>CM073329.1:1070647-11070647 GCA_037043015.1 Bryum argenteum
TAGAGATGTAACGTTCTTGGAAGATGGAGGCGCTGAATTTAAGCACTTGGAGGTGAGCCCAAGTGGGAGAAGTGGAGGACCAGCCCAAAGTGTGGGCTCAACTCCAAGAGTTGACATTGAAGAAGTGGGAGATGAAGATGAAGAAGATTTGGAGGAACCCAAGGAGGAGGTGGTGTTACCGCAGCGGAAGGAGACATCAACTATTTGGTCACCAAAGGAGCACGAGAAGGACCAGCCTATGGAGGAGCCACGGGAGCAGCCCTTAGAGGAGCCAAGATACCCCACAAGGACTCGCAAGCCACTTGGGGATTGGTGGATGAACCATATTCTTCCTCCCCGACATGAAGATCAAGCGAATGTGGCTTGTCTTGCAATCCCATGGACACTTGTTGATTTGTGAAGATTCAAGCAAGTGGGAGGTAGCTACGGTTGGTGATGTCCTAACTAATGCGCTTGGAAAGTCTTGATGTTGATTGAGAAAAAGGGCTTTGGTGCCTTTGCCCACTAGCAAAGTTGTTGAGGAAACATGTACCTATTGATGTAGATAGTGTACATGGAGTTATAGGAGTAGAACTATGCACTTAGTTAGTTCATAGACTCCATTAGGTGTTGCTTGTTAGAGGATTAGGTTGCTCGTAGTTTATAAGAGCACCTAATAGTTATTAGAGTATGTTAGAGTAAGTAATAGAGGCTAGGTCTTAGTCCTCTAGGGTGTGTGAAGAGGGCTGGTCCTAAAAGCATTAGAGAGAGAGAAGAGAGGACTTAGCCTCTCGGTTATCCCATATTGTTTGTAGCACCATGTGCCTACCTATGGATATATAAGCAAGGGCTTGGAATGAGTATGCATCTCATTCAAGCATTCATTGCTCTACCTTGTGTGTAAGCTTTGATGTTTGTATTCTCTCTCACCCTCTATTGAGCTTCAATAGGTTATGGGCCCACTACTCTTGTAGTGAGGTTGAGTTAGAATACATTTGGAGGCTTGGAGAGGTCAAGGAGGTGTTGCACACACTTGGAGGGCTGATTTGCACTCCTTGGAGCTTTGGAGGTGCATTTGGAGCCATTTGGAGGTGTTTGCAACCATTTAGAGGTGTTTGGAGGTGTTTGGAGGTGATTTGGAGCATTTGGAGGCAATTGAAGCACTTTGGAGGTGTTTGGAGGACTCTTGAAGGCATTGGAGTATTGTATGCTTCCCTTGTCTTAGGTAGAGTGATACTAACACAAGGAGGTGCTGATTTGCATTGTTGGCTACCAAATCCTTTGTTTGGAGTGGTTTTGAGCTTTTGGAGTGCTAATTGTGATCAACTTTAAGTGCACTTGAAGTATTGAGGGCTGAATCTAGCATTTGGGGTGCATGTGTGCACACAAAGGGCTGATTTGATCCATTGTGGTGCTAAAGTGGTGATTTGAGACTCCTAAGCTTAGTTTTGAGTGATTTGAAGGTCTACAAGCTTTCATGACATATATTGGGAGCTGATCTAGTGAAGGGAGTGCACAAGTGCTCATTTGTGTGCATTGAGGGCTGATTTGAGCACTTTGAGGTGCAAAAGCGGTGGCTTGAGGCTTCCAAGCATAGATTTGAGTGATTTGTTGATCTAGAAGCTTCTTTGACATAGATTGAGGGCTGACCTAGTGTAGAGAGTGCACAAGTGCTCATTTGGAGGCATAGAGGGCAGATTTGAGTGCTTAGGGGTGCAAATACACCTTGTGTGTGTATTAGACATCTAGATCTAGCATTTGGTGGTCAAATAGCTTAAATGAGATCTGATGTGAGTGGGAGCAAGTGAAACTTGCTTGTTTGAGTGTTGGAGAGGCTTATTGAGCATTGTTTTTGTGCTCAAGTGTGTTTGCACACTTGTAGGGGCTGATTTGAGTGCTTTGAGGTGCATTTACACCTTTAGAGTGTTGGAGAGATTTAGATCTAGTATTTGGAGGTCAAATAGCTTGAGTGTGATCTGATTTGAGTGGGAGCAAGTGGATCTTGCTCGTTTGAATATTGGAGGGGCTTATTGTGCATTGTTTTGTGCACAAGTGTGTTTGCACACTCCAAGAGGGCTGATTTGAGTCTTTGAAGCTAGATTTGAGTGGTTGGTGTGGTTAGGGCAGCGTTTGTGCTTTGCCATAGCTTCCTTGGAGGGTATTAGGGTGCTTGAGAAGTTCAATGGCACCAACTTCAACTTGTGGAAGTTCAAGATGAACTTGGCAATCGATTCCATGGACTTGTGGGAGATTGTTGAAGGCACGGAGGAGACACCACCATCTCATGCAAGTGACAAGGACAAGAAGGAGTACCAAAGGAGGGTGAGGAAGGCCATGTCCATGATTGGGCTCAATTTGGTGGATGCGCAACTTGCTCACATCAAGAGTTGCAAAGGACCAGCGGAAGCATGGAGGGTACTTTGTAACATCCATGAGACAAAAAGCTTGTCCAACATACTCTTCTTGAGGCGCAAGTTCTTCACAATCAAGATGGAAGAAGGGGCTGACTTGTTGGAGCACATCAACAACATCAAGGCACTTGCGGATCAACTTGCTTGCTTGGATGTGCCCATGAAGGAGGAGGATATTGTTATGACCTTGCTTGATAGTCTCCCATCGTCATTTGAGCACTTGATAACGGCTTTAGAGACTTTGCAACTTGCTGACCTTAAGATGGAGTTTGTGGTGTCAAGGTTGATGCATGAAGTGTCCAAGAGGAAGGAGAGGGGTGCTCAAAGTGGTGAGGAAGCCTTGGTGGCGGCTCAAAACAAAGGGAGGATGCAAAATGGGCCAAGGACATGCTTCAATTGTGGCAAACCGGGCCACATTGCAAGGTATTGCTTCCAAGACAAGAAGGAGAAGGAGAGTGCCAATGTTGCAAGAAACAAAGACAATGAGGAGGAGTATGCGTTTGTAAGCGCCGTTGTTGCAAGCAAAGAGGAGATGTTGGAAGAGCATGCCTTTGCAAATGGAGATGGAGATGACAACACCATGGCCAAGTGGATCATGGATTCGGGAGCCACCAAGCACATGTCACCTCATAGGGCAGCATTTCAAACATATGAGGTAATATCACCACCACGAAATGTGCACTTGGGAGATGGTAGTATTGTGCATGCGGTCGGAGTTGGCACCATTGTTGAGGAGGTGAAGGTGATGGGAGTAAAGCACAAAATCAACATAAAGGAGGTTCTCCACATCCCAAAGTTAAAGAGAAATTTGTTATCCATAGCAAAGCTTGCTCTTAATGGCTTAAAGGTGGAGTTTGATGATAATGCATGCATTGTGAGGGCTGCAAATAGGAAGGTGATTGCTAGATTGCCAAGAGAAGGGAGTTTGTATCAAATGCCCTTCTCTATGTATGATATGGCCAATGTGGCACACCAAATGCCACAATCAGCGCCTTTGGAGCTACGCCATAGGCGCCTTGGGCATTTGAATGTGAGGAATTTGAAGGTCCTTGAAAGGATGGTAAATGGCATGCAAATCAAGAATAGTACATCAAATTCAGCGGCTCGTGATGTGGTGATTGCGGAGGAGGCCACTTGTCGAGATGCGAATGTGGAGATGCATCCAAGTGGGAGTTTGGAGCCACTATGGTGATTGGGGTGGATGCAACTCCAATTTCAGCGTGCGTTGTACAAGAGGCTTAAGTTGGAGAAGAGCCTAAAGGAGTGCAAGAGCCGAAAGAGAAGGAAGAGGAGGATGTGGAGGTTGAATCACATGAGGAAGATTGAAGAGGGGCAGCATGCACGAGGCCCATGGTATCCAATAAGGGAGAGGAGGTCACTTGGTGAGTGGTGGTTAAACCATATTCTTCCACCATCTATTGAGGTTGAACGTGCAAATGTTATTTGTTTTTGATGATACTTTGAGTCTGGGTGATGCTTTGGAAAGTGTGCATGCAAGCAAGTGGGAGTTGACCAAACAAAACAATGGCACATGGGAATTGGCTTTGTTGCCAAATGCGCCCAAGATAGTTAGAGGATGGAGAGGAGAGCTTGACGCTTACCATTCACTGCTAAGAGTGGGGCAACCGAATTCGAACATTATTGAATGATCGGGAACAAGAAATTGGATACAAGAGACAACTTCTCTGACTCAAGTTTGGTTTGGAGAAATTCAAGACAGTAGATAAAGATAAAAATCTATGTATATATATAATTTGTGAGACTTTTAAGATATGGATTTGAACATGAAGACGCCATATTACATGTACCGTGAACTTACTTTGTAACTTGAATAAAAAGCCGAGATAAAGTATAACCAAATCTAAAATTCGAAAGGCCTTTGCTATTAAACATGGCCTGAAACGATTAGTAAAGGGAGTACTAAGAAAATGCAGAGGATACCTTAATATCAAATAGGACAATTTGAAAAATCAGAAAAAAGGGAGAGGAACCAAGCGTGGTCCAGAGGTAAGAGACATGGGATAAGACTGAATCAGTAATCAGACCAATGTCGACAACGAGAAGAGAAAAAACGCGATCAGTTGAAAGTCAACCGTGTTGCCAAAATAGGAAGAAAAAAAACAGGACTTGCAACAGAGAACAAACTGAATCAACTGCCAAAATTGAAGGGAAAAAAAGGAAAAAAAAAAGAAAGAAAGGAAAAAAAAAAAAAAAACTTTATTGAAATAAGAAAACTAAAGACAAAATTAACAAAATTAGGAATGAATTAAATTATGTATGCATCAGCTTGAATGAATTCAAAAAGAAAAGAATTTAAGGAGATGGAAATCAGAAAGGAAGAACAATGTCGTCAACAGTGGGAAGTAGTCGAAGTCAACGGAGTCAATGTGCATAAAAAAAAATAAAAAATAAATTAAAAAAAAATAAAAAATAAATAAATAAATAAATAAAAAATAAATAAATAAATAAATAAATAATAATAATAATAATAATAATAACAATAATAATAATAATAATAACAATAATAATAATAATAACAATAATAATAATAATAATAATACAAACACATACATAGCCAAAGGAGAACAATCAGAATGCAATGGACAGGCACTGACATAGTGAGAACGAATCTAATTGAACTGAGTCAAGGTGAATCAAGAAAAAAAAAAAAAAAAAAAAAAAAAAAAAAAAAAAAAAAAAAAAAGAAAGAAGGGGGAAGAAGAATAAACTGAAATCGTCTCTAGCGGAGGAAGCTAAACTAAGAATCCCTATAGAGGAGTAAATTTCAGCCTCAATAGAAGATCCCTCAACATTCCCGCTAAGAGCAATAGTGCAAGACCAACAGGACGCAACACACAAGACAGGAACAGACCTACAAACTGAAGCGAGACAAGAATTTTGGGGATCACAAGTGCCCAAGGACAGAAAACACAAGTGCATGGAGTGCACGTACCGCCGGTAGTACTCAATGCAGTCAACGTTGTCAATCACAAAAGCATGGATGTGGTCCAGGAGAACCCCATCCAATTCCCGTCGCTTCCCCTTACCTTCAAGAACCATATCCGTCATGACAGGATCTTCTTCACTGTCCCAAACTCTCTTCACAACCACCGAAACGTCCCCTATGTATTCCGAGAAGAATCCACAAGCTTCCTCTACTTCGTATCCTTTCGTCATGCATCCTTCGGGCTTTGCATGGTTCCGAACGTAACCCTTTAGAGTCTTGTAGTATCTCTCGAACGGATACATCCACCGCACGTGGATCGGTCCACATATGAAGAGTTCTTCAATCAAATGGATGCACAAATGCACCATTATATCAAAGAAAGCGGGAGGCAGTTCCTTCTCGAGGAGGCACAAAGTCTCTACGCACTCAAGGAATAAAGACTCCCTCTCAGCGCGGTCCACTGTCTTTGAGCAAATTTTCTTGAACATGCGGCTTAATCTCACGACCACTGCTGTCATGTGTGGAGAGTCACAGTTCCGCATGCACAGCGGCATGAGGTCCTGTAGAAGCACATGAAAATCATGAGATTTCAAGCAGGAAAGCTTACCTTTAGAAACTTTCGAGTGTATGGTGCTTGAGTAGTGCGAAGGTACTCGGATTTCCTTTAGAGTATCAAGAAAAATCTGGCACTGCTCCTTCGATAGGACCCATGGAGCGTCGGGTAGATATGCGCGCTGATCATAGTCTGCAACACGACGCAGCCACAGGTGGCGCCGGATATTCCGTTGTTGTAGATCCAGCCGTACGCTAGGTAGGTCCTTTTCTCCAAAGAGGGTCTTTAAGAGATTTTCTGCGACGTTTTTCTCAACATGCATGACATCAACCAGGTTTCGAACTGGGAGTTCCTGTGAGCACGGTACATGAAAAGTAATCCACCGATCAGAAGGGAATATACAAAAATGACATGCATGAATGGAATAGGGAAAGCAAGGGCATGGATAGGAAAATCTACGGTTCGAAGGGTAAGAGACAGTGCCTTGTACAAAAGTTACCATAGATAGCAGATATGAGAGTCTGGGCGTTTAGTTAACTGACCACATAATCGGAGTAGGGATGTGGTGTGGCAAAATTCCGAGAAATTGATTGGGGCACTGTTCAAATATGGCGATCATGACTAACTCATAGTCAATCGAAAGAATATGGGGAATCGAGATACCGGTGATTAAAGCGATATTGCCAAGAATTGTGGTCATGAAGGTGTTGGGTGTGGACAATAAGAAAAAAAATTAAACAAAAAAAACACTGTTTCATAGTGTGTACCAAATTAAAGCGGCCGAAAGCTCAGGAGTCATCACGCTCGGACAAGGCAGGCAGATTGACTGGGGAGGTGAAGAAATGATCTAGGAAGATGACAAAGGACACGAGCAGGAAGTATGATTGAACAAAGAAAACGCCTGTAAATAGAGACTGGAACACTATGAACGATGGGCTACAAAGGGATATGTTAAATAGCATCTTTGAGAAAACAAAGGACCAGGAAGGAGGGACACCAAGAAAGAGAACCGACTTACTCGAATTAGAAAACGCAGCAGGCGTCCAAGAGAAGGGAAGAGTGGAGGGAGGTTAATTATATTGGCTGCCTCAGGGAGGGTGCCAATCTCGATCAATGACCAAAGAGATGGTTGCAAAAATAAGTTACCGGTGGTGCATGGAGACAAAAATCAGCCATGAGCATGCTTTTGGGGGGGGGGGGATAGGGGCTATGACACATGAATTATAACAAGATTGGATGACACAAGAAAAAAAATAGAACGCCAGAACAGAAGATGTCCCTTATTACAATGTCTCGAAAACAATAACCCTCGGGCCATGACGAACAGGGTGGACACCGACTCTGAGAAAAATACAAAGGTCTTCAAGAAGGGGGCCTGAGTGAATTGTATTGTGGTGTACCTTCCAGTATGGGAGTGCAAACAATATGCTCACACGCTTTACGCCGTGTAGCTTCACTGGATCGCCCTCTGAGTCCTGCACTCCGCCGGCACGTAACCAATCCTGGCGGGCTCTCCCTTGCGCCATCACCTCGGCACCGGACCGACGTAGAGGTGCATCACCGTGTTCTGGGTTGTTGTTGAAGGTGGCTCTTGCGCGTCTAAACCTATGGCCTTGCGGTAGAAACCTCCGGGATCCAAGGTACACCATCTTCTTTAGACAGCGAGAGTGCTCTGCAAACGTCTCCCCACCACAAACGGGACAGGCTGCATAGCCTTTTACCGTTTGTCCAGCGATTAGACCAAGTGCCGGGAAATCATGCACGCTCCAAATTAACATGGCTCTCAAGATAAATTGACGCTCTCGCACGGGCTTGCTCATATTAACCGCTGGAACGCCGTCCCAAAGTGTAAGAAGATCACGTACCAGCGGCTTAAGGTACACGTCAATTGTCTCGGAGGTGGGAGCTTTTGGTCCGGGAATAAGAATGGACAAATTCAGGAAGAATTTCTTGGTACATAGCCAACCTGGAAAGTTGTAAATCGCTAAGAGGATAATCCATGTTGAATGTTTTGAGCTCTGGTTTCTATGAGGGCATACTCCATCTGCAATTAATCCCAATCGCAAGCTAGAAGACAGGTCACGGAATTCCGGATACATGCGCGACACCTCCTGCCACTGGAAACTATCCGCGACGGAGCGCATCATCCTGGATCCCTCCGTGACCCCTTCAAAGTGGTTGAGGAGTTCCGCAACTTTTGGGCAAGCATACAAACGTTTTAGCTTTGGAATGAGTGGAAAATATCTGGTGACGGCACACGGTACAGTCAAAGAATCTGGAATGTAGCGCGGGTGCTGGCAGCGAGGGCATTCCAGGAGTTTACCATTAGTGTCGCCGTCGTAGAGAACGTGCCCGTTTGGGCAGGAGTGGATGGGGTTATGCTCCAAGTCTAGCCTCCGTATCATCCCCTTCAACTCGTAACATGTCCTCGGCAGACTATTGCTTTCCGGTAGCAGGGTCCCAGCGAGGTAAGTTAGCAGTGCGGTAAGGAAGGCATCGGAAACGCCGTATACAGTCCCGAGTGTCATCAGCACGATGCCACTCTGCATGCGACTCTCACGTGACCCGGCATATACAGGCTCCACACATTCCTCGAGTACATTTGCGAACTCCACATCGTGCTCGAATGCTTCGTTGTCTCGCTCCATCGGGAGCAGGTCCTCGTTCCTGAATTCTTCGGCTACCTCCCTCTGCAGGGAATCAGCCCTCCCAAACGCGTCGTATGCCATTTGGCGGGCTCGGACACCAGCATCTCCCTCATCTGAAGCCGTGGATTCTGAGTCAGCAAATTCGATGCCTTCGTCCAGGTCGACATCCGGATTCCTCACTTGGCCACGAAGGTTCCTCCCATCCACGGTCTGTATCACACATATAGACAGACTTCTGAGTTTATGTATAGAGAGCGGACAACAGGCTGGATAGAGAAGTTAGTACATTGTTTCCATGGGCGCCTAGATGCACAAGTCCAGGAAAAACTTACCAGGACAGTGTGTGGTAGATATGGATCTCTACCGTACCGCCGGTGATGCCGGGTGACTGAAGCATTCCCTAAAATACGCCCGCCTCTGCACCTCCTACATCCACAAGGATACTCTGGAAGGCCTAGACAAGTAGCGATACTGCGCTCGATGTGGAACGCCGCGCCGAGTCGTCGTTGCCTCATCTTCAGCATTGTGTGTTCCTACGAATTCCTATGGAATGTGAAGAGACAACAGGAGGGATTCACTCCATTCAGCCATACGCGCGATGTACTAGTTGCAGCAACTAAAGTCCTCTGAACATAAACTAAGTGAAAGAGGACAAAAAAAGAAGAAGGTAATACTCTCAAAAAGGAAATAGATTCATCGTAATCTCTTCGTAACAAAATAAAACTGTGAAATATTCCCGCATTCGGGAATAGTATTACAGTTGAATCCAAGAGATTTACATGAATTTCCCGGCTCCATTTAACGAGTTTTTGCATGCTTGTAAACGAAAGTCGACTTTTCCTCAATCTAGACCACAACTCACAATCGGTTTTCTTCTTTGTAGAGACGCCATCTGGAGCCATTGTGAATCCAATAGATTGCCCACATCTATGTTTCAATCATGAAGGCATCCGTGTGATTACCAGAGTACCAGAGACACATGTGCATCGTGGACCCCATGCACATTCTGAGCGAATTGGTAATAGCAAATAACAAAACCTAGAAACACATTCTTAAACTATGAGAGCAAATAAAACCAAAATCTTTTAATAGTCCCTACAGTAGAAGTCAAAAACCTAGCACTCCGCTCATAAAGTCCAGCGAGCGCAAAATTCCATCAGCAATCGTAGAGTAGCAGTTATGTTTTGTAACTTTCTCGAGACCCGATCACGATCAACAAGAACTTGACTTCATGCAACAAATAATTACCTCAGAGAACAAAACGTAGAGAGGGCAAAACGAACCACAGGCACATTCAGCTCCACTGCCATACTAACATTCCTCACAAAACTCCTAAACACAAACAACTCAGCAAATTCCACACCACACTTACTGGAGACTCGCCAACTAAGCAACTGACCGGAAAAGTTGAGATCAGAATCGAAGCCTTAGTTCGCATTCGGGGAAAAAACAAACACTCACTAGAAATGAGCTGCAGGGAAAGAAAACGGACACATCCGATCAACCAATCGAACCTACAAAACTATAAAGCCAAAATTGCGAAAGAACAAGCATCGCTATTTCAGAAATTGATTATCAAAACTAAAAAAAATGAGCAGCTCCAGGATCAAACACTCCAATCCACAGACTAATTGCGTTTTACAGGAACCTCATACATGAACCAAAATTGCTCGCAAAAATTCCGACACAGACATATTTACCACAAATGAGGCTCCTGGGGAAAAAAAAATAGACACTACATTCCGATCAATCAATCGACCCTACCAAACCAAAAAGCCGAAATTGCGACGCCATTTCACATCACCGCAATTCAGAGATAGACTACCATAAACTTAAGGAAAATAATCAGAAGCTCCCACTCCAATCCACAAACTAAATGGGTTCCATTGCAAAAACCTCAAACCTGAACCAAAAATGCTCGCAAAAAATTGCGAAAACACTCATCGCCATTTCTCAACACCGGAATTCAGGAGAAGGATACCAAGACAAGACTAGACACGGGAAATGAAGAGCTCCAGGATCAATCCACAGAGTGAGAGGGTTTTAAGGCAGAAACCTCATACCTGGACCAAAAAGGCTCACAAAAAAAGGCTCTGAAATGGAATGCGCAAGGGAAGGCCGTGAGATCAGCACGAGTCAGTCGCTGGCGTCCTCGCCATAGCCACTGCGATTGGAGTGTTTAGAGAGGTAGGAGAAGAGACCAAGGGAAGTGGCGTGGACGAAGGGGATCTTCGAGGAAGGATTGGCGGGAGCGGGAACGGGGACAGGTACGGGCTGGGCCAGCCCGGGTCGGGTCGGTCCGAGGGCAGGGGTGGGCCGGTGGGGGTGGGCCGGTGGGGGGCCCACGGTGGGATGATGACCACGTGAAATGGTGAGTGACCTAAGGTAGAGTGTCCTAAAAGCGCCACCTTAAGAGATCTGACCTATTTTTAGCACTAGTAAATTCAAAATAAAAGTATGACCACATTCGAAATAGGTTTTTGGGAGGATTGCAAGAATTTGCAACAAGTAATTTGCATTTGTGAATTTTATAGAAAATTCCAAAGTGCTAAGTAAGATTTGACCCAAATGCGTTATATACAAATGAGGTACATCTGTATCTTCACAATCTACAAATGAGGACAGATCGCTTTTGGGTCCTGTGGCGCTTTTAGGACTGCCTACCATGATCTCACTAATGAAGGAGAATTTCAAACTTATTTTGAGGTTAGTTTGAATATGGTTTTGTTCGTTTGACATTGTGTTTTCTGTTTTGAGGTCATAAAAGCAATGGTGGGACTATTAACTCTTTTCCGAATAATTGCTATGTACATATTTACCTAGCTATCAACATATTATTTCCCTTCATGTTCTGTGACATACTCGTATAGGGTCGAAGAACTTTTTATCATAGTTGGGTATATTCGTATAGCTGTATATACAAGGCACGAAATGGAACCCATAACCTCCTTATTAGGGCCATTAACCTTAGCCATCAAGTCCAAGTGTGTGGTGCCTTTTTTTCAAGTTTACTCCATTCATTACAAGTTAATGGAAGTTAATGCTTTTTATTTACTTTGTTGGTAGATATCTTATATATAAATCAAATGCCTCTTTTAAAATTGACTAGCAAATCAAATTTGCTTCATGGTCGGAGTATGTGGCGTTTTCAAGCTTTAGAAGGGGCTTACTGTTAGAGATTAGGTTGCTCGTAGTTTATAAGAGCACCTAATAGTTATTAGAGTATGTTAGAGTAAGTAATAGAGGCTAGGTCTTAGTCCTCTAGGGTGTGAAGAGGGCTGGTCCTAAAAGCCTTAGAAAGAGAGAAGAGAGGACTTAGCCTCTCGGTTATCCCATATTGTTTGTGGCACCATGTGCCTACCTATGGATACATAAGCAAGGGCTTCGAATGAGTATGTATCTCATTCAAGCATTCATTGCTCTACCTTGTGTGTAAGCTTTGATGTTTGTATTCTCTCTCACCCTCTATTGAGCTTCAATAGGTTATGGGCCCACTACTCTTGTAGTGAGGTTGAGTTTGAATACATTTGGAGGCTTGGAGAGGTCAAGGAGGTGTTGCACACACTTGGAGGGCTGATTTGCACTCCTTGGAGCATTGGAGGTGAATTTTGGAGCCATTTGGAGGTATTTGCAACCATTTGAATGTGTTTTGAGGTGATTTGGAGCCATTTGGAGGTGTTTGCAACCATTTGGAGCTTTGGAGGTGCATTTGGAGCCATTTGGAGGTGTGTGCAACCACTTGGAGGTGCTTGCAACCATTTGGAGCTTTGGAGGTGTACTTGGAGCCATTTGGAGGTGTTTGGAGGTGATCCGAGGCATTTGGAGGCAATTGGAGCATTTTGGAGGTGTTTGGAGGTGATTTGAGGCACTTGGAGGCAATTGGAGCATTTTGGAGGTGTTTGGAGGTCTCTTGAAGGCATTGGAAGATTGTGAGCTTCCCTTGTCTTGGTTAGAGTGTTTCTAACACAAGAAGGTGCTGATTTGCATTGATGGCTACCAAATCCTTTTGTTGGGAGTGGTTATGGACTTAGGTGTGTTTATTGTGATCTACTTGAGTGGACTTGCGATATTGAGGGCTGAATCTAGCACTTAGGGTGCATGTGTGCACACAAGGGGCTGATTTGAGCATTTGTGGTGCATGTGTGCACACAAGGGGCTGATTTGAGCATTTGTGGTGCATGTGTGCACACAAGGGGCTGATTTGAGCATTTGTGGTGCAAGAGAGGTGTCTTGAGGCTCCTAAGTTGAGATTTGAGTGATTTGAGGTTCATGAAGCTTATTTGACATTGATTGAGGGCTGATCTAGTGTAGGGAGTGCACAAGTGCTCATTTGGAAGCATTGTAGGCTGATTTGAGTGCTTAGAGGTGCACATTCACCTTGTGTGTGTAGTAGACATCTAGATCTAGTGTTTGGAGGTCAAATAGCTTGAGTTTGATCCAATTTGAGTGGGAGCAAGTGGATCTTGCTTGTTTGAGTGATTTGTTGATCTAGAAGCTTCTTTGACATAGATTGAGGGCTGATCTAGTGTAGGGAGTGCACAAGTGCTCATTTGGAGGCATTGAGGGCTGATTTGAGTGCTTTGAGGTGCATATACACCTTGTGAGTGTGGAGGAAGCCTAGATCTAGGATTTGGACGTCAAAGAGCTTGAGTGTGATCTGATTTGAGTGGGAGCAAGTGGATCTTGCTTGTTTGAGTGTTGGAGGGGCTTATTGTGCATTGTTTTGTGCACAAGTGTGTTTGCACACTCCAAGAGGGCTGATTTGAGTCTTTGAAGCTAGATTTGAGTGGTTGGTGTGGTTAGGGCAGCGTTTGTGCTTTGCCATAGCTTCCTTGGAGGGTATTAGGGTGCTTGAGAAGTTCAATGGCACCAACTTCAACTTGTGGAAGTTCAAGATGAACTTGGCAATCGATTCCATGGACTTGTGGGAGATTGTTGAAGGCACGGAGGAGGCACCACCATCTCATGCAAGTGACAAGGACAAGAAGGAGTACCAAAGGAGGGTGAGGAAGGCCATGTCCATGATTGGGCTCAATTTGGTGGATGCCCAACTTGCTCACATCAAGAGTTGCAAAGGACCAGCGGAAGCATGGACGGTACTTTGTAACATCCATGAGACAAAAAGCTTGTCCAACATACTCTTCTTGAGGCGCAAGTTCTTCACAATCAAGATGGAGGAAGGGGCTGACTTGTTGGAGCACATCAACAACATCAAGGCACTTGCGGATCAACTTGCTTGCTTGGATGTGCCCATGAAGGAGGAGGATATTGTTATGACCTTGCTTGATAGTCTCCCATCTTCATTTGAGCACTTGATAACGGCTTTAGAGACCTTGCAACTTGCTGACCTTAAGATGGAGTTTGTGGTGTCAAGGTTGATGCATGAAGTGTCCAAGAGGAAGGAGAGGGGTGCTCAAAGTGGTGAGGAAGCCTTGGTGGCGGCTCAAAACAAACGGAGGATGCAAAATGGGCCAAGGACGTGCTTCAATTGTGGCAAACCGGGCCACATTGCAAGGTATTGCTTCCAAGACAAGATGGAGAAAGAGAGTGCCAATGTTGCAAGAAACAAAGACAATGAGGAGGAGTATGCGTTTGTAAGCGCTGTTGTTGCAAGCAAAGAGGAGATGTTGGAAGAGCATGCCTTTGCAAATGGAGATGGAGATGACAACACCATGGCCAAGTGGATCATGGATTCGGGAGCCACCAAGCACATGTCACCTCATAGGGCAGCATTTCAAACATATGAGGTACTATCACCACCACGAAATGTGCACTTGGGAGATGGTAGTATTGTGCATGCGGTCGGAGTTGGCACTATTGTTGAGGAGGTGAAGGTGATGGGAGTAAAGCACAAAATCAACATAAAGGAGGTTCTCCACATCCCAAAGTTAAAGAGAAATTTGTTATCCATAGCAAAGCTTGCTCTTAATGGCTTAAAGGTGGAGTTTGATGATAATGCATGCATTGTGAGGGCTGCAAATAGGAAGGTGATTGCTAGATTGCCAAGAGAAGGGAGTTTGTATCAAATGCCCTTCTCTATGTATGATATGGCCAATGTGGCACACCAAATGCCACAATCAGCGCCTTTGGAGCTACGCCATAGGCGCCTTGGGCATTTGAATGTGAGGAATTTGAAGGTCCTTGAAAGGATGGTAAATGGCATGCAAATCAAGAATAGGACATCAAATTCAGCGGCTCGTGATGTGGTGATTGCGGAGGAGGCCACTTGTCGAGATGCGAATGTGGAGATGCATCCAAGTGGGAGTTTGGAGCCACTATGGTGATTGGGGTGGATGCAACTCCAATTTCAGCGTGCGTTGTACAAGAGGCTCAAGTTGGAGAAGAGCCTAAAGGAGTGCAAGAGCCGAAAGAGAAGGAAGAGGAGGATGTGGAGGTTGAATCACATGAGGAGGATTGAAGACGGGCAGCGTGCACGAGGCCCATGGTATCCAATAAGGGAGAGGAGGTCACTTGGTGAGTGGTGGTTAAACCATATTCTTCCACCATCTATTGAGGTTGAACGTGCAAATGTTATTTGTTTTTGATGATACTTTGAGTTTGGGTGATGCTTTGCAAAGTGTGCATGCAAGCAAGTGGGAGTTGACCAAACAAAACAATGGCACATGGGAATTGGCTTTGTTGCCAAATGCGCCCAAGATAGTTAGAGGATGTAGAGGAGAGCTTGACGTATTACCAAATGGAGGACATAGTGGGTGATATGTTGACCAAGGCGTTTACCAAGGTGAGGCACAAGGAGATGGGATTGCGAGGAGAAAACTACTCGCAAAGTGGGAGTGTTAGAGATTAGGTTGCTCGTAGTTTATAAGAGCACCTAATAGTTATTAGAGTATGTTAGAGTAAGTAATAGAGGCTAGGTCTTAGTCCTCTAGGGTGTGAAGAGGGCTGGTCCTAAAAGCCTTAGAAAGAGAGAAGAGAGGACTTAGCCTCTCGGTTATCCCATATTGTTTGTGGCACTATGTGCCTACCTATGGATACATAAGCAAGGGCTTCGAATGAGTATGTATCTCATTCAAGCATTCATTGCTCTACCTTGTGTGTAAGCTTTGATGTTTGTATTCTCTCTCACCCTCTATTGAGCTTCAATACTTACTTGGAAAATTTATTCTAGATATTTATAAAAACTAATTGGTGATGCACAAAATATGAAAAATATACAAATTCCATAACATAAATCTATACCACTCACGAATTGCTGCCAAATACTTTTATAGATTCTAAGGTCATGTATGCCTTATATTTAAGGGATACGCATATCTGGTTGCTAGCAACCTTTGATAGCCACTTTCTGATGTGTATATCTACATGTGCACTACTCGTTCAAGATATTCTTTGCAGCCGCCGTTGTAGTTGATCACATCCCACATGCTCGCAAATACAATTGCTATAAAGTACTTGTGGCTTTCGATTTTTGGCCGATTGTAGGGTTGGATTGCGAGCAACGACTAAAATGAAGCGAGTTTTACCCATCGTTTATTGTCACCAAGTGACCAATGAAGTTCATCAAGGCATCTGCTATAGCCAATTGCAAACCCGTATGTGCGATCGCCTTTAGTCAATCCCCAAGTGAACAAACCATAATAAAAAAAATCTTAAAAGATCTATAGAAGTATTCAAAATTCATTGATGGATTATTGACTCATACTTTAATAGTTATAATCGGCAATGCTTAAGAGTAGGAATACCATATAGGAACTTTTTAAGCCCCCAACCACTTCGCACATGTCACTAAAGAACAATTTTTCCAACATTGATATTGCATCATGGTCTCACACTTGTCATAGGTCTGGAGGATTTTGATCCTAGAATTCTATAATGGAAATATCCTCAAGGAATCCTTTGAAGCTTCCAAAGGTCATTGCACAATCACCAACTATCACTATATGAGTCACAACCGCCCACGCTTTAGAGCGGCATATCACAATTGTACCAACTAAACACTCAACCACTTGACACCTCTTTCAATCGAACTTTCATAAATTTCTTTTACATCGAGAATATCGACTCGTCTCACGACTATCCGCCAAAAGATATGATACTATGATAAATAGATCCTTCAAAGATCCTAAGAAGCTTCCCAAAATTATTGCACGATCCTAAATTAACACTTTATGAGTTATAACCAACAATGACTTAGAGTATGGACACAAAAATGGTACCATGTGATCTAATTTTAGATTGCATGAAGTTGCAACTTTGGCAGATTGTAGAGTTTTTCCATATTTTTCCGAAAAGACCATTCATGCTCCAAAATTCCTCATACTTTAGGAGATATTTCCAGTCAAAGTTTGAGAACACTATTAGGGCATCCTGAAATCTGCCAAAACTGTTGTATATGCTCATTTATTCTCAAAATCTGCCCAAAATTAATTAAATCGCAGAAACTTCAACAATTCACCAAAACTTGAGATTTTACCTTTTTTCAAGTTTTGTTTTTTGGGTGTGTAAATAAGGTAATAAGGCATGATCTCACCGTTTGGATTTTCAATTCAATGATTTTTCACATGCCTTTTTTATTATCAAAAAGGGGAACACCATATTCGTTCTATTGGCCCCATCCCCGTTATATTTGGCCGCACACTATTCAAATAAATAGAGTAAGGTGAAACATAGAGGGGGTCTCAATTACTATGGGTATGGAAAATAGTAATAATTTTCATTGCTAAATGCGATGGTTGTGTGACGTGGCGATTATATGTTGAAAATGCAAATACAATGCGTGATATAATATGGAGAAGATAAAGATTTTTTTTAATAAAGAAAAGAGGTTATACAAGCGGGCGTTCGTAAGCAACAACTCAAGTAGGAGTACTAATGTTTGGTACCCGCCATGTCTGCTCGTAGCGTAGGTGTCAAAAAACACCCTTTTAGACGTTCAATTTTGCCACAACTTACAAATTCTACAAGAGAGTGCATGCCGTGTCTTTCACATTTTTTGATGAAATGAGATTTTTTACCACTAGAGTCAATCTGGAATACAATCCAACAAAAAAATTCAAATTCAAATGGTGGATGAAAGAGAAAAAAATCAATCTGCATGTCATGTTTTAGTTTTTGAATAAAGAATCATCATCATTCAATACTAAAATTATCCAAATTTATGAGAAACTAAATTGAATTTCACATAACTCACTTGCATTGATAAAACATGGCTCATATTTCAAAACCTTGTAAAAAGAGTTGCATTCACTAAAATAAATTTGATCATTTCACACTACTCTATGGGTCAATCGGGTGAGTTACTCCAACAGTCTGTCAGACAGGCTGTCCCTATTATCGCATCCCAAGCACGGAGTCAATCTGGGAGACTGCTCGCTAATCGCAGGCGCAACCTCCTCTACGGTATCTGGATAAGTTCAGATGCTGATCTTATGGAACACGTGGAGCTGTGACGATCACACGTGTTTGAGTGAATGTCCGAGAGCCTCGGCTCTAACGGCGCCTGGCTGGGGCGCCGGCGCCTGCCCCAGCGGCAGCCTCAAAGAGCCGAGGCGGCAGGCTCTAGCCCGCCTTGGGCAGCCTTGCCCCGCTCGCCCGAAAGTACAGCCCGCCTGCCCGAAGGTACCGCCCGCCCGAAGGTACAGCCCGCCCGCCTTTCGTCGCGCTCTACAGCTAAGAACTTGCCCTTAGTCGCTCCGCTCCCAGCCTTTTGACATTTGCTTTCCTGGATCCGTATGCTCTCACGGCAGCTCCCAGTAGGAGCTCGGTGAGGCCTTCCCATTCGGAAATAATGTCTTTAGACAAAATCTCACCATTGGGGGACTTTCATCCACAAAAAAAATTTAAATGCGATTCACAAACAAAATTAGATGCCATTCACCAAAAAAATTTAGATGCCTTTCACAAAAAATATAATTAGGTGCCATTTTCATTATTAAAGATGATTAGGCCATTGAAATTGAATTTCAACATAACTCCAAGCTTATTATGAGCTTCTAGAGGGACGCATGGGGGGTTTTAATTGTATGGACATGTTCTTGACTCACTAAGGAACAAAAATTTGACGAGCCAGGATTCACTCTTAAAACTCGTCTTTTGGGTAACAAAAAACTTGAAACCCATTTTGCAACAAGGGAACAATTTCTTTATTTGTTTTTATTTTTTTATACTTTGAATGTTAGAATCTTAGAAAAAGAAATTTATCTGAAACTATGTTTTTGGTACACACGTACATGGACGAGTTATGTGTAAGATCTTACGGTATCATACGTGCAAGTAACCGTACCACCATAGCAGGTTCGTTAATAAATAATTTTATTTTTTTTTAAAAAATTAGAAATTAGAGACCAAGAGAAATAAAAAGTTGGAAAATTATATTATGATAAGAAGTTCAAAAAGTTTGGGAAAATTATATCCAAAAACCGCTTTATTGTGGCAAATGGTAACCAAAAGTTGGGAAATTATATTTTTTTTTAAAAAGGAAAAAAGAAAAAGAAAAAAGAACAAATTTGAAAAAAATCTATTTCCGGCAGACGAATATTATTCTTTTATTTTTATCATTTTATTTTTTATTTTTTTAATTCGTTCGTTGAGAACCGAAAATGCTATGGTAGTATGGTAGTCAAAAGTTTAAAATTATCATCTTGCACTTAAAGAGTTTTTGGTCTTCAAGAGGTTTTATGGCCATCCATGAGCTTTCTACTTGAGGAGTTAATAAAAGGGTGGCAAATTGACGATCCTCCAAGCGACGTCACAAGTACTACTCGAATGCTTTTTGTGTGTTTTGATCATTTGATGTGCAAGTTTAGGGTGTCCGTGATGATGATTTTTCGTGAATGCAGGATTGATCTTTGGTGCTTACTTCAATCGGTGAAAAGCCAGGTATTTTGGCGAAAAAACGCAAGAGCACTTCTTGTTTCTTGAGCCCTTTCTGACTTTTTCGGTGAAAACCGCAAGAGCACTTCTTGTTTCTTTGAGCCCTTTACACTTTTTCGGTGAAAACTGCAAGAGCACTTCTTGTTTCTTGAGCCCTTTCTGACTTTTTCGGTAAAAAACGCAAGAAAGCACTTCTTGTTTCTTCGGAGCCCTTTCTGACTTTTTTCGGTGCCCTTTAGAGCTTTTCGGTGACGAGGCCGCAACCCAAGCTCCCAGAACACCGGCCTCTCCAAGGTTCATGCTCACGGACTCTTAGAGAGATAGGGACTTACAAGGAAATACTTCGCTCACAGCTTGAGTGCACTGTGCGATTAGCTTGAGTGCACTGTGCATTTAGCTTGAGTGCACTGTGCGAAAAGGGCAGCACAAGAGCTTGGCCGGCAGTGTTGTTTCTTGCTTGGCCGGCAGTGTTGTTTCCTCCTTGGCCGGCAGTGTTGTTTCTTTCTTCTTGAATCAATGCGTTATTTGAGAGGCTGGCTTGATCTGTGTGTGTTCATTAGCAGCGTCTTGCTTGATTGGACGGGAGCTAGCGACGCGCGCTTGAAAAAGAAGCTGTTGTGAGTTGTGAGTTCCGGTTTTACAGCTTCTTTTTGCTTTGTCGTTTTTTTTAGGCAATTTCGGTGTATGGAACTGCATCTACATATTTGCATGCTTGCATTACGGTAGTTGATTGCCTCGTTTATGCTCTTCAGATCGATGTAGGTAAAAGCAGTCACTCTGTCACGCACAAAAGTTTGCCTGCAGGGAGTCTAGAGCAGAGCTTTGTATGTAACTATGGTGAGCTCATAGGGAACCAACCGCGCCAATTTTGCTTTTTCTTCTTGAATCAATGCGTTATTTGAGAGGCTGGCTTGATCTGTGTGTGTGTTCATTAGGAGCATCTTGTAGCAGTTGGACGGGAGCTAGCGACGCCGCGCTTGCAGAAAGAACTATTGTGAGTTGTGAGTTCCGATTTTACAGCTTCTTTTTGCTTTGTCGTTTTTTTTTAGGCAATTTTGGTGTATGGAACTGCATCTACATATCTGCATGCTTGCATTACGGTAGTTGATTGCCTTGTTTCTGCTCTTCAGAACGATGTAGGTAAAAGCAGTCACTCTGTCACGCACAAAAGTTTGCCTGCAGGGAGTCTAGAGCAGAGCAGGTCAAGATTCTATTCACCACCAGATCCAAAGTCGTTACACTTACCAATCTTATAAGTATTTGTTTCATTGGCTACAACAGTAAGCATCTCCAGCTTCAGTTTCTTTACATAGCTTGGGTCACTATACCGGCAGTAGAAGTGTTTGTAATCACTGGAGAACAGCGTAGGAGCCCTCAGAACAAGCAAGTGTAAATGACTGAGAACCGCATACGTTTGTTCAGCGCTTTTGGAGTTAACTAAAGTTAACAGAGGTGCTTTTATTAACTAAAGTTAACAGAGGTGCAATTTCGGTCTATGGAACTGCATCTACATATCTGCATGCTTGCATGCTTGCATTACGGTAGTTGCCATTGCCTCGTTTCTGCTTTCCAGATAGATGTAAGTAAAGCAGTCACTCTATCACGCACAAAAGTTTGCCTGCAGGGAGTCTAGAGCAGAGCTCTGTATGTATGGTGAGCTCACAGGGAACCGACCGCTCCATTTTTGCTTTTTCTTCTTGAATCAATGCGTTATTTGAGAGGTTGGCTTGATCTGTGTGTGTGTGTTCATTAGCAGCGTCTTGTAGCAGTTGGACGGGAGCTAGCGACGCCGCGCTTGCAGAAAGAACTGTTGTGAGTTGTGAGTTCCGGTTTTACATCTGCTTTTTGCTTTGTCGTTTTTTCTGAGGCAATTTCGATCTATGGAACTGCATCTACATATCTGGATGCTTGCATTATGGTAGTTGATTGCCTCGTTTCTGCTTTTCAGATAGATGCAAGTAAAAGCAGTCACTCTGTCACGCACAAAAGTTTGTGCAGGAGTCTAGAGCGAGCTGTATGTATGGTGAGCTCGGGGAACCGACCGCGCCATTTTGCTTTTTCTTCTTGAATCAATGCGTTATCCGAGAGGTCGGCTTGATCGTGTGTGTTCATTAGCGGCGTCTTTAGCGATTGGACGGGAGCTAGTGACGCGCGCTTGCGAAAAAGAATGTTGTGAGTTTGAAATCCTCTGTTTCTTGTTCGCCACATTCATCAAGCACGTGCGCATTGAATAGCCTTTGGCGCTTCACATCCTCTAATTCATTTGCTTGAAGGATTTTGTTTTTTCAGTATTGTGGCGGCGGGGATCGTATTGCGCGAGCCAAACATCTGTCAGAGAAGCATTCGTGTGTGCGCGTGAGAGTGTCTGTTGCTACCAGCTTGTGTGCGCAGAAGCGTTTAAGGTATACATTGCCTGGTCGCTCGCTCGCTCTTTTCTATCGCGAAGTTTGCGAACGACCTTTTTGTCAACAAGATGGATCAAAGATAGTGAACGGGCCCCTTTTCATACAGGGTTCTGAAAGTGTCAGATTAAGAGGTTCTTCGTTTGCGGTAGAGGTAGGTGTAACATGATACATTGGTCGCTGAGAGTTGGTTATGGGATTATTTACTTACATGGTTGTATTACATGTACGAAAGCAGAGAATATTCATGTCTTTTCGATAGACGTTCATAGTTTGCCTGGACTTATCATACATCGAATTCCCCCTGAGGTACTTCTGGACCGTCGAGCGCCTAGAAGCTGTTAAGCATCTATAGTTGCCACCGTTACAAAACCATCTGGCTATTCCCGATTGCATGGCTTCCTTCAATGAATCTCTGGCTGGTTATAAGGAGTACGTTAAATTCAAAACCGGTGCATTCTCTCGAAGGTGGAGGTAAATTAAAATTGCAGAATCAATTCTGGAGAATGCGGCCGATTGCGCAATTTAACATTAGGTGTCAGAGAAGCATTCGTGTGTGCGCGTGAGAGTGTCTGTTGCTACCAGCTCGTGTGCGCAGAAGCGTTTAAGGTATACATTGTCTGGTCGCTCGTTCGCTCTTTTCTATCGCGAGTTAATTTCTTGTATTGTGGATACTGATTGAACGTTAGAATTTGTTTACAGCAGGTACTCTAGCGCGGAAGATCGGCGGAAACCCTAACGCGGAAGATCGGCAAGGCTGCCCAAGGCGGGCCAGAGCCTGCTAGGGTGAGCATCCTTCCTTTTTGCTTTTGCGAAGCCTCTGTCACGGTGGTATCCATTTTGTCACTCATTTTCCCTTCGCTGGTCGCACCGACGTGACAGTCTTGCGGAGTTTGATTTGTGTGAAGCTGGAAAAGGTCTGACTGTGCTTAGTTTTGTACTGCTTCGTTGTTACTGAAAAATGGCTTCAGACTCAGTACGCCAAAAGTCTACCTATTTGATGCTCAAGTTGTTTTGATTTCGGCTTGTGTGATGATTGGTTACACTTTCTTATGTCAACGTTGACAGAGATTATTCATGATGTAACTATCTAGAGAAAGTTTTCCTATTCCACTTTATTTCTACTCCCTCTCACGTTGTACTCCCAAATCCAACATCATTTCTTCTGTTCATTATACCATGTTATTTATTGATGTCGTTTGGAATATAGGTGAATCATGCAAGCGCGGTTCCAAATTGCTATTAACCTGTTTCTTGATGTGAAATAGAAGTTCGGTAAATTGTTTAAGCGCCGTTCTAATATGCTAATCCTGGAGTTTACCTGTTTATTGATTTTGGATTGATGTTTTTATTATGTAAGTGTAGTTTCAATGTGCCATTGCTAATTCTTGACTGCTCTTAGTCTTGCGGAGTTTGATTTGTGTGATTTTCTAAGACGGGCTGCAAATAATTAGTGAAAAGTTGATTTATGACGGTAGTAGTAGTATATCACAGTCAACAGAAAATTCTGGTTAACCCCTAAAGGCCCATGATGTTTTGGGAGCTTGAAATCCCAACACTGACCACTATGTACTAATGCGGGTACGTCCAATATTTTTGGAAATTTTTAATAACTTCAACCGTAGGATCTTGAAGTACACTACCATAGGTAGTAGTGTGAAAATTTTCAACCGTTGGATCATCACTGGATGTGAGATCATAACATTTGAATTTGACTGTAAATTTTTTTTGGCCTTGACCGTAAAAGCCGAATCGGCGGCCGTGGGCCTTTAGGGGTTAGAACATGCAATTATTTGTCTGTGTGGCTCCAGAACTTCACTAACCTGCAAACTGTGGAAGTTGAAATCTCTTTTCCTTTGAAAAACTCAATTATCTTGATTATGCTGAACTTTGTTTTTTGCTTGCGGAAGGCTAAGGAACAACAAACTGGTGTCATTTTAAAATCAATTCTGGAAAGGCTTCAAAAATCTAAGAACAAAGTATGTTTTTCATTGTCTCTTGTCTTGATATTTTACTAAAATGTGATACATTGCAGTGATTGGTATCAAAGCATAAAATATCTCTATGGAATCGTTCGGTTTTTTCTCTTTGAGATTGGCCCTACCTTGACGTTGGGATTAATACATTCTAATATATACCCATACGGACTCGTTCGGTTCTTTCTCTTTGAGATTGGCCCAACCTTGACGTTGGGATTAATACATTCTAATATAGTACCCATATGGACTCGTTCAGTTCTTTCTCTTTGAGATTGGCTCAACCTTGCCGTTGGGATTAATACATTCTAACATATACCCATACGGACTCGTTCGGTTCTTTCTCTTTGAGATTGGCCCAACCTTGACGTTGGGATTAATACATTCTAATATAATAACCATATGGACTCGTTCAGTTATTTCTCTTTGAGATTGGCTCAACCTTGCCGTTGGGATTAATACATTCTAACATATACCCATACGGACTCGTTCGGTTTTTTCTCTTTGAGATTGGCCCAACCTTGACGTTGGGATTAATACATTCTAATATATATCTCGTACGGACTCGTTCGGTTTTTTCTCTTTGAGATTGGCCCAACCTTGACGTTGGGATTAATACATTCTAATATATATCTCGTACGGACTCGTTCGGTTTTTTCTCTTTGAGATTGGCCTAACCTTGACGTTGGGAGTAATAGAATCCAACTTTCACGTGGGGAATAATAGAATCCAAAATATAAAGCAATTTATTTGTATATTAGTGATAGAATTTGTAGTAGAATTCCAATAAGTGATGTACTAATAAAATTTGAAGTAGAATTCTAATAAGTGATCTACTAATAAAATTTGTATTTCTGTTGTATTAAATATGACGATATTTAGTGATTACACTTATGTAAGTTTTTCTAAACTTTTTATAATTTGTGAAATTATTTCATATTTATTTGAAGGAAACGCGTGGATATCATGGGAAACAAAAGGAAAGGGGAAGAACAACATCGTGTTGGATGCGAAATTTGTAAATCTAAACCAATGCCCTTAAACACTGCACACATAGCACGTCACAACGCAGGTGAGAAACACAGAAGGCTTCTTGAGCTTGTGGAGAAGCAAGCTATCCTCGCAAGTTGGGGAATTGAGAAGGTAGAAGGCAGTACGGTTATTTACAATTGCACGATATGTAATATCGTTATGCCGCTCAGTTTCAAGGGCATGACTGATCATTACAAGGCGCAGCATAGTATCTCCAAGCCGAGGACTTTTGAGATTTCTACATTGGAGGTTTTTAAGGTATTTTCAATGTTTTACATATTTATTCGATATTTCTTAATAGATTATATTTTATCAATAATTTATGTGTGTTCATTTTTACAGATCTATAGGCCACAAAAGTACTATACCGATCCTACTAAATATAAGTTCGAGGAGGAAAAGAACAATTTCGATTTAGTGGATGGATCCATGTTGGTTGTAGAGAAGAATGTTCTGGCGAAAAATTCAGTAGCACTTTTCCGCACCGACCTTATCCCTCCGGATGAAATCCCATCTCTCTACAAAATGGCATCGGTCCTAGAGATGTACGGCAAGGTTGTGACCCGAGGAAAGCGGATTAGCGGCACAAAAATAATCATGTTTGGCATGTACTATAATGCCACTTGCGGTTGGTGAGATTACAAAATATTTTCAACTTTCTTTATTTTGATTTATATGAATTTGATTTTTAATAAAACTGCATTTAATGTTTGATTTTTTATACGGAGTTTGTTCAAGAAAGATCGAGAGTTAGCTCACTTATCCGAGGTATTCATACAAAGAATGTGTGAATATTTTCACACAATATTTCCGGAGGCCATGAGGGATTTTGAAGATATTTTGGTAAATAAAGGCTTACATGGAGCCAATGGCCGATTTGCTGGCACTCCATTTAATGCGTTTGCAATTACAAAAGACTACAATTGTCTTCCCCATAATGACCCCAACGACTACGAATATGGCATCATTGTATGGTTGCACCCTGGTAAGTTTGCTCTTTCAAATATTTCTCGAACTTTTCTATTATATTTTTTTGAAGTACTTTGGTTAATTTATAATTGTCCCAATATTCAAGTCAATTCTTATGTATTTTGCATTACATGCTGTTTTGAAATCCTTGTCTTGAAAATAAAAATTTGCAGGTGGAGGTGTAGAGGTGGAGGACATGCCTTCATTTTGTCTTCCTCAGTATAAAATCCGATTTAGCTGTAAGAATAGAGCTGGTTTAATAATCAATGGAGCTACAACATTTCATTGCACTTCTTCTTCGAAGCCGCTGGGAGTTCTTGGAATGGCATTTATACAGAAACATAACTACATCGCAGGATTGAAGAGGGCCTTGCAAGATCCAACTAGCAATGCTGGGCAATGCTACATAAGTGCTGTCATGGGCCAAGGCCTCGTTGATAAGCTCGGATGTTCACTCGCTATTAATTTTATAAATAGAACTTTGGCAGTAGAGCTAAAGTATAGCCTCGGCAGTAGAGCTAAAGTATAGCCTCGGCAGTTGAGCTAAAGTATAGCCTCGGCAGTTGAGCCAAGAGATTAGTATATAAGGGACTCTTATTCATTGTAAACCTAAGTCTTGGATCAATATATTTCTTTTGTAGTTTTTGCTTGTTTTTGACAAACTAGACTCTTACATAATCCAAGACTTCTCTTGATTTTCTGAAGGGCTTCATCCTCCCTTGTTTTTTCAAACGACAAAAGTAGGCATTGATTAGATTGAGGAACTTATCCACCCTCGTGGTAGTGATTGAAGATAGCCACAGAACCGGGACGCATTTGAAGGCATTGCGAAGCTCAAGAGTTGATTGAGAGGTGTTGCTTTTTGAGATGGAGAACGCCTGAGATGATCGATGATGAGATCTTGTAGCAGCAGCAGCAGCGCAAGGAGAAATTACGGCGGAAGACTATCAACAGAAATCGTGAGGTTGCGCACACACTTCAAGCTTCTCGCAGTGGTCGAGAAGTTGACTATCAGCGATTGGTTGCACGCGAGATCCGCAGTGGCTCCAAGGCTGGACAATTCACGAGTTTAGGAGGTCCGTCTTCATCGCGAGATGATGCCGCAATCGATGCAAAGAACAATATGGAGGAATCGCCGTCGCATTGCGCAAGCGATTGCCGATATTTCAAAGTTTGACGGGAGTCGCAAGGGCTACCCGATATGGAAGGTCGAAGCGGATAACAAGCTTCGAATTGATGGAGTCATCTTGGTATACCTCAAGATCAAGCCGCATACTTGTTTTCGAGGATGGACGCGAAAGCGCGAGATGATGGTAGTATCTTTCTACCAAAATCAACGTGGTTGCAATGCGGCGACTTTTATTCAACATCTTGTGACGTTTACATCGACCAATGAAAGAAAAGTGCGTGGCATTGAATCGGCTTCAAGCAATGAAAGCGGGGTAGGGAGTCATTCGCAACATTCTTGCCCAAGTTTGAGAAGGAGCTTGGTGAGAGTCAACTTACCATGGTTCCGGATATGGTGAAGATAGGATATCTTCGCGGTGCTCTCAACTCAAAGATGCAACGCCGATGATTGGACCTATGACGTACATCGATTATGGTATGTTTGTCCAAGCTTTGTTGGCGATCGGCTCTCAACTTGATTGCTTGCAATATCAGAAGGGTCGTGCAGCTCCGATCGCAACATCAAATCGCGTATGGCCAGATGGAGATGAGATGGATTGGATGCCTACGGTCCAAATAAACAAGCTTCGGAGACGTCTGACTTTGGAGGAACAACAACGGTGTCGCCAAGAGGGACGCTGTTTTTTATGTTTGAAGCGAGGCCACCATGCAAATGACTGTTCATCAAAGCAAGGTGAAGGCAATGAGAAGAAGAAGAAAGAGAGCGCGGACAAAACTTCAATAGTGCGCGCAGTGAGAAAGAAGAGCAATGTCAAGATAGAGCAGGTCAAAGAGATGGAGTGTTGTGACTCTGATGTAGAGTCGGAAAACGAGTAGCTTCCGGCATAAGACTCAGTCGGAGGCGTGGAGGCAGGTTGTCAAAGTTGAAGAATCTAGGAGACAACTTAGACACGGGTGGTATGTATGTTGATGTTTTAATAAACTCAATTATATCTACTCGTGCTTTGTGTGATTCTGGATGCCAATGCTTTGCAACTGTGTCTGAGCAATTGGTTCGACGCAGAGGGTTGGATGCGTCATCTATTCAACCTAGATCTTTGGAGCAAGTTACGACAATGAAGAAGCGGCCTATGATTTGCCAAATTGCAAATTTTATTGCCGATATTGATGGTATGGAGGAGAGGATTGTTGCCTATGTTATTCCAGGACAGATAGATGATATAATCTTGGGAAAAGGTTGGATGGAGCGACATGATGCAAGTGTTCGACTCGCTTTCGAAGAGGTTTGCATTCGAAAACCTTTCAGATGATTGTGAAGACTCGATCGATTACGTTGGAGCCAATGCAAGAGAATCGTGCATCGGTGATTCAAACTTTGCAGAGAAGCGATGAACCAGTAGAGGTTTTTAGTGCCAGCTTGGTTGACATCCGACGGCACTACAAATGAAGGTGTATAGGGACCCGCACAACATGCTCCCCGACCGGCTCACGCCGATTATTGACGCTTTTAATCGACAAGATGCAAAGTCGTTCCCCCAAGATAGGAAAGGGTTGATCACGAGATCAATCTTATTGAAGGAAGACTAATGATGACATCCCCGCCATGCCATTTGATCGAGATGTCCAAGGATCAATTATTAGTTTTGCGCAAGACCCTTACGGAATTATTGGATAATGGATTTATTCGCGTAAGTAATTCACCCGCAGCACTCGGTCATATTTGTGAAGAAACCTGGCGGAGGATTGCGATTACGTGTTGACTATCGGCGATTGAACGAGATGAGTCGGAAGGACGACTATCCGATTCCGCGCATTGATGAGGCGTTAAGATCCATTCTTTGCGACCAAATATATCTCCGAGGTTGATGTAATCTCTGCGTTTATCGGATACGTGTGAAAGAAGGGGACGAGTGGAAGACGGCGTTCAAAACACGCTTTGGCTTATATGAGTGGTTGGTCACACCGTTTGGACGACGACGCGCGCACTCGCAACTTTTCGGCGATATATCAATTGGATACTTTGCGATTTAATTGGATATATGCTCCTTCGCATATATTGATGACGTGGTGATCTATAGTGATACTCAAAAAGAACATCGTGATGCGATTCTCGGGATCATCCGTAAGCTTGCTAACGCAGGCTTCAACTTGATTTTGATAAGAGCGAGTTTGAAGCGGGCACTATTAAGTATCTTGGATATTTGGTGAAGACCGGTTGGGGTTTGCGGCCGATCCAAAGAAAACTTGAGGCAATTCGTCAATGGGAGCCGCCAACAAAAGTGAAAGGAGTTCGTGGATTTTTAGGTTTTACGCAATTATTATCGACAATTCATAGATGGATATTCTAACATTGCGTAACCTCTTACTCGACTAACGCGGAAAGATCAACCTTTCCATTGGACATCGAAATGTCAACATGCCTTTGATCGATTGAAAGAGGCATTAATTCATGCTTAAGTCTTAGTTAAATGGACTCAGGTTTGAAACAACCATTGAATGTGATTCCTCCGGTTATCTTTGTTGGTGGCACCGTAATGCAAAAGGTGGACGGACTTTGGCATGCGGTTGCTTATTTCTCGAAGAAACACGATCGTGGAGTCCAATTATCCGATTCATGACAAGGAAATGCTAGCGATTTGTACATTGCATCCGCGAGTGGCGTACATTACTTGTTGGCGAACATTTTGAAGTGAGTTCGATCATCGCATTTGGCTTACTTTCGGAAGAAGCAACATTTGAGCGAGAGGCAAATGCGTTGGGCCTACGAGTTGAATGATTTTGACTTTGAGATCGCGCACAAGCCTGGCAAGGATCAGTTCAACCGGATGCACTTTCTCGTTGGGAGCAGGATCTTTCAACAACACGCAGATGATGATCGAATCGTGAATCGATATCATCGCTTTTGGACGGAGATGATGGCGCTTTGAAGGTTGTCGCTAAATCCGCATGGATCGCGAGATGGTGATGCGATTCGGAGAAAGAGGCTCCCGCTTTCTGAGTCGATAATGACCCGCGTCCCATATGTCCATTTATTGACGCAGAGATGATTGCATTATGGGATGTTGCCCTGCAAACAAATCATCGTTATTGGAAGATGCGAAAGGCGGTTATGGATGGTGAGCGCCGACTTCCTAAAGAATGGGACTTACCTATCACGATTAGTGAGTGTTCTGTAGATTCAGGTCATCTATTGGACGAATATGGATTCCGGCGCACGAACCTCTTCGGACGCGTTTGATCCAATCTACTCATGATTCACCACTAGCGAGGACATCCAGGTCGTGAGGGAGGGCAGCGTGACTTGATTGCGTGAATATACGTGGCGCAGGTTGACACAAGATGTTCGAGATTTTGCGGAACGAATCGCAACGCGTGTGGAAAATCGAAGATTTGGCGGGAAGCGAAGTAAGGGTTGCTAAAACCTTTGCCAATTCCGCACGGATTTGACCGAGCTCTCTATTGATTTTATTACGGATTGGCACCAAGCATGATCAGATAAATATCGTGGTTGTGATGCACCGTTTGTCCAAATCTATCATTCTTTGTGCCTATGAAGACAATTCGTGCACTTGATGTGGCTCACAAACTTTTAGAGCAAGTTTTTCAAGATCACGGATTGCCTGCAGCAATTGTGTCGGATCGTGGTAGTCAATTTGTTAGTCCGCTTTGGGATTAAGTACGCAGATTGATGAAGATTACGCGTCGGTTGTCGGCGACTTTCTATCCGGAGACAGATGGTGCAACAGAGAGGGCGAATCAAGAGCTTGAAACATATCTTCGTATTTTCACGACATTTGAGCAAGAAGATTGGGCTTTTCGATTTGCGATCGCGATGATGGCGTTGAATAATCGTGTGTCGCGATCTATAGGTATGTACGCATTTTTATGACTCACGGTTATCATCATTCGGTCATGAATATTACTATACCCGAGGAAGCGGGTTCTTCGTTGTCACCGGGCGGAAAAAGGACGCAAGCTTGTTGAAGATGGCGTAATTCAAGTGAGCGCGCAACAACGGCAATGGCCATTGCGCAAGAGACTCAAGAACGTCCAAATACACGACGCCGCTCGGTGGCCGAGGATTTTCGTCCGGGTGATCGTGTGTGGTTGAAGTTGAAGAACATCAACACGTCCCCGCCAATCAAGAAGTTTGATTGGATTGCTCTTCCTTATCGTGTATTGGAGTGCGTGAGGTACACATGCGGTTCGTTTGAATACACCGTCGGTATTCATCATGTTTTTCATGTGAGTTTAGTGAAGAAGGCGGTGAGGATCCGTTGCCTTCCCAACTACCTCTCGTGATAATGAGCCGGTGTTGTTTTGAGCAATCCCGCTTTCGAGGCATCCACTAGCGAGGACGAGTATCTTTGTTGAAAGAGTGTTGCAACATCGACGTCGTGGACGCGCGTTGGCAACTACTTGTAAAGTGGGACAGGATGGCCGGAGCCTACTTGGGAACCTGTTTGCCAATTACAAAATGTCATGGCCTTAGACGATTACGAGCGCTTGTTGCGCGCGTCTGCATCTTGATATTCCTTGGGCACATTCTCTTCTATGACACTTGTTAATTCATCAGCACAGGAGGAGGAGGAGGAGGAGGCATTTGTCATGGGCCAAGGCCTCGTTGATAAGCTCGGATGTTCACTCGCTATTAATTTTATAAATAGAACTTCGGCAGTAGAGCTAAAGTATAGCCTCGGCAGTAGAGCTAAAGTATAGCCTCGGCAGTAGAGCTAAAGTATAGGCTCGGCAGTTGAGCCAAGAGGTTAGTATATAAGGGACTCTTATTCATTGTAAACCTAAGTCTTGGATCAATATATTTCTTTTGTAGTTTTTGCTTGTTTTGACAGCTAGACTCTTACACTTATAAGGCCTTCAGCTAGGGTTTCAATCATAGAATGCAACCAACCCTCTGAAATTAATATGGTGTAGATGTGCAAATTCATGTGTTACAGCTTGTTGACGAAATCTTTTTCTCTACTCTCTTTGGCTAGTTGTTAGCTTTTTTGTTGCTATCTATATTTGTGTGCGCTTGTGCTTTACACAATAATGTAGGTTGTGTTCTTTGTTGTATCAGTGTTGTTATATCTTGTAAAATGGTTTTCTCTGAGTTGAGAGCACCGCGAAGATATCCTATCTTCACCATATCCGGAACCATGGTAAGTTGACTCTCACCAAGCTCCTTCTCAAACTTGGGCAAGAATGTTGCGAATGACTCCCTACCCTGCTTCATTGCTTGAAGCCGATTCAATGCCCGCATTTCTTTGCATTTGGTCGATGTAAACGTCACAAGATGTTGAATAAAAGTCGCCGCATTGCAACCACGTTGATTTTGGTAGAAAGATACTACCATCATCTCGCGCCTTCGCGTCCATCCTCGAAAACAAGTATGCGGCTTGATCTTGAGGTATACCAAGATCTGACTCCATCAATTGAAGCTTGTTATCCGCTTCGACCTTCCATATCGGGTAGCCCTTGCGACTCCGTCAAACTTTGAAATATCGGCAATCGCTTGCGCAATGCGACGGCAGATTCCTCCATATTGTTCTTTGCATCGATTGCGGCATCATCTCGCGATGAAGACGGACCTCCTAAACTCGTGAATTGTCCGGCCCCACTGGAGCCACTGCGATGTTGTGCAACCAATCGCTCGATAGTCAACTCTCGACCTTTGGCGAGAAGCTGAAAAGTGTGTGCGCGCAACCTCACGATCTCTCGTTGATAGTCTTCCGCCGTAATTTTTCCTTGCGCTGCTCGCTGCCGCTACAAGATCTCATCATCGATCATCTGGGCGTTCTCCATCTCAAAAAGCAACACCTCTCAATCAACTCTTCAGGCTTCGCAAAGCCTTCAAATGCGTCCCGGTTCTGTGGCTATCTTCAATCACTACCACGAGGGTGGATAAGTTCCTCAATCTAATCAATGCCTACTTTTGTCGTTTGAAAAAACAAGGGAGGATGAAGCCCTTCAGAAAATCAAGAGAAGTCTTGGATTATGTAAGAGTCTAGCTGTCAAAACAAGCAAAAACTACAAAAGAAATATATTGATCCAAGACTTAGGTTTACAATGAATAAGAGTCCCTTATATACTAAACTCTTGGCTCAACTGCCGAGGCTATACTTTAGCTCAACTGCCGAGGCTATACTTTAGCTCTACTGCCGAGGCTATACTTTAGCTCTACTGCCAAAGTTCTATTTATAAAATTAATAGCGAGTGAACATCCGAGCTTATCAACGAGGCCTTGGCCCATGACAATAAGATCTTTTTGAAAATAAAACAAAGAAATGTACAAAAAGAAATATACACTTGGTGTAAAGAAATATACGGTTATTGTAAAGAACTAATACACTAATTGTAAAGAAATATTGTATATTTGTAAAGAATTATACGGTTAGTATACAATACGATAATTGAAATACATAGTATCTGTAAAGAAGTACCAGTATTTGTACAAGAATGTTTGTAAAGAAGTATTCAATACTTTTAAAGAAATGTACAATAAGTGTAAAGAAATATATAATGTATAGTAATGAATTCTACGCTTACCGTAAAGAACCCTACACCCTAATTGTAAGGAAAAACTGTATATTTGTAAAGAATCAAACGGTTAGTGTACAATACGATAATTGAAATACATAGTATTTGTAAAAAATATTAGTATTCGTAGGGGAATGATTGTAAAGATGTATTCAATACTTTTAAAGAAATGTACAATAAGTGTAAAGAAATATACACTTGCTGTAGAGAGTTATACTGTTATTGTAAAGAATCATATGTAAGATGCAAGGAATCTACTTTTTGTAAAAAAATATATAATAAGATGCAGAAATATACCGTAATTGTACAGTAAATTTAAATACATATAAAAAATGTGTTAAGTATTTGTTAATTGGGAAAATATATTAAGTATTTATTTAAGTCCTCTCAATGCATGTTGAATTTGATGTATTTATGTACTTGGCATTGTTTTCATTTGTGCTTATACACTATTTCAAGCGGCCAAAATAATAGGGATTGGCCAATTTAACGAATATGGTGTTGGAGCCTTTGTATTTAACACTTAAACGCCCACGATGTCGAAAAACGACATTTTGGATGTACATAAGAAACTTTGAAGTGCCATATCTTCTTCATCCAAGGTCCGTTTGGATGAAATCACTTGGATTAGGTTCCAAATCAAGTCTCGTTTGTGTTGTACAATTTTCAAGCCCATACAATAAAGTATGAATTAATGGAATGCACTTTAGTGAAGACAGCTCTTGTTTTTGGGATTCCAAGCATGGGGCATGTATTACCATTGCAAGTCAATTATGTGAAATTAAAAATAGTTTTTCTTGATTTTTTTTTTCATGGTCATGATCTTAAGGTGATTATTAACAACTTTGTAGTGAGAAGTTTTTTGATCCAAATGAAATTGCTATTGGATTTGCAATGATGTTTTGTCAACAGAAAAAGTGAGAAAATGGATGATATTTGAGGAGCTATATCTCCCTCATCCACCGTTGGATTTCAACTTAATTTTTTGGGATGACCTCCAATTAGAGTCTAGTCTAAGTGGTAGAAACCTTAACAAGATCGAAGATGAATTGAAGATAAGGCATGAAATTGAATGCAAAGGGTCTAGTTTTGGACTATTTTTCCTTTGTAAAATGTTCGGTAGTTTTTACCATTGCATGGCTTTTATTTGAGCCAAGAAATTTTTTTGATGAATTTTTGTTGGGTAAAGGACTTATTAAGATGAAGGTGAACATCTTTCTAGTTGGTGATTTTTTCATTGCGATAGGTATATTGGTAGCATTTCCACCTCAAAGTGAAAATGATGAAATTTTGCAGTTTGTTTTTGATATTAATATGTTATGATCTCCCGATCTATAAGGCCTCATGACTCAAATTCTGGTCCACATGATCTTCGATAAGTCTATTATAAGTTTGTACGGTTGAGATCTTAATAGCTTCTCTTGATTTTCATCTATGACGATTTCTATGGAAATGTGCTTTTCTGCTAAAAATAGGCTCGGGCGTTTAGGGGTTAAATTTCAGCATACCTCCATGTGAAAAATCAAGCATTTCTCCAGGTTCTATAGGTTCTTTGAGGGTAAGAAGAACATAGGCGTAATCCTAACTCACTTAGGAACAAAATATTGAAGAGCCTCAGCTCAAATTTACTCTTAAAATTGGTTTTTTTGGGTCACAAAACACTTCAAACCCATCATGCATCAAAGAGATTTTTTTTTTTTTTTTTTTTCAACTTTGACCATTATGATCTCACTAACTGTAAGGAATTAAAATCTAAGATTTAGGGTCCATGTACATATACAAGTAAGGTAGAAGATCTTACGGTTATATCCCCAAAAATACATCAAACATTGAAATTTTACACCTTGCTTTGAAAGAAGGCAGTTTTGAGAGTTTCTGACAGTTTTGAGGCCTTTTGACTTTAGGGATTAACATGAAACAATGACAAGCATGCCACATTTCACAAAAAGAGGCAGCCACGTCAACATAAAGATTCTATATAATATTTACAAGTTTAATTTTTGTCTTTTATCTACAACTCCTATATATATTTTGTATTTTATATGGACTTTGTTTCCAAATGCTATATCCGTATATTATATATGTATACATATCGGTATGCCCATCCAACGGCTCCTAACTTTTTGTTTGGGGGGGGGGGATTTTTTTCCTACATCCAACGGCTCCCGATTTGTAGAGCTGTCATGTGTCAGGAGCACAAGGGTATCATTCTGAGGTCGATTGTATGATCTATTCCAATGGAGAGAACGGTAATGAATCAATGTGACCAGACAATTTGTACATCGCATTGAATACACGCCCATCATTCTAGTTATAACGCAGAAAAGGCGGCGCCCCTCAAGTACGCCATGCCTGTAGATGTACGCTAAACAACATGGCGCTGTTCATCTTGATTTCACCAGTTTGATTTGTCATCCCCTTGGCGCTGCACTGATCTTGGCGTCCATGGATCCGCAACCATTTCTGAACGGCGTTGATCGCCGTGCACTTATTCGCACGATTCCTGTTCATCCCTACCGTCGGACTGCATCCGGTATCGCCATGCTAGCAGTGAAGGCGCCCAAAAGTTTCCCCTCGTCAATTGCCTCCCGAGTGCCTCGTTTCCCCATTAGGTTACTCCGACCCATCAATCACCTCTCTCCTCTAATTTCCATGTTAACTAGTGCAATTGTAGCATATGTTTCCTTTGCACCTCTTTGACCTCTGCATGTTGTAGCCCCAGTGGTCCATGATCCCTAGGTCCCGATCTGTTCAGACATGAAGGAACGCCGTCATCATCGCCGACGACCTAATTCCTACCCTTTATGCCAGTCTTCACTTCGCTGATCATCTTAGGGATAATCAACATACTCCTCGCCACAATTCTAGCACATTAGTAAAATTGTGAGGCTCTGGTGGGTATAGTTGAAGTCCACCGCGTGAAGGTATGTTGGACACACAAGTCAATCATTGTTTTTGGCCTTGCATATCATCATGTTTATGTTCGGAATGCATTGCCTAACACTACGTAACTAGCGCAGTCTTTGCTCCATGCTTGAAATGCAACTAATCACTCCAGTCTTAAGTAGCAATAACGCCTCTTGGAAGCTTGTTTTTAGTCCAGCGGACACTGTGAATTTTTTTTGCAGTCATCTCCACTCGCTGAAGTGAGCAGCCCTTTACTAGAAGAGTGTCTTATTAATCTAGATGACTCCCCGCCCGAAGCCGAAGCGGACCCCTGAGGCATGGGCTTTGAAGCCCCCGTTGAAGGTGACAAATTGCAGCGCAAGTAAATGTAGTACTACTCCACATTCGCAGGCTGAAGACAAAACTGTGCATGTGCCCAATCCTACCGCGTCCACGAAGTCGGCTGCATCTCTTGGCTCCACCCAAAGTAGAGGTAGGAAGAAACTTCCGCTTCCACCTGATGCATGTGCAGAAGTTTTGGAAGAGCACCGTGCAATGTTATCTAGGAGCTCACTGCCTACGTCGTCCTCTATTCCTTCCTCAGATAAACCGTCAAAGAACTCAACATCTATCAATCGCACAGGTTCGTTCCTCTGACCATGTTTTTAGCTATCACATAGACTTACCCGACCTAAACTGTGTTCGGGTTTTCGGCGATGCTGGTTCCATCTTGAATTGTACAGTCACCCTAGCGGAGATCTTTAACAATTTCAGAAAGCTTCACAGAGCTATGTCTCCCAATGTCCAAGCCTGACATAGATGTCATCCCCTTATCCTGTAGCCTTCAGAGCCTTCCTCGTATTTTGATCAGTTTCCCTTTTACATCACAGTCACTCTCTTCCTCCCCATAATTTGCTATGGACAGCTAGTCATTCTTGCTTGCAAACCCTTCTTTTGCCATAACGCTCTCAAGAAAAAATATCTCCTTTGCATATTTGATCTCATTCCACCTTGTAAATCTCAGATAAAATTTTTTTTGCTCTTCCAAACAAATTTAATGTTCTATTTTAATCTATCTTCATTACAAGCTATCTGAAGTAAGTGTTCCACTACCTCTACTCCACTGCATTGATTGTAACGTGTATTGATTACCTTACTGCTTAATCACCACTAACATACGCTAAGGCCACCGCCAACTACTACAATACTGTTTATTCTCCAGCACGTACTGGTCTACCCGTGGTAGCCAACATATTGTTTTGCAGCCAATACAAGGCGTACTTTGTCCTGATCCGTACTAATATGTCTCCAAGAACCTTACGTTCTCATCATGTTGGATTATGACCATGTCCTGCACAACAACGTCCATGCTCCAGTCTGAACAGTTCACTCACGTGTCTAATATTGATTCTCACTTATGTTTCGTGTCTTTGTTTGTAGTGTCTCCTCTTCTATCGTCAGAACCTGTCAGCCTCGAAGACTACACTGTCCAGGACTGGTCCGTTCACAAAGGCGTTAGTCCACGAGGGCATTCCAAGACCGCCAGCAAGGAGCCGCACAAACAACCTGCCGATGTTGCATGCGGTGGCACGAGAGATTTTGGGCGTCGCGAGGTAAGTGGCGATGATTACTACGTCATTTCTTCAAGACAACCGGGAGCATTGGAAACAAAGTTCGCGCCGACCACGAAGGAGGAGGCGGTCCGAGTCTCGCTCCCATACCGCTCCTCCTCCGACAAGGTAAACAAAAGAGTGCATGAGTACACATTCAAGGAATAATTACCTCGACAAAACCCGATATTATCTTTAGTATCTGAATTTCATGCTCGCTCTTAAGCCATTTCATGTTATCCTTTGACGGTTCTGGATTTGAACCACGTCCTCCGTCCATGCTACTTTAACTTCCACACGACACGTCCATTTGTTTGCAGAGGGTGCACCACCGAGAGGCCCGCCAACAAAGGACACGCACGATCGAGTCGATTACTCTCCGGACCGTGGGACGACGCAAACATAGGAGGAGCTCAAGCTACACTTCACTTCGACGTAGAGACTCTCGTGGTCTTCGTGACAAAAACACGGAATTTAGTCGATACCCGACAGATCTGCACGTACACGGGAGACAGGGCCACCTCCAAGACCACTCAGCAGGCATTGGTTTGTATGCACATTTGTCCTCGCCACGTACGCCCCCACCAAGCAGCGCATCTCACTCTCAATTGCCGATCAGAGGGCACGATCTGGCTTTGATCAAGAAAGAAGAGAGCTCGTCACATGGATTCCGCGACGAAGGATCTGCTGGGAAGCGTTCCAACCGGTTAATGCACGGGCTGTCTCTTGTTCCAGAGAATGTTCAACGTCGAGAAAGGCGGGAGCGGGAGACGCAACGCGAGGAAGAGGCGGACTTCAGGGAAGTCTCAGGCCAGAAACGTCATTATGTGCATGTCAACCCTGAAGGCAAACCTTACGGGCTTGGGATATCAGTCTGGAACGACGCCCTCGCAAAGGTAGTCAGGGGCCTTGATCCCTCCTACATAGACATTCGGCAGCAACCGTTCCAGCTAATGCAGACTCTCCTTAAAAGACTCAGTGATGATTTTGAATATAGCGCAGAAATCTCCCAATCCTGGCTGAGGACTCGCATTGGAAATGCCCTCTCTTCATATAGACATGAGCTGATACGGTTGATCCAGGCCAAGAAGGAGAAACCACCATGGGTTCCCGTGTCAACATGGCTGAAACTTGCGAAAATGGCAGACTCAGAGAAATTTCGGCAGAAGTCGGAGCAGATGAAATTTGCAAATTCTTGCCGTCGCAACAAAGGTCGGACATGACCCCTTGGTGAAGTCGGTATCCGAGAGAGACTTCGAAGGCAGCTTGGACGTTCTCCTGAACTCGAGGAGGTCTACGACGAGATGACGAGGGACAAGGGATATGCCGGAAGAAGCAAAAGTGGCTCCGTTGCACTGAAGTCCTCTAGTCCACCCACTAGCGAAGAATTCATATTGCCCACTCTCGGTGCAAAATCATCAAGTCCTGGCCATAATTCGTCTCACTGCGCCGTGCAAGTACAGAGTACACGGACTGAGAACACTGTGCAAACCTCACGCGATAGAGGAGGTTCGGATCCGGCCCCAATCGTCAGGGAACGCTCTGCCGCAGTCTCCATGTCCCCCTCCGCTAACCCCGTCCTGGCAATCATTTTGAAGCAGATAAGCGAGATTCGTGACAGTCCCGTCGGCGATACAGATGACGGACAGGCAGTAATTACCGTGTTGGAACTGCAGCTCTCCGTACTACGTAAGAGGGAAAATCCAATCGATAGCGAAGAGACTAGCTTTACTCGTGGTGTCACTACACCTGCTACAATGCCACCCGCAACCGAACATGGCGAGTGTGGAACTCTTCGGAATCTAGTAAGTCGCACGATTTCTCATACAACCTGAAATGTACGAATTGAAGGTTTTGTGTCTGTCAGCCCGTGTCTAAATTATTTCTCTGTGAATATAGATGACTTCTTCCCAAGGGCACGCGGGTATCATGTTCACGGAAATTGATTTGAATCCCATCGTGGATCCCAATACAGTCCATGACGAAGGGGATTCCCCGCAGAAACATCAGGTATGGCTATTGTCACGTATGTTATGGCGTGCGAAAATTTGCACCTCAATCACATGCTATAGTTCTTAGTCTCCATGCATGTCCAGGACACCACCATAGAGGACCACCCGGGTGCCGCAAGCAAGGGAAAGGCATCATCCACCGCGGCCTGGCAACCTCCTACCGCGACTCGGAAGAGCATGCGACCTGTGAAGAAGAAAATTCGTGCCGACTATTAAATGTGTCAAAGCACCGTAGTACATTGCTCTCCATTCATCTCCAGGTACCCTGAACTCACCGTGCTCATTCTCACGATTCCGGTCGGTGTTTTATCAATTAATTCTCACTGCGTCCATTGTAATATTTATTGAATCATGACCGGTTTCAAACCGACTCAATTTGCGTAGTTCTAATCGAGACTTGGCGGCCATGAGGATTGATTGTCCAATCCTCTCTCCATCGCTTTCGTGATGCTCTTCGGGTGTATCAAATTCGCCATGACTTCTCAGAGACTCATATCCACTCCCACTCTTCTCGGCACATCCTCACACCTCCAGGAATGACCAACATAGATGGTACATGAATTAATCAGTTCTGAAGTGTATTTAGATCCGGTAGAGTCCATTTTGGAAATGTTTGTATAATTTTCCCATTACCTGCACTCCATGTAGTGTTGGCTCATGGTAAAATTTGGAAATCAGACATGCACTTTTAATACAAGTAGGAGACTTGCCTCTTTTATGAACGATATACTGATTCTTGCATTTCTGACTTCATATCTCAGTAGAAATTTCAATTTCGGTCTCCTGTAGCGACACACATGTATGCATAATGCGATGAGATACGGCGATGTACATCCAACCGCTAATCCCTGCACGACCTTCGAACATGATCACTTAAACCCTAAACCGCACCCCTATAACATACCCTAAAATCCATGCTTGATTTGGTACCTGTTCGTACCACACCGCCACCCCAGATGTAACACGTAGCTCTACTTCATTCGCTGTCGGCAGATAGAGTGACCGCAATATTTCCGTACCACCGACCTCCAACAAAATTCAAACACATGCCCCCTTCTGAGAACCTAGGATCACCCGGGAAACACAATGACCACATCACACATGTCTCCATGGGGTTTGATGGGCTGTTATCCGCTAATGCCTCAAGAGACGCTCCCTGACGTCTTCGCGAGAACTCTAACCCTAATTGTAGCGCCTTCCACGTCCGAACATCTGTCTCTCTTACAGAACATCGCTACCCCTATACACGTAGGAGCCCGCCATGTCTTTCGGCGTCGCCATGTCACGGCCACCTTGTCGACACAGTCATCGATACCCTCCACAGGGCTCATCGGACTTCACACGTCACTCGTCCGCGTCAGACGCCATAGTGTCACCCATGTTTCAGCGATCTCCCACGTCGATGACCTACGTGGACGTCCTCACAATAAATCAACAGAAAAGTCTTCCTCACGTCCGAATCAAGACGTCCGATTCAAGACATTCGATCAAGTGACTTCTCTTCGCTATCACTTGATTCACTGTGTGTTTTTCTTGTAGTGTAAGAACCATCCCCTTTTACTCACTATGACCTAATCTATCAAGTATAGTTGCTCTTGTAGACTAAGGTCATCATGCCTATTCTTGTGCATTTAAGGGTTCCTCATGGTTTAGTATGAAAGTTGAACATAAGGATTTTTCCTAGAATAGGAAATACAATTGAAGATGATACGAACAAAAAAAAAAATCGAATTTAGATCTATATTGTATTTATTGTAAATTTTTGAAGTAAATGTGTTGTAGATGCCTATTTTAAGACATAGGTCGGCCCAAACCTCCTAAATTTTAGTCCAGTCGAGTCAACTGCTGCTCAAAAAATTATTCTCCATGCTTATATGACCTACTGCTGCAAATAGTACACTCATTATTGGGCATGACAATTACTAATAGTAAACCATTTGTTCACGTTAAACCAACCAATCAAATTAAAAAAGAGAGCCACCGCATTTGCTAAACCAAGCTAGGATATATCTAAGATTGTGCACATATGAGGCAGCCACGTTCAAAAAGAAAGGAACAACAAGCAAAAGATGCCATGAAGTCATGGCTTTTGCAACCTATTTTCGAGCACTTTCTAAGCTAAGATATAGTGACAGCTACAAACTCAATAGCCCAGTTGAACAACTGTTCACTCAAGATCCACAATCTTTGGACCAACGGTATTCTTTCCAAATCCACATCTCCCTCCAGTTGCCTTCTTCTAAGTTATAGAAGCGATGATCATGCAAGCAACCTTTCATATTCAACTACAACAGCAGCATGGTATCATGTGTGCTTCACTGGCTCCTCAATTACTTTTGACATGATTGAGTAGCTTCTGCAGAGCACATTGGTGACCTCATAGAACCTACGCTTCAACTTCCTCATTGTGTCGTTGGCGCCTCTGTTGATGTTTTAGATTATTCTCATGGTGCTAATTCCATATACCTTGCATCACATTTGTGCACCCCAAGGTGGTGGAATTGTAGGTGGAAAATTTCCTGATGCGCAAGCACCGTTTGTTGCAGCTCTTCATTTTTCGAGACGCTTCCGCATGTTCTGCTTGCAAATGGAGCCCGGAGAGATCACTATCTTTTTTTAGAAATATACCTAAATTAAAATATAGGGTTTATTTAATTCAAAGCGGAGAATTTTTATATAATGTGTAGGACTACTATAAGGTTCATAAAATGCTACATACTCCAATATATATAAATTAGGCTATATAAAAACAATGTATAGTATGACATTTTATTTATAAGTTAGCCTTCACAAATAGGAGCCTTGATTTTTATTTATAGTAGGACTAGTATGTCCCTGTGTCCTTTGGACACACGGAGAAAAACATAAAAGATAGTAATTATCAATGTAACTTAAGAATAATTATATATGCTATAAATCATAAAGTAGGTATAAATTTCACATATATCCCTTGTCCTCTCAACTCCTCTTATTCTATTACTAGTATGTTCTTGTGTCCTTTGGACACAAAGAGGAGTGAAGGCAAAATACAACGAAGCGTTATATGTACTAAGTAGCATTTTAAGTCCCAAGAACCTTATTTTGTGTCGATTTAAGGAATATGATTTTTTGTGCTATGTTTAAGTTTTGGTATGTTGCAACAATCAAAGTAAGACAAAAAAATTGGCCTTGGAAGCAAATTTTTGTAGAAGGTTGGAAAAAATGCACCCATACTGTTTATATGTAATATAGCCTCAAGTAATTCAACACATGTATGAATTTATAAAACACCATAGGATACCGAGAATACGCCCCGAATAACTTTTTATGTAAATATACGGTCATCTAAAACACAAAAACAAATGTAAATAGCCCCACATCAAATACCCTCTTAACTGAGGTGTATACTTTAAATTAGAAGGAATGATCTCCCCGGGAAATGGAGGGGAGTATTCCACAAAAACAAGGAATGTAGTCGTCTGGGCGAGGAGTATCTGCATTTTTCACAAGAGATTGTAAGCGCTCCCATGCCTCTTCAATTGCTTTTGTCGTCCATCGTTCTTTAAATGCTTCTCTTGCTAGCTTGTCCGCTACTCTTTGTACTTTCTGCACCTCCTTGCGTTGTTTTTCTATTAAACAGGTCTCCTTTTTACGCATGCTCTCTTCTTTCCTCCGCTCTACTTCTAACCTAGCTTCTTCCTTGCGTTTCGCTTTCTCTTCCATGCAAGAGAGATAATCCTCACTTGTCATTAAGATGCTCTTGGAATAATCGATTAAAGGCTCGGTACCGCTCCGACGTCGAGATTGTTGTGTAAACACCTTTAGGAGTTGCATAAAAGAATCAAGGCTTGGTTGCTGGTGGCGTGATGCGCCTGCATCCTCAACTTTTACGCATTTGAAATTTTTGGCAGTGGGAGAAACAGTGATTTCCACATCATCACCACCATCCTTGCATGACCAATGTTTCACAATTCCGTCAATATCGACTCTAAGCATTTGTTCGTGAGTTGCCATTTCTTCTGATTTTAGAAGCCTAAACTTGCTTGCATGCGACTAACATGCATGTATCTTGGGGATTTGAAAGATCAATGTGTAGCAATTGTGATCCACTTGATTCAAAATGCTAACATCGGATTCAAAATGATCAGTTACATCTAGAGCTGTTTAGATCCAAAGATTTGAAGTACCACCAAATGCTGAATTTAAAAGCTGCAACAAGGTCATTCAATCTCCACGCGACAAACTCAAAGAGGGAGGCTACAATATGTTTTTATCATACTGTGAGCATGAGACAGATGCACGCTTCGATTGAAAACTTGAGACAGAGGCACAATCGAATCACGTAAAACAACATTCTTCTGGACCAAAATCTGAGCATTATTTAGTACAGCAACCGTTAGATGTCAAAGTAAACTTGAGAGTCTACTTGCATACCAAATTTGAACCGTTAATTCTTCGTTAATTGTGAGATCATAGTGTTCAAAGGTCGCTAACTTCCTCTCTTGACTCTGACCTTCTTGACATGCGTAACTCCTGACCATGTTGACATGCATGCAGAACTCCTCTACAAACTCTCTTCGAGCAAAGTATAGCACCAAACGAGCATGACGGCGTATTGCATTACCTTCGAGGTAAGAAAAACAATACCAAGGAGCTTGCAGTGACAGAAAACTCCACACGATGAGAGGTTCACTTGTTGAGCTTCATGAGTAATGTTTATGATTTAGGTATCGCATTATTGATCATGATGTAGATAACATATTCCTCTGCAACTTCTCCTAAAATTAGTGGCATGTCATCTTGTTTAATTGACTGGAAGACTTTAATACTCAAATTACAGAGTAGAAAGTCTGGAAAGGTGATAAAAGCTTGCCATGTTGAAGACTCAACTGAAGTTGACTTCTATTGCAGGGATGTCATGTACTGTACATGAGCACTGAACAATAGCCAATTTGTGCACGGCATGTCATGTACTGTACATGAGCACTGAACAGTGTCAAGCACAACGACTGCAACCTGTTTCGGAGACATTTGAGCTTCTCCCTAAAATCATTCTCTCTCTACAGATTTTGGACGTACCTGATAAGTGTCGTCTAAATAGTGAGATTGCACCTATAAAGTGAGATATCCATTTTGAGAAAAGAAATGAGGTCATCCAAGCTCGAGGTTGCATAGACATAACAGCTCCATCTTCACAGTAGATAAGGTAGTTTTCTCTCTCTCTTTTACCTTTAAAGATATAGAAGCCTGAGATTAACTCTCCTTTTGCATTGACGCATGATAGAACAATAAGCCATTCTCGCTCATTTGACAACAACAAGTGCACAATGCGAGCTCCTCGTTTAGCCCATACAAGTCCACCACCATTTCTTCGTGCTTGAGCGCCACTCTCGTCCGAGTTCCATGTGCATTCAGGTGGATATTGGTATTTTTCATAAACCTCCTACAAGATCGAGTAGAATGAGGCTACATTTTCAGCACATAAGTATTTAGCTCTTGCAAATTCTAAACCTTGCTAACATCGGATTGTAAGGTCTAGATGGCGACGCTTAAACCACCGCACCCAAGAATTCCCGGGAATGTCATCCCTAAACGGGTCACTCTTTCCTGGGTAATGATCGCTACCTTGTGACGAAGATCATGCATGGAAAGTGGATGCCCAAGTTCCTGCATTTGAATCATGAATGATTTTAGTGTATGCTCTTCACGTTTAGTCAGAATCGTGCTTGGACCACGCTTCCTAGATAACACTCGGCCATACAAGTGATCTGCCAGAGATGATGGTGAAATCCCAAAAAACCTTGCGGTTGTTCTAAGTTTTTCCCCTCTTTCTACTAATGCGATTGCTGATTTTAATGCCTCAATAGTCCAGTTTCCGTTTTTCTTTGTTCCCTTACTGGAACCTATCTGATTGAGTGGTTGATTGGGCGGTATGGAGGCGTGAGCTGGTGCAGCTTCTAGGGCCGTACTTGACGTTGGAAACGAGCGTGTAGGCACTGAGTCTGCACGGATCGGAGAGACATCCGAGGTGAGCAGCCTGCAAATCTAACCAACAATACATATTAATTAGCAAGAATCCCAGAAGTCATGCTGCAGTACTACACACATGCACACAACATTATTATAGGCCTAAGATATATTTCAATTGTGTGTCTTGCACAAGAGTTATGTGCACCAGCTTTATTGTTTATGACTGTTTATGGTGCTTTCTAAACGGAAGCGACGAAGAGAGTCAATCTTTCGAGAAGTAGCTAACAGGTTTTTGGAGAGAGGAGAAGCTGGCAAACGCATGCCTCATTCATATGCATTGGTTGCACTTAGTTTGAAAAGCAGGTACAATTAACCGTCCCTAGCTGCTCCATTCTGCAATTGCCGACTGTAACATGGCACAAATGGTGTCAAGCATTCATAAGAAGAATATAAAGAGACGCACCATGATGGATCAATGATGTTCAACTACTCTAGAATGATTTTTCAATTTCTACTGATTCTTGAGAATCTTTTTTTCTCAATTTTTTTATTATGTCGATTTCCGACTTAACTCGCTGAAATGAACTTTCACGCGTCTATCTTGCCTAAGGAAATAGATACGCCAAAGAACATAATTCTTAAAGCAGCACACCCTTCACTCTTCAATGCAAACAAAGGTTTCTTCGGTTGTAATCATTTCAAGATCATAAACAATATCTTAGATACTCCTATAGATTGGAACGTATGAGTACCTCTTCATGTGATGAAGAGAATGTTAGAGTATCATCACATGTACTATCATTCACTTTATAGCACTTTGATATTGGACCAGAAATGACAATGAAAGATTGTTGAAAGAATACTACGTTGTGTTGAAACTTGTGATATGAATATAACTCTGCAGGAATGCAGACCAGGAAAATGTGAAGCCGAAAGCAACAGCACAAGTCTCGAGCGACACTCCAACAAAAGTTAACCCTGAGAAATGCATATGAGAAATTTATGAAACAAGGTTATGAAACAACATTTGAACGGTGAAGGTTATGAAACAACATTTGAACGGTGACAAATCAAGCTACTTCTTTTTGGATTCTAAGATACAGAAATCTGATGCTTACTCTTTCAGAAGATCTCGCAGAGCGTAGTAACAATTTTCCGTCATCCTCCTCAAAGTGCACTGTGGTTTTCTATGTTTAACATGAATAAAATTCATTGTGCTAATCCTTTATGTTATTGCAGCTGCGACAAAGGCATCGGCAACGTCTCGCAATGGCCAAAGATCTAAGCACTTCGCTAAATTACTAGGAAAGAGCGCTCGCAGTAAGCCAAAAGTCGTTTCCGCATTCTTGCTTGATCAGAGGTAGTTGGAACCGTGGTGATAACTCTCTGTATGATCTACTGCATGAGTCTACCAGCATGCATGGAACCGTCCAGCAAAACGATCTAAGTTTTGTTAGGGTAGAAAAGTTGCTGAAAATTTGATGCGTTGTGTTTCATCATGCAGATATATTTGCACTCTTCAACAATGATGTCGCAAGCTGATCGTGTGAAGATAGAGAAAGAGGGTTGGGCTGAAAATAGAGAAAGAAGGTTTATCGTAAAGTTACTAATGCACCTTGAAATTCCGGGGCTGTAGAAGACCGCCTCTTCAGAGTCTGATACTTGTTGTGACAATCTCTCCACTTCCACACCAACACCTCGTTGTTGCAATCTGTGGCTTCCTCCATGAAAATGGTGGAATGCTCCATTTCATTTACCTTTCATTGCTGTCAAAACAACACCTCTATCATTAACTCCAATTTGCAGAACTCTTGGATATGCTTGTGCTGCTATGGGAATATCGAAGTGTGCATTAAACAACCGTGTGGCATTTTGACGCCTCCTAAGTCTCATCATTCCTCCGGACTCATTCCTTGCTACACTAAAAGTACGTTGATATTGTGTAGAATCCCCCATAGCTCATGCCTCACTCCACATGTATTGTTCTTTGAGATGTCTTCAGTAGAAGCATGTATATGTAACAAAGACGCTTCACACATTGTATGTGCTTAATAAAGTGTGGGTGTAACTTCAACCACTTGCTTACATTAAACCAACTTGGCGGCCACATGGAACCGTCACTTATATTACTAATAGCGGCTTTTCACCACCCATTAATTGTGTGCTAAACCACCTAATCCCCGTAAAGGCATGAACATAAATCGACCAAATCAAACTTAGGCATGGGTAGGCATGATTGTATTAATGAGGTTGTTTCAAACAATTTACATTAAAATATCCAAAATTTCATTCAATATTTTACTGCTATGTGAAGAAAAATCATCCTTTTACCGCGCACTTCTCTACTGCTCGTTTTTATATACATGCTGCCCACTTTTGCACCCATTTATAGGGTCCGGAAATAGGATGGGTCACGAGAATAGGCATGCTGACCGTATGTGCAATGTAATTTTGAATACTGAAGGTTTAAGGTTTAAGATTTTGAGCTGCGGTTTCGACAATGGTGTTGACCCTCACCTGGCGCTACGGAAATGAAATGTCACTAGTGAGGCGGATGAAATCATCCATCCAATTCGTCGGCTACGTTTCCCTCTCCCCCGCCCTTTTTCTTCCTTAGGTGCTTCCTCTGATTTACGTGGCTGGAGCTTTTGTATCGCAACGATAGGCCACCCGTGCCATGAAAGAGTGCATCAGGTTCACAATTTTTGCAATATTTCATTACATATAATGTCAATGTATAAGCTAACTCCTTCGATGACGCCTCGTGAAAATCCTTGGTTTCAGAATTTTATCCCTTGACAGCCCCGGCTCGCTGGCTGGCTGGCTGCCTGACCAAGAACAAGAATTTCATCAATCATCACTCATGGATCCTCCCGAAGAAGGCTCCTCCTTTGACGTGTAGAGATTCACCTGACCACGAAGACGATCCCATTCTCCAGCCAGCGAATTGCTCACGGTTAGGGTTTTTCCTTCCTTGCTTCAGTCTTGGTGTGGTGATCCTCTGACATAACGAAGAGTTGCTGCGTCTTTTGATCTCACATTCGGAAACTTGTTGGTCTCTGCCAATTTGCCTCAACTTCAACACCGTCGTATGTCTTGTGCGAATAGGAAGATATAATTTTTTACTAGTCTATGCTTTACATTGGAGGAAGATTTTTTTGGAATATCAAAATGCGATGAAATCGAGGAAGTGTATTGAATCGCTGAATTGGGCAGGTTGCGTCTGCATGGACGTTACAGTTTTCAGATCAATTCGTGTTGATCTGGGAGGCATAATATCTGTGAAGCTGTGAACATGTGAGGAAAAAGCACCAGAGCTGGAGACGAAAAACAAGAAGAGGAGGAAAGAGGGGATGAGGCCGGCTTTCGTGTTTTATTGTTATGAGTAACATGATCCTGGTGCCGTGAAATGTGAGAGCTGGGCTGGGAAACAAGACTGTGAAAACTATTCTACAAGGACGTCAATAGAGAGCAGATGCAAGAGAGAGAGGACCACAGAGACCGCTTTCAATGTTGGGGAGTGTGGTGTACCAGGTGCTGGCTGGCTACCTGGGCCACTATGTCAAGGACATGCAGCGGGAGCAATTCCGGATCGGCCTCTGGAGTGGTAAGGTTTTTCCTGTGTGTTTTTTCAGAGCTCTTAGAGGAACGGGGTCCTAGCAGCTGAATGCGTCGTGACGAACCAGCTGGACGTAGACGAGGGTTGCCTAATCCATCAATTTTTTGAGCAGCTGTTGACTCGACTGAAAGGGAGGAGTATGTTGTGTTATGGAAATTCCTCTTGTTGTCAATGGTAAAGACACCTGACAAACACAATGTAGGTGTTGAGTTTGAGTTCTGTTTCGTAATAATGAAAGCGGAAGCGAACTGTCGTTATGGAGTCCATATCGACCTGTTTTGATTTTTCTTTCTTTATGAGTTTTCAACTTAATGCAGGTTACCTTTTTTAAGTGCATAGTGTAGCATCGTTCATATTGACGTTTCCATGTTATTTGAACGAGGCATTGGAGGTTCTTTCCTTCTCAACGGCCTTTCTTTTGGGTAGACGCAAAGAGTGTTCAGTAATTTCCTGTTAATTTCAGTTTTGTCTCCAAATTCTTTTGACTTCCGGATGCTGCACACGATCGATAGCTGAAGTGGGATTATGTTGGTATTTCTGAAATCGGTTCTTATGGATAATGGGGTTACGAGATTTAGTGAGTAACTGATTTAGTTTCAAGATATTTAGTAGCTGCCCTATCCATTTTCATCATTTGGTTGATCTCCTCATACGCGCTTCCTGATTTGCACAGTAATTTATGTTCTGGCAATCGTAGACGGAATTATACTGCTTTAGGATCTGTAGTTTAGGGCTCGTAGGACGCGAAAAATTCCTTGACAGATGATGTTGTCAGAATGACTCTGGAGCTAGTTTTTAATGAATATGCTGTCCTTTGTGGCAGTTTAGTTCTGACGTGCACATTCGGCATAGAGCGCAGCTACTCTTTAGCATTGAAGCCGTTTGCTGTCATGGGTGCAGGAGAGGTTCTCCTGGAGAATGTGGATTTGCGACTGGAAGCGTTTGACTCCTTACAGCTTCCGTTGAGTATTCAGCAAGGCATGTGGCTAGTCCATGTGAATTATGTTTCTTATCTTAATATGTCCGTCAGCGAGATTTGATCTATCTAGGAAAGTCTTTAAAGCGAACCTATTCTGTTATGACTTGTCAGTGTATGACCCAGTACTAAGTCAACCGACAATTTTTGCTGCAGCTTCGATTGGGAAACTCAAGATTCTGGTTCCATGGAAAAAGCTGGGTTGGGAACCTATTCTCATATCTCTTGAAGACGTTACTATACGTACTGGTCCTCAGGATGACGGAGAGGTGTATTGCGATGCTTGGTTTATCGAAATTTTTGGAGCACTTGTTTATTTATCTAAGGACTCTGGGTCATGTCTTTGGTCTTGAGTTAGGTCTTCATATGTCTTTGGTAGTCGTTTCATGACTGTTTGAGTATATCTGACAACACCATCCTACTCTTTTTTTTTGGTGTCTACTTGATATTGTATTGATATTGATATTCTTGTTGACTTGATTCTATTGGTTCAGCTTCAGATCATTGACAATTCATGAGTTTGGCTTCTGACAATTGTCGTATTGTTCTTTGATTCCAGTGGGACGCCGAGGCATCTGAGAGGAGAGAGTTGGCGGCCAAGAAAGCTGCTTTGGCTTCGGCTGAGATTGCGAAGTTTTCAAAATGTGTCTCTGGTATGGCCGCTGATTGACATGTTTTTCCCGTTTGTTTATTTCATGCCTTCTTATGCCATCAGATTAGGTTCAGCTGGGTATGTAGCGTGCCTGAAGTTTAGATTCCCCAACAGTGTCCAGTCGAATCACAACTTACGTTACTTGTCTTTATTAACCCGGCTTCATAACGGGCCATTTTTTTATTCCTATGACAAGATGTTCTTCCGTCGTTGTTGGCGTTAGTTACTTTTCGTCCCTGTGTTGTCCTATTGGAGCCCAGGAGTTCGTGTCATGAACCCTCTTTTCTGCAGACGTAGATATTCTTGCAATATGTTTTATGTAACTTAAATATTCTTTAATGCAAGTATTTGATCATGCATTAAAGCAAGTGGCCTGCTTCGTACGCCACGATCTGGTGTTACGAGCTTGGCATAGTCCTATCCTCTGCTTCCTTCGTTTCGAATGCAGGATCTCTGACCTCTCCTTTGCTAATTTGCCTGTGTATTGACAGAGACGAAGTCAGGACAGTCTTTCTTGTCTAATTTCTTCGGAAAGGTATGATGCTTTACCTCTGGCTTCATCATTTCCGTTGGATTTTCACTGCTATTCCTGAGGCCTCGGCTTCGATAAATTGAATGTTTTCATTGCTATTGAGCAGATTATTGACAACGTTCAAGTAGTTGTGAGAAATGTGCACATTCAGTACATGGATAACAAAACTGATCCTGAGGTATTTGTTGATGACCTATCCTTGGAAAATCCGTTGTAAGTAAATGATTGATTTGAGATATATTGATGGGTTTCGAAGATGGATCATTAATGTAGTTGGATCGTTGTCCTTGGTAAATGGTTTATACTTTACTTATGTAGTCTGAAATTCTAGTTCTGTTTACTCGTGAGTTGCCATTGAAGCCAATGGCTCTTGGTCGTGGCTCAAGGGATTATATTTCTTTTTGGTGTGCAGCCCTGTCGGAGGATGTTCATGTCTTTGCTTCATTTGTTCTGAACGATTTTTGGACGTTTCTCAGTGTTTAATCACTTGTGTTACCTTTAGTATGATTGGCGTTGGATCTAAATTCTCAAGACAATAAGTTTGTTGGTATGGATGAATACAGGTGATGTTCCTAGTCGGTTTAACGTTGTCAGCATTAACAGTCAGCACCAGTGATGCATCCTTTGCAGGGTATGTTGCCCAGTCTGCAAAGCTTGATACTTTTATTTCAAGCTCTACTTCATACATGCTACAATAATGAACACAAACTAATTAGCATCGGACGATCTCCTGGCGTCGTTGGAGGTAACAATTGAGATATGTGTTGCTCGAAATGTTACGCGCGATATAAATTTTTGAGTTGTTTGTGTATATTCCTAGATCTACGGGTGGTGGAAAGGTCAGAGGAAGTCAAGAGCACAAAGTGGTTGAGGTGAAGCAGCTAGCGATGTACTGGAATCCACAGAGTCATCCCTTGGGTGCTTCTTTGGAGGCAAAGGATAATCAGATCATCAGGGTTTTAAAAAGGGAGGAACATACTCCTGGCAAAGTTGTTTACTTACTGCGTCCAACAGATGTGACTCTGAAGCTCCTGGTATGCAAATTATCTTTGCACCTTCACCTTCGAGTTTTTGAAATCAAGTTTCCTTAGTGCATCAGAGTACGCAATAGTGAGACATAATAGATTTCATTTCTTTATGACAGAATAACCTATCAAGACTTAACAAGGTCCAACCTTGGATTATAATTGTTTAGACTGACGAAGGATTGTGATTAAAATGTAAACACCACTCACCAGTTAATCTAACATGTAGACATGGCATAGAATCTGGTGTATTTTATTAGCAATGACGTCGAAGGGGTCTTTTCAGTAGATGGGTGCTGTAGTAATGGAGGGAAGAAGGTTTCTCTTTACTTAATTGCTTAAGTGACAAGACTGGGCTGATATTCGTTTGGTGTAACTTTGGACAGCTGAACAAAAACATGACGGGGGAGGATGGGGCCGCACAGTATGCTGTTGTGATCAACGTGGATGATTTGGTGAGAGAGGCTTTGTTTAACTCTGAAGTTCTTGTTGTTTGAGCTTTTAAGGTTGTATCATGAACACACTTCGACGAAACACACTTCGACGGAACACACTCCTTGCAAAGTCAACTTTTTTGTGATCTTGTTCTGCTAACATTGCGACACTTTTGGTTCTTGACTGTAATTTTGCTGCACTGTTTGGGTTATTTACAGATGCCAAGTTCCATTCTTTCTGAAATGTTGTGCATGCTGTTCGTAGCAAATGGTTCAGAATCTATTCACAACCAACCATTGGGTTGGGCATCAAGAGTCAGCAATATTGTGGTTTCCATCGGAGTCTGCGTTTTGGCCAAGTTCTTGTCTCTTGGTTGTTTGCGCCATGCTCACTTATTAAGCTTCTAGTCTAAGTGCTAGTCATGTCCTTTGTGATTTTACTTCTTGTGCTTGCAATCCCAAATATAGCATTCGAGCAGTGTCTTACAATGTCTTGAGGTTATCCAAGTATTTAAGCTATAGGTGGGTGTATCGGATGTTGCTGCAGTCACTCGCTTTGGAGGACTTGCAACTTCGTGGAATGCTTCTGTTATTTGATGCGGTTTCAATTGCAAGGGCACGTGAAAAGTAAGAATGTTGAATTCACCCGGAGAGCTTTTCATTTCAGTACATATTGAATTGCTTGAAACATTATTATCTTTCCAGTTTGCAAATACTCTAGGAAGAGCTAGCACTTGCAGGGCATCGATGCTTCATTGTTCAGAGGCATTGCAGTGATGCAGATCTTGAGTTTGGTGCTAGATATTTCAGTGTAACAGAGACATGCATTGTAGTGAATTCATCATGTCGCACAGACGTATGATAGTGCAGCTAACGATTACTGTATTGGCTTTGCTTTTTTCGTTTGAATGATTTGACGAAATGATGGAAACTAAGAAGGGGAGTTTAGGTATGGGAGGTTTCGACCGCATGCAAGTGAAGGACAAGATGGAGCGAGTACAGAATGGGAAAAGCGCCTATGGCAGTATGCTATTGACGCAGTATTGTCAGATGTCCGTAAAACTCTTTGGCGACGGTCCCTTGGTTACCTTGTGTGGCGTAGGTGAGTGTTTGTGGTCCCAGCATACTGTATATTCCACTCAATATGGTCTTCTTGAAGACTGAAACTGCTACTCAACCTATGTCTAATTATAAGTCAATCTCCAGAAGCTTTGCTTCGTAAATTTTTAAAGCCTGGTCTAAAGTAAGCGCGACGTGTGTAAAATGAAATATTATTTCATATTACGGTTAAGAAGGCTTTTTCAAAGAAAGCTGAAGATGAAGGGCGAGTCATTGCAGGGCTTACCGTGAGCGATATGTCGATCTCTACGTTGACAAGCTCGAGAACTTGCAGCGCGGACAGGTTCTGCTCTGATGACTATGTATATTCTTCAGCGTGTTCATGTATAGGTGGTCACTGGACTTGTTTGGTTACTTATCTGGTGCATCTGTCAAACCTGAAGCATTAATCAGAGCTCATCATCGTGTATCATACATGCTGGAGGACTAAGTACATTGCTAGGCATAGTTATTCAAGCAATGGCGAAGTATTTGATTTGTCGCTTTTGGTTGTTAGTGCGCTTAGTATTACCTTTCTTAGACCTGGAAGGATGCTGAAATTTGGTAATTGTCCTTCTAACTGATTTTTATTTGTATGAGGTGTAAGTAGCCCTCAGGGGAGGAGGAGTCTGCAGAGCTGGAAGAGATAGAGAGGCAATTTGAAATGGATGAAATTCTTTTCTTCAGATCGTTAGCCGAGAGAAAGTTGCCTCTTGAGGTAAGCGTTCTTACTGGAAAATCTTCTTGTTGTATCTCCTTTGTAAAGTTATCATGTCATGCTTGTTCTCGGATTTACTAACTCAGCATCATAAGGTAATTAATGCAGGTTGTTCTTCGTTGTTTTTGATTGCAAATTGTCGGTATGTAGATATCTTCATATTTTGAGACGTCCACTATATCCATGACGAAATCTGTCCCGACTTCAGAGGCTGTCATGGATTGTCTCTCTAAGAAATGTTGTGTCAGGATATCTTTGGAAATGCAGCAATACTTGAGGATGATAGCGGTGTTGGAGCAGAAGGACCGACGGTTGAAGACCTCCTGGCACCTGAACCTGTTCTACAGCAGAAGGGTTGGCTCAATTGGCTTTCCCTTGGATTGCTTGGTGCAGCTGACCATCCCGATGTAGGACAAATATTTCCTCAGGAAATCATCAAGGTAAGCCAAACTGGTCAGTTTAGAAAGAAAATGATCTTGAGAAACCCTTCAGACCTCGTGAAAATTTGTCTTTAATTTTAATGAGAAGGATGTTGCTTCAGGATCTATATGAAGCTGCTAAACTTCATCCTATGCCAATGCTGGAGACTGGAGAGTTATCCAAAGGCCAGTGCCATCTCGCTATTACGTTGCACGTCGGAGAACTTCTTGGAAGTCTACACAGCTCGTGAGTTCGTGTTTTGGTTCATGAATTTCGAGTCTGGGCTTCTTGATCTGATTCTTCTTTTCAGGTTCATAACAGTATGTGACATACTCGTGTCTATTGTGTATGGGTAGGTCTATTGATCGTACTCATAGAGATTTAAATTGTTATACGAAGTTCATAAGTGATAACAATCAATAGCACTGAATTCAGATGTGAGGTAGGTAGGTGGTTTCTCCAATTTCTTCCACGTTACAGCTTTGTACCAAGCGAACTGATGAATTTGTCATCCTTCCACAGAAAATTGAGTCAAGATATACTAAACGTATCAGTTCAAGGCATTGCTGTGACCGCTCAGATGTGGACTGATAGGACTACTGTGTCACTGATGGTCCGCACGCTTGAGGCTGTGGACCTGTGCACACCGGGCACTCGGTTCCCTCGGATCCTAGCTCCTTGGGTATTCTTCTTCTTTTTGACGCTCGAGCTATCTTATTCTTGAAGTAGTTATGAGACTGTAAGTGGATATTTGATCTCCTGGACCAAAAGTACCGATGGCTCTTCAGTTATCGTTTCAAATTATTAGACTTTCAAGATTGATCAGCCGATCATGCGTTTTCGCCATAAAAATGTGCTCAGGAGAAGTCTTGTGTGAATCTTGGAAATGCTCACTTAGTCGATGGTATACCAATCTACGAAGTGATTTCTTGTAGGGAAAGCTTGCACCTCAAACGTCTCAACGAAAGCCTGCACGACGTAGCTATGCTGAGGCACTAGCCGGCAGTGGACTGGTTCGTAGTGTCAGTGACGGCAGTATGTCAACCCTACAAGGTAATTTGGCCTCTGATGAAGATGGGTCAACTGGGGAGAAATCTGAGCCGCTTGTGCGCGTGGAGGTGGAGTTGCAACCGAAGAGGAGTGATCATGACCTCACTGTCACTGTACGCAATTTATACCTTGCATGCTATGTGTCTACTTCAACCCGTTTCCACTTTTGTAGATCCCCATCAGCTCCCACTTATTATTCATTTAGACTCTCAGGTTACCAATGGAACCGCTTCATACTTTATCAAATCTTATGTTACATAGAATTCATCTTGTTTGACTTCTGCGAGTTCAGTGCGTATTATGGTATGATGAGAATGGCTGCGATCTTTAATTGTTGGTGGGTTTTCGCCCAGGTGGTACTGCAACCTGTTGAATTCGTTTACAGTGACACGCTCATTAAGCGTGCATCTTCATTTTTTTCCTTTCCGACGTCTCAAGAGGTTCTGAATGATCAGGTATGATCTTTATGACTGAGTATACACATGCCGCTTTTGAATGTTTGGGCTTTTTCAACATCATGAATAGGACGATAATATGGACTCCAGCCCATACAATCTTGTTCCACAGTATCGATTTGATATCATTGTTTCTTGTTATGCTCCTTTGCCTGTATACTCTCTAGTGAATTCAGCTTACAGTAGAATATATGCGTGAACTGGAAATTAGAAGTTCTGTCTAGATGTGCGGACAGCTGAATTAGGGCATTATGTTTCAAGCCATTTCTTAAGGTATCTCAGACTTTACAGGAACAACTGTATTATGGATGTGCAGGTGGATTCAGCTCTGAAGAAATTGGAAGATGTAGCAGTCACAAACTTCAAGTAATGGCTTCACCTTCTTAGCTGCACGTACACTCATAATATATGTAGAGAAGAATTGTTGCTTCAAAGTTCTTGTGTGACGAATGACACGACATTTTGGTATTTACTGATATTGTCACACAGTTCGATAATGTCCTTGGTCGCTTGGTTGGGACCTCTAACATACGCCTACTCGCGTGATCATTTCTAACGAAGTTTTTTCTATTGCTAGACACAAGGTAGTCGAAAGGAAGCGTTTGAAACTATTATTAGACATCAGGAGACCAAACTTCTTGTTTCCGGAAAGCAGTCTAACTTCAAACGGGGTTCTTATGGTATGTAGCCTTAGCATTTCAGTTTAAATTGTGAACTTATTCTTAAGTATTCATTAATTTACGGCTATCTCAGAAGTCCTCGGTGAAACATTAATCTGTTGTTAGGTTGACATGTTAGTATTGATATGAGGGTCGTGGAAGGTATAGAGATGAAGATGTTGCTGCGTGCTTTACTGAAAATTAGCCTATCTTAGATGAGACTTTATTAGTGTTAATCCACATGATAATAAGTGGCTTTTTGTCCATTGATCTTTCTACTTGTTGATGGTGTGGGCTGTAGATTCTTGCGGTAGATTCGATTATTCTTGCCTCACAAGAATTGCGGTATGCCCTAGAAGACACATCTTCTAAGGGACTTTCTAGAACTGCAATTCTTCGTAGACATATTGGGATGAAGCATGGCTTATCTCCCATTCAGGTATGTAACCTTCATCAGCAAAGCAATACTGCAACTCACGTGTCATGAAGTTCTGCTCAGGTGTGATTATTGATTGCTTTATCTTGTCTATATTTCCTGATCGTTTAGTCGATGGGGGAATAGGAACATTTGTAGTTTGATTACGATTGTTATAGTTGCGGCGGTGACCAATTTGCATAGATTCGTTTTACCACCATGATCTACTTCTACAAGCTGTTCGCTACTGACATTTTAGAGTGCCCGAGCTGTTACAATGCTAGTAGATCTTACTGTGTGTTTGTAACGAGTATCCGATCCCTAAGTGGGAATATATGTGTCGTAGACTGGTTCATGCATACGATTCCTCACCTTAAGTGGCCCATGAATAAGTTGTTCAAGCTTAGTTGTTAAAGGCACTTACTTTACGAACCGAGAAAGACAACCGATAATTTGAGTTCGTTCTTTGAATGGAAGGCGACTTATGTTTATGGAATTTAGAAGATTCATTTGTTTGTATGTTTCCAATTGATTGTTTTAGGGACAAAGTGGCCGCAGCCAGGACGCGGTAGACATTCCCCTTGACAAGTGCGGGCATTACGACCGTTTTCAGCTGAGGCTGACAGGTGTACAGGTAGGATAGTGACATTATCCTTGGTGACCTCGACAGTCTGCATCCTACGCGTCGCAAACCCTTCGACGCTGTACGTTCTTGTTGTATTTATTTGTTTATATGATTTGAGACTTTATCTCGCCATTGCATCCAAATTGCTTCATTGCAGGTCCTTATATCTGGGAGCTCTGGAGATTGGCATGAAACTTTAAACACACATGAACCAGACATGGAGGGGCATCTGGTCAAACGGTTTAATTTGCAGGTTGCAATTGGCATATGCATCAAGGAAGACCCTACTATTCCGCGGCTGAAGGTGGATATCGAACATGGATGATTTAGTGATGCTTTTTCACATGTATACACCTGTATGAAGTAGTCCTGTAGATTGCCTCGACTAAGCCTCGTTCATACTGGTTGGTCTTCTTCATTGTTGCACAGTTACATGGGAGCCTGCCAGCCTTACGACTTCATTTTTCTCTAGGGAAGTGTAGGGCAGTCAGCGACCTTCTTTCCAAGCTTATTGACAGCGGTCGATTGAGCAAGGGTGCATTTGACACTAGTGCATCTCAAAGGCCACATGTGAGCAGTTTGCAATGAATCAGCCAGCTGTGATCTGTGTAACAAGTCTCTGTGAAAGAATTATGAGCTTTTTGTTATCCCACTCTCTAAAGTGATTCCAGATCATAATGTCATTGCTCATTTATTTCCTACTTAATAGCACCCGCACTTTCCATACAGGTTGCTGAAGAGAAAAGCTTGTTCACTTGGGAGATGAGCTTAAAGCTGAAGGTTGTTACTGTGGAGCTTTCCTTGGATAGCGAAAGACCTGATGCCCCAACGCAGATGGAGAAGAAGACTCTGGTCGCCCAAGGACAAGAGATGAATATCAAGTGAGAATTTTCAGTACATGAGTTGTCCTTTGAACAACTGGTGCCGCATGGAGAGTCTGTATCTTAGAGGCTGAAGATTTGTCTTGTGATGGGCTACTTTATAAACATGTGCGTTTACTGACAAAATAGGCTCCTCTTGGAGGGATTTTTCTTGACCTTTAGTCGTTGATTTTTATTTGGCAGATGCGTACAACGATCGTCACATGCGGATCTGGAGCTTCTTATGAAGACGGTACACGTGGAGGATGGCAGTGAGTTGGCAAGCAGTCCTTTCCGATATCTATTGTACTGTGCCGGATGTCATCGATCCATGTCTCCTCGTCCAGCGATTGTCGATACAAAACCCATTTTGTCAACATCCACAGAGTCATCCGAGGAGAAGTACGCTGTCTGCTTGAAAATGGTTATGGGTGGACCAACGTGTGTGCTCAAAATGGGAATCATGGCTGCACTTCATGGCCTTGAGTTTCATATCAATCCCAAGGGTTTTAGAGCATTACATGGCTTCGTTTTGGCGGCAGTAACTCCAAGGGCTTCTGCGTCTTCTGGAAGTTCGCGAAGCTTAACGACCATCAGTGATGGCTTTCCTCCTGATTTTCGTTCATTACATGAATCTAATGTGGATGGTGGGGAAAGTGGAAACCGCTCAGTCTTTTCGGGACTTCCAATTAAATCACCAGGGCATGATTATATGCAAGCACTTTCTCTCTCAACTGCCTCGTCTAGCACTCCAAGTGGTTCAGTTCCATTGAGCATGAACTCTCAAGATGGAGGAATTCGTGAAGGAGAGAGCGAGGATGATGTGCATTTCCTCTTTGAGAAACTTACTAGTCAACTTATGTCTCTAAGTGCCATGTTTCGAAACCAGGTCGCACGTCGTGATTCTGTTATCATTGATGTACAACTCGAGAGTTGTGGAGTACAGTTTCTGGACGCTGGAGGGACAGTTGCTGTTGTATTGCTTCCTGATGCAACTGTATGTACTTCCGTACCCTCTGCTGCTTCATCGAGCTTAGAGGCGTGGGAGATTGTGGCAGTTTCTTCAGACCTACAGCTCAAAGGTACTAAATGGGCATCAGGTAATATCAATGAGGACCCTGTTGGAAGTTTAAGTTCTGGACCAACAGCATCTTGGGATGTCAGGGTTAGGATGTCTGAGAATGGCAATATGGATGTGGTTTTTCAAATACGTAACGCCCAAGTTGTGCTGCTAGCGGATTATTTGGCTGGCTTGATTCATTATTTCGATAGTTCACATTGGACATCTCAGTGCAAAATGAATGTGACAAGACATGATAAAGGTTCAACCATTTGTTGGAAAGTGGAAGTGGAGGATTCGGTACTCCTTTTACCTCGAGCGCAAGGCAAGGATGAGGTCGTGCAACTTGTACTCGGAGAATTTCTTTTCACTGCTGTGGAGGACCATAATCCAGCAATTTCATATTATATTGTCGGGCAAAACGTTTCGGTACGATTGCATGGAACAGATGATGATGGTGATCGACGTGGTACGGACTTTGTCAAGTCAAGTGGTGGGCAGACTTTAGTGGAAAGGTGGGATGGTGAGCTGTTGATAGATATACCCCCTGGTAATGATCTAACATGTGTGGAGATTCACTCATCGGCATTGGAGCTGATCTTGGATGGTGAGTCATGTCGTACCTACTTAATCCTGATTGTTACCGCTCAGATTATGTACAAATGACTTGTCAGTATAACATAGCAGAATTCCGGATGTGAATATTTCGTTTGGTCTTTGGTATACCAGAGAAGCAGTTTTCCAGTTTTTGTTCTGTATACTACTGGTGGTCCTTAGAGTCAGTAAGGCCTTGTTGTTTTTATGCAGGGAATGTTTTAGGGGAGCAGGTTGAAGCATTCCAACATATCGTGCAGGACCTTTCTGGCATTGAGAGGACTTTGAATACTATGGCATTGACAACAGTTCATGGCGGTCTTGCTAGTTGGATTCCAGGGAAACATATTCATGTACAAAGTCCGAGTACGGGCACCCTGAAACTAAAATTCTGTGCACTGAAACTTCGCATCACATTTGCAACCCTTGTTTCTGAAAACAGGTCAATTTTACCAGTTGCTGTCCTTCAAGTTGACACAGTTGATGTAGATATCTCTCTGGAACAAGGTGTATTGGAAGCTCTAGCCCTGGAAGTGTTTAGTATCATGCTCTTCTGCCATGCTCCTAGGATAAAATTGCTGCAATGTAAAGGCGGTGAGGAGTTGGGCATTCAGCCTGGACTTAAGCTCGTAGTTAACGCAGCAAGTCCACAAAGAGAGGTTCATATCTCTGTGCCCTCTATCCAAGTATGGCTCCACATCGCTGCTTGGAGTGCAGTAGGTACTGTTGTTGCCGCTACCATAAACCAGAGCAAGAAGAAGACAGTAACATTTGAGTCCGGAGTGGTAGACGCTATTTCTGGGTCATCCATGCCGCCCCCGAAGGTGGAAATTCTTGTGCTTCAAGAAGATCTCGATTACACTTCTTCTCCACGGCAAGACACCCACTCTATGTATGCGAGGACAGCGCTTGCCTCCCCCACTATTGACATTCCTGTGAGTAAACACCAGCAGTCTAGGAACGCCGCTGTTCTTGTCAAAGTTGGAACATTCAGATTAACTCTATTGGTGTTAGATTCTCCCATCAAAGCCCAAGAACCGGGGGTTGTTGAGGACGAGGACCCTGCTTTACTTCAAGAAACTCTGCCAGGGAAACGACTTTCATGCTCGTTCTCACTTCGTGTGGACGAGTTACAATATAATAAGGACGGCACGTGGGCATTAGCAGCTGGTATTACGCAAGGGGAAGGCAACGTCGTAGAGATTTTTGAGGATCAAGATGCTTTTCAGGAACTCTGCTTTCAAACATCGGACATATGTATCTCTATTGATGGTAGTTTCCTGTCATCTCCTGTCATGGGGTTTGATCTGAAACTCGATGCAGACTGCGTCAACTTCTGGTGCTCTTATCCTATCCTGCGGTTCTTTCGCCAATTTACTTTTGAGGAGTTGGATTCGGGACCTCCTTCAAGATTTGATGTTGAAGGCAAGGCTGAAATTTGCTTACAACATGCTTCCATTCTGCTTAGTGATGGTCGTGTAAGTTTTCAAAATGCCGAGCTTATTATTTATCTGTTCCGGTCGCTTCAAAATATATGAGATCATTCTCAAGCTTGATAGGAATTTCTGACTGCTTGTTATTCTTAGTTTTAGCTGCATACAAACGGACTCCAAAATCGTTTTATGCTTAAATTTCAGTACACGCCCTCAGAAAGTACTCGGTATTCTGCTACTTTGGGTTTAAGTATCTATATGTGTCAGCAATATGATATGTTGACGAATTGCGGTTGTGACTTGGACGTTTCGTGCAGTGGAGTTGCAAAGCACCCATTGTGGAGCTCTTGCTGGGAAATATTATCGTTCAGAGCAGCTATAATGCTCAGAAACTGGAGGCTACGCTGTCTAGTGCTCTTGAAGCTAATTATCATAATATGCACAAGGTAGGTTACCTTTCCTTCTGAGTGGATTTTCAGGTTTTTAATATTCTGATTTCCGTTTGAGTGAAGTTTTTTGGGACGTTCCTGGTTTATGTTACGAAAGTTGGCGTAGCATCACTATGAGTCATTTCAGAACTTCATCCTTAGTTTCAGAAATGCATATCAACAGAAGGCAGTTTCACCCCTATTTTTCCTGTTCTCTTATTTACGTTGGCTCATTGAGGAGTAATTCACTGAATGTTGGTTTTCGCGTCCATCATGTGGTTTCCAGTAACTTTGAGTACGCCGGGTCTGCTTGTTTCAACCCTGAACTCTGCAAAATCCTTGACTTATCGTATCAAAAGCACATGTAGACCGTAGTTGTGGTTGCCAGTCTTCTCAGTTGTTCTACTGGCCAGCGTTGACAACAGACGCCCTCTCATCTCAGACCACCATGTAGTCGTAGAATCATTGAATTCTGTGTCATTTATAAAATCTGAATCGTTGATATGAACACTAATGCCACGTAAAGGTTGTATACGGAATTGTTTGAATTTGGGTTTCTTGAGCAGGTATCTTGGGAGCCATTGGTCGAGCCCTGGAATGTTAACTTTATCTGGACATTAGAAAGTGCAACGGGTGCGTCTAAGAGTCAAGACTGTACAAGGGTCAAAGTCTCTTCTTCAGCTAAACTGAACATCAACATCACGGAGTCACTTGTGCAGGTATTTATTTAGTGAAACATTAATTTTCGTATACTGAGCATGAATTGGAGTGGGGGTCAATACGGAGTTCGTCGAAGAGTTGTTATCTTTGGTTGCAGGTATACTACTGGATAACGATTGAAATCATGAAATTTTTTCTAGTGTTGACTAATGGAGATATGGACGTGTGACACGCTTACAAGATCTGGGTTCTTCTGGAATTCAGATCGTTTGTCGAGTCTTGGCAAGTGGGGCCTAAGCATTTTCTGCTCCGCGCTGCAGGCTGTCTCTCGTGCAGCCGAGATGGCTCATGATGCATGGTCAGATGACTCAATGGCAACGGACACAAGGCTGGGAAATTTCAGTCAGTACGCTCCTTACTGGCTCCAAAACGATACAGGAGTAGCGCTTACATATTGGCTAATTGAGTCTCGCCATAGCCGGGATGACATGGACGACGTGGACGGTAGTCTCGGTGGATGGGGTAGTGGGAGTGGCAACATTGTTGAACCTGGTAAATCTGTACCTTTGTACCAACAAGGCAGCGTAGAGGAGATTTTAAGTAGGAAAAGGAACAGTGGGTTGCTCAGAAGTGCAGAGCCTGCGAAAATGTTCGAGGTTTTGTTGCAGCATCGCATGATTTGCGTCCAGATCGAGGGTACATCCAGACCTTCTCCACCATTATCGATAGACCTTGTGGGATCTCGATCCTTTGAGGCATCATTTTCAGAGAATGAATCTGCGGATAGTTACAATCCAAGCCTGAACAGCACCCTGGGTAACCTTTCACGGCAGAACTCGTTTCAGAAACTGGAGATGGATAACCGTGACAAGAGTGACGTATTTCGCACATCTGTCGTTTTTGAGGTCACTGTTCAGCGTTACAGCAAGCTGGTCCGGCTCTGTTCAACCGTAAGTCGTATCCACCATCAGATAGATTATTTAGTTGATTTGGCCTGGATGGTGCAAGCTTTCATTGGATTTGAGCTAAATATTTGCTAAATATTGGTTTAAATGCTTTGTGGTTTTATGCTGTATAGTAGACAAGTACGTTTGCATCTGAAGCGTTCGAGACTTATATGTTTGATGGCTATAGTAGGAGATTATCGATATCTCGTACCAGAACAACGTGCTTCTACCTTATACTGAACCTGGTTCTTATTCATAAAGGTTGGGATACTTTAGCAGGTATAATTTTAAGGAAACATCATCTTTAGAAAAGTAAATGTGCGTTGCTTGAGTTGGCAGGTATCAGTGGTCAACATGATATCGGTTCCTCTGGAAGTTCGATTCGACATTCCTTTCACGATTTCACCGAAGGTTGTCAGAACTATCTCAAGCGTCTCTATGCATTACTGGTGAGGAGTGCGTCACTCATTGTGCTTACAAAATGTGTTGAATCTTTTTTGTCGCTCAGGTGATGGAACCAGTACTTCCAGGTCAAGTCATGCCCCTTCCTGTACATTTGGCTCAAACTGGGAAGATACGGTGGCGACCGCTGGGAAACAAATATGTGTGGAGTGAAGTGCAGTCTATAAGGCACTTGCTTCAATCATCAGAATCTTTGCATGGGCTCCATCGTCCCGTTCTTTGTTACCCAAATAGCCGCATCAGTCGTCCATTTCGATGTTGTCTTTCAGTTTGTCATTCCCCTATTGTTGCTGTGGATAGCAATTATGGAGAACTGACACAAGATCCCCTGGAGGTAGGAAAAGTTTCAATGGGACGGCCGAAAGAGCTGAAGCTTTGGGACATAACACTACAAGCTCCACTTGTGGTTAAAAATTGTCTTCCGATGCCAGTTGTGATCATCATAGACAGCGGGACGGGTACTATCGTGAGCCACACAGCTGCTAAGGCATGTTCACCTAAATGCTCCCTTGTTGTTGTTGTTGTCCTTGCCCGAGTGTAAATGACCACGGTTGTCTGTTGACTCTAGATATCCATATTTCATCGTCGATATCTGAATCTCTTTCCATGTCAAACTGTACGGATTGCTCCATGTGGTGAGGTTGGTGTGGTCTCATCATATTTAAGCCTTAGAGATCGTTTAAACATTTATAGCTGCCTTCACTTATACATGTTACTTATAACTATTGAGCGGGGTTGTTGGATCGTGAATCAGAACGTGATCTTACAAACAAGAACTGCAGAAGAGTTTTAGATGGGTTTATGTATCCAGCGTACATCGTACAAGAGTATCATTTTCGGTGTCTTCACGTGTGGAATGTAAATGGTGGTGTGCAGGGAGATTCCAAGTTTGTGTATGATGTAGACACTGTGCACAACCTCAGTGTCACTTTTCGCGTGCGTGGATTTGTTACAAGCAGCTCAACCGTTATGCAAGCGGCACAATCAATGACAGAGTCTAGTAGACGTTCAGACAAGGAGGGTCGCATCAGAGTAGTTGAAACTGTTAATTTTTTCCCCGAGATAATGTCTGGTGAGCTTCGTGTAACAGTGCGGCTGCCATATTTTCTGCTTCGGATCTTATTTTTCATTGTAGATCATGTCTTTGCTTGTACTATGCAAAGACATTTGTTTGCCGTGATTATCCGAAGCATGAATATACATGTGTAAAGGACCAGGGGAAATCGAGCTCTAATTACATCTACCCCTTGCTTCCGAGGGCTAAGCAATTCCCGCACATCCTTTGCGTTTCAAGTTTTTCCTAAACATTTCAGCCACTTAATTCCAGTGATAGATAGTGATGATCCATTTGAAGGTCACAACATCATAAACGATTGGGTATTGAGTACTTGGCATGCTTTTGGCGTATCCTTGGACCTCGAATTCTGATCAGGGCATGGCCTACTCTCTGATTTTATCTTCATCGCTTGTGCAGATCCTGTTGTCGCTGCTGAAGTGGAATTTACGATCAATATGACAAGTGGCACCCGTGAAATCTGCATCAGTGTGCCTTTTTGGCTCTATAATTGCAGCCCTTTCGATCTGGCAGTCATAGATGGTGATGTGGATGCTTTTTCAGGACGCGAAAAGCATCTTGCAAGAGTTTCGACAGAGAGTTCTGAGAAAGAAAAACAGCAAACAGACACAAAGCCAGGTCTAGCCAGCTTACAGACAAGTGAACTGCAGGGTGGAGAAATTAGCTTCGGTTGGTTTCCCAAACGCGGTGCACGGTTCATCTCTCAGACGAAGGTGTTATCGAGTAGCAAGTTGATCACTGCTTACACTCAAGAGTCGATGTCATCGAAGGGTGAAAACCTCGATGAATATTGGAGGTTACTGGTTCCCCACATGTACTCGCCGGTCAAAGGAACAGAATCCAGTGAACATAGGTTGAGAGCAAGAGTAGTTCATCCTGTGCACATGGAAACTCGAAATTCAATTGAGCAGTCATGGTCACGGCCTTTCTCTGTGGATATTCCAGATGGCACTACTACAGTGACAGTTCCTCATCCTCAAAAGCAGGGAGCATATGTGTTGTCTGTTATTTGTAACCCTGTACTTGGATCAGGTGCAGGTAAATCGAAAACTGTTACATTTCGACCGAGGTACTAAAACTGTCTACCCTGAAAAGACATACTCCCTTCATGCTTGATTCTATCTACTGGAAATGTTTCTGTATTCAGGACTACTCGCAAGCAGTTATGACCAACTGAGCCTGATGGAATTCATCTCTTCTTTTCCTGTAATTACGCAGATTCCTCATTGCGAACACGTGCAAAAGAGATCTTTGTGTAAAGCAGCAAGGAACTGACGCATTCGAGCGTCTTCCTGTTGGCCAGCACTGCCATCTTCATTGGACTGACATGACGAGGTTAAGCTCTTACTTCGACTTGAGACATTTTTCTGAATTATGCTAATGGTTACGTTGTTGGGCGGTCACTATCTCGTTCTGATAGTGCTCCTGGTTTGCAGAGCCTTGCTAGTATCTGTGCGTTTCAGTGATCATGGTTGGGACTGGTCGGGTGGCTTTGCCCCTGATCAATTAGGTGATACCCAGGTTAAGGTGCGGAATCACACATCCGGTGCGACGCAGATGCTTAGGGTGGAAGTCAGTACAATGACGCCTGCGGAGACCACCTCGAGTAAGGGTGTTGGTCCAGGAAGTGGCAATCTGGGAACCCGTTTAATAATGCTCTCAGATGATGAGACGGGATTCATGCCATACCGCATTGACAACTTTTCCATGGAGGTAGGTTTCTCATGTAAATCTCTTCTGTAAACACGGAAGGTTGTACGATTGAGGTTCCACTATTTGCTTCCAATACTTTCACTGTCCTAAGGGTTACTTATCAATTATCCGTTTTTGTCCACTTCTCCATTAATGCTCTGTTGGCGGCTTGTGCTCTGTCGATAACCAGTCCTGTTGCATTGGTTGATCACTAGAGAATCCGCTTTCACCAGCAGAAGTGCGAAAAAATGGAAAACATGTTACATCCATACAGTTCATTTTGTTACGCATGGGATGAGCCCTGCGACCCCCATCGCCTAGTCCTTGAGGTACGAGTGGGCGTATTCTTTCCATGTGCTATCCTTGTTTTTTGATCATTATGATTTTCTCCCATTGCTGTGGGCCATTCAGGTTTGTGAATTTTGTAATCTGAGTTTCGGTGTGATTACTCGTTATGTATTGATGACCATATCTTAGAGAATCTAGTCACATTCCCAGAGTTGTTCTTGAACTTCTAGCTGATTCAAGATAATACACCCCCCGGAGTCCTATTTTATTCGAGTTCAGTGCATATGACCAACTCTAGGGTTCACAGTATTTTGAGGTTTCGTCGTTGTGATAATCACAATGAGAATTGCTTTGATCAACTAGATTCCCGGTGGAGGGCCTTTAGGGGTTTATGGACTTGACGAAGTGAAGGAATATTCTCCGATCACGTTGATGTCGACTTCGCAGGTATGGCACGTTGTTACGAGTGAGATTCAATTTTATGTTATTGTATACGTACGGTATGAATGGGCAAATTCAAACCAGAACCACTGCGAATGAAGCAAAAAGAAATACGTGCATTTGAGCGATATGGAAAACATCACGCCATAGGTGTCGAGTTCCTGTGTGGCTTGATGTTTTTTTGCTTTACTTGAGAGGTCATTATTTTTCTCGATTTTAGACCGAGCACTTGAAAGCGTCTTAACAAATGTGTAAGGGCGCATAATATAATTTTGATTCCCTTATATGTACAATTATCAACGTGCAACATCGCGCAATCAATCACATGGAGGGAGAAACATTGATCCTGAATTTCTGATAGTATTTGAGCAACGTTGACGATTTTTCAGTTTCGCTTTGCCCAAACAATAGTAGATAGGTAGTAGAGATATATAACTGTGTGAGCGTGCGTGTTTTTGAAATAAACATCTAAATCGTATCATTGTCGTTCATAGTATACTTTCGCTTTTAGAATAATTTGAGTCATGGGGCATCTTTACTTGGCAATGGACCTGAAGGATGAGTGTTTACTTCGCAGAAGCCTGAGCGAACATTTACAGTATCCGTCGGAGCTGAGGGACCGATCAGGGTAATCCATCATGACTTTTGCCACCATATTCGAGACTTGAGCTTTGATGAAGTGTACTGCTTGTGCGATTCTCCATAGTAGAGGAGCTTCCAGATTTCTGATTATTTCGTTCTAATGCAGGTTCTAAGCATAGCCGACACATCACTGCACCTGATGAAAAACATATCTGAAAGTAGCAGCAGTATTCCGTCGAATCAACTCTTTTCAACACCCAACAGCCGCATTTTAGAATCTACCGTAACAGACTCAGAGTCTGTGACGGAGCTCCTTGTTGACTTCTCCTATATAGGAATGTCTCTCATCGACTCTGTCCCGCAGGTACAGAAATTATTGCGGCATCTTCTTTGAGTGATAACTTGCACTGATGTGATGAGTATGTTGCGAACCAGCATCATAGCAAACGCTTCGCTTTTGAACATCGTGTCCAGTATCTCGACGGTATCACTCTTCATGTTGAGACGAAGTACCCGTGCTTCTCCTAGGACTTAAGCAATCATGGAAGGACCTGACCTAATAAGTTTATTCGATATTGTTATGTTTGGATCCTGGGGGAAATTGAGTGATTTCGATCACAATTATCCTCAATGGCTTGCTTGGTCATCATGGTTTAGGCTGTAAGTGCAGATTATGACATGAATGAAACTTTACGCAGGAAATCATTTTTGCGTGTGCAAAGGGATTTAGTCTGCAGCTAGTACAAGGACAACATCAACAACAGGTTAAGCTGGAGGTCTCGGTGATACAAATTGACAACCAACTCCGCTTTGCTGTTTACCCAGTCCTATTATCAAGCAGTTATCCACATGCCAAGCTCGATGTGGTTGAGAGCATTGCACGGACTGGGAGGGAATTGAAGGCTTCAGAGGGGGCTTCCTTGACCTTACTGATTGCAAAATGGCGTCGCCCTGCTGGATCAGTTGATTGCTTCCAGTGTATCAGCCTTCGGTTGGTTCACTTGCACCCTCTTCTTGGATGTTGACACTTTCGTAACTGTACAGCTGATGTGATTTTCGTTTCGTTTGTGTACCTCTCTAAGGAAGAAATCTTCTGTCTACTGTTAATGTCCTCGACACAGCGTCCGGAAGGATACATTTCATGAAATCTCGATGAACAGTAAAATCGCTTCAATATGTCCTTTTATTGCATTTGCGTTGTGTTATTGCTTCCTAGATCTCTTTCTCTTTAACTTGTCTTTCCGTGCTTTTCAGTCTTGTGCCTATGCGATTGGAGGTTGAAGAACAGGTTGTTTCGAGCTTGCTTGGATTTGTGGACAAAGCAATGGGAAGTTTTCCAGGTATAAAGATTGACAAAGCAGGTGCATCAAAGGTTCCAGCGTGGTCATTACTGCGATGGAATCGATTCAATGGCCAAGACCAATTCGCTGGTCGGCCTTGGAAATTTGAGGTCGTCCAGGTTTCAACAATTCGAAGTAGAGATGTCAGGTTTGTAAAGGTGGTCAAACGGTTGGAGGAGTACCAGAGCTGGGCATCGGTTGCTGCAGTAGAGCCAGTTGGTGGACCGCACCAAAGGCTGCCGTTACTGACTAAGGAGAAATCTAAGGCCTACATAGAAATCCTGGATATCAGCCCTATCGAATTGACTGTAAGGTATGACGTACGTTTTTCCAGCTTGATCTTATACTGCTTATTAGCCAACTCTACCTTAATGTGTATGAAAATGAGAGTGCGAGTGAAAGAGAGAGAGAGGGATTGCCCAAGAGTACTGAAACTATTTGGGATATGCTCGTGTGGTCTGGTTTGGGTACTAGCTTTTCAAGCACACCCTGGCTGTCCAACAGTTCTGAAGCTGCAACAAAAAACTCATTGCTCTGGATGACCGGGATGATGCTTCAGGTGCCCAATTCTGTGCTTCACTTCTGTGATATTTATCTTAGTTATATTTCTCAGACGTGTCTCACTGCTTTCCTTACTCTTTACAATATCTCATATGCTCCTAACTATAGTCGATGGTGTGTTATGGACAGCACCATGTCATGGCCATTGTAGATGCAGAAGATGCGGTCATGAATTTGCGCCGGTTGACGTTGGCACACCCTTTGGCAAGTTGGGATGCAATACGAGGAATGATAACTCGACATTACACTCGACAACTTCTTCAAGAGGTTTATAAGGTAGGTCGTTCTGTCTGAGTTGGAGCCTGTTTCTAGACTGAAGTCTCTGTTGGGGACTAGGAAACATCAAGAATATTGTGTTTTATTTTTATTTTTATGGTGAACAGAAGGAACATTGCACTGTATGGGCGTGTGCATATGTTTTGTTACGATCATTATGAAAGTTCTTCGGTGTTATGCAGGTAGTTGGATCTGCTGATGTTTTGGGAAATCCAATACATTTTGTCCGTACTTTAGGTTCAGGCATGTGGGATTTTGTATCCACACCGGCAAAAAGTCTAAATCAGGTAAGCTGAGGTGCAGTCATTTGATTTAGTTTTGTGAATTACTGGTTTCGACCTGCGCACTTGAGATGAGACTATGCAACTTCGTATTTCATTTAGACCAATGAGGTTTTGTAGGGTGATATTTCTTATTGAATTAGTTTCGTCAAATTTACTCTGAGCGTATAATAATTGTTGCTATAGCTTGTTAAGAATGGCTGCTGATTACGTCTTACTGATCTTCAGAGCCCCAGACAGCTGGCATGGGGACTTTTTCAAGGGACGCACAGTCTCTTCAGCAACACAATATTCGCATTCAGTAATGCAGCTACTCGAATGAGTAAAGTTGCTCGCAAGGTATTTCTCAAGTTTTGACCCCTGCTCGAAAGTAGCAAATTAAAGGGTTACAAATAAGACGTCGTCTTACTCTGCGAAATCATTTCGAACAACCTTGCCGTATCTACTAGTTGGTGATAATGGATTCTGGTCTAAGGAGGGAACCTCCATATACTGGAATTAGATACTGACTTGGTATGCAGAGGTCCTGACATTAGAATTTTGAAATCCTAATTACGAAGATGGAACTAACTACTGTATTCCTCAGACTGTTACAGCTTTCGCTTTCGACAAGGAATACGTTGACAGATTGGAGCGCAGAGAACATTCGCATGGAATGGAAGACTTGAGTGTTGTCAATGAATTTCTGGAGGTACTTGTTTCTTGAATATCTTTGCAGATGAACTCTTAGTGCTTGAAGTAATATTATAACGGTGTTACAGTTTGGCCCACATCCGAATCAGTTGTAACGACCAGCCTTGGATATCAAATAATCTGAACAAGTGGAGCTTGTGTATTTAATTGAAGCTAAAATATATGACTTCGAGTCGCCTTAAATGTTTCATTTTAAGACTTGATGTATATGTCGTTTGGGGGAGGCAGGGTTTGACAGGGCTTTTACAGTCTCCTGTTCGTGGAGCTGAAAGAGCTGGCCTTCCAGGAATGCTCTCTGGTAAGCATCTATACCTTTCCTCGTCCATTCATGGTACACCTGAGTCGCTGGATCTCTTTAATCTTCTTTGTTCCGTCTTAGATAACTAGCTGAATTCGTCATTATCTTCGTTCAAGTTTTAATTTTAAAATCTTCGCAGAGCAGCAATTATTTCAGTTTTAAGGACATTATTGAATTCAGCAATCAGTTAAATTCAGTTTCAAGGTAACAAGTAATAGAGCACCTTCGAATATTACGTTGACATAGAAACGGGTTCCTCCAAATCCGTCTGCTCCGAGACGCTTACACTACCAACGCCCTGCTTGGTCATACAGGAGCTGCAGTAGGTGCACTGGGTGTAGTTGCAAGGCCAGTAGCGACCATACTTGAGGTGGCTAGCAAGACCGGGCAAAGCATCGTCAACCGAAGTAGTCCTAAGCAGTGGCGGGCGACGCGCATCCGCTTACCGAGGCACTTGCGAGAGGATTCTCCATTGCTGCCTTACTCGTGGGAGAGTGCAGTTGGCAGGGCAGTGCTGTTGGAAACTGATGGTGGTTGTTTCAGAAACGAGGTAAGCTCCTTAGCTTACTCTGTATGTCTACATTCACTGAAGTTTCCAGTTATTGAGTTTAATGCTACAATGTGTCCGAATAAAAGAATATTGCTGGCTCTTGTTGAAGGGTGGGTGAAGGCAATTCAGTGCTAAATGAGGGCATTGAAATTCTTCGTTGCAGGCTCTAATGTTATGTTTGCCGCTAGCTCACGGAAACGAGTTTGTGTTGTTGACGCAAACTCGAATCCTCAAAGTGAGCAGTGTGAAAGTGGACTACTTCTCCGGGTTCAAGTGGCACATGGAGTTGGTAGCGGCGGTGGAAGATATACTGCACATAGATCACGTGGAAAACCATGTGAATATTCTGCTGGGTCCGGCCCGGCGGGAGTTCGTAAGGACCCAACACTATTCAGGCTTGGGCCACAAGGTCATGTCGCTTCCAGCACATATAACCTTCACGTTTTTCGACGAAAATGCTCTCGAGCAATTCCTGGGCGTTCTGCACTTCCTTGAAGATCGTTTGCAGCATAGTCGGGCCACGATTTTAATCTCAACAAGGACGCTGTAAAGCTGTAAAAGTGTAATGTACAGTGTATTCGAAAGGAAGGACAGCAGAAAGAAAGGAAGGGAGGACGGATGAATGGATGTGTAGATTTGAGCAGCGTTTAGGATAAAGTATGTTCGTATGTCGGGATTATTTACACGTAGAAGACGAGTGTCTCATCTGTAGGAATGTGATGGTGGTGGTAGTGGTGGAATGGCTTCTAGGTGCAGCAGGGGTTAGCTACTCTGCGATTGATAAGGAACGTCAGTTTGCCCCTGAGTGAGTTTCAGGGGCATTTCCAATTTTGACCGCGTCAGTGGAAGTGAGGGTGACAAACAGAGATTGATCCAGTTCGTCGTCTAATGACTCATGTCGTTGTCCATCTGTTTGTGATGCTTTTCCGCATGTTTGTTCCAGATGTCTGGCTGGCTGGCTTGTCAAGTGAGCTCTGACTAAAAAAATTCACGTTCATTCAGCAAAATTTCCTGTGCAGTGCATTCAAGAGGAGGATACATTTTGGGACAGTTATAATACTGGTGCTTGGATTAGATAAACGTTTTCGGACAGACGAAAACGTTGATCTTATCCAAGCTTTGACCATAACAAAACAATGCCTTTTTGCATAATAAAAGGACGGGGACAGCGTTCTTAACTAGACGTTGATCTTAACGAGGTTGATCTTATCCAGGTACCACTGTAGGGTAACCTCCCTTGTGCAGCATGATGTGATACGATGTTTACTCAGGTCGGAAATCTCATGATGGTTGTCGGTATGTTGTCGCTTTGATTGGTAGAGTCCACCAACGTTTCTCATGTCCGTTTGCATCATTCTGGAACTTATTTCCCTATATCTATCCGGTGGACAATAGGACATACTCCAAGAACTGATCACGGCACCATGTGTGCGTGTGGAGCACGTATAAAGGTGAAATTTCAGGATGATACAACCCTAGGTACAGTGGCATTTCAGGAAGATACAACCCTAGGTACAGTGGCATTCGAACTTTACAACTTTACAGTTACTACTTTTAATTTGTTCAATAGGAACTCGACAGAATTAAAATTTACACATACTACTTTTGAGTCATTTAATACGAATTGGACAAAATAAAGTTAAACCTTTTAATTTCTTTGGGGTTAGAGTTCAATGATATTCTAAATGTAAACCTTCAAGTTGTCTTAGGATTAGAATTGGACCTTTTTATTTGTTTCCGGGTAAGAGTTCGATGACCTTAACCTATGGTTTAAATCTATCATGGTAACTATAAATACAACCTTTGCACATGCACTTACGGGTCAAATGTACATGAAGCGTATGTGAGTTAACACATTTAATGTTCATGATAGATACCTGTAGCACCAAACTTCAGGTGTCAATCATGGGGAAAGACATCTTGTAGTGTATGATGCATAGAGGTAGTGCATAGAGGCATACTTACCATAGTCCATTTAAACCAAGATTTAAATTGATGAATAATTGTCACAATCACATTAATCATTGAACTTTGACCCCAAAAAACTTTGAAGGTTCATTTCTATCCATGTCATATCAAACTATTAGAAGTTTCCAATGTAAAATAATGCCTTTTGAATATTGTCATGCCTGGAAGTTTTTGTTCCTTAACCCTTAAACGTCAGACCCAACACGAGGGGTTGGGTTTTTTTTTGAGAGAATCTTGCTCATAACTTACACTCCATTATACCAAATGGAATTTTTAGAAACTGAGCACCTTAAAGAGATCTATACTTTCTTAGAATAGAGCTCAAGCAAATTAAAAATAGAATAATGCTAAAAATGGAGTTTAAAAGAGATTTTGGGTGTGGTATCAAGAAAGCATATGACGTTTAAGGGTTAAAGATACAAAATGTCTGTAAGAAATTTAAAAATTTCGTTGAATATTCACGTTCATGAAAGAAATATTCTTTGAAAATATCCATGAAAATGTGTAATTTACAACATCCCCAATAGGTTTATAATTATTTTAAAAATATATTTCCTCTCTTTTTAAACCTAGAAGAGATGAGAAGCTTTAACTTTCTCCAAAAATGAGCAAGTCAATGTTCGAAACTGTACTTTCAGATGACATTTACTGTACCGGCTGACATTTAACTTCTCAGTCTGAACACATTGAAAATATGCTGGAACTTTAGTGACAATTGTTCCATTACCAATGTCACATAATACAGTGGACAGCAGTATACAGCAAGGAAACTGGCAGCCGTCACAGCGAAGCCTAGAAACAAGCCAAGCCAGAACACTGAATTGGGAAGAACAGGCTGCTGGATACAAACTAGACAAACACGAATAGTCCCTACATCTCTAGGGAGTCGTTCACTGACTTGCCGGTTAAATAATCTGGACTCCACTCCAGCTCAGAAAATTATAGAATGACCTGTAGGGACGGCAGATTGAATCCTAGCTCACGAATGACAAGCCCATCAGGACTGAGCATTCACCCTCACTTACTCGCTACAAAACTTGAGGACGAACGTGGGTGACAGATCAAGGTGGCCTGCTGTGACTACTAGCATCAAAAAGGTCCGTCCGACCTCCATCCACGATGATATTCAAAACTTCTCTTTCAAGTAACCAATGACGCTGTTGACGTCCTTGTCACCCCGACCACTGCAATTGAGGACCACTCGAGTGCCATCGTTGAGTGTAGGGCACAGCTTCTCCAGGAACGCGAGGGCGTGCGATGTTTCAAGCGCTGGGATGATGCCCTCCAGCTTCGACAACCTCTGGAATGCTGCAATGCCATCCACACCATGTCATCATACCCACCAAAGCGAGCGAGCCAGCAACCAAGCTAATAACAGTGCAGCAGCGCGCTCACGAGGCTCTGCACCGACTTTTCAGCTAGACAAAATGAAGATGATTTCACCAACAGATGTTTGTTATATTCCATATAAAGATAAACATACACCTGCAGCTAACGTCCCTCTAAAATGACCGACTCGCTCGTCCACGTTTCAAAGCATTGTCTAAACAAGGGCATACTCGATCCGTAGGGTCCGTCATTCTGCCCATTGCAGGGGTAGAGCGTTCCCCGCTCTGTCAACTTCATGAACTGTCAGCCACGTGACCTTGTGCTGACAGTGATGATGACTGAAGTGATCGATTTGACCAGCTGCAGAATATAAATAGAAGACATAGGCATATACTACATACAACAAGAGCATATATGGCAAGCTGAAGAAATATGGTAACAAGAGCTTCGATCTAGGTACCAACCTTCAAGGGCTTCGTCGTCAGTCACGCTGAAATACTCGGCGCGACCCACATCCTTCAGAAAACTGTGCTCTGGACCGACACCAGGGTAATCCAACCTGAGCAGCACGATTTCTTATAAGCAGATATGATACAATGGGAAGGCAGTCAGTTACAAAAGCTGCAATGGATTGGAGACGGATATGCCGCAAGCCCTCCCAACGGTGTATGAAACGGTATTGATAACAGTAACGTTACCAGTTATGGTGATAAAATTGTGAACTAAAGATACGGCCTTCAGAAGAACCGAATAGCAAGAACCATGACCAATTCTATCGGGCAACGGAAGCCGATAATGCTATGTAGGGGCCCGGACAAGCTGAAAGACAGAAGAATCCACGTGTAAAACACTAGAAGTGAACGGCACTGGAAGGGATGGCTTACCCAGCACTAATGGAGTGAGGCTCAATGATCTGGCCATCAGCATCCTGCAGCAGATAACTCATGGCGCCATGTAATACACCGATTTCGCCCATGGTCAAGGTGGCAGCATGTTTGTCAGTGTGAGTACCAAAGCCAGCGGCTTCCACGCCGATGAGCCGTATGTCCGTATCTTCAATGAATTCGTGAAACAAGCCCATGGCGTTAGAGCCGCCACCAACGCACGCCACAAGGACGTCAGGCTTGCCACCCCACTTCTCCACAGCCTGGCGTCGAACCTCCGTGCCAATCATGGCGTGAAAATCCCGTACTATCATCGGGTACGGGTGGGGTCCAGCCACGGAGCCCAGAATGTAATGAGTGGATTCCACGTTCGTCACCCAGTCGCGAATCGCTTCGGACGTCGCGTCTTTTAATGTGGCGGTACCAGAATGCACAGGACGAACCTGCACGCAGCCGCGGCAAGCAGAAATTCTCAACTTCAGCACTCAAATGACAGCACCCAAATTGACCTGAGCTGCTTCATACCAGGGCTAAATCCTTTTCTCTCTATCTCTCTCTCTATATATATGTATATATCTCTCTCTCCCTCCCTCTCTCTTCCTCTTTCTCTTTCTCTTTCTCTTTCTCTTTCTCTCTGCCAATCGCGACACAAACTCCGGGGCACGCACTCATCATTCCGGCGTTCTTTCAGAGTGTTAGAAGTGTGAAAAGGAAGATGAGTATTCTGCTTGCTTACTTGCTTGCAGACTGCAGCCACTAATCGACACTAAAAAAGTATGAGCTAGATTTAAGTACGTGACCTACTCATACCTCAGCTCCAAGAAGTCGCATCCGGAACACATTCAAAGCTTGCCTCTCCATGTCCTGCGCACCCATGTACACGATACACTCCAAGCCAAAGCGAGCACACACTGTCGCTGTAGCAACACCGTGCTGGCCTGCCCCCGTCTCCGCAATAATCCGCTTCTTGCCGATCCGCTTGGCCAACAACGCTTGGGCAATGGCATTATTAATCTTGTGGGCGCCAGTGTGATTGAGATCCTCCCTCTTGAGATATATGAGGGGTCCTTTCCCGTCCCGCTTGTAGTGCTCCGTCAGGCGCTCCGCAAAGTACAACGGAGTTTCCCTGCCCACGTAGTCCTTCAGGATTGCATTGAGCTCATTCTGCGACATACCAAAATGCAAGAATGAATGTCAACGACCCCAAAACAGGAGGCAGGTCTGGGCAAAACAAGAGGGGAGCATCTGATGGAGAGAGACGGGAGAAGGGTGGGGGGGGGGCGCGACTAAACACTAATTCCCACCTGGAATTCGGGATCCTTGATTGTGGCACGATATGCAACTTCCAGATTGCTGAGTGCAGCCATGAGAGTCTCAGGGACGTACTTTCCTCCATAGACGCCATACCTTCCAAAGGAGTCAGGGCGCTCAAAGCCCTTGTAGGTTCGAATGTCGTCTTGATCACGAGTGTGCACCTCCTCCGCCAGGGTACAATGCACCTGCCCGCGGGGGTAATGGGAAGGCGCCGGCCGCGCCCCGCCGTCGCGGGCAGCCAACAGGCATGGCGAGCCTTTCAGAGCAGGAGAAGAAGAAGAAGAGAGGGCAGGAATGGAGATGGAAGCTCCGCGGGCCTCCTTGGGAAGCCAGGACGTCCGAACAACATGGCAGGAAGCAATGACAGCAGTTGCTTGGGCGGGGGCCACGGTCGCCATGGACGTGGTGGCAGCAACCTGAGACATGATGAGAAGCCCCGTTCAGAGCGCAAAAGCGCAAGGGAATTGAGCGGAATGGCAATTGCGAAATGGGAGTGGGCAAGGCCACGGATGGAGCGAAAGAACGGAAGGAGGGGCAGCGCCTGGCAGTGTTGCAATGCAGAGGACGTGGCTAATTGATCAAGTAAGGAGAGAGGAGGGATGAGGAAAAGGAGGGTGGAGGAGCGGAAAGGGACGGGAAGGGAAGGGAAAGGAGGGAGGGAGGGTGACCCTCGAAGACAGGACACGAAGGCGGTTGAAGGACAGGAACGGGAAGGCCGGGGAGAGGAGAGGGGGCCTGGAGGGCACGGCTGGAAACGGTGGCCTGCGGACAAGCACACGAACAACGCAAAAAAGGAAAGAAAGGAACCATCTCTCTCCAGAGAAGCGAGGATAGGTCACTCAACTCAAATTAACTGCTTCATTCCTCCATGAATTCCCTTGCACTCATGTGTGATATGTCTCACTTACACACCCCACATAAATCCCTGGGGTAGAAATTTTGCTTTCTTACTGCGGACGGGTTGTGAAACGTAATCCACTGTTATGCAGGTTCCCCTTGTAACATGGGATTACAGGAGTATCATCCTCAGCCTTCCTCTGGTTCTGAGTTTCAACACTATTTTGAATGATTCTTACGGACGTTTACGTCGAGCAATCACCTACTCCTCGAACAATGTGCCAAATAATCCCTCTCCTCCTTAGACTCCGCCCTCCCCGTTAGGGGATTACTTGGCACATTGCCCTCATTGGAGGTGATTGCCCTATACAACCATCATGCCCTTTCTTCTTTCATGGCCCACATCACTCAAGTAGCATGTTTAATAACCACAAATTTCACATGAGTGAGTTCCTTGCAGACTCGTCATGGAAAATTTTTAGATGAAATGTCTCAAGTTTGTGTGCAATTGGTCATGAAAAAATTGTAATTCTTGTATTATCTGTTTTTATGAGTTATGCATTTTGGAAGATCATGTCATATGTGTTTATAGAACCATTCACCTTAGAATCTAGGTGTGGGTCCATTAAAATGAACTTTAAGGTTGAAGTGTTCCTCATGGAGGAATTAACTCATTGAGCAGTTCTTGATATCGTGCAGACATTGAGCACATTACCTTGTCTGCTTGAACCATGCCATGGACCCTCTACATTTCTTAGTGAATGAACATTTATTTTTGTCTTTTTGCACTAATCTCACTAAGAAATGAAATCACCAGTAGAGTAATGCAAGAAAGACCTTACACTCACTTCCAAAATCTAGTTTAAGTTGGAAATAGACTACGGTTGTATGCACACCAAAAAACAACAAGAAAATGACTTTGAATAGATGGCATATACAGACCTTCTAAGAATTATATTTCTTAAATAAACCATCAATTATAAGAAACCAAAAGATATTACTTACTTGTATAGAAACAACATTTGAGAACACAAACATTTCTAATTATAAGAGGCCATTGACTTTTAGAGAATTAATCTCGAGAGGTTCAAGTATAGTTACATGAAAACCACTTTATTGCTCCATATTTGCTACGTGAGCTCGTATTGTTAAGAAGCTCTTATTGGCCATTCCAACTTAAATCTTTTTTTATACTTTGTAGATATTGTCACTTTTTGTTATGATGTCACTTGTTCAAGTTATGATAATGGAATAGTTTTTGTAGTAGCTCCAATCTACAACACTTTTGACCCGTGGATAGAAAACAAAATTGCTTGGATTTAACAAATCGGAACATTATATTTCAACTGGTAAAGATTGGTTGTGTTCATATGACCACATGTAAAAAATTTAAAGGTTATATTCTTGTTATTAGTACATTCTATTGAGTGCTAAGATAGGAACAACAACTAAACAACATTTTTTATAAATGTATGTTGAAATTTTATGTACAAGCAAATTACCAAGTTGTAAAAATATATGAGTTTTTATTCAATTATACAACTAGCCTATATATATATATATATATATATATATATATATATATATATATATATATATATATATATATAACAACGGTGTCAGGCCATTTGTGCTCTGATCACACCTTATGTTTATTGCCACGAGAGGAGAAAGTAAAACAACAGACAGACTAAGTCTGCAGAACAAAGTCTTATAGAACCAGTCCGGAGAGACGACCGGTTGGATGAATATCATCCACAATATACAATGTTCATCTATGCCTGTACTACAACACTCCCACTCATAGTGAAGCATTGTAACTACAGGGCCACACCAATTCAAACAAGTAGCAATGAACTAATCTCCCACTTGTGGTGCTGGAAGCTGTACAATGTTGAGAGAGTGACGGAATTTAAGGAGCTTCTCTGGAGTCAGAGCCTTTGTGAAAACATCTGCAATCTGCATCTCGGTGGAAATATACGATGTATCAATAATTCCTCGCTCCTGGTGCTCCCGAATACAATGATAACTGGTATCAATGTATATATATATAAAAGTATCAAAACATACAATACTCAAACAAAAAATTAAACATATCATATGATTAACCAACTATACTTGTATGTTTTCAAGCATTTACAATGCACATTACGTATACTTCCTATCTCTTGACAATTGTTATAAAGAAAAAAGCATGGTTGTCATATGGTTGTTCAAGACGTTATTCATTTCATTTCCTACAGGACAAGTTACTATTTATCACATGTACTTGAAAGGTATATATGATAATTAGTAACTCCTCCTACATGACATGAAATGAATATTGATTTGTCCAATATGACAACCATGGAAAAAAGGCGAAAAAATTCTCTTCTATGGTATAGCATTACTTCCAATTAATCATGATATCTACTCATAATAGCTATGAACCTCAAACAAGTTGCTTCCACCCAAATACACATGCTCAAGGATTTTTAATCATAATGGTGCAATCACAAGGGTGAAAAAAATCATAAAAGGAAATAATCAAGTTTTAGGGGGCGCCTGCTAAAAGGTGGTTCTACCTTAGGTATGATACATTGATATTGAGCCCACTTCATGACTCACAATTAAGGGGTATTTCAACAAATTGCATTCCTTCACAATAAGTTTTTCTATCCCAATTATCATTCATCAACGAGAAAGTCAGAAGTGATATGGTAAAATGCTCAAACACCTCACAACTATCATAGTAGCAAACTCATTGTGCATAGGAAATCATTTCTATCAGGCAAAGTTTGTGAGAACTGGACCAATAAAAAACCTTCGTTGTTGATCAGACACCCGATTAGCTATTAACTCTGAAGTGTTGGAGGTGCACCTCAAACGCACACCCTAAACTCCAAATAAAAACATTTGAATTTGAACATGAAAATTATTGGCATAGATTTTGCAGTTTTCGACACTGTTACAGTACTCCCACTTTCTGATGCATGAAGGACATCAATGCACATAAGACAATAATATGCTTTGCGTATTCTAGGGTTTTCATGCTAATGCATAGAAAATAATGTAATTTAACGTTTAGAGTATCCTCAGATGTCATGATAAGAACATTCGACAGAACCTAGTGTTCCATTTTGACATTTGAGATAGATCTCCGAGTCACCCCAATCAATAGTATGACAGAATTAGGTGTCCGCTCTACAACAACTTCAATTACACTGTAATTAAATTGCGATAAAAAAACCTGATAGGCTCAAGATTATAAACCTCAGTCCATTGTAAGAGAATGTTCGCTCTATCCATGCAGAAGGGGCAAAACCTACCAGTCAAGCATCGTGAACAGCATGAGGGTTGTCAAGAAGCAACGCAATACTGCTCAGTAATGACTGCCAAATAGGTACGAACTGATGAATCCATCCATGCTTGGCTTCACGACTGCCTGCAGTAAACTTTGTTTCCCTCACAGACTATCATACCTAATCAATACCTTGGCTGCAATTAATATCAAGAGTAAGAATCTACAACCATCCTTATAGGACTCACATAAACAGTAAGTAGAGAGATCACACAACAGTAGTCTAATTTGAACACAAACCATTATGCACAAAAATAACAACAGTAAGAATATACTCTACGGAGTTCTTGAATAATCATTTTGTGACATAGCTGGTGCTAACGTGCACCAGGCATGCAAAGAATTTAATTTTGAAAGCAACAGTCCTCGACCTCAGTTGTGAGGACATTGGTTAGGGCAATTTAAATACCGCTCCATGACAAGAACTGGTCTCCCAGCGAAGAATATAAGCGTGTTAGTTCTAAAATGTCGGAGACACATCGCTGGTGACCCAGATGAACTATACATCCGGCTCTGAAATCAAGCGCTCTGACTCAGAAGGATTCATGTCCTTTAAAGGAGTCGAAGATACCCGAGTGACAGGAGTGGTATTCGACAATTTGATAGCAGCGATTTCTACTCGGAAGAAAATCCATTGAAACCGCCGCAACATCTCTAGGAAGGAAAAGAAGAACACGGTTTTGAAATTGTGACGTAGATGCGCTGACAGCTTGTATGTCCAAGCACCTCGCAACACCAGATTGCTGCATATAGCCCAATAATACACCTGAACCATTACAGAAGCTCAATGTCAGTATCATATGAGACTGACCCCAATTCATGAAACGGATTGTCTCCACATAAGGACTAATCGAATCTTGAGAACTGTTGGAGGAGATGATAACACCCGACGTGCCCATGTCGTCAAGAACCGCAGCTTCCATAAACGAACGTTTTAAGCGGATCGTTATGGTTCGTTTAAGAAAAGTTATCCATTATTAAGAAGAGTGAAGCACATCCTACAATACTTCAGCAAGTTCTAAAAGTACTAAAAACAACCACTAGATTCAAAATGACTCTCATTTTTCAGTTCAAGCAATCGAAGAAATTATCTTCTGCATAAATCATTGAACATCTGTCTGGAACAAAGAAAATTCATAATTGCTGCTCAATTATATCAACCATATTTCATAACTGCTGCATTCGATGAATGGTGTTACTGAAGACACGATGCACTGATATCTTGCTAAGTAGTACTAGTGAAGCGTCTTGCAATATATCAACCTACCCAGGGGCGATTATAGATCAAGGTAGGTCGAAGACATTGCTTGATTGGCTTCCAAGGACCGCTCATCCACCTGCATGCATCAGACACTGCTTTAACAAAGTGCTTGACAAGATTCAGAGTTCTCGTTCTGCTGGGGCTGAGGCTGGCAGATCTATCTGGTTATCCCGAAGTGACATCAAGTTACAGGCTGAAGGAAGAAAGAGGACTCAGAGAGGGTGAGGTGCAAACCCAAGATCCCAGTCCTTGGTGATATCCCACCAAAATGAATAGCAAGAGTTGAGGATTGCGAACAGCACCCACAGTGGACGTAAGTGACTGAACCAGAATGGTAATTCTACGTGGTACTTGAGAGCTGAAATGAAGATGACAGGAAATGTCGTAGTGTACTTTAACGCTGCCATCATCAAACAGAAACCAACAAACAGCACAGATGAGAATGTTCCCTCATTTCTGCACTAAGCGCATGGACGGTAGCTAACCATACAAGCACGACAGCCCTCAAACTTTTAGCCATCACGAACCACTTCAATTGAATCAACCATACGGGCAAAGCATGGGAAAATGAAGAAACATACCATTGAAAAGACACGTCTTATCTTTCGTGTCATAGTATTGTCGTAGGCACTGCAAGAATCTGCTCAAATAGGGAAAAGCCAGAATGATAGGAATATAAATAGAGTGGCTTCCGCAAGTATCATTTGCATCCAACCACGCCACAGTGGCAACCTGGTCAAAAAAAGAGTAACTGGTAAGAGCTTACCTAACCTACTGCTACAACTACCCAGGTCGTAATCAGCCTACACATTTTTAGCAGGGGCAGTTGAGGTGAACATATGTGGTTTTGAGTATTGTAATGACAAGGTAGAATGTTGAAATCAACTGGATCAAAGGAATTCAAAGCCTCAAATTCCGCAATGATCAGCAACATATCATCACAAACTCGCAGCACAAACAGCAACCCACACGATTACGAGTGATGTATGCTACCATCCGTGCTCAACTCTTAAATTGGCTCAAACTTGCCTGCCGGTGATACATCCTACATACTGAACGCTCCAAATCGGACAAAACCTGCAAAATAGAATTAAGAATATTCTTCCAGATAAATCCTTACTGCGCTCAAACACGCATCATGCGGAGGTAATCATGAAACTCACTACGATACTACGTATAACATACCCTGCTTGCATACTGTGCCTGTGAAGTTCAACAGGCGAACAACAGAGAATTCAGCAGTTAGCAAGTTGCACAGCATTATGAGAAAAACTCACGCACTTTGGCCATTGAGGTCAGTACGTCCGCCAGAAAGAAGTCTGCAAATGTTATTGGCTGTACAAAATCAGAAACCACACAAAAATCGTTACAGATGCATGACTACAAGTTAAGTAGCACGATTTGAGGAACTGTTACTGGAGCTGTCTTTAATAGCAATACATGCTTGGATTGAAGTCAACTGGATATAATATCATTGATACCGAGCACCAGGAACGAGACATGGAGGCAGATATCCCAAAACGGTAACTTGCACATACTTGACGAGCACACGTCAATTGACGGTATGCCCATTGTCCGAGAAGGAGCAGGTATCATGAAAATAATTGAAAACAACTACCACTACCGATTTCCTGAAGATTTCACTGTATATGAAGCAGTTCAATACGACGTATTTAGAGCCGGTTCCTGACCAAGAGCTCAAACAACTACCCTAGATATCCTTGACGTGTCACAATTATAATCCTCGCTTGCACAGACTATTTCTCTGATATCCTGTTTAGAATGAAACCTGGAAAGGAAAGGTAAGGCGGACAAGAGTCTTCAAGAAGAAAAATCGGGTTTGCCCATAGAGGGCATCCATAGGCAGTCCTAACACCAACGGCACCATAACATAGAGCAAGACCTGTTAAGCATTCAACAAATCATCAACCCTGCAGCTTGGAATTAATGTGACTGCATCAATGGATAAAGATGAAACAAGTCAACGGATGAGACAGATCATAAGATCTGATGCCCTACTTCATGACCTCAGATCCAGCACAAATAGCTCCTCATTACCCAAACGTAGCAGTCTGAATCAAGACATGCTTAGACGTCTGTGACAGATTTACTTTGATAAGACCGGCCCCAGACGACATACAGAAAGACTTTAGAAGGACTAGAGCATCTGTGCCAGCCTTGAACATGAATGACACAAATGAAGACCCACTAACTACATGGACCGTGGATGGAGACTTTTACTCAAATTGCGGTAAAGACACTGGACAGATTCTCAGTAACTATTGGATGCTTCCACTGAACTAATTATCGAAGAAGAAGCGCTGAAACCTTCAGAAGGTAACACATGATGCAAGCGCTTACTGGTTGTGAAGCTGCATGCGAGACCAATCCATGTGAATAAAGATACAGGTACGCCGTCATGCTCGTAATCACAGCAACTGTCATCCATGAAGCTATCTGAGACACGAAAGAAACATATATGTCTCACACGTATTACGTAAAGCAGTTGAGACGAATTTCTAACCCTGTAAAGCTCCTAACACTGCTGAATGTTGAGTAGGACTTGAAGCAATATGACAATGCTATTACTACAAGCATCATATCATGCATGCAACAAATTTAACAGCCATGTACAAAATTGATGTTGAAAGAACACCAATGAGGAAAATCCGAAGATCATGCGACCAGATAGTGAGACAAATGAATCACACAACATAACAGTTTCAAGTCAGAGAATATGTACATCCAGTAAACGCAGAAAGATTTTTCCAGTTCACCTTCCAGATATCTTTATGGCTGATGTGATAGAGGTCTAGTTCAAACACACGGGTATAAGGAATACGCGAGGTCATAAACACCCAGACATTTATTCCCCACAACCACACCATCGCAGACTGCAACATCAACAAATATAAAAATAGTCAGCATGCCATGTTAAACTCAAAATCTACATTACGTAAAACCCACTTGCGGGCTGGGTCAATAGGCCGACTATACAACTTACTCCGAGTCTAAATGATCTTCCTTCAACGGTCTCATGAAGAGACCAAATTGCAACTCTGGGTATTACAAGCTCCAATATAGAACTAAGTAAAGCACCACTACTGAAGCGTGAAATGCTCGGAGAGCAATTCCACAAGCAAATGTCAGCTTTCTATAAATTGAATAAGTTAAATCTGAAGTAGAACAAACATTCGATCTTGAATCACGAATTAATACGTCATTGCAGATGCATCATGTACAAAAAATCAGATACAAAAAGACAAAGACGAATTAACTGTTGTTTGCTCACCATCAAGAAGAATGGATTATAATATAAGAATACTTCATAGAAGAATTTGTCCCGAGTTGTCACATTCATTATAACCATCGACTCATATGCTACCTGTATCCACGAGGAACCCACAAAAGATTACAGCATAAGGACCCTAGGACCCCAGGGTATGCAAATAACATGAAACTTCACATCAGCATCGACATTCAAATGATAACACCTGACATACTACAGACATCAACACCATATACGGTGCCCTAGCGAATCATGAACTGCAAGGTTCTTACCTTCAAGCAAAAGAGAATCCAAACGGCAAAGAAGATGGCCTGCAACCAGGACATCAACGTCAGACGTATCATTGAATCGAGCATCAGTCTACACGACAATGGACTTCGCGTGGGGTCGGATCACCCTGACGACGCAACATTTCAACGACAAATTAAATGTAGTGAGAATCAAATCCTAGGCATCGAAGTAAGGTAATCCATAGACATCCGACGACTAGTCAAATCCAGCAGAGCGAGAGTACCTGGATGCCCCATGTCGAAGGAGCCGTACTCTTCATTGTGCTCTCCTCTGAATTCAGGTTCTTGTCACTCACTTCCTGAGTAACCCGACCGCCCCATTCTGCAGAATTGATTCTTAGACTCTGCTCACAAACAGCTGACGATGCGGAGAATACTTCTCATTCGAAGGCGAAAATTTTCAAACCGATGATCCGCACATCTATGCTGATATATTGCAAGATGGCCTAGATGTGCACCAAAACTAGATGAGCATGTCGTCAACCCTACCCTCCACGGAACTCGTTAACGGAGAAACTTGAAAAGAAACTTTACACCAGAGGCACTCCAGAGTTGCTTCTAATTCACCTGAATCCAGATTGATCGTCCTGCTTCCAGCTCGTCGTAGTGGCGGACTCTTGGCCAGCCTCTTGTCCACTGAAAGGAGAGACGATGGACTGTGCACGTCGATGTTCAAAGTCATTCGTTGTTGCGATAAACCTTGAACCACTCATCCATCAGCTTTAGCACTTCGCGCCACTCCAACTCGATCTTTCTCGTACATTCTAAGCCTTGCTTCCTTCTCACAGTGTAGGAGAGAACGTCTGCGATGTATGGACACAAAAGTCATGTTGTAACATGTTCCACATAAAGAGAGGGTGACCGTATGCTTTTTCTCCTCCCTAAGTAACCAAAGGGAAAAGAAAACGTGCAAGCTTAAACAAGATGCACTATATTTTTCGTTGACCTAACCAACTCCTAATCTTCGCTCGGTCCATTGTCGAGGTGACAAGAACCTGCCTCCATGTAAACCTCCTGCCCAATGGACCAGACTATATCAATGCACGTTTGATCAAAATTGCTCACAGATACGGAGAATCAGAATGACGAGAAGCAACGATGCGATGCTTCCAAGTAACTCCCAGCAAGAATTCAAAACCAAAGAAAAAAAAAAAAGTTAAAAAAAAACTTCTACATTGAATAATTTGTCAGTAGTGCCGTTTGGCATATACATTGGCTCAAGGCTCTCAATCGAAAAATCCGTGTCGTTAATAACAAAACCCTAACTAGGACCGTCGGTTCATAGAATATGCAGTTGGTTTAAAAGAAGCATGAGAACTGACATGCAGATGGAATCTTTGACTCACCACGCTCCAACATTCACATCTTCCGGTGCACGCATCCACGAAGCTCACGGAATTTGGCTCAGCAACAGAGCACAAATGCAACGGGACACTTTCAAAGAACAACCAAGTGCGAAGGGACAATACAGAAGCCACATCCGAGGCAGCAGATCCGGAACGGGAGGTGAGAGTCAGGAGGCAGTGGAATATAACTATTTCTGCAACGCTGAGAAAAGCAATTGGGAAGGACACAGGAGGTGCAAAGAGGGATCGCAGCACAGAGGGCAAGGAGGGGTGAGGAAGGGATCGGCGGGAAGCAGGCAGCGCAGAGCAGAGCAAGAGCAGGGGGATTTGGATGGGTGCGCGCGCACCAGATCTAAGTTTTGTTCAGAAGCGTCTTGCGGCAACACGGTGGTCGCAGCCCGCAGTCCCGAACATGGCCGTCGAGTACGCAGTCGGTCGGGAACCCGGCAGTGGAGAACCTCATGGGAACATTGAGCTGGGAACACTCACACCACTTCTCGCTCAAAAATGTGACATGTTCCACCTGGATTATTCGCCAGGTCGCCACCTCTGCATTTCATTCAGTCACTATGGTACACTGCTCAATAATGACACAAATTTCAGATTGGGAAATTTGTGATGGTGTAAAATATGTGAGTAATATTTGTGTACTTGGAAAGTAAGTGAAAGACTAGATCAAGTGGAATCATCAGTTTTGAATTTTCCTATGTTTAGTTGTGAATTTTTGAAGTTGGACTTAAAGCCTTCCTAAAATGGTGCCCTCAAATGACACCCTAAAATCTTCACTGCCTATTTATGGAAAATTGGACTTCAAATTTGTAGTGTACCTATGAGTTAAATGCATCAGGGAGACATTTCAAGTACTGCATTGTTTATGAGCAATATAACTTATGTTCACTGCCTGCCACCATCTTATGCAATACACCGTATTGTTTAATAGAACCTTTTGTGACAACCTCCCTCGTACAAGTGTAAAGACTTATGTTATTTTTAGTATCGTATGATTGAACCCCAGAAGAAATAAATATAATACAATAAAAATGATTGTTCAACCCCTAAACACCTTAATTGATTGTATTCATTTGAAGACATCAAATAACCTATATTGTAAAGTTCTATGACAAGGGTTCATACATTTATTATTCTTTTTTCTTCCATTTCAAAGAAAGGAAGAGAAACTTCAAAATATTTTGAGGTCAGTGTGAATAGAGTGTTCGTTCGACCTATCCTCGAATGTATACCTAAAGGTCATCACACCAATGGTGTGACTACTAACCCCTCTTGCGATAAATAATTACTATGTTGGTTCCTACCTAACCACTAGTTGGCTTTGACATACCCGACATGGTATCCACCCCAAGAGCTTTTAGGTACCTATAGAAGGAGGTCCAAGAATCTCCACCATCCACCATAAACACAGAATTAGGAAGTTTTGCACTTGGGGGTAGAATCATGCACTTGCAAATGGATGGTTCAAAAAATTGCATTTAGAGAAATTAGGTGGACCACTTCATCCTTGAATGTGGTATCCTGTTTTAATATCAATATTTTAAAGAAATATATTTCTAGTAATTATTGAACCTCATAATTGGATGCAATGTATCTTGGCAATTTTTATGTGTACCATTTATTTCCCAAATTTTAGACCACTTCAAGTGGTTTAGATGACCAAGATATCCGAATTTTATCGCATTTTTGTAACAAGAAAAACATGTAATGTAGAAGAAATCCAATACTTCTACAAACTTCTTTAATTAGCAACCATAATTTATGATTACTACTAAAATAAACTTACTCTGCTAAAAGTAGACCTTCTCTTCCCTAAATATTTAGTTCTACCTAATTTCTATACTAATAATGGTCTATATCATTTTGAAAGCGTTCCTTATCTATGTATTCAACCTGCATTGAATGTATGCTAGAAGGTGTGGTTTTGCAAATGTTGGAGTTTTGATGTTTCGCTCCGTTGAAACACCATGTATTGGAACACAAAGTTGTTGCGGTTCTTTGGTTCTTTGATTCGTGCATGTTGTGTTTCCCCACCAATACGTCGTTCTCTATAAGAAGCTCTACAACTCCATCGGGCCTACTCAATCCCGTTGCTCTTCAAAGGTTTGTTTGTCAAAGTCTGTAGCAAGACTACGTAGAAGTCTTCTGCCCACCCTATTTGTTCTTGCTCTGGGAGGTGCTACATTTTCATATCCAACAACCGGACTTCCAAAACCCAAATTCTCCATCTTTATCAACATACAAGAAACCCACGAACACTCTATCATTCATATGTGAAGCTTAGAAATCTCAAGGTAAGCATTATTTTTAAACTCTACCACCAAATCATCAAGTTCACTTGATTTTGAACTAGAAATTGATGTAATACCTATGAGATCCTATTATCCAAGTTGGACACTTTGGATGACAAGCTCAAATCCATTCAGAGACCTGAAAATTTACCATAGCATACAATGTTGATAGATTCAGTTAGGGTGTATACCAAATCAAGTATAGGTTTTTCGCTACAAGTTACAAAGTTGAAGATCATATGAATGTATAGCATGTAATAATATGAAGGTAGCTCTAATTTGAGAGACTTGAAATGTAAGGTATGTTTTACAACCCGAAGCCAATCAAATTCCAAATATCCGATTAAGGTGTTACATATGCCACAATCTTCGAAAATAAAACTACTAATTTTTTCATAGTGTAGGACATGCACTCTATATGTCTCGCATATGGAAAAAATAATTATGTCATAATTATATGTTTGTCAAGATCTTTGATTCTAAGCATAAATTATTATCAAGTAAAAATATGTGCATGCCCCTTGTACCTCAAACCTTGTAATCATGTCTGGAAAATTATATACAACACTACTGGAAAAGAGTGGGATTTGCAAGGTTTTTTTGGAAATGTTGTTCAAGTGAAGCAACATCTTGGTACTTGCTCTTGCAATGTTTTCAATTTTAAATACTTGAAATTGTAAACAAAGTTTTTTATCAATACAATAACTTTACTTATTTTTGTAAGAACATCACTAAAGCAAGACCTAGGACATTCCTATATTTGCGTAGTGTTCAACAAAAAAACGTTGGGGATCTCCCTTTTAATTTTTAGTAATGTAAAAATGTGAATTTTGGTTTGATGATACAAATGAGAGTAGATTATAATATGAGGTTGTCTCTATGATTATTATTCACTATAAAATGTCATATTTATGAAAATTCTATTTCATTTCTAAAAAATCAAAGATTGAGAGTGCTATTATTATCGTGCCACTAGCGCTCCCAAAAAAAAAATTAAGTAAATATTATCAAATTTGAGTAAATTAGGGCCATACAAACTTGGGAATCTCACAACACATGAGTAAACTAAAAATTGAAATGAAAGTTTGCTTTGAGTATTTTATAAATACCACATGCATGTTATTTATCCATACTATATTACATGGAGATGCAACTTCCCAACTCAAAAACTAGAGCAAACCATTAAAAAAAAAAAAAGAAAAAAAAAAAGAAAAAAAAAGAAGAAAGTAAGAATGAAAAAACTTTCAAACAGTAATAAGCAACAAAAGTTTCAAATAAATTCTTAAAAAGTTTTGTCAATATACTTTTATAATAAAATACTATTTGGCAATCCTTCCTACCTACCAATGTACCAACCTACCAACCTACAAACTTATTAACCTACCTACCTTCTTTTATGTTTATTGGATTATGTAGATAAAATAATTTTTAAAGTTTTAAAAAAAAAAAAAAAAAAAAAAAAAAAAAAAAAAAGGACATATATAAAAATAATGAACATAAGATGAGGAAATGGTAGGCACACGATAATTTTATAAAAGTACCATTTAAAGAGCTTTCCCGTCCGGACGACGGGTATATTGCTAGTTCCAACATAATTCGAGACTGCTTGATTATGATGGGCTCCCCCACTCTAGGTTGTCCTACCTTATGGAAGCAAGACCAAGGAATTCTTAATAGCAACTTCAAGAACATATTACACCTCTTCATAAACTCTTCACAAAAATATAACTATGTTTTCGAATGCATCCCAACAAGGAGATTTTGGGAAGCAATTTTATTTATTTCATTTATTTATTCCAAAACTCTTCAGATAGAAATGTCCAGCCAACAGGTTCATATGTCTTCTCTGAGTTGTTTTTTCTCCACCCCTTTTCAGTATAAATGCTTTCGTCTTTAAATTTGTTACAACGCTCCTTTACAATCGGCATCTTGGTCTTCCTTCAAGAATAGCCAACTGTTTATTCCTTCAACACTTTTCAGAAAATTAGAGGCTTTGCCAATGAAAGCCTCCCGCTTGGCGAAGATCTCACTCAATTGGTTGCAAGCAAGCATTCATTTTTTATTTTTTTTCAACTCTCATGCTTGTTTGAAAGAATTGCACCTAAATCATTTTATAGCCAAACGCACTCGTATAAGAGCTTGAGATCCATGCTCTATACAAGCAATAATGAATCCAGAATTGAAATAAATGGTGTACGTCCGACTGAACATACAAGTTTCAGGAAAGAATAAAAGTGAGAGAATACAATCTAACTTCGTCCCTCGATCATGTCGATGACCTCCTCGATCTCCTCCGGACTCAACACGAGAACAACAATATTTTGGGAGTAGCGCGGTCAGGAATGCAGCGTACACTCACCATTTTCTCTTCATCACCGAAGATGGACACACACTTCTTGTCAGCTTCAGCATACACTCACCATTTTCTCTTCATCACCGAAGATGGACACACACTTTCTGGCAGCTTCCGTTTCGAGTAGGCAAGTCCACGACATGGGATTCGGCGTCCAGCCTTTGGCCTCCGCTTGCCGCCGAACAGCCCATTCGCCGCCCGGCGGCAGCGCAGACCTCCGCACGCGCGGAGGGGAGGTTGGCAGTGCCCCAGCCGGGGCTGGTTGCCTGGCCGGGTCTGGCTGGCCGCTCGCCGCCGGGGCAGCCTGGCCGCCACGTGATGCCCGTGGCTGGGCTGGCTAGGGGTGGGGCTGGGTTGCCGCCCGCCCTCGATAGTCACCAGTCTTGTCGCAGCTGCGAGGAGACAAGGGGAGGGTATAAGTACCCCTCCCCACATTCTAGTTTTATTATTTGCAAATTTTCACACCTTAAATTTTTGGAACAACAAGAAATGATGACCCCTTAAACCTTTTATACCAAATAAACTAGGGTTTTATTGTTCAAAATCTCAATTTTACATGATTTTACAGGTTCTTGTAAATTTTCTTTTGGAATACTAGGGTTTCATTGCAAATTAATGTTTTTGTACCTTTGGGATTTTGTATACTATTTTTATTTTATTTTTTTCTTTCATGATTTCTTGTGTTTATATGATTTTTCATACGATACTAGGATTTCATTGCAAATTTATTTTTGTAGCTTTAAGGATTTATATAGTTTCAATACTTTGTTATTTTGTTATGTGGTTTTATAGGTCTCTGTAGTTTATTTTGGAATTTTAGGATTTCAATGCAATGCTTTTGTGTAGTTATAGGGTTTTATGTCGTTTGTAGATTTTGGACCTTTTACAATTTTTATAGTTTTTCTTTTGCGATTTTGAAATTTGGTTGCAACTATATTTTCAAGTTTTAGGATTTTTGTTTGTTTGTGGAGTTTGTCGTTTTAGTATTAATTGTTGCATTTTGAGCTTCAAAGTTTGTTTCAAATTTTGGTTTTTATTAAATTAAAGCCTTATGTAATCCATGAGTTTCATTGCGAAACCATTTTTTGAACTTATTTATGATGGTTTGTACCCTTAAGGTTTTTTGTAATTTAACCTTTTTTGTGGGTTTAGATTTCTTTTGGGTTTTTTGTAGTTTTGATATTTCATTTCCCAAAAACTTACAATCTTTTTTTGGCTAATCCGAAAGTCATATGTGTTTGTAAAATCATCATCAGTTACAACATTGTTGAATTCTTTCTTGCCAAATTTTATAAAAAAAATTACTTTCAGAAAAAACTAAAGTAAAAATACAAACTTTTATTTTCTCATTTTATTTAGTTTTAAAATAATAAATATTTTGAATAGCACCTTTTGAACAGGCAAACACCGAGCATGCAATGATCTCAATGATCTCAGGAGATGAGGATTTCTACTTCAATCAAGAGGGGTGACGTTTTGCCGCGTTGGGGGAGTGCAACCATACGTTTGTGGAGGCATCATGTGTTTCGGACGAAAATTCAGTGTTGGATCGAGTGCCATCTGGAGTGATGGATGCTATGGTGCCAAAAGGGGCAATGGATTATGCGGACCCCTTGATTGCATGGAAGATGAGGCCAAGCAAAGGGCGAAAAGTTACACGCGTCACCAAGGAGCAACCGCAATCCGATAGTGTCAAGTTAATAACGGAAACTCCTCGAGACTTGCAGTAATAGGTTTTCATACAATAAGTATTGTAAAGAGAGCAATGCACGTTCATAAGGTATTAAATGCATATCTGTTTTGTGACAAGAAAGCATGTAATGTTTTATTTGGAGTAAAGTAAACAATATTTTCTTTCATTATGAATGTATTGGAGTTTTAAGTTGCAATAAATGCATGTTTTTATATGGACTGTTCATTACTAAATTGTTAATAAAATTGTCAATGTTTTGATAATTCTTGTATAGAACTTTTGCATGTTGCAATGACGTTTATTAAGGTGTACATTGTCATGAAAAAATAGGGTATTTACATTGATAGTAATTTGGTATACTGATTTGAAAAAATTAGGGATTTTAGTCTCAACGGATTGCAAATGTACATTGCACTTCTTGGGTGCAAAATTAACGAATTCGGTGTTCATAGTAGGGTGGACTAAGGTCGTGAGCACCATGCCGGCATGGAGAGTAAAACCCACTACCTCCTCATTGAGGGATGCTGCTTAGATGTGAGCCACGAGCAGCGAGCAGCGAGCCACGAGCAAGAATATGTGAGCAGGGAGCAGGCACATGTGAGCAAGTTACTGTTCATAGTGGAATTTGGAGGAAAATTCAGTTTATTTAAGTGAAAACTGAACGACTTTTAAGATATAGACATTAGAAATTCGGATGTAAGAAAGGGGGCCTATAAGCGTGGAATTTAGAAATCCCACGGCCATAGGATAAATATGTAGAGAAAATGACCATCCCAAAAAAACAATCACGAGTGACACCAAACGGATAAATTGGGAATAAAATCAGAAAACACATATAAGACACCAAAGTATATGATATATATCTACCAACGGCAATGACCATAAACCGTAATTTTTATAGATATACGAAGTTTTGAAGTATTATGGATATACTTGTATCCTAATACATAAGAGGAAGTACTTCCTACAGTCTGTAAACATAACTTCTATAAGCATAAAAACAAATATGTTAGTTGACAATGTAATCCTAGTTTAAGGTCTATGTATAATAACTTGCACAGGGCTATTGAACTTGTTCAACCATTCACTCTTTTTCTACAACTCCAGCAAGCTCTAGAATCTGCATGACCTCGTTGTAAGAGTATGTAGGCTGGTGAATGAACTTGTCTGTCTCATAGTTCAACTTACATAAGTAACGGAAAACATAATATAGGTGCTTGCACGGCACCCACTTCCTACTCGCTGCCTTAAAACTCATACCAACAAAGTCTTCGCAGTACACGTGGAATAGCGCCATCGACACAAGATATGCCTTGTCTTTGTCATTGACGATGGTGATGACCACACCACACCCCGGGTGCGGAACCAATGTCACTCCAGTGATGTAATATCCGTTCATGTGGCCCGTACTCATCCATCTGTTCTTGTGGTCAGCGCTAGGGGCATCAGGACTCCGACGACACTTCTTTCCAAACCTCATGCTTGGATGAGCATCCGAGTTTTCAGGAACATGGAATCGAGAACGTAGTATAGGGATATTCACTTGAGTTTGGAACTTCTGCCGAGGTGATAAAGCTTCTTGTTGCTGCAACTGGAACCCTGCATCTTCAAGCTTCTGAACCTCTTCGCGTGTCAAATTCGTTCCAAACCTGACAGGCCAAGTAATGGGGACGGGGGGCCAATGTAAAACAAATGGCCTCTTGGTACCCATTACGCAACGATGAATGTCATCCGGGCAGAAGAAGAACTCAGCTTCCACATTACGACCCATTCTAATGTCTTTCTTCATGCCTGCGTAAGTTGGTGCTGGAGTGCCATTCGACCCTTGTGAAATCTTCGTTCTGCAAGCCTCCCCTGAAATGGATTGAAGCACTTGACATTGCCTCCCCGAAGACTTAGGAAGACGAGCAATGTGCCATTGCTTGGGATCACAATTGGACTCCATCACCCTTGTTGTGAGAGAGACGTGGTGTTGAGGGCTTTTCAGAGACTCTTCAATGCGTTGCCTGGTCAACCTAGTGTTCGGCTTGGGAATGGAATAGTTTACCTTATCCGGGCGATGCGAATCAAACTCAGAACCCGGTGGTAAATTGACTTTTCTTAGTGGAACCAAAAATCTCAGCCCCTTCAAGAACAATTGAATGATCAGGGAGATCTCCAGCGCCAGGGAATGACTTCATAGCTACGGCAATGAGCTTGGGATCACCGCTGCTTGCTGCTGCCCTTAGCTTCAAAGCGGCTTTATCGGGGCCCTTCCCTCGTTGTCCACCTTTGAGCCATTCACGATAATTCGTGATCTGCATAAACGCTCGAATCATATCGTCTTGGGTTGCTTCATATAGGCACTCCATGGTATTGCCAGACTGCATCAGCCACTTGTGATGCACGGACTCTGCTAGATTGCACGAAGGCATGTCTGCCCGTTGCTCTAGTGTCAAATCCTACAAAAGCAATTGAAGTAAGGATGTCAACTTTAGTAGACAATACGCTCTTATTGCCAGGATAAAAAAAAAAAGAAAAAGAAAAAAAAGGTATATGAGCCTCACCAATATCATTTGGCCACCCCATTGTCTGTATCGATGGTGCCAAAATCCCAACCATTCGGATAGAGAAGACAAGCATTCTTCTCTTGCTGCGCCGGATGTTGTCCACCATGCACGAATTGCATGGTATTTCTCGTCAGCCTCCCTTTGGGTCTTTGCATCTCTGTAATTGCGACAAAGTTGCTTGTGCTGGAATTGCATCTCTGGTTTAATGTACTTCGTCGTATACTTATCAAGGTTTGCAGACCAATGATAAAAGCACGTACGTTCACGATCTTCCATAGGCTCATCCGGGTTTCCAGATCCATACACCTTTCTGACCGCTATCCAATTGGCTTGGGCACTATCCGCCATGAAACCCTTAAAGTTGACATTTGGGACGCCATTTTCGGCCATAACCTTGTTGAGATTCTCCTAAGAGAGTCCGGCAACAAAGCATCTTCAGATTGCATATATCACAAAGAAAGGCAATTGTCATTACCTTGCGATGTGGTGTAAAAACGTGGCAGGCCAATGTCGTCCACTCTTTCACTCGTTTAACGTTGTCAAACATAATCCATGCATCCTGTAGCTCACCTCCCACCTGCATACGCTTCACGAGGTCGACACCACTCCCTTCGAGGTCCACGGACATCTTGAAAATGAATACCTTGTCGTCACATTGTCCCGGGAATCGATTATCATGCACAAACTTGAAGTGGGGATTCTTCTTTAGGTCGATAATCCCCTCCATAGGGGCACGCGAGGACTTCACAAGGCGTCTTGAAGCAGAGACAATGTTCCTACAATTAGGAGAGGCAAGAGGGGCAAAGCGATCCATGACCGATTCGAGACTAGGCTGTTTCTCTCCTGGAGTTGGTGTCTTGAACAGAAAATCCGCTAGGAAGTTCTTACTCGCTGCCATTTGAATGGCAGAGTTCGTCGCCTTTGGAGTTCGTGACACTTCAGACGCCAGGAACTCATACGTGAGATCTAATGAGTCCCGGCATACGCCTTCAGCCACGGTATGATTGTGATGGCCGAGATGAATAAATGCACGGTGCATTGCGGGACTGGCAGAAGTAACATGGTAGAGTTGGGCATCACAGATAGCTAAGCAGAAAGGTGGTGTTCGACAAACCTTACACATGAAGGTAGATTTCAGGGGAGGGGCGCCGCCGACACGGAATTGAGAATTAGTGATACCTGTCCACTGTGTATTGTTCCGGACACCGCCATTTCGGAAAAGATACTCGCATGAGTCGTTTGCACATTCTAGATGTCCAGCGCAAACGGAGCGTCGGAATATGAGGGAGCAGTCGTTCCTGATGTTAGAGGTCTTGGTAGTGCACCACGGTTTGCCGTCATAAACCTTGTCCATCCCGTCCAGACTCTTGCCGTATGTTGCAGGCAATCCACTTGGTAAAGGCGGAAGCAAGAAAATAACGTCCCCGTCGTAAGTGGTGGGGATGTACTTGACTTCTTCAACCTTGATGTTGTCGAAGTCAATGTCTGATAGCGCGGATTGGGAACGGGGGCGAATAGCAGTTGCCTTCAGGGCATCTAACATGGAGCTCTGTTTGAGGGAGAACGTAGGACTACAAGGTGGCCTAGCTGCACTACCAGATGGAGTCCTTTGGAGTTGCGAGTTGCTGTAGTTACGTACAACACTTGACGACGGGGTTCGTTTCAAAGGAAACGGACATGTGCTGGTTAGATCGACTGTTGGAACTATGTCATCATCGGAGTCACTAAGTAGCGTGATTGGCTCCGTGTCTGACTCAATCTTCACTCGCACAGGAGGGGTGAGGAGGACAGTGGAGGTGACAGAAGCTGGAGTGAGGCACACTGTAGATCCCTGCAATGCTGAGCGCGAGTAGCCAAATACTTTGTAAGACCCTGCTGACAGCATCCAACCTACAGAATCACCTTGCCTACTTTGCAATTGCAGAATAGTCTCCACTACATCACCGACATCAGAGGTAAGCTCTTGCTCAACATACATCCTTCCCATCTGAAGACCAAACTTCGCCTCCAAGATTGATTCGTCCACATAGACCTTTCCATCTTCGCCAAGAGGCAAAGTGAAGGGGATACCAACTCCGTTTGCACGTATGGACGCCATCATTAAAGAACGGGAGCAAGCACAATATGTCCGCCTTAGAAGGTACACTAATCGCAAAGAAGCATTCAGTTATTCCATAAACCTTATGTAGCTCAACAGTGACAATGCGACTACCAGATGAAATTGTGGTTCATTAATGTCAGAAAGAATGAAGAATTCAATTATCTTTTAATTCATTGTACTACAGTTGTCGAGAGATTTGATTATAGTATGGATAAATAGGCATCCGCCGTCGACTAAAGTCACGATGGAATGTAAAGCCATGTAGCCACATGGAATAGATTACGTTAGGATACATATCGGAGTTGTACTTCTAAAACGTATGTAGTTAATTATCGTACGCAAATAACTCATTCAGCAAAAATAGAGAAGCCGCCGGGAACCCAAGTGGTCTACTTAAAATAAGTCCAGAGTATAAAGTGTTGATAGCTTATTAAAGCAATTTAGTAAGGGTCACTTTCTGTGCTCGATAATAGTACCGGAATCAGATCTAGGATAATAAAATTGTACTCCGCCGTTTATCGAAGATACGGTTACTAAAAGAGAAGATATAATTCAAAATAAAGTTTTGTATTAGTTGGGTTCACTAAATTATTTTTGACGGGTTGACGTCGATACTATGTGCTCATGTGAAGTAGTTAAAGAGGCATGGAATGTTGTGGTACGAGATGGTATAGAGAAAAGGAGAGTGTTTTTAAGTGAGATAGCGTCCTTTCGTAACGTCTACACATGAAGGAGGGTGGAGCGTCTACTCCCTCCACTTATGCGACACCTAAGCGGAGGAGGAAACGGGGGGCGGACCGGGACGGACGGGAGAGCGAGAGAGAGGAGAGTAGCACGTAAGGAAGTTAATTAATGAAGTATGTCCTTGGGGACGCACCCGTGAAGAGACAAGGACATGGGCTGCCATTTGCGACCAAGTTCTGTAGCATACGTAAACTCATTCTAGATTCTATAGTTGAGAGGGAAGAAGAGCGTACTGTGGATCCCGTTGTCGAGCGTCAACAGCACCAGGTAGTTTGCAGTGAGGGAGGACGTGGAGAGATGACGCGAGGTTTAGGATTAGAGTGTGATCGAACACTTGAGTCACCGCAGCCTTCCTTTGGTATAAAGGATTCTCGATCAAGGGAGATAAATTCTCAATCCGGTGGCGAATGTTACTCGGAAGAAGTAAGTCCACTATATCCTTCATGCAAATCCGTAATGGATATGGATATGGATATGTGTCTTCAAAGTATTTTTGGGTAATACATGGTGCAGGTAGCTGGGTTATCGTATTAATCAGTTCTAAGGATTGACAGACTTAGAGCTCTTTGTTGATTCTTTTATTTGTGTAAGTGTAATAAAGATAAACCCAGAGTAAGGGGTGGATTTTTCAATTTTGAACCTAATGAAACCACAGATTCTCTGTAATGGAAAGAAGTTTGACAAATTATATCCTTCAGAAATCATTCGAATGTAAAATAGAAAAGAATGTACATGTATATATAAAATGCGCTCCCTACAATTCCATTGACAGTTTGTATGTGCAACACATCCGCAAAAGTGTGGTGTTTTTTGTCCCTCAGAGAATAAGACATTAAAATATCTGGAACTTTGTGAAGTGATTCTTCATATGCGGACGAAATGATTCAGATCCCTCCAACTGAGGAGGCCAGACCCACATGCACCAATCATAGGGCCAGTCAGCACGTCCCGTTGACTTCGCCGGGCCAGCGTTGCTCCCACCCACCGCCCCATCACCTCTTCTAGATTCCAACTAGATCTAGAGTTATCTCCATTGCCTACCCTCATTTCCTACCCTAATTTCCTTCATTGCCTCTTGCAGAATTCGAAAGGAGTAGGGTTCTGTGTCGAGGGAGAAGAGGGGGAGTTGATGCGCAGCCTAGCCAGGAGGGCAAGATTCGGCATCATGGAGACGGGGGATGTTCCTGGAAGCGAGGAGGCGAGGGGCGGAGCAAGGCTGGCCAGGCGAGGCCGTGACGAAGATGAGCACGTCGGAGAGGGGGGAGATAAGGCTGGAGAGGAGTTTGAGGGAAGCGGGGGGGAGGTCCCGGGAATGGACGTCGCAGGTGATGTCGGCGACGGAGCAGACAGGGGCGGAGCAAGTGCGGACGAAGAGGACGGCGATGAAGGCGAATCGGAAGAAGAAAAACACGATGAGCAGGTGAGCTTTTCCGAGTTTAGGGTTTAGTCAAGAGGCCGTCCTTTGACATGCAGCGAGTTCCGACAATGCTGATTGGAGGCGGGCAAGCTTTCGGCACCGAAAGCTAGGCTTACTGCCCAGCCTTCCGGTGAAACCGCACTGAGTGATTTTGACCTTGACTGCATTTGTCGAGATTGTCGGCATCCCTCCCACGTTTAACCGATTGTCGGTATCCCTCCCATGACTGCATTTGTCCACATTGTCTGTATCGATTGTCTGTATCGAAGCTCCATGGATACAGGGATTCAGGAACGTGAATCATGTGGTTTGGGAGCACTTGAAACTCGTTTGTGGTAAGCTCGGTTAAGCTCTGGTTCTTGAGAAATGAAATTGTTTTTTTTTCTGCCGCCGTATTTAGATTAGAGATGTTCACTATCAGCCATCCTGCGTCGTTAACTAAACAGATTTGAGTACGTGCGATGTATTAGTATCCCTGCTTAGGGTAATGCGAAGTAGACGATTAGAGATGCGAAGATATACAGGAACATGTTCCGCCTGATTGTAACATGGGATGCTACATCTCGGTGGTTCACTATTATCTCACTTCTCCTGCTGGATTGCTGATTCCTATCCCGGATTAATTAGCAATGGGCGGTCCCGCGTTGCCTCAAAATGAGGCTAATCTCTTCAAGCTCATTGTGGTACGGGACTCGATAAATGATGTTCCTTTTTGAAAGATTCTGATTATAGGCGGTATTCGCATCTTTTTCCCTTCGTGCACGGTACGAGGATGTGGATTCTCGTTGTACGTTTTGAGCATCCAAAAGTTGCAGGTTGCAGATTTTGAGCAGCTGAAATTAGAGATCATTTTGTTGACCTTATAGGACTGTCGAGTGTGAGTTCAAAGTTTGCAATTCAGTTTGAAGTTCTTGATTCAGGCATTTGTGAGATTTAGGAGGTTTTGGATTGACAATGCTGATGCCAGGAAATTGACCTAATTTACTCGATGCTTACATAGCATGAATTTATCATTGGTAGAACGTCTGAGATTGGCTGTATTGCAAAGGGCGATACAACCAATACTTTTTTCAAATTTGAATTTGGTTCTGGGATTCCGTCAGTAATCAGAAAGACCTGCACTAGTCCGGATGCAATAAATGGGGTATACGTATGATTGTCGTATACGTTTGATACGAATCAGAATGTGGCGAGATTTGATGCAGAATCTAAAAGCAATGGACAGAGCAAGTTGCATGATTCTTGATCAGTCTAATGAAAGACACGGATCTTACGCTTTTGCGGTGGCTGCGTTGATCACGAGGCTGAGAAGAGAATTGGGTGATTGAGTCAAGGATGAACTTCACTATATCTCCGTCCTTGAATAAGATCTGCCAGGGCAGAACACGAGCTTTCTCGTGATCTCCAAAGTCGTCAGCCGGCTTGCGACAGTAAATCATCCATGATGTCATCGTAGAATTCGTCGATGGTTTTTTTAGGTTCGGCTACCAAGGACCTCCAAATGTGACCCATGGCGTCTTGAATGGCTTTATTCGGGTCATACTGATAACGGACTAACTGTGGGACAAGTGCCCGTAAGTGCGGTTTCAATGCATCACCTGCTTGTTTGGCTATTCTTGCAAAACCAAAAGCAGCTCCTCGTTTTGAGTTCAGAGAAGCTTGATCCACGAAGTTTGAGTTCCAGTGGTTCCAGTTTGAATCCACGGAATTTGAGTTCCAGTGGTTAGAGCACTCTGGTGGTCTTGCAGCCAGCCTGAGTGCTGCACTGCATTACTTGTCGAAGTTGCTGAGAGCTGCACTGCATTACTTGTCGAAGTTGCCTAGGTTTACCAAGGGTCTGGTGATGTGGTGACTGGGTTCCAAGAATTCGGGGTGGGGGCGGGAAGCTTTCGGCACCGAAAGGTATGCTAAGCAACCAGCCTTCCCCCGGAACCAATCAGAGAATTCAGAGTTCGTAAATCTTCTCTTGCGGACAAGTCGTGCGAAGTTTTGAGAATTCATTTGAAAGAACTCTAATGGTCTTGCAGCCAGCCTGAGAGCTGAACTGCATTTTTGTCAAAGTTGCAAGTTGAGCAAGGGTCTGGTGATGTGGTGACTGGGTTCCAAGAATTCGGGGTGGGGGCGGGAAGCTTTCGGCACCGAAAGGTATGCTAAGCAACCAGCCTTCCCCCGGAACCAATCAGAGAATTCAAAGTTCGTAAATCTTCTCTTGCGGACAAGTCGTGCGAAGTTTTGAGAATTCATTTGAAAGAACTCTAATGGTCTTGCAGCCAGCCTGAGAGCTGAACTGCATTTTTGTCAAAGTTGCTAGTTGAGCAAGGGTCTGGTGATGTGGTGACTGGGTTCCGAGAATTTGGGGAGGGGGAGGGAAGCTTTCGGCACCGAAAGGTATGCTAAGCAACCAGCCTTCTCTCGGAACCAATCCGAAAATTTAGAGCTTGTAAATCTTCTCTTGCGGACTTTTCGTGCGAAGTTCTGTGAATTCATTTGATAGAATTGAATTGGTCTTGCAGCCAGCCTTAGAGCTGCATAGCATTTCTTGTCGTGTTTTCGCTCCCGAGTGATTGAGTGTGCAAGTGGAGGAGCTGCAGGCTTTGTCGAGCTTTGGAGGAGCTAATACTTCGCTTTTAAATCTCTCACAAACTCCGAGAAATGGGAGAGGGAGAGAAAGTGCTTTCGGCACCGAAAGCACTTCCAAGGACCCCCCCTGGAACTTATAACAGAATTTGAGTGGCTCCTTGTTATACTTGCATTTAAAAATATGTTTAAAGGGACTTGCCATTATTTTTCATGTTTCATCATGAGTGTTTTTAATATTGTATTTTTGCATTTCTGATTTACGAGAATTTGTTTATCCTTGTTAGTATTCTTTTGTGTGACTTATATTCATTGCTTTTGATTTAGGAGTCCTCGGATCAAAACATGGAGATGGCTGATCCTGGAATTACTCAAGAAGAGACACAGGTATTTTGATGTAATATTGTAGAATTTCGTGCATTTGGTATCTCCTATTTCGAAAATCCTACACATTTGTACATTGTTGAGCTATCCAAATCATTTATTACTTTGTTCTAATTTATATTCCTCCATTTGTAGGTAATGTCTGATGCTCCTGGACGATCGATCTATTCTCACGAGGCGGTTATCAACCTCTCTGACTTATCTGATTCTCTCATAGTCTTTAATTTATGAGACGATTTCGTGATGATTTATATGTGTTTTATTCAAGTGTTAATTTGCTCGACTTATGGCAGGAAATTCAAACACAAGACGTGTTGCAAACAACAACTTGCCCTTCAACTTTGACGAATGCTGTTGATAGCGAATTGCAACATCGAACACTGCACAAGGTGGACTCCATAAACGTTATCAACAGCGTTCGAATTCAACCCTTAAAGAAGTCCCGGTTGCTTGTTCCCTTGTGTAGGATGATATCAATGGCTAAAGTGAGACCAGTCGGTGAAATGGGGATACAACATCTAGAGCGGGAGTTTGTGAAAGGATATCGAGATGGGGACCGAGTCATGTACATTAGTATGTACAACAAGGAAGAGTTGTCATCGGATGTTACGGAGGAGGTCAAGGCCTATTGGAGCCCATGTTGGGAAAGGGCGAATCAGGTTTTTGAAGACGAACTTCAAGCAGACCCTGATTTAAAGCAATTCTCTGGCAAGATGTTCTTTGTCTGGGAAGGTAACCATCGGTTGGCCGCATGGTTAAGACATATTAACAATCACCATGCTGAGGATCCCGATTGGCACATCTCCGTGCATTGCATTATTTTAGACCCACGCGGCCAAGTGGGCAATCTTCTTAATGCCATGCACGATATCAACTGGTGAGTGAACTCCTAAATATATTCTTTCAACCGTCTTGATATCTTGTTCTTTACCATTCTCTAATTTTTTAATTTCATGTTCAGGTCTACTGAGAATGACCACGTTAAGAGTAATCTTCCAGCGAAGCTTTACCGCATCCGCTCGTTCGGAGTGATGAGGTTGGAAGAATTTAAGGACCTCTTGAGTCCGGAAGAGTACGATGCATGCAAGAAAAACAAACACAGCAAAGACCGATGGTTTGCCATGACAACAAAAGTGTTCATTGCATTCCTATATAGGGTAAAAATCTTTTGTGTGAGTTCATTTCGGTACCTTCTTTTTCTCAATACTTTATAGTTCGGTTCTTCTTATAATTAATGTTTTCTTCCTTCAGCGGGAGATTGCAGTGGCTTCGGACGAAGCCGCTAGAGTCTACATGGAGAAAACCTCAAGGGAGGATCAAACTGCATCCGGCATTTGGGATGCAATGACAAAGGCATCAGATAATATGGTCCAAGCCATTGCGAAGAAAGACTTCACTAAGTACTTGGCTATTGCGAATCCCAAAAACGGTGACGATTTCCTTGCAGAAGTAAGAGTCTATCTTATTTTACTGCAAATACTTTTTTCTCATTCCACACAAGTTTTATTTATTGACGTTAATCTAACTTGTTATTCTTGCAGATCAATCGACATTACAGTGAATTCTCTAAACCAGAGATGTCACTGGAAAAGCTTCAGAAGATAGTTCCAGCGGCTGTAGATGCCAAATACAAAGCTCGTTGGGTTGAGGTGGTGGAACTCTTCTCCAAGTTCAAGGCTTTCTTATAGATTTCTACCTCTAGAATTCAAGGATGCCGACCTCGAGCCTTGGTTGAACAAGGCAGCATTTTGGGCGGGGGTATAGTTTTCCATAACTCCTTTCAAACTACTTAAAATATTCTCAATTCGGCTCAATTCATTCTCGTCACTCATGAATTACATTTGTTCTCCTAGTTGGAGGAGGCCGTTATTCACGAGTTCGAGGACATATGCAAGGCGGAGAAGCTTGTCATCAACTGGAAGGCATCTCCAGATGTCCTGCGACCTGGCGCCTATGTGGACAGTTGGCGTATTCTACCATGGGAGAAGGCATTCCCCACATTCCTAGGTCCCAGAGCTGAGAAGGTTTTCGATAAGAAGTCAAATTTCAGCAAATTCCCGGGAACGTCAGAGGTTGTCAAGCGGGTTACGTACCGGTATGCACACCAACTCAACCTCCCTTGCTATATCATTGATTTCCCTTATTCTACGATACCTTAGTGACTAGAACAAATTGCATTTGTAATTGATTAGGTACTTCAAGAGGGAGCTACTTCCGAAAGGTGCCATCGATGTACAATCGCTCCCGAAGTACTTTGCAGCATGGATTCAGAGAGGTTCAGACCAATGTATCTATACTGCTCAACAGTTGAAAAGGTACAAACAACCACACTTGGATGCAGGATGTTGGTATCTCGACTGCGTTCGTGGATTTGTCTTTGATTCAGAGGCCGAGGTGATGACCTTACATGATGGCGGACTGGAGGTGGAAGAAGATACCATGCAAGTTCGTGAAGAAGACGAAGGGCTCCATGATCAGTCCTTTGTAGCGCCACCTAAGCCAAAGAGAGGGCGACGTTTGCGTCGAGGGACGAACATTGTGTCCTTGGGTTCGGGGCCGTCCTTGCAACTCAATCTAATGTCGTCGCTAAACTGTCACTTGCTCCTTCGACCGTGCCTTCCTCAGTGAGTGCATTCGAGATCACAAAAGGTCTCATTGAGCAGCGGAAGGCGAAACAAATCCCCGCTAGCAGCTCTTCAAGTGGAATTCCACATTCGTCCAAAGTTTTCGTCTCCAACAATTCTGTGGAGACATTGATGTCTTTGCACTCGAAAACGTACAAAGTTAGCGGTGGCGATCCAAGATGGATTCAGTTTCAGGACTTCATTCGCAAGGTACAATCCTTTACATGGACTCCCCTTGTATGCATTACGGTCTAATTAGTACAAGAGAGACTAACTTTGCTTACTACTTTCTTCCAGGTTGGAGAAGGCCGCCAAACACAAGTTCCGGAACGATGCGAGGAAGAGAAGCACTCGGGAATCGATTTGATCATTGCCGACATCCCTGAGAATCTACCCGTACCAACAATATCCAATCCTTCTTCAAGCATTCCGCCGTGGAACGCTCGACACACCGGATATGTGGAAACCATCTTCGAATTTGCAAGCGATTTCTTGCAAAATGATGGTGCTCTCCTTCTCTTTCTCTGCGATGATCGACACCTTATTACAGACATTTTTGATCAGGCTCACACCTACGACTTCGTGTTGCACAAGGACTGGTGGGGCATCAATGACCTAGGCTTGGCTTCTCCAAAGGACTCCAACTCCACGGTAATTAAAATCATTCTGAATCCAATGATGACATTGTGCACTCCGGTGATGAATTTAGTTGTTTTTTTCTTATATGATTTGGTTGACTGCAGTCTATTCGATTCTGGATTTACGTCTTCATTCGAGGTGGCGACGTGACCTCTAACTTCACATTCCAGACGAAGAAATCTGAGGTCATACATGAGGACGTTAATATAACCCAGAGCGATGCCCTGTTCAACCTCACCACTTTGGAGACTCAGCTCATGAACGGGAACGTTCCTTGGAGAGGACCAAGGGAGAAAGCCCCTCTGTTTGTGCAGGCCCTCATTGAGCAGCTAACCAAGCCCGGCGACATAGTCCTCGATTGGAAGGCAGGAACAGGTAACCGATCACTAAATCGTTCTGCATTTCCATTTTTCTCACTTTCTGAATTCAGTCTCACTACTTCTTTATGCTTTAAATTTCAGGGGCTTCCATTAAGGCCTGCCAGGAGATTGGTCGCCATATTCTGGCGTTTGAGGATGACGAACCCATCTACAATGCCCTTTTAGCTCCATATGCCGCCCCTAAACATCTCATGGCCCCACCTAAACATCCAAGACCTTCGCCTGATGTCGAAGCCCGTAGCAAGAAACAAAAACGCAAACGCTGGGATTGTAAGTAAGTCTTACTTTATATTTCCATACTTGTAGTTGCATCATCTTACCTTCACTTCTACATACATCTTTACGTATTCATTCTAACGACTACTCGATACATATTGCAGAGTACTTGCAGCAACACCACGACCTCTGCCAAGTCCCGTCCCCATTCCATCGTGGCGTATAAACTACAGTCCCATTCAGCCTTATGTTCTTCCAGAGTACGCTGAAGAATTAGCACTAGCATTTCAGTCCGGCGCCGTTAGATATAATCCTAGTCGAGCTACTACTTGTGATCCGAGAGCCCTTGTGTTTATGGATACCGAGGCTTTAGAAGGAGATTCTGAGTCCTGGAGATCAGATAGTGGAAGTAGCGATGGTAGCATATCTTGAGTTTGAATGACGTTTCGAACATTTGTTGTTTTCATTTCATTTTATTTGATTTCATTGGACTTGATTGGATTTGATTACATATCGTTTCGAAATTTCATACACACACATCTAACATGTTTGTACTCGACCATCATGGTTTTATTAGTTTTTTCCCATTTTACATTCTTACATTTGTCCACGGTCATAGGTGTTATTCTCTTTAATTCTCTCCATTTCCAGAATTGGTCTTTCAATTCTGAACGAGAATCTTCCATTAATAATGTTAAACCTTCCAAAAATCCACGGTCATAGGACCTCTTCGCCAAGACTGTTTTCGTCTTTTCCCCAGAAAGTCAACTCCCTGAGCCTGCTCGTGGCTCGCTGCTCGCTGCTCATGGCTCACATCTTAGCAGCTGCCCTCATTGAGGGCCATGAGTCGTAACCACCGAGTCAAAGCTTATGGTGCCTTGTCTTTTATTTCACATACAAGTGTTACGTACGTGAACATCATCTTTCTCCAACTTGGGACAATGTGATTTAAGTACATGATATCCAATTTTTTTTAATTTTTTTTTTCTTTTCTTTTTCTTTTTCTTTTTCTCATTGATTTATGTGCCCTCAAACATTTTTGGAGTGAGAATCCCTTGGAGGAGATAGCTATTCATGCCAAGTGGTAACTTGTGATTGGTCTAAGACGTGGCAAATGTGGGAGGACACTCCTGTCCGAGGATTGCTTAAGGGTGTAAAATTAAAAAGAGACTTCAAAAAGTCTCAATATAAGAGCACAAGTCTTTGGTGAGATGTATGTCTCATTCTTTTTTATGATGGTGTTTGTGAATCTTTAGAGTTGCACATAGTAATGACGATTCAAGTTTCCAAGTTGGATAATAGAGAGTTTATATCATTTTCAACCACTTAGAAGATGAGCCGCCTAATATGTCTGTCTATAACTATTTCTTATGTTTGGAATTGAGATGAACAAGGTGATATACATGTTGCGTTAGTTTTTTTTTTTTTTTTTTTTTTTTTTTTTTTTTTTTTTAAATAAATTTTAAATTCATTTTGGCCTTTCACAAATATCTTGCTTGCATATCATCAAGGGTAAGTAAAATGAACATTTATTATGTTAACTTTATTGAAGTTTAGGAGTTTCTTTTGTTGTATATAACTATATTGTGTCGTATTTGAGGTGAAACATGTGCCACATCCTTTTATATATTTCTTAAAAACTAATTTAGAGCAAGAAGGTGTAGCATGTGCCTCAACCCCGGCTCAATTTTGGGAGTTTGAAAGAGCTTGAAGAAGGTGTGGCATGTGCCTTACCCCTTGTTCACTTTTGAGGGTTTTACAGAGCTTAAAGAAGGTGGTGGCATGTGTTTTATCCCTATTTCAAATATGGGATTTTGCAAGAGCGTGACTTGCTTAACCCGTTAAGAACCAAAGCTTCAAAGTTGATCCACAATATTATTCTACAGGAGCCTTCGGTCCTTGAAGGAAAACATATATTTGGCAAGATCCATATCGGTGGTTTCAACTAAGACTTTATTCACGTCAACCTCGTACAAAGATTTGGATTTTTTTCCTCTATTGCTCTTGATGTATGATATACACTCCATATCTTTGTAGTTCATCCTACTAACAAAGTAGTAAGGAGATTGTCAATTGTAGGTGAGGCACATGTCTCACTTCTTCTTATCTATTATTTAAGGCAGATAATTTGTTTTATTTTGGACGTGAAAATACGATCTTGGGCACCGCCGATCAGATTGGAGCACGTGAGGTGTCGTTGGAAGCTTGTTATTTTGTAGGGTTGCGGAAAACAACCAGATCTCAAAATATGTAAACAAATCCTGAGATATGGAATTTTCAAGTAACTTTGGCCCCAAATCATTAGAAATGAGAAAAATAACCTAATTATTTGTATGAGCGTGGCACCGCTGCAGGGACGTACTAGTCATGATTCAAATTATACATGTTTTTTGGAAAAAGACATGTGGCACGCCTCCTTCTAGCATTTGTAGATTTCAAATCTACATGAGGCATGTGTCGCACCTCTTATTTTATTTTTATTTTATACATGTGCTTTACTCAAGTCTAGCATATTAAACACACAATTAAGCATTTATGCACTTGGCCATTTAAAAGTGCACTTGAGGTACTACGACGGTCATTGTGTGCAAAAATGATTTTTATTATTTTTCAACTTAATATTTTTTATAAAAAAGTTGTTATGTAAGAATATTGCGTATTGTCAAAAGTGGTAATATAAGAAGTCTTTTAATGGCATTGCCAACCTATTTTTGGTATAAGTTCCTAAAAATAATATAATTATCTTTGTCCTAGGATATTTGAAATGTATATTATATGCTGCAAAAGTTTTCTGTAGATTGTAGTTAGTATATTTCTAGTGAGCAGAATGACGTAAGCACCAAATTGTTTACAAAACTAGGCATCAACGGACATTTGATAAAAATATATTCCATATCGCAAAATCTGATCATACAATGAAATTCAATCCATATGTCCATCGCAACAACTTATCTACAAATCATCTTTGCGATCTTGTACTATCTAGTACATATATACACCTAAAAACACCTAGCATACACTAAACACTCGGATTACATACTAGTATTTATTGCTGCTTACAACCGGTCATCGTCGATAGCTTTGATTTGCATTACAGTATATTCTAATATGTGAGCCTTCGCAAATTGGATAATGCAAATGTTGCTTGGAACATGTATTCCTAATACAAAGTGATTTCTCCTCCGACTAGGGCCTGTCATGACTCTTTCTGATTCACAACATACAACAAAAAATCAAGAATTAGTGAAACAGTTACCCCTAGATTAAAAAGTCTTCTATTAAAATCATTAAAATGTTTTCATATTAGAAATTTTCAAAAAAAAACTTAAGATACAACAAAATTGTTTTTGTGCAGCAATACAAACACCTTTGATTAGACATTCCTCAACTAACAACTTTATTTTGAATTCATTTTTTTATTACATTTGGAGGATTCCTTGGAGGTAGCAAAAAAAAATTTTTTTTAAAATAAATTATATATATATATTTATTTTTTATTTTTTTTTAAATTTTTTTTTTAAAAAAAAATAAATTAAAAACAAGGTTGGTTGATTTCCCTCAAGGGGTGCGCATGTGTACTCCCCTGGAATATTCCTGGGAGGCAGAAAGAAAGAAAAAAAAAGAAAAAAGAAAAAAGAAAAAAACGGATGGCTGATTTCCTCCAAGGGGCGTGCATACACACAAGCATTCCCTGGAGGCGCAAGAAAGAAAAGAAAAAACAAAATTTTAGAAAAAAATAAAAAAACTAAAAAAAAAAAAAAGAAAGAATAAAAATGGCTGACTTCTTCCAAGGGGGGTGCGTACACACCCCTGGAGCATTTCCTGGAGGCACCAAAAAAATAATAAAATAAAATAAAAATAAATAAATGGCTGATTTCCTCCAAGGGGGGTGCGTACGCACACCCCTAGAGCATTCCCTGGAGGCCGCACAGAAAAAAACGGCACGAAGCAATCCTCTGTTCTCGATTCTCGACTCGGGGAAAGCGGTGGTTGGGAATGGAGGTGGTGATGTTGATCACCCGTTGTTGCCTATGATTGAGGATCCTCGGTCAATACATCATACGTAGAGTGCGGATTGGGAGGCGCACTCATTCGCCAACCTCTACAGTGCAAGCCAAGGACATATCCGTCACACCGTACCAACAGGATCAAGCGAGGTGGTCAGCTGTGGGGCCTTGAAGGCAAACGGGAACAACGTGAAAAGAGCTATGCGAAATGGCTCCGCGAACGGAAATGGCTTCAAGAGTTCACCGACGTTGAATGGATCCACCAACGGTACCATCGCGAACGGTGCTTTGATCTATGCTGGGCAGGAAAAATCAGTCAACTCTGTGAATGGAATTTATCAGAACGGACGTCCTCACAACGCTGTTGTTGTCAACGGAGCTGTCAACGGATATTCCAAGGCTCCAATTGCGGACGGCGCTACCTCTGTAGTACCAGAACTGGAGAGGCTAGTTCAGGCGCCCTTTAAGTGTTCCTACGAAACAGACCGATGTTGAAGCCTTGATGGAGTTGCTCCATCAACTTGTTGATCCCCCGGCTCGGTATGAAGTTGTACCCGCTCGGTATGAAGTTGTCGCGGCAGGAGATTGAAGTGCTGGTGTTGAAGTCCGTGAATTCCATCCCTGCAAACTCGAAAGCGATCTATCTTGTGTTGACATCCGAGGATGTTCTTGTTGACGGGTTCTGCATGAGCACCTGTGCATCGCACTCGTTCATCACTCCACTCTTTCATAAACGAAGAAGGGTTCTGCATTGCATGAGCATCTGTGCATCGCCGCCGCCGCCACCACAAACCCTAAGAATGCCTCCAGGGAATGCTCCAGGGTTTTGCGTACGCACCCCCCCTTGGAGGAAATCAGCCATCCTCCTCTCTCTCTTTCTTTTTTTTTATTTATTTTTTCTTTTTTTTATTTTTTTTATTTTTTTTATTTATTTTTTGTTCTTCTTCCAGGGAATGCTCAAGGTGTGTGCGTATGCACACTCCTTGGAGGATATCAGCCATCCTTTTTTTAAATTTTATTTTTTTAAAAAAAACTTTAATTTTTTAATTTTTAAAAAAATTGCAAATTTTTAATTTTTAATTTTTAATTTTTTCCTCCTTCTCCACAAGGAATGTGTGCACGCACACCCCTTGAAGGTAATCAACTACCTTACCCCTAGCTTAGAAAATTAAACAATCAATAAATTAAAAAAGTAAAAAATTTTAATTTTTTTAAAAATCTATTGTTTTGCGAGACACAATAAGTATAAATTCAGTTTTAAGATTGTGCAACTAATATTGTTATTTTTTAAAATAACTTAAAATAAAAAATTATTCTAGAATTTAGCAAGATATAATAGATATGTTAGTTTAGAGATTTTGCAATTAACATGATTCACATGAAGTCATTTTAGAAAGTTTAAATAAAATTTGAACATACAACATAAGTAATAGAATTTACCGAGACATAGACCATTGGATTCGAGATTCTTCAACTATTGAACATCTTTCACATGAGGATATTTTTAAAATTGAACAAGTAAAAATTACTATGTTAGACTATATTAATATTGACCATGATGATATTGTGTTTCAATGATATTCAGGTTGCCACGCCTTGCACCACCAGAACAAATTCTACAATTGACAAGAATTGGGAGAAGCACAGATGGTGGAATGATAGGATTGTTATGTTTGATTGATATATTTGAATTACGTATTAAAAGTTTGGTTATAATATTATACATTTTTTATTATAGTATTATCATTTATAGTTTGATTATAGTGTTTACTGTTATTAAGTATGGTTAATTAGTTTCTTAATTTCTTAGTTTCTTAGTTTCTTAAGTATGGTTATGAATTTTCTGTATAGATTTGCATATAATATAAAGCGAGATGCTCCGTATTTTCTCGTTGAATAGCACATGTTGGCCTTATATCCCTTATAAAGTATATTTGTTTTATGAATGCCAAAAATAGTATATATAGAGCCATATGTTTATGTACAACATGGAAGTTTACATGTGGTGCACAAAGTAATAAAACAAATGTTGACAATGTTTGAACATGATAATTTGGCGATGTTCACAAAGCAATAAAACATGATTTGGCATGAGATTTATTATTAATCATTAGTATTTTTCATTGATTCAAGTTCAATGCATGCACATTAGGCACAATCTTACGGAATTAGTGAAAATTATTCACTTTTGTACACATTGAGAAACCTATATTCAATGAAATTGTCACGAAAATATAGAAAAGAAAAAAGAGGGATTTTCGGATTTTTTTCCTTCCAAAAAACATTTCCGCTCAAAATCTTGTTGTTATTGAGTGCCAATTAGTGCACTTGGCCAAGTGCATAAATGCTTAATTGTGTGTTATTATTGTTCCTCTTGAAATATTTTAAGTGGAAATTAAAAAAATTATGTAACTATGACAAAGATATCATAAAAAATGTCTAGTTTTAATATTATTCGAAAAGAAAATGAACCCAATTACTAAATATTTGCATTTACTTCTTAAAATTTGCAATTAAATTTTAAGAAAATAATCCCCAAAAAGTGCACATATCAGAAGGCACTTTTTACGTAACCCTTGTTTTTTTCTCTAAACCATTTAAATAGTGCTGAAGAAAAGATATTCTTGGAATTAGAATATTCCTATGAATGGTTAACTAGAGTCGTGCCAACTCGTTCAAATGTTGAGCTCAAAGAGCGATTTGGTAGGATATCCCCCACGCTGGGACTTACCAGGCGTGGGGTCTTGGATGAATCTTGTCCGGGCCCGCAAGGGTGAGGGGTAAAAGCCCCCTATTTTTTTGTTGTTGATTGGAAAAATGAGACTCCTTGAACTAATGTGGGGTCTCTGATTCCAAATATAAACTCAGAAAAAATAAAATAGGGCCGCAGGCTCTTTTTTTAAAAAGTAGGGAAAGAAGGCTCGAGGCATGGTAAGGTCCCAGCTTGGGGGATGTCCTGTCCACGCCCTCAAAGAGGAGGTTTCGCAAGGGGTAAGAAGTGAGCGTAGCTCGAGGAAAGAAGGTCAAAAAGGACCCGACAGCCTGAAACCCGATTAAACCCGATTAAATGTAGTGAGCGGTGTTGAGAAATGGTGTCTGGCAAGAGGGACTAGCTGACGGGAGTGGGGTTCATCCCCCGGAGGCAGTAGGCAATGCAATGCTTACACGGTGATGAGATACATGCAGATGAAGAGAAGGAGACGACAGTCCTGAGACGATGAACATGTGACAAGGAGGCTCTCGTCCCCTCAATAGCATTCATTCATTAACTTAGTACAAATGCAGAATCTGCTCCAAGAGGCTCGTGGCTACTTCGGAAACAGCTCCAGTGCCACTCGATCAGGTATGCAGGCTGAACGTCATCTTGTGGCTGCAATCAATTCTTATCTACACTTCACATATATCAGCAGCCCTTGCTAGCTGGTTATACATCTTGGCACTTCCTAATTTCATTGTGAGTACGAGGCGACGCTAGAGATCACTCATCCTTACACCTATGTAACGTACAAACTTTCTGATGACTCAATCAGCCACCAAAAACTAACCGTCTGTCTGCGCAATGGCACATGACTATTTTATAGATATCCTAACTATGCAAGGAGTTTTTGTTAACGGGGCGCTGTGCGTAACATTGTGTTTGTGATCACATTCAAGGTGTTACAAGAATTTGCTGTAATCAATATGGATCGGAGTTACAGGGTTTTTATGTGTCGTGGCATGGATATGGAAGCAGATGGAGCTAGCTAGCGATGATAATCGCGGATCGGGTACTTGTTGATATCATCCAGCCACGGGTTGCCGCGCATTGGCCGCTTCACGGTGCGCAGCGCGCGCCACACCGCGCTGTTGCACTTGAAGCCGGAGCCGAAGGCGATCTGCCACACGCGGTCGCCGCGTTTCACTCGCTCTTTAGCTTCCATGTACGCCAGCTCGTACCACAAGGAGCTGCTGGACGTGTTGCCAAATCTGCGCCATTTCCGAGTTAGATTCCTGTGTAAGACGTTGTAAAGTTGCATAATTTTGATTTGTGCTTTGGGGCTTAAGCAAAGTTAGTACCTGTGCAGAGTCATGCGCGATGGCTCCATGTGCCATTCTGTGAGGTCGAGATTTTTCTCCAGTTCGTCGAGGACGGCACGGCCGCCGGCATGGATACAGAAGTGCTCACACGCGAGCTTGAAGTCGGGGATGTAGGATTTGATCTCGAATTTGAGGCACTTGCGTGCGACCAGGTTGGCGAAGAAGAGCAGCTGCTCCGAGAGCGGTAGGATGAGCGGCCCTAGCGTGGTGATGTTGGTTTTCAGTGCATCGCCCGCCACACTCATGAGGTCTTTCGATAGAGCCACGCCCACATTCCCGCATTTGTCCTGCTGTTGATACACGCAACTGTAGCATTTGTCGTCTGCGCCTTTGTGCGTGCGGACCGTGTGCACGAGCTCATACTTGGACCGCCATCGTTCGCGTCCCCGGTTTGAAAGTAGGATTCCCGCGCCGCCCATTCGGAATATGCAATTCTGCAGTAGCATGGATCTGTCGTTTCCGAAATACCAATTTAGAGTTATGTTCTCTGTGCTGACCACCACCGCATACGTATTTGCGTGCACCTGCAACCCCCCACACGGATCCACAAATCCATTTCACTCTTGTGGCCATTGCAAATCAAAGTATCGTGAATCAGTTCGAATTGGTAATGAGCCTGGCTTGTATAGGAATACGCACTGCGAGTAAGTCACATTTAGGCCAGACATGCACGATCCTCCGACAATCTGTTCCGACGATCAGCAGCAGTTGCCCCACATGAGTCATTTTACCGACTTTGCATTGTGATACGACGGTTTTGATGGCACGTAATCTTCAGTCCACCAATCGACCACGGCTATGGCGAATCAAAGCAAAGCATGCATGCCCAAAACAAAGTATAGTATATACAGTATTTACACATGTGCAGCACTTGCATTGAGTAGCTCATGTGTGGACATTCATTGATGTGAGGGAGTTGAGTTCTTGCCCATGACATGCATGCACTGGCTTTCACCGACTCTGGGAATCGCTGGGGATCGGCTCGATCTATGCGATCTTGATCATGAAATGTCGCAATGGGACATATCGATTTGTGATACTTGAACATACGAACTGTATAAGAGAAGGTACCTGGAGGAGGTCGCGCGCAATGTCGATAGCGATGACTCCCGCGCTACAGCCCATACCGCCAAGGTTGACGCTCTTGATGTTGCCGCGCATCTTGTAGTGGTTGATGATCATGGACGCGAGGGACGGCGTAGGGTTGAACAAGCTGCAGTTCACCACCAGCACGCCGACATCCTTCGGCTTCACGCCCGTCTTCTCGAACAGTTCGTCCAGCGTGCCGAACATCACCAGCTCCGCCTCCTCCCGCGCCTGTTGCAGATTCGGCTCTCCCTTCCGCACTGGTGGGTCGCTGATGATGGAGCGGGGCAGGTACGCCTGATCGCCAAGCCCCGACCGCGATGTGATCTTCCGCTGGAACGCCATGCTCTCGTCGTTGAAGGCGCCCGTCATCACGCTCGCGTGCAGGAACCGCTCGTTTGAACACTGCCGCTCGTCCTCCGGCTTGTAGCACGCGAAATCCACCAAATATATCGCTCGCGACCGCATCATCACGAACAGCGTGGCGGCGCACACGCTCAAGCTTGAGCACGCCAACACGCTCACCTGCATCCGCAGACCCCCCACCAACACGCATTCACTTCACACAATTTCCTGGACTAGTCCTTGACATCGTGAGGATATCGACTCTGATTACTTTCTCCCCTAAAAGCCTTCCATATACTAGAAACTTTTCCGAGCTGACTCTATTCCACAACAGGAGAAACAACTTGATCGCTTTGCCGGATAAATTTTGAGCTGAACCTAATCGGTGACGACGAGTCTCTCGATTCCTAGATCGGATGGAGAGAAAATTCGAGCGCAATCGAGCCAGCTTGAATTATTTCTAGCGACTTGCATTGTGATCAATAAACCCACGAAGTGGGAATGGACTGTGAATATTGATTGGTGTCCATAGAGGAATAATCATAAACGAATGAATGTGCACCCAAAGCATCTCACAAGATTGAAGTGCAGATTCTCCCAGAGCTGCAGGATGTCGGCCCATCCGATGCGGAACCAGCTCTCGGCCAGGGTGATGAAGAGCAACGCGGGAATGGCCATCAACACGATGGCGTGCGTGATGAGGTAATGGTACCCGAGCTTCACATACTTCAAGTTGACGCTAGACAGAAAATCCGGCAGCCCGATGATAGAGATGCTATTGGTCCGCAAACTTTGCAGCAGCACCCTGTGGTCCACCACCGTCGACATCTTCTTCTCAGACAACGGCGGCTCCAATTCCGAACAAGGCAGAATCTTGAACGACCCCGCTATCGCTGTACTTTCCTCTGTATCCATCATCTTGTGCGGATCTTCCCGACTTTCCTCTATTTATGAGTTACCATCAAAGAATGAATCTTGTTGCAACGAACTTGGACCGGTCTAGAAACAGCGTGGAGATTTGTACATTGGCTACGACATTGGCGGTATTCGGAACTAGCCTCAACAGAACCTACAGTACGCATGGAAACGAGATCACTACATGAACCTCTTACATGCATGACACGAGTAGTGCAGCTAGCTAGAAAAATCCAGGCGCTGCTACAACAAGACGACGTGCACCACAACTCAATTCGCAACGTGGACTAGTGCGGGTAGTGAAGCTTACGGCAGATTGAAGCTGGGTTCCTACAGACTGACCTTTGAAACTCCCGTTGATGCAGCTAGTGAGCTAGCTAGAAATCTGCTCGGCCACCACAGAAGAGTATGCAATTTCAAGACAACGAGGGAGGGAGGAGGTGAAGCTGCTATTTAGAGGCAGGAAGCGAGCGGCAGAGCAACACGGCGAGAGAGGAGCAAGAACGGTCATAAAAGCTGCACAAGGACAGGGCCAGAGTCGGTCGGGGGCATGCAGGAATTAATGTATTGATTTCATCAAGTCAAAGGGGATCAAATGATCATACGACGTGAGGAGTGGTTGCTCATTTGCGTGATCAACGTCGAAGGGAAGGTAGAGCTAATTTAGCTGCTTCACCCACTCCACTCCACTCCGCTGCCTTGGCTTGCTGCCTAGCCCAACTAGATGGATCACCTTACATAGTGGAGGAGCTAGCGAGCTAGCTTCCACGGAGTAAAGCTTGCTCTGTCAATCCAAGGAGCAGAAATTGGTGTATATTGTAAGTCAATGCTGGGTAGCTACGGTAGCTAGCTGGATTGAAGGCAATGAGGTTTCGGAGCTCTTGAAGAGGGTTGGTGGTTTGGTGTGCGCAATCAGCTGCGAGAAGCGAGCCTCCATGCCTTCTTTTATACTAGATTAGAACCTTGCATTGTAAAGCCAACAAGAACAAGACCTGCAGGAACGTCCGCCCCGGCAGTTGGTAGTGTTGGCCATGTGCCCTCTGCTTCCGTCTTTGCCTTTCCTCATTTACTTTCAACTGGTACGTTCTCCAGAGCACCAGGGCTCTTTTTCCCTTGTAAAATTGTGTTGTCCATATCGGATGTGCATAACGTATGAACACCTATTTTCGTACACTTAAGGAATTCACTATACTTGGAGTGGTGGAACGACTGCCTTCCTATTTTGCAGTGGTTAGGAAATAGAAATGACAAAATTTTCCTATTTTTACGATATTTATAAGCACTTACAATAATAACTACAAATCTTAGAAGTGATCAATTTAGGTTAACCCATAGTCGGACATCCTACATCATGTACACATAGGGTACACTAATAGTGCTTAGGGTGCTCAAATCTTCAGCAAGAATTTGACATGCACGCTTTTAGGGGATGACCGCCTTTAGGTTCTCCTACCTTAAATTGTTGCCTGTCTTAATATTATCGTGTCAAACATGTGTCATCATGCCGCTCCCCATTACATCACTCTGCATTGCCTCCATAATTGAACAATTTAGTTTCAGTATCCTTCTGATTTCCCCATGAATGATGATGGTCAGCAGATGAGCACAAATTTCAGCATAGCTACTTAACCTACCATACATCCCCATGAGAATGATTATTATCTAGCTATTGTACTTACTACATTATCACAGACAATTCTGTAACTCTTGCAACATCATAGTACAATTTTTTATTCTGTCTACGACAATGCAGGTGTACTTCATGTTTTAGTTTTGAATTGACTCTTTGTCCTTGCACTTTATTAAGAGGGTAAATAGTGTAGTCAAACAAGAATCTCATATGATAAGGTACACAGTAAACCCCTAAAATGAGGATAATGCAAAAGTAAATCCCCCGACAAGGAGGAAGATTTACTTTTGCATTGCCCTAGTTGAAGGTATTTGCACGGTGTAAATATGAGCATTATTGAATGTTTAAGAGAAATGAAACACTCAATAAATAATTGATAAAGGTTCTATGAATAATTTTTTTGTAAACCCTCAACGGTTAGACAGTAGAATCTTGCAATAGTAGAGGATAATGAATTCTAATTTTCTCTCAAATGGAAGGCAAATTTATTTGCAAGTGTTTGTAGTGCCAAAAAATGCAGTGGACGACAAACCACACAATCTACTAAAATTAACCAAGACAAAAGTTATTGCTTTTATTTCAAATACCAATGTACTTAGGAGTTGGACTTTAGGTGGAATCTTGGATGTTTGGTCCAAGGGGCATCTACAACACTTCTCTCTGAATTCCATAACCAGCATAAGATAAGTTCAAAAAATATGAACACAAGAAATCTAATTTGGCACAAATTTTTGTTATTTCCATCAACGAGTACTTCTGTCTCAATTAGCTTGCTACAATAAAATTTACAAGTTGATTGACTTATTATCCAAAGAAGAATAATTGCCTTTGCTGTAAATCAACACTCTTTAAGTGTATCAAATATAATTATGCTGGTTAAGGAGAGTCTATTCTTATCTTACCAACCCTACTAGTGTTAGTATTCTTATCTCACCCTTAGGCAATCTAGGGTTTTCTGACTTTATTTGAGTAACATCGTAGTTATCATTGTATTTACATTAACGTTAATATTTGAAACCTCACCAATCCTATAAAAATTTCATGGGAAGTAAAACTTCACTTCATAATTCTTGTCGAAAAAATTCGATACAACAAACACTAGGTATACATAATTATCAAACTCTGCCACCAAGTTTATTATGTATAAATGTAAAAAGAACACAAAGTGAAACTCAAATCTTGGTACATCTTTTTGGATATTCTGAGAGTGTATGATTGAAAGAAATTTTGATTGTTATGATTCTCAAGATATTTGGAAGGTCTTAGTAACTCCAATATCATATAAAATTTGAAATTAAAGTGGAACATATTACGTCATTGGGCACATTCAAGGTATGGGTATCACTTTTTGTCAAGATTAATTAGGTGATTTTTGGTTGAAACATTCAAAGTTCATCATTTTTTTCCATATTTACCAATTAAAAAGAGTACAAAATCATTTTAAAATAACGTATATGTAATTGAGATCAAGATGCACATTCCTAAGAAAAAAAATTATTCAAATTTTTTATTTTTGGATCATTGAAACCGCCACAGTAAATTGCATATTGGTGGGATTTGCAGGCATCATGGTGCAAAAATTATTAATTGTTTATTAGTCAAACTAACTATTTTATATAATGCACAAGTACATGCAAGTCATATCCAAAAATGGTATCAAAATGTGATCATTTGATGTATCGAATGATTGTTTCTTAGGATTTTGTGTCATTAGGACACAACTTACTCTTTCAACTAAAATACCTAATAAAATCCTTAATATTCTTCAATGCAAATGATTTTTATTTTTTTATTTTTTATTTTTTTTGGTAGGCTATAAGTATTGTAAATTGAAACCACATTTGGTGTTCTCATACTTAACTTTATTTAGAAGATGGACATGTTTGACACACTTGCATGAGCTGAAATTGTACTTGGGACAACTTTTTTAGACACCCTTAGCTTAATTGTGCCCCATTGTAAGTTGCCAAGAACTTACAACCTCTTCCCATATGATCTAGTTGGAAATATTTTGATGCTGTACCAAATGAACCTCTTGGTGAGACCCCGGGTCCCCACAAGAATTTGGTGCGGGGTAGATGTTGTCCTTTCATCAATATTTTAAGTGTGTAGAGATCAAAAATTACATTCAAATATCTTCATTGAGATGCATTCAAAAAATTATTCTTATTAAGTTTATGAACAGATGCAATATCCTTTTGAAGTTGATGTTGGGGTTTTATGGGAACCCGTGGCCCTCCGATTGATTGGAATGAAGTTAAATATCTTATCTAGTGAATAAGCAAATAGCTGGTTTGTTTGTTTGTTTGTGTTGGTCTCGACGATATGATCTCGGCGACCGCTATTCGGATCGGGCCGCAGGAGGTGTTGTTGTAAGCTCGTAATTTAGTGGGAGTACGAGCTACATTTGGATCGGGGATTGGCCCACGGATTCTGAGTATTGAGTATTTACTGGAAATTACTAAAAAACAAGGAGAAAAACAAGAGGAATGGAACCGCGCAAGGATTACTTTGTTTTGAGCCTTAGGAAATTCACAAGAAATAGAAATGTTAGCCTATAAGCGTAGAAATATGGCTTACCGTTTCTTCTACAGTGGTGGGCATGTTCAGAGTATGTATGTGGGCGTGGCAATGCCGTGGGCGTACTAGTCCACTTTATGCAACTTGTGCTTCATGTATTGTTTTTCACTAATAAAAACGTGACTTAGTACACCACAGTAGTGCACCAAATCTGGTCGCTATTATAATTTGTGGTGTAGTAAGTAAATTTTTTTTGGCACTACATGGCCCTATGGGAGTCTACTTTACTAGAACGGAATTTTCATTATACCCCCACTCATCGTGAATGCCACATGGCATTCTTCTTGAATTTTCGCTCGAGGTGTTTTACACCATGGCTTGTACTATGTACACAATAATATACTCACTACATCGCCTCTACAGCGGCGTGTAAAACCTACTCCCCTCAAACCATGTTTGTACTAGTGCTAGAGCAATCTTCAACATTGGGTACGATAGTAGCAACCAACAAGGACAAACCAAATATGTTTTGAAATAAGTGTTAGTGGAGCATGTAAGAGGATGCCAAGTAGCTCGCAACCTGCTTTTATGAATGTTTCCTGAACACTATGCAATGTGTGGTTCCTGTATTGTTCTAGTACATCATAAAACTACAAGTACTTTGAGAGTGATGAGTACCACAATTTTGAACCTTGTGAAATTATGAACTGGGTTTTGCTGGAGTGCCTTTGTACGTGATTGACTAAGTGGATATGGTTCAATATCAGTGCAGGTACTCTATAATGAGGGCAAAGCCCAAAGTAAAAACTTGTACAGTACTGCTTATCAGATCTCCATGCACTTTTTTTGTGTGCACCTTGCTTGTTGTATATCTACATTATTGAGTTGACTCGCAGCACTACATGATGGGAAATGGAGTTCGAGTTGGAGTTTGATTTTGATTCTCTTGAACTTCATAGTGATGTTGATTCTGATTAAGCTTGCCTTTCTAGTACAACTGGTACAAATTGCTTTCCAAGTTAGCATCTTATTTGACTTCCAAAGCTCAGCTCTATTGAACTAACCATGTTATGCCCACAATCATGTCTGCCATAAATATTGCATTTATTCTCGGCTTGAAGTAAGATAAAGTGCCCGGAATCGAAATAGCGCCAGGAAATTGATTTCCTTGGACGCCCCCAATGAGCTTGCTGATATGAAATTTGAGCCATTATTGAGCACATTACTCTAAGCCGTATGCAAGGATTACTCATTCAAGGCTTTGGTACCAAAATTTGGAATTGACTTAGTCAAGATTTGACAATTTTGGTAACAATCCATGGTATGCATGTTATGAGAATTAGGAAACACACAGTCAGGAAAACTTCTTTATGGTAGGTAGTACCCAACAAGATTACTCCAAGATTATTCTACAGAGAGCCCCTTTCTTATTCCGAACAGATTTGTTGTGTCTTAGTAAAATAAAAAAAATTGATCTAACTGAGGATTTTTTTTTAAAAAAAAATCTATTATTTAAATTTTTGGAAGATCAATGTATCATCTAATTCAGTAAATTACTTTGAAAATACACCATTTCTTCAGATTGGAAAGCTCAAACTTCGACCTCCATTGCTCATCACATAGACATGTATGTACAATGAACAATGCAATTCTTGCACATGTGCTAAAGGGATGCTTTTAGAGAGCAGGATAGAATGTAAGCTGTGCCCCTTCCTTGCCAAAGGCAGTGCAGATGGTGACTAAAGACACATGAATGTAACCTTCAAGACATTCCATAGAATATCAAGGTGAAGGCTTTTCTGACATACATATTTGATTGATGTATTACACATGAATGATACAAAGTGTGTTGCAAATAAAGAATACCCAACAACCCCTCATCAGCCAGAAATTACTTGTGGTAGTGTATAAGTGGAAGGACCTCCAGAAGAAACAATATGCCTACCTTAAAAAATAGAGTGAGTAATGAGTTTGGTTGGAGTAGGCGAGTGGAAGGTCACAAGTTGCTATCCTAAGGAGTCAATCAATCGAACCAGGATCTGATTTTCATTAGCTACAGCGTAAATATCCATTTTGATGAATAAAACTAAGATAATCACAATTATATGCATCTTCTGAACAAAATTTTGAGAATAAAACATTAAGAGAGTCTATATTTGACTGTTTTAGTTCTTTGTGAGAAGATCACTTTATGAAATTCAAACACAAACCACAGTGGAAGTGATTTTGTCCAAAATGGACTCGGATGAAGAAGTTATGGCTCTTCAAAGTTTGTATCTCTCATCAAAAATGTTTTTTTCCTGACATCACAGAAGTTCAAGTGTTAATATCAGCGCTGACCTAAGTGCTGGGCAAGTTCATGCCTGCTAAGTGCAAATGGGTTCCAAGGTATGGGATGACAAGCTGGCCTTTGAATCTCATACCAATTGAAAGAGGAACATCATTGGTGCTGGTCATGAGCAGTGAGTTGAATAGATCATCTGGCATGGATGAAGCAAATGGAGTGGGGACTGAGGGGGTGCATACAGTCACATCCCATTGAAGTTGCATGTGTGGGATGTAGGAGCGAAGCGGATGTACGTGCACTCGTCACAAAAGTAATGACCAGTGGACGAGTCCCAACTTACAAGAGCTTGCTTCATCCCATTCCATCCCACCCCACCCGTCATCCACCTCAAGTCCAGAGGTGAGGTGGTGGAAGACGGTGCATGTTCACAGCCATCTCCTGGATCCCCTTCACACGCAACCCCATTTGCTCGCCTGTACTCATCACCTACTTTGCGGCTTCTGTTCACACTCATGTATGGTTGGCTACTCCTTTTACTCTTGTTGAAGATTAGATTGCTCGTAGTTATAAGAGCATCTAATAGTTATTAGAGTATATTTATGTGAGGTATAGAGGCTAGGTCTTAGTCCTCTAGAGTGTGTGAAGAGGGCTGGTCCAAAGAGCCTTAGAGAGTGGAGAGAGGCCTTAGCCTCTCGGTTATCCCATATTGATTGTAGCACCATGTGCCCACCTATGGATATATAAGCAAGGGCTTGGAATGAGTATGCATCTCATTCAAGCATTCATTGCTCTACTTCTTTGTAAGCTTTGATTGTTTGTATTCCTTCTCTCTCTATTGAGCTTCAATAGGTTATGGGCCCACTACTCTTGTAGTGAGGTTGAGTTGGAATACATTTGGAGGCTTGGGGAGGTCTTGGAGGTGTTGCAAGGACATGTTGGGATTTGCACTACTAGGAGGTCCTTATAGCTTTGGAGGTGCATTTGGAGTCATTTGGAGGTGTTTGCAACCATTTGGAGGTGTTTTGAAGCGATTTGGAGCATTTGGAGTCAATTGGAGTAGTTTTTGAGCTTTGGAGTGCTAATTGTGAGTTACTTGAGTGCACTTGAAGTTTGGAGGGCTGAATCTAGCACTTGGGGTGCATGTGTGCAAACAAGGAGCTGATTTGTGCATTTGTAGTGCTAAAGTGGTGTTTTGAGACTCCTAAGCTTAGATTTGAGTGATTTGAAGGTCTAGAAGCTTTGTTGACATAGATTGAGGGCTGATCTAGTGTAGAGAGTGCACAAGGGCTCATTTGGAAGCATTGAGGGCTGATTTGAGTGCTTAGAGGTGCAAATGCACCTTGTGTGTGTATTAGACATCTAGATCTAGCATTTGGAGGTCAAATAGCTTGAGTGTGATCTGATTTGAGTGGGAGCAAGTGCATCTTGCTTGTTTGAGCGTTAGAGAGGCCTATATGGTGCTTTGTTTGTGCACAAGTGTGTTTGCACACTTGGGGCTGATTTGAGTGATTGGAAGCTAGTTTTGAGTGATTAAGTGTTGTAAGGGCAGATGCGCATAGCCATGGGCGATTTGGTGAATGAGAAATGGCCAAGGTTGTGTTACGTTTGTGCAAGTCGGAGACACATTGCGAGGAATTGTTTGAAACAGGAGGAGAAGGAGAAGAAGAGCGCCGTTGATGCAAGTAAAGAGGAGATAGAGAAGAAGGAGACGCTTTGCTAATGGAGATGGAGATGACAACACCATGGCAAGTGGATTATGGATTCGGGAGCAACCAAGCACATGTCACCGCATAGGCGGCGTTCCAAACATATGAGGTATTATCACCACCACGAAATGTGCGACTTGGGAGATGATAGCATTGTACATGCGGTTGGAGTTGGCGCCATTGTTGAGGAGGTGATGGTGATGGGAGTGAAAGACAAGATCAACATAAACGAGGTGCTCCACATCCCAAAGTTAAGCGAAACTTGCTATCCGTTTTAGAAGCTGCTCGAAATGGTTTGAAGATCCACTTTTATGATGATGCATGCATTGTGAGGGCCGCTAATAGGAAGGTGATTGGAAGATTGCCTAGAGTAGGGAGTTTGTATGAAATGTCCTTCTCCATGCGTGAAATGGCCAATGAAGACACCAAATGCCACAATCAGCGTCTTTGGAGCTATGGCATAGACGCCTTGGGCATTTGAATGTGAAGAGTGTCAAGGCCCTTGAAAACATGGTGAATGGCATGCAAATCGAGGATGGTGCATCAAATTCAGCGGTTTGTGAAGAAAGTGCATTGAAGGCAAGTTTTTTAGGACTCCATTTCCAAATGAGGGGGAGGAGGCGAGCAAGCAAGCCATTGGAGTTAGTGCATTCGGATGTTTGTGGTCCATTTAAGACCATTTCAATGGGCGGTAGCTCGTCTTTGTGACTTTCATTGATGATTTCTCAGGAAGGTGTGGGTGTATGTGTTGAAGTCCAAGGAGAGGTGTTTGCAAGTTTGTGGAGTTCAAGGCGCTTGTGGAGAAGCAATCGGAGCACAAGATCAGCGTTTCGATCGGACAATGGAGGAGAGTTCACTTCCAAGCGCCTTTGAGCGCTTCTTGCAAGCTCATGGCATTCAAAGCGCAACTATCAACACCCTACACACCACAACAAAATGGAGTGGCGGAGAGAGCAAATCGCACCATCGTGGAGATGGCAAGGAGCATCTACACCACCAAAACCTCAACAAGAACGGCTGGGCGGAAGCGGTGGTTACGGTGTGTCTGACACACGCAATAGGTGCCCAACAAGTCGCACTTGTTCGTAAGACACCAAGAGGCATGGAGTGGTAAGAGGCCGCTGTGTCACACATGCGTGTGTTTGGTTGTATTGCTTATGCAAAGGTCTTAGGATGAGAAGAGGACTAAACTTGATGCAAAGGCGCAAAGTGTGTGTTTTTGGCTATTGTGAAGGCACCAAGGCCTACTGAGGTTGATGTGTTTGGAGACCAAGAAGATCCTCAAGTGTCGTGATGTGGTGTTTGCGGAAGAGGCTACTTGTGGAGATGCAAATGCGGAGATGCATCCAGTGGGAGTTTTAGAGCCACCTCACGGTGATTTTGGTGGATCACCTCCGATTTGTGCCCGTTGAAGAAGAAGATCGCCAAGGTGTGCGAGGGCTAGAAGAAATCAAGAGGAGGAAGTGGTGGAAGAGAGGCAACCACCACATGAGGAGATTGGAGAGGGGCATCGAAGATACCCAACAAGGGAGAGGAGGCCGCTTGGTGAGTGGTGGTTGAATCACATTCTTCCACCACCTAGTGAGGTAGAAACATGCAAAATGTTCTTGTTTTGATGATCCTTTGAGTGTGGGTGATGCTTTTGCAAAGTGCGGATGCAATCAGTGGGAGTTGGCCATGCAAGAGGAGTATGCATCTCTAATGGCCAATGGCACGTGGGAATTGTTTTGCCAAAAGGGCGCAAAAGTGTTGGTTGTAAGTGGGTGTTTAGGACCAAGAGGGATGCACAAGGCAACGTGGTGCGCTACAAGGCACGTTTGGTGGCGAGGGGCTTCTGCCAAGTGGAGGGTGTTGATTTCCACGATACGCTTTGCGCCGGTGGCCAAGTTTATCACCATTCGATCTTGTTGGCGATTAGGGCGGCCGTGGACTTGGAGATTCACCAAATGGATGTTAAGACGGCGTTCTTGAATGGTGAATTGGAGGAGGATATCTACATGGACCAGCCCCCTTGGTTTTGTCGAGGAGGGCACCAAACACCTCGTTTCAAGCTCAAAGAAATCGTTGTATGGGCTAAAGCAATCACCAAGGGCGTGGTACCAAAGGATTGACATGTTTTTCACAAAAGAAGGCCTCAGAAGCCATGCGGATCACTCCTTGTATGTGAAAGCAAACAAGAGAGTCGTTGTTGATTGTGATCATCTATGTAGATGATTTGATTATCTTGGCTAGTGATGATGCGGTTTTGAAGTGGTTGAAGGCCAAACTTGAGGAGGAGTTTGAAATGAGTGATCTTGGGCCTTTGGAGTTTTGCAGGTGTTGCGTTTGAGAGGAATCGCAGTTGCACGCACCATCACCATGAGCAAAGCAAGTACATTGAAGAGGTGCTAAAGCGGTTCAAGATGGAGGAGTGCAAGCCTATTGGAACTCCTCTTGATGTGAAGGGGTCGTTGTTGAAGCTTTCGGATGAGGAGTTGAGGAGGTTGAAGAGGAGATGAAGGCCATTCCATACAAAGCGGCGGTGGGGTCGTTGATGCATGCGATGGTGGCGCAAAGGTGACCTTGCATTTCGTAAGCGTGGTGGCCAATTCATGGCAAAGGCTGGTCTCAACATTGGATGGCGGTAAAAAAACGCATCTTGAGGTCTTGAAAGGCACCATTGACTGGTGTGCGTGCGTAGCGGTAAGGACATTGAGTTGAGAGGATCTTTGCGATGCGGATTAGGCGGGTGATGTGAATGGCGCCGGTCCGCTCTGGGGTATGTGTTCTTTGTAGGAGATGGTGCAATCTCGTGGAATTGCAAGAGGCAACCCACGATAGCGGTGTCTCTACTACGGAGGCGGGAGATATGGCAACAAGCCATTTCTTGAAGGAAGCACTCAGGCTGCGGCAACTATTGGAGGATGTTGGGTTGGTGAAATGGGGAGCGCGAGGATCATGTGCGACAACCAAGGGTGTATTGCGACTTGCAAGGACCCCAAGCACCACTCTCGCGTCTGACGCGCATTGATGATGCAACACCACTTCATTCGAGAGAAGTTGGAGGATGAAGAGGTGAGCTTGTGGTATTGTCCGCGGAGGAGATGGTGGGCGATGTGTTGACCAAGGCGCTTGCTAAGGTGAGGACGAGAAGCTAACAAAGGCGATGGGATTGCGAAGTGGTAACTACTCGCAAAGTGGGAGTGTTGAAGATTAGATTGCTCGTAGTTATAAGAGCATCTAATAGTTATTAGAGTATATTTATGTGAGGTATAGAGGCTAGGTCTTAGTCCTCTAGAGTGTGTGAAGAGGGCTGGTCCAAAGAGCCTTAGAGAGTGGAGAGAGGCCTTAGCCTCTCGGTTATCCCATATTGATTGTAGCACCATGTGCCCACCTATGGATATATAAGCAAGGGCTTGGAATGAGTATGCATCTCATTCAAGCATTCATTGCTCTACTTCTTTGTAAGCTTTGATTGTTTGTATTCCTTCTCTCTCTCTATTGAGCTTCAATAACTCTTACCTTACTTCCCATTGCAATATAGTAACTACAATGCCTGTAAGAAGAAGGGAAGCATGCACATGTCCTTTTTGTGTGCAATTTTATCTCTTGGATCTCAACGGCTAGAGAGGAAGCATTGCATTGACTTTGGCACATCTACAACCTAGTAAGCATGATATCTCTATAATAGTCTTGCTAAAACTTTACAATATTACAGCCTATGAGATTCGCTCATGGATTTAGGGATGCACTTATCCAATCACAGCCTGCCCATGCAATATATTTTCAGATCATACATTGTTTATCGTACTCAGACAATGTCCAGATATTGCGGGTACTCGTAAAGAGAACTGGGAATGTAATGGAGACTGTAAAAGTAAAAGGGGCCTCAAGGTGTACTCAATATACTGCTACTGAGGTGGTGTTGGGTGTGAACAATAGTTGCAATTCAGAGTGAATATGCCAGTAGAAATGCTAGCAAGCCCTGAAGTATGTGGAAATCATAGGCACTGCAAGGCAGCCAAGTACAAGTGTGGACAATGACAAGCCCTCGATGTATTTTGTGTGTTGAACAAGTTTGTATCCGTTCATTCGTGTCATGCTAACTCTATGTGAGCAGAGTTCTTCTGTGGACAATGTATCACTATCTATCATATCACAACTTATCGACTTCTCTACCAACTATACTCCAATGGTTTGTGGACTAAACAAGGGTTACTCATTCTTCAGAGCTTTGCATGTGAGACATTGTGTGGAGAAAGCTCGACTGCAGAATTTATATTAGTGTTAGCTCTTATACTTTGAATGCCTCACCAAGTTTCTCTTGCTCAATATCTGAGTCAAAGTAACTTTCTGATGCACCATCGGAGGAGCATAGCTCAGATATTCTTAAGGCCTCTGATGTGGTGTGGACTAACAGGAACCTGTTTGCCACTAGGGTAGACTAGGACCTGAGATGGCATCTTCTTCTTGATACAGGATAAGTGGTGAAGTGGCACTACTCTTATCATGTTGATTAGTGTTGTGGTTTTTTTTTTTTTTTTTTTTTTTTAGATTTGATAATGCTATATATTTTTACCTTTGAAATAAATTTTTAACAAGAGCAATGATGCATTTACTACTAAAAGTTCCCCATTGAGCAATATAGAGAGTAAGAATATGGGTCAAGAGTAAAAACTATATTTACGTAGATTAATGCACCTAACAGATAGATAGATAAGAACTCCAATCTTCAAGTCGAAGATTGGCGTGAATACACTGTCTGTTCGTAATGTCTTTACCTCAATGGCCACAAGACAAAGAGGTAAAAGAACAAAACTACTCACCCCTTACAAGAATAGACACTAATGTACCTAATACTAATCAACATCCTCAGTGTCGCTGGGAAGTCTGTTAGCCCTGGCTCTGCCAATGGGGACAAGCATTATACTTTTGCAATGAAATTAAATTTCATTTGCGTCAAGAACAAAGAGAGTAACTTATTAATATGATCAACACGTATCATTAGAAAGTTTCAGAAAAGAAATTTTATCCTGAGTCCTGACAAGGACAAGATTTGCTTAGAAACATTTTGACTGACTTATGTCAAACATGTGTATAATCCAAGTGGGAAACCAGGAGCATCAGTGATTCTTTTTCCATTGAAAATCAAGATTCTAAGTGGCAATCCTAAGGAGGTCATAAAAATATATTTATTTTCTAGCCCTCATACCTTGTCTCTTGAAAAATGCATTTGTAATATTGGCAAGTAGGTAAACGAACAATATCCATGAGCGTTGTGCAACGTATTCACTTACATTGGGCACAAAACAACCTTTCAGCATCCGTGCTCGTAGGTACCATTCGCTGACCTTGCTTCTCACCAACAGCCTTCATGTTTTTTTTTTACCATTATGAGATGTAAGTGGTAACTAATGTGTCAGAGCTACCTTTTGTGTTCAAAGAGCTGGAAACAAAAAGAAAATACTGGTTTGTCAGATCAAAATAATAGAAGAAACATTACAAAAACCATCATGTCAGATTAGGGCTGTTTTGGCTGGAGATCATGGCTCCTTGTCGACAAGATAGATACATATGATTGACAGAAGGAACCGGAATCATTGGAGCAAGCAAGGAAATTGTTTGCATGGAAGGCATGTTGTGATCAATGCATATAGATTTTATGCCATGCCCAAAGATTTCTGAACTCCAAAGCACGGGCACCAATGTAACCCCTCCATAACCAAATTTAAAACTGAACTCGAAATGCCAAGTCCAGCGAGACTCGACAGCTCCAGAGAATAATATAAGCCACCTTATTTGAGAAACACTCCACTTTTTCAATTGAGACTTGACAGCTCAACAATAAGGAAGGAAACCCATCTTTTTTTCAAACATGTAACTTGCAAGACATCAATGACGGAGGTTTTCATAGAGACCATCATAAATGCATCACTTATGATTGAAGGGTACTCAAGGCTTGAGATAGACACAGTACTTATACGGCAACTGTACATACCAGGTGACTGGATGATACTCATGATTCAAGGGTTCTAGTACAGACTTGCGATTGATACCCAACTTCTGTATACCCTACAACAAATTATAAATCTGTAATCCTCGTATGGCAATGACACATGAATTCCTCCTCCGAAACTGGAGACACAGGAAATATTTCCGCTCCTTTGGTGGAGGTCACGAAAAACAGATGAAAAGCCACCTACCAACTGGCTGAACCAACATACGAGTAGAAAGTGTTTGTAGCAACGCTTTGTCTTCAATATCGTTACCTTCATTAAGGATGCCTGTCGTCATCCATCATTCCTGTGAATTGTACACTGTGAACCTCTTTCGCATGGCCGCATAATACTAATCTGAGGAAGAAAAAATTCTAAGAATCAACATGACAATGCTCATGATCAAGCTTCAAGTATCCACAAGAACTTGTCACCTATCACTGATACCATTAACCTCCGTAGTACTTGCTGAGCCGTTCCTCTGTAAAATCTCCAAAGCTGATGACCGTCTGCAAATGCAATCGAAATAAATCAGTCTGGTCAAACATAACACATCAATCCAGAGAAATGAATAGAAGGGTCTAATGAGCAGACTGCTACCTCAGATGGATCGTCTGGTGAAGAAAGAGGCTCATCCCTATGGCCGAAACGAAAATATGTAAATAACGTCAGTACCGATGGAATCAGTCGACAAATTTTTGACCATTCATACTGGAAAAAATGAAACCGGCAATGACCAGATAGTTCAGTCTTTGATGAGAGAAGTGGATCATCTGCACTTGGAGATGGAGGGTCTCGACACGAATTTCTTTTGGTATTATCCCATCAAAATGAAACGCATAGGAAACAACTTCATAGAAACGCATAGAAAAGCGCACCAAAGAGAATCCAGAAAACACTACTGAAAGCCAGAAGACACGATAAGGCCTAAAAAAACAACTGTACACCTACCACTCAGGTTGCATGAACAATGCGAATGTGTTGCGGTCCACTCCAACGGCAGCGTTCCCACATGCGGCCTTCACAACGACAAGATTCTATAGTTGAAATTCTTTTTATAGTGCATAATCTTACTTAGTGCATGATACATTATTCTTCAGTCATTTGAAAAGTAACAAGTGTGCTTCGAAACTGTGATATTGATATAAATTTGCCGCTGATTGTTGGCCACTAGTTAGTTAGGCGATGACAAAGATTGGTTAGGTGAGTACTTTGGTGTCCTTGTATGATATACCGTCTAAAGATACAAACCAGGATTCGATTCATGAAACTACGAAAGCTTTGAAGGTCTGGTGGCGCGATGCTTGGACTTACTTGTACACAATGCAAGGTAGCCTGGAACAGACCACCTGAATGAATTTCAGTGGCTTCGCCCATTTGGTAAGCTATATCATCCTCTGCGAACACTGCCTGTAATCGTATTCCAATAATTGAGCTTCTCACGATTGCAGAAAGATGAAAAACTTAAACTCATACTTCGAACAAGTAGAGATAACGACCAGAATGTAGGTCAGAGCACGATTCACCTTAACAATCGTCCCTAATCTGTCACGGATGTAAAGCCCGGACTGAGGGTCAGGATTCGGAACTTTGACATCTCCCCTCATGTACATCGCACATGTCAAGCCTGCAAAAGGTATGATCCCCATAAGTCGGGACACCCAGTCACTAACACTTTGCATGAGATGACTGGTTCTGGTCAAAATGGACGTCAAGCATGCTAATTTGTATGGTCAAACATAGGACTACATTGTTCTGATAGAGTTTACAGTCAGACGGCCTGGTTATAAATTGGAAGTGCCGAGAAGAAAAGCCTTCATATCTGCTTACTGGCATCTACACCTACGATGAAACCAGGGGAACGTCCGTTTATCACAAATGTACGACATTTTTCTATTTGCACAAAAAAATAAAAAAGTGATAAACTACTGTACCTGTCAGAGACCCGTGATCAAAGTGCCATCCACACCACGACGCTATCTCTTTCTCCCTTTCTTCAGCATCCCTGCATAAACAAGCCATTCCCCAGGTCGAAATCCCTCAATGCTCTACGGGGCTTCACAGGTTCAGAACTATTTCTAATCGCATTAGGGCTATCCTTCAACCTCATGAAGTTTACATCTTACTTCAACAGATCGAACCAACAGAGGTAAACACGACCGAAAATGGCTTTCCGAGACCCGCTGATCTGATTTAACGGCAGTAGTAAAGGACGGGTAATGACCTCTACGCCTTCAAGGTCAATACCCCCGTCTTGATGGGATTACTGAAAGTGATTCTAGGTTGAAATATTCAGAAATCAAACCTTTGCGGGAGAAATAAAGAAGGTCGAGATGACAACCTGCTTGTAGCTGGAAAATAATGCAAAAGGCGTCCTTTGTGGCATCTTGAGTTATGCAGCATCCTTGCAAGTTTCCCTTGCTCGTAGTTTACTTTTCTGGCCAACACTGTTGCCAATTACATAGTTCTGTGTAAATGCTAGTAACAAGTACTGTCGAACTGTCTCTTGTGATCGAGTCGGCACATAGCAACACTCTCAGTGGCAACTGGCATACTTTAAGTTACATAGCGAAGGACAACCTGACGGTCGACTCTCTTCCTGCCTAATCTGTCGAGCCGACAATTACACAGAAACCAACTACCATTCATGGATTGATCCTATTGCAAGGAAGCATGTGAACCCAAATAAAAGCTCAATAGCGTAGGAAGTGCAGGCTTCTGTAAGGAACATTAAGTGAGTAGATGATCGAACCAAATTTGTCGCAGTGATGGGCCAGCAGCAGCCCAACGTCTAATATGAGGCGTCCTAGTTCCTTGAATGCTGCAAAATAAACACATGTCACAACTTTAGGAGAATGTCTCCGTTTGCAACTACCTACTCTGCGTCAGATTCTAGAGGTATCAATGGTGTTGAGCATTTAGCCAACGCATCATTGTTCATGCTAAGAAGAGACTTCAAGATAAACAGACATTCAAACCCAACCAAACTTACTGTACCAGATTCAAGTTCGGGTAGATCCTCTTTTGGCCAAAGATTTGGACGGCAGTATGAGGGATACCTGCGGAATTATGCAAATTAGACAAGCACCAAGACTGCAGAATCGACAATGACATCGTTCATAAAGCTTGTAACAAAAACGAGTGACACCAAACCTTTCAATCAGTACTTCATCAGTGGTTGGCATGTCGACAACGGGATTCGCATAAAATGATCCTTTGTACATGTCTGTGTAAACAAGAATATAGAGAGGGCTCAGTGCAAGTACACCTCAACATGAACACTCTTGCTAACTAGGCCTCTCAGTACAACGAGCATAAAGACTCCTTGAAAGTGCTTCACAAAGAGCTTCACCAAGATTTCCCAACATCATTTATAAAGATTGCTCCGCTTAAAGATGGGCTAGAAAATCTAACCGCATAAAGATTGGAAAGGTGGGTAAGTCAGGAATTTGCAAGAAATCATCCCATTGTACAGGTTCGCCAACATAACATTACCTGGTTGACCAGATGTTAGCATTTCTTTTCCATGACTCCAACCGAAGGAGAACCTGCAAGTTGCAAACAACCCCAAGTCAACTTACTACCGTGCTCCCTTTGAACTATTTCCAAGGTTCTCTTGATTAAAAGAGCACATTGTTATTGCGACTCACTTGGTTGGCATACACGTACCTACTTGCGGGATCTACTATTGATTCTTTCGCCTCGTCAGTAAGCGCAGCAATCCTGCACACAATTTTTGTGCCACCAATTATTCATACACCTCAAACAAAAAGAAACTCGCCTGTCCACTATTCCAGCATGATCCTCCTCAGCTAGCTCTGGTCTACCTGGACGCAAGGGGTAGAAGCTTCAAACGCAGTTCACTGTACTTGGGAACCTGCAAAATGGAAAGACGCGTGAGTCGGTGTAAAGCTTTGGTCAGCATGCCACTGAGAAAATCAGAATAAGAGTACACAGGCAACAGACATCGAAACAGCGAAAGCTTTAGGGAGGGACAAAAATTGCATACGCCTGAAACAGCCACAATGCCGAGTGAGTTGGGACCAAATCCGGCCTCTAGCTCCCGAGATAAATCCAAATCCTCCCTCTGCAAACAAAACCACATGGTAGCATAGTCAGTAAAGGTACCGCCGAGAATCGTCATTGACGACGATCATAAGGCCGGTTGCTCGTCTTCTCATCTATCCGACGGGAAGCAGAGCAAGTCCATGAATTGGTCGTCATGGACAAAGTTTCCAGAAAATAAACAACGTAAAAATCTTGAATCTTAATTGTGGAGGCATGGCACCTTGGGAGAACGGCGCAAGAAAAGAAGACATTCAGAACATAATCATGGAGAATTATCTCCTACACTAGACGGTGGCTGAGGGGCTCTAATTGGGTCAGAGTTTAGGTCAACTTCGCCAAACAAGACGTAAAAAATTTCAAGCCTATTCCAAGTAATCAAAGAGCAAGGGCTCTGTAGAGTTTAACGTTCATCAGACAAGCAGAGAGGAGAGCAAACTCACCAGCAAAGTTGAGTAAGGAATAGTAATGACATGACCCACTGTCGCTGTAGTATGCAATTCCTCTACACCCCTCTCATCGTCCAAACCCTCCATCCTCAAAACCCTATACCTATCACCATTAGAAAGGTTTATAAGGTGATTCGATCTATGTACAAATAACTGTGAGCAGAGGTGATAAAGGAACAAGGTAATTGACAAAAGACGAGAATGAAAAGGTTCTGTTTTCAGGCGATACAGACCTTGCATTCAAACCGAAATTCGAGTTCTCGAAACCACACCGTTGAATTACGAAGAAACAACGAAATGGTCACCCTGATTTCATTGAAAAAATTAGACTGATAACTGCGGAAATGGAGAAACCTGTAATCACATATGTTCGCAAGAAAACAAGAGAAGCGCAGAATTGATGCAAGCAACGTAATCCGAATAGCACGGTACAAGCTAACTAATGTGCTAGCAGAGTTGATGGGAGTTCAACGTCAAAGCACTCAACCAACACACAGCCGGTCAAGCAGAAAAGGACGGGCTCAAGCAAGCGACAGCGTGGAAGTTCCTGTTGCGCAACGTACACGTAATGGTCGCGCTCACTCATGAGTGACCGTGAAAGTTCCCTATGACAATGACTCGTTACCAAGATTCGAATTGGCAATTGAGTTCCCCGAAACCACCCCGTGCCTTATACTATGTCGCGATGACTCGGCCGAAAGCTCGACCATCGCTAGCAATCACTGTACTAATTCTCCACCTAAAACCTCAAATGCGACCACATCGTGCACCCAAAAGGCCAAAATTTATCATTGAGTCAAAAATCGATTGGCGGGAGTTGACTCCGCAGTAGACACGCGTCATTCTCGTCAGACGCTCATAAAAGTCAACAATCGCTTAAAATTTGCCGAACCACCACCTTCGGACTCAGATTTTTTGCTTCTGAAAGCACGAGAAGAAATCGCTTGAGGAGCCTGAACAACCCACCATGAACTTGAAGCTTCAGCTGTAAACTACAAGCAAAACTTGGACAGTGGAGTCTGAACTTTAAATTCAAGTTTCGGAAGCGTCGTCGGTTCCGGAAGATTGACTATTATTGCATTTTGAACGTATTGTTTATTAGCTTCACTGTATCAAGTTTCCGGACTTCGCGGTGAGCTTTCGATTGCGGAACCTACCTGCAAGCCGTTTATCCGGGATCCGATTCCTGGGATTCAGTGTGCTTAAAAGCCTCAAATCATTAATCAATAAGTTACTCATTGCTTTCTGCGTAGATGTCTGACGACGCCAGTTCTCTCTCCGTGGACCGCGTCACAGGAGATCACTGTAGCACTCCTTCAGCCAGGCCTTGCTGAACGTGAAACGATCGATCGGCGGACCATCGATCACAACAGCCCTTGCCACCAGCGCTGTCTTGTGCTGCAGGATCCTTGCATTCGATCTTTCAACGTGCAAGTATTGTGGAATCCCTGGTTCGGACGTCATCGTGACGAAGAATATTCTGACCGTAGGCGTCTAAATGAGTCCTCCCTTCCCATCACGCAGGTCTGCATAATTGCACGCCGTCGTTGCTGTGTTCCAGAATGGCGCACCCAGTGTCCAATGGCCATGCCGAGGAGCAAGCGGAAGGGGGGGTTCCCCTCATAAACGGCCGTGCTCCGCCCTCGGACTCGTCTACCTACGTCTCCATCCCTGTGACAGAGGAGCACCGCAATGGAAACCCTAAACATGCAGATTCAACTTCGTACACGGATGATGGGCCTCTCGTGCTGACGCCCTATGCATTTGCTACGCAGCAGGACGCTAGGCTCCCCGACAGTGGCCGCACTCGTGCAAAGCTGCTGCTCTTGGTAGGTTTGATTTTATTGGTAGTGGTAGTGGTGACTCCTGTGGCTGTGCTGTTGCGATCTCGCTATGCTAGACAAGCTGAAGCCAGGAGGATATTTGAAATTCGCGCTTTCAAGCACCGCACTGCTTTCCATTTCCAGCCTGAAAAGAACTGGATGAACGGTATGTCGGTCGATCCACACTTCACATAGTTGTATTGCCTTCTGTAATGCAACCATTTCTGTGTTGCAATTACTTCTTAGACTCAGGTGTTTCTGAAATACTTGCATGCATCTGTGTTTGTGAGCTGTGTGCGTGTGAGAGTACCCACTTATTTTCGACCAGTCAATCATCTTTGCTATGTCTGAGGGTCAATGCTTGGTGATGTACGAGCTTTAATTGAGTGCAATTACTTGTGAACTAGCAGCTGACTTTGTAACTTTTGACAATGTGCCTCGGGAGTGGGTGGTGGTTGCAACCGGAGAGAGTAGTGAGATTTAGGGTTCATGTGTGAGTGGTGTGAATCATGTCTGCAGAGATCAGATGAGTACCAGGGACATCCATCATGCTGACAGGGTTGGTCTTCTGGTGTTGTGTGTTGGTGCTGCCTGATCTTGACACTGAACAACAACGGATGAAAATTGTTCAGATCCAAATGGTACGCCGTCTCTTCGCCGAACCTGGAAATATGACGAAATCTCATATATTTGTGGCAGTCCTTGTACGATTGAGGATACATAAGAGTGCAGCCTCCTTTCGACAATAGGATTTCGTGGAAACGGATATAACAGCTATGGTCTTTCCCATGCTTAGACCCATGTATGTAGAGGTGGCAACGAAGCGTTGAATGGGAATGACAATGACGTCCTTCGTCATGATGTTGTTCTCTTTCAATTGAGCACGATGAAGAAGATCTAGCTAGTAAGATTGTTGTGTCTAGAACGTGACAGTCCAACCCCTTCTAAAAGATAACCTCCCGCGCTACCTAGTCATTTGTACCCCGTTCAATCGCATTTCTACAGAGGTGACAATTAGGTGTTAAAATGGAGTATTCTCAACCAAAATCTGGTCATTATGGTGTCCTTTAGATTTGAGCATGATTGAACGGAAGGCACTACTTCTTCAAACATAAAAGTACGGCCTTGCTATAGACAGAAATCTTGCCTAGTCTTGTGCGACGCTGTGGTTTAACCTGATTGGTGTCAAGCATGTGAGAAACTCGTCATGAAGTGATGAGTGAGGTGGACTGACTGCAATCAATTCATGAACATATGCAGGACCGATGTACTACAAGGGGTGGTACCACCTGTTCTACCAGTACAATCCGCTCTCGGCAGCGTGGGGCACCATCATCTGGGGCCATGCGGTGTCCCAAGATCTTGTCAAATGGCAGCACCTAGAGCCGGCACTGTTGCCCGACCAGTGGTACGATGCGAAAGGCGTATGGTCCGGCTCTGCAACCATCTTACCCGATGGCACTCCCGTTCTGCTCTACACTGGCTGGTCCAATTCCTCTGAGCAAATTCAGAGCCTGGCTTTCCCGACCGATGCATCCGACCCTCTGCTCCGAAAATGGGTGAAGGTCAGTCGGTGATAATTCTGGCTGCTTTTTTTTTGACCACCTGGTATTCACATGGTAAGTAAGCAATGGTTGTCCTGTCTACTGATTACACCTTTGTGTGTGTACGTAACAGGCTCCGCAGAATCCAATTGCGGGGGTACCTGCCGGCTATGCCGCGGATTCGTTCCGAGATCCCACCACCGCGTGGCAAGGGAATGATTCTGTATGGCGAATTCTGGTTGGCGCCAACAAGGGAGAAAATGGGACTATCGGAACGGCGCTTCTGTACAAGAGCTTGGATTTCCAGACGTGGAACTACACTGAGACAGCCTTGCATTCCGTGGTAGGAACGGGCATGTGGGAGTGCCCGGACTTCTTCCCTGTGCCAGTCTCAGGCGCTGTGCAGGGGAGCGATTTTCAGACCTCCACCCACGGTTCACGCGTAAAGCATGTGCTCAAAGTCAGTGCCAATGACAGGCTCCACGATTACTACTCCGTGGGGACCTACGCGACGGACAATGATACCTTCTCGCCTGAAAGTGTGAACCTGGACGCCGGCATTGGGCTGCGCTACGACTATGGCAAGTTCTACGCCTCCAAGTCTTTCTATGATCAGAATCGCGCTCGCCGTGTTCTGTTTGGCTGGGTGAATGAATCTGACAGCCAGGCCGCCAGTCTTGTTAAGGGATGGGCGTCTGTTATGGTACACTCCAACCTCCTTGTCCTTATGAGCTGTTTCCCGTCGGCAAATTCCGGCAAGTCGCATCACTTTAGAAATAGAGGTTTTAGTGCTTTAGTGGACTTCCGTATCTTTCCAATGACTTAAAAAGTAAAAGAATAGAATCTTAATGTTACACCTGCACTACGAATCTGATGTACCATACATGGGGGTATCAAACCTGGAAGCAATCAGATGTCAAGCTACCTAAATCTGATTTCTCTTTGATTGCAAAGTTTCACTAGTGCAGCAGCTAGCTTAGAATTATTTTATGTCAAGCAAAAACCTGAGTTCAAGTTTGGGGAAGTATGTCGTGGTCTGAAAAATCATACCTTCTGTGTCGGGAGTGGGTTCGAGTTTGTCGTCATGTCAGGTCAGGGAGTACAGATGGATTCGTAGAGCGTGAGTGTTGATGGATGGGGGGCAACGTGTATGTGCACAGGCGGTTCCTAGACAGGTTTGGCTAGACAATCGGACAACCACGGACCTCATTCAATACCCGGTCGATGAGCTGCAATCTCTGCGTGGACAGGATGCGTCGTATGAGAATCTCAATGTCGAAGCTGCATCTTCCGTCAAATTGAATGACACTGGTGGCAATCAAGTACTTTCACTTCCTCACGGTCACATTGATCTGTTTGCGAAGATAAATAAGAAGAAATCAATTACTTGGTAGCTCAGTCGACGTGAGGAAGTTTCTGTATTGGCAGTCAATTCTTGCAGATTAATGACATTGAGAATCATGCCAGCCACAAAGTTCCAACCTCGCAAGATTTTTCCAGTTATCAACGTCAATATTTTAGCTTGAGCAGGGCTTCCGCCTTCGAAGCCCTAGTGACTCTGAGGGAGAAAGAAAAGTAATCTTATGATTTGAATGTGCAGTTGGACATGGAAATATCATTCTTAATGCCAAATGCAAGCCGAGGGTTACAACCTCCTGAGCTTCTGGATGAAAACGGGCAACTGTCATGCAACCCGCAAGGGGGAGGGTCCCCAAGTAGTAACACAGTGATGGGGCCCTTTGGGGTGTATGTGCTTGCCACCCATGACTTACGAGAGCGGACAGCCCTCTACTTCCATGTTCTGCAGTCCCCTGGCGAGGGCTTGAAGATTCTTGTCTGCAGCGACCAAAGTCAGTCGTCAGTGGCGTCCAGTTTGGATAAGTCTGCGTTTGGCAGCTTCGTCCGTGTGTACGAGAGTGATCAATTCCTCACCCTCCGAATTTTGGTACGTTGTATCCGCTCCCTTCCTCTGTCCTCCTTTTGGAATTCTCCTCTCGTGTTCCTAACAACCCTTCCTAAGTCGAATTTTGCACATATAAACAACATCGTCAACCAGGTTTCCACCAACGGGGTCAACATCATGCATTACGTAACTCCCTCTTCGAGAGCAGGAATTCTCTAGGTTGTAGAATATCTATGGAACTTAAAGAGTCTGAGAGACATTACTCAACGTCGGTCCTGGAATGGAGAGGACAAAGTTTGGCGTTGCGAGTCTAACAAGGCAAACTGCTCTCTTGAATTGATCAGGTAGACCATTCTATAGTGGAGACGTTTGTGCAAGGCGGTCGGACAGTGATCACTTCAAGGGTTTATCCGGAGCATGCTCTGGACGATGCAGCTCATGTCTTCGTGTTTAACAACGGCACGGAGCCTATCACAGCCTCCACAATAAGAGCGTGGAATATGAATAGTGTCCACATCACTAACTTCTCAGGATGAAAGAGTAGTTGCCATTGCCACCAAGCCAACTTAGCGAGTCCAGGTTTTATTGTTCAGTACACAGCTGATTGTATGCACTCAGACCTGATTAGACCCTTTTTTATCGACATCCTTTGATAGGCGAAAAGCTAGGTTCATATATAGCCAGGTAGATACTACCGTTATTGCCACGCAGCTACTCCTGTTTCTTAATTCTTTCGGTGATGGTGCACCATTTGTTCAAGTTTCTAAGGTTGACCTTTGCTGCCTCTAAACGAGGAAAGCAAGGATACTCAAAATCGCTGACTTCATTATTCTGAGCCATGTCAACACCTACCTTAGAGCAAGTGAATGATATCCACTCCGCTTAGTGATTCTACCAGCGGTAGGCTTATCTTGTTGAGCGCTCGTTATTTTCAGAAGGCCGCCATTGGGTTTATTGCGGATACCGCCAGCACTCAAGCTCCACATATAGGTTTGTGGCACTGACAATAGCAGGGTTTCCCTTTTGCCTCCCTGCAAGTTCGCAAGCAACATTTTAGAATTGTTCTCATTGACCACTTCTTATTTGTTCTTCTGTGAATCAAACTGAAACCGGTGAGCTATCCGCCCTTGTGATGATTCGGCTTCAGAGGGAGGATGGAAGGATCTAATACAGGCTAAAGACCCACCACTTCAAGCTAATGCAGATGTCTTCTTTGTCTCATTTCGAACTACTCTTTGCAAGAGGATTCGAGGTTTATCAATAGATAAGTACCTACTTAATTGTGTAGAGTCAGAGAGAAACGTCGAAAGTACACAAATGACTTGGACGGTTCGCCAGGAACACTTACCCCACTGGTGTGAGTTTGACTTTCACTCTGTGCCAGCAAGTGTTGTTGACACCTCTGAAGTTCCAAATGTGCTCCATGTCATTGGGCTGCACGTTATAGGCACTGTCAACCTGTAGGCACGAAAATAACGATTCATAGGTTTCTGAAGCAGAGATACCCCGGATGCCCAAGGGTTGAAATAAAAGCTGCGTTACTGGAGACTTAGACGAATAGTACCGCTTTCGCGACAATCTCAGTCGGGGGATACACCACGGCAACATGCTCCCAGAATACCCATGTCCATTTTAAGAGCTGCGGATTTGTGAGCGATGCAGCTTTACCATCTGCCTCGAATGGGTCGAAAATCTCGACTTTCCGAGGAACAGTTCCACAACAAGGACACGGTATGCGAGGGACTGGAAACGAGCCTTGTCGACATTCAGCGTCCTCCCATGAGCGCCCACCATCCACAGACACATCAACACGGTCAATCGCTCGACCACCACCAGCAATAGCATACCCCCTAATGGTAACCTGCAACTATAGATAGGGCGCCAATGTGAGAATGCCATAAGAGATTTCAAAACACTGCCTCAGGAAATCGTTATTTTCGCTGATTGAATCAGCAGAACTGGGGAAACATTTGACATATTGCATTGTTGCTCTAAGCCTCCTATCCAATCTATGATGCATATTGCAACAAGTTACACAGATAACATGAAAGCTGAAAGAAAGTGATCAAGGAAACTCACCTTCGTTCCCTGTGGTAAGAAAATGCCATCATGAGGTATGCAGATGCTACTCTGAAACCACACCCACGCCATTTATTCATGTCCATGTTAGCATGTAGAGTACTATATGAGCATGTCATACCTTAGATCACCACATTAGATAGAGGGATAGAGTATAAGTCTTTGCATTAAGAGGGCATGTATAGACTCGTACTTGAACAGGAAATTCCATTAACGGACGTCTTGAATACCAGTCTACTTCGGTTACCCATGGGGGATCGAGCTCCAAGTGTGGCGGATAATGCTTGAAGTGTTTTTGCATGTAGAATCCCTGCCTTAGGTGAGGGACACAATACACCGAACTTGTTAAAATTGCATGTGCATTTCAAACGAGAGCGATAAGGAGCTGAAATTCCTACCAGGAAAGCATATGCAATTTCAAACGAAGATCACTAAATATATCAGGATTGGAAGAGGATAGATATCTACCTCTTGCAGCTTTTACTTGAAAGGACAGGATGTATTTATGAAGGTTGTAATGGTAGAGGAATGAGGATGAGCTTTGACCTCTCTCAAGAGGTTTAGAGAAAGGAACTTCAAAATAATATGACATGAGCATCTTACATGGAAATTCAGACTTGAAGGGTTCTGGAAAGAGCTAAATTGTTCAAGTAAGATTCTACGAGTTTTTGGTGTACCTGGCACTCGTCCTTAGAAATCCGAATTTCCCTCAACCACTTCACAGACCGAGCACCAATGCAACCCGGAATAATAACACGCAAAGGGTATCCATGCTCGCGAGGTAGCTCCTGTGTTTGTAGTTTTAACGAACACAGAGAACACCACACTCAAAGCAAGAACCGAAAGATCAACTCAAAAAATCAGTGCTTGTGCTTTAGAATATTGAACGGTCCAGAAATGAAAAATGTTCTTGTTCACATCGATGTCTAGGGAAAGGCAATGGAGTCGACTGATACCTCATAGTTCATCTCGTACGCAATTATTATATCTGCTCTTGGTGTGGTGGCATGGATCAACGGAATGGAGGACTTGAAAGGTTCATCAGGTGATTCCTGCGGTATCGGAAAATGTGGAAGAACATTCTATTATCGAAGCTTCGTAGCCACCCCAACTTTTTCTGAAAGTCGCAGATGGGCTCACAAAATTTCTGTAGCATCTTCCAAGAATCTTGTAAATTACTTCATTCTATGTACCTTCATGTAATCGACGCTGATAAACTCCACGAAGCGGCCACCAGTATCTGTCTCCAATGTGCGGTAAGGAATTCCCTGCATTTTCAGAATGTCTGCGAGTCTGACTCCTCCCCATATCGCTGCATGCATCACATGATGAAACGAAATAAGAGACGCGTTCAAGAAAATACCTAAGATGCTCCAAGAGTTTGATATGATCCTTGCAGATCATTAGCATTATATCACCAAGAACATGATTTTGGCTCTTAGCACTACTGTAAGTATGTACCGGTTCCAATAGCTGCATTGCCCCAAGGAACCTCTAAGATTTTTTTCTGCTGATGCATTTCATTCCTCCGATTTCCTGCACACTATATTTACCATAGCATTATCCATTCTGTAAAAGGTAAAAGGATGCTGCTCTTGATTTCAATGTCCACACAGTGAGATGATTTTTTAATGTTCAGACCAATAAAGAAGGCTTCAATGGTCGGAGTCAATTCACCATCAGTGTCACGAGTACTCTCGACTTCGGCATCGCACTGCGAAATCGAACAAAGAGAAGAATTTTGAGTATTCATTGCAATACGCCTGAAAAGGGTCTGGTGTAATTTAGCTTCTTTCAACGAAAATTATTAGAGGATCGGGGTATCACAAGATCGGTCATGGGGAAGAATGAATAGCATCTTCCTGACTTAAGAATCTTCCTTCTGGCTCCTTTCAATCCAACATTGTCTTTTTGTTTTTGGCATGCAAAGAATGAGGATCTTGGATGTCAAAGCTTCAATCTTGGCTGTCCCCATGGAGTGACACTGATTGGACCCGGCAATTAAAATACCAATACCACCTTCCAGGATTGACCCTTCCTTAAACAAAATCAATCTGACGGCGAACTACATGACTGCGAGCTGTTTTGTAGGAATGTAGGTATATTGTTATAAGAGCATAAACCTCCTCTTGGAGGGCTAAGAGGGCCACATTTCTACTTCAAACAACTTGCTCAACATTGAGCTATACAACCTACAGATATATTAGTATGCCACATATTTACGCACAGAATGGCATCGAGGTAGAAACTTGTTGGCTTTGGGAGAAGTCCAGAGAGCTCCAACTCATACCTGCAAGGAAGAACTAGGCGTTGTCACCCTGCATACCCTGAATGGTAAGATTCAATTGACTTACAGAAAAGTTGGTGGCGAGGCTCCAAAATTTACTAAACGCACGAATTTTGGACCAATTTTATTGATGTTGGATGCTGTGCTGTAGTTCAGAATCGTAGAAGCCCAGTTTGAGTTTGATTTAGCATCGAAAACTAAGGGTGTGATAAGTTGATGATTAGTTATGGAGCAAGGAAGTGCGTCACCGACGCAATGTAGTGAAAGAGGAAGCAAGATGCAGATGACGTACATGAACGGATCATCCAGCGTTGGAACGGGACCATGGTTACACTTGAAAAAGATGGGCTCTGGCGTCAAGAAAGTCTCCTGAAGAACTGACGCCAATGGTTCTCCATGATACGGCGTCTACAAATGGTCATGAAACAGCGAAAATGTTACACCTGTATGCTATTCTTGTTCGAGTTTATGGGGTCGTGTTGCTGTGAGGTCAAAGTTTGCATGTTCAAACCAAGCTATTGATGCGCAGGAGCTTGCTGCGTTCCTTAGGATCGTTTTCGTAATCCTTGGGGCCGACCAAGCCAACCGGGATTTTGGCGGGCTTGTTACAGCACTTAGGCGACTTACATCGCGCCAACTCCGGTGGGAATTTGGGCGGATCGGGCGTGATGTTGGAGCAGTCTCCCTTTTTTGTCATCATCTCCACAGAGAAAATGAACAATCAACAGGCCCATCGCCTTCGCCTTGAATGAATGGATAGGTTCGATCCCTTCGCCTGGACCATTACTGCCATGTCGCTCACTTCTCACCTTCTTCCTCCCCAGTGCTAACATAAAGATTGTGCTTCGTGAAGAGTTGTTTCAAGCAGAGGGCATGCTCAGAAAGTTTAGGGCAAGGATGAGGAGTAGGGTTCGTCAAGAAAGTGGCGGGGCGACAATGGCGGCAACTCCTCATTGTCATTCTGGTTGTATGCAAGGACGTGGACAAGCAGAGTTAAGCAATGGAGGACCATGACGGCTTTATAAATGTGGTATGTGCTCTTCACCAACACAAGAATGCCCACGATGGTGATAAAGATTTGCGAGAGAGAAAGGAAGCCTCCCACAGCGGGTGGCAACATGCATGCATTCGCGGCAGAAAGAAATCACACCAAAAAGCAAAGGCAGTGTTGCGCACAAGCAGCGAAAACCTGCGGTGAACTAATGTGGGGACTACATGAAGCACCACTGCATCTCGTTTCATGCATGATGCGTGACATGCTCTCAAACAACACCACCTTCAAATGAGCCATTCCTGTGGCCAGTGGATGAGATTCAGAACACCAATCTAGTAACCCCGCAAGTTGATGTTAGTAGCTTCTTAATTCACAAAGCTTCTCAGTTCTCATTGTGCTTGGGAACACTTGGCATTCATGAAACATCAACCCAGGAAGTTCACTTTTGGGAAGTTCACACTACGGCAAGTAGCATCACAAAAGGCATTCTTCTTACGCCTTGAAGTTCAGAAACTCTACTTGTACGGGTTGATGTCTACAGTATTTGGTCAAACTTCATGAATTTCCAAAATACTCTGACAACATTTCAATTTGAATCAACATTTCAGTTTCATTAAATATTGAACATCTTGAAGATATTACATTTGATTACAATACATGATTTTCTAGCATATTGTATCTTCCTGAAGTAACTATGTATAAGCAAGTTTCATAAGGTGATAACCCATAATAGAATATCGTGATAATTTTGGGACCTCTATTTTCACTCATTATTGTGCTTTGTATGTATCATGATAATAAGAATGTAGAGACTGAAGCATTTGGAAACCATCTGCACAACCCTCCTTAGTAGCGCCTCAGGCAAGGGCACAACCACAAGAGTGGGAGGGCAAAGGCGAAGGGTGAGAGAGAGGGGGCTAAGTTATAAAGGTTCAAGCCTCTATCTGATTTCCTGTGAAATATCATGAACTTGGGAATATCATGATATCGTGATAATAGTGGGTTGCTAATCAGGTGGTTACAAGTGAATATCATGATTTTGGTGAATTATCATTATATTAGGAGGGCTGCCAAATGCATTCTAAATGGTCAAAGTAAGATGGTTTGGTGACACTTTGAGATTGAGACTAAATTCACAATATACATACTCATACAACTTTTTATGAACCAAAAGTAAGTAGATCCTTCTACCCATCTTTTAAACCTTTTGTAAACTAACACTCTTGTATACAATATCTTCAAACGCAAGCAATAAATGTAAACAACAATAAAGACCAACTAACTAACGGGAAACTTCAAAATAGTTATAATTTAAATTGTTTCTATTTTAGACTAATTAACCCTTAAAGGCGCCAGTCAGCCCGAGGGGTTGTTTCCAGAACTTTAGGTGGGCCTACTGACGTCATGCATGCACCGAATATTCTTGCTTTGGTACCGTTCTGGTCAGGACAAACTCCTCCCTCAAAACCAATTATCGTCACTTCGATCGCTCTTGTATCGATTTTACAATTGCAATCCCAAGCTAATTGGAGGCCCTCGCTCATGCTCGAGCTCCTACCCGAGTGTGGCCATTGCCATTCTCATCGCCATTCTTCGTATGGTTTCGAAGGAGCCAACCTCCTTTTTAATCACCCGTGTCAGAAAGTATTCGTATTTTTAGGTCGCAAGAGAGAGACCGTTTCTTTGGACTTTTGTGCAACGGTCGTGGCAGGTAGAAACAGTGAAACGATTGTGCATCGGTTCATCGTCGCGAGCAGCACCGAACAAGATTTCTCAGTGAGTTTGAGAATTGGTTGCATACTTGTCAAGGACATGTTATTCAGCACCATACAAGATTTATCAGTGAGTTTGAGAATTGGTTGCATACTTGTCAAGGACAAGGTGATTCCGTTGTCGCTGAGTGTTTCCGCTTACTTGATGAAACCTACCTGCTTTCTCTCCCGCTTCCCAGAGGTGTAGTACTTCCTGAGAATCTTGGACCTAGAAATTTCAGATTTTTGTTTAGAAGGAACATCGCTGCTTTGTTGCGTTGGAAGGAACAAAGAAGTGAAGGAGATAGCAGTGGATTCTCTGATTCCATGTACAACTACATTCGCGAAATTTGGTGGCCTGACAGTCACTCAGAAGCGCTTCATCGACCTGCAAGCGATGGAGCAAAACAATTTAATTTGTTTTCTTTCTTACTTCGATGTGTCAATGTGTCGTTTTCTAATTTATTCCATATACTAGAACCCCAAGCAGCCTTAGCACCTAAACAGAAGGCGGAGTTGCAGTGTGCTCTTATTGAAAGCTACATGAGCCAAGGTCTTGTCGATCAGGCAAATGAAGCCTTTTAGAGACTTGCCGTTGGCTAGATCTCGTATTCTCGGTTACAGAGCTTTGATAGCAGTAAATCCTGAGGAAGTTGAGAAAATACTGCGATCATAGGGATTTTCACCATTGCTAGACTGCTGCGATCATAGGAATTTTCACCATTGCTGATTTTCACCATTGCTGGACTGCTAGACTGCTGCGATCATAGGGATTTTCACCATTGCTGATTTTCACCATTGCTGGACTTCTAAACTGCTGCGATCATAGGGATTTTCACCATTGCTAGATTGCTGGACTGCTGGACGATTACAAGTTAGAAGGGCTTTTATTTGATTAGAATATAGACTTGATTTGATAGAAAACGAAATCAGTAGAAACGATATGGTATTTTACTGAATCAACTAATCAAGATTTATAGGTTAATAATTGGTGTAGGATAATTTGATTAGGTTAGTAGCACGCTCGAATTTTATTGAACTAGTTAATCCACTTGAATTGACTGAATTGAGCATTTTACTAGTAAATTTGAATTACTTGTAAATTTGATTCGTAACCCTAATTCATCCCAAGGCTTGGGCGAGTGAATGTTTCGAGGTTCATGAAGCACAACCTCAATTGTTACCGACCTTGTGAAGCAGAACGTTGTCAAACATATTTATTGAATGAATTAGTTGGCTAAGCATGAACGTAATCAGGATTAAGTTGAGGAGCCATTAGTAGTTTTCTTGTTCATTGTCATTGATCTTCGTATTCTTTGTTTTGAATTCATGATTGATCTTCGTATTCTTTTATTCGAATTCATGATTGACCGTTTGTTGATCTTGATGGAGGTGCTAATTTGATGTGTGTGAGGGAAGGTCAAGGTCTTGGTCAATGTAGATTCTAGACTTGATGCAACTAGGTCTTAGTTAGACCATAGTCTCTTTGCCCTCATGCTCCTCATTATCCGTAATTGCATGTCAACGTTGGGGTTGCATCGTCCGGTGCGCAAGCAAAGGATCGATCAGAGGCTTCGATCCCGGTGCAATCCTCATTGCCAGTGCTCTTGACGCCGGCGAGTGCCAGCGGAGGTCGCAGCAGAGGTTCGGTAATTCGTAGCAAAGGTGCCGCTCCGAGGTCATCCCCTGTTTCGGCTTTGCTATCGTTGGCACCAACGTTGCAACAGGTGCATTCGTCACCAACGTTGCAGCAGGTGCATTCGTCACCAACGTTGCAGCAGGTGCATTCGTCACCAACGTTGCAGCAGGTGCATTCGTCACCAACGTTGCAGCAGGTGCATTCGTCACCAACGTTGCAGCAGGTGCATTCGTCACCAACGTTGCAGCAGGTGCATTCGTCCGTTGTTGGAGACCGTTGTTGGAGAGGTTACATTCAAAGGCCGTCCTGGGGCTCTACACCCTGTCCAACAAGTTGGAAGCCCTGGCCAGTAGGTGCTAGGCCCAATCACAGATGATGGACCCCCTTCTCATCAGCAAGTTCGCCAGAGGTTACAATTGGGTGTAGTAGGGGAGTTGACATTGGAAGCAGTAAGCAAAAGAAAACGTCAATCAAAATCAAAAATTGCTCTATTCACTGGTGAGTCCTCTAATCCTCATGTGGATGATATGATTATGTTTGATGAGATGAGAAATTCTCAACTCGAGAATACCAATGCATTTATTGGTGGTTTGCAGGATGAATTTGAAGAAGGTGAGGGCATGGAATCTCTCTTGCTAGCGCTCGGGAACAAAGAAATTTGTAGCTTAGATAGTAATCAAGAGATAGATTTTGAGAAAATTTGGGCATCTTCTTCTTTGACAAGAAGAAATGTTACACTTCGTTCCGATTCTGATATAAACTTACATGCACCTTTATTTGACTTGGGTTGTTGTGGTCGGTCTTGTGTTGTCCCGAGATGTGCCTAATCTTATAATTCATGAAGATAGTGAAGCTAATTGTTTGGAATTTTTTTAGGGCACAGTAACTAATGAATTTTATGATCCCATGTTAGCTATAGACATGTTCACTATTTTACAGTATGGTCCCTGGGGTCTTTTGATGTGCCCGAAGCGGTGGTAAGGTTTGTAGATGACAATGACGAATTTGCTAGTGTAAGTGAAATTTAATTATGGGGACAACGTTTAAAAACCGCTAGTCCATCGCATAGCTCAAGTAGTAGTAGTGACTTTTCTTATTTACCGGGGTAATCAAATTCCAACTTATCTAATGATATGGATAAATTAGAATCTCTTGAATTGACCCCTAACTCTAAAAAATGGTTTATTCAATCGTCTCAACCAACACAAGAATTAGGTTTAGATTGAGATTTGACATTTGAAGAATTTAGTAAATTATCTATTGGTGATAGATTTCAAGAAGGAATGTGGAATAATCCATCCAAACAACTCCCTCCTATTATTTGGTTGGGGGGAAATCAAGGTTTAAAATACCCTTTGTCAAATTGTCTCAGCCCGTTGGATTTTCTTTTGCTTTTTTGGCCCAATTCTATTCCTGTGAAAATTGTTAGGATGACTAATTTGTATGCAGCATCTAATTTAAGTGAAGATAGGACATGTGGGGGAAGTAAGTGGGTTAGATTGACTGTAAAGGAATTATTGAAGTTCTTTAAAGTTTTAATGTTTATGGGCATAAAAAGATTGCCATGTGTTAGATTACATTGGACAAAAAAATTCATAGACTTATTTAGAACCGACGCTATTAGGAAACATATGAGTAGAAAACGTTTTGAGGATATTCTAAGATGTATACACTTAGTAGATAACAAAGATGTAAGTGTTGATAAAAATAGCCCACAATATAATAAATTGGCAAAAACCGAATGGTTAGTAGTGGAACATAACAAATTATGTAGTGATTATTTTTTTCCTGAGCAAAATCTATGTGTTGATGAGATGATGATTAAGTATACGGGAAAATATGCTCCAATTAAACAATATATGAAGGCCCGAGCCCACAAAATATGGTGTGAAAATTTGGTGTCTTGCAAATTGTGATTCTAAGTATGTGCAGAAAATAGAGATTTATTGTGGAGCATGTGACTCTCAAGAAAAAGGGAATGTTGGTGGAAGAACGGTTTAGAATCTCATGAAAAGTTTAGAAGGTAAGGGTCACATTGTCACTTGTGACAATTTTTTTACTTCTCCCACTTTATTTTGGCAATTGTTGGAGTGTGGTATATTTGCTACGGGAACTTGCAGGACGAATCGCATTGGTTGGCGTCAAGCCCTCACCAATGCACCGACATCGGGAACCCGAGGACAATTGTGGTATCGGGTGCATGCTAGCGGCAAAATGTGCGCCGTCACATGGTTTGATAATAAACCGGTATGTTTACTTTCAATTGCTTGTAGTCCTATTGATTCCACAAAGTCTTTGTTTATTAGCCGTTGGCATGTAGGGGGTCACATCCAAATTCCCGCTTCTCCCGTTTTATTGCACTACCAACAACATATGAGTGGAGTAAATGTCCATGATCAATTGCGTGCTTATTATAGTTTGCAAAGACGTGATCATAAATGGTGGCACAAATTTTTTTTCCACATCTTAGATCAATCGTTTTTGAATGCATTTATCTTGTATAAAATGGCTATGGTGCTTAGGGGAATTAAACCAATATCACATTTAGAGTTTTATGTTCAAGTTGCTAATGCCATGACTTACGAGCCAGAAAAGATGCTAACATGTATGCCAAGGGCCTTGGAGCCAAATCCAGGCAAGTTACACTATACCATGGCATGGTCCGGACATGAAACCCGTTGCCGACGTCATTGCGTTGTATGTATGAAAGTTCAACAATTTTATTGTCCCACTTGCAATGTGGCAATTTGTATGGGAAATTGTTTCGTTATTCTTCATTCAAAATATTGAGAAACAACTAGTTTGATTTTTTTTTTTTTTTTTTATATATGTAAATCTTTGTGATTTCATGAATAAAATAAACTAATTTTTTTTTTTTATGGTGCTATTGTATTTTTTGGATTATGTTTTATAAGACTATATATCATTGGGCACTCATCCCACTCTCTCTCCCCCCCATTAGTGAAAATTTTGGTCCTCATCTCAGGCCCATTCTGTCCTCCGTCAGTCCGTCAATCATACTACGAGAGAAAAAATAAAAAAGAAACAAACAGAGGCAAGACAAGAATGGGCTTGGAAGTTGCAGGTCCCAGCCTGCACCCGCGTCGAAGTCGCAGGCTGCCCCTGCTCTATAAACTCCTCTTTGTTATTCCGGGCTGCCCGCCCAAGACTGGAAGGACCTTCAAGGGTTAAGGTGTTTGGTGAATTTGGTAAATGCTTCTTAAGTTATATAGGAAGACTTTTAGTTAGTGAAAAACATAGATACCATTAGTGTTCTCTCCACCTTAGTGCCATTGAGTGAACCCAATACATAAAGACGTTAAGATGAAACAAAGATTTGCTTGTATACACTTCATCCCAATAAAGTAACTCGTTCACATTCCGAGCAAAGGAGACCAATCATCTCATCAAGAAGATGCTAGGCTTTGCACCCACCCTCCATTGTACATCATAGCTTAGAAACCTACAACATCACCTTCCGAAATTCATTATCAGATGAAGGAAATTTGGAAAATTTGATTCCTTCATCATTACTCTTCCACAAAGTCTGCACATTCTCCCATAATCCTCTTGACACCTACACTGCACGAGGAACTCCTGCAACTGAAATTTGCTCTGTTTCTAAGCATGTTACTACATAACTTCAGCAGCAAGATTCTGAGAGCAGAACTTCGCCCTCTGACACAGGGAACCGTAGAGATACAGGCTTGTCTGCAATGCATACCGAATGAGTCAAATTTGAAGATGGAGTACTTCAACGTATAGCAATGACTGCAGTATCTGAATCTATACTATTCATGGATTTCAGAGGTAGTCCCGGATACTTAGGGTTTAGGGGTTTTGTTACTACTTGACTTACATCGTCGACACTCTCTCGAGGCGTATTCACGGCGTCTTCACCTACAGAGCTGGCAATGCCAATCGAGGCAATGATCGGATCACTCGGTGAGTTGTTGGCCGCCGCACCAGCTGTGAGGGGATTTCCATGTTTTCTGCTTGACTGTGTTCTCTCATCTGGTGCAATTAGGTCATAAATTGCTCCGAAGCACTATGTAATCATGTTTCCCTCTGCGGGATTCTGGGACTTGTCTCCAATTCAGTCATTCAAGTCTTTTCATTTTGCAAAGAATTTGTCCATGTAACAACCTCGGAAGCCATAGTTTCGTTTTTAGCTTGTCATTTTAAACGTTATGGCTGAAGTCGATGCTATCAGCTCTGAATTGAAAGCATCCTGTTGAGCAGAGACTCCTTTTAGATTTCCGATCGTCATTGTCAACCGTAACTGTCGCCATTTTTGAAAAACTTTTCTGTGAGCGCAGTACGAGGGCATTCTGTTTCTTTTCTCATGCGTGTATATGAAATTTATAGTACCTATGGATGCTGATAGTTTCGAATTCGAGCTTGTGAGAGATTTTTGCATGTTTGTGATTTTTGTAAGTTTTTGCAGAAAAAGAAGACTTTGAGTCCGAGGGCGTGGTACGCGGCCTTCAATGAGGAGGGGCAGCTGAAACTGGACAAGGTTCTCAAGCGGATTCGCCGAGGGGTGAGCATTATCATAATGCAGGTTACTTACTTTAGTGTTTTTAGTGTTCTAGGGCTTATTGCTTGTTGTGTGCAGGGTGTGGATCCATCGACACAGGCGGAAGTGTGGGAGTTTCTCGTCGGTTGTTATGGACTTACCAGTACTGCTCAAAAACGTGATGCCATCCGATCGTCTCGCAGGTATGACAATTTTACCATATTGTGTTCGTTATTTGAATTTGCAAGCTCAGTATCTGCGATCTCGAACAGGATATGTTGATTGCTTCTTCGAGGTTCAGCAAGAAACCTGCTGTTAGTGCGTACATTGAGTGAGAAGTGCATAATTAGGATCAAGATCTTCCTCATCTATTTGAGACTTGAGCAGGGATCTGGTTAGTTTGAGGTTAATATGTTCGAATATGCTTTACTTTGTGTAAATCTCCTTCTAGAGCTCAGTATCCGCGGCTTCAAACAGGATATGTTAATTTCTTTTTAGAAGTCTATTATTCGTTGCATAAGTTCGCTGAGTAAGTGCACAATCAGGAGCAACATCTTTTCCGTTCGATTGAGTCTTGAGTGCAATTATGACCTAATACCTGCCGATGGAAGCTCTGTTTTTTGCATAGAAAGCAGTCAAACAGGATGTGCTTATTGCCTCTCAGAGATTTATCATTCGTAGATCTCCTTGAAGCATTTACCGCGTGCTGATATTGCATACAGTGAATGATCAGGAGCAAAGTCTGGCTCATTTGGTTGATACTCAAAGTGGAAAGATCAAAAGGTATCTGTTGATTGGAAGCCTTGATTATTTGTGGTCAACGCAGATGTTCTTTAATGGACAGAAGGCACCTCTTGCCGGAATGCGAGTGGGGCGCTGCATGCTACAGGACGAATCCTAAGCACTTGTCGGAATATTGGCATCCTCCAGGGACCGATCGCTTCCAATCTCAGGAGGCAACTGCATCTTCTCAGCTTCCAGGTTTTCTTTTTCACTTTCTTGACTTGTAACACTCCTTACGACCAGTTTTTTATACCTGGAACAACACCCCATTCTGAATAAATTTGGCCAATTCGGTCAATCACGTTGTCAGAATCATATATCAGATACAACCGTAGTTTGTATCGCCAATACTAATGAAGAACTTCGTATGTCTTGGCCAAAGATTACTAAGGACTGTACAAACTAAACCTCTCGTATGACTCTCGTAAGAATGTCAGGAAAGAATGTCCTTTCTATCAAAAAAGTGCGGTCTTCATAGAGTAGGGCAATCCCTGGTCTTGTTCATTGCTGGGCCTGTTATGAGTATTCTGTTGATAAAGAGAGTTGCAGTTCCCTATCACTCACTGATCAGTACTTTCTACAGCCCCGAGTGTACAGGGGCCAATCGAAAGCAAGGACTTGGTGCTTTTGTTGCTGATCGGTCCGCCAGGGTCTGGGAAAAGCACAGTTTGTGAAAAAATTGTTCAAACTGCAGCTCGACCTTGGACTCGTGTTTGTCAGGTTTGTTGAATCAAACCCATGTTGAATGGCGGCGTAGCTGGGTGTCTTGACTTCCTTCTCCTTGAGTTGAAGTGCTACTTTGCAGATTGTGTTGAGACTTCAAAATATTCGTTGTGTGAGGGAAGAGTTGGAATTATCCTGGTTAGCTTTGCATTGAGAGACATCTATTTCTGATGGAGTAATCAGGAAAACTAAGATTGAAGGTTGGAAGTAAAGCGTATTTATAACTTGAAGCAAATGTTTAACTTGTATAAATTTGATTACCCTGGACTTTGTAGCTAATCTCTGGATGGTTATAATTCAGTTGCATACCATGGAGTCTAGCCAGTTTCATATCGTCTTGAACGTATTCTTGCAGGATGTAATTTCAAATGGTAAGCGTGGCACCAAGCAACAGTGTCTGAAACTCGCGGGGACTGCACTGTCTTCAGGGTGCTGTGTTCTGATAGACCGTTGCAATATTGACGTTGAACAACGTAAGGAGTTCCTTCTTTTAGCCAAGGATAGAGGGATAGAAGCCCATGCATTGGTTATCAATCTGCCACTGAGTGTTTGCATCAAGCGGGCTTCCCAACGTACCGAACACGAGGGAGGATTGCAGGGTTCAGGTGTTGGAGGAGTGGTGACTCGCGTTTCACGTTCGCTGATTCTACCGACTCTGAAAGAAGGATTTGTTCGGATTACATACTGCCGAACAGACGCAGAGCTTGAGAATGCCGTAGCTCTTTACTCACAGCTGGACCAAAGTGGACGTTTGCCTTCAGGTGTGTTTGGTGCCAGTGTTCAGGAAGGGAAAGGATCATTACGGTCACTTTTGGCGAAGGATCCGAATACTAAAAGTTCAGGCATTCAACATATCAATTCGTCCTCACAGAACGTGCAAGGACCTATCAACTCCCCTCGTTTTGGTGGAGATAGAAGAACAGATGCAAGCGTTTTAGGTACGACGGCAGAATTGGATAAGGAAGACGACACAGATGGGTCTAAATCGCTAGCATTTCCATCTATTTCAACTGCAGACTTCCAGTTTGATCACGAGATGGCAGCAGATATCATCGTGGAAATGGTTGTCGAGTTCCATAGGAACCCAAACCATGCTGGTATGAGTCTCGTTTTCGTTGATCTTTCTGCAAATTCAGACATGCTATGTCGGGTTTCAAAGAAGGCTGCGGAAGCTGGAGTCTCATCACCTCAGCTAGTTATACATGCTGGAGACATAACGAAAATGCTATCATCAGGAGGTCCCAAGTGCAAATTCATTGCTAATGCAACGAATTGGTGAGCATATTCTCTCAATCTGGCTTGATTTAATAGCTATATCTGTAGGCAACCACTGCTGAAAAATTGTCTATTCGAGTTCGACTTGAAATACTTACGACTTCTAGATGATATTATCAACATGATCATCTGCATTTCAGGCGGTTGAAACCAGGTGGTGGAGGTGTGAATGCAGCCATATTCGAGGCTGCTGGTCATGAGTTGGAAATAGCAACCAAAGCAGTTGCAAAAACTCTCCTACCCGGAGATGCTGTTGCAGTTCCGTTACCTGCTACAAGTCCTTTGCGAAAAAGTGAAGGAGTGACTCATATTATCCACGTACTCGGTCCTAATATGAATCCGCTGAGACCGAGTTCCCTATCTGGAGATTATGTACAAGGTTGCCGAATCTTACGCAACGCATACAGTAAACTCTTCACGGCCTTCTCGTCAGTTGCTCTGAAAGAGAAAACTCCCTCGAACCAACTCCATAAGCCATTGGTTGATCAAGTTGGTGGTGATCGTGCGGGGGCTGAAGGTCAAAGTTCACTCGAAACTAAAAAGCCACTCAAAGCAGCACCTAAAAACGCCTTCGCAGTCTTGATGCAGTCTGCTAAGCGGAAAGGTTCATGTGAAATGGATCTCCAACAAAAACGGGAGCGACCAATTGGGAATGGAGATATGAAGACTGATGAAACTTCTAAGAAGGAAAGCGCCAAGACAAATGTCGACACCGACATGGCAGACTCAAACGGCCTGGCTTTGCAGCATCCTGGGTATCTCATTGTTACTCTTTTTGCAAGTTCTTCAGTCAGGAAATGATAACCCCGAAATCGTGTTTGTGGAAAGTGTTGAATAATCAACTTTCAAACGGCATACATTTTTCGCCTTTTTTAAAGAGCCGTTTCACCTTTTTTCTCTTAAATAATTAATTTCTGCAATTTAATCTGCACCCAAATGAGTAAGGAAATTTCGACTTTCAGGTTATGTGACTTGATTCTCAAAACTGTAAAGTAGGAACTAGATAAAGCTCTTGTGAATCATGAGTTTTTCTTTAATTGTGAATCACTGAATCAAATGGAACTGTATGTTTCGAGTCGCCTATGGATACTTGTCACAGTTGGCATACAGTCGAGCGCTCATATCTCTTGTTTATATTTATTTTGCTCTTTTTAATTGAACATTCCAGTTGATGGAAAACAGAATATTCATGATTCGACGTTCCCTGATTTGATTGAATTGGACATTATGGAGCATCAGATTGAGCTCTATGACTTGAGACCTCACGAGACCTCACGAGACCTTCCTGGGCATTTATGGTGTTTCCGTTGTTATAACGTTAGCGGATGGTTCAATTTCTGTCTGCAGGGAAGAGAAGCCTTCGGAAAGTGTAGAGACACCGTTTAAAAAAGCTGCTGATGATAAAAGAGCTGCAAAATGGGGAGCATGGGCTCAGGAATTGCGAAGTATTGCATTGCATCCCGAGAAACATTCTCCTGCGGCTCTAGAAGTCACGCAGGAGGCAGTTGTTATTGCGGATAAGTATCCAAAGGTAAATTCTACTTGTCTTAGCTTCTATTTCGCTTGTACAGTAATCTTATTGAATCACGATTTCACAAATTTCACAAATCCAGCGACGATGTCTGGTCATGTAAATTGCGTTCACAATGAATTGAGTCGATAGTCAGATACTTTGTGGTTTCATAGTAGAAACAGTGCATGATGCTCTTGCACAAGTTTGTGAGAAACGAAAATGTGACAGGGTAAGAAGCATTTACTGGTCATTGCAAGAAGAGATGGACTGGACTCAATCGAGGATGTCTCCTCTGAGCATCTACCTGTTCTGAGACATATGCACGCCCTTGGTGAGGCTTGGGCAAGGCGGTACATTGACGAGAATCCATCACTAGTGTTTCGCCTTGGATACCACTGGGTAAGCCGTGTTCAAGACTTCTGTGATTTGAATTAACCCTTGATTAGTGGTTTATCGTTTCATATTTGTCTAAAGTCGTTTATTCTGTCCATAGCAAGGTTTATGCAAACCGTAATTATCAGTTACTTTACTTCTTATGTCTTTCGTATCAACTGCCCCAACCTGCACAGATGTGCATAGAATTGGTCCCATCACGTTCGTGTAATTTTTGTCCTCCGTCTGCACCATCTTCTTGGACCCATTCTCTGTCCATGTCCATCTGAGCTTTCTGTGATTTCAGGTACCATCCATGCGTCAACTGCACATGCATGTGATAAGCCAAGACTTTGAATCTCCGAGCTTGAAGAACAAGAAACACTGGAACAGCTTCACCAGTGGGTTCTTCCGGGACTCGCAGGATGTGTTGGCTGAAGTAGAAGAGAAGGGACGAGTCATACCTTGTGGTCCTGACGCAGAGGACAAATTCTTGAGAATGGAGCTTCGCTGTCACCGATGCCGGAGTGCACAGCCCAACATGCCACGATTGAAATCCCACTTGCTGGCTTGCAAGGCACCGTTGGACAGTCCTTTTCTTATTTCTTCTCGTATCAGGCTTGCATATCCATCTTGATTGGAATGTGACTGTGAACGATCCTCAATGTGTACAGCATAATTATTACCTGCATCTCCAACTTTGATTGTGCCATTACATTACCAGCTCTTCTACAACATACAGCTTTACTGACGGTCATAATCACCGATGGTAACACTAGTTAAATACTGTTTACTAGACACTGGATTGAATGTCCATGGATATTGTGACCTGCGAGTAGTTCTGCTAATATATACCCACAGCAGGACATGCCATATAATAGAAAAGCATGGGTTACAAGACTGATAATCAATAACATCGTGATATGTAGTGTCCAAGGATTCTGTACAGACACGATTTGGACCTTATGAAGACTGGAAAAAGAGTTTTCACAGCTTGTTTTTGAAAGTCTATGTCAAGTCATTTACTGCGCTTAGAATCGCACATTCATTACTATTCTTCCGGTTCTCCTTTATCTATTGGAGTAAAATAACATGAATTTTAAGATGTTGCAAAGCACCCACTCTATGATGTATGGGAAAGGTACCTAATTTGGTGGTGTATTTGACTTGGTTTTCAGCCCAATTGTAAAAATGAGGTTTTTGGAATATGAATGTGCGCCAACAAGAATTTCAAAATAATTCTCAAGGAAGAAATTGACTCTACATAAGTATTGCATACTATATTCAAATCATATGTGCTTTGGTGCATTCAAATCCTCTTGCACTTCACAAGTGTATGGAGAGATTTTGCAATTCTGTTCTCACGAAAGAGGTGGTGGAATTTAAGTCACCAGTTGACGTGCCTCTGCCTGAAGCTGCCCGTCAACGAAATACTGCTGAAGGGCGTGATGAACTAATAATCCAGGGTGTGCTCACAAGATGGGGGTAGGGAACGGGCAGCTTGAAAGAATGAAGGGAACATTCGTGCATGGCAAGGGCGAGGGAAGGTGCAGGCGACATATCCCAGGAGGACTGCCACGTGGAGATCCACTTGGCCCATGGCTGCCCGGCCCGTTGGGTATTATCCAGCATCATCGATAAGCCGGCCCCCGGGGGATAAGGTGCCCTCGTCCCCCTCCGTCCCCCACTTCCCATTTTGCCCCCTCCTCCCGTCTCCTCTCCTCATCACCCTCGTACCTCCACTCCGCTTCCACTACGCTTTTCCTTTGTTGCCATTCTCCTGGTGAGTGTCCGCTCTTGCTCTTTGTATTGTACCTTAACATACATTGAGCCCTCCTTCAGGGTTTATCAATAGTGGTACACGCCGATGTTGTGCTTGTGCTTTCTGATTCTGCATTCTTTTATCCCTGGACTTCATGTCTTAGAGCTCTAGGCCAATGCCTAGGGGTTTTAGTACTTGCACTTACATTCTCTTGCGCACATCGGATAGCAGCAGCCATGTCGTCTAGCAATTCCCTCCTATCATGGAGATGCAGTTCCTTTAGACAATCTCGATCCTCAGGCTGATGATTCTGGTCTTCTGAGTTTCAGGGTTTTGGCTTTTGTTTCGTGTTGATATGAATCAGATTCGTGTAGGGGTTTGAAGATCATGAACTTACCTCTGTGCATTGTCGATTTGGGTATGTGGGGATAGTGACGTACAGAGTCTTTTCCCTATTGGGGAATGTGGATCTTGTTTCACTGCTCTGAATGGAAGTGCTGTCCAGTGTGAGCTGATCAAAATTAGGCTAGAGCTCTCACATTCTTGCCCTTGTTTTTTGTGTTTTGCATCTGTTTTGTGTTATTTTGGGTTGAAGTGTGTTTTTCTACGTTCGAAAGAAGGGTCTTTACTATTGCAACGTGACTTGATATGAGGCGAATTCGAATGTCTTACAAGTGTTTTACTGGGTGCGATGAAGATGATTGTCGTATATAAGAGGTTTATGCTGAATGTCAATGTTGGAGTGTACCACATTGTCAATATCTGCTCAAGGGGAGGGTGTCATTTTTTAGGGATGTTGTAAGGAATAGTTACAAATGGATGCGGGAGCTTGGCTTAACATTCCGGAGGCGGTGGTGTTGGATAGGGAAGTGAAGAGAGTTGCATGCAAGCGGTTGTAGCAGTAATGGCAGCGACGGCAATGACAATGTCCACCCTGTCGACGTCGCTGGTGTCGCCGACTGTGGCGGCCTCGCAGTCCGCCTTCCAAGGCATGACATTGCGGGTGAGCCACATGCCCATGCTGGCCATGGCTAAGGGCCGCTCTCTCACCATCACGGCCGCTACCAAGAAGGCCGTGGCTGTGCTCAAGGGCACCTCCAACGTCGAGGGCGTTGTTACGCTCACCCAGGAAGACGATGGTAAGTGCTTTCCCTGCATTGTCCTCTGCATTGCGCTCTCAATTCTCCCTCTTCATCTTCTGGTGCGTCGTCTCAGTATGTTTCCTGCTGCCGTTTGATAAGAATGTCTGGATTTCAATGGCAGGGAACCGTCTTCAAGTGGTTTCAGAAGTTCTTTGATGTGGTTTTTCTGTAGAGGATCTTAATATCTTCGTATACCGTATTATCAAGTCAAGTTTTGATGAATTAAAGTTGGTATTGCGTAGCATGAGCAAGTCCTTATTTTTTGTTAGTTAGTGCGCACAGTAGCAAGACGTTTAAAGGTATGAAGTCGTTGTGATCTATTAACAAGTTATGAAACTTAATCTGAGCGCGTGGTACTTACGAATGAAATGTAACGTGCTCATGAACTCTCCGTATGCAGACTTGTATTATGTAGAAGTCGAGAGCTTTGTAAGTTTAGTTTTGGGCTAGGCCGCATTAGAGATAATTTCTGCATTTTGTCTTGTTGGACATTGCAAACTTCACTAGATTCTGAACGCTAATATCTGATAACAATTACTGCTCATTCACGGCAGAATGCCTGTCCTTGGAAAGGGTTCTCTTCTTTATTAGCGAAGTTTTCTGTTGATTATATCACGTCACCGATTTTTCGATTGCACAGCGTTAACAAGAGCCGAAATTACACCTTCGAAGGTCCATTGTAGGTGAATGGCAAGATTAATGTGGGGTCTTTGGTTCCACAGGCCCAACGAAAGTTGCCGTGAAGATCTCTGGCCTCACTCCTGGAAACCACGGGTTCCATCTTGTACGTCACTTTCCGCTATCCTACGTTCTTGTTCCTGCAAGGAGTAGTTTGTCATAATAGTATCGAAAGTTGCATCTCCTTACTGTGGCTGAAGCTATTCGTGCCAACTGCTTCTGATATTTTTCGATAGTTTCCTAGTTTTTTCACTGATGCGATCGTCGATAACAATCTAGTGATATCGTGAGCATTATTTGAGTTTTCCACCGGACATTTCTGACTGACGTGTAATTTCTCACTACTGCAGCATGAGTTCGGTGACACAACCAATGGCTGCATTTCGACTGGTGTGTTTACGTTTTAGCCTTCGTTCCAAATTTCGCGGCTTTTGGGGCTTATGTGTATTGAAGATATCGGGACTTAATGACAGAAAATAGTGATATTTGAACTCTCGAGACAGTTGTGGTAGGTCTATATGCATTCTTAGCTACTACTTTCATGGTTTGATGGCTCCTCTGGGAAACGATCTCGCAGGTCCTCATTTCAACCCAGAGGGCAAAACACATGGTGCGCCAGGGGATTCCAACCGCCACGCAGGCGACTTGGGCAACGTGGTGGCTGGGGAAGATGGTAATTTTTTTGTTGTCTTGAATATTTGCAATCAAGTGCTAAAGTGTGACTAGATTTCGATGGTCACCGGCATGCAGACTTCTGAACGTCCCTTTTTGGTGGAACTTTTTACAGGTGTCGTCGACGTAGAACTCTCGGACTCTCAGATCCCGCTCTCTGGTCCTAACTCTGTTGTTGGACGAGCATTCGTTGTCCACGAGCTCGAAGACGATCTTGGAAAGGGTAAGTGTCACAAATTGATGCCGTGATCATTGTCCGCTCTGCAGCCCGCTTGCATATTTGGATCGAGGTGTTGCTATGAGAAGTATGCGACTTGGACAATGTTTGACTCCTCCACTTTATGATTGATGGGCAGGTGGCCATGAGCTCAGCGCTACCACCGGAAATGCAGGAGGCCGTCTGGCTTGCGGTACAGTTTCTCTCTTAGTTTCCATGATCATTGCAGAGATAAGCCGTCTTCGATGCTGCATATGAGTATCTCATGCAGTTCATTACATTCTGATTTCTCCCGTGTGATGTGAGCAGGTGTTGTGGGACTAACACCACTGTAAGCACAGCAGCTGTAAGGGCACTACTTCATCTCAGCTTTCTTTCCAAAACATGAACGAGGAGTAATGCGGTCGGGCGACATGTACATTGTGGATGGAGGTCATATGGAGTGATAAGCTCCACCTTTCCGCTGGAGTTTTAGTCTGCATCATGGCTCGAGTGGAATCTTGACTGGCACAGTAGGACGGAGGAGGCAAGGGGTTGATAGTAGGCCTACATTGTAGAGCTTCGCATGTGTTCGCAACGTGAACGTCAATATCATTCATTTTGTTCAGTTGCTTGCGTAAAAATATAAAAATATTTTGCCTCAAACCGTGTGTGGAACTGGATTCGATTGCCTTAAGTTGGAGTTCCTCGATTTGATGAAGAGGTCAGGAAGAACTTCGGCCTCTTTGAGATCGGAACATCTGTCTAGTCGTCGTCCACTAATCACATCTAGATACCGTTGAACAGGATGCCCCTCGTGCGTATGAACACTGAGAAGACGAAGATGAATATGTGTACTTCGTGGATGTACTTGACCAGTGATCGATGTTTATGTCACCTTGACCTATTACCCGAGTTTCTTGAAGGATATCTGTACTGTACAGTACATTTCTCAAAAGCCTATCCCACCTACAACTGATACTTAACGTACTGAAGCTACTTCCTCTATCTATCATGACTTGCAGCAATGCACTCGAGGTTGGAAGACTGAACGACTTGGTGTTCTTCAGGTTGTAAGGGTCGAAGTTGGATTTGTGGACGTGCGAAATTGAATGTTGGTAGGATGCATTTTGTATGAATTCTGTCTTCACTGTCAGTTATTCCGAAGGAATTCCGATGAAAATCTCGCCATTGTAGAATTCAGAAGAAATATGTTTTACTCTATTTTTGGAATTGGAGATCAGATCAATGTAGAGTGCATATCACTTGGTGAAACACCATGTTCTTGCATGATGATTGAAAACAGAATCTTTTTAACAAAGAAGTGCTTCGTAGGTTGAGTTTGGAGTTCTCGAGAGAGAACTTGTGTACTGGCACAAATAAATTGTTCATCTGACCTTTCTTTGGATGCATGCCCCAAGGTCGTCTTTTCATCACAGTTGTATGCATGTCAAGAATGACATTGAGATTCTTTAGTGAATTTTTGAGTTGCATATGCATTTCATATATCACTATCAAATATAATTTCATGCTTTATTACCAGCAAATTATGTACACGTGTGATTGGACACTTCCAAGAATCAAAATCTGCAGTGTTTACATAAGAAAGTGAGTTTCTCAAATAGATTTGTCCTCCTAAACTTCTGTGTATCCTCAATTTTGTCAAAAAGTGAGTTTCTCAAATAGATTTGTCCTCCTAAACTTCTGTATATCCTTAATTTTGTCAGAGTGGCAGTAGTTTAAGTATGTTAATGCTGTACCATAATAACCATTTTGGTGCAAAGTGTCATTTCAAGACATGCTTACAGAATCAAAAAACTTTGTTATATCCACACTACATTTTATAACATCATTTGCTTCGTGTATGTCATTACCATACTCTGCACTACCACTTATATTTTGTGAGATTTTCATTGCTTACAATGATATCACTCGCTAATTGTAAATTCACCCCCTTTTTGAATATAAGATGTCAATGTTTCACATAGTTATCCCCAAATCATTGAAGCCTCGTATTTGGAAGGCTTGTAATTGGTTAGATTTCTTTTAAATCCAGCAATCCAAATAGTATCATTTTCACGAAATATCGCCATTTTAACAGATTTGAGGTTGTATGAGAATCAGAGGAGTAATATTTTGGTAACCTATCACCTCTCACTGTTGGCTCTAATTACTATAGAAGCATTGTTCTGACTTATGATGGCTGAAAGAATGTTGTGTACAAACAAATGCACTTGCCATGGTGATGAAGCCTAGAGTAGCATAGGTGCTCGTAAAGATGTAGTAAACGTCTGAGTAAACAAGCATGGTAGAAAGATGGAAGAAGTGTATGACCATATCATACGGCACGGAGAAAGACAATATTGGGGTAGCACAAGCACAAGGTGACATTGGTGAGTACCAAGTGGGTTTAAGACGAGGTTTCGGGAGGAGAGTGATCCAGTTGTGTCGCAGGATTTCATGTAAGTGGAAAATAAGCTCTGCCTGAGGTTTAGTTTCACACGTTGTAGCTCAATCTATTTCATATCCTGCATCCTTAAGTTCCCGTGAACGTCAATGAGCAGATGAAAAGCACCCTAGGGATCCTTCCCAACATCATGTGTGAAAAGTGCTTCCTTGAAGAGAATCCCATGAAGTTGGACCTTCTCATTTTGCCTCATAGGTTTCGTAGCATTCTTGAGGAGCAGCCTCTACACCTTGTGCAAGAGGATCTCAGAAAATGAAGATTGCCTACTAAATACTAAATACCACTGTGAGGGTCTTGAGCTTGATAAGATAATGACCACTTTTCAATGCTTTCTTCACATTCCATCTGCAAGTATATCTACGTTGAGGCATCGTTTGTGAAGTTAGGGCTTGTTCGCAAATAGAGATAAGTGGTGGTATTAACATCGTCAGCATTTCTTCTACATGTATATAAGAACTGCACTCATTGTTGATGTTCGCTCTACCACCACATACTGTATACCTCTGTGAGCATACATGTCATTTCAATCTTCAACACTATGATAGAGGTAATTTCGTTCAAGAATAGGAATGAAGTTTATCACAACATTGTGAACTTTCAATTGAAGTAGTTTTAGGTAGTAGAAAGAAATAATTTGAAGCTGCCAAAGGATATTGACATTCAAGAAGAAGTTGTAGCTGTACAATAAAGCTCTCAATTTGTTTGGACTTTGCATGCTTTCATGTATTTGTGGCTACATACTCAATTTGTGACATCAATGCTTTTGTAAAGATCTAGTCAAGCAAGGATTGAACATGTGCGCATGTTTTTGGTGAGTGTCAATACATTGACATGTTGAGATTCTAAGTCTACCAGTAATGTCCTACACATAGGAATCACTTGATTTTTTGCAAAGTAGTACATCTTTGTGTTTTTTGTGTGTGCCTTTTTGTTGGGTCCAGCTTTCCTAGTCTACAGTTGTCAAGTACTTGCGCATAACTTTAGTATGAATCAACAGAAGCCTCTTCTTACTGGTGGACCATCCAAGTACGAGGGAAACTTTCAAAATGGAGCCATACAAATGTGAAACTTGTGGATCCTTGAGTTGCATGAATGTTAAGTTATCTGCACCTCACAGTATTGTTTTCATGTAGCATTCATGTACCTGGGATGTACCATTCTCGCTTTTGGGTGAAAAGATAAGGAGCAATACATGCTTTTAATGTTTCCCAAAGTTTCTAAAATCTTGTGCAGAAGGGCAGAGTTGGAGAGAGATCGGGCGTGAGCAGTCCGACCTATTTGGAATAGCAACCCAATCCCAGTAATAGTTATGGTACTAGTACCTCATTGCATGCTTTGAAGGCTTTTGCTTTGCCAATCGTACTCTGGGTATACTGAACCTGCATCCGGCTTCTCCAGTCATGGTGGACAAGTCCCTGCAACACTACAAAATCTTGTACTGTAGGAAACCCATTCTTTGTGCGGATAGCAATCAACACTTTAGTATATTCTCAAACAAAACATGTGAATTATGTATCGTATTAAGCAACACCACTCATTCTTGACAATTATCAGTAGTAGAAAAGTGGCTTGAGAATACCAAGAACTATATACCAATGTGTTGATTTACAACCAAGGTGGGTGTAGAACGCCTCACTTGCATTTAATTGGGGTGTATTCATGTGGTATACTCAAGCCACTTTTCTACTACTGATGATTGTCAAGAATGAGTGGTTTTGCTTGTATATGTATAGTTGTACGATGTAGTAATAATTTCTCCAAGTTAAAACCTTATAAACACAACTTCAAAGATCCAAAGTACAAAAAATCCAAACTAGGAAGAGATAAGGAAACATGCTCAACCTTGTGTTGAAGCAACGTGCTAAAACGTGACACAAGTCCAATAATGGAACTTACACTAGTTGTACTTCTATGGAGGTACATGTTAGCTCTAAAGTCTAATTTTCAATGTACTCATTGTGAAGATGGGCTAGTCAGACACACCTACAAGTCTAACTTTGAAAAATCATAACAACTTTCAGAAAAGTCCACAAATGATAATTCGGGTGATAATTATAACTGGTTCAATTTTCCCTTACTTTACTCATGCATACAAACTACACATTCTCCTAATATCAGTGTAGATATGCCACATTGAAATATGTACCATTATTGTGTTTGTGTTTGAGAGCTTACTGAGAACAATCTATGAATCCAAATGAGGCTCTATAATTGAATGTGGTTCTCAACTTACCAAACTTCTTGAAAGTAACAAAATTCCAAAGAAAGTCTTATTTTAGTGTGCTCGAGCTCCTCAAAATGCAGGAGCGGTCATAAAGTGGTTGATAGGGATAGGAGTTAATAAATTCTTGAAGAACCATCATTTGCTACGAGTAGAATGACATCCATCCGCCTCATAGTGCTGGTTCAGGTGCATGTAGTGGCATTCCAAGGCTATGGTAGAGCAGAACAAACGAGATACTGAGGGAATATGACAATGGAATAATAATAATAATAAGGTGAAGCCAGATCAACACATACCCGTACTCACATCATGATGATGCCTATCCGCTGCTCACACTTTGCACTGGAAAGGCCATGTGGGGAGCGGCCATCTGTTGGCAGCTCCTTCAAATCATGTTTCACATGTTGACCTACAACGGCCCCAAGAAATAGTCATATGTCATGCTTAATTTCTCACATGGGGCAGATTCTGAGAATAAATGAGCATATTCCGCAATATGGGCAGATTTCAAATAGTGTTTTCAAACTATGACTATGATTATCTCCTACAATATGAGGAATTGTTAAGCATGAGATGACTATTCGGAAAGATATGAGAAAACACTACTATCTGCAAAATGTTTCAACATCATGCGATCTATATTTAACCTAACTTGAGTCACAACGAACACTTTATGTCCTCTTGGAGCAATATGGGTTACTCTGGAGCTGTCAGAATTAGTATTATACTACACTGAATAGGTAGATTAGTGTCAACTTTTTATAAGATTTGAAAATGCTATAAGTTTTTACGACTGGCAAAATAAATTACCAAGAGTATTGACTCCAATACTCTAGAAGGATCCACATCTTGACGGATGTAGAGGGTAAAAATATTGACCAATAGTAAAAACTTATAACATGTTTATATAAATTGGTGTATCTAACACTAATCTACCTATTTAGTGTAGAGGTCATGTGACTCACACTCAATTGCATGTGACTGAGGTGAAGCATCCTCATAATTCCTCGTTGATGGAAACAAACTTCGAAAGAACAAAAAACAATGTAAAATTACTGCATACTTTGAAGTTTGGTCTAGTACACTTTGAAACTTGGCATTGTAATACTTGTAAAAGTTTGAATTTGGGACGATAGAAAATTCAAGTAGATATATATGAATAGAATATTGCGAAAGCAATATCTACAAATATTTCAAAAAATAATAAGACTACTCAAATATCATAATACTTCATCCAACAAACCTTAAAACATGGGCCATGTTTTACCATTGCAAGCCAATTATCTGAAATTTAGATTAGTTTTTGATGAATTTATTCTAAATAATTATGATCTACAGATGAATTCAAGAAATTATTTAGGTGAATTTTCTTTGATTCAAATAAATTTAGTATTGGATATCCAATGATTTTTCCACATTGAAGAGACTCAGAAAATACACGGATTTGAGGAAATATATCCCATTTATTATCGGTTGGGTCTCAACAATGTTTATTGGGTTGGATTCCAACTTCAATCTAGTTCCTTTGGTAGAAAGCAGAGGTTCATCCAAGATGGGAGAAGTATATAGTTTCATTCTGGTGCAAGATGTCCAGTTTTGAGAAAAGTGCCACTTTAAGTTTTGGGGCAGTTTTTCCCATTACAAGGCTAGAATTTGAGAAGAAATTCAATTTTTGATATTTTTTCAAGTTTGTTTTTTAGATTGATGTTCTTGTTTTTACAAGGTTATTTTAAGATAAAGGTGAAAAAATTCTAAATTCTAATCAAACTTTTTAAAATTTTAGCAAGTATATTAGTAGCATTTACACATCTAAAGTGAAAATAATGAAATTTTGTAAGTTTTTTTTAGTATTATTATGCTATGACCTCGTAAACCATAAGGTCTCATACCTTCAAATTGTAATCCACATGACCTAAATATCATGAGAGAAGATTGTACGTCTTATAGAGTAAGCTTAGTAGTATAATAACTTTGTTTGTGTGGCCAACTCATCAATGATGTGTGATTAAAATTAAGTGGAACAATGTTAAATTGTTGGAGATTTGCGGTTTTGATGTGGCTCTGGGTATCAAGAATCGCAAGCTTCATTGGTGTTGCATAGGTCGGACTGGCGTTTGGACTTAACATTTTCCTCTTAGTGTGGCCCAAGCATCAAACCACGCCCACTTTGCACTCTCTAAACCGTTAACCAAAAAGATGCTACATTAAGCCAAAAAATAGGATTCAATTTTTGTGATTTTTTTACTACACCTACCTTATATGTTTTCCCTCCTTCATTGAAATGTCAACTCCAAAATTCTTATTTTAACCCCTAAAACTCACGTGACCAAAACCTCCAATAACCATTTTAGCTTTTGAAGCCACTTTAGCTTGCAATGGCTAGCCCTTTGGGAAAAAGTAAAGTGAGAGAATGCCAAAGACTTGCATGAAAAAATAAATTGTAATACAATCTTAAAACGATTGGTTGTTTATTTGCCCAATGGACCCTTCAACTCATTGAGATAGAGCTAAGTATAATTCTGGGAGCCCTCCGGATTTATTGGTAAGCCCACCTCATTGAGATAGTACTAAGTATAATTCGGGGGAGCCCTCCAGATTTATTGGTAAGCCCACCTCGTTGAGTGTAGTACTAAGTATAATTCAAGGAACCCTCATCACTGTGAACTTTTGTTGCCATAGAGAACAAAAGTGTTGTTCATGTCATTCTTTCCTCCTCTTATCCTTGGACTCAAATATGCAAGTATAAAGCCTCATTTCATTGATTTCTCAATTCCTAAGTTCCCACTGCCTTAATTTCCTTTTCTCTTGGCTTCTCACCGTTAATTTAAAATGGCCTAAGTATAGGCAAACTTGTTCGACTGATGTTTTCCCCCTCATTATCTGAAGTACATTTGTAGCAAATAGGCAAAACACTTCTTTAGCCATTTTGCAAAATTGACAAGCTCGTGAACTATGAAATCACAAAATTTAACCAGTCGAGAAGGTACATTTCTATAAATAACCTTGAATGCACATAGTCTACCTTTGTGACCAAGTTCATGATGTGAGCCTGCGGAATCAAACCTTGTGTACCTCTTTGTTTCTTCTGAGACCAGCCTTGGATGGTGCAAGTGACCAAAGTCAAAATTGACGCAATCTGAAACACTGTCATTACAGCTCCATTCAACGAGTAGTATACGCACACTGATCCCAAGCCACTTCAACACATCAAGTAGAATCAACCCTCTAATTTCAATTGGTGTTTATTAAACTTTCCTATGACTTAATACTATTCACTCTTAGACTACACTAAATACGATAATAAAAGTTAACTGCACTCATCAATACATACCTGCTTCAATGTTTTACTTTGATAAAAAATCTACCGAATCTACTCACAGGATTGCCCACATTAGGTAATATAGACACGATTAATCAACTCATCATGAAATAAAAAGTTATGAAATTTAATGTACAAGGTTATTTGTAACTTTCCGTCCATAGAAAATCCATTGCAAAGTTTGAGTACAGGAGGGAAGTCAATAATGTGATAGAAGTTAGGTGAGTCCATGACCTTTAGGAAGTTGACTGAGTTTCTTACAGGAGAGTTGCTTGAAACAGAAACAATAATTTGAAACAGTGAATGCAAAGTAGTAACTACATGTCACCTTCCCATTTTGCAATGACAAGTAACAGACAGGGTGTACGAAATTGCATGTCATCTCATAATCTGGGGCATTGACTCAGCAGTCTGAAAAGTGGCCTGTACACAAGAGCAGGTGCTGTGCAACTGTGATGAGCACATTCGGTTGATGATCAAGGCGCAAATGAGAGGAGCAAACCATGACGTGTCTGAGCATGTGGCAATCGGAAACAGAAGCAAAATGCTCATTGTTTCGATAAGAGGGAACAGGGCCCACATGAGTAGGCGCACTTAAAACAGGCTGAGGGAATATTGACACTAATATAAAAATCAGGAGGAATAGTGCATGATCATGATGACTCACACAGCACACACTGACGGATGCCCAGGCACATTCCCGATAAGATTTGTGTACATAGAGAGAGAATGTGTGTGCATAGAGAGAGACACCACCGCCCCGGAAGGACTATTGCCAGCAGATTGCCACATGATGTGTACATTATTTTTTAGTCAGCTGGCCAGTCTATTCATTGCAATTGAGGATAAGCAGGAATGACGTACAACTGCTTACTCCCTCCGTCACTTTCACACCAAGCAAGCCAACGCATCCCCTTTCGACAGGCATTACTTACTTGCTGATCCGCTCGATCTAACTTGGGAAATTATGTTGCCGCAATCTCAACTACTACCATCTTGCATCAATGGTAGCAAATGCAGGTTGTGTGAATTCGTTTTTGAACAAGAACCCGCAAGCTGGTTACAATGAGATTCGAGCATCTGAAATATTTTATTTGCTGCTTAGGAAGGTAAATGCAACTCAATAACTACAATGCTGTTTCAAGAATAAACTCTATCCGTTGTGTTCCCAGAAAGTCAACAGCTATTCGATAAGAAGAGAAACGTTGAGTAAGTTTGCAGGACCCTACAGCGATACTCTGGGATGAGTGCCTAAACCATCGTTATTCCTGCGATCCTACTTGTTTTCATACTGGAATGTAAGTGGCAAACAATAGCAAGTCAAGATTTTATCTGTTTTAAAATTCCTACTTACTGTTCCATATCGAACTTGTTGGTCATCTTCTCATAAGTCATTGCGCCTGAGTTGCCAGAGCAATTATAAGTGAGCAGAACATTGAGAAGCCAATGTGGTGTGGCCATTTGTAGCAAAAACTGCCAAAAGAGTGGTAGCAAGTTGCACACAAGAGACATACGTAGCATCAAATCTCATGGCGAAACTAGTGATGGTGGAACATGTGTTACACAATAGGAGTTGAAGCTTAGCAGTGTGAGCCTTGAGACCTGTTTGCAATTGACTTTCTATTCACCCCCCTCCCTTCCGGCCTATTATAATACTTCCCATAGAAGAGGAGCCTAGCTTTTTGCCACCTCAGATGGACCCACCAGTGCCAATCAAATGAAGGTTCCTCTGAACCAGATTATCCAACTTCAGATATTTTCAACAAGTGCTCCCACTGAATGATGCCAGAATGTGGATGCACGATATGGTCTTCCCCTGGGAAAAGCACCTGCAACAATGCACAAGTCAGTTGTGGACACACCCTTTCAAGTGAATTGCCACTTTGTAGGGATCTATTTATTATCTCCCATTATCCATATAAAAAATATATCTTTGCAAAATCAATTTAATTTTTTAAAATTTATGCTTATCTAAACAACCTAAAATATGATATATCTAAACAATAAAGCACGTGAGAAATATGAGATGGTAAGGTGATTATATCGATATCCAACTCCATAGATATTCTTTCTACCTCTAAAGTGCAGCATAAGTTGCATTGGGCTAGGATCTACATGGAAAAAAATATAAACAACATATTGGGGTAAGAATCATCAAGTTGCCCTTTGCACCATTGAGAAGAAACCACCTTGTAGAATGCCGAAAAAAAACTCATGTTGCAACTTTGGATGCTATGATCTCACAAATGATAAACACCTAATATAGTCAATAGCTTTGTAACATACCTCCACAAAGATTGAAAATTGCAATTTTGAGGTTTCAAAAGCTCCCAAAAATACAAGGAAACGTACAGGTTGAATGATTCAAAGAAAATGTATTTAGTTGCAATTTTAGTTGCAATTTAAATATAGTAAAAATATTTACACTTGTGTCTTCGCTTACAAAATTATCAAGTTGTGCTATATCCATATTCAAAAATGAATCTATTGTCTAGTTATACAATTTTAAAATACAAGTCTTAACTTTTAACTCCCAGCTACCTTATGATCGCCTTCAATCTCCATCGATTGTACTTGGCAACTTGTTGCAGAATGAACCCCTAAATGTCCCTGGGGTAAAACTGCGAAAAGATAGTCAAAAAAGTCCATATTTTTGACAGCTTGTAAAAATGGTTGAAAGTGGTTAGTTTGAAATCTAACCGCAGGATATTGAAGGGAATGTTATGTAGTGCAAGCACGCTAAATTTTAGGCTTTGGTGATAAATTGGATGTGAGAAATCTAAGGAGAAGTCCCAAAAAGGGGGGCTCAAATTCTTTGGGCACTTGCTATTTTCTGCCTTTAGGGTTGAAAATCACATAATTTGAGGCACCATACAAGAAAATGGTCAACTACTGTCCGAAAGATAATCAATTTTAGAACATATTTCCAAAAACAAAACACCAAAAAATAAATATGCTGCTCACATGGCAACCTTGCAATGCGAAGTGGTCACTTTTGGTCTAATTTGAGGAGTACTATTTCCTACTGCCCACACATGGGTCAGCATGTGTAGGCAAGCATGCGAAAAAGATAGCCGATAAAAGAAACCCTTGCATCTAACTAAAAAAATACTAAGAAGTAATATTTAGTCTAAAAGCGATGTTAGTCCTGCAGTAATGTTCTAATTACAACTCATTGTGACACTCTTATACAACCTCTGTACAATTGCGCGGAAGCCGCGCATGGCTTGAGGGATCAGTGGAACTGCCGTGGTAGGGACTGTGTAGGAGATTCGGCAAGGCCATTCCCCTAAGGCGACGGAGCTACCTCCGCACGATTGAGGGCCACCTCCGTTGGGTGGACCGGTCCAACTTCGCTGCGTGATCGGCCACGTCCGCTGGCTGTACTCATGAATTATGTTTTTGGAATATCCCCAATTTTTTTCATGAATGGTGCTATAGTAGCCAAGACATAAACAATTTACTTACTAATAATTGGTCTCTATAATTTGAGGTGAAGATCTTTTCAATTATGTGTACACTAGTGGAAACTAAAAAACTTATTTTTTAAGTAGACATCATATTTGCAAAAATTGTCAATTGAGTTGTAAAAAGAGATCTATGTCATAACAATAAAGACTAAAGCAATTGTTGGATTTAAAGTCCGTGCTAAAGATGACATATCAACTTATTACACTCAAGATTTTTTAACAAAAGTAAGAAATTTTGGCAAAATTTTGAATAACTCCTTAACACGGAGTATTGGTTGAAAAGTCAAGAGCTGCAGAATCTTTAACTCTACATGAACCATTGTTTGAATTGAGACCTCCATAGTGTTGTAGCTAACGCATTAAATATGTTGTCTAAAGAATAAGTTCCCAGGAATAAAAATCACTAGAATTAATGAGTGTCCGCACAAGCCGTAGGCCGGTAGTGCATATCGTTAAGCTTAATGCTAGAGAAAGACCCTATACATTTATAAATCCTCAAATAACCCTTAAAGAACCAAATGTGGTTTTAAGACTTTAAAACTAAAAACTCCAAAATTTTGACCTCTTCGTGCAAGTTGAGGTATAATTTAACATTCTTTAATTTCTTGGCATTTCAAAGCGTAAGATCTTCAAAATAATCACTTATAATAACATCGTGTTAAATTTCAGTTGTAGGATCTTTACCATTTGTAAGATCGTAACGTTCAAAGTTGATGCAAAAGTTTTTTTGCAACATTCTGAAGCTTGCTATTGTAAATTTTGTAGGTTGCACTTGGAAAATTGGTAGACTGTTTGACTTAGAAAACTTCGGAAGTCACATAGTAATTTGATTATGAACTTATTTCAAATTTTACAAAAATAAAAATATACTAAGTTTTTTTTTGTAAAAAATAAAAAAATTCTAAGTGATAGCCTTGCAATGGTGAACAATAGTCAAAGACAAAATATTGGTTCAATAATTACATTTTTAAATGCAAAAAAGAGGTTGTAACATGAATGCAACTAAACCCATAGATGAATGAGTACACTTGAATGAATTTTTTTTATATTGATTGTTGTTTGATGAAGAAATTGAGTTTGGGCCAAATTTACAAATACAACTTGCATATCATGTTTAAATAATCATGGAGGTAGTGAAATATTGTAGAGTTGACATTACCGTCTTATATCACTAATGTTCTTCAATATCTAAATGTGTCGTGTTTGAGGTTGTTTAAAGTAACCAGTATATAAAAAATAAAGGGGCAAGTCGAAACTTGCAAACAAAAGTAAGTTGGAGAAGCACTATATATGCAAATGAACATGAAAATCTATGCTATGATTTGAAGACCAAAGAATATGTATTATATATAATGAATATGAATTTTTTAATCAATAAATACTAAGCTAATGTACAAATTTTACATTGTGTTGTGAGAAGATTTAAAACATGTATAGAGTTCATAAATAGAAAGTGATCTCATATAGGTAGAAAGCTCAACACCGTGGAGGGACTTAAAGATTATAAAGTGAGTTCAAGTGACAAGGATAGAACTCATAGAAGTACCAAGGGTGCATGATAAGAGCACTGCAATTCATAGGATGCAAACTTAGTCTAATAGGAGGTGCCATATATTTGCTAATATTGGTAGGAATCTTAAAATGTTAGTAAAAATTTGGTTGAATTGTCAATTGATATTCTCTCTTTCTAATCTTATCTCTTTGTTGCACGACGTCTATTTGTTTAAGCATCATTCCAATTTCAGTAACCTATATATTTCTCATAACCTCAAATTTGTCTTCAAGCACCATTCGTTTTTACAAATCCTGACGACATTGGACACCATCTTATACTTGTTATATTAAAATGTGCTAAAAATATGTATATTTTTAAAATATTACCTATGAAGTGAGTCTTATTGCGCGTAAATTACAGATAGAGAGCCTCTGCATCCATGCGAGTGCCTCTAGGTCGCTTCCATGTGAATTTGTCAGATCCAACAGTTGCACATTCTTTGCATTAGTACACAAAATGACATTTTTTAGGTTGATTTGGGCTCTCATTAGAAAAAGCTTTTTTAAAGGACTATCCGATTTGATTGAGTCTACGGCCCAGGTGCACAGATTTAAGAAGATGAGTGAGATCATCTGTAGAATCCTAGTGACGGATGTCATTGCAAGGTTTAACAATTTTAAATGCTTAAACGATGACAGACACCATTTAAAATCATTAAACGGTCTGCATCATGGCGGTAAGAATCGAACACGGCCATAGCCCATGATTTTTGCGAGCACAAGGGCCGTGTGCTGCTCCGGCGCGGCTCCGAACAAGTGCGGCTTTCTGAAGCATCGGAGCCCTAAACCTAAAACCACCCTAGCCGCGGAGATAGGATGCCGTTGAGTGACCGGAACTGTCCTCCTAATGTTAAGAATCATCGTGGTCGCGTGACGAAAATAGAAATGTTCTAATGACAAAATAGAATTGTCTTGTCGACGAACGTACCATCTTATGTACAGTAAACCAGCTGCGACCTTCGTCGTCACTAAATTTATAGTTGGTGTGTTCATAAACTTTGTTTGAGCTACCTTTTCTAAAATATTTACAAGATGTAACACTATTGATACTTGACAAGGTCCTTAGCAAGGGCCTTTAGCAAGTCCATTGGAAATGGGTGTTGATTTAAAGGAGTGCTACATTTAACAAACCCTCCTCCTTGGCTACATTTAGCCAATCTTTTAGTCAAGGCATTCAAAGTACTCTAACTTTCCATGTAAGGTACCGCTTGATCAGGTAATTTAGTATTTGTATAGATAGATGGGTGCGTGTCTATGTTACTTATGATGAAAATCTAATCATTAACAATATCATTATAAATTTTTCCAGTGCTTAACACATGCTATGAATAGTGCAATATCATCAGAGCTAATACCAAAGGAATATGCACACGGGTATGGTATTAAAACTTGATCATCAGCTTTTGATTCCATGGACCAAAATGTGGTAAGAGCTACAGCAGATTTGAAGAGCCGAAAAACTACTATGCTAAATCCAAAAACAATGTGTATGTATTAGGAAGCAAAGTGAATACATGAGAATGACGATTAGAACTCAAATTTGATTCAAGCTAAGTGGGTCTGTCACTCTAACTATTTCAAGATCTGATCAGTGAGTGTCTCAAAAATGGGTGTGACTACTTGAAGAGCTCAGGGTGGGTAACTCGACTTTGAGTTATGCTAAGTAAGCTACTTTAGGAGAGTGTCTTGGTAAGTGAGTCAATGCCTGGAAAACGCGGTTGGAGAAAGTAATAAGAAAAAAAAAAAAAATCATGAGAACTGAAAGGGTGCTATCACTATCCACTCCTTGAATGAAAGCTAACTCGTGCATGCACGGGCCACTCCCTATGGCTATGGGGCGCTGGAACCGGGCACTAAAGGCTTGCAGCACCATGTCCTGCGTCGACCAACAATAGCGGCAGTTCTACTTCTCACCATCGGAATCTTCTACACCTTCAAAGAATCCAGCATCTTCAAGCTCATCTTCATGATTGTCAAGTAAATCAGCCTCCTTCTTGTAGAACTCATGTACGTCTTTTGCAACCACCTCACACTCATGTCTTGCATCATCAGACTAGTTTTTGAAGATCATGATCAAAGAGTCTAAGTTGTCCAGGCTTAGGCGGCAACGACGCAGGCCTGTAAGCACGCCAGCAATACAGAAGATGCGCTCAGTCTCAATTTGCGACCCTGGAATTGCCAGAATTTGGCGGGCCAAGAAGGCAAGAGATGGAAAACGGCTTCCATTCTCCTTCCACCATGTCAAGGGCTTCTCTACCTCTGCAAGAACTACAGTCAGACGTCGGAAAAGGGACAATTCGGTTGTAAGGATGCCCTCCCAAGCTTCTTTAGTCGATGCTGCATCACCAAATAGTAGGTTGGATGACCTCGGAGCAGGAGCACGGGCTCGAATTCCGCCACGGTTGAAGGATTTGTGTACCTTGATCAAAAATGGAATCAGCACCGCCATGTCATAGCTCTGCACAATCTCCTTTGCCTTCGCGACACCGATGTACTCGATGATGCACTCCAAGCCCTTGAATCGTGGGTCTAACATCAGAGCCAACATATTGTGAGCCTTGGACTCGCTGAACACAACAACAAATGCAAGAAAAGGCTTCAGAACACCAATAGCCTCGCGGGCCATCTTCATCTTGAGCATCTCAATCTCGGACTTGAAGTCACCAACTCGGAGAGTAGAAACAGCATGGGCTCGCTGATCATGAACATCTTGTAGCTCCACCGAGACACGAAATACCGCAGCAAGGGCATCGGGGAGGAGCCAGTATCCGCGAGTCTCGTTAAGAATGCATTGCTTCACAATGGCATTGAGAGTTCCGGTAACAGTTCTCGCTACTGCCCACGTGAGGCCACTCGGAACTCGTTCTTGCAACTTCAAGGATTGCCGCCTGTAGCACATGTTGATGGTGTCCGCATACTCCAACGTCTCTTGGAATAACACCACCTTTGAAGCAAAACCAGTCTTCACAGGGGTTTTCAGTTTCTGACTAGGCACTCCAGCCTCAATGCACGCCTTATTTCATTCACCCTGACCTACGCCAGACTTCTTGGTCCATGTGATACATGACTGCAGCGATTTCTGAGCAGTCTTCAATGAGGCCTTCTTCATACCCACACATACCTTGTCCTCAGTGGTTGCGTATTGGCAGACCTTCGACATAATGTGTCCAAAACAAGCTCCAGCATCGGATTTGGGAAGATCGAGAACTGCACAAGACACCGTTGTCTGCAGAGCACGCTCGAGTGTGGCCAAATTGGCTCCTTCATCTTTCACACAAGCGATTATCTTATCCCGCAACTGAAATTGATCCACTAAAGGCTTCACGATCTCAACCAATGCAGCACCAGATGTATCTTGCGCTTCAAAGAGGCCCACTGTAATGTGGCGAGGCACCCAATCCTCGTTGATGAAATTAACAACCACCGCAAAGGTATCCCAACCACACCTTGACATCCACAAATCGAAGGTGATGGTAGCTGTGGCACAACTAGCAATTGCAGGGAGCACATACCTCTCCATTGTCTTAGCAAACATTGCGGGAATGTGTTCTTTGACGAGCTGCTTCCGACTTGGGCACACCACCCGTGGATTGAGGCGCATGAGGAGACGGCGGAACCATGGACTCTCAACGGTGCTTAAAGCTTTGTAACCCTTGGCAATAAATAGGACCACATCTTCAATGAACCTCAACTGCTGCACATCGTTCTTGTTGTAGGGTTTGTTGTTACCAAAAAATGACGAGATATGAGACGGCGACACCACCTTCCTTCTCTTGGACTTCAGCCTCGAACTCTCTGCCTCTGTTGATTGCCGCTTATACCTCTCCAAGTCGCTCGGATGCTCATTCGTCGAATGTTTCTTCATACTTGTGATTCCATGGTTAGGATTGTACTGAACGTAGCCCTTTCGTGAGCGAGTGCTGCTGCAAGAGTTGCTCAACTCTGCCTGTCCAGGGTGACACACTATGCACTTCGTCGTTTGGGTTGCCTTCACGTCGACGCCCTTCTCCGAATCTCTTAGGCGAAAGAATGCCCACACCGCAGAGTTGCGATGATAAGGAATCCAAAACCTTGCATTCGCCATTAGCGCCCCAAAGCGTACTTCCCACGCCGCCTCATCTTCGGCAGCAACACACTCCTCAATCGGTCGCAGAATCTCTCCGTGCCTCTCTTCTGCAGCTTCCTCGCACTCAACGTCAACAGAAACTTCCTGTAACAAACCAATGTCTTCATGACTAGGCTGGTAATCAGACGACATCTTGATACCCAAAAACTGAAACCCTAGACTACAGCAAAGTCTCACACAATCATGCAGAAAAGCAAGGCTCAACTTAGCTACAAAAGTCTCACACAGATAACTAGAAGCTGCAATATACAATAGCAAAACTTGAAGCTAACAAAATCGCAATTGATCCATTTACCTCAAAGTGAGCCGTCAAACGTACCATGCCTTCAAAGCGCAGCAACGACAGCACCTCACTCCGCACCTCACAATGACAGCCACTCCACAGAACGCCCCTCACAATTACAGCCACTCTGACTACTCACTCTTACAAACCCTACCTTGTGGATCGTACCCTGACACAGAGAATCCAAATCTCAATATCAATGACCCCATTTCAAAATCACAGTAGTTGGTACACAATGCAATATTAAGAAGACGTAGTCAGGGGCAACATGCATAATCCATGCTTTCACGCCCATGCAGAGAAGCCTGTATCGGTTCTAGGATACCCTATTCATATTTACTATTGATACCTTTCTGAACCCTCTATACCAGACCAACACTGGTAATAACCCACAAGCCGCACTCGATTTTATATAGTCTAGCCTTGGCAGCAAAGGTGGCTCTACTTTAGTGGTATAGACGGATGGTTTAAAATATTGTAAGTGATTCTACATATGAAGGTGGGGTTGGAATTTAATCGTTCTTACGTAGTTGAGTACCTGCTAAATCATTCTTACGCAGTTGAGTACCTGCTATAGTAGTCGCAGCGTACAATATTGTCATATGTCCTAGGAAATTGAGGGTGCTCTCGATTGCGAACCTTGGATGTCACAGGCCCTACTCTAGATTCTTCTTGAATTTTGGGCTATACCACTGAACAATGTGAGGTTCGGATTCACGCAAGGCACAAAGGGTAGTTTAACACTTCCCTTTTATACCCACACTCCCGGTTAATTTGGCAATAACCTTGGTCAATTATGGTCAGGGAGGTGAACCAGTCTTATGGAGTTGAGATACTTGAGTTTTTAGTTAAGTATGCGCATGCAAAAACTTAGGACTGATACTTAACCAATTATGGACATACTGAGAAATTATGGACATTTATTCTCCAAACATCACTATTGAAAACTTAATATGACAACAAATATTGGAGTAAATTCCATTGAAACCACAAAACTTGCCTTAATATGAGCAATGTATTTAATACTTTTGAATAAACCATCTAAATGCAATGTAATAATTGCCAACGCATCAAGAACATGTTGAACCAACAAATCTACTATATAATAAATAAATATATACTTAGACACATTTACACATATCTATACTCACTGATATTAAATTACACACATAAGAATTTATTTGCATACAAATGAACATGAAAATATTAACTAATATCCGCTACAAGCCAATAATCCTACATCTTGAACTCCAAATTCTAAATTCTAATATCCTAAACTCTAAACCTTCAACCCTAAACCTTGAAAATTGCTCTTTTAACTGTGAACACTAAACGCAAGATAGTATTTAACTAAGTCGAGTATCAGCAGGCAATCGATAAGAAGTCAAGAAGGAAAGTTTGTAGAAGTGAGGAATCTTCAAAAATCAAACGCAATTGTCTCAAGGATCAACTTAGATACTATGTTGACCGTTCCAATAACGGCTGCTAACTAGCAAATAACTATGACCTGCATTCTCATACTCCATTACAGATGCAACGGCTTCAAAGATTGCAAGTGTTGCTGTAACGCATACCTTAGGAATTACATAAGTAGCAGGTGGTTCTTTCTTGGCATGAAAGAAATTCAATGAGAGAATACGACAATGCTGGCGTTCACAACTTGAGAGAGACAATGCTACTTGTGTCAATGGCGTCTCCAACACTCTCTTCTAACAATCAACTCCCCCTCTTTTTTTGATTTCATAGGAATCCACCATTCTATGTTAAAGTTGTCATAGTTATCACTGAGGGAAGATTGACACATACCAAAACTCGACCAAGCCAAACCGGAAGGTAATGGTGAATGTATGGTTGACAAAGAACAAAGTCACCAAGTACCACATCTCGGAACGGATTGAAATTCAAACTTAGTCTCTATTTTGTTGGTCCACAGTATGGATAAGGCTCGACATCATTCTCGGGTGTAATGCCTCTGGATTAAATTGACTAGATCTTGAATCCATGGTAGCACGCGCATCATTAAGGGACCAGTGAGATAGCCGCTAGAAACCTTTTACAAGGTACGCAGATACAGTGGGTAATGGAGAATTAATATCTTCGTTAATATGCTCCTAGAACCGAAGAGGTACACCCTCTCCTCGCAGTATCTTCTATTACAAGCCATGCCGATCTTCGAGAACTTGATATAATTTGAAATTTTATTTTTGATAAAACCATGTTTCTCTTTGTATTTGGAAGCTAAAGCGTGCTCCTCCTCCACATTCAATTTATAGGGATTCACATTCGTAATCTCCATAAGGGCTTAAATGGAACAAGACGTGGATTACTAGTAGAAATACAAGGTCTACCGTGGCTGTCAAGAGTCCACACCTAGATAGAAGAACGTCGTGGGAGCCATGATTAATAATTTATTTCTGTCCTCATTGACCAATAATCTGAAGAGATGCATATCACTAAATTGCTTTCATGGACTACTAGAATGAAATTGCTTTCATGGACTACTACCCTCTTCTAGTAGTTCATGAAAGCAATTTCAAGATTTTCAATAATGTAGGTGTTCTTCCCCGTGATAATGATAATTCCGTTTTGACAAGTATTTGAATTGAGCATCAATTTCCTTATGGGGTCCAACTATCAAGAACCTAACAATGACTTTCCAAAATGACTTTCTAGAATATGTTCTTGTCAGTTAGTAAGGAACAAAAGGCCATTACAAATTCGTTCTTTGTGTGATTGGTTGAGTTATCAAGTGACGAGAAAGATTTTGTAAAAGAAGGGCCGCCATGGGTTGTATATCTTCACTCTAGCTGTATATTTTGTATTTAGAGTGCACTTCAAAGTACTGACCTCCTAAGTCACTATAAATTTTGAGGACATATATTGGCGTCTACGTGAAAGTTTTGCAGTATACTTTGTAGACCTCAAGTTGTATTTCTCCATTAAGTGTAAATTTTGAAGACTTCTTTTTTATATATTCAGACACTATACAATCTAGTATATGATTTACTACTTAATTATTCTGTTGATGGTTTTACTTATTGTGATAGCAAAACCACCATGTAGGTGGCATTTGATCACAAGGAGATGAAACAAACAAGAATACATGGAGAGAACAAGAAGAAGATGAGGAACAAGGAAGAAAAGAAGAAGAATTCTCTTGGTTGGATGCATTTGGAGGGGCCTTTACTTTTTGAGGTGTCATTTTATTGTGTTAGCTTGAATTGGGACGTGTCATAGCTTTTAGATACCTAAGTTGATTGTGCACCCACTCCTAAAATCTTAGAAGCATAGGATAAATAACGTAGGACTGATTGCTAAAAGACTAAGGCCTACTTCTCTACTACCAATGGGGAAAGCCCTTACTACACCCCCTAACTTGGTGAGGTGTATCTCACTCCCTATAACTCAAAATTAAACGTCCATACTACTCTTGGATAGCTCTACAAAGATCTACCTACTTTTCAAATCTTGTTTTCTTTTGGACCAAATCCGAGATAATAATGGGGAAAACAAATAGCCATACTTCCATGAAGTAAGAACAAGACAACACCTATCAATGAAACTCAATACAAGGGGGATCAAGACGAACAAAGAAAAACAAAACAAGTCAGAATGAGACACGTAACCTTTTTTTTCCTAACATCTAACATTAGACCCCTCACTAGGAAGATTGAGATGAACAAGGAAGGACAAAAAGAATGAGAAAAAGGCCCATATCCTTCCTTCTCTTACTTACTGTTCATTACAAGAGAAAAGATAGAAAGACACAAAGAGAGGTAGATTGATTGTGGGCTTAAGGGCTTGAAAAAAACTTCGAAACAAGCTCTTTTAAATTATACTAGAGGTGGCCAAGGGCGGCTCAACATATCTCTAAGTCAGATTGTTCTAAGTCTAACACTAACAAATGCTAACTACTTGAAGTTCCACGGATAAATTTAACTCGGCCGCCTTCATGGAAAAACATAACACTAAACACAAGTAAATTAATAATGATAAATAATCATTCTTAAAATAATAATGATAAAAATAAAGTGTAAACACAAACATGAATACCAAATAATAATTGTTTTGAAATGAAATGCAAATCATCCTATTTCAATCCAGGGGACTACAATTCCTACTCCTACTTTGATTCACTATGAGTATTTTTTTCCTACTCTAGTGTTTTCATCCTAAATCTAATCCAAAACCTTAAAATTTATAACATCCTCTCTACCAATGATCCCACAACAATCACATCTAACATCCTTGGAGGCATACACAACTTGAATAGTCTTGATTCTATTCAATTCAGCTCTAAGTTATTCATAATTTCCAAATCTACAACAAACGCAACGAGAAAGGACAAAAACAATAGGAGAGCATTTACAAGCTCTCACACTTGTATTTGTTGTTATGAGCTCAACATCCTACCGTTGGATATTCTTTCTCTTCTATGAGTTTTTTCGAGCATCCGAGTTACTCAACTTCTGATGCTCATCCGGATATCAGTTGCAAGTCGGTCGGCTTTTTTTCGTCTTGCTTTTCATATAACGGCCAATTTCATTCTCGTCATGCTCATTCTAATATGGGCTGCTAGTTGGCGGGCTCTTCTTGCTCTAGCTTATCTTTTTATTGTCGGCAACTTGCCATTATGATTTTCGTTATGCTCATTCACATATCAGCTGCGAGCCAAGAGGCTCTTCTTACTCTATCTTTACCCTCTTCTTACTCTATCTTTACCCTTGATGTTGGTTGTCCGCAGATATAATTCTCTTCTCGCTTGTATTATCTTTGTATTCTTCTCCATCTCCTTCTCCAGATATTATTCATATTTGAATTTTTGTTTGTTTAGGAACATGTCCTCGTGGATTGTAAGTTCTTTCAACCTCATGCCATCAAGAAATGTAATGTTTTATGTATTTTAGAATTGCTTTGCTTCATACATCCTAGTATTGCATCCTACAGCTGCAATGTTCATCAAAATGTTGTAAGGCAGTCAAGTCTTAAGAGGTTCTTTCAAGTGTTGTTAGAGCGATTCAATGTTGGCTTGTGGTCGAAGATGCCCATGCAAGATTTGAAGCCCCTCCTCCGTTTTATTCTCCCGGAGGGCGTTTCGAGTAGGTTATCCTTTGTGTTTAGAAGAGAAGATTGTGAACGTCCTTAGAATTATCCCTCGTGTTACAAGCTTCTCAACACTCTCTATTTCAAGTGCCATTCTCGGAATGTGTGCATTTTCATAAGCCTAGACAGATACACTACAAAGTTGCACATGCCTTGAAGTACGAGAAGATCCTTAATAGCGAATATTCCTCCTATTAAGTAGTCGGCTGCAGGATGACTCTCTTCGAAACTTGAAATTTTTTTCCTCATTTTAATATAGATATATATAGTTAAGTGGTATATGTGTGGCATAATTGTTTGAATATGTGGCATTTTTGTATATGTGGCATTTTTTGGCCAATGACCGACTTATTCATGGAATATGAACTTGTCCATAATTGATCAAATATCATTTTGAGGGTTCTCCCATGTTCTTAAGGCAAAAAACAAAAATTGTTCCTACATGGGGGTCAAAATGTGCAAAATTGGCAAACTTAATATTGTAAAATGACAATTTTGAATTTGAAAAAAAGTTAACTACTGTTAGGTGCCTTTCTAAATTATTTATTTTCGATCGAATATTTTTTTGAAAAATTCCAAAATCTCAACTTTTGATAATTCTTGAAAAAGAAGTTCAAAAATCACTAAAAACTATGGAGATTGTTTTTCATTTTTTTGGAAGTTGCCCATGTAGAAACGGTAACTTTTGGATTTGGGTCAATTTGGAACTTGAGTAGTGACTAAATTATGGACATATTTCAAGACACAAAATTAAAAATAAGTTGAGTCTAAACCACCCTATCTCAAATCGCATCATGAGAATTGCCTTAGAAGATTAAAAATTTGGAATTTAACTTTACAGTTTTTTGCACACACACCTTGTACTATAAGGAACACCTAACATAATATTACTAAAAAATATATATTCTAACCCAAAAACCTAGGCTACCCGAAATAGCAAAAGACCAATTCAGTTAGGAGCTAACAAGCTAAAGGAGGGGAAAATGGCAGTTGGAGGAGTTGACACAATCCAAAAGAACCTTGGGCATATCACCTGACATGTTCGGGAGTCCACCCAGCTTGGATGGAATAAGTCAGTGATGAGAAAGTTGCTAGAATTTCACATGGTTAACCGCCTCATGGGCCACCGTGAGGTACATGATGTAAGTTTTCTCAATAATTGTATTTGAAAGAAAAGGATGTTGAATTTGGTGGCGTTTGGGAAACAAGTATGTGGTAATGTGGTAGAATCAGTTCCTTTTTAGCCTTGGCCTGTGCAACTGGAAAGTCATTCGCATCATCACTTGATCGAGGTGGGGTTGAGGTACCCGGTGCGTCACGCCTCTCAATAGAATCCCTCAAGCTAGAAGCATTTACATAAAGATGGTGGTTTAATTACTATACTGCCTGACTCTTTGTTATCTCCGTCTTCTTTTAGGGGACAGTCAGTGTGAGAAGACTTCTTGAACCTCGACAAAGTGCGTATCACGTTAATTGGCTGTACATTAACCCATTAAAGTCCCTTGGGGATAGTATGTACGTTGTCGTATAATTAGGATTTGCTACCTACAAGAAACTCTAAACTGGAATTGTTATAGCTCACTAGAACCGCATTAATTCAAATGTCAACTTCTTCTTTGAACTCAAACCCATTAAAGGTGTGCATTCACTCCAAATACAACCAAAATACACCGTATTCTACTGGTTGCCACGGCACGCTTAGACCTTTAGGGGTTAAGTGGAAAAAGTGACAATTCTATGGTATCGATTCAATTTCAAAGAATATATGAAATTTTCAAATAGAGTCCATTACCACATTCTTGAAAGTTCTTAGAATCTTTTTCTATGTTTTATTTCATTGATTTTAGAAACTTCCAAAGATTGATGTTATTTCTTGAAACAAAATCCCTCATGCTGAGGAATCTCATTTTGCAAAATTTTCCACATACACCTCGTAGTATATGGAATACCTAGTGAAATTCTAGGCACAACTATCAGTTTAAACCCCTTCATTTTGGCTACCCCATAAAGCATAAATCCATTTTGGCCATGATTGTCACATTGAACAATTTACTATTCATTACATTGGACACTTCGAACAAATTTATATCTTGACCTTACAATTAGGTCAATCTAAGGGTGGACCATTGTGTCCAATGTGATAAATAGTAACTTGTCCAATGTGATGAATAGTAACTTGTGCAATGTGATGAATAGTAACTTATCCAATGTGACAACCTTGATCTCGGCTTTCTTGAATCTTCAGGGGCTAAGGATGGGTTTTGAATTTTATGACTCACAAATGATGCACATAAAACAATTGAAATTTGGACATGTACTAAAAGTAGTCAGCTTGAAGATCTTATAATTGAAAGTACTTAAAGTCTATCAAAGTTTGATCCATACCTCTGTTTTTGCAAGGGGTAGATAATTGCAGTTTTGGATTTTTGAGCTCCACAAACCACAAGAACTTTAAGGATTGAACCAAAAGTAATACAAACTAAAATTGATGAGAAGGAAGGAACCTTTATTCATAGTTTTTGGATTCAAAAAAGAGGGACATGCTAATAAACACACAGACAAACCAAGTTGTAATACAAACCCTCTTATAGAAGGTATGTTTGACATCTTTCCTTAGGTCAAAGTGAATTCTAGCAAGAAAAATAACCCTTGTGTGAAATTCAATACTCATAAGAAATGTTGTGAAATAAAAATGAATGAATAATCATCTATGTTCATATTTTTCTTGAAGCCGAATATAAAACACGAATGTGTAATTAGGTATTCAATGTCCTAAAGATTGAGAACTTTCATAGCGAACCGTGATGAAAATATAGGCAACGCCTTTTACCAAAGTGGACCTGCAAGTGTAAATAGCGGCCTCGATCAGGTGAGCAGATATGGTGAGCCATGGGCAAGGCTAGCGATGTGCAAGAATAAGAGCACTTCATTCCAAGATGCAGTATTGCAGTTATAATGCAGTTAGCTTACAAGCTACATACAATACATGGAGTGAAGCTTGTTGTACTGTATATGTACAGTGGGGTACAGAAATAATTCGAACTGAATTTGTAGGCAGTTTTTGAAAAAACTTCGAAATGTGCCTACATACTCAAAAATGATCGGAATTGCAATCCGTAAAGGGTGTTGGAACCACGTTAGAGTGTTTTACACTATCATGGCAAAAAATTTCTTCTTTTTTGTGCAATTGTTCAAAGAACTAAAACTCTACATGTTCCATCCACAATTGACCATTGTCGCTTTGTGCTTCAATTACAATGTTCATTTTCACTTGCAAAATTGATATGAGTGCCATAAGTTGTTCTTTAGATACTTGAGCTCATGCTTATTGAATCATTGATATGTTCCTTGTTTTCTTCTTGGGTAGGAGGAATGTCTTAGAATGTGCTTGTGACTATTCAATTTTTCTCAAAGCTTTTCAAGCCATTCACACCACTAGAAATATCCTACAAGGACTTAAAGGATGGTTTGATAAAGTTAGGGTGCTTACTTTCATAAGCTCATTGCCAAACTCAAATTCTTTTAGCATTCTCGCCGAGTTTAAATCAAAGTTCAATTTCACACCTTAAGTGTTGATTGGAAATTTATCACAAAACTACTCCAACTCAAAAGTTTAGAGGGAGCAAGTATTTTTGAACATTCAACAATGAGCTCAAGTATCTAAAGAACAACTTATGGCATTCATATCAATTTTGCAAGTGAAAATGAACATTGTAATTGAAGCACAAAGCGACAATGGTCAATTGTGGATGGAACATGTAGAGTTTTAGTTCTTTGAACAATTGCACAAAAAAGAAGCAATTTTTTGCCATGATAGTGTAAAACACTCTAACGTGGTTCCAACGCCCTTTACGGATTGCAATTCCGATTATTTTTGAGTATGTAGGCACATTTCGAAGTTTTTTCAAAAACTGCCTTCAAATTCAGTTCGAATTATTTCTGTACCCCACTGTACAGTACAGTAGTCATTCCCACTTGAGAAGGTGCACCATTCCCTCACAGCCGGAGGCCTATTCCATGCAAAAGGCAAACTGAATGAAGAACTCTTCTAGAACTATTCCCGAACTATTCCCTCACCATTGGCCAGATTTCAGTAAGATGAAGATACACCAATCATTGCGTGGAGGCTTGTGCCCATCGGCGCCGATCCTCTACCGTCTCACTCCCACTGTGCATTGAGGTCGCCTCTTGACACTTCACTCACCCCTTGTGCATTCCCTGTATGGGTATATTTTTTATTTTGTTATTTTTTCCCAAAAAAATTTAATGTTTTCATTAACTTCTATGTCAGGAGAAGCTTGACCACATGGTCATATTTAAAATCTTTTTTTAGATTTGATATTGGAAAATCCCAACGTAGGATCTTGTTTTTGATTGTCTAATTAGTCTATCCACCAATTTTTATCTAAATTCCAAGTAAGGATCTTGAGATACATTAAATCAAAGTTTCAATTTTTGTAAAAGAACATGTAGTTTTTAAGCAAATCGACTTGATTGGGGCTTCTCTCTCCTTAAGGGTTATTTCTGCAATAAATACAGAGTGAACTAGAAAAAGGAACCTCACTTTGATGAATGCTTTTAATTCTTGTGTTATAATCAAGAAATTAGGAACTTGTTGTTTGGTCATTAGTTGAGTATATGCGGTCTTGTTTCTCAATAAACGCTATTTGAACGCAAATTAGGGATTGACTACACCAAATTAGGGAGCGAACCAACAAACTAGGATGTAACTAAATCAAGAAATATACTCAAAACATGCCCTATTCAATGCTACTTTGACACTTTGACATTGAGACCATGGTCTTTTTGTTCCAGTTTATCATATCTTTATTGCTAGAAGATGTTTTCTAACCCCTCATTCTTTGCCCTCCAAGTATCTTACAAAAATATACTGTAAGACTAGTAGTAGTGAAAATAGTAGTGTCATAGTGTCATAGTAGTGAAAATTAGATTTTATTTTGTTTCAGGTGAATGAGAACTTAGCTTACTTGATATCTAATCTTTTTCATTTGTAAAACTTCTTAAGTTTATTTTAAATTTATAGTAAATCGATGATTCACAAAGAAGCGAGTTTGCAACCCTAGTGCAAGAATTTGCAATCCACCGTAGTTGCTCAAAGAGACTAGGCACCTTCCAATGTTGAAGAGTTAAACATTTGGAAATTGAGAAATAGAAATGGTAACACCAGCACTAGATTTTGGGAGAACAAGCTGCGGCGACTGGAAAGAAGCTAGGTGGGTGATTATTCTGGAACACATGCTGATAAGAAAGAACTTGGAATGTTCGATGAGTAGAACCTCCCAAGTACAAATATATGCCGATGCATGTTCTGCATAATCGCTCGCTCGCTCACTCACTTGTCTGAGGATTAGCTGTATATTTGGTTCCGAAAAAATTTTGTGTATAAATGGGGATACGTGCAGGCTCCCGATAACTCTGAGTCTGAGCAGCCTGGATTGTGTAGCACTTCCACAAATTCCACCATATTCTTATCCACAGCAAAAATGGAAAATGCTTGGATTTTACTCCTCATTGGAAAAGGGGATAAGTTCACAGACATCCAGTGATTGATATGTTAAGTAACTTAATTTAAGTTACATGATAACTGTGTGGAATACGGAATGAAATAAGCATATGTCAGATACGGTACTTGGGCCCCAAGTCCGAGTAGTGAGCTAGCTACAGTGATTAGAACCTGCCAAGTTTGTGCTTGTGCTTCCCAGGACTTGGGAAGCTCCCTCTTGGCCATCCTCATCCCTGCTCCACTTCCTCGTTCCCGGTTGAGGTCTCAAGGCCCATGTTACAAATCTTACTTCATCCTTCAAAACAGTGAAAATTCATTTGCCTGACTTCACAAATCTGACGTAGGTTCATGTGAATGATGTTAACCTTTAATGCCCATGGGGTCTGAAACGGGCAGCCCAATATTGGATTACAGCATCTTTTGGACTTGGGCATCGTAAATAGTGCACTTTTTGAACTTGGGCATTAATGAGGAGCTTGTAACCTCCTACAAGGTTATGTACAACCCCAACCTACCTACTACAATCCTTTCCAAGCACAAAATCACTCAAACAATTTGTGATTTGAATTGTGAAATTTCACTTTTTGAATGTGTCGTAAGAAGGTGACAAGTTTGTAATCAAAATATAAGTAAAAATTTCAGTGCAGTGAGAGCTACAGAGCAAATTCTATTGGAAAAAAGCCCCTCTGGCTTGCTTGGGTGTTTTGGGTAAATGAAAACTGGATTTTGCTAAGAGTGAATTACAAAATAGAGTTTTACATTACCTAAGTTGTTTTTTGTTATATTTATTTTGGATACTTACAAAGACCATCTACCAAAAGAATATTTCCACCAAGAAGGTCTCATTTCACTAACTAACTTAAGTTCAATCGAACTTTTGGTGGAGCGAATCATTGAGCTTCGTGGAAATTGCACACTTATCTACTAATAAGTTGAAACAAGACAAGTCATGCAAGAATTCCATCAAATTAATCTTTTGGTTGTTGCTTCTCCAACATTTCTTTTGCTTCCCTAGAAAAGAAGTTTATCGGGCCAAGTCCTTCTTTCAATCATGAGGAACTTTGCACAAGTCTAGGTTGTCTTTTCCAAATGCACAACCAAAGAATTCTTGTCAATTGAAGATGTTTTTATGACATCATTGGTAGAAGCTTATCCCCGTGGCGTTTTTGCCCTAAAAACATCATTTCTTTTGTAAACTCGTATATGTAATTGAAAGTGAGCTAATCAAGATCTCAACACATAATCTTGTACTAAATTATTTTTTGATGATTTAAATCAAAATTGAAGTCATTATTGATGAGGTTGCATAGATTTCTAAATCACAATTTTTTTGAGCACTTTAAAAAGATCGTGACATTTCACTATGTTCACTTAAAAGTGGAAGTCCAATACCAAACTTTTTTTAATGCTACAACTCTATATCTTAGTACTTTTTGTTTACCTCTTCTTCAAAAGAACCATGCACCGACAAAAAATTATGAAAACTTGTCCTTGGCTCAAATTATGGCCTTGCGGAGATGAAAGCATCCGAAAGTGGACTTCGTGCAGTAAAGTACATGCCAAGTCATAAAAACTTCAAGTAAGTTAAGGATTCTAATGCAAGAAGCTAGAGACTAAATCATATTCGATTCAACAAATATTGTCAAAATCTCATGTTGAATGAAGCAAATTCAACACTCTGAGAACCACATTTTTTTAGTTTTTTTTTAGCATAGGAACATTGTTGGAACTCTAATGTCTATCAAAAAATGTTTCACATATGAAGTTAGAAAATTCATGGAGAGAAGAAAGTTTGATCGAAAAAATATGCTTTCAATAGTAGAACATGCCTATCCAAAAGTTGCTTGCAGAGCCAAAAAAAAAAAATGCAAGCCATAAACTCACACCATCTTGGATCAATCTCAAATTTTGTATCCATGAACTACACCATCTTGGATCAATCTCAAATTTTGTATCCATGAACTACACTTGGATCCAACCCCCACAATTTTTGCCAAAAATCGGCATTCATTGAAGAACTTATGATCCTTAAAACTAGCATGCCATCCAAAACAATGAATTGACATATGACACACTTGGTGGTCTTGACCATCACAACCTAGATATACGAAATTATTTTTAGCCAAAAAACACATTATCAAAAAGTGTAATAAATAAAAATGAAGGTAAGCTATTTACAATTGAACCCTGCACTCTTGTTATAGATTGAGTGTAAGTCATGTGAGTCAAAGTTTGAGTCATGGGGTCTCACAAATTGCGTGACCATAACATATTACTAAAAAACTTTGTATTACAAAATTCATCAGATTTCACTTTGAAGTGAAAAGACTTATTGCATGAAAAATCACTAACTAGAAATTTGTTCACCTTCACCTCAACACACACTTGAACAAAAAAAACCATGAAAAATATTCTTTGCTCAAATAATGGTCTTACAATGGTGAAAACCGTCCTAGAACTTACAAAAAAGAAAATGTCCACAACTAGACCCCTTCCACAAAAATGAATGCCATAACTTCCTTACATCTAAGATAAAAAAAACTAAATCTAAATTGAAATCCAACCCAACAGATAAAGTGGAAATTCAATGGTGGATGGAGGAGAAAGAAATCCTCAAAACCATGTATATCAAATCCAATATCATTGTGTTCAAAACAACATTCTTCCAACTACAAAGTTTTCGATTTCATTTGAAAATCATACTTGTGCAAATAAAACTAAAAAACTAAAATTTTTAAAAAGAAAGGTAAATTAGATTTCACATAATGGGCTTGCAATGGTAAAAAATGCCACATGCTTAAAAACCAAATTCAAGAGTTGCCTTCACTCTAGTGCATGTCATTACTTTACACTTTCTTAGATGGCTTTGCAATATTTATCACCTAGACTAGACTTGATTTAATACCCAATCATGTGATTTCATTAGAAACCGACTCTCCATTTTATCATATAATATGTGATTTTAGCCAATCATAGCATTTTCCAATTACTAATAATAGGAATTATATTTTATATTAATTTAAAAAGTTTTACTCTTTTCAATTAATTATGAAACAAATTTTACTTATTTTAGGAAATTTAACCGTATAGATCTAATTTAGGATTTAAGGTCTCTATATTATCTTAAGAGCGCTACTTCATAAGGATCACCAAATCCATATTTTATAACACATCTAAGTTACGGGTTAAGCTTGTCCTCCAAAATGTTGTTTTTCAACCGTCGACGCGTTTAGAGGTTGAAGGAACTACAGTCCGGAGTATTCCTCATAAGATTTTTGTTCTTTGGAAGTTGATAATCTTGCAACTACATTTTCGTGTTCTATCCATCCCAGAATACTGTACTGTACTTTTGAATTGTACAATAGCTTTTATAATCAGGAGGCAATCATCCGATGGAGCCTAAATCTCTTGAAAGTTGTATTTTTTTTGGAACGGGCTCCTGAGCGACCGGGCAAGCCTCACGGTCACGGCTAAAAAAGCACAAACCGAACATATTAGGTCTTATCGCGAACCCATCTAAACTGTCAACTGTCACCACAGAGCGATAGACTTGAGGTTTGTAGGAAGATAAAGAAAGTTGCGGAAAAGAAAAAGATGATAGATTCATCTTCATCTTTATCTAAGTGCTGTCTTTGAAGTCGAAGATCACCTCCGTCGACTAGTCGGTCAACTCTATGAAACAAAAGGATTACAGTCGCGGCGCCTCGCTTTGAGAGAAAGAAAGTGGGAAGATATCCGCCACCAGGCAGGCAGGGCATGCAGATGTCCGAGAATCCCCTCGTCGTCAGTCCGTCAGATTCATTGCGATCATTTGGGTAGGCACGGGAGCCTGCACGAGATTGGAGGTCCGATGTGGCGTGGTCATCTCCTCTGCCCCAACGAATCTCCCCAGAATTTCCTTGCCCAACATAAATGCTGCTTTGCTCTTCCATTATTTCCACAATCGGTTGCCCGCTTCCACTAAGTGAGAACACGAGAACTACTTGCCATGGGTTACGGCGTTTCACTCCGTGCTGGCGATGGCGGCAGCGTTTAAGCTCCACTCACCAGTGTATCTACATTTTGGTGTGACCAAATTGCGTTTGTAAGATAGTATTGCTTGAGATATTTTGGAGCTATGGCGCAAATGATCTGCTTGCCAGTTGCAAGCTCCAGTCATGGCAGAGGTTTGCTTGGGTTGGATTCGAGGCGCTTGCGGCTCAAGTCTGACGTGAAGCCTATTGCATCGTGCGGCTTCCCTCGTTCAAATTCCACTTCTCGCCGTGGTCACATCCGGTGCGAGGGGCTCTCGGAGCCTGCCACGCTCACCTCGACGTTGGAGAATGGCAGCAATGCTGTGGTGGTGGCGCACGAAGGAACTGGATTCGATCAGCGCCCTGTGCAGCTCGAGGAGGAGCATGCGTGGGTAGGCAATGGCACGCGAGCAGTCGTGGTGGAGAAAGACAAGTCGGCGCAAGTGTTGCAGTTGGCAGAGGATGCGTTGTCTTCTGAGCAGCTGAAGCAAGCGAACAACAGCAGCGGTGGCATGAAATGGAACATGCTGCTCAGCACGGAGGCTTTGGAGGATGCGCATCTGTTCCGCGCCTCCAGCGTCACGGACGCCCACGTCCTGCGCAGGAAGGGTCGACTGAAAGAGCAAGATGGGCTCATTGAATTTATAATTTCAATGCACGCCACGCACTCCCCTTTCCAAGTGATGGAGAAAGTGGAGCGCTGGGTGCGCGAGCACGCTGCGGATCCCAATCGCAGCACGCTCAACCGCCTCATTCCGCACTTGGGGCCGCGTTTTCACACGCCCTTACCCCTCGTCCGCGCGCTGCATGAGTACGACGAGTTCGCCTCGTTGTCGCGCCGGAAGTACGTCCCTCCCAATTTTGCGGAGGTTCGCCATGTACTCAACATCGCACAGGTGCACGCCATAGCGGAAAAATTGTCCCTCGTCACCTTTGACGCAGACGGGACGATCTACGCAGACGGGCATCACATCCGCGGCGACAACAAGATGATCGGCCACATCATCAAGCTGATGAAGGAAGGGATTCAAGTCGCTATCGTCACCGCCGCGGGCTACCCTGGAAACGCTGAGAAATTTGAGGGTAGACTGGCGGGTTTATTGGAAGCGTTTCAGGAGCTGGAGCTGCCTCCTCAAGTGACGAGGTTGTTTCATGTCATGGGGGGCGAATGCAATTACTTGCTTCGCGTGAGCCCCCAATATAAGCTCGAGTTTGTTCCAGACGAGCTTTGGAAATCTGCCGACATGCTCGCCTGGAGTGAGGACGAAGTGACGGGGCTCCTTGACAACGCGGAGCGCTCGCTGAAATCCGCCGCCGCGCGCCTGCGCGTCCCGATCGAGATCGTGCGGAAGCCGCGGGCCGTAGGTGCAGTGCCCAAGGACCCCACCATTTATGAAGTGTTGGAGGAGATGGCGCTCACTGTGCAAGTGCAGCTTATGCAGTCTCCCTTGCCGTTCTGCGCTTTCAATGGGGGGAACGATGTGTTTGTGGACGTGGGGAACAAATCCGTCGGGCTGCGCGCTCTCACAAGCTACTTAGGGACTAAGTGCTGTGAGACGCTTCATGTTGGTGACCGCTTTACAATGAGCGGCAACGACGCCGCCACAAGAAGCCAATGCTCCATTCTGTGGGTGGCCAATCCGGAAGAGACTGCCTTCTTCGCCCGTCTGTTGCTTCGCGACATACGTCTGGCGAAGATGCACAAATACATCGAGTGAGTGATGATGAAGGTCTCGATCGTAGTGCTTCCCGCCCCCGCCATCACGATCGATGCCGTACGCAAGCCTCGCTCGATTATACACGATTGTACAGGAAATTTGGCATAGAGGAGCCAGCTAGGCGAGCGACTGATATGTGTTCGTCTTCTCGAGTAGTCGTTTCTTTTTTTCTTAGTGCGACCGATCATAGCGCCCCCCGTGCGTAAGCTCGGATGTCGGCCAGCGTAGAGAGAAACATTATCTTTTCGTTTTCTCTCTGCCATGATCGCATGGGATCTCGGTGTATGTTTCGCAGTATGCAGTCGTGATCATAGACGCCCCCTGTTGAAGCAGATGTCGGCCAGCGCGGAGAGATATTTTCGACCTCTCAGCCATGATCTGCATGTAGTTTCTTTTTCTTTCTTCTTTGTGCCCTTAGTTTGTCAGGGTCACAGGCGCCCCTCGTTAACTCGGATGTCGGCCAGCACGGAGAGATCAAATCGATCCCGCCCGCTACGATCCTGCTTAGAGTTTCTTTTTAAATATTTTTCTTTGTGACCAGCCGTCAATCAAGATCATAGAGCTCCTCACAAAGTGGAAGCCGGCCAATGCAGAGGGGAGCGAAACAGCATAATCGCCTCTTTGCTGCGATCAAGAGGACATTATTATGAGTACGTGGTGCAAATTGCAGTCATGGTTTTCACTAGAGTTTAGAGGTTGTCTGCACACAGCATGAGGGACGGAGCTGTGCACCAGCCTGTACGAGAAGTACACTGTACCATGAGGTTTTCGAAGGTTCAGGGTATTGTACTCCTCAAGAATCGAAATCATATCAATGTACATATGCATCACTTTTGTAATCATGTCTCGTTCAGGTGCATCACCATGGCCGGATGTGTGTTGGTCACATACCAGTTCCATGTTTTAGCTTATTTTCAACATGTGTCAATCTTTGAAATGGGAAGGCCGATACACTTGGTGTTGCATAGTCTCGTGTGTATGTCCGATGGAAGTGTTTCGTGAGGTGTAGCTAGTGTCGACATGTTTCGTCTGTTGTTGCTTCTAGAGTATGGACATGCTTGGAATCCGGGGTGAAACAGTTGAACTCCAACGTGGTGTGGATTTGTCAATCTGAACCGCAGCTCTGTGATTTGTTGGATAATCCACTGCTACTGTAGAAAGCAGGAACAGTGCCTGGAGGGCGGATTCTGTAACTATTGCTTTATGAAAGGGATGATACCTCATTGCATCGCTTTGGATGGCGAACACAACTCAAATTTCTACTTGGTTTGAAAAACTTCACAGAAAAGTTTTGCTTCATTGCTTACGCTTTCAAACTTTTGGATGATCGAAACATCTAGATGGGTCCTATGATTGTTCATGAGCATTGAGTTATGTATGTATTGACTCTTTCCTTATGCAAAATATATGCACTATCTTGAGATGAAAGGGTGAGGAATTACTCAATCTTCCCACTCAGTTTGAATATATCAATGGCTTTTCATATTCAACATGAATCTGGTGTTCCGTCATTGTATCACAATAATTTCTTTCCAGAGAAATTGGACTTTTCAGTAGCTGTTATTCCACTGTGCTGAGAGGGAACTTACTGCAACAACCATGCATATACAGTGACCTTCAAAAGTGTCCCAATGTTTATAATTTGAAAGTTTGGTGAGTCACCACATAGTGATTGCATGCTAGACTGACATGGCATCAATTTAGTTACATACTATCATTATTAAGGTAATCAAGGAGCAAGGCTTACCACTTGTCTCTACATGTATGTGCATGAATTGAAGCTCTAGATATTTTCTCTTCATTGGGACAGTTTTGAAAGTACATATGAGTGAATCTTGTATGCATAGCAAGTGAAGTGTACATGCATTGTGAATTGCTTGGTTTGTGTTCTGTTGTGTGTATTTGTTCTTCTTGCGTCATATATTTGTTTCTTTCGTGTTTAGCTTCACAAGTGAAAATGGTGAGACCATTGTCCCAGGGGAAGCAACAAGGTATACTCTCTTTGCTTCAAAAAGGTTGTAGTGTGAGAGAGATAGCAAATTCTTTGCATGTTGGTAAATCAAGTGTACAGAGGCTCGTAAGAAGCATTTTCCGGATGCAAAGCTTTTAGTTGGAGGTAGACCACGCAAGTTGACAAGTGCAATGGAGCGGTCTTGTGTAACTAGTATAACAAGAGGGAAGGTGTCTCTTGCAAGAGAAGCTACTAAACATGTGCAAGAAGTTTTTGGAGTACAAGTCGGTGAAATTCTTGACGCCGTGGACTTTGTAGAACGGGTTTGCAATCGCATGTGAAAGAAAAGAAACCACATTTGTCACGTGATAATATTAGGGCTCGCTTAGAATTTGCCGAGAAAGTATCAAAGATTGGACTATTGATGACTAGAGTCACGTGATATTCTTAGATGAGACTAAAATTAATGATTTTCTTGGATGGGAGAGTTTGGTGTTGGGTTCGTGATCCACGGGAACTTTTGAGCGGACCGTTATTCCGATATTAAGCATGGTGGTGGTTCGTGATGATATGGGGATGTATGTGTATACATGGACTGGCATGATGTGTAGAATTGAAGGTCGCCTCAATCGGCATGATTATCAAAAAATCTTGGAGGAGCATCTCCATGGTACAATTCAAAAATATAATTTAGATCCATCGAGTCATATTTCAACAGGATAATGCACCTATACATACCAAGTAATAGTATGAAACAATGGTTTTCTAGGCAACCTTTTGGTGTCTTATCTTGGCACCTTTCGGTCTCCAAATTTGAATCCTATAGAAAATCTATGGGCAATTTTGAAAAGGAGATTGAATCGATATGACACACCACCAAAAGGGATACTTGAATTATGGTCTCGTGTGGAAGAAACCTTCCCTTCTATCACTGTTGATGATTGCAAGAGACTTATAGAATCAATGCCCAGACGAATAGCAGCTGTATTAAAATCCAGAGGAAAATGGACAAAGTGGTGAGGAATTTCCATGTTGGACATCCAAAAGTGTACCAATGTACAGAGTAGCTTTAGGTTTTTTTCCTTTCTCATTGAGCGCTTCAATTTTGTTGGAATTTTTGTAATCAATTAGTACATTGTATGTACTATTTCAATAAATTTACTACATTCCATTCCATCAGTTTCTCTTACCTACATTATTTTTTGAATGTAACATGTACAAACATTGGGACAGTTTTGAAGGTCACTGTATCTACTACTGTACAGTACAGTACATTAGAGGGGGTGCAGTTCCATTGATATTTCCTGTGAGGAGGTTGTTGCCACAGATGCAGATCTTGGAAAATCGGTGCACAATCTATCACCCGACTGAAGAAGTGGGGAACGATGGCAGCTGCTGCTCCAGTGGAGCCGGATGATATCGCATAGTTCTGATGCTTGTCCCACTATTTCACACGCAAGAACTAATAGATTCCACAGAGCATCTCGAGGATGCCACTCTCTGAAGTGTAACGCAAAGTGTTTTCTTTCCGCCATGGGTATGGTAGGCACCCTGAGTTCCCGAATTTTTATTCCGGCACATTGCTCAATTGCTGCCCGCATCTCTGTTGGAACTTCCAGCATATTACATGATTGCTTGCTTCTTCAGTCGCCAGCACCAAGCAACGAGCAGCGTAAGTGGTGGGGACCCAGGCCTGCGGTCTGGCGACACAGTAAGTTCAGTAGTAAGTTCATGTTGTAAGATAGATTCGTCCGTTTTGGATATTTAGTGCAGTTTTACTCGTAAATATTTTCTCGTGGGCTCTACTGGAGCAGCTGCTGGATCTGCCATGGTCCAGGTGGAATTGCGATGAGCTGGCAGCTGGTTTAGCAATAGTTGGCAATCCACGAGGGCATGCAAGCAGTTGACGGTGCTTGTTTCAGGTTCTGTGCAACTCGTGTCTTTTGAAGATTCGCGTCTCGAATTCTTGTTGGGTGGGGAGGATTAGATTGGTTCTTCACCGGAGTCATGTTAGCTGCACAGTGACCTGCTCTTTTTGCGGTCACAATTAGTGCACAATTTGTGATCGATCCTCTGTGATCGATTACATTGATTAAGTAGTGTAAGTGCTTCGATTAAAATTTGGATACAAAATTTGAATCTCACGAGCATTTTATATTCGTCGCCTGAATTTGGTCCTCGTAATTCTGGTAGAAATTTACGTCTCGATTTTCATCGTGCACGAAGGGGATTCGGGCCTCGATAAGTTCATGGTGATTGTTTCGAGGTGCAGGATCTTCAATGAGAAACTGTATTTCCATGGAATCTCACGCAGTTAGGGTTTAGGGTTTAGGGTTGAGGGTGGGTGGGGGTTGGCTATGTTCCGTCATTGCAAGGATTCATAGTGCGAGGAGCGAAGATGGCGAGGATGCAGCTGCTGCAGCGAATAGCCAGCACGCATATTCTAAGCCAATGTGCTGGGCCTCGGGCTTCGAGGGTGTTGAAATCTTCTACTGAGACTTTCTACAGGCCTGCAGTCAGTTGGTTGATCAAGTATTCTTCATGGAGCGCTGCAATTCCTCAACACTATCATAGTGTGGAAGTAGAACAGAATTGGATTAAGACATTGAGATACTTTAGCTTGAAGGTGCAGCATGAAGAAGACGAGGTGTCAGTGCCTAAGGACACAGCAATAGAAGACAAACATTCCTCAGCCAAGAAGGCGCTGGATGGTGGCGCAAGATTTAATGTTGTCCGAGTGAACGATGATGGCTCATGGCATCATCTCTCTCTCAAGACTTCTGAGCTTGTGCGTGCTCTTATCCTTCTTACCGTTCAGTCTTTGCGATTACTTTCTGTAGTTTGAGGTCAGCAATTTTATTGCTTTCGAGCTTGTTGCACGAGGACCCGAAGATTGTTCATTCTTGTATCTTTTAGGAGATTCATCCGAGGGACGTAGACGTGTTAACAAGGTCGACGTCTTTTGTGCCGCAACGAGCCACGATATCTGTCCGGAGTGAGAAGGTACCACTATTCCAAGATATCTATGTTCATATCGGCAAGTCTTCGAGATTCTGACTCATGTGTACCTTGTTTCTCAAGAAATCATCGTATAATCATGTCGTATTTGTCATTGCTACTACAGGTGATTGTGCGGATGGAGAATGTGAGAGCACTGGTTTGCAAGGACCATGCCTTACTCTTTGACGCTCGCCGTCCTCCGTACTTGTTTACAACCCTACTTCCTTTCTGCATCAACTCTTTGAGCAGGCGGATAGTAGATTCTCATTTAAAGTCTAGTTGTACTGTTGGGGTATAGGATATTTGTTGCCTTTTCTGCCCGTTCCTCCATGCACATTGCACTCACCGGACAATTTCCATAGACGGTTCGTCTTTTGTAATTTAGCTCATGAGTAGGTGATGTTCTATGCTAGGGCAAGGCTATAACCAGTGGTTTGTGCACATTAGTTGAAACCGAAACTCTTCATGTTCTCTTTGATGGAGGTCATAACTGATTACCGTCATCGGTTGCAGAATCGGGAAAGTGAGTGTAGCAGTGGTGGACTTGTCAACCAAGCAAAGAGCAGTGAACGAAGTGATGGACAGGTGCATACTTTTTCGCACCATACCAAAAACGCGATGCTTTCTGTAGTGTTGCGTATCTTATCATGACAGCTTTTGAATAAGTACCTGCATTCTAGTATGATATGTCTCCGCTCAAATTCTGAAATTCGATGTTAAGGGTAAAATCCACTTGGATCTCTTAATAAGGATATTGATTTGTGATGTTTTCAGGGCTCGAGAGTTTTTTGCAATCTCTATGGCCGACCAAGTGAAGAATCCATCAGGGTACACTTATGAGATCATGCCATTTCATCTGAAAATGGTTGAGTGCTTGCTCGAGGAGACGAGCAGCTTTTTCAATCAGAAAGTTGAGAGGTGATAAATCACTCAACGTTCTTCTATACGTTACATTACACAGGGCGCTCTTATGTGGTGCCGCGAGATTGGAAATTACAATACTAGTCTCTTGAAGCTTGAGCACATCCGCTTATTTGGTTATTTGCAAAGGCTGAAGGTGCTGGTGGAGCGCGTGCTGGAAGAGCTTACGTCAGATGTTAATATGGGAGGGTGCGTGGTTCTGTCCCTTGATCCCACTACAAAACATTTCCTACTTAGATCTGCTGCCTTTGATATAACAAATTTGAAATAGCAAAGTTTGACGACGACATTGAATTTCTACTAAATTGCAGACTGCAACGGTTGCTACCGTTGAAGAGGGCTCTCACCGAATTGGAGCATGATATTCGCGATGCCCATAATGCTATGGACCAGGTATGAATTAGATCTTTATCAATCTTTTGGGTATTACTGAGTCTTGTACGTCACCGTCCAGCTGATAGAGATCTACTACTTGAGCTGCCACCACTTGGCAAAGTTACGGAATGGCCTGCAAACTTCATTTACCCGTAGATCTCCATTGGCAACTTCATGATTTGAAAACTTCAGGTGCTGAACAGTGATGAGAATCTGCAAGCTCTTTGTCTTCAAGCGAGGACACCGTGGTTAGGCGCTTTGACGTCCTCTCGTAAAGAGTACACACTTGTCCTCAATCTCTCTAATTTGCAGTTGGTTTCGGATCAAGCATTCACACTGGCTGGTGGGTCATATAATGTTATCTATTATGCTCTGTCGAAATTACGTTCATCTGATGAACTGTTCTTGACATTGTAGAGGGGAAGAGGGAGCAATCAACTTACGACAAGCAGCCTCTGATATGCTCCTGACATATCAACGAGAGGTATTTGCGTCAATATCCCGGAGAAGTCGAGAAAGGTCATGTTTCGTGTCCTAATTGTGGTACTAGATAACAACCTGAAGTTGTAATAGCACTTTCTGGTTGCAGTTTGACGATGCTGGTGGTGCCCTTGAGGAACTGCGGAAGGACCTGTATGCAGCTCAAGAGGTACTTGTGAACGCATTAAGACTGGTAGTGTAAGTATTGGGTGCGCTCATTCAAAGTTGTACTGAGTAGGTCATGGGTGCAGATATGGGAATTGGGGTTAGACACGACTCGAAATCGCATCATTCGCACTGATCTTATGATGAGCATGGGCACCTTATCCGTAAGCCTGTATGCACTTATTTCATTGTTGCTCTCTTACTGTTTGCTTGTTAAAGATATCAAAGCTCAAAGTCTCAGAGGGACTCTCTGGACTTATATTGGACCATGTATGCACATATATTTCTATTTATTTCTTCAGAGACTATGTTAGGAGAATGCTCCGTGTGCAGAATTAGTCTAAGTAAGAGAATTCGCGCCATCCTCAGATGTAAGTGCTGTAGTTTGTGGTTAGGGACCATTGGTCTAGCCGAAAATATACCTCGTTCCTCTTGGCACTAGATGAATGTTGAATGTCTGCTTTGCACGCACCTATATTACTAATTTCTGAGGGTCATGATATTCACAGAGCGGCAGTCGTTGGTGCGTTTTTTGGCATGAACCTTCAAAGGTTGGTACTTAGTATTAACTTGTTTATCGTTACTCTGTCTATATAGAATTGCCATGGACCACAGTAATAATATCGTATTATCACTTTGCAGTGGATTTGAAGATCATCCTACCCTCTTTTATTGGGTATCAGGATGTGCTACAGCCACATCTGTTATTTTTGCTGCTGTATTATTCAACTTCGTCCGCATTCGGCCCCGAATTGAGGACAAACGGCGTGCCGAGGTCAGTCGTCTAGTACAGTTCAAGACACTTACGAGTTGATTACGAGTTACTATTAGATCATGTTCACTACATCGTTAACGCTGCAATGTTTTGAGGCATCATGAAATTGCATTTGATTCAGTTGAGACAACGAGGCTTCTCCTTTTGCCATGTCATGCAGGATCTAGCAGGGTTGCAGAATCTCCTCCAACACTTAGATGACCTTGATGATATTTTCCAAGTGGTCATAACAGAAGGTTGGATCTCAATCACTGTTGAGCGACTTTAGTATCTTAATAGCATGTGTATACTCTATGTGGTCTAGCTGCACCGTTTAATCCGAGCAAGTTGTTGCTACTTTAGTGGCAGGGAAACCTGTCACACGGAAGGAGTTTTTGAGAATTGTGCGTCAGCATCCATTCGCTGAACATATGACTCAGGTTTGAATTTCGACCTATATTATTTTTGAGTTTGTTCCGATTTTTTGAAATCATAGGAAGGGTATTTGCTTGAGGTTTATAGGATTTTCTACTCACGATGTGTTTCATGTAGGAATGTGGTATGCAATTTAAGGGCTGGCTTATGTATAGATTGTTCTATGCCTGCTGTCACACAAACGAAAGATGGACTTGAGGTCCAATCGACACTAGTATAACCTCTACTTTGGTGTGGGCAACTATTGTCAGTTATTGTCAGTCAGTGCTATTTTTTTTACTCTGCAATATTAATATCTATTGGTGCAGAGTGAATTGGACCTTATGTTTCGTCTGTTCGATGTGAACCGGAATCGTGTCTTGGAGGTTTGCCGTCAACATTCTTTTTGTTCATTTTCTGACACATATCTGATGCTGTTTAAGAAGTGTTAAGTTCTTGCTTTTTCCACAATATAGAATGTTGAAAATTCTTCTACTTTTGCAGCTTAAGGAGTTTCATATGCAACAAAGTCGGTAGATGCTGAAGGCAAGGTGCAGCATCTGGAATCGGAAATGTGTTGGTGCTAAAACGACTTTCCGCATGCTTCACTTCAGCATGTGCTTACAGTGCGAGCTGCCAATATCTGAGCTCTCATCTTTCAAGACTAATCTACAGAGTAATTCTACGGCGACGTATGTAGAAGCAACGTAAACAATATGAGCTATGTCGTGGGTATTCAATAGGTAGTTAAGGTACTTCACATTAGTGCACTTTCAGCAATATAACTATACAAGGTAGCAAATGGTGCATAACTTCATTAACGCCCCATGCCTGAGCATCGCGGGGACGGTTTCTATTGGGAGATCAAGATTGGTATAGATGCAAGAGTCATTTGGGATGAGTTTGTGTGAATGTGCTCATGGTGCTAGCTTTGTGTGTAACCTACAAGAAAGGAAGTGCCACCATTCCTTTGTTGGGGTTGATTTTGCTTAGAACCCCATGTTCCTCTCATAAAATCTACACTATTGTAGCTTGCTATACATGAGATTGTTGCACCTTCTCATGTCATCAATAAAAAAACAAAACTCTACTTGTTTCCAATCATTACATGTGATTTTTTGAAATGGATGGATGTCATATATTAATGGGATGGGTTTCACTTTTGTTGAATTTGAAATTTACATGGTTGATTGGATGAAGTGGGCAACCATTGTAAAGCAGTGCTTGGAGCATATGTATCTTAGGTTATTGACAACTCTATTAGTCTTTGGATTTCTTGACATGTTTACTTCAAAAATACTTCAAAACTACATGTCTAGGATGTGATGTTGCAAGAGGGTTAAAACAAAATCTTATTATTTTCCACAATAGAATATTTGAGTTAACTACAAAAAGATGACTCTTAGCATTTTTTTAAAAGTTTGACCGAAGAAATTCTAAGATGCATATATTCGGAAAGTTCAATGTGGATTTCTTTCTCCCCAATATGGTAAGCATACTTTGACTCAACATATTGGCATAATTTTCCACTAAAAAGCTTGCAATAATAAGGACTATGGTAAATAGCAATCTATTTGGGAATGAAAATTTCATTTGCAGAATAAAGTAAGCTTTTGAATTCAAATATTATATGCTGGATAGAATTATCCTGTTATCTTCTATCCATGGAAAAATATTCATTTGCAAATAAGTTTAACCCCTAAACGTCCCCAATGTCGTTTTTCTACATTTTGGATGGAGGGCAGAAACTTCGAATAGCCATATCTTCTTCATCCAAGGTCCGTTTTGGATGAAATCACTTGGGTTAGGTTCCAGATCAAGTCTAGTTTGTGTTGTAAAATTTGCAAGCCCATACAATAAAGTATGAATTAATGAAATGCACTTTAGTGAAGACAGCTCTTGTTTTTGGGTTTCCAAGCATGGGGCATGTATTACCATTGCAAGCCAATTATGTGAAACCAAAAATAGTTTTTAATGATTTTTTTTTCACGGTCATGATCTTAAGGTGATTCTTAACAACTTTGTAGTGAGAAGTTTTTTGATCCAAATGATTTTGCTATTGGCTTTGCAATGATGTTTTGTCAACAGAAAAAGTGAGAAAATGGATGATATTTGAGGAGCTATATCTCCTTCATCCACCGTTGGATTTCAACTTAATTTTTTGGGATAGCTTCCAATTAGAGTCTAGTCTAGGTGGTAGAAACCTTAACAAGATCGAAGATGTTTTGAAGATAAGGCATGAAATTGAATGCAAAGGGTCCAATTTTGTACTATTTTTCCTTTGTAAAATTTTTGGCAGTTTTTACCATTGCATGGCTTTTATTTGAGCCAAGAAATTTTTTTGATGAATTTTTTTTGGGTAAAGGACTTATTAAGATGAAGGTGAACATCTTTCTAGTTGGTGATTTTTTCATTGCAATAGGTATATTGGTAGCATTTCAACCTCAAAGTGAAAATGAAGAAATTTTGCAGTTTGTTTTTAGTATTATTATGTTACGATCTCCCGATCTATAAGGCCTCATGACTCAAATTTTGGTCCACATGATCTTCGATAAGTCCATTACAAGTTTGTACGGTTGAGATCTTAATAGCTTCTCTTCATTTTTATCTATGACGAATTCTATGGAAATGTGCTTTTCTGCTAAAAATAGGCTGGGACGTTTAGGGGTTAAGCCTTAATTTTTATGCGGCTTCCGTAAAAAATAATAAAGGTTGCCAAGAACGTTTCTGCGTCGCTCCTTGCCACAAAGAAATCTACTATTCAGCTCTATAACCTTATTTAAACCTCAACCGTGCAATATTATAATAAACTTATTGTAAGTCATGAATTTTGAGCTATGCAGCTTTGTAGATTGGGATATGATAACGTAGTTTGAGATAGATAGATAGAAACTCCAGTCCCTCTCTAAGGGGCCGGCGTGAATGAAATGTCCGTTTGTAATGCTAATAACCACATGCCCACAAGACAAGGGGAAATTGGGTCAATACTACTTCTTCCTCTCGAGGGTGGACACTACAACTATGCTAGTTTCTAGCCTAGTTACTAGTGCGTTGAAGATATTTGGCATAGTGTCCTCCCAAATGAGGTACCTATACAACAAGGTCCAAGGATCTTCCACCATATTTGGGTAGACTATGGTGGTGAGCACCAGGCCGGTATGGGAAATAGAACCTGGACCTCCTCATTGGGGGCCATGAGCCCCAACCACCAAGCCAAGGCCCATGGTGCACTAACGTATCATTACTTGAAATAAAGTGCAAAATTCCATCATTTTCACTTTAGAGTGGAAATTCCACACTCTTTTATTTTTCATTGTAGAAACCAAACTTCATTTGGATTTCAAGACAACAAATCTTATTGAAAATGGACTTCAGATGAAAAAGTCATGGCTTTTCAAAGTTTTACTCCTTCATCCTAAATGCTATTTACTGACATCAAGAATGTTGAGGATTTAAAGTATTACTCATGTGATGGAAATGCTTGGATTCTTTTTAATTCACACTCATGATTCCTAGCCCTTAGACACCCAAGTGGGGTCTAGAGCTTAATAATTTTCTGCAAAGTGTCTTAGATAAAAATAAAGGGGAGCTATCTAGATCTCAACCATACAATCTTGTCATAAACTTGTTGTAGGTCATGTGGATCAAGTTTGGAGTTATGAGGCCTCATAGATTGCAAGATAGTAACATATTAATATTCAAAAAAGATAAGAGAATTTCAACATGTTCACTTTGAAGTGAAAGTGCTACCAACAAACATATTGCAATGGTAAATTCACCCATTACAAAGTTGTCAAGCCTCATATCAACAACACTCTTGTACAAAAAGGATTCATTCAGTAAAAAAATTCTTGGCTCAAATAATAACCTTTCAAGGGTGAATATTGCCAAAGTAATTACAAAGGAAAAGGGTCCAAATCCACACCCTTCGCCCTCAAAGTCTTGTTTGGTCTTCAAAAAACCTTTGATTGGGTCAAGGTTTCAACCAATTAAACTATATTCCCTTTGGAACCTATTCAAGAAAAACAAATCTGAAATATACTAGTGGACAAAGGAGATATAGCTCCTCCAAAATCATCCACTTTTTCACTTTTTTCATGATCGTAGGAACATCATCAAAAATTTAATACCAAAAGTATTTGGATGAAACAACTTCCAACTACAAAAGTACAAAGTTATTAGTATTCATCCAAAAATGGTGATCATGTAAAAGAAATTCATGAAACACTATTTTTGATTGCTCAAAATTGCCTCATCTTGAAAACTCAAAAAGAAGAGTTGTCTTCACTAAAATGCAAGCCATCTCTTCATCCTACATTACATAGGTCTGAAATTATCACCACACAAGTGAGACTTGATTTGGGACACAACCCAAGTGGTTTCGTCCAGAAAAGAGTTCAAATGAAGAAGTTATGGCTCGTCAAAATTAATCCCTTTCATCCAAAATATCGTTTTTTGACATCTCGGGCGTTGAAGGGCTAGATTCCTAGATTCTCTTAAGGAGAAATCTTGCCTAGTGTGTGTTTGGAGGATTATAATAGAAATTTATGAACTCAAATGATGATATTAAAATTGCATACGATGCACTTCTAATCTCTGAATCTTGGGAACGACCCTTTCATGGTCGATTGGGCTGTTGAAGGTTCAGGTTGCGCCAGATTGTAATACCGCGGCAAACAGGACCGGTAACCGCCTGAAGGCTCGCGGGGATTAGGGTCTCTGTCCAGAATTTGAATTTGCATGTTCCCTCGCATCAGGGAACGTCCATGCTAAGCCGCAACCACGGCGCCGCCACGGGCGCGGCCCGGGTATCTCAAGGGAACCCCAGCATTTCGCTCTCCAGCCCATGCCCGCGCCTCCTCCATCCTTAGCTCGAGACCATCCCCCGCTCTGTACTTCCAGCGGCTATGGCATTCGCCGCTCGGTTGCCTTGTCTGGTTCCCTGTCTCCTCCTTCTGCTGCATATCCCCCATTTTCGCCGCCTTCTCTCCTGATCGCTTCAACTAGCTCTGCTCTTCGGAACCCTTCTGCTTCAGTGCCTGCTTGTTCTGCTTATAATCGCGAATCTTAGGGCGCTCCGTTTGCACTCCAAGCGCAGCTGGCCTGTAGTTTGTTTTTGGCAAATTAGGGCATCGCTAGGGCGCAGCCTTTTTCCCACTTCTAGTTCCCTCTTTCGTTCTACACATTCCACTAGATTACGTGTTCATTAGAATTTGAGTTTTGTTGCCTTGGTTAGGGGTCTATCAGGGTGGCTGCTGTAACACGGGCCCGCATTGTTGTAAATCGAAGGCTAGTGGATTCATAGGCTAGGACGGAGGAAGGTGTGATTGACTAGGGTAAAGGTGCTCGTGAGAGGGGCGCTGGTGTTGTGCGGCCCCCGCTCTCTTCTGTGACCTCTCGGACGTAGAGAGAGTGTCGATATGGAAGAAGCCGGTGGAGCCAATGTGGAGAAGAACAACTTTGCTCGGAAGTTAGGATCCTCTGACAAGAAAACGCGTGAGAAGGGGCTAGCCTTGTTGGTTCTCTGGCTTTCGTGTCAGCAGGTACGCCCCGATGTTGAACTTCTTTTCGTGTTTCTTATTTCATAGATGGTTACTCTTCTACGACTACGTCTGGGACCTCTCATTCTGCTGGTAGAATTTGAATTTTGAGTTGGTATTTCGTAATCACTTGTATTTTGGGCGTGAGCGGTATTCGAATAATTGGGAGGGTTTTCGGAGAGCTTGACATTGCTGATACAAGAGTAGTGTATCCGGAAGGTTCAAGTTCTCGGCGGCCGCCAGAGTTGTACTTGCCCTAGCTGTCACTGTCAATGCTGCTTTTGGGGAAAGTCTACACACTACAGTTTCCGCATTCTTCTGATAGGGGTGCTTAACTCTCCTTGCGGAATAAGGCTGTCTGAATTTCTAATAGCTTCTGAGTCGGGGTTTATTCTTTTTGGAGAGGTTGATTCCTCCATATTAGTTTCAATAGAGGTCCCGGGACAAGTTCTGTAAGTCCCAAGGTTTTCAAATTATTTTAAAAAATTCTACTTGTTTGTATACATTACACTAGCTGTTCTAGGATGGATGCGTCAACCAGGTCTCATGGAAGACTTGCCGTTTGAGAGGTCCAATATCCTCTGGCGGCTAGCAGCTGTTGTATTTTCGATAGCCAAAGCGACCTAAGCACCTGTTGTAGTGGCGGAGCATCGATGTTCGGTTAACAATTCCAAATGTTCACATTAGGTCTAGATTCTTGTCAGCATAGTTTTAAAATGGGCAATGATGGACTAGAGGGTTGTTGAGTAGGGTGACGGTGCTTCAGTTTTGAAGAATACAAGACGCACTAGACGTTTAGGTTCAAGAAGCATGAATCATTTCCTGCGGTGTGCTGGAAATTGAACTCGTATGCAGATTTTAGGACATCCTACAAGTGATACAAGCGATCGGATGTCTCATGAAGGTTATTGTGACGTTCACATCGGTTCGTGGAATCTGATAAATTGTGTACGGACTGATTTAGGTATCGATTCACTTCTCTTTGTGCAGGATGTGGGGGAAGACGAATTGAAGAAAATATGGAAAGGTCTATTTTACTGCTTGTGGCACTCGGACAAGGCGCATGTGCAAGGCGATCTTATCAACAAATTAGCAGGCATTATGGAGAGCTTGGACGGGGAGACGTCATTGGCGTTTTTCCAAGTTTTTCTCTCTACTATGCGACGAGAGTGGAACGGAATCGATAGGCTGAGGTTAGACAAGTTCTACCGCCTCTTGCGGCAATTTCTGGTAAGGGTGTTCACTCTTCTTCAAAAGAGCAAGTGGGATGAAGGAACGGTTGTGAGATACATGGATGCGCTGGTCGAGAGGTGTTTGCTTGCCAATGACCACCATGCAGCCTTGGGTGTGAACCTGCACTTCATGGACATCTTTCTTGCGGAGCTCCGGAAGTTTCAGCCGTTGTCTGCTGGTACTCTAAGACTGATGCTTCAGCCATGCTACGCAACTCTTGCTAGTGCTCCAGACAAAACACTGTTGAAGAGGGTGAAAGAGAGTGTGTTCATGCCTCTCTTAGAAGAGGCGCAGACGGTTGTGAAAAGCATTGAGGCTGGTGGTGAAGTTGATGAGAATAGCTTCGGGCGTCACGTCTTATCTCTTCCACTCGGTGCTCGACTCTTTGAACTAGCTGCATTGGAGACTACTGCCCCTGCCAACCGCAAGATCCTGAACGAAATTCACGCCGAATATGCCAAGTTGGACAAGCTAGTTGCTGCTGCAGGTATTGATTTGAGTACTAAAACAATTGCGGGCGGTAGCAACAGTGACATCGAGATGGCTGAAGTCCGGGCTAACGGTCCTACCAGGCAGTCAGCACGGCAAGCTAGAAAAAGGGCTTCTACAATGGACGCTACGGACGTAGTTGAAGCAGGGAATAGTGTTCCGAAGAAGAAGAAGATAAAGCAGGTTACGGATGTTCAAATTCCTAGTGACAAACCCACGGGTTCACCTGTATCGAATGGGGCGGGGTCAGCCGTCTCGGACCTTTCAGGTTCGAAAGTTAAGAAAAGCCCCAAAGATAAGGCAGCGAAACAGGTGAAGTCGAAGAAACATGAGCGCTTGCCAGCGAACGACGTAGAGAAATCAAGGGAAGGGGCTGGGGCTGTCAAGGCAGATAGTGAGCAGACTGAGAAGATTGTTACAGAGAAGAGAAAGAAAGGGAAGAAAGCCATTTCTGAGACCGCTCAAGTGTCAGCCGTCGTGAGCAAGAGCAAGAGCAAGAAAAAGGGGTCCAAGGATGTGGGTGAGGGAAAGGGTAGTTCTGTGCCAGCAGGTACGCATAGAGCTCAGGTGTAGTTTTAGGGCACGTTCTTCTTTCTGCTGTGGCATGCCCATTTTCATGAGCGGGGGCTAAGTATTGCAGTGAGCTTAGGGAGTAGTCTCTAAATAAGGGTAGTGAGCAGGGCCTATGAAATGTTACCGGGTTCAGGATAGGAAGGTCCACGGGGATTGGGTTGCGAACACATTTTTGTCGAAAGGAAGCTTCTGAATGTTGATTTCCAGCTCTACATCTGCAACAATGTTGCCATTGGTTGCTCGTTGTTTGTCCCTCTGCTATGTAGTAAGAAGTGAAGCAAAGAGTTTGCGCTGGATGTGAGATCAACTGGACTAATTCCCAATTTTCTATGAAGCAGTCGAAGCGGGAGGCTCATCGGAGATTCCCGAGCAGAGTTTAGTCGTTCCGAAGTTTGGAGTTTCCAATGGTGGGGAAGCGTTGTCGGGAGGTGTCAAGAGCGCAGCTGGAGATTTGTCGGGAGTAAGAGATGCGGAGACAGAGATAAGCGTGAGTGTGGATGATTCTGTGATCTCAAATCTGGAGGAAAAGTTTGCGTCCATCGCCGCTGAGACCGACAAAGAGGCCAGGTTGAATAATTTATCTGGATCCAATATCCCAACTGAATCCAATGGCAAGAAGAAGCGGAAGAGGGTTAAGGTTGTGGAAGCCATGGAACCCTCCAGTCCAGGAGGACCGTTGCCATTGCCACTAACACCAATTGGGAAGTCGAATGGAACCACTTTGGATCAGACGCCTGGGTCCAACTCGACGAAGAAGAAGAAGGTCAAATTTGTGCTGAAAAACAACATCGTGTGGAAGCCAAATAACCCTCTACCCCCGCAGTCCATGCGGACGCCTCCATCAGCGACACCTCGAGGCAGCGCCTTGAAACAGGGCGTTCCTGCAGGCCCCATTCGCTTGACGCCAGCGCGCAAGGTCGGTTCTGGTTCCAAACGCCGCTCTCCCAGTCAAATTTTGTCCATCACTAAGCAGAAGTCCACTGCCAGGTCCCCGAAGAGCCTGTCCAAGGGTATAAGGTTTGCACGGCGAGTCAGGAAGTCGCCCGGATCTCCATTGTAGACACTAGTTAGGCTTGAAAAGTAAGCAGTAGTGAGGTCCATCATCCAGTAAACATTCTTTAATCTAGGGGTGCCTAGCCAGAGAGTCTTTTTGTCGAGTGTCAATTATTTCAAGGGCCCTGAAGTCCGTCTTTGATTTGCTCCATGCTCGAGGTCACTCCTGTTACAGCCACTAGTGGTTCTATTGTGCTAAATTGATTTGAGTCATTTCTAGGATGCATGACATTGTCGTTGCTGTTTGTACTTGAATCTGGCTTGAACGTAGCCATGAGATTATTTGTGACTTTCTGAATACTTAGTTGATCTGAATAGTCGTAATAAAGTTCTCGAGGCGCCGTTGCCTACACGTTGGATGCGTTATCTTCACTGCGTCAGTTAGAAAGTATCCTACAGTGGTTTGTGTACGCCGTCGAGATCAGCTTGTGATGGCTTCAGCAGGAAAAACGACGGACTCGGGGTAGCTGAGGAGGAAGACGCATAATCAAAAAACTGTTAAAACGAGTCCAGGTCGAGCGGCAGGTATACCAACTGCTATTCGTGGTTCTGCATTTAGCTGTTGTCACTGGTGTACTCGTCGATAGTCATTCGAACGTAGCATGCGGAAAACTTGTGAAAATCCCCTGATGATGGTTCGACAACCTATACACCTACTCTTGCCTCTATTCCATTTGATAATCGTGCGATGTGGTAATCAGTTTTTCCTAGATGGGAACTTCTGTAAGGGTCTGCTGGTGATATTCCAGTAGTTCTGAAAGAGAGGCTCATGTCGAACGGAGTGGCGCATCAGAAGAATATGAGGTCTTCGGTACATCGAATCACAAACAATGTGGTGGGAGATATCTATGGAATTGGCTGAAGATCTATGATCAAACAAAGCCACACTTGCCTCGTACAACCGATTTTCAGGATGTTTTAGATATTTTTTGTGCTAGGGTGAAGTTAGGGTCCCTTTACACTCTTTACACTCTTTACACTCCTTTTTCCAAGGTGGTGTAATGCTAAATGGAATTTACATTTGTGTGTCTTTTAAGCCTTTTGAGGCTCTTTTCCAAATATATTGAGAGGAAGGCATGCCATTATCCTGGTCTATATTGGATTGTGGTGCTCCTTTTATTTCTGAAGATGATGAATTGAAGAAATTTCACTCTTTGCTTCGTTGTTATTATTATTGGGAAAATATGCAATTATTCTTATCTAATCAATAGAAAACTAATATCTAAAGTAGGCTAGTAAAAATAGCTTCTGTTTATCAAAGTGCTTTTCTAATCGCTCAAGAAATGTCTTCGGAAAGTAGATGATTTGTTTTTTTCAAGAAAAATCTGTAGAAATACATGAAAAGAGATTGAAAAATGCCAATATGTTGAAGGAATCCATATTTGTTGTCTGATTTAAATGGCGCACAAATAGCCAAAGCTGAATGCAAAATATACGATGAAACCTCCACTTTCCATTGAAAGAAACTCAATCACTCTAAGCCTAACGTTCCTTGTGTTTTTGGGAGCTTAAAACCTCAAAGTACAATTTTCTACCTTTATGCACTCCCAAGGGTCCAATCCAAATTCTACTTTTTTGAACCTTTAGTTGTAAGATCTTGTACCTAAGCCTATTAATAGTCAGTTTCAAAAATTACTCTTCGGATATTTATCGTTCGTGAATTATAACATCGAAAGTTTTGTCAAAATTTTCTTGAGCATTGCTCACGAGGCATTGTCTCCCTAGTGCAAAGGAGGAGTTGAAGATTGTTACCCCAAACATTTTGGTTATATTTGTAAATAACCATGTTGGGTACACCCATGCAAAATTGTAGAGATTCATTCCTCTTCTTTGTCCTTCATGAAAAAATTTCTCCAAAAGAAGGTCTAAAAACAACAACATTGGCGTTGTATAACATGCATCACATTGGGTAAATTTTGTTCAAAAAATAGTTAATAGTGATTATGAATTTTCTTTTGAAAAATTCCAGGTTCTCAAATTTTGACACCTATTGAATTGAAACCTATTGGCGTTACCCGGGGTTCCCATAAGAATTTGGTGAAGGAGTAAATGCCATCCCTTCATCAATATTTTAAGTGTTTTGAAACCAAAAACTACTTTTTTCAGATTCAAAACTATAAGTATTTTTTCCCCATGAGTTTATGAAGAGGTGGAGTATGATTTTGAAGTTGAGGTTGGAAATTTATGGGACTCCGAAGCCGATTTGGCAGGATATCCCCCACGCTGGGACTTACCAAGCGTGGGGTCTTGGATGAATCTTGTCCGGGCCCGCAAGGGTGAGGGGTAAAAGCCCCCTATTTTTTTGTTGTTGATTGGAAAAATGAGACTCCTTGAACTAATGTGGGGTCTCTGATTCCAAATATGAACTCAGAAAAAATAAAATAGGGCCGCAGGCTCTTTTTTAAAAAAGTAGGGAAAGAAGGCTCGAGGCATGGTAAGGTCCCAGCTTGGGGGATGTCCTGTCCACGCCCTCCGAAGCCCCATAAATTGATTCAATCACTAAAACTATTAAGATTGATTTTGAAATTTTTGGAGGTTGCCTTGTAGAGTTAGTAAACTTTTTGACATTGGTCACTTTGAAATTTGAGTAGAGATTTAGTTATGAAAATATTTCAAAATTAAAAATTCACAAAAAGCTAAACTTAAACTGCCCCATCTCGGCTCGCATCCCTAGGACTGTCCTAGAAGTATCAAAAATTGGATTTTGACTTAGCACTTTTTTCCACATACACCTAGTAGTGTAGAGAACACATAGTAAAAATCTTAGTAAAAATTATTAGCTATAACCCAATAACCTAGGTTACCCGATATAGCAAAAAGGCTATTTTGATCTTCAAGGGAGTACTTTGATATTTAATAATTTTCAAAATGGGCTACTTTATGACCACTTCTTTATGGTACTAGTTGTTGATTCATCAAGTTTGCTTCACTAATTGGTTCATATTTTGATTTTGATTATTATGGATTAGTTCCAAGGTCTAGTCCAAGACAAGTAGATTTTATAATAACAGTTGGTACTGTAACAATGACAATGGCACAAAAATAATTATAAAATTGATCAAGGAGAAAGATATTTAACATTTTATATCAACTAATACTATTGCACAACCTCTAAATTGGGGTTTTTTTAGCCAAAAACTCATTTTTAAAAAAAGAACATAAATGAAAATAAAGATAAGCTTTCAGATTTCAGCAGCACAAACTTGTTATAGACTTGTTAGAGATCATGTGGACCAAAACTTGACCCATGGGATCTTATTGATTGCGAGATCATAACGTTTTAGTGTGCAAAACTAGAAACAAAAACAATTATTTTCAATTTGAAATGAAAATATTACGAACATAAAATTTGCAATCAAATATTCACCAACTAGAAAGTTGTTCATCTTCATCTCAAAAACTCTTTGGTACCAAAAAAAATCATCAAAAAAATATCTTGGCTCAAATAAAAGCCTTAAGATGGGGAAAACAACCAAACATTCAAAAAAGGAAGATTAGTCCAAAACTAGACCTCTTGCACTCAAATTCATCCCTTATCTTCAATACATCTTCGATCGGGTTAAGGTTTCTACTTCTAAAACTAGAGTCAAAATCAAGTGGTGAATGAAGGAGATATAGCTCCTCAAAATCATCCATTTTATCACTTTTTCATTGTAGAATCATCATTGCAAATTCAATACCAAAGTTATCCTGATCAAGAATCTTCCAACTACAAAGTTGTTAGTTTTCATATTAAGATCACACTTAATCTTAAGTTTTTTATTAAGAACTATTTTTGATCTCAAATAATTGGCTTGCAATGGTAAAACATGCCAAATGTGTGAAAACCCAAAAGCAAAAGCTGCCTTCACTAAAATGCATGTTATTTATTTACCATTTCTGTGTATCTCGATTGCAAGATGCCACATTTCTACCAATTGCATATTGATCTTCATATGCTACCTAAAACTCGTCTCCCGTTTTCATACATTGTCTTTGCTTAGAAAGGTCAATCACTAAGTTATGAGTTCTTGGTTTGAAAGACTACACACAAGGACAATGGATGTGGCGGAATATTAATGTTTGACCCTTGCCCATCATGCCTGCACACTATTCATTGCAAATGTGGCTTGCAGAGCTCTATGATAGTAAAAACAATGAACTCTATAAGCAGCTCAAGTAGAATCTATTAAGCTACCCATGATCAGAAATTTAAAAACTCTTAAAGAAGAAAAACATATGTGCAAAAGTAAGGAACATTCTACTTTGGTATTCATGTCCCTCTTAAAAACTTCAAGGAAAGTAAAGAACTCAAAAGTTCAATTGAAGTAAGGAGGTTAAAGTTTGAAGAAAGATAAGTGGTAACAATAATAATCTTTAAAAAAGAACATATATGGTTCCTAAAAAAATCTGAAAAGTACATCAATGTCAATCTAGCAAAAATTGACCAATAATCAATGAATCAGTCTCTAAGATTCTCATATGGATATGTACAATCTCTTCACTAGAAAATAATGATGAAGCCAAAGACTAAGCTCTAGTTTGTGCCTCTTTCAACCAACTCAACTCACAAACTACAGCAGAGAAAAGAATCAACATTTCAGAGCCTGTAAGGTTCCAAAACCTTGCATTGTGTGAATTGAACATCTCACCTTATCAATGTGTACCAATCTTTAGAATCAAACCTTGATGTAGTGGTATAGCTTTGGCATAAAGAATCCAAACTATTCAGTGCATAAGCACTCTCTTGCATTCACCTACAAAACCATCCACTACAATTTTAATAAAATCAATACATATTATGAACCATACAAATAAAATACAAAAAGGAAGTGAGCTTTCATATGCGCAAGATAAAATAAAAAAAGACATGGTACAAGAATTAGATGCACAAAGAGAATCACTCTTGGACCAACTATAATTTTTGCAGCCAAATAACATATGCAATGGTGCATGGGAATCATGCTTCCAGAGAGAGCAAGAGCGGAAGTGGCATACCTTACGCTCGCGCTGTGGCCGCAGGCTTGGAGCTGGTGGTCGGAATTGTGGTATTACCTCGAGCTTGCGGAGCACTGACAGGAGCAAGAGCTTGTTTGAAGCCGCTGCCAGGGCTAGTGGCATTGTGTTGCGACTGCAACTGAAATTGGGCCATCACGTTGTCGATGGTGGTGTCGAAGGCGTCCCGGAAGGTGGTGAGCCCTTGTGCGGAGTAGACGAGACCTGGAATGAGGGCCAGCACTGTTTCCTGCATCTGCTTCACTTTGGCTGGTGGGATTTTGTTTAGCACATCCTCGACCTTCACGCCGTTTTGGATGCTCTTCTTGGGAATGAAAACGGAGTAGGATGCGTAATCCGCCGGCAGATGCCACTTGTATTGCAGGTACGCGCTCTTGCTCCAGAAGAACACAGGAATGCATCCGGCTATCAGCGAGTCGAAGATCGAGCGGCGCGTGAAACTGTCGCCGCGCGGTTGCAAACAAAACGTTGAGCTGCACCATTTCAATACATCAGCATCGTACACTCAAAGCGCCACTTTCATATCCAATTTCTCATGATTTCCACAGGCTTGGACACGAGCATCAGGAAACTGACATGACTCTCTTCTGCCATCTTTGGCAATCTTGATGACAATTCTGTTAGCATCTCTGATAACAAAAGGGGGAACTGTGGCATAAGCGAGAATTTCACAATTGGAGTTTAAAACTTAGGGACCAATTCGGTTGAATGGTAGGAATGTGATTGATGAGCGGCGCTTACTTCATGAAGAGCTTGGTGGCGGCGAGAGTGTCGTCCTCGCATTTCCGCTGCGAGCAATCGAGAACGGCGCAGCTCTGAGCTTGTGTACACTGCTGCAACAACGCGCCTCGGAAGTCGTTGGGGAACTCTTTCCGCTTGGCCCCCGCAAAGCTAAACAGGAACTCCCTCTGCTTCGACCTCAACTGTGCTTGCCATTGCACAACCTCACTGTCGTTCCGGGGATGGAACCCCGTGGGGTACGGGATCGCCGTCTCCGAACCGTCATAGGGGCTGCGCTCCAACGCCAGCTTCGTCACGTTCGCCATCTCCGGCATTTGGAAGAGCTTGGAGCCCCAGCCATGGCTTCCTTTGCGCCGGAAATCCCACGTGATTCTGCCCAGGAACAGGAAGTGGTCCAGGCCATGGTGACGCTTCCAGTACGGGCTGCGCGACAGCCATGACACCAGCTCACCTCCGAGCTTGTCACGGTCTGCAGCAGTGAACTTCTTGTCCGTGACGTTGAAAAGGAATCGCGCCACGTCCAGGCCTCCGTAGTATGGAACATAGAAGGCCTTCGCGAGCTCCGGGTTGTGCGTGCGGCAGGGGTGCGAGAGGATGCGGTTGTGAAAGATGACCTCGCCGTTGAACTGATCCGTGCCGTACCACGGGCCGGAGGAGTTAAGGGCGGGTCCGAGCCCGGCATTCGAAAGTTCAAGGCATCGATCGCCCCATGCCAGTAACTGCGAGCAATTTTTTAATAGCTCCACGTTGAACTGCTTCGGTAATTTGTACACGTAAATCAAACCTTGAAAGCATGTTGCATTTGTACTGTTGGCTATGGTGTCGGTTGTGGCGTTCCATAGAGTGGCATTCTGCACTGCAGCAAATGATGTGCTCAGCGGACTCGCTGCCACCTGCTTGATCTCCTTGGACAAGCTTGTCAACTTCCCCTTCACCCGATCCAGGCTCGTGTTCCTTGTCAGCCCGTGAAGTGAGATCTCCACGGTCGCGTTTTGCGTCGAGGTTGGCGAGATGTTCAAGCTCCCGTTGCTTGGCGAAATTCCCAAACTCGTATTATTCAGCGAGTAATCGGCTAAGCTCGTATTCCTCGTCAACATCTCAGCCAAGCTCGTGTTTCTCAGCGAGAGTTCAGTCAAGCTGGAATTTCTCGACGACAAGTCAGCCAAACTCGTGTTCCTGGTGGCAATTTCCAAGCTCCTGTTGCTTGGTAACAATTCCACCACGCTTGAATTCCTTGTCGACAATTCAGCAAAGCTCGTACTGGTTGGCGAGGTTGCCGAGCTCGTGTTTTTCGTCGAGACCTCCAAGCTCGTGTTACTCCGTCTGGCTACATTGAAACTAGGGAGCGGTCCTCGCCGACCACCGAAGCTCACTTCTGAACGAGCTGTCCCTATATCGCGGTCCTCCTCCTCGGGCAGCTCGTCCTCCTCATCCTCCGGCTGCTCATCATCTAATAGAAATGCCGATGGTCTATCTCTCGCAACAGGACCATCGGAATTACTCGCATTCACCCCAATTTTTGCAAGAGGCTCACGAGCATCACTTACATTCGAACCTCGAGTTCCCGAACCAGGAGCAATGGAAACACTTACATTTGAAGCTACAGGAGCAATGGCCGCACTCACATTCGAAGTTGAAATTCTGGCAGCAGGTGCAATGGAAGCACTCTCATTTTTCGGCCGCGCACCTCCGCTACTACTCCTCTGCCGATCGCCGTAGCCGACCATCCGGCCACGATATCTGAGGTTATCCCTTTCGAGCGATGATCTTAAATTTGCAGCAAACTCTTTTCGGAGCTGCAACGAACTGCTCTTCTTCGTCTCCTGCGCAGCTTCTGACCTCGCCATGGCTGGATCCCCTGTCGCTGGAAATACCCGTCCTACTTGGACGCGCCGTGGTCGGAGATCTCCCGATCCACTGCGCGCATTGGCACGTCCTCGGCGTGGTTGTGCAGTGGTACTCGCGTTTCTGAAATTCCTGAACACCGTAGTGGCATTAACCCTCCGAAGCTGCCCACTTGCGACGACCTCCGCTGTCGTCGAGTGCCGCATCGATTCAGCCCGGTGCTTTGGTGATTCTGTCCACTTCATTCTCAAGAGGGAGCTTCGATCGCTGCACTTGATGTCACTCCCTTTGACAGCCTCGGTGACCACTCGGCCACTGGCGTCAGTGCAGTTGGGGGCGGTGGTGTGGATGACAAACTTGCGCCATAGCCACGAACCACCACTACTGGCAGCAGGTACAGCATCTGAGCCATCGACTCTCTCTTCGCTAGAGCTGAAGATGAGATGCGGGGCCTTCATGAGGCACACGACGAGCACGAGCTGCAGCACGAGCACAGCGACGAGGATGACCCGACCGCGGCTGATGATGGCGCTGCCGCCATTCGACCCCCCTCGCTTCGGTGATCCCCCCATCGCGAGCAGCTTCAAAAAACAGCCTCACTAATCTTCACAGCTGCATTCTCGGTCGATCAGATCCGCATTCTCCCTTCTGATTTAAACAAATCGAAGGCCTCCTGTGATAGAACATGCATTCTAAGATCTGCTCGGATCGTTTCTAGTAGAACGCCGATCGATCAGCTAGCAAATGTGAAAGCCGCTACGTTTGAGCCATGAATTGGAGGACCGTGTCCGAAGACTTACTGGAGCAAGGCTGGCTGTTTTCGATGCCTCACTCATTTGAATTCATTGTAGCACTCCGAATATTCGTCGACTTACTGTAGCATCATATAAGTGAGAAGTTCGAGGCCCTGCATGGAAGTGGCAACGGTGTGGTCGATCAGATTACTGAACTGTACATTACATTATGGAGGAGGTGTTAAAAGCAAGCAGTTGAAGGCCAATAGCATGAGGAACATGGAATGAGCAATCTGGTGGGAGAATATTCATGTTGCATGCAATCAGTGCAACTAATAATACTGCACAATCAGTAAAGTAGGAAGTTGATGGTACAGAGGCGTTGACAGGATCTCCGTGTGCTTTGTCACTAGTCAGTGGACTTGATCAGATCTCGCCGTTGCTCCGCAAAGGTGCAGTCTACCGTCCAAGTGCATATTCTGGGCCCAGCTTCAATTCAGTGAAGCGTTTCTATGTTCTTCTCGAGATCGAGGCTGCACTCCCATAATCAACACTTCATGAACTTATTCATCCATCTAGTCAGATTTCACAAGCACTCAGAAATGAAGTAACTCATCTGAGATGAAAAGGGCTGCTCTCAGATACTCATGTGAATGCAATACCATCAAAAAGTTGAGAATCTGAAAGATTTTTCTGCGTATTTTATAATAGACATCCAAAATGAATATCAAACATCAGCGCTGAGATTTTCATCTAGATTATAAGAATCATCACAGTAATACAATTGTTGTAAGTGAGATATAGTTCTCTAGCAAAGAGTTTTCCTTCATTTACGTCAAATTTGAATAAAATAAAACTGCATTATTACTGGAGTGGTGTGGGATCTATGATCATGTACTGTACTCCCTTTGTGCACATGTACCAAACACAAATTCCAGAGTACCCTACAATAATGCAAGCCTTTCCTGAGTCCTTCGCACTGTGCAGTCAATAACTGAAGAAGCTAAAATAGTCTTTCCACATTTAGAATGTCCCTCATTCTGAAGCATCTTGTATATTCATATTACTGTACACTGTTCATGGATGCTGCATCCTCATATGGACACATACAATTATACGGTGACTGTGAAGACTAATCAAACATTTGGAAACACTTCAATTGTGGATGATTTAAAATGTCAAGATAAAGCTTTGGGTATCTTGAAACACTAAAGAAGAAGGCCTACACAATAGCAATAATTGTGTACATAGCTATGAGAGATTAGAGCATTTAAAATTTTATGAGCATTTAAATGCGTTGCCATCTGTAAATTTATCTTTTTAAGTATCTCAGCTTCAAATAAAAGGTGATTAGCCTTTAAAGTAGAGCATGCCACTTGCCAGATTGCACTTAATGACAACTAAACTTGTAATTATCCAATGTTTAATAAGTTTTGATAGTCATTGTACATGTGCATGGGACCATGCAACAGCGTAGTATCTAGATTTCATATCTATTGTTACACAATGAAGATTCATTTCTTAGATGTAGTAGAAGTTGATGCAGTGTTGTAGTTTTGTCAAAAGTCAACAAAGTGGATTAGAGGATGAGATGATGATGTTTAATGCGTTTCTCGCAACATATAGTCATAAACAAAGCCTCACTTCAAGCCTTACTTCTTACAACATATCTGCCTTGGTACTCCATATAAAACAACGGTTCACTATTAGTGTCATAAACTCATGAGGGTAGCTTTTAATCATTGCATTGAACAAATGTGGTTGAAAGTTACTTGTCCACATTCGTACAGTAGCACAAAATATTATACAACTATCCACATACCAATAGAAACATCATTTTTTTCCAAAGCCCCCCATTCTAGTTGGCCAAAAGAATAAATTATATAATTGAACAACCATACAAGAATAACATTACAAGCATTAAAAAGTTTGATAACTATGATGGTGTCAAGTATCAAGTTGGGTACACAATTCTACTCAGAAGAAACTCACTCTAAGAGACCCTTAAGGGAAGAGAGCGACATTCATTGGGGGAGGTGAATATTCATTTAGTTGATTTTAAGGACATTTCACACTTGTAAACCCTTGTCACCAAAAGTGCCGTTCATTCTAAGGAAATTTATTTCCCGTAATCAATAAATGTAAACCAATGATTACGGGTTTATCATCTGCGTGCGGATGAGATTCATCGAATTGCAACAAAGGTGAGGGGTGTGGATTGAAGGCACCATAAGTGAGGGACAAAGGGAGAGAGCTGTCATACTAACTTATGAGTCTTTTGTAGAAAGGGAGAGCGAGAGGTCAAAGGCAGGCAAGGCAGGCAGCCTGTCCGTTTCAGACCCTCCACTGCAACTGCACTGCACTGATTATTATGTCCACTTGCGCATATAATTGTGCACCCCATCATTCCCCTCAAGAATGTCAAGTCCCCTTCTTCAACTGTAGTCTTGTGTACTTGAGCCATCTCCATGGCTTCTTCATCATGAGGCAGGGTTATGCGAGGTAGTTGTATTGCTGTCGAAGATTGAATAAGCTACCCTAGAAAAATGAGCCTCACTTCATTCCGATGACTAAATTTGTTTAATTAACCCCTAAACGCCCTCGGAGCCTATTTTTAGCAGAAAAGCACATTTTCATAGAAATCGTCATAGATAAAAATCAAGAGAAGCTATTAAGATCTCAACCGTACAAACTTGTAATAGACTTATCCAAGATCATGTGGACCAAAATTTGAGTCATGAGGCCTTATAGATCGGGAGATCATAAAATATTAATATCAAAAACAAACTGCAAAATTTCATCATTTTCACTTTGAGGTGGAAATGCTACCAATATACCTATCGCAATGAAAAAATCACCAACTAGAAAGATGTTCACCTCCATCTTAATAAGTCCTTTACACAACAAAAATTCATCAACAAAATTTCTTGGCTCAAATAGAAGCCATGCAATGGTAAAAACTACCGAACATTTTTCAAAGGAAAAATAGTCCAAAACTAGACCCTTTGCATTCAATTTCATGCCTTATCTTCAAAACATCTTCGATCTTGTTAAGGTTTCTACCACTTAGACTAGACTCTAATTGGAGGCCATCCCAAAAAATTAAGTTGAAATCCAACGGTGGATGAGGGAGATATAGCTCCTCAAATATCACCCATTTTCTCACTTCTTCTGTTGACAAAACATCATTGCAAATCCAATAGAAAAATCATTTGGATCAAAAAACTTCTCACTACAAAGTTGTTAAGAATCACCTTAAGATCATGACCATGAAAATAAAAATCATGAAAAACTATTTTTAATTTCACATAATTGGCTTGCAATGGTAATACATGCCCCATGCTTGGAAACCCAAAAACAAGAGCTGTCTTCACTAAAGTGCATTCCATTAATTCATACTTTATTGTATGGGCTTGAAAATTTTAAAACACAAACTAGACTTGATTTGGAACCTAACCAAAGTGATTTCATCCAAAACGGACCTTGGATGAAGAAGATATGGCTCTTCAAAGTTTCTGGATGTACATCCAAAATGTCGTTTTTCGACATCGTGGGCGTTTAATGGAACAAATTTTGTGCTTTTGATGGAACAAATTTTGTGCTTCTGACTTGATTTGGAAGCACAAAATTTGTTCCACAAAATTTGATTTGGAAGCACAAATTTTCAAATTTTGACGTATTTTGAAGTATTTAAATGTAGGATCTAGTATTTACCTTGTATGTTTTAATGTGTATCAAATCAAATATTCATATTCCTTACCAATTGTGAGATCATAGTGTTCAAAGTTGGAGAAAGAGTTTTGTTTTTATTTTTTTCCCTTGTTGAAGAAAGGGTAACTAGTTTTTTGAGGGCCGAGAAAACCAAATTTGATAGAAAATTTGGTGTGAGGCTCTTTATATTCTTGTTCCTAGGTGAGTTAGGGACATGCCTATGCAATTGTTACCCTCATGCGACCCATTAAAACCCAAAGAAATGCTTAATTATTCACATGGAGTTATGGTGAAGTTCAATTATGAAAGCTAATCTTTGACAATAGAAATGGCATGTGAAGAATAATTGAATTGAAAATTCGAACACTGAGAACATGCCTTATAACCTTATTTACATGTACAAAAACAAAACCCCGCGTAAAGTATAATCCCAAATTTTGGTGAATTTTTGAAGTTTTTGCAATTTGATTGAATTTGGGAATATATGAGCATATACCGCACTTTGGGCGGTTTTGGGCGGTTTTCAAATAGTGTTTTCAAACTTTGATTGTGAATATCTCTTAATATATGAGGAATTTTGAAGCAAAAATTTGAAGGCCTTTTTGGAAAGTTATGGAAAAACTCTACAACCTCCAAAATGTTTCAACTTCATGCAAGCTTAATTTAGAAATGAGAGGTTGACTAAAGCCTAAACGGGCACATTGTGCATTTAGGGGTTAACTTTGTACAAGATACGGGATCCAATAAAGAACGGTTCAGTCTGAATAAGAGTAGGCCATTTCATCAGAAGATACACACCTACAATCAAAGTGTAGGCAAGATACATAAGTAACTTAACCTCTAAGTATCCTTGCAAGCTAAATAGGCTTTTTGTTGTTTTGGGCAGGCTAGATGAAGGTATTAAGATCAATATTTTTGCCTAGTACTTTCGCTAAGTGTTCCTTATACTACAATGTGTGTGCAACAACTTGCAAAGCCCAGTTCCAACTATTTGAGTTCCAAAGAGTCCTAACTCAAAACGTTTATCAATTCTACAAGGATAGCCTTCAAACTCAAAAAGATCAAGCTTCAAAGTTTTTAGAAATTTCAGTAAGAAATTTTGCACAAACTTTGGATGTTACGATCTTGCAAATGATAAACATCCAACCGTCAATTTCTGGACCACCAACTAAAAATAGGCTTATCTGTAAGATCTTACGGTTGAATGTCTAAAAAGAGTTAGAAAAGTTGGTTCACACTCCGGAAAGTGCATAGAGATAAAAAAATTGCAGTTTTGAGGTTTCAAGCTCCAAAAACACACAAGGAAATTTAGGGGTTACGTGAGAAAGTAAGATCAACAAAGAATACAACAGATTGCGAGGGCAATGAACACAGCTCTTGAATTCTTTCGGGGACATGATTTTCATGAATGATTGAGAAATATATTTTTTGAGTACATGTTGTAGATGAAGCCGAAAGTTCACATCTTTTTGAAATCCAAGAATTCCTTGGCAAAAAGCTAGAGGACAAACTAGAGTAGCAAATCAATACAGAACAATACAAAACATGTGCGAAATATTTCGTGCTCAACACTATGTACAAACGGATGGTTCAAAGTATTCTTTTGAGGCTCATCATGGGAATGACTCTCGGGGATCACTCTCAATAAGCTCAACAGTAGAAATACAGTCAAATCGTGCAAGGATGTGCGTTTAAAATCGTACAATACATGAAACGTGCAATTACAAGATTTGCAAGGAGAGAGGGTAGAGTAAAGTCGAATCCTTGATACATTGATTCATAAATGCATGGAACTCAATAAGTCCGGTGTCAGAAAAAAAATGGGAGACAGACGCAACACCCGTGCAACATAGCTACCACGAAGATACCGTGCAGTCAAGACTTACAAAACAACTGTCGTAAAAGTAAAACACTGTAAATAAAGACCAGGACTAGAAGGCGTGGTTGCTTTGAATTCATTCTCAGAATGCGTGAGAACAATTTGCCTCAACAGTGAAACTAATAACCTCCATGGCTACTCACCTAATCTGGTCAATTACGCTACATAGATTGAACAATCTGAGAGCAGAGAGAATATGCACCTTGAACTACAGAAATAGTTCACAGTTTGAGAATACAAGAGCTCCCTCCAATGATACACCAGCCCACACGAAGGGCCGTAAATAAATGCATGCTATCTCAAGGTGATGACAAAGAAAAGAAGGATGGAATTTTGTAGGGAATGGCAAAACTTGGGGTGTTGCACATAACCTGAATCAGTTGTCAGAGAAGGTACACTGACGGATGGCGTCTTTCATGCTTTCCCGGTCCAATGCCGTTTGCACCAACACCTGACATTTTGCATGTAAAGCACCACATCAGCACGTTCCAGATCAAATTATGCAATCCTTTCTTTGTGTCCGAAAAGGAGGAAATGCAATTGTCAGCCTGCGCATGCACTCATGATGAAGCGCCTGGCCAGTATCTCCAGCATGTTCATTCCAATTAAATAAATCCATCCCTCATTACGCCCTAGCAGCATAATGTATGCACCTAACATGTAACAGTGTCCAAATAAGGATCTCAGCATCATTCCTGTTATCACCGACTCTTTCTTAGCAAGTACTTATCTCACGATAAGTAATGAACTATATAAGTGTTAGTACTAGGCAAACTCTAGACTTTCATGTGCATTTTGAGCTTACAGTCCATAGAAATTTCTTCTCGGTATTCAACATTTTCAACTCCAAGTATTCAAATTGATGACGGAGAGTCCAGTTCTATCGTATTAGATAGTAAAAGACAATGTTTTCTTTCTATCGCTGCATTTCGTTATCATCTCATTGATCTTCCTGTTTCGCTGAAGTCCAATCGTAGAGATAGCAGCGACTACTGGATAATTGGGTTCACTTGGACAAATGAAGAGTGCAAGGTGCGAGGTTCAAAGAAGAATCTCAGAACGAGAAAAGAGGATGTCTGTTCAGCACCCTAACCTCCCTCGCCTGGGATGTACAGACGAGGTCAACAACGTAGTAAGTTCCTAAACTGATAGAGGTCCTTAAAGAGAGCCAGGCACAGACACTAACCTCTTGAACAAGGTTCCCAGATCTAGCAAGAAGCTTGAAGCCGTCATCCAGTTGATCAGACAAGTATACTTGGAATGTGGGAGCCAGAGCATTTCCTTGAAGTCGCCGTCCTATTTGCACGCTATCAATGCCATTGTATGCCTCCAATCTCTTGGTCATCCCAATCAACTCTGGCATTGTAGTTATCTGCTACCACCGGTAATAAAGTTGAAAGTCAACACAAGTTAACATTGAAATTCCGCATGACACAGACTGACTCTCATGTAATACTAACAGATATATTTGAATGTGCAATGACGAAGTATGATCGTTATAAAAATTTCTGTCAGATTGACCTTCACTAGCATTAAGAGATTAGTACTTGGAAACAAAAAGAGCTGTGATAATAACCTCAACGTCTTCATCATCAATTGCTGTTCCTCGCAACTCCAGAGACTCCAGTGTCTCCCGCAACGGATCCGGCTGTCATCCCACGCAAACCACAGCTTTAGAAGAGGAAGCCAACTAAAAACAATGTGGAGAAAAAGGGAAATGGACTTCGAAAAGTGGCGAGGAGACTGGGAGGATGCTCAAGGGATGAATGTCAGACCTGCATTTGCTTCAGGGAAAGGCTTATCCGCTGCAGGTATCGGTCGAGTCTGCAAACCTTCACCTCTACCTCCTGCCCAACATTAAGGACTGTCGAAGGATCTGTGACTCGATTCCACGAAAGCTCTGATATGTGAATTAAGGCAGGAACTCCTTGTAGCTGTTGGCAATATCACATCACCGCCATCAGTATATCGCTGGATCCTTAGGTCCTTAGGGCAGTCGAAGATTTTGAAGGTGTAAAAATCAAAGTGCAACTAAATAGAGCATCTTACTAATGTCCCAGGGATCATATCCACATAGTTCAAATAAGTTAAGATTCGCATACTGAGTTCAATCCGAACTCTTTAAACTTCTTGTGGGTAGAGCATTTATGGAAAAAGAATACATCTGCTGCAATATTTGTATGGAGAATCAACTGCTGGTTCTTCAATACTTTTTCAGGAGGTTATTTCTTACCGAACGTTCTCTAAACTAAGAGTCAGATGCAACGTACTAACAATCTTACTGTTTCAGGAGTAAAAAATTTAAAATAATTTACATACTAATGTTGAAAATTGGAATTGGGATCACTTCAAATCTTAGATGGATGAACACAGCAAGTCAGAGAACATATTTGAACTCATTCCCATCCGAAATAAGAATTCTGGCACGGTAAAAGGTCAAATGATTCCAGAACGGTAGACTTTTTGAGAAATCGACGAGAAATCTTGTACTCTAGGCGTTCAGTAGGATAGATTCACAGCGACGATACTAGACTTTGAGGCAACCTAAAGAGAAAGTACTCACCTCTACAAATGCACCAAAGTTGGTGACTTTCTTGACAGTGCACTGAACAACATCTCCAACATCCAAACTTGTCTGCAAGGACATAGACAAACATCAGTACAATTTCTTCACTAAATATTAAGCTTCTCTTCCAATAATAATTCATAAGACACAATCATTATAAGATACAGAGAGTGTAGACTGACCATGAGCTGCGCCCTTTTCTGAGCAAGCTCCTGACCTTCACCTTCTGCCTCCTTTTCTGAGAACCGCAGTTGCTTTCGTTCTCTCTCTACTGCGGTAACCACCACCTTGGCGGTCTGCATACCCAGTTTAAGTGAATGTGAGAAAAAAACATCCAACTAAGTCGTCGAGCCCCTGTAATAAATCAAATGCTCACAAGAGATTCCATCGCAATGAAATTTTTAGTGCAATGGTCTAGATGTCGAAAACTACTGAGACATGGATAAGGGTGTCAAGGAGAAACCTGTCCAACAAGGGCTGCCAAAAGCTCAGCACGATAGTCTGTATAAATTCCCAACACTCGCTTGTATTCTTCATCAGCACCCCCAGTTCTTTCTGTTCCGTTGATGCCTTCAGAGTCCTCTACTGGTGCATCACTCTCCGATGCAACCGATGATTTCAATTTTCTATTTATTTTGATACCATTCTCTAGTGCCCATGACGAAAAGGAAGGCGGCCTTCTACTACTGGATAGCTCATACGCAGCCAAAAAGCCTACGAGTGATCCGAAGTTTGCCTGTGTAAGACAAACATAAAGAAAAAGAGATTGATTATTTATAGAGTCGGAAAACGATCTGAACATACTTTCATGGTAAAATGGAAATGCGGTTTATTTTCAATCAGCATACTGGTAAAAAAGGCCTTCCACGTGGTTTCACCATGTGAACTGAAACTCTTGCAAGTGGATCAATTTTTTACCAGCATGCCATTTGAGATGGCCCGTGTAAAAACCACTTCCTCCACAGTCTTGGATTCCCGTAATGCTTCTGCGCGAGCCCAATCCTGGTCCTCTTCTTCCTGTAAAATTAACCATGCTAGTATACTAGATTAGCATCAAGGCTTTCTTTCCTGCCACATGTACTGGTTCCTAATGCAGTGTACTCAATACCCTGCCCTTGTTCTTAAAATATACTTGACAAACAATGTCCTCAACAATCCAGAAGGAAAACAAGAAAACCTGACTGCTAACAAGGTTCACATTACAAATCGCCTTACTATCTATGCTAACAAGGTTCACATTACAAATCGCCTTACTACGCATTTGTAATGTGAACCTTGTTAGCAGTCAGGTTTGTGATGTGAACCTTGTTAGCAGTCAGGTTTGTGATGTGAACCTTGTTAGCAGTCAGGTTTGTGAGCCGTCAAGCAATAACTGAAATACAGTGTTCTCGAAGTTCACTATCATGAACAGTAAAGCCTCGCACCTTGGATGGTACCACTCTATCAGACGGGAGTACGCCAGCTTCTTGTTCTGATGCATTCGTCGGTGGATCTCGAGGAGGCTTCGGCACTACAGCACGAGTGAAAGAACGCTGTTGAGTGCTAGCTTCGGCAGGTTCTGGTGAGCTTTCAGGTATACGAGGTGGAACAGGTCGCAGTTGCAATCTACGAGGACGCCCGGCCCCACGACAGTAAATAACCATCATAACAGAATGAACGATATAGAACGATAAAAAAATCGCAAATAATCGACTACAAATCCTTGTGGCTCTCAAAGTTGATACACTGCTGGTAAGAGATTTAAATTATTAGCAGAACATTCCGATATGTTGAAACCACTGAGGTCATAGTTTGAAGTAACTAACACGGAGAAGAAAACTTGAACTTACTCGGCTTTTCGTCGCTGCAGCAACTGGTCAAACTCTGCTTCCGAGGGTGTTGGTGTTGTAAGGCTTGGTAGTGCAGCTTCACTCCGTTTAACAGCAGCCTTCACTTCCTCTGACCACCCTGCTAGCCTATCATCTTCAGACGTTCCAGCGTCAGTGATTTTGGCTTTGACGGCCTCGGGAATAGCCTGGGGGAACCGTTTGGGCGGCCTCACAGGCGCAATGCGGCTTGCTTTCTTCACAAGCCTCAATATCGATTGCTCTGGATCAGATCGCTGATCGTCTTCTTTAGCCACATCCGTCGCTGGAGTCTCATCAACGCCGACGTCTGCCTCAGCATCTGGAGTAGTATAACAACCGAGATCAGCAAGCAGAGTAAAATTCTTAAGACATGATTTCACTCATTAATAGATGAGGAACCCATTACCACTGCATTATACTGGCCCAATAACCAGTATAAAGCTTGAGACAATCATTGCAGTTTCAAAATGTCTTTACATAAAAGTGTTCCGAACATACAGTGGATCTAGCTCTCTTGGTAAATTACATGCAACTATGTCAGTCATACTGAGTTCCGCAAATCGTTACATTCACCCTACGTATTGTAAAGGCATCTACGGCACTTTACATTATAGAACCTGTCTACTATGATGCAGCTGATTTTCTCGAATACATTCCCAACTGTGTATCGAAGTACTGTTACTCTCATGAACATTCGTCCATCTTTACTTGTTCAACCATGTTGAAGCTCTAATGAGAACAAATGCAATTCTCTTCTTCAGGACACATGAAAATTGTGCGCAGATTAATTGTTCGCCCAGACACGATCGCAGTGAATTTGATTGACGAAAGAAAGGTAGAGTTTACAGAATAAAGTGGCATCTCCAACTTCACTAAGAGCAGGCCTTGATTGGAATCTCACCTGAAACAGTTGGCTCTGCGATCTCTTCCGACCTGACCACCTCCACGTCTTCAGGCACAGGGGGAAGAGGGACCATTGGAGGGTCAATAGATGAGATAGAGACGGAAGTATCCGCGCTTGCAACTTCTCGACTTTCATCCACCGGTGGAGGCGGTTTGGCAGCGAGCACAGGCTTGACCCCGAGCTTGGGTGTCTTCTTCGATCTGCTACGATCGTTCAAGGACGATGATGTCGAGGTCTCCGAAGGCATATCCTGCTACACTTGAAACATGAGTTCTCTCATCGGCTTATTGTTTTTTGCTAGTAGAATCTCCCCTTGAGCAGGATAAGTTCAACTCATTTGCAAGATTTGGTTAGACAAAAACTAAATCCTTGACACAGTTAGACTGCGCCAAGAACTTGTAGATAGTAAAAGACAGACCTCGTCATTAATCATGAGAAACAACAACTTTAGGATCTTGTCTTAAAGTTTCTAAAACAGTTCAAGCACCAATGCCTACAAGGCAGAAATGGCTGATATTGTGCTGACTACAACATGAGCAGAAAGAATCATCTTCCGTGCAGCTATTAAGGACGATGATATAAAAGTTGTCACCTGATCTACTCCAGGTGATTCCGCAAGCTCCAGCAGTTTGGCAAATTGCTCCTCAGAATTATCTGCAGATGAGGGACTAGGTGAGGCAACCGGAATCGGGCTAGCAGACACCTTCTTACTACGCTTTGGTTGGGATGGCTTTGGACGTTCAACAATCCTGGATTCTATGTCACTATCTAAAACACCTGAAGATCCCGTTGTGTCTGCAGGCGAAGGTTTTCTCAGCAGACTATCGTCCACAGATTCTGCAGGCTTCTTTGATTTCCCTATCAACATTGGGGGTACGCTCTCATTTTTAGGCCACGAAGGTTTAATAGAATCCGGAGAAGGGATAGCTGGTTTTTGGACAAGATCCATATAATCATCATCTTCTTCTGCTTCTGCTTTCCTCGATTTACGCATCAACATCGGAGGAACGGAATCGATTTTGGGCCAAGAGGGCTTGTACGAATCCGGTGAACCAATTGTTGGTTTCTGGACAAGATTCATGTAGTCATCTTCTTCAGCTGCTCGTGCCTTATTTGATTGGGCAGCGAATCCGCCAGGTCCAAAGGTAACTAGAGGAACCGCTTTCTTCGGATTAGCTGTCTTGGTAGAGTTCACTGAGGGCGGCCTGCGTGGGACCTGAACCACATGCCAAATGCAGTTTTGATACAAAAGCTCTTGAATATAACTTGCCTACATGGTCAAAAGTGGCTACGAAGGCAACGAAACGTTAACAAAAGGAAGGTAACAGAAACTGTGTCCTAATGGGTAATGTAGAACCTGAGGGAGGGGCATGCCAGGGCGAGCGGGCGGCTTGACAAGGCCTGGGAGATTCTCGTCTTGGGAGGCAGGCCTCTGGGGCTTATAGACACCCTCAAGTGGCTTCTGATTTGACCCGCCTTCCTTGTTCAACAACCGGGCAAATTCGGCTTCCGAGAGTTTGCTTGGAGAACTCTTATATTCCTTATATTCCTTCACCGGTCTCTTCTCAATATCTACGTAAGATGCCTCCGGGTTTACTTTCCGCCCAAGGACCTGCAGTCGACAGTTTCTTATAAAAAGCTGGTAATGGCAATTCAACATCAAAATCCTGGACTATCGTCTCAGGACTAACCTATGATTGGTTAGAATCACAAACGTATGTTGTACAATGAAGAAGAGGCTTGTATCATAAGCATTAGGGCTCACCTTGGCCAAGGTGGCTTGACGAGGCTCACCAAGCAGCCTCCCAAACTCGAGCTCCATCAGATCATTGGCTTCGAATTTGAGCTCGGGTCTTTCATTATTTTCGCCACTCCTGCCTACTTGCTTCTTGCGCCCACCCATGGCCTGCACTCTCATTGTGCCAACCCTCTGACACCGCCTCCGCCATGCCAGCAACACCAAAGGTCTTCCGCAGAATGTACCACTAGCACCAACCTATTGCACATCAACAGAGAGACAAACAAGCATCAACCCTCGCGGTTCCGAGGTAGTTTCAGAGGCAAAGGTGCTGCTGATGGTGAAATAAAAGGGTCAGCAGGAAAGGACGAAAGAGGTAGATACTTCAGAACCCCATCTTTGATCAATTTTCGGTCTTGAAGTCATCATATGAAGTTTTAAGATGATTCCAAAGCACGAGATAAGTTCCCACCACAAAGCACAAGGATATATATTCAGCAGAAGAGCATGCAATTGAGTTTCCAATATTTCATAATCATTATATGCTTCCTGATCTTCCAACATGCTTAAGATGAGAATGCGCACAAATGACGAATTCTGTCCAACAATGAGAACCTCAAACGATGGAAGTAGTGACCTCAAAACCAGTTACTAATCCATGTAGCGTGGCAGCAACTAAATGCTGATGCTATCAGTGCTAACAATCTTCAAACCATGATGCCATTAACAGCGATATAATTTAGTGTCTGGTAGAGAAAATATCAGTGATGGAAATGCATAGTGGCGGAAGTGCCCGAGTAGGATAGCATAATGAGAACAGGCAACACAAAACTCTATGTGGTATGGCGATATCCACACAATTTCCAACGCTAGAAAGACAAACACTGCCCCGAGCCCAACACCTATTGAATATACATCCCAAATAATCCGTCTTCTCTGAACAGCGATCTCACTAAACCCTTAATGACACGATTTAACTTCTTCTAGGCTCTTGAGAGTCAAGAAACAACCCGTGAAGGAACCCCACATGAAAGTTATCACAAAATACGAGCTTCTTAGAAGAAACTCATTCGGATTCTCTCGATGTCATGCAAATGCACGAATCCTTCAATCTCAAAATTCGATCAATCTACTAGGATATGGCTAAAATATCAAAAGAATGCACTCGTTCGATTTCCATGTATATGTCCAGATTTGGATACACGTGGCATATAAGCTATAATTCAATTTTCAATTCAGCACTTCTTATTGCGCAACCCTACTATGCTTTGACTAACAATGTAGTAAACCCTAATCCTCATCAATACGCATCTCCTCGCGAGCTTCTTAAACTCCTCAGCATCAAGAGCATTAAATTTTTGTCTCCCTATCTTCATCTCAATCAATTCAGTTCCAGCAAAAACGCTTCCGAGTTCCACGAAACCACTGTAAACTCAAAAAACTCTGCATTCCCAATTCGCTTCTTTCCAGTTCAATTTCCAGTTCAGCAAGGTGTATCCCCATTTCGAGGTGCTTCAATCATTTTCAGCGCCCATTGCACTATTTAGTAGGAATTAGTACCGCTAGGAGAGCAACTCACAAAATTTGCTTAATTATCAGCTCCTCGAGCTTGAGAAGGACAGACGCAAGACATTGCAAAACCTGAATGAGGAAAAGGTTGGTGCTCCTGGATTATAAAACTCACCTGCCGTAGCACAAGTCCACGAGACGACGACGGACACTGCAGGCTATTACAAGTGGGCAGTAACGCCATTGGTACCGAGCTTCACTACTGCTAGCTTCAATGCAATGGCGCTGGCCTTCAATCAATCGAGCGAATTGTCTCGATTCAGTCGCATTCCAAAGCTCCAATCGAGGCCTTCATCGATATAAGCTGCGGGAAGGATTGAATGAAGTGGCCAGGATACAGGGGCACGGTGAAACACCGCAATTGGTAAGGGAGCGGTGGCAAGATGAATTGAAAAAGAATTGGAATAATGTGGTCCAATGCCTTTGACGTTGAATCTGCTAGGCTAGAGGGTGAAGAATCTGTTGGCCATGCCACTGCTGCCAATGGTCCCCAGCCGTGGTGATGAATCTGGCTCGCAGACTTCTCAGGGAGGCCGCAGCGGCGACGATGCCCGTCACTCGGATAACTTCTTTTTCTTTCTTTCTGCTCCTTGTCTTTTCTTTATCGCTATCTGTCTTCCATCATTCTCATTCTTTTTGTTGGTTCCTTTTCTTCCTCGACGGTTACTTTTCTACCTCGTCGACTACGTTTCTTCCTCGTCGATTACTTTTCGTCCTTGTCATTTACTTTTCTTCTTTGTCGTTTACTTTTTTTCTTGTGGATCCCTTTTCCTCTCTTGTTGTTTCCGTTCTTCTCAATCCTCTTCTCCTTGTTTCATATTTCATTCTGAATACATTATACCAAATCATTACAATAATGGGCTAATGGCTTCTCGAATGCCTGGTCTGCAGTGACACTTGTAATAAACCTTGAAAGAACTAGGAGGACCTTCTCCTTACTCCATACCGTGCTTCTTTTTTAACCCCTAAACGACCATGACAGTGTTTTGAGCTCCGAACTCCAAAATTGCGATTTCATACCACCATGTAAACTTTGAAGTATAAGATTTTTTTTTTACAATTTTTTGAAATTTTCAACCGTATGATAGTTAACCCTTAAACGCCCTTGGCATCAAATGGGGCAGCCCGGAGCATCTTTAACCGAATCTGGAGGTATCGGGCAGCATTCCAGGGAGGGTCGCGGCTTCGAAGTCTGCGCGGTAGATGGAACATCGGATGGCACGGCTATCAGGCAAGTAACGGAAGGGAGAAGCAGGACCCGTTGCTGGCGAGGGGACCCGACGATGCCCCGAATTTCGAGCTGCCAGCTGCCTCCGTTCCTAGCAAGGGAACCATGCCGGAGAACATGGGAACCCTGCGGGGAACTTATGGACCAGGATTGGGAAGGCGCAAGGTGAATCCGGGGATTGGGGCCCCAATCAGGATAATCGCAAGGTAAATGGGGCTACTGACTCGACTCCAGTCCAGGGGTTACTGGCCCCATCGGGCTTTGTATGGGAGTCTAGGGACGTTTTTCAGAACGTCCAGGGACGACATTGGGTCTCGAAAATGCTCTTAGCATTGAGGAATGACATCAAATAAAATCCATAATAAAAGCCTGAAGGCATGTATTGAAAGCTTCTGTAATAAAATCAAATAAGATGTGTGGGTTTTGTTTATTGAAAAAAAGAAAAAAAATACAGTGAAATCTTAGGGGGAAAAAAAAAATCAAATAACTATGTCATTAGTTTGAATGGAGAATTACATAGCACTCACCTTGACAAACGGAGACATTACAAGTAGGACATTACCATTGTCTTAATTTTTTACACACAACACATTGACGTCGGATCCGCTCCTCATGGCCTTTCCATGCCATGGTGTAGTGTAATTTGCCGGGATTGGGAACGGCCGCCCCGGGCATACATGTCGGTTTTTCTACGGGCATCTCGGTCAATGAGTTAGCACACTCAACATAGAAACTCAAATGTGAAATGAGTTTGATGCTTCTACTTATCATGACTTGCTTGTACAATATATATGCATTCAAGAAAGATTGATCTAAAATATGGAAGAAGATTTTGTGCCACCACTTATGATCCCTTCTTTGTAGCGAATAGTAACCTCGCAATAAGTCATGAACATCTACCCCTCTCATGCGCTCTTGGTAGTGCAACAAGACTGGGGAAGCCGGGATTAGGATAGTCCCCCCTACATGCCAACGGTTGATAAACAAAGATTTTGTAGAATCTACCGGACTACATGCCGTAGAAAGTAATGAAACGGGTTTGTTGTCATACCAAGTTACCGCGCACATTCTCCCGCTTGCGTGAACCCAGTACCAAAGTTGCCCTCGGGAAGCGGCCGCCGGTGTGTTTGTGAGAGCTTGGGGCCAACCAATCCGGTTAGTCCTACATGTCCCGGTTGCATAAATCCCAGGCTCTAGCAAAGTCCAAAATAAACTAGGGGAGGTAAAGAAATTGTCACATGTGACAATGTGACCCTTACCTTCTAAACCCGCCATGAGGTTTAGGACAACTCTCCCACCTACATTTCCCTCCTCATTAGAATCACTAGCCCCACAATATATTTTGATTTTTTGAACATATTTTGATCGCAATTTGCAAGGCACCACAATTTTAATCCGTATTGGGTTGGTTTTGCTTTCATGTATTGCCGGATTGGCGCATACTTACCCGTATATTTCACCATCATTTCGTCGACACATACATTTTGTTCGGGGTAGTAAAACTTAGAACACAATTTATTATGTTCTTGAACTAACCATTCGGTTTTAACTAGTTTGTTATAATTAGGACTATTTTTATCCATTGTTGCATTTTGGTTATCTACCAAATGTAAACATCTTAGAATATCTTTGAAGCGGTTTCTTTTCATACACCTTTTTATTGCTTCAGTTTGAAATAGATTTTTAAATGACGTAGCCCAATGTAACCTTGTACTAGGTAATTTTTTTATTGCCATAAACATCAAAACTCCAAAAAAAGATAGAAGCTCTTTTACTGTCAAGGGCGTCCAATTTTGTCCTCCTCGTGTTTTGCCTTCTTCTTGGCTTGAGGCGGCGTACAAGTTAGTCATCCTCACAATTCTAAGCAAAATGTCATTAGGCCAAAAAAGTAAAAAAAAGTCCAATGGAGTCTTACAATTGGGCAAGAATTTTACTAAACCTTGTTTTCCCCCGACCACACAACGGGAGGGAGAATGTTCGATGGTGAATTCCACATATTTTGGGCAAATCGCTCCAAAATTGGTAAATGTGAGAACTCCGTAAAAGTAAAATTACTATATAAACCTAATTCATAAGTAGCCGGTGAGGAATTTAGAAACCACTTACGAGAATTTGGGGTTAATTCTAAATTCTCTAATTTATCAAAATCACTAGAATATTGTGGGGAATCTTGGCCGGGAACGTATGTGGAATCTGATGTATCACCTTTTCAAGGACTAGGAGTTTGTAATTTACCACCCCACAATTGGATTTCACTAACACTACCATATTGGGAATTTTCATCAACAAATTTGCAAACCGCTTCGGGTACATCAAATATACCCCAAGGGCCAAACAATAACACACTTAACATCTCAATTGCCATCATGGGATCATAAAATTCATGAATGACGGTTCCCCTGAAACATATCCAATGTAAATGCTTCACAATTCATTGAGGTTTTCAAATCGGGCAATTCACACAACGGGACAATTACACACCTTCCTCTAAAACCAAGATCATACAATGGAACATGCAAGTTCTTGTTCAAGTCACTCCTCAAAGTCACATTTCTTTGAGGGAAAACAACGTTTGACCATAATTCCTCAAACTGACTTGAGGCTTTAGTATCTCAAAAACAACAATTTTTATCTTGTAACAAATCTAGAAGCTCCTCTAGTTCTCCTCCCTCTTCACCCGCATCCTGCAAATTCCCACATAAAACCGCATTAGGATTCTCAAGGGGAGAATCCAAATCGGAAATAATTAGTGATTGGTCTAACGGTAAGGTTAGTGGCTTACCTCCAACATTTCCATTGCTGGCTCCACTTCGCTTTGTGGTCTTCCTCTTGGGAGGTATAGGCTCTCCAATCAAGCTCTCCTTGGATTGCATACTGGCACTGGTACCAACAGGGACCATCCCGGGTCCGGTTGAAGATGCGAATCCCACCGATTGCTCGAGGACAAACGTCCTTTTGTCGCCGAGCTCCAGCCGCTGCCTTACTGACCATCTAGAGCCTGCAGAAAAATCCCAAGCATGGACGACAAGCTTCTGATGATATGCTGGTGCGGTTGGAACACTGGCGGCAGGGTCTACTGAAGTGTTCAACGATGATCTTCCTCCGCCTACTGACCCCCTCGTCGCTTGTGGGCTGTTGTGTCGCTCCCGGCGCGGCCGCTTCGCTTCCATCTCGGTGACCTGCGGATGTCAACATATCAAAATCACGGTAGTCAAAAGTTTCGACTAGCACCAGGTTGGTGAAATCACGCCCGATCGGCGATCACGAGTTCCCGACGGCGATTCACGAATTTTTCGTTGGTAGTCACCCATTGTAGGTTGGCACCTCTAATCATGTCCCAGTTGATCGAATTGCGGACAAGTGAATTGATCCCCAATTGCAAGCGGCGTAATTGATCCCGAATTGCATCAAGAAATAGACCCGCCATTTAGTGCTGCGCGGTAGTGCGATCAAGCACCTCCGATCGGCCAGGTCGGGCGACAAGTCGGCACCTCCGACTCACAAGTCGCCACCGTAATCAAATCAAAGAAGCACGTAATCAAATCAAAGAAGCTTCGTAATCGAATCGATTGAAGCAATTCTTACCCGGTGATTCATTTTGTCTTTGAAAAAAAAGCTGAATAATGGCCTTGAAGCTTCTTTCCGTCAAGAGTTGGCGCTTCGGGATAGACGGCACGGGGTCTTTGAAGTGCAAATTTTTGCTTCGAAGGCAAAATTGGTTGTCTCCGATGCGCCGCTTCTCGGCCCTTGTCGCGGCTCGGTTCTACTTGCGCGAAACAAACATACGCGAGTAAGCAAATGGCGAGCTAAACCCTAAAAGCGCAAATCGGTAGTGGAAAGGAATTTGTGTTCACTGCCGTTTTTTGGTTCGAGGGCATCGCCGTGAATTGTTTCCGCAAACTCGTCCGGCCACCAGGCGTCCCGAATGTAATCTGTTGACCTTGTCGGAGAAACCACGAGAATCACCTTCAAGCCGTCTTTCCTTCCATCGTAGTAAGGATGCGATCTGTCGCCTAAACAAAAATCGATAATTTCGGGGCTGGAACACTCGGTAGGACAACGCCCGGCGGTAGAGGTCGAGAGAGTAAGTAGTCTTCGTCAAGTAACAACAAACATTCTTGCGGTCGATCGATTTTGCCGTTGCAAAATTGAAAGCGATTCCGAGCTCTTCCCGAAAAGGCGAACCATGACTATCCGGTCTCACGATTTAACCCAATCCGGTGCCATTGCACAACCATTTGAGCTACCGTTGTAAAAGTGTCCCCCTAAACGGACACCTAAAAAAAGAGATCGTCGCTCTGACAGGCGATTCTTCAAAAGTCACCCGCTCTGGCTGAACGGTGCATTACAACGGCGATCGAAATTGAGTCGCCCTGGATCGGGCAGCTCCGACTCTTCCTCTATCCTCTACCGTAACCAGCGGTTTACAAATTGTCGCTTCTAGTATCAACAATTTCTCAAGCAAATTGTTCAAAGCGATTCATCCTGCGACTGTGACCAGTTTGAGACCAGAGATGACCATTTTCGAGCAAAGTACGCGGAGCTACAGTGTCGCGAATGTTTCGGGCATGCCCCTCGGGCATGCTCGGGCGTTTAAGGGTTAAGATAAATACCATCGGAGGTAGTGTTTAAAATTTCAACCGTTGGATCTTTGCCATTTGTAGGATTGTAGCATTCAAAATCGATGCAAACTTTTTTTTAGCAGACATAGTCTACTTTGTGCAAAGGATAGCGTGATGCTTAATACCTCAAACATCTTGATTATATATTTTTTTATGTAAATAACTAAGTTAAGCATTACCATGCAAAATTTTAGACACTCATTTGGATTTTTGAACCTTCATGCAATTTATGTGCTAGACGAAGGTAGAAATCAAGGATTTGGTAAAACATGCACCACATTTATTGTATTTGGTTTAGGGGGGAAATGAATGGTGAGTAGGTACGTTCATGGGTTTGTGAGTTTTGAGAAAAAAGACATTCAAAAAATTCCTAAATCTTCAATTTCAGCAAATTTCGAAAGAAAAAATTGTAATATTATAGAAACTTTGGATCTAGTTCTTGTAATTTTTTGAAGGGTGCCCTTGTAGAATTGGTAAAAGTTTTGACTTGGATCACTTGGAAAACTAAATACAAAATCAGTAAAGAAAGGATTATTTTTTAAAAATCTCAAAAGAAATTTTAAAAATAAGAAGTTTTTTAATGCCCGCCCCAAAGCCGAAAACAAAAATTTGCGGTTAAAAACTCCAAAAGTGGAGTTTGACTTTGCAACTTTTTCCACATACACCTTGTAGTATAGGGAACATCCAATAAAAATCTTGGGCAGAAATATGGATTCTAACCCCTTCATTTAGGCTGCCCGAAATAGCACAACAACCAAATCGGAGACCTTGGTCGTTTAGGGGTTAAGAGGGTTCGAGACTTTTATAAAAGTTAGAGTTTTCCAACCTAACATAAAGTTGTTCAAAATGTAAAAGAGTTGTCAGCAGGTATCTATAACTCCATCGACCCTTACTGTCATTTTGGAATACGATGAATGGACAAAGAGACTCTTAGAAGGATAGAGAGGGTAAAGAAAATCAAGCAATTGATGCTCCAAACCAAGTACCACTCTTTACAAAAAATAAAGCTTTATAACAACACTTGCAAAGTGTTTTTAGAAAGCATCAACATACCGATGACTACAATAGTCAATATCAGTCATAATTTACAATGTGCATGCCCCTTAGGCCCATTAGACATGCATTGTCAAGTAAGAGTTGATAAAAAAGAAAATTGTGTATGTGCATACTTTGCATATTGGTGCACTTTACAGCAGGCACCACAAGCCTTGGCTTGGTGGTTAGGGCTTAGGCCTCCAATGAGGAGGCCGTGAGTTCTATTCCCCATGCCGGCGTGGTGCTCACCACTTTAGTCCACCCAACTATCGTGGGAGGTCCTTGGACCTTGTCGTATGGGTACCTCAAAGTCCTTTGGGGGGATACTAAGTCAAGTATCTACAAGGCACTAGTAACTAGGCTAGAAACTAGCGTAGTTATAGTGTCCACCCTCGAGAGGGGGAAGTAGTATTGTTCTAATTTCCCCTTGTCTGGTGGCCATCGGGATATTAGCATTACAAACGGACACTTCATTCACGCCGGCCTGGCCATCGGGATATTAGCATTACAAACGGACACTTCATTCACGCCGGCCCCTTAGAAAGGACTGGAGTTTCTATCTATCTATCTGCACTTTATAGCTACATCTCTTGACAATGTAAAGATCTCTATTTCTTGTAGGGTTTTTGCATGGTTAATGCATAATGAGAGAGATAATTTCCACATACTTCATGCTACGCCATCCACCCTTGGATATAAATTCTTAATATGTCCTCAATTTCTCAGTAGACCGATGCTCAACCGTATACAACATACACTTAGCAGCTACAGCTTAACATCTACCCTACGTGCAAAGTCAAGTACGAGAGTTGTTAGGGCAAGCATCGACTAATCAAATGCATGCTTAACATCCTCCAAAATGACAAGTGCACTCCAAGATTATGATAATGAGCGCACTGTAACGCTAGCTCAATGCTACATAACTGAAATTAAGCAGTCATTGCAAGAGCGGTGAGTCTGATGAAGTACCAGTGAGAGAGGGAAGGGGATGAATTGTGTGTAAGTTTGATTCTTTTGTTCTACACAAATGGAATAATATATATTGCGCTGCAATCAACATTCAAGTACAATCAACGGTCGAAGTCAAGCTCGGCGCTCTCTTCATTCACGAGTACAAAGTGGTCCTTACCGAGTACAAGCACACTTATCATCAGATGGTGTCCAAAAGTGCTCACCCAATTAAATGGCAATCGTAATTTGGAGGCAGGATTGCAGCACCGGTACACAGGGACATTCTCACTCGTGTCATTGCAAATTGAAATCACTATCTTAGTTCGTGTGGTATTTTAACCCCTCTTTGTTTATGTTTAGTGATAGTGATATCCTCAACACTATAGTTTATCCTCAACACTTACGTAAGGTTACCTGCTCAATGATGACGCAAATTTCGGTATGGGAGATCTGTATTGGAGTTTAGTAAGTGTATAGTTTTTGTGTATAGACAAAGTATGTGGAGACAAGACTGAAGTAGAATCACTAGTTTTGATAGGTTCTCCAAATTGTTATGAAATTTTGAAGTTGGACTTACAAGTGTTTCTCAAATGGTGCCCAAAAATGACAGCCTAAAATGATTACTACAACTACATGGAGAATTGGACTTTGTATCTTATGCACCTCTACATATGTGGTAAAGTCTCCTGAGCAATTCTTAAACTTGAGTTAGTTTTGAGGAATTCGCCTTTAAATTCTCTTAGAGCGAGTAACTTGTTTGTTTGTTTGACATGATGGCATTCTCTTTCGAAACACTATACTATACTCTCCTTCCTTCTTTCTTCACTTAACCCTAAGGCTATGAGGCTTGTTTTCAACACTTCACCCCCAAAATTCCCCTCTTTTAATGAAAGCCAAAAATTGTACTTCATATTGTATTTTGAAGGTTGTAACAGTAAGATCTAGTACCTAACTTGCACATGATGATATACACTAAATCTCAAACTAAAATTTCTCGCCATATGTAACATCATAAAATCCAAACATTACAACCATGGGCGTGGTCATTTTGTCCGGAGCGACCAAAAGTAAATGACTAAAAATATGACTACTAGTAGTCATTAATAACCATGTTTTGATGGTTTGTATTCAAATATCATCATAAACAATTATAACATGTGATATGTGATCACAAACTATTATAACTTAACATGACTGTAAGATGACTACAATAATCAGATTTTGAGTTATTCACTCTTAGTCATTCCCGGAAATATGACTTCATAAATCCTTGTATGAGCTCTAATGAAATTTGCAAAAAGTGTTTGTTGCCTTCTTGTCAAATTTGAAATCACTCATTTGGAGCCTAAAAGAACCATTTTAAAGTAAATTTGAAATAAGGCGTTTCAAATTTAGGTTCCCAGGCAATGAAGTTAGGTACATGCTCATATAAGTTTTACTCCCATACAACATGTAACACCAAGAGAAATGCTTAATTTTCACATGGGAGTACGCTAAAATTCAAATACAAAGGCCTATTCTGACGGTCGAAAAGGCATGTGAAAAAGTATCATATAGAAAATCCAAATAGTGAACACATGCCTCACTACCTTCTTTACACATGATTTTTTTATTTTAAATTGAAATAAGTAAAATCTTATTTTTTAGTGAAATTTTGAAGTTCCTACGATCTAATTATTTTTGGTCATAATTTTGAGAACACATGGGGATATGCTGCAATTTTGGACACATTTCAGCATGCCCCTTACTATATTTTCAAAATTTGAGAGTAATCTTTCTTTGACTATGAGGAGTTTTGAAGCATAAGTGATTTGGAAATATGTGAGAAAGATTTTACTTTATGTGAAAGGTTTGACCTTCATACTAGTAAATTAGAGGTTGATCAAAGTCAAACCTTTCAAGTTTTAGCCTCCTCAAACTTAAAGGGTTAAGGTAAGGGTTGTGAAATATGTTCAACGCGGAAAGTTATCCCCTACTGTAAAGGAACATTTTAGGGCAAAAAGGCAATATCCAATGTACCACTCGATGGTTGCACATTTTACCAAACTTCTACTATTACAACTCCACAATTTATAACTATGTATCATGAGATAAAAGAGTACATCTAGAACCAACAAAGTTTGGTACTCATTGATAACCTGTACATGCCCAAGAAACCCAAAACGGGTTAATTCTTAGTGTATTTTGATAAGCTTGGGCCTTCAGAGTGATTAATCAATGTATCCAATTAGAAGGAGAATATCTAGTGATAATGTATTTGGTAATCCACTAAGTAATGCATTTGGTAGTGATGGAAAACCACTGAGTAATGCATTTGGTAGTGATGCATTTGGGAGATGTTGCTGCATAGTGACCTTCACTTAGTTTTACATTGATTAATTAATATTGGGCCTATCCTGCCACATGGACGCCATGAGTGCACTTAATATTAAAATTTTATTCTTCGAGTATAGCCCCTAGCCCTCTTGTACTCTCTCAGTAGGAGGAAGCAGCTACAAACGATATGGGGTACATCCGCTCCCCCAAGGCCCCCTGCCCACAAGACCCCTCCAGTTGGACCCCTCGCATGCCCCTTCTTCTCCGCATTTTTAGGCATGCTTCACGGCCCCCATTCCAAGGGCATTAATGAGATTTTGGGAGATAGTGATGTATTATTTAGTAGTGTAGCATTATTTGGTAATGAAGGTTATGTGAGGACACCACTAAAAGATAGTAGAATAAAAATGTGGATTTTAGGTTTCTGAATTCCAAATAAATTGTTAGGGTTTTGAGGGAGTGCAAGATCAGTTCAATGAAGACTTCGCTAAGACTTCGTTCAAATATCCAGAGCTAAGATATGTAGGAGCAGGACATGTAGCGTGCTGATGAAAAAAAATCCGTGTCCACTTGAAGTTATGTACAATGGACACAACCCAACAGGCACTAGATTTTGAGGAAATCATGTGCTTCCTTTCACAATAAATGGGAAAATGACTGAGATTTACTAATAGAGGTAAGAAACTGCAACAGCTGGAAAGCTCATGCCACATTTCTGGCTTTCTTCTTGCCGAGTAATACAATGCAGCGTTGGGATTCAACCACAGAATTATGTTCACCTTGCGAATGACAGCATATTATTGAGCAACTGAGGGCCCCACAGCCACTCAATGCTCATACACTGTTCTCATGATGGGAATACTGAAGGTGGAACATAAACTCTCATCGGTTATTTACATATGTATATACTTCAGCGACTAGATGGTGTTTTCAGAATATATCCACAAGAACCTGTGACATGTTTTTAAACTTCCGAAGAAATTCAGCCACTCTTAGAGATGTACTTGACTATCTAATCTAACGTCCGCTTTGCAGCATACTGCTCAACTTTCATGCATCCCACTAAAATAAAGCACGGAATGGAACGTCCAGAAGTTTCAAGTCTCTTTATTGACATGTACAAGTTACGCATGGGAAGAGAGAGAGTGAGAGAAGGGATGACGACACACAAGGTGAATGACGGCTCGACTGCACACTTTGCCACTCACAACTCGGAGTTCGATCCTACGACTTATTGAAGGTTCGAGGTTTTAGTGTACCATGGTTCACCATCCAAGGTGCGTAGCAATAGGTGAGGCAGAGCACAACTCCAACTACTACCATTGCTACTAGAGAGATTCTAGAACCATGAGATCAGTGTACGTAGTGCTGCTGCTTGAGATAAAATCAGCGGATCCTTTTTTGTGTTATTTGTCAGCATGCTACGAAAAAATGGGGGAGCAAGGGATGAGTAGAAATTCCTTGCAGGGTAGCTTGCAAAACAAACTGCTACCCATCCCTCTCGTTCATTGCAGTGATGTCCTTACAGTGCGCAAGTTGCTGCTCACTGATAGAACCTACGGAGTAGAATACACACCTATCTATCTACGACTGGGGTTCCTGCAGTCTTAGCAGCCGACGGTTGTTGGACTGTTTCTTATTTAGATGGTGATTATTATTAGTTTTACTATGTTTGCTTGTTTCCTGGTGAACCTGATTCTCACAAATGCAACCTGGAAACGGGTTGGCGTAGAAATTCTCCTCCAGTTTCGGCATCTCGCCTGCCGCTCGGTAGTGTGGAGCCCCTATCCTGTCCACGTGAATGCTGCCCACTTCCTTCTGGAACTGCGCCCATGTAATGTTCTGGCTCTCGTATTCGTCCACCAGTCTGACCAGTCTCTCCCTGCAATACAAACACCCGCCATTCAGCTCGAGATCGATAATGCACAGGCAACTCTTACAAATGAGAGGTAATGGAGGGGAGTAGCAACCTGTTGGGGTGGATGGTTCGGCGATAGCCCTCGAATTGGCGGTGTCCTTGGACGGCTTTGGCCATATTTCCGTCGTAGGTGTAGACGAAGACATCGCTCTCGAGAGCCAGCGTATAGTCCAGGGCTGCCAGGCGGTTCTGGAAGACCTTGAGGGGAGCCAGCTCCTCGGCAGTAGCCAGAGTGGTGTGGTCATAGACGTTGGGGAAGAACTTCTTCAGGGCGTCCATGGTGCCGTTGCCGAAAATCTCCCCGGCCACGATGTAGATTTTGGTGGCCGGAGGGTAGCCCAACGCCTTGAGCAGCAGGCCCGTTTCGTAGGGCGTAGAAGGGCATCCCCCCTCCTTCCTCTTCAGCTCACTGTCTATCTCCTTCTCTTTCCAGTGCGGCACCGACATCCTCATCTGCCGAAGCTCCTCACTTTCCTTGTCCGACAGCCCGTGCGCACACCCCGTGAACGCCAACATATCCTTCTCGTATCTGCACACAGCATCCACCACCCCGCCTCTTATAACTGCACTGCTAATCATAACATACAGTGTACAGTGTTTAAGGGAAAATGCTATTGGATCACAGGCATGAGCAGGATTTGGTACCGAAGGTGGAGAGCAATGTACGGGCCACCATCTCTGATCCGCTTGATGAGCGTTTCAGCGAGTTTGCGGATGGGCTCAGCATATTTAAGAGCAACATAATTAGACCGGCAGCGAAGGCGCTGCGTCTCCACAGGTAAGTCGTTGTTTGCCAACCGTGAGTCGGCATGTGTGAACGACAGCACCTGATGCTGCTTGAGTAGCCCAACCAACTCGTCCTTGTAATACGGTGCCTGCCATCATTTCATACCACCAATTCACTTCACAGGCGCCAAATTCAAGTCATGTAAATTTGCACCTGAGAATTCTGTCGTTTCATCATCCGCGTGAGGTGGTCCTAGCCCAGTGTCCTTAAAATCTACAACTGCTTTGAGATTGTAATTTATTCGAGCTGGAATGTACTATAGTCGTAATTTTCTACGAGCCAGGGGTCAGGCTCGAAGACGAGAAGATGTGACCATAATCATTGATGAGGCAGTTTTACACGACTAGAGATGATGGAAAGGGAGCACCCACCTTCGACCAAGAGACGGGCGCTTTTATCATCGGCTCGATGCCAGCCACAGAAGCAGGCAGGGCCTCAACAATGCGTACATCTTCTTCAAGTGACTGAATGAAATGTCTCACGTCAAATATGTCCTTGAACTCACTGCACCATGCAACAACCGATGACTGAATGTTGTGCAAAGTGTTAACACATACAGAAATGTGTAGTAATTCAACTAACGTGGTGATATAGGACTAATTCAATTTAATGACATTGGCGGAGAGTTTACCTAGGATCAGCCCAGAAGGAACTATGATCGAGAACTGGCACTACTAGCGTTGCATTCATCAATCTGGCAACTGCCACCATATCGCAGATCTGCATGCAGTTGACATACATTATAAGGTGAATTACGCTAAATTGAAAGCACGCACTTGCAAGAAATAGTTTAAAAACGTCATCTCGAAACAAAAAAAGCTGTGTTTCAGGATGTTCGCCAGTTACTTTTGCGAGCACCATAACGTCGACACCGGTGCACATAAAATTAACCACGTACCCCTGCTCGCATTTGGTTGAGTCCGCCGTTGGCGTTTACTAAAAGATACCCGTTTGTGCCATTATCCGGATCTGTACAAAGAAGCAACCATGAGAACAGGCATCATCTACATCAACAGGTAAATAACCTCGATTTCAAGGATTCAGTTCGCTCTTACTTTGGTGTTTCCTGGGGCGATCTATGCATTTTCTGTAATTGGTGCTGTTCGGCTTTGCCCAAAGATGACTATCCAGAAACTCTTCCTTCTGCGCTACAGAAAGAGTTCACGTTTCAGAACCAGGCCAAAGGTAATAACAAACTCGAAAGAAAAGCAGCCTACGGAAACACTGGTTTACCTGAGTCGGATTTGAGTGCTCTTTCCACTCTGTGGGCAAAGGCTCAGGATCTTTTAATACTTGTAATACAGGCTCAAATCGAGCTTCATTCGGCTCAGTTTTCACGGCTTGAAGTATCAACTTAGTATCATCTGGTAACTGCAAAGCAAGAAAATAAATGCCATCAGATTCATCAGCACTGCAACTCACACTTCGGCTTCACAATCCATAATGCATGTTGCGGAATGGAAGGCATCGTATCCTCAGCCCAACGTAGAGTCCGTAATTGACTGAAAGAATTGAGTTGTGTACTGGTGCGCTCTGAAGGTGGCGAAGGGAATATACCATGGGCGAAGAAGCAGAATGCGTTTGCACGGCGAGCCACCCGAGTGAAGAGATTTTGAGGAGAAGGAACATGAACACAAGGGATGCGAAGATGTAGAAACCGGTATACTTAGAGCTGCTGCTTTTCTTGCCTGCCACACTAAACTGCCTAGACAACTGCGTTACGTAGTCTTTGTAAAGATCGCCCGCAGAAGCCGACGGCTCCAAGGTCATCCTCTTGCTGCTGGGAAGCGATTGGAAGTCTCCGTGGCCGTCCTCACCAGCCATAACATCCTCGTCATCATCATCACTCTTGAACACATCAAACATGGCGCAAGGCTCCACCATTTCGATGGCTTTCTTCGACGGCATTTTCCGGTTGAGAGGCGATTTGCAACCTCCCATCCGCGGACTCAGCAGCACATGAGTGACATCCCTCGACTCGGCATTATTATTCTGACCCCATAGGGCCATTTCCCCTTTAAAGTCCCCAGCGTCTGAAGCTGCCGCATTCACAGCGCTTTACGCATTCCAAGTGTTCTACTCTCCGCGCCCCAGCACCCTGAGCGCCACGCTTGCTACTTAACTTCTACTCTGCGTTTGCTCTCACCCCTGTCCGTCGTCGTCTACTAGTCATGAATGAATTCTCCGCCGCACGCCAAATGATGCAGTACTTTCACAAATGTTAAAAGCAAACCAGCCTTCCCCATACTCCAGCATATCCGAAGAAGATGGCGTGCAATGCAGGATTGCAGACCGTTGTCCCGAGTCTCGTGTGAAGGAAGGTTAATCTGAAAGCATTACAAGCTCGCTGAATCTAATCCGCACTCTGCTTCAATCCTCGTGAGAAGATGGCAATGTCGGCTCCGTTTGACCTAGTGACAGTCTCACTGTGCCCTGACCAACACAAACACAAAACCCTCCTGCATCATTAGTCTATGCCCAATCCCATGCGCTCGCCAATAATTGCACAGGCCACCACAATGCAAGCCATCTTTAGCCGCAAAAAGCAAAAGCTCTCACATCGACAAGCAAGCTAAAGAAAGCTGCACAGCGGGAAGCGTCCCGCTCGTCGGGCGCATATTGGACTGATGGGCAACGCGACTATAAGGGAGAAGGGAGACCGACCAGCGAGGAGGCAGAGAGACAGACAGACTGACTGACAAGGCCAGCCTATAGCTCGAAAACATGTCAAATCCACACTCAAGCCGTGTGTTGACAGATCGGCAGCGGCCAGTGATTACACGATCCGAGGTTTGAGGTACACCGGAAGCTGAAATGGGAATCATAGGACCATAGGACAGGTAAAAATAGTAATACGGAAAAAGCAGCGATCTCCCGCGAGGTGGGTGGGCAGCAACGGAACGAGCGATTCTTACGGGCGACCACCTGAAACGGAGGAGCAGCCTACAATTGAGGGCCTCGCCATAAACACGAGAGACGACCACCGACGCCCTTGGCCAACCTTCGACAACGGTTTCCGTCTCTCTGGTGCCATCACAATTCTACGGCTGCTCAACGTCGACACACTCAGCATCCATTTCCTCCACCCCCTCCCTACCGCAACCGATTATTGCCCCGATCATCACAACAGTCTACACCTTCTTCAGCTGACCCTATCGTCTCGTCTCTCATCGACTCTCTCCAATAACAACGCTCCCGAAGCAAGCAATCAATCAATCACGGACCATCACAAAGACTGACAGCGGAATCCCCTCGCTGCTCACCGAAATGAATTGAGCATTGCAAGACATGGAGGAGACATGGTGGTCGGAGGAGGGGAATTGGCAAAGTTCAGCTGGCACGTACTGGGGACGGTGGCGATTGTGGAGGCAGAGTGCAGATCGGGAAAGATCAACTCCAGCGCAGTCACCTGCGCAGAGCAGAGGCGAGCGGAGTCATCTGGGTGATGTTGGAGGCAGCAAACTTGGCAACACTCCAGCGACGCTGCGTGCCTGCGTCTGCCGCTCTGGCAATCACTCAAACTGGCCCCGCCCCCTCACAAAAAATAAAAATACCAATTTACCCGAGTAAAGCCGAGCTTTGTCGGGCAGAGCGCACAGGGCAGCAGGGGCAGGCAACGCAGGCAGTCTTTGAATGGGTATGCGAGAGGAAGGGAATGATTTGGGTAATTGTATATAGTCGTCAACACGCCGGCGCTCTTGAAATGACAGAGGCCAGCCAAGTGAGCCAACCCAACAGTGGAGTGCCACCGTTCACGTGACTGACTTGCCGTTGCTCTTATGCACCTATGTTACTTGAACGAACTACGAAAGAGAGATTATCATACGGTGAATGTTACTGTTTACCGTGAGGGATACAGCCATGCAGTTGAGTTGTGTCGTGGAGTGCGAGGGATGAGACGCAAGCGGCAGAGTTCCCGGCGTGCTTTATCTTGTCACTGATGGGGTACGACGTGGCCGCTCACTAAATCCAATCCATGTTCCCCACTTGGGGGGCGCCCCAGTTTTTTTATTTTCCATTTTTGACCTCCTTAAGGTCATTTTTTTGAATTTTTTTTTGAAATTTGGGGTCTGCACCCCCATTTTACCCTAGGGGGCCTCTTCTTGGAATTTTAAGGCCTTAAACACAAAAAAATACCGGGCAGCCTTTTGTTAGCCTCCCTCCATATTTGGAAATTCCAAGGGGAACATGGATTGGATTTAGTGTCCGGCTACGACGTGCCGCTACGTAGGTGCTGCTGGCCACCCAACTGTTTCGAGGTATTCGTTGGGAAAAGCAAAAGCAGAATTTAAAGGAGAAAGCAACTGTTTCCCTCTTCTCCCCTTTCACTCACTCTCTCCATTCTCTCATTACTTGGCTTCTTCTCGCTTATTGCTTCAGCTCATCCTCCGCTCAAACACGGGTGAATGTGGCACCCTGTCTGCGATTGCCTTCCGGGATTATCAAGAAGAAAAAAAAGAGAAACTCCCAACCTATTTCCCAACCTATTTAGAGGCCGGTATGAGTAGAGTGTTTGTCTGACCTATCCTTGAATGTGTGCCATGATGTCATTACACCAATGGCAGAACTACTAACCCCTCTCGAGGTGAACACTATGCTAGTCCCTACCTAGCCACTTGTGCCTTATAGATACCCGACATGGTATTCCATTCAAAGGGCTTTGAGGTATGCATACAATGAGGTCCAAGAACCCCACCATAGTTGGGTGGACTAGGGTGATGAGCACCACACCGCCATTTGGGGCCATAGAACCCACGACCTCCTAATTTGGGGCCATGAGCGCTAACCACCAAAACCCGGTGGTGGTTATAGTGGAAATTGACCTTCATTCAAAAGTGAAGGAGTGACTAAGCCACTTAAACTTCCCTTTGTGATTTTTCATGGTCACTATTCTTGACCAAGAGATATGACTATGAAGTTTATTTCATATATCTTGGTCATTAGTAAGGTCCCCTTCATCCTCACGAGGCAACTTTTTATCCGGTGTTTTTCCAGAAATTATCCCCTATCCATCGTTCCCTCTTTCTCGGTTCCTTGTGCTCTTAAGAAATTATGGCATGCTCTTGGTCCCAAATTCCATTCCCTTGTTCCCGGTTGAACATCCTCTGTTATTTCATTCACAATTTTTTGTCTTCTATTTTACATCATGTGTTTCCTTGTTCCCACTTCTCTGTCGTCTATTTTGGGCCCTTCATCATCTCTTTCCTTATTCAGGTTCCCCATCGCTCAACTCCTATTTTTGGTTTCTCGCCCTCCAATTTTCCTTTTTAGTTCCATGTTCTCCAACTCTTGTTCCCGGTTCCCATCCTTCATTCTTGGTCTCCTTTCGTCCAATGCCCGTTTTCAATTCTCATCTTTTGTTCCCGGTTTTCCATCCTACACTTTTGTTATCTTGATCTCCGCTCCCGTTCTCTTGTTCCTCGTACATTGTCTTCCTATCTCCTTACTACATTATTTAGGACTAATTAAATATTATTCATAAAAAGTAACATTTACCAAAAAGTCTTCAAACTCTTTAAAACTCTTCGTGTTGTATATGCATGACCAAATGATACTAACCATTCATGACAATGTATGTATGAATCGCCTCAAACAAACAAACACTAATAGTCTTTTGTGGTGACGCACCAAATGACTATTACAATTATGATGTCTCTAAACTTCTTTGTGAAGGCCTGATTGGTTGACCTTTAAAGGGTTGTAATGGGTCAATCTTGTAAAAATTGTGGTTGATTGACCTTTTGAGGGTTGTGATTGGTGAACCTTTGAAGGGTTGTGATTGGTCGACCTTTCAATAACTCTAATTGGTCTAAATCTTTGTTTTTATAAATGGTATTTATTTATGTTATTTGTATATACTTGAGCCTATTCACTCACTACGAGCACAAGTGACATGCACTTGCGACCAACCCAGTTGGTATTGCCGCATTTGGTCCATGGTGTAATAAAAGCGCCTGTCAACAAAGAGAAAATGATCTGTTTTAAGCTCTTCTTGACTTTACGGGTTAATTAGAGCGTCCTTTACACTTCAATAACCTCCATACAAGCCATTGGAAAGAGAGAACTATATTAGGGCAAGGCTTACTAGAGCGATACGTGGTCTTGGTAATAGAACCTAGCAATGATTTCTAGGGGCAAGGGCTACAAATGGTACTCGCTTACCTCTCTCCGGAGCCTATGCCCTCGCTACTTCAGGCGAGTCTCAGCATACAAGCCACTTTTGCACTTCGGTACTTTGCTCACACTAATAACATGAGGGTAACTTCAAGAGAAATTCATGGATACTTTTGAGATAGGTAAAGTGAGGAAGGGGAACCACACACCGCCACTTCATGGTGCAGGTGCACCACACATCGGCGTGCATTAGACACATTAGAATGTGTTTTGTCCCTGCAAGTGCCTTGCCGGGGCAAAAGGCATCTCTCTCTTAGAGCCTTTCCCCATGCTTGAAGCCTTGAACCGACCCGTATTTATTTGAAGGTGAGGGTGGCTTGCATGTAATTTGGAGACACCCAACCCGTATTAATAAAAGCGGTTCGTTTTTTTAAATGACGGGTCTACCAAGAAGGCTTGGCAAGCCCTCTTAATAATACGGGTGACCCTCATTCTTATCTTGGATTATTCTTCCCTCAATTTAGGATGCTTTTTGGAATCCCTTTATTTGAGGAGCTTGCATTAGTTGTTTTCTGTCATTTATCTAAATCAAATGGAGGATTATCACGGCACGGTCCTCACATGAGGACAACCCATCATTTCTCCTCCCTAATTTTAAAAGAAGGTTTGCTACAGGACAAACCTTGAAATATGACGGGTCGGTTCAAGCATCGAGACTCGCCCTTAGGGCATGCCCACCCATGGGGGCGCCCTGAACTGAAATCATCAATTCAGGGTGACTGAATCGTCAGGGCGGAGAAGGAGCCCACCCGCAACTGCGCCATTGCTCCCCAAACGCAAATTCTGACCACTCGCAATTGCGTGAACTAGAAGGAACATCGGCCAGCACGAACATCGGTTTTGTCGTACTCGGTTTTCAGGCCCGCCCACCTCCCTGCAAAAGGGCTCGCATTTGCAGGTTGAACTGGAAAAAAACGATGAATAGTAGTTCAGTTCGGGGGATTTGCCGGTTGTTGGGGCATTTCCGCCCTGAACTGAACTACTATTCATCCTTTTTTTCAGTTCAGGGCATGATGGGTGGGAATGCTCTTAGTGTTTGTAGAGCGGGATTAGCATAAACGATAAGCCATGCGCTTACAAGGGAAATCAGGAGCAAGTGAGGAGTTGGAGGATAATTTCCATAAAGCTTGCATCATAAGGGAGATACAGTAATAATGGAGCAGCAAAGTAGGCCAATAATTCGGATCCCCAGCCCACAGTATTTGCGAGGTTATGTGTCGTCACGCAGCTCAGTCAATCGCACTGCTCCATCCCAACGAGGTCTACAGTATGATTATTCAACTCCTCAAGAAATGCAATCTGGTCCACGGCATCAGGGCAGTTTCTCAAAAATTATGATAGGTGTGCTATGATAAGTTATTACAGGACTTCGGTTGGAGGGGGGGGGGGGGAATCGAGTTCATTTGCTATTTTTTGTTTGAAAAGCTGGCTTCAGCAATGACAGCAGAATCCAGTGTACCGAAGGATCCAGTTTCTTTTTTTAGACACAGAGAAAGGGTTGTATTGAGGAATTTCAAATTAGCTACTTTTTGGACGTGAGTTGCATGTGAAGTTTCTACTTGAACCTGATGACTTCATGTATAAGGGAGTCAAGGCCAACGAATCTCCAAGGCAAATTTACTTAAGGTCGAATGCCCTAAAACCACCAACTTAAGCTTTTTGAGGTTTTTTTAGAATGGTTATTTTTGGGGTATATTTTTCCCATGTAGGAAAGAAACTTTCTCATAGGATGCAAATTTTTTCAGAATTTAACTCCCATTACATAAATAAATATAAATTTCCAAATGCAAAAGTACTTGGTGACCAAAACTAATATGTAGACTTTTCCATTGTCACACCTAGCTGGTACAAATTTCCATTCATGATTCAACCCAAAACCACCAGCTTTTTCATGGTTTTGATTGGTCAGTTTGAATTTAGTGATCTGACAATGCTAGTTCAGGCTAGGTGCGGTTATGGGGAGACCTATAGGTTGATACTGGAGGTGGTGGTGGTTTTAGGTACTTCTACCATCCATTCTCAGTCCAATTGGTTCAATGGACAGCTTGAAGAACACATTAAACAATTAATAAAGTGGGGGGCCAATTCCCCTGTGTGTAACGCTCTTGGGGGCGGACTTGTAGAAGGAAAAACAAGCCCATGAGCCACTTCGTATTATTAGCTACATTTCATGCTTTTGATTTGTAGATTGCTAGGGAGGTTGACTCCGGGATGTCCTTCGCCTTCTGAAGGATCTCATCGCCAAGGTTGTTTTTGTGTGTCCTTCGTGCAGCTGGAAGTGCGAGGTGACATTGATTGTCACAGACAACAATGGGTGTCGGGGCCAAAGCCTAAAGGTTGGGTCAATGATTGGAAAAAACCAACGGCTAGTTTATTATCAACCAATGGAAATAACATGTTAGCCGGTTGGTTCTTGAAAACACCGGCTAAAAACCAATGAAAATTACAAGAAATTTTCTATTCTCAATATAAAATGAGACAATTGCCGAGATAGTTTCTCCTAAAATCGGGTGGACAAGGGAACTATAGGATATTAGCTAGTGAGAACTATAGGATATTAGCTAGTGAGAACTATAGGATATTAGCTAGTGAGGATGAAATTATTTCCCAAACCCTGGGTGGGGTGATGGTAATGGAGACATGCCCGAGGTGCCTAGAATCGATTCCGAGTGAATGGATGCTCTTGTAGCCCTGTTAATCCGAGTCCGGGCCAAACGTCAACTGTAGTCCGGAGTGAAGAATTCAGATGTGATTTCTGCACATGGTCATTTGAGATGCAAGTAAGGCTTGTTTTTTTCTCATCAATCATCAACCTTGTGAAAGGGAGCGCATATTATTATTCAGGGAGTGATAATGTAGAAAAAGAACAACAATGGTACTTCATTGCATCCTATTTTTGGGCCCAGCGTGCACCATAATGCACCAGCTTGTAGCTGTAAAGAATCACTGAGTCCCAACGCTAGAGGCTTCTTTTTCTCCTCGATGCTTTCTCTCGTCATTTGAATCCAGCTTTTTAAAAGTGGGCCACATGTTATATTACTTTATCATTCATGGCTTGTTCCATATTGGGTGGTACACAAATTGTACCACTAGTACATGGCTTCTTCGTACTGCACACTGTTTCCGATTTTCTCCTTTTGCCGATGAGTGTCACAGCAGCCTCTATGTGTGAATATGCAAACTGCCAAAGCTTTTATAGAGGAGAAATAGTGTAAAACTACACCTCTTTCACTCAAATTCTTGCTTTACCTTCACAACATTTTTGATTGGGTCAAGGTTTCTACCACTAACACTAGACCCTATTTGGAATCCATCTCAAAAAATTAAGTCGAAATCTAATGGTGGATTAAGGGGATATAGCTCCTCAAAATCATTCATTCTCACTTTTTTCCATAGTATAACATTATTGCAAATCTAATACCAAAAGTATTTGGATCAAAATTCTTCCACCTAAAATGTTGTTGAATTTCATCTTCAGATCGTGAATAAGCAAAAGATATCCATGTAAAACTATTTTTTGATTTCACATAATTGCCTTTCGACTTTGGGGGTTAAGCAATTCACTAAACTTGGAGGGGTGGAATGAGTGGCTTCGTATTTTCAGTGATTAGCAAGTAGAAAAGACGGAGTTTCCTTATTTCTACAATATTTATAAGTACTCACAATGACAATTACAAATTTTAAAAATGACCAATATAGATTAACCTACAATCGGACACCCTACTGCATGTACGCGTAAGGTACAACAACAGTGATTCTAGGGTGCTCAAATCTTCTTTGAAGCAAGAATCTGACATGCATGCCTTTAGGAGGTGGCAGCTTTTAGGTGCTCATACCTTAGAGTCGTTTCCGGGTAAGTTCTAAAATGATTATATTTGAGTTATTGCTAATCACCTATTTAGGGAAGGCAGATCTGGACCAGTTAAATTGTGTGCATATAGAAATGGGGGATTGAAGCAGCTCGTGCTACGAAGCTTCCACCGCAAATGAACTCATGCCATTTTTTCAACGCTGGAGCCCCCCATTTCACTTATGCTACTGGGGCCCTCCATTTTACTCATGTTACCGGAGCCCCAAGTATTTGACTTCTATTGACTGGGCCGGTTTACCATATCTTGGAGAATTCCACCCGTTTAAATGTAGGGTATTTAGGCATCAGAAGTATTGGGATTGTAAATAGGGTTTATGGCCCCCAATGACGAGGTTATAGGTTCTATTCCCCAGCCTTTTGGGGATACTATGTGAAGTATCTTCAAGGCACTAGTACCTAGCGTAGTTACAGTGTCCACCCTCGAAAAGGGAGAGTAGTATTGTTCCAATTTTCCCTTGTCCGGTGGCCGTGTGGATATTAGCATTACGAACAGGCACTTCATTCACGCCGGTCCCTCAGAAAGGGAGTGGAGTTTCTATCTCCGTCTCTCTTCTATTCCCCATGCTGGCGTGGTTGCTACTATCATAGTCCGCCCAACTATGGTGGGGTTGATGTGCCTTGTTGTATCGGGTACCCTGAAGGCCCTATGGGGGGATACCATATCGGGTATCTCTAAAGGAGGTTGTAGTAGCTATTGTTTCTCCAGGTAGAGTTTCTACCATGGTACGGAAGTATTTTTCATTCGATAAATACATTGACTGTTTCAAATAAAGAATGGTATTTCGATTCTAATTGGTTGAAAGTGCAACTCTTGACCAGGGGTGTTTGGACTATGATCAAGAACACATTGGTCATGGACTTTGGGGATGAGTAATGTAATGGCATGGTTGTTTACATGGTGGCACTTTCTAGAGGGGAAGCTCTATTGAATTGGGATTGCTTCTACAATGGATTGTAGTAGAAACTCACAAGCACTTGTGACTTTAATTTGCTCCCAAAATCCCAACCTATTTTTTAGTCTTGAAACTCAAATTTCATAAAAGTGCTATAGATGAAAATAAATACAAGCGATTTAGGTCTCATTAGTTCAATCTAGTAATAGATTTGTGGTAGGTCTTGTGAATCAAAATAACTTCACAAGATTTTATAAAATGCAAGATTAGAATGTTCTTATTACTAAAAAAGAAAGACAAAAATTCATGGTTTATGCTCTGAACCGGGTTTGCTACTAATAAATCTATTACAAACAAAAACTTTTGAATTAGAAATTTCTCCACCTCTTCTTTAGAAAACCCTTGTAGCATAAATATATAATGAAAAATCTTGGCCCAACTAATAGCCTTGTAGTGGTGAAACTGCCCCAAATTTCACAAGAGAATAATAGTCTAAAGTTGAATCTCTTACACCATAATGAATGCCTACCTTCCTCAAATCTTGGATCAAGGAAATACATTTACCACACTAAGTAGATTCAATTTGGATTTTAACCCAACATACATCATTGAAGTGCAAACGTCAAGGAGGGAGATATAGCTCCTCAACAATCATGTATCTTCTTAGTCTTTTCAAACATACAACATCATCATACCAAAAGTATTTGGATCAATAATCTTCCAACTAAAAAGTTGTTGGATATTATATCAAGTATCTTACTCATGCTTCAACAACCCTTATACTATGGGAGTTATTTATTTACAAAGTTAGAAAGTGCAATCAAAATAACTTAAAATCTACCCAAAATTGCAATACATCTTCTTATACACTCAAATTAACCCGAATTCCAAAAAATATTAAATTTCACAAAAATAAAACTCTACCTTTTACAAGATTTAGAATTTTGTGTGTGTTAAAAAGGTACCAAGACATGTCTTCACCTTGTAAATTTTCTATATCATAGTTTAGGGGCTAAAAAAACATCCGTTCTAGGAACGTATGTTCAGAACTGATGCTCTTGTCCTCTTGTTCTCACTGTTTAGCGTTGTTGGTTTCTTGTTGTTTTTTATTTGTTCTTGAACTATGTGAATGGAACATTATCCAATGGTGCCACATGACAATGTTTTTAAGGACCAAGAGTGTGACATTATTAACGATACGGAAGGTACAATCAGTGTGGGCTGTTCCAACATATCCGCCTGTCATTTAAAGTGCGCACCTGCAAACCCGACTCGTCCTATGTCAACTGCATCCAAAGGAGAAAAAAGATGTGAATCTTTTGTAGCCACTGGAGAGCCATGCCCAATTATTTCTTACACGACAAACCTTATGATTGGCAATAGTAGTGAAAAAATCGTTACCGTACTTGGCGTACGAGAAGGTGAGCCAACTATTTTTTGAAGAGACGAAAGAATCATCAAAACCCTCCCCGGAAAGCGCCTATGTCCTCCTCGTACAAGACAATTACATGAATGATTCTACCTTCACTTCCTCACATTCCTATGTGCATGTTGCTCTATGTAAGAAGATTCAAAAGAAACAAAAACTTGGTTGGCTCGTACCACCATACATGCTAGAGCTTTCCATTCGCTTGCAAAATGATACAAAATTGCACCATCAGTTAGAAGATTTAACCCCTCAAGATCCTTGGTGCAAAATTGCCTAAATTACAAAAAATAACCTTTGTCTACTCCGGGTCCAAAAAAACTCAATCTAAGCATTATCTAAAGAGTTCAACACTAGGATCTCGGAATTAACCTGTTGTTTTACTTACAAATAAAATTTTATTTGGTCGACTCTTCAATCTTCATCCGGGAGATTATAATGGTCAAAGTTGGTTGATTTTTGTTTCCGCAAGAACCCCATGGAACCATTTTGACTTTCTTGAATCTCTCAGGATTAAAAACGTTATAAAAATTTCATTTGAGACCTTGGTTTTGGAGAGATTAGAAGGGTAGGGTGCTGATAGAGCCATTTCAAGGTACTCTCCGGCAAGGCTACAAGGGAGGTGTCATGGGTAAATGGTCTGTACATTGCTACACTTTTTTATAACAACCCTGCCATGCCCAGTAGTAACATAGCATCCATGATTCTAACAAACTATGAGGTAGTTTTTTATATTTTATTTTATCTTATTTTATTCTATCACATTGAATCTTCTTCCTTTAGAACAAAAAATGAGTACCCTAAAACCAGGTTTATATTGAAGTGGGTATTGCAGAGTGCTATGCTAAGCTAACATGGACATTTTGTAGTGGTCTGTGGGGTCCCTTGTGATTTGATGTGCTTGAGGGTGTCAAATCATTTGCACTCAAAGGTCGGATTCCGCAGTCATGGTTGGACATGCAACAACATCTTCAAGACGAATAAGTCTGCATAATGCACAATGCTGCCTGTTCTATGAAAAGAAGGAAGTAAAGTGCCCATTCTAAGTGACCTAACTCTTCAAGGATGGATTGCATTGCATTGCATAGTACAAGGACATGCTTTGAGGTTGTTTTGTGCATGAATATGATAAGGGCATGCTTCAAAGTATGGAGCCCTAATGTCGAGAAGAGAAGAGCCAAATTGTGGTTGTTTTGACTTTGGGCAAGCTCTCAATTACTATGTTTAGATTGTATGAAGTTGAGATCGTGAAGTCTTTGCATAATTTTACAACAAGATCAATTATGCTTCAATATTTCTTATTCTTTACAAGATATGTGCTCTTAAAGTATCGAAACACTAGTAGGGCATGTTGTGATTCTACCCAAAATTGTAGTATATGCATTCATATATTCTCATAGTCTACCCAACAACAATAAGATTTTAGGAATTTTCAAACTCACCAAGGTGATATTTGCAACTTTTCTTCTTCTTCTTTTTTTTTTTTTAATTTTTTAATTTTTTTTTTTTTTTTTTAAACCTGTAAATAAGGTTCTAGAGCATAATCTCATCATTTGGATTTTCAATCTAATTAATTGATTTTCACATGTCTTTATTATTGACAAAAACAAGCCTTTGTATTTGAATTTTAGCATACCTCCGTATTAATAATCAAGCATTTCTTTAGGTTTTTTTAGGTCCTGTGAGGGTAGATAATTTGTAAACATGTTTCTTACTCACTAAGAACAAGAATTTGAAAAGCCTCAAGTCAAATTAACTACCAAAAATGGTTTTTGTGACCTTGAAAACACTACTTACTCTTTTCACAATCAGAGAACAGAACAATTTCGAACATTATGATCTCACAATTGGTACAAAATTTAAATTCTACATTTGGTATATGTATACACGTACAAGTTAGTTACTAGACCATACATTTACATACTTGAAAATGTGTCAAAAATTGATATATCCACCTAGCATTGAGAGTGCATTTTGAGACTTTTGGCTAATTTCATAGGTTAAATGAAGTTGCAACATGGTTGAAGAGGATGATCTTTCTTGATCTTATGTATCATAAACCTAGTTTATGTGACATATTTTGTACACTGTCATATGATTTGGTCACATTGTCATGCAAACTAGACATTTTCACTTCAACATGCTGAATGTCAACTTAGCCACATTCTTATTACAAACATGGTTATCAAAGTGTCTGTCTCATAGCATGACTTGACGATATGCTTAGGGCCGGTTTACACTACGGTGGAGAAGTCCACTTGTCAAGAAAAAAAAAGGGCGTTTCCCCATTGTGATTGGTCGAAAATGTCATTCTTGACCGGTGGGTGTTTAGACTTGGTGAAGAAATCAAAGGTGGTGAACTTTTGTCTGGATGAAAAAATGACATGGCCGCTTAGGTGGTAGTACTTTTTGCTCAAGACCTTCTCCGGAACAGTGATTTCTTGTCCGGCCTCAAGAGGCCGGACAAGAAATCACTGTTCCGGAGAAGGTCTTGTCAATAAAAAATTATTTTCAAAAACAAATCTTGGCCGTAGATCTCAGATCTGAATTTCAAAAACCTAATGTTTAAGCGATAAGGACTTAAACCTTGTACCTCATGACTACCAACCATGCCCCCTGAGGTGGCCATCCATCCCCACCTAGATAGATAGATAAAAACGCCGGTCCTTTTTCAGGGCCGGCGTGATTAGAGTGTCTGTTCGTCAAGCCAGTGTCCTAATGCCCACCAGACAAGAGGACTCTGGTACAAGACTACTCACCCCTTTTGGGATTAGACACTATAGTAGCCAGAAGAAACAAAAGTAACCAATAAATAGTCAATATTATCTTTCTAAGGTTTGTGTAAGGTTATATTTTGTGCTTTATCGTGGGTATGGTCGCCAAGCCACGATTCCTAGTTGATTGGTAGGGATGTTTGAGTCACAAATAAGCGGTCTGGGTTCGATACTCGGTGGATCCGTTTGAGCGTTTAATGTCATATACATGGCTTGGTGCTGCTAGTGTGTTATACATAGGCAGGAAATTTGTACCAATCAATCGGCCCCGTCCCATCTACCTGAGACAAGTGTGACTATTCTTGTGGGAAGTGGTTTACGCCATTTCTCACGCACTCCTCCTTTTATTGTTACATTATTGTGGGGATTGTTTGGTTATTCTCAATTTTCCTTTTGTGTAAAATAATTTATCCGGCGTGTTGAATGGCGATGGTATTTATTTCATGGAATGTGCGTTTTATGCATGTTCCTGATAAGTTAAATTTTTCTGCAAGAAGTTTCATTGATGGTTTGTGTGTTGTGCCTCTAGCACCCGTTGTGATGACTATGAGGGGGTCTACTTTCCATCCTAGATTATGGAGTTTATCAAGAAGTGGTTGATATTTGTCGGTTTTTTTATTAATTGTTTCTTGAGAGAATCTATCGTTACAGTATGTGAATTCTATAAATTGAAGTGTGAGGTTGTCTGTTGGGTGTGGTGGTGGGTCGTTTTTGTGTGGTAGACCCTTAATGCAGAGTACATCTGGTTTGAATCTAGCGTTGCAATGACATCTTTGTTGTGTACATTCGCATTGTAATAGCCATGGAGGGACCGTATTTTCTTGGGGGTTGTTATTAAATGAGCCTGCGTTCATGAGGATATAGCAACGTGATTTTTGTGATGAGAGAATTAATTTTCTTAGTTCCCATACCGCTTTGTTATGTCTCTTGATTCTAATGGCGTGTATGTGGTGGTGACCACATTTGAGTAGTGCGTGTAACCATGTGTCGGCGTCCATGGAGTTACATATAGAGCAAGTTATTGATGGGAATCGTTCTCTACCAAAGAATAGTTGTTTCCTTGCGTTCCCCATGTATTGGCCGGTGCGTAGCTTTAGAATAATTGTTTTTTGGGAGTCCGTAATTATGGGGTTTAGCCAGTACGTATTTGATAATTCATTGTCAATATCCGGGTTTGTTGTCGATTTGTTGATGTTGGGGAATTGGTCAGCGAGTATTACAAGGTTGTTGTCGTAGTCTTGTTTGTGTATGTATGTTTGAAGGCATCTGACCGGGCCCTTGTCTGGGCGAGTTCGAGGTCCTGGCCATTTATGTTTCCGGTAGTAGAATGGTGTGGTGTGTGCGAATTCGTGGGGTTTTGTGGCTACCATATATCGTTTGGTGGCGCCGGCTTTCGCAAGTTTGTCTGCTTCCTCGTTGCCAGTGATGTTAATATGCGCTTTAACTTTGTGGAATATAGTAGGTTGAGTACGGTTTTGTAATATCTCAACCATTTCTGTTAGGATGGTTTTGTCAGGATGGTTGTGTTGTGTGGATGGGTGTAATATGTGAGTATTTAGATTATATAGGCAGTTTATGCAATCCGTGAAGATATAAGCTGGTTCATTTGGGTATTTGGTGTTGATTAAGTGTAGGGTTGTATGTATAGCCATTAATTCGGCACAAAAGCATGTTCGAAGGCCAGGAAGTCTTTTTGATATTTGCATGTCAAGTTTTGTGGGATTGTAGATGCCGTATCCAGCTTTTTCTTTTTTCCAATGTCCATCCTCGGCTTTTTTAGGTGGTATGAAAGAGTCGTCCGTATAGTAGCTGTATTGCGGTTGGAATTTTAGAGTAGGGTTGATTTCGAACGTTGGTAGAGGGGGTATACATGTGGGTTCGGAGTTTGAGTTTGTATATGAGGGGTATAAAATTTTATTCCATCTTTTATTTTATTGACGATAGTGTTGTATGGGGTTGGTGGAGCTTGTTGTATATAGTAGTGCGGGATTGCCATGGCCTCAATGCGGGATTGCCATGGCCATCCCCACCTACTCCATGTTTTCCAAACCACTTGGGATTGTATATATACACTTCCTACTCTAGCTCCACATTCTGTAGTAAAATTTTCAAAGCCATTTTGAAGGCTTAGAGCTCATTTTTTCGGCATTTTATCATCTTTTCGTGCACTTGAGCAAGTGAGATACAAAATTTGATATCTATAAGGTGTTGATATATAGGTTCGACTTTAATGACAAATAATAGTGACAATTCTAGGATTTTCACGTACGGCCGAGGCACGTCGAAAGAAATTTGAGATAGTTTTCAAGCATTAAAAGGAGGACAAACTTGCTAACTTGATTACTTGAAATGACCACCATGAATGTAAGTTTTATGATTCGATTGATCATTGGTGGCATCAAGTCGGTTTTGTTATGAAACATATGAGTGGACAACACTAGTGTAGGAGGACAAGAAAATCTAACAAATGCTAATGAAGATGAAATTCAACCGATCACTACCATTCAATCCACATCATCAAGTGCCTCAAAAAAGAAAAAAATTCAAAGCCGAGCTCTGCATTACTATAATTTTTGAATACCATTGAACATAACATGACCATGGCATGTTTCTATACTATTTAAAGTAAAAATGAACCATCAACATTATTAGTCTACGGCACAAGTCGATAATAAAATTAATTTGAAGTTTACTCAATTTGCCATGATACATATGCATATTGATTTTTATGAAAAGAAAAATTTGTCGATGTATTTTCATACAATGTGAATGTAGAGAATTATGATTATTTATCACAAAAAATCTTCACCATTAGGTGAGCTTCTCTTCACTGGTGGACTTCTCCGTTGGACATCACCGCTAAACTTCTCCTCTAGGTGTTTAGACTACAACATGTCAAAACTCCTTAAGAAATTGTTTACTGCATTTAATTCTTCTCCGGCACGTCCACCATTTGCCTCATATAACCATGTCTTGACCAAACATTCTTGACTGACCAAAGGCCTTCTCCACCATAGTGTAAACCGGCCCTTAATGTATAACTCAAGGTTGACATTAGGTGCAATCCCTATATTGCTCCCAGAAATTGACTTTCTTCTCTTAGAATATAACCATTAAATAATATATTCCATAGCAGGGGTTACTTGCATTGACAGGAATCGGTAAGATTCTGGTATTTGTTTATCACCTAAAAGTCTATATTCATTTCAACATGGAATAAGTGAAGGGTACTTCTGATGAGATGATGGTCCTCTTCATCCTAGAGTGTTTTGGGAGATAGATAAGATATGTTTGATATATGTGCATATTCTTTCGATTTTGACGATATTATCTGCAGTTTTTGATACTTTGGATCAATGTCATACTGCTTTGCTGATCCCTAGAGCAATAGGAGGACTAGAATAATTCATACCTCTTTTTCTGAGTATGTTCGAGCCCCAAAATTGTATAGATTTACAACATATGGATTCTAAACAGAATACTCACCAACACCCTTAGCCTCTACTAGATTTCATCATTGGTATTTGAATATAATCCCCCATTCTTGAGGGTCGCTTTACACTTTGGACCATGAAGATTGATCACAACCTTTTAAAATCTTTGATTGGAGAGTAAAACGCTCTTGGTCCCATTTGGCTTTACACTACCTTGGAAAAAAGAAAATGACCATCATCTTCAGTGCACAAACTTATAGTAGAATTATTGTAGCTCATGCAGACCAAAATTTGAGTCATGAAGCCTCATAGATCGCAAGATTGTATCATATCATAGATTGCGAGATCATAACATATTGCTTCAACTCAACTGTGATCATTGAGACCATGAAAACATTATCCATTATGGAAAATGATCCCCTTGTCCGGTGGGCATTAGAAAATTAAAATTATTAAGAAACACTTCATTCACGCTGGCTCTTAGAAAGGGACCGGGGTTTCTATCTATATTATAGAAGAATTCACATACTTTTGGGACCTCAAAGTTAGTGGTCATTCTCCTTTTTCCAAGGTAGTGTAAAGCCAAATGGGACCAAGAACACTTTACTCTCCACTCACAAGTTTTAGAAAAACGTGGTCAATTCCATGGTCTATTGTGTAAAGCAGCCCTCACAAACAAGTGTGATTGTTACAAAAAAAAAATGGTCTCAAAAGTTCATTTGCCACATGATTGCTGCTGGATTTGCACTTCATCGACGAGTTCCTTTGAAGGCAACAAGCAGAGCAATTAAAAACACTTCAAAAATTGATCCAGTCTCCCAAACTACCAACCACTCACCACCTATTAATGAGGTAGACACACCTGATTGTGAGCTCATTTCATTACTACTGTGTACACTTATTGGACACTTATATAGAATTTGGGTACACCTTCACTCGTAGAAATAGTGTCCAAAAGCTTGTGCATATGCCAAAATGGACATGTCCATATTGGCATATGCATTCCTATGTCTGCGATGACATATACATTTTGATGTCATTACATCATTTTGTTTAACTTATTGGACACTATTAGTCACCTCAAACTACTCCTGGTTACTCTATATTTTTGCTCATAAGACTTGCTTGCTAATTGTTGAAACTAGCCATCAATGTACTTCCATGTTTCTTATTTTCCAAGAGCCCCTTAGGGGTGCTTTACAGTGTGGACCATAGAAATCTAAAATTTGTGTTTGGCCAATAAAGTGCTCTTGGTCCTATTTGGTTTTACACTACCTTGAAAAAAGGATTATGACTACTAACTTTGAGGTCCCTAAAGTATGCTAAAGTTTTCAAAGTGGATTATGTTTCATGGTCTCCTAGATTATAGTTGAGTCGAAGCAGATGCCTTGACTCATTTATGACCTATGAGACTATGAGGCTCAAAATTTATTGATTGATTGGTGTACAATTATCCTAATTCCTAAAGATTCAAGAAAGCGAAAATGGCTTTTTGAGTTTTCCAATTCGACGAGAGTGATTGCTATAACATATTAGGTCCGGCTCGAGACATGGGACCTGGGATTCGGGACTTGGGTTGGGACTTAGATTGGGACTTGGGAGATGGCCTTGTCACCATGTGCAGGACTGGGAATCTGGGATGATGAAGCATGGCGGTCGGAGCCGCCAAGCTGACAACTGACAATCCGCAGCTTGTGTCGTGCTCCCTGCCAAGTGGATTCCAATGTCTGACATTCCCTCCGACTCTCCGACGAGCATTCATGGTCGTAGTAGGTAACTCTGGAGGCGTCTGTTTTAGCACTGCATTTGCACTTCACGCATCCGGACGCAGCCTTCATCAACACCACACTAGTCGGCGCATTCCTTCCGTTCAAGCCTCTTCCTCACATTGCTGGATTGCGCGCGCATTTCTGGTTATGGTGATCCGCTTCAGCTCCTTCTCAACCCGCATTCCCTTTCCACGACCATTGCGACCATCACTTCTGTGAGTGCACTCTTTACACCCATTCGTCGAGACACGATTCTGTACAACGCATCGTGCTAGTTAGGTTAGGATTTATTGCGCTCAGTGGGTTAGGTTAACCTGAAGCATTTTCCCGGCCTCACATGGTCACCCGGCCTCACATGGTCACCTGCTGTCCATTCCCTTTGATATTCGGGACTTTTGTATGCAACATTCGTCACTGCTTCGCACAATGTGATGATTTACTGCAGTGGGTCGTAATGTGCGAGTCCGTGGTTGGCTTGATGATTTGAGGATTGACGAGGGCTCAGCTGGATTTATGTCGCAGATCTCTAGCTAGGTAGCGCTGCTTGGTGCTTGACATGGTGAACAAAATGCTTCAGAGACAAACAGGGAGCAACGGGGTGCATCTCCCCCACATCCGTCGCTGGGCTTGTGGGCGAGATTTTAGGGTTGACAGCTTAAGCATCTCGCAGCAAGACTTATTGGTGCACGACGGCCCCCCGCCCACTGATTTCGTTGGCCATGACGAATTTTCCGAGGACGAGGCGATTCCCGTGGTGGACATGGCGCTCTTCAACGCCACCGACGCTGACGCCGTGAAGAAGAACGTGGAGCACATGGTGGCGGCGTGCCAGGTACTGGTCTATCCAACTTCGCATATTGTATACAATCCCGTCACCTGAACGGAAGAACGTGAGGTTACGTGTTGTCAATGTAAGCCGTTGCTGTATTACAGTACAATATGACATACTAAGGCAATAAACATGTGCAATATCAGGAGTGGGGTTACTTCTTCCTGATCAACCATGGCGTGGACATGGAGCTGATGCAAAAGGTGCAAGAGCAGGCGTATGAATTTTTCTCCATGTCTGCAGTGGAAAAGGCGAAGCATGCGTCGCAGTACTCGTTGCTGGAGAAGGTGAAACGGTGGTCGGAGGGGGTGACTATCCAACCGGCCGAAACCAACTTGGATGAGTACGACAACCAGCTCTCGCCTCTCGACAACAACCATGAATTCTCGTGCGTTTTGATAAACCCTCTCCTTAGAAACCCCAATCGCAGTTGTAGGACTATTCCAGACTCATCTTACAAACTGACACCCTGTACACATACAACTGTTAGCGCATCAAAGATCATCGCCATGCACCAAAGGATTGCGCTACGGACAAGATATAAATACTCGAGTTTTGTTGGTAGATGACACAACGAGGTGGTGTACATTCTCATGTCCAAAATGGGCTCATGCTAACATGTAATGAACAGGACGACAGTGAAGGATTATGATGCGGTCATGAAGACGCTGGCGAAGCGCATCGTGAAGCTTCTGGTGGGGGGATTGGGAGTGAAGGCGTGGCGGTTCGATGAGTTTCTTGAAGGAGTGGAGGCCGCGCTGCGGTGGAATTTCCAGCCACCTTGCCCACGGCCTGAGAATGCCATGGGCCTGTGTCCCCATACTGACCCCTACCTCCTCACGATGCAGCACGACAGCGGCATCGGAGGCTTGCAGATCAACCGCAAAGGCAAATGGCTCGGCATCCGGCCGCGGGCCGATGCTCTCATTGTCAACGTGGGCGACGTGTTTGAGGTACGGAAGAATCAATGCTATCCATTTCCATACATCCAACCCTCTCGAGTGATCCTTGTACAGATTCCGAACAACAATGTGCAATGACAAAGTGTGTCATCAGAGTGTAGATTAAGTAACATACGAAACAACTCGTTACTTTTTTCACTGAAGATTCAAAGTGCAAATGGAACATACTTAACGCCAGGAAAAATGCTTGCTTACAATGATTATATCCTGATCTTTGGCTCTTCGAGACCTGCTTCGGAAGGATTGTATGCTAAGTTGAGATCATTTTACTTCGAAGGAATTACAGTGTCGATTGATTGCATGTGGACATGGATACAGATTTTGACAAACGGCAGGTTCAAGAGCCCCTCGCACAGGACGGTGGTGAACAAGGTGGAAGGACGCTTGTCAGTGGCGCATTGTTTAGCGCCAGCCAAATTCGTGACCCTCATTCCCCCTCCGGAGATGTTGAGGAGGGGGCCCAACTTGTTCAAGGCTCGCACTTACGCCGAGTATTTAGCAGCCAGGAAGCACTCAGACTCTGCCAACTCCCTGGAGTTTATGAAGTTGCCAACAAGCATTTGATTTTTCTGGTCCACGATAGTGAAACATAACAATGGTTGCCAACAAGCATTGATTCTTTTGCCGTTGTTATTTTTCACTATCGATTGATTCATTTTTATATTTTTTGAGGAACAGGCTGTGGCTTTGCAGTCATTCCGCACTTCTGAGCTCTAGTAGTTAGTTAGTTTGGAAGTGTGCTGGAACATAGAACTTGGAGACGTAAAGTAGAAGGGCGAGCTACACCTTCCAGCGTTGCGGATCTGTGTACACGCTTTCCATAGCGAGCCGAAGTGCTAAACTTCACTGTATTTGGGTTACTGATTGTATTCAGATTGTTTGTTTTGTGAAAAGAAAAATTCAACGTTTAGTGGCTTGATTTGATGTTGAGAGAGGGGTCAGTATGCTCTTTTATATTGAAAGGAGGACCTTTAACGGGTTGAAATTTTCTTGGGTGAGATCCATTGTGAATGTGTTCAAAGTTGAGAGTTCCTGCATGGGGCACTAAATTTCTATCCAAGATACTAAGTTTCTATGCAAGATACTCAATTCTAAATGGACATTTTGTAAATGTTTTAAGGAATCGATATATCTATTATGGCGTTTCTGATGTATGAGTATTTATATTATTTGAACACATGTTAATCGATTTTGACATGAAACATGACCCTGGATTGAGGAAGCATTTGTGCTAAGGTGGAGGTACCCATACCCGAGAGGCCCCCCATGCTGAGCATATAGGCTTCCCGGATGTTGCACATGTCATGACCCAATGTGGACAATTTTTTTAAATATTGGTAAACTGACTGACAGCGCAGGCTGTGAGCCACTCCTTGCTCGCATGCAGGTTATTACTTAGTACCCTTATTTCCAGTTACCAGGGAGTAATGTTAGCTAAAATTAATGATCTCCTATCAAAGGTATTAGTAGACCGTGTTCGAGAATTGCTCTTCATGTTATCGGTTATTGGTGAAGCTATATGTTGGTTACCCATTTGGATCAACTTTTCACCTTAAAAATTTGTAGTAATTTCAATTTTGCAAAAAAAAATTCCAAAAATGCTCATTCTTCATGAACCTTATTTCCCTTCCTTTGAAAAATTTCTCCCAGCTTGTAATCTTATTGGTATTGTGCCAATCGCCTTAACTTGTCGGGTATGGGTACCTCCAACTTAGTCAAAGGAAAATGAGTCTGATGTTCTTGATCAAAGTAAAAGAAATGAGATGTAGAAATAGTAATTCCATTTTAAGAAATTGTGCACGTCACTGCTAGATTGTGGGTACGGTAATGTCATTGAATATCGACCAAATTGTCAAAGCAACAAGGACACTAGGGAGGTACCTTCAGGAGGCTTGCAAGATTAACCCTTAAACGCCCTTGGGGTCTAAAACGGGCAGCCCAAAATTGGATCACAACATCTTTTGGACTTGGACATCATGAATTGTGCACTTTTTGAACTTGGGCATCATGAATGGACCAATCAATGATGAGCTTGCAACCTCCTACAAGGTTATGTACCACCCCAACCTACCTACCACAATTCTTTCAAAGCACAAAATCCTTCATACAAATTGTGATTTGAATTGTAAAAATTCACTTTTTGAATGCATCATTAGATGGTGACGAGTTTGACATCAAAATATAAGTGAAATGTTGAGTACACTGAGAGCTACAGGGAAGATTCGGTTGGAATCATGCCCCTCGGGCTTGCTTGGGCGTTTAAGGGTTAAGGAGAAAGGTGGGTGCAGATAGATATTAGCGTTACGAACGGACACTTCATTCACGCCGGCCCCTTAGAAAGGGACTGGAGTTTCTATCTATCTCTCGGTGCAGATTTTGGTGGGAATTGGAGTAGTTATGAATTCCTAAAGTTAGACATATCTGAAATTACTTACTAAAACCGCCCAAGTTTAAACTGAGTACTCCGGATACATTCAAATGTACTCCGGATACATTCAAATATATAGGAGAACCTTGTATGTATATATAGGACCAAGCGGTTTTTGAATCTAGTTAGATTTCAATGACCTCATCATAAGGTAATTTGCTCAATAATTGTCTGAATAGTCTAAACTATAAATACAGGTTGGATTTTTGTCATGGACGGACAAAGTGGAGAAGGGTGGACCATCAAATATTAGAACCATTGAGTATCATATGATTTTTCTTTACTTGAAACATTGACACCTTTTAGATTTTCTTCTTTTTGGATGTAGAGTCCAATTTACTACCATAGTGGAAAAAGTCTTTCCAAAGAAGGGTATGAGGTCATGTTTTGAAGCCAAAATAGTTAGTAGAAGTGAACTTCAAGCTCTGATGAAGCCCATTTGCCAACTTCTATGAAGTGAGCAAATGGAATGGGCCACTTATTGAGAATCTCATAGTAAAGCAACCCAAAATCTATCAACATTATCACCACACAAGAGTTGTTAATTAGTAGAGAAATAATTAATAATTAACAATAATTGTTAACTTGTTAGAACTTAGAACCACGAGAAACAATCATTGACCTACATAAAATATCATCTTGAAGGCATCGAATTATGATATATGATGATACACATGATGTTATAGCTTTCCTTTTACATGGAAAGCTTGAAATACAAACAGGACAAAATCCTTCACATCAGCTATTTTTTTACATTGAACATTCAACAGTAGTACATCCGACATGATGATTTCTATTGTCTATGAAGACCCAGAGTTTTTGCTATCAGAAGAGTTTTTGTGAGCAAGTTTCTGAGTTTTGTGGCCTTGGCTACACATCTTTAGCAATTTTGAAGCTTGGATGTTTGTAAGCAAAAGAATGGAGGTCGATCAACTATTGCATTTAACAATACTTGATGACCTTGAAATCAAGAGGAGAACAACTCACAACTCTAGTTACCGCATCAACTGCCATAGACTTTCTAATCTATACAAGAGTCGAAAATGAGGGCTCGAAACATTATCATCCAAGAATGCTCCTAAGATAACTCTAGTAACTGAGGATTTTTGCCACTTGGTCCGATCTCCACTGCTAAGGTGTCGCGGCCCTAATTACTCCCAACTCTTTTTCTTCAAGTAAGCCTTACTTGGTAGCGGAATCACGGCTTACTTTGTTGGTAGCAACCGGCCACAACTTAGCTAACACTGCACATGCCAAGCACACACAATGTTAGCACCATTTCTAGTCAAGGTGTCCAACCCACCTTGACTCCCCCAACTCATTACCCGGAACCCGTAAACCGGAACTCCCACAAAACACATGGGCATGCCACTTGGTGGCACGGGGCGGCCTTCCACACATGTCCAAGCTCCCAAGGGTGGCACTACTCACCCCCGGAGCTAACCGCCCTTGCATATTGTCCAACTCCCCACTAGTCCCCTTCCATTCATGTCTTCGGGACATTACCGGAAACCGGCACTACTTTTCACGGGGACTAGTTTGGAGCGGGACACTTTTCCAACCCAATGTTTCGGGATGCACACCACAAGCATCCCATAGTGCCCAAGGTGCGAGAGTGAGGCTCCATCCCAAGCCTCACCCCTTAGAGCCACCCCGGCTCTCCTCGGCACCATGTGGAAGTGAGGAGGGAGACCACCCCTCCTCATAGTACTCTCTGGAGTCTTCGGTAGGCCCCCCCTTCTTGTGTTGAGGGGCCTTCCGTGACACACTTTTGTTTTGGAAGACCACCCGTTTTTGCCTTAGCCTCAAAAACGGGCCGTATCTTCTTCTCGGGCTAACTTGTAGCTCAGTTATCCAAATGGGACGTGCGAGCCCATTTTCGACATCTACTCTTTGAGTAGATGTCGATAGACTCCTCACTTGTCCCAATCGGAGCTTCTATGTGGGAGCTATGCTCCTCTGAACATTCGGGAGTCCCGGGAGGCAGCAGTCCCGGAGTCCCGAAGTCCCGATGCTTTGGAGAGCCATATCTCCCAAAGCATTGCTTTGCTCCTCACGAGCCTTAGCATTTTGGAAAGCTCTTGTCTAGAGCTTTCCAAAGACATGCAACATGCCGCCATCCAAGAAGGACGACATTTTGAGTCCCGAAAGGTAACACTCCCGAGTCCCGGAGTGTCCCGGAACGCGCTCCAACTTTGGAGAGCCATATCTCATGACTCACAACTCCAAATCGCGCGTTCTTTGGACCTATGGGTGCGTGCTTAAACAAAGTTTCCAACCATGTAAAGCACACCACCAAGTTCGTCCCGAGCACGACGCCATTGCGTGCTGTTTGCTCGGGACTCCCCTTAGTCACTTCACCTTGTCTCTTGCCAAGCCCGGGACGTCACTCCCGGGGTCCTCTTGGCTCACCACGGTGTTCGGGCATCCTTTTGAAAGGGATGTGACATAAGGACTTATAATCTCAATTAATTATGTTGTCCCCCTAATGTAGCCCTCATCTTTGATACCCTACCAACATCTCTAGTGATGGAAAGGTAATCGAGCACCCTCCTCGTCAAACACATTCGTCAAGCGAGAAGATTGCAGAACTCACGTTTTACTACACTATTTCAATGATCGTGTAATGTTGAACGGTCAACGTCTATTCTCAAATCTCATGACCTTTGTACTAGCTCGTACTTCTGGTCCACAAAAGAAGGGAACTCAAGGACATTTCCAGAAGCTAAGATTCTACCAATTCAATGCACAACACCGGCCTAGGGGCACTGCTCTACTATAAACATTTACCTTCAATAATGCCGAGTACTTGCATTTTGGTGTACCAACACATATGTATTAGCATCTTCTTGTAATCTTTGGTTAATAGTAGTATTGCATGAGAAAGAAGATAGCGCATGATTATAGAAGTGAGTAAAAGCAGTAACTAGAAGTTGACTCAATATATTAGAACATCACGGCTTGCCACCACAAAATTATAGAGAATTTGACTTAAAGACAATTTGAATTACTTGGAAAACAAGAAAAGAATGTTGTGTTCTGTGACAAATGCAAGGATTGCGTGCAAAAAGCGATCCATTTGTCAGTGTTGAAGGAAGCAAAAGAGTGCAAGCTAGTCGAGGTATTCCTCTTCATTTAATTTGTCAACTTCAACAATATAATGTATGATGATTTTCATGCTCCAATCCGTTCAACACCCATAATACATATCAACTCTTATTGACACGTTGGTTGGTGGACAACAAGCTATGTAAGCTATTCATCTAGAATCTAATTTTGATCAACTTTAATAGTATTTAGGCTTGATTTTCAAATTTAACTTATTTATCCTCCACTTAAAAGTGATTTAGCCTCTACATAATATGGATCAAGTTCTTCATTTCTTACCAAGAAGTTGGTTGGTTGGTTGCTCGGCAAGCGATTTGAGCTACTCATTTGAAATGACTCAAATAAGTTGTCAACTTTAACAATATATAAGTTGAGTTGTTTCTCTTCAATTAAACCATATAAAGGTATGACATTCATAATCTTATCCATGCTTGAGTTAGTGTAAAGAATAATTGTCATACCTATCAACTCTTAGGTATATAATTATTATTTTTACTTAAACAATAATAAACTTGAAGTCTAGTTTTTAGTCTTAGGTCAATTCGCATTACATTTATCAATAGAAGTCTCAGTCTTGAGCTATAGGCCCCTTACACAAACATCACAATGATGTGGCCTTATTAAACTTATCAACTGATGAATGTATATTAACACTTTAGCTCAACTTTATTAGATATACCTTTTACACTTCTAGACTTAGACCCCATTTGCTAAGCTGGTTTTTTCATGAATTTAGATAGTAGCTTAAATTATGTTTTAACATATTTTGTTGAAATGTAGTTTTTTATAAGTACGTTGTAGCAGTAAAAGTATTAAAACGTAGTTTATGCTACTCCCTAAATTTATGAAAACAAAAATGTAGCAAATGGCGTCAAATTCTAGAAGTATTATTAAGATTACAATAGAGTTTGTAATCAAATCATTCTTACAAAAATAATATCTCATAATTAGTTAAATATTCTCAGGAGCTTATACAACATAAATTTTGGAGTAACATAAATACTTAGTTACTAGTCAATCATTTCATATGACGTCGCACAACTACGTTATAAACCAAATGTTCTTAATATATTTTAAAATAAACTTTAGTATGCCCATATTTTCAATTACACCATATTGTTGAATCATTTCACACTCAAGCCCCCTTTACATGTCACACTTTATATATTCACATGCAGAGAATACGTACCCCCAAGAATCAAGAACAAGGTTGGCATCATCATAATGGGGCTAGGATGGTGAGTGGTGAATAGCATGACCTTTCAAGCGTACAAAAGCACGCTTCAACTCAAACCTTTAAGCAAACGTGGTGAAGGGGAAGGGAGGATGTGACTAGAGACATCAGGTCGACTATCAAGTGCGAGATGGGCAGGGGAATCTTAGCAAACACGACAAAGGAAAGGGAGGATGTAACTCGAGACATCAAGTTGAGCATCACGTGTGAGATGGGGGTGACGCTTCAACTCAAACCTTCGACAAATGAGGATGTGACTCGAGACATCAGGTCGAGCATCACGTGCAAACAGACCATGGGGACGGGAGGGCATGCCGCATCAACTAGCTAGCCTATCAACGTGCTAGTTAAGGGCGTGTGATGACAAGAGGGCCTGGCTCGGAACTGGAGGCCATGATTGTGACTTCACCCCGATCTTCCTTTCTTTGCCCATTCACCATTGGCATCGCTTCCTCCCGTTTTGCTCCGGTTTGCTCTCCTCTGCTCTAGGGAGGCTTGCTTGCACGGCAAGGTATTCCCCCACCCGCACTTGTGCTCTTGCGGCTTTTCTCAAGTGAGTTCGAGGGAATTCTTGCGACAGCTGCTGGGAATTCCGAGTTTCAGTGGCACTTAGACCCCTGTTGCACCTTGCAACGGGTTCTTAGCAGAGCAACTATCAGAAGATATAAAGAATATCAAAGAATACACTCAATACCATTTGAACACATTAATAAATTAGTACCTTAAGGGAAGGTTGAAGCACTCGTACTATGTCCGGACATGATCTAGACGCTCTTGAAGAAATTGACCAACGCTTGTGGCCATGTAAAGAAGCCAATTCCTACAACAATTGGAGCACCGTTAGCCATATGCTAACTTAGAACTCTTAGCATATGTGAAAGAGTTAACAAAGTAAAATTTTATGACATCACCCATGTCATCTGTTGTTGGCTTGATTTGGGTTGTGATGTTTATGCAATATTCACGCTACGCAGTATAGTGGGACCTTGAACTTCGAACATAGAGCGGTATGAAACACAGAATATTGGAGTTGATCCTCCTTGAATAGATGATGAGAATTTGATTTGAAAGATTGTGTAAATTAAGAATAAGAACCTTTTGAAGTCCAATGCACTTACGACATTTTGGCTTATTCTGAAAGAGATGGCTTTTGAAGCACATTCAGGGTTTGGCTTCGTCAAAACGATTAGTCGGATACATAAACTGCCAGAAGTTACACATTGACAGTCGGATATCTAAACTCAGCAGACGTCTGCTGTAAATCGGCAGAACTTACACATCCACAAGCTAATATCTCAACCGCAGGATTTGGTCCTTACCGACAAGTTTTAAAGCAAGGCCCGGCAAAATCGTAGCCACATCACTTGCATACTAATCAGCATGAACACATATGCATAGGCGACATTCGACTCACAAATAAATCAATGTCACTTACGCAGTCTTGAGAAACCAGAAACGTTGAGTCTCGCTCACGGGCACTATTAGACCACGCCAATTCGAACCGATGCACACTTCAATGCCGGCCAATGCAACTCACAGGAACAGTGTCAGCAAATAATGAATGACTATCAAAATAAGAGCACATTACCCTCGTCACGGGAGAAGGAAATACTTAACCCTTAAACGTCATATGCTTTCCTGATACCACACCCAAAATCTCTTTTAAACTCCATTTTTAGCATTGTTCTATTTTTAATTTGCTTGAGCTCTATTCTAAGAAAGAATAGATCTCTTTAAGGTGCTGAGTTTGGAAACCTAAGAATTCCATTTGGTATAATGGAGTGTAAGTTATGAGCAAGATTCTCTCCAAAAAAAACCCAACCCCTCGGGCTGGGTCTGACATTTAAGGGTTAACAAAACATGAATCTGCAAAATTTATTTCACCTTGACATCATCTACAACTAGGAATCCTGAGACATCAGTATGGAGACATGATCAAGGAACCACGTGAATGTTACAAATAGGAAAAAACTGTAGTTTTTATAGATGAAGGAGAAAGGACGGAAATTAGTACCAATGTAAGGGCCACTTTATACTTGGGGTCGGATTGAGGGTCGGCCCGAATTCTTCAAATTTCAACCAATATGATGGCCTATTCTTTCAAATCGGGCCCAAGGACTTTATACTAGGGCCCGATGGAAACTTCAACTTATCCTATGTGGCATCCTGCATGGCACTGTTTTGGCGCCAAAATGTTCGGGCCCAAGTGATGCAATTGGGACAAGGTTTACCTGGTCCCGAACTTCCCACCTTGGGCCCAAACCCTAACTGTTCAATCCGGCCCGCTCTTTGCCCAGCCCCAACTTGTGTATAAAGTGGGCCTAAGTCTCCACAAACTCGAAACGACAACATTCAGCACTAAAAATGCATCTCAGACTAGAGGGCCTTAGCTAGTCAAATTTAAGTACACGTAGATGTCATCGCTGCTACCGACAACATCATGGGTAGAGATGAGATTTCAAGAAGAGGCAACAATTCAAGCCAGTGGCGCCTCATGTAAATGGATTCCTTCGTACTTGTATCCGAACTTTCCCGTCATTTTGAAACCATCAATGATGCAAATAAATGACTGATTTGAGAGATCTGAATCGAACTCTCAAAAGCCCACTTCCGTGGACGTGTGAGAGTGTTGTCTCATTGCCTGGTTGTCTCCCGATGAAGGCCTGTAACTCATTGTCACTCTTGGAGCAACCCATATATTCCTAAATGTGCAATATATATGGTGGAATATACATTGTTGCTGTTCAAAACGAAAATTTCAACTGTACAGCAGTCGAAAGAGCAATACTGCACCAATAGGCATATCAAAATGATAATCCGCGTGTTAATCACTGCACAGATACACTCTTAAATCTATCCTACCTTCAAGGACTGCGACCGGAACTTCAAATTTGTTCGAGATGTTAGCCACCGATCAAAACTAATCACAACCTGAATCCAATACTCTGAATCCTGCACGAAGTCTTCCGCTGCTATACACTCGCAATGAAATGGGTGAAACACCGCTCTACAATGTGGCAGTTGGAGTCTGCCTGTCTCAGAAGCAACTCCTCACATAAGAGATTGTATGGAGTTCGAGTGCGAGAAAGTGACAGCGCCGGTGATCATATAAAAGGGAACAATGCATACTCCGAGTAAAACAGATTCCACACAAATCTATAGAAATCAGCTATAGCTTCCTTGGAGTATTTGGCCGTGTCCAGCAACCACGTCTGATATATGAGGCACAACCCTAAGATGGCATGACCAGCAACCATGATATTCCTCCGGAACGCTTGCGGCAGATAGAAGGCGGCCACTATGGCACCCACGTAATTGGCCAGCAGCAGACCGGCTCCCAAAAACGAGATATTGCGCACGCCCATCTTGGTGGCAAACGTGGAGATATTGAACTTCTTGTCGCCTTCAATGTCCGGCAAGTCCTTCGTGATGGCAATCACAGTTGCGAACACTGTTACAAATGTGGTGATGAAAACCACGGACGGGCTCCATTCGTATGGCAGCCCTAACGCCGCGCGCGTCGCGTAATATACCCCGAAGTTGAGCAAGAATCCGCGTACAGTCGCAATGATCAGAAACGCCGGCACGGGATGCTGCTTCAACCGCAACGGCGGCACGGAGTAGATGGTCCCCAGGAACAACCCCAGGCTATACAATGTCGTGATCAGAGGTCCGAAATTGGTCGCCACAATGCCAATTCCTAGCGTGGCCAGGCCCGCAACGAGCGCCCACGCAGCGGGCACGGACAAATCCCCCGCCGCAATTGGCAAGAACGGCTTGTTCACCTTGTCAATGCCATAATCATAAATCTGGTTGATTCCTACAATGAAGCCGTTCCCGCACAGGAGCGCCAGAAGGCCACGAAGAGCCTTGGGAAGCAGCAGCCAGTTGATAAGCGACGGATTCTCCAGTAATGCACGCGTGACAAGAGCTGAAGTGCCCAGAAACGTACCGCGAATTGTGTGCGGGCGTAGGAAGCGCCAGAAGGCGTCGTAGAAGAGCGCAATTCGCTGCGGCAGCGGCAGGGGCGAATTTGACGCTATAGAAGCCGCTACGGGGTCGCGGATTGCGTCCTGTTGCTCGGGCTCGGGAATTTGCATTCCCTCATTGAGACTGTTGCTGCTGCTGCAGCGAATGCTGCCTGCCACTCCATTGCTGCGAACCCTAAAGTGTAACCCCAAGTGGTGCCTGTAAATCCCTGCAGGACGGCCTGGCAATGCGCGAGCTGAGGATGGAATGCAGGAACTGAGTGACGCTTGAGGAGCTGGTGCTGCTGATGCTGCAGGCGGGTCTAGTCTAAAAATTGATGCGGCAAGAGAGGCCATGTCGAGATTCCAAGTGAGCTTGATGGAGATCAGCGAGGAAGTTGAAATCCATTGATTGAGTGAATGTGCAGTGACACTCCTGTGGCTTCAGTCCCCTGCCTGCCTGCCACTCGTGTCTCCGCGGCGTGGAGGCTCGTATTTCAGGGATCAGATCGCCTCGGCCCGAGCCTAAGCCGCCTCACCCAAGGCTCGGACCGGACCTGTGAAGACCCGATTAAGGGACGTCCCCACCTGGAGGTTCAAACCTCCGGGTATGAATTTGTAACACCAGTGCACACGAAATATCACGAACACATTCACACAATTGTTGGTGGAAGTGTTCGGACTTTTTGAAAGTGCGAAGGTATGTACAGTACATGTACAGTACATAGTTGTACCCACATGCCGGAGGTTTAGAATAATAATTATGTAAGTTTGCGGTTTCCATCGAAGCCTGTGAGTTCCGAAAATGACTTCTTGACATCTGCCGGGTGGCAACATCCATTCCCCCCAGGTTGCTAGCTCCTTGTCAAATTTTACTCCTACTTTCCTCCCACTACAAGCTCTCTTCTTTCTGATTTCCTGCTCATATTCTGTGCTACTTTGCTTTCTCTTTTGAGTGTGTGTGAGAGCGCATTCAAGCCTACGTTGCACCTCCACGGCTTGACCCAAAAACTAACTCCTCGCTAAGCAGGGCGTAGCACTAACTATGTTTGTGGGCTTCACGTTTCTCACTCTAAAAATCTGACAACAACCACGAATCTCTTTGATTCTGCATATGTTCACGATTGTTTTACTTAACCCTTAAAGATCCTTGTAAGCCCGAGGGGCTTTTTTCCAACAAGAATATGCCTTGTAGCTCTCATTGTACTCAACTTTTTACTTATATTTTGATGTCAAACTGGTCACCTTCTTGTGATTCATTCAAGAAATGAAATTTTACAATTCAAATCACAAGTTGTATGAGTGAATTTGTGCTTTGAAAGGATTTGGTAGGTAGGTTGGATTGTACATAAACTTGTAGAAGGTTGCAAGCTCATCATTGATTGGTCCATTCATGATGCCCAAGTTTTAAAAGTGCACTATTCATGATGCCCAAGTCCAAAAGATGTTGTGATCCAATTTTGGGCTGCCCGTTTCAAATCCCAGGGACCTTTAAGGGTTAATTAAAATTTGGGATAAGCAAAGATTGTTACAGATGTTAATAGAGCAAGTGTTGGAGCTCTTTTTTACTTGTTCGAGTAGTGACTTACATCATTGGTTTTCATCGGTTTACTTATCCAACATATAAGATGATACTGATTGAGTATTTGAACAAGTGATGTAAAATACAACAAAAGGCACCTTGGTCCTGTGCGTTGCGTCAATTTTTCTCTTGGACGCAAATCAAATGCATCACTCTCCGAGGATGGTATGACAATGAATGAAACAACAACACAAGAAAATACTAATACAATAACAAACTATACATTGTAACAATTACACATCGTCGGTGATGGCTTTTTTAATTTCTCAATCAATATCTCAATAACAGGTTTGTAACCTTTTTTGTCCATCTTGGTGATAAGGTTGATTCCTCCTAGTCTCGGCAAAGGGGTTGATGTAGTAATGCACCGTGCATTTCTACATATACCTCCAAGGTGTTGCTTTCTCTTGTGCAATAGGCGACATTGGTTATTCAGAAATGCATTGTGCTGGCTTTTATTTATTTTTTGTACAGTGGGGTTGATAACTTTTGTTGATCCCTGTATAAGTCCTCAAACGCCCTTGTTTCTCTTGTCTTCAAAAACTATAAATTAGAGTAGCCAGTTGATCGTTTTTTCAAGAGCTTCCTGAAAAAAATTAATTGGGATGTGGATGCAGACTGTACTGTACATGCGTAAGCGAGAGCATAAAATAAGAAGTGACAACCATCACTACAATTCATGACCATTTGGAGCTGCTCGAGTGCCGATTCTTAGTTTTGTAATGCTTTGGGCCAGCACCACACTGTAAGGACTCACACCTTCTGTTCAGCTGAAGTGATGATGTAGTGCAAAGAGCTTGGTGTTCGGAGTTGCAGGATGTGAACAATATCAGTGTTTTTGAGGTGATGTGAACTGTCTTCGACTTTGCCTGGAATCAGATAGTGGTTACAATATTGTTGTTGGAATTGTTGTTTTTTATGGAGATCTGTGTTTGTAGAAGTTGTTACGGCTACTTCAAAGTGAAAAAGATTTTTGTAGCCTATTCTGAGCACTAAAATGATCTCGCAATCAATAAGGTCCCATGATAGAGAACATTGATACAGGACTCCTGTAACATTCAAGAATCAACATCAACACTAACTTGACATCACTTGCTGGAAAACGAAATCAAGTGTATGCATATGTGAAATGGAAACTGGGAGCAATGAGAAGAAACCGCTCAGGTTTTTCAATCATCATTGACAATCCATTTTCTCGAAAATGAAACAACTGAGACTGGGTCATGGTAAACATCTATGCCAAGCATAAAGATGAGAAGAACCGACTCAAGATAGGCTACACCAACAGCGTAAATCAACAAGAAGAGCCAACATAGCTCTAAGTCCACTTGGATATAACAACACTCGCAAGAAGAATATTTCAACACCGACATATGCTCTTTTGCAGGGCCGTAAGTACTCGTTGAGAAAATATCATTCCAGTACAAAAGTGAGAGGCAGTGAGCCCATATCAACTTGGCTACTTGAGAATAATACAAGTCAATTCCACCTATTGTCCGAGCTCTGCCTTCTTCTTCGCCCACAGCCTATCCAGGGCGCTGTCAGCATCTCCCTGCATGGTCAACAAAGCTGGCTTCCGTTAAAACCTACAGAAGATGCTACATCGTTGTCGGATCCATAGAAAGCACAAATCTAAACGGAGTTAAAGAGGACGGTTTTTGCGAGCTACCGACCGCCTGCCTATAATTAGACTCTAGATATCAACCGTAACTCGATCCAGTTAACCTTTCATGATGGTGGTCATTAACATCATTGTGAGCCTACAAATATGCCTCTCCCACATTTAACGCGTTACCGACGGATGGACTAATTCGCAAAAATGTCAACATATATTGGTTAAATCTCTATATGCACTCATATCAGAGTAACAAGGATTGTGTAGCATCGCTGAGGGTGGCCTACAACCATCCACTTCGAGATCGCGGAAGCACTCCGTAGGAAAAATAAATTTAAAAACCGTAAAATAATATCACAGACTTCGTTGTTTTCGTTGTTGTAACCAGACTGTCTACGTATCGCACATATTTAGGAACTACTTGACGCAAAATCTATCATGTGCTGTCTTTCCCGACCTAAAGTTTGCCCAAAGGTGTTAGGCAGATGACATAGGCAAGCCAATTGTAGGAAACAAGGAGAAGCACAGACCTGAGCACGGACGAACCCGCACAAGGCGAAGGTGGTGAACTGTCCAGTGTAGACACCATTCTCATCCACGTGACCAACATTCAGCTGAACAGAAGCAACATCCTTGGAAGTGATCAACCTGTTGGTTGAAGAACTGCAAGACAGTAAAAAAACAAAAAAAAATAGGTTATCATCAGAATTTTTTTTTAAAAGACCAACACAAAGCACACCATCACAAAATTTCACACCCAGCAGAAATTGTAACACTCCTAGGATTTCGGACGAGATACAAACTACCACAGAACGTAAATTTCAGCAAGAATGTAGTCGCACCACCTGAGAGGCGATGATTAGGGTTTGGGGTTTTGATAGAGACGAAAAGGCGAAAGAAAAGTGGCTTACCACTTCCTGGGGATGTAGAGATCCACATTGTCGCCCTCCTCGTTCTGCATGGTGCGAGAGTGGCAAGACGCAGGGTAGCGTTGGAGATGGCGGACGCGAGGGCTGCGACGAGACACAAGCTGGGAAAGAGGACGAACGATTGTAGGGTTTCTGGTTTGTATGTTTCGGGCTCAATTGGGAACGAATTGGGGAACGTCGTTACCTGGGATTTGTGAACGTAACACTTCGTGTTCCCAGGGTTCCTCAAATATGTCCAGCGGGGGGACATGATGTATTACTTGTTACTTGAAGATGATTAGTTTTTTTTTTAATATATATTTTATTAATTTATTCTTTTTTTTAAAAAAATTGCTTTTAATTTCTCAAAATAAGAATTTTGACCCTAGATGGTAGATCATCATAATTGGCTACTTCAAAACATCTATCGAGTACGTATTCTTAACCCCAACGTCGAATTTTCTACATGATGGATGAAGGGTAGAAAATTTGTAGAGGCATATATTTTTCATCTAATCTTTGTTTTGGATGAAATCACTTCGGATGGGTCCTAAATCAAGTGTAGTTCATGTGATAAAATTTGAATATCCAGAAAATGAAGGATGAAACAATGACATGCATTTTAGTGAAGGCAGCTTTTGGTTTTGAGTTTTCAAACTTTGAGTATGTTTTACCGTTGCAAGCCAGTTATGTGAAACCAAAATTAGTTTTTGATGTATATTTTTCATAATCATGACCTTGTAATAAAATCTAACATCTTTCTAGTTGGAAGATTCTTGATCCAAATACTTTTGGTATTACATTTTCAATGAGGTTTCCACAATGAAAAAAATGAAAAAAATGAATGCTTTTTGAATACCGGTAGCTATATCTTCCTCATCCACCAATAGATTTCAACTTTACATTTTGGGATGGATTCCATTTAGAGTCTAGGCTTAGTAGTAGAAATCTTGACCAAATTGAAGATGTTTTGTAGATAAGGCATAAATTTGAGTGCAAAGGGTTCAGTTTTGGTATATTTTCACGTTGTTTTTTGTTGTTTTCATATTTTTGATATTTTTGAGCCAAAAACCTCTTTGAAGATATTTTTTGGTTTAATGGTAATATTGAGATAAAGGTAAACAAATTTCTAGTTAAAGATTTTTTCATTGGAGTATCTTTGTTGGTAGAATTTCCACTCTTTAGTGAAAATGATGAAACTTTGTACCATGTTTCGTGTAGTAACACATTATGATCCGCAATCTATGAGGCTTCACGACTCAAATTATGGGCCACATGACCTAAAATAAGTCTATTACAAATTTGTACGCTTGACATCTGAATTGTTTATCTCTATTTTTTGAAAATGGGTTTTTTTGGCTAAAAATAGTTAAAGACATTTAAGGACTAAGAATCTCCATCCATCCTAAAATAAGTCTCTCAATTGCTTTACAACATTGGGCTATGAGTATATTTCCAAATTGTCACATAATACTTCACTAAGATAAGATTCAACTCTTAAATGAGCGCAATGTTAAAATCTATAATTTTGGATGATGAGCTCGAACTATGAAAAGTTGTTACTTTTCCAATCAAAGTTCAATTTTTGTTGTTAATGTTACGAATTCATCCAAAATGGCATGCATTTTTGTGTAAGTAGCTTATGTTCAGAAAAATGGGACATCTTTTTTTCATTGCAAGCCAATAGTTTGTATCACAATTACTTCTCAATAATAATTTTTCTACATAAGTATTATCTTGAAGTGAAGTTTAGCAACTTCGTAGCTATCACATGATTCCTTATTTCAAGGCAATTGTACAAATCAATGTTATGAATTAGTGTTAAGCTTACGTATTATGTAGAATAGATCTTGTTACCACTATGATGATGCTAAGTTATAAATTTTTTTATTTTTAATTTTTTTATTTTGTTTTTTTGCATATACTATGAGATTAGCATGGCAACAGCGTCACACTGACACAAATACTTCAACCATACATACCCGTTCCCACCAAGTCTCCAATGTTATGTCCCTTTTTCCTTTGCATATATTTTGAAGGGCTCTAATCGGCTTGATTTTAGTGTGGTTGGGTTTCTCTTATTTTATTGATCCATTCAACTTTGGGTTAATTTTGCAATCTCCGGAAAGTTCTGAAACCATGATTACTTTAAAAATCAATCTCTTGGGATCTGTAGGTCCGTTATGCGATCCAATGGTTGCTTGCATCCCTACTAGAATACCTACTTCCAAGAACACCTCTTGTGCTCCGATTCGACTGGTGGTGTTAGAGATCTCAACGCAATCACAAACTTACGACAGTCTACTTCAAATACACAAAGATAGAGAGGATTCTTGCACTAAGTATGAGATATGTCCTAATCATTTTGTAACCTTTATGTGAAATTATAACGGTTGAACCATAAATAAATTAAAAAATATATTCACCGAAAAAATCTAGAAGTATTTCAATAACTCCCATTCATTGATTATTTTGATTGATTGGTTTTGATTGCTTGCAAACGCAAACTTTCATGTTGTTGTGTTTACGTAACAAATAGTGTAGAGGATGGATGAAGGAGTCTTATTACTTCTGTTCTTGAAACTTTGTAACAGAAACATTATTGTATCATAAATCACACAATTACCACCTTTTTTTTTTTTTCTTCAGAATTCTTTCATCTGTGGCAAAGATAAAGAACTTCAATTCCAAAGTGCGAACATCACATCTAATTGAAGTTGAGCACATCATTTTAAAGATAAGACTTTAAATCCGCCCATACATTCTGTTGCTACACTCGTATTAGTGGCTGCTACTTGGCTACAATTTGTGAATCGATACAGTGCATGAAACTAGGCTATGGAATTGAGCTTTTGTTGTGACCTTGTGCTGCAAAAGTACATGTCAGCGCAAGGTCACAACAAAAGCTCAATCCTCGAATAAGCGACGGTCGGTACATGTTAATGATTGATAAGCGACGGTCGATACGTATGCACTGCAATTCCGCTGGCCCTGCAAACTGAAATCCCCATCGCTCGAGTAGAGGAGAAGATCTGTGCTCACATTCATGATAAAATTGCGACCCTGCTCCACACAAATTCCTCAAGCATTACCCACAAGTACAAAAGTTGAAGAAGCGCGTCTCTCATCACTTGATCAGTTCGTGCACGATCGGACGGCATGTGCTCCATGCGCACTCCCACTGCCTTCGCAGCCGTCGAAGTCTTTCTCAAAGGTTGCACTCTGTGTAAACGACAATCACTCAAAAGGACGGCAAAGCCAGCCCAGGCTATTCACGATCCCTGCAATTCGTAAGCAGTTACGAGGAGATTAAGCAGTAGGCCAGCTTGATAGCAAGGAACATCTGTGCGGAACTTACAAGAGCCAGGATATGGGGAGTATGGGACAGATCGGCAACTGACTACTGGCTTACCAATCAGTGCCCAATAATTGATTCCCATCAATTTCCCTGAATACACGTAAATTAAATTGATAGACAACGAGTCTCCTCCGTTGCAGTACTTCAATACGCACTGGTAACGCATGCAGGAATTTCAGCACAATCCCGTTACAGAATACACGATAACCATCCAGTGTAAATCACAGATACATCACGAGTTTATTACGCCCACCTCTGACAGTCTGTCAGTGAAACCCTAAATGGAGTCGCATAACAAAAAAAAAGTTCACACACCGAATCTCACGAGGCAAACAACTAGGTTTCTGATATTGATCCATTCATATTCAAAAGTACACCAAAACACACGGAGAAGTCAGATTGAACATGGTAAATACAAGAGCCGCAGAGAGAAGACAACATCCATAAAGTGCAATGAAATGATGTTTTTACAGAATCAAGCTCTCAGATACAGTCAGGACCTTAAGTAAGGAGCCGAACACATCGCCTAGGCAAATTCTCTTTTCTTGTAAACCACACTCTCACAAGAGAAGTAGGATCATGATCTGTGGCCAGAAAAAATTGGTATACAGCCACAGATATCTCTGTAGAAGAGCCTCATAACCGGGAATTGAATCACCTGCTACCTATCCTAGTTGACCTCGTTATTAGCAAAGTAAGTAGAAGAAGCACAAACAATGATCCCAGAATGATGATACCTTCACTCATTTGACACAAACTCTTTATTCTATCATCTCAGCAACAGCGTCCCAGATCCGGAATTCTATTTGTAAGGTAAAGCCACTCGTTCAGATCAGGGCAAAAACATCCCTAAGATCCACAACTACGTCCCTTAGGCGTGCCTCTAAACTGGCAACGCAAGCTGCCTCAACGCATTAACGGAAATCTAAATACATACCCTTCAAAGACCGATCCGATTCCTTGATGACCCAAAAAAATGAAGTAATTCAGTGTTGATTGTAGGCACGGGTTCGCATGTCAAACCCACTGTCTTTCAACTTACAATCCGAAGGACTTCTCCAATTTTTGGATCTCATTCAAAAAGATCCAGGTCATCATGACATGAGGCGCAATTCGCACACAGTACGTGCCGAAGCCAGAGTAAAATTTCAAGGGACCTCCTTGAGCTAATGTCTTCATCGCACAATCGACTGAGCCCGTGTAGGGGTACTTGCCGTCAGGGCCGGGCTGCATTTTCTGGATTTGCGTCTTCACGTAGTCAAACGGCAAGCTGCAGGCGGAAGCGAAGAATCCCGACACGGCACTGGCGGCAACCAGGGACGGAACTTCCCCGAAGCTCATGGAATCCCTGAAAAACTCCATTGACTGATCGTACGAGGCGAGCATACCCATGTTCAAAGCCATCGCGCGAACGACCGTGGGCCCTGCTCCCTTCCACAAGGCCAGGACGCCCTCATCCTTGCTGATCCGAGTGAGAGCATGGAACGCATTCTTGTAATGCCGCTTCTGCGCCTCAGGTAGAGTCGCATCGGCTTGCATCCGGATTAGGGCAAGATCAGCAGGGCTGCCCACAGACGCACCCACGGCTCCCGCCGTGAGGCCGCAGAGCGCCTTCTGATACAAGGGCAACGGCTTGCCATCGTTGGCAGCCACGGCCTTGTTGGTAAGGATCCGGAACGTCCCCAACCTCGCTGTCGTGTAAGTCGCCTGCCGCAACAAACCGGCGGACAAACCCTTGTAGAGACCGCCGAAGCCCTCGTTCTTAATGACATTCTTGGCGACCTCCACGGCGCCGCCCTGGCCGAGCTGGATGCGCACCTTGACCATATCCACGGGCTGAATGACGCATGTGGCGCCCATGCCGGAAAGGCCACCGTTGAGGAACGGCTTGATCGTCGTCCACACCGTAGAGGTGGCCTTCTGCGTGTCCATGGTCGGCACAGGGGGCGCGGGAGACTTCTTCGTATCCACGGCGGCCATGGCAACCAGCGGGCGAGCTCTCTCACAAGGGGCACGGCTTGCAACCAAGCCTGCGCACCGAGAAGCTCCCTGCAACAAAACACAAACACTCGCGAATGGAAGGGGAGGGGCGAGCGGTGGGCCTTTGCTAGAATGCAGCCAGCCGCGACATAGAAGAGGACGAAGACCGCGCCAGCCGCACGCGCGCGTCGGCGTCCGAGGGGACGACGGCGGGGCGATTACGTCGAGGGAGGCGACGGAGGGGAACGAGAGGCGAGGGAAGGAGGCGACGGAGGGGACATTCGGGACGAGGAAGAGTAATAGAGTGGCAGATTCTTCGCCACGGTGTTTGGAGACCGTGGAGGGATCGAAGAGACAGGAGGCAAAGTGACGGTCGTCCGTCAGTTGCAGGCTAAATGAGGCAGCTCGTGGCCATTGGTGCGAGGTTGGTGGAGCGCATCGTTCTCACCTATCGCTTTGCCGTTCCACCCCACGTTTTCAGCTTCGTTCCCGGACACTCCCTTCACTTCACTCTTCATTCATTGCTTTCCCATCTTGTACAATGTCAATCGTTTCTAACTTAGTATTATGTAACTCTGATGATAATTTGCACATAAAACATTTAGACCTTCATATCATGCCTCATATTACTTGAAATGTACATGGTGAAGCACTAGCTCCAATGCATTTTGGAAATTGAAGCCCCAAGGATGGGACCTTTAGGTTTTTTATTTTCCATAATGCACAAGTACAAAAGCTTCACCCAACATTAAGCCCCTTCAATATCTTGCTTGTATTTTATTTGTTTGTAGAATTGTTCCCTACACAATCTCAAAATCTTTATGGTGCATGCATTAATAAGTCGTACTTCGTGTATTCTAAAATTTTCTTCGGGGCCTGATAAAATCTTATCAATAAGGATTCAAAGAATCTTCCTTCCATTCACAATTGGGTGCTTGTACTTATTCATTATTCATTTCAATTAAAGTCAATAAATTTCTCAAAAAGTCTAAAACATAATGTACACACAAAGAGGATTTAATGATCCCATTATTAATGTCATGACATACAAAGACACTAGGGACTCTTGGCTTGGTGGTTAGGGCTGATGATCCCCAATGAGGAAGTCATGGGTTCTACTTCCCACCATGGTTAGGGCTGATGATCCCCAATGAGGAAGTCATGGGTTCTACTTCCCACCATGGTTAGGGCTCATGGCCTGCAATGAGGAGAGTGTGGTACTCACCACCATAGTTCACTCAACTATGGTTCTTGGACCTTGTTGTATGGGTATCTCAAAGCCCTTTGGGGGATACCATGTTGAGTATCTCGAAGGCACTAGTGACGAGGTAAATAACATAGTGTTCATTCCCACAAGGGTTAGTAGTCCCACCAATGGTAGAATGACCTTCATGCATACATCTGAGAATAGGTCAAACGAACACGCCGGCCACACCAACCTCAAAATATGTTTGGAGTTCTTATAGTATGAAGGTGTGAAATTTGGCAAGTAACCTAGGCACTAAAGATGACATTCAGAGCTCCAACACCTCCATTGCATGAATGAGTGATGGATGGACGGTTTCATGACTGCGTGGATAAAAATAAGATATTGAAACCATCTCCTGGTTGACAATTGGAGTCAAAAAGAGCTTGGCCTCTGCACCACAGCACACCATTTTGATGGCACTTTTTCCATGTTCAATATGAGCACACAAGCAAACAGCCCGTGACTTTCTGGGTCACCAGTCTTGCTTGGGTCTAGGCTGGCAGCTGAAGTTTGATGGAATTCAGAACTTGGGAATTTCATTGCTCGTGCACGAGTTTCTATTTTTAAGTGACGAGTTTATCTCACCAATTAGCAATTTTTAGTTCTCTCAGAAGCACCTCATAGGTGGCCATTTCTTCTTCGAGTGATTCTTGACATTCGTCTACAAGAGAGGTTTTTACATGTGACTTAGAATGGGTCTATGGTTGACGAACGTACCACTGTACCCCATTTCTAGAAATGGTTACAATGAGAATGTATTCCAATTCAATCAGAACTCTAATCCTCCAGTGTTTGTACAAACACCAGATTCACATAAATTTTCTTTTGACATGAAAAAGCAAAGTACATGTGGGCTTGCGAGGGACTGGGAATGTAGAAATTCTTGAAAGGCTGCAAGAGAATCTGAATGTCCATTGTTGCGGACCATCAGCAGATTCAACAGGCGGGTGCTTTATGCGGAAGTCAACGCCCTTGCAAAGTGCTTTGACCACATCGGGTGATTGCAAGCCTGGATTTACCAAGAGGTCAAACTTGACGGTCACTGAAGAGCCACCGGAAGGAAACAGTCTGATTTTCATAAAAACTCCCTCCGTCTCATGATTTGGTTCAAACCCATGTTTCGCAATAATACCAAGATTTGACATTAACCGCTACATGGTTTGACTCATTGTTGGTAAAAAGAACACATTCTCAAAAATAGTGTCATAAATGAAAACAAAGGTAAGATATTCAGATCTAAAAGGTGCATTCTTTATAGTAAACATATTGGACACCATGTGGGTCAATTTTTAAGTCATAAGGCCTCATATATTGCACGATTGTAAGGTGTTAATACTCAAAAAACATCACAAAGTTTCAACATTTTCACTTCAAAGTGAAAAAGCTACCAATGTACTTATTGCAATCAAAAATTACCAACTACATAGATGTTTACCTTCATTTCAATAACACCCTTTAACAAAAATAATTCATGAGTAGAATTTCTTTGAGCAAATAATGACCTTGCAATGGTGGAAACTGACGAAAATTTTACAATTGAAAAGTAGCCCAAAACTCAACCCTTTGCACTCAAATTTATGCCTTATCGTCCATATATATTTGATTTTCTTAAGGTTTTTAACAATAAAACAAGACTTTAATTGGAATCCATCCCAAAAAATAAAGTCAAAATCCAATGGTGGATGAAGGAGATATAGCTCCTCAAAAATCATTCATTTAATTACTTACTTTGATAGAAACGTCCTCGCAAATCCAGTACCAAAAATATTTGGATCCAAAATCTCCCTGCTAGAACTTGTTACCCTTCATCTTAACCCTTAAATGCCCATGGGGACTAAAAGGGCAGCCCAAAATTAGATCACAACATCTTTTGGACTTGGGCATCATGAATAGTGCACCTTTTCAACTTGGGGATCATGAATAGACCAATCAATGATGAGCTTGCAACCTCCTACAAGGTTATGTACAACCCCAACCTACCTACCACAATCCTTTCAAAGCACAAAATCATTCATACAAATTGTGATTTGAATTGTGAAATTTCACTTTTTGAATGCATCACAAGAAGGTGACCAGTTTGGCATCAAAATATAAGTGAAATGTTGAGACCAATGAGAGCTAGAGGGAAGATTCTGTTGGAATCATGCCCCTCGGGCTTGCTTGGGCGTTTAAGGGTTAGCCCCTAAACGCGCCGAATGTCGAAAAACGACATTTTGGATGGAAGGCAACAACTTTGAATAGCCATATCTTCTTCATTCGAGGTCCGTTTTTGATGAAATGACTTGGGTTAGGTTCCAAATCAAGTCTTGTTTGTGTTGTAAAATTTGCAAGCCCATACAATAAAGTATGAATTAATGGAATGCTCTTTAGTGAAAACAGCTCTTGTTTTTGGGTTTCCAAGCGTGGGGCATGTATTACCATTGCAAGCCAATTATGTGAAATTTAAAATAGTTTTTCATGATTTTTTTTCATGGTCATGATCTTAAGGTGATTCTTAACAACTTTGTAGTGAGAAGTTTTTTGATCCAAATGATTTTGCTATTCGATTTGCAATGATGTTTTGTCAACAGAAAAAGTGAGAAAATGGATGATATTTGAGGAGCTATATCTCCCTCATCCACCATTGGATTTCAACTTAATTTTTTGGGATGGCCTCCAATTAGAGTCTAGTCTAAGTGGTAGAAACCATAACAAGATCGAAGATGTTTTGAAGATAAGGCATGAAATTGAATGCAAAGGGTCTAGTTTTGGACTATTTTTCCTTTGTAAAATGTTCGGTAGATTTTACCATTGCATAGCTTTTATTTGAGCCAAGAAATTTTTTTGATGAATTTTTGTGGGGTGAAGGACTTATTAAGATGGAGGTGAACATCTTTCTAGTTGGTGATTTTTTCATTGCAGTAGGTATATTGGTAGCATTTCCACCTCAAAGTGAAAATGATGTAATTTTGCAGTTTGTTTTCAGTATTAATATGTTATGATCTCTCGATCTGTAAGGCCTCATAACTCAAATTTTGGTCCACATAATCTTCAATAAGTCTATTACAAGTTTGTACGATTGAGATCTTAATAGCTTCTCTTGATTTTCATCTATGACGATTTCTATGGAAACGTGCTTTTATGCTAAAAATAGGATGGGCGTTTAGGGGTTAAGATCATGATTACAATATGTGAACAATTTCATTACAATATCTTTTTCATTTCTCGTAATTGCCTCTCAATGGTAAATCATGCCCCATGTTTGAAAACTCAAAAACAAGAGTTGTGTTCACTAAAATGAATGCCATTTATTTGAAGTTTATTATAAGTCTATTAAAAATCTTACCACACAATAAAGACTTGATTTGGAACCCAACCTAAGTAATTTCATCCAAAGCAAACTCCATATAAAGAAGTTATGGCCCTTCAAAGTTGTTGTTGTCATACAAAATGTCGATTTTTAACATTCGGCCGGATGTAGGGTTAATGAGTAATCTAGAGCACCCAAACCATGTCCAACTATAGCAATGAGTAATCTATTCCATGAGAAAAATCAACCATTTTTAGCAAATCATGGTATTTTTTGAGACGAAGGGGGTAAACGAAAGCAACTCCTCAATGCATAAAAAATCTTCGTGAACTGCCTATGATATGTATATGTGGTGAAAACACTTATAGTGATGCATTTAAATATTCTATTTATGCAAAGTGATGAAGTGAGTGGGTAACTACTTTTGACGGATAACAATAGGAAAAGATGAAGCACACATATAGTTAACCCTTAAATGCCCAAGATGTCAAAAAACAACATTTTGTTGCCCTAAATCTAGTCTAATTAGTGTGATAAATTTTTTAGACCCTTAGAATGAATTATGTAAGAATGGCGTGCATTTTAGTTAGGACAACTCTTCTTTTTGAGTTCTCAAATATGAGGCATGTTTTAGCATTGTGAGGCAATTATGGGCAAAAAGAAATAGTTTTTCATGAATTTATTTTACATAATCATGATCTTAAGATAAAAAATAACATTTTTTTAGTCGGAAGTTCTTTGATCCAAATATTTTTGGTATTGGATTTTCAATGATGTGCATACAATGAAAAAAGTGAAAAGTAGATGACTTTTAAGGAGCTATATCTTCTTCATCCACCCTTGGATTTTAACTTTGTTTTTTGGGATAGGTTCCAACTAGAGTATAGTTTAAGTGGTAAAACCTTGACCCAATCAAAGGTGATTTAAGATAAGGCAAGAATTTGAGTTCAAGGGGTGTAGATTATGACCCTTTTTCCTTTGAAAATATTTTGGTAGTTTTCAACCTTGCAAGGCTATTATTGCTGCCAAGAATTTCTTTTGATGAATCCTTTTTTGTACAAGAGTGTTGTTGGGATGAGTTTGGACAACTTTCTAGTTGGTAAATTTTTCATTGCAATACGTTTGTTGATAGCATTTTCATTTCAAAGTGAGAATGGTGAAATTATGTGATTTTTTTTGTATATAATATGTTATGATTTGGCAATCTAGCCTCATGACTCCAAATTTAATCCACATGACCTACAACAAGTATAGTACAAGATTGTATGATTGAGATTTAGATAGCTCCAAAGGGGAATCCAAGCGCCTCTAAAATTTTAAACATGCACTCCTACTCAACCATCTTGTATGCTGTAGAGAAGTCCAATTTGAGAACAATGCAGGGTCGGGCGGTATGCTCGGCCCAAGCCATAGATTTGTATGTCAAAAAATGAATGTCTAGGATGAACCTTAGCGGAAGAAAGGTGGATTGATTGGAACTAATAATGTCCATGAGGACCGGTTGTAGTCTCAATTGGAGGGCCTAGAGAGAGATAAGCCTCCAATTAGTAAGAATTTCTAATCCTCACCCTTGTGAAGAAGGGCAATCATGCCTGTCGTGACGCCCTTTGAAAGTTCTTCTTTGGCAAAGCTTCCTTGAATCATCTTGGTATGTTCGCTACCAATCAAGTTCCAATACAACCAATAAAATTCACAAAGAATTCCATCAGGGTCGGGAGATTTGCCTAACTTCATAACAAACAAGGCCTTTTTGGAACTCACTTTTCAACATAGGGGCTCTAAGGGAATTGCTCATGCTAAAGGAGAGTTAGGGTTTAAGATAACTTAACATCTTAAATTGAGCCCCTTCCCCTTCCTTGCTAGGCCTAACTTGGTAGAGTTTTTGATAATATGACTGACACACTTCTTCTAAACCTTTTTGATTAGAACATTTCACTCCATTTTTGTCTAGAAAGGAGGTGATATTAGAGGTCAATGATTAGGCTGCCTTAGCAGCAAAAATTTCTTTTGAACACATGTCACCTACGCTCATCTATTTGAGCTTGCTTCTAATTTGTTTTCCCTTCACTTTTCCTCTTTCTAAAGTTTGGAGTTTTTCCATGTTAAGGGAAAAAATCTCTTACGCTACCATATTGCTAGGATTAAATTGGAGGAGGGACATTGCCTCGTCAACCAATTTCGTAGCCTCATGCTCTTCTCTTTTTCTCTCGTGAGCTTCGACTTTACAAAATTCTTTGTAGAATTTAACCACCCTCCTAATCCTACCAAAGAAGGGAAGGTGTTTAAACTTCTCCCAAATCCTACCAATCTTTTCCTTTACCTCTTTATCTTTTATATAGAATGCACTCATGACAAACCTAAATTTAAACTTGAGAGGTTGGTCAAGCTAAACTTCTTGCCAAAACGAGACATGATCAGAGAATGACGAATCTCCCCAAATTCTATAAGAGTTGAAAGAGGGAGAGGGGTCTCCCTTAAAAAAGTAAATTCTATCTAGTCTTGCTAGAATTCTTTGGCCATTCTTTCTTTGGGTGTCCCATGAATACTTAACTCTGTTACTTCCAGGGAAGTTGTCTTCAACTTTGAGTAAGGCCGAAAGATCTTGAGAGAGTTTTTCTCCTCAATATATAGTATGCATGGACGGGCAATCACTAAATTTATCTATTGGATTCAACAAAAGTCTGATCGCCCCCGAGCACCCATTTACAGTCATGGGGAAGTAAATTCATAAGTTCTACCCGAAAAGAGCATTTAAGGCTAGGGGTATGGGGGGCATAGATGTTGAGGATTGCCAAATCACCATTAGGTAGGCCCGAAAGTCTCACCCATTGAGCATCACCTCCCATGGTTTGACCATGACTATATATGAAATGGGACAATTGTGGCGATACCCAAAGTCCTCCATTACCCGCTCCATCAGCTCTCAATTAATTATTGTACGCCACCGATTATTTACACCCAAAGATTCTTGCATCTTGCAAAAAAAAAAAAATTGGCAGGGAATCCATCTTCTTTTTCGGAAGCTTAGTTTCTTGAAAGCAGATTACATTGAGGATATTCAACATCCTCCTACAATAGTCCACAATCATTTTCAGCTCTAGAGAATCATTGAGCCCTTGCACATGCTAGTTTAGCCTAAGTGGCACTAAAACTAGTTAATTTTTTGTGGTTATGGAAGACGGTCCTCAACTTTTCACCTATATACATGTGGTAGGGAGAATCATTGTATTGGAAAATTTGGATCGTTGAACATTAACCACATTCTTGCTCAGTAGAATGATATTTTTTACGACTTCAGTTAAGACTATTCTCATTGACTTAAATCTACCTCAACTACAAATATTAAAACCATCAATCCCAAAGTTTAAAAAAAATCAAAATATTACCATCTTCTGCTGGTTTTGTCTGGCAATTGACATGCGGCCTACAATGATGAATAACAGCATGCCGGGATACTCACTGCTCTCACAGCTCGCCAATTGTTGCCCCATGCTTGATTTCCCATAGCTAGAGGCTGCATGCCAATTACCGAGTCCATAGAGCAACTTACAGATGTGAGGAAGACACAGCTAAAGTCAAAACTGCACCTGAGACTCGCCTGATTGGTTTGCAGGAACAGAGTTTTCTGGTCGGAGGCTGTTGATCGGTCGAGCATGACTTAATTTGCACATCATTGGTACGAGTTTTCATGCATGCATGAGTTTCCCATTTGTTCGATCAATTTGTATTTCAAGACGAGGATAGACTTGGTCACTCTTGCTTGAAACAGGCATGAATATTATTGCAGGTCCATGAAACTTTGAATGACTCTCCAACCCTGCGATCTTGATTGCCAGTCTTTTACAAGTCGGTTGTGAATGCAAGATTCGTCAAGTTCAGACACTAGCATACATGCTACAAACCTTGAACACCTCCCAACTTTAAGTTAAACATGTGATCGACCAAATGGATTTTAGCTGGTAAGGCCATTGAATTGCACCTATGCCATCGACGGTAGGTAGCTGAACAATCTGCCTACAATTCTTGGATGTCCAATATGCCTTCAATAGACGGAGATTTACATACCAACCCAAAGCACACTGTGGTCCGATGAAATTGCAACTTGAGTTCGATCTAAAATTTGGCGGCTCGAAGAAGGCTGTTAAGAGTCTCGTCATGCGAGAGAATCGATTTCCTCTTGAATTTTTGCGTTAGAATCCGCGGTTGCTTTCCTGCTACGTCATTCTTTCTTGTCAGCAGCACTGCAAGAGTGCGGAGAGCGTGGTCAGTTTGATTACGGTCTCACACATCGGCGAACCATTCAATTTCTCTAACATTCTTTCCAGTTCCATACTTGAATGACATGAGGTACGAACGATTAGAGCTTTTCATGTAAATGATGTCAATTGATGATGGGCTTTCTTCATGTTCTTAATACGAAACTTGTCTCTCCATAGCACAATGTATTGATACTGTAGTTTCTGTCGAACGAAACTACATGAGACAGGCATTTGATTCGTGGTGAAATATATCTGAGCAACAGTTAATCAAGCAAAAAACACTCGTTCTGTTAGTATATACAGTCAATCACAATATGAGTCTTTCTTTGATAACAGTGCAATTTTTTCGATTTGAGATTGGAAGCCCAGTTGACTACTTGATTGGAGAAAGACCATTATCGTTCTATATATAATGATTGGGACATAATGATCCTCCAAGATCATGATGTCAATTGGTCAAAATAACAACATTCATTTGACATTCAAATAACAGCTCTGATTGAGTACTTGTTATCATGTACGTAACTTCTACATACTTGTAATCATGTATTTAGTCTTGACACATAGAAAGAAAAGGAGTACTACTTAAACTTCTTAGATCAGCGAAGTTTTTATCACAAGCACTATGTTACTTGTTTGAGATTTTGAAAGCTTCAGAGAATGAGTAAAAGTCAACTTTCCACTGTCTCTTGATTTCGCAATTAATTCTATACTTCCTCCTTTTCATGACAAGCTAATAATCACATACGAATTGGATTGTAATATGCTCGATGCAAGCATCATCTTCAACATAAGAATCTTCTATGCATGTGCGAGAAATTTCTGTCTACAGCATGGCGTACAAACGGAAGTAGCAGCAGCAAGTTTTCTTCCTTCTAGAGATTATCTCATCTTGATTAGAATTCGTTCATTTTGGTGTCATTAGATCCGGAAAATACTACATTCGAATATTGCAGCCCCTGATTACCGCCGCAATATACTGCTATCCCAGAAGTTAATTCGATTGTCCGGTCTTCGAATGTTATACACCATGTTCACACGCCTCGTGTGAATCCTACGTTACACAAATCTAGAATAGTGTAGCCTCCAGCGAAGGGAGATCAAGCTCAAAGACGAGAAGGACGTTGCTAACATCAAACCTGACATACGTTGTGTATTCCGAAAGTGGTTCCTGGAATCGATCGCTCCAGAAATTAACAGGTCGATGAGTTTGTGAGCATGCACTCGTGACTTTCACCCACTTGTCGAAACCTCGACTGTGTGTCCCACCAAACGGAAATTGCTCCTGATCAAATTCACTCATCGCACTGAATCTCGAACAGGTGCGGAATTTCGAGCAGTCTATGCAGCAGCGTGATGATCTTCCTGCTTCAAGGACTGACACGACGAAGGCATTTATCTGTCGATGTCCCCTGGGAGTAAGTGTAATACTTTTCGATGGAATACATCGGCTATGGAGCCTGCAGACGTGCGACCTTTGGAAGCCCGCTCGAATAGATGATCATGGACTTAGTCATTGCATGCGAAGGAATGCAGAACGGCGTTGAAAATTCGACTTAAACTCGCAGATAGAAAGGGAGGGGAGTACAAAGAGAATCACTCAGAATCTAGACAAGTTGGTACCGTAGAATCTGAGAAGTAACACAACCGACCCACAACTTAAGCGTGTCAAAAAGCTCACCGTAGAATATTCGCGCTTTTATTGAGAAGAGGTCGAGGGGGCCTACACGTAGTACCTGGAAGGCTGGAATATGCAGCAAGCTACCTTCATTCCTGGCACTACTTAGGCAAGATAGATTAGATTCTGATACTTTGGATTACAAAAAGTGCTTGGATCGAAAGGGAAGGTCATGGTGGCCGTTCGTGACTGGCAAGCACCTCCGAGGCTTTGGGGTAAGCTTTCAGGAAAGTTATAACTTTGCACTGCGATCGTAAGGCAGCTTGCTCGACGAAACTCCATCTGAAACTGGTCCATTGAATGTTTGCATGATCAGTACAACTCAATCAAAACATACTAATTTCTGTCCATGTTGTTGACTATAGTAAATGTGCGATTCTGGACATGGCACATGCAACTTGTTCCATCAGAATCTGACAAACGTGCGGCTTGTGGAGTGTTTCGAACTTCTATTTTTTGATGGACAGAGATACAGTAGTATTTCTTGATTATCATCCTCGTAAAATTCAATGCGTAGAGAAAAGCAAGGTGACTGGCGTACAGGAATTTTCCTGTATTTCCAAATTTCGATCATGTAATTCTGACTAAATTTGTACATACTTATAGATTATTTTTCGTACTTGTAAATACCTATCATCATAAATTCTTAAAGACTCTAGAAGTACAAAAAATTTGTATGTTTGTGAAAGATTCCTAGAACAGAAACAACATATCCTTTGTACTCCGGCAACCATGGATATGAGAACATGAGATTGGGTCATGGCAGTGATCATAGAAGCACTGTATTAGCATGGTGCCATATTCCAACTACAGTACTCAATGAATGTTCTGATAAAACTCATTGTTGTGAATTGCAATACTGTATTAACAATTTGAATTATAAAGTATGAAATTTAACGTAATTATAGGAACAACTGAACTAAGGTAGAGGAACCCATAGTCGATATGGTCCCCATGCCCAAGTTGTAGACTCCCCAATTGCCGGATTGACCAATCGTCGACATGGTGGCTTCCTGGTATTAAGCAGTTTAGAATGGTTGCACCCGAGATTGGTAAGCAATGACTACCATGCCAAAAAAACAATAAATTAAGCAGCAAAATTAGGTGTCATGGTGTGTTGGTTTTCCAACTTCGGACTGCTTGGTTATTGTTAGCCTTGTGCTCGGCTTTAAGCATGACTGGCCTCTACTAAACGACAATATCAACTATTAGTTATGTGGTTAGCTTAATTACATCAGTTTCCATCAGGGGAATGAGTGAATTTGTGTTTGTGAACTAGTCTTATAGTTATCGATTACAGGTGAAGCTACATATTGGTAACTAGTCCGGATCAATTGTTCACCTTTTTAATTTGTAGTAATTTCAATTTTGAGAAAAAAAAATTGGAAAAATGTGCATTCTACCTAAACCTTATTTCCTTATACGAGAAAAATTTCTCCCCATGAGTAATACAACTTCTACTATGCAAATTGCCTTAACTTATCGACTATGGGTTCCTCTACCTTATATCGGATCTAAAGAATGTGATACATGTTCAATGGGTGATGTATCGGGAATATTGAATCAAATATTTATTTCTTAAAATTGTCGTTTAGAATGTATCAACATCAGTGCTGCATGTGCTTATTCCTGTAAATGGTATGGCAGACTATTCTTAAATTCCAACCAACCCAAAAATATGCTATCTGATGTTTAGGCAACGTCTGAGAAGTAAAGAATTTTGATCTCACATTTTTTTTCATCACATGGAATTATAGGGGACACCAAGAAATTTAAATGATACCAAACCCACCCAATTTTTTATCTTGTTTGCATAAAAATTTGAAGAACACTGGAAAAATTATTAATGACAATCTCTTGATTTTTTGTGGAAGAAGATTCTTCCTCACTTTTTGGATTTTAAAAAAAATAAAATAAAAAAAAGAGAGAAATAAAATAAAATATATAGTTTAAAATTCTACATGTTTATTGTATTGGAAAATCCAAAGTTAATACGCGTGGATTTACTTCAGTATGGTTTTTTAAAAATACTTCGAGGCCAAAATTAGGCTCAAATCCTTGCAAGTTGTTAAGCTAACTAATGATGTCAAAGAATTTCGTCATTTAGAAAAGAACCAATCTCCTAGAAGGATGAATCTCAAGTAGTAGCATATTCATACTCTTAACCAGAAGAAAATTCATAGATTATAATAACCACAATTAGAAACATGGTTAAAATTTTGATATTTGACATGGGTAACATACGAATCATTCAACGGTTTTATTCAAATATATTTTTTCAATAAATTTGCATTATAATTGCATGACGACTCCTTCGTTGTGTGCCTTTTTAACAACATGATGTTAGAACTTGAATGAATTGTGTGAAGTTAGGAGTAGCATGATGGAGCCCTTTATACATACTCTTTGAGAAAAATTCTTCATTAATAATTAATAACAAAGTAAATTCCTAAGCTCCACTTCAAAACCTACGGTATGCCATCAGCAATGCCGTTTGGTCCATGACAAGAAGAAACACATCACTTACTTCATCTCACGGAAAGAGCATATAGAAGATCTATCTTATAAAATAAATTGAAGTAGAATAAGCTAACTATCGTACCCCTTTGTGAAGGCGCTACGAGTGAAACTTGTACACTCTCTTTTCTAATTGGTTTTGTATCCAATCTAATATTTTTTCAATCTCGTATCTAATCTTTTGTCAAGTGAGCTCCTTGTTCAATTTCTTATTCAATTTAATCCACTCTCCTACTCAATCTATTATTTGCACTCAGTTACCTCTAATTATCTTCATCTTCTACATTACCTACGAAGTTGAAAAATACATTAATATATCTATTTTCAATTCATTAGTCATTCGAGATACATTTCATGAGATTTCAATAGAGTCACCCTCGTCTCACCACATTACCTTGTAAAAGTCATGACTTGTAAAAGAACTATGTAGATTGACCTCTTCCAACTAAAACTACAAATTCCCAAAAGAACAACAATTATAGAAATTTCAACCCACAATCAAGGGAATGTTTTCTTGGGAAATGAACAAACTTACAACACACTTGGAGGAACCTCATGAGTAGTTCATAGTTTAGTACTAACGGCACGTGTTTTGTGGTGACCATTTTGTAGTTTTGAAGTATAGAATGAATGGTTCAAAGGCAATATGGAAGGACACCATGAAAGTGAAGGGTCCCATGGAGCCATGTGCACCTTATTGGGGGTGGGGGTGCAGTGGAGTGGGGTATCCCATAAGAAAACTGTTGAGCAAGCAGGACGAAATATCGGCACTAATAATAAAATGCTCAAAACTGAATGGACACCAACCATGCTTGCTGCTCCATTTCTGCCCTTTGGACCACCGCCCAATCACAGCCTCTCTGCCAGCTACGAATCCCCCCGGCTGTACATTTCGCCACTGGAAGCGTGCAAGCGACCGAGGGGGCCCTGGATGAACAGAGCTCCCACTTGCCTCTTTTTTCATCCACCTTCCTAACTTCATCCACTCCCCTCAAAACCGGCTCCGTCGCCTCTCTCCGGCTGCTCTGCACCATCAAGACAAGCCCAGCCTTGTCTCTTGTTGGGCTCTCCGCTGCCATCGAAGTGTCCATCAATCCATCGCCCGCCCGGACGCAAGCCTCGAGGACGACTAAGACCAGATCTTTTTCCCTTCAAGCTGCGCGCATTCATCGAATCTCTTCACATGAGCTGAAAAAATACAAGGTGAGGAAGCTTATCAAAATTATGCCTGTTGCTGTTGCAGGGTAAGTTGCAGCAATTAAAATTCTTTCTGATCGCGAGATCTGCGTTGTAGTTTTCGTCTCTCTTCGTTTTTTTCGACACTTCTCACGGGAGGGTTGGCAAGTCCTGTAGTGATGTGTGAATATTTCTCCGTCCGTGCTTACACAGCCTGGATTTTTTTCCTCTTCACTCTCGTTGGAATCGCTGCATTTTAGTTTTTCACCGAGTATACACTTTCGCTCGATCATCGTGTCAATCGCCGTAATTTCGACTGGTTGAAGCTCTGTCAATGGCGTTGGGTGTTTTTTGAGAAGGGCTAGGATGCAAGCTTGTGAAGATGTAGTTCGAGAGAGATGCGCGGGTTTGGAGGGAATTGAAGAAATTAAACTTGTTGTAGTTGGTGGAACTTGAGGGAACTTTCATTTTTTCGGAACTCTATGTTTGCGGAGACAGAGTGAGTGTTTTTGACGAATGCGTCCTCCTTCTTGAGGTGATTATCGACTAGGTTCGCGACGACGGTCAATTATTAGTTTGTTTGACGGTCTTCTGATTTACATAACGTCAGATTAGTAGGTGAACATTTTAATTTTGCATTTATGACTCCCGAGTATGCGGCAGTCTTTCCTCATGCGCGCTATCAATACGTTCTTAGGTTGCAATTGCATCGTTTATTTAGAATTCACGCACATGGGAGATGTCACGAAGACGACCTGCTTTGCGTCATGAAGTTGCTGTGTTCGAAAAGACACGTAAGATAATTTGAGAACATCGCTGATGTTATACTAGTGGATTAGTATGTAGGGCTTGCAGCGAAGACCCGTCTCGCATCTTCGGAGATGGTCTCCTCTGGTATGTAGGACATATGAAACTGAGAATGTTGCTGCTGTGCAGTTGAATGGATCGTGAAAAGGGTGCAAAGATGGAGGCCGGCAGAGTGAAGAAGAAGAACAGAGTCCCTATTCGGGCTCTGATCCAGGTCGCGAGTGTGGCAGCTGGTGTTCAATTCGGCTGGGCGTTGCAGCTCTCGCTGCTCACTCCTTATGTCCAGGAGCTTGGCATTCCTCATCAATGGGCCAGTTTGATCTGGCTCTGTGGGCCTATATCCGGCATGATTGTGCAACCCATCGTTGGGCACTACAGCGACAGTTGCACGAGCAGGTATGGAAGAAGAAGACCCTTCATCATCGCCGGGGCCATTCTTGTGGTTATAGCTGTTCTCATCATCGGCTTCTCGGCTGATGTGGGCTTCCTCCTCGGCGACACTCCGAGCTCCCGACCCATGGCAATCTTGGTTTTCGTCTTGGGCTTCTGGGTGCTGGACCTGGCCAACAACACCCTCCAGGGTCCCTGCAGGGCCTTATTGGCAGATTTTACAGGGAAAGACCAGACACGGAACCGGAAAGCAAACGCGTTCTTCTCTCTCTTCATGGCCCTGGGTAACATTGCCGGATTCGCTACCGGAGCCTACGGCAGCTGGTACAAGATCTTCCCCTTCACCGAAACGAAAGCCTGCGACATTGCCTGCGCTAACCTCAAAGCCGCATTTCTACTAGGGGTGATTGTGTTACTTGGCACCACTTTTCTGAGCGTCACGGCTGCAAGCGAAATTCCATACGATCCTGTCGGGAAGCACTCAATTGTGAAGCCCGAGACGCCACTCCTGACTGAAACCTCTAGCAATGCGAGTTCATCATCCCAGAACGATGACGAGGAAGAGGAAGAGGAGCCGGAACGCGAGGCTCTGTTTTGGGAGCTTTTCGGAGCGTTTAGGGACCTTCCGCGGCCCATGTGGTACATTCTTACTGTCACGGCTCTCACATGGATTGCGTGGTTCCCGTTCCTCCTGTTTGACACTGATTGGATGGGCCGGGAAGTCTACGGGGGCAACCCAGATGGAGACATTGGGAGCAAGTGGTATTACGATGGTGTGCACATGGGTTCACTCGGGCTCCTGCTCAACTCGGTGGTTTTGGGCGTTTCGTCGCTTGCCATTGAGTTTGTGTGCAGGAAACTGGGATCCAGCTATGTTTGGGGCATTGCAAATGTCATCATGGCAGCTTGCTTTGTGGGAACTGCTCTGGTGACTGGCGCTGCTTCGCGGGCGCGCGAATTCGCCCCGAACGACGGTCCACCCGCTTACGTCGTCTACTCTGCTCTTGCCATCTTCGCAGTGCTGGGAGCGCCACTTGCAGTCACCTACTCGGTGCCGTATTCGCTCACCGCAACTTACACAGAGAAGATGGGAGGTGGGCAAGGGCTGGCTGCCGGCGTGCTGAACCTGGCAGTGGTGCTGCCCCAGGTGGTGGTTTCAGTCGGAAGTGGACCGTGGGATGAGCTCTTCGGTGGAGGCAACATGCCTGCATTTTTGCTCGGTGCAGCAGCTGCTTTGTTCGGTGGCATCACTGCTGTGCTGCTGCTGCCAAGGCCTCCTCCCAGTCTCCGATCCAAGAACCGGCTTCGCCGCGCCCGGAGCTCCCCCATCCCATAATTTCCTTCGGTATTATACTTCTTTTGAATGTGTTGTCCATTCCCTTTCCCTTTCCTCATTCATTCGGTAAAACGCCAGTCTCAGATAGGAGCAGACTCGCTAGGTAGTTACAATCTTCGTATCTCTTCCAACGTAGGACGTGGAACTTCATCTTGGCACATAATTTGTCAAGCACCAATCGTGTATATTCTTGTCCTGACCCTATATCTGTTTAATTTTATGTGACCACCTCTTTTTTATCAGGAAGTCACACGCCAATGGCGAGCCACACAATATTTGTGGACTTTAAAATATTCCTTCATCTATCCTTACTGACATCATTGCGTTGATTTGATCGCATCAGCTCTTTCAATGAGGCTTTTGGAATGTTGAACCTTCCGGAGTTGGAGGGAACAATGCTTCCAAACATGTCAATATCTGAGGGTGTGAGAGCTGGTCAGATATCTGAGTCGTATGAAAGTGTGTGAACCTCTTATGCTAGTCCAAGGGCCATCTGAACTGAAGAGGCTGAACAGTGCAAGGAAAAGTTGAAAATATCTTGAATTGAGTAGTCAGTATGCATGCAGAAATAAAATGATGGAATTGTTTGAAACCAACATCTTGTTCGTTCATATATCCTACACTTTTGAGCACGTACGACATAATTTGATCAGGTGCCAAGATGAAACTCTTCTTGAAACGACAAAGCCAGTAAGACGAAAGTCCATATCTTCATCTACACTTAATCTTTCTACCGTAAAGTTTTGTCGAATACATTACCTTCAACCATGTGACGTCTTTTAGAAAAGAACTATTTCAAACTTTGTCGAAAATGAAGTCGTAGAAACTGAAGCCGGTCACAATTTCCAAGACAGTATGATAATTTCACAAGACACAGAGGTTCCCACTTCCTGGGCCCTTTACTGTAGCACAGTGAACACATGATCATGCAATTTCAATTCGGAAGGCGCTGCGGTCCGTTCATTTTAGGCCCCACCCCGGCTTCACTTCCGTGATATGTGACCTTTTCTTCATGATTTGTTCTCCTACTTTCCATCAACTTTTTCAGTCGTTGATATCAAGCACTGCAGATATTTTATTTCTTCTGAAGACATGCATGTAGCCGTCATCCCCGTCAGTCCCTCTGGACTACAGTGCACCATTGCGGTCCCCTCCCTAGAAGTCTCATTTACAAGTTCCAAAAGCCTCATTCATAACTTTGTTGTGAACCAAATTTGATACTGCACAAAATTAGGTGGTAATTAACCTTTCTTACAAACCAAGAGTACCTTCAAATTAAACATGGAGTCTGGCTGGACTTAAAGGCAATGTGACATGTTTAATGGTTGGTGAAAAAAACTTGGGTTCATAATCATTGAGAAATGACGTCTTGACTTTTGGCTACAATGCCTCTTGTTAAACCAACATTTCTTGTATGTCTCAAATAAGCAAAACCTAATAAATTTTCTATCTTTTAATTTTGAAAACAAAGTATGTAGGATTTCACTCTAATTGATATCAACTTCTTGTAGAGTATCTTCACCATTGGTGCTGGAACTCAACAAGTCATATGAAGTTTAGCACACTTATTGTCAAGGTTGTCACTCTCTAAAGCCATAGTCTAAAGAACCCACACTCAAGTACCTTACCAAAGACCTTAAAAGTGATGTAGTTGCTAAAAATAGTCAAAATAAATAACAGAAAAGATATCATCAAAAATAAATAAGAAAATGAACCAACAACATTGAAAACTAGATCAAAATATAAAGACAAAAAAAAGCTCCCATACAAAAATCTATTTAACCATAGAATAACAGGCCAACACCATTCAAAAGTTGAAAAGAAAACACAAAAGAGTCATACTAAGATTCGACTCCAAGAGTGGCCAAGGTCCCGTTCCATCCTCATATCCAAAAAAGTGAAATCGCATAATGTTTATTTGTTTGAAAGGGTCTTTGTGATCTCACAAACTAGACATTCCGTATGTACTAAATTGCTATACCACTAGACATGCTCAATTACTCAAGGAATTCTTTGGATTCTTCCTCTATATTGATCGAAGTTAGCCAAACATTGACTCTTGAACGTCCTTAGGGAAGCGTAAATAAGTGACCGTAGACCATGCATACATTGTGCTCTTCGAATCAAACAAGATAATCAAAGGCATGTTCAGGGAATCCAACCATATGCATATGACAAAATAGAGCACATTGTGAAGTAAGCACACACTCAGGCGAATGAAATTTGACACTAAAGACACAGAAGTGGATACTATTGAGTTCAAGCTCCGCGTACTCCTTCTCGACTAACTTCATCGGCACAGCATGGCACGAGACATCGGGGAGGGCACCAACAGGCCTCTGCCCAACCACACCGTCCGCATCATTCTAGCTTCGAGCTCACCACAATTCACACACCTGCAAAAGATTGAGCGGATTCTCAAAGAACAAGCAATATACCCGGATATTACCTGGGATATATCTAGCTGATACCCGGGAGCTAAACCCTAAATGCCTGGTCAAAATCCCAGGACGTTGCCCTTGTAGAATCCCTCTTTCGTGTTGCGGATTCGTGCGGAGCTTGCAGCTATGGCCGTCTTTACGTTTATCGTGAAGCATTCTGGTGGCACATGGACCGCCAAGCAGCACGGAGGCGAAGCTGACCTTGAAGCGAGCTCTGCTTCCACTTGGGAGCTTCAGAGGAAGCTCACCAACTTGGCCCTCACCTCCGCTGGCTCCGGTGCTGTCTCCTCCTCCTTCTCCTTGATCACCCCCACCTCTGCTGTTGCTCAGGTAATGCTCCCATCAAAATCACCTTCCAGGGTTTTGTTTCATGCTCAATATGCCACACTTTTGCATCCCTCCAGTCTTTTTTGCGAATGCTAACAGAAAAAATTCAGCAGTTTATAATATATGGAGTGTGGTATTCTGTGGAATGCAATGTGTTTCGATTTTGTGAAGCCGGTAACTTCAACCTTTAGCATCACATATCCGATGCCTCAGTGATCCTGTAACTACCTTGAAGTTGATGTATTGCACGTTACTGGAAGCTTACATCAGCCATATTAATTACGCTTAGATACGTAGTGAGATTATATTTAAGGTCATTTTGTTGATTGTTATGCACCAATTTGTGGTACAGGTGATTGTGGGTGGAGGAGGCGGCGGTGGATTCTCTGCCGGATCAGCTCCTGCGGCATCCAGCGGCGGTGCTGCGGCTCCTGCTGCTGAGGAGAAGAAGGAAGAGAAGGTGGAGGAAAAAGAAGAAAGCGACGATGACATGGGATTCTCTCTCTTTGACTAGGTCGTAGCAAAGCATCGTACAACTCTTGCTGTTGTTTCTCAGATGAATCAGGCGATGGCATTCGGCATATTTTGATGATTGCATGCATGATTTTACATACCCCAGTGCCGTTTCGATCGTGCATGATTAGTGGCATCGTATTTCAATGTTGAGGTGGCAGTGTGTATTGTCCCGCCTGAGGTTTGACTGATCTTAGAAGTAAATATTTGGGTCGGAATGTGGCCCAGCTTTATTACCTACAACGTTCAAGAAGGTGCGAGTGCGTTTTCTCATTTCCGTGCGCGTATTGGTGTTTCGGTACATCGATCGGTAAGCATCGGTGGAGTTCTCTGCTGTAGAAAATGGGGTACTTAAATTGATGATTTACTGCTGAGAAAATGAAAATGGGGTACTTCAAAATCAATGCCCTCTCCTGATGTGTAACTTTGTATGTTGGGCACTCAAGCTGATTTTGCTCATTTTTTTATCGAGGATGTCCTTTTGCCTTAAACGCAGGTAACTGTCCTTGCACTAGTTATATGAGAACATCATTATTACAAATATCAATAATGGCAGGGTGATGGATATGAAGTGGCTTAATTGCTCGAATCTTCTTTGATTGAGTAAATTTTTATAATTGAAATTGGACTTTAACTGATATCCATATTAGACGTTGATACAAAACTGAGGGAAAACAATATATCTTTTCACATTCTTTGATGTAGAATTGGCACTGCAAATGCCATAGCACATGTCAAACGGGCTTTGTTTGATATGAAGCCTTTGATCCGTAGGGGTCGATGTCAAGTAGGAGGGTTATACCTAAACTCTTAGGACTGTCATTTAAAGTTGAAAGCAGACAATGTCACCAACACATTTGCATTAGGAGAGATCAGCGGAGGCGCTTGATCACCACCTTCGACTATCACTACATGAGCTCAACGGTACTAGTTGAGGTGGACACATAAGAGACTTGTGATTAGTGCATCTAAATCATGAAATAGGGCAATTACAAAAGTATTTGATGGGTATTGGGTTGTGTCACAAAGCAATGTTACATTTAGTTCACTGCGTAATCTAATATCTTACAAGTGTTTGATTGCTTATGGCTTAGTATGGGTTTGCTCTCAAACAAAGATGTGCTTCTTTGTACTGAATTAGAAATGATGCATCGTCTTAAGAACTTGGAATCAATGTATTTTTTCTTTAATCTACATTGGCATCATGGTGAATCCAATTGTTCACTCTCATGTCAGCACAATTGAGAATTGAGGTTTGGGGCATGGTAAACACAACGCAAGAGGCCCTGGGTAAAGCTTCTTTTCATCTTACACATTTCTTTTCAAGTAAATCACTTGCATTGCCGATGATAAATGATGCCATATATAATGAAAATTGTTTGCTTTAATTCTAGGTTGATGCGTTGCAATTCGAATCGGCGTAGCAACACCTTGGAAAATCTTTGGCACTGAAGTTCAAATCGGCGTTGAATCGGCGTAGCAACACCTTGGAAAAATCTTTGGCACTGAAGTATACGCATTGCTTGCTTTCAAAAATATATAAAGATCGTGATAAGTATACCATCAATTAGATGAAAGTTTGATGCATTTGAAATATTATTATTACAATGTGATGTGATTCCACTACTAGGTTAAAAATAAACAACATAATTGTGCTAAAAAACAAGAACATAATCTTATTGGTGTGCAACAACCCTTTAAAACATATTATCCATAATGCCTTCATAGAGAAAGCCTTACTTGTTGCTACACACAAAAAGACTCACTACACTACATTTGATAATTAGTGTTAGATACACTAATTTACATAAACAGGTTATAAGTTTTTACTGTTGTTCAATAATTTTACCCACTATATTGCCCAAGATGGGGGTCCTTATATAGTATCAGAATTTATGCTCTTGGTAAATTTTTTTAAACAAAAGTAAAAACTTATAGCATTTTTAAATCTTATAATAATCTAACACTAATTATCAAATTTGGTGTAATTTGGTGGCATCCTTCAAGAGTCTGTCTTTTCCATTTACCTAAGATTTATGATTATAAACATTCAATTTACAAGGATGTACAATTTAAAATTGAGGTCACAGATTCAAACACACTACATACTCAAAGTCAACTACGCGATAAACATGCAGACTGGATGAATTTCTTTACTTTAACCCTTAAACGCCCATGGGGTCTGAAACGGGCAACCCAAAATTGGATCTCAGCATCTTTTGGACTTGGGCATCATGAATAGACCAATCAATGATGAGCTCCTCCTACAAGGTTATGTACAACCCCAACCTACCTACCACAATCCTTTCAAAGCACAAAATCATTCATACAAATTGTGATTTGAATTGTGAAATTTCACTTTTTGAATGCATCACAAGAAGGTCACCAGTTTGACATCAAAATATAAGTGAAATGTTGAGTACAGTGAGAGCTACAGGGAAGATTCTGTTGGAATCATGGCCCTTAGGCTTGCTTGGGCTTTTAAGGGTTAACATCTGTGACAAGATTTTTGGACATCATTGAAAATCATAATCTCTGGTATCGAGCTTCCGCGCTCCACCTTCGATTGAGATTTTTAATAATGCCCTGCTCACTATACGTAATCCTAAACCTTGTACTATAGATCCATATTAGTATCTGGAATCAGCTTAGGACTAACCCAGAAGAGATGGCGTTGTTGCAGCGATCCTCTGTCCCATTGCAGTCCTGTTACCAGTACTGTGACTTTCACGACGTTGTAATCTCGACGAGCTCTTGTGCGATTGTCTCCATCACCCAGTAAACTCCTTATCTGTTCCACTTCTCCTTCCTCTCACAACAGATCGCCTGCCGACCCCAATGAAGCTTCTGTGGTTAGTCTTGTCAACTCTCAGTTTTACGACTCTTGGTCTCTGATATGTAATTTTGGTTCTGAGAGTTCTGCTCTTGAGCCTCACTTACAAGGATGATGCCACTGGTGTGGTGTGCATTACCGGTGAGGAAGGTGATGTCAAATGCGAAGGATGAGACGAAGGTCCTCACTTTCAGGTGGATTCCCAGCAAACAACTCTGAGGTCAGTGCAACATATTCCTAGTTTTTGCTGAGTGATGTCCTGAAAAGTAGCTGTGGTGAAGAATGTTGTGTATCAGTGTGGATATCATAAACCCTTGAGTGGATTTATGTAAGAGAAGAACAGCGAAAGGAGTGAATATCATGAACAATTCAATTTCCTTTCTTAGTGCTGCTTGTAGATTATAACGCTTCATTGAAACCTCACTAGTATCTTCGGTTGCAAATTACGGTGATACCAAACAAACCCCGCCACTATACATTTAAGTCAGAAGAACAAACTGCATGAGCATATAAACATAAGATCTAATAACAACACACGAATCGCAAACGCGAACTACTGACGACACGACTTCGGTAAATGAAAAGTCTTGCAATCGTAACAGTAAACCCCTAATTGAGAGACACCATTGCGAGCGATGATCCTATCATTAGATGCAAAGAACTTCCCCGTCAAGTATGTTATTAAAGGCATGATCGATTCATGAACGACTCCCTACAGCTTCTTGTTTTATGACATAAATAATTTGGCAGCAAGGTACCGAAATCCGATCGTCAATTCCCTCCAGAAAAAAGCATATATCGCAGAATGTTCAGAAATCCTTCTCCACATCTCACTCATTACTTATCAAGGAAGAACGTCACAGCATGCAGAAACATGATAGTTTTGGCAACTCAACCACAAATATTGTGTTGAGTCGCATACACAATTAATTCTACATCCTTTAATCTAGTCTTCAGCCAGCCTACAGACCAAGCTTGGTTCTGCGCCAGTGCCTGCGCTTGGCATTGTACCTGAAACAGGACAGACATGGAACATAAGTACGAAAGAAAACATCCTTAACAGTGTACCATCCTCATTCAAATGACTGACCTAATTTAAACGACAACTGAGTATTACAATGATAGGGCAGCTCCGACCTGATGGTGTTATCGGTACGCATGCGGATCCAGTGAGGAATAGGGCGATTCTGCCTCAGCTTCTTCGCCAACTTCTTCTTGATCCTGAACGTCTTTTGGGACGGCTGATGAACAAAAACCAGTACATAAGTCCATAGCCCCAATAACACCACAAATGAGGAATTCTGATGCTTTCAAACAGGTGCTAACCCTAAACAACAAAAACCCTAACCAGGGCGATGAGGGCGAAATTTACTTCGATATTAAGGATGTTCGGGTTCCAATCAGGGAGCCAAATCGCGAATACGGTCGTGAAATAAAGTGCGAGAAATAACACATATTGTATAGCTACGTACTACCACGGGCTTCAGCAATTTCGACAGGGATAGACAAAAGCAAAAATATGAGGCAAGGGAGAAGATGGGCAGGGTAGAAAAGAAGCGTACCATGGTGACAGATGCGCTGGGGCTCGGCGACGAGCGCGGCAAGACAAGGGAGCGAGTGCTGCGACACTGACGCTGGAAAAGAGACTCTCCGGAGGTGCGAGACGGAGTGTTGTAAGGGTCTCTGCTAACCCTAAGCCTGCGATTGTTCTAGCCGTTCGATTCGACGGATCTAATGGTTATCTACGATCACGGTCGTTCTCTGGTCCATTTCGAACGACTTTCATTCATCCCCTGAAAATGTAATCACCCACAGTAAGTTGGAGTGTATTATGGTGTAAAAAGAAGTATTCCAACCTTTTTAGGGGGGGGGGGCTTGAAACGATCTGAAAACAAACGAGACCCTTATTTTGGGGTAAGCGTTCTTAGCAGCTACCAAGGGGTAAATTTGTTTAAATTGCCAAGGAGTATGCCTACAGTATTTTGAGGTTGTAGACCCCATTTCTGATTTCAAGATCATCAAAAATGATCTCATAGGGCCTCCACAGATTCTAGGGTGCCTCCCTACTAGCTACCACGAACCATTGCCCCTTATTTTGAGACCAAAGGATCATTACTAAATATTCATTAGATATAATGTCAACCCTAAAGACAAAATGGTCTTCTTTCTTATCTCTAAGTTTTCTTTTATTTTTTTTTATGCCTATGGTTCAAGCACCAATCTAAATGATGATCAAAAGGTTAAAAAATTTACTAATGAGCAGATTTTATGTTGACCCAAGTGTACACACTTGAATAATCAACATATGTTAACAACTTGTGAGCTTTAGAGGTGTCAACAATAACATGGTTTAAGTTTTAAAAAGAACTATTCAAACAATATTCTATTTTCTTGTGAATTTGGTTCGATAAAACCAAAATGATTTATGCTTATTTGATAAGATGATTCACAATTATTTTTCGATTCGTGAATTTCATGTGACAACAGCAAGAAGTAGAGTTTGTTATAATTTTTACTTTTCACTTTTACCATATCAACAACTATTTATGGTATTTAGGGAGTGCATCCATGTGAACATAGTTGTTAATTTTTTCAACAAAAAGTGAAAAGCTATAGTGATCGGTAATAAGAGTAGATATTAGAGTATTGTCTCTGTCTTTCTCTTTAGCATTATGGAGGCACGCCCGTGGAGATGGTCCCACTTTACTTAATTTTGTAAATGAGAGCATGGTCAGCCTTGTGCTCCAGGCCGGGTTGCTAGGTTGGGTCAAAAGCTCGTAGGCGCCGCTCGTGCGGGCGTTGAAACCCCACCCCAAGCCGGAAGGCACGGTAGAAGAAATGGCTACTCACGAATCATATTTTTCGACAAGCCAGTTATAATAGAAATTACTTTTTGGCAATAAAATCTTTACCATATGTCACTCTCTTATTAGTTAATGGGTCGCTAAAATGTGAGTAAAGGCACGGGATTACTTTGAGATATGACCGACTAAAATTTAGTGGACTTTAACCCTCTTGACCAAGTTACAGGGATACTGCATCAAATGGGGTTCTTCACACTTCAAACTATTAAGAGAACAGTCGGTTATCATCCATCATCCACCGTTAGTCTCTCAGTAGATAAGTGCCGCCACTATTTTCGGCACTAACGGCCACCACTCAGCCGCTTGTACTGGACCTACTAAATATATGAGACTCTTCGATGGGGTTTGCTCTCTCTTGCAAAACTTTTGTGATTTGAATTGCTTCGTGTTTGACTTGTCACAATACGTTATCAGCACGCTCTCCGCTTGAGCTCCCTCTCTCCCTACTTTCAATTACAGCAGGTTGAAGAGGTAATACGCTCATACAACACTGCCGGCACCGCTTCTCAACTTTTCACACCTGAAGGACCGATTCCAGCGCCGGGGAGACTCCATCGTGAGTGCAGAATCTCACTGCCTGATCTGACATTGTGCTTGTGGAGTGGAGGGCTTCGGCATTCTCCACGAGTCCTGGATTATCAGTGGCTGCTGCTCTGCTGTTCCTCCTGCCGTAAGTAAGTGAAGTCAGCACTTTTTCTGCTGCCAGCATCTTTTTTTGCTCTGTCGCCCTCAAGTTCAGCACCAGTGCCGACCTAGCAGATACGCCAGACACTAGGTAGCACCTCCGAGCACACAGTGCTTGTCGCAGCGTTGCATTTTTTGCTCGTGTGTCTTCAGATCAAGCAACATCATGATGTCAATTCACGTTGCGAAACCGATGAAGGAGTCACGCACCGCATCGTTGATTTTCGATCAGTTGGAGGAAGATGGCACAAACTACACCGATTGGAACTTCAACATACGGGCGACCCTGGCTGCAAATGAGATCGACCCGACGCTGAACCTGCACCCACAAGAAGAAATACCGACATCGCACCGTTGGCAAGCAATGATGATCATGCGCATGCACATGGCGCTAGCGCTCCGCATGCAGTATATCGCCGAAGAAAACCCCGCCAGACTCTGGGCGGACCTCGAAGCGCATTTTAAACATGAAGAAACAATTTTTCTCCCGCGCGCTCAGGCCGATTGGAGTGCACTGCGAGTTCTCGACTTTCCGAACTTCTCGACATACGACTCTGAGCTTCACCGCATCACTGCCCACCTCAAGCTTTGCGGCATCACGGTCACGGACGCCGAGCTGATAATAAGACACTAAACTCTTTTCCTCCCGCATGTGCTATTTTATCTCAGCAATACCGAAACATGAAATTCACACGTTACTCAGAGCTTATGAAGTATCTGCAGGTTGGAGAACAACAACAACAAATTCTCCTCCAAAATGCAGAGAAACGACCGGCTCGTGAAATTCACTCTACTGAGAAGACATCAGCTACCACCAGAACTACAACCACACCAACCTCGGCATCAAAAGCCAGCAATTTGGGACGCGAAACTCACACTTCCGAAGTACTTACGCGACCCCCAAAAGGCGGTTCTGTGAAGCCGAAAAACCATTGGAGCAAGCCATACAAGAACACGCGCTATTCATCAGGTCAGAAATTTGGAACCTCAAGCAATCCTCCTGCACGTCAAGTCAAGGGGAACTGCCACAAATGTGGTAGACCTGGGCATTACGCCCGTGAGTGCAGAGCATCCGAATACATTGTAAATATGTGCAAGGAGCTCCAAGCACTCAAAGGTTCAAAAAGAGAGGCACACATTAGATGCCCCCTCTTTATCGGACCTCAATGTGAGCCATCCAAATGGCTCACGTATTAGTTATTGAATATCTAGATACAAAATACATTTTGATTATAGTAGTTTGTGTGGTTCCTATAGACTAAATGCATTAAATTGGAATTTATAGAAATAGGCTCGAAAGTTATTAGAATGATTATGAAAAGCATTGAGTATGGCAATTTAGTGAAAATTACATGATTGTATGTTAGGAAGGATAACTAAATTGTTAGAATTGAAGAATATTTGATGTGAGGTAGTATTAGAGTTAGAGGTAGATAGACAATTTAGAAAGTAGAAAGGTAAGAAGGAAGGTGAGGGAGTAGGATTTCTCCCTCATGCTTCCCCTCTCCCCTTTATCTTTTTTTTCTTTCTTATTTCTTTCTACTTGTCTCTCTCTTTTTGCTAGGGTGAGGGTTCTTTCATTTTCTCTCTCCCTCTTGTGTGTAGTGTGTGTGTATTGTGTGTGTGGTTGAAAGACTTAGGGTTTGTGATTGATAGGAGAGTAGGTATAGACCAAGGGTGATGTCTATTAGTGTGTGGGAAGGTGTGTGGTGAAGAAAAGTTGGGTAGGTTGAAGAAGAAATGAAAGAGTGAGGATGTCTTCACCAAGGTTGAAAGCTGCTGACTTTGGAGGGAGATTGCGAGCGCTTGGAGAGGAGTCTGGACATGATCTTTGGTGGAGAAGAAGCGTCGTTGAGTTGGCTTTCTAAGAAGCCTAGGCTCACCTTCAGCGGATCAAGGACGAAGGAGTGGCGGTCGCTTTTGTGGAGAGGTGTTGACAGTGGCGGCAGTTGGAGGCTGTTAACTTTGGAAGGGGATTGCGAACGTTTGGAGAAGCGTCTAGACAAGATCTTTTGTAGAGAAGAAGCATTGTTGGGCTGGCTTTCTAAGAAGCCTAGGCTCATCTTCAGCGGATCACGGACGGAGGAGTGGCGGTCGCTTTTGTGGAGGTGTGTTGGCTATGGCGGTAGTTGAAAGGCTCAACTTTGGAGCGGCATAACTAGAGACCTAGACAGAACCACGGGACGAGCTTTTGGAATCAAGTGCTTCATTAAGTTAGCTTTCTAGGTAGTCCTAGCTTGCTCCAAGAGGAGCAAGGACGAAGGACTGATGGCCATTTTGGTGGCCACGGGTCCAGCCGCCGGTTGGACACCGGTGGTATTCTTCCTTTCTCCGTAGTTGTGATTATGATTGCATGTTTTGAGTTTTCTTATGATTGTATGAGATTGAATATTCATTGTATGCATGATCATTAGCGTATTCTAGTAGGAGTCCATTGCTTGGAGGTTAGGGTTCACACTCTCAACCGCCCAACTTCTAGGGCTTTCCACCGACCGGGTGAATTGCTCATACTCGATCCAGTGAACTACATGGTGGGTTGCGGATCCACTACCGTTGAGGCCAACATTGCCTTACTCGATAGTGCATCCACCCATACCATACTCCAAGACCAAGCATTTTTTAAGTTCAAAACTCATAATGAGCCTTGGCAAACTTGTGATCTAATAACAATCGCAGGGAAACAAAGTTTCTGCTTCCGTGAGGGCCGGGCACACATAGTGTTACCCGGGGGAGCCCCCCTCATCTGCGAACGAGCAATGTATGTTCCTGGCGCCTCTCGTAGCCTGATCAGCTACAGGGACTTAAGGGCCAGTAATATTCACATCTCCACAGCCCATGGGAAGGGAGGAGAAGTGTTGGAATTGCGGAGCGGGCATAGCCTGTTGGCTACAGCACGAGCGGGTGCTAGCGGTCTTTATGAGCTCCCAATCCGAAGAGGAGTACCAACTCCTTCCAACTCGAGTCCTAGCACTCCCAAGGGCAATGGACAGGCCTCCTTCCTCACGACAGTCAGAAGGGCGGATCTCTGGCACCATTGATTGGGACATTGCGGCACAACGATGATGAGGAGGATGATACCAATCCTAAGCGGCCACGAGTTGAGCACCCGAGACGCGGAGCACACCTCGGAGTGTCAGGCATGCGCCCAAGGCAAGCTTATTCAGCAGCCTGCAAAGTGGAAGCTTCCGAACGAGATGCCAGCACCCCTCTTTCGCCTCCAAGGCGATTGGTGCGGCCCCATCTCCCCTAAATCAGGTCAGTTCAAATACTTCTTTGTGTTAGCTGATGCGTCGGGGAAACATACGGAAGTATCACTTCTCATCACCCGAAACAAGGTATTCCCCAAAACCTTAGCCATGCTCATTAGATACAAAAAACCACTACCCAGAATTCCCTATGTGTCATCTTAGAATGGACAACGCTTCACAATTCAAATCCCATGCATTTGAGGATTTTTGTGTAGCTTCAAGGATGGAGCTTTCCTATTCTGTGCCATATGAGCATGTACAGAATGGCCTTGCAGAAGCTGTAATAAAGAAAATTCAGTTGATAGTTTGACCATTGCTATTTCATGCCAACCTCCCCTCCCAGTTTTGGGGACATGCGGTGCTACATGCTGCAACTCTCCTAAAACTGAGACCGACTCTTCTACATACTCAAACCCCGTTAGAACTAGCATCAGGAAGGACACCTCACATAGCTCACCTCAGAACGTTTGGTTGCGAGGTCTGGGTACCAGTCCCGGAACCAAAACAAACGACTATGGAACCTCATCGAGTCAAAGGTGTGTACTTAGGATTCGACACGCCGAGTATTATACGATATAAACTTCTCAACCGGGACGATGTATACAAAGCTAGATTTCAGAATTGCAAGTTCGTAGAATCTCGCTTCCCCGAAACTCAGAGCCTCAACAAACTTGCTGTTACACTAAACTTTCGTGATTCAGAAACCCTTACTCTCAATCCAGATCCTAGAACCTCACTCATAGATAGTGAATGCCAGAAACTCCTCAATCTTCAGCAGCTAGCGGAAAAGATTCCGGACGGATTCCATTCCGGCCCCAGAATCATACGCAGTCCAGTACCAGGCTCACGGAACCCCGTTCCGGTAGCAATTCCAAGTAAGAAACGCAAAGTCCGAACCACTCTCCTAGCTGACCAGTCTCTCGAGGTTGACAGCCCATCATGGGACGACCCCGAAGCTTTTGTGTCTAGTTTATCCAACATTGATTCTGATCCCCAAACTCTAGAACAGGCAAAGAAACAAGTAGACTGGCCTCAGTGGCACGAAGCTTTACAAGCAGAATATAACTCGTTACGCAAACGCCAAGTTTTTGGAGAATTGGTCCACAATCTTAGCTCACCGCCTATTGGACACAAAATTGTGTTTACTAGGAAAAGGGATGAACAAGGAAAAATCCTACGCTATAAAATTCGCCTTGTAGCCCAGGGATATGCTCAGAAACCCGGGATAGATTTTGAGCAAACATACTCTCCCGTGATGGATAGTACATCCTTTCGCTACTTGCTTAGCTTGGCAACTCAGCATGCACTAGAAACCAAACTAATGGATGTAGTAACAGCGTATCTATACGGAAACTTAGATACCGAGTTGTACATAAAACCTCCCCAAGACTTCTTGCCTCCTTCACGCCCACCTCCAGCTGGGAAATTCTCTGGATTGCGTATCTGGAAAGCATTATACGGACTTAAGCAGGCAGGAAGAGCATGGTATCACCATTTCAAAACCTACCTTATGGCTCATAGTTTTTCAAACCACCCTGCCTTGCCTTGTGTCTTTGTGCTTAAAGAAGCCACTGAATTTGTCATCCTTGCTATATATGTTGATGACTTGAATTTAATTGGCACCCCGGAGTTATCCAGAAAAGTCGAATCGATATTGACAAAACAATTTGAAATGAAACTACTAGGACGCACAGCCTTTTGCCTTGGCCTCCAGATCAAGCATTGTGCAGATGGAAGTTTTCTACTTCACCAACAAACGTACACCAAGAAGCTCCTTCGCACCTTCAACATGGAGACTGCCAATGCGCTCACCGCGCCCATGATTGGGAAGTCCAAGAACGAGGACGACCCCTACCGCCCAGCCGAAGAAAATGAGCAGGAGATTGAGAAGCGCCAATACCTCGCAGCAATTGGAGCGCTACTCTATTTAGCCACCAACACCCGCCCCGACATCAGCTTTGCAGTTAGTGTACTGGCACGCCACAACCAACGACCTACCACATGTCACTGACAAGGTATCAAACATCTGATGCGGTACCTACGTGGCACCGAGGACCTCGGCCTTCACTTCAAGCCGGGCCACAACGAGATCATTGGCTACGCCGACGCTGGTTACAAGACCGATCCCACTTCCGGTAAGTCCCAAACCGGTTGGATTTTTCTGAAAAATGGAGCCCCAATCTCATGGCGATCGTCCAAGCAAACAACAACCGCTACATCAACAAATCATGCCGAACTACTTGCGTTCCATGAGGCAGCAAAGGAGTCTGTGTGGTTGCGGACCATGCAATCTGCAATCGGCGACATGACCGGCCTTCCCACCGCCACGAAGCCCACGCTTATTTTGGAGGACAACGCCGCCTGCATCGAACAAGTCTCGTCTGGATTCATCAAGTCCGACATGGTTAAACATATTAGCCCGCAGTTGTTCGGCTACACCCAGGAACTCACGAGCACAGGCCAGATCGAAATACGGAAAGTTGCCTCAGCGGAGAACATCGCGGATCTCCTCACAAAGGCACTTCCAGCTCCGCAGCATCGCAAGCTCATACAACTCGCAGGCATGTCTAGCTTATCCGAACTGTAAGCTCCGAGGGCGTCATCACTCTTTTCTCCACTGGAGTTTTTAACGAGGATGACACCCTCGAGGAGGAGTGTTAAGAGAACAGTCGGATATCATCCATCATCCACCGTTAGTCTCTCAGTAGATAAGTGCCGCCACTATTTTCGGCACTAACAGCCACCACTCAGCCGCTTGTACTGGACCTACTACATATTTGAGACTCTTCGATGGAGTTTGCTCTCTCTTGCAAAACTTTTTCCTTGCTTCGTGTTTGACTTATCACAATACAAACATTCAACCCTCTTAGCCGGGCCGGGTTACAGCGTGGGTTGGGGTTCCTCACACTCCAATCACACTCCAAACAAGGCTCCACTCCGGCCCACAGTGCGGGCTGCACATGCTCTTACGTGATTGGGACAGGCCTCCTATCTGAACATAGGCAAGCAGTGTGAACGAGCCCTCTCTGAACCCAAATTAGGCTTCCTGTCCAAGAATCTACGTTCCTCATACATGTCACCCGATCAGTACTGTTGAATGCTTCGCTTGCTGGAGCTCTTCATCGCTCACTCGCTCGAATTCCGCCGTTACATTGATTTTGCTACTTGCGGACGACGATCCATCGCTCTTAGAACTCTAGATTCCGCTCAGCTCTTGTCGCCCCCGACATTCTGAGCGTTTCCCTGTAAAATTTTCTCAATTTCGAGTGAGGTAGGGTTCAGAACGATTGGATTGATCCGGGGGTACGATGTGTGCTTCGGCAGCTCGAATCGTTATTAGCCAGTGCTGGGGGAATTGAGAGTCAAATTGGAAGACGTTGTTCTGGCTCGCGGTCGTCTTTTAGGTTTTAGAGATCTGGATGTAGGTGCGGAAGTGAGGCCATTGTGGCGATGGGGGACGTCAGCGGTGTGAATCGATATGACAAAGGGCCGACCATCGGTTCCGGAACTTTCGGTGTCGTCTTTAAAGCAGTCGATAAATTGGTACGTGCGCTACTTTTAACGCTCAAGTGAAAATTCTTATTCGATCGTACAAGATATGTAATCAAACTCCACTCTCTCGCCAGCAGTTGTATCATTTTAAAATTGAACGATCTTGTGGAGAGTATAGTTAACAAATATGAAATTCTGAGTTTGTGCAGTTGAACAAAGGCTCTGCTTTCGTGATGCCTCATCTTAGATTCTGTAACTTACAACCCTAAACGACAGAATTCTTCCCTCTTTATGTGAGTACTGTCAGTTGATGAAAGAGAAATTTGACTTTAACTCTTATATTGCTTCATGTTGCAGACGAACAAGACAGTAGCTATTAAAATGATTAGAACGGGCAAATACAAGGAGGGAGTTAATGTAACGGCGTTGAGAGAAATCAAACTCTTGAAGGAGCTATATGACCCAAATGTGATTGAACTTTCGGATGTATATCAGTACAAGAGAAATTTATATCTGGTATTTGAATACATGGAGAGTGATTTGGAAGCAGTTATCTACGATCGCAACACTTTCCTCTCTCCTGCGGACTACAAGTCCTACATGCAAATGACCCTCAAGGGCCTCGCATTCTGTCACAAGAAATGGGTGTTTCACAGGTTCGTGTGGTCATCGGTTCGTGCTTGTTTCTGTTTTTTTCTTCACGAGTTTGTTGGTCATTACCTGTTGACAACATTTTATTCGGTGTCTGCAACAGGGATATGAAGCCGAATAATTTATTACTTGGCTCAGACGGACAGTTGAAGATTGCCGATTTTGGTCTAGCTCGGATATTTGGAAGTCCCGACCGGAGATTTACGCATGAGGTACAGAGCCGCCCTATGACTTGCTAATTTCAATCTACAGGAATCGTGTAGCTAAGATAGTGTTTAAATGCAATCTTGACATCTATGAATCATGCGGCTCAGGTCTTTGCGCGGTGGTATCGTGCTCCTGAGCTCCTCTTCGGCTCCAAAATGTACGGACCAGGTGTTGACGTCTGGGCAGCTGCTTGCATATTTGCAGAGCTCATTCTTCGACGACCTCTTTTCCAGGTAAGAAGCACAAGCCACCGCTTAGTATGCAGCAAGCTGAAGTGCTGGACTTGACATGATATTGAACTAGACCTGTAGCTTGTTGGGCCGCAACTCTGGGATTATTAGGAGTCTTGTCATGCACTGACTTTGAACTTGTTAAATTTCTTACAGGGCCAAACTGACATAGATCAACTGGGGAAGATCTTTCAAACTTTTGGAACCCCCCGAGAATCACAATGGCCGGACATGACTACACTACCTAATTATGTCGAATACTCGTACGCCCCACCACAGTCATTTCGCATTCTTTTTCCGCAGGCCAGTGAAGATTGCCTAGACCTTCTTCAGCGTATGTTTGCTTATGACCCCAACAAAAGGATCTCCGCTCAGCAAGCTCTGGAGCATCGGTAAGTGCTTCCATCTGCGTTCGTCCTCAACACACAGAGTTCAGTTTGGAAGCTTTTTGTCAATAATAACAACTTATAATACAAAGTTATAGGGTTGATCTCGTCTTTTTTGAATGATCTATTAGAGCTTCTATGGTTGCACATACACTTCTTTAACCATTTGAACACACTATGAGTCGGGTTAACTGCATGATCACACTCCGATGCTCTTTGTTTTGACCTTCTGAATGTGGCGTTGCAGGTACTTTAGAACCGAACCTGCACCGACACCCCCACATTTGCTTCGTAGGCCAGTTCGACACGAGCAGCACACAAACGCATTGGAGCCTGCACCGGAGGACACTAACATGTTGTAGAAGCATAACATAGGAAAAGGGGATGTTCACCAAGGCAATGATAACGCCACATCGACGAATAATGTAATGAAATCGGCTCGTACATCATTGCCGGAGCAATATGGTGCATTTTGTTAAATGGACATGCCGGCTGTAAATGCACAATGTACTATCGTTACCCCCAATTTTTGATAGGTTTGTGCCAAACCATGTGTCCACTAATTTGAAAGTGGATGATGAGAATTATTTGTAATGAATCACCAACTCTGAATGCCCTGTTTCGGACATGAAAACAATCGTGATATGCGAGTACTGAAGCCAGAGCCATCTTTTTGATATTCTTAAAGCCATGTCGTGCCTCCAGTTCGTTATTGGACACATTCCATCTCTATAATGTCATTCTTTGAATTCCATATTCTCACTCTCTCCTTATTCTGCAATACCATCCCCTCCTCCCTTTTATTGTCACTTCTTTATAATGTTACCCTCTGACCTCGTACTTGTGAGACGTATCATTGGTGACCACCATGGCCCACTTCATATTCTGTTATGTTATTCGATTTTAGTGTTTTTAGGATTTTGTTGCTCAGAGACGATCTTTGTTGTAGCTATGGAGTTTGTTTGATTCATAATTTGAAATGGAGGAAGGATTGCTTTGTATATGGTAACTATTGAGTTTTTTGAATTCGAGATGTGGTTCTTGAGTGTTTGAGCATCTTTACTCATAAGTTTCAAGGCAGATTTTATGTTTTACTCATGACCTTGAGTAGGTAAAAGTTGGGCGGGCATGACAAGACAATAAGTTGTCGTGTCTCACCAAATTTGGGTTGTGCCTCCTTTTGCACTCTTTAGCTCACATGGAATATGAGAAAATACATGTACCACTTTGCACATTTGATTATCACCCTTTCACTATGATTTATTTTTGTGTTCCATACTTCTATTCAATTTTGATATTATAACTAATTACTAGTTGGTTACTAATTGACCTCAATTTGATATTGACTTCATTACTTTCAAACCAATCTTCGAACTAATTTTGTTTTAACACTTAGACTCCCTAGACTCATTTAGACCCCTCGATGTGCCAAATGTTGAAACCGGGAAACCCCTAGACCGCTAGATGTGCCAAATGTCAGAAAATAACATTGTGGATGATAAAAGTTGTGCCAAATGTCGAAAAAAACAACATTTCAGATGAAAAAAGTCGAAACGACATTTTTGATGACAAGCTTGAAATATAGAAGAGTTCGTAACTTCTGCATCACAAGTTTGTTCATGATGAAATCACTTGTAATAGGTCTCAAAATAGATCTAGCTTTTGTGTAGAATTTTCAGACCTATCCAAAAAAGTATGAACTTACAGCATAAATTATAGTCAAGATAATTTTACCATTGCAAGCCAATCATATAAGATCAAATTACTCCTTCATGAATTTGTTTTGCATGAGTATGATTTCGGGAAGAAAACTATCAACTTCGTAGTTTCTTACCTAAAAGTTTCTTACCTTCATCTTAATAACAACCTTAAGACCCAAAAAAAAGAAAAAAAAGAAAAAAAAGAAAAAAAAAGAAAAAAAAAAAAAGGATTTTTTTCTCTGCACAAGTAATAACCTTGCAATGGTGAAAATTGCTCCTAAAATTACAAAGAAAAAGAAGTCTAAAGTAGACCCCTTGCATTGGATTTAATGCCATAAATTTCTCACATCTTGGATAGATTCATGGATCTTTTCAACACAAAAAAGTTTCAAGTTGCAATCTAACACATCAAACAAAGTTGAAATCCAACTCCTTAACAACCATGTATATTTTCAACATAATATCATCACAACAAATCTTCCAACTACAAATTGAAGTTGTTTGATTTCATCTTAAGATTCTACTTATGCAAATCTAAAATACATGAAAAGCTATATTGGATGTCACATAATTGCATGTAATAGTAAAACCATGCTCCATATTTGAAAATCTAAAAACAAAGGTTGCCTTTACAAAAATGCACGTCATAAACTCATGAACTCATGCTGTCTTGGATGGATTTGCAATTTTTACCACCCAAACTAGACTTGATTTGAAACCCAACTCAAGTGATTTTGTCTAAAATAGACTTAGGATGAGGAAGTTACAGTCGGTGGCTCAAAACCCACACACCACCACAAATTACTCTCTAGACCTAGAATTCACTATAATTCCAACTTTGATTCTCAATGTAAGCATGTTATACATTTCACGATGAGTGGTTTGGGGTACACCTATGGGTGTCCCTTCAAAGTATCATAACTAAATCGATATCAATCCAAATTTGATGATTCCAATTAATTTCATTTACTACAACTTTGCACGTTTTCCGAAAATAATTCCATTTGCAACTCCCCTAATGAGCTTGCCAGTTTTAAATTTAAGTTGTATCTACACCACTTACCACATGGTTTTTCAAAGTTTCAGCTTGTCATGCAGAATGTTGTTTTTCAACTTCGGGGGCATTTAGGGGTGCATTTAGGGGTCAAGACCGAATTGAAGTCCGGTTGAGCAAAGATATACTAGCCCCTGGGCCAAGGACAGGGATGGGGAAAGAGTAGCTCCGCGTTTCATGGTGAAGAGAGGAGGAGAGAGGGTGTGTTAGTCTCTGGACGCACACCCTTGTGTTTGACATGAAAACTTTGTAAATGTAAGTGGAGAAGAGGTTGGCATGCTGGGATGCAGTTGCACACACACGGAGGCTTGGAAACCTACAAAAACTTACAGATCTCGCACTAGTGAAGTCAGCACCCTTACACAAACTTTCAGATCTAGATCTAGATTTACAATTTCCAAGCTTGGTCTGGGATGAGTGTTGCATCCATGTGTTGGCAGATCTGGTTGTATGAGCTGGACATACGAACTGACCGCGTGTGTGCGACACAACCTCAAAACTCCACATACAAGATCAAACGATCTAAGTCAACACCCCCTCCATTCTCTCTCATCAGAGACAAGGACAACACATTGCAATGACTTCATCAACTGGAAGCAGCAGAAGAGATTTTCACAGGCTTGATTTCCTTAACCCTGTTTTTTACACCAATCTCCTATTGCTGTTTTTGCTAGGCTTTACAATATACTATACACTCTCTGCTCATAATAACATTGAGCATATAGGGATAGTTTTGCCTAACCATATGCATGAAGGTGGTACATTTTTCTGTAAACTAGGACATGTGACAATATTAAAGAGCAGACAGAAGATCCGCAGAAGAGAGGCACCATCACACTCACGATGCTATCCAAACAAAGTTTCAGCCCATGGAGGCAGTACAGCTTTAGCGCTCCAGACGAAACTGCATTCATCAAGGCAATCCGAGGAGCTGGCGAATACACCTACGCATGTAAAAGACAAAGTCGATCAGAAGTTGAGAACTCGAAACATCATCTGCTACGAGAAACCAAGGAACAAGAGGATTCGAAGTATGACTTGCAACGTCAAGTCTGGGAGAACGATGCTAGCTTGTGCGAGCAGTGCAGAAGATCAGGAGCTGAGAAGTCAAAACCAAACCAGCTACAGGAAATCGATGAAGACGACGACTCGAAGTATCACCTGCAACGCAAAGTCTGGGAGAACGATGCTAGCCTGTGCGAGCAGTGCAGAAGATCAGGAGCTTAGAAGTCAAAAGACGAGAATTCGAAGTATCGCCTGCAACGTCAAATCTGGGAGAACGACCCTAGCATGTTCGAGCGATGTAGTAGACCTGCAGAATCACTTGAGGCGCCAATCGAAGAGGACCCGAGGTGGTTCGAGAAGAAGGAGAGCAAGCAGTAGAAGACAGCGACACTGCAGTCCAGGGATAAGCTACCTCAACGGATCTCAGGTAAGTTGCCTAAACCCTAATCTCAAGAATCTCAGAAATATGAGACTAATTTTGGCATCCGGTATTACGAGATCAGATCACAACCACTCGCAGATGAAAATTGCAGCAAACCCTAGAAAAGTTAATAACGGTAAACGAAATCGAACAATGGACGATCAGAATTTGATCAGAATGAATGTCAGTCCGACGAAGAGTAGTATAAATCATGATACCAAGACTAGAATGTCCTCTCAAATCATTATAGCAACACTCGAGAAAGCTCATTGCCTCCTGTATCTCGATCGTCAGCCAGCTTCTAGGTGCGAACTGATTTTTCTTGAATTTGTGAACTTGAAATGTTTTGCTGCAATCTGTACCTTGTTGCCTAGTATTAGCATGATAGAGTTCAAAGTTAAAGGTAGTAGGTATGTGCAAGAGGCGTTGTTGATAGGAAGTACTTGGATTGGAAAATGTGCTGGAAAACTTGCTGCGCTGTATGAAATAAATGTGACAGATCTGAACTTTGCGAATCCAGTTTTGTTGTTAGAACCGCTGTCCCGTGGCGAGAGGAATCAAAGGACGACCAGATCAGTTCAGAGAGGACGACCAGATCAGTTCCTCCCGCTGTCCCGTGACGAGAGGAATCAAAGGACGACCAGATCAGTTCAGAGAAGACGACCAGATCAGTTCCTGCCGCCTGTAGTAGAGAAGGTTTTGTCGTATCCGTCGGCGCTGCCAAGAGTTGAAGTAACGACGTTGCAGCAGCCCACAAAAGCTGAAGGAGCGAGTACCAGGAAGTGCCGATCAGCCAGGAAAAAGCGGAAGAAAACCCTGATCTGCAGAAACAGACCAGAAGCTGAAAGATCGATAACTGACAAGAATCGAACAGCATCGAACCAGCGCAAAAACATTGGTGTAACTGAATACTTGCCGTCCCAACTGCCAACTCCAGTTGCAGCAACTTCAGGTACTATTTCGAACTTTGTACTCTTCATTGTTCTTCATTATAGTATGCACGTTTACCATTGTAGCAATGTAAATAGAACATATAGAGATAATCACGTGAACTACACTAAAACCAAAGTCTCACATAAAATGCATGTTTGTATGTCTAGGATAGAAGGTATTTCATGTTGTAGTGGTAAAGAATGTCTTTCTTATTTTGAAAGAAGACTTTCCACCACAGTTATTATATTGAAACAAACCCTCATGCGATGGTGTCTCTATGTGGATGATTATCCTAGTAAAGAAGATAGGTCTGCATGGGCTTGGAAAATTGAGGAAAGACCATTAAAAGTACATAAGAGAATGGGAATGATTGGACATGATAAATTGCAAAGGTTGCATGTAATGCACAAAAACCTTAGAATATGTAGATGTTTAAGTAGGTCAATGATTGCATTGCCTTATAATTTGAAATGCTCTCTCTCAAAACCCATTCACATAGGCCCTCAAATTAAATTGGGGGAAGTGAATGGAAGAGAGGTAAAAGAGAGCAAACCTCTACAAACCTTACAGAAACATTGTTTATATTTTCAGATGGCATCTACAAGTTCCTCAAACCCCAAAGATGTTGGTATGGAAGAGGTGAGTGCTTCACAAAAGAGATTAAGTGCAATGAACGAAACGTCAAGCCAAAAGAAGGCTAAGGGAAAGGAGCATATTGCACCACGTCCTCCCTTTTGGCTTGGGTTTCAAGCACTAAATTGGACCAATCGCAAAAAGAATTTACCAAAGGATAGATTTGTAAGTGTGCATGAGTTAATGAAAAGTGGCATGGAACATGAGGAGGCAAAGGAAACCCTAAACGCCACCCCTTCTTTTCCTTGGGTTATTCAACAAGAATGGCCCTACAAAAGGGAGGATGGGGTGGAAGGCCAACACTTCAACCTCACTCAAATCCCGTTTGATGTTGAGGTTGACGACCAAGGGTTTTCATTTTACTACCACATAGCCATCCATTTTGAAATAGAAGAGAACAGATGGGCAAGAGACTTGATATTGGAGAAAACAAAAGAAAGACTAAAAAAGATGAAGATAGAAGTTGGAGAAGAAATCAGTGAAAACATAGCAATTTTTTGTTTTCACAAGTCTACGACTTGGAATGGCCTAATTAAAATTCATTTGAAAGAGCCCCACAAGGATGGAAAGGCACTCCTCCAAGGAACGAGAGCTTTCATCCTTACTATGGATGATAACGTCTCGAGGAGGGGTAAAGTGTGCAAGTCGTATGACGCACTTGCACTCAATAACCTCCTTTCAGCAAAGATTTCAAGCGAAAACCTTAGGGGCAAAGAATGGTTTGATGTTTTAGATGAAACCATGGCGGAAGGGTTTTATAGGGGTCATGAGTATGAGATAACTAATGTCCAAAAGAAAAAAGAATTTAACTTTGCGTGGGTTGTTGCCACATCACCGGAACAATGTAACAAGATCATAAAATACAAAGTCACGGTTGATAATGAAATCCTAGAGGCAAAAGTTTCAATGAAAGAGAAGCTAACGGACAAAGAGAAAGCCCAAAAGAATGCACTCATCCTCATAGTCAAAAATCTCAACAAAGTCAAAAGTACTCAAGAAATTGAGTATGAGATTAAAAAACATATGGGCGAGAAAAATGTTGTCAATGTGTTTTTCCGACTTGAGGGTAAAAAGCATGTGGGAAGTTGTAACGTCCAGTGTCTAAATCCGGTCATTTATAAGAAACACTTAAAAAGAATGTAAAAATGTTGGGTAAATATGTGGAATTTACCCTCACCCTAAGAGTCTTGATGGAATTAATGCACCATCTCAAGAGGAACTTACATCTTTGGGGTTTTCGGATGTCAACACGACATTAGCAAACACGGTCGAAGCCATGGAAAATGCTCCACACAAGGGCTATTCAAAACAAGAGCTTGAGAAACTCATGAAAGATGCGGTCAAAGAAGGCAATAACGAGATACGAAGAGAGCTTGGAACCATGAAGGAGTCAATGATCAAGGAAGCAAAAGAGTATGTGGACACATCTTCAAAGAAGTTGAACACACAGCTAGCTCTACTCAAACAACAATTAGCAGCTACAATGCAATGCATAGATAGTGTAGGGGAAAGATCAGATATTTTGGCGATCGAAGGAAACATGGACACGTCAAACTAGCTTTGACAAATAACGCAGCGGTAAGATACAAGTTTTTATTGTTGGTATATTTTTATACTAATAACAAACACGAAAAAAACAATAAGGTATTACTAAATACCACCAACTTGAAGAAATTAATGAACTCCAAATATAAAACAAAGGAAAGAAAGAACTTAAATAAGAATAAAAAGATAAAAATAAATAAAATAGAAATAAAGATAGTTAAAATAAAAATAAAAATAGAATATACAACAACAAAAGAAAAAATAAACAAAAATAGGATAAATCAAACACAAGTAAATGAAAGCATAATTAAGATAAGTAAAAGTGAATACAAAATTAAAATAAACAAGAAGGTAAAAAAAGTAAAAGCAAAGGGGAAAAAATTGAATATAAAGAAAATAAAAGTGAAAATAAAAGAAAAGAAAATAAAATTTTAAAAAATAAAAGTTATGAAAATAAAAGTGAAACTAAAAGTAAAGAAAGTAAAAGTGGAACTAAAAGGAATAAAAATAAAAATAAATAAGTATAACATTAAAATAAAAATATATGCACTGAAAGTAAAATTAATTAAAAATACAATAAACGGAAAGAATAAGGAATTTAAAGTAAAAGTAAATAGAAATACCGTAAAAGAAAAAATAAATAAACCAAAAACAAATGTATATAGAGAATCATTATGGAAAAAACAGAATTGGAAGAAGATAATGTACAAGATAAAAGACATCTATAAATACAAAGAGAATAGGAATAATGGGAAAGGAAAAAGTAGAAGTAAGAGCTCTGATTTAAAAAGGGAAAACGAAAGTATGAAGATAAATATAAGAGGGAATGGCTTGAGAACGTCATTTTGTAAAAATAGAACAAAGATGGAAAAAAATAGGAAAATAACAATAAAAATAAAAATCAGAAAAGAAATAAAATTACCAAATACAAAAATAAAATATAATAAATTTGATGAGATAAAAAGCTATAAGAATAAAGCCTTAAAAAAGTCAAAAAATAAAAATATGACGGCTAGGAAAGAGAATAAAAAGAGGGTAATATACACAAGAAAGAATAATTTCAAAAGAAGATCAAAGAAAGAAAAAACAATAATATCTAAAAATAGAAAAACAATGGGAAGTAAAAATAGATATAGATACAAATTACTATGGAGAAGAGAAATTGAAAGCAAAAACCAACAAAAGATAAGGAATGATAAAACGACTAAAAATAGAAAAATCAAGGAGAGTGGAAAGACATATAATAAATTAAAATTAAGAAAGGAGATATATAAAAATATGATAAAGATAGTTAAATTAAGAATATTGAAGGTTTCAATTAAAGTAAGCAATACTAAAAATAATGTGTTCAAATCAGTATGAAAAATAATAACAAAATAGTGGATGGAGTAGGAAATCATTACCAAAGAAATAATAAAAATAAAAATGTACCAAAAGGCAATATCTCTAAAAATAGAATATCATTTTCAGTGGACCCAAAATTAAGAGATGAAAAAATAATCAATTTAATAATGAGTAACACGAATTCTAAATTAAAATCACGCAAAAGAGAATCCAAGATTATAATAGTAAATACTATAAATAGAAGTTGGAATACAAAGAGACTTAAAATAAAAGATAATAGTAGTATTTATCTTGATATATGTGAAAAAGAGAAAAGTAAACAATTAAGTAATGGAATTACAATTTCCCTAGAAATATATAGGAAGAATTTGGAAGCAGGGAGAGTTGGCTGGCCGGCCGGAAGCCCGGTGCAGGCACCAAAAATAGACTTACTAAAAATAGAAATACTAATAAAAGTAAGTAAAAATACAAATATTTTTAAATTAATTATCAATCTATTTTTAGAAAAAATATTTTTAGAAGACATATTTTTAGAAAACCTATTTTTAGAAGACATATTTTTAGAAGACCTATTTTTAGAAAACCTATTTTTAGATAACCTATTTTTTCGATTAATATATTTCTTGGCCAAAACCAAATTTGATAAAAAGACTATTTTTAACACTACCTCAATGAGTGTATCCAAGAGAACTTTCAACACATATTATTACAAATATAATGATATGCATCATCTAATCAAATGTGGGGATATTGAAACCAACCCTGGCCCTATGCCAGATGTGTTTGAAAAACACCCCAAACATACAAACCGCACACAAAACACGTTAAACATGAAAATGCGAGCTCGGCCTCCCGGCCTCACCTATAAACCAAATCTAAAAACAACATACAAAACCCACACACGCACCATTACACCCAAGTTAGAGACACAAAAAGCTCAACTTATGGGGCTTCTAAAACTAAACCAAATTAACAGAAACAAACCAAAATACCTCGTCACAAGAGAACATCTACACTACATAAAATACCATAAAATATCCATAAGTAAACAAACAAACCACACACACAATTCTAACCAAATAAAAAACCAAGTTCGGCCTCCCAGCCTCGCCTATAAACTAAAAACAATATACAAAATCCAAATACACACCATTACATCCACACTGATAATTTGGCCTCAAAAACTAAATAAACCCAACAAAAAACAAAAACATTCCATTACAGAACAACAACTACATCACTCAAAACATACTAAAATATCCAACCTCAAAACAACAAACGCTACGCAATACACTATACATACAAACAAACAAACCCGACCTCTCCAACTCACCTACAAATCAATAACTCAAAAAACATACAAAACACACACAAACAACACTATATCTACAAAAGTACCAAAATCAACAAACCACACTACTAAAAATTACCAATACACATACAACGACAAATATCATTTAACACGATGCGGTGTTATCGAAACTAACCCAGGGCCCATGCCAAATATACTTAAAACACACCCATCCGTTCACAAACGTAGATGCAAAAACTACTTTATACCATGCACAATTAGTCTACATCCTGAATACCAACATCTATCAACACAATTCGCGCCATGTCTCATAAATACTCACCCACAACATCCAGAAGCACAAATGAAATACCCATATCTTACAAATTACATCCAGGAAAACTACCATCACCCAGCACCTCGCATATTATACGCTCTTATCACAACAATAAATCCATCACCGAAAAACATGCAAACCGAATCCTTGAACACCCCACAAATCCTAATTGGACTACTATATTACTGAACGAAATGGCCACACTTCAAAACCCACCAGAAAGACATCTTAACAACCCACACCCATATACACAATTCAAAAACATAAATTGTAACCTAATAAACCCCCCCAATACCATACACAAACAATTATACGAATTCATTCAACAAAACAACACACCACCCAATCAAGAACAACTAAAAAACAAATTCCCATTTCTACCCGAGAACCTACTTACAGAAGCCCTAAAATTCAACGAACCTCTTCCTGAATACTCCCATCCCCCTCCAGCACCGGATGTACCCCCCCCACAAAATACAACACCAATCACCACAAACCATAAAACACATATAGTCACATGGAATGCCTCATCGCTCAACACCGCCCTCCCAAATCTACATGAATTAATCACTAACACTCCAACAAGCCCCCCAAATCATCGCAATACAAGAAACTAAACTAACTGCCACAAAATCTACCAAATACCTTCAAAACCTATTTCCAAATCACAAAATGATCTTCAACAACACACACGCACTAACGCGATGCATGCAACAACGAATGGAATATACACCTACAAGAGGAGGCCTTTTGTTATTTATAAACAACAAATACACATACCCATGTAATGTTACCAAAATCCCAACCCCCGCCGCAATATCACCATATTTACAAATCATAAAAATAAAAAACGAACCCCTACAACCTTGGTTACTTATACACATGTACATGCCGTCACATCCAGAAGACACCCCTTACTTAGAAACAATACAATTACAAATAACACAACAGATTACAGCACACCCTAACCACATTCAAATATTATGTGGGGATTTTAATAGAGACATAGCTCTCATAGGTCGTCGACACGAATTAGACACAACTCCACCGCAATTAGAAGACAAGGATTGGCGAGCATTCACAAATTCCCTACAACTAACATATATACCAACAAACACTGTATATTCGAGACAAGGAGGACAAAATTATAGTGAAACCAGCCTAATAGATGGATTTTTCATAAATACCCCCAATAACAATTTATATACATCGCTAACTATTACAGAACATAACCTCAACTCAGATCATTCTCCAATTACTCTTCAAATACCTCCAAACACACTGCTCGCAAGACCCCCACAAGAACCAACATCTAAACCAATAAGACTTTTAAATCCTATTCCACAAGAAAGCCTTGATAAATTCAAAACAATATTCTATGAAGACAACTCAAACGAAATCAATGACCTCACCTCTCTTCTCTCAAACACTCAATTAACAAATACACAATGGCAAACGGCATGCGAAAAACTAAACCACTTAATTCAAAAAACATCCAAGTTAATTGAAAACACTTGCAGCGCACCACCCTTGCCTACACTAACACCACGCACATCTGAACAAGGAGGATTTCTACCAAGAAAACTCCAAAAACAATGGAAAAAACACCTAACCACATACCATCTAATTCGCAAGGCTATATACAGTACAAAAAACACCCCCAATTGGCGGCAACACCCCATAATAGAAGAACTAAGCAAACATACACACATAGACATTCCACCACCTCCACTACAAACCAACAATCCACAAGAATGGATCCAAACCCTAGCAGAAATAGCAAAATCATCAAAAAAACAAGCACAAAAAATCACTACGAAATTCACCCAAGCATGCATTAAAAAAGCCATCACGAAATATAGGCAGTTATACGACAAAAATCCAAAAAAAATAAACAAAAAAGTCTTTAGATATCAAGATACTCCACCACTTGACTGTATCATAGATAGATATAACAACCTCTTAACCAACCCGAAAGACATTGCAATTGAAATACACACACAACAATCACAAACTAATAGGCCCACAGTCCCAACATGTTATCACCAACCCCAACACCCAACACTATGCACATGTAGCGTGAGACAATACCCATGGCACGATTTAGACGGCTTTGTAATAGACAAAAGAGGTAATCCACAAACCCCCTTACATAAATACTTCAACGATGAAATATATGGCCAATGTTTAAAACAACTATCCAATAATAAAGCACCAGGACCGGATAGAATCCCTAACTCCATTCTAAAAAACATGCCCGACAACTTTCATAAACTACTATCCATGTTTTTTCACCACTGCTACAAACAACGTCAAATACCAGCATCATGGAAACTAAGCCTAACCATACTACTATACAAAAAGGGTGATCCAGCAGTACTACCAAACCACAGGCCTATAGCGCTAGCCAATACAATCTACAAACTCTTCACGAGTACTCTCACACTTATACTTTCAACATACGGCGAACATCACCAAATACTACATGACAGCCAAGAAGGCTTCCGAGCAGAAAGAAGCACAGCCAGACAAATACAACTCATCACTGCAGCATTAGAGGACGCAAAACTCACAAATCAAGACATCTGTATACTATATATAGATTTTAAAAATGCATTCGGTTCCCTAGACCATGCTCGACTACTGTGAGAATGAAAGACCTTGGTTACCCTTTAGACGCAGTTACGCTAATTGGTAACATATACGCAAACTCTTCCACAATATTCACAGGCGAATATTTTGGCAAGACAGAACCAATTCCAATACAAAGAGGAACCATTCAAGGCGACACATTAAGCCCCTACATATTTCTCATATTTCTAGAACCACTACTAAGATGGCTACAAAGAGGGAATAATGGCTATACATTTGGTACATCGAAAATAAACATTACTTGTGCTTGTGATACGCAGACGATTTAGCGAGGACTTGCAAACACCCTCCAATCCATACAAACTCAAATATACAAAATAGATAAATTTTGTGAATGGGCAGGTATGGACCTCAGCGCGCAAAAATGTGCTATTACAGGCTGTCCAAATAAATCCAAAATAAAGCCTGATAAATTCAAGGAAAAAATAGAGCAACACCACATCACCTATAGAAACCAACCAATTCCTATCCTTCACCAAAACGAACCTTATGTCTACCTTGGTATCCACATGGTACCCTCTCTAAAATGGAAAATCCAAACACACATCGCGACAAACAAACTCACCGACCAATGTAAACAACTCGCAAAATGCCCCGCAACAATCAAACAAAAAATCAACATGGTTGATACAGTCATCAGAGCAGGGATCGCATATAGCTTCTATGCAGTCCCATTCTCACTTTCAACCATCAAAAAACTTGACAAAAAAATTATAGGAATCCAAAAAACAATCTGTGGCCTTCCAAAATGCACAGCGAACGTGATTACCCAACTTCCCCACAAACTCTTTGGTCTTCAAGCATTCTCACTAAAAAACGCATATCTAAGATGTATCGGCGAACAACTTAGAAATGCACTTAACAATCAAGGAAGACTAGGCAATATTTACAAAGGCCTTATTCAACACATAACTTCCAAACACGGTGGCGCAGAAAACATCCTCAGATTAAAAGCCTCTGACTGTATAAACTCTCCCATATCAAGAACACTACTTCTTCTCAAACAAGATGGAGGTATACATCTAAAAAGTACTAATGATGACTTCCAATTACACAAAACCGAACTGGAACGAGAGTGGTTAGAACAAACCACAACCGAACTTCCTCACCTCAACCCGGAACTATCAATCAAGCTCTTACACAAGCTTCTAATACACAATATCTACAAAATCAAACACATCTCTCTCCCAAACCGTACGAACCTCATGTCACCAACCGACTTTGCAACCTACTATAAAACACCAACTAAACTTGAGAAAAGTGCGCTAGAAATAGCTGAAAAACTATTTTGCCAAACTAAATGCAACCCAAATTGCCCTAACACCTGCACCCAACACCCACCGGCCCGCATACTCAAACCAAGATACATCTTAGACAATTTTGACTTACTCCCAAGACATTTAAACACCCGACCACAACCTACTACCCACCAAGATACTCACCAAATAAGCCCACCACCTAACATTAAAAACAACCCTCTTGAATATCCCATAACTACAATATTAAATCACAAAACAGTAACTACAAAAGACAAATACAAAATACCTAATACCCACAACACATACCTATGCAAATGGCACCACAATAACACCACATACCATAAATGGCTCCAACAGAGAGACCTATTTCCCCTAAATTATCCAATAGTCATTTCACACAATATTCAACTACTTAAGGATTACTACACTAAATCACAACATGATCACTATCGAAACTTGATCAACACTCACTTCATACAAGCACAACTCAAGGACACCAGGTTCATACCACCACCATCAATTACCCCACTTACGCAAATACACTTTGCAGAATGTAATCCAGAAAGAGACATTATTACTAACAAAACCACCATACAAATAAATAACGAATCAGCTCACCTATACGAAGACAATGGCCGATACCTCACCACCATACCCATAAACAGATTACAGTGGCTATGGCAACAATTTAATAAATACTCAAACAACGCACACGGGCTAATGCCATACACACAAACATTCGAAACAGAAATAATATGGCTATATCTAAGATATAAAGCTCAATTCTCCAAAAAAAACCCGAAACTAACACCCCACCACACCCTTCCAACAAACATTCTCGATCATATCACGACTAACCTCCAAATCAATCACTCATATTTTTCATCACCAATTACATGCTCCACCAAAATAACAAAATATTTCTCCCCTTTCTCCCGAGACAAAATCTTTGGATCTCGTGGCAACGCTTTTGAATATAAATGGACAGGCATAGGGTATGCCCATACCCATAATCTGGAAACAACCCAACAAGCCATCCACTGGGCGAGATTAGCGGCCAAACACGACCCAAATACAATCACCATAATAGTCACCCCCGACCCAAACTGGTACCAAAACCCAACCCCGTATATTGGACCTTTCCCGGATACACATATAATAACCCACTTCACCGCAGACTCCATCACATACGAAATCCCAGCACCCCCACAAAAATACAAACCAACAACCGAACCACTTGCAATATCCATCATGTGCATACACCATCAAAACAATCACGTTGGTACATTAGAACAAATTAACAACATTAAAAATGCAATTGAGGCCATGGCAATCCCACACTACTATATACAACAAGCTCCACCAACCCCATACAACACTATCGTCAATAAAAATAAAAGATGGAATAAAATTTTATACCCCTCATATACAAACTCAAACTCCGAACCCACATGTATACCCCCTCTACCAACGTTCGAAATCAACCCTACTCTAAAATTCCAACCGCAATACAACTACTATACGGACGGCTCTTTCATTCCACCTAAAGAAGCCGAGGATGGACATTGGAAAAAAGAAAAAGCTGGATACGGCATCTACAATCCCACAAAACCTGACATGCAAATATCAGAAAGACTTCTTGGCCTTCAAACATGCTTTCGTGCCGAATTAATGGCTATACATACAACCCTACACTTAATCAACACCAAATACCCAAATGAACCGGCCTATATCTTCACGGATTGCATAAACTGCCTATATAATCTAAATACTCACATACTACACCCATCCACACAACACAACCATCCTGACAAAACCATCCTAATGAAATGGTTGAGATATTACAAAACCGTACTCGACCTACTATATTCCACAAAGTTAAAGCGCATATTAACATCACGGCAACGAGGAAGGGACAAACTTGCGAAAAGTCGGGCGCCACCAAACGATATACGGTAGCCACAAAACCCCACGAATTCGCACACACCACACCATTCTACTACGAGAAATATAAATGGCGGGACCCGAACTCGCCTGGACAAGGGCCCGGTCAGATGCCTTCAAACATACATACACAAACAAGACTACGACAACAACCTTATAATACTCGCCGACCAATTCCCCAACATCAACAAATGGACAACAAACCCGGATATTGACAATGAACTATCAAATGCATATCTCGGCTAAACCCCATAATTACGGACTCCCAAAAAACAATTATTCTAAAGCTACGCACCGCCAATACATGGGGAACGCAAGGAAACAACTATTCTTTGGTAGAGAACGATTCCCATCAATAACTTGCTCTATATGTAACTCCATGGACGCCGACACATGGTTACACGCACTACTCAAATGTAGTCACCACCACATACACGCCATTAGAATCAAGAGACATAACAAAGCCGTATGGGAACTAAGAAAATTAATTCTCTCATCACAAAAATCACGTTGCTATATCCTCATGAACGCAGAGGCACATTTAATAACAACCCCAAGAAAATACGGTCCCTCCATGGCTATTACAATGCGAATGTACACAACAAAGATGTCATTGCAACGCTAGATTCAAACCGGATGTACTCTGCGTTAAGGGTCTACCACACAAAAACGACCCACCACCACACCCAATGACAACCTCACACTTCAATTTATAGAATTCACATCTCGTAACGATAGATTCTCTCAAGAAACAATTAATAACAAAACCGACAAATATCAACCACTTCTTCATAAACTCCGTAACCTAGGATGGAAAGTAGACCCCCTCATAGTCATCACAGCGGGTGCTAGAGGCACAACACACAAACCATCAATGAAACTTCTTGCAGAAAAATTTAACTTATCAGAAACATGCATAAAACACACATTCCATGAAATAAATACCATCGCCATTCAACACGCCGGATCAATTATTTTACACAAAAGGAAAATTGAGAATAACCAAACAATCCCCACAATAATGTAACAATAAAAGGAGGAGGGCGTGAGAAATGGCGTAAACCACTTCCCACAAGAATAGTCACACTTGTCTCAGGTAGATGGGACGGGGCCAATTGATTGGTACAAATTTCCTGCCTATGTATAACACACTAGCAGCACCAAGCCATGTATATCACATTAAACGCTCAAACGGATCCACAGAGTATCAAACCCGGACCGCTTATTTGTGACTCAAACATCCCTACCAATCAACCAGGAATCATGGCTTGGCGACCATACCCACGATAAAGCACAAAATATAACCTTACACAAACCTTAGAAAGATAATATTGACTATTTCTTGGTTACTTTTGTTTCTCTTGGCTACTATAGTGTCTAATCCCGAAAGGGGTGAGTAGTCTTGTACCAGAGTCCTCTTGTCCGGTGGGCATTAGGACACTGGCTTGACGAACAGACACTCTAATCACGCCGGCCCTGAAAAAGGACTGGAGTTTTTATCTATCTAAATAAATAAATAAATAAGAACACCAAACCCTTGTAGGTCTGGCGTGAATAAAATGCCCGTTCGACCTACCCTTGATGATATGCCCACGGGACCTTTTATCTATCTATCTATCTACTAGCCCCTGGTTTCAATACCGTAAAAGAGACCCATGTGTTTCAATACAGGTGGATATCAGAGTGATATTACAGAGGTTTAATGAAGTGATATTAACAAGTCAGTATATCAAAGAGGTCTGGAAGGGAGAGTGGAGAAGGGTTTAGGGTTTCTGATATGGTGATGAAGACGATCATCGAGTAGCGATGGGGAGTGCATTGTGGTGCTTCCTGAATTTCGCGATTGCAACAGAGCAATTCGTTGATCTGCTAGGAAATCAATTGTGCTCATACAGTTGGTGCGAATTCTCTGCTTTTTCTAGAGCGATTGCGCGAGAATAGCTATTTTTCATGTCTGTGTGAGAGCACTATGGAGTCCGTCAATGACGGTGGCGCAAGGGAGCAAGGCGCTGCTCAAGGGAATGGCACAGACACCAATCGATTGGAGTTGAATAACCCTAATGAAGGGAATGAGTCCGAACCTTTACAACGTATGGAAAAGTTGGAGATCGTGTCTACGAGGGTAGAGATCATGTCTACGAGGGTAGAGACCATGTCTACGAGGGTTGTTTCTGGAGATGGTGTGCCGAGAGTGCCGCTTTTCAAAGAGCCAAAAGCAATGGGACCTCCCTCTTCCATGCCTCCTCCTTCTATGCCTCCACCTTCGATGCCTCCACCCTCGATGCCTCCACCTTCGATGCCTCCACCTTCGATGCCTCCACCTTCGATGTCCTCTTTATCAATGCCTCCACCTTCCGTGCCACCTCCTTCGATGCCACCTCCTTCTATGCCTCCACCTTCGATGTCCTCTCTATCGATGCCACCTCCGTTGATGCCTCCGCCGAAGATTACCAAATCCAATTTGCCAGGACCGATGGGGCCTCCGCCAGTGCGGGTAAAAGAAAATAATGAAGCTTCGAAAGAGCCTGTGCAAAGCGCTGTTGCAGAAGGTACGCTTCTGTCCTACGTGTAGCCTGTCGTAAGAACATCACAAAGCTAGGGGCAATTGTTGTGGGAGGTCTGCGTTGAGGATACTCTGTCGGTGAACTCAAACAGTTCCATCAATATTTAGGAGTACACGTGTGTTGAGAGGTTGCTCGTTGGGGACAATAGCCAAATTCTATCGAGGTTGTACCACTATGAACCTCTCACGCAATTATTCAAAGTGGAAGGTTGTAGACCTTGTTCAAAGGAACTGCAGACAATCTGCTTTCACAGTAAGACAAGTATTTCAAGACATCAACTTAGGTCATGCTTCCACTCAACTTGCTATTAATTGAGGCCTTTGGTTGTAGCGGAGCATATGAAATGTCACAGGTAAGAGTTATTAGTCACAAAAGAGACTGGTTATCAGATTTGGTATTATCTACCTTAGTGGGATATTGAGCTTTTTTGTTTTTGTTTTGAGGCAGTATGCTAGAGGGGAAGAGGTATGGCGTATTCGGTCTGCATCTAAGCTTTTCGTGTGTAATGATAAGTTTATCAACTGGTGGTGAATTGGAGCTGATGTTCGCAGGAACAATCGTTCAATTCCAGGGCTTCTGAGTGTGCTTTACGTGAATCTTGCTTGAGCTAAAATTCAGGGTGCCCATTGGAATGTGCAGCGAACTCACAGACCTCCTCAGACACAGGTGGAGAAGGTAATGGTGCGGTGGCGTCCATGAGCAAACTAGCAATAGATCCAGCTTCTTCCGGTGTACCGTATGTGAAACCTGCATGGAGCGCACCACCTGGCCACCCTTTCAAGCTTGAAGTTCTCAAGGAAGGCGTCATTGTGAGCAACTTCGACGTGTACGTTTTCCTTGCCTTATAATTACAGAGTTTTATGTGGCAATATATGCGCTCCTGTGCACCAGATCATGCTCAAATAGGATAATGTATACTTGTGATGACCGGCGTTTCCACTTCTTCTCTTTGAACTGATTAAGGAGCATGGCCTTCAGTCTTCTTGTGAGTCATTAACCTGGGACTAATGATTCTAAAATATTTTTCAGATCAAGCAAGGGAGCTTATATGTTTGGGCGCAGTGATCGGTGTGACTTTATGTTGGAGCATCCCACAGTATCCCGCTATCATGCAGGTATTGCTCAATGTGTCGTTATCTTTTCCACTGCGTTCTTGGTCATCGTAATGAAATTTCGCGATCAGTGGCATTCGTAAGGTTCTAGAGGTAGGCATTGTGTGTACTCTCTTCTTTGAAAGGCTTATGGAGGAGATTGATAAATGGTGATCGAGAATTATCGGTTGTTGTTATTATCGAACTTAGTCATTTGTCGTTGAGGCGGTGGGATTTCAGCGCGCTGATTAGTTGCTGGTTGAACAGTGCTGCAGTACAACGATAAAGGGGAAGCTTTCATATATGACCTTGGGAGTACGCATGGCACCTTTCTAAACAAGCGTCAGGTTTGGCGCCCTTGCTTTTGTTGTTTCGTTGGCACTCCAAGGGTGTCATTTCTGACATGGTCTTGCTCAGCGTGGATTCTCTTGCTGTTTTTGATACTCTGTTGGCGATACTCTGCACTCGTCTACTCGAAGCACTGGCATTGTCACTAACCCGTGGTGGTGGTTGGTTGTCGCAGGTGAAAGCTAAAGTTTATGCTCCAGTACATGTAGGCGCTGTTATGCGCTTTGGCCTGTAAGACATAAATCCATCAATACGGTCATTAGTGCAATTTGGCCTTCATGTATCGTTGGTTTTCTTCATGTACCAGGTTTCACGACACTGTTCAATTTAATAATGTTTGCTTTTGTTTCCTTTCGTGCAGATCAACTCGTTTGTACGTGCTTCAAGGCCCAAGCGAGCTTATGCCTGAGGTTGGTCCCTTGTGGTTTCTGAGTTGGCCTTATGTGCTCTGTAAGCATTTTGTGCTTTGTTAAAGTGATTACTTTCAATACAATTTTCTTTGTTTTATGAATCATGATAGCCCTCGATTTCTCATGCTGTGGTATGGAACGTCATACAGGAAGGGCCTTCACTGAGAGATCGTTTGGGTTCAAGAGGATCAGTTGAGGATGCACGTATGCGAGAGATGTCATTGCGGCGAGCAAAAGCAGAGGCTGAGGCATTGCAGGGTGCAAGCTGGGGTATGCAAGAGGATGCCGAAGCTGAAGAAGAAGAGGTAAACTTGGAAGATTATGCTGAATTGGAAGATGTTCTTGTATTAATTTGCATGTTCTTGTTGTAGACCATGATTGAACTCTTGATATCGAGAGCTCTGTATCTGTGACTCCTTTCTTCAAGCCAGTACATTCGTCCAATTATGTTGATATACGATGGAACATGTGCAGGAGGACTTGGACGAAGTGACTTGGCAAACATACAAAGGATCATATACAGAGAAACAGCAAAAGACGCTTGAGAAAGTACAGAAACGACATGAGAAGGTAGAGCTCTTCTTCGTTAACTTGGATTCTGCACTGTAACAAACCTAGAAGCACGTTCTTGGCCTAGGACTAGTCTGTTGGCGCATCAATATAATTCTTCGTCCACTGCTTTGAAGGCATGGTTTCGAGTCTATACATTCTAACATCTCGTGTTGGTCGTGAATGTACTTATTTGTTTTGGTGGTTATTCCAGATGGCAAATTTGAATAAAGAAATTGATGCTATTAGAGCCAAGGAAGGCAGCCAAGGAGGTCTTACTCAAGGTCAACAGACACAAATTGCACGCAATGAGCAACGTCTTGAAGCGGTATTTTTTTAGACCATCAATGCACCGAATTTGAGTGATTCTTTGTGTGCTGGCTTTTAAAAAAATTGTATTCCACGTCTTGAGATGATATCGGAAGTAAGTCACCTGTGCGGTGCTTAGGTTCTGCTAGTATGTGTAATGACTGAGTTGGGTCGACATCTCCTTCGGTATGATTGTGGATGGGGGTGTCTTAGTTCGTGATGGTGTTCTGGCCTTGTTTCAGCTACTTGAAGAGTTGGAAAGCCTGGAGGAGACACTCAATGAAAGCATTCGAGAGAGTCTGGGTGCACGCACAGGAAGATATATGTCGAAGAAGAAACCTATTTTTGAGGATGAGGAGGATGAAGACGACAGGTACTAGATTTCGCTCTTAACTTTCAAAAGTCAACAGGACATTAGATGTCCTACACGCACTACACACTTGAGTCTACACTTGTTTGTAAAAAGTGGATTGACTCTGCGGAGTACATCCGTACAGTTGGAGAATTAGGACGCATATGGAATACATTCAATATTTAATTCCTTGATGCTTATCTGGTAATTACTCTTAGTATGCTATTTATTCTACGCAGATGTCAAGATATCGGATCAAATGTCCACCAGTGTGTCCAATTGTGAGTTTTGCGTAACGATGATTGTTGTGACTTGTCATTCGCAGTGAAGATGAGTTCTATGATCGAACGAACAAACGAAAACAGAAGACCAAGATTGGAGAAGCCGCACAGGTGGTGGAGACAGCTGAAACTCTTCTGGAGAAAAGAGACGTGCTTGCCAAAGAAATGGACGTGGTCTCCGCTGAGCTGCGAGCCGAACAAGCCAAGTCAACTCCGAAAGAAGAAAGCAGAATCATTTCGGAATCTATAGATCCTCTAGATGCATTTATGTCGAGTGTATCCACAAATATAGGTACATCAGCTTCCTAACAATGTCTCCAGGATGTGAACTGCTGGGAGTGAACTCTAATTCTTGTGTCTGTAACTGCACTAACCGCATTATTGCTCGTGCACAGTTCAAGACAAGGCGGACCGCATCGCGAAGGAGCTAGCAAAGCTTCAAGTAGAAGCGGACAGAATTGCCCGCCTTCTGAAAGTTGCAGACCCATCTGGAGATGCTTCTCGGAAGTGGGAGGCCAAGGGTGACGGATCAAGCCAGTCACAGAAGGTGGAATCCATCGTGGAGGATCGGTTACGGTTGCGTGCTAATAAAGAGATTGCACGGGAGCTTGCCTCTCAATCTAAGGAGGGTCTAGATGCGGCTACTGAAGTGGTGTCTGCGCCGTCCGCTGCAAACGCAGAGGTTGAACCGAAGGAGACGCCAGTTCTGGCTCCTACTCTTCTTCTTGGTGCACCGCGACCTGCACCAAAGCCTGAGGCAGAAAAGATCGAAGCTGCCAAGAGTGCCATTGCTGCAGAACAAGAATCAGAAACTGGCAATGAGTTTGTAGGTTACAAAGATAGAAAACGCCCGGCCTCGAAGGAGGACGTTGTACAAGTAGAGGAAGTTCCAGCTGATCAGTTGGGTAGCGAGGATAGAGACGTTGCGAGTAATGCTGCCATGGAGGCCGTTGCTCTGCTGATGAGGCATAAAACAGGTCTAACAGCTCAAGAGGAAGCGCAAGAACAGGAGTTGCGGTCAGGCTTGCAGAAACCGGCTGGAACCAAAACCCGAGGCAAGAAGAAGCGCAAGCTGGGGCCTGGAAGACCACCTATGCTCGCTAAGGAGTCCGAGGAGCTGGACGAAGCCTGGGTTCCCCCCCAAGGTATTAGCTACTACGGACCTTATGAGATGGTGTTCGGTTTTTGCTCACGAGTCTGTTGCTCTCAAGTCCAGAAATTTTGTGTGAAAATGACTGCTGTTTGTCCATATAAATAACCTTCTTTCAAACATCACTAGACTCCATAGGTGCCCCAATCCAGCCGAGTCTTGCATTCCTTCAATAATCTGATGCATCGATGTTGTATTTTGCAGGGCAAACTGGAGATGGGAGAACAGCATTGAATGACAAGTTAGGGTATTGAAGATATACATCCCTCAGTTGGAGTTCAAAGATCTCAAAAGCACCACCAATCTCTCGTAAACTCGGTAAAGGACCATTTGTGTCCACTGCCGTTCTACCATGACGAATAGTGGTTTGTATTCTACTTGAATGTTTTTATTTGCAATTTTACTGTTTCACGATGTCATCCGAACCTAACACTGGCTTCTCCTTCAAAGCATTTGTGCACGCCTTTTTTTTATGTTCAGTACGCGGCACTTTCAACAACCATAATGAAATATCCCAATACCCTTGGCATACCTCAAAATATATTATTATATTTGTCAATTTTCCTTCAAGTTTTTTTATGTAGTAAAGGGTACTAGAGCCTACCACACGAGTAAAGATTTGGGTGAAAATGGAGAAGACAACTATTTATTTTAATTTCATTAGAGGCACAAGTTAAATAGGCACTCTTGAATCATCAAGGGTAAATCATTTCGGACAATTCTTTTAGCACTACTTCTACTACTATAAAACATCTTCTTTCTACACAAATTTGGTTACATGGTTACATCAATTGAATATAAGTGTTAGCCAGAGTCTCAATGTCTAATTTCTCACCGAAAACCCATGATGTTCCTTCAAGAAGCTAAAGCACTCTGAGTATGCTTGTGAGGTAAAGTTGCAAGTGATAAAAAAATAATTGAGCAGTGAAGCCATTGATAATGAGTTGCTCAAAGTGAGTTACTCAAAATTACAATAAGAGGAACTAATTTCCAAGACTTCTTCATTGTATGGTAACATAAAGCTCCATGTCTTAGGATCTCCATAAACTAATGCTACAAGGAGGAGTATTTGAGGATTCTTCAATAATAGGTCAGATTGTATGTGTTTTAATTGATTTTATTCAAGAACTCACTAATGGTCACTTAAGTGCACCATAAAATCATAAATTTCATCTATGTATTTACCATTCTAAAAACTCACTAAAAGCCCTCAAGAATGCAAATACAAAAAATATAACCTTGTTATACATTTGTGAAGCTTTCTCTCCAAGTAGTGTTGAAAACAAGATAAATCAATACAAAGCCCAAGGTGACAAGTTTTCATCAGAGGAAGCCTTGTTATGCTTCTAATTCTAAACAACGTCCGTAACACTAAGGTAAACCACTCAAAATCCAATACTCGTCCATAACACTAAGGTAAACCACTGAAAATCCAAATAGTATTGAGAACCACTTCAATAACCAATTTTCACTTAACAAGATTCTACCCTTCAGATCCATTCCCAATAGAACCACACTCAGGTTCTGGGGTGAAAAAACTTTAAAAACATCAATGACATCATTGTCCAAAATAACAAAATGTCCAAAAATGAGGATTCTTTCATCACAGGTCTCGCCCATATGTTACGCACTCTGTTAACAAAATTCTTTTTCTGCTCGACAAGAAAAAGAATTTCGCTGGAATACTGAGCATGTTACTACAGTGTAGAGAGATGCATGTATTATGTTGCAGAATGGTGTGGCTGCATTGACCATGAGATGAGCGAACAAGTCTATCTAGATGGAGCAGCCACGGATGGACCAGATTCATCTGCTTCCTATTCTAGCTTTTCGCGATCGAGCCACAACGACAGCAGCGATCCGTCCTTGATTACTGTCGTTGTGGCTGCAATTGCCTCGCTCTATATCCATTGTCACTGAGGTCCATCTCACAGCAGCAATCGGACTTTGCTCGTAGCACGATGGCGACCATGGCGAAGAGCATCGCGAGCTTGGCAAGCAGCTTGGGCCAGCAAGTGCAGGGAGGCTCATCATCGGTGTCGGCAAGGCCGTCGCTGTCTCTGCGCTCCAGCAATGCGGCATTCTCATTCTCATTCTCGTCGTCCCAGATTGCAGGCTCGCTGCAGGGCTTGAGCGTGCACAGCAATGTGGCGAGGAGTGGCGGGTCCCGGGCTGCTGCCATGCCGCTGGGCGTCCGAGCCGCGGCCGCCGAGGCGAAGAAGGTGCTGATCGTGAACACCAACAGCGGTGGCCACGCCGTAATTGGGTTCTGGACTGCCAAGGATTTGGTGGCCGCTGGGCACACCGTCACCGTGCTCACGGTGGGCGAGGAAAGCTCAGACAAGATGAAGAAGCAGCCTTTTTCGCGCTTCAATGTAGGTCCCACTCTCCTCCTCACCAATGATTCATTAGTTTTCTGCCTACATTGCAATTCGAAGGAATGTTCATCAATTGAAGTGTATTGCTTCTACATGGTATTGCAATTAGACGTTTGTTGACAGAATTGAGCCTTCTTTCTGCAAATGACTACCTCCTCGCAGAAATTGCAGAGTGATGATTCCTGCTCCTCGTGTTCGGTTTTAGATTGGGCACATTGCAATTGCACAGTAGCTGTAGTGTGAAGCTCATCCCAGCCTTTTCATTGATCACCATCGTTTCCACGATTCTCTTCATCGTTCAGAAATTTACATATGGTTTCCTTGTTCCGAACACTTGACGGTTCCTCACTCAAGTCAGATTACGTAGGGAGCCTCAACATTTCGTAACAATTAGAATTGAGAATGGAGTCACCTAAGATAACCTCATGGATAACGTCGCAATGGTGGGTGATTGAAAGAGCATCAGGAGCTCGATTGACAGGAAATTGATACTTGTAGCATCCACAATGCGATTTTGTCAGATTTGCAGTAATGTGGGTGTTGCGATTGTAGGAGCTCCGTGAGATTGGGGTGACGACCGTGTGGGGTGAGCCTTCTGACGTTGGAGCGGCCGTGGGCTCTGCGACCTTCGATGTTGTCTTGGACAACAACGGAAAGACCTTGGATGTTGTACAGTACGTCCCTGTTCCAAGTATGCTACTATTGTCTATTCAATCGTAGTCTGCTTAACTCAAGTTAGCAATCGATCGCAGGAATTGCAGTACTAGCCGTGTTCTTTCTCACGTACAGTGTTCTAAATCTATCTGAATCGCCTCGCTTGATGCAACTTTGCAGGCCCGTGGCAGACTGGGCCAAGGCAAATGGTGCCAAGCAGTTCCTGTTCATCAGCAGTGCGGGTATCTACAAAGGCTCGTTCGAGCAACCTCATGTGGAAGGGGTATGCTTCTCTGTCCATCCGAGTCAGACTCACCTTAATTTCCTTTCATAGAATGTCCTCAATCTGCGACTAACATGCGTCTGAGTATGAATGCAACAGGATGCAGTGAAGGCAGATGCTGGTCACAAGCAAGTGGAGGACTACTTGGCAGGATTGGGGTTGGAGAGCTGGGCTTCCTTCCGGCCACAGTACATGACTGGAGATGGCAACAACAAGGACTGTGAAGAATGGTTCTTCGACAGTACGTTACTCTCACGACCGAATCATGAACACTCGCAATTTAGAATGGAGAATGAGGGATTATTGTGGAGATATTCGGAGAATGAGAGATTCATCTAGAATGTGGGGGTGGTGGTGTTGCAGGGATTTCTAGGGATCGACCCGTGTGCATCCCGGCCCCGGGCATCCAGATCACCAACATTTCCCATGTGCGAGACTTGTCGAGCATGCTGACACTGGCGGTAGGAAAGCCCGAGGCTGCCAACGGCTCCATCTTCAACGCCGTCTCCGACAGGGGCACCACTTTCGATGGGCTCGTGCGCATGTGCGCCAAGGCCGCTGGCAAGGAGGCCAACATCGTCCACTACGACCCCAAGGCTGCCGGCGTTGACGCTAAAAAGGCCTTCCCCTTCCGCAACATGGTCTGTCACCAATCCCTTCGTACCATTCCTTCACAAGCTGGTTGATTAGGGCTGGTAATCTAAGTGGTGATTTTGGTAATGATTGTGCAGCATTTCTATGCTGAGCCGCGGGCTGCGAAGACGAAGCTGGGGTGGGAGAGCACCACGAACTTGGCCGAGGACTTGAAAGAACGGTACGAGGAGTACGTGAAGATCGGCAGAGACAAGAAGGATATCAAATTTGAACTTGACGACAAAATCTTAGAATCTGTGTCCGCCTAGATCAGGACACCACCACAATTGTACTCATGAACTACATAATATCAACAGATTCGATCATCTGCAAGTATTTGAGCCACTTCTCGTCATGTGAGTTTAGCAACTAATTTCCTGAAAGTAGCAAGGTCATTGTGATGATTTGGCAGATCCATACTAAATGAACAGAATATTGGTCGTCAACGGTAGATAACCGATGTGCAACGCAGTCCCTGTTCTTTATCCACATGAAACGAAATGGGAAGTTTTCGATCTGGACATTGTCGATGTCCAATACAAGTTGTTTGATAGAAACTAAAACCACACAACAATCATATCTGTATGATACAATTCAGATCCATGTTTACAATTTACAACGACTTCGCATATGACCCGACAGCTTAACAACAAATGTAAGACCGATCTTTTGAACTTTTTTTTTCCCAATTCAATAATACATACCTTCTGTTGACCAAAGGGTTCCCACAGTACATGAATAAAAATATCTAATCGTTTGTGGTATACATGATGAACCAAATTTCACTTCCTTAACTCCAACATTGCCTTCACAATACAAAATACAGCTATAGCTTGAGGATTGCAGCTCCTGCAGATGGCTTCGAAGCAAATACATACAAATCTAAATCTTCCTCTTTGATCTTCCCTTTTTCCACCAAAGATTGATAGTAAGAATCCTATCACACAAGAACAGCCAAAGAAGTGATTAGATTTTGAATACACCTCTTAGAGTACCAGATTGTACCACTCATCAATAAGTTGTAACCATTGATCACCAACTTTCGATGAATCATATTTATTATCATCTTGGTTCTGAAGGTTGTTCAACGGATATCTTCTGAGATTTTAAGCTTGAAAATTAAAAGTTGTTTACAGAACGTGTATTACAACAATAGAATCACCTGAATCCGTCATATAATTATGATCGTTTAGAGAAACTAAGTATGTATACTGGTGGTGTACATTGATGGTGAGTTACTTTCAAGATAGTAGAGTTTAAGGATTTTCTGTATCGAGGCCCTGGGCAGTTCAAGTAGGGACTATTTATCTTTCGGCTCCTGAAATGAAACTGAGCTACTCGAGTAACGAGCACTTAAGAAAATATAGCACAGGTAAATACCTTGAGAGAAGAGATGAAAGAATCCACTTCCTCCTCCTTAACAAGGGCAACAACGCAGCCGCCCCAACCCGCTCCAGTTAACCGAGCTCCAACTGCACCGTTTTTTCGGCAGAGTCCAACTAAACTTTCCAACTCAGGGCAACTGAAAGAGCACAAATGAGGTTCCACACATTAGGAATCAACTACAAATACTAGGTAGCAAGAAGAGAGTGCAGCGAACCGTCAGTATTGTCCAACGAAAAGCACACCTGCATTCATAGAGAAGGCTGCAGCTGGCGTGACTCTCGTTCATAAGCTCTCCTAATCTCTTCATCACCAACTCTTCGCTGCATCACATTCAATGACAAACTTAGAAAGATGATACTTATATAACAGTCCAGTAAATGCCCAATATAAATTTTCAGAACGCTACTAAAGTGATTTAAAGGTATCTCTTACCCCAAGGAAACACGAATCCTGCTAGAAAGGTCACAATGACCACTGCCAAAGAACTCTGGAGAGGACACGTCATGAAAGGGCCCGGGAAGATCTCTAGGTTTTGGTATGATATGTTGTGTTATTTCAGGCTAAGAAGGACCCTAAATTCATCACAGATTGAATAACTAACGATGCTTGTAGCTAGGATTTCATGTATTGTACAAAATGCAACACTAAGGGAAAGACTTCACAGGAAATTCCAGCCATTCGTTAATATATTAAAGCACCTGTCTGATTGCAAGGTTGCTCCCCTGAAGTCGTGTACCCGGGCAGCTTCAGTGTACACATGCTTGGCCCTCTGCATCACATCCACCCACATTCTTAACCCGACCAAGAAAAGATCTAGATGAGCAGCGGACTTGGACGTCTCCATGAAAAGAACAACCGACCTATCAACAACTGCTAGAAAGTTTTTGCAGGAAGACTTAATGTAATCAACTCAAAAAGACCTGAATCAGCAACACGTGCAGTAAAAATCGAATCAGCCAAGCCTTTCATAAGAGCCTATAGGAAGTCTCACATTTCCTTCATAGAGTAGGTAACTGACCTGATGAAGCTTGAAATGAGTAGCAGCAGCCAACACAGCAAGAGTAGTAGGCGACTTCTTCATGATGGTGGTCAACTTCTCTTCTAGGATGGCTTCTATTTCTTCAGTGTTGTACGGAGCTTCATGCAAGAATTTCTGCAGGATTTTGAACGAAAGATTAGAAAGAGAGAAGAAGGCCTGACCTAGAGCTTGTTAAAAGCCCACTTAAGTAAACTCTGCGAAGAAGAGAAAGGTCTCAAACAGTACCTCAACAGCAATAACAGGGCTGGAAGAGCCATGCGATGAAGCGTATTTGACACAAAGACCCTCAACGTCTGAGAGTGTGTTCACTGATGTCCTGGCTTCCTCCAGAGACATCCCAAGTTTCACAGCAAGTACCATCTGCAACATCAACCTGGTTAATAACTGATACCGGGACACAAACTAGAAGTGCATGATATCATCGAAAGACGCTGCTAATATCTTAAGCAAAATGCTAATGTAAGGAAGGCCTTCGAACATCGTCGTTATCAACATGAATCCTCTTACATCACATAGCCAGATATGTAAGCACAAAGTGCTTTAAGCCAACAGAAGGACGTGATGCGCTTCATAAGCGTAATCCAAAAGCAGGGAGCATGTCTTGATTTATATGTACATAGCGGAAGTCAATGTAAGATTGCAATGCTTAATCAAGAAAGAAGTCTTACAGCAGCCAAGCGACACTCCACAACGCGATTGTTGTAGTTTGTAGCAGCAGTCTCTGCTTTCTTTGACTCCGTAAGAGAATTGGCAACCACAAATGATCCCGTCTTGGGCAGCACTACATCACTTGCCCGAATGGGGCCGAAGTCTATCAGCTTCGCTACTCCCGGTGCTGCCATGATTGATATCGCCTGGTCCATACCGCCCGACTGTGTCCCTATGTGACGCTCGCAAGTGCAGCTGAATTCTGCAACCTCTTGCTGCAAAAACATACCCGAGAGAAAACAATGAGGTGACACGCTGCGGATGTGCAAGTTGGATCTCTACGAGTTTGCCACTAGATGTGTGTAATAGGTGTACCAGAAGTAGTATCCACCAGCACCAACCAAGTTCCTAACTTATTTACTTGATGCCTGCATTACCAAGCTAGAGCCCGCTAGCAAGCTGGCTTTACTTCGAGGTGTTGGATTGACATTCTATTACTTTAAATGACTCCCTTGTTTCGAGCAAGTAGATCTTTCTGCCCTTTTCAAGATTTTCAATCCCGACCACACCCACCAATTAGTACTACTTAGCTCACTCAAGCTTCGATTAACTATGAGTTACCTTCCAAGCTCAAGCAAATGGAAGGTTACTTGATTTCAAGCTACACTCTTCATTCGTATTAGGATTATCTTAGATTCAGTTAGGGGAGCAGAGTAAAAGTTTCTGTTAGAGATGCGCATCTTAGTCCACCATCGTGAAGCTTTACAGCAATCCCGACACAAAAGTCAATCCATCACTTGATGATGTTCAACACTGACTAGTGATTCTTACTCAGATTAGGTTACAAAACAGTGAGTTAAACACTATATACAATAAGTAAAAAGTGTCAAGACACCAGCTAGCTAGTTGGAGCTACATATATCTTAGTAGTTGGTGTTTACATACGGTAAATCAGCCCCAATTTGATCCAAAATCTTCTTAAGCCTCAGTACCGTTTGAGAAACCAAGAAGATGTGCCAGGCCAGGGCTGGAGATACCTTACGGAAGCTTAGACTGAATAATGACGAAATAGAAACAACACTAGCACAAACGAGTGCGGACGAGCTGGAAAGTCCCGCACCTGTGAACAAATTACGGAAATAAAGTCAACACCAAAGAATTGAAGTAAAATTAAGTAGAAGAATGAACCTTGGTACTCGAATTATCTAGAACTGACAATATTGCGATTGCAGAAGAGCAGACAATAGCTGCAGAACTCGATAACCCGGCTCCTGCATTTCCATCAACCCCATATATGAACTTTAATTATTAGAAAAACAGAGCTATGAAGAACAAAATAACAAAACATGTTTGTTTCAAAAGTATTGATTGTTTTTAATTGACGTGCTCTTACGTAGGAGCATTAGAAATTAAGTTGTTCATATTGATCGGTTGGACACTTAATTCACTTTCTCTTACTAAGAGATATAGACGATAGGAACTAACCGATTGGAACTGTGCCATCAACCATAGCATTCAGTCCTACTTTGGTTCCAACAACCTCTCCTTTAGATGCAAGATGCTCGAAGACGCCCTTATATCTGCGGGAAGTATAGTGGCACAATTGTTACCGACAAAACTTGGAAGAGGGATCAACAAACATGCACTTGTTATAGATAACGAAACAGATATAACAAGATCAGTTTCGTGAACTAGATCCTAAGCCTGAGGTGATGCGAAGCCCCAAGAAAGACCTCTGGATCCGGACTTAATATCTTCTTTAATACTCAAACATTTGCGTGGCGTTGAGAGAATAAAAAGCAGAGAGAAAGAACTTCATACCCGCAAATGAAGTAATTCGCCCACACATGATTCTTCCTATCCACCTCCTGCTCAAATTCAACACATGTTTTATCAATTTACGGTGAGACATGTCTTCAATCACCGCCGGGTACAGGCCTCACTAAAGCCCACGCTACCAGCTACTCTAGCTTCGCAATGCTATGCCAACTCTGGCCTCCGAGGCACCAAGGAACTATGGTTACAAAGCGACTGATTCAATTGATCACATTGTGAAAAGAAATCTCAATGAAACTCCCTTTATAACAGTGCAGAACATTATTTACAACTGGGCGGAAAAAAGTCCTCATACAACCACCCCAAAAGAAAAGAAGCTCGATCTGGGCGCTGAGTGATAGCAAGTAAAGTAGCCAAAAGGGACACGGAATACAATGAGATGGTAATTCAGGTGACCTGAGATGGATCAGCCGAAAACTTGCAAGCTTGAAACTCGGATGAATCCACATTGGCAATGTGCAACATCGCAGGCTCCTCCTCTCGCTTACCAATAGCAACAACAGTGTCTTGACGAATTGCCATGGGAAGCACAGAATAGCCCTCGTAATCGATATGCTCTCCTATCAGATTCACCCTTCCTGCAAACAGCAATCGAATTCTCGAGTAAAGAAATCTTCCACACCTGTAAAGATCTTTGCAACAAAATGTTCTCCGATGAATGCAATTCAAGCTAAAAGAAATATCATTGCCTACCTGGAGCACGGGCGTAAAGCTCAGGCTCCCGGCCATAAAGCTCGACGAACCGCTGCTTAAGATTCTCGTACCGGCGAGCGGCTTCCTCAAGCAAAATTCCTTCGCCGTAAATTTGCGAAAGGGATGTGATTACAGGAACAACCTCCTCCATGTTGTCCGCCATCGCGCGATCAAAAATAAACAGCAATCAAGACGCTCCAAACCCTAGCGTCTGCAAGATGATCAAGAACCTCTGCTTAGAATAATATATAATCTGAGAAGAGCTCAAGTAACTCTCACCGGAGAGAGGGATCAACGGAGTGATACAGAAGCAGAAGTTCAAACATATTCAAATAAAATTCTGGTAGATTTTTAGCAGCAAGTGCAAGTGCGAGCGCAAAATTAAAAAAAGGAACGATCATTTGCATGAATGAAGTAAAAGTGGGGAGATTCACTTACGAATGAGAACGTGGATTACAGAGTGCATGAGTCTCACCAAACAGAAGTGGTAGTCACAGTGGTGGAATCCGGAGAAAGATGGTCTATGTCAGCGGCGTCGTGATCCGGGGCTGGATCTGATGGTCGCGGATTTGATGATGAGGTGAGGGAGGTGCGGGTGCCACTTGGGAGTGGCAGTCAACCTACCCATGTTCCTCATTAGATTGGTCATCTTCTCTACTCTCTACGCTTTTGCAACGACAGGTGCTTCGCCGTAAAGATCTCGCATTCTTGTTGGCAAAGTATACAGATTTTCAACTTGTGTCAAATTCTCGATTGGGGTTTTGAGTTCATTATTTTCTTGTGAAGATGTTTCGCAAGTGATAAAGAAGAAGAAGAGAAACTCCAATCTACTTAGAGGTCGGCGTGAATAGAGTGTTTGTTCCACCCATCCTTGTATGTATGCTCAAAGGACATCACACCAATGGCGGGACTACTAACCCCTCTAGGGGTGAACACCATGCTAGTTCCTACCTACCCACCAGTGTCTTATAGCATGTGACAGTGATTGGAATGAAAGTTGTTGAATATCTTCGGTACATGAACTATGTATACTTGTAATCTACCAAATAGTTAAATTTCAAATTCCAAAGTATCTATTTGAATCAAGTTTCTAATTTAGATTTACTGAAACATCATTATTTTTTCAATTTTTTCTTTTTTCTTTGAATGTAAGAAAGCCCTACTTGTGTCAAATTCTCGATTGGGTTTTGAGTTCATAAATATTACAAGTCAACATTGTTGTTTGTTGGCTATGTCATGCAATATGAGTCCTTGTCTTCAGTACCCTCATTTACTATGTGATTACCCGTAAAGCCGGAAATCAGAAGTAGTTTAGAGTAATACTACTAAGTTGTTTAGAGTCTTGGAGAATGCTTGCGATGATTCATAATCTTTCATCATTAAAACAAACTAAACAATGAAGTTGTTATTTAAGTGCAACATTGACATTGGTACGGAAGTGGCCTTCGTGTACACCATGAGTATACCCCATGTGGCAACTTATACACTAGCTTGTGTATAAGTTGCCACTTGGGGTATACTCATGGTGTATAGGGTCTCTACGTTTCCAGCGTGTAAGTCTTATTTTCACCATATCGGTCTTAACCCCTAACAGTCCATGAAACCCGAAATAAGATTTTGCAATTTTGGGCAGCCTAGATGGAGGTATTTAAAGTAATATTTTTCGCCTAAATTTTTACTAGGTGTTCCTTATACTCCAAAAAGAATGTGGTGAAATTTGCAAAGCCAACTTCCAATTTTAAAACCTTCATCTAGAAATCTTATGTTTGAAGTCCAAAAAGGGCACCTTAAATATAGTCTTTTTTATTTTTGGAAATATGTTCATAAACAAATCACTACAGTAGTTGAGTTCCAAAGTGACACAAGTCAAAATGTTTACCAATTTTACAAGGGCAGCCTCCAAAAATTCCAAAAACAATCTTCAAAATGCCCAAAAAACTTGGGAGACAAACTTTGAATGTTACGATCTCTCAAATGGTAAACATCCAACGGTCAATTTTTGGAAGAGTAACATGAACAATTGCACTCTATACTAGTGTGTCAAACATTTCCACTTTTAAACTGTAATACTATAAGACTTCATTAGATGTGGTTTTAGTTGTCTATACTTATAATGTATCAAGAAAAAAATTAGAAATCAAAAAATATATTTTGAAGTAATTTTATTTGATTTTTTAGTTGAAAAAGTAAGTTGTGTCTCACTAACCTAAAATCCATAGAATCAAGCAAATGGAATATCGAACATTTTTATTTTAATATAATTTTTGAATATGACCTACATCTTCTTGTATAGAATACAAAATAATTTATTTAATTTTAAAAGAAACAAATTCATTGTGCACTATAATGCCTGCAAATCCCAAATTCAGCATTTTTTCTCACATCTATGAATGGATCCAAAAAAAAATTAAAAAATCTAAGAGAAACTCTATATGCATATATACTTTGATTTCATTGAGGTGCATGATATTTTATTTTCCATTTTAGGGTCTTTTTACTTGATTAAAATGGACAAATTAGACAAACTTTGGAGGCTTTCAATAAAAATAACCTAATTAGTGTGTCCAATTAGTGATACCCCAAGCTTACCATTGCCCTCTTGCAATTTTTAATAAATGTTGTGAAGCTTATAGCCTTTACTATTTATTGACATATATATTTTCATGCTTAATTGTTCATTACATTTATATGTAAACTAGTAAGGTTCCCGTCGTCATGACGAGAAAGTCAGTACATGGTACTTTTAAAAAAGTATCCCGTATCTACCATTTTCTCAAATTGCGTTTTTTTCTTCTATATATATCTCTTTTTAATACATAATCCAAACTCCAAAGAACATAAAAGAAGGTAAAGAGGTAGGTTGGTAGGTTTGTATGTTGGTAGGCTAGTAAGTTGGTGGGTAGGAAGGATCGCGGTACAATATTTTGTTATATATATAGATGTTAGTACAAATGAACAAACCAAGTATTGAATTTTATAATGCGTAAATATAGCATGACAATTTTTTATTTTATTTTATTTTAAAAAAAAACTGCCTATAGTTTAGGGAATTTCTCATGTATTTCCTTATAGGCAAAAAATCACCAGATATTTGTAAAGAGGAGAAGGAAAATTGCCTATTTGTCGCTTCAAAAGTAGGAAGATCGAACTTCATATTACTTTGAATTTGCTGAGAACCAATCTTCTCCATATAAGCTTCAATTTGTTTACCAAGGATGTCATTCGAAGGTATTTTTGTGCTTTTGTTCCCTCTTTGCAACTTTTTTGTGATCGTTTGTATATTTGAAAATATTCAATCCATGCATCCATGTATGATTAGTTCCCTACTATATATCTCAATGCGAATCTTACACCTTATGTTGACTTTGGGTTATTGAAATTTCCTACGTAAATAATGAGAAGTAAGTTAACATATGGAACACTTGGTATTGTCTCGGATGGAAGCTCATCAAAGTGAATCTTCTCAACATTTTAAAATGTCAAACAAGTGTGACCAAAATTTAAGGGTCGCTTTACACTCTGGAACATGAAAATTGATCACGACCTTCTATAACTTAAGATTAGAGAGTTGCTCTTGGTCCCATCTGGCTTCACACTATCTTGTAAAAAAGGAGAATAACCACTAACTTTGAGGTCCCCAATGTATGCATTGTGGATAATGTTTTCATGGTCTTCTTGATTATAGTTGAGTCAAAGCAAATACCTTGACTCAACTACAATCAAGTAAACCATGAGGCTCAAAAATCATTGGTTGGCTAGTGTTCATTTATTAAAAAAGAAAGGAGGAAAAAGGGGAGGGTAAAAGAGAGAATGAAGAAGATTTATATTAGAGAAACAAGCTTAAACTCATCCCCGTCCAAGTTCACTTTACACTACAAGAGTGACCAAGCCACTCAAGAGTTCATTTTTTATTTATCATGGTCACGGTTTTTGGGTAAGAGCCAAGAGCCATGACCATGGAAATGAATTAAATTTTCTTTTTTGCGGTTCTTGGTCCATAGTATAAAGGGACTCTAAGTGTATTAATGAGGTGAAAGTATCATAATATTTTAATATTTAGTCCACCCAAATAAAAAAATGCATGAGACCCTACAACTACGATAGTTTCTAACTAGTCACAAGTGCCTTGAGGATACTTGACATAGTATCCCCTCAAAGGACTTTGAGGTACCCATACAACAAGGTCCAAGGACCCCCCTTAATAGTTAGATGGACTATAGTGGTGAGCGCCATGCCGGCATGGGGAATGGAACCCACGACCTCTTCATTGGGGTCTAAGCCCTAACCACCAAGCCAAGGCTTGTGGTGCCTATCTTCTTGTGTTTTCAATCTAGTAACCCAACTAGTTATCTTTTCAACACATGCATGATACTTGAAGAATACGTGGGAACACATATGCAAGGCCCATATAATATTCAACAATGGATTTCATTTTTTATTTTTTTTAAACCAATCAATGTACTAATTAATTGAGAGGAATACAATCATGAACTAAAGTAGCGAGCTTCTTCGCAGATTTGTGCTTCTAACAATGGAGTTGATAACTACGCTAGAAATCAGAAATTTCTACTTCAAAAATCTGAAGTTTCCTTCACAATTCACTTGAGAGTCCAACAAAGAAGCTGAACCCTTAAACGTCAGACCCAGCCCGAGGGGTTGGGTTTTTTTTTGAGAGAATCTTGCTCATAACTTACACTCCATTATACCAAATGGAATTTTTAAAATTCCAAATTGAGCACCTTAAAGAGAACTATACTTTCTTAGAATAGAGCTCAAGCAAATTAAAAATAGAATAATGCTAAAAATGGAGTTCAAAAGAGATTTTGGGTGTGGTATCAGGAAAGCATATGACGTTTAAGGGTTAAGTTGGTGAAAAGAAAACGTCTAGAACTTACACTGATGGGGTACTTGGTACATACACCTCTTTCGAGCTCAGGGATACATTCAAGTAGTGCAAATACAGTAGCTCGGGAGTCAAGCGTCTGGGGAATTTCAATATTAGATTGTGGAGTCAGGAGAGTGTTCTATTAATTGCTTTGTATGATGTTTAGCAGTTTTCTAACTAAAGATTCCTCGCAGAATCGTCTGGTAGGTCAACCAACCATGACATTTCAGGCATTTTGAGGTGCTTGCTTTGACAAAATGACTTCACCGTCTTCATCGCCTGCTACTTCCGGGTCATAATTGGAGTGTGATTCTTACGTTCGGTTACAGTTGCAGATGAACAGAACCTCTGCACAATGCATTCCTTGACGAAATCTTTAGGTGTGTGTATATTTATCATCGACTTCAGTCATCTAATCACTTGTCACTCTCATTGTCATAGAGTGTGTAAAGTGTATTTCATCCCAAGACCAGGCATCGGGACAATATTAGGGACAATCTGATATGGTCTTGCAAAGTTTGGTAAATCTCCACTGACAGCAAAATTGAGAACACTCACTATACAAGAGTTGTTAATTAGTGTTACAAACTTTAAATGCGCGTAACACTAAATGTCACATATCACCATTGTGTTACAATATTAATCGTCAAAATATAACATTAAATATGAGAGCATGCAAATTTTCCAGCAAGTGGAAGAATTTATTGGAAGTGGTGTAATTGGTGGCTTGAAGAAACTACAGTAGACATTGATTGCAATGGTGGCCCAAAGTGAACACTAATCTCAAGAGAGTTAAGGAATAGTGTAATTTATCAACAGTTGCCCGTTACACTAATCTCCACATTAATACCAATCAACAACTCTTGTGTAGTGTATGTGTGGTTTGAGTAACACAAGACAAATATACCTCAAGTGACACAAAAGATCCAAGATTGGGTTTTTTGTGCCACTTGGAGTATACTCGTCCCGTTTACTCGAACCACATATGCATTAGTGAATGTCCTTGTTTGGTAATGAGAAGTTAATACATCACCCTAAACCCTAAACCTTATGCTTTGCACCTTCTTTCATTAGTGCAAAGATGGACCTTGAGTATATTGTGCCACTATGGGTATACTCCTTTTGTATAGGAGGACCACTTCTAGACTAGTATTTTCTTGTCTTTGCACTAGTTTACCAAAAATGATGCAATAATGAAACTTCTTGGGAAGCAAAATTTTCGACATTGTTCTCAATTTGTGCTTGTATCATATTGATAAAAGTACAAACAGATCTATTGCCCCTGTCAGGATAGCTTCAATAACTCTTCATTATAAATTTAATTCTACACATTATATATTCCAGACATTCACCCTTGTTACATTTCTTGACTTTATGGTCAAAAAGGTAAGATGTGATAACTTACTGTAATGTGTTCAAATCCTAAAGCGTACTCCACATGAACACTTGATGAATAGTAAGTCACTTCTACAAATTGGGCATGCCTATCCAACGTCATTTGTGTGTGTTGAAAAAACCATTAAAAAATATTAGGGATGGGCATATTATGATCGCCATGGGCAAAATTAGATGGCAACACAATAATGGAAGATTCTTCGTTGCAGCTGATCCAATCCTGAGCAAAGAGCGGGACATAATTTAGCATAATTTGGTCCGGGATCCCTCTTGCATGCTTATCATTCAATCCCTTATTGCCCCTACTCATATATCCATTCTTCACATTCCCTGGATAGCAGCGCCCATCCTCAATACCCTTGAAATCTGCTGACTGCTTCGGTTCGCACAAATACCAGATCCTTCACAACAGGGTTCGGGGAATTTTTTGACTTTTATTGGCTAATAACTGGCATTTCCCACACCTAATCGGTTTTTCACAGATTTCTTCCGGCAATTTTCTTATTTTATACTAAGAATAGAAATTTATTTGTGAATTTCATCGGTTCTTAGCCGGTGGTTTCAAAAATGGACCAGCGAGTGAGCTAAATCCATCGGCTGATAATACACTAGCCGTCGGTTTTTCCCATTCATTGCTTCACAACCCAACACGATCGTCGGCTGCTACTCACAAATGTGTCGTTTTCATGTTACTTATAAGGTATAAGCACCCATAACCAGAAACACACCCATGACGGACAATTAGAGTTTCCCATAAACGCAAATGGCTGTACCAAAAACATTTTTAATATCATTAAGTGTAAGGACCATGATGGCTTTGTGGTGAGGAAGCTGCCAAAGCATCGGCACCCATTTTTGATGGCCGAGAGTAGGCCTGATCGTGTTCACATTAGAATATCCACTTATGGGTTATAGGTCCACAGAGTGTTGAATTTGTATTGCATTCAAGCTGAAAATTCATATTTATGTGAGTCGTAATTGCTCTAAGTGTTGTTGGTCATGGGTGAAACTATATGTTTGCCATGGGCTCTGAGTAACTTTTTGCAGAAAAGAATTTGTAGTAATTCTAATATTACTTAATTTGTTTTTGAAAAGTCCTCATTCTTCATGAACCTTATGTTCCTACACACAAAAAATAATTCCTTATTGATAACCCAAGTTCCGATATGTTGAAATGCTTAACTTTTCGGTTACAGGTGCTTATACCTTACTTATTACCTCAATTCTAGTACCTAGAGTGACCATTCATTATATTCTAAATGTAAAAAAGAAGAACTCCAAACCTATCAAAGGTTAGAGTGAAATTGTGTTTGTTCAACAAAGGTATACTCGGAGGTCATCACGCCAATAGTGTGACTGAACCAAACGTTTGTGAGTTTGTCACGAGATACAAGTTCGGGGTCCGAGTGCAATGAAAAAATGACTATCCAATTTGATCATTCATCACACTAGTGCATATGTGGTCTAAGTAGAAGAACTCGAGTAGACCCACACACTAGAGTATATGTGGTTGGTCTAAGTAGAAGAACCCGAGTAGACCCAAAGTAGCAAGATGGACCCAATCTTGGGTCCTTTGTACCACTTCGGTCTACTTGTTCCCTCTACTCAAACCCTATATGCGCTATTGTTCATAAAGAAGTGGCTTGAGTATATCAACCAATATACCATTCAATACACTCCATGTGGTGATTTATTCCCACCTTGGGTGTAAATGATCACTTTGGGAAGTACTCATGTGGTATACTCAAGCCACTTTTCTACTTGTGATTTCTCATCTCGTTGATGCAGTGACTTAGGTTGCTCACGTTGGTTTTCATTGTGTTCTAAAGAGATTATGGAGTAGCACTTAAACTCTTGTTGCATAGCAAATCCGAATGATATACAATTTTGCACCATTATTTATTTATTTTCCTAATTTTACTTTGTTTCCATTCTCAAACGCATTTAAAGAGAAACGATTCATAGTGAATTCGGAACACTATTTTTTATTGATGAATATTGTAACATGACTTTGAATCAATCCTTTTAGGTTTTCTCAAAAAATTTGTCCTAAACTATCTAGAGTATAATCCATTTTTAATATAGTACTTGTTACTCAATTGGTGGAATTAGATACAACAAATCCATTCTAGGTATACTTTACACCAACTTTTATCATTCACTAGTTAGTGACAATTTTCTTTGGAACTCTTGTTTTTCCACAATGCAATAAAAGAAACTCTCTCAACTCATATTAGTCGATGCACTAGTAGAAAAGGGGTGCAACTACACCGGGCAACTACACCGAAAACAGACTTTGGTGTTCATAATGTTTAGTAAGTGATTTCTGACTGGTGGAAGGCACTTTTTGGTGTAAACAGTGAACAGTGTTTATGGTGGAAGGCAGTTTTTGGTGTAAACAGTGAACAAATCATCATCAAATGCAGCCACCTGGCATGGGTGTGTCCCACTGGCAGTCCAAGATTCAGAAGCAGAAAATCCCATATGCATTGGGGGGATCTCCCACTCATCTAGTATAGAAACTCAGTCCCAACCATGTGCTCACACAGAATTTGATGATGGTCGCAGCGCATACAGTCCCTTTGCCCTCAACAGACCATGTCACTTCAATCACCCGGGTATGCTATAAATAAGAGAGTAAATTATATGAAAATAAACATGGGAGTCAAGTAATATGCAAAACAATTGCACTTCCTGCGACCAGTAAAATATGTTCTTTTACCCTCGAAGACAAATGCGCACCACATGATGGGACCCCCCACTATACAGACTGCAAATAAGAGTGTCAGACAATCCGCAAATAAGAGTGTCAGGTGCCGGATTACACCAAAATGAATCTCAACTACACCATTTCGAAAAGCCCAAATTAGGTGTGTTTTTGGTGTACATCTGGGTGTAGTTGCACCCCTTTTCTACTAGTGATGCTTAAACACAGGTGAGTTTTGATGTTGCACAATAAATTCACTTCTCATGCGAGGGTTACAAAAAATTGAATCTTCAAAAAATGGTTGATATAGTGACTTTTAAATGCCACTGTCGATTGAAGACATTGAAGGGTTGTGTGATTACCTTACTACCATATGGCACGTGGTTTGATCGTGCTCGCAGGCTTGGAAGGTTGATTTGGTGATTGAGGAGGCAAGCATATGCTGTGCAAGGAAAGTAGCCGGTCCACCTTCGTTGATCTGCGGAGCTCCATCGATTGATTGCAAGGGTGCGGCCTGCATTCTCCATCTAAACTTGAGGTCCCTGTGGAGAGTGGACAGGACAGGATAGAAAAGCATGCTCCAACCCTTTATCATGCCAAACTATCTCCAGCCCAACACAGTGAACACACTTCAACTAACGAACGCCCACCCTTTTAGGGTACTTTACATATCTCCGACACTTTCGGGAACTATCTGCATTCACACACAATATGCAGAGAATGTAAGAAAATTCATGTGCTTTGAGTATGAAGTTTAACCCTTAAACGTCAGACCCAGCCCGAGGGGCTGGGTTTTTTTTTAGAGAATCTTGCTCATAACGTACACTCCATTATACCAAATGGAATTTTTAAAATTCCAAACTGAGCACCTTAAAGAGATCTATACTTTCTTAGAATAGAGCTCACGCAAATTAAAAATAGAATAGTGCTAAAAGTGGAGTTTTAAAAGAGAATTTGGGTGTGGTATCAGGACATCATATGACGTTTAAGGGTTAACAAGGTATGAATCAGGTGAGCATATGGTGGAGTAATCAAGTCTGCTATGTAGGACACTTGGACCTAAGTAGCTTGTGTTCACATTTAACCCTTAAACGCCTGAGCGGCCTCGAGGGGGCCGTTTCCAACAGAATCCTCTCTGTAGCTCTCAAACATTAATATTTTGATGTCAAATTGGTCACCTTCTTCTCATGCATTCAAAAAGTGAAATTTTAGAATTCAAATCACAATTTGTATGAGTGATTTTGTGCTTTGAAAGGATTGTGGTAGGTAGGTTGGGGTTGTATAATACTTGTAGGAGGTTGCAAGCTCATCAATGATTGGATCATTCATGATGCCCAAGTTCAAATAGTGCACTATTCATGATGCCCAAGTGCAAAAGATGTTGTGATCCAATACTCGGCTGCCCAAATCCGTATAGCTAGGCGTTTAAGGGTTAAGTAAGTAACAAACAAGTATCGCAAATTAACAAAAACTATAAGAATTGATTGAAAATTATTCTAGTCAATACAACATACAAATGACAATCCCTTTAATTTGTGTGCCTCAATGTGTGACGATCAACGAAACTGCTTTATACAACAAAGTATACTCCAAACAACCATTTAACACTTTCCAGATTCTCGAAATTTTGTTATTGGGTGTATACATCAATAGGGGTTAGTAGTCCTATATCATTATTGTATTATGTCCTAGGGGCATATTATTGAGGGTAGGTCAAACGGACACAATATTAAGGCCAACCCACAAGGTTCTAATGTTCTAATTAATTCATATGTGTTTTTCCCCCCAAATGTGGCCTTACATCTTAGATTTACCATGTGAAGTGAAGTGAGGAGGTCCAAGAATCAACCCCTTTTACACACTATTTTGGAAGTTTCTTCGTACATGCATGCTAAAAGTAATAGCAAGTTCTCAAACTTTGCTTGAGAATAGCCATACTAGACATTTTTATCCATTGGTAATATAAACACAACTTGGTTCTTGACGTGAAAAGTCGATTCCTCTTGCTTATATGTAGAGGGGATGAAGACATGCGTAAGCAAATGCATTAAAGAGAAAAGGACTAATTGCCACTTTCCTCTCATGTGGAGCCACTTAAAAAAATAAAAATAAAAATAAATAATTTAGGGACACTTTACATGGGGAGTTAAGCCGTTTGTGGGCCTTAAGAATTTGGTCCATTCAATACTTCTCAAGGAATGAACCAATCACATGACTTGATTTTTGTCCCCTTTAGGCCTCATGAACAACTCAAACACCCTAGGGCTTTACATCGGGTGAAAAAACACTGTTGAGGTCACTTTGTGTCGGATGAATGAATTTGAGATCTGGTACTGCACGATAGACAACGTTGTTTTCATCCAAAATCGTCACGGTGATGAGCTCCGAATTTCTAAGGTTAACATGAGTCTACATGGCAGAGCCTAGATAAGAAGGCAGAACCAAGTTGGGGTTGATCAGTATTACAAGTTGAAGCGTTTGCTGACTGAGCTGAGCATTTTGTACTGTCCAGGGGTACAAGGACAATGAGCATGCAAACGTATGAGTGAACGTATGCGGGATTTTCGGTTGTCAAGGAGAAGCGCGTCTGCCAAATGTCGAAAAGAGGGCATGAGTAACATCGAACGGTCAGCTTGGGCTTTAACTTTCACAGGACTCTAAAGGCTCCGTTTCACAATCTGCACAAAATATCTTAGCTTTGCTCTGAGGCCATGTCTTTCTGGGTTTGGCTTTGTGCTTTTCACCACTTTTCTCAAGCTGAGTGGTTTCTTCAAGTTGTGAGTTGATATTCGGAAGATACTTATTTGCTGACATAGATATCACACCATACTTTTTCGAGCTCTTTTTGTAAGCAATGGAGTAGCCTCACCCAAACATCCAGCATCTGTTCGATGGTAACTAATGCATATGGAATCTGAAACATTGTACTGAAAGTAAACTTCATGATATGGAAAAGTATTGTAGAACTCAAAATTCCAAATACTACCTGAAGCTACCTTTACTAAGTTCTTCATGGCATGCGCCTTTTGCAAGAAAGCCTTTTAACCACGCCACTTTCAACTCCTAAAGACCCGAGCAACATTAAGGTTCAACTCTCTCCAAAATTGAGCACGTAATAATTGAATGAATATTCACAAGATGATCTATGAGTTTGTAGAGTATTAGCGTGGGAACTCTTGCAGAAGAATTTTATTTTTTTCATTGCAAAAATTGAGAGATCCAAGCATTTAACCCTGAAAAGTCCCTTGGGGATAGTATGTACGTTGTCGTAGAATTAGGATTTGCTACCAACAAGAAACTCTAAACTGGAATTGTAATAGCTCACTAGAACCGCATTGATTCAAATGTCAACTTCTTCTTTGAACTCAAACCCATTAAAGGTGTGCATTCACTCCAGATACAACCAAAATACACCGTATTCTACTGGTCGCCAGGACACGCTCAGACCTTTAGGAGTTAAAGAAGAACGAGCACTTAAGAAATTTCCTCGCAATCAACTTTGAGCAAGCTTACTGACTTCATGCAAAGTCATAACTGCAGCCTCACTTGAGATTACACTACCTAATAGAGTTTCATACCATTCATCTTAGAATTATTTAAGGTCCACGAAATCATTTTTGAGGCTTACATTGCGTTGAAGTACTAACACAAAAATTCAAAACATGTGTAATATAAATGGAATACCATATAAAAGTTTGGACAAGTTTGAAATAAAATATGCTTGGAGGACCCCTTCATCTATATCTTACTTTATTACATAGTAAACTAAAGCAAGATTACTATCCACAATTACTATTTCCATTTCAACTCTTGTCACTATGGATAGAACATCCTTTTACAACTAAGAGTAGGGGGGATTGAGAAGGAGATTCACAAGTGACCCCCACACCTTACTTGCCCTTGTAATAAGATTCGATGATAAAATCTTTTGCCCACCTCTTTGACCCCCACACCTTACTTGCCCTTGTAATAAGATTCGATGATAAAATCTTTTGCCCACCTCTTTGACCCCCACACCCTCCTTGTAAAAAAATTCAATGATTGGCGATTGAAATTGTTGCCCACCTCATTTGCAGCTTAATCTTTGACTGGCTCAAATCAATGCCTCATACTGCTCTTAGATTTTTCTATGTTTGATGGCTTGTAGGAAGAAGATTATGAATCCAAATGAAGTTTTGTGGATTAATAGGCACCACAAGCTTTGGCTTGGTGGTTAGGACTCATGGCTCTCAATGAGAAGGTCATAGGTTTTACTTCCCATGCCGGCGTGGTGCTCACCACCATAGTCCATACAACTATGGTGGGGTTTCTTGGACCTCATTTATGGGTACCTCAAAGCCCTTTGGGAGGACAACATGTGGGGTATTTCTAAGACACTAGTGGTCACGTAGGAACTGGCATGGTGTTCATCCCGAGAGGGGTTAGTAGTCCAAACATATGTGTGATCACCTCCAAACATACATTCAAGGATAAGCCGAACAAACACTCTATTCACGCCGGCCTCTAAATAGGTTGGAGTTTCTCTTCTTTTGTAGATTGCATATAGCTCTTTCAATACCAAATCGTTGATAGAGACTTTACACTTTTGCTTTGAAATATTATGCAATTTCCATGAATAACAACCCTTCAAAGTTCTTCAAAGTTACAAATTGGTCAGATAGGCCCTTAACCCTTTCCTGACCAATCAACCAAATATGGTCGATGAAGTGTGCTTATTCCATGATTGAGTAGAATCTGTGTAGAAACAGCAAAATGTTAGAGAACAACCTTAGGAAGAGGAGTGTGTCTTTGGATCTACTACACAAAACAACGATGCATTTGGACTCGTACTCACTTTGGTAGAGTTTGTCTATACATGGTGATGAGTATGAGATACGGTAGCTGGTCTAGAAAGAAGTGAGAAAGATTCAAGAAATACAACTGTCAAGGACACATGACACCAATTCTAAGGGTCCCTTGGGAACATGGGAACATGGGGGTACTACTCAACTGGCTCTGTCGACAAAAGAAGAGTTGATTTCTTTTGGCAACCCAACACCGTCTATCAAAGCGTATACGTTTGTACAACCTGAAATCCTCCCCAAAAGGAATCAACCACATGTTGTTTGCACACTAATTCTACGTGAAGGCTCGGCGTCTGATGAATGTGACCATGTTTGATTTTTCAATCTGACCATATTTGCTACGATATCCCATGTATTTCTCGTACGCTGCCGTATACAAGGAACTGGGTTCTTGGTCTCTTTTCACAATTTCAGTTTCATAAATGCTCGAAATGCAACGCTCATGGTGTTGTTGGATATATCTTCAAACTCTCTATAATATTGACCACATGTGTTTTGCCCAAATCTGGATATTCTCGTCTCTAATTCTAGTAAAAAGCTTCGAGGTCATGTATACGCTATGTACTACACTTGACTTGGAACATCATGATACTCTAGTTCATACGGTAGATCTCACCCATGTTTGGCCACTAGCATGTATATAAAGTTTACTACACATTTATACGGTCAGATCTTAATTTTAACCCTTCATTTGTTCGATGCACTCCAAAATACATCCAGACACCTCAAAAAAACCTCGACTTCCAAAACATGAGTGGTCATGAAAGGGTTAAGGGTCCAACAATGAGGACTACTTCCTCTTCTCTTTTTATTCAATGACCTACCCACAACGCTTCTTCACACCTACATTTGTTCGAGTTGATGATCGAGATGGCCCAGGGAGACCGTAAGGGTTGGTGATGGCCCACAGTGCGAGAAGGGGACAATGGAGTTACACTGCACCATTCCGGCATATTCCAACCTCATACCCACAATAGCACTGTCGAGTCAGTGAGGCTCATTGCGCTTCTTGCGAACGCAAGGCCACGCTCTGCAGGGGCGTTCCCGTAGGGTCCGAATCTACAGCCGTAGGATCGGGATAAGCTTTCACGGTAAAACCAAAGCAGTCGCCCGTACGTACACTGAATAGGTGCCATACGATTACGTATTTCTAGGCGCAGAACGCCATCGAGCCCCATCGAAGCTCATTGAAGCTAGGGGGGTACCGTATAAGGGACCACTGGTTTGCAGCATCATTTGCTTCCAGACCCTTCAGATCACTACCGCATCGCCTCCGTGACTTCCATCCCCACCCCGCCTCTTCCAGGTTCGTAGTGATCTCTCCTCTCTGGCTTTCCCCAGTGTGCACATTGTTGCAGATTTCTAGCGCTTGCTGCATGCATCTCTCAAGGGTTTGTGGTTGTTGATCTTTGGGGTTATCCGATCCTCTGTACGCGTGGTCTCATTTGGGTCTTTGTGCTTGAGCAGATATTGTATTGAGCAAGATGGCGCCTTACTCGGGGAAGTACGCTGACGAGCTCATTGCGACGGCCAAGTACGTCGCTACCCCCGGAAAGGGTATTCTCGCGGCCGACGAGAGCACGGGTACCATCGGCAAGCGGCTGTCGAGCATCAAGGTGGAGAATGTGGAGGCCAACAGGCAGGCGCTGCGTGAGCTTCTGTTCACGACCCCCGGCGTGGAGCAATACTTGAGCGGTGTCATTCTGTTCGAGGAGACTCTGTACCAGAAGACTTTGGACGGGACGCCGTTCGTGGAGGTGATGAAGAAGGGCGGCGTGATCCCCGGAATCAAGGTCGACAAAGGCACGATCGACTTGTGGGGCACCAACGGCGAGACCACGACCCAGGGTTTCGACGACTTGCACAAGAGGTGCCAGGCGTACTACAACGCTGGCGCGCGGTTTGCCAAATGGCGGGCTGTGCTGAAGATCGGCGATCTGGAGCCTACCGAGCTCGCAATCCAGCAGAACGCCCACGGCTTGGCCAGATATGCTATCATCTGCCAGGAGAATGGGTACGTACATTTCTGCCCTGCTATCTTTTCCTAAACATCCGTGGTGCTTTGAATGTAACCGAGAGTCCTACATAGGTCTGTTGATGCATGTGCGTCATACTGGAGATTGGGGATCTTTCGAGTTCAGAAATATCTAATGCTATTGTAGTATATTTCGCTCGAATCAATGGTGCTGGAAGAGAGTCTGACCTACAGTGCGTGACACAGACTTGTGCCGATCGTGGAGCCCGAGATTCTGGTCGACGGAACGCACAGCATCGAGAAGTGCGCTGAAGTGACGGAGAAGGTGTTGGCGGCGTGCTACAAGGCATTGAACGATCAGCATGTGTTGTTGGAGGGAACCCTCCTGAAGCCGAACATGGTGACGCCCGGTTCGGACGCCAAGAAGGTATCACCCGAGGAGGTAGCCAAGTACACGGTGAGGACCCTGCAGAGGACAGTGCCGCCAGCGGTGCCCGGAGTTGTGTTCTTGTCGGGAGGACAGTCGGAGGAGGAGGCGACTCTGAACCTCAACGCCATGAACGCATTGAAGACGACCAAGCCGTGGACGCTGTCGTTCTCGTTCGGGCGTGCTTTGCAGGCGACTGTGCTCAAGACGTGGGGCGGAAAGAAGGAGAATGTGGAGGCCGCTCAGAAGGCGCTTTACGTGCGGGCCAAGGCCAACTCCGAGGCTACATTGGGCACATACGGCGGAAGCTCCTCGACGGAGGGCACCGAGAGCCTGCACGTCAAGGACTACAAGTACTAGTTTCACAAATGGGAGAGACGAGGGGAGTGATTGTAGAGCCATTCTCCCACGAAGCTCTGCTCGCGATTTTCTTATTTTTTCTTAAAATGGTTTTGTGAATACATCATCCGTGTCTTTTGTGCTCGTCGATTCTACACTGCATGTTTGCTTTCGCCTTTGATTGATCACTGTTCTTTCTGTCACGGTACACAAGAGTGTCAATTAGTGTCATGGGTCTCTTTTGGTAGAGAATACTATTTCTCAACTGTATTAAGATTTGTGTTCACCTAGGGCTGCCATCGCAGCGAATGTTCTTGACTGTTATTTAAGCCACCAATTGCACCACTTCCAATATATTCTCCTACTTGCAAGAAAGTGTGCATACTCTATGATTAGTGCTGTAGCACTATGGTGTTGTGTTACCAGTTAGTGTTACAGTTTACAATTGATTGTAACACTAACAAACAACTATTGTGTAATGATGCACGATAAAACCTACATATGAAAAGCGCTCTGAATCACTACGGGAGTTCCTCACCTGTCTTGAGTCAATGGGTGTTCTGTAGCTGGTGGTGCGATTAGTGATCAACACATCAAGTCTCTATATACACATTTCATTAGGGGCAGATATGAACTCATGGGCTCCGACTGGAACTTGAAAGGTGAATCATGGACCCTCATCTTAGTATGCAGTGAAGGAAGCCCTAGAAGCTCTAAGCATTGCCTAGTTACAAAGATTGTCGTGTAGCTATTTACTGAAAAATGCACACTTAACCCTTAAACGCCCAAGCAAGCCCGAGGGGCTTGATTCCAATAGAATCTTCCCTGTAGCTCTCACTGTACTCAACTTTTCACTTATATTTTAATGTCAAACTGGTCACCTTCTTCTGATGTATTGAAAAAGCGAGATTTGACAATTCAAATCACAATTTGTATGAGTGATTTTGTGCTTTGAAAGGATTATGGTAGGTAGGTTCGGGTGGTACATAACCTTGTAGGAGGTTGCAAGCTCATCATTGATTGGTTCATTCACAATGCCCAAGTTCAAAAAGTGCACTATTAATGATGCCCAAGTCCAGAAGATGCTGTGATCCAATTTTGGGCTGCCCATTTGAGACCCCAAGGGCGTTTAAGGGTTAATAACCAGTAATGGTTCACCAGTTCATTCAAAATGAAGTGTAGGGTGAATGATTGCTACACTGATAGCGATGTAGCCGATACTAATATCCGTATGAAGTTTTGAACCTCTCCTTACGTGTACACAACATCTCTTCGATGGAATTTTAGTTCTTGGAGCATAAATTCAAATTGTGTATAATTAAGAATATTTGCTGGTATTTCTAATCTTTCGGACTAATAAGTCAGGAGATTTAGTATCAAGTTATAATGCAACAAGTTCTGTAACAATGAAATCTATTTTTTACCGTAAAAGATAAGCAAGAGCATTGGTAATAAGGTCGATTGTAAAGGAATGGCACTAATTCCAGTTTGACAAATGTGTGACGGTGGTAAAAATCTGCGTATTTTTTGTACATTTGGAAAGTACGTGAAAAATTACACAAGAATTGTGAATTAGGGTTACAAACATTGTCAAACGTCACCATAGTATTATAATACTAATCGTCAAATCATAACACTAAATTTGAGAGCATGGACACATTCTTGCAAGTAGGAGATATCATTGGAAGTGGTGCAATTGGTGACGAAGAAAAAACAAGGGACATTGATTGCAATGACGGCCCAAAGTGAACACTAATCTTAAGAGAGTTGTGAAACAATGTAAATTACCAAAAGATACGTGTTACACTAATCTCCACATATCACTAATTAACAACTCTTGTGTAATCTAAGTGGAATCATCAATTATGGAGTCTCCTACAATTTGTTATGAATTTTTGAAGTTGAGCTTATAGGCTTCCTTAAATGATGCCCGAAATCGATACTCTAAAATCTGCACGGTTGCTATATCGGGAATCATTTTCCAAAGCTATTATGAACCTATGACAAAGCCATTCTTGGTACTATGTCGATTCCACAAAGTCTACTTTATACATTGACTATTCTGTAGATTGTTTCCCAAAATGATGGCAATAAAAAGCAATGTTGGCTGTTTGTTGCCACAAGGAGACTAGTCAAATACATCAAACTTTTGTTGGAATAATTAACTTCTCTTCCCGAATACGAATTTGACAACCTTATTTACAATTTTTTGGGATTTCGGCATGACCTTAAGGTTTTATACAATTTAATTTTTGGAATTTCAACATCATTCTTGGGTTTTGAAATGTGTCTTATTGTTTCAAATCAATTTTGCTATATTCCATTCTATGCTCATTGGTTTTTTATGAATGCTTCCAAGTAGACTTATTGGAATATTTTAGGACCTAGTTATTGAGTAAGGACTTTGATGTACTACTCACCAAACACCAAACACTGATTGAGCCTCCATAACTCTGGCTCTAGGCCTAGCTCGGGTCCCTAGCTGCTGCAGTAGCTAGACCTTTACTTTTAAATGATCTAGGCATACTTTTACATTTTACTAATTCTATAAAACTTTTCTATATTAATAAATCTAACTCCAAGTTACTGCTGTAAGGCAATGCCATCGTAGTAAACTCCAAGTAACTACTCTTACTGGTCACTTCAAAGCTAATGAACTCCAAGCGATCAATTGTAGTGAGGTTGCACTACTCTAGCTTCCTTGGTGCAATCATCATTCATTTAATACCTTAGTATATTCCAAACCTCTTCTTTATGTATAAATTCTTCTAACTTTTACTAGAATAAAATAAACTAAATCCTTCTTTTAAATTTTCATGGTATCTAGGTTTTACGCTAGTGACCCTCTAGTGTATATGATATATACAAAAATCCTCCTAATTACATCAATGATGATATTGTGCGTGTAAGAGTCTTGATCAATGTATGTCAATGATATATATTCTGGAGAACAGATAGGCTCTTGCTAACGGGCAATGGTAAGCTTGGGGTATCACTTTTTGGACACACTAATTAGGTTATTTTTATTGAAAGCCTCCAAAGTTTGTCTAATTTAGTCATTTTAATCAAGTAAAAAGACCCTAAAATAGAAAATAAAATATCATGCACCTCACTGAAATCAAAGTATATATGCCTATAGATTTTCTTTTAGATTTTTTTTTTTTTTTTTGGATCCATTCATAGATGAGGGAAAAAGTGCTGAATTTGGGGATTTGCAGGCATTATAGTGCACAATGAATTAATTTTTTTATTATTAAATAAATTATTTTGTATTCTATACAAAAAGATGTAGGTCATATTCAAAAATTATATTAAAATAAAAATGTTTGATATTCCATTTGCTTGATTCAATGGATTTTAGATTATTGGAACATGACTTACTTTTTCAACTAAAAAATCAAATAAAATTACTTCAAAATATTTTTTTCAATTCTTAATTTTTTTTCTTGATACATTATAAGTATAGACAACTAAAACCACATCTAATGAAGACTTATTGTATTACAGTTTAAAAATGGATATGTTTGTCACACCAGCATAGAGTGCAATTGTTCATGGGACAACCTTTTTGGGTACCCCAACCAGACTATCACCCTAACCTAGCATTATATTATGAAATGCAACCACTTCAAAAAATAACATTTGCTTTAGTTTTGTTGTAAGATCCAATGAATAATACAATAAATGCCTAAATACTAAGGCACCACAAGCCTTGGCTTGGTGGTTTGGCTGAAGGCCTCCATGAGAAGGTTGTAGGCTCCATTTTCCATGCTAGTGTGGTGCTCATGACCACAACTCACACAACAATGGTGGCGTGTTTGGGAGCCTTGTTGTATGAGTATCTTGAAGCCCTTTAAAGGGTTGCTATCTCAGGTATATCTAAGGCATTAGTGGCTAGGTAAGAACTACCATAGTGTTCATTCCGAAAAGGGTTCTCATTGGTGTCATGAGCTTGCTGAATACATTCGAGAATAGGTCAAACAAACACTCTACTTACACATGCTTTGAAGAGGTTGAAAGTACTTTTCTCATGTCTAAATACTATATAACACAACAAATCTCAATAACTCCAATTTAAAGAAATTTGAGTTGGATGCACAAGTCTCTCATGAATTTTCAACTTCAACCTTTGGATGGATTCTATTTTTAGCAAGAAATTCCTTGATGTTAGTAGGTTACTATTCAAAAAAATACAATGAATTCCTAATCATATTGAGAACAATATTTCAATGTTCAAAATATCACCTACCATAAACACGACCACTTGTAAATTTAACTACTCCAGAATTGTTTGACTACATATTCCTACTATCTTCAATCACTTTCACTCTTGTGAAAGACTGCTCCATCTCAAAAACACTTCCTGTGGAAGAAGATAGTTGTGTCACCTATGAAAGATCATTCTTGCGATCGTCCTTCTAAGCGGGCTTTCAAGCGGGGTCGAAGACTTTCACTCAACTTGATGAAAAGCAAGAAAAGCAAGCGGTATATGACTATCATGGCACAGATGACAAGGAGATCTCCCCACTTGCTTCGTTTGGATGTGATCCCAATCACATGCTTGAGCACATATTCCCCTGATAGGTCTGGGCCACTGGGTTTGCCATTTGGTCCGATCACGTTTTGAAACATGAGGCCAGGGTAGTCATTCTTAAACAGCCCCTGCATTTTCACACGTATTTGCATCAAGTTCCTGTCAATCATAAAAAGCAGACCACTGAAGTGCCGACAGTATGATGATAAATGTTGGCGTACCTGGATTGCAAAATTCTGCAAAGAAATGTAAGATCCTGGGTACCTCCAGATGGGCTTGGGCAAATCTTTCTCCAATTTGAAGTAACCTGACAGTAGCATGAAAATCCCCTGCTCACACATGAACATCATGTCACTATCACAAGTATGGTAACATGATCATCTCCGTCAAAATGGAGATTTGTACATCTTCTGATTTAAAGAGAGAAGTATTTGAAATGCGAGAAATGTTGTTGAAAGGGAGGCGGGCAGAGTGTGCACAGAAATGGAAGCGTGGAAGTATTCGGCTTCATATGAATCTAGCGAATGGGGCATGTATGGTCGAGGCAGGTGAGGAATGGGACCTGGATGCCTGCACCGATGATGATGCCGGCGAGGAAGTTGCGGCCAACAATGCTTGCGACAGCCATCATGATGCTCTCCACGCACAACAACACTACAAACAGCATGACGATGAAGTAGCTATAGTGCGCGAACCCCGGATGTAGCACACACATGAAGTACACAAGAGTCCCATTTGATAGGGCGATCAGGAACAGAAACGGAATTGAGGCGAGAGTGTTGCTGATCACAAATGCAGTCACCGAGTAATGCCCACTCAGTCGCTCGTGGTAAAACACCTTCATATCTTCCACAAACGACGGGAATCCACCGATCGCCATGAATGTCAAAAACGCTGACCCGAAGAACATAATCGATGCTCGTGCCTGCAAAACATCCCGCATCATAACACCACTCAATACGTTTGGGACAAGACTCAGTATTTAATTTGCTTTTTCCAATTCGGATTGCAATAATTGAATGCAATTGGAGATTTGGCATGATGCTTACCAGGACGGACTTGTAAAGGAGACCGACTCTCCAGAAGACGGTACCCATGCACACGCCTATGAGGAGATACATTGCAATACGAAGCCAATAGTACGCTGGGTCTCGTGTCATGTGCACGAAGGATCGCTTTGTGAGGATCATGCATTGCCGGATGAAACTCGCATGGCCCTTGCTTTGCCCCATGAGTCGCACTTTTCCTCTCTGTTAGCAACAATCAGATGGCCGTCAACACAAGTATCCCCATGTAATACTTTTACTTTCAGAATATACACTCCAGCCCCACATGGAGTTGGCAACGAGCTTATGGGGCCATGATGGAGAAGACTTACAGTATCAGAAATGATATGAGCTATTTTAGCTTTTGATGCTGAAGCATACTCACTATCTCGGTAAGCAACGGCAAGTGCTTTTATCACTTGCTCTGTGCTGTTCTTGCATTCCAACGCCATTTCTTCATCCTGCCATGTGTGACATAATTGAGTCTTCGGGAAAAAAATCAACAAAAATCTCAAATCTTGAAGTTCACCACTCCATGAGAGGTAACCAAGCTAAGAATCCGAAGCCTAGAGTGTGAATCAAAGTATGTACTTACATCAGGATAGAGCTTGGTTCTGAAGGTGGACTTCACGGTGTCAAAGTCGGCATTGATGATTCTCAAGTAGTGGTCTGAAGGGTTGCGCATTGGAGGGCAGGGGTACCCGGCTGTTGCAAAAAACTACTTCACCTCAAAAACAGCAATGGATTCATGTCGTCCAACCGACAAAGTGCACGCACGGAGTTGAGCAGAGCGGCTGCTTACCTGAGCAGCACCCGCATTCTTTCCGAAGTAGATGGTGTGCCCATTGGAGAGGAGAGTGAGGTGGTCGAAAAGTGCAAAAACCTCACTGCTGGGTTGGTGAAGGGAGGAGATCACGGTCCGCCCATCCTTGGCAAGATTCTTCAGTGTTTGCACCACACAGTAAGCTGAAGCACTACATGCACAACAACTCCGATCAGTCCGATGTGAGTATTCACAGCATTTAGTCAAGGAGCATGCAAATGGTAGAGCCTGGACTGGCACCTGTCGAGGCCGCTGGTGGGTTCATCGAGGAAGAGCAGACGGGGGCGAGTGAGAATTTGCAAGGCAATGCTGAGGCGACGCTTTTCACCTCCACTGAGACCCCGCAGCCAAAAGTTGCCCACGAAAGTGTGCTGACAGGCAGTGAGCCCCATCTCCAGGATGGTGCTGCTCACGATTGCCTCCTTCTCTTCGCGACTGGTCTTGTCTGGCAATCGCAAACTGGCCGAGTACATGATGCTCTCCCGCACTGTCAGAGTGCCGATCAACACATCCTCTTGCGTCACATATGCCTGTCATGTTTTGTGAAAACGATAATGTTAGCCACTCCTGATTTGAAAAACGGTTCACGTTAACACTGTTTCGCGATCTAGAATCCGAAGCTGTCCAAGTTTCCGACAGAAGCATCGAAGTTTCCTACTCCCTTATGCTTGGTATCGTTACGTTTAGGTTAGGTTAGTTAATCGTGATTAGGTTACTCGTCTGTTAACTCGAACGAGTAGGCTGAAATGGTGGGGAGTTCAGTAACCGTGACTCCCCCATTAATGACCAGCTTTCACTTTCAAAATTTCTTCAGCAAAAGTCACTGATGTGGTTTCACGTCTCCTTGTCAACAGAAGGAGATGCGATGAACACTTGGAAACTATACATACCGCAGTGCCGTAGGAAAGGGTGGACTTTCTCTCGCCATTGAGCAGGATGTCGCCAGTCACAACTGAATTGGGAGCCATGCGCCCTGCAGCATTTGCGATTGAGTAAGTTTACATCAGGACAAGAGGCTGAATGATGTAAGCACATGTATCGAGGTACGTCACTTACAAACACATCACTCTAACAGTATTAGCATTTCACTCATCATTCTAAGAGTGCTTGCATCAGGGGATAGCGTCACCGTCTGATAGCATTTACACTCACAGCAACCTTCCCCGCTGATGTCACGGCACAGCTCCTAGAGTTCCAGTGGTGATGGCGGCACGTACCGGCTAAAGCATCGAGCAATGTCGACTTCCCTGACCCGCTGGGTCCCATAATGGCCATAATCGACCCCGGCTCCGCATAGCCTGCAGCACCGCCAACATCAACTCATGCACTGACACAGACTGCTCATGAATGTATATCCCAACACTGTAGAACAATATCCTATTAATACCTCGGTTCTGATCAGTTACTGCGAATCAAGCTGGTCGGTGCTTGCCGCAACACTATTTTCGAAGCCTCGATACACAGTTATGAAACTGAAGAGGCTTTCCGCATCCCCCTCTACCATATGACTGGCAACCTCCTTGTCCCACTTCTTCTTCGTCACTCGAAAAATAACTGACGTACCATCTTATTTCCTTTCCTTTCGACCACTACAATTGCTTACAGGTCCATCATTTCCAATTGGCTACAATATGCGGCATTCGATCACAGCAGTTAGACCTACTTAATTGCTCGCGAATTTCCTATGCACTCCCTGAAAAGAAGTAGTGAGACTTGGGGCCGGAGGCTATATTCATATTTCATGGAAATATGCTTACCTTCTGCGATTCCTTCTTCACACAACTAGCAGTATGTACACTCCAACTGTATAAATGTTATAGCAGTTCGTTGCAAGAAATGTACTAGTAGAAAATCCGACGATGAATGGACAGATATGTTTGATACCTGTGACGTCTTTGAGGATGGAGCGTTTGCCTTGTTTGACGTTGATGTGCACGGACAGGTCTGTCCAGACAATGTAAGCAGCAGCCATAGGAACACCATCACGAAAATCAACGTTGTGGACTTCCATACTGGACTGCGCGCGGCACTAGAGAAGCTCACTGCGAGCCGGCCGCATGTATGTGCTAACAAAATTCTACGGAGGCCTGACTACTCAGCTGCTTGAATTCAGTTACTATACACGTTCTCTCCATAAAAAGGTCATGAATATATGCAGGACGGCCGTGGGACAAGGTACAAACTGACACGAGCATCTCTTAACTAGGGCGCAGTTCTCGCTACGGAAGTAATCGTTCCAGTGATTGTTTGAGTAGATCGGTCAAGAGCTCCTGTCACGTCCCCGGAGCACGGCAAATATCATGACACTTTTCAAATAATGCCACAGTCTGACTTTCGAGTTTATCACACGTGCCCACTATTGGTTTGGACTGATCAAGAGGAAGGCGGCGATGGAACGAGCTCTCCTACCCATGGGACCCCCGATTGAGACTCCACTAATGGAGCTCATCATCAACCCCCTGAGCACTGTGCATAATTCTGCATTGATTTCTGACATCATAGCCCTTGCTTCACAAGAGTTTTGCGTTACTTAGCGATGTCTACGTGCTCTGACGTGCTTATGCACTATCCTGGGGTGCTCAGCTTTTGCAATCAACTTGGAAAAGGGATCTACTAGGATTGTCAAAATTCTTATTCATTTGTCGGACACAATTCAAATGAGATGTACATCTAAAACTTCATCAATGTATGAAATGTAAACCTCATCTAAACTGTGTTGTACAAATGAATAGGAATTTTATCTGATAAGACAATGCTGGGATCCACAAGAAAAGTACTGTCTTGTCTTTTAAGGTGCACTTACTCCCCATCAAAGGCTAAACACGTCAACCCTGATTTCAATGTTTAGTACCAAATAAAGAACTCCAGAAGGAGATTGCAACTACTAGTGCCAATTTTAAGGTTGGTCACTATCATGAAGACTTTACGACTGCTTTTTGGAATCACGACTTTCATGCTTCGGTTAGCAGCACCTTCCACTTCTTCCTCAATCTTGCTCAAGGATATGTGATTCACGAATCATTGTGCAGTATATCTTGTTCTTTTCGCTCAACCAGTTTACTTTAGCTCTTTAGTCTGAATCTCTAAATCTCAGTCGCGATTGATTTAGCATTCGACACGACACGATGAGTGCCTTCAGGAGGGCTGGCTGCTCATGAAGCTTACACGTTACAGTCACGTGACTCTCGTGTGACCTTACCCTTTGTTCGGCACTTCGGCTACAAGTAGAAAACTGGTCGCACAGAGGCAACTTTCGGTGATTAAAGATGTCCAGACTACGTAGACCCCTCAAGCTCAGGTTCCTTGAGGAGCTTACAGGGCTACGCTTCACACGAAAGCTACCTGCCATAAAGTTAGCTTGTGGTTTACACTCCGGTAGTGGACAACCAACGACAATCATGATGAAGGGCAGTCAACTTCTTTCATGTTCTAGACTTTGTATGATCTCGTGAAAACCTTTTCATACCCAGCTTTAAGGCAGTCAACCTTTTCATACCCACCACCAAACAAATTGTTAACTGAGTATCAATGATGTGCGCGATGGGCAGAACAGGAATTTAATAGAGCGAGATGGGCAATGTTGACAAGTTTACTGCTTAGACGTCCATCTCTTCAGTATAACTGCACTCCTCAATTCTGGGCCCAGCTTGTATCGTTCTCAACATCGTATTGGTAGAATGTAGTTTGTCAAATAATTGAACGTAATCATAACTCTGAGCATCAGCAGGCGACGTAGACATTTTGAGAATTTTTTCATCGTACACCCAAATCATTCATGCAAAAGCGGTAGTTCGAGGAACATCTCTAATTCATTATAGGTTAATAAAATTTCTCAAACTTAAGAGGTGCAGAAAGCCCAATTAGGATAAGAACATGGTGTTTTGATCAGTATTTGAATATGGTTTTCTGGATGATGAGAGTTTGCACTGATTAATCTGGAAGGGGAAGCTTTAGATTTCTCACTACTTCATAGCGCATAAAATATACTGTATGCATGAGATCTAATGATCAGTCTACAATAGACATTCAAAGGCCGGCATATAATTGAAAATGGTGTTCATTCTCTTGTCATCATTGACTAACACATTCCATGCCACTGAGCAGCTGACATTCTGGCATGAGCCACTGTCAATCTCCTTGCAAGGATTCATACGGCTTCGCATATATGCAACATCCATGACACAATGCCTTCCATTGTTCTGCAGAATGCCTGAGTCGGCAGCAGAATCAATGATGCAATGCTTATTTTAATAGAAGGATGCGAATGGGGATTTGTCAGTCTTACATGTCTCTGAAGTAGTTAGCCTGAAATACCTGAGGGAGCCAGGGTTTTGGACAATTGATTGTGTACACTTTGCGACTTTCAGATATGTTTATCTCATACGCATGTCACGAGGTAATGATCTCTCTCTCCTCCGACTTTCTTTCTCCCATGCACTGTTAACTTCACATGCTAAAATTTGAGCCATAATTGAGCAAGTTACCTTTAGATCCGAGATCTTTTGTGATACCCTTATCGTAAAGTTTTCTTTTGTGATACCCTTACTATGAAGCTTTACAAACAAGAAGCCTTTAGCCAAACCCCACTTGAACGTTAGCCTATACTAGAAAGGCCATTGCTTCAGAAGCCATAGCCTTTGGATGTAGTGTAAAGTCAAGTAAGGTCGAAATCTCCTACAATCTTGAAACTTTTTCTAAAAGGACTTAAAATATAATAAATGATTGGTTGTGATATTTTATACCAATGTCCCCCCAATTATAGTTAGACTCACTCCATTGAGATAGGCCCAATTTCACAGGCCCTCATTATTTTACACTTTTGTTGTTACAAAGGACAAAAATGTTGTAGTAGAAATGTGCACAAAAGGTGATAGTCGCGGTTTAAGCTTAAGTGACAAATTGTCAAAGTTGACATTTTTAATCACGGACCTCTTTTTCGAGTGAGGAAAATAAAGGTAAAGATAGTGTCTTAAGAAATGGACTTGTCAAAGGTGACTTGTCCCATCAAACATTTTTACAAATTGTCACTTCAGACGAGTGACAACCAAAAGGACAAAAATTGCAGTCTTTCTGTTGTCACGTTTTGCATTTTTCTTGTAGTGCCCCCTCTTGTCCCTTGAACTCAAATTTACAAGTGTAAAACCTCATTTCTTTGGCTCCTCAATTCTTAGCCCTCCCATTGGTTCAATTTTTTTTCTTTTGGCTTCTCGTCTCTAGTGTAAAGTGGCTACTAGTATATAGTTCACACCTGTGATATATAATCATTTCTCTTGAGAATGAACACATACAGAAATGAGACAACGTTTGTATGATATCAACCATAATACACTAGGGAACAACCTTCAAATGTCACATATACAGAATCCCTTTTGAACTAGGTAATATTTTAATAGAATTTCAATTTAAAACTAAATAAATTTAGTAAACGCTTATTGATTGAAAAAAGGCTTTCACTTGCAAATTTGAGTCTCTGGGACAAGAGGAGAAAATAATGACATATACAAGACAAGTTATATTCCATGGCACCAATGACAATCGAGGACCCCTACAATTGTAGTTAGGCTTAGGTATATGTTAATGAGGTAGGCTGACTATAAATCCTGAAATTCATTGACTAGTCTAAAAAACCTCCACCAATCATTTATTATATATAAGAATCATACTAAAAAAAAACTCCCCTTAGGACCTTTTGTCCTTCTCTCAATTAACACTCCAGAAGCCATGGATTATACACAGGTGTCTTAACTATGTGATATGGATGCCTGTAGAGACGTATGCGTCGATGCGTATGTATAGAGATGTACATATAAAGATGAATGTAGACTATGTGATATACGTATAGTCTTCTTATTTGATGCATTTATTGTCTCTAAAACCAAGTTGTCACACTTCCCCTCTCCCCTCGCATGTCGCACTCTCTCACTTGCACCTCACTTCGGGCACCTCCAAAACTAATTGCTTCTCTCTTCTATTTCATCTCCCTACTTACGCTACTCTCTCTCATCTTCTTCTACTTTTCCAAAGTCAAGCTCTTCCTTGCTTTTACCGATTTGAAGAGCTCATTCGTGTTAATGTGCATCAATGGCAAGCGATCGCAACCTCCAGCTCCACCTCACAGCCCATGCCTCCCGAAGGTGGATTGGGAAGGAACACAAGTTGTTGGAGCGAGCTCTTCACATTAGTCGAGGCGAGGGATATGGGCACCTTCGCATGCTCCAAGGTTGCTGCACGTCTCCAACAATTCAATGGAAGAAATACAGGAACTGGGCCAACTGAAAGCGTACGTCAACACTCGGCCGCCCTCACCTTCAACTTTCAACTTTTATGAAGAGCATGAAAGGGCCGTGTCAACACTCCGCCGCCCTCAACTTCAACTTTTATGAAGAGCACGAAAGGGCCGTGACCATGTGCGGAGAGAGGACAAGATTCACGAGGTTCGTTGTCCTCATCCTCACGGTGGCAACATCTCCACTGATGAGCTTGAGAAGGTTTGGAAAGCGTTGTTTGCATATCTCGAGTCACAAAGGCACCTTACAATCTTGGAGAACTATGTTAGTCTTGTTAGAACATAAGGGACTACTTTCTATGAAGTAAAGCACTATGTAACTTTATTCACTTGTATCGATTTTTGATCTCCAAATTGTGGATAAGTAGTTCAATGTACACTGATTTTGAATTGCACAATCCACCCTTTACACAATTCTGTAATAGGATTGGTATCTCTTTAGAAAAATTAGTATCTTAAATGACTAATCTCATATCTATTTCAACAACAAATTCTATCATCATAAAGTTGTATTATCCATACCATGTGTTATCAACTATGTTTCGTTGAAATGGTGTCGGCCACATTATTTGGGGGTAATAATACCAATATACACATGAATGGTAAATACACATGAAGTTTTACTCATGTATAACAAAATCCAACCCACGTCTTACCCAAATCTTTGTTACTAAATTTTCTTTATTTGGAGAAATTCAAGTTCACTAATATTATCTAAATGATACTTTTAGAAACTTGAAGAAACTTGTCCGGATTTCATTTTGAGAATGAATGCTATTTACCAATCATAGTCATTACTGTATGGAGGTCATAGTATTTTGACACGTCTAGACATATACGTGTGGAGGTGTATGCGTAGATACATATGTGTAGAGTTGTACATATAAAGATGAGTCTAGACTATGTGATATACGTAAAGTCTTTGTATTTGATGCATTTATTGTCTCTGAAACCAAGTTGTCACACCTCCCCTCTCCAAGTGAAGTGTGGTTGGAAGCTTCTGGTTTGTGTTGTAAATTTAGCCTAAATCTTTTCAACAGACTTCTTTAACCTCTACTCATATTTGACGCTAAATTCAATATATCTTATATAAATAGGTGAATATATGATGGTGCACAATTTCTCCATTTAGTGCTTGGTATTGATAACATTTGTTGAGGTAGATTACAAATTAAGTCTACTTTTAGCGATAAAGATCTCATGTCTGTCCACGATGGTATGAAATGATAGATTGCTTAGGAGTGCAATTAGTAATATATGTATTGTAAACTTTTACTCATCTAAAAAGGGGTTGTACAATTATGTGCAATGTGTTTTGGTTTTTGAATTGTACAAAATGGAACATGTTTTGTTATTAGAAGCCTATTGTTTTAAAGTAATAATATTTTTCCATTAAACTTTAGAGAATGACAGGGGATGAAGCCCAAAATATGTACAGGAAGTTATTTGATTGTAATTTTTTTGGTATTTCATTTGCAATGATGTTTTCAAATTTAAAAAAGTGGAAGAACACATGGTATTTAAGAAGTTGTACCTCTTTCCATCCACCAGTTGATTCCAATTTGCAAGGGCAGTCTCCAAAACTTTCAAAAACTATCTTCACAATTTCTATTCCTTTTACAATTTTTTCTTTCAAAAATTGCCAAAATTTGAGATTTTGGATTTTTTCCAAGTTTTTTTTTTTTTTTTTTTTTTTTTTTTTTTTTTTTTTTTTTCCAAAATTCACATACTCATAAAGGTACCTACTTACCGTCCAAATTTTTCTTAAACTAAATATATCATATGTGGTGCTTGTTTTACTATATAATATTGTTGTTTTAGACCTTCTTTCATAAATAATGCACATGAAGGTCAGAAACGTGGAATGAGTCTCTAAAATTTTGCATAAGCATACCTAACTTGATAACCTACCTAGAATAACATGAGGGGAAAATGATTGGAGTAATAATCATCAAGTTGCCCTTGGCACCATTTAGACAATGCCTCTCAAGCAACGGCAAAAAAATGTGTTGGACAAACTTTGATTGTTACGATCTCACAAATGACAAACATCCAACCGTTGAAATTTTTACCAATCCTTTGAATACGCGTTAGGTACAAGATCTTACACTTCAAAGTCTTAATACCAGAAAAAAAAAAGTCTCTCCATTTTCCCATTTCCCAACGAAGGTGAAAAATGGCAGTTTTTGGTTTTGGAGGTCGAGGAAACGCGTGGATTTTCATGGGTTAACATAATCAAGTACGTTATAAAGATATCGCATGCATTTAGTGCAAGGGGTCTAGTTTAAAACTCTATCTCCTTTGCACTGATTGAGAAAATTCTCGATATTGCAAGTTTATCATTGAGTCGAGAGATTTCTTTCATTTTTTCTTTTTGTACAAGGGTGTATATGGAATGAGTGTTTCAAAGTGGACGGTATGTTTGAAGTCAATAGGCATTTAAAATGGTGAATTTTCAGGATCTTTTTTTGGAATTGATATGTTATAATCTCACATCACAAGACCTCATCACTCCAAATCTGATCCACATGGTCTACATTTACGCCTAGTACTACAAGATTGTATGGTCTAGATCTGGATAAGACCCTATTATCCTACCAAAATGATCATGAGGATGCAAGGAAGTGTTGGGTCAATATCCACTAAATAATGTTGCGCTCAATGTTTCAAGAAAGCAAAAGGTTTAGTCATAAAAAAATTAGACTTATTTCAGTTTGTATGTCCTTACAAAATTGAGATTGGTAGGGATTTTCTTCTTTTTACACCTTGAGGTCGAAATTAATTATTTATTCAAAAATGATCATTCGTCACTCTAAGAAAGCCAAGGGTAGAACATGAAGTAATTACTTGCAACAAAAGTGACACAAATTCGTTCACATACTGATATATGATACTCTGTCAAACATTTAAAAGCCAACATTATGAGATTGAGACTCATGCATTTTATTTTGTAATAAGAGGATTTTTGTCATACATCTCCATTCTGTATATTCTCATTTATCAAATATTGACGAGACAACAGAGCAGCAAACAATAGAGAAAGCATTCCAAGACTTAAAAAAGAAGAACTCCTGATAAGTAAGAATGAGCTCCAAGTGTAGGCTGGCTGCCATGCTAGTGCCACTTGGCCTCACACTCTCGGCTTCCTCACATCATTCTCCGCCACTCCCAAATCCTGAATCAACTCAAGTTCTAGACTAGCGGTGCCACCATTCCGCTATCCGCTGCCTTCTACTAATTCCCCCATTCGAGTGATCTTTGTATTATTCAAGTGATCTTAGTATTCTCTTGCTTTTCTACGTCCTTTTTGATCATCAACCTTAGTTTGATCGTTATGGATCACGGACAGGGGCAGCTGGAGAAGGCCGAGGTTAACCCCACCGCCGCGCCTCCTGCCTTTCCTGATGCGGAACGACATGCATACAGGTGAGTTCCACGATGCCTTCTGCAATCACTTGTTTGAACACGGGTTGCTGGCTCAGTCTTCATGTGGTGATCGTTTGATCTTGAAGTGGCCGCATTCAACAGACATCTTACTTTCGCTGCAAGGGTTTTAAATTGGAATGAACCAGAAGATTCCATTTCATCGGGCAGATAATACATGCCCAGGATGTCACCGATCGAGGGTATGCCCACAGAATGCCATTTTTTCGTCGCTACGTACGATTCGCATTCTGGTCTGCATTCTGGATTAAGAGATTTACTTGCAGCTTTCCAGTTTTATAAAGAGCCTTGGCTGGGTTTGGAACACCTCTGACAGTGTCACTCGAGAAATTAAATTCCCTTGAAGCTTGTTGGACTGTGATCCCAAGATCCTTGCAGTGATGGTGGGAGATGTGTGATTACAGGAATGACATGGGAGACACGTATGGGGCGGGGTACATGACGCGATCGGCAGATGAAGGTTACGGGGAGCGCTACGGCGAGGCTGTGAAGAAAGTGATAGACAAGAAGGCGGACAAGGAGGGCCACATGCAAGAGCTTCAGAGTGGCACCACCGCCGATCGAGACCAGAACGCCGATGCAGGCACTGCTACTAACTTACTACTGCACATGTTCTCTTTTCTTTGTTTCATTCTAGAACTCCCTAAAGCTTTCTGAATTTTCGATTCTCATTACTTTCTTTTGATCGTCACAGAGGTGCATCCTGAGTATGATCGCTCGCAAGGTCAGCCCGTCGCGCAGAAGGAAGACCATCGCCATGCCACGACCTAGACCACAAACTACGGATTGAGCACAGTCGAGTGAAACCTTTGTCTAGATAGCTAATCGGAGTTAAAGGTGTTGTTTTGGTCTATGGCGTTTCTATTGTATTGCAGCAGAGATGTAACTACCCTTCTACTGTACAGATCGAGTAACAAGAGAATCTAGTGATTACACCTATTTGGCAAGAACTTGCTTGTCAGTTCGTTTTTTTAGTCGATGTAACTTCTGAAGCCATTTGCTTTGCATCTCAAGCATTTGCAGTTTTTTATGACGGTATGTGCATTGCAGAGCAACCTTGTGACCTTGCCTTTTTGCGGGTGGTCACAGGGAATTGAAATTTACATATCTTGAATATCATGCATCTGGATGTTCATTACGGAAAGTAAGCATAAAAAGAGAGGAAAGTGGGGAATTGTACAGTGAGGAGTACTTTTCCTTCGATTTGCTCACTCTCATCATGGAAAGTCAACTTAAATCTTGAGATTGAATTAATGATTGAGATTTGACACAATATGAATCAACCCATTATATTGCATATGATTCATGTTCAAAGGACACATGCAATACCTTGGATCCGATGAATTTGAGGTTTGATGTCTTTGACGATCACAGCTAGAAGCCTAGAAATGATTGTGGTCAAGAAATCTAGTGAGTAATCCTACAATGTTAGAAACTTGGTATTATTTACATGGCACCTATGATGGGTGTTAAACTTCATCCTTTGGGCACCTCTATTTGCATTCAACCCCTAAATGTCCCTAGTGTCAAAAACCGACATTTTGGAAAGACTCAACTTCTTCACTCGAACTCTATTTTGAATGAAGACTTTACTTTAGTTGAGTCACAAATCAAATCTAGTTTGTGTTAAAATTTGCAAAATCATACAGTAAATTATGATTGAATAAATGGCATGCATTTTAGTGAAGCCAACTTTTGTTTTTGGGTTTGTAAACATTTGGTATGTTTTACAATTGCAAGGCAATCATGTCAGATCAAAAATAGTTTTCATAAATATTTATTTTACATAGGTGTGATCTTTGGATGCATCTCAACAATTTTGGAGTCGGATGACTTTTGATCCATAATTCCAGATCACTTTAGTATTGGATTTGCAATGATATTTCTATGATGAAAAAAGTAAAAAGATGGAGGATTTTTGAGGAGCTATATCTCCTTCATCGGTTCATCCACTATCAGAATTTGTTTTTTAGGATGGATTCAATCATGGTCTTGGTAGAAACCTTGACCCAATTGAAGATGTAGTGAAGATAAGGCATGAATTTGAATGCAAGGGGTTTAGTTTTGGACTATTTTTTCTTTGAAGAATGTTTTCACCATTGCAAGGCTACTCTTTGAGCCGAGATATTGTGTTGGTGAATTTTTTGGCTTATTAGAGTCTTTGAGATGAAGATAAACAAGATTTTAGTTGTTGATTGTTTTACTGCAAATTTCATGTTGGTATATTTCTCACTTGAAAATGATAATGATAGTTTTTGTAGCCTCTTTTGCGCACCAAAGTTAACATTACGATCTTGCAATCTATAAGGTCCCATGAGTCAAATTCAGTTCCACATGATCTACAACAAGTCTATTACAAGTTTGTACGGTTGAGATCTAAACAACTTATATTTTTTTTCATCTGAGTCACTTTTTACAAAAATGAAGTTTTGGCTAAAAATACCTCAAGGACATCTAGGAGTTAATTACACATATCTAAAAGAGCATCCTCATTTTGATACTTGCATGTTATCCAAACCTTTGCATGCCATCAACAATTCCACTCAAAAAGGCAATTTTTCAAGCATTATATTGTCACACCAACTAATGACTATTTTTTTTTACACTCATAAAATGGAGTACATCATATTGCCATCCATTTTTTTCAGTATCCTGATGTTTTTTCAACATTACTTTTATTTTATAAAACTATCGTCAAAGCACTTGCCAGTGGTTTCAAGAAACTTGTGTTGAAAGTTTGGCCGGCCATTTCTACATATCATGTACACATTCAATATATTCTTAACTTGATGAAAGACTTGCTTCCGATTAACATTATTCGTTACATTATTACATAACTTCATATCCTTATGCAAGCTTTTACAAGTATTTGTAAAATAATCTAGAAACATTTTAGATTTCCATGGTTTATGTTGACTCATGCATAATGCATCATCTATATATTGGATGTTTGGGTTATGATAATGCTTTTTGATTCTTTAACCCCTAAAGGCCAATCAATCATTCCATTTTATAGTTGATCCGGAATTTTGGGAGCTTTTGAAAGTTTTTTTTTTTTTTTTTTTTTTTAAATTTATTTTATTTTATTTTTAAGTTTGGTAAGTTGAGAACTACATCCAAGTTTTAAAAACTCATTTGGATTCATAGATTATTGACACCAAACCTTCAAACACAAATATGGCAAGGTTTTTGTAGTGTTGTAAAACATACTATTTTTGGAAACTAATGGTGTTTTGGTTGGGTTGATCAATTGTGTCCTCTTTCCACTTTATCATATACTAGCATTGTACATGTTGTCCCGATAGGAAAGCTCTTTATATGGTACTTTTATAGAATTATCCCGTGTCTACCATTTCCTCATATTATGTTTATTATTTTTATATAGTAAGGTGGTCGTCCCGACGGAGAAGCACTTTATATGGTATTCTAAAAAAGTATCTCGTGTCTACCATTTCATAATAATTTTATATATGCCTGTGTGTTTTTTTTTTTTTATTTCTAAAATATAATTTTAGTTCAATTCATTTTAGTTTACATAATCCAAAAATCATAAAAGAAGATAGGTAGATAGGTTGGTTGGTAAGTTTGTAAGATGGTAGGTTGGTATGTTGGGTAGGAAGGTTTGGTGGGTAGGAAGGTTTGGTGGGTAGAAAGGTTTGGTAGGTAGGAAGGTTTGGTAGGTAGAAAGGATCGCCAAACAATATTATGTTATAGAAGTAGACTAGTATGATTCCCGTCGTCCCGACAGAGAAGGTCTTTACATGGTACTTTTAAAAAAGTATCCCGTGTTTACCATTTCCTCAAACGGTTTTTTTTCCTCCCTTTTTCTCTCTCTTGATTCATATTTTTTTAATACATAAAAGAAGGTAGGTAGGTTGGTAAGTTCGTAGGTTGGTAAGTTCATAGGTTGGTAGGTTGGTACATTGGTGGGTAGGAAGATTTGCCGAACAATATTTTATTATAGAAGTAGATATAGATTTGTAGAACCCGTGTCCTTCGGACACACAAAAAAAAACTTGATTTCAAAAGTAACTCCATTAATAAAAAATTAAAATTGTTGTATGAAAAAATTGAGTATCCATATATGTCCTTTGGACACAAAGCAAGACACTAAGCATGTGATTTTTCGTCATGTTCATGTTCATGTGATGCCAAGCTGCCAATGGATCGCCATGCGTTATGCGTTCATGTGTTTTTCGTCATGTTCATATGAAGTAGATAGGGATTGCCGAACAATGTTATGTTATAGAAGTAGATTATGAAGTTTTAGCCAATCATATCCAATTCCAAGTACTAGTGTGATTTCTATTGATTTTTGAAGGAATAGTCTCTTAATTCAATACAAATTAGGTAGTCACTATATTAAGAAATCTAACTGTATCTATCTAATCTAAGCATTAACCCTAAATAGTTTGACCTATTGGTAGGAAAAAGAACACATTCTCAAAAAAAGTGCGATAAATGGAGACCAAGGTAAGTTATTCAGACCTCAACCATACACTCTTGTAATAAATAATAATGTGGGGTAGATTTTGAGTCATGAGGCCTTATAGATTGCAAGATCATAACGTATGAGGACTAAAAAAACATCGCAAAATCTCAACATTTTCACTTCGTAGTGAACTTGCTACCAAAATACTTATTTCAATAAAAAATTCACCAACTACAAATAAGTTCACCTTTATCTCACTAATGCCTTTGGCCCAAAAAAGTCCATGAGAAAATTCTTTGCGCAAATAATGACCTTGCAACGGTAAAACTGCCAAAAACTTAGCCCTTTGCACTCAAATCTATACCTTATCTTTGATACATTGATCATTTGTCAAGGTTTCTACCACTAAAACAAGACTAATTGGAAATCCATCCCAAAATATAAAGCCAAAATCCATCGGTGGATGATTCTGTGTGCTTTTTGATGTTGATCAAAATAAGTAAGGGTGTTTGAAGCTCACGGCTCAAAGTGAGTGTTGAAGGTTAATACAGGATTTTGAACCTATCTCAAAAATGATGGAGGCAGATGTGAAATACATTTCCAAAAAAAAACTTTGAACTTATTTTAAGGTAGTCATGAATACCTAAATACAGTGTTTGATCGGCCTATCATAGGATGTATGCCTAAAAGGGCATGGGAGAGTGGTGAGACTACTCACCCCTCTTGGGAAGAACTATATGTTACAATCCAACTTGCAATAAGGTAGAGGCACCTATAACCGACCACTTAAGGATTTTAGCATATGATTTTAAGGTATATATCTTTTTAAGGGGTGAGTAGTCTTGCACCAATGGCCCTCTGTCCGGTGGGCACTGGCTCATTCGCAAGACAAACGGACACTTTATTCACGTCGGCCCTGTAATAAGGACCGGAGTTTTTATCTATCTATATATCTTTTTTTAGAATTTTTCATGTGTGCAAACATAAGGTTCTTGTTGAATGCAAAAAGTTTCGTGATTTATTTGCATTATTCGAATAGTTATAATTATTTAAAGTGAAAAGTTGCTTGGAACCTAAAGTCGATCACATGCTCAAATTTACGAATGAGGTACACCTGTTCTTTCAAAATCTAGGAATTGGGCTTGATCGGTTATGGGTTCCCTGTCGGGAATGGGTCCCTTTACCTTAATATATTTTCATTTGCATGACACATGTGAAATTTGAGTTTCTTCGCAAATGAAAAATGGTTGTAGGAGGGAGAAACGACAAATTGTCCAAGAAGATTAATGTAATTATTCAATTGAAGGATATCTCACACCCAACATGCAAATATCTCCAAATAGTTGGGTAGGTTAGAGGTACTTCTACCATTATATAATTATGATTACCGATCGGTTTGGTGTTTCTACGCTACTTCACGGAGGAAGCTTCCTGAGCAGTACACTTATCAAACAGTGCTACAGTAGTATGTTACCGAAAAATCAATACGTGGAGCTTGTCCGCCCTGTGGCTTCTGCCTCTTGTTCCACAATTCCACAATCCAAACCTGCTGCTGCACGTTCACTTGTCCCCACTCCTCGTTCACTCTCCTATAAAGCACTCTCTCCGACCATTTCTGACGATCACTCATTTCATATCGACCTCTTCATCTCTCTCACTCTCACAGATTCATTCACAGGCCTCAATTGTTGGAGAGTTTCGTGCAATTACAAGTCGGCACAATTGGGCAGAAGGTTAGCTCCATGGCCGTCGAAAAGGCCCAGGCGCTCATCAGCGGCAATGCCCTCGTTGTTTTCAGGTGCTTTATTTCCTGCCCATTTGAACCCTTGTTGAGTTGTTAGGGTTCCTCTCTTTTCAGTGTCGGTGATGTCCTCCTCCTTCGTCATTTAGGGTTGTATCTTCGAAATTGCTATGTGCCCACAAAACTCTTGTTCTCGAATTTGAGATGGTGTGTAATGTTTTGTCATGAGGTTTTTCATCACATGATTGTTTCATTTCGGTTGCAGCAAGTCGTACTGCCCCTACTGCGTGAGCGTGAAATCTTTGTTGAAAAGTCTCGGTGCGGACGCCAAGATTATCGAACTCGATGAAGAAAGTGAGTCTCTCTATCTCGGAAAATGATTGTATCGTTTGACTCTCATATTGAATATTGATTAGCGAATTTTCTTGCTGGAGTTTCTAAGTCCTTTTGATTCCGAAGAGTACGTGTAGCAGGTTATGGACTACAACAAAGCTGTCGAGTTCAGGGTTTCAACGTCCGGGAGTTTACTAATAAACTTTTTAGTTACAGGATTCAACGTTATTGATCATCGTCATGGGAATTGGCTGACTTGAGGTTCCAATTCTGTGTTTGATCAGGTGATGGAAGTGCTATCCAAGGTGCGCTTGCTAAGTTGACAGGGCAACGCACGGTGCCCAACGTTTTTATCGCTGGGAAACATATTGGAGGCTGTGATGGTAAGGATTCTCTTCATAAGAATGACTAGTAGTTGAATTTTCATATGATTCCGCTCATGTTTGATGACCAGGTTTGAATTTTCGAAGAATTTCGTTCCGATTTGGTAAAGTGGATTCGTATCATGCTACCTAGTTATCTAGTAACTTATTTGTGATGATTGAATGTGCAATTGGCAGATACGAAGGCTATGCACTCGAAGGGAAAGCTGATGCCTTTGCTGAAGGATGCTGGGGCTGTAAAAGTCGTCGCCATGTAGATGTATCATAGTCTCGAGGAGCATCACTCGTCGGAGGTTTTGCACTACATCGCCTCATGGAGCATGATCTGCTAAGTTGGAATTTGTTTTGGCATATAGTCATTAATTAAATTTTGTAGTGTTGTGTAATCTTGCTGTTGGAGTGTTCTCTTCCACTACCTGCTGTCTTTACATCGACCAAAGCAATCTCCTCGTGTGAGTGAAAATGCTGTGCTGTGGTTCAGTAGACTATTTTTTGGTTGCACAGAAGAACCCCAGGCATTTGTAGATAGATGGGTTACTCGAACTATTATATTTTTTGATTCGCCTTGCTTGTACTTGAGCATTTCGGAACTGTGTTGAGATACTATTGATCAGACAGTCAACATTGGTTTTGTGTTAACCTTTTGCATTTTGTGAACAATTATATCCATGTCTTTCGGAAAAGTTTTGTCGAAACGGATTTAGTTATCGTATTTAATATATGATTCACTTCAGTTCTCATAGAAACTGAGCATTCGTAGACAAGCTAGAAACTCACTATGAACTTTTACCGTCCATATACAGTTGGTTATGAATGGAATATCATGTTCGTTGCCTTGTAAAGCTACAAACTCGGAGGCAGTGGTGAAAGCAAGAGTCAGATGGATCGTGCTACATTTTGGCCACAAATTTCGTCAACAAGCATGCGTTTCCCCTGTGATACATTAACATTCACCTTCCAAGTGATCCCCTCGAACGATGTCGTCGATGTCGAAGCTCTGTCGTCAGCCTTCTGCACCGATATAGACACAATTAAACAAGTTGGAACTTCAGACAGTGATGCCCAACGATGTTACGCTGCTCGGAAGATTTCATGATGGCCCACTCCTTTGTCTCTGAGGAATAGACTGGGATCGTAGCATTGCAGAAATCTGTAGCACTAGGTTCGTAGACCACAACGAACAGTTTGAACTATTTGCTTTCTCGTTTCACTTCAACATTTAATAGAATGCCCTCGCGGCAGATTAGCAATGGAGGCAACTCCCGCATCTGCTTGGTTAATATACTAGGTAACTGCTTGGTTAATATACTAGGCAACTCAAAAGGAGCCACTGGGTTATGGAAAATAACTAGTGTGGCATTCTTCCGAGCCGCGGGAGCGGCTAGGGAGGTGCCCCACTAGATATTTTCCATAATCAAGGGCTCCTCAGTTTGAGTTACCTAGCATAACTGCAGTTCGAAACTAATTTATCCCTCCCCGCAAATTTTTTTAAAAAAAAATCAAAAATTTCAAAAAAAAATTCATTTACCCTCAAAAAAATTAAAAATTGCATAAAGTTGGGAATAACTCAACTGTTATCCTCCAAAAAAAGTTTTAAACAAAAAAAAAAAATCATTTATCCCTAATTAATTGCCGGTGAAAACAACAGGGTACAAAAACCCCCTCCCCACGCTTTTTACAAAACATTACTAGAAGACCAGTGATCTGGATGATTACTGATGGAGGAGTTGAGAGCCCATAATGCAAGCGAAGGCATTCTTCCTCTATTTAAGAAATCATTGCATGAAATGCAATTTCTACGTCCCTACTTTAGAGGCTACATGTACGAACTTAGACTTGGTATCAGAGCAATTGCTACACTCGGTGGCTCGCTGCACACAGTACAAAACAACTAGATGCTTGGACACAATCTTTACTTAAGCTGAGAGCCAAAAACAGTGAGCAACCTCTCACTAATGCATACACACACAGACACACAGTGTGCAAGGCTCGGTGGTGCATACATATTGCTACCAGTGAGAGAAAAGCATCATGAATGCTACAGGAAGCTCTAACTTACTCAACTAAGAAGCTGTTACTCAACTAAGCATAACGGCTGCAGTTTGTCCGGGTGTAAGTAGTATGATTGCACTAGATGGCTCTAAGTACGTATACGACTACGTATACAGTAAGTCAATCGTGTACAGGTAAAGAATTCCCTGCAACACTCCCACTCACGATTGACTTAGTGTTCTGAAGCCGAGAAGTTAGCCATTGCCACAATTTTCGAGAGAGTCACAGGGTGTAGTCGTAAGACCGAGTAGTGCAGTGAGACGGTGAAATCTATCACGCGGCAAAGGCTTCGTGAGAAGGTCAGCGACATCATCAGCAGTTGGAACGTAGGCCACTCGTAACCGCTGCTGCTCAAAGTGATCGCGGATGACATGGTATTTGATGTCCACGTGCTTTGTTCGTTTATGAAACTCGGGATTTCTCACCAAACGAATCGCTGCCTGATTATCACTCTTGAGAAGAGTTGGAGCCGACTGGGGATAACCGAGATCGGTCATAAGCTGCCTCATCCACACAATCTCCTGCGAAGCCAAGTGTGCAGCTATATACTCTGCTTCAGTCGTGGATGCTGCAGTGGAGCCCTGCTTTCGGCTGCCCCAAGACACGGGACCGCCATTAAGTGTGACAACGAATCCGGATCTGGATTTCCGATCGTCCAAGTCGCCTCCGTAATCTGCATCGCAATAAGCATGTAGGATGTTGGTCTCACCACTTGCTGAGTACGTGAGACGTAAGTTGGAGGAGCCATTGAGATACTTCATGATTCGCTTCGCTCCCGAGATGTGGCTGATCTTCGGGTTCCTGGTGAATTTAGAAGCATGTCCAGTGGCAGAGGTAATATCGATGCGGCTCCCTTGACTTGCGAAGTGAAGACTTCCGAGGATTTCGGCATATGGAAAAGTGGAGTCTGTAGCCTCGTCAACTGATGACATAAAGCTCATCGATGCATGTGGATCAGCAAGAACAGAGAGAGGCGCACATTTGTCGAAGTTGTACTCATCCAGCTTTTGTTGGATATATCGGCTCTGGTCAATTTGTAAGACACGCTGGTTTCTATTTCTAGAAATATGCAGCCCAACGTAAACTTCGGCATCCTCAGTGGTAATGCTGAAAATACCCTTGATGGAGTCAAGCACAGTGTTGATACGGGCTAGATCACTGCAACAGATCGATGATTCCATCGTCCACGAAAAGGGTGAGAAAAAGTCGACTTGCCCCAGTCCCGATGTAAACGCAAGGGTCAGCATGACTAGGAGTTAACTCGTGCTGGACCAGAAATTCGTGGAACCTCCTGTTCCAAACGCGAGAGGCTTGCTTGAGCCCGTAGAGGGCTTTCTGAAGCTTGCAGACAAGAGTCGGATTCTTGTGGTCAACGAATCCTTTCGGCTGTACAATATAAATGTCCTCTTCAATAGCTCCGTGCAGAAATGTTGTTTCGACATCAAACTGTAGCACATGCATGTCTTCAACGCCGGCAATAGAGAGTATCGTTCTTATCGAATCGAACTTGACCACGGGCGAAAAGGTCTCAGAATAGTCTATTCCCTCTCGCTGCGAGAACCCTTTTGCCACCACGCGCGCCTTGTACCTGCTCACTGACCCGTTGGTGGCGTACTTCGTCCGGTAGACCCACTTGTTCTGGATCGCTTTTCGTCCTGGAGGCAGCTCGGTTAGAACCCAAGTGTGATTGGCAAGGAGTGATGCATGTTCACGTTGCATGGCAAGCTGCCAGTGCATAGCATTTGGAGACTGAATAGCTTCCTGATAGGATTGAGGGTCCGGTGGTGCTGGTGATGATCCCGCCTGAACCATCGCAGCAAACGAGTTCGTCGGATGCAGATACTCCCACTCGCCTAGTCGATCAGGTGGCCTGCGCTCGCGCTGCGGGCGAATAAGTGGCGCTCTCTCACCGTCATGCACTTCGGAGCTAATTTTGGTGCAGATTCCTTGCAGATCAGACTCTCCCACTAGTTGCGTAGGCTCCACTGGTGCCACTTCTAATTGGGGGCTCTCTAGACTAGCTACTGGCTCCACTTCCGATTGAAGCAACTGCCGATCATCTCTTAGCTCCACTCCTGATTGGAGCTCGGAAGAGAATGAGCGAAAACCTTCATCGGCAAGCGTAACTTGCTCCCAAGACGCAAGTGTACTGTCGGAGACGGTGCGAAAACCGCCAAAGATTTCTTCAGGCTGTTCATCTTCTGAGCCAGAGGTTCCAGCATTAGTGATCACCCGATCATCTTCATTATCGGCAGTGGTATGGGAGTTGTGAACTGGGTCACTGAAAGGTGGATTATCGCTGGTATCTTCTGGTGGCGGTAATGTTCCTTGCTCAGTGTTGGACCTCGAAAGAGGCAGCATGTTCAGAACAACAGCGGCTGGCTGTGGCTGATTTGCGGCAAGGAGCGGAGCAACTTGTGGCACTGAGTGTTGAAAAAATGGTGGCGGTGTAGGAGTAGGAACTACTAACAATGGAGCATGCGAAGATGTTCGTACTGGTGCCTGAGTATCTGAAGTAGCATAAACTCCAGTAAGTACGCTGGACTCGTCGAAGATGACGTCTCTTGATTCCACAATCTTCTGTGGCCCATTCACCCACACTCTGTAAGCTTTGCTTTGGCGATTGTACCCCATGAAGATTCCTCGAGTGCTCTTCGGGTCAAGTTTCGTACGCAGCTCTTTTGGGACGAAAACGAAGGCGTTAGCGCCAAAGATCCTCATGTGTGATACTGAAGGCCTCACACCGTGCCACTTTTCGAAAGGCGTGAGTCCATCTAACATTCGAGTTCCTGACCTATTCAAACAGTATACCGCAGTGTGTAGGGCCTCACCCCAGAATCTTAGGTGAACATTGGCACTGTAGATCATGCTTCTGACGGATTCCATGATCGTCATGTTATCTCGTTCTGCCACCCCATTTTGCTCCGGAGTGTAAGCGGTGGTAAACTCCTGTGCAATGCCTTGCTGGCCACAGAACTCCCGAAAAGCTAGGTTTGTATATTCCCCGCCACGATCTGATCGAAGCTTGTCCACTCTCGACTGAGTCTCCCGTCGAAGTTGGTTAACAAAATCTTTGAAGCAATTGAGGGCATCAGACTTCCTGTTGAGGAGCTCAACGACTCTAAAGCCTGTGGCATCATCCTTGAATAGTACAAAGTACTTGGCTCCGCTCACTGTAGCTGCGCTCATCGGTCCACAAATGTCGGAGTGCACCAGAGCCCCTGGAGTACTTGCTTTCTGGCGTTCTTCGTTGAATGGGAAGCTGCTTCGTTGATTCTTGCCATAAGCGCATCCGTTGCAAAACTAGTGTCCTCCAGGTTTGCCGATAAGAGCAAGTCCTTCAACTGTATGATGTGATGCCATTTTCTTGATCATCTCAAAATGAACATGCGCCAATCTCTTGTGCCACGTGTCTAAAGAGTAAAGATTGGAGGCCATCTTTCCTTGTCGACATACCGAACGTTCCAACGTGAAAGGCTACAGCTCGACAAGGCATCTGAGGAGAGATCGACAATCTGTAGAGTTTGTTGACTAATATGCCTCTCATGACAATCTGTCCCGATTGAGTTACTAAGCGGCACGAGGACTTCGATGTGATTGTATCGATATTCTTTTGGGCTGCTTTCTGGGAAGAAAACAGACTAGTTCCCAAGGTAGGAACGTAAAGAACCTCTGTGAGTATGGCAAGCTCCTTTGTGGCGCCCAAATGCACTTGAATGTTGATGTCGCCTGTGCCGACGACCTCCAAGAAGATACCACCGACCCCTTGAACAGTGCGCTTCTCACAGCTGATGTCTGTAAAAGTCGAGAAGTAGCTCTTGACATTCGTCATATGGTCTGTGCATCCGCTGTCAAGGTACCAAGATGAGTAGTCTGCAGCCGTAAGCGCCGTCATGTAAGCTCGATGATTGGGCGGTGTGGGCAGCTGCGATGTTTGCTTGGGTTCTTCAAGCTGATCGGAGGAAACGCCCGGATGGTCATTGAGAGGGCATTCTCGAGCCCAATGGCCCAGCTCGTTACAATTCCAGCAAGGAGTGACTTTCTTCCGCTCATGGATCTCCCTTCGACGCTCCTGGCGTTGTTCGAAAGTAAGCGTTGGATGGCTACCACCTTGTGCTTGTGATGAGTCGAAGCTGCCAGTGCCATTGGTTCGCTTGTTGTAGGTCATTGCGTAGGCGACTGCGACCTTTTCCTCCTCCTTATCTTCATATTTCAGCCTGATCTCATGATGCAAGAGACGGATGGTGAGGTTGCTAAGAGTCCTCGAAGCATCATCGACGTTGTCCCATGCAGACAAGAAGGCGCTGTAGCGGCTAGCCGGCAGGTTCGCAAGAACCTTTGCTATCAAGCTTGCTTCAGTGATTGAGTTGTCACCTGCGTTGATTAGCGAGCTTTTTATCAGTTCAAGTTTGCCCATGAAGGAGGCAATAGTGTCTGTGCTCTCCATTCGGCATTCGTAAAAACGCTGCTGGATATGATGTACCGACTCATGTGCTGATTGATCATGCAACAGTTTCAGCTTGTCCCAAATTTCCTTGGATGTGGTACAATTCATGAGATTTCTAAAACAGACTCGTCAACTGCTTTGCAAAGCAATGAAATACATTGGTTATCTTTTTTTATCCAATCTGCTTGTTGGGCAAAATCTGTTGGTAATGGTACTGATCCGTCGACGATGCCCATGAGATCTTGCCCGAGAAGGATAGCTCGGAGCTGGAACTTTCACAGGTGGAAGTTCTGTCCATTATAGCTTTTCACATTGCGTAGCTGAGCGTTTGCATCCATTCTCGGAAAGAAATAAAGGTCACCTTTCAACTGATACAGACTACGGACACCTGCATCGACACTGCTACAGTGATGATCGACAATACTTTGAAAAATTCACACACTTCCGATCAGTCACCACTCTACACAGTGTCACCACTGTTCCACAGTGCGTGTCTGATTAATGACTATTTGTTGCTAAACTAGTACCATATCAGACTGGATCAGAGTGAAAAGAGTGGGCCCATAACCTTTAGAGGCTACAGGCACGAACTTAGACTTGGTATCAGAGCAATTGCTACACTCGGTGGCTCGCTGCACACAGTACAAAACAACTAGATGCTTGGACACAATCTTTACTTAAGCTGAGAGCCAAAAACAGTGAGCAACCTCTCACTAATGCATACACACACAGACACACAGTGTGCAAGGCTCGGTGGTGCATACATATTGCTACCAGTGAGAGAAAAGCATCATGAATGCTACAGGAAGCTCTAACTTACTCAACTAAGAAGCTGTTACTCAACTAAGCATAACGGCTGCAGTTTGTCCGGGTGTAAGTAGTATGATTGCACTAGATGGCTCTAAGTACGTATACGACTACGTATACAGTAAGTCAATCGTGTACAGGTAAAGAATTCCCTGCAACACCTACTTAGGCAAGTGCCCAATGGGATTGAAAGTGCTCAAAATAAGTGTTCAAGAAAGTCTCAAATGCCTACATTACAATGGACATGTAAGGTACACATACATTACATCTTTTAAAATACCTTCCGGCAAAACAACGGAACAGTTGATGATTACTTCATGAACAATGTAAGTATTGTAATTACCTTCTTCTCACAACCTGCAATGAAGGATTGGTGTCCATTTCACCACCACTGCAATTCCACATGAACACGTTTTTAAGGCATCTTTTAGTACAGCAAAATCTCCACAAAATCATAAATTGATAATTACTTCATGAGCAGGATGTTTATGCAATTACCTTCCACTCACTGTAGAACCGGCAGCCTCGTCCAAGTTACTGCACTTGAAAGATCTTCTTCACTCATCTTCAAGCTCCTCAAAATTCAACCCTTTAAGGAGCAAAGCACTACATTACATAGACATAAACATTACATAGAATGACCTAGTCAATAGAGAAGAATCTTGGTAACATGAATGAACCTCTGTGACTCATCTTGAAGCTCTCCACAGTTTATTTGCTTCAAGAGCAAAATAGTGACTACGCCATGTAAGACCTCTTCATGAAGATTACGTTTCGGAACATGAGTAAGACCATGTGTACAGCAATCTCACTTCATATAAAATGGTGTATGTGATTACGTTTCACTCATCGAAGAACCCGCAGCCTCGTCCGAATCACTGCTATTCAGAGGAAAAAGTAAATGAAATCATAACTCCTCTTCACATACACATAAATCTCCACACGTTTCAAGAGCAGAAAAGCAGACATGAAAAGACCTCGTCAGGGAGAAACCTTCCGAGAATCAATGAAATCTTACTTCATATAAATACCTTACATAATTCACGTTCTCCATCAAGTAACCGGCATCACAGGGCCTCGAAAACGAAGATGCAACCAAAAAAGAAAGCACAATAAAAGATATGGAGATCAAGAGGTGATATGGCATGGATATTACCAATGGAACAGATTAAATGGGTAACGCAGACACGTTTACTTTGATATGAAGCAAGCAGAGAGATCGAGAAGAAAGGCTGTGAAACTGGCTTGTCTTGCCGAAAGTTTCGAGCGAAACTAGTCAGCAAGACAAAGAAATCGATCAAAAGCTTAAGCAGAGACTCTTGGGCTCCGAAAGAGACTCTTTCGGATGACAGGCTCTCATTGTGAGCAAGAAATTGCTCAGTGGAAATACTTACACATTCTATTCATGTTGTTCTCAAAAAGAGTGAACGTTTTAGTTCTTGGGTTAATATTTTGGTGTTAACAGTCATCCATAATTCAATGCTGTACATTGAAACGGAAAACGGGCACTTGGAGTTCAATTATTCCTCCAACCTCATATTAAATCAAATGATTTATGAAGCGACACACATAATTCGAAACCACTATCCTTGAGTCAAAACTCAATTCCTAATAATGCTGCAACAAGTTTCCACAAACAGTTAAAATAGAGGATCACTTTCGGTGTGTTACTCCTCTTCACATGCACGTGTACAAGCTCTACTACCTCCAAACTGCCCAAGCAACCCTTTCTTCCGAATGGACAATTGCATCGCTAGCTTCATAGAAAAACATTTAACTTACTATACTAGGCTCTTGAGACAAGGCAGACTACAGTCTGGTCCTGCTCATCACCAACTTTTCTTATTATCTATCTAGGGCATAGCCAGCACTACCTATTCAATAGCTCAAACATTTCAAAGATTTGTCAAACAATATAAATGATATCCTCATGTTTTTTTTTTAAGCATCCAAAATTTCTAGCTACTGAATGCAGAATCCTCAAGCTCATGCATGACTAACGATTAACTTGAATGTATCTCAAAGTCCGTCTTTACAACAGTAGAGGACAGATCTCGCCACAAGCTTTGTATCGCCTTTCAAACAATCACCATGGCTATGCGAGATGAGAGGCAGCCATAGCCATGGCGATGGCCATGCTCGTGGACTACGCGGCTTCGGACGACGATCACAACAACCACCCTATAGCGCTTCTTTCTACTACCAGCCTTCTTCGAACATCAACTATGGATCTATAAGTCAACCTTCTACTGATCTAACACCGCACCGTTACAAGTTGATCATCTTATCTGCAACCTTGATAAGTCTTCAAACTCTATTGATACACCGTATGTGGTTGTTGGTGCCGAACCTTCGATCCAACAGAACTTCCAACCTCCACAGACCACAGAAAGCTTCCCCTTGCTTTCACAGTGAAACGTAAACGCGAAAATTACTTTCAAGCAATCGTGACTCAAAAGCCACAACAAACACAAACACACCACCAGTTATCCAAGGCTGCGCTTCGACGATTTTGTTCTCGGATCTTAAAAAAGGAGCAGGAAGCTCAAAGAGTGGTCGATTGGAATCAAGAGAAGTCTGAAATTCCTCAAAGTGAGCAATTACAATATATATATATATAAGAACTCCAATCTCCAATAAGAGATTGGCGTGAATACAACGTCTGTTCGTAATGTCTTTACCTCAATGGCCACAGGACAAAGTGGTGAGCAATCACAAAAAGAAAGAAGAAGAATTCCAAGGTAGGTAGGTTGGAGCTTGGTGGTGAAGTTGGACTTGCTCTTAGCCCCTAATTGTACCCAATGTTGAAAAAACTACATTTTGAATAACAAGTTTGAAACTTTTGAGGATCATAAGTAACTCATTTGAGAATCATTCTCTAGGAGTTATATATCTCCTTCATTTATTATTAAATTTCAATTTTACCTCTTGGGTTCAATTTTAATTTAATACAATTTTTTGTAGTAGAATGCTTAGTTCACTGGAAGTTGTCTTGTACGTTATTTCCTTATACATTTTGGAGTACTTTTCACTATTTCAAGAGCATTATATGAGCTTTGAGCTTTAGAATTTTTATGATGGTTTTTTACTTATACACTTGAAATTTGATTATGCAGTTGACCCATTTAAGTACACTTCAAAAGATTAACGGAGGATGGTTAGGAGACGTGTTAAACAAACACAATGAACACATAAGCGAGTGACTGCACCGTTCTCAAATAAACAATCATTCATGGAATCCTTGACTACACATGTGACCTTTAAGCATTTCCAACATTTACAAATCCAAAAATACATGGACTTCAAAGCTCAAATTTTGCACCCTACTACACCACTAGCAAGAATACATCGAGGCTCGAACTATTTGAGCTCTGGAAATCTTTGAGATATTCAAAGTATAGCACTTAAATTTAGCACAAAAGTCTCTAACTCGAATCTTTTCATAATCTCTATCATCAGTAGGAACTTCAAACCAGTGAGTGGTAGCGAGCTCATAAAACCAAGCGAAGTGACAAAGAGCACAACGAATTCCTAATGTAGTCCTCTCAGCGGCACCCTCATTGAAGCTAAATACTCAACAAACAAGAAGCCCTCCAAAGCACTCAATTTCACCTCCCAATCTGTTCCCCAACCGAATGAGGTATAAATCCTGCAGGGCTTCATCACAAATATGAGTGGCTACTTGCACCCAGCCACTTCCACTCTCCAGTAGCTTGTACTCACTAATTCGATAGCTTACAAACACACCTCTTATATTCTTTTCTATCACAAATATATGGCCTTGGTGAATATAAACACGTCCTTATGTCAAAACCATCTCCCTCAGAACGATTTCACTAATATCTTGGCCTTCTACATAGCTGTACTGTACACAAAACATTAGCAAACACCTTCGGAGGTCAGACACATAGCAGCAATAAGGTAGGCAGTCCTAAAAGCGCTCTGTACCCAAAAGCGATCTGTACTTCATTTGTAGATTGTGAAAATAAAGATGTACCTCATTCGTATATAACGCAATTGGGTCAAATCTTACTTAGCACTTTGAGATTTTTTATAAAATTCACAACTGCGAATTACATGTTGCAAAGTTTTGCAATCCTCCCGAAAACCTATTTCGAATGTGGTCATAATTTTGTTTTGAATTTAGTAGTGCTAAAAATAGGTCAGATCTCTTAAGGTGGCGCTTTTAGGACAATCTACCATATCATACGATGTTTTGACTGGGAAGATTCCGTTATGGCTCACTCCTTTATTTTTGAGAAATAGACTTGAGCAATGACCTTTTTGTAAGTGGGATCACTAGGATTGTAGATGACAACAAACGGATTTTACTATTTGCTTTGAACGGATATTGAACTAATTATGGACATGTTGACAATGGACATTTTTAGTTCAATAATCACTATTGAAAAGCTTAGATTGACAACAAATATTGGACTAAACTCCATATTGTACAAGAAAAATTACATGAATATAATCAAGTTTTATCTTTATTTTGAATAAACCAATGATATGCTATCAGATGTTTGCCGTCACATTAAAAGCAAATTGCACCAAACATATCAAGAACATAATAAATATTAACCCCTAAAGATCCTTGGGTGTTTTTGGGAGCTTAAAACCTCAAAACTCCAATTCTCTACCTCTATGCACTTCAAGGGGTGCGAAACAATTTTTTTATTCTTTTCTTAACTTCCAACCGTAAGATCTTGTACCTAAGCCAATTTTCAGTATCTGATATAAAAATTGACCGTTGGATGTTTACCATTTGAGAGATTATAACATCCAAAGTTTGTTTACGAAGTTTTTTTGGGCATTGTTGATATTATTTTTGACACTTTTGGAGGCTGCCCTTGTAAAATTGGTACACTTTTTGACTTGGGGCCCTTTGGAACTTAAGTAGTGATTTGGTCATGAACATATTTCCAAAAAAAAATTTCAAAAAAATACTAAATTTAAACTGCCCCAGTTCGGCTCGCAAACCAAGAATTGTTGTAGAAGACTCAAAAATTGGAATTTGGCTTTGTAAATTTTACCACATACACTTTGCAGTATAGGGAGCACCCATTAAAAAATTTAGGCAAAAATATTACTTTTAACCTATTCATCTAAGCTGCCCAAAATAGCAAAAGCCCGATTTGGTCCTCTTGGATCTTTAGGGGTTAAAACACATACATACAAACATATCTACATACATAACTACAAATCCATATGCATGGGTGGAAGCACACTAGGGTGGATCAAAAAGTACGTTACGCCCCCTAGTTCTTGTACTTTTGCTTGTTCAATCGCCATTCTAGGACTTCACAAATCCTTAAGTACTATTTTTTTGGAATTATAGGTAGAAGGAATGGTCATGTGTGCAAATCTCGTCACATTTTTTTGCAAGAAGTTTCGCAACACATGGTAATTTGCCAATCTATAGTTTCAGAAAGTACGTTACTAGCTGTCAATAGATCGCAAAGTACTCAAGTTTGGTATAAATTAAGTTCCAAAGTACTCAAAAAATTATGTACGTAAAGAGAGCACCTTCGAATGTTCTACATGTTGTATCATTACTTCCCAAAAACTTGTTCTAAAATCACATTCTTGATTGGTCAAATAGCCATAACTTTGAATAACTTTGACATGGTTTGGGGTGTTCAAAAATGAAAAAAAAATTGATATTTTTTTTTACATTCGTGGAGATAAATCAGATGTACAGATGGGATTGGGTATGAACAACCGTTTTTTGGCGGCAAAACTGACTAGCATGAAGTGTAACTTCTTGTGAAAATTCCACCCTCTGGTACTCAAAGTACCTACGAAGAGTTGATTTTAGTAACTGGCGACAATGTCAGGGTGTAAAGGTGTCGGCTTTGACAGTCTTGCACACTTTTCCTTATTCTCAGAAAGATACGATGGAGCCTCATCGTCATTCTCCCGGGCTCAAAGACAGTTGACTTTGAGTACTCCCTTGGTACTCCTTTGAGTACAAGTACATGTTTTTGCTGATCCACCCTAGTATGCTTCCACCTGCATACATACAAACATCAAATAAAAATAGATATCACCTAAAGGCCAATAACCAAAAAACCTAAAACCCTAAACTTACCCTACAACCTAAACCCTTGGTCCTCAACACTAAGTCCTAAACACCAAAAGCCTTAAACCCTAGACCCTAAATTTTAAATCCTAAAAACTCTAAACCCCAAACTCTAAATACTAAATACTAACAGGGGATTGAATATCGGGCGGGAGCCGATATAAGTGGAATTTTAAGTGATACAGTCAAAAGCAAAGTGAACAAATCGAGGTCGGGAATGAGTATTAGAAAGTGTCCGCATGAAGATTCTACAAACCACAATAATAAACAAAGATAGAGAAGATCTCATTATAGAAATAAAGTTTATTATTATGGTAAAATAGAACTACAACTCTCTAGCCAATTCAGCAAAAGGCAATTCAATAAAAGAGTACAATTACATAGAAAAGACATAAACAGGTATGTAGAGTATAAGCCGACATTCAATAAAAAGAACTACAAAAATCTTTGTAGAAGTGACCACTACGGGAAGAGTGATGTCCGATTCGACTAGTCGAATCGTTGACAACATAGTAGATTCCGGAAGAGACCCGTATCGGCCGACAGCGAATAGCTCGTCTAGAAACATCGCCTTCAAGCCTGTGTCAGCGGGCAGCATAAGATGCATATATAAAAGCATTTCCTTCAGATGTGCGTCAGCCGACAGTCGATATGCCTATTGAGAGCGAGACATGGTACTAGTCAAAGAACTCTTTTGTTTGTCGGCAGCCGATAATTCATCGTAGACACTAGGAAAAAAGACATAGAGATGAATCAAGTATCGGCCGACATCTGACAAGTCATCCATAGAGTGATCACAGAGCTAACTACAACCAAGGTATTGGCTGCCGGCCGACTGGAGTCTTTAACCGTCGGCTTTATCTTCGAGTTCCATTATAGCTCTAGCGGCCTTGAGGTTCGCCAATGCACTTGCGAAAGAAGCCTCACGGCCGACTGGAGTGTTTAACCGTCGGCTTTATCTTTGAGTTCCATTATAGCGCTAGCAGCCTTGAGGTTCGCCAATGCACTTGCCGAAGAAGCCTCACGGCCGACTGGAGTCTTTAACCGTCGGCTTTATCTTCGAGATCCATTATAGCGCTAGCGGCCTTAAGGTTTGCCAATGCACTTGCGGAAGAAGCCTCAGAAACTACATGACTAACAGGTAGTCCAATCTTCGTGTGCAAGGGCACCCTATAGAAGAACAAAACAATGTTGACGTTCACAATCTAAGGAGACAAGGCTCTTTCCGCCAATAGCCTGTCCAACACTCCCTAGGGACAACCGACTCTCCTCCTTCTTTGCTTTCACAAGAATCCACCATTCAACCTTCAAGTTGCCATAATTTGGGCCAAGCAACAAATTGACACACTTTAGCACTTGCTCAAACCAAACGGCAAAGTAATGGTTGTCACTAGGTTGACATAGAACAAAGTTACCAAGCTTTGGTCTCATTTTAGCCAATTTAGAGTAAGGGATTGAGTCAACATCACTTTCATGCGTAACATCTTTTGGAGTAGATTGACGAGATTCAAAATCCGGGATTGCTAAGAAATGATCACGAGACAAGTCTGAACCGGCTACAATCCCTCCACAAGAGATGAAGGCTCAATAGTTAAAGGTAAATTCATCTATTTGTTGATTTGTGAGCGGTAGTCAATAGGTCTGGACAGCCATATCTGCAACGTATTTTCTATTCCGAGCCATATTGGTATTCGAAAACACAATATACTTGGAGATTCTATTTTTGATGAAACCATGCTTGTCTTTGCATTCTCAAGCCCGAGCATGCTCCTTCTCACAATTTAGCTTCTTGAGATTAAACTTCATATCATTTTTGGCTTAAATGGAACAGGATTGGATCTCAACCTAGAATTCGAAGTCTACCTTGGCTATAAGGAGGGCCCATCTCGACAGGAAGGCTTGGTGAGAGCCAAGACAAATCAGTTGACTTCTTCATGTATCTTAAGATTGGCCTACCACGATCAATTCCATCCTCCTCGACTCAAAATTTGGAAAGATGCATATCACTCAATCTGACAATCTTGTTCACAACATTTTGGTGGAAGTCTTTGATATAAGACTTAAAATCAACTACCTCTTGAACAAACTTGGGTATAAAGGCGACAGTCTTCTTCTGGGAGTCTATGAACGCCTTCATAACATAATGACATAGGCTATATTCCAAGTGTTTTTCCTTTTAATAAGTTCGGACAAGTAACTGAAATATGCATCAATGTCCTCTTGCGTATGACCAACAATCATGAATCCAACCGTGACTTCCTTCAATATTCTTCTAGCAGTGAGCAAAGAACAGAAGGCCATTATAAATCTTTTCTTGTTGACCTTGGCAGAGTTGTCAAGTTGTAAAGTAAGCTTTCTAAAAAAACGAACGGCTGGGCAACCAGGTAGTGGAGGTTGTGTATGTATTCTAGTAGCAGACGGAATAGAATAGAGGCCCCTAGACTTTCCATGCATGAAAGCCTGAAAGAAGCTATTATGCAGAGGTGTGGGAAACATTTGCCAAGACTTGCGAATAGGAGACCTCTCCAACACGCGTAGGACGCGTCATAAAGAGAATACAGTAAAATTGGAATCACTTGGCCACAACAATGTAGAATAGTAGGTAGAGGCACCATCAGAGTGGCCATGAGTCAACATGCCTCTAACAGAAATTTGTCCAAGCCTAGTAGTGGCCCTTGTAATCCTCTACATCCTAGAACGACTGTCTTTGTTATATCCAACTTCTTATGGATTATGCATAGAAACTCATTGTCAAACCTCATTTTTTCGTTTTTGCCCCAATTTGGTCCGGATAGTGCTTAGTAGTAGTTAAATAGGATAAATAACGCCCTGGTAACCGGCTATCCGGGTAATAACCGGGTAGGGTTAGCTTAGCCAGGGACCTGCCTGTCCGGGAGCATCCTAAAGCTTAGTGGGCAGGATAGGATAGCGGAATTTCTAACCCGCCTTTTGCTTCGTAACCTTTGCTTTTAAAACTCGTGCACGGACTCACCGTGCCTAGCCCGAGCACTGAGCGCCCGGGTAGGGCTTAGCCAACCGATCTCGAGTCTGTCCCAACCCGGGAAGGCATATGCTGACCCGGTTATGTGCCTACCGGGCATGAGAGGCCCGGGTACGATCTGCCCGGGCATGACCCGGACAGTCATTGCCCGGCCAGCCATGGTCCGGCCCGGCCATGGACCGACCGGTCATGGACCGATCGGGCATAACCCGGCCGGTTCTCAATGGCCGGGGAGGCCGCCGGGTGGAAGGACGGGCCGGGCGGTATAACTTCCGGCGGCGCCGACCGTCCCGGGCTGACAAGCCCGTGATCAATGCGCCGCCAAAAGGTACCGCCATCCACCTCCCCCACTCCGTTGTCTTTAGCGGCCAAATTCGGCCGTTACCCTCCTTTTTCTCCTCCTCCTCGTTTTTCGTGCCTCCGCCGACTCTGCTGCTCCCGAAGTTGTGCACGCACGTTCCTGCTCCACGCGGCCGTCCTGTACGCCATAGCCCGGGGAAGGAGAGTACGGAACCATGGCCGGAGAGCGAGCTTCGCGAACCCGGAGTAAGATCATCCAGGCTGGCATTCCGATGGCGGAGGATGCCCGAGCACAGTTGGTGCAGGATCTCACAAGGATGGGGTGCGCGGGGTTGTATTGGGTGCCCTGGAACGTGGAGGATGCAGAGATCATCGAGGAGGCCGCGTCCGGACAGGATCCACCGACCTTTGCAGACAATCTTGTCCAAGCCAAGCCGCACTTCTGGCAGGAGGCTTGCTGGAGGGCGACCTATGGCTTCCCGGACTCCCCCACCGGATACATTCAGGTGAGGAACGACCCCTCCCTGATCGGGAAGTTCCACAACCCGGCACACGAGCACGATGGATTCCGGGTAGAGGACTGCGTGAATGCGAGGGAGCGACGGCTTCTCCGATTTCTGGTTCCGATCCTGAACCCGGAGAAGCCACAGACAGTGTCGAATCGGCTCCTGAAGGCGATCATGGAATCTTACCTGGGCAGGAGGCAGATAGGGTGGGGACATATCCTCGAGGAGGTGGTTACCCGCGCAGCGAAGAAGACCACCAGTGCAAAGGGGTGCCCCCTGGCACCGTACATGTACCATTTGTACGCACAGTACGAATGCCTGCACCCCGGGGAGATCACGCACCTCCGAATGCTCATGGAGAAGAGGAGGGACATGTTTCCAGGAGAGGAGATTCCCGGAGACGGAGTCCCCGCCGCAGCCAAATTCCTCCCCAGGGTGGCTAACCCCGGAGCCGGAGCACTTCCACCGCCTCCGCCACCAGCCCCGCCAGGACCACCGGGCCCAGGGGAGCAGAGACATCGACGGACGGGGGCAGCACCTCAACCCGGAGAGGGTGGGGCACCAGGGCCTAGCACAGGAGGAGTGGCCACCCTCAGATCGAGAGAGGCAGCGCAGCTACCCCTCCCGGAAGGAGGCACTCCACCCCGGCCGGCCCCCACTCACCGGATGGCAACCCGGAGTGTGGCTACCACCGGGCCGAGCCACCCGGATCCGCCTCTACCCGGACAGCAGGAAGACTCCCCGGTCGCCATGGCGACCCCTTCGGTCCCCGTAGCTGTCTCACCCCCACCCCTTAGACCGGTGCAGGGAAACGATAGTGAGGGAGAGGAGGCTCCCGTCCTGCACCGAAGGAAGTCGGGAAGAGTCCTGCGGTTCGTGGAGAGCGAATCTGCTTCCTTGCCCGGAGGACGGGGTGTGGAAGCCTCGGCCCCGCCAGGAGAGACCGAGGCCGGGGAAACTCTACCGCCCGGAGACCCTACTCCGGAAGTGCAGACCCCGACCCGGGGAGTGCAAGTGGGGGACGTACCCACTGAGGTACTCCTACTGGCAGATAGCCCGGCAGAGGGTCCCGGACAGCCTCCAGCCACGGGAGAGATAGAGTGGGGAGACCCGCAGTATGCAAAGAAGAGGAAGGCGGACCTCCCCGCCGAGAGCCCCCGGCCGCGAGTCCGGAGAAAGCTCACTAAGCTCCGGACAAACACTTCACCAACTCTGGCCGCCCCTCCTGTTACCCGGGCCAATCCCCTCGAACCGGTGGTTCGAGCAATTCCGGCAGTTCATCGGGCCTCACCTTCCGGGGAGGGAGAAATCCGAAGGAAGGGGAAGAGGGTGCTAGAGGAGTCCTCTGAGTCTGAGGAAGGGGAGATCACCGCACCACATTTGCCTGCCCATGCTACCCGGGTACACGCAGAGGCGGCACCCTCCAGTGCTACCCGGTTGCCAGAATGGGAGGACTTCACCCCGCGGAGGACGGAGTTCGACCCCAGCCTTCCTGTACCCCCATTCCGGATAACGGAAGAGCATCCGCTGCAGCCAATTGCGCACGCATTACAGGTATGCACGCAGGAACACTTGCAGATGCACAAGGCCCTGCGCGGTATATCCGTGGCTCTCCGAACCGGCCAAGTAGAGAGGTTCCCCGACATGGTGCGGGAGCTAGTCCAGGAGAATGCGGCAGCCCGGGCAAGCAACAACGAGGGGTCCCTCATTATCTTACGGCAAGCCCGGGAAATCCAGCAGTTGGAGGAGGAGTTGTCCAAGCAACAGGGGTACGCTCGACAGCACCTCTTCGGGCTCAGGAGGTTCCTGTATGCACCCGGAGAGGCACAGCTGAAGGCCCAGCTGCTCGACGCCCAATTCCAGGCCTCAGGATCGGACCTCCCAACCCGGATGGCGGCGTACATGAAGAAAGCTGCAGAAAAGATGGAAGGGGCTCTCCAGGAGATGAGAGAACTCATCGGAGAGATGGCCCGGACTTTTCCCGGGGAGGCACCTCCCCTTGCAGTTGTAGAAGATACGCCCACCCAGGGCAACCCCGAAGCGACCAAGGAGGCCAGGGCCGAGGAGGAAGAGCCCATCGACCCCGCGGTAATGGAGGAACCGGTTCCGCCCACGAGCCTGAGCCCGGAGAAGACCTCGAGGGAGACAGGGACTTCGCACCCCCTCAGCAGCGACTCACCGGAGAGCACCGAGGCAAGTCTGAAGGAAGATGCTCCCCGGGTAGTCGAGGCAGACTCCCCGGGTAGTTGAGGCAGTTCCCCGGGCAATAGAGGAGGATACCCAGGTCAGAAATCCCTCCCCCACGCCACCGGTCCGGACTGTGGACCCCGAGGACAGGAGTCCCCTTCCTGCCCAAGAGGCCACAATCCAACCAGGGCAGAAGGGGGAGGCCGATACCCGGTCAGCCGGATTAGGAACAGAGGAGCCGCAGACACCTCGCAGTCCGGGTTTAGCCGTCCCATCGGAGCCCTCGGACCTCGGAGCCCTCCCCGCGACGGTGCTGACCGCGGAAGCTACTCCCCTCATCCATGAGGACCTGATCGACGTCCCGGAAATCGGGGAAGCACTCCCGGACACCTCAGCCCCGATGCCTTCCGGGGATACGGAGATCCTCGGAAGCGGAGGGACTTCCCCGATGCTCCAGGAGGCCGGGAACGAAGAAGAGGAGGTCAATTCCCAACCCGGGTTGGGAGTGCAGGAGGTCGGCACCTCCGAGACTGCCGAGGCTGCGAGGTCGGATGATCGTGACAAGAAGGACTAGGGTCGAGGCGGGTGCATCTGACCGGGAGGGTTAGGTTAGATTTGTGTGCCTTTATTGCAAGTAGGAGAATGACGGCGCTAGAGTGTCAGAGGCTAGATTTAGAAAGATTCCCTGGCACAGGATTTTGTCCTCTCTGGGATGTCAGGGAGGATCTGCTACTTAGCCGAGGGGAGGATACTCCCTCGGGGTCTTTTTGTGATTTTGCCATACCCTAATCCAGTGCAAGTACGCCTCTTTCTCACTTCCCTTGTGTGTGCTCGTGTGTGATTGCGTGTGTCGGATTGTGCATCTTTCTCGTTCTTCCTGTCTTGTCTGTAGGGTCGGGGTGTGTGCAGAGTTCAAAGGACCCTTGCTGTCCGGGCAAGAGGTAACGGTTCCGTCCTTGAACGGAGAGGAGTGAGGAGAGTAGAGAAGCTGGTAGGAGAGGAGTGCGGCCAACGAACGGCACCTCTCACTTAGGGCCCGGTTTTGCTTTGTCCGTGCAAAGCATTCAGGATTACGGCGGCCAGGAAGGGATTCCGGCCGCCTAACCGACTCCCGAGGCCGTACTCGGTTGAGTCCCCCTGGATTGCTGAAGTCCGGATAGGAAGGTCGGTGTATAGGTGATAGCGGTGAACTCCGGGTCAGTCGCACCACCCCCAGTCCAGTAACCCGGAATCCACTAACCCGGATAGTGAGTTGAGATAACCGGACCATAGGAGAACCGGATACCGAACTTTGTGACATGCGTGTGGATCTATAGTCCGGGCGTAGAGGGAGGTATAAGGGAAGTTCCTAACAGGGTAAGGAGAGAGAGAGAGTCTCGGTGACCTTTCCGGTCACGTTAATCAACGGGAGAAGTGGCCTAATCCCCCCACTTATCTAAGTCCGGGAAAACCCCTCTGAGGAGAATACAGAGGTTAAACTAAACCACAAAGACTAAACCCGCCCCTTTTCCTGTCCGGGCAGCTGTTTCCAGGACATGATATAGGGTACAGGGGTGATAGGACAGTACCCGGATAGCACCAATCCGGGTTTGCTAACAAGTGGAAATTGTTGTTCTTGCACTTCACAGGATCTCCGTGGAACGAACACTCGGGTTCTTGTTTGGGAAACCTCTTTTACCGCGAAAAAGGGTTATCCGGGCACGAATCGGAAAAGCACGTTACGACACTCATAAGGGTTGTGAATAGACTAAGTAGTCCAACCACTATAAATATGTCGGCAAGCACGTTGGTAATCAAGTTGGCGCTTTTGGTCATTTACTAAGGCCTACCACTTGTCACAGCCTATTTGGTATTCTGCAATGCATTCTATAAGAAAGTCACACTTAGTGCACCAGGAGAAACTTCTCTCAACACCTTTGACGATAACATTTTTGAAATAGTTCTTTCAAAACAGACTAATAGTTGATTGCGAGACTCGCTTGTGATGGCATTTTAAATTCACCTAAATTGGTTAAACGTAATTGCTAGAATCTTACATCAGTGAAATCTTGATAGGTAGCAATGCACAACGATTATAATAAATATACAGTTGCAAGGCAACACCATACTACAAAAATTAAAGATGAGATAGGATGGGCTTACAACGTTCACTTGGTCACACATGTGGTTCCAATTTATTATAGAGATGACAACTTTGAGATTATCCAGATGCTTATTTCCAATAAGATTTTCGGCATTGGTCAGTATATTTGTCGATAATTTTCTGCAGGGTTGCTCTAGCTTGAATGGTGTACGGCCGAGGGCGAAGTGCTCTTGAATTTCCAATTGACTCGCTGATGGATCCAACCACTGCACCAGCCTTGTAGACATGGTACGCTGATTTTGAGACCGCTTGAATAATGTACCAAGCGTTCTTGCAGATGTCAACACCTTCAAGTGTAATGAATTTCCTCCTCACATGAGAAAAAAAAAAATAGATGGCCCTTTCTCTCTACTGATCTCAAACCAGTAAGAATAAAACTTGCGTCGGATATTTCGCATGGACTTTCATGGAAATGTCTGACAACACCTATTCTAGGAGCACCTCTAATAACTAGCCTTCCGTATCTCATCCTTCGATTTTAAGATTTTCAACTTCAAACCGCATCCCTAATCTTTAACAAACGGACCTATAAGAATTTTGTGTAATAACTCGAAGTCTAGGTAAGTTTAGACTATCTTTGTGAGGAGCATCAGAGCAAAGCATTACAATATCCAAAAGAAGTCGACAGCCTTCAAGTCTTGTTCGTGATAATGGCGAGCGCATTATTGGAATTTGCAGCGACTTGTGCTCAAAGACAAAGACACCAACACTAGTGTCACAAAGAACATTATAATATCAACATATGAGGAGGTGTAATGTCACAAAGAACATTCTGGTGGTAGGCTTTGTTGGAAAAACATATTTGAATGACTCCCCTACCGAAGAAGGAAAAATACTCATGATAGGGCAAAATTGAATCTTCATGAGCCACATTACTATCAAACCAAATGGAGTTGCTATATACAACAGTGTTGCCAATGCAATCTCTCAGATATTCTTTTTGACTTGTTGCACTGGTCATAGGAACTCATTGAAGAGAATTGGAATGGGTAGCATTATCTAACAAATCAATTCGGTTGCGACCACGTGGATTTGTCTTCAAGGCCTTGTCATCACTACACTGGTCATTCAAATGACCTAGTGCACATCGCAAGTTTCCATAACTAACACAACAATCATTGGAAAGTGAATCGTAATTCTTGTCCCTGTCATTAACTCGAGGCAGCGGGATATCATGACGTTTGTCTAGAGAGTAGACACAACATCGTGGATAATTCACAAGATCTACTATGAGTTAAACATACGTGGTAGATTCAAGAAGTCTAAGTTGGACGCTACTCCATGCGTTCATTTGGCGCTCACTTATCCGAAGCCGAGCTCTGAAGACAAGACTCTATTCAGGGTATTTAAGACATTCACAACAATTCAGAAGTCCTTGGATTGGTGCATTGTTTGTCTAGATGGCATCGCTGGTTGAAATAGAAGTGCTTGTGGTGTTAATCATGACACGTTAGAGAAGCTTCTCAAGCCTACCTTCTATCCAAATCCAACAACCATCATCAATATATGAAGAGGTGGTATTGTTACGGAGATTGGTTATATAAGTTCTCTACATTTATTATTTAACTCCCGTTTCAATCTTTTGGGTGCCATATTTGCGTATCAGCTAGCATTTGATATTAATCTTATCATGTTCCCTGTCTGTGCAGAAGAACGATAGGTTGTCCTTGAGTTCGTCCGATCAGTGGATGACGTGACAAGGTCTAAAAACTGCATCAAAGAAATGAACTTCCATACGCTGATCCACCTCGTTTTATCTGAGGATGATATGGAGATTGACGCTAGTGCAGAACCGTTGAGTGATGATCCAACTACATTGGCGGTAGCAGCAACACTATAGGTATCCGCTGGCATCCGACAAGTTCGAAATGTCGTTGACTTTGTGGCTATTGAAGTCGACGCTACACCCTCGAGACTCACGTCCACCACCACTACATTGACCTTGTATGAGTTGATTGTCGGCCGACATGGACACCCGCTAGCTTCTACGACGCCGATGGTCCCGTTGGGATATATGTTGAGGCCCCGAAAGAATTACTTCTGGAGTAGTAATAAGGTGTCCACTGATTTTGGGCATTGACAGAGTGATCAAGGAGATTCAAGTCCTACTGCAGTCTATTGTGTTGAGGGTTGTTTAGTTTTGCACGATTCCTCGATGCAGGTGAATCTGCACGTAGCTCCGGCGGACGAGCTCATTATCCTCGAGGCAACGTTTGATTCTCGGGTTCTTTGTACTGCCAGATTTAGGCCGGATGCAACCAATATCGTCATCGCTTTCAAGTCATTGTCCTATCGGTTGCCACCCAACATTTAATTTGCCATTGTTGGAAGAGGTGGAGGGACTAAAGATTGTTTCAGGCCAGCAAGTGTCCTCAAAGAAGTATCCTTTTGAGAGAGTTGTTTTAGACTAGGACTTCCTAGATAACACGGTTGAGCTTGAGAGGCCCGAAGAGGCGCTATTACTAACGCAGTCAAGGAGGGCAACCCCATAGCATCATCAAGCCATTGGAGGTTTGGACCATCTCATCCTATGTCCGTGGAGCATGAAGAGTCTGTTACTCAGGAGAATCCGCAAAAGCACCTCTATAGCGCATTTTCATTGTGTGCAAGTAGCTATTACAAAGTACTTCCTTTTACTTGACGTAAATGGCACTCTTATGCACTACGCTTGTGGTAAAATATCAACTTGTTAGAAAAAGCCGATCAAAAAACAACTTTCAAAGGCTAAGCCGAGGTTGATGGACTTCTTGAACATCTGCTTCGACGATGGCTTTAACATTATTTTATCCTCTTTTGTCTTAGAGAAGAATATTGCTCCGCAGATTGAATTTATATGTGAAAAGGTTCCTCGCTTGGAGCTCCATCCATATTTGTCGTTCGGGCAGTCTTACGGCCTCGCGAGTAAGTATAGGGACTCGGCCAATCTTCACCGCCCCTACTTTCTCAAGTCCATTGATGACCTTCTCATGAGAAGTTATGAGCTGGTTGGGCATGGAGCCAATGAGGCTAACATACTCTTATTGACGACTCCCCTTACAAGGACATATTGAACAATCCGTTGAGTGTGATTCATCCACCCACCTCAATACACTTTTACAAGAGCTTGGGAGGCATGTATCCTTTCTTACTCGGACGTTGCAACCCTAAAATAGGCTAAAGGTATCTCGACTACCTATTCCAGTTTTTCTCTAAGTTGATGAGACGCGAAGATCAGACAAAACAAATGACAGAGGAGGAGAGTCCCATGTACGCGTTGTTTGAGGAGATTGCATAAGCATAGAAATGTCAATAATTGGATTTATTCCATCCATATTTTTCACAACATGAGTATTTCTAAATTTGGCAGTAAGCATTAGCTTCAAGCTCTACTTGTTGTCTTCCAGCCAATAGACTTTCTGTCAAATTTTGTAGTCACATAGCTTATTATGTATATTTAGCATAGGTGTATATCATTGTAAAACAATTTATTCTTGGTGATCTAGTTGTCGAGAAACTGTATATGAATAGGATTTATTACTAGTTCCAAGATTTTTTTAGCATGCTGCAGATGATTGTAGATGTCTTTTCCAATAACTGTACAATAATATTGAAGATGTCTTTTTTGTTATACAATAGTTTTTGCACTAAAACGGCTGGACAATATTTTATATTAATGTTTTGTCTTTTGATTGATGTTACTTGCTTTTTGTCTTCCATCCCAATATTTTTAGTCTTTTTTTCGGTTTTACTTTGTATCAATTATACTTGCTTGGTTTTATTCTTTTGTTTGTCGTTTCTCGTATTTCTGATGTTGTAAGCTGTCGGTCGACACTATTTTTATTTTCTTGCTTATACAATACTATCGACTGCCGGCCGATTGCATCAATCATTCTTACTTATGACTTATTCTTTGTTGCTTTGTTTGGAGTAATTAGACTCTTGGAATACGAGGTCTCTCAACCTCGTGCCACCATGAAATGTATTGTTTTCTTTGCTTTGGAATTGCTTTGCTTCAAGAATCCATATATGCCGCCAGATCGTTGGAACCTTCATCAAAATGTTGTTAATAGACTAGGTCTCCGGAAACTCTTTGGCATGTTGTTTGAACAATTCCATGTAGGACTCTAGTCTAAGATGCCAATCCGAGATTTAAAGCCTCTACTAAGTTTTGTCCTTCATGAGGATGTTCGCGATAGGCTTTTTTTTGTTTTTCGTAAAGAATATTGTGAAAGTTCTACGAGTTATCCGTAGTGTTACAAGCTGCTCAACACCCTCTATTACAAGCGCCTATTTTGGAACGTATACAAGCCCTACCAAGTCCTTCTCATTGATGTGAGCCCTCTCTCTGTTTGTAGGACTCATGATGTTGCGTGTTGCATGCCTTGGCCATTTCAGGGAGACTTGACCTCATCAATCTCAACTATACCTAATGTTGCTACAGATATCCTCCTCTTCGTGTGTCCCTTACATCACTTTGAGACTACGAGTGATTACATGAAACATTCTCACGTATTGTATTCTGCTACTTTATATGGATATCGACTGCAAGCCAACACTATGATGTTGCGTATGATGTGGTGGAAGTATCGCATAAAATTGATATAAATTATTCATAATATTACTCCTCTCTGAATGGTTATCAATTGCAGGCCGACTCTACAAACTTCCACATGCCTTTGGCACGAGATTCAAGTTGTTAGAGATTATTTTTTAATTCCTCAATCCTAAATACTTAGTACCCTAAACGGACTCTATCATGCTTCAAGTGAGAAACTTATATTCAACCACTCAATTCAATATTCAAATCAAGATAAAAAATATTCCTTGTATTTATATATTCTTCGTTGAGTTTTTTATACCTTGCATTTTTGGCATTTGTTGGATGAAGGCCGACTTATTTTTGGACTATCCATTTGTCCATAATTCTTTAATTATCCGTTAATTACAATAGATGATGAATCTTGGAATGATTTGAGAAGGTGCTTGAAAATGAATTCCGATGCAATGGACGAAGAATCTCGAGAAATGACACTTGAACATTCATTCGTCACTTAGCGCCAGTCTAATCTCCGTTATCCGCCAACTGCACGAGGGCCGTCCGATGAAGCATCGGGCGGTCGCAGTCGAACGCAAGGAGCCGTTGGGCTTCACCAGGCTGTGGCCTCCCTGCTACATTCCTATATGAACCTCGGTCTTCGCTCTCCGAATCACGCTACTCTTGAATATCATTCTCGAACACGCTATGCTTACTACGCTCTCGATTACTATCGCTATCTTGCATTCTACGCTCTCTCTGACCACAGACTTTGATTCTATACTGACATTTCAGTGCTTGTTTTTGAGGATCTTGTACTTGTTTAAACTTGATTGTTTATATTTATTTGAGAATTTGTTGAGTTTATCATTTGTTGTAGGAGCCCCTTCAGGGCTCTGTAAGTTGTTGTGAAACATGGCTATGATGCAGACTATGTCTAAGGCTTTCAAGACCCCGACCAAGAGCGCCGGGAAATTGGAATGCTCCGCATTGAGGGAGAATGTCAGTCCCACGCAGCTGAAGAAGAAGACGCCCGGCACTAAATCTCTCGGGAGATCAGTATCGGTAAGCGATGAATCTCCTTAATTTACTGGTCATGCTTATAGACTCTAGCAGAGAAACGGATTTTGCATTCCACGTCTTGGGAGTTCCGCTCATTTCATGAGCCTATCCTTTCGAATGAGTACCTGTAAGTACGTATGTTAGAGATGACGATCTCGTTATTTGATTGAATTAGGTCATTGATCTAAGTCTGAGTCTAACTAGTTTCGCTGTATATCTACATGTATGTCCTATGTGATATGAAGGTTTGATTTAATATTAGGTCATTGAATTGATTTCTGCTCAGACCGATCGCTTCATCACCGATCGGAGTGCCATGGATTTCAGCGTGGCTAACTTTCTGATGACAAAGGAGAACTCGTCTGTGGACGTGATCTCTCCTACCAAGGATGACTACAAGAAGCAGTTGGCGGATAGTCTTCTGAACAAAAATGGTCAGCAGAGCCGAATTTTGGCATTCAAGCACAAGCCTGCTCCTCCTCCGGAAGGTTTCGTGAACGCACGTGCAACTCTCTACTCTCAGAACGTGGCTGCAGGCGCGACGAAGCCTAAGAAGATGTTCCGTCACATTCCTCAGGCGCCGGAGAGAACCCTAGATGCCCCGGATATGCTCGACGATTACTACTTGAACCTGTTGGACTGGAGCTCCAGCAATGTGTTGGCTGTCGCGCTTGGCATGACTGTGTACTTGTGGGATGCCACCACAAGCACCATCGAGGAGTTGATGACCGTCGACGAGGAAGGCCCCATCACCAGCGTGTCCTGGGCTCCCGATGGCCAATACTTGGCTGTGGGATTGAACAACTCCACTGTCCAACTCTGGGACTCATCCTCACTTCGTCAGGTATTGCCCAATCCACACCTTCCATTGATATTGTGACTTCCAATGAAATTCATGGAGAACAGTCTCTTCATTATGGAATGGATCCTGACTACGATTATTGATGCAATTGTTGCAGTTGAGGACGTTGAGGGGTCACTCTGCTCGTGTTGGTGCTCTGGCCTGGAACGGTCCTACTCTGGCTACCGGTGGGCGTGACAACATGATTTTGAACCACGATGTGAGAATCAGGAACCATGTGATTGGGTCGATGGCTGCCCACGAACAGGAGGTTTGCGGGTTGAAGTGGTCGCCTTCCGGTCAGCAGCTCGCTAGCGGTGGGAATGACAATATGTTGCACATCTGGGACGCAGCTTCTGCTTCCTCTATGGATGCGAGTCCCCTCCACCGTCTTGACGAGCACCAGGCCGCTGTGAAAGCATTGGCATGGTGTCCCTTCCAGAGCAACTTGCTTGCATCTGGCGGTGGAACGGCTGACCGGTGCATCAAGTTCTGGAACACCCACACTGGTGCCTGTGTGAACAGCATCGACACTCGCTCCCAGGTGTGTGCTCTCCAGTGGAGCAAGCACGAGAAAGAGATTCTCAGCTCACACGGATTCAGCCAGAACCAGCTTTGCTTGTGGAAGTACCCTTCCATGGTCAAGATGGCTGAGTTTACTGGCCACACTTCAAGGGTGCTGCATTTGGCCCAGGTTGGTAATCCGTAAGCCTGTTCCTGCAGAGCTGAATTTCATGCTCATTCCTTGCACGCCATATGCCATAGATTTTCCTGTTCTTACACATTGCTTGTGCAGAGCCCCGATGGATACACTGTCGCATCCGCTGCCGGCGATGAAACTTTGAGGTTCTGGAATGTATTTGGAGCCCCTGAGTCGAACGTGCCAACCCAGAAGCGAACGAAGGATGTGGGGAGCGCCTTGTCCTCTTTGACGAGGATCCGTTAAGGTACTGTTTGTTCACTCAATGACAAACACACCCCGGCATTATCATACGAAGGTACGAAACTCAAGTTTTGTCGTTGTGGAAATGCATACAGGGAAAATAGGTGTGGAAATTTGTCTTTTCGAGAATTGTCAATTCTATTGGCTACTAACGCAGATCATCAGATATGTGATGTATAGTGTTGTACATATGTTAGTCTATATAGTCGAATATCGTTGGGGTGGATCTTTGTTGGGCACATGCTTGCATGAACTTGCTGTATATGTATATATCCCCCATGGTACCCTCCCGGGTCTACTCCACGGTGTTTCTTAAATGCCAACACATACTTTGGAACAGTTATCACTCTTACTTGCAACGTTGAGCATATTCAATATGGAATTACATTCGTAAATATGCCTCCAGTGCAATGCGTCCGTCACTAGTAGTCGATTACAAGGAGAATAAAACTTCGGCCCCTTGACGGAGGGGGAAGACGACAATTGCGGCAATATGACTGTCACACTTCCATTTCGAAGAAAAACTCCGTTTATGTCTAAATGCTGGTTCCACCATCAAGCGGCGAAAATAATTTTCCTAGCCAAGTTCAAGTTTTGATAAATAGCTAACTAACTGTAGAAAACGATATATACTCTACCAGCTTGGGAATATATAATCGCTAACATGGTAGTATGAGAGGGCAAGTCGCACTGAGAATGCCTTGGCTAAATCTGACTGGCATCACTAGTCGGTAGAAAAAGAAGTTAATCCATAATCCTTAAGTCACACCACGAAGGATTTTGTAAATTCAAACGGCAGGATGAAAATATGCTGATAGGAAACAGATTAGACTCCATTGTGAGGAGGGATGTTAAATACATTGTTCCTGATTAAAAAATATCCCTATTGCCGATGGAGCGAAGACACCACAGGTTCTCGCTTGATCATCCCTCTACCGGGAAATGTGCCGCAGCCGGAATATCGGAATGCAAACTGAGCTAACCTTGCTCTGTACATTGCCCAGATATGTTAGACCAGCGCAGACATCTCATACGCATGAATGGAGTTAATTGGGATTGATCCCTCGACTCTGGAGGTTAGTGACGTCCCCCCTTCGCAGTCATGTGAAATTCCAACCGTCGTCTACTGACTCTTCTTCTGAAACTCCGTCGTCTTGTGAATTCCGTCGTCTTATGACTCATCGTGGACTCACCTTGTCAGTGTACAATAAGCGATGGCTGCCTCCTTCGAATCCCACCTAGCTTTTGGAACGGTAAGTACAGTTTTACTTGTGAAGTACACAGCGTGAAGTAGTGTTCACTTCAAAGCACGAAACCTTTCGACTGTCCGCATTCTAGTGGAGGAATGTTGCAGAGTAGGTCAACACCCCTGACAGAACAAAGTCCCTGCCGTGAGAGTACTCGACGCCTCTTCAATAGAGCGCGGTCAATTCGACCCTACCATCGTCAGTTCGACATTCTGCAACCCAGTTTGCAATTTAGCCCAGGTAAGTAAAATGGCAGCATTGATGTCGGTCTGCGGTGACTGATAGACAAAAGCCCCACACTGCTGCATGGGAGCTACGATAGTAAACAGTTTATTCCCCAGTGTTTTATACACATATATTTCCAGCATTGATTTCCTTCACCATCGCAGTCTTTGGAACATCGCAGGATCTGGAACATCGCAGTCTCTGATCCATTAAGATGGAAACTAGATTCTCTGATAGTGGCTTCCATTCGATATGTTTTTTTTTTACCAGGCATCGTGCAGTCCTTTGTTTCTGTGCAGGCCTACAGGAACTGGACTATCTCGTTGAAATGCTGCCAGTGCTCCACGCCTCTCGAGCGAAGAACCAGTAAGCCGAGGAGAAGGTACTTTACGACCTGTAAAGGAAGCATCCACCGACAATGTTAAATTATGCAGAGAGTCGGTGAGATGATGCCCCTTTTTATGCACTTCGCATTCCCCGAGGATCAGGATTGTTGCATTCCTTTTGTGGCATCGAAACTATCATTTTTTTTTTTCCATTACTGTTTTGTGCAGTCTGTGAGCCCACGTTTCTTGGCACTGGTGTTACATAATGCAGTGTACGACTTAGGGCCGCTGTCCTGTGTACATGGAGCTACTCACTCCCTGAAGAAATGGAGGTCAAATGTGGTCCTCCCAGTACTATCATAGCTACTATGATACTTTACTTAGGATGCTATTTGCTCCCGAGATCCCGAAGAGAAGTAAATCTGTCTCCCTTCCCACGCTTCCATGCAGAATATTCTCTGAGCGTTACTCCGTATGAAGTCCCTACCTTCTTTCTCAATCTTCTCTACTCAACTTACTTTCCTCTACCTAGGGGAGGATAAGCTAAGTTACTAGCCCCACCTTTACATCCACAAGAGTGTGATTTAGAGATTTTTGGGTACGAGAGCCGAATCTGTGGAGATCGACTTTTTATCATGGATGGAATTTTTAAATGAGGGTTTTATTGACACTATTATCATTCTAAGGCTACTCAATTGAATACATAATTGACAACGGAGTCTTATCGTTCTCTAGGGACATAGCCAGAATGTTGAATCCGACAGTCGACCTTGTTGCTTGCATTGACTCATCGAAAATTTGCTCACAGTGTCGAGTTTTGGGGTAAAATCACGACGTCGTGCTCGCAAGTATGCATAACTTTATGGGTGAACTTCCTTGCCAGCAATCTGTTACCTTCTAAGGTAGATAGTCCTAAAAGCGCTCTGTACCCAAAAGCGATCTGTACCTCATTTGTAGATTGTGAAAATACAGATGTACCTCATTTGTATATAACGCAATTGGGTCAAATCTTACTTAGCACTTTGGAATTTTGTATAAAATTCACAAATGCGAATTACATGTTGCAAAATTTTGCAATCGTCCCGAAAACCTATTCCAAATGTGGTCATAATTTTATTTGAATTTAGTAGTGCCAAAAATAGGTCAGATCTCTTAAGGTGGCGCTTTTGGGACAGTCTACCATATCTCTTAGCGGTTAGCCAACAAAATTTGTAGTTCTTTTCTAAAACGTACCGTAACTACACTGCCGAATGGCTGAAGAGCTTCCTCTAACTAAGTCACAATGAACAGTGCAATCAGGTTGTACTCCATAGCATGATATCTATTTACTTCACGCAGACCAAGATCTATTGAATAGTGTTACATGAAGACTACTTTTTTTACCCATTATAACGTTTCCCAATTTTCTAGATTAGTGTTCACTTTTGGCCACCATTGCAATCAATGCTCCTTGTCTTTTCTTTAAGTCACCAAGTGCACAGGTCCCAATAAATTCTTTCACTTGATAGAAATTTTGCGTGCTAACATATTTAGTGTAAAGTTTTGAAGAGGAGGGCTGTGATACTATGGTGATGTGGGACATTAGTGATATGGTTTGCAATTAGTGTTTGTAACACTAATCAACAACTCATGTGTAGTGGCTGCAAGACAAGCATGTGAAGATTCATTAGATTGGAATTTGAAAGTGTGGAAATATGCATAAAAGTGTACCTTATCTAAAACATACATCAATTCATTAGCAAACTCTAGTGTGCTCTAACTACACTTCAAACTTTAAGAGTAGAAAAGTAAAAATGTGTGAGGAATTTTGAAGCATATGTGAAGTTGTTAGAATTCGACGAGAATATTGTAATGGCAAAGCATAACGACCAATTTTGGACCAAGTGAACCCGGCATTTCACTTATGAGGATGCGACATTGGGAGAGCCAAAAAGGGTATCTAGGAAGATGGTAGCAACTTACAATCCTTCAAGTGGGTTGAGGATTTCTGAGATACACCCATTGAAAGGGAGTCAGTCCATGCCTTGAAGTCACTCAAGACATAACATGTTTATATTTTTCATAATTGCTTGTGCCTTGAATCACTCAAAATTCAACAATGGTCATGCCTTTGCACAATGATGATCATATCTTTCATGTGTTACATCAATATGTTTTCACATGACTATCAAACACTAAAATCAAATTTTGGTGTTAATTAGTTTTACAAAAAGCCATTTTCTTGGGTCCTCAACTTTGAGCTCACACTTCTTGTACTCTAATAGGGTTATAAAAGTGCTTGAAGGGGTGTTCACCTTCCCAAAAAATAGCCTTGTATTCAAGGTGGATATATATATGCTACAAAAGCCGAATTCATTCATTTGTAGAGTTTTTGTTAAAAGCAGGGTATACCCAACTACTTGACTTCAATATTGGTTGTTAACAATGTGAGATATATACATCAAAGCTTCATAATACCATCTAATCAATGATCAAATTCGTAAGTGGACTATAGAGTACCACAATTTTTGGCTCAGCTAGTCTAAGTTCAATGTAAGATTACAATTTTTCATGAATGTATATGAAGATAAGCTATCTAGATCTTAAGCATACAATCTTGTGATAGACTTATTGTAGGTCATGTGGATCAAATTTTTAGTCACCAGGCCCTATAAAATGCAATATCAAAAGATTCTAGTATAAGAAAATTAATCTAACTCCTAAATTTCCTTAGTGCGTTTTGGGAGCTAAGATATTTCTTCTTTTCTTTGAAAGCTGACTAGCGAGCGAGCAATTGAGGGTTGTTATGGAAACATGGCGATGAGTTTCAAACAACGACGTCTTGAAAAAAATATATGGAACAGATGCATTGCCTTCGGTAGATAGGTTCAAAGCATTTAAAATTTCCATCCCCCAAATGTATAATGACAGATGGGAGCAAACAAATAAATAATTGCTTGTCACATCCCTTGTGACCAACTCATTAGCAACTTCCATTATTGGTGAATTAAACTAAAAAAAAACAAATTAATGTACTTAAAAGTCTTACCTACTGTAGTTTGCTCACACTCTTGGCATTTGTTATCATCTGATTAATGAACTCTCTTGTATTGAATTCACATGGAGTTTTTTACAACTTTTTCACTTTAATATTGATTTGGAGTATAAATATATAGATGATCATCATCAACACTAGGGATTTTCGATTCGCTTACTGGTACAACAATAAGCAAAATAACACTTTGTACATTGAATTATGTACTTTTTATTCCTTGGGTAGGAGGGCCCAATTATGCTCTCCTTGATGTTATGGCTGGCTAAATATCTTACTTTTTTAGTTATCCTTTTTTAAAAATTCTACCTAGGTTTAACCCTTGGCCTCTATCGGGCCTTTTACATGTTCTGAAATGTCCAAGGGCTGAACATTTCTCGGCCTTGTCCAAACCATGCCATAGCTTTCCGGACGGTAAACGGTTAATACAACGTGATGTTTGATAAGTAAGTTTTGGTATATAGACTAGTCCATTGATGCTTTATTAGTAGATGATAACAAATAGATACAAAAGGGATTAGATTGAAGTGGGGCCTAAACATCAAAAACCACTCAATTTGATGAAATTTGGTCCCAACTTGAAGTTTGTAGAAGTCTTAATACTCATTTTGAAATTTGATTCCAATTTCAATAAAATCTTATGTACCTATCCAACATATACCTCAATTGAAGGCGCCCTATAGCTTTAACCCCTAAAGTCGAAAGCCCCCAAAACTGTCAAAACTCCTCAAAACCACCCTCTTTCAATGCAAGATGAAAATTTTAAAGGTTTGACGTAATCTCAAGTATGTAACCGTAAGATCTTGTACCTAACTTGTCCATGTATGTGTGTACCAAAGCTTAGTTTGAAATTCCTTACCAATTATGAGATCGTAACATTCAAAGTTGAAAAAAAAAGTTTTTCTTCCTTGTTGCAAAATGGGTTCGGAGTTTTTTGTGAGCTCAAAAAACCAACTTCAAGAGTAAACTTGAAATGAGGCTCTTCAAATTCTTGTTCCTGAGTGAGTTAGGAACATACCTATGCAATTTTTACCCTCATGCGACCCATAAAACATAAAGAAATGCTCGATTGTTCACATGGAGGTATGCTGAAATTCAACTACAAAGGCTCCTCTTTGACAATAAAAATGGCATGTGTAGAATAATTGAATGAAAGATCCAAATGGTGAAATTATGCCTTAAAACCTTATTTCTAAGTACAAAAAACAAAACTTGAAAAAAAGTAAAATCTCAATTTCTCGTGAATTTTTGAAGTTCCTGCGATCTTATTTATTTTGGGCAGATTTTGAGAATAAACAAGCATACAGGCCTCAGTTTGGGCAGTTTTGGGCAGATTTCAAATAGTATTTTCAAACTTTGACCGTGAATACCTTCTGAGAAGTTTTGGAGCATGAAATGACTTTTCGGAAAGCTATGGAAAAACTCTTCACCTTGCAAGAGGTTTCAATGTCATAAGAGCTAAATATAGTATATATGGGGGTGACCACACCCCAAACGACCCGATTTGGGCTCTTTTCGACTTTAGGGGTTAACCCCTAACTTTCCTTGAAGCCCGAAATGGGCTTTTGCAATTCCGGGCAGCCCAGATGAAGGGGTTAGAAGTAATATTTTTGACTAAGAATTTTATTGGGTCCTCCTTATATTGCAAATTGTATGTGATAAAATTTGCAAAGTCAAATTCCAATTTTTGAGTCTTCTAGGACGATCCTTGGGTTGCGAGCCGAGATGGGGCAGCTCAAAAAAGTAACTTTTTTGAATTTTTTTTTTTTGAAACATGATCATTACTAAATCACTACTCAAATTTCAAAGTGACTCAAGTCAAAAAGTTTACCAATTTTACAAGGGCAGCCTCCAAAAAAATTTAAAACCAATCTTCGCAATACCCAAAAAAACTTGGGAGACAAACTCTAGGCTAATCATTTGGAACTCTCCAAAGTTGATACCATAATGTAAACTAGCATATAACAAGATAGATAGATAGAAACTCCGGTCCCTTTTTAAGGGGCCGACGTGAATGAATTGTCCGTTCGTAATGCTAATATCCCGATGGCCACCGGATAAGGGGAAATTGGAACAATACTGCATATAACAAGCATATAACTAACACCAAACTTGGTTGAAATATTCTTGATGAAAATGCAACAGGAGAGCATTGCAAAAATATCACATTTTCCCACCATTTTCACACAATCTGAAGTACCAACACAGTGTGATATCGATGGTTTTTTACATTTGGCAAGGGAGAGATAGTACATAGACAAATATAAATTCCTCATTAGCAATTAAACATTATTACAGGCTTTTTGATCTGGCTGATTATGTTGTCTGGGCCGGGCAATGGTTCGTGGCAGCTACCAAGGAGGCACCCTAGAATCTGTGGGAAACTCCCAAGGCCGTTTTTGATAATTTTGAATTCAAATTTGAGGTCTGCGACCCCAAGTTACCCTTGGAAGCCTACTCCTTGGCATTTAATGTCTATACATCAAAAAATTAGGGGGCTCATTACCCCTCCTCCATCCTCCTTGGTAGCTGCTACGAACACTTACCCGTCTGGGCCAGTGGTCCATGTCTTGTCAAAGCCAGCCTTTTCATGCTTTCACCTCAACATTACCTCTCAGGATTAAAAAGTCCGTTCACAATATGAAGCGAGTCAAAGCATAGCTTTGACACCCTAGGGAAGAACTAAGGGGACATAACATCCAAAGTTTGTCTTCCGAGTATTTTTTAGACATTGTAAAGATTGCTTCTAAAACTTTTAGAGGTTTTCCTTGTAAGTTTGGTAAACTTTTGGATTTGAGTCACTTTAGAATTTGAGTAGTGATTTAGTAATGAAAAAATTTCAAAAAATAATAATAATAAAATACCCTTTTTAACTGCCCTTATTCAACTTGAAATTTAAATCTCCTAAATGAAGGGTCAAAATTGGAATTTGACTTTGCAAATTCTACCACATACACAGTAGGAAAAACTATTACTTTTAACCCCTTCATCTAGGCTGTCCAAAATTGTAATAACCCATCATGGGATTCAAGAAGATTACGGGTTAAAGTGGGAATGTTACACAATTCTATAACGATTGAAAATCTCCAACTAGAAAGTTGTTAACTTCCACTCCAATAACACTCTCAATCCACAAAATATGACCAAAAGTTATTATTGGCTCAAATAATAACCTTGCCATGGTGAAAATTGCCCCATCATTCACAAAAGGAAAAGGAAGTTCAAAAATAGATTCCTTTCTGTAAAATAAATGTAAGATTTACATTATATCTTGGATTAAGATAAGATATCTACCACAAACACTAAGATTATAATATAATTCAACCCAACAAATAAGTTTGGAATTCTAATGGTGGATTAAAGGCATACAACTTTTTAAGATCCATGTTGCTATTTAGATTTTTAAGTATGGAAACATCAAATGAACTCATTAACCAAAAGTTTTGCAATTAAAAACCTTCCAACTACAAGTTTGTTGGACTTCATCTAAAGGTCATCTACTTCTATAAGAAAATACTATTCGGCAATCCTTCCTACTCACCAATGTACCAACCTACCAACCTACGAACTTACCAGCCTACGAACTTACCAACCTACGAACTTACCAACCTACGAACTTACCAACCTACGAACTTACCAACCTACCTACCTTTTTTATGTATTAGAAAAATATGAATAAAGAGAGAGAAAAAGGGAGAAAATGGTAGACAAGGGATACTTTTTAAAGTACCATGTAAAGACCTTTCTCGTCAGGACGATGGGAATCATACTAGTACTCATATAAAAATAAATATGGATTACTATTATGTTTCACAAAGGTATTTACAGGGGACATTGGGGACACTTAGAGGATTAAATACTTGTAAATGATTGATACACAATACTTCTCAATCAATTGATACTAAACACTTGTTGTCTACAATCATTTTACAGAACTACCTAGAATCTAAGCTTCTACTCCACATTACAACTTTTGAACATTTTAAAAACTTCGAATCTTGACGTACTTCTTGCCCTTATGAAAAATACCATTCATAATGACACCCTTCTCTATTACCGTTAGACTAATCTAAATTATTTTAAACTTAAATCCAAAAGATGGATTGGAATAAACTGGTAAAAAGTCCAATCAATCCCAAGGAAAATACTAATTGGTCAATTAGAAAACTATAGTATTGAAGATGCTTACTATAATAGGAGATAATGTAATAATTTGAAATACTTGGTGAGACATTATGTGATGTGATTGTAACTTTTCTCTTAAGATTAGTTTTACTAAAGTAATTTTCTACGTGATTTTTGAAAAGATAATTACCATTTTACACAAAGTGTTAACCCTTAAAAGTCCCTTGGGGATAGTATGTACGCTGTCGTATAATTAGGATTTGATACCAACAAGAAACTCTAAACTGGAATCGTAATAGCTCACTAGAACCGCATTAATTCAAATGTCAACTTCTTCTTTGAACTCAAACCCATTAAATGTGTGCATTCACTCCAAATACAACCAAAATACACCGTATTCTATTGGTCGCCACGGCACGCTCAGACATTTAGGGGTTAATCCCTTACTCAACCACCATTCAGCTCTTCCTTCAATCATATCATTGTTTCCATACCTTCCTTTAGAAAATAATTTTCATGGAGATAAAAGAAGCATAAGAGATCTATAATATTTTGAATGAGCCTACTCAACTTAGAGTTCTCTCAAGAAATAATGTATGGCAAGATATATGGCTGAAATCATCTGGTCCCTTTTTGCACAATAAAGGCAATCTCTCCCAAGCATTGTCCAAATTAACTTTACCACAAACTTTAACCCCGTAATGGTTTCATCATTTGTACAAAAACAAACACAAACTTAAATAAACTGTCATAAATGGAAACAAAGGTAAGATGTTCAAATCTCAACTGTACAATCTTGTAGTAAATATACATTACATCATTCGGCTTAAATCTTGAGTCATGAAGCCTTATAGATTGCAATATTATAACATATTAGTACTCAATAAAACATCACAAAATCCGAGCATTTTCACTATGGAGTAAAGATGCTACCAATATACTTATTGCAATGAAGAAACCACCAAACAATAAGATGTTAACCTTCATTTTAAGAACATCCTTGAACAAAATACACCCATGAGAAAAATCTCTTTGCACAATTAATTTATGCATTGGGAGGCAATTATGGGAAATCAGAAATATGTTTTTATGATTTTTTTTTAATTAATTTTTTAAATTATTTTATTTTATGAAGAATTTTGATCTCAAGATGTTAAACAAGGCTACCATGTTATCTTTTTTTTTAAATATGTTAAACAAGGCTACCATGTTTTTGGTTGGAAGATTTTTTATTTGAATAACTTTGGTAATGGATTTGCAATGATGTTTCTACAATGAAAAAAGAGAAAAAAGGGATGATTCTTGAGGAGAGCTCTATATATCGTTCGTCCACCGTTGGATTTTAACTTCACTTTTGGGATGGGTTCCAACTTGAGTCTAGTTTCATGTGGTAAAAACCTTGATAAAATCGAAGATAGGGCATAGATTTGAGTGCAAAGGGTTGAGATTTGGACTATTTTATTTTTGCAAATTCCACCATTGCAAGGCGTGGGGTCAAATGTTATAAACTCACAAATGATGCACATCCAATAGTTGAGATTATTTACACTAACTGCAGATAGAGTTATAAAAATATCCTACAATAGAAACTCTCAAAATAGTCCATCTCATGTTTATACATAGAGGTAGAAAATCGCAGTTTCAAGTTTCAAAAACACAAGTGTTTCGGGGTAAGCCCTAAAACTCTAGGAATGAACTACCCCATATCAATTAAAACAAAAATCAATCATTTCAAACAAAAAAGGTGACATAAATCTTCTTATAATTTGTACCAAAGTGACATAAACCTCTCAAACTAATGTGAAAATTCAATTTTTCAACACTCATATAGATTAAGAAATTGTACTCATGATGTGTTAAAAATGTAGTCTAGGCGTCTAAAACTAAAAAAACTACAAAAACCTTTTCCTAAACACTTGCCGAGGTTAGCAAACATTGGAATTTATTATACACATAGAATGGGGCACCTTTTGCATTACTTTGGGTTGCTTTGGGCAGGCAAAAAGGTATGACTTGAAATTAATTCATCATTCTCACTTTTTCCAGATTTAGATTTTGGCTTTCTGCTGTGACGGCTTTCACTTTGTGGTGAATACCCCGGGAGCTTTAATGTCCTCCCATTTTGGAAGGACATTAAAAGTTTCCTAGCATCCCAAAACTTTTGGTTTTTAGCCTTTTTAGGGCTGATGTCATGAGCCCAATTTTCTAATTTAGTTTTAAGAATTGCCCTAAAAAACCAGAAAATTGATTTCTGGAATGCGGAAAATCTGAACCCAATCACCCATTTGATGGCTGTGAGTGCTTTTTTATTCATTTGGGCAAAAATAAAAGTATGATTATGCTGTTTATGTGAAAGGTTTAATAATAGGGTAAATAGTGTGGTGTTGATATGATTAACCCCTAAAGGCCCAGGAAAGCCGAATCGGCGTTTTGCAGTTTTGGGCACCTTAGATGAGAGGTCAAATTTTGGTGTTTTGGGCTGTAATTTGGTGTGTGTGTCGGGAAACATAGTAATTGTGTGTGGTAAAATTTGCAAAGTAAGATTCCAATTTTAGTGCCTTGTAGAGCAAATTTTTGATTTGGAGTTGAGAAAGGGCAGAACGGGTTGTTGTTGTGGCCACTAAGGAACAAGGTGGAAATGGGGGCAGTTGCGAGGGTCACTCGAGAAAACTCCAGAGGGGCAGGGGTTCCAAGCAGGGTTTTGGAGGACCCAACATTCGGCAGAATTGAATGCTTTGGGACTGGCCAAAGATTGACGCCCCCTCCAAATACATGTCATAACTACAAACTTCGTGAAACTGGCGGCTGAGAACACACTGACATGGGGCGATTCAAATTTCAGAATTTGAATGAGAAACTCATGGAAAGATGTTGGGAACAACAAACAGCATACATCAAATCCAAAGCATATTTCAAAAGTAACAAAAATCCATTATGGCTAGTTTTGCAAATTCTTTGGACGGGGTTCCTGTGACTGCTGCCATCATTTCACTAGCAACTACCGATTCGAGAGAGGCGAGTGCAACAGTAGGAGAAGGATTCATCGAGGTGCCAGTATGGACCGAAAATGATCAGAGCACTGAAAATGGTGATTACGCAGTAGAGTCTTCGGCCAGGGAGATCGAACAGCTCCTTCGTGGTCCAACTGTACTTGCCGCCGAGGTTGAGCTTCAGCGAGAGGAATCGGCGGCGAACTGTACGTGCCAGGGAGGTCGACGAGTTCCTTCGGAGGCGTACTGCAGCTGCCTCCGACCGTCCAGCTTCAAGGTCGCCGTGCATCAAGTTCGGCAGCCTGCAGATCATCACCAACTTCGGCAGCCCATGCGCCAGTGAGCGATCAGATGATTGCACAGATCGAGGAGCGATCACATCAACGGGTTCGAATACATGAACATGAACTTGGTTTGCATGTGGAACTTGCATGGTAAACTGACATCACATCAACTGACTAATATGACCATATGCAGGAACCCAATACTGCGGTTGTGAGTGTCGGAAACTTGCAGCCACTTCTTATTTCGACATTGCCGCCTCCATCTGCCGATCCAGAAGCTCGCCTTCGTTCCTGGGCTGTACGCAAACACCTTCGAGCACATCAGATTCATGACCTCCTTTCACTGCTTGATCAAAAACATTTGCGCAGTTTACGCGTTCGTAAGAAGTCCAAAGCTTGGCCAAGAAATCCACAAGCAAATAATTTCCGACACCATTTCTACAGGCAAGCCGCACATATTCTAGGGTGGGTTGATCAACACGCTTTTGAGCAAGAATTTCTTGATATTGTCAAATCTACTTGGCCCGATACAAGCAATGCCTCCACGTCGATCATGGAAGAAGTCAAAGGAGGTGAGTATCTCTTGTGTAACATGTACCTAAATTTCATAGTTGAGAGTTATGAGTAATGTCTAACTTGGAGAATACAGATGGAGTGGGACAATATTCCAATGAGAAGGAGTTCACGTCTACAGACACAACCGGAACCAACTACGGTTCCTCCAAGCCCACCATCTAGTCCTGAAGCAATATTACCTCCTCAACATCAAGAATTGCCAGATCTAGGACCTGGAGTTGAGCTCATGACCTTCCCTGATACAGATGTTGGCTTCAACGGCGAGTACTTGAATTCGCAATCTCCAGTGCATGCGTATTACCCAAGCTCAGAAGAATTGTGTAATGAAGAAGGAGAAGATGATAGTGGTATGGAGAGAGCTGCAAGTCTTGAGGATATCCTCTGGCCACCTGAAGTCTTGCTTGCAGCAATAAACTTTGGCCGAAGAGGACGGAAGAGAGGTGGTGAGATCTACAATGCTGGACCTGATCCCGAAGAAGCAAGCGGGAGTGGTGAGATGCACGGACCAGCGCTGCAGCTAGGCGTCGACCAAGATTGCGGTGATGCAACGGCGTTGCGACTAGTATGGGACTCAAGCCGGCGGACTGCGGGCTGGCACAGCGCCGCGGCCACGAGGTCGGGCCACGTCGGCGAGTCAAGCGCGTCGGCTGCCAGCTGGGGTCCGGCGCCGAGCGCAGCGGGGCATCTCCAGCCGAACAGCAGCAACGGCCGGCACGCCTGCTTACCCGGGCACCAGGGCCTTCCTGTGGCGGGTGCATCGCCTTCTGGCCTTCCCCTTACAGGCCATACGCTTGGGCTACAAGGGCAACCAGTAGTTGTGACTTCAGAAGAAAATATTGGTCAATTCACATTGCAGCCAAATATTTTTATTGGGGAGAGAAGTACTGGTATTGGGCCTGGAGAATTCTATGGCAATGATACTGAGGGCGGTAATAATAATATGGAGTGGGATGATGATGTTGAGGAAGAACATATAATAAGAAGGAGAATGACACGCAATGGTGTGAGGGATGATTTGGGTGGGAATGATAGTGAGGACTTACCCAATTTTGAAAGTGCCTCGATAGTGATGGAGATAATCGTAACGATGGGTTACCCCATCAACAAGAGGATATTAGGTGGCAATTTAGGAATGAGACTTGGGGAAACCCAAGTATTATGTATAATCCAATGCCGATATCATTTTTGGGGAAACCCATGGGTCCTTCTCGTCATCATCGTGGTATGCCAAGTTTTATGGATTTATTTGGCCTCTTTTGGACTCCACACATGTTGGCCACTATTGTTCAAGAAACTAATCGGTATGCAAATGCTCCTTTAGATGAGCATGGAAATACCAAAGGTGGTCCTACTTGGGAGAATATGACAATTTCGAGCCTCAAAGCATTTATGGCCTTAGCCATATATATGGGGTTGAGGGTTCAACCTAATGTAAGAACATATTGGATGCGTGATGACCTCTTTGGATGCCCAAGTATTTCAAATATATTTACACGGGCCCGATTTCAAGACATTAGGAGATGTCTCCATCTTACAAACATGGAAGGACAAACTAGAGGGGACCCGGGTTATGACAAAATCGGTCAAACAAGATGGTTAGTCAATGCTATGAGAGATCAATGTAAAAAGGCATGGTTTCTTGGAAAATATTTGACCATTGATGAAATGATGATTCGCTATAAGGGGACATATTCACCGATACGTCAATATATGCCTAAGAAGCCTCAAAAGTGGGGCTTGAAGGTTTGGTGTTTGGCATGCTCGATTTCAAAGTTCGTATGGAATTTCGAGATCTATTGTGGAAAAGACAATATTGTAGCCCCCCTTCCCATAGAACAACCTAATATTGTTCTTGGCGATGCTCGATTGGCCCATAATGTAGTTATGAGGTTAGTGGATGGCCTTTGGAACTTAGGCCATTGCGTGACAATGGATAATTACTTCACTAGTTTTGGACTTTTCACAACTCTTTTATCACGGGAAATGTATGCATGTGGGACAATAAGGGCAAACCGGGTTGGTCTTCCCTTAGATTTGAAAAACACCAATTCTTTCAAAAATGTGCCTCAAGGCACAACTTTATGGAAAATGCATGACACCCGCACGATATCATGTGTTATGTGGAAGGATAAGAAGCCCGTGCTTCTTATTTCCACTCATTATTTGCCAATTCAACCCCCATGTGAGAAGGTAGTAACGGTCCCTCGGCGAAATGGTGCAAGTCGTGAAATGATTCTAACATCCCCGATTTTGAAAGAATATACAACTCACATGCGAGGTGTAGATGTTGCCGATCAACTCCGAGCATCCTATTCATGCCAAGCACGGAGCCACAAGTGGTGGCACCGTATTTTTTTCTTCTTATTGGATGTCTCGATTGTCAACATGTATATATATTATTTGGAGTGTGTGAAACACTATCGATATAACCGCACGCCGATGACACACCTTCAATTCAAGAAGGGCTTATGTGAAGCCCTTCTTCAAGGGTGGCCTATGAGAGATTCACACCCCGCGGATATTCCTCGAGCAAGGAACACGCCATTGATTTGTGTACCCACATATACAAAATTACGACGTCGGTGTGTGGTTTGCCAAAAATTTGAACCACATTATTATTGCCGGAAGTGTGGAGACAAATGGATGTGTCTCAATCGAGGTTGCTTTGAGAAGTGGCACACAGATATTGCCATACGACGCCAACGCCATATGTGAGTGAATGTAAGTATTTCTTTTTGCATACAAAGAGGAAGCTCAAGTTTGTTACCCCACATTTTGCGCATATAGTACTTTGCTTGTGAATAATAGTACTTTCCTTGTGAATAATACTTTGCTTTATTTTGAACCCCACAAACAAACGTTAGTAATAATAATATGAATAGTACTTTGCTTGTGAATAATACTTTGCTATGTTTTTTATCCCACAAACAAATATGAATAGTAGTTGAGTTATGAATAATACTTTGCTTTATTTCTTACCCCACAAACAAATGACACCACAATAATTTGAATATTGCTTGTGAATAATTCTTTGCTTTGTTTCTTACCCCACATACAAAAGTTAGTAATAATACTATGAATAATACTATGCTTATGGATAATTTATTTTTTATTAGTTACATTAGAATTCTTGTAAATTGATAAATTTTGGTGATTTTGTAGGTGTTCGGCAATCCCTGGAGTCCTTTCTCCAGTTAGGAGAATTCTATTTTGTGCCCTGGAGAACGACTTCGCAAAGGGGGCTTCAATCAGTGCGCCTACTGCACGGTACAAGTGGTGGCCAGGGACGGCAGCAAGGCGGGCCAGCTCCTCCAGCTCGGCTCTTTCCAGATCACGAAATTCCTGCCACCTCATGTGGCTCCCCAAGGTGCCAGTCAAATCCACTTTGTCGTTGCAAGCGTGGGCCTTTTTGTCAGATCATCTTTTTATAGGGAACTTATAAAGAGCTTAGGGAGCTTAGTAACGGTGGGGAGCAACGGGAAGAAAGCCCTCCCTTTATTGCAAGTGACACATGTCATAGCTATCTACATAGAATATTAGGCAAAGTATTTATGGTGGCAGTAGGCTATTCATAGCTCTGCCATATTGCCAGCAATGGGCCCGTAAGATTGAGAATGGGTTCCCATTCTTCTTTGTTGCCCGTCCATTTACTAATTTGCATATGTGTGTTTATGTTCTCCAAAATTGTCAATAATTGAGATTTTACTTTTTTTCAAATTTTTTTCCCCATGACTCTGATTTGTGTAAAGGAACATTTTCACCGTTCACTTTTGAAAAATTCAAAAAGTTGATGGTGGATTTGTATTAGAACCCCAATTTGTTCACTTAGAGTACTTTTTGCCTCCTTCTAGAAAAAAATTGTATGAAGGTCCAAAAAGTGGAATGAGTGTCTAAAATTTTGCATGGGTGTGGCCAACTTGATTTCTAACATGGAAAAAAATACTAGCAAAATGTTTAGGGTAACAATCACCAAGTCTCCCTTTGCACCAAGTAGACTATGTCTTTCGGGCAAGCCACAAAAAAATTTCTGCATCAACTTTGAACGTTATGATCTCACAAATGGTGCAGATCCAACGGTTGAGATTTGACATGGTAATCATGGATGAAGTTAGGTTCAAGATCTTACGGTTGAATGTTCCAGAATACAATAAAAATTTATGCCATACTCCAAACTCCACAATGTGGTCAAAAATCGCAGATTTTGAGATTGGAGGTTGCAAAAACGCTTGGGCCTTTAGGGGTTAAAGATTAGTATTCCTTTTTTGGGTGCTCACTAAATCCAATCCGGGTTCAGCAGGTGGGTGGGGCCCTATTTTTTGTTTTTGACCCCCTAAAGGTCATTTTTTTGGATTTATTTTTTTGAAATTTAGGGTTTACGCCCCAATTTTAACTTTCGAGGCCTCTCTATGGAATTTTAAGGGCTTATATATGTTAAAAAATTACCGGGCACCCTTTTATTAGCCCTCTTCATATTTGGAGATATCAAGGGATTGAATTTAGTGTCCGGCCTTTTCTTTTACCTATAAGAGACATAATCTTTGTGTTATTGGGGTTGACTAACAATAGAAGGTTAATTCTAGAAGGTGAATACATTTTGAGATGAGATTAGGGTACTAGATTCTTTAGGGATGTTTTACATGGGAAGTTAAGGCCAACAAATCTCCAAGCCAATTCACTCACATTTTGAGCCCAATTGACTCTATGGGCCACTTAGAGAACATTTTAGACAACTAATAAAGTGTGGGCCAGTTCCTCCATCTGTAAAGCCCTTGGGGTCAATTTCTAAAAGGAAAAACAAGGCCATTACATGAGGCCAAATCGTATTATTAACTACATTCCATGTTTTTCCTTTGTTCACATTAAAATGTAATTCTGTAACAAAATCAAGAAATGGCCCCAAGGCCATGACTTGGCTTTCTATTCTTGACTCTCCCAACTTCGGGAGTGCCGGCCATATCTTAACTTGTCCCCTGCCTATTATAATAAGATTTCATAAAATTGGTCTTGACTCCTCGTGTAAAGGCCTTGGGACCAATTTGAAGAACTAGACCAATCTCCTCATATAATGGGGCCTCAAAATAAGGCACTTGATAACCAAGTAATTTTTTAATAATTTATTTTATCAATTAACGCATTTAGCAATTGACTAAGTAAATTGTCCCACATCTCATCAAAATATATTTTTGAATTATTGAACTTAACTTCCCGTATCACCAATAAAAAAAAATTAAAATTTAAAAATTCATGGCGACCTTTATGGAATGACTCAAAAAGTTGTAAACCACTCTTGAATTTTTCTTAAAATGTTCTTCATATTTGGCTTAAAATTATTTGAGTCTTTACAAATAAATCATAATAAACAAATTTTTCCAAGCCATTACTCATGTAAATGTTTACTCTAACTACACAAACGATAACAATATAATGCATGACCATGGAGGACGATCTTTAAATGATGTAAAATGTCCTCCTAGAATTGAATTTCACTAATGATCAATGAGAAAATGAAGTACATAAGATAATTTTATATAGTATATTGATTAGTGTTCATTACCAAATATAATAAATAGATAATTAAGAACTCCCAGTAGACTTTATAAGCTCACCTTAAAAACAAGTATTAAATGCTCATTGCTTCTTGAATGGAGTTTATTATCCAAAGTCCAATAATTTCGTTCTTAAACTGTTATGATCTACTAATTCCGTGAGGTACACTAATTATGTCAATATATTGGAATATAAGATCAAGTGCATGTGATTACAAGATTTGAGGTATCCAAGAATGAAATAATTACCTTGAGCAATATTACTTCAACAGATGAGGTCAAATTAAAGACCCTTCATTCTGTGAAGGACACAAATATTATCATAATTGAACCAATTATTTTATAAATTTGAAGTTTTGGTTTTGTAAGCAATGAGGCCTTATGGCTTAAAATTTGAAAAACTTGTCTTACAAATAATTTTTGTACAAGATTGTATAGTCGAGATCTAAATAGCTTTCATTCATTCACATTTACAACACTTAAGCAAATATGTGTTTATAGACTAGAAACATAGTAGGGCATAGCCCACTCCCTCTCCCTATACCTCACTCGTATGCAATGAGACGTAGACCATTTGATGTCTTACCATTTTGATCCTGCTCTTTTGTTGTTGATATACCTCATGTTAAAAAAAAAAAAAAAAAAAAAAAAAAAAAAGAAAGAAAGAAATAAGAAGAAGAAAAGAAAAGGAAAGAAAAGAAGAAAGAAAGAAGAAAGAAGAAGAAGAAAAGAAAGAGTAGAAAATGTAGGATATAATTAGTTAGAGTAAGTGATTTTTTTTCTTTTTCAACCCTAAATGTCCATGCCTATTTTTAGCTGAAAGATATTCCAAAAAAAAGTCATAGATGAAAATGAAGGTAACTTATTAAAAATATCAACCGTACAATCTTATTGTAGACATATTCTAGGTCATGTGGACGAAATTTTGGGTCATAAAGCCTCATGGTTGCAAGATCATAACGTATTAGTACTAAAAAAAATTGCAAAATTTCATCATATTCACTTTAGTGTGGAAATTTTACCAACAAACTAATTGCAAAAAAAGTATCACCAACTAGCACCAACTCATAACACCCTGCACCAAAAAAATTCAGCAAAAAAATTTATTGGCTCTTACATTAGCCTTGCATTGGTGAATCTTCTAAAATTTTTTACAAACTACAGGAAAGTAATCCAAAACCAAACCATTTGCACTCAAACCCTATTCCTTATCTTCAGAACATCTTTAATCAAATCAAGATTTGTACCACTAGAACGAAATTCTTATTAAAATCAATCCCAAAAAATAGAGGTGAAATCTAATGGTGGATTCATGAGGAAGATATTGCTTCAAAGAATCTCATCCACTTTTTCATTTTCTTCATAATAGAATCATCATCGCAAATCCAATACCAAAGTTATATGGATAAAAAATCTCTCGACTAAAAAGTTTTTAGGATCTATCTTAGGATCATACTAATGTAAAAAGAAATTCATGAAAAATTATTTCTGAATCCACATTATTGGCTTGCAATGGGAAAACATGCCTTTTGTTTGAAAACCCAAAATCAAAAGTTGTCGTCACTAAAATGCATGTCATTATATGAGCCTCTAAATTTTACGGCACAAACTAGACTCCATTTGGGACTCAACCCAAGTGATTATGTCAAAAATGAAGTTTCGGTAAAGTAGTTAAATGGCTCTTCAAAGTTCCAAATGTAGGTATACCCATACCACTAGAAAAATACACATATTTATACATTGATGAAGGCAAAAGCATTTCCAAAAAGTCAAAAGTTAAAACATTGTTAAGTGAACTACTGCAAAAACGAGTGTAAGCAACATAAATGTGGGAACATGCTGAAATGTCAACACACAAATGACATGGAGAACAAGTTGAGGAGGAAGCAAAATACATAGAGATGAAAGAAGGATAGCAAATACTGGACCATAAATGATGGCAAAGGGACCATGATTATGGGGGAAGGGGGGGTTTTCCAGGGGGGGGGGGGGAGATTAAAGAGGAGATAATGAAAGGAAAGGAGGGAGCTGTTGGCAGCATTATGAGCTGTGGGCAGCGCAGAGCAGGAGCAGGAGCAGGAGCAGTATCGTAACGTGCACAGCAACGCCAGTTCTCACACTTGGGCTGCGCCTGCAGCAACCACCGTGGCAGAGCTGCAGGGTACATGCCCACTCGAGTGCTTTGAATTGCATTGCAATCGAGCAGCACCTCCTTTTGCTCTGCCACCATCTCTACCTAGCCACCTTGCTAGCTCGTACTCCATGCTTATCACTAGCTACTTCTAGCTAGCTTCGCTAGGCCTGCACCTGCTGCAGTCCACACTCCAGACTCTGCTCATAAACCCTCACCGTCTGTCTGCTTGCTTGCTTGACGCCCATCTCAAGATTTCTACTCGTTGCGAGCCCTGGCCCTTGCACGCGGCGGCCTACACCCTCCCCTAGCACGTGAATGATGAACACAGCCTACTCGTCGCACTTATGCCGTCTTACACCTTGGATTCGCCTCCTTTCAACGTCACGTCATGCGCAGGATTCATCCGCATTCAAGATCCTCAATTATTGAAGCACTTGCGTCGCCACAGCACGCTCCTGCCTGGACGTGGTCTATGTTATTACGCAGTACCATCCAAAGGAATGAAACCAACGCCTAGCTGATAGAGACCAATGCTAACTTCGTTTCTATCGTCATCATAAGCATAAGTATGTTGTAATGTAATACATATTATTTTATATTGTGGTCGATCGAGCGATATGGATTTTAATTGCATGTAGGAGGACCAAGTTGAGCTCTGACACAACGAGTAATACGAGCGGCACAAGAGTTGAAACTGGGAGAATTGAGGCGTGCCAATTACCCAGCTGGTGCTCTGACTCAAAGCGCACTGTAGAAATATTGTGGCAGAGGAATCTTAGATTCAGGTAACAAGGAGGGAGCAGTGCAGTAAGTATGCAGGCAGGCAGGCAGGCAGGCAGGGTGCCTGTTCATCCGTCATCGAAGTTGTAGCTGCTAGCTGCTGACACACCTTGGACGGCGGTTGGACCTGCGGTGTAATAACTCTCGATCGCTATTGCAAGCCTGGCCAGGCAGGCAGGTCTGCGGCCGGACCCAGGTTTGAGGGCTGCGTGTCCTAACAACTGTTGGAGCGGTGCCGAATATCGCTGTCAAAACATTCGGGAGCGAAAAGCTCCCCCCAGCCACTTGCACCTGGTTGCCTGCTCCCCCGCGATATGCGCGCGTCGGTAGTGAACGGTCGGCGAAGCAACCCTACCACCACCCCATGTCATCTCATTGATGAACGCAGGCAGCCCCACAGTACTGACAGTAGAATTCGAGAAAGACGCTCGCTCGTCCCCTTGGGCCCCACGAATTGGTATATATCCGATTTCCATGTTGCGTGTACCTCTAACTTACTACTACTGTTCGTTCTTGTTCTTGTATCTTATTGTTGCTGCATGGAAGGTCGTCAGTACTCGCAACTGAACTTGATCGCACCACTGTACAGACTACAGACCGCGCGTGACTTTTCAACGCTCCAGACCATCTCTTCGTGATGAAGAAACCAACATGTGTGACGGTGACTATGGAACCATCGTACTGGATGCAGTAATAGATTCTCTGTAACACTTGATAGTATGTGTGCTGTTCTGTACTCGTGTTAATGGTTTCTGCAGAAGCAACAGCTGCAACAACTAATCTAAAATATCACAAGGACTCTCATCATATACTGAGTAGTGTACAGGTTAACCATCACATGATAGACATCATTCAATCAAGGAATTAGGAGAAGTACCAGCTACAATGGACATGGACGGCATTTGATCCGGTAGACAAAATTTCAGTGAGGAGATTTATAAATATGTGCCACACGCACTCACAGCTGGGGATAAGTCCACATGCGTATATAATCATCTCATCCTATGTGCACCCAGCAGTGATGAAAAACTCAACACTGGTCCCGACCGCAAGCTCTAGGAGCTAGGACAGCAGGATTAGAAGGGAGCGCGGCTCAGCAAATGTCGTGGTGTCCAAAAGCAGTCGGTGGTCAGTCGTATGAGTACAGATGAGCAAAGTGGCGTTACCAGCTGCGGTCGAATTGGTGAGAAATGGAAAGGACTTCGTCGGCAACAACTTGCGCAGAAATGACGTCCACGGCAACGGAGCTGGAAAGCGGCCACTTCGAGGAGAGCTGATCAGAGGATGGATACAACAAGTGGGAAGAAGCCTGCGGATAGAAAAAGACATGAACTAGTGGCAGAAGTAGAAGGGGTGGGTGGGGAAAGGGTGCTCAAAATTTGGGTCAAAGGGACCCAGCTCAGGTTTTGGGTTGCTACCGCAACCAAAGGGGAATGATGCAGGCGGGCTGGCATGGCATGGCAACCAAGGTTGTAAATCCTCCCTGGAATCAACAAGGTTGCCGGTGGTGGTAACATCAGCTGGGATTCCGTAGCCTCTCATCAAATAGCACATGACTACTGGTCCCGAGTACCACCCCTGAGTAATGATAAGGGATCTGTAATGGTGTTTGTGGAAGGGAATACGAGAGGGGGGTGGGAAGATGAAGATGAAGCCGCAATCAACAGCAGCGTGTGCGTACTCTCTCACTGCCTATCTGTCGGCAGGTAGGCTTCACCGACGACCAACTCATTGTAAGGATCATCTCGCACCTCTGAGGCTCATCCGGATCCTGCAGGCCGGCCCAACCATGATGGTGAATACAAACGTTGCAATACAGCAACATTACGTCAACCACACCTCTTTTCTCAAGATCCCACCCCCTCTCAGAATCTCATCTTTCAGCCCCCTTAACTACCTCACTCCATTCACATTCAATCTCAGCAAAGGACGCCCTTTGCTTGCAGAATCAAGAAGAAAGCTCCCCTCGATCTGCTTATTTAGCTAGTAAAACTTACTACTGCCGATGCGTGTTTGAATGAAACTACTACATGTGTGTATAAATCATCAACGGTGACCTAATCCTCGCATGTATCATCGACCATCGCATATACACCGGAGCAAACACCCCTCACTGTGCCTAGCTACGCAAACGCCACTGCGGCAGAGGCAGCAGAGCGTTCAGAGGCGGGTGGGGCATTTGCTGCAGGGTGCACAGGAAGGGCTGAACTACGCGGGCTGCTAGCGCTACTAGTGCTAGTGCTAGAATCGGAATGGGAAGCGAAAGTGGACTTGTGAAACACGTCGACAGGGGAAGATGAATCGTGGAGCTTCTTGTGATGATTTTCCAGCCAATCTGCTTCCGAGAGAAGGTTGAGGCCAGCACCCGCAGCCGCCGGAGGAGTCTGACCGACGCCGACATTACCCGACGACGACGACTGCAGAACCTCAGCCAGCGGGCCGCCCACGGACGAGGGCTCCCATGCAATGGGGTCCCAGGCTCCACTAGGGGGTTCATCGTCATCATCGTGCGCAGTCGGCTCGTGCTCCCTATCCATGGGGTCCTGGCTATGGTGCTGATCGATCATGGACGCCCCAACCCCGAGCCCAACCAGCGCATGATCATCAGATTTATCACCCGCCCTGGACATGGAGAGCTTCAAGGGTGAAAGAGATAACTTGCCTCGGGACGGGCTGCCGCCGCTGCTCTGCGAGTTGAAGTCTCCCGACGGCGCGGCCGTAGTGGGAATGGAGATCGACAGCTGCGTATTGTTGCTCGTGTGGTTGCTGTTGTTCTGCCCGCCGCGGCCACCTGCGCTCCCTGCGTTGTTGCTCGTAGCGCGGTCCGAATCTTCAACGTCCGAACCCCACGCCAAAGCACTCGGGTCCGCACGCGAGCGTGGCCAGTCGTCGAAGAAGTGTCGCAGCGGCTGCCCTTCACTTGAATCGCGTCCGCCGCCCACGCTCGTGGTCTCCACTCCACCATAACCGTTGCTCAAGAACGAGTGCTGCTGCTGGGATGCCGCCATTGCGGCGAGGTTCACCTGGCTAGTCTCGGGCATTAACCCGAAATCCTGCCCCAGCAGTCCGCCCAATTGCGGACTCGTGTAGCTCAGGAGGGAGCTGTTGCCACTGCCCTTGGGCTGCGGGGTCGGGGTCACTTTCGATGAAGTCATTGTCTGCCATGACTTGTTATTCATGGTATTGTTCAGCCGCGATAAGTTGCTCAGCGACTGCGCTTCCTGGCTGAGCCCGCGCGTGCTACCCGAAGCTTCAGAGAAGAAGGTCTGCTCCCCAGGGTTCATGCCCATCTCCGACTTCACCGTCATGCCGTTCATATTGTACCTGATTCGGATACACCCCCGTCCAAGAATTGCAATTGATCAGCATCAAATGTACCACATACATGTCTCGTAACCGACAGACAGAACGACAGCAGATTCAAACAGCAAGTACCAGTTGACACTAAAAAATTGGAGACAATTGGCGAGTAACTATACACAACCACATCAATGAATTGAGACCGAGGGTACTACAAAAAGCGACAAACACTTGGGTTGATGAATCCCAGTTTCGTGCCAGAGATGCGCTGTTACGTAACGCATCGGATATAGACATTAATGAAGGAAGGTCCTGAACGTGGGAAACGGATAGTAAACATGGTAATTGCATGTGCGCACATGAGCACTTATGTTTAGGGAGGCATGAGAATGGTCAACGCCAGTACGAGTCGGGGCACGTGAGAATGTGTACCTGTAGTCTTTGCTGGTGAGACCCGAGGTGCCGGTGGCCGAAGAAAGGCCGGGAAGCTGGAACTGGCCCGACGAGGCCGCGGGAGACGATCCGCCGGACAAGGCCCCAGAGCCACCGGGGCTGTTGTAGCCCATGCCACCGCTACCCAAGGTGGTGGTAGATTGGGAGTTTCCGGATAGAATGGAAGGCCTCAGGTTACTGTGGGTCAAGCTGGAGCCCGGCGTGGGCGTGGAAGTCCGGGACGCGCCGACAGCAATAGTCGGTTGCGATCCTGATGAGGTCGCGGACCCCGACTGGGACGCCGACGACGTCTGGCCCTCCGCCGGCCGGCGCGAGCGATGACGCCCACGGTGCATGTGCCGCTCGCAATATTTCTGATCAGGCACTACGTCGCGAGCGCATCGCCACTTCTTCCCGTCAGTTCGCCGGCATCGGCCGGGCTCTGGGTCCGTATTGTTGGCGACGCCCAAGTGGAAAGCACCCCAGCCAACTGCATCACCTCATCAACACGCAATTTAATTAGTAACCTAATTACTGCAGCTCACGTGATATCAAATCAACACCTCATGCCTGTGGCTGGAGCATTCTTCACTTGAGCATTGTATGGGACTCACGATTAGTGGCATGGTGACTTGCAAGCCCATTCATGGTGGCCACACTCTTGCGAATTGGATTCAAGAGCTCATTCGGCACATTGACGCCGGCCATCATGTACTTGAAAATGAGTGCTTGGTGCTCCAATTCCGCCCACTGACTGGTGGTGAAGGGAGCACGAGCCCCGCTGACGGGGTTGTGAACTGATTGACCCATGGGGTTCATACTATCTCGCCCCATCGACAGACCACCGCCTGCAGGCACACGCACCCACAACAGTCAACGCCGGATCGATTATTTCTAGCAGTGGTTAACATAACTACTCTGGCGGCAATGGCGCAGCTATTAACAATGAAGCCGCTGTCTTCAGATTTCGATCATTGTAACGTCGGTCGGTGTGGTGCACGTTAAAAGCGTACAGTAGTGCAACACGGCACCTACATGCTTCCCGACCAGTGAGCGTGGGACTCTAACCGCAGGTTGCAATGCAGTTGGTGTCGATCGTTGTCGACATGCACTATCAAACCTTGAAACCAGAAACTACTTCGACAAGGCGCTAAGCTCTACGAACCAAACTTCACGTAAGGCAACGTCGTCTTCGCACTAAGTTGAACCGTCAGTGACTGAATCAATCTAAAGCTTCAGGAGAGCTGTGCTAAGACTAGGGACCTGGCGCTAAGGACCACCTCAGCTAGCCAACGTCGACTAGAAGGACCATGAGAAAACGGCGAGGAAGACGACGCGAGGAGAACAATTGAACCAAACGTTTACCCGAAGGCTTGTAGTGATACGCGGAAGACTGCAGGTGGTGATAAGAGAGGGGCCCTCGGCCGCCGCCCTGCGCTCCTGACGAGTACGCCGAAGCTGAAACCAGAGAATCTTGTCTCATGAGGCGGGTATCAGAAACCACATTTCCGTGGTCGTTGCCAAGGAGCGACCCATCGCTAGCGCACGAGTTCGTGGGCGAGCAACCCAGCCTGCCATCGCTCACCATACTGCTACTCAAGACCATTGTGCCGCTGGGGCTGCCGTTCATGTGCATCTTCAGGTCCGACTGGCGGTGGAACGAGTCCGTGCGCGCCATCTTGAGTGGGCCTCCGGCCCCGCCGCCGCGTCGGTCCTCCGAGTCCATCTCCGAAGCTGATCTGCACTGTTTCAAACCAAGGTGGTTGTTGGGCGACAGCGACCCCGGCGAGTTGGGCGAGCTCATAGTTTGGTGCATTGACGTGGTAACTCCCGTGCTCCCGTTCTCACTCTCACACTCTCGTCAACCTACGGTCACCTTTTCACGCTCCTCAAGTCCAACGCTTCGCTCAAGCCCTGTGGTGGTCGCCACAGAGCTCGTGGGGAAGTCCATTAGAGGCACCTCAGGGAACGCGAACTCTCAAGCTCCTGGTGGCGCAGATTTTAAGAAGCTCCTCTGACGTGTGATCCCACTTCGGTTTCCTGATCCACTGAACCCCAATCTCTCCCTCACTCCAACTCTGAGTTGATCACAAGGCGATCTAGCTCACTGATGTCCTCCTTGATTGCCGTGTCGACTCTCTCAACCTGTGCGTAGTTTTACCCCTTGCGTAGCTCAGCTGCCCTGCAATCTCCGTCGAAGAGCGGCTGCCACATACACGGAGCAACGATTGATTCACCACACCAATACGCCAAGCTCAGACTTCCCTTCAACTTCCTGATCCCTCACAAGCTCACCTGCACCCAGTTTCGCACTTTCAAAACCCTCGTCGCTTCAAGACGCAGACTCGAACTAGCTCAGAGAGGGATAGCCGGCCACTCCTAACATCACATGGAAGTCCTATATACAAGCAATGCTCTCAAGGCACTGACAGTGGCGAGCTCAGACGCTTCAACATCAACACTTCTACCAAATGCAACCAAAAACGGGAGAGGAGAGATATTCCCCGGGCCCAGTAGTGGCGTTCACTATCCCAGTAGTAACTAACTGGGGCTGCTCCCAAAGGAAATCAATCACGGCTAGATCATCATCATCATCAGCGTGGTCGTCATAATGTGCGCGTTTGCGCGCGCTGGCGCAGGAGCACCTGAGCGCAACGCAACCTGCCTGGGTCCCAAGCGGACAAGCAAACGACAGAATGGGTTCTCGTGCGAGGCGAGAGGGCGACCGACTAGCGCTAGCTTTTGCCAATGGGAAAACACGCAGACACAAAGCACAGGAACTAAGTAAGTCGCTCAGGGCAGTGGGCCGGGAGTGGGGGCTGAAGTGTTGACGGCACTAACCTACAAGGAGCAACGACTGTTGGAGCACAGCATTGGCTCTGGCACCCGCCAGCCCAGCCCAGACAGTGCGGAACTGGACGATGTGTGGTCGTCCCCACCTCCCTTCTTACTTCCTGCTTTCTAGATAAAGAGGGGGCACAGGCCCACAGCTGGTGCTGCTGCTGCGCCTGCTGGAGCGGCTGGCTCGTTGGTGATCAAGTTCCAGAGGCAGCCGCCTGGAGCACCATTGTCTGCGATACTCTAACTCGGAACAACAAGCATTGAACTCGCACTGGCTACGCTCTTAGCTAAACACTCGCGCTGGCTACTCGCTCTGAAGTTTCGGCATTCGTCCGTCTGCCTGCCGCTGCCTTACTGCCTGCTGCGATCCCTGCAGCTCCGCCCTTCCCTCAGCTGCCAGTGTAAGAAAAGGCATTTCCCTTTGGACGGGCCCCGCGGCCTCCACTTTGTAGCGGCCCCTCTTTCCCTTTCTTCAACCGACACATCTATACCATACGTAGATCGCTACGAGTATCCTCTACTCGTACGCCCCCCGTTTTTACGTTTTTACCCCCCGCCCAGTTCTACTCCCCTTTTCCTTGCTCTTAATTACCGATGAGGGAGGGGCTGGTAATGAGTTGCCAAATAGTGGAGCCCTTTCATACCTTACTTTTGCTTATGTTTGTGGAGCTCACACAAAACAGGGGCGCTCACACATGCCACTTAACCCCTAAAGGCCCACGGCCGCCGATTCGGCTTTTACGGTCAAGGCCAAAAAAAATTTACAGTCAACTTCAAATGTTATGATCTCACATCCAGTGATGATCCAACGGTTGAAAATTTTCACACTACTACCTATGGTAGTCTACTTCAAGATCCTACGGTTGAAGTTATCAAAAATTTCCAAAAATATTGGACGTACCCGCATTAGTACATAGTGGTCAGTGTTGGGATTTCAAGCTCCCAAAACATCATGGGCCTTTAGGGGTTAACATGGGGCCCCTCATTAATCAATTGAAATCCTGGGTAGGTTGCGCTGCTTTGATGTTAGCATATAGCCCACAATGTACCGCGATCTGTAGATGCTACATGGGTTTTATTATTGTTATTATCATGTAGACATGGTGTAGCTTCCCTTGCACATTGGGAATGTGCTGAGGTACCATGGCCGAATAGGAATGATTGCTGGGAGAAGATGAGTGATGCCAATTGGTATTCATGAAAGGGTATGTAGACTCCATAGGGATTTGGGAGATTATACTACTAATCCTAGCTATGTTTCTACTACCCTTAATGACTGTGGGGGCAAGGGTTTATGACCTCCCTTTTATTTCAACCGGATGTGCATATCTGGTGCCTGAGATATTTGAGGGCTCCCACCATTAGAAATTGCATTATAGAAATATATATATATACTAAAGTCAAGTGTACCAGGCAGAGCCGGCTGCAGCCACTTTGGTGCACAATTGTAACCACAAATTTAGAGTGTGCAAAGCACCCCTGCTTTTGCATCTCTACTTCCAAAAGTGAAACTTCTAGGCTTATCACATCAGGCTGTCCTTCCTTCCTTTGCACTGGCTTCAAGAAATAAAATTTATTTGACACCCTGGGGGGTGTATTTTGCTTTCAGGAGTGTCTTAACCCCTAAATGGTTTGACTCATTTGTAGTAAAATGAACACATCCTCAAAAGCATTGTCATAGGTGGAGGTAAAAGTGTGTTATCCAAATCTCAACCGTACAATCTTGTCGTAGACATATTGAACATCATGTGGGTCAAATTTTGAGTCATGAGGCTTCATAGATTGCGAGATCATAATGTATTAATACTCAAAAATGATCACATAATTTCATCATTTTCACTTTAAAGTGAAAATGCTACCATTAGACTTATTGCAATGAAAAAGTCACCAATTAGAATGTTGTTCACCTTCATCTCAGTAGCATCCTTGAACAAAAAAAAACCATGAGAAAAATTTCTTTGTGCAAATTATGGCCCTGCAATGGTGAAAACTGCCCTAAATTTTACAAAGGAAAAAATGTCTAAAACTAGGCTGCTGTCACTGAAATGCATGCCATTAATTCATACTTCATTGTATGGGTCTGAGATTTTTATGACATGAACTAGACTTGATTTGGGACCCAACCCAAGTGATTTCGTCCAAAACGGAGTCCGGATGAAGAAGTTATGGCTCTCCAAAGTTTCTGTCATCCAAAATGTCGATTTTCAACATTCGGCCCGCTTAAGGGTTAAGACACCCAATTTTTAAATGGGGTGTCCTCGAGACACTAAAAAAAAATTACAAGGTGTCCCTTGTACCTTAATATTTCCTTAAGTTTACATGAGAAAAATCAAATCGAATTGCACAACTCGAGGAAATAATGAACACAAAATGATTCTCTTGGACCTCTACAAGAATGGTGCATTCAGGTAGATTACATCATGTAAAATTGCGCCATTCAAATGAATTCGGTATAATGCACATGCCAATGTGGTTGAGGTGAGATGGTCAATGGGGGAGCAATCTCTAAATCAAAGAAAAGCTCCTCAATGTAACTAAAGTTTGTAGATTCATTAGTTTCTCACCAATTAAGCATTTTCATAGTAAAGTGCTTGCTTATGGTTTCAAAGTATATGAGCATTTTTCCTTGAGGAAAAGAAAAATACGTCATTCACATGGTTTGAGATTGAAGCTTAGATATTTTCTAGATACGCTTTGACAAACTTCATGTCACTTGGTCACAAATGTTCCAAGCTTCGTTCAATCTTCCATTTTCTCTATCTTGGAAAATACTCTTACATGACTGATTTATAGCAAGTTGTTTCGCCTTCTTGTGAGAGAGAATTCTTCACTCGAAATTATAACAAGTTTAGTTTATGGTCTAGCTTGGAATTTCGCAATTTGGAGGCACAAATGAGAGTCGCAATGGCAAAATCACCGTAACAGCTTTGATTTTCAACAAGCTTAGATAAAGTCGAGTGCCAAGCTATCCAGAAAGAAATTCCGTTGATTACAATTGGGTTTTGAGTGTTTGAAACACTACGGACACGTTAAACAATTTTTCTACTAGTAAAAAATCGCTCCTCCAAGACATATATATTCTAAATTTCAAACTGAAACATTGGTAAAAAATGGTACAATCCATAAACGTGATTTTAAATTTAAGTGTTACTTATATTTGTGACTAATATGAGAATACTTAAAATTCAAGTGCAATTATGTGAGGACACCCAAAAATTGGAGGTGGGTGTCCCCTCAGCTTTTGCCTAGAGTGTCAAAGCTATGCCTTGACCGGCTTCACATTGTGGACAGACTTTTTGACCCGAGTAATAATTTTGAGCTGAAAGCATGAAATGGGCTGGCTTTGACAAGACATGGACCACTGGCCCAGACAACCTAATCAGCCAGTGCAATAAGCCTGCAAAAATGTTTATTTACTAATAAGGGATTTACATTTGTCTATGTACTATCTCTCTTTTGCCAAATGTAAAAACCCATCTATTGGTACTTCAGATTGTGTGAAAATGGTGGAAAAATGTGATATTTTTACAATGCTATCCTATAGCATTTTCATCAAGAATGTTTCATTTAACCAAGTTTGGTGTTAATTATATGCTTGTTGTATGCTAGTCTGCATAATGTCATCAAATTTGGAGAGTTGCAAATGATTAGCCTAGAGTTATATCCATCATCAAGGTATGTTTTAAAATCATCAACATTATTCTTTTTCAAAGTAATTCAATGATGGTAATATGCATTATGGTGATATATTAGTAAGAATTTGATATCTCATCATTTTCAATCCGATCGTGAAGATCATGGCAATTTATTCACAATGATTGAATATCTAATGATCATTACTATAAAATTGGAGGTTTACGTTTATTGTTCACGTTTACAGCATTATCAATGCTACCGCCGTAAACAAGGACATTGAATTAAATTCCACGTGAAGGCTTGGTTACGGCGCGCCGGAGTGCTCATTTACGTGGTGCCGAACCAATGTTGGCTAACTATAGATTGTTCCTCCTGTAACTTTCTTCAACTTTTCCAAAACGCACGACTCAAATGTGACTTTCTTCAGCTCCCGTCACTTGTATGTGGCATCAGCCATTGTATGCGAAGCATAGATCATTGTTCCTCACGCTACATTCTCTAACTTTTCAAAATGGTAGAACTCAAATAACTTTGTCACTTTCTCCAACTTCCCCCTTTTATCTCTTTTTTGGCACCTTCTTGTCGCATAGCTTTTTCTTTCGAGCATGTCAAGGTGTTCTTTTACATGATCTTGAGCCAATGCAAGCTAAATATAGCCTACTCCTCCTGCAACTTTCCCAACTTTTTCAAATGGAACAACTTGAATGACTTTGTGACTTTCTCGAGCTTCTTCTTTGATATTTTTCCTTGGCACCTTCTTCTTGCCAAAGAAATTTTTCTTTCAAGGAGTTAGTGGAAAAAGTGGCTTGATCAAGCAATGCATTAACCCTTTCATGACCACTCTTGTTTTGGAAGTCGAGGTTTTTTTGAGGTGTCTGGATGTATTTTGGAATGCATCGAACAATTGAAGGGTCAAAATTAAGATCCGACCGTATAAATGTGTAGTGAACTTCATATACATGCTAGTGGCCAAACATGGGTCAGATCTACCGTATGAACTAGAGTATTATGATGTTCCGAGTCAAGTGTAGTACATAGCGTATACATGACCTCAAAGCTTTTTACTAGAATTAGAGACCAGAATATCCAGATTTTTGCAAAACACATGTGGTCAATATTGTAGAGAGTTTGAAAATCTATCCAACAACACCATGAGCGTTGCATTTCGAGCATTCATGAAACTTAAATTGTGAAAAGAGACCAAGAACCCAGTTCCTTGTATACGGTAGCGTACGAGAAATACATGGGATATCGTAGCAAATATGGTCAGATTGAAAAATCAGACATGGTCACATTCATCAGACGTTGAGCCTTGACGTAGACTCAGTGTGCAAACAACATGTGGTTGATTCTTTTTGGAGAGGATTTCAGGTTGTACAAACGTATACGCTTTGATAGACGGTGTTGGGTTGCCAAAAGAAATCAACTCTTCTTTTGTCGATGGAGCCAATTGAGTAGTACCCCCATGTTCCCAAGGAACCCTTAGAATTGGTGTCATGTGTCCTCGACAGCCGTATTTCCTGAATCTTTCTGACTTCTTTCCAGACCAGCTACCGTATCGCATACTCATCACCATGTATAGACAACTCTACTAGGCAGAGTACAAGTCCAAATGCATCGTTGTTTTGTGTAGTAGATCTAGTACACACTCCTCTTCCAGCGTTGTTCTCTAACATTTTGCTCTTTCTACACAGATTCTACTCAATCATGGAATAACCACACTTCAGCGACCATATTTGGTTGATTGGTCATGAAAGGGTTAACTTCAATGTAAAAGCTTGGTAGTGGCATGTCAGGGTGCTCTTTTACATGGCATTGAGCTTATGCAGGCTAGACATAGATTGTTCCTCATTCACCTTTCTCCAACTTTTTCACATTATATAACTCAAATAACTTTGTCGCTCACTCCAACTTTCCCCTACTTTTACATAGCACTAAACCAATGCAGACTTAACATAGATTTTTTCTCATGCAACATCCCCCAACTTTTTCAAATGGCACAACTCAAAAAACTTTGTGGCTTTCTCCAACTTCCCCCCTCGATTTCTTTCTTGCCACCTTCTTCTTGCCAAACAATTTTTTCTTTCGAGCACTCAACTACAAAAGTGGCTTGAGCATGCAGTGGATGTAGGGAGATTGGGAGATATTGTACTCGGCAATATTCAAAGTTGCAGCCGTCCTTGCCAAGCTTGTAGAAGTCTAGTGTCTCATCCCATAGCCCATTGGCTCAAAGGTCTTAATCCCTCACAATATAATCCCATTGGCGTGATTGTTTTGTGTGCCCATTGGAAAAGTGCTTATATCAAATGACTTCAATTAACATATGTTTACACTTTTGCATTTGATATAGTATTTTTTTTTAATAGTTTATCAACAATTAACCTCTAAAGGCATTAGCAAACCAAACTGGTTTAATTTCTTAGAGTATGTTAACAACCTTGTGTATTTAGGGGTTAATAATAACATAAAGTTTTACTTATATATTTTTTACTACATTTTTACTATTTCTTTCTCCTTTTCATAATTATTTGGTCTACTACACATAAAGAGTTTTATGTGTAGCAATCATTTAGAGGAATATGACCCAACAATGTCATAGCTATATATATCTCATGATTCAACCTTCCACTACCAATCCTTTTGCATAATTTTACTAATAATAAATTACGCATTGAAACTTACTCAACAAACTACTTTTGGATCCAAGTTTTTACCCTCTTCACCTCAAGGGCTAAATCTCTATACTTATCGCACAGTTATTTACAAATGTATATAAGATGTTTAATTTATTCATTTGAAACACAGCATGTGTATCCCAAAACTTGGTAGCTCATAAAAATATATTTGATATCTTAAAGCATTTTACGTTGATCCTTGTCTAACCCGTAACCGTCCTTGACGTCCGAAATGGGTTCTTGCAATTTCGGGCAGCCTGGATGAAGGTGTTAAAAGTAATATTTTTGCCTCTGATTTTTATGAAGTACTTTTTAAACTGCAAAGATTGTGTGGTAAATTTTGCAAAGCCAAATTCTAGTATTTGAATCTTCTAGGGTCATTCTCGAGGTGCGAGCCAAGATCAAGCACTTTAAATTTAGCTCTTTTTGGACTTTTCTTTGAGAAATACGTTCGTAACCAAATTACTACTTAAGTTCCAAAGGGCCCTTAGCCAAAAAGTTATCAAGTTTACAAGGGCAACCTCCAAAAGTTTCAAAAACAATTATGATAGTGCATAAAAAAACTTGGGAGATAAACTTTGGATGTTAATATCTCCCAAATGGTAAACACTCAATAATAAATTTTTGGAATAAAAACTAAATCTTGTCTTAGGTACAAGATCTTACGTTCAAAACTTTCAAAAAAGGAAAATGATCTCGTTTACAACCCCTAGAGTGCATAGAGGTAGAAAATCTTAATTTTGAAGTTCTAAGCTCCCAAAAACGCACACGGAAGGTTAGGGGTTGTTTTGAGATAAACTATTTACCACTTAAAGTGATTTTACCTCAAAAACTAAAAAGTGCAATAATATTTCAATTCAAATTGAGTCCTATACATTATTATAATATTCAGCTAATGCACATATTATTTTCAGCTAAAATCTATTTAACATCTTAAATGTATAGTTTGTAGCTATTATTTTATTGCATGATTAAAAAATAATCACTTTCACATAAATCTATACATTCATACCAATCATCATCAATAAAAACTATACAATTAGAGTAGACTGCTTAACATGAATACACGCCCAATAATGGCTCACTAGGCTTAATCACCTAAAGATACATAATAACCTCGCATTCCAGTCTTTTTATAACACTCATAATGAACATTATAAGATGTCATTTTAGGGCAGCATTCTGAAAGAACCGATGAGTTGAACTTCAAATACTCATAACAGATTATAAAAACATCCAAAAATGATGATTCTACTTGATCAAAACTTCCACTTACTTTTTTCATGGATAAAAACTACTTACAATATTTACCCCAACTTTTATGATTACTATTATTAGGCAATCCACTTTAACGCCATAGGGCGGCCTTCAATTTTTACTTTGAGGTATATGTTGGATAGGTACATCAAATTTTATCGAAATTGAAACCAAATTTCAAAATGAGTTTTAGAATTTCTACAAACTTCAAGTTCAGACCAAATTTCATTAAATTGAGTGGATTTCGATGTTAAGCCCCCACTTCAATCTGATCCCTTTTTAATTTGTTTGTTATATGTCTACTAATAAAGCATCAATCAATGGACAACTTTATACCAAAACTTACTTATCAAACATCATGTAAAGGGGAGGCCCCCATCGGAGGGGCTCCGGCATGTGAGGGACCCGACCCGAGGAGGGTGGGAGTCCGACGAGGGAGGGACACAAGCAACCGGGAGCCTGGCGATGGGGGCCTCACCCGGCGTAACCCCTCCCAGAAATAAAATTGTGGGCAGATTCCGGCAGGGTAGGCAGTTTTGCCGCTTGGGCAATTACGTACGGTCGACTAGGGTGTAGGCTCACAGAGAATTCCATATGAGCCTATACAAAACTACGATGCTTCAAGATCATTCCAAAAAGGAAGGGCCTCAGAAACCCCAAAGGTTTATTTCTAGGAGGGGGTTACGTTCTATCAACCCTTTACGGTGGGGAAGTCTATGACATGGTTTTAACAAGGCTGAGAAATGTTCAACTCTTGGACATTTTAGAGCATGAGGCCCATCAGAGGCCCTGCCAGTAGAAAAACGTTTGATCTAGGTAGAATTTTTTCAAGAAAAGAAAAAAGGATAACCAGAAAGTGAGATATATAGCCATCAAGGAGAGCATAATTGGGCCCTCCTACCCAAGGAATAAAAAGTACATAATTTAATGTACAGAGTGTTGTTTTGCTTATTGTTGTACCAGTAAGCGAATTGAAAATCCCTAGTGTTGATGATGATCATCTATATAATTATACTCCAAATCAATATTAAAGTGAGAAAGTTGTAAAAAACTCCATGTGAATTCAATACAAGAGAGTTCATTAAACAGATGATAACAAATGCCAAGAGTGTGAGCAAACTACAGTAGTAGGTAAGACTTTTAAGTACATTAATTTATTTTGTTAGTTTAATTCACCAATAATGAAAGTTGCTAATGAGTTGGTCACAAGGGATGTGACCAGCAATTATTTTTTTGTTTGCTACCATCTGTCATTATACATTTGGGGGATGGAAATTTTAAATGCTTTGAACCTATCTACCAAAGGCAATGCATCTGTTCCATATATTGTTTTCAAGACGTCGTTGTTTGAAACTCATCGCCATGTTTCCATAACAACCCTCAATTGCTCGCTCGCTAGTCAGCTTTCAAAGAAAAGAAGAAATATCTCGCTGCATGTGCTCGTCCCTGGTACGCGATGAAAACGATAGCACAATTTCAGGCCCGTTTGTCGGTCGGGACGAGACTGCCCCCCTCCCCGGGAAGGGTCTGGCCCCCTCTTGGAGTTTCTCGCTGAAAACAACAACAACAACAAATGGACCATCAGTCATTTATTTATGTGGACGTAACTTCCTGTTCACCTATCCGATACATTGGCGCTGGACTGAAAATGAGAAGGCATTGCATCTCCCATGACTTTGACCCCTAACTTTCCTTAAAACCTGAAACGGGTTTTGGAGGTTCCCGCAAGAGAAAAACTCAGCCAACTTTGACCATTATAATCTCACAAATGAGGAAGAATGAACGGTACAAATTTGATTTGTGAGAACAATGTCAAGTGAACTTTGAGATCTTACGGTTGAATATTTTAAATAACGCTCAGATTGAGATTTTTAAAACTTAATCTAAAGGAAGGTCAAATTTTTGTGAGTTAAACCCTTTTGCAACAAGGAGAGTGGCCTCAAAACTGCCAAAAACCTCTAAAATTGTTATCTTTTAATGCGAGGTGTAAATTTTAAATTTCTGACAAGTTATGAAGTATGTGACTGTAGAATCTCCTAGCTGACTTGTTCATCTATATGTAGACCAGATCCCTTGTCCGGTGGCCATCGGGATATTAGCATTACGAACGGACACTTCATTCACGCCGGCCCCTTAGAAAGGGACCGGAGTTTCTATATATATATATATATATATATATATATATATATATATATATATATATATATATATATATATAGACCAGATCTTATATTCATATTCCCGATCACAATGCTCAATTTTAGGAAGGAAGAAAAACTCCCTTCTTGCAAATGGGATTGAGGTGTTTTGGCAGCAGAAGAAAAGTTGACATGAGTCTCTTCAAAGTCTTGTTTGTGTACATGTCTACAGATTTTTTTACCCTCATAGAACCTATAAAACCTAGAGAAAAGCTTGAATTTTCACATGGAGGAAGGCACCACAAGCCTTGGCTTGGTGGTTAGGGCTTAGGCCCCCAATGAGGAGGTCGTGGGTTCCATTCCCCATGCCGGCGTGGTGCTCACCACTATAGTCCACCCAACTATTGTGGGGGGTCCTTGGACCTTGTTGTATGGGTACCTCAAAGTCCTTTGGGGGGATACTATGTCAAGTATCTTCAAGGCACTTCTAACTAGGCTAGAAACTAGCGTAGTTATAGTGTCCACCCTCGAGAGGGGGAAGTAGTATTGTTCCAATTTCCCCTTGTCCGGTGGCCATCGGGATATTAGCATTACGAACGGACACTTCATTCACGCCGGCCCCTTAAAAAGGGACCGGAGTTTCTATCTATCTATCTATCTTCACATGGAGGTATACTAAAATTCAAATACAAAGGTTAGTCTTTGACGATAAAAGAATTACTGAATCGGAAATCTAAATAGTCGTATCATGCCTTAGTATCTCTTCTACACACTCTAAAAAAAAATATAAAATAAAATAAAATATATAAAATAAAATTTAAAATAAAATAATTCAACACATTGTCGAAAGTTTTTTTTTTTTTTTTTTTTTTTTTTTTTTTTTTTTTTTTTTTTCACACCAAAAGTGCGGGTTAGAGAGGCAAAGGGGGGTATTCAAGTAGTATGGTACTTGTGGCCAATTGCGGATGCACCTAGAATTTGTTCCAAGTCAAAGAAGGAGGACAAACTAATCAGATCCATGTATGTACACCAGTACTTGGGTGCATCATCAAGTGATATTGAAATCATACACTCCCCTCTTACTTAATGCTCCTCTTCAACTGCTGATGCCATGTTGCTTTGCCCATGCCCCTCAGTCCAACCTCAATGTGGAAAAAAAATTAAAAAAATAAAAAAATAAAAAAATAAACAAATAAAAAAATAAACAAATAAAAAATAAAAAAATAAAAAAATAAAAACCGTTTATAACCATCCATCCAAACAAGTGAAGCTAAAACTTGTAAGTCGTCAAAATGATGATTACCCGCGTAAGAAAGTAGCGAACTCGGATGAGACTTGTAATGACATAATCCTTACCTATTTCATTTGCAATTATGAATACGATTATGTTCAACCCCTAAATTTTCTTGTCGCAAAACGGTCTAAGTGACAAAATTTGACCTTTCTTTAGATTAAGCTAAAAAATCTCAATCTAATCATTGTTTAAAAGATTCAACCGTAAGATCTCAAAGTTCACTTGACACTCTTCTCACGAACCAAATTTGAACTGTTCAGTCTTCTTCATTTGTGAGATTATAATGGTCAAAGTTGGGTGAGTTTTTCCCCTGCGGGAACCTCCAAAACCCGACTCGGGTTTTAAGGAACGTTAGGGGTTAAATATCAACCATGGGACGTAGTTGAGAGCACAACGTTCTAAGTTGACACAAAAAGTGCCAAAAATTGTCAAAAATGTGGTATTGAGGATCTCTAGAAGTTAATAACATGTGGATTTTTACAACAAGGTATAAGTGCTTTCTTAGAAAGTACATTAGCTAATTATCTTTAAGGATAGTAAACCATTAATTTACCCACATATAAAAAAATTCCACATATAAAACCAAGGTTTCAGACGACTTACAGCAGAGTAGTATGTCATTTTGTGGATCATAAATGCATGACGACAAATGGTGCTGTTGGTAGCTTTTTATTTGCTGACTTATGTAGATTTGAGGGAACACTGAAAATCTGAAATTAATTTCCTAAGTATCCAGTGAAGATGGCACTGCCTTCATGACAGAAGAAGAAATTGCACACCAGTACAATCTTATAAGAAATTGCTTGTTTCTTGATTTTATTTTATTTTATTTTATTAAATATTTCAGTTTGAATAGAAATAAGAGTAAGCAATTCCATGCCTCAGTTAGTAGGAAAGGGGTACTTATGGCACATTGCTCTAAAATTGTAGCAATCTAAGGTAGAAGATGTGTTATAAATTGTGTATCCTACTAGTGGGACCCGTGCCGTTGAGCACGTTCAACTTGGATTGCCTAAAGCTATAAAACATTCATAAACTTCAAATAAGTTTATACAGAAAATATTAAAAAATACATATCGAATTTATATATTTAGATTAATAAAATATACATCAATGGTCTCAAACATGGTCTCTATTGGATCATTCCTCAAAATGGGTATTGACCGTTGGAATCCCTTTACTCTTTGTAAAAGGGTATTATAACATTCGTTTGCAGGTTCACTACTGAGCAACCATAGGCCATGAGTGTATATCTTATAATCTGTGGACGAAATCTCACTCTCTTCATCAAAAGGCCCTATAATCCAAGATGCTATCCTTGATGTAACATACACATCAGTAGCTAAACTAAATTTAGCTACTTTTGATCCATAAACACTCATTAAAGATGGATCCACCCAAGGCCGTCTTATTCTATCTGCCTCCAATTCTTTTTGTGATGGATATGCATAGTTGGATAGCAGAGGAAACTCTATCTTACATGCAAATCCCCAATCACAAACACCTATGTACATATTATCTTCTTCTTTGTGTAGTAAGATGTTGTCGGGAGACAAATCACAATGTATGCTACCATTTATATACAAAAATAGCATACCAAATAAAAAGTGCCAAGACAATCGGATTCGTAGTCGTTGAAACAACTTCACATTGTCAGCATCCACTCCTGGCTCCATACGTGATTTTCCATTGCGCTTCAAGACCATACTTCTCAAAGTTCCAGCATTCCACCATCGCATATATCCATGCGGTTTAGAAGGATGTATGGCAAATAATTTCATAAATAGAGGATGGACCAAAGAACAACTTGTGGCTTCTATGTTCATTGATTGAAAACTATTTCTATGAACAGTACTAATGAAGGCTTTACAAGCGTACTCCTCTTCTCTTGGAATGAAATCGACTCCTATTATGTGACACTTAAAAATCACACCGTAGCTACGTCTAGCAACCTCCCTATTACCGTTCAAATCAATAACCTCTCGCATCGAGTGGGAGGAAATGCAACAAAGATCCATCTAACGGATCTTTGTTTATCCCATGTACTAACCTACGAGGTTCAATTACTAATTCTGTCAACTCGGCATCAAGCCATGAAATTTTTGTCATTAAAGAGTCAAAATTGGGATCAAAAGGATCTAAAACTTGAAGCGTCCAATTTTTTAAATTAGTGGTACCACTATTGACCTCCTCGCAAATAAGACTATCAAACCTCTCAAAAGACATCCGCTACCTATTTCTTTCTAACACATTTATATCTTTTTACTATCTAAATACCTAAAAAAACTAAAGACTACTTCTAGTCTTTTTATTTTATATTCCAATTTTAGAGCTAACGCATAGATCTTCCTATCTTTTAACCGTAGGTCTAAAACAATCTTATCTCTTTGAGAGAAGTTCCTTTCTCAAAAGACCAACAGTCTACTCCTACTCTTTTTACTTTCAGTTCCTACTTTAATTCTAAGTCATAGATTTAGCTACAATCTACTTCTAGTTTTTTTACTTTCTATTCCAATATTGGTTGTGTGGATACAGGAGGCAAGTCTCCACGACGGATTCCAGCGCGGAACCGTCGTGTGAGACAAAGCCTCCTGTATTGTAATATAGATAGCAATCTAAGGTATATCGGTGCTTCTACCTTAGATGTGTTATAAATTGTGTATCCCATAACTTATATGAATCTTTGTTCAAATAATAATATGAAGACCTTAATTCTTAGTTGGGCCGCATGTTGAAAATCGACATTTTGGATGAGTGAAGCAACTCAAAGAGCCATACCTTCTTTATCCAGAGTCTGTTTCAGATGAAATTACTTGGGTTGGGTCCAAAATCAAGTGTAAGGTAGAGGCACCTATAACCGACCACTGAAGGATTTTAGCATATGATATTAAGTTTTTTTTTTTTTTTTTTTTTTTTTTTTTTTTTTTTAAGAATTTTTCATGTGTGCAAACCTAAGGTTCTTGTTGAATGCAAAAAGTTCCGTGATTTTATTTGCATTATTCAAATAGTTATAATTGCTTAAAGTGAAAAGTTGCTTGGAACCTAAAGTCGATCACATGCTCAAATATACAAATGAGGTACATCTGTTCTTTCAAAATCTAGAAATTGGGCTTGATCGGTTATGGGTCCCCGGTCGGGAATTGGTCCCTTTACCTTAGTCTACCCAATAATATTTCTAGAGAACACTTATTGTTTCCATTTTCCCCTTGTCCAGTGGCCATCGGGATATTAGCATTACAAACTGACACTTCATTCATGCTAGCCCTTTTGAAAATAATCGGAGTTTTTTTCTATTTATCTTGAGAGCACTTCATGTCGCATGTGGCTTTTTGTGGAAGTTTTACGACAAACATGTTGGAGGTTCTTCTTTTACAAATTTCAGTGAGGTTTATACGTGATGTTCTTATTATTTTAACCCCCAAACGACTTTAGTTTGGGTCCAAATCAAGTCTAGTTTGTGTGGTAAAAAAAGCAAACTCATATAATGAAGTATGAATTAATGGCATGCATTTTAGTGAAAGTAACTTTTTTAGGGGATTCCAAATATGGGGCATGTTTTCTATTGCAAGCCAATCGTGTGAAACCAAGAACATTTTTGATGAATTTTATAGAAATCATTATGATCTAGATGCACCTAGCTATATGGGAAAGTTGTCATAGATGAAAATGAAGGCAAGCTTATTAGATTTCAACGGTACAAACTTGAAAAACACTTACTGTAGACTATGTGGACCAAAATTTGAGTCATAAGGTCACATAGATTGCGAGATTATAATGTAACAATACTCAAAACAAACTACAAAATTCCATTATTTTCACTTCGAAGTGAAAATGTTACCAACAAATTGATTGCAATCAAAAATTCACAGACTAGAATGTTGTTTGCATACATCCTAATTATACCCTTGCACCAAAGAGAATCATAAGAAAAATCCCTTGGATCAAAGAATGGCTCTGCAACGGTTAAATTGCCAAAAAGTTTAAAAAGGGAAAGAAGTCTACAACCAACCCTCTTGCACTCAAATATATACCTTACCTTCAAAGTATCTTTGATTCAGTTAAAGTTTCTATTGCTGAAACTAGACTCTTTTTTGGAATTTGATCCAAAAAATAAAGTTGAAATTTACTAGTTGATGAAGGAGTTACAACTCCTCAAAAATCATCCATTTTCCCACTTCTTTTATTGTAGAAACATCATTGCAAATCTTATACCAAAAGCATTTGGATTAATTTCCAACTAAAAAGTTGTTGAATTTCATTTTACAATCATGTCATGCAAAATAATAACTCTTGAATACCTATTTTTGATTTCTTATAATTGGCTTCCATTGGTAAAATATGCCGCCCATGTTTGAGAACCCAAAAACTTAATCTACGATCACTAAAATGCATGTCATTAAATCATATTGTATTGTTTGGGTATGCAATTTTTACCACACAAACTTAACTTGATGTCGGGTCCAACCTAAATGATTTCATCCAAAACAAATTTTGGATAAGAAGCTATAGCCCTTCAAAGTTACTCCTTGTCATCCTTGGTGTTGATTTTCAACACACAACGTGTTGAAAGAGTTGAGATGAAATGTAATAATTATCTACTTAGAAGATCTTTGATGCATATACTTTTGGTATTAGATTTGCAATGGTGTTCTCCCAATGAAAAAGAGTGAAAATTGGATGATACTTGAGGATATAGACCTCTTCATCCACTAATGATTTCAACTTTATTTTTTGGATAAGATTCCAATTATAACTAGTTATAGTGGTAGAAAACTTAACCTAAACAAAGATAGGGCATGGATTTGAGTGCAAAGTTTTTAACCGGATATTTACCTTGCAAATAAACTAGTACGTCCTTACTTACCCGGGTAGTGAATGCGCTATCATATACTTTTGGATGACTATAATTCAGGTTCCTGGATGAAATCGAAATCTACTGGATGAATGAAGGCAATTAGCCCTTAAGCGCCCACAGTGTCGTTTTTCGACATTCTCGATGTGAGGCTCCGTCTTTGGTGCACAACCCCGCTTTCATCCCATCGATTATTCATCCGCCGTTTTTTTTGCTCAACTCCTCGGTGGGTTTACTCTACTCCCTCCTTGGATAAATAGTAAAAACCTTGATTCTCAATTTGTGAGAGTGGGCAAAAGATATTTTTCATGAAAGTTTTGGTGGTGTGATCTTCACCCCTTTTTTGCATGGATCTTGAAATCCATACCTCCAAATGGCATGCAACTTGACGGTCATACTAATTGCCACGCTCCAAAGAAGATCCTACGGTTGGATTTTCCATTTTCCTCTTTTATTTGTTTTTACGCAGTTTTGAAAAAATCAGCATTATTACCAATTGTTAGGAGCTTTACCCCCCCTTGGGCGTTTAGGGGTTAGGTTGAGTGACCAAGATGGCGACTAGGATTTGGAGAAGGTTTGGGAGTGATCTCTCTCTATGAGAAAGTTGGAGTTGGAGCTAGGAGGTGTGGGTGTAAGTGTATGTAATTATGTTATAACTTAATGTAAGGATTCCCACTCTTGTGTCTTGGAGGGATATAGTTAGAAGGCGGTGTTGATAAGCAGTGTTGTTGGAATAGTACTACCAATGTCGTATGGTAAAAGAATTGTTCCGGCACTTGTATAAGTCCTATCGAGAACGAGTGTTAGGTACAGGGTAAGACCAATTTCAAGTCCAAGCTAGTTTCAGATCTAGCCCACGACCGATTTGGGGTCTAGTTTCAAGTCGAAGTCAGTTTCAGATCTAGACCATGACCAATTTGGGGTTGAGGGCTGGACGAGTTTCGAGTTGAAGTCAGTTTCAAGTCTAATCCATGACCAGTTTCGGTGACGAGTTTGGAGTTGAAGTCAGTTTCAAGTCTAATCCATGACCAGTTTCGGTGATGAGTTTCGACTTGAAGTGAGTTTCGACTTGAATTGAGTTTCAAGTCTAATTCACGACCAGTTTCAATAATGAGTTTCGAGTTAAAGTGAGTTTCAAGTATAATCCATGACCAGTTTCGGGTGAAGACAAGGACCAGTTTTGGGTCAAGGGCAGGACTAGTTTCGAGTCCAAGCCAATTTCTCATCTAGACGAGGACGACGAGTTTCTAGTTTCGTATCAATTGGGTGGGAAGTACATACTTACATCAGTATTCTAGAGGGTTGGACGTCAATAAGATAATAAAAGGGGTAGAAAGAATACCCACTTTCAAAAAAGGGGTCTAGTTTAGGACTATTTTTCCTTGTGAATATGGGGCAGTGTTCATCATCAAAAGGCTACTAATTTAGCCAAAAAAAATTTTTGCTGAATTATTTTGGTACAAAATTATTTTTGAGATGAAGATGAACAACTTTCTAGTTGGTGATTTTTCGATTGCAAAACTCTTGTTGGTAATATTTTCACTTTAAATTATGTTGCTTATTTTGTGCACTAATACTTCAAATCATGTACAAGGTTGAAATGCTTTCACACTATTTGTAGATAATAACACCAAAATGAACGTGTGGTATACATGTGAAGTGAGCCTAATATTGAATGCACATTAGGACCTAGTGGCCGACAGGGAGTCAACTAAGCCCCAACTTAAAAAAAACAAATTTTTTAAAAAAGGAAATGGGTTATCATAACGCAAGGGGGTAGTGATAATGCATGAAAATCATTTTTCTCTCATGCAACTTCCATAAAACTTTTAAATTAAGTGAAAATTACATCAAAATTTGAAGTTCCCGGCAAACACACACGCTGATCCACAAAGTGAGGGAGGGTCCACACCAAATCCGAGGTGCAAAAATCTCCTTCTTCCCCTTTTCCAATGCACCCCACCTTGTCTCATTCCTATTTCATATTCAAAATTGTCATTGCCCTTTTTGCAAGTTTAGTAATAAGGAATCTAGGGTGTCCCCCACTTTTCCTGTTTTACAGTCGCTCGATCTATTCGTTCCTGAAATCCATCACACCCATATCCCCTTTGCCCATGTACCCGGAAATGGGGGCCCTTTGGATAGCCAAAACCCTAGCACTCTTAAACCCAATAAGCAATAAACTTTCTTTTGGGGAGCAAGGATAGAGAGAATCTTATGGGTTAACTAAAGAACCACGTGGCACAAGTTTTTATGCTATTTTAATAGGTGTGGGAATAAATTGGTTAAAATGGGGGCACATGGAAGGGGGGCTAAATAAATCGATTGTGGGGTCTAAGCGTCCGTTCCCATGTGAGACCCGTCCCCGTAAAATTGAGAGGGTCGACACAACTCGTAATTATGGGAACCCGTTAGATTCAAGGGCTTGCCAAGGGGAGGTGGCAAAGCCCTTGAAATAAAATTAGAACCCGTAATACAAATTTGGAGGCTTTGTCCTCTTGTCCCTCCCTTTTTGAGGTTGAACAGTGCTTCCTCAAATGGAGGACCGCTATTTCCTGAAAAAGAGGACTTAAATTTGGATTTTAAGGGACGACATGTGAATGGCTCTTCGTAATCTTCCCTTGATAGTGGCCCATGATTTTTCAAGGGTGGAATTACGGGGACGGGTCTTAGATGGGAATGAGCCCTAATCCATCTTCTCAAGATAAAATCAACTACCACCAATTCCCATGATTAAGGGGCAGTTATCTCCCAGCCGAGCCCCTTACCCTCACTCACTAATGCCAAAAAGGCTATCGATGCTATAATCTCGACCACTTTGTATGGCTGTGTTGACATTAATCGTTAATTTTGGGGTCCCAAATTTAATTAAGGATTTGTAATTTAGCTCATTAATCCCTAAAGTTGAGTAGCCCCAAAACTACCAAAAAGCCTTCAAACTCCAAGGTAAAACCTTCTTTTGATACAAGGTGAGAATTTCAAATTTTGACGTATTTTCAAGTATGTAACTATAGGATCTAGTACATAACTTGTATATGTATATGATATCTCAGATTCAAATTCTTCATAAATGGTGGAATCTTAATGTTCAAATTAGAAGGGTTTTTTTTTTTTTTTTTTTTTTTTTTTTTTTTTTTTTTTTTGTAAAAAGGGCTACTAGTTTTTTGAGGGCAAAAAAAACATTCTTGGTAGAGAATTTGATGTAAGGATTTTCAAATTCTTGTTCCTAAGTGAGTTATGAACACATCTATACAATTTTTACACTCATGCAACCTATAAAACCTAAAGAAATGCTTCATTTTTCACTTTAGGATGTTGAAATTCAAATACAGAGGCCGAGATTTGTCAATAAAAATAGAATTTGAGGAATGATTTGATTGAAAATTCAAATGGTCGGATCATGCCTTCAAACCCTATCTACATGTACACAAGATAAAACTTGAAAAATACTTTGGTGATTTTTGAAGTTTATGTGCTTCAAATAATTTTGGGAGATTTTGAGAATAATTGAGATATGCGGCATTTTGGGCACATTTTGAGTTGTGTTTTCAGAAAGGTTTGGAAAAACTTTCCAACTTGTAAAAGGTTTCAACTTCATACCAAATAAATTCAGAAAAACAGAGGCTCACCAACCCTAATCGACCAGAATATAGCCTCAATTGACTTTAGGGGTTCATTTCTACATATACTAGAAAAATAGTTATGAATTGTCAATATACAACCCTAAGATCTACAAGTTAGAGCTAATGATCACTTTATTAAATCTTACATATTATCATTCAAAGAAGGTCCACCAGAAGGAAAGTGGCTTGAGTATTGCACACGAGTGCACCCCAACTAAATGCAAAGGCGTTTTACACCCACCTTGGTAAAGAATTTGTAAAACGCAAGAAGTGGTAAAATGTGTAGAACGCTTGATTTGCATTCAATTGAGGTGTACGCTTGTGGGATACTTATGCCACTTTTCTACTACTGGTCGAAGATTGTTATTAACCTCTAAATTTCTAAGTGATTTTTAGATCTCCAAAATAAAAATTGCGATTATCTACCACCTTGTTAAAAGTGAGGTATGTTTACATTTACACTAGTTTTTTGTACTTTCAACCATAGGACCTCGAATCTAGCTACCATCACAAAGACTATATAATATTCCGGTTGTTGGTTTTGCATATTTGAGAGATCATTCTATTTGAAGTTAATGTAAACTTCAATTTGGAGCACATCTTTTGACATGAAACTTTATAGATTGCAAGATCATATTGTGTAAGCACAAAAAAATACATTGACAAAATTAACGCCGAAGTGAATATTATATTACAAACCGAATTTGGTAAAATTTATTCTGTTCAAAAGTTGTCCACCTTCATCTGCAAGACACTCTTGTTCCAAAAAAATTCATCATTAGAAATTCTTGGCTTAGAGCATGGCCGCATGTTAATTGTAAAGAACAAAACAAACAACTATTGCGGGTTTGCCTTTAAGAAGGAGGGTCATTGTTCAAGCACGGAGCGGTATTCACCTTCCGGTATTATGAGTTGTTTTAATATAGTATCATCAATGCAAATTCATTAGTACGACCTTACGGTGAAATTTAACAACTTTTTTAGTTGGAAAATCTTGATCTAAATAATTTTGATAATGGAGTTGCAATTATAATTCTATATTGAGAACTCATGGTTTTTGAGGAGCAATGTCTCATTTATCTACCGTTGGATATCGACTTTATTTCTTTGTTTGGATGCATACTTGAACAAAGTCTTTGTAGTAAGGATCTTTGCTCAATCTACGATGTGAAGAATATATGTCATTCATGAAGATATGTCATTCATCACAGTGGAAGTGGTTTAGTATTAAAAAAATAAATTATCTGTAAAGTTTGGGGCATCATTTACCATTGCAAGGCTATTGTTTGAGCCAAGAAATATTTTCGATGATTCTGTTTGGTATATTTGTAATTTTTAGGTCAAAAGTGAACAACTTTCTAGATGAAGACTTTTTTTTTTATTAAAGTAGCTTTGCCAGTAGCTCAATGACTTCTAAGTGAAAATAATGAATCCTTTAATCTTCTTGGATTAGAATTTTCATTATGATGTAAGGATTCTAAGAGGCCTTTTGTTTGTGATTTGATCTGCATAACCTAACAATAAGTCCATAGAAGAATTTATAGTTGAAAATGGAGTAACTTGCATTAATTTTCATTTGTGGAACTTTTTAAGTATGTGTGTTTCGAGGCTAGAAATAGTCCAAGCTCTTTAGGGTTAAGGGCCATGTGATTTATTGGTTCTTTTCTATATAGAAACATCATTGGAAAGTTAATACCAAAATTAGACCGATGACAAAACTTGCAACCAAGAAGGTTGTTGAACTTCATCCTAAGACACACTTATATGAAGAAAATCATAAAATGAATCACCATGATTCAACTAGTAGGCTTGCAATAAGAAGACATGCCCTAAAGCAAAAGCTGGTTGCCCGGAATCTCATGTCATAAATTCGTACTAAGTTGAAAAAATTTGAGAAATTCACCACAAAAACTTAAGTTAACTTTGATTTTGATTTTTTTATAGAAGTAAGTCCCTCAAAGTTTCTTCTTGTCATCCAAAATGCTAAATTTCCTAAGTTGTTAATGGTTGATTTATTACACACTTTTCTTGAAGGAAAAAAAATACAAGGGTGTCAATGAATACTTACTAAGAGAAAACTTACCATCATAGATGATTTGGTCCAAGAAATAACTTGCCAAAAGATAATCCACACCACTATACATAATCATACAATTTATCCTACTATACTAGTGGAGTAAACAATTCTATGCCATCAATTTCAAGAATATTGCTTGAAATCAAAATCCAATTCATAAACTCAATCGAAGAGTCAGCTCTCAAATTTCTCAAAACTAAATCTTACCAACAATCCATTTCATAAGCAACATCCCAAGTATCAATAGCATGCATAATGTTAGCAAAGAGGGTGCTACCCTCCCATATATCATGAGGGCTCCTTTTGGATTAACCCCTAAATTTCCTTGATGCAAAACGGTCTAAGTCGCAAAATTTGACCTTCCTTTAGATTATGTTCAAAAACTCTCAATCTAAGCATTATTCAAAAGATCCAACCGTAAGATCTCAAAGTTCACTTGACATTCTTCTCACATACCAAATTTGAACCGTTCATTCTTCCTCATTTGTGAGATTATAATGGTCAAAGTTGGCTGAGTATTTCTCTTGCGGGAACCTCCAAAACCTGTTTCGGGTTTTAAGGAAAGTTAGGGGTTAAGTTATAGTAATCCAAATTTTAATTCCATATTTCCGTATTATCACTTGGGAGTGCATAAATCTGGTGTCACCATGTACAGCATATTGTGTATAGTACATGTAGGATTGAAAAAGTATTTTATACAGATCCATTTTGGCATTGTACTGGGGAGTACACAAATTGCTTGGGGGCCCAATTCACTTGAGAAATGCCCACTCACCAGGAGTCCTTTTTGGCTTCCCCCAAGAAAGTAGTGGACCCACTACCTAGATATCACAAATCCATGTGCATCATGTCAAGTGCTTATTCCTGTAGAGAAAAAATAAAGAGAATTATTTGGTGCTGTAAATTGTAAGCAATCTAAAAGAATTAATTGCTCAAAATTGCCCTTATCTAATGCGAGATGAGAGTTCTGAAAATTTCCGCGTGTTTGGAAGTGTGTAATTGTAGGATCTTGTACCTAACTTGGTCATGTACAAGTATGTCAAATCTAAGATGTAAATTTCTTACCAATTGTGGAATTATAATGTTCAAAGTTGGGAGGAAGTTTTTATTTTTTTTCCTTTTTGTGAAATGAGAAAGCATTGATTTGACCATTTCTGAATGTGAATTTGATTTGACATTCTCTTTAAAATCTTGTTTTAGGCTAAAGTTAGAATGTTGACCAAAAGCCGAAACAATCAAAGTCTATTATCAGGCGACTTCAGGGTTAATAGGTCGTATGAGGTAGAGATTGTCGTGCACAATTGTCAACGCTGAAGTCGACTGAGAATAGAATCTGATTGTTTCGATAACCAATGTTAAGATCTAGGGCAGGACCAGTTTCAAGTCCAAGCTAGTTTCAGATCCTGACCACTACCGATTTTGGAGTCCAGTTTCAAGTCGAAGTTAGTTTCATATCCACACCATGACCAATTTTGGGGTTGAGGGTTGGACAAGTTTCGAGTTGAAGTCAATTTCAAGTCTAATCCATGACAAGTTTCGGGTCAAGACAAGAACTAGTTTTGGGTCAAGGGCACGACTAATTTCGAGTCTAAGCCAATTTCTACTTCCGTACCAATTGGGTGGGAAGTACATACTTGTTGCATATTCTCAATTAACCCTGAAGTGGACTGAAGATAGAATCTCACTGTTTCGACTTCAGTGTTATTAGGTCCTATGAGCTAGAAATTGTGCACGACAATCTCTACCTCATAGGACCTATCAACCCTAAAGTTGACTGAGAATAGAATTTGAGTGTTTCGGCTTTGGTCAACCTTCATCTTTCTAAATTTATGTTGTATGATGTTGAAACCTTTTGCAAGTTGTAGAGGTTTTCTATAACTTTCTGCAAAGTCCTCTTGTGCCTCACATTCCTCATACTTAAGGATATATACACAATCAATGTTTGAAAACTGCCCTGAATTGCTCAAATTGCAATATATGCTCATTTATTCTCAATTTTTTCCCAAAATTAACTAAATTGCAAAAACTTCAAAAATTCACCAAAAATTGAGATTTTTCTTTCTCTCAAGTTTTGATTTTCGTACATATAAATAAGATTCTTAAGGCACTATCTAATCATACAGAGTTTTGATCCAATGATTCTTCACATTTTATAAGGGTTAATGAACGTGTATTTCATTCAGATTATATTGCATTCCAGTCAAGACTTTCACTCATTACTTCACTAACCAATTAACATTGGCGAGGTTTGGTATGGTACTTTGGTATGGTAACATTGGTTTGGTACTTTGAATGTTACGATCTCACAAATGGTGAAGATCCAACAGTTAAAAAAATTACCACTACATCTTATGGTACTTATTTCCAAAATCCTCGGGTTGAACGTTTCATAAAGTGTAAAAACAAACTCTCGTATCTCAAAGTTAACAAGGTCATAGAAAATTGCACTAATAGGGTTTTGGAGCTTCCAAAACACCATGATTTCTAGGGAAAAGGGTCAAGAATATATTCTAAGCTAAATGAAACAAATGCTCTAAATAGATTTTTGACTTCACAAGAGCATGAAACAAAGTGTGTGAGAGGCACCCTATGATTTTTCAAAAAAAAATAAAAAAAAATAAAAAAATAAAATAAAAAAAAAAAAAAAAAATAAGAAATAAAAAATAAAAAATGCTGAGAATTTATTAGTATTTCTTTGTTCAGAAGAAAAACAAGAACTCTAAAGGGGTGGGATTTGGGCACGTCTAAATTTTCAAAGATATTTGACTGGAAAACTCCCAGAAGTGAAATTTCTGAAAGCGCGAGCACACGTGAATGTGCATGTAGCAGTGCATTTGTCGCTATTTGCGGACGCAAATAATGAGTGAGAGAGTTGTGTGTACATTTGGTGTTTGTTATGCGACGCCCGCCCAACAACGTACGTGTGTATTATAGCTATTTCATCTCGGAAGAAACTCTTTTGACAGTACGTACACGTTGGACCAACACATAACAGGCTGGAGAGAAGTATGGAAGCACGAGGTGGATACGCAAGGGCAAGGGGAAATGGTGATGGTCTGTCGGGCATTTAGATGCATGACCACCTTGAAGCGGCAAACACGGCACTGCCCAAAATTCAATGAGTGGGGGCGACTCGCTCGCGCGAGCGCGCGACTCATGTATGGTTAAGCACGTGTAGCCATACGGGTCGGGTATGGGAAGTCAACCCAGATACACGCCTTGAAAATTCACTCGGCCCGGGTCGTGGTGGCCAGCAGCAGCCAAAATCGAGAATCTGCGCTTGCTTGTGAGGACAATGACTTTAGATCCACAAGCACACTACCAACTCGTTGGGCCTCATGATGTGCGGAGCGATAAATCCTTGGAACCAAAATTGTGCAATCATGGATGGCCATCGCCCCATTTTATGGCTCCTTGGCATTGACCTTTTAACATTCCTATATACTCCTTTTCATACTCTCGGTCCCATGTTATATACCTCTTTTAAGCGCCCTTTTTGTACATACATACAAGGGTAAAGCCCCTTTTCAGGAGATTAAAAGTAATGCCTGGGTTGTAGAGTACACCTGGTGAAGCTCTTATCAGAAGATTTCAAGTGATGCTTGTATCATATACTTGGCGTAGTCCACCCCTGTATGTCCTTGGTTTCTCGAATCATTATTTTGGATGCAAAATTGGAACTTCAAATAGCCATAAGTTTTTTATCCGAAGTCAATGTTTGACGAAAATTTGTTGGTGGAATCTCAACACTAGTGCAAAGGTGGTGTGAGTAAAGCCATAGTGGCATTTTCGAGCTAGGTTTGGCTCTAAAGTGTGCCGTTATGGCTCTACTTGTGGCCTTTATTTAACCCACCTTTTGACTAGTGCAAATCAAGTCTACTTTGTGTAGTAATAATTGTAAATTCATCCAAGATAGTATGGATTTATGGCATGCTAGCCCATTGGTATGGAGTTTTAAAAAATGGGGCATGTTTTACTAATGCAAGAAAATTACGTGAAATCATGATTGCTTTTTCTTGAATGATTCTTCAAAAAGTATGATCTTGACCCCTAACTTTCCTTGAAGCCCGAAACGGGTTTTTGCACTTTCGGGCAGCCTAGATGACGTAGTTAAGAAAATATTTTTCTTTTTTTTCTAAGATTTTTAGAGGGTGCTCCTTATACTGCAAAGTGTATGTGGTAAATTTGCATTGTCAAATTCCAGTTTCAAAAGCTTCATTTAGAAATTTTAGGTTTCAAGTCGAAAAATGGCAGCTTAAAAAAGTAAATTTTTTGGTTTCGTTTTTGGAAATATGTTCATTACTAAATCACTACTCAAATTTCAAAGTGATCCAATCAAAGAAGTGAGAAAGATTTGGCATTCATTTTAGTGGAAGGGATCAAGTTTTAGGGCCGTTATCACTAAATAATGCAAGGCTACTATTTGAGCCAAGAATTTATTTTGGTACAAGAATATAGTTGAAACAAAGGAACTGTAAAGTTATCAAAAGCTTTGAAATTCAAAAAAGCATAATGAGTCTCAACTTAGTTAATTATTCTGCATAGGTATACTCAACTTAGTTGATTATCTACATGGAATAAATACACTAGCAAAAAAAATTGGGTAACAATAACACTCATTCTCTGCAGAAAGTAGACTATGTCTGACAAACAATGCTCAAAAGAAATGTAAAACATGCACCAACTTTGAACGTTATAATCTCACTAATGGTGTAGATTCGACGGTTGAAATGTTTTACAACATTTGCAATATTGTTTACATTGAAGATCCTACATTTGAAAGTACCCAAAAATAAAATTAAAAAAAATAATAATAAAATAAAATTCAATTACAACAAGATGGTAGAAAATCACGGTTTTTAGGATTTGAAGCTCCTAAAAACACAAGGATTGTTAAGAGTCAAACCATATAAAATATTAAACTTCATAAGAAAATACTAATACTTGAGAGGCACCCTACTTGATACTTTTCCAATCCATGAAAATTGCATCCATCATCAGCCCTTCGGAGAGATACTATGTCAAGGCACTAGTAACTAGCTGGAAACTAGCGTAGTTATAGTGTCCACCCTCGAAAGAGGGGAGTGGTATTGTTTGAGTTTCCCCTTGGCCGGTGGCCATGGGGTAATTAGCATTACAAACTGACACATCATTCACACCCGCCCCTTAGAAAGGGACCGGAGTTTCTATCTATCTATCTATCCATCATCAAACATGGCAGGAATTCTCCCCCAAAGAATTTCGGTCGGTTGTTTGACCACAATAATACCATAGTGAAAAGTGCATGCAACCTCATGTTTTTTTTTTTTTTTTTTTTTTTTTTCCGCATTCAACCTTTTTGCTTTTAGATGCCTACTTTAGAAGCCATTTGAGAAGCACTTTTTTCCCGGTTCAGCCAACGACAATCTCTTTTAAGGCTAGCATTTGGAGTGGCCGAGAACTGTAGATGTGGCAGAACAAGAAGTGTCAGAACAAGAAGTGGTTTTAGTGGTTGGGTTTTGTGGGCTAGTTGGATGTAAAAGTGATATTTATTTAATACTATTTTTCCGACACAAATGAAATAGGGTATTGATTTCTACTTGCCTACTAAATGTTGTGAGATCTTGCTATTTGGCTTTTGTCCTATCTTCTGTTGATTCACTATGTGAAGACAAATTCCCAACTACCTTATTTACCCCTAAAGTTTCAAGACACTATTTGCATGCTTGACTCTCAAAACTACCTTTGGAAGATTTTTCATTTCAGATAGATAGAAAACTCCGGTCCCTTTCTAAGGAACGAGCGTGAATGAAGTGTTCGTTAGTAATGCTAATAACTGGATGCCCACTGGAAAAGGGGAGATTGGGACAATACTACTTCCCCCTTTTGAGGGTGGACACTAGTTTCTAGCTAGTTACTAGGGCCTTGAAGATACTTTACGTGGTATTCCCCCAAAGGGTTTTGAGGTACCCATACAACAAGGTCCGAGGACCCCCCCCCCCCCACCATGGTGATGAGCACCACGCCAGCATGAAGAATAGAACCTGTTGCCTCCTCATTGGGGGTCATGAGCCCCAACCACCAAGCCAAGGCCTGTGGTGCCTAGTTTTCATTTTACAATATAGGTTCAAGAATGTAACACTAGGATCTAGTACCAAACTTGTATATGTATGCCAAATCTTAAATTCAGATTCCTTGCCAATTGTGAGATCATAATGTTCAAGTTGAAAAAAAAAGGTTTTTCGCTTGTCGTGTAAATGGTAAGTAGTGTTTTGAGGGCCAAAAGACTAATTTGGTATAAAATTTGACACGAGACTCTTCACATTCTTGTTTCTAGATGAGTGAGGATATGTAAAGGCAATTTTTACCCTCATGCAACACATAAAATCTAAAGAAATGGTAAGGAATGATGATAAAGCTTTGGTATACATGTATTGTACTGGTAAAAATTAAGAACTAGACCTTAACCCTTAAGCGGGCCGAATGTCGAAAAACGACATTTTGGATGACAGAAACTTTGGAGAGCCATAACTTCTTCATCCGGACTCCGTTTTGGACGAAATCGCTTGGGTTGGGTCCCAAATCAAGTCTAGTTTATGTCATAAAAATCTTAGACCCATACAATGAAGTATGAATTAATGGCATGCATTTTAGTGACAGCAGCCTAGTTTTAGACATTTTTTCCTTTGTAAAATTTAGGGCAGTTTTCACCAGTGCAGGGCCATTATTTGCACAAAGAAATTTTTCTCATTGTTTTTTTTTGTTCAAGGATGCTACTGAGATGAAGGTGAACAACATTCTAATTGGTGACTTTTTCATTGCAATAAGTCTAACGGTAGCATTTTCACTTTAAAGTGAAAATGATGAAATTATGTGATCATTTTTGAGTATTAATACATTATGATCTCGCAATCTATGAAGCCTCATGACTCAAAATTTGACCCACATGATGTTCAATATGTCTACGACAAGATTGTACGGTTGAGATTTGGATAACACACTTTTGCCTCCACCTATGACAATGTTTTTGAGGATGTGTTCATTTTACTACAAATGAGTCAAACCATTTAGGGGTTAATGTTACATACTTCACATTACATCCAATCCTGAAAATTTTCACCTTGCATCAAAAGAGGGTAGTTGTGAGGGCAAACCATAAAAATGAAGTATTGGAACTTTAGAGGCTAAGTTACTCTAATGTAGGTTGCCCTTTCATGCATGCACTTGATATTTTAAAATGAGTTCATAGATCTTGCAGATCTCAGACTCTAAAACACATGCCCATCACATTATTGTAAGTTCACCCATCTTATAATGGGCTTCTACTTGATATGCACTATTCCACTTACTGAACTTGTAGATTATGTTGTTTTTTCCACAATGAATGGTTTTAGTCCCAATTTTGTCAAAGAGTGAGTGTCCATGGATGTTGTACACCCCATTCCCTTCATTTTATTATCTCCGTGAATATAAATCGTAAGAAACCTTTGCTCGTGAAGATGATTCTTGAGCCTCATGTGCGATCCCTCGATCAAAATTCCATCAAAATATCACATAATGATCAAATTTCATCTAATCAATTTGATCAAATATGTTTAGATTGCCAAGAAATTAGTGAAGACCGGCGGTTAATGGAGTCAAAGTTGCCCTTCGATGTAATTTAACCCCTAAATCTCCTTGTTGCAAAACGGTCTAAGTCACAAAATTTGACCTTCCTCTAGATTAAGCTCAAAAAATCTCAATCTAAGCATTATTTGAAAGATTCAACCGTAAGATCTCAAAGTTCACTTGACATTCTTCTAACATACCAAATTTAAACCGTTCATTCTTCCTCGTTTGTGAGATTATAATGGTCAAAGTTGGGTGAGTTTTTCTCCTCCGGGAACCTCCGAAACCCGTTTTGGGTTTTAAGGAGAGTTAGGGATTAAAGGACGTGTAATGTGATGTGGCGCAATAGCAAAATGGAGAGTATGGGAGTTTTAAGGTACATGGGTAATGGTCCGTCTAGCTTAGTTGAGGGTGTACTAATCTTTTTTGATCAAAGGACTAAAGAGAAAGCTCAACAAACCTAGAAGAACTGATAATCACTGCTGTGGCCATTTTCGAGGAGGAATACGACACAATACAGTACTCGGAGGAGGAATGGACAATGGAACTAGTACAATGACACTTAAGGATGAATCATCTTGGGTGCGTCATGTTTCATACATCATCTTTGACCAAAGGATGCGATAGTTTGAAAAATTTAGGACATGCTCACTTGTTAAGGTAAGGTAGAGCACTTTGCTTTGATCTTTTTCCAGATTCAGGTAAGCATGGTGTCCTCTTAGCCACTTTATGGCTTACCTCCATTTTCTTGTTTTGTTTAGTTGAGGTGTCCGTTTGCATGCAAAAGGTAAATATTATGGAAAGCAGACTTTCCTTAATGGAAGCATGTACAGCAGTTTGAAGTAAGTTTGGACTCTTGAATTTGAAACCTGTACAATGCTAAGTTAGTCCTCCAAAACCATGTTTTATTACTGGTCTTCTCAGCATACAATACTTGGATGCTTCCTCCAAAGCACATAAGCATGTACTACACTAAAGTTGATAATTAGTGTTAGATTATTGTAAGATTTGAAAATGCTATAAGTTTTTACTTTTGTTTAAAAAATTTTACCAAGAGCATTGATTCTCATACTTTATAAGGACCCCATCTTGGCCAATATAGTGGGTAAAATTATTGAACAACAGTAAAAACTTATAACATGTTTATGTAAATTAGTGTATCTAACACTAATTATCAAATTTAGTGTAGCTTATTCGTAACTCAGTATAATTGCTTGCTGTCAACTGGGCGGGTATTCTACTGGTGTTGATGTAATCATTTAACCCTTAAACGTCATATGCTTTCCTGATACCACACCCAAAATCTCTTTTAAACTCCATTTTCAGCATTAGTCTATTTTTAATTTGCTTGAGCTCTATTCTAAGAAAGTATAGATCTCTTTAAGGTGCTCAGTTTGGAATTCAAAAAATTCCATTTGGTATAATGGAGTGTAAGTTATGAGCAAGATTCTCTCAAGAAAAAACCCAACCCCTCGGGCTGGGTCTGACGTTTAAGGATTAAGGTATTCGTTGCTGCAAGTAAAGGCCCCGTAAATGGAATGATCATTAATTCTGGAATATATATTTTAAATTTGAGTGATATGGCCATATTTGTTGAATTGAGGCTTTTCATAGTCTCAATCTAATGCTTGATTTTTATGTTTTAATGTTTGATTTCTTCAATGATTCTATATTTGTAATTGACTTTTTTACTATACATGGGAAGGTATTCCTAGACCTCACAATGATATAAATTTAGAAAGTGTGGATTGTCTCAAATTAGTTGCTAAACTTTTAGGGAAAAAGTCTCAAACTAAACATTTTGTCTTAAAATAACATTTATGGGCCTTGTTTCCTGTCTCTGTGATCCGTCCCGTGCCGTCTTGCTCCCCATTGGCCGTCCCCATGTTCCTGGCCGTTGTCCCCGTTGTTCAATGTTTCCCATCTAGTCTTTCTAGTTCCTTGTCTCCCATCCCTTTTGTTCAATGTTTCCCATCCACTCTTTCTACTTCCTTGTCTCCCATCCCCTTGTTCAATGTTTCCAATTTTGTCTTTCTAGTTGATTGTCTCCCATCCACTTGTTCAATGTTTGCAATCCAGTTTTAGCAGTTACTTGTCTCCCGTCCCCGTTGTTCAATGTTTGCAATCCAGTCTTTCCAGTTCCTTATCTCTCATCTCCTTGTTTAGTGTTTCCAATCCAGTCTTTCCAATTCCTTGTCTCCCATCCCCTTGTTGAATGTTTCCCATCCAGTCTTTCCGGTTCCTTGTCTCCCATCTCCTTGTTCAATGTTTTCCATCTAGTCTTTCTAATTCCTTGTCTCCCACCCCCTTGTTCAATGTTTTCCATCAAAGTCTTTCCAGTTCCTTCTCATTTGTTCTTGATTCTATGTCTCTCCGTCTCCACTTCCATGTTATTTCATTCTCATGTTCCCTTGTCCCCCTCACTTGTTTCATGTTTCCTTTACGAGTATTCATCCTTTCCATCATTTTTTTCCTCCACTTGTTCACATCAAGCCCCAAAGGTGAGTAGTCTCAAAACTATCAACAACCTTTAAAATTGCCCTCTTCCAATGCAAGGTACGATTTATTCATTTTACTCTATTCTTAAGGTATCTAACTGTAGGATCTAGTATCTAGCTTACACATGTAGATGTATGCCAAATGTGAGATTTACATAGCTCATCATTTGTGGAATCATAATAATCAAAGTATGAAAAAATATATAATTATATTAATAATTAATTTTCCTAAAACAACCTTGTTGTAGGTTGGGGAAGTAGTGTTTGGAGGCTTCAAACACCATCTTTGGAACTGAATTTGACATGAGGCTTTTCAAGTTCTTATTCCTTAGGTATTCCTTAGTTGGGTACATGCCTACATAATTACGCTCATAGGACCTATTGAACCTAGACATACTTGATTTTGCACATGTATATTATGTTGAAATTCAAATATAAAGTTTGATTATCATTAGAAATTAGAATTGGAATGAGATTTCATTTGGTGAGATCAACTTCTTTCTTTGTTGAAAAAAATAATAATAAAATAATAATCTCAATTTTTTTTAATGAATCTTTGAAGTTTTTGCAGTCTAATTGAATTTGGGTAGATTTCAAGACTAGATGAACATATATTACAATTTTAGGCAAATTTCAACATGCTCTCATAGTGTTATGAAACTTTAAGAGCAAATATCTCCTAAATTATGAGGAATTTTGAGGCAAACAAGGTCTTACCGGAAAGGTGTGAGAAATTCTCCAATTTTGCAAAAAAATCAACTTCAAACTATCTAACATAGTACGTGAGAGTCTAACCAATATCAAATCGACCCAAAATAAGCTTCACTCACCTTGAATGATAAAAAAAATCAACCTTCAAAGATATTATTATACTCCATTGCTCACCAAGTTCACCTTAGTTGATCAAGTGTGTCACCTAATTCAATTTTCCTTGCTGAAGGAGGAAAATCAACCTCATTCACCAAACAAGACATACATAACAAGAAGTGTCTTCTTATTTATTTTTTAAATCCATGTATCAATCAATTGCATTAAACACAACACGAACCAAAGCCAAGAACTTTGCTTGGCGAGAGGATTTTCCCAATTTTTTGTGTCCAAGTGAAAGTGTAGATCAATGATCGGGAAGAACCGACGGCTAGTTTATTATCAGCCGATGGATTTAGCACACTAGCCAGTCCACAGAAACCACTGGCTAAAAACCCATGAAAATTACAAATAAATTCCTATTCTTAGCATAAAATAAGGCAATTGCGGGAAGAGATCTGTGAAAAACCGATTGGGTGTGGGAAATGCTGGTTATTAGTAAAAAAACTTCCCGAACCAGGTGTGGACAGAAGCTAAGCTAAGGAACAGTTTTGTCGTAAAATTGAGCAGCAGGGTAGAGTGATGCGCACACATTGACACTCGGCTGATTTGCTCCAGATTTGAAGCAACAAGCATTGGCTAGCGCAGGGATGGAGGGCCCCATAAGGCAAAAGACGAGGAGGAGGCTGAACTGCTCAAGGATCCTCACATAAGAGGATCAACTTGCACCCAAAAGGGCTACAACCCAAAAGATCTATTGATCCTACCCTAGCCTCCCTTGTCTTTGCTTTACGGGTACACTCCCCTCCTCTGCCCTTTATTGTCGTTTCCATGCCCATTTTCCCCTTTTTATTTTATCCTCCCATGGAATGATCAAATACTCGACCATGTATTCCCCTCAGAACTCCGCTCAGCTACCGGTTACTGTAGCCATTTAGGGGGCTTCTAATGCCCATGTATCTTTAATTGCATGTACCCGTACCTCTTGCCTTATGCCCCCCCCCATAGGATGCCGCATTTTCTTGGGTGCTATATGTACTCGCGGATCTGACCAGGTGTCATGCATTTCCGCACCATACTTATTGTGTAAGGAAGAGCCAATACTGCCCTAATTTCCCTTTTAAAAGGTGTAAATGATAATTTTGTGTACTTTGGGATGATGTTGCTAAATCACCTATTTTGGGGCATCCTCCCAACATCGGTCAATCTAGAATCTTGGCCTCCTTTCTAGTTTTCATCACCCTAGAATGTACCTCATGTCTACATGGAGTAGTATAATGATCAATCTTAGGTTGTGCTATACTATACTAGTTCTAGTTATAAATGTCTATAAATCTTGTTAACCCTTTACCCTTGAACCTCCCATGGGAGGCGTAGATTAGTGACCGTATACCAAGCGTACGTTCTGCTTTTCAAGGATAAGAAAAGGCATGTTTTGGGAATCCAACCGTATGTTTTCTTCATTCACGTACACAAAGTGAGACATATCATTACGTAATTGGCTAGACCTCTCAAAATCCAACATGGAATAATTAAGTTTCAACTCTACCTTGTCCGAAATTGGGGGGCACAAGTGCACAATTTATATACTCCGACCAGATATGTACCCACTTCTGTCTTCACAAGCTACTGTGTCTAAACAGCCAAAAATTAAATCTTGGTCTCTATCCTGTTTGTATCCGAGTCCTAGTTGTGATACATAGAGTCCAAAAAAATACAGTTACTGCAGCCTAGAGCGACCATTGTGGCCTCCTCTTTTTCTGATAATTCCCTTGTCGGATGACATTGTGGCCTCTTCAATCATATTTGCCAGAAGATAAGCAATAACCTCTCTTTCCATCTTGATCACATCAGAGTTCGAAGTACACTATAGGATATAGTTGCATGAAAACAGGCAGAGACAACAGTCCGACATCAACATGCTAAATTTGGGAGAGAGCAATTCCGCAATTCCGCATTTGGAATGAATCGAATAAACGACAATAATTAGTGTTGCTCAAAGATTAGTGTGACAGATAAGTTCTCGTAAAATAACACGATTTCTCTACATTGATAGTTCACTTTAGGCCGCCGATGCAATCAATGTCACTTGTCTTTTCTTCAAGCCACCAATTGCACCAGTTCCAATAAATTCTTCCACTTGCGAAAAAGTATGCATACTCTCACATTTAGTGGCAAATCCAGTTTGTAACGATAATTGACAAATCTTGTGTAGTGGATTTTGGTGCTTATGGAGGAATGGAAGTGTCAGCCAACAAGAGAGGGAGCCAGCTTTTTTTCCAGTATCTAGGCAGCCGGTCTCTGCCAAAGGGAATATGGTCGATTCTTGCGCGCTGCCAATATATATGCTAGGCTCCACTTATGGGTCTGATCAACAATTACTTTTCTTGTTGGCTAGCACGAGCTCCGAGACGCTAATCACCCGTCTACACATTCTCTGTATCACGGCATCGCCAAAAAAGTGATACATGACGAAGTCGTCATGAGAGTGATGGTCTTTGTAGATCTAGTACGAGCAACAACCATTTAGATTCGGTGTGTTTATAATTTCATTCCACATTATCTACTTTGAGATAAGTAAGATTCCTCGTGCCATTCATCTTGAACCAATAGAAGGAAGTTGTTTCCGACGGGCATATAGGGAAAGTGCTCGAGCGCGACAAACACTTTTGACGAATCTAGAGACCGCTCTTTCTAGTGAGGTGAAATTATTTTATAATATCGAAGGATTTGGTCTATGTCGGAGTCCACTCCTTGTATCATACTAAAATAATACTTGAATTCTATATACTAAGTTTCATTGTGTGTTTTTGGAGCTTGAAACCTCATAACTGCAATTTTCTACCTCTATGTACTCCGGGGAGTGTAAATCAACTTTTCTAACTCTTTTAAGACTTCCAAACCATAAGATCTTGTCAATTAAGCCTAGTTTTAGTGGTTGGTCTAAAAATTGACGGTTGGATGTGTATTATTTTCAAGATCGTAAGATCCAAAGTTTGTGCAAAAGTTTTTACTGACATTTCTGAAAAAAATTGAAGCTTGCTTTTACTAAGTTTGAGGGCTGCCCTTGTAGAATTGGTAGACATTTTGACTTAAGGCCCTTTGGAACTCAAATATTGATTTGGTCATGAACATAATTTCAAAAAATTCTTCAAAAAATTCTTTAAAAAAAAAAAGAATTTTTCTGCCTCCCTAGAGTGTGAAAACTAAAATTTGCGTTTAAAAACTCTTAAACTGGAATTTGACTTTGAAATTTGTTACACACACACCTTGTAGTAGAGGGAACACTCAGTAAAAATATAAGGCAAAAATATTGACTTTAGCACCTTCATTTTGCGTGCCCGAAACAACAAATCGTCGATCTGGCTTTTAAAGATTGTTAGGGGCTAGAGTTTCCACTCTTGATCCATTGAGTAAGTCTTGATAGTCTTAATCTTGTTGATTCGGTGGATTGCTATTGTTGTTGTGTTGCATTCTCCAATAGCCATATACAAACATGCAACAAAAAGAGGCTATAGGAACATATTGGGTGAATGTACATTTACAACATGAAGCCATCTTAACTATGTCAACAATGATTATTACATGCACAAAACCTTCAAAAAATGCTATTACTCAAATATTAAAGAATGATTAAGATGTATGGAATCCTAAAACAAATAGTTTCCTTTTGTAGAAGAACCTGTATTGATACCAAATTGGTAACTACGAAGAAATTGACCATATGTACTTTAGCTTAAGATAAAACAATTCACCAAAATATATAGTACATCTTGGATAGAGATCCATAATAATTACACTCTTTGCAAGAACTTAAAAGTTTGTACACAACCAAATGGAATTACTTTGAAAAGTAAGAAATGTATACACCTTTCTTACATATGCTAAAGACATCTCCCACAAAATCCATTTGCCTCCAAGTTTACAAATCCGCTTGCTCAATGCATCTCAAGTTACTATTTACTCCACAAATTTTCGATTTCTCTTTTACAGTAGATGTTGTCCTATCCTTTTCGCTACTTCGGTCATCCTTATCAGTATTCCGGTCATCAAGGAGATATCCAAAGGCCAATTGTACTCTACGACCATATTAAAGAGAAGGGGCCTTACTTCAATTAGGAAATCAGAATTAGGTGAGGGGAAGCAGGGCAATACTGGTAGTTATGGAAGTACCATCCTTGATTGCTTGAGGAGGTTGTATGCATGTATATGTCTTTGGATACTGCACTCAATTACCAAACTCAAGGATCGAGTGAAGAAAGGAAGGTTGATAATTCATGGAAGCTTTGTCCACCATGTACTTACTCCGCAGCCTGTACTCTTGGAAAGAAAAGAATTTGATGCCTGTACCGTTGGACAAAGCCCAAGAATTTAACCTGCACACTTATGCGGGCGCCTGCCTTTACATTCTCCTACCCCATATCACGTCAAACACATACGAGCAACTTCGACACAATGTGGTGGGAGATTGATAACATATGAAATTCACCAAATTTTTATGCAAATTCAAGTCCATATTCAAAAGTCTGGGGCTCCGAGAACCGATGATTTGAATGCTGAGGAAAAAAGGGGGAAAGACTAAGTTTGATTGCAAGATATTTGGGGCATATAACCATCAACTTAGCTGCCTGCTCCGTTCAGCAAAAGACAGGGCAAGCAAGCAATGGAGCGAGGACATGTAAGAGTGTCCTCGGTGACATTTAAGAAGCGAGAGGAGACCGGTTGCTTAGGGAGGGGGGTTAGCGGGAGGGAGGGAGGGAGGGGGAGGATTTGACTGTGATTACCTGCACTGCACCTTCAGCGCCGGGGCAGGGCGGGGGCAGTGCTGATTGATTTATTTCTGAGCACCGGGAGGTTTGTACTGCCATGAGCTCGACTGCCCTTACCTCTCTCCCATACTGGCCGGGCTGTCACCTAATGCTTGATGATGGAACTTGGAAAGAAAGGAATGGCCCCTGACACCCATTTCCATCCATGCTCTCAGTCACTTTCCTAATCGTCCAATCCTCCCCTTTGTCTGTCTGCCACAGCGTACTCCTTCCCCTTCACAAACTTATTTCACATTTTTTTCCGGGTAGATTTAATTGCGTGATTTCGAAGGCCACCACCCGGTGTCTCCTGCTTCCGACGGGACCCCTTGCGACACGATAGCTTGCGACGACGTGGCTACACGATGAAGACTGTCCTCGTCCATCATTTTGCGACCAATCAAGACGGGCACCATAATATCAATGGTAACATGTTCAATGTCCAAACATAAGCTCATTATAGAGAGGGTGAGAAATGAAATTGTGGAAGATGTGCAAAGTTTGTAGGAGATTGGCCAATTAGAATCATGATTTATGGCTTAGTTATGAGATAGAAGGAAGAATTGAACACCCTAGATCCTAGCTTTAGATTAGCTCTTTAGTACATGAAAATTGTGCGCTTCCTAGTGCAATTTAGTTTTCAAATTTCCTACCCTTCTCCCTTGTGATGAAAAAAAAGTTTCCGAAGAAATATTTATTACTTTCTATCGATGTGAAAAGGTTGTAGAGCATTGAACATTATTGATAGAATGCCGGTCTCTTTTAAGATGACCCAAATATCTCATCTGAAAGTCTTGTTAGCCCTTGAAGCTACTTAACCCCTCAAAATCCTTGTATTTTTGAGAATTTGAAATCTAAAATGGCCATTTTCTACCTTTGTGTACGCCTAGGTGGAACCATTCTTTTTTTAAAACTTTATTTAAAAACCGTAAGATCTTATACTTAAGCCTATTATTAGTTTCACTTTTGAAAATTGAAACACATGTTTCTCTTTTTAGGCCCAACCAAGGCAGGAATACCTCTCCAAATTAGCATTTTCATGTTTTTTTAATAATCGGTACTTAATAGCACCTCTACAAAGATTTCTAATTGATCCAAGTCAAAAATCATATTGGTTTTACTAGGGCATTTTCAAAAAATTCCAAACGGGGGCTTCAATTTTTTTTTTTATGATTGCATTCTTCTGTCAAAATTTGAGATTTATAAAAAAAATTGAAATTATTTTTTTCTATAATTGACAAACTCATAAAGCTACCAAGTCACCGTTCAATTTTTTCCTGAACTAGATATAATTGAGGTTGTTCATGTTTTACTATATTATTATTTTCAAACTTTTTTCTAGAAACTAATGGAGATTTTACTTTGGGAGTCAAGTTGAGCATGGGGTTGAAGAAGGGCGAAATCTCTCATTGTGATATGTCTATTACTTGCAAATCAAAATCTGGACCATTCACATTGAGAGGATTTTTGCTCTCCATCGGCCCCATGTAGGGCTTGACTCCCCATGTAAAGTGTCTCTAAGTTGAATGAAGGTCAACTCCTAAATGACCTAACTTATTTTTAGCCAATAAACACACTCTCAGAAAAAGTGTCATATATGAGAATGAAAATAAGCTATCAAGATCTTAACCATACAAACTTGTAATAAACTTGTTGTAGGTCATGTGGACCAATTTTTGAGCCATAAAACCTCGTAATTCACGAGATTATGACGTATTAGTACTAAACACAAACTGCAAAATTTCATCATTTTTACTCTGGAGTGGAAATTCTACCAATAAACCAATTGCAATAAAAAAATCACCAACCACAAAGTTGTTCACCTTCATCGCAATAGCACCTTTACCCAAAAAAAACACCAGAAACATTTCTTGGCTCAAATAATAGCCTTGAAAAGGTGAACAGTGTCAAAATTTTTAGAAAGGAAATTTTGTCTGAAACTAGATACTTTGCACTCAAATTCATGCCTTATCTTCAAAACATCTTCGACCTTTTCAAGGCTTGTACCACTAAAACCATACTCTAGTTGGAGGCCACCCCAAAAATTAGAGTTGAAATTCAAGGGTGGGTGAGGGAGATATAGCTTCTCAAATATCATCCCTTTTTCACTTTTTTCACTAACAAAATATCATTACAAATCCAATGGCAAAAGTATTTGGATCAAAATACTTCCAAGTGGGAAGTTATTAAGAATCACCTTAACACTTAAACGTCCATGGAGTTTGAAACGGACAACCCAAGATTGGAGCACAACATCTTTTGAAGCTGGGCATCATGAATAGTGTGAATTAACCCCTTAACGTCCCTAATGTCAAAAAAAGACATCTCGGATGAAGGGTAGAAACTTTGGAGAGCCATAACTTCTTCATCCAAACTCCGTTTTTGACGACATTACTTGGATTGGTCTCAAATCAAGTCTAGTTTGTGTGGTAAAAAATGCACACTTATATATATTTAACTATGAATTAATGGGCATTCCATGCATTTTGTTTTTGGGTTTCGAAAAATTTGGCATGTTCTACCATAGCAATCCAATTATGTGGAATAAAGATTGGTTTTTCATGAATTTTTCTACATAAGTGTGATCTTTGAATGCATTTTAAGTCAGAATTTTTTTGATGAGATAACTTTGGTATTGTATTTGCTATGATGTTTCTTTGATGAAGAAAGTGAAATAAGGGATAATTTTTGAGAGCTATATCTCCTTCATCCAATGTTATTTTGACTTTATCGTTTGGGTTGGAATCTAATTATATTCTAGTTTATATGTATTAGCCTTGAACTAATCAAAGTAATAATGTAGATAAGACATGAATTTGAGTGCAAGGGGTCTGGTTTTGGACTATTTTTCCTTTGCAAAACTTTTTGGTAGTTTTCATCACTCCAAGTTTTGCTATTAGTTTAGCAAAATATTTTTTGATGATTTTTTTTTGATACAAGGGTGTTCTTGAGATAAAAATAAAAAAAATCTTAGTTGGTGATTTTTGATTGCAAGTCTCTTGTTGATAGTATATTCACTTCAAAGTGAAAAATGATGGTATTTGTAGTTTGCTTTGGGCACTAATACAATATGATTTTGCAATCTATGAGGTCTCATGAGTAGAGTTTTAGTCATGTGATTTACAACAAGTTTATTTGTATGGTCGAGATCTAAAGAGATTATCTTCATTTTTATCCATGTTTTTTTTTTAATTTTTTTTTTTGAGATTGAGTTTTTGGCTATAAATACCCCAAGGACGTTTAGGGTTAATAGATCAAAAAACAATACCAAAACAAGTGTCAAAAGTAGCTTTAAAAACTTAGACACAAAACATGTTTTTTTTCCCATTTTGTCAATGACTACTAATTGTCTCCCTTTTTTTTCTTTTCGTGTTTTTTTAACCCCTAACTATTCTTAAAATCAGAATCAGTCTTTTGCAATTTTGGATAGCGTAGATTTTTGAGATAAAATATATATTTTGACTAAGATTTGTATTGGGTGTTCCTTATGGTACATGTGTGTGTGTGCATGAAATTCAAAGTCAAATTCCAATTTTTGAGTCTTCCAGGGCAGTTCTAAAGATATGATCCTAGATAGGACAATTTACATTATTTGTTTATTTTAATTTCAATTTTTAAAAAATAGTCATGAACCAAAGTAGCAAAGCTGCTTGATTTCACATTAGAATGCTCGACAAAAACATGATTTTGCACATGAATGTGTGGAAGAGGAGAAAACATGTTATTTGGTAGTGACACAACAATAGGGGATAATAGTGGAGTACACTTGTCACCCTAATGTCAGATGGACGGGAAACAACACCAAAGCCAAAAGAGGAAGCGACTGTCAACCCACCATACATTCATACATAACCCTACCCATAAGCTTACATAACATCATCAAGTCGTCTGAAAAAAGCAAAAGGAAAGAAACGGAGTGGCTTTGTATCCAATGCCATGCTGCCATGTATACCATTTGTTATTATACATCTCTACTTTTAATAATAGATTCACGTACAACTTTGCTTTCCTCTGAACATAACATTATGAGGGTAACCATACGTGTCCCAATTGACGGATGAAAAAGTAAATATCCCGAGCAATTATTTCCGATCTTTGGCAACATTTGCAATTGTAGTACGCAAACTACAACCTGAATTTGTCATATTCATTTAAGGAAAACAAATTCCATACAATATGGAGGGGTTCAATTTCGAGCCTTGGGATAGAGCATTAGTGTTGAAGAAGTTGTTTTGGTTATGGTCATCTAAAATAATTAGTAAAATCTCAACCTTACCTTAATCTCCACAAGGTGCTCATAAATCACACTTTTTGAATTTGGAGGTCCAAACAACACTTGGGTCTATAGACCCAAATTAACCCTTAAACGTCAAGCCCCTCTAAAAATACATTGGAAACCAAGCCCGAGGGGCATGCTCTGACATTTAAGGGTTGAATCGATTCAAGAATGAACCTTCTTTGATCGAACTTTCTCTAGAAAGCTTCAATTTTGTGACGAGGTTCGAGTGAGGGCTCCGTTCACCTTATTTACTTAGAAGTTTTTAGAGGTTTAGTTGCAGTTCTTGGAAATGAGTTGATTAGTATCGTAAACATCAATTGCAAACCCAAAACACTAAGGGTCCTTTCACACTATGAACCAAGAGCTATGACCAAGAAAATATAAATCATTTTCATCACTCATGTCTATTACGCCACTAGGGGTCTACTTGTCCCGTTTACATACGCACTAGTGAACAATCAACCGGCCATAGGGGCCCTAGTCCGTGGAGGATAACCCTTCTAAAAGAGAAGATCCTCCAACTCGGACTAGGCCTATCCGGAGAGCAATGTTTTGTGTTGCGGGGAACTTGCGGTGGCCCTCCCTCCTTCTCGGTGGCCGTGCACACCCATTTCCGGGATCGAGCCGGTGGGCGATGCTCTCAACTTTCTTCAAAAGGACATCCAACACAGACTGGAGAGCTTCAAACGAAAGCAAGCAGACAATGGCATCAATACGAGACCCCAACTTCGAAAATGAACTGGAAAAAGATGGGTTGCCAAAGACAAAAGCACCAGACAGACACCCTCCAGCATGTTCATAAGTTTGCATATTTTCAAGTGCCAGGCCATTTTTGGATTGTGTGCCGTTAATAGCAAGGATTTTTATTTATTTTTATCTTCCCCAAAACATGTAGGTGCATCAGGGGCCTCAAGAAGGGAGGGAGAAATTGCCCTATACCTGAGTATGAATGAGCAGCCCTATAACTACTGTAGCCATCCCCATGTACTAGTCCTACAAAGAGCATATAGAATAGAATATGCTAATCATCATAATTATTAGCCTCTTGTCAAGCTAAGCTTATGTGGAATGACTTATCGGAATCAAGGTTGTACCACATGAAATATATTTCGACTAGAAGGGAATAACAATGATATTAAAATCACTCATAGACATGTTTTATGGGAAATATCACAAGGAATAATTGCTTTCTAGTGGAAATCTGCTCATAGCAAGTAACTAGTAAATTTTTCCAATCTTAAAATTCGATAGACTTTATTTTTTTATTTATTTTTAACAGATGAAAGTAATTCTACTGTAAGGAAGTTCCTGGTTGGAAAAATCCAATCAACTTCGATCAAGCCCCTGGATGTCTGAAAGACAAAAAATATGCATGCATGTTGTTGCGTAGTAATGAACATGTCCAGAATCTAGTTAAATGTGGCATTTGTGCATTTTCCTGAGTGCTTTTTGTCCATACCATAATTTTACTGTCATTCTCAAATGAGCAACTTGCAGCCCGTCCTCATTGCAATTGACTAGCAAATTGTCAAATGGCAACTTGCACCTCTTCTCATTGCATCTGACTGTCAAATGTCAATTGAAAAAAAAATAGTACTGTCTTTATTTCTGTATTCTGCCAGTCATCCATACAGTCCGTACGTACTCAAGGTGAGCTTATAACCCAGGCTCATTATCTAGAGGTAATCAAACTAAACGGAATTCTTGCAATAAATGACTGAGTTTTGTTTTGCTCAATCCGACAATTGAGTAAGCATTTAAATTTACACTAATTCAAAATTGAGATGGAGTTCAATGTAATTCTCCCATGCATGCATGTAAACTGCAAATGGGGCCAACTACACTAATCACAGTCAACATCGCGAAAATCCCATCAGACACATCGCATTCCAAGCTCCCAAAATTCAAGCCTTTTTTCTTCGCAGCTTTCAAATCAACGGATGGACCGCAACCTCCATGCATAACCTCCATTTCGTAGTCGCGCAGGGCTACAAAAATCAAAACTACTAGATGTAAAAAAACAAAAACCTAGTGTGAGTGAGTGAGTGACTGACCTATTTGAGTTGATTTTCTGACATGATGGACACCCTCAATGGCCATTTAATAGAACCCATGTTCGTGAAGTTTGTAAAAAATCCAAATTCTAATTTCGGTCGACATCACCATGAGAGACTATGACATGAGCAATTCTGCGCCGGTTCAGAAAAAGGGAATGTTTTTGTGGGGGGCAAAAGGCTTTTCTGACCCTGCACCCCCAGAGTGTCTGTGCTAAGTACTGGAGTTTACTTGAGTTTAGGAAGGTGCTAATTATGCTTATGGAAAGTCAACCCATATAATCTCGGTCCTATAGGATCCCCTCCTCGCTCGCTCGCGCTATGGCATGGGGATGAGGAGCTTTGTACCGGCATTGCTTCCATCAATACTCGTCTGCAGCTGCTCATGACACCCCCGGCCCTCTCTCGGGGGGAATTATATTTCCGAGAGCACCTGCATTCCCTTCCCCGTCAGGGGGCTCATAAATTCAATTCCCTCCTCTGCAATGATCAATCCCCATCGTGCCCCAGAGTGGCCGTCCTCCGAGTAAATTCATTGCATTTACCTCGGGATGAATTTGGACGTAAATGCAGGTGGGAAGGAGGGGCAAAAGGGGAAAATATTAAAAAAAAATCCTTCCATCACGGTCAATTTGTAAAATAATAAGCAAACATCATGATTTGAATTATTTCAAGTTGGGCAATTAGTTTCGATGTGGTGGTCATGGTGCGCGAGCGCGCACTTTTGGAGAGAACCATGTTGGGTTGATGATTATGCAGGGGGCATTCGAGTGTGGACGACAACCGACCTTGTGGGGGTGGGTAATATAATCGCGCTGCTCTGGAAGCAAATCTACTAGCTTGTCATATAGTCTTGAGATGCGGATCTCCAAATATTCAAACACCTGCAAAAACAATTCAGTTGGTAATGAGAGGGTGGGGAACAGCAGCAGCAGTAGCAGGGCAGAGCAGCAAATGCCATTAGCTAGCTGGCAGGGCAGAGCAGCAAATGCCATTAGCCTGCCTTCCATTGGTGTCTTGAATAGGAAAATATCGGACACAATAATCCTTATCGCTAAATGGATGGAAATCATCCATCCGCGTGGCCGAGTGAGGTGGAGACAAAGGCCTTTTCGCGGACGTACAAGGGCCCACATGAGTCATGTGTGCATCTTCTCGATGGATGAAAACCATCATTTCAGATTGTAATAAGGGTGGCCAGTACAATTTCGTCTCAATTGTTTAGAAGTTATGAGGGGGGATTACCAGGGGGCTCCAAAATTGCATTGACCAGTCAACTGGGTCAACACGACAAAGGCAGGCAGGCAGGGGCCGCAGTGGAATGGAGAGACTTGCCATGAGGCCGGACCCGACCCGGCGGTAGTACACATGTCAGAGGGGCTCCATGTTGTTTAAAAAAGGGGTTTTGGTCAGGTATTCACCCTTGTCATCATTATGAGCAGTCTGCCATTCTAGATCTGCAAGGATACTTGGCGGAACCCATCCATGTGCAAAACTCGTAAAGTGCATGCCCCTTTGTGAAACAAGGACCTCGCTCACGAAAACCTAACTTACGCTTGCCCACACCCAAGGCCCCCGTCACCCGTCCCATCTCTTGTTTGCGTCACCCCCCGCCCCTCCCTCCCTCGCAATTATGACCCCGCTCGCTGATTACATCCAGACGACAAACCCGTCACCAACTCGCCTTCGAGTCCAGGTTGATATTCATCATCCCCATGACGCGGCTCGCCATTTGGCTTTGTCTACTTAGTTGTTGTACTCGACTTTCCCTTCCATGCCCACCTTCCATGGATTGTTTCTTTTTTGTAGCCACTTGCCCACGGATTGAAACCGGTCTCCCCGGGGCTATGGAAAATCATAGTCATTACTTTGTTTGCGAAACAAAATAGATGTAAACAGTGGACAGTCGTTTTGATTTGAACGAAAATTTGTACAATTGAAGTATGAGTAGTACTGGATTCAATTGGACAGCCATGTGATGGACAGTGAATTATTACTCTTTGCCAGTGAACCATTATACTCACCTATCCCTTCAATCACATTACACCGTAACAATATTTATTTATTTATTTTGGTTGCTATTTATTTTCTCATCTCATCAAAAAATCTGCAATTTATCTCGTCTAATCATGGCATTCTTGCATTTCAAGGTGTGTAAATTAGAATGAACTTCGCACAAAGTACATGATAGTTTTGAACGTTTCACTTTACATGGGGAGTCGTGGCCAATGGTTCTAAATGCCAATTCACTCACATTTGGAGTCCAATTGGCTCAATGGACAGCTTGAAAAACACGTTAAACAATTGATAAGGTGGGGGCCTATTCCCCCATGTGTAAAGCACTTGGGGCTGACTTATAGAAAGATAAAAAAAGCCCATGGGGCCGATTCGTATTATTAGCTACATTCCATGCTTTTGATTTGTTCACGATAAAATATTTTAGTGAAGTAATAATTTGTAATCTAGCAACGACAAGTTTAACTTCAAGTTTTCTTAACAAGTTTTAAGATGTTCCAAAAGTGATGGATTTAGTAGGTGTAGTCTTCTACTTACTTTACTTCTATTACTTACTTATCTGTCCATGGACACAAATTGCTTGCACAACTAACAGCACTACAAAAAATATATGTAGAAATTTGTGCCATCGATAAGTAAGTTACCTTAGCACTTAAAATGATCTCATCTACTTTGCTCATCTACTTCTTAAGTCCTGGAGATCCTTGAAACCCAAAATGGGTTATTGAGAATCTGATTGCCTTGAACAAAGGATCAAGTTTTATTTACTATTCTTCATTTTTTGGTGCATGAAAGAGCTTCAAAGAGCTTCACGAGGAACAAATTTACATAGAGAGAGGAGCTAAGGTAGAAGAAATATGAAAGATTTTTGGTTCTAGAGTCCAATTGAGGAGTTGCGCACTTCATATTTATTATTTTGTTTTATAGTATGTCCTTCACCAAATACTTACTCAAATTACCAAGTGATCCAAATTTTAAAAATTATGTATTTTACCAATGTAGACTTCAAAATTTAAAGTGATTTTAAGAAGCATGTTTCAAAAATTAGTAAATTCACATGCTTTTCCTTTCAAATTTTGTCAAAATATGAGACTTTGGAAATTTACAAAAGAACTTCTCAAAAGTTCACAAACTCATAATTGCACCTCATCACCATTGAAGACATTGTGTAAGTAATGTAGGGTAAGTTGGATAAAACAACATGTCACAATATTTGGTAATATTAATTTAGGTGTGCAGAAATGCAAAAGCTCAACAAATTTTAATGATCAGAAGTGAGATCACTTTGAATTTTTTCAACAAGTGGCACAATTTATACATTATCAACGAAGTGGATTTTGGATTGGTAAGCGGCTCAGGTCGACATATGATGTGAGGGGCTAAGGATAATAATATTGATTTGCCCCATTGTCTATATTATTGTAGATAGGATTCTATCATCTTACAATGTCTTTTCAAAAATTTGAGAATACATTGTTGTTGATGAGATGTATTGTACCTTAGAATGATAGTTTTATGCGCTGAAGATTATTTGTCACATTTGACTACTTTTGGAAAGGAAACAATCCAAAAGTAAAACATCGGGGACTCTTTCAGGGCCTTGTCAACAAGATGCAAACGAAATAGGAAAATACAAATTAGGAGATCTTCAATGATTATATAGATGCTCAACTCCTAGAAGAAAATTTTCAATTGGCCTAATAACCAATTTGCAAAATTGAAAAATCCAAAATTTATTTCAATTCAGTTTTCCTCAATAAGTCTAGACTTAGTTAAACATGGCATTGTGTTTATTCTAAACCCTAAAGCCGTGGACGCATAAACCCTTATCACCTCATCCTACCCTTAACCCTTTAAACGCCGAAGCAAGCCCGAGGGGCTTGCTTCTCAATGTATTTTCCACATTGCTGAGCGTTTAAGAGCTAAACCTTCTTAAACCCCTATAACACCTAATACTTTCAACTTCGTTGAACCCTAGGCCCTAACAACATCTTAATTCTTTTTTTCTTTTTCAAAGTTTAAATCTAAAATGTACCAAATTTTTCATAAAAATCAAGTAGAGTACAAAAAAAATATTATAAATGAAATTTCGAAAGTATATGTGTTTCGGATGCACACTTTCATAGTTCATTTCCTCAAACACTATGTGATCATTAATACGCCAAGTCATGAATGGAAGGAAGAAGATTGATAAAGGCGGCAGGGGAAGCCTTCAAGAAGGAGTTTAGGGTATTTATAACACGATAAATCCAAAGGAAGGGCGTGATGACGTACTTGAAGAAATTAAATTTGTGTGTGCATGTGTATCTTAGATGACCATTGCGTACCTAAAATGACGAAGCTTTTCAAGACCCTGCCTGCGTTGATGTATTGCTGGGCATGCGTTAAAGTACGGCGTTCAGTCCAGAATATTCTACCCCTGTAATGAACTCATATCCAGCGGTACCCTCAAACCCCCCTAAGCGATGGGCCTATGGGTATGTCAAGCATTTACTCCGAACTCATATTTTGAATCCAGTAAAAACATATACTATTCTCATGAAGTATTTGATTTGATATTGAGTTTTGAGATGTTTGAAAATAAATTAATAGATGTATCTTTTATTTTTTGTTTTGGATTTTCTTCAATGAACTTATGTTACGATGAAAATATTATTGTTATGGATGATATCACGACTTTGACTGAATTTGAAAAGATTTGGAAAGCTTATAGATGTAATATGTTCATTTAAGGAGCTTCCGAAAAGTTAACCCCTCAACATCCCATGTGTTGAGAGCCAACATTTTGGATGAAGGGCTGAAACTTTGAAGGGCCATAACTTCTCCATCCGGAGTCTCAGTTCTCACGAAAGCACTCGAAATGAAGATCAACAACTTTCTAGTTGGTGATTTTTCATTGAGGTAGCTTCGTTCGAAGAATCATCACTTCAAGTTGAATATGATGTAGTTTTGTTTTGCGTATTAATACTTTATCATCTTGCAATATAGAAGCCTCTTGATTGTAAATGACCTACAATAAGAGATCATATGGTTGAGATCCAAATAGCATATCTTCTTTTTAATTTTTAAGACATTTTTTGATAATGTGTTTTTTGGTAAAAAAATACCCCCAAGACGTTCAGGAATTCAAAAGGCAGTGAACACAAGATTCTAGAAGCGCTAGTTTTATTTGATATATTTTATAATATTTTATTTTTAGAAGCTTTAGATTGTCAGTTGAATTCAGACTTGAAGAATTATATTTCGCCAGAAATTAAACCAAATAAACATTTTTTTTTTTTTTTTTTTTTTTTTTTTTTTTTTTTTTTTTTTTTTTCTGTGATTGGGTCAGTTGTGTATACTCATGAATATGTTTATGGAGGTGAAATCAGCACATGTTTTTATAGCTATGGAGATCCGCCAATCTGACTGGAGATTTCTACAGTGCTTTTGGTTATTGTGGTTCGAGGAGTGAATAAAAACAAGCACAGCCGTTCTGCATGTGGTTGAATAGATAAATGCATGCCAGGTTTTGCTACAAAAGCATCCACAGTAGCAGCCAAGTTGTAATTTATTCTGTGGAATTGGGGTGGTGACAAGCAAAAAGTTTCCAGCTCCCAACATCGTGTTTGTAGAATAGGACACCTTCAAACTGAACCTGCCTATTCCCCTGCATTTACAGCATGTCTAGCCCGCACTGTGGGCCGGAGAGGGGAGCCTTGTTTGGAGTGTGAGGGATCCCAGCCTACGGAGTATCCCAGGAACATGGCCAAGAGGGTTGAAGTCTCTTGAATTTTAGCACACCATGATTCAAAGTTATTTCATGCCTTCATTCACATTTTAGCGTCCCCATTGACCAATGGGAGAATGACATGTGGTAGAGATTTTATTGGTAGAAAATAATTTTTACTATGACTGGCTTTGGTGGGCAGGCTTTTCCTCTGCCCTGCCTTCTGGCGTGGGGTGGAGTTACAACGTTTGCCCGAGCAGCGCCTACGAGCTTTTGACGCACCTTAGCGGCTCAGAGCTGGGCATGCTCTTAAGCTACAGGGTGCATTTGTTTCCATGGTTCTCTACAAGGGAGGAACATGATTTACTTATTATTATTATTATTAATTTTTTTTTTTGGTACACTAAATTCAAATAACCATGCACTTGCTTTTGCTAATCCCAATGCGTTCTCACCTATTTGTAGACAAGAACTATCCAATCAAAGTAAGCCACCTAGTTAGTGTAAGACAAATAAATGCATTGAATGGGCACCACTTTTAGTGGTGATATGCTCGGTTTCATGTCACCTCTTAGGGTTTTGTTTTAGGTACCTGCTCGGTTTTTGGTCATATTTGGGCACTACGCTAGAATCGTCCAAATGGGCAATAGTAGCTCTTGGCTATTTCACCAAGTACATATTGAGTTTGCGGCATGAATTTCCATGTACTCACAACAAACATTATTTGGTGCCATCTTAGGGCACCATTTTAGAAACACCTTCGAATCTAGTTTCAAAATTTATAGCAAATAGTAAAGGAGTCCAAAAATGATTATTCTTGGCAAGTAATTCCAAATGTGGGAGTGATAGTCGAGTAACAATAGTTAAGTTTTTGAGTCTTCTCCTGCCCTATAATTGGTGCGGGACATGTAGTCACTCTTGCAACAAAATACACCTTTTATTGGCGTTCAGTAAGTAATAATAAAAAATAAATTATTCCACTCGCTCTATCCTTCCGTTTACTTTACCCATACACAAAAAAGTACTTTCCACTTCACTACGAATTTCCCATCCCGTAATTGAGTAAGTTACCTTAGATTGTATTTGTGAAGTTAGACGACTAACCATCTATAAACAAATGGTGAAAGCCATACCAAAGAATTGGGTGAGAATCTAAAAGGCCTATCTTGTCTTCCACCTCTTGAAATTTGATCTATCCCACTTTAAAGTTTGGCAAATCATCCTACAACAATTTTGAATGAGTTCACATATCACAACACATAACACATGACTACTACAGAATGTTTCAAATCATTCTATGATTCTTTTGCCACCATTACTAACAATAACAAAGTGATTGATCATTAACATTTGAATCGATTGCTATATCTACCACTACTTCAGAAATCCTCTTCCATTTCGAACACCCACAAGTCAATCCTTTAGAGTTTGATGATAATCTCATAACAAACAAACCATAAGGCCAATAAAATGAACGATTCTATAATATAACCATAAATTCAACCAAAGAAACAAGAAGTGCACGACAGGGAACTTCAAGTCAATCTACACAAGAGAAAGGCCTTGTATACACCAACAACCTTGATATCTGTTGTTGCAAAACATCTGTTTGAAAGGGGAAATCTTCACTGATAAATTAAGCTCAACGTAAATATACATAAGAATAATACATAACCCTGTTCATAATGGTTATGAGACCTTGCAATTCTTACCAGGTCTACCAATCAGTACAAGAATATGAATCCCTTTGGAATCCGTTTATACACAATACTTCTAAACAATAAGCTCTCCAGAGAAACAGTAGCTAGTCGACGTAGTGCACACCATCCATATGCAAATGCGCCGTTCTGTTAAGACTGACAAGCATTGGCTCACCACGGGTGTTCACAGAGAACGTTGAAATCCCCGCATTGTGTACATCTAGTACTCTGAACCTGCCAAATCACAAGCCATACAAAACAGAGCATTGTAAATGGTCATACTCTGGGTTGCCACTCCAAGGAAAACAAGGATTTTCACTAAGTATTTAATCATATTGTAAATGGTTCAAAATGACTGAGAGTGTAGTTGATCATTGGTAGTCATCTTGATTACAAATATGACCAACAATGTTCATGTGGGTACAAACAATCAGGAAATACACTTCAATGACATTAATCATGTTGGTATAGTCGCTTCGGACGATTCAATTACATCCCTTGGTACGAAAACTATGTTATTCTTTTAGTGTTAAGAGATTGGTTAGCATTTTGGAAGGTAAAAATGTGAGAAAAGGTGACAAGAGAGTTGCAGGGGCTAGAATGGATACCTGTCTGGGCCGAGGCCGATTGCTGCACAAAGCATGGCTCGCAGTATGGACTTGTGCGTTACCACCAACAATCTCTCACCCTGAAAATTCACACCAAACTGTCGGTATGAGGATTGTTTAACATTCGTAAACAAGGGAAATGGAATGTAAATTAACTTTTCTGGCATACGATTCTCTGAGCTGCACTTGCTCCCTCCAAGATTAGCCCGAACCAAAAAAAAAAAGAACACGAACAAGAAAAAAACACACTGATCTTCCAGAACATAATATATTGGCACAGGAATCAAATCGGTACAACATCATGGAGTGATCCACGATGAAGTTTCGAAAAAGGAACTGTAAACCACGACAGAGTATCAGTACTTAAAATGAGGCAGTGATTTATTCCTCAAATAGAATGCCACTGTAAAGGGGTGGTACGTTCAGAGGGTTCGAGTTTCAGAGCTTTAAGAAGCGATATGTGGAAAAAGGGGTGAGATTTGAAGAGATGGAGACTAGGAAGAAGAGGTCGAGAGCGGAAGAATGGCTTACAGGAGCCGAGAGAATTTCTTCCCATGCCATCTTGGCTTTGGCCCAAAGCTCCACCACAGGATACACACCATCCACATTGAAATTCAACGGGTCTTCCCTCCATTGCTTGAATAGCTCTGGATACTGCTCTCTCGCTTCGGCTGGAAAACAGGCCATTTCCACAACATTTGTTCTTGCGTAACTTGAGAATGAAGCTTCAAAATTGCACTAATCGATATGCGGATTCTCAGATTGTACATGAGCAATGATAGGGTGCTATACATGAAATACTAGAGTAGTTTTGTTCTGTAAGTGTTGAGGATTGTGCATCAAATAAGTTGCAGTTGAGGAGACGAGACAAATGGGCTTACTGTTCAGCATGCCCTCGAGAAACAGAAGGTTGGCCTCCCGCAATGTGTCCAGCCATATTATTGGCTCCTCCCTTCCTTCCCATATCAACTCCGCGCTTGTCTGATACCAGAAGCAACAATTATGTTAGCTCCTACCAATCAAGAATTGACCGACAGTTTGAATTATACAGACCTAGGACCTACAGACTAGCAAAAATGCCCAACCACAAAATCAAACCTCCGTAAGAGAAACAACTGGTTGCTGTAGGGAGTGATACACATGAAATAGTACTGGCATTTAGTAGTGCACATTTTCTATTCGGAGAACAACCCATGTTTGCACAACCAACTTTTCATCACGAAGAAGCTTACATGATGTCTAATCTAAGACCACATTAGATTGATTGTACAGATATGAGTTACAAGTTCATGTGTAATCAGAGGTTAAAGCGACAATCGGCGGCTTACTTCAATTCACTTCGAACCTTATTCGGTAAGCCACTTTCAGTGGCACCTCTGGATGCTCATTTTTCTTATACTCGAATCACTTGGTTTTAACCCTTGTCTGCTATGCCACAATTAAGTGGAGCCTCTCATTGTTCATTTATGTTACCTAATCTAGAGTGGATTCAAGCGCAAACGATCCAGGTACAATGAATAAGAAGATAGATATTTGGATCGATGATAACGGAGAATTCATGGAGGTTGCTTCGACTGGTCTTCAAAGTGAGAAAGTTCTACACCTTATGAGTATTTCCTCCCTCGAATCTCAGAAGCGTTCGACTTACAGTAGAAAGTTAACACGAATGATGGGACAGAGTAGGAAGGGTACCTTGGCTCGAGTGATAGGACTGGCGAAGCATGCATCAAATTTGAGCTGAGAAAGCGCGTCCCGAACTCGCACTGCTTGTGCGCATCCAACTTCCGACAGAACCGACTTATCTGAGCTTCCCTGGAGCCAAAGATAACCCCACACCCTCACTTTTGTCAAGCAGCCAAATCTCGGTGTTAAGAATCCGAAAAAGAAATGGACTAATCTCCTTTCTTTGTGAAAAGGAGAAACAATTTCGAAATTTGGAAATGTTCCAAAATGAGCAGTAATCAAAATGTGGAAGTGACTAGAATAAGAGCAACTATTGATGTGTTGGGTGTAGCCCTTCAGGAAGTCATGGAATGATGTATTTTTGTTAGGTGTTAGCATAGCAAAGCAAAGCAAATCAAAGCGAAGCAAAGGGGGTAGGAAGAGTGTAACTGACTTGCACGCGGCCTTCAGCGTTCCAGGAGCTGAGGCCATGGCGGACGAGCATGACGGTCTTGGCATTGGACATGCGCTTAGGAACCAGAGGCGCTGTGGCGCGTCGAAAATCCGTGGCGCCCCCCGTGAACCATGATGTCTCCGCCACCTTGCTGGCTCCATTGCCTGCTCCGTTTCCGTTAACGCTCACTGGGGCCAAGCCTGTGGTTGCCCCTGCACACTCAATTCACTTCATTGTTCAATGCCTTGCTTCTCCATTTCAGACCAAGTGCTCAATTGGGCGAGGGCGAGGGCGAGGGCGAGGCTCGGCTATGGGTGGCGATGGCTTACCGAAGCTAAGCTTGGGCTCATCCGCGGCGGCTCTCACGCAAGTGGCATCGACCGATCTCTCACTGGGAGGGCAGCAGCAGCGGCCTCGGAGGGTGCTGGTGCCGGTGCCCCACACCGAAGACGTGAGCTTGGTGGCCGGAGCGGCATCAGGGCGCAGGCGCGGAGGCCACGAGCAGTAAGTGGCCAGTTTGGGCGTGGCGACGGCATTCATTGCCAATTCTCAAACTTCCTCCTGCCAAGCTTATCAAAACGCTCTTGAGCTGCCCCAACTTTCACATACACGCATTTGGGATTCCCCCACACAATCTACAATTATATTTCGGTCATGCAGTCCATGCAGAATCGGGACGGAGGGAGAGTACCGGGGAAGGGAGGCGGTGAATGTCCAGATGTCGAAATGATTGTGCAAGGGCCTGATCGTTGGATTGATAGGAGAATCATGATGATTGCAGACTGCGGGAGAGAGAAGAGGAGTCTGTGGTGGTGAAAGCATGGCCCCTGTTGGAAGTGGCAACTGGGATTGGATAATACGACCACACCTTCGCTCCGTGGACGCCCTCCATTTGTGCATACCGCAGTGATTTGTGGTCTCTCCCCCTCTTGTCGTCTCCTCTCCCCTGGCATCCCCCCTCTCAAAGATTTTTGCGCTTTTCTTAAAGCTCTTACTAGTTTTGTCATCTCTAAAAAGTTATCCGACAACCAAGATGACAGCTGGTTTGATTAACCCAGTAACATTTGTCCTTCAAACATTGTGGAAGAATATGTGTCACTTGTTGAATGACTTCCGAAAAATGTGATAATGATACCTATGATCAACTTCTTAATAAAATGAAAGGAGAACCTTACACCTTGTAAAAACCTAAAAGGGATTGCTGAATGATTCGAATCACGAACAAGAAGTATAAGGAACCATCCAGTGATCGAGGTGATTAATTCATTAAATAATATCAAGTTTCGGATATTGATGTTTTGTAAACAGATAGAGGAATTCCCAAACTTAGGCAATTTTGGCATCAGTGATATGGTAAAATACTAAAATTCAGCGAGATTTCAAGTTCTCGTAGTCAGGGCGACAAGATTCTTGGAGATAGTAAAAGCTAGGTGCATTTCTTTGTACTCTTTTTTGTTACATTTTGTGATAAGGACGTGGACGGTAAACCAAGTGGTAGGCCCTAATACAGGATAGCCTTGGGTCCTGGGGACCCAGATTACAAGCCTCAGAAGTTCTCACAACTCGCTATTGAGTGAAAAACATCTAAGAAAAGCCACAATTAACTTGCGAAAAACTCAGTGCGTGAAAAAGAAAGATGTCAGCTTGACATCTTCGTCATCTGTCTTCATAATACAGAAGATTACTAATTATAAAATTCATAGAACTGATACAAACATCATCTTGTAAAACTTCTGATATCCAGGACCCATGTATATGGATGGACGTATGGGAGCACTCTCGGAGCCATCACACCCCTGTTGGCTTCCTGAAACCGAGAAGCTCACAAAACCACCATACAAGCCGCTATCTTGCTATCCAGAAAGACCTACTACTAAAAATCCAACACTACAAATGATAGTACACGAATCGGATACTGATCTCGCTGTCGATCCGATAGCCAATATAAAAAAACTTAGGTCTGGTGAGGGTCCTACACGAGTATCATCTTTGGGTGATCTCATATTCCAACCCACCCCCCGCCTTCAGTCTTTCCATGCGCGCTTGCAGGCCTGAAAGGGCCTTGTCCTCACCTACATCACCACTCGAACTGGACCGAGAATGTGAACCATTCGTAGAAAAATTTGTCGTTCCAGTTGCTGCTCCTGCTTGAATGCTTTTCATCCTCTCCCTTATTGCATCGAGAGTGCCTCCCATAGCTTGATTGTGGGGCTTCAAATCATCAAAACCTACACAAGTGCCATGTCGAATATCAGAGATAGCGCTCCAGCAGGAAAGGAACGATAGCGAAAGAGGATCAGAGCTTTACCTTGAGGATTAGCCATAACATTATGTCCCGCAGATGACTTCAAGGGCAGTGATTCCGCATACTCAGGTGACCTGGTGTCTGAATACGTAGAGCTACTATTATCCTCAAATGCATGGCTCCCACTTTCCACTCCCTGGACCCTTCCTCGATGCTGAAATGAAGTTGCTGATTTGTTGTATGTAGCTGTCGGAGGAGACACTGGTGGAGGTGTAGCAATAGGAATGCTTCCGAAAGTTCTACCAGCAGCTACGTTTCTTTCCATCTGCCAAACACAAACACATTGCATTAGTTTGCATCCACATGGAGTGTCAACAAGTTCAAAATTTGCTTGATATCCAACCTGGGCAATGCCATCGCTGATATAAGTCCGGAAAGCTTCACTTGCATTTTGCAGCTGGGAGAATATGTCGACCTGATAAGATAGAGGTCATGTCAGGAGAACGATTTCAATGACAAAATCTCGGTACTCCGAATAGAGACAATCAGAAGAAGATCCAGCTTCAAAATGAACAAAATCCAAACCTGAGGATACAACTGTGTGATGCGGTACAACTCATAGAGTCCAATTGTGCAGGTCTGTTTGTCACCAATCTTCTTGAACACCGCAGCTAGCTCTTGCTGCAAAATTCCAAAATTTGATGAACAGAACATCACAAACATGCATACTTCGTTGACAGGAAAGGAAATAATTGGGAGCAATCACGAGAATACAAAGCAGAGGGCAAAGCGTACTTTTAGCTGGGTCTCTGCAGAATGATTTGACGGTGAAGAACCTCCGTTGTTTGAAGCAGACCACTGAGTTTGTCCAACTGTTCCCAAGGTCTACGAGATTCCACGCAGATAAGAACCGAACGCCCATCAACACACTTATACCGCCAATTGAGTAAAAAGTACATACCATACCCGAAAGAAAAAAGAAACAAATAAGGTAGCATGCAATAGATGCTTCTAATATTGCATTGAAACAAATTGACAATCCTCGTTTGAGAATTTCTAGTCTATTCCTCCACATATTTACAGGCGTCTACGTGACTGATCCTGCTGTACAGGGACACTTCGCCTATATTAACGTCACAACTCAACTAAGACACCCTAATTAGTGCCCGAAGAAACACTGAGATTCTAGAAACCACTGCTACATCAACTTCAAGAATATATCATATCCATCGCCCAAACTGATTCCATTCTCGGCCTATTAATGAACAGAGAGATATAAATCTCCAAACTATCTATTTAAGAGAAAATTAACTTCCGTATCAAAGCACCTGAAGGTTGAGGTCGATGTAAGCAAGGATGATAGGCTGAGGCTCCAGATCGATCGGCACCAAAGAAAGGTGACCTTTGATAGCAGTTCCACGAAGCTTAACCAACTCATGCAACAGAGTTTTCACCATCCGCAAGGGCTTGTCATCAGCTCCAGCTCTGTTTCAGGCAACTTTCATAAGTACTATGAAGAGAAGGAAATATTCTGATAAGGTTGGAAACTATGGTACAACTGCAGATATCATAAATATCAGAGATACTTGCCGTCCACGATAATGCTCGAATGAAAAGAACAGCGATACAAGTGGTAAAGAAAAGCTAAGCATACCTTTTCCTGATTTCTGCCATTCCCAGCTCTTCAAAGTACCTATGGATACTTTGAAGGATGCGGTCAAGATCCACTTCAAGCAATGTGGAGCCAAGGACCTGCCACCAAAATGAGTAGTTAAAATCGGATTTAATCAAGTAACATCTACCCCTGATCTCTGCAAAAAAATTACTAAACCGAAGTACTGAAGAACAAGAAGAGTGTCTGACCTTCGTGAGCTTGATAAGGCACTTGACAACAAGATCAAGAAATTTCTGATTCCTGACGACTGCTGTCCCTTCTTGACGACCAGTGAACTTGGTTGAATCCATAGGGCGTAACAAGTATATAAGAACAATGAATGCTGATGTGCGATCGGCATTTTCCTAAAGGGACCACCAAAATCAAAGACGGCGAAATCCGAAATGTCAATACCGCCATACTCTTGCTGAGTATTGATCATGAAATAGAGAAGCACTAATGAAGCGGATTCAGATCTAGTATACACTAGATAATGCTTGACAACAAAAGAATTGAAGCCCACTAAAATTCCAATAAATTAATCGAATGAGTTTTGACGACTTAGAATCTAGAATTAGCTGCGACCTTATGAAGACGATACAGTCCTCTAGCATAACCAAATCAACTCAATATGAAAAATTACCAGGATTTTGAGCATCAAAACATTCATAGCCTTCAACAGCTGACTACCGTCATCCATAAGCAAGACCCGCTCGTCCAACAGCCAAACCAGAAGTTCAGTAATTAGGTTGTGCAGAGTGCCTTCCTTAACAGCCCTTGCTAGTTTTTTCACTTGGAATGTCTGCGCGAGGTACGATTATAGAGTGAGTAAGACATGGGCATTTTGGAAGGATTTCCTTCACAGATCAGATATATCATTCTGCAACCACAATACAACATTCCTAAACATGGAATGTCAGAATGCTGTAGTGAACGTGAAACATACCTGCATGAGGGTGTTGAGAACATATTTACAAGACCTCGAAGAAGCTCCCGCAAGGCCTAAATTGAAAGTAGTAGTGACCTGGTATTCAAGGTAAATTGGTGAGAAAAGTACACATTCCAAATCAACCCACAATAAAATATCAGCTTCGAACTCATTGTTGAAATCTGCAGAGTAACGAACTGGAAGGGACGTTCAGTCAATTCAGTATATTCTAATTAGCAGACCTGATTCGCTTAAGTGAGAATTACCGCAATTTAAGACTTCAATGCAACTGCTATAGACCACCATACACGAGAGAGGCTTCTGGTTGCAATTCAATGTTCAGATATCATACCTTCACAAAGAGGGTGGTTACAAGAAGGTCGGCATCATTTGCAAGTTCATCTAAAGCGCCGCTGTCTGGATCTCCCGCAGCTTTAGCCAACTCGTGACAGACTAGCTTCAGACCATCCACAACCTGAAGATGATGCAGAAAGGTGAGATCTTACTGAAAAATTAGACCCTACATAATACAAGTGAATAAACTGATGGATTGATGATCCAAGTTAAACTTCGAGGCATCAGTAAGTCTCAACAAATGACTAACCATACTTAATACCATATTCAGTGACAAGATAAGTTCTTTGGACAATCTGTTCACAATTACTAAACAAAAATATAACTGTACGAAAATATATAATGAGATAGTTGATATCATTAGGAGCAACTGAATATTGAAAGTTCACAGCACCTGCTCTGATGATGTCGCATTGTTGATAATATCCAGAGCTTCGTTCCAGTCCAATGGACTTGATTGCCGCATGTTTCCATGAGGACCCTCAATTCCAACCTCTATGTGCCCATTACTTGATCCAGAACTGGTATAAGCAGAATGCATTTATCCCAGTAACTATCAGAAAACAACGACTAGAAACAAATTCAAGTGCAATGAACTTCCCTTTAGAAAGCTCATTCAATTCGCTCCGACACAAAAACGTATCTAAAGATACAGTGTAACAGAAAAAGGCAGAAGTCTCAGATCCCTCGTATGACAAGATGAACATATTGGACCAATAACGACTGGTAGAAAGTAACATTCTAAAATAAAAATGAACATAATGTGCCATCACCAGTAATTGCTAATACACAGACAATGCCATTCAAGTTGATTCCAGTGATCAGCTCTACGGCCTTAAACTGCTGCTTAAAAAATGACTAACAAAAATGTGTATAACCTGTTCTGTTCTTGCTAAAGCAAGTTACAGACAAGGCATCCTTTAACCGCAGCATTCCTAAACTAGACCATACTACCCAAAAGTTCTCATGATTATTGATGCTTATCCCTTGGCAGTGGGAGAGAAGCAGACGCAATTCCACTGTATTCCGACTGACCTGGTATCCACAGCAGAGCGCTTTACAGAAGCCCTTCCCTCGTCTGCTCTCGCCTCGAGAGCTCTAGCCTCCTCTGCTCTGGCTCCACCCGGTTTGCCTTCCTTTCGCTTATCCATCTCTCGAGCCTGGAGTAAAAAATGAATAAAAACCATGAAATTCAGTCTGGAGGTGGAACTATCTACACATCCGAAAACAATACAACAATCAGAATTGACATCGTACCGTCCACTTGAACTTCTCATCCATGACCCCTTTCTGTGCGCCTGTAATCTTGCCGACATACCTCCAGATATCTTCACCTGCAGATCAGAATAGACAGCACAAGCAAATGATCAAATAGTGTCAAACAAATAAAGCCAGGGAGCAGCAATCTAAAGCTAAAGAACATGTTCATTGAATCTCTATGTTAAGACATGGTCAAGATCAGCTTCTAACCGATGTAACATACACCTGACCAGCGTTGTTCAAAAGGAAAATGAGGGGACAGCTCTCAAAATCAAGAAGTCTTAAATAACGAGACCAAAGAGTAAAACATGACAATGACCCACCCAGAATCTTATATGCGGTTGCCAACGCTGCCAATGATGCTTTCCGAATATCACCATCTCTTTCAACAGTCAGAGCTGCGATGGATGCCAACGCTTTGGTGGAACCCACGATCTGTATCAAATGAAATGAACCTTTTTCCGATCAACAAATAGAAATATACGAACTCAAAAGACAACTAGCCAGGACAATAAGGTTCCAGATTCACAAAAGAGAAATCAGACTACAACAAAAGTAAGAACCCCAATATATTAAGGCCGTGCAGGTCGGATAAACCAAGCAGACAAACAAACAGCTAACAACAACACACTACTTCTGATATCATCATAAAACAACCAGCACTGTAACGACAGCAAGGGACCCGCCTCGTAAACGCACCAAATTCTAGCATACAGTCACATAGGCCCTTCTTAGCATCAAAACCAATAAAATAAAATAAAAGATAACCAGAAGAACAAATGAAGCAAGAGGTACCTCAACACCGCACTGCTCTATCATAAATTCAATATTTTCAACGCACTCGATCCTCGTGCGATTGTTCTTGGACTTAAGACCGACTGTCATATATACGAACACTTTCGGCGCCGGGTAGATGGAGCATAATAACCTTGTCAACTCCCGAATTTTCTCACGGACCTTTTCGATGTTATGTCCAGACTGTTTCAGACAAAGAACTGGTCAGATAAAGTGAACAGTGGTGAATGTAGGAAGGTTCAAACTATTCCAAATACATTAAGCTGACAATATGATCAAGAAGAAAGTTCTTGCCCACGCCTGAGATGTAAACGTACCTTCTCCACCAAACAGGGAAACAAGATGCTTGATTCATACTCACTGAACATGTACGCTTCGCCCTTCAAACCCTCTATTAGATCAAAGAGGAAGTCAATGACCTGAATCAAAACAACGAACGGTGGATAAAGCTTCCATCAGAATGAGTAACAACACTTGAGCCTAAGGTGTCTAGCATGGACATACAATCCGGCAGATTAAAAAGAGATCCTACGACCTTGTCACCTCTACTGGATATTTCCAGATCAGCATTGGATGAAGTTCAAGGGCCAGTCTCACCTTAAGAAGACAAGTTGTATTCGATTCAGCGAATCGTAACGAGCTCCATCGGAAAATAACATCCAGAATCTCGATAATCTCCTTGGTATGATTTGGGATAGCCTATAAACAAGATAAAGGAAACAGTTTCAGTACTTAAGGCATGCTGCGGAACGTGATACTACTAAGTCCGTTCCTAACCATTGACCATCCGGGAGCTCAAAGCAGACTTCAACAAAACTATCCCGTAAACGGCCAGATTTGGAGTAAAACATGGCATTCTGTAAGTGAGTACCGTCCAGCAGATAAAACTGTGGTCAGAGTCTAATCTTCAGGATGGAAAGATAACTACTATTGATCAATAGACTGCGTGTACTGCATAAGACTCTTCACTTAAAAATTCCTCTAAATCTGCTGTACTAATACGAGGTGAGTGAAAATTCACGAACCCTTTGGAGCAACTCAAGGCCGTCAATCTGTTTCTTGAAATCCGGACTTAGGAGTTTCTTCTGAAGATCTTCCCGGAAGAACTTCACAATGTCAGCCTGGAGTCACGAGAATAAGGAGTGACGTAGTTAAGACAAAAGCAATAACATGCAAAAATATCACACATTAAAGCAGATCTAGAACAGATACTAGCGTAACTTTAACAAAGGTGCAAATGAATCTCTCGGATCACCTCAACTTCCTGTGGCTGTTCTCGTCTCGCAGCGTCATCAAACTTATACTTCCGAAAATTCAACCTTTCTCGTTCGGCCTAGACAAACAACATAACGTCATCCACACCGTGAATAAAAACTCCAATATAGTTTTTATAAAAAAAAAAAAAAGTCTCGAAGCAAACAAGGACCTCAATTGTTTCCGTCCCCAAAGGAGAAAATTTTAGCGCACGCTATCAGAAAGGTACGAGTACAAGGGAATTAATGAAAGTCCACCTTGTGTGAGTCCTTCAGATTGAAAAGTGGCTGTCCTGCCATTTGAGAATCGTAAGCCTCAGCAGCTAACGTCGCTGATGTCTTGGTTTGTTTCGGGCCCGATTGTCTCTGTCAAACGGCATTCCGTCTAAGTAATTAATGTTGCGAAATGTTGGTACTGAGTAAAAATGACTAAGACAAGAAAAAAAGCCTGGCCGAAGTGAAACCTAACTAGCTCCATGTCCCTACCAGAGTGCTGTGCTGCCGCTATAGATCAAAAGTGAAACTAGAAAGTCAATATCTTACTGGCCGTAAATGATTACATCAAGGATAGGCATGTCTTTATTGAGGAAGTTGCTTATGAAGAAATATACGATAAAGATGAAAGGAATTTCAGCGCTTACAGTAGCTGCTCCACGGCTAATGGTACTAGGATTTCTACTAGACGCCCGAACCTCAGAGGTAGGACCTTTACTTCCAGCTTTGGGAGTAGTGCTTGCACTTGTGAAAGAATCTTCTGAGGCACCTGCAAGAAAAACAAATGTCAAAATAAAATCTGCGGATTCGATACAGGGGAGCTGACGACAGGAACTAACTGATCGTACTACGTATACACCACGACCCAGATATAGGTGAAGCACGTTGAAAGAATGAATTGACGAGAGCTAATTCAGTAAGAAACCAAGTCAATCACAAAACGTACTAGATGATCTTTGATGGTCGAATACAGTTTGCAAAGCAGCGAGCGCTGATCCTTGCACTCCTTTCGATGCTTTCATGACCTGGAGAACACAGAACGTCAAAAAAAGACAGTGAAACCATACAACTGGCTTACGTTGAATTAAACAACGGGTAATCTGAAGCCACGAGGTGAAGATCGCGGACAGCTTTAGCTGTACCAACGCCAGCAGGTAACAAGAACCTTCCATAGAAAGTTAACTGACTATATAGTTCGGCAAAAAGGAACGAAGTGCCATTACCGCCTCGACGTCGAAGACTCGGATAAGCTCTATCAAGCAAGCTTCGGCCGACTTTCGCATATCAACAAATTTGTCCTGCAGCACCGATAAAAAAATTCTTCAGAAATTTGTGAACATGATGCTTAGTTTGCAAATTAAGTACTCTGATTGATATAACTAATACCTGTAGACCCATGGAGATGGGTTTTACTAGCTGTAAAAGAACCGCCTGATCCCCTTGTTTAGCAATATTTCGTGACACCCACTCAAACAGGTCTTTGCGTCCTTCTGCAGCAATTTTGGCCTCAACCAGTGCAGGAATAATGTAAGGAAGCTGCAAGCACACTTCAAAAGTCAATGGCCATCAAAGACATAAATGTCAATAACCGATAATTTCATCACTTAATCTGAAAGGATAGATCAAAAGTCATGAGTATTCACGGGTTTAAAAAGGCACTGCATACCATTTTATCAAGTTGCAATAATAGCACCCAGGCGTCTAACATCTTGACAACTGCTTCTCGAACAACTTTCTTGTTATCACCGAGACATTTTAGAGCGTCGCCCAAGATCCCCTAAACAAAACATGACAAGCATACCAATATGAATATGGAACATTCACAAACCTTGAGATATCATTCAAATAGCTATCGAACAAGATCCAATTCCGACCCGAAAACTGATCAGATTATAGAACACACACAAATACAATAATCCCAGCTAAATAGAAAGATCAGACACAATAGCAAATCGAGATCCGGGTATTCCGAGGAATGTGAAGATACCTTGCTGTGCTTTTCAACAACAGCACCCATGGCTGTTGCGATTGCCCCAAGAGTAGCCAAAGTCATAATCACCAAGTTCTTGTTTGAGTCATTTAACCTCGCTTTCAAGCTCATGAAAAGTTCACCTGCAAGAGGATCAGATCAGCAGGTTCTCTTGCACGTGGCTTTATATTAAGCTAAATTTCACTCTTAACTCCGTTACATGGACTTCGTGAGGCAGGCAGTGACAAACAGCAGTACCTGTTCCGGTAGGTTGTATCCTTTTATGAGCTTCCTCGATAATCCCATTCAAGACCTCGAGTGACTCTTGTCTTAACTGCATAGAGACAAGAAGATTTAAATAAGACGAAAGAAACGAACCGAATTAAAGTGAACAAAGCAACTAATCAGTTGTATGACATCCACACGCATAATCGAAATCAGTGACGTCCAGATGCGTGAGACCTCCCTGAAATATGACACTTATGAAGAAAAACCAACTAAGAAAAAAAGGCTTGCCTTCCAATCTGCGCTGCTCATGTTCTTCAACAAAGCTGGAGTTAGTTTCGCACTGATATCTTCCCGAGGTAAGCCGTCAGTACCGCCCGTTGGAGCACCAACATCCACCGCCCGAATAGCTCTTTTGGGAGCGGTTGCAGGTCCCTGAAACAGAATTTCTTGGTCAACAATCACAACTGACGTGACTCAAAAATGACTCATAGAAATAAGCATACAAGTACCACTACCAAAGCTCTGATGGCAAGAAATTACCTCGTACGGGTTTTTCTCAATCTCCGCGTCAATCATCGTCTGCAACTGCGGCTTAACGTCCGTTAAGAAGCCTTTAAGATCTACACAAGGAGAGCGGATAGCCTTCCAATAGTCAGTACTGAGTTCAGGTATAAGTAGGAAATCTCAAACAGTAAAACCCCGGCTAAAATGTAGGACAGTCACCTGGGCCAACATATTTGTGGAGGACACCAAAGAGCTTGACAGTTGCAGTTCTGACAGGAGCAGCACTAGAACCAAGTCCAGTATCTTTGCAAAAGTTGATGAGATCCTGCCAGGAAAAACCATAAATTGCATGTGAGCTCTGGAATAATTGTTGATAGCAAAGGTAGGACTGGATACTAGAACATCATGATCTAGAATCCGACTAGGCGCGTATCAAGCCAGAGGAAGCTGCAACAACCTTCAGTGGAACATGCCCGATTCCAAAATCGTCCAGCGCAGTTACCATCCAACTCAGACCTTCGCTTAGAACTTTAGGATTCTTGTGATCCTTCATTATCTTGAAGAGCTGCATCATGAGCGGAATCAATCAGTCAACAAGCGGAAATTTCTAATGAGATGCACCCAATGAAAAGCACTAAGTAGGAAGGATCAAAAAAAATGCAGGAACATACTCTCTCAAAGATAAACTTCGGACCCACTGCCTCACAGAACGTAGTCAGACATTTCGTGGCCTGTATCCTCGTTTTGATATCACCAACTTTCTCTACCACGCCTGTAAAGCATTCAAAGAGTCTCTGGAAGTTAAAAAGTCGGCTTATAAATATAAGGCTTAAATTCAAGAATATAGAGTCACAGCATTCGCAAATGAAGATCATTGGAGAGATGTCTTCCGAGTCAGGGCAAACAGAACCTACCAGTAAGGCAAAGGACAACACACTTTTTGGAAAAGCGTGTAGCATTCTGAGCTATCAAAACTACGGCCTCAATAGCCTTTTGTTGTACCTGCACAACCAGGATTCGAATGAGATAAAGATACAATCACAATTGAACCAAGTTTGCCTACAAGATTAAATCATGCTGTCAACAGGCAACAGTAAGATAAAATGCCGAGAATGCCATCAAAACCATGTTTTAATAACCAAAAGGCGACTCGTGTACCTGAATGTTCTTCTCATTCCATCCCGGTAATACGCACAATAGGCGAATGAGCAACTCAGCGTGCTGGTCAAGCGTCTTCAATCCTTCCACAGTGTCCTTCAGAGAAGTAATAGCTGAACATACACGGAACGAACCAAGTGAAAAGGAGTTGATTGCTATTTCACTTTGACTTATACAAAAAATGAGAGTTAAAATAAAAACAACGTCAAGAGCAATCCCTCACCCCCTCGTTTGAAAAACCCACAAATCGTATGACGAGAAACTACTTCAGGTTGTTCATGCAGATAACGATTCAGACAAAGTAGAAACCATTGCTTTCCTCACCTTCGAGACGCTCTTTCCAATTTGCACTCTTTAAATTTGCAAAGACTTCCGGTTCAAAAAGAGGACCAAGTCTGGACTCGATGTCTTCCAAACTCATCTCTCCAGGCTGCATGATGCCATATCAATATTAATGCTTTAAACTCTCCTCAGAAGAACTGATTCGCACTTATCCTGCACCTTAGGCCTACTGATATCAACAACTGATCAGAACTGCAAGACTGCATTTAAAATGATTTGGATCAGGGTAGGTCTGTCGAAGTCCTCAATAAAGGACATGTTCGAAATTCTACCTCGACGTCTTCAGGTGCCTCAGCTTGAGCCTTCGCTGCAGCTGAACTACCTTCAGATTTCTTGGCTCCACCAGATGCAGTACTGGGCTTTTTTGGAATCTGAACGGTAACTCACGTCGGTCATTACCCCCAGAATTTTGTACTAAGATGGAAAGATATGAAGCTGCAAATTCCGCATACTAGCTGAGGCACATCTAGGACATAAAACATTATGATTGAAATGAACAGTAGTACATAGAGAAATGGGAACTTACTGCAGAAACAGGTCTTTTCCCAGACAAAAGACTCGCAGCTGAAGACGCCTTCGGACCACCCTATACACAAACCTCTACAAACTTCAGTACTGGAGAAAAAAAAACCCAGGCATTGCAACACATCCATATCTAAGTACAGGAAGCAACGAATCATCTCGAATATATCACGATTTAATCGAAGGCAAAATGAAAGAAAAAACTGGCAGTAACAAATTGACATAAGGTAAGTGTTTACATTTGACGAAGATGAACCATTGGCATCTGCCTGAGCCCTAGAGAAAGCTGCCACACAAAATGTCCACAAAATCACTTCACGCTCCTGCAAACTAGGGCTTCAGACAATACCATATTCACGACCATACATGCAAATAAGAATTATACAGCCAGAGGACCTGTACCTATGATAATTTCCATATTGAATATGCATCCACACAAGAAGCGTGGCTACAAAGACTTGCACAGTATGAGAAAGGAATCGAATACGAACCTGGAGCCGCTGCGGCAGGAGTGCTACTCTCAACTCCGCAAAGTTCAATAAGCTTTTTCTTCCTGACGTCATCGAGCTTCTCCAATGGTCTTTCTAGAACTTTCATGCCGACAACCTGTGAAATTCTCACATGAATATCTTGCAGCAACAAGACTTCACAAAATGCTGCATTACTTTGAAATGGTATAGATCAAATCCTTTCTTTCCAGGAACTGTGTCCTGGAACTCCAAAGAATGGAAAAAGTAAGAAAAAGACAGACCATAACGTCTGGGCAATATACACACAACAAGATCTACAAAGTATATTCAAATCATAAAAATCTCATTCACCTTCGCAAAAGCAGCCAGCGCAAGAAAAGCTGCATCTCGAACCTCTGGAGAACTATCGTTTAGGCCCTGCTTACAAAACAGTGCAAGGAGTTACTGGCAAGTAGGAATGTGTGTTCAAGTCAACATGCCCTGACAGATCTTCCTTCGGAAATATTTCTCAAGCACAGCTGGGACAGTGCACGTCTGAGCATAAAGTACATGATCAGTACAAATAAGGTGCTTTCAGAACGGTATGCCATTCCAAATTTCCATACTCCAAATTTGTACAAATCAAAAAAATGTGGGGTAAAAAGCTCAAATCTTCGAAAAAACAGCCGGGTAGCTGAGTCCTATGCACGCTGATTCTACATAGAGCTAAGGAGCACAAAATGACAGTTATTCTCATTGAACAAGTTAACCAAGAAGAAGTAGAGACAAGAATACCTCCATTAAGATGGGTACATACTCCTTGTGCAACTTAAGCACTGTTGCCTTGGTACTAGTCTCGATACAGGTAGCCACCCATGTTAGACACGATGATCGTACCAAGGGAACTTTGTTCTTCGCAGCAAGTTTGACATCTGAACAGGATTTCATGCAGAGCAATTCGTCAGCTCAACAACAGCAAAACAACGTCCGAATACTTCTGTCAGGTTGATTTGTACGTGTGTGAAGGAAGGAAGACTGCGCTAGTAGATGTGAGTTACTTGCCTTCGATAACATCAAGTAGTTGAATACAGCCACCCTTGTGGATAGAATTGAGTGTTGTAGTTAAGGCATCAACCATAACCTGTTTCTTCTCTTTCAACTTGTCCTGGAAAGAAGAAACAAAGATTCGTAATGAGGAAACTCCGAGGTCGAAGAAGACATACGATGCTAACAAGGCCTGGAATATGAGAGACCCATAAAAGAGATGTAGACTTACCAAAAGAACAGGTAGCAACAACTTCGAGCCAGAAGTGAAATCCTTTCGTAATCCACTAGCCAAGTTGCCAATCGCTTGAACTGCTTCAACAGCTACAGCTATATTTACATCTGTTACAAGCTGAAAGCCAACCATAGCGAGTTAGAACCGTAACTATAAGTTGGTCCGCACATGAAAATTAGAAGGTGAAAAAATGTTTGATATATTTTACAAATGCATGATTTCTTGGCCGCGACATGGACAATATTCGAGAGGTAGTCAATTCTCATAAACAAAAAACACTAACCTTCTTTAAAATACGCGATACTTCAGAGAAATCACCGTTTTGAATCTTCTTCACAGAGGCCAGCTTTGTCAGCTCAGCCACCGCATCTCGCCTTTCAGACCATTTGGTTGCTTTCTACAGCGTCACAGGACCACAAACATTGGGCAACACATTGTTAGGATAACCCCCAGAACAGAAAAGAAGCAAATACCGATGAATTGGATGTGCAAATCTCAACTTAAGAATGTGAATGAGATAAACACATCTTGCTATATTTCTCTTGACACCTCAAGTTCTATATCCGTCTTAACTAAGAGTCCAAAGACAACAGTTTCAAAACCGCTTGACTGAAAAAGCTATATTGGTGCCACACTGCAAGAGCGTTCTGAGGTTGTAGATAGCATATATTCAGTGCAATAGTGAATTCCAACAAAAAAAGTATCGAATTACTGATTCAACTGGAACTATGGTTCTGTGACCAACAAAAGATTTTCCAATGGTAGTGCATGATGATTCGTGAAAGATGAAATGCACCAGAGTAAGACACAAATCATTGAAAAAAACTCACCACTCCATCCCAGAAAGTGGACTTGCCCAATGGTGTCAAAATGTCGACAGGATCTACCAGATCATACTCATCTATTTCGGAATTACCTAAAAGCAAAGAATATCTCGGGCATGTTAGTAACTCGTATACAATATTCTCACATATGGCAAGTAGATGAGTAAAAGGCAAAACTTCGGAGTACCTGCTGCAGGAACATCATCTGTCGGACCAGCAGTAGCCACAGAGGCAACTGCTGTTTCTGTTTCTTCTAATGCCTGCTCAGACCTGTCCACGAAACAGAAGCATCACATTGGAGTGAATAAATCCCGATAGAACTACCGACAACATTCGAGACCCCAAAATGACGGTCAGCGATATTTGGAGTTAAGCAACTAACTCTGAAGGGTGCTCTGGAATATTTAAACAGTGCGCATCCCCACTACTCACCTAATCTTTCGAGTAGGCTTGGCTCCCGGAACAACACTTTCAACTTCTACCTCCAGCTCCTTTTTCTGTCAGGATGAACGAAAAGGGGCACTTAACTAAACATGCAATTATATCACACTGTGAGCATTCCATAGGACGAATTCACCTGATGGCACAAGAAAAGTACTTATTCATTACTATTTTGAAATCAAGGTGAACACTCAAATTAGAGAAGGCAAATGGGACAGTTAAGAGTGTAAAACTAACCATCGTATCTCGCATCTTGTCGAAGAGGAGATTCTTTACGGCATCTTTTCCAATCCACCGGCAAAGTTCAATGGTTAACCCCTTTGCACAAGCTCTGACATTTGCATCTGGATGGTCAAAGAGTTCTGGAAGCATCTTCATTATTCGCTTGGCTGGGACCACTTTGGTTCCAAACTGACTGAAATCACAAGACACCAGAATTTGCTTACAATTTGCAGGTAGAAGGCTGCATTAGATAAGAAAGACGACAGTGAAGACTTTGCATTTCAATTAAGTTCAGCAGACCTGACAGCCTGGTACATGGCATCGATCGCAGGAACCACAGCTTTTGCAAGCTTCGCTTTCACACCTTTCTCCATAGCGTCCTGCGTCAAGATACAGATGCCGGGTACATTAGTCAAATAGCATAAACCGATTCATTGAATTACAAAGTCATGTCCCTATCAGCAAAACTTGCTGGAACGAATTGTAGCAGTAGCATGCAAAACATCTGCTGAAGAGCGTTGGAGATACAGAGAAGCCTAAGAATCAGAGAGTACCAAGAGGGTTATCTCAAAGTAAAAAAGATGCGAAACGATAGAGTAGGGGTCGGACCAGAAAAGCGTCCGTTGCTTCAAGCTCAACCCAGAGAAGAAACACGGCCTGGGACTTCTCAAGGGTTTTTGGCCGACCGGTCATGCACTTCATTACAATAGAATCGGTGATTTCTTTTGCATATCTGCAAAAACCACAACATTCTCTAACTGTTGGAGTGCTAGCTAAAAAGATATGGCAGGCATCAATACTAGAAACCTAATGAGCAAGCTCTCTGAGGCTTTCCTATCATCCGATTGTTAAGTACACCGTTTCATTCGTGTTCTGACCAAAAGACTGCAAGGAAGAGAAAAGAGAGACGTGCCTGCTGGCGTCAGTATCTGCTGCGCGTAAGTAAGCTATTAGCGCATCCAACGCTTTCTCTTGACAAGGTGCATTTGAGTCGGCTACCGCTTTCTTGAATAGAGGACCTGCGCCATTCACGACAAAGAATTACGGTGGAGATCATCGACAAATCGAAGTGCTTTCATCCCAGAGTACATGGTTGCAAGTTGCCTACAGATCATCGCTAAATGGGAACAGATACTTCCAATCAATTCAAAGCTTCAGAATTAAGTTCGCGATTTACAATGTGATGAAGTATCGCAATCGACGTACTCACACCGAGAGTGTACAAAAACAGAGCACCTCAGTGGATAACCCTAAAGTACTCTGGCTGGTTGTGATTCTAAATGCATGCTCTCACGGAACTGAAAATTATACCGCTTCCGGTAACACCAGTTCCAGAAGGAAGAATTCGAACTGCTGAGAGCTGAGTACTTCTATCTTGATAGAAGCCAACCCTAGAGCACTCTGCCTCTAATATTACCAATCTCTCATGCACGCTCACCTAAGTCCTCCATAAAATCGGCTTCTGCTTCGATCCCTTTTGATTGAGACACACATTATAGGAGCGTCGAACAGACTACAAAACCCTTAGTCTAGGACATGACAATTCAGTCCCGATAAGTGACTCCTAGTACCAATCAGCTCCAATAGAAGTAGGCCTACGGTCGCTTCCTTCAACCAGGCTCAGCACCAAGAAGCGGATGACCCATTTTAGAGCTGAATGAAATATCCAGCTATCAGATCAACTATCTCGACTGTAAGAGCCATGAGAACTCGAAAACAGAGGTAGACTGCAACGGTAACAGATAAAATACAGAATTGTAACAGCTCCTCGACACAAAGAAGGCGGACGGGTTCCAGGTAAACTGCTTGAATCCTCAACAGACGATTGCATGATCATGCCAGCAGCCATTCTCCACTAGCTACCCTAAAAAGTCAGAAATGAAGTGACCTAGAATCCAACTTGAGTGAATACAATCGAGAGTACTGATTGGACACCGCTGATTCTCATTGCACCCCAAGGGCAAGCCTAGCTTCTCAAGCACAGAAAGATTCTGCCGGCAATCACCGCCTATTACCACGAGATGTGCATCGCCGCCTAATTGCTGACTAGAGAAACCTACACTAGCGCAATCGAGCACGTTTCATTTAAAAATTGCAAAAATGCGTCAAAGGCAGAACGTGCCAGCCATTGTCTATTTACTCACTCCCTAACCTAGACACTTGCTACGAACCTTGAAAACTCTCCAGGGGTTTTAAGAAGACGAAGAGTCATCGAAGTACATGGAATTCCACATCAAGAAGGCCGTTGTTCAAAAATTCGGAGTCATTGCCGACACTTACCAAATTCCCTGAGGCGAGGATCTTTGGGATCCATGATGCCGTCGCACACGCCCGCAATGTCGATATTGGCGTCATTTCTAACCTTCCAATTCTTATGCGCCAGCCTATCCTCCCAGGCCATTTTCTTGGCCTCCTTGAGGAGCTTCTCATCTTCGGACATTGTGGCGAACCGGCTGCGCCTTCAAGAGAAAGAAGGCTACACAGCCAGCAAGGGGGAGGGGAGCCTCACAAAATTCACCTCTAACACATTCCCCACTTCAGATCCAATAGGGCACACGATCAAATCCAAAACCCTGCGCTCGATCCTTAATGTCCCGTGCCCATCCCTAGCACTGCCCCGACAAGAAGATCCAGCCTCCGTGCGTCACTTGCGGATCCTGAAATGCGCGGGGGCCAACAGCCCAATACAAACGGCGCTTCAATCTAATACAAACTCCGTCCCGTTGAGCTGGAGACGTGGAAAGGAAATAACCCAAAGCAGCGGGGAGAGAGTGGTGGTGGCAAAGAAAGAGGGAAAGGAAGGGGAGTCAGAGCATGGGCTATGATTAGCTCCGATGAAGAGGAGGTTGATCGTCCTCCTTGGCAAACCAAAGCTGCGAAGCAGAGTGAGAGAGATGAAGGAGGGAGCAAGCAGAGGGAGGGCACAGGCCTGGGAAAAAGATAAAGATAAAGATGGCCACGCGGAAAGAGACGCTGGGCCAACGGGAACCCGGGCAGCTCGGAAAACGGGCAGATGGCCGGCTGGGCAGGCAGGAGTGTGTGGAGTGTTACATATTTTGGTTGTTTGAATTCCTGCGTGGTGGCCCTCTGCCATTTTGAATTCCTGGATTCCAAGCTTCCTTCCCCTACTCCCGTCACTTCATCTTCATGCACTTCTCTTTGGGAACTGGCTCCCTTGCTCTGTAAACTTGTCCATTTTGGGACCAAGCCAGAAATTCTCATTTAAAAAAGGAGACACATGCCGCCTTCACATTGATTTAAGGTGGGTGGGTTTCCTGTTTAACATTTTAAAAGGGACACTATATACTTGGATTGTTAGCATTTATCTAACACCCAATATTCAAGTTAAGGAGTTGGCTTTATCCCTATTGTGAGGAAAATTCTATATATGAGTGTGAATCTAGCTTGTAAATTGTATTCAACTTGAAGACGAGACTATTCTATGGGATGTGAGAAGGAAAACACCACTTCAAGCACTTAAATTACTCTATTGAAGTCTAAGATATAAGAGATGAAAGTTGATGACCCAAGAGTGGTGGGCATGCCTTTTTTTAGGACTATTCAACACCACTAATTGATTTTAGTGTTGAATAGTCACCTGTAAATGTGTGTATGAGTGTAACATAGGAAGGATGCAACATGACCACAGTTGTAAATAAACATGACCATTGTTGTGTTTTGAGTGATTTCAAGCACAAATTATGAAAAAGATGACCATGTTGTATTTTAAGTGACTTCAAGACACGGTCTACCTTTCAATGGGTGTATCTCAAAAAGATCAATTGAAGATCTGTAAGCAGCTACCATCTTCCTAAATGCCCTCTTTTGTATTCCCAAAGCCTCATAAGTGAAAAATTGGATTCGCTTGGTCCAATATCGTTTCTCATACTTAAACTCCTTGACTAGAATATTGGTTGTTAAAATATGACTGAGATTAGAAACATGAAATTAGTTTGATTGTATGTGTTGTACATTACCTTTTTAAAACAATAACAAAAAACTCATTTGACACTAAGATTGTAGCAAAAAGGTTAACAAAGATTGGAGTATTATTGATATCCAAAGTTAAATTCTAAAGGCTCAAGGTGGTACAAAGCTTAAATTTTCTCCAAACCGAACAAGTCCACAAATGAGTTTCTAAATTCCCAAGAGATGATATAAGAATCTATAATTATAGGATCTCATAGAATACTAGTCTCAAAAGTTCTACAAAGCAATATAAATACTCTTACTACACGGATTATGAATTTCAATAATTCAATAAAAACTAGCATTTTATTTGAGTTAGCATTATCATGCCTCTCTTGTTTTTCCTGTTAGATCTGCAAGTCTTTCAATTAGCATAGATACACAAAACTCAATACTAAAAAAAGAAAATAGAAAACATGATGATAAATTGGGCAAGTTTGAATCAAGGGGTTGCCTAAAAAGATCGTTTATTTGACCCTATGGAATAAGTGAACTAAAAAGCAATCATTCATAACTACTATTTCCAGTTTAGCTCCTTATCATTGTATATTGAATTACCTCTTTTGAATAAAAATATGGAAGAATGACTAAGAAAATCACTCACAACCCCTGCACCCTACTTGCCCTTGTAAAAAAATCTATCATGGGCAATTAGAGTTTTTGTTTACCTCATTGTAAGCTCAAATCTGATTGGAACTAGTAGGAAAACACGTTTTTTTATCAGAAAATGTAGTCATGTTGTTCAAAATGACTAAATCTAAATGAGTAGGAATTTGACTCTTGGTAGTCATTGAAGTGAATTTTATGACTATCTATAATCATGATTCTAGTTATAGGATTAAAAATAGTCATCACATGTTCTACAAATGACTACAAAGAATCAAATTCCTAGTCATATAGATTTAGTCATTTTGAACAACATGATTACATTTTCTAGTAGAAGAACGTGTTTTTCTACTACTGTGGTGAACTTGAAGCTTTACAACTCCCCACAAGAAAAATCTTGCCTTGTTCATGTTCAACCTGTAAAGGTTTATGGGGGTAGCAACCTTCAACTTTAACCCAAAATGAGCAAGTCTATGGATCCTTTTTAGTTTTCACAAGATGATTTGCAAGATTGAAACAACAAGACATTTTAGAATACTAACAAGAAAAGCTCTACGAATCATCTTGAAATCTTTTCACTATATGAATCGAAGGATTGAATATTTCTATGAAATTGGGCACTTTAAAGTAATCTAAGCACCAAGCTGTAACCAAGCATTATGACTTCATACTTAGACAAAATTGAACCCAATCAATCATATTACAATTGATTCCAAAATTGAGGTGTTGTACTAGACTTAGAAAATAACTTCTTAGAGACCTATTTTTATTTTAAAAAAGTTTGGTCATCAAGAACTACATCTAATTTATAGGGTCTTGCTTGGAATCTTAAAATTTTCACACCAAGCTTTCAAACACAAACGGGGCAAGGTTCGCTTAGTGTTAAAAAAATGATGGTTTTTGGAAAAACTATAGTCTTTGTGTTAGATTACTAGTAACATTTTTCATGTATTATCATATGATATATGGTTTTAGCCAATTAAATCAATTTCAATCCTTAACAATAGAAAGTGTGATTGACATTAATTTTCAAAAAACAGTTTTCTAATTTTGTTACAAGATAGATAATTTTTATTTCGAGAGATTTAACAGTATCGATCAAATCTGAGCATTAAAGCCTTCCTATAGTCTTTTGAGTGAATTTCATAACAATTACAGAATGCCCAATTCAAAACACATTTAAGTTCTTTTCTAGACCCATTGGACCTTTAGGGGTTTAGGGTTTAGGGTGACCGAAACTCCTTATGAATGATTGCAATTGTGAAGAAGTTAAAAGTAGCTTATGATTTTTCTTTAAGATTGATGATCGTTGTATATAGAATGAATTGCTAAAATGGCACTCAACATACAATGGCCTACGTAAGTCTCCGCCCATCTTTCATCTCGAATTGTAACCAAGCATAAGCATCCAACCTTCTTGGGACCTTGTAACAATGCATAGGGTGGAAGATATCACGACCCATGTGTAGTATTAATCCAATGGACCATTTCAAACTTGTGCATGTAATGTACTTTTGCCAATTTTCAAAAGGACATGAGTGAATATCAAGTTAGTGATGATGATGAACAAGTGTTTGAATTCTCTGTTTGGGAGATAGTGGGCTTCTGCTTCCTTCCAATGCAAGTAAGTTAAATCACTGGAAGGCTCTCTTCAATCTTCTATCTCATAAATATCGTACCCCCCGCCCTCTGCCCTGCACTACTCCAGAGAATTGAATCGGTCCTGCCTAACATTCCCTATTCTTCTTATTCAATTCCTCCGTCCTGCCCAAATCTTAACTTGGAGCTGGGACAATGTCTTCTTGAAGTTTGGTTCTTTGCATCATCCCAAACTTTCGGTGGAGTACTTTAGGATATGTAGGAATAAGTCGTGTACAAGTATGAATAAATTGGTTCAAGATTTAATGTACAATTGAGGTATGGAACGTGAGTAGGTTTTGATGCAACTCTCACTATTTGCATGGATAACAGAGTTCCCTTGTGCTTGAGATGATACCTCATAGTGAGAAACCTTCACTATACAACAACATTAATCAATTAGTCTGAAGCCTTTTTTTGCCACATGGACCCCCTTGAGGGGATGCGACATGGGATCATGAGTGATATTACATATTATTCACAATTTATTCCGTGAGTGACCTCCAGCCACAACCCTCTTGTACTTTCCATGGAGCGAAGCAGTTACAAACAATAGGGGATAAATCTCCTCCCCCAAGACCCCGCCTCCACGACCCCAAGACCCCCGCCCCAAGACCCCTGCTCCCAAGACCCCCGCCCCAAGACCCTTGCTCCCAAGACCCCGCACCAAGACTCCCCCCCTGCCCAAGACCCTCCAGTTGGACCCTCTTCTCCGAATTTTCCGGCGTGAAATGCGGACCTCATTTCTGAAGCATAAGTGAGATTTTGGGAGATAGTGAGAAGATGCCTCATAGTGAGATGAGGTACCTGATGATGCAGAAGACAATAGTTAATTATTCAATGCCTTGTAGGGGTGCCATGTGGCACTTGTATATAAAAAAACTGAACTCACCCTCCACCACGTGGAAATTGCAAATATATATTTCTACGTATAAATAAATTGCAAATATATATATTAATTCATCTATTCTGCATTCTCAAACAATATGGAGTAAATCAACACTTTCCTCAATATCACCAGACCTCTAACCCAAACCCCCACCTCCTAGAGCTCTGCACTTCATGCCGCATTTTTCGGAAGGAGATAAACGAACTTTGGTGTCCTAGTAACAAGTACTCCGGATGGCTCTACTTCTTGAGGCTCCGGAGACCATCTTCTTCTTGAGACCCAAGAGACCATTCTCTTCTTCAACCCCAAGAGACCATATTCTTCTTGAGGCCCAAGAGACCATTTTCTTCTTGTTTTTTATAATAATAATAATTTTTTAAAAAAAAAAACTTCATCTACACCCAAAGTGCCGAATGAACCTATCATCATATTACTCATGCGAAGGGAGATTCAAATCCTTCAAATTACATTCCGTAAACAACATGAGTTGTATTTCAAACACTAAAAAAGTACGAGATTTTCAAGTAGGTGAGTTAAATCCACCTCTTTAACCCTTTATGGAATAGGAGACCCGCATATAATGCAAATTTAACCACAACTTGACCTCTTGATTGATGAATGGTTGACGATTAAATGAAGATATCAATGGCTTGTGGTCACAAAATATAGAATTACAAAGATAGTTGGTGCTATATGCATGTTTGCCTTCTTAGAGCATGTGCAATTTGACTAGCAAAGAGGTCTGCCAACGGCACTTGTAGGAAGAGAGAGGAAAATCGTGACCGTATGCACGCTATCACTCACGTTATATCGCTTGTCTCGGCAAATCGCCCCCGGTCTCCTTAGATTTCTTCCACTTGCAAGGAGTTCTTACCACAGGCTAAATCGCTCATGATCAAGTCACCTCGCAAATAATGGCGCCCTTTCGCCGCTCCCCACACAAATCGCCTCTAAGATATGAAAAGTAATTCGAGGGAGGGAGACAAAGTTGAGTGAATACTCGTAATTTCTCATTCTTGAAAGTTAATCTCAAATTTTGGGGGGTTGAGTGGGTTGAATGGTTACCGTTAATGGCTTGAGTCAAATCGTGTTGCAAGTACTATCAACAAGAAAGTAGGGGGGTTGAAGGTTGCGTCAAACAATGCTTAGCAAGAGTGTATGGCATTAAAACATCGGCGATACTCGTAGAGTTTGCGAGTGCTGATAAATGTCATCCTTAACCTCTAAATGTCCCTACATGTTTTCACCTGAAAAACACATTCAAAAAAGTGTCATAGAACATGAGATGAAGATAAGCTATTAAAATCTCAACCGTGCAAACTTGTTGTTGGTCATGTGGACCAAAAGTTGAGATATAAGGCCTCACGGATCAGGAGATTGTAATTTATTAGTACTTAAAACAAACTGCAAAATCCTATCATTTTCACTTTAGAGTGGAATGCTACCAACAACCCAATTGCAATCTGAAAATCACCGCCTACAAAGTTGTTTACCTCCATCTCAATAGCAACTTTGCCAAAAAGGAAACTATCCAAAAAAAATTCTTGGCTCAAATGATAGCCTCGTAATGGTGAAAACTACCAAATATTTACAAAGGAAAAGTTGTCCAGAACTAAACCCTTTGCACTCAAATTCATGTCTTATCTTCAAAAAATCTTCGATCATGTCAAGGTTTCTACCACTGAAACTAGACTCTAATTAGAAGCTATCTCAAAAAATAAAGTCGCAATCCGACGGTGGATGGAGGAGAGATTTAGCTCCTCAAATATCATCTATTTTTTCACTTTTTTCATTGACTAAACATCGTTGGAAATCCAATGGCGTAAGTATTTGGACCAAAAAACCTTTCAACTAGGAAGTTTTTAAGCATCACCTTAACCCTTAAAACGCCCATGGGGTCTGAAACGGGCAACCCAAAATTGGATCATAGCATCTTCTGGACATGGGCATCATGAATATTGCAATTTTTGAACTTGGGCATCGTGAATAGACCAATCAATGATGAGCTTGCAACCTCCTACAAGGTTATGTACAACCCCAACCTACCTACCACAATCCTTTTAAAGCACAAAACATTCATAAAATTGTGATTTGAATTGTGAAATTTCACTTTTTGAATGCATCAGAAGAAGGTGACCAGTTTGACATCAAAATATAAGTGAAAAGTTGAGTTCAGTGAGAGCTACAGGGAAGATTCTTGTTGGAATCAAGCCCCCCGGGCTTGCTTGGGCGTTTAAGGGTTAAGATCATGATCATGAAGAACCATTTTTGATTTCTCATAATTGGCTTGCAATAGTAGAACACACCCCATGCTCGATAACCCAAAAACAAGACCTGTCTTCACTAAAATGCATGCCATCAACTCATACTTCACTTTATGTACATGCATTTTTTACCACACAAACTAAACTTGATTCGGGACATTATCCAAGTGATTTCATTCAAAACGAACCTTCGATAAAAAAGTCACGACCCTCCAAAGTTGCTGCCTTCCATCCAAAATGTAGTTTTTCTACATTCGGCTCGCTTAGGGATTAAACTTGCTTTCCATAAGTGCTTGGGGTTAGTTACCCCCTAAATTCAAATGTTGTGACAGAGAGTTTCCAACTGCCTTAATTATTCGGCCGTCGAGAAGTTTCCAAAATAAGCTTTCTTAGGAACAACATCATAGTTCAGTCTCTCCAGTTGTAGAAATTATTTCTACCATAAGAGCGCTTGCCTGACAAGATGCTGACTTGTCTCAATTGAGCCGTGCGGACGTTGGTGGGGGAGAGATCAACTCGAACTCGACCGCTTTCTTTTTCAATCATATGTACTTGCGATGCGCACTTCCATCAACAACAGCATTCTCGTGCAACTCGCACAAAAGTGTCAAAAAACACATTTTTCCACTAAAAACTTGTCCATATCAATGCCAGTATCCCACCAGCCTCTATATCGGTCACAAGTATGTACCAGAGAAATCAAAAGGCAAGCAAAACTATACACATGACAACAACAAAAATAATAAAAATATTTGTTTTTTGAGGTCCACTAGAACAATTGTATGTGAGTCTGATATCATTGCGATGCTCATATGATGTATGGTCAATCATGTATGGAGCTGGTGATGATACATAACCCACCCACCGTTCTTTGGAACGGTTTTTTTATAAAGCAAAAAAGTGCTTGGGAAACAAGAGAAAGTGAGAATGCATTCTCTCCTATTATTGCCCTCGTTCACTTGACTTGGATCATATTCGCGCACCCCCAATGATTCAAGGCTCTGTATATGCAGATTTAACTTCTACAGATCCTCGATGCAAATAAAAAGGAATCTAAACCATCAAAAATGACCTTCTTCTTTTAGGTTCAGAAATACTTTAATCTATGAGTTATTAATAAGATTCAAGTGTAGGATCTTAGAGTTAACATGACTTTTTACTCACATGTCAAATTTGAATTGTTGGTTCTTCTTCATTTGTGAGAGTCTAATGGTCAAAGTTGGCCAAAAATTTGCTCTTGCAGGAATCTCAAGATGTCATTTGGACTTTCTTGGATCTTTAGGGGTTAAAAGAAACCTAGAACTTAGAATTTTGATAGTGCCATGTGGAATTGTTAGTGAAGTGTTGTTTGAATTTGCTTCAATGACAAAGTGACCTAAAAGTGGTCATAGCTAGGTGAGCATTGCTAAGGTTGTACAAAACCTCTTGTTGTTTGAAACAGGTTTTTAGATGACTCATTTTGCATTTGATATACCAATTGATTATACGTTTGTAAACATACGGGGTGTTTGTGCCAACAATACTTACCACCATTGTTGATAAAATTGAATTATGTACATTATTAGTGCAAAGAATAAGATTGTTTTGATTTGATATGTCAAAATATTATTTCTCCAACTCCTTATTATTTGTAAGGTAATTTTCTCTTGGATGTCGTATTCAATTACACTTTCACAATTTTAGAATGTGCAACAATGTTGTAGCTTTTAGATATGTTGCATGGCCCTACTACACTAAATAAAATATGAAAAAAATGTGACATTTCTTAATATTGATTTGTATGTTCATGAAGCCATAAATCCATAATAGCTACGTGGGCACTTCTGTGAAAATATGGATATGTCATTTGAAACAACTCTTTGTATAGTACATTATTTCTTCTCCTGAAGTGTTTGCAAAAAATAATGGGTGACTTTTGATATATTCTGCAATGGGCGACTTTTAATAAATAACACTAGGTTTGGGCGACTTGTAATAATTAACACTAGGTTTGGGCGACTTGTAATAAATAACACTAGGTTTGGGCAACTTTTAATAAATAACACTAGGCTTTGTATAATACTCATCAACATCTCTTGTGTAGGATTTTTCAAGGGTACAACCCCATTGAGGTTATAAAATCCAGTCATTGAATTGCTTGATGGTATACATAGGTAGAACCTTCAGACGTGATTGAAAAAAGTTATGAGGAGTTCGAATGGTTTTCTCATTTCTCATAATATAAATAAGCTTTGGGGAGTTTATAAGCTCACATATATCCACAAGTTATCTTCAAGACTCTAAATTCACCATAGAAGTAAAATAAGAATTAAATGAGACATTATTTCAAAAAAGGGGTACAATATGGTGATATGATAGCTTCATTGTTGATATTGAAAATTCTTAGTGAACAAGACATTAAATAAGAGTCCTCTGGCTTAATACTGATAAGAAATGTGATACTTTCTACAACCAACTTATTTAAGTCATTGTTGTAGTGATTGAAGTCTTCAATGTAGTCAAAATATATTTTTGGAAATCTAAGTGCTAAGAAAATACCTTGTGCACAACATTCATCAATTAGGTCAGATAGCTCCTTCCTAAGACTTCAATGCTTGAGAACACCCTAAATCTTTTGAATATTAGAAAGAATTTGATGTCAACAAAATTCTAAGACTAAACTCTAAGTTTCTAGGGTTGAAATATCATTCAATCAACCTCCCTACTATATTCAATCTATAGAACTACTCTATATCCACATTCTATGCACTACAATTGAGAAATGTTCACTTCTCAACCATACCTAAGCTATCAACTTCAAGAAATTTAAAAGATTACCTTATTGAAGAGTCTAAGATTTAAAAAGTCTCCTAAAACATCTTGCGAAATTGGATTCAAGAGGGCATCTTATGCGAAAATTAAAACTCTTCTACTCCACTATGCCGAACTCTCATAATTGCTATAGCTGGCAAGGCGAATAGCATTCAGCTAAGGAAACAGCGAGGTGTTAATAGGGTCATCCATTGATACTACGTGATTTCGGCAAGTGTGTACCGCTGAAGTACTTCCAGCAAAAAACACAGGCTTTCGTGCAGTGAAGAATCTGCTTGGCAGGGACTGTCATTGCTGATTAAAATTTACAATAATAAGAATGATGACCGCATTTCTGAGCAAAAGTCTCACCTGATCTAAACCTCATGAACCTGGGTTGAGATTCATTTCCGGAGATTGGTCATTGTCTCTTGGAAGGTTTTTCCTCCTTGTCCTTGTGCCTTCTCCTAAACCTGAAAAAACGGAATCCTCCGTGATGTTTACGAGGGTGTGCTGTAATCTGCTGATCCTCTGGCAACAATATAGCCTTGTTCTTCGACTCAGCCTTCTCAGCTGCATCAGATTCTCCTCTAGGCGGACTTCTACATTCCTTGCCCTTCGCAGTCGAGCTGACAGATGCCGAATTGTTCGCGTGACCATTTTGTACATCAACCATTATGTCCTTACTTTCACTGCTTTGAGCAGCAGTCTTTTGGCTGTTGAAATGTGATATAAACTTTTCGAGGACTTCAAGAGCCCAGACAACTTCGGGATCCGAGTGTCCGTCTACCTCAAGATGCGGCCTAGATAGCTCTTCCGGCTCGCCTGACGCGGTGGCGGCTTCCACGTCATTTGTTTCAGCAATAGGTTCAGACACGTCCATATTGGAATCGTGCTTGCCATTTGAAATTGGTGGAGGGTTGCTTTGACTCGAAGGTGCGACAGTATCTTGCATCTCTCCGAAAAAAATGTCCTCTGAAGTGATGTCGAAGCTCATGAACACGTCGTCAGATTGTGACTTTCTCGTAGACTCCAATGAGTCAATTTCATTTTGTTTGTAAGGGCCTTTGTAAAATCCTCCTTCTGTGCCTTTCTCTGATGGTGACATAGAAACTAGCGTGGGCTCGTACGACATATCATCAAAAGCTTGGAGCCGTTTATACATGGGATCGGAATTTGCAAGTTTTTCCAATATACTTCCTTTTACTCCTGTCACCGCCTGAAACACAGAATCAGCGTGGTTAGAACATGAATTAACATCGAACTCAACCCCGTCTGGAGATTCTGTGATGGAAAATCCGAATTGACATTCTAAGTCAAATTCATGGTTGAAAAAAAAAACTGGCGAGTAGGTTAGTATAATTGATATGGGCGTCACCTTCTGGTAAAGCTTATAACCATGCCCTACAAGCTGCCTTGCGATAAAGTTGATAAGCCACGGAGGGACAAGATCTAGCTTCATATCCAGATCCACGACAATCCTGTATACATCCCAAATAATCAGGTTTTGTTACAAAAAAGCCCAATCAGAATGATTATCCGACACACTTTCGTGAAGCAATATTGTTGACTAGGTAATTAACTTGTCCTCCGTGTGTACGTTGAGGCTCCTGGCTTAACTTTCAAGGCATATATGCTCTTAACATCAATTATTATTAGAGTAGTCCATATCTACTCAAAGTGAGTTCGAACAAGTTTGAGTCAGTAAAAGCTAATTTCCAGCATGCTTCATAATCGCCTGTAATAGTACCAGTTCAATCCAAGCGGGGACTTGTTGAAATGAAAAAGATTTACCGAAAAAAGCTGCAGTTGTGTCCAATTTTCTGAAGTACGAATCCACCATCAAGATCCATACGAACTGCATGTGAAGGCAATGGTGGTATTTGTTCGTTGCTTATTCCATCCACCTCCTCATCCGGTGCTTCTGGCGCCTGCATCAAGTACCAAACTCAGTAACAAGAAGCACCAAAAGAGAAATATGATACTCAATTTCTGAAAGCAACAACGCGTAAAGAGTATCATAATACGATAATTTGTTACACAAAGAAGATACGTATGACTTACCGAGTTGTATAGTACAGCGACAAAGCCTTCATCGAAGTACTCCAATTCAAATGCTGATAAAATCACCTCACGCATAGCAAATGGCCAGGGTACCTTGAACCTTCATGAAGTATCCACCCACCCAAAATCCGTCATCAGTACCATATGAAGCAGAGCACAGTACTGCTAGGCCATTGAGTATACAACCCAGTGAGAAGAGTTTGGTAACAGAAGGCAAGTGATTGTGGGATTTACTATGTCAATCCCACATTCAAGAGTGAAGGAGGTAGCAATTACACAAATAATTGCATGCTTACAAACATATGCAGATATAATAATCTACAGGTAGCATGAACAGTGTTTACCACTGAATAAGCAGCATTCGAGCTCATACCTTAGTACGGAATAGTCTCCACCAACTGTATCTCTTTTAAGCCACCTTGACTCTGTGATCTTGAATACAGGTGCGCTAAACTGTGGCCACCTGCAAAAAATCTACATCAGCTCATTCGATACTTCCAGGCATGCCAAAACTGTGCGGTAGTACTCAATCTGGACACGAGCAACAGACATGCACACACCATAATATAGAAAGGAAGAAAATTTGCACTGAGCTTACCATGCTTTATACTCTGGCACCTCGCATCCAACACACAAAGCTGCAACAGAAAAGAACAATCAAAGTAGTAGGTTTAAAACACCAAACACCTCGAGCACAAGTTGTGGAATTAAAAGAAACAGACAAAGCTGTCAGGACAATGTGTGGAAGACAGAACTCACCGTGCGAAAGAGGGCCATCGATTATGCCGTCCAGGCATAGTGAGTGGTACGGAGCGCCTTCTGGCCCTTCTCTGTACATAACCCGGAACCGTGGAGTATCTTGCTTGACCTGCCCAAGGAGATAACAGCATAATGAAGAATAGACTCAGATAAAATTGTCAGGCATTTTGATCAGAACTACCGACAGAACCAAGTGACACTTCCGGAAGCAGCTAAGCAGGTCACAAGCACAGATATGTTGTAAAAGAAAATGAATTCGCAGGTTATCTTCTTGGTTCAACAGATAGATAACCTGAAGAACGGAAATACTTTCAAGCAACTGAACAAGACAACAAACATGTCCACCAATATCAAATCGACCACTTTGGAAGTGTAACGAACTAATAGCGGACATTCACAAGTGCCTGAGGATGTGAAGGATAGGAGAAACTAAACCTTCCATTCGCCTTCTACAACTTTCGTCGTTCTCTCTCCTTTAGCGCTCCTCAAAGCATTAAACAATTTCAGCAGCTGGTAGCTCCTTCTCGACACGACCTCATCAGTTGCTGATATTGCTGTTACATGAGAGTAATCCGTTAACAATCTGTAGCCGATACATGCAAGCACGCAAAAGGATGCTTGTGGCGCAAATAAGATTTCTTCTGCCCTTACCTGAACTCCACCTTCAAACTAAAGAAACACGAAACCAATGAAACAGAAAAATTCCCCTACTCCGAGTACACACTCCGCTGTCTCTCATTATTGCATGCAATAGGAAGTAAAACTCCAGCCCTTGCACGCTACACCGATATTACCAGCACACAATATCTACAATCTAATCAACTAGACCAGAAGTAGCAAACGTCAAGGTAGACCAAATGCAACTGCTCGAAAGAAACTCGTAATTCATTCATAACACTTCAACATCAGAAGATTCACTCAAGAGCTTCGGTTCACCACCTAGCTCATTCTAGTAATGCTGATAAGAAACGATTGATAAATGAAGCAGAAGCTTCACGATTTAAACGCTAGCTCCAGAGTAAAATGAATTGCATTCTAATCTAAAATACTTTCACTTGATAATGCTTCAAATCATTCTCGAAAGTTCTTACCGACAGTTGAAAAAGCTTCGCAACAAGAATCAGAAAGTCAGTAGCGGAATTACCTGCGCTGGATTTAAGCAGCTGCTTGCGAACAAAGTTACGGAGGTTAGCAGTATCCGACAAAGAAGGCGACGCTAACGTTTTGTCCAACCTTTGCCGCGCCTCGATGACACTGGTCATGCTTCCTCGTCCTCTCTTACTTCGCGCTCTCTTGCTGCGTCCTCTCTCATTAGAAAGCTGCCAGATACATCACAGCATCGACATCACACCAGGAAGCAGCGGGCGCTGGCGAAGCAGCTGAAGTCCAGATCACACCGGATCAGAGGCGACCGTCCAGCGCCCTCCGTGATGCCATCCGAAGGCGGTGACGGCAAACCCTTGCTGCGCCTCGTTCTTGCTCGATTCAGCTCCAAATTGGCTGTTATTGGTGTCGGAGGAAAGCTAGCGACGAGGAGGTTCTAGAGGTGCAACGAGGGGAGGCAATCGGAGCTTGACGATGTCGGCGAGCACGCCGTCGACTTCGTCGTGGTCAGCTTCTTCTCCCTTTCATTTCCCTGCTAGGACGACGATCACTCTCCCGGAACTCTTCCTTTCCTTTTTGCTTTCTGGGAAAGAAACGTCGGTTTCACACTGAAAACGGGCTCACCAATAATTCTGTTAGTGTCAGTAATTCTTTCCCAGCCAGTAGTACTCTTCCTTAGCTGCAATTTAATCAGAATCTTCAATTTTGGCACTTTGCAACCGGGCGTGAGTGTCCTGGCACAACCACATTGGCTCAATTTTGGAGGGACCAACCCCTCCTACATAAATTGGACTTTTGTAGGACTGCAAGAAGGATACATGTCACGTCTAGTAGAAAAAATATGGACTTCACCTTCGTCGTACAAATCGTTTCAACGGTATCTTCTATTTTCCAGTGACAATATAATTGTACCACATTCATATTATTTACGATATTTGTGTGTTCTAGGCTAAAAATAGACTGAGAATTAGGAGATTCAGCAATGACTTTTGGCATCACCTATGGTAATGGGTAAATGCTTCCTCCTAATGTCGTTTCCAGTGGCGCTTTTCAAGACTTAGAACATGTAGGGACCTAATAACGGTGGCCGAGGTTGTAGCAAACAGTGAGAAATCCGACCACAGCTTTGCGTATCACTAGCTAGAGAGCCGGACAAGGAAGCGATTAATTTGCGTCCAATTCTCCACTATTAAATGCGTCACACGCTTAAAGACAAACAAGAGCTTGTCATCTTGCTTCTAGTGGGAGAGCGAGAACTTAAGGCAAGTGAGGTGAATTTGATGAGGACGGGAGTTGGTTGGCATGGGACTTGAAAATGAGGTGAGCCCTTGGAGGACATGTGGAGGCGAGAAAATTGAGATGCTCCCTGCAAGTGCTCTTTGCGGACGTTTTTGCAATTTGCTTAACCGATGCTCGTAGAGAACCAAAACCAATAGGAAAAAATTCAACAGCAATTAGTATAAAAATTTAAACTCCCTAAAAGATAAAAGAAGTCACTTTTTCTGCTCTCAAAAAGAAAAAGAAAAAGAAAAAAGTGATGAATACCTGCACAACATCATTCTAGGTATGAGTAGTTGAATGTTGACCTTACAGCGGTGGTAGTTATAATGCTCTGCAGTCTCCTTTTGTGGCAGGTGACTTCAATATCATGTGATGTACTGAACAGAGAGATGCGGGGGGCACACAGGCTTCTTGCACCTGACAAACAAAGCATCAATGTTGATATCATAGACGTAGTAGATGTGTGGAACAATCAACACCTCCAACCACACATTATCATATGGTAAGTGATCAAATGGTAGCTTCCATCATGCATGCTGAAATTCTGGAGGAAGGGGCAAAAGGCAGCCTACTCTTTTATTCTTTGGCTGACAACAGTGCTGAAGCCATCTGTTGTGGAGTAAGCTTATTAACATACCAATAAATTGGGGCCCAGGAAATTCTACATGCTCTTTTTTACAAGCTTCTTTGGGTAGGCAGACCTACTTCATACTGTACCATTGCGAAGTCATCCTTGTCCTTGTCCTGTTTCCTTGTCCTGTTGGGGTCATCGTCCAATCAGTTGTCTCCCATTGAGTCCAAGGTTCGAATTCAATGATTTGTCCTCTAAATAGTTCTCTATGGATGCAAGGTATAAAATTGTATTTTTGGATGTATCTTGAGGCAAGTATATTGTATAATATTCTCAGAAATGTCCTTGCTGTTTGTGTGATCGTAAGATTCAAAGTTGGGAAAAAGTTGAAGAAAGAGTTAGAGTGAGAAAGTAGTGTCTTGGACACCAAAGAAATCATCTTCGACTTGAGGCTCTTGAAATCCTTGTTCAGAAGTTACTTAAGATATGTCTACATACTCTTTGATTTTAGTATTTATTAAAAATCTTTGATTGCACACGGAGCGTGAAACTCATGGCGATTTTGCATGAGATGGTGAGGTACAATCTATTTAGTGCTCACCCTGTAGACCTAGAGAAACCTTGAATTTACACATAAGAGTAGGCCAAATTCATAGGCCAATTTTTGACAATAAGAAAGGCATGTAGAAGTTAATAGATTGAAAATTTAGATTATAAAAAGAAGTCTTTCCGTAGAACAAATGAAGTGGAAACCAAATTGTGGATTAAGGGAATATAACCCCTCAAGAACCACATGATTTTTTCAACTTTTTTTAACATCATAACATCTATTGTGAATCAAAACCTAGATTCTTTCAACTAAAAATGTTGCTTGACTTGATTTTAGAATCACACTTTTGTAGAAAATTATCATAAAGTATTGATTATTAATCAAAAATTGGTTTGCAATGGTAAAACATGCCTCTATTATGGTTTGCCATTGTCCATTTTTCTCATTGGTTCTCTACCTCCACACTCTCGTTCATGGTTCCCATCTTTTGTTCTTAGTTCCCCATCCCCAAACTTCCCTCATTGGTTTCCATAATTTGTTCCCGATTCCCATCATTCGTTCCCGGTTTCATCATTCATTCCTAGTTCTCATTAGTCATTCCTAGTTACCATTAGTCGTTCCTAGTTCTCATTATTTGTCCCTAGTTCCCATCCTTTGTTCTCAGTTCCTATCCCTTATTCTCCGTTCCTAGATCCCCTTCGATGTTTCCTTCATCCCCCTTCACTTTGTTTAGGCTGCCATTTTCATGTTCCATATTCCTTGTCTTTTTGCCTCCTTGTTATATTCTTACGATCTAAGAAACTCTTAATAACAATCAAATTCCACTTATGGAAACTCTTCAAAATCTTCATAACTCTTCATACCATGTATACATGACCAAATGATGATGACCAAGACCATGACTATGCATTGCCAAGGACGGACACATAGACAAATCGCTCATTGTGTTCTTTTATATATAGAGACAAAGTACTGATTATTAATAAAAAATTGGCTTGCAATGGTATAACATGACTCCATGTTTGAAAACCCCAAAACGAAAACTTCACTGCTTTTCATTGAACTCAAATATGTCTACATGAATATGTAGTTTTCACGACAAACACCAAACTTGGCGTGGTTCATTTTTTTGGGTGAAAAACAGATCTTAAGTGTAGAAGTTACCACTTTTCAGAGTTTAACTTATCATCCAAAATGTTGAAATTTGACATGTTTAGTGGTTAAGCGTGAAATTAAAACTACCATAATATCTAGTTAGTATAAACATGCAAATACTCAAGAACAAAGCCAAACATCAACACAATGATGAATGAAGACCATGAAAAAGAGGTTAAGATTATCAGACAAGTAGTTCAATTGAGGCTGAAAATTCAAACATAAGTTCAAGACAAATATAACAATAAAATAAAAAATATATAATCTCAATGTGAAAGGGGTTATAATTAGGACATGAAACCTCATAGAAGTTATTATAACGGAGGCAATGCCAAACATGTACCGGTGGCGTAGATTCCAGCCTCGAAGAGAGGGAGATAGGCAAAACCCAAAACCCTAATGTCCTGAGTCAAGGCTTCGATTGTTGGTTTCGGTGATGGAGCTGCTGCCTCTTGCATGATCGGAGAGTGAATTGAGCTCATGAGGTGTGAGATTCGGTGAGTTTCTTTTCATTGGAAGGGAAGCCTCACGATGGCAGCCTCGCGGGTGCAATGTCTTCGTAGGATTTTGGTGCAGCCCCATTCGGGAGCCATTTCGAGATTGTTGAGCACGGCGGGGGCAGAACCAACTGGATCGTCTGATGTAGGGAAAGAAAGTAAAATTGTTGGCAAGGAACTGGCCATGATGAGACGCGATTACGAGAAGAGAATCTCAGAGTTGCGGAAAAAGTTTGCTGCCGACGAGGAGAGGAAGCGGAAGGAGAAGCGACAGGTGGAGCTGATTACGCGTGAGAGGATCGTCGTGGAGAAGGAGAAGCGTTTGGTGCTTAAGAAAGAGAAGTCACAGATTCGCGCTGTCGAAGTCGCCGAAGAGATGCAATCTCTCCGTGCTAAACTCGTGAGTGCTCCTATCACACTAGATTACTGAATCTAATCAATGTGAGCGCCGCTCTGCTTGATAATACATATTTTAGTGTATCTGGTAACATTTGAAGTAAATCAAGTATTTGAGTTTTAGGTTATGCTCTGTAAGTTCCTTGCCTAACATACGCAGCAAGATTCAAAGACAAGAGATTCAAATTTTTGTATAACGGACACAGACGACTTTACCTAGGGGCAAAATTAGTGTGATTGGCCATGTTTTTAATATTGAACTCAAGATGTCGTGCGTGAAGACGGGGTTCTTGTTGCAAGAGTGTTTTACTAGCTCTCAAGGGTCTAATGAGTGGCGGTCTCTTTAGCAATAGTTGAAGTTGCGGCACAAATTTTGACGCGTACTTCAAATTTCATCGTGCCCGATACTGGAAACCAAATTAACCTTGATTCATTCCGATGTTTAGTTGCGCTTTCCATCATGGTTGCCTGTTTTTCGATTCTGGTTGTGCAGAAACTGTTACTGTTTGATAACGTTTCTGAGGACGGAATCAAATAGTGTTATCTGTTTTTTCAGTGTGAAACTGTTCATGGCTATGCACACTACTCTCTGGCTCTTATTGACAGAAGCTGCTCTCATATTATTTAACACCTCTAGTTTCTGGTTTCAGGAAGAAGAGAGGAAAGCGAGGGCAGCGAGACGGCAGTTCAGAGAGAAGAGATTTCTTCGTATGATCGCGAAAGAAAAAGAAGGAGTTCGACAGCAGAGCTCCATGTGGATTGAAGAGAAAGACCTAGAGCGTCGCATATTAGATGCTCTAGTTGATCCATTTTACCTGTCTGGTTCTTATGCCTTGCCAGATAGAGATGGTCCCATGTCAATGGGCGGTGATGGTGATAGTGATGAAGACGACGAGTAGTGGCGTATATCAATATCCACACCTCTCGTGGAGTTTTGTATCCATAGACTGAAAGGTCCTAGTGTACCTCAAGCCAGCTTATGACCTTACATGACGGACCTCAGAGACGATGCAACGTTGAGAATGTGCCAGAACCTAATTAGTTAGATTGATCAGTTAGCATGTATGCCTTCGATCTGACGCAGAAAGAAGATGATGGTGAACATGTAATTTTTTTGCATGAAATTGTCAAAGCGGGTTCATGCGGCAATGAAACGTGCGTCGCTCTATATCATGATTCAACGTGCAAGACTTAGATCGAGATCGTTGATTCTGGAGAGGTTTCAACGCGGAAGACTTAAATTGAGATCATTGCTTGTGTGTACAATCTATTTCCAAACAAGAATTGTATCGTACTTGATTGTTGGAACATATGTCTCGTGTCCATCAATTTTAGGGTTTTGATTTGGACCGGGGATATCTTCATCACGTGGTTGGGCTCTTTTTTTACGCAGACTTGAGACGAACTGAAGTGTTGGCAACCGAGGTGGGACTTCTCTTCCCGGTTTAGGCAAAGTGATGTTCGTGGGTGGTTTTTCGAATTGCATTGGCACTCATATTATCGCTGAAGAGAACAGCTTCCCTCTCTTTTAGCTACGTCAGAATTTGTCGTTTCGATGCCATACCGGTCACAATTGCAGTGTCTGATTGTATCCCCGTCGCCGTTGGGAAAGGCTCAACTTCGCAACTTTATCAACCGCGGACTTCTCATACGAGCTCTTGATCTGAACCAATGTATCTACAGCTGAGCTTCAGAATGAGGTCTGAGTGGAATACTTGTAGACCAGCCGGTTGTGCTTCTTGATATGTTACAAGCACCCGGCGCAAAATCAGGGTTCGGACAGGAGGCATACAAGTGGCAATTCGGAGTATCACAAGCGTGGATATCTGTTCGTAGTTGCGGAGTGGAGCGAAATTTAAGCAGTTCGACAGGTGGATAACAAAGAGATGGCGGATTTTGATAGTAGCTTGTGGAGCTCACTGCCGCCCGACATATGGGTGAAAGTGCTTGCCTGTTTGCCCGAGAGGGCTCTGTGCAGATTTCGCTCTGTCTGCAAAAAGTGGCGCTCGTTGCCTGCCAATTCCAGTTTCCGTGACCTTCGTGCTGGAATGCACCCAAAAGAATCCACCATTCTGGTCGCGAATGGCAACAAGGCGGTTGCGATCTACGACAGAGCTGAAAGCAGTTGGTCGGTGATTGATGTCTCGGTACTTCGGACTGCCTTCTCCTTAATTGGCGTGAAGAATTTCAAGATTGAAGCTGCACAGGGGAGCCTGCTGGCTGCGTGGTCAGCGTCCAAGAATGAGAAAATGAAGGCTGTCGTAATTTGCAACCCTATTGCAAAGACGTGGCGCCATCTGCCCCCCATGGTCATCCACATGGTGATTCGCACGGTTGTGCACATGGAGGTGGACAGCAAAACGAGCGCGCTCCGAATTTTCGTGCTTGGGTTCGAGAGCCACACCGCCACCGAGCCCCTGTTCCAGATTTACGACTCGTTGCTGGATTGTTGGCGCCTCTGTAGTTACCCTCCTGGTATATTTCAGTCCAGTCGTCCTCTTTCTGGTCTGCTCTACAACGGGACCTTTCATGCTCTATTTTATGACATTGTGGCGCAGAACCATCTCCTCATGGCGTACACGATGGCTGAGGATGTGTGGACCGATGTCCGTGTTCACTTCCCCAGGTTCTTCGTCACTGGTCATCTATTAGTGGCGAACTCACGACTGTATCTAGTAACTCCTTGCAAAGAAGCCGGTGGACAACCTGCTCGATATGTGTTGAACCTTGATATTGCCGAGATTCGCGTACCGTCCAACGAATGTGTTCGGGTCGGGAAGCTGCCGATGTTGGTGTTCAATCTCTTGTTTGGAAGCTCTCATAGAGTGTCCTTAGATTCTTGGGTATCCATGGTACTTGACCAGTCGATCTGCTTCGTCTCATATCTCGGTCACGGTGTGGTGCACGACGACGTCGTAGATCAGTGGTTACCTTTGACGCCCTGTAGCATCAGTAAAGGCGGCCACTTGTTCGGTTCTTCGTTTGTGGTAGACGTTTGCATGCCTGTGTAACTACCTCGGCAAAGCAACACCCTTGTATACTGCATATTTAATGTATATCAGAGAACTCTGTTCAGTGATTGCTCTTACTTAGTTTCAAAGTTCAAGTTATTTGGTGTCACAAACAATTTGTTTACTGGATCTTTAAGGAAGCACACCCATCAGCAGTGTGCAGTTACATCGTGCTTTTCACGTGAACCGATACTGCACAAGAAGACAGCATGGCTTCAACTTCGGCTATTTGCATTGCAAGTAGAACAGTGAGTTCACACGACCTGATTAATAGCAGTTTATTTCAGGGCTTGGAAGGCATGTTTATGACAACGATTTTGAGTTGGTCATGGAGCTTACAGGTTCTTTGCCCCCAAAATATGAAACTGTAGCTGGACTACTGAGGTCTTGGTTTGGCATTGGCCAAAGGCAGCCCTCGTATGATGCTTGGGAGCAATGCCTTGCTCCTTGAATAGATGCGGTACGTCAATGTGACGTATCATAGCTCCACGAGGTCTCATGCTGACCGTGTTGGTTTTGAAGCATTAGTTCCAAGTGTACTTGCTAGTGAAAGAAGGGTTCATTGAAGATACTCTGAGCGTAAGTTGAAGACTGTGTTGCGCTGTGGAAATAGAGTGTTCCGTTTGAAGCACGCAGAGTTTGAACGGCGAGCTGGCTTGCCAACGGGCAGGTGAGCTTTCGTAAAAGTGTGTATCTTATGCTCTCTCTGTTTTCCCCCGTAATAGTTGCACCTCTTCACGCGGTTCCTGCCTTTCACCTGAAGGGGCTTTAGGTTTTACAGATGACTGCGATGAATTGCAGATGGAGCTCCAAGTCTTAACCCGGAGCCTCATTGCGAGCCTGTGACTTGTATAACCTCGTATCTAACAAGCTCGCCAGTTATTTGAAATTTTTGCACTTGAATGTCGTGTCTGACGATCGTATATAAAGCAGGGGCAATGTGGCTGATTTCGCAAGGATGCTGAGATTTGGTGGCGATGCATTTGGAAATTGGAGTCATTCTTAGCAAGGTAGTCCCATGTGTTTTGCCGCTACCTTGCTGAGAGAAGCCATTGTGAGAGCAGCAGTGGTTCAGCATCAAAGCATTTCTTGGGAAGCGTAAAGCTGCAATCATCCTTCGTGCATGCAGAGTGACGGAACAGCATACGTGAATGGGCGCTTGTTTTGAAGCTTCTTTTCAACACGAGGTTTGTTTTCGGCCAGGAAGCATGTGAGCCATGCTCCTCTAGCTTTAAAAAGACCTAAGACATGATGGAAAGCATGTCAGAAACGTCCCTAAGTAGTCTAAATATTGCGATTGGGGATTATCACTCGAAGGACGCTCAAACGAGCAGCAGCATGTATGCGAGCTGTACACACCAGGTGCGAACTCGAAATCACTAACAACCGTGAGAGACCATGTTGATCCTCATGTTTTATAGCAGTTTTGACTTACGTCATTTGCTTGTTCAATTCATGCACTGATTCTTCTGATCTATATTATCACGTATGGAATATGAGCTTTCGGTCCTTCCGGGCTTGAGGTTGTGGTTACGCAGGGCCCATTGTGTCGATTATGGGTTTGGTATGCAGACATCAGTTTGAGCTTCATTATATATTTATTGCTCTTAAATAAGTTCACTCTGCTGTGAAGGAGTTGTGTGGCGGTACTGAATGTGCACTTACGAGTTATCTCCTTCGTTTAAGAATGCTGAGTATTGCTGTGCAGAAATGGTGCAAGTACGAGAATTCCTCAAAACAGCATCATAGTAACAAAGGTAAGCGCCGATTCCAACTTGTATGCATGATTCTAAGCAAATGCGTGAATGATCATACTTTAGGTCGACTACCGAGGTGTTTATCTCTTTGTAGCTTTAACGAGTTTCACTAGCACAAGGTCTGTCATGGATCTGACCGGACTAAGTCAAGTAATGCTCAGTAGACTAGACTGCGAGTGTTGAAAATTTGCAATGTTCAACGTTGTTAAGCGGATGTGGTGATTCGCCAGAAAATGAAGGCAGTCGGAAGACCTTGCTGGACATCACTGTGGAGATCGAGGAAGGATGCTGTGGGCATATTCAGATGAAGGAAGGCGATTCAGCTGAGGGAGTGGCAAAAACATTCTGCGACACTTATTCTCTTCCTGAAGATCTCATCGGCCCACTGACGGAGCATATTCTTAACAATATCATCAATATCAGGTGTGTGTTTTCTTCTCGTTCTTTCCTGTACAAGCTCTCTCCCACCGCAGTATCCTCTTTTGCAACCCTCATTCTTATCGCATGGACAGCAAGAGAGACAAGAATATTGTCTTCTGCACTTCGGATGAGCGGGAGGCTTATGAAGCGAGGATTGGCCAAAAGACTCCATCGAGCTATCCTGACGAGAACGAAACAGGTCACGAAAAGAAGTCATCAGGAGAATGTGGAGGCCACTGTGAGAATTCATGTCACAGCATGCCTTGTGGGCGGGAAAATGTGTTGACACCGAGGACGATAATGAAGTCTACGAGCATGCTTGCCCAACGAACTTCATGTTCCACTTATAGAAACGTATCCACTTCTACGGCCGGATGTCCCACTTTCAATACAAGCAGATGTCCCACGCATTCAAGCAGATCTAAAGCATTAAGGATCGAATGCATGAAACGCAGAAAACGTCGTTCATCTGAAGTTGCGGTATCATTCTACTGCTTCACTAAGCTCAACAGTGCCTAAATTTGTCTGACTGCATTAAGGAATGTCCTACTTGATTGGAGAGGTACATGATTGGATTGTTGCTTGACAACAGAAGGCCGGTTGCTTGCGACTTTACTGTGACTTCTTAGATCGGAAAGCGAATTTTCGCGAAATGCACCGACAGAACATGAGGAGATACATCGACAAAATTGATAGGACGAGGATCAGAAGTCCTAAGGTATTTGCAGAAAGCCAGAATCAACGCCTTTCATGAATGTATGATCTGATTCTAGTTGCGAATATGGATATTGATAAGCTTTATGCTAATTAGTGGATTTATGGTGAGAATCGTCGGACATGCTTTGTGCATATCGATTTACAGTCTTCCTTGTGATAAAAATCTGCATATTGTTGATTTTTTTGGCTTGGAACAAAACCCCATAAGAGGCTTATACTTGTATTCTTCAGGTATCGTGGAGGATGCACAGAAAGCGGTCGGAGATTGCGAGAAGGTTTAGAAATTATGGTGAATTATTGTACACAGAGGGACTGCTTATGAAGGAGAAGCTTCTGAAGCAAATTGAGTTAAAAATGAAAGATGATGCAGAGAGGGAGATGATAGGCTTCACTGGAAAGCCTCGGATAAGGTACCAACTTCACTGCCAGGGTTCTCATCCAATTCTGAGTGTCGATAATTCTGTGATATCTCATGACCATTACTGCCTTGGTAGAATATGTGACCTAATGAACTGCGACCACCCTGTCGACTTTGTCTTGCTGTGAGTTCATGAGTGTCATTTGTCATATATATGGCGCAGGAAATGGATGATTGAGTGTTGTTTTCATGGTAAGTGGCGTATTGATTTCGTTTGTGAAAGTCTGAAGTTGCTGATTTTGAAGTTGTGCATATGAAGCGAGCGATCAAAGCATTTGCACCGGAAAGGAGATGTCTGGACCAACCTTTTCTCTGAGAAATTCAGCTGTGAACAGATTCGGGCTGAGGTAAGCATGTCTGTACATTTTAGCAGGGGATCTCCCAAGTCATGCTAATGCTGTAAGAGTGCAAAGAGTTTAGAAATATACGATGCGGTAGATCTGGGAAAGTGCCCATGTCCTGAATTATCGCCATGACGGTTCATGGAATTACGTATGCCACATAACATATGCCTACAGCCGTTGCATTAGTCAGCTTTTCTGTAGAATGATGTAGAACAGACAGTCACAAGGTCTCAAAATGGTTCGAGCATAGGGTGTGAGTTTCATGATCGATTATTTTTGGCAGGTGATGGCAGACCAAATGGCGGAGTGCACGTTCATGCCAAAGATCAATCCCACTCCGGGCCCAGCAACAAATGGTTCCGTTTCACGGTTCGAGCAGCTCTTCTATGATTGTGAGAGTCGCGCTCGACGCCAGCGAATGTATGCGGACTGGTACCCCGAAGGGTAAGTCACCGAAGATTGATCCATTCTCTACAATTAAAAGTGCTTTTTCCATTTTTGAATGTTCCAGTGACTGGGTATCTTCTTGAGTATTGTGTCGACCAGTTTGCAGGTTGACATTCCAACCAGCCACCAACAGAAGATGCGATGGTCCAGTGTCGGAAGTATCGGTGTTTGATCGGTTGTCCCAGCTGGGCTCTCAGAAGTTGAAAGAGAAGAAGGAAGCAGAAACCAAAATTAGTGGTCCACCAACTGAAAAAAGCACAGGTCGCGTGCTATTCAAGCCTCAAACTGGACGAAAGCCGCAGACTGCAGTAAGTACTCCGTCGTTTGTTTTCATATGCTATGCTAGGAAGAATTATTGACAGATGCTTCGCCATACGGAAGAGTTCTGAAAACTAGGGCTCATGCAAAACTTGCAGAGAAATCCCAACAAGTTGCCCATAGGACAATTCCTGCATGAGATGCAAGGTCCACGTGTGTGCAAGAAAGTGGCCCTGACAGAGAAGGAGCAGCAGATTATGCAGAATCTAAGCAAGTGTACCTATGTCACGCCGAATTCGCAGAAGTATTTGACATTACTAAAGCCGCGTGCCTTCAAGCAAATGTTTGAAGCTCTCGACACTGACAAGGTATGAATCATTCCTTGTAATCTTTCCCCATCACAGGCATGGTATCAGTTCTTGAATGAATATTTAGAGATGCTCATGGGAGTTTGTCTCTTATGAAACAGCAACATTGACAGTCAATGCCTCGCTCTAAGTATGGAAGGGAGTATTGTGTTCGTTCTCTTTTATTTCACTGAGAACCGTCAATCACGTTACAATAATCAAAATTAAGATTGAATGTATGTTTGCATATTCAGGATGGTTTTATTCAGCTGAGTAAGGTCGATACGAGGAGAGTGAGTTTCGATGCAGCTGTAGATATTAAGAAGCTCATCCAAATGGGCAAAGGCGACGATCGCTTGAATTACGACGCATTTCATAAGCTGATGCATGATATCGAGGTACAGGGCACTTCTTTTTTCTGTTTAAATGAGCCTGGTGATATGGGGTAACAGACATCACCTTGATATGAAACGGTTGATTGACTTGGCCTTCATCCATCCTTGCAGGAAAAATGCCACAAAGGCTCCACAGTACGTGGTAATCTTAGGCACGTTAGCCATGTCGACGACAGTAATAACACTTTCGAACCCAAAATTGACGGTGTATCCAACGACCTTGCAGGAAGGAGACGAAACTACTCGTACGTACGTTTTTCCTCTTTTAGCATAGATAGAGTTCACCTGAGGAGGTGCATAACCGAAGAATAACGAACATATACAGTCGTCATGAGGTAGTGATGATTTTATCTATTCAAGCGAATGTGAGGGTTTGAAGCTAGGATGGATTCCTGACTGGGATTTAATCCGTTTGCAGCACAAGTGATCAGTGGTACAACATCATCCTTCGCGACAACGAGAAGAGGCAGCAGAAGGTGGAAGCTCTGAGGAAAGAGAGGCAGAAGATTGAGATGAAGGAGTGTACATTTGCACCGGAGTTTGTTACCAATCCCAGCAGAAGACTCCGCAAGGTAACATCATCTTCAATTCGACTAACAAGACGTGATTTTGATCATTATCGTTGTACTGGATAATAATGAATTTCTTTTTCTTGTCTGTGCAGGGTGGCAAATGTAGGTTGTCCAGAAGCTCACCTCAGCAGTCTGCTCCATCTTCCTGTTCTCTCGTCGCAGAGAAGAAAGTTACACCCAAAGTTTCACCCAAAGTTTCACCGAAACGTTCACCGAGACGTGAAAGTGGGCAGACACGAAGCCCGGATATACCGAAAGGTGACGATGGTTGTGCTTGCAGAGACGATGCTGGAAAAGATAAAGATGATGAGGCAGATGGTGGAGCAGATGGGAAAGTAGCAGACAGTAATGGAGCTAATGATGGAGCTGCAGAGGAGGATAAGGCATCAGAAGGTGAAGGATCAGGTAACAGTTCTCACAACTCCAAAATGGTCAAACATCCATACTCAGGACTCAGATCAGAAACAGGACTGGTATAGAGATGAGATTCCCAACAGTGCCAGTGCCGGATGTAGGTGAGCCTGTAACTAATGATTTGAGAGAGAGAGAGAGAATAAAAATTGTTGTGGTCGTGATATAACCCAGATTCTGCCTCGATCCCGCTCCCGCTCCCGCCCCCCTCCTTTGGCCTGTATAACATGTCACAGCCGGTGAGCAATCACCCGAGGGAGGTACCTCCTAACTACAACTGGGGGCCGCAAGCGTGGGAACTGCCGTCGAACTACTGGGGGCCGCCGCAAGGATTAGAATCTTTGCCGGTGAGCAATCACCCGTTGCTGGCAAGCATGTGCCGGCAGCGCAAGAAGCTCCAAGACCAGCTTCGAACGTTGTCCAAGAAGAAGCTGCTGGCCACCATGTGCCGGCAGCAAGCCGCCCTGATAGAACACTTCCGAGTCCATGACCAGATCTGTGCCTCAAAACACTCCCAGACAGACCCACCTTGACTCACATCCCCTGCAATTTCATACCAGGTTAAAATGCACATTTCCTTCATTAAAAGCAAAGAATGATGTTCCCCGTCATATAAGGTTGATGCATGAATGGACACCTCCTTCATTAAAAGAATGAATGTCTCCACCTGGGCTTCAATGACTTCTTGTTGGAGCTTGCACTGATTCTGTGTGAATCTTATTCTAAATGGACCATTCCTATTCCTCTGGCTTGGGCTGGATTATTTTTCCCAGGTTCTGTGTACGAGGATGAGCCTCGGCGACGGCTGCCGCTTGAAGAGATGGGCCCCAATTTCAACGAAGCCAATATACAGGTGCTGGATGATTATATGTGCATGCGTCCCAAGAGCAACATGCCCTCGCCGTATGTTGATCGGCGATGGTGATGATTCCCTTGGAGTAGTGGTCGTGTTGACAAACTGACAGGATTGATTTGTGGGCAAATCCAGTTTGGGCTTTCATCTTGACTTCTGAAGTTCAACTGAGACATGGAGTCAGAAGATTCTCCAACAATTTCAGATGTTAGTGTGTTTTGAAATCTGAGATTGTAAGATTTGAAACTTCTGAGATTTGATATTTCCCGACTGTCTTGAAATATACTACGAACACATAGTTTCATACCAATGGTAGTTCTGGCTCACAGTATTATTCTATTTCGATCATGGGGAATCAATGTAGCCCAGTTACAAGAATCAATCATCCATGTGTGACTCCCAATTCCGATAGAGCCACATCGAGTCTCCCAAACTGCAAATTGAGTAGTTCTCACAATAGCTTAAGTCAAAATTCTGAGAGCTTCAAATTGAGAATTGAGAACATAAATGGGTCAAGATTACTTTTTATTGAGTTAAATCTGTGACATACATTGTTTCCGTTGTAAATTTTGAATCTAAGGAAAAAAGAGTTTCGAACCTTCATAAGTATAGCCCTCTTGTCTTTTCTTGAACTGATTGCTTCGAGACTTGGGGTCAAATTCTGATCGCATTAGCTTGGGGTTTCCATATCCTTCGGCTCCTGGATAAGGGCATCTTAGAGTTGCAAAGAAGAATTAGAATTGGATATTTAATAGGTCTTAACCCTAGAACGTCGGAGCCCATAACCGTGGCCTGAACTTTGATATGCCTTACTCTGAATCCTCCATTTCGCCACTTTACCTGAAAGTAAAATATTTTATTTTATTTTTCGTAGATGTGATCACATGCTTTTCATATGCTGTAAAAATTTCAGATTTTTTTGGGAAGATTTGAAATTCAAGTGAATTTTCAAAGAAAAACCAAAAATAATTCATATCAAATACAAATCACTTTCAAAAAATCTGAAATTTTTAGAATAAGGGGACATTGTAGTGAAGAATAGCATGGTGTAATCCTTGGTTTTGTGTCATGCTATATTTGAAAATTGAGAAAGAGACCCTATAGGCATGTAAACTTAAGGTGTCAGTAAATCACTAGATATTAGGAATTTCTTGAAATTCTAACTTGGAGTAGAAACAAGACTTGGTAAGATTCATTTTATGAATTGAGCTTGAACTCGAAAGAGATCATTTAGTTGCCTAAATTTGAGACTTAATAAAAGTAGGAAAAAGTTGCAGAAATGCACTGTGTGGTGATTTGTTTTTAACCATTCTTTCAACTTTCATACCACATGTGATCTTAGGAAATACCTTAAATGACCTCAAATGAATTCCATGATATGCTATTATCATTCATAAATCCAATTACAAAAATCATGAATGAAATTCATCCCGCAATAATAGGTTACAGTGAGAAATGTTCTGTTCATCGGACATAAAATGGCCGCTTCGACGTTCCAGGGTTAAAAGTCCAAAGTACATGCAGTCATCATCATGTCTGGAGTTTATTTGCCAGATATTATCATTTCTGCAGATGGAATTTCTCCCAACGGCACCTTTCTTCATTATGATCTATTGGAACATACCATTCTTACGGAAGACATCTATTAGAACATAACATTTCATTGCAGGGCAGCATCCTCTACTGCTCAACATTTCCTGAGCTCCATGCACAAGTCTTCTCGATAACTGAAACAAGTATTCGATTTCGTTCCACGGTAATTCACGACTCTCAAAATCGAGTGGGAAGTGCACAATCCCAAGTGCCCTTAAACGTCTAGGAGCCTAAACAATACTCGCACCTTAATTCGCCTCCAAAAACATATCGTAAAATTCCTAAACTCTGTAAGTAATGATTGATGGGGATAAAGCTACTGCAATGTTGTAGCTACCTCTTAGAATTTCTCGAAAATTACTCAGCCAACGCTGTACATGATGAGTGCAAGCACATCGACTACTCCCTGCAAAAACTACAATACGTAACGAGGACCTGGGTGAGACGCCAATAGCTTGGCCTTCAACGATCCATAAGCTTCAACAGTTTTAGTCGCCCCAAGCAGCCTTGACAGATCACCTGCAGCAGCTTAAAAGGGGCCGATTGAGCGACTCGATATTCCTCTTCGTAGATCTCTGAATTTCGTTCCAACTGGAAAAGAGAGCACACGCCAAACATATACTAGTCAGACCCACTTTCCTTGCGACTTCGCTCTCTAAATTGAAACACGTATAGCATCACCTGATCCATATGACAGTAAACTTTCCATTTGAGATATTCGCAAGGATTCGACACACGTTAATTCAGTCACCTAATATTAAGGCTCCAGTTACCTGAGGTTGAAGAGACAGCTTGGAGAAGAACGCACACTGAGGGACAATGGAAAGTGGGCTGAAGAGTGCAGGCGTTGCACAAGAAAACGAGCAGAGGCGAGGATGAGGAGGACTACGAAGGTATCAAGCGCTGTGAAAGGAGGAAGGGAGACGTTTCACTGCAAAGAGATTAGAGATGGAAGAAAGAGAATGGGAGAGAGAGAAGTGATCAGCTACGAGAACAACGACTATAGCAGGAAACCCGTCATCCCAAGTTTTAGCTCCGGGCCTCAGAAAGTTCCTGAAATTTCCGGTGCCGTCTCAACTTTCTTCATCCTCTTCCTTCACAAACGCCTGGTCTTTACTCAGTCTCTCAACAGGCGACTGTGGTTCGGTGGACCTGTAAGTCTCTCCAGCTTCTTGAAGCTTATTCGACGGTTCTCTCAAATCAATAAGAGGTGAAGGCTGTTTTTGCACACTAAGATTCCCTTCAACTGCTTTACAAAGTGCAGCATACTTCAGCACAAGCTCTTTGTAATCCGCAAGCAGGAGCTCCACATCCATAACTCTCAAATCCCCAGCCCTTGCAAACAAGTAGCGGTAGTCGTGAGCAAGCTCGCCACTCTTTTCTGCCTCCAATACCTCAGGTAAACCGGAAGCTTCGAGCTGGGCAACCGTCATTTTAGATTTCTCTGATGATCCATCTTTGGGGCTGACAGGGGCACTTCCCGCAAACGCTGCAAGCGCAGCTGATTCTTCAGTCAACTCCCGTGATTCCTTCTGATCTTCCTTTTGGACGCTTAACCCAGGCCCTGGTTCCCCTCTTACTGCAACTCGAGGCGAACCATGTTCATTTGAAACATGCTTTGAGACTCGAGGCGAACCATGCTCATCTGGTTTCAAGACGCGATCTCCACTACTCAAGGTAGGCTTTTCGGTTATGGAAGGCTGGGCTGATAGGTTGACGTCAAGCAGCGCCCTAGCTGAGTGCATTTGCTTCTCGAACTCTGAGGAGTCCATCGACAACGATGTAGCCTCCAAGTTTTGAATGAAGTGTTCTGCTGAGACTAGGTTGGTATAAAAATAGGCCGCCTCCGACACAAGCCTCGAGCGATGCCTATACCGTTGAATGTAGAGAAGATTTGAATGAAGCTGGGGTGGGTTCGCCTGCGGGCATATATGCATTTGTTGAGAATAAAGAGAACAAGTATCTACTTCGACCTCCCAGCCACTAACATACTCTGGTTCTCACAGACTCACTATTACACTGACGGCCCTTAGGTGATATGACTACCTTCGTCCTGTGGTGTTCTATCTACTCCAGGGGCAGTGAACCCGCGGCTACCAATCACCAGAAGTAAATTCAGTCTTGCAGCTGAAGAACTTCCCAAAAACCACACAAGAGGACACTTACTTTGATCACCACGTAAATCAAGACTGGAAGAAAGTCGTCAGCACCAGGCGGATTGTCCTTCGATCCAATAGAAACATTTAGGAGGAGATTGTTGATAACTCGACAGCAGTTGAAAATGCACACAAGCTTGTCTCGTGGTGACTTATAAGTATTGATCTTTTGTAACTCCTTCTGTGGTAACTGTTAACACCAGATCCGCCCCATAATTGACAAATGCACGAGTTAGTGTCATCGGCGTCCAGCATCAGGGAACACGAGAGTTTGGAAAGCATGATTACTTGCAGAAGTAGAGAACAGACACCGAGATCGTATTACAAGTTCAAAACAGAATGTTCAGCTCCAACCCAATTGCGAACCAACAAACCGTTTCAGTTGTGCAAATCGACCAAGAAAGGAAGGAACATACCAGCCATGATGATTCATCAGTGTTCGGTGGAATATCGAGATGCTCAGGACGAATGAACTGTTGCAACATTGCCATCTTCTCAGATAGCTTTTGGTCGATTTCCACTTCTTCGGGAAAAGGAGCAAATGCTCGACTAAACAGCTTAGTCATCAGATACTTTTCAAGGCCCTACAATCAACAAGAACCAATCCATGTAAGATGAAAGTGCACTCAGCTGACACTATTGAACTGTATAATCAGCTGTTCAAAAGTTTAAACAGACAGGAGATTTTCCTTCACTGCGTACTCCGATCATAGGACTCTCGACTGTTTTCGTATGCTTCATAATAATAATTTGAAACAATGCCATTTTCTCATCCAGAAATCACACAAAATAGCATGGGCTTGGTGGGAATAGAGGAGAAACCTCGCCAGCACTGTCTAGTTCTTCATCAGTGGCATTAACGAACAGTGGATGGGCTTCAAATGCACCCTCAGTTGCAATCAGAAAATTTTGAACACTCTCACTATCTTTTTCAGCATCAGGTGTCCTGCTCGTGAACTCTACAATGAAGCTGCACACAGAAGCCACGGAATAGACCACTTTAATACCTAGAATCGGAATGTCCAGTTCAATACATCGCAACAGCCAATCGCCATAGATCACATTGACACTACTGCCTTTCGCAACGTACTTATCTAATTGGCTCGTGAACAATTCAAAGGGAATTTCAAAATAGAAGTAGCTTGTTGTGAAGGTCGAGAACAATAGGTTCACCTTTTGATGGACTTTACAAAGTCTGCAGCCTGAGGATGGCGCATTCGATCCAAGAAATCATGAAAGGTCAGCGGCGCTGTTGCCGCATTGAACATATTAACGTTCTCCATTGCAACTCTCTTGTCCTCTCTTTCACAAACCACCCTGGACATTGAAACCGCATATTCAATCTATCAGACAGCCAACTCCGCTTCAAGCCTAGTTTCATCCTCACAAAATCGAAGTAACTCTCACCTGAAATCAGAATGCTATCAACTCTCAACTTGATGGCTTCCCCTAACGAGCATGCTTGCAACCACAACGTCTGGATCTTCGAACTCACTAGTCTACCAGAAACTGAATTTCATGTCAGATGACATACTAAATAGCCTTTCATTAAAAAAACGGAATACAAAAAATTGCGAAGCAGCAGGCGAAAATCAAATGAATTCGCACAATACAACGGAACGCACAGGAATTAAAACCCTAAATCTAAGAGCTCCTCCTAATCAGATCGAAAGTCTCTCCAATTCCGAGAATCCTACCGCAAGAGATGCAAATTCTTTAAGTCGCTGCAAAACTCTAGATCTAAGCATCTCCTAGAGTCACTCAGCCAATTCAAGCGGGATAAATTCGACTAATATCAATCCTGGCTCGGTTGACTCAAGGCTTGACGCTTCGAGAACAAAATTGGATTGTATGCGAGAAGGCGCTGGTGAAAGAAATGAGGATTCATCCTCTCTTGCATGGTCTACTTTCCTCAAATGAGATGGTCTAGTTTCGTTCGTCTTGATCCTGCTCCAAATGAATGAAGGATTGGCAGGAATCGCTAGCAACTTACCATCATAGACTACAGTCCCTCGCAAAGAAAAAGGTATCGAACGAGATTCGAACGCTCGCTGCGTCAAAGAAGAGAGAAGGCAACGGAAAGAGAAAGGGAGGAGCCAAATCGACTTGCGACGAAATGGCGAGTGAGGGTTTCGCGTACAAACAGCGTGGCTTCTGAGTCGAGCGAGAGAACAGAATTCTATGGATGAAAGTTGACCTTTGGTATTCTCGATGAAGTTTTGGTATTCTTGGTGAAGATTTGGTATCATCGGTGAAGATTTGGTATTCTCCATGAAGTTTTGGTATTCTCCATGAAGTTTTATATTATTTTCCATGAAGTTTTGGAACTCACCCATTCACTACGCAACACACACTTACCACATACACTTTGCGGTATAGAGAGCACCGAATAAAATCTTAAGCAAAATTTTAAGCCCTTGGAATGGGCTGCCCAAAATTTCAGAACCAATTTTGGCTTTTTACCCCGAACGTACACAATATTGTTTCTTTACATTTTGGATGAAGGGCATAAACTTTGAAGAGCAATAACTGTGTTTTATGACAAATCTACTTGGGTTGGGTTCCAAATTGAGTCTTGTTTGTGTGGTAGAATTTGCAGATCCATACAATGAAGTATGAATTAAAGGCATGCATTTCGGTGAAGGTAGCTTTTGGTTTTGGGTTTTTAAACATTATGCATGTTTTACCAATTCAAGCCAACTATGTGAAATCAAATATAGTTTTTCAGATAATCGAGACATTAAGATGATATCAGACAAATTTTTAGTTGGGATATTTTTGATCCTAATACTTTCGGTATAAGCTTTGCAATGATGTTTCTACAATGGAAAAATAAAAACATGGATGATTTTTGAAGAGCTATACCTCCTTCATCCACAATTAGATTTCAACTTCATTTTTTAAGATGAATTCCATTTGAATTCTAGTCTTACTACTAGGAATCTTGACCAAATGGAATTTTATTTCTTGATAAGGAGATTGGAGTGCGAAGGGTCCTAATTTTAAACAATTTTCCCTTTGTAAATTTTTTCGGCGGTTTTCGCCATTGCAAGGCTATCATTTGAGCCAAGATTTTTTTATGATGATTTCTTTTGGTACAAGGGTGATTTTGAAATAAAGATGAACAACTTTCTAGTTGGAGATTTTTTCATTAGGGTAGCTTTGTTGATAGAAATGATGAAAATTGGTTGCATACTAAAATGTTACGATCTCGCAATCTATGAGGCCTCACAACTCAAATTTCAATCCACATGACCTAAAACAAGTCTTTTGCAAGTATGTATGGTTGGATCGAAATAAATTATCTCCATTTTCATCTATGACACTTTTAAATAATGTGTATTTTGGCTAAAAATATGCTTGATGTTTAGGAGTAAAGTTCATCATAGATTTTTCAATTTGAAATTCCTACCATTTTTGAAGCAGTCCACCTTAGTATACCTTTCTGATTAACTAGGGTAAGAGAACCTCAATTTGAATGCCCTCCTATAATTGAACAACCTAGAATGAAGATTTCCTTGGATAGTATGTTCCTCTTAGGTACATGCAGGAGGGTGATCGACTATAGGTATACCTTTATTAGTCACACATAAAATTTGTAATTAAAAATATATGAGCTTAAAAGTACTACATAAATAAGGAAAACCTTCTCTTTTCTATTTGCTAATCGGTGAAAGATAGTGAAACACACATGTCATCACTCCAAGTATGGTAAATTGGTGAAGATAGGTGTACTTACTCTAAGTGATGTTGCTACACCTACTCTTATTTATGTCACTTATTCAATTTCACCTACTTTCTTTTCAGCAAGTTTGATATTTGATATTTGTGCCAATTTTGAGCAGTCCACTTCAGTATACCTTTAGAGTCAACTGACTAACGCTGTCATGCCTGCTCATATTTGTGTCGCTTATTGATTTTCACCTACTTTCTTTCCAGCGTAGATACACCTCCTGCAAATCCCACACCTTCAATCCAGTCTACGTCGAACCATTTTGCATCGCTTGCATCGTTTGGGATTTCAAGTGAGCGTGTCATGCCCATGTAGTGTTTGCAGTGTTAATATCCATCTGATCGTGAATCATCTGATTCTCTAACCTTTGTATTTGTCAAGTGAATCTTCAGTCAAAGGCAGCACTCATTCATTATCTGACTTGCATCCACAACGGTGACGATTGCATCGTATTAATTTCTCAAGCCGTACACTCTTCTGTGAAAAGTTCCTTCCTTGAATTTGGAAATGATAACAGGTACTATTAAATGCACTTTTCAATCACAAAAGTTGTTATCTGGATTGCACCGTCCAACGCTTGGTGCTCATCTGATGGTCCGGTATAAAAATGCAAGAACGAGTCCGCGCCGTTGTCACACCAAATTGATGAAAAAAAATTGTCCATTAAGTCATCAAAATTATGAAGCAACATTATGTACAGAACCCCCCGTTTGTACATGGGAGATGGATCAAGACTGCCATGCGTAAACCCTGTTCTAAAACTTCATACATCTAGCAGGCATTTAGTCAGATCTTAGAAAAATCGATCCTCCATCTAAAAGTCGGTGCTAACTTCCTTCTCATCGTGAGCATCCTTAGCCCTGCTCTCCGACGCCGACATCTCCATCTCGTAGTACTTCCTCATGGTCCTCGGCAGAAACACGGGCACCAGGAAGAAGAAGAGATTGAATCCCCACACGATCAGGTTCATCACTGCCAAGTAGCGTCCGAACATGATCCACTGCTGGGGGGAGAATGGCCCTGTTTGAGTTCCGTGCATGCCCAGGCTCTCAGTGCCCTTGTGAAGATCCACCTTCACCCAGTCCATGATGGTGAACAATCGCCTCACATTGTAGAATATGGGCAGCAGGGCTCGGATGGGCAACGAAACGCCGTCGTGCCGAAATGCCACATTCTCGGACAAGATCTGGCAGCCGAGAAGGAACAAGTGCGGCGCCGCGGCCTTGAGCGCTTTCTGGTCGCCGTGCACGAAGCCGCCCAGGACGTACGCCGAGGGTAAGAGCAGGCCCACGCCCGCTGTAAAGATGGTGTACTTCTGCACCAGGCTGTTGCCACCCATCACGTTCGGTGGGGCGCCTTTCGTCGTCGGCCGGAAGATCGTGCTGTTCAAAAAGACCATGTAGAAGGTCGTGAAGACGGCGAATGCTAGGTCCTCCAGTGGCACCAACCCACTCGCCGACAACGTGAACACCAGGGTAATCACATGAATTTGAATCAACGAGAAGTAGCCGAGAATGCTGTGCGACTTCTCCCTCTTCTCTGCTGCTTCCTGCGCAACCACCATTCAGTCACCAAAACTTAGCTCCAGTACACATCCTAACTGTCTACTCCCCACAAAAAAAAAAACCGACACGCTCAACCTCGAGCTCGATAAACCGACACGAGAGATGGAAGAGGTGAGCATACTTGAGCAACTTGAGGAGGCGCATCAGGGTCCACTCTGGAGTCGTAATCTGCGATCTTGTCTCCAGCAGGCAACACTTCCGCCATGGTTGAGAATCAGGCCAAAACGTAAAAAGCTGGAATGATAGCAAATGTGGGTACTTGCAGACAGGGAGAGTTGGAGCTGCAGAAAGGAATGATGATGAAGAGGGAGAGTGCTGATGGAAGTGTGGGAGTTGACAAGTGGAAGGGACATAAGAGGAGAAGGGCGCAGGGCCAGATGTCGAGGCGACAGGGGGAGACGCCGGCGCGACGAATGGAGGGCTGCCGCGAGAGGGGCCCGGCGCCCGCGAAGTGCCGCGACAGGGGGTGACGTCCTGATTGTGTGAAGAATGCACCCAAATCGAGGATGCTGGTGGAGTGGATGCACATTCAGCTGCATGGCAGCACGGATTTCTTGTCACTTCTCTCTCACCCCCCCCCCCTCCTCACTTTTTTTGGCATTTTCAAGAGTTGCTTCCTGTGTGCTGCCAGATCAGGGGAGGAGGAGGTTCAAATATCCAATACCAGACAGGGCCAAAACGGTTGCCAAGTACGAGGGTCCGTCAACGCTTCTGATTTTGAATTTTGATGTGCTCGAGGTGTACCGTAACACCATAGCTGCGAGAAAGGAGAGGTGAATCTTACCGAGCTGTTTCTGCCGCAGCGAGAGCGCCATTGTCGTCGCCCTCCCTCGGCAGTAAGGCACCGATCAATCGATCAATGGATCGATGGATTGATTGGATTTCTCGGCGCTACGACCGATCCCGTGGCTCGATCGGGGTGCGCACTATCGTCGCGCTCTCGTGCTTTTGTTTGCGCTCCATGGTGTTTTATTTTTGGTAGATTTGTTTAGAATCTACCAAGTTTACTCGTAGATTTGGGGTGATGATGTGGCACGAGACTGATTGACCTGCTTCAGTGAACGAATGAATTTAGAAGATGGAGGTCGGTGCACATATGGTAAGGTGTCCTATAATGGCGCAATTTTCAGCACAGAAAATCTAGAGGAATGTTGCCAGTGCAAGCAATTTTTGTGCATGTGGAAAATTAGTAGAAAACTAGAGCAAGTGGAATCATCATTTTTCGACTCTTCTACAGTAAGTAATGAATTTCTAAAGATGGAAATATAGGTGTTCCTAAAATGGTGCCCTAAAGTGACGCCCTATAATCTTTGCAGTGTGTACATGGTACTGTTGTATGGAGAAGCTATTATGTACGTGACAGTGAAGATTACTAGGGCTCCATTTTCGGCACTGCGCCATTTTGGGCTGCTCAACCATATCTATTTACGGTACTCAAGGCGGATGTTTGCGACATGTTAAGTTAATGCGGCCATGGAACTCCCGGGTGCCCGCCCTCGCCTACACTGCATCCGGGTGTCTCCGCGACTTCCATAGCCGTTTTCGCTCGCCATGGTAGGCTACTCGCCATCCTCTCTTCCTTTCTGTTCCGTAATGATCAAAGCACCTGCGATACTTCTTTTTTTAGGGTTTGGCGAGTCCTCGTTTCTGTTACAGAGATTAGAGCTGAATCTTTCCCGTCTACTGTGGAACTCGACGCTGTTAGGATGAGTCATTATCTTAGCTTATTGCGTTTCTATCCTGTGTGAATTTACAGACAAAGGGAACGGGAAGTTTCATCTTGTAAATTGAATTTCATGTGACATGTTTGTATTTGCAATTGTAACAATTTGTGGTGGATTTGTGCTGTTGTTCACTTGGTCATTACAGATGAGCGGGACTTTCACGGGAACGAACCGCCGTTCTGCGGTGCGGAGGAGGAGTGGGCTTGGCAGGCAACCAGATATGGAGGGGTTGGAGGAAATTGGACATAGTAGCGAAGTAGCCAATGTGATCCCATCATCAACTCAGGTGAGTTTTCAAGCACATAGTGGTTTTCATGCATTTGGTTGCACACCTACTTTAGAAATTGAGATCAAGTCTTCTACTTTAGAAATTGAGAATAGTCTCCTATACCAAAAAGTTCACTGTAAACTGGTTGTTTTGATTTGTGTGCTATTATCAAAACATTTTGTTACTTCTAATGACAACATTTGTTTGCTTTTAATGACACTAGGGGGACATCGACCTTGGAGACTACTTGTCAGCAGGCGATTTGCCAATTGATTTCACCAGTGTGCAGAGGTTGAAACATATTTGTTCAGAGCGTTACGAGAGGTTGGTTGATGAGACGACAACGATGGCTACAGAGTACTTGGTGTTTCGTAAAGTAACCAAGGACGACTTGGTGAAGATTGATAGGTCTCATCGCGACTTGCGTATTCGCATCTTTTACGACTTCTCGATGGAGTTATTGATTGTGAAGTTGATGGTTGGTAAGGCTCACGAGTGGGTGAGCACTTTGTTTGCCGAACATCTACGAGAGAAGGTTCGGGGCAGATGTGGCGATTTTTATGCGTTGTGTGACATGGGGGCGTTTCGATGCACGAGTGCTATGGGGCGTGCGAAAGAACCCGATGTTGCCTTGGTTCCAATGAATCGACAGAATGAAGCGGATTGGCCATCGTGTGTCATTGAGGTTGGAGTTTCAGAGAGCCTCGCAGCGTTGAAGAATGATGCACATTTTTGGATCCTCCACAGTGGAGGTTTGACACGTGTTGTCATCTTGATTGCTGTAGATCCTCAGACGAGGACGCTCACGATTGAGAGGTGGGGAGACGAGCCACCTGCTTATCCGAGCCATGTGACTGGAGGAGTTATTCGACCAAGGATGGCTCAATGTGTGACGATTGACATTAATGGTGTTATTGGTGCTCCATTGGATGTACCTTCGGGTTTGACCTTTGATGTTGGTCATGTGCCTACAGGTGTGTTGGCCAGTGATTTTAGCTTTGATGCTAATGAGCTCTCCGCTCTTTATACAAGGTTTTGGGGAATGCTCAGATAGAGGACTTACAGCGTTCTTTAGACCATTCAGAACTTAGGGTTCTGTAGCTGAGTGAGAAATTGAGTGTGAACTGGCCCTTGCAGAAGTCTGTAACCTCTCTTTACTGTGAACCGGCCCTTGCAGAAGTCTGCAACCTCTCTTTACTGTGAACTGGCCCTTGCAGAAGTCTGCAACCTCACTTTACTGTGAACTGGCCCTTGCTCTTTCATTTTAACCGGTTAACCTTGCACTAGCTTATGTGAGCAGTGCTCTTGCAGCATTTTTTGGATTTAGTAGGGGAGCTTGGGATCTGAACCTCAAGGTTTACATTTGGCTCTTCTAAATATCTTTCCCGAAGGCATGCTGTACAATGACATTTTAGAGTGACTGATGTGCTTACCTGTTGAATGTTGCCTCTTTTTGTACTTTGGAGATAAAGAGTATTGTTCGACGGAACTTGTATCGTACTTGGTCTCTTTTGAGGATGTAGAAAAAACCATGTACAAGTTTTGAGATGATCAGGTCAAGCAGACAATGAGATGTGGAGATTTATTTTGTACAAATTTTGAACTGGTTAATTTAAGCAAACAATGACGATGGGGAAACTTAGATTTTGTGATTCAATTGTTTCACTTAATAACTTAACATCCCAACTTGTACACGAGCCCTCTTTTCTATCTGAATCAACGGTGAAATTGGAGTAACCAACATGATAGCATGTTCATATCAAGGGGCAGTTTTTGAGAATAAATGAGCATATACTGCAGTTTTGGGCAGATTTCAGCAAGCCCTAGTATTGTTTTCAAACTTTGACTGCAAACATCTTCTAAAGTATAAGGAATTTTGGAGCACAAATGGTCTTTTTGAAAAGGCATGGAAAACACCTGGTATCAACCTCAAACACAACTTCTCTTTTAGTTAACTCAATTTGCAGTCAAAGTTTGATAAAAAAATTCTACCATTTGCAAAAGGTTCAACCTCATGTGATCTAAATTTAGTAAAGAAGAGGCTGACCAAACTGAAATCGACCACAATCTCGTCGATTTCTCCTTTAGGGGTTAAGTAGAAGAAGAGCTCCAACCTATTTGAGGCCGGTGTGATTAGAGTGTTCGCTCGACCTATCCTTGGGGAAGTCATAATTTAATACCATTGGTGGGACCACTAACGCCTCTTGGGGTGAACGCTATGTCAATTGCTACCTAGCCATTAGTGCCTTAGAGATACCCGACATGGTGTTCTCCCAAAGGGCTTTGAGGCACCCATACAATGAGGTCCAAGAATCCCACCATAGTTGGGTGGACTATGGTAGTGAGCACCACACCGACATGCGGAATAGAACCTACAACCTTCTACTCACCAAGCTGCTTGTGATGCCTATTCTACACCTTACTTTATACATTGCCAAAATATTAGGTGAACTCATTAACTCCTAAGAGAAAGTGGCATAATTCTATAACGTGCTAACTTAAGAATTTTTGAGGTGTAGAGATTATAACAATCATATAAAAAAGGCTTCAGACAAAGTTGAGGAAGTTTTTGTTGGTTTTCATGTGACTCACACATAAAAACCAATAGTACAAAAATACATGAAGATGTGACTCGCTTAGATGAAGAATCAAACCGTGTTAACTCACACCTCCAGAAGTGCATAGAAGTATAATATTGCAGTTTTGAGATTTCAAAAAACACAAGGAACTTTAGAGGTTAAGGTTAGTTATCTAGATCTTGACGGTATAATCTTGTATTAGGCTTATTGTAGGTCATGTGGATCAAATTTGGAGTCATGTGAGATCATAGATTGTAAGATCATAATATATTAGTACCCAAAAAAGATTCTCAGACTTCATCGTTTTCACTTTGAAATTGAATGCTATCAACATACGCAATGTAGTAAAAACTACCTTCAACTAGAAAGTTGTTTATATTTATCTTCATAACATTGTATTACCAAAAAAATCATGAAAAAAATTCTTGGCTCAAACAATTGCCTTGCAATAATAAAATCTACCACTAATTTTACAAAGAAAAAAAATACTAAATCTAGACTCTTTGCATTAAAATGCATGCAATATTATCATTATATTTTAGATCAAGCCAAGCTCTCAACCAGAAAACTAGACTTAAACTAGAATACGGACCCAAAAAAAAAAAATTGATGAAGAAGATACAACTCCTTAAGGACCATGAGTTTTTTTAGTGTTTTAAGAGTGGAATATCATTGCAAATCCATTACCAAAATTTCCAAATATCACAAAACTTTTAACTAGAAAGTTGTTGGATTCCATCTTAAATTCATACTTGTATCCAAAAAATTCATGAAATTATGATTCAACAAATAGGCTTGCATTGATAAAACATGCCCCGTGTTTTAAAACCATATGACAAAAGCTGCTTGCACTCAATTTCATGCCATACATTCATACTATCATAAGAACGATATGAACTAGACTTAATTTGCAATCCAACCTAATAAATTTTGTTGAAAACATACCTTAGATGAAAAATTTCTTGAATTTCTATTTCACCCCTCATCCAAAATTTTGAAAATAAATATCAAGGACATCAAGGGGCTAATTTCCTTAGTCGACACAAAAGTGCTATTATTAATTACATGCATATCATATTAACCCTTAGCCTCTAAATGCGATGAATGTCAAAAAAGAACATTTTGGATGACAACTAAACTTTGAGTAGCCATAACTTCTTCATCCATTTTTACAAAATTTGTTGAGTTTGATCCCAAATCAAGTCTATTTTGTAATGTAAAAACTGAAGACCCATCCAATATGTAAATAATGAGTTTATGGCACGCATTTTAGTGAAGGCAACTTTTGTTTATGGGTTTTCAAACATGGTGCATGTTTTACCATTGCAAGCCAATCATGTGGAATCCAATTTAGTTTTTCATTAATTTTCTTTACATAAAGATGATAGATGATAGAAACTCCGATCCCTATGTAAGGGGCCGGCGTGAATGAAGTGTCCGTTCGTAATGCTAATGACCCGATGCCCATCAGGACAAGGGGAAATTGGAACAATACTACTCACCCCTTTCAAGGATGGCTTTACATAAACATAATCTTAAAATGAATACCAATAAGTTTGTAGTTGAAAGATTTATTTGAATAATTTTTAAATTTGGAATTGCAATAATGTTTTCAAACAAAAATATATAACAAAATACATGGTTCTTAAGGAGGTGTATTCTCTTCATCTACCGTTGGATTTCAGCTTTGTTTAATACATTGGATTTCAATTTGAATCTAGTACTTGTGGTAGAAGCCTTGATTCCATCCAAGATGTGAGGAAGACATAGCATGCATTTTAGTGCAAGAGATTTAGTTTTGTATCTTGATCCTTTGTAGATTTTGGGGCACAATTCACCATTGTAAGGCTATTATCTAAGCCAAGAATACTTTTTTGATGAATCTTTTGGGTATAAAGGTGTTATAGAGATGAAAGTAAACATCTTCCTAGTTGGTGATTTTTTTCGTTGCAATAGGTCTATTGGTAGCATGTTCACTTCAAAGTGAAAATGATGAAATTTTGTCATTTTCTTGAGTACTAATACATCCTATCCTTAATTCTTGGAATATACCCTCAAATGTGAAATCGTTGCATATGACATGAAAGGGGTTTGGGTGTACTAGAAAATTCTATTAACCCCTAAAGTTTCAAGAGCGGCCTATTTTGGTTCGATTTGACTTTGGTGAGCCTCATTTATTAAATTTAGATCATATGAAGTTAATACCTTTGAGAGGTTTTTCCGCACCTTTCCGAAAAGACCATTCATGCTTCAAATTCTTCATACTTTAGGAGATGTGAGCAATCACAGTTTGAAAATACTATTAGAGCATGCTAAAATCTGCCCAAAACTACGGTATGTGCTCATTTATTCTCAAAATCTGCCCAAAATCAATTAAATCGCATAAACTTCAAAAATTCACCAAAAATTGAAATTTCACTTTTTTTCAAGTTGTGTTTTGTACATGTAGAAAAGGTACGAAGGCATGATCTCAATGTTTGGATTTCAAATCCAGTAATTCTTTACATGTCTTTTTTATTTATTTTCGGAAAAGTATGGGAAAACTCCACACTCTGCAAAATATTTTAGCATCATACTCTATATATTTAGTAAATGTCTTATGAGGGTAAAAATTGCATAGACTGTATATTCCTAACTCACCTAGGAACAAGAATTTGAAGAGTCTCAAGTCAAATTTACTGCCAAAAATGATTTTTTCGGCCCTCAAAACATTGCTTACCATTTCTACAATGAGGGAAAAACTATATTCCTAACTTTGAACATTACGATCTCACAAATGATAAGGAATCTAAACCTAAGATTTGATTTACATATCCACGTACAAGTTAGGTACTAGATCTTACGACTACATACTTGAAAATATATTCTAAAATGAAAATTCTCACCTTGCATTGAAAGAGGACAGTTTAGAGGGTAAAGCATGCAAACAGTGCCTTGAAACTTTAGGGGTTAACCCCTAAAATTCTATGCAACCATATTATGGTCGTTCCACTTTTTGGGCAGCCTCTAGGGACCTCATACTTTTGAAATTTTCAATGAGAATTTTTATGTAGATTCCAAAAACTACACTCTACATTTCGCACTTTGTTTCATGACATTCCGATAAATATTGCAAAAGTTATAAGCATTTGAAGTTTTTGAAGCGAGATCGGGCAGCAAATTTTTTTCAATTTTTTACTCTGTTTCAAAATTTCTTTTTTGATTCATGGTTGATTGATCTTTATCTACATATGAAGCTTTGAATCTACCTATTTTGAGCAATGGGATAAAAGTTATGAGGAGTTGTTTTTTGGGCAGTTTGAACCGAAAAACTTTGAAGCTCATTTCTAAACTCAATTTTTAGTATTTTTTAGTGAAACGAAAAGTACTAGGTGAAGATTTCCAAGTACAAGATTCTCACCGTTAAGATTGACATTTTATAATTCCGTGTCAAACTTATAAATGATTTTCTTTTTTCTTTCATTTTCTACCCACTTCTAGTAATTGTTTTATGAAAAAAATTAATATGAGCTTTTATCTTACAAGATTTTATATTTGAGAACTTAACTCAATTGTTAACATGGCCTTGCCCTTCAATCAATTTCTTATCCATTCAAAAATAAGATAATAATTTCCGAAGTTCAAATTTGTCACCGGATTGAACCCCAAAAAAATTCTTTTGCAAATTTGATCCTTATAAACTAGGAATCTAATGGTCATTCTTCTCTCAAATTTTGTGCTCACATGAAAAATCAAGTTGGATATGAGATCTTACGGTTAAATGATGAAAATACTTTAAAAAACATATGATTTCTTCTTCAACTTCCAAATGCTGCATTTTTCATGATTTTTTATGGGAATACAGTCAAGGAATTTTAGGGGTTAACCCATTCTATTCAACATGTAAGCTCTCAGAGATACCCACCCCATGAGAGTAAACCAAATTTTGATAAAATTCCCTCGTGTGGTCCCTCAATAATCTGCAAGTAAGAGAGCGGGTACGGTTTATTCTGGAGAACCTAAGCACATTCGGGGTATCGATCCGCTAACGTACTCCTCAATTGTTTGGTGTATGATTTAATTAACCAAATGGTGAAAAAGCATCTTGAATTTCCCGGTTATCACTCAAGATGTTCTTACTTGTTGTAAAAACATAAACCCAATTTCATTCCAATTGTGTTCGCTGGCCATAATCCATATGCGGTACAGCTGCTCAAATTGCATGTCGCAGGTTCACAGCAGAGGTCCATCGCTGAAGCCCAGAATGCCAAATTCCTTCTTCGTCCGTTCAAAATCCTTTCTTTCCACAAGTATTATGTTCACTGAAAAACAATCTTTGTTCAGGCACTACAAGAAAAGAGGGATCAGGGGACGGAACATGGGGAGGGAGCTCCGTCCTGAAAACCACTTTTTTGGTACCCTGAGTTGTCCCTCCCCTGATCCCTCTTTTCTTGTAGTGAGGTAGCTTGCATCTTGGGGTGACATTGTACAAAACATGGAAAATGACCGTACAAGTCGGCATGGGAGCATGGTGAGAATAGCAACGATACTGCAATAAGTGCAAGGCAGAGAAACACGCAACAATGGAGCAGAGATTCTAGGCTATTTGGGCTCGAGGTAACTTGTTTTGCATTGACCGGGGTTGACCTCATTGGCACTTAGCACCCAGTCCGGGATTCCTACCATAGGAATTTAGCACACATATGGCATCAACGCCCATTGACCACAATACTAACCGCGGAGCTATAGCAAACCACCAACGGCTAGTGCGATTCAATTTGGCCTAGAGCAGTTGCGGCATCTCACCACCCCCCACTCTTCCAAACATGATTCAAAACATTCCCCATTTTAAACCGGGAATGTATTGGGTTCAAATGAAGGGGACAATATGTATCTTAATTTAGAAACTCAAAATACATGAAGGGGTGAAGAAAACTCAAGTTCTCTTGTAACCGGTCACATTATTTTAAATATTATTCATTCTCAGATAGCTTTTGGTCGATTTCCACTTCTTCGGGAAAAGGAGCAAATGCTCGACTAAACAGCTTAGTCATCAGATACTTTTCAAGGCCCTACAATCAACAAGAACCAATCCATGTAAGATGAAAGTGCACTCAGCTGACACTATTGAACTGTATAATCAGCTGTTCAAAAGTTTAAACAGACAGGAGATTTTCCTTCACTGCGTACTCCGATCATAGGACTCTCGACTGTTTTCGTATGCTTCATAATAATAATTTGAAACAATGCCATTTTCTCATCCAGAAATCACACAAAATAGCATGGGCTTGGTGGGAATAGAGGAGAAACCTCGCCAGCACTGTCTAGTTCTTCATCAGTGGCATTAACGAACAGTGGATGGGCTTCAAATGCACCCTCAGTTGCAATCAGAAAATTTTGAACACTCTCACTATCTTTTTCAGCATCAGGTGTCCTGCTCGTGAACTCTACAATGAAGCTGCACACAGAAGCCACGGAATAGACCACTTTAATACCTAGAATCGGAATGTCCAGTTCAATACATCGCAACAGCCAATCGCCATAGATCACATTGACACTACTGCCTTTCGCAACGTACTTATCTAATTGGCTCGTGAACAATTCAAAGGGAATTTCAAAATAGAAGTAGCTTGTTGTGAAGGTCGAGAACAATAGGTTCACCTTTTGATGGACTTTACAAAGTCTGCAGCCTGAGGATGGCGCATTCGATCCAAGAAATCATGAAAGGTCAGCGGCGCTGTTGCCGCATTGAACATATTAACGTTCTCCATTGCAACTCTCTTGTCCTCTCTTTCACAAACCACCCTGGACATTGAAACCGCATATTCAATCTATCAGACAGCCAACTCCGCTTCAAGCCTAGTTTCATCCTCACAAAATCGAAGTAACTCTCACCTGAAATCAGAATGCTATCAACTCTCAACTTGATGGCTTCCCCTAACGAGCATGCTTGCAACCACAACGTCTGGATCTTCGAACTCACTAGTCTACCAGAAACTGAATTTCATGTCAGATGACATACTAAATAGCCTTTCATTAAAAAAACGGAATACAAAAATTGCGAAGCAGCAGGCGAAAATCAAATGAATTCGCACAATACAACGGAACGCACAGGAATTAAAACCCTAAATCTAAGAGCTCCTCCTAATCAGATCGAAAGTCTCTCCAATTCCGAGAATCCTACCGCAAGAGATGCAAATTCTTTAAGTCGCTGCAAAACTCTAGATCTAAGCATCTCCTAGAGTCACTCAGCCAATTCAAGCGGGATAAATTCGACTAATATCAATCCTGGCTCGGTTGACTCAAGGCTTGACGCTTCGAGAACAAAATTGGATTGTATGCGAGAAGGCGCTGGTGAAAGAAATGAGGATTCATCCTCTCTTGCATGGTCTACTTTCCTCAAATGAGATGGTCTAGTTTCGTTCGTCTTGATCCTGCTCCAAATGAATGAAGGATTGGCAGGAATCGCTAGCAACTTACCATCATAGACTACAGTCCCTCGCAAAGAAAAAGGTATCGAACGAGATTCGAACGCTCGCTGCGTCAAAGAAGAGAGAAGGCAACGGAAAGAGAAAGGGAGGAGCCAAATCGACTTGCGACGAAATGGCGAGTGAGGGTTTCGCGTACAAACAGCGTGGCTTCTGAGTCGAGCGAGAGAACAGAATTCTATGGATGAAAGTTGACCTTTGGTATTCTCGATGAAGTTTTGGTATTCTTGGTGAAGATTTGGTATCATCGGTGAAGATTTGGTATTCTCCATGAAGTTTTGGTATTCTCCATGAAGTTTTGGTATTTTCCATGAAGTTTTGGAACTCACCCATTCACTACGCAACACACACTTACCACATACACTTTGCAGTATAGAGAGCACCGAATAAAATCTTAAGCAAAATTTTAAGCCCTTGGAATGGGCTGCCCAAAATTTCAGAACCAATTTTGGCTTTTTACCCCTGAACGTACACAATATTGTTTCTTTACATTTTGGATGAAGGGCATAAACTTTGAAGAGCAATAACTGTGTTTTATGACAAATCTACTTGGGTTGGGTTCCAAATTGAGTCTTGTTTGTGTGGTAGAATTTGCAGATCCATACAATGAAGTATGAATTAAAGGCATGCATTTCAGTGAAGGTAGCTTTTGGTTTTGGGTTTTTAAACATTATGCATGTTTTACCAATTCAAGCCAACTATGTGAAATCAAATATAGTTTTTCAGATAATCGAGACATTAAGATGATATCAGACAAATTTTTAGTTGGGATATTTTTGATCCTAATACTTTCGGTATAAGCTTTGCAATGATGTTTCTACAATGGAAAAATAAAAACATGGATGATTTTTGAAGAGCTATACCTCCTTCATCCACAATTAGATTTCAACTTCATTTTTTAAGATGAATTCCATTTGAATTCTAGTCTTACTACTAGGAATCTTGACCAAATGGAATTTTATTTCTTGATAAGGAGATTGGAGTGCGAAGGGTCCTAATTTTAAACAATTTTCCCTTTGTAAATTTTTTCGGCGGTTTTCGCCATTGCAAGGCTATCATTTGAGCCAAGATTTTTTTATGATGATTTCTTTTGGTACAAGGGTGATTTTGAAATAAAGATGAACAACTTTCTAGTTGGAGATTTTTTCATTAGGGTAGCTTTGTTGATAGAAATGATGAAAATTGGTTGCATACTAAAATGTTACGATCTCGCAATCTATGAGGCCTCACAACTCAAATTTCAATCCACATGACCTAAAACAAGTCTTTTGCAAGTATGTATGGTTCAGATCGAAATAAATTATCTCCATTTTCATCTATGACACTTTTAAATAATGTGTATTTTGGCTAAAAATATGCTTGATGTTTAGGAGTAAAGTTCATCATAGATTTTTCAATTTGAAATTCCTACCATTTTTGAACAGTCCACCTTAGTATACCTTTACAGTTAACTAGGGTAAGAGAACCTCAATTTGAATGCCCTCCTATAATTGAACAACCTAGAATGAAGATTTCCTTGGATAGTATGTTCCTCTTAGGTACATGCAGGAGGGTGATCGACTATAGGTATACCTTTATTAGTCACACATAAAATTTGTAATTAAAAATATATGAGCTTAAAAGTACTACATAAATAAGGAAAACCTTCTCTTTTCTATTTGCTAATCAGTGAAAGATAGTGAAACACACATGTCATCACTCCAAGTATGGTAAATTGGTGAAGATAGGTGTACTTACTCTAAGTGATGTTGCTACACCTACTCTTATTTATGTCACTTATTCAATTTCACCTACTTTCTTTTCAGCAAGTTTGATATTTGATATTTGTGCCAATTTTGAGCAGTCCACTTCAGTATACCTTTAGAGTCAACTGACTAACGCTGTCATGCCTGCTCATATTTGTGTCGCTTATTGATTTTCACCTACTTTCTTTCCAGCGTAGATACACCTCCTGCAAATCCCACACCTTCAATCCAGTCTACGTCGAACCATTTTGCATCGCTTGCATCGTTTGGGATTTCAAGTGAGCGTGTCATGCCCATGTAGTGTTTGCAGTGTTAATATCCATCTGATCGTGAATCATCTGATTCTCTAACCTTTGTATTTGTCAAGTGAATCTTCAGTCAAAGGCAGCACTCATTCATTATCTGACTTGCATCCACAACGGTGACGATTGCATCGTATTAATTTCTCAAGCCGTACACTCTTCTGTGAAAAGTTCCTTCCTTGAATTTGGAAATGATAACAGGTACTATTAAATGCACTTTTCAATCACAAAAGTTGTTATCTGGATTGCACCGTCCAACGCTTGGTGCTCATCTGATGGTCCGGTATAAAAATGCAAGAACGAGTCCGCGCCGTTGTCACACCAAATTGATGAAAAAAAATTGTCCATTAAGTCATCAAAATTATGAAGCAACATTATGTACAGAACCCCCCGTTTGTACATGGGAGATGGATCAAGACTGCCATGCGTAAACCCTGTTCTAAAACTTCATACATCTAGCAGGCATTTAGTCAGATCTTAGAAAAATCGATCCTCCATCTAAAAGTCGGTGCTAACTTCCTTCTCATCGTGAGCATCCTTAGCCCTGCTCTCCGACGCCGACATCTCCATCTCGTAGTACTTCCTCATGGTCCTCGGCAGAAACACGGGCACCAGGAAGAAGAAGAGATTGAATCCCCACACGATCAGGTTCATCACTGCCAAGTAGCGTCCGAACATGATCCACTGCTGGGGGGAGAATGGCCCTGTTTGAGTTCCGTGCATGCCCAGGCTCTCAGTGCCCTTGTGAAGATCCACCTTCACCCAGTCCATGATGGTGAACAATCGCCTCACATTGTAGAATATGGGCAGCAGGGCTCGGATGGGCAACGAAACGCCGTCGTGCCGAAATGCCACATTCTCGGACAAGATCTGGCAGCCGAGAAGGAACAAGTGCGGCGCCGCGGCCTTGAGCGCTTTCTGGTCGCCGTGCACGAAGCCGCCCAGGACGTACGCCGAGGGTAAGAGCAGGCCCACGCCCGCTGTAAAGATGGTGTACTTCTGCACCAGGCTGTTGCCACCCATCACGTTCGGTGGGGCGCCTTTCGTCGTCGGCCGGAAGATCGTGCTGTTCAAAAAGACCATGTAGAAGGTCGTGAAGACGGCGAATGCTAGGTCCTCCAGTGGCACCAACCCACTCGCCGACAACGTGAACACCAGGGTAATCACATGAATTTGAATCAACGAGAAGTAGCCGAGAATGCTGTGCGACTTCTCCCTCTTCTCTGCTGCTTCCTGCGCAACCACCATTCAGTCACCAAAACTTAGCTCCAGTACACATCCTAACTGTCTACTCCCCCACAAAAAAAAAACCGACACGCTCAACCTCGAGCTCGATAAACCGACACGAGAGATGGAAGAGGTGAGCATACTTGAGCAACTTGAGGAGGCGCATCAGGGTCCACTCTGGAGTCGTAATCTGCGATCTTGTCTCCAGCAGGCAACACTTCCGCCATGGTTGAGAATCAGGCCAAAACGTAAAAAGCTGGAATGATAGCAAATGTGGGTACTTGCAGACAGGGAGAGTTGGAGCTGCAGAAAGGAATGATGATGAAGAGGGAGAGTGCTGATGGAAGTGTGGGAGTTGACAAGTGGAAGGGACATAAGAGGAGAAGGGCGCAGGGCCAGATGTCGAGGCGACAGGGGGAGACGCCGGCGCGACGAATGGAGGGCTGCCGCGAGAGGGGCCCGGCGCCCGCGAAGTGCCGCGACAGGGGGTGGCGGGGGCCAGCTGTTGACTCGCCGTGGAACGCCTGACGTCCTGATTGTGTGAAGAATGCACCCAAATCGAGGATGCTGGTGGAGTGGATGCACATTCAGCTGCATGGCAGCACGGATTTCTTGTCACTTCTCTCTCACCCCCCCCCCTCCTCACTTTTTTTGGCATTTTCAAGAGTTGCTTCCTGTGTGCTGCCAGATCAGGGGAGGAGGAGGTTCAAATATCCAATACCAGACAGGGCCAAAACGGTTGCCAAGTACGAGGGTCCGTCAACGCTTCTGATTTTGAATTTTGATGTGCTCGAGGTGTACCGTAACACCATAGCTGGTTCGTTCTCTGCCGAACGAATAATTATTTTTTTTGAAAAAATGAGGTTCGTTTCTCGTAAATCGAATTTTTAGAAATTCGTCTCTATATTTTTAGAAAAAAAAATTCGGGGCAGAGAAGGGGGTTTATTTGTGGATGGAGCTTCATAAGGACAAGACTAAGCAAGACTTAAAATCAGTAGATTTGGCAGCTACATCAGTGGGGCCATCGCATAGTTTCGTCATTTACCCATTTTTGGAGGGCGGCAGAATAAGTCATTATACTCTATTTTCTCAATTTTCGGTTTATATTGAGATTATTTTCCTGAAATTCGTTCTTGAAGGCATGGAATTCCCGTTTTTTTTCGTTTGTTATTTTTGGATTTATTTAAGAACAAACCAGCTATGGTGTTACGATATAATTCATGCAATTTGAAATGGCCTTTTGGGTTTCCACAAAACCAAAAATTTGTCAACTTTGACCATTATAATGAAACAGAGAATCAACGGTCTTGATTTGATATTTGAGTAAATTAAAAGCCAATTTTAATATCCTACGATAAAATTCTTCAAATAATATTTAGATTGAGTTTTTTGGGCCTCAAGTAGGCCATAGTTATTTCTTTTAATTTAGGCAAGTTTGTAACAAGGATCTCTAAGTGAATATTTGCTTCAATTAAACCTATAAGTATATTTTAAAACTTATTTTAACCCCTAACTATTCTTGCAGACTGATATGGTCTTTTGCCATTTTGGGCTGCCTAGGTTTTTGGGTTAAAATTAATATTTTTGATTGAGATTTTTATTGAGTGTTCCCTACACTACATGGTGTATGTGCAACAAATTGGAAAGTCAAAATTCCAATTTTGAAGTTTTTAAACGCAAATTCTAGTTTTCACACCCTAGGGAAAAAAAAACTTTTTATTTATGAGATTTTTTTGAATTTGTTTTTTAGAATTATGTTCATAGCCAAATCAATATATTTGAGTTCCAAAGGGCCCAAGTCACAAAATCTACCAATTCTACAAAGGACAACCTCCAAAGTTTATAAGAGCAAGCTTCAAAGTTTTTAGAAATTTCAGCAACAACTTTAGCACAAACTTTGGATATTACGATCTTGCTAAAGATAAACATCCAACAATCGATTTTCGTACCATTGACTAAAAGTAGGCTTATTTATAAGATCTTACATTTGGAAGTCTAAAAATAGCTAATTTTTTTGCTTCACACTCCCCGGAGTGCACAAAGGTGGAAAAGTGCAATTTTGAGGTTTGAAGCTCCAAAAATACACAAGAAGATTTAGGCATTAGAATAAATCTAAAACTCATGATTCCAATTCATCCAACCTTCCACATAGTTTCACATTTTCAAAAATTGCTTCTATTCACTATATTCACAATGAGCATTCGATTTAAATTTGAGGGATAGTTGAGCCTCTTACATTGAACACACCATAACCTGCTAATGTAAGGTGCTTCGGTGGTATGAGATATTAATTTTAGTTTATAGTTACTTCTCATTGATTTAGAAGAAACAATCACGAAGAAGACTAGTCTCACCAGTACTCCATGGATGTCAAAATCCACCCGATCTTTATATGAATTATATGGCAGGAGCACAGGGTCCCAAAGATATTCCAAAGATTCCCAAGAGAATTTTCAAAATTATGTTCCATCTCTTCATATGTGAGGAAAAGTAACTATATGTATGAATGCATCTTGACAAGGAGATTGAGAAGCAATTCTTTTTCAAAACCCTTCAAATAGTGATGAGGAGGTGACATCTACCAAATTGGAATTCTTATGATAACCCGGTATCCCGCCAACATAATGAACCTCACAAAAATGAACACATGTGAACTCTAACAATGTGTTGGTATAACAATTTCAATTAGCTCACAAAAAACAATAACGACCTTGTTAAGCTCATTCTCAGCGCCATCTTACAATACACACATTGTGGTACTATTGATGTAATGTAGCAAAACGCATGTCACGCTAAATTTTTTTTGCAGTTTCAAACATGAAGTCTCCTCAAAACACTAACCTTCAACATATAGTGCAAAACTGGAATTTCGTGTGACTTCAGTAGCTCTTATCCCCGATAACAGTTATTTCTCCACATGATAAGTGTGCCCTCGAGCATCCACGGATTGGTTGCAGATAATGGCACACAAAATGAGCATACTCTACAGAAGTGCTGCATTTACATTAACGTGCCTACGGTAATCAGATGTCGTTCAAATACATTTCACTGAGTAAAGTAATTTGCAGTCATCTGATAATAGCATAGTCGAGTTTGCGGAATAAGGAGTTCGGCAGTTGCCACAAAAAATTTCATTCTATTCCAACACTACTTGAAAGTTGTGTGCTCAAACCACTGCTTAAGAATGACCTGCACAAAATAACAGCAATAACCTCGTTACTCCTCAGCACAGGACCACATGGTAGATCCAAATACAATCAAATTTCAATCAAGTCAACTGTGTAAGAGGCCTTACTGGGCAATTAGGGTTCGTGTTAAGGCCTTCATGGAGCTCAAGGTTGTCAATCTGAAGTTGCACAGGCCGGAATTCAATGGCATCACTACGACCTCTAGATTCCGAAAAAAGGATCAGTTCCTTGTCCAATAAATGTTCGAAAGCCTTCACAGGTCCACCACAACGTCATCAGTCATAAATCACGTTTAACAAAAAATGTAGGATATGTTTAAACGAGTAGTGATTGTAAAAGAGATAATTGTTACCCTCAAGGTGACTTCGCGAGAATAATGATCACTTGTTTTATGAGTTTCTTGAAGGTACTGGTACTCTGCAACAACCATGTCGGTTTGACTTACTAACAAGCATACAGATACCAAACGACAGTCGCCACGATGTAGTGATCTCAGAGAAATCAGTTGCTGGCAATTGAGCAGCAAACAAGAAGCCTCATAAGGATGAAAATATTCATGAACAAATAAGTCGACAAATGTCAAACAATGTGCACTCGAGCTGATGAGTAACCTATTACCTCTGAAAACAGCATTAAAATTGTAAGACTCCAGCTCTTTACCCTCCAATCGCTTCATGCAGACGAGCAAGTAAAGTTCTAGAACTGATACACCTGTTTCATAAAAGATGTGCGTTAACATTTGCGTTCAGGACTCGCAAGTGAAAGCGATCTTGTACCATGTACCTTGTAGAAGATCACGCTTATATTGCGGGTGAAGAGACGCGTAAGCAGCCTTGAAATCAGCAACTGTAAGAAGACCGGTCTCTTCATTGAGATTACAAACTGCTCTAAATCTGCACAATGTAAATTGAAAATTCCACCTTACGAAAGTATGCTATAAAAAATCGAAACCTAATTACGCCCGAAAACCCGCAGATAAGTGATATTGGAAGTGCAATTGAAAAATACACAGCCTCATCGAAGATCGACAAAAAATCGAGTAGTGAACATTCACTTACGCAAGGTCTATCATACGATGAGGACTGGGATCCAGATATATGTGTGGGTCGATAACGTCTTGCTTGCTTGCCTCTAACACTTTCTGTATCGGAGTTAAGTCTATAAATCGCAAGTTTTAACGCAAGCCGAAAAGAAATAACAAAGAATTCATAAGAGGGAGAACAAAGTTGCGTAAGTAAAGCATTCAGGTTATCAAGGCGTCAAACAAAACTGCCTGAATGGGAGAAAGGATACTATCGTTTTCTCATTCCACGTTGTGACGAAGGTGGAGTCATCACCAAAAGTTCCATCAGTTGGCAGCATTAACACATCCTTAAGCAACCTACACATCTCCACCAAGATACATATACCACATTGAGCTGATTGTAGTTGAAGCACACAACATATTTCAAGTCAGATCTGGACACTCTAACTAAAGATCAGACGTGGTGAGTGGCTAACCACGACACTATGAGGCAATACTTTCGTCGGCTAACGAAGCAAAACTACCAACATATATATTAGAGTTGGTCTATATTGATTTCAATTCTCTTATTGGTAACTCTTATTCAGTACAAAATTCAACCAAGAGCAGTATTGTACCGGTAGGCATCATCTGCTGAAGGGGGAGGAAAGAGCAGCTTGCGGTTCGAAAAGCGCGACCGCACCCTCTTTTCCAACAGCTCATCTGCATCCTAGACCACCATCACACGTTGAAGTCAAATACATGAGCCTTTAAGTTACCTTTACAGGGTTAAACTCTTCAATAAGCAATCTACTTGCACACGACATAACCGATGGCTTTATTGAATACGGGATTGCACTTACCAGGCGGCAACTCAATCCTACAACAGCAGCCTGCGTCGTGGTCGACTGCAGAGCATCTAGGAGATTGTAGAGAAGTCGCTGTTTCGGCCTCTGAGAACCAGCACAGGTGTTGTCAAGCTATCCACTTCCACACATAGCTAACTCGACTACCAGAACACTTTCGTTAGACGTTTGGAAGGAAAAATGAACAATTACCTGAGCAAAGAGATCAAACTCCTCCAGTATAAAGACGACTGCTTTGTGCGATAGCGCGGACTCCCTACAATACAAGAATAAAGGTCAATGTCACCCAGAATAATAATTTGAATTCGAATTCACTGCAATTAAAATTGAATACTGATGATTTCAACATTAAAGAAAACTTGACGACTTAGCGACTAGTTGATAGTTGCAAGTTTATGGATACGACACACTAGTGTATACAGCTTCCATGCCTGGGAGAAGTGTGAAGCATTCGACGTCGAAGTAACCTCGGACCTCTAATTCATACTACAAAATACACACCTCACTGAAGGCAAAGATTAAATGACATAACGAGTAGGAAATCTCACTTGAGCATGATGATCAAGAATTTCAAGTTGTCGTCGAACGCCGCCTGATCCAAAAATCTCAACAGAAGTCATAATCTCCGCAATAGAACATGTACAATCGCCTAAAACGTACACAGAACATCCTATCCTAGTAGTTCCAGTATGCGACTAGTCCAAACGAACTCTAGAGATCTTACCGTTTTTGAAAAAACAAGATGATGTTCCATGCAAAGTTGCTCCGAGATTGCCTGCACTGGAACGGAACTAAAACTCAATTATCTGAGCCTCACTTAGGCAATTATGAGTGCTATCTACTTGCCACATACAACCATGTAAAGGTGCAATCCAAATGAGCCAGCACAGTATCCTCGTCATAATTCAGATGCACTACAACACAGAGATCTCAAAACGAAATAGAGATACGCTAAGTGTTAGAACATGTCGGAAGAGCATCCAGGTATTGGTAAACTACGAGTTGGACGAGACATAGTCAAGTCACGATATAGAGCATTATTGATCTTTCACGGAGCATTGTCTCTCATCAAACCAAAAGCCACGACCTAAGAAAGTTTCAAGCAATTGATCTCCCATATACACGTCGAGAGTATGACTCTGTGGAACCAGGTAGACGAAGTCAGCTCACCTTCAAGGCACATCTATCATCAGAATGCAGAAGCCCATGGAGTCTAACCTGCACACAAGAATATGATTAGAACGCCTCTGCCACTGAAACTAATACATTCAGGTTATATTATAAGTTGATACATTTTGAAGCTTGACCTAGATGGAGGATCAAGCCTTACCACTGAAACCCTTTCAGGAAAATTCACTTGAAGTTGTGCCAAAACTCGCTCGGTGACCTGGCCCGCAAGAAACCCCATATTATCATCGACTAGTGTAGCAACCAAGTGAAATTCGCCAGTATCAAATAGTGAGAACTCTAAATTGATTGATAAGCGGTGATAGTACCATAGTTTTGCCACAGCCGCGAGGACCGAGAAGCAAAACCGAGTTGTTGGATCCATTCTCGATAGTTCCGATCAGACAAGCTTCCAATTCCCTGCATGAAACGCTACAAATCAGGAAGAAACGAAACATCCGAAGTCCTCGTGACCCTGTCAATTTAACGACCTTGCAACACATCAAAGAAACGTTCGAGGAAACTGAAATTGGTCGATGCTGTCAACTACAGTATAGTTCCAAAACCCTAGTCCGAGCTGCAACTTTCACCTGGAGTATGTATCCATGACAATGCAGTGGGACTTGTGATGCTAGAAATGCCTAAACCTTCAAAGCGTATGCTGCATTGATTGACGATCGAATTATTCCAACCTCAAAGCGTCACCTGCTTTGGATAAATTCAAATTTCGAAGCGTAAGGAAGAAGACATTCATCTCTCATTGACATGACTTTCGAATCCCCTACCAACCTGCAATTCTTTTCGACGTCTGGAAGCATGGGAGGCATAAAATCGCCGCCTCCCTTGTCCCAAGAGGGAGCACAAAACCTCCTCCGAAGAAACGATACAGCTACCTCCACCTCCGATACCACTTCCTCTACCTCCATCTCCGATACCGCTTCCTCCACCTCCTCGTCGCTCGCCATGATGAAGCAAGCAAGATCAAACCCGCTCGATCCTTGCAATTTACAAACTCGCAGTCAAATCAACCACATTGTGGTACTGCGAAATGTCGACAGCTTGTTACTATCTCGCACGGTAGCTGATCGTGGAAGGCGGGATCGGAATCCTTACGATGTCAAGCCCTAGACTCGGATCAGGGCAACCGGCTCACACATTGAATGCCGCCATTCATTCTCTTTTCTTTTCTTCTTTTTTTGAAACAATCGATGTACTAATCAATTGGAAAATGGGGCATACATTCTTCGTTACTTGATGTAGAATAAGGCACTTACTTTGCTGGGATCACTTTTGACAAAATTGGATGTGTTTCATCTCGAACTGCAATGGCGTACAGATAGATAGATAGAAACTCCGGTCCTTTCTAAGGGGCCATTGGACAAGGGGAATTTAGAACAATACTACTTCCCCTCTCGAGGGTGGACAGTATAACTATGTTAGTTTCTAGCCTAGTTACTAGTGCCTTGAAGATACTTGACATAGTATCCTCCAAAGGGCTTTGAGGTACCCATACAACAATGTCCAATGACCTCCCACAATAGTTGGGTGGACTATAGTGGTGAACACCACGTCGGCATGGGGAATAGAACCCACGACCTCCTCATTGGGGGCCTAAGCCCTAACCACCAAGCCAAGGCTTGTGGTGCCTCAATCGCGTACACTACAGTAGTTTTACAGTAGTTCCAAGCTAGAGGTCAACAACTAGGTGTACAGTCGGGTACAAGCCGAAAACAAATTTCTCTTCAGAAGGAATTTCTTTCAAAAGTTTGAAAATTCATTGTGAACTCAAAAAGATCAGTTTTGATAATTGTAAAGTCATTCGGAATCACATCAGAGTATTCTACGATGTCATAGTAAATGATTGATTCTTTTTTGTATATTATTGAAGACATAGCAAGTACTTCATACATCATCATTGATTACCCTTACTTCTTGCTTCAATTACAAGTACCTTTTCAATTCCAAATTTGAAATGAACTTCCAAATTTGTTCTTAACCCCTAAACGCCCAAGCCTATTTTTAGCAGAATAGCACATTTCCATAGAAATTGTCATAGATGAAATCAAGAGAAGTTGTTAAGATCTCAACCGTACAAACTTGTAATAGACTTATTGAAGATCATGTGGACCAAAATTTGAGTCATGAGGCCTTATAGATCGGGAGATCATGACATATTAATACTAAAAACAAATTGCAAAATTTCATCATTTTCACTTTGAGGTGGAAATGCTACCAATATACCTAATGCAATGAAAAAATCACCAACTAGAAAGATGTTCACCTTCATCTTAATAAGTCGTTTACCCAACAAAAATTCATCAAAAAAAATTCTTGGCTCAAATAAAAGCCATGCAATGGTAAAAACTACCGAACATTTTACAAAGGAAAAATAGTCCAAAACTAGACCCTTTGCATTCAATTTCATGCCTTATCTTCAAAACATCTTCGATCTTGTTAAGGTTTCTACCACTTAGACTAGACTCTAATTGGAGGCCATCCCAAAAAATTAAGTTGAAATCCAACGGTGCATGAGGGAGATATAGCTCCTCAAATATCATCCATTTTCTCACTTTTCTGTTGACAAAACATCATTGCAAATCCAATAGCAAAATCATTTGGATCAAAAAACTTCTCACTACAAAGTTGTTAAGGATCACCTTAAAATCATGAATATGAAAAAAAAAATCATGAAAAACTATTTTTAATTTCACATAATTGGCTTGCAATGGTAATACATGACCCATGCTTGGAAACCCAAAAACAAGAGCTGTGTTCACTAAAATGCATTCCATTAACTCATACTTTTTTTTATGGGCTTTCAAATTTTACAACACAAACTAGACTTGATTTGGAACCTAACCCAAGTGATTTCATCCAAAACGGACCTCGGATGAAGAAGATATGGCTCTTCAAAGTATCTGGATGTACATCCCAAATGTCGTTTTTCGACATCGTGGGCGTTTAAGGGTTAAGATTTGAGAGCTTTAATTCAAGAACAAGTTGAATTCCCAAACTATGGCAATGGTTCATATTCCAAAAATCTCATTCGCAATGAAGTTAGAAAGTGAATGACGTATTTCACCAAGTTAGGACTGGTGCAAAGAACATGGCAATATTGTTAAAAAGTATATGTGTATATAAGATGTTTAAAGAGTCATGAATCATCAACAACTACGAAATATCATCCGAGTTTATAAATAGTTTTTGACACAAAAAATTGAGGAATTCTAATTTGAGGTGTGGAAGGATGACAATTCTAGAATTATTTTTATTTTACTTACAAACATTGTAAGTTCCGTCCTCAAACTATTCATGAACCTAGATAATTGTAAGATATTATTCACGATTTGATGTCTTCCTTTAAGTTATATACTAATTCTTGAGTGTGCACACATTTCAAATAAGGGTATTAAAAGTGTTGTAGTGAGTAATCGTACCATTTATCGTTCATAAAAAATAATTATAAAAAAACCCCTCTAAATGCACTTCAAAAGGAGGCAATTTACAGTGAGACTAAAACTTACTTTGAGATTTAGAATTTGTGATATAAAGGCATTCCCAATCTAGTGGCTAAATGTAGGACCCCTTTGAATCCACACCCTTTTTCAATGGATTTCTAAAATTCAAGTTAACTTGAAGTAAATGACATGTCGGAGTTGGATGAGTAGGAGGGTTGTCATGGGTCACTACCTTTGGCGGGTGAGTCTCTTTTTAGCAACTCCAAAGGTGGTGAGTTGAATAGGCACTCCCTTGGGAAAGGAAAATGACTTTTTTTTTAAAAATTACATTTAGCGAGACTTGTCTCTTTGGCCAATCCAGTAGGAATGCTCTAAATATGATAAATATTAGGTGCACTTGGTTTTAGTAAATTTGCCAATCTATGAGAACTTATAACTCATCATTTTGATTCACACAACCTACAACAAGTGTACAAGATTAAATGCTTGCAATCTAAATAACGTAGAATAACATACCTTCAATTATGGTTACAATTTATTTTTTAAAATGTCTCTAAACCAAAAATAGACAATGATGTGTAGGGGTTCATTGGTTCCACTCAAACAATTGAGCACTACAAAGGTACCACAAAAGTTTTAGGTTGAACCAAGTATTTTTTTTTAAAAAAATATCCACAAATTTTCTACAAACAATACGATTTGGTAGTTTTACTTGAGAATTCCACAACAATCATTTACTCTCACCGTCTCACTAATATATTGTGCTTTCAATATTACAAGGGAATAGGATTCAATTTTTAGAGCGTCAATATGCAACGTGTGTTGCGCACATATATAAAGGTTACCCTATTGTGGACCCGACAACAATATAAAATTAGAAAGTATAAAGAAAGTATTGATTGTCTCAAATTAGTTGCCAAACTTTTAGGGCAATAGTCTCAAATGCTCATTTTGTCAAAATAACGAATATGGATCTTTTTTCCATCTTCGTGACCCCGCCCTTGCCCACTTCCTCATCATCTACCGTCCCTATTTCATGGCCATTGTTCCTTGTCTCCCATCCCCTTGTTCAATGTTTCCCATCTACCGGTAGTCTTTCTAGTTCCTTGTCTCCCATCCCCTTGTTCAATGTCTCCTATACAGTCTTTCCAGCTCCTTGTCTTCCATCCCCTTCTTCAATGTTTCCTATCCAGTCTTTGTAGTTCCTTGTCTCCCATCCCCTTGTTTAATGTTTCCCATCAAAGTCTAAATGTCTTCGCAGCATTCAAAAATATAGTTATTTCTTTCATAAAGTTTTTGAAAAGGTACACATTATTTTGAAATTGGCTCCCAAGGATCTTACGGACCCCGCCATATGATTCAGTTGATGAATAACAGAGAAGGTTCCCCGCAGCACACGGTTATCAACTTCAACACACTTCCTTGCAAGTAGCCTTGCCCGACCCGGTCCATGTGAAACCCCTGAGTTACCTTTAACAAAAATATCTGAACCTACCCATTGGATACATCGTATATCTTCCACATAAGTATCATCAAGCAGGTATGTGCACGACTTGAAATTCAACACCATGAGAATGTCTTGAGGAGTTCAGCATTGTAGAGGACTTGGAAGTTGCTGAAGCACTCCTTCCTCCGTGAAAACGAAGGATATTCATTTTCCGACTGTAGAAGTATGTTGAATGGTGCAACGTACTCATTGTAATCGAACAAGAAAGCAGTGACTGGATTGTATGGAACTATGCGTGCCAACGGTTGCGACCACCACCTACTACTGAGTCAATTTGGACCACTACCTATTATTACCTGCAAACAAAGTTGGCCGGACACTAAATCCAATCCATGTTCCCCTTGGAATTTCCAAATATGGAGGGAGGCTAATAAAAGGCTGCCCGGTATTTTTTTGTGTTTAAGGCCTTAAAATTCCAAGGAGGGGCCTCCTAGGGCAAAATGGGGGTGCAGACCCCAAATTTCAAAAAAAAAATTCCAAAAAATGACCTTAAGGGGTCAAAAATGGAAAATAAAAAAACTGGGGCGCCCCCCAAGTGGGGAACATGGATTGGATTTAGTGAGCGGCACAAAGTTGCACTACCTACTGCAATACTATACAAAGACAACCAGTACTTCAGAGAACCGTCTGCGGACCATTCCATCTCCTGAATTCCTGCTCCTGATCCTCACTAAATATAATAACATTCCATCTCCTAAATTCCTGCTCCTGATACAAACTAAATATAATAACACTCACGCAGCTGCTTCTAACCCACACTAAATATGGCTGTACTCCTTCAGCTGCTTCCAATACCCACTAAATAAGACATATTCAAACTATTATTTTATACAGGAAAATCATTTGCAGAAGCGATCGGTCCATGACAGCAGGAAGCACATCTGATATACAAGGTATCTTAAAGAAAATAGTTCGTCAATAAGGAGGCCAAATCTGAAAACAAACTGAAAAAATATTTATTTCTTTCACGATTACACAAGAAAACCAAAACTATTCACAGCTCCTGCACCTATCTTGCTTGAAAAAATCAGATCAGAATTCAGGCCCCAATCACACGATGCTACGATGGCGACTAATCAGGAACTAATGAATCAGGCTCAGGAGCCGGGACATCGAGTATTTGCGTTTAACAGTTAACAGCCGATCAAAAGCAGAAAAAGGCCTTTTCGTCAAAAGCCTGATAGATAGCTGCCGATCTCGTCCATAGCATTATTAGCATCTGACGTTGAAAACCATCATTGCGCCAACCAAGCTGTTTTCAAAAGCACGCATCTAACAAACAACAACAGCAGAGAGCTGCCAGGCTGCAAAAGAACAAACGCAAAGAGCAATTCAGCGATTCACTACCAAAGCACCCTCTGAATCATAACAATGTAGCCTCCGCAACTTCCACGTAACAACGTGTCAAAAGTACTAAAAAGCGTTCACTTACAAAGCCTCGCAGAACGACGGGCTCTTGTTTTGATTGTTGCCGTACTGCTGGGGATACTGCTGTTGAGGGGGATAACCACCCTGCTGAGGGTATCCTTGAGGCGGATAGCCACCCTGCTGAGGATATCCTTGCGGAGGGTAACCTTGAGGAGGAGGAGCTGCAATCAGAACAAAAGAGTCAATCAATAAGCCAAAAATCACAACAATCCAGCCGATACTTCCCACGTAAAAAGCTAGAAAGTGATAAGGTCATGAGGCCGAACCAAATTGTGGGGGCGGGGCTCCGACGGGAGGTCCTTGATTGTAATAACTCATGTTCACGAACTTCTCTGTACCTGGCAGCGAATCAATACCAAGATCTCATCAACCCCCGTAATACAAACGATAAACCAAAAATGCAGCCTCCTTGAGAAGGTGGAACGGCAAAGAAACGCGCAAGACAACTAAAACAGGAAAACGGCGTCACATACTATGCAGTCACACAACCAAAATGCAACCTCCCCGTGACAGAAAAAGGAAGTTAACAAAGCGCGAGAAACATACTAAAACAGTAACCGACATTGAGGACGATACAATCTTACAGCCGCAAGCAAACGTTACCATGACGTCACCAAAATGCAGCCTCCTCGAAAAAAGAAACGGGAAGGTAACTAAACACCGCGCAAGACAGCAGACCAAATTGAAAGAATAAACAATCTAAACAAAGAGCGCAAAACAACCCTGCCTGCCAAGACCAATGCAAAGGACAACAATCGAAGCAAGGACTAAGCAGTGAGGAGCGTCAAAACCCTTGGCTCACCTTCAGACTGGCGGAGTAAGAAAAAGTGAAATTGAAAAGCTCGCCGAAAATGCGAAGGGATGCAAGAGTGCGCTCGATTCGGGAAGGAAGAAGTGCTTGTAAGCGGGGAAGTGAGGGGCAAGTGAGGGCAGCGGCACAGCGCATGTGACGGTGCTGCGGAAGCGGCAGGGAAAGAAGGCGGCTCCGCGTTAAGGTACCAATCCTCGGTTCCCCCCGTTTGCCCGGGTCGTCCAGACGAATCGCTACAGTATTCGCCAGGGTTCGGGAAATAATTTCATCCTCACTGGCTAATATAATATCCTACAGTTCCCTTGTCCAACCAGTTTTAGATGAAACTATCCCAGCAATTGTCTCATTTACACTCAAAATAGAATTTTTCTTGTAACTTTCATCGGTTTTCAGCCAATGTTTTCAAGAATCAACCGGCTAATGGGTTACTACCATCAACTAATAATGAAGTAGCCGTCCGTTTTCCCCAATCATTGGTAGTGGCTTTGGTTCCTAGAAGATCATTGGTAGTTGCTTTGGTTCCTAGAAGATCATTGGTAAGGTAGCGACACCCATTCCCGTTACTGTACCCATTTGCGTCAGCATACAGGGCACCTCAATCTGAGTGACTTTGATCATTTGTTGAGAACAAATATTACTAAATGCAGTAAAGGTATAGTGGCAGAATTTGCTTCTCCAAGTCACGGAATCAAGGCCATTTAGACACAGTCAAAATGTGCAAATCAATTTTTGACTTTGATTATCAAGAACGAACACAAATTTTCCAATAACATGTCTTTTTCGATACATTTCAGATTAAAATCTAATTGCCTTTCCCCTGGTATAATAATTTCTCATACTCCTCATTCAGAAGTATGATAATTAGCTTAAAGCCACGGGAATGGGTGTCGCTACCTTAGTTGCTTTGGTTCCTAGAAGCACTAGGAAGCAACTTCTCAGCACCCCTCTACGCACCTGCCCTTCGAAGTATCAGTTTCGTACTTCAGTTATGATTGACCCACTCCAAAAATGTGACCACACTATTTTTTAGCATTCCGCGTTATTTCCTGCGAGGCTCCAACTCACATTCTCATCTCCTAAAATACTAGCAAAGTTACATGGGTGCTTGCAGGACCACTACACTAAATTTGATAATTAGTGTTAGATACACTAATTTACATAAACATGTTATAAGTTTTTACTGTTGTTCAATAATTTTACCCACTATATCGGCCAAGATGGGGGTTCTTATATAGTATTAGAATCAATGCTCTTGGTAAATTTTTTTAAACAAAAATAAAAACTTATGGCATTTTAAAATCTTATAATAATCTAACACTAATAATCAAATTTAGTGTAACTGCTTATAGCCCCCTTTTTAGGGTCTTATACTCATACAATGTCACTGATCACTAGCACGGTTCAGTCCGTCTCTGTCGAGTCCGGCTCTTCACTAGGTCTTGCCCTGGCCGGTTACCGGCTGGGGATCAACTTGTTCCTTTTATTTTTGCAATTGAAGCCTCTTCAATTTGTTCCAAAAATAATAATAATAAATACTACATCTGTTTTGTTTTTGTTTTGTTTAGTTTTTCCTTTAGCATCTTTCATTGCAAAAGAAGGGTAGAAACTTTCATTGCAATAGGAGGGTAGAAACTTCCATTGCAATAGAAGGGTAGAAACTTTCATTGCAATAGAAGGGTAGAAACTTTCAGTGCAATAGGAGGGTAGAAACTTTCAGTGCAATAGGAGGGTAGAAACTTCCATTGCAATAGAAGGGTAGAAACTTTCATTGCAATAGGAGGGTAGAAACTTTCATTGCAATAGAAGGGTAGAAGCTTTCATTGGACTAAGTCCAAGGCTGATTTGAATCCCAGAAATTTGTTTCGGTTTTGGGCATTTGTAATGTGAACTGTAGATATGTTGTACATGATTTTTTATATTCAAAGAATTTAAAATATTGAAAATCCAAATTCGACAAAAAATAATGTCTTTGTACTTGTTTTACATGTTGAAAAAAACCAAAAGCTGAAGATGATTGAGATCTTCATTTTTTGGTGCATTTTATATGTTGCGAGGTAATTGTTTTCGGGTAGATTTTGGAAATATTGTAGTTGAATGATTGATTGTCATCTAATTAATTTCTTTTTGATATTGAGAGAAGAATTACCATAGCAATTCTGATGTTTTTGAGCATCAATATCACTTTCCTAAAAATAAAAATTTCTAAAAGTTATAGCAATATGAAGTTGAATATCATTTCCGTTGAACTAGATATCAAGCTAATTTGTACTGCAATTTTGATAGATTTCATTGTGCCCTACCTACGGTTTTGGTTTTTAAAATAGAAAAAATAAATTTGCAAAAACCTCAATTTTTTTTTAATTTTTTTTTTTTTTTTTAATATGATAATAGTTTGGGCAAGTATTTTTGAATTACACAGAGGAGCTTTTATTTGACTTCTGCTATGATACATACTCAATGAAAAGTGACCATCCAAAGCATCAATCTTCATTTTAGCACCTTGTATGACAAATTTTTGTACATAAAATAACTTCTTATGGTTGGAAATACCAGAGATTGAGAATTGTAAGTGTTCATCACACCCTCATCGTCCCTCTAAAAAAAATTCAATCATATTGAGCATTTGCACTTGTTGTCCAACTCATACAAATATTGAAATCTAATTGGTCCATGTTAGCCGGGCGAAGTATGGAAGTGCTTTACGAGCATACTCAAGTCGACCAATGTTTGTTTGTCTTAGGGCAGCAAGGGGGAAGATTCTTAGGAAAGAGAAACTTTATTCAAGTAAACACCAGTCAGGCATGGTCAAGGGGATTGTGTGGTAACTTGCTATCTGATAGCATGGTCATCGTTGACCCACTAAGCCGGTCAGCCAATTAGGTCGAGATAACTCAGGGGTCTGAAGAGAACTCCCTCAGTAGACTATACTGGCGCCTTAGATGACTCTCGTGAGTCTAACAAGAAGGTCTGATGTTCAAAGAGAGATCGGAGAGACTGAGAATGGCAGCATCAGGGTGTAGTCTCACCGAAGCTTGACTTCAAGGCAGCCCAAGGTTGTTCCGAGTTGCCTAACAAGGGCAGCACCGGAGGTCGACTCTGCGCGTTGGAGATTTGCACAAGACATAGTGACAAAGTTAGCACAAGGTAGGTAGCGTGGAAAGGAGTACAAGAGGAAACGAATGAACGTGAACAGTTGAAAACATAGACATTAAGCCAATAGAGAGAAGGACTAACTTTTAGCCTTTGTGTAGATACTATAGAATAAGAGTTTTATTGTTGTAACCCTGATCCTATTGCTACATTCAGTTGACTAAGAGGAAGTACTACTCTCTGTTTTCTATGCCTCTAAATACTACTAATGCCGTCGTAGTCGCCTGCTGCCGAAAGGTGACCCTATCCTCCTGATTTGCTGACAACGTTTACTCGCGTAACAGTCCACAATTTGGTTTTCAAACAACTTGTGAAGAATTCTTGCTATGTTTGCCCTACTTGAGGCTTATAAGTTATAACTAATAATCTACAAATCCAAGTGAAGCTTTGAAAATTGCGTGTGAAACTAAACACATCAAACTTCAATGTACATTATTTTCTATTCTTTAAAAACATTCTAGTTTTACGCATTGCAACCCACAAAATGCACAATTGACCAAAAAATGCTTGTTTGGACTTTCATAGACCATAGATCTTTTTGCTTATTTCAAACTATTTCCTTAATCGGGTTTTCAACTCAAATTTCTAAATAACTCAAGTTTAATACTTTATGAATTTTACCAAGTCAAGCTTCACACCTTAAAGTAGTTTTACAAGAGCAAGCTTGGAAGTTTTTAGTAATTTTACATGTTTTTCCTTCCAAGATATTTCAAATTTCTAGATTTTGAAACTTCCCATAACATATTTAGTAAAAAGTTTTCGAATCTGTTAAAGCATTTTAAGTCTTCTGTTATCTTCTTCTTCTCTCTCTCTATATATATTTTGAAGCAGTTAGTTGATTTTTTTATTTATGTGTGCTTATGGCAATGTCAACGAGATCTTGGAGATTGCCGGTTGGATTGGGGCGCCGGAGATGTTGTTGGAACTTGGAAGGGCTTATTTTTTTGTTTGTTTGCATAGCAACAATTGGATCATTACTACAACTTGCACATTGCAAGATATGAATAATTGAAATAATTGAAATATATCTCAAAAATTAAACTTGACATAATTTTAAAAGTTGCAAAAAGTTGCAAAAAGTAAGAAGTTTTGAAAGCCTTCCTACTTTTTTATCTAGGCAACCTTTGATTGAGTAAAGACAAGGGAGCAAATAAAGGCGGGGATGTAGATAAAGACGAGGATGGGGATATAGACGGGAATGGGGGTAAAGATGGCAATGGGGATAAAGACAAGGATGGGGATAAAGAGGAGGATGGAGACTAGGATAATGACAAGGATGGGGATATTGTCAGACATAGGAACTTGGACAAGGGACGGGAACATAGACAAGGGAGGAGGATAAACACAGGGACATGGACAAGGGATAAGAATAAAGATGAAGATGAGAATATAGATAGGGGACAAGGATATAAACAAGAATGGGGATTTAGTCATATAGACAAAGGATAAGGATAAAGATGGGGACGAGGGCGAGGATAAAGACGGGGACATGAACGAGGATTAATAAACATGTGGACACGAACGAGGTTTAATAAAGACGGGGACATGGACGATAGCAGGGATGCAAATGGGCATGGTTAGAGTATGTTTGTAGGCATTGCAACGCATCGGGGGCATACTAGTCAATATACTTAAGGCACATTGTTTATTTGTCTTAACCCCTAAAGATCCTTGATACAAAATTGTCTAAATTATCACAAAAGACCCTCTTCTACTTCAGGCCCGAAAAAACTCAATCTAAACAGTAATTAGAAGATCCAACCATAGGATCTTGAAGTGAACTTGACCCTATACTCATATGTCAAATTTGAAACGTTAATTGTTTTCTGATTTTGAGATTATAATGGTCAAAGTTGGCTGACTTTTTTCCCTGCGGAAACCCCAAAAAGCCATTTCGGCTTTCTTGGATCTTTAGGGGTTAACAATGGAAATTCAAGGACCGCTAGTTAGATTGTAGTATAGGTGGTGTTGTTGGAACCACATGTTTTTGTTTTTTAGAGTGCATGAATTGTTTATATTTCTATGTGCACTAACTGGATTGCAAATCCAACGTGTGAATCAAGAGTCATGGAATATACAAGTATTCACGGTCTCAAAAATAGTAGAAACTAAAATAGAAATGACCCAATTTTAAAAAAATCATAAAGTGAGATGAACTTTTAAAACATTTCTAGATAAAAAGGTTAAGAAAATAGACAACTCCAAAAGTAAATAAAATTCAAGATCTAAGAAAAATTGATACATATAATAATTTATTTTGATGCCATTAGAAGCACAAGCACTACAAGCACTCCTGCGTCACTAGGGACAAGTAATTATGAACAGTCATCTTTAATATATTGTTTTTAATGCTATTTTCTACTAGTGTGCAAATCGCTACGAATGAATTTGTTGTAAACCTCAAACGGGTAAGCATTTTATAAAAAATTCTTGAATTAAAGCTAGTGCCGTACTTATTGAAAAATAACATGGAACTAATTTTGAGTGTAGCAGAGGAGCCAAGCAGCCATCCAAAATTTGACAGACGGTGTCAAGTTTATGCCCTACTCCACGACTTAGCTTACATCATTTTCGCTGAAGTATGAATGATCAAGGCAGTCATTATAGGGTCATTCAAAGTGCAGGTAGTGCTTCAATAATTATATTAATTGAGTTGTGGGAAATACAGGTGACGATAGATCGATATAAGAGTCAATCCCATTCATATATAAAATCTCAATCATAATTTAGACATAATTGGTGCTACTTCAAATGGACCAAAGACATGAATGTCATCATTGATTTGAGGCGCTTGAACTTTAACTATCACACAAATATATCATGACATACAAAAAGATCTTCATCTGTACAATCAGTATATTGCTTTTGGTCTTTCCAGGACTTAACTTTTACAAAATGGTTTCAGCCATTTACATATACCATATCTACAAGATATGTACTACCTTCCCCTTTGATGTAGCATGTAAGTGCGACCTATGTGTACCGAAAAGTTACTGAGTTTGTCTTTGCACGGAGCATTCGAAATGTATATCTTGCCTTGCATTCTGTGCCTGCTTCAGTGATCTGTACAAGATTGAAAAAGTCGTATATAGAATCATACACCTTCGCTGATTCGAGAAGCTCTTCAGAGTGTGTACGACCGAGTCCTCGAAGGAACTCTACTCCAGACTTACTGTCTCTCCCGATCCGTGCGCAAGATGAAGGTTGAGCTTTGATTTGAAACTCGGCTCAAAGTCGAACGTGATGGGGTTCATGCTGTAGAACCTCTGTTCTCCAGTACAATCCCAGGTTGGCGAGGGCAAAGTTCCAATCTTTTCCCCACTCTTCATATCATGAATTACGCCCTTATGCGCTACCGTGTTGAATACACACAGCTTTCCTTCCCCGAACGGCAAGCAAGTATACTCCGGATACACCAAAAGCCCTGCCTGATTGCCCTGCTTTGTCTCTGTCAACACTTTCCACCACTTGCCTGTTGCACCTTCTAGTATGTCGATGCGAATCTCCACCTTTCTATGTGGGCTATATGGATTGAGCTCTACCTCTGAGAACACGACAACCTCGCCGTTGATGTTGGTCACTTGCACATTGTTTAGGTTCTTTGGAGCTGGCAGTGGGCAAGTCAACTCCGGCAACCACCTACCGTCGTCTACACTAAATGCCAACAGACCTCTGCCACGGTCTCCATTCAGAAAGCCAACGCAGTACAAAACTCCGTTCTTGTATGCGCCCGTTTGATGCTCATTCAAGGAAAAGAACTGCCCGGGGACCTCCTCGGTGACAGTCCACTTTGAGGTGACAGAATCAAACACTTCGGTGGTCTTCGACAGAAGCTCGTTGTCAGCGACCCTTGCACTCCCGGCAATGAAGATCTTGAACGAACCTCCGGGTGGATTGACGATCATGTGCATCACCACCGGACATCTTGGATGGTGCATAGGCGGGAGAACACTCCATCTTCCGGTTAGTGGATGGAATACCACCATCTTTTCCAGATGAGTGAGACTCGAGGACATTGCTGAGACATATGCACACATGATCCCACCAGCTCCACAAATGAGATGATCCTTGAACAACTTAGGATCCAAGCATGGGAGCATTTTGAACGGAGGTAACTTCTTCCATGATGTTGTATCCAAATCATAGCCTCCGCATCGCCAAATTCTGTCATCGCGAACGGAGAAGTGTAGCGCTGTTAATCGTCCTTCTCGGGGATGCAGGTTCCCTCGTTGAGCACAAAATCCAGGACCCTCTATTCTGGCTTTGAACAATTTGCATACTGATTTGGCTTGGAGCGCTTGCTCGTACTCGAGACCTGCCAAAATGATGTCCAAAATGTCCTTTGGGAGAAGGAGTAAAGTGAGGTCCTTGCTTTTGTTTTCACTGTCGAGGCTCAGTGGGGAATTCGTATATTTTACAATCGTACCACCTCCAGCCTGTTCTTTTGTTGCAGAATCCATTCTTCGGCAACTGCAGAAATGAGCACAGGCCATTCCATGATTCCATCAATGTGTCAGGGATCGTTTCTACAATTGAAGAATGTATCCTTGAAATCTTCGTTGGAGTACAATCAGTACAGAATAATACTGCAGTATAGGATCAGCTAGATATACATCATTCGAAGAAAAACTTCCATTTCATAACCCTTGTGATATAGTGCCTTTTTATTTCAAAAAAATATAAAAATAATATAGACCTTAAACCCTACATTAGATCTATATGATATAAAGACCTTAATCCTACATTAGATCTATACGATTAGATTTTCTATAATAGGTGATATCTTTTTATTAAAAAGAGCAAAACTTTGAAAATCAATATAAAATGTACATTCTAATATTAGTAATTGGAAATTGATATGATTGACTAAAATCACATATTACATGATAAAATGGAGAGTGGCCACTAGTAATCTATGAGAAACATTATTAACTCCCAAAATAGTATGTTTTCTTATGTTAAGAAAACCTTGCCTTGTTTCACTGTTTGTGTTTGAAGGTTTATTGTTAGCAATCTATGAATTCAAACAAGGTTATGTCAATTGGATGTGGCTCCAAACTCACCAAATTTCCGGAACGTAAAAAAAAAAAAAAAAAAAATCCAAAAAAAAACATTTTTTATGTGAGTACAGCTCATTGCCGTAACTTTAAAACTCACCCAGAATTGAGATTTAACTTTCTTTCAGAATTTCTATAATGAGGGTTACTAGGTGATGGGGCTAATGCTTCCGGACCAGACAACTATGCGTATTCAGTGCTTAGGTGGAGGTGCTAGTGCTTCCGGAGTAGACAACTATGCATATTCAGTGCTTTAAAGACGACATCAGAATCGATGGGCTCTTAGGGGTTAAGAAAGCCAATAAGAACTTCTGTTCCTGATATGGGAAAGCAACCATGACGATGAACTTCTGTTCCTAACATGGGAAAGCAACCATGACGATGAACAGTTACTATCCTGTTCTGTAGATTCTACAGTGTCACGAGGCAATCATCGACAGTGCCATGAACAAAAGCTACTCATACCACCGTTGGATTCTCCCCTCTCGTTCAATATATTTAGGCACTGGACAACTTCGATGTAGAAGACACTTCTATCAACCAAAAACTGAATCGTCATGTAGAAATTTGTAACACTGTCTAAAACTACACAATGTGCATGTGTGAGCATTGGTAACACATACTCTGTCAGAAGAAACAGAGGTGATTCTTTACAAGTCAATACATGAGCATCGCAAATATCACTAAAATATGACTGCTCGTTCTCTGAGAGAACAGAACATCGTGCGATCTCAAGTCTCGTGAAGCCAAGACCTCGACAAATTCCGATCGCAATGATCTCGAGTGCTCATGAAAGCAACAAGTTCTTATATAAAAGTGCTCTCGTGAGAAATACAGAGGACCTGTGTTCTCAGGGTTTCTTCGCTAAGGTGATGACGAATGCAAAGCCGGTAGATCGATTTCAATGTAAAGTACACTACGGGTTTATGGCCATCACAAATATCAGCATCGGCATCAGTGCAACTTGTTGGATACTTGAATGAGTTGGATCTTAATTCTCAATCAAGCAAAAAACGAGTGCGATTATGACGATTTAACTCGAAATTGGGAATGCAAGGGAGCATTGAATACTGATCAATGTGACTAAGCAAGAAGCGCGCTTCGTACTGTCAGCCCTCTAAGGATCCTCCAGAAGCATCATAACCTAAAGAAGTTAAAACTGCAGTATAGGAATGTGAAACAATCAGAGACGAACAATCAGGGAGTTTCTTTTAGGGCAAACAATTTAAGAGTATTAAATCACCTGGTGATGGCAGCTGTATGTCCAACTTCAAGATCGGGCGAATGCGCGGGCGGTCGACGATGATTAATTGTCGGGTCTTCGACGAGAGGTCTAATTGCCTTGATCTTCAGGGCCTGCCAAATCCTGGCTTCAAGAGATCGACTGCTGTAGTTTGTCTTCCAACTCCAAGAGAAGTAGGAACTCTCAAGACTACTGTTGCGATGGAGCTAGTGAAATGAGGGTGGTAATTGATCGAGCCTGACCTTGAGAAATCATGCAACTCTGCTTGAAACAATGGCGCTCGAATCAAACCCTGCTCTTCTTTATAATTTTGGTATGTCTGTATAGGCTGGGCAATAACCCCTAACTTTCCTTGAAGCCCGAAATGGGCTTTTGCAATTCCGGGCAGCCTAGTTAAATGGGTTAAAAGTAATATTTTTGACTAAGAATTTTATCGGGTTCTCCTTATACTGCAAAGTGTATGTGGTAAAATTTGCAAAGTCAAATTCCAATTTTTGAGTCTTCTAGGACGATCCTTGGGTTGCGAGCCGATATGGGGCAGCTCAAAAGAGTAACTTTTTTGAATTTTTTTTTTTTTGAAACATGATCATTACTAAATCACTACTCAAATTTCAAAGTGACTCAAGTCAAAAAGTTTACCAATTTTACAAGGGCAGCCTCCAAAAAAATTTAAAACCAATCTTTGCAATACCCAAAAAAACTCTACCTCTAAGCACTCGTGGGGGTGTAAACCGATTTCTTTTCTTTTTTTAAAACTTCCAACCGTAAGATCTTGTACCTAAGAATATGCCTGATTACTCTTCAAAAATTTGACCGCTGGATGTTTACCATTTGAGAGATCGTAACATCCAAAGTTTGTCTCCCAAGTTTTTTTGGGTATTGCAAAGATTGGTTTTAAATTTTTTGGAGGCTGCCCTTGTAAAATTGGTAAACTTTTTGACTTGAGTCACTTTGAAATTTGAGTAGTGATTTAGTAATGATCATGTTTCAAAAAAAAAAAAATTCAAAAAAGTTACTCTTTTGAGCTGCCCCATCTTGGCTCGCAACCCAAGGATCGTCCTAGAAGACTCAAAAATTGGAATTTGACTTTGCAAATTTTACCACATACACTTTGCAGTATAAGGAGGACCCGATGAAATTCTTAGGCAAAAATATTACTTCTAACCCCTTCATCTAGGCTGCCCGGAATTGCAAAAGCCCATTTCGGGCTTCAAGGAAAGTTAGGGGTTAACTGGAGCCCGTGCAATGAGATTGTCTGTGTCTGTACTTTGCTTTGTGTATGGTATGGTGCTCTATAATGGCTCAATTTTTAGCACGAGAAATCTACAGGGATGTCACCAGTACAAGCAATTTTCGTGCATGGGGAAAACTAGTAGAAGAATAAAGCAAGTGGAATCATCATCATATTTTTTATCTATTCTTGCACTGTAACTGCCTTTCGGCAGGGCGGGATCGAATAATAGAATCTCTTACCCAAAGGACCAAAAGCTGCGGCGTTCTCTTTTGTTTAATGGATTATTTTGTACAAATTTTTTCCACAAAATTTATTTTTAATTAATAAACAGATAAGATGGATTGTAAAAAAACCCGATCGATGATATTAAACAAACTCTAAACATTCAAAAAAAACTCATGCAAAAGAAAAAAAAGCACGGTATTGCATATATTCGATCAACTTTACGTAATACCATTATTACTGTAACAGATCATAAAGGAGACAAAAACTTGGTCCTCCTTAGGTTCATTGGACTCTTCTACAATGAGTTATGAATTTTTGGAGTTGAAAGTATAGGTGTTCCTAAAATGGTGCCCTAAAAAGATACCCTATAATGTCTGGGGTGAGTACATGATACTATTGCGTGGGGAATCTATTATGTACCTCTCACTCAAGATTACTAGGGCTCCATTTTCGGCACTGCACCATTTTTGGCACTGCTACTATAGATGGAAAACTAGATGAAAAACGAAAGTAAATCTCTTGTTAAAGTTTGCTTCTTTACTTTTTAAGAATAAAATATAACCATTATTTAATTACTTACCTACTTCTGAGTATAGTCGTTCACTCCAATTGTGAACAGCTATGAAAAAGCACTCTAAACTAACATGCCAAACGAAATTTGGGATACATACCTTACAGAGGGCTCCTTGGAGGCATAGTCTAAATGAGCTACTCTCAAGTAAATTTTTAAATAACTCAAAAGTAATGCCAATTGTTCCCATTTACATCTTATAACTAGTTGACTAGTTTACATGTTACTTTAATCTTGAGTATTAGAGTAAAAACATATTAAACTCATAAACTTCAAGTTTCCAGCTCTTCATACAAAGATGATAAAAGAGAAGATAGTTAAATAAAAAGTGAGCTGAGGAAGGATACTAAATTCTACCATAAAATAAACATGAAAAAACTACTATTGTAGTTTAAGGCAAATATAAGTAGCATGGCTGATTTTAGAAAAGTGCAACCGATTTATGTTTTTTTTTTTTTTTTTTTTTTTTTTTTTTTTTTTTTTTTTTTTTTAATAATGAAATAGCACACATAACATACTCAATGAAATTACAATTTCCTTCGTGGGTGTAACCTCTACCCAAAATTACAAGAGGATACTTACCAACGATTAAATAATGCAGAAAGCTTCACGAGCACGCGCGCGCAGATACTCTTCTCTCCATGAAATAAGAGCACTATTCTCCAAAGACTTGCAGATGACTCTTTGCTACGTACAGACCTTGGACAGACATTTCAGAATCTGATTGGAGATCCCCAAGTCCACAGACTTTTCCAGTCAATCCCAACTCATAAACCAGTCATTTTGTTATTTGATTCGATCGACGGAACATATACCTCCCTGTCTTCTTCTTCGTCGGTTAGCTGCATTTCCAATAAGCGATTGCTTCAAACCGACGTTTACTTGTCGAAATCAATTATGGGTCAATTCAATCCAATGTAGAACGAGTCTTGCAAGCAACCCCTGTAGATTAATCCCATCAACCTCTCACATCAACCTAGCTCTCACTGGAAACATGGCCTCTCACTGGAAACATGGATAGTATCAATGATCATATCACTCTTTGCATCAGCAGTTACGCCTGTGTTGGATACACAGAGTGTACCTCCAACTCCCTCCTGAACAGCAAGCATGTACACACTTCCGATTCAATGAAAACCCTGCATGGTTCGCCAAACTTTGTGTCCGTCATCACGTACCTGCACTAGGACCGGAACTTGTGAGAACCATTGTGCCATTCTGCCATCCCGTACAGGCCGATTCAGCATATTCGATCTGGCTCCGGCTGCCCCCAAGTAAGCTGATCCTTCACTGAACGAGGGATAGACTCGATTACTCCGTAAGAGAAATACACTGTAGCGCTAAGAGGTCTCAATGACGACATGGAGATCCTGTCCACAACGTCCCTCAAATTTGGCGGTCTTGGCTGATTGCTGTAAGCTGTCCAAGCGCCAAAGATGCTAAGCTGCGTTACTCACTAAAGGAGTCTTGATATCCTGTTTGGACGATGCATTTCACTGCGCATAACAACAAATAGCGCACAACAAAGGATCAAGTGAGTCCGGAGGACTGTTAGAGTAAAAGTTAAACTGTGCTGACTAGGCTGTACCTGGACAGCCGCCCCACAACCAGTTGCAATAATAAGCTAAGTTAGTGGAAGTAACTCAGCCCACTGAGCCCAGTTACTGGTGAGCAGTTACTAACAAACAACAGACTGGCTGAGTTCTGGAATGTACAGTGGGGACACTATATATACCACCTACAGTGTGTGAGTAATATATCTGAAATTTCCTACTACTCTGCTTGTGTCACCATTCTTGTTCATGGTATCAGAGCGAGGTTTCATAGTGACCAATCGTTGGTAGCCCTCGCCTAGGAGCTTGTGAGGTTGTCGTTTTGTTTTAAGATTCAAACGTCGTCGGCATCCGGGGAGGGACCGAGTCTTAGAGTTAGTAGGTGATTCGTTAGCAGATCGGGAGCGAGTGTCAGTGCATCGCATGGCATCAAAGGATCCACTCATGACGGAGGCCTCGAAACTCGATGGCAACCCCAACTATGCGGTTTGGAGCTTTAAGCTCAAAAACCTCATGAACCAAGGGGCGAGATGTGGAAAGTAGTTGAGCCGCCACCAGGGGACGGTGGCACCCATCGACCTGGCGCCGATGTTTGCCGCATTGCAGAATCAAGAATCGGCGTTGTCAATGATCGCGTTGTCCATTAAAGATAACGTGATTCCGCACATAGCCGGTATTACCGAGCGGACGATCTTCTTGGTATTAAAGAATCTTTATGCCAGTGGAACCAATTCCCGAAAGTCGATCTTTGACGGCGCCTTTGCAAATCTAAGAATGGAGGAGAGGGCAGACTCAATGCCGAGTTCTTGCAAGCCGTCAAGGAGTTGCTTCAATGAATTTGCTCAGATCGGCGAAACCATTAGCGACCCCGACATCGTAGAGCATGTGTTGATGGCGTTGTTGCGAGAGCTACTCGGGGCTTGTCGACACCGTCATGTACAGTCCAAGTTACCTTCTTTCACCGATCTTACAGTGCTCTTGCTTCAAGATGACCTCCGCAGGAGATAAGAAACAACCGCCGAAGCGATCACGAGGCCCTACTCGTTAGGGAGCGCGAGCAAGAAGCACGGGAGGGACGCAAGACGAATCTCGAGGCGGCGATGAGCGGTCCAAGAACAAGAAGAGTGAGACGGGACTCACGGGAGAGTGCCACTTCTGCGGATCTAAGGACCACTGGATGCGTGACTGTCCGGTCTTGGCGAACGAAGTCAAGATCCGGAAGGCGAGCCGTCAAGGGAAGGCTTCTGCAAATCTGGTCGAGAATCTCAACAGCGATGACGATGAATTTGTTGAGACAGAGATCGACTTAGAAGCCAATTTTACCGAGCTTAACTTAGTCGATAGTAACGAAGGCAGTCAGAAAGGTGACTGGTTCATCGATAGTGGTGCTTCCAAGCACGTGACCGGCCTTAAAAATTTGATCAACGAATTAGAAGAAGGGTGCCGATCCAAAATCAAAGATCACGGGAGAGAGCTTTTTTTGTAGCCGGCAGAGGAAAAGTGGAATTTCCCACTTCCTCAGGAGCAGTAAAATTCGATGATGTTCTTTACATGCCAGGGGTGACAAAGAATCTATTATCTGTGGGTTCTATAACTGATGGAAGAGAGAGACCAAAGATTTTGTTTGATTCAGGAAAACGGATTCTTGAAATTTTCCGGTCCTCAAGCTCATCGGATCATAGCAACCGGCAAGAGAGATCGGAGGAACGGTCTCTATACATTCCGACCACCTCGTCTCTCTGTTAACCACATCGTTCGGTCTAAGAACTCTCATGGTCTACAGGCATGCTCATTTCGATTCAGAGAGCACACTTCTAAGATGTCATCCACCATCTTCGTGGCATTGCCGTCTAGGACATCAAGCTACAAGGCACTTGCATACATGCAAGTTCACTCAAAGTTCTTTGGACTACCGCGCTCTCTCTGCAGCAGACGGTGTGCGGCCGCTTGCAGCGCTACGGAAAGCGGACCCGAACTCCAAAGCCTCGGAAGATTACTCGCCAGCATTTCCATTGTGTACGCAATATCCCAACAGCAACTCGTGCCACACAGCCGTTGGAGCTCCTCCATTCCGACATTTGTGGGCCACTCTCATCAAAGTCACTATCTGGATCCGGTATCTTTCACATTACAGACGACTTCAGTCGTTACACCTGGGTATACTTCTTACGGCACAAGTCTGAGACACTGGAGCGGTTCAAGGTCTTCAAGAGCATGATCGAACTCCAGAGTGGCCACCGCATAAAAGCCATCAGATCAGACAATGGCGGCGAGTATATCTCCAGAGAGTTTATCAGGTTCTGTGAAAACGCCGGCATACTTCGACAACTTACACAGACCTATACTCCACATCAGAATGGCGTATCTGAAAGGAAGAATCGTACCTTGCTCAACAAGGCTCGTTGCATGGCTTTTGCAAGTCACATCCCACCCCACCTCTGGACAGAGGCTGTGGCCACAGCCAACTACTTGGCAAACAGGACTTCGACCACGGCCAACAATGGTACAACACCATTTGAACGATTCACCGGTGGTGTCCCATCTCTAGCGCATCTGAGGATTTTTGGCTGCCGGAGTTACGTACTGAATATTTCACCAGAGAGAAAGAAATGGGCACCCCGGGCAACAGAATGTATCTCCCTTGGATATGACACGAATTCTAAGGGCTTTCGCAATTACCATCGGCCTACACGCAAGATCATCATATCAAAGGATGTGCGGTTCGATGACCTCACCTTTCCGTGTGCTCCACTTGCTGCGAGACTCCTCGGACTTCCGATGAACCCGCTCAAGACAAGTGGCCCACGATTGTCGAAGAAGCGAGACTCAAGTCCCAAGTGCGGCATCCCACCAGTGTTGCGAGTCACCGTGGCTCACTCATTCGGCCCGCTTGACTCTTTGGCGCCACTCCGGGACAACTCATGTGCACAGTCCAAGAGATCAATCATCGTGGAGTACATCTTAAAGACATTGCTCCATCACCACCAACTCGATGCTCGAGTTCGACTTTGGCTCATTACAGCACACTCAAGAGCCTCAAGTCGCTCAGACCCATCGGGTCACGACGAAGCACACAATCGAGCCCGTCCACATTCCCATCGATGATTTCTCGGTTGACATCGAGGTATGCCCCGACGTATCTCACCACGCACAAGTCCCGTTACGTACCTATCACCGGAGACAATGACCTTACTCCGTTTCTCAAACCGACGGTCCGCCTGTCTCTATGACTCGAAGTGGTCGGCTCTCCAAGCTCCTGCTCATCTTCAGGACTTCCAACTACATGTTTTTGCAAAGCAGCGGCCTCCTCGAGTCTCCCCGCGATTGTCGAAGATGCACTTCTTCATTTTGGTGAAATGACCATGGAAAGCGAATTGGCCTCCATACACAAAAATGACACGTGGGATTTGGTGCCGCTTCCTCCCGGGAAGGAAAGCCATTTCAACCAAATGGGTGTATCGGGTTAAGCGAGAATGTAGACGGATCAACATCGAAATTGAAAGCTAGACTCGTCGCTAAGGGATTCCAAAGAGAAGGAGGGTCGAGGATTACACCGAGACCTTTGCGCTAGTGGTCAAGTGGAATACCTTGAGGAGCATTGTCGCGTTGGCGAGGCCACGGGGTTGGCAAATCTTTCACCTGGATGTGAAAACGCTTTTCCGAATGGTGTGATTGAGGAGGAGATTTATGTAGCTCCACCACCAGGTTTTGACACTCTTCCTCACTCAAATTATGCATGTCGATTGAAGAAAGCCCTCTACGGGTCAAGCAAGCCCCCAGGGCTTGGTATAAGAAAGTTGTGATTACACCTTTCAAAGAAAGGCCTCCTCAAATCACAAAGCGGACTATAATGTATTTCTTCCGAGACAAGGGTAAAATAACCCTCCTCATCTTGTACGTTGATGACGTATATCTCATCTGGCGATAATACGTAACACATTGCCACTATAAGGTCAGAAATTCGGGAGGCATTGAAATGTCGGACCTTGGCCTCACTGTCGTACTCCTTGGGGCTCGAGTTCCTTTTCCGGCTGAAGGGATTCTCGTGACTCGGCGACAATACATCAAGGAGATCTTTGCGGGATTTTGGTCCGGAACATTGCAAGTCCGTTCCGACGCCCATGGTTGAAAAACTCAAACTCACGCCCGACATGGGTGCTCCACTTGCCGATGCGACCCGCTACCAATGTGAGATGGTTGGCAAGTTGATTTTCCTCACACACACACGGGTGGACATCTCCTACGCGGTTAGTGTGGTAAGCGATTCATGCAATGCCCGCAGGAACCACATGCACAAGCCGTGAAGCATATCTTGAGGTATCTCCGAAAGGTACTTCGGATCTCGCTTTGTGTTACCGCAAGGGGGAGCGAGAACAATCTCTCTGATTCTGACGCCGATCGGGGCGGCGGACGATACGCGACCGCAGATCGACGACGAGATTCGTGTTCTTCCTCGGACAAACACCTATCACGTGGAACTCTCGGAAGCAGCCCACTGTGGCTCTATCTTCTACGGAATCCGGGTATATGGCGGTAACTGAAGGGACGAAGGAAGCGGTGTGGCTTCGAAGGCTTCTAGGCGAGATTCATGTCCAAAACCTGCTGAATCCAACTCCAATTTATGGAGATAACCAGGGGAGCATTAACCTCACCCACAACCCGGTGTATCACGGGCGCACAAAGCATATCGAGGTGAGACATCACTTTATACGTGAGAAAATTGTGTCGGGAGAGGTCAATCTTGATTACGTACCCACAACAGAACAGTTGGCTGACATTCTAACAAAACCGCTAGGTCGCACTGCCTTCGAAAGACTCCGAGAGAGACTAGGTCTAGTGAGAATAGAATGCAAGGAAAAGTGACAGACCCACTGGCAGTCATTCTCTTTATTAACAGTAATCTGATTCACAAACCATAGAAAAAGGGACACTTGTCCATAGTTGGAGGACAATCCCTCATTGAAACGTAAACAGGCAATCTCCTCAAACGCTGACTACGTCATAATCTGCACTCTATCTCATCCATTCTCTTAGTACACTTCCTGTCGATTTCGTCCGGTAAGGAAGGTATACGTGTTCCTTTGGAGTCCGAAATTTCACTGCAGGATGAAGGTGCACCAGTCTCAGAACGAACCTCGAGCTCGATCTCATAACACCGATCCTGCACCAGCAATGTCTCGACTCGGTGCTCCCGCACTTGCGTCTCGCTCTGCACAAACGAACTGAGGAGGAATCGTCTAAACCAGTCTGCAAATGACCTTGCCGATCTGTGAAGAAAGTAACAAAGCAGCCAAAGACCTAGGGGAATGCGGATCATTGACTGCAACGGCACATAGCTCATGCATCGAAGCCTCAGCAGGAGTCATCATCACTTTTACCTCAACAGGAACGCCCCAAAATAGAGGCATCTGGGGCGAGGGAGGGTGTTAGAGTAAAAGTTAAACTGTGCTGACTAGGCTGTACCTGGACAGCCGCCCCACAACCAGTTGCAATAATAAGCTAAGTTAGTGGAAGTAACTCAGCCCACTGAGCCCAGTTACTGGTGAGCAGTTACTAACAAACAACAGACTGGCTGAGTTCTGGAATGTACAGTGGGGACACTATATATACCACCTACAGTGTGTGAGTAATATATCTGAAATTTCCTACTACTCTGCTTGTGTCACCATTCTTGTTCAAGGACGACCGCGACGTACCAGCCTGTCAATTACCCTGGGCACATGAGAGAAATGGGCAGGCAATTTGCTTGGCTCAATGGGCATGGCAGGCCCCACCATGCAATCACATGAGGGCATGTGGCAAGCAGAAAATGTGGAAAGTGAAAGGATATACAATTTGCTGAGAAGCTCCTCTCTCTTCCCACGTCACATTGACGCACTCACTTCTGCAATTCACGCTAATGAGCAAGGGTGGCGATGTGCGCGTGAATATTGTTTTACTCGTTTATTTTCGCAGGTGCCCCTTCGACATACACGGCTCTGTTTGCCTCATGTGCGCATGTTACGTCTATGAGAGAAGGCCCTTGTTTCCATGGCCCCCTATTACCATGCGTCATACCATGGTAACCAAAGTAAAGGGAATATGCAGTATTCATTCTAGGAATCTTTCACATAAATATAAATTTTTCGTACTTCTGATATATTTGGAATCTTCTGGTGACGAATATTTACATATACAAATCTTTAATCTATAAGTACCACGATATTTACATGTAAAAAACTTCAATCTATGAGTACCAGAATGAAATCTGAAAATATAAGAATATTCCTGTACTCCGGTAACCCTTGCGCCACACTATGGGCTACTATCACCATGGGCCTGACCGCCATGACCATCGAAGTATTTCTTTTGATCAAAGAGAGATGGTATTGTTACAATAGTTGGATTGCTCACATCAGACCTACAACAACCTTTGCCAGGTTTGAGATGTAACAGATGCATTTTGCCCTGCTCGCAGCTCTTTCTTCAGATGCGATTCTTGCATTTCTTGGTACAAATTCATGTGTGTACGTGATGCTTGTGGAGCTCTGCATCCTCCCATTCTGTCTTTGCATACTCATGTCATCTTGGCACTCTGCTCAATAGATTGTTCATGCCACATGCATTGGTAGGCTGCTCAAATTTCAAATCCAGCATTCAAGGATCATTATAAAGTTGCAGATTTACAGCCATGTCGCCTGCAGCTACGAAGGCAATGGTGAGGCTAGTGATCTTACATGTTTGTTGGAGATTGTAGGGAAGAGTCATGAGCAGAGCAATCTGGGGTCTGTTTGCACATAGGGATATGGTTGGTACAATTGAGATGGTCAACAATGAATCTGAATACTACCATCGGAATCCTACATTATATTCACACATTCACGAGAGTTCTCTCCACTGTCTAGATTTCCAAATGTTCTATTCTGCTGCATTTGCGAGATGGCTTACAGTACAGTACAAAAGTGACTGCCTTTGATTATATTGTTTCCACCGTCTAGCTTCGTTTGTCCTGTATCTGCGATCTGGCTTTCATTGTTCTATATCTGCGGTCTGGATCAATTGTCATAAGTTTGCATCGTAGCTTCTATCGTCATGACGCCTATTACTCCTTGAGTTCTTGAGCAAATGGTGTTAATTGGATTGATCGAATGGGAACTCTTCTGAGTGAGCCATCCGAAGGTGGCATGATGGGTAGGTACCAACACTTCTGTTTCCATTTATTGTTGAAGAGAACAGTTCCACGCTGACTAACGTTGTGGAGATTGGTGGAACTTTCAGGCGCAATAGATAGGGAAATTGGACTCTCTTTAGGATGCAACTACAAGTTTGAATATTTCCCAGGTCTACTTAGCTGAATAATTATTGAGTTAGCTACTACTTGATTAGGTTCAGTACATGTTGCACAAACTTGAAAAGATGAGGAACTTCACCAACAATTATCGTCAAGAATGCGGAACGAATTTAGAGTCTCATTTTTGCAAGGTGTATTGTGAGCTTAACTCTACAGTAGCTCATATGACATCTTGCAGGAAGTCTTAAATCGACAAATACAACAAAATCAGTGACACCATCTGAATTATGCTTCGTTGACATGTTTGGATGAACCTTGTATAGATTGAGAAGCTGTGGCAAGAAGGATTGAGAACGATTATAAGAAAGAAACACTTCTTAGATCTACTAACTATCCATTCATCTTAAACAATTTATCTATATATTTAAGACAGATACTTTGTTTTGTTTTGTGACGATAGGATCTAAGGGACGGCCGATGACCGTGGGAGGTATAGTTAGGGGTTCTGCTAAACGATTGGATTGCAAGTTGGGCTACTGTATTTGGAAATATTGAATCTCCAAATATTTATATTATGGCCCCGGAAAATACTGGAAATCATGATTTTGGGTAAGTTTGTTGGTAAATTTAGTATGAGTCTAGTTGTCTGCAACACTTAAACTGAAATTCAGAAAAGCATGAGAGCTCGTAATCTCACGAACTTTGTCTCTCATTTTGCATGATGTAACCTGCTCAAGAACCACATCCAAGGGCTCAAACCCGCATATTCGGGTCGGAAGAAATGCTTCTCACTTGACATTCTAGTGGACTTACCCAATCAAATTGGGGGCACAAAATGAAAACGTGGCGGTAAAGGCAAGTACTGATTATGTTGTGGGTGGAATTTCAGGCTGGACAGCTGGTATGCCAAAGGAACAATCCCGCCGGGAGCCGTATGGCACCAAGATTGCCTTCCCAGAAAGCGATCAGAAACCCACAGAAGAAAGTATTGAGTAAGTTTCACGGCACATTGCACTAACGTAGAGGTTGACACTGCTGCAGACGTACTCGTTAATCTGCAAATGAGCAGCAACGACGAAGTAGAGCCCACGAAGCTTTGACTGTACAAGCAACTGCTTGCTTGAAGTCATTTGGCGCCGCTACCAACCCCGGCGTACCGCTCGGAGCTCAATTCTTGAACCTCAATACTATGTTACGAATTTACGATACACTAATTCGGTGCTGCAGACACTGGTAAGAGAATTGCAGAGGGAGCGCGGAAAATTCCTCCATTTTTGACGTTTCTCGTGGTCGGGAATACGCGAATGTCCAATATGGTATGAATCAAACAGCCTCAGTGGAGGCTCCTTCAAGTCCAATTCCCTTTACGAAGTAAGATTTCACAATCAGCTCAATAGACTGATATTGGCCATTTGTATCCTGAACGTACATTTCAAAGGAGCTCGAGATGGAGGTCGACATCCCACTTTCCTTCAAATTTTCCACGTTCCAGCAATTACACTCACATTCTTGAGCTCCTTATTGGTTCTTGCTGGTAAATTGGATTGGGACAGCAATCTTTCGTGTGTGCATTGACTTTCTTTCAGCTCTCAGTCATCAAGTTCGCACGGGCATCTCAACTGACCGTCTGTCGGTGGCGCTCTACGTTCCGTCACTGAGGGGAATTGTCGGCACCGGCAGATGGAGGAAGTTGTTTCGTCCAAGAATCTAGCCAGACGGAGTTATCTAAGTACAGAGTAATCCTTCGATCGCACTTTTTGTGACTTATCCTTGTCGGCAGACTTTGTTTGCTGCACGAATTCCAATGCAGTTGATTGAGACGCCAATAATTGCTATCCATCCACAGTACTGGATGCAGATTCCTGGGCGCCAGCGTTTCACGAAGTCCCATCACCCAATGGTATTTTTTCTTTCATAATCCCGGGAATTTTGGAATTTTCACCCCACTGCCGTTTCTGATAATTTTGAATTCAAAAACAGGGACTGCGCCCCGAAATACCGTGGGAGGCCTACTACTTGACATTTTAAACCTACACATTAAAAAAAAAATTAGGGACTCTTTTCCCCTCCCCTCCCTTGCCCCCGAGGAACGCTTATAACACTGATTTACAGTGATCCCAGATTCCTCACCCACTCCGGTGACCACTTACCTGCACCATTACAGTCAATTGAACCGTCGGTATACTGGACTCGTTAGCAACAGTCAACGAACCCCCCGGTCGAGCAGACTCGAAAGCACGCTGGAAAGTCAACCCATTCGGACACAACAACAGTACCAGTTACCGGCACCAACAGCCTTCATTGGCGATTGTGCACGTACTCCTTTTAACACGTAATTCGTTATAATGGGAATATTCAAATCATCAAATCGATGACAATTGAGCTTGAGTTGAGCCAAATGTACTCTGTAGGTACATTTAGCTCGACTCGAGCTGAACCCCCATTTCTCAAAATCAATGAATGTTACCATTATAACGAATTACGTGTTTTTTGTATTTACATCTCCAAATCGCCACTTTCTCACTTTTTTTTTTGGCACTTCGCTAATGATTTTCCATGAATTGGAGACAACGCACTGCAATTTGTGCAATTTCTTTAATGATTTAGTTGACTCTAGACCTATTCTTCATATTTTGAGCTCAAATTTTGCACAAGTGATTTCTCATGGATGACTCTTTATCAACTTCAGTTGCCATAAAACAAAATTAATGATCATAAGACATGGTTGACTATTTCAAAGCCCTAGTGACAATTAACTTTTCTACATTGCAATTAGTTACTCACAAGATCTAGCAAGTGAGCACAAGTTTGAGCTTTGGTTTTCCATGAAAAGTGGCCTCATTGAGAGTGGCAAGGTAAATTTGGTAGAGTCCCGAGTGGTTATGCAGGTGTACTCAATTTACATTGTGCAAGGTTTGGAAAATTTTAATCTCTTTTATAAATAACCAAATTTAGACCCTTCATTTAATATATTTCTACTTTCAACTAAACAATGTACTAATTGTTCGAAAAATACATCGATAACCTGGACTATTCAGACCCTTACATACATGCACATCACCAATTGATTTTGCACTGGAAAATACTTGTGGAGCCAGTTAATGCTGCCTATGAATTTCTCCATTCACATTTACCTTATTTGGCAAAGAAATTGGGTGCCAATAAACCCCATCCTGAAACTTTAAAGTTACCAAGAGAGGGCCCCGTGCAAGGGCGAGTCCCCATGCTTGAACCGACCAGTCATCTTTCAAGGTTCGTCGTGTAGCAAACCTTCTCTTAAAATTAGGGAGGAGAGATGATGGGTTGTCCTCATGTGAGGACCATGCCGTGATAATCTTACACTCAATTTAGATAAATGACAGAAAACAACTAGTGTAAGCTCCATAAACAAGGGAGTTACAAAAAGTATGCTAAAATGAGGGAAGAATAATCCAAGATAAGAAATGAAGGTGACACATATTATTAGAGCATGCCGAGCCCGCACTGTGGGCCGGGGAGTGGAGCCAAATTTGGAGTGTGAGGAGCCCCAGCCCACACACTATCCTTGTAACCCGGTCAAGAGAGTTGGGGTTTCCTAAATTCTAAAACACTATAACTCCAAGTTATCCCGTGCCTTCACACACATTTTAGTGTTCCCATTAACCAATGGAATAGTGACACATGGCAGAGATTTGATTGGCAAAAATAATTTCTATTTTAATCCGCTTGTCATCAAATGTGATTGGTGAGAGGCCTTTTCCTTTAGCATGTGATTGGCTAGAGGCCTTTTGTTGTGGCCTATGTCCTGGCCTGGGTGGGGCGGCTACGCCCGATCGAGCAGCGCCTGCGAGGCTGCGAGGTTATCCTGCAGCAGAGCGGCCCGGCCTGACGGGCAAGGTTGGGCATGCTCTTAAGAGGGCTTGCCAAGTCTTCTTGACAAACGAGATTCTAAAAAAACGAACCGCTTTTATTAATACGGGTGGAGTGTCTCCAAATTACATGCAGCCACCCTCACCTTCAAAGAAATATGGTAAGGTGTCCTATAATGGGGCAATTTTCAGCACAGAAAATCTACAGGAATGTTGCCAGTGCAAGCAATTTTTGTGCATGGGGAAAATTAGTAGAAAACTAGAGCAAGTGGAATCATCATTTTTCGACTCTTCTACAGTAAGTAATGAATTTTTAAATATGGAAATATAGGTGTTCTTAAAATGTTGCCCTAAAGTGACGCCCTATAATCTTTGCAGTGTGTACATGATACTGTTGTATGGAGAAGCTATTATGTATGTGACAGTGAAGATTACTAGGGCTCCATTTTTGGCACTGCGCCATTTTTGGTTGCTCTACCATACGGGTCGGTTCAAGTTAACAACTCGCTCTTCTTCCAGAATTTCTCAAATTAAATTAAAGGTTGGGCACCAACTTCGAGAACAGATTGATTCTCACGCCCCTGGTGCTCACGTGCGGACGGAATAGTTACCGACTATCGTATCTCCATTAGCCGACTCGACCGACTGGATTGCACGAATCTTTTTATTAACGAATATGTTACACTCGGTCTGTTGCTCTGGCATTCAAGCTCCTCCGAAATCCAAGGCCTCCCACAGAAAGTGTCTTCCAGAATATGAGATTCCATTCGTACAAAAGAACTTATAAGATTGAAGTGGATAACTTGTGAAGTAGTAGAACTGGTGGTAGCTAGGTTTCACTCTCATTTCACAGTACTCCTCCATGCACGAGATTCTAAACTACAGTAGCTTGACTCCTCCAATGTCAGGAAATGTGTGCGCACATATGCCGGAGGTATATTAGTTCTGACTATCATTGTATGCATGCACGATGCTCGAAATCAATCAGTGGTCTCATGCTGCATGCCCACGTGCGACGGCATGCACAAGAATATCATGTTTGGAGGACTACTGTAGTGGAATTGTCTGTCTCCGCCGAGGTGGCACAGGTGTAATAGTTCTACTTCATATTGCTTGTACTGTACATTGATTCTTCAATAAATAATTAATATAAAGGCCTGTTCCGGGAATTCAGACAGAATTTAGAAGTCCATCCTACATTTTGAAGAAGTTCAAGGAAAGATGTGAGCTATCTATAGAAAATAACATTCCTACATTTTACCATATGATAGTGGCCTACCTTTGATACATGGCTACTGTAGAGCACAGTCGTGGTACACTTACAGATGGGTCCAATTACTTATTGACAGAACATCAAAGGTTATCGATTTTGGTGGTATGACTGGTATCACATTCTGTCAGTAATTGTTGGTACCATGTCTGTGGTGATAAATCACGCCGCTTTGCTCATGCAGATTTTTCCCTCGAACACCTCAAGGAGCAACTACCTCTCCAAAGGGCCTTGGCCCTCACAACACGGTAACCTGCTTGAAACCCGCACAGTACCGAAAATCGAACAGTAGGCTGCCCAACCATGAAAAAGATTCATTCTCTCCATCAACGAACCCCAATGTACTAGTGAGCTAGTTTTTAGGTAGAATCCAGAGTGAATGGTTCTTGGAATACTATGCGCTTCTACCCATCTAATTTTATTGAATTTTAATTGTATCAAAAAATTCTCATAATTGAGGACTGCCTTCTTATGAGGAGTACTTTGTCAATATTTAAGAATTGTTGTTGCGAAAGTAGTTAGAGATCCTCCAATCTAAAATTTGGACGTTTATTGAGTAGATTACCTTAGTCTATTGGGTCCCTCTACACTCAAAAGTTCCCCTTCAAATAAAATTCTTCCTTTTTATGGTGAGCGTTTAATTAACTTCATGGATAGTGAGGTCCTTGGGAGGCTTATTTTGGGACTGGCACCTTAAGATATGGGTAGATGTACAAGAGCATGAGCACCACAACCCCTTAAACGCAATGATGGAGGAGTTCATTGAGGGAGAGATTTAGAGGGAACAATGAGGAGCCTCACCCGTAAAACTCCAAATTGATGTGATCTACCCATATGCCAAGGTGGAAGTCCCAAAATAAGCCTCCCAAGGAACCCACTCCCAAGAAAGTTCAATAAATGAACACAATAAAAAAGAAGAATCTTATTTGGAGGAGAACCTTTAAGTTTAGAGGGACCCGTGGACTATTGAGGGCCAAGGTCATTTGGAAGAGTAGTTGCCCCTCGAAAATAGCGTTGGCGGGACCAACAAGAGATGGAGTGGGGCATATTTTTGTCGAAGCCTCAAGAATGGCCTTGGCGTTCGAGGGGAGAAATTGCAAGCGCGGTGCGCATGCTCTAATACTACATTCCTTCCCTTGACAAAAAGGTCTCGTCACGTGATTGAAATGCAGCTCCGTAAACTTGTCGGCTATGGCGTTTTCAAGGGCGACGATTGTGGACAATCCTTCAAAACAAAATAGATCTTATCACTCAAAAATGCTCGGAGAACATTGGAGGCCAGCAGTCCTTGAAGTTGCGCTCAAAACCAGACACCTTAGTTGGTCCAGGAGCATACGATTAGAATGTTGCGAATTGAAAGCTCATGATGCTATGTGAACAAGAAGTGGATATTAGAAATGTGCATTTTGACACCAGAAGTGCACTCACGAGGTCAATATCCGCTTGAGAGAATCTTCGCGGTCGTTCAAGTAGAAGCAAAGTGATGGAAGCTCTGAAGAAAAAACAGAATCAGCAGCTCTAAGATAGATTCTCTTATTGACAGAGAGATGCTTCTTCAAAATTGCATTTGAGAGATCTATTTCGCCTCATATTATAGCTAGGAGCGGGGGCCGTGTAATCTTCCTGCTGGTGACATCAGATGGAATGACTTGTTAGTAATGGATTGCTGGAGAATTTTAGCACTTTTGGTGCTTCACACGTACCTCAGATTGCGATCTCTTATGAGGCTAACCCAAACTCGTTAGCTTGCAAAGACAATGGATTCCTTATTATGAAAAGTGTGTACGCTCACAAATTTCAATACTCTTAATTTCTGCACAGAGTAATATATTTACAGTTCAGTTTCCATATCTACACCTATACAAAGTGTATCTCTTACGAGTCATATTGACAGTTCAACTTCCATATCTACACTCAATCCGATTAGAATGGCAATTTTTCTTCCAATTCTTCGTCCGCATCTCAACTATTTTTAATGAATTATCACTGATAGTAATCAAGGAACTATACATCGTGTAATGTACTAAGGCTGACCTTGTTCAACATGAACTTACTTTACACATTGTTTATGCAGCACGGTGTGCAAGTCAATGTACTCTATAGACAAATTTACATTTTCACGAGAGGCAAGCTAATGCTTCAATTTAGGGTATTCAAAGTTTTGCACTACCGTGGCGTTGCAGACGGGATGGCATATTAAACACTTTTGCTGGAAGCTTCATCCAACCCCAAAGCTTAGGTAGAACGTGAAGGACGCTGGAATCAACGTAAAGAACTTGTCGCCCTTTCGATCGGCAGACTTGAACTTCTGCTCGTGCTCCTATGAAATGGCATCCTGGAAGTGATCTTGTGAGGTGTGGACGTTGTGGGCGCTTTGTTCAGCTGGTCTGAGTGCTGTGGATGTGTTACAACTGGAACTGGACACTCTCGAAGCGAGGCTTGTTCGATGCGTCTGTTGTGGTCGTGGTCATGTGAAATCTGGATGGTGTCGAAGCTCGGGCGGAATGTGAACGAAGCGGGATTCAGTGTGAAGAACTTGTCGCCCTTCTGATCTGCAGGTGGTGGCTCCAACGTCTCACATTGCTTTCCATCTTGCATGTCATACACCACGCCGTCGCGCTGAAGACCGTTGAAGATGCACAGCTTCCCTGCACCAAATCCCACACAAGTATGTTCGGGATAGACCAGAAGTCCTCGCCCTCCCGACTTCCTCACTCGCACCACATTTCTCCACTGGCACTCCACTGCCCCTGTCTCGGGGTCTGGGAAAGTGTCCAGCACGTCGATGCAGTGCTCCACGGAGCGACCTTGCTCTTGTTCAGAGAACAGGCACACCTTCCCATCGCACTCCACGAGTTGCAGCGTATTGGAGCATGCTGAGAATGGAATTGGGCACGTCATATTCTTGAGCCACTTTCCGGTCCCCACATGGAATGCTACCACACCCTTGCGACAATCACCCTCCAGAAACGAGATGAAGAACAGTTTTTGGTCTAATAACACTCCAGCCTGGTGCTCGTTAAGTCCGAACACCGGCCCAGGTAAATCACATGCCTCTTTCCACTCAGATGTCGCAGAATCGAAAATTTCCATTTTTCGTGATAGATGCTCGTCACTCGCGGTGGAGCTGCCAGCTACAATGATCATGAAAGAATTCGTTGCAGAGTTGACGGAGATATTGACGAGCACTGGGTTCCTAGGATAGGTCAGAGGTGGCAGCGCTACCTTCTGTGCCGTCAAGGGATTGAAGACGACAAGTTGTCCTTTGTTGGGCAGTTTGGAAACCTCGGCGCAGAGGAGGCCGCCATGGCCGGTCATGGAGTACTCCTTGAACAGCTCAGCATCTGGAGGTGGCAGACACAGGAATGTCGGTAGCGGTCTCCAAGACTTGGAATGCAGATCGAACCCGATACAGCGCCACTCGTTGTTTTTGATGAAGTAGTTAATCGCGGTGAACTCGCCTTCTGAAACTGCTCTCCGAGACTGACAAAACTCATCACTCTCTATATATCTCTTACACGCTTTTGACGATCCTTGGAAACGAACTAGATCTTTAAAATCTAGTCTAAAGAGAACATTCTCTTGAATATCAGTCGGTAAATCATCCCATTCTCTCGCTGCCGGAGTCTGAGGAGGATTACCGGCAATTCTGAGGAACTCCTCCCAAATCTTCATCAAAGATGTATCGTGGGATTGACAATCCTCCAAAGGGGGATTGAAGGGTTTGCTCCGTTTTCTTTGTCCTCCGGTGTCTGAAAAATCAGAACCGTCATGAGTGGGTTGATCGAGTGTTCTGCTAGCGTTGGGAAGCCTCCTCTTCAATCCTCGCTCTTGCGGCTCTCTGATCGCAACCATGGTGTCGAGCTGCCGACAGTTGCCCCCGTGAATGCAAACAACTAACAGTGATCACCATGTTTCACTGGAGGTACTCGCGTGACCTTCCACAATAATCAGTGGCGAAGTCACTGGCAAAACTCAAAAATTGCTCCCCAACGAAAGCATGCGAGCAGATGACGAATTCTGCAAACTCCAGTCAATTTCTGAGCCTTTTTCATAATCGCTATCAGTTCTAATGCACACCGATCGCTAGCAAATGGCGAAGAGGTTGTGAAATCTGGCATCTCTCACTCATAAACGGCGACCCAGAGGAGTTTATGTCAATATGGACCTGGACAGGCAGCATTGCTGTCTCTGGATGACTCAGAGCTGCCATTACGATGGAATGCTCAGCTGATTGTGCAAAGTTATGCGCTTACATGACTGTACAGAACCCTTTGAAGAAGTCTGCTGGATTGTTAGTCACTGTCCAGCTTATATAGGAAGCGTAGGACCGGTTTATGCTATGGTGGAGAAGTCCTCCTGTCATGAAAAATAGGGAATCTCTCAATTGTGATTGACTGAAATTGCTACTCTTCACCAGTGAGTGTTTAAACTATGGTCAAGAACACAATTCGGTAAACTTTTAAGATGGATGATAAACTGACATGGCTGCCTACATGGCAACACATTTTGAAGAATGAGTTCTCTGGAACAATGATTTCTTGTCCGGCCTCTTGATGGTATGAGACTGCAGCATGGGCATAAAAATGAGGCAGCATGCACATAAAAATAGAAGGAGGGCTAAATAAATCAAGCTCTCTTTGTATGTGTCAGATCACTATGGTACCCTAACCCGTCGTCATGCTACTTAATTTCCTTCATCTGTGAAGGGGAGGAAATATTTTTTGTAAATTGATCTTTTTTTTTATTTTTCCAAGGGTAGAAAACATATATGAGTGAATGAAGTAAAGATTAAAGAATAGTAAAGATAATAACATAATCTCACCATAGGATTCATTGGAATTAGATTTCACATAAAATTTCATCAACATGTTTTTGAATTATTCTCGATTAATACATTTTTGTATTTGAATTTTAAGTATAATGGTTGATTAGGAAGATGGGGTTTTTACCATGTATATCCATCAACATGTAGAATAAGGTATTTTTCATAGCTAGCCTTTACCATTTGGTGAACTTTCCTTCATAGGTGGACTTCTCCAATGGACTCCTCCGGTAAACTTCTCCTTTGACTTCATAAGAAATATTTCATTGGCTTCAATTCTTCCTCAACATATCCACCATTTGCCTCATATAACCATGTCTTGGGCAAGCAATCTTGACCAACCGGTGGACTTCTCCACGATAGTGTAAACTAGCCCTTAACCCTTAAAGGTTCTCATAAGCTCGTGGGGCTTGTTCCTAAACTTCAGAGTCCCGAATCTTTGGCTCTGTTGGTGAGAATATTCCCCCTTTGGTCTTCAACTGCTGAGGAGCACGTCCGCCTTCCAATGCAATCAACTGCATGCTCATTCAATTCACATGGACTCTACAATTCATAATGCAAGGGATCCGGAGGATTGAGACCTCCTCTCACTACTGCCCGATCTCTTGAATCGCCTCTCTGAACTCAGTTTCGCTCATGGTCTTGCAAGAAGCTCGATATCTTTTTATGGAAACGGCAAAAAAAACATTAGCATATTCTTGCTTCGTGCTCAGATCCAAGCACAGTCCCCTCTGTTTCTCCTCTGCTCGATTTCGCAGATTCTGTTTATTGATTATCTAGGCTGCCCGCCAGCATCTCCTAGTACCTTTAAGTGTGATATCACTGATATGTACAGACTTGAACAGTGTCGGAGGAGGAATTCTACTGAATCAACGCAGTTCGTACTACTCCTTCATTCGTTTTTGGACCCACAAGCTTTTATTTTAAGGATTATTCTGAAATCAAAAATGGTGCGTTTGATTTATTGGTCACTTTAAAGGCAACCATGATGGTGCGTTGCCAGAAAAAGTCATTAAGTCATTCGCACTCAACGCATGTCGGAGCTCCTCCAGACTTTTGGGACTGTACAGTCATATGCACAGACAGTTGAAAGCCCCAATAAGTTCGCTACCCTACCGAATATGGCGTACACTAGTGGTATACAGTGTCTGTACCGATTATCAGGGCATCCCATATTTTAGTACTCCCTCTGGCTCATTATAATTGTCTAGTAGGTTTTCTCAATTCTACTCAAGAGATAGAATTGATAGAACCTACTGCACACTCATAATGGAACAAAAGGAGTATATTTTTTGAGTCACTCAGTGTATTTATCATTGGAGAAATACATCGGGACCATGACAGAATATTGTCTGGGGAATACAAAAGAATTTCCTCTCGCCAAATAGCTCGCTACTTACCAACGCTTTATGGTGGAACCACGTATTGTATGCACTTAACCCTTAAACGCCCAAGCAAGCCCGAGGGGCTTGATTCCAACAGAATCTTCCCTCTAGCTCTCACTGTACTAAACTTTTCACTTATACTTTGATGTCAAACTGGTCACCTTCTTCTCACGCATTCAAAAAATGAAATTTCACAATTCAAATCACAATTTGTATGAATGATTTTGTGCTTTGAAAGGATTGTGGTAGGTAGGTTGGGGTTGTACATAACCTTGTAGGAGGTTGCAAGCTCATCATTGATTGGTCTATTCATGATGCTCAAGTTGAAAAAGTGCACTATTCATGATGCCCAAGCCCAAAAGATGTTGTGATTCAATTTCGAGCTGCCTGTTTCAGACCCCATGGGTGTTTAAGGGTTAAGGAAAACTGAGGGAATCATTAAACTTGGAGTGAGAAATAAGTGGGTTACTATATTTCAGGGATAAGGAATAGAAAAACTAAGACAACTTTTCCTATCATTGAGATTTTTTAAACCCTGAAGTGAAAAGGCCCCAAAACTGCCAAAAGCCTTTACAACCACCCTTTTTCAATGCAAGATGAAAGTTTTGAATTTTTGACATGATCTCAAGTATGTAACCGTGAGATCTTGTATCTTACTTGTCCATGTATGTGTGTACCAAATCTTAGCTTCAAATTTCTTATCAGTTGTGAGATTGTAACATTTGAAGTTGAAAAAGAGTTTTTCCCCTTGTTGCGAAATGTGTTCGAAGTTTATTGTGAGCTCAAATAACCAGTTTTGAGAGTAAATTTGAATTGAGACTCTTCACATTCTTGTTCCTAGGTAAGTGAGGAACATGTCTATGCAATTTTTACCCTCATGTCACCTATAAAACCTAAAAAAATGCTTGAATCTTTAGATGGAGGTATGCTCAAATTCAAATACAAAGATCGGTTTTTGACAATAAAAATAGCATGTGAAGAGTAATAAGACTTGAAGATCTAGACATTGAGATCATGCCTTAAAACCTTATTTACATGTACAAAAAGAAAAATTGAAAAAAAGAAAAATCTCATTTTTTGGTGAGTTTTTTAAGTCTTGCGATTTAATTGATTTTCTGCAGATTATCCGTGTTTTCTGCAGATTATCCTATATAAATTGTAGTCGACGTTCAATAGTCGACTACAATTTGGGCAGATTTCAAATAGTGTTTTCAAAATTTTATTGCAAAATATCCTATATTATCCTATATACCCTTTTGAAACACGAAATGACTTTTTGGAGATGTATGGGATTAGCCTACAATGGGCCAAAGTAACAACTTCATATGCGGATCTAATTTAGCAATTAAGAGCTTGACCAAAGTGAAATTGACCGTAATGTGGTTGATTTCAACTTTAGGGATTAAAACGCACACACAAGCGAAAACAAATTTTAGAAGAAGAAGCCCAAAAGTGGGCACCCTAAATATGTATACATGAGGTACATGCAAGGGTGGTTAGATTTATAGAAAGGCAAGAATCTTGGGTGCCCGCATTTAGATAGGTGTCCGCCTTCAGGTGGTTTCACCATACATGGGGAGTCAAGGCCAACAAATCTCTGAGCCAACTCACTCATATTTTGAACCTAATTGGCTTCATGGGTTGCTTGGATCACACATTAAACAAATAATAAAGTGGCGGCCAATTCCTCCATGTGTAGAGCCCTTGGGGCGGATTTCTAGAAGGAAAAACAAGGCCATGGGGCCGACTCATATTATTAGCTACATTCCATGCTTTTGATTCGTTCACATCAAAATATTTTAATGAAATAATGATTATGTAATAAAATCAAGCAACGGCCTCTAGGTCACAAGTTGGCCTTCCATTCTTGTATCTCCCAACTTTTGGAGCACGAGCCGTGTGATAACCTGTCCCCTGTCCATTATATTATAATTGCACAAGATTCGCCTTAACTCCCCATGATCGGGCCAATTTCAAGAAATTAACCAATAAGAATTGAGGAATTCTATAGAAGGGGAATTTCATTGAATTGGCCTCGTCAATGGCTTGGCCCCTCATGTAAAGCGGCCTTGAGGTTCATAGTTGTATTTCTCTCATCCAAACAAATGTGACCTTACATATGCGAAGGGAAGGGAGACTTGCGAGGCTACGCCGCTTGCCAAGACAAAATTTAGTTACATGCACACACTATAGGTTGATTTGTTGTGAGCCTCCACACTGTTGTGGCTGTGTGTGCTTCGCCTACCTCACTTTTCCTATCTCACAAGAACCATAGTTCTCTATTAAGGTTGTCCTCGTGTTGTTAGCCCCTAAAATTTAAAGAAAAAAGAGTAGAAATAGCTTTTCGTTGTTTGGGGTAGCCTAGATGAAAGGGTTAAAAGGAATATTTTTGCTTGACCCCTAAATGACCAAGCATGTTTTTGAGCCTTCCAATTGAAACTTGACATCTGCAATGGCCTTCTTTGTCTTCAAAGCAAGCACCGCTACCGTGCTCACAGCCATGTTCCAACCACAACCACACTCCAATGTCATTTTGGCATGTCCGGGACTCGCAGTTGCGCCAACAGAGCCTGATGGTCCTCGTAATCAGACATTGGGCGGCCGTGGCTCAAGAGACTGAACACCACGCATAATTGTACGAGCTTCTTCTTCTTCTCACGCGTTGCACCTTCCTGGAGTTTTTGGACAATTGTCTCGCTACCGCTCCGCGCAAGATTCGTTCATTTTTTACATGCGAACAGGTGGTGAGAAAGAAATGCTGACTCTTCTCCAACGTTGCGGTGTATACCAGCGCCCGCCTTCTCCCCGTGTGCTTCCAAAGCGTATCCAATTTCGGCATCAACAGATTCTCACGTCCCTCAACCTCTCAGCACACGATGCATCTCACCTGGCACACTTGCCCCTCCTTCCCCATTACTGATTACGCCTAAGGCAGACGAGCAGCCGACGTATCCTGAAATTGGCGGTTTCCTTCATAATTCTGCCTCCTGGTGCATGCAGCCTCGATCAAAGGACTCGCTACCACTGGATCGAGCATCTAGAGGTCAGAGTCTAAGCTTTTTGAAGGTTTTGCACCTCCCGTCCCCACAGAGACGTTGTCTGCGAATGACTCACTCTCTGTTTCAGTACCTGCATTTTGCCCCAACCCGCAGCCGTGCTCAAAGCCATGGGACAATTCAACGATCCCACTCACGTTCACTCGACCAGCATAAAGGAATTTTGACATCGAAGACTGTTTGGGAGCCATTAAAAACACAATACCTTGTACTATTGCACACATGCACAACTACAGATCGAAGCACGCATGCACAAGTACAGATCAAGAAAAAACAATGCGAGTTGAAAGGAGAAGAAACTCCCCTGGTTTGCCGTTTGCAGATCCATGAGCTTTGAAGCACCAAGGCACCCAGCTCGTCAGCGTCACGCCGGCTACATCTTCGCTGGCTCGCCGGCCCTAAAGGCCTCTGCTGCAAGTGGGGATTCAAACACTCACGACTGAATGTGCATGGCGAACACGAAGCAGAATGAATGCGCATTTGGCAAGCAAGGAACTCAATCTCAGAGCACGAATGAACATGCATTTGGCGAGAGAGGGAAGAATGAATGCGCATTTGGCGAGAGAGGGAAGAATGAATGCGCATTTGGTGAGCAACATTCAAAACTCAAGAGCGGATGGCGATCTGGGGAAGGTGACAGGCGGGTGAAGTGGCGAGGTGGTGCGCGTCGTGGGCGGCGCCAATGGCGAATCACTGCAGCGTGACTGACGTTATCTGGCGACCCTGCTCTCCTATGACCGTGGATATTTTAACAGGCCGATCGCCCTGCCCAAAAAGCCATTGTTTTTGGCGATTAATAGCCAACAATATTTTCGTTGGCCCCAAGGTACCCTTTTAAGGACCCTACAAATCCAACTTCAAATATTCATAACAAATTACAGGAGAGTCTAAAATTGATGATTCCACTTGCATTGGACTTCCACCGACTTTCCAATAGCACAAAGCGTACTCTCTTTTTAAAATCCAGCACACATTTCCTAAACTGAAATATGTGCCATATTGAGCAGTGTACCTTGAAGCGACCCGAGTGGAAGCGGAAGTGTCAGGAGGGTGCGCCAGTGGGCTGATCGCGGCCACAGTCTCCACTGGTCCACTCACCTCCACAAATCCTGATCACCCCCAGTCGTACCGACACTGCGATTCCCTCCAACTATGAATGTATTAATAGATTTCACAATCAATATACATAGAAAGCAAGACAAAGACTTGTCCGGCATTCCGGCAAGCAAATTTGATGACCTCTGGAGTCTGGACAAGTTGACTCCAGTACTGCAATCCGATGAGACCTCGAAAGCGTGTCTGACTCGCAGACAAGTCGTGACAGCTCGTGAGAGCATGCCCAGCTCGCGCACTGTGGGCCGGAGAGTGGAGCCATATTTAGGGCATATTTAGGGCGAGTCTCCATGCTTGAACCCGTCATATTTCAAGGTTGGATCTGCTTAAAGTTGGCCAGCGAGCTGGTCATAGCCTGGGCACACCGAGGGTCACCAGCCCAGCCAGTCCAGCCAGCATTGCTGGTGGGCTGGCACCCCTGCTGGGCCGGTGTGACCCCGCTGGAAGCACGTCGGTCCAGCAGGGTGAGGGGATAAAAGGGGGCAGCCGGCCCCCTTTAAAAAATTTATATTTTTTAATTTTTTTTTTTTTTCAAAAAATACCTCATGGCGAATAAAAAAAATTTGAAAAAAATAAAAAAAATAAAAAAGCAGTGCCCCCGCTCTCAGCGGAGGCTCCAGCCGGGCAGGGAGGCCCCCTGCTGGAGGTAAGGCCCTTCCTTGCCTCCAGCACCTCCAGCAGTCCCAACAGGGGATCTGGAGGCCCCTACCCCCCGCCCCAAAAGCAGGGCTGGGGTTTTGGGGCTGCTGGGGCTGCTGGACCCTTGGTGTGCCCAGGCTATCACTGAGCCTCTCGTGGGGCAAATAATCCATAAAAATTGGGGTATATTTGCCCCCTAATTTTTGAATGGTTGATGTCACCCATTGTTTCATGGGGCTCCCCCCATGGTAAAATGGGGTCGTAGACCCCATTCTTAAACTCAAAATTTTAAAAAAAACACAAAGGGCGTTCCAAAATGCAAAAAATAGGGAAAATGGATTTTCTGGCCGGGCAGGGGATCGGGCGGGCAGGTAGGGTCGAGGGGCTCTGAGACGAGCTCGCTGGCCAGTTTTAAGCTCACCCTTTCAAGGTTTGTCCTGTAGCAAACCTTCTTTTAAAATTAGGGAGGAGAAATGATGGGTTGTCTTCATGTGAGGACCGTGCCATGATAATCCTCCATTCGATTTAGATAAATGACAAAAAACAACTATTGCAAGCTCCTCAAACAAAGGAGTTTCAAAAAGCATCCTAAATTGAGGGAAGAATAATCCAAGATAAGAATGAGGGTCACCCATATTATTAAGAGGGCTTGCCAAGCCTTCTTGGTAGACCCGTCATCTAAAAAAACAAACCGCCTTTGTTAATACGGGTCGGGTGTCTCCAAATTACATGCAAGCCACCCTCACCTTCAAATAAATACGGGTCGGTTCAAGCATGGGGTAAGGCTCTTAGTGTGGAACCCCAGCCCACACACTATCCATGTAATCCGGTCAAGAGGGTTGAAAGCATGCCCAGCCCTGTCCGTCAGGCCGGGCCGCTCTCATGTGTGAAAATGTCGCAGGCGCCGCTCGGCCGGACGTAATAGCCCCACCCCAGGCCAGGACACAGGCCGGAGCAAAAGTCCTCTAGCCAATCACATGCTAGAGGAAAAGGCCTCTCACCAATCACATGTGCTGAAAAGCATATTATAATAGAATAAATTTTTGCCAATCAAATCTCTGCCATGTGTCACTATTCCATTGGTTAATAGAGACATTAAAATGTGAATGAAGGCACGGTATAACTTGGGGTTATAGTGTTCTAGAATTTATGAGACCTCAACCCTCTTGACCAGGTTAGAGGGATAGTGTGTGGGCTGGGGCTCCTTGCACACTAAATATGGCTCCACTCCCTAGCCCACAGTGCAGACTGGGCATGCTCTGAGGTCTTCTAAATTCTAGAACATCATAACTTCAAGTTATCCGGTGCCTTCATTCTCAGTTTAGCGTCCCTATTTAACCAACAAAAGAGTGACACATGGCAAAGATCTTATTGGCAAAAAATAAATTCTATAATGATATGCTTGTCATCAAATTTGATTGGTGAGAGGCCATTTTCTCTAGCATGAGTCCTGGCTTGGGATAGGGCTGTTGTGCCCACTGGAGCGGCGCCTGCAAGGTTTTCCTGCAGCGGAGCGGCCCGACCTGACGCACATGGCTGGCATGCTTAGCTGTTGTCTGCCGTTGCATCCCCGAACCACTTCTCAAATCTCTTGTGTTCATGAATATACTACTATTCTCCTTCGCTCTACAGAACACAATTGTGTTCTCATTTTGGTTTGGTTTTGTGGTCTACAAAATGGTTAGTTTTTTTATGATTAATGCAGACAAACTTTCTTACTCCAAAGAAGGTCTCCATGCTAAGACCATGCTTAGAGCAGCAAGAGCGATGCTGTAGCGAGAAGAAAGGGGGAACCATTGTGGCCCTTGCCGCCACGCCTTCCCACATGATGTTATTCTTGGGACTAGGTGCATTGTTTATTAGGGATGCCCTAAGTAAGTTAAAAATATATCTACATACTAGTATTAACCTCAATAGGACTTATAAAACTTAAAGAAATGCTTGTAATTCCAGATGGAGATATGCCAAAAGTCAAGTACAATGGCATGTAAAGAAATATTGTACTAAGAATCCAAATTATGGTGAAATCATGTTGCACTACCTCTTTCACATTACATAAAACAAAAATTCAAAAGAAACAAAATTTTAATTTTTGGTGAATTTTTGAAGTTTTGTGATAGGCAGATTTTAAGAATTTATTGGGAAGATTTCACCCTCCTTGAGTGCACTTTCAAACTTTGATATCTCCTATTTTAATGCAAGAATGAACTTATTGGTAATATCTCCTACTTAAGGCTAAGAATTTTAATGCATGAATGGTCTTATTGGTAAACTATTGAAAATTTCTCCAATTACTTAAAACTTGCAATTTCAGACCGTAAAAATTGAGTAGACTACAGTTTGCCAAGTACCTTTTTGTATTGTAAGAAGGCAACTGATTTATTTCAGGCTATTTAGGGGTAGTTTTCTAGAAACTAGCTCTAAAGTATGCCAAAAGGGTTGCTACTCCTCTCTCGTCTATAGTAGTCGATCCAGTAGTGGGCAAAGACAGTAAGTGTAGGAAAGAAAAGAATCTCTGAATGGCTGAGAAACGAGGTTAACAAGCTAACTACACTTCAAATATTGATTAGTGTGCTATACACTAATTACAAACCACTACACTTAATATCAACAATGGTAAAAGGATTGGAACACTAAAAGCCAATGACAACTGTAGTATCATTATGAAATACTAAAATATGTATTTGTTGGCATTAAGTCCTTCAATATTTAGTTGACATTATTATTGAACATTTATTTGTAACAAAATGATTGAAATCAAAATTGGATGAATATTGAAGGGTCCTGAAATTCCAACTTTATAATAATAAAGAAACGGAAGCAAACATTAATTTGCCATGGGTAGGTATCGCACTTATAAGCCTTGAAAACTTATTTTTACTGAAACTTATTTTTACTGAAAACTCCTATTGACGTGGCAACCCCATCCTATTGCCGTGGCGGGCTCTCCTATTGCCGTGGCGGGCTCTCCTATTGCCGTGGCAGCCCCTCTTACTACCGTGCAGCCCCTCCTATCGTAGTGGCAGCCCAATATTGTTGATGCTTTGCAAAATTTTGTTGAAGTTGGGAGGATAATTGATTAATAATCAAAGTACCATGTGGCCCTAGAGCCAAACCACATCTAATAATAGATTTCTTAGCATGACATATCATCAATGTCTATATCTGTGTTTACATCTACAACAAAATGTGCAACTATTTGAAGAAAGAATGCTTTTTCTAAGTTAATAAATTTGCTAGACCATTGGCCATCCCTCAAGGCCTATTTTGCCACGAAGTTGTTTAAATGGTTTCAAATTTGTTGGCTTCCCCTATCTGTGCATGCATCCTTGATTTTTGAGATGATAAAGGAGTCTGCCAATGATAAAGAATATGTTTGAATGAGTTCAGATTTGTTGGCTTCCACCTCTTTGTGCATGCATCCTTGATTTTTGAAATGATAAAGGAGTCCGCCAACATGTTTGCGGCCCATCAATTTACCCTAGGAAGCCCAACAAAGCCCCCAACCAATTCCTTAATCCACCAGCTCTTTCAGTTGAACTCAACGGGTTCTCAAATCTGGTTGCTACCGTAGGGAATGGCAAATACCTCTTATTTAGTTGTTCTACAAATTTGCCTTAGAGCTTGGGAAACGGCTTACTCAAATTCAAGGGAAATTTTGAGATAGGAAAAGTGTGAGGCACACTACAAACCACTGTTCGGGAAGAACCGTCCGTCAATTGTAAATCAGCTGACCAAAGTTGTCAAACTACCAAAATAATTAGTTGTCAATTTTCCGACTCATATTCAAAATATAATTACCAAAGTATCATATGGGTAATACCCAAGTATCACGCAAATATCAAATAGAATTACCGAAGAATTTATGAAGAAGGGGATAATAGACTAATAGCTGGATTGTATTAAAAACTTCTCGAACACTGCTACAAACCACCATATCAGAGTGGAAGCACACCATTCACTAGGAGTGTGAAAGTGATTTCCCGCATTACTCAGCAAGGCTCCGTCCTCGTGCCATTTGCACTTTGGCGGGAGTAGTTTCTGTAAACGATAAGAGATCACTCCGCCTACAATTACATTGTCTGTACGCTGGATGCAATCGATCAGATGAAGCACAATCATCCAAAGCCTGCCTCTCTAATATGAGATGCCGACATCCTCAAGATATATGGTTGCCTATATTTAAGACACGTTGACACCAGAAAGAGGCTCTTTTTATCTTGGAGCGCACTTAGGGACATACATTTTGATGGTTGTGTACTTCATATAGAACCAACTCCGATCGCAACTTATCAAGATTTCCTCATTAGCCTATTTTATGACCAGCTAGTCTGTGGATTTTGCTTTTCAGCTGATGAAGCTCAGGAGGCTACAAAGATTAGGTGCACTTGCTTCTGTACTCTATGCTTGCGAGGGTTACTGTATCAATGCCAAGATTGGTGCAATCAGAGTGTGATGAAATTAAGAATCACTTCAATCTTGGCATTTGTGTAGATTGCATGACATCATCAGTGCCATTTTGTTTAAAGTAGCCTCCACTGCAATTTATGTTTCATATATGTTGATTGTATTCCCAAGGTCATCTTGACATATATTTGCAAGAGATTGAAGCCTTCAAGTGATCGAAAGGTTGTAGAAGTTATCACATGTAATTTCACATTTCCATTTCCAAGGCTGCCGGATGTCAATGTAGTTCATTACTGCACAAGAACAAATATTCTATGAACTCATTTTGAGATTGTGTAGGTTCACCTCAATGCATGCTTGCATTTTGCTCACGACTTCTTTTTGTACTTAGAGCGAGACAACGCAACTCTTGTGGGGAATGAAGTAGATTGGTGTTGATTTTTACTTGCTTGATTCAGGGGCAAAGGCATCGAAAGTAATCGTCGCAGCTCATGGTGTGGTCAGGAGTGAGAGGTTCTAATGTTGTCGGCAAGAGGACCAGCAACAGACGAAAGACGTTCTGGAGAAGCAGTGGCGGAATGGAGTGCAATCCCGTTCGACATCCAGTGCAAGATCCTCCGAAGTCTTGGAATTGGAGATCTATTTCGTCTCAAGTCCGTGTCAAAATCGTGTCGGCAGCTGATTGAGAGTGCTGACTTCAGAAATTCGAGGAGGGCCGATTCAGATTCAGACGGCGTATTCACGGCGATCAACTACTACATAAAAAAAAACGAGTGGAGGTGTAGTGGATTCGATTTGCTTTCCAACTCCTGGAGAGCGCTACCAACATTTCTGTGTCTCCCACGTCCAGATGCTGAGCTGTTCAAGGAGTATTCCATGACCGGCCATGGCGGCCTCCTCTGCGCCGAGGTTTCCAAATTGCCCAACAAAGGAAACTCGTCGTCTTCAATCCCTTGACGGCACAGAAGGTAGCGCTGCCACCTCTGATCCATCCCATGAACCCAGTGCTCCTCCACATCTCCGTCAACTCTGCAACGAATTCCTTCATGGTCATTGTAGCTGGCAGCTCCACCACAAGTGAGGAACATCTATCACGAAAAATGGAGATCTTTGATTCTGCTACATCTGAGTGGAAAGAGACATGTGACATACCTGGGCTGATGTTCGGACTAAACGAGCACGAGGCTCGAGTATTATTAGACCAAACACTTACATTCTTCATCTCGTTTTTGGAGGGTGATTGTCGCAAGGGCATCGTAGCATTTCATGTGGGGACCGGAAAGTGGCTGAAGAACATGACGTGCCCAATTCCATTCTCAGCATGCTCCAACATGCTACAACTCGTGGAGTGCGATGGGAAGGTGTGCATGTTCTCTAAGCAAGAGCAAGGTCGATCCGTGGAGCACTGCATTGACGTGCTGGACACTTTCCCAAACCTGGAGATGGTGGTAGTGGAGTGCCAATGGAGAAAGGTGGTGCGAGTGAGGAAGTCGGGAGGGCGAGGACTTCTGGTGTATCCAGAACACACGTGTGTGGAATTTGGAGCAAGGAAGTAGTGCATCTTCAACACTCTCCAGCGAGACGGTGTCGTGTATAACATGGGAGATGGAAAGCAATGTGAGATGTTGGAGCCACCACTTGAAGATCAGAAGGGCGACAAGTTCTTCACGCTGAATCCAGCTTCGTTCACATTTTGCCCGAGCTTTGACACTATCCAGATTTTACAAGACCACGACCACAACAGACACACCGAATAAGCCGAGCTGCGAGAGGGTCGAGTCCTAGTTCAAATACTTCCGAAGCAGCCAGACCAACTCAACTAGGAGCCAACGATGTTTATATTTCACAAGAATAGTAGCGTAGCCCAATCTTAAGTCGTCTTGGACCGAAATGTCGTTAAACTACATTGAAAGACACCAAATTGACCAATTCAAAGTACTTCAACAACATTCTGGTCTAAGAAAACTCAGAATTGGCTTGTTGTATTTTATGGCTTGCTCTAATTTTTAAAACCAACAGTTAGGTCTTGCTAACTTTGAAAGAGGTTTGGAGTTCTTCTCTTAGTGTAATCAAAACATTTTAAGCTTCTTATATTCTACTCATTTGATTCGTTTCTACTTTGTGTTGCGTGTTGTTGTGTTGATAACTTTTTGAGGTTAAGAGCTAATTCAATCATTAACCTGGACAAAAGAAAATTATTTCATAATTACTTGCCTCATCATTATTAACAAACATAAAACAATTACATTAAATTTCCCCAAAAGTAGTTATTCACAAACAAAAACAGAAACCATTTCACAATCATGATACAAATGTCTCTATTGTTTATCTTGGTTCAACAATTCTATGATTGGCATCACCACAAAATTTGGATTGGTTTAACTTCCAAACATATACAAAAACATTCATACAACCCTTGACCCTTAAACGCCCAGCCCCTCTAAAAATACATTGAAAAGCAAGCCTGAGGGGCATGCTTGGGCGTTTAAGGTTAAATATGATAAGATAGAATCAAAGTAATATCAATCAATCAATATCACAGTTAGCTATTAAAATTTTACAAATATGGAGAGCAATTGCCAACAAACTCAGAAACAAATGGCATTTAAAAGCTTGCCACAATCTACGCAAAATGAAACAAAAACAAAAGAACCTTACTAACATGGATACTCAATATGGATTCAAAACCTCAAAACTAAAAATCTTGCACTTGAAAGGTTGCTTATATATTCATTTTTGAACACACAAGAATCATGAGTGCTTTTCATCTATAGGAAATCAATTTCTCTTCAATTTAGAACTCTTTGAAAATCAAGATGTGAGTAGCTTTCCTTGGTTTAGCCGTACATACTAAGAAAGGGACCTCAAGATGCTATGTACATGTAGCAATTGAGCAACGTTGGAATGTGATTGATTGGTGATTAAATCCTTGACTAACTGGTGGCTTTCTCTACGCTTGTGTAAAGCAAAGGAATGAAAGAAAGACGATGAAAAAGATAATGTTGGAATTAGGAACATGTGAACAGAGGAAAAAAAAAACAAGGGAACAGGTAGGGATGAGGAGAAGGGGAGAGGGAACGGGGAGAACATAGGAATGAAAAAACGTGAGGAGGTGAGAGAGAACATGGGAATGAGGAGTGAGAATGAAGGAAGGGGGGAATAGGAGAGGGAATGGATGAAAGAGAGACATGGAACGAGGGATGTGGAAATAGATACCGGGAACGGAGGATGAAAAACATATAAACATAGTTTAACCCTTAAACGCCCGAGCAAGCCCGAGGGGCTTGATTCCAACAGAATCTTCCCTGTAGCTCTCATTGTACTCAACGTTTCACTTATATTTTGATGTCAAACTGGTCACCTTCTTCTGATGCATTCAAAAAGTGAATTTTCACAATTCAAATCACAATTTGTATGAATGATTTTGTGGTTTGAAAGGATTGTGGTAGGTAGGTTGGGGTGGTACATAACCTTGTAGGAGGTTGCAAGCTCATCATTGATTGGTCCATTCATGATGCCCAAGTTCAAAAAGTGCACTATTCATGATGCCCAAGTCCAAAAGATGTTGTGATCCAATTTTGGGCTGCCTGTTTTAGACCCCAAGGGCGTTTAAGGGTTAAAGGAACATGGAATCGAGGGAAGAAGGAAACCGGAGGTATGGAAGAAGGGACAAGAAACTAGGAATGAAATATGAGAATAAAAAAAACAAAGGATAGAAAGGTGGGAATCAAGGTTTGGAAATGACGCGCTGGGACGAAGGATACCTTACTCGTTTGTACACAATTGTACTTTATATGTTATATGCGATCAATGGTAGGAAAACAATCCATAAAGAATACAACTAGTTTCACATAAATGACATAGTGTCCATAGGTTGTCCACAACTCCACAATGACGAAAGAATTATTGATAGGATTTTGCATTTGACAAAAAGAATGACTAGTGAAGCCTTGTCCAAATCCCAAAAGAGCATTTAAAATAAATAATGGGGTACATGAAGAACACACACTAAATCATGATTGTTCTTATTTCTGAGCGAGTCCTTTTGCAATTTAACCATAAAAACAAATCTTGTGTAACATCATTTAGGCATAGGTATTCTACTAGTGGATGTTACTTTCATTGGGTGAAGAAATCTTACATCAATTGGTGATTAAGCCTCCTGGTCCACAACCCTATTAACTTCAACCCTATTCCAATTATAGCAACTTAATATCAAACTAAATTAAATACCCAACTAAATCAGACTCATTCAAGAAATCTAAAATGAATCAGATTTTAGACTTTAACTCTTGTGAATTGATTACCAATTTATTTAAAAGCCGTTGACATCGGTATTTGTACATTCTTGGCAATCCTCAGAAACAATCCATTTTTTATTGAATTCAAATATTGTTCATAAAGTCAAAGTATCTAGAGAAAACAAAGATTTCATCGTCGACTACCTAGTACTTCGAAGCCTGTACACTCTTTCTCACGAATCAGAGCTCTCTGCTAGTATCTACGCTGATGGTATCCAGCGGCAAGGGTGCATCGCAGTCGCAGGAGCGGCTGGATACCACGGAGGAGCAGATGTCGCAGGAGCGGGAGGATACAACGGAGGAGCAGATGCTGGAGTGTAATGACAGGCTTGAGCGCCGACATGCGCAGACTGCGGAGGGTAAGGTGCAGCTACTGGTACTTGGTGCATGTACGGCGGAGGAGGTCCATGTCCTCCAGAAGGCTCCGTGTGTGTTTGCTGCGGAGGATAGTGTGGGTGAACTGCGGCACCGTAAGGCGCCGTGTGTGTCTGCTGCGGAAAATAGTGTGGGTGAACTGCGGCACCGTAAGGCGCCGTGTGTGTTTGCTGCGGAGGATAGTGTGGGTGAACTGCGGTACCGTAAGGTGGAGGTGCTTGTCCGCAAGGTGGACCAGGGTACGCTGCCGGCGCAGGCGCTTCGTGTGCACGATTCTGCAGAGAAACCGCATGTTAATAACCATCTCGTTGCAACATGTACCAAAAGCAAAGTACACTACAGCCAGAAGTGCAATCTCGTCAGTACGGTGCAGAGCGACGTTTTGGGGCTTACACTGGTTCTAGCGAAACGGAGTATCAAGTTCAACAATCCTGATGATTTTCCACTTCGATTATTGGTCAGTGACCATTGCGTGTCATCATATCCAGATTCGATCACCCTCTTGAGTGGAATCCTGTAACAGTAAAGCAGCAAGTTAGAAACACCGTGACTTTCAACCCTAATCACAAAAAGCCTTGATGGATGGTACTTGCTTGGTGCTACCGATGTAATCATCACTTCGGATCTTGTTACTGTTCCATACATTCACGTTTAACTCTCTCACACTGTCGATCAACTCAAACTGGTACGATTCGTTAAACGATGGGTTCCTTCCTCCATCTGCACAGCAAGAACGTGTGTGAGTACGTACTGGATCACCGCACAAAAGCTTCGATGACAAGAGGGCGTATTCTCACCTGTGCAAGTTGTGGTTACAAATCTCTGTGCGGAGTATTCAATGACGACGTAAGGGTCTTGTCTGCCGATCCACTCCTTGTTGGTGAGCTTGCAACAACCTACAACAGTCACCTTCAGCAGCTCATCTTGCACACTGGAGCCTGCTGCCATACTTGGGAGAATCCAAAGACAAGAAGGTAGTACTGAATCTGGAAACCAAGGATATTGAATCCTGCTCGTGACGAGACAATGAATCCTGCTCAAGTGTGGGACTAGAATGAGAACACAGTTGTGATCTGAAGAGCGAAGGAGTAAAGTGGTATGTAAATGAACACAGGAGATTTGAAAAGTGGTTCGGGGATACAGCGGCAGACAACAGCTGAGAGCTGTCCCGACTTGTCTGCGAGTCACGATTTGTCTGCTAGTCAGACACGCTTTCGGGGTCTCATCGGATTGCAGTACTGTAGTCAACTTGTCCAGACTCCAGAGGTAATCAAATTTTCTTGCCGGACAAGTCTTTGTCTTGCTTTCTATGTATAGTGATTGTGAAATCTATTAATACATTAAATGCTTTTTAAGAGGTTCAAAGTTGGAGGGAATCGCAGTGTCGGTAGGACTGCGGGTGATCAGGATTTGTGGAGGTGAGTGGACCAGTGGAGACAGTGGCCGCGATCAGCCCACTGGCGCACCCTCCGACACTTCCGCTTCCATTCGGGTCGCTTCAAGGTACACTGCTCCAAATGGCACAAATTTCAGTTTAGGAATGTGTGATGGATAAAAAAAGTGAGTATGTTTTGTGCAATTGGAAAGTCACTGGAAGTCCAATGCAAGTGGAATCATCAATTTTAGAATCTCCTGTAAACTGTTATGAATTTTTGAAGTTGGATTTGTAGGGTCCCTAAAAGGGTGCCTTAAAATGACACCCTAAAGTCCTTAATGCCGGTACATGTGGAATTTGACTTCAAAGCTATGATGAATACTATGGTTAAAAGTTGTATGGAGTTATTTCTAGTTCTACGTCAATTTTCACAAGTGTACCTTAGATTATAACTGGTACATCCCCTCGGCGTTGTCACGTTCATACAAATAGATTCTACTATTTTCGGGGCCAGAAACACTAGTAGGAATTGGCCAAAAAAAAGTTTTGAGAAGTGTCTTGAATGACATGTTGTTACTTTGATGTCCATAATGACGACATTTGTAGCACAAGTTGTGTCTTGAATGACAGGATGTCATTTCGATGTCCAAAATGACGACTTTTGGTGAAAAGGTCTTAACTACTAGGACCACCTCTTACATGTGGAGTATTACACTTGGATTATGGGTAATTTTAGAATTCATATTTTCTTTTTATGGCTTTGGTTATATTTTACTAAATGGCGAATTTGTACACAATAAAAATAGTCACTACAAGAAAGGGAGGGGTATTGTGATGTGCTCCACATCCCAAAGTTAGTGTAATTAAAGTTGATGTGTACAAAGTGAACTTCAGCAATGTGCTCCATGTGATTAGCACATAGCAATGTGCCAAAGTAAATCAAGTGAAGCTACATATAGGTAAATTTTTAAAGTGTATGTCAAGTGCCAAAATACCATGAGTTCTTGCAAAAAAACTTATCTCACAAAGAATGAACTTCAAAACAAAACTTTAAGAAACTAGAACACACTATAGATTAATGAGAAGTAATATAATTTACTTAAAAATGTGCATTTCCGTAAAATGTAAGTTTGTAGAAAATGTACGTTTATATAATGTATGAATTTATGTCATTTATTTTAGTGAGCAACTTAGGCTATCTTTTTGATGATAAGTATGAAAAGGCATGGGCGAAATTATTGTAATGATTCCCTCGCCAAGTAGTAAGCCAAGTCTCCTGCTCATGATTGTATTTCTCTCACTTCATTAAAACACTGATAGGTCCAAAAAATAAGAAACAGACAAATTTCCGTATTTAAAATCCAAATTGTGAGATCATGCCTTAGTTCCTCTTTTACATGTACATAAAGCAAGATTTTGAACAAATAAAATCTCAAAGTAAGGTAAATTTGTGGAGGTTTTACATTCAATTGTATCTTAGGAATATTATGAGAATATATGAGAATATTCACACTACTAGAATACTGCTCTGGTAGCTACGTTTTTTCCGCTACGTTTTTGGTTTTCGCTACGTTACGGAAATTTGAGACTACGTTCTCTAAGATGTCAAATTCCCTCTCTCCGGAGCTACGATTGCACTACGTTCTTTGGGAACAACTCTGTTTTTGGGGTACGCGAAGTTCCCTCGAATGCGATGTCCTTTGTACGCGGTAGTTTTAGTGTTGCGTGAATCCTGTCAGGTACTGTAACTACACGTGTCCAACGAAGAGGAGAAGTTCAGACTGACTTGGTGCTATTTTAGGCATAGTCTACCTAGGTAGATTGAGTTATCACTATGTTATATACCTACTCGAATGGAAATCACGATGGTCAATTTTAGTCAATTTTAGTATGATCATACTTTGACCTCATTTTGTCATGCCATAGTTTACCAATATTACTATCTAATTGGCACTTGAAGTACTTCTAAATTTGAGTCTTGTTAATCTTCTACTATGAAGCGAGTATTACATTTTAAAATAGAACTTAAAGTACCTCTTGATCTAAGTTTTATAAATCTTTTAATCTCAACCCAATATTACTTCTGAGTAAACTATATCAATGTAAATATATTTTAGGTTTATTTAAGGCCAGAAATGTATGTTCTAATTTACAACATACACCTTGGAGTATAAGGATCACATAGTAAGAATTTTAGGCAATAATATTACTTTTAAGTTCTATCCCCTTCTTTAAGGCGGGCCCTTGAGCACCTCACGGTGCGCCCATGTGCACTTCAAGGCGCGCCCTTGAGCATGTCAAGGTGCAACCTTGAGCACGTCCAGGCGCGCCCTTGAGCACCTTAAGGCACGCCCATAAGCACTTCAAGGCACGACCCTGAGCTCCTCAAGGCGCGCCCTTGAGCACCTAAAATTAAGCATCATGTCGATTTCATGTCTACTCATTCTTATTTTACAAATCTACAATTTCTAGTGTAATTCTTGTTCATTAATACCGTGCCCCCTAGAGTGGTATAGCCCTCAACCTCCCTTGAGCTCTTTTGCCTAAAGGCTACCTCTTACTTCCACTCATTTCAGGATACTACACAGGCCCACTTGCACTTCTTTCCTCAAGCAGACTGGCTGCTATGGTACTAATGTAATGTTCAGACTGGCTGCTATGGTACTAATGTAATGTTCAGACTGGCTGCTATGGTACTAATGTAATGTTCAGTTGATGATACATTATTTAATTATTTCAAAACAATAAAGAATACATTATTTAATTATTTCAAAACAATAAAGAATAGAAATACCCTCCTCTCTAAAGCTTATGAATTTTAATAGAAATGGCGAGTTGCCGCGAAATTTGATTTTGTGCATGACGATGTACTCCGGCACGGTGGAAGATGCCGGTGAAAGAGGAGGTCCAGTCAAATGCGACAAAATCTTTAGGTTAGTGGCCATGTTGGCATGCACATTAATAGTGTGGTATTGAGTTGTCATTACAGAATTGGATGGCTGACATGGCAGTGGAGAGTTTGGAAATCCGCTAAGTATCCTCTTAGCAGTGTTGTCATTTGAGAAAGAAGTGAAGGCGACGACCGCATACAACACCATTTCATAAAAACGTTTCGAGACCAGTTTCCAACCTTGTTTTAGCAAATGTGAAGCATACAGTGACCATATTGAAGTAGTACAGATAGAGTGAACAATTTTAGAATGTGAGATTCACATATTATTGGCTTTGGTTGGAGCTCCGTTAGATTACTTAGATGCAGGGGAACTCTTGTGCTCACAACTTGGAGACTTGAAGCACAACGGGTGGAACAAAGTTGATACTTTAAATCAAAAATTGATAGTTGTAACGATTCCTGGTATTGGTGAGTGTTTAGAGGAAGTTTTGTAGCAAGTGGAAATTCAGTCCTCGTTGAGTTTTTGTTTCTTGTTTGCGCTCTCGCGGTTTCATGTTTTTGTGGTATTTTTTTCATCGTTGCAAGTGGTTGTAAGGGATTGGTGACAATATAGAAGATAATAAGCATGTCTGCTTTTGAATCATTGCTAGTTTTGGAAAAACCAAAAATGTGTTGAAAGACACCCGACACCAGGATTGAGGTATGTTCGCGGTCAAGGTTTAGGGTTTAGAGGGACCGGCTTTACTCACATGATTGAGATATTTATGCACTTAGGATTTAGGTTTAAGGGGAGGTTAGGGTGGCTTGATGTATGTTAATCATCTGATGGATGCTCGCTTGTTGCACATTCACGCAAAGTTATACCTCCTAAAGCTTTTGATGTCCAAGATTGAGTTGCAAGAACCAACTCTTGAGAAACTAACTCTCACTCTTTGCTTCACGTGTAGTCGGCTCTCATTTCTACTAATATCTTGCGTTTTTGTTGATAACTACCTCGTCTGACGAGCTTAGCCTTGATGCAACAATAGTTAAGAACATGGATGGTTGAAGGAGTAGCTTCGACATCCATCAACAACTGTGGAACTTTTTGGATGAGGACAAAGACGAGGAGAGGACGAGATTCGAGCAGTGGACTAGATCATCCAATGTGATCCTCCTAATGATCCGAGAAAATATATTGAGAAAGGAGGTCGAATTGTAAGAGGAGAAGATTCACAAGGACATGCTTTATTGTTCCTCATCCGTGAAGAGCTTGGCTTTCTAGGGTACCTCAAAGGTGCTACAGTTCTACTTAATGAGCATGAGTTTCTTTCTAGTGAGATTGCTAATAAGTAATCCCTAGCTCGTTGAGAAGAACTACTATCTTTATCAATCGGCTTGTGATGCTTATCGATATTACTTATTGGCTTACAACTTTCAATGTTCACTGCTCTAAATCCAAATTTGCGACAATCCTAAAAAATAAGCATATATGAAGATTTTGGATATCCTAATCTGCCACAATCCTTAAAAACTCAGCTTGTACGAGGATTTTAGAAGCCTAATTTAGCATGTTTGTTGAATTTGGAATCCTCATTTGCCACAATCCTCTCAAAAAAATCTTAAAAAATCAACATGTATGAAGATTTCTAAAACCCTACTTTGCCACAATCCTCAAAAACTCTGCTTATATCTAGAATTTTGAAATCTTCAAAACAAGGCATGTTAATCCTTTTTCTCCTTACTTTCCTAGTGTTTTACTATGGTCCCACTCCATGTCCAAAATGACACAATGGCCGTAATGACTTGATGCAAACAACAGTGAATATTGTTTGTCATTTTGAGACACTTGTTGCGAAGCCCTTAACAGATTAGTGTCATTTATGTTGTTATTTTTTTGCAAATTCCTACTAGTGAACTAAGGGTTATATGCACAAAGTGATATATGCGGTGGTGACAAGTGTCAGCACTCATCAATGAATCTAGCTCATTCATATACCTACATTCATTGTTACACGCTCACTGTCTACCACCACATCAACATCATTGATGAATCATTGATAAACCACATTAGTACATGTCCTAATTAGGGTAGTTACTAGAGGTAAGAGAACCCTAATTAGGATAACTACCATGGGTAAAAGAAGGGGATTGCATGATCTTGCGCTCAAAGCCCGACAATGAGGCCGAGACTTTGCATTGCGATAGCTTTTGCACAATGTAATCAAAGTCAGGACGATGTGCCAGATTGGTGACCCAACATTTCCTTAGCCTTCCTCTCTTTTGTACCATTCCTTGTCCAATCCATAATCTACTATCTACAAGCCTTTACTAACATTTAATATTCTCCTACTAGTTGTAAAATAAACAAAAATCTTCCAACTTACATGAATCATCCAAATGCCACAGCTCAAGAATTACGTCATGTAATGCACTTTGGATAAAATGCTACAACCTTATCTGCAGTTGTACCTCCCTTCTTTCTCCTCGTCGACTCGGAAGAAAGGAGGTACAAACTCAAATATTGGCTGTCACATTTCTCAATGCAATTGTAACCTCATTTGTAGTTAACTCCTTGGATGTGATTGCAAAATGTTCTACAATCATCAAATTGAATCAATTTTGGTACACAAGTTTCAAAACTTTTCAAGCTTATTGATATACTATTTCCGAAGGAATATTCCTATGGAAGGGTATGTACAACTCAATGAAGCTCCAAAAGCTCTTGAAACGTAATCCCTAAGCAAGCACGTTTGCATTTGCAAGCAGAGAATATGCCACTACACTTTCGCGGAGAGAGAGGGAGCGCATTGCCCGGGCACTCAACTTCTAAAGTTCGATTGCAAAGTTGGGTTGAAGGGAGAACAAGGCCGGATTGAGGCTGAAGAAATTATCACCCTTTTGATCTGGAGGAGGTGGCTCAACCACCTCACACTGCTGTCCATTTCGCATGTCATACACCACTCCATCGCGGTTGAGAGCGTTGAAGATGCAGAGCTTACCTTCGCCGAATCCTACACATGTCTGTTCAGGGTACACCAGCAGGCCTCGCCCACCAGATTTGTTCACTTCAACCACTGGTTTCCATCGCCACTCCAACAACTCAAGCTCATGGATGCGGTGCACCACACTTTGGCCCTGCTCTCGCTCTGAGAACAGGTACACCTTCCCTCCGTTTTCAACCAGTTGCAAAGTGCTGCAGCAGCAGAAATCCTCGATTAAAAGTGTCCTCCCCCATTTTCCAGTCTCCACTTCGAATGTCACCAAACCCTTTCCGCCACTCTCTAGAAAGGCAATGATATAAAGGATCCCGTTCAAGTATACGCCTCCCTGGTGCTCATTCAGTCCAAACGTCGGACCCGGTAAATCACAAGCCTCGGTCCACTTCCAGGTGACTGAGTCGAACACTTCGATTTTCCTCGAGAGGTGCTCATCACTTGGAGACGAGCTCCCTGCTACTATCACCCTAAAGGAATTATTCAAGGGATTGACTGTGAGGTGTAAGAGTACCACAACTCTAGGATGGAGGAGGGGTGGGAGAGCTCGTTGCTCCCCTGTCATAGGGTTAAATACCACGAGCTCTCCTTTCTTTGGCAACTTGGAAACCTCGGCGCACATGAGTCCGCCATGGCCTGTCACGGAATACTCCTTGAACAGCTCTGGATCTGGAGTTGGAAGATAGGTTGAGAATGGTGGGAATGCCCTCCACGACTTGGTGAGCAAGTCGTAAGCACTACACCACCAAGCCTTGTTCTTGATGTAGTAACTGAACGCCGTAAATGAGCCCTCTGAGATTGATCCTCGCCTACTTCTAAAGTCATCACTCTCTACATACTGCTTACTAGCTTTTGACAATAACTTGAAACGGGAGAGACCTCTGAAGTCAACTAGTCCAAGAACAAGATCTTGCAAATGATGGGGTAGAGAATTCCACCCTCTCGCCCGTTCTTCCTCGACGCAACCCGCTTCAGTCCGATTCCCTAAACCATGAGTGGCCCTATGGCAACCAAAATCTTCTCTCGGCCACTTCGTTTGACCGAACGGCTGCTCTGCACATGTTAAGCGCAACACTGTGCACCGTTGAATGAAGCCCCCATCTTCAAATTTCCTCTTGCGCATTCGCACAGGAAATTGTAATTCCAAAGTGCTCCTCCTCAGATTGAGTCGCCGTTTACACGGATCTCTCAAACACAGGCTAGGTTGAATCGGTGATGGCCAAAGTCTGCAGTAGTCGAAATTGTTACGAACGGAAGAATCAAACAGATGTAATGTTGGCACGGGCAGAACTTTAATATATACTGTTGAGACAAAAAGAAACAATTTTGCAAGCTTGTCGAAGACCTACTGAGTACTATTGGTTGTGGACTAGTAGTGATTGAAATCAGTCGTGAATTATCATGCTCAAGAGGTTTCTATGGTCGGTCAAACTATGATACAGCAAAGCAATCCTGAACCTCGAATTCTTAGTAACTGATAAACCGATAGCTCCAAAACTCACCGACGAAGTAGCGAGCGGATTATTTGCCGTCGTCGACTTGCACACACTTTCTTAACCCTCGACTGCGGCTTTGTCGAATCCGACCCGAGCACGTCCTCGAGCACACGCATGAGGTCGCACACTATGCATTCGCCCATGACTGAGAACTTGAAAGAGGTATAGACAGCACGTACTAGAGCGAATTGCAAAACTGGGATTTTAGCTGATGTGCATACACAGAGATTGGGAAGCTAGATACGTTATATTTCCGACGACCAGAGGTTGCACTTAATATTGTAGAAGCTAATATGGTAGAGCAGCCAAAAATGGCGCAGTGCCGAAAACGGAGCCCCAGTAATCTCCACTGTCACGTACGTAATAGCTTCTCCCTTACAATAGTACCATGTACACTCTGCAAAGATTATAGGGCGTCACTTTAGGGCACCATTTTAAGAACACTTATATTTCTATCTTTAAAAATTCATTGCGTACTGTAGAAGAGTCGAAAAATGATGATTCCACTTGCTCTAGTTTTCTACTAATTTTCCCCACGCACAAAAATCGCGTGCACTGGCAACATTCCTGTAGATTTTCTGTGCTGAAAATTGCGCCACAACAGGACACCTTACCATATTTTCGTGTCGGACTGTACAGACACGGGATCGAATATTCGGGGTAACTCCTGACTACGTGTGTGTCTGTACTGTAAAACTGTCTGTACTACTATAAAACCGGCAGTTAGATGCAGACATTCAATCTATTATTAGATAGGAAATCTTAGTTTTCTCTCAAAACACTGGCTACAGGCCTTCAGCAATCAGCACTGTGCTTTTGGATTACTACTGCCCCGTTTCCACTTGGGGGAATGTTGCCGCAAGGGACACTTTACGTGGGTGTTAAGGTCCACAAGTCTGTAAGGTCCCTTTACACTATGGACCAAGAGCCATGACCAAGAAAATTAAATTCATTCTCATGATTATGGCTCTTGGCCAAGCCGTGACCATGATAAATCAAAAATAGAATCTTGAGCGACTTGGTCACTCTTGTAGTGTAAAGTGGATATCGACTAGGAGAACTTTAAGCTCAATTTTCTAATATGAATTCTCATGATTCTCTATGTTACTTTCCCCTTTTTCCTTCTTTTCTTTTTAAATGATTGAATACTAGCCAATCAATGTTTTTTGAGCCTCAAGGCCTCCTTAACTATAGTTGACTCGAGGTTTTTGCTTCGACTCAACTATAATCAAGGAGAACATGAAAACATTATCCACAATGCAAAATTTAGCATGCTTTGGGGACCTCAAAGTTAGTGGTCATTCTCCTTTTTTCAAGGTGGTGTAAAGCCAAATGGGACCAAGAGCACTTTACTCTCCAATCACAAATTTTTGAAGGCCATGGTCAATCTTCATGGTCCATAATGTAAAGGGACCCTAAAGACCGTTTGTAACTTCCTTGGTGATCAAACCATGGTGAGAAGCCAAACTTTGAAGTTGAGAAAGTTTAATATCAAATTAGATTGAGTATTAATTGAAACATTACTTCAGAAAAATATCCATCTCAAGCATTTCATGAGGGCCCAACCTCTTGGTTGAAAAATCCTCTAGAGGTGCTTACATGTAAGTATTCTAGAGTCTGCCCCCTTGTATGAAACCTAACACTCAACACCTCGCCTTTATACTAATAAAATGACCAGATTTCTTGACATCTCAACCTTAGTCTACGTGTGAAACATACCTCACTTGAGCTAAGAAGCACCTTTGATTCCTCTTAAGAAGTAAAACATTAAGAAATCAACAAAAATAAGGCCATGGGCCAAGTTTAAATTTTAGCTACATTCACCAATGCTTTTGATTTGTCTATGATAAGATATTTTAGTGAAAAAACACTTTTTGTGACAAAGTCAAGGAATGACCTTAAGCCATGAATTTGCCTTTCATTAGTAAGTGTACTTACGAATTTTTGAAGTGTTGGCCATATCATGACTTGTCCCCCACTTATAAAAATCACATTTCAAAGATTTGGTCGTGACTCCCCATGTAAAGGCTTTCTTGTCTACCTCAAGAAACAAACCAATTGCATACAAGGAACTACTCACACATAGACTAAGGTTGAGATGTCAAACTTAGACTACATATGAAGGAGTCTACTCATAGCACTACTTATTCTCCACCCCCACCCCAAATGATAATACAATGATTGTACAAACAAAAATCGGGTATCCCATTGCTAAAAACCACCTGCTAACCCCACCTCACGGACCTTTGTGGCCCTTTACAGGGCAACTTGAAAGTGTGCTCACGCAAGTCATTTATACCTACTTCATTGTATGGGCTTAAGTTTGCAAATTTTACCATACAAACTAGACTTAATTTAGAACCCAACCCAAGTGATTTTGTCCAAAATAAAACCTGGATGAAGAAATTTTTGCTCTTCAAAGTTTATGCCTTTCATCTAAAATGTTGTTTTCCAACAACTCCGATGTTTAAGGGTTAACGTAATATGAAAAAACAATACCAACTCACGTTGTTAGTGCGAGGCCGTGGTGTTGAGCAACCGCAGCAGCTGGTTCTGCATGTCCGCGACGTGCTTGTAGAGCGCATTCTCCGAGGATGACGACAACAACAATTAAAGATGCACAATATGTTTACTACAAGATTGTATGGTTGGGATCTGAATAACTTACTTTTGTTTCCATTTATGACACTTGTTTTGAAAATGTGTGTTTTTTTTGTACGAATGAGTCGAACCATTTAGGGGTTAACCCTTGGAGGCGCATGTCAGCCTCTCGGGCTGTTTTCCAAGAGAATCTTGCCTGTAGCTCTTTTGATTCTCAATTTTCATTAAATTTTTTTATTAGATTCTGGTCACCTTTTTGTGATGCATCTACAAAGTGAAATCCTACAATTCAAATGGCAATTTGTATAAGTGATTTGTGCTTTGAAACTTAAGGATTGTGGTAGGTAGGTTGGGATTGCACAAAACCTTGTAGGAGGTTGCAAACTCATCATTGATTGGTTCATTCATGTTGCCCAAGTTCAAAAAGTGCACTATTCATGTTGCCCAAGTCCAAAAGATGCTGAGATCCAATTTCGGGCTGCCCATTGAGGGGTGGAAGGACCTTTAATCCTTTCATGACCAATCAACCAAATATGGTCGCTGAAGTGTGGTTATTCCATGATTGAGTAGAATCTATGTAGAAAGAGCAAAATGTTAGAGAACAACGCTGGAAGAGGAGTGTGTACTGGATCTACTACACAAAACAACGATGCATTTGGACTTGTACTCCGCCTGGTAGAGCTGTCTATACATGGTGATGAGTATGCGATACGGTAGCTGGTCTGGAAAGAAGTCAGACAGATTCAGGAAATACGGGTGTCGAGGACACATGACACCAATTCTAAGGGTCCCTTGGGAACATGGAAACATGGGGGTACTACTAAATTGGCTCCATCGACAAAAGAAGAGTTGATTTCTTTTGGCAACCCAACACCGTCTATCAAAGCGTATACGTTTGTACAACCTGAAATCCTCCCCAAAAAGAATCAACCACATGTTGTTTGCACACTGATTCTACGTCAAGGCTCGGCGTCTGATGAATGTGACCATGTCTGATTTTTCAATCTGACCATATTTGCTACGATATCCCATGTATTTCTCGTACGCTAGCATATACAAGGAACTGGGTTCTTGGTCTCTTTTCACAATTTAAGTTTCATATATGCTCGAAATGCAACACTCATGGTGTTGTTGGATAGATCTTCAAACTCTCTACAATATTGACCACATGTGTTTTGCCCAAATTTGGATATTCTGGTCTCTAATTCTAGTAAAAGCTTTGAGGTCATGTATACGCTATGTACTACACTTGACTCAGAACATCATAATACTCTAGTTCATACGGTAGATCTGACCCATGTCTGGCTACTAGCATGTATATGAAGTTCACTACACATTTATACGGTCGGATCTTAATTTTGACCCTTCAATTGTTCGATGCATTCCAAAATACATCCAAACACCTCAAAAAAACCTCGACTTCCAAAACAAGAGTGGTCATGAAAGGGTTAAGGGTTAAAGCATGTATGGTCCTGTTGAAAAGAAATGAATAAACTCTACAATATGCAATTAGTTCCATATATCCAAATTAAGTACCTGAGAACCTATTCAAAATCAAAGTAACCACAAAGTTGACTCTTCTCAATTTTGGAGGTTAATCCCTAAATTTCCAAATTGACCAAATTGTGGTCGACTTGCTTGAAAAAGAAATGTTGTTTTTGCAAAATTGAAACTTTGACTAGATATAACTCAAGACCCTTACGGTGAGATTTAATAAAAAGTGGTGGGAAGACTAGTTAATAGACGGTTATTAAGAAGATCCTACAATTTTTAGATATAGGGGTCTCGAAGCTCACTATAGAGATTCTTTTTTAGGGTTTAAGACACTTTATTTTGATTCTTATCATTTCAAAGTTACAGAATCGTGTTACACTATGGACCATGAAGATTGACCATGGCCTACTAAATCTCTTATTGGAAAGTAAAGTGCTCTTGGTCCCATTTGACTTTACACTACCTTGAAAAAAGGAGAATGGCTTTTAACTTTCAGGTCCTCAAAGTATGCTAAATTTTCCATAATGGATAATGTTTTCATGGTCTCCTTGCTTATAGTTGAGTCAAAGCAAATGCCCCAACTCACCTACAATCAAGAAGACCATGAGGCTAAAAAATCATTGATTTTAATAGTGTTCAATCATTCAAAAAGATAGGAGGAAATAGGGGAGGGTAAAAGAGAGAATGATGAGGATTTACCTCAGAAAATTGAGCTTAACCCCTAAAGGTCTGAGCGTGCCGTGGCGACCAGTAGAATACGGTGTATTTTGGTTGTATTTGGAGTGAATGCACACCTTTGATGGGTTTGTGTTCAAAGAAGAAGTTGACATTTGAATTAATGCGGTTCTAGTGAGTTATTACGATTCCACTTTAGAGTTTCTTGTTGGTAGCAAATCCTAATTATACGACAGCGTACATACTATCCCCGTGGGACTTTTAAGGGTTAAACATGTCCCGGTCTAAATTCACTTTATACTACAAGAGTGACCAAGCCAGTCAGAAATCCATTTTTGATTTATCATGATTACAGCTCTTGGCCAAGAGTCATGACCATGAAAATGATTTTAATTTTCTTGGTCATGGCTCTTGATCCATAGTGTAAAGGGAACTCAAACCCCCTTTAAGGGGTTTTAATTTCCAACCCACGAAGGATGTATCCGTAAAAAACCCTCAAACTGCAGTTTCTACCCTTTGTTTTCATTAACAAGGGGTCGCCAAGCTGAACTTTCTATTTCTATTTTATGTGAAGAAAAGAAAACAAGAAAAGTGAGTTTACACTTGTTTTTAGCCAAATTTGAGTTTGGAGAATTTGAGATGAGTGTTAAGAGAATCAAGGAGAAAAGGTGAGGAAAATGTGGGGAAAACCTAAATGAAGTAAAATAAAGAGGATAGTAGGTAGACGTAAGCACAAGGCTTAAAAATTATTGATGTGCCTACTGGGGTAATTTGAATAGGATCAAAAAATAACTTCAAAACTAATTGTTATAATGCGCATATATAACCCACTCTTACACAACCCTCAAATGAAAAAATGAGTATAACCTCAATATCGTTACAGTGGCACTATGCCTTGTGCCATTTTGTCACACCAAATGTTACATTTGTGCTCATATGGAGTGATATATTCTGTAATATCACAATGTTTTTTGTAATATCACTCCTTTATATACATTGTTACTCACTTCCCCTAATATCACCTTCAAATTCTGTTATATCACATAATTTTTGAATTGCAGTTCAAAAAGTTGAGGTGTGACATTGTACTGGAATTATGCCATTTTAACGGAATTAGGGTTGTATGTATTTGAGATCATTACATTTCTAGGGGATTGAAAATGTTTTACTTTCTATTCTTATTTATATATTCTATTCTTACTTAGAGTTAGTAGTATAAGTAGTATCATTTACTTAATTTTAATTTTTCTTAGGCTTCACTAATACTTAAAGCAATAATATTAGTAAATTTGGGATGGTATTTTCTTTTACTTCATGTATTTTACTATACCTACATTTGAAACTCCCAACATAGGGAATCGACTAGTGTGATTGTCATGCTTGGTTTCGTCTCCACATTTCGGGGGCTCAAAATTTCTTGTCTTTACTTTTACACTCATGATGCGTAGGGAAAACCGAAAAATAGTCCCCCTAAATAAGGTGTTTCTCTAAGGATAACTCTAAAGACTCAAAAATAACTCATAGCCAACACATAACACATAGGTGAGCCTGGCAAGAGTCCACCTCACCATCCACTTTTCCATCCATTTTTCCATCCACTTTCCCATCCACGTTTCCATCCACTTTTCCATCCACTTTTCCATCCACTTTTCCATCCACTTTTCCATCCACTTTTCCATCCACTTTTCCATCCACTTTTCCATCCACGTTTCCATCCACTTTTCCATCCACGTTTCCATCCACTTTTCCATCCACTTTTCCATCCACTTTTCCATCCACGTTTCCTTTGGTCAGTCTTTCTCGCACGATTTCTTTTTCCGGATTGCATGCCAAAACAAAACCCACCCATCTTTCCTATCGGAGCTTCATCTTTCCCTTTCTAGGAAGAGGAAGGGTCAGAAGTGTGTCACTTTCAGTGTGTCTAAGCCGGAAGCCTCCAAGTCGCGTCTTCGTGGACAAGCCACCACTCACGGTCAAAAGTAGAGTGGGCCACACGATTGGTGCCCATCATGCGCTGTCGGTGGGGTTTGAATCGAGCTCACAAATTACCCATGTGAGCAATTGCTCTCGCGGAGTGGAGGTGTGCTTTGCTGCCATGGCTCGAGAGCGTGAAACGGCGGAGGACGCCGAGGCGGCGTTGCTATCAACTCTAGGAGTCACTGCTGCCAACCCTGATGATATAGAGCGCACGCTCTTAGCTCAGGTCAGTGCAATTCTCTGTTCTCAAATCGAAAATTAGGTTTAAGGCGAGCTCAGTGGCTGCGAATTCCTTTTCGGATTCTACGATGGAGCCGGGAAATTGAGCTCAGAATTGTTTTCTTGTTAGTTTGGTATATCTATCGGTGAATGCTGGATAAGGATCAGAATCGCGAGCGATTTGCAGAAGTTATGATAGTTGTTGTTAATTCTGCTGAAATGCGAATGGAAGTTAGGTTTTAGCGAGTCTGGTGACTGTGGTTCTAGTGGTGGAGGGAGAGCTGAATTTTTTGTCAGGCGGTGAGAATGAGGTGTTTTTCTTCTTTGCGCTGTGTGAGAGTAGGCGAAGCAGAAGATTCGTGAGAAGCAGATATTTGGCGACAGTGATGATGAGGAAGCGGGAGAGCGGGATGATGTTGGCGAAGCCAATGGCCTCGAGGTACTGCGTTTTCGTCTGGAGACGCAGCTGTCTGCGTTGGATCGAGAGATCGAGGCTGTTGCTGATGGAGCGCAGGCATTCCAAGTTTCAGTGGACGAGGCAGCAGAAAAGAGCGATCGAACCGAGGAGCAGATGTTGGAAAGCGAGGAAGGGCCGGATGATGCCGTCGGAAGGGGGGCGGCGTTGCATCACGCCTTGGCAACGGATCGACTGAAGAGTTTGTTAAAGAAGAAGAAAGAGTTGAGGGCGCAACTCCGAGCGTTGAGGGAGCAAGAAGAGGAGGACGAAGAGATTATACCTACTCTTGTTCAAGATACTTCTCAAGCAGCGAATACTAAAAAGAAAGGGAAAAAGAATGTGGAGGTGGAAGTGGTGCCTCCTTCAAAGCCTGTTAGGAAGAAAGTTTCGTTTGTCCAGGATGACGATTTTGACGCGGCGTTGGATGCTGCTTCAGGATTGATGGAAACTGTAAGCATTGTGCTGCTTTGCTAATGGTATGTGTGTCAGAGGTATCTGTTTTCAAGATGGAATTGATTTCCTTATTTCTTCTGGTCGATGATGCATAGTAGATATGTGAGATGGTGGACGTAATGTCTTGTATGGCAGGAACGTGACAGATTGATCCGTACAGGTATGCTTACACCATTCGACAGAGTGAAAGGATTTGAACGCAAGGTTCAAAGAGCACCGGAACTTGAAACCGATGATGAGATTCGAGCTAAACAATCTGCTGCGAATTTGGCGTCCTCCTTGGCTGCCTCTGCCATGTTTCGGCCCACCAGCAAGTTGCTTGATCCTTCTGAGCTTCCAACTCAGGAACGTCCAACGCGAGAGTTTCGACGGTTGCGAGCACCCATGAAAAATCGCATTGAAGGGGAGGAAGGACAGTCTAAAGCCAAAAAGAAGGGTGAGAAGAGGATGAAGCGACCGCAAGCCGAGAAAAAGTGGAGAAAGAGGACCAGTGACGAAGATTATGAGGTGGATGAGGAAGACGGTAAGCTAATAGATTTGCGATCATTATTGAGCATTCCATTCTATTGAATTAGGAGTCATCATGTATATTTCTGGAAGGATGGGAGCTTAACTTTGGTTGACTTTCACAAACTTTGGGGTGTGAAGAGAGCTGGAGTGACGGTGAAGAAGAGCGTCCGAAGAGACGTTTTAAGAGGCTGAAGCAACATGAAGAAGATGGCTCTGGAGGAGAAGAAGGTGAAGAGGATGTAGTACTCGATGGTGGAATGAAGGTGCCCGCTACAATCTATAACAAACTCTTCGACTATCAAAAGACTGGAGTTAAGTGGTTGTGGGAGCTGCATTGTCAAAATGCAGGTGGTATTATTGGGGATGAAATGGGCTTGGGGAAGACTATACAGGTCCTGGTTTTTCTTGCTGGTCTACACAACAGTGGAATGTATACCCCTAGTATTGTCATTTGCCCTGTTACACTGCTTCGTCAATGGAAGCGAGAAGCCAAAAAATGGTACCCTGCTTTCAACGTTGAAATTCTGCACGACTCTGGTGTCTTATCACCCCAGAAGGCTGTCAAGAATAAGAAAGGCAAGGCCAGGCGGGGAACTGATGATGACGACGAGGAAGAGGAGTCTGATTTCAGTGAAGAGGAGCAGGAAAACACTGCGGTGGTAACAAAGGCGAACAAGTGGGATGCTATGATTGATAGGGTGGTTAATTCTTCGAACGGAGTCATTCTGACCACTTATGAGCAGTTGCGCATTGTCAGAGAGAAGCTACTGGACATTAATTGGGGTTATGCTATTCTGGACGAGGGGCATCGAATTAGGAACCCTGATGCGGGAGTTACATTGGTATGCAAGCAATTGCAAACAGTTCATCGGATTATCATGACAGGTGCTCCTATTCAAAACAAGCTTACAGAATTATGGTCTCTCTTTGACTTCGTTTTTCCTGGAAAGCTGGGTGTACTACCTGTATTCCAGGCCCAGTTCGCCTTACCAATAGCGATTGGTGGATATTCCAATGCTACTCCACTTCAGGTATCAACTGCTTATCGGTGTGCAGTCGTTCTTCGTGACCTGATTATGCCATATCTACTGCGGCGAATGAAGTCTGATGTGGATGCCCAACTTCCAAAGAAGACAGAGCATGTTTTGTTCTGTAGTTTAACGAAAGACCAGCGGGAATCTTATCGTGCATTTCTGGCAAGTTCAGAAGTGGAGCAGATATTTGATGGCGCTCGCAATTCCCTATATGGCATTGATATCTTGAGGAAGATATGTAATCATCCTGACCTCTTGGAGAGAGAACAAAGCTCCGGCCACCCCGATTTCGGAAATATTGAGCGCAGTGGAAAGCTTGTAGTGCTTGCCCAGGTTCTAGATTCCTGGAAAACTCAGGGTCACAGAGTGCTTCTCTTTTCACAGACACAACAGATGCTGGATATTATTGAGCATTACGTCTCTTCCAAGGGCTTTGTCTATCGTAGAATGGATGGAAGTACTCCAGTCAAACAGCGAATGGCTCTGATCGATGAGTTCAACGAAGGTGATCACGTGTTTATCTTCATTCTTACCACAAAAGTGGGCGGCCTTGGAACAAATCTTATTGGTGCCAACCGCGTGGTCATTTTCGATCCTGATTGGAATCCTTCAACAGATATGCAGGTATGTTATTCGTTTTTTCATGGATTGTCTCAGAGCTGCCATCACAGCCTTGCGTTGTGCAGCCGTAGAACGTTTAAACTTCCACGATCAAGGTAGCCTGTATGAACATGTGTGATGGTTGCATTGCAGGCTCGGGAGCGAGCTTGGCGTATAGGGCAGACGAAGGAAGTAGTTATATACCGGCTTATTACTCGAGGAACCATAGAAGAGAAGGTCTATCATCGACAGATCTACAAACACTTTTTGACGAATAAGATTCTCCGTGACCCGCAGCAGCGCCGCTTTTTTAAGGCCAGGGACATGATGGATCTATTCACCCTGCAAGAAGAAACTGCTGTTACAGAAACGTCAACACTGTTTGCGGAGGTTGGTGGCAATGTTGAAATGGAAAAGGAGGGCAAAGATGTAGACAAGAATGTACAGAGCACTAAGGTTAAAGGTAGGCAAGGTGCGAGGAAGAGCAAAGAGGTGGAGAAAAATACTAGACTGGAAGAGAAGGGAAAAGTCAAAGAAGAAGAGGGGGAGCCACAAGAAGAAGAATCGAGAATACTGAAGAGCTTATTTGAAGCTAATGGCGTCCATGTAAGCAACTGTCGGTTCCTCATTTGCAAATCTTGTCTACATCGATGAGTCGGTTGATTTGATGGATTAAGTACAAATGTCGTAGTGTGTGAAGCTTCATGTCCACCGATTAAGTGGCTTGTGTCATGTTTGTCTTGGAAAACAGTCAGCTATGGATCACGATGCCATACTTGGAGTGCACGAGTCCGAGAAAGCGATCATTAATCACGAAGCAAACCGAGTTGCAGAGCGAGCAGCGCTTGCACTGCAGCAATCACGGAGGTTGCGTAATGCAGAGAATGTTTCGGTGCCCACATGGACTGGTCGGTCAGGTACTGCTGGTGCTCCTGCTGGTGTGCGACAACGGTTTGGTTCCACTTCAAACAGCCGTTTGGTTGCGTCAACATCTACGACCTCACAAAGTCAAACGAGGCCTGTAGAAACGCCTGCACTGGGAAGTTCGGCGGGTGCTTCTGCTGGCAGGGCTTTTACTTCTGCTGATCTCTTAGCGAGAATGCGGGAGAGGAAGCTTGATACTCCGGGTATGTTCACATCCCTATCAACCGAGCTTATGGTGTTGAGAAGTGATCACAGTCTTGCTTTGTGTCACGCCGAAGTCGCGATTGCTCCTGATCCTGAATCAATGGTCGATCCTCCTGATCCTGCTATCAAGCCACGAGGGTGTCGGGAGACTAAGTTTCGTGCATGTTTTGCAGGTGCAAGTAGAGATGAGCCCAGCAATACAGGACCCAGTACTAGGCCTACAGCGAGCAGTAGGCAAGCTTCAGGGACAGGAACGAATCGGCCAATACCTCCTGCTCAGCCGGAAGTTCTCATTCGGCAACTGTGCACTTTCCTTCAAAAGGAGGGTGGGAGTGCTGCAAGTTCGCATGTTGTGAATCATTTCAGGGATCGGATCTCGAATCGCGATAAGGCTTTGTTTCGCCAGCTCTTGAAACAGATTGCTGATTTGCAAAAGGGAGTGCCCGAGTCCAAGTGGGTTTTGAAACCTGATTATCAAGATTAATGAGAACATTGAACCACATCATTACTCTCTTCTTTGTAATGAGTACAATTGGACATGCCACATTGTTGGTGGAATTCTTTTTATTATTATTGCTGACTTTGATTCAAATCTAATAGTTGGGAGTGAATTATAACAAAGAACAAGCGTACATGGTTCAAAAGAATTGTGCAGTTCTTTGAAATCTTGCCGAAGATCTAGAAATCCAAACTGGAGTAATTTGTGATCAACGTAACCTGCTTGAAAATCCGCATAGCACCGAAAATTGCTTAGTAGGCTAATCAACTTGGAATCTTCTTTCCATCTACTAATTCCAATGTACCAATGAGCTAGATTTTAAGTGGAATCTACAGTGAAGTGAACGGTTCTTGGAACACCTATAAGCTTCTACTCATCTGATTTTATAAAATTTTAGTGTATCAAGAAAAGAAATTTCTCATACTTCAAAGATACTTTCCTTGGCACTTTGCCAATACATAAGAATTGCTACTGTACCAAGAATAGTTAGGGATTCTCCAATTTGAAATTTGGATAGTTATTGAGCAGATTACCTTGGGTACTCCATTTGTTTCTTGATGTTCTTTTAATATTGCTCAAAGAGTTGCTTACCTCTATTTCAAACTCTGATGGACTTTAAACCCCTCGTCACACTATCAAAGGGATGAAAGATGAGGCGACAATCATCATGTGAGCTTAGAGCATAGCCACCAATTACCTCAAAATAATACAAAATGCAATAATTGTGAGTCTGAATAGCATTGCACGCAACAATCGTGAGCCTCTCAATCAAGCACGAAACGCAACAATTGTAAGCTTATCATCAGGACGTAGGGCCCCCAATCAAGCATGGAATTCTGTTGAGCTTCCAGGCTTGCTTAAAATTAGTTGTTGGTTGCTCTCTTAGCGTGGATGAAATACCTATGCGCAATCTTTTTTGGAAGTTGTTTCTGACATCACAACAAAAGAGGATGACGGATACAAGAGAAGTCAAGCAACTAGGAAGACATGTGGTGGGGAGCGGGTGGACAATGGGAACGCATGCAGTGTGAGTATGGTGGGTTTGTAAAAATATTCATGACTATGATTCTAGAAAGGGCATGGGAACAACTATTTTTAGTGCGAGTATAAAGAGCATGGATAACAATGTTCTTAGAGCAAATAAAAGCAATTTCTCTAAATGTCGTTGAATGCATGACAATAATTATAGGAAAAGTTGAAGGCCTTGCCAGATTGAGAGGAGAATGTTTATGGCCTAGCTACATTATATTAGGAAATAGTGTTTGTGCTATTTGTGCTAAGCTAAGGTGTTCCTAAATGGCACATATTCTAAAAATGAAACTTTGTGGGTCTTAGGTTGTCACAAAATGGAGTAAGCACACAATGGAGTTCTACGAGTCCCTTTTGGTGTCACAAAATGGTGTATGGGACCTACAAACTTGAGATGTTTAGAACCAATGAACACGAAGTCCTTTGCTGCATTTTAGTGAATGTAGCTCTTCTTTTGAGATTCTCAAACATGGGGCATGTTTTTACCAATGCAAGCCAAATTATGCAAAATCAGAATAGTATTTCATGACTATATTTGCATAGGTGTACTTTCAAGATGTATACAATCAACTTCCTAGTTGAAGATTTTTGATCAGATACTTTTGGTATTGGATTTGCAATGATGTTCCCAAAGTCAAAGAACCAAAAAGATACATAGTTTTTGAGGAGCTATATATCCCCCATCCAACAATGATTTTCAACTTTATTTTTTGACTTGAATTCTAATTCAAATCTAGCATTTGTGACAAAAACTTAGTCCAAGATATTTTGAAGGAATACATGCATTTTAAGTCAAGAAGTTCAACTTTAGACTATCATCTCTTTGAGAAACTTGAGACACATTCCACCGTTGCAAGGCTATTATCTGAACCAAGACGTTCTTTTATAAAGAACTTGTTTGATTTTTTTGTCAAAACAAACTTTAGATAAAGAAGACATATTTCCTTGAATCGGCATTCAAAATGTCAACAACTTCTGACATTCATAAATTCGGCCATGCCTACAATAGAACAATTGATATGTATATTCTTCAGCAAAAAGGAGCAGAACTGAAGATGGATTATCATAATATCTCCTATGTCACATACCGTAAGTGGGAGTCACAATTTTTGGTGCACCCAATTGAGTAAATTTGGCCCTATTGAGGAAGACATCCAATTAGATGTCACTTCCAAAATTTACCTAATGCGTTTCCTAAATTTTTCACTTCATCAGACACTCTAAAGCTTTGCAGCTAGAATCTCCAATTTATGCTCTGGAGATAAAAAAATAATGTGCATGATTCGAATGCTCCGTAAGCTAAGTGACAAAACAGTTTTGAGTTTTCAGAACTCTACCTTGGCTGATGTCGAGCATGTTTCATTGCAGTATCTGGTTTCGTTCTTCTACAAAGCCGATGGCCTCGGAAGCGAGATACTCCTCGTCCCGGAAGCGAGACAAAAAATGCACCAGTCTGTACACATCTGAGAAGTTGGACACGGCGCCGAAGGAAGCACGCACTGCCGTGAATTCCTGCTGCAAGCAAGTTCGTCAATCAACCATTCAGTGGGAAACACTCCATCAAACGAATTTTATGATACCATCACACCTTTAGACTGCATAGTTAATTGCACTCTCGGTTGTTCATGACTCTATGTCCAAATGGCACATGGAAGGAGATTGGATTGGTGGCTAGTAGAGGAAGGTGAGTTTGTGAGCTTGGTACCTGGAAGTCTGATTCGAAGACGGAGACATCGGTGGAGCGCAGGCGGGGCTTGCTGGCGAGCAGATACGCAAGTCCCGGGTTGTGGAAGTGGCCCACAGAGAGATGGATATTGCTCCGCGCCGCTAGCTTGCGCACGATGTCCGGCGGCAGCACGGTCCCCGACGGGTCCATGACATTGAAGCACACGATGCTGCCTCGGTCCTTGGCAGCGGGCGAGCCGTAGACGCGCACCAGGGAAGGCTGTGGCTCCCTGTCTCCCTCAGGCTTGTCCCCGTGCCGCAGCATGCGCAGCCGCTGCACCAGCCACATGGCCAAGGCGCGCACGCGCTTCTGGATCGCGCTATGGCCGATGCGCTCCAGCTGAATCAGACCCAAATTAAGCGCCGCGAATTGCAACAGGTTCATGGTGTTGTCTGCCGAACACAATATATGGCTGTGCTCCCCTTCGTCTGCCGGCACATTGCGCACAAAACGTACCTACACAGACACACACATTTCCGTTCAATCCCTGATCAATTGTACATACAGGCTCTTGCTCTTTGTTCTGGGGGTTTTACCTTGTCGACAGCAGGGGAAGTTTGCACGCAGAAGGATTCGCGCCGAACTAAGAGGAACCCCATGCCGGAAGGGTATCCTACCATGTGGTGGAAAGAGCCCACGACGAAGTCCGGCTGGTGGATATCCAGGTCCAAGGCGCTGGACGGCAGCAGCGTGGACGCGTCCAGGCATACTTTCCATCCGTTTTGCTGCGCCTCCACCACCCAGCTCAGCGAATGCCGCATCCCCGACAGGTTGGACTGCGCCGGGTACACGAATAGCCCCCCGCTGCTGGCGTTTCGGTTGGCTTGCACGCGGAGCAGCTTGTGCATTTCATGGCTGTGGATGCACAACTCCTTCTCCGTCACCGGCGATAGCAACGCCTTCGCTCCCGCTCGGAATGCCGCTTTAATCACCTGACAGAGACAAAGATATAACGATCAATTAACTGGGTCCAGTTTCTCTTGCGGAGGAGTCTTCCATGTGGGATGTGCCTTACCAGTCGAACAGCGGCGTGATTGTCTTGGCAGATGAGGACAGGGCTGCCCTTTTGGAACGGGTAGGAATCCGCCAGCACTCGGAAGCTGTCTTGGAAGCCCGCGGTGAAGAGGACGGAGTAGTGCGAGGCCGTGGTGTTGAGCAACCGCAGCAGCCGGTTCTGCGTGTCCGCGACGTGCTTGTAGAGCGCATTCTCCGAGGACGACGACAACGACGCCGACCCCAGGCAAGGCCCCTGTGCTAGAAGTATCTTCAAATGCTCTTCCACCTGAATCAAACGATCGAACAAATCTAATCAGCTCACTCTAACTCCCAACACAACACATATCGCGTCACAGAGTGGCAGTCATAGCTTGTCAACACCTATTCATTAACGTGACATTGCCCAATCAATCTACTCTGCAATTTCCATTGAATCCTGGCCAGCTTTCGTACTTTCTGTTGCAGGAAACACCGCACTATATGCAACATGATGTCGTAAGTGCCTCTCTCTACCACCTATCTGTGTGTCCCTATCATTATTTCTGCATGAAGAATACCTTACTTAACGACAGCAAGTAGTCTCATGAGTGACTATTGAGTGAGCGATTGTCATGGCCCTTGTTGGCTCTTGGAGCAGGAGTGGCTCAATTGCGTACCTGGAAATTGGAGTACAGAGAGAAGTTGGCGTAGTCTAGGTAAACTATCTTTTGTTGCTCGAGCTTGGGGTACTGCTTGCGGCGCACATTGTCGACTTGCAGATTATTGAAGTAGTCCTCGAACTCTTCCAGGAAGTCGTCCTCGGCTTCGTCACGCGGCGGCAACACCGGCATGGGGCCCGTAAGATCCATGGTTTCCTCCGGCAAGGACGACGAGGTTGTCCAACTGCGCGTGGTGGTACCGGTGCCTCTGCCGTTGCCAATTCGTTCACGGCCAATGCCATTGCCGTCCGGCGGCACCCACACTTGCCTGTAGCTGGCCTCCCACGTTGCCCGCCGACTCTCGATCAATTCCTTGCGATTATCCCAGCGCCCTTGCGACGAGTCGCTCTGGCCACCTGAGTCTACGTCCCCCCACGAGTACATCTTCTTCAAGTCTAAGCTCTTTCGCCGTGTCATGTCCACACTTCGGTCCATTCGGCCCAAGTCCACGCTCATCCGCCCCATCTCCACCTAATCGGCCATACTTTCATCAATCATCTTGTACTCACCTACACAACATTTGATGACTCCATGACAATACCATTCCGCCAACCACCGCCTCTTTCTCACTCACATTGTCCATAAATGACAAAAGTTGTACACCTTGCGGTTCCACCCAAAGGATTGATGATACTTTCAATGCACATATTCAACGTTGAAAGCTTCAGCCACCGCCTCTTTGTCACCCACATTTGTGCCTATTACGGTTACGATCAGAGGATTATTGATACTTTTAATGCACATCATCAACATTGGAAAGTTCAAGTATTTGCTTTAGTTACAAAAGCCAAGTGAAGGAATGTCTTTTTATCACACGTGAGAGGCTATGAATGGATTATAAAACTTGAGTAATGTGCAATCAACAGACTTTAAGACGGGCTGTTGAAAAATTGAGAGCGTTGTTTATCAGTAATGAAATTTTGAAATTTCCATCTGGAGGTAGGTAAATTATCTTTGTGCGTCATGTGCACGATTAAGACGTTCAAGTACAGAAGGCTTTGAGGACTACGACAGGTTTGGATCTATGGTGGTGGTGGTAGTGGTGAATTCGAACCTGCTTCCGCAACGGGAGAGTGAGTTCGCGGCCCAAGCTGGCAGGAGGCAGTATCAACTCCTCGTCGACGACGTCTTCGTCCATGAATCTCTCGTGGCTGAACCGGGGCCCGAGACGAACCTCGCCGGGGGGAGTGATAGGAAACAAGCACTCGGCGAACGAGACGTTGTCGTCGCTGTCGGAGTCGTAATTCTCGATCAGGGGCGCCACAGACGGGATGGGAATGGTGTTCTTGCTCAAGGACAGCGAGCTCGGGTTGCGGACCAGGTGCACGAGCGGCGCGCCGGGCGCTCCTGCTGACGACGGCGCACTCGGAGGCTTGCTAAAGCTGATTCGGAAGTTGCTCGCCGGGCTTTTCGTGTCGTTATCGTCATGGCTGCTGTCGTGATCTCCTCCTCCCTGTCACAAACCAAAAGGCCACCCCCACTCACTCAGATCTCCGCTAACCCAAAACTCGACACTCACAACTCATTACCTAATCTAACCTCCTTACCCGAGGTGAATTCTCACGCGAGCCACTCTTGGGGCTCCGAAACTTCGAAAGCTTCGAAAACATGGTGAACAATCCTGCGACCTAAAGCCTCGAAGACACGGCGAATTCCAACTCGAATTCAAATCTTTGCACGCGGCATCCAGGGAATCCGAAGCTCGGGGTTGCTCGAATTCCCGGTGGTACCCGCCCATCCCATGATCCTGATATCACCATAGCGCACGCTCATGCTCCGGGGCGCATGCTCACAGAAATGCTACCCCGCCACATTGTTTGCAAAACTTACTGTTGTTGCGATCTCAGCTCGGGGATGGCGAGCTCCAGCGCCAATTGTGTCCACTGTAGCTGCAAGAGTGTGGGGATTCTGCTGCAAGAGTGAGGGGATTCTGGGTCCGAGAGTACCGACATGAAGAGGTGCGGGGGAGGTGCCGTGGAGTGGGTACTGGGTAGGGATCTGGGGGTTCGTGTCGTGGTGGCTGGCCGGAAAGAGCAAAAGGCGGGGGCAGGGCGCAAGTAAGTTTCTATCTGCGGGTGGGGATGGTGGCAACCTTTTTGGAATGCGGGGCCTGCATTGATGTCTTCGTCTAGGAACAAGGGACTCAGCATGCATCTTGTGGAGGACAAAGCGGAGCGCGGAGCTGAAAGCGTGGGCATCCTTTTTATATGCGCATGTTTGCGGACGGAGCCCACTGTGGTTTCACATCCTCTGTGGGTGAAATCACCATGCCATTCCGTTCACGTTCTCAAGACGAAGATGACAAACTTTAAACCTCATTTGAATCTGTTGACGGCGGGACTCCCTTGAGATGCATTCAAGAACATACTCCCTCTCTCCTACTGTACATTTATGATGAGACAAAGACTGTACATTAATGAGGAATTCGTTTTTTTCTTCTTTTTTTCATTAAGTTTATGAGGAGGTGCAGTTTGATTTTGAAGTTGTTCTTGGGAATCTTTGGGACCTCGGGCCTGCCATAAGATTCATTTGAGGATAGTGTGAGTAAAGTGTGAACTATCCTTGAATGTATGCGTAGTAGTCATGATACCAAAGAACATTCTTACATTTCATTTTCACTCTACTTTTCGATCTTAACCCTTAAACGTCAGGCTATACGGTTTTGGGCAGCCCAGTATTGGATCACGGCATCTTTTGGACTTGGGCATCATGAACAGTGCACTTTTTGAACTTGGGCATCATGAATGATCCAATCAATGATGAGCTTGCAACCTCCTACAAGGTTATGTACAACCCCAACCTACCTACTACAATCCTTTTAGAGCACAAAATCACTCATACAAATTGTGATTTGAATTCTAAAATTTCACTTTTTGAATGCATCACAAGAAGATGACCAGTTTGACATCAAAATATAAGTGAAAAGTTTAGTACAAAGGAGATTATGTTGGAATAGGATCCCTCGGGTCACCTTCGGCATTTAAGGGTTAAAAGCATCATCTATGCAAGCTTAGTTACAAAATGCAAGTTGGAAGTATGGTTGCCCTGTATAATAGATTTTCTTGAACGTGAGGAATTGTAGGAGGTATGACAAGCTAGGCAAGTTAACACATATGTGAAATGTGCATGAAGTTTTAGTACATTTGTTCCTCTTTTTCACACCCACCACCCCTGAAGTGTCACCATATTAGCCTTGACAAAGTTTTAGAGTATGAAATGCTTATCACAACAAATTGCAAAGGGAGAGACTTCCTCATGTTGAATATATTGCAATCTTAGTTGTCAACAAACTAAGAATATATTGGGGACCGTATGTGTGTCTAGCTTGTGGTACTTCTAGCTTGTGGTACTTCTGCAACAAGAAAACAATGGTGTTCAATTCTACTACCCTTGAAATCTACATTGTTGCATGTCGTACCTTCATGTAATGATTTCTAGCAATAGTTGGTAGTCAAGCGGGTAAATATGAGAAGTTGAGACCTCTAGATCCTGCCAAAAGGTTTTTATGTTCTACAAGGATAAACAAATATGGAAATATTCTTTATTCACCTTGGAACAAGAACTATGAAATCCAGCTTCTTTCAAGTTTGATATTGAACATGGTTAATCTGGCCTACAAAACACAACTTCAAACGAAAAACTTCTCATCTTTATACTGTAAACCTTGTGATCTCACAAATAGTGAAGTTACTATAGTAACACGGTTCAATATACATGTACAAGTTCTACAATATCATACGCAATCATTCCTCACATATTGAAGAGTTTCATCTTGCATTGAAAGACAACAATTTTAAGATTATTTAGCCAAAGACTTTCGAGGCTAACTTAGAAGTAACATGGTGTTATGCCCTTTAGGCGGATACTATGTCAAGTATCTTCAAGGCACTAGTAACTAGTTAGAAACTAGCGTAGTTATAGTGTCCACCCTTGAGAGGGGGAAGTACTATTGTTCCAATTTCCCCTTGTCCAGCGGGCATCGGGATAACAACAGTACAACGGACACTTCATTCATGCTAGCCACTTAGAAAGGGACCGGAGATTCTATATATCTAACATGGTGTTCATTCCATAGAAAAATGTGTTAGTTTTTTTTTTGGAAAATTATAATTAAAAAATTAAGGAAAGAAATAAAAATAGAAAAAATAGAAAAAAAAATAGAAAAAATAAAAAAATAATACTAATATTATGGGATGACGAATCATGAAAGAGTTTTCCTAAAATTAAGAGTGCATTATTTTTTTTTAAGTACAAACATGAGCGCTTTTTATATATTTAGATTGGGCTATTTTGCCACTCCGATGCAGTACAGTACTGAGTTCTACAGATAACCGTGAATGTGGTCTTTATGACGACTGTTATGCAAGTTTTGATTGGGTGTTATTTGTGGCCCCTCTTTATTTGCATCATTTTGAGGCAACTGTTGCCAAGTACGAAGTGAGGACATATTCTATTAACGAATGTAACACCAATCAACGACTCTTGTGTAATCATTTTGTTTGATTCTTGAACCTCTTTTTGTACATGTAAATGAGGTACTGAGACATGTTTTGACCACTTGGTGTCGTTATTACCAGAGTTTCGCTTTTGCCTATCTTAACCCCAGCCTAAAGGTTCAAGAAAGCAAATTGTGCATTTTGCGGTTTCTTGGCAACTTAGATGAAGGGATTAAAAGTAATAATTTTGCCTAAGATTTTAAATTTTCAAAATTCACAAAGTCATAAAGGCACCTACCAGCTCTTTAATTCTTTAATTCAATAAAAATATATCTAATTAAATACATGTTTCACTATATGGTTGTTTTTATACCTTCTTCTGAAAAATAATTTGCATGAAGGTCCAAAAAGCGGAATGAATCTCGAAAATTCAGCATGAGCGTACCCAACTTGATTACCTACATGGAAAAGAATATGAGCAAAATGTTTGGAGTAACAATCATCAAGTCTCCCCGGCGCCATTTAGACAACGTCTTTCAAGCAAAGCCCAACAGAACTTTTCAACCTGCTTCGAATGTTATAATCTATTACAATTGGTAAAGATCCGACGGTTGAAATTTTACTTGGAATTAGTGCAAGTAGTAAGATTCAAAATCTTTCTAACTTTTGAAGATACAAAAAAGAGTATATTAATTTGAAACATGCCTAAACTTGTACAAGGTGGTCAAAAATCATAGTATTTGGTTCTACAGGTCCAAGAAACACTTGGACCTTTAAGGGTTAATGTCAAAAGTTTGCATGTGAATATGAATATCAGCTAAAATCCTTGTAAAATTCCAAGATTCTTTCTTAGGTTTTATAGGTTTTGTGAGGTAAATATTGTATACGCATATTCCTGAATCACCTCGGAACAAGAATTTGAATAGCGCCTACAAAGATGGTATTTTGGCTCCCGAAACACTACGTCCCACATCACAACAAGAGATATTTTCAAATGTTATTTCATCTTTAACCCCTAAAAGCCCAAGGGGGTAGGAAGCTTGAACTTCACCCTCGAAAGAGCAAGACAATCAGCATTTTTTAAGGATTTTTGAAATTAGATCTGAACAAATCCAACCGTAGGATCTTGTAGGATAGTAGTATGGAAACCTTCACAAAAAAATTCAGAATTCTTGCCCGCACAGATTGGGAGATATATGCATTAGATGAAAAATATGCAAGTTTTGATTTTTCGGGCAGCAGACTTTGAGCAATTATTACGACTTCATACAATGTTGAAAACGCAGCCTCTCTTGGAAATACATTGTCATGTGTAGTTCTATACCATTTTTAAAAAAAAGTAGAATTTTAGGATGTATACATATTTTATAATGTGGCTTGCAATGGGCTGAGGTACACAAAATCTTGAAACATTGCAAAATTTCTCAAAAACTTTACACACCTTGGGGCACAGTGGAAAACAAAGGGTGTCGGATGGGCCCTTCACTACAGTTCCAAGAAAAGAAGAATAATTGTTATAAAACACATTCAATAATAAAAAAAAAAAATAGCAAGTAGCATGTGAGGTGGCATGTGAGTTGTCGCATATGGCATCCACCCAAATCCTGTCTAACATAAGCAAGTCTCCCTCCCCTTTACCCATAAAAGCAATCCCCCTTCCCCCCTTATCCATTGCCCTTTTTAACATTTTGTAAGCATGTGAACAGTGGAGAGTGAGGGGAGGAATCATGGGTGACCCTCAAACCCTTTCTGCCCCTCTGTCAAATTTCAAAATTTCCATTTTCAAGTTGTTGCCCAATCAATGGCCAAACTCACTCTTGATTGGCTCTAGATGCTGCCCACAAGCTGCCCAAGTCCAAATCTTTGCCCTGTTTGTGTTTGAAGCTTAGTAGAAAAAATTCTATGAATTCAAATGAGGTTTTGTAAATTGGATGTAGTTCTCAACTCACCAAACTCCTAGTAAAAAAAAAAAAAACTTTACAAAAAGTTACTTTTTTTACCCACTGGAGCCCCTCAAAAATCGGCATCGACCAGAATATGGTCGATTGGGCTTTTAGGGGTTAAACATTTTAATCGCACAAATGGTGAGATAGTTGAACCTTGGATTTGACACACTTGTACATGTACAAGTTCAATACTAGATCTTACAATTACATGCTTCAAAACATATAAAGAATAAGAAAAAAAAATCACCTTGCACTAGAAGAAGTATCAAATGTGTGGGTTAATTTCTTAAATTTAGTATTTCACTTTAACAATATATTCATAAATTTTAATTTGAGATTTCAATCTTGAAGTTGACTTTTTACAAAATAAATATAAAATACACAGTACCTTGAACGGCGTTTTTGAGGGACATACTATAAGGGCACGTTGTGCAATAGGAATTCAAATAAATGTTTTTATAAATGAGATAAAAAGAAAATAAAAAATGAACCTTTTGAAATGTGGGTAAAATACATGGCTGATGAATGCGGCACTTCACGTCTCCATCCATTCGATTGCTGAAGCGACATGATGGTATTTGTACATTACAATCACTGTATCTCATGAACAAAGAATACATATATGTCTAATATAGATACAAGAAATCTATATTACAATACAGGAGGCTTTGTCTCACACGACGGTTCCGCGTTGGAATCCGTCATCGAGACTTGCCTCCTGTATCCACACTTCTCGCTCAACCGCTCAACCAACGTGAACGTGCTCAACGGCACGGGTCCCACTAGTACATTACATATTTAAGCATTCAACAAATTGGGTATCAACTAGAGAAGAGTTGTTAATTAGTATTATAAATGTTGATTGTGAACCATAACAATAAATGTCACTCGTCATCATAGTGTTACAACACAATCTCCTTTACATAACACTACATGTGAGAGCATGCAAATTTTCTTGCAAGTGGAAGATATTACTGAAATTGGTGCAATTGGTGAATTAAAGAAAAGACAAGGAGCATTGATTACAAATGCGGCTCAAAGTGAACAATAATCTCAAAAGAGTTGAGAACTAGTGTAATGGGTGACTTTTGGTAAAGAATGCCAATCTTCATGTAACACTAATCAACAACTCTTGTGTAGTAAGTTTTCAGTAAGATTAGCTAGATACTACAAGTAAGGAACGTCTTGTTTGAGATCTAATGCCACAAGAATGGTAAAGCTCTCCTAAAGTCTCTTCGAACCATACATCGACCGTGTCGTGACCAGGACAAAGTAGCAAACCCTCAATCTGCATGTGCTCTCAAATTCTTGTCGCAGGTTCCATGCCGACTTGGACATTACTCCTTCCAATGCACAAAGTTTCTTCCGAAGCCAGAAGTGAGAGGAGCCAACCGAAGGTGATCAGCCTGAAGGGACCGACTATTATCAGCGCTCTTCCATGGAGCATCAAGCGGGCTGTTCAAATGATTCAGCAATCTGCATGTGGGGCACATCCCGGCACAGGGTCAATGGTTGGCAGGAGGTGATGTTGATTGAGTCGGTGTTGTAGAGAATGATACCACGTGATCCCCACGGCAGGAAACTTGTGAACAGTTGGGTATTGGCGAAGGAGACCTGATTCAAGTGGCTATGGATGTTGAAGAGCCGGACATAATCTAGTGGTGGCGATTTGACCAGGCCGGCATGGAGAGATATTTGCAGATCTTGGTGATTGCGCTCCCCGCACTCGCCATCGCCATGAGCGGATTGCTCTTGATTGTGTTCATGTGTTTGCGCAACTGGAGCAAAGCCCGACCAATTGTTCCAGTTCGCCACTGCTCTGTCAACACACAATTCGATGGTCCACTCCAGGTTTGTAACAATTTGTCACTTGTCAATGTTCAAGCTGGGAAACTATGAATCATGCTAAAAAAAAGTGTAATTACCTTCTTTTCCCTTCACAATGTATTGCAGATGACTCAAGAGATTCGAGACAAACTGGTAGAGGAGACGATGGCAAGGGTGAAGATGTACTTGTCAGAGGAATTTCGGAAGAAACAAGCCACCAAGATATCGCAGGAAGAGTTCAACAAGTTGTATAGGAAACAACGAGGTTTAGACTTGGAGAGCTCAACTGATAGGACTGAGGAGAATCGAAAACGTCAGGAAATTATGGAATCCGTGTGCAGGATTCCAGGCATTGCACCTCTCAACTACGCAATAACAACGCAAGATGCAGGAGCAGCCTCTCTGAAGAAGACCGATTCCTTCGCAAGTCTATGGGTGGAGGAACTGCAACGGTCAGGAGATAGTATACCTTCCAAACCAGAAACAACTCGAAGAGGATATGAAGTACCTGAAACAATCGAAGCCTTGACACCGCAACAATCCATAGTCGCATGTAGAGACACAGAACCAGATTGTGAAGAAGATCGGGACTGCGCAGTCTTCAGGCAATTAGGGTTCAGCAAAAGCATGGCGATGAGCCAAGTGAAATCCTGGAATGAGTTGAAGCTGCTGAATGACCTCGAGATATTCCTCCTGACTGCTTCCTCGAATCTGTGTCGGTCAATAATGGCGTTCTCCATGGATTATAAGCCAGGGTCAGGCATTACGATAAGCAGTAAGAAAGAGATTTGCATGATGCCAAGCCATGACCTAGAGCTCGGCTCGAATGAATTGACTTCTATGGCAAGCACAAGTACAAGCATGAACGTGCCACAGTTGTTGAAGGGAGGAGCAGCGACTGATGATAACTTCGTGTGGCGGCTTGATATTGAGGAGAAAGACGTCGAACCGTCGCCTCCCAACACTCCTGTTCGCAATCCCAAACACATGTGTCGTGGTGTCCAGTTCCAAGTTGCAGAGCACCCACCCGCCTTGAGCCTCATCGACCTCGACCCTGAACTGGGCTATGGATGGCGAGGCCCAGACTGGAAGGAAACGTTCGGCAAGCACCACATCTACAGCGAACATGAAGGTCATTGTCATCAGTTGTTAAACCCTAAACTCTCGTGCATTGTACATGTAATCACAGAAAATTGACCTGTGATAACACCTGCAGGTCCGAGTATCTATCGAAAGAAGAAAAAGCTGGTGTCTGACGCCTCCGTAGCGCAGTACTACAAGTCAATTGACATAGAGGCCAACAGGAGGTGGAAGAACGTGCAGGATAGGTATAGAAGAGCCCAAGAATTAGCGGCGCTCAGAGTTCAAGTACGGGCGGATATTCGGAGGTCGGCAGAATGGCGAAAACACCTCAGAGAAGCCGCGAACTCCGAAAGTGACAGCAGCAGGAACAGTTCAGAGATAGAAGCTGACGAGCAACGTCGTGAGGAAGGCCAAAATGATGAGCATAGGATAAGATCCATGCTGTCGACGTCGTCTTCGTCAACCCTCGACAGCGATGAAGCCACGAGGCAGAGGATTGCCGAACAGACGCGATGCCTGAGGAAGCATAGACACTGCACGTTCGAGGATCCAAAACCTAGCAGACGCAAATATTGAGTGGCAAATTTCTTCTGAAACAGCGGCCTAATACTCCACAAAAGGAGGAGAATATCTGCACATCAATAAGCTCTCGAACAGCGAATCTCCTGATGCTAGTGCACCATTTTTGCAACATAAGCGAGAGTTCTGGGCTTTGACACCCCGCAAAAATTGACCTAAATTAGGGCTTCTCTGACGGGATGAAGTCTACCAGGTTCGCGCTTGATCAGGCTCTGCGTCATCAGGCAGCGAAGCTCTTTTCGGCATTGTGCAGTGCAGCAAAAACTGCATTCTGAGTACTTTAGCGTCGCGAAGGTAAACCACATGACTTTAGAAAGGCCAAAACTTCGATAGACTACTCTGAAAACTTACAACTTGCAGTGGACCAGCTCAGAAATCATCACAGTATCAAGAACTCAACGATTGAATCAAGTTATATCTCGAACAAAGTCAATTTACCATTGAATTTTACACATACCTGTCACGAAAGGGCTAACACTAGAAACTATCCTTAGGTGAACCCAATCTCCGAGGTCACCACCTTGTCACTGAAGCTCTTGGAAAATGTCCATATACGTACGTACGATGTATGAGCATATTCTACTGAGTTCATGACCACTGCCCAAAAAAAATCCTCGTCATCCCTCTGTCCATAACGCCTTTCAGACCGCTATATTTGATCGACAAGGATAGCAAGCCCTCATGAACGAGGGTGTCTGTACACTACGCACTTCCTCAACTAAACTAGACCTCATTCGTAACAGTTCTGAAGTAAATCTACGTTCATATATACGTCACCCGACAATTGTCCTGCCAACACCTAGGTCCCTCTGCGTATGATTCCGATCAAATTTCCCAAAAGCCTACGGATTACCATAATTGACATCCTCATCGCATGAAACGTCCGCAAATCATGATCCTTAGTTTCTCGAAAGCCTCCAAGACTACACCAGTTAGTCATGGGGCGGTGTGGTCTACATCTGCTGTAGGTTCCCCAGGTACAGGTGAAGTTGCCACTGAAGGCTGCTTGCTGTCACCGAAGATTGGAATGCCTTGCCTGTCGCCTGTTTGAACAATTGTTTTTGGATTCTTGGGTCCATCACGAGTCTTAATCTCGTTACCATTTACTCCCTGGTGTAGGTGTCATCAACGGGTCAATCAGCATGGAGCACTGATGCTACAAAATCTGAACGCAAAAGATACCTGCAATACACGATAAATGCATTCCAACTACTGCGCGCTGGGTCTTGCTAAGAATAGTTAGATTTCTCTCCCAAAGTTCTGAAAGCTTACAACTTTAGAGGCGCCGTTCACTGCTTCCTCTTCCTTCTTTACATTCTGCTTTCGTTGCTGCTGGATGACTCTTTCATATCGTGAAAAGTTCGGTTGATTGGTTGAAGACATAAGTCGTGCCCACATCCGATCAGCAATGTTCACATTCCGAGATGTTGCTACCACTCTCTGTCAGAAAAAGGCATGAAACAGCCTATCAGTGATCGTGCGTAACTCGCATGCAGCTCAATATCAGAATAATAATCTCTAGTAACTCTATGATCAACTGCTTCTGAAAACACCATGATGTTTGTGAGAATCTCATGAATTGGATCACAAAAGATGATCATGTTGGAGAGAGGTTGCATGATGGTGTATACATAAAACATGCAGCGCGTTTGCTTCAGGATATTTACTGTTCCAGTGACTAACTTCTCCGTCAACCTTACAGAAGTGCTAGGCGCTAACAACAGAGAAAAGGTATGACTTACTTTGATAGGAATGTAGCAATGTCTGCTGTTGATAGGTCCTGCAGTGAAACCGCAGAAACCAGCCATAGCCCCATGGATGGCACTATGAGCAAGCAGAGTGCAGTAGACGTTATCAGAAGCATTGCTTGGAATGGCACGAATCATGTACGTAGGATCTGATACACCACACAATTGAATGTAATTTAGACCCGTCGTTTAAAAGTACACGTATGAAGAACGATGACTTCACCCATTTGAAGGATTTGACTGACTAACATTGCGTATCCAAGGTTCGTTGAACAACGAGAAGTTCAGAAGAAGTCCTTAGAACTGAATGACTACGATAGGTTGCCGTAAAAAAAAGGTTCAGCTAACAGACGTTGTTAAATACCTATGTACTTCAAGTTGAGCGACTCATTGTATTCCCTCTTGTAAGACTCCTGCATATAACAAAGGTGAAATTTGAGTCAGAAGACTCTCCGGTATTCTACCAACGAAGACGTTAGATTCTCTCCTGTGATATCACACTCCTGGTACATGATTCACAAAGCTAATGAATCTATTTGCAGCTGATGTACCTTCAGATTAGAACAGAGCCAAAGACCAACATCAAGGAGTAACTTATTTCCAGAGGCGTCCATGTTCTTGTTCACTTCGGGAGCACTCTCAGCCATCAGCTCCTGCCCAGCACCTTCTGCTACGACAATAACCATGTGCCCATTCTCTCGTAGTCTTTTATGAGCGTACTCAACCAACCCACCCGGTCCGTCCAGATAAAACGGCACCTCCGGTATCAAGCACAAGTCCTGAAACGAACATCACACCTTGCCTGCTTTATCGCACATCCTCAGAAAACTTAGATCCTGGAATCATTGCTGCAGAAATATGATAGGGATACACAGAAAGGTAGAGAAATGAGGCTCTTACTACATCACGACTTGCCAAAGTTGCATATAGTGCGATGTATCCTGCAACAGAAAGCTCGAAAATAAGCTACAGGACCAAATCGAGCTACTTACCGGAGAAAAGAGATACCGCATTCATTCACGTTTTACTTTAGAAAACAATTTATATTATCTAACTCAAACGTCAGCAGGCATTAAGTGAAGAAATTCTCACCGCTGTAACGACCCATAAGCTTCACCAACCCAATGCCATTAGAAACACTTTCAGCCTCCACATGGGCTGCATTAATTGCACGCTGAGCTTCTTCCACTGCGGTATCGAACCCAAAGGACTTGTCTATGACCTGCCACGTCGGTCAACACGTATGGAAATTTTCAGTTACAACGGGACTCTAATGGCCAATGACACGCTGTAACTAAAGAATAAACCGAACACAAAGAACTCGGCCATGACTGTACGCCAGCAATAACTCGAAAAAGCACACAGGCACTCCCGCTAATTGGATAAAATAGTGAAGTGTATAAAAGTGAGAGAATCTAACATCAATATCATTATCGATCGTTTTGGGAATGCCTGCAACGACAACTTTCAAACCCCTCTTCCGGCACTCCTGCAAGCGACAACACGCTCAATAAGGCAAGTTCCGAGAAAACCAATGGGTAGAGCTACCAAGAACTCATATCCAGCTATCAGCCATCGGCAAAGATCATCGGCACTCATCACTTCTGTCATGTACGAAAAAGATGAGAAAAAAAACCTTCAGAGTTGCAAAGCTCCAATCTACTTAATCTGGCAAGTAAGCGAAGATGTTTTGAAAAGTGCAATTTTTCCTTGAAATTGTTTCTCAAATGAACTCTCTCTGCTCCAATCCCATAGAGTTCCTGGAGTAAGGCCTCCCTTGGTACTTTAGGGATTAAGACAAGGTACCTCATATATTGCGTTAGCTCCTTTCTGAGTGCCGTCACCACCAATTATATAGACCTTCGTTGTTGGAATCGATCATGAGTCAGAAAGTCCACCATCATAAAGCAAAGAATATTAAATTCTTCTAAAGGTAGAATATTTTGAGCGATTGTTGCATGGTGTTGGCACAACACATCGAACTAAGCCTAGTCCAACAGGTAATGAAAACATTTCTAGTGATGTTCGACGGATCGAGAGAATGACGAAGAGACTCTCAGGATTCAGATGTTACTTCTGATACTCAGTATTCGTGAAATCATCGACGAGGAATCTGTGTATTAAATTCTACCTGGTTGATCCCACGGTCCTCAATTGAATCGACGATTTTTGCAGTATTATGGCCACCACGGGAAGTCTGTAGTACAGTGCCTCCACGTTTATGAATGTCGCTTACTGTCTTGGGTGTCAAGTCGAGAATATTCCTTGCATAGAAACCCCTGTATCCCCCCTGCGGGAGCAATCATGGGCATCATGAGCTTCGTGAATATCTAAATCTGGGAAGCCATTCTGCCTCTAGATGATGCTAGCAACAACAACCACAAAAGCGAGCTAGATTAATTGAAAGTAGAGTAGCTACATCCAAAGACTACACTTGTCTACAAGAAGTTGGAAATATTCAATGAGCACATTCAATCTCTTGGAGTCGAAGTAATCAAAGGAAGTGCGAAGGTTACGCGATCTATGCAAATAGAGTGCAGAGACTCCACATCAAATCAAACAATCTAAGAGATGCTCTCACTTACATCGATTCCAAAGATCTCGCGTACTCCATATTGGGTCCAAAGACCACAAACGATCTCACGAATCACGGTATTAATACCAGGACACAAGCCCCCGCAAGTGACGATGCATGCCCTCACCTCATCTGGTTTGAAGTAGATCTGAGTCGAACATAAAAATACTTCTCAGAAATTGTTATTTATTGAGAGCCATTGCACATGCACTGTCAGATGCAACAGCAGGTTGAGTATGCAGATGATTGACACAAGCTCTTCATCTGAAATAGAAGTACATTAGTGCCGTACGGTGTAAACGACTGTATCAGATAGGAAACATAAGCAGCACTACCTTCTCTCGAGGACCTGCACGTCTGAAGTGTACACAATGTCCAGCCTCGTTGAGGTTAATGACCACCTGTCGATGCACGAAAGCACGTCTTAGTCATGCGAACTGTGACCATACCAACCCTCAACGATCCCTTCCGCAACCGTCTAGAACGTGATGATAACATCATAAAATCGGGGGTTCCAAATATGCCAACAGAATATACTCCAAACTACGCAGGGCAATTTTACTTCGAAATCACTTACATCCTTAGCAACAACGTCACCTTCCTCCACGAAGTACTGCCTGCAATTCCAACACGATAATATCACTCACTTCTCTTTATAATATTTCGTTCCTGTCAGAAAGTCCGACAAAAACTAGTTTTGCTACTCACCTCCAGCTTCTCGTTCACACACAGAAAACTAGAAGAAAATCTAGCAGGAAACGTAAGAAAAATGATCACTCCTAAGTCTCCGCAAAAATCAGGAGATCGGCCAAGCATCAAAAACAGAAGATCAATTTTCATTACCTCACATTTGAGTAGGCAGGGTTGTGCTTTAACGGATTAGAATAAGTCTGCAATAAAAAGTTGAAAAATATCTCAGTTGCATAGAAAATCAATTCCATCATTGATTCCGAACTGCTACAAAAATCATGGCACCATCAATGCACGATTCTGAGATCGCTGTAATCTAAGAGCCTAGAACGCAATGTCAATCGGTCAACTACTCACCGGCAGATCGGGCAGCCAATCGGTCAAATGCGGCACGTCTTCAAGGATGGCACCGCCGGCGCCTGTGATCACCTTAGAACCGTTGTCCATGCTCAATGCCATAGTCCGAAACTCCGAGCGTCTCACAAGAGCAGCCTGGTTGATACTATTCTTCCCCCTCAAGAGCACTCTCCCATTCAAATCGGGTCGTTTCACGCCATTGGCCGTGGCCGTGGCCCTGGCTTGCAAGTCTGGGAACACTCCAGCTCGCAAACACGCCATGTCAGCAACTCCGAGTTGCACCGCAAGCCCGAGTCCGGAATGCACCAAATTGGCAGCAAATTTGCACAACTTGTGAGTGACTAGGGTTGGCCCGTGGCAGCGATCGAAGCGAGTGACAAATCTTAGCCTTCGCACATGGCAGGCCGGCGGCAGCCTATTCTGGGCCAGGTGCCGACCGGCCAGCCAAGCGCCGCCCCTGGCCGCCACGAGACGCGGGCAGCCAGCAGGGCTGACCCGCCTCGCCTTTTTTAAAAATTTTATTTTTTTTAAAAATAAATTAATTAGACGGGTCACTTTTGTTTTTTGTTTGTGGGTGGGGCAGGTGCTGCAGCGTTTGGGCAGGGTGCCGCAGAGAGCAGGCGCTGACGGGCGCTGGCTGGCGCAAGGTTTTCCCGAAGCCTGCGGTGAGCCTCCACCGTCGGCGTTTCGGGCGTCAGCGTCGGCTCAACGCCTCATGTGCGAAGGCCTTCTGAGTCAGGTCCGGAATGAGCAGTCCGTCGTGGATTGTAAGCAGCCGCGAATTCGGGAGGGAAGTGGAGTGGCGTGCCTCTCCAGTGGAAGGTACCGGTCACACCCGGGTGCCTGTGGTGACGCGAGAGTTCCGTTTCATTGCGACGGGCACGGTAGGTGAGCCGGCAGGACACGATCACGTCCTTGCTGAGGGTGTCCTGGAAAATGCTGGGGAATTGGTACAAAAGTTTCTATATTAAGAATTTGCTTGATGGGGAATTTTCATGTTAAGGAACACTCTCGCAAAATAATTTCAAATTAGGGAACATGTCACTTCAAGCCACTTACTCAATGACACATGTGACATGTTTTCTTGGAAATAATTTGTTAGATACAAAATACAAGAGAGCTTCAAATTTGTAAAAGGCCGATCATCAACTTAAAGGGTGTGGCATATCGCTTGCTTATAGACAAGAACTAAACCAAATAACCAAGTGGAGGGTGTGTGTGAGCCAAAAAACCACCATGGAGTGGCCTTTGGCCACAAGGGGGTTGACAAGAACAAGACATGAAGAGAGGAACAACGGAGAAGAGAAGACGAGAAGAAATGAAGAAGAAACAAGGGGAAGTGAAAAAGAAAACCCCCGTCGGCCTCCTTTTGACCCTCTTCCAGTTTTTGGCTCGCCATCGCTTCATTTTAGCTCCGATTTGGGCGTGCCATAGCTTTTTGGAAAGCTAAGTTAATTTCGCACTCACCCCCAAAATCTCAGAAGCATAGGATGAAAATCCGAGGACTAATGGCCAAAATACTGGGGCCTACTTCTTTTAACCGCCGGCGGGAAAACCCTTCAACACCCCCAACTTTGGAGGGGTGTTTCTCCCTCTCTAAAGATCGGATTGGGGCATACCATATACCCTGGAAAGCTCTTTTGGAGCTCTATCTACCCTAAAAATCTCAATAGCATAGGGAAAAAATTCCGTGACTGATTGTTGTTTGAACACAGCTGATTTGTTCACTGCCGGGGGGAAACCGTTTTCGACACCCCGACTTTGGGAGCAAATTTCTCCCTTACTACAACTCGGATTTCAGCATTCTTACTACCGTTGCAAAGCTCTACTCACAAGCTACCTACCACAAAAATCTCAATCAATTTGAAGAAGAATTGAACGGCTGATGGGGAAAGACCGAGAGACATTTGATGGGGATTGAGAGAATTGAGTGAAAGGGGCCCACGGCCTCTTTCTTCTACCAACAACTAAGCAATTCAAGAAGAGATCAAGAGAAACAAAATTGAGAGGGAGGTCCACTTGCCTCTCTACTCCTACTCTAACTAAGCATTACAAAGAAGAAGAGGTAGACAAACAAGATATTGATGAGACAAACAAGATAAAGGAGAAGGAAGCCCATGACCTTCCTTCTCCTACTCTAACTAGATTGAGTGGTTGATGATAGCTTACAAACAAGCTATTAAGTACAAAATGAGAGCCGCCAAAGAGGTGGCTCACCCTAAAGCCTAACTAAGGCCTAAGCCCTAACTAAAGCCTCCATGGATGAATAACCGCCACTCCACGCGCTCCGTTCTTGAAGCCTCCATTCCATCAACCACTTCATCAGTGGATGTAGCCTCGCATGCTACCACAAGATTAGATGGATGAGACTTACAACAATCAAATTTCAAACACAACATGGACATCAAAGACTAGTTGTACAAAACCCATGGTAAAACGCTCAATTCTAATTTAAGCAACTAACCCTATTTCTAATTTAGGATTCACTAGGGGGAATTTTTCCTCCTCAAGTTCTTCTCCATCATCAATTGGATCCACAAGAGGGAATTTTTCCTCCTCTAGTCCTTCCACACCCTAAAGCTTAAATTAGTCTTAAACGTCCCATCAAAGGCCTTGCAACAACTAACCTCTAATATACAAATTGCATTCAAAACTAAATCATTGTATATTCATCAATTTACCTCAAGATGTCATGGTTTGCAAACACTTCATTAATAAAAGTCATTATTAACAACACTTAAACAACAGAGCGCTCTCACGCTTTCACAGGTGGCGGCCATCTGGGACGCCTCGATGAGGAGAAGAATCCCAAAAACTATGCTCAATGGGCAACACGGTTATATGATAATTGTCTTCCAAGCAATGGACCTACAAGGCTAACAAGCCTACAAAGAAAGCTCCCGGCAGGCGCACCAAAACGTGAGCCAAAAAACCACCATGGAGTAGTCTTTGGTCACAAGGGGATTGACAAGAACAACACATGAAGAGAGGAACAACGGAGTACTCCACCACCTTCATGAATGAATGTAACTTGCAACACCACCACAAAGCCAAATAGATAAAACCAAGTAATTAAGTCATAAACACAATAATGCATGTCAAAAGTTAATTGCATAAGGCAAATGGTAAAACATCTAACTCAAAGTCAAGTAACTAATCCTACTTTGAGTTCACTAGGGGGGATTTTCCCTCCTCTAGTCCTTCCTCATCATTCTTTGGATTCACTAGGGGGGATTTTCCCTCCTCCAGTCTTTCTCCGCACAAAAACTAATCTAAACTTGAATTTGAGCATAAATGAGCTACCAAGGCTTTACAACAATCATCCTTCAACATGCATATTGAGTCTACAACCTCATTAGCATACTTTCATCTAATTACTCCAAGGTTGCGTTGTTTGTTGACAATTCACTTACAAAAGTCACAATTAACGACAATAAAAGAAGAGGGCGTTTACACGCTCTCACACTACCGAAGGACAACATCGGCAGCTACAGGAAGAAAAGGACCGATACTCCAAGGCCACGCAAGATCCGCACACACGACTACGCAGGAAGGAGGAGGAGTTAGGTCAGGCAAGCCAAAAGGTAGAGGAAGCTAACCGCGCTGCCCAAACATTTCACAGCGAGCTCACGGCAAAGCAGATTGACCTACAATCAGTGACATTACAGCTTGACGGGGTCACCAAGGAAAGAGACAATGCAAGGGAGCAATTGACATCCCTGCCAGCGCAGAACGAGGAACTGCGGCAGCAGAGCCGAAATTTGATTGACACTAATCCATCAAATTTTGAGGCACAGAGCTTGGAGGAGCGGCGCCGAACTTTGATTCTCGAGGCAGAGAACTTCAAAGCCAACAAGCAGGCTTGGGTCCACGATGCCGCAGCTGTATTGGGGGAGATTCTTTTTAGGGCAATCCAGAAAGATCCCCCACAAACGCACGACATCGCGGTCAACATGGTAGCAGCCTGCATCAAGGAGACCCTTACGAAGTTGCAGTTGAACGAGGACTATGAAGGGGAATGGCAAGAGTGCAGCCATGAGGACACCACTCTACCTACGGACACCACGGTCATCGAGTGACAGCAGCCACTACATCAGGTTACCGAGGCACCATACTTTCCCGAAATAGTGGCCCAGGATGACACCGCAGACACCGAGCAGGATCGCCAGGGATATTAGAGTATGGCCATACCGGAGGAACAGTTGCAAGATCGCGTGCACATCGCGGAACACCTTACCAACACCGAGCAGACACCACAGGCATCACCGATGGCCGCAGAGGAGAAGGAACAGTCACCAACTCACCTGTTTTCATCCTCAACGACATCCGCGGCACAACCATCAACCCTGGTAACCCCTAAAATCTCGTTGGCATCTCATCGACAAGCTTTGATACAGTTATCGGATGATAACACATGGCATGTGGAACCTGAGGATGACAGTGATGCCGATGAGGAGTACCAGCATGCGCACGATGAAGTGCAGAAATACTTCAACAACCACCCAGATCTTGCACAACGCTTCGCGGACCACACGGCTCGCGACATCCAATGCCCGGGTTGTAACAAAATGTTGGGCAAAACAGTCCACGATGTCCACGAACACGCCAACACAATCAAGAATCGAAGCTTGCTACACAGGGGCATTGCTGCAGCCATCCGATTGCTGTACGACGATCAACCCCCACCACGCCGACAACAACAATGGCCACGGGAACAGACTCGTCCCGACAGGCAACCCGCAGATCGACTTGCCAAGCATTGAGCAATCCGGGGACGGATTGCGCTCTCACAGGGAGGGCAAAATGTTACCCGACTGACGTCATCGGGTAACCACGACGGCCAAAGCGGGAGCAGCAACGGCAACAGGGAAACCGCGGCACATTCGGCGGAGGCAACAGCAGTCAACTACAGATGCCTCGGCAGTCGATAAGGGCACCGCCCGGTTTTGAGGACCTCCGCGGCAGCCGTAGTATAAGAAGTAGTGGAAAATTGGAGAGAGGCACTCATTTTGTAGTCACCGTAGAAGTATGGGCTCGATACACACTGTGTGCACACACTCACATGTATTCCGATATTATGCGTTGAATGCAAAGGCCAAGAGCCGAAGTCTTCCTCTCCTATTTCTGCATTCTGAGCACCTCGCTATCACACTCTATCTGCTTACCAAGGATTGCATGGCTAACCTTAGGTAGAAGCCTAACATCCTACCTTGATTCCCCCTCCCCATTGTCTCTATCTGTACAGGGTCTCCGCGGTTTCCGAGTTAGCACAGGCAGATCACCGAACCAGGTATCTAGCCTAGGTAAAATCCACTTGTCTCGAGTTGCGAGGCTCCTGTGCCCGATCACTGTTCACTGCGCAGTGTTATCCAGACCGAATCTTTTTGTTATCAGTGTTAACCTTAGAAGCACGTGAGCATCTTCCTCTTAAACAACTCTCTATACCGGCATCACCGAAATCAACCTTCTGCCTCCACTCCAGACTGAGCTACTCGGTCTGCCTACCAGCGTGCTATCCATACGGAACTGCTATTTTTGGTGTACGAGCTCGTAAAACATTCCATCCTCGTTAACCCGGCTAACAATGATCAACGGTGTACAGTGGTACTACCCACCGAGATGAATTCAAACCGGGCAGTGTCAAAACCCGGGCAGTGCGTTACGCAGCAGGAGCCTCCAACGGTCGGGTATTCTGCCGAGGGAGATACCCTCCGCGTTAGGCTACCGCCCTCCGCGTCGGGTATCTCCCCGGCGGATTACTCTCCCGTCAGGGGCTCCTGCTATACTTAAAACTTTGTCTGTTAGCAAATTCTATTACCCTTGATACCCTCTTTGCTTTACTTTTTGAGACTATTACCCTTGATACCCACTTTGCTTTACTTTTTGGAACTTGAATAAAAATATTTTAAAGTAAAATTTATTAACTTATGTAATTTTATCAAAGTAAAAGTAGAACGTAGATATAAGTATGAACTTTGATATATAAAACTACTCATTGAAGCCTTGGGAGTTAGATGAAAGTGATTAGAAGAAGGAAAGTTACATCTATTAGTGAGTGACCATGAAAACTTGTAAAGAGGTGTTTGAGTTAAAGAAAGGATGGAGTGACATCAAAAAAGGAATGACCAAGATCAAGGAGGTGCTCGAAGGTGAAACCAACGAACAATTCACGAGCCAAGAATATTTGTCGCTTTATACGGCGGTTTACAGTGTGTGCCTAGAAAACAACCGAAACGACTTTTCTGAGGAGCTTTGTAAAAGGTACAAACAGTTTTTGGAGGACTTCATTAACTCCAAGGTGTTACCTGCGCTACGAGCAAAGCATGGAGAGTATTTACTCAAAGAGCTCACGAGAAGATGGGGTATTTATAAGATCATGGTTCGATGGTTGTCCAACATGTTTGGTTATTTGGGTCGATACTATATTCCTAGTAAGGAACTTCCAAGTCTGATTGAAGTAGGGCTCTTGTGTTTTCGAGAATTGGTGTACACTGAGACCAAGTCTGATGTCAAGAACGTAGTCATTGCCATGATTCAGCGCGAACGTGAAGGCGAGCAGATCACCAAGGCATTGTTAAAGAACGTCATAGATATCTTTGTTGAGATTGGAATGGAGTTTTACGAGATGGATTTTGAGAGCTTTATGCTTGAAGATACTAGAATGTTTTATAGGAGGAAAGCCTCATTGTGGATTCAAGCGGATTCGTGTCCCGATTACATGAAGAAGGCTGAAGCATGTTTGAATCAAGAAATTAAACGGGTTGGTGACTATTTGCATGCTAGCAGTGAGCAAAAATTGGTGGATATGGTGCAACAAGAAGTCCTAATTCAATATGAGAATCAAATACTAGAGAAGGAGCATTCGGGATGCCAAATTCTATTACAAGATGCGAAGCTCGAAGATCTTGCAAGGATGTTTCGCCTATTTTCCAAAATCCCTAAAGGCTTAGAGCCCATTGTTGTCATTTTTACTCAACATGTTAAGGACAAGGGAGTTGCCCTTGTTGAGCAAGCTGAAGATGACATTTCTGAGAAGAAAGACAAAGTTGGTGTGCAAGAGCACGCCTTCATCAAGAAGATCATCGACCTTCATGACATATATTGTGAATATGTCACCAAGTGCTTTATAGATCATCATCTTTTTAACAAGGCATTGATACAAGCTTTTGAAGTCTTTTGCAACAAAAGTGTAGCAAGAATTACAACTGCAGAGCTTCTTGCTTCGTATTGTGACACTTTGTTGAAAAAGGGGGGTAGCCAAAAGCAAAATGAAGACGAAATTGACAATACTCTTGAAAAGGTCGTGAAGGTTCTTGCTTTCATCGGTGACAAGGACTTATTTGCGGAGTTTTGCAGGAAAAAACTAGCTAGAAGGTTGCTCTTTAGTGTTAGTGCGAGTATCGATTATGAGCAGAGTATGTTGACCAAGTTGAAGCAACTTTGTGGAGGACATTACACCTCCAAAATGGAGGGCATGGTAACGGATATTAAACTTGATCCTGAGAACCAATCGGACTTTAAAGAGTACCTTACAATGAACACAAACTCAAAGCTCAGTATCGACATAAATACGACGGTATTAAATACTATCCAATGGCCCAATTACAAAACTTCAGCACTGGCGTTACCTGTAGAGATGGAGAAATGTGTTACAATATACAATGAATTCTACAAAACAAAAAATTCTAATAAGAAGCTATCTTGGATATACTCGTTGGGAACTTGTAATGTGATAGGGAAGTTTGATGCGAAGCGAATTGAGTTGATCGTGACAACATATCAAGGTGCCCTACTTTTGTTGTTTAATGATGAGAACATATTAAGCTACAATGATATCAAGAACCAATTGAATCTTCCGGATGACGACGTTGTACGAATATTGCACTCATTATCATGTGCAAAATATAAGATTCTCAACAAGAACCCCGTCAACAAGACAATTGGACAAAATGACTCATTTGAATTGAACACCAAGTTTACCGACAAGATGACGCGGATCAGGATCCCAATGCCGCCGGTGGATGAAAGGAAAAAGGTTCAAGATGATGTGCTCAAAGACAGACCTTACGTGGTTGATGCGACAATTGTCCGGGTCATGAAAAGTCGCAACCGGTTGCCTTTTCAAGAATTGATTGCAGAATGTACAAAACACCTCAGTCAAATGTTCAGGCCTGACATCAAAATAATCAAGAATCAAGTCGAATCACTTATCACCCGTGAATACTTGGAAAGAGACAGAGACAACCCAAATGTGTTAAACTACTTGGCTTGATCTCAATCAATCAATATCTACCAGATTAACCCTTAATTGTCACCGGTGACCAAACTGGTCACCAGGGTCATTGTTTTTGCTTTTGGGGTCCGACACAGTGGTAGGGTCACTACTAGAAAATCGTGACCAATTCAACAAAAAATCAACACATTTCTGTTGCTTGGAGAGTTGGGGCACAAGATTAATTGTTTTATCAGATTTTTGAATTGTTGCTGAAAGCAACAAAAACTTTTGTTGACTAAGATAGTGTGATGACCAAATCAACAAAATTTTGTTGAAGTTTGGAATCTTTTGGAATCTCTTGGAACCTTTTGGGAATCTTTTTGAATTTGTTAAGAATCTTTTCAACTCGGTTGACAATCTTTTAGAATTTTTGAAATTTGTTGAGAATCTTCTCAAACGAGTTGACAATCTTTTAGAATCTTTTGGAAATCTTTTAGAATCTTTTGAAAACTTTTAGAATCTTTTGGAAATCTTTTGGAACTTTTTGGAAATCTTTTGGAACTTTTTGGAATCAGTTGGAAATCTTTTTTAGTCTGTTGGGAATATGTTGGAATCTTTGTAATCTTTTGGAACCTCTGGGGAATCTTTTGTATTTTGTTAGGAATATTTTGGAATCTTTGGAATATTTTGGAATCTTTTGAAATCCGTTTAGAATCTTTTGGAATCTGTTGGAATCTATTGGAATCTTATAGAATCTTTTGGGAATCTTTGGGAATCTTTGGGAATCTTTCTGGAATTTTTGGAATCTGATAGTCGTCTATTGAGAATCTTCTAGAATATTTTGGGAATAATTTGAATTTTTGGGATTCTTTTGAAATCTTATGAAAAATGTGTTGGATTCTTAAAAATCGATTAAAATATTATAGAATCTTTTGGAATCTTTTTAATCTTTTGCTATTTACGGACTCTATTCTTCAAAAGGTAATTTAATAGACTGCAATTTTCTACCTTTATGCACTCCAAGGGTGTGAACAAATCTGTAAACTTTTTTAATTCCTAAAAGTCCAAGAAAGCCAAAACGGCATTTTGCTATATTGGGCAACTTAGATGAAGGGGTAATTTTTTTTTCCAAAGCTTTAGGGTTAATTTGGGAAAAATTGCAAAGTCGAATTCCAAATTTTGATATTTAACTCCTAAAGTCCAGATCGAGCCGAATCGGGTCGATTTGACCTTGGTCAGCCTCTAATTTACTGAATTTTGAACGCATGAAGTTGAAACCATTGGCAGGTTATAGGGTTTTTCCATACCTTTCCGAAAAGATCATTCATGCTTCAAAATTCCTCATACTTCAGAAGATATTCAAGGTCAAAGTTTGAAAACACTATTTGAAAAGTGCCCAAAAGTGCCCAAACTACGGTATATTCTCATTTATTCTCAAAATCTGCCTAGATAGATAGATAGATTGAAACTCCGGTCCCTTTCCAAGGGGCCGGCGTGAATGATTAAAATCAATAAGATTGCAGAAACTTTGAAAATTCACCAAAAATTAAGATTTTACTTTTTTCAAGTTTTGTTTTCACTACATGTAGAACCAATACCAAGGAATCTCATCGTTTTGATTTCCGATTCAATAATCTTTCACATGTCTTTTATATTGTTATAGACCGGCCTTTGTATTTGAATTTCAACATACCTCCATGTGAATGATAAAGTATTTTTTAAAGTTTTATAAGTCCAATGAGGATAAAATTTTTGTGTAATGTGTTTTATAGTGTGTTTTATAAGTCCAATGAGTAACAAATATTTTCTTTAATATGTTTAAACACCCCCTCCGAATTTTGTGTATAGCTTTTGACTCGGGGCTCAAAATCACAAACTGTTTTTTGGAGTTCAAACCTTACTTGATTACTCAACTTTTCTTAGTTCAAAAGTTTTTGCAAAAAGTTATTTTACTATGCAAAACTGACCACCAAATTTTCACAGGTTCTTGGAACAAAATACGATAATGGTGTGTTCGAAGGCTGCGCTCTTGTTGGGCAATATGCATTGCTGCGACTTGTGCGTGGGCTTGGTTCTTCTCGTGAGGTGAGGCCGTTGCGGTCAGTGCTGCTGGTCGTCAAGCTGCCTCGCCTGGTGTTGTTGGCATTCGTATGTTTCTACCTACTTGAGACCCCAATCCAATTCACGACCTAGTGTTCAGTGCTGCTATCTTTCAATCGAACTATTAGAAAGCGGTGAATTCTAGTGACGGAATCGAAGCCTTCTTCTCCTTGAAGTTAGGTCTAAAAATGAGGATTTATTTACTTGAATGTAGAGCTCAAGTTTTGCTGGTTCTATAGGTTTGGCAGGGGCTACAGCGGACGTGCACTCCTTTGACATACAATCTAATAAATGGACAAGGTTAGTTGAATTGGCTGGATTGTCAAGCCTGCTTCGTGTTCAATAAGCGGTGGATTTCACTTTACTGCAAGCTTGTGCGAAGAGTTTCTGTCCTAGGTTAGCTTCAGTACTATGAAGTGTTGTGAAGAAGTGATATTAGGGTTTGTACTTTGATTAGTTATTGCTAAGATTTGGTGGTAGTCGATAGATTCTGGAGCTGCTTTTAATCCACAATATATTACTTGTTGTCTTACAGACTCACGCCTGTCGGGGACCCTCCTTCGCCTCGAGCTGCTCATGCGGCCACTGCTGTAGGCACAATGGTGGTGATCCAGGTACAATGATGTGGTTTTTATATTTCATGGTGTTTCTTGTCTAAGTGTTCATAAGGAGCTGATAGGGTCGAGGATTCACAGGGGGGTATGGGACCAGCAGGGCTTTCTTTAGAGGATCTACACGTTTTCGATCTTACTCAAGCTAAGCCGAGATGGCACAGGTTAGTGATCAATCATATGTTGGCGGGAACCTACATGAGGGTGATCACAGCTCTATAAGTTGGAAATTTATATTTGCCCTAATATGAGAGTGATTCAGTTGTCTACTATAATAAGTTCTACATAGTTCTTTCGATCAATCATTTGTGGTGAACAGGGGAGCTGAGGGCATGATTAGTAGAGGATTTCAATATGAGGAGGTCATTAGCAGTACATGGACACTACTGTGGCAGGGTGGTTGTGCAAGGACGGGGTCCTGGGCCTCGCTATGGGCACGTTATGTCTGTAGTTGGACATCCGTTCCTTCTCTCCATCAGCGGGAATGATTGTGCGTTGAATATTGTACTGACGGAATCTCTGTTTGTCAGGCAAACGTCCTCTTGCGGATGTATGGGTTCTAGATACGGGGGCAAAGCCGTATGAATGGAGAAAGCTGGAGCCAGAAGGCGATGGTCCCCCACCTTGCATGTAAGTCATAATGTGGAGAACATCACTGCAAGGCTTGGCAGTTATCATTCCAATCAATAACAGCATGTCGCTGTGCGTGTCTTCGTCACAAGGACGGATACCTTGTATGGAACAATAATAACTCTTACTCATGTTTATCTGCGAGTTTGCTATATTTTTCTGGAAACTTTGTTATTCCTTTTGGGTTTAGAGTGGTGAGCTCACACTTAGGATTCCTCGCTTGTCGAAGTATGAGTAATTGCTTGGTCCTTTACCTGCCACCCTGACACCTTGTTTTACAGGTACGCCACTGCGTGTGCTCGATCGGACGGACTACTGCTTATTTGTGGTGGAAGGAACGCCAATAGTGTGGTACATTATTGCAAGGAATTTGGTTACTTACGTCAAGACTTTTGTTATACTCGGATAGGTGTTGGAACTTTATTAATTGTCCATCATAGTCAGGTTACTTTGAGCACGTATATTTCTGAACTGATTTATGTTCAGTTGATCATTGAGCTCAAGAGTATACCGTAAAAATCAAGTTAGTGAACGCTATAATCTGATTGCGGTTTTGAGCTTGTTCCAAGATCCATGTCTACAGTAGTCCCATCTCCGTGCACATCGAGTCACCCTACTCTGTTTAGACATGACGAATATTTTTCGGTCAAAGAGATGACCCTCTGGATTCATGGGAGAGTGTTGTTTCTATTCGGGGATTGACTGAAACTTTTTTCAAAGAGTTATCCGAAGTCCCAAAGTAATGATATCTCGCATATTTAGTGGCGAATCTTAATGAGATTTTTTTCTTGAGATGTTTGTCGACGAGGAACCATAACATGAATACTTGTTTCACCTTGTAGCCACTTGATAGTGAATATGGCCTTGCAAAGCACCGTGATGGGAGGTGGGAGTGGGCCGTAGCACCTGGCATATCTCCATCTCAAAAATACCAGCACGCAGCTGTAAGCTTCTTTTTTAGTTCAATTTGCGTATTGTAATATTATGATCATACGTTGTTGATTTTTATAACTCGTGAGGCATTTCAAATTCATTCAAGTCGATTAATCCGGATGGTGTTGGATTCGATAAATTAGGTCATTATGATCACACTCACTTTAATCGGGATATCTCCAAAGACCTAAATTTATCAGGATGACTCTGATCAGTGTGCGAGACAAGGGTTTTCTACGGAGTTGACTGCGGTAGTTGAAGCTCTTCCTGTTCTACATGGTGATGCTTTGCTTCGGGTTATACCCTTGATCACGGTTGTCTTATGAGACACTGTCGAACGTCAGACAGACATGACATGTCAGACAGACATTGAGCCTCAGAATGTCTAATAGAATCTACAGAATCTTTTTTTTTACAGAAAAGTTATCCTTGATTTACCCTGTCCACGTTGAATCCTACGTGGCTGCCACGTGGCCTGTACAACTTAGCAATACGATGCGCGACTGCGCCACGTAGGACTGGACCGGCGGTCGCCTTGTCCTGGACCCGCGGTCGCCTTGTCCACCGCGAGTTGAGGCGATTGTCGGTCGCCCCTGAGCTATCGACGTTTGCCCCTATGCTACCGACGTTCGCCCCTGGGCGACCGGTGGTCTCATTTGACCGGTGGTCGCCTACTGTCGCCCCTGGACCGGTGGTCGCCTACTGTCGCCCCTAGACCGGTGGTCGCCTAGGGTCGCCTTACAGTGGAGGCTTCCCCTGAGTAGAATAAGTCATTTTGCTATCCAACATTATCCAAAATTCTTCCGTTCACGTTATCCAAACGTAGATGAAGCATTAAGACTTTAAGATGAAACAAATTACAACAATCCACGAACCCCTGAAGAAAAGGCTAACATCAACCATGAGGTTTGAAACTCATGTAACAAAAATTGTGGTGACATACATATGTGACTAGTGTAAAAAGCGAACATAATTATAAGAGTTGCAAAAATCTATTAAAACTGGAACAATATGTCAAAAGGTAGATTGTATGTATTGCAAGTATAATTTGTGAATTACATGGCTAAATGAGCACTCAATGACGTGAGATGGTCATCCCTAGGAGCCTATGAATTGCAAGAAGAAATACCGATATTGTAAACTAATTATTGTACTCTCTAAATACAGACTCTGGTGGAAGCATATGATATGGTTTTTCCATCAAGCGGTTCACTACCTCCCCACAGGTCATTCTCTTCTCCGATTCATGTCTGGTCAGTGATAACACTTTTGATAGGAATGAGATGAGGAATCAAATGAGGAATCTCGCACCGTCGAATTTGGGAATAATTCTTCGTCGAATTCGTTTTGCACATTAATCAGCTGGATGAGCTTGCCAACCGCATACAAATCTGATGCTACTGTGGTTGGATGTCGGAGTTCCTGGACGTGCAAATTTGTATCAGAACTTTCTGGTCCATAAGTATAGAACATCTCGGGCGCCACCCACCATCAAAGTGCCATATCGTCATCATTTTTCTTCTCCGACTCGTATCCATAACGTGAAGGCTGTTGTTCTAGTATACGAGATGCCATCCCCTAGTCACACACTCCAATACAAATCTTGTATTCTCCGTCAGTTGGGAAATGCAATAGTATGTTTGAGGGGAATAGGTCGTTGTGAAGTACTCCTATCTTATGCACCAGATTCATGATGTACACTAAACCCCAAGCTAACTTCATCCTATGACGACGGAAAAGGCTAATTCTCAAAGCATCCTGTGTAGTGAGACTCGGAACGTCCTTTACTTTCGACCAGTGAAGATGTTTGTCGCCGACCTTCTCATCTAACTTCAGAATTTCGTGTAGTGATCCTCCATTCCACCAATATGTGTAAGCCTCGAATGTTCTTGTATGCAACGCCCAAAACTTGATAATACTTGGATGATTCAAAGGACATATCATCCGACACCCTTTATATTTTCTCTTTCACAACTCCCACTTTCTATACTTTCTCACTTTCTATGCATTCTCAAACTTTACGGACAAATAGCCAATCACCATACCATACCCGGCACCATTCCCTTGAGGCCGTGACTTCTTACTTCTCTTAACCCCTAAAGTTGACTAAGGCCATATTCTAGACGATTAGGGTTTGGTCAGTTGAAACCTTTTGCAAGTAGAAAATTTTTTCCATACCTTTCCAAATAGTCCTTTTGAGGTTCCAAAATTCCATAAAATCAAGGAGATTTCCAAGATCAAATTTAGAAAGCACTATTCAAAATCTACCCATAACTGCCCAAATTACGCTAGACACTATGCTAGTTTATTCTCAAAATCTACCCAAAATCATTTGAAGCATAGATGCTTCAAAAATCACCAAATATTGAGAATTCATATTTTTTCCAACTTTTAATTTTTGTAAATGTAAAAAAGGCTTTAAGGCATGATCACACCGCTTGGATGTCCAATCCAATTATTCCTCACATTCTATTTTTATCTCAAAGATGAGCCTTCGTAGTTAAATTTCACAAACCTCCATGTGAATAATCAAGCACATCTTTAGGTTTCACGAGTTGTATGAAGATAAAATTTGTTTAGACGTGTTCCTAAATCACATAGGAACAAGGATTTCAAGAGCCACACGTCAAATTTCCTACCAAAAGAGGTTGTCTTGGCCCTCAAAAAACTAGTTACCCTTTCTACAACAAGGCAAAAAAACTTTGTCACCAACTTTGAACATTACAATCTCACAAATTGGTAAAGAACTTAAATATGAGATGTGATGTACATGTACACATACAAGTTAGGTGCTAGATCCTACGATTACATACATAAAAGTACGTCAAATTCTAAATTTTTTCACCTTGCATCAAAAAGAAGGTAGTTTTTGGGAGTTTTGAGACTTTTTGGTAAATTTGAGACTAGTCGACTTTAGGGTTTAATTGATTAGCCAGATTATTGGCAAGTTTCAGCGCATAGTGAAAAGTAAGCATCCTCAGGAAATTTCTAGAAAGCTAACATTCTGCCCACCCGTTTTAGTTTCGCAACTTGCCACCTTTTGAACCAACACTTTCAGAATCGAGTGAAAATCCTCCAAAAGCTAACTGAAATTTCCTTGCAGCAGTGACATTCGAGAACTTCGTTCAGACAGTTCATTGCAATGAGGAAAGTATGCTCCTCCAACTTCACACAGTCATCTTTTCCGAAAGAGTGAAAATGAGCAGTGCACAAGGGGCTCTTTGTGTTGACAAACGGAAGACTTTGATCATTTACCACTTCTCCTACATTGTTGTTTTTGAAAAAGAGACTGCACAAAGGTTCCAAGATGAGGAATCTAGCCATGCCACCATTGGAATTTGTCCATCTCTCAATGTGAGAGCAACAGGCAAATTCTGGTACTCAAATTATTTGCATACATACCAACATTCAAGTACAGAAGACAAGTCTATCAATGTAAGCTACGATGATGCTCAAAAGCAGCACTTTTTTGAAATTGGCAAGTTCTTCAATTGGGAGTGGCAAAGGGAATCAATTTTAAGAAATGTGCAAAGTATGTAGGAGATTGAAGTAATTGATTTTGGATAGCCACGAGATAGTTATGAATTTTGGAAGTGGAAGCCATAAGTGTTCCAAAACCACACACTCAGTAATGTGCACCATGGGTACTTGTAATAACAATTTGAAATTCAAAGCAGAAATGTAACACTACTTGGATTCCACCATCTTTCCATACTTTGAGGCGCCCAGGAGTTTTAACCATGCTTTCCGGTTCCATTCCCCAAGACATTCCTCTGCCCAAAAATACGGCTCACCACCTGGTTTAAGTTGGAATTCAGTTTCCGACAAATAGTGTCATCGCAGAACTCAGTAGGAGCCAGTAACAATGATCGGAAGCTTTAGTACCAGTTTCTATGAATGCACATTCCCAGCCCGGAGGTCTTATACAGTAACAAATCAGTCGATACTGGCTCTTAGGCTGAGGATTGCGTCATGATAAGAAGTACTGGAGGACGTTATAATTAGTATTTTAGTGCATGCGAGAATCTAGATGTCTCCACGACACGTACGTACCGCGCAGGACAAGCTAAAGAGCTGTGTCTTTGAGCCGGCCGTTTCTCAGACGATCCGACGACCCTTGAATCGAATGCAGATTTTCAACTTCCGAGTCACTTTTCAACGATCATGAACGAAACATTTCTTTTGTCGCAGACTTGGGACTTGCTGACAGTGATCTCTCTGGCTGCAGGTCTATACTATCCCTCGAGAGCTCACAGAGTCTATGTTATGTTTTGAGTATTTAGAAGTATTTTATTAGTCAAACAAGAGTTGGGCTGCTGTATAATTCCCAGGGTTTAGTGCGAATTATGACATTTTATGAGGTCAGATCTTGAGGAAATGAAAACATCAAGGAGATGCAAGTCATGTATGGCCATGTCTTTTGTTACATTCAGACGTGTTGACAAGAAGGAGACTTTAGACTTTTACCACATTTTATACAAAAGTGACCACAAAAGAGTCTTTTGCACAGTGAGATTTGCAATCATCATGTCCCAAACTGTACGTACGGTGCATGCGCTAGTGTTATAATACATTCCAATCTACGTATCACCATTGCTCTGAAGATTCCCTCGATTACGGAATTCATTCACTTTCAGAGCTCAATAATTGGAGGAACCAACAACGGCTGAACGTAACTTAAACTGAACATTGGAGTCCTGAATATTATATATACACCGACTACGAACCCCCAGCTACATGGCAAATGGTACCTACAGTTGATGTTTTCGTAATATGATTGGAACCCGAAGAATAAACCACCGGTCGCTGATCTAGTTGGATCCCTAAAGAATAAACCTAATCCTGCTTATTCCGAGGTCAGTATGGAGGTATATAAGTACAGCATTGGTGAACGTGGGGTCGTCGATCTTCACATGACTAAGACGATTTTGCCTGTAGCGTGGCCTTCGATGCTTCGGGCCCAGGCCTCTCGGACATTGGCCAGCGGAAACTTGGAGTCCACGATGACTTTCAGAGTGCCGTCTGCGACCATGTCCGTCACCTGCTGCAAGAAGCTCGTATTCTTCGCGTCCAGAACGAACGGCAGAAAGCTCTGATTCGAGAGCGTGATCTTGTTGTACCAGTTTCGGAGTACCGTTCTCAAGGTCGGCGTCATGTCTATCACTTTGCCTCGCTTTGTCAGCTGGGCTTTGAAAGCCTCCAGCGGTTGATAGGGTGCTAGTTGCACTACCACATCGTATTTCTTCCCGGAGGGGCTCCTGTATTGTGCTCCCTCCGTGCTCTTGTAATCTAGCACTTCGTCCGCTCCTAAGCTTTTTATGAGCTCCATGTTGCGGGCTCCACATGTTGCTGTCACGAAACAACCCGCTTTCTTGGCTATCTGCTCACACAAAGTCGCACAATCATGCAACAAATGTAAGATCCATGAGCATCAACTCAGAGTACTGTAAGCAAAACAGGTCCTCTGTTACTGTATGATTAATTCTGAATTATTGAAGAAAATTTTAGTTGTTGTTATTGAGTGATTGAGGATCTGTCTTTGTAACTGAGATAATGATTCAGTGCTTACCTGGGTCCAAAAGAGGCCGACCCCTCCGGATGCGGCGGTGATGAGAATGTTTAGTTTAGGGCCGGACCCGTCGAGCTTGAGTCCAACAAGATTAACGGCGCTTTGGAGTGCAGTCATGGCTGCAACTGGCAGAGACGCCGCATCCACGGCTGAAACATTTGCTGGTCTTTTAACCGTGGACGTCACGGGCGCCAGTACGTACTCTGCGTATCCACCGCCTTTCTGCACAGACATACAGACAACCACGAAACTCTGTTTTTGTCACAATTCCCCTTCCGTTTTTAAAGATCCACACTTCTGCACGTAACTCTTCTGTTCTTTCACAATTCAAGCCACCCCATAGATCCATTCTAACACTGTTTCGAAAAGATACAATAGTGATTCACATTTCGTGACTTCTGCACGTAAGGGTCATTGACTGCAGTCGCTCGAACTTCAGGTTCAGAGATTGAGTTTATCGACTTACCAGTAAATCGATCCAACTGAGGACTTTATCGCCGGGTGCAAAGTTCACCACCCCTGGTCCAACGCTGACGACCTCGCCGCTGATATCAGTACCTGAACGTCCGTCAATCTTCCATGAGAACCCTCTGTTTGATGCATACGAAACTCATGACCTCGAAAGTAGCTGAGAGTCAAACACGATAGACAATTACTGACCTGGGATGTGAGGAAATCGGCGAGGAAGGATATGCTTGAGCAATCCATCTTGAATCCGCCAGTCGACGATGTTCACACTGCTGGCTTCCACTTTCACCAGCATTTCGCCCTCCTTGGGCATCGGCACCGGCAAATCAACATACTGCACAGTTATCAGCACCCCAAACCATGAGCATCAACACCGACAAAATCTGTTGTCCTCTCTCTCAAACCACAAGCATACCGCCCCAAAATACATTGCAGAGTGGATCCGATGCTTGACCTCGAGTGCTTGAGGACCACCGTGGTACTTGGAGTATTGCGCGGCACGCATCGAAGTTGCCATGATCGATCAGTTTCCTGCAGGAAACGAAAATCAGGTTACTCACGGAATGTGACTTCACACACACATTCTGTTCTGTGATGTGGATCTTATATACCAGGCTCCCACAATGCAGATTCAAGTCAGTATAATTTTCAGTTAATCGAGCTTATGTGCGTGGGACAGGCACTATTTCAAAAAGGTGGGTTTAGCATACGGACTGTATTGAGCTTGTTGTGTGCGTGGGACCAAGAAGGTCTTTCGATCTCCGCTTGCCCGGCCTGCTGTAGGCAAAAGAGTTGTCACTGTCTCTCTCGATCAGATTGAATAGTCTTCTCTGCAAGAAGGAATGGCTGGTCCGAAAGGTTTGATCACCTGGGTGGAACATCCAATAGAAAAGTGTCAGGCATCCATGAATTTACTCATTCCGCACTAAAACGTGGACTCATGACGAGCGTTTTAGACATGCATTTGCTCCCTGGTTTGATTTTGTTGTCTTTTCTCAATGGAGCATGAAGCTCGATGATTCTGATTTTGCTCATGTTTGGTGATTTGAGTTTAAAAACTAATAAATATGAACATCGGTTGTAAGAATTTGCGCCACTCTTGAATTTGAGCCTGAAAGAGTCTCCATAACTTACCTTTGAAGGAGAACTACGAAGAAACATTTCAATGATTTGGTTTGACACATTTATAGGTTTATATGTCTTTATTTTACGTTATACTTCTGCTTTTTCTTTTCATTTCATTTAGTACTGAATTGCTTCATATTCTAATCTACTTTTACTTTATAACTACGTCATAAATTTCCACTTCTATATAGACAATGATATTTCTTTTACTTTATGTTTTCATTCCACTTAAAGTAAAAGCTCCCATGTTAGGAATTCCAATAGCCTGGCTATGATCATGGTTTGTTTGGTATGCATTTTCCTACGCCTCAAAATTCTTGATGTTGAAGCTACTAACACTAAAAACTCATAGTAATACCTAAAAATCTCCCTTACTATTCACTTTTCGAAAAGAATACTCTAAAGTCTCAAAAGCTGCATAAATAGCCAAATAATTATTTGTTACATTGAAACTTTTTTGACCAAAAACTAGCACCCAACACATTTCTCTACAATGTTTCTAAAAAGTGACTGCAGTATAACAGATTTGGCCACAGAGGATCCATATTGCAAACAAGCTCTCCTCGGCTTGAATTTTTTTTTTTTTTTTTTTTTTCATTTTATTTTTAAATATATTGTGTGAAAATTTTAGGAGAATAAAAACAAATCACCTACAAGAAGTCTCCTTTTAAAATGGTACAAAAAATTGACTAAAACCCCCTCTCGTGTATATGCATTATTTGATTTATTCCCTCACCTAGACACCTAATGTTCAAATACTGATGAATTTGATATTATAAAAGCCCTACAGTGTTGGGTTTGATTACTGTTCATAACATCAATTGTAAACACACGGTTCATATCTAGGCAAGTATGTGGGAAGAAATCTAGACAAACTTGGACAATTAGTGTTGTCTAACCAGAAAAAAAATTCTATTCATTTGTTAGATACAATTTAGATGAGATGTACATTTGATACATTGAAGATGTCTTAGGGCCATAACACATCATGGGAGGAAAGGCAGTGAGATGGAAGATTCGTATTGGTTCTAATTAGCAACTGGTTGCCACATGAGAGGAAGTAGGGAGAGTGGCAAGAGTGACATGGAGCAACTTTGTAGCTATGGGGTTTGCTTTGGATGTTGCTTTGGGATTTACATGGCAATGACATGGCACATGGGAGGCACTTGAAAACTACTAGGCACTAGTGCCTGAAAGTCGACCGGCAATTGAAGAAAAGTGGAGAAAATTCAAGAGCAGCAGCAGCAGGCAGGGGCGGCCTGCCGATGGTGTGGCATGGCCCTTAGATATACCTCTCATCTAAATTGTGTTTGACAAATGAATAAGAGTTTTGTGTGGTAAGACAAACCTTGGGGACAACCACTTTCAGACTAAGTAAGTGGGCGACATTCATTTGCTCCCTCAAATACTTGACAAGAACATTCTCCTCTAAATCTGTGACACTAATCATGTTTCTAAAACTGAGACGCTATTTGTTGTGACACACTAATTAAACCCCAACAGTAAATGAAGGTAATTGAAGGTGTGTTTTTGAGCTCACCCTGCATGCTAGTTCATGAAACATTTTGCACTTTGCAAAGTGAGATCTGTGTAGCTCAGAGAAAAGCTTCAAAAAGAGATTGGCACTTTTGGACTGCCGGTAGACCGACATTCTTTCGGGAATTTTGCTATTTTGTTGTTTTTTGAGCATGAACTCAAAACACCCAAAAACAATTTAGAAATAATAATAATAAAATCGAAAATATGTACATTATCATGCATTACGAATCTGTAAACACCTGCTCCAAATATTTGTGTTTTCATGGCAGACTGGTTACAGCCAGAGTTGTCTTATCAGACAAAGTTCCTATTCATTTGTCAAACACAATTTAGATAAGATGTACATCTTAAATGTATCAAATGTACATCTTATGTAAATTATGTCTAACGAATGAATAGGAATTTTGTCTGATAAGACAACACTGGTTACAGCACGCAATCCCCTACTATGCGGTATTTCCCTCACAATGCGGGATTGATTGGAAATTCATCCATCCGGATTCCAAATTTCATCGATAAATTTTGTGAACTCTTCTACATTCACCTAATTTGTGGGCTTTTTCAAAGTCTAGAATTGTTACATGAGAAGCTTTATCGAAATTTTAAGCAAATCATACTCAACATAAGAAAAGATCGGAATTCCTTCCACAACATAAAAAATTTAAAAACTTCCAATGCTATCAATAAATACCATATGTGTGAAATAATAAATAAAAAAAAGATAAAAATGAAAAGCTTCGGCCTGTCCAGATTTAATCAAATATGGTTTTCAAACTGAGATTATTAGGCAGAAATGCAACTGGCATTGTTTGGTAGGATGTCCAAGTCTTTCTTTAAGAATTGGATGCAGAGCTTGCAAATGGTGCAATGGCATGAAGAATGAGTTGACCAATTCAATTATCAAATTTGGAAGTACAAAAAATGTGATAAAACTATGAGTACCTAATGATGCTTTAAATGCCACATTGTTGTTCCAACTTTATTTTTACTCCCAAGACAAGTAAAAATGTTTGTTGCACGCAAAAGTGTCACTTTCTATGATGCCACATTTAACCGCTAATGTTGTAAGGCCTCAAACAGCCCTCGGTCATTGCAAGGTGCAAATTTTTGACTTCTGAAAAAAGATTTGAGTATGTAACCGTCGGAATCTAGTACCTAACTTGTACATGTATGTGTGTATGAAATCTGAGAATCAAACTCCTCACCAATTGTGAGATCATAATGTTTAAAGTCGAGAAAAAGTTCTTATCCCTAGTTGTAAAATGGGTTTGGAGTGTTTTGTGAACCTAAAAACCACTTTCAAGAGTAAATTTGAACTGAGGCTCTTTGAATTCTTGAAGACTAAACGAATTATGATTACGTCTATATAATTTGTACCCTTATGGCCTTATTGGACCTATGCTACATATAGAAATGCTTGATTGTTCACATGGAAGTATCAATGTTAAAATGCAAATTTTGAAGTAGTGAAGATCACTCATATGAGCATTCATGAATGTTTTTAACATGACTTTTGTGGTGTGATGGAACCAATCTAGTTGTGCTCACAAAGGATTGGATATTGCACCATATGAACAAGTATATCTAAGTTCTCTTTCTTGGAAAAACTAACAAGTCTGCATGATTTCACAAACTTTAGCTTCTTCTTACAACAACTATAATTAACAATATCTATAATTTCTTTAATGCCACATACACAAATTGCTTGAAGTAGCCTATACTATATGTGGTGCCTTAGCTTTAAGGTGAACAACAATCAAATTGGGCATAGTTTCCTTCCTAATTGCATTTCAACTCCAAAGTGAAGATTTAACATCTCACAATCTTTTCCGACTCATAATAATCTACGATCTTATAATCTTTGAGGCCTCATGACTCCAAGTTCGATCCACATGATTCGCATTAATTCTAATACAGTATTGCTTTAGTTTTAAGCAAGCTATTTTTTAGTAATATCTTGACTTATATAAATCACACCATTCTAAAATCTTAGCCTAAAGGAGAGAGGTCTACAATGACCTCCTAACTACCCTTTGTGAAATCTCTGAACAATTCAATTGAATTTGAATGTGAGAAATTCAACCGTAGAATCTTGTTTGGAACTGTGTAACTACTCTACCCGCCAAGATTTGATTGTACAAATCTTGAGTTATATTCATTGAAAGTTTCAATTTTTACAAAAACAACATATCTTTTTCAAGCAAATTGAGCACAATATGGTCGATTTTGACTTGCAAATAAGACTTTCATTACAATGCAAAGATTATGAGTTGACACTGATGTAAGGTAGAGGGACCCATTCCCGACCGGGGACCAACAACCGATCTGTAGGTTATACAAATTCTGCGAGCCAGGAGACTGATTGCCGTCATTTCTTCTCTGAATGATGATTGGCTGAAATGATGATTAGAAACCACTCTCGCTGTGATCGGTTATGGGTGGTTTTCAACTTTTCACTTAAAAAATTTGTAACTATTTCAATATTGGGAATAAAATTCCAATTTTTTTTGCATTCAACAATAACCTTATGTTTGTACAGGGGAAAAATCCTCTTCAAATTATTAACCTCAAAAACATATGCTAAAAACCTTAAGTGGTCGGTTATAGGTCCTTCTACCTCATAAGATGGAAATTGTCAGACTGGTACAATTTAGCTTCTTCATCTCCAAAACATGAACCAGGATTGCACTACAAATTCAAAAAACCATCAATTCGTCTGCGTTGAAAGCAAGCTTCACTTTCACAATTTCAGACTCCGCATGAAAGTTGATAGAATGGGATTCAACCAAAAAAATTTGCTACTTTAGGACGGTTGGATATTTTTCTTGGTTTTCACAGCGAGAAAATTCTAAACATCGAGGCCCGGTTGGAACCATGTCCTTCTCAACATGCATGCCCCAATGGTAAAATCATAGGCTAGACCTCCCCCACAAGAATCTTTGAATTGCCTTTCCACACACATGGTTACATCGAAAGAAAGTTTCACATTTCGTCAAGAAAATTGCAAGCAAAAGAAGTAACTTTACGAACATTTTGTCAAGAAAATTGCGAGCATAAGAAGTAACTTTACGAAAGAAGTAACTTCACAATCACAAGAACCACTTGTCCGCATGGGTTATGTAGTCAATAACATTTCGTCCACATGGGTTATGGCGTCAATAGCATTTCTTCAAGCATGGTTAGGACTATCTCATAACAAATCATTGCATCTACCAATTAGACCATTCAATTCATAATTTTGAAGGTCAAATTCCAAAGTGAGGAGTAAAAGCGTGATCCGATGTAAATGACGTGAAAGAGGTATTCTCACTAGACCGAGTGTTGTTGTAAGCAATCAAGCTTGACCGAGGAAATGCTTGCTTTTGCCAACATTTTGGAGCTCATTGGTAGGACGGAGTCAAAACGCGTACCCATGTGCATGGGGGAGAATGCGACGGGCATGGTTTTTTACACCGGACCTTCAATACATTTCACTCTCCATGCCCACTTTTGCATACTGAGCATGGGTTCGGTCAATTAGGTTGATTGTTGCGAGAAGCCGAGAATGCGAGTGCGGACAAGGAGTGTCAATTTCTCGTTGTGATGGCACCTCTCCACCAAATCTAGTCAACAAATGCACTATCCTCACTCTCTCTCTCTCTATGGCATGCCCACATATTTTGCACTTCCCTATGACCGGTGAACTAACCTCTCTTTCTTCTTCTCTCTTTTCTTTTCTTTTTTTTTTTTTTTTTTTTTTTTTTTTTTTTTTTTTTTTTGGGTCTCTCTCTTGGTCCACTTATTGAGACATGAAAGAAACATGGTGCATCCTTTGAAGTCCCTTTTGGTAAAAATATCGGAACTTTCATGGATTCCTTTAATCCATGGCTGAGAGTCGAGGTCCTCGGGGTTCTCCGTAGGTGGTAAAAAAACTGCACTAATGTTTCATTGAGTTCGCGCGTAATCTACCCAGCATTGTGCCTGAGCTTTTGAATTCTTCCAGTTGTGACTTTAGAAGAATTCGGGACTTTGTGTAACACTTTGTATTTGCCAACTTCTGGCATTATGTTGTCTAAAATGTCAAATGTAATGTTATAACCATGTTCTTTCATGTATAACATGAGCTCACGAAGTTCTGTACGTCACCCACAAGGACGAAAATCACAATTTTTTGAAATAGGAGGCAAAGTTTAGGATCATCGTTGTATCCATTTGAAGTGAATTTGATACCGCTTTTGCTCCAAATTAAGGCAGGTACAATAATGGCTCACAAGGCTTAACTCTTAACCCCTAACTTTCCTTGAAACCCAAAACAGGTTTTGGAGGTTCCTGTAGGAGAAAACTCAGTCAACTTTGACCATTATAATCTCACAAATGAGGAAGAATTGACGGTTCAAATTTGGTATGTGAGAAGAATGTCAAGTGAACTTTGAGATCTTACGGTTAAATCTTTTAAATAATGCTTAGATTGAGTCTTTTTGAGCTTTATATAAAGGAAGGTCAAATTTTGTGACTGGATCGTTTTGCAACAAGGAAATTTAGGGGTTAAACGCCGAGGCAAGCCCCAGGTGTTTGTTTTCCAACTGAATCTGCTTTGTAGCTCTCAGTGTACTCAACTTTTCACTTATATATTGATGTTACACTGGTCACCTTCTTATGATGCATTCATTTTACAATTCAGATCCCCAATTTGTATGAGTGATTTTGTGTCGTTTGAAAGGATTGCGGTTGGTAGGATGGGGTTACATTACATAACCTTGTATGAGGTTGCAAGCTCATTAATGATTGGTTCATTCATGATGCCCGAGTTCAAAAAGTGCACTATTTGTGACGCCCAAGTCCAAAAGATGTTGTCATCCAATTTTGAGCTGCCTTGGCACTCACATTGAACTCCAAAGGGTGCCATTTTTGGGCACCATTTGAGTAGTTTAGCTTTAATCTCCTTTAAGAATTCATAATAACTTGTAGGAATATCCAAAATTGATGATTTCCCTTGATCTAGTCATCCAATAATTTTAACCCTTAAATGTCTAGCTATACGGATTGGGGCAGCCCAAAATTGGATCACAACATCTTTTGGACTTGGGCATCATGAATAGTGAAATTTTGAACTTGGGCATCATGAATGATCCAATCAAATGATGAGCTTGCAACCTCCTACAAGGTTATGTACAACCCCAACCTACCTACCACAATCCTTTTAAAGCACAAATCACTAATACAAATTGTGATTGGAATTCTAAAATTTCACTTTTTGAATGCATCACAAGAAGGTGACCAGTTTGACATCAAAATATAAGTGAAAAGTTGAGTACATTGAGAGCTACGCAGGAGATTCTGCTGGAATCGGCCCCCTCGGGGCCTCTGACGTTTAAGAGTTGCTTATATTGTTAACTTCAATTCCGATTCCCATACAGAAATTCGCACCAATACGAACCAGCCCAACTCAGCCTTGCAGAAACACAATCATAACGATATGCCATGTCCAAAAGATGGTGGCCAAATCTTGAAATTTTCATTGAGAAATAGAAGGTGTCAAAGTCTGAAACATGTTGGTTTAGATATCAGCTGCACATCAACTAAGAGCATCCGCTGCGTATACCCTATAAAATGACTCGGTAAGTGGTTTTTGGCGTGCAATAATGAGTCCCTGTTTATCGTGTAGCTCCGATGGTGTGTGTCCCTCCGCACCCGTGACTGGCTATAGGGTCACATGTTTTTCTCCTCTTTCCTTGAAAGTTGCGAGCGGGTCCCGCCACTTCATCTCCCACTTCGTTTCGAGGCAGTGCTTCGATCTCCACCTCCCCTTCCCGCCATCGCACTTGCACGTTGTCAAGTACACAGTCACTTGATCCTTTTGCGGATATCCTGGACGTGGTTCCTGAGGCTGTACCGTGACCCCGTCAAGTGACATCAAGTTGGTGTCAAAACCACTTCATTTGACGAGCCCGCCTTTTTGCCGACCGTTGGCATAGTGCCGTTGCGGCACACTTTCGTTGGCCGGGCCCGCTCACAACCTCAGCGGGACCGTTTGCAGTGTAAGGCAGCGGATGCTCTAAGGGTCATAACTCCCATACTCCTCTTGAATTTCTTATTCACGATATTCATAGGGCAAGATAGTCATCCAGACCGTATCCTTCCTTCTACACAAAAACTATCCATTGAAATGCTTTAGTTCTTCACTTCAAAGAAAAACTTGAGTTGAAGGTTTATGGTATTCTTACGAGCATGTTGACAATGCCCGCACACTGATTCTCTCAAATTTACTCCATCCGTGCCTAATACTGATCCCTGATACAATGAAGGAGAAGTGTACTGTAAGTCCGACGTGCAGCAATTCAAAAATGAATCAACTTGCACATTCTGCATACAACCTTTACACGGGTGTTAAAAAATTAACGTTTCAAGCGAATGAACGTTCACAGAAAGGCTCCAGTGCGATGATTGACAGGTAAAGTTCATGAATAGCAAGACGCTGACTTGTTGAACCTTTCCGAGGAGTGACGTTCTGAGAGCTATCCTCGACTTCTAATTGAGCTCTTACTGCCCTTACACCAATCGTTCTCTTCACAGCCAAAGCATGTGAACTGGCAAAAAGAGAGGCAGAATTGTGAAGATGGCGTCTAGGTGGTTGAAGACCATCATTCTGCAATCGCATACAGTTTTACAGACCATCTGGGTACTACGATAAATCATTCCTTATCTGAAGTTTACAAAGGTTTACAAAGGTGTTCATTGATACTGATAATTTCGCGGTCGCGGAGGTCCAGGCCAGTTGTTCCGGCATAGTAGACACTGGGAGAGGAAATTTCATCGGTCGCATGCAAAAATCTGAATACAAGAGAAGATATCAAGAAGAATCTGTATTTCATTTGATTGAAAGATGGAGAAGACCGTCGATGGTCTACTTTATAGTTTGTACAGCGAGAGGCTGCAAAAGGAAACATGAAGGGTGTGCATTTCTGCCCTTCTGATATTCCTCCTGAGTTTGGAAGATAGAAAAGGTAACCAAAAAAAAAAAGGGTTGCACCTAAACAAAAACGGCGAGTAGAGAACAGTAAAGGTATATCTACGGGATTGTGGCAGCACAATTTTCTGTACGCAGATGGACATGATCCAAATTCTCATGATCCAATCAGAATTGTATTGAAGCTGATCCCAAATGCTCACTCACTCTCCGTCTCTACTACGCACAAGAACCATCTAAGAATCTGAGAAATAGGACCGGTGACTCACGAAGCTGCTACCAGTCGAAGTGTCTGATACACCACGAGATTTGGAGCATCATATATACTTGGATTTTGGATTGATTTTGCCCTCCTCAGGCAGTGGTTAAGAGTACCACATTGCTGCCGGTGCGCAAGATAGAAAGAATGCCGAACATGGATCATGGAGGAATCGATCAGCTGCTCGACCGGGCAGCACACAAAGTGGCCGCATGTGGAAGCTTCGCCACGCCCAAAAGCTTCGCAAGGGAGTACTTTTTGTGCACCACCGTCAAATTTCCCTCCCCGGACTTGCTGTGCAGCACCGCCATCAACGATGCACACTCCCTGATCACCCAAAGACGAGCAAATCAGTGCTAATCCCACAATGTTGCTGCAGGAGCTGCAAAACGGAAGGGCATAATCACAAATAGAACTGTGTCTTACCTAACATGGGCCTCAGTGTAGCCGCTATGGCGTTGCAGGGCAGGTCCCCAGCAAGGCTCCCTGGCTAGTGTGATCTGGGCGGTGTAGACAGCGGCAGCGGCTAGCAGCGATGGAGAGTACTTGATCATGGGGTACTCGGTGAGACAAAGCTCAACGAGAAACCACGCGACCATCTCGAGCTGCGAGGCAACGGTCTTCTCCTGCTTGTCAGAAGCGGCGGCCTTAAGGAGACGGACGATGAAAACGTACGGGGTTGGCACCGTAAGATTGAACTTCAGTGTGTTGAGCATGTTCTTCTCCATGGTCAGCACTTCGTCGCGAGTGTAGGCGTTGTCAGAGATGTGGACGAAGTCGTTCACTTCGGGTGCCCAGATCTCTTCGTATTTCGCGGCCAGGAGCATTGCTGTGACGCCCACGAGCTGCAAGTTCTTGCGGGATACGCTTTGTACGCAAAGGTAACGATCGATCAAGTTCGTGGTCAGGAACAATGTCTCCGGCATCAGCTTGAACTTCAGGTGAACCTGGACCCGGATTCGCAACGACGGTTAGTATCAGATGCTGGCTACAACGGCTTGATGATCAATGCTGCACTCGGTGATTGTGACAAGAAGGATCCAGATGAGTAAGAGAGCAGACGCATACCTCAATGAGCCAATCGATGAGGATAGCACGCATTTTCTCGTTAATGTCAGACTGGCGAGACATGTAATCAGCAGGCACGCAGCTCTGGACCTCCGTCTTGCGGTAGAATCCGTAGATGTCCTCAATGTACTCTACAACTGCAAGCTGGTTTCCTGTGTCGTGCTCGTCAATGTTGGGGACCGGCTCCTCGGCCTCGTGCATTTCAGCATCGAATACACGACGCGCAACCTGCAGAATGATAAATGCAGTGTCAGCAGTGTAATCGGAACCGAGACGAAGCATCCAGATGTCGCGCGTGAAAAACTAGCTATCGCACTCATCAGATTAACTCAATTCAAGAACTAGTGATTCAAAGTCATAACCAAATCATGGTCGATTGTTGGTCTTACCTCGCTGCGCTCGGTGAGTGTGGCAGTTAGAGTCTGCTCCTTCTCCTTCTTCACAACTTTGGAACGAGCGTGCGCTTTCAGGCGAGCTGGATTTCCTGCCTGATAGGTGACTACGTTGCTGTTCGTCGCAACGGGAACCTCGACCTGAGCTTCGGAAGTCGCACCGGCTTCTCTGGGTTTGGGCTGGGTGGTGCGCCTCTTCGTTGCACCCCAGGTGGCCACATCCTCGGCTGCCTTAGCATCGACCTTGACGGCCTCGGCTGGGACAGCAGTCTGATGTGCAAAAGAAAGGGGTCAATTTACGTCCACTGTCAATTAGCTCGAAAACTGAATTGACAATGTGGTGCGACTGCATACCGTAGTAGCAACCGGGACTCGCGCGGCAGCCTGGTTGTTCTGTAGATTCGCCCCAAACCTCCGAGTGATGGGGCGTGAAATGGCCTCTGCTTGCAACACAGCTTGCTTCGCGACAGGCCTGCGATATACGAAATGAGGCATAGATCAGAATCCACCATCGCTCAAATCCTCAAAAGACATCAGAAGTTGAAATTCTTATCTTTCCGAATCTGAAATCCCTGATTCGAAATGAGAGTATAGGAAGAGGAGCTTACTCGACGACGCCTTCTTTCACATTGCAGCGCACGGACATTGTCTGGACGAGGTTTCCAATGTCACCGAGGGCCCTGCGGTTCGACGCTTGCGCCGCCCTAGTGTTGCGGGTCGCAATGCCGGCAGCAGCTGCAGGGGAGGAGAATGTCAGTCACAGCTGCATTGCGAACTGCTCCCATCTGATCCAATTTAAAACCAATCAGCAGGCGAGTGTAAAGACTGAGAATACTAACCTTTAGCAGGGACAGCGGGCTTGCCGCCATCGCCCCGTTTGTTCTCATCGCCGAAGCCAGACTGCTGCTGCATTATCAATGCACACGATCAGTACAATGACCGAGGCCTATCGCAACATCACCTGTGTGTGCATCCCTGATAAGTAGGAGCTAGACGATGACACCAATTTCAATTTACCAGAACTCGGTTTCTCTCTCTTGCAGACGGGACGATCACGACATCATTCCTCCTCGCACACTGCACACATTGCCCGAATCTTATGACCTAGGTAATGGATCCATTTCCCCCTGCATTGCCCTGGAACTAAGGAACTCGCAACTCACCCTTGTTGCGAACATGGTTGCTGGCTTCTTAGGCAAAGATCTCAAGAAACGCTGCTCCTTCGCACCGTCGCCAACTTGCCCCTCTCTACGGAAATACCGGACCGCCGCTCGAAACTCACATCAACCTAATGCCCGGTACACCGTCTTCACCCAAATTCAAATGTCGAGTACACCCCGGGATCGCTCAAAAACCCAATTATCTAGCTAATCTCTCATTCGCAAACTCCGAGGATAAGGTAACTGATCGAAGAGAATGCAAAGCTTCAATATCTCGCGCTCACAGATTAGAATGTGGCGACACTGATGAGGCAAGCTATACTGGAAACTCAAATGCGGGCGGGAGGATCACAATGGAATGCGAATGCGACGATTTCAGATAATGAGGCCAAAAGGAGAGATTGTGTAGAAGTACTCGCAGACTGATACCGAAATTGCACACACACTGACGCTGCTTGTGATCACAGGGTCTGGTCTTCATACAGGCCCTTGCTCAACGGCTATGTCCTGGGACCGGCAACGGTACTGCCCGCTCGGCCGTCGATCTGGGCATCAGACGGTGCGCCGTTGGCGCGAGTCTCATCCATCGATGGCGTGAGTATCATCCTCGCATTCGCGTCGTGGATGTCGCTGTTCATCCGTGGATCGGGAGCGCGAATCCAACGGCCGCGAGTTTCATCCACTCCATGCCGTTGGTCTCATCCATCCACGTGCGTCGATGGCCGGGATTCCGGGGACTTTCATCCGTGGACCCTCCTGACATATTATGTCATCAAACGGTCTCCTCCTCCAGGCCGCTGCGAATTTCGGCATACAACCTCATTACTACTCATGCTTCCTATTTGAGTTAGTCCACTCCTTCATGTCCTCCTTGGGTACCCACAATTGTATATGCATAATTAAAATAATTAATTCAATGTTTCTAGAACAAAATGCCTCCTATTGGATCAAAAATTAGAGAGGAATGTATACTTTTCTTCTCATGTAAAGTGGGTTATTTCCTATTTAGATATTTGTATCTATAGGAAATGGAGGTATGAGAGCTGATTACGGAACCTTCCCTGATTACCCAAAGTATGGGTGGTTAAGGTCTCTTAACTTTACATAAGTGCTACTCTACATAGTATGGGAGGTGAGGCTATTGAACTAGGGGCATACGAGAAAGCCTCGTTTGAAGCAATTCCAGAGCTCATTGGACATAATACAACTTGCAGTGTATGGATATGAGATCCTCATTGTATCATGTTATGAACATTAATTATATTACACATTCGAAGTAGACCTTTATTTTGGTTGTCGTATAGTTCATGTGTTAAACTCAAACACATATGATACAAATATATACATACTTTTGTACTTGGTCTTTTATGGATATGAAAAATGAAAAGATTGAATTCATCTGAAATCAACTTACTGATAACTTCATGACAACTTTGAGTTACCTACAAGTTATATTTGATATGATACTACCAAGACACACGGGTAATATTAATTTTCACCATTGGTACTACCAAAGCGTTAACTAACTAATGAGTTTGAAAACCGAGCACCATACCTCAGATTTTATAGTTATTCATGAGACAACGCACAATTATCATGTTTGGATGAACGTTGGAAGGTTTACTTAGGCGTTTCCGTATGTTTACACTTTGGGAGCCCCACTTTCTCCTCAATGCGTATAGCGCGCAGCTTTTGTCATGTCTCTGCATTGCGGGAAACTTCTATCATGTCTGCCTAGAGCAAGCAGCCTCTTTCATGTATTTGCAATGCGGGCAACTTCGATCATGTCTCCGTAACGCAGGCAGCTTCTATCATGTCTCCGCAACCCATCCAACTTCTATCATGTCTTTGAACGCACGCAACTTTTATCATGTCTCCACAACGCGCACAACTTTTATCTGAGCCATGGAACTGCCTATACTACAAGTGTGACATAAGAGGACCCTAATTGGTATTCAAACATTATGTTGACATACTTCAATAACGGCATTAAGCTTGAAACTAAGTCTTTATGTGATAAAACGACGTTGGGGATTCAAAATTTAAAACATGTTTTTGGTTATTTATTTTAATTTTATTACCACAACTTGGGGAATTTTGCAATGTATTTTCGTCAAACATTGCTCTAAATATAGCAACGTCCTCGTGAAAATAAACAACGTTACCAAATCACCAAGCAACATAATTTATAATTTTGTAGATTTGCGTTTGAAAATGCCACTAGAACAAATAACACATAAAACTTGAGCAACTTTTTCCAAAAAAACAACACAAAGAAACCCCTCTTTTCTAATATTGTAACTTAGACCGCGACAATATTAACACATTATGCGCACTATTACAAATATCTATATGCCACAACCATCTTACTATCCGAAGTTTTGTACTTCATCTCATCAATATTTTGAACGTCTTACATAGGAAGCAAAGATATAATCCCAAAAATGAAATGTAATACAAAAAGTATAAATCTACCAAAAGGGATACATCCCCTAATCAACAAATTGCCCAAAAATAAAAACAAACAAGCCTCTCCACACTAGCCAGGAGATAAATCTCGAATTTTGTGCTTGCCAGCGACCCAATTTTTGAAACCCCCAAGTAGTTTGACCAAGCCTGGCCCCCACACTAATTATAGTAATAGATTTCCCATATATAACAATTCTTCCAGGTATGTGTGTTGCATGCCACGTGAGCATTTTGCCACCATGGCATTTTACGTATTTTAATTTAATTTAACCCTCATTCGCCAGCATTTATTTTTTTGTATTTTCAAAATTTATGTTTTTGGGTTGTTGGATGTTTTGCCACTTTGGCCATTTATCCAAACTGAGGGTGGCCAGACTGGAAGGGCCGCCTCGGGAGTCGCTCCCTCTTCGCTGGATTTTGTGTTATGGGAATTGCCCCCCCCCAATGATAAATAATAGTTTTAAATTTTGATTTTGTGGGGGGTACTATTGTACTACTGGAATGTCGGATTCTTTTGTTTACATATTTACTGGGATGGGTGACTTCCCGGGAAGTCCCGATGCTGCATCCATTTTAAATTTTAGAAAGGACCGGAGTTTCTATCTATCTATCTATCTTTACATATTCATTTAAAGAATTGGGTTTTGATAAGTTAACTTGTGAAGCGGTTTAAGGATGAATTTCCAGCCTGGCACCTTATTTGTGTGGATTCTCTTCGTATTTTAACCCCCTAAGAATCCAGGAAAACCGATTCGGAATTTTCAGATTTTGAGTAGCTCATTTGAAAAGAGTTAAAATTGATATTTTTGCCTAAGGTGAAAAATGGCAGTTTTTGGTTTTGGAGGTCGAGGAAACGCTTGGTTTTTTAGGGGTTAAACGTAAAGGGACTACCTGTAAATTAGAGGTCGTATTGATTAATATTTCAATTTTGAATCTTGTTAACAATCTATGTGTTATTCTAGAGCAATAGAAATGTGTAGCAAGAGGTACTTTGGCAGAAGTTTTTTTTTTTTTTTTTTTTTTCGTTTTTTTGCAATACACTTGCTATGTATTACTTCGTTGCCCTTAGTGATTAGTAAAAGTTTATACAAAAAAGAAGTATATTAGACTCCTATGGGTTGGCGTGAATATAGTGTCCCTTGATGGTGGTATGCCTATAGGACATAACAATAGTGGTATAGGACTACTAACCCCTCTCATGTTGGCCATTATATTCTGTCCATACAAACAATAGAAATTCAGTCACTTGAAACGAAAGTATATGGGAAAGTACATTGTAGAAATGTATAACACAAGTACCGTCAATTTGGTAGAAATTTTATCATACTTTCAATGCTAAGATTTGTAAAATTATGGTTTTACAATCTGTAGATGGCAAGTATTAGTCTCCTCACATTACTGGACAAATGTGGTAGATAGATAGTTAGATAGATAGAAACTCCGATCCTTTCTAAGGGGCCGACGTGAATGAAGTGTCTGTTCGTAATGCTAATATCCCGATGGCCACTAGACAAGGGGAAATTAGAACAATACTACTTCCCCCTCTCGAGGGTAAACACTATAACTATGCTAGTTACTAGTGCCTTGAAGATACTTGACATAGTATGTCCCCAAAGGGCTTTGAGGTACCCATACAACAAGGTCCAAGGACCTCCCACAATAGTTGGGTGGACTGTATTGGTGAACAACATGCCGGCATGGGGAATGGAACCCACGACCTCCTCATTGGGGGCCTAAGCTCTAACCACCAAGCCAAGGCTTGTGGTGCCTGACAACTGTGGTACTTTCACTAAGCTCTCTACCAAGCTTGAAAAGACAAGGCACTCTTGGTAGAGAGTTTGATGGAAACACCAACCCACTTTTCTACCAATGTTACAACGACCCAATTCTACATTTTTTTTTTTCTTCCTATCACAAGGAATGTTTTCCAAGCCACCAAAACAAAAGATTAATTCAATTCCCCCCACTCCCTTCAAATTCTATATCTAAAATATTACAAATCTATTCCATCTCTGCTGGATGTATGTCATTTTAATAGTAAAAAAGAACAATATCTGTCAGTGAGCCTCTAGTGTCCATGTGGCAGGGCCTTCGGTTGAGGCGATCATTTGAATATTAGTGGGTCACTGTAAAAGTGGTGTAAAAATGATGGCAAGCAAACTATAGTAAGTTAGTAACCAAATTTGAAAATTAATTGTTTGGCCCAATAATATAAAGTAGAGAGAGGATGGAAACCCCCTGCCATCAACATTTACTTGCTACCATTCAATTCTGCAGGTCTTTCAAAATGGGAGTTTATTTGCAACCTGGACTTTCATCATGTTCCTTATCATTACCACTTTTGAATTTTCTGGAAAATGAGAAAATAGAAAGGTCTTAGATCCTAACTTGTACGGAGTACCAATTACATTACTAAGTTTGTATTTTATGATCACGAGGCGTATGCAAGTTTAACACATTTGCATCAAGGAAGGTTAGGGGTTAATATTTGTAGATTTAGAGTAGTAGAGTTGAATTAACCCCTAGGATGTTGCAAGAGGCCAATGTGAGTTTTGGTCGTCCATTGAGTTTTTATATGTAGATTGTGTGATGCTCAAACCTTTCAGAGATCGTAGAGTTTTCAACGAGACCATTCATGCTTGAAATTTCCTCATACTTTAGGAGATGATCACTCTCAAAGTCTGAGGCATGCTCAAATTTGCCCAAAAGTACAATATATCCCCACATATTCTCGAAATGGTGCCCTAAAACAATTAAATTGCGATAACTCTAGAAATTAACTCAATATCGAGATTTTACCTTTTTTTTTCAATTATGCTTTTTTTTTTTTTTAATTTGGTGAAAATAGGGTCTCAAGGCATGTTCTCGCTGTTTGGATAATTTCTTTGATAATTCTTCACAACTCATGCTTTACGGATTAATGTTTCACTAGAAGATATACATATACATATGCAACACAGAAAAAAGGACAATTGATTTATATAATCTATTTGACATAGTCGAGTGGACTATGGTATAATTACTATAAGAGCATGTCGGCGTGAACGAACAACTACCAACATAAATACCTATCTCCTCCTGTGAGAATAATAGGATTTTAAAATATTCTTGTATGCAAGTGTAAGAGGATCACAATGTACCACATAAATATGAAATTTGGATATCACGAGGTTGAGAGTCAAATTTAAAAAAAAAAAAAAAAAAAAAAAAAAAAAAAAAAAAAAAAAAAAAACATATTTCTAGTTTTTGTCCATGGAAGCTATACATGATTCTAAAAAATACACATATCACATTGCTTGAAACCTAAATAGGTGCAACACCATTTTAGATGGATATGGTACGACCCGCTGAGGGACCATTTTAGATGAATCTACCTTGTCAATGCGTCAACCCATGTGGAGAAATTTTGCCTCCTGATCGCGGAGAGGTTGTGAGACGTACTTCCATATTATGTAGGTTTTCCCTCGTAATAGGGGATTACGGGAATATCATCCCCAGCCTTCATATGATTTCAAGTTTCATTGCTATTTCGGATGATTCTTGTAGACATTTACATCGGGCTCCGCTCTCCTCGTCAAGGGATTATTTGAGGCATTGCCTAAGGAGCTGGTGATTGCCCTATACAAAAATTAAAATTGAGTGGCACTGGAATTGATTGTAGTTCTGACCTAAAACGACCTCTGTGTACAAGTACCGAGTAACAATTGAAGTGGCCATGATAAGCAAGTGAACTGTTTTGCAAAAAAGTCAGTTTCTAATAAAAACCCTAAGCATGTCCTCCAAATCACTTTTGATTTGTAAAGTGCAGTCTCCCAACGAAGCTTTGCATACAAGTTTCAAGACAGGGCCTGCCACATAACCCCTCTGACAGGTAGATCGTTGCCTTTTTTTGGTCAGCGCCCCAGCTCCTTCATGTTCCCCAAGTGCACATGCTTGGAGCATCCGTTGAGTGCCATGGTGAAGGCTCTCCCGGCGAGGGTTGGGGTCCGGTAAGAAAAACTCCGTGCCAATGGACAAGAAGAAGCGGGGCTCATGGCCCATTCACACCAGCCATCGAACATACGTTCAGTCATGCGTTGGCTTGTCGTATCCTCAACGCTCAACGCACCGCCTGGCCTCAACATATGTTGCCCCACCGCATCTTTTCAAGAGTCCAGCAGACGCGTTGCCGCAACCTTCTCAACCCAACGCATGTTTTAGCCAATCACAAGCAAGCACCCAATTCTTATCATATATACTACTGTACTCTCAAATTTCATAGGCAACCTTTTGAAAGAAATGCTTTTTTTTGTTAATTCCACGTGAGGCAACAGACGCGTTGCTTTGGCTTTGGCTTCACTGTGAACGATAATGCGGTGACCGCATGCGTTGCCGCACAGCAGCCACCGGACGTATGTTGGCTGTGGCAGGTGTGAACGGGCCATCAGGAAATGAAGTGGCTTTTACACAAATTTGATGTTGGTTGATAAGTTGTAGCCAATAAGTCCGATTTTCAATTTTCAAGATCAATTGTGCAATCACTCTCAAAATCCTTGCACCTCCTTAGCAAAAAGTTAAACTCTAATATTTAAATAGATAATCACCAAGCAATACTTAGCATTTAAACTTTTATCATTTTATCCGCGTTTGCATTATAGCAACTCCCTTGAGCCACACAATTATTATAAAAGGGTTGGTTGGTCATCAAGCATTGTTACCATTATTAGAACTTCTCTTTGTGACTACTATTCTAGTTGTACACCTATCTATGGTCACCGGTATTTATTACCTTTTCCTTCCTTTCTACTCAATTTAACCTTTTCCACTAGGAAGGCCTTGACAGGGTTTTGAGAGGGCCGAGAAATGTTCAACTGTTGGACATTTGAGAGCAAGTTACAAGCACTCCTCACGAAAGGGATCAAAGCTATACATGTCCTTTTCATAAATTGTAATAAACTGCTGCTGAATCAATGCATGAAGGTAGGAGTATAATCATTCACCACATAACTGCTGCAATATGATTAATTTCAACTTTTCATTTCTATGACACATACGAGATTTTTTCCAACAAGGATTGTAGATGATCCTGGTATCAACATAAGAATAATACGAGAATACATGTCTTCGTGCTCTTTGGAAAAGCAATCTCCACAGCTGTTGCTTATAAGACCAAAGGTAGTGGATCAGAAATTCGACAGTGCAGTCAATTGAAGAGTGTTCAACAGCATCTAAATAACGCACGTATAACATTATGATGTGAACCGCATTCAAACGAAAGCAATAAATTCCCACCCTACGTAAACATAAAGCACCGTTCCATGAGCTTGCCATACGCAGGCTCCACATCTACTCTTACTGTTGTTGTAATTTTTCAACAGAGCAGATACTACCTTCGACGCAAAGCTGCAAGATCTGCCAAATGCCGCATGGTTGGCCGACCATGAGGACAATTCCATGGTGAGTCGAGCTCCGCCAAGTGGCACAAAATCTGCCACACTCAAAAACAAATCACGGTCCTGCATGTGAGAGCCAAGTGAAACATAATCAACTTAGAATAAAGCGATCAGGGTCAAACGCAAGTTCTGCCACTAGCCAGGTTAACTGGAATATCGAGTTCGACAGGAATTAGAGCCTTGCTTGGTGTTGGAAAGAGTATTTGTCAATACCAGATTAGTCTTGGAGCAAGTGGCAGTAGTAAAATGAAGGGACGTAGTAAGTGCGCTTACCTTCTCCATCTCTTTTTTACAAAGAGCATCGCCGATCATAATAGAGGATCTGCAGGCCCGAGAGGCTAACATTGCTCGGACTCGAGATGGGTGAACGACAGATAACAGTCCTCCCTTCTGAGATTCAGTTTGTTTGGTGCAAGTAGGACTTGCTCTAGCCACGGGAGCTGATTCATTTGCCAGTAACCCCACTAGTTCCTGAACATCTACAGAACGCAAGCACGAAAATGAGCACTAGCAGCAGTATGCATGGCAGTAAAACAGGAAAACGAAAACAACGGAAAGATGGTTGAAACCAGGACAGTAGCACATAAGAATGACATATACTAATATATGAGCGACTATGGATCGTATTATACTAGGATATGTTTATCATGCTTAGAGGACGATGTCAGTCCAGGCTTCGGAGTGTCTTTCAAAGGCTCACAAAAATCATATCCAACAGAGTGGAAGAAGTAGGGTTTGTGGTAAGGATCAACATGTCATAGTAGCCATCCCACGTGGGGTCTAATGCAAAACTTATGATAGGAAGACGATTCCGGAGGTTGATATCATTGACACCAGATTTGATCCTCAAATATACTGACCGCGAGGTTGGAGGGCAGGTCTCTATATTACGTGCGAGTTCATTTCTCAGGAGAAAGAAGTTGTGCTGCAAAGCAATGCAAATACCTGCAATGCCAAACGTAATATTTTGGCTGAATGGAACAGCACTAAGTTGGAGCCGTCGTCCTGGGGGTGCATCCTCGTTCTCCGCAAAATCGAACCCATTTCGCCTGCAAGAGGCAAAGTGGAAACAACGTCGTGATCACTTCCAGAACAGAAACTCAAACTTTACAGTAGCACACACACGGATAAGGAACGTTCAGAGTACTAGTATGTCTGGCAACCCAATTGTGTAAAAGATGTAGGCGTCAACAGATTTTTCACACACCTGAATGTTTCAATGTGAGTGGAGACAATGACCTCCTCTGCAGCTGACAGTTCCACGGGCACAGGCCTGCAGTAGGTGTTAAAAAAGTTGCAAACGAGTACAGGTTCGGTGCTCAACGTTCAAGAGAGAATAGCTGCTTCTTGACCACCAAATCAAATTATCGCTTCAGTTTACATTCGACTGAAGAAACCAGAAAACTCTAATGGGACACACATTCGAAAGTACACACCGAATAAGAGGTTGCTTGTTCAGCACAGTATTCTTTGATAGTCGCTCAAAGTTGTACTTCTCATCAGAGGCATGCTGTTACAATTGTCGCACAGCAACACCCTTAGATTCAATGTGTCATGCAGCTTAATTGCCGATCTCATATGAAAAAATGAAAAAATAGCTCATCAGTGCAGATGAAGAGTAATGCCGAGCTCTAATAACCTCTATCAGAGAATATCTCCGAATCAAAGGCGACAGAATTCGATAGAACCAAAAGAAAAAGTTCATTTTCTACAGAATTCAAGTACCTGGTCCACGATAAAGAGATCTTGGTCCAACTTCGCGAGAATGAATCCCAAGTTGAACTGACCAACCACCTGCACAAATCACGCTCAAATTCAAATTGAAGAACAACTGGGTCGAATTGAAATACTTGCAACTTTGTTATCCTCTATACTTTGATTTCAAGCAGAATCCATCACAATGATGTTACGATAATAGTCTAACCAAGTAATACCCGAGTTATTGAGAATCACCTTCATTCGTTTGAAATCAGATTTGTTGAAAGAGCGTTCCAGCTCCTTCGTCGCAGCAACAAGAGCTGCTTCCTTCTCAGCCCCACCTTTAGTCACACCGTCAGCTTCCAGGGTTGCAGCAGTAAAGCCCCTGGCCATCAAAGCAGATCCTTGATTGTCGAGCACAAAGATTTCAAACTATGCGGTGATTTAAAGCAGTAACTTAAGTGCAGCAAATTTAACCAAGATCTGTGTTTTCATTTTCCTCTATGTAAGACTTGAGGTACTCGTCAATTGACGGCAGATGTTCTCACTGCACGGAGCCTCATCCAAGCTCACCCTATTTTTTTGCGAGGTTGTCCATGTACTGCCATTTCATCTTTGTGATGCAGTAATCGGCGCCTACTCCTCGCTCGAAGCTTCTGGATATCGAACTGAATTTCTGTCGTATCCGCTTGTACGCTAGAAGGCTGATCTGCAATTGCATCAGCATCAGAAAATTGTCTTCTCAAAGATGCAACTACTCCAAAGCCAGTAACCGAACATTAAAGCTTCTATGAAAGTCCTTACCAAGTACTTTGATAACTTCAACATCTGGGATTTTGTCAAGTGATGAGCGCCGAGCACCCTCAAGAACCGGCTCATCAGCAAAATCATCGTCTTCTTTGTCTAAATCTCCTCCAGCTCTAGAAGGTTTGTTAACGCCAATTACTAATTTGGGTTTGGATTTTGCCAGAGAGGGTACTGGACTGTGCTCTTCGGGGTCTGCACAACATGTATCATGTCCCTGGGGTGGAGTCACAGCAGTAATATCTACAGCTTCCAGTGTGTCGCCGAGACCAGACTCAGTCTCATCCAGTTCCTGTACATCCTCCATTTCCACGTCCTTCTGTCCAGAAGCTAACATATCTCTACAAGCAAAACAACCATGTCGTACTTGCCTCAGAAATCAAGGCAACTGCTGAAACCTTAGAATTCTTCGTCCCAAAGTTCTGATTCACATATTTCATAAGGGTTTTATAGAAACTTGAGAAAAGAGGAGGTCAAACTGAAAGAAAGGAGAACTAATGGTGTAGTAGAAGTGCTTGATGTGGAAAGGATTGGTACTATCAGAGTGAAGATAGGTAAATGGTACCTTTCTGATGGGCTTGACTTTCTGCTTGTGGAAACAAAATTTAACAACCGCGACTGCAGTATCTTCGGGGCGCTTCGGCTCACAGGCGTTTTTTTCACAGACAAACCGGCATCCGTGCTGACGATACTTGGTCTCTTAGTACCTGTAACAGTTTTTGGTCCCTTCATCTTGAACGCCATCAAGTTGAGAGAATCACTTTTAGCTCTCTTTTCTTGTCCAGAAGTCAATGGGGAAGCTGAGCGAATCTCAAAACTGGTTCTCCCTTCTCTTCCACTACTACTTGGCATCTCAGAGTCCTCATCCTCGTCTTCAGCACCAGCTTTTTCTTGTGAGCTCTCCTCGTCTGACTCTTGTTGAGAGGCTGCTGCACCTTTCTGCTTTGTGGAATTAGGGTCCTCAGCCAAGCTGTTAACAGTGAAAGTATACTTATCGGGAGTGTACACCCTTTCCAACGCTTCTCTCAGCGCAACTAATAAGGCACCCTCGGTATGTAGAAACACCTTCCTTTTGTCCGGGGTGACGTTCACATCATAAGATGTGGGCACCAGGATGAAATTCAGCACAGCCATTGGTTTCTGGAGGGAGTTGAACGATCCGTAGATCTCGTTCAGTATCTTGTTTACTTTAGGAAGGTCAACAGGACGGCCGTTGACATACACAAACTGCCGGTCACTTGAAGCCCTGCACAAAACGAGAAACTCGAATCATCCCAGAAACACAATGGTGGTGAAACATCAGTCAGCAACATCGGGAAAACACGACGAAAGCGGTTCCGATAGAGAGCTAATGATTTGTATTCTGGCATTGGAGGAAGAAAGTGCACCTGCCAGAGCCAGCACCAGGCTTGGAAACGAACCCCTCCACACGACATCCATCTGAAACAACCAAATCCAACGACTCCAGACATGCAGCAGTTTTGCTTCCAAAGACGGTGATGATGTTGTCTTTCACTGATCCACTGCCTTGTGTCTGAACCACGGTCGTCCGCCCGCTCTTCCCAACCTGGTTGGTGCATACTAATCGAACACCCTTGGCTATCAATGCGTATGCCTGCTAGCAGAAACATCATCTTAGAAACCCTGAATACACCTCGTTGAATGGGAACCCCGAAAGGACCAAGGACTCATACTTTAAGATACTAACCCAATCCATCCTGATCTACAAAATCATGCACTCGAATTTCCTGGCATTAAACATAAGAAACTTTCAAAAGAATAGAGGCCGGAACTTGCAAACACCAGTTCTGGTGATACAAACTTGATCCATTCAGAGTTCCTGCCTTCTTATGATATGAAAAAATTGAAGTGGTCCAAAGAGTGAACCTGTAAAGGTAAGGAGGGACAACCTGGCCTTAAACCCTAAACCCTACTTCAGGCATGTGGCATTATGTGCAAACCAATGGAAAGCCGAGAACAATTGACCTGTAAGATGAACAATTGACCTGTAAGATGGACAAGAGACGCCCGTACTCGCGCCGGATGTTGCGATTGAACTCCTTGTACCTGACAGGCAAGGGCGAGAAGAGCTTGGCCACCGCCACCGTGGTGCCCACGGCCCTCGCAACGCTCTCCTGCGAGATGAGTACCCCGGAACGATCGTAAGTAAGACGAGCGCCCACCGCTTCCTCTTTCGTGCGAGTGGTGACGGTCACCTCCGACAACGCACACAGTGAGCTCAATGCCTCGCCCCGAAACCCGAACGACGACAGCGTTTGCAAGTCCGAAAAATCGGATATCTTGGACGTGTGATACTTCAAAGTTAAGCCCTGCAAAACACCATTCCTTCTCTTGTCAGTCATGGCAAAATCCTAGCAACTTCTACGAATCCTGTTAATCGTGTTGATGATAATGAGAATGAGCGCTCATATGAAGGAAATCCTTCAGCGCAATTGGCGAAAGGATGGAGCATGCGGTCGATGGCATGTCTACCTTGACTTTCAGAAATTTGAGATTTTAAACCAACAAAAAAAAACAAGTGATTGTAATCGAACCGGGTTTATGGCAATTGCACCTGGTAATTTTCAGGTGACACTCCTGTTCCGTTGTCGGCAACTTCGATGAGCACGCTGCCGTACTCCTTGAGCCGAATTTCCACACTCGTGGCGCCAGCGTCGAGGCTATTCTCCACGAGCTCCTTGACGGCCGTCGCCAAATCCAGCACCACCTGTGGCATGCCAATTTCAGAACACAATTGACCGCATTCTGTTGCAAATTTAAGAAGCAAACTCAAGGAACAAAATTCAACCTGGCCAGAACAGATACGGTGAACGGCCGCCCTGTCGATCGGCTGAATTTTGCCGTCTTGGGTGCTGCTTGGAGTCACCATGGCGAGAGCGGTTACATGCTCTACTTCAAATTATCGGGATTCTTCAGGTACTGCGGCCCCGAAGGGACCGATTCCGCTTTCTGGGCTTCCGATTTGAAGCTTTTCGCTAGTGTCGGTGCGTCAATTGTCGACATTCAAAGCAGAATTGCTGCTGCATTTTGGCGCTAGGAGTTCGTGCTGGTGTCTTGGCGGGAATGACCTAATGAACGAAAAGGCAGCAGTGTTGGTCGACGGAAAATGCCGACGATGACGAAACATGTGACACTGTTCGTCACTTGATTAACAACTCTTGTGTACTCACATTATACTGCAGTTACTGTAGGTTAGAGATCTGTCTCTAGGCGATTGGTCCCATTACACGACTAGCCATGCATTTGTGAGATCTTTCACCGAGATATTCTTGAATTTCTTCCAAATATGATCCTTGAAATCATCCTAAAAAATAAGAGTGTTGCCATCTTGCTGTACTTTTGCTACGAAGCAACGTTGACCTTGAAATCATCCTGAAAAATAAGAGTGTTGCCAACTTGCTAAACTTCTGCTAAGAAGCAATGTTGAGAAGCATAGTTACCAACATATGTAGAAATGACTAAAAATTTTAGAGTAAAAGACAATTGGTCGTGGTCCTCAAGCAAAGACAATTGGTTGTGGTCCGCTGCAAAGTTTGACACTCCAACAAACTGGGGAAAGCATCGGGGAGAAAAACCGGGAATAGTAAGCCAAAATAGGAATCAGTGATAAAGAGCAATTCAACCTTTAATATCTTAGAACCTTACTTAATTGGTGAATATATTGCAACTGCATAATCGATTTAAACTTCCCAACATCTGCCTCGAGTGATAGCCACCTGAACTGACATCCGAGAAGCAAGAAGCCAGTGAGGGCTTCAAACCGCTTAATAGATAGTTCAAGATGATTTTATCAAGCAAGAGCGGAACAGAGGCAAAATCACGTACGCATACACAACTGGAGCACTTGAGCATACAGCCATGAGAACATTTCTGCTTAACAGACAATTCAACATGATTTTATTGAAGCAAGAAACAAAACACAAGCAAAATCACATACGCATACACAACAAGAAGACTTGACTTTTCAAGTCCTCCTGCGGCTGCAGGACTTCTTCAAAGAAAGGTTATCCAAAAAGATGAACTACATCCAGAGGTGCAAGCAAGTACATGAGTCCAAGTGGCAGGTCACCATCATGCCTAGTCACGAAGCGTCTATCCTTCACATTTACATTCCATTTCACATCTATTCTGGCCTTCCCATATACACAAAACCTCACTGCACAATCATTGAGCAAGAAACTTTAACCCCCCGCCATGTCTCCAGGATGAGGAGCTCCTGTCTCATTCACTTCTTTCTGAACCTGTTGCTGCTTTTTCACCTCCGGACTCGCACCCTGCACCAATGCAAGCGAACACTCTTACCATCACAACGTGCTCAATATCTCGTCACTCGCATGACTTGGTTTGAACACAACACGAGATGTGAACTGTCTCCCACACTGGTCTCCAACTCGCTGAAAATTGAATTCATATGCTAAGATGGTAACGGGAGCTTCTAGCACGAGGATCTAGTGCTCTCTGGAATAAATGTGACGCTGATTAAGGCACAATAACATGTGTAAAAACGAAGATCGCCAAAAACAAGTTACAGACTATATCGTTGCAACAACGAAATAGATCCTGTAGAGTTTAATCTCCACACTATGCAGGATACCATGTTAGGTCCTTCACAATGTGCGGCATAACATATATCTTGAGGAAGGGAAGCGGAATTAGGTCTAAGAGAGAAGTCTTACCTCTGCTGCAGCTTTCATGCGCTCCTCCCGCTTGCTTTGAATGAAATCGCGAGTGCTCTTCTGTCTGCTAAGGCTCGGGGTCGAGACTTCGGTATCAGACTCGGACGACGTGCCGGACGATGTGCCTGACGACGTCCCTTCCGATGTACCCGACGATGTGCCGGACGATGTTCCCGAGGAAGTGTCTGCACCAACTCCACGTTTCGTAGCCTTTTCGTCGATTGGCGGCTCGCCTACTCCCCAGTTGGACGTGGAGCTATCCTCCGGTCGATCCACTGCAAAGCCACGCTTCACCTGGAAAGGGCGCAAGTGAGAAAAACCTCAAATCGAAACCCTCGCTACAACAAAGCAGGATGAAGACAAATTTTACCTGGTGCAAAGACGCTGATGCTGGAGCAGTCCAGGGACGGTGCTGCATGGCCGAGAAAGTACGGCGCCAAAGCTCCCGCGACGCCATTTGGTAGTGCAACAAGCTCGAGGCTGCGCTGATCGATTGGTAAACGAATATCGTTGGACTGGGGCAGCAAGTAAGTGAAATTGATGGTGTCAAACAAAGAACGAACAAGCGGAAAAAAGGTGTGGCACAATCAGCAAGGAGATGCAGCGGCGGTGATAAAGACGACGACGACTGGCAATACAAGCAGGGGCACCTGTCGCCAGGGCAGGTGGGCAAGGCGGAGTGGCACTTGGAATGCGAGCCACCAAGGATGCTGTCAGCGAAGAGCCTCATACAGCCCTTCCGGAGTCATGAAAGCCTTGGGACGTTCGACACGGCGTACAGGATGCAAAGCTGTGAATGGGCACATCTTTGCCATTAGGTAGATTGCTTAATAATGGCTCAAATTTGAGCATGGGAAATCTGAAGTGGAGTTTCAAGTGTAATTTTTCTTTTTCTTTTTCACATGGGCAATGTAATTGGAAGATGTACGAGGTGGAATTATCAATTCAAAACTCTTTTACATTTTGTTATGAGTTTTTTAAGCTCAACTATAGGTGTATTTAACCCCTAAAGATCCACGATGTTTTGGGAGCTTGAAATCCCAACACTGACCACTATGTACTAATGGGGGTACATCCAAAAATTTTGGAAATTTTTGATAATTTCAACCGTAGGATCTTGAAGTAGACTACCATGGGTAGTACTATGAAAATTTTCAACCGTTGGATCATCACTAGATGTGAGATCATAACATTTGGAGTTGACTATAATTTATTTTTTTTACCTTGACGGTAAAAGCCGAATCGGTGGTCGTTTAGGGGTTAACTACTAATATTCTAATTAAGTAGTTGGAAGTATGTCGACAAATTTCAGACCAAGTAGATTGAGCATCATGGGGCTTTGGAAATTTGAATAGAGCAAGTAGCCGCTCACAAACCTTGAATTGTGTCAAAGCTTTCGAAATACACCCATTGACAAAGACACCCATTGTCAATAGTCTGTGCCTTGAAGTCACTCAATATACAACATGGTCATGTTTTTCATGGTTTGTGCCTTGAAATCACTTAATACACAACAATCGTCATGTTTTTTCAAAACAATGGTCATATGCATGTTAGACTCATACATTTACAAACGACTATTCGACACTAAAATTAAATAAATTTTGGTGTTGAATAGTCTCATATAAAAAGACATGCCCACCTCTATTGGGTCTTCAACTTAGAGCTCACAATTCTTATCGGGACTATTGAAGTGTTGTGTTCACCTCCTCACATTCCGTAGAATAGCCCTATGTTTAAGCAAGATACAATTTGCAAAAGTCAAATTCACTCATCTTTATAATTCCCGATAGTATAGCCGTAAAGCCAACTACTTGACTGGAATATTGGTTGATAATATGATGCCCACAAATAACACACTAACGTGTCCACCCATAATACATGGAAAATTAAAATTTAAGAATTACATGTACATGTGGGTTTAAAAGGTCTAACGTGCCATTATTATTATACTTTGGTTCTAAAAGTTCTACCTTACAAAGGTATCATATTTAAAATCTCAAAATATTAAACATTTTTTTTCTACACTATCGTATAATTAAAGTGTCTGAAGCCAACATGGAGATTTATTACATTGTTTATATATATATGGGTACTAATTGTGCCAAACTTAAATGAATTTGTGTGTTTTATTCATAAACTCGCATAGTTAAAAGGATTGTATAGTTTGTTATTGGAAGAAGAGAGTAACTTATTATGAATATAGCTGATGTTGGATCAAAAAGAAACTACGTTGAAGACTTCATTCATCAAAATGTGATCTGGAGTGGCGCTACAATAATAAAGTCGTGTTATAGGTGCTTCAAAGGATGAACTTTAGTAGTCATTAGAGCTTTCTAAGTCGATATATGCAAGCACCATGGGTGGTTTTATGTGCAATGGCAAAGGGAATTAGTCCATACATACGTATTCAATTTGTTCATAGTCATGGATTTGGTAATGATTGCACAATTAGAGAGTGAGTAAAAAATGTGCATCATTATCGATGTTGATGTGCTGATAGGAATATGAGTGACATGGTATAGGCAATGTTTAAGTTTCAATGAAACTGCAACTACATAATAGAATAACGATTTCACCAAGTCATGATTGTAACTAAATTTGGTTTACTATTGAGAGACTTGTGCACAAGAAAGTTGAAGTGAGAAGTTGTAAATTGGAAGCAAAGGTGGTGAGATGAACGGTAATATGTAATAGGCCAATAGATATTACATACAAAATTAAAACCTACAATAGTCCGAAAGAATATGTTTTTAGAGAAAACCATTTCAGATTAAAATTTTAAAAATAAAATAAAACATTCAGCAAAATATTTAATTCAGCAAACAAGTGTTGAACTCGCCTATCACTTTTGAGATGCTTGATTTATCCATAGACAACATGTTGTAGATGTTTTCAAGCAATTTAATTTGGAACTTTTGTTCGAATGGAGTAATCAATGTAATCGCTTTGAACATTTGAGCTTGCTTACCATACAAGTATCTTACTAGTATCTTACCTATATCTCAAACCCTACATATCATATGTTTGGGAACCCAAAAATAAAAGTTGCCTTTAGCATGCCATCCATTCATACTCTATTGTATAAGTCGACGATTTTCAATACATAAATTAGATTTGATTTGTGACCTTACTAGGACATTGAGGGATTAAATATGTATAAACTCAAAGACAAAATATTAGTTTAATAGTCACATATGTGAATGCAAAATAGAGGTTGTTATGTGAATGAGACTAAATTCATACATGAATGAATACAATTTGAATGACTTTTATTTATATCGATTGTTGTTTAATGAGGAAATTGAGTTTGGGCCAAGTCTACAAATACAACTTAGATATCATGAATGAACATTATGGAAGTAGTGAAATATTGTTCAGTTGACGTGACCGTCTTATAGTACTGATGTTCTTTAATGTTCAAATGTAACCTATTTGAGGCTGTTAAAGTAGTGTATAAAAAAATTGAATGGACAAGTGGAAACTTGTAGGCTATTGAGGTAAAGACATTACAAATAGATGTTGTATTCAGGCCAATCTCTTATTGGAGATTGGAGTTCATATATATATATATGGAAACTTGTAAACAAAAGTTAGCTGGAGAAGCACAATATATATATATGCAAATGAATATGAAAATCTATGCTATGATTTCAAGACCAAAGAATATGTAACATGTTAAGAATTTGACCTTTTTAATCAACAAATACTAAGTTAAAGTAGAACTTTTACATCATGTTTTGAGAAGATTTTAAAACATGTAAAATCACTCTCCATAAATGGAAAGTGATTTTATATAGGTAGTAAGCTCAACAACTTGGAGGGACTTAAACATTATAAAATAAGCTCAAGTGACAAGAAGGGAAGAACCCAAGAGTGCATGATAAGAGCAATACCATTCATGGGATGAACATTATATATAATAGGAGGTACTATAATTTTATTAAGCTTGGTAGGGGACTTGTAAGAGTTGATAAAAACTTGGTTGAATTGTTGTTCCACATTTCTTTATAATCTTATCTCTTTTTTGCAACACGTCTATTTGGTTAAGTACCATTTTAATATCAAAATTCTATCTATTTCTCACAATGTCATCGTTTTTTTTAACGCTACATTTTTTTCTAGTTCTCCTATTGTCACCTCTTTGTCACAAATATTCTCTTTCTGCAAACACCATCCCTTTCTCACAACCTCAAAATTGTCTCCAAGAACCATCTATTTTTACAAACCCATATCATCCTGACAGCGTCGGAGTCCATCTTGAACGTGTTATATTGGAATGTACTAAATATGTATTTTTAAAACATTAATATTGTGTTGAAAGTTGGTGTGTTCTTTAGATAGTTCATTAGAAACTGCTGTGGATGTAAATGGGAGCTACATTTATCAACCTGTCTTCGTTGACTAAATTTATTTAGGATGTTGAGAATGCTCTAACTTTCTATGTAAGGTGTCTCTCAATCTGGTAATGTAGTTCTTGTAAAGACACATAGGTGTGTGTGCTATAGACATTGACTTTGTGCTTTGCAAACAATATAAATATAAAAAGTGAAAAATTTGGACATTTTAATTCATGAAACAATTTCATTGATTTCTGGTTCTTTATCAATAAATAAAATAGAATAGAATAAATAATGTTTGAAAAACGTTTTTGAGCACTTCAAAAAGAGACTTTGTACATAGGTGTTATCAAATTTTATTTATTTATTTAAATGTTTTATATGATGTTTTAAATGATGAATAACATTTCGTGAATCAAAACTGAACATAATAAGAATGACTTAGATCAAGTTGACTCAATACATATAAAAAATTGATTTATTCTCAATATGTAGTAGTATGAAATAAAGTATTGAAAATATGAAATGAAAAATCTAGCTGAGAGCAATCTTTAATATTGTGTAATTTAACCTTTAAACTCCCAGCATCTTTAAAAATATACTGAAAAACAAGCCTGAGGGGCATGCTTGGGCGTTTAAGGGTTAAGGGGGAGTGAGGGTATAAATATCCACTAGCCCTAGCTCATTCCATACCGTCCAGCATGGCAGCAAAAGTGGCTCTGCATTAGTGATATATACAGATGGTGTGAACAATTGTATTTGATTTATATAAATAAATTTGACTTGATACACATAAAATTTTGAGTTGTTTTCATCGTGTAGTAGTTTGAAACAAAGTATTGAAAAAATATGAATTAAAAACTCTAGGTGAGAGCGTTATCTACTTCTATTATAAAATATTGTACGGCTATCTTTCATGTCCACTTACGTACCAACCTACCAACATAAGAACCTACCAACCAACAAAGTTACCAACCTACCTACCTTCTTTTATGTTTTATGGATTATGTATTATGTATATATATATATATATATATATATATATATATATATATATATATATATATATATATATATATATATAAAACGAACATATATAAAAGTAATAAACATAATACTCTTTGAGCAAATGGTAGACACCATATAAAGAGCTTCCTTGTCGGGACAATGGAACCCTTACTAGTCTAATATTGTTTTGTTTAAGCGGGAGTAGGGGTATAAAACCCACCACCCTTTGCCTATCTCATATGGTACAGCCTTGACTACAAAGGTAGCTCTACTTTGGAGATATAGACAGGTGGTTTGAAAAATTGTAAGTGGTTCTACAGATGAAGGTGGGTATAGAATTTCACCCTTCTTATGGGGTTGAACAGTTGCTATAGTAGTTGCAGCCCACAATATTGTCATTTGTCCTAAGAAAGTGAGGTTGCTATCAACTTCGAACCCAAGATGAACCTTAGATATCACGGGCCGTACTCGAGAGGCTTCTCGAGTTTTGAGCTATACCACCTAGTCATGTGATGTTCGGTATCCAGACAAGTGTATAACTAAGGGTAGTTATACACTTCCCTTTTATACCGGCACCCCGGTTAATTTGGCAATAACAATTGTGGTCAGGAAGGTAAACCGGTCTTATAGAGTTGAGATACTTGAGTTTTCAATGAAAACAAGTCGTGTGGGACCTCAAATGCAAATGGGCTTATTCACTACCTCTTTGGTAATGTTACATATGTTCTCGTTCGAGGAGCGCTTCAGAGGCTTCACCAAAGAGAATACATGTCCCTCTGTCCGTCCAGGAGATCATTCAGGAAAGTAACAGTTAAGAGTGAAAACCATTAGTACATGTTATGAGAGCTAAAGTGATCGACGGTCAATTCTCAAAACTAGAGTTTTTGTTCTTAGCTTGGGCATGTACAGTTACATGCTTGCAAAAAAAAGACTACAAAAGGATGGTTGTGGAGAAACAAAGCCGAGAGACTCAACTAATGAAATAACCACAACAACACTATTTCGAAGTATAAGGAACGTACCTCTACATGACCAGCATGGAATAGATCAAGTGCACCATCCATGTACAGAATGCGTGCATCTGGGCTTGGTCCTTTCCCATTGGAGAATTGCATAATGCGGCGAGAGGTGGGTAAGAAATGTGACACTTAGGTACCAACGCCCACAAGTGATCTGGGTAAGAGATGTAACACTCGTGTACCAACGCCCACAAGTGATCTGGGATCTGTTCATTTTATGTTTAGAATTGATGTGTCCAACAATTAGTGTGGCCATTGAACTTGGACAACCTACCACACTATATTCGGTGCAATGAAAAAACAATTGCTCAAGTGGGTTTTGGAAAGTGAACCTCATTCCAATTGGTGGTTTTATAATCTTTTAAGGCATTTTCCCAACAAACTCAGCCTTCACAAACCTCGTGCTGTTCACTGTTATAAGTCAATATTTGATAAATCATTTGGGTTTGAGAGTTGGTTGGATTTGTAGAACATTCAAATATTAGGTGAGATTCCTCTACTTGAAATTTGGAAGCGTTTGCCTTGGGACTTTGTTTTTTGAGGATTTGGATATTTGTGAAGAAGATATTGTTTCAATATGGTTTTTGATCAATTATGGTAATGACTTTCTCTAAGAAATGGTACCAATTAGTACCACTTTTTAGTTTTTAGGTATTTGTATAGGGTTCCACCAGAATTTCCACCAAAAATGTTTGGTTCCACCAAGCTTAGTGGTCGAGAGCCAACATTTCTACTAAATCAATCATCACTTAATCCCTCCTGCTGCTTGCACTGATGAAGCAGTCGTCTGGCGGATCTACGAGTGTACTGCCAGCAATTCTGGTCTCGGAGGGTATAGTCCAGGTTGTGGTCGGCCAAGATGACCAGAAGCTCGCTCAAACCGAGCTCCTTCCCACCGCACGGGATGGTGAAGAGACATACGCTCTGTTGTGATTTCTCGAAGTTGGCATCAACAGTGAGCAGGATGCCGGCCTTCTCAGGAGGGTGGCCAGACTTCTCCGCCCTGATGAACAGCTTCTTGTCGGTGCTGCCATACCTCATTTCCAGCACCAGGTAATCGTGGTTAATGAACGATGGGGCTGCTACTGCATCCCCCAGTGTGCTTACTCCTGGCACCGGTACTACTTTGTGTGGATTGTGAAACCCATCCACAAATGACAACCCTGGTCGGTGATCCAAACCCCAAACGCAGACTTCAGCTGATGAATCCAGAAATTCAGCAGATACTTAAAAGAGTTCGTTATGTAACCCTAAATCCTGCTCATACTATGACCCACTGTAACAGAGGTACTTCTTGAAGGAACGGGATCCCCGCAAGTATTACAGGGTTCGATCTTTACGATTACACAGTAAATTGACAAGGAGACGAGATGAAACAAGACCTGATTGACAGTAGTGGATGTTCTCCAGAACGGTTCGTTTCTTGCAGAGCTTGTTGAACTTGTGGGAGCCCAGAGTCTCCTCGACACGGTTGCGAATGACACCATCAATGAGGTCCCTGGACTGATACTTGTATCCGCTCACTGAGTGACGCCCGTGATGTCCAGGATGTCGAGTCCCTTGCGCACATGAGAGCGGCTGAAACCATCCAAGGTCGACTTCCCTGATCGTTTTTCCCAATCTAACGCCATTGAGCCACCACACTTGAGCTATTACTTCATCTCAATCGGCGAAGAAGACTGAACCTCCACATCCATCGGTGAAGCCGATCCTTTGCAATTGGGCAGACTACGAACTCATGTAGCGAACCATGAACAGGAAACCTGCATAAGTTATTCCAGGACACATTTGCGCAAAGAGAGAGACTTCGCTGCCGCTCGCAACTGCAAGTGGGATACTTGCATGAGTGATGACGTCCTCAATAAGATATGCACGCAGATATATATTCTTGTTGTTCTGAACCCTCCAATTTGCTGTGGCGGTTCAAGGAAGCAACGCATTCTTTTGGCACGATCGCACTTAGAAGACCTGCGAAGCGAGCATGCAGCTACAGAGGACTCTCGCTGTGAAATAGTTTCCTAATATGGAGCTAATAGAATTGTAAGAAAATAATGGGTTACTTTCAAGTGATAAGTTCTCCTCAGTACGTAGCAAGTTCATCCTACACCGACTTGAAAAAGTATCGTACTGCACTTGACCGCCTTGGCACCAAGGCGCCAATGCACTAATAACAGATACGCGGATTACGGAAGTTTGTAGCCTCATGAAATGGTCAAACACGCAAAGCCCGAGGAGTGCATGGTGTCTGCATTCTAATCGACTAGAAAGTGGTCCATTCACAAGTAAACTTCCCCTTCCTAAGATATTTAACATCACCAGTACATGGGTCTTCATAGCTCCCCTGACTGGCTCTTAATTTTCCACAGCCCTTGATGAAAAGTGTGACCATGATAGTCACCCATTCACACACCGCTCCTTTATCTCCCCATGAAACAAAACTGAACAAGCTAGTAAACCTGCTCTGATTTGCAGTCTCATGCCAACACTCCCTCTGAAATTGTGTGCGGTTATAAGCAGAATTCGACATGATTCTAGTCAGCATGAGAATTACGTGATCCTACAAGAGAGGATAGATGCCACGAATTGTCGTTGCTATAAGATTCCATACATGCAGAGAGTTAAGTTGGAGTGAACCAATGCTTGATTTAGGCATTGATGATAAACCGAATATAAAAGTGACCATTCTAAACCAACGAACAAAGAGATTTTGACAAAATGAATTACAATGAACCATAAAGGCCGGCTCAATCAAGTATGTATAAATAAGAGGCTTTGCAACTGTGGGAAATACAATGTAAAGATAGGCTTGCTTCTCAAAAACTACTCAAACTTCCTCCTTTTCTTGGGCTTCTGCAAAGCCTCCTCTCCTCGAGCCGATAAACACAAACAAACAGGTCATTCTTAAATGTGCTACGGCAGGATGCTACAAAAAGGATCCTCACACGCCGGGACTCAGTTCTTCGATATCAAGGAGAGCTTAGAATGGTAAGCGCTCCCTCATGCTTGCGGTGGGAAAGTTCAAAGAAGCGAAGGGCAAAAATTCTCGGTCGAAACGGTTCCCATTCCTTGTTACACAGCCTCGAACAGTGATCCTGACAAATCTCAGACACCAGGCTCCGATGCACGCCAGAATCATCGCTGCAATTGTTGAACAATGTCAAGAAAATGCAATGACGTGGTTCCAGATACAGAGTTCTGCAAGGACGTGATTTCTTTCAGTAACTTACACACTGACTACGTTGTTGCAGTACGATGACTGATGCACCATGCTATCTCTAGCATCACAGTCTTGTTTGAGGCGCAAACACTTCGCAAAACAGAAAATAAGCAGAATTGAGCAGTTGCCAGTGTTACTAGGTGACTTGAATTGCAACAATTGAGATCAGCTTCTAATTTCTCGCTTCCTCAGAGATGACTCATGCTCATAGTCCAAGGCTACACTAATACTTAACAGGCATGAAGGTATCCATTTAAACCAATTTTACTCTGTTGGAACCATTGGTACAACCCACAGAAATACATGTGTTATGAGGGGTGAGAGTGATAACTCACTTGATCACATTTCTAATGGTTCGAAGTACTTGCGGTCAATAAGATATGCTCCTACCGCAAACCGCACAGCCCACGTATCCTTCGGTTTCCTGTCCATTATTCTGCCAATAGCAAGCAAAAGGATACTATTACTGGATCACCGACATTGTTGAAACCATTCGGTACATCACCTGCTCCACTCGTAGCTTCATACTATACTATGGAGCTTCAGATATTCGTATGAGCTAACCATATTCGTCTAGTAAGGACACGCCAACAAAGACTCATCGCTAAAAACGCTTCAATGCTTCATATGGACGATACTAAAACCGTGCCTCACACCCTCTTCAATTGGCATAGTGAAAACTTGGCTAAATACCTCTGTGATACAAATTAGGGTTTTCCACTGTCACTTCCATGCTGCTCTACCTCACCCCATACTCACTGATTGCATGACACATTCATACACTGTAGAAAGGAATGAGAGGTTGACTCTTGCATCTCCATACTCATCTCACGATTACTGTACTGAAAGTACCTTTCTACGATGGCTAACGAGTGTGCTCGATCTTTATCCCATTCATTCTTCATGTTCGCAATGTAATACATTATCACTATTGCTGCCATTGAAGGAAAGCAAGAGGACTCACCTCCCAGCGTCGCCCACGTTGATGAGTCCATTGTTGGGTCGCATCATGGGCATGGGTTCCGCGGTCTTGAGCAGCGGAGGCGCCTGAGTCACCACCACGGGGCTCCCAATTTTCAACACCAGCTTCGGCTTCACTTGCGCGGAATCTGCACTGGGGAGTCCTTCTTCGCTGCTGGTGCCGCTGCAGCGGACTGGCCTTGCAATGAGAGATCTAGCCTGTGAGCTCCAATTCTTCCTGCTCAAACTCTTGCAGCCACCAATTCGATTCAGCTTGAGTGGGATGATGGCGAGGCTTGAATACTCGCAGAATACTCCTTGTTGTTGCTGCAATCCTGCGACAGCTTGGAGCACCATCGTTACAAATCCGATTCCTTTCTCTGCGTCGATGAGGATCGGTGCGGGACAGTAGCAATACGACTGCGTTCCCTTGAGGACGGGATCTTCGAGATCGCGCCGGCGTTCCCGACATTGGGAGCGTAGGCGTGGCCTGAAGGTCCCGTAAAAAAGTGAAAGATGGATGGATGAAGTTTTATGAAGGTGGTGAGGTAGCAGCAAATTGCAGAAGAACCGCATTTGTCGATTCTTGTCGAACCAATGTTTGTACGGCGATTTCTCTGAGGATTGCCGAGTGAGAACCCAGGGTCGTGGATGCCGCGGCGGTAGCGCACGGGACTTTTGCACCGAAGCTCACGGTGCTGCAAGTGGTGGCCTGTGGACTGAGAACGACTGAGATGAGAGGTGGAGTGGAGTGGCGCGGACTTGTGGGCTGGGAAGGCAGAATGGCGAGCCCTTTTGCCACTGGTAGAGTGAGCGGAGGTGCGCCAGGTTCAGTGAGGTTTTTTTGAAGTGCAGAATTTATAGAGTTTTGAGCATGGTAACGTGTTGGAGTTCTGGATGCGGTGGTTTACTGTCGTTGCTAGGGTTTGGTCTATGGTGTAGAGTAGGGTTGGACCTCGGCAGCAGATGCTGAGTACGCCAAAATCGGTGCGAAGCTTCCGTGGATGGTGCTGAGATGGAGACGGGAAGGCGTCGATCTGAACCGCGGTCTCGGCTTCACAGGGGTAGGTTAGGGTTTCAGATTGCTAAGTGAGTGTTGTCTCTCTTTGTGTGAGCGCACATGTAGACTGAGTAGCTCACAATGAAAGTGAAAGGGCAGATTGTGGTTAGGTTTTTTGAAATGTTCAACTCTTTGAGGTAATTCTCTAGCTTTGGAGTTGAAAAATTTACACCTCCTTGAGATTTTAAGGTGAGAAGGACTGTTATTTTCTGATTTGGGGAGGGAGAATGGGAACAGTTGAGTGAAATAGTAAGTAGAAATTGTTCAAGCTTCTAATTTGCATGCAATTCTGTAGTTTATAAGCATTTGATAGAATGATTTCAGTAGCGTGAGAGCTCTTCGTGGAAGGGAAAGGAAAACAAAGGAACACTGGAAATCTGCAAGTGAATTCCTTTGTAACGCGATGGTGCCTCCAGTATTGCAGGTTCGAGAATGCAGATACTGGGACAACCTAATATTTGAGAAACATCTTTACTTCTGATCAGTCATGTTGCAGATTCTGTGTAGTAGATTAGAAGAGTGGCCTAGTAGGTCATTGGCTAGACTATGGAAAGTAAGAAAGATAGAAAGTAATATTTAGTGTCGGTTACATGTTAGGTGGGGGAAGGTACGAAATGGTCGGCTACCGGAATGCTGCTGGAGATGCGGCCTCGAACCATGTGTCTCCAATTAGAGCGCTCAGTCAAGAAGAGAGTGCCCTCGAGCTTCTCGCTGCCAGTGACAGGTCCCAAGTAGACATGACGAATATCAATTCACCGGATCCGATAGTCCCTGTTCGGACTTCGTCTTGGCGACCAAAGAAGGGCCTCAAAGCGTCCATATGGCTGAAGCTCACTCTCTTCATCGGAATCCTGGTATGACCCACTCCAAATTTTCAATCTATGCATGTCAATATTCTCGTCATCTTAACCTCTCTGCATCTGTGCAGGTGGTGGTTTCTGGGGGTGCACTGTCCCTCGTAATGTGGTTCAACTCCCGTGCTCAACTTGTCCATGAAATTGAAAGACGGCTCACAACTGTAGCGGTGTTGAGAACTGAGCAGCTGCAAGATTATTTGAACGGAGAGATGGATAAGATGCAGCTGATAGCCACAAGAGCTCAGATTGTTGCTTATTTGTCAGCTCGGTCGAGTGTGAATCTCACTACAGCGGAGAGGGATCTCGGTTCAGCTGTTACAGCAGTATCAGAGTTCATGAGCGCAGCCATTTACAACGTTACAGGACACTTGATGCTTTCAGCTGGTGATGAGCCTAATCCGGCATCGCAGTACAATCAAACATTAAGTGAAACCCAGCTCACTCTTGCCAAGACGAATGTACATTTTGATATGCCGATATACACTTCAGGTGGTTGGAAGTATCTGGTCTCAAGAAATATCACCTCGGTATGTTTACTGGTCCCTTCACCTGTCCCCCTCGTTTATATAACACAACACTAACACCAACTCTTTTTGAGCAGAGTCTTTACAGTCGTATTGAGGAATAGTTGAGTCATTAGTCTCATGTCAGTCGATAACAATCCCTCTGGCAAGTATTAGCTGAGGAGTTAAGTGAAGGGCATATCCTTGGGGATCATTTGTATCCGCAAGGTTTAGCATTTGACTTTGGGTAGAGTTGCTGCTGAGGAGACACGCAGTTTACGTTCTATGGAGACAATGCACGAATCGTGTTAATATCAGGAGTTTTTGTCTCCTGAGCAGCCCTTCCCGTTCAGGTTACACTTATTATATTATTTATAGATTATGTTCCGTATACCACTTTATATTGTATATATTGGTAAAGCCTTGAGATCATCGGCTTGTGCTGCAATTATCATTACTAAAACTTCTTGTGTTGTGCTATGTGTTCAGAGAGATTCAACTATAGTTGGAGTGTTGCTTGCATGGGTGAATGCGTCTAGATTGGGGAAGCTGGTAACAGATCGGACTGGCCTTCAAAATACTGGAGAGCTTATAGTGGGAGTTCCGAAAGGCGAACGAGTGCACCTTGTGCTTCCACCATCACTTGCTGATAATGTGCAGGACATTGCACTTACAGGTGCTATCAAACTTGCTTGTGAGGACGGTGTGAACGGTACTATGATTGAGAGGGATTATCGGGGACAGAAGGTCATTGTCGCTTATACTCCTGTAGGGTATCAAAAGTGGGGTACGTTTTTGAACCTTCCTCCCAACTCATGTTTCTGCTCGGACTCTGTTTCAAAGTTATCATGTCCTTTTTCTAGGAGAACTATGTAACCTAAATTGCTCATTTCATCTGGTTATGATTTGGTCTTGAGTCATCTGTGACGGCTGATTTAGAGTTCTTGTAACAAGACACTATTTAGGTTGGAGATTTATAAATAGTTGCCGTAAGTTAACTTCCTGAACCTTTTGGCTTACTTTTTGTAGGCTTGCTTGCAAAAATGAGCGAGGCCGAAGCTTTTAAACCCGTTCAGAAAGTTCGCATTGTCATCATAGTAGCTATGATGATTATTTTGATTGTGGGCGTTACAGCTTCTTTTTGCCTTGCCAAGGTAGGTTACATCTATACCTGATTGTTCTTTCATGCTTATCATTGTCAGTTTCACGGCCGTTTACTAATCACTTGAGGTCGTCATGCTAACTTGTAGTTGCATCTGGTCGATATCTATTTTCTTCAGTAGATGTTGAATCAAGTCCGAGTTGGCAAGTAGTTAATGTCTTACATTCTTCTGTGGATTTCATTCTCAACTTTGCTGTTCAACTTTTCTGGTGCTTCAGCTTTTTACAGCCCCGATTATTGAGCTTGGGAAGGTGGCAACTGCTATTAAAGATGGAGACATGGAGGCTAGAGTGAAAATTGGATCTGTAATATTAAGGGATGAAATTGACGATTTAAGACGAATTTTTAATGGCATGGCTGAAGAAATTGCAACCAGTCACGCACAGTTAGAACATAAGGTGAGCATTCTTGATTTCTTCTTCAGTTTTCTTACTGCTGTTCTTCTCTAGAGGACACGTTACTCGAAGTGAAAGCAAGTGAGTCGGCCTGTGTTGTGGGGTGTATGGAATGTATTAGGCCCGCCCTGAATATAAAAAATGCACCACTAAATTGAAAATGCCTCTGCAGGTTCAGCTTGGATCTTTTATGCTTATTTCTGGAAAGTTGTTTCAAGGACTTAATATATGGACTTGTCTGAAAGAATAACATGTTCGATTTACTGAACTTCACATTAAGCATCTCCAAATTTCTGATCTTGAACAAAGAGTTAACTTCTGCACTTGATTGGTATTCTGCAGTCTATGCAAGTCACGGAGAGGATAACAGAACTCGCTCGAGTGAACGAGGCTTTAAAAATTGAAATTATTGAACGCAAGCGAGTGGAAGAGGAAGTCAAGAAAGCCAAAGATGCAGCTTTACAAGCCGACAAGATGAAATCGCAATTTTTGGCTAATATGTCACATGAGATCCGCACCCCATTGAATGGAATCATCAACTGCACCGAGCTATGTCTCGACACTCGAACTTCTCCTGAGCAGCAAGAGTATCTGGATCTGGTATTACATTTCCTCCATTTTATAACAGAGTTGTCTCTTGTGAGATTGTTGTAGATCACTTTTATGTTCTGCAGATGTCAGGAATGTCTTATGTTTAGGCTCGTGAAGACTACTCTACAGAGTTGCTGCTTTCACAGATGCTATTTGAGAACGGAAAATTATTGCATGATGTGATCGGGAGTTGTTCTCATGTCACTGATCCTTTTGATTCTGTTGCATGCCTGTGTTTATTGAGGTTGACTTATTAAATGAATGTTTTGGGTGCAGGTTCGGTTTTCAGCTAAACACTTACTGCGAATCATCACAGATATTTTGGATTTCAGTAAAATTGAGGCAGGGAAGTTGGAGATGGAAGACATCCAGTTTTCGCTATATGACCAACTTGAGCACGCAGTTTCTGTCTTGGCTGCCCGTGCTAACAAGAAAGGGCTCGAGCTAGCCTGCCAGGTGGATCGTTCTGTACCTGATCAGATCATTGGTGATCCTGGGCGCTTGTTTCAAATTTTTGTTAACCTCATAGGTAAGTTTCAGTCTTGACCTTCGTTTCGATGACCTGATCTTCGCTTCACAGCTTCTCATTCTTAATGTTACTCTATTTATGTTGCAGGGAACAGTATCAAGTTCACTGCTGAAGGAGAGGTTATTGTTTCAGCTAAGGTCAGGAGCAGAGATGGTGACAATATCGAGCTCTTATTTTCTGTTCGGGATACTGGTAATATTTGACTCCTTGTTCTTGTTTTTAGATGTTCAGGTAGTTTCGTGTGCTTACTGGTAGTGCCAGACGTCGCCGTAGATCCTGTTTGAAGCAATTTCATCTCCTTCCGTTGATTTTTCGACTTTCGGATTTGGTTGGGAGTTCTAACAATTTGTCAATTTCTGGATCTTGTTGGATTTTATCATCCAAGTCATAATTCAACTACATCTAATGAATTCATTTTGTATCGTCCATCAGCTCTTGAACTTGTTTTGGACATTTATCTGTAAATTCAGGAATTGGGATACCGAAGCAAAAGCAATCATTACTGTTCCAGGCTTTTTCTCAAGTAGATTCATCTACAACGAGGTACAGGATTCTGTTGCTACTTTGAAAATAAGAATGAGTTTATAGGTTTTGTTGCGAGTTTTTCAATTTTTAACTATAGCCGTTTAGTCTACTTCAGCGCCATTTTCACGGTAGTCTAGTACCCACGAGACTGCTACTTTCTCTTATATCACGGAGTTCTTCTGCTGCTCCAGGTTATATGGAGGAACTGGCCTTGGCCTTGTGATATCCTCAAAGCTGGCTGCAGCAATGGGAGGCACGATGTGGGTTGAAAGTGAGGGAAAAGGAAGCACCTTCTCTTTTACAGCACATTTCCATATACCTCCTGCCTGCGACCTTCCATCTTCTCTAAATGTGGAAGGCTTGAAGGATACGCACGTTCTTGTTGTGGATGACAACGCTGTTAGCCGTGCCATTTTAGTGGACATGCTAAAGGTTTGACGTACTCTCCGTCTCGTGTTATTTTCTCAACGTGAACATATCGTTTCTGATACGAGAATGCATGCTACTGTTTACATTATGGTCAGTGGGCTTTCCAAGACTGGGATGCTATGCACTCATGAAGGCTTTCTTGTTTATTACAATGCAGGTATGGGGCATGTTCTCAGAGGGCGTCGATGGAATCGACTCTGCTAAGGTCGCTTTGCAAGAAGCAGCAGATGCGGATCATCAGTTTCGAGTTTTGCTATTAGATATGTGGCTGCATGGAAAGGATGCGTCGGAACTAGTTCACTTTCTTCACGAAAAGCCGCACCTGTTAGGATCAACTCCGAGAATAACTCCGTTGCACAAGGGTGATAGCAATTTGATGGTCCGAGCTGTTGGTGACTTAGAGGATTCGGAGTCTGAAAGTGAAGGAGATGAGGTATGTGCACCTCGAATATCACAGCACTTGCATGTGTCTGATTATTTTCTGGAGTGATTTTTGAAGGCCAACTCTAGCGATCGCTGCCATACGATGTCGTTTTCTCAAGTAGCTGCTTTCACAGTATTATAAAAGTGGCGATTCCGGTGTCGTTAACTTGAATAAATGGTGGTTGTTCAGGTTGATCCTGAGGTGCCCGTTTCTGTGAGGAAGTCACTTGAAGAAAGAGATCCAAATTTTAGGCGGCAAGATGAAAATATGAGTGGTTCTTTGTCTAGAGAGGGGTCTGAGAACAATAACAAGTCCGAATTCCGCATCTTAAAGAGACGTCGGGATTCACAAAACAACAGACTGGCCCGCCCACCTTCAAGACCTGCTTCAGCTAGCGGTCAAGTTCCCTCCATTATAATGCTCACTTCAGTGGATCACTCAGATGCAACAAGGTACGGGTGGTGTTTGTTCTTCACCAAGGTTCTTTGACATGCTCAGCAGTTGAATGGTCATAACTGTGAACACATTTTGGTATGGTACAAAATGGTATATAACGCTTGAGAGCTTACGAGCAGTTACGCTATCCTTTGATATCCTGATCCCTCTCGTTAGCATATACTGTAGAGCGGTTTGTGGAGCTTCTATGTCGAAGCTGGACTTCGGGGTAACTCAACTTCTACATTACTAAATTGTGTGGAACATTGCAGATGCAGGCAGATGGGAGTGCAAGTACACATCTCAAAGCCGGTCAAACGAGTGGTCTTGGTTCGAGCGCTGCATCTTGCCCTTGGTATAGCTGACAGTAGACCTGTGAAAGAGGTTAGTACTGTCGTTATGTTTTGGCTTACGACTACCTCTATCTGTCTAGTTCGTATCTTTTTCTTAATTGTTGTTGTGGGTGACTGGTTTCGGATTCGTCTGTTTGAATTGTCTTTTTTGACTTCATGTGGACAAAGTCATAATCAGGAAAATTAGAATTAGAGATCAGTGTGTACTCCCTGCGCTTATCAGAATTCCGTATGCAGTGAAGTCATTGATTGAACTTTTTTCAACGTCTATAGAATTTAAGCCTAGTCTGTCAGACTAAATATAATCTTGTAGACAAAATGATGCGAATCGATTGATTAAAGTTGAAGTGTTATTATCGTCAACTATAATGATGCTCATTAGCGGGAAATGGTTTTCTAATTTGAGATCGTCGTACAGTACGAAGTAATTACAGATGATGCAGGCCTGGTTTGTGAGTTAAAGAGTGTCCATTTCCTTTTCTGTTGAACAATTGACCTTCTGTCTCCTGAGAGAACCGCTAGTCCAATTTTTAGGTACTCGAAGAGGTCCAGGTTAGTACCAATTAATCAATCTCGTCCGTGAAAGAGTTGTTCTTTTTGGAGACTTTTAAAATTGAGGTGCTTCATGGGTCAATCTTAGCAGCAGTTATGCTAATTCAGATTTGACTTAAAAATGACTACCAGGCACAACCGATTTGCAATCCATCTTTGACAGGCCTGGAACAGCAGAATGGGGAGGTATGTCCCATTGGCCACCATTGTATCAGATAGAGGATTTCGATCTATTCTGATTTTCTACCATCTGTGGTTACAACGGTGGCACTTACTTCAGTAGGAAAATGACAGGTTCCTTTCGATTTTCGTGATGTTGATTTGTAGACTAAGCATAGTTTTCACAAGCACATTCATTTTTTCCCAGATTTATGTCTGATTTTTCTTCTTGTTTTCACCTAGATTGGTGCATTCAATATTTTGAGGTTGTGGCTGCTACCTAAATTTCCAACCTCAATGTGTCATTTTTGTTTTATTGTTCTAAAGACCTGGTTACTAACTTGGTCGTCCTTTCCCTTCGGCATTTTCATTGATAAATTCTTTGGTATCGTCTTTAAGGTCGATATAAAGTGAGATCGGCCACATCTCTGATGAGTACCATCATGCTAATCAGATTCATAATCATATAGTTATTTTGTTCATTCTAGTGCAGAGAGATTAGTTCATTTCAAGTTGAAGGTATCACTTTCTTCCACTGAGGTATTGATTGCCAAGGACCTTGTCTTTGGATTGCTTGCAGGAGGGCACAACAACGGCAGAAATCTCTCGGCCTAGCAAGGGCCTACATATACTTGTAGCAGAAGACAACATTGTAAATCAACGGGTTGCTGTTACTCTCTTACAAAAATGGGGTCATACAACAGTGTTGGCGTGCAATGGCTTGGAGGCTGTTGAGAAGTCGACAGAGGAGGATTTTGATCTCATATTGATGGATGTAAGCACATCATCAATTGTCCAGATCTCCATACTTTCCGTTTCTTCAGTGTTCGGTTTCTTCACCTTTCAATGTGAGCTGATTCGGGGCATACGCAGGTACAAATGCCCGTATTGGATGGATTTCAAGCAACGACGAAGATAAGGGAAATGGAAAAACAGAGAGATCCAAGCCGAGGGAAGCGATTCCGGTTCATGCCTGTCGTAGCCATGACTGCGCATGCCATGTCCGGTGATGCAGAGCGCATCATGGCTGCTGGAATGGATGCATACATCAGCAAGCCGTTAAATGCGAAGAAACTTCAGGAACTTCTTCAATCAGTTGCATCAGGGCAGCTGCAGAAGTCCAATTCTTTCAGAGTCATCCTTGACGATCATGTCAGATAACACTGAGCTCACCCTCAATGAACCTGTTCTCGTTCGTGGATACGCACCACCAAGTACCTCAAGAGGATCGCACCCTTCAATCTGGTGAGTTGAGCTTCTCGCGGTTCATCCACCAAAAAGACTCTGATTACAAAATCAGTCTTTTTGTGTATTTTATCACTTACAATTGCAATATTCTACAATAAGAAGTATGCAATGTAAGGAGGCAGTTAGGAAGAACCCCTCTCATTGACTCAAGATGACAGCAGGGATGATGCATCCAGGAGATGGAGTACACACATTATCAGCAATTCATCAGCTCAATTTTGTACAGAAGCAATTCTTGCTATAAACTCTGATGAAACCATGTACAATCTAACTTTGGCGAATGGAGTGTATGCGAGGGGTTGCATTTATGCCCATAGGGGAACCGAATTTGTAGTGAGTGAAGTAGAGTACTACTTCGCAGCTTCAGGAGTTTCGAGGTTTATTTAGCAACAGTGGCAACTTGTAGGGCTTACTTAGAATGTAGACAGTTATTTATCATACTTTTTTGTTTTCCCCATTCTATGAACAGGCCCACTTAGTATTTGCCTCAATCTTTCACTTCATGATTCTTGATGTGGTGAATATGGACTAGTACTCTTCCTCCCCTTCTCCTTCCTCGCTGCTTGCTCCTTCTTCGCCCTCAGCAGGAGGCGGCTCAGGCTTGGGCGGCAGGTCTGTGGCCTCCACAAGCGGTTTAGAGTACTCTTTCATGACGGGAGGCGGCATAGTGGGCTTGAACACCTCGTTCTTCACGCCGTAGCCGACGTAGATGTTGCTGAAGCTCGTGGGCGTGGCGACACAATAGGCTCCGGGCCACAAATGCGAGCGAAGGCCCACTACTTGGTGTTTGAGGTTCTTGATACTGGAGCTTTTGCAGATGGACCACGCCTTGACGCCTTCGACTCCATGGAGGTCCTTGTCTTCGGAGATGGCTCGCAGGGACCCGGGCTCTTCCTCCGGCTCCTCAGGCTCCTCTGACTCCACTTCTTCTGCTTCTCCTCCTTCTCCTTCTTCTCCGTCTGCTGGTTCCTCCGGCTCCTCCGCTTCCTCCTCGCCTCCTTCTCCCTCCGGCTCCTCGTACTTCGTACAGCGTCCTTGTTTTGGAATCATGGCGTTCTTGTGCACCCACCCTTCTAATGCTGCCAACTCCTCCGTGGGTGGCATTGCGAAATCTTCGGCTGGCGTCACTGTCTGCCCTCCTCCCTCATCTTCCGTAGCCTGTGCCCTCCAAATTCACCACTCGTCTCCCTTCAGACTCATATTCTGGTGTGTCGGATTGTTTCATTGCAAAAAGTTCTCGCAAGATTTTTGGCATTTCATCTGTTAGGAAACTTCTGGCTGAGTGGCTGAGTGACAGGACTTGCATTTGGAAAAATTGCTCCTGGTGTGTTTTTATCTGGTCCTCCGACTGAAGTTTCCTCAAGAGATAAAGGTTTTCTCCTTTCTCAAGCTATTCTTACATGGAGTGTTACGGGAAGATTCGTCTACACAATTGTTTACATCTCGGGATGATCGGTACCAAGGCACAGATTCAGACATGCACTATTTTATTCATGTATCACTTTTACAGAGATGTTTCAGTTGCGAAGTATCCAACTACGCAACGACAGCTTTAGTAAGTGCTTACCGAGTAGAAGCCACCAGGTGCAATTTGTGTTGCATGTCCAATCCGTGCGATTTGAGCTCGTAGGTAGTTCATCTCAATACCAGGGAAAGGCGGGTACCCTGACACTTCTGCCTGCAGACAACATCACATAAGAGTGTTCATAGAAGGCCTTAGGTCCGCTTCCTTCTCAGTCATACTGTGGAGTCCTAGTTTACGTCAACAAGTTGTTTCGTTTCTGATCATCGTAGCCGAACACTATTCTCTTCATCCGTATGCTTTTCTCTTGTAGGTTGTACCTAGGTCATATGTTGGTCGTAAGATATGAGCATGGTATGCGAGCTTAGTTGTGCGAGGGCATTGATTCACTTACCTCCGGGTCGCCAGTGAGATATTTCTTCAACTGCCTTGCGGTTTTGACTTGTAATGGTGTCACAGGCGGCAGCTTTCTGCAGACATCTCCGGGTCGATGGCAGAACCAGTAGGTCATTTGATTGGTGCCAACACCTTCCTCAGGGGGAATGCCGTCGGTAGGACGCCCCCAGTTTTTATTCTTTTTGGGCTTCTCTTCACCTTCTTCGCCTTCCTCACCTTCTTCTCCTTCCTCACCTTCTGCTTCTTCATCTTCCTCTTCGTCACCACCAGCTCCCTCTTTCACCGTGCTCTCGAACACATAGTAGTTGCTGTCACCATTCATGCCAGGTACATCATATATTCCTGGTCTCGAAAACGGCAAAAATAAGTGATCAAGAGGTCCTTACTTGTTGATGCCTAAGAACTTCCCGAAGAATCTGACTGTCTCGATACCATACTTTGGGTCATCCCCGAGTTGCTTCAACGCCAAAATGACAAGGTATGTATCCAGTCTACCAATTCCACAACCACATGCATCGAAGAAAACGCTGTCCATGAGCATGTTTTGTGCCTCAAATTCATTTGCAGGCGGTTCTTCCGGCTCCTCCTCCGGAGGAGCTTCTTCCTCCTCTCCCTCCTCGCCCTCTTTCTTCGGTTTCTCTTCTTCTTTCTTTGGAGGCTCGGGCTCTTTCTGACTGCAGCCATCATCTCATGTTAATCCATTTTAGGGTGAGATAGTCTCATTTTTAGGATGCATTGGAGTACCAGAAGAGCGTGAAGAAATTTTTGACAGGTTCCACATCTTCTGGAGCTCGTCCTCCTTGCACTGGTCTCTCTCCCTCACGGGACACAAACCGAGTTTTTTTGAGAATGAAGCTCGTTTCTAAGACGTCTACTGCATCCTTTGTCTTCGCTTGCAATACCTGGTACCATCACCCCTAATCAGCATAATATCGTTTTTCTCTTAATGAGAGAGGAACTTGAGTTTGATTGATGGGCTTACGCTGCGGACAATCTCAGAGATGTGTGTGAATGCATCGTCCCCTGTTTTTGTGCTTAGTGTTTTCAAGTAAGCCAATGCATCTTCCACTGACATCCCTGCCATGATGCCTCCTTTTGCAGCTTCGAAGTTTATCTCCTCATGTGAGCTAATAGAGAGGAATGGTGTTTATGGTACTGTATGGATTGTTTCTGTTCAGTAACCGCTGTTCAACCTTTTCCAGTTCTATGATTTAGCACACTGTTCATTGAAATTCAGGTTCCTCTGTCTGGATGATGGGATATTTGTTACCAGGAAAATTTGATTTGGGGTATTAGCGTTGCATCCTGGATTGCGCAAGGGAGAAATCTTGCGAAGCAGGTGAATCTTTTGTGCAGGGCGGTTTCCTCTGGTGGGTAATGTTCCCAGTAGCCTGTTCTCACGTTCTCAATATCGACCTTTTTCTGCTCGAAGTGGGGGGACTAAGCGTTTTCGAATGGATTTCTCTGGATGAGGAAATGATAATAACCTTCATGGATTGAGTTATCCCACATTGCCGGAAGGTTGTCATAGGCAAATACGGTGTGCCTGATATTGTGGTACTGCATGTGTTCAGGATCGATCGAAACAGTGGTAATTTCATGGCGGGATGAAGACATTTTACATGCATTTTTGAGGTAGCCTGCTCGATGTTCATTAGGGTTCTAAGTTTGGTGGAAAAAGTGGGAATTTTGATGAAATTGTGTACAAAGCATTTTCGCATGCATTTTTTAAGGTAGCCTGCGTACTATCAAAAATGACTCGCGAGGTTAAAAATCTTGGATTGTGTGTTACAAGGGGTCTAAAAATGATGATTCCAAATGGTTCAATCCAGTGAGTAAAATACATTGTGTTATTGAATGTTTGATGGCACAGGCAATATGCTCATCTTCCAGCCCAAAACCACTCACTTTCTTCTACCCTTTCCGCTGTAAGAGATATGCTCTTATGTACTAAACATAAGAATTTGGGTTAGTGCGAGGATTCACTTGTACGATGAAAAAGAACTGAACAAGGAGTTAGAACAATGAGATGATAAGAATCTTGGGCGCTATTTTCGGGACAAGAAACGATTCATAAATCGAGGTCAATGCCAGCTCTTTAAATAATCAACTGATTTGATCCAATATAGTAGCCAATCACAAAATTGTTCGAAATTGCTCACATCCTACAACAGAAGAAAAGCTTCCAAACTCGACTCGCCTCTTCCATGAACAAGGGATCATAAACAATATCCCCTCATCAGTCTCTCCTACTTACCGAATCTTCACAAGCTATTCTTTACCAGAACAGCACCTCAAGTATCTACAGAAGGCGGGTAACCTTCACGGTTTAAAAACTCTTGCACTTGCACCAACACGATCAAGTTCTATTTCTTGCAGGTTCAAATAATATAATGGTGTTGACTTCTAAGTTTGAAACTAATGTCTACTATTGCTGAACGCAATTAAGAATCGACAGCCATAGGCTCCGCCCCGCCAACACTCTCGTCTGAAGGTAAAACTGGAAGATCAGGTGCTTCATAATCCAGTGGATTCTTCTGTTCGTCATCTAAAGTGGTCTGCAAGTCATCTACCTGCAGAAAACAAAAATACCACAACATCGAATCAAAAACAGATGGAATACAAGACAAAGACTGTTAACAATCTACATACCTCTAGGGTAAGATAGATACTGACATAATCCAGAGTCCTAAGTTGTTTTATGAGTGCACCCAGAGTGTGATTTGGAATTGATCAACAAGCTGTGATTGCCAGGGAGCTACTGAAGTAATTGATGTCAGAGATTCCTTCGGAGATACGATGAAATGAAGATGTGTTAAATAATATAAAGAGGCAATCTGGATAATGAGAATGAGCTTATGAGGATTGAGAGGATCTTAGCGTGAGAATTAGCCACTTACAACATGCAAGAGAAGACCAAACTGCTTCTTGCGGAGCTCGATGGTTCGGGAAGCTGCATAATTTTCTGCCTCCAGCTGAACGAGCTCTTTGTCTAGGTCGTTTAGTTGCTTTTGCGTGACGGCTCGTGGTGACTGAGCGGCTATCAGTTTCCTAATTGCTTCACACTCCTCCTTGTGCTGCCTCTCGACTTTCGCCTCTTCAAGTTGTAGCTTCAAATCTTCAATGTCCCGCTGTGCCTGCCCATTTAGCAAAGAGGCTGATCAGCTATTGAAAGTTCTAGATTCGGAGAAAACTAAATGATGCTCAATTTGATAGAGCCTCTCCACTGTTTGATTCCGACGCGAATGGCAAACAAATCACGATCTCGGTTGTTTCGTCTCTGATTCTGTAAATGCACGACTTGAAAACCCTACGCATCGCAATGCAGAATCCTCATACAAAGCAATGACGTGGTTGCTAGTTCATCAACTCCTTAGCCAGACGAGAGTCCATTTCTACAGTGCTACAGCGGCTATCACTACTTAGAATTCCAACCTAAACGTCAATCTGAGCAAAAACATACTGAGATTTTAATGTTGACCAGATTGTGAGTAGGATCACGATTCTCTCAAGTGTTGCTTCATAAGTGTAAGATTACGAATCCTAGAATGGAATAGTGAGCTTAACGCACCTGCGAGATTTGCTGATTGAGCTCAACATGCAATTCCTTGAAATTGTCCTGCTCGCGTCGGTTGGCGTCGATCACGGCCTTGGTCTTCAACAGGGGCAGCTCGAAAGTAGCTAACTCCTGCAGAAACGAGCGGTACAGCTTCTCGCATTCGCTGTATCTGCTGTCCTCCTTCTCAATCTCCGTAGCCAACGCCGTGAACTTCTTGATGAGCTTCTTCAAGGGCGGCTCCCCGCGCGTGGTGGTGGTGCGCGTCAACAGTCGCTGCCGGATCACCACATCGTCCTCTGCCGAACTGATGGCGAAGTGCGAGGCCATGATCGTCCGATTTCGAATTTTCGGAGCGATGATCAAGCCACCTGACCATCAAGGCCGCATTATGCTCATCGTAAATCTCCGGTCCGCCATAGCCAGAGGATTAGGGTTTAAAACTCACGTCGGCGAAGATGCTGTAGAAAACATTGACATGACCACCGTGCTCAATGAGCGCTCCCTCTGAGGATTTAGGGTTTATGGAATGCCTCTACTACTTCACTTTTCATTATAGAACACAACAAGGGACGCTTCACATGGGGACTCATGATGTTCATGGGGCTAAGGAGGGCAAAAATTCTCTCATGTTACTCGTACATTCCAACTTCTAAAGTGGATTGAAGCTGATTTATTATTGTTTTGAATTTGGTTACGCTTCTGATTACTAAATTTAGATTGTATGATGTTTTTTGCATGTTGTACAAAATCCCCATTATTTTACAACAAGACCATTCATGTTTTAGAATTGTTCATATTTTAGGAGATGTTTACCATTGAACTTCAAAAATACAAGTATGGCATGTTGAAAATTTCCTGAAATTGCGGTATATGCTTGTTTTTTCTTGAAAATCTACTCCGAATAACAGATATATTATAAGATATAAAAAATTCACAAAAAGTTGAGATTTTACTTTATTTCATATTTGTATTTTGTTGTAGAAATAAGGTCCTAAGGCATGATCTTACTATTCATATATTCAATTGAATAGTACTTAGCATGCCATTTTGTTATTAAAGACCTACCTTGGTATCTGAAATTTAGCATATCTCCATGTGAATATGGTAACATTTCCCGAGGTTTTACAGGTTGTATGCGAGTGAAACTTGAATAGACATATTTTTAACTCCCATAGAAACAAGAATTTTAAGAGCCCCAAGTGAAATTTACTACCAAATATGATTCTTTTGGCTCTTAAAATACTGCTACCCTTTTCACAACAAGGGAGATTTTATATATTTCTAACTTTGAACATTATAGTCTCATAAGTGGTAAGGACTTTGAATCTATTTTTATAATATACATATATATATATATATATATATATATATATATATATATATATATATATATATATATATATATATATACATGTGAAATACTAGATCTTACGTTTACATACTTGAAATTACATCAAAAATTGAAATTTTTCACCTTGCATTGAAAGAATGCAGTATTCCGTGCAGTTTTGAGGCTAGGCAACTATAGGGATTTGAATATCTTGAATAGACATGAGTAGCTTTGTGCTCATGCACATTGTGAATACAACTCAAAGGATAGAACAAATTGTGGAAGTCAATGTTACACAATTAGTACTGAAGGTTTGGCTAAACTTTTACTTTTGTTCGTTGAAAGAAAGCCTTGTTGAGGTGAAACAATGGTCTCCAAAATGGTATGTTGTATAATATTACACTAGTAAAAAATGATGTCCAAAATTTGTCGTTAATTACATGTCTCGAGTTACAAAGAACCACAAATTTTTTCCTACAACTTTGTATCCTTACATCAATCAACTAATGATGTTTTATGAATTTTTTATTAGTGTTGTAGACCAACCTACACTAGTATTGAACCAATAAGAATTTGATGAAAATCAACAATTGTAATCCATTAACAAAGTTATAGAAAAAAATAGCGGTTCTATGTAATTTGAGACATGTAGTTTTGGACAAATTTTGAACACCATTTTCTACTATTGTAATGTTGCTAGTAGACATTTCTTAAATGGAAGGTCTCTAATTAGACGTTGCTTCGCAAGAAGAAATTGTTTACATCAGAAATCTCCAAATGTGATGGTGCCCTTGGGAGTGGGTAGTTGCCCTTGGAGACGAGCAACAAAGATGACTGGCTAGCTCACTCCGTGTTTCACGATGAAGGGGGAGAGAATGGCAAAGTGTATGTGGATGGTGCACACATGTAGTAGCGATGGCGACCTTGTGAGTGTGAGTGAGGGAAGGGGAGTGGCACGTTGGGATGCATAACCTTCCCGGAATGCTTAGAATGCAAACATTCAAAAAGAGAGAACCGTGAGGAACTTGCGACTAGATGTCTAGATCTAGAAAAAGAAATAAGAAATGAGGTTGACATCCTTGTGTTGGCGAGTGCGTAGTATGAGTTGGATCATACTACGCATTCCAAGCAACACTCAAAAATGCCTCCATTGCCTCACTACAATTTATAGGACTCTATTGTACCCACTCAACCCCCTCCTTTACACCAAAGACAACAGACTTCAGACAAGGCATGCACAACAAAGAATAGATGGCAGGCTACACAACACCAACCAACAAGAAGCTCTTTTCTAACCTTATTCATTCATACATATTTGCTGCTTAACAGCTATGCTAGATTTTATTAGTATTTATGATCCTTATTACTATTAATAGCAAGCTACATAGTTAGAATAGAACACACTATGTACTAGTTAGGATGTTGCGATTGAAGTGCATTCGAGCGCATTAGGGACTCCAAAACCAACCATTTGGAGAATTGAAGTTGGAAGGACAAAATAGCTACAAGAAGAAACCCTAGAGAATATACTTCCCGAAAACAATGTGGACAAGGAATGCAATAAATTGCTTTCCAAAACGAATTTGGTTGTGGAAACTATTGCAGATTGTAATAATATTAATTTGTTTTCAGAGGCAATTTTAGTATTCAATGCGGTTGCTTCTCTCTCTCATGCTCCTCCCCCTTTACAAATTCCGCTCGGTGTGGAACCGATGTAGCCATACATTTCAATCTGTTACGATGAAGTGACTACGCACGAGGTTACAGTGTCAATTAGAGGAATGTTGGCTTTGAAAATAGTACTTGTGTCAAGACATCTCATTGCCCGCGTTTCTTCTCTTCTTGTTTGACACCAATACATCTCATTGCCCGCGTTACTTCTCTTCTTGTTTGACACCAGGTTGACGCCAATATGTAGGAAACAACAAACAACATGTTGTCGGGAGTGTGCACGCAATAACGAACTCGTTCAGCAACAAGGTAAAGTCGTTTAGTGTACAAGCAGTAACAAGCACTTCACTTCGTTATTTGTATCTCGTTCCATAGCATTATCTACACCTCATGCATCGTTCTTCTATACATGTTTGCTATTACAATGCGGCAAAGTTTATCCTCACTTCTAAGTTCTAGTAGGTCTTTGCTTGGCAGCGAGGTGCTAATGCGTTTGCCTCCTACTTCTTGGTTTGATGCAGGTGGCTTCACTAACTCACACTTTAATCAAGGTCCGCTTCACATGTACATCCACAATAATTAAAAGAAGATAAAAGGTCTACTTCCCCCAAACCTTGATTCTCTTTTTCTCCTCAAATGTGTGTATGCTCATAGATAGGTTGAATATCTTGTGACATGTTGTCAAAATATCAATGGCACATTTAACTAAATATGGATAGTTCATAGTTTATAAATGACAATATATTCTCAAAGAGGAGGTTCTATAAATATATCTAATGAATATCTTTACAATACTCTGCTATAATGAAGAGGTATGTACCTACGACAACTTCTTTTGCAACTCCGGCAACTTAGTTTGAAGGGTCGATCTCGTTGACTCTACCAACGTCCTCTATTCCTCGATGGACTTGCTTGTTGCTTCCAATGACCTCCTTCTCACCTCCAACGACCTCCCACTCTCCTTATGTTGGACTCCTTTCTTTACTGTAAGTTGATGTTGTTGAGCTTGAAGATATCTCCTTGGTACGCTTGAAGGCAACTCTCCTTCGTCATTGCTGTTTGCAAGTGCTTTCTATGGGCTCTTGAAATGAGGCTACAGTCTCCTTGCTCCTTGTCATCACCATCTTGTGATGATGGCCAAATTTGTCTCACTAGGCTGTAGGCTAATGACTCATACATTCACTATCACCTTCTACCATCTGCTCCTTCCTGCCCAAAATCAAACTCACATGATCAATATATGCCTAACCTCCTATGGTGTATTTCTCTTATATTGTGTAGCTTTTTGGAGCAAGACAAACTAAAAAAGAAGTATGTGTTTAAGAGGTCTTTGAGCATCCTAATCTCGCTTTTTCTAAGTTTATTGTCTTCTCTCCCCCACCTCTCAATCTCCTACCTTGCAGCCATTGAATCTAAGACAACGATGTAGAGTTTAGAAAATCAGCATTTAGAATTCAAAAGTTTATTGTTATTCATTTATATATAACACACTACATGTCAATGCCTTCAGGAATATAAACTCTAGAAAATTGATAAATCCAAGAAATGCCTCATCTGATTATCTCGTGAAAAAGTAGAAATACAATATACCCTCTAGTAACATCAACAATGATGATTCTCAAACTATGAGAACTTCACAACTGCTTGCTCTTGTGGCAATACTTTGTAAGCTTTCTATATTATCTTCTTCTCCTCCTACACACTTTTTTGTTTATCACCATCCAAACCTTTGGGTAGACAAATATTAAAAACAAAGACGCTACTTACAAATCTGCTTGTCATGGCAACACCAAAAAATATACAATAAGTGAAATAAAATCATAGCTCAAGTGACGACTAAGGCATCGACACACAATGAAGCTAAGGACTAAGAGTTGTTTGCTACTACGAGAATCTTAAGCTACATTGCGATGAAGTTTTTTAAAGTAGTTTTCCGAGCATAAAGGCAGGTAACACTTGGGTAGCATGATTTGGTGTAAAAGCCTATGTCTCGACGTGTAAAGCAGATGACGCCACTATGTAGAAGAAAAAGAAGGCCATGCCTCTGGCCAATTCGTAAGTTCAACCAAATTGCATGCTTTTGGTTTCTTCAAAATCCAATACTTTAAATAAGAGAATACTTTTATGATTACATCGAGCAATGACCCCTAGGCCGATAATTAGCCTTCCATTGTTGTATTTTCACTTGATGGACTATTAGTTGTGTGATCACTTCACCTCACTCATTAAATTATAGAGGATTGGAAATTTGGAATGGACTCCCCATATAAGGCCCTTGAAACAAATGGACCAATAACATGAGAGGGTTTTTCCTTTCTTTGACTCCAATAACAACTAAACTCCTCACATGGCGCGGACCTAAATAGGAAAGAATCAAAATAAGAAAGGACCTTTCTTTTTCCCAAGAAATGATTCCTAGCATTTTACCTGTAACTATAACTAGTATCACTATATTCGTTTAATTGGGAATTTCTGCAAGATTGGGACTCTCTAAAATCTATAACTACCATAGATGTTGTGGAAAAATCTATACCAATTTTAGATTTTAGAGAGTCTCAATCTTGCAGAAATTCCCAATTAAATGAATATGGTGATTAGTCTTTATGATGCGAACAAATGTTGCCTTTCATGTAAGTTGGCCTTCAAATAGTTCTCCTTCCTTATTTTCAATCACCAACACTTGAATCTCACGGCCAATTTACACTGTTAGAAAAGTCCACCGAACACGAAATCAAGAAAAGAATATCAGATGATAAGTGGAAATTGAGACTCTTGAAATGTGACTGAAATATTCTTTGAAAATGATATTCTTGATTGATTGGTGGTCTTCTCCACTGTAGTGTAAACCGACCATCCAGAGTATGAAAATGGGTGGAATTAGCACACAATTAGAAGATTTCAACTAGTTTTGTATTAGTTAAGTTTGAGAACTCCCTCTGGCAAGCCGGGCATGAACCGGCAATTGTATACTCTTTCATTCAATACCCCGATATGGGCTTTTCACTGAAAATGGGTGAGGAACATTTAAAATTGTCTGAAGGTTTCTCCATCATTACAAAATGTAGTGGCCGATATCAAACTCCAGCACGGACCATTTTGAGCCACAATCGCATTGATCTATCCTGTACTAAAAATGACTTATCACCATGCTCATGAAACTGTGTATGACAACTTATGACTTTGTGAGTGTTCAAATTCGGCAGTTAGTAATGGCAGCAGCTGCAGCAGTTGTGTATAATTGAGAATGGGTGATATCAAGGCAGGCATGTGAAGTGCAGGTCAGTCAGGACTCTGTTGAGGTTTTAATGGGCGATACTGTATTGCCACTTGCCAGTGTACCATGCCGTGGACTATTGCGTCCCACAACTCAGCTTTCGTGTATTCTTACCGTGACTGCCCCTAAAAATCTTCACTTGTTCCATATCCAACTTATCTAAAGTACACTAGAGGGAAACGAAATCATAAAAATGTTAGTCTATATTAACAAGAAAAGAAAATGAACAGCTGTGAATCCCGCCCATTTGTGGGTTGAATTTAAAGCATTTCATCTTACATGGTAAAGATCCGTTACATGATCGTACCACAAAGATATAGCATGCACCAACCTTTGCACGAAAGTAGAGAAATATTGATAAGTATCACGATGTTGAATGCTCATCGAACAACGAGCACATTCATTGTTTATTCCACGATGAAGATACCGACATCTTTCGTAGAAAAGACGTAGGCAAGACTGCTGGAAAAGCTGGATGAATATACACGTTTACAGGTGCAGAAAGTCAATAGTAATTTACATGTGTCATCCAAGTTATGGATAAATGGAAAGTTACTAGCTTGATTCATTATCCACTAAAGATCGACGTCGGTAACATGCACGCTGACATTCATGCATGGAGTTCAAGGGATTGTGCCTGCCGGCACAGACTACGAATCTCATGCGGAGAATGAATCATTGCCATGAAATAGACAAAAAGGAAGAACGAAAGAATCTGATGATAGCAAAGTAGCTAGACGTTTTGCTAGCTCTGTGATTCCGTTGTGCCAATGCCTTGAAAGAATAAAACAGGGATCGACGAGATCGGAATTGATCGAATCAGGATGACCTGGGTGGCAATTGAACTGGGTAACGGTCGATGCAATCGAACCAAGGATTCTCGGAGTCCTCGTGGTGATCGCTGCGAAGCGACTTCCAGATAGCGCTGTTGCATTTGATGCCGGAGCCGAGCGCGATTTGCCAGACGAGGTCGTTTTTGCGGACGCGGTCCTTGGCTTCCATGTAGGCCAGAACGTACCAGATGGAGCTGGACGAGGTGTTGCCGAATCGGTGGAGCGTCATGCGCGCCGGCTCCATGTGGTGCTTCGAGAGCGTCAGATTCTTCTCGATGCCGTCCAGGACCGCCTTGCCGCCCGGGTGGACGCAGAAGTGGTCGATCGCCCGCTGGAAGTCAGGGGTGTAGGGTTTGCGGCTCAGATGCAGGACCTTGCGCGACACGAAGTTGCACGCGAATTTCAGCTTCTCCGAAAGCGGTAGGATCTTGGGCGCCAGTGTCGTGATGTTGGATTTCAACGCTTCTCCTGCCGCTGCCATCAGCTCCTTCGACAATGAGACTCCGATGTGACCTGCTGAGTCCTGTATATTCTTCACGCACCTAAAGCTCTTCGTATTTGCGCCCTGGTGGGTTCGCACCACGTGCAACAGACTGTACTTCGCTCTCTTCCGCTCACCTGTCCATCCATCAAACGTCAGGGTTTCGGCAGAATCATCGACAGTTAGTGATGGGATGTGGGGATTCAGGTGACTTACTGCGTTTGTTGGTGAGCAAGAGTGCGGAGGCGCCCCAGCGGAATATACAATTGCCGACCATCATGGAGCGGTCGTTGCCACGGTAGACCTGCGCGCCGCTGATCATCTCGGTGCTCAGCACGATGGCGTAAGTGTCCTTGTGCACTTTCAGCAAGTCCTGTGCGAGGCTGATGGCAATGACGCCGGCGCTGCAGCCCATGCCGCCCAAGTTGTACGCCTCGATGTCTTCACGGAGACCGAAGTGGTTCACGATCATGGCTGACAAGGACGGAATGGGACAGAACGTGCTGCAGTTAACAACAAGTATCTTAATGTCCTTCGCCTGCACGCCCGTCTTGTGGAGAAGGTCACTCACAGGAGTGAAGAGCGTGGTCTCCGCCTCCCTCATGCACGTCGCGTGAGTGAAGTCGACCGGCAGGGAATGCATCGACATCGGAATGTAAGTCTCGGGGCCCAACCCCGAGCTCGCCAGTATCTTCGCTTGGAACGCCACGCTCGTCTCACTGAAGTAGCCCGACTTCGCCGCGAGCTCCAAGAACCGCTCGCTCGTCATCTTGCACTCGTCCGCGGGCTTGAACAGCGCGTAGTCGACCAGGTACGTCGCGGGCCGTGGCCCGGAGAACCAGTACCACGCAACCATGGATACGAGAAACGCAACGACCGCCACCAAGAGCGCGTACCCTTGATCGGCCGCGAGTATGAATCTGTACACAAAAGGCCCACGTTGCCACAACAAAGACGCAACTTGCGCCACAATGGCGAGCGCCAGTGGGTACATTCTCCTCCCTCGCAGCTCCTTCAGCGGCGCAATCATCCCCTTGAAACTCACTAAGCGAGGTCCCAGCGAACCCACACCCTTCTTCATGGACCTCCGAACAATGCTGATCGACCCATCGACAGTTTCCAGCTTCACGCCGCCGGGCTCGTCGCTTGTCGCCATCACGCCCATCTCTCAACAAGTCAGAGCCTTACTCACAAGTTTGCTATATTCTTCTTCCGAGATAGCTATCCCCACATTGCTACATGCAGATCGACACGAGGACTCCACTGCCTCTGCCTGTCAAGCTATCTGTGCAGGCAGACCAGGGCGGTTAAACTAAGAAGTGAAGCATTAGCGCGAATATATACATCAATGCAACCCTGGTCGACCTGGCCAAGTTCCAGAAATATATATCAGCACGGTGCCACGGTCACCCGCAATTTATTGACCATGTGACCAACCTCGGCAATGATGTACAGCAACGCTTTGCCGCTCTCACAAGCACCCACTGTTTAAGCTTAACTCTAATTTAATCTCAAAGTACGAACTCTTTAGTCTCGCACGTCTGCCTGACACCGATCGAAGCGATCCTTCAAATGAGACAAATGACGATTACCGATTTGCGGCTTCGGATGTTTACGACATAACTCGCTCTGCTCATGCATGTTACTCATAACACTTCTGTGCAAAAGTGTCGATTCTGCTATATTTTAGTCAGCTCTATTGAATTCTTACGCTGTACGGGGTATATTGTATGCTAACTGACAGTGCCATGATCTGATCTTAATTGAGTTAATGCTTACTTGCTTACGGGGTGCCACTGGTCGACTTTCTCGAGAGCCAGCGATTACTGGTCATGATCAGTTTAGAGTAAGTGTTGCGATCGATTGAATGGGATTGTAAGTACTAAGTTATGTGACCAAGCTAGATCGGTGAGCAAGTTGGCAATCAGGCACCCGCCAACTTGCTCATCGAGCAAGTGAGAGGCTTTTAATGCGCTCCCACCTGTGCTTTCCTGTACACTCCATCATAAGCTCCCGTTTACACTTGCCGTATCACCTTCCATTCAATCTTTTGTTGTCTTCGGCGCCTTCCGGAGCGACTGATTCGTGATTCTCAAGTGCAACCCACTTTGATAAGTGACACTTTTGTAGCAATTGAGGCAGATTGATTCCTTCAATCGCTAAGTACATGGTACTCATTTACTTGAGTGAACTCTCACTCTCTTGTTTCAGCTACCTCACTGATGATACCAATTGCTAAAAGTCGGTGCTTCGATGTCCTTAGTGAAGGATTGATCAAGGAGTTGTCTGTTTTCCAGATGTGATCATGAAGTGTGCCACGATTATACATTTTGAACCTCCAATCGATATTCTCGCAGTCTTTCATGGAAAATGGCTCTACATGAAGGAAAGTTGATGCACTTTAGAGTATGGGAATCGGATGGTCAGAAGGAATGCCATGTTAGATCAGACAGATGATCGAACTGAATGATTGAGATCTGACAACATGTAACCAATCTCAAGTGCTCCAATGATCCAATTTCATCAAAATGGTAACTCTTGCAAAAATATTGGTATTAATAATTATACATGTAATACATTGTGGAGTGCAATATAGAAATGGCTCTTAAATATTAAATTTTAGCTTAGACACTTAAGACTGTAATTATCATATTAAGGAATATAAGGTAAATCTTATCTGAATATCGATACAGTGGTGCTTGGATTAGATAAACGTTTTCGGACATACAAAAACGTTGATCTCATCCAAGCGTTGACCATATCAACAAAACAATGCCTCTTTGCATAATAAAGGGACAGGGACAGCATTCTAAACTAGACGTTGATCTTAATGAGGTCGATCTTATCGAGGTACCACTGTAGTATAAACACATAATAAGGCTATGATATATAAGTTTTATTTAATTATACATGTGCACTTGTTTACACATGAAAAGAAACTAGTATCATATTGTCCTACTAGATTGAAGTAAAAGTTTCTTCAAGGAATGTTGCTATATGTTTTCTAATGAGTTCTAACCACAAATTAATCCACATTTGGCTCCAACTCTTAATTACACATGGTAATAAGGCTCATATAAGACAACTTGTTACCCTTGGGAAGCACAAATTACTTGCTTTGTGTTTCTAGGAGTATCTTAAAGTTGTAGGTTGCACGTTTAGAAACAAGAATGTGGTAATTGCTTTGACTCTATTGACAAAAAGCCAATTCCTCAAAAAATAATAAAAATTAAATCATTGTCATTTCAAACATTGTTCATAAAAGCATCTCAATATTAGAAGCACCTTCAGGGTCAAAATATTGCAATCAATTATGATCAACTTGAAATTGCTTACCCGCATCATTTCTAATTACAAAAACATGGAACTCGTAAAATGAATAATATTAATTCTGTAATTTGTGAAAAACGCCCTTTTGACAAAGTCAGTAGATAGTGTCATTTTTCATTCTTCATATTTTTATTCAGTATTAGGAAAATAATTAAATTATGATTGAAAGTGTCCAATATGACTCATCCGATATGGCTGCATTTTATCATAATCTCTAAGTAATTTTAGTGGCATGTTACTTATTTCAATGAACCTTGACTAGAATTAATCATTTGTGGTCAAGTGGCGTATTTCATGATCTCCCTCCCTTTGCATTAGTATAATTTTTATTAGCTATATTAGGGTTTAGAGGAATTTGATTCTATATGTTCCTTTTTTGGACAAATTTGTTTGTCCGAGTGGATTCTTGCAAGTGCAACATTGGCAGTCATGCAATCAAATGTAATCATAAGCGATCATCATGAATTCATGAGATTACTGGGTCACACTAAACTTTGTTAGATTTTTATCATCTAAAGTAAGTATTATAGATAATAATGAAGATAAACTATTTATATCTTAGCCGTGCAAACTTGTAATAGACTTGTTGAAGGTCATGTGGACCAAAACTTGAGTCACAAGGCCTCATGAATTGCAAGATCATAACCTATAAGTAAGCAAAATATGCTACAAAATTTTTTCATTTTTAATTTGGAGTGGAAATTCTATTGACAAAGCTACTACTAAGAATTGTTTGTCCTCATCTGAAAAACACTCTTGTACCAAAAAAAATTATTGTGAAAATACCGTGGCTCAAATAATAACCATGTAATGGTGAAAGCTAATAATAACCATGCAATATTGAAAGCTAATAATAACCATGCAATGTTGAAAACTAATAATAACCATGCAATGGTGAAAGCAAATAATAACCATGCAATGGTGAAAGCTGCCAACATATTTACAAAGAAAAAATACTTCAAAACTAGACCCCTTGCACTAAAATGAATATCATATCTTTTCTCACATCTTGGATCAAGAAAATATTCTTAACTCAAGAACTATACTCAAACCCGAATTAAACTCAACAAATGAAGTTCAAATCCAACAATGGATGAAGGAGATACACCTTCTCAAAAATCATATACTACTCGGTTTTTTCATCCTCGTAACAACAACGTAGCAAATCCAATACTAGAATCTATCAAATATTTTCCAACTAGAAAAGTTATTAAAATTCATTAATAATCATTCTTATGACGACATTAGTAGGGACGTATATGGGTCAAGTTACACAATGCAATGAGCACTATATGATGGTAATTCTACGAACAAGTATCATTGAGTGGATATACACGGAGCCCATGAAGTTGGAGCTTTTCAATCATTCGAATCTTTTATGTTCAATACACTAGAAAGGTAGGTATATGTACACACCAATGTATAATTGACCTTGTCTTGACCTTCGGTGAATCTCTTTCACAAGATTTGTGAGCTATGCCATGCCATTTGAGCTGGTGAGCTTGTGACTTCAATAAATACATATATATTTTTGCCATGGGCTTCAACTATGCAAGTGTACCATATACCATGTGTGAAAGGTGAACATTTGAACGTAAAAACAAAAAGAGCTCAACTCGAAGTCTAAGTACTCATTTCATAAAAGACTAATCTCAACAACCTTGTATTATGTGACCCATATAAAAGTGAAGCACATTCAATCATGAGTACCATATGTAAGAGGCAAATTTGGCCCAAAATCAAAATCTCCGAAAACTCCAAAACAATTTACAAAACACGTGGTATAGGTACTCGAAAGAACAGGAATCGGCACGGGAACTGAATTATGAAATTGAAATTTTTAAAAGAGAATTGATTATTCGACAGGAGGGTGTCGAACTAACCTATGACATGACATACGGTATTTTGGCGGAGTGGACTTGAATATGAGAGTAACAAAATGTTCAATGATACATCAGTAAGGTAGAATGCCCTTAAACCGCTCAAACAAGAGATTCAGCATGGTTGTGGACATCGTGTGTATTGTTTGTAATTTTTCTTCGATGGAGAAACAAGAGGGAGAGTGAATGCAAAAATTTCCAGAATTAAATAGCAAAAGATGAATTTACCACAAATTTTTGAAGTCAAAAGTGTACATGACCTTAAACCGCTCAGTAGACTCTCCTTTGTGGCGGGTCACGCATGTAGCAAAAACCGTGCAAAAAGATTCCAGATCAAGTCACTATGAACCCTCAGATTTCAGAATATTCTTTTTTGCCGTGGGTGCAAAAAGGTCCACGCCATGGGCGGTTTAACAGGCAGTCTAGCATGCGCTTCAGGGGGGCCGAACGGTTTAAGGGCATTCTACCTTACTTAGGCTCACACTGGTGAGAGGACAATGAGCAACTTCACTTGAAATTTAGAGCTTCATGTACTACATGTACTTGTGTATATGTGTTATAGTCATATTATTTACGTAATAACATATGATGTTGTTAACAGTTCATGCAAATAAAGTGCGTTGACATATACAATTCAATTTTTGGTTGGTCAATGTGTGAAGGCTTGAATGACGACCCATTTAGGGATCATTGCTCACACCGAACCCTGTTTGGCAAGGAAATAAGCGAAGGAAATGAGGGAAAAAAGTCAAATTATGAAAGGAATGAATGCCAAGTACTTGGTAATGTATGTGAAATTTGAGGTTTTTACACTTCACTACCTCACATGCATGCGAGTTGACAAGGATAATGAATTCACATAGATATAGTTCTATGTGAAATCCATACATCTAGTGTAGTTCCTTATTGATTTATTGTTGAACATATGAAAGCATTATTCTTCACTAACTCCCTCGACAACCTTAGTCATTCTTAATAATTTACGCACTTTTGCACTAAAGAACTTTAGGGGAAGTAGGTTTGCAATTTAAGATGAACTCCACTCACTTGAAGCTGTTGAAGATTAGATTCCTTGTAGTTTATAAGGACAAGTAGTAGTTATTAGAGTACATTATAGTGAGTAAAAGAGACAAGTCCTTAGCCTTTTAAAGTGTGTGAGGATTGCCGGTCTTGAGAGCCTTTGAGTGTGAAGAGAGGACTTGGCTTCTTGGGTATCTCATATTGAGTGTAGCACTATGTGCCTACCTATGAATTTTCAATGAGCAAGGTTTGAAATGAGTATGCATCTCATTCAAGCATTCATTGCACTATTTGTTTGTAAGCTTTGATTGTTTTGTATTTTATCTCTCCCTCTATTGAGCATTGATAGGTTATGGGCCCACTATACTTGTAGTGAGGTTGAGTTTAATTACATTTGGAGCTTTCGAGAGGTCAAGAAGGTGATGCATGCACATGAGTTGCATGCCCATGAGTTGCATGCCCATGAATGGTTGATCTGCACACTTGCTAGTTTCTGGAACTTTAGAGGTGCATTTGGATGTGTTTGCAACAATTGTTTGGAGCACTTGGAGGCAATAGGAGCAATTTGGAGGTGTTTTGAGGAGTTTTGAAGGCACTAGAGGTTCGGAAGGTTCATTTGTTGTAATTTGAGTCTTCATAACACATTACACGTGCTGATTTGCATTGAAGGCTACCACAATGTTTGTTTGAAGTGGTTTTGAGCTTACGAGTGCTTCTTGTGATCTAATTGAAGTTGTGAGGGTTGGATCGTAGCATTTCGAGTATACGTGTGCACACAAAGGGCAGATTTGAGCATTTGGACACAATGTTTGGTTCAACAAGAAAATAGAAATAGCATTATTCTCACCTACTAATTATTAAGACCCACAATCATTGCTCAAAGAATTCCCTTACTCCTATAAAGATAAGAATAGTGTGATTGGAAAAAACAATTCGGCTGGGTTGTTGACAAGGATGCCCCCCTGGCAGCAAAGTGGAGTGGGCCATGAGCTTCTCCCCTCCAACACTCCAATTCACACATCATGTTCACCCCCTCTTTTTCAAAGCTCCTCAGTCACATGAGACAACAATTATATGACACTACATGACACCCTAGTGTAAAAATAATATTAATTTTATCAAATTCTTGTAGAGAATTAAAAATATTTAGAATTTTCCAAGCTTTTATTTATGTCTTTTGTGTATCAGTATAGACAAAAAAAACTTTCACTATCCACATATTCAATGCACTGCACCTCAACTGTTTGGATGTTGCTCTAAGTTTTGTAAACATTGAAAGTTTGACTTAATATATCATAACCGCAGTTCAGGCAAAAAAATATAGAGGTGTCACCTCCTCATTGGCCGAGGAAACTGTGGTTATTTCCCACAACGCTGCCATCGTTGTCGTTATGGTTTTCCACATTTGGCTCCATTGATCTCTAAGATCAACGGTCTTCGTTTGTTATTTTGTAGGAAGGGAGGGGGAGGGGGTCTTTATACACTGTTTTTTCTCCACTAGCAATTAGTAAGGGATAAATGACTTTATTCAAAAAAAAAATAAAAAAAAATGCGAGGATGACAATGGATTTATTCCCAACTCTATGCAATTTTTTTTTTTTTTTTTTTTTTAAATATCCAGTGGGGCACCTCCCTCACCGCTCCCGCGGCTCGGAAGGATGCCCTACTGGTTATTTTCCATAACCAGTGGCTCCTTTTGAGTTACCTAGTACTTAAAATTAGTGGGGTGAAATATGATAAAAATTGGAGGGTAGACTAAGTAAGGGAGAGTGCTTAAAGCTAGAGCGGTACCAATAATGGAGCACTAAGCTTCTTCACCTTGAAGTACATAAGAGCTTCTTCACTCAACAATAGTATGTACTCTTGGCAATATCGTAGGGTGCAAAATCAGGGCACTTGTAATGCCGCCTTCAAAAATTCATAGCAAATTGTAGAAGAATTTAAATTTTTTTATTCCACTTTGACTATCGTTCCACAAAAATGGTTTGTCTGTCTACTTGACGTTGCTAATGATGTTGCTTAGAAAAGCCTGTGACTGTCGATGACACGAAGCCTGGAATGTGGCCACCTGCTCCTACCCTTGTTTTTGCGCAACAGAGCCCTGGCTATTCGACAACTCAAGGGCGGTCAGAATGATCGGGGGATCATAAATTTCAGGAACGTGTTGGACTTGAGGAACACCAGGTGTGGTTCCGATGGAAACTCGTATTGGCAATTGCTGCCGCTAAGGTTGAGTGTCCTAAAAGCACCACCCTTGAGAGATCTGACCTATTTTTAGCACTAGTAAATGCAAAATAAAATTATGACCACATTCGAAATAGGTTTTCAGGAGGATTGCAAAAATTTGCAACATGTAATTCGCATTTGTGAATTTTATACAAAATTCCAAAGTGCTAAGTAAGATTTGACCCAATTGCGTTATATACAAATGAGGTACATCTGTATTTTCACAATCTACAAATGAGGTACAGTGCGCTTTTAGGTACCCTGGCGCTTTTAGGTAGTGCAACCGTAGTTCTACCATACATCACATGCTATATGGCTTGCTCCAACTCCCTCTCTACTACAAATTCCACAGCTCACACCCTCCATCATATCTGTACTTTCCTCCAATTTGTGATACATCCAACTTTGGGCTCCAATTATAGAATCACTGTGGCAACGAACTTCAGTGTAGGTTGCAGGTTGACCATTAATTGATTAAAGCTCGTGCGGAGGTGTAGGTCGGGGGGTATGGGGTCTGGTGATATTAGGGAGGGGGGCTGCGGACATTAGGGGAAAATAGATAGATAGATAGATAGAAACTCCAATCCTTTCTGAGGGGCCGGCGTGAATGAAGTGTCCGTTTGTAATGCTAATATCCCAATTATGGCCACTAGACAAGGGGAAATTAGAACAATACTACTTCCCGCTCTCGAGGGTGTACACTATAACTATGCTAGTTTCTAGCTAGGTTCTAGCCTAGTTACTACACTTAATAGGTAGATTAGTGTTAAATGAAGATTAGTGTTAGATGCACTTTTTACCTAAAACACTAATTGTCAAATGTAAGTACAATTAGTGTTAAGATAGGGTTTACTCTCAGAGCCGCCTCTACCTCTCCTCTTGCTGCCTCTGCTTCGCTTCTTATGCCTCTGCTTCGCCTTTTGCTTGCTTGCTTGTACAACTCTTGTATGAATCCGGAAGCTCTGTCAACACCAAGAACCACCAGTGGAGAGGGAGTTTGGAAGCTCGGTCAAGGCCATTGCAATCAGATTTAGTCCACAACCACCTCGAGCTCCATTCCAGGTACAAACTCTATTACGGTCCTTAATCTCAAGATCACGCTTAAGATCCTCGCTTGCTGATAAAGGTGTTTGACTGATGCCTTGTGTCCTGGAGGAATAAATAAAGTTGCAGATCATCCCACTTTCTTCATGTTCTTGATTCTTTTGAGGAATTACCTCATAGTTGAATATGATGAATCAGTAGCCAATTCTCAAAGGTGGAGCTTAATATACTTATTGCATTGAGGAGGAAGCTTTTAGAACAGGAAACAATTTCATTCGAGGTTTGTAATGCAAACTAAGTGATGATGTCATTCGAGTTGTGATGTGCATTTGAAATCCATCAATTATGAAAAAAATGTCTCAAGCAGTGTCGGAGAGAATCTCAAAACATGTTGCTAGTTTTGAAAATTCAGGATTTGTCGTAGAGAAGTTGGAAATATGTGGATGATGAATGATGAATTGTGATTCCTGAACCGCATACCAAACCGTGACAGACAGCTTGTATGCAAATATATCTTACTTGCTTAGAAACTGTGATCGTAATCATTTCTTCTCATTAGAACAACCTACTCAAGAGCAAGGTTGCCTAATTGTGTGTGTGTAACAGGTTGTGTGACCCATCTCGCTTTCAAATGGTGTGTTTAGAACAAGTCGGTTTGGTCTTTTAAGAAAAGCAGCTTGATTGGAAGCCCGTAGGATCGTGAAATAGTCGAATATAACTCTTCGACAAGTGCTAATTGAGGCCATAGAGACCGTAAGGTGGAAACTGCTGTTACAGATGTTTAAACATTCACAGTCTTCCATTGCTGATTGACATGAATAAACTGCCTTTTTGTGGAGAAGAACCGATGCAGGATTCGAGAGCAGCTGGAAGATTCATAGTTGCATAATCCAATGGAAGCCCTGGTACACATTTGTCGAGAAAACAGATTATTGCATCTTTGTAAGCTTGCCGTGATCTTCCTTATACCGACCGTATGTGCTTGAATGAGTGTGTAAAGTACCATCTGATAAAATAATTTGAAAACATGCTATATGTAAAAAGATTGCTTTACTTGTGGTTGCTCCTTTTAAAAATTTCGTCGCTAACCTGCTAATTTTTTTTTTACATGAGCTGAAATTTTGCTTTGATCGCCACCACTCATGGATACAGTCGTATCTGACATGTTGCTTTACGAATTCTAAACAATCTATTGCGAACTCTATACTCTATTGTAGGATCACGATTCCATCCTCAGTGATATCCTAGATCCGGATGCTGAGAGGGTATGCAACTTTTGAGCTCATCTTGTTTACACCGGTGTTTGTGGTGATGATTTAATTCTGCTCATTTGGACAAAGGTCAAAGTATGTGTTGTTGTATTTGGCGATCAAGGAGAATATTGCTTCATCTACAAGGAATCATAGAAATTTGACTTTTTGCTCATTTAAAATGGTCGACTTGAAGGAAAAAAATTGATCTGAAGTTTGATTCTTTGGGTATAGGATACGCATTTCAGGAACGATGATAAAGAACCTTAACGTTGTTGTATTTCGTGAAGCCGAATGCAATGCTTTCAGGTTTTGTAACTTTAATGATGGAAACATGACAAATTTGCCAGTCCTTTCATTTAGTGCTCTATGAAAGATTATTGATTTCTTGTATTGTCCATGTGTTGCAGAAAATGGTTGCACCTCGCATGCCGTTGGGTGAAATCCCAGAAAACATTCGTCATCTCCAACAAATCTCCACGTTGAGCGTGCAAAGATCTATCATTTTGTGGATGGTTGAGGACGAGACATTGTGAGGAAGAGATGGCCTCAATGCCAGTACCATTTAGCAATTCCCTAAACATATTCGTGGTCAACGTGCTACAAACTTAGTCAAGGCCAATCGTTGGTGGCAACAACGTCACAAGTTTACAAATGAAGAATGTACTTTTGGATCCATATTGTGTTGTCGTGGTCTTGTGCAAAAAAGAAGACGCTTATATCCTAAAGAGAGAGCACGTCGAGGACAAAATCGAAGTGCATGGGTTCAATATTTGTATCCAAAGGTCCTGGAAACATTTGAGCAGTATAGAAAATCGGGAGTTAAGTTCTCTGCAAAACTTCTTCGTGACTTAGCATTATCTATTCTAACTGCACCTGATTCTGAGTTTAACATTTATTTCATTGATCCTAAAGATAATATTTTGTTTGTAACTAAAATTACTAACATTTGGATTCAACAATTCATGGATTCACAAAACATAGTTCTTTTATCACAACGTGGTAGATTGACATGCAGTCCCTCAAAAGAATTGCATATAAAAATGCAGACTGCATTTCATATGGGAGTCTTCCATAGAGGGTTTTTGTCAGGAATCTTTCAGGAACATCTTATGGAGAACTTAGATGAGACTCACTTTGTTGTTAATTTAGATAATAGTAGGACTCTGGGATTTCGTGGTGACACCAGTGTCAAATATACAAATGTTGTCTTAGGAGGAGAGTCCATGACTCTTGTTATAAGGAATTCTAGGGGGCGCCGTTCTACCATAGAAGCTCCTATGATCATTTTTACAAATGGAAATAGGCGCTATCCTATCCGGGAGTTAGTTGACAATATTCATGGGGTCACTTATAGGTCCGGTCTTAAAGGTTGGATGAATCAATCAATTCTTCCTGAGTTGTTTCTAGATCCCCGTGCATATCAAGGTGATATTTATGGGCAACGAAAAATAATTTGGTTGGACAATTGTAGCGGTTATATACTAACACCTAGACTAGAAGAAGTTCTAACTTCCAAAAATACTAAACTTTGTTACTTACCTCCATGTTCTACTCACTTGTGTCAACGTGCTAATACATTTATAATTTCAAAAATTAAGGACTCATGGACTAGGAGACGGGAAGAAAAAAAAGTTGATTTGATACAAGCCAATGGATGGACAAGCCAATGGATGGACAAGCCAATGGATGGCAAGATGAGGCCCGTGTAGGTGGTCAATGGTCAGGGAAGTTAATTAATCCTCGCAAACATTTTTTCTTTGAATTAGCTGCTCTTTCTGTTCAAGATGTCAATATGGAGGTAGATCATGATAACATCTCATATGTTAAAAAAGCTATATGTGGTTTAGCATTAGGGCTTGATGATACTTGGAGTGTTGCTCAATTATTCCCCCATTTATAGGTAATTATTGGCAAACACTTGCAATACTTCCAAGGCCTAGAAGTGCCACCGTTTGTTAGGGCACCATGAATTGTAAGATATATTTGTTTTTATATCTAAGATGTTGAGATATAAATAAAGCTTTGTTTTGAATTTTCTTCATCTATGTAAACTCTATATTATGTATGCTTTATGTTATGTATGCTCTATGTTATGTATTCTCCATGTTATATATGCTCTATTCTATATTAATTTATTACTTATTATAGTGTTAAGTACTCTATAATTTGCTTTGTTTTATTCTTGAGCATGTTGCATTGTGATTCCCTTTTAGCATGTTGCATTGTGATTTTTTGTGATATTTATCAAAGAAAATTATCCATGTATGTATTTTGCATTTTCATAGTTAAGTACCATGAGATTTAATTTTGTAATACCAAATTTTGAGCATATTGTATTTCTTATGAGGTTTTCATAATCTTCTTCCAATATTTTATTTGAATTTTTACAAAAAAATTCATCTAACACTAAATGCGTTTATGTAAATCTTCAAAGTTACAAATTAGTACAAATAATGTTACAGTTGACGATTAGTGTTTTAACACTATAGAGTCAATTGACATTTAGCGTTTCCGTCGGCTATTACTGTCTCCAACACTGATCTACCTATTTAGTGTAGTGCCTTGAAGATACTTGACATAGTATCCCCGCAAAGGGCTTTGAGGTACCCATACAACAAGGTCCAAGGACCTCCGACAATAGTTGGGTGGACTATAGTGGTGAGCACCACCCCGGCATGGGGAAAAGAACCCTCGACCTCCTCATTGGGGGCCTAAACTCGAACCACCAAGCTAAGGCTTGTAGTCTCTGGGGAAATATGATATATTTTCTATCGCGATCCTGAAAATACTTGACATAGTATCTACCCAAAGGGCTTTGAGGTACCCATACAACAAGGTCCAAGGACCTCCCACAATAGTTGGGTGGATATGAGCCAACAAATCTGCAACATTCATTTGTTTGGCTCAATGTTAATGTTTTGTCAAATGTTAGTTGAATATTGTGATATAAGTATGAGGAGTTAAGGGTTTTGAATGAAAACCCTTAAATGTTAATTGGAAGGTTAGAAAGTATTAACTTTTTGAGAAGACTTTTTAGAGGAAGTGGAGTCAATTTGAAGATTGGAGTAGGGTAAGAAGAAAAAGGGTAGTTGGTAGAGTAGAAAAATTAAACAATTAGATTAGGGACCCCACGATGGAAGCCCAAAGTGGTGAAGGAAGAGTGGGGGATTTGATGAGTAGAGTAGAAGGCTCCACGATTGAAGCCCAAAGTGGTGAGGTAAGAGTGGGGGCTATCCCTTTCTTTCAAGCCAACACTCCTTCGACAAACAAGATCAAGCTACAATCGATAGGTCTCTCATGGTTAATATCTTGTATGTTAGTAAAATTGTTAGTCCTTGTTGGTTGGCTTCCATGGTGATTATTTATCACCTTGTGGCAATGGAAGCCACCATTGACCCTCCATCCAAGTGGCATGGTGGAGGAATCATGGGACTTTTATATATTTATAGTGGTAGGTAGAGCATGGGCATGGGACTTGCTCCCTTGCATGGGTGGCAAGTTGGCTCCATTGTTAGTACTTACCCTTAGTTACCGGCCAAGTAAATGGTCGGGTTAAAACTTGAGAGCAAGGGTATTTAAGCCTTGCTCCCAAGCTTGTTTATCATCTCTTTGTAATGACCCACTCAATCTAGTTAGAGTAGGAGAAGGAAGGCCATGGGCCTCCTTCTCCTCCATCTTGTTTGTCTCATATCTTGTTTGTCTACCTCTTCCATCTCCTCTTAGTTTAGGTTAGAGTAGGAGAAGGAAGGCCTAGGGCCTCCTTTTCCTCTATTTTGTTCACCTACCTATCCATCTATCTAGTTAGGAGGAGGAAGGCTATGGGCCTCCTTCTCCTCTTTGTTCACCTTGATCATCTCTTTTGAATTGTTAGTAGTTAGGAGAAGGAGAGCCCTTCTCAAAATGATCTTGCTTTTGAAGTGTTAGTAGTTAGGAGAAGGAGAGCCCTTCTCAAAATGCTTGTCTTGCCTCACTCATCTTCCTCCTTATTGAGTTCCTTTGTTAAGATAGGAGCTTGTTCTTGCCCCATGAAAGCCAGCCAGATTGTTTCCCCCATAACTCACTCAATTCTACTTCAATTCCTTTGCAATTTTTAAGGTAGATAGAGCTCCAGTAGAGCTTTCCAACGATAATAAGCGTGCTCAAATCCGAGTTGTAGAGAAGGAAAAATTGGCTCCCAAAGTCGGGGCGTTGGAAAAGTTTTTCCCCCCGGCAGTGGCAAAAACTGCCACAGTCAAAGTGGAATCAGTCCTAGGATTTTCACTCTTTGCTCTTGAGATTTTGAGGGTAGGTGGGAAATCAAGTAAGCTTTCTAAAAAGCTATGGCACGCTTGATTCCGAGCTACGATGACGACTTGGTGGCCCAAAAACCGAGGGGCACTTTCAAGGTCATCCGGCGGGGGAGTTTTCTCCTCATTTACCTTCTTGTTTTTTCCTCTTCTTCTTGTCTCCTCTTCTTCTTTGTTCCCTCTTCTTGTGATTTCCTTCAATTCACCCCTTGTGACCAAAGGCCACCTACATGGTGGTTTTTAAGGCTCACAGTGGACTATAGTGGTGAGCACCATGCCGATAACTACTAAGTGTGTAGTCTTATATATCAAGAGAAGATATCACTATGTTGATGTATGATTATCATGTAACTTGCTCAAATATAAGCGAGCCAAAGCTGTCATGAAGTTAGCTTTGCGAGCTAACTTGTGCGTATGGGCAAAGTAGAAGATTATACAAATTGGAATTATCATCTTTGGACTCTTCTAAGGGTCCCTTCACACTATCGACAAATAGCCACGACGAAGAAAATTAAATCATTTTCATGGTCAAGGCTCTTAGTCAAAAGCCGTGTTCATGATAAATCAAAAATGGATTTTTGAGTGGCTTGGTTACTCTTATAGTGTAAAGTGGATTTACACCGGGAAAAGTTTAAGCTCAATTCTCTAATATAAATCCTCATCATTCTCTCTTTTACCCTCCCCTTTATGCTCCTTTCTTCTTGGATAAATTGAACTCTAGCCGATCAATGAGTTTGAGCCTCATGATCTCCTTGATTGGAGTTGAGTCCAAGCATTTGCTTCAACTCGACTATAATTAAGGAGACCATGAAAACATTATCTACTATGGAAAATTTAGCATACTTTGGGGACCTCAAAGTTAGTGGTCATTCTCCTTTTTTCAAGGTACTGTAAAGCCAAATGGGACCAAGAGCACTACACTCTCAAATCACAAATTTTAGAAGGCCATGGTCAATCTTCATGGTATACAGTGTAAAGCGATCCAAAAGAAAATTGTGAACTTTTAAAGTCAGGACTTGTAGATCTTCTTAAAATAATACAATTTAAAATATGCATAGTGAGTATATAAAAAATCAACCCTTAGGCAGAGTAACCCCTAATGGGCCATGTTTTTTATATTGTTCAATTTTTAAGTAGGCTACCTTAACCCCCAAATTTTCATAATAAACAATTTAAGTTTTGTAACTTTTGGGCATCGTATTTGAGGCTTCTAATATTATATATATAACAAAAAATTTAATAACTTCTAATGTGGGTAACATAGGGAAGGAGCAATATGTAGTAGAAATTTTAGGGCTATTCAATGTGATTGAATGAAGTTTGTATGGCTTTGACCGGTTGTAGTGATGTCGACCGAAGAAGTCCACCAGTGAAGAGAAGTTCACCCAATGGTGAAGTTTTTTTGTGATTAAAAAACCATAATCCTCCACATTTACATCAAAATACTTTTTTTTTTTTTTAAATTGTTAATAAAAATCAATATGCATATGTATGGCAATTTGAGGAAATTTAAATCAATTTTATTATCAACTCGTGCCATAGACTAATGATTTTTATGGTTCACTTTAATTTTCAATACTAGAGAAAACATTCCATGGTAATTTTATGTTCAATGTTATTCAAAAATATAAAAGAATGTGAAATAGCCCTTTGTCAATTTTTGCCCATCTAGGAAATAAATGTCTCATTGGTCGTTTGAGAATGAAGATGAGAAAACCCACACACATTGCACATAGCACTACTCTTTGGTATCATTTAAGAGATTCTCTTCTCTAAATCATCCCCAACAATTTTTCACTTTGTATCTATGATATTCAATCATGGAGAATGGAAGAAAGAAGATTTTGTGCTCTCTTGTGATCTTTATGGTTTTGAAGTATGTTATTGTGTCAACCATGGCGATACAAAAAATTGTCATGTATCACCATAATACTTCGATTATGATGATGGCCTATTTTTAATTTGGGAGCACGGAGATGGTGGTCTAGAAATTTGATCGGCCAAGTGGATTTGTGTCTCAATTTCTTTTTCGATCATATAGTGCAATACTATAGGCCTTCAATCATAGTAAGAGAAGTATGTGAAGAAATTAAAAGTGTTTTGAGGCCTTTGGTTTTTCCTAAACCAACATTAGCAAAGATGAGGGAAACTGCTTTGGAGTTTGAGAGTTTGTATGGAATACCATACGTTTTAAGGACAAATAGATGGAAGTCACATTCCAATCATAGCTCCTAGTATAGATCCGGCTTTATATTATTGTAAGAAGGGATTTTATTTGGTTTTACTTCAAGGTATAGTGGATTCCTAATGCAAATTTTGGTATTATGATTTTGGGTGGGCCGTGTAAGATTCTAGCTGTCAAAACAAGCAAAAACTACAAAAGAAATATATTGATCAAAGACTTAGGTTTACAATGAATAAGAGTCCCTTATATACTAATCTCTTGGCTCAACTGCCGAGGCTATACTTTAGCTCTACTGCCGAAGTTCTATTTATAAAATTAATAGCGAGTGAACATCCGAGCTTATCAACGAGGCCTTGGCCCATGACAAATGCCTCCTCCTCCTCCTATGCTGATGAATTAACAAGTGTCATAGAAGAGAATGTGCCCAAGGAATATCAGTACCAGACGCGCGCAACAAGCGCTCGTAATCGTCTAAGGCCATGACATTTTGTAATTGGCAAACAGGTTCCCAAGTAGGCTCCGGCCATCCTGTCCACTTTACAAGTAGTTGCCAACCGCGCCCACGACGTCGATGTTGCAACACTCTTTCAACAGCATACTCGTCCTCGCTAGTGGATGCCTCGAAAGCAGGATTGCTCAAAACAACACCGGGCTCATTATCATGAGGTAGTTGGGAAGGCAACGGATCCTCACCGCCTTCTTCACTAAACTCACATGAAAAAGCAGGATGAATACCGACGGTGTATTCAAACGAACCGCATGTGTACCTCACGCACTCCAATATACGATAAGGAAGAGCAATCCAATCAAGCTTCTTGATTGGCGGAACGTGTTGATGTTCTTCAACTTCAACCACACACGATCACCTGGGACGAAAATCCTCGCCACCGGCGTCGTGTATTTGGTCGGGACGTTCTTGAGTCTCTTGCGCAATGGCCATTGCCGTTGTTGCGATTCACTTGAATTACGCCGATCTTTCAACAAGCTTGCGTCCCTTTTTCCGGTGACAACGAAGAACACGCCTCCTCGGGTATAGTAATATTCATGACCGAATGATGATAACCGTGAGTCATAAAAATGCGACATACCTATAGATCGCGACACACGATTATTCAACGCCATCATCGCGATCGGCAATCGAAAAGCCCAATCTTCTTGCTCAAATGTCGTGAAAATACGAAGATATGTTTCAAGCTCTTGATTCGCCCTCTCTGTTGCACCATCATCTGTCTCCGGATGGAAAGTCGCCGACAACCGACGCGTAATCTAAATCAATCTGCATACTTACGTCCAAAGCAGATTAACAGATTGACTACCACGATCCGACACGCATTGCTGCGAAGGCAATCCGTGATCTTTGAAAAACTTGCTCTAAAAGTTTGTGAGCCACATCAAGTGCACGAATTGTCTTCATAGGCACAAAGAATGATAGATTTGGACAAACGGTCCGTCACAACCATGATATTTTGCGATCGCCGCTTGGTGCCAATCCGTAATAAAATCAATGGAGAGCTCGGTCAAATCCGTGCCGGAATTGGCAAAGGTTTTAGCAACCCCGCTTCGCTCTCCCGCCAAATCTTCGATTTTCCACACACGTTGCGCGATTCCGCATAAATCTCCGAACATCTTGTGTCAACCTGCGCCACGTATATTCACGCGTGCAATCAAGTCACGCGTACCCTCACGACTGGATGTCCCCGCTAGTGGTGAATCATGAGTAGATTGGATCAAACGCGTCCGAAGAGGTTCGTGCGCGGAATCCATATTCTTCCACGCCAACGCAATCGATGACTGAATCTACGTAACACTCACTAATCGTGATAGGTAAGCCCCATTCTTTAGGTAGTCGGCGCTCACCATCCATAACCGCCTTTCGCATCTTCCAATAACGATGATTTGTTTGCGGGGCAACATCCCATAATGCAATCATCTCTCGCTTCAATAAACGGACATATGGGGACGCGGGTCATTATCGACTCAGAAGCAGGAGCCTCTTTCTCTCGAATCTGCATCACCATCCGTGATCCATGCGGATTTAGCGACAACCTTCAAAGCGCCATCATCTCCCGTCAAAAGGCGATGATATCGATTCATGATTCGATCATCATCTGCGTGTTGGGGAAGATCCTGTTCCCGACGACGAGAAAGTGCATCCGATTGAACTTGATCCTTGTCGCTTGCTTGCACGATCTCAAAGTCAAAATCATTCAATTCGTAGGCCCAACGCATTTGCCTCTCGCTCAAATGTTGCTTCTTCTGAAAATAAGCCAAATTGCGATGATCTGAACTTACTTCAAAATGTTGGCCAACAAGTAATGTACGCCACTCGCGGATGCAATGTACAACAGCTAGCATTTCCTTGTCATGAATCGGATAATTGGACTCCGTTGGACTGTGTTTCTTCGAGAAATAAGCAACCGCATGCCAAAGTCCGTCCACCTTCTTCTGAAAATAAGCCAAATTGCGATGATCTGAACTTACTTCAAAACGTTGGCCAACAAGTAATGTACGCCACTCGCGGATGCAATGTACAACAGCTAGCATTTCCTTGTCATGAATTGGATAATTGGACTCCGCTGGACTGTGTTTCTTCGAGAAATAAGCAACCGCATGCCAAAGTCCGTCCACCTTTTGCATTAAGGTGCCACCAACAAAGATAACCAGGAGGAATCACATTCAATGGTTGTTTCCAAACCTGGAGTCCATTTAACGAAAGATTGGCGCATGAATTAATGCCTCCTTCAATCGATCAAAGGCATGTTGACATTTCGATGTCCAATGGAAAGGTTGATCTTTCCGCGTTAGTCGAGTAAGAGGTTCTGCAATGTTAGAATATCCATCTATGAATTGTTGATAATAATTGCAGAAACCTAAAAATCCACGAACTCCTTTCACTTTTGTTGGCGGCTCCCATTGACGAATTGCCTCAAGTTTTCTTTGGATCACCGCAAACTCCAATCGGTCTTCACCAAATATCCAAGATATCTTAATAGTGCCCGCTTCAAACTCGCTCTTATCAAAATCAAGTTGAAGCCCTGCGTTAGCAAGCTTACGGATGATCCTGAGAACTGCATCACGATGTTCTTTTTGAGTATCACTATAGATCACCACGTCATCAATATATGCGGAGCAACATATATCCAATTCGTCGCGAAGTATCCAATTGATATATCGCTGAAAAGTTGCAGGTGCGCCCGTCAGTCCAAACGGTGTGACCAACCACTCATATAAGCCAAAGCGTGTTTTGAACGCCGTCTTCCACTCATCACCTTCTTTCACACGTATCCGAGGTAAACGCAGAGATTACATCAACCTTCGAAATATATTTGGTCGCAAAGAATGGATCTTAACGCCTCATCAATGCGCGGAATCGGATAGTCATTGTCTTTCCGACTCATCTCGTTCAATCGCCGATAGTCAACACACGTAATCGCAATCCTCTGCCAGGTTTCTTCACAAATATGACCGGAGGCTGCTGCGGGTGAATTACTTACGCGAATAAATCAATTATCCAACAACTCCGTAAGGGTCTTGCGCAAAACTAATAATTGATCTTGGACATCCGATCAAATGGCATGGCGGGGATGTCATCATTAGTCTTCCTTCAATAAGATTGATCTCGTGATCAACCTCATTCTATCGCGGGGAACGACTTTGCATCTTGTCGATTAAAAGCGTCAATAACTGGCATGAGCCAGTCAGGAGCATGTTGTGTCGGGTGACTCGGGTCCCTATACACCTTCTGTTGTAGTGCCTTCTGGATGTCAACCAAGCTGGCACTAAAAACCTCTACTTGGTTCACCGCTTCTCCGCAAAGTTTGAATCGATGACGATCTCTTGCATTGGCTCCAACGAAATCGGTCGAGTCTTCACAATCATCTTGAAAGGTTTTGAATGCAAACCTCTTCTTTAGCAAGGTCGAACACTTGCATCATGTCGCTCCATCCAACCTTTTCCCAAGATTATATCATCTATCCGTCCCGGAATAACATAGGCAACAATCTTCTCCTCCATACCATCAATATCGGCCATAAAATTTGCAATTTGGCAAATCATAGGCCGCTTCTTCATTGTCGTAACTTGCTCCAAAGATCTAGGTTGAATAGATGACGATCCAACCCTCTCCGTCGAACAAATTGCTCGCATACGATTCAAAGCATTGGCATCCAAAATCACACAAAGAACGAGTAGATATAATTGAGTTTATTAAAACATCAACATACATACCACACCCGTGTCTAAGTTGTCTCCTAGATTCTTCAACTTTGACAACCCGCTCCACGCTCCGATCGAGTCTTATGCGGAAGTCGCTCGTTTTCCGACTCTACATCGTAGTCACAACTCTCCATCTCTTTGACCTCCTCTGTCTTGACATTCCTCTTCTTTCTCACTACGCGCACTATCGAAGTTTTGTCCGCGCTCTCTTTTTCTTCTTCTTCTCATTGCCTTCACTTGCTTGGATGAATAGTCATTTGCGACGGTGGCCTCGCTTCAAACATAAAAACAGCGTCCTCTCTTGGCGACACCGTTGTTGTTGTTCCTCCAAAGTCGACGTCTCGAAGCTTGCTTATTTGGATCTGTAGGCATCCAATCCATCTCATCTCCATCGGGCCATACGCGATTTGATGTCGCGATTGAGCCGACGACGACTTTCCGATATTGCAAGCAATCAAGTTGAGAGCCGACCGCCAACAAAGCTTGGACAAACATACCATAATCGATGTACGTCACAGGTCCAATCATCGCGCGTTGCATCTCTCGAGTTGAGAGCACCGCGAAGATATCCTATCTTCACCATATCCGGAACCATGGTAAGTTGACTCTCACCAAGCTCCTTCTCAAACTTGGGCAAGAATGTTGCGAATGACTCCCTACCCCCGCTTCATTGCTTGAAGCCGATTCAATGCCACACTTCTTTGCATTCGGGTCGATGTATTTGTCAAGATGTTGAATAAAAGTCGCCGCATTGCAACCACGTTGATTTTGGTAGAAAGATACTACCATCATCTGCGCCTTCGCGTCCATCCTCGAAAAACAAGTATGCGGCTTGATCTTGAGGTGTACCAAATCTGACTCCATCAATTGAAGCTTGTTATCCGCTTCGACCTTCCATATCGGGTAGCCCTTGCGACTCCGTCAAACTTTGAAATATCGGCAATCGCTTGCGCAATGCGACGGCAGTTCCTCCATATTGTTCTTTGCATCGATTGCGGCATCATCTCGCGATGAAGACGGACCTCCTAAACTCGTGAATTGTCCGGCCGGCTGGAGCTACTGCGCGATGTTGTGCAACCAATCGCTTTCGATAGCCAACTTCTCGACCACGAGAAACTTGAAGTTGTGTGCGCAACCTCACGATCTCCTGTTGATAGTCTTCCGCCGTAATTTCTTCTTGCGCCTGCTGCTGCTGCTGCAAGATCTCATCATCGATCATCTGGGCGTTCTCCATCTCAAAAAGCAACACCTCTCAATCAACTCTTCAGGCTACGCAAAGCCTTCAAATGCGTCCCGGTTCTGTGGCTATCTTCAATCACTACCACGAGGGTGGATAAGTTCCTCAATCTAATCAATGTCCTACTTTTGTCGTTTGAAAAAACAAGGGAGGATGAAGCCCTTCAGCAAATCAAGAGAAGTCTTGGATTATGTAAGAGTCAAGCTGTCAAAACAAGCAAAAACTACAAAAGAAATATATTGATCCAAGACTTAGGTTTACAATGAATAAGAGTCCCTTATATACTAATCTCTTGGCTCAACTGCCGAGGCTATACTTTAGCTCTACTGCCGAGACTATACTTTAGCTCTACTGCCGAAGTTCTATTTATAAAATTAATAGCGAGTGAACATCCGAGCTTATCAACGAGGCCTTGGCCCATGACAGGCCGGTTGTATTCATAGTTGGATTCTATTTCAAAAATCAGAAATTGGGAAGAGAACTATGAGTCGAACGTTTTTACCATATAAGCTTATTGAATATGCCGCCTATCTTATGCACCCATGGTTCTATTCACCATTCAATGAAGAGAAGGTTGGTCTTTCAAGGGAGAAATAACACTAGAATTTCATTCAATCAAGTACAAGAATGGTGGTCGAATGTTCATTTGGAATGTTGAAGGGGAGGTGGAGGATTTTATTGAAGAAAATCAATATGCTACTTTAAAATATCCCGCGTATCGTAACCGCTTGCTTTTGCCTTCACAACTTGTGCATAATTCATGGAGATGAATTTGACATGAATTGGGCTAAAAGAGCTTAAAGGAGTTAAAGAAAACATCTCTACAAACTTTTGGTGATTTTAAGGATGTGGATTTATTCCATGTGTTAGAATCCGGCATAAGTGAGATGAGAAACATACAAAGAGAAGTAGTACAAATTGAATACATTGACATTGACACAAGTGAAATAGACATGACTTTTGAGGTAGAAGAAAGCATTACTGAAACAAGAGGAGAGAGAGATGAGATGACAAAAAATATGTTGGAAGAAGTTATTAAATTTAATCTGATGGTAGCGGATGTGTACTACAAAGAGCGTTGAAGAGGAAAATTAAAGTATTATTTCCAGAAGATGATAGCATAGAAAGTGAGGAAATCAAGAGTTTTTCAATAAGGCGATCCATATACTGGTCTACCTTTTGAAGTAACTCATTAGTTCTAGCAAAGTGTTTTAACATTTCTACTCCGCTATCTATCATTTTACCAAAGTGATGTAATGTTTGGTCTTGAAACTTGTTTTTCTTCGAGGCAGAGGATGATTCAGAGTGAATGGTATTTACCGGTTGAATGTCATCTTCTATACCATTTCCTAGATTTTCTTGTCCCTCCACACTAGTGTTGTCCATTGTGGTAGTACTCACATGTTTCATAATGGAACCAGCTTGGTGCCACCAATGATCAATCGAGTCATAAAACTTACATTCATGGCGATCATTTCCTGAAATCAAGTTGGCAAGTTTGTCCTCCTTGTAGTGCTTGAAAATTGTTTCAAATTTCTTCCGGCATGCCTTGGCCATTCTTGAAAAACCAGGAATAGCTACTATCATTCGTGCTTGAAGTCGGACCCATGTATCAACACCCACTCAAAACATTGTCATTAATACCTCCCACAATCACGTATCGAAAAAGATCATAAAATGCCAAAAAAGAAGAAGTTGAAAGCCTTCAAAATTGCTTTGAAAAATTTGCTCCAGCATGTGGAGCTAGAGTGGAAGGTGTATAAATACATTCTCAAGAGCTTGGACATACAAGGAGATGGTGGAGGTGGATGGCTATCCCAAGTGGCTTGCTATAGTGACCATGAGGTTGATAGTTTGATACTTGTTAGCAAAGGCATCAAAAGGCATTTGCCTTTTGCTGGAATCCCTAAATTCTTACAAAAAAATCTGCAAAAAAATTTAGCAGGAGCAATGTACCTTGTTTTTTTGCGTTTTTCCCAAATTCTGTATGCATCTTTCTACGCATAGCAATCAATTGTTATACTTTGCCAGCTAGTTTTTCTTTTTCTCTCCTTCTTCTTCATTTTCTTCTTCACCTTCTTAACCTTCTACCTTTACCTTGGTTCTCCTCTTGGCCGGAGCTTTCTTTTTTGCTAGTGAACCTCTCTTCTTTCTTGTAGTTTGAGTCGATTGTTCAACAATCTCCACATCATTATCTTCTTCTATTTCTCTTCCTCTTTCAAACTCTTCTCTCAAATTCCTTGCTAGTGGAGAAGGGTGTTGGACATAGACCTAAAAGCACTTGCTGGAATTTGCATTGAGGGCTCAAAATAAATCTCACTACCAATGAGGTTGTCTATCAACGGTCCAAATCTCAAATCAACGGTCCAAATCTATTTTTGAAATTTATTTTTTTATAGAAAATGCCTTCTTCAGAAGAGTGATTTCTTGTCCGGCCTGTTGAGGCCGGACAAGAAATCACTGTTCCGAAGAAGGCATTGTGCAAAATATACCACCACCTAAGCCGCCATGTCATTTTTTCATCCACAACAAAAAATTACCACCTTTGAATTTTTCACCAAGTGTAAACACCCACCGGTCAAGAATGGCATTTTCGGCCAATCACAGTGGAGAAACGCCCTTTTTTCCTGACCGGTGGACTTCTCCACCGTAGTGTAAACCGGCCCTTAGTATGGAAGACAGACTGCAAAATTCCATCATTTTCACTTTAGGGGGGAAATTCTTCCAACAAAGCTACTTCCATGAATAATTCTCCAAGAAGAAAGTTGTTCACTTTCATCTCTATACAATCCTTGTCCCAAAAAGTTCATCGAAAAAAGGTCTTGGTTCAAATAATAGCCTTGTAATGGTGAAAAATTCCAAACAATTTACAAAGGGAAAATAGTCCAAATCTAGAGCCGTGGCACTCAAATCTACACCATATCTACAAAAAAATCTTTGATTTGGACAAGATTTCTACAACTAAGACTAGACTCTAATTAGAATCCATGACAATAATTAAAGTCCAAATCTAACAGTGGATAAAGGAGATATAGCTCTTCAAAAATCATTCATTTTTTGACTTTTTTCAATATTGAAACATCATTGTAAGCATTAATAAGGTTGCTTGGATCAAAAAGCTGTCAACTAGAAAGTTGTTGGTATGCATCTAACAATCATGATCATGTAATGAGATTTTTATCAAGAATTATTTTTGGTTTCACATAGTTGGGTTGCAATGAAAAAAGTCAAAAAACATGCCCAATGTTTGAAAACCCAAAACCAATAGTTGTCTTCACTAAAATGCATGTTATTAATCCATACTTAATTTTTTAGGCCTGTAATTTGTAACACACAAGGTAGACTTGATTTCAGACCCAACCCAAGTGATTTCATGAAGAAGTTATGTTTTCTCAAAGTTTCAATTCTTAATCCAAAATGTAGAAAAACAACATGGGGACGTTAGGGATCAACACAAAGCACGCAACCAAGTGACGTTGCTCGATATATTTAATCGAGAGTCACATATTTTGAACTTTTATCACGGGTTGTGAAAAGGAGGAAAGTTAACCCATCTTTTGTATGATGCCAATGGCTAGATATTATCTTCTTAATCATCTTTTATGGTTTACATCTCCGGAAATAACTTTTATAGTGATTTTTGACATTTTCTCTTTTCTTTTGGTTTTGAGTATCAAAATTTTGTTCAACATTGTGCGCTTTCTAGAATAAGTTTCCTCACCAAGCATTGTAAATTTCTACATATCTTTGGACGTTTGACAATGTTTCGAACTCAATTGGGATTGAAATAATTGATGAAGGGCTTAGAGATATTATTCTTAGCCAAATTTTTTGTAGCATGCTCTTGACTAGCAAGTCTATGTAAAATAAGATAATGTTTCAAAATTTTAGGCTTACTCACAAATTTCCTTCATTGAACAATATCAACTTTGAATATAAGGGAGTGTGAGAGCGTGTAAGCTCTCTTTTGCTTAAGTGTTACTAATAATGAATTTTTATTAATGAATTGTTTGCAAACCATGACATCTTGAGGTAATTTGATGAATTTATGATAATTGAGTTTTGAATGCAATAGGTATATTAAAGATTAGTTGTCGCAAGGCCTTTGGTAGATTATTTAGCATGAATTTTGAGCTTAGTTTAGATTAGGAGTGATTGGTTCGATAAGGAAGGACTAGAGGAGGTAAAAAGCCCCCTGGTGGATCCTTGGTTCGATAAGGAAGGACTAGAGGAGGTAAAAAGCCCCCTAGTGGATCTTTGGTTTGATTAGCGTAAGAATTAGGGACTTGGAGTTGGGTTAGAAATTTACCATGGGCCTTGTACAAGTAGTCTTTGATGTCCTTGTTGTGTTTGAAATTTGGTTGTTGAGAGATTCATTCATCTAACCTTGTGGTAGTATGTGGGAGCTACATCCATTGATGAAGTCGTTGATAGGATGGAGGCTTCAAGGACGGAGCGCGTGGAGTGGCGGTCATTCATCCATGCCTTAGTTAGGGCTTAGGCCTTAGTTAGGGTTATGGTGAGCCGCCTCTTTGGCAGCTCCCATTTGGTACTTAATAGCTTGTTTCCAAGCTATCTTCACCTCTTCCATTTCCTCTTAGTTTAGGTTAGAGTAGGAGAAGGGAGGCCTTGGGCCCCCTTCTCCTCCATTTTGTTCACCTACCTATCCATCTATGTAGTTAGGAGGAGGAGGAAGGCCATGGGCCTCATTTTCCTCTTTGTTCACCTTGATCATCTTTCTTGAATTATTAGTAGTTAGGAAAAGGAGAGCCCTTCTCAAAATGATCTTGTTATTGAAGTGTTAGTAGTTAGGAGAAGGAGAGCCTTCTCAAAATGTTTGTCTTGCCTCACTCATCTTCCTCCTCCTTATTGAGTTCCTTTGTTATTTAGATAAGAGCTTGTTCTTGCCCTATGGAAGCCAGCCAGATTGTTTCCCCCATAACTCACTCGATTTTACTTTAACTCCTCTGAGATTTCTACACTAGATAGAGCTCCAGTAGAGCTTTCCAATGGTATAAAGCATGCTCAATTCCGAGTTGTAGAGAGGGAGATATGAGCTTCCAAAGTTGGGGTGTTGAAAAAGTTTTCCCCCCGGCAGTGGCAAAAACCGCCACAGTCAAACAGCAATCAGTCTTAGCTCGTTGATCTTCTGCCTTTGAGATTTTAGGGGCGGGTGCACATTGAGCTTAGCTTTCCAAAAAGCTATGGCACGCCCCATTTGGACCTAAGACGAAGGAATGGCAATCAAAAGAGTAGAGACCACTTCCAAGCCATCCGGCCGGTGGTTCTCTTCTTCTTCTTTCCTATTTCCTTGTCTTCTTCTTGTCTTCCTTCTTCCCCTCTTCTTTTCTCATCTAATCTTGCTCTTCAAAACCCCTTGTGACCAAATGCCACCTCATGGTGGTTTTTGGGTTCACAGGGAGTATAAACAAGAACGGTGGAACCGCTAGGCTCTGTCCTCTGTAATATTAATTCACAAAAATATATAAATCAAATCAAATATTAAAAACAATCACAATTGTTTAGTAAATGATTGACTTTTATCAAATGATAACCAAGTCATTTCTATAATGCTTAGGATTTGTTTTCTCAAATATTCAAGTTTTTTTTAGGAGGAATCTAACACATAAATTTTGGTTCTCACAAAGAGAGGAGATTTTACTAAACCTTTTGCATTGAAAGTGTTCCTAATCAAGATCGAATCCCAATTTGAAATAAATAACAATTTATTAAATAATTAAAATTTAGTATTCCTCTTTTACCCGAATTGTATTCAACTTTTCCATTAAAAAATATGATTGACAATGGTTCACGTGGAAAAAATAAAAATAATCTTAAGTTTTTGTTGGAATATATTGATTTATGATTGTTATCATCTTATAAACCTTTTCTTTTATATTACTTTGGATACCTTCAAGTTCCATTTTCAATATATTTTCAATTAAAACATATGCAATAATATCTTATTTGTAAGTGCCATGGTTATTTTTTAAGTTCGTACGAACAACAGACTTGGTTTCTTAAAAAAGATGATTCATAGAGTTTTATAGTTGAACTCAAAATATTTTAGCTCCAGGAATAAAAATATATATGTTTAAAAAAAATTTAAATAAATGCATAACACTAGTTTACCAAAATCATATACAAATCAATAAAAACTCTAGTGGGAGAAGCATTTAGATACAAGCATTTAGCAAAAGCAGTTAGGTATAAACGTTTAGCGAAAGCGTTTGAGTAAAAGACTACAAGCCTTTCGAAAAAGCGTTCAGGTAGAGGCGTTTAGCAAAAGCGTTGAGATTATACGTTTAGCAAAAGCGTTCATCCGCAAATGAAAATAGCGTTCATCCGCAAATGAAGAAAATGATATGCGTTCATCCGCAGATGAAGAAAATGATATGAGTTCATCCGCAGGTGAAGAAAATGATATGCATTAATCCGCAGATGAAGAAAATGATATGCGTTCATCCACAGACGAAGAAAATGATATGCGTTCATCCGCAGATGAAGAAAGCATAATCATGAGCAGTAGTGACACATTTGTGAACCTACAAAACCCATTGTGCAAGAACGTCATTTTCTTACTAAAGCAGACGACAATCTACTTATGACTTAAGATGTGCAATCCAATGTCAAAAAGTGTCAATTCATGTGACCTTAGAACTTTAAGAAATCATAGTCTCGAAGGTCTCAAAGACTCAAACTCGTTTCAAATCTCAAACAATAGTTGCATATGTTGTGTTACGGAAAAGAATGATTGCCTACCTAAACTGTGGAATCCAAAAAAGACTATTGCCCAAGTGTTCGTAGAGGAGCCCGGAAAATTGCCGCTGCCGTCCCACAAATCGCCATCTCCTTCTCGTGGTCCGTTATGAACGCAACGTGCAGGATCACATTGTTCGCAATCGCATTTAGATCAACTTCTTTTCCACCTCGACACGCCTTTTCTCACTCATCCAACACGGATTCCACATTGCTCACCATTGCTTCTACTAATCCCTGGAAGTAACTCAAGTATCTAAACAATTGACTCTATTGCAGAGAGCTGTGATTGTAACCTGCCAACCGACTCAAAAAACATCTTAATTATAAAAAAGATGACTGAATACTACGATATCATGTTGCAAGAATTGGTACCGCACAAGTGGTTAGAAGGGAAAATTGAGGTAAGTTTATCATTACAAATTCCAATAGATTCTGAACATGTACGTACCGCGCGCCTCATTAAGGTCTCATGTTGAAGCTGGCCCAGAATGCGACTCCCAGTGTTGGCTTACTCTCAAGACACTGCCTCGGAACCATCTCCGTCACGTACTCCCTCGACAAGCCATCGTACTACACAAGGTAATCTTCCACGGACACCCAAATGATGCTTCTCCTTGCCGAGCACGAGAGCGAGTTTCGTAAATCCGAGCCTTGTTTGTCTTCTCCACATATCAACGTCTTCATCAGCAACGATTGGTGATCATGATTGTAAATCTATAAGCTGTCAGAGACTCGACGAATCATGATATAGGCTTTGGTGATAAGGTTTTTATGGACCTCATGTGCCTTACAGCTTATGGCTTTTAGGGGCCTCATGGGTCATATAGCTTATACCTTCATATGGATAAGGTACTAGGGGAATTTATGAGAGAGTTTAGAGAGCTAGTAGGACCTTATAGAGAATTTACAAAGTTGTAAAATGACCGTATGTATGGCGAGGAAAAATATATGCTTTTTAAACAAAAACATTGTATGTCTTGTAACTTCACATTGTCAATACCTTGAATGATTTCAATACTTGGCCCTTGAAACTACCCACTTTCAATGTAGGCCAAGACTTTTCACTTTTTTTGATAATTATAAGCAAAAAAAATAGTACCGAAAATTTTACCTACATCTCAATCAAAGATTCCTTAGCATTTGTGAGATTAAGTCATCATAATGATCAATGTTTACATTCATGCAATATATAAACCTAAAGTAAAGTTTAATTCTTTATATGGGAGTAAGCTAAAATTCAAATACGAAGGCGTATTTTTTAGATTTAAAAAACCTGTAACAGGACCCTCCCCTCACATGAAGGGGCCCCTAAAACCATTGATAAGCCCCTAAAACCACTAACAAGACCCCCCTCCTCACATGAGGGGGCCCCTAAAACCATTGACAAGCCCCTAACCACTAACAAGACCCCCTCCCTCACATGAGGGGGCCCCTAAAACCATTGACAAACCCCTAAAACCACTAACAAGACCCCCCTTCACCCCTAAAACCATTGACAAGCCCCTAACCACTAACAAGACCCCCTCCCTCACATGAGGGGGCCCCTAAAACCATTGACAAACCCCTAAAACCACTAACAAGACCCCCCTTCACATGAGGGGGCCCCTAAAACCATTGACAAGCCCCTAAAAACACTAACAAGACCCCCCTCCTCACATGAGGGGCCCCTAAAACCATTGACAAGCCCCTAAAACCACTAACAAGACCCCCCTCATGTGAGGGGCGTCTGTTCATGGTTTTAGGGCCTGTTTGTGGTTTTAGGGGCCCCCTCATGTGAGGGGCGGGGTCTGTTAGTGGGTTTTAGGGGCCTGTCAGTGGTTTTAGGGGCCCCCTCATGTGAGGGGGTCTGTTAAGTGGTTTTAGGGGGCCCTCATGTGAGGGGTCTGTTAGTGATTTTAGGGGCCTATTAAGTGGTTTAAGGGGTCCCCTCATGTGAGGAGGGGTCTGTAAGTGGATTTAGGGGCCCCCTCATGGGAGGGGGGGTCATGTTAGTGGTTTTAGGGGGGGGGTTGCGGTAGCACTTACATAGCATGAGATGACGATAATGTCGCAAAGGCCGCCACACCTCGCACTTTGGTGCTCTTTAGAAAAAAAAAAAAAAAAAAAAAAAAAAACGATTAAAAGAATTCGAGCATCACACACACACAAAGTATATGACCAATTGTGGCATTGTCTTAGAAAAAAACTTAAACTAGATGCTCTAACCCTAATTGCTAAGATTACTAAGAAGTGTTACCCCTCAAAGCTGAGGCTGGTAGGACTCCAAATGTAGGTCTCATGAATTGCGTCCTTGTGAATCTTCCAGAGCGTCTGTAGGAATTTTTAAAGAACTAAGCTCTGCAATTTGAAAAGGAGGGAGGACCAAAGCAGGTAGGGGCTCAAACCCTACGCGATCAGCTGCCATCTGCCTTTCATCCAGGTCTCATCCAAGTATCATCCACTTTCCATCTATTTTGTGATAGTGTGAAAGGGGTTTGAGATAGGTCATTGGACTTTTGGGTGAGTTGATGGGGGAAGTCTTTACATAGTCTCTGCCTAAGTGGACAGAGACAAAAAAAAGACTTTTGTAGTTGGGTACAAGATCTTAGAGTTGAACAAAAGTCTTTTTTTAGTTGGGTACAAGATCTTAGAGTTGTAAATATACAAAAAACAAATAAATAAAATGAAATTGTAGGTCAATTATCTAAAGTTTTTCTTTTTTTCATTTTCTTTTCTTGAAATTGCCTATTCAGGAATTTTGCTTGACATTAGATGCTTGCATTTCTTTTAAATGCATCACATTTTAGATGAAGTTTGGGCATTTTATTGTGCCATGCTAACTTAACTTTCCAATGCACCTATATTGTATTGTAAGACACTAAGTTGACATTTTTGGTTAGGGTCTTTTACATTTGTGAGGGCTTTTCTATTTTGTGAGAGGAACACCAAACGCATGGCATACCATTTACCTTTGCTAGTTGCTTATCTTGGTGAGCCATTAGTTTTCTCCCAAGTTTGTTCACACCAATTGATTTTTACACAATAAGCATATTGCTTGTTTGTGATTATTGGTATCGTACATTTATTTCTCGATTGAGGCTACATCATTATTATTGATATTCGATCGCCAATGTCCATCCAAATTTATATTGCTTCCCTACTCGCTATTAGTTTGTTTTTATAATTTGAAGTTGAATTAACATTTGCGACAGCAATAAAAAGTTGTAACCACCCGTCGACACCTTGTTCAAGGTTACTAACCCCCCTTTATTTGATGTTGGTTTGCACAAGAACAAGTGAGGGTGGTCTCCTCTTTTGTTTTTTTCAATTTCAAGCGTTGGAACTTTCACTTTGTACTTTGAAAGTTCTAATATATGGGAGTAATGGAACACCATTTTGTCTAATAAAGAGGGTTGGCCTGTTTTGATTTACCGTGATTAAGTTTCATCAAATATTACTTTATAGTGTTTCAATTTTGTTCTTTATAATTAAAAATGCTCAAGATTAAAATATTATAAAGTCTTGAAAAGGGATGCACCAAATTCGATTATCTTTTCTTTTATTTTTTATTTTTTAAGATTAGTTTATTTTTATTTTTCATTTTCTTGGCAGTTTTGGATTTTGAAACTTCTAAAATACCTAAAGTTTAGGGAATAAGGTAGACCGGTGTATTGCTCAATCACGGTGCGAGTTCCAATTTGTCAAATCTATAGTGAAGTTAGCACTCTAAGCAATTTTTGTGCATGTGTTAAATAAGTGGAAATATTAATCAATTGTACCTTTCAATTTGGAATTATTCTAGAATTTGTTATCGAACTATGAAGAGTTTCAAAAATGGCGCACCCATCATAGTATAAGGAGAGGAGCAATTTAGAGTCATACCACGTTTTGTACCAAGTTTTACTTTTCTCATACATATAATATTAGTCAATTCCATCTTTGAGCAATTCTAAGATTGTCAAGAACATGTTTGATTTGGCTCTCTTAGTTTGTGGAAACCGCAATATTTGTAGTGTCTTACACTTATTGATATGCATATTATAATAATATAAATTTGGATCACGTAAGTAGAACAAAGAGTGCAGTCCCAAAGGTCCGTGACACAACCCAGGATACACATGTTTGACCCCTAAACAAGTCGACCGTAGGAAAATGACAATTTGGATAACAAGTAGCAACTTTGAAGAGTCATAACTTCTTTATCCAGAGTATGTTTTGGACTAAATTACTTGGCTTGGGTACAAAATTAAATTTAGTTTCCATAATCAAACTCGCAAATTTATCATAAATTTATTCGCATTTTAGTGAAGGCAACTCTTGTTTTAGGTTTTTAACCCTTAAACGCCGAGCCCCTCTGAAAATACATTGAAAAGCAAGCCCAAGGGGCATGCTTGGGCGTTTAAGGGTTAAACATTGGGCATGTTTATCATTGCAAGCCAATTATGTGATATCCAACTTGGTTGATATCCAAACAAAATTTGCATGAATATGATCTTAACCCCTATATTTCCTTGGTGTTTTTTGGAAGCTTGAAAACTCAAAACTGCGATTCTCCACCTCTAAGCACTTGTGGGGGTGTGGACCAATTTCTTCTCCTTTTTTAAGACTTCCAACCGTAAGATCTTGTACCTAAGAATATGCTTGATTAATGTTCAAGAAATTGACCGTCGGATATTTACCATTTGAGAGATTATAACATTCAAAGTTTGTCTCCCAAGTTTTTTTGGGCATTGCGAAGATTGGTTTTGAAATTTTTGGAGGCTGCCCTTGTAAAATTGGTAAACTTTTTGACTTGAGTCACTTTGAAATTTGAGTAGTGATTTAGTAGTGAACATGTTTCAAAAAAAAAAAAAAAAAAAATCAAGTAAGTTACTTATTTGAGTTGCCCCATCTCGGCTCGCAACCCAAGAATCGTCCTAGAAGACTCAAAAATTGGAATCTGACTTTGCAATTTTTGCCGCACCTACTTTGCAATGTAACTCACACAATTCCAAAAAATATCTCAAAAATATTCATTTTTACTAAGAAACTAAGGCTGCCCAAAACATCAAAAGACCGTTTCGGTTTTTAAGGAAAGTTAGAAAACCCCACAACTATGTAACCGAAAGATTTTTGTTTTGAATGGTTTAGGTATTGTATTTGCAATTATGTCTCTATTTTGAAAAATCTGAAAACATACATGGTTTTTGAAAAGAAGTTTCTCATCCATCCATTGTTGGATTTAATTTTTTTTCTTGCAATGGATTTGAGTTTGGATTTCGGTTTTTGTAATAGAAACCTTGACTCAAAATTTGGCTCACATGACCTGCAGTAAGTTTACTATAAGTTTATATGGTCGATTTCTAAATAACTTGCCCTCATTTCCATATATGACACTTTTCTAAAAATGTGTTTTTTGACTAAAAATAGCATATGACGTTTTGGCATTGCGACAACATAAGGCACTACAATCCTTAGCTTGGTGGTTGGGGCTCATGGTACCAATGAGGAAGTTGTGGATTTCATTACCCATGCTAGGGTATGCTGACGACTAAGTCCACTTAATTATGTAGGATCGTACTTTGACCTCGTTGTAGGAAACTTAAAACTTTGAGGGGATACCATGTTGAATATCTCTTATGGCACTACTTAACAATTGTTGGTTTTTGTTGCATATGTCAACTCGACACCAAAGCACTAAATTTCACACATCACCTTGATGTTACAACACTAATCTCTAAAACACAGACCAAATGTCAAACCATGGAAAGTTCAACAAGGAGAACACAATATTGGAATTGGTGGAATAAGGATTTTAAGAAAAAGTCATTGATTACAATAGCAACCAAAAGTAAACACTAATCTCATGAATGTAATGTTTGACTTTCAATAAACATCACTAATCTTCATAAAATACTAATCATTAACTCTTGTATTGTAGCTAAGTAGGAACTCGCATAGTACTCACCCCAGAGGAGCAAATATGGAGGGTTCAACTATAGAGAGGAAATGAGAACCAACAGCTAATGTAAGTCACCTCTTACATGTAGGAGATATGGATAGATAGATAGATAGAAACTCCGGTCCCTTTCTAAGGGGCCGGCGTGAATGAAGTGTCCGTTCGTAATGCTAATATCCCGATGGCCACCGGACAAGGGGAAATTGGACGGAGATATGGAATTATTACGGTCACCTCTTACATGCAGGAGATGAGTAATCACTTTCAAGTTAGCATGTGTAACAATGTCTCGAAGAAGTACGATCCTGAGAAGGATGATATTCACTTGCATACACGAATGAATCCCATTTGTAAAAGCTTACCAAAGCAAATGTACAAGTAGTATGTGGAGTCCACAGTTCTTTTACCACTTTGTCATGTGGCCATTGAGGTAAAGACATTACGAACAGACGTTGTATTCACACCTATCTCTTATTGGAGATTGGAGTTCTTATATATATATGGAGTCCACATTCTGGACTCAAAATTTACAATTTTGTACAAGGCAAAGATTGGGATTCAACGAAAAGACACTAATAAAGGGGCAACCTATTTAGTCAAGAAACTTTTTCTAGACTCGCACCAAGCTGGAATAAAAACAACAAACAAACTTTCTGCTTGCTTTAATGACTTGCTATATATATATGGTAATTCAATTCCTCCGTACAAACCAAGGCGCCACTCCAGCAACAGGGCCTTTCCTTACCTATTTGAGAGGCCTGCGTGGATATTTGACACGTTGGCACCTTCTAGAAGCTAAATCAGAATAATTCATTAACAGATTAGTTAAAATATGAAAAATATGATAGCAGGGTTTAACCCTTAAATGGCCTTCCACTCCCCAATGGGCAGCCCGAAATTGGATCTCAGCATCTTTTGGACTTGGGCATCATGAATAGTGCACTTTTTGAACTTGGGCATCATGAATGAACCAATCAATGATGAGCTTGCAACCTCCTACAAGGTTTTGTGCAACCCCAACCTACCTACCACAATCCTTTCAAATCACATATCTCTCATACAAATTGTGATTTGGATTGTGAAATTTTACTATGTGGATGCATCATAAGAAGGTGACCACAATGATATAAAAATATAAGCAAAAAGTGAAGAATCAAATGAGCTACAGAGAAGATTCTGCAGGAAAACAGCCCGATTGGCTGACAGGGCCGTTTAAGGGTTAATGACAACTGAACAAAGAGTGAACTTTCTTCCATTCAGCATTTTTGAAATAAAAGGAGCACCAAAATCTAGGAGCACCAAAATCTAATATAGACCCGGGTTGACGAATTAGCTGTAAGTTTCTTATTATGTAATTAGCTAGGCTCGCGAACCTCGTTTGTCACGGGTAAGCGTTCGTAGCAACTACCAAGGAGGATGGAGGAGGGGTAATGAGCCCCCTAATTTTTTGATGTATAGACATTAAATGCCAAGGAGTAGGCTCTCTGCGGTAATTTGGGGTCGTAGACCTCAAATTTGAATTCAAAGTTATCAAAAATGGTCTTGGGAGGTCCCCACGGATTCTAGGGTGCCTCCTTGGTAGCTGCCACGAACCATTGCCCGTTTGTCACATACCCTCGTTCAACGACATCACGTAAATGAAAAGTTTGAATCTCACTTTATAAAAAAGATCTGGAGAAAAGTTGATTCCTGCACAAAGAGAAAATTCGATCCTTTTACATTCATCAAACTTCCACGAAGTCGTTGGTTGTTTCAACAGACTGGAGAGCACCGTGTTAATAAATGTAAGAGGAAAAATTTAACAACAGAACCCCCATCAATGAAAATGGTGGAAAAGAAACAATGTAGCTAATCAATCAATCAATCGTAGCGTCAACCTGGAAATCGAAGGTTCTAAAGTCGAACATTCAAGCGTAAAGATCGAGTGGCCATGAAGGAAGTGACTTTACATCACAGATTCGTTTTTGGCTGGATCGATAACAACAAAGCAACAAAGATTTGATTCCATGCTGCCATTTTTCAGTCCATAACCCTAATCACAAATGCAATATCAACTCCAGAAATGCAATCGAAGCAGATGCAACAATGGCAATGAAAATTACTCAAAGCTGGTGTAACAATGGCAGAGACAACAACAACGACAAAAGTGCAATTGAAGCCGATGCAACAATGGCAATGGTAATACAACAACAGCTGATACAACGATGATGATTGCAATAGCAAAAGGGCATTTTAGTCTTCAAGAGAATGTAAACTTTACAGACAAGAAAGAGAAAGAGAGGGAGAGGCTCTACAGATACTTGGCGAACCAGTCGATCATGAGCTTGTGCGCTTCATCGGCCTGGTCGACGGCAATCTCGTTGGTTTCGTCGTAGCGCACAGTCCAGCCATGGCGCACATCAGGGAAGATTTTGACGAAGCTCTTCACATCAGTTCGGGACGCCAGGAGCTCCTCGTACTGCTCGACCCCATCCGTGGGCGCGGCGAGCACAGCGATGGGAACCGCGACCTCCTCGTAGTCCGCTTTCTGCACCAGGGAAGGGTGGCATTGCACGATCGCCTTCACATCCTTCTCCTTGGCGAGCGTGACGACCACTTTGGCGCCCCAGCAGAACCCACCGGCGCCGATGCTGCTGATGCCCTTGTCCTTGAGGGCCTCCACTAGCGCCTTGGTGGTCTCGAGCGCGTACCCCCCAGCCGGATGCTTCGCCAACCAAGGCTGAAAATCCCCGGCCGTGAAGGAACCCGCGAATGGATCGCCCTGCAGCACATCGGGCACCACGACGAGGTACCCCGCGGCTGCTATCTTGTCCGCAAGCTTGCGCAGGAGCGGCGTCTCGTACCCGAAGACATCGCACACGAGAATGACCGCGGACGTGGTGGAAGAGCCCGTGATGTAGACCGCCCGCCCTGAGAGCGTGTCCTCCTTGCCCACAAACTCTGGGGTGGCTGGTGGAGCGGGGGTGCAGCACGCCTCAGTCGCCATAGCTCACCTCAATGCATTTACAAACTCTTTGCTACAATGGAGAATGTGAAATGGGGGTTCGATTTAGAAGCAAAAGGTGGTAAGGAGCGAGTGAGCGATCGATCAGTGTCAGGCTCCTTTTTCCATCGCGAAAGCGCTTTCGGCATGCAGTCGATGATGAGTCCGTACCCCTATTTGTTACACGGACGCTTGTGGTAAGCTACACGAATCGCACTTGTGACTGACTTTGGAAATGTTGAACGGATAAAGCCCTCCTCACACGACTTTATGTTGGGTAGGAACACCTCTTCTCGACTAAGTTACTTGAAGAAATCACATTTGTTTTTTTGGGAAATCAAATTCTATTGTAAATTTGATGTATAAAAGTGGAATCAGAAGGATCTCATGATGTGTGGATATTTTATGAATTTAGAGAGTTTACAAGCCTAGACACCTAGTATCGAACATAGCTTCTTTCTAAAAGTGTCTACTATCTTAGAGTGTTTCAAAATTGTGTGTCTTGTTCAATGATTACTCTAGATTTTTTCTTACTTTTTAGACTTTATGAAAACACATATGCCTCAAGTGTAGTGATTGGTTTTGGGTAATGAAGTACAAGCCACTTTAAGAAGTTATAGTCACTCTTTTATTTGAAAGAGCGAGTATAAGATTTGAAGTTATATGTAATGATAATGAGGTCTTAAGCTAATACTAATGTCTATATATAAAAGAATGCGGTATAATTGTCTGAGTCCTTGGCAATCCATACATGCATGGTCATGGTCATGGTGTCCTTTGGCAATCCATACATGCATGGTCATGGTAATAGTGCCTTTTGGCAATCCATACATGGTCGTGGTCGTCATGGTCTTGTTCTTGGATTTGGTCATGGTCGTGGTCATGGTCATGGTCGTGGTCGTGGTCATGGTCATGGTCGTGGTTATAGTCGTGGTCATGGTCATGGTTATAATCGTGGTCGTGGTCATGGTCTGGTCGCGGTCATGGTCTTAGTCATTTGGTCATAAATACACAACATGAAGAGTTTTAAACATTCTGAAGAGTTTTTGATATTGGACTGTTTTTGAGAGTATTAAATCCCACTGATATTACAAGGAGTCAAAGGGACAAGGACTATGGAACATGAAAATGGGAGAAGAGAAGGAGTCAATGGGAGATCAACGGAACATCGGAGGGTAGCCAGGAACTAGGAACAAAGGGTAGGAGTTGAGGACAGATGAGGAGAACCTAGAACAGATAATGAGAATCAGGAACGAATGATGGAAACTAGAAACGAATGATGGTAACCAAGAACAAATGGTGAATATTAAGTAGGGGAGTTGGAGGATGAGGAACCGGGAACATGATTTTATAGATGGGGCATTATTAACGAGGAAACAAAGATTGAATGAAAAACCAAAAAAGAGGACGAGGAACTAAGAAGAAGAGAACAAAGGACATTTTATAAATCTCAAAAAGCAAGGGACCACCAATGAATCGTGAGGGAATCAGGGATAGGGGGTAGTTTTGAAAAGCACCAAATAAAGAGCTCATCCATCGGGAGAAGGAGGACCTCACTCACAAACTAATCGAATACTTTTTTCTTTTTTGCGTGTTTGGAGGACACATATATGTACTAGTACTACCATAATAAAGAATGAAGTATTGCTACATGTAATACATCTTTGGAAGATAACTATGAAAATGTGGAAACTCCATAAGTTCTTTCCCTTGTATGTAGTTGAGAAATATATATTTTATTTCACAAAATCCACTTTATTTTCAAAATCATAGTGAATGCCTTACATGCACATTTGTTGCATTGTTTGTTATATTTTGTTAATTGTTGTGAATGAGATGAACCTTTGATAAGTAAAAAAGAAATTATTGTTAATTTTCAGAGTTAGTTGTTGTAACTAAGACTCCTTATAAATCCATTCATTAATACTACTGATCCTATTTTTACATGTCAAGTTGATTATAGAAAAACAATCTATGACAATTTGGTTGAAGCGGTGGGTTTTTGGAGCCTTCTTTGTAAAAGGTAGGTAAAAAAGGTATTAAAAATGTATACTTTATGTAATAACAAAGTAGAGGTGCTTTGGGTTTGCTATAGATTTGATAATTTATTCTTGAAATGGAATATTCTTATCGTCTTATTCTTACTTGGAAATTATTGTAGTTTGTTTAATTTCTCATCAAGTACAAGTTTAACCCCTAAACGTCCCTAGTGTCGAAAAACGACATTTTGGATGAAGGGCAGAAACTTTGAAGAGCCATAACTTCTTCATCCAAACTGCGTTTTTGACGAAATCACTTGAGTTAGGTCACAAATCAAGTCTAGTTTATGTGGTAAAAATTGCAGACTCATAAAATAAAGTATGAATAAATGGCATGGATTTTAGTGAAGGCAGCTTTTGTTTTTGGGTTTTCAAACATTTGGCATGTTTTACCATTGCAAGCCAATTATGTGAAATCTAAAATAGTTTTTCATGAATTTTTTTTCATAGGTTTGATATTTAGATGCATCCCAACAACTTTGTAGTTGGAAGTTTTTTGATCTAAATAACTTAGGTGTTGGCTTTGCAATGATGTTTCTACGATGAAAAAAGTGAAAAAATGGATGATTTTTGAAGAGCTAGATCTTCTTCATCCACCGGAGGTTTTGACTTTATTTTTTGGGATGGATTCCAATTATAGTCTATTTTTAGTGGTAGAAACCTTGACCCAATCGAGGATATATTGAAGAAAAGGCATGGATTTGAGTGCGAGGGGTCTAGTTTTGGACTATTTTTCCTTTGTATAATTTTTGGCAGTTTTCACGTCTACAAGGCTACTATTTAAGCCAAGATTTTTTTTTGATGAATTTTTTTGGTACAAGAGTGTCTTTGAGATGAAGATGAACAACTTTCTAGTTGCTGATTTTTTGATTGCAAATTTCATGTTGGTAGTATTTTCACTTCAAAGTGGAAATGGTGGTATTTTGTAGCTTGTTTTGCGCACTAATATGTTATGATCTCGCAATCTATGAGGTCCCATGAGTCAAGTTTTGGTCCACATGATCTACTACAAGTCTATTACAAGTTTGTACGGTTGAGATCTGAATAGCTTATCTTTATTTTCATCTATATCACTTTTTTTGAAAATGAGCTTTTGGCTAAACTTGAGCTAAACTTTATCTTTCCAAAATCATTGAATATTCCCATTATAACAAAATACGTGTTCAAGGCGGTGGCAACCTTCAACTTTTCTCCAAAATAAATGAGTACTTTGTAAATTTTCAAGTTCTCTTAAAGATGATATGTACAACTGTAACCAGGGGATCTTTTTGGTACCAAGATCAAAAGCTACACCAAAAGTTTCAAATTCTTACAGAGCACATATTGGAAGATCCATACATTTGATGAAAATCAAGAATTGAATTTTTTTTTGGGCAATGGATTTTGCCCAAGCATTACAATCACATATCATTCCCCACTCGCAGCCTCTCTTAAAAATTCATAAGTAAATAGGGGTACCTTCCACTCCACAAAGTCTTATAATTGAGGAATGCATACACACCAACATTTGTATGGCTTGCAATCATCAAATAAATTCAGAAATTAGTTACCTTAGAATTAGAAATAAAATGATTACAAGTTGTCCGACAACTCTGATTGATTGATTTAAATTGTTCAAGAAAAAATCTTGCCTTGTTTGTGTTTGGAGGCTTATAAAAAAAGAATAATAATAATAAAATTAATGAATAAAAAAAAAATTTACAAAAAAAGAATAATAATAATAGAATTAATGAATAACAATAAAAAAGAAAGATTTTTTTTTTAAAATAAATTATATATATATATATATATATATATATATATATTCAATGTCAAATGCAAATCTATAAAATCCATATAAAACTAGAGTCACAAAGTTTTGGAATCAAATTTTTAGTTTCAAAAAATAAACTATATGTAGCTTATCAAGACCTTCCAAATCTTGAATTGACAACAATATTGTGAATGGGGTCATCAGACGATGAGTTATATGTTGATCGTGAGTTTTTTGTATCCCTTATAAGTTCAATTCTGTTTTTACTTCACAAACACAACTTTTTCACAAACACAACTTTCTCTTAAGTGTTATAGATGTAAACAAAGATACTTAGCTATTCAACTTTTAACAGTACAACATCTTGTGAACATCTTGTGTTATATAAATTGTGAACAATGTAGAGCAGACTTTGAGTCACAAGGCCTCATGAATAACGAAGACACAATGTATTGATATTCAAGAATAAAATAATAATTCATCATTTTCACTTTGAGTGGAAATACAACTAACTTACTTTTTGCAAAGTAAGCCCCTTTCACCAAAATAGATGTCCATAGCTGCAGCACATTATAATGAAGGGTTTTATCACAAAACCTAGATTTAGATTGAAATTCAACCCAACAATTAAAACTAACATCCATCCGTGAATAGAGGAGATACAACCCCTCAAAAACCATGTATTTAATTCAATTTCTTAGTTTGTAAAGAACATGACAAATTCATTACCAAAATCAGTAATCGATAATCTTCCAACTAGAACGTTTTTGGACTTCACCTTAAGTTGATATCTAAGTTAAAGAAAATCATGAAAAACAATGGCTCAATTCAAATAAATGACTTCCAACCACATTTCAAATTCCTTAACCTTTTAAGGTCTATAACGACATCCAAATGAGTCTTTCTAAAATAGTTGCACAGAACTTGTTTGAACTTGATTTTGAGAAATTCAATCCTAGGATCTTGTTCAGAGCTATCCACACAACTTCGTCTCGAAGAATCACCTTCTGAGCTCTCACATACATTTCATGTGAGAGTCTCGCTCATCCTCCTTCAAATCACATAAAATTGATAACACTAAATTAGAGATTTGGATTTAGGGTTTGGAGAGGACTTTGATGGCAATTGAGATCAAGTTTTGGAGCTCAATAAGGCAATGGGTGTGCCCAGTTTGCTGTAATTTTGATCGAAATGAAGGCACTGTTGAGTGGAATGGCAATGAGAGAGGAGCTCAAAGTTATGGCCTCTCGTACACTGTCTATAAGAAAACCACATTCTTGGTTATGTTATACGATATACATTCCTCGGTTTTTCATGACACCACAATGTTCTTGTCTAATGTCTATGTTTCAATGTAATGCGCCCAATGGGCAAAGTCAACATTGAAGTTTTGTAAAACGTCAATTACCTCAATTACCAACAATTGTGATATGAATGCAACGGGTTGATTGGAAAGACAAATTAGGAGTTTTAAGCAGAAAATTTGAACACTTTTACAAGACGCAATAACTAATCACAAAAATCATTGAAAAAGCAAAACTGCTCTCAATGTTTATAGTCAACTTCATTAAGAACAACACACCTTCAAGTTTCCAAAGCAAGCTGATCCGTAAAAATATCTCTATTAAAAAGATCACCCACAATGAGGTCGATTTCGCCTTTAGGGGTTAAACATAACTTACATTCACAACATGCATACTATATACTCATACTAGTGGATGAATTATAAAATTGAGGTTTTAGAAACTGCAAGTCTTCCAAGCCAAATTTTAAGATTAATGGTTTAAACTTGAATCGAACGACTAGAGTGCCAGCATTGCCTGGATTGGTAATGAACTTCATCCCTCCTAGGACGCTGAAGCATCACGGTCATCCATCCTTTCGTGCTCTCTAAGCACGGTCACCGGTCCGCACAACCACGGGAACAAGCGGGTTCACCTGGTACGGAGGGGATCGCCTGTGGTCATCGCAGTGAGGGAACCCCACCAGCACCATCTGATCATCATCATCATCGGCCGGGATTCCAGCTCTGACGCCGCTGGCTGCACCTCCGGCCTCTCACAAATTTAGCCCATTCTCTCACCCTTCCCTCCCTCCTCCTCAATCAGTGCCCTCGCTCGGATTCCACAGGGGAATGTGGTGAACTTTCGCTCGGAATCTGCGTGAAGGAGAGACAGGGCGATGGGGACTATCCGCAAGCTCCAAGTTGCGAGCCCCGTGCCGGCCGACATCGACGTCGCCAATTCTGTCAAGCCGCTCAACATCTCCGCCATCGCCGAGGAGCTTGGCTTGAAGCCCGAGGAGTACGACTGCTATGGCAAATCCAAAGCCAAGGTGCGCATGCCCCTGTTTGCTTCTTTCTCTTCTCCTCTATTTGATCGCTGTAGCTGCAGTTTTTGGGTTGCATTGCTCTTGTGGAATGCTGGCGAATCCGATCGATGGTTCTCCGCAAGTTGGCTTTGAATTGTCCTTACTTGTGAATGGACTTGGCTGTGTGACATTCCGTGAGAGACAATGTGCTTTTGCGGTCTTTGAGCAGCACTCTGCCCCCCATTTCATTGTTCCGTTGGGCTTAAGCGTGTTCCTCTTCGTTAGGTTACTGAAATAGATCGCAGAGAATCGGAATGTTTTCGCGACAGTGCCATTGATCAGCCAGCGAGCATTTGCCTGAGATTAGCCATCTCCATGGCCTTGCACTGTTCATGTCCCGATTCCTTCAAGCGATAATTAGAGCACCCAAGATGCTCCAACTGTAGAGGAGAATTATGTTAATGTCTCCCGTAAACAGTAGCTTTTACTGTTGATTGGATTCGAAGCATGTCTTATCTTTTTAACGTGAATGCACTCAGAGAATGTCATGGTGCACTCGTCTTGTTATCTCATACAAATCATTATGTGCATCCGTGTGCTCAAGATTTTGATTCAGGTTTTGGATTTTTCAGGTGCTCCTTTCCACTCTGGACAGGCTAGGAAGCGAACCAAATGGATACTATGTAGTTGTTGGGGGGATTACACCGACACCGTTAGGAGAAGGAAAGTCTACCACGACCGTTGGACTATGTCAAGCACTTGGGGCTTACCTCGGGAAGAAGGTGTGTTGAACAGCTCGATCGGTGTTTCTTGTTGCAGATATGTAAATTAACAAAAGTTGTATTTAATCTATGAACTTGTGTTCTGCCAGGTGGTGACCTGCATACGGCAGCCAAGCCAAGGTCCCACTTTCGGGATCAAAGGAGGTGCAGCTGGTGGAGGTTACAGTCAGGTCATCCCCATGGATGAGTTCAATCTTCATATGACAGGTGAGTACTAATCAAATTTCGCTGTGATCTTCCAGCAACGTGAGTTCGATTTGTGACTAAATATGATCGATGCAGGTGATATTCATGCCATCACGGCTGCCAACAACTTGTTGGCTGCAGCAATCGATGCTCGCATGTTCCACGAGGCCACGCAATCGGACAAGGCTCTTCTGAACAGGCTATGTCCGGCCGACAAGGACAAAAAGCGCACATTCGCGAAGGTGATGCTGAAGCGCTTGAAGAAGCTAGGAATCGAGAAGTCGAATCCGGATGAATTGACACCTGCGGAGGTGAAGAGCTTCGTGCGCTTGGATCTGGACCCAGCTCTGATTACGTGGAGGCGCGTTCTGGACGTGAACGATCGGTTCCTACGGAAGATTACGGTGGGTCAGGGTCCGGAGGAGAAGGGAATGACGAGGGAAACCGGGTTCGATATCGCGGTGGGGAGCGAGATCATGGCCGTGCTGGCGCTCACGACTTCCATGGCGGATATGCGAGAGCGGCTGGGCAACATGGTGGTGGGAACTAGCAAGGGCGGCGACCCAGTGACGGCGGACGACTTGGGCATCGGAGGAGCGCTCACCGTGCTCATGAAGGACGCCATCCATCCCACGCTCATGCAAACGCTGGAAGGCACTCCTGTGCTCGTGCACGCGGGCCCGTTCGCCAACATCGCGCACGGAAACTCCTCCGTCGTTGCCGATCAGATCGCCCTCAAGCTGGTGGGACGCGAGGGCTTTGTAGTCACCGAGGCCGGGTTCGGATCCGACATTGGCGTGGAGAAGTTCTTCAACATCAAGTGCCGCTACAGTGGGCTCACGCCACAGTGTGCCGTGATTGTGGCCACCGTGAGGGCGCTCAAAATGCACGGTGGCGGCCCCGCTGTCGTTGCCGGGAAGCCCCTGGACCACACCTACAAGTCGGAGAATGTGGAGCTCGTTAGGAAGGGTTGCTGCAACCTCGTGAAGCACATCGAGAACACCAAGACGTATGGCGTGAACGTGGTCGTTGCTGTTAACGCTTTTGCTACTGATACCGAGGATGAGCTTCAAGCCGTGAGGCAGGCTGCCATCGCCGCTGGCGCTTCAGACGCCGTGATCTGCACCCATTTCGCAGAGGGAGGCGCTGGCGCGGTATAAAATCTATCTATCCCGTTTTCCGTTTTCCATTCGCAATTCGAACCCGAATCAGTCTATAATGTGCGTTTTCTGTCCCCAGGTTGAGCTCGGTAAGGCTGTCCAGAAGGCTTGCGAGCAGCATAACGGGGAATTCAAGTTTCTCTACCCACTCGACATCAGCATCAAGGAAAAAATCGAAGCGATTGCAGCATCGTACGGCGCAGCCGGAGTTGAATACTCTCCCGAGGTGAGCTTTGCGCTTTTTCATTGTTTAGGAGTCCTTTTGTTGGCTATGGATTCACACTGGGTTTTGCGAATGGCAGGCTGAGAAGCAGATTGAAACGTACACGAGACAAGGTTTCACCAACTTGCCAATCTGCGTTGCGAAGACGCAATACTCGTTTTCCGACAACGCGGCGGCGAAAGGTGTGCCGACCGGCTTCACCCTCCCCATTCGAGATGTCAGGGCCAGTGTAGGCGCAGGGTTCATCTACCCTTTGATCGGCGCCATGAGCACCATGCCCGGGCTTCCCACCCGCCCCTGTTTCTTCGACATCGACATGGACCTCGAAACAGGAATGGTTTTGGGGCTGTCATAGACAATTGTTGCACTCGTTAATCTGTACAAGATCATGGACATTTTCACAAACAATATATGGTCACATTACTTCGAGCATGTACATTGTGCAATGCCATTCTAGATTATCTTCTGCAACACTGTCACTTCCATATCTTTCATTGCGACAATGTCGAGCACGAAGGTAGATTGAAATTTGAGACTCTTGTTGTAAACATGTGCGAGATGTTTCATGACTGAGTGGTCATTCAGATGCTCATGGGCAAGGTTGTAAAGATTATGGCAACACTGCGATTGCTGTATTCATGATAGGAATGCAATATAACAGAGTTTTTAAACAAGCAGCATAATATTTCGCAATGCTATACAAGGGTAAAGGCAGTTTCGCTTGAAGATCTACAACAGTTGTAGAAGGGTACTAAGCCAGCACGATCTTGTTGCCCTGTACTTTGAGTTGCTGCTTCGTTCCATCGATCACAACGTAGGACGTCACTGCGAGAAGTTGCAGATTGTCATCAGCATGTTGGCTTACCCAAACATCACCACGTATAAGAGGGCAGGAGCAAACCTGGGGCGAAGTAGTCAATGACGGACTTCGGTGTCCACAAGCCTCCCTTCACACCGGCGTGGATTTGAACACCGACAATGACAGCGTAGTCCGCCTTGCCAGGGTCCACGACCTTACTGATATGGTCTTCAATAGTGTGCGTGATCGCCTGCCCATAAACCCACATACCATTAGTTTGCCAAAACGTTAAAAATACTGCAAGAATACGAGGGGTCGGTTGTACCTGCGCCGTGATTTTGGTCAACTGGAAGTTCGTCGCGGAAGCGTTCGGGTGCTACACATTCACCAACACGTTAGATGACTTCCATCAGATTCTCCACGAAAAGCATAATCGATCCACTCACCTCGGAGAAGATTTGCTTCTTCAAAGTATCGTACTCCACATTGTCGTCACGAATGGTGCCATTCTGTTGCACGTTCGAGCGAATCTCCCCCAAGATGGCCTCGATGGCGCCACATGCATTCGACACTTTCTTCTGACCCTCTCGCACCACTTGCCCTTCTGTGCCTGCATGCACACCCATTTCCTCCATCACATCACAAACATAACAATATTCAATGGACAGATCTGTATCGAGCAAATGGTATGTGAGGGATTACCGTTGTGGTCCACAGCAGTATGTGTTGCTCCAATGAAAACGTCTGCATTAATCAACATCCACTTCGATCAATTAAACTCTCATCGATAATGAGCCATAGCATGAATCGATGTTCCGCTTAAATTGCTTACACTTGTCGCGTCCGTCGGGGTTGGTGGGAGCGTGAGAAGTGGCAGCGATGAATCCCAATGTGCCTGCAGTAATCACCCCGGAGATCCCCGACAGGTTGAACGTGTGGCCATATTGCTGCAGTACAAATCCCGTTAATCTCTCTAAAGCAAGGCTTATTCAACTTAGTCTGGACTCATTCAAGAACTGAAACAAAGTCTTTATTTTCCAAGTTTTGTGAAACGGTTACAATGCCGATTGAAGATTATTATGGGGATTCTAGTATGTGTACATTCGAAGTGAATCCTCAAGAAGAATATTCTATTCAGTACATACCATGTCCACGGAGCCATCTGGAGTCACAGTGTGTTACTTCTGGACTGCTTGAAGTCCAAAGGACTTCAGTGTAGCATAAGTGCAAAACCAGAAGATAGTCGATCAGGCTCACCTTGTCGAAGAAATGAGAGATGGGTCGAGCAAGTTCGTCGCGGCACGAGTTCACCAACACAAACGTGTTGTCACTGTCGCAGCAAACAACTATGCATGTCAGTCATCGATCAGTCCATGAATCTGAAAACATCCTTTTGATTCTAAGTCTCTAGAACCACTCAACCAGGCCCAGAACGCCATCAAAGACTTTAGATTTCATCATATTAGAGTGCATGAGTACTGATCTCACCGCTTGAATCCGAGCTCCTGGAGGGTATCATGTGCGGCCTCAAAGAAGCTCTCCTGAACTAAGGCGGTGGTGAAGTACTTGGAAATTGTTGCCAACGCTTGCGGTGAAGCTTGGTGTGCAGCAGCATCCACAATCTCAGCAGCCATGGCTACAATTAACTCCGCTTCTGAAACCACACGAAATTCTTCAATCATGCATGTTTCTATCAAATCGGCTCCTCCACTATTTACACTCTGAAGTCTACATATGAACCATAATACTCTTCAATCTAAATTGCTCACAATGACTCATATTCGGACTGATCGAAAGATCACATAACTGGTGAGCAATTTTGAATGCAATACGAACCTCTTGTTTTGTGTGAGCTAGTTCGTTGTAGAGAGAGCACTCTCGGATCAAGTTAGACTGAAGGTGTTGGTGTCTGCTTTTTATGGTGATCATGTGATGGGGCAGAGGAGGTTAAGTTCAATTGTGTACGTGGGGTCAAAAGCCTTGACCCAATTATGGGATTCTACAGAGGAATATTGGCAGAGAGATTTTTTATTCTATTTTTCTTTAAAATTTTTTTTACTGGATTTTGGGTGGGTGTTTAGATACATTGAATTTTCCTAAGAATAATTTTGTGCTTTGTGATGAGAGCGTGTTGCGAGCCACATTCGGTGCACCGCGTGCTGCAGGCTTTTTCAAGTGTTTCAGGAAGGATGATGATTCTTAGCTTTTTAGGACGTCTTGCAAACGAGAGGAATAATCGTTCGTTTCACACTAGTCATGCCAACAATGGCGATTTTGTCACTCAAATTTTAGATAGTGAAATTAGGTTGTCCCAAACTCATTACTAGGCATGGTGCACTTTATAAATACTTACTCTCATATATGAATATATTAAATAAAAATATTTACTATTAAAATTCGACAAATATCAATTCCTATTATACCGTTATATTAACTCCTAAAAGTCCAAGCGTTTCTTGTACCTCCAAAATTAAAAACTGCGATTTTTGACAACGTTGTATAAGTTGAGGTATGATTCAATTTAATTTACTTTTATTGTATCTTCCACCGTAAGATCTTGAACCTTACTACCTCCAATAATACCAAGTGAAACTTTAACTGTGTTGGAACTTTACCAAGTGTAGGATCGTAACATTCAAAGTTGATTGAAATTTTTTTTGGGCTTTGCCTGAAAAAGAGAGCCTAAATGGTGCCAAGAAGGACTTGATGATTGTTACTCCAAACATTTTTCTCATATTTTTTTTTTCCATGTAGGTAATTAAGTTGGGTACGCTCATACAAAATTTTAGATACTCGTTCTGCTTTTTTGGCCTTCATGCACATTATTTTCTAGAAAAAATTCTAAATACAACAATATATTGAAACATGTTTGGAAATATCTGCTTTCTTGGACCTTTAGGGGTTAAGAGAAAGTATTGTTGCTAGCGCTTTGGCACGTACGATTGGTGTGTTAGGTGGTGAATCATGGGGCACGTCATGTAAGTTTCCTTGAGGCAAACTAATCTTTCTATCAAGTATAGTCAATACAAAAGTCCCAAGAAGTAAATTCTTTGAGTTAACTTCAAGAATGTCCTTGTTCATTGCAAGTTGAAAGGTTCACTTTATGATGTAATTCTCAAAACTTTGACAATATGATCTAATATCTAGCTTGTACATGTTCATATTCATCATATCTTAAATTTACCTTCTTATATGTTCTACAAGATCATAATGTTCAAAGTTGAAATGAGAATATTCCTTTCTAGCAGAGAAAAAAAAAGAGGTTTTTGCAAGAAAACCAATTTTAGAAATAAATTCTCTTAAGGCTCTGCTAAATCTTTTGTCTAGGAGAGTTAGGAATATGTCTTCATGATTTTCACCCTCATATGATATTTAGAACTTAGAGAAATGTTTAATTCTCACACGAGTGTATAATATATTTTAGATACATAGGCCATTTTAAAACAATGAAGAAGGCTTTCAAAAATTATTCTATCGATAGTTAAAATCTATAAGATCATACCTCGATACCTCTTTTGACATGTAAATAAAAAACTCAAAGAATTTTCAAACAAAACATAAAGTGAAGATTTGGTGAAGTTTGTACGAGCTAATTTTGTTGGGTAAATTCTGAGAATACATTGGAACTTACTCCACTTTAATTCTAGAGCATTCATCCAAACCATTACTATGTTCTCAAAGTTTTACGAGGATCAAATTCAAAATTCCCCAATTTCTCAAAAGTGTGTTAAGGAGAATAGTTACTCCGAGGTTCATTGTAAATCATCCTCTAAATGATTTACGAATTCAGCAGTGAGGGATAGTTTTCCTGTAACCAAAATGAAGACTAGTACATTTTCAATACAATTGGAATTTAAACAATTACTAACAAATACTTTATACACTATCCACAAACAAGTGTTACCATTCTTTATTTTAAATTAAACGTTCATTCTAGCTTGCGAATTTGAAATGAGCTTCCAAATTTATTCTTTAAATACTATAGCTCATTCTTGGTGATTCTTTTACTGCAAATTTCATGTTGGTAGTATTTTCACCTCAAAGTGAAAATGATGGTAGTTTGTTAGTAGCTTGTTTGCGCACTAGAACGTTAAATATGATCCCGCAATCTATAAGGTCAAGTTTTGGTCCACATGATTTACAAAAAGTCTAGTACAAGTTTGTACAGTTGAGATCTATATAACTTATCTTTATGTTCATATGTCACTTTTTTCAAAAATAAGTTTTTGGCTAAAAGTAGCCCAAGAGCGTACGCCGTACAGGGGTTAACCAAGATGTACAAGACGATGAGCAATTTTGCGAAGTTTATTCAATTGAAATCACTACGCATCGAAAGTACCATTATCAATTTTTCTGTTAAAGAAACTCTAAAACTAGCTCCACAAACATGTCGACATTCTAATCACACATGATTTGGGCTGCATAGATAATCAAAATGCCACAAATGTCAACACGGATCTCATCCAAGGGCATGGTAGCCCATGTACTGATGTACAGTCCAAACCTACACTAGGCAACCAAAGGGGAAGAAGAGAATTCCTCGTTAGGCTCATAGTGATATAGCAGTTCGAGGTATGGTGGCTTAAATTCTGTATCACACCTAATAGTAAGAGATGCATTCTAGCTTTCATCATAAATTTTCAATGCACTCACAGTATACATAGTAGATTGAACTGTGTTAAGTACACATATGGGTTCAATTTCCAATAATTCTTACTAATCAAAGATAAATTTATGACTCCATTCAATCAAAAATTCTTACATGGTTTACAAATTTGATATCCTTGTTCACTCCACGAGATTACCAATCTGAAATTTGGGCGGCTATTGAGCCGGCTACTGGATGAGTGCCAGATTCTGGCATCCGGTTCCCACAAGGGTGAAGGACCTGTAATATTTGACGATTGAGGCGTTACTTTATCATCTATGAATCGCCTGCACAATGGAGTGGTGGAAGTCTGATCGAGGCGCGGTGGACGTTGCCCTTCACGTAGAATCACGAGCGCCGCAGACAAAGTTGTAACGTGAATTCTCTAGTATCTGCATTTTGATACAACCTGCCTCTCGGTTCTAGGAAATAGAACCACAAACAGGCCTGCTCTCTCATTAACAACGAATGATCGGCGCAAGAAACGGCTACGATTCGAAGTGTGCGACTGTGCTTGCCTACATGAATGGAGCACAGACGGATCTATGCACGGCACTTGCGGGCATCTACAATTCGATCGACAATTGCTAGGACTAAGCTCAACGGCCACTCAAGACGGATAAAGCGATAGATGCAACAGATACATGCACATTAGCCCCTAAATTTCCTTGGTGTTTTTTGGGAGCTTGAAAACTCAAAACTGCGATTCTCCACCTCTAAGCACTTGTGGGGGTGTGGACCAATTTCTTCTCCTTTTTTAAGACTTCCAACCGTAAGATCTTGTACCTAAGAATATGCTTGATTACTGTTCAAGAAATTGACCGTCGGATATTTACCATTTGAGAGATTATAACATTCAAAGTTTGTCTCCCAAGTTTTTTTGGGCATTGCGAAGATTGGTTTTGAAATTTTTGGAGGCTGCCCTTGTAAAATTGGTAAACTTTTTGACTTGAGTCACTTTGAAATTTGAGTAGTGATTTAGTAATGAACATGTTTCAAAAAAAAAAAATTCAAAAAAGTTACTTATTTGAGTTGCCCCATCTCAGCTCGCAACCCAAGGATCGTCCTAGAAGACTCAAAAATTGGAATTTGACTTTGCAATATTTGCCACACCTACTTTGCAATGTAACTCACACAATTCCAAAAAATATCCCAAAAATATTCGTTTTTACTAAGAAACTAAGGCTGCTCAAAACATCAAAAGACCGTTTCGGTTTTTAAGGAAAGTAAGGGTTAGTAATCACTCCGGTTGACTGAGTGGACGAAGATGATGAACCTTGCCTTGCCTCGAAAAAGGTATCGGCGTACGACGACGGAGGAGGTGAACGGATCATTATAACTTGAGCGAATTCCAGATAGAAGATAGATGTATAACTCTCATCGTACTAGCCTATTTTTAGCCAAAAAAATATTTTCGAAAGAAGTGTTGTAAGTGAAAATGAAACTAAGATATTTAGATCTCAACCGTACAAAGTTTTGTCAAACTTGTTGTTGGTCATGTAGAGCAAAATTTGAATCATGAGGCCTTGTAGGTTGTGACATCATACCGTATTATTTAGTATGTAAAAAAGGCTACAAAATTTTGTCATTTTCACTTTAGAGTGGAAATTCTAGTAACAAAGCTACTCCGATGAGTAAAATTTTCAACTAGAAAATTGATCATATTCATCTCTTTCAACTTCTAAGGTAGAGTGTCCTAAAAGCGCCACAGGACCCAAAAGCGATCTGGCCTCATTTGTAGATTGTGAAGATACATATGTACCTCATTTGTATATAACGCATTTGGGTCAAATCTTACTTAGCACTTTGGAATTTTGTATAAAATTCACAAATGCGAATTACATGTTGCAAATTTTTGCAATCCTCCCAAAAACCTATTTCGAATGTGGTCATAATTTTATTTTGAATTTACTAGTGCTAAAAATAGGTCAGATCTCTTAAGGTGGCGCTTTTAGGACACTCTACCTTAAGTCATCTTTAAGTAATTTCTCTTTGCAAATTAGTTGAAAAAACATGCATGAATGACTGCAAGCTCACTGACACCCATCAGATCCTAGAGCTCCGCAACTCGTCCAGCTGAGGAGGATGACATGGCAGCCATGCGTCTAACATTACCAATGCCTAAAAGGCCAATCCACATTCTAGACCTCCACGATGCAATAGCCCATTGGATACTGCAGAAGTGCTTCCCTTCTGGCCTCCTCCGATCAAATTATAGTATGAGTCGTTGACATTTAATGAGACTGATCAATTGTGGATGGACGAACCCAACAACCCGGACAAGAATATGCTCAGCTGCTCGCCGATATCTATGAGCCTGTCGCTACATGAGCAAGTCAACCAGGCTTGTGTAGTGACATCTGTGAAGCTAGACGAGGCGCAAAGGGATTCAATTTCGAAGCTTGAGTAGAGGACAATCATGCGATCGAGGTCAACCAAGTTACTCTCACTGTTGCAGGTGACGATTGATCACTGCTTTTCGCAGTTGATGGTAAAATGGATCGCACTTGTACTGTTAGTACATGAAAGCAGTGAGCAACATGGCATGTACAGGACGCTTCTACCGGATGCATTTGAACGACGTTAGTCTTCAACGGAAAACCGTGTGCTTTTCTTCATCTGACTATTCCCGATTACATATTCTATTGCAACCCCAGACGCTTCCTCTTTCGAGAGCGCTGGTCATATTCCAACAACAACCACTGATAACGAATAATTTGTGAAAAAAAGTTGATGATTCAGCATTGAAAATGCCACCATGGAAAGTGGCCTTCATTTTTTATTGGATCGATGAATTCACAAATGAACAAGGAATGGAGAATTATTTCACATTATGTAACTTATGGAAGGTGAATTGTTGCCGATTGACCCATAGCTACTCCTCCCCCACTTAATAAATTCCAACTCAAATTGATCAATTTACATCAGTTTATGACTATAACCGAACCTCAATTCCGTTAAAATGGCACTATGCCATGTGCCATTTTGTCACACTAGATCTTACATTTGTGCTCACATAAAATGATATATTCTGTAATATCACAATTTTTTTTTAAACATCACTTCTTTATATTCATTGTCACTCATTTTCCCTAATATCACCTTAAATTCTGTTATATCACATGGTTTTTGAGCTACAGTTCAGAAAGTTGAGGTGTGCCATTTTACCGGAATAATGCCGTTTTAACGGAATTGGGGTTTAACCTCAATTCCGTTAAAATGGCACTATGCCATGTGCCATTTTGTCACACCAAATCTTACATATGTGCTCACATGGAATGGTGTATCTGTAATATCACAATTATTTTGATAATATCACTCCTTTATATAAATTGTCACTCAATTTACATAATATCACCCTTCAAATTCTGTTATATCATATGGTTTTTGAACTACAGTTCAAAAAGTTTAGGTGTGCCATTATTTTAGCGGCATAATGCCATTTTAATGGAATTGGGGATCTATGATATGAAAACCAAGTTTCGATCACATGTCCTAGAACTGATTGATAAGATTGAACCTAGCACTGAGTCTTCTTAGATATTCCTTGAATTCCACTATCGCCAACCAATCTTTACATTTAAACGAAACGAAACAAGTTGGCCATGTTCAATGGAATTTGCACGCACCAGCTTATCGAGGCTTGGTTGAGGGGTGCTTTGATGTCATCACCCAGATGTACTGTTTTCCGATCAGTTATGCGTTGACTGTTAAAAATAGAGAGACCACCAAAAAAAAAGTTTTGCTTTGCGCGCTATTGTCTCCTGGCGATGCTCACTGTAGCATCTAGTGATTGTTGGATCGATGCGAGAGACACAAACCAGAAAGGTCCGTCATCGACGGTAATCAACACACTTGTTTGCTATGCGTTGCGCCATTAACTTCTAGTACCATTCATGCCAAGCCACGAAATAGTGGAGGAATTTGTCATCGCCACGACGCCCTACTCAAACATCACAAGCCATTTCTAGTGCACCAGAGACGGCGATCAGACCACCCAGCATGCCTGTCGATGACTACTCGTCTTCATCCATTCATAATTGATCAAGTCCAGCTTCACTTTGATCCGGGTAATTCTTTCGGTTAGTAAACCACGGTACGGTACGGTGAAATCTACTCGCCGCCCTTGACATTCTTTCACTCAGACGAGGTCGTTCGAATGTCAGCGACCAGCGAGTATAAAGCCAGCTGCATTCCGGAAGTGGATTCATCTTGTCACTCATTCTTCTCCTTCTCCTGTCCGAGCAATCTCCCCTAGTTACATAGCTTGCAAGGCATTCGGGAGTGATGGCGGTCTCGATGAGAAGTCTGGTTCTCTTGGGTCTGGTGATGGCCGCGTTCTGCGTGGCTGCTCAGGCTACGTCCGTGGAGCCCCTGGGCACCGAGAAGTTGGGTGTGGACTTGGGTGTGGGGGGTCTACTAGACTTGAAGGTGGGTGTGAACTTGAAGGTTGCACTGCAGATCAACCTGAGGCTGTGCCCCATCGACGTGAAGGTGTTTGTGGGCGTGAAGGGCAAGGCCGCGGTTTGTCCCGCCGGAGCTCTGACGGTGCTGAAGCCTGTGAAGACGAAGTTGGTGGTGGCCAACGTGGTGTTCGTGAACTTGGAGCTTCTGGGGAAGAAGCTGGTGAAGGTACAAGTGGCGATCGACTTGAACAAGGTGAAGCTGATTGGCAACGTGGCACACATTGTGTTGGATGTGGTTGAGGACAAGAAGGAGCTGGTGGTGCTGTGCCTGGGAGTGAAACTGAAAGCGCTCGACTTGTTGAGCCTCGGCATTAGCCTGTAAATGTGAGCGATGAGGATGAATTCCCAGCAGCTTTTCTAGTCAGACCGTTGCAGAGTATTGACACTGATGCTGAATGGCAAGTGCAAGCGGTTTGAAGAGGCCAGCAGCGTGCAGGGAGTGCGGATAGGAAGCTTGTGTAAATAGGAGGACTGCACGTTGATTACATTGCAGCTACATACTTTTGCGAGGGCGAGGCAGACTGTAGTCCAGAATGATGGAGAGTGTATATGCAACACTGACTCAGTCGTGAGTCCGTGAATTCTGGATGACTTTTTTAAGTGTATCCTTTAAGTCTATACTCCGTTTCAAAATCATTCGTGTTGCAATCATGTTCTCCAGTATGTTCTCCAGTTTGCTTTCATTTGATGCATGACTGTCTGAATATCGCGGTTGCCGTTAGGACAAGGAATGCTTCATCATTACGTATCCTTGAATTTTTGTTCCTAGCTGAGTTAGGTATAGCTCTATGCAGTTTTTAAGTTCATGTGATCTACAAAACCTAAAGAAATATTTGATTCTTCACATGGAGGCGTGCGAAAATTGAACTTGAAAGGCTTCTGTCTGATCATAAAAATGGCATGGGAAGAATGATTGGATGAATGATCAAAACGTTGTCATCATGCCTCAAAACCACTCCAAGTACAAATCACCAAGCTTGAAAAAATGTAAATTCTCAATTTTCAGTGAATTTTTGAAATTCCTGGGATCTTATTTATCCTGGGCATGTTTTGAGAGTAAATAAGCATATACCACAGTTTGGGCAGTGTTGGGCACATTTCAAATATTGTTTTCAATATTTGACCTTGAATATCTCGTGAAGTATGAGGAATTTTGTATCATGAAATGACTGTTTGAAAAGGTATGAAAATACCCTACATTTTGGAGAGGGTTTTAATTTTTACGAGCTTAATATATTAATCAAGGGGCGGACGAGACTCCAAACGCCCCGTTTTGGGCTTCTTGGACTTTAGGGATTAATTTAGGTTCTATTTTCACATTTCATACACTACTATTCTATTTGTATTGCAAAGAAGTTTACATGAAGTTTTTAGATTTCCTTGGTAGATAGAGAATTTCAGAGACTGCAGTATTAACATCCATTATCAGGGATGAGGATCCACCTGAACTTGGTAATTTGTTCCTGCTACTAAAATGACTGCTTTAAGTGCAGACTGAATCAAATTGCTTCCGTGAGTCAGCTCAGCTATCTGTTCGTCTAATGTTATAGATTGAAATCAATAAATTGTCACTCTGCAAGTTAAAATTGCTCGAATATGGAGTATATAGAGTATGAGCACCCAAAGGCATGAAGAATTCAGCAGAATAAAAGACTGATTGAACCTCTTAAGACAGATAAGAGTACATAGTGCTCACAAGGTTAATATACCCTAGTGAGGGTGAGATTCATAATGGGAATCACCTAATGTAGATAGATAGCTAACCAGCTCTCTTAATGAGCCGACTCTGAAATGACCAGATACTACTGTTCACAGGAACAGGACTACCTAGGTGACACTGTTCACACGAACAGGACTACTCAGGTAATTGGTAACCGAGATGCAGCGGTGGGTTACGTCTTTAACTGACATGGGCACTCGGTAGTTAACACCATCGTGTCAAAGTTGATAGTCCAACACCCTCCCTCGCTTCGGATGTGATCCAAGCGAAAATTGGACTTTCACTTGCAAGTTGAAGTTGCCACAGAATGCGGTGAAGTCCGCAGAAAGCTTGCTCCCAAGCCTCCCCGATGAAATCTTTGGAGGACAGGTGTGGCCTGCCCTAGTGAGAGACCCCTCGGCTTCACAGTTGCTCCACCTTCGGCATGTAAGCAATGCATGGAGATAATTCGTACCTAGGAGCATCCCTGGAATGGAATGCAGGAATGCTTGACATTTGTGCGGATTGACACTCTAGGTCAAAGACGGAGCCTGAGGCAGCACGGAGGGCGCATGCTCTCCTTCAATCAATGATTGGGTTTTGAGCCATTTCATTTTCGAATCCTTGTTAGCGAAAGTATCAGAGAGGCACAGTTAGTGTTAATTAATCTCCAAACAACCAGAGTCATGTGTGTGCCTTCCTATGTGTCATTAGTTAGATGCCCTCCAAGCTTTGAGGACGACCCTGGTTACTATGATCTTTGACAGATCAATCAATGCAAACCTTGATTCTTCAGGTGCTTTCCAATATCCACTAATCCTAATTTTTCTCTCATTTTCTCAAAAGTTGTTCGCCCCAAGGCCTTTGTTAGTATGTCTGCGAGTTGGTCAGTGGTGGGAGTGAACTCCAGACATATCTCTCTTGACTGGATTTTCTCTCTTATGAAGTGATGGCGGACTTCAATGTGCTTAGTTCTACCGTGGTAAACAGGATTTTGAGCTAGATTCAACGATCCTTGGTTATCGCCTTGAATCAGTGTTGGAATTCTATTGTTTAGAGCATGGATTTCAGAAAGTAATCGTCTGAGCCATATGGCTTCCTTTGTACCCTCAGCTATGGCCATATACTCGGATTCAATAGATGATAGTGCTGCGGTGGGCTGTTTACGACTATTCCAGGTGATAGGTGTGGACCCCAAGAAGAATACGTACCCAGTCGTCGATTTTCTATCGTGAGCATCTGATGCCCAATCGGCGTCGGTGTAGCCATGCAGTTCATTCCCCTCTCCATGCCGATAGTGCAAGGCAAGATCCTCCGTCCCCTTCAGGTAGCGATACAGGTGCTTCACTGCTTGTTGGTGTGGTTCCTGCGGACATGACATGAACCTGCTGACAATACTCACCGCATACGCAATGTCAATCCGGGTGTGGGTGAGGAAGATGAGCTTCCCCACCATTCTCTGGTAAAGCTTGACGTCAACTGGAGGAGCCTCCATATCAGGGACTAACTTGAGCTTTTCGAGCATTGGTGTTGAAGCAGGTTTATACTGATCCAGGCCGAATTCAGCAAGCATGTCGTGGATGTACTTCCGTTGCGTCACAAGGATGCCATCGTTGTGGAATAAAAACTCAAGTCCCAAGGAATAGGATAAGAGTCCCAGGTCGGACATTTCAAACGTCTCCTGGATGTCACGACGGATGAAAGCGATATGGTCGTCATTGTTGCCGGTAAGATAGACATCATCCACGTAGAGGATGAGTAAGGTGAGCTTGCCGTGATCATCGTGATAATAGAGATTGTAGTCAGCTTCCGATTTGATCAACCTTTTGTTGAGTAGATAAGAGTCCACCTTCTGGTACCAAGCCCTAGGCGCCTGCTTGAGGCTGTACTGGGCTTTCCGGAGCTTGCCTGCGAAGTTAGGACGAGCTGGGTCATCAAATCCGGGAGGAAGACTGACGTAGAGATCTTCTTCGATCTCTCCGTTTAAAAAGGTTGTTTTCACGTCAAGGTGATAAATCTTCCAAGCATTGTGAGCTGCAAGTGCTACGATGCTGCGAAGAGTATTCCACTTCACTACTGGAGCGAAGGTCTCAGTGAAATCTTGACCTGGTTTTTGCTGAAATCCTTTGGCTACTAATCTGGCCTTGAGTTTAGATACAGATCCATCTGCGTTCGTCTTGATGCGATAGATCCACTTCGTGGCAATTGGTTTCCTGTCTGGAGGGAGAGGAACAAGATCCCACGTCTGATTGCGGTAAATGGACGCCAGTTCATCTTCCATTGCGACTTTCCACCCCGGATGCGCCAAGGCTTCAGATACCGATGAAGGAAGGGCCGGATGATGGTGAGCTTCGGCTATGTTGATGTAGTAATCCTTCAAGTGAGAAGGAGGCTGGCGTGTGCGGCTGCTGCGAGTGGTCACCAGCGGCGATGACGATGGTTGAGAATCATCAGTAGCAGATGATGGCGAAGAAATCAACACTGGCACCGATGGAGGTCTTCGCTGATAAGTGAAGAAAGGCAAATCTGCTTGAGGAGAGACGTCCGGATGTAGTGGTAGATGAACTGAAAAATCCTCAATCAGAACTTGAGCATGTAAAGTTGTGCTCTTGACATGTTCGATTTGTTCTGCCACAGCTGGTGAGTCATCTGCAGTGTTGAAGTTTGAACTTGGAGTGGAACTGAAGATCTCAGGACCTGTGCCATGCAAGTTCAAGTGAGATTGTGGTGGCGGTGGAATGCTCGGAAGAATGAGTGGCTCATCCGGTGGCACGAGAGCGACTTCATCTTCACATAACGGCCACTCCTCCATGGAAGGCGGAGGAATCCCTGGAGTGGTCATGGAGCAGGGAAACGTGGCTTCATCAAAGCGTACGTCTTTAGAGATGAGAATCTTCTTGCTGTTGCAATGATAGAACCGGAATCCCCTGGAGTTCGAGTCATAGCCAACAAAGGCACATTTAACGGCTCTGGGAGCCCACTTGGCGCGTGAGGGGGCTGTGTCGAGAACTAAACTCCTGCATCCAAAAATGCGAAGGTGATCAATTGTAGGAATTCTCCCAGTAAGTAGTTCGTAGGGAGTAGAGCCCTGGATAGATTTTGAGGCTGTCCGGTTCACCAGGTAAGTTGCTGTAGCAACTGCCTCTGTCCAGAGAAAAGCAGGAATTCCACTAGCGAATGCCATGCTTCTTGCTTTATCAAGCAATGTCCTGTTTTTCCGCTCAGCAATACCATTTTGGTGAGGAGTATACGCCTGAGTCAACTGTCGTTGGATTCCGCTGTCATCACAAAACTTGATGAATGCATGGGAGATGAATTCCCCACCTCTATCTGACTTGATGCTCTTTAGTTTGAAATTCAGTTGAAGCTCCACCATCGCCTTGAAATGCTGAAATTTGGCGAGTGCTTCCGACTTCAGCTTCAGGAAATAGATCCACGTGAATCTAGTAAAGTCGTCAGTTACAGTGAGAATGTATCGAGAGCCAGATAGAGAGTTTGTGGTGAGTGGTCCACAAATGTCCGTGTGGACAAGTTCAAGAGGATGTGACATGCGTCTCACGCGTGCTTGCATGGTGGTGCTGGCACGTTGCTCCTTGGTAGAACGAGCTTCCTTTCGAGGTTTACTGGTCCGGCATTGTTTGCCTGTGTGGCAAGGTGAACAGAAAGGAAGGTGCGAACTAAGGGAAGGTAAACCTAGAACCTTGTTGTGGAGTTTCATGAAGAGAATGACCTGAAGGCTGGAGTGTCCAAGTCGACAATGCCAAAGAATGGTTAACTGCTCCAGTCGAGAGGTCGTGGTTGACGCAACTTGTGCAGCTTCAAGTAAGGCTGATCCTGATAATTCGGTGATGCTATTGATAGTCTGTTGTTGCGGTGGCCTAAACTTGTAAAGTCCATTGCGCCGGTCACGTGTACCAGTAGCAGCTACGTAACTTGAGTCTGGATTTGGAAAAGTTTTAAGAATCCAAAATTTTCCGGAGTCAAACAAAACTTTCAATCTTGCTTTACCGTCAGTAACGGCTCCTACTGACAAGAGATTCTTGGTAATGCCAGGTACGTACAAAACTTCGTCAAATTTAATTACTCCAGAAGTGGTTGGAATTTCCACTTTTCCTTTTGCTGCCACATTTAGAGATTCCCCTCCAGCTGTACTAATTTTGGATTGACACCCTACTCTCAAGTCGCTGAGCAGGTTCTTTTTTCCGGTAACGTGCTTAGAAGCACCGCTGTCAAGGAACCAATCTCCGTTGTTTTGATCATGGTGGCTTGCTATATTAATCTCGGTAAGGTTGGCTGCCAGCTCGATGACAGGCTCGTCAGACTGCTCCTCGCTTCCGCTCCAATTGTCGCAGTTGATGAAGTTAACGGACTGCTGACGGCCTGCTTTTCGGATCTTCACTTCGGCGGCCAGTATCGGACAGTTCCTCATCCAATGGTCCTTCCCTCCACAGTAGTGGCACTCGCCACTCTTCTTTGCCTTGGGACGACTTTCATCATTGCTGGTCTTGCGGTGTGTCTGCTTCACCTTCGATGTTGAGTGTTTGGTGAACAACACGTCGTTTGAGCTTGATCTGGGATCCATGAGTTCTCTTCGAACCTCATCCTGCAGCAATAGAGCTGTGAGATCTGAAACAGGGGTAGAAGCACACTAAGCTGTACCAAAAATGTTGTCACAAACTGTAGTTTCTGAAGATTTATGCATTCATTTCCTTGTAGAGTTTGAAATACTATCTAGTTTAGAGATAGTATTGAAAAATATAGTTGTATATATAGATGAGCATAAATTTTTGTATTTGCTATTAATAAACTCCTCATGAATTGGGCGTAGTGAGTATATTTATGTACTAGTGGTTGCTTGTCACAGAGTATATTTTTTATGAAAATAGACTTCGTTTTGTGGGTTTTAGGTTCTAGTTTTCAATTTCCTCTTCGTGAGAAGTGTAATATATGTTTATGAAGCATATTGTGTGAAAAATCCCCAAAAAATTGCAATCCACTTAACGGTTAATAAAGAAATTGGAATTATTTTAGTAAGTGCTTCAAACACAAGGAAATAAAAGCTTTTAATAAATTTTTGCTTCTGCCCGCATAGAACAGATAGCATAGTACGTGGGCCCCCTGAAACAGCGTGCCATAAAAGCATTTTCGTACCAGATATATTAACTTCAAAAATCAAGAGATTGGGCAGGGTGCATATACCATATGTACTTCAACATACTTTGTGAAGGTGATTCGGCCAATGGTAGATGCCCGCGTGGCATTCTCGATCCTTTATTGCTGGCAGACTCCCCAAACTTTTGGGGCTTCCTAAACTTGGAAAGCATTGAAGGCAGCTAACATGGCTTTCAGATTCGGTTTAGGTGGGGCAACGTCTCTTTCAAGGTTAGGGTTTAGGGTGGCGGCTGAAGGTGACATTACACGGGGCTATTGTTTTCGTTAGGGTTTGCAGGGAGGGCTGCATGCTGCGATTGAGTTGTACGCTGCATGCTTCGATCAGTTGTTTAGGGTTTGCTTCGATCAGTTTCCTTTGGTGCATGCTTCGATTGCGTTGTACGTGCGAGGACTTGCAGTTGTGGTTTTTGGTGGACGTTTCTCGTAATCCGCAGAGGTACATGCGTACCACCAAATCCTTAGAAACTATTTTCGAATTGTAATGGTCGTGTTTGTGAAGCGCGAAGTACTGACTTTGTGTTGAATGTGTTCCTTACAAGATGGGCAACACAAGAGCTCAAGATCGTCGTCGGGGCGTTAAACGGCCTGGACCTGCCGAGAGAGAGAGAACGCACATAGAGTCATTTAGAGTTCCTGAACCTACTGCTTCTCTTGTAGCAGCAAGGGAGAATGCTGCGGAACGCCAGCGACAATGTAGGGCAAGGAAGCGGCTTCTACAACGGAAATCAGAGCAGTTAGCGTTACTAAGAGCTGCTGAAGAATCCAATGTACCCTGTCGACGGGATGTCCTTCGATTCTCAAGCAAAATTTGTTCATTTATTGTATCGCAGTTGGAGAACGATTGTGATGGTCCGCTTTTTGGACAGGCTGTTTTAGAATCAGTTCTCACGAACGATGCGATTGCTCTACACTTGTCTGAATATTACAGCTCCTCTTTGGGACGTTGCTACCGTGTGAGCGTTGAGCAGTGAGCGGTGAGCGGTGAGCGGTAAGATTTCTGAATTTTTAGGGCTGACTTTGTATTTTTAGTAAAAAAAAATTCTAAAAATAGTTTAATACTTTTTATTAGGGAATAATTCTCGAATATTCTTGGAAATATTCGAATATTCCATACTTATTACCGTGGATTTAGTGACCCAAACCCGTGGAAATAAGGCTTAAATTTCCTGAAACGGTTGGACTTGAGCTACAAAACTCGATAGTAAATCACAATTTGCAAATGTCAAGAGGTTTCTAAGGTAATATTTCTAAGTGATTAGTACTCCAAGTTAGACAAATTGGCAAGGTTAGACAAATTGACAAATTTGCCAAAAGATATCACATACGGTGTGGAGCATCCAATCATAGGACTAACATATAGCGTATGTAGATGAGGAGATTTAAGGCATTCTAATCTGTAGCATGGTCTAGGATTCCTCCCTCCAAAATCTTCTTCACCTCGTTGAAACTAAGAGTGGCCGCGTGGATGAAGAGGTCAGCATCCGGATCAAATTTGCAAACCAATACTGTGATGAAGTATAGGTGCTTGCACGGTCGGTATGGATCTCTCCGTCCTAACGCAGAAATTGTTTTCTTGAACGCTGGGCATGAGCAATCCGGGAATTTTCTAATTGAAAGTCTATAAACTGCATCCAAATCCGACTCCAAGTCTACGATACACCCAAAACCAAGCTGCAGGATTATGGTCACCTTCAGAATTCTGGCCTGCATTGAGGTGGCAAACTCAATATTCTTCATGTGCTTTGAAGTCATAGCTGGAATGCGTTTCATGTTCTTCGGTCTTCTTCACCTAGGGAACACGTCCGGCTTCTCCGGGACTGGAATATGCGACAAGTCTCTTGGTGGGGCACCATTATTGAAAGTGCGGTTTATAGGAAGCTGTTCTTTTTGTGGTAGTTGAAAGTCCGCATTCTCTAATGCCTCCATTTCATCACGTGTAAGGTTAGTCCCTATCTTAACAGACCATATTGAAGGAATAGGGGGTCTTATCTGACTTAGAGAGAATGGCTCAATCCATTTGCGACGATGACCCATAACACACCTCTGTATATCATCCGCACAAAAAAATATTGATCGAGCTTTTTTGGACCTTCTTGATAAATTTGCCATACTCCGGTGTAAGTTGGAGCTGCGGTCGCCTTCACCTTCTGAATAATACGTGAGTCACATCTATTTTTACTCTTTCGCATCATACTCCAACAAGCCTTGGCATAATTCTCCCTCAAACGGGCAATGTGCCACAACCTCTCGTCTACTTTAGTCTCCTGAACAGCGGTCACACGTTCAATACTAGGTGCAGCAAAAGTGGATGGTAATGTCAGTGGCTCCTCAACTTCATCCTCTTCATGGATAGTACTCAGATTTTCAGCACAAGCTCGGGTAACCCTTCTCCCAATTTGAGGACGTGAGTAGCTCACGGTGTAACTAGGTCTGTGCGTTTCATCATCAGCTCCAATTGGAACATCAGCCTTACGTTTCTTGGATCCGAACACCTCGCCTCCCTGGCCACTCTTTAGCGTCGCCCTCGCCAACCTTCATTGCCTCCCTCGCCACCCTTTAACGCCACCCTCACCATCACCACCCTTCAACGTCGCCCTCGCCACCCTTTACACCGCCTCACCAATCTTTAATGCCGCCCCGCCACCCTTTAGCGCCGCCTTTGCCACCCTTCAATGCTGCCTCTCCCGCCACTTTTCAACGCCCCCTCCAACGCCACCCTTCACAACCACTTCCCGAAAAAGCTTTAAAGACGTTATCCGAAATCCCTTCAAACACGCCTATAAGAACCCTTCAATTGCCACCCTTTTCAACCCTGTAAGGACCGCCTCCACAAATCCTCTGAAAGAGCCGTCTATAAGCCTATGAAGGCACCTACTACAAACCCTAGAAAAGTGTCCTGATTGCCTTACAATGTATAACCGCTAAAATTTTGCATCGTACTTAATGTTACAAAGTCCATAACCCAAAAGATACACCTTTTGTTTGATTGGGTTGTTTATTGAAATATTTATGGTGTTTTTTTTGTTAACCATAGAATATTGTATTTAATTTCTAGTAGGGGTAGTCTGCCACATATTAAATTAATCTATCACTCTATTTTGTGTGATCATAATATTTGAAGGAGAGACATAAGTTTTTTCCAGCATTGTTGAATCATAAAATAGACATTGTTGAAGACAAAGACCTGAATGTAAGCCCAAATTTATGTAAAAAAAATAATTCTACAAAGGCTTGGGGATTATGATCGTAGGACCCTCTTTAAATTATATTCTTAACAAAGTACAAAATGGTGTGAATTTTCTGAAATATGTCAAAAATCTGCTTTTTTTTGAAGAAATTGATTCTACAAAGTGAGTGGTGAGTGGAAGCACTTCCATAACAATAACCCAAATAAGAAACAAAAACCAAAATACCTTCAATTTTGTAAATTTTAGAAACTAAAAGAACAAAAGGAAATTAAATTATATACATAGCCATAGGCAACACACAAACAACCAATCCTACGTTTCTTCCCTTTGCAACCTATGATAAGAGCTCAAAGTATTTGAAATTAGTCGCAAACAATTTATAGCAAGAATATTCCTTCAATTTGTTACTCATTGTATAGAGTTTGAGAAAAAATTACTTCAGTGCTCTAAGTGGGTGCTTAAGCTTTGTAACCTGATCTTAGTATAACTTAATGTTAGGGGTTAATAAATTGTGCCACTCACAATGGAACCATATATTTTGATGTAAAAAGAAACTTGACTTATTCCATCCTTTATATTTGAATGTCACGGATAGATAATAACTTTGTCGTATAGATCACACGAATCAAGTGCCCATAGTTTAAAGGAGCCAAGTTTTCATGGCATGGTCTCACCATCCTCTGAATTTGTAAATATGTAAATCAGATTTTATGGCATGGTCTCACCATCCGGATCTTCAATCCAATTATTCTTCACATGCCAATTTTATTGTCAAAAACCGGCCTTTGAATTCAAATATCAGCATTGATACCTCCATGTGAAGAGGCAAGCATTAGTCTTTAGGTTTTATGAGTCGCATGAGGGTACAAAATGGAGAGATGTTCCTAACTCACCGAGGAACAAGAATGTGAAGAGTCTTAGTTCAACTTCTCTCAAAAGAGGTTTTTTCTTGGCTCACAAAAAACGTCATACCCACTTTGCAACAAGAGATTTATTTTTTATTTTTTTATTTGTTTCTCAACTTTGAATGTTACGATCTCACAATTGGTAAAGGAATTTGAAGTTAAGATTTGGTACACAAATATATGGACAAATTAAGTAAAAGAGCTTCTCGTTATATACTTGAGATTATGACAAAATTTGAAAATTTTCATATTGCATCGAAAAAGGGTGGTTTTAATCCCTAAATATCCACGATGTTTTGGGAGCTTGAAATCCCAACACTGACCACTATGTACTAATGCGGGTACGTCCAATACTTTTGGAGATTTTTGATAACTTCAATCGTAGGATATTGAAGTAGACTACCACAAGTAGTAGTGTGAAAAGTTTCAACCGTTGGATCATCAATGGATGTGAGATCATAACATTTGAATTTGACTGTAAATTTTTTTTGGCCTTGACTGTAAAAGCCGAATCGGTGGCTGTGGTCGTTTAGGGGTTAAGGGCTTTTGGTACTTTTGGAGCCTTGTAACTCTAGGGGTTAAGCTGCAATGAATATTCTTGAAATGTGTGCATTCTAGAGCTGTTAGTTTAGGGAGCTCCATTGAAAAATCACCATCGAGGTCTCGAGAAGAGCCAGGATTCTTCCGTAGAAAGGCGTGGATGAATCTGTCCACAGTGATTAGGGTGTGTCCGACAAAGTGGCAGAGCTTGAATGATCAAGAGTGGACTCAACGATGGAATATTGAACAGCCAGTATGGAACAGGGAGTGGTTATGGTTGGATGAAAAAAGTGCTCAGATTCAGAGTTGCCTTCGAGATTGGGTCGGAAGACCATCTCTTGATCCTAACAATGTCTAGTCAATTTCGTTCTTCGAACGTAACCATGTTCCTACCACCATCAAGTGTACCAAATCCTGACGCAATTCCATCTCTAGCCTCTTCTCTCTCCAAGGAAAGTGATACTAGAACAGCAGATCCACCTTGCGGTGGTAACAATGCAGTCGATTCGCCGCACTCAAAGCTCAGAGCGCAGCCATTGCCCGGACTGGAACGCATGAAGAACGAAACACGAATGAATTGGCGAGAGGAACAGGTCAACTCCGTCCCCGCTCCGTCGAAGTGTAGAACCATAAATACCATCAGAAATCGTGAAAGGTGCTTCTACATATTCCATTCCTTGAAACCCGGTGAAGACTAGAGCCAGCAAAATGGTAGAGTCAAAAGTTACTTCATAGAGCCGTACAACTTGGTCGTCGTTTACTCATCTGACATAATAAAGTGCTCTCCGAACCGTGCAAGATAGTTACCTATCACACGGCTCACCAACCTGATTTTTTACTCTATAGGACACGTAGTCCTTTATATTATAAAGGCTTAGGCTTAATTCTATTCAGACATGAAGTGAGATTTCCCGTGTCAATCAGGTAAAGTCCATAAATGAAAATCATTTCTGTACAGTGATTTAGACTCCTTCTCGCTTTGCCCTTAAACGAATGAGATCGAGTCAAGTGCTTTACTGTTGCCAGCTCTCTTTCGAGTAGGCGGATACTACGAGTCCTCCGTCCCAGATAGCCGGATCATGGCTATCTAGTTCACCGGTACTACCAAGGTACTCTTATACTTACATGAAAACACATAAGATTTCCAACTATATATAGTGCTAGTTTGAACAAAAAAGCAGCCGTGCTTCCAGTGTTTTTGTTTCATATCGAAATTGGGACCTCCTCCTGCTCTGCCACAGGCAGGCTACCATTCTACCATGGAGGAGATAGCGCCGTAATATTATTGATTGATCAATAACCTGACCGAACACGCTCGAGTTAGTGTCTCATAAACACCTCACATTCATGAATGACCCATTCGGCTATATTTCCAAGACACGGTCGGAAAAGTTCTCTAGAGTTGGTCAACCCTGTCCTTTCCTTTTGCAACATGCTATTGTCCCGCTTGGTTTAAATGGTAAGTTGCATCCGTCTCATTGCGAGCATCAGCAATGGTATGATTACGGGAGGTAATCAAAAAGTTTACTTGGTAATCTGACGGTCGCCTGGTAGCTACTAAAGCATAAACAGCTTGTTTTTTGAATCCAGCTAATATAGCATGATGAGCCCAAGTCACGGCAGCTCCAGATGAAAGTAAAATAAGGGTATTTAGAAAAGGAATTCCCCAAGGATTTAACACATCAATTCCTTTAGGGGGCCGAATAGCTCCAATTTCTACCGTAGGTGCCAAAGAAGAATGGAAAAAAGCCCAAAAGAAAGCTAAAAAAGACATGACTTCAGACACGATGAACAAAATCATACCATAGCGAAGTCCTAATTGGACCACAAATGTATGATGTCCTTCGTAAGTGGATTCACGTATAACATCGCGCCACCATACAAACATAGTATATAGGATCATTCCCAAGCCTAAGCTAAGGAGTGTTCCACCTCCCATAAAAGAGTGCATATACATAACACCACCAATGGTGCTTGCCAAAGCTCCCAATGAACCCAAAAGAGGCCATGGACTTGGATCTACTAAATGATAAGGATGCTTTTGAGAGACACTCATAATTCGTCCTGTTTGCTTTTTAGTCTAATTTATTCGATATCCAAGAAACATAATCATCCAAAGAAACAGCTTCTACAACAATGGATAGGGGTCAGGAAAAGCCCCTGCCCTCCGAACAGTATGGGAGCCTTTCAGCTCGTACTGCTCACCTTCCTAGATCTTAACCTTGGACCTTAGGCAACCTTCTCCACAATAGTTAGATAGAGTTCTCAGTATCTTAATCTGCGCCGCAGCCCACAAGTCACTGTTAACGGCGTCGTGGTATTCGTTGTCCATACAGCAGTTTCATACTTACACTAGTCATAGGTAACATTTCCCACGCGAATTTTAGCTCTTAAGTCTCTTACCTCGATGTAGTATATCCTCTTGATTAGATTTACAAATAGTACACAATCGAAATAACCCCGAGCGGGTCAACTTTGGCGCTCCAGCTCGCATCTACAATCTTACGCGGGAGCGCTAATTGCTCAGACTTAAAAACCTTTATGGCCTTCGGCCCTTAGCGGGCCCGTGTGTAATTGGAACATATCCTTGGCTTCCTTTGTGGGGCCAAAATCCGCGCGAGCGACCAGATAAAATAGGCGAAAAATATGACCTCCAGCATTAGCCGGAGGTCTTTTCACACGATGTTGCCTCGGGATGGCGGGATGACAGGCCTCGGGTTTGGTTTGTTATTTTTGAGCTTGTGTCGAATTTTTTTTTGCTTTTTATGATCTTGATCTGGCGGGCGTCGAATCTGTACAGCCCCCATCTGAAGTGTTCGTAGTGCCATCGGGATGGCGGGATGACAGGCCTCGGCTGGATTGTTTTTTTCCTGCTTGTGCCGAATTTTGCTTTTATGATTTTAATCTTGCGGCGTCGAATCTGTAGAGACCTTCTGAAGTGGTCGTAGTGGCCCTTTCTGCTTGTGCCGAAGTTTGCTTTTCATGATCTTAGTCTTGCGGCATCGAAAGTGTACTGGCCCCTTCTGAAGTGCTCGTAGTGCCCTCGGGATGGCGGAATGACAGGCCTCGGCTGGTTTGTTTTTTTTCTGCTTGTGCCGAATTTTCTTTTGCTTTTGATGATCTTAATCTTGCGGCGTCGAAAGTGTACAGGCCCCTTCTGAAGTGCTCGTAGTGCCCTTGGGATGGTGGGATGACAGCCTCGGTGGGTTTGTTTTTTCTCGCTTGTGCCGAATTTTCTTTTGCTTTTTATGATCTTAATCTTGCGGCGTCGAAAGTGTACGGGCCCCCCTTCAAGTGCTCGTAGTGCCCTTGGGATGGCGGGATGACACAGCCTCGGCCGGTTTGTTTTTTTTTCGCTTGTCTTGAATTTTTTTTGCTTTTATGATCTTAATCTTGCGGCGTCGAAAGTGTACGGGTCCCTCCGAAGTGCTCGTAGTGCCCTCGGGATGGCGGGATGACAGGCCTCATTTGGTTTGTTATTTTTGAGCTTGTGTCGAATTTTTTTGCTTTTTATGATCTTGATCGGCGCGGGCGTCGAATCAGACAGGCCCCCATCCGAAGTGTTCGTAGTGCCATCGGGATGGCGGGATGACAGCCTCATTTGGATTGTTTTTTTCCGCTTGTGCCGAATTTTGCTTTTATGATTTTAATCTTGCGGCGTCGAATCTGTAGAGACCTTCTGAAGTGGTCGTAGTGGCCCTTTCTGCTTGTGCCGAAGTTTGCTTTTCATGATCTTAGTCTTGCGGCATCGAAAGTGTACAGGCCCCTTCTGAAGTGCTCGTAGTGCCCTCGGGATGGCGGAATGACAGGCCTCGGCTGGTTTGTTTTTTTTCTGCTTGTGCCGAATTTTCTTTTGCTTTTGATGATCTTAATCTTGCGGCGTCGAAAGTGTACAGGCCCCTTCTGAAGTGCTCGTAGTGCCCTTGGGATGGTGGGATGACAGGCCTCGGCTGGTTTGTTTTTTTTCTGCTTGTGCCGAATTTTCTTTTGCTTTTTATGATCTTAATCTTGCGGCGTCGAAAGTGTACAGGCCCCTTCTGAAGTGCTCGTAGTGCCCTTGGGATGGCGGGATGACAGGCCTCGGCTGGTTTGTTTTTTTTCTGCTTGTGCTGAATTTTTTTTTGCTTTTTATGATCTTAATCTTGCGGCGTCGAAAGTGTACAGGTCCCTTCTGAAGTGCTCGTAGTGCCCTCGGGATGGCGGGATGACAGGCCTCGGCTGGTTTGTTATTTTTGAGCTTGTGTCGAATTTTTTTTTGCTTTTTATGATCTTGATCTGGCGGGCGTCGAATCTGTACAGGCCCCCATCTGAAGTGTTCGTAGTGCCATCGGGATGGCGGGATGACAGGCCTCGGCTGGATTGTTTTTTTCCTGCTTGTGCCGAATTTTGCTTTTATGATTTTAATCTTGCGGCGTCGAATCTGTAGAGACCTTCTGAAGTGGTCGTAGTGGCCCTTTCTGCTTGTGCCGAAGTTTGCTTTTCATGATCTTAGTCTTGCGGCATCGAAAGTGTACAGGCCCCTTCTGAAGTGCTCGTAGTGCCCTCGGGATGGCGGAATGACAGGCCTCGGCTGGTTTGTTTTTTTTCTGCTTGTGCCGAATTTTCTTTTGCTTTTGATGATCTTAATCTTGCGGCGTCGAAAGTGTACAGGCCCCTTCTGAAGTGCTCGTAGTGCCCTTGGGATGGTGGGATGACAGGCCTCGGCTGGTTTGTTTTTTTTCTGCTTGTGCCGAATTTTCTTTTGCTTTTTATGATCTTAATCTTGCGGCGTCGAAAGTGTACAGGCCCCTTCTGAAGTGCTCGTAGTGCCCTTGGGATGGCGGGATGACAGGCCTCGGCTGGTTTGTTTTTTTTCTGCTTGTGCTGAATTTTTTTTTGCTTTTTATGATCTTAATCTTGCGGCGTCGAAAGTGTACAGGTCCCTTCTGAAGTGCTCGTAGTGCCCTCGGGATGGCGGGATGACAGGCCTCGGCTGGTTTGTTATTTTTGAGCTTGTAACACACAATTAAGCATTTATGCACTTGGCTAAGTGCACTAATTTCAACAACTAAACCACAAGAATTTGCCTGGAATTGGGTTTTTTTTTTTTTTTTTTTTTTTTTTTTTTAAATTCAAAATCTCACACATTCAATTTAAATATTTATCATATTTTCAAATTGGAGTAGAAAGTAGGCTTCATAAAATTAGCTAGAATCAAGTTCAAACAATATTATTTTAATGATTCCAATCTCGATTTGGAGCTAGAGCTAGAATCTAGGAAATCAGAAGAAATTATTCAAATCGTCATTGTGATCACTTTAGCAAACTTTAGGGGGGTTAGGTAATTAAATACCTTCAAGCGGTGTATACGCACACAACCTTCAATTTTTTAATTTTTAGTTTTAAATTAAAGGATAAAATTCAAATTAGGGTTTAGAGTGCGTAGGGGGTATAGTGGCGATGTTTGTGGTAGCACAAGGTGGGGTTTGAGAGGGAATGGGATTTGAAAAGGGTAATTGTAGATGTGGAATTCAGAGAAAAGAAACCTTTAGTTGCAATAACAACTATGCATAATCACACCCCTTACTAGGCCTAAACCCTATAAACGAGAACCGGCAAAAATAAAAAATGAAGAGGTGTGCGGCCACACATTCCTTGCTGGGCCTAAACACTAAAGTCCAAATCTAAATTTTTTTGGGAGAAAAAATAATAATAATAATAATAAATTAAAAAAAAATTATTAAGAGGTGTGCGGCCGCACACCCCTTGCTGGGCCTAAATGCTCAAATCCAAATCTAAATTTTTTGGAAAAAAAATATATATATTAAGAGGTGTGCACCCGCACACCCCTTGTTGGGCCTAAACGCTCAAATCCAAATAAAAAAAATTTTGGGAAAAAAAATAAAAATAAATAAATAATAATAATATTAATATTAAAATTATTAAGAGGTGTGCAGCCGCACACCCCTTGCTGGGCCTAAATGCTCAAATCCAAATCTAAATTTTTTGGAAAAAAAATATATATATTAAGAGATGTGCAGCCGCACACCCCTTGCTGGGCCTAAACGCTCAAATCCATATAAAAAAAATTTTGGGAAAAAAAAAAAAAAAAAAAAAAAAAAAAAAAAAACAATAATAATAATAATATTAAAATTATTAAGAGGTGTGCGGCCGCACACCTCTTGCTAGGCCTAAATGCTCAAATCCAAATATAAATTTTTGGGAAAAAAAAAAAAAAAAAAAAAAAAAAAAAAAAAAAGGTGTGCAGCCGCACACCTCTTGCTGGGCCTAAACGCTCAAATCCAAATTTTTTTGGAAAAAAAAAAAAAAAAAAGAGAGAGGTGTGCAGCCGCACACCCCTTGCTCGACCTGAATGCTCAAAAAAAAAAAAAAAAAAAAAAAAAAAAAAAAACCTAATTTTTGGCGGTTGTGGCGGCTGATGAGTGATGACGTCATTCAAACCCTAATTCCAGCAAACATACTAAGGTGTAGAATAAAAGGAGAAGGTGAGATTAGTATGTGGTAGTTGTGAGGTTTGAGAGATGAAGTGGTTGAGAGGTTTGAAAGATGAAGTGGTTGTGAGGTTTGAGAGATGAAGTGGTTGTGAGGTTTGAGAGATGAAGTGGTTGTGAGGTTTGAGAGATGAAGTGGTTGTGAGGTTTGAGAGATGAAGTGGTTGTGAGGTTTGAGAGAAATGAGAATAAGATATGAGAGGTGGTAGTAGGGTTTGGGAGAAGAAATAGAAGAAATTAGGAAGATTTTGCAAAAACCCTAATTATTGACGGCTGCAACGTTTAAAAACCCTAAACCTAGGGGTGTGCGCCCGCACACCCCTTGCCATGCTGAAATATTTTTTTTTTTTTTAAAAAAAAAAAAAAAAAAAAAAAAAAAAAAAAAAAGAAAAAAAAGAAATCATTGTTGCTGGGATTGGCTATGAAACTAGTCCAACCTCGACGGGAGCTTGGAGGATTGATGATGAACTAACCTCTCAAGATTCAAGAAAGTCAAAGTGGATTTTTGCTATTTTGGGCAGCCTAGATGACGGGATTAAAATCAATAATTGATCCTTAGAATTTTATTGGATGTTTCTTACAGTATTATACAAATGTATCAAGTTTATTATTTTCCGGGTACTATGTATTATGTCGCAAGTAGGACTTTACCATATCAATTGACAAATATTACAAATCATTATTGAGGACATTGGGTAAAACTACTTATTTTCTAATATGTATTATTGTGCAAAAATTATATGGTTTTCAACTAGTGAACTTTTTTTATCAAAGAACCCATTCACCAAGCCATATATTTGGGTTTTCAAGTGCACATTGGAGGTTATTTACATAAGTGCACTTTTAAACGTACAAGTGCATAATTGCTTAATTGCTTGTTTTGTGTCGAATTTTTTTTTGCTTTTTATGATCTTGATCTGGCGGGCGTCGAATCTGTACAGGCCCCCATCTGAAGTGTTCGTAGTGCCATCGGGATGGCGGGATGACAGGCCTCGGCTGGATTGTTTTTTTCCTGCTTGTGCCGAATTTTGCTTTTATGATTTTAATCTTGCGGCGTCGAATCTGTAGAGACCTTCTGAAGTGGTCGTAGTGGCCCTTTCTGCTTGTGCTGATTTTTGCTTTTTAAGATCTTAATCTTGCGGCGTCGAATCTGTTCAGTCGCCCTTCTGAAGTAGTCGTAGTGCCCTCGGGGATGGCGGTTGTAGGCCGGACTTGGTTTGTTAATTTTTTGCTTGTTTCGAATTTTGCTTTCTATGATCTTAATCTTGCGGCATCGAATCTGTACAGGCTGCCTTCTGAAGTGGTCGTAGAGCCCTCGGGATGGCTTGCCAGATAGGGCTTTTCATTCGTGGTTTTCGTGCTTTTCTTGATTGTCTTGAAATTTTCACCTTTTTTCTTTGATGATCAGTCTGAGATTTGGAGTCAACGTGCTGCCCACCTTCTTGTGAAATGCGTATATTGACTTTCTATAGGTTTGTGCAGATTTTATACATGGAGCAGAAGAGAAACGTTGAGGATGAATCGGATTGTGAAAGTGACATCTTAGCTTTGTGCGCTCGTGTACATAATGTAGTAGACGATCGGCGTGTCGTAAGGACATTCATTTCGGTTTCGTTGAGTACTCTTGCTTTTCCAGTTTGTCTCTCTCATGCGGTTGATAGTGCCCAAATTCCAAGAAAGGCATACAAAAAGTCATATTCTGCAATTGTGAAGGCCCATCGGATCCAAGCTACAGCGATTGCGAAAGTGTCTGATAAGTGTTCACCTATATACAAGTTTATGTTCTTAGTTCAAACTTGATTCACAGTTGCTATAAGTATTGTATTACAAATTCACATTATATATTGTGATAATTTGTTTTATGTTATTTTGCCGGATCCACTTTTAATTCATATTTCTGTCTCAATTCGCTATTTGAAATTAACAGATGCGAGTTCCAGACAATTCTGATTTCAATGAAGAGGCCGCTCGTGAACCGCCATCGCCGTCTGCACCAGTTCTCCTCTCCCCCGACAATGAGAAGATACTTCCAAGTGATGAGACTCAAGAAAATCCCACTGGTGACAATGACTCTGGGGAATTTGAGCCATTGCTCATTCAGCCACTTTCCTCTCAGGTGCCAACTCAAGAGCGCTCACGAAACAAAGATACAATTATTGAATGTGGTGATGGGGCTCCTCTGTCCGATTCAAATGACGTGGAGGGCTTCAAAATGCCGAACCATCTTAAGGGTAAAGACGCCGGATGGATTGGAGAAGAGATGAGACAATTGCACAAAGGTGAGCATATCCATGTCATCAACCGGCTTCGGAACAAACCGGTAAACAAATCCCGCTTCAACATTCTTTTGTGTCGATTAAAAACTCATCCGAAGGTCCGACCAATCATTGACGTTGACGTTGAAAAACTCATGAAAGTGTTTAACATGGGGTACCCGGAGGGTGATCGTGTGTTGTATGTTTCTCTCTACTCTACCAAAGCGGAGCTGTGTCATGTAAAACCGACTGACGATTTTTTGAAAAATCCTCATTGGAAAGCGGTTAATAACGAGTTTGAGGAGATCTTGATGGCTGATCTCGACCTCCATTACTTCAGCGACAAGTACTTCTACGTATATGAAGAAAATCATCAAGTGACGGCATGGAGGAGGCACATTGAGCGGTACCATCCTGATGAAAGGCCATGGTACATTTCTGTAGATTGCATTATTCTTGACGGTCGACAAGAAAGGAATGTTCCCCTACATGCGATGGCCGATATTAACTGCTGAGCTTCTCAAAGTTTCATATTTTTTATTTAATCACTTTCACTACATACAATGTTTGTCTCACTCAATGTTGTGAACAATGTTATGAACAGGTCTACAGAGAATGCGCATGTCGAAGATAACTTTTGCTCCCACCTCCAACGTATGCGGAGATTCGGGAAACTGAAGCTCACAGATTTCAAAGACCTAATCAGCAAAGACAATTACAAGACTTCCGAAAGAGTGAAGGAGAAGAAGGACAAATGGTACCCGCTCGCGATAGACGTGTTCGCGAAGTTCCTATACGAGGTAACATTTGTGATTCTTCCGTACCTTTCTCTTATCGTATTTAAATCTATTAATATTTTACTCATATTTATCATATATATTTGTTTCAGAGGAAAATTGCAAAGGCATCAGACGAGGCAGAAGCAGAATACAATGCCGAGACCCCCATTGACAAGCGCACAGCATCGGAAGTCTGGACTGCTATGGATACTGCGAGAAAATTTGAAATAAAGAAAATTCGCTCAAAAGAATTTGATAAAATGTTGGGCGTTGCGAACAAAGATCTCGGGGGCAAATGGGCCAAAGAGGTACGCCTTTCAACTTTTTTTGAAGTCCAAACATGTAATTATGTTTATGGTACTCACATTCTTCATGGTCTATCGCATTTGCAGATATACTCGCATTACAGCAAAAACCTCATTCCAGAATTCACTCTTGACCGCTTATACCTGATAGCAACGACAAATTGCCACAAGGATTTCAAGACACAATGGCTTCGATGGTGGAATACCTCGTTTGAGGTTGGCGAGGCCAACCACTTCCCTGTGCCGGTCCAGAATAAACCTCTAAGTGTTTGGCTAAACCGCGCCTCTCTATGGGCACAGGTAATCACATCAACGTCCTTCAGTTCTTGGATCCACATGTGTATTTAAAACTTCTGTTCTTACGTCTGTTATTCAATTGCAACTGGTCAAATACTTGGAAGAAAAACTTGAAGAAAACCATAGCACTATAAAATTACAAAAAAATTTCCTCATTACTTGGAATGACAACATTCTCAAGCCTTTAGACTACGTGGAGAAATGGATGCTTATTCTCTGGGATAAGGCCTTCGAGAACTACCTCGAGCCCAATGCGAGCCCCAAGTTCCTTAAACGCTCTAAACTGGAGAAAATTGGGGGTGGCATAGAGACAGGGAATCGATTGGTTTTCAGGTGTGTTTCAGGTAGTCGAGGAATATCCAGACAAAAAAAATTCGGCTCAACAGCAGAACCATTTTACTCATGCTCAATTGATAACAGGAGGTTGGTTTCTCGAGTCTCACGACAACTTTGTCCATCGGGACGAGAAGCATCTGGTTCAAGGTCCTTCCGCGGCCGTTACTACCGAAGCAATGATCGAGGACGACGACAACAACTTCTCGATCTTGCCTGATGCATTCCCCCCTCCGCTAGTATCTGCAGTCCCTGCACTATCACCAGTCGAAGCCCCTCCACAACCTCAGGCGAAGGGAAAGAAACGCAAGAATACTGCTGCTAACGGCTCGAGAGAGAAGGATCCTTCCTTTCTCCAATGTTTTGTTGATTCTCTCACAGACGAGCGGGGAATCGTCTTTGACTGAAGCCTTAGTACGGTTTAGTTGTTGCTAATACCAACTCTCATTCAACTCATTCAATATTGTACATATGATGTGGGTTGCTGGTTATGTAGGTGCTGTCGTGATTGCCTGTGTGCGTTCGAACCGTCATCTCATTGCTGTTGAAGCTGACGAAGAGATATTTGACGGACCCTTATCGGCATACGTGGATGGTACCGCTCTTGAGAAAGAAAGCGGCGATTCGGTTCCAGACTATGACTATAACAGTGACAGCTCTGAACCGCTTTAGAAGAAGCAACGTCCAACATCTTGTACATAATTATCTCTTACATTCCCCCCTTCTATCGTCACCTTCACTCGCTAATAATTAATTGATATTGACTTTTTCTGTACTTTTAGAATCGCAGGTTCCAATCCACGCTTGATTGGCGACGGAAGTCTCTAGAGCATTCCTCCCTAAACCTTTACCCTAGTACCATCTTATGCGGAGAGGATAGCTCAGGATTTTGTCGCTGCCCTTCTCCCGTCTTATCGGACAGTAGTAGACGTCGACGCTTTAGCTCAAGAGTGCTTGCGTTCATAGACGATGAGGCTGATCAGTGTGACCAACACTTTAATGGTGGTTCACCATCAGCATCCTAGGTGTTTTTATTTTCCTGGTTTGGTTTGGACTACGTAGGTTCATATATCTATAATTGCCCTACGGCATTGGTCATACATGTGGTTTTATTATACATTTTTATATCTATCCATGACGTTTACGTATGAATCATGAACGTTTAACGATTTCTTAATTCATCTAAATGTTTAAGTTTTAAACTCAAAACAAACTAAAAGTTTCAGAATGTTTCTTTATTTTCCATTGGAGTGATTGAATCTTGCCAATGTTGGTAGGGGCTCTGGTCCAGTATTTGTATAGCTCAGGATAGCTGCCTTAACCCTTAAACGCCCGAGCAAGCCCGAGGGGCTTGATTCCAACAGAATCTTCCCTGTAGCTCTCATTGTACTCAACGTTTCACTTATATTTTGATGTCAAACTGGTCACCTTCTTCTGATGCATTCAAAAAGTGAAATTTCACGATTCAAATCACAATTTGTATGAATGATTTTGTGGTTTGAAAGGATTGTGGTAGGTAGGTTGGGGTGGTACATAACCTTGTAGGAGGTTGCAAGCTCATCATTGATTGGTCCATTCATGATGCCCAAGTTCAAAAAGTGCACTATTCATGATGCCCAAGTCCAAAAGATGCTGTGATCCAATTTTGGGCTGCCCGTTTTAGACCCCAAGGGCGTTTAAGGGTTAAGACGCACTGCAACGCTCAAATGAGGCCGAGGAGAATCGAACTCGGACCACTACAATGTCACGTGAATGTCTTACTGTACACCTTACAAGGAGACACGGAACGATGACTTGTAGTTTTAAATTTCAGATTATATAAACCGAAGCATCTACATATAATTCTGACAAGTGTAATGGGAAATTGATGACGTCAGCCCTAATTAGTCTCCAAATTTTAAAATCAGTAAATTAAATTTATTGATGCCCTAAAGGGCCCTCCCAAATTTTGGTTCAGATTTTGTATTTGTGAGTGAACGGGGCCAGTATATGATTTGAATTGTATGGGGACACATGATAATGTCAGCCCCAATTTAATTAACTTTTATTTAAACTTGCAAATGTGGATTATTTATGAAATATTGTAGGACCCCAATACCATGAAAAGAAATGGATAAAGGACCTATATCCACGGTTTTTTGGTACTTTTATGCCTAAAAATAACCATTTCAAAATTTCACAACCACCCATTTCATGGTAATAGGGCCATTAACTTTTAAATTATTTTTTTCTTATCGCTCAAACTTTACCGCTCACCGCTCAACGCTCAACGCTCACACCGGTGGGTTTCCCCTCCTCTTTGGAGGCAAAGGCTACTCATGTATTTGTTCAGTCTTTCAGGAAAGAGTTGCATCTCTTGAAGAATCCATCTTCAAAAGAGAAGCTGGTGAGGAAGACGACCTTGCTAGAAGCGGCAGTGAGCAGTGACATCGCTGGAGTACGAGCCCTGTCAAGAGTGTTGGGGACAAAGCCCCAGAACATTTCCTCTGCCATTCATCGACGTCGGGCACTTGAAGGTAATGGATCATCCATTTTCAAGCTGCCTGAGAGGAGAAGGAGGGATGGTGTTTCGGGCGAAACTAGAGAACTTGTAATTGCTTGGTGGACTTCAGAAACTCGTGTGAGTCCCAATAAGAAAGATGTTACTCGAAAGAGGTTGGGGCCCAAAGTTTACGACCAGCACGCTACCCACTTTCTACTCGAAAGTCAGGTATTACATCTGAACTTCTAACTTCCTCGAGTTTACATGCTCTTGTTGTCAGATCTATTGATCTTTGTTAGTACACATGGTGTAAGTCCGCTGTCTACGTAGTATCTGTTTGTGTTTTCAGATTTACATGAAGTATTCAATTATTCATAGTACTCGTGTTTACTTGTATTTATTCATAGTAGTATTTTTTGGAGTCTTCCTGGTTACTTAGGCGTACATATCGTTTGTACTCGTTGTTTTTTAGGTGATATTGCTAATACCTTGTCACACCCGATAGTATACAAGAACTACAATCACAGTCCTTTAATTGTGGTGTTCATACCAATACCATATATGTATAGTACCGCTAACATACTGTTGGTCTCCTACTAGTATATAATATATACCTTAGTAGTGTCTAGTAGTCCTTCCTGAAGTCTATGTACTATGAATTCCTAAGTCATAGTATGTGTTCATGGGAGTACAATATACTTCAAAAGGATTTGTGTATACATTGTATACAATTGGTGTTTAATGTGTAGTCCTGAAAAGTACTCGCTCTACTATTAGGTACTGTGTTTCCAGCTATGAAGTGGTTCCATACACCATCTGAAGTATGTAGTAGTACAAATTTTGAGTACCATTGACTCAAATGTATTGTGCAGGCTTCATTCTATGAGCGTTTTGTTCAATCTCTCCCTGAAGCTACCATTTCCATGCGTGCGTTCGAGTGCCTGAAGCCATTCTTTGTTAAAAAGTGCAAAGACCGAAATGTCTGCTGCTGCAAGTACCATGTTGAGATAGACATGCTACGGGAGGCAGTCAACACAATGAGGGATGCCATGAAGGGAGTACACCCTACCATTTCTTGTACTTGTTCATGTCCAGTTTGTTACAATTCATCTGAGGATTCTTGTTCTGCGCATTTGACCAAATGTGATGGTGTTACTAAGTTCTGGGAGCAGATTGTATGTCCAAAAGGGGAATCAGAGGAGTTCCATAAACTTGACTGCTTGATGGGTTCATGTTTCGAGTGCGGTGTACATACTCTTCCATTGTGCCCATTAGAGGTATATCGGTGCGGCAGATTCAAACTGAAGTGGCGGTGCTTGACTATGAAGTGGTTGGAGTAAACGATGATGGGAACCCTAAAACGAATCCAGGAAGTTTTCATGGAAACCTCTTGTGTTGAATTTTTTGAGTATTTGAAGCCAAAGTTGCATGAGTTTGTTAGTCACAACTTCGTTGCTAGGTGGCAAGATGTAGAGTGCAGGATTAGTATGAAAGAGTTACGTGTCGATGTTGTTCTGTCCTATGTTGATTTTGCTGAGAACTACTCGTTTGAGATCCAAAACGAAATTCAGTCCATGCATTGGCATTCTTCCCAGATTACAATTCTTGTTCACATAACATATCGATTTGACCCGTTGACTTATAGCATGGTGAAGGAGAGCCACGTCTATGTATCAGATGATAAAACCCATGACACCTTATTTGTCCAGCATTGCTTCCTGCAGCACTGGGAGTGGTTGAAATTGCAAGGTGTCAATGTAGCTCGTCATTGGGTTTGGAGTGATGGTTGTGCAGGGCAATTTAAAGAAGCAAGGCCCATGTACTTTGTTAGCAGATATCCAGGTCTCACGGGTGGGTGTGTTATGTCCTGGAATTTTTTTGGTACAGGCCACGGCAAAGGCGAGTGGGATGGAGCAGGTGCCGTTGTGAAGAGAGCTTTGCGTACACAGCAACTGCACAACCCCGGAAGGAAGCTACAAGATGCAAAAGATGCAGTTGACTTCTTGAAGGAGACTATGGAGGGCATTGTGCAAAGTTCGGTTGGTGGAGATAAAACAGTATCTTATAGGTACTTTCACCTTATTAAGCCTGATGATGTAGATCGTCGGCACCTTCACGGTTGTGACACCATCGTTGGTTCTAGAAAATTGCACTCTATTCAAGGAGTGTCTATTTCAGATCCAACATTGCTGATGGTAAGGAATTTGTCGTGCTTTTGTACCCCTTGCATGGACGGTGATTGGGCTGCTTGCGAGAAGATGGGCCATGTACAGCCTTGGAGAGTTATCAAACTTGTTCCATTAGATGTTTCGTTTGTAAGGGAACAAATGATTTTAGGGCAGCTTGAAGCAGAAGGAGAAGAGGCATGGGATTACGTCGCAGAAGGGACACTAGGGGACTTAGTCGACACTGGTGATAATTTTGCGGTTCCGGCGGTTGAAGGTAATGAAGAATTGGTTGACTTCTACATTCTTCAATGCCAGAGGAAGAAACAGATCGTAAGGGAGAAGTTTACATGTGTTTGGGGTGGGCAGTTTGACGTAGGAGAATATGTCATTGCGGGAACCTATTATCAGAAGTGGGGGAAGTCTCGTAATTCTTATGTGTACTTGAGAGATTCCAGAGTAGCTTATGTAAATGCCTCCTTAGTCCTTGCATGCAAATTTCAAATGGTCCCAGCTGCGCATAGAGTTAAGGGGGATGAGCCTGTGTACCAATTGTTAACTGAAACAATTGATGTAATCACAACCAGTCTAGAAGCTTTGTAGGTTAACGTTTTGATGAAGTTTGTAAACTTCTTCTCCATATAAACTTTTGACCTGCATTTGCGATTTGACAAGCACCCACCCCATTTCCTTCTTTTGTTCGAATTCTCGTTTGACCTCCATAGTTTTAAGTGGCCATTACGATGTGGAATGGGTGATATGCTTTTAGTCAGCCTGGGGTATTGTAAGTACAAGTTTGGATATGCAGAATTCCCTTAAACCCATTCTGGAAACTCTGTTTATGCATCAAAATTCAACATAGTCTAGGAAGTATTCTTAGTCAACGTTTAAAAACAATAGTCTTGATTAGTGAATCTTTGAAATGTGCCCAAAATTGCGTTATTTCCTCACCTTCACTCAAAATCGACCAAAAATAATTGAATGCATAAACTTGCACAACTCACCAAAAAGTCAGATCTACTGTTCTTATACTTTTAGTATAATTTTTGATCTCCGATATTGATAAGAGGTGATAATCCATGATGTCATGCCTAATCTTACGGTCATATACTTCAGAATACTATTAGGAAACTCAAAATATGCATATGTTTTGAAAGAGGGCAATCTTAAAATTAAATCATGCAAATAGTATCAGTGTCAAAAATGCTTTGCGCGGTATGCAACAATGTCTTACAGTTTAATTTACATGTACTAATATGTACTCTGTGTCGCCACCAATATGTACCAAAGTGTAATAGATACGGACTGACTGTAGTATACTATACTGTACTATAGTGTACTATACTGTACTATAGTGTACCACTATAGTGTACTACAGTGTTCATACTACAAGAAATAGAATTTGTACAACAACTTGTCCCGTTCAATGCGGATGGAAGTCAAATAAAATACTACCTTCACAAGGGCTTTTGTGAAACTTCAGAGCTTTCCTTGCTGATTGGTGAACTTGCAGTACTCGCTTCCACAAACACACTGAAATGCAGGAATAGGATGCTCGGGATCTTCAAAATCTAACCCGTAGTCCCAGGTAAGCTCTTCCCCTTTGAACACTTGCCGATTGGTAAAAAAAGCTACCTGGTTCAAGCATACATGTGAAAGAACCTATTAGAACGGGTGAAATTAAGGTGGTCAAAAAAAATGTTCGAAGTCATCAACTCACATGGTAGTAGCCTCTTCTTGTGCTGTTGATTATGACCGGTAAGTTTACCAAATTTGCATCACTTTTTGTGGTTGATAGCCATTGTAATTAAAAGCATTCTCATTTTACATCATTCTAGAGGATCTGAGAGGTACCAAGGTCATCAAAATATAGAAAGCGACTTTCATGAAAGCATCACCTGTGATTCAGAAACCTTGAGATGTTCCCAAAGTTTGATGTGTCTATACAAAGAGCCTCCTCATCGTTCAATTCATTTTCCGCTCTCCAATCTGAATCCAGATTCATTGCGTACTTCCCCTTGTGTTTCCGGGATGCCAATTCCTCGTTGGATATGATTTCTCCAACATATTCGAAAACAAATGCACCTGCAGGCAAGGTTTCCAAAGTTTTGATGCCCCATTCCTTCTGAGGGTTGGTCCAGAAAACCTGTAGGGAGCCAAAAAGAGTTGTCAACAAATTTTGTAGAGGACCTGAATGCTTCTAAAAGTTGTAACTTACAAAAGATTGCAAATGCGATGTTCACCTGCAGTTTTCGGGTTTTACCCTGTTGCATCACTCGATTTACGCAATGACTTTTGCAAGAGCGACCAACTCCGCACTCCTTCAAGAAAAACTTATTATGTGCCCTCCACATTCTCCATACTCCGAACTTGAACAGTTGGACTTGTCACAGTATTCATAGAGATCCTCATCTTCACCCAAAACTTCCCTTCGTCTCTACAATTCCAAGAAAAGACATTATCAAATTAGTAACTCCAACAAACCGATGGCAGTTTAAGAAACATCAAATGACACATGAGATTTAACAAGGAAAGGACTAGGTAAGACGGAGATACCATCTCAATATGATGTGGGTGTAAGAGGCCTCCTTTGGAATAAGGGGCTAAACCAAGAAAGAACGCACGAGATACAAGAACTCCCAACGCCACATGCTGAAACACAATTAGTACAGCCCACCCCCTTTCCCCAACTTAGATTCGAATCCAAAACTGATTTGTGGAATATGCTCTCCCGAATGTATTTGAAAGGTTTAGGTAACTGTCCATTGCTTTCCTTGCTGATTATAGGTACGGGGACATTCTCGGCACCCAATGAAATATCATGTGATATAATCTTCACTTTAAAACCCTGCATGCCAATTCTTGCAAAGCGTGAAAGACATAGAAGGCATATACCGTGCGTGACACAACATACTATGCAGTCCAATCAATATTGATCGCTGCATTCCGTCAACAACAGCAGTCCAATCAATATTGATGGCTGCACTACGTCAATAAAAATAAGAGGCTACCTATCTCGTGCGACAATGGGGATGTTGATCGACTGGAAATTTCCCAAAAATATGTTAGCATATACCCATAATAAAAATATACATGTCATACATAATGCACTACCCAATGCAGTACATCAACATACCTAATGCAGTACATCAACACATCTATCGAATGGATGTAGTCACAAATAGCATGTGATACACCATTCAACACTACCTAATGCAATACTTCAATACACCTATGGAATGGATGCAGTCACTAATAGCATGTGATACACCATTCAACACTACCTAATGCAATACTTCAATACACCTATGGAATGGATGCAGTCACTAATAGCATGTGATACACCATTCAGCTCTACCTCATGCAGTACATCAAAACACCTACAACCAGCTATATCCTAGGAAACATGCCTGCACATAGAGGCATACTATCTACACAATCACATTCATATTTACTTCTTTTGGGTTCGCTTTACCTTGGCCGGGGGGGGGTTGAAGTTCACCATTCAGGGACACACGCTCATCACAGTCGATGGTGCTGTCAGCTGCTGTTGTCTCCATCTTCTTACGGCTCTTCTTCGAACCACTCCCCGTGACCTCCAATGTTTCAGATGGCCCATCTGCTCGTGTCCTAACCTTATCAGTTTTAGATTTCTTCCTCGTGGTTGCTGAAGGTGGGTTGCCACTCTTTGTGACATCTGCAACGCTCCTAGTCTTCACGGCTGGTCCTGTCTTCCCATGCTCTTCCTCAAATGGTGGTGCTCGACGTACTACTCCCGTGTTTGATGAAAGCTTCCTGAGCTCAACAATTGTGGCCTTTAATCTCGCCACCTCATCATCATTGGACACCCTCTGGTGTAGTCTTACGCTCTCCTCTCGTAGGTTCCGGATCTAGGCCTCTTCCATCTTCTTTGTCATTCTCCTCCCGAAGCATAGGCACGTCGTGTGCACTTTGGAATCTTGGGAACCGTACTCCTCCATTCTTGTAGGGGAACTTAGAATTTTGTTGTCAACAGCCTACATATACGTAAACCTCAAATCAGTAAACCGCACTTATTCTAAAAACCCCAAAAACCTATAGGGTGATCTTTGACCCCCGCCCCAATCGCTTCGGATGTTGGTCCCGGAGCATCGGCGATCGTTATTGTATTTGTGGTTGGCGTACATATTTGGTCTTTGCCCGCCGCAAGCGTACATTTCTCGACCTTCTTGTCGGGGGACTTGTTGATTTTCCGAACTTGCACAGAAATCGAATGGGTGGCGATTCCAAAACCTTTTGTCACTTTCCCGAATCGTGCTTGATGGTCTCTCCCTAAGTCAGACGTCCCAAAGTGCATGCCGAAGCTTGACCCATCAATGGTCATTGAGAAGAGCACGGAATTTGTGAAACAATCATGTAGTTAACCTCCTAAACTCAAAAGATGATTAGTATCAAAAGAATGGCACCATGTATATGTACTTCGAAATGCATAAATACACTTGTAACTACAAATAAGACAAGTGCATGTACCTCTAAATGGATTGCAAGTATGATTATGTATCTCATTCAGTGCATATATCTCACTCAGATTGCACTGAATGGTATATCAACATACTTTAACCATGTCTTCCAAGTGCAAAACACATTCAAAAATATGTTCATGTACTTGTGACTACGGTATGGTACAAGCAAAGTACTCGGGCTTTGTATGTTAAGAGACCGTGGAGTACAGTCAAACCTACTATCCGATGTATGTCCTATTGTATCTTGTGTAATAAAGAATATAGTATAAAAACTATTATAAGCCCCTCTACTACTACAAGTCTAATTCTGTGTGTATCAAAGTAGAAGTTCTATCTCTACGGGTACAAACCGCAATGTCAATCTTTCAAAATACTACAGCTTCAGTTACTTAACTCTGCATTACACTACCATACTGTATATCAACTTACAAACTACAGTCCACACGCTTGCCATTTCCTATTCACAAAATATTTACCTAGCTAAGGGAAATCACACTGCAATGAACGCACATGGGTGAAGGGGGTCATACCAATGTCTGCACCAGTCCGCTTCGCAGCAGCTGTTCTTTCGGAGATAACAAAATTTCTCTTTTCTTCGCACTCTAGCTCCTCTGCCTTCTCTTCAAGACTGGTTGGCTGGTCCCCAAAGCCGAAACTCTTGAACCAGTCTGGGTGGACTACTGAACAATCCTTTTCTACACACTTCACTGATGTGCTAAACCACGACACAGCACACCATGGGTGATAAACATGCCTGCAACTACAGACTATAATGTCATTATAGGAAAACTTGGAATCACACAAAACGCAGTTAGTTAGTTTGACAAAATCTATTTCCATTTCCTTCATGCCCAGTGAGTTGCACATGGAGTGGGGGTGCAAAGCGAAGCCAGGCCGTCCACCTCGCAAACTCGACAGTTGTTTCTCCAAAGAAAGATCGCTTGTCCGCACGCAGAAATGCCTCCCTACGCACCAATTTCTCATGCACAGCATCTTGGAAAACCTGCTGAGCAACAAACGCATCGTATTCACCTTCTATCCTCTTGAAAGTTTCCTCGTAGAAGTCCAGCGTCATCTGCATCTTCTTTTGATCTTCCCCCTCCTCACAATTCTGCATTTTCAACTTGAAGCCCTCGCACGTTGCCTTCATCGACTCCAGCATTACTCGAACACCCTCCACCTTAGAGTCCATCCCTTTCTTCTCTTTCAGAGTCGATTGTATGTCGATCTTGACACCCTGCATCTCCAACTCGATCACCCGCTGAAGGTCGTGGGTTTCTCGTTTCTTCTTCTCTATCCATGAAGAGCTCTGTTCGGGCTGTCTAGAGTCTACCCCTCTGCATGGCCGATCACCTGGCTCTGCCTTCACAAGCCCGTCACCTTGCATCAAAGTCTTCATGTCTTCTTCCTCCAAAATTTCACCCATACTTTTTTCAGTCAAGACTGCTTTCATCTCCAAGCAGCCCTTCATCTTTTTCTGCCACGCGCTGCGCTGGTTTCGATTCGTGATGTGAGCATAAGATGCCCAATCGACATCTAAACCCTTCACTACATCAGCTACAATTCCAATTGCGAATTCTTTACCTATCAGTTTTGTTTTTACGACACAAGGTTTCTGGTAGACTATGGGGTACAGTCTAGCTATGGCGGACTTCACATTTGCGTCTTTCAAATCTCCAAACCAGAACCCTGATTTCCCTCGCCGCCCAAACACTTGATTAGATCGGTTTTTGGAGGATATGTGTAGTATCCTTGGATTTGTGGGGATTGATCCCCGTCCGTTCAATCCAAACCTATCTCTAAATTCCTCGAAAGACACCGGGGAGGAGGGGCACTCTACGCAAAATTGCTATTTTTTCATCTACTTCGTCCACGGTGAGAAGGGGTGGGTCATTTCATCGTCAACACACGTGAGAAGGTTTTTCTCCTTCTTCACCATCCCTAAACCCCACCCAAAACCGAACACACACAGCTTTGCTCAGTTCATAAGATTCCGTGACAAATGCTAACATCTATTCAACAAACAACCAGCCGGGGGAGTAGCCAATCAACCACACCATCTCACAATAATCGCAACCTCTACCTAGAATCAGGATCTACTCACTTACTTAGCACCAGCAGAATCAGGAAGTTGGAGCTTCAGCAGCTCAGTATTGGCCGTTGTGTTTTGGCCGTCGAAGTTGGAGCTTCAGCAACTCAGTATTGGCCGTCGAAGTTGGAGCTTCAGCAGGTCAGTTTTGGCCGTCGAAGTTTGAGCTTCAACGACTCGATTTTGGCCGTCGACCACAAATACCGCAGACTGCCGCACACAAAGACCCAAGTTAGCTGTGAGGAATGTAGGGCTTAGGGTTTTGCACTCACTGGATGAGCATACGCATTTCAGATACGCATTTCAGCATTTGCAGATGAAAGAAAACCCCAGAGCGAGAAGCCGCCGTGAACCCTTGCACAACCTCAACGACATTTCTCTAAACCCTACGCTGCCTAAAAACACGGTCGATGCAGTCTATGCTCACCTTGTGCCACTCAGATCTGCATGTAATCAGTCCTCCGTTGCACGAGTTCACCCAAGCTACACCGCAAGCTCCACTCCACCAACAGCTCCCTAAACAAACTACACTCCAACAGCAAGTCGTTCACGAAACCCCCTCCAGCAACAGCTCCCTAAACAAATTCTACTCCAACAGCAAGTCGCGAAACCCCCTCCCCAAAATGCGGAAGGTGATGGCCCTACCCGCACCCACTAAAACCGCCCACGGATGTTGCACATTGGTGCGCCAGAGTGCAAGAATGAAGCGCGAGTTCAGCGCAAAAAGCTTGCGACAACACCAAGCAGCTCCCCGAAAACAACAAGACGACGAAACAGCTCGCGGGAAAAGCCCTGAACCCTAGTCCGAGCCATTAATGTCCAGCCCACTGTCAGACTGTCAAGTCAACGACCCTCAACCCTCCAACGGTCAAGATCAATCTGTCAGGAATAATCGACGGTAGTTGTTGTTCTGGGTTAATGAGGGATGGAATGCTTTACGAGCTCAAGGCACCGAAGATAGCTTTTTTCTGTGATTTTTGAGGCAATCGGTAAGGGGGGGCTGGGTCGTGCCCCGTTTAAGCCAAAGCGTCGGAGTTGACTTTTGTGGCGCCGATTGAGATCAGTTGAATACAGAGACCACGGTTCCTTCTGATACAGCGGAGGTGGGTGGTAGTCACAGTGTTCTGTCGTTGGTGTGAAAACCCCGAAGCCCAGGTTACCGAGTCTTACCGAGGCTGTTTCCCTGGTTCGGTATTTCGACAAGGCAACGGAAGAGACCGCGGTGACCCAGCAAAGCCAGGGACACCAGGGACACACAATCAAGTAGGAGGTTAGGGTTTAACCGAGGTTGTCTATCGGAATCCTCGGCAGCAGACTGAGTGAATGAGAGAGAGAGGGAATTCGGAATACAAGCATGGGAGAGAAAAGCTTCGGCTCTTGGCCTTTGTATTCAAAACATCAGATTCAAGATACATGTGAGTGTGTGCTCAGTGTATGGCGAAACTATGCTTCTACGGTGGCTACCCAAGAACGCTCTCTCCTATTTTCTACTTCCTTTTATACTACGACTGCCGCGGATATCTTTGCAACCAGACGGTGCCCCTTATCGACTGCCGAGGCATCTGCAGTTAACTGCTGGTGCCTCCGCCGAATTTGCTGAGCTATCCCTGTTGCCGCTGTTGCCTCCGCTCTGGCCGCCGTGGTTACCCGATGACGTCAGTCGGGTAACATTTTGCCCTCCCTGTGAGAGCGCAATCCGTCCCGGATTGCTCAGTGCCTGGCACGTCGTTCTGCTGGTCGCCGGTCGGGACGAGTCTGTTCTCGTGGCAGTTGTTGTTGTCGGCGTGGTGGGGGCTGATTGTCGTACAGCGATCGGATGGCCGCGGCAATGCCCCTATGTAGCAAGCGTCGATTTCGGATGGTGTTGGCGTGTTCATGGACATCGTGGACTGTCTTACTCAGCATCTTGTTACAACCTGGACACTGCACATCGCTAGCCGTGTGATCTGTAAAGCGTTGTGCTAAATCCGGGTGGTTGTTGAAGTACTTTTGAACTTCATCGTGTGCATCCTGGTACTCCTCATCGGCATCGCTATCATTCTCAGGTTCCACATGCCAGGTGTTATCATCCGATAGCTGAATCAACGCCTGTCGGTGAGATGCAAATGAAATTTTAGGAGTTACCGGGGTTGAAGGCTGTGCCGTGGATGTCGTTGTGGATGTCGTTGGGTGTGCTGGTGACTGCTCCTTCTCCTCTGCTACCCTCGGCGATGCCTGTGGTGTCTGCTCGGTGTCGGTAAGGTGTTCCGGGATGTGCACGCGATCCTGCAATTGCTCCAATGGCATGTCCATACCCTGACCTTCCGCCTCGGTGCCTGTGATGTCCTCCTGCGCCATTATTTCGGGGAAGTCTGGTGCCGCGGTAACGTGCTGTGGTGAGTGATGGTGTCCGGTGACTGTGGTATCCACCGTGGTCTCCGTGGGTAGGTTTGTGTCATCATGGCTGGATTCTTGCCATTCTCCCTCGTAGTCCGCGTTTAACTGCAATTTTGTGAGCGTCTCCTCGATGCAGGCGGCCACCATGTTGACTGCAATGTCGTCCGTCTGTGGGGGATCCCGTTGGATTGCCCTAAATAAGATCTCCCCCAATACTGCCGCGGCATCGTGGACCCAAGCTTGCTTGTTGGCTTCGAAGTTTTCTTCCTCGATAACCAAGGCTCTGCGCCGGTCCTCCAAACTCTGTGCCTCAGGATTTGATGGATTTGTGTCGATCAAATTCTGGCACTGCTGCCGCAGCTGTTCGTTCTGCGCTGTCATGGATATCAATTGCTCTTTTGCACCGTCCCTTTCCTTAGTGACTCCTTCCAGCTTGAATGTCACCGATTGTATGTCAATTTGTTTGGCCACGAGCTGGCTTTGTAGTGTCTGAGCAGCACGGTTAGCCTCCTCCACCTTTTGTATGGCCTGACCTAACTCCTCCTCCTGCTTGCGCAATCGTGTGTGCAGGTCTTGCGTAGTCTTGGAGTATCGGTCCTTCTCATCTTGTAGCTGCCGCTGTTGTCCTTCGGTAGCGTGCAAGTGCCGTAGAACCTTGTCCACACAGGTTGCCATAGCCGACGCCTGAGCCTCCAGTTGGTCCGCCAGTATGTCGGTGGAGGGTCCCTCGTCATCTGTCCGCTGCCTCTTGTGTGTGCTTGGTGCCGCGGTGTCCCTGATAGGCTTCATCGGTGATGGCAGCTTCCTGCGTTGTATCTCCACGAATGTTGCCATCGGTGGCAACTTTCCATTCATCTTGTGGTACTGCAGATACCGCATGATGTAGGTGGACAGAAAAGGTCCGATGGGGCTGGAGTAATCGGTGAATCTTTGATGATTTTGCAATTCAAGACGTAGGTGATCCTCGAAAAGCATGCCCCAGTTCACCTTAGCTCTGGCATCTGCGAGAAACAGCAGCTCCAATTGTGCGGGCAACACGTAATTGCAGTTGCACCGACAGTAAATCTGACTGATGATGCCGCGGATTCGTGAAAACCACGGCTCCTTCAGCATGGCTTCCACAGCGTAGGTGTCGTAACCCTTCTCCCTTGGTTCCAACCCCGGTATCCTCTACGCACTGTCAGGCTTTTGGAAACCGCAGTCTTCGGTCCACTGTGTGATGCCGGTGCCGTCCCACCCATATTGGTGGTATAGGTACGCTGCAGAGAAATGCACCTCCACGCCATCCACGGTGCCGGTGGGGTAAGTTCCTCCATGACTACGAGGCTTCATGGTCTCCACGAATTGCCCGCAATGGTTCACATTGAGCTTCCAAGTCTTCATATCCTCCCAAAATCGGTGAAGGCTGTGTTTTGTGTCCACACACCATCGATTCTCTGCGCCAATCGAGGAGGTGCCTCGGCATGAAGAAGGCGCGCCGGCGGCCGGTTTTGCGGAGTCAAATCTGCGTGAAGCCATGGATACCGTGGGCAAGCACCGGATGGAGGAATTGCGTAGCTCAAACCGCAAGGACGAAGGTCGTAGAAAACAAAGGCGGCGCGGCAAGGAGGCACGAGGAGTGAGGCAGTGAGGCGCTGTGTAAGGTCGCGAATGAGGGCAGTGAGACCTCAACGGCCTTTTGATGTCCTCGGTTTCCGCGGTAGTGGGAGTAAAAGGCGGCTGAGTGGAGTTTATGACTGTCAGTGACAATCGGCCAAAGGCCATTTCGGCGGCGATAGATGGCTGCTGATGGTACCCTCTGGCTAGTGTAGGCCTTTCGAGGAGGTCTCCTCCTTGGGCGATATTTTCCTCGGTGTCCCTGTGATGATTACAGTATGATGTCGTTGTGTCGAAATAATCCACTTGGACATGGTTTAAATAAATAAGGGGTAGGCTTGCCCCTGTGTTATCTGCGGCATCTTTGGTCTCCACAGGGTTTGTTGAATCGGTGAGATCCTGATGTGGATTTCGTTCTTTTGCTTCCGTGGACAGCAAATTTTGTAGTTGACCCAGACTAACAGTTGGCTGTTGGTCTGGAATGGTGGAATGATATTGTTTTAATTTTGGTGCGTTGACAATAGTTGCCTAGCTGTCATAGTTGTCGTTGTTGACCAAGAGGACGGTATTGTTTGGCAAAACTAATTGCACTCTGTAGGGTCCGTGCCAAATTGTTCCTAATTTGGATTTCCTAATTTTTGGATCTCTTGGACACCATAGTACCATATCTCCTTTTTGAAACACCCGCGGGGGTTTAGTACCTTGGAAATACTTGGCACTCAGTTCTTGTCTTCGAAGGATGTTGATCTTGGCATCTCCACGGAATCCTTCGAGTTTATGTAGGTCTTGTATACGAGCTGCCAAAATGCGGTGAGGCTGATAGTCCCGAGGTTGTATGGATTGGAATGTGGGTACAATATATTCTGTCGGTAACAGCGGCTGTACTCCGTAGACTAACTCGAATGGGCTGTATTGGGTGGCTGCTTTAGTAGCCACCCGGTAGGCCCATAGTGCTGCGGGCAAGCAATCATCCCAGTCACCCTGGTTAGCCATCACAAATTTGCGCAGCATGGTCAAAATGGTTTTGTTGGTGGATTCTGCTTGTCCATTTCCTTGAGGATAGTAAACTGTACTGGTCCTGTGTTTGATGAGATGGTTGTCCATAAGATCTTCGATGACTGCGTTGACAAAGTGGGTGCCTTGATCTGAGATAATCTCCAAGGGGTACCCGAAGCGGGTAATGATGTTTTCGTAGAGAAAAACCGCGGTTACCATTGCCGTATTGTTGCGTAAAGGTTTTGCCTCTATCCATTTGGTAGTGTAATCCGTGGCTACCAAAATATACTTGTACCCCTGCTTTGTGGCTGGTTTAATTGGAACGATAAAATCCAGTCCCCATCGTTGAAATGGTCCCAACGGTGGTATCGATTTGAGTAGTACTTTTCCTTGATGCTGAAAATTGGTGGTTGCGGTTTGGCATACGTGGCAATTTTTAATGTATGCGTGGACATCTTTGTGTAACGTGGGCCACCAATATTTGGCAGCAAGTATTTTGTGAATTGTTGTGTTTGGTCCTTGATGTCCGCCCGCGAAGGCCGGCGTGGAGACTATCAATGACCTTGTTGTTGTTCCTCGGTGGGCACGCAGAGATGCGAGTTCCATATCCGCACCTTTTTCGTCATGAGTCTATTGTCGATCATCGGCTGTATAGGGTAGCGTGGTTCGCACAAAATCGACCTTTTGGGTGCTGTTATCCCATGAGGAATCGAGTCCTTGGCTTAAGTAAGCTATGATGTCGCATCTCAGTAATCGGTCGGTGCTTCCGTGGTATCCATGGAGGCTTGTACTGAAGCAGCTTGTATATATGGTTCATTAAATGAATCATCTATGCCTTCTTCGGTAGCATTGGTGTCGCGGGAAAGATAGTCTGCGACGATGTGTCGTTTTCCTGGCACAAACACTACCTCGAAATCGTATTCCATGAGAATCATGATCCACCGAGCGACTCTTCCGGTGATCAAAGGTTGGTTCACCAAGTAAGATAGACTATGATGATCTACCATGAATCTGAACTTGTTTCCTAACAAGTAATGTCGAAATTTCTTGACTGCGTAGACCATCGCTAACGCTTCTCTCTCTGTGGTTGAATAATTTCGTTCTGCTTGGTTTAACAACCTGCTAGCGTAGGCCACCGGTTGATCATGTTTGCCGTTGACATTTTGTGCCAACATAACGCCCACGGCGATCTTGGAGGCATCTGTGTGGACGTGGAAGGGTTTGGCCCAATTAGGTGCCAATAGTATCGGTGCCTGTGAATATGCTTGTTTTATTTTATCCAACGTTGTCTGGGCTGCCGGGGTCCAGTCTCGGGGGTAGGAATATCCGGCATGGTTTAAGGCAGCTATCGGTGCCTTCAGGTGTGCTAGCTGTCAGGGACACGGAAACAGATGATAAGAATATGTGGAAACTAACAAGAACTGACAGGAGCTTGAATTAACAAGAAGAGTACACGAACAACAACAAGAGAGATGAGCTAGAGCTCCAAGAGATGCGTTGTCGAGACTGAGGTTGCCCTCAGCCTCGACTCCTATATATACTAGCTAAGAAGAAGGTTCTCAGTAACCTTCCTCAACCTAGGACCTTCTAGGACCTTCCAAGAACTTCCAAGACCTTCCGGAAGCTTCCCGGGGCCTTCCGGAAACTTCAAGGACCTTCCAAAACTTCCAGAGACTTCCGGGAACTTCAGAAGTTTCGGAAGCTTCTAGAACCTTCTAGAACCTTCCTAAGTTGTCTACCTAGTACGTGGCCGTGACACAGGGAATCTTCAAGGAATCTTCGAGGAATCTTTTAGGGAATCTTCAGAGAATATTTTAGAAGAACCTTCTAGAAACTTCTTGTGTATGTCCGTGACATCACCTCCCCTTCTAGCTTCGAGGTCTCCGAGAAGCAACGTTGTTGTTAGTCAATACCAACGCAGGAAAATGAAAATCTGCCGCATGACATCTGCAATAAACTCCAATTGTTGTTCACGAGGCAAGTGGTTCATCGGTCCTTGAAGCCAACGATAGTGGCCGACGCCTTCCACTTCTGACCAAGCGTGAACTTCTGTGTCTTCGTTATGGAATTGTCCTGCAAACACACCTTCTGGCAGACCATTGAAAGCGGGCTCGACCTCAAATACAATCACCAGCGATCGATTGCTCGGAATCCTCCGTCGGCGTCGTGGCGTAGGCGGTTCTTCATCTCTAGGTCGCCTTCGAGAGTTGGTTGGTTGAGATGGCATAACTGGTATGCTATCTATCTCTTGACTATCCATGACTAAAAACCAAACTATGACTATAGAGAAATTCTATCTAGAACAAAATATGTAAATCAAATGTGAATCAAGGTTGTGTTCACTCTCCCCCTTTTATTCTCCTGAGTGGGCAAGCGTCAGGGAGAAGTTATCGTCGGAAAGGCTTAGGTTTATGAGGATATCGTTGATGAAATTTCATGCACCTTTTCCGGCGCATTTACAAGATTTTCGGCATGTTCCCACGTTCTTTCATTGATGTCGTATCCGCTCCAATGCACAAAATACTCCAAGTTTCCCCTTCTGCGCCGTGAATCCAGTACCTTATCCACCTCATATTCCTCGTGGTTCTCAATTTCGATACTAGGTGGCGGCCCTCGCACTCTTCCCGGAAAAGTCGACTCTCGATAAGGTTCCAATAAAGACACGTGGAAGACTGGATGTACCTTCATAGTAGTTTGGTAACTCCAACCGATACGCCTGGCTGGATTGATTTGTTTCTGGATGGCAAATGGTCCCAATCTTCGATAGTCCAACTTATCACACGGCCGTTTGGTCTTGATATTCCGTCGAAGCAGCCATACTTTATCTCCGATCTTGAAAGTAGGTGCCTCATTCCGAAATTTATCTGCGGACGCCTTGTACAACTCTTGGGCAGTTTGCAATTGAAGTCTCAGCGTTGCTTGAAGTTCCGATAGCTGCTTCGCAAAATCTTTCTGCTGTTGGGTTGTTATTAGCCACTGAATTCCATAAATCAAGCTTCGGGTGGTATCCGTAGTTGGCAAAGAATGGTGTTTGTTGGGTCGACGCATGAATAGTGTTGTTGTAGGCGAACTCGGCAAGCGGTAGATACTCGATCCAATCGTCTTGCTGATAGTTGATGGTGCAACGTAGATACTGCTCCAATACTTGATTCACCCGTCCGCCTCGCCCGTCGGTTTGAGGATGAAAATCAAGAAGAAGCTTGATATCCACCTTCAATATCTCAAATAGAGATTTCGAACTTGGAGACGAACCGGGTTCCGCGATCCGACACAATATCATCGGCAAGCCGAGCCGTGATAACGATATACATTATCGAAAGAGTCTTGTTGTATCTTCGCTCGACGATGTCTTCTTGCAAGGAACAAAATGCGCCATCTTCGTCACCGATCTACCACAACAAAGATCTTTGTCAAACGAGTTTGAAGGCGGCAGTCCGTAATGAAATCCATGGAAACTGAAGACTATGGTCGATGCGGGATAGGCAATGGCCGCAAAAGTCCATAGGGGCGATCCGAGGGTTCTTCGACCTTGAACAAATATCACAAGAGAGAACAAACCCCTTCACATCCTTCCACATTTGGGGCCACCAGAAGTCTCGCGAAATAAGCTCCAATGTCTTGTTGTATCCAAAATGTCCTGCAGCTGGAAAGTCATGGCGTGATTGGGGGACTCGAAGTCGTGTTCGTCCCTTAGGAATATACAGTCGCTCTTCAAAGTACAAAAGATCTCCCTCCACCTTGAACTTGTCATTACCAGACGCTTCTTGATCTCGAGAGCTACGAGAATCTTCAATTGTCGCGAGACGTATCTGGTTAAGGAAGTCCGTATCAATTGGCATGTGATAAGCGCAAATTCTAAAATGCTCCGATTTGAATGTGGTGCATTGTTGATCAAACGCCGCTTCTCTCGGCCTTAGGCGCGGATACGATCTCCTCGATAAGGCATCGGATAGTCCTTGTTGCTTCCAGGCCGATAGGTAATAACAAAGTCAAATCGTGACAACGACATATTCCATCGAGCAGCGTCGATTCAAGACTCGAGCCGTCATAAAGTACTCCAAATTCTTGTGATCCGTGTATACGGTTCTTTGGATGTCTGGCGCCTTCGAGAAAGTGTCGCCACTCTTGGAAGGAATCTACTATGGCAAGAAGTTCCTTATCGTGGATTTCATAATTGATTTCATTGCAGAGAAAACTTTCGAGAATAGAACGCCACTGGATGAAGCTTCCCGTCCACGTCCATCTGTGAAAGTACGGCTCCCAAAGCAAAATCAGAAGCATCGGCCTCCAAATAGAAGGCCTTTGTAAAGTCAGGATGTACCAAGATTGGAGTTGTGATAAATGTCATCTTGAGGTCTTGGAATGCCTTTTCTGCTTGAGGTCCCCATTCGAGCTTGTCCTTACAAGTCAACCGAGTGAGTGGGGCAGCGACTCGAGAATAATTCTTGATGAAGATTCGATAGAAGTTAGCAAATCCAAGAAAACATTGTACGTCTCTAACCGTCTTCGGAACCTCCCATGATACAATTGCTTCCACCTTCTTAGGGTCCATCTTCAAGCCGTCTGTAGTTGCAATGAACCCTAAAAACTCCATCTCGGTTTGGTGGAATAGGCACTTCTCCAACTTGGCGTAGAGTCCTCGTTCTCGTAGTTTCTCGAGGACCAAACGAACGTGCTTCTCGTGCTCTTCTTCGTTTTTGGAAAATATCAGGATATCATCCAGATAGATGACAACAAAGTCGTCAAGGTGCTCCCGAAAGATGTCATTCATCATGTGTTGGAAAACAGCCGGAGCATTGGTAAGGCCAAAAGGCATGACATTATATTCAAAATGGCCATACCTTATGCGAACGCCTGTCTTTCCACTCGTCTCCTTCCTCGATCCGCACGAGGTTGTAAGCTCCCCTCGGATCAATTTTGTAAAGATCTTTGCACGCCCGAGTTTGCTCCAAGAGACCAGAAATCAAGGGTAGCGGGTAACGATTTTTCTTAGTTACCTTGTTGAGGCCTCGATAGTCCACGCACATTCGTAAGGAGCCATCCTTCTTCTTTACAAACAAGATCGGTGCCCCGGTGGCGACTTTGAATGACGAATGAAGTTCTTCGCTAGATTCTCGTCAATGTCTTTCGCAGACTCCGCTAACTCCGTTTGAGAGAGTTGTAGATTGGGCCAAAAGGCGGTTGTGCTCCTTCTTGCAGGTCTGGCGGCGGTCGTATGGCCGATGCTCGGTAGTATGTCCGCGTTCTTCTTAAAACACGTCCTCAAAATCCTTGTATTGCTCTGGTATGCTTGCCGTCGAACTCTTCTCCGTGCTAGTTGGGGCTGCATAGATGACAAAGGGTGCTGCTTCTTTGGATGATCGTACGAACGCCCTTGCTCCAATAAACAATGGTTTCCCTATCTTGGGATGTCTACTAGGTTGGCTCTTGGAATGTTTTTTGGAAAAAGGCATTTTCCGCAACTTCCAATCTATGGTAGGGTTATGTTGTTCTAACCAAGAGAGACCTAGGATGACAGGGTTTGACGGGGTTCTAATGACATTAAAAACGACGTAACTACTATGGTCCTTAAACGCCACCTCTATAGGTACTGATTCATGGGTGACACTGCCAGACAATAAAGGTCGTCCATCTATCACCTCTACATAAACAGGTTTGGACTTCTGTACTAGACGAATCTTGTGGCGCTTAGCAAATTCTTCATCTAAAAAACAAGTAGATGCTCCCGAATCTAATAGAGCTAAAGTTTTGTGTTTTTGAGGACCAAGAGACAAGGGAATTGTAAAACAACGGGCAGGTTGGATCAGAGAAAGAGGAACACGATTGTTGTTGTGGCATTGAATCGTCGGCCCGCATGGTTCCCTCGTGGTGGGCATCGTCGTTTTTCCGGGATCACCGCACGCCTAGTCTTAACAATGTGCGGTTACGCTTCTTGGGGCAATTTCCAACCTTGTGGCCTTCTTCTCCATAGCGATCTGAGCAGTCCTTCTTCCATACGCCGTTTCTTCTCTTACGGAGTAAGAGCTTTGACGCGTGCGCGTCGATTTTGGCTTCGCCTCCGAATGAGAACTCAAATTGTTTGCCAACATACTCGTGGTGTAGCGACTCGTTTGGTATTTTGGTATTTGGTCTTGACGATTTGGAATAAACGGTTGTCGCACTTTTTATAGCTTGGCTAATGGCTTCGTTGAGCGTTTGCGGATCGGAAGAGATAAAGTAGGTCCTTCACATCATCCTCAAACCCCAATAAACCGACTCACCAATGCTTCTTCGCCCTTTGATTGATGTCACTAGCTTGATTGTCTAAAATCCGATCGTAGAGCGATGCGAGCGCATTCCTTGTCGTAGTGATCGGATCTTTGTTGTAGCCCATCGGACCTTGTCATGTTCGCCAAATGCTTCGCAAATGCCTCCAAGAACGTCTCAAAGTTGCTCGAGAATTGGCGATCGTTTCGAACAAGGGGCAAACCACGACAAAGCTTGCCCCGTAGCAGAGTTCCAACAAGTCCAACGCGCGCCTCCTCCGTCGGATATCGTTCAGGCTGTAAAACTGTTATCAACTTGATTTGGTTGACAAAACCTCGAAACTTGGAACGCGTTCCGTCGAACTTGTCAAGAAGACTAACTCTAAGCTCGTTCCGTTGTTGAATCATTGGGTTTTGTTGAACCAAAGGTGTAGTCGCCTCCTCCGGTGTAGTTGCTTGAGACTGGTGAATCCTGGATGATGTTATCCCGGATGCTCCGTCATTGTGAAGTTTTGCCATGGCTCCTTCTATCTCCGCTTGTCTATGTGATAATGCAGCAAGAGCACTCATGATGGCATCCAATTTGGATTCCAAATTTTCAGCCATACTAACGTCTTGATCTTTGACTAAATCTACGAAAGAAAAGAAAAAATTTGACAATAGAACAATATTGGTTTAGAGAATGGTAATCCGCAACCTCTAAAACACTAGCACACCTTCGAGAAGAGGGGTAATCCACTCTCTAACAAGAAGGGACTAACTCTGATATTTGTGAGAAGGTAGTCTCGATAAACTGTCAGGGACACGGAAACAGATGATAAGAATATGTGAAACTAACAAGAAGCGGGGAGCTTGAATTAACAAGAAGAGTACACGAACAACAACAAAAGAGATGAGCTAGAGCTCCAAGAGATGCGTTGTCGAGACCGAGGTTGCCCTCGGCCTCGACTCCTATATATATACTAGCTAAGAAGAAGGTTCTCCAGAACCTTCCTCAACCTAGGACCTTCTAGGACCTTCCAAGAACTTCCAAGACCTTCCAGAAGCTTCCAGGGCCTTCCGGAAACTTCAAGGACCTTCCAAAAACTTCCAGAGACTTCCAGGAACTTCCAGAAGTTTCCAGAAGCTTCTAGAACCTTCTAGAACCTTCCTAAGTTGTCTACCTAGTACGTGGCCGTGACACAGGGAATCTTCAAGGAATCTTCGAGGAATCTTTTAGGGAATCTTCAGAGAATATTTTAGAAGAACCTTCTAGAAACTTCTTGTGTATGTCCGTGACACTAGCTTTTCGATGTACATTCTGTTGAACTGTGAGATGCCGAGCAATCTTTGGACACCTTTTTGATCTTTGGGTGGAGTCATGTCTAGGATATCCTGGATCTTGGAGGGGTCCGGGAGTTTGCCATATTTGCAAACAATATAACCTAAGATGACTCCTGCGAAGAACAGAAACATGCACTTGTCGGCATTTAGGCTAACCCCGTTTTTTCCGCATGCCGAAAAATTTGTCTTAATTGGCTAACATGGTCTTGCATTCGCCCGCATAATTGTGCCATCATCTAGGTATATGCGGAAGAATTTCTTCAAGTAGGGACGAAAAATCAACTCCACGACTCGTTGAAATGTCATGGGTGCGTTTTTGCTCCAAACGGCATTCTCTCGAATTGGTAAGGACCCCACTCCGTGGAAAACGCGTTTTGCTCTTGTCTTGTTACGCCATGGCGACTTGATAATAGCGGAAAAACAATCTAGAAATGAGTACATCTCATGTCCCGCTACTTCGTCAATGATTTCCTCCATGTAAGGTAAAGGATAATGATCCTTATTGGTTGCCGCATTAAGTTTACGAAAGTCCACACAGATTCGCAAGGCGCCATTCTTTTTGGGAATGATGACCATCGGAGGCGACCATGGTGCCGAGTCTACGGTGATATGAACTTGGCATCGGCGGCTTGTCTAGCTCTGTTTTGACTCTGGCAGCGTAGTTTGGATTCATGCCGTACCTGCGTTGTTGCACTGGGTGAGCATTGGGCACTAGATCGATGGTGTGTTCGGCTATATTCCTCGGTATCCCCTTCAAGTCCTCGTGTGTCCAGGCAAAAATATCCTGGTATTCCTTGAAGAGAGCTATGGTTGCCTGTTTGATATCATAAGGTGCGTCGGCGTTGATTTTGACATTCTTTGGTTCATTTTTGGTGCCAAGGTTGACCAACTGTACCTGCTCTGTGGAGCCATGTGTCCACCCGGTTACTACCTTGTTACTTAATGCTTCGGTTGCCGGAGTTTTATCAATGATGACGCCTTCGGAAACCTCGGTGGTGAACCTGGGAGGAATATCGAGGGTATCTTCTTCTGAGACCACGCTGGCCAAGTGAATTTCTGCCAGCGGGATCAGATCGGGGTCGGCGTGGAACACCAAGGCTTCTTGCTCGTGCGTGAGACCTCCCCCCCAGGCTGTACCAGCCTGATTCCTGATCTGTTTGACTCTTTCTCTAGTGATGCAGCTGTCCACGGGAATAATCATGGTTTTCCCGTATCTTCGAATTCTGATCTGATTTCTAGCCCAGTCATGAATTGCATTCATGTCCCTTAACCAAGGTCGGCCCAAAATCATAGGGAAATTGCTGCTATCCGGCATGTCGATGACAACAAAGGTTGCCGGTGTAGAGATTTCGTGAGTAGTGATGGCTACGGTGGACAGTATCCCCAATGGAGTCACCGGAGCATCATTTGCCATCCTTAAGATGAACTGGGCTGTTGTTGGGTGTGGCGATCTAGGCTGGCAGCGTAGGTGATTCTTGATAACATTGACTCGGAGCCTCCATCAACTAATACATTGGCCAATTGGTGCTGTCCCAATCGGACATGTATGACAGCGACATCGGTGTCTATGGTTGTCGCATTAATCTCTACGGTCGTCGTGGCCGTGGTTGTGAGTTTGTGCATATTTTGCAGGTATGTTTGCAATTCCGGGCTAATCTTCAACAGATCGGCTAATGTAATACGGACATCGGTTTTTTCTAATACCTGCTGCAGGTCTGGAACCACCGCTGTTTCCAAGTCGTTTTGGATTTGTATTCGCAGATTGTTTAATCTTTCCCAATGTTGTTTTGCGAAAGGCTTGCGATGTTCTATAACATGCTTGTCAGCTTTCTCCAAGTTAGCTTTGGATCTGGTGGTTACCGCGGCAATGCTTATGGTAGCGGCGTTGGTGCCGTGCATACGTAAGTGTCACTCCCCCTTCGTTGCCCACATTAGCGTCGGTCTTTGCCGGATCGTGCCTTGGTTTCCGTGGTGGCACGGGTGTTGGTGTTGGGGCGTTGTCTTAACACCGGGCATTGGCCTCGTCGGTGGTGCGGGGATCCGCATTCCCAGCATCCATCATTTTGGCCAGGTTGGAACGCGTCCACGTCGACTTCTTCTGGATACATGGATGCTGCTTTAGTTCGCGTGGGCCGAGTATCTTCCGTTCGCGGGGCATTGGAAAACCAACAACGCCCCGCATGTAGTTTGCCGCAAGTCGCACATGGTGTTGTTGTCGCCCGGATAGGCACCCTCGTTGTTGGTAGCGGAAGTAACGGTGTCGGTGTCTTATCAAGGACATTTGAATTCCCCTGCGATGTCGTTGGCGGCAGGTGAGTATGTCTGTAACGTTCTAACACCGCGGATAATGATGCCTTGTTGTATCCACGGTAGCAAGCCCTTTTTAAACCATTCGCATAGGTAATCTTCTTGGTCTTTGATCGAGTTTGTCGCCGTTTGCTTGAATCATCATAAAATTTGTCGACAGGTTCGTTTCTTTCTTGCTGTATGTTTCCTAAAGCTCGAAGTATCTCCGAGCTTGTTTTCAGCTTTCGGAATTTTTGTAAGAAACTTCGCTCCATTTCGTCCCATGTTGGTAACAAGTGCTCGGACTCGAAATCGATGTACCAATTGATGTGGTTACCTTGGAGCGTGGTTCCGAAGATATTCTGTAAGTCTTCGGTGCTGGTGACACCGTTGGTCCGCGCTATCACCTTAAATCTGCGTACGTGCCAATCAGGGTCACCGGAGTCGTCGAAGACTGGGTAATGTATCTTTGGCAATTTGATGAGCCGGTCTCTTTCTCTAGAGGCCATAGAAGCGGCCATGGCTGGATCCATCGGTGGTAGCTGTGATGGTCTGGCCATGGTGGCAATAGGTGGGACAGTTGTAGAAGTTCCCACTCCTTGGAGATAGTGTGAGTTTAGCAATTCGATCTTGGCATTGGTGGCGTCGTTTTTGGCCGCCAAATCTGTCATTTGTTGTTTCATCCACTGGAGCAATTCTCTCGTGGTATCCTGGTCATCTTGTGGTGCGGCCTCTTCGGGTTCCACAGTTTTCTCGGTTGCTTTTCGCGGAGGCATTGTGTCCTGTTTGGTTTCTTTCCTGTTTCTTCGGACTGACTCAACATTCCATCCCCAGCATGGTCGCCAAAATGTTGTTCTGGGTTAACGAGGGATGGAATGCTTTACGAGCTCAAGGCACCGAAGATAGCTTTTTTCTGTGATTTTTGAGGCAATCGGTAAGGGGGGGCTGGGTCGTGCCCCGTTTAAGCCAAAGCGTCGGAGTTGACTTTTGTGGCGCCGATTGAGATCAGTTGAATACAGAGACCACGGTTCCTTCTGATACAGCGGAGGTGGGTGGTAGTCACAGTGTTCTGTCGTTGGTGTGAAAACCCCGAAGCCCAGGTTACCGAGTCTTACCGAGGCTGTTTCCCTGGTTCGGTATTTCGACAAGGCAACGGAAGAGACCATGGTGACCAAAAAAGCCAGGGACACCAGGGACACACAATCAAGTAGGAGGTTAGGGTTTAACCGAGGTTGTCTATCGGAATCCTCGGCAGCAGACTGAGTGAATGAGAGAGAGAGGGAATTCGGAATACAAGCATGGGAGAGAAAAGCTTCGGCTCTTGGCCTTGTGTATTCAAAACATCGATTCAAGATACATGTGAGTGTGTGCTCGGTGTGTATGGCGAAACTATGCTTCTACGGTGGCTACCCAAGAACGCTCTCTCCTATTTTCTACTTCCTTTTATACTACGATCGCCCGCGGATATCTTTGCAACCAGGACGGTGCCCTTATCGATCGCCGCCGAGGCATCGATTAGCTAATGGTGCCTCCGCCGAATTTGCTGAGCTATCCCTATTGCCGCTGTTGCCTCCGCTCTGGCCGCCGTGGTTACCCGATGACGTCAGTCGGGTAACAGTAGCCCTATTTTGGGAAAATCCCAAAGCATTCTTCCAAAGTGATGTACTTAACATACTTCGAGTTTTGTCGAACATGTACCCACCTTAGTGTGCTTATACCCATAGATGGAAGGGCAGATTGATACAATATAGTATCGACGAGGGTTCGGAATGATGGAGGGAGCGCCATGAGCATGTGTTCGACGACTACTGCATCGCTCAGGACTTCGCCGGTACAGGCAAACTCATTGAGCAGTTCCTTCAGATGTTGAATAAACTCGGTAATTGAAGCTCCTTCTTGCATCTTCAGATTTGTAAGTTTTCTTCTTAACATCAGCTTCCTTGCGTTGGTGTTGTTGGCGTATAGATCCTTGAGCACAGTCCAACAAACATCAGGTTCCGTAATATTGACAATATGAGGAATCACGTTGTCCTTCACTGACAATGCAATCAATGACAATGCTTTGTTCTTTTGCAACTGGAGCGCCGCAATCTCCGCGGGAGTGGTAGGAGCCACAGTGCCTGCATGTGGGTCAGCCAATCTCCACACATCCTCCCTACTAAGCAAGTTCTTCATCTTGAAACTCCACACTGAATAGTTGGAGTTCCCATCTAGTTTAGAAGAATCGCCCATGAGTGAGTCTCTGTAAGCCATTGCTAATGTGAGATAGTGTTGACCTCTTGATCTGCTTCTACATTTCAATCAGAAGCACGTTTCCTAACCTGAAAACCGAATTTGCTAGAACGGACAGGAAAGGACCAAACAGCTTGTCTAACGAACCTGCTCTGATACCATGAAGAATTCAGCAGAATAAAAGAGTGATTGAACCTCTTAAGACAGATAAGAGTACATAGTGCTCACAAGGTTAATATACCCTAGTGAGGGTGAGATTCATAATGGGAATCACCTAATGTAGATAGATAGCTAACCAGCTCTCTTAATGAGCCGACTCTGAAATGACCAGATACTACTGTTCACAGGAACAGGACTACCTAGGTGACACTGTTCACAGGAGCAGGACTACTCAGGTAATTGGTAACCGAGATGCAGCGGCGGGTTACGTCTTTGACTGACATGGGCACTCGGTAGTTAACACCATCGTGTCAAAGTTGATAGTCCAACAAGGCAGGCGCCTCTTAAGCGAGCATGTTAAAATCTTGCCTTAATGAAAATGAGATCAACCGTTCATACAGCTGATTGTCCAATTATAAACCCGTGCATATAACTGAGTGTCCAATTACAAGTTCAAACTTGTAATTACTGCTGTATGTGCTTACAAATATCCTAAAAACAATGAAAATTCTTCATTTCTATTTGCTATTCACTGAACAAAATCAACCACTTGTTTCACAACTCCAAATATTGTGAACTCCTGAAATGCCTGAACAGAAGTTCATATCTTAACAGTGTCCATGTTGGTGAGGAATGTCTACCAATTGTATTTTTCAGTCACACCAATAACCGAATGTCTCCTCTCAAGCCGTACTGACGAGTGGGACCAATCCGTTTGTATAAGCGCCAGATTGTGGCATCCGGTTCCAACAAAAACGAATGATGGTTGAACGACTTTTAATTTCTGACAATTGAGGCGTTACTTTCTCATACAATCTTCAAACCGCCTGCAGAATGAAGTGGTGGAATTCTGATAGAGGCGCGGTCGACGTTGCCCTTCATGTTGATTTACGAGAGGCGTAAACAATGTTGAGACGACCTGAATTATCTAGTATCTGCATTCTGGTACAACCTGCCTTTCGGTTTCTGGGAAATAGGACCACAGAGGGGCCTGCTCTCTCTTCAACAACTAACGATCGGCGCAAGAAATGGCCACGATTCGTAGTGTGATAATGCGCTTGCCTGCAGGAATAGAACACAGACGGATCCATCTATGTACAGCACAGCATGTGCATGCAACGACAATTTGATCGACAGTTACAAGGACTAAGCTCACCGGCCCGACAAGTCGAATGAAGCGATAGTTGCAATAGATTCACGGTCTCTTCAGTCGAAACACCGGAGCAGGACGATGAGCCTTGCCTTGCCTCGAAAAGAAGTGTCGGCGTACGACGACGGAAGAGGTGAACGGATGACTAGAACCTGAGAGAATCCTTGATCCGAGTAATTCGCTCGAGGTTTGCAACTCGCACTGCAGGCATCGCCGTTTCCATGGTCTCTGGTGCCTGCAGCAATTGGGACACCAGTCGCATGGATGGCCGATCCTCAGTATTAGGGTTGCAGCACGGAAGTCCCTACTGCAGTAGATTCTTGACTTCTATTGCTGCGGAAGGTTCACATTGCGAATCTGAATCGTATGCTGCAAATGCCCAGCTTCTCATCCGCCGCACGCAGAATACTGCCTTCTGTGAGTGCGCGCCATACCAGGTCCACCAATGTGCCGTCTCCACGCTCGATGGCGCTCACGTCAAGCGGTCACATTCCCCATATAACCTTCAATAGCAGTACTCCGAAGCTGTTCACGTCCGACTCCTTGGTTGGCCTTTCCTGTGTGTGGGGAATCTCCCGCGCCATGTATCCAAAAGTTCCAGCCATCATGGTCGTCTTCTCCATCTTCTCGTGGTCGATCAGATGAGCAAGCCCAAAGTCTTCCAAGTACGCATTCAAGTCTTCGTCCAGCAGGACATTGCTGGACTTGATGTCTCGATGCAACACGCATTGTATGCACTCAGGACTCGTGCAAGTAAAACAGCGTGCCGGCCACACCACTGGCAATGGAGTGGAGCAGCTGCAACGGCAGTGCCTTCACTGCACTACTGAAGGGCTCCTTGCCTTCTCGTTTCGTGAATCGATAGAGCCACTCATCCAGGCCGGCCGCCGTTCCATATGAAGTTACACACAAGCAACAGCTCCTCTTCCTCGTGGCACCATCCTAGCAGCTGCACCAGGGCTAAGATGTAGTATCGGCGACCTTCCATGTATTATTTCGTGCAGAATGTAGCACGCGGGTACATTTGCCGAGGTGAGGTCGCCGATACTACATGTGTCCCCTTATCTGTGAAGAACCCAAGAAGTAATTATGATATGGTGAGAGTTCCGGCACAAACCTCTGCAATGATGCTGACCGTTCTTGAAGTTGAGGGACGGCCACCACCTGCTTTAGGAGGGTCTGCTTGAGGAGGTTGGACGGCAATCTGTACAACAGGCATTCCTTATCTTGTGAACCGCCAACCATGAACTTGGTGAACCTCGTTAAATGAACTGACACTTGACCTGAAGCCAAGATACATGTACTCATCGAAAAGCTCTGTCAAGTATGGGGTTGTCTCGATCAGGGGTTTGACTGGATTGCGAACCATGTTGAGCGACGTGTCGTATACACGTCCAGCTTCTGCGCGCTGTGGTGGTAATCGACCCAAGCAGTGAAGAGGCCTCCGATGCACAAGTATGTGCAGTTTGGGACCATACCGCCACAAAGTTGTACACCGACTTGGAGACCGTGCTATTGACTTTGACGCCGATGTGGTTGTTGCTAGTATCGTTGTTTTCCGGGTTTCTATAGGTGTCGAACTCCACAGCCAACATCCTGTTCGAATTTTGCCCATCATTGGCAACTTTCAGCAGGCATAGCGACCCTCCACCGTCCCGAGGCGTTTGGTTCACGGCATATGTGAAAGCCAGCTCATCTCCATGGATCGGGTCCGATCCCGAACTATCAACCCAGTGGTCTAACCCCGAAATTTTGAAAGTGAAGACAGTCTGAAACGAAGCCACAGCACCGGAAGCGCTGTCTTTCATCCTGATTTTGTCTTTGTAATACAACTGTACGCAGCTAGGAGTGCCTGTGCCCAGCGTGTACGCCGCAGAATTGAGCATAAACATCGTTGTGTCGGGGTGGTAGGTTGTATCACCCACCGTGGAGAAATTGTCTGGCGAGTTGAATATGACGTAATTGAAATACCTAGAATCAGATGCACTGTCAAAATGTGCACATCCATCACGAGCTGATCCCACAACCTCATCTTTCGCGGGTGTCACGATTCTAGAGGTGTCTAAATATGACGTCCGGTCGATTGTCACTAATGAAGCGCAGGCTCGAGGCATGATCGATGAAGTTGCCGATTCCGTAAAACCGACTACCCAAAACGAGCAAACAGAAGGGAAACAGCATGTATTGCCACAGCGAGCATGAACATCCGTGAGTCGGCTCAAGACCTCTATTTCACTTGTTAGTGTGATTTGTACATATCATGATAATGAGAATATGAAGAGTGATATGGTTGCCAAACGAATATAATATTATAAAAGGTCGTTTGGTCACAGGAAGGAAGAGGAAGTCAAATTAGGGAAGGGCGAATAATGAGACGTAGGGGTTTACAAAGTGAGCTGAGACAGTCATTTCAGTTCCTGTGTGATATCATGATTTGGAAATATCATGATCTTAAATATCATGATTTTGGGAATATCATGATTATGTGATCAAAATAGCATTGAGCTGCCAAATAAGGTCCTCAACAACGAATATTGTGATTTTGAGAATTACTTGATTTTTGATGAAATGTCATGATTTTGAAGATATCATTATTTTAATTTTTGTGATAATGATGGGTTGCGAAACGGGTGGCCACCAATGAATTTTGTGATTTTGATGAAACATCATGATATTCATGTGGCTGCCAAACACACCTACTTATTATCTTAGTATAGTTGATGTTACCTCTTACATAAAGTCTCCCAAAAAAGATTAACCTAAAATTCAATTTAAATGAATTCAATAAGATTGCAAATGAGAAGATGAATGTTCTCCATTGGAAAAAACCACAACCCTAAAAGTCAATCAAATCAACATGATTGAGTACCTTGGGTACAAGTATTTTCTACTCTCGTACATGCCTCCTATATGTCAAAGTAAAGATAATTATTGTTCTACTCTTCAATCTTTGTATAGTGATCATAGCTTTTGTAAATAGGGGAAAAATATGATGTCTATCTTATAAATTCCTTCTTATATGTTGATCTATGATAATGGCTTAATTTTCCGCATGAGAAATCAATAGGGATGTTACCAATGCAAGCACTTTTTGTACATAATTGACGGAAAATAGTAGAAAGATAGAGAAAGTGGAATCATCAATTTTGGACTCTTTTACAATGAGTTATGAATTTTGAAGTTGGAGATCTAGGTGTTCATGAGATTGTACCCTAAAGTAATGTTTGCATTGAGTACATGGCACTATTGCATTGGGAAGCATTATGTACATCTCAGTGAAGATTCCTAGAGCTTCATCATGAGACCACCTCCATTTTTAATCACTCTATTTACACTACGGTCGAGAAGGCATCCAGTCGGTCTACCCAAGACATGGCTATATGAGGCAAGCGTGGATGTGCCGAAGAAGAAGTAAGGATAATAGATTAATTAATAATTCTCAAGGATTCTTGAGTGGTTGTAGTCTGAACACTGAAGTCTACTAAAGACTTCGACCAGAGGAGTCCAACGGTGAAAAGAAGTTTATTAGATGGTGAAGGTTAGGAAAGATAAAATACCATCTTTTCTTACATGGACATTCCACTGAATCCTTTGTAAGAGAGTTGTGTTTTTTGAAATCTTTAATTACTTATGTATGTAAGTTTATGGAAAAAGTTCAAATTCAACTGAGAAAACAAACAGAACCTTGAGATAATTAGGTCTCTTTTTACACACATCCACTTTGAGTACTAAGGCCAACCATCTATGATATATGGTGGTTTGTCTTCTACAATATTGATTTGAAGGTTTTCTTGTCATAATCATAATTACATGTAAACTAATGTTCAAAATTCTAAAATCCTTAGTATCAAGTTTTTATGATTATTTATCATCATGTGAGAATATATATATATATATATATATATATATATATATATATATATATATATATATATATATATATATATATGAGAAGATGGAAATAATAACCACATCTTGTAAGCTTGTAATCACTAAACACGTTAATGATACATTTGGTTAAACTCTTGTAATTATCTTATTGGGTTAACAAATTAAATAAACCCAAATTTATATCCAGCAAGCATTTTTGACACAATAATCTTCTTGCTAGCATTAGATGCTGGCACAAGAGTTCTCAAATAGTAAAAGTGGGTGTTTTTTAGTTTTATAATGGCTTATTGTGCTTAATGACAGTAAGGAACAATATCTCGGCAAGAGGATTACTAATAATAGTTAGAAAGAGCAATATATTATATTCAAGAAATTGGTTCTCCCGGGTGGTGAATTCTTCTCCGACCTCAAGAGGCTGGACAAGAAATCACTGGTTTCGAGAATCCTTTTTCCAAAAAGAGTTGCCATATAGATAGTCATGTCATTTTATCATTCACCACTTGTGTCTTTTTTCACCTAGTCTATACACCCTCTGGTAAAGAGTAGCACTTTTGACCAATCACAATTGAGATTCCTTCTTTTTTTTCATGACCGGTGGACTTCTCCACAGTAGTGTAAACCATCCCTACCGTATGACTACTATACATTTAAGAAATTCACTGTACTTGGAGAGGTTGAATGAGCGCCTTAATACTTTTCAGTGAGTAGCAAGAAGAAAAGACAAATATTTCCTATTTTTCAATATGTTTTAGCACTTACAATAATAACTACAAATTTCAGAAGTGACCAGTATAGGTTAACTCCTAATTAGACACCGCACAGCCGCACTGCATTGCAGAGTCGATCAAATCGTCATGGGAGCAAGAATCTAGCATGCACATTGCACACTTACGCAGCGTTCACTCACTTGAGAATTGAAAAGTGACAGAGTGAGTTAAATCGCATCAGGAAATTATTGAAAATTTTTATGAGGGCTCCAGTATGCATTGAAAGCGGGAAGGTGCAGTTGCCCGTGCAGTCGGGCAGCCCCAGAATTGCGACAACGGCACCAGAACAAGTCTGAGACTCTGAGCAATTGAATGCTGCACATAGGTCAAGTTAGGTTCAAAATCATGTGCAGAATGAAAATTCTCACCTTGCAATACATTGCATAAGTTACTTTGCATTGTATGCGTATTTGCTGATCATTCAACCCTTACAGTGGAAAACTCTCAGAGTCTCAAAACTGCCAAAATTTATCTTCTTTTTATGCAAGGTGAAAGTTTTCAAATTTTGACGTATATTTAGGTATGTAGAGATATGTAATTGTAGGATATAGTGTGACTTGTATGACTTGTGTACTTATGCATATCAAAGCTCACATTCAAATTCCTTACCAACTGTGAGATCTTAGTATTCAAAGTTAAAGAAAAACTTTTTTCTCCTTGTTTCAGATAGAGTAACCTGTTTTCTAAGAGCCAAGAAAACCATTTTGGTAGAAAATTTGATTTGAGGCTTTTGAAATTCTTGTTCCTAAATGAGTCAGGAACATCTCTATGCAATTTTTACCCTCATGCAACCTATAAATCCTAAGGGATTTCTTGATTATCACATGAAGGTATGCTGAAATTCAACTACAAAAGCCAATCTTTGACAACAAAAATGTCATGTGAAGAATAATTGGTGGGATCATGCCTTAACCCCTAAAGATCCACGATGTTTTGGGAGCTTGAAATCCCAACACTGACCACTATGTACTAATGCGGGTACGTTCAATCTTTTTTGGAAATTTTTGATAAATTCAGCCGTAGGATCTTGAAGTAGACTACCATATGTAGAAGTGTGAAAATTTTCAACCGTTGGATCATCACTAGATGTGAGATCATAACATTTGAAGTTGACTGTAAACTTTTTTTTGGCCTTGACCGTAAAAGCCGAATCGGTGGCCGTGGTCGTTTAGGGGTTAAGAGCTTGTTTACATGTACAAAAAACAAAAGTTGAAAAAAAGTAAAATCTCAAATTTTAGTGATTAGATTAGCATTTACTGAATTTTGGGCATTTTAGGGCAGTTTTCAAACAGTGTATTCATTAAACTTTTACCGTGAATATCATCTAAAGTACAAGGTATTCTGATAATTGAAAAAACTTTTTGAGAAGGTATGGAAAAACTCTACAACTTGCAAAACATCTCAACATCATTTGATCCAAATTTATAGATCCAAGGGCTTACCAAAGTCAAAAGGGACTCATTCTATTTACTTTAGGGGTCAAGTAAACTGAATTATTATGAAGGTAAGACTTGTGAGATTGACTTACCAATGGACCAAGAGCGGCGATCAAGAAAATCAAAATCATCTTCATGGTCATGGCACCATTTTAGAAACACGTATGACACCACCTTCAAAAATTCATAGCAAACTGTAGGGGAGTCCAAAAGTCATGAATCCACTATGAGTGTCATTCCACTTATTTTCCCCATGCATGAAAGTTACTTCCAATACTACGGTTGGACTACCTAAAAGCGCCAGGGGACCTAAAATGGCGTTGTACCTCATTGTAGATTGTGAAAATAGAGATGTACCTCATTTGTATATAACGCTTATGGGTCAAACCTTACTTAGCACTTTGGAATTTTGTATAAAATTCACAAATGCGAATTACATGTTGTAAATTTTTGCAATCCTCCTGAAAACCTATTTCGAATGTGGTCATAATTTTATTTTGAGTTTACTAGTGCTAAAAATAGGTCAGATCTCTTAAGTTGGTGCTTATAGGACACTCAACCTTACCTTCATTACAGATTGGGAAATCTGAAATTTGAGCCATCTTCTAGCACTCGCCCTTTTCAGTTGTCAGATATCTGTTCGTCTGAAGTTGATTACATTGAATCAGTAGATTGCCAGTTTGCCACTCATTAACCCTAGAACGTCGGAGCCCATAACCGTGGCCTGAACTTTGATATGCCTTACTTTGAATCCTCCATTTCGCCACTTTACCTGAAAGTAAAATATTTTATTTTATTTTTCGTAGATGTGATCACATGCTTTTCATATGCTGTAAAAATTTCAGATTTTTTTGGGAAGATTTGAAATTCAAGTGAATTTTCAAAGAAAAACCAAAAATAATTCATATCAAATACAAATCACTTTCAAAAAATCTGAAATTTTTAGAATAAGGGGACATTGTAGTGAAGAATAGCATGGTGTAATCCTTGGTTTCGTGTCATGCTATATTTGAAAATTGAGAAAGAGACCCTATAGGCATGTAAACTTAAGGTGTCAGTAAATCACTAGATATTAGGAATTTCTTGAAATTCTAACTTGGAGTAGAAACAAGACTTGGTAAGATTCATTTTATGAATTGAGCTTGAACTCAAAAGAGATCATTTAGTTGCCTAAATTTGAGACTTAATAAAAGTAGGAAAAAGTTGCAGAAATGCACTGTGTGGTGATTTGTTTTTAACCATTCTTTCAACTTTCATACCACATGTGATCTTAGGAAATACCTTAAATGACCTCAAATGAATTCCATGATATGCTATTATCATTCATAAATCCAATTACAAAAATCATGAATGAAATTCATCCCGCAATAATAGGTTACAGTGAGAAATGTTCTGTTCATCGGACATAAAATGGCCGCTTCGACGTTCCAGGGTTAAACCCGGCCAGCAAGCTGGTCACGGAGCCTCATGGGCAGTGCGAGGTCGCTCGGGCAAGGGGATGCATTTGGATGATACATCCAACACTGTTTACAACGATTTAGTGACCCTAAACCTCGACAGGTGGGTCTCGGAGTTTCGGCTGCTCGTTTCGCCGCCGCGATTCTGGTGCTCTCCTCAACTTTCCCATCGCAGCACTCGGCCATGTTCAGCTTCTCAAGATTGGATAGCTCCCCAATTTCATGAGATAACTGCTACAAACGTAAACACCAACTGAAATCCAGCTTCTCCAAATTTCTCATGTACTTAATCCTGACACCATCGCATGAGCTCATTTGTTTGCATTGATCAACTAGATCAATATGATAAGGAATAGAGGATTCGATCAGGTGTATATACTATGAATTTATGCAGCATTTGAAGTGTTTTGTGTGGTGGGGGTGCAGGATGTGGTGCTTGCAGCAATTAATGTTGGTACTGCAAGATTGATATCACATTCCATCTGCTTGCGTGCAATGTATCTGAGTGCATGAGTCCAGGCGCACCCTCACGTTCCTCATGATGCTTCGCCTCCGTCGCCTTTCTCTTGTTTTGGATTTCAACTTTGTTTTATTGGTGAAAGAATGTAATTTCAACTCAACTCTTACTGGGGTAGTAGTTGGGTTTTGGAATTGAAAGTGAAGAGAGAAGGTAAATCACTTCGAGCATGTAGTGTATTAAGCGGATGGTACATGTGACCACCAGCCAGAATGTCCCGTGTGATATGGCCAATTTTACAAAATTGAGATTGTTTTCTTTCCGGCACTAATTGATATCTATGGTGAAGTTTCAATCCAGGCTGTTGCATCACTTGCATGAGCATGGACAAGTGTGACCATATCCTTTGAATGAAGATTTCGCACGTCAGTCTCTCTCAACATTCTTACCTGGCTGCAATATATGGCATCATTCATGAGTAACATTCTTACCTGCAATATGCGACATTATAAATAAGGGTCGAATTCTAAGCTTCAGACATCGTGCGACTAATTTACTCACAAGGGACAACAATACTGGTTACTCTTAATAAACATTTACTTGGTCACTTTTACCAAGTAACATTTTGATAAACATTCGAGTGAGTCAGCTGATTGTTCGTCTTCATGAGCGTAAGATCCTTGTCAGGAACTCAGAATGCTACATCAGCTGCTTGATACTCTCTGCTCAGTGATCATGCTATTCTTTTTCCAAATCCTTCTCAGCAAGTCGTGGCTTACGGCGTCGGACAAGCTTGTCTTCCGAGAGACAAACTCTGCATCATTGAATGTTACTTGATCTTGAATTCTATGGTGGCAGCTCTAGTACCAACATTGCTGCAAGCACCACATCCTGCAACCCCACCACACAAAACACTTCAAATGCTGCATCAATTCATAGTATATGCACCTGATCGAATCCTCTATTCCTTATCATATTGATCTAGTTGATCAATGCAAACGAATGAGCTCATGCAATGGTGTCAGGATTAAGTACATGAGAAATTTGGAGAAGCTGGATTTCAGTTGGTGTTTACGTTTGTAGCAGTTACCTCATGAAATTGGGGAGCTATCCAGTCTTGAGAAGCTGAACATGGCCTGGTGCTGCGATGGGAAAGTTGAGGAGAGCACCAGAATCGCGGCGGCGAAACGAGCAGCCGAAACTCCGAGACCCACCTGTCGAGGTTTAGGGTCACTAAATCTTTGTAAACAGTGTTGGATGTATCGTCCAAATGCATCCCCTTGCCCGAGTGACCTCGCCCTGCCCACGAGGCTTCGTGACCAGATTGCTTGCCGGGATTAAGCTCACCCCAAAAAGACTTTGCTGTGCAGACCGAATCAAAGCTACCTTTCAGCACATTACATGTGCGCCACCTTGTCCCCGCAACTGTACCTGTTGGGCCGGGATTTGATGGTCAGGGTCTCTTTACACTATGTTCCAAGAGCCATGACCATGAAAATTGGAATTAATTTCATGGTCATGGTTCTTGGCCAAGAGGAGTGAAAATGATAAATCAAAAATGAATTCTTGAGTCGCTTGGTCACTCTTGTAGTGTAATGCGGATTTGGACTGGGAAAAGTTTAAGATCAAGTCTGAGCAAATATAAATCCTCATCATTTTTCATTTACCCTCTTGGTTTTTCCTCCTTTCACCTTAATTAATTAAAAACTAGCCAATTAATAATTTATGAGTCTCATGGCTAAAGAACCAACTCTACAAGAATACCCTGTTTTTTTGGATGTCTAAATCTGATGTCTTTGATGTTTAAATCTATTGCGTTGATGTTTAGCAAGTGGATGTCGGATGTTTTAACATCCTCAAGCTCCAAAGACATCAAAGACATCCAGTTAGACATCCCAAATTATCTGGAGACATCAGGTGTCTTGACTCTTGACGTAACTTTGGGAAGGTAAATCGTGTCTCACGTAGGTGACACATCAACGCCATGTGGACGAGCAGTGCCACATAGCAACAAATTTCATCATGATGTGGACTTTTCGGTGTTCCCGTGGAATTTGATGTGGCGGCGCCAAAATCCTACGTAGACCCGGAAAAATCCAATGTGGCGCCCGGGAACCTGAGGAAATGACATGGCATGCCACGTCAGCAATGTTTTGGGAGGTTTTAGGGTTAAAGGACCTTGCTATTAACCCCTAAAGCTCCTTAAAAACCGAAACGGTCTTTTGCTGTTTTGGTCACTGTTATCCTGGGTTACCGAGGATGGAATGCTTTACGAGCTCATCGAGGATCTGTTGGTAGAAGAACGTGGAAGGCTGTGTGGCCGGGCAAACCTGGTAAGTGAAAGGCCACGGAGTTGACTTTCTGGGGGAAGTTTTCTAAAACGGTGACAGCACTATTAGCTTCCCTGGAGACGGTAAGAAGGTGAACCGGTTACCGTGGGGAAATCTCTGGTTATCAGCGGTGTCTAACCGGAACAGGTGATGTACCTTGGATATGGAGCCCGGGTAGTGTGAGGCCTATGAGGTTTGAGTGTCGAGCGCAGGAGACCTAACTGAACCTCCAGATACCGCGGAGTCTCTGTGGCCTCGATGACAGTATAGGAGTTCGAGGAAAGGAGGAAGGAGTTAGGCATTCATCGTATCCACACAATCACAGTTAATCGAACAAGTGAAGTGCCGAATGAGAGAGACACAGAAGTGGGAGAGAGTGTAGGCTCGGTGGCCTTTGTATTCATCAGGAAGTGTAATACAATGGAGGGTGATATCTCCACAAAGTACTCGATTCTACGGTGACTACAGAGAGTCCTCTCCCCTATTTTCTACTACTTTGAATACTACGGCACTCCTACAAATCTGGCGGCGCCCTTATCCTGGCTGCCGTGGTCAGCACTTGTATTCTGCCTCGGATGCCTTGATCTTCCAGTTCGGCCGCTATCTCCTCCGTTGAGTGTGCCGCGGTGGTCCAGCTGCTGCTGTGGTTCCTGCCTTGGTCTCCGAAGTTACCCTGTGACGTCAGCGGTAACAGTCACCCTTAGTTTCTTAGTAAAAATTGATATTTTAGGGTGATTTTTTGAGGGTGTGTGAGTTACCCTCCAAGGTTATTGCTACAAAAATTGCATCAAAAAATTTGCATTTTATGAGGTTATTTGGCAAATTTTAGAATCGAGTGTTTGGGAGGGCAGGTCGGGCTGAGCTCTGCACCAACGAGCGGGAGGTTGGAGAACAGGGCAGACAAGGGGCACAACAAACAAACTTCTCATGGGGCAGGGGGTTTAGGGTCTGATAACGGACTGACCCGGCATTCCAGAGCTCTTAATGACAGGAGTTCAACCACCTTATTATCCTCAATACAAATTCCGTTGGATACGTTTTATGAGCACTTGGGGGCTGAAGCTTGAAATTCAAATTTTTGCAACAAACATAGTTGAAATCAACCACCGCTAAAATGGGGCTTCATGAATGCAACACAACGTTACTCAATTGTGATGCAAGTTCTACTGAGCTTACGAGTGATAGAATTCCACACTTCATTTCTGAAGAGATTGAGCATACTAGTGCGAAAGTCACGCTTCAAACTAGAGGCGCATCAAGAATCGAGATCGGTGAGGTAGTTTGCGAGAGAGAGTCTGATAAATTGTTGGCAAGGATCTCAGTAGAGGATGCACCAAGTGAGAGACTAGGGAGATCGACACGCAAGCGATGTGCTGGTCATGACGAAGGGGATTGGCATGAGGCTACCAATTACCAATCAGTGGCAGAACATCGACCAGGAGTGAATCAGCCGCAAGTGACTCCATTGCCTGTCAAAGTTCCATCATCATCGATTGGACATCAATCCACTAGCATCGGCATCGGGCTTGGCAAGGGTCGTGAAGACATTGAGCTTGGCAAGAGATTAGGAACGCCGATCTCGGAGTTCCATGTCGGCATCAACACTTGCTTGTTTGCAGGAACCGGTCACGGTCATGGTTGCATCCTGCTCATCGATGGTGATGAGCATGGTGACGGCCAGATTGGTGGTGATGAGCATCGTATGAGCGGAGGATCCTCAAGTCTAGCAAAGCAGCACCCTGCTGGCATCGACAGTTCCCTGATCGCAGTTGCAGGTCACGGCCCTCGACACATCCTGTACACCAATGGTGATGAGCGTTGCGATGGGCAGATCAATAGTCACCTGCATGGAATAAGCAAAGTCGATGGGCAGATCAATGGTCACCTGCATGGAATGAGCAAAGTCGGTGATGATGCGCCTCATGTGAGCGGAGGATCATCGGCTCCAGCGAAGAAGCGTGCTACCGGCATCGACATCCTCCATATTGGTGGCGGAGCCGAAGGCCCTCTGCATCTCAGCCAGATCGGTGTGGCTCAATCGTTGACGCAGCCTCTTGTCATCAACAACCCGACATCGTCAGCGAGGTCGAATCAGTGCACCAACTCAACCAAAGCATGCACTCACACAGATCGATTGCAAGCTTGGGCGTTATCGAAAACTCGTAACAAAGTTTGGGCGTTATCGAAAAAGACATGTCAAATTCGGCAACTCCTATGCTTGCTAGATCCTCTACATCTTCGTAGCCTTCCTGTTAGAAAGAAATGTAGGTCATGGCCTAAGTTTCCGGAATCAAACACCTACAGGCACCACTTTTACAGGCAGAGTGCCCATATTCTAGGGTGGATAGATCAAAAGAGTTTTGGGGAAGAATTTACAAGCATAGTTAGGTCAGTTTGGCCAGACAAGAAAAATGCCTCATCGGAAACACTTATCGTACAAGAGAGACAAACAGGTAGATGAAACTTGTCACTTGTCACTTATCACTTGTCACTTATCACTTGTAATGAAATATTTGCATCAACTTCATGACCTGCATACCAAGTTTCACAATAACCCTGACTTTACCTTTGTGTACAGATGGAATCGGCCGGCGTTCATGTCCGGAGAAGTTGTCGTGAGTTACCAAACCGAGGAGACCAAAATTAACCCAATTTACCTTTACAACCTAGTAAAATGATCCACCTTCCGGGTAACGTTCCACGGAGATTCTGTGAAGTGTGAAGACAAGACGAAATCCGGATCGACCTCCGGTTGACGCTACAACGACCAACACATTCTGGTATACCGGATCAGGGAACGCGAGAATTGAGACTTGACTGGTTCCTTAACCCAAAACCCCAGGGTAACCGGTTTTGATTCTGATCCGGTTGCCCTCTCGATTCGAACGGCACCCTGTCCGGTGGGGACTTAGTAGCCAGGGGTGATTTAGTTTAACCTCCGTAAATCCTCGGAGGGGTCCTTCCTATTGGTTTGGAAGAGCGCGGAATGTCGCTCCCTACCGGATGATTAAGGTGACCGGAGCTCCACCCTTGGTATCTTGACTACCCTTTCCTTCTCTCCTGGAGTTCCTTCCTTGCTACTACTGCCACTATCCGGGTTCTCACCCAAACAATGGGTCACACAGCAGTGGCCCGGTTCTCTCCCTAATCCTAGCCAACAAAAGGGTGGGTTTTACTCGTGATCCGGATCGCAGTGCGTGGTATCCCGCCACTCGATCCGTTAGAATTCCACTAACATAATCCGGGTTCGTGCACTACTCCTGGGGAGGGCTTCCCTCAACCGAACATCCCGTTCGGGAGGTTGGCAGCTAGATTAGCGTGTCTTGCTAACCCTAGTACCTCAGCCCAACCCGGTTAGTGTATCACCCTCCTAGGCGACGACTACCCCCAAGTATGCTCTGGTACTTCCCATTCGGACCTCTCACTGACTCTGTCACTCCCCTAGAGACCCCTCCCGGCACTACTAGAAAATCATGACCAATTCAACAAAAAATCAACACATTTACGTTGCTCGGGACACTGGATTGACCGTTTCAACAGATTTTTGAATTGTTGTAGAAACCAACAGAAATTTCTGTTGACTTAGATGGTGCAATGACCAAATCAACAAAATTATGTTGGAATTTGGAATCTTTTAGAATCTTTTGGAATCTTTTTGGGAATCTTTTTGGGAATCTTTTGGGAATCTTTTGGGAATCTTTGGGATCTTTGAGGAATCTTTAGGAATGTTTTTGGAATCTTTAGGATCGCTGAAAAAATAGTTGAAAACTAATAAAGAAATCTTTCAAACATCAAAAAAGCACTCTAAAATTTGAAAATAGCACTTGAAAACCCCACAAAAATACTTCGAAATATGAAATCAACACTTGGAAAAGCCAAAAAAACACTTCAAAACATGAAATCAGCACTTGGAAAATCCAAAAAACACTTCAAAATTTGGAAATAGAAACTTGTGAATGTCGGAAAAGCACTTCAAAACTTCAGAATTTGGTGATTTCAACCCCTAATGTGGAATCGGGTCGTTTGGGGTTTGGTCAGCCTCTGATTTACTATATTTAGCTCGCATGAAGTTAGAACCTTTCGCAGGTTGTAGAGTTTTTCAATACCTTTCGGAAAAGTCATTTCATGCTAAGAAACTCCTTATACTTTAGGAGATAATCACGATCAAAGTTTGAAAACACTATTTGAAATCTGCCAAAAAATTCCCAGACTGCGGTATATGCTCATTTATTCTCAAATTCTGCCCAAAATAAATTAAAACGCATTAACTTTGAAAATTCACCAAAAACCGAGATTTTATTTTTTTTCAAGTTTTGTTTTTCGTACATGTAAAGATGGTTTGAAGGCATGATCTTACCGTTCGGATCTTCAATCCAATCATTTGTCACATGCCATTTTTATTATCAAAGAGGGGCCTTTGTATTTGAATTTCAGCATACCTCTATGTGAAAATTCAAGCATTTATTTAGGTTTTATAGGTCGCATGAGGATAAACATTGCATAGACATGTTCCTAACTCACCTAGGAACAAGAATGTGAAGAGCCTCAATTCAAATTTACTCTAAAAATTGGTTTTTTGGGCTCACAAAAAACTCACAAAAAACTTCAAACCCATTTTGCAACAAGGGAAAAAAACGTTTTTTTCAACTTTGAACATTATGATCTCACAATTGGTAAGGAATTTGAATGTAAGATTTGGTACACATATAGATATTCAAGTTAAGTACTAGATCTTACGGTTACATACTTGAAAAAACGTCAAAGTTTGAAATTGTTTGCCTTGCATCGAAAGAGGGCAGTTTTGGCAGTTTTGGGGCCTTCCCACTTTAGGGGTTAAACTTCTGCAGACTTTAGGGGCCGTTTAGGCATAGTAAACTAATTTTTTTGAAAACATTTTGAACTAAGAAAATTTTCTCAATGAAGTTAAGTTTCATCCCAAAAAATCGTTTGACATTTCAATCCTCGAATAAAAAGTTATGGACAAAAATCAGAGAGGGGTTCAAGTGGACATTTAAAAAAATTAATTCGAACACCCTCTCTGATTTTTGTTCATAACTTTTGATTGGAGAATCGAAATGTCAATCCGTTTTTTGGGGATAAAACTTAACTTCATTTGGAAACTTTTCTTAGTCCGAAGTTTTCTCAAAAAAGTTAATTTACTATGCCTAAACGGCCCCTAAAGTCTGCTGAAGTTTATATCACCGATTTGTAAGCTTATAAGTTAAACACAATTCCCATTTCTGACATGTGCATGAGATGGTGGCTCGATGGTAAGCGGCTTGGTCGTTAGGTGGGAGGATGGGGGATCGAGCCTTTTAGACGCAGCAACGGTAGCGAATGGGCTGTCCGGAAATCCCGGCTCGGGGACACTGGCACCTAAAGTTTTCTTTCCCAATCCGAAATTTTCAGGGAAATTTTTGTTTTTTTGTTTTTTATTTTTATTATTATTATTTTTTTTATTTTTATTTTTTATTATTATTATTATTTATTTATTTTTTTTCAAAAAAAAATTTGTCCAAATCAACAGAAAATTTCACCATATTTTTGTTGATTAATGTCCAGATCAACGCGTCCAAAACAACAGAGAAAATCAACGATTCTGTGTTGATTTAGACGCTGATTTTTCTAGTAGTGCGGGTTGTGAGGTTGCAACCACCGAATCGACGAGGGACTTTCTGTGTCGACGACCCGGTTCAGACATCAATTGCGCACACACAATTACAAGACCAAGACCACACACAATACAAAGTCGCGAATTAGGTGCAAAATCAACCTTTACTCACAGGTGCGGAAACACAGAAAAGACCCGAAGTGCTCCGCAAAGCCTTCGACAAGTACAGGGAGGATTCCGGATTTCCCGGAACCCTATCAGATCCGGAATTCCCGGGTCTCCGAGATTCCGGGGGTGAGTGGTAGATAAAGCATCTACTATCTTTAACTAATTCTAACCTAACTATCATTACTGGCTATCTTCCTCCGGCGGCGTGGTGCGGCTCGAGGTGTCTGGCGGCGGGGTACTCCTCCTGGGAGATTGTTTTCACTCGCGGGGGGTTTGACTCCTGGATTACTTCCGGGTGTGGCTGTAAAACTCCAGGTTTACTGCGTTCTCCGGCTCTTCCACCTATTCCGGAGTGCCTTCAACTTAGATAGAGGGGGCACGGGTTGGACTTCAACCTCTTCCTGAGGGACCTCGGGCTCCTCCTGCTGTTCCTGAGGGGCTACGAGTTCATCCTGCTGGCCCTGTTCGCCCGGATCTCCCACCTCGTTGACTTGGGCCTCCGGGTGAGGTACTACCTCCTCAACCTGCTCGGGGAGTCCTGCCCCTTCTCCCGTGATACCGTCCACCGGGTTCTCATCCGGTTGTTGAGAGGGGTTAACCTCTCCTTCCACCACCTCCTCCACCTCGGAGGGACCGGTTAATCCTGGTTCACCCGGGATATCAACTCCCTGAGGGGGAGCTGCAACTCGCTCTCCCTCCCTGTGCTCCGGGATGCCTCCATCAACTGGAAGCTCCTGCTCCGCCGAAACGTGCAGGGACTTCTCCTCGATCTCCATGGGCACTGGCACCTCCGTGGGCACCTCTGAGGGTGCGAGCATCTCCTCCTCCGGAAGAGCTGTTTCCTTCATTTCCACGTGGGGGAGGACCCCCAGCAACCTACCCGTAAGAGTCCGGAACTCCTTGATTGATACCTGTTGCGTGCCTCCTGAGCAACTCCAGGGATTGGGGAGACTCGCTAATCCCAATCCGGGCATCGTAGAAGGTGGCCTTTTTTTGGGCCTCAGCATCCGGTTGCAGCACCTTCAGGATGGAGTGCAACACCGTCCTGTCAATATTCTGCAACCTCCGGAGTGCAGCCTCCTGCTCCTGTATGATCCCCCTGAGGGCTTCCACCTCCGGATGCGCCTCCGTGTCCGAGGGGTCCGGTCCACATTGGACTCCCACGGATGCCTTCTCCTTCGGCCGGGCCTTCAGCACCAGCTCCACCTTCTCCCTCCTTAGCCGGGCTGTCTCTCGCTGCATCTCCTCGGCTAACTCCGGATATCTCTCTACGTTGGGGGTCTGGAAAACCCGCTCGAGTCGCGCCAGGGAGGTGAACAACTGTTCATTCTCCCGATCTACCTCCTCCATGGCTAGCCGGATGGGGTGGAGGATACCCTCGCTGGGTATCCGGTAGTAGGGACGGGGGAGCACCGGGGTGGTGTTTCCCGTTCCGGGGGTCACAACCCCTCTGTGGGACGACTCCGGGGCTGACAGGGATGCTGGGGTGGCCGGGGCTGGGTCACTCCTCTGCTCCGGTAGCTCCAGTCGGGGAGGTGTGGTCCTCTCCGGAGTGTCCTCCTCCTCTGAAATGATCAGCCTTCTCTTCACCTTGGGCTGGCTCTCCGGGATTGGCTCTTCTACCGGGGTAGGAGCCGGATCCTGTATTGGTGCGGGGTCCGGACTTGGGGCCCGCTCCTCCTCGATGGCCCTCGGCTGTACTACCGGACTCGCTGACCTCTTTCTCTTCTTGGCCTTGCGCTTCAGGTTGGGCACTCTCCCTCCTGGGGGTCTCTCTCCGGGTGGAGGCACCTCCGCATTGGCCCCTGCTGCAGCCACCTCCTCGTTTGGGACTCCCTGTTCTACCGGGGGAGGGAGTCGGACGGGAGAACGTCTCCTCCCAAAACTCGTTGTGTCCTTCCTCCTCACCCCTCGGGATGGTCTGGCCTGTCGAAGGGGGGCTTCCTCTTCTTCCTCGTCATCTTCGTCCTGGTCATCCTCCTCTGCGGACTGGTCTCCACCCGCCTCGGCTATCTCCTCGGCCCTTCGCTGTTGGGCTCTTGTCCTCCGGATGAGGGGGACGATCTCTTCTTCTTCCTCCTCTTCCTCCTCTGCATTTGACATGAACAGGGAGGGCATCGTCTGGTGAGTCCGGGTAGGGTTCACCCGGCTACTTTCTCCTTCTTGAGTGGCCACCGAGTCTTTGTCTTTGGTCCGGCTTGGTGGGTCCCACCGCTCGCCTGTCGAGTGGTGGTTCGGTGACCCTCCGGTCGGTGGCCCGGACTTCCTCCATCTCGTCCCCCGGACTCGGAAGAGGTCGGCCCTGCGGATCCCCGGATGGGAGGTCGCGCTTCTCGTGCCAGTAGAAGATCTCCCGGTCGGTGAGGATGCCGTGCCGTTGATAGAGGTGGAAGATGTAGGGGGCGATGGACACCCCCCGATTCCCGATCTTCATCACCTCCCGCCGCACCACCTCGATGATGATGTGGTGCCACCCGACCCGCATCCGCCCATCGTAATTTGCTGGGATGGCCTTCACGCCTTCACGGTGCGGTGGTTGGTTTATCCGGCCGAGTATGGGGAGGAGAAACCGGAGGAGGCGCATCACCCGGGGTCCTGCAGTCCTCCGGTTTGAATCCATCCTTCTCTCTGTCGGCCCCCTCGCGGAACCGGTTCCTCAACCGTCTGCCGCCCTTCTTCTTGATGTAGCCAATCGGGGAGTCCGGGAATTTGTAGGTCGCCCTCCAATGGCGAGGTCCCCAGTTGTCCGTCTTCCCCCTCAGGGGGTGCGTCACGTACATCTCGGGGAAGCGGTGGGTGACGGTTTCCTCAATGATGGCCTGGTCCGTCAAGTCCCACGGGGCGTCGTAGAGCCCGGCGCACCCCATCCGGAGGAGGTCCTCCCTCAGCTCCGCTTGGTGCAGTGGCAGCTCGGGCACCTGCGGCTTCACCGATTTGAGGGGAATCGGCATCTCGGGTCGCCAAGGGACAACTTCCCTCCTCTTCGGCATCGCTCCGGTTTTACCCTCCTGCAGCTGCCCGGAAATATTCTCTTCCTGCCTTCCCGGATTGACTCCGGTAGAAACCCTACTTCCCGAAACCCTAACCCCTCCAAACTCTGCTTTTCCAACTCTCTCGGATTGCTGGGCGCGCAACAATGCCCGATCTCTCAAAATGCGCGGGTTGGAATGACTGAGAATGGCGGCGGCGGCTTCTAATAACAGCAAACCGGAGTTCTCCTTCCGAGACATCATCACCCAGCGCTCGAGACGTACACCGGGAATTACCCCGGTCATCATTGAGCCGCCGGTGGTTCTGTCGGGCGCCCGCGAGTTTTCCGGCCCTTTCTCTGGGTCGACCGGCGGCCCCGGTCATCAATCCGGTAGGAGAACCGGCCCATCCGGACATCTCAGGGTATCAGCCGGATATCAATACGGGTATCCGGTAGGCTCTAAAATCCCCTAAGGTTAGCCGGAGGAATCCTAACACAAAATTACTACCTACGAACCGGTTTAAGCAGACCGATTTTTATTTCCACTTGCTAAAATTACCATTTTACTCCTAATTAATTGCTAAAAACAAAAATATTGGAGAACAGGGTTCGACAGAAGTTCTAGATTGCAAACTGTTAGTTTGATCCCTGATCCAACTACACAATCACTACCTCGAGAAGATGAAGAAGGATTACTTACAAAAAGTCATAAGCTCCCAGATCTGGGCCCTGGTGTCGAGCTTGCCATGCTCCCTGACATGTCCGACGTGTACTTCAACGGCGACTACCTATCTTCACAAGAACTTCGGCCACATTACTATGCTAGCGAATCGGAATCAGAAAACTCTGATCATGAGATTTCAAATGGAGGAGGCTTGGAGAGCATTCTCTGGCCACCAAAGCTCTTACAACAAGCACGCAGTTACGGCAATATGACTGGAAAAAAACGATCGGGAGAGCAATTTCGTGAACAAAGAAACTACGGGAGCAGCAGCCTAGATGCAAGATTTGGAACTGATTTCGAGCCAGATCTCGATGACCGTATAAAGGGTTGCGGGGTGCTGTCCGTCGAGGAGCTTCGGAGCAAAGAATGGCGTGATCGGCGATTGGCCAGCGAAGGCTACGAAAAATCTGTCGATGGGGCAGAGGTTTCAGCTACTGTTGCGGACAGCAACTCCAAGGCAGGATCAAAGACAAGATTGAGGGGAGACTCCAAAAGGAGACCAAGATAAACTAGAAGTGAGAGGATTCCTCACACAAGACTCAGAACGACACTCAAAGTAAGAGAACAGAGAGTAGTATTGATGACTGGAAGAGTGGGTACAACTGGTGTTGAAGAGAGTGAAGAACAACGACCTTCAACTCTCTATATATACTAGGCTAGAAGAAACTTCCGGAGTAAGGTCCTAGAAGCTCCTATGGAACCTTCCGGAGACTCGTGGGAGCTTCCGGAATCTAGGAAGGTCAAGCGGAACCTTCCGGAAGTTTATGGAACCTTCCGGAAACAATTGGATCCTTATGGAACCTTCCGGAAGCTTAGAGAACCTTCCGGAAACTACTAGAACTATCTGGAAGCTTGTGGAAACTTCCGGAAACTACTAGAGCTATACGGAAGCTTGAGGAAGCTTTCGGAAACTAGCGGAAGGTTCTAGAACCTTCCCAAAACTGAACTTGCAAAATATATGGAAACTAGGAAATCTTTGAGAAGTAGTAGGGTCGATCACGGTAAACTCATGGGGTGTGGATAATACCCTGTATGGTATGTCCGTGACATCACCCCCCCCTTCAAGGAACGAGTTCCACGAGTTCCCACACGAACCAATAAAACCTAAAACGAGAATGTTCACGTGGGTTTCACGTGGACTAGACAAAAAGAGTAAATATACGGGATACGAATACCGTGAGAATCGAATGTCGGTGCTGGCGGCGGAAAGTCGTGAGTTGTTTACAGATACGTGGTAGAACGCAAAGCGACGGACCGGTATAAAACCATGTGGTTGGCGACTTGAGACATCGGCGAGGTGGCGCTCGCGGCCTTACCAAATTTTCGGCCAACGTGAGTTTGAAGGCCTGCCCCTGTAAAACTGAGCTAGACAAGTGCGTCGTCGCCTCGTTGATACCCCCACCGTTTTGGTTCAAAGTCTCTGCACCTGCACCAAGAGGAAACTTACAGACTTGGTGCCGGTGGCGATTCAGATGCATTGAACCTAAACGCTTTTAGGTTTTCGAGGGTATCGGCGATGGAACTCTTGAATTAACTCAGGAGAGTTCTTGAGGTTTGAGGCAGGCTCCCAGGTTCTTTCACTGACGTCGTAGCCCTGCCAATGCACAAGATATTCGAGTTGTCGACGGTGGATGCGAGAGTCTAGAACCTCCGAGACTTCAAATTCTTCATCACCTTTCATCTCGATCGGTGGAGGAGGTTCTTGAATCCTGCCCGGTAACGTAGATTCTTTACATGCGGTTTGAGGAGAGATACATGGAAAACTGGATGAATCTTCATAGAAGCTTGTAACTCCAACCGGTAAGCCACCTTGTTGATTTGTTTGACCACTTTGAATGGTCCAAGCGCGACGGTAGTCGAGTTTGTCGAGATGGCCGGCGAGTCCTCAAATTTCGACGATGATAGCCATACCTTGTCACCAATAGAGATGGTTTGGATGTTCCTTACGAGGCGCATCGCCGTTTGTCTTACGGGTGCTCTGGGCTGGCGAGGAGGCTCGCTTCATCTGCTTCTGGATATCGACAATCGAGTAGCAAGATCTGTGGCAGCTGGATTCTCAGAAATGTTTAGATTGAATTGATCAATCCTGGGATGATGGCCGTAGTTTGCAAAGAAAGGGGTCTGTTGAGTAGACCCCTGCAACGTGTTGTTGTAGGCAAACTCGGCGAGCGGCAACAACTCCACCCAATTGTCTTGATGGTAGTTGATGGTGCGCGAAATCACGCTTCCAACACTTGATTGACGCGCTCGGTTTGTCCGTCAGTCTGAGGATGATATACTGAAGATAGCTTGATCTCCACGCCCAGAATCTTGAACAAAGACTGCCAGAACTTCGATGTGAATTGCGTTCCACGATCGGAAATGATGTCGTTGGGAAGGCCGTGGAGTCTGTAGACATTGTCTACAAAGAGTCTTGCTGTCTCTTCTCCGGTAACTGTCTTGTGGCACGGAATGAAGTGAGCCATCTTGGTCAGCCGGTCCACAACAACGAAGATGGAATCAAAGGTGTTGGATATTGGAAGGTCCACAATAAAGTCCATGGATATGGATGTCCATGGGGTTTCTGGGATCGGCAACGGCTGAAGCAACCCGTACGGCCGATGACGAGGGATCTTGGATCTAGAACAGATGTCACACGTTGTGACATAGTCCTTCACGGTTTTCCACATTTGAGGCCACCAAAGTCTCTCGGATAACACTCCATGGTCTTGTTGTAACCAAAGTGTCCCCGCCGATAAAAAGTCGTGTCGAGATCGGAAGACTCGGAGTCGGCATGGGCCTTCGGGACATAGAGTAGTCCCCGATAATATAGTAGGCCATCTCGAAAACTGGAATCTTGGATCTGCATCATCTTGGGGAGTTTCACGCGACGTGGAAGCTTGTGAACTGGAAGCAGGTTGATTCGGGGATTCCGAATCTATAACCTCTGAATCTGAGACTTGAGAGTCCCGACATGGAGATTCTTCAACATTGGAGACGCTAGGATTGCTCTTGACTTTCGAGGCCAAAGGATCAGATTGTAAACTTACTCGGATATCTTCGAGAAAAGATGCATCCACTGAAATTGTGGTGCGCACGGTCTTAAGCTGAAGTTGCTCAGGCTTGATGAGGGTAGTCCTCTGTTGGTCGTATGCTGCATCGCCTTCTTTAGGCGCAAGGTATGTTCGCCTAGAAAGTGCATCGGAACGAATTTGTTGAGAGCCGGGGCGGTACGTGATTACAAAGTTGAATCGCGACAACGATATACTCCAACGGGCTTGTCGACGATTCAGCACCTTGGCAGACATGAAATACTCAAGGTTCTTGTGATCGGTATGAACTGTGACGGGATACTGAGCACCTTCAAGGAAGTGACGCCATTCTTGGAAAGAGTCGACGATAGCTAAAAGCTCCTTGTCGTGAATCTCGTAATTGATCTCAGCAGCAGTAAATTTTCGCGAGTGGAACGCGACAGGATGGAGGCGTCCGTCGTCGTCGGATTGTGAAAGGACGCTCAAGGGCAAAATCGAAGCATCCGTTTTAGGAAGAACGGCTTCGGAAATCGGGATGTGTGAGAATAGGCGCCGTCAGAACGCTTCTTCAAAACCTTGAAAGCTTCGTCGCATTCGTAGTCCACTCGAGCTTGTCCTTGCAAGTCAATCGGGTCAACGGAGCAGCAATCTTAGAGTAATTTCGAATAAAAATTCGGTAGAAGTTGGCAAAACCAAAGGAAACATTGTACGCGTCTCGAACGGTAGTTGGTTTCGCCAATCAATGATCAATTTGAATCTTCTTTGGGTCCATGGATAGACCCTCTCCGAAATGATGTAGCCTAGGAATTCGACTTGAGGTTGATGGAAGACGACTTTTCCAACTTGGCGTATAACCCGGCAGCCACAGAAGCTTCTTCAATACCAATCGGACATGGTTGGTGTGATCTTCTTCATTTTTGGAGAACACCAATATGTCGTCGAGGTAGCAAACAACAAAGTCGTCCAGGAACTCTCGGAATACGTCGTTCATTAAGTGTTGGAAGATGGCAGGTGCGTTGGTAAGACCAAAAGCCATGACATTGTATTCGAAATGTCCATACCTCGTTCGGAATGCAGTCTTCCACTCGTCACCTTCCTTGATACGTACCAGGTTGTACGCTCCACGAAGATCGATCTTGGTGTAGATCTTTGCTTGACCGAGTTGGTCAAGGAGTCCCGAGATAGTGGTAATGGATACCGATTCTCGATCGTAACCTTATTCAGCCGCGGTAGTCCACGACATCCGAAGGGAACCGTCCTTCTTCTTGACGAACGAGAATAGGAGCTCCGCAGTGACTTGGAGTGTCGGATGAAATTCTTTGCAAGATTTTCATCAAGGTAATCTCGCAATGCTGAAGCTCGTTCGCGAAAAGATCGTAGATCGGGCCAAATGGTGGTTGTGCACCTTCTTGAAGCTCGATGCCACAATCATAGGGTCGGTGTTGAGGAAGTATGTCAGCATTCTTCTTCTCGAATACGTCTGAAAATTCTTCATACTCAGCTGGTAGTTTGGCTAGTCCTTGGATATGTTGTGATGACGGAATTGCATAAATTGCAAACATATTCCCGTCCTTGGCAGCCCTCATAAAGGCTCGGGCACCGACCATGAGCGGAGTTTTGACCTCGGGGACTTTGGGCTTAGGAAAGGCAAGATCAGTAGGTTATTCTTAGGATGTTGTGAAGGGAAATAGGGAGCTATAGTTTGATATGTAAGTTTTCGTGTCTTCCAATCTATACTTGGATTGACCATTTCTAACCAAGAGAGACCTAAGACAAGAGGATTAGAGGGAGAGCTAATGATATTAAATACAACAGTACTTTGGTGTCCTTCTAAGATAATACTCAATGGTTTAGTTTCGTGGGTAACATCTCTCGAATCGGCCTACCGTCAATGACTCTCTTGCTACGGCATATTTCTTGTGAATCAGAGGCGATTATGACGTTTGACAAGGTCTCTATCAATAAAACAAGCGGAAGCTCCCGAATCTAACAAAGCTTTAACCTTTATACTATGCGGATGGAAATTTATTATAAGCGGGATATTAAAACATCGAGAGGGTTCAGAGGATAAGATAGGACCTGATGACGTAGAAACACTTGTCAGCCGCACGGTCCCTACTGTGGCTGGCCGTTGTCGTTTTCCGACATGAACTCCTCGTGGTTCTTCTCACAAGCACTTATAGTACCACGAAATTTGTGCGGCTTCGATCTCTGAAGTTTAACAGGGCAGTTCCTCCAGCCGTGGTCTTTTTCTCCACAGTACAAGCATAGATGTTCTCTACGACGTCGCTCTTTCTCTTCTTCGGATAACTTCTTGACCTTTGAAGAGTCGATTTGCATGGGTTCTACCGTCGAAGTGTTGAGTGGTGTCTGGCGAGATGGAGCTGTGTAGTCCGCTCGATACGATCCAAAGAGCAATCGTCGCTCTTGTCGCTGTTCAAACAATCGGTTGTCATGATCGATCGCTTGAGTAATAGCCTCCGATAACGTGGTTGGCTTGGGCAAGTTCAGCAACAAGGTCTTGATATCGTCACGAAGTCCCCATCGAAACATAGTGATGAGAGCCGTATCGTTCCAATCAAGGTCACAAGAAATTTGTTGAAACTCTGCAACGTAGGCTGAAGCTGGACGTGAACGTTGTTGTAGGGAACGGAGTTTTGCAGTCGCTACCAGGGCTCGATCCCTTTCTCCAAACGTTCTGCCCAGTTCTTCCAAAAATTGGTCACGGCTTGTCAAGAGTGGAGAGTTTTTCTCCAGCAGAGATGAGAACCACGATAACGCGGTTCCAGTGAGCAAGGTCCCGATGAATCCGACTTGTATTTCTTCCGTTGAGTATCTTTGAGGTTGGAGACGGAAGACGAGCCGAATTTGATTCACAAAATCTCGAAGCTTCGTGCGATCTCCATCAAACTTGTCTGGCAAGCTCACTCGAGGCTCCTTAGGTGCTTGTGGATGTGACACTTGGCTTGCAACAGGGGCTGCCACGTGGACTTGAGCGAGAGTCGCTTGGTGTTGTTCCATGGCATGTCGTATGTTGGCATTCTCTTGCTGTAGTTGTCGTATCAAGGCGACCATGTCGTGCATCTCGAGATTTGAAACGTCGCCCATCTTAGATTAGAAAAGCCTGGAGATTCACAAGTAGATGAAGTAACAGAGATTTCCGTTGTGTACTCTAGGGATAATGACCGGAAGAGGTGATCTCAAGAGGTTCAAATAGAATTCTTCACTCCTCTGTCGGATAAGAACATCTCTTAGTTCACTCTTTGATCTAAAGAGAAAACGCACTTCTAGAACAACAGGACTTGGGGATAAAGGAAGTCGATTCAAGTCCATGCAAAAACTCTCATGAAAACTCTAAGACAGAACTTCTATAGGAAATACTAAACGTAGAATCTCTCGGACCAGAATGTAGTCAGTCACTCTCTTCAAACTGTTGCGGACAGCAACTCCAAGGCAGGATCAAAGACAAGATTGAGGGGAGACTCCAAAAGGAGACCAAGATAAACTAGAAGTGAGAGGATTCCTCACACAAGACTCAGAACGACACTCAAAGTAAGAGAACAGAGAGTAGTATTGATGACTGGAAGAGTGGGTACAACTGGTGTTGAAGAGAGTGAAGAACAACGACCTTCAACTCTCTATATATACTAGGCTAGAAGAAACTTCCGGAGTAAGGTCCTAGAAGCTCCTATGGAACCTTCCGGAGACTCGTGGGAGCTTCCGGAATCTAGGAAGGTCAAGCGGAACCTTCCGGAAGTTTATGGAACCTTCCGGAAACAATTGGATCCTTATGGAACCTTCCGGAAGCTTAGAGAACCTTCCGGAAACTACTAGAACTATCTGGAAGCTTGTGGAAACTTCCGGAAACTACTAGAGCTATACGGAAGCTTGAGGAAGCTTTCGGAAACTAGCGGAAGGTTCTAGAACCTTCCAGAAAACTTGAACTTGCAAAATATACGGAAACTAGGAAATCTTTGAGAAGTAGGGCTGATCACGGTAAACTCATGGGGTGTGGATAATACCCTGTATGGTATGTCCGTGACAGCTACCGATGGACTGCAGTTGCTCGGCGGTCAGTTGCATCGTGGCGGGTATGCAACGCAAGAGGGGTTCGTGATTGCGGGGGGCGCTAAGCGTCGAGGGAGGCCTGCACAGCGGTCCGCGCTACAGCTCCCAGAGAAATTGGGCGCGGGTTTAGGGGCCTCAGCCACGGCTTTGGGGTGCCGCCCGACATACCAAGGGCAAGGCTCTCCATGGGACTCCAGTGACCAGCAAGGCTCTCGAGGGGCTTCGGGCTCCATAGGTACGATTCCAGTAGGGCGTGCTTGGGGCTCATTGGCTGTGGATGGTGGGGGAGATAATGGTGCTATTGAAAGTGGTAATCTCAGTGAGGAAATTCCTAACATACTTAGTGAACCGGATAGTGAGAGTGATAATGAAAACATTGAATCACATCAAAATCAATCTGGTCTAAAATGGGATTACAGGGATGAAACATGGAATGACCCTAATTTTGTTTACAATCCTTTGCCAAAGCCTTTTACAGGAAATAGGAGAGGCCCAACAAATAATTACCGGAGCATTCCATCATTTATGGATATATTTGCCTTGTTTTGGACTCCTGCCATTTTGAGTAGGATTGTCATTGAGACCAACCGCTATGCCCGTGAGCCTCTAGGTGATGATGGTAAAACTAGAGGAGGGCCAAATTGGTCGGATTTGACAATCTTGGAACTCCAAGCCTTCATGTCTTTAGCGTTGTATATGGGGTTGAAAGTTCAACCTAACTATACTACTTATTGGATGACGACTTCTCTCTTTCACTGCCCAGTCACATCAAGTATATGCACTAGGGCTAGATTCATGGAATTGAGAAGATGCTTACACTTGACCAATTTGACAGGAATTTCTAGGGGTGACTCAAGATATGATAAAATTGGTCAGACTAGGTGGTTGCTTGAATCCATTCGTGACAATTGTAAGCTTGCGTGGCATCTTGGAAGAAACATAACTGTAGATGAAATGATGATAAGATATAAAGGAACCTACTCACCTATCAGGCAATACATGCCTAAAAAACCCCAGAAATGGGGTTTGAAATGTTGGTGCCTAGCTGATTCAGTTTCTAAGTATGTCTGGAATTTTGAGATATACTGTGGCAAAGAAGTTGTTGTTTTGCCTCCTCCACCATCTACAGTAGAACCTGCTACAGATGTACCTGTTGCTATTGATGCTAGGTTGGCTCATAACGTGGTTATGAGACTTGTTGATGGCTTATGGGATGTTGGCCATTGTGTAACAATGGACAATTTCTTCACTAGCATCAGCCTTTTTATAGCACTCCTTTCTCGAGGCATCTATGCATGTGGCACTGTACGTTCTAACCGCATTGGATTGCCTTTAGCTTTCAAAAATCCAGCTGTGTTCAAAAATGTTCAGCAAGGGACTACACTTTGGAGAATGCACTCGAGTCGAGCTATTTCATCTGTCATGTGGAAAGACAAGAAGCCGGTGCTTCTACTGTCCACCTCAAGTCCACCAATCCAGGCTCCATGTGAGCGTCCAGTGGTTACAGTTCCAAGGCGTGACGGTGCGAACCGGAATTCAGTCCAAACATCACCTATGTTAGCAGATTACACCACACACATGCGTGGTGTGGACGTCGCCGATCAGCTACGGGCGTCTTTCACATGCCAGGTGCAAATTTAGAACTTCATGTTCTAATTTATTTCATCCATGTTCTAACTTGTTTGATCTATGTCAATTTACAACTTCATGTTCAAACTTGTTTGATCTAAGTATATGAATTTACAACTTTATGTTCTAACTTAGGCAAATCTATGTCAATTTACTACTTCATGTTTCAACTTGTTTGATCTATGTGAATTTACAACTTTATGTTCTAACTTGGGCAAATGTATGTCAATTCTCAACTTTATGTTCTAATTTGGGCAAATCTATGTCAATTCTCAACTTCATGTTCTAACTTCATGTTCGAACTTGTTTGGGCCATGTTGTAAACCTAGTGAATCTATGTCATTTGATAACTTTTAGTTCAAACTTGTTTGATTTATGTCAATTTATAACTTCATGTTCTAATTCAATTGAGCCATGTTCTAACTTTGGCAAATCTATGTCAATTTATAACTTCATGTTCTAACTTGTTTGGGCCATGTCAATTTATAACTTCATGTTCTAATTTGTTTGGGTCATTTTGTAAACCTTGTGAATTCATGCCATTTTATAACTTCATGTTCTAATTTATAGCTTCATGTTCTAATTTATAACCTCATATTCTAATTTATAACCTCATGTCGTAAGCTATTTGATCCATGTTCTAATTTGTTTGATCAATGTCCATATTTATTCGATTGATGTTCTAATTTATAACTTGTGTGGACGTCTTTCGCATGTCAGGTGCGTAGTCACAAATGGTGGCACCGCATTTTCTTTTTCCTCTTGGATGTGACAACGGTGAATATGTATATCATTTATCTTGAATGTTTTGCCATCGTGAACCGTCGTCGTGGTCCTAGTACTCCTATGACGCACCTCCAATTCAAAGGAGGGCTATGTGAGGCGCTTCTGGCGGATTGGCCTAGGCGGACTGCAGCACCGAGTGATATTCCTGACGCCCCACAGCGCCCAGTGATATGCGTACCTTCGCACACTGCACTACGCCGACATTGTGTAGTGTGCAAAATACGTAAATCACATTGGTATTGTCACAAGTGTGGTGACATGTGGATGTGCTTGAAGGAAGGTTGCTATGAGGCTTGGCACACGGATTTGGCACGCCGCCGTTGTCGCAACAATTGAGTGTGAGTATTTGGCTCCATCTTATTTGTCAATTTATAACTTCATGTTCTAACTTGTTTGGTCCATGTTCTAATTTTTAACTCCATGTCCTAAGTTTTTATCCATGTTATAAACCTTATGAATCTATGTCAATATATAGCTTTATGTTTTAACTTGTTTGGGCCAAGTTCTAAACCTTATGAATCTATATCAATTTATAACTTCATGTTGTAAGTTGTTTGGGCCATGTTCTAATTTTGTTTGAGCCATGTTATAAACCTTATGAATCTATGTCAATATATAACTTTATGTTCCACATTGTTTGGGCCATGTTTTAAACCTTATGAATCTATGTCAATTTATACCTTCATGTTCTAATCAGGATTGTCAGGACGACCGGACCAGGGGGCGACCGGTCGACCATGGTCCGGTCGTCCTCAACCCCTAGGACCTGTCGGTGACATAACGGGTTTTTTATAATTTACCTGGGGTAAATTACCGTCCGGCAGGTGGCCGACCGCACTCCCGTCCAGCCGACCGCACCCCCGTCCGACCGTTTGACCGGCCGACCGCACCCCCGTCCGACTCTTCGACCGGCCGACCGGTGCCGGGACCGACGTTCCCTAGGCCGACCGGTGTGCGGACGGGCGAGGTCGGCCGCCGACCGGCCCCGAGACCGGCGAGGTCGGCCGCCGACCAGGGTGACGACCGGGGACGTTGCTACCGTGTGAGCGTTGAGCGGTGAGCGGTGAGCGGTGAGCGGTGAGCGGTGAGCGGTAAGATTTAGAATTTTTAGGGCTGAGTTTGTATTTTTAGTAAAAATATTTCTAAAAATAGTTATTTTTTAAAAAAAGAGAATAATTTTCGAATATTCTTGGGAATATTCGAATATTCTAGGGAATATTCGAATATTCTAGACTTATCACCGTGGATTTGGTGACCCAAACCCGTGCAAATAAAGCTTAAATTCCCTGAATTTTGCAAGACTTCTCCAACAAAACTCGACAGTACATCACAAATTTTTAAATATCAAGAGGTTTCTAAGGTAATATTTCTAAGTGAATAGTACTCCGAGTTAGACAAATTGGCAAGGTTTGCTGTACATGTAGATACTAATATAATAATTTTTAATAAGTTGAGAAAAAATATCACATACAGTGTGGAGCACCCAATCATAAGACTAACATATAGCGTACGTAGATGAGGAGATATAAGGCATTCTAATCTGTAGCATGGTCTAGGATTCCTCCCTCCAGAATCTTCTTCACCTCGTTGAAACTAAGAGTGGCCGCGTGGATGAAGAGATCAGCATCCGGATCAAATTTGCAAACCAATACCGTGATGAAGTATAGGTGCTTGCACGGTCGATATGGATCTCTCCGTCCTAACGAAGAAATTGTTTTCTTGAACACACGGGCATGAGCAATCCGGGAATTTACTAATTGAAAGTCTATAAAAGCGCATCCGAATCGGACTCCAAATCTACGATACACCCAAAACCAGTCGCGGGATCATGGTCACCCTCGAATTTTGGCCTGCATTGACGCGCGCACTCAATATTCTTCATGTGCTTTGAAGTCATATTTGGAATGCGTTTCATGTTCTTCGATCTTCGGACCTAGGGAACACGTCCGGCTTCTCCGGGACTGGAATATGGGACAAGTCTCTTGGTGGGGCAGAATTATTGAAAGTGCGGTTTGTAGGAAGCTGTTCTTTTTGAGGTAGTCGAAAGCCCGCATTCTCCAACGCCTCCATTTCATCACGTGTGAGGTTAGTTCCTATCTTAACAGGCCATATTGAAGGAATAGGGGGTCTATCCTCGCTTATAGAGAATGGCTCAATCCACTTGCGACGATGACCCTTCACACACCTGTCAATATCATCCGCACAAAAAAAGAACTGATCAATTTTTCTTGGCCCCTCTTGAGGGCGTTGCCATACTCCGGTATAAGTTGGAGCTGCGGTGGCCTTCGCCTTCTGAATAATTCGTGAGTCACATCTTTTTTTACTCTTTCGCATGATACCCCAACAAGCCTTGGCAGAATTCTCCCTCAAACGGGCAATGTGCCATAGCCTCTCGTCTACTTTAGTCTCCTGAACAGCAGTCACATGTTCAATACTAGGTCTAACGAAAGTCGATGGTATTGCCGGTGGCTCCTCAACTTCATCCTCTTCATGGATAGTACTCAGATTTTCAGCACAAGCTCGAGTAACCCTTCTCCCGATTCGCGGACGTGAGTAGCTCACGGTGTCAGGTCTATGCGTTTCATCATCAGCTCCAATCGGAACATCAGCCTTACGTTTCTTGGAACCGAACACCTCGGCCCCCTCAAGGTGGGCGTCTCGGGTACAAATCTTTTCAGCTCCTGGATAGTCAGAAACTGCCTTTGTGAGCCCAGATGGATCGCCTGTTCGTTGAGCTTTATGGGCAACACGAAGTAATAGTTCTTCGGATGTTGGTCCACTACCACCCTTGCCACCTCCGTTGAAGTCGTAGTAACCCACAACTTGGAGGAAAGCACGAACATAATCATCAACAGCTGCAACGTACAAATCCCCACCCTTGTTGCCGGACGCTTGCAACCATTTGTTATGGATAGATTCCGCAAGGTTACATGAAGGCATCTCAGCCAGCTCCTCTGCAGAATATTTATTTTCCTGCAAGGTGCAAAGACATTTGACTTAAACACAAAAAAGTTGATCACGATATCCAGAGCAGGTTAGACTTTCGTCACCGAAAGTCTGATCTAAAAATAGAAATTTAAAAATTTCAAAGATTAAAAAATGTTGTTAATGTAATCTTTAAAAAATGGATTATTCTTTGAAAAAAAGGTAAATAATATTAACAGATTTCCCGGACATAAAAGCACGGTACATAATTGCTACAGTGGCTGCGGACTCACCAGTTCCATGAAGCCACCCCATTGCCTATATCGGAAGTGCCAGAATGCAAGCCAGTGTTCGAGGTGACCTAATCCAACGTCAGAGGTCGCCTGCGCCGACGCCCACCACGCTCAGATCGCCCAGTATCTTGTTTCCGCCTCAGCCATGGAGCGTGCATCTTTGTATTGCTTACAAAGATGTCGATGTTGATCCTGCAGCTCGTGCACGATGTATTGTTTGGTGTGTTTTTCTAATGATTGCGTCCAATGGAAGTAGCAAGTTCGTTCGCGGCCTTCCATAGGGACTTTAGGGTCACCGGAGCCGTAAATGATCCGCATAGCGTTCCAGTTGGCTTGCGCACTGTCGGCCATGAACCCTTGAAACTGCGGCGCTTCCACTCCGTTCCTGCCCATGACGTGGTTTAGGTTCTTCCAGAAGACGATTTGAGCATCCCCGTCTTCAGACTGGAAATCACAGCATGCAATAGTTAGAATGCGGCAGATTTTTGAGTCATAAACGTGGCACGCCATGGTGGTCCAGTTCTTGACACGCTTGACGTGGTCAAACATTAACCACGCGTGGGACAGGTCGCCTCCGGGCTGCATACGACGAACAAGTTCAACACCGCTTCCGGGGCCGACCTCGGACATCTTGAAAATGAATACTTTGTCACTTTCATCTCCTTGCCCTGGGAATTGGTTACGTTGGATGTAAGCCCAGTTGCTGAGGCCTCGAAGCTTGGTGATCCCATCCAGAACACCGTATCTGCGCAAATGCTTAAAAGTGGTAATTCGATTCCTGACGCTCGGAGAGTTCAGCTCCTTACACTGATCGAAGATAGGTTCTAGCTCCTGGAGGGTGAGCTTGGAGGTAACAGGGTCACCTTCTTCACGGAGAAGCAAGTTACCAAGTAAGTCTTTGCTAGCCTCCATGACTATTTTGGACGTGGTAGCTTGTGGGTTACGTTCTACGTGCTCCTCTATTAACTCATCAATTATTTTACGTGCGCATCTGTAGTCTCCGACCTTGAGAGGATGTTCGTGCGTACCGATATGCACACAGGCCCGCTCTTGACTCTCCACTCCGAACACGTAGAATATTTTAGCAGGGCATAAAGCAACACAAACGGGAGGTTCTTTGCAGATCTTACAGACAAGTGTTGAAGAAGAAGGAGGCGCTTGATCGACCGAGAAGGGGTCCTTGGTAAAACCGTCGAACTCCACCTCATTCACTTGTGCTCTACGGTCAGGTCGTAGCAAGAAGCCGCAGTTCTCATTGTGGCATTGAAGATGACCTACACAGTTAGAGTAGCGGAAAGACAAACCGAGGTTGTTACTGATGTTAGTAGTCATTGTCCTGGTTCACACATGACCGTCGTATCTTTTGTCCATCCCTTCCATAGATTTGGCTACCTTGACAGCAGTAGTTGGTAGAACGGGAGGGAGAATGAAGAGGACATCACCGTTGAAAGTGGGGGGCAAGAAAGTAGTATTTGTGAGTACGAATGGAATGGAAATCAATTTTTTTGAGTATAGTTTTGTTGCGAGACATACTACCTAGTCTACGAAGCGAGGAAATAATGTTTTTGGGTTTTGCGACTTTGGACGCGGGAAGAGAGTTGGGGAGGTTCCGAGGCGTGTTGAGTAACTGCATAAGGGGGAGGAGATTCGATGATAGACCACGGGACTGAATGGACGCTTTTCTTTCATCGTCGGAAGAATCAGAAATATCAATTCGAACTTCGAGTCCGGGTTCGACCTTGACACGAGCAAGAACTGGAGCAACAGTGGAGATGGTAGAAGAACTACGAGGAGTGAGGAGGACGGTGGAGGCGTTCATGACGGACTCTGTCAAGCCGAACAGTCGATACTGTCCGGGCTGTAGCTTATACATTCTACAATTACTCTCCAGGTCGACTGGTTCAACAAGGACGGAGTACTGAACAAGATTAGTGGTTGGATCCAAGACATGTTTCCCTAACCAGAGAGAGGACTCATCAAAACCGAAACGAATTGCTAGCCAAGACGGAGTGACTTCTGCCACACCATCCACCCCCGGAGGAATGCAAATGGGAGGACTTAAGTCTCCTGACCTAATGGCAATGACGTCTGCAGCGGGGGGTGAGGGAGTGGAGGATGCCATCATAAACGTAAGCGAAGAAGACAACATCAAGAAGTGCGCGGTGAAAGAGAGTCTGAAGTTCGTTTGCAGTGTTCAAATACGAGAAGTTGGTGTAAGGTGTTCCATACTTATCATAATTTAACGTACATATACCAAATACTTTTAATCGTGAGCATGATAATTATAAGCACATTGTCGTAACGTGCTTTCCCGATTCGTGCCCGGATAACCCTTTTTCGTGGTAAAAGAGGTTTCCCAAACAAGAACCCGAGTATTCGTCCACGGAGATCCTGTGAAGTGCAAGGACGACAGTTTCCACCAGTTAGCAAACCCGGATTTGTGCTATCCGGTATCGCCCTATCACCCTTTGTCCTCGTATCCCGTCCCGGAAAAAGTCGCCCCGGACAGGAGAAGAAGGGGTGGGGTTTCGTCTTAGTGGTTTAGTTTAGCCTCGTATTCACCTCGAGGGGTTTTCCCGGATTTAGATAAGTGGGGATTAGACCACTGTGTTCCCGTTGATTAACGTGACCGGAAAGGTCACCAAGACTCTCTCCTTACCCTATTAGGAACTTCCCTTATACCTCCCTCTACGCCCGGACTCTGGGTCCACACGCATGTCACAAAGATTGGTATCCGGTTCTCCTATGGTCCGGTTATCGCAACTCGCTACCCGGGTTAGTAGATCCCGGGTTCTTCGGATCGGGGATGGTGCGATCGCCCCGAGTTCACCGCTATCACCTACTGACATGCACCGCCTACCCGGACTTGACCATCTAGGGGACTCAACCGATGGTGTTCTCGGGGAGTCGGTTGAGCGGCCGGAATCCCTTCCTGGCCGCTGTAATCCCAGACGCTACACGGACAGACCGGACCGAACCCTAAGTGGCAAGTGCCGTTCGCTAGCCGCACTCCTCCCCTGCCAGCTTCTCTACCTCCCGTACTATCCTCCGTTCAAGGACGGAACCGCTCTCTCTCTTGCCCGGATAGCAAGGGTCCTCTGAACTTCCGCAAACACCCCCAACCCAGCAAACAAGACAGGAAACGAGAAAGAGACACAATTACACACACACGGGAATTGAGAAAGAGGCGTACTTGCGCTGAAATTAGGGTATTGCAAAGGCACAAAAAGACCCCGAGGGGGTATCCTCCCCTCGGCTAAGTAGCAGATCCTCCCTGGCATCCCAGAAGAGGACAAAAGTTCCTCGCCAGGGAATCTTTCTAAATCCTACCCCTAGTCAGCCTAGCGCCGTCATTCTCCTATCTGCAATAAAAGCACAACTAATCTCGATCCGAGATATCTGCCCACAGCTACTTGCGTCCGGATCGTCCTCCTCCTTCCTGACAGTTACGGTGCCTCGGTAGTCGTGGAGGTACCGTCCCCCTGCATCTTCGGCCCGGGTTGAGAGGTGATCTCCTCCTCCTCCCCCTCCTCGCCAAGTGCCGATGCAGCTCCCCCGCCGTCCACCAGCTCAGTATCACCAGAAGGAGCGGGGGCCGAGGTATCCGGAAATACCTCTCCGGTCTCCGGGACCTCCACCAACTCCTCGGGTATGAGGGGAGTGGTCTCCGAGGTGTGGGCTGAGCCAGGGGGACCCTCGGGGACAGGAGATCCCGCGACGGGAATTGCCGGTGCCGGTAGAGCCTGGAGTGCCTCGATCCCCTGTTCGGGTGGATGGGGGTCGGTCCTCCCGTCTTCTCCTGGTTGGATCGTGGCCTCCGGGGCGGGAGCAGGGCTCTCATCCCTGGGGTCCACTATCCGGTCAGGTGGAATCGGGGAGGAAGTCCTGCTATCTGCCTCTATCCGGGAAGCTCTCTCCTCAGGGGGGACTTCTTCCTTGGCCGCCTCTGTCTCTTCGTGGGTATCCTCGGGGAGGAGTGGCAGTACGCCTGCCCCGGTCGGGACCTTTTCCGGGCTGTGGACGGGAGGAGGAACGGGCTCTCCCATGGCTACGGGGTCGGCGGACTCCTCTCCCTCTACCCGGGCAGCCTCAACAGACTCGGATGCTACCCGGGTAGGAGGGTTTTCAACTACCTCCGGCGGGGGTGCTTCTCCGGGAAAGGCCTTAGCCATTTCCCCGATGAGGGTCCTCATCTCCTGGAGGGCTCCTTCCATCCTCTCCGCGGCCTTCTTCATGTATGCCGCCATCCGGGTTGGGAGGTCTGATCCCGATGCCTGGAATTGGGCGTCGAGCAGCTGAGCCTTCAGCTGTGCCTCTCCGGGTGCATACAGGAATCTCCTGAGCCCGAAAAGGTGCTACCGAGCGTACCCCTGCTGCTTAGACAGTTCCTCCTCCAACTTCTGGATTTCCCGGGCTTGCCGAAGGATGATGAGGGACCCCTCGTTGATGCTTGCCCGGGCTGCCGCATTCTCCTGGACTAGCTCCCGCACCATGTCTGGGTACCGCTCCACCTGGCCAGTCCGGAGGGCTACCGATATCCCGCGCAGGGCCTTATGCATTTGCAGATGCTCCTGCGTGCATACGTGCAAAGCGTGGGCGATCGGTTGCAAGGGGTGTTCCTCCGTTATCCAGAATGGGGGTACCGGAAGGCGTAGGTCGATCTCCTGCCTCCGCGGGGTGAAATCCTCCCACCCGGGTAACCGGTCGGTGTTGGCCGGTGCCGTCTCTCCTTGTACCCGGGTAGCGGGGACAGGAGAGTACTGTCCAGTCGCCCCCTCCTCCTCCGAGTCCGAGGACTCCTCCATCACCCTTTTTCCTTTTCTCCGGGCGTCTCCTTCCCCGGGCGAGGTGGGTCGCTGTATGGCCGGAATAGCCCTGACGACTGGCTCGAGGAGCTCGGCCCGGACAGCAGGGGAAGTAGCAGGGGTCGCAGCAGTGTCCTCCCTGGGCCTGGTAAGCTTCCTCCGAACCCGGGGGCGAGGACTCTCGGAGGGGAGGTCCGCCCTCCTCTTTCTGGCATACGTTGGGTCTCCCCACTTGATTTCTCCTGCAGCTGGCGGGGGCACGGGGTCACCTACCGGACTGTCTGCTAGGAGAAGGAGTCCGGCAGGTATGCTCTCAGCCTGTACTTCCCGGGTCGGAGTAGGTGCTTCCGGGGTAGGATCCCCTCGCGGGGGTGCTCCTTCCGCCTCAGCCTCTCCTGGTTGTGCTACAATTGCTACCTCCTGCCTTCCCGGGGGAGAGGAAGCCTCAGCCTCCACGAACCTTAGCACCCGTCCGGATTTTCTCCGGTGTAGGACGGGGAGTTCCTCTCCGTCACTGTCGTTCCCCTGCACCGGTCTGAGAGGTGGTGGAGAGGCGATCGCAGAGGTCGGAGGAGTTGCCATGGCTACTGGGGAGCTCTCCTCCAGTCCGGGTAGGGTCGGGCTCTGGTGGCTCGATCCGGCTGCAGCTCCACTCCGGGTTGCCATCCGGTGGCTGGTGGCTGGCCGGGGTGTGGTGGCTACCTCCGGGCGGGGTAGCGGAGCGACCTCCCTCTGCCGGAGGATGGCTGCTCCTCCTGCACCAGGTCCTGGCGCTCCCTCATCTCCTGGCCGGGGTGCTTCTGCTCCTGTCCTCCGCGGTCTCTGTTCTCCTGGACCCGGCGGTCCTGGTGGTGCAGGAGGTGGAGGTGGTGGGAGCGCCCCTGCTCCGGGGGCGGGCATCCTGGGGAGCAACTTGGCCGCAGCAGGGACTCCCACCTCGGGAATCTGCTCTCCGGGAAACATGTCCCGTCTGCCCTCCATGAGCATCCTGAGGAGGGTGATCTCACCCGGATTGAGGCACTCGTAATGCGCGTACAGGTGGTACACGTATGGTGCCAGGGGACAACCCTTCACACTGGCGGCCTTCTTTGAGGCCCGGACGATCACCTCCTCGAGGATGTGCCCCCATCCCACGCGCTTCCGTCCCAGGTAGGACTCCATGATTGCCTTCAGGAGCCGGTTTGACACAAACTGTGGCTTTTCCGGGTTGAGGATCGGTGCCAGGAACCTCAGCAGACGCCGCTCCCGAGCATTCGCGCAATCCTCCACTCGGCAGCCGTCGTGCGTGCGTCGCAAGCAGGTTGTGGAACATCCCACCGAGGGAGGGATCGTTCCTCACCTGAATGTATCCGGTGGAGGAGTCCGGAAAGCCGTATGTCGCCCTCCAGCACGCCTCCTGCCAAAAGTGCGGCTTGGCCCGGACAGGGTTGTCGGCGAAAGTCGGTGGATCCTGTCCGGACACGGCCTCCTCGATGATCCCTGCATCCTCCACATTCCAGGGCACCCAGTACAACCCTACGCACCCCATCCGCGTCAAATCCTGCACCAACTACGCCCTGGCATCCACCGCCATTGGGATGCCAGCCTGGATAATTTTGCTCCTAACCCGCGAAGCTCTCTCCCCGGCCATGTCTCCGTACTCTTCATCTCCGGGCTATGGTGTGCAGGACGGTCGCGTGTACAGATTCGTGCGAGAGGGGAAAGACAAGACCCGGCAATGGCGCACGAAAAACGAGGGAGAGAGAAAAAAGGGGGGGGGGGAATCAAAAAGGGAGGACAACGGCCTTCCCCGTGCCATTAACGACAAAAGAGAGTGGGGGAGGTGGCGGTACCTTTTGGCGGCGCGGTTTTAATCACGGGCTTGTCGGCCCGGGGCTTAAGCGCCGCCGGTGGTTATACCGCCCGGCCCGTCCTTCCACCCGGCGGCCTCTCCGGCCATTGATAACCGGCCGGGTTATAACCGGTCGGTCCATGTTCGGTCGGGCCATAGCGGGCGGGCCATGGTCGGCCAGCAACGATCGTATCCGGTCATGCCCGGACAGATCGCATCGGGCCTCTCATGCCCGGTCGGCACATGCCCGGTCGGTGCATCCCGGGTCAAGATATGCCTTCCCGATTTGAGGCGACCGAGGATCGGGTCGGCTAAGCCCTACCCGGGCACTCAGTGGTCGGACTAGGTACGGTGAGTCCGTGCCCGAGTTTTAAAAGCAAAGATTAGGAAGCAAAAGGCGGGTTAGAAATTCTGCTATCCTATCCTGCCCACTAAGCTTTAGGATGTCCCCGGGCAGGCAGGTCCCTGGCTAAGCTAACCCTACCCGGTTATTACCCGGATAGCCGGTTACCAGGGCGTTATTTATCCTATTTAACTACTACTAAGTACTATCCGGACCATATTGGGGCAAAAACAAAAAAATGAGGTTTGACATACATTACCTAGAATTCTTAAATAAACTGAACTGACAAAATTGCATTTAGTACTTACATTTAAAAATATTAGATTCTTCAATAAATTAGGAGGTGTAGAAGGTAAAGTGACGGCGGCAGTCATTGTCAGAGATTTAGTTGGAGAATAGATGCGTTCATAAGTTAGCTTATTTTGGATTGTCAGACACCGTGACAGCGTGGATTAGGGAATACGCATTGGCTGTTTAGGGTTTCGTAGCCGCATGAAGGAACTTATATAATGGAGTTGAAAGTTATGGATCGACCTCTTCATTTGCAGCGAGAAGTCTTACAATCGTTAGGTGGAACGTGAGAGAAGTTATCTCACTGCAAGTAGCATGGACAAAGTCGCTAGCGGCAGCGAGAGAGGGAAGGAAATGAGTCAGAGAAAGAAGAAGCGAAGGGGTGGTACGAAGTTTACCAATTCTAAAGCACAGAGGCGAAGTGCTTTGCGGAAGCGAGATGGGAGAAGTTCAAGCGGCGATGACCGAGAGCCAGACGGGTATGATTTACTGATCGACGATGATGTGCTACCGCCATTTAGGCGGACTATCAAGATGCGCTCCCTCAACCTCGACAGTGTCCCAGAGAGTTTGGGGACGGACGAAGGTGAAGAAGAAGAGGACGAAGAGTGTTGCAGGCAGATCAGGACGTCTACTGAGACGCTTTGCGTGGATGGGCATGACGATGGAGGTGTGGACTCTATACATGAGGTAATAACGTACTCTATGATAAAATTCTGAGGATATTTGTAAAGGCGAATACATTCCAGGAGAAGTATTTGGATGAATAACAAAATGGGTGATCTGCAGGATCGAATAGGATTGGAAGAGGAAGACGATGTGTCAGGAGATGAAGCAGCAACCTTTGAAGAGAAAAGAGTCACTAATATTGGCGAGAGAGCAAAAGCAGTTTCTGAGGGGGGCACACAGAATGGGGCGGCGGATGGCTTTGAGTCAAGTGGCGAAGAATTACAGGAGGTATACGAGAAACCCTACTTCCTGGTTTACTGGGACGACCTAGGGCTGGTTAAGTATACTATCAACAACAGTTCATTCTTCAATATGAGGTAGTTATGAGTTTTGACATGATATGGATACATGATATATAAGGACACAGGTCTGAGTAATATATTTTTTTGAGTGCAAACATGGTTTTGGATTGTGGTTTGAATTATACGTGACATGCGTATTCAAATGTATTAGAGAACGATGTAAATGTAAGGGTTTCTTGGAAAATTAAAAACGAGAGTTTCATTATCTCTATATGAATGTTAGAAGTAATAAGTATACTTTTGTCTTGTTGCTATACATATAAATGAAAAGAGAACCGATTGCATCGTCTAAGTGCGGTTATCAAAATAAAAGTACATTGTAATGATAATTTCTTTGCGGACGAGGTAATCTACTAATAAATATTACAGTAGGTCTAGCACTTGGGAGCCCCATGGCTGCCCCATGGCAGCCCCATGACTGCCCGATGGCATCCCCATGGTATGCGCATGGTATCCTTATCCCGAGGCACAGGTATTAGTTAACTTGATGTCCGATCACCACACCGATATCTGGCCGCAAATACCCGCTGGTACCCGGTTTAGGGTCCGCTCAAGCAGCCGAGTGCGCCAGCTCAAATATCCGCTGGTAAATGGTTCCTCATCCGCTCAATCAGCGGGGTGGGCGACCACAATCACCCGATGGTACCCGGTTAAGGGTCCGCTCAATCAGCCGAGTCGACCATCTGTCAGCCACTCCCGCCGAGCTTTCCACCCCCCGATCCGCTGGTCCGTCCGAGCTCGTTTCGGCGACATCGCCAGCAGAACTTCGGCGTGCCCGTCAGGCATCTGGAGGTCTCCGCCAAGCGCCGCAATCGCCAGAATCCAACATTAATCACCATACGTCGTTTAGGATGAATGAGCTAAGCGAAAAGCTCGGCAGGAAAATATTTATAGACTTCTGTCAGATGGCTGACAGAAAGCGTTCCAGAAGAGCTCCGCCAAGTCATGAATCCAGCTTTGGTAGTATGGGAGCTGTATTTAGCATTTGGAATCTAGTGGACGTCAACAATCAGGATAAGAAGAATGATCTTTCTGGGCCTCCTTTTGCTCCTGAATTGTGAGTGATTCTTCAATGTCCAGTTAGGGTTGGAGGAAGGAGCTGGGTTTGAACAAGTTGAGGGAGAAATGGAGAGATTGGGGGAACAAGAGGAAGTATCGAATCAGCCACAGGAAGAGAACATCGAGTTTGATCTGCAGAATGTGAGTAATCAATCGTCCGAGTCCAGCTTGTTCGCTGAGTTTTATGCAGAGTATTACAGATCACATACTTGTCAATCAAAATGGGAGGCCATCAAAACGCGTGCCGAATTGGAAGCTTTTTACTTCAGCAACCTTAAGGTGAGTATGGATTCCTGAAATGCACAAAGTTGTGTGTTGGAAGCGGAGCTTGTAAATGCTGGATAGTACTCGTCACTCTGTTGCTTCCCTATGTCGAGTTTGTGGGTGTGATGCGGGGGAGCACTTGGCAGGGGATTGACTGCCCTCCCTTGCCTGCGAGGCCCCAGCGACCTGCTTTCTGCGATGGCTCTTCCGGGACTACCCCTCGGTCCTGGCGTGTATCTAGAATGATGATATCGATGCGTGCCTTTGCGAGTTCATGGGTCGTAATGCGGGGGAGCACTTGGCAGGGGATTGACTGCCCTCCCTTGCTGCGAGGATCCAGCGTCCTGCTCACTGCGATGGCTCCTCCGGGACCACCCCTCGGCCCTGGCGTGTGTCAAGAATGATGTTTTAGATGCTTGCCTTTGCGAGGATCCAGCGTCCTGCTCAGTTAGAGATCTCGTTCGGGACACCACCTCGGCGTCCTCGTGTGTATCATGAATGAGATGTGGGATCGGATTTCGAGTGTGGACTGATTGTCACCCCCGAAGTGGCTGCTGCGTGCCAGCCTTGCGTCCACGCAAGGCTGGGGGAGCGCGGCCGAAATCTTCGTTTTGTCATCAAATTTTTTCAATTGCTCGCTCAATTTGACATATGGGTTGTGGTTTGAGTGATCCTAGTCGTCACTCTGTTGCTTCCCTTTGCCGAGTTCGTGGGTCGTGATGCGGGGGAGCACTTGGCAGGGGATTGACTGCCCTGCCTTGCTGCGAGGATCCAGCGTCCTGCTCACTGCGATGGCTCCTCCGGGACCACCCCTCCGCCCAAGCGTGTGTCATGAATGATGTTTTAGATGCTTGCCTTTGCCGAGTTCATGGGTCGTGATGCGGGGGAGCACTTGGCAGGGGATTGACTGCCCTGCCTTGTTGCGAGGATCCAGCGTCCTGCTCAGTTGGAGATCTCGTTCGGGACACCACCTCGGCGTCCTCGTGTGTATCATGAATGAGATGTGGGATCGGATTTCAAGTGTGGAGTGATTGTCACCCCCAAAGTGGCTGCTGCGTGCCAGCCTTGCGTCGACGCAAGGCTAGGGGAGCGCAGCCGAAATCTTCGTTTTGTCATCAAATTTTTTCAATTGCTCGCACAATTTGACATATGGCCTGTGGTTTGAGTGATCCTAGTCGTCACTCTGTTGCTTCCCTTTGCGAGTTCGTGGGTCGTCATGCGGGGGAGCACTTGGCAGGGGATTGACTACCCTGCCTTGCTGCGAGGATCCAGCGTCCTGCTCACTGCGATGGCTCCTCCGGGACCACCCCTCCGCCCTGGCGTGTGTCATGAATGATGTTTTAGATGCTTGCCTTTGCCGAGTTCGTGACGTGATGCGGGGGAGCACTTGGCAGGGGGTTGACTGCCCTGCCTTGCTGCGAGGATCCAGCGTCCTGCTCAGTTGGAGATCTCGTTTGGGACACCACCTCGGCGCCCTCGTGTGTATCATGAATGAGATGTGGGATCATATTTCGAGTGTGGACTGATTGTCACCCCCGAAGTGGCTGCTGCGTGCCAGCCTTGCGTCGACGCAAGGCTGGGGGAGCGCGGCCGAAATCTTCGTTTTGTCATCAAATTTTTTCAATTGCTCGCACAATTTGACATATGGGCTGTGGTTTGAGTGATCCTAGTCGTCACTCTGTTGCTTCCCTTTGCGAGTTCGTGGGTCGTGATGCGGGGGAGCACTTGGTAGGGGATTGACTGCCCTGCCTTGCTGCGAGGATCCAGCGTCCTGCTCACTGCGATGGCTCCTCCGGGACAAGGTTGTCATACCGGGCGGGCACGCCGCCTGCCCGTCCGTCCGCCTTGTCCGTCCGATAGAGCTCCCGCTCGCCCGATACGGTCAAACCTCTGTTGACTTTTAATTTAGGTAAAAAAACGAGGACGTGGCAAGGGTTTGGGTAAAAACCAAGCCACTTAGCCGCCACGTCACACGCACACGCCACGACGCGCCACGTAGGGCGAGGACGGGGCGGGTGAAAGGGATTAGGGCGGGTGAGGGGAGGCAGGCGGGGGAGGGAGGAGGCGGCGGGAGGGGGGGGGGGGGGGGGGGGGGGGAGGGGGAGGGGGGGGGGGGGGGGGGGGGCGGGGGGGGCGGCGGGGGGGGGGGGGGGGGGGGGCGGGGGGCGGGGGGAGGGGGCGGGCGGGGGGGCGGAGGGGGAGGCGGGCGGAGAGGGGCGGGCGGGGGGGGGGGGGGCAAGGCGGGCGGGCGGGGCGGGGGGGGGAGGGGGGGGGGGGGGGGGGGAGAGGGGGAGGGGGGGGCGGGGTTGGGCCCACCCTCCTTTTTCTTTTCCACACTCCAAGTGCCTCTTCTCCCCTCCCCTATAAAAGCCAACTTCATTCATCATTCTCCTCACTCCGCTAGTTGCCAAGCACTACTTCTTCATTGAGTTAGTGTGGGCACTTGCGGGGTGTTTTTGAAGACGACTGGGAGGAGTTTTTGCCGTTTTTTTTTCAGATTCGAAATGGAGGGTGAAGGGAGCCAAGGTTCGAGTATGCGACACGGAAATCAAGATTTGGAAACCCCCCTTGACCGTCCTGAGGAAACAGAGGAAATTCCAAAGGAGACAGAATCTACAAACCCTTCTTCATCGGGATCACGGAAAAGAAAGGGAAAAAGAAAAAAAGTAAGGGGTCAAAAAAGAACAATTCGATCTTGTCACAGGAGGAAGAGACACCACTTATGCCAATCGAGGAGTATCTCGAATTTGCTCGACGGAGTGGTATACATTTCTATGAGATACGAACTATGCCACATTTGCATAGGTCTTACATTGGGGCGAATGAGGAAGGATACCACAATTTGTGTCACGATCTTCATCAATACCTGGAGCGTTGTTTTGAAAACAATTACGAACTTTGTGATTGGACCAACTTCTACGACCATGGTGCATGGTTGGACCTCAGAGTGGTAGAGTTGACTACCAACACCGTAGACGCCTGGACGTATATTTCGGGGAAGAAATTGACAGACAAGAGCAAATGGACAATTGAAGATGACGAACTAGTATCAAAGCTAGATTTAGTGAAAAGTTTTGGTCAATCCTTTTCGAAAGCTCGTGGGAAGAGGAATGAGAGATGGAAATTAAAAGCCGAGGATGTTGTTATGTCTCATTGCAACAGTGGAACTTTCAAGTGGCTAGAATCAACCGTTACCGTAGTATCTATGCCAGGACAACGTATCCAAGGTGGATATGGGAAGGTTACTAAGGTGGTGCTTACGAAACTTCAACATATTCCTAGTTGGATTCCATTCGCGCGTAAACAATTGACGAACGTGAAGAAGAGAGGGAGAAGCGCATGGCAATCGTAAATGAGGCGGGTGGATGTCCAGTAAAGCACCCTGGAATCATCAGACTATCGTACTTGCATCCTAAAACAATGGATGGATTTTCGCTATGGTGGAACGGAGGTAGCTTCAAAGATTTTGACATCCATATCAATCGAAAATCCCAAAGCACTTGGAATACGACGACATTCCAAAAGAGCTCAACTCGGGGCTATCCGATTTACAACTACGTTGGGTTGTAACATTTCAGAACGACGACTTGACTTGGCATTGTCGTTGCTTGTCATTGTGGAAAAGTGTCATGAACACAATTATCTACACAACGACATTACTCCAACCAATGTTCTATTGCATTTCGATGATTGGAAACCAGATACGGTTTACATCGGGCTTTGTGATTGGGGGATTTCAAGTCGAGTGGTGGAACAAGCGCCATCCAAGTATGGATTTGCGAAGCTAGAGGAGTTGAATGAAGAACGCAAATGGCGAAAATTTGTGGCACCGGAATTATGGTTTTTGTATGGTCCACGCGGTTCTGACAATCCCCTTGAGGTTATGGAATGCAAACACATATATTCCAAGGCAGCCGATGCATTCTCCGCCGGGTGGTTAGCACAACGCATTTGGGAAGAAGAGTACGATATGAAGTACTTTTATGCCACACCGCCTGCATCGCGCCCACAATCACGAGTATCTCGACTTCAAATAAAAGGCCTCCGGACCCGGATGTGTCCAAAAGGTTGACCGTGTCCGATGTTAAAGAGGCCTTGGAAAAGTATCCATTTAATTGGACCATGCCCATGTGTTGTTTCCGTAATTCAGCTACTTAGTTTAGCGGTCTCCAAAGTTAGCGTGTGCCTATTGTATGTAGAAGGATTGCATGGATAATTACAATACTATATGTACTTCCAATTGTGCACATACATATAATATACGCAACAACTTCTCTTATTCGATGCATTTGTACATCTTCGTATGACATATTTAATTGCATTGTTTTGAGTTGGGTGCACATATTTATTGGTTCCATACCTTGCCAAATACCACTCAACCTATGCATGAATCGGTTTGTAAATACCACGAAAACAAATATTTAAAAAACTCAAAAAAATATTTTTTTAAAAATTAAACAAAAAGTTCAAAAAAAAATTTTAAAAATAAAAAATAAAAAGAACGTTACGTTACCCCCTTATCCCCCCCTACCCCTTAATCCCTCTCCTAACCCCTCTACCCCCCCTTCCTCTCTACTCGCCCCTAACCTCCTCCCCCGCCCCTAAAAAAAAAAAAAAAAAAAAAAAAAAATTAAAAAAGTAAAAAAAAATAAAAATATATCAAACCCCCGTATCCCTACCCCCTACCCCTCTAGCCCGCCCCTAACCCCCCTACCCCCGCTACCCCCTCCCCTCCCTCCCCCCCCCCCCCCCCCGCCCCCCCCCGCCCCGCCCCGCCCCCCCCCTCCCCCCCCCCGCCGCGCCTTGCCCCCTTCCCCGCCCCGCCTCGGGAATCCGCCCGGCTTGGTGTTAGGGTCGGTTGGGGGTCCAACCACTATATAAAGGCGGACTCCCCATTTGTAATCCGCCCTTCCTAGCTCCCAAGATTCACTTCTCTTCGTGAGGTTGGATTGGGGATTGGGAAGGGCGTTTGAGCACATTTGGGGAGGTTTTAAAATTTTTTTCCACAACGATGGCGACACCAGGTGCGATCCGCAAGGAAGAAAAAGACAAAGAACGAGTGCGACAAGGAAAACAACAGCGGGCCCGTCTTCATGTGTTAAATAATCCGTTAAAATTGGCATTCCGAGGCTGGGAAGATGTAGCTGACCCATGGGATTTTGACCATGCAAAGCAATACATTGAGTGGTGCCACATCGACAAATCCTTCCAACCTGAACGCCATGTTTTACACTTGAGAAGCAACAAGGCCAATTTGCGCTACTGCACCAACCCGGAGTTCCTTTCCCGATGTCTTCAAATTTACCAACTCCTTTACTCCACGAAGTTACCAAACAAGAACCAGGTCGGGTTATATTTAGTGCGCGGCGTTCATGTGGAGATCATTTTAAAGAAGAGGTTCGATTGGTCTACCCTGAAGGGTTTAGAAGGCAAGGCTCGAGCACCACGAGTACAAAATGGTTTCCCTGGCTTTGGAACTTGGGCGGTAGGGGATCCTGGGTGGTTTCCCTTGGCCGATGACCTAGGGAATTAGACCTCATAACCATATGTCCGACTCCCCCGCCCGATTCCGACTCTGATGGCTCCCACGAGATAGTTTTACCTCGACGCAAAACGATGGAAAGGAATAAGCGGAGGAGGCTAGCTCGATCATTAGAGCCCATGCCCATGGCTTCATTGGCCCAAGTAAGACAACCAGTTCCAGTACAGCTGCTTCCCGACATAGTAGATGTGGAGATGGTTCATGTAGTTGGTGGAAACATTGAGCCCCAAGAAGTAGAGGTTGTTGTTGTCGGGGGGGTGCCCGATGAGATTTCACCAAGAGATTTGTCCGTTGAGATGGGGCATTTTGATGCAAGAGAAGGCGGATTCGGCAATTGATGGGAGAAAATCAACGCTTGAAGGAAGAGAATCAACGGCTGAAAGAGGACATGCGAAGAGCTAGCGACGAGATCTCATCCCAGCAACGACGTACATGGAGCTTGAGGGGGCCATGGCAAAGGGGAAGGGGGCTTCTACATCACAAACACGACCTAGTACATCGACTAGTCCAAACGGATTGGTCATAGGAAGTGTTCTTGACTCCTTGGCATTCGATAATGCAGATTTCAACGAAGGATTAGGCTCGCCTGCAACACCCCTTGAAGTTGATTTGGTAGATGTTCGACCAGATAATGAGGTATTAGGCTCGCCTGCAACACCCCTTGAAGTTGATTTGGTAGATGTTCGACGAGATAATGAGGTCTTGAAGAGTCGAATGAATCAGATGGCTGAGCAATACTACCAGTGGAAGTTGACATGCATTTTATCCGTCGCCAAGGGTGACCAAATAGCTAAGGAGTTGAGGAAGATCGATAGGACATGGAAGGATCATAATCAAGAGCGGGTATTTGGTTTGACATCATCGGCAATTGTAGACGAGATGTTTCGGACGAATTGCCAAAAAAACCGGATGGAACAATTGATCGGGCCCGGTGCGAGTGGGATTTTGAAAACACGATGGACATCAAGCGGCCAAATTGTGGCAAGACCCGCAACGTTCGTGACGGATGGTGAAAATTGTGCTATGTGTTGCAAACCCTTTGGACTGAAGGAGGATTTTGCGTAGGCACTTGCCGCCACGTGTTTCATCCGATTTGTCGATTGGCTTCATGGTTGTTCGACGACGATGTCCGCTATGTAAATCTCCCTTCCACAAGCGCTTGTACAACCTTTTTGGATTAGAGGATTACATGCCACCGCATTGGGAGTATAATGAAACCAATGCAAAAGATCACAAAGGGAAATGGGAGAAGACTTGGTATGGAGTTGGAAATTGTCTTGCACTTCTATAGAGAAGCGGGCCATCGCCCCGGAATTCGGGTGGGAAAGGGATCCGGAGGCAATTACGAGGGCGTGCCATCATTTAATTCCATCAAATGTCTCAAATGCCAATGGCAAGCGAAACTTCTTCTACCAAGTTTACAACGGGTATTGGGACGAAGCGCACAAGGAGTTTCGATTTGGGATTCATCCAGAAGGGCTAAGATGGAAGTCGGATGGAATGATGTATTCGTCGGAAGAGCGTTCCTCGCGCCATTACGAGATGAAGTGGGCAACGGATGAATCCGAATGGAGAGACATTTTGAACCATCGAAGCATTGATTTTCTGATGGAAGAACATAGTCCCCAAACCGGACGCATGCTTCGAGCCATGCAACAATTGCAATTCCTGAGGGAAATTCTTGAAGAAGACGGGCCTGCGAGGAGGACTCGATCAGCAGTTCGTAGACTTCGATTGGGCGGGGGTGAAGATTTGCCGGAGGGTACGAATGATGCCGAGGCCGGCCCAAGCGGTGCAGCAATGGACGAGAACTAATTGTAGATTTTCGTAGTTGTGTAGCAACCAAGATATACTTCTCTTTTTCTATATCGTTCAACACTACTGAAATACATATGCTTTTCTTTTGCAAACTTGTTGGCACACTCTATGCATGTGTTTATAATCATATGATCATGTGAATGCTAATTATCATGGTGTCATTGTATGGTTAGCTTGATAAATAGTTAAGAGGGAGAAAAAATTATTTTAAATCTTGTAACAACTAATAAGTATCTTATGAACATGATAGGACAATAAAAATTAAACATACCGGTAGCGGATGTCAATCCAAAGTGGGGGGAGAGGGAAGTGATGGGGTGGGGGGGGGGGTGAGGGGGGGCGGGTGAGGGGGGGTGGAGAGGGGAGGAGAAGAAAAGAAAGGGAGGAGTGGGGAGAGAAGGGGAGGGAAGATGAGAGAAGGGGAGGAAGTGGAAGAGGAGTGGAATGATGGTCAATCCAATCATTGGAAATCCAAACATTCCCCCACTATATCCGGGATACTCCAAATCCCGGCTTTAATGAGGAATGTTTGGATTTGCTTATCCCATTAATGGTGCTTGTTTGCAAAACATAAGATTGGTGAGAGAGATGACAAAAACCTTTGCAAAAATTTTCAAAAAACTACGTGGGGTGGGTGAGAGGAGAGGGGCGGGTTACGGGGGGGTAGGGTGGGTACCGGGGGTAGGGCGGGTAACAGGGGGTAGGGCGGGTAACAGGGGGGTAGGGGCAGTCTGGGGGGTAGGGGGGTAGGGCGGGTACGGGGGGGATAGGGCGGGTAAGGGGGGGGTAGGGCGGAGGAGATAAGGAGGAGTGAGGGGTGAGGGGGAGGGAGTAGGGGGTGAGGATGAGGTGGGATGAGGGGGTGAGGGTGAGAGGGGGTGGGGGGTGAGGATGGGGAGGGTGATGATGAGGGGCGGGTGAGGATGAGGGTGGGGTGGGGGGTGAGGTGAGAGGGGGGGGGGGGTGAGGATGGGGGGGGTGATGATGAGGGGGCGGGTGAGGGGGAGGAGAAGAAAAGAAAGGGAGGAGTGGGGAGAGAAGGGGAGGGAAGAGGAGAGAAGGGGAGGAAGTGGAAGAGGAGTGGAATGATGGTCAATCCAATCATTGGAAATCCAAACATTCCCCCACTATATCCGGGATACTCCAAATCCCGGCTTTAATGAGGAATGTTTGGACTTCATTACCTTAAAAATACCCGGTAGGCAGAACTCTGGGCCTTGATTAGAGGTGTGACTATTTGGTCAATTTGGATTCGACGCAATGCTGCAGTCTTTGCAGGTGATTCGTGGACATCAACAAGGCTCAGGCTCGCAATATGGGACGGGGTTCTTGACCTGGCCAAAATGTCCTGGAAGCGCGCTACTGCACCGCAAGGCCCCTCCCGGGCACCAAGCGCTCGACTGCAACGACAATTCTACTCTGTCTGGCTCCAATCAGATACATTTGGAGCGGTGCTCAATGATAAGGCGACGTGGAATCATCGCCCTCCCCCGCCCGGGCAATTTCCGTGATATTTTTTAGAAGGGAAGCAGACTCTCCCACGCCCTAGGTTCCAAGGGTAAATTCTCCAGTACACTCAAGGTCCAAGGTCAGGTATTATCATAAAATACAAAAATAGGTCGCCGGCTCCGCTTGTCGTTGCCAGGTTTTGCAACGGTGTATTGTTCTTTTCTTTGCAATGGAATTTTCACCATTTGTTCCAAAAAAAAAAAAAAAAAAATACCGGTAGGTGGAAGAAGGAGCCAAGGGGGGATCCAAGAAAAGAGAGAATTGAAGTTTCCGTACTTCCCTCTCTTATTCAAATTTGCCCCACTACAAACCAATTCCCCCCTCCATTTCAAAGTCGAGCTACCACATCCCCAAAAAAATAATCTTCTTAAAATGTGTGCTCTTTCTCTCCAATCCCACATTCTATTATGTTTATTTCATTCTTCTTCCCAATACTATATTACAAATAAATTTATCATCCTAATGGTTTAACCATATATTTGATTTTACGCTTACTATTTATATTAAGACTAAAGAATATAGTGGTGGGTAGTATTATGTTTGGATTTCATTCTTCTTCCCAATACTATATTACAAATAAATTTATCATCCTAATGGTTTTATCATATATTTGATTTTACGCTTACTATTTATATTAAGACTAAAGAATATAGTGGTGGGTAGTATTATGTTTGGATTTCATTCTTCTTCCCAATACTATATTACAAATAAATTTATCATCCTAATGGTTTTATCATATATTTGATTTTACGCTTACTATTTATATTAAGACTAAAGAATATAGTGGTGGGTAGTATTATGTTTGGATTTCATTCTTCTTCCCAATACTATATTACAAATAAATTTATCATCCTAATGGTTTAACCATATATTTGATTGTACTCTTACTATTTATATTAAGACTAAAGAATATAGTGGTGGGTAGTATTATGTTTGGATTTCATTCTTCTTCCCAATACTATATTACAAATAAATTTATCATCCTAATGGTTTAACCATATATTTGATTGTACTCTTACTATTTATATTAAGACTAAAGAATATAGTGGTGGGTAGTATTATGTTTGGATTTCATTCTTCTTCCCAATACTATATTACAAATAAATTTATCATCATAATGGTTTAACCATATATTTGATTTTACGATCACTATTTATATTAAGACTAAAGAATATAGTGGTGGGTAGTATTATGTTTGGATTTCATTCTTCTTCCCAATACTATATTACAAATAAATTTATCATCCTAATGGTTTAACCATATATTTGATTGTACTCTTACTATTTATATTAAGACTAAAGAATATAGTGGTGGGTAGTATTATGTTTGGATTTCATTCTTCTTCCCAATACTATATTACAAATAAATTTATCATCCTAATGGTTTAACCATATATTTGATTGTACGCTTACTATTTATATTAAGACTAAAGAATATAGTGGTGGGTAGTATTATGTTTGGATTTCATTCTTCTTCCCAATACTATAGTACAAATAAATTTATCATCCTAATGGTTTTATCATATATTTGATTTTACGATCACTATTTATATTAAGACTAGAGAATATAGTGGTGGGTAGTATTATGTTTATTTCATTCCTCTTCAAATAACATTTTATTTAATAAAATTTTAAAAATTTTAAAAAAATTTGAAAAACGGAGCAACCCTCCTTACCCCCTCTTACCCCCTCTCCTATCCCACCTCCCTACCCCCCCCCCCTTATCCATCCCCCTTACCCCCCTTATCCCTCCCTCTACCCCCTTATCCCCTCCCTCTACCCCCCTTTATCACTCCCCTCTACCCCCCTATCCCTCCCTCTACTACCCCCTTACCCCCCTTATCCCTCCCTCTACCCCCCCTCCCCCCCCCCTCTCCCTTCCCCCCGCCCCCCTTACCCCTCCCTCTACCCCCCCTTCCCCGCCCCACCCCCTTCCCCCCCCCCCTTCCTCCGGCCCCCCCCTTCCTCCTCCCTCTACCCCCTATTCCCGCACCCCCTTTCCCCGAAACCCGCCCCTACCCCCGCAACCCGCCCCTCACCCCCGTAACCCGCCCCTCCCCTCGTAACCCGCCCCTCCCCGTAATCCGCCCCTCCCCCCATAGAAATCCCCATCTTCCCATCCATGTACCATGGGGGGTCCAACCACTATATAAGGGGCGAACTTCTCATTTGTAACCCGCCCCTCCTAGCTCCCAAGATTCACTTCTCTTCGTGAGGGTTGGATTGGGGATTGGGGAAGGGCGTTTGAGCACATTAGAAGGAGGTTTTCAATTTTTTTTTTCTACAACGATGGCGACCAGCGCTAGCTGACAACGGAGCTAATGTCAAAATTGGTTCACGCAAGAGAATAGAGCAAAGAATTATTACAAGGGTTTACATGATATACCAAATTGGCCACTAAAGCCTTCATCCTTTAGGCTCGAATGCGATGGGAAGTCAACGGAGGACAACAAGAGAGTGGAATTCGTGGTATGAATTTCATGATGATGGGAACATTACGTGTGTTTTTTGCAACACAACATTCACCTACAAACGAATTCGAGCATTCATGCACCTAGGCTACATGCCGAAATCTGAGAAGAGTGTGTGTTCCCTTGTACCACATCGTGTTCGCAGCAGTTTGCAAATTGTGGGGGCATAGTTTCGCGAGAATGAGTGATGAAGACATGTACGGTGGGAATTCTACTACGAGATGGTCCCTCCAAGGGAATTCCTAGTGGTTCTTCATGCCATGTAGGTGTTGATACAAACACGGGGTTGGAGTAAGGGGTGGAAGTCCTCACAGAGGAGGCGGGATGCATGCGTGGTAGAGGACGTGAGAATCCACACTCCATGTCGCCTACCCGAGGCGCATCAAATTCTACGAGGTCCGTAGCGAGACGCCAACGTAGCATGGAGGAATCTTTGAACACCGCGAAGAGGAGAGAATTGGATGAAAAGTGGGCGATTGTTTCTATAACGCAAATATCCCATTCAACGTGGCGAGAACCCGTTTTTTATTGAAGCGGTTTTAGCAACTTCCAAGGCGAGGTTTGACTATGTTCCTCCATCTTATCACCAATTCAGGACTAATCTCATGGAACCCAAACAGATTGCGAGTCGAGAAGGAGATTGAGTCAAGAACCGGATTTGCAAATCCCGCGTATGGGGTGTCCATATGCACCGATGGTTGGGACGATGTGAATCGTAGGCCCCTCATGAATGTGATGATGACGTGCCCACCTGGAGATGTATTTCTAGGAAGCATTGACACCATCAAGGCGGCACAAAATCGCAACGTATATAGCGAGACAAACTCAAAGTATTCATTGAGAAGGTGGGACCTAAGAATGTCGCAGGTGTGTACGGATAACGCCGCAAACATGCTTGGAGCAATGAAATGTATCATCGAGGAGTATCCATGGATTTTCTCGCAAGGATGCATGGCTCATGCTTTGGATCTCCTATTGGAAGATTGGGCAAAAATCGACATCTTGAGGACCTTATCGAGAGGGCAAGGAAGTTGTGCCATTATATTAGGAAACATCATGCAACAATGGCAACATTTCGTGAATTGAGTCCTAAACTCTCAATCCTGGTGCCGGGGGAGACGCGCTTTGCATGCAATATGTTGATGATGGACCGACTCGTCAAACTCAAGCCTGTCCTAGAGGCATCGAAGACCATCCCGAGTTGAGAACTATACCAATACATTGAGAGACGAGAATGGGAGGGGAGCGGGCAGCCACCGCCATGCGCAATATCGTGCGCACCATTGAGGATGGGGCCTTCTGGCTGCGGTGCAAGAATTTCATTTTCATGACGGAGGAGGTTTTGAAAGCATTACGCGTGTTTGATGGCCGAGAACCCGCAATGGGTAAGGCATGGCTCATACTACAAGGATTGCATCAACATGTGACTTCATTCAGGGATCCACCATTTAGCGTCCGACCAGATATTGCAACAATATTGGAGGATTCATTCAAAGCGAGGAGGGCCATGTGTTTTACGGATCTTCACTATGCAGCTGCCCTCTTGAATCCATATCTCAAGGAGAATGCAGCGCTAAAGCAAGATGGCGTAGCCCTCCGTGCGCTATATCGTGTAATTCGTAAATTAAAAAGACGTGGTGGGTGTGAAGTATGAAGACGTCATATCCGAATTACAAGAGTATGACGAAGGTACAGGGCCATATAGCCCCGATATTGCCTTCAACATCCGTGCAACAAACATGCTCCCCCATCAATGGTGGTATAGGATTGGAGATCAATACCTTTCCAAAATAGCGGTACGCATATTGTCTCTCACATGTTGACTAGTTTCTGTGAGCGTAATTGGAGTGCTTACTCATTTGTGCACAACAAGAGCCGAAATCGGTTAGCCCTGAAAAAGCGAGAGACATTAGTCTATATCTATACCAATGGCCGTGTATTACAAAAAGACCAGGGCCCGAACCACTTGCCGGGTATGAAGACAATGTCAACTCGAGGATTTGCACCGGATGCCCTCGGCCCAGTTCCGGTAGATGAGCCCAACCGAGATTTCATAGAAGAGGAGGACGATAGTGACATGGAAGCCAATTGGGAAGGTAGAGAATACCGACAAAATCCAGATCTCGGGGTGAAGGTGCGGACCTTCTAGGGGAGAGTAGGGAATATTACGGTGAAGACGATGCAATGGACGATGACCAAGAGCCAATCCGTTGGGGTCTTTGGAGCATGGAGTACAAGTCCTACTCGTCGCATTCCATCGCGGACAATCGCCCCGATGTCGGCATCAATCAAGCGCGGATTACGATCGGATTGTAAAACGAAGATTTGGATCATGGGCTAGATCGTGAAGCAAATCAAACCATACCCGCTCATGATGTTAACTACAACCACCCCTCTTTCGGAAACAATGAGGACAATGAGCGAACGAGGAGAAGATGGCACAATTGGTACTATTGGAACTCCCAATACCTATACAACAATTGTGGATCGTTTTGAAGATGTGGCCCCGCGAGAAGTGGGAAATAGCCCAAATGCATCAAGATTGGGAGGGATTGGGAGAACTATTACACCCGTTGTTGCACCCCAATGTCTTGATCCGAATCTCGAGAGGATTCACGATGCATTCGAATTCACCGATGATGTTGACCCAATGCACGCGGATATTCCGGTCTCCAGAACAGTCTCTGGGCTAAATACACCTACACCAAATACTAGTGGAGGAGCAACAAATGCTAGTGGAAGAGCTTCCCAATCTGATGGGTCCCGTGGGAGGCCTCCTATTATCCCTAGGCCCGGTATCCATCATCCAATGGAACAATACCACCAAGCACGTCGAAGAAACGGAGCTAGAGGACGTGAGGGAACTAACACTCCTAGCGGAAACGTAGACCGCAGAGGGTTTGGAGGCTCAACATCCACTACAAAACGGATACGGCCTAGAGGCATTGCAGACACTGTAGATGGAGAGGGACAGAATGTTGGCGATGTCTTGTCTTCCAGGCCAAGCAGACGTTCTTCATTAGGAATAGGGGGGAGGAACCCAAACACGGTAATTGAACCATTCGTGGACACATATGTTCCTGGTCGCACTTCATCAACACCAGCTTTTGTTGTTCCTAGAGGACCGCCGGTGAATTCGGATGGGGAGTGTCCCAGAGCAAAGAGACACAAGGTTATTAGACTTGAGGAAAACCTATACGGCGAAAAAATAGCCCTTCTCCGCAATAAGTCTACTTGTTCTTCAAGTGGTAGCGACGACGATGCGATGATTGAGGGTGGCAACAAACGACGACGACGACGACGATGATGGTGACGGTGCGATGCGATGAGGCGCCCGATGATGATGACGTTGTTATCCAAGACCCGATCCGAGATCCTAACATAGAGAGTACACATCCACCGAAAGGGTGCGGCGATCAAATCGTTTTAATAAGTAGAATGGACTTATATTATCTATTTGGGTATTTTAGAACTTCTCATCATTATTGTAGTCCTTTATTAGACACTATTATTAGTCTATTATAGTGCATAAGTTTTTAAAAAAAAACATCGCATTGTTCAGATTATGTATTATGGGAATATATATAATTTCCTTATATCTACGTTGTATCGTTATTCAATATGAATTATATTATATCATATTATTATTCATGATTTCTACTTTTTACTACATTACATTCGCCTTATGTATGAAAAATAAGGCAATTTCTATTATTCGATGCATGTGTACATCGTCCTATGACATATTTAATTGCATTGTTTTGATTTGAGGTCACATATTTACTTATTCCCACCCCTCATCACTCTTCCAACTGCTCATATGCATACCTTGCCAAATACCACTCAACCTATGCATGAATCAGTTTGTAAATACTACGATATATCTATTTAAAGAAATTCCCAAAAAAAAAATTCAAGAAAAAAATTAAAAAAAAATAAATGAAAACGCAGCAACCTCCCTTACCCCTTCCCCTAAACCCCCCCCTTACCCCCTCCCCTACACCCCGCCCTACCCCCTCCCCGTCCCCGTCCCCCTATCCCCCCCCCCCCCCTTCGACCCCTCATCCCCCTCCCCCTCACCCGCCCCGCCACCAATGTAACCCGCCTCAAAAGTTCACCCCCTCTAAAGTTCACCCCCCCCTAACAAAAGTTCACCCGCCATGGCACACTTTCACCCGCCCCCGACGCCACGATGGACTTACACGTCACATCCTACGTGGCTTTTTACTGCAAAGTTTCTTACCCATGAAAAAATTACACGCCTCCTACTATCAAGGTGGGCGGGCACGCCCGTCCGTCCGGGACAACTCGTACGTCCGTTTTGTCCGCCCGATTGCCTCAACACGCCCGATATGACAACCTTGATCACGGCCTCAATTACGACGGAACGAAATGGAGTATACTGGAACGCACAGTCTCATTCAGCATCAACTTCGTAAGAAATGGTAATGAGTCGATGAGCTTAGAGCGGTGCAGATCAAGTGACTTTCGGCGGCGCGAGTGGTGTGGGCGATGGACCCGACCGCTGGCGAACGATTCCTGCACTGCAGACTCCGACGGGAGATATTCTCATTGCTTTTCTGAGAATTCGAGCACTTGGTGCTCTGGCGATGTCGCAAAGTTAGAGAGCATGGGCTGGTCCTACTCCGCGCACTGCGCCTTTCACATCTTCCAAGCGCAGGAGGCTTGGGATTGTCTAGCCGGCCGCTGGCTCTTCTTCTGGGGCGAATCCAGACCGTCCTCCACACTGCTGTCTGCTCCGACAGCGGCTCCTCCAACACCGCTGTCTGCTCCGACAGCGACTGTGGGGGAGCGAGAGTTTTGGGAGAGACCCTCCTCCCATGTCCTCCACACCGCTTCTTCTCAAGTCAGGTCACCGTTGTCGTAGGACTCGCAGAGCACTCGTGTTAGGATTTCACGTGACCACTTTGCTCCTGCACATCCCACACAATCATGCCAAAAAATACTCGATAATATCCAAATGCATGAATGCTTTCTGAGAGCACGATGACTGACACGATACAGTACTGAACAGAAGATACCCACTCCGACCTCAAGTTTCATGTGGTTTTCATGATATTCATGGTTATTGTTTGTGTTCGGAAACAATAAATGCGAAGCAATTCACTTGGAGCTGCTGAGCTAATATAGATTACCACTTAAGTGCTCTTGTCACGACGCAATTGATCGAAATGATCAACTTCGTCCGGAACAAGGTGTTGTCATGTCAACCTATTCAACCATGAAACTTCAAGTGGTGGTGATGCACTCAAAGATCATCCGATCCAATAAATAGAGGACATCATCTTGTACTAATTGCCATTGAGCTTGTTACTCTCAGAATCAGTTAACATGGCAATATACTTTCTACTCTTACTATTAGAACCGATTTCCGACGATATCTTGCTCAGAAGACATCAGTATGGTAAAATTCTTGGGCAATCTCGATTTGTGAATTAGGGTTCCTGTCTTCAATAAGATGTCATCTTTTAGGGTTTGTACATCTCTAGTTTGTCAATGCCTACATACCCAAATAGAATGTCTCTCGGAAAAGCGTATCCATCCATCATGCTTTGAACATGATCCGCAACACGAAGTATAAGTACGTCGGCTAGATGACTCTCCGAGATGATTGCACATTCACCTCAAGCCTTCATAGTAATTATGCTCGAAAACGACACTTCATTCCAACTTGCAAATCGGTGACCCTAAAACCTCAGATAATAGGTCTCAAAAAAGTGATATAGTCTGCCCACCTTGTTCACGGGCGCCGGATCACGAAGAGATCGAGAGCACACCGTATTCTCGCGTACACTCAACATGGGCACAACAAGGCCAAAATCAATGTGCACTGCAGGAAAAACTAGCAACACTTAGAAACAGAACACACGTAATCATCTATCAGATCGCTCTGCGCATGAAGCTTTAATTTTATAATGATCGAGAGATTAGGTTACTGTGAATAGACGCTCGCTAGATACGAGGCCTCACGCATGAACGAGTAGGAGCCATGTAGAAGGACGATCCGACTTTTAGCAAACAAAGTGGATCTTCCGAGAATAGCGACGATGAAGCGGATTGGCGAGCTCCGGATGTAGATCCTTGTCATTTGAAATTGAAACAACGTGCGAGAATAAAGGTCAAGGAGATGTCTCTTCATGCAATAATTTAACCGAGGTGTATGAGAGAACGTACCCAGTGTGAATTTGCATTGGGATGTTTTGTTGTGTTGCAACTTCTAATGCACGCACGAACATGAAGTCAATAAAAGCCTTGTTCGACATCTGGCTGGCTCCTCCCGCACTGCCTCGCTCCGACGGCGCTCCTCCTCCCACACCACTGCTCCCTCCCTCCCGGTGGGGTAGGAGGGAGCGAGAGTTTTAGGGGAGACCCTCCTCCCACGTCCTCCACACCGGATCACTGTATTTTAGTGCTACGAGCGTTTTTCAGAGCTCACGGAAGGGATGGGTAATGAGCCCCCTAATTTTTTGATGTGTAGGCTGTAAATGCCAAGGAGTAGGCTTCCAAGGGTAATTTGGGGTCGCAAACCTCAAATTTGAATCCAAAATCATCAAAATTGGTCACCGGGGGGTCCAAATGGAGAACTCCACAAATTTTGAGGAAAAAATTCCATTGGCTGATGGGCTCTTAAAAAAACGCTCGTAGGAGTGAAATACAGGGATTCCTCCACACCGCTCTCTGCTCCGACAATGGCTCCTTCCACACTACTATCTGCTCCGACATTGGCTGTGGGGGAGCGAGAGATTTGGGGGAGATCCTCCTTCGACGTCCTCCACACCGCTCTCTGCTCTGACAACGGCTCCTCCCACACCACTATCTGCTCCGACAGTGGCTGTGGAGGAGCGCGAGTTCTGGGGGAGACCCTCCTCCCACGTCCTCCACACCACTCTTTGCTCCGACAACGACTCCTCCCACACCACTATCTGCTCCGACAATGGTTGTGGAGGAGCGAGAGTTTTAGGGGAGACCCTCCTCCTACATCCTCCACACCGCTCTCTGCTCCGAAAGCGGCTCCTTCACACCACTGTCTGCTCCGACAGTGGCTATGGGAGAGCAAGAGTTTTAGGGGAGACCCTCCTCCCACGTCCTCCACACCGCTGTCTGCTCCGACAAGGGCTCCTCCCACACCAGTGTCTGCTCCGATAGTGGCTGTGGAGGAGCAAGAGTTCTGGGGGAGAGAAGTGTGCAGCTGCGGCATCGGAGTCACGAGGGCGCGGGAGAGAAGTGTCTAGCCGCGGCATGAGAGTCACGAGGGCGCGGAGGAGGCAACGCGAGGAGCCTCGTCGCAGCCATGTAGATTTAAGTGGGGTGAGAGTGTCTATTTCCACATCCCCCACACCGCTGTCTGCTGCGACAACGGGGGTGGAGAGCAAGGGATTTTAGAGGAGTCCGGTGTGCAGCCGCAACGGTGGGCATAGGTGTGACTGTGGGAGGGATGGCGCGGGTGGGAGGGATGGCGCGGGTGGGAGGGATGGCGTGGGTGGGAGTAAGAGCGTTAATGGGAGAGTCCGCGGGGATGGTGAAAGTCCAGTGGTGATGAAGCTAAACACTGCCAAAGCTGTTGTGGAAGTGGCCTTCCTCCACACCGCTGTCTGCTTCGAATGCGAAGGTGGTGGTGTGGACCGTAATGGGGGAAGAGGGGGACGAGGTAGAGCAGCATGAGCGGACCGAGGTGTAGAGTTGACTGTGACGGAAATTGGAGTGTTAGTGTAATAGGGGTTTGTTTAAGGTTGTGTTGTTACTTTCATACATCTTTTTACTCTATATTCATCGCTATTGTTCTAGGAATCATCTCAGCAAAGCATGGAGATCGAAGACCATGCTACTTTTGCGGAAGAAATCAAGGTATTTGTCATGATTTATGAAAAATTCTGTTGTGCGTCATACAACAACTTATATTCATTGATTTTATTGTGATGCAAAGTTTTTGTAGTGCCTAGCTTCATGTGATGAACTTCATGTATTTGTCTATGCCAGTTTGAGAGTTATAACCATTATGTGTTTTCCCCTAATTTTAGGTCTGTTCTGATGCTTCTAAGCTTTCCATCAATTCTCCGCCCATTATCTCTCAGACCTCTACGACTCGTACAATGTCCATTATTGTACTTGCAACCACTCGACTGTAAACGATTTAGATAGTCGTTCGGTAGCGGTTTATTCTCCAGAGTATATGCCTACCTCTCCGGTTTATGAACCCACATCGCCTGGGTATATGCCCATGTCTCGGCTATTTGAGCCCACCTCACCTCGATTGTCTCATGTTCCTCCGACTTCACCTTTGGTTATGAGGAGGCCAGCTCCTGTGGTCTTCGCCCTTACGGCAAAACCAAGAAGTACGGTCCCAACCACAACGCGTCATTGGAAGGCAATCATGCATTGGACTAGTACAAATGATACTTTTACCTAAACACGGGCTCCACGTACATCGGCTCGCAAGTGATAGAATGCGCATCCGATGATCATTGAGTTGTGACAAAAAATATTTAATATTGAAAAGAGTTTGTGATATCTTCTTTATGATTAATTTATTTTGTATTACTTCATGTGTGTTGAGTTTGAATATAGATTGGCAGGAAACCCCAACACATGAGGTCTTGCCAACATCTTGTCCTACAGAGTTGAAGAATGGTGTTGAAAGCAAATTGCAACATCGAATTCAACACAAGATAGAGTTCATCAATGTACTCTACAGCCTTCGAATTCACCCCTGTTGCTTGTCCCCCTGTGTGAAATGATATCAATGGCAAGAGTAAGGCCAGTTGGAGAAATGAGAATCCAATATCTTCAGAGAGAGTTCGTCAAGGGATATAGAGATGGAGATCGTGTCATGTGATAAAGTTAGAAGATTTCTAGGATCTACTCAGTCCAGAGAAATACCAGATCTGCTTGTCGAACAAACTATCTAATCCTGGATGGTTTACCTTAACAACAAAAAATTTCATTGCGTTTCTTTATCGAGTAAGACTTCAAACACGTAATTTGTTATAATGGGAATATTCAAATGATCAAATTGAGCTTGAGTTGAGCCAAATGTATTGTGTAAGTACATTTAGCTCGACTCCACCTAAACCCACATTTCTCAAAATCAGTGAATAATACCATTATAACAAATTACGTGTTTTCACATATACCTCCTCGCCATTGTTTGTCATCGAGTTTCATATTATTATTGTTTGGAAACCAACTAATTAAAATCACCTTTCTACAGCGTGAGATTGCAGTTACCTCGGATGATGCTGCTAAGGGGTACATGGAGAAAACACCAAAGGAAGAACAAACTGCGACTAGTAGACTTTGATATGTCATGACTTTGGCATCAGAGAACATGGTGGAAGCCGTAAAGAAGAAGGACTTCACCAAATATTAGGCAGTTGCTAATCCAAAAAATGGTGATGAAACTTCGGAGAGGTGAGTTTGTAAACACTTCCATCACTGTTACATTGTTTTCACGCTACTATCAAACAATTTATCTATTTGTTTATATCATGTTTTTGACCTCAATTAATCGGCACTTCAGTGAATTCTCAAAACCAGATATGACATTGGATAGGATACAGAAGATAGTTCCAGCAGCAGTGGATACCAAATACAAAACGCATAGGCTAAAGTGGTGGAACTCATTGCCGAGTTCACGGATCTCTTACTGATTTCTCCCGCAACAATTCAAAGAAGCCGACCTCGACCCTTGGTTGAACAAGGCTGCATTCTGAGCAGGCGTTAAGCATTCCACAACTCCATTGTGATTGATATGAATATTCTAAATTTCACTCATATCATTGTGATGTTTAACTATTTTTTTCTCATGTTCTGGTTGGACGAAGTTGTCTGCCATGAGTTTAAGGACATTTGCAAGGCGAGGAAGCTCACCATCAATTGGAAAGCATTCCCTGAGTCCTCCAGATCATATAGTGAAAGTAACGATTATAGCTTATCTTGAGTTTGTACAACATTTTTAACTTCTCTTGTATTCATTTGATTTGATTTAATTTGATTGAATTGGATTTCATTACATATCGCTACAACCTTTGCTCCACACACTTTTTGCATTATTTTACTCAAGAATACGGTATTATAATAGTTTTGTCGTTTTATATTTTTACTACTGTCCACGGTAATAGGTGTTATTATCTTTACTTCACTTCATTTTCAGATTTAGTCTATCCAAATATAACCAGAATCTTCCAATAATAATTTATAATGCTGCAAAAATCCACGGTCATAGGAACTCTTGACCAAGACTGTTTTCTTCTTTTCCCCAGAAAGTTAAATCGCTGAGCCTGCTCGTCGCTCGCTGCTCGCTGCTCGTGGCTCACATCTTAGCAGCTACCATGTCAAGAAGGGTCAGATTGCCTCAGGTTCTCCTTTGACCAACTTAACCATTGAACGTGCCGAATGTAGAAAAATTTAACCATCGAACGTGCCAAATGTAGAAAAATGACATTTTGGATGAAAGGTAATAACATTGAAGAGTCATAATTTTTTCATCTGAAGTTTATTTGATCTGAGATGTTTAGATCAAATCAGGCCTGAGATGATTAGGGAAAAAATTCACCCATATTTGGTAAAAAGTAGAAATTTGAACATACCTCTCACATAAAACTCTTCTTATAGAGTTATAGGTTCTCATACTTTGGGAGAAACACTTTCTAAATTCAAAATTGGGAAAAAATATCTACTAAAAACGTTTAGCTTGTAGGAGCTTTACACATTCACCAAAATTAACTTCTAAACATCCTTGTGTTTTTGGGAGCTTAACCCCTCAACGCCCGAGCCTATTTTTAGTAGAAAAGCACATTTCCATAGAAATCGTCATAGATGAAAATCAAGAGAAGCTATTAAGATCTCAACCTTACAAACTTGTAATAGACTTATCAAAGATCATGTGGACCAAAATTTGAGTCATGAGGCCTTATAGATCGGGAGATCGTAACATATTAATATCCAAAACAAACTGCAAAATTTCATCATTTTCACTTTGAGGTGGAAATGCTACCAATATACGTATTGCAATGAAAAAATCACCAACTAGAAAGATGTTCAACTTCATCTTATTAAGTCCTTCATCCAACAAAAATTCATCAAAAAAATTTCTTGGCTCAAATAAAAGCCATGCAATGGTAAAAACTACCGAACATTTTACAAAGGAAAAATAGTCCAAACCTAGACCCTTTGCATTCAATTTCATGCCTTATCTTCAAAACATCTTCGATCTTGTTAAGGTTTCTACCACTTAGAGAAGACTCTAATTGGAGGCCATCCCAAAAAATTAAGTTGAAATCCAACGGTGGATGAGGGAGATATAGCTCCTCAAATATCATCCATTTTCTCACTTTTTCTGTTGACAAAACATCATTGCAAATCCAGTAGCAAAATCATTTGGATCAAAAAACTTCTCACTACAAAGTTGTTAAGAATCACCTTAAGATCATGACCATGAAAAAAGAAATCATGAAAAACTATTTTTAATTTCACATAATTGGCTTGCAATGGTAATACATGCCCCATGCTTGGAAACCCAAAAACAAGAGCTGTTTTCACTAAAGTGCATTCTATTAATTCATAATTTATTGTATGGGCTTGCAAATTTTAGAACACAAACTAGACTTGATTTGGAACCTAACCCAAGTGATTTCATCCAAAACGGACCTCGGATGAAGAAGATATGGCTCTTCAAAGTTTCTGGATGTACATCCACAATGTCGTTTTTCGACATCGTGGGCGTTTAAGGGTTAAAGTCTCAAAACTGCAATTGATTATTGAGAAAATATTACCTATTTTAGAAAATTTGACCCTATTGATCTAGTTTAGAGTTTAAGGTCTTTATACTATCTTTGGAATGCTAAATCATAAGAGTTTTGGAATCCATATTTTATAACACATTTAAGTTTTTCTTCAAATCCCTCGTGCAGTTGTGCCTTTAGGGGTGTATCACCGGAGGGTGATTTTTCCTTCAAAGAGAAACAAATGTTATAAAGAATGCAACTTCAATTTTTATGTTCGCTCCAATATCTGAATTACAATGAATTTTGGAAGCCAAAATGTTTTTGATACACTTAACCAATATGTAGGTTCACCTAAAATTGATAACACCGAAACTAACATTTTAGATACTTTTAATTTATTTGTATTTTGAACCAATAAATGTATTATATCAATTGGGAGAATTACAACCATGAACCTAAGTAGCATGGCTCCTTGGCCGAGATACTTTTGTGGGCGGATTTGGAATACTCTAGTGGTTGGTTATGAGTGTTTGGTCAGTTTTAGGTGCCTCAACCTTACTCTCCAATCACAACATTTAGAAGGTTGTGGTCCATCTTCATGGTCCATAGTGTAAAGCGACTCTTAATCTGCTTTCGCAAAGTCCAATCCCGGTAATTAAAATGTCATATCTGCTTCATCCAAAATTGGTCATCATGCTTCATTTACTTGACTAGCATATTGCTTGTTGATTTTATTCTATTTTTCATTGCAAAAAATGATTACATACACTCATTAGATTTCCAGGGCACATTGAGAATTTCTAAAACCAAACAATAACACTCCAATATCAAGAATGAGGTTCTACTTGAATTTGGTAATTTCTTTCCTGCTACCAAAAAGACTGCGTGTAAGGGAGACTGCTCAAAACTGGAGCAGTACCAATAATGGAGCACTGGGCTTCTTGATTCAGAGGTACATAATAGCTTCTTCACTCAACAATAGCATGTACTCATGTCCAACATTATAGGGTGCAAAATTAGGGCCCCATTTCAAATACACGTATAAGAGCATGCCCAATCGAAACGGTAACGTCTCCCGCTAACGGCTCATGGAGGGCCCGGCCGAAATTATGAACCCCAATGGGCTCCGCACTGCTCCCTTCATCCTGCCGCGACCCTCCATTCTCCTCCTGGTCTCTGCATATTTCGCAGCTTTGCAGGGAGACAAGTTTGCTCCCGTCAAGTACAGTCAACGGCACGATATCAGGGTTAGAGGCTGGAAAGGGAAAGAAAAGGCAAAAGAGCGTGAAGCTCGCCGGCCGCATCTACTGCTGTGCAGGCTACAGCTGCCACGCTGGAGGGCTAGACAGCCACGCTGGAGGTGGACCGGGTGCATACAGTGAGGCTCAAGGCGCGTTTGACGGGCGTGGGTTGGATCAGGAGCCCGTCAATTTTGAAATGCACCGCATGTTCCGTCAACGTGAGTCCCGTTACAGCACGTTTGGAGGGCGCTTTACAGGGAGCTGATTGGGCATGCTCTAAGACCACCTCCAAATATTCATAGCAGATTGCAGAAGAGTCCAAAAATCATGAATCCACTATGACTATCATTCCACCTACTTTCCCCATGCATGAAAATTACTTCAATTACTACCTTCAGTACAGAATGGGAAATTTGAGCCATCTTCTAGCACTCTCCCTTTTCAGAGACCGAATCAAAGTGCTTGGGTGCGTCAGACATCTGTCCGTCTGAAGTTAATTACATTGAATCAGTGGATTGCCTGCCACTCGTCAAGTTAACCGTGACGAAGTACGATGCTGACAGTGTCCATGTTGGTGCATGCAGGATGGTCTAACAATTTTATTTTTCATCCTTACCGACAACTGAAAATATCCTTTTAAAGCCTCACTGACGAGTGGGATCGACCGCTCCGTTTGTTCGAATGCCCGATTGTGGCATCCGGTTCCCACGAAGACGAACGAAAGTGGACGACCTTTAATTTCTGACAATTGTGGCGTTGCTTTATCATACACTCTTTAAATCGCCTGCAGAATGAAGTGGTGGAGGCAGGGTTGGGGGAGAAATCTACAGGAACCAGCCAATATCCTCCTTACAAAAATCTCAACCGGTCATGGTATCACTTTGGTAGGTTTTTGCCTACACTTGAACTCTTGGACCTGTTTTTTGGGGAAATCAACCAGCCGCTATTTCACGAAACCGCGGTTCTCCTCGGACCTCGGACAGTGATATGTCTGATGGTGGCACCAGAATAAGTCTACTGAATGAATGGTGCAGGTAGGTTCAGCGATTTTTTTTTTACTATTTGTTGTGGGGCGCAAGACGCGACACAGTAACGAATGTAGGTTACTTTGGCGAAAAGGTTTGAATGGTACTAAAGTATTGTGACTCCAACCCCAAATTATTTTGTACTGTGGTGGCGACTAATTTTTTTGCACGTCTAAGTAGAACGAGGAAATGTTCCGGCACCTTCCACACTCAATGGTTGCTCGTGTGGCACCTTTTCACGCTCAATACTAGCTCATGTGGCCACTTTTATGAAATTTGTACTAATAGTCATACACATTCATGGACAAATCGACTCTAGAATTCAAAGACATGGAACTATAATTTGAGATAAAAGGTCATGAACATTCCACAAACACATTCGAAAACGCAAACATTCGCACAGTTCAAACATGCTTCACACAAGTTTCACACAAAAGGTCAAAAGCAATCACAATTCAAAGAACAAACATTGGGCAAAGCAGTCCGAAAGCAGTCCTAGGAGCAAATGTCGAACAGGTTCAAAGCATTCAGCTTGATTGAGCTTCAAACCCAAACCAACAGCCTTCATTAAGGTTCATGAGAGGAATACACATGCCTCGGTAATGGGTAGCTTGTGGACATGTGCATCTTCGAACCTGCAGACTCCAGCAAAGTGATTGACCTTCAAACCAGGACTAGTTTGAACCCGCAATCATACTCAAACACATTCAAGCAGCCTTCCTTGTAGAACTTCGGCCCATTCAGAACATGCAATTATATTGAAACACATTCAACATACCTCCCTATGGAACTTCAGCCCATTCGAAGCAGCTTGACCAGGGATGACTAATGAGCGGTGCATCTTCCAAGTACCTGTGAACTTCATGCAAATGAAAGAAACACGATAAATTGGCCGGAGGAGTCGAACCTCGGTCGTAGGCCCTGCCCAATACAGCGTCCAATTCCACCACCCCACCCTAGTTAGAAACTGTCAAATAATTCCAAAGCAATAAATATTTGCTATCATCATGGAAACAGAAGTGTGCTCTTACACTTCTGCGCAGTAACAGTTGCGGCTCAAACTCCACTTTGATATGGCTGCGTTGTAAGGAAAGTTCTCTTGCGTCTACCATGGTTGCGCAAAAATCTTGACACAAGTGTCAAGATGCCCACCCAAACGATTCCGGACCTTTGACTTCATCTACGCCAATGTGGAAAACGTCCTCTCGTCTTCCACACTGCCAAGCAAGGCTGTGACTGCGATGTTGGAGAGTTTAATAAACTCCGACAGGCGGCTTCTCATCAAACCGTTTTGTCCAACTTTCCCCCACAACTTCGTCAGTGGGTTTTCAGACATCGGCTCAGCCATGGCACTAGCCGAATTGCTCTTCATGGTGATTTTAAAGAGGCTGGTTTGCAAACCCAACAACTTTGCATCTAACATGGGCTCATAAGTCACCTTCTTAGGTTCATTGGAAGTGCCAGCAACAGTGTCTCAGGTAACACAGAAGTAATCACGGACTATTTTCAAGTGCCCTGGGAACATTTCGTCCGCATTTGGTTGTAACCGGAACTGTGGGAACACGATGCTCAATACATTCATAAGATCAGATTCGGAGAACCTCCTGTCTAGCTAACCAATCAGATGCTCCGCAGCATGGCGGCATTGTGCCTTAATGGCACATACAGTCTCTTCGAAGACCGCTCTGGTCACCGTCAGCTTCGACCCTTCTAACACAAAAGTGCAAGGTTAGTTAGAGTGCATTCAAGCTTTACTCAAATGCACGCGGTTGAAAAGTCAAGGGAAAAAAAAAATAAAAAAAAATGAAAGTTTGAAAAAGGGTCGAGTTTCTCACTTGTGCTGCTGCAGAGCTTGTGTGTCGGGTATGTATCATAAGAAATTCAAAAACTCAATGCCTCACTGCCATCATTGAGGTCAACAACCCATTTTTAGGAGATTATGAAAGAGTCATCATTCACGACATCGCAGAAGTGCTGAAAGTGTTGCGACTGAAATGACGATTCTCCATCAACAAACATTATAAAGAGCTCGGCCTGGCAAATCTTCATAGCCGCGACATAGTCAGAAACAAATGCATGCCTTCACTATGCGAGCTTCATGAGAAGGTTTACAAATTCCAATAGAGGCAGCAAACATGGGAGGGCAAGGAGAGTCCCAAAATCCACCAACAGCTCCTAGTTGAGCCTGGCAGAGTACCTCGCTGCAGCTTGTTTAGCAGTCAAGCTAGGCTCCTTGACAGCCGCATCTTTGCAAATCTACACGATCAAAGTTTTGTACTCTGAAAAAACAGGTTCAAGTGGATTGAGGAGGCTGATCCTCCGGGTCTTCACGTTCCGCAGCATGAAATGACCCTCTGTTTCCATGAGGTCAACAATTTTTTGGAACTTTAGGTGCTTTTTGAGCAATGCTGCAAAGTAGACATACATTGCCTGACAAAGAATTTCAACTTTGTGGCCACTTGCCTCACTATAGGCAAGTTAGATATTGGCTGCACAGCCAAGTTTGTACGGTGTGTCATACAATGGATTCCAAATATCCATGGAGCATGTTTGAGTTGTAGTTGTTTGGTAACCCCGCTTCTGGAACCTTGGAATACCTTGGAATACCGATACACTATTGGCACCAAATGATACAAGTTTCAATGGGCACAAGAGAATGGTTATCTAAGCCTCCATGATGAACAGATGGGTGATAATGGCCTCAGTGACGGCATCAGAATCGTTACCTTCGGTAAGACCTTGTAAACCCAACAAGATTGATATGCGGCCAAATCCCACCGGCACATACACATGCAACCAAAGCCAGGACTCGTGGTCTATAGACGTTACCTCATCGGCGCTGATAGACAGGAAGGAGGCGTTTGCGAGTACCTTCTTGGTGTGTTCAGATAGTACCTCGGCCAAGCAGACCGCAAACACCCAACCGCTTGCCGTCGACCAATGCTTCATTGGCATATAATCAGGCACTCTCAAGTGTTGCAGCAAGGCCTGCTGGTCTTCGTAATCGCTCATTGGGCGACCATGACTTAGAATCTGAAACACCACCCGGAATTGCATGCCCTTCTTTTTCTTCTCTTTTGTGGCACCTTCATGCAACAATTGAACGACAGTTTTGCTGCCACCACGCGTGAAGAATATGCGTTCATTCTTTACTTGAGCACATGTGCTCAAGAAGAAGTGTTGGCCCTTCTTCACCTTCCCAACATCCACAAACGTCCGCCTTCTCCCAACATGTTTCCAAAGAGAATCGATTTTTGGAACCAGCAGCTTATTCCGGCCTTCCAGAGAAGTGCAAACAGTTCATCTTACCTGACAGACACGACCGTTGCTCCCAAGCACCGACTCCGCCTAGGGCAACCTTGGCGCCTATGTATCTTGGAACTGACGATTCTTCTCGTACCCTTGCCGCTTGAGCCTCGCTGCCTCCACCAACGGACTAGCAGTCGCTAGGTCCAAGACCTGTAGATCGCTTTCACTACTCGAAGCACGTTTCACTAGAAGCGTCCCGAGAGAGTCGTTGTCGCCATATGACTCAGAACCGCCATTATGTGTGCCTTCAGATTGGCCCAAGTGACACGACTGCTCAAGACTATCACTGAGTTCTATAATTCCCGAGACATTCACACGCCCCCCGTACAAAAACTTGAACAAATCTGCTTGTTTCAGAGCCATGACACCCAATTTTCGACACACATGCACAATGCACCCAGCAAAACCTACGGCGATGCACTCATGCACCCAATGCACTCAATGGCAATGTAAAGCAAGGTGGAAACTGAATGGACATGCAAAACAAAACAAAACACTTTTGAAGGTGCTCATGTGAGATCGGTACTTCCTTGTCTACCCTCCGAGCACCGCCTTGACACCATTGCTGCAGCTGCCCACTAACCCCACTCCAAAAGTGAAGCATACTGATATGCTCATCTGCATGGCGAGTTGGCGACCGAACATCATTGCAACTCGCAAGGCAACTGGCGAGATTCTCTGAGAGGCAGCGCCAAAATGGCGTGAAAACTAATCCGGGCGGCTGCAACGATTGGCGACATTAGCGAAGCTGGCGAACTCAAGGCGCCTCAGATTTGAAAACGAAGGAGGCGATCACACCGGGAAAGGTGACAGCAGAAATGGCGAAGTGGCGAGCCATTGTGGGCGGCGCACTCGCGATCACATTGCAGCCTTATTGCCGTTTTTGCGAAAGGGACCCCTAAAACCCTTATTTTTTTCAAGGGCAGCCTTGCACGGGCTGAAAAGGGGTAAGATTTGTGCAAAAAATTGGCAAAAAAAAATTCACTGGGTAGGTTTAGGTCTAATTTTGTCAGAAATTGAGAATTTCACCTCGCATAAAAAAGCTCGTTAGCTTGCTACTACTTTCGAGGGTTCTTGGCGAATTTATGATCTTTCATCTTCTAGTATCAGAAAAAGAGGCGCCCCAAGTGAACATGCTAAAAATCAACACAAATTCTAAATTTTAAATTGGAAAGTAGTAGGGAGTTGCATAAAAAATCAATTTTTGAGAATGTGCCGAGTATGTAGGAAATTGTATCAACTAGAACTATGTTTTTAATAATTCAATTAAAAAAAAAAAGTTATGGATTTTGAAGGTGGATTCGATCACCACCCAACTCCGGGACTCTTTCAGTTTGAACGCCTCACAGTGCAGGAAGAATTGTATGCATGCTTGGTGATCTCATGAAAACCGTAGAGATAAGCTATCAATAAGAAAGGTTGCGCAAGAGCACTGTCTACCTCACATTGTGACATAAAAATGACTTATTCTTCAATCATCAAATGACATCGGGTAGGAACCTATTTTCATGCATTTAAGGAGGTATGCCTATTTCCATTGGAATTTGGATGCTCGTTTTTTATCAGCTCATTGGCAAACTAAAAAAAGGTGAACCCAAGTGGAATTATATTTGTCTCATTTTTATGAATATGTTATGATTTTCAAAGTTTTGTAGGCCAAAACACCTATATATGTACATAGACCCCTACTAAAAGCATGCATAACGATAACTCACCTTGTAGAAACCTGTGCCAATCAATGAGTTTCTTTTGTTGAATTTGTTTTAGAAATAGAATCTCTAGTGCATAGTAATTAATTGAAGAATTGCTTGCTAATACATGTATTTATTGTGAATAGTTTGGGGGGGGGGGGCTCTCCAATATGGTTGGTCCTACCTTAACATGTACTCCCAAGCATTTCTTAACTGTATCTTATCGTGCGTTGTGTACCAATTCACACTTAAGGGCATTCCCAACGGACCGGCTAAAAGTAAGAAACATAATTCGCTACATTTGGCCAAATGAAGGTAATTTTTCTTTCCCAAGAGACTCACTATATGACCAGCCACCTTTAGCAACCTGCTAGTGAAACACTCAAACCTCCCAAAATTAGGAGCGTGCCACAACCGCTCAATACCCATTCAACTCGCACTCAAACGCCCGGTGAACTTAAAGGGAACTCGACTTTTGCGAGATTTCATGCCGCATATTGAAAAACCTCAAAACTTTTGGATTTTTGAGCTTTAAGTACTTTTGATTTTTTCTCATAGTGGGGTAGAAGACAAAATATAGAAAGGTCATATAGTCAATCCGTTGTTAAGGGTATAAAATCAAGGGGGTGCTATACTTAGCAATTTCTTATCCTTCTCTAAATTTAGCTAGTTTTTTAGCTAGTTCAAAATTCCCTAAGGTATGTTCCCACTTGACCTTACACGTGGTGGGAGAAGGTGGTTTATCTCCTTAACCCCCAAAGTCAATTGACCTCAAACTGCAAGAAAGTCTGAAAAGTGGCAAAAATGCCCACTTTTGATGCCAAGTGGAGAATTTCAAATGTTCACAAAATTTTAGGTATGTAACCATAAGATCTAGTACTTAACTTATAATCTCATATTCAAAATTTCTTACCCATTGTAAGGTCATACGTTCAAAGTTGAAGGAAAATTTATTTTCCTTCTTGTAGAAAGAATAACTATAGTAGTTTTGAGAGCCAAAAAAACCACATTTGGAAAATCTCATATAAAGCTCTTCGCATCCTTGTTCCCAGGTATGTTAGGAACATGTCTATGCAATTTTTACTCTCATGCAATGATGCATCCTATAGAACTTAAAGAAACACTCGATTCACATGGAGGTATGTTGAATTTCAACTACAAAGGCTCGTCTTTGACATTAATAATAGAAGGTGAAAATTTATTTGGATTCGAAATCGAAACGGTAAAGTCATTCTTTGGAACCTTTTTACATGTACACTACCTGGGAAGAGAGATATGGACACATGCATTTTCGAGCCAGAACCATGTAAAGACTCTAAAATTTGAAATGTTGTTACTCATTCAATTAAATTTGCTTAACCGTTTGTAATTGGAAACAAAAACAACACCTATATGTAATTGCTCCTAGAGCCTGTGGCAATTTTATGAGAAACATAATTTTTGGCATCCACTTGAAGTTCACCTTATTTTTGGCATTCTGCAAGTGTTCCATATTTCTCCTGCCGGGTACTGTACAAGAAACAAAACTTTAAAAAATGTAAAATCTTAAATTAGAGTGAGTTTTTGAAGTTTCTCGATTTAGGTATGTTGATTGGTAACTCTCCAGCCTCCATATATGTTGATTGGTAACTCTCCAAACTCTTTAGCCATTGTATTGTGAAGATTTTTATATCGAATATTTTTTAACAAACTAAAATTCATTTGTATAAGTTGAATAAACAAATTTTCATATATTTGCCATTTGGATATAGAACTTGATAATTAGTCTCGATTATTAATTAAAAATTCAAGTTATTTCGAGTAAGAAATTCTAGAAAACTGAGATAACCTATTTAGGACAGAAGAATATGCAAAATATCATTAACTTAACTTTCAAGTGAAAATGCACTGCATAGTATATGCAAAATATCATTAACTTAGCTATCAAGTGAAAATGCACTGCACAGTATATTATTTTATTTGAAAATTTGATAGGTGAGTTGATCAAAAATTTAATCGAATTGTTATAAAGAAAGAAAGAGGAACTCCGACCCATTTAGAGGCCGGCCTAAATAGAGTGTTTGTTTGACCTCTCCTTGGATGTATGCGCAGAGGTCATTACACCAATGGCGGGACTACTATTCCCTCCAATTCTAATACATGTATATTTCAATTCTTCATGATCCCAATTTTTGTTGAGATCTTATGAAAGAATGTTCATGTAGGGAACAGTGATTATATCATAATAGGTAATCTTCACCATTTGGTGAAATTCTCTTCACTAATGATATTCTATATTGTACTACTCTACTAGACTTCTCCTTTAGGTGTTTAGATTACAATTGGTCGAGACTTGTAAAGTAATATTTTAATGCCTTCCATTCTTCTTTGGCACATTCACCATTTACCTCATATAGCTATGTCTTGGGCAAACATTTTTGACCAATCGGTGACCTTCTACACCAACTGTAAACGGGGCCTAAATATAAGCTCTTTGCAAGAACTGTGTGGGAACATACCTTGAGAACTACAGAATAACATTTCTACTTCAATAATGTGGTACAGTATGTGAAAATTGGACTATCGAATGACAGGAGTGATCATTGGCATGCCATTTCCGGCCACAACTGGCAAACAAAAATTTTGGCAGTCTTTGGAGACGCAGAAGTCATGGCTTGGCGCTGCATTCATTGAAGTACTCTCTGATTACGAGAGCAACCCCCTCCAACCACTTGATTGTTTGTAATGTTTGGAGGTTGTAAGCTCACAAAATTCATACGCTGCACCAGTGCAGTCATGCTTATAGATCATAGTCAAATGTATAAGTCTATCAAAAACAAGCATTTATTCTCTCCGATTTATTCTCAAAATCTGCCCCGAACCGATTTCAACGTAGAAATTTCAAAAATTGAGCGAAGAATGTAATTTTACTTCGATTCAGGTTTTGGTTTGTGTGCATGTAAAATAAATGTAATTTTATATGCCCTTTTAACGGTCAGAAAAAAACATGCCTTTGATTTTGAATCTCAACATACTTCTATGTGGAAAGTCAAGCATTTCATTAGGTACTTTAGGTTGCATGAGGGTAAAAATTGTACACACATGTTTTAACTCACCTAGGAGCAAGACTGTGAAGAGCACAAATTATATATACTTGTGAAAATGTTCCATTTGGCACTCAAAACATTACCTCCCTTTTTCACAACTTTGTATAAACTTTGAACGCTATATTCACACAAGTTGTGAGGACTTTGATTCAAAAATTTGGTGTACATGATCTTGCATAAGTTCTCTACTAGAACCTATGGTAACATTCTAAAATATGCCAAAAAAAAAAAAAAAAAAAAAAAAAAAAAACTCACCTTGCATTGAAAGAGGGCATATTTGAGTTTAAAGCATGCAAACAGTGCCTTGAAACTCAAAGGGGTTAAATGCTTGTCGCTATTATTGACCAGTTCAAAACGGCAACCCCAGCACCGCACCGTTACAGTCCTGTGGTTTCTTCGCTGCACGCGCGTTGAAGGGAGCTCTCCCTTCACCAGAAAAGCATCTTACTCGTCATCGTAGTAGACTCTTCTAGAGTCGGTATTCACGGATTTACATTGAGTCTTTTCTCCTTTCACCAGATTCCTCGATGGAGACATGCATTGACGCTTGACGAACCGATGGACGTGAATGTTTGCTGCTGGAGTGCGACACTTTCTGAGTTACAGTGACCTGCTCGCGGAGATGGGGTTGTCGACTCTGAGGAACCGGCATGTTGTTCATGCTTCGGGCCGCGGTATCGTCCGCTTAAAGTAGAGGTAGCCATTTTGTACACGATTGGTTTGTCGACTTCAACTATGGCGTTGTGTGATCAGGTCCTAATAGGTGCGCTAGTTTTGATGGTGTACTTGGTTCAAGGTCATTCTGCTCAGACTACCAACTTCAGTCACGTCATATTCAACTCGCCGGACAATTTCACCGTGGTGGGTGATACATACTACCACCCCGACACAACCTCGTTCCTGCTCAACTCTGCCGCCTACTCGCTAAGCACAGGCAGCTGCGCGCAGTTGTATTACAAAGACAAAATCAGGATGAAAGACAAAGCTACTGGTGCGGTGGCTTCGTTTCAGACTGCCTTCACTTTCGAGATTTCGGGGTTAGACTACTGGGTTGGTACTGACGGATCGGGCCCGCTCCATGGAGATGGGATGGCTTTCACGTTTGCAGTGAACCATACTCCTTGGGACGATGGAGGGTCGCTATGCCTGCTGAAGGCTGCCAATGATGGGCAGACTTCGAACAGGATGTTCGCTGTGGAGTTCGACACCTATAAAAACTCCGATAACAACGATACTAGCAACAACCACATCGGCGTCAACGTCAATAGCGTGGTCTCCAAGTCGGTCCACAACCTCTGTGGCGGTACGGTTCCAAACTGCACGTACTTGTGCAACGGAGGCAAATTCACAGCTTGGGTCGATTACAACCACAGCTCGCAGAAGCTGGACGTGTATCTTAACAACGGCACGTTATTCGACATGGTCCGAAAACCACCCAAACCCCGGATTGAGACGACCCTATCCTTGACAGAGCTTCTCGATGAGTACATGTATGTTGGCTTCAGGTCTAGTGTCGGTTCATTTAACGAGGTTCACCAGGTTGAAGGTTGGCAGTTCACAAGCTTCGGACTCCCTGCAGAACAAGTTGCCGTCTCACCTCCTCGACCAGACCTTCCAGTAGGTGGTCCCCGTCCGTCAACTGCAAGGAAAGCCAGCATCATTGCAGGAGGGTGTGTTGGAGCTCTTGTCATGCTGTTGCTTCTAGGATTCTTGGCTGCGCGACATCGCAGGAAGGTTTCCAAGCATGTCAGAAAGTTCAGTCTGGTGGATCGAAACCTGATGCCGCGTATGTTCACCTACAAAGAGCTCTGCAAAGCCACCAAGAACTTCAGCAGAACCGAGTTGCTCGGAAGTGGTGGCTTTGGAGCTGTCTACCGTGGCACGCTTCCCTCTGGTAACGTTGTGGCAGTGAAGCGGATGATACACCAGACTAAACACGGGGAGGAGGGTTTCCAGGCAGAAGCCGCCAGCCTCAGCCAGATTCGGCACCGAAATCTGGTGCAGCTGCGAGGATGGTGCCACGAGGAAGATCAGCTGCTGCTCGTCTATGACTTCCTGTGCAACGGCAGCCTGGATGAGTGGCTCCATCGATTCGAGTCGAAACACGCAGGCAAGGGGCCCTTCTGTAACACATCAGAGGCACTGCCGTTGCAGCTGCGCCACTCCATTGTTAGTGGTGTGGCTGGCGCGCTGTTTTACTTGCACGAGGAGTGCAAACAATGTGTGTTGCATCGCGACATCAAGTCCAGCAACGTCCTCCTGGACGAAGACTTTAATGCATACTTGGGAGACTTCGGCCTTGCTCGTCTCATCGATCACCAGAAGATGGAAAAGACGACCATGATGGCGGGAACTTTGGGATACATGGCGCCGGAGATGCCAACCACGTTGAAGGCCACCAAGGAGTCGGACGTGTACAGCTTTGGGGTACTTCTACTAGAGGTCGTTTGCGGAGTGCGACCGCTTGACGTGAGCGCCATCGAGCGTGGAGACGGCACATTGGTGGACAGGGTATGGCGCGCACACACAGCAGGCAGTATTCATCTTATGGCGGATGAGAAACTGGGTACATTTCCACCAGACGACTTGGATGCCCACGAGGCGTCAAGTTTGCTGCTGGTAGAGAATGTGAGCCTTTCGGCAGCAATGGAAGACAAGAAGTTGGTGGTGAATCTACTGCAGTTGGGACTGCTGTGCTGCAACCCTAACCCTGAGGATCGACCATCCATGCGACTGGTGTCCCAATTGCTGCAGGCTCCGGAGATCATGGACACGGCCATGCCGACAGTACCCAGATGCAAACCTCACGCGAATTACTCTGCCGCAGGATTTTCTCAAATGAAAATGATCCGTTCACCTCCTACTTCGTCGTATGGCGACACGTCTGTGGAGGCGGGGCATGGCTCATCATCCCAGTCCACTCCGCCGTCCTCCGGAATTTCGATCGGAGAGGTTGCCAAGGTGCATGAATCTGTTGGAACCATCTCATTATCAAGCTTTTCGGGTCGTTGAGCTCAGAATTGGTGTCTGCGCTTATAGTTTAGGATTGCAGCTTGGATGATATGTTCCAACTGATTATTTTGTGAATACAAACATACTAGTCTTCAATTGAAGCTTTGTATACTTCTGAAATTCTTTTATCTCAAATCAGAGTAATGTTATTGCGGTTGATAATTACATGCCCTCATCAGATTTCTAGCCAGGGCAGATTGAGAACTTCTGAGTGTAGGGATTTTACTTTGACCAATTATCGCTCCCTTATTAAAGATGAGGTTCCACTGAGCTTGGTTAGGTTTTCCAGCCAATGTAGCAAAAGGACTTTGCTGTGCAGACCGAAGCAAAGCTATCTGTCAGCGCCTTATGGTGAAACCACCTCCTATTGTCGTGCACTTAAGGAAAATTGAGGGAATCTATATACTTGGAGTGAGAAATGAGTGGGTTACTATTTTTCAGGGATAGGGAATAGGAAAAGACGAGCTAACCCTATTTATGTGCTTTTTGAAAGCACACACATAATTAGATACAAATTTTAGAAGGAGAAGCCTAAAGGCGGGCACCCTAAATATGTATGCATGAGGTACATGCAAGGGAGGTGAGATCTTTATAAAGGCAAGAATCTTGGGTGCCCGCCTTTAGGTGGTTTCACCATACATGCGCGGCACCTTGTCTCCGCAACTGTACAAGCTACGTCGACATTTGAGGGTCAAGGTCCCATTACACTATGTAGCAAGAGCTATGACCAAGAAAATTAAAATCAATTTCATGGTCAGAGCTCTTGGCTAAGGGCCGATTTACACCTAGGGGCCGGGCCAAGTTTTCTTGGGGCCAATTGCTTGAAATTTCAGCCCATTTTTGGGTTGGGGCCGGCCTCAAGTCCTCATTATAATATGATTAGAATGGGGGCCGATTTACCCATATGTAATGGCCTTCGGGCCAAGAAGCCGGGCCAATTCAATAAAGTCCAAAAAAATTCAGCACTTCTCTCTCTCTTTTCATTGGCATTTTTTCAAGATGGATGAACGAAGGCATAAGGTTTTAGTGGCTCTTGTGTTCTTCATGGCCGTGCGACATGTTATGGCGGTTATTGCAATGTTGCAAAAACTTGCTTTGAACCAACATTATGGTGCGATGGCGATGGTTTTTGCTATGATGGTTGTGGAAGGTAGTGCTTCTAGGAGGACACGGAGCATTTGGATGTATGACCGAAGCAATGTTTTTGCAGACAAATTATTATTTGGAAGCTATTCGGTTCGGTTATTCAAGCAACATACAAGGTTACTTCTAGAAACTTTTGATTACTTGTGTGGCATTTTATCTCCTTCTTTGAGACGTGAAGATACAAAATTCAAAGTAGCAATTCCTCTTAGAAACCGGGTTGCTCTTTCATTGAATAGACTTAGTAGTGGGAATTCATTACGTGGTTGTGCTGAAATATATGGCATTCATGAAAGCACCGCATCTATCATTGTTAGAGACTTTTGTGCAGCAATGGAGAAGCATTTGAAACCATTAGTAATTGAGAAATTATCTAGAAATTCTTTGTCTAGAATTGCAGCCGAATTTGAGGATCTTAGGGGATTGCCTTATGTTATGGGAGCAGTTGATGGAAGCCACATACCTATCATTGCCCCCCCTATAGATCCTACTTCGTATTATTGCAGAAAAGGTTTTTATTCGGCTCTACTTCAAGGCATAGTTGATAGCAAATGCAAGTTCTGGGATTACGATTTTGGATGGGCTGGGCGCTGCCATGATTGGACTTTGTTCCAAAATTCAGATATTGGGAAAAGAGTGATGAAGGGTGAGTTATTACCTTATAAATTAATTGGTGATGCGGCTTATCCAATGAGGCCGTGGTTTTATTCTCCTTTCAAAGGTGAAAAGGAAGGATTACCTAGAGCAAAGGCGCATTGGAACTTTATCCAATCATCAACAAGAATGGTCAGAGAGAGGGCGTTTGGAATATTAAAAGGGAGGTGGAGGATTTTATTGAAGAGGATTGACATGCCTCTTGAAATGTACCGAATGTGATTACAAGTCGCATTTGTCTTCATAATCATGTATCATACACCAAGACAAGTTCGATGATGAATGGGCCAAGGAAGGAGAGAGGATAATGCAAACGGAAAGTAGAAATCAGCTAGGAGATTTGGGGAATTCTGATATTTTCATGGCGGCTACACAAGCTGCAAAGGAGATGAGGAGATATTTGAGAATGAAGGAGGTTGAAGTCGGAAATATCTTTGTTTGAAGACCTTGAAGGAACCGAGGTGAATGAAAATGATGGTGTAGAAGAAGAAGAAGAATTGAGTGCTCAAATTGTAGAAACGAAGAAAGACAAGGAAGCTAGGATTAAAAATATGCTTGTGCAAGCTACACAAGCTCATGAATTACTAGCTCAATCGTTTTGGGAAGCACACTTGAGGATGGAAGGAAAAGTTCTCTTCCCCCGAGACTATGATGCAACTGATTCGGAAGAGGAGTAATTCTACAATTTGTCTATGAGCCTATCCATTTGCCGTTCTACCTTTCAAGTAGAGCATTTGTCTCTTGAAAATTTCGAACCATGACCGAATTTTCGGCCATTTTAATAAAAACTCCGTAGCATTGCTCCTAAAAACTCTTCTTGTCGCTTTGATTGATTGAATTCGGAGTTGGAAGTGGACTTTCCTTCGAATGTAGGTCGTTGTCAATGTCGATGGTGTTGTCGTCGCTAATAGCTGAATTGTTAGCGGATGCGGTAACATGTTTCATTATGGTACCGGTTTGATGCCACCACTGATCGAAAGAGTCGTAAAACTTACATGCGTGGCGGATCGATCTGAAATGCCATTAGCCAATTTGTCTTCTTTGTACAATTTGTACAAAGAATTGAACTTCTTCTTGCAAGCCTCGGCAGTCCGGTTAAGTCTTGGAATAACCGCAATTAAACGTGCATGTAATCGGAACCAAGTGTCTACGCCTGCACATCACATTCATGGAGAGAAAACACAGTAAAACATGATTCGGCCTTCATTCGGGCTCCGAAATGGCCAAATCTTGAAAATTACAGCAAGGAATTGTGTACAAATTGATGCGAAATGCATTGTTTGACATCTAGTGAGAAGAAAGGAAGGCTAGAGGATCTCCCGAAAGAGTCTCTCTTCGCGCCCGCGAGGTGAGGGGTTCAAACCCCCTTGCCGCTCATACCACCCTCCACCGGCCAAGGCAGAGACCTTGGGGGGGAAAGGGGGGGCTTGGGGGCTCTGGGGCTCCGGGGCGAGAGGCGAAGCATGAGGGCCAAATCGGCCAAATCAGTTTTTTTTTTTAAAAATTCACAATTTCAAAAAAATCTCACCTTGTTTCTTGGCGTTCTTCAAAAATTCAGGCTCCATCTCTCTCCTCAATGCAATCATCGTCTCGACGTCACAGTCCTTCCAATTCTTTGCGGCAGATTCGTCCTCGTCTTTTTTCTTCACAGTCTTCTTCTTGGTGGGTTTTTTGGCAATAGTAGAAGCGGCTTTCTTCTTCTTTGGTGCCCATGGACCCACAATTCGTACATCCTCATCTTCTTCTATACTCTTTCTTTTATGATCTCTAGCAAGCAAGTCCATCAACAACGGGGGAGGAGGAGGAATAGGAGTTTCTAGAGGTGCTTGAAAAAATCCGGAAATTCTTCCACTACCTAGTTGTTGCTGCAAAGGAGTTTGAAAGGGCTGAAAAGCATGAGCTTCGGCACTTTCATACCTTTGCATTCCCTCATACCCTTCACTAGATGCCTATCCACACCTCTCTACAGATCCCTCCATGCTATCCTAGAAAATGCAGCAAAAAAATTGACAAGCACAAAAAATTTCAGAAAATCAAGTACAAGTGAGAGAGGAAGAGAGGAGGAGGGCGAGAGACAAGGGAGGATGAAATAGGGATGCAGAAAGGAGCTGTTCAGATCTTCGCAAAAATGGACGGATTTGATTTGGAGAAAGAAAATTGGTTTTTTAAAAAAAAAGGTTTTTTTAGACAAATCTGACATTGGCCCCGAGGCCAAGAATTGGCCTTCCATTCTCGGTGCACCCAATTCACCGAGCTCGGGCCATGTCAGAACTTGCATTTCTTGATTAAAAAAATTCTGACACCAAATTGGCCCGGCCTCTAGGTGTAAGGGGGTTGGGCCCGATTTTTGCCTTTCGGCCAATCACGAGTGAGGATTTCAGCCCTCAAACGGGGTGAATTGGCCCGTCCCCTAGGTGTAAATCGGCCCTAAGAGTCATGAATATGATAAGGGCCGGTTTACACTATGGTGGAGAAGGCCTCCGGTTGGTCAAGAATTCTTGGCCAAGACATGATGGTTATATGAGGCAAATGGTGAATGCGACGGAGAAGAATTAAATGCAATAAACAATTTCTTAAGGAGTCTTGACCGGTTGTAATCTAAACACCTAAAGGAGAAGTTTAGCGATGATGTCCACCGGAGAAGTTTACGGGTGAAGAGAAGCTCACCTAATGGTGAAGATTTTTTGTGATAAAAAATCATAATTATCTACATTCATATTGTATGAAAATAGATCAACAGTTTATTTATTTTTCACAAAAATCAATATGCATATGTATGGCTAATTGAGTAAACTTCAAATTAATTTCATCATCAACTTGTGCCGTAGACTAATAATTTTTATGGTTCATTTTACTTTAAACGCAAATTGTTTTTGGCTTTGGGCAGGTAGAAAAAAAAACTCATTATTTTCAACTTTTTCTTTAGAATTAAAAAAATTGATCTTTTCTTGACTGATTTCGTACTTAGTTTTCCAAGTGATCAAAGTCAAAACTTTTACTAATTCTACAAGGGCACCCTTCAAAAAATTACAAGAACTAGATACAAAGTTTCTGTAATATTCCAATTTTTTCTTTTGAAATTTGCCAAAATTTGAGAATTAGGAATTTTTTGAATTTCTTTTTTTTCAAAATTCACAAACTCATGAAGGCACCTACTCACCATTCATTTTTTTCCTAAACCAATTACAATAAATGTGGTGCATGTTTTACCAGATCCTTAATTTCTACCTTCCTCTAGTAAATAGATTGCATGGAGGTTCAAAATGCCAAATGAGTGTCTAAAATTTTGCATGGTAATGCTCAACTTAGTTATTTACATGGAAAAAAATATAATCAAGATGTTTGAGGTATTAAGCATCACGTTATCCTTTGCACAAAGTAGACTATATCTGCTGAAAAAAGTTTGCATCAATTTTGAATGCTACGATCTTACAAATGACAAAGATCCAACGGTCAAAACTTTAGACACTACCTGTGATGGTAGTTATCTTTAAGATCCTACGGTTGAAAATTTCAAAAAATTGTAAAAAGATTATTCATACTCCAAAGTTTATATGGTGGTATGAAATCGCAGTTTTGGAGTTTGGAGCTCTCAAAACACCATGGTTGTTTAGGGGTTAAATTTACTTGTCCTCCCACACTAGTGTTGTCCATTGACGTGTTTCATATTGAAACAGACTTGATGCCACCAATGATAAATCGAATCACAAAACCAACATTCATGGTGGTTATTTCATGTAATCAAGTTGGCAAGTTTGTCCTCCTTGTAATGTTGAAATCTATCTCAAATTTCCTTCGGCATGTCTCGGCCGTACGTGAAAATCCAAGAATTGTCATTATCATTCGTGCTTAAAGTTGAACCTATATATCAACACCTTATAAATATTAATTTTAATATCCTACTTGCTCATGTGCACAAAAAGATGATAAAATGCCAAAAAAATGAGCTCTAAGCTTTGATAAATTTACCACGACATGTGGAGCTAGAGTAGGAAGTGTATATATACAATTCCAATATAGAATGGGCACAAGGAGAAGGTGGGGATGGGTAGCTACCTTTAGGGGCTCGAGTAGTGGTTGTGAAGTACAAGGTTCAAGTCTTGGTGGCCTAAACCTTAGGTTTTTGAAAGTCAGATTTTAGATCTACGGCCAAGATTTGTTTTTGAAAATAAATTTTTTATTGACGAGAGCTTCTCCAGAGTAGTAATTTCTTGTTCGGCTTCAAGAAGCCGGACAAAAAATCACTGTTCTGGAGAAGCTCTTGAGCAAAAAGTACTGCCATCTAAGCGGCCATGTCATCTTTTCATCGATGACAAACGTTCACCACATTTGATTTCTTCACCAAGTCTAAACACCCACCGGTTAAGAATGACATCTTCGACCAATCACAATGAAGAAACGCTCTTTTTTTCTTGACCCATGGACTTCTCCACCGTAGTGTAAACCGGCCCTAAATCTTTTTTTTTTTTTTTTTGAGTGGTTGGGTCACTCTCGTAATGTAAAGTGGATTTGGACCGGAACAAGTTTAAGATCAATTCTCTTAAATAAATGATAAATCCTCATCATAGTTACTCTCTTTTATACCCTTGATTTTTCCTCCTTTCTCCTTAAATATTGAACACTAGCGAATCACTGATTTTTGAGCCTCATAGTCTCTTTGATTGTAGATGAGCCGAGGCATTTGCTTTGTCTCATCAACGACTAGGATTTGACCACATTTTCTAGGTTTGTGTTTTAAGAAAAGCCACGTTCTCGGAGTAACTTAACCCCTAAAGATCCAAGAGGACCAAATCGGGCTTTTGCTATTTTGGGCAGCCTAGATGAATAGGTTAAAAGTAATATTTTTGCCCAATTTTTTTAATGGGTGCTCCCTATACTGCAAAGTTTACGTGGTAAAGTTTGCAAAGCCAAATTCCAATTTTTGAGTCTTCTACAACAATTCTTGTTTTGCGAGCCGAACTGGGGCAGTTTAAATTTAGTATTTTTTTGAGATTTTTTTTTGGAAATATGTTCATGACCAAATCACTAATTGAGTTCCAAAGTGAGCTAACTCAAAAAGTTTGTGAATTTCACAAGGGCAGCCCTCAAAAATTACAAAAACAATCTTCACAATTTTTAGTAATTTCTGAATTAACTCTTACAAAATTTGTCAAAATTTGAGGTTTTGGAATTTTCCCAAATTTTTTTTTCTCAAATTTCACAAACAGATAAAGGCACCTACTCACCGTTCGGATTTTAAATTGAACCAAATATATTGAATGAAATGCATGTTTTACTATATTGTTGTTTTTAGACCTTCTTCTAGGAAATAATTTGCATGAAGGTCACACAAATGGAATGAGTTCCCAAAATTTTGCATGAGCGTACCGAACTTGATTATCTACATGGAAAAAAATATGGGAAGTATGTTTGGGGTAACGATCTTCAATTTTCCCTTTGCTCCATGGAAACAATGTCTCACAGGCAATGCCCAAAAGAACTTCTGCATCAACTTTGAATGTTTCGATCTCACAAATGGTGAAGATCCAACGGTTGAAATTTCACATGGTAGTACAAATAGTAGGTGGGTTTGAGATCTTACGGTTGAAAGTACAGAAAAACAATAATTTTTTTGACCATATCTCAATTCGAACAAGGTGGTAGAAAATCGCAGTTTTTGGTTTTGGAAGACCAAAAAACGCTTGGATTTTTAGGGGTTAAACTACGTTTCTCACGTTTTTGCTACAATGTAGTTTCAAGAAGCTATGTTTCAACAAAAATGTGCTAGAACATAGTTTAAGCCACTCTTCAAAGGTGGCTTTTATGAAAATACAAATGTAGAAAATGAGTCAAATTCTAGTATTGTTTAGTGTCCAATCACAAGTATTAGAAGGTCGTGGTCAATTTGCATGGTCTATGGTGTAAAGCTACACTCATAGTGGTTTGCGTTTATCTCCGCGTTCATCTCCCTCCATTGCCTCTCTTATTGCTACTTTAGGCCTCGTCTTAGCAAAAAGACCTTCTTTGACTAGAGCATTTTTTCTCACGTTAACATTATAAGGACTAGCTGAAGAGTGAATCACGTGATAATTTTAAATAGAAAAAGCAAGGAAGGCGAACCACAATACGGTGGAGGCTCATTACAAATGGGCTTGAAATTGGAGCATAAGATAGTTTTCTGTCTAGGCAAGTAGGGTGGCCTAGCAAAGTGCCATTCTCTTTGCGTATATGCAGAGCACATATACCAAAAACAATAAGGGATGCCTTTACAAAGGCATTCATAATAATTTTTTGAATTATCTAAGCAAAAAAATGTTGGAATAGTGTTCCCTGTGGTCGACAACTGAGAGCCGCTTCACAATATGGCCTTCCAAGTCAAAATGTCGTGGGATTAAGAATCCAAACTTGTGTTGAGAGTCCAAAAAAATTACTAAAAATAGCTGATAAAATATTTTTGTGGAGCCTTTGGATGTGCATAGTGTGAAGCCTGTAAAGGATAAGCTCAAAGTCCAAAGGTTTGGCCATGAACTCCCAGGGCCTCTCAACTTGGACGGCCATAGTGTAAAGCCTCCAAAGGCCAAGCCGAAAGTCCAAGCCCATACCATTTGTTTGACTTCAATCTACTTATCACTTTATCTATTCATCCAATTTTTGAAATTCATTATTTACCCTCTCTAATAATAGATTCTAGAAGGGAATGCATTTTTGTGTTACTTTCATTTTTCACGGTGACGAAGTGTTATTGTGGGCATTTTGACATTTCAAAAACTTGCTATTTTTCAACAAAATGTCTAAATAATGATGATGGCAGTTTTTATCACAGAAGGATGGAGGGTGAATTATCAAAGGTGATACTGGTATCATCAAAGATATTTAGGTTCTCTGAACTAGACCTTTTTGAGGTTATTTTTAGATAGTCAGTTAGTGAGATTCATTATGCAGCAACATTAATTAATTAATCTAATGGTATTTCTTGCCACATGGACCCCCTTAAGGGAGTGCCACATGCGCCCATGAACGCACTTTACTTTGTAAATTTTTTTTCTGTTGAGGAGGGCCCCCAACCCTTTTGTACATTTTCAGGGGGAGGAAGTAGCTCCAAATGATATGAGATAAATTCTTCCCAAGAACCCCCCTTAAGACCCCTTCAAGACCCCCCAAGACCCCCCCAAGTCCCCCCAAGACTCCCCCCTTAAGACCCCCCCCCAAGACCCCCGAAGACACCCCTCCTTAAGACCCCCCAAAGACCCCCCCAAGACCCCCGAAGACACCCCTCCTTAAGACCCCCCAAAGACCCCCCCTTAAGACCCCCCCCCTTAAGCCCCCCCCCCCCCGAGACCCTCCAATACCCCTCTGCATTTTTAGGCGCACTTTGCGGCCCGCGCTCCACGACGTTAACGAGATTTGGGGAGATAGTCATTCTTGAAAAGAGAGGAGGGTGAGTATATTTGAACATTTATGTACTCTATTAGGCCCTAAAGGGTATTCATTAACATAAAGTGTTAGTGTGGAGCGGAGAATTGCAAATACTCTTGCTCGATTTGCAAGTGGTAATTCATTGCAAGTGGTTGGTGATTTATTTGGGATAAGATTGTGTACAACTTCCATCATTGTAAAAAAGTGTTGTGAAGCAATTAAGATTCATTTGACACCATTGGTTTTTCAAAAACAAACTCTTGATTGGATGAATGAAGTTGCAAAGGGTTTTGACTTTTGAAGCACTTCATGGCATTCCATTTATTCTAAAAGTAATAGATGGTAGCTACATCTCTACTGTACCACCACTTCATGAATCAAAATCATGTAGCATATAATATGCCTGTAAGGTTATTATTTATTCATGTTTACTACAAGGAGTTGTATATATGAATTGCAAATTCTGGGACTATAATTTTCGATTGGCTGGACGGATGCATAATTGGCGAATACTTTAGAACTGCGAACGTAGAAAGAAGAATTTGAAAGGTGCATTTTTACCTCACAAAGTCATTGGTGATGTACTGATGTTGCGTATTTTAAGAGGCCTTGCTTTTACTCAAAGCTTAAGGAAGAAAAAGAGGATTGTCCAGATGAAAGGCCCAATAGAATTTTATTTAGTAAAACATTCATATGGCTATAGAAAGAGCATTAATTTTAAATTTATGAAAGGAAGGTGCACTACACTAAATTTGATAATTAGTGTTAGATTATTATAAGATTTGAAAATGCTATAAGTTTTTACTTTTGTTTAAAAAAAATTACCAAAAGCATCGATTCTAATACTATATAAGGACCCCATCTTGGGCAATATAGTGGGTAAAATTATTGAACAACAGTAAAAACTTATAACATGTTTATGTAAATTAGTGTATCTAACACTAATTATCAAATTTAGTGTACTAGAGAAAAAAGGGGGCATGTAAACATTTAATCCAATGACATTACTCTTATTGGGGATAAAAATATTTCAGAAGTATTCAAAGCTCCAATAGGAGACTAGTATGTTTGTATTCAAAAAATAATCAGTAGGAACATATCATTCAAGTTACAATCCTAAGCAACAAGCGCAGACACCATTTCTGAGCTCATCGACCCGACAAGCTTGATAATGAGATGGTTCCAACAGATTCATGCACCTTGGCAACCTCTCCGATCGAAATTCCGGAGGACGGCGGAGTGGACTGGGATGATGAGCCATGCCCCGCCTCCACAGAGGTGTCGCCATACGACGAAGTAGGATGTGAACAGACCATTTCAATTTGAGAAAGTCCTGCGCCAGAGTAATTCGCCCGAGGTTTGCATCTGGGTACGACAGGCATTGCCATGTCCATGGTCTCCGGAGCCTGCAGCAATTGGGACACCAGTCGCATGGATGGTCGATCCTCAGGATTAGGGTTGCAGCACAGAAGCCCCAACTGCAGTAGATTCACCACCAACTTCTTGTCTTCCATTGCTGCCGAAAGGCTCACATTCTCTACCAGCAGCAAACTTGACGCCTCGTGCGAATCCAAGTCGTCTGGTGGAAATGTACCCAGTTTCTCATCTGCCACACGAAGAATACTGCCTGCTGTGTGTGCGCGCCATACCCTGTCCACCAATGTACCGTCTCCACGCTCGATGGCGCTCGCGTCAAGCGGTCGCACTCCGCAAACGACCTCCAGAAGAAGTACACCGAAGCTGTACACGTCCGACTCCTTGGTGGCCTTCAACGTGGTTGGCATCTCCGGCGCCATGTATCCCAAAGTTCCGGCCATCATGGTCGTCTTCTCCATCTTCTGGTGATCGATGAGACGAGCAAGCCCGAAGTCTCCCAAGTATGCATTAAAGTCTTCGTCCAGGAGGACGTTGCTAGACTTGATGTCGCGATGTAATACGCATTGATTGCACTCCTCGTGCAAGTAAAACAGCGCGCCAGCCACACCACTAACAATGGAGTGGCGCAGCTGCAACGGCAGTGCCTCCACTGTGTTACGGAAGAGCCCCTTGCCTTCTTGTTTCGACTCGAATCGATGGAGCCACTCATCCAGGCTGCCGTTGCACATGAAGTTATACACGAGCAGCAGCTCCTCTTCCTCGTGGCATAATCCTCGCAGCTGCACCAGATTCCGGTGCCGAATCTGGCCGAGGCTAGCGGCTTCAGCCTGGAAACCCTCCTCCCCGTGTTTAGTCTGGTGTATCATCCGCTTCACTGCCACAACGTTACCGGAGGAGAGCGTGCCGCGGTAGACAGCTCCAAAGCCACCACTTCCGAGCAACTCGCTTCTGCTGAAGTTCTTGGTGGCTTTCCTGAGCTCTTTGTAGGTGAACATACGCAGCATCAGGTTTTGATCCACCAGATTGAATTTTCCAACATGCTTGGATGCTTTCCTGCGGGACTTTGCAACCAATAACCCTAGACACAACAGCATGACAAGAGCCCCAACACACACTCCTGCAATGATGCTGGCTTTCCTTGCAGTTGACGAACGGGGACCACCTGCAGGAAGGACTGCTGGAGGAGGTGAGAAGGCAACTTGATCAGCAGGCATTCCGAAGCTTGTGAACTGCCAACCATAAACTTGGTGAACCTCGTTATATCGACCGACACTAGACCTGAAGCCAACATACATGTACTCATCGAGAAGCTCTGTCAAGGATAGGGTCGTCTCGATCCGGGGTTTGGGTGGTTTTTGGACCAAGTCGAGCAACGTTCCGTTAGCAAGATACACGTCCAGCTTCTGCGCGCTGTGGTTGTAATCGACCCAAGCTGTGAATTGGCCTCCGTTGACCAAGTACGTGCAGTTCGGAATCGCACCACCACAAAGGTTGTATACCGACTTGGAGACCATGCTATTGACGTTGACGCCGATGTGATTGTTGCTAGTATCGTTGTATCCCGTGTTTTTAAAGGTGTCGAACTCCACAGCGAACATCCTGTTCGAAGTCTGCCCATCATTGGCAGCTTTCAGCAGGCATAGCGACCCTCCATCGTCCCAAGGAGTTTGGTTCACGGCAAACGTGAAAGCCATCCCATCTCCATGGAGCGGGCCCGATCCATCACTACCAACCCTGTAGTCTACCCCCGAAATGTCGAAAGTGAAGGCAGTCTGAAACGAAGCCACCGCACCAGTAGCTTTGTCTTTCATCCTGATTTTGTCTTTGTAATACAACTGCGCGCAGCTTGTTGTGCCCCGCGAGTAGGCGGCAGAGTTGAGCAGAAACGAGGTTGTGTCGGTTTGGTGGGTTGTATCACCGACCATGGAGAAATTGTCCGGCGAGTTGAATATGACGTAACTGAAGTTGGTAGTCTGAGCAGAATGACCTCGAACCAAGTACACCATCAAAACGAGCGCACCTATCAGGATCTTATCACACAACCCCATAGTTGAAATCTACAAAGCAATCGTGTACAAAATGGCTACCTTTACATTTCAGCGGACGTTTCCGCGTCTCGAAGCATGAACAACATGCCGGTTCCTCAGAGTCGACAATCCCATCTCCGCAAACAGCTAGGTCACCGGAACTCAGAGAGTGTCGCACTCTGGACAGCTGCAAACATTCACATCCATCGGTTCGTCAAGCGTGAATGCATGTCTCCATCTTGGAATCTGGTGAAAGGAGAAAGGACTCAATGTAAATCGGTGATTACCGACTCTAGAAGAGCCTACTACGATGACCACTTCCTACTACGAGATGCTTTTCACCAGATGCTTCTCTGGTGAAGAGATCTAGAGCTCTCTTCAACGCGCGTGCAGCGACGAAATCGCAGGACTGAAACGGTACGGTGCTGGAATTGCCGTTTTGAACTGGTCAATAAGTGGAACTTGACTAGGTGAATTATGTAACTTCATTTAGTATTTGATGAAACTCAGCGACATGCATTTAACCCCTGGCTTACAGTTTCAAGTGTTTGTATGCTTTATCCTCAAATCTGTCCTCTTTCAATGCAAGTTGAGTTTTTTTATTTTATGGCATATTTTGTAATATGTTACCATAGGTTCTAGTCCAAACATGTAATTAGTGCGAGATAATGTACACCAAATTTTAGAATCAAAGTCCTCCGAGTTCGTGAGTATAGAGCGTTCAAAGTTGTATTCAAAGTTGTGAATAAAAGAGGTAATGTTTTGAAGGCCAAAGAATTATTTTTCAAAAGTATATATAAATTGAGCACTTCACATTCTTGTTCCTAAGTGAGTTAAGAACATGTGCATACAATTTTTACCCTCATGCAGCCTAGAGAACCCAATGAAATGCTTGACCTTCCACATAGAAGTATGCTGAGATTCAAAATCAAAGGCATAAATGTTCTTTTCTGACGATAAAATCAACATCAATATTTTTGTTTGCAAGTTGTAACCGGAGAATGGAATGCCAGTGTGTACCCCTGTCATTCAGTAGTCCATTCAGTGGTTAATACTGTACACATTATTGAAGTAGAATTGTTATTCCGAAGTTGTTAAGGTATGTTCCCACACAGTTCTTTGCAAAGAGCATATATTAAAGGCCAGTTTACACTATAGTGGAGAAAGTCACTAGTCGGTCAAAAATACTTGCTCAAGACATAGCTATATGAGGCAAATGGTGAAAGTCCCAGTGAAGAATTAAAGGCAAAAAAATTTTTGTTAACAAGTCTGGACCAATAGTAATCTAAACACCTAAAGGAGAAGTCTACCGGAGAAGTACAGCCGAGAATTCCAACGGTGAAGGGAAGTTCACCAAATGGCAAAAATTACCTATTATAATATAATCACATTTCCCTACATGTATGAACATTGTTTCAAGAGATCTCAATGATAATTCTGATAATGAAGAGTTAAAACATACATGTATAACAATTTGAGTTCACCCCGAGAGGTCTTAGCAGTCCCGCAATTGGTGTAATGACATCCCGACATACATTCAAGGATCGGTCAAAGGAACACTCTATTTACCCCAACCTTCAAGCAGGTTGGAGTTTCTCTTTCTTTATAACAATTTGATCAAATTTTCAACTAAAAACTCAACTAACTCAACTCTCAAATTGTCTACTAAAAATCTAAAATAATCAACTATCTAGTACATTTTCACTTAATAGTTGAGTGAATGATATTTTGCATTTTTTTTCTCTCCTTAAGGTTATCTAAGTTTACTAGAATTTGGTACTCAAAATAATTCGAATTTCAGTTAAAAATTGGGACTAAATTATTTGGTTTCATATCTAAAAAGCATAATATTTGAATTTTCTTCTATTTATCTTATACAAATGAATTTTACTTTGTTCAAAATTATTCGATACATAAATCTTCACAATACAATAACTAAACAAAATGGAGAGTTACAAATCAACATACACGGGGGCCCATATTTTCTTACATACATGGGGCCATAATTTCTTACATACATGGCACATATGAGGAATGAAATCTTATCTTTCTTGAGATGTCCAAAAACACCTCATATGCTCATATATAGGATAAATTTATATGGAGATGCTCTATATGGATAAATTTTGATTAAGGTAGGGCCACTAATTTTGAAAATACTAACGATTGGTTGTTTTGTTCAATTTCAGTGAAGTACCCAATTTGTAGGTACATTTAGTATTCTTGTAGCTAAAATTTATTTTCCCCTAATTATTGAATATATTCATCATAACAAAATACATGTTATTGGTTTGTTATTAGTGTTATATGATGATTAGTGTTATTTACCATAATTTACCCCTACACTATTTATAAACTATTTTGACATTAGTGTTCACTTTAGGGCGCCATTGCAATCAATGCTCTTTGACTTTTCTTCAAGCCCCCAATTGCACCAATTCAAGGAAGTTTCCGTGATCGCTCATTTAGTATTCTAGTTTGGAGATCAGTGTTATAATACTATGATGATGTGTGACATTGGGTTTCCGGTTTGCTATTAAAGTTTTAACACTAATCTCCAAAATAGTGAAAAGTGTCGCAACTTCAACTAATTAATGATAGTGGTTGGATCTTCAGGCATTGATCAATTTATTATATTATAATTATTGCTCTCTGTAACATTATGTTCCTTCACTATTAATGTTATTTTTTATGATATCACTATTGCTTTATACATGACCCTCTTTTAGAGCGACCATCTTAGAAAACATGTCTAAGTATACATACATGTTCAAGGTCATTTTATACTTTATTTGTTTCAACTACCTCAAACATGCCAATGTATGGAATAACACCAATTTAAAAGAATTGACCTTACACCCAACAATCGTTCGTCTTATGATACGAGAATGAAGATTTAATGCAAACGGCTCTTAAAGTTTCAAACCATATATCCAGATTTCCTTCCACATGTATCATTGTAACAAAGCTAAAATCATCATAACAAAAGGTACTCGAAAATTCAAGAGAATGCAAAGAAAACAAACCAAAAAACCACAATAGTTAAAGTCATTCTCCAGAGCACGTATTGTACCTTCTGTACAAGTGGTTCAATGTACTATTGTGGAAGCCTTTGCATTGTCATGTATAAACCCCCCCTCTTTCCTACCTAATATGGCTAGTAATCATAGAGCCCAAAAATAAAAACATTTGCAAAATGATCGGGGTCAAGGAAGTTTTTTGTCATCAGCCGGTCAAAGGACCACTTTATACTTGGGGCCGGATTGAGGGCGGCCTAAAGTTTTCCAATTTCAATCAATAGGATTGCTTGATTCCTTCAACTTGGACTCAGAGCTTTATACTACGGTTGAATCTGCATTCTCATGTATCATACGTGACTTCCTATGTGGCAGTTTTTTGGCACCAAAGCTTTGGGTCCATGTGAGGAGATAGGAACAAGGTTTCCCCTGACCCAAACTTGGATGCTGGGCGGGATCGTGCATCTCCGTCAGATCCTATATATCTCCACTGTTGATTAGAGAATGGTGAATTTAACTACAATTTTTTTCTTCCCTCCTTTGCTTTTGTTCTCTCTCGCTCACCATCTCTGTTGCTCTATTTCTCTATCTCTCTTGTCTCTCTGACCATAGATTTGCAACATATTCAAAACCCTAAAATCCCTACAGAAAACCCTACCATAGGTATGGTTGCGATGTACGTACGGTTTATCTCTTCTTTTCCTCCCCTCACCAACTCTCCAAATCTATCTCGAACTCTAATAAAAAGACTTTGTGCACAACCTCTCATCAAAAGGTCACGGAGATTTCAAATTCATGCTTGAATCAAAACTCGAGCTAAAATCCCTAAACACCAAAATGCTTGAATCGAGGCTTGCTGAGCAAGGCGTGCGGTGTAAAAGTGTACAGTTGTGATTCTAATGTTAATAAAAAAGGTGGATTGGAGGTGGGACGGTGTTTTGACCAAAATTCGATGAGAGCGTTTACTTATATGAAATTTTCTCTAAAGTCTATGTCATTGTAGAGTTTTAGGTATTCACCAATTACGTTAATATATGAAAGTAAAGATATTATTTACTCACATAAGCTCTAGGCAAAAAGGCTAAATACTGTAATGAAGAAATTCTAAACTCGGCATTGTATTCCTCAATTAATAATTACATAAATTGATTAATTAATTAATTTATTATTATTATTTTAACTAAAAATACTAAATTAGGCCCTATAATGGGACCTAGCGCTTTATATGTTCTGGAGCTGGATTGTGAAACTCTGTTCAGATTGGGTGCTGGCAAACTTACGAATCGGACCTCCTTTCCGGCTAGCCCCTGTCTTTGTTTACAGTGGACCTAAAGACCTGTTCGCACTTGGCCTTAGAGGAGGTCTTAGGAGGGGGTCTTAACTCTATTAAAAAGAGTGTGTTCGCACCTACATTCATTAGTAATTACCAATCCTACATGGATGTCCACATGGCACACTTTAAAAAGTAGGGTATTAGCAAACATTTAGGAGGCACAAGTATTTACTCAAAATTGGAAATCATAAGAATATCATTATACTCCAACAACTATTCAAACAACTATGACATTGGCCCAATTGTCTCAAAAAGCCAGTTATATTATTCATCTTAATGTGAAGATAAGATTGGGAGTCATTTCTGCTAACATTTGTGATAATGGCACAATTTTCATTGAGGATAGCCGTGCAAGGAATTCACTGTGTGCATGGGCAAAGTAAGTAGAAGATACGACCCATTGGAATTATCACTTTTGGACCCGTTCAAAATTTTGAAACTTGTAAATGTTCCTAAAATGCTTAATCTAGAATGTTCACATCAATTATAGTAAAAATAACCCTCGAAGCTATCATGTACATTTTCAAATTTGGCATGTAAGAAGATCAAGTTAACTTAAGGTCCTATGGTTGGATCTTTGGTATAATAGTCAGATTGAGCTTTTTTGGTCTTGAAGGAGAAAGAGGTTATTTTTTTTATTTTTTAGTTTTGTAATGTAGGCAATTTTGCACCAAGGATCTGTAGGAGCTAAAGTGGAAATGCTATTAACAGACCTTGTTGCAATCAATAATAAAAGCTAGGACTACAAAGTTTTTCACCTTCATCTTAAAGACATTCTTGTGCCAAAAAATAATAATAAATATTGTTTGACTCATATAATAGCCTCAAGTGCAATGGTGAAAACTAACTTTAATTTTACAAAGGAGAAAGAGTCCAAATCTAAACAGCTCCTTACACTATATTGAGTCTTATATATGCATTACGTATTAAACTAAGCTAAGATTTCTTAATCCTTAAAAGTCCCTTGGGGATAGTATGTACGATGTCGTATAATTAGGATTTGCAACCAACAAGAAACTCTAAACTGGAATTGTAATAGCTCACTAGAACCGCATTAATTCAAATGTTAACTTCTTCTTTGAACTCAAACCCATTAAAGGTGTGCATTCACTCCAAATACAACCAAAATACACCGTATTCTACTGGTACCACAACACGCTCAGACCTTTAGGAGTTAAACTATGCTAAGATTTCTACAGCAAAAACAAGATTCGATTGAAATCCAACCAAACAAATAATTAAAGTCAAAATCCTACATTGTATAAAGGAGGTGTACCTACTTGAGAATTTGATGTATTTTACTTGCTTGCTATCATAGATTAAGCTTGTCATCCAAAATGTCATATTAAAACATTTGGCACTTTTAGGGGTTCAAAAGTTAGAGTATCTGCATTTACCCCTATACGTCCCAACTTATTATTTAACCCAAAAACAAATATTCAAAAATTGTGTCATAGGTGAACATGAAGGTAACTTATTCAGATCTCAACCATACATTTATATAGTAGACTTATTGTAGCTCATATGGACCAAACTTTGAGTCATAAAGCCTCATAGATTGGAAGAGTGTAATTATAAGTCCTAAAAACAAAGTGCAAAATTTCATCATTTTTTGGGGAAGGGTAGCCTAGAGAGGAGTTTGACTTTCCTTGCAAATCTCACTAATAGAAAGGTGCGTGACAGTTGCAAAAGGTGATAGTTGCAAAAGGTGACAGTTGCCATTTTGGCTTCAAAGACAGAATGTCAAAGTAGACATTCTAAGTTAAGGGCCTTCATTTTTGGTGAGAAAATCAAAGATAAAGACATTGTTTTAAATGATTGATTTGAGACAAGTTTAGATTTGCAGGAATGTGTGATGAGACAAGTCTCATTTTGATTTTGGAATTTTCTCAAGCACAAATGGAGTGAAGGCAGAGCACAACAAAGTGATATGTACATGAAGTAGCATTATCAATCCCAAGAACCTCATATTGTGTCAATTTGATAACGTCTTCAAGTGACTATCCTCATAATTTAATGAATCTTGCATAGAGGGAAACAAGAAGATAGGAGAAGATGCGAAAAAACACAAGACGTACTTCGATCAACATGCTCTTTACTATAATCTTTATGAAATTTGCCAACAAGTTTGATATAGAGCTTAAGAAATCAGGAAGAGTGAGGATGAGGCCTTTCAGTCAAGGTGCTTGAGACACCCATAACCGTGGCCGTCTCACAGCTACCACCACTTCCCTACTTTCATCAACCATCCACTTGCCTTTTAATACCATTGCCACAATCCACAATCACGCAATCGAACTACAATTTCTGTCTATGGTTGCTGCATTTCCGTGTGGATGGCACAAGACCAATTCATCACGGTTTTAGAGTTTAGCACACTGAGCTAAATGAAGATATCATCAAGCTCCAAGTTTCTGTATCTCGGAAGAAGATTTGCCATCCTCTAGAGTTTCAAAAGAACAAGCGCCCGCTTTTGAAAAAGTCTTGATTAAAACGTATTCGCAAAATCGTCAGCTCATCGCATTGCGCTCCAGGACACCTTTCGTGCAGCCCCTGTCCAGATGAATGTTTATTCGTCGTGCCCTGCTGCCTTTGCCAACGGATGTGAAGTATGTCACTTGATGTCCCACTTAGACTATGCTACCAATCCGAATGCGTGAATGCTTCAGTTGAGATAAATTCAGGAACGTGTGATTGTTGCAATTAGCGTCATGCGAATCGCCAAACCTTCGAACTGAAAATTCGGTATCTCGATCAATGTCTGGCACTGACGATGTCTTTATAATCCGCTAACATGCATGCATAACACTAGGAACATTGGAGCCTTTTCCTCCTGGAAATACGTAAACATATTACCCTTCTTTTTCCCACTTCATCCAATCGATGACTTGGTAAAAATTGAACCATTCCCACTTTGAGAAATAGGAAAACGAAATAAGAAAATGCAATTCACCAAGTTATGGCTTTTCAAAGTTCCAACATTTCAACTAAAGTGTTGTTTTTCTACATTCCCTGTTGAAGTTATGGATTCTTTAGGTTGAATCTATATTTTGTGAGATTTGTTCAATTTCAACTCTAACCCAAAATATCAAATTATGATTAAATAGCCTTGGAATGGTGAAAATTGCCAAAAAAAAGTAACAAAGAAAGAGTGGTCTAAAAGCAAATCCTTCGCACTCAAACCTAAGTATGTTGTGTTCTCTGAACAATTATAATCTAATCAAGTCTTCTATCACTAAAACTCGACTTTAGTCGGAATTAATTTCAAAATATAAAGTTGAAATTTAAGGACATAGCTTAGCAAAATAGCAACTGACATACCAAAACAATCTTCTTACTAAGAAGTTGTTGGGATTCATCTTTAAGTCATACCTATGTAAAAAGAATTCATGAGAAACTAATTCTTCTTCTACATAAATGGCTTGCTATGGCAAAACATGCCTTAGGTTTGAAATTCCAAAATCTAAAGCCACCCTTACCAACATGCATGCCATTTTCTCATATTACATTCTTATACTTTCTTCTCGTATGCAAATTTTATTCCTCAAACTAAACTTCGATTCGAACCCAATGCAAGTGATTTTGTCAAATACAAAGTTCGGATGAAGAAGTCATGGCTCTCCAGAATTTTAGGTCACGACCCTGATGATTTAGCATATGTTTCTATTTTTGGGCTTATGAATAGTAGCCATAGGTAGGAAAGAGGGGGTTTATACTTGACAATGGAAAGGCTTGTACAATAGTACAAACCACTTGTACAGAAGGTCCAGTACATGCTCTGAGAGAATGACTTTGACTATTGTGGTTTTTGGTTTGTTTTTCTTTGTATTCTCTTGGATTTTCAAGTACCATTTTGTTATGATGATTTTAGCTTTGTTATAGTCATACATGTGGACCAAAGGAAATTTGGATAAATGGTTCGAAATTTTAAGAGCCGTTGCATCACATCTTCAATCTTGTATCATAAAGAGAATGATTGTTGGGTGTAAGGTTAATTCTTTTAAATTGGTGTTATTTCATAAATTGGCATGTTTGAGGTAGTTGGAACAAATAAATTATAAAATGACTATGAACATGGCTGTATAGACATGTTTATTAAAATGGGCGCTCTTTTAGTATATTGTATAGACATGTTTATTGTATAATGAAACTTTCTATATTGAAATAGTTTCCATGATTGCTCATTTAGTATTCTATTCTGGAGATTTAGTGTTATATCGAAATAGTTTATAAATAGTGTAGTGGGTAAATTTTGGTAAATAGCACTATAATACAAATAACACTAATAACATGTATTTTTTTATAATTGAAATATTCAATAATTTTGGGGAAATACAATTGAGGTGAAGTCGAGCTAAATGTACCCACCAATTGGGTACTTCACTAAAATTGAACAAAACAACCAATCGTCGGCATTTTCAAATAGCCATACCTTAATCAAAGTTTATCCCAATTGAGCATGTAAGGTCTCCTTGGACATCCGAAGAAAGATTCAATGACAAAAAACACCTCACATGCCCAACTTGGACAAGATTTGAGTAAGTTATGACCAGTTAGGATATCTGATGAACGTTGCCACGGTCAAATCCCACCTACTTAAAGTCAAATAAGTTGACATGAAGTTGACATCCTAACACTGTCAAATTCCACTTGTGAACCAAGTTGTAACTCAATTATAAGATATTATTCCCCCAAACACCACTTGAAGTAACATGCAAAATATAATCATTTTTGATTGTTTCACCCAACTTATTACCCTCACTCAATAACTAACAAGTAACAAAGGGGGGAACAAGCTTGCACAGAAACTCAGGTACAATTCTTAAATGCTTGTCATTAAGTTTCCTTGGAAACTTCATGAAATTGGTAGTGACATAGTCAAATTCCACTAATTGACTAAGATCAAATTTGGAAACAATAACATTAAAATTACCACCACTTGGAACAACTGTAACATGCAGCGCCTTTCTGTACTTAAAAACGCACTTAAAAAATCAGTCCCTTCACCGTCCCGTCTCAGACCCGCTGGTCGCAGCAAGCGCCTTGAAGAGAACTATCTAGGAGCTTTTCCTCAGCACTACCTTCATCACAAAGACGAAAGAGATCATCATATTAGGCTCCTCTAGTGTCGGCAAGCACGAATTTCATCTGATCCTTCCTCTTACACCTGCTTCAAGTTAGAAACATGCGTTGCAAAGCACATATCCAACCGACGGAAGTGTATGTTTGCAGCTGGAGTGCGACACTTTCTGAGTTACAGTGACCTGTTTGCAGAGATAGGGTTGTCGACTCTGAGGAACCGGCATGTTGTTCATGCTTCGGGCCGCGGAAACGTCCGCTGAAATGTAAAGGTAGCCATTTTGTACACGATTGGTTTGTAGACTTCAACTATGGGGTTCTGTGATCAGGTCTTCATAGGTGTGCTAGTTTTGATGGTGTACTTGGTTCAAGGTCATTCTGCTCAGACTACCAACTTCAGTTATGTCATATTCAACTCGCCGGACAATTTCTCCGTGGTGGGTGATACATACTACTACGCCGACACAACCTCGTTTCTCCTCAACTCTGCCGCCTACTCGCTGAGCACAAAAAGCTGCGCGCAGTTGTACTACAAAGACAGAATCAGGATGAAAGACAAAGTTACTGGTGCGGTGACTTCATTTCAGACTGCCGGGACACATGCTGCAAGAGGGACCCCCGCCATGGCCCCGGCGGAGTGGGGGGTTTTGGCAGGCGGGGGCCCGATGGACAGGCGGGCGGAGGCTTGTGGGCAGGCGGGCTCGGGCCTTGTGGGCAGGCTCGGGATGAGTCTGTCCGCCCCTGCAAGCTCGTGGATGAGGCTCCGTCCGCCGGGGCCATGGCGGGGGTCCCTCTTGCAGCATTCTACCCCAGACTGCCTTCACTTTCGACATTTCAGGGGTAGACTACTGGGTTGGTAGTGATGGATCGGGCCCGCTCCACGGAGATGGGATGGCTTTCACGTTTGCCGTGAACCAAACTCCTTGGGACGATGGAGGGTCGCTATGCCTGCTGAAAGCTGCCAATGATGGGCAGACTTCGAACAGGATGTTCGCTGTGGAGTTCGACACCTTTAGAAACGAGGTCTTCAACGATACAAGCAACAACCACATCGGCGTCAACATCAATAGCATGGTCTCCAAGTCGGCGTACAACCTCTGTGGCGGTACGGTTCCAAATTGCACGTACTTGGTTAACGGAGGCAAATTCACAGCTTGGGTCGATTACAACCACAGCGCGCAGAAGCTGGACGTGTATCTTGCTAACGGCACGTTGCTCGAAATGGTCCCCAAACCACCCAAACCTCTGATCGCGACAACCCTATCCTTGACAGAGCTTGTCGATGAGTACATGTATGTTGGCTTCAAGTCAAGTGTCGGTTCATATAACGAGGTTCACCAGGTTCAAGGTTGGCAGTTCACAAGCTTCGGAATGCCTGCTGATCAAGTTGCCGTCTCACCTCCTCCAGCAGACCTTCCTGCAGGTGGTCCCCATTCTTCAACTGCAAGGAAAGCCGGCATCATTGCAGGAGTGTGTGTTGGGGCTCTTGTCATGCTGTTGCTTCTAGGGTTCTTGGTTGCAAAGTCTCGCAGGAAAGCATCCAAGCATGTTGGAAAGTTTAGTCTGGTGGATCAAAATCTGATGCCGTGTATGTTCACCTACAAAGAGCTCAGCAAAGCCACCAAGAACTTCAGCAGAAGCGAGTTGCTCGGAAGTGGTGGCTTTGGAGCTGTCTACCGCGGCACGCTCCCCTCCGGTAACGTTGTGGCAGTGAAACGGATGATACACCAGACTAAACACGGCGAGGAGGGTTTCCAGGCAGAAGCAGCGAGCCTCAGCCAGATTCGGCACCGGAATCTGGTTCAGCTGCGAGGATGGTGCCACGAGGAAGATCAGCTGCTGCTCGTCTATGACTTCCTGTGCAACGGCAGCCTGGATGAGTGGCTCCATCGATTCGCGTCGAAACAAGAAGGCAAGGGCCCCTTCCGTAACACATTAGAGGCACTGCCGTTGCAGCTGCGCCACTCCATTGTCAGCGGTGTGGCTGGCGCGCTGTTTTACTTGCACGAGGAGTGCAAACAATGTGTGTTGCATCGCGACATCAAGTCTAGCAACGTCCTCCTGGACGAAGACTTGAATGCATACTTGGGAGACTTCGGGCTTGCTCGTCTCATCGATCACCAGAAGATGGAGAAGACGACCATGATGGCCGGAACTTTGGGATACATGGCGCCAGAGATGCCAACCACGTTGAAGGCCACCAAGGAGTCGGACGTGTACAGCTTCGGCGTACTTCTACTGGAGGTCGTTTGCGGAGTGCGACCGCTTGACGTGAGCGCCATCGAGCGTGGAGACGGCACATTGGTGGACAGGGTATGGCGCTCACACACAGCAGGCAGTATTCTACTTATGGCGGATGAGAAACTGGGTACATTTCCACCAGACGATTTGGATGCCCACGAGGCGTCAAGTTTGCTGCTGGTAGAGAATGTGAGCCTTTCGGCAGCAATGGAAGCCAAGAAGTTGGTGGTGAATCTACTGCAGTTGGGACTGCTGTGCTGCAACCCTAACCCTGAGGATCGACCATCCATGCGACTGGTGTCGCAATTGCTGCAGGCTCCGGAGATCATGGACACGGCAATGCCTGCAGTACCCAGATGCAAACCTCACGCGAATTACTCTGCCGCAGGATTTTCTCAAATGAAAATGATCCGTTCACCTCCTACTTCGTCGTATGGCGACACCTCTGTGGAGGCGGGGCATGGCTCATCATCCCAATCCACTCCGCCGTCCTCCGGAATTTCGATCGGAGAGGTTGCCGACGTGCATAAATCTGTTGGAACCATCTCATTATCAAGCTTTTCGGGTCGATGAGCTCAGAAATGGTGTCTGCGCTTATTGTTTAGGATTGCAACCTGGATGATATGTTCCTACTGATTATCTTGTGAATAAAAACGTACTACTTAAACTCTACTCAAGCTTTGAATACTTCTGAAATTCTTGTACCCAAATAATGACATTGCGTTTAATAATGACATGCCCTCATCAGATTTTTAGGGCAGATGGAGAACTTCTGGGTATAGGGATTGTGACTTACCAATTATTGCTCCTTATTAAAGATGAGATTCCACTGAGCTTCGTAAGTTGTTCCTGCCAGTGTAGCAAATAGACTTTGTTGTCATATGAGGGCATGTAAATATCAAACGCAATGACATTACTCTTGTTTGTACCGACCGAATCAACGCTATCTGTCAGCTCCTTACATGCGCGGCACCTTGTCTCCGCAACTGTACCAGCTGGGCCGGCATTTGAGGGTCCGGGTCCCTTCACACTAGGTACCAAGAGTCATGATCAAGAAAATTAACCCTTAAACGTCATATGCTGTCCTGATACCACACCCAAAATCTCTTTTAAACTCCACTTTTAGCATTATTCTATTTTTAATTTGCGTGAGCTCTATTCTAAGAAAGTATAGATCTCTTTAAGGTGCTCAGTTTGGAATTTTAAAAATTCCATTTGGTATAATGGAGTGTAAGTTATGAGCAAGATTCTCTCGAAAAAAAACCCAACCCCTTGGGCTGGGTCTGACGTTTAAGGGTTAAAATCATTTTCATGATCATGGTTCTTGGCCAAGAGCACTGAACATGATGAATCGAATATGAAATTTCGAGTGATTTGGGCAAGAGTAATGTCGTTGCGTTTGATATTTACATTTACTCTTGTAATGTATGATTGGATTTGGACCGGGACAAGTTTAAAATCAATTCTCTAATATAAATCCTCATCATTCTCTCATTAACCCTCTTCATTTTTCTTCCTTTCTCCTTAAATAAACTAACACTAGCCAATCAATGATTTTTGCGCCTCATGGTCTCCTTGATTGTAATTGATTCGAGGCATTTCCTTCGACTCAATCAGAACTAGGATTATCCCCACGAGCAGGAATTTTCCCATTTGCTACGTTTGTGTTTTCATAAAAGCCACTTTTGTCTTCCTACACTACCTCCGTTGTTGCTACTTTAGGACTCGTCTTAGGCTCTTAGCAAAGAGAGCAATTTGTCTCACGTCAAGAGTAAAACGATAAGCCCAAGAGAGAATCATGTGATTATTTAAAATAGAAAAGGCGAGAAAGGTGAATTACAATATGGTGGAGGCTCATTACAAACCGGCTTGAAATTGGAGCATGAGACTATTTTTTGTCTGAGCAAGTAGGGTGGATTAGCAAAGTGCCCTTCTCTTTGCGCGCATGCAAAGCACACATACCAAAACCAGTAAGCTATGTCCTTACAAAGGTGTTCACATTAAGTTTTTGAATTATCAAGCAAGAAAATTCTGGAACGCTGCTGCCGTTGGCAAGATGGTCTGACAACTTTGAGCGGCTTCACAATACGGCCTTCCAATTTACAATGCCATGGAACTGAGAATCCAAACATTGTTAAGAGTCCATAAACATTTACTAAAAAAAAGCCATTCAAATAATGTAGCTAGAGCCTTTAACACTAGGACTGATAAGCGTAACATATATGTTACGCGTAACATATGTGTTACGCTTATGTGAGGGTGAAACACACCTATCTTTTTCTTGTCCTTTGAGCCTCAACCCTTGATGTTTCTACATCAATGGTCTGTATACATTGCCTAGCAACTATTTTGATTGATTAGACCTTGCTGATGTGGGATATGACCCACGACTTTGACCAATCAGAACTATCCATGTTGGCACCCCTTGAGATATTTCGAGAATCTCATGTCCTTGGGGGGTGCACTCCTTGAAAAAAATAAGGATATAGGTGCGATCATGGAGTATTTAAATGGGGGCTATTATTTTCCTTTTCTCTAATTTTTGGCACCCTATGATTACATAATTTGATACTTTGGGTCATTAAAGTAAGGGCATAGATTAATTGTAATTTTTGATTTCTATCTATATATCATATGCTACATTACTTTGAAATTTTATTTTTCAGATGGAAAGCAAGTGATTATGGAAAGCAAGTTTTATAATGGCGCAGTGCCAAAAATGGAGCTCTAGTAATCTTCAGTCAGAGGCACATAATAGCTTCCCCATGCAATAGTATCATGTACTCACTACAGAGATTATAGGGTATCACTTTAGGGCACCATCATAGGAACACCTATATTTCTAACTTCAAAAATTCATAACTCATTGTAGAAGAATCCAAAAATGATGATTCCATCTACTCTATCTTTCTTCTAATTTTCCCCATGCACGAAAATTGCTTGTATTGGTGACATCCCTGAAGATTTCTTGTGCTGAAAATTGAGATATTATGTACCTCTGACTGAAGATTACTAGAGCTCCATTTTTGGCACTGCGCCATTATTCGATGTTCTAGCATAAATTCTGAATAATCCATTATACACTATACTATTTCTACTTTTTTCTACTTTGGTAGAATTATATATCACTCTATATTAGTTATAAGGGCATCCAATGCATATTTTGATATGCTATTGTAGATCTAAACTAATTGTAATTTTTAGCTCCAAGATTTATTTGACACCCTACATTATTTTGCACGTACTTTTCTACTTCTACCACCTAGTGCACCCCCCGAGCTCATGTCGTACTCATTTCACTCCGTATGAGTGCATCTAAAGTATGTTCTATTGGTATATTGTTATTGTAGCTATCTTAGGCAAGTTGTTAGGAAGTGCTACACCAAAGTCTAAGTCATTTCGTGCAATCAATGAACCTCCACCACCCTATGGATAAGCGTAACTTATATGTTACAGATACGGTAGCCATCGGTCCTAGTGTTAACCATGCATGGTGTGAAGCCTCCGAAGGATAAGCCCAAAGCCCAAAGCTTTGACCAATGAACTCCCACGGCCTCTCAACTTGGACAGCCATTGTGTGAAGCCTCAAAAGGCCAAACCGAAAGTCCAAAGCCATACCATTTGTTTGGCTCTAATCCACTTATTTCTTAACCTATTCACCCAATTTTTGAAGCTTTCCACTTATTTTCTCTAATAATAGATTCTAGAAGGAAACGCATTCTTGTGTTACTTAAAATTTATATGGTCATAAAGTATGTTATTAGCTTATTATGGGCATTTTGACATTTCAAAAACTTGCAAGTTTTCAACAAAATGTCTATATAATGATCATGGCACTATTCATTACACAAGGATGGAGGGTGAATTATCAGAAATGATGTTGGTAATCTTCCAAAACAAATAAAAGACTAGCTTCTTCCTAGATGCGAGATTGAGAGAAGAAGGAAAATTCCACTTTATTTCTCATCCAACTTGGCATCTTTTTATGCCCATTGCCAAGATCTTGTTAGTTTTTTTGACAGCCTCTCAAGCATAGTTTGGGTCTTGGAAACTGCAAGATTTAAACAAATGACAAGAGGCCGTCGCCTTTGTCAAAAAGTGTTGCCACGTGGGCTTTTTGGAGAGAAAAAAAGAGTGGACTTTGTTTTCTAGTTTGAAGATTCAAGAGGCCAACACTATGGTTTCTTGGAATTTGATTGCCTGAAATCAACAACCTCTCGACGTTCCACCATAGTGTGACGTGTCCGTGAGTCTCTCCTTTCAAGCCTTACTTACGAGTAGGACCACTTCCTATGTCTCAATTTCTTTCCATTGTAGGTGCAAGAAGCCCTCTTGAAATAGACAAACAAATTGAGCACGTACAACACAAATATTTTTATTCAGCACCATCTGAAAGGGAACACAGATGAATTAAAATGACCTTGCAATCCTGAAAACCTTACAAATTTCTAACTATATTTCAAATCTTAAACATGACATTGTTACACTCTAATTCTTAACACCGAAAGTCCAAAGGTCTCAAAACAACCAAAAATCCTCACACCAACTTCCTTTTAAGTTTCAACTCAAGGTGCAAAATTTTTGTTTTGATGTATTAAGGATATAGTAATTGTAAAATCTAGTATCTTACATATACATGTACATGTGATCCAAATCTATGATCCAAATTCCTTACCACTTGTTCATTATGATCATTATGTTCAAAGATGGAAAAATAGTTTCTTCCTCATTGTAAAATAAGTCTACAATGTTTCCAATTTCAAATGTAAATTTAACATGAGGTAGTTCATATTCTTGTTCTTGGGTGAGTTAGGAATATATCCACAAAATTTACCCCGATACGACCTAAAAAAGCGATAAAATGCTCAATTTTCCACAGAAAGGTATGCTGAAATTCAAATACAAAGGCCCCTTTGTGAAAATTAGAAATGCATGTGACGAATTCTTGAATAAAAAATTCAAATGGCGAGATCATGCATTCAATGCTTATTTATACGCACAAAATTTTAAAAAAAGAAATAAACTGAAAAAAAGTTAAATCTTAACTTTTAGTGAAAATTTGAAGTTTTTGCAATCTTATTGATTTCGGGCAAATTTTAGGGCTAAAAGAGCATTATGATGTTCATTTATGATCTTATATATACGGTAAAAATATTATGATAAGTTTATAATCGTAAAATCTGCCATGTGCTTAATACATAGTAAATATATATGTGTTATACCAACAACTTTAAAAAAATAAATTGTAGTAAGAAGCACACTACAGGTTTGAGGAATTGGACAGCAAATTCTTTGTACAAGCCTGTATTTTCTTGTTGTTGTATTTTGTTATAATCTAGAGAGAGGGGCGCCGGTTAGTGACATTATTATTACCATTTACTCTCGTCAGCAAAACCAAGTCGCCAGTCGATAATATTTCCTAGCGGATTAACCCCTAAAAATCCAAGCGTTTTTTGGACTTCCAAAACCAAAAAACTGCGATTTTCTACCACCTTGTTTGAATTGAGACATGGTCAAAACATTTATTGTTTATCTGTACTTTCAACCGTAAGATCTCAAACCTACCTACTATCACTACTACCATGTGAAATTTCAATCATTGGATCTTTATCATTTGTGAGATCATAACATTCAAAGTTGGTGCAAGAGTTTTTTCGGGCATTGCTTGTGAGACATTGTTTCCATGGAGCAAAGAGAAAATTGAAGATTGTTATTTTAAACATAATTCCCATATTTTTTTTCATATGGGTAATCAAGTTGGGTACGCTCATGCAAAATTTTGGAATATCATTCCATTTTTGTGACCTTCATGCAAATTATTTCGTAAAAGAAGGTCTAAAAACAATGATACAGTAAAACATGCATTTCATTCGATATATTTGGCTTAATTAAAGATATCAACGGCGAGTAGGTGCCTTTATGAGTTTGTGAAATTTAAGAAAAAAAAAAAAAAAAAAAAATTGGGAAAATTCCAAAACCTTAAATTTTGACAAATTTTATAAGATTTAATTCAGAAATTACTAGAAATTGTGAAGATTGTTTTTGTAATTTTTGAGGGTTGCCCTTGTGAAATTGACAAACTTTTTGACTTGGGTCACTTTGGAACTCAAGTAGTGATTTGTTCATGAACATATTTCCAAAAAAAAATTTCAAAAAAAGACTAAATTTAAACTGCCCTTTTTGGACTTCAAACCTAAAGTTTCTAGATGAAGGTTCTAAAATTGGAATTTGGATTTGCAAATTTTACCACATGCACTTTGCAGTGTAAGGAGCACTGAGGTAAAACTTTTAGGAAAAAATATTACTTTTAACCCCTTCATCTAGGCTGCCCGAACTAGGAAACCTCCACTTTGGTGGTTGTGGATCTTTAAGGGTTAAGCAGGATTTGCATCAAGACCAATTAGCGAAGGTTAAGACGTGATCCATATATGAACCTCAATATAGTGCATGAGGTTGTTAGATGTAGACTCTTTCTCGTTTGTAAGATTTGAGCTCATTTTCACTATTTCAAGGCTAATACTTGAAACAAACAATATTTTTTATCATTTTTTGGCACAAATGTCTTCAAGATGAAGGTGGAAAACCTTATGCTTGAAGCTTTACTTATTGCAACAAGGTTTGTTAACAACATTTTCACTTTAATCCCTAAAGATCCTTGATGCATAATTGCCTAAATTACAAAAATTAGCCTCCTTCTCCTTCAAGACCAAAGAAGCATAATATAAGCATTATTTAGGAAAAACCAACCATAGGATCTTAAAGTCAACTTGAAAGTACTTGCATGCTAAATTTGAACCGTTGATTATTCCCCGTTTGTGGGATTAGAATGGTAAAATTGGCTCAATTTTGTTCATGCGGGAATCCTCAAAACCGGTTAGAGATCAAAGGTGAAATGATGAAATTTTTATTATTTTTTCAATAGTAATACATTGTGATCCTGTTAAGACGCTTCAAGAAATTAATTTTTGATTCGCACGACCTAGTACATGTAGCTCATTGTCATTTACATATACTTTTCAAAAGAAATGATGTTTTAAAAAGAAATGATGTTTTCAGGCCATAATGACCCAAAGACTTTTCGGGGTCAAGGTAACTTGTGTAATATTGGTACAAATTAAGAACGACCCTCTCCGAAGAACTTTGAAGATGTCCATGATAGCTTTGAGGGTTGATTTTTAATATGATTAGTGTGAGCATTTCAGATTGAGCACTTAACCCCTAAAACGACCACGGCCACCAATTCGGCTTTTACCGTCAAGGCCAAAAAAAAATTCACAGTCAACTTCAAATGTTATGATCTCACATCTAGTAATGATCCAACGATTGAAAATTTTCACACTACTACCACTGGTAGTCTTATTCAAGATCCTACCGTTAAAATTATCAAAAATTTCCAAAAATATGGGACGTACCCCCATTAGTACATAATGGTAAGTGTTGGGATTTCAAGCTCCCAAAACATCGTGGATCCTTAGGGGTTAAGAAACATCAAAAATTTAAGAATAAGGTAAAAGGGCCCAAAATGATAAAGTCATGTCTTCTACTTAGGGATGCTTTAAATGGGGAGTCAAGTCGTACATGGGACCGATGGAGAGCAAAAATTATTGGTTCATTTTTTGAACAACAAGTAATGAACCAATTACATTTAAAGAATTTTTGCCCTCCTTCAGCTCCATGCTCGGCTTAACGCCCCATGTAAAGCGTCCCTTACTTTGCCCATGCACACACTCAATTGCTTGCACTACTATCCTCAATGAAAGTTGCGCCATTATCAAGAATGTTAGCATATTCTCCCATTCTTATTAAGATGAATAATATAACTGGCTTTTTGAGTCATTTGGGCCAATGTCATGGTTGTTTGAATAGTTGTTGGAGTATAAAGATATTCTTATAAATTTCCAATTTTGAGTAAATACTTGTGCCTCAAAACATGCAAACTTGAAAGGTATATTTTGATCTTACAAATACACATAATCTGAATATTCCAAAAATGTGAAAAAAAAAAAAAAAAAAAAAAAAAAAACAGAAAAAGCTTAAATATGTGGAGGATTTTTTGACACGTGTACAAGAATATTCATGTAGTCCGGAATCATGGTTTTTCCTCATTTATTTCAATAAAAAATCTAAAAAGTAAATTAAAAAGATTCTAGTTGAAACGTTTGAAAATTTCGAGAGATCGACTCCCCATATAAATCGACCTACTGTACCTGCAGCATTTTCTTGCTCTGACTCATTCTGTCAGAATTCTGGGGCTGCCCGACTGCCCGGGCCGATGATTATGTAAAGTAGATGATCACCATAAACTTTCCCGGACCTGATCATTTAGCATATGTTACTATTTTTGGGCTCTATGAATAGTAGCAATACAGTAGGTAGGAAAGAGGGGTTTATACTTGACAGTGGAAAGGCTTGTACAATAGTACAAACCACTTGTACAGAAGGTACAGTACGTGCTCTGGAGAATGACTTTGACTATTGTGGTTTCTGGTTTGTTTTTAGACTTTGCATTCTCTTAGATTTTCAAGTACCTTTTTGTTATTATGATTTTAGCTTTGTTACAGTGATACATGTGGAAGGAAATTTGGATATATGGTTTGAGATTTTAAGAGCCGTAACTTGCATCACATCTTCTCTCTTGTATCAAAAGAAGAAAGATTGTTGGGTGTAAGGTCAATTCTTCTAAATCGGTGTTATTCCATAAATTGGCATGTTTGAGGCGGTTAGAACAAATAAATTGTAAAATGACCGTGAACATGGTTGTTTAGACATGTTTTCTAAGATGGACGCTCTATAAAAAGGAAATTTATGAAGCATATCATGAAACCGAGAAAAATAACATCCATACTAGAGAAAATAGTGATGTTATAGAGAGCAATGATGATATTATCAATGCATGAAGATCCTTGATGCAAAGTTGTTTAGATTTTCAAAAATGGCCTTCACACAACTCACGCCCGATAAAACTTAATATTAACTTGATGTTCTACTCACTGTAAAAATTTGAACCGTTGACTTTTGTCATGGAACAGTATAACAGTCATAAAAGTCAAAGTTGGTTGCATTGTTTTCCTGTGAGGACCCTCGAAACCCATTTCCGGTTATAATTAGGGATCTTATGCGGTTTATAACGATCATGATAAGTTAAAAGCAATTATTTTGTACTTCGCACCAACCCAACCATTGTCATTCATTAGTTGAAATTGCAACACTTTTCACTACACAAGAATTGTTGATTAGTGTTAAATCGTTAACCCTTAAACGCCCTTGGGGTCTAAAACGGGCAGCCCAAAATTGGATCACAGCAGCTTTTGGACTTGGGCATCATGAATAGTGCACTTTTTGAACTTGGGCATCATGAATGGACCAATCAATGATGAGCTTGCAACCTCCTACAAGGTTATGTACCACCCCAACCTACCTACCACAATCCTTTCAAACCACAAAATCATTCATACAAATTGTGATTTGAATTGTGAAAATTCACTTTTTGAATGCATCAGAAGAAGGTGACCAGTTTGACATCAAAATATAAGTGAAACGTTGAGTACAATGAGAGCTACAGGGAAGATTCTGTTGGAATCAAGCCCCTCGGGCTTGCTCGGGCGTTTAAGGGTTAATAGCAAACCATAAGACCGAATGTCACACGTCATCATTGTATCAACACTAATCTCCAATTTAGGATATCAAATGCACGATCATGGAAACTTCTTGGAAGTGGTGCACTTGGTGGCTTATAGGAAAGTCAAAGAGCATTGATTGCAACGGCGACCCAAATTGAACACTAATGTCAAAATAGTTTATAGATAGTAAACTTTGGTAAAGAACACTAATCAATAACTCTTGAACGAGTAGTGCAAGTAAATGTATTGAAATCCAAATATGTAATGTTTGAATTCTTTTTTTAACCACACGTAGAATGTAGCATGAAAAACCTTATAGATATGTAAAATGTAGCAGATATTGTTTGCTACTCAACGAGAGTTGATACATGTTTACTTCATGCCAAACAAATAAGAGGGGAATGCTCTGAAATAGAGCGATACCAATAATAGCTCACTATGCTTATTTATCCAAAGGTACATAATTATAGCTTTGCAACTCAAGAGTGTCATATACTTCATGCAAACATTGTAGGGTGTCAAAGTAAGGCACTATTTCAGAAACACCTAGTGTCCACCTTCAAAAATTCATAGCAGATTGAAGAAGAGTTCCAAAATGATTATTCCACCTAAACAATCTTTTTACATACTTTGCCCATGGCCCATGCTTGTTGACTGCACTACATATTTCCCATTATGAAATGTCAGCCACTCTTGAGCAATCTCCATCAATCAATAGTTTTGATGAACATTGCCATCGTTGAATTCCACCTACTTAACCCCTAAAGGCCCAAGCGTTTTTGCAACCTCCAATCTCAAAATCTGCGATTTTTGACCACATTGTGGAGTTTGGAGTATGGCATAAATTTTTATTGTATTCTGGAACATTCAACCGTAAGATCTTGAACCTAACTTCATCCATGATTACCATGTCAAATCTCAACCGTTGGATCTGCACCATTTGTGAGATCATAACGTTCAAAGTTGATGCAGAAATTTTTTTGTGGCTTGCCCGAAAGACATAGTCTACTTGGTGCAAAGGGAGACTTGGTGATTGTTACCCTAAACATTTTGCTAGTATTTTTTTCCATGTTAGAAATCAAGTTGGCCACACCCATGCAAAATTTTAGACACTCATTCCACTTTTTGGACCTTCATTTTTTTTTTTTTTTTCTAGAAGGAGGCAAAAAAGTACTCTAAGTGAACAAATTGGGGTTCTAATACAAATCCACCATCAACTTTTTGAATTTTTCAAAAGTGAACGGTGAAAATGTTCCTTTACACAAATCAGAGTCATGGGGAAAAAAATTTGAAAAAAAAGTAAAATCTCAATTATTGACAATTTTGGAGAACATAAACACACATATGCAAATTAGTAAATGGACGGGCAACAAAGAAGAATGGGAACCCATTCTCAATCTTACGGGCCCATTGCTGGCAATATGGCAGAGCTATGAATAGCCTACTGCCACCATAAATACTTTGCCTAATATTCTATGTAGATAGCTATGACATGTGTCACTTGCAATAAAGGGAGGGCTTTCTTCCCGTTGCTCCCCACCGTTACTAAGCTCCCTAAGCTCTTTATAAGTTCCCTATAAAAAGATGATCTGACAAAAAGGCCCACGCTTGCAACGACAAAGTGGATTTGACTGGCACCTTGGGGAGCCACATGAGGTGGCAGGAATTTCGTGATCTGGAAAGAGCCGAGCTGGAGGAGCTGGCCCGCCTTGCTGCCGTCCCTGGCCACCACTTGTACCGTGCAGTAGGCGCACTGATTGAAGCCCCCTTTGCGAAGTCGTTCTCCAGGGCACAAAATAGAATTCTCCTAACTGGAGAAAGGACTCCAGGGATTGCCGAACACCTACAAAATCACCAAAATTTATCAATTTACAAGAATTCTAATGTAACTAATAAAAAATAAATTATCCATAAGCATAGTATTATTCATAGTATTATTACTAACTTTTGTATGTGGGGTAAGAAACAAAGCAAAGAATTATTCACAAGCAATATTCAAATTATTGTGGTGTCATTTGTTTGTGGGGTAAGAAATAAAGCAAAGTATTATTCATAACTCAACTACTATTCATATTTGTTTGTGGGATAAAAAACATAGCAAAGTATTATTCACAAGCAAAGTACTATTCATATTATTATTACTAACGTTTGTTTGTGGGGTTCGAAATAAAGCAAAGTATTATTCACAAGGAAAGTACTATTATTCACAAGCAAAGTACTATATGCGCAAAATGTGGGGTAACAAACTTGAGCTTCCTCTTTGTATGCAAAAAGAAATACTTACATTCACTCACATATGGCGTTGGCGTCGTATGGCAATATCTGTGTGCCACTTCTCAAAGCAACCTCGATTGAGACACATCCATTTGTCTCCACACTTCCGGCAGTAATAATGTGGTTCAAATTTTTGGCAAACCACACACCGACGTCGTAATTTTGTATATGTGGGTACACAAATCAATGGCGTGTTCCTTGCTCGAGGAATATCCGCGGGGTGTGAATCTCTCATAGGCCACCCTTGAAGAAGGGCTTCACATAAGCCCTTCTTGAATTGAAGGTGTGTCATCGGCGTGCGGTTATATCGATAGTGTTTCACACACTCCAAATAATATATATACATGTTGACAATCGAGACATCCAATAAGAAGAAAAAAATACGGTGCCACCACTTGTGGCTCCGCATTTGGCATGAATAGGATGCTCGGAGTTGATCGGCAACATCTACACCTCGCATGTGAGTTGTATATTCTTTCAAAATCGGGATGTTAGAATCATTTCACGACTTGCACCATTTCGCCGAGGGACCGTTACTACCTTCTCACATGGGGGTTGAATTGGCAAATAATGAGTGGAAATAAGAAGCACGGGCTTCTTATCCTTCCACATAACACATGATATCGTGCGGGTGTCATGCATTTTCCATAAAGTTGTGCCTTGAGGCACATTTTTGAAAGAATTGGTGTTTTTCAAATCTAAGGGAAGACCAACCCGGTTTGCCCTTATTGTCCCACATGCATACATTTCCCGTGATAAAAGAGTTGTGAAAAGTCCAAAACTAGTGAAGTAATTATCCATTGTCACGCAATGGCCTAAGTTCCAAAGGCCATCCACTAACCTCATAACTACATTATGGGCCAATCGAGCATCGCCAAGAACAATATTAGGTTGTTCTATGGGAAGGGGGGCTACAATATTGTCTTTTCCACAATAGATCTCGAAATTCCATACGAACTTTGAAATCGAGCATGCCAAACACCAAACCTTCAAGCCCCACTTTTGAGGCTTCTTAGGCATATATTGACGTATCGGTGAATATGTCCCCTTATAGCGAATCATCATTTCATCAATGGTCAAATATTTTCCAAGAAACCATGCCTTTTTACATTGATCTCTCATAGCATTGACTAACCATCTTGTTTGACCGATTTTGTCATAACCCGGGTCCCCTCTAGTTTGTCCTTCCATGTTTGTAAGATGGAGACATCTCCTAATGTCTTGAAATCGGGCCCGTGTAAATATATTTGAAATACTTGGGCATCCAAAGAGGTCATCACGCATCCAATATGTTCTTACATTAGGTTGAACCCTCAACCCCATATATATGGCTAAGGCCATAAATGCTTTGAGGCTCGAAATTGTCATATTCTCCCAAGTAGGACCACCTTTGGTATTTCCATGCTCATCTAAAGGAGCATTTGCATACCGATTAGTTTCTTGAACAATAGTGGCCAACATGTGTGGAGTCCAAAAGAGGCCAAATAAATCCATAAAACTTGGCATACCACGATGATGACGAGAAGGACCCATGGGTTTCCCCAAAAATGATATCGGCATTGGATTATACATAATACTTGGGTTTCCCCAAGTCTCATTCCTAAATTGCCACCTAATATCCTCTTGTTGATGGGGTAACCCATCGTTACGATTATCTCCATCACTATCAGAGGCACTTTCAAAATTGGGTAAGTCCTCACTATCATTCCCACCCAAATCATCCCTCACACCATTGCGTGTCATTCTCCTTCTTATTATATGTTCTTCCTCAACATCATCATCCCACTCCATATTATTATTACCGCCCTCAGTATCATTGCCATAGAATTCTCCAGGCCCAATACCAGTACTTCTCTCCCCAATAAAAATATTTGGCTGCAATGTGAATTGACCAATATTTTCTTCTGAAGTCACAACTACTGGTTGCCCTTGTAGCCCAAGCGTATGGCCTGTAAGGGGAAGGCCAGAAGGCGATGCACCCGCCACAGGAAGGCCCTGGTGCCCGGGTAAGCAGGCGTGCCGGCCGTTGCTGCTGTTCGGCTGGAGATGCCCCGCTGCGCTCGGCGCCGGACCCCAGCTGGCAGCCGACGCGCTTGACTCGCCGACGTGGCCCGACCTCGTGGCCGCGGCGCTGTGCCAGCCCGCAGTCCGCCGGCTTGAGTCCCATACTAGTCGCAACGCCGTTGCATCACCGCAATCTTGGTCGACGCCTAGCTGCAGCGCTGGTCCGTGCATCTCACCACTCCCGCTTGCTTCTTCGGGATCAGGTCCAGCATTGTAGATCTCACCACCTCTCTTCCGTCCTCTTCGGCCAAAGTTTATTGCTGCAAGCAAGACTTCAGGTGGCCAGAGGATATCCTCAAGACTTGCAGCTCTCTCCATACCACTATCATCTTCTCCTTCTTCATTACACAATTCTTCTGAGCTTGGGTAATACGCATGCACTGGAGATTGCGAATTCAAGTACTCGCCGTTGAAGCCAACATCTGTATCAGGGAAGGTCATGAGCTCAACTCCAGGTCCTAGATCTGGCAATTCTTGATGTTGAGGAGGTAATATTGCTTCAGGACTAGATGGTGGGCTTGGAGGAACCGTAGTTGGTTCCGGTTGTGTCTGTAGACGTGAACTCCTTCTCATTGGAATATTGTCCCACTCCATCTGTATTCTCCAAGTTAGACATTACTCATAACTCTCAACTATGAAATTTAGGTACATGTTACACAAGAGATACTCACCTCCTTTGACTTCTTCCATGATCGACGTGGAGGCATTGCTTGTATCGGGCCAAGTAGATTTGACAATATCAAGAAATTCTTGCTCAAAAGCGTGTTGATCAACCCACCCTAGAATATGTGCGGCTTGCCTGTAGAAATGGTGTCGGAAATTATTTGCTTGTGGATTTCTTGGCCAAGCTTTGGACTTCTTACGAACGCGTAAACTGCGCAAATGTTTTTGATCAAGCAGTGAAAGGAGGTCATGAATCTGATGTGCTCGAAGGTGTTTGCGTACAGCCCAGGAACGAAGGCGAGCTTCTGGATCGGCAGATGGAGGCGGCAATGTCGAAATAAGAAGTGGCTGCAAGTTTCCGACACTCACAACCGCAGTATTGGGTTCCTGCATATGGTCATATTAGTCAGTTGATGTGATGTCAGTTTACCATGCAAGTTCCACATGCAAACCAAGTTCATGTTCATGTATTCGAACCCGTTGATGTGATCGCTCCTCGATCTGTGCAATCATCTGATCGCTCACTGGCGCATGGGCTGCCGAAGTTGGTGATGATCTGCAGGCTGCCGAACTTGATGCAGCGGCGACCTTGAAGCTGGACGGTCGGAGGCAGCTGCAGTACGCCTCCGAAGGAACTCGTCGACCTCCCTGGCACGTACAGTTCGCCGCCGATTCCTCTCGCTGAAGCTCAACCTCGGCGGCAAGTACAGTTGGACCACGAAGGAGCTGTTCGATCTCCCTGGCCGAAGACTCTACTGCGTAATCACCATTTTCAGTGCTCTGATCATTTTCGGTCCATACTGGCACCTCGATGAATCCTTCTCCTACTGTTGCACTCGCCTCTCTCGAATCGGTAGTTGCTAGTGAAATGATGGCAGCAGTCACAGGAACCCCGTCCAAAGAATTTGCAAAACTAGCCATAATGGATTTTTGTTACTTTTGAAATATGCTTTGGATTTGATGTATGCTGTTTGTTGTTCCCAACATCTTTCCATGAGTTTCTCATTCAAATTCTGAAATTTGAATCGCCCCATGTCAGTGTGTTCTCAGCCGCCAGTTTCACGAAGTTTGTAGTTATGACATGTATTTGAGGGGGCGTCAATCTTTGGCCAGTCCCAAAGCATTCAATTCTGCCGAATGTTGGGTCCTCCAAAACCCTGCTTGGAACCCCTGCCCCTCTGGAGTTTTCTCGAGTGACCCTCGCAACTGCCCCCATTTCCACCTTGTTCCTTAGTGGCCACAACAACAACCCGTTCTGCCCTTTCTCAACTCCAAATCAAAAATTTGCTCTACAAGGCACTAAAATTGGAATCTTACTTTGCAAATTTTACCACACACAATTACTATGTTTCCCGACACACACACCAAATTACAGCCCAAAACACCAAAATTTGACCTCTCATCTAAGGTGCCCAAAACTGCAAAACGCCGATTCGGCTTTCCTGGGCCTTTAGGGGTTAAAGTCAAATAAGTTGACATGAAGTTGACATGCTAACATTGTCAAATTTCAAATGTTGACCATGTTGTAACTCAATAATAAGATAATATTCCCCCAAACACCACTTGAATGAGGTAACATGCAACATATTATCCTTTTTGACAGCTCATTCAACTTATTGTCCAGCCTCATTCAATAACTAACAAGTAACAAAGGGGGAACAAGCTTGCACAGAATCTAAGGTACAATTCTTTAATGCTTATCATCTTCACGAAATCCAATAGTGACATAGTCAAATTCCACTTATTGACTAAGATAAAATTTGGAATAGAATAACATTTAAACTCCCACCACTTGGAACACCTGTAACATGCAGAGCCTTTCTGTACTTAGAAACGCACTTAAAAACGCAGTCCCTTCACCGTCCCGTCTCAGTCCCGCTGGTCGCAACAAGGGCCTTGAAGAGAACGATCTAGGAGCTTTACCTGAGCACTACCTTTATTAGAAAGACGAAAGAGATCATCTCATTAGACCCCTCTAGTGTCGGCAAGCACGGATCGGATTCCATCTGACCCTTCATCTTACACCTGATTCAAGTGAGAAACATGCGTTGCCAAGCACCGATCCTACCGACGGAAGTGTATGTTTGCTGCTGGAGTGCGACACTTTCTGAGTTCCGGTGACCTGATTGCAGAGATGGGGTTGTCGACTCTGAGGAACCGGCATGATGTTTATGATTCGGGCCGCGGTGTCGTCCGCTGAAATGTAGAGGTAGCCGTTTTGTACACGATTGGTTTGTAGACTTCAGCAATGGGGTTGTGTGATCAGGTCCTGATAGGTGTGCTAGTTTTGATGGTGTACTTGGTTCATTCTGCTCAGTCTAACAACTTCAGTTACGTCATATTCAACTCGCCGGACAATTTCTCCATGGTGGGTGATACATACTACCACCCCGACACAACCTCATTTTTGCTCAACTCTGCGGCGTACTCGCTGGACACTCGAACTCAGAGCTGCGCGCAGTTGTCTTTCAAAGACAAAATCAGGATGAAAGACAAAGTTACTGGTGCAGTGGCATCGTTTCAGACTGCCTTCACTTTCGAAATTTCAGGGTTGAACTACAGGTATAGTGCATCGGGCTACCTACATGGAGATGGGATGGCTTTCACATTCGCCGTGAACCAAACTCCTTGGGACGGTGGAGGGACGATGTGCCTGCTGAAAGCCGCCAATGATGGGCAGACCTCGAACAGGATGTTCGCTGTGGAGTTTGACACCTATTATAACAAGGAATACAACGACACCAGCAACAACCACATCGGCGTCAACGTCAATAGCATGGTCTCCAAGTCGGTCCACAACCTCTGTGGCAGTACCGTTCAAAACTGCACGTACTTGTGCAACGGAGGCCAATTCACAGCTTGGGTCGATTACAACCACAGCGCGCAGAAGCTGGACGTGTATCTTGCTAACGGCACGTTGCTCGAGATGGTCCAAAAACCACCCAAACCCTTGATCGAGACGACCCTATCCTTGACAGAGCTTGTCGATGAGTACATGTATGTCGGGTTCAGGTCAAGTGTCGGTCGACAAAACGAGGTTCACCAGGTTCAAGGTTGGCAATTCACAAGCTTCGGAATGCCTGCAGAACACGTTGGCGCCCTACCTCCTCGACCAGACCTTCAACCAGATCGTCTTCGTTCTTCAGCTGCAATGAATGTTGGCATCATTGCAGGAGTTTGCGTTGGAGCTCTTGTCATGCTGTTGCTTCTAGGATTCTTGGCTGCGAGACATCGTAGGAAGGTTTCCAGGCACGTCAGAAAGTTCAGTCTGGTGGATCGAAACCTCATGCCGCGTATGTTCACCTACAAAGAGCTCAGCAAAGCCACCAAAAACTTCAGTAGAAGCGAGTTGCTCGGAAGTGGTGGCTTTGGAGCTGTCTACCGCGGCACGCTCCCCTCAGGTAACGTTGTGGCAGTGAAAAGGATGATACACCAGACTAAACACGGCGAGGAGGGTTTCCAGGCAGAAGCCGCGAGCCTCAGCCAGATTCGGCACCGGAATCTGGTGCAGCTGCGAGGATGGTGCCACGAGGAAGATCAGCTGCTGCTCGTCTATGACTTCCTGTGCAACGGCAGCCTGGATGAGTGGCTCCATCGATTCGAGTCGAAACAAGAAGGCAAGGGGCCCTTCCGTAACACATTAGAGGCACTGCCGTTGCAGCTGCGCCACTCCATTGTCAGCGGTGTGGCTGGCGCGCTGTTGTACTTGCACGAGGAGTGCAAACAGTGCGTATTACATCGCGACATCAAGTCTAGCAACGTCCTTCTGGACGAAGACCTGAATGCATACTTGGGAGACTTCGGGCTTGCTCGTCTCATCGATCACCAGAAGATGGAGAAGACGACCATGATGGCCGGAACTTTGGGATACATGGCGCCGGAGATGCCAACCACGTTGAAGGCCACCAAGGAGTCGGACGTGTACAGCTTCGGCGTACTTCTACTGGAGGTCGTTTGCGGAGTGCGACCGCTTGACGTGAGCGCCATCGAGCGTGGAGACGGCACATTAGTGGACAGGGTATGGCGCGCACACACAGCAGGCAGTATACTTCTTGTGGCGGATGAGAAACTGGGTTCATTTCCACCAGACGATTTGGATTCGCACGAGGCGTCAAGTTTGCTGCTGGTAGAGAATGTGAGCCTTTCGGCAGCAATGGAAGCCAAGAAGTTGGTGGTGAATCTACTGCAGTTGGGGCTTCTGTGCTGCAACCCTAATCCTGAGGATCGACCATCCATGCGACTGGTGTCCCAATTGCTGCAGGCTCCGGAGATCATGGACACGGCGATGCCTGCCGTACCCAGATGCAAACCTCACGCCAATTACTCTGCCGCAGGATTTTCTCAAATGAAAATGATCCGTTCACCTCCTACTTCGTCGTATGGCGACACCTCTGTGGAGGCGGGGCATGGCTCATCATCCCAGTCCACTCCGCCGTCCTCCGGTATTTCGATCGGAGAGGTTGCCGACGTGCATAAATCTGTTGGAACCATCTCATTATCAAGCTTTTCGGGTCGATAGATGAGCTCAGAAATGGTGTCTGCGCGTATTGTCTAGAACTGCAACTTATAGGATGGTTCAATACCAGTTATCCAGAAAGCCGAGCACATAGATTCACCTTTGAATCCCGCTGTATTGTAACTGCACGAGTATCTGACCTTTATTACCGACAAAGATCAAAAAACCTCGTTCTCACATCGTCACATGTACAACTGCCCTCCAATATATACAAAAGTGAATATAACCAGGATGCCATTCACGCATTCAGCTATTCATCCAGTGTGCCTTCAATGTGTCCCAAGTCTTAAGTACAAGGATTTTGTACAACCCAAGTTCAGTTAAAGTCACTGTCGCGTGAGCAATTTATGAAAAGTTCTCACTTGAATGTTGTCAAACAGGCTCGTAAGGTTGATTGTCCTAAAAGCAGCAACTTAGGAGATCTGACCTATTTTTAGCACTACTAAATTCAAAATAAAATTATGACCACATTCGAAATAGGTTTTCAGGAGGGTTGCAAAAATTTGCAGCATGTAATTCGCATTTGTGAATTTTATACAAAATTCCAAAGTGCTAAGTAAGATTTGACCCAATTGCGTTATATACAAATGAGGTACATCTGTATTTTCACAATCTACAAATGAGGTACACCGCGCTTTTAGGTCCCCTGGCGCTTTTAGGTAGTCCAACCGTAGTCTGAGACATTTGGTGCAATTGAGCAAACAAGGTCACAGTGCCACGGAAGGAATGAACGACTGTGAAGGACCTCCATCCATTTCTGGCCATTGGGCCTTTTGTTGATCCTTCAAATTCGAAATACGGATTAGCCCAATTTCGAAATACGGATTAGCCCAATTTGAATTTCAGTGATCAACGAATTTCAGTGATCAACGGATTCCGTATTTCAGTGCTATCAGCGTTTCTCGGAGCCCAATCACCCAATGGGATTTTTTCTTCAAAAACTCTGGAAAGTTCCATTTGGACTTACCGTCGGCCGTTTTTGATAATTTTGAATTCAAATTTGAGGCATGCGACCCTGAATAACTCACGTGGGCACACTCCTTGGCATTTAAAGCCTCTACTTCAAAAACTAAGGGGCTCTTTACCCATCCCCTCCATAGCCCCCGACAAATGCTCGTAGCACTGAAATACGGTGATCCCTTCAAATTGCCTTCGGAGTAATTTCTCAGTATAGTGTATTATATGTATTAGGCACTGATTGTATATACTCACCTTGAGTGCATAATACATAATTAATGACCCTTGTGAAAGATGCCACTTAAGAAATTTTGCAAAATGAATTACTGTGAGTTGGTGAAATAGTGGGTTGTTAGGAATATTCATGTACTCCGGCAACCTTGGTTCTAGACTAATTCTATAGTACAAGCTGTAAAGTTTTATTTTCCCTCGAGGACAAAGTGAGATAGGTTTCCTCCTCCACAAGAATTTTATCAGAAAACGTGAAAATCATGGTTCGCAACTTCGCATTGATTGATTGTTGAAATTGTCATGTCATGTAGACATATCATAAGTGATAGTTTGCAAAGAGGGTTTATTCGAGCCAACACTACAAGGGTTTGAATGAGTGTTATTATATATTTCAATTCTTAATTTGTCAAATTCCCTATCGTCAAGAAGGGGAACAATCCGCCTATTTTCTTTGATCTAATTACATTTACTCAATTTTTGTATCATATTGGTAATATTCTCTGTAGATCATACTCTTGCTATCTTGTTGAATTTGTCTTATAGGTTCTCTCAAATCTACCTCTTGTTATGAATTTCAGAGAACCTACCGTACAAATTAAATGGGACGAAGGGAGTAATAATTAAACATATTTTTACAAATTTGAAGAAATTAAAACTCTTCTCATGTTAAAGAAGAGTCACTTTCAAGGTTCAAAATAAAATTTTGGCAAGCTATAATCACCCAAAAACAAATAGCTAGTAGAATCTCTACACATTCAACTTATATCGAGATTTTACACTGATCTAATTCGTTCTTAGTCTTTTTAATCAAAGTACTAAGGCATGTTCCTATCGTTTAAATCGTTTATACAATGATGAAATTTCTCTATTCATGTATTGTTTGATTTCATATCAAACTAATTGTAGATTAAAGTATTTTCCTTGCATATACTAATAACATACCCTTGTTGAATTTCTAGGGCAGAGAGAGAACATCTGACTGTGATTTCTGTGACTTCAAAGTTCTGTGACTTTAATACAAAGTCATTATTTCACAGAGATATTAAATCTGGAGCAAATCGAATGCATGGAATGTGGCTAATAATACAAATGGCCCCATGATCTTGTGAATTGGTCTCATGGCCTTGTGAATTGGCTCCACGGCTTTGTGAATTGACCCCATGGCCTTGTTTTTCCTATTACAAATTGGCCCCAAGGGCTTTACACATGGGGAATTGGCTCACCCTTTATTAATTTTTGAGGTGTTTCCTAAGTGGTCCATGGAGCCAACTAGACTCAAAATGTGAGTGAATTGGTTTAAAGATTTGTTGCCCTTGACTCCCCATGTAAAGCGTCCCTAAGATTTGCCTGAAGACGAAGATGGACAAGAAGGCTTAGATGGGGAGAAAGCCTAGGAGGGGCAAGGTTTTAGTCGGCAGCCCGATGACAACCCAAAGGCATACTAGCTCTCCCCGAAGATAGATAGAAACTCCGGTCCCATTCTAAGGGGCCAGCGTGAATGGAGTGTCCGTTCGTAATGATAATAACCCGATGCCCACTAGACAAGGGGAAATCAGAACAATACTACTTCCCCCTTTGGAGGGTGGGCACTATGACTACGCCAGTTTCTAACAAGTTACCAGCCTTGAAGATACTTGACATAGTATCCCTCAAAGGACTTTGAGGTACCCATACAACGAGGTTCAAGGACCCCACCATAATTGGGTGGACTATGGTGCTGGCTCTCCCCACAATAAACTCGTGGGGCAAAATGCAGTGATCCGAACAGTCCCCTCAGGATTTGTTGGTGATGGTCTATGAATTGCATTTATCGCCCATGCCGACAACTGAATTTCGCCCTTTTAGCCTTACAGACAAATAAGACCACTCCGTATGTCTGGAAGTCTTACCATCCTCGGTACAAGCAGCGCCTCTTCGAGCCGCTCACTAAATCCAATCACCACTTAGGTGGGGCCCCAGTTTTTTGTTTTTCCATTTTTGACCCCCTCAAGGTCATTTTTTATTTTTATTTTTTTGAAATTTGGGGTCTGCACCCCCATTTTGCCGAAGGGGGCCTCTTCATGGAATTTTAAGGCCTTAAACACAAAATAATACCGGACAGCCTTTTATTAGTCTCCCTCCGTATTTGGAAATTCCAAGGGGAACATGGATTGGATTTAGTGTCCGGCCCTCTTTGATATGGACAAACGATTTGAACACGGTGTAGCATAAACATATTTATTAGGACGATCATATTTCGCCCCTATTGCGGAGCCAGCCCAGCCAATGGACTTTTTTCTTCAAAATCCCTGGAATTTTCAATAGGACCCCGAGAACCATTTTGGATTGTTTTAAATTCAAAAATGGGGTCGGCGGCCCCAAATTGGTCTGGAATCCAAACTCCTTGGCATTCAAATCTATAAACAAAAAATTAGGGGCTCTTTACCCCTCCCCTTCCCTTGCCCGGATATGCTTATAGGAGTATTTTACAATTTGTTGAGCAGTAGATAGATAGAAACTCTGGTCCCTTTCTAAGGGGCTGGCGTGTATGAAGTGTCCGTTCGTAATGCTAATAACCCGATGCCTACTAGACAAGGTGAAATTGGGACAATACTACTTCCCCTTTCGAGGGTCTTTAACTACACTAGTTTCTAGCTAGTTACTAGTGCATTAAAGATACTTGACATAGTATCCCCCAAAAGGCTTTGAGGTATCCATACAACAAGGTCCAAGGACCCCACACCATATTTGGGTGGTGATGTTAGGCAATATCTATAACGCATTGAGATTATCAAACATTTTAACCTTAACCCCTAAATTTCCTTGTTGTTTTTGGAACCTTGAAACCTCAAAACTGCCATTTTCTACCACTATGTACTCCCGGCGGTACGAGTCATATTTTTTTACTTCATTTTGACTTCTAACCGTAAGATCTTGTATAAAACCCTAATTGGAAAAATTGATCTAAATTTCAACTGTTGGATGTTTGGCATTTGTGAGATCATAACATTCAAAGCTACGACAAATGTTTTTTTGGGTATTGCCCGAGAGACAAAATGTCAATGGTGCAAAGGGCAAATTGATGATGATTACCTCAAACATTTTGGTCACATTTTTTTTCATGTAGGTTTATGGGTTCTTCATGCTCATGCAAAAACTTGGAAACATATTCCACTTTTAGAACCTTCACTAAAAATGTTTTCCAACTTAGGGTCTAAAATCTCCCATTAGAGTTGAAATATGAAAAAACTTGGTGGTATCTATAGAGTTTCGAATTTTGAAAAAGTGAATGATGAGAGGGTGCACTCATAGGATTGTGAATTTTGGGCACAACTTTTGTTCAAAAATTTTACAATCTCAATTTGTTATGAATTTTTTAAGATTTACAGTAAGAAAATTAGAAAAATAAGAAAGAGGCAGCCTTACAAAGCTGGACCCCTTATTAGCCCCACTACACCCTTTACATGCATTCATAAAAATATCAAAGTAGATCTTGTTGTTATAAATGCAATGGCCTAAATTGGTCAAAGTTGACTTATATTTATGGCATGTGTAAGTAAAATTCAGTCGTGGATAGTGCCACCTATGCAGAATACATTGAAAATACATTGAGATTAGTGCTAGGGGGGGGGAGCATTTAGCATGGCATGTGAGCAACCCCCATTTGCAGATCATGGGTTAGCCATAACCCCCTTCTTAACCCCCTGCCCATGTCATATTTCTTCTCTCAAACCGCACGACTGCCCTATTTCTGACAGCAACCCCCATTGGCTTAGAGCCCCGCCCGTCCTGCCCCTTCCCGACTCCAAAACAAAATAATGCCATAAAAGTCGTGAAAATGAGAATTTTACACCAAGATTTTTACAACATCTTCATCATGAAAATGTCCACCTCCGATAAAAAAATTAGCAAAAAATATCAATTTTTACTACTTCACTTACGCTGCCCAAAACAGCTAAAACCCGTTTTGGGTTTTAAGGAAAGTTAGGGGTTAAAGGTGACCAACCTCAAAACAACCAAAAACCCTTAAAACTACTTTTCTTTTTTTTTTCTTTTTTTTTATTTAATGAAAAAGGTAAATTTTAAAATATTGATTAGCTTTGAAGTATGTAAGTGTAGGTTCGAGTACCCAACTTGAACATGTACATGTACCAACTTTGAACGTTATGATCTCTAAAATTCCTCACCATTTGTGAGATCATAACGTGCAAAGTTGAAAATAAAGTTTTTTATTTTTTTTTATTTTATTTTTTTTAAAATTTTTTTAAAATTTTTTTTTATGTTGTAGAATGACAAAGTATAGTTTTGGGGGCCAAAAAACCATTTTTGAAAGGAAAGTTGACGTGAGGCTCTTCAAATTCATGTTCCTAAGTGATTAAAGAATATGTCTATATAATTTTACCCCATAGGACCTATGAAACTTGAGGAAGTGCTTGATTTTTAACATGGAGGTGTGCTTAGAATTCAAATACATAGGCCCATTTTCAACAATTAAAAAGGCATGTTAAAAAATTTTGGGTTGAAAATCCAAATAGTTAGGTCATGCCTTACTTCCTTTTTGACATGTACAAAAAAAGAACATTAAAAAAAAAAAAAGTAAAATCTCATTTTTGGTGAATTTTTGAAGTTTCTACGATTTAATCAATTTTGGGTAAATTTTGAGATCAAATGAGCATATACAACAATTTAATTGGGCAATTTTGGGTAGATTTTAAATAGTGTTTTTGGATTGTATTTGCATAATATGATCTTTAATTGAAGAGGTGTCGAAAAACTCTACAACTTGCAAAAGATTTCAAATTTGTGCAATCTAAATATAGTATTAGAGGCAAACCAATTTGGACATTTCAATAAGAATTTTATTATATGCAACAAGTTTTTTATTAGCCATTCCAGTGTAAAGATGAAATTGATGAAGTTCTCTACCTTATTTTTATAGTAATACATCATGATGTTGCAATTTATGAGGTTTGAGGAATTTTAATTTTGATTCACGTGATCTTAGAATAGTCTAGAATAGAATTGTATGCTTAAGATCTAAATAGCTCATTGTTAATTACATATAGCATTTAAAAGAATCATTGGTTTAAGCCAAAGTGACTCAAATACTTTTGGGGTCAAGGTAACTTGCTCAATAATAGCGCACACTAAATACCCCCTAGGGAAAACTTTGGAGGATGTACATGATAGCTTCCAATGTTGATTCTTTGAATATTTATTAGTGCAAACATTCTAAAGTGCGCAATCATTAGCCCCTAAAGATCCTTGAGGACCAAATCGGGTTTTTGCTATTTCGGGCAGCCTAGATGAAGGGGTTAGAATCAATATTTTTGCCTAAGATTTTTATTGGATGTTCCCTATACTACAAGGTGTATGTGGGAAAAATTGCAAAGTCAAATTTCACTTTTGGAGTTTTTAAACGCAAATTTTGTTTTTTCGACTTTGAGGCGGGCAGAAAAAAACTTTTTATATTTAACTTTTTTTTAAGAATTTTAAAAAATAATCTTTTCTTGACTGATTTCATACTTAGTTTTCCAAGTGACCCAAGTCAAAACTTTTACCAATTCTACAAGGGCACCCTTCAAAAAATTACAAGAACTAGTTCCAAAATTTCTGTAATATTACAATTTTTTCTTTCGAAATTTGCTAAAATTTGGGATTTAGGAATTTTTGAATTTCTTTTTCTCAAAATTCACAAACTCATGAAGGCACCTACTCACCATTCATTTTTCCCCTGAACCAAATACAACAAATGTGGTGCATGGTTTACTAAATCCTTGATTTATACCTTCTTCTAGTAAATAAATTGCATGAAGGTTCAAGAAGCCAAATGGGTGTCTAAAATTTTGCATGGTAATGCTCAACTTAGTTATCTACATGGAAAAAAATATAAGCAAGATGTTTGAGATATTAAGCATCATGTTATCCTTTGCACAAAGTAGACTATGTCTGCTGAAAAAAAGTTTGCATTGACTTTGAATGTTATGATCTTACAAATGGCAAAGATCCAACAGTTGAAATTTTGAACACTACCTTTGATGATAGTTATCTTTAAGATCCTACGGTTAAAATTTTCAAAAAATTGTGGAAAGAATTTTCATACTCCAAAGTTTACAAGGTGGTATGAAATCGCAGTTTTAGAGTTTGGAGCTCTCAAAACACCATGGTCGTTTAGGGGTTAATGAACACCTACAAGTTCCACATCAGAAATCTTCATAATAAATTAAAGGAGCCCAATGAAGATAATCCTAGTAGGTCCAATCCTCTACTTACTTTGCCATGCACACAAAATGCTCGCACAACTAACTGCAATGAAATTTTGCTCCATTATCAAGAAGGTTGCCATAAATGACTCTCATTGTAATCTTCTCAAGATGAATGGTATGACTGACTTTGAGTCATTTGGGCTAAAGTTATGGTTGTTCTTATAATCACAAAAATATCCTTGTTATTAATCATGTGCGTACATAGAAGTTATATTTTGTTCTTACAAAATACCCATAATAGGGATATTTCAAGAACATTAAAGTGCGGAAAAAAATGTAGGTGTGTAAAAGATACGTGATTCAAGTGCTTTCAAACCTTGGTCATTTTTCAAAATTGTGTCAATTAGATTATTATTTTTTAAATAAAAGAGATCAAGATTGAAACAACTTGAGATTTTTATTTTTTAAATTTTAAATTTTCCTTTTTTTTCCCCTTTTTTCCAAGAAAACAACGGCTTGAGATTTCTTATTTTCCTTTTATAAAGATAGACAACCGCTTGAGATTTTCGTAAGCAAGACTAGTTGACTCCCCATGTCAACCGACCTACTGTACTGTACATGCAGCATATGCTTGCTCTGACTTATTCTGCCCGAATTCTAGGCCTGCCCGACTGCCCGACTGCCGTGGAGCCCCAATATTGTAATTTAATACAGTTATTTGGATCAGGCCTAATTCTTTATTATTATTATTATTATTATTATTATTATTATTATTATTATTTTATTTTTGATTTTTTAATCAGTCAACGTATTATTGATTAAAGACCAATAAGAAACAATTTTTAGACTTCAAGTTGACAGGAATTTTTCGTAGATAAAGATCACACTGTGGACTACCCTAAATTGAGCACCATTTGCATATGTTTCTATTTTTGAGCTCTATGATTAGGTGAATAAGAGGGGGTTTATACTTTGACATTGGAAAGGATTGTTCAATAGTACAAACGACTTGTTTAAAAGATACATAAGCTTACAATACGTGCTTCGGAGAATCACTTTCATATATATATATATATATATATATATATATATATATATATATATATATATATATATATATATATATATATATATATATATATATATATATATATATATATATATACGAACCAATCAATGATTTAATCAAAAACAATTTGACTTCTGATCTTGTGGTTTTTGGTTTGTTTTTCTTTGCATTATTTTGGATTTTTAGGTACTTTTTTGTTATGAAGAATTTTAGCTTTGTTACTGTGGTACACGTTGAAGGTAATTCGGATATATGGTTCGAGAGCCGTTCACAACACCTCTTCATTCTTGTATCTCAACAAAATTTGATTAAGTGTAACTTTAATTCTTTTAAAGTGGTGTTATCCTAAGAAGTGCCATGTTTGAGGTGATTGGAACAAATAAAAGTAAAAGTGATTGTAATCATGCATAGACATGTGTTTTAGAATGTGTGATCTGAAAAGGATGTGATCTTACAAAACAATGGTGATATCCTAGAAAATAACATCAATACTCAAAAAAAGAAAAAAAAAAACAATGATCACACATAGTGATAGTGACATTATCATCAACCGATCAATGTCAATGAAAAAATATGCAATCACCGGGTATCTTAGATCAACTAGTATCATTCATTGGTTGAGATTGCCACACTTTTTAGTAATGCAAATGTGAACATAGTTGCTTCTAAAGTGAGAATGCGCCAAGAATTAACTCTTAGGGGTTTGATTTTGGTAAATATCATTCAATAACTACACTAGAATAGCTGAGAGTTGTTCACTTCATGCCAAACAAGTACTTATTAGATCTACTAGATTTGACAAAGTTGACACCCTCTACTTCAAATCAACTTATTGTCAAGTAAGTTGACTTGAAGTAAAGATGTTGACATCGTGAAATTCCACCTATTGACCAAGTTGGAACTTGATAACATGATAATATTTATCCAAACACCACTTGTAGTAACATGCAACACACTATTCTTTTTCACTGCGCAGCCATTTCTATCCAACTTGTGATGACTAGCAAGTAACAAACAAAGGAACAAGCTTGAACAGGAACTAAGATACAATTCTTTAATGCTTGTCACTACGAAGTTGAATAATTCACATAGTCAACTTCTACCCATTTGACTTGTTGAAACTTGAAATAGAAGATTATAGAGTCAAGCACCACTTGGAACACTTGTCACATGCAGAAGCTTTTTGGCACTTATAACCGCAGTCCTAATAATAGTTAGATTTTTTGTTTAAAAAACAAAAAGAAAACCGCAGTCTCTTCACCGTCCTGTTTCAATCCCGCTATTTGGTCGCAGCTATCTTCCTTAGAAAATCGAGAGTGATCATCGTAATAGGATCCTGTAGTGTCGGTAATCACAGATTTAGCTTTGGTACTTCCTTTCCTTCGTCCTTTCACCTGATTCCAAGTAGGAAACATGCACTGCTGAGCACCGAAGTACGGATGTGTATGTTTGCTGCTGGAGTGCGATACTTTCTAAGTTCCAGTGACCTGTTTGCGGAGATGGGGTTGTTGACTCCGAGGAACCGACATAGTGTTCATGCCTCGGGCCGCGGTGTAGCCACTTTGTCCACGATTAGTTTCTAGATTTCAACAATCAGCCTGCGGATTGGAGGCAATGGGGTTGTGTGACCAGATCCTGATAGGTGTGCTGATTTTGATGGTGTACTTGGTTCAAGGTCATTCTGCTCAGACTACCAACTTCAGCTACGTCATGTTCAACTCGCCGGACAACTTCACCATGGTGGATGATGCATACTACTACCCGGGTACAACCTCGTTTCTGCTCAACGCTGCGGCGTACTCGCTGGGTCCAGGCACTCCTAGCTGCGCACAGTTGTATTATAAAGACAAAATCAGGATGAAAGACAAAGCTACCGGTGCAGTGGCTTCGTTTCAGACTGCCTTCACTTTCGAGATTTCGGGGTTGAACTACTGGCGTACTGAATCGGGCTGGTGGTTCGGAGATGGTATGGCTTTCACAATCGCGGCGAACCAAACTGCTTGGGACGGTGGAGGGTACCTATGCCTGCTGAAAGCTGCCAATGATGGGTTGACTTCGAATAGGATGTTCGCTGTAGAGTTCGACACCTACAGAAACACGGGATCAAATCACTTCAACGACACCAGCAACAACCACATCGGCGTCGACATCAACAGCATGGCCTCCATGTCGGCCTACAACCTTTGTGGCGGTACGGTTCCAAACTGCACGTACTTGGTCAACGGAGGCAAATTCACAGCTTGGATCGATTACAACCATAGCGCTCAGAAGCTGGACGTGTATCTTAATAACGGCACGTTGTTCGACATGGTCCGCAAACCAGCCAAACCTCTGATCGCGACAACCCTATCCTTGGCAGATATTTTCGATGAGTACATGTATGTTGGCTTCAAGTCAAGTGTCGGTTCAATTAACGAGGTTCACCAAGTTCATGGTTGGCAGTTCACAAGCTTCGGAATGCCTGCAGAACAAGTTGGCGACCTACCTCCTCGACCAGACCTTCCACCAGGTCGTCTTCGTTCTTCAACTGCAAGGAAAGCCAGCATCATTGCAGGACTGTGTGCCGGAGCTCTTGTTATGCTGTTGCTTCTAGGATTCTTGGTTGCGAGATATCGCAGGACGGCATCCAAGCATGTCGGAAAGTTCAATCTGGTGGATCAAAACCTGATGCCGCGTATGTTCACCTACAAAGAGCTCAGCAAAGCCACCAAGAACTTCAGCAGAAGCGAGTTGCTCGGAAGTGGTGGCTTTGGAGCTGTGTACCGTGGCACGCTTCCCTCTGGTAACGTTGTGGCAGTGAAGCGGATGATACACCAGACTAAACACGGCGAGGAGGGTTTCCAGGCAGAAGCCGCCAGCCTCAGCCAGATTCGGCACCGGAATCTGGTGCAGCTGCGAGGATGGTGCCACGAGGAAGATCAGCTGCTGCTCGTCTATGACTTCCTGTGCAACGGCAGCCTGGATGAGTGGCTCCATCGATTCGCGTCGAAACAAGAAGGCAAGGGCCCCTTCCGTAACACATTAGAGGCACTGCCGTTGCAGCTGCGCCACTCCATTGTCAGCGGTGTGGCTGGCGCGCTGTTTTACTTGCACGAGGAGTGCAAACAATGTGTGTTGCATCGCGACATCAAGTCTAGCAACGTCCTCCTGGACGAAGACTTGAATGCATACTTGGGAGACTTCGGGCTTGCTCGTCTCATCGATCACCAGAAGATGGAGAAGACGACCATGATGGCCGGAACTTTGGGATACATGGCGCCGGAGATGCCAACCACGTTGAAGGCCACCAAGGAGTCGGACGTGTACAGCTTTGGGGTACTTCTACTAGAGGTCGTTTGCGGAGTGCGACCGCTTGACGTGAGCGCTATCGAGCGTGGAGACGGCACATTGGTGGACAGGGTATGGCGCGCACACACAGCAGGCAGTATTGTTCTTGTGGCGGATGAGAAGCTGGGCATATTTCCAGCAGACGATTTGGATGCCCACGAGGCGTCAAGTTTGCTGCTTGTAGAGAATGTAAGACTTTCGCCAGCAACGGAAGCCAAGAAGTTGGTGGTGAATCTACTGCAGTTAGGACTCCTGTGCTGCAACCCTAATCCTGAGGATCGACCATCCATGCGACTGGTGTCCCAACTGTTGCAGGCTCCGGAGACCATGAACACGGCGATGCCTGCGGTACCCAGATGCAAACCTCACGCGAATTACTCTGTCCCCGGATTTTCTCAAATGAGAATGATCCGTTCACCTCCTACTTCGTCGTATGGCGACACCTCTGTGGAGGCGGGGCATGGCTCGTCATCTCAGTCCACTCCGCCGTCCTCCAGTATTTCGATCAGAGAGGTTGCCAACGTGCATGAATCTATTGGAACCATCTCAGTATCAAGCTTTTCGGGTCGATGAGCTCAGAAATGGAGTGTGCGCCCATCGGTCGAGAATTGCAACTTGTACCATAATTCGGGATCAGAAAATCCAGAACGTTTCGATGGTGTCTCCGTCGCTTGTATTTCTACGTGAGGAACGAACTTTACCATGCCTCGATCTCAGTCTAGCAACAATTTTGTCTGTAAACAGTTGTAAATGCAATGATATTTCGTCATCGGCAATGGCTTAGACTGCAAGATCACAAGTCATGCCATGGCAGTTTCTCTTGAGATGGAAGATGCCATGTGGGCATTGCTGACAAAGATTGCCTTTCTCTCATTGGAGACTTTTGTGAGCAAGGAACTGTGTTTTTTTACAGCCGACATTCTTCCTGTTTTTGTCATCGTCGTTACATATGTACCTTGTTTTGCTTGTATGAGCGGTTGTTGGAGTCAAAGCCCTACTCAAGCACGATGTTCTACAACATACTTAACCCTTAAAGGTCTGAGCCTGCTGCTGCCAATATATCCTCTTTTTTGTGTATTTGCACATCTTCGGATCTGGACCTTGGAGTCTACTCTGAATGGAAGTTTGTATCTAAATAAACAGCTTCCTATTAATACATTGCTTGTCCCATTCTTTGACATACTTTGTGATCTACAAGAACTATAGGGTGGAATAATTTACCGCACATGTAATTACGTTTGAGAAGGTAGATGTGAATTGCAATCAATTGGCTCAAAGATTTGCTCTCCATCATTTTTAAGGTATGCACATCATATATACACTTGTGAGCACCTTCAAGATTGAGTCGTGGTGTCACGAGCATTTTTCTAAAAATGTCAAGAGCCTACGACTAATGTAAACTCACTATCTTGTGGTTTATTTTGTGCAATCTCACCAAATCCATGGAATGGATCCCTCTCAACAAATTTTTTTTGGGCATGGTGCACATTAATTGGCATATCCATAGTTACCGTTGGATTCCCTAATCATGCCTTTGATTATCCTCCTAAATTCAAAGAGCAGAATATATACATGATCTATGGTGACTTATCTACGCCTCCAAGGGACGTTCAAGGGTTAACTCAGGGATGGTAGGTTCAATTACCCTATAGCATGCACATACTGGGGGCATTTATGGGTATGCTCTTGGTCCTTGAGGCTTGTACATGGATAAAAAGGATATCTTTGTCATATGTGACGCAACTCCTCTTCTTTTAAATTTGGCTCATGGTCTTCTTTGGCTATTGAGTAGGTGAGTTTGTAACATGCGTCTTCTTGATTCTTAGGGCCCATTCCCATGTGAGACCCATTCCCGTAATTACACTGTAGAAGCCTGTGAAAAATCATGGGCCACTATGAAGAGAAAATTATGAAGGGTCAATTACATGTCTTATTCTAGAAATCAAATTTAAGTCCCCCTTTAAGAGAATAGTGGTTCTCCATTTGAGGGAATAGTGGTCCTCCATTTGAGGGAATAGTGGTTCTTCATTTGAGGGAATAGTAGTCCCATTTGAGAAAGCACTATTCATCCTCAAAAAGGCAGAGACAATAGGACAAAGCCTCCAAATTTGCATTACAGGTTTCAGGGGCTTGCCACCGCCCCTTGGCAAGGGGTGAGCTTAACCCTTAAACGTCAGACCCAGCCCGAGGGGTTGGGTTTTTTTTTGAGAGAATCTTGCTCATAACTTACACTCCATTATACCAAATGGAATTTTTAGAATTCCAAATTGAGCACCTTAAAGAGATCTATACTTTCTTAGAATAGAGCTCAAGCAAATTAAAAATAGAATAATGCTAAAAATGGAGTTTAAAAGAGATTTTGGGTGTGGTATCAGGAAAGCATATGACGTTTAAGGGTTAAAGCTGGCCAGCGAGCTGGTCTCGGAGCCCCTTGACCCTACCTGCCCGGCCAGAAAATCCATTTTTCTTGTTTTTTGCATTTTGGAATGCCTTTTTGTGTTTTTTTTGAAATTTTGAGTTTTAAAATGGGGTTTACGACCCCATTTTACCCTAGGGGGCGCCCCATGGAACAATGGGTGACATCACCATTAAAAAATTAGGGGGCAAATATACCCCAATTTTTATTTGGGGCAGGGATTATTTGCCCCACGAGAGGCTCCATGACCAGCTCGTTGGCCAACTTTGGGCAGATCCCTTGGCAAGCCCTTGAAATATTACAGGAACCTTCCAATTAATTACTAGTTGGATTGCATGGGAATGGCCTACTTTTTTGAGACCCTTCCAATTTTAGAGGGACTTGTCTTACATGGGAATGAGCCCTTACGCTGAAACTATCTACACATCCAGAAAGACTAAGAACTATCTTAGAATCATACCATTCATTAAAATTCTTATTTGTGAGCCCTTATTGTGCGCCTGTAATCTTGACGACGTATCCCCGGATATCTTCACCTGCTGATCAATGAAATAGCGAACAAATCAATAATATCTTTCTTCACTTTAGTGAAATTATGTTCCAAATAAACAAGAGGCCAGTTTTGGGCCGATTTGGCTGTGGGCAGACTCTGAATTTCTGATTTTAAATCGTATGAAGTTGAAACCTTTTTGCAAGTTGTGAAGTTTTTCCATACCTTTCCAAAAAGTCATCTCATGCTCCAACATTCCTCATAATCTAGTAGATATTTGAAGTCAAAGTTTGAAAACACTATTTGAAATTTGCCCAAAATTACCCAAACTACGGTATATGCTCATTTATTCTCTAAATTTGCCCCGAATCAATTAAAACAGAGAAACTTCAAAAATTTGAGATTACACTTTTTATGCTCAAAATCTGCCCAAAAATTGAGATTTTATTAGGAACAAGAATGTGAAGACATCAAAACTGGTTCTTATGGTCCTCAAAACATTGCTTTCCATTTTTCCGACGATGAACGCTACAATTGGGGAGGAATTTGAGTCTAAGATTTGGTGTCTATGATCTTGTAAAATTTTAGTACAAGATCTTACGATTACATACTTCAAAAGTTTACATAAATTGAAGAATCTCACCTTGCATTGAAAGAAGGCGGTATTGAGAATAAAGCATGCAAATAGTACCTTAATACTTTAGGGAATAACACATATCTCGCTGTAGTTAAACCAAAAAAGGAGAAGCTCCACACTGCACCTCCACATAGACACATTTGAAATCAGTGGGAAAAAAAAAAAAAAAAAAAAAAAAATCAAACACTAGGATCTTGTTTGTAATTGTCTAACTAGTCCAACATTGTTGATAAGGTAATGCATGGGGGACGAAGCGGTGGGGGGAAATGGGGCTCCGAGTTTTCTGGTTCCTTGTAGCCGCCGCAAGCTGTGCTAACCTCAACCGCGATGGAGCCGCCCTCACCAACACACCGCCTAAAGCCTTTCACAACCACGGAGACAACCACTGTGACACGCCAGACTGCTTCAGCCAACCTCGAGAGCACTCTTCAAGTGTCAACAAACTCGGAGCGAACTCTCCCAACGACAACACCGACTTTGCAGCGACAACCAATAATGGCCCTCTTGTGTTACTCAACACAAGGTACTCAAATGCAGACCAATCTCAGCCACCTGCAAACCCCAAGACAACAACAGTTTCGCTCCACCAATATCGTCTTCCACAGACACAAAGATACCGAGACAAGGACACGGCGCCGCTCCGACCAGCAGACTTTTCAACGCTTCACTATGCCACCAGCACCAAGGTTTGGCACCCTGGCTGGTTCCCTGTGCGACACTGGCAGCCAGGTCTGCTTTATACTCGATTCACAGAACTCCTAGCTAGGCACAACCCCCACGCACCCAACACAACCCTCGCACGTACTCATGCACACAACGCACACCATACCACAACACTTCTCTACACACATAACCTCAATGACTACGCAAACATTTCACACCCTACCACAAAACCGCCCATCTCTCACACAGTCCAACGCAACCGAAAACACTTCCCTACACAAGGCAAACACACACAGCCCCACACACCCAACAGAACAAACCACATTCAACACACACCACACACAAATACAAGTCTGCACAAAAATTTCTTTATTAACAAAGGTAGCCTTGAAAAAGACTCCAGGCACACACAACGCACCTGCCTACCTCCCATAACAACTTGGAAGCACTACTGCTACACGACTCAACTAAGCTACATCTTGCATAACGAACCATGTCTGAACAATGGAACCGGACACCTATCGCATTCAGTACCTGTCTCGAACCGGCCATCCCACGGCCACTTTTCAAAGCACAAAGACCGTTCCAACACCCGTCTCGCACCTCCCCGGAAAATCCGGGCTACCAACTGCTATCTCGCACAAGTTTCGTGCCAGTCTTTTCGCTCTCTTTACTCCTCTTCCCACGTAACTCTCCTTCCCACCACCGCAATCTTTACGGCTCCTCATCCTCCATGGGCCAATACTAAAGCACCATCTAACTCTCCACATCCCTATCTTCAGTACCCACATGCACAAACTCCCAGTATAAACTCTCATCATATGATACCACACACATTTGCCATAGTCAAACCACCGCACTTTCACTCTCACCGCACCTCCTTAGCCTTCCTATCTCGCAACATGTATAACTCTAAACTTGATAAAGCCCCTTCCCAGTCACAGTTAGCTTTGCAACCTACCTCCATGCAGGAAGTATCATCGAACTCGTATTCCACCAGTCCCGCCAAACGCAAGTTGTCCTCTAAGCTGAAAGACAAGTCTGTCAACGACTCTGCACCAGCAGGGACAATCCAACTCCCGCCCTCAGTCTTACCAAGCCGACCTGTTACCTCGTACAAGAAACCAAGAACGGTCCGCCACAGAAGCCTGGAGAGCTCCACTGATCAATCGCCCACCTCTCCTCGACGTACGCGCGCCTCAATGTCAAAAAACTCGGACTCGAGCTACCACAGCACGCCAGACAGTAATGCAGCTGCAACATTCAGTCCACCAGCTACGCACGCCCTCGAAGCAACCACGCAACCACAACGGCAGGCATCAATGGCTGTTCAACAAGCACCAGCAAGCGCTCCTATGACAGGCACTAACTCTGACCCTCCTAACACCTCTCCTTTCACAGACAGTACTAGAATTATTTTTGCTGGTGAACTATGGTTATCTTTTAGCGTACACCAATACATAAACAAGCATGCTGGCCTCCCAGAATGCAAAGAGTTAGCACTAGCTGCCCTTCCTGACGGTGTTATGCCTGACTCTGAGCTCCTAGAATCCCATGCATGCAGACATGCATTCCCCCACGTCCCCCAACTCCTCTACCCCTCCTCGCGACCTGACAAAATTCCTGGACAGTATCTCCACCTAACACAAATTCCGCTAGATACAGAAATAAACAAAGCCACAGGACTTGCTTGTACTTATCAGATCATTATACGCTTTGATACTGACTACCATAACATGACAAAACAAGAGGTACAAGAAGCCGCTAAACTAAGATTTACACACATGAATATACCGTTAGCTAATAGATATCGAGAGCCGATTAGCGCCATTGTTAACCCCAAAACCCATGGTTGGTTAGGTTTTATTAGAGTTGACCTCCTTAACCCTGAGCGCGATGCACTCGCGCTTCTCCGTGGCCATCGTACATTTGTCTTACAGCTGCAGAATTCAGAGCATGTGGTGGGCAAAGTAGAAAAAGGCTACGAATTTCTATCTTCTGCCCAACATCGGAGACTCAAAATTTCAAGCCCTGCACTCACCACATACAACTCACGAAACTTGTTAGCGGAGCTCATACAGCATTGCTACCGAGAGTCCGGCTTCGCAGAGATCGTGGGGGTGTCTAAGAAATTCAACTACACCGACTCTACTGACATTACGGTCTCTGGCTTCCTCTCAAAGGAATTCCTTCTAACCTCACCGCCTTTCCTGGCTGCCCAGCCAACCACAATTATTGACACGCCTTCAGTCACATCGACCAAGGTGAAGCCGAAGGCTCCTGCCGCTGACCCCAGGCTCACCTCCATACTGGTACGTGGTTTAAATATTAGGTATTCGCAGGAACAGACCACATTTGCCCTACACACACTCATGGGAGCGGACAACATCCATTCAATCTCATACAACCGTGCTGAGGAGGACGAACTTGGCCGACACGACGGGATCGCTACGATCAGATGCCTTAACAACATGGTCTACACTACGTGGTGTTCCAGACGCTCCATCAAGCTCCTGGACAAACTAGTTGATTTCACGCCTCATAGTCGCAGTGTCTATGGAGGAGCTCCACTGAAGGCTGCCAAGCAACAAGACAACAGACCTACAAGAGAAATCCTTAGTGAAGCCATCATTGCAATGAAAAACGAAACGTCATCTGGGCCTTCACTTACACAGCTCAACAACACCATTCAAGCTGGAGTCGACAATCTACAAACAAGATTGACAGCACTAGGACACGACATCAATGCACACACTTCTAAGCAAGTCGAAGCGGCAACAATGGCTCAACACAACGAGCATGCTCACCTCCTCCAACAACTTCAACTTTTGACCACTACTTCTAGTGACTATTCGAAACATATGAGTGGAATCTCAAATGCCCTTCTCTCAGGACCGCTACAACTTCCACCTGCCCGCCACACAGGAACCTCTCACAACACAATGATTCATGACTAATACAACCCTAGAGCATAGCATACGTCCAGGTTCTACCCCATGTCGAAAGCAACATTGTACTTGTTCTTTTTATAAACCTCGATTTTGTGTCGTGACATTGTTTCACACTCTCCATTTCATCTGCTTGATTCAATTGCTAATTATGTCAACTTATCATACCTCCCACATTGCTTCCCAAGCCCTCGCCACCCACGTCGCACATGGAAGACGAGCATGGCTGTCACGAAACCCGCTCTGCCGAGGTGCACCGCTCCGACTTCCATATGCACCACCTCTGCCATATGCGGCACCAAATCCACTCGTCACTACCGGCGCCTTTCCGACGTCGCCTAGACTCATGTGGAGCACGCTTCCCCGACACGCTCTTTGCCCATCTTCCGATGGCCCCAGCCCGCCTTCACCACCTACCGAGGAGACCGCACTCTACTCCGCATGCCTGCCCACCAACAACACCTGCCATCAACGTAAACCAAACCACCGCTACTCATTTCGGTACACATCTCCCTCACCTTTTCTCTTTAATCATGAACAAAGACTTTATCACCGTTGCTTCTCACTCACACTTTCTCATTCTTCACACTACACAATCTTGTAGAATCTCCATATGTCGCACATCAATTCCAATTTCCTTCCCAACTCGCACCATTGCTTACCACTCACTTTTTCCCATTTTACACACTAAACAAATTTGTAAAATTAGTTTATCACTTCCGCACTCTCCACACATTTCTCATACCTACACCACACTCATTTAAACCGCTCTCACTTCATTACTACTGCCCTAAGTCCCTTGATGTACACAACTATCCACCCTGGGTAGTCTTCTCCCACACATTACCACCAGACACTATATGCTACGCATCTCACACACTCACAATGAAACCACACTACTTACATCATTCTTTCCCAAACTCCATACACACCAATCCAATTTATGCACAATCTTCAACACAATCTTGTAAACATAGCATTTCCTTACATACACCCATCACTCACACAACCCCCAGATCGTTACATTTCGCATTTTTACCTTACAACTCTGCATCTTTACACCTCTAAAAACTATCTCCCTCCAAAAACCCACAGCAGCACACATAGGCACTCCTTCCACACATACACTTATAAACATTCCACTCACTATTCTACACACAACATACACTATAACTTGAAAATCGCATCTACCTTACATTACATTGTTACCATTCTAACAAAGCTTCTGAGTTGCACACATAACTCACAATTGCTCCTCCAGCCATCTGCTACACTTTCATCTTTTCATCCAGAGCTTGCTCCCTCCAACACACTACTCACCACTCATTATACCAAATACATATTTTTATTACTACAAGGTGATTACCAACCACATCTCACTAAAGCAACCCTGATATACAAAATCAATAGAAAAATCAAACCTTTCCATAAGGCTTGGCTTAGCATTCCGCTCTTCTTGCCACACAAAAGCTACATACCAAAACACCCACGCGTTGCCTCGAAGTATCAAGAGGTTGTACCCCAATCTCCTGCCCAGGCACATGTGCCCACAATCACACTGCTATGCGTGCACTCCTTGCTCCCATATCCTCACGGTGCCACATTTCTCAAACTTTATTGCCAGTTTGCCTCATTCACACCCTTCTTATACAAAATAAAGCAATCACCTAAACTGCAGCTCCTTGATGAAAGGCCTCAAAGGAACGGTCATAAGGCTCCCATCACATCAATTCGCCCATGTCACATCACAACTCTTGCCGCCATCAATAACATAGACTTTAATGCCAAAATTCAAAATAATGATTACAACCACTATCACAATAACCAAAACATAGACTTTAATATCAAAATCCAAAATACTGATTACAACCATTATTACAATAATCAAAACATAGTCTTTAAACATCTAAATACCAAGATCCAAAATACTTATTATAATCATTACTACAATAATAGAAACATAGACATTAATCATTTTAACGCCAAAACTCAAAATAACATACACCCATACAAGATATACTCTCAACAAATACTCCCCTACAAACCACCTTTTCTAGCACTACAAACCGCAATCATTTCTCCCACATCTACTAATAATAGAGTGTGTGTTCAACCTACCCATATATTAATCCCTACACTCAGATATAACATACCCAAAACACACCATTCCCACCAAACAACACAATTCCAATATACACACTTTCATAGACACAAAAACACTCCAAAATCTATTGTGGACGGATCAAATAAATTTCATACTCATTCTCAAAATTATCTAGTATCTCTAACCTTTCAAGTATTATTCTCACACACACCTAGACATAGTCCATCTCGACCCCACTTATTTCAAAACACACCACAATTGATTACACCCATAATCACAACAACACATCACTCAATTATAAAACATATTCCAACCATCATTACACAATACACCTATGATATGACTTCCCTAATGAATCTCACATTGATCACACCAACTCAAAAAAATAAAAACCAAACAAAACCAAACATGTACATAGACTCTTCAAACCTTATTAGCGCTAGCACATACAAAGTGTCCGTTCGTAATACAAATGTCCATGTGCCCAAAACAAACGATTATTATTATAACAACACAAACCTTGATAGACACATACACACTCCAAAATCTATTGTAGTCGGAACAAATAAATTTTATACTCATTATCCAATCCACCTAACAAGTCTTCAAAGGGAGGATCTCAAAACTCCCAAAAACATATACACAAATAGAACGCTCAATGGATTTATCACTACACCCCCTATCATAAATTCCTCCCCTACTTTGTTTACACCATTCTATATTCATCACAACTCATCCATACTACCTCCAGGCCACCACGGGATAAGAATATCTGCTAGACCTACTCTGCACATAAAGACCCCATACACCTCCACCTCTATAAAAGAATACCCACTCCCCAATTTATATAACACTATATCCATTACACTCACAATCTTCACAAAACTCCACCTTTCCAAACCAAAAGTACAAATACTCACAACATACATAGTTCCAAATATTTTATTCTTGCTCAACTGCGGAGACATTGAATCAAACCCAGGGCCGATGCCCAATGTCTTACACTCCCATCCAGCAAAACACCGCCGACATAGCCGGACTTACTTCATCCCAAGCACCATAATTTTATATCCCGAATACAAACATTTAGCAACTACATTCTCTTCCATTATACAAACTACACACCCGAACCACCCCACAAGTACAATCTCATACCCATGTCTAACAAGATACGTACACAACCATTTACAATCTCCTCCCCCAAACCTATTGTATGCTCTCATTACCACCATTGGACCGCAATTACAATCATGTGAAGAACACATGACATTTAACCCTAACCCATACTGGACAACGTCACTACTTAACAAACTCTCTCGACTACCAAATCTACCATCTAGACACCTAAATAATCCTCATCCATACACAAACTTCATAGACACACACCAACACATCATAAACCCCTCAAAAACCATTCACGCAGAATTATACAAACATATATTAGATCCCACCATTCCTACCACCCTCGAAACACTACAAACCACATTCCCATACTTACCCGAAGCATTACTACTCGAAGCATTACGATGCAACGAACAACTTCCAGAATACTCGCACCCGCCCCCGATACCACCCATTCAACCCATTCTACCACAACCTCAGTTTACAACTCAACTAAACACAGAATTAACCACTTGGAATGCAAGTTCATTAAACACGGCTCTTCCAAACCTCCCCAAACTCATACTCAACTTCCCTGCAATCATTACCATAGAAGAAACAAAACTCACCGCCAACAAATCCACAAAATACATTCAACGCATGCTCCTACAATACAAATTGATTTTCAATAACACACATGCACTAACCCGATGCATACAATAGCGAATGCCATACACCCCCGCTAGAGGAGGCCTTCTCACCCTCATACATCAAAATTATGCCTCTCCAGGAAACATTACCAAAATCCCTACTCCGGCTAATATCTCCCCTTACCTCCAAATTATTCATATTAAAAACAAACCCCTCACTCCATGGTTACTTATTCACCTATATATGCCATCTCACCCATCTGACATAGATTTAATCCCCCTCATTAAACAAACAATCACTACTCACATACAAACACATCCAAGCCACACCCAAATTTTATGTGGAGATTTTAACAGAGACATAGCCCTCATTGGTAGACAAAACACACACACCAACACACCGCCGCAAGAAGAAGACATTCAATGGCGTGCATTCACCGATAGTCTTAATCTCACCTACATTCCCACAAATAGCTCATTCTCTAAACAAGGCGGACATAACTATACCGAAACCAGCCTTATCGACGGTTACTACATAAACTCCACAATTCACCAATCTTTCACATCCACAACCAACCACAATCTAAACCTCAACTCAGATCACTCACCAATAACTCTACATGTCCCACAACAACTACTTATCGCACGACCTCCACCAATATTTGCTACAAAACCTCCGCGAATTCTCAACCCCATCCCCCAAACCAACTTGAACACATTCACCATCACATTTTTTGAACACAACGCACTCTCTATAAACGACCTTACAACCACACTACAACAAGATCAAATAACCCCTAGAGAATGGACCAATGCTTGTACACAATTAGACCACCTCATCACCAAAATCACAGAAACACTACTAGCGACATGTACAACCCCTCCCATCCCTACCCTCACCACACAAACCAATCTTCAAGGTGGCTTCCTTCCACGAAAATCACAGAAATAATGGAAAAACCACCTTTCTACATATCATCTACTCCGCAAAACAATCTACATTGCTAACAACAATGACAATTGGAGAACACACCCAATATTACAAGCTATTCAACAACACACACACAATCATACCACCACCCCCGGAAAATGACGAGACTAAGCAAGAATGGCTTAAAACATTAGCAGACTTAACTAAAACCGCAAACAAAAAAGCACGTGCTATCACCACAAAATACACTCGCCAATCCATCAAAAAAGCCATCACCAAATATAGACAACTCTATAATACCAGCCCCCAAAAAATAAACAATCGTGTTTTCAAAAACCTAGATACACCACCACTTGACTGCATTACCACTCACAACAACGAAATTCTCACTAGCCCAGAAGATATAGCCCAAGAAATATTTCTCCAACAATCAACCACTAATCGCCAACCATTCCAACATGCTATTTTCAACCAGAACATCCTCAAAACTGTACATGTGCAGTACGCCAATACCCATGGCACGAATTAGATGGCTTCACACTTGAAAAAAGAAGTACCCCGGAAATTCCCATACATACATACTATAATCGAGAAATCTTCAACATCTGCCTAAAAAATCTCTCACAAAATAAAGCCCCCGGACCAGATAAGATCCCTAACTCCATCCTAAAAAATATGTCGGATTCATTTCACAAACTGCTATACCTCTTCTTCTCCCATTGCTATAAGCAAAAACAAATACCCGCATCATGGAAAACAAGTCTCACTATACTACTATACAAGAAAGGCGACCCCTCGCTTCTTCCCAATCATAGACCCATTGCCTTAGCCAACACAATATATAAACTTTTCACCAGCACTCTTACATTCATTTTATCGGCATATGGAGAACATCACCAAATACTTCACGATAGCCAAGAAGGCTTCCGCGCTGAAAGAAGCACATCAAGACAAATCCAACTTATCACCGCTGCTCTTGAAGATGCTAGAATCACAAACCAAGACATCTATATTATGTATATAGATTTCAAAAATGCTTTTGGATCATTAGATCACGCTCAACTCTTAGCAATAATGAAAGACCTTGGATATCCAGACGATGCTATTACACTAATTGGAAACATCTACTCTCATTCCACCACCACATATACGGGAAAACACTTTGGACAAACAAAACCTATACCAATACAACGCGGCACCATACAAGGCGACACACTAAGTCCATATCTCTTTATCATATTCTTAGAACCCCTCCTTAGATGGTTACAACGAGGAAACTATGGATACAAATTTGGCACATCAAACACAACCATTAATTCCGCTGCATATGCTGATGACTTAGCCGCCCTCAGTGCTACCCTCCAAGCACTACAAAAACAAATGAAAAAAATAGAAAAATTCAGTGACTGGACAGGTCTAGACATCGGCACACAAAAATGTGCAGTTACAGGGTGCCCAAACAAATCAAAACTCACACCCACCGCCTTCAAAGTCCTCCTTCAAACAGCAAACATCAATTACAAAAATGAAACATTACCAACACTACACCAAAATGAAGCTTATCCCTACCTTCGCATTCAAGTGGTACCAACATTAAAATGGAAACTCCAAACACACCTCACCACTAAAAAACTTACTGAACAATGCCAAAAACTTGCTAACTGCCCAGCCACAATCAAACAAAAAATTAACATGGTGGATACAGTAATACGTGCCGACATTGCATACAGCTTCTATGCAGTACCCTATTCATTACCAATGATCAAAAAACTAGATAAGAAAATATCTAGCACTCAAAAAACAATATGTGGTCTCCCTAAATGTACGGCAAATGTTATAGCACAACTACCACACGAAGATTTTGGTCTTAAAGCATTTTCCCTTAAAAATGCTTACCTGAGATGCATTGGAGACCAACTACTCAACGCACTAAACGATAAAGGCAAACTTGGCCCAATTTACCAAGGCCTCACCCAACACATTTTAGCCAAATATGGTGGATCCAAAGAAATTCCTCGAATAAAATACCAAGACTGCATCCACTCCCCTATCACCAAAACACTCTTTTTACTCAAAGAAGCCGGCGGAATACACCTAAAAAGCACACTTGACAACTTTCAACTTGAAGCCACTGAATTAGAAACACACTGGATGACCCAATCATCAAACCTCTTACCCCACCTTGATCCCAAACTTTCCCTCAAACTATTGAACAAACTCCTAACTCACAAAATATACAAAATCACACATCTTACACTCCCAAACGGAACCACTCTAATGTCACCCATCGATTTCAAAACATATTATAAATACCCCACAAAACTAGAAAGAAGTGCCTTAAATCTAGCACAACAACTCTTTTGCCAAAATGATTGCACTCCCGGATGCTCACATCCGTGCCATGCGCACACACCATCTCACCGGCTACGTAATGAATACATCACACACAATCATGTAATCACCTCTCCTACTCCCCCACCTCCATCACAACCAACTCTCCCACCAACAACAACAATACCCCCCACCCCCCAAAACAAATCATCAATGACCCAATTAACTTCCCCATACACCGCATATCTGCACATAAATTAGTTATTAAAACAGATAAATACAAAATCACACATTCCTCCAACTTATACACATGCCATTGGGAAATAAATAACCAACCTCCATACCACACTTGGCTATCACCTAAAAAACTCTTCCCACCAAATTACCCGGCCGCCATCAGACACAATCTTAACCTTTTATCCGATTACTACACCCAACAAAAACATGCACTTTATAAGCACATCATCAACACTTGTTTTACAACACCACAATTAAAGGACACCCGATTCATCCCACCTCCAACAAACATACCTCTTACACAAATCCATCTCGAAGACTGCAACCCTGATAAGGACATACTCACAAACTCTCCCACCATACAAATCCTAAATGAAACAGCACACTTATTCGATAGTACCGGCCATTCCCTTCTCACCATTCCCACATCAAGACTCACATGGTTATGGAAACAATATCACTCATGCCTCAACATCAACCATGGTTTAACCCCCCCCCACGCAATCATTTGAAACTGAAATTATTCTGCTATACAAACGCTACAATCACACTATCTCCAAACGCAATCCCAAAACAACACCGCACCACACGCTCCCTACTGCCATAATTGACCCACTTATCACATTCTTCCAAATTACACACACATATTTCTCCTCCCCGATAACATGCCCCCTTCAAATTACAAAATACTACTCCACATTCCCCCGTGACAAAATATTTGGCTCCAGTGGCCTTGCCTTTCGATACAAATGGCAAAGCATAGGCTACGCCCACCCCCACAACGATGAAATCGCTCAACAAACCATACACTGGGCTAGATTAGCCGCACAACAAAATCACAATGCCACAACCATTGTTGTCATGCCAGACAAACAATGGTTCCATAACCCAACGCCATACTCAACAGAGTTCCCAGATACACACGTTTTAGCACACTTTGCTGCTGACACAATTACATACGAAGAACCCACCATTCCCACTGATCACAAAAAGTCCCGCATTGAATCAAACACAATCCAAATTCTCTACATCCACCACAAAAATCATAATCTCACCACCCCAACTGACACACAAAACCTCGCAAGCACCCTTAGGAATTTATCAATCACTCAATTCCACCTCCAAGAAATCTCCCCCACCCCTGAAAACACCAGAGTTAATAAAAACAAAAATTGGACAAAATTACTATATCCACCAACCTATACATTTGATTCCTCAAACACACCCCCGCTTCCACAATACAATACAAATCTTCCTATTAAATTCCCACCTAAATATAGCTACTACACAGACGGCTCCTTCATACCACCACAAAAAACAGCAGCTGGATATATGCTTCCAGAAACCGCCGGCTATGGTATTTATAACCTAATCAAACCAGAAATACAAATATCAAAAAGACTCCCTGGCTTACAAACGATCTTCAGAGCAGAACTTATGGCCATTTACAAAACACTAAAAATCCTCACAACCAAAAACATAGACGAACCCGCATATATCTTCACAGATTGCATAAATTGCTTGTACGTTTTACAAACACACCTCACACACCCTACCCTACAAAACAACCACCCAGATCTAAACACCCTCATCGCCATAACCAATATGCTAAAAATACACACACTGCCCACTACATTCCACAAAGTACGAGCCCATGTTAACATCTCTGGGAATGAGAAAGCGGACAAACTTGCCAAAGCAGGAAACGATAAAAACCATAAATTTGCCCGTAAACACCACGAATTTGCACACATTACCCCTTTCTACTACCAAAAAGATATTTGGCCTGGACTGCACCACAGACCAGATAAAGGTCCCGTCAGAAACCTAGCTACATATCTTACCGAATACGACCAAGAAAACAACCTCAAAATTCTAGCACAAAACTTTCCTAACATAAACAAATGGACCTCCAATCGGGATATACATGCAAAAACCTCAAATGCCTTCTGGAAAAACCCAAAAATCACAGACTCTCAAATAACTAGCATATTGAAATTTCGCACAGGCCAATACATGGGACACGCAAGAAAACAACTATTCTTTGGACATATAAGGTTTCCATCAAAGACATGCCCTATATGCAACTCAACAGACGTAGACAAATGGCTACATGTCTTACTTAAATGCCCCCAACCAAACATCCACGCACTTAGAGTTACCAGACACAACCAAGCAACTAAAACTATCAAACAACTAATCCTATCAAACACCAAATCAAGATGTTACACACTTATAAATGCTGGGAGACACCTCAACGCACCCCCAGATAACACGGTACCAAGTTGGCTCCTCCCTTGCACCTGCGACACAAGTAGATGCCACTGCAACGCAAGATTTAGACCTGACTTACTATGTGCAATTGGTCTCCCACACCGAGGCACACCTCCACAACACCCAAATGACAACATTATCATCCAATACATTGAATTCACATACTGTAATGATAGATTCCCGCAAGAAACCATCACAAATAAAACCAACAAATATCAACCATTACTAGACTCAATAGCTGCCCGAGGCTGGAAAGTTAACCCTCTCATAGTCATCACTGCAGGCGCCAGAGGCACAACTCACACACCATCAATGAAACTATTAGAAACCACTTTCAAACTCACTAAAAAACAAATAAAAAATGCATTCAAAACAATTAACACAATAGCCATACAACACGTCGCACTAATCCTCATACACAAACGCAAAATAGAAAATCACCAACCCCTCCCTACAAATATCGAACCACCATGAGAAAAGAGGTGGGGGGTAGTGGTGCAAACCACTGTTGTTAGCAGCGCACTGCTTCAGTCTCAGCTTCTCGGGTAGGGGCCGGGTGGTTGATACTATTTTCCTGCCATATACTCACAGACAGCCCCAAGCCATGCGTACTGCTCAAACGAGCCCGTAGGGATTCGAACTCGGACCAGCACAATTACAAACGTCCCACATCTCAACCACCTTAGGACTGCACGGCTTGGTGACCACAAACCCACTAAAACTCCATTTAAACACATATGGCTTTGCCAAACAATCAGCACCATAGACAGTTTATCTTGGTTACTCTAGTTTAGTCGAGTTACAGTTACTTGTAGAGTTAGTGTCTATTCCTGAAAGGGGTGAGTAGTTCTGTTCTTTTACCTCTTTGTCATGTGGCCATCGAGGTAAAGACATTACGAACAGACGCTATATTCATGCCAATCTTCGATTTGAAGATTGGAGTTCTTATCTATCTATCTATCTGTCTAACTAGTCTCTCCACCAATTTTTGATCAAATTTCACCATAAGAATCTTAAGATTTATTTATTTTCTTTTCTTTTATTTTATTATCTTATCTTTTATTTTTTTTAATATTATAAACCAAAACTTTGACTCAATATATTTCTTCAAGCAAATCGACCACAATGTGATCGATTTCAACATTCAGGGCTAACACACTAGTAAGATAGCTTTATAGAAGATAAAGAAGTTGATTCTTTGAAAGTATAGAATTTTTTTGTAAAAGAAAATATAAAATGTAAAGTTCATTTTATTGTTGCTTTATAGATTCGAGATGAAATAGTACTCACTTATTTTCAAGCAAAGCAACTCATGAAATTGCGAGAGAAATCTCCAAAGGCAATCAAGAAAGGATGAAAGTTGGTTATTAACATCAAATGAAAAGCTCAAAGCGGAGAAAGCAATCAAAACAAGGATGGTGTTTTAATGAACAAGTGCTCAATCGTAAGCTTTGAAATAAACTCCCTTATAATTTCCATGGCCTTGTGTTTGCTTGTCTTCACATTAATAAATTTTCCGTTCGCAATGTTTGAATAAAACATGGAATCCTAATATTTCAAAAACCTCAACAATTTTTTTCCCAAAATGTGACAAAGCTCATCCCACAATTTTATTTCTCATTGGGATAGTTGATGAAGAAAATAAAATTACATGGGTAAGAACCTTGGACATGAAATACAACAAAATTGTGGAAACATTTATTAAATGAGTAGGATTGATATATTGTGTAAGATAAGACAAGGGTTTTAGCCCAAAATACATGTAGTCAAATTGATTATATATATATATATATATATATATATATATATATATATATATATATATATATATATATATATATAAGAACTCCAATCTCCAATAAGAGATTGGCGTGAATACAACGTGTGTTTGTAATGTCTTTACCTCAATGGCCACAAGACAAAGTGGTAAAAGAACAAAACTAGTCAAATTGATTACAAGAGATTGTCACAACGATTACCTCCTGTAGATTTGTATCAATATTTATTACTTTACTTTTAACAGATAGCAATCATGTGACATTAGGTGCAAGAGGATGGAAAAAACTTCAACTGAAAGATTTTCAACTACGATCTTTCAAGTGAGAAAAGGAGATTGGACTATATCACAACTTAGTGATCATAATTTTCACTCCAAAAAATCATGGAATATTTAAGTTCTTAAAAAAGAAGACGATAATGGTAAAGACAATACTTATATTATTCTAAAAAATTTGAAGAGTAAAGCACCTTCAGTGATAAGTTGGAAATTATCTCACGCAATCATTACATATGTTGTGAAAAGAATGTGATGACTTCTCAGATATCCCATCAACAACAACAAAGTACTATATTGAAGAATATTGTAAAAACTATGAAATGCTTTTCATAGAACCCATAAAAACTCATGATTGTTGGATTTTTGGAGGATATTTGGTTCAACATATGGTTGAAGTACCCATAACCACCAGCACCCCCACTAGCAACATGTAGATCTCCCAATAACCGCACCTAGCCTGAACTAGCATTGTCAAAACACTCAATTCAAACTGACCAATCAAAACAGTCAAAAAGCTGGTGGTTTTGGGTCGAATCATGAATGGAAATTTGTACCAGCTAAGGTGGTTTTTGCATACCCTATAGGTTGATTACGGATCCTGCAGTACTTTACTGTTTGAAAATTTGTATTAATTCATGTGTTTTACAAAAAAATATAAAAAAATTACAAACCCTCCTAAAAACTATCTTGCCACCCAAAAAAAATTACCCACTATAAATAGACCATTTACAAATGGGCGAATTTTCTTATGTTGGTGGTTATGGGTACTTCAACCTTAGATGATAATGATGATATTGAATCGTACACATGGGAAGGATATCTGGTGGTAAATCAACTAATCTAGTATCTAGTGTAGTGAGCAGCATCCTTGAATGACACGGATCCCCTTCACTGTCGGTCAAATTGAATTTTGCCCCACGCTATGGCTTCCATTCTGCTCCCGAAATCCTTCTTCGTCCTCTCCAGGTGACGGACCCAACATTTGACAGCTTCATTCGTAGGCTCAATCAGCAAGAGGCTCTCTGTGAGTATCAACAAGTATTTGCTGCAATTTGGGTTTGGTTTTAGGGTTCAGCAGCAGCATGTAATCCATCTGTACTGCACAGGCTTGGGAGAAGATTTGGCGGAAGTCCCTTCTTCAGCTCCCACAATCAACAGCAGCAGCATCTCAAGGTATCAATACCCCTAGCCGATCGAAATGTGCTGTAGTTTCGGGACTCCCTAAATGAACAGGATTCCTCTCCACCCAAAAATGGCCCAGAATTATCACGTTTTCAGTGATGATATTCTCATGCAATGGACCAAGCGATTCAATAAGGAAGGTGATTCTATGCAGAAGGCTCATTGTTGGATTGATGACCTAATTTGCATTGAGAGTGGCGAGTCATGGTTTATTACCCTCTGTGATTGAAGGAAGGGCTGGCCCTCCGGACATTTTTGGCTAGGGTGCGAGAGGGGAAGCGGAAACGAGATTTTAGTACAACCTCAATGGCGGAATTGAATTCTCCAGTGGAGGAGCATGTCACTGAATCTCAATCTTCACAAGGTACTTGCTCTTTTTGTTCTGATCCTCCGTGGGCTTTTACTGGATCTTATTGTCCTCATTTTTGAAAGAATTTCAACATGAACATGCTTGTTGATAAATCATGAACTATGAGCATGGCACTTGTTTCTATTTTCTGAACATGTTCTGTCAGATTTGAAGGGTAAAGATTCTCCGAAGCCTTGGAGAAGGAAGGGTCACCCAGCCAACAATGCTGCGAATGCTTTATCAGCCTCAATATTCGTAAGTGTTGCATGTGGCTCTCACTCAATGCATGGAATTACAAGGGTAGTTTTGCGCTCGTCCAATCGTTACACTCAAATCCGCTCTTCTTTTCCTTATTTGCCTTTTGAGCTCTGTTTCATGTGTCACTTAACAATACTAAAATTGCTGCGCTTTCTGGTTTAGGTGGATCCTCCTCTCCTGGGATTTCTCGTTGGGAAAGGGTACATGTCACCTACTGTTTGTGTGTAGCTTTTTCTTTGTTAGAATGTCGAAAACTCAGTGATATTGAGCTTGTTAGTAGCATGCTTTGTCTCCATCATGCATGGTATACTCAATTAGGGTTTATTCTTTGCAAAATAGGAGTAGTAAATTTAGGCATTTCTTGGAGTAAGCAACTTCGTCACTAACTCTTGTACGAGGTTTGCTTCATGGTTTACAGAGGAACAACAAGACGAAAGATAGAAGAAGAAGCAGGGGTGGTCTTGTATGTTCCGTCTTCCCAAGAGGCCCAAGCTGGCAAACATGTTGGTATGGTCTCGTCGTCCATAGTCGGTTGTTGTGTTAAAAGTTTCAAATTTTTTGAATAAGATGTTGAAGGTAGCATCCGCTTGCATTGCGTGCAGTACTTCAAGGGGGATCGCAAGAGGCTTTGGATAAAGCAACACGTCAAGTGCAAGAGGTTATCGACGAGGTTAGCTGCTTGACGGTGAATCAATGATACTTTTGCAACTACTACTTTCTTCAACATAATGAGAAAGGATGTTTTCTGTTTCAGGCCATCCAAAGCCCACAGCTGCAGTACTCGCACTTCATCTCCGTTCCATTGGCTCTGCACTCAAAGCTGCTGGAATCTGTTGTAGATTTTCAGAAGGCTGTGTTGGAGTCTGGAGAGCCATCCAATGATGGTAAGCTCAACCCTCTGCATGTATTTGAGCTTCAATTTCATGTCTATAATCATACAGTGCTTCGGTGTAACCATTTGCAGACAAGGGTATTGACAAGTCCATATTTGTAAAGCCTGCAACCTTTCATTTGACACTTCTTATGCTAAAACTGTGGAACAAGGATCGAGTGGAAGCTGCTACAGAGTGCTTGCAGGTTTGCCCATGTTCTGTTGCTTAAAATATCAACACTTGCAATCTGGTTTTGTGGTACTTATCAAAATCAGATCACCTCAATTTTTTTAATTTCAATTCAGGAATTTATGGTTGATCAAGAAAATGTACTGTCGTTCTTTGCTTCCATACATTTTGGTGAAGGAAATGGCTCCTCTCATAGTTGATATTGGTGCCTCTCCTATGCAGAAAGTGATGCCTCGAGTTCATGAGGCTCTGGAAGATTCTCCATTGACGATCAAACTCACAGGCGTGGTAGAACATTTTTCGACGCTGATTGATTACAACAAGATAGTATTTGTGTCATCAATTTTGCACATATTCATAACATTTTTTTGATGACAGGATTGCATGAGAGGAAACCCAGCAAAAGCTCACGTGCTGTATGCAGATGTGGAGCCTGACGACCAGGCATTGCGCCTCATCGCAGCAAGCCGTATCCATTATCTTGTTTTTTTCTATCAATTACCTCGGGTGATCTTGCTTTCAGTTGATTAACTTTAACTTGCAGCAGAGGTGATTACTCAGGCTTTCACCGAAGCAGGTCTCGTCATGGATAAAGACCAAACGCATACCTTGAAGGTAAGCATGTCCAGGACTCCTTCACAATACTCGTAGCTTTATGTTCTGACTCTTGATGGTAATTTTTGCAGTTGCATGCAACATTGATGAACACAACCCAGCGATCCGGAGGGTAAGTAGCATCTCTCTCGTATCTGCAGCAACATGAATTAAGGCATTTGCTACACTTGGAGTGATGGAATGAGTGACTTCCTATACTCCAATGTTAGCAAAAGAAAAGGACTTATATCTGTGGTATATTTAAGCACTTACAATTTTTTTAGAAGCGATCACCTATAATCGATCACCCATAGTAAGATTAGAGACTGCCCAGTTTTGGAGGTTGCCCGCTTAAAGGTGGATTTTCCTTGAGACAAACTCGTTGATGTTCTGGTTCTTGTAAACTGGAGAGTGAATTTCCCTTGGGCTGGTTATGCTTACTCTCTAGCATACCGTTCAAGTATGTGATGTTATTTTATTTTTTTCTTTCTTTTTTTTTTTGTGCAGAGGAGGGTCTGGACGAAGGTACCAGAAGAGGACTCCCTTTGATGCAACGGAGATCATGAGCAAGTACGAGCATTACGAGTGGGGACAGTACGCAGTGTCCGAGGTTCACTTGTCGCAACGCTTTGTTTATGATGACAATGGCTACTACCACTGCTGCGCTTCCATTCCGTTACCTGAAAACTGAGCACCTCCTCTTTATCTCTCCCTTACATTTTCTGAGCCTTGATCTATGTATATAAGAATGTAGAGGCCACCTGAGGAGAAGGTGAAGGAAGACAAGCCTGAACTAGCTTTTTGAAAGTTAACACGCGCCTTGCGCTTACTCAGACTTTATGCATCGGTTTACTATTCGATATTAAAATCATCGCCATCTGAAGTGTTGATGTGGTTTAGGACATGTTGCAGTCACATTCTGATTGAGAAAACTTGTTCTCAGTACATGTTTTGAAATGGATTTCATCAAAAATCAAATACCCACGATAATACTAATACGCTCAACATGCCCATGGAATCGTCTCTAGAGCCAATAGCGAAAATACTTGAGAGGAAAGTGGAGAGAGAAGTGCCCAAATGGTGAACGCCGTTACACAAAAGTCTTCTGATTATATGATATGCTATTGTCATCAGATGGAAGGGAATAATTTCCGTCAAAGTCAGATACCCACACAATGAACACGATCTCGTCTCTGGAAGAGTCGCAAAGCATCATTTATAGCAGAAATACAAACAGGTATACTATCGGACGAAAAACAGAGAGAAAAGCTGACGAATATCTGCATATGGAAAGGATGCAATTACAGCTGAATATATGCAACACATGCCACCCGAGAAGGGGTCACAGATGCAGAGTACGATGGGGTGGGGGGAATCACTTTTTGCCTTTGTTGCCTTTGCCGCCGCCTTTGTTCTTGGAGTCCATTTTGGCCTGCATGCGGGCAGCGGCCGCGGCCTTGGCTTCCTCGCGCTTCTTTTTCTCCTCTTCCTTCTTGACGGCGGCCAGGTCGCGCTCCTTGCGCACCTCCTCCAGCTTGGCCTTCTCGGCCGCCACACTGTCGAGCGTGGAGCCCCTGGGCGGACGCGCCCCCAGCAGCTCGATCTCAAACACCAGCGTTGCGTTCCCGGGAATGTCTGGCGGCGCCCCCGCCTGCCCGTATGCGTAGTCCGGCTTGCACGTGATGCTGGCTATCTCCCCCACTTGCATCGTCTTGATGGCTATGTCCCATGCCCGGATCACACTCCCCTTCCCTACCTCGAAGCTGAACACCGTATTGTCCTCCTTCGTGCTATCGAACACTTCCCCTGCACCAACCCCCACAAATACGATCTCAGTATGCACGTTTGAGCACTACCTCCTCAGTTGTGATTGTGGCATATTCAAGATATTCATATCGTAACAGTTCGTATATTGCACCCTTGTTGCAATCTAAGTCCTCTCGTATCCGCATAGATTGCAATCTCCATCTCAATCAAATTGCACTGTAAGAGCATTCGCATCTGAGCAATCCATGTAGGAAACTACCCACCCAGTTGTAATTGCAGCATATACAATCGTATATGATAATACATTGCAGATACAAATGTGTTCAGATCATAACAATTTCTACGTTATCGCGATATACAATTTTATTGCAACCTAAATGCTCCCATCTCCACATAGATTGCAATCTTCTTTTACAATGTAAAATCATTTGCAAGTATGAACGATGTCTTTCCTGTTATGACTGCGGCAAATACAAAAGTGTCCACGTTGGAGCAATTTGTTTAGGATCAAATCTCTAATATATGCAGAGTGTTCACACTCGCATGCGTTTGCAACAAGTATAGTAACACGACCCAGTCTTTTTTTATAAGATGATGTTGTTTGCCATAGAGCACATGCTGACATGCTTTCGCAATGAAACTACCTACAACATAACATGCCTGAATTCCATCAGTCGGTATCATCGCGACCGTGTACTGGAGGGTCGAAGCATGCTCATAAAACAGAGTTGCTCTGTCCCCAGTGATTCTTCTGACCTAATTCATGACATTGCTGTAAAGATGGCAGCATAATCACTGGAATTATAGCATGTTTGCAACGGTAGTTCGTATGCTTCGACCCTCCAGTACACGCTCGCTACAAAAATTAACGTGCTGAGATTCATAGACATGTTGATGTGGGATGTACTTTCGAGTCTGCAGCATGTTAACGGGCAAAATCAGATCGAAAATGTGAAGAAGGGGATAGTGATGAGGACGGTACCTGTGTCGGCGAGTTTGCCCTCATATTGAACATCGACGTTGGGCAGATTCTCGGAGGGGTGAAGCGCGCCGGGCTTGGCGTGGCTGATGATCTTCTTCGTGACACCGCCATCACCGGTGAGATCCAACACATCAGACATGGTGGGGAAAATTGGGCGACGCCAACCAACGAGGTGGGTTCGAAATGAAACACTTCAGAAATCCTGCACGGGAGGAGGGGAAGGATAAAAACAGCAATCTTGACGACGACTTCGCGGTGTTGCAGGAGGCCCAATCGTCGAAGATGTTTGTTGGTTTCTGAAGATGTCACAGGTAATCTCAATGGCCATGCCCAAGGACCCTTGTATCAAACCCCACGCGAAGCCCGTAAACCCAATTGAGCGACCACCCAACCCTACAAATTGGACAGAATTGGACGCAACACCCCACAGTCCGTCCACCTAGGAGTGCGGAAGCAAGAGCGCAAGCGGAAAGTATGAGATGCGTGGCACTCAAGCAGAGAAACTGGGATGGGATGGTGATAGGAAAGATGGGAAAGTTGGGAAAGATGGGATGTTGCTGCTGCTACTGAGGCGCTTTGATTTGGTTTGCAGAGGTGACTGGCAAAGGGGAAAGTGAGGGAGAGGGCGAATGTGATGTCGGAGATGATGATGGTGGTGGCGGAGGTGACGATGGCGATGGCGGTGGGCGATGATGGCAAAAAGCAGCCCAACGCGACGCAAAACGCACAATTCCAGAATGGAAGTTGGGATTCTCCGTTTCCAGATAACGCCTGGGCTCTCTCTCTACTACGTACAAGTATGCCTACGTATACCATATACCATATGTTGTCTATATATTATACGATTCGAATATACTATACATAGAGTTTTATGCGCCACTTTTGGTCCATAAATAATTCTATTTTTAAAAAGACGTAAAAACTTAGAAATTAGAGGCCAAGAGATACGAAAAGTTGGGAAATTATATTATGAAAAGGGTATCGAAAAGTTTCATAACATTATATCCAAAAATTGCTTTATTGTGACGAAAGGGTACCCAAAAGTTGGAAAATTATATTTCAAAAAAAGCAAAAGAACTCATTTCGAAAAAAATGAATTTTGGCAAGTATGGTTGTCAAAAGTTTGGAATTATCATATTGCACTTACAAAGTTTTTGGTCCTTAAGGGGCTTTATGGACATCCATGAGCTTTTTACTTGAGGGGTTAATAAGGGTTCAGAGAAATTGCATGGTCAGCATGGGTATCGATTGCGACCCCTACGTGTTGTCATGAGTAGCCTGGAGACTCAGACCCTCACATGCCGTCAAGAGTATTACTCGAATGCTCGTTGTATGGGGTTGATGTGCAAGTTTGGAGTGTTTGCTTGACCGCGCTGAAAAGCCATGTATTTTGCGAGGTATCTGCAAGAGCACTTACTAGCTCCGGTGTTGTTTTTGCGGTTTCGTTTCTTCGGTGCGTTTGAAGCTCTTCGGTGATTGCTTGGACCCTCTAAGTCCTCAAGTACATTGTCTTTTCCCTCTCAGTTTCCTTATATGAATAAGCATGCGTTCGATGTGGATGAACATAGGATCATAAGGGAGTTTTAAATGAAAGTTCACTTACAGCTGAAACTAATGCGACGCTTATTGAGGTAGCGTGAGAAATTTCTAGAGCTTACAAGCTGAAACTGATACTCCTTAGTAGCTTCAAGCAGAATTAGACGTTGCGTTTTCAACACTGCGAGCAATAACTTTACGTTTAATTTGTAATTGTACGCAAGTTGAATAAATGAGTATTAGAACACCTTCTGTACTACTTACTACTCTATTCAAATCAACATGTGACCATATTCAGATTGCGTACCCTTTTCGACAAAAATCCGCATGAGTTTAGGGTTGCGTAAGGGAGGAACCTCCCTTGCAATTGAAGATTATTTTTTATCACTCTACAAAACTTGTAACTATCTTGTGGCCCGTTGAAGTACGACATTAACTGTTGTATTGTTTCGTATAGGTCACAGCCATCATCTTTCTCTACCTCTTGAATTCCAGGCCACGACAACATCATCTCCAACTGCCACTTCTTTCCAGGACTTTGAAGACTTATTTGGCTTGCACACTTTGGAAGTGTATGAACCTATTTCAACTTCTCTGAAGCTCAAGGTCAAACCGTTCTTGGTTGCTCAAGCTTTCTAGCGAAAGTGGGGTCAACTTGCAGTTGCCTCAACATTCATTTGGTAAATATCCAAGTACTCTTATTTGTTTGCTAGAGGGCCTTAGAGATTTGTCGATTTGTGGAGTAAACAAAATGCCATATCAATGATGAGTTTTTGCACTTCTTGTTCTTTTTTCGTAGAGATTTTATTTAGTGTGACTTCTTTGATTGAGTATTGGATATGTCAACAATCACGACGGTGTTTTGCGTGGGAGAGGTTGATTTTTTTTAGTTAACACTAAATTTGGTAGGTGTTTGCTTGTGTTTAGGTTGAAGAAATCTACACTGCCGAGGAGAACGTTTCTCCAGAGACAGCTACTAGGAATAGAGAACACATCTGCTTAGCAAGCCTGTCATATACTCTCTTCTAAACAGGTAAAACTATGGAGATTTGGAATTTCTTGTTCTTCAATTGGTTCCCAAGTCTTTTGAGTTAGAGCATGTTGTAAAAAATTTAGCCAGAACTCATTTTTAAAGGATCTTCATTAACCCCTTATAGCCAAGACAAACACTTTTTGATAGGTTGGAAATTTCCAAAAGATGCCATACAACAATTTTAGATGGAGTTTTCAATGTAGAATAGGCGTTTGGTGAGTTTGATTTTATTTACAATTTATGAAACTTCATTTGACCATAAAGTTTTATTATCTATAAGTGCCCAAACACAAACATGGCAAGAACTTTCTCATCAGCAGTTTGGAGCGCCAAGTCTAAACCAATTAAAATACAATATTGGTTTGGATCAACTCCATTTGCACACCATGAGAATTCTCTTAAAAAGGCAAGGTGTAAGGGTCACCCCCGATTCTTTTAGCTAATTCCCAACACTCCCAATCAAAAAAGGCTATGTTCTTTACAACATGTAGAGTATATTAAGTCAAATAAAGGGTCCCTTCAAGCAACCCTTTATTTCAAATTTGCCCAAATCATTATCATGCTTTCCATTTCTATTATAAAGTGTAAGGTTTTTTAGTACCTTCACCTATTGCAAGTCTCACAAATAATTTAGTATACCTTCACTTTTCTCATAATGAATAGAATTGTTCTTGATAACTAGCTTTTACACCATACTCTTGAAATAGTCCTTGTTTTCAACCTCTTATGGAGTTGTATTGCTTGCTTACAATTTGCCGCCTAAATTTTTCTTAAGTGCATGTTTTCCATCAAATGTATGGGTCTTCCAAACTTTACAATGAAAAAGAGTAGTTTTCGTTGTAAACTTCTTATATTGGATTTTCTCTACAAGGTCTTATTCTTACAAGTTTATGAATCATCTTGCAAAAATTTTAAAATTTCATAAATTCACTTGCTCATTCTTGAGAAAGGTTGAAGCTTCCTATCCCTTGGGCCTTTAGAAGTTAAACCATGTACAAAACATTGTCAAGCTTGCAAAATGTGCCAAAAATTCATTTTTTTTGAAGAAAAACATGATTGCAAAAATCGAACAATCACAAAAATTTTAAACAAAATTTAATAATTCTTTAGAATTGCAATATGTGTAAAAAAGAAGGAAATTAACCCCTATTAAATAGCCCTAGCATGCAAAACAAGAAAACTGATATTATTTATGGCTAGATGCACCACTCTGTACCTGATCATGTAGGATATGTGTCATGGCATATATATATATCTCCAAATGGCCATTTAGGCTTTTCTATGACGAAAGACACTATTTCGTGATTGATTCATATAGGTTATTTGATGACATGGTGTACAACTCCGTACCTAATGATAATAGCTTTTCTATAAGAGGAGACACTACTTCGTACTTGATTCCTATGGGCTTTTTTGTGGCTGGAGCAACACTCCATGCTCTTTCTTCAGCCTATTACATGGCGGGAGGAGCACTCGATGCTCTTTCTTCAGGCTATGACACCACTTCGTACCTCGTGAGAGATCCCACCTGGTACTTTATCCTGCGCTTGTGCCTTAACTTCTGCAACATATACAAGAAGCATATTCAAAATTATAAACCCTTCTACACCCAACTATGTCTAAGCTAAACTCTTCCTTGTTAATTACCTCTTCGCTGCAAACCGTCATTTACCAAGAAAATTAAACCAAAAAATATAATTTTGAATATGACTTACATGAATTTCATCCTTACTACATTTCCCATATGATGTTTCTATTTTTTTGTTGATAAATTAGCATTTCAATTACAACAATGGAATGGAATTCAATTACTAACACTAGTGTACCCCATGTTTGTTCCGCCAAACCCTAGTGTCGTCCTCCCCCTCCTCTCTCAACTCACTGCTTGCTGGGTCGTCTTCTTCACTAAGTTACTCTTTCGTCGCTACCCCTGCTGCTCGCACTTCATTGTCATCGTCGTCATCCTCCTCGTCTCACTTCGCCCTTCTAAGCTCCGTGCTTTTCCAACCCAAAAGCATGCCACTTGCCTGACACCCAGTAACCTGCTATGGTTCAGGATCGTGGTCAGCTCTGCTGTTGTCGCCACGGTACCACCTCTCCCGCTTGCTTCCAATCGAGCTTTCGCCGGATTCCTGCTTTTCCCGTAGGATTGCGTTCTTTGTGCACAGCTCTGGATTGCGAACAATTGAGTTGCTAACTAGATTCTTTCCCGCTTTCATCCATGACACGTGGTAACATAGATGAAGGAACAGGCTTGGGGTTTTGCTGATTTGATCAGCTTGGAGACCTCTAATTCGGAGTGCAAAAGTGCAGCAGCTTGACTGTGTCTGGATTCCACTCTGTGTGCAGATGCTGGCTTGAGCAGGGTGGCGATCATTTAGAATTGCTGGCTTGCAAATGGTATGTTCGTTGTGACCTAATTAGCTGAAGCTGGATTGAGTTGCGTTTTCTGCATGGGGAATCTGATATTTGAAATTCTGGCTACGGGGGAAAGGAAGGAGCGCCTAGACTATAGTGATGGCGAGTACAGTGGAGCCAGACACTGCTCCACCGGCCGACACTTATTTCCCGCTCGTTTTAGGCCCTACTATACTGGAGCCCGGATCGACGCGCTACTACTCCTTGCGATGTGAGTTTTCCAACTTGAATTGCCGATGGATTGCTTGGATGAATAGAAAGTGATGCTGATGGAATTTGGGGCTTGCAGATGAGTTCAAGCCGGCTTCAATAGACACAGGCAGTCCGGGGACGCTGCACAAGGGAGCGGAGAATAAGGTGACAGTGGAATGGTCGAACAATCAGGCAGGCAAGCCGAAAGTGGCGTTTCAAGGAAACAGTGAGGATGCGAAAGACTTTGATGCGGTCATCTTCTTCGATGGGACCAGTTTTCGTCTGGAACGGCTGCACAGAGCTGTGAAGAGTCTGCGACATCTTAGGCAGGGCGAAACCGCGGCCGCTCTAGCTGGCAGTGGTGGTGGTGGTGGTTCCGGGGCCGTTTCTCCCATTCATTCCAATGGGGGACATGCCGAGAAGAACCAATACAAAGCTCATCATGTATGCACTTTCATTCCTTGCTCGTTAGTTGTGCCCTTCCATAGCAACTCTAGGATGACCCTTGCTAACGATCAGGTGATGAAGCTTGATTTACAAGCTGTTAACAGATGCTACATGTTGCTGAAGAGCCACCATAGAGCTGAAAGTACCTAATTAGAGCTACTCTGAAGTGCCGTGGTTTTCGTTGTGCACGCAGATTACAGAGACTATCACAGATGAAGCTCCAGTTGCTCCTAAACCTGAAGCAGCCCCAGGTGCCCTTCTCAGATTTCACTCTTTTTACTCTCGCAGAGTACTATCACTACAATTAATAGGTAGATTTAGCGTTAGGTAGCATACTATCAACGTAAGATATGAAATTGCTATAAATCTTTACTAATGACAAAATTACCATAAGCACTAATCATCATACTAAAAAAAAAACTCCATCTTGAGCAATATAGAGGGTAAACTTTTAACATGTTTATGTAAAATAGTGGTATACAACACCAATTAGTGTAGCAGGCTTTGAGATTGTGAAAAGGTTGTATCCAATTGTACTATTACTATCGATGACATCGAGTTCATTGTATTTGTTTCTCATGTCCATATTCATCACTTGCAATTTGTGTACAACAATGTGAGTGCTCAAGCCATGTATTACTTTACTTTGCTCTCTGATAGTCACACAATCATATTGACTCCCTGCTGTTGGCTTTGTGCAGCACCAGCACCAGCACCAGCTAAGAAGCCAACCAAAAGAAAGGGAACTTCTTCGAAAGCTGCTGCTAACAAGAAGCAACCTCCTGTGGGTGTGGTGAAGGAGGCCTCACCGGAACTAGAAATAGATGAGTTTGAGATGATGGCAGAACCCGAACCTGACATTGAGCCAGAACCGGAACCAAAGAGAGCGAAACCATCCACTCCAGTCACCGCGCCTGCTGCTGCAGCACCAGCACCAGCACCACCAGTGGAGGAAGTGGACATTCTCGGTGAGGACGACGTGGAAGTGGAAGAGATCGTGGAAGTGCTGGAGGAGCACAGCGATTACGAGATCGAAGACGTGGACGTGAGTGAGGATGAAGAAGCTGAGAAAGCTGGTGGAGCCAATGATCCTGCCGCAACTCTGAGAGCACAGGCCGCAGCTGAGGCTGCCGGGAACAAAAGCTCCAGTGAAAGCGGAAGCAGCAGCAGCGATAGTGGTAGTGGTAGCAGTAGTAGCGAGAGTGGAAGCGACGATGAAGACTCTGCAAGCTCAGGGGATGACATTTAGAGGTACCATACTTGGATTTGTTTCATTTTTTTTTCCCTTCATAATTTTCTTCACCTCCATGATGTAGTGTAGACCATCAGGCAGTCTTCATTAGAGATTGGTCTTGCAAGCAGTGCAAGATTCCTCGCCTTGCTTCCTGGAGTGTCGGATCAACTAGTTGTGGTCACTTATTTGAGCAATCTGTAGACTTTCGAATCTCCCAATTATGAAGGAGTGTCTGATGGCAATTGGGCTGTGTCATCTCTAAGAGATAGTAATGCAGTTTTGACTTCACTTATTACTACTTCTGTAAGAGGAATTCGTGTGTATTCGATCCGTGATTTGGCTCTTTGTGATACAATAAACAGTAAACGTAACTCATTTGCTGGGTACTGTACTTTGGGAGGTTCTCTTGTGGTGCAACTTGTTGTGTGTAGTATTCAAAACTTCAGAATTGAAGTCAACATGGTCACCAATTGACCTTTGTGGGTGAAGGTCACAGAAGGAGATTGCTTGGACGAGCAAAAGTATTGTTGAACTGACCTTTGTGGTGGAAGGTCACAAACAAAATTGCTTGGACGAGCAAAAGTATTGTTGAAACGTGTTGTGTGGTCATAAATGACCTTGACAATTGAAGGTTGTAGAGGGCATTTTTATTTGAGAGTTAAATAAATGAAGCATCATTTATCAAACGCAGTGAGGACAAGTATTCATTCATGTTATGTTTTGAATTTACAAATGTTGTATATTGTTTACTATTATTGAACCCATCCAATTTAACGAAAAAAAAATGAAATATTACTTTACACAAGAGGTAACTCATAAGTGTTTGTCACAAGTGTTCAAGGGTTATACCATTTTGAATGTATGCTTCATGTGGATATCAATAGCCATGGAGCATCTTGTACATGCTTGCGGAAGATAAGGCATCACTACAAGATAAAGTACAAATTGGTATTATTTGATAAAGAATATCATATGGGAATCATGTATCGAGCAATGACTCTCCTCATATGAAAACATACGTGATCATGTCCAAGTACGGGGTGGTGTTTTCTACCATATAAAATTCTACAAGAATAAATCAGATAGATTGAGATAGATAGAAACTCCGGTCCCTTTCTAAGGGGCTGGCGTGAATGAAGTGTCTGTTCGTAATGCTAATATCCCGATGGTCACCGGACAAGGGGAAATTAGAACAATACTACTTCCCCCTCTCGAGGGTGGACACTATAACTACGCTAGATTCTAGCCTAGTTACTAATGCCTTGAAGATACTTGACATAGTATCCCCCCAAAGGACTTTGAGGTACCCATACAACAAGGTCCAAAGACCCTCCACAATAGTTGGGTGGACTATAGTGGTGAGCACCACGCCGGCATGGGGAATAGAACCCACGACCTCCTCATTGGGGGCCCAAGCCCTAACCACCAAGCTAAGGCTTGTGCTGCCTCGAGAATAAATCAATGTAGACTCGTGTCTCTCACTTATAGTACCGGTAGTTTACATGAATCAATCAGGCATGAATTGGTGTCTCCCACCATATTAAAGCCTACGTAATGGTGTCTTCTACCCATATTAAAGCTTACAAGAATCAAGTACTAAGTGGTATCTCTTGCCGTATAAAAGCCTATGAGAATTAGAAAGTAGTATCTTGTGCGAGCGGAAAGCCTATAGGAATAATGAAGAGAGCCTCCCATTCTAGAAAAGCCCTTACCATATACATTAGGAACAAGAGAGGGCCAACTTTGCTACTTAAGATAATATATTAAATTCAATATAATCAATAAAATTTTCTAGATCTCCTATTAGATGGGCTTAATTCAATCATATAGGTCTTATCTACATATTTTATATTCCAATTAATTCTAATAACACAACAACTTTACCTATAATTATAAGGATCAGTTAACCAGGTTTTAAATGGACTAATCTCATCATAAATGTTTACACTCATTCAACCATTTAGAGATGGAGATTTTTGGAGTGAGGATAGAATCATGAAACACACCAAGACATAAATGAGAATTTTTAAGATGAGCACTATCATTAAACAACTCTCAGTACCAACCTCTCATGTATGCTCCATGAAAAATTTAATTTATCAGAAACATGCATAAAACGCACATTCCATGAAATAAATACCATTGCCATTCAACACGCCGGTTCAATTATTTTACACAAAAGGAAAATCGAGAACAACCAAACGATTCCTACAATAATGTAACAATAAAAGGAGGAGGACGTGAGAATTGGTGTAAACCACTTCCCACAAGTACAGTCACACTTATCTCATGTAGATGGGACGGGGCCGATTGATTGGTACAAATTTCCTGCCTATGTATAACACACTAGCAGCACCAAGCCATGTACATCACATTAAACGCTCAAACGGATCCACCGAGTATCGAACCCGGACCGCTTATTTGTGACTCAAACATCCCTACCAATCAACCATGAATCATGGCTTGGCGATCATACCCACGACAAAAGCTTACACAAACCTATTAGGTGCTCTGTTGACTATTCTAGGGTTACTTTTGTTTCTTCTGGCTACTATAGTGTCTAATCCCGAAAGGGGTGAGTAGTCTTGCACCAAGGTCCTTCTGTCCGGTGGGCTTTAGGTCGTTGGCTTGACGAACAGACACTCTAATCACGCCGGTCCTGAAAAAGGATTGGAGTTTTTATCTATCTATCTATGCTCCATGAGTGGCTTTTCTAATTGTCCTTGTCGGCTTAATTATATGTGGCTTTTCTAATTGTCCCTGTCGGCTTAATTATATGCAACATGTGTATTACAACAACTCAATATATCGTATGTCTAGTAATAATTGGATGGGTTCTACTACAGATCCAACAAATGATTTGTTCAACTATTTATTATAATGATTTAGGTCAAACCATTCCTTCCATGTCAATAATTTGAACATCTCTCAATATTCATTCAAGCGTTCCACACTAGTGCACATGTGCTTCCAATGTACAGAATACTAGCTACATACTGCTATTTTAAATGCAAACTTGCTTGTATAGTGGTGCAGTACACAACAAGTGACCTCCATACTCAAACCAGACATGCTCAATGTTGAACAACACTCAATCCTTCAACAGGTACGGGAATAGAAGGGTGTTATTACAGTGCCCTTTTATTAACCCTCTTATTACCTCAATCTAATTTAGTGCTCAACCTAGGGAGGTTTGATGGCTTGACTCAACCTAGGGAGGTTTGATGGCTTGGTCTAGCTCAACTTTGTGCTTAGAAGTCCCTAATCAACTGTGTAACCGTTCCCCATCACAATACAACAAGAACAATGAGGCAAGATGTACGAAATCAATCATAAAATACTTATAAATATTTAATTGCAAGGTGTTCTATTTTCAAATATAACAGCAATAAAGGTCTACATGATACGTATAGTATGTAGTGCAATCGAAGTACTGAATTTTACCAGTCTTGATATCACCAAAAATAACTCATACAAAAATCCCCATAGATTTCATATCAAGATACAAATAGTTTGGTGATATTTTGAAGACACAAAACATGTCTTCCTTCACTGTACAACAACTTGCATATTTCAACAAACGACATGGTACATACCACACAAGTTCTCACACTCCAATTTCTGTGAAAATGTCAAGTTTTACTTAAATATGGCATCCAACATGAAGCTTGAAAAAGTACATAAAATTCAGATGGAAAACTGCTGATTTATCGGACGGCTTGCGATCAGAAGCATGATTCTAGAATCAATATATAAAGAAAAAAGGATTGACAAAGTCATACTCCTTTTTTCATGCTTTCCTGAAGCAAGAGGTCCCTACCTGTACAATACAAGCAATAAATTCATCTACATATTCCTACATCGGAACAATCCATATGCCGACGAAGTGTGAAAGCCTGATGGCCCACCTAACCAACAATGACGTAGATGGCGTAGATGATTCCGGGAATGTAACCCAAGATGGTCAGCAACAAGCAGATCCAGAACTCACTCTGCACAATCACAACATCTCACAAATGAGCAAAAGACATTTCACAGCTACTTGAACCTAACATAATTTCAGCCCAGTTTGTTATTGCAAAGCTCATGAAACCCATCGACAGAGGATCACATCTAGAAGTATATGCTAGGTGTGGAACAGAAAATTTCCACGGTAAGGATTCCAACCAATTAAAATATGTTTGATGATCACAACCCTCACTGAAGATTACATCAACTTTCGATAGAGCTGCAAAAGCTTCGAAGCCATGTACGTTGTACTGGTCAGACTAGTTGTACTCACCTGGAGGCCATACTTGAGGAAGACGCCCAAAGGCGGCAAGAGGATGGCCAAGATCACGTCCACGAACGTGTAAGCACCCCTTGAACCGATCGGCATCTTGCTAAATGCTTCGTAAAATGAAGGTAGTCAACCACTCCTCGAATAGATCACAGCGACAAGAACAGAGTACAGGCCAATGCTACAATCGTGCGGTAAACGAGGCTTCAAATGTTAGACAGACAGACGATGGAGTCGAGATCTTAACAAGACAGACTATGCAGAAGGTCGGGGTATACGAAGGTATTAAACCGACCCTTGAAGTCCGGCTTACAATTAATGGCTTGCTGCCAAGTGGCCTTCTGCGCTGGCGCACTTCATGAGCTGGAAAGGACAGATGGGACACCCACTGAGTGCCATGTAGCTCAAAAGTCGTCTGTACCGTTGATTAGTAAGTAGTGAAATTGCGCCATGCAAACACCGATAAGTTTGCTATGAAGCTGCCTTTACCTACCAAAAAAAGGCTAAACGCCGGTAGCAAATATCTACCCTGAAAATCATGAAGGAGAAATTCAAGGCCCGTTTCTGGTGGACTAATGATCTTGAAGTGGACATCGAACAGTTATTTACATACTGTACCTCGAGTGAGGTCGGTAACGGTCGTTCTGGACCCCCAACGAAGCTTGAATGATCAGATGCTAGAATTTGGAACTGTCTCCACGCTTGCACGCAACCAGAGGCTCCGAATTAAGTGTGTTATTGAATTGACCACTCGGTGATGTACTTGGTATGAAGTTTCTTACAAAATCTCAGTTGAGATAGCCTCAGGTCAGAACATTATTATACATGTTTTCAAGATGCAACCGTCCGGTTTATTGGTACCATAATCTGCAGTTTTGCCAACCTCCGTTACTCATAAAAGAAAAACAGAATCGTAGAGATCATCAGAAATGGATCAACTGCTACCTTAATTTCACCTCACACATCACATTGTGAACGGAGGAAAGGGCTTATACACAGTCATGTAGCACAAATCCCAGTCATATTGACATGATCCATACACCAGTAACAGGCACCAGTAAACTATTAAGCGTCCCTTCGGAAACGCCAAAAACCTAAAGTCGGTGCCTTGCCTAAAAATCGTTATCAGAAAATAACGTCATCTGTGATTCTAGAAGAACAACATATGCCAGAAATCTATGATACAAGCGGTCTGCCGTCGTGGACTAAAGGGAGGAAACCAGTAAAGCCAATATTACACGGACCGTAAGCAACCCAGAAAATACAGGCAGACAAACATGATGGTCGTCATGAGAAACTTATCCTCGGGAACTGTGGAGGATTGTAGGTGGTAGCATACATGTCCCTCAAAGGAGCTGGAGGCCATTGCACAGGGGACCTTCGTGTTCCAAATCGGCGTTCTTCGGTCACCTTCGGATCGTATTTCACAATGGCATCAGGGTCGAATGGCTGCTGCTCTCGCACAGTGTCCATACCAACACGACTGATATTGAGTGAGATTCGGTTCACTCGCCCTAATTGAGCCTCTTCTATGGGCTTGATGTCGGGTGAGACAATCACTGGCTTCAGAATCGGTGACGTGCTGATGTTATCGTATGGATTATCACTCCCCCTGCCCTTGATTTCCTCCATCGCCAGCAACCACTCCACGCTCTTTGCCTTGACAATCTCCGATCTGCTCAACCACGTGCTAAACGACACACTCCCTCTCCTTTTCGGATCTTGCTGCTTCGGCTTTTTGGGTATTCGAATAGGGAAACATGTGCTTGGAGCTCGTGGTAGTGACAAGCTCTTCCGAGAGTCCGGGTCACTTGAATCCTGAGAATTAGCTACCTGTGAGGACTTCCTTCGACTCGGTTTCTTCGCATCCACGTGTAGCAAGCATCGCTTGCGTCCCTTCTGAGGTAAAGCATTGCATACAAGTCCATTTTCTAGTATCGCGCCGCACCGATCGACAGGAATATTGATTTTGGTGAATTCACGGTGCCTTGCTGACTTCCCGCCGATGATGATCAGACTCGGGCTTTTCTTCAGAAGCTTGAGTAGACCACGCCCTTCTCTTGTCCTGCGCACCTTCCCCTCTGTTGGTCTGGAAGCATCGATCTTGATGCCAACTACCTTTTTCATGAACGGAAACCCCACCCATTTCGAACTGCTTCTAGCACAGCAGGATGTGAAGGACCCCCGTTTGCCTGATCTAATCTTTAAAAGAATGTCTTGAGCGCGCGCCTGGGAATTCGCTCCCCTGTTCCACGCATAGTCAAAGGCTTCTGTCAAGTCTGATACTACGTACTCGGCAACCTCTTTGCTTCTGGTCTGCACACAACACGTCATTACACCTTTCAATGACGGAATACTATGTATACAAGTGGACTGCAGCTCTTTATGGAGCTCCGCAGACGCAAGGCCATCCTCTTCAGATTCATGACTTGATAACCACAAAGAATTACTGATAAATCCCAAAGAAGGCCACATTTTCTGTCATTTGAAGAAGAGAAAGTCCACATATGGTGTGTCCTGATGGAGTCTTTCTGTCCATTTACAGGACAATCTACACCCAACCTCTTGGGTGTCACTATAATTGAACATTTCCGGCAATACTACAGTTTTTGTACACATTTCAATGGATGCCAAGAACTGTGGTACCCAGAAGAGGGTTAAGTGTTGATTGTGAGAGACTCATACAATGATAAAGCTGAAGATATGCTTACCGACGCCCACCGATACGCTATAGAGCATCCTAAAGCGAAGACTTCGGAGAACAACCGAGGTCCGCGCGGTGATTGTTTCCCACGGAGGTCAACTGGAACGAACTCAGGCACGGAAACGCGATGTTCAGGAATGCTCCATTGCCTCTCTGATCTGCTACCCCGCTTGCCACCGACTCGCGGGTAACTGTCGTGATCCGATGCAGATGACCTACTATATTTGTTCAAATGTTCCTCGTCACTGATGCTACCTTGCGAGCCATCAAAGCTCGATTCCGGGAACTGAATTACATGATCCTTTCTGGCCGCCAGCGACTTCGGGGATCTACAAAATTGAAAGATGAATAATTTAATCTCCACAGTCTCCGTTGACACCACTCGGATTACTTTAGTATGACTACGTCAATCTTATGGACCAGTTGCAGAATCTCCTATTGTTCTCCAAGCTGCACTGCCAAAGTAATAAATAAGCGTGATTTGGATTGCTAGGGTTCAAGAAGTGTAGAACCTCGGGGCTTCGAGATGTGCGCCCGCTTGGCCATACCGCTGCAGGCGTTTACGGATGTGATCAGCATGGCCGACGTACACGACAATCACGTCCTCGGATTTCAAAGGCTGGCTACCGCTCTGATCCACGGCCTTCCACGCCGGCAATGTGACCCCGAGCTCATAAACCCCAGAGCCTACTTGCGGACTAGGCAGATTGCGCGACCGAAAACGCTCGCTACCAGAACCTTCTCTCCCAGACTGCTGCTCTTTCCAGTCGGAAGGATTCACCAAAATCTGGCGCCATCATCCAACCAACCCCGACAACCCCTTTCAATTCAGAATTCAAAACTCAAGAAGATTCAGGCGGGAAAAGTGGACTACACCCCAAAACTCACTCACCTTCCAATCGGCAAAGCACTTGTCGTGCTTCACGACGTCGTACTCCTCTCTCCTCCACCGCGACGCCATGCCGCAAGCATGACCCGCCACTCTTTCACCTCAACACTCCCGCCAACACCCCATTCCCGACTCAACTCAATCACAAACTGCAACAAGACCCTCTGTCGCATTCCCTCACTCCACCAATTTCGTCATCCTCCTCATGAGGAGTCATCACATGAGCTCCTGCTCATCGCATCAAGAGTTAGAGCGCGGTGTCGGACCTTCGTTCGCCGCGGCCTCTTTTACTATTTTACTATGATCTCGACACTCTGTCAAGCGAGCACTCCCATGGACGTTAGTCGCTCTAGCACTGTGTGTCCATATCCTGAGGGCGACGGTCACTGAAGCTCCAAAGAGGCAAGAAGGGAGCGAGTGCACAAGGCAATGAATGCGAAGGGCGCTTGTCTTGCATTGGGTGCATCCTCCCAACAAAAGCATCAGTCCAGGTGAAGCAAATCTGGAATGGGCATATCACAAGCTGTGTCAGTGCGGCGGTGGGGCCGTCCGCAATTTGCACGGCTGGATGGCCGCAGAATCTGCCTAACGGCGGACTGGATGCACGAAGGCGGCCACTGGAAACCCAAAACCAACAAGCCAAGCCAAGCAGCGCAACACCCAAACCTGACTCATCGAACCGAAAATTTTAAATAATCCGCCGGAAGAATCGATAAATCTCACTTTCGTTCCGGCCCAATTGGTTGACATTCTTTTCGTCAGAAAGCCCTAGAGTCAGAGCGTGACAGATTTTTAATTTTGCACTGTAGCCCCTTCCGAGGTCATTGACTTCGCAAGGTAATGATACATCTGGATGAAATCAGATGGTCAAGTTTCATTCGTCCTGTCCACTTGGATGAAATATATATTTTTAGAATTGTCTGTAGCACACGAGGAGGGCCATTTAATGATTTTAAAATGGAATCCTAGATACTGCCAATATTCTTAAAAAGTTTCTGATTCCTCACCAGATAGCCATTTTTGGACATACTCACTTTTTATCCAGTCACTTGCTCTCAGACAAAATATGTATTCTTGTATTTATAAGGTCAGATGTACGGAGTATTTTTCACAATATTCTTAGGATTTTCTCCTTTGAAAAATCAAAGTACAAACAAACAATTCTCAGAAAATTATTTAAAATCCCGAAGGAGTAGAATTGCTTGGATGCTTATGTGTTTGGTAAACAAAGGCACCACAAGCCTTGGCTTGGTGGTTAGGGCTTAGGCCCCCAATGAGGAGGTCGTGGGTTCTATTCCCCATGCCGGCGTGGTGCTCACCACTATAGTCCACCCAACTATGGTAGAAGTACCTAAAACCACTAGCACCCCCAGTATTAGACTATAGGTCTCCCCATAACCGCACCTAGCCTGAACTAGCATTGTCAAAACACTCAATTCAAACTGACCAATCAAAACAATAAAAAAGCTGGTGGTTTTGGGTCGTAGCATGAATGGAAATTTGTACCAGCTAGGTGTGAAAATGGGAAAGTCTACAGATTAGTTGTGGGTCACCAAGTACTTTGGCCTTTGAAATTTTATATTTATTTATGTAATGGGAGTTAAAGTTTCAAAAAATTTGCAGCCTATGAGAAAACTTCTTTCCTACATGGGAAAAATATACCCCAAAAATAACCATTCCAAAAAAACCTCAAAAAGCTTAAGTTTGTGGTTTTAGGGCATTCGACCTTATTGTGGGAGGTCCTTGGACCTTGTTGTTTGGGTACCTCAAAGCCCTTTGGGGGGATACTATGTCAAGTATCTTCAAGGCACTAGTAACTAGGCTAGAAACTAGCGTAGTTATAGTGTCCACCCTCGAGAGCGGGAAGTAGTATCGTTCTAATTTCCCCTTGTCCGGTGGCCATTGGGATATTAGCATTACGAACAGACACTTCATTCACGCCGGCCCCTTAGAAAGGACCCGAGTTTCTATCTATCTATCTGATTGGTAAACGGAACATATTGATACGTTGATACATATTGATATTAATTGTGGTGTTTTGAATAATTTTCTAATTGTGGTGTTTTGAATATATTTCAAGGTTGTGTGCTTACATGATTGAAGTGGAAAGACAATGTCATAGTCGAATTAAGTTAAATCATTTCATGTTACAATTGGCTTGATTACCTTTTTACACTCATATGATAGTTTAAGTGTCATTCATGACCGATATTTTGAGTTCTAGAAATCATTAAGAGGAGAAGTTGGTTCATTTACAAATCAATTGTTTCTAAATGATGTGAATGATATCTTGTTCATTTTAATGGTATGAGAAGTGTGACAAAGTCCATATATAAAAGTATGTAACAATCTAAAACACATAATTTCTATTTCCAAACTTCAAGACAAACAATCATTTCATACAAGGAAATTTAGATAAGAGTAAGTTAACACACTTCACTTACAAGGATTAAATTGATATTTGGACCATATAAGTATTGGTAGTCATGTAAAGCATTAGACTATTAACTTATGTCTTTATAAATAAGATATACCAGATGATCTAAGGAATCTTTTACTAAATATTCAAGAAAATGTCATTCATAAGCTTTGGTCACAATAGAATTTCTCCAAATAGTAATAGAAAGAAGATAAGTAATAATCAAGGAACCATCATGCTTTTAAAATAGAAAAAATTAGAGAAAGTGGCCTTGAAACATCTCATATTTACTAAAATGGTCCTTACTTTTCTAAAATTGCGATGATGGCCCCTGAGATTACAAGAGGTTGCATGACTCACTCGCTTTCCGCCACAATTCTACCGCCCATCTTTTCTCCTATCAACTTGATGTCTTGATGTCACCAACTTGAATTCAATGAAACATTGTGATGTCTCCTACTACCGTATGCCATCCGTCACAATATCATGAAAATAGGAGACATCTTCATAAGCAAAGACTGCCTTAAAGATAATATCGCTGGTGTAGCAATTGCTTGTTGCTTTGAAGGCATTGTTGTCAAATTGCCCCTCATCGCTACACTATCAAGAGCAAACATAGGATTCCGGGAGACGCGAATAGCATTCCACAACTTTGCCTATTCGCGTCTCCCGGAATCCTATGTTGGCATTGGCCCTACATTTACCATTGAAACTCTAACAATCCCACTGCTAGCCTATCATGGAATAAATCACTTTCTGAACAACGAGGATTTTGCAAGGTGGGTGAGCGGCAAAGTATTGGAAAAACATACCATCCTACAAACCTTACAAGATTATTAATGAATATTACACTAGTAGAAAATGACACTAAAAGTTACTTTTGTAATGCCTAGTCCATAATGACACAAAGTGCCTACTTATTCACTTGATGTCATTAAAAGCACAATTAAAACGAACACTCTTTCATTACAGACAAGTCATTACGGAAGTCACTTTCAATGGCATTTTCTACTAGTGTTTGTCTGTAAGTGGGCACAACCCTTTTATACCATTAGACATGGTAGAAATGAAGTGGGTCACTAAACGATATTGGGTGACATACAAGTGGATTTGGCAAGTTGGAGCATGATTGCAGGGAGATTGTCGGAGATTGCCAATGCAAATCCACCAACTTAGGTGTTAATTTGTAAGAATGATGGTCGATTTGAGCAATTGTTAATTGCATAGGAAGCCTTGCTTGGTGAGTTTTGTCATTTCCGGCCCCTCATCGGGCTTAACGGTACGCATTTGAAGGATAAGTACCTCAGCTCTTTGTTTTTGCAACAACTATGGATTCTGAAGGGTGTCTATTCTCTATTGCATTTGATGTCGTCTTTGCGGAGAATGATGTCAATAGAAATTGGTTCTTGGAACACCTCCATACGTCCCTTATTGTACGACATTCTACAATTTACCTCTTGTAAATGACATCCATGTATGCATGTGGCAAAGGTGTGGTGGTGTTGCGGACGGCAACTCAAAAACAAGACTCGACACCAAATTGAGGGGAGACCTCAAATGGAGACCAAGATAGAATGGAAGTGACGGTATTCCCTACAGAAGAATCAAGATGGTACTTGGATGAAGACAAGAGAAGTAGTATTGATATCAAGAGGATATGTACAACTGGTGTTGAAGAGAGTGAAGAACAACTTCCTCGAGCTCTCTATATATACTACGCTAGAGGAAGCGTCCGTGATAGTATCTTGGATGCAGCTATAGGGCCTTCCGGAGGCTTGGGCGACTTCCTGAATCTAAGAAGGCGAAGCGGAAACTTCCTGAATTTAAGAAGTTTCCGGGATAAGACCCAGGAAACAGCCATAGGATATTCCGGAAGCTTAAGGGGCTTTGGGAATCTAGGATGGTGCGGCGCAAGCTTCCTATATCTAATAGGAACTTCTAACAACTACAAGAAGGTTCTATAATCAACTATAAACTTAACTACTAGATAAACATAATCTGGAAAATACTTGTAACACAAGTGAACAACGGTAAACTCATGTGTGCGGATGACACCCGGTATGGCACGTCCGTGACATCACCCCCCTTCAAAGAACAAGCTCCACGAGTTCACCTGTTGGCGAGGAACAAAAATAGTCATAAAAGATGTTCATGTAGGTTTTAAGTGAACCTAACAAGAAGAAAATGTACACGGTACAGATACCGTTAGAATTGGATATAGGCGCTGGTGCTGGAAAATGGCGTACGTGATACCGTTATATCAAATGTCAGCGACGACGGCTGGAAAGTCTTGCGTTGTCCGTGGAGACGTGGCAGTAAGCGAAAATCTGGCGGACTAGTATAACACCATGTGGTTAGCAATATGAGACATCGGCGAGGTGGCGCTCGCAACGCTACCTAATTTTCGGCCGACGTGAGTTCGAAGGCTTGCCCATGTAAAACTCAGCTAGACAAGTGCGATGTTGTCTCGTCAATACCCCCATTGTTTTGGTTCAAAGTCTCTGCATCTGCACCTGCACCAAGAAGAAACTCACAGACTTGGTGGCGGTGGTGATTCAGATGCATTGAACCTAAACGTTTCTTGATTTTTGAGGGTATCGGAGATAGAACTCTTGAATTAACTCAAGGGAGTTCTTGAGGTTTGAGGCAGGCTCCCAGGTCCTTTCACTGAAGTCGTAGCGCTGCCAATGCAGAAGATATTTGAGTCGTCGACGGTGAATGCGATAGTCTAGAATCTCCGAGACTTCGAATTCTTTGTCATTTTTCATCTCGATGAGTGGAGGAGGTTCTTGAATCCTGCCCGGTAACGTAGACTCCTTGTACGGTTCAAGGAGAGAGACATGAAAAACTGGATGAATCTTTATGTAGGCTGGTAACTCCAACCGGTAAGCCACCCTGTTGATTTGTTTGACCACTGTGAATGGTCTAAGGCGACGTTAGTCGAGTTTGTCAAATGGCTCGCGGGTCCTCAAATTCCGACGCAGTAGCCATACCTTGTCTCCAATAGAAATGGTTGGATGTTCCTTACGAGACCTGTCAGCATTGGTCTTGTGGTGCTCTTGGGCTTCACTGAGGCTCTACTTCATCTGCTTCTGGATATCAGACAATCGAGTAGCAAGATCTGTGGCAGCTGGATTTTCAGAAATATTTGGATTGAATTGATCAATCCTGGGATGATGACCATAGTTTGCAAAAAAAGGGATCTATTGAGTAGACCCCTGCAACGTATTGTTGTAGGCGAACTCGGCGAGGGACAACAACTCCACCCAATTGTCTTGATGGTAGTTCATGGTGCACCGAAGGTACTGCTCCAACACTTGATTGACGCGCTCGGTTTGTCCGTCAGTCTGAGGATGGTATGCAAAAGATAGCTTGATCTCCACGCCTAGGATTTTAAACAAAGACTGCCAAAACTTTGATATGAATTGTGTTTCCCGATCGGAAATCATGTCGTTGGGGAGGCCGTATAGTCTGTAGACATTGTCTACGAAGAGTCTTGTTGTTTCTTCTTCGGTAATTGTCTTGCGGCACGGAATGAAGTGTGTCATCTTCGTCAGCTGGTCAACAACAACGAAAAAGGAATCAAAGGTGTTGGACCTTGTGTGAGAGCGTGTAAGCTCTCTTTTGCTTAAGTGTTACTAATAATGGATTTTTATTAATGAATTGTTTGCAAACCATGACATCTTGAGGTAATTTGATGAATTTATGATAATTGAGTTTTGAATGCAATAGGTATATTAAAGATTAGTTGTCGCAAGGCCTTTGGTAGATTATTTAGCATGAATTTTGAGCTTAGTTTAGATTAGGAGTGATTGGTTCGATAAGGAAGGACTAGAGGAGGTAAAAAGCCCCCTAGTGGATCCTTGGTTCGATAAGGAAGGACTAGAGGAGGTAAAAAGCCCCCTAGTGGATCCTTGATTTGATTAGCGTAAGAATTAGGCACTTGGAGTTGGGTTAGAAATTTACCATGGGCCTTGTACAAGTAGTTTTTGATGTCCTTGTTGTGTTTGAAATTTGGTTGTTGAGAGATTCATTCATCTAACCTTGTGGTAGCATGTGGGAGCTACATCCATTGATGAAGTCGTTGATAGGATAGAGGCTTGAGGACGGAGCGCGTGGAGTGGCGGTCATTCATCCATGCCTTAGTTAGGGCTTAGGCCTTAGTTAGGGTTATGGTGAGCCGCCTCTTTGGCGGCTCCCATTTGGTACTTAATAGCTTGTTTCCAAGCTATCATCACCTCTTCCATTTCCTCTTAGTTTAGGTTAGAGTAGGAGAAGGGAGGCCTTGGGCCTCCTTCCTCTCCATTTTGTTCACCTACCTATTCATCTATGTAGTTAGGAGGAGGAAGGCCATGGGCCTCCTTTTCCTCTTTGTTCATCTTGATCATCTTTCTTGAATTATTAGTAGTTAGGAGAAGGAGAGCCCTTCTCAAAATGATCTTGTTGTTGAAGTGTTAGTAGTTAGGAGAAGGAGAGCCCTTCTCAAAATGATTTTGTTGTTGAAGTGTTAGTAGTTAGGAGAAGGAGAGCCCTTCTCAAATTGCTTGTCTTGCCTCACTCATCTTCCTCCTCCTTATTGAGTTCCTTTGTTATTAAGATAAGAGCTTGTTCTTGCCCTATGAAAGCCAGCCAGATTGTTTCCCCCATAACTCACTCGATTTTTCTTTAACTCCTTTGAGATTTTTATACTAGATAGAGCTCCAGTAGAGCTTTCCAATGGTATAAAGCATGCTCAATTCCGAGTTGTAGAGAGGGAGATATGAGCTTCCAAAGTCGGGGTGTTGAAAAAGTTTTCCCCCCGGCAGTGGCAAAAACCGCCACAGTCAAACAGCAATCAGTCTTAGCTCGTTGATCTTCTGCCTTTGAGATTTTAGGGGCGGGTGCACATTGAGCTTAGCTTTCCAAAAAGCTATGGCACGCCCCATTTGGACCTAAGACGAAGGAATGGCAATCAAAAGAGTAGAGACCACTTCCAAGCCATCCGGCCGGTGGTTCTCTTCTTCTTCTTCCCTATTTCCTTGTCTTCTTCTTGTCTTCCTTCTTCCTCTCTTCTTTTCTCATCTAATCTTGCTCTTCAAAACCCCTTGTGACCAAATGCCACCTCATGGTGGTTTTTGGGTTCACACCTTGGAAGGTCCACAACAAAGTCCATGAATATGGATGTCCATGGGGTTTCTGGAATCGGCAACGGTTGAAGCAACCCGTACGGCCGATGACAAGAGATCTTGGATCTAGAACAGATGTCACGCGTTGTGACATAGTCCTTCACGGTTTTCCACATTTGTGACCACCAAAAGTCTCTGGATAACAGCTCCATAGTCTTGTTGTAACCAAAGTGTCCCGCTGATGGAAAGTTGTGTCGAGAGTGAAGAACTCGAAGTCGGCATGGGTCTTCAGGAATATAGAGTAGTCCCTGATTGTATAATAGCCCAACTCGAAACTGGAATCTTGGATCTGCATCATCTCGGGGCGCTTCACGCGACGTAGAAGCCCGTGAACTGAAAGTAGGTTGATTTGGGGATTCCAAATCTATAACCTCTGAATCTGGGACTTGGGAGTCCCGACATGGAAATTCTCCAACATTGGAGAGTCGCTAGGATTTCTCTTGACTTTTAAAGCCAAAGGATCAGATTGTAAATTTACTCGGATATCTTCGAGAAAAGATGCATCCACCGAAATTGTCGTGCCCACGGTTCTGAGCTGAAGTTACTCAGGCTTAATGAGAGTAGTTCTCTGTTGGTCGTATGCTGCATCGTCTTCTTTAGGCGCAAGGTATGTTCGCCTAGAAAGCACATCGGAACGAATCTGTTGAGAGTCGGGGCGGTACGTGATGACAAAGTTGAATCGCGACAACAATATACTCCAACGGGCTTGTCGACGCTTCAGCACCTTAACAGACATGAAATATTCAAGGTTCTTGTGATCGGTATGAACTGTGACTGGATACTGAGCACCTTCAAGGAAATGACGTCATTCTTGGAAAGAGTCGACGATCGCTAAAAGCTCTTTGTCGTGAATATCGTAATTGATCTCAGCAGGAGTAAATTTTTGCGAGTGCAACGCGACAAGATGGAGGCGTCCGTCGTCGTTGGATTGTAAAAGGACCGCTCCGAGGACAAAATCAGAAACATTCGTTTCTAGGAAGAACGGCTTTTGGAAATCAGGATGTGTCAGAATAGGCGTTGTCGTAAACGCCTTCTTCAAAAGCTCAGAAGCTTTGTCCACTTCTGTAGTCCACTCGAGCTTGTCCTTGCAAGTCAATCGGGTCAACGGAGTAACAATCTTAGAGTAATCTCGAATGAAGATTCGGTAGAAGTTGGCAAAATCAAGGAAACATTGTACGTCGCGAACGGTAGTTGGTTTGTGCCAATCAACGACTGTTTGGATCTTCTTTGGGTTCATGGATAGACCCTCTCTAGAAATAATGTAGCATAGGAATTCGACTTGAGGTTGGTGGAAGACGCATTTTTCCAACTTGGCGTATAACCGGGCAGCACGTAGCTTCTTCAATACCAATCGGACATGATTGGTGTGATCTTCTTCATTTTTGAAGAACACCAATATGTCGTCGAGGTAGCTAACAACAAAATCGTCCAGAAACTCTCAGAAAACGTCGTTCATTAAGTATTGAAAGATGGCAGGTACGTTGGTAAGAGCAAAAGGCGTGACATTGTATTCGATGTCCATACCTCATTCGGAATACAGTCTTCCATTCGTCACCTTCTTTGATACGTACTAGGTTGTACGCTCCACGAAGATCGATCTTGGTGTAGATCTTTGCTTGGCTAAGTTGGTCAAGGAGTCCCGAGATGAGTGACAATAGATACCGATTCTTGATTGTTACCTTGTTCAGGCCACGGTAGTTTATGCCGCGGTAGTCCACGCACATCCGGAGGGAACCGTCCTCCTTCTTGACAAATAGAAAAGGAGCTCTGGCATGTGACTTAGAGTGTCGGATGAAATTTTTTGCAAGATTTGCATCAAGGTAATCTCGTAATGCAAGAAGCTCGTTCTGCGAAAGGTTGTAGATCGGGCCAAATGGTGGTTGTGTACCTTCTTGAAGTTCGATGCGAGAATCATAAGGTCGGTGTTGAGAAAGTGTGTCATAAAAGTCTGTCAGCATTCTTCTTCTCGAACACGTCTGAAATTCTTCATACTCAGCTGGTAGTTTGGCTGGTCCTTGGATAGATTGTGATCACGGAATTGCATAAATTGCAAACATATTCCCGTTCTTGGCAGCCCTCATAAAGGCTCGGACACCAACCATGAGCGGAGTTTTGACCTCATATCTTTGGGCCTGGTAATGCAAGACTGTAGGTTATTTCTAAAGTGTTGTGAAGGGAAATAGGGAGCTATAGTTTGATATATAAGTTTTCGTATCTTCTAGTCTATATCTGGATTGACCATTTCTAACCAAGAGAGACTTAAGGTAAGAGGATTGGAGGGGGAGCTAATGATATTAATTACAACAACACTTTGGTGTCCTTTTAAGATAATACTCAAAGGTTCAGTTTCGTGGGTAACATCTCCTGAAATCAGCGGTCTAGCTTCAATGACCTCTACTGTTACGGGATATTTCTTAGGAACTGTAGGCATGTTATGACGTGTGATAAGGTCTCTATCAATAAAACAAGCGGAAGCTCCAAAATCTAACAAAACTTTTACCTTTATATTATGCGGATGGAAATCTATTATAAGCGGGATAGTAAAACATCGAGAGGTTTCAGAGGATAAGATAGGACCTGATGACGTAAAAACACTTGTCAGCCGCACGGTTCCTATTGTGGCTCGCCGTTGTTGTTTTCCGACATGAACCCTTAGTGGCTATGCTCACAAGCACTTGTAGTATCTCAAAATTTGTGCGACTTTGATATCTGGAATTTAACAGGGCAGTTCTTCCAGCCGTGGTCTTTTTCTCCACAGTACAAGCATAGGTGTTCTCTGCGACGTCGTTCTTTCTCTTCTTTGGATAACTTCTTGACTTTTGAAGAGTCGATTTGCATAGGTTCGATCGTCAAAGTGTTGAGTGGTGTCTAGCGAGATGGGGCTGCGTTGTCCGCTCGATACGATCCAAAGAGCAATCGCCGCTCTTGTCGCTGCTCAAACAATCGGTTATCGCAGTCGATCGCTTGAGTAATAGCCTCCAATAGCGTGGTTGGTTTGGGTAAGTTCAGCAACAAGGTCTTGATATCGTCACGAAGTCCCCATCGAAACATGGTGATGAGACCCGTATAGTTCCAATCAAGGTGACAAGAAATTTGTTGAAACTCTGCAACGTATGCTGAAGCTGGGCGCGAACGTTGTTGTAAGGAACGGAGTTTTGCAGTCGCTACAAGGGCTCGATCTCTTTCTCCAAACATTTTGCTTAGTTCTTCTAAAAACTGGTCACAGATTGTCAAGATTGGAGAGTTTTTCCTAAGAGCAATGAGAACCACGACAACGCGGTTCCGGTGAGCAAAGTCCCGATGAATCCGACTTGTATTTCTTCCGTTGAGTATCTCTGAGGTTGGAGACGGAAGACAAGCCGAATTTGATTGACAAAATCTCGAAGCTTAGTGCGATCGCCATCAAACTTGTCTGACAAACTCACTCGAGGCTCTTTAGGTGCTTGTAGATGTGACACTTGATTTGCAACAGGAGCTGCTACGTGGACTTGAGCGAGAGCCGCTTGGTGTTGTTCCATGGCATGTCGTATGTTGGCATTCTCCTGCTGTAGTTGTTGTATCATGGCGATCATATCGTACATCTTGAGATTTGAAACGTTACACATCTTGGATTAGAAAAGCTTCAAGATTTACAAGTAGATGAAGTAATAGAGATTTCCGTTGTGTAATCTAGGAATAATGACATGAGGAGTAGATCTCAAGACGTTCAAATAGAATTCTTTACTCCTCTGTCGACGGAGGACATCTCTTCGTTCAGTCTTTGATCTAAAAAAGAAACCTACTTCTAGAACAACAAGACTTGGTGATAAGGGGAGTTTGTTCAAGTCCATGCAAAAGCTTTCATGAAAATTCTGAAACAAAACTGCTATTGGAAATACTGAATGTAGAATCTCTTGAACAAGAATGTAGTTAATTACTCTCTTCAAACTGTTGCGGACGGCAACTCAAAAACAATATTCGACACCAAATTGAGGGGAGACCTCAAATGAAGACCAAGATAGAATGGAAGTGACGGTATTCTCCACAGAAGAATCAAGATGGTACTTGGATGAAAACAAGGAGAAGTAGTATTGATATCAAGAGGATATGTACAACTGGTGTTGAAGAGAGTGAAGAACAACTTCCTCGAGCTCTCTATATATACTACGCTAGAGGAAGCTTCCGTGATAGTATCTTGGATGCAGCTATAGGGCCTTCCGGAGGCTTGGGCGACTTCCTGAATCTAAGAAGGCGAAGCGGAAACTTCCTGAATTTAAGAAGTTTCCGGGATAAGACCCAGGAAACAACCATAGGATATTCCGGAAGCTTAAGGGGCTTTGGGAATCTAGGATGGTGCGGCGCAAGCTTCCTATATCTAATAGGAACTTCTAACAACTACAAGAAGGTTCTATAATCAACTATAAACTTAACTACTAGATAAACATAATCTGGAAAATACTTGTAACACAAGTGAACAACGGTAAACTCATGTGTGCGGATGACACCCGGTATGGCACGTCCGTGACAGGTGGACGTGATTGCCAACATATTTCAAGGGACAACAAAAGAAGAAGAAGAACACCAAACCCAAAAGGGTTGGCGTACATAAAGTTTCCGTTTGACCTACCCTTGTCCCTTGATGATATGCTAACAGGACCTAAAAGGGACAACACAAGAGTATTGGTAGAGGCATTTTGCCGATAATATGAGCAAGTCTTTCAAGAACTTATAGTTGATTTTGGCACTTTGGAAGGTTTCTTATGTAGGGAGTCGAACAACATTTGATACAACAATGGCGGAGATGTGTGCGATTGATGACGAGATGGTGATTTGATTGTAGGGAACAACAAATCCAACATTTTGGGCAACTGGTTTCTTCGAGGGAAAGTGATATAGCCATTACACATTTAATATCGCAGAGTCCCTCAAAAAGTGGCTTCTTCAAGCATAGGGTTGAATGTAGAAGGTGTTAGGGCAAGTGCACCAAAGCAAAGGTGAAATCAACGATATTAAGGGCTCATAGGTACCAAATCTATAAAGCTAATGAGAATTAGTATGAAATTGTTGCAAAGAATTCACCCATATACTATCAAGCTTCTCACTTGAACTTACACTTGTTTGCAATGGCAGCACTCGAGACTATCCGATAGCCTCTTAACTGAACTTATCATAGTCTCTACTTTTTCTAAAGCACGCAAGAAATTGCTGAACTATATTATTGGGTAGAGTTATATTGCAACATCTACTCTTCTGTCATACATTCCAACTCAAACAAGGGACATTGGGATGTGGGGGTTGCACATGAAGACGATTTATTTGACGAATTGTTATTACTTGACCCACTACCCCGACCATTGTTATCGCTTAAAGAAGCGTCGAATTCGTACGGAAGGTGTTGGTCATGAGAGATGATCCTTGTAGTGTAGTCGATGTAGAGTTGTAGGACACTCACGTCAAACGTGCAGATATTCCATTTGAATCAAAAACATAAGTCTCAAGGCACCTTCTTCTACTTGCAACATTATTACAAGACCAACATGTTTGTCTCAAGAATTTGATGTCTGCACTAAAAAGTGGGGAAGGAGGGGAAGCATCTACGATATGTAGGAAGCAACTAGTGAACATTTGAGAGAGTTTATCGTAAGGATGTGGTGCGTGCAAATTATCTTAAGGATGTACTGCAAAGAGACAGTATTGAACTAGAAGCTGTTTCACTAGAAAGATGAATGAGAGCCATGTCAACAATTTTTAAAATATGAGGGTCACTTTACATAATTTTTACCAAAAGCATTGATGCCTATACTATCAAAAGATCTTCATATTGCTAGGATAGCAGTAAAAACTCATAACATGTTTATGTAAATTAGTACATCTAACACTAATCAACATTATTAGTGTAATGGTATGAACAATCCACTACAAAAGAAATATTTCTTCACCTTCTAACAATTCTTCAGTTCAAACGTAAGCAAAAAACACTCTACACGCCGCTATTTATTCGTGAAACCGTCATTCCTCTTGCTTGCCTACTGAGCCTAGTCCCATTTTCTCCCCACTTCTGGTAGGCACCAAGTACCAAAGTAACATGTTTATTACTTTCCAAGCTATTCGAAGGAATGCAGAGAATGGTATTTTCAGGAGTAGAAAGCGTGCCGTTATGCTTTACTTCACTATACCCTCATGACTCAACAATGCTATAAATCAAAACGACATGTTAATATGACAAATTTCGAAAACAAAAACCCGAGATCAACGTATCACTCTTCACATCACCACATGTCACACACGCATGATCAAGTAACAAAAATTGAAGTTGTGTGCTTTGAGCATGTATCAGTGACCTTGATTCATGTTCTCAATCGATATGTAATGCAACAAAAATGTCTGGAACTCGAAAATTTCCATTGTATAACATCTTCACAGGGTGGGAAGGCATAGATATATATGTACACTTATCTCACCCTTCTAAACAATCAAGAGATCATAGCATGATCACTTTAGAAAAATTTGGTGCCTGGACGAGCTCGATGGCATCAATTGAATGATGAAAGAATGGATTGTAGCCTAATTGGAGTGGGAGGAGCAGATGAGCAAAGCGTGCAGAACTGTGTCGGCATTGTGGGCGATGAGGGGGAGGGCACAATCGACCGAGTTATCGACGAGTGCTCTGGTGGTAGTGATGTCGGCGGATGTTAAATTCGTTACGAGAGCAGCGAGAGAACTGGCCGCCATGGCCGTGTGGTCTATGGCTGTCTGAGCAGCTTGCTCAAGCAGCTTGGCCATGTCCTCGGCCTCGTCCACGGTTTGCAGCAAGTCCGAGCCCAAAGCAGTGATTGCAGACTCCAGCAATCCTGTGGCGATGTCGATGAGCGCGCCAGGAGACGACGAGTTCGTCACTTGTTGCAGCGCCGCGGAGGTGGCGATGGCGGAATGGAGACTGGCGCCAGACGGCGTTGGTGGAGCTACAGTGGTCGTCGTTGTGAGCAGCGTCGACATGACTAGACTCTTCACGGACAGAAGCTTCATCTTGGCATCCACGAGGAGCCGCTTGGCTTGCGCGGCGTAGTATGGGAACTTCAGCTGCGACGCGATGATCGCGCCCTGGACGTGATCACCTTTCACTGGAGGTTCCTCGTTTTGGGGTGGGCGCGTTTCGTCATCTTCCTTGCTGATCAACTGGGCGAAGAAGCTCGCCACGAGAATTACCAATCCTCCCACGATGGCCGAATCGTCGAGCGTGTCGCCCCGGAGGATGAAGGAGAGGAATGCTCCCCAGATGGGGATCGTCGTGTTCACCATGGTCGCTGTGGACGCCTGCACGGAGCGAAGGCCGTGAATCTCCAGCCAGCTGCACAGGCCTGAGCATACCAGGCCCGTGTAGACGAGCGGGCTCCACGGCAGAGCTTGCAACTGGCTCACGTACTCCATGACGCTTGTGTTGCTGTGAAGGAGGCGAGAAAACTCCCACAACAAGCTCAGCAACGCCACGGTGCCGCACTGGACGGCTGTCAGCTCGAAGGGCTTGAAGCTCTTGCTGTGCTTTTCCGATCGGAAGATGTGCAGCGCGTAGATTGCCGACGCCGCCAACCCCCACACGTCTCCCACTTGCGGGAGCGATATGCCCTTCCACCCAAAACCCTCCTCCTCCAAAACGCCCATCCCTGCAACCTCCCTCATGATCGATCGATCAGTCCAACACCAAAACAAAAAACACCAATTACATTACTACTAGCTATGAGTCGTGAGGATGATTGAAGCAGGGGCATTGTAATATGTACCTGAGAGTGCCACCAGAGAGGCGATTCGAGTGATGTTGCGGACAGATTGTCGGCCTGCGCAAAGCTCCATGATGGGAACGAAGATAACCTGCCACATAGAATGCGAAGGATCAGATCGATGCACTTATCGATGCAAACTAGAACCGATCAGTTCAGGAATCGAAATGAATGTGCAAATAAGAAGATTGGAGCTTACTGTGAAAGCGAAGAGAAGCGGCGCGTCGCTAGAAGCCCCGCCATCGCCACAAGTTTCAACGACGGCCGCAGCGAACAGCAATGCTCCGAGCTTAGTTCCAGCTTTAAGGAGCGCGGGGTTTCGGTCCCGACCCAGGACATTGCGCAATGCAGGAAGGAAGACCAGTAGCGCGGAGGAGAATCGGACGAGGGTGCTCAGGCTGGCTGGCAGGCCGGGAGCCACGTCTGTCGCGAACTTACCCGCAACAGTACTCGATCCATACAGGGCCGCCAGCACGTTCAGCAATATCAAGCCTCTCGCCCTCCGTTTTCCCAGTTGCTTCGACCGCAGCTTGGAGAAGAAACTCGGTTGTCTCGCATCCTCTGACCTCGTCTCCTGGTCATCGATCCCCTCATTGTCATTTTGCGAGTTGCATTCTTGCACACGCGCAGCGAGCTCTTTCAAAGTCGGAGTCTGGCTCTGCATGTACAGATTCCACGCATCTTCCCAGCAGCACTCATCCTCGATCAATGAAAGTCCACCGTCCAACTTGCGGCGCAGCACCAGATCCGAGTAAGGAATCACATGTAGCCTCTGGACATCCGCCACCGATCTACTCACCCGATCCTGCTCCGGTGCTGCAGGATCCTTCAACCCTTTCAGGCTCAAGCTCCGCACGTATGCTAGCGAAGCACGGCCTTTCCTGCTTCCAGAGGCGCGGATTGTGCCTGCGAAGTTGAACCTTCCATTGGCACTGCCACGAACCCGGGACCCCAAGATCTCGTCACTGAACAGTCGAGCACTTCCTCCACATTGTAACGCCCATCCCGTCGCGAGCATTCTCCGCTGCTCGGTTGATTTCTCGGTCCTAACTAAAAACTCAAATCTGCGAAAGAGACGCCGATCTATCACAAGATCCTGGTGATGCAGCCGTAGCAGCTCAAAATCAGTTCAATACCACCCATAAGCTTCCCCGACGCAAGTAGGTACATTCAAGTCGTCCTTGTCGATCTCAAGCTCTTCCTCATGTATTCTTGGACGTGAACGATAGGATATATCGATTTCTGTGCCTTGACAGTTATATAAGGAGCTCTCAGCTCCGAGCTTGCATGCGAAGCAACAGTGAGGAAGTACGGGAGGCGGAGCTTGAATGCCGAGTTTTCCAAGTGGCGGCTGCGGCTTCCCCGAAGGTCCAGTCACTGTTGGTGCTTCCTAGATGTTCACCACTTCAAATTCTAGCACGGGAGTAGATGATGGAGAACGCGACGTCGCCGCCTGCCACACGAAAGCCTTGCTGACCAAACTACAAAAGCATTTTCACTGGTCCTGGAGGCTCCCATGTTTAAATCTCTGTTTGACCACGAGCTCACAGTCGCTCACGCCGCAGTCACATGCGCAATCGGTGGCCGTCTAGTGAGTCTGCGACTCCGTGTGTCTGATTCTCAAAAGTGTCCTCGATCGCCTTTTTCTGGTCGGGGACCCACGCTGGTTCCGAATGGACGGAGCTCCGAAGGCGCCTGACTCAGAAACAAGTGTCGCTGTACATTACCGCAAGCAAGCTCGATCAAGCACCACCGGAAGCAGCTCTAGCTTTTTAATTTAAGTTCCGACTATGAAAGTGATTCTTGGACCACGATGTCTGTATCACTGTCCGTTGGTTGAAAAGCGTCCAGGCCCACATTCATGTCCATCAGGTGGAGTATTTGAGTGAGCACAGTCATTGCATCTTTGCTCACATTGTACCCATGGATGCGCACTCATTACATACAATAAACGATAAGAATGTTTCCATATTCTTATTCTTGTGCAGGAGAATTAAAGTTGTGCGTTGTTAAGATACAACTGCTGAAATGTGATTTTTACTTTTCCCCTCTAATGAATGGCGTGTAGATGCTTTGTGGGCTTTTGTATGCGAGTGAGTAACGAGGACAAAGTTGTACAAAAGTTGATTTCATTGCAAAAAGGGAGGTTCCCTGGAGTTTGTTTCCAACAAATGAGCAATGCCGCCAAGTGGTTGATTGGGATCAAAGCCTGGAGAGGTACAGTATCATGAATGTTCAACCCCACGCTGCCTGAAAAAGAGCAAAAGCAAATATTGATAGCACTGATGCAGAGGCTTGTATGCATTGTGTCTGTTTTGGGCATAAAAGGAATGACATCATTCTGAGTCAGGAGTTGCTAGGCTCTAGGCTAGTCACCTCTTGTAATGATACGGGCAAGCTTTGGTCAATAATCATGTACGTTGATTTTGTACGAGGGGCTCCAAGTGAAATATCATCATGATATTCTCAAACATGCCTAAGAGCATCCCGCTTTGCCTCAAGAAGAAGAGAATCTCCAACCTATTTAGAAGGCAGGTGTGAATAGAGTATTTTTTCGACCTATCCTTGAATGTATGCCTGGACGTCATCATAACAATGGCGGGACTATTAACTCCTTTCAGGGTGAACACTATGCTAGTTCCTACTCAGCCACTAGTGCCTTGGACATACCCCACATGGTATCCCCGCAAAGGGCTTTGAGGTACCCATACAACGAGGTCCAAGAACCTCACACCATAGTTGGGTGGACTGTGGTGGTTGCTTCTACATGACTAGAAAGAAAGGTGTTATCAGGAGACTTTGAAAGTTTTCATTTTACAATAGCCCCTAAAAGTCCAATCAATCATTTTATAGTTGATTTTATATTTTGAGGAGCCGTAATGATCTTAAAAAAGGTAAGTAATTTTTTGAAAAGTAATGATCTATAAGTTTGGTGGATTAGGATTCACATTCAATTTGGAGAACCTCGTTTGGATTCACCGATTGATGACAACAAGCCTTCAAATAGTGAAAAGGCAAGGTCTTCTTTGTGTTAAAAGACTTACTATTTTGAGAAAATAATGGTGTTATACTTTGTTTAATAGTGGCATTTTCCATATCTACTTCTACTACGATAATAAAATATTGTTCGGCAATCCTTCCTACAATCCTACCCACCAATGTACCAACCTACCAACCTACAAACTTACCAACCTATCTACCTTCTTTTATGTATTAAAAAAATATGAATAAAGAGAGAGAAAAAGAGAGAAAAAAGAACCGTCTGAGGAAATGGTAGACACAAGATACTTTTTAAAAAGTACCATGTAAAGACCATTGCCGTCGGGACGACGGAAATCATCTACTTCTATAATAAATAACTGTTCGTCGATCCTTTCTACCTACCAGACCTTTCTACCTACCAAACCTTCCTACCCACCAAACCTTCCTACCCAACGTACCAACCTACCATCTTACGAACTTACCAACCAACCTATCCACCTATCTTCTTTTATGTTTTTTGGATTATGTAAATTAAAATGAATTAAATTAAAGTTATATTATATATATTATTATATATAAAACAGAAAAAAAACATGGGCATATATAAAATTATTATGGAATGGTAGACACGAGATACTTTTAAAAAATACCATATGAAGTGCTTCCCCATCGGGATGACGGGTACCTTACTATATTAAAATAATAAACATAATATGAGGAAATGGTAGATGCAGGATAATTCTATAAAAGTACCAAAGAGCTTTTTGTCGGGACAACAGTTCATTGCTAGTCTACTTCTATAATAAAATATTGTTCGGCAATCCTTCCTACCCACCAATGTACCAACCTAACAACCTACAAACTTACCAACCTACGAACTAACCAACCTACCTACCTTCTTCTATGTATTAAAAAAGTATGAATGACGAGAGAAAAAAAGGGAGAAAAAAAACCGTTTGAGGAAATGGTAAACATGGGATTTTTTTTTTTTAAGTATCATATAAAGAGCTTCCCCGTCGGGTCGACGGGGAACTTACTAGTTATTATATAGTATGTAATTTTAGCTAATCACATCAACTTTCATTTATTGATAAATAAAAGTATGATTTTTATTGATTTTTAAAGTTTTGGTCTATTTAATCTAATACAAAATTAGAGTTTTTGCTATTTTAAATAATATAGCAAAATGTAATTTAAGCATTAAGGCCTTCATATCGTATCTGAAGCAAGACTGAATCAAAGATATGGAAGACACATCTTAAATCACATCTAAGTGGAGTGTGTCCCAAAAAATTAGCGGTTTTTTAGGTTAAAAGGTACATTTCAAAATGAGATTGTTTGAATTAATGAGTTACGAATTTCACTAATCCTCTTACTATTTATAATACACAAAATCTTAAAAATTATAGAGTAACTTCTCTTATATATCATGTTATATATAGATTATTGTAAAATGCTATCTTTATACGTACCTCAAAAAATCTATAGATAAATCTATAAATTTGCAAACCTAAATATTTAAAGCTCAAACTGTAATTTTTACGTAAAAAGAAATGCCAAAACAAAGGGCCGGGGCACTTGAGGTAAATCGAAGCTTGTGAAGGCACTACTTCTTTTTATATTGGACAATCTTACTTAAATTGTATGATTGTATAAACCTCAAAGACAATGGTGCCTTTATATTCTTGATAACTATTTTAGGGCGTTGATACATCGACAATTGATACTATGAAATATCAAAGTATTTTCGATTCAACACTTATTTCAATTCAATTACAATTGTGCTTGGATTAGATAAATGTTTCTGGATAGACAAAAACGTTGATCTTATAGAAGCGTTGACCATAACGAAACAATGCCTTTTTGCATAATAAAGGGACATGGACAACGTTCTTAACAAGACGTTGATCTTAACGAGGTTGATCTTATGATCTTATCCAGGTACCACTATAGTACAAATGATTTGAAAAGCCTTTCTGTAGGCATCTACCTTAAAATTGAAAAGAGAGTCACCTCTCTCTTCTAAGAAGGGATGAGATGAGATTGATATAGGTAAAAAAAAGAGGAGAACATGATTGACCATTTACAATTAAGTTACATTTTGTATCGATGATATTTTTATTGAAACTTTATATACTTGAAAATTACTTGCTTAGATCTCTATTGTTGTGATGTAATCAACCCCTAAGCACGCGGAATGTAGAAAAATAAACAATAGTTTTAAAGAGTCATAACTTCTTTATCTAGAGTATATTATTGATGACATCACTTTGGTTGCCTGACAAATCGAGTCTAGTTTGTAAGGTGAAAATCGCAAATCCATCCAAGAAAGTGTAGCATGCCTTTAGTAAAGGCAGCTCTTGGTTTTGGTTTTTCAATCATGCCGCATGTATTACCATTGCAAACCAATTATGTGAAATTGAAACTCATTCTTTATGAAAAAAATTTACATATTTATGATCTCAGAATGAAACCCAAAAACATGTCAAATGGAATATTTTTGATTTGAGTATTTAAGGTATTGGATATGCAATGATGTTTCTATATTCAACCGCTTACTGTCCTAGAAACCGGAAACTGGTTTTTGCAATCTTAGGCAGCCTAGATGAAGAGAATAGAAGTAACGTTTTCCCCTTGATTCTTAAATGGATGTTCTTTCTATAGCAGAGTATATGTAGTAAAATTTTCGAAGCCAACTTCCAATTTTACAACCTTCGTCTAGAAATTTTAGGTTTTAATTTAAGAAAGAGGAGTTCGAGCAGGTTTTAATGTAGTATTTTTTTTCTTTTCTTTTTTGGCAATATATTCATAACCAAATTAAATACTAAAGTCTTAAAGTGACCAAGTCTGAAAATTTACAAATTCTACAAGGACACCTTTCAAATCTTCAAAAACAATCTTCTCAATGCCCCAAGAACTTGGGAAACAAACATTGGATGGTAGATCTCTCAAATCATAAACATCCAACTGTCAATTTTTGGAACAATAACTAAAAACATTCGGAGGCCCAAGATCTTCGAATGGAAGTTCAAAAATTAGAGAAAAATAAAAATAAACAAATAAATAAATAAATGAAATAAATTGTTTGCACCCCCGAGTTGCATAGAGGTGAAAAATATGAGTTTCGAGGTTTTGGAGAAGTTGTTAAAAAGACGGTTGGGGGTTGAAGAACTAGAAAAATGCATGGTTTTGGAGAAGTTGTTTCTCCTTCATCGACATGGGGATTTTGACTTTGTTTGTTGGGTTGGAATTTATTTGAATCTATTTTTTATGGTGGAAACGTTAATTCTATCTAAGATGTGAGGAGAACATGGCATGAAGTTTAGTGCAAGAGGTCTAATATTGGACATATATTCTATTGTAAATTTTGGGGCAGTTTTTACCAATTGTAGGGCTACTATTTGTGCAAAGAAGATTTTGCATGGTTTTTTTGAATATAGTGTATTATTGAAATAGAGGTAAACGACTTTCTAGTTAGTAATTTTTTTTGCAAGAAGTCTATTGGAATTTCCACCCCAAAGTTAATAAAGCCCCTGTCTTTCTTCTTATTCAATTTTCCGCACCATGGCAACTAATCCCCTAATACGCAAGTATATTCACATATTGTATGATGAATGACATTGTTTATGTTCAAAGTTAATCAACAAAAAACTATTATCATCCATATAAATTCAAAGATTAATCATCTCATTGCAACTCATGGACAAGTGGTCCAAATGGTTTTTTTTGTAGGTTCTCACAATAGAAAATCAAGTCTAGAAGTAATAATCTTTATTTGTATACAATGTGAAATATCTAAAACTATATATATTGATATAATTTCAAAAAGCAAATTGTGTCTACCATCCAAGAAAAAGTGGTTCCATATTATCAATGTTTTGTCTAGTGGGCATTGGATTAATGGTGAAACAACCAAAAACTTTATTCACATTGGCCTCCACTAGAGAACAAAGCTCCTCCATATACTTAGAATCAATTAAACAATATGAAAATAATACGAAACGTCAACCCTTATGTGAAATTACTAATGAATAACCATGTTCTAAAAGGCACAAACTTTAAAAAGCCATAACTTCTTCATCTTGACTTCAATGTGGACAAAATCACCTAGGTTGAGTCCAATCGAGCCTACTTTATGTAGTAAATATTACAAGCTTTAAAAGTCGTATGAGGGTAAAAATAAAATGAACATGTACCCAACTTGCCTAAAAGCAAGAATTTGAAGAGCCTCATATCATGAAAAGGGTATTTTTGGGATCCAAAGCACTCATTTCCCTTTTGTCAACAACGCAAAAAACATTGAAGACTTTGAACATTACGATCTCACAAATAGTGAAGAATCTTAGTTTGAAATATGGTATATGTGATTATGTACAAGTTAGGTACTAGATCCTACGATTGCATTCCTCAAAATACATTACATTGTAAAAGATCTTGGCTTGCATCGAAAATGGCTTTGAGGGCAAAGTATCAGAATCAGATCTCGTAGTTATATGATTGGACCAATATGGCAAAACCACCGGAGTGCATATGGTAGCCCTTTGGGGGATTCTATGTCGGGTATCTCGAAGGCACTAGTGACTAGGTAGGAACTAGCATAGTGTTCACTCCGAGAGGGGTTAGTAGTACAACCATTGGTGTGATGACCTCGGGGCATACATTCAAGAATAGGTCGAACGAACACTCTATTCAAGCCAGCCTCTAAGTAGGTTAGCGTTTCGCTTCTTCTGCATATGCTACAAAAATGAGAGTTAATTGCTAATCAAGGTCAAGTCAGAAAGTAAGTTACTAGAAATTGTTGACAAGGTCCACTTGTCGGTAATCATCGAAGCCTCAATCTCGGTGATGCCCATCAATACTTCGATCTCTCAAGCGCTGCAGCTGCTCACATGTCACACCGCCCACGTCCAGAGTTCTTCATTGAGCATGCACTGCATCAATCCTTCACTTCTAGGGTTTCTCCGGTTTCACTTCCCGAATCTTTCATCGTGCTCCTCCAACAAATCTTGCGTTCGGAGGTCTCCATTTTCAACGTGGCTCTTGTGGGTGATGGACTGGACCTACTGATATCACGCGAGGTGAGCATCATTCTTTAACATAGTAAGATTGTAGTACAGGTCTCTTCCACCAATTTGTAGCTAATGTTGTACGGTATGGGAGTGTTTATTCTTGAAATTTATGGCTTGTTACGAAGCTTGCTAGTATGAAATTCAAGTGATGAAAGTGTTTCGAAATTCTGAAGTTGGCTGCTACAGATGAGAACAACGACAGCTTCATTTTGAGCGATCGTGGGGCGTTCAAGTCACACTCTTAAGGTGGAGTTAACTCTCTACAGCCCTTGTTCAAGTACGTGAACTTGAAATTGCTTGAGGCTTCGAGAAATTCTGGTATATTCACTTCTTGTTAAAGCCTGCCCGAGTGATTTTGAGCTGGTGTTTTGTGGGTCACGATGAAAGCTGACGAACGTTCCTTGACTCTCAGTAGGGCATCAAAATGGGACAAGTCCATTCCGAACCAAGACTAAGTAACCGAGAGACTGCTCTTGAAGCTCTCCGAATGTGAATCTTGCGAGTGAAACCCTGGATGGCAGCGGCAGTGCAGCCAGGTTTGTAGTTCCCCCTTCTTAATAGAAATCTTGCACATTACTGGTTCACTTTGCAATCAGTGTGCATGTTCGATTAGCCTTCCGCATGCATGAAAGCACACAATACGGTTGATGCTAATAATTTAATATGTTTCCGTTCATAAGGGTCTGCCCTTGTGAATATGCAGGAATGTCACTGTCTTAGAAAGAGTGGTTCTAAGCCACAGCGGTGCCCAGAAAAATTTCGTGGAGCAAGTGTGTAGACTTAGAGAGGTATGATCGTTATCCGTTCTTCGAAAAGCGGAGACACAGCTTGCGAATCGGCCAGCACGTCATCTTCCAAGCTATTCGACAATGTCAAGTGGCGGTGTTGATTTTATCTGAGGAGTTTTTCACACGCACCAAGTGGCCGAGGCTGGAGCTGGCAGCTATGGTGGAATCCAAGAAGCAGAACTCAGAGTTGGTGATCATGCCGGTCTTTCTTGGCATATCCAGAGAGCATTGTCGGAATGTAGAAAATCACAGAGTGTGGCTCACATGGAAGCAAACAGACCCTCGCAAACAGAACCTCGAATAGACGTGGAGAATTGGAAGCAAGCTTTGACGATCTTCGGCTCAACAAAACGGTCCGATTTACAATTAGGGATTGAGAGAAGTGAAATTTCGAGAGGAGATTGTGGAAGCCATCTGCGAGCGCGTTCCTCCAGAGACTCGATGGAAATGATTCTCACGTGCAAGGAAGATCACGTTTATTTGAGGTAAGATGGAAACTCTGAATCTTGAAAGCTCATAGTGCTTACACATATTAGGGCCTCTTTCTATTAACACAAGCAATGTGTTGGTTGACAGGTTATGTGTGAGAAGGTGAAGAGGACACGAGTAAGAGTTTTGATGTTGCAGTTATATGGAGTGGGAGGATTGGGGAAGACAACAGTTTGCAAGACGCTTTGTAATAATTACTATAAAGAGTTTCAAGGGAGAGTGGCTCACACGGAGTTTGAAAGTAATATTGAAGTAGAGTCAATGTGTGGGGGTGTTGAGAGGCGAGGTTTTAGGAGGGTTTGACAAAGGCGAGGTATGCAACTCGGTTGTTACATTGTTGCTACTGATATTTCTCCACTGAAAGCTCAAATGCTTCACCTCTATCTAAACTAGTTGTTGTCAAGCAACGTTAGTAAAACAATATATACAGAGAATGATGGTGCTCTTGATGATGCATCGGTTCAGTTAGAGCAGAGTCAATCGGTTGCATGTTGTTTTGTGCAGGATTTCCTAGTTCTTGGAGATTAGGGTTTGAGGTTCAAGGATGTTCGGTGTAACTCTCTACATGGATGACCTGGAAGACTTGATGGACGTCACCATGATTCAGCAATTTAACGTGCAAACGGATGTCGAGAGTTCGCAGAATGTTAAGGATTGCACAATGCACACTGAGGTGGAATGAAATATTACAAATTGAGGGTGGAGAGCTTAACGCCCGATACTTTCATTACTCCCCAGCCGATGTTAAGCGCTGCTGGAACCCACTACATTCTCCGAGTTTCCAAAATTGAAACTCTTCTTCCCTTGCATTCCCAACCTTAAAGTCCTCTTTCCCTCCATGTTCTCTCCCGATCGTCTAACTGTGCACGCACGACTACAAAATGTATTGCACAGATACATCACATGATCGGTTCACCTCCAGTAAGTGCTAAGTCAATAATTTTGACCCCCATTCTCAAAAGCATAAATTCTCAGTGCTTAATGAGCACTTTCCCTTATGTTCTCCCATAAGCCCTTTGTTAGGGTTTTAGTGCAAATTGCAGTTGTGCCTGTTGAATGCAGTGTTCTGTGTGGAGGTACTTGCAGGTTTTAGGGGTGTATATTTTTCAGGCCTTCGTCCTCACAAGGCTACAACGACTGTTCACCGCCTGTGATTAGGTGATAGGGCTCTTCAAAGTCAGACGAATCCTGCTAGTGTAGTGATGAGAGTGAAGGTACGAATAACCAGTGATAAGAAAAATGGCAACAGAAGATAATGACATCAAAGTTGCAAATAACAAGCCACGGACTTTACATTATAGAACAGTTTGAAACAATGTGGACATTCCACATCTATACATGCGTAAACAAGAAACATATGCAGGCGTACAGAAATGAGTGAATCCACAGCCACCGGGTGGAGCTCGCTCCAGAGCTACCCAAGGGAGGGAGCGTGCTGGCTTCGCAAGTAGGGAACGACCCGAGCTCGCCGTAGGCAGTGTTGTCGCAGAATATGACGAGGGTGCTGGTGTTCGAGGTGCCGGGGCACTTCAACGGGCGCGAGTCGACGTAAATGGTCACTTGGGAGCCGTTCACGCCGCTGGCGAACGGGGTGGCGAAAGTGTCGTGGACGCCCGTCGCGTCACCCGACAGCGTGTTGCTGCGGGTGTCGAATACCATCTCCAGGGTGCCGTCGCGGGGCGCGATGGGGACCCTTTCGCCCCAGTTGTGGTTGTTGCCCACTGTCACGAGCGAGTACTGGATCTGGACTGCTGTGGACTGGATGGGGACGAATTTGATCGCGGTCCAAAACGGGGTCCACGCCTGGGTGTCCATCATGGGCGCCTCCAAGATATCCATGCCGTCGATGGTGACGTACGCCCAGGGGCCGGGTTTCCCGCGAAGTAATTTATTGAAGTCGTCAGAGACGTTGTAGGAAGTCGTGCGCAGGACGACGGCCGTGAGATTGGTGTAGTTGCCGGGGAGCGACCCGAAGCTGGTGAAGTTGCCCACGGCGGACCGGAGGGCTGCGGTGTCCTCGATGACGTCGCCATCACTGTTGGTGCTGGTGTTGAGGAAGCTATACAGGGGCGGGGTGGAGAGCAGAGACCAGACGGGCGGCAGTGTGGCGTTCCTTAAGTACAGTTGCTGGAACACATCCTGGTTATCGGAGGCCAGCTGAGCGGTGCTGACGGCGAAGGTGGAGGTGTCGCCAGAGCCCGGGCCTTTCCAGTGGCCGTCGCTCTCGCCGAAATACAACTGGGTTGAGGCGTAGGAAACCTCGAAGGACGCGTTGAAGTCTCTGTACAGCTCAGTCGTGAAGTTCCCCGCGGCCCAAGCCTTGGCTCTGGCAACGAAGGCGGCGTCGGCAGCCCACCGCTCGTAGTTGTAAATCCACTCCATGCTGGCGGCGAAAGCGTACGAGTAAGTCGATTCGTACTTGGGGCGCACGTAGCTGTCGGCGTTGATCCCCTCGCAGTAACCTCCGTGCTCGACGTTGGCGCTGAAGATGTTGAAGTGGGGGTAGCCGACGCCCCCGTAGCTGTAGGTGATGAAGCCCAAGTACTCGGGCTCCAGATTGACCATAGCCTCCACGGAGCCGTTGGCGCGGGTGAGGGAGTCGAAGAACGTACCGGTCATCTCGTAGCAGTCGCAGCGGGACCGGAACTTGATGGAGGCCCAGTTGCTGTGGGCGTAGAAGTCCTGGTACACATGGAGCGAGGTGCCGAGGATGGCCAGATAGTCCAGTATTGCTCCTCGCCGCACTGCGTCCTTCACCGCGTTGATCGTGTTGAGGGTGAACCTGGCCATGTAGTTAGCGCCGAAGACGATGCTGTACAGGTTGTTGCAATGGAACGTCTCCAGCTCCGGGACGTAGTCAGGAACGACTTTAAGGCCGGCAACCATGCTGGGGGAGAAGGCGTACAGGTCGGTAAGCCAGTTGCTGAAGGCGCCCATGTACTGCGCATCGCGCGAATAGCCATGGAGGTTGAGAGAGTTCCGCGTGAGATCACTGTGAGCGCCCGTGTCGAATGCGCGCGAGCTGGAAGGCAGCAGGAGGACGACGCAGACGACGCAGGCGAACAAGGACGCGACGGAAGCCATTGCGGCTTGTGGCATGCACGAGACAGAGAGAATGCAGGCTTCCGGGAGAAGTGACTGAACGCGAGGCACCACCGAGGGTGGATAGAGTTTAACTTAGCAGGAGAGAAGTAGTCGCTCCGGTTAGGGAATCCTTCCAGCTCAATCCGAACATAGTCCCTTTCTCGGCCTCGTTTTGGCCTGCAAAATTCCCGCGCCCGGCTTTGCCGACACGTACTAACGTCCTGACTTTTTCTGAGTCCGTTTCGAAATTTGCGTTGCCACGAGTCTCTGTGTCACCAGTCCTTGCCTGCTCCTGGCGGTAGGTACGACCTGGGTAGGTACCACACGGCGGTAGGCTGCCGTTTTTTACCCGATTCACACTACCTACCTGGAATAATAACGAACATATACACTCAAGCTCGAAACACATTTCCATCCACACTCACTCATTTCTTGAACAGCCTTTTCATCGGCTTGTCTACCTCAGTAATTGACTTTGATCCGAAAAAATGGGTGCGAGTAAGATCATCATAGAAGTGAGTCACCAGTAGGCTTTATATATAGAAGGTGCTCAAATTACAAAGGTGATGTACCACAGTCAAGCAAGAAGTCAAATCTATTTGAGGAAAAGTGCTCGAGAGAGCCCTTCAACAACAACAGCATCGCAGAAAAGTAAGCATAAGTTCACAGTTTGAGGGTGTCGAGCAATTTGAAGGTGGGAGCGATGTCAACGGGCACTTGCACATCCTCCAAAGCGTCAAAGGCCCGCTGTAGTTGCGGCGTAATAGCCGCATATTTCATGAGCAAAGCCTCCGCTCCTGCTTTGTCTCCTCTGGCTTCTATGGTTAGTATCACCCTACTCAACTCTTCCACGCTTTGCCTCACCTGCACAGTGCAACACTATCAACACACAAGTCTCTCTACAGAGAAGAGTCCGAAAATGATGATCCCATTGGACTATCCTTCCACTTATTCTACAGAATTCCAATGCTGAAAGTTTGAGCCATTATTGAGCACTCTCCGGAACGTACCTTGGTGTAATCCACAGAGAAAGTCCCATCTGGGTGATAAGAAAATCCACCCTTCTCCAGAATGAAATTGAACTGCAGCGCTTGTCCCTTCCTGTTATTGACAACAAAACTCACCATCACTGTTAAAACTGACAACAATACACACCGTCACTGTAAACACTGACAACTTCAAATCAACATCAAATCGTTTCTGTCAGCAGTTTAGTGTGTACATACCCGTGAGCCTCTTCCAGTCCAAAACGGATGGATCGGAAGCAACCAGCTAGAAATGAAACGTACATCGTGTCCTCCAAAGTTTTAGGTAGCAGACCCTGTAACACCAAGGTGTAAGTAAATTGAGCGAACTGGACTATAATGTAGGTTCACAACTATGGAGTCTCAGTTGTAGGCTAAACTGTACCCTGTCAACCAAGTAGTGCAAAGCCCATAGTCCAACAATGTCTGCCTTTGCTTCTTCAATCGCTGAGTAAACCTCCTGCAACTCCTGTCAACGCAGCTCCACAAATATTGTATGATCAGTCGCATGGCTTCCAATACAAGGAACAGTACAATACAAGAAACCTACAAGGATAACCAGGTGTTTTTGACTATGGATGTAGTCATATTGTCCAAAGTGACTCCTTCAAGATGACTACGAATATGATTCTTGGTAGTCAATCAGGTGAATATTGACTATTTATGCTCACATGATTACAAAAACCTACGTTCTTAATTGAGATGACTACCAGATCATATTCTTTTTTCATTTTTGACTAGATGCTCTTTAACAATATGACTACATCCATAGTTAAAACACCATGTTTTCCATGTAGTGTTAGCCTGTAGGAAGGCTTACCAGGCGGACTGTCGATTGTCGACCATCGGGAGTCACGATATTATGCGGACCAATTCCATGGCAACACTCGTGGCAGATTGTGTGTGTGAAGAAGGAAGCAAAGTCGACAGAACCTCGTTGGGAAGCCTCCACACATACAGTCGCAATTGGAAGTAATATGTAATCAAATCTGCGAACACAATAACCCCATTCAGACTAAGACTGCTTTCACTCGTAGAATGCAACATCCCCAGGCTTTGAAAACATCAAATTATTGATAGAGAGATGTCGAGGAGGTCAGGTCTTCTACTTGGCTTGGGAGATGTTTTTGAGCATGACCATAGCTGTTCCACGATCCTTCACAATCCTATCATCGTTCGGCAGGTTAAAAGCTACCGTTTGTGGTCCTTTCACATCCTGGAAAGCACACAAATCACCACAAGGTATGATTACAGGCCTTAGTACAAGAAGGGCATCTTCAGGGGAATGTCAAGATTCACGCACCCCGCTGTTATACAGCAGCTGAATGACACGGATGGGTGCAGCTGTGACGCCCTTCGACTTGTATTCGGCAGCCATTGGCAGATTATCTTCCATTTCCTGCAATAACACAAACTCCTGAGCAACCACTCCCAACTTCCTTCACGTTCTTCACTTAAAGGAGAGGGAAAACGATATGTTCAATCAGTAATTCGGTGAGGTTTTACTACTCTCGGTAAAAGGAGAAAGAGTAGCAGCTACAGCATTGCTCGCACCTGAAGATGATCAGAGAAAATCTTCAACTGACTAGTGGCTTCGTCATCTCGAATTCCGATGAAGGCCTCAAATGTCGCCTGAATGAAGAAAAGACGGTGGTTAGATAATGCTGAACAAACTACATTTTAATGCATAGAATAGAAAACAAAGTGCACAGATCTAGTACACAGAATGAATTCAAGAGTACCTTATAGCCAAATAGTCCATCTTCATACGTCTCGTACGGGCCAATTGTCACATCTATTGGAGAGTCCTAAGATTAACAGAACAGAAGCCATCATACAAGTTAGATTGCAAAATCTTGAGCTGTGGATGAATCAAAAAACCAACCCAACCTAAGTTTTAACATATGCCTATTCATCGACTTCACCCTATCAGTGAGCTATCTCCTTGATGCTGGTAGCGAGACACAGGTAAAAGTAGACGCACAAGCTCCATCCAAGCAATATCAGATTCGTAGTAGTCATTCGATAAGAATGCATCTGCTTTGGCTTTGAGCAATCGCTTCAAGCTGCACAGTTCCAATAACAGGGGTCAGAGGTGATATGCAACAACAGACAATAAATTCCAGTTCGTACTATTCGACAAAATTGTATTAGCCACATTGTCCTTTACTATCCTTTCTCTGAAATTGAATGCTACATACTCCAAGACATGACTTGAAAGAAAAGCCGACTTGCCTTGGGGTCTCTGCGGCGTCTCCTGCTTTGTGCAAGAGACTTGAGGCCTCCTTCAAAACTGATGCGTATTCCTTCGAATAAGGTACAACCTTGAGATCATTGATTTTGGCGCCATCATCATCATGAATATCACCTGATCTGCGAATGGTTGTAAAGAATGAAGTCGCATCAGCCTGTTGTTCCTTAGAAAGGAGTCCGTTCCACGTTTGGAATTCCTGCAGAAACAGGAAAAAAGTACATGTCAACATACTTGGATACTCAGTTACGTAGTGAAAATCAGGGATACTTGGAGACCAGGAATAAGTAAAACATCACTGCAATGGACAGAAATGATATAAAGTCAAGCGCTGTCTACCTTTTTGTCCATATCTGCCGGATAGAAATTGGCACCAGGCTGCTTATCAACCGGAAAAGCTGCCCTGTACTGAACTTTGCCAGTCCAAGTAACAGTCTTGTCTACTGCACTCTCTGCTACTTGAATAGCTGAATCTGCAGTAGTAAGATAAGCATCGTTCTCATCCAGAATGGACCTGCACAGGCGTTTGCAATCTTAATCATGAACATGAACTGTGAAGCACACAAGCACCTACAAGTTCTACCATCACTCTAACAGAATGCTGCATTCAAGAATAAAGGCACACAGTAACCTAGTTAAGAGAATTACGAAAAAATGCATATATCCTAAGAGAACACATCGTCTCCAAATACTTTTGTTGCAGCAGGGACAACCTATCAAAGAAACCGAAAAAGCTTAAGTTTACGATTCTCTTATCACATACCAGGGGCTCTTGTTGATCAGATAATAAGCATACTTCAGTCTATCCAGCTCAGATTTTCCTGCTGATTTCTGAAGTGATTCCTTCAAAGCAGGATTGGTAGCCCACTCCTGCACCAACGAGGACCTAGTTAGATGGATTCTTCTTTATATTTTGCAAGGAACATCAACTTCGAAGCATGTAGGGAACCTGCTCGAGAAAGATCCGGTCCAGAAGTTTTGCAGCTCGTATGGTGTCTGATAATGCAAGCACATCCCCCTTACTGAGACCTGCAGTCTGATCCACGGTACAGTCAATTAAGAAAGTCTTGACTCCCATGATGTAGCAAAATTCAAAGTGAACAGAAATCAATAACATAGAGAACTCTGCGTCAACAGCATTCCACTTTGAGTACGATAGTCTCACTCCACGCAAGAAAACCCTGCCCTTTCTAATACCCTCTTGCCACACTAAGGAAATTGATGAGTTCAACAGAACAGTAACCAGAAAAGACTGGACAAACCTCCCCATGAATCTCAACAGGCACATATCGGTATAGCTGCTTCTGTAGCTCTCCAACTCTAGCACTTGTATCGGCAGTGTACCTGACGTTGATTCAAAAAAATTCAAAAAAAGCAATGTCTGCATTCTGTATTTTTTTCTCTTGCAAGCAAAAGGCTTTCCTTCTATTTCAAGGTGCATGGAATGAACAGAAGTGAGAATGTCGATCTCACCTACTTCGCAGAGCTGAAAATAATTTACTGTAACCTCCATCCACATCAGCTGGTACATAGGCAGGATCTTCCTTCCTCAATACCTCCTCATAGTCTTGCCACTTCATGTACTTCACAGCTGAAACCTCCGATTCCTGCGTGTACAAACTCTCAGTCATAAACCCCAATCAAGCTCAAAGCAATGGAGTACAGCATCGGTTATCCTAAATCCATTCTTTCGGTTGAAAGAGATTGTACGAACCTGAAGTGTAAAAGCATCTAAAGGTATAGGCTCCACCAGCGTAATAAGGTACACATCATTGTACTCGTTGTTGATGTACTTGCCACCGTTAATCACACTGTTACCACACACAACAACATAATTACATTACATCCACACAAGAAACTATCAAAACGAGCTCAAAGGGGGTTGATCACACTCACCACTCTTGCAGATAAACGAAAAGGAACTCAAACGCATCTGCCGGTAAAGTGAGACCTAGCTCCTCCTGAAGCTCCCTCCTGTCACGAGCTCCACAAGAAGTAAGAAATGACAGTTGAAATTGATTTCTCATGCGGATGTTTGAGAGAGTATGATCGATCGATCACCTGGCAGTAAGGAGGGAAGTGTCGCCAGCGGAGATGTGACCAGCACTGGAGATATCCCATAACCCTGGCCATGAATCCTTGCAATCCGCCCGCTTCTGCAAAACGAGCTCCTGGGTGCTCTCCACGAAGATCCATACGTGCACTGCTCCACCTCATAAACCATCGTAATCAGAATGATTGCATACAACTCATGAGAAATTTTTACATTTCAACAGTACACTAATTTGAAATTTGAGAACTCATCCATTCATACGAAAATCCAGACTTGGGTCACAATAGGAGAACAAAACCCTAAAAGGAAGTCTAGTGAAATCCATCCATTTATTATCACAGAATCAACCCTAGATGAGGATTCCATCCGGTGATCGCTTTTTGATACGGACAATTCTGCTTTGTGAAATTAGTGAAATTGTGATAGAATTAGTGAAATTGTGCAGGAGCGTGAATTACCTGCTCGGTGATAGTCTCCGTGCGCATGCACCAAATGCCTGATTTTTTTCATGCCAACATCGTGAGAATCGGAACATTGCAGGGGAATGTTGATGAATTTGAGAAAAGAAAGTGGTGTACCGTTTCTTGACTTCACCGGTGCGAATGCCCGAGGGAGTGAGAACGTCCAAGCACTCCCCCAACCCGAACTCCTCCTGAAACCCCTCCATCGCCGCTGCTGCTACTTTCCTTCTTTCTTTCTTTCTCGATCGTCCAAAAAGCTGAAAAATTGTTATGGGCGCTGCAAATCAACACTACTCTGTTTGATTCTCTACTGCCGATTGATCACTGTTGTTGCCGATTGCTACGAATTGTTCTGTTGCCGTGCTCGCATGACAGTTTCGTCGCTGGAATTGTCGTGGCTACGGTAGCGTAGAAATTTTGGGTGTGCGGTGTGAAAAAGGATATTTTGTGAGGTTTTGTCATTTCGTGAAGAGGAGGTACTTTGAAATAGAGTTTGAGGTAAGTATAACCTTTTACTATATTCTATTAATGAGAGATTTTGTTTGCTCAAAACCAAGAAAAAGAATACAAATAGAGTTTTAGGAAGTATGGCACTTTATAAAATATTTAAGCTAGAGATAATTCAAAAGTGATTAATCTACCCCTAATTACCCATATTTTATTCACTCGATAACCTTATAGGACCTACTTGAACAAAATCTAAGAGATTGGTAAAAACCCTACACTTTCACTATGGTATAGTCTTACAAATACAAAAGACAATTACAATTATCACTTCTAAATTCATGAACCTAAATTTAAAAGTTATAAAGAAGTCATGTGCAATGTATGAAGAATTAAGTCATGCAACTATGAAGAAATCAATATAATCTTTGGATGTGTCTTTTAACATCATGAACATTGTAGTGTAGATTTACTTATGTTTTCAATCTATAAATGACCTTAACCCCTAAACAGGGATTTTTGGCCTATAGAGGAAAATGAAGATAAGGTGTTGATATCATAAAAGGGTTATAGAGGAAAATGAAGATAAGGTGTTGATATCATGATCGTACAAACTTGTATTAGTAGACTTATTGCAGGACATGTAAACAAAAATTTGTGTCATGAAGCCTCATAGGTTGCGATCATAACATATTATTCCTCAAAACTTACTACAAAATTTCATTATTTTTGTTTTGAAGTAGAAATACTACCTATAACCCCTAAACGTCCCCAATGTCGTTTTTTTACATTTTGGATGTACATCCAGAAACTTTGAAGAGCCATATTTTCTTCATCCGAGGTCCGTTTTGGATGAAATCACTTGGATTAGGTTCTAAATCAAGTCTAGTTTGTGTTGTAAAATTTTCAAGCCTATACAATAAAGTATGAGTTAATGGAATGCACTTTAGTGAAAACAACTCTTGTTTTTGGGTTTCCAAGCATGGGGCATGTATTACCATTGCAAGCCAATTATGTGAAATTAAAAATAGTTTTTCATGATTTCTTTTTTCATGGTCATGATCTTAAGGTGATTCTTAACAACTTTGTAGTGAGAAGTTTTTTGATCCAAATGATTTTGCTACTGGATTTGCAATGATGTTTTTTCAACAGAAAAAGTGAGAAAATGGATGATATTTGAGGAGCTATATCTCCCTCATCCACCGTTGGATTTCAACTTAATTTTTTGGGATGGCCTCCAATTAGAGTCTACTCTAAGTGGTAGAAGCCTTAACAAGATCGAAGATGTTTTGAAAATAAGGCATGAAATTGAATGCAAAGGGTCTAGTTTTGGACTATTTTTCCTTTGTAAATTTATCGGCAGTTTTTACCATTGCATGGCTTTTATTTGAGCCAAGAAATTTTTTTTATGAATTTTTTTTGAGTAAAGGACTTATTAAGATGAAGGTGAACATCTTTCTAGTTGGTGACTTTTTCATTGCAATAGGTATATTGGTAGCATTTCCACCTCAAAGTGAAAATGATGAAATTTTGCAGTTTGTTTTCAGTATTAATATGGCATGATCTCCCGATCTATAAGGCCTCATGACTCAAATTTTGGTCCACATGATCTTCGATAAGTCTAATACAAGTTTGTATGGTTGAGATCTTATTAGCTTCTCTTCATTTTCATCTATGACGATTTTTATGGAAATGTGCTTTTCTGCTAAAAATAGGCTGGGACATTTAGGGGATAAACCAACCGCAATGAAAATTTCACCAAATAGAAAGTTTTTCACCTTCATCTGAGTAACATCATTGTACCAAAGTATATATATATATATATATATATATATATATATATATATATATATATATATATTCTTAGCTTAAATGATAGCCTCACGTGTGACAATGAAACTACTCAAAAAAATTCAAGTGGAAACCAATCCAACTAGTCTAAAATATTTATCACACATACTAGACTTGATTTGCGACTCATTTTAACCCTTAAACGTCAAGCCCCTCTCAAAATACACTAGATACCAAGCCCGGGGGGCATGCTCTGACGTTTAAGGGTTAAGTGACTTCATCTAAAACGAACTCCGGATGAAGGAGTTATGGCTCTTCAAAATTTCTACCTTTTATCTAATGGGCGATTATTGACCAAGGGGACATCTAAGGTTATTGTGTTCAAAGTAAATAATTGCACAAGCTTGTCATGTAATGGTCTTAAAAACCAAAACCCCATTCAAGTAGTTGAGTGAACCCTACTTTCGTCGGAAATTCTACAATCAGTAAATTCCGCTTTTGCAAATTCAATCCAGATTGAACACGCGGCTACTCTCTCGAATGTGTGAAGGTGAACACCACTTCAAGCACTTCAATAACTCCATCTGAGCCTGAGAAGTAAGAACTCAAAGTTTAGGCAACAAAACAATGTAACATGAGATGCACAGAGGTGCTTTTTATTTCAAACAAACACTCACACAAACCATTCATGTGTTTTGAGTGATTTCAAGGCCTGGACAAATTACTTACAATAGGTGTATCTCAAAAATCCTTCACCTAATTGAAGGTCTCTAACTGGCTACCATTCTCCTAGATACTCTATTCAGTTATCCTAAATTCCTATCCTTACAAGTGACATGCCAAATCCGCATGGTCCGGAATTTGTAGTCATGGTTCAAGCACTTGATTGAAATATTACTCCTTCTGTCCTAAAATAAATGTTTGATTAACAAAATGTCCGGGATTATTGTAAATTTCAAATTTTGAGTGAAGAAAGTACTAAGTAGTTCCAATGGTCCTCGTTGAGGCGATTGCAATGATATGCGGAACGTTGAAATTGGTGACCATTGTGACTTAGTTTTATTCGTGTTTGTGGAGCTCATACAAATCTTCCCGCCACAACAACAATATTGATTGGGTCGATACAAAATTGAGATGGCAATTGACTAAAATGAAGAACTCTTGATATTGAGTTTTACAGAGTTTTTTAGTGCTTGAGTAATTATAAGACAAGTTACATTTGTTGACAAAGCGGTTGGCTGTCTATGGTCTTGATCGGAGGAAATATTGTAGAGTTTCTACGGTAAGGTTCATCAAGTCCTTATGCATATACAATTAGTCGATTGCTCTTCATACTGCATTTAGTATCGTTGCATAGTTATTGACAGAGCGGTTTGCAAGTTGGAATCATTGAATGTTGTAGCATTGAAAGGTTGTCGTTGACTCCCTTTGCATAGAAGCTCAATGAATGGGTGGAACGGTTCTTGTCATTGTTCCGTTGAATAGATCATGTTGAGATGTGTACATTTGTGGCCATCCATTAAGATTACGTGGTTGTGGAAGTTGAAGAAGACACTTTTTGTTACATTTTGAAGATTTAGATTCACTAATATGCTCCATGTAAGATATGTTCCAACAAGTGATACCAATTGGGATGTTTAGATAGGCTTGAAACTCATGTAAGGGCGTCCATCGTGCACTTGAACATTATGGACAGATACAATTGGACAAACTTAAAAGGGCATATAGGACATTTATTTTTGGACAGAGGGAGTAGTTGTTAAAAGTTGTTGCACGATAAAGAACAAGAATTATATGATACCACAAGTAAAGCCATACCAAAAAATATTAAGATTTAATGCTTGAGGATGACTATGTCCTTGTCAGAATTTGAATTGGTAGGCTCTCTCCAATTACTTACGTGGGAACTAGAATGTGAAGAGCCTCAAATCAACTTTTTTACCAATAATAATATTTTTGGCCCTCAAAAACTACTTACCCTTTCTATAACAAGGGATAAAAACCACAAGTTAGGTACTAGACCATATTGTTACACACCCAAAAGTACCCCTAAATCTGAATATTTTCACCTCCCATAAAAATAGGGCAGTTTTCGGCACTTTCGAGACTTTCATGTTGTTTTGGGGCTCCTCGACTTTAGGGGTTACATGTGAAGATACTTCAAGTGAATTCATCATTTCTGGGCTCCTCTATGAAAGGTAGACTTGTAGGTGTTTCCAAAATGGAGCCTTCTCTTGACAAGATGTGTTGTTGTAATAAGTTCACTTTTCATTTGCAAAACCACTATGTACCTCTGGGTAAACTCACCTATTGAGCCATTATTGGTATTGCTCCATTTTGGAGCACTCTTCTTTACTCATGGTGTCCAATTTAGTCTGATCAAAACCACTTTAAAAATCATGACTACTTCAGGGAACATCCAATATCTACAACTCCAATTGGTGCAATCTCCTACATACTTTACAATTGGTGCAATCTCCTACATACTTTACACATCCTCCAAAACTGATACCCATAGTCAGACCCCCAATAAGCATCGCCAATCTAAAAACTGATCAGATATTGAGCCTCAGAACAACTTAATACTGAGAAATAACAACTCAGAGATAGAGGGTTCTGTAAGGCATTGTATACGAGAAGAAAAAATGACTCAATAATTTTAATGGGAATGCACCCAATACCACTTTGTGGACTACAGAACTGTGAGAGGTGGAACCACGGGCTGTGGACCTCTCTAGCGGCAACTTCTCTGTGAACTTAGAACTATTCGTGTAATCAAACAATTGCTCCTAAGCTGGCCAACGTATTCCAAACAATTCAATATGATAAGGGCACTTTCTCAACTGATAAAACTAGCTACATGACCGCAATGCAACGCCCCCCAACAAAATTCTATATAAATGAGTAGATTTGTGACATTATTGATGAACTATGGCTGTGGCAGCAGTGGCAGCTGCAGCAGCCTTCTCGGCTGCCTCCTTTTCGATCTCTTTCCGCCTCTCCTCAGCATGCTGAGCTAGGCCATGCACCATCGCCTGGTGTTGGAAGTCCAACGACCCAGATAAGGCTTGAAATCTCGCAGGGTCGGATGCCGAAATTGCTGTATGTCAATGACAAAGGTCAGGTTAGAGAAGCCAGAAAGCGCTGATATGAAAGAAGAAGCCTACGAAGAGACCTGTCTATATGAAGGAACTTTCAAATAAGAAATAGATAATATGACCAACCTGTCATCACATCAGAAAAGAAGATGAAGGCATCAATGTCGTCAATGGGAGCTTGAAACTCCTCATCATCCGTGAAGTCGTCGTAGTCAGAGTCAGAGTCTTCATTGTGTGAAAATACTCTAGCCTGCATAAGGGCAGCAAAAGATTAAGATGTAGAATCTCATGCACGATCGGAAGCCTCAGAACGAGTGAAACAATCGCCAGTAACAGTAACCGGGACTAATTCAATACTGTCCGGTTAGTCAAAATATGTACCTGAGCCGCCAGCTTTGCCAACTTCTGCGTATCAGCTTCGTCATCGCCCTCATCATCGTCATCAATCTCTTTGTCCCATTCCCCGTCATCACCTTGCCACGGCTCCAAATCCTCATCGCCTTCTTCTTCTGCTTCCTCGAGCTTTGCAGACTCTGCGAGGCTCAACAGGTTCGTGTCAAGATACGACGACAACCATTGCATTCTGTCAGCTTCGAGCACTGACAAGGCTATGAAAATATTTACCTGCAAGCTGGTCTTTGTAAGCCACAAGCAACTTCAAAAGAGCTTTGTACACCTGATCCAACCCAGCTTGAAGTTCATGTGGCATGGCGGCACTTGGGACTGCGAGCAGTGAAGCCAATCCTAGGATACAGACTTTCTTGTCGTGCTCCCTGCGAATAAGTATTAGTACAGCGGATAAATAAATCGTATGAAGTAGAAGAATGTGAATCATAATATGAATTGGATGATTGAAACGAATAACTAGATATGCTAAAATAACAGAATGCTGGGAAGAAGTAGAACCTGACAAAATGAAGAGGCTTGCCCGTCTTCTTGACCGCATACAACATTTGAAACCATGCTTGGAAGATTTCACTGGTTACTCCCAAATGTTGTAAAATGGTGAGGCACATAGGGGCATTGTAATAGAGTCCATTCGCCACCTGAAATTACTCGCAGGGATTTAAAACATGAGACGTTGTTGCATGCAAACAGCACACGTTTGTAGAAATTCCAGATCCTGATTCGAGATGCCGTACAAAAGTAGGGTCGATAGTATCACAATAGTCTTAGGAAGAAAAATACTATTTTCTTGTAGCATAAATTTCAAGACAGTAAAAAGAGGACAGTTCCATACCACATTGACAAGTAAGTCCTTCAAGTAGTTCTTCTTCGTCTTGCGAAGCCTTTCTACGCTAATACGAATATAAGGTTCCAACCACTGATCCACCCTTCCTCGACAGTTTTGCAACACAGCCTCAATGAGCTTTGGAGCTGATTCAATGTCGCTATCTTCGAGTTTCTCGTCTGCCAATAACTGTCAGAAAGAAACGAGTAAGCACCCAGCTAGGTCAACCTATCCAAGATAGCCACATGAACGAACGCTGAAGGAAACGATCATGAGTTAAGAGTCTTACTGTAGATATCACTTTGAAGAGGCTTGATTGATAATCCGGTTGTGTACATGTAAGGAAGTGCTCTGTACTTCTCGAAACATAATTATCCAACGGCACCAAGATGTCTGGACATAGACAATGCAAGGGATATTAGTATATTCAAGAACAAAGAGAACCATCTCAAAACGATAGCACTAGGAATTCACTGAGATTACAATGGTGGAAAAACAAATACTTGTGTAGAGAACCGCACTGAAATGTAAAGTCGTCTTTATACAATAGCCAATTGCTACTTAAAAACTGATAGTACGGTAATGACTCAACACTTACTCTCAAAATAATCAATGGCCCAATCCTGGACAGCATCAACCATGAGTGGCCACAAGCTCCACATGTTCAATGAGATTACAGGAGAGAAATACGTCATGTATGACACTATCTCCAACACCTCCTCAAACACATCTGCACATCCCACAATGCACAGGTTGGTGATTTGAAGTAAATAGTACTGGTACGCCAGAGCAAACGTCCATATTCACTTACAAGATCCTAATCTCTTAGTCTTAACACTCTACAGTGAAATTGCGAAAGATCAATGCACACTCTGATGCCTCGAGGTGGTATCTCTATCTAGGCTTCGAGAGAGGGAAGATAACTATATACACTGCCTACAAAATCTTTTTAAAATGTGTGCAATTCTCATTCTCTTCGAGCAAAAAATCAAATTCCATGATGAGATGTTAGGTGCAGAATTCACAGTTTTATGACTTCGTACCTACGTAAAATGTACTAATAAACACCATGGAATTACAATCTGAAGATAAATAGATTAGTATTAAACAGAGGTCTTAAAATGAAGTACTATTCACATACTCTGCTTCCGTCGGTGAGTTGTATGTCTATCTAGGCATAAGGAGATAAATTGATACAAACTGCCTGTATAACGAATCTTTATTAGAAACATCGTGGCTCCAATTCAAATCAGAAAAAAATATCGATTTCCATAATGAGAGGTTCGGTACAAATTTCACAAAGTTTTATGACTTCGTACCTTTAATCACCAAGGTTCTAAACTCTGAAGAAAGGTAAATTGGTATTAGACAGGACCTTGATTCGGAAGTACAGGACTAACCCGATCTTAAATACGAAGCTGTATAAGTTTTGAATTAATGCCAGGTTCTCTCCAAGATAATTGAAATCGAATCTACTCTTGTGTCAACGTGATGAATTGATGATAGAATAGTTTACCTTGACCATCAGTTGTCAGCATCCGCTGCATGATGGGAAGAAGTGTGGGTTCCATTGCAGGGAATAAATCAGGCAACCTACTGACAGACTCCAGAATTGTGCCGATAGCTCTCAAGCAGCCCACTGCAGCCAGAGCGCCAGAGTCATCCTCCTCTGCATCTGTCTCTGAAGACTCAAGACACTTCCAGAATGCGGCAGCCTGCCAAGTCGCACCCAACACATGCAGAGCGTCATTACTACATCCTCCTCAAGGTAGCAACCTGTCATTGAACATGGTTCAAATATTCTAATCAAACAATGACTTACCAAATGCTGGCAGAGGCCAAGGGCGTAGGGTGCCATCTCCTCTCCAAACTTATCCACAATCGTCTCCAATGTGAATACAAGGTCTTCATTTTCAACTTCGTTCATCAACTTGAAAAACTCTGGAACATGGTCACGATTTCCAGTTCAGTAAAAAAGGTCAGAACTAGTGTACGTTGCTTAGAAATTCGATGAACAAAAAGTAGTGTCACATGCCCGAAGTAGATTAAATTCCACAACTTCCCCTTTTAGTTGACAAGCTTACCATCGAGAAGTCGAGGCAATATCGGTCGAATTTCGCTGAGATCTGCAAGAGTAAGAACAAACAGAAATAACATGAGACATTCAAGATAAGACCAGCATCAAAAACCCAAAGAACACCTAGACACAATCATTCAATCATCATTCCGGGAAATCCTCAATCGAAAACTGGCACTGGAGTTCGTATCTGACTTGCTCGTAAGACTGAGGTGATACTCGTTGCTACAGAATCTAAAAATATTACGTACCCTTGCGAAAATATTACGGTTATCCCGGCACCAGAAACAGAGTGGTCCAGTGGAAACATACCTTTGCACGCTTCTACGAAGGTCCGTAGAGCAACCACTGAGTCTACACGAACCGGGAGCTCCGGATCAGTAAGGGCAGCCACAACGCGATGTAACGCAGTTGTGAAGTGTCGCTGGTCCGTGAAAGTGATATCTGCATATTGTCCTGCCACCCAAGCAGCCTGCAAAGATTGACACTCAGATCAGCAAGCTGGATTCTGAAATATGCGACTACCCCTATCAGCACTCCAGATGGGACGCACAATGCTAGTCTGGGTTGCCTACAAACCTGGATGCACGATGGAAGTCTGGGACATCACAACCAGTTCTAATACATTCCAAGCGAACCGCAGAACACACTAAGAACAGACTACGGACTTAATGGGGAATTCAATTCCAGAACCTTGGCTCTTAGATGTCCCATGGGGCTGCTGAATTCCGGATAAACATGAGTGACCAACATGTGCTCAAGCTGTGACTTGTATGGTTCAGTTTGCTTCAATTTGTCATTCAAAGCGCCCACAGCTAGCAGTCCTCCATCTTTCTGGCGATATGATTTCTGCTCTAACGGGGCTTCATCGTACCTGCGTCCAGAATAGTGTTGTTCAATGAGTTAGTTCCTAAACTCCGCTCAAATATCCCAAAAATTTTAAGTCTTCCCAAAGCAGACCCAAGACATACAAAAGTAAGTCCATTGCTCGGCATGAATTTTAGACTGCCATTATTTCCAGATCTACTAAAAACAAAGAACGAAAAATAAAAGGCTATTTAGGCTTCTCAATAAATGACTATACTGTAAAAAAGAAATTACCTCCTAAAAACTTCAACAATGAATCCCAGAAATTTCTGCAGATTCTCTTTCCCTCTCTTCCTGATCAATTCAGATATGAAGTTGATGGCTGCTGTTCGGGGGCTGTACATATCCTCAATGATATCTGTGGAAGACACATGTGTGAGCAAGAACAGAACCAAGGCCCACGATAAAGCACAAAGGTGTGATAGACTTTAGAGGTAAGATGAGTCTCAAGTGCAGCCCTATTAAGAAAATGTAATAAGGAGTTCATAATGTACTTTTAGAGACACTAAGCAACAATACTAAAATCTCAAAGCTCACCGTATCCTTTCCGGACATACTCGTGTGGGTCCTCTCGCCACAGTTGGTCGTCGGCATCATTAAAACACATGAGTGGGAATATGATTTCGAATAGAACAACATCCAGTTGAGGTTTCAATAGCTGATAGGTGACACTTTTGGAGACACTGCAAGTTGAGAAAAAGATAGTAGTTAGATGTCATAGTCCTACATAGACATGGAAATCGTTTCTATCGTTCAGCTCTCGTTCATACTCAAGAACAACCAGGGTGGCTTCAGGCTGGGAAAACGAAAAGAAATTCCGACAGAAACCATCGCATACCTGGTGCTGAGGTACTGCAATGCCAAATTGATGACTCTATCAGGCAGGTACCCATTCTCCCGAACAACACTAAGCAGCTTCATGTAAAGCTCCAAAAACCTTCCAGCAAACTGCTTCTGAAACATCAGTGCAAACGCCTTGTTCTCTGGTTTGGACATCTTTGGATCTCCGAACCTGAATGTCGCCAAAAGAGGATGTCATCAACAGAGGTTCCAGGAACATAAAAAGCTCCGAAGGAAGCTACCGATATCATAAAATATTATCCACGATGGAATAAATGTAATGAACCGTTCACCTGTTGTAGAGTCGATTCATGATATGCAAAGTCCATTTTTTCACTTTCCACCAACCCCAAACTTTACGTAGCTCAGGGTCAGTTGGTTGACCCTCGGTAGGTACAGGTCTCTCCAAAATCGTGTGAAAACTGGCCATCCATGCGGTGAAAGTGTTGACATCATGCAATACCTTGGGGATCTCCAGCTATTCACAAAACAACGATAGAGACACTTATTAGCAAGAGACCAATACTTCACGAAGGTTACAAACAGAAACATTACTCTTCACAACGAAGAACTGGAGATCAGGTATCAATGAGCTGAGACGTGACTGAACAGAGCAGGGTACGGGAGAACCCTTCATGAAAACTAACAGAACAGGGTACGGGAGAACTCTTCATGAAAACTAACGAAACGTAGAGAGTCAAAACTGAATAGGGTTTTAAGTTACCGTCACTTACATAAGCTGATGACCAAAAGATCTTCAATATCAACTTGATAAGGTCCGCAACTTCGATAGAGGGATTTAGGAGCGCTAACAGGTGGTTTAGAATATTCAATAATACTGGGAAGGTCGTGTTGATGATGTGGTACACTGGCGTTCTCTCCTCTTCATCCTTAAATCTGTACTTCATTCACCACCGAGATTAGTACCTCCTCGGATAAGCACTAGATACTACAATAGGCACTGCAGGATTACATAACAATACCCAACTAGAACAAGCACTAAATGACTCCTGTCACACGACGATTTCATGAGTGAGAAGGATCACAAGGAGCGACGTACTCATATTTGCGGGTTAGAATGCGCAAAGCATACAGAGCACCAAAAACTCGCGGCTGTTCTGCTGACTTCAAGTTGCTGAAAATAGAGGGTAGAAGAGCTGGCCACAATTCAGGGTAGTCGGCGTGAATGACGGTCTTCAGGCACTCTCCGAGTTGAACTCTGAAGTAAAAGATACATAAAAAACACATGATTTCAGATATACGATCAGCTTCGACCCAGAAGTATCTCATTTTGAATCCTTTTCAGTTCTAATGCTCCATTCTAGTTAGTGGGTGAGAGACGATATTTCATAAGGGTCTTATTACCAAAGGGAAGGACGATAAGTCTATTTCCATATTTGTCTCGTATGAACAATATACAATCGCATGTAACATTTGGTACTTTATTAGAACAACCAGTTCGATGCTTCAGACACTCCACGCGTAGGAACTGTCAAACTATAAGCAGCATGATGAGGAAACATGGAAGGATACGAAGGCGGAGTGAAGATGAGTATTAACGACCGACAGTTAACCGAGCTTAGTACGCACAGAAAAGAAATTTTGAGCGTACTAGAGGTGACGTCAGAAACAGATGAAATATTTCTACTAGTTTGATGTGGCCGACTCTCAAACTAGCGTGTAAGAATAATGTATTACCTTATAATGTAAGGCGCCTGCACTATAGCCTCCATGAGATTATCTCTTACAGTTGCCTTGTCAATGTCGGAGATTTTTGGTACCTCGACTGCAATTCGTGACCAGAAAATAGTCAATAATGAGCTACTCACTACACTGTCAGCCACAATTGCTCCTCAAATCAAACTGCTGAAGCTAAGCACAGTAAAAATCTCAAAGAAAGTGCGAACTGCTATACCAGGTTCCCGAGGCAGCCAGTCCCTCGCTGTCACATTCTTGAAATAAATGCTGGCAACTTGGCGGATGGAAATATCCACATTCGTCGCTACAGTGATTTGCAGAAGACCCACGAGGTGTCCCTGAACATGTTGATACTGGACACCAGCAATAACGTAGCCAGTTTAGCGCCTTCAAACTACGATGGCAATTCAAAATGGATAGTAGTAACAATTCAGCACTGCCATTGGAAAATCGAACTTCTAGCAATGGTGAAGTACACACCAAGAACAGGCTGAACACACAAACACTTCTATAACGGCGGTATAAACGTATATTTCACTGCTACTATATTTCACTAAACCCTTATAATGCCTCGATATTCTCGCTATCTCACACCGGTGGTAGACCACACAAGTGTTCCCTTGAGGAACTGAAAAGCACTGAAAAAGCACTCTAAACTATCGTTTCGTAAAAAGCTGCGGATGCAGACGTCGATTACTCTAAAAACAAGCTAAAAGAAAAACACACTACTCTGAAAACGATAGTCAAGTCATAAGAACTGATCGCTTTCTATGATCAAGGAGGCGGCTAACCGACCAGTTAAGGGTTTAACGGGCATTATCACAATCAACACCAGATCGCCAATAATTAGAGACATCTATGACTAAAATGACTCTTCAATGTATACTTGAATCGAAGAATATACAAAAGTCAAAGTAATTCATCCTGTTCAACGAGAAAGAGCCACAACGAGCCTACACTATTGAGAATTATAGACAGATCTTCAGGAATTACTGCTTGGAGAAACACGAAACACTGGATTCGCTTAAATCCTGCCACAACGCTCGTTCTTCGCAAGCTCTGAAGCCCTCGGAGTGCTACCTCCAAAGCCTAATGCTTTTAGACCTAGACGACAGCCATCACAGAAGTAAACAAAGGATTGACAGTGTAAGCAAGAGAAACCTGATTAAGCCGCTCCTCGCCGGCTTTCCGCTCCTCCGGGTTGGTGCTGAGAGCAGATTGTAGCACAGTCGCCAACGTCGACAAATCCATGCTGATAGATCTCTCAGCAGTCGCGCATTCCTTCTGTTCACGAATAAAACAATCAATCAACAACGATCCGAATCCGAATCGAAGCTCCCTCTTCATCTAGATTAAAATACACTCTACCGCGCCGCTAGTCGTAAAACCCTACACCTCACCGACAAAACACAAATAACTAACAAATCGATCGGTGAATCCCTACACGCCTGTTCATCGTACAAGCGGACCCGCCATGATCAAACACAAAAAGCAAAAATCAGCTAAAAAATTAAAAAATGCAGTGAGCGGCTGTTACTACACTTACGATTGATGAAACTCCGGCGGCCTGAAAGTGAGACGTTAGAACAAAAGCAAAAGCTCGTCCCCTGAGGCCAGTCCCGGGCTGGAGACGCAACAACAGGGGCGAAAGGAGAGCGGAGAAGGCGAAGCTGGCGTCTGAAAGAAGGTTATATTCCCCTGATGCCCTAATATTCGCGTGAATGGAAAGGGTGACGGACCTTCCCTTCGTCGGTTCCGTCTACTACACTCACTTCCGTCCTTGCTCAACCCACGAGAGTAAAGTACATACATGGAGGATTTCTCGAAGGGAATGACGAGATGTGACCGCAGCTGGGTGAAAGCAAGAGGACGGCCAAGAGGCCGTGCCGCGCCGTGCCGTGGCTGCTGCTGGGGTTTTGGGGTTTTCTGACCCAAGGGTTTTTGGTGCGGCCGGCAGCGGCGAGTGGTCGCGCCTCCTGCTTCTCCTCGTTCATCAATGACCTGCACATGCTGAGACCTCCTTTCCGGCCCGGATATCGCAGCCCTTTGTGATTTTCTTCTCAACCGGGTATCTCTACCTGCTACCGGTCCTCAATACATTGTCATATTTGTGATATTTATATCGTGAGGGTCTAGTTTCATATGCAATTTAATTATGGTGAAACCACCTATTGTCGTGCACTTAAGGAAAATTGAGGGAATCTATATACTTGTAAAGAGAAATGAGTGGGTCACTATTTTTCAGGGATGAGGAATAGGAAAAGACTCACTTTCCCTAATTTTGTGGTTTTTTAAAAAACACCCATAATTAAATACAATTTTTAGAAGCAGTAGCCTAAAGGCGAGCACCCTAGTTATGTTTGCATGAGGTACATGCAAGGGAGGTTAGATCTTTATGAAAGAAAGAATCTTGGCTGCACGCCTTTAGATAGGTGTCCGCTTATAGGTGGTTTCACCATATCTGCATTTGGCCTTGTAGGATTTGTTCCATAAGCCTCTAGATATAAACACGTCAAGATTTTTATTCTTGTGCATTTTGCATCAACCAATTGGATTTAAAAAGTCTAAAATAAAGATTTAATCCAATCAATCAACATAGCCCACTCCTTATTCTTCATTTTCTTTTTTATTCCAAAGAATCACTTTTTAAGTTTTTGAGCTTTTTGAGCTTTTGAGTTTTTGAGATTTTTTATAATCTTACGAATCTTGAATTTCAAATGGTTGGAATTTTACATGGTTTTCTACGTATCTAAGGCAAATGTTTGTTTGATTGGTTGATGGTGTTTTAATAGGATCTTAGAGTCTGCCGGTTGGGTGGCAACATCAAAAGGTGTCGTTGGAAGCACATATTTTTGTCGTTCTATCATTAACACACAGATCACCAACCAAACATATGTATTGCAAGAAAGGAAACTTCAATTTACTCATGGAATCTCAAAATTATGAACATATTAGAACTAACCAAAAGTAGAAAAGTTAATTGGGAAGCCTTCCTGCCTTTTTACATTTGCGACCACCAAAGGGACAAGCGCAGCGATAAGGGAGGAGTTCTAGACAAGGGTCAAGTTTTAGGATGAGAAGATCGATGAGGTTTGAGATAGGTAGGGGAAAAAAAAAAAAAAAAAAAAAAAAGAAAAAAAGAAAAAAAAAAAAATAAAAATAAAATGTTCAAGCCAAGAACATAGACATGTATATGAAGGAAGTTTAGAACAAAGTTTGCAACAGGACACGGACGGGGACAATGACACCAATGAGATTCAGTTTAGTGATAAGACAAGAACCATGCACCTCAAGGCTTAGCTTCGTAGTTATGGCTCATGGCCCCTAGTAAAGAGGTCGTAGGTTCTACTCCCCATCCCGGCATGGTGCTCACCACCATAGTTCACCCAACTATGGTAGGGCATTCTTGGACCTTCTTGTATGGGCACTCCAAAATCCTTTAGGGTGTTGAGAATTAATATTCTCACATACGCTCTCCTTTGTCTTCTAGCTAGATGAGTCACTAGTGTAAGATACCTCCACTACTTTAGACCTATGAGAGAGAAGTACTATTCATCTTCTCTCTCCTTGTACCTCCATATACTCTTTCCCACAATTTAAGACTCCCTCTTTTGTGTCTATCTTCTTGGTGCTTACTTTGTATTCTCCTTGCTTTCAATTGCATCTTCAACACGTTATCAGCACGCTCTTTCATAGTTCTTAGTTTTTAGTACTAATTTCTTGATAATCTATCTTAGCTATCTCTACTTCTCTTTGATTTTATTGTAGTTTTTAGAAGGAGTTTTGTTTTTAGAACAAAATCTTAGAACAAGTTCTTTCTTTTCTAATCTTCCCTTTTGACTTAAAACTTCCCTTCTCACACTCTAAACTTCCTTACATCTCTTTCTTAACTTCTATTGACATAATTCACAACTTAGTTTTGTTGTTTTTCAAAATTCGTTTTTGGCCACTTCTTCTCGTTTTGTTCATATTTGGTTTCATTTTATTGTTTTTACTTGTTTAGTTGTCATTTAGAAGCTTTCTCTTTACAAGTCTTCCTCTACAAAGCTCAATTTCCTCTCTAAGCTTCTTCTCCAAACCCTCATTCTATATTATCACACCTAATACCACTACTCCATAACTCCCTGGACTCTTCTCCGTCTCTCCCATTTCCATAATATAATAATATTTTCTCCTTTTTCCTTTATTCCTTTACTTCCCACTTGCCGTTTTTTACCTTTACTATTTACTATTTTACTTTTTACATTTATTGTTTTACCATTTACTTTTTACTTTTATCTGTACTTTTTACTCATAATGTTTTTACTTTTTACTGTGTTACTGTGTTACTTTTGTTTTTTTACTTTTACTGTTTTTACTTTATTGTATTTTTTATTTTTACCGTTTTTACTGTTTTCTTTTAGCGATACATATTTTACTTTCTAAACTTCTTTACTTTCTTTTTAACTTTTACCGTACATTTCTTTAAGTTTCTAATTTCTACTTTCTACATTTACCTTCTCACTAACTATCTAATATTTCTCTTTCCTTACTATACATAAAACTCGAACTAACTTGATTATATTTTCCTCGATCTCTTACTTTATATATTCAATAATATTATGACTTCTTCTATTTCTTCCGTAGCTACATCTTCAGCTATGCCGCTGGCTATTACTAACCTTGACCCTCCGATGAGACTTCAACCACTACAATTCCCACAGTTGTCAGCCGATGGCAAGAACTATTTATTATGGGCGAGGACCGCTAAAGCTCACATCTTCGCGGATCAGTTATCGGGTTCTATTGCTTTCGACCCGGGAATGGTTGTAAGTCCTACTCTCCAGCCTTCCATTTCTTGGAAAACTTTACTTCTCCTCCGTCACCATCTAGTCCCATCTCTCCAGTATCAATATCTGGAGATTGAAGATCCTAATGAACTTTGGCAAAAGCTCAAATCTCGTTTTAATCACCAGTAAACTGTTTTTCATCATCGAGCTCTCTCTGACTGGACTCATCTCCGGGTGTTGGATTTTTCAACACTAGTTGCTTTTAACAACGAGTTTTATAGGATAATTTCACAACTAAAGCTCTGTGGTCAGAACATAACTGAAGAGGAATTGATTGAGAAAACTCTCTCAACTTTTCCACATGTTCATATTGTACTGGCCCAACAGTACAGAAATATGAGATTTACTAACCATTCTGATCTCATGTCTCTTATACTTCTTGCTGAGAAGCAAAATGAGTTCCTTTTGCGAAACGCAGTGTTTTCGACCCCTGGTACCTCAGATCCAGCCTCATCTTGTCCAAGTTCCTACTGTTAAACCTAAGAACTAAAAGTTTAAGAAATACTGTAACAAACATCATGGTCAGTCTAACCAGGGTAAACCGCAGACTCAACGGAAGAATACTTCTTCCGTTACCACTGTTGCGGACGGCAACTCAAAGACAAGACTCGACAGAGAATTGAGGGGAGACCTCAAATGGGGACCAAGAAAGACTAGAAATGAGGAGATTCCTCACAGAAGACTCAAGATGATACTTGAAGGAATGCAAGAAGAAGTGATATTGATAAGAGGAGGAATAGATACAACTGGTGTTGAAGAGAGTGAAGAACAACGACCTTCAACTCTCTATATATACTAGGCTAGAAGAAACTTCCGTAGTAAGGTCCTAGAAGCTCCTATGAAACCTTCCGAAGACTCGTGGGAGCTTCCGGAATCTAGGAAGGTCAAGCGGAACCTTCCGGAAGTTTATGGAACCTTCCGGAAACAATTGGATTCTCATGGAACCTTCCGGAAGCTTAGAGAAGCTTCCGGAAACTACTAGAACTATCTGGAAGCTTGTGGAAGCTTCCGGAAACTACTTCTGGAAACAACTGTATGGCTCTGGTGTTGTGCAAACATTAGCCAGATGACCCACTCTGCCACATTTGTGGCAAGAACGCATCTCTGATGGACGCTTACCACTACTAGTGGTTGTCACGGACATGCCATACAATGTATTATCCATACCCCATGAGTTTACCGTGATCAGCCCTACTTCTCAAAGATTTCCTAGATTCCGTATATTTTGCAAGTTCAAGTTTTTTGGAAGGTTCTAAAACCTTCCACTAGTTTCCAAAAGCTTCCTCAAGCTTCCGTATAGCTCTAGTAGTTTCCGGAAGCTTTCACAAGCTTCCAGATAGTTCTAGTAGTTTCCGGAAGCTTCTCTAAGCTTCCGGAAGGTTCCATGAGAATCCAATTGTTTCCGGAAGGTTCCATGAGAATCCAATTGTTTCCGGAAGGTTCCATAAACTTCCGGAAGGTTCCATAAACTTCCGGAAGGTTCCATAAACTTCCGGAAGGTTCCATAAACTTCCGGAAGGTTCCGCTTGACCTTCATAGATTCCGGAAGCTCCCACGAGTCTCCGGAAGGTTTCATAGGGGCTTCTAGGACCTTACTCCGGAAGTTTCTTCTAGCCTAGTATATATAGAGAGTTGAAGGTCGTTGTTCTTCACTCTCTTCAACACCAGTTGTATCTATTCCTCCTCTTATCAATATCACTTCTTCTTGTCTTCCTTCAAGTATCATCTTGAGTCTTCTGTGAGGAATCCGCTCACATCTAGTCTTCCTTGGTCCCTATTTGAGGTCTCCCCTCAATTCTCTGTCGAGTCTTGTCTTTGAGTTGCCGTCCGCAACAGTTTGAAGAGAGTGAATAACCACGTTCTTGTCCGTGAGATTCTACGTTTAGTATTTCTAGTAAGTTCTGTCTTAGAGTTTTCATGAGTAGCAGACATTGGAGATCAATCGACTTCCTTTATCCCTGTCAAGTCGCTGTTGTTCAGAAGTGCGTTTTTTCTTTAGATCAAAAAGAGTGAACTAAGAGATGTTCTTATCCGACTGGAGGAGTGAAGAATTCTATTTGAACCTCTTGAGATCACCTCTCCGGTCATTATCCTAGAGAGAGACACAATGAAATCTTTGTTACTTCATCTACTTGTGAATCTCCATGCTTTTAATCCAAGATGGGCGGCGTTCAAATCTCGAGATGCACGGCATGGTCGCTTGACACGACAACTACACAGAAGAGAATGCCAACATCTGATACGCCATAGAACAACACCAAACGACTATCGCTCAAGTCCACGCGCGGCCCCGCATTTGCAAGTCAATTGTCGCACATCCACAAGACCTAAGGAGCGCCGAGTGAGCTTGCGCTGACAAGTTTGATGGAGATTGCACGAAGCTTCGAGATTTTGTGAATCAAATTCGGCTCGTCTTCCGTCTCCAACCCGAAAGATCTCAACGGAAGAAATACAAGTCGGATTCATCGGGACCTTCGCTTTCGCTGGAACCGCGTTATCGTGGTTCTCATCTCTCTTTGGATAAAAACTCTCCACTCTGCATGCGTCACCAGTTTTTGGAAGAACCAGCAGAACGTTTGGAGAAAGAGATCGGCGCAGTAGCGACTGCAAAACTCCGTTCCCTACAACAACGTTCACGTCCAGCTTCAGCCTACGTTGCAGAGTTTAACAAATTTCTTGTCACCTTGATTGGAACTATACGGGTCTCATCACCATGTTTCGATGGGGACTTCGTGACGATATCAAGACCTTGTTGCTGAACTTACCAAAACCAACCACGCTATTGGAGGCTATTACTCAAGCGATCGACTGCGATAACCGATTGTTTGAGCAGCGACAAGAGCGGCGATTGCTCTTTGGATCGTATCGAGCGGAGAACGCAGCCCCATCTCGCTAGACACCACTCAACACTTTGACGATCGAACCTATGCAAATCGACTCTTCAAAAGTCAAGAAGTTATCCAAAGAAGAGAAAGAACGACGTCGCAGAGAACACCTATGCTTGTACTGTGGAGAAAAAGACCACGGCTGGAAGAACTGCCCTGTTAAATTCCAGATATCAAAGTCGCACAAATTTTGAGATACTACAAGTGCTTGTGAGCATAGCCACTAAGGGTTCATGTCGGAAAACAACAACGGCGAGCCACAATAGGAACCGTGCGGCTGACAAGTGTTTTTACGTCATCAGGTCCTATCTTATCCTCTGAAACCTCTCGATGTTTTACTATCCCGCTTATAATAGATTTCCATCCGCATAATATAAAGGTAAAAGTTTTGTTAGATTTTGGAGCTTCCGCTTGTTTTATTGATAGAGACCTTATCACACGTCATAATACGCCTGATTCTAAGAAATATCCCATAATAAAGAGAGGTCATTGAAGCTAGACCAGCGATTTCGGGAGATATTCCCACTTTAAATCAACCTTTGAGTATTATCTTAAAAGGACACCAAAGTGTTGTTGTAATTAATATCATTAGCTCCCCCTCCAATCCTCTTACCTTAAGTCTCTCTTGGTTAGAAATGGTCAATCCAGATATAGACTAGAAGATACGAAAACTTATATATCAAACTATAGCTCCCTATTTCCCTTCACAACATCCTAAGAATAACCCTCTGATCTCTTGCTTTCCCAAGCCCAAAGTCCCGAGGTCAAAACTCCATTCGTGGTCGGTGCCCGAGCCTTTATGAGGGCTGCCGAGGACGGGAATATATTTGCAATTTATGCAATTCCGTCATCACAACATATCCAAGGACCAGCCAAACTACCAGGTAAGTATGAAGAATTTTCGGACGTATTCGAGAAGAAGAATCTTGACATACTTCCTCAACACCGACCCTATGATTGTGGCATCGTCTTGAAGGTGCACGACCACCATTTCGCCCGATGTCTGATCTTTCGCGAACGAACTGCTTTGCATTGCGAGATTACATTGATGAAAATATTGCAAAGAATTTCATCCGACACTCCAAGTCGCTGCGGAGCTCTTATTTATTCTATTCGTCAAGAAGAAGGACGGTTCCTTCGAATGTGCGTGGACTACCATGGCTGAATAAGGTTACGATCGAGAATCGGTATCCATTATCACTATCTGGGACTCCTTGACCAACTCGGTCAAGAAAGATCTACACCAAGATCGATCTTCGTGGAGCGTCTAACCCTGGTACGATCGAGGAAGGTGAGTGGAAGAGGCGCATTCGAACGAGTTATGGACATTTTGAATACAATGTAAATGCCTTTTGGCCAGTGCGACCAACGACCGCCATCTTCCAACACTTAATGAACGACGTATTCCGAGAGTTCATGGACGACTTTGTTGTTTGCTACGCCGACGACATATTGGTGTTCTCCAAAATGAAGAAGATCACACCAACCATGTCCGATTGGTATTGAAGAAATTCTGTATTTCTTAGGGTTATCGTCGAGTTGGAAAAGTCGTCTTCCATCAACTTCAAGTCGAATTCCTAGGCTACATCATTTACGGAGAGGGTCTATCCATGGACCCAAAGAAGATTCAAACTTGATCGTTGATTGGCGAAACCAACTACCGTTCGAGACGTACAATGTTTCCTTGGTTTTACCAACTTCTACCGAATCTTTATTCGAAATTACTCTAAGATTGCTGCTCCGTTGACCCGATTGACTTGCAAGGACAAGCTCGAGTGGACTACAGAAGCAGACGAAGCTTTCGAGGTTTTGAAGAAGGCGTTTACGACAACGCCTATTCTCACACATACTGATTTCCAGAAGCCGTTCTTCCTAGAAACGGATACTTCTGATTTTGCCCTTGGAGCGGTCCTTTCACAATCCGACGACGACGGACGCCTCCATCTTGTCGCGTTCCACTCGCAAAAATTTACTGCTGCTGAGATCAATTACGAGATTCACGACAAGGAGCTTTTAGCTATCGTCGACTCTTTCCAAGAATGGCGTCACTTCCTCGAAGGTGCTTTCGAGATTCAAGTCACAATTCATACCGATCACAAGAACCTTGAGTATTTCATGCTCGCTAGGAAGTCTTGAATCGTCGACAAGCCCGTTGGAGATATCATTGTCGCGATTCAACTTCAGAATCACGCACCTCCCGGCTCTCAACAAATTCGTTTCGATGCACTTTCTAGGCGAACATACCTACGCCTAAAGAAGCGCGCAAAGATACGACCAACAGAGGACTACCTCATGGCCCTCGAAGAACTTCAAATTTCAAGCACCGTGCAAGACCACAATTTTAGTGGATGCATCTTTTCTAGAAGATATCCGAGTAAGTTTGATTTGATCCTTTGGCGCTCGAAAGTCAAGAAGAATCATAGCGTTTCCAATGTTGAAGAATCTCCATGTCGGGACTCTCAAGTCTCGGATTCAGAGGTTATAGATCGGAATCCCCGAATCAACTTGCTTCAGGTTCACAAGCTTCCACGTCGCATTTAAACTCCCAAGATAATGCAGATCCAAGAATCAGGTTTGAGATGGCCTACTATATTATCGGACTACTCTATGTCCCCCAAAGCCCATGCCGACTCAGTCTTTCCAGTCTTGACACGACTTTCCATCGGCGGGACACTTTAGTTACAACAAGACCATGGGTATTGTTATCCATAGACTTTTGGTGGCCTCAAATGTGGAAAACCGTATAGGACTATGTCACAACGTGTGACATCCATTCTAGATCCAAGAGATCCTCGTCGTCGGCCGACGGGTTCTTGACAACCGTCCGCCGATCCAAGAAAACCCCGTGGACATCCATATCCATGGACTTTATTGTGGACCTTCCAACGTCCAACACCTTTGATTCCATCTTCGTTGTTGTGGACCGGCTGACCAAGATGGCTCACTTCATTCCGTGCCACAAGAGAGTTACCGGAGAAGAGACAACAAGACTCTTTGTAGACAATATCTACAGACTCCACGGCCTTTCCAACGACATCATTTCCGATCGCGAACGCATTCACATCAAGTTCAGCGTCTTTGTTCAAGATTCAGGCGTGGAGATCGTTTATCTTCAAAGATACCATCCTCGTGACCGACGGGACAAACCTGAGCGCGTCAATCAAGTGTTGGAAAGAAGATTGCGAGACCATCAACTACCATCAAGACAATTGGGTGACGGTAGTCCAATTGGGTGACGGTAGTCCAAGGCGACGGTAGTCCAAGGCGACGGTTGTCAGATGGCCGGCGAGTCCTCAAATTTCGACGCAGTAGCCATACCTTGTCGCCGATCGAGATGAAAGGCGATGAAGAATTTGAAGTTTTGGAGGTTCTAGACTCTCGCATCCACCGTCGACAACTCGAATATCTTGTGCATTGGCAGGGTACGACGTCGTGAAAAGAACGCAGGCGTCTGCGCCAAACTTCAAGAACTCTCACGAGTTAATTCAAGAGTTCCATTGTCGATCTGCTCCGCGCTAAAAGCGTTTAGGTTCAATGCATCTGAATCGCCACCGCACCAAGTGCTGTAAGTTTCTTTCTTGAAGTGCGGTGCGGATGCGAGACTTTGAACCAAAACGGTGGGGGGTATCGGCGAGCGACGGCTTGTCTATGCATTTTCGATTTTACGAGGCGGGGCTTGAACTCATGTCGGCGAAAATTTGGTAAGCCGCGAGCTCCTCCACCTTTCGCCGATGTCTCAAGTCGCCAACCACATGGTTTTATTCCGGTCCGTTCTTTGCGTTCTACTGGCGTATTTCTAAACAACTCACGACTTTCCGCCTTGGCGCCGACATTCGATTCTCACGGTATTCGTATCCCGTATATTTTTCTTTTATGCAGTCGCGTGAAACCCACGTGAACATTCTCGTTTTATGTTTTATTATTGGTTCGTGTGGGGGCTCGTGGAATTCGTTCTTGAAGGGGGGGGTGATGCCACGGACACGCCATACAGGTATTATCCACATCCCATGAGTTTACCGTGATCGGTCCTCTTCTCAAAGATTTCCTAGATTCCGTATATTTTGCGAGTTGAGTTTTTGGAAGGTTAAAACCTTCCACTAGTTTCAAAAGCTTCCTCAAGCTTCCGTATAGGCTCTAGTAGTTTCCGGAAGCTTTCACAAAGCTTCAGGATAGTTCTAGTAGTTTTAGGAAGCTGCAAGCTCAGGAAGGTTCCATGAGAATCCAATTGTTTCCGGAAGGTTCCATAAACTTCCGGAAGTTTTCTTAAACTTCCGGAAGGTTCCATACACTTCCGGAAGGTTCCGCTTGACCTTCCTAGATTCCGGAAGCTCCCACGAGTCTCCGGAAGGTTTCATAGGAGCTTCTAGGACCTTACTCCGGAAGATTCTTCTAGCCTAGTATATATAGAGAGTTGAAGGTCGTTGTTCTTCACTCTCTTCAACACCAGTTGTATCTATTCCTCCTCTTATCAATATCACTTCTTCTTGCATTCCTTCAAGTATCATCTTGAGTCTTCTGTGAGGAATCTCCTCATTTCTAGTCTTTCTTTGTCCCCATTTGAGGTCTCCCCTCAATTCTCTGTCGAGTCTTGTCTTTGAGTTGCCGTCCGCAACAACTGGCTTGTACCGGATTCCAATCCGACCACCTACTATATGTAGTTTTGCTTTGTCTTCTAAAGATAATAAAGTTGCACTTTGGCACGGAAGATTGGGTTATCCTGGCTCTACACTTTTACGCAAAATTCTTTCATGCGTTGTGGGACATAACCTACAACCAGGAAGTGTTAACTCGATGAGTTTGTGTGAGGCTTGCGTACAAGGCAAATTAATTGTCAAACCTACCTATACAAACTACCTAATGAATTATCACCTATGCTCTCTAGACTACATGGAGATATTTGCGGTCCAATTACTCCTATGAGTGGACTATTTCGATACTTTTTGGTTTTTGTTGATGCATCGGTCGGTAATCCCATGTTTCTTTATTATCATCAAGAAATTTGGCGTTCGCCAATTTACTTTCAATTTTTATACGTTTCAAGGCTCATTTTCCTGATTATCCAATTCGAACATTACGTATGGATAATGCTCAAGAGTTTCATTCGAAGTCATTTGAGGATTATTGCAGCGCAACGGAGATTGACCTCACTTATTCAGTCCCGTATGTACACGCTTAAAACGATCCAGCTGAATCTTTTATTAAAAGGATTCAGTGGATTACACGACTACTACTTCTTCACGCTCATTTACCTTCGACAATGTGGGGACATGCTGTTTTACACGCTGCGATACTAATCCGTATTCGATTTTAATCTATGGAAATTGCATCTTCACAAGAACTTCTTTCCGGACGAGTTCCAGATGTTTCTCACCTGCGAACATTTGGAAGTTGTGTTTGGGTTCTTATCTCTGAACCCTATCGACACAAAACTAATGCTCATCGACAAGAAGGGATTTATGTTGGATTCGATTTTTCAAGTATCATTCGCTACATCAGTCCAACTACCGGTACGTTGCTAGGAGCCCGTTTTGCTAACTGCCGGTTTGAAGAGGATAAATTTCCGTCTTTAACTTACGCAACATCTTCTCAAGAGTCTAAACCTCTTGTTTTCAAAGCCTTTGAAACATTTATATCAAATCCTGATCCAAGATCTTCTTTGGCTGAAAGTGAAGTTGCTAAAATTCTATATTTGCAAAAGATTGCTAATCAAACACCTGACGGTTTCAACAACGTATCGAGGATTACTAAGAATCCACTCAATGAAGCTCAGAATCTTCCTGCTCGAGTTTCTAAAGTGGATTCTCCAGCAACTATACATGCTCAGCCGACAATGAAGCGTACTCGTGGTCCAGATAAGCAACCACGTAAAAGAAGAATAAGTTCTGATTAACTTCCTTCTACTCCACCCTTAGCATCTCCTACAGAAAATCGAACTGTTTTTCTTCAAACTTCACCAGTTGGAAAAATATCTCCATCTAATACATAATTATCAATTTTGTATTGTAACACTGGTGAGATATTGAATAGGTCTGATTTTGAATTCGATGATCATTTCTTGTGTATGATTGTTGAGAGTATTTCTTGTGAGAAAGATGATCCCGAACCAACAACTATTGACGAAGCGATGCGTCGCTCTGATTGGCCGAAATGGAAAGCTGCTATTGAGGAGGAGTATACATCTTTGAGAAAACGTCAAGTTTTTGGCCCTATTGTGAATAATCTCACAAACAAACCTCTTGGCTACAAACTTGTATTTGTACGCAAACGTGATAACAAAGGTATGATCACTTGTTATAAAGTCCGTTTGGTTGCTTAAGGTTTTTCTCAAAAGTTTGGAATTCATTGTGATTCAACATATTTACCTATTACTTTCCGATATTTAATCGGTATGGCTGTGCATTTCACTTTGGAAATGCGTCTCGTGGATGTTGTGACTGCCTATCTCTACGGATCACTCGAGACTAACCTTTACATGAAGGTTCCTCCCGGACTTAATCGCACGGGTTCTTCAGCACCTATTGCTGGTAAACACCGTGGAGTTAAATTGCAACGTGCTCTATATGGCCTTAAACAATCGGGCCGTATCTGGTACCAACGTTTAAGAGATTTTTCATCAGTCATCATTTTAAGAATGACCGGTTACTTCCTTGTTTATTTATCAAACAAGATAAACAAGAGTTTGTTATCATAGCAGTATATGTTGATGATCTAAATCTTGTTGGAACACAATCTGCATGCAATGCAGCTACTCAGCTTTTAACTTGGGAGTTTGAAATGAAATTACTTGGTCAAACCACTTTCTGTATTGGTTTACAAGTACTTCATTTGAAAGATAGTAGCGTTTTTCTTTCTCAATCGACATATATCAATTGAATCTTAAAAAGTTTCAACATGATTGATGCCCATCCTTTATCTACGCCGATGGTTGGCCGTAGTTCCAAAGGTGATGACCGTTATCGTCCTTGCGAGGAGGAGGAGGATATATTGGGCGAACAATATCCATACCTCGCAGCGGTTCGAGCTTTATTATATTTGGCTACATCAACAAGGCCAGATATTTCTTTTGGAGTGAGTGTCTTAGCACGACATAGTGTCCGTCCTACTTTACGACATTGGAACAGCGTAAAGCATTTATTCCGATATTTGAAGAGAACTGAGCATTTGGGTCTACATTATACACGATCGGCTAATTCAACATTAGTTGGATATGTTGATGCTGGTTATAGATGCGATCCAGCAACCTCCAAATCTCAAACTGGGTATGTATTCTTGGGACACGGTGCTGCTATCTCTTGGAAATCTGTAAAACAAACAATAACTGCGACATCATCGAATCACTTAGAAGTTATTGCTTTACACGAGGTTTCCAGAGAATGCATATGGCTAAGATCCGTTGATAAGTTTATTTTAACAAATTCTGGATTACCATATGACAACGCTGCTACAGTTTTGTATGAGGATAATAGTGCTTGTTTTTCACAAATGCAAGCTGGTTTTATCAAGGGCGATCGAACCAAACATATTTATCCAAAGTATTTCAGTTTCACTCATGATTTGATAACAACTGGAGTAATTGAAATCAAGAAGATTATATCAGCAGACAATCTTGCAGATTTGTTCACGAAGGCGCTTCCGGTATCTGTTCATCGTCGACTTGTCCATGGTAATGGCATGCGTCATTTAAATGTAATAGAACAAGAAGTTACCCTATAACTTTTGATACTATTCTCTGGATTTTTTCCAATGGGTTTTACCATGAGAAGAGTTGATGAAGTTAGTTGTACTCTTTTTCCTTCATTTGTGTTTTTCCCTTGATCATCATCAAGGTTTTTCGCAAATAAGGTTTTAACGAGGCAGCAAATAAAAGGTGGGTCGTGGTGAGAACCACAATTTCTGATTTCATGTATGGAGTCTGTTAGCCATCTTGGGGTGCTTTGCATCTTGTCACAGTTTAGGTAGGTGATTGGGCCGACTGGTTATTCCTGCCTCACTAGCATGTCAAGCCGCGAGTTTCCCTGACCAGTCGACAAGACCGGTATCGAATCGAACCGGCCGGTCGGTTAACGAAGCGTTTTATCCAGTCGACCAAGTCCACGACTTAGCGACTATTATCGGCATTAAACCGTATTTGTACCAGTTCACTGCGTTAGCTTATATTTTAATACCTCATCGAGCGAGGAGGAGTGTCGAGAATTAATATTTTCACATACGCTCTCCTTTGTCTTCTAGCTAGATGAGTCACTAGTGTAAGATACCTCCACTACTTTAGACCTATGAGAGAGAAGTACTATTCATCTTCTCTCTCCTTGTACCTCCATATACTCTTTCCCACAATCTAAGACTCTCTCTTTTGTGTCTATCTTCTTGGTGCTTACTTTGTATTCTCCTTGCTTTCAATTGCATCTTCAACATAGGGTAATACCATGTCGCATAGTGTTCACCCAGAGAGGAGTTTATAGTCTTGTCATTGGTGTAATGGTCTCCAGGCTTTTTTTTTTTTTTTTTTTTTTTTTTTTTTTTTTTTTTTTTAACGAGAACCTCAAATTTTGAATCATTTATTTGGAAGCAGCCATGCCCCATGAAGCATATTAGTTATAATAGTAGCAAATTTTAAGATTCTTAGGCTAAATTGGTAAAAGCCATATCTATAAGCTCAATCATGTACATATGTACCTTTTCCTTTCTCTTTGATGTTGCATTTTTTTGTTATATCACACTTTTGTAATGTTGTAGTTCTCTTATACCACACTTTGGTAATGTTGTTCCATTATATCACACTTTTGCAATCACATATCTTTTGTTACATCTCACACTACTAGAAAACGGTATCCAAAATTTGTTTGTAATTACATGTCCGGATTTACACAGAACCACTTTTTTGTTTCCTCGATTCAATCAACACAACTACCAATGTTCTGTAAATTTTTTTTAGTGTAGTAAACAAACCTAGATTAATATTCAATCAACAAAATTTGATGAATATTGACAATTGTAATAATTGATTGAAGAACACAAAGTTATAGGAAAAAAACAAGCAATCCTACGTAATTCCGGAAGAAGAAGAAGAAGAAGAAGAACACCAGTCCCGTGAGGGTTGGCGTGAATAAAGTGTCCGTTTGACCTACCCTTGATGATATGCCCACGGGACTGTAATTCCGGACATGTAATAACGGACAAAGTTTGGACACCATTTTCTACTAGTGTCACCTTGAAATGTCACACTTCCGTAATGTTCAAGATATACAAAAGGGAATGAGCTTCAATTTTAAAATATAATACTTAATTTTGGGTGATGGTATATCTTGTTCATAGTAAGCCATTCTCTGTTTGCAGTTTTCTTTTCCCATCTTTAGATTCCATATTATTACATTCATTTTTCCCTCATCTTCTTATCTCCTAGTATTCCTACCATGTAATGTATTTTTTAAAAATCTTGGTAAGAATAAATATCTTTTACATCATTTTATTTAATTGTGGACATAATTAATATTCTTGGAGATTAAATCATTCTCTTTGAATATCTAGTACACAAGAATTGTTGGTTAGTGCTACAAGCTTTGATTGTGATCCAAATCACAAAACATCACACATCACCATATTTTTAACACACTAATCTTCAAAGCATAACACTAAATGTGAGAACTTAAAAAGTTTCTTACAAGAGGAAGAATCTATAAAATAAAATAAAATAGTGCACATTATCAGAAGTGACTTCAAGATAGTCGAAAGAGCATTGATTGCAATGGCAGCCAAAACTAAATACTAATCTCTCAATTGTTGGAAAATATTGTAATGCTTGGAATTTGATAAATAACACTAGATAGAAACCCTTGTACAGTGTAAGTGGTTATGCTAAAGCCTATTATACTAGTAGAAATTATAGGAGAAATGATAATTATGATGATAGATACTGATGTAAACACACTAACTCTATTACTATTGTTCCCCTTTTGTGACATTGTCATTGTTAACTTACTATGGGGAAATAACTAAAAATTAGGTTTTGTTTTTTTGAATGATTAAGTGCACTAATTTTTTGATGTTTTCTAAATAAACGCAACATCACTTCAAAGCCAACAAGCCCAAGTATAAGTTGCGGCGCGAGTGCAAGCAAGTACTAGGAGGTAGAATCCAAATCTGGGGGTAGGTTTGATCAAAGTCTATCCCTTGAGGCTGATTGAACCCATTTGTAACACATGGAACATTATATTGTACAACTTGGCCTTGCTCATTGTGCTTCCGAGTAAGTATTAACTTGTACCCAATAGGTTTGGTTGAAGGGTTAAGTATCAAATAAGCGAAGACTTGACGCTTGCAAAGTGAGTTGTGCTGAGCTTGAAGAGCAACTTGCCACTATGGCCATTTTGAGAGCAACTTGCCACTCTTGACATTTATAATATCAGCCCATGTAGTGCACATCATGTTTGCAAATTGAGCAAAATGGATACATTGAGATCTCTTTGTGTTGTTAGTAAAGAGTAAGTAAAAGAAGCTATTTTAGAGAAGTTGAGGAGGGGAGAGATTACTAGAAATATTGCTAGAGAGTCACAAGTATCCTAAAGTTGGGTTGCAAAATTTTGTAAGCAACATTTGAGTGAATTGAGTATTGTCAATAAAAGTTTTGGTGGTAGGCCAGAAATGTACAATGTAGTTGATTGTATAACTTGTAACATAGCAATCAGTGTGGGTGGCTTAGAAAGTGCACATAAAGGTGGAAATTACTTGAGGAAAGAGCTTCATGTTGATATGAACGATAGTACTATGAGGAGAGTGTTACAAAAAGCAGGTTTGAAATCTAAAGTGAAGCAATAAAAACCAAAGCTTACACTTTTTCAAGTCAAGCAACAATTAGAATTTGCTAAACGTCATTGCCATTGGACTGATGATGCTTAGAATTGTGAGGTATTTCCCGATGAAACAAAAATCAACCAATTTTGCTCTGATGGTCGCAGTGGGTGTTGGTTTCGTAATGGACAAAGTAGAAGTGCATGAATGGTACAACAAACTATTAATTTTGGAGGTGGAAGCTAATGATTTGGGGTTGCATGACTTCAAGTAGCCCCCATATGATGTGTAGGATTGAGTGAAGAATGGATTAATACATGTATAGAGAAATTTTAGAGCGAGAGTTGGTTCATACGGTCCATGGATACGATTTGGATCCTGCCAATTTGATCCTTCAACATGATAATGACCCGAAACATACATCCAAGAGTGTGTGCCATTGACTAAATTTGCAAGAATTTGTTGTTTTCAAGTGGCCATGACAATCTCCAAACTTGAATCCATTCGAATACCTGTAGGCAACTTCAAACTGCCAACTCATCCAATATGAGAGACCTCCCAAAGGAATGTTAGAATTCTGGGAGCTTGTCGAGGATTGTTGGGTTTCAATTACTCCCAATGAATGTTAGAACTTGTATAGGAGCATGCCTAAGTGCATTGTAGCTGTTATAACTGCTATGCTAACGATAGGTGGACAAATTTTTAGCTTCATTCCGGATTGTCTGAGCAAGCTTGTATGAGCAAAACTGGAGTTTAGATTAAAATTTACTTTATTTTTGTTTGTATGTACATACTTGTGTGTAATAGGCCTCAATTCCATGGAATTATGACTGATTGCAATGGTAATCCTATGCAATTTATGGTTTCATTTTGCATCCATCCATCCAATTTTCGTACATTGTTTGTTAAGTTTACATTTACATTTACAAAAATATGACCTTGACATACCTACAACAATCATATCAAGGTGGAGCATAATTTGCCCATAAACCCCATACTAGAAACACATGTATATATAAGGTTTTATGTGGCTTCATGCAAACACATGCAAAGTTCGTGTCACTTGCAATGACCTTTTAGGGTTTACATAGACGACAAAAGGCCACGTGGGCGAGAAAGTGACACGCGGACCCACGAAACAAGTGACGTGGCGGCCATGGTGGCAAGCGGTCGAGGGGGGTCGTCTCTCCGGGGTGATGGCAAGCCTGGGCCTGCAGCAGGGAGGGTGGCTGCCCTTGACCCTGTTGCATCAATTCTCACGATCAATGGCCTCGTCCCTTCGGGCTGTAGTCTCGCACCGCATTCCCGTCTCCGCTGCTTCCGCCTCCGCGCTTCCAAGGAGCCCCTTCGTGGCCCGTTCTGCGCCTCTATGGACCCCCTTCGCTCGTCCTAGGGTTCCCAACAATGGTGCCCAGGAAGCTTCTGTGCTAGCTAATAAGAACTCTATTCCCTCGGTAGTTTGTGAAGTAGGACGCATTCGTAGAGCTTCGAAGTTCAACAACAAGGTTGGTGGAGAACAACATCTGCATCGCGGCGTCTCAACTGCTGCTATGGCAGAGAATTTGAAGGATTTGAGGTTGGAAGATGGCGCTGACGGTGCCGCTGCTGCCGCCTCTGATGACAAGGTTCGTTGACGATGTTGCAATTGCACATTCTTTGCCATTCTCTGCAGGTTTATCTGAGTGTTTATGGTTGAATTACTGTGTCAGTGGTGTGTAATGAATTTAAAACAGCAGCATCCGAAGGTTATGATAAAATTCATGAAATAGTTGAAATCTTTTGGTTATCGCTGGTACGAGTAAGCGATCAACGCTTTCGTTGTTCTTTAATATTCTACTGATTCATCTACCTCTGCTCGTCTTTCTTGGTAGGGTTCGAGAGACTGTTCTTGTTTCTCTGCAGGCATGTTGTTTTTCGAATTAGAACCTTGGTAATCTAGTAGGTTATCGCTCGATTTTTGGAGTGTATAGAAATGATTTAACAACATAAGGAGGTGAATTCTTAGGTTTTCACGTGCCATTGAGTTCGTACAAGGAGGTAATCAGGTTTTAAAGTTTTCTTTAGCTATTGTATCAATTCTTCTTGGAAGAATCTTGTGAGCGCTCGTTTTGCATTTCTATATATTAGAGCTTATTTAAGCTATTCACGTTGTTTGAGGGGTAGGCATATAATCTTACAATTAAAACTCGCATGCAGTTCACGACCATCTGAATGAAGCTCAATCGGATGCTAGCCGCGTTTCTATGTAGCAGCCTTCGAAGCGAATTTTATTACCACTTGAAAGGCATATTCTTTTCGCAATTTATACCGCTACAATGATGGCTGACGAAGTAGATAAGAGGTTCACCTATCTTAAGTAGAGGTTCCAGCGTGGAAATTGGCATGAATATTAGTCGTTGTGTTTCGAATCATTGAAAGCAGAGATTGTATGATTTCTAACTTGAAAGTAATTTGTCATATCACAAGCAGGGCAAATCAGTAGCAGGCGACGAAGCTCCTGGAAGCTCTGGGAGGAAAAAGCTGGAGGAGTTAAACTGGGATCATTCATTTGTTCGAGAACTTCCTGGCGACGAACGCGTTGGAGGTCCCACTCGTCAGGTACATTTCACCTTGGGCTCTAATCAATTGTTTGCGAGGCCCGTTGGGAAGCTACAGTACATTTCAGTGTCTTAATATACTCGCTTTTCGTCGGAGTATTGCCAACTTACACGCACAAGCTTTGGTTTTGATACTCGACTCTGTTGGATTGAGCAGGTGCTGCATGCATGTTATTCGAAGGTCACTCCCTCAGTGCGTGTGAAAAACCCCGAATTGGTTGCGTGGTCAAAGCATGTTGCTGAATTATTGGACCTTGATCACAAAGAGTAAGCCATAACGAAGAACGATATTCTCTTCACGGCAGCGTTAAGGACATGTAATATATGAAAATACAAGCACTAAGATAAATGATGCTCAGGCTAGGCATATCCTATCATGCGACATCCTGTGATTCATAGTGCGTTCTACTGTGTAGAAACTTTGTCGTAATTTGGGTTTTGTGTATTTCAGGTTCGAACGACCAGATTTTGCTTCTCTTTTCACCGGGGCTTCTGCATTGAAGGGCGGGTGAGACTCGCTTTTGAAACCTAGTTTTTACATGTAAACGGTAGCCGAAGTCCTTTATATGTAGTAGATTCTGTTGTTAACTTAGTAATATGAATACTTCGTTACGCTGATCTATGAGCACGTCATGTTCTGGTGCATTGCAGACTATGTTACGCTCAGTGTTATGGTGGTCATCAGTTTGGTGTGTGGGCTGGACAATTGGGAGATGGGCGTGCAATGACGTTGGGAGAGTTGTTGAATTCCAAAGGAGAGAGGTGGGAGTTGCAATTGAAAGGAGCCGGTAAAACACCATACAGTCGGACTGCCGACGGGCTTGCCGTGCTCAGAAGCAGTATCCGTGAGTTTCTCTGCAGCGAAGCTATGCATTTTCTGGGAGTCCCTACAACACGAGCCTTGAGCTTAGTGACCACCGGTGAAGGGGTTCTGCGCGACATGTTCTATGAGTAAGTTCGACCTTGCTTGCCTATCTATCATCTTTCGTTCAGCCTTTCGTACTCATGGTTTTTGCGCTAATGATTTTCCTAACTAGATTGGATCTTGATACTTTGAGCCATTTCATTTATCTTGAAGCTGCATGAGCAGGATTTTGTTTAGCAACGACTCTTTGCTGATAGAGTACATGCCAGTACTTTCTATGTTGAGTGTCACTTTATCTCATTTCTATGTTGCCATTGTGTACTCAGCGGGAACGTAAAGATGGAGCCAGGAGCTGTTGTCTGCCGTGTTGCCCCGTCGTTTATCCGCTTCGGGTCTTTCCAGATCCATGCAGCCCGGGACAAGGCCGACCTACCAATTGTCAAGAAGTTGGCCGATTATACAATCCACCATCACTATCCTGAATTCGAAAAGTTGCCCTTCGAACGGCAGGGCGTAGAGGGCTCTGCTGAAACCCCTAGAGGCGAGAACAATGTTCCTGATATCGACATATCAAAGAATAGATATACAGGTACTTTCATATGATCATCTCGCTTCTAGTGCTCCATTTGCTGATGCTAATCTGAATTTATTCGACATCGGTTCACCATACTGACGACGACTTCGTTTGATGGCAGCATGGTTTACCGAGATTGCAGAACGAACCGCAGTAATGATTGCAAAATGGCAAGCAGTTGGATTCACACATGGGGTTATGAATACGGACAATATGAGTATATTAGGGCTAACGATCGACTACGGCCCTTTCGGATTTTTGGATGCTTTTGATCCTAAATATACACCGAATACAACAGATCTTCCCGGTCGTCGTTATGGGTTCGCCAATCAACCAGATATCGGCCTGTGGAATGTGATGCAGCTGGCTAATACTTTATACACTGCTGAACTCATCACTGCAGACGAGGCCCAATTCGGCCTTGGAAGGTATGCAGATAAATTCATGTCTCTGTATCAGCAACATATGAGTAGCAAAATCGGTTTGAAGGAGTACAATAAAGATCTGCTCAGCAAGCTCCTAAGCAACATGGCGTTCGACAAAGTCGACTACACCAACTTTTTCAGATCGCTCAGTAATGTGAAGGCAGCTCCAACTACTTCAGACGACGATCTGATCGCACCCTTGAAAAATGCTTTACTTGATTTGAGCAAGGAGAGGAAGAAAGTTTGGCTTGATTGGTTGCACTCGTACGTTGAGCTGGTAAGCATAAGTCCGTCCTTGCTCAATCGCTTGTACTCTTCATTAGTTTATTATGTGATGTACTCACGTTTTGCTGGTGGCAGGTGGTTGACGAGGGTGTATCAGAAGCTGAAAGAAAAGCTAGTATGGATGCTGTCAACCCAAAGTATGTCCTGCGGAACTATTTGTTGCAAAGTGCGATCGATCAGGCGGAAGTAGGGGATTACTCGGAGGTTAAAAACTTGCTGAAACTCATGGAGCGGCCATATGATGACCAACATGGCATGGAGAAATACGCTAGGCTTCCACCAGCTTGGGCTTATCGTCCTGGGGTTTGTATGCTGTCGTGCTCATCTTGAGCCAGTGGATCGAGAGAACGAAGTCAATGGCAAGTGCCTCCTTTCTTTCGTGTGAGGTATATAACTCTTTGACTTCAGCCTGGGCTCCTTTTTTCCTCTTCTTCGCAATCGGAGAAAGATAGTAGGAGAGAAATATAGGTGATAGCTTCTGCGCAACTACGAGCTGTGTGTTAGGAGCCGGCAGAAGTTGCAACAAATTGTATCTATTTGTCAAGTGATATATGTTAATATCATGTTTCAGAATCCTCAAGTGGAGAATTTCGTTGCTGTTTTGAATCCGTCGATTCTCATGTTTTAGATTCAACTGTGTAGCATGTTATCGTGATTGCAGCGGGTTCAATGTATAGCCTGTTCTGTTATTGCTCCATGTGGTAGAGCGGATGTCATTTGATCAATCAAGATGTGGGGAATTTTGGGTCCCTGTGAAGGACTCAATTAATTGGACGTAAGGCAATATCAGTGGGATTAGTGAAGCACTGGATGATCTTGATAATAAGGTTCGATTACAGCAAGCGAGAGTTAAATGATTTGAGGCACAAAACGAGTTCCTTTCGGTGCTTGAGATTGTTCTTGCATCAATTACGGAATGGTTTGAAGGACACAAATGCATATTTCATGTTTCATGAATAACAATGAATTATAAAGGTTCCTTAACAAGCCTAAAAACGTTGTTTGCCTTTTGAAAAATTGTTTCCACGTGAGTTTTCCATTTAATTTTCTTGCATTGCTTTGCATTCATCTTCTTCGAGTGCCCTTGAACAAATTTGTGTCATCTTTTTGCATTAAGAAACCGATGTATTTTCACAGGTCGCCCTCGTTCCGTATATAAGTTGTTTATAGTTTCTCGTGAATTAGCATCTAAAGGTTCTTTAATAGGCATAAACAAATCATGGTGGTAGTTAATGGAATAAAGGTTAACCCGATTCTATCAATTTCATATATATAAACTTTATTATAAAGAAGTATTTCATGCCTAAGCCCAAGAGAAACAAATCATAATGACCTCAAAGTACTCCATGCCCAAGAGAAACAAATTATAATGACCTCGAAGGTTTACTTTGCCCAAGATAGACAAATTATTATGACCATTATGATGACCTCGAATATTTACTTTAAAGTTGACAATCTACGAATTAACTATGAGTCAAAGATTTAGGGCTTTGAAGGGGGATGTGTTTGAAATTTGGATGGCTCATTTTTAAACTTGTACGATCAATTATACTTTGGAAAGAGATTAAAAAATGGATAATGCATTTAGGGTCTTTTCAACATCAATCTTTAGCATTTCACAATAAGTGCACAAAAATATCAAGAATCCCAAGGCACTTATTTTGTGCATCAAATTTATAAGATTTTGTCCATGTTTTGAGTAACCCCCAAAAGTGTTATGTCAATTCTTATAATTTACAAAGGTATGGCTTGTTGTACCATTGCAAGTGCAAGTGTTGTACCATTACCAGATGAAAAATATTTTCTCATGAATTTTTTTTTTGCATAAGTGTTATCTTTAGATGCATCTCAACAACGTTCTAGTTGGAAGTTTTTTGATCCAAATAAGTTTGGCATTGGGTATGCAGTGATGTTTCTACCGTGAAAAATGGATGACTATTGAGGAGCTAGATTTCCTACATCCACCATTAGATTTTGACTCTATTTTTTGGGATGAATTTAAATAATAGTCTAGTTTTGGTGGTAGAAAGTTTGACCCAATCGAAGATGTATTGAAGATAAGGTATGACTTTGTGTGCAAAGGGTCTAGTTTTGGACTATTTTTCTTTTGTAGATTTTTTGGCGGTTTTCACCAATGCAAGGCTGATATTTGGACCAAGATATTTTTTTATTGTTTTTTTTTTTTGGGTACGTGAGTGTCCTTGAGATAGAGATGAACAACTTTCTAGTTGGTGCTTTTTTGATTGCAAATGGTTTTTTGGTAGTATTTTCACTTCAAAGTGAAAATTAGGGAATTTTTTAGCTTGTTCTAGGCACTAATACGTTACAATTTTGCAATCTTTGAGGTTTCATGAGTTAAGTTTTGGTCCACATGATCTACGACAAGTCTATTACAAGTTTGTGTGGTTCATTTTCATCTATTACACTTTTTTATGAAAATGTGTGTTTGACTAAAAATACCCCAAGGACTTTTAGGGGATAACTACCTCCGGACTACTTCCAGTCCAAACATAACACATGAGTGGCTCCCTCATGACTTTGTAAACACAATACAAACTGAATATTAAAATATAAATCGGGGGATAAATCCATTAAGTATTTAAAGATACTCAAATCCCTCAAAGTAGATTCTTAATGAGCATGATAACTATTTCTCAAAAGTAAAAAATCTCAAATCTATTTCAATCAAGATTTTGTGAATAAATCCCAATTTGATTAAACGTAGTATGATGTTTTGTAATGCATTTATGGGAAGGCTATTGATCAAGACATTGAGGGTTAATCCAAAAATGTGTCAAGGTCCTTAAATGGGCTTAACCCCTAAATGGTTTGACTCATTGGTAGAGAACATAACACATTCTTAAAAAGTATGTCATAAATGGAAGCAAAGGTAAATTATTTAGATCTGAGCCCTGCAATCTTGTAATAGACATATTGTACATCATGTGAGTCAAATTTTGAGTCATGAGGCCTCATAGATTGCAAGATCATAATGTATTAGTACTCAAAAAACATCACAAAATTTCAACATTTTCACTTTAAAGTGAAAATGCTACAAATATAATTATTCCAATAAAAAAATCACCAACTACAAAGATGTAAAATTTATCTCTATAACAGCCTTGAACAAAAAGAAGCCATGAAAAAATTTTCTTTGCATTAATCATGACCTTGCAATGGTGAAAAGTGCAAAAAAATTTACAAAGAAAAACTAGTCTAAATCTCAACCCTTTGCACTTAAATGTATGCCTTATCTTCAATAAATCTTCCATATTGTCAAGGTTTCTACCACTAAAACTAGACTTGAATTGAAATCCATTTGAAAAAATAAAGTCAAAATCCAATGATGGATGAAGGAGATATTGCTCCTCAAAAATCATCCATTTATTCACTTTTTCAAGATAGAAACATCGTTGCATATACAATACCAAAATATTTGATTCGAGAATCTTCCTACTGGAAAGTTGTTACCCTTCATCTTAAGATCATGATTACATTATTTTTTTTCATGAGAACATCTTATGATTTCCTATAATTGCCTCTCAGTGGCAAAACATGCCCTATGTTTGAAAACCCAAAAACAATATTTGCCTTCACTAAATTGCATGCCATTTACTTGTACCTTATTTTGCAGATGTGCAACTTTTATCACACAAACTAGACTTGATTTGCGACTCAACTCTAGTGATTTCATCCAAAATTGACTCCGGATGAAGAAGTTATGACTCTTCAAAGTTGCTACGTTCATTCAAAAATGTAGATTTACGACAATTGGCCCACTTAAAAGTTAACCCTCAAACGCATATGGGGTTTGCAACGAGCAGCCCAAACTTGAAAAATAACATCTTTTGGACTTGGACATAATGAATGAATGAGTCAATGGTGAGCTTGTAACCTCCTACAAGGTTATGAACAACTCTAACCTACCTACCAAATCATTTCAAAGCACAAAATCACTCATACAAATTGTGTTTTGATTCGTAAAATTTCACATTTTAAATGCATCATAAGAAGGTGACTAGTTTGACATCAAGATTTCAAAAATTAGAACGAATACATGGTTGAAATTTGATGCGTCCTATATTGAATTCATAGTTCATGTTTCCATTCACCACACATTTTTAGGAAGCTTGAATTCAAGAGATGATAATGACGAAATGCGGATTCAACCAACATACACTTTTTCTAATATCTCTCGTAAATGAAATGTGTTATAACCATTTTCATACCATGAAACACGATAGATAGAGATACCATGAACATCAAAGTATAGAAACACGGTTGGGCCCGAGCATTTTCACCGCGGCAATAGTAACTTTAGAGTTGCTACTACTTAAAGCGACAATCTACGGATCACATGGTGCACAGAGTGAACCCGGGCACTCAAGTCCATCCTCTGTCACTACTTACCATGCGGATGTACCAACCCTTTTCCAAATATTCAACCACTTCATTGAAAACCAACCAAACATTCAAGCAAATGAAAAGCCGGTGGAAAATGTCTGTATTCTCACGGAAATGCCCCCCACGAGGTTATTATTGAATCCCAACACCACACCATTGCAACAACATGGTCCTCGTACACCCCACAAGTACACCCATAGTGGCACACTGTACCACGTTTCCACTATGTGCACAATATTCTCATTCCCACTTTGCGAAGAAATACTTAACCCCTAAAAATCCAAGAAAACCGATTCGGTTTTCTGAGATTTCGGGCAGCTCATTTTAAGCATTTAAATTGATATTTTTGCCTAAGATTTTTACTGGGTGCTCCCCATACAGTAATGTGTATGTGGTAAAATTTTCAAAGTCAAATTTTAATTTTATAACCTTCACCTAGAAATTTTAGGTTTCAAGTCCAAAACGGGCACTTTAAAATAATTTTTTTTAATTTTTTTTTTTTTAGAAATATGTTCATTACCAAATTACTATTCAAATTTCAAAGTATCCGAACTCAAAAAGTTTACCAATTTTACAAGGGCAGCCTCCAAAACTTTCAAAAACAATCTTCACAATTTCTAGTAATTTTACAATTTTTTCTTTCAAAAATTGCCAAAATTCGAGATTTTGAATTTTTTCCAAGATTTTGTTTTTCAAAATTCACATTATAATAAATGCACCTTCTCACCGTCGAGATTTTTCTCAAACTAAATATATCATACGTGGTGCTTGTTTTACTATATGGTTGTTTTTAGACCTTCTTTCATAAAATATTTTACATTAAGGTCAAAAAGTGGAATTGGTCTCTAAAATTTTGCATGAGCATAACCAACTTGATTACCTACATGAAAAAAATGAGGGAAAAATATTTGGAATAACAATCATCAAGTTGCCCTTGGCACCATTTAGACAATGCCTCTCACGCAGCGGCAAAAAAAAGTGTTTGTCAAACTTTGATTGTTATGATCTCACAAATGACAAACATCCAACGGTTGAAATTTTGACCAGTCCTTTGTATACAAGTTAGGTACAAGATCTTACGGTTCAAAGTCTAAAACCGGAAAAAAAAGTTTCTCCATTTCCCCATCTCCCAACGAAGGTGAAAAATGGCAGTTTTTGGTTCTGGAGGTCGAGGAAACCCCTGGATTGATTTTTAGGGGTTAATTTGAAAAGAATCCAAGCTACGATATCCATTTAACCCCTAAATTTCCTTAAAACCAGAAATGGGTTTTTGAGGTTCTCGCAGGAGAAAAACTCAACCAACTTTGACCATTATAATCTCACAAATGAGGAAGAATGTCAAGTGAACTTTGAGATCTTACGGTTGAATCTTTTAAATGATGGTTGGATTGAGATTTTAGCTTGATCTGAAGGAAGGTCGAATCTTGTGGCCTAGATCGTTTTGCAACAAGGAAATTTAGGGGTTAATCCACGCCAAATATGTGTTGCTTGTGGTTATACATTCCGCGCATATGAGTGTTGAATTGGCCATCCATGATGTCGGATCTTGACGAAAATGGTTGCGAGACTATTAGACGAATATGGAGTCATCATACTCTTTGGCATCACACGGGCCAGCAGTAGTACCATTAAAGAGCAAATGCCAACCCTAGCATATAATTTACACCCGCCCCGTAGTACTTGCATGTGAGCTGGGGTCTTGTTGACATCCTCGTCGTCATGTACTAGTCGCCTCTTGAATGTGCCTACTTGATTACTTGTCTTTAGCCCACTCCTAAGTTGTTCAGGGTAGCTAACAATAAAACGGGTACAAACCTCGACACAATGCACAATTATTGTCACCGGTTGGGTTCCCTAAACATGCCTTTGATTATCTTGCTAAATTCAAAAAGAAGAAAGTAGGGTTGGTCTACGCATCGGGTGGGACGTTCAAGGGTTAACCCCTACAAAATCCTTGATGCAAAACTGCCTAAATTGCTAAAGGTGATCTTTGTTTACTTCAGGTCCTATAAACTCAATCTAAGCATAATTTAGAAGATCGAGCTTTAGGATCCAGATGTTAACATCACTTCTTATACAAATGCTAGTTTTCAGTTGTTGATTCTTTTATGTTTGTAAGATTATAATGGTCTGGTTGGCTCTTGCGAGAACGCCTAAAAGCAATTTCGGCTTTTTTAAATCTTTAGGGGTTAAGAATCATTGTGTAATTGAGGTAGTTCTACAAGTGTAGGGTGCATAATTTGGTCTTTCATATATCCAAGTGAAAGTTTTAAGAGTCTTGGTGTTTTGTAAAATTACCAAAGTTTGAATGAGATTCTTTTTTCTTTTGAACTTGTTGAATCTAATTCAAAACTTGATTTACATTGCACGATATGAAGGACGCTGTACGGGAGAAGTCAAGCCGTTCATGTGGCCTAAGGAAGGCAAGTATCCTTGTCATGTCATTGATCCAATCAAGATATCTCAAGAAATGAACCCAGAGGACTTTTTTCCCTCATTAGGCCCCATGAACAAGCTTGACTCCCCGTATGAAGCATTTCTTAAAAATACGAGTGACTCTCACTTTAGGCAAACTTGCTAAATAATGATGTGGTACCAAAAACGGTGACCTTTGGAGGAGGTCCATAATAGCACACAAGACTAATCCTCAATGTACTCACCACACCCATTTTAGATTGCACCATTTCAGGACATCCAACTTCATAAAAACATAGAAAATTCCAAATGTTTATCAGAGCATGTCCAATCTTCTACTTACTTTGCCCACGCACACAAATTGCTCACACGGCTAACATATTTGCCACACTCAAATGTTTGTCATCATCAAGCACCATGCATTATGTTGGCATTTAATCCTCCTTGTTTTTGGGCTGCAGCAAGTCTGTGTTGAGTTCATGATGGGAACGGTTTTTTTTTGTTTTGTTTTGAGTCAGCTGAGCATGCAACCATTTTGTCGTGCTCAGAAAAACACGACGAGATCCATGACACCCGCAGAATTTGACAGGAGTAAACTGTTCACATTGTTGCATGTAAGGAACGGGACGGAACCAAGAAAAGGGTACTACCTATTCATTCGTTCATCAAGGCGAACATTGAGTTGATTGACAAACATGACCTAATTAAATCCGTACTCGGGGTCATACACCCTGACTATCGCATTCAACTGAATCAATATGGCTGGTAGAAAATTGTATGGTAGATATGCCTTGAATCAATCGCGCGTGAAAATATTATTTTTTCGTAACGCGGACGAAATTGGCATCTCACCTACTTTGTTCGATTAGTCGTAGCTCCCCTTGTAAAAACAGTTGTCTATATATATATATATAAAAATAGTTGTCAAATGATATACAAGTTGAGTTAATAAATTGTTACTTTTTAACCCCTAAATCTCCTTGTTGCAAAACGGTCTAAGTCACAAAATTTGACCTTCCTTTAGATTAAGCTAAAAAAAATATAAAAAATCTAAGAATTATTTAAAAGATTCAAATGTAATATCTCAAAGTTCACTTAACATTCTTCTCACATAGGCCAAATTTGAACCGTTCACAATTCCTCATTTGTGAGGTCATGATGGACAAAGTTGGCTGATTTTTTTCTCCTGCGTGAACCTTTAAGACCCGTTTCGGGTTTTAAGGAGAGTTAGGGGTTAAAGACTCATCATCTTTACGTTGGTTTTTATCAGAAATCTCAAACTAAAATGCCAAACAATGCATTTTCAAAAGTTAGATTGACCAGATATGGTAGAGTCGTCTAAAATGGAGCAGGTCCCATGATGGAGCTTTAGTAATCTTCACTCAGAGGTACGTAATAGCTTTGCTATGCAAGAGTACCATGTACTCACTGTAGACATTATAGGATACACTTTAGAGCACCATTATAGAAACACCCATATTTTCAACTTACAACTCATTGTAGAACACTCCTAAAATGATGATTCCACTTGCTCTATCTTCTCACTAATTTTCCCCATGGAGAAAAATTGCTTCCACTTGTTAATTTCCTACGCTGAAATTTGAGCCACTATTGAGCACCTTACTATACTTGAAAAAATCGGTACTAGCTCCAGCAATGATCATTTCAAAAGTTGCTGTCATTTTATCTTTCTTACAAGATCAAGATGAATCTCGCAATTTGGGTCTATCTTCTCAAACGTATTTCCATGCACCGTATATCATTCCACACTATAATCACAAAGTATGTCAGAGAATGGGGCGAGCAATGTATCAATAAAAAGCTACATGTTTAAATACAAACTTCCATTCGAAGTACACTCCAAGACACATGCTGAAAAACGCACAACAACATAAAAAACACGATATATTGGTCGCAACGGCACGCTCAAACCTTCAAGGATTAGTTGGAAGCTCCACAAGTGTCAACAATAGGTACACGTACAGAATGTGAATCAATACATGTAGTCACCATGCAGGTTATTACTAACATAATTTGTTGTATTCATTAGTTAGTGATGCATAAACTGTACCCAAAGTTTCAATAAAAACTTGTACTCGGCGAGCTTTTAGTGTCGAAGGAGGCCGCGTGTGTAGTGACGGCCCATTAACTCCTCCCATCCCGCGATTGTGGGAGCTTATAATGTGGCAACATGTTTGATTTTTTAATTTTTTTAAAAAAATTCCGTTCTGGGTGCAAAGGGTGTGCAGATGCGAGGCGCATTTAAATCCACTTGCAATGAGTGATGAGTAGGCGATTCATTCAAGTTTGTGTGTCTATGTTTTCAACAAAGAAAACGTGGAGAGCCAAGTGTCCATGCAAGCTCACTCAGAGCTCGCTAGCGGTTGTCTTCTCGCGCTTCATCAATGATCATGGTTGGTATGACATATCTGTACTTTGCTTTGATTCAGTAGCTCGTCTGACATTAATCGGTTTTCAAAAAAAACGTTTTATGCTCGAATGGTGGCTCAAATTTCAGCATGGCAAATCTGTGACAAAGTTAGCCATGTGAGCAGATTGTGTGCATGCGCAAAGTAAAGTGAAGATTGGAGTTGGTAAAATCAGTATTTGTGAATCCTCCTGGAAATTATGGTGAGATTTTGAAGTTGTACACTTGTAGGTGTTTCTGAAATGGTGCAATCTAAAGTTTATGGTGAGTACATTGAAAATTAACCTTAAAAGCTTTTATAGACCTTTTTCAATATTCACCCTTAGGTGGTAGAAAATTGGTGGTGGTAGAATTACAGTATTTGATTTTGGAAATCCACAAACCACTTGGATTTTTAGGGGTTAATGGATGAGCATAGTACCTCATAATGATAAAAATGACTGGTTTGACGAGGAATGAATGTACCCAATTCCGATTTTCTTGTGCAATAAATTGTCGCAATGAGTTACTTAAGATACAAATCTTGTCACCTCAAGTACACCCCATAAATGACACAATCACCATTTCACACCTAAATATTTCTCTTCTCAAGCACAATCTGGTCACTTTGTAAACTAAGCTTCCACATGCGAAATTGCTAAGAACCGGTTCTTCATGTCATGGAACACTTAAACTTATATAGAGACTGAGATACTGAAGAAATCTGGGTGTATTGCAAAGTACTATAACTTACTGTCAGGAGCAGGTGAAGGGAGAAATACAAAAAGGAAAATGATGTCGCTTGTTGCTGTGACCCCCTGCACCGCTCGCTGCACCGACAGACCATTCAATGGCCACTGACAAAAACGCGTAAACTTGAGTCTTGCATCAACAAAACAGTTTAGTTTTTTTTTTTTTTTTTTTTTTTTTTTTTTTTTTTTGACACAAATGAAAGTACTTTCATTGCATGAGAAAGAATACAACCCCAGCCACAAGTGGCCTGGAAAAAAAAAACAAAAAAAAGGAGTTAGTAGCCTCTAAGCCTATGACTTTCTACAAGACGGACTGAGCCACAGCAACAAAACAGTTTTCATGCATCGACACTTGGTAAGTCATTTCACTGCAGCCTGAGCTCCTGCTTAGGCAAATGCAAACCAAAGCAAAGCAGCGATATGAGAAAAGGAAGCTCACGCAGCAACTTCGGTGGCACGTACTTGCCGCAATCTGGGTGAATATTACGAGAATCTGGGTGATTCAGTGCTCAGTTGTCAATTGACGATGTTGATGTCCAGGCTAGACTGGTCCAGGCTTGATACGAGAACGGCTTGGAAGCGATTAGGCTGCTGCTGCTGAAATTGTAGAGTGGATGCAGTTTGGGTACTGGACTCTGCAATTCTGGAGTGAGGACGAAGGTTGGAGATGCTCATTAATGAGTACGCAGGGCAGCTTTGCGTTTCAGTGAGAGAGATTTTCGGCAGTTTGCAGCAGCTGGCGGGATCTTCGGTTTTGCTACCTCTGTCATCACTGGACCCCTGCATGTTCGGTAAGTGGTCACACAGCTATGGAGTATTCTATTGCCACTTTTATCATCTTCAGCTTCTGTGTACTTCGATACAATGTAGTGATGGGAGCAAGCAATGGGTGCTACTACCCCGAGTGTGAACATGTTTGCTGTACTGATCACGAATATCACTTGCATTCGTTTTCGTTGATTAGATGCATTTCTGGTACGTTTCTTGCATGATGAGCTGAGCTGATATGGTCACATTGCGAGGCAGCAACAGCTACATGGCATGAGGCGCACATTGAATATTTGAAAATTGCCTACTCGCCTGTGAATTGTGATCGATGGAGTTCCAGCAACAAGCTCGCATCGGATGTTGAAAGAGAAGTCTTTCTGAGATTGTGGAGATGGTTGGTTGATTGGGCTGTGTGTAGGATCGAGATGAGAGGAATGGGTAGGTTGGGATTGCTGGTGGTGGCGATGGTGGCACTGGCGATGGTGCGAAGTTGTGAAGGGCAAGGGGGAGGGGCGTCATGGGCGTTGCTGCATCAGAACGTGGGGATTGCGAGCATGCACACGGCGGTGACGCACACGGGGCAAGTGCTGTTTCTGGACAGGACAGACATCGGGCCGTCGCTCATCAACTTGGCCAACGGCGTATGCCGCGACAACATGCGCGACATGAGCTCGCAGCATGACTGCACCTCCCACTCGCTCATGTTCAACCCGGTGGACAACAGCGTGCGCCCCTTGCTGGTGCAAACGGATACATGGTGCAGCTCTGGCGCTTTTCTGCCCAACGGGACGCTCATGCAAACGGGCGGGTACAACGACGGCGTGCAGCGCGTGCGCTGGATCTCGCCCTGCGGCTCCGACGGCAGCTGCGACTGGGTGGAGTCCAGCACGGATCTGCTGCAAGCGGGGCGCTGGTACGCGAGCAACCAGCTGCTGCCCGACGGGCGCATGTTTGTGCTCGGGGGCCAATACTCCCCCACGTACGAGTTCATTCCCAGCAATGGCCAGGGCCTGTTCCCGCTCCCCATTCTGGAGACCAAGAACTACTTCGACTGGTACCCCTTCATCCACCTGCTGCCGGACGGCACGCTCTTCATATTTGCCAACCGCGACTCCTGCATCCTCGACTTCAACGCCAACAAGGTTGTGAAAAGTTTCCCCACCATGCCCGGGGAGCCCCGAAACTACCCCTGCGCCGGCTCCAGCGTCCTGCTCGCGCTCGAGGCTGGCGGCACGGGAGCGCCCGAGGTCATGGTGTGTGGCGGCGCTAATATCATGGCCCCGGGGAACGTCACCGCGCAGTACCCCGCCTCGCAAACCTGCGGCCGCTTGAAGCCCAACGACCCCAACCCCGGCTGGGCTATGCAGGATATGCCCATCCGCCGCAACATGGGCGACATGGTCATGTTGCCCAACAGCCAGGTACTCGCACCTCCTACCATCCCTAGCCTTGATCCAGATAACCCCTAAACTGTGCTAATCTTTGAATCATTCATAAACCACCTTGACGAGGAATTCACTCTGCTACAATATTCCTCGTCGTACTGTAGACTTTGTTGCAATCTTCGGACCCCACTCTTCTAAGGGTGACGATCAGATGAATTTATCTCGTATCTCCCGTAAAATTCCTGATAAGTCCCTTCCCGGGTTGTTGAAAATGAAGAAAATGAGAACAGAAGTGTGCCTCTTTGGTAGCTAAACATTCAGGGGCTGACTTCCATGACATTCCAATCTGAAAGTATTTCGTAAGCAACAAGAATGAAGGGGCTAATCAGCTCGTCACTGCAACAGAGCAGAGGATGCTTCGTAACAGTCGACTGTGATTATGTAAATCTATGATAGATTATTGAATTGAACTTGGACGAGTAAGTCAGAGGTTCTGTTGTCTTCAGTTCTCTTGATTCTCAGACTTTTAGATGTGCTTGAATTTGAACCGTTCGCTGAGTGTTTGAAATCCTAATATTAGTCTACGAGTGAGCTTGATCGTGTATGGACATGGTGTTGCAGATTTTGATTATCAATGGAGCTCAGAATGGGGCGCAAGGGTGGGAGAACGCGGCATCCAACCCAGCGTTGAACCCAGTACTGTACGACGCGGACAAATGGACGTTCGAAGTGCAGCCAGCGTCGACGATTCCACGAATGTATCACTCCACAGCGAATCTGCTGCCAGACGGGCGCGTGCTCGTCGCGGGCAGCAACTGCCACATCCAATACACATTCGTAGGGGACTTTCCGACGGAGCTCAGAGTGGAGGCTTTTCAGCCTGCATACACGAATCCCGTGAACGCCAGCTTGAAGCCGCAGTTTGTCGCGAATCCAACCACAGTCCCCTATGCCGCCCCTTTCACGGTCCAAGTCTCCTTACCAGCACCTGCACAGGGACCGATCGCCTTGACGCTCACAAGCTCGCCGTTCACCACCCACTCGTACTCGCAGGGGCAACGACAAGTGAAGCTCGTGGTGTCCGCGCCCACGCTCGCGGCGGGCAACACTTACACCGTCACTGGCAACGGTCCCTTGAACGCGAACGTCGCACCACCGTCGTGGTACATGCTGCATGCTCTCCATCAAGGCATCCCCAGCAACGGCGTTTGGGTACAAGTCCAGTAATCGATTGAACGCTCAATTCATCATCATCATCCCCCAATTTTTGATAGGTAGCACATATTCATTACAATCATTGGCATCTCAATAATCCGCTACAGTTGCAGAGTAGCAGCTACCTAGCTAGCTAGCTAGGATCACCGAAGAACGTGTAGCATCAATAATTGCAGGTGAGCATGTTCACGGAGTAGATAATAGAATAGAATTTGGAACACTTAAACGGATTGACGATGAACACGATGCATGCTAGCGCACAATATTCTGACTGTCCCTAGTGAGAATAGCTAGTAAGACAGTCTCGTAGGGGCTGTGCTTAGATCTTGCAACTGTGTATGTTTGATTCTTCCCCGATTGTGTTGTGCCTATTCTGAGCGTGTCCTGGAATGGGCTGTTTGAGCATCGTGCGATCAAGGTCAGATTAATAGACAGGTTACGTGTACGAAGTATTCGGAGTAGGATATATGCAAACCGCAAGGCTAGACTAGACACTGTTGATACAATCTCTCTCCTTTTGCGAAAGAGATTGTACGGCACAAAGTGGATGATTGCACGCATTTCCATTGAATGAATTCGTAGCCAGTGGAGTTGGATCCTCAGTCTCAGTTTGCAAGCGCCACTTTGTGCGGTATCGAGAGTTCGCTGCTGCTGCAACTGACAAGTGATTGCGGGTCGATTTTGTCGTTCCTGCAGGCGACCTCTGATCCATGCCATCTCTTGATGACTGCATGTATGAATGAATCGTCATCACCTCGGACCATTAACTTCATGTCTACAGTATGCTTGCTACTGTTGCTCGCGAGTAACTTTCAGACTAAGCTTTTGTTGCCTTGAAACTGTCAATGGATTTGTTTACGTAGGTGTGTCGGTTGGAGACTGCCTGTGGCACTGCTTCATTGGAGTGGGATGATTGGACCCTAGTGTACATATCGTATAGCACAAACTAACCTCCCCTTGAACCAATCTGTACTCTTTCTTTAACCCTTAAAGGTTCTTGACCATTTGAGCGGGCAATCCGGATACAAAAAGCAAGATATTTAGGCGTTGGGCATTAGCATGGTTGTCAAGCAAGATTGTGTTGGACCACGCTAAGAACGCAACTGCTTAGGAATACTCAAACCCATCCTATACAGAACCAAACAGTAAACAAAGATTGCAATGTTGTAGCTCCTTTTTGGGGAGGAGCAAGAAAGATTTAACAACCATGTGAATCACTTGGCATTTAACCCTTAAAGGTCATATGCTTTCCTGATACCACACCCAAAATCTATTTTAAACTCCAATTTTAGCATTATTCTATTTTTAATTTGCTTGAGCTCTATTCTAAGAAAGTATAGATCTCTTAGAATAGAGCTCAGTTTGGAATTCTAAAAATTCCATTTGGTATAATGGAGTGTAAGTTATGAGCAAGATTCTCTCAAAAAAAAACCCAACCCCTCGGGCTCGGTCTGACGTTTAAGGGTTAAATTACCAATCTCACGTTGCATTTGGGGAGATAGAAGCAATCGACTTTGCTTCAGCCGATGTCGACATGAATGAGTCTTGGTAAAGCAGGTTTCACCCAGTAAAATAGAATAACTTGTGCCATGAGAAGCCACTAAGAACCCCTTGGGCCTCTAGGGACCTTCACAAAGCTATATTGTTGTTTTTGTATTCGAGGCTTGCCATAAAATGCAGGTCTCTAGATTAGATTTTAATGAAATCATTCCTACACACTATTGAAAATTTACAAAATATTGGCAAGTGTGATGATTGATTTGAGGATAGAAAGTTGTAGAAAAAAATAAGTGGTCCTATCCTAAACTTCCTCTGGGTCATGAAGGAATAGCCAATGAATTGTTGACGGGAAGTAACATTTCATCTTTATTAACTATACTCGGCGAACAAAAAACAAAAGAAATAGAAAATAAAAATTGCTTTGAGACATGTGTACACAAAGACATGGAATTTTTTTAATCTTTAGTTGATTTAGTTAATCCATGAAGGTTCGTGATGCAAATTGTCTCATTAACCCTTAAACGTCAGACCGAGCCCGAGGGGTTGGGTTTTTTTTTGAGAGAATCTTGCTCATAACTTACACTCCATTATACCAAATGGAATTTTTAAAATTCCAAACTGAGCACCTTAAAGAGATCTATACTTTCTTAGAATAGAGCTCACGCAAATTAAAAATAGAATAATGCTAAAAGTGGAGTCTAAAAGAGATTTTGGGTGTGGTATCAGGACAGCATATGACGTTTAAGGGTTAATGAAGAATGTCCTTGACCTTCTTCTACTTGAGGCTTTAGAAAACTCAATTCAAGCAATATTTGGAAGGTTCAACCATAGGATCTCAAAGTTAGCCTGACTATTTTTGCACGTGTTAAATTTGAACCGTTGATTCTTTTTTATCCATGAGTTTACAGTGATTTGGGTTTTTTGTAGGAAAACCTCAAAACCCATATCGGGTTTCTTGGACCTTTAGGGGTTAAGCATTGGGGAAAAGCTCTGCAATCCGTGGTAACATAACTTGTCCTGAAGAATATGAAAAGTTTTGATTTAAGGATGTGCAAAATTTGCCCTTGGGGAAGGATAGTTCAACACACAACACATCTTACATCGAGAAGTCATAAAATTCAAAAATTAACCCCTAAACGTGCCAAATGACAAAAAACAACATTTTGGATGAAGGGCGGAAACTTTAAAGAGCCATTATTTCTTTGTTCAGAGTCAGTTATGCCAAAATCACTAAGGTTGGGTCCCAAATAGAGTCTAGTTTGTGTGGTAAAAATTCAACCCAACATAATGACATGCATTTTAGTGAAGGCAACTTGTTTTTTTCAGTTTTCAAATATGATTCATTTTTTACCACTGTAAGGCAATTATGGGAAATCTAAAATATTTTTTCATGAATTTTGTTATACAGTCATAATCTTGAGATAAAGTCTAACAACTTTCTAGTTGGAAGATTTTTGATTCAATCGAATATGGTATTGAATTTGCAATGATGTTTTTACAATCAAAAAGGTGAATAAATGGATGATTTTTGAGGAGCTATATCTTCTTTATCCATCGTTGAATTTTGACTTTATTTTTTGTGATAAATTTGATTAGGGTCTAGTTTTAGTGGTTGAAACCTTGAAAAAAATCACAGATTTTTTGAAAAGAAGGCATAGATTTGATTGCAAAGAATTCAATTTTAGACTATTTATCCTATGTAAAGTTTTTGGCAGTTTCACCATTGCAAGACCTTTGATTGCGCAAAGAAATTTTTCTCATGGCTTCTTTTTTAATCTATGGTGCTATTTAGATGGAGGTAAACATCTTTGTAGTTGGTGATTTTCCAATGGCAATAAGTCTATTGGTAGCATTTTCACTTCAAAGTAAAAATACTGAGATTTTGTGATGTTTTTTGAGTACAAACACATTATGATCTCGCAATCTATGAGATTTCATGGCTCAAAATTTGACCCACATGTTGTATAATACAACATATTTACCACAAAATTGTACGGTTGTGATAAGAATAACTTACCTTTGCTTTCATTTGCAGCACTTTTTTAATTTTTTTGATTTTTTTATTATTTATTTTATTATTTATTTTTTAAATTTTTTTTTTACGAATGAGTCAAACCATTTAGGGGTCAAAATTTTAAAACTATGTAAAAAAAATATACCAGATGATCTTGAAAGAATTGTTCATTTGTTTTATTGCCGTAAATTGTATTCTATAAATTTTATTTAATTTCATAAAAGATGAACAAGAATCATCGACTTAAAAAATCAAATATATATAGACATTCATAAGATTAAATAGAAATTTACTAGGACTCATTATAGGGAGAGCAAACGAAAGTGATGACTTACTTTATTCAGATTTGATGTTCCCTCATTTTTGCTTTGGTTCTTGAAGCTTTCTATGTTTTGTGTAACCTTTCAAAGTGATTCAAGTTGTTTATGTGATTATTTGCGATGTTGCAACTTGCTTGTTACTAGCCATATGAGCTATTTTATGAGAATTTCAGGTCTTTGTATGCATGCAACGAAATGTCCCTTTATGTGAACATTAGTGATGTTAAACCCAAATTCCCTAAAAATATGACAAATTAGTTTTGAGTGAATTAACCACCTTGCATCAAAGATAGAAGGATTGTTAATTATTGTAATTAGATCATACTCATATGCGATTGGATGATTTGATAAAAGTCAATGTAAGAAATAGTGTCAAAAGAAGTGACTGGAATGAATTGTCAATGATGACGCTAGAATTAAAATGTGTATCAGATGTATATTTAAATGGTCTATCAAAAGTGATGACGCCAAAATTAAGATGTCTATTTGTGCCTCTAATGACATCAAAATAAATTACTATATTTTCTAGTTTTGTTTAAATATCTTTCAATGTAGTAAGTGATAACACAACCTACTACACTAGTAAGAATTTGGAGGAATACTTTAAAAATATTATTTTATTTTGATGTCATCAGAGGCACTCATTTAATAAACACTCTTGAGTGATCAACGACAAGTCATTCCGTACAAATTTTTGACATAACTTCTACTGGTACATGTTATTTCTAGTACCTTGCGTACCTCATGCATTTTTGAGTCCAATTATTATAATATATAATTTAGTTGCTTGAGAATATGTATTAGGACCTAACCTCGTCATGAGTAACTTCAGTTGTTTCAAACTCTCTCTCGTATAGTGCTTTGAGTTCAAGCCTGCTACGACTTCAAGAAAAAAATTATAGTATAAAGCACTTGATTTCGATATGGCGAATAATGTTAGGATTAGGTATGTGGGATTTTTTTTGTTAAACTCAGTGATCCTTTAGATAATGAAATTTCTACATTTTAGAAAAGTTGTGTTCAAATAGAGCAAGCTGTTGTTTAATCTAATCCTTCCTTTGCCATCCTTTTTTGTTTATCTCAAAAAATTATTTGTATCCCTACGATTTATAAATTAAAAATGTTACCTTTTATTGAATTTAAGTTAAAATATTAGCAATACAATTTGAGAATATATTAGCAATAGTCATTATTTGCATAATAAGTGGTCAACTTGATACTCTTTGATTACTCAACATGGTGGTCTGACCATTATAGGTAATAAGACTAAATATAGCACTTCCTTGTGTTTCGACATGTTTTTGCACATAAACCAACATGTCATCAACTTGGAAATGTGAAGATGATAAAAAACATACATTAAAATAGGTCACTTTGGGTTCTCAAAGATAGGTTGTCAAATAAAATAAGTTCAAAAAACAATAATATGAGATAAAGTATGAGAATTACCATTTCAAGAAGTTGATAGAGGAACAATTAAAATGTACATGGCATACCACCATATTAATAGAGGCGGTATAAGATCTAGTAAACCCCTAAATGCCCAAGCGGTAGGAAGCTTGAACTTTTCTATGAAATGTGCAAGGTATCAAAAAAAAAATCTATATTATTTAGAACATACTCTAAGATATTCCTATCCTAGGATCTTGTAAAGTACTAGTATAGAAAGCTTTACGAAAAAACTCAAAATTTTCTATCACATATTGGGAGAGCCATACATTTGATGAGAAAAAATGCACTTGCATATTTCAGGGCAGATGACTTTGAGCAAGCATCATGAATTCATGCATTGTCAAAAACACAACCTTTCTTGAGAAAACTATAAAAGGGTGTTATTACCATCATTCATCTATGTCCATTCTATCTCCATTCTATCTCCATTCTATCTCCATTCATTTGATTTCCTATATTACAAGTATGTCAATGGGCATCCACAAACCTTTTGGAATGTCCATGTGAAGGTGGATTATCTACTCATCGGGGTTCTCGTCGCTCCGACTGCAAAACCCTAGTTTCTGGTCGTGTTCAAGTGGCATCACACACTCGCTCTTAAATGCACATTGTCGTAAAGGCACCCTTGGTGGTTAGGGCTCATGGTCCCCAATGAGGAGGTCGTGGGTTCTATTTCCCATGTCTGCGTGGTGCTAACCACTGTAGTCCACCCAACTATGGTCGGGGGTTCTTGGACCTCGTTGTATGAATACCTAAGAGCCGTTTGGGGGGATACCATGTCAAGTATCTCTAAGGCACTAGTGAGGAGGTAGAAACTAGCATAGTGTTCATCACGAGAAGGGTTAGTAGTCCCGCCATTGGTGTGATGATCTCCACGCATACATCCAAGGATAGGTTGAACGAACACTCTATTCATGATAGCACCACAAACTCTTGCTTCTACTTTTGATTACTTATTGTAGATTGAGGATCACTCTTAAAATTTTTCAATTGGAAAATTTGCATTTTCTTTTCTTCTTATAAATTACAAGAGCACTACAATAAAAATTATATTTAGTGTTGGATGGCAATTGGTGCAGTTACCACAATCATGCTCCAACACTATTAGTCAACTTGTGGACGATTAGTGTATTGCGAGGTCACCATTTCTTAATGGCAGCCTCCTCTTTAGCTGCCAAAGTTGCAAATTGGATAATTAAGGCTAACACTAAATCAAAATCTAACACCAAATGTCAACTTCTTCATTGTTCAATTCTTTGATTCTTAATATTGTTCACAATTGGTGTTGGGATTGAAAATTAGAGTTCCTACAATTCTACCCTTGTTGAATGCTCCTCAAAATGACAAACCTCTAGCATGTAAGAGAGATTCTTTCTCTAGCTTGGAACGGAAGTATAATACTAAAATTTAGGGAGTTGCGCAAAATGTGTCACATCAAGTTTGGTGAATTACTAGGTATATTCTTAGGTGAAAATTGTCCGCACTTCAGACAATTGCATTAAAAAAAAAAATCATGTACCTAGTCGGAAGCGCGGATAATTGTGTAAAATGCTATTGTAGAAATAATAATCTAAAGTTGTTGGAATCCATCTTAAGATTATTTTCACAAGAAATTCTTTCATGAAGAGGATGATGTAATTGAAATAATCGGCTCGAAATGGCAAAACTTGGCCCATCTTTTGAAATCCTAAGATGTTTCTTGCCAAGTAGCCATGCCACTTAGGTTCATGATTGTATCTCTCTCGATTGCTTCATGCATTGAAACATTCAAAAGAAATAAAAACTGAAAAAGAAAAAAAGAAAATCCTAAAACATAGGTTGCTTGCACTATATTATGAAGGTAAGCTATCTTCTAATTACGGACTTTTTAGTGCAAGAGGTGTGTTGATAGCACTTTCACTCTAAATTGAAATCATAGGTTTACTACAAGACTATACAATAAGCTACTCACTTTCATCCAGATAGATAGATAGAAACTCCGGTCCCTTTCCAAGGGGCCGGCGTGAATGAAGTGTCCGTTCGTAATGCTAATATCCCGATGGCGACCGAACAAGGGGAAATTGGAACAATACTACTTCCCCCTCTCGAGGGTGGACACTATAACTACGCTAGTTTCTAGCCTAGTTACTAATGCCTTGAAGATACTTGACATAGTATCCCCCCAAAGGGCTTTGAGGTACCCATACAACAAGGTCCAAGGACCCCCCACAATAGTTGGGTGGACTATAGCGGTGAGCACCATGCCAGCATAGGGAATAGAACCCACGACCTCCTCATTGGGGGCCTAAGCCCTAACCACCAAGCCAAGGCTTGTAGTGCCTTCACTTTCATCCACAATAAAGACACTTTTAAGAACTATATTTTTGACGAGAAAAATACATAGTGACTTTGAGGGGTTAAGCTATCCACTCTCTCAAGAGCATACTTTGTTATTCATGGATGTATCTCAAAAATAGTTATTCTCAAATCTAAAATCTCGTAATCATTTCCACAAGAGTCTAAAAACCAAACAAGTTGATAACTATTTTGTTCTTTAGATTGGAATAGGTATCTCCTAAAGTGGGTGTTACCCACAAAGCCTCCGAACATGATTGGTTCCAAGAATATTTTTGAAAAATGATAAAAAATTAGGGTACATGGAGTAAGGTCAATATCTTAATAAAAAGGTACTTTGTTAATAGATACATGATTTAATTAAAATTAAGAAAATGACAAGAGGAAATGAACTACAGTAGCCAGACATTCTATTTTTTTTCTTTTCACTTTTACTGTAAATAAGGGAAGGTCTTACTAATTAATTAAGCTAATTTCCAAAGCAAAGTTTCAACTTTCCAGATCTTTATTTTCTCTCACATGTTTCATGTTCCTAAGACACTTGGTCCTTGTCCACAAAAACCAAAATATACGAATCAAACTTATCATGTATGAAAAACCTAATTTTTAAAATTGTTTTTTTCAATCCTATGGCCGTTTGTCATGTGCAACACATGCTTTGGTTCATTGCCGGATGTCAAGACCATGATCTCAAAACCATGACCCAAAATAAGGAATAATAGGCTAGACAATATTAGAATGTCTTGTGGGTTTAGAAGAATCACCCCCCTTAAAATGAGAGAATCTTGGTTTCTAAACAAATGGGTTTTTTTGGTAAACTCAAAGGGTGTGACCTTATGAATATTTTAAAGCTAAGGAATTTGCAATATCCGAAATTTAAGGTGGGCTTGGTCCCCAATAATAAGCCTTGGCACAACAACATCCTCAAACAATGGTAGGCTCCCTCCTAGTAAAGAGAAGATTTTGGGAAAGCGGAAATAGGTGGCATTAGTTACCCAGATTCTGTTTTTTTCTTAAGACTTGAAAATATTATTTTTTAAATTTATTTTTTTCATTTTGGCTTTTTTGGCGGCTGCAGAATCCCAAGGAAATGACACCTGGACCCCATGATGAATTGAGTGGCCCTCTTATCTGGCACTGTTTTTTAACTTTGACCTGATTTTCATGAAAGTGATCCTATTACCGTGCTCCTTTATGGAAATAAGGAGATAAAGTGCTATATCGAAGCTATTTATATTACCAAACAAAAAAGTATTAAGGTTCACATACCTTAATTCGTCTATATAAGATCTGAGTTCCCTTTTAGAGCATGAGATTGATTCTTTTAGATATACTTTTGTCCCTAGTGGGGAAGAGGTTGGCTATATTTTACTCACTTTTTAAATTCAACATGTTCATGTACCGTTAAAGAATGCAAGTGATATATTTGGGAGGTATTTTGAACAATTAATGTGTTGATCCAAAAGGATTTAAGTAGTCAATTCTTTAATACATGAAGTGGTAAAAAAAGAAAGGAAAAAGAGATTTAAGTTTTTTTTTACTCTTTCTTTTTTTGATGAAACCTAAGGTAACCTACACAAATTTTGGCATGAAAAATTTGTTGAGAAGTAATCCATGGAAGTAATGTGAGTGCATGGACAAAATAAGTAGAAGATTGGACATGGTGGATTCATCATTTTGGACTCTTCTAAGTTTTTTTTTGAAATTTTGAAGTTGGAATCATGGGAGGTTCTAATATGGCCTAGTATAGAATTTTCACAAAAGCTATAATTATGTACCTCCTGGGTAGTTGAGTCTAGTGAGCCATTGTTGAACCAAATTGAGTTTAGAGCACCAATACCTTAGACTTTGGACTTCACCACTTTTCAAACAATTCTTCAGAAGAAGTGTACATATAGTCAAAAATTTGTATATTGCACCGTGTATATTTTAATTTAATTTTCTTTAAGAGCCAAAATAATCCAACACAAGTAATGGAAAACACAAGAGAATAAAATTACAAGCTCATGGCTCGGCCATGTTTGGCAAAGCCAGACCATGGTCCAAGCCAAGAAGGTCTCAGTAAGTAAGGAAATTATGATATAACTATACAAAAGAACAATTGAGAACTTTCAACAAGTAGCCGGTTTTCCTTCCAAGTCGTTAGAACTTCATTTTGACACCACGTTTTTTTCAAATTAAAAAATGAGGTTGATTCTTGAGAATCGAATTATTAACCTTATTGTATAACCTAATCAGACTTGCTCAGAGCAAAGCTTATGCACCAAATGGCCGGACTCCATCAACTTGCCGACCAATCACCAATTGTAGGAGGACTTACAAGTCCAAGTCAAGTTTTGGACCAACCACTACACTAAATTTGATAATTAGTGTTAGATTATTATAAGATTTGAAAATGCTATAAGTTTTTACTTTTGCTTTAAAAATTTTACCAAGAGCATTGATTCTGATTCTATATAAGGACCCCATCTTGGCCAATATAGTGGGTAAAATTATTGAACAACAGTAAAAACTTATAACATGTTTATGTAAATTAGTGTATCTAACACTAATTATCAAATTTAGTGTAGTAGCGTAGGCCTCACCATGTTATCTTACTACCTTGCCTTCATAGCAACTTTCAACACTTTGCATTCTCGTCCAAAACACTAGCTTTTGTAGCAGCTACGACAAATCCCTTTTCGAGCGTAGCTCTCCTACTTCAACGAAGTAACTATAGTAATTACTGAGTTACTCATATTATGGCTACTTGTTTACTCAATCACCCTAGAAAAGGGCTTCATCGGACATGTTTGGGGGTACATTCTAACATTCTAGTGATCTTATATTCTCAAACACTCAGAACTTTATGTACCTGCACCTCTGCATTATGATTTGGGCGCTTGCTTATAAATGTCCAAAGACTTCACTGCAACTTGTCCCCTACAGTATTTCGATAGCTTTGCAATCTCTGAAAGGCTACAGGTACAACAGTATGTTGCTGGCTGGCCCCTCGGAGCTCCCTCCGTATTCGCACCGGCCTGTGTATGGTGCTAATAGCACATCTATACATTCTTCCGAATCACCCTAAGAAACATATTCTACGGTGAAGAAAGAAACATATCAATAAGGAGCAGTTCACACTATGCTCATCAGTTGAGAGGTCAAGGAAAGCCAACAATCTAACTGGTGGAGAGCAGAAGTTTGGCCTCTCGGTCTTCACACTAGAGCCCAAAGTCCAGATGTCAATGGTGCCCAAAGTGCCTACATGGCAACATTTTTTGAAAGTTTGGCCCTTCAACCAATAGTTTGGGTCGGATGAAAATGGAAACCCTAACTTTGGTTTAAAGGCCAATCTTTTTCTCAATAAAATAGTGAAAGGTCACTAATACAATTTTTTATGACCTTCTCTCTCCACCTATCACCTAAGAATGAGAGGAGTTTAGGCGATGACCTCTCTACTTGCGCAGCATAGTGTGAACTGCCCCTAACACTGCAGTTTTAAGTGTTGCGTGGCCAAGTGGGGACATGAATAAAATAAACTCTTATAATTGATTGTTGTGCATTTGCTTCTCCCATTAACAACATCAATGTATGTTTTGTATCTCAGAGACTGCACTAAATAGGTAGATTAGTGTTGAAAACAATAACAACCGACTGAAATGGTAGATGTCAATTGTCCTCATAATGTTAAAACACAAAACGTCAACTCAAACACTATTTGTACCTATTAGCAACTTTGAATATTTACATAAGCGTATTTAGTGTTAGATGATATTTGAGGATCTTGGATGAGGAATTGACTTCCAAACTTGATTCTAGACTTCAAACCTTAATCTTCCAGTCTTTGAGAGAGCAAGTTGGCCTCAATCACAACTGACAACCTGATTGTCGTAACAAATTTTACAATAGCTTTAAGTTCAAAGAGAGGTTGGGTACAACTGATAACTGTCGAAGCAAGTTTCAGAAGGAGAAGTGGTGCTAACCCTAATCTAAACCCTATCTAATGTTCACTATTCATAATTTGAGTTGACAAATAGTGTTGAAGGTAACTAATGCATCTAACACTAGTCTACCTCTTTAGTGTACTAGCGTACACTAAAGTATGAAGTCAACGACACACTCCTTTCCTCATTTGACCGGAATACTAAAACTCCAATTCAAGCAAAAGTTTAATATGCTTTTTCTCCATTTTATACGATTTAGCCTCCAGGGATCTCATCAACTCGCAGAACAGGACATCGCAGGACACACAATAAAATTAAAGTTGCTCACATTGCTCAAGATAAGCATTCAAAAGGAGGCTTATATAACAGGGAGCCTCCATCACTGTTTTAATGGTGTACTATATTCCCATCTGTCAGTCAGCCATTTTCTATACTGGTGGTCATTCCTTTGTCTCTATGGCAAATATAACATTTTGTATAGGCGCCGTAGTCCCGGACGTTCACTCCCCAAAATTAAAAAACAAATGTGAAGATTTTAGAATACCACAACTTTTTTCTTGTGCAGGAAAGCTCAAAGCATTTCCGGATTTGCTCGACCTGCAGCTACGAATGATGCTTTTTGAGATGCTTGTTACCTATGTTTAGGTTCGTTTCTTTGCTTGCAATGCCGTACTTGATACATTTGTCAAGGAAAATGCATGTATCCACAATCTTGTTATGTTGGCAAAAGCACAGAAGAGGTGGATTCCAGAGTAGAAAGTGAGCTGACAACTGCTGACTGTGTAGCTTATGGCAATTTGTGAAGTGACCTAATTGCTTCTCAAATCAATTCATGCCATATCTCTGCAAATGAAGATAAACAAGCATGAAAAATTGTGCAGTTTTCACAAAGCTGAAGTGACTTATTTCACTAGGATTTGAGAGATTGAGACATTCTTGGTGATGATACTTTGGTGAAAACTGCACAATGTCCACTAATAGAATTTATGTGTTTATTTATGTCTAATGCAACTTTTGACCAAGTTCAAATTTAGTAAATGAACTATGATATCGTTTAGAGTCATATGTATCACATATGAAAGAATTCAAGAAAAAGAATACCATTCAAAGTTTTGCTGCCTAAGTACATTGCCAAAAAAAATCTTATAAAACTACCACAACATCAAAAGCTACTTAAGTGTTTTACACCCTTTCAATCACCCAAGCATATCTCTCTCGAATCACACTATTTAACTATTCAACGCCCATAGAATCACAAAGTCCGGTCGAAGTCTCAAAATAAGAAATACGGTAAGTACTGTAATAATGGTAGAAAGGCGGTCTCGGATACTAACAGCAAAAGTATTGAAGTCTCCAATACCACCAAGGCGGCAGCAGCAGCAGCACGACTGGAAGAACGTGGAGCAAGACTACTCCCACCCAATTCACGCCAAGACCTCATTCATTCATTTCCTGAGGGGCGCTTCAATTCAAGAACCAAGCCACGCACGCTTTCCTGCAACTTAAACCTGCAGACAGAGGCAGCAGCTAAGTATTGATTGAAGAAGAATGCATTCTTTCCCTGGAGACGCCACCACCAAGTCTAAAAAATATATATATATCTCGACATACTGCAGTAAGTCTTGGCTCGTCTTTCAAGACCATGACGACTGAGAATGATTCATTCATGTAGACTACCTTATAGATTATGTTGCGGTCAGGTTACTCCAATTATTTAAAGCATCGGAAAGCCACTTGTGGCAGTAGGATACGAGTTTCCGTTTTGTCGTGACGAGGCGCGGAATTGCCTGCTGCACAGACACAGCAGCAGACTGGCAGGTGGCGATCGAGGTCCCGGCCTAGCTAACTTCCTGGCCTGCAGTTTTCGATAAGATCAGAATGTCACAGCCTTTTGCGCCTGTTCTGTTCTGATACTATACAGTCTATGCACAAGTTTGTACTGCTGCAGTGGTCCGCTGGAATGGCAGTTCTGATCAACTTGTTTTGTTTCCTGGTATGCATGACTCGTGCTCTTGTCAACCCTGACCGGACCGGCGCGGGCCGGACCGGAGGTGGTGGTTGCTAGCTGAATAATATGATGCTCTTGTTCGAGGTAGTCTTGCATGCTACACTACCTTGAGTATAGTAGTCTCTGCAGGGCAGCATCTTCGTTCGCCATAACATTCTTTCTAGTATTTTCCACCAACTCAACACCAACTGTTAGCATCTGGAATAACTTAATCGCCGGCTTGTATGTAGCTCCAAAGCGCTTGGCACGACGTGGCTGCTGCTGCTTACATTGCATGCAATGGTTGCTTCCTGGAGGAGCAAATCTGACCCCAGGATCTAAAATTCTAAATTTTTGGCATCTATTTTGTCGAGCTCTCGCTTCCGAAGTAACGCTAACTCTTGGAAGGAAGAGGACATGCATGCTCCTCTGTATCACTACAAAAGAGTTGTTGATATATTAGTGTTGCACACATTAATTGTGAACCAAGACACTAAATGTTACGCGTCCCTGTAATGTTGAAACATTAATCTTCATTAATAGATATTGTATTTAAAATCATGAGAATTTAAAGGAAGGGGAAGAAATTGTTAGAATTGGTAGGATTGGTGACTCACGTAAAAGTAGAATAAAAATATTATTGATAATGTAATCAAGGACAACCAAAGTTGAACATCAATCTCAAAATTGTTAAGAAATAGTGTAATGTTTGACATTCTGGAAAATAACAATTATCCTTAAGTTGATGCATAGCTAGTTGATAAGGTTCATAGCCATGTTGAACAATAAAATGAAAAGAGTCGTATATCATGTATTTAGAAACGCAAAAACACCTATGCTATGCAAAAAGTTCATTTAAAAACCGTGGGTATATCTTAACTTGCTCCTATGAGCAATTTCATTGAACTGATACTTTCTAGTACACACTTTGAGACCCTTCCCAACATGAGAATGAGTACAACACCTCAGAATAGGCCAAAATAGGCCCCTCAAAATGCACTCATTTTATAGCCAAAGCCTCAATTATTTATGTGCAAAGAGGAGCCTTGTTCCAAAGTAAACCCAATATACAACCTCTGTTGATTAGCATAAGCCATATTAATGTGATGACTGTTAACAACTCACTCTATTAAGAGGGAGCTATGACTACTGATAGATGTTTTGGCTTGCAAATTCTAAAGTTCCATAGTATATTCATAAATTTTATTCCCACTTGTATTTATCTTCTTTTACATTTGCTTATATCTATTTATTTCAATTTCATTGCAAGTTCATTAGCAAGATATATATGCATTCCTTAGATTCCCTCAATACATGGTCGTATAAGAAAAACAATAACTGCAGATTCATTTTGAGGCTAGTGTGAATAACTAAGTGTTTGTTGAACTTATCCTGGCTTGGATGTATGCCTAGAGGTCTAACACAAACGAATTGTATGATTACCGGCTCTTCTCGAGCTAGACCGTAGTAGTACCTTCTTTCTAAGTGCCATGGCCCTTCGTCTAAGACCGAGGTTTGGCACTAGAAGTTGTAAACTCTAAACCCTAAACTCAGTTGTTTCAACTTTTCACCAAAATTATGCACGTGAATCAACAAATTAAATCACAATAGCGTAGCCTACTAGCAGCTTCGTTCATAAATAATTAGAAAAACAGAAGTCGAATTTTTTTGGAAATTACACTTGCAGGCTGCCGAAACAAAGAGATATTACAATATAAGAATTCTGAAATATTCAAAATAAAGGAGCAGCCCCCCGTCTTTAAATGAAGGAGCAGCCACCAGTCTTTAATGCATACTGTACAAAGCGCCCATGAAAAATGAATAGTATTCTGGATGAAAATTGAACTTATGAGTATTTATTTTCCAAAAAAATCGATTTAAAAAAAATTCATTTTGGAGGTGTCGAACATCACTTTTTCAAAATAATTAAATATTCGACGGAGCATGGTCGAAGCTGCTAGTAGGCTACGGTAATTCTAACTAATTTTAAAATCATATTCATGGTTATGGCTCTTGGCCAAGAGCAGTCACCATGATAAAGCAATAATAGATTTTTTGAGTGGCACGATCACTCTTGTACTGTAAAGTGGATTTGGACGAGACAAGTTCAAGCTCAATTTTCTAATATGAATTCTCATTAGTCTCCCTATTACACTCCCCTTCTCCTTAAATAATTGAAGACTAACCAATCAACAAATTTCAACCTCATGGCCTCTCCTTAATTGTAGCTGAGTGCAGGCATTTGCCTCGACCCAACTACGATCAAGAAGACCATCATGAAAACATTATCCACTATGGAAAATTCAGCATACTTTAGGGACCTCAAAGTAAGTGGACATTTGCCAAATCAGACGAAGAGCATTTTACTCTCCAATCACATATTTCAAAAAACCATTATCAATCTTCACGATCCATAATGTAAAAAGCAACCCTAAGGGGGCACAATTACATCAATTTTTTAGTGAATTCTCCTTTGTTTATCTTATTGCTACAAGACTAGATAAATAATTGTTAGTACAAAGACTGACACCGCAGCTGCAACTGCAAACACATTCAAATGCAAGGGTGGACTTTCATGACAAATTCCCAGACTCCTGTCTCCTCTCACCACTGCAAGCAGCATCCCAAGCCAATTGTTAATTCTTTTCAACCTTTATTTTTAGGCAAGGCATTTTTTTTATTGTTAAAATAATACAAACCAAATGTTCAGTTTACAAGGTGCCACGTAGGAAACCTGAGCAAACGTGTAAATGAAATTAAATTGTTCCGCATGCTTCCATTGAGAATACCGAAGTAATAATCATATAATAATAAATAATCACCTATAATCTGGTGTCCATGATCTGTGAGGGCCTTTCTTTGTTTAAATTTCAGTCTGTGTGACCCCTGGATGTTTAGTGTTTTTATTATATAATGAAACCCCACCCTTACTAGAGCTTTGTCTTTTTACCTGTCTATCCCTGTTTGTATATTATTAGTGTGGCTGATTTTGAATCTCTTTATTTTAGTCAATGCTATATGCAGGTGATAATGAGAAGACTGCATGTGCAAGCCCAATGTTTTTTTGGGTTTGCGTATAAGGCCATAACATGGGTAGTTTTGGATTGAATTTGAGATGAGCTTCACCTTACGTATAAACTTGTGTATAATGTTTTATCCTTAACCCTTAAACGTCAAGCCCTTCCAAAAACACACTGGAAACCAAGCCCGAGGGGCATGCTTGGACGTTTAAGGGTTAAACTTGCTAATGCAAAGAGTAAATTTTGAGCTTGAGAGGAATGTGAGCATAGGGATCTTTGAGCACCCGCAGCCTTGCACGCGGAAGGCTCCTTGGTAGGATGTGGGCGGACCGTGCCACAAAGAATATGTCGCAAGGGCACCTTGGCAAGGAGCGGTAGGGAACCGGTTCCTCAAATGGAGTGGTTTTCACACCAACTTGAGGTCACTCGGCATAGTCATGGCATAGCTTTGAAATCACTTGTGGGATTGTTGTAGGCTTGACCATGTGACGCGCGTTACGTGTAATATTAACAAACTTGGCGCGAAGGGGAGGTGGTGGTGGACACTTAGCTAGAATGCAAGTATCAAGAAGGGCTTCACACAATATCCACGCAAGAGGTCACGCCTACTATAAAACTTGTTAACTTAAGTTTTTGAGTAGCATGGCAAGTGTCTCATACTTAGAGTTTTTCTCGAGGGAATGGTGCCTTACAGATACGCGACATGGTATCCTCCTAAAAGCTTTCAGGTACCCATACAATGAAGTTGAAGAACCCCCCACTATAGTTGAGTGGACCATAGTAGTAAGTACTAGGACTGCTTGGGGAGTAGAACCCACGACCTCCTCATTGGGGGCCATGAGCCCTAATCACCAAGCCAAAGCTTGTGTTGCCTCATTGAGTTGGTACTTCTATTGAACTTTAAAAAATGGGAGAGATCTTTTTTGAAGAAATTCCAACGTCTCAAAATTTTCCTGATTGTGAATAAAGAAAAATGTAAAATTAAAATACATAGTGAAGCTTGCCCTTGTAAATTTAGAGGTTTCCTTTGTGCAACTCATAAAAGTTCCAACTTGGTTCACCTGAAATTTTGAGTAAAAATTTGGTATAATGATATATAATTTTTAAAAATTGAATTAGAAAAAGAAAAAGAAAAAGAAAAAGAAAAAGAAAAAGAAAAAGAAAAAGAAAGAAAGAAAGAAAAAAACATCCACTGCACTTGAGCATGAAATTATCTTACAAATGGCAAAGATCCTATAATTACAGAAATTTACATTGTATTTGTAATAGTAGCTAGGTTTAAGATCCTACATTTAGAAATAGAAAATAAATCGTATAATATGTTTGAATCTTATAATGTGTCATTGATGCATTAAGTTGAGTTCAAGATCCTATGGTTGGCTTCACAAATTATTGCTAGGGTTTGTAAAGCATGAAGTAAAAAGTTGCTAGGGTTTGTAAAGCATGAAGTAAAAAGGGGCTAGTTTTAACAATTTCGGCGAATTTGTTACCTGAAACCGTAGGGGTCAAAATTCAAGAGAAAATCAACTCCTAAGGGTCTGTAAAACCCAAAATGGGTTCTATGCAATTTCGAGCAGCTTGGATGATAAAAAGGATCTAAAATAATATTTTTACTTTTCCAAGTTGTTATTATTATACCTTCTTTTTAAAAAAAATCTACATGGATTTTCAAAAAGCGGAATGAGTCTTCAAAATTTCTGCATAAGCATTCTTAGTTATCTACATGGAAAAAGAAATGAGCAAAATATTTGGGGCAACAATCACCAAGTCTTCCTTTGCAAAAAATAGAGTACCTCTTCTGGACAATGCCTAAAAAAGGTTTTTCATTCATTTTTAATAATATGATCTCACAATTGGTGCACATCCAATGGTTGAAATTTGACATGGTACTTCTAATAGTAGTTTTATTTGACATTTTACGATTGAAAATCCTTTACAGTAGAAATAACTCTAGTCTTATATCAATCTCGACAAGGTGGCCAAATATTCCACCTTTTGAGTTCAAAGTTCCAAGAACCGCTCGAACTTTTAGAAACTAAGGTTTATGAGAAACTCGAAAATGAAAAAACCCCGAAAGACACCCTTGTAAGACTTTTACACAATCCTTGGGTATAGAACACCTTTGTTTAGAATTAACTAAGGTGTCATAGACCATCCTTAGAAATATAATTACAACCCCTTAGGATGTTATTTACAAATTTAAACACACACAAGTTGCTAATACAAAACGAGAAAAAATAAAAATAATCTACATGGTATAATGCTATGTGATTGTTTAGAGGCCTCCAATGAATGAATGCAAGGGTAGGCAAGCTAGGGGAGTAAGTTGTGGTAGGGGACTAGGGGAGGGGGTTGCAATTAGATGATTCGAAGACAACTTTAACCCTTAAACGTCATATGCTTTCCTGATACCACACCCAAAATCTCTTTTAAACTCCATTTTTAGCATTATTCTATTTTTAATTTGCTTGAGCTTTACACTAAGAAAGTATAGATCTCTTTAAGGTGCTCAATTTGGAATTCTAAAAATTCCATTTGGTATAATGGAGTGTAAGTTATGAGCAAGATTCTCTCAAAAAAAAAACCCAACCCCTCGGGCTGGGTCTGACGTTTAAGGGTTAAACATGCCCCAATTGGCGAAAGGGGTGGGGGGGAGTGGGATTTTTTCTTTCTTTTTTTTTTCTTTAGAGAAGTGGAGCTTGCTAATTAGAAAAGTCTGGCAAAAGAAAAGCCATGGGAGTGGGAATCTGGTGTTTGTATTAGAGCTCTATTAGTGTAGGCCTGGAATAAGCTTAATTAGTGGGGGGAGGGGGGGGACAGTGGCCATTAATAAGTTCATTGGAGTGCCGTGTCACATGGAACATGCATGTCTCCCTCCCCTTCCTAGTCAGAAAGAAAATCTCACTTGCCTCTGATGCTACCTGCACCCCCCACCTGTAAAATGTAATCCTCAAAAAAAAGGGGAAAAAAAAAAGAAAAAAAAAAGGAAAAAAAAAAGAGTATCAATTTTTTTAAAAAAAATAAAAATAAAAAAAATTGGGGTTTGAACGAATCGATTGACAAAATAAGGTAAGGTTAGGTATTGGTGAAAGTTTTAGTATGGTAAAATTTTGGTAAGAGTAGTCATGTGAACAATTTGTATGTATGGACAAAGTAAGTAAATGATTGGACAAGTTAGAATTATCATGTTTGAATCCATCTAAAATTTGTTATGAGTTGGATTTATAGGTATTCTTGAAATGGTGTTCTTTGTATTCACAACTAGGGCTAGGAAATTATTTTCAAACTTTTTATATTATGATTCTACAATTGGTGGGGGGTTTATGTCTAAGATTCGATGCACATGTACATGGTAGGTATTAGATCTTAAGGTTACAATGTCTAAAATACATCATGGAATGAAAAACCTTCACATTGTATCCAGTAAGGATAGTTTTGAGGAGAAAGTATAGATTTGAGACCTTGGAAGTCTAGGGGATAAGTTAGCCTACTAACTGGTGGCAATAGTACCATCAACCTTGGTTTGATATTTGAGGTTCTTGATAACAAGGTTGCTTTTATATCAACCTTGGCAAATTAACCTTGGTTTGATATCAACTTCGGCCCTTGATAACAAGGTTGTAGAGGTTTCATTTCTTATACGGTCAATGTGGTATTCACCACTTTTGTTCATTCGACTATGGTGTTGTTTTTTGGACAAGGCACCACAAGCCTTGGCTTGGTGGTTAGGGCTTAGGCCCCCAATGAGGAGGTCGTGGGTTCTAATCCCCATGCCGGCATGGTGCTCACCACTATAGTCCACCCAACTATTGTGGGGGGTCCTTGGACCTTGTTGTATGGGTACCTCAAAGCCCTTTGGGGGGATACTATGTCAAGTATCTTCAAGGCATTAGTAACTAGGCTAGAAACTAGCGTAGTTATAGTGTCCACCCTCGAGAGGGGGAAGTAGTATTGTTTCAATTTCCCCTTGTCCGGTGGCCATCGGGATATTAGCATTACGAACGGACACTTCATTCACGCCGGCCCCTTGGAAAGGGACCGGAGTTTCTATCTATCTATCTTGTTTTTTGGACCTTGTTGTTGAGCACCTCTAAGTCCTTGTAAAGCCCGAGGTCATTAGGTAAATAAGTAGCCATAACATGAGTAACTCAGAATTTCAATATATTACTTCGTTGGAGTAGGGGAGCTCTACTTGGAAAGAAGACTCATGTAGCTTCTACGAAAGCTAGTGTTCTTACGAATGCAAGCTAGTAAGATAACGCGATGAGGCCTACTAGTGGTTGGTTGAGAACCTGACTTGGGCTCGTAAGTCCTCTTTCGTTGGAATTTAGTGAGTGGGCATCTCAAAGGAATAACATGTTAACTATCCCTCATGCAATACCGTAAGAATGTTGATTAGTGTAGGGTACATTAGTCATGAACTGCCCACTCCAAATGTGAACAATGATAAAAAATCTGCAACACTACATATAGTATATAAGTTGCAAAGAATTGTGTCAAACTCTAGCCCTAGAGCGTCGAAGCGAACATAAAAGTGTTCGATGAATGAATTTGAGATCTAATACCGAATAGACAACGTTCTTCATCTAAAATCATCTTCCTAACTTCCTCATCATCCATCACTCATCACTGGTGATGGGTCCGTGGATGGGCTCCGGCGTTGCAGGGCGAGTATCGTCAAAGCTTGCCGCAGACATCGATGTTCTCGAAGCTCTATCGACAGAACGACACACTGCCGCAACTTGCTCTCTACAGTTTCCAACAATCGGCGATGATGGGATCAGAAGCAGATTGCTGGTGGAAGCGGATTTGGGGGTTCCCAAACATGCTTCTGATGCGAAACGGACTGATCAGAGCACAGTTTTCGAGTTCTGGTTTGTCACCAGACTGCCGCATGGACGCGCTCTGCCGGTTACCTTCCAATGAAGTGTAATTCATTTGCAAGGTAAGAAGAAGAACAACAACAACTCAAACCTATTTAGAGGTCGGCTTGACTAGAGTGTTCCTTCGACCTATCCTCGTATGTATGTCTGTCGAGAGCTCATCACACCAATGGCGGGACTACTAATCCCTCTCGGAGTGAATACTATGCTAGTTCCTACCTAACCACTGATGCCTTAGAGATACGTGACATGGTATTCCCCAAAGGGCTTTGAGTAACCCATACAACGAGGTTTATGAATCCCTCACCATAGTCGGGTGGAGTATGTTGGTGACATTTGCAAGGTAACCACCGTTTAAGTCAAGTCGAACAAAGAGATAAAACACTGAATTTTTATTACTTAGCTTCGTTACAATATTGCGTTCTTTTAGGGTTCCAAAGTCCAAAATCCTATTAGAAAATAAAACCTTGAACAAATTGAGTTACAACTTATTTTTGAGTTGTTTATATTTTTCATTGTATTAGGGGGAGCATGTCGTCATATCTTAGGTGATTGTGTCACTCTAGTTGCAAGATAAGAACGTTTGAAGCATAGGCATTTTTTTAATATTTGTTTTTCCTTCTTCTTTCAAAACTAGCCTAATTACAAAGTGGACATTTCCCAGGGTAAGAAATCTGCATTTAAGCTTGGGAAATTCAAAAAATGTTTTCACTTAGACATAGCAACACAGAATGACCACTAACTTCAAGGTACCAAAAGTATGCTAATTTTCCATAGTATATAATGTTTTCATGGTTTCCTTGATTATACATGAGTCAAAGCAAATACCTCTACTCAACTACAATCAAGGAGACCATGAGCCTCAAAAATCAGCGATTGGTTACTATTCAATTATTTAAAAAGAAAGGAGGGAAAAGGGGAGGGTAAGAGAGAGAATAATGAGGAAATTAGAAAATTGAGCTTAACCCCTAAACGTCCTTGGGGTATTTTTAGCCAAAAACTCATTTTCAAAAAAAGTGATATAGATGAAAATAAAGATAAGCTATTCAGATCTCAACCGTACAAACTTGTAATAGACTTGTAGTAGATCATGTGGATCAAAACTTGACTCATGGGACCTCATAGATTGCGAGATCATAACATATTAGTGCGCAAACCAGGCCACAAAATACCATCATTTCCACTTTGAAATGAAAATACTACCAACATGAAATTTGCAATCAAAAAATCAGCAACTAGAAAGTTGTTCATCTTCATCTCAAAGACACTCTTGTACCAAAAAAATTCATCAAAAAAAAATCTTGGCTCAAATAGTAGCCTTGTAGTTGTGAAAACTGCCAAAAATTTTACAAAGGAAAAATAGTCCAAAACTAGACCCCTTGCACTCAAATCCATGCCTTTTCTTCAATATATCCTCGATTGGGTCAAGGTATCTAACACTAAAAATAGACTATAATTGGAATCCATCCCAAAAAATAAAGTCAAAATCTAACGGTGGATGAAGGAGATCTATCTCTTCAAAAATCATCCATATTTTCACTTTTTTCATCGTAGAAACGTCATTGCAAAGCCAATACCAAAGTTAACTAGATCAAAAAACTTCCAACTACAAAGTTGTTGGGATGCATCTAAATATCAAACCTATGAAAAAAAATTTATGAAAAACTATTTTAGATTTCACATAATTGGCTTGCAATGGTAAAACATGCCAAATGTTTGAGAACCCAAAAACAAAAGTTGCCTTCAATAAAATCCATGCCATTTATTCATACTTTATTTTATGAGTATGCAATTTTTACCACATAAACTAGACTTGATTTGTGACCTAAACCAAGTAATTTCGTCAAAAAAAATATTTTGGATGAAGAAGTTATGGCTCTCCAAAGTTTCTGCCCTCCATCCAAAATGTCGTTTTTCGACATTAGGGACGTTTAGGGGTTAAACTTCTCCCGGTCCATATCCACTTTACACTATAAGAGTGATCAAGTCACTCAAAAACCCTTTTTTGATTTATCATGATGACGGCTATTGGCCAAGAGCCATGACCATGAAAATGATTTTATTTTCTTGGTCATGGCTCGTGGTCCATAGTGTAAAGGGACCCTAAACTTTCATATAGAAAAGTACAATCCAAGCTGCAGAAGAAGATAGAATATAGAAACTCCAAAAGTCACGAACGAGAATGAGCACAGATGAGAACCTAATTTAAAACCCTCATTCCAGTTACTAGGAATAATATGAGGAATATTCCAAATTTTAATTCTTTCTTCATGAGGAAGCACGGTCTTACAGTTTACCATTATTATTGATATTATTATTATAGGTGGTTGGTTAGATTATAATTCCAAAGGGAATAACGAACTAAGTTACTGTGCTAACTAGAAAGGAATTAAGGAATGAACAGCATTCCAGGGAATTATAGCAACTAAAATGGACATCCACAACAACCTGAATGAATGATAACGTTAAGATGGTATAATTGCTATTGTGCCATTAATTTAAAAAAGAATCTCAAACTTCATATTTATGTCGTTGCAGTTTAAGTGGAAAAATGGATGATATTTGAGGAGCCATATTTCTTTCATCCACTTCTAGATTTGACTTAATTTTCTAGGGTGGATTCAAATTATAGTCTAGTTTTGGTGGTAGAAACATTCACCCAAAAAAAAAAATGTTGACGAGAAGGCATGAATTCGAGTGCAAGGGGTCTATTTCTAGATTGTTCTTCCTTCGTATAATGTTTGGCAATTTTCACCATGGCAAGCCTATTAGTTGAGCCAAGGTTTCCGGTGGCCATCGGGATAGTTAGCATTACAAACGGACACTTCATTCACGCCGGCCTCTTAGAAAGGACCGGAGTTTCTATCTATCTATCTATCTTGAGCCAAGGTTTTGATCATGCATGATGCCTTTATACCAAGACAAAAACACAACCCCTTTAGGAAATATGATATGGAGTGAAGTTACCTACAATACATTCATTTAACTTTAAAACATCAAACATATAGATAATCATATAATATTCTTGCAATGAGTGGAGGTACACAAAAACAAGATAGATAAAAGATAGAAAGTCAAGTTCTTTTCTGATGGGTCCGCGTGAATGAAATGTTTGAGGTACCCATACAACAAGGTCCAACGACCCCCCACAATAGTCAGGCGGACTATAATGGTGAGCACCACACCGGCATGGGGAAATAGAATCCACGACCTCCTCATTGGGGGCCATGAGCCCTAACCATCAAGCCAAGGCTTGTGGTGCCTTCACAAAACACAACACATTATTGAATCAATAAATTTTTTTATTTCTTTGAAAATATTTAGAAAAAAGAATTTCATTTAAGGACTCTTTGTTTGACGTGCACTTTAACATGCACTTGAACTAAAGTGACCGTTATTATACACATCTTGTAACAATGAATGAATCATGGCGTTGCAACATTATGGTACGGTGCTCTATAATGGCTCAATTTTCAGCACGAGAAATCTACATGGATGTCACCAGTACAAGCAATTTTCGTGCATGGGGAAAACTAGTAGAAGAATAGAGCAAGTGGAATCATCATTTTTGGACTCTTCTACAATGAGTTATGAATTTTTGAAGTTGAAAGTATAGGTGTTCCTAAAATGGTGCCCTAAAAAGATACCCTATAATGTCTGCAGTGAGTACATGATACTATTGCGTGGGGAATCTATTATGTACCTCTGACTCAAGATTACTAGGGCTCCATTTTCGGCACTGCGCCATTTTTGGCACTGCTACCATACAAGGGCTTTCGAAGTTTTCATATTTTCAATGAAGGTGACCATCCATAACTACCACATCTGTTCTAGCTCATTGTTTGATAAATAAATTCAGATACAAATATTCATTTTGACTAGGAAAGTTAGAATCTAAATTAGTAATGAGCCACTCACACCCTACTTAACCATGCTACAAAAAATCAATGGTGGGCACTTTGAGAGGTTGCCTATGGAATGCCAATAGTCAAAGTTGATTCTAAACATTCGCCTCCATACTACTGATGTAAAAGTCTTGCCATGTTTGTGTTTGGAGGCTTATAAAAAATAAACTACACACTTAAATGAAGAAGTGTTAACCCCTAGTGTCGAATAGAGCCCGAATCGAATTGTTTGGGGGTCTGGTGAGCCTCTCATTTACTATATTTAGCTCATATGAAATTGAAACCTTATGAGGTTAAAGATTTTTTCATATCTTTCCGAAAAGTCATTCCATGCTTCAAAATTCCTCATACTTTAGGAGATATTTACTGTCAAAGTTTGAAAACACTATTTGAAATCTGCCCAAAACTGCCCAAACTGCGGTATATGCTTGTTTATTTTCAAAATCTGCCCTAAATAAATAAGATCGCAGGAACTTCAAAAATTCACCAAAAATGGAGATTTTACTTTTTTTCAATTTTTGTTTTTAGTACTTGAAAATAAGGTTCTAAGGCATGATCTCATTGTTTGGATATTTCATCTAATTATTCTTCTCATGTCATTTTGATTATCAAAGAGGGGCCTTTGAAGTTGAATTTCAGAATAATTACCTCCATGTGAAAATTCAAGCATGGCTAGGTTATATAGGTCGCATTAGGGTAAAAATTGCATAGGCATGTTCCTAACTTACTTAGGAACAAAAATTTGAAGAGCCATAGTTCTCTTAAGATTGGTTTTTTGGGCTCACACAAAACTTCGAACCCAATTTGCAACAAGGGAAAAAAAAACTGATTTTTTAAGCTTTGAATGTTCCGATCTCACAACTGGTAAGGAATTTGAGACTAAGTTTTGGTACACGCATACATGGACAAGTTAGGTATAAGATCTTACAATTACATACTTGAGATTACGTCAAAAGTTGAAAATTTACATCTTGCATTGAAAGAGGGTAGTTTTGACAATTTTGGGGGCTTTCATCTTTAGGGGTTAATTGCAATTCATAGGCAACTCACCAAACTTCCGTTGCATATGATTTTCTTTTCAAAATTATTCAGAATTTGGAGGTGACACGGTTATAATTCCCAATCGACCCAAAAATGGTCGTTTATGCTATTACATGCACACAACTCCGTATTACTTGTTCCCCAGCAGGATGTGCTCTGAGGTAGAGCTGTGGTTGCTACTTCTCAAGGCAAAACAAAACACCAAGCCTTGAGGAATGGGGTGCTGTCTTGACAATCCATGATGGAAGGATGTTCTCAAGGTAACATGATAGCCAGGAACTCATTATTCTAATCCAGCTCTTTGGCAGGTAATTTTGGGCCATTCCAACCCTTTGATTCTCCAACATTGCTAATAAGGAGGAGAGGTTCACTCCTACCACTTTTTTTAAGGACAAAACAAGAAATTCGTCTCTTGCACATTGTCGCAGTATTTGCTACTTAGACTCTATCACCGGTAGCCCTACGTTGGAATGCCCTCTCAGTCTTACTAGTTACTGCAGAGCACAGGTAAGCACACATGATTATTATGCTGAGCACTCAACTTGTGGTAGTTTATTCTTTAGTCACTGTTTGAATTTCCTAAGTAGAGTTTCAAGAGCATGTGCCAACTTGTTTAATCACATTTCCAAGCTTGGATGGAATCACCTTGTACGAAAAATCCAAAAGTGGGAGATTAAGGGACCAATTAGCTAATTTTGGAGCTCACTCACTCTTCTAGGTATATGAGAAGCCACATTCTAGTGACATATTGCATGTGCTAATTAAGAAAATCAAAGGTCTAGATACAATCATGTTAGAGCACAAGAATAGTGTCATGAAACATTGACTTTATTTGCTTGTGGAAATGGTGAAAGCTATGATTATAGATTCTTATTCTATCGTGTGAGTTTGTGAATGAGACGTTGTTGTGTGTGGATCATTCTATGAAATCATTTTGGAACACTACAAAGTCTTTGTGAGTTGTGACTATGTACACTAAATTTTCCAAGAAGAAGTACACAAATTCTCATATGTAAATTTCCTCAAAGCATCACCGCTAGTTACCACAAATTGAAATTGAAGAATTGCATGCCCTTAGCTCTAGAAGAATGGCCACTAGATAGCCCCCCGTAGAATACACCTTCTGTGGCCCACTCAATCTCAACTCTCTCACATAATCCTACCATGCCATAGAAACCTCTTCTGTTCTTGGCTTGTTGGAAGCCTTCTTGGGCATAATACATCATCCTCTTATTTATGATTGGTAGAAATTCAATTTGGTTAACTCTCTGAATTGCTAGGTTGCCACAGTTTGAGGCACTCAAACGACTTAGAGTCTACTCATTCCCTCTACTTAGACCACATATACACTAGTAAAAATGTCCCAAAAAATATAGCACACGAGGAATAAGTTACCAAGGCCCTTCGATTACTCTCAAAGTGGCGATGCTCTTTTGTTTCTTTCATCTACCACAAAAAGGAAGTGCAATAAATCTTGGGATGCAAGTGAATGGAGGTATTCTAAAATGGAAAAAGGATGTAATGGAAAGCTGGGCAAATTGCAGAAGTCCTCGTGTTGGAGGAAGCTTAGAAAGGCAAAGTGAAAGGCTTTGAAAGCAAGGGAAAAGTTGCAGAGCAGAAGGTTGCCAAATGCGGGTGTTTCAACATTTAGCGATTAGAAGAAAGATGGAACGGGACGGGATGGGGGCGCTGGCCCTGGCTTGTATCATACCCGGGCGAGAGGCATCTTGATAAGACACGGACGCCAGAGGAAGAGGAGGACAGCCACGCCAGGGCGCAACAGGCACAGGCGCAGGCCAGGCCGGGTAATGTCATGTAATGTAAGTTAAGCAGTCGATAATTTCTTAAGTAAGGCAAGAGAATCTGAGGCATCCGTCATCTGATCATGCTCAGATCCTACGCTGTCGATCTGCTTGCCTTGCTCCTTGCCTAGTGCCCCCCAGCCATGAGATCATGCGTCGCCTTGCCTCGCCTGGCTGCACAACACTGGAAGCTGCGCCCCAAATCGCTTATTAATAATAGCCTCTTACCCCGCCAGATAAAAACCCCCTCTCACGCCCCCTGCATGCACTCTGTTACTGGTCGGAACTCACCCATCACTGTTAACATAATTTTACAGCTTCGAAATCATAGATTAAGTTATAGCATGCTCTTTGGAACTGCAACCATCAGCACGCGATGATATTTTACAGCCGGTGGTATTTGCAGGGATCGCATGCAGGAGCTTAGAAGTACCGGAAAAAGAAAGGGGGAAAAAACCCCCCCGGGCGGTTCCCGTGTTTTTGAATTATCTTAGAGTGTTTTAATGCTACAGTGCAGGGAGATGAGTTTTTATGTTTTGGCTGGCTGGAATACGGGCTGGCATGAGTAAGTCAGAACTGGCAACAGGGTGCCGGCAACCCCCACGGTTGCACCACCATGAACGCAATGAGAAGGGTAGTAGGCTACAGTAAGTTATACTGGGAGGGGGAAAGAAAGCCGTGGAGTATCCATGGTCGAACGAATCCGCCATGATGGCCCGCCTGTACCAACTTGGGCTGCCCTGTGAACAAGGCTCCAACAGTCAAAGCGCCGCGCCTGGCCTGCTTGTCGGGACACTATTCTTCTGCTGCCCTCTAGCTAGGCTAGCTAAGCTAGTGCGTAGCGCCCTAGTGCTTTCAGTTTTTAATTTCTTTCTGTGAGGTGGGGACGGGATGGACGAATGGAGCCCGTCATCATCATCACCAGGCACGCAGGCAGGGCAGACCTTGTTCCTTGTTGGTTGCCCCAGTAGCGGCGCTGGATTTTTGCACCCCCCCAACATCTCAGCCAGCTCCAGGTCCTTTGTTGTAGCGGCTAGAGCACGGGCATGCAAGCAGGATCTAGGGCACATTTAGTGTTGGTAGGAACATCATCACGACGTACGGTTCCCCCTCCTGAAGATCTCAGCGCGAGTGTGGATCCTTCCCTCAATTTACTACTACTACCATTCCCCTCTTTAGCATTCAAAGTGCACAACACTCTAGCCTCATGAACCCTTCCTTGTCTGCTGGAGCACGCTTAGGTTTCTTGCCGGCTGGATCTCACTCACTCGTTGTCGGAGCGAGTAGCACGTAGCTGGAAGAAAGTTTGTATTCCGGTGTTGAGCTGGCTTCAGTCGGTGGATCCACCACACTGACGGTACGGCGGCCGGCAGTATTTGCGATTTGTAGAGATTCATGGATCTCTACTTTAGAATTTCGAACTTGAGTTCTAACTCCTTGAGCGAGAGTGATCGGCTGTGAGTGCTCGATCAGTGCTGTGTGTGCTTTGTTGGAATAGGAAACGTTGCTCACGTCTTGTAGTAGATGCAGCCTCGCAAAGCTTCTACTCGTCGACACTCCCCAGCATACCCGATTCTTCGAACCATCACCCGCAGCCAATTTGCGCAGAAACTCATTGAGGGTTCGTGAAATAATCGAGTATCATTCTCCTTGAACTTAGAGATATCACATCTTTGTGAGAACGGTTGGGGCGCAAAATTGACACAATTTCAGAAGCACTGTTGGGGCGCCTGTTGCTGCTGCAGAGGCTTGTTTGCTAAGGTTGCAGTGTGTTTATGGGGTGTAGTGCGATCTGCATCTTGGGGACGCTCAAAGACGTGCATCTGCTGTAAGGAGTCACGAGTCGACTGGTTGTGCTTCACCAGGCTTGACACTGAGCTTGTAAGCTCATTCAGGCAGCACGAATATCATCCGTTGTTGCCACGGCTTCGCATGAGTGGCGTAACTTGTTCCGAGATAGAGCGTCGCAGTTGCATGGTAAACTACCCCTTGAGAAGGTAGCCTGGAATTCCTTCGAAGGCGGCGCTGCGAAACTGCGTGCTGAAAGCCTTGATAGCGATCTGTGACGCCGCCGTCCGGAGCGAGGGCTCGGTAGCTGATTCGACGTCAATGCTTCATTGTCTTTCACACGTGTATGTCTCTTAAACGGGCGGAGAGGTGGTGGTCATCGTCGTCCACGGTGCCGTGGCAAGCCGCAGATCCGAGGAAGTGTTCACCGCTCACCAACTTGGAGTTGTCTGTGCACAACGTTCACATGAAGAGAACTCAACAATTGAAGTGGTGCAGGTCTCGAGTACGAGACGAGCTTCAAATCAAATAGAGTCTCGTAGTCTCTCTCAAGTCTTTCTGAAGATCGTCAACACAGGCTGTTGTTGCAGTCGTGCACGACACGCTTTGTTGTCCAAAGTCTAGGTGCCGGCAGTAATTGACTCGAAAGATCATACGTGCCAGGCCCAAGAACAGCGTCTTCAATAATAAGCTGGGTCAGCCTCTCAAATTGCGATTGAGTGCACCCCGACTCCTATTTCACCAGTTCGGCGCTCGTCTGGCTTAAAACTTGAATATCTAACAGTGAAGGGAAGCAGCAGCAGCAGCAGTCGGCGTTGGTGTGAAGGAGGAACATCTGATAACAATCCTTATGGACGAGGCGAGGAGGCCGTAGCAGCAGCAGAATAGGTACTTAAGTAGCAGTTGTAAAACGAATCCTTCGGACGTCTTGTTTGGTGTTGTGAATCTCAAGACACGGTGGAGAACTCCCAAGAGAACGCGGGTGCGATGAGTTCTAGGTACAACCCTCAGAGCTCGGTGGCCGTGCCGCGCTCTCACAGTGCCATTACCGTCCACCCCATTCCGTTCCTGGAGTGGCTCAAGCCCAGCTCGCAGCAGCAGCCTGGGCAAGAGCTGCTCTCGCATTATCCTGTAGCCATCCCTTACGAAAGCGTGTGTCATCCTGGCTCTGGTACCAGTCATCATCATCATGCAGCGGGAAGCAGTTCCACCTCCTACTTCCCGGCTCCGCCTCGCTCGCCAACTTCCGTCCACCGGGTATGTTCCCTTTTCTTTTTCCTCACTCTAAACAATTGCATGCAGTCTGCACATTGCTGTGCTTTGTGTATTTGAATTAACTGTATCACGTTACGAGAGTTCGGTATCCACCAAGACGGTCTCGTCATGACACATATTAACATACCTCGACATAGCGACTAGAGCTTGCAGTCTATGTCGAAGTCATACTTTCTGAATTGCATTGATGTTAAAAGTCAGGAGCAATATAGTAGCTCGCTTACAACTCCACATTGACTAATTCATTGTGTATGAATTAGACTTCGATTGCTTGTCCCGAGTTTTCGAAGCTTCGACTTGATTAGTGTAGCAAGGACTGTGAGTACAGTTCGGAGGTCGTCTGAAGACATGCATAACTATGTCTGACGTCTGGAAGTGTTGACATGTAATGGTGAGCATGACGTTAATGAGGTGGTGACATTACTGAGCTCTTTAGGATTGTCTGAGTTCTTTAGGTGCACGATGGAGTGTGTCCTACAGTTCAATGCGGGTCAGTGTGAATCGGCGTCTTGTGGCGACAGACAGAAAAAAAGCTGCAAGCGTTAATGCGCCGTGACGCAGCTTAATGCTTGTCTGCCCCCTGCACAGTCGTAACTTATCTGCGCACCATTTAGATTGGAAGCTTCGAGCGTCAATCAATTCGTACCTCTTCACCCCTCGCCAATGCAGTACCTCTTCACTCCTCGCCAGTGCAGTCGACGGTAACTCCGCAGTGGCTCGTACTGCTCTTGAATCGCCAGGAGCTGCTTCTGTTGGAACCCAAGAATAGCTTAATCATAAATACGTGTCAGAAGTTTGTCGCATGCTGATATGGGGTGGTATGTTGGTGGAAAGGGTGGTACGATTGACGTGATCGTGTGTTGTGTAATAAAGTTGGCGTACCCACCGCCGGCGGCATATCCATGCAACGCCTCTCACCGACAATCGCCAGACCAGTATTACCAGCAAGCACGAGACCAATACGAATGGCAACAGCAACGGACGTACAACTTGCAGAACAGCAGCAGTATGTCGAGCGAGCCGCTACCATTCCTGAGCTTAAGTCCCCCGACGGGCCACGGTCACGACGTCGTGGACCAGCATTCCGACCGCGGGCACGTGGTTGACACGGTGATGCGCACTGCCATTCTGCTGGGGCCTCCGCCGCTCGAGGCCACGGCGCACTCGCAGGCGTCGGAGGAGTCAGCGGACGAGAATTCGAATGTGACCGTGGCGTTGCACATTGGCCCGCCCGCGGCCACCACTGCCACCTTGTCCTCCGACGACATGAGCATGCGCTCCACCGAGAGCGAGCGCAGCGTCTACGACTCCCTCAGCCTGGTGGAGCGCGAGCGCCTGCAGCGCGGCCGCGGCCGCCTCCCCGAGGGCCAGTACTGGATCCCCACGCCCGCCCAGATCCTTGTTGGCCCCACCCAATTCTCCTGTCCCGTTTGCAACAAAACCTTCAACCGTTACAATAACATGCAGGTGCGCTCTCCTCACCGTCCTCACAACTCAACTCACACTCAATATTGCTGCTCTGCCAAACCTCACACAACCCAGTACCCTTTCACGGTGTCCTTTCCTCTTTGTCACCTCTCTGACTCATTTGAACAATCTCAGAGTGAAACATGAAAGAGCTTGACTGCATTTACGTTCGAAATTCATTTCACACATTAGATAATACTGCACACATTAGAATGTGAGGTAGCTCTATATCTCAGTTGTGTCACGCATTTACACTAAACTGAGTCATGAAGGAACAGCGTAAGCTTCTGGGGTTTTTGCCGTGGCTTTGGTTTGCGTTCCTTTACGACGTCTAATTGGATTCGCTTTAACATTCTCGTTCTGCCCTGGGCCCATTATCTTAGCAGTCATTTACACTGAATTGAGTCACGACGGACCTGGGATTCGTGCTGTGGCTTTAGTTTGCATTTCGTAACGAGGTCCACTTGAATTCGCTTCAACATTCTAATTATGCAGGCTTAGACTTTTAACAGGCTTAGACTTTTAACAGGCTCTTACACTGGACTGACTCAGCGTAAGCTTCTGGAGTTTATGCTGTGGCTTTAATTTGCATTTTCGTAATGAGGTTCAGTTGAATCCGTATTTAACATTTCTAATTCTGCAGGCTCAGTTTTTGCACTCAGGAACTGGGGTTTACGGCGTGGCGTTAGTTTTGCATGATTTGCGTAACTTGAAAGCCCTATTTACATGTAGACGACGACGTAGCGGTAGAATTCATGCAGTCATGAATTCCTTTTGGCGACTAATGCGTGCGGGTAGTCGCGTCCGCTATCCGCACAATTCCGTTAGCAGAGGCTAGTTGCACCAGGGATTGGGGCGCACTAGACTGAGTCGTGGAGTGCGGCATGGGGATCTGGGAACGCCCAGCGGGGGGTTTCACGTCCATGCAGAGTGCCATTCGTAGCTAGAGGTCAAGTCAGAGTGAATCTAGTGCGCCGGATAATCTATTCTTCTGCAAGTTTAACATTCCGGGAGCTAAAAATGGCAGGAAGTTAACCGTGTGGCACAAACTCTCATTCTGCCCGGGCTGCTTTTTGGCAGGGGGACTTGTGTCATGAAACGAATGACAGATTTACCGCAAAACCCGCGTCGCCTATCTTTAGATTGCTATTTTGGCGTTAACACGACAAGCTCCTTCCCTTTTATTTCCGCCTCGCATAGGGATTCGAGCGAATCATGCCCCTCTTCCCCTTCCTTCAGTCAGTGCAGATCTTTCTTGCTTTTCTTATTTAGTGCGCCTGGGCCTGACTAGCTTCGAACGAATGAGCCCGTTGCATCGATCGAAGAATGTCGTTGGGAAGCCTGGCACTGGGCGGCATCAGTGGGCAGTGGTTATTAGCATGCTGCCAGAATGTTGAGTTGGCTTGCACTCTTCCACTTGAACCCACTTGTGTGCATGACCTCGACCACCATCGTTCCCCAGGTAGCCTTTTCACTTCCACCAAGGTGAAAGATGAAAAGTCTACCTACTTTTCACTCCACGAAGTCAACTTTTTTACTACTAAAATCGGAAGTTTTTACACTATTACATATCTATTATTAGCATTAATTATATTACTATACTTAGCCCACGTTTCTCCAACATAGAAATGGGTTGGTTAGTGTAAAACGAAGATGTATTATCTATTTGCTCCTGCCTTAGGAGCTGAAATTTGAAGCTCTCATGTAGTGTACTTATGATCAGCAGTTCAGTGGTCGAAGCTGCTTCATTGAGTTGATTTTCAGTTATGATCTCACGTCTTTTACCCTGGATGCTACAAACGTTTGAACAAACTTTTGGAACACTTGCCACTGTTCATGGTTCTTCAGAAAAATGTAGTCTATGTTACCAGGTTTGTGACCTTCGGTATGTACTGGTTAGTGTGCTGAAAGAAGATTAGTCTCGTAGCCTTGTTATTATAAATTCATGACTCCTTACAATCAAGCATTATCTAGTCTGTTTAACCACAGCTATGATGAGATTCTCGAAGAATTGGACTGTGTATTAGGTCTTCTTGTAACCCATAATGGGATGACAATGAACTGATGGACTGATTGTGTGCATTTCAGATGCATATGTGGGGGCACGGTTCGCAGTACCGGAAGGGACCAGAATCCCTACGCGGGACACAGCCAACGGCAATGCTTCGCCTCCCATGTTACTGCTGTGCCGCAGGGTGCCGGAACAACATCGACCATCCGCGGTCAAAGCCACTCAAGGACTTCCGGACACTGCAGACCCATTACAAGCGCAAGCACGGGATCAAGCCGTTCATGTGCCGCAAGTGCAACAAGGCGTTCGCAGTCCGCGGCGACTGGCGCACGCACGAGAAGAACTGCGGCAAGCTCTGGTTCTGCATCTGCGGCTCCGACTTTAAGCACAAGCGCTCGCTCAAGGACCACATCCGCGCCTTCGGGAACGGGCACGCCGCGCATGGCATGGATTCGTGCGAAGACGAAGAGGATGCCGACGAAGAGGACGCCGACGAAGAAGTCTCCGGCGGCTCCCAGTAATGAGTCCATCATCTATGCATGCATCGAGTTCAGTTAGCATAAAATCATGGCCGTTCTCTCTCTCTTCTTATCTATCTAATAGATACCCTCTGGCGTTTCTCTCTACTGTCTTACCTACATGTTTGAAGGTGTGTTGAACTCGGCAAGTATAAATCGCTTGGTGGGACGTCGATCTAGTTTTTCCCCCTTCCTGATCGCTGTCTGTCCTGATTAAATTCTTTCACTAGTATCATGAGCAATTACGGTAGCAGCAATTCCTCATTCTTGTAAGTACGCTTTTTCGAGGAACCAGACCCCCGTTCTGATTATCTATATTCTTACTATTTAACCGACTTCTCTCCGAGCTTCGTTCCTAAATCGATTACTTTCTTGTACTGAGATCTCTGCAAGAGTGCTGCAGGGTCCTTGAACATGTATCGTTCTTGTTTACTTCACTATTCGTAGTCTGGAATTCCTTTGAGTCGTATGATGATTCTTCTTGTATGACATTCTATTGTTTCTACAGAAGTGAATGAATCTGTACAAACTTGGAAGCTTGTTATCATCTGTTTTGATACTTCTGCAAGTTACAATCTCGTAGTGGAAAATGTTATGATCCTACAAGAGCGTGAGTCAAGAATTGGCTGTTACATATCACTTTTAACTAAGGGATATCACTTTCAACTAAGGGATATCACTTTCAACTAAGGGACGCTTTACATGGGGAGTCAAGGTTAACAAATCTCCAATTGGGTCCCATTGGTTCCATGGGCTACTTGGAGAACACACTAAACAATTAGTAAAATGGGGGCCGATTTCCTTAGTTGCTTGATTTCAATACAAAATCATTATTTCACTAAAATATATTAATGTGAACAAATCAAAAGCTCATAAATTGGCCTAAAGTCCATTCTTGTATCTCCAAACTTTTGGAGTGTGGGCCTTGTCATAACTGGTCCCCCACACGTTATAATACAATTTAGCAAAATTGGCGCAGACTCCAGGGCAATGGTAAGCTTGGGGTATCACTTTTTGGACACACTAATTAGGTTATTTTTATTGAAAGCCTCCAAAGTTTGTCTAATTTAGTCATTTTAATCAAGTAAAAAGACCCTAAAATAGAAAATAAAATATCATGCACCTCACTGAAATCAAAGTATATATGCCTATAGATTTTCTTTTAGATTTTTAATTTTTTTTGGATCCATTCATAGATGAGGGAAAAAGTGTTGAATTTGGGGATTTGCAGGCATTATAGTGCACAATGAATTAATTTTTTTATTATTAAATAAATTATTTTGTATTCTATACAAGAAGATGTAGGTCATATTCAAAAATCATACTAAAATAAAAATGGTTGATATTCCATTTGCTTGATTCTATGGATTTTAGGTTATTGGGACATGACTTACTTTTTCAACTAAAAAATCAAATAAAATTACTTCAAAATATTTTTTTTAATTTTTAATTTTTTTTCTTGATACATTATAAGTATAGACAACTAAAACCACATCTAATGAAGTCTTATTGTATTACAGTTTAAAAATGGATATGTTTGTCACACCAGCATAGAGTGCAATTGTTCATGGGACAACCTTTTTGGGTACCCCAACCAGACCATCACCCTCCACATGTAAAGCCCCTCGGGCCAATTTCAAGAATTGGACTAATGACAAGAGAGGATTTGGCCATGGATTGGTTCCATCAATGGGCTTGGCCCTTGTGTAAAGCGGCCCTGATAGATTCAGAACATAATGAGGTTTTCCACTGTTTCGTATGCATCTAATTCAAATTTATGCATATTTCAATTTTGCAAGCTTTTATTTGCTAAACTCATGCTTTACCTTTTACTTGAGATGAGCAATTCTAGGCTTGAGTTAATAGAGTGTTCGTTACATGAGTGATACTACTGTCTATGCAACTGCTATTAATAACAATATAGCAAAGTAGGTGGAACTTGATTCTATTGCTGTTTCTATCATAGAATTTTATCTCAAAGATGAGCTTCTACAACATATAGCTAATTGTTAAACTTCAAAAGAAGCATGGGACCGGCGAATTAAACTATATGCTTTGGGAGATCAAAATATGAAGAGGATTTTACGGAAGACTTTTTGGTCTTCTAAAACAAATGAGGAGGTTGGGATACCAAAACTCATTTCTGGATTTAGGTCTTAATAGATCGTTTGGCTGGAGTACGTGTTGTTATTGATGATGGACACAAAACTAATTCTCCATTCCTTAACCTACGAGATTCTTGGAAAAGTTTTATAAGCATCAATGGAAACGAACAAAACTTATCAATGCATATGCTAGTTGGGAGGATCCTACAAGAAGAGCAAAGAATTAAATATGAAAATAGTGGAAGTTCTAAAGATATGATTAAAGTTGTACCGGTTAAAAAAGAGAAATTTAAGAGAAAAAAAGCATTTAGGGGCAAATACTTCCTATGTAAGAAAGTCTGCCATTAAGCAAATGATTGTAAAGTCAAAGATGAGAAATGTGAAGGTGATTCTTCCGACAATGAAATTTTTTTTAAAAAAAAAAAAAAAAAGGAGATAAGAAGGGTAGTAAGGACAAATTATCTAAAAAGGAGAGCAAGAATAAATTATCAACGTGCGAAAATAAGGCCAAAACACCTCAAACAAAAAGGTTAGAGAGCCCTACTTTCTTAGTAATTGATACTTGTTTAGTACAAGAAGATAATGCTATTTGATATCAACTTTAGAGCTAGAAGACACATTATTCCCCATTGAGAATGGGTTATTCAGTATGAGTTATTACCAAAGGGACAAACTATGTTGTTTGTTGGTGATGATAATTGTTGTCAAATCAAGTGGATTGGCACCATTTTAGTATCGTTAAATAGTGAAGTTACCAACAATATCACTAAAGTTTTGCATGTACCATGGAAAAGAACCTTCTATCAACTCAAGAATTGAGGAAGGATGGTTTCGAGATTCATTTTAAACAAGATATTTATATTGGAGACAAGTATCGTATTAAGAGGATTACTCATCTTCAAGAAATTAACCCTTAAGTGCCCTTGACAGAATTTGGGGGCAACTCGGCGGGTTTGAAGGAGCATACACATGAAATGGGCAGATGGATTGGTGGGGTGTGCCAAATTGGAGTTGGTTACTATACGTCTGTTTAGGCATGTGTTGGGCGGAGAACGGGTCCGGTCTGCAATACTGAAGGCCCTACATACCATTGTCACAACTGTATGCCAAGTGGAGTAGGCCCTTCACTTTGTCGCTAAATCCATGTGAATCTCCTTCGGCCTTTCGTTCCTTCCAATTCAACAACGATGCAATTTGTCTTTGGAGGAGGAATTGGAAATTTTGCGGACTGGGAACACTTGGTAAAAGAACGCCGATTGGAAGTGCGAGAGACAGCAAGTACTCCTCATCAAGCAATAACATAAACTCTTTTACACTTTTTTCACTTTGACCTTGCGAGCAAACAAGCCAGTTTTTGAGCTATTCTCTAAAAGCTCAACAACGACTCTCCCGTCTACGCAGCATCCACTCCGGCGCCATCGTAGAGTCGTTGAGTAACCAAAATAATACGGTCTCAAGACACCTAAAAAAGAGCTCTAGCTCTCCCACAGCATTGCACCAAAGTGACCCGTTGGCACTCAACGGCAACTCCCAATTGCGATTGCGATTTTCTCGCCTCGGCCAGCTTCCACTCCCACTACTAGAATTCCTGTATGAAAGCTACGGCAAAAGAAAAAAAACCACGTTTGCGTGTGAAAGCTTCAGTTCGCGTTTTTCCCTCTTTGCAGCTACAGCGGAACTACGGTTGGCGTTTCCAAGAGTGTTCCCGTGACAACAAGTCAGCAGCATCTTTTCTTAGGACGTACGCGCTTTCATAGGTACGAATAGTATCAGAGTGAATCACCCAAGATTATCCTGAAAACAACTATTGTGTTAGTATATCTGAGATTCATTATTACTCACGCACCAGTCTCCAGTCTAGATAAACCCATGAGTTCAAAATGATCTTCCTGAAGTAAGTGATTGAACTTAAGTCAAAACATTAGAGTACTCCACAGTTTGAGAGAAAAGTTACAATAAACACTTGCTTCATTACAGGTAAGCATAAAAATATGCTCGGCATAAAAATATGCTCGGCATAAAAATTACAAAGATTGGCACCTAGGTGTGTAAGAGGCCATCTACATACAAAACCTGTTCTATAAAAGAAAATATAAAAACAAAACTCGGAATATTTCTAACAGTCTCCAAAGAAGTGCATGGGCTACGTAGCAAAGTTTGTATTCAAATCCTCTGCAATAGTATCGTACAGAATCTGCCATTCTCTCAGGAAAACCAGGAGTGCTGAGGCTTTTGGTCTTCTCGTACAAAATCTGCCATGCTCAGAAGCACATGTCCAGTAGCGGTCAGAGATGTATACGTCAAGCAATGAGAAGTAGGACAGCAAAAGTGAAGTAAATTTTTGCTAACAAGAAAGAGCCTGGAATTGTGGAAGTGGGCGATTATTAACATCCGTTCCCCAAGTTCAGGTTGGTCACGTTGACATAAGAACTTTTCTGTGTTGATTTTTAACACCCATAGTTCTCACAGAGGGTAATTCAAACATGTGAATCTACAAGTGAAAAATATAAGCCGAGCAAAGACTCAGAACATAAGTTATGGGAACAAGAACTTAAATTCATTTCCACGGTTCAATTTAAACATGTGAATCTACACGTGAATAAAAGCAGAGCAAAGTCTCCCAAAAGAAGCTAACCGTGAAAATTTAAAAACCTTCATCTTTTTCATGATCTACAGAAAAAGAATCATTCATCACTAGGTTCACCTCTGGAGCCCTCTCTTGCGTGGAATGCCTTGGTTATCCAAAATAGCCACCAATTTCTGAAATTGCAAAACAAGTAGCACGAAGACTCTACATCGAGAAGCATCCAGGCCTTCTGTACAGTGACAAGAAACGGTACTTATTACCGAAACCTAAAAAGAAGGGACTACGAGAAATAAGGTAGTTGTTGCAACAAAGTAACATGTAACTTACTGTCGCGCGGCCGCATTGGAGAACCTGCGATTAAGGCGCAACATAGAGTCATGTATCATCCTCGAATTCACTGTCACTTTCCAGCTCTTGCACCTCATTTGCTTCCAACTCGGGTAGATTCAGACCGTTTTGCTATTAGCGCGGCGCGTTTTCCTCATCCTTGTCGGATTCAAGGATGTCGCTCCGTAAGATGTTATCTTCATCCTCGTTATCGCTACCGCCGTCACCGTCGCTGCGTAGGCCGTCTTCACCGACCGAATCGTCCGCTTCTATAGCAGTTAGGTTCCCTCCCCCCCCGCGTGGTACCGTTGATTTCTCTTCTGGTGGAGCATGTACATCCTCGTCTTCATCATATTCCAAGACACCCTCCCGCTCGCGCTTGTAGAATGCGCGCTTTGAACACGTGTTCACATGGACAACTAATTTCCACCCTCGGTTGATGTTGTCCTCCACGTAAAACACCTGCGAAACATCTTTTGGAAAAACCAATGGTTCATTTGTAACGGAAGATTCCGACATATACCTACCGGCCTTTATGCGGACCACGCCACATTCATCTTTCACTAGAGTACCAGATGAACCCGTCCTATAATGGAGTTATTCCACTTCCCTTTGATAAAAACCGTGTCAAAAATCTCAAAGTGGACGCGATTTATGTTATCAACATATCCCAAATATTTTGTACCTTCTCCATCCTCGTCGTACTTGTTTAAAATGCCACAGTCAAAGGTAGCTTTTTTATGCATGTATCTATCTATAATGCGGAAGTGGCGCCCATAGGCCCACATAGCTGAAAAAAATTCTGCCTTCATTGTTGGGCCTATCGCAATGTCAAATGTCATTTGTGATATCATCTCCCCTTCTCTTTGTGCAGCTTGTAAATCTGGTAAAGCCCAGTCCTTGGAACTTGGTAAACTGGGATCCAAAATCTTTTCTGCAGCAGACCTTCAATTGGATCATAATAATTATTACCATGGTATTTTAGAGGTCCACAAAATTAAGACTTCAATAATCATAAACTACACTCTTAACAAAAAGGGAAAATAGGGAATATTCAACAACCGGGATATACAAGCATTACCTATCGCGCCATTTCGCTAAGGCCAGGGAATTATTCAAAAGGAATCTATGCACTTGTTCTCTTAGTATAGGCTTAAAAACTTACTCGGACTTCATTTTGGGCAAAACTATTCTGGACAAGCGCACATCCTCTTCTGATTCCATAACCGTGGTGCTTTGGTGTAAAGACGTTGCACATACTCCGTGATGTAGAACATAGCCTCTGACACTATGTATCCTTCAGCCATATTGCCCTCTGGATGTGCCTTCTGCCTAACAAATCCTTTCAAGGTTTTCATGTACCTTTCTAAGAAGTACATCCATCTCGCTGATACTGGACCCGCAAGTTCTATCTCTTCAACAAGGTGCACAATCAAGTGGAATTGTATATCAAAAATGGAAGGTGGCAGATGTAATTCCATTAAACACAAGAGCTCTGCGGCTTCCACCTTTTTAAACATTATCTTGATCTTGTTAATTTCCTTTGAGCAAATCCACTTGAACAAAGAGCCCAATCGATAGATGATGTCACGGATCTCTTTGGTCAAAGTGCCTCGTATAGCTAAAGGAAGTAGATTATGCAAAAGGTTATGATAATTGTGGGTTTTCATACCCACAATCTTACGATCACTAAATTTACAAGAGAATGATGAACCATACCCGGTTAGAGTTCGAGTGGAGGATAAAAGGTGCGTATGACCGACTCGTACTCTTCTGTTGTCCAAATCCAGGGGGCCTTGGCATACTTGTACTTCAAGTTGTCCTTGTTGTCCCGTCCGTCTTCATGTAGATGCAAATCTAAACGCATGCCATTCTCTTTGAAGGCATTTCAAACTCCAATGCTATCAGCCTTTGTACCTTTACAGTTTCAAAATGTTTTAAAAAGGGCAGCGCAAACGTTCTTTTCAATGTGCATTGGATTCAATAAATGTGGAATAGGAAGATCTTGCAGGGGGCCAGGGCAGCAAGTTATTACACAAAACATGGCATGATGCATGAATGTGAAATGTCAAAGCATGCGTGATCAAGCAAGCTGGAGTACCTATTTCAAATCAGTGATTGACCAGCACTGTACTTTTAATACATCTACCCACTTAACATATATTTTGGAGTCATGCATTTGAAATAATATGTTTCAGTATTTGGAAGTTCTAGGTATGTTCCAGATAGTATAGAAGCTTGAAATTTCTTTTTGCATGTGGCGCTGAAACATCGATGGCATCCACCCCAATATGCCATAGAGTACGCAATTCAGTGATCATAGCTTGAAGATAAGTGTTCATGTCTTTCACTTTCTTCTTTCCTGAGCAATTATCACATTAAAATTTTGTTAAATAGTATTAAAATAGAAATCACTTCTATTTTTAAGAAACAAAAAATGCATTTGTTGTTTGAAGAATATATTCACGTGGTACAATCGCTGACAACATGATGTGACGTTTTTGAATGGCCAACCACGGTGGGAGATTGTATAGAACTAACATGATTGGCCATGTAGTATGACTTGCTGAATTGTTGGAGTAGGGATTTACTCCATCCATTGCGCAACCTAACCATACATTTTGAGGCTCCTCAACCATACATGAAAAGTTTGGGTTCTCCAAAATTGTTTGCCATGCCTCACTATCCGTCGGAATTCCCTCATAACCCCGTCATCGCTCATATTCTGAGCATGCCATGTCATTAACGGTGCTAATTCCATGCTACGATAATGAACAAGAAGTCTCGGTATCACTGGAAAGTAAAACATTTTTTGCCACTCAAACAAGATACGTTGAAACCAACTACTGAAATATTGAAACGGAAAGAGGAAAAAAAGAAAAGAAAAAAAAGAAAAAAAAGAAAAAAAAAAAAAAAAAAAAAAAAAAAAAAAAAAAGAAAAAAAAAAACAAAGTGTTTATGACTAGACTTTACCTTCCGGGGAACTGTGGTCTTCAATGTGGTATTGCCACAACGAGAAAGTTTACACTTAGGGCAGAATGTAGCATTCTCCAATGAACCAAAGTAAAGCGTTCTATCACATAGGCAAGCGTGTATGACGGTATAATCAAGTCCAACATCCGTTATTACTTTTCCTACTTCTTTTCTAGTACGAGGCATTTTAGAATTTAAATTCTTGGCAATAACCTCATCCGTGATTGTAGAAAAGATGTCATCCATAGCCAAGTTTGACCACCCATGACGAGCTTGTAGGTTTAGGAACTCAACAATGATTTTTAGTCTGCTTGAGGTTGCGTCGTCGTACAATTTTGTTGAAGCTTCCTTCTCAAAAAATGTCATCTCGGAATCTAGGCCCTTCAAAGAATGCATTCTTATAACAGAAGAATCCCTCGCACCATGGTAGGCAAGCATGTCCTCAAATGTGAGGTCATCTTGCCATGCCGATTCATCCATGTCTTCATTTAAAGGGTTGGTAGAAGGAATAGGAATAGGGTCGGTAGACGTTGTTAGATTGTCCAACCCTATATCCGGTATAAGTGTATAACGCCCCCTGGGGAGTGCCCCTTTTCAATTTCCTCCATTTGACTGTCATACACAGCCTGAATGCATTGTGATCCCCAATTAGTTTCACGGTTAGAGAATAAATTAGAATGATGCATCCTAAACATTTCTTAAGAACTTCTGAAATTTAAACCACATACATCAAACATTGCTTATAATTTCAAGCAATTGAATATTATGATATTTTTAGAAATTTGGTAATAAATGGTAATTAATAATTCCATCTAGTCCAATTTCCAAAATACTTTGCACATCCTTCACAATTATAGTTCCTTAGAACTTGTAAAAGTTTAGGGGGTTGTAAGGGACTTACTATAAATAATCAAGGTTTCAATAACAAGCTTTGTATACTTGAGTTTGACAAAAAACATCAAATGAAATCAAGTTTAACCCCTAAAAATCCTTGTGTGTTTTTGGGTGCTTAAAACCTCAAAACTCCAATTCTCTACCTCTATGCACTTCAAGGGGTGCAAAACAAATATTTTATTCTCTTTTTAACTTCCAACGGTAAGATCTTGTACCTAAGCCAATTTTCAGTATGTGATTTAAAATTTGACCGTTGAATGTTTACCATTTGAGAGATCATAACATCCAAAGTTTGTCTACGAAGTTTTTTTGGGCATTGTTAAGATTTGGGCATTGTTGACACTTGACACTTTTGGAGGCTGCCCTTGTAAAATTGGTACTCTTTGTGACTTGGGGCCCTTTGGAACTTAAGTAGTGATTTTATCATGAACGTATTTCCAAAAAAAAGTCTCAAAAAAATACTATATCTAAACTGTCCGAGTTCAGCTCGCAAACCAAGAATTGTTGTAGAAGACTCAAAAATTGGAATTTGGATTTACAAATTTTACCACATACACTTTGCAGTATAGGAAGAATCCATTAAAAAATTTAGGCAAAAATATTACTTTTAACCTAGGCTGCTCAAAATAGCAAAAGCCCGATTTGGTCCTCTTGGATCTTTAGGGGTTAAGTACAATGATAGCGAAATATAATAAAATCTTTTCTCCAATAAATGCGGGTTCACTTAATAATTGTATTTTCAATCTATGATGAAACTTTGTTCATCAAATCAAAAACTTATGGTACTAGGGCTCCATTTCATTGATACATGTAACATTACCCATCACCTCTTAATTATGATGATTTTAACACTTCAACTACCATACCAAACTTTGATTTGTAATCAAGCATGTTCATTAGTGCTATCGGAAAACAAATAGTAAAAATGAGATTTTTTAGTAATTCTTACCGTCATTAGTATATCAAAGAAGCTATAAATTCTTCACATATACATTATAGAATACTAACATTTTTTATAATATTCTTGCAATTTGAACCTACTTGTATGACGGAATATTACTTAGGTGTATGAATGGTGTAAACAAAGTAAAATTTTTTATGAGATATGTGGGAATTGAAATTTCACCTTCCATTTTGTGCCTACACCATATAGACCAATGTGCTCTTCACATATGCTTAGAAGTCTCAATGTGGACTTCGAGCGTGAGTCACATTTGAGACATGGGCAATACACCTTAAATTCTTGTCAATGTTCTTGGCTTACATCTTGATATTTGGTTCTTCTTTTTTTCCTACTTGAATGGCCCCTAAGTCCCTAACCATCGAATTCTCCGTGCAATTCCCCTTCTTTGAATAAAGCATCGACTGCTACAACATTTGATGCTTGCACTACTCTATGCATCCTCATGCTCAACGGTTAAGGTTAAGGCCAATTCAAGACAAAAACAATCACTTTAGTCTACATACTCCATGTACTCATGGATACCAAATAACTCACATATTTTTAGCATAAAAGATAAATTTGTGATAATCTTATGTTCTTAAATGCTTATTTGGAGGATATTGAGTAATATATGATAAGATTTTGTGTGTATAGGTTGGGAGGCAAAATCTTCCATGTATAAAATTCCCACGTAGCACTTGACTTGAAAGCAATCAAACTTGTGAGTCATGACATATATAAGAAACTATTATCCATAAAAGTTTTATAACATGTCAAACATAAAATTAGTGAATCTAAAGTATTGTTAGTGTAGGGCCAAATTAACACATGTATTTCCTTATGTACAATTTCTAGCCTGCTAAAAATCACCAAACATACATAGTAATATTAATGGATACACCCTAAACATCCCATCGTATAAAAAGTATTTAATTTTTTAGCTAATAAAATCTTTAGTGGGTAAACTTTTTGTTCTAGTTTGTTCATTTACAGATCAAGTTGCCAAACATATTTTCAAATTGTCGGACATGTCGGGGCCATCCTATATTTCCGCGTTCAGCAATTATGTTCAACATACGAACATATTGGAATCAATTTATGTACATATTGGGTTAAGGGTTTGTACATGTCTTCCTCCTTCCTCAATCATGGAGGACTGCAGGAGTCTCCTGCACTCTCTCAGTTTGCAAAGCATAATGCAGATTTCTGAGCAATGGTCTTCTCTTCACTTTCACTTCGGAAGATGTGCTCCTATCTCTGCAGATTCTCCTCTCTCTTCTCTTTCTCCCAACCTTCTACTGATCACAAATAATCCAAATTTTCTTTTAGAACAAGATGTAGTTGAAACTATTGGTAGCAGAGTAGTGGAAAACTGGAAACACCCTCTCCTGAACTGTCTGATAGTTACACCCATGTAAGCGTCACGGAATTCACAGAGTCTCCCATAATCAAACCTGTAAGTCCTTCACCTATAGAATTTCCAGGATTCTCCGAGTTGGTCGAGACTGAGGTTCCTGCAGATAGCAAGTCAGAGTCAAATTTTAATTGTACTTCGCTCACCTCACGACAACCGCTACTTAGAACTCCAGCATGTATGGATAAGACTTAGCCTCTAAACCCTCACATTCTACAAGGCGATGACGCTACATTACTTAAGAGCCCCAACTGTGCAAGGCTTGAGGAGTTGAGGACCCCAGCTCTTCCTCCCCAACACCCTCTAAAACTGTACCAGCTTGCTCTTCTTCTCAGTCAGCCTCTTCGCCAGTTCTCCAATGTTCGATTCAACCGCTTCCCTTCTCTAAGTCTCATGTCAGGAAAACAACACCGTCGTTGTCTCGTCCACCTCAGAATCCAAAGTCGAAGCGCACGGAACTCACCGCAAATTCAGAGCCTCGAGGAATCCTACCAAGCATTGCCCAGCGGATCAACACACCTGCACTGAATACGGTGCGTGGTAATCCGGAGAACATGACAGTGAAGTCATTGTTGAGAACTCTCCATAAAAGAAATTTTCTCCTCCGTGCTAACGAAAAGGTACTAAATTCGCATTCACTACTTCCCTCTTTCAGTTTTTCAGCGTTACTTTACATTACAGGTCTACAGAATGTTACTAATTTGTACACCGACGTTTGATTAAATGAGCGGTCTTCTTCTTCCTGATTTGCGGCAGAAAATGGAAAAAAGTGTAGTCACATCATGTAGAAAGTGGAAAAGTGTGGTCACATCATGTAGAAAATGGAAAAAGTGTATTCACATTATGTACATGATCTTCCGGGGTTAATTCGGAAGACGCGTCTAAACTTGCTGGCTTCCATGTACTCTCGCGGCTCTCCTCTCCAATCAGAGAGCTTCAAAAAGTACTAAGTCACTTGCTTGTGAGTCACTTTATTTCTCTTCAGAATCCTAATTTCTTGTTTGTAAGAGCTATGTGAGGACCTTGCTGTGAAAAGAGAGGAGGACAAAACGCATCGGAAGACTAAGTCAAAATTCGGCTGTGAGAAGGGAGATGGCGCTTGCACGAAGTCAAAGTGCGGTAGGAAGAAGAAAGCGGCCGGAAGGAAGGAAAGCAAGGGGGCTAGGAAGGCGAAGGGGCCCACTCTCTTGGACGCAGATCATCACAGTAAGGTTTTAGCTCAAATCAAAACTCTGATGAGTCAGTTGCAGGAGCAAAAAAATGAGTTAACGATGAAAAAGATCACCCAAACCACGGGAAAGTTCGAACGAGCAGAAGACAAAAGCACCTAATCCGCTTGAGGTGAAACAGGTGGGTGGAAACGACGCTGGTAGAAACCTTCTCAACAATTCATCCAATCCGGTTGCATGCTCTTCAGCTTCTGGTAGCATGTTATTTTCTGATCTTTCTCGCTAGAGACGTGGGATGTTGTGAGGAATGTGCCTTCTTGCAAAGTAAACGCTATGGCCCATCCAGTTGGCTAATTTTTGGAAGCACATGAAGAATTTTGCCTTCGAAAGAGCTGCATATACTTTCTCATGGCACATTGACTGGTTGCAGCAGGATGCTTTAACAAAAGTTAGATTTAAACTTAGATTAAAGAAATTGTACCTTGGGGATTGGGATGATGCATGGTTAATGCAGATGATAGGGAATAACATTAGGGAGAGGCGTGTGAGGTTAACCTTTAAACGCCCAAGCAAGCCAGAGGGGCTTGATTCCAACATAACTTCTCTGTAGCTCTTATTGTAATCAACGTTTCACTTATATTTTGATGTGAAACTGGTCACCGTCTTATGATGAATTCAAAAAGTAAAATTTTACAATTCAAATCACAATTTGTATGTATGATTCTATGGTTTGAAAGGATTGTGGTAGGTAGGTTGGGGTTGTACATAACCTTGTAAGAGGTTGCAAGCTCATCATTGATTGATTCGTTCATGGTGTCCAAGTTCAAAAAGTGCACTATTCATGATGCCCAAGTCCAAAAGATGCTGTGATCCAATTCTGGGCTGCCCGTTTTAGGCCCTATGGGCGTTTAAGGGTTAAGGAGAAGTTTTGCAAAGGCAGTCAGTAAGAATAGTGTGCCGGTCGCTCGTGGGGTTACATTAGAGTCTTGGAATGCTATTTTGATTCTCTATCAAACCCAAAGTACCAAGCTAAATCTAACAAATGCAAGGTGGCTGCTGATGAGCGCACCCGGAGGAAGGGCTTCACCCATAAGTTGAGCCCAAGAGGAGTTCAAGGGCTGGTAACTGTGTTTGTAAGGTTAACTCTCTACCTTCCATTTGCATGGTTATTGTGTTTGTAAGCTTAACTCTCCACCTTCCTTTCGAATGATAACTGTGTTTGTAAGCTTAACTCTCCACCTTCATTTTGCATTTCTTATCGAAGCCCTTAGTTTGGACAAACTACAAGGCAATTGAAATATTCTTGAATTTTTTCTCTTTACTTCCTTAATTTGCTTTCATATAGAGCAAATGGAAGAATTTGAGAGGCAGCCAACCGAGCAGAAGGTTCAGTTTGCGAAGCAAAATGGGATTCAGGCCGCTGTGGACAATGTGCGTCATGGCGGAGTTGGCGATCGAATGCAAGAAGTAGTTCATGTTACGCAGCCAACAAAGAAGGATAAGAAAAGAAAAGTCCGAACAAAACACCGACGTCGTGATGAGGAGAGCGCTGAAGAGGATAACGATGACAGCAGCAGTGAGGAAGGAGACGAGTCCAGCAACGACAACGAAGATGAAAGTGAGTCAGATGGGAGCGAAGACGGTGCAAGCACGAGCATCGGAGAGGAGGCTGATTTCTATAGCGACAACGACGACAAGGAATTGGGCGAACCCGACGGCAACGGAGCAGGAAGTGAATTCCAAGAGGGGGAAGACGGTGAGGAAGACGGGAGGCATCAACCATCCAATTCCCAATCTGTTGACTCGTAGGTGTTACCATTTGCCACTGTAAATAAGGGTCACGTGAATAGAGCTCTAATTTTTTTCTTGTCTCTTGTACAAATGAGGCAGCTTGTATAGATGAGGCATTCTAGTACAAGCTGGAGTACCTATTTTGACCTAACGTGATACACTTTAAAGTGTTTTTAAACACTTCAAACACTATTTCTGAAAGCTTATATGCATATTTTGAATTCTTTTCGTGTGTGCAAAACAAAAATTGTGCTTGTGAAATATCCCTCTCATTATATGGGAATATTGCGGAATATGGCAGGCATAAAATTAGGCAAGAAGAAACAAAAAACCTTGGACGAGGTATCTTTCTCTCAATGCGATACCTTGCCCCTTTAAGCCACGTGGACTGAACACTAAGTACCCAATTAGAAATTGCCATGTGGCCTACGCTATACAAAACTTCGTACCTGCTAAAAATAAAACTACCCCTCCAATTTTAGACTCATATCTACCATACACAAGTGAAAGTGAAAAACCTCATGAAAGTGAACATTAACAGTGATAGTAATTAATGGAAGTGAAAGTAATAGTAAAATACATGGTAGTTATATTGTAAAGTTACACAAATTGCAACTTCTGCGAAAATGCTTGACTGGCAGCGACGTGGCCGCCACCTTTATACACCCTCCACGATAAGGGACGCATGTTCGCTTGCAATTACTAACGTTGCTTTTCTTACACCCAGACATGACTCTACTGAAGGCATTGACCCAAACGTGGTTTGAGCAACGTTCTAACAGGGTCCTAAATCAACGCCTTCTAGTGTATTATGCTACACTACAGATGTTGCATAGGGTCCAAAATCCTAGTAGTGTCCTGCGACCTTCTGCGCCGTATCAAGCGGAATGCAAAAATTGTGGATTGATTTCTTCACAATTGCTCACGCGAATTATTGGAATGGATCGCTTGTCAAACGGTGACCAATTTGACCCTAGGCATGACCGTTTCCAAGCGACGAATGTGGAACTACACTGCTCGGAAGTTTCTAAAACAGGCCCCTCGGGCATGGTCGGGCGTTAAAGGGTTAATAGACATTTCAAGATTAGTAAAAACCGACAAGATCTCAAAGCCTTGGCTTCATACTCATCTACAAAGAAGCCATATCGAAATATGTGGCATGAAAGATTGAGGTATATCGAATTTCACAAAATGAAGATTCCAAAAAAACTAGAGAACCATCGATTTTACTACAAGCAATTTGAGGACTTTTCCTTCATGTGAAGCATGCCTACATGGTAAGCAATCAAGATAGAAATTTTTTAATAATGAAGCAAAAAGGGCCTCTCATTTATTGGAGCTTGTTCATTTTGATTTGGTGAGACCTCTGCCAAATTCACTTGGAGGTTCCCGATACTTTATTTCTTTCATTGATAGTTTATTAAGACTTACTTTGGTAGCTTTTCCAGAAAGTAAAATGAGAAGCATTGAAGGAGTTTTGGATTTTCAAAATGGTCTAAAAGGAACACACTCAAAGATTTGTCAAGAACTTAAAGACCGACAATGAACGAGAATGATTTTAAAAGATTTTGAAAAGATTTTGGAATTTCAAGGAAGTTTACCATTCTATATACACCTCAACAAAATTAGATAGCCGAGAGGAAAATTCGAAGTCTGATATAAGCTGCTAGAAGCATGATCATTGCTTAAAGTTTGAAATTTTAGGTAGAGGTTACATATACGGCATGTTATTTAGATATCATAACTGCAACAAAGCAATAAAATCTACATTGTATCAGATCTCGTATGAATCTAAAGTATAGCCATCATCAAATTTTTGGATGTAAATTTTTGAATGTGAAGAATACGCTAAAATTCTAAACGAAGAGAGAAAGAAAATAGATGTACAAACCAAGAAATACATCTTTATTGGATATAATAATCTAAATGTAAAGAATACCCTAAAATTCTAGATAAAGAGAGAAAGAAAATAGATGTACAAAGTACAAACCAAAAAATGCATCTCTATTGGATATAGTAACCAAGCTATTTGATTCAATTAAGAGACAAACTTTAATGAGTAAGAATGTAGATTTTATAAAAGATGTCACCATAAATTGAGAGGAGGCTATTCAAGAAACCTCACCATTTGATGATACTAACTAATGAGATAATTAATGAGATGAATAAAGAAAAAATAGTGGAAGAAATAATTGTAATGTTGAGTCATATGATTGATGACTTTGAAGAAGATTATGGAGTAGCTAAAGATCATATCGAACATTCAGTTAATGAAAAGGATGATCATGCAAATAGAGAATTACAAATGAGAAGAACAAGTAGGGTAAGAGATTCTTTTTGGCAATTTCTTGAATCATTAATTCTGTTGAGGAGCATGAACCTTTGTGGTTAAAAGAGATCCTATTGAGATTAGATGGAGAGAAATGGAAGGAAGTCATTAAGATAGAATACAAATCGTTGATGGACAAGAAAATATGGAGTTTGATACTACTACCTAAAAAAGGACAACCATCAGGTAAATAGAAAGCAAGATTTGTGGCTAAAGGATTTAATAAAATTGAAGGCTTAGATTATAATAAGACTTTCTCACCTATGGGGTAATTTTAGATTTCGGACTTCAACAAATGGATGTGAAAAGGACATATTCAAATGGAGATTTAGATAAAGTAATATACAAATCAACTACAAGGGTTTATTTGCAACGAGACAAGAGAAATTAGTTTCTCTACAAAATGAATCAATTTATGGTTTGAAGCAATCTCCAATGATATGGAATGAAAATATGAAGTCTTTTCTATCCAAACCGGGATTTATTAAGAGTATGAAGAACAATCCACGAACTATATGTTCCACAAAAGAGAGAAACATTTGTATGACTAGCGTTATACATTGATGCAATGACATCAATGTTTCAAAGAGGTAAAGTTGACTTTATCCAACAAATATGACATGACGAATATGAGTGATATCTCTTATGGACTTAATTTATATATCACAAGGACAAGAGACAAGAAGGTCTTAAGATTGAGTCAAGTCAAGTACATACTAGAGAATTACAACGATTTAGTTAGAGTAGCACAAAACCTATGTCTACGTGGTTGGAGGTTATTACAAATTAGATTGTGAGAAAGACATTTCACAACAGGAGGTAGTGATGATGAACACAATTCTTTATAAATCTGCAGTAAGAGCATTGATATATTTGGCTATTGCGTCACAACATGATATATCCTATGCGGTTAGCATAGTGGCACAATACAACTTTAAGTCATGTTAAAAACATTGGTTATGTGTTAGACGAATTTTTAGGTATCTTAATGGTACAATTAACGATGTTTTGATCTATGAAAGAGATACAAGTTTAGAGGTAGTTGGATTTGGTGATGCAGACTTCACATAAGATGTAATAAAATGAAAAGCAAGAATTGGTTATGTATTCATTTCATGCAATAGCCTATTACATGGAATAGCATCAAACATACGTATGTCGCACAATCAAGTGACGAAACTATAGTAGTCATATTTTAGACATTTTAGGATTATTTTAAAAACCTTTTATATTTGGATAGATATTACCTTTTATATGCAAAAAAAATCTTAAAAAGTTACTTTAAAAACTATAAAGATTAGAGATTTTTTAATAAAGGTGTAGAAATTAGTAATTAGTAATAAAAGAAATTAAGAATGGAATGGATGAAAACATATATGGACGGATCTTGGATGTAAGGGATTCGAAAGGAGATTGCACCTTGTCGCTGCAGGCGCAACTCCCCCTATCTCCCCCTATCTCCCACATAACCCCCTCCAGATTTCATTTTTCATAACACAGCTATTTGGAGAATTTTGCATGTTGGTCTTGTAATTTTTAGTATTTACAATTAATATATTGATTCTTGTGCAATTGTGTGTTTGTCTATGAGATTGAAAGAAATTGTGAGTATTGTGTGCAAAGCTGTTGTGCCGGGCAGGGAGTGAGATTGGCGATACGTGAGTTCGTGGTTTTTGATTCATTTTCATGTGAGAAGTTGTGTGCATTCAGGCAATTGTCAAGTACTGCACTAGCGGATTGATGAAGTAATCAGGGACAAAAGTGGAACACTGCAGTGTTTGTCCCTGGTGTGAATGCGAATTTGATTGGTATCGAGAGAGATTATGCGTACGATCTGTGTGATTGAAGATTCAAGATTGTACCAGATTGAGTTTGTAATTTTTGTGAGTGTTAAAGCAGAAGAGTGTGAAGATGTAGAGCGGTTGTTGGACGTACGGAGAGTAGTAAGTAAGGTTGCTAAGATGAATGCGTAGACATATGCCTGTGAGTGTTGATTGTACCGAGAAGGCGCTGCACGTGAAAGGAACAAAAACGAAGGTGGAAATGTCGAAAGAGAGTTTCGCATCTAGAGCGGAAGAAAATGAAAATGAAATAAAATAGCTTGCACGACATTCTTCAGAATTAATTTCACGGCGGTGAAGAAGGTTAGTGACTTGGCACTATCGATTGGCAAAAACAGACCTCGGTGTGAAGATTTGAACTGGATCAACAATGAATGGTGGCATCGGTGTTAAGATCCAAGTACAAGTTCAACAAATTTCTTAAAGTTGAGCAGTCACAGTTGATCGAAGGCAATCACTGGTTAACCGGCTAACGAATCAAAGGAAGCAGGGATGAAAATATAATATAAAGAATGATGCTTCTGTGCTGTTAAAATGACAAAAGTGCACTTCTGATGTGTTTGTGTGAAGTAACAGTTCGGGTAGCAAGCTTTCCTTGCTGCCACCTGTAGTTGCAAAAAAACATCTGTTAGTTGAGGGCTTATTTATCGTGCGCTATGTATGTTTCTTCTTTTGATATGTTATTATCGTTTATATAATTATTATTTTTGCAAGTAGGACTTTCATTGTGTGTGTAATTTCTGAGTGTGGTTTATATTTGTAGGTGAATTCAACTCATAGGGTATTGTCAACACTTGAGGCCATTACCCCGACCAAATCTGTTGTACCTATGGAGGTTCTCCCTCAACCAGAAGTCCAGAACTTTCCGCTAGAATTGACATCGTACTTGAGAGAGAGTTACTTCTCGGAAAAACACAAAAGAAGGACAGTCGTGCTCTTCTTTCGAGCTTGACTTTAGCTCGAATTTCGGTAGGTACCTTTTTGTCGCATGATCTCTATGCCGAAAGTATGCCCGGTTAGTCAGGTCGAGATTCAGAAATTAGAGAATGAGTTTGTGCATAGTTATCGTGAAGGAGATCGTGTTCCCTATGTCTCTGCGTATGATTAGAAAAGTAAATCAAAAGCCATTATGGAGGAGAAAATGGAGACATGGGAGCCGTACTGGATCCAGGCAAATGAGAGGTTTGAGGAACTCCTCTCTAGACAAGTGCATCTGCAAGACCTCTACGGTAAGATGTTGTATGCGTGAGATAGCAATCACCGCCACAGAGCTTGGTGGAGACACATCAACATGCACCATGCACATGAAAAGGATTGACACTATTTCATTGATACTTTTATTATTGATCCAAGCGAGAATGCTAGAGATGTTTTGTATGGAATAAATGGCGTCAATTCGTAAGTTTATTTCTACTTTGCAATTATTTTTTTCCTACAATTATTTTGTATCTTTCATATAATCAATTATTATTCTGTATGTGCAGGTCCACTGAAAATGACTATGTAAAGACCTGCCTTGGAGCAAGACTTCAACGGATCCGACCCTCTAGAAGACTCAAGCTCACTAACTTCAAAAATCTACTTTCAGAAGAAGAATATAAATCTTGTGAGAAACGAAAAACAGAATCAGTCCGCCTTATCAGGTACGCTGATGACTTTGTCATTATTACTAATGATGACATATTAGTGGAACGACTTTTTGCTTTTTCAAAAACTTTCCTAGCGGAACGTGGCCTTCAATTGTCGTCAGAAAAAACCCGCATATTCCGGTGGAAGATCGGACAGAGACTTAATTTTATCGGCTTCATATTCCACAATATCGATAGAGCTCGCTCTCATAGCTAAGTAACTTCCTCATGTAAAGTGGCTCAAAAAACAGAAATGTCACGGTCTCGACTTGGTATCCATTGACTCAGAAAGTCTTCATCGCATTTTTTATCGTGTAAATTTCTTACTTTCTCATATTTCATCAGATTTATTCAAATTCTTGACTAAATACTATTTTTAATTCATGACTACTTGCTTCTATTGTGCAGAGACAGATCGCAGCTGCATCGGATGCAGCTTCTCGTGAATATTACGAGAAGACTTCCAAGGGATCAACAAAATCCTCAGGGAGTTTGAGACATGATGACAAAGGGTCCAACCGACCGTATTGATTCTATTCAAAATAAGGACTTTGATAAGTACCTTGCAGTAGCTAATCCAAATAATGGAGAAACTTTCTTCACAGATGTTTGTTTCCCACATTTTTTTGGAAGAACTTCTATCAACTTCATTTCCCAATATAAATCTAATACATTTTTCTAAGTTTTACAGATTAACGAGCATTACAGTTTGTATTCCAAGCCAGAAATGACTATTGACAAACTGCAATTAATTGCAAGAACTCCTGTCCAACTACGATTCAAACCACTCTGGTTGACATCGTGAAATGATTCCCCGACAATGCGTGCAACGTACAAGTTTCCAACACCGGATTCCAAAATTCCACTTGTAACGTGGATAATCAAGACATCTTTTTGAGCTGAGGTACTTTTTACATTCAATTTTGTTTCATTATAATTTTATTCTCTTACTTTTATACTAAAACATGTACTTTTGTATTTGCAGCTTGAAGACCAACTTCTTCGAAAATTTGAAAAAATTCGTGAGAAGTTGGAACCGATTGACTGGAGAGCCTCTAGTGGAATCAAGAATCCATCTCAATGTGTTGAGACCTACCGGATACTACTATGGGATAAGGCATTATTGCATTTGTTTAATCCAAGAGCAGAACCTGTGTACGAGAAAGAAACCAAGTTTACAAAGTATCCAGGCACAAGTGCACAACTTCCGTTGTTTAACGAGTTGTATACAGGTAAGATAAATGCTATCGCTCTATATTATCTATTCTATCCATTTCAAAATTAATAATCTTACTATTTCTCTAAGTACATTGACTTCAGTATTTTCTTTAATTTCTTCATATACATAAAAAAAGAGCTCATTGGAAAGAAATCAATTGACAAGAATTCCATGCATGCGTACTTCTCATCTTTTCTAGATAAGACCTCCTCTATTTGCTTCTATACATCTGCCCAGCAAAAGAAGTTCAGTGACAACCACCTGACTTCCGGTTGTTGGTACTTGGATTGTCTTCCTACATTTACACCTCTTGAGGGGGTTAATGAAAGGAGAAACATCAAAGGTGGAGTTCCAATGCCTCTTACGGAAGAGGAAGCCAAAGATACAGATACGAATCTAGTTGCTCAAGGACCATCAAAAAGAGAAAGAGACGACCTACCATGAAGAGAGCTTCCTCCGCAAATGTCCTACTGTTTTCAATTCCTCGTCCAACTTCATCTGCTTCCGTCGGTACACAACTTCATTCAAAATGTGTCTATGTTAGATCTCATTTTGCAAGGAGCTAACGCAGACGAAAGGAGAGATCCTCGTTGGATATCACTCCATAAATTTATAGATGTGGTAAGCTCTTACCTTGTGCTTATTCTACTTCATTAATTTTTCAGTATTTTTTCTACTTTGTACAAATATATGACTTTAGTGTTTGGAATAACAGGTTGGAGCAGGCCGCACACGTCCGGTGAGCTCTGAAATTTGTCCTCATAAAAGAATCCACTTACTCATAACAGATATATCTGAAGGCTTACCAGTCCTTTCTATCTGTTCACGGCCGTCAATTATCCCGTCTTGGAACAACATAGACAATAATTGTGTAGAGTCAATTTTTGCATTTGCAGATGCATTTCTTCACGATGATGTTGTCCTACTTCTATTTCACTGCTTTCATTCCACCATTTCTGCTGATATTGTTGAATGGGCCTCGGAGTTCAACTTTGTTTTGAAAATAGAATGGTGGAGTGTCCAAGATCTTCGCCTTATTTCTTCAACACACAAGACAAATGAAATATTATATTGTATATCTTTTACAATACATTTTTTTCCAGTTTTTTTCTACTTAGGATTAATAATCTATTCAACTTCCATTTTTTTTTTAGACCAATCAATTCTGCATCAAGATATGCATCCGCGGCGGACCGATTGTATCACGGTTTTTATTCCATGAGAGTTCTAAGTTTTGTGCACCTGTTACGAGGCTTGAGAAATGTGATTACATTCTCAACTTCACATCTAAAAAATCTCAGCTTATGAATGGATCAGTTCCATGGAGAGGTCCTCGGGAGAAAGACCTATCATTCATGCAAGGCTTGATTGAAGTACTTTCAAAGCCTGGAGATATTATTTTAGATTGGTTTGCATCTACAGGTGATACTTTATTTTATCTTCACTTTTCATTGACTTATGGTGAACCAATTTCTTTATCTTCTTATACATGCTTTTGGTTTTCGTTTTCAGGTGCCTCGGTACGTGCTTGTTACAATATTCGACGCCACATTGCAGAATTTGAAGGTGACGCCAACATATTCGAGGCTCTCCTTGCACCATTAAGCAACCCTCCTCCACCACAACAGAAAGTCTAGGAACTTCGTATATCTGACAAACCTGAAGAGCCTCCTCAAAAGCAACAGCGTTCCATTCGCTTTTGTGCGTAAGTTGTATACTTGTAAATTTTATGCAATTATGTATATGTTGTAAAATAAATAAATAAATAAAATCTTTGTTTTTCATTTTTATAGAACTAACTTTATACTAAATTGTGTTTCTGAGCTTCATCGGAGGTCCTCCTAACCAGTCCCCATAATACCATTACTTTACCTTGTTATGCACAAGATATGGCTATGGCTTTAGCAGAAGCCCCCTCATCTCCTTTAGTTTGGAAGCGACGTACTTATAATCCTAAAGTGCATAGTTACATAGACATACAAGCTGAGGAGGACAATACCTTCACTACCTCTTCGGTTGAGGGTAGTTCTGACTCCAACATACAGTGACCTTCAAAAGTGTCCCAATGTTTATAATTTGAAAGTTTGGTGAGTCACCACATAGTGATTGCATGCTAGACTGACATGGCATCAATTTAGTTACATACTATCATTAGTAAGGTAATCAAGGAGCAAGGCTTACCACTTGTCTCTACATGTATGTGCATGAATTGAAGCTCTAGATATTTTCTCTTCATTGGGACAGTTTTGAAAGTACATATGAGTGAATCTTGTATGCATAGCAAGTGAAGTGTACATTCATTGTGAATTGCTTGGTTTTGTGCTCATTGTGTGTATTTGTTCTTCTTGCGTCATATATTTGTTTCTTTCGTGTTTAGCTTCACAAGTGAAAATGGTTAGACCATTGTCCCAGGGGAAGCAACAAGGTATACTCTCTTTGCTTCAAAAAGGTTGTAGTGTGAGAGAGATAGCAAATTCTTTGCATGTTGGTAAATCAAGTGTACAGAGGCTCCGTAAGAAGCATTTTCGGATGCAAAGCTTTTAGTTGGAGGTAGACCACGCAAGTTGACAAGTGCAATGGAGCGGTCTTGTGTAACTAGTATAACAAGAGGGAAGGTGTCTACTGCAAGAGAAGCTACTAAACATGTGCAAGAAGTTTTTGGAGTACAAGTCAGTGAAGTTCAGACGCCGTAGACTTTGTAGAGCGGGTTTGCAATCGCATGTGAAAGAAAAGAAACCACATTTGTCACACAGTAATATTAGGGCTCGCTTAGAATTTGCCAGAAAGTATCAGTACTATACTATTGATGACTGGAGTCACGTGATATTCTCGAGATGAGACTAAAATTATGATTTTCTTGGATGGGAGAGTTTGGTGTTGGGTTCGTGATCCACGGGAACTTTCGTGAGCGGACCGTTATTCCGATCATTAAGCATGGTGGTGGTTACGTGATGATATGGGGATGTATGTGTATACATGGACGTGGCATGATGTGTAGAATTGAAGGTCGCCTCAATCAGCATGGTTATCAAAAAATCTTGGAGGAGCATCTCCATGGGACAATTCAAAAATATAATTTAGATCCATCGGGAGTCATATTTCAACAGGATAATGCACCTATACATACCAGTAATAGTATGAAACAATGGTTTTCTAGGCAACCTTTTGGTGTCTTATCTTGGCCTGCTCAGTCTCCAGATTTGAATCCTATAGAAAATCTATGGGCAATTTTGAAAAGGAGATTGAATCGATATGACACACCACCAAAAGGGATACTTGAGTTATGGTCTCGTGTGGAAGAAACCTTCCCTTCTATCACTGTTGATGATTGCAAGAGACTTATAGAATCAATGCCCAGATGAATAGCAGCTGTATTAAAATCCAGAGGAAAATGGACAAAGTGGTGAGGAATTTCCATGTTGGACGTTCAAAAGTGTACCAATGTACAGAGTAGCTTTAGGTTTTTTTCCTTTCTCATTGAGCGCTTCAATTTTGTTGGAATTTTTGTAATCAATTAGTACATTGTATGTACTATTTCAATAAATTTACTACATTCCATTCCATGAGTTTCTCTTACCTACATTATTTTTTGAATGTAACATGTACAAACATTGGGACAGTTTTGAAGGTCACTGTATCTATGTAGTAATACATATGTGCACATTTTGCTTTGATTTCTTATTAATTTCAGTACATGTTTATGTTTATGACAATTTTCATACATATATAATTGCGTATATACACAGTGATACTAATGTATGTAAATTTAAATTTTGATCAATCTAATTCAAAAATTGAACCCATATACCAAACCATGGTTATAAGCTACCTTCTCAAATAATTACTATCTTGAGTGTATTTTTATATGAAATCTTTGGCTCTTACACTTGCACACCATTTTGTAATATAATCATTTTACACGGTCATAGGTCCATAGTTGGTTACAATACTATGCGTTCCTGCTCAAGAGTTAACCCTTAAGCGGGCCGAATGTCGAAAAACGACATTTTGGATGACAGAAACTTTGGAGAGCCATAACTTCTTCATCCGGACTCTGTTTTGGACGAAATCACTTGGGTTGGGTCCCAAGTCAAGTCTAGTTCATGTCATAAAAATCTCAGACCCATACAATGAAGTATGAATTAATGGCATGCATTTCAGTGACAGCAGCCTAGTTTTAGACATTTTTTCCTTTGTAAAATTTTGGGCAGTTTTCACCATTGCAGGGCCATAATTTGCACAAAGAAATTTTTCTCATGGTTTTTTTTTGTTCAAGGATGCTACTGAGATGAAGGTGAACAACATTCTAATTGGTGACTTTTTCATTGCAATAAGTCTAATGGTAGCATTTTCACTTTAAAGTGAAAATGATGAAATTATGTGATCATTTTTGAGTATTAATACATTATGATCTCGCAATCTATGAAGCCTCATGACTCAAAATTTGACCCACATGATGTTCAATATGTCTACGACAAGATTGTACGGTTGAGATTTGGATAACACACTTTTACCTCCACCTATGACAATGCTTTTGAGGATGTGTTCATTTTACTACAAATGAGTCAAACCATTTAGGGGTTAATTGCATATTGCTCATTGTTCATTGCTTACGGCTAAGACTTAGCACTCCTCGATTTTTATGGGTTGATATTTGATTTTGAGGTTTGGAGGTGGAGCTCTACTAAGACCAAGAGGAGAAAAAAACTTAAGGAAGGCTTTGCATGGTAGAGCTTTTGTATACACATTGATAAGGTGGTTCCTTGTGTTGACATATTGAAAATTCATCTACAACTTTGTTAAGGCCTAGAGATGTAAGAATGCCAAAATGAGCTTATTTGGGGCATCCTAGATGAATAGGTTAAATATATTCATATTTGCGTTAGATTCTTATAGGGTGTTCCTTATAATACAAAGTGTCTGTGATTAAAATTGCAAATCCAAAATCCAAATTTTGAATCCTCAAACGCAACTTTTAGTTTTCATGGTTGAGTAAGGCAAAAAAGAATTAAAAACTGTAGTTTTTCTAAAAAATAAATATAAATATAAATATAAACTCAATTAAATAATTATATATATATATATATATATTTGAGGTTTCTTCATAACCACATTCTTACTCAAATTTCCAAGTGAATCAAGTTTAAATTTTTATAGGTTGCACAAGGGCAAGCTTTGAAGTTTTTTGTGAATTTCTTTTCAAAATATGTCAAAACTTGATATTCTATAAATTTCCCCAAAAAAAAATCCATTCCAAATTCAAGACTTTACAAAGGCGTCTACTCACTACTCATTTTTTTCTATATCAAATACACTTAACATGATGCATGTCTTATTGAATTGTCAAATTTTATATCTTCTTCTACCAAAAATATTGCGTTGACGTTTAAAAATCTTAATTAGTCCTTAAAATTTTGCCCAAGCATACCAAACTTAGTTATTTACATAGAAAGAAATATGACCAAAATATTTGGAGTAACAATCATTAAGTCCCTCTTTGCACAATAAAAACTAAGTCTTGCAAAGTCTGATTGAGAAAAGTTTTCCTTCAACTTTGAACATTAGGATCTTCCAAATGGAACAGATCCCACGGTTGAAATATCACATTGTAATTGCTAGGTTCAAGATCCTGTAGTTGAAAGTACCAAAAAAAAATAAAAAAAAATTGGACTTTACGTCAGTCCTGATAAGATGGTTGAAAATTACAGTTTTTGGTTTGAAAGGTCTACAAAATACTTGGAGTTATAGTTCAATTGGGATGTTTTCTCATGGTTTTTTTTTTTTTTTATTTTATTTTTTTAAGTTCGAAGGTGTTATTAAGACAAAAGTGAATAATTTTCTAGTTGGTGATTATGTGATTGCAAAAGTTTTGTGCGTGACATTTTCACTTCAAAGTAAAAATGATGAGATTTTGTGATTTTTTTGAGTTATCATCTCACAATCTATGAGGCCTAATGATTCAAAATTTGACCCTCATGACCTGCAGTAAGTTTGGTAGAGCCTTTTCTAAAGTCCTTGAGTAAATAAGTAACCAATATAAGAGTTGCTCACTAATTTCTAAAATTACTTTATTAGAGCATGAGTGCTTCGCTGAGAGAGAGGTCTTGTTGTAATTGCAACAGAAGTTGGTGCTATGCTTCAAGAAGACATGGTGCTATGCTTTGAGAAATTAAAATGTCCATGATCCTACAAAATCGAGATAGTAAGAGAATCCTTGTCATTGGTTAATTGATACATTTGCAGGTTGTAAGGTCACACAACCACTATGTAAAAATAAAAATCCATTGAAATACCATCACTAAACTAATATGATAAAGGATACTCAAGGCTTAGTTCCATCTCTTATATTGACCCTCTAACCAACACAAACTCATCACTTCCAATACACTTACATGAAAGGAGTGTAAGCAGTATTCAATAATTAAGTTTAAGCAAGACGTGGCGAAAGACTATAAAATATGAAATCAAAGAGCGTGCAGTTTTTTGACTAGAAAATCCAATATAGCATCTCCATTTGAGATATTCAAAGTTGTAGACCTATGATAATTTAAAAACAAATAGTACCAATTGGTGCAATCGCCAAAAATTCAATAACGCAAAAGAATACAAGCAATCCAATTTCACATACAAATTCATAGATTGATTGTATTGTTAGACTCAATTTCCCGGTTAAAAAGAGGGAAATTTTTTATTAAGGATTGTAGTTAATTTGCATTGTATATACAAGAAAGGATATCAAACAATTGCGTCCTACGCTAATAGTCTCGCAAAGAGATTGAATGCAGCGCAAGAATAATGGATCACACATGTTGTCCACATCCAAAACTCTCGACCGCCAATTGGAATCAAAGTCTTATATCCGTGCACAACGCCGAATAAATCAAGACGTCAAACTTACCTCCAAAGCTTACACTGTCGCGTTCAACAAGAGCAAGAGCAAATCCAAACAACGAAATCAAAAATAAACTATCATAGAAAGAGAAAAGAAGCACCTCGTGATAAGAATGCATACACTGTCGGATGTTGGTGGTGAGGCACAATATTACATGCAAGTGATGCACGGAGCTTCGTATGAAGCTTTTCACAGAGATTTGTTGTGGCAGCTATGGCGATTGCAATTTCTACAACAACAATGCAAGGCGAGGGACTCTACAAGCACACAAATGGCGCGGTTCGATTGTGATTGACAAGTGGCACTCAACCTCAAGAAGTGCGTTATCAACCAAGGATGTGAGGATGTCACTGCATACATAGACAGTTTTCATGCAACCATATTTCTCTTGGTTCTTGTGCTAGCTGATTATCATCTGTCATAAATGCTCCTTGTACTTATGCTATCAACTCGCACTCGTGATGTCAACTCGCACTCATGATGTCAACTCGCACTCATGATGTCAACTTGCACTCATGCTATCAACTCCCACTCATGTTGTCAACTCGCACACATGTTGTCAACTCCTACTCATGTTGTCAACTCGCACACATGCTGTCAACTTAGACTCATGGAGTCACGCAATTACTCTCCCTCGACCAAAGACGGTTCGAGAGGCAAGCTTGCTCATCAAGTACATAGGTTGACAACGTCCATGTTTTCTGAACCTGGACATTGGAATTTTTCCTTTGTTATTAAGGAAGCATCAAGAATATTACGTGATTCTATGCATAAAAGTTGTGCAGTTCCGAAAGTAGTAATCCTTGTGTCCTACTTACCCTGCGGAACAACTTTTCATGTTTTTATCAAGTTCTTAGAATCTCAATTGAGTTGAAGTTTCTATGACCTTGTCCATTTTTACTTGAAGAGCTTTCAGATAGTTTTTGCCTTCGAATAATGTGTTGTGGCCTTATGTCACTAATGGTTGGTTTAAAACCTGACTTGGGCTCGTAAATCTTCTTGTGGTTGAAGATTGGTGGGCAAGTTAATCAATTCCGCCACCTGCATTAAGTCTACAACATAATTTTATGGATCAGATCTTATTGACTGATTTTTTTTATTTTTATTTTTTATAACATTTTTCTTGAAGATGTGTTTTTAGGCTCAGAATTGGCTGGAACGTATGGAGATTAATCATCTCCAATCCAATCAATTGTTCATAAATTTGGATAATGAAGAGTATCTTGAAACTTCAATGTATAGTATATCATTGAGCAACCAAAAACAAAACTTATGATGCAAACGGATACCAAAAAGTAATAGAAGCTTGATTTGGCACAGACATCATTGATGTTTGAGAACATTTGAGATAGTACCAAAGGGTGGCCGCTTTCTCAAGATTCTTTTTTTTTCTTTTTTTCTTTCTTTTCTTTTCTTTTTCTTTCTTTTTTTTTTTTTTTTTTTTTTTTTTTTTTGTGTGTGAATGGATGGGATTTTTCTAAAAGAGATTTATTCAATTGAAGTTTAAGGATACCGCCCCAATTGGGGTGTACCCAAAAGAATGTTCTTTTTTTGAAATACTTTATAATTTTGTTGTGGCAACATTTTGAAACTTCTAATAAACCCAGAAATGGTTGTTCATGCTTTTGGGAATATATAAATCATAACCATGTTTTTTATATGGATCATGAAAAGCCGTCATATGACATTGTGCTAAGACCTCGAATTGTGCAACGAAAATGATCGCATGGACACCTAAGTTTAAAGATGTTAAAGTGATGGAATTAGAAGAGTCTAAGGAATGTTATTTTTACAAATATGACACTTGTCAGTTGGACACACATTCACTCTACTTTGAGATCAATTTTCGTCAAACTCGCAGTAAAACTAAGATTTTTAACTTATCAAAGTTTAAGAAATAAACCCTTGATAGGTTATGTAAATGCAATAAATTATAGTTCCTTTTATTTTATTAATAAATAAATTTGATTATTGGCATCAAAATTGAACTTATTCATGAATTGAAGTGATGTTTTGATTGATATGTTCTATGACAAAGTTCTTCATAGTGTTCAATGTAAGCTTCTAGACTTGATATTTTGGATGGATTCTTTATACATTAGTATTAAATAACTCTAATACATCTCAATCACAAACAGTGAAATCCATAAATGTCATGGCTTTTGAAGAACAACTTTTACATTTGTGCTCCTTAGACGCAAACACATTTTTCAAGTCTTACCTTAAGGAGACATTCAAAAATTAAGCTTTTTTCAAATATGAATATGAGAGACACACAATTCTCTGCACTATCGGTTAAAGAAAAAATTTAAGGTTATGCGTTTCCACATATAGAAATGTATTAACCACATCTTATAAATAATTGTCTAAAATGTACAAAACATCACAGCTCCTTAAACACCTAAAAACACTTACTCTTCCATGGAATAAGCACATTTGTTAATTTGGAATATTTAAAATTATGCGCCCTAAAGAAATAAACGACATATTATCGACCAATCGTCTCAAACTTACAAAAACTTCGGAACACCTCAAACACAGACCTGGAATACAACACGTATACATAGGGACTTACACTTACCGAATGTATAAGAGCAACTTGAAACTTCAATCCTATAACATTGGTCCTTTGTTATTCCACTCTCTCACACCTATCTCTCACACCTATCTCTCACACCTAGTTTGGAAACGGTAAGAGGGGAACAAGTGGGGGAACGTGAGGGGAACAAGTTGTCCGACTTCCCCCTTTACCCTAGTTTCGGAGCTTTACCAAGGCTGGTTGATAGTCGTAATAGCCATCGTCGTCGTCGTGTTGTTGCCGTTGCGATTGAATGATCCAACGCCACCACGCACCTCGGCACGTCTCAGTTCCTCTTAATTGAAATTCGCTAGCTCTCGAATTTTCCCGAAAAAAAAATCCACTTTTATTCGACTCTGTTCCCATTTCTTGTTGCAGTTTCAAGCGCTCATTGCATTGCAGTTGCAGCGGGTGCGCACAACCTTCGGCAATTGGTAAGCTTCTGACTGAGCCTCGCTTTTCCCTGATTTATTGTCCATTCACATTTTCCGTTTTTGCGCAATTCTTGCAAACGGGCTGGTCCTGCTTTTCAACAATTTTTTCGAAAGTCGGTACGCCAGGTTCTTGTATCGTACAGTTTGTTACGTGAGAGGGTTAATTTCGATCTCGAGGGATTATGCCATTTTCTTACCTGGCCGCGTGAGAGACAGGTTCTTTGATTGGGGTTAGGGTTTGGAGTCTCTTTGTAATGTGCCAAGAATAATCACGCATCAAGAATTGTATTTTCGATTTAGCGTTCCAGGGCTCTGATGGATGATACGGGACGAGTCTCGTGCTTTTCAGGTATTAAGGAGTTATTTTTTCAGTATTTTGGCCGGAGTGAGCTTTTTCTGTTCCCGATCATAATAATAAGGTGTGGTAGGAATTTATAGACAACGGAGGGAGGCTTTACCCTGAATTATAGGAGAGGCGGTTGGTCGGTTGGCATTTCCTTATCTGTTTAGATCTGGTATTTGTTGGTGGAAGCATAGTACGTATAATGCCTGTTGAAGTTTCTCCGTATAAATCATGGCGAATGCAACATGTGTAGGTGTATTGTATTGTATCGTATGCTGATTTTTGGAGTCTGTGGATGTTCGTTATTGCTTACGATGTCGGTGTGTGAATCGGGAAGTACTGGTGTAGGAATACGATATGCTTTAGTTTGCTATTTATTTTCTGAAAGGTGTTGACACTTCGATGCATGGGTTGGGGCTGTGGTTGCATATAAGAAATGTGTAGGAGATGATGTATGGTGATTGTGTGACATTTGGAACATATTTTGCATCCTACTTATTCGTTACGCAGTGTGTTTTTTGTGTGTTTCTTTTGGGGAATCCTCTTTGATTACATTCTCAAGGCTATATATTCTACTCACTATTCTCGAGAGTACCGTAGATCTATGAGGGCCTATGTCTAGTACGAGCTTATTATCCTTTTGTCGAGAGCCTTCCTTATCCGTATTACACAAAGCACCTCTATGTTTACATCAAACCTCTCATCACGCATGGCCCTCTCAGTATTTTCTGCTGCAAATTTCTCACACTCCACCTCGTGGTGGCCTTTCCGATGTCCTCTCTTGCCGCAATTCCTCTCTGCCTCAATTCCTCTATCTCAATTCCTCTCCCTCAGCTGCACTTCAAGCTCCTATCTAGGTGAATATCTGCGGTCTTCGAAACCACTTGGGAGGCGAGCATGTCAGACGCAAGTGCATCACCAGAGGAGGTACACGATGAAGAGCAGGTCGACATTGACGGGGCTGTAGATCTCGACGAGGAGGTTGACGATGGCAGTGCTGACCACGAAGACGAAGAAGAGGATCAAGAAGAGAAGGGTGAGGGTTTAGACTTGGATGTGGACCTTGAAGCTCAAGAAGGCGATGACGGTCACGAAGACCAGGATGTCGACGTTTTAAATGGAAATCACGATCATCCTACCAACGAAGCTGACTTTGCTCCCGAGGAGACGGACCCTCATGTGGAAGGTGAAGATGCCATAGTCGAAGACAAGGAGGATAAAGATGCTGAAAAGAGCGGGGAGCTTTTGAAACGGCCTCCTCATGGCTCAGAAATTTTTGTCGGGGGTATTACTAGAGACACCACAGAAGAAGATTTGCGAACACTGTGCTCAAATTGTGGTGACATTTACGAGGTACGGTGGGAGCATAAGCATTACCGTTGTTCATGGTTTATGAGGCATTTTTGTCTCTGTGCAATAACATTCTTCACTCATATTACGTTGTCCATATTATGTTGTCCAGGTCCGACTCTTGAAGGACAAAGATACCGGTCAAAACAAGGGTTATGCTTTCGTCACCTTCATGAACGAAGAAAATGCAGAAAAGGCCATCGAGGCATTAAACGATTCAGAAGTGAAGGTAACCTCAACGTTTTGTTTTTTCGATAAGATTCATAAGCTTTGTTTCGGATTCATTAGCGTTTTCTTTCCTCCGTGATGAAGTAATATTTCCAACAATGAAACGAAGGAACGTCGTATATAACGGTTTCTAATGTGTTGCAGGGACGAAAACTTCGATTCTCTCAATCTCAATCGAAACATAGGCTCTTCGTAGGGAATATCCCAAAAGCATGGGAAAAGGAAGAACTCGAGAAAGTTTTGGGTGAGCAGGGACCTGGCATACAAAGTGTTGAACTTCTTAAGGTACGTTGTTGGACATATATAAGATTCATTTATAGCTTTTATGTTTCTACAGCAGTTGCTCTCATATTCAACTTTCTGTTAGTGCTCTCTGGGTGCAACATGTATTTGGCATGTATCGGTATGTCTGAACCTTCTTGTCTTTTATGTCGTTTTTTTGTTATAATTCTCTTGCTCATCATCCTATGGCGTGTAGGATCCAAAGACCCCAGGAAGAAATCGTGGGTTCGCCTTTGTAGAGTACTACAATCATGCTTGTGCTGAACATGCCAGGCGTGAGATGTCTAAACCAAGTTTCCGACTAGGCAGCAATGCTCCTACTATAAGCTGGGCTGACCCACGCAGTGGGCCAGATGCCAATGCGATGTCCCAGGTATAATACGGATACTTTATGCTCATGTCGATCGTATAAAATGTATATGTGGTAGCTTGAGATACAAATTTCCAGTTGAGCTTGAGATACTTCAAGGCACCAACTGAAAAATGAGTTGTTTCTCTCTTAATAGAGGTTGGTCGGGCTTAGGTTTGTAGGGCCGTTTTTTTACGATTAGCACTGAGGATGGAATGTTTCTCTATTCCTAGCTTAGAACTTGCTAAAGTTGCAAATTGATTGTCCTCAGGTTAAAGTGGTGTACGTACGAAACTTGCCAGACAGTGTGACTGAGGAGCAGTTACAGAAGCTGTTCGAACGCCATGGTGATGTTACGAAGGTGGTTTTACCAGCAACTAAACCTGGACAAGCAAAACGTGATTTCGGGTTTGTTCATTTTTCTGATCGAGCACATGCTCTCAAGGCTATCGAGAAAACAGAAGTCTATGAGCTAGAAGGTATACATTGGGACCGTTAGCTCTCTTTGAAACCGATCCAATTTCCAAACAGATGTGCGTTTTTTCTACCGCTTTGTCACGCACGTATTCTTCGTAACAAAAGTTGATTGACTGCGTTCAATCAGGCCGAACACTTGAGACATCGTTGGCAAAACCCCCAGCTGAGAAGAGGCCGCTTGGTATGGAGCCGGCCTATCCTCAGCAGCGAGCTGGTCTGTTACCGCAATATCAGAATAGAGGTGGCTATGGCTATGGAGGGGACGTATACAACAATGTCGGCGGTGGTGTTTACGGACAAGCTAGGGGTTATAACCAGGTTCGTACACTGACTACGTTGCTTAGAATCAGAACGGCTTTTGTGATACGAAGTTCTAATCTTCTCATGAGAGTGACTCTTGTATTATGAAGTTCTTTTCTTGCCATTAGACTAGTTCGAGAACTGAAGTTTTGGCCTTATATCGGAATGGTCCTAACGGTCTGCAGATCTGCAGAAGTTCGTTATATATTTTGATTGGCTCATGTGATCTGAAGTGGTGTAAAATAGCAAAATTTTCGTCCTTTCGTTAGAGTGTAATCTGAAGTTTTTTTTCTTGTGATTAGAATAGCCATCGCAAATTTTTCTTCATTAGAATGGCTTTTGTGATCTGAAGTGGGTGTATGATGCAGCCGGTGATCTACGGGCGCGGCCCAGCCCCAGCAGGAATGACCATGGTACCAATGATGCTGCCGGATGGTCGAGTTGGCTATGTCTTGTAAGTCCCGTTTCGTTGGCTCATTGAAAGTATCTTCGTATGTCCACTGGAATATTGGTCTGAATACGGATCTTACGTTGCAGGCAACAACCTGGTGGAGGACTACAAGGAGGACCAGCTCCGTATCGTGGTGGCAGGGGTGGACATGGTTTACTGCCATACAGACAGGGTGGCAGCAGTGGTGGTGGAGGCGGAGGAGGTGGTGGTGGAGGAGCCGCAGGAGGAGCCGGAAGAGACCGTCGTTACCGTCCCTACTGATGTGTGCTCACCTTTTTGAAGTAGAAACAATCTGCTAAATATCCAGCCTACATGTACGATGGTTATCCACTGGGCCACTAACTGAACCACCGCGTGCAGCCAACTGCATTGCTTTGAGGTCTAGGAATTTTCTGATTGTTTTCCCATAGTAGAGTTAAACAGTTGTGCATGTGTAGGATTTGAGGATGGATACTGAGCATACAATACGGCAGTTGGATCGGTTATATGGGCACAGCTGTGTTCATTCTTAATGTTCCCCCCCTCAACCCCTAGAAAAGACCTCTGATGTACCTTTTAAAGGCATCGTCACCACCATCATCTAGGCTTTTTTCAAGTTATCTCAGTGAGGATATTCTTTTTTTAGGTCGATCTGCAAACAGACAAAAATCGGACATTTATGTTTATTTAATAACAGGAACTCCAAAGTGTGCTATACTTTCTTTCTGTTTTCTTTTTTTGTCTCACTACCTTGCATGGGTTTTGTATGTATAGTCCCTCAATCTCTCTCCTAAGGGAGTTTTTTCATGGAGTTTGGAGATTTTGTGGGTGATTTTGTGTGGGAATTGATCCAAATCTAATATTCAAGCAGGTGTTTTGTTTCGTTTTGACATCATGATATGGAGGACTGCTGAAAGCAGGATACTATGTCTTGTGCGGGAAAAAAAAACAAAGCCTCAAAGTAATGTGGAAACGAAACAATCCAATTGTCTAAGTTTTTGTTCCTTATTAGAAAAATACGTTTTCACCTGAATTTCCATATTTGACATATGAAAAAGTTTGAAATCACATGGAGGAATTTCGGAATTTAAATATAAACACCAATGTTTGACAATTGAATAATTATATAAAAAAGTATTATGTAGTGCACTAAAAGTGTGACAATGGAAACATGCATTTTTAAATTTAAGTTTTTAACTCGAAATTCATGAAGCTAAACTAAACTCAAGTATTATATGAACCTAACTAGCCCTTTAGGGAGATACTATGTCAAGTATCTTCAAGGCACTAGTAAATAGGCTAGAAACTAGCGTAGTTATAGTGTCCACCCTCGAGAGGGGAAGTAGTATTGTTCTAATTTCCCCTTGTCCGGTGGCCATCGGGATATTAGCATTACGAACGGACACTTCATTCATGCCGGCCCCTTAGAAAGGACCGGAGTTTCTATCTATCTGAACCTAACTATCTGTGAGTATTTGTGGTTTTTCCAAGTGAACCATTTCTAAGATGATATTGAAAATATATAGCAATTTTGGGTAGTTTTTAGTGTGTAGTACTTGACATGTGGAGTTGAGATTGCTAAACTTCTTAAATGTGAAGAACTTAAAAGTGCAAAAAGTCTTGTTAGAAAATATTGGAAATTTATGCAGCCCTTAAAACGTAACACCTTCACAATACAAGAATGAAGTTATTGTGTGTTTGACTTAAGGCCAAACAGATCAAGTTAGATTCTTAAAGATTTTAGAAGTTAATAGAGGGATAATTATTTGCTTCTTGATCAAGTTAGATTCTTAAAGATTTTAGAAGTCAATAGAGGGATAATTATTTGCTTCTTGTGAAGGTTTGAATGCTTGTTTTGAGTGAAAAGAACATCAAAAAAGTACTTCATTGTTTTGCTAATCAAACTTTTTAATTTGCTCAATGAATGCTAAATACATATCTAAGAACCAAGCTCATAAATTTCAGTCACTTGCTGAAGGTATCGGTTTACCAATTGCAAACTTGGAACCCCCTCTACAAGATCTTTATCAATGTTACAAAGAGGTGCAAATTATTGCAAAAAATTGTAGGGAGAAAACATGGTGATGTACTGTAGCGTTTTAATAAAGAAATGAAAGTGCATTGTAAGAGATCTTGTTGAGATTAAGCCTATGTTACCATGAGGAGGTGCATTATCTTAAGAAAATTTTGTTTGCAATGGTCCCAAGTTTATTTTTACACAACCTTATTAATAATCTTCATAAATCTTCTAAGTTTGAGCTTGCAAGTTTTGATGACGTTTTAAAGTATGAAGAAACCTCTACTCACTTCTTGAGAACTTTTCACTAATCATGAAAGTATCAAAAGTGAGTATTGTCCTACCTCAGAGGAATTGCCTTAGGCGCAAAGTCTTCCAAGCTACTTGTTATGAAAAATGTTGTACAATCTACCATGTTACTTGAACAAAAAATTAGATTGCCACTTGTTTAAGATTAGTCTTTAAGGTTGAGTTGCTTAATATATTGATCAAGTTGTCTAACAGTCTCGTCTGTAGAACCCAAACGTTTCTTTAAAATGTGCAATGCTCGATTGTAAAATTTCGATGCTTGTGCCTTATCTTTAAGTGCAACATGTACATCTCCTAAATACTTCAAGGTCTGCAGAACAATTCAATATTATATAAGAATTTAGTTACAAAAAATAAAAACAAGGCTTTAGACTTTAGTGCAAAACTAATGAAATATGAGAAAGATTTTCTATTGCACTAGACAAGATTTTTCAAAGCACTAGAGAAGAGTTTTAAAATTAATACCTCAGCAATAATGACACTACTTCCACCATATTCTTTTCTCTGAAGAGCCATCAATTCTTCAAATGTTGTCTTTGCGTTTTCAACTTCGTTTCCATCATAATATGTAATTGCTTGTTGCTTTTTTATCAACAACAAAAGTGGCTCTTGATTATTTTTCTCACCATCCTTCTTTTCAGTAATATATCCCATTGCATTTGTGCATGCACTCATTGAGTAGGAATATCTCTGCCCCATAAAAAACAGTTTAAACTCATTCTTTCATAGTAGAAATAAATTTTACTCATCGTTTCAATTGCGTTTGGTATAGTAAGCTACTAACCTTGACCTTGTGATATGTAACAGCAAGCTCATAGTACATTTGCGCTAGCTTTGCTTTGTTTGGTCGTGATGCATTTTCAAAACATGCTATTGCTTTTTCATATATTGTTGCAGCTTCGTCGTCGTTTCCTTGCTTACTTCGACACTATGAACAAATATTAACCGTGATTGAAAACCCTTATGGATTTTCGTATGCCCACATCTTTTGGTTCTATTTATGTATTTAATTAGGTCAATAGCTTATTACTGAGTTCATCATACCTTATACAACTAGAAGGAAGATATTTGTATTTAAAGCTTGGTTCATTCGATATATTTGGATTATCTTAAAATTTCATAAGAATGATGATTCTCATCACCATAGTGATTTTTTTTGTAATCAATATCGTTAATTATGATCTAAGTCAAAACTCTATAGGGTAAGTTTCTACCTTTGCTGCCTTACCAAACATATTCCCCATTCTTGGATCTTTTGTTGTAAATGGTCCGCCTGAAAATGCCGAGGTTCTTTTTCCACTACCAGCTATCTTTTCATATGCCTATGTTGCAGTTTAATATTCAAAACACTTAGTTGGGAGTTATTATCACTTTGGAAGGTCATCCTTAGTATACCAGAATTTCAATATTTCAAACAAAGTGGTTAAAAGTTCAAACTATCAACTTACAATTGCATACTCATCCATAGCTTTTTGATAGTCATCACGATCTTTTGCTTTTTTTGAATCATTGACGTCAACTGAACTATCTTTTGATTTTGATGATTGTGTTTCTTTATAAAGAGATCGACTATCTCCAAGATTTACATAAAAATCTCCAAAGCCTTCGTGAATTGGAAAATTGGTTTCATCCTGCCATACAACCAAACTCGTGTGAGAACCACTAAGTTGGTTGTAAGAATGTCCATCACTATCTTGGAAGTCTCTTAGAATGCTCAAGTCCAGTAAAACCAAATTAATCACCTTCTTACATAAATACTATCCGATTGTGAATCTTATTTACAAGAATTGTTGTCTATGTAATAAAGTAAATAAAGTCTATCATAACAACGAATTTACAAGTTTAACTAAGCCATATTATTACTCTTCACTTTCACTCATCACATGTCTAGTCATGTATGTGACAAAGATTATTTTCTCACAACTAAATTTCCATTGACAATATTGTATACAAGGTAAATCTACATTCAACTTTTGTTAAGTTTAAAACACTAAAAAAAAATACACTAATTAGCACATACCTATCTTTATTAAATATATCCAAAACTGGACTTTATGTGGTAAGAAGGTATACATCAGGACCATGAAGCTCGTGATTTATTACAAGTGCCCTTTGCAAATAATTAACGCATTTGGGATCCACTCCTGTTGAATTAGTAGTATGTAAGTCCTAGAACTTTATACTTTGGATTATTGATAAAAGTATTGATTTAACATGTATATCACACCTTATATTTGAAGTTCTTATCACATTTATGTTTTAAGAAGGTATATTCACAATATTTTTAGTAACCTTCACATACGTTGAATCATGGCTTTTGCAACGGCCATCAATGTTGTTACAACCATGTCATTATTTTCACCTTCACCCGTTTTGCGTGGGTCTACCCTTTCAATTGCCTTCAAGAAAACAATAGTATTCAATGGGAAGTTCTTTCACTTCTAGAAGAGCTAATAAGAAGAGCTTTGAATCATACTATCCATCTGAAGAAATAAATGCAACTTAATGAGTTCAGCAAAGTTGAATACAACAAATGCACTCTATTACATAAATATTCCACCATATCAAATTATCAATACATAACATCAGGTAGTAAAAACACCTTTTGCCCGTGGAAGAAGGCTTGATCTCCAAGGTCCTAGTATATTATTCTATTTTAGTATTGTTAGTAATAGAATCACATTGTTAAACTATAGGAAAATATTACATTTGATAGATTATTTATTACTTTCTATCATTATTATTATTATATGGATATTAATTTGAAATGAAGTCTTTGGGTTATGTACCATGTCGTGGTAGATATTGCTAAGGTTGAGATGTGCTTTTCCTAACATAAGATCACGATCAGGCGTAGAAGGATCTTCATAGCATAATTTTGCAAGTGCTAATTGCTGCCATTTTCAAAAGTACAATATTAAACTTCATTTTATATCAATTCTAGATGAATATATTTGAGCATCTGTATAGAAAGATACAAGATGGGAAATCTAGTTTCTAGATTGATCTTTTTCTTTTTCAATTGTGATTGTACAAGATCGTAATAATAATGTTTACATAAGGTTTGTAAATTACTAAATAGAAAATAGAAAATAGAAACTTCTATTGATCAATTCTACAATTTTAGTCATTGAGGAAAAAATCACACATAAACCAATAAGTCATGATTTATGAACAATTTATATCAACAAATATTTCAACACTACATTCAATGTTTCTCTTTAAATAATGAAATTCTATGAATTTAAGTGATTACAATGACTTGATGACAAAACGTCACCTATTCAATGATAACAATTACAAATGAAAAAGAATCATTGAGAAAACATAACAATATTTATCAGAATCGATTATTACTATGCATCTTTCCATTTGTATCTAAGAAACATTAAGTCATTTAAATCTTCATGTTATGTGAAATATATGATATGGAAGTGCTATAATGAGATTAGATATGTCTACCTGCATGCCGAGAAAGAGAGCCTTTTCCATATCACCTTCTTCTTTGCAAATGGCTCCTTCACTCTCAACACTTTTTAGACGTGCCGAGGGTTCTTTGAAAAAACCCATCTCTTTCTCTAATTCTACATCTGCAAAATTCTTCTTGTCCCCCATAACTTTTCACAAATATTCTCCAAATTATGATTGTTGTTTTTTTTTACTACATGATCAACTTCTTGATGCAAGCTCTACACATTTTTTGTGGGATTCTAAAAATTCTTGAGACCACCATCTTCTTTGTATGTTAATTTAAAGCCAATAATGTTTGAAGAACGTTATTCAATCTTGTTGGAAAGTTTTGTTAAGATGAACATGTCATGAAATAAAGGTAGAAAGAAGAAGCGAAGTGTGTGAATTGTATCAGTTGGCAAATGAGTTACTACATTAGGGTTTAAGGTTTTTGGTGTTTTAAATTTTTGAGAAGGTGGCAAAGGTCACACTTTCTATCTACATTGTTTCATAAAATCACGATGATATATGAAGTAAAACGTTCCCTAACCTTTTGAGTACGTACCTTGTACCCTTCATCATCATTTACTAAGTGGTTAAGACATGTCTCAACCTTTAAGTGCATTTTTATTAAAATTGTCATATGGGATGATATAGTCAAACTTTTCCGATTTTTTAATTTTTTTGATCCAATGTCTATTCCACATAGGCAGTTATTGAGTTTCGCTCCAAATTAAGTGTGGTAGTGGTGGTAAGTACTACATATCAATCCAAGATGGTATGAAACAATGGCATGCACTTCTGTGAAAGGAGCTTTGGTTCACAACATTCAAGTGGGGGAGTAACACCCTTTCTTCCTTCTAAGCGTTGCTCGGCGCCCTTTCCTCATCCTCTCTTAAGTCGCCTTGCCAACAAAATTTTAGTTGTTTAGCCAATGTTGGTGCTAGAAATTCATTCAAAGCAAAAACTTACAATCAAAAACTTGTTGAACTTCATGCTAAGATTATAATTGTATGAATAAAATTTATGAAAAAAAGAAGTTGATTCAATAAACACGCTCGAAAGACTAAAACAAGCTCCGCATTGTAGAATTCATAAACCAAAGGGGTAACTTCCAAGCAAATGGGGATGCCATGTCTTCCTCAAGCAATTATAAACACCCCTTCAAACAAAACGCCATTGGAGGGTGTAGAATTGTAGATGTACCAATGGAGTAGCCCAATGCAGGCCAAATAGTGAATAGACAACCTCATAAATGGCTCCCTCGCAATGACGGCTACACACAAGGTTGTCAAACCGGGCGCATCTAGGTGATCGGGCGGGCAAACCGGGCGGACTAGTTGTCCCGGACTGGCACGCGTGCCTGCCCACCTCGATTGTAGGGGGTGAGTAATTTTTCGTGGGTAACAAACTTTGAAGTAAAAAGCCTGTGTGGCCTCACACTTGGCCCGTACATAGTGGCCAAGTGGCTTAGTTTTCACCTAAACCCTTGCCACATCGTCGTTTTTTCACCTAGACTAAAAGTCAACAACCGTTTGACCCTATCGGGCAAGCGAGAGCTCAATCGGGCGGGCGGCGTGCCTGCCCGGTTTGACAACCTTGGCTACACACAACCTTCCTCCTTCTCACCCCTTTTTCTAAATCGTACTCTCAACACCCCAAGCAATTCACTTCTCTGCTTCGGTATTATCTTTTGCTACTTTCTTTACTACCAACGTAATGCCTAGATTCAAAGCACTTGCTGATCTACCTCCTCCCATTCCTTCTCCAACAAGGTGCACCGAAGAGTCTGCCACAATTTCCATGGAGATAAACAACAAGCATGGGACGTCGAAAGAACAAATTTCCTATATTTCTGTTACTCATGAATGAGAGTTACATCTGCAGCTTTCCACAACTTGTAAATGACACACACGATCGCTATGAGTGCTTAAGGTTTTCGACATACTTGTCGACTTCTAAATTCCTTGGTTGGAAGAAGAGAAGTGCTGAAGGAAGCAAAGAGGGGATTAGTAACAACTTCTACCAAATAATTCATACTATGGTTTACCCAAAGCCAAAAGTAGAGCGCTCAATTGACAACCATGCTTAAGGCAGCTTCTTTCTTCGCAAAGGCAACTATCCCCACCTCTCAGCACTGGCACAATCTTGCCTCTTCCATCAGCAACTGCATCTTTGAAACAAGGTAAGTTTCGAATTTCGTAGGTGAGCATAGCAACAACAACTACTTGAAGCTGACAGATGCAATTTGACACATTTTGTTATAGCTATCTTACTTGACATTGAAAAGGAATTCTACGGAGAGTGCAAAGTTCTTCATGTTCGCGATAAACCTCAAAAGACTGCTGCATACACAGTTGTTGCAAAATCACTATTGCTGCTACTCAGGGATTTTTGTGCACTTTGAAGCGCGCTTCCTCACCGCCTTCTGCTTCTGACGAAGTAGAGAGCTCCATCTCTAAAATGCCCAAGGTGAGCTCTATTGCTGCATGCCACATTTCTGTTCCATTCCTATGGCATAATTACAAGGCATCTTACTTCTCATATGAAGCTACTAAAGAGAGTTGTGAGCGTGTTACCAACAACATTTGTACTGTCTTCGTGTTCTCTCTAGAGGTCTTGTGTAGATTTGATGAGATTTTTACATACCTTGCCTTGCCTTCTATGATCCAATCTGCTGAATTGATCTTCGGAACATGCAGAGTCCATGTAAAGACTAAAACTTATCAGAGGAGGACGACATCACAAAGTAGGGATAATAAAACCTGAGATAAGAATGAAATCAAGGGTATGAACCTGCTATATGAGCATAAATTGTGATTCACCATCGCTACGTGATCCTATTTGCAATGATACAGATTCTGCATTGAGCTGTTGTCTCTCGTCCAATAGTGGTGATGTTGGGGCAGAGAGGGACTGTAGTGGGGATGATCCTGATCCAATTTGCAATGATACATGTTTATATTTGTGTCTGCATAGCATATTTTCCGAAAGGCCAACAATTACTGCAGCCATTCTTTCTATCAATTTATCTCATGGGCAGGTCAGGATCATCCCCAGTACAGTCCCTCTCTGCCCCCAACATCACCACCTCTGTTGGACGAGCGACAACAGCTAAATACAGAATCTGTGTAAGAGATTAGAGGATGTTCAGTGGAGAGTTTTGGTAACTTGGTTGCTGAGGGGAGTTGATTAAGGTCTCTTTTACAGTCATGTGGATCCCAATTTCCGCTTTGAATTTTTTTTAGTAGTAGCATTATTAAGACTTGAAGCTTACGGAGATGGTGCTTGGAGGTGTACGAAAGTTTGCAGGCAGAAGGTTACTGTGAACATATTACTATAACGGATGAAAAGTTACCGAAGGGGCGGGACTTCGACTCTGTAGTAAGTGCACTTCTGGTAGCACCTGCTTCGATGTGGAATTTTGAATGTTGGATGTATTGAAGGGTTTTATCTTTCTATCTTTGCATGATCATTTATAGACTAATTATTGTGGCTTTAGGTCTAGCGTCCTTCACAGGTTGAACTTGGAACCAATTTTGTCTTTGACTGTCAAATGGGCCGCGGTCGCACGACCATTCGTATGGTTATTGCTACTTTGATCCGATCCATCTTCGGCGAGTGGAGGCTTCAGGTATTACAAGAACCATTAAGACTCGCCTAAGAATGATCTAATGTTTTGTTCATATATTAAGATTAGGTCATTTTCTGCTCGTTAGCTGCTAGGCTGTCAGGAAGTATGGACGAACGACTGAGATGCGTTTCTTGGTAGGGGTAGTTACTTTTTATTAGAGAAGATCAGTCCTTCCTTTACAAGAAGGATGTGAAGGGTGCCTATATAAGCTGTTGATTTAACATGCATAGGTGACTTTGGACGACTACCACGTCCAAGTTCAATGGGAATGATTCACAAGGCAAGAGATGGTGTACGACGTGCCGGATACTGAAGAGGCTCCGAGAAGGGGAGAATTTGCAGTGCTCCGCAATCTTGTTCGCGTTTGCGTGCTGGAGGTGAGCATGTGTTTGAAAGATCATTGCATTTTCTCTTACCGAAACAACATACAAAGACAAGCAGATGAAAAGAAGCAAGAAGCTGCTCTCTACTTCTTCGTGGAGTATTTTGAGCGATACTACTTCCTTATCTGCTTCGTTGTTTATATCCACAATGACAAGTTTTCTACAAACTAGTCAGGTCATGGCGACTTTGAGTGGTGGATTCGTGCGCGGTCTGAGCTTTATAGAATTCTTTGCAGGTTCCACCTCTTTATTATGCATATGAGCATTTGACCATCGATGATTTGTTTCTTGCTCTCATCATCCGTTGCATTTTCATTCAAGTTGCTGAGGCGGGGCCCGATCGGCGCCTTGGGTTACAGTAACAAACCAATGGGTGTTATCACAAGGTCCTCAAAAAATGGAGAGTATCAATTCAGTAGGATCGAGAGTATTGTGGCTACGAAAAATGGGGACTTTAAATCGTCTCCGAGGTTCTGGGACGACAGACTGTGCATGGTTGGTGGCGGGCGTCTTTGGTAGGTCATTGACCACGCCGCCCTACGTTCTCATGAGCTTCTCGGTTTCTACGAAGGCTTTGCATAGCTGCATGCTCGAATGTGGGAGTTTCAAACTGGCAACACTTGTGCTGCTACTACGTTCATGTCAAAATCCGCCTTTAGGCCGCAGACGCACGTGACCGTGCTCACCTGCGGGTTTGAGTTGGGTTTCAAGTGAACCAGGAGATTTATGAGGGTTGAAATGCTATGATCCAGTCTTATCAGGAATCGTGCCGTAAGAAGAAAGTATTGTGCACTCCTCTACTCCTCTACACCTCCGGCACTTTTCCATATGACCATCTAAGATGCTTCGTGATGATCTTTGGAGATTAGGGTAGATGTGAAAGTCCGGAAAGTTGAAGGTCGAGGGGCTGTTGCTGTAGAGGCGAGGAGAATCGGTGCTACTTAGGTAGTCCTTAACAAGTAAGCACTAAAATCGCACCTCAGTTGGTGTGTTAACCAGTTACATATTCCACATATTGACGTTTGTGACGCCCATCATGTGCCATTGGAAGTGATATAACATGCTTTTAAAAGCGTGCGATGGCAGATACAAGCAGGAGTTCGTGGATGCCATTGCCATCTTTCTGCTTGGGTGGACCATCTTCACATTCTTCACGAAGCTAGGCACTCTGAAAGCCAACGTTGCCGTCAGCTTCATGTACTTGATGTTGGTCTACTATCGGCATCGCTCACCATCGCGGAGTTTGCATTCATTCCACTTCAAACAGGTACGTTCTCCATATCATCTCATGTCTTGTTTTCTCGCTGCATAATGTAGCTGTCATGTGCTTTTATTCGGGCAGTTGGTGGTGTGAATGACTGCTAACAGACATCACGGGCGTCCCATACCATGTGTCGTGCGTTTACTGTGATTAACTTTGTTTTTCAAAAACCTTCTAGAGTTTGTTTATTAAGTATAGTTTGTGAATCTAAGTTTTTGGAAGACTCTAGAACCTTTCAATGATTCTTAGAAAGTTTTATTGAATTAACCCCTAAACGTCCTTGGGGTATTTTTAGCCAAAAACTCATTTTCAAAAAAAGTGATATAAATGAAAATAAAGATAAGCTATTCAGATCTTAACCGTACAAACTTGTAATAGACTTGTAGTAGATCATGTGGGCCAAAACTTGACTCATGGGACCTCATAGATTGCGAGATCATAACATATTAGTGCGCAAAACACGCTACAAAATACCATCATTTCCACTTTGAAGTGAAAATACTACCAACATGAAATTTGCAATCAAAAAATCACCAACTAGAAAGTTGTTCATCTTCATCTCAAAAACACTTTTGTATCAAAAAAATTCATCAAAAAAATATCTTGGCTCAAATAGTAGCCTTCCAATGGTGAAAACTGCCTCAAAATTTACAAAGGAAAAATAGTCCAAAACTAGACCCTTTGCACTCAAATCCATGCCCTATCTTCAATACATCTTCAATTAGGTTAAGGTTTCTACCACTTAAAATAGACTATGATTGGAATCTATCCCAAAGAATAAAGTCGAAATCTAACGGTGGATGAAGGAGATCTAGCTCCTCAAAAATCATCCATTCTTTCACTTTTTTCATTGTAGAAACGTCATTGCAAATCCACTAGCAAAGTTATTTGGATCGAAAAACTTGCAACTAGAAAGTTGTTAGAATACATCTAAAGATCATACTTATGTAAAAAAAATTCATGAAAAAATATTTTAGATTTCACATAATTGGCTTGCAATGGTGAAACATGCCCAATGTTTGAAATCTCAAAACCAAAAGCTGTTGTCACTAAAATGCATGCCATTAATTCATACTTTATTTTATGGGTCTGCAATTTGTACCACACAAACTAGACTTTATTTGGGACCCAACCCAAGTGATTTCGTCAAAAACGGATCGGGATGAAGAAGTTATGGCTCTTCAAAGTTTCTGCCCTTCATCCAAAATGTCGTTTTTCGACACTAGGGACGTTTAGGGGTTAAGGAAGTTTTCGCTTCACATTTATAGATTCTGGAAGTCCCTTAAGCTTCTCAAAAGTCATGTGGCTACTTCCAGGGTCTTACTCTGGAAGTTGCTTAGATTTTGAAAGTCCCTTGAGCTTATAGAAGGGCTTATGGTTACTTCCAGGGTCTTACTCCGGAAGCTGCTTAAATTCAAGAAGCTTTCGCTTTACCTTCTTAAATTTCGGAAATACCTTAAATCTCCGCAAGGTCCTAAGGCTGCTTCCAGGATCTTACTCCAGAAGCTTCTTCTAGCATAATGTAAGTAGAGACTGAAGAGTTGAAAGTTCTTCTTATTCACTCTTTTTAACAACACTTATACCTACTCTTCTAATTATCAATACTACTTTCTATATTTTGACTTTGAGTGTCATTCCGAGTCTTATGTGACGAATCCCTTTACTTCTGGTCTATCTTTGTCTTCCTTTGAAATCTTCTTTAATTTTGTCTTTGGTTTTGCCATTCAGTTCTTAATTGCAATATCAAGCCGGTAGTATCTTTGACATAATTACGTCTTTAGTCTTGTGGTACAACGGCTAGAATTCTCAGCCGAAACCAAATTGTTTACTTACTACGTACTGCACTCTGTGAAAAACGAAATTGCTTAGTGGCTACATATTGCACTATGTGAAGTTCTACCTTGATGTTTTGAGTTTAACGGTGGAGGGCGCAATGGCCAAGATTCGATACCCAACTACATAAGAGAGTGCTTCATTGGGAGTTAGTTTGTTCTAGAGCATGTAGAGCTTGCAATCGCGGTAGTCAGATGATGTAAAGTCATAACAATCAGGTGTGTTTTATGACTATTTTCAGCAAATATCGCAATCCATTGTCCTCACAGGCTGGATTTACAAGATCATTCATACAAAAATACTTGTGTTGTAGAAGTTCCAATGATGTTTTCCTTGTAAGTTACACCTACATCTTCAAAACATTCTAGACACGGTAATCAATCCAAGTCGTACATGAATGCGGATTTTCCGATGCTGCCCGAATTTGAGAATATCAAATTGTTCCTCCGTCGTCCTAATCTCATAGAAATCGACGTTGTTCCTCCAAACAGTGACTTCGTTTTGCACTCTATAAGAATGGTGAACTACTATTTAGTACCTCGTGCATCATGAACTCACTGGAGAAAGTCTCTCTTGATGGGCTGATTTTCACCTTTCCAGCATGCCCACGGTTAAAAGCTGCACGTTTACACATGTACAGAGGATAATTAGCAGATACAGAGGATAATTAGCCATTTAAGGTTCCTAAGCCAACCATATGATTGATTCTAATTCGGATAAATCAGCACTTTCCACCTTAAGAACGTGCTATTTTCAGTACAGATTCACGTGCTCAAACACTTGAAAGTCAGCATGATCTCAGAATGACAGAACTGTGGATGCCTTATACTAATTAAATAGATCGATTCACATCATTATAAATTTAAACTAAAACGACAGCATTGAAGTATGTTGATACCGGTTCAGGTTTGTCTGTAGCTGTATTGCAGAAGGTTTGTTGAGGTTAATGACATGCATGGAGCAACAAAATCTCTGCACAGCCATGCATTTTATCTACTTCACTTGATTATTATTGTTTCAATTCAGAGCCTGCAGTGGGTTCCACACTGATATCCAAATCAACAGCTTCACTGAATCCATTTTCTGAGCTCGATCGAAACACCCTACACATTGTTTATGTTCCCATGCATGCCAGAATTCAAGGATCAATGCAACCATGCATGTGAAGAGCTTCGTTACTTGTTTCCTGATAATCCTGTCTGTCTATGTTTAGCCAAATGAGCATGAACTTGCATGAAACAATCAATCGATCGGTAACAAGCCGTAGAATCTGCTCAAGAATTGAATCATGCACGAACTTGTGAAGTTTACAGAAAATTAAGAGATGATCATCTCACAACAACTGAAAATTTTTGAGCTACAAGGCTCAGGCTACTAGCTCCAAACTCATTTCACAAAGAGCACCAAATGAAGCTCTAATTTAATGGGATGCCGGTGCTCTACACTGCCGGTGCAAGAATGCAACGAGAAGACAGTCCTCTACGAGATGAGATCATGGCCACTGATCGAAGTACGATGAATCTATGGCTGGTGGAAAATGGCTTCAATGGCGAGTTGACCATGATATATAGACAGATGATGGATCATCTATACGGGAGGGACTACTGCAGAGCAAGTGTATATCGCAGATTGGGTGGGGAATTGGACGGGAATTGGGCGAGGAAGCATTAGTTACAGTCTGTCGTGGTAGACGAGGGTTTCGGTGTTGCTGAGGTTGCGGCGGACGGATTTCTTGGCGAGCTCGCGGTACTTCTTGCTGTTGCCCTTGCAAAGCTCAATAGGATACTTGGCCGCGTTCTTCTGCAGCTTCCGCAGCGCCGATTCGCCCAGGTCCACATTGCACACGTCCGCCAGACGCACCAAGTAGAGCAGCACGTCCGAGAGCTCCTCCCCCAAGTGCTCCTTCTCCGCATCGTTCCAGTCCGACAAACCACGAGGCACCTCGCCTTTCCACTGAAATATCTCGGAGAGCTCACCCACTTCACCCACCTGCAGAACAATCAATCGCTCAGGTTAGCTACCAGTCTCCAGGGTTTCATTATCGATGACCCTACTCTCTCCTACTTACAAAGCAATTATCAACTTGTAGCAGGTGGCGAATGTTGAGCAAATTCGACAAAGATGGGTCGGAAGATTCTGTACGAGCTCTGGCCCTTCCCCTTCCCGAAGTTTCTGACATGGAAATACAGACATAGAAAGGGAGAATTGTGATGGACTGGTGGACGTACGAGTGCGAGGAGGAGATTCCGAGGGCTGTGGAACTGATCCCACTCGCGGTCGGCAGCAAAGCCAGCCATGTTACGAGCCAGGTCCTTCAACGTGACCTCCTTCTCGGCGGGGGGCGCCATGAAATGGTGATGCATCGCCTGCTTCTTGTCGTGCATCGCTTGCAGCTGCAGCTTCTCCGCCGTCGACTGCACCTCTTGAACTCTCCCGGTCATCGTCTACTCTCAGACACAACGTAAGTAACCGTCTCAACCGTTAGCCCGCACTAGTGTGAAAGATGTTTCGACAGAGAGAGGGACAAGGAGAGGGAGAAAGAGAGAGAGAGAGAGAAGAGAGGAAGGGCTAGAGGGAGGGAGGGAGAGAGGGCGGTGGCCAACTGGATGGATTGCAGAGACTGCTGGTGTAAAGCTGGAGTTAAATACAAAAACAGATGGGGTGGTAAGAGGGGATGGTCTGATCGATAACGGTGATGCCAGGAGTGTCGCCAGCGTTGCAGGAGCCTCGATTTGCGCCTGCCGTTGGCTTTTCTCTGCTGGCTGGAGGCAGGGTGAGAGACTGATAGATGATAATGTGTTTGATCCAAAGTGGATGGGATGATGCAGTTAAGAGTTACAAGTGGAATTCCGAGACGACCTCCAGATCTGCCTCAGGCCGCGTCCTCGAGAGTTGTGCCCACTCCGCAACGAGAGATCGAGAGAAAGTGAGAGAGAGAGAGAGAGATGAAGGAACAGACCGCTATGCTAGTCTACGACGGAGTTCCCACTCTCGCAGCCGCCATTCACAGGTGTAAAAGCGGATCACACAATTCGCTTCATTCTTCCCTTTCTGTTTTACTCTGCTCAGAGCATGTCCAGCCCGCACTGTGGAGCCTTGTTTTGGAATGTGAGAACCCAGCCCATGCAGTATCCCTTTAATCCAGCCCAGCCGAGAGGGTTAAAGTACCCTAAATTTTAGCACACCATGACTCAAAGTTAGGGTCCCTTTACACTATGGATCAAGAGCCATGACCAAGAAAATTGAAATCATTTTCATGGTCATGGCTCTTGGCCAGGAGTTGTGACCATGATAAATAAAAAATGAGTGTTTGAGTGGTTTGGTCACTCTCGTAGTGTAAAGTGGATCTGAACCAGGACAAGATTAAGCTTAATTTTCTAATATGAATCCTTATTATTCTCTCTCTTATCTTCCCCTTTTTCCTCCTTTCTCCTTGAATAATTGAACATTAGCCAATCAATGATTTTTGGGCCTCATAGTCTCCTTGATTGTAGTTGAGTCGAGCCATTTGCTTTGACTCGACTATGATCGAAGAGACCAAAATTTAGCGTACTTTGAAGACCTCAAAGTTAGTGGTCATTCTCTTTTTTCCAAGGTAGTGTAAAGCCAAATGGGACCAAGAGCACTTTACTCTCCAATCACAAATTTTTGAAGGCCATGATCAATCTTCATGGTCCATAGTGTAAAGCGACCCTTAACCCTTGCATTCACTCACAATTTAGCATCCCTATTAACCAATGGGAGAGTGACACGTGGCAAACATTACTGGCAAAAACTAATTTCTATCATAACCACCTTGTCAGAAAAATATAGTTGGTGAGCGGCCTTTTCCTCTACCTTGCCTTCTGGCTTAGGGTGGGGTTTCGACACCCGCCCGAGCGACGCCTACGAGCTTTTGACATAGCCCAACGGCCTTGCCCGGAGCACAGAATTGGGCATGCTCTCAGTAATGGCCAACACACCTTGCCTCTAATACGCTCTCTTGCCTACCTACGTCGTTGGCGCCAACTAAGTAATTTTGTAAAGGGCAATCACCGACTTTTTGGGCAATGCGGGGAATAATCCCTCTTCGAGAAGGGCAAAGCCCAACGAGGAGGGGGTATCATTTCCGAAAAGGAGGTGGTTACCAGCCGCAAGGGTTGATGGTGACAAAATTGTTGACTTGGAAATAGCCTTGTTTTGGGACACGAAGCTATATATAGGTTTTCTATGGATATTAAAATTTAATATTTATCAATTTAACAAGAGCATTCATGTTTTTATATTTTTCACACTTCAGGAGTTATTCAATTTCAAATTTCAACAATGTTTTTACAGACCGGTTGAGATGTACCCATATTCTTGTTTAACCCTTAAACGTCAGACCCAGCCCGAGGGGTTGGGTTTTTTTTTGAGAGAATCTTGCTCATAACTTACACTCCGTTATACCAAATGGAATTTTTAGAATTTCAAACTGAGCACCTTAAAGAGATCTATATTTTCTCAGAATAGAGCTCAAGCAAATTTAAAATAGAATAATGCTAAAAATGGAGTTTAAAAGAGATTTTGGGTGTGGTATCAGGAAAGCATATGACGTTTAAGGGTTAATTTCAAAACCTACCCAAAAACAAGTAAATTGAACACTTTGAAAACCTCTAAGAATAAAGATTTTACATTTTCTTCAAATTTGGGAATTTTTGTACAGGTAAAAGAAGTACTAAGGATTGCTTCCATCATTTCAAATCTTGATTCAGTTATTTATTTATTTATTTTTGATCTTCTCTTTTCAAAAACCGACATTTGTTAATGAATTTTGGCATAGTCACCCCATGTGATACTTCAAGCTTTTCTCTAGATTTCATACGTCCTATGAGGATAATCATTATGTGAGTTCTCTAGGTGACTAAGTTCTCCATAGTGAAGAAAAAGTGTTCTTTTACTATATTCTTGCAAAATATTACAATCAAATATTATAATTCTTAATGTTTTTCAATTTTCTACTAGTATAGTAGGCTTAAGTTTTGCTTACTATACTAGTAGAGGATTGAGTAAAAATGACATGATTTATGTTGATGTTGTTCAAGGCATGATTTAACTCCTAAAGTTTCAGGAGGCGAAAATATGGTCGTTCTGATCAGCCTCTCGCTTACTTTATTTTGGTGTGAAGTTCAAACCTTTTGCAAATCCTAGAGTTTTCTTATACCTTTCCAACAAGACCATTTATACCTCAGAATTCTCATAATTTAGGAGATATTCACTCTCAAAGACTACTACGGCATAATGAAATCAGCCCAAAAGTGCAGTATACCCCTATACATTCCCAATTTTTTGCCCAAAAACAATTAGATCGCAGTAGCTCCGAATCAGAAAGCTTCCAACTAGGAAGTTGTTGGAAATCATCATAAGATCATTCTTATGAAAAAAGAAACTACAAAAAACTATATTTGATATCATATATTTGGCTTGCAATGATAAAACATGCCTTTTGTTCAAAATCCCAAGACCAAATGTTGCCTTCACCAAAATGCACACCTCTATTTCATGCTTCATTGCATGGGTGTGTAATTTCAACCACACAAACTAGACTTGATTCAAGACTCAACCCAAGTGATTCCTTGAAGTGTCATCAGAAGTTCGCATGATTCTTCCCACGTCAAAGAATAATCACTTAAGTAAATGTTGTACAAAAATAAAAGATCCACATGTTCAATTTTCTTCCAAATGTAGAGACTGGGAGCATATTGACAATTGCACTAGACCCTAAACCCTAAACCCTTTTAAAGCCTAGATAATATAACTTGGTAAGAAAACATCATATTAAAAAATGGTTGCATGGGTTTAAATATTAGGTCATTCAAGAGTCATGGCGAACGGACACTTCATTCAAGCCGGCCCCTTAGTTAGAAAGGGAACCGGAGTTTCTATCTATCTATCTCATTCAAGAGTAATATTTGAGTACGGTATTTTATCAAATTACTTTAACTTAAATCAAGAATAATTGAGTAACTATGTGATCTACTTACTTTCATCCAAAAATAGACAAAAAATTGCCAAATTACTATTGCAAATGCATGTTCATGCAAATATTTGACAAGTGATGTCGGTCCATGCAATACTCAATATCCGGGTTTGATGCCAAGTTGGTGATTTTTAATTTAATTTTTTTTAAAATTTTGTTTTTAACCAATCAATGTGATAGTCAATTGAGACAAATACAATCATGAATCAAGGTAGGGAGTTAAGTTGGTGAAATGTTTCATTTATGATTTTGGTACGAAATGTTTCTTCAAGACAAAATTTGTCCAAATGTATGAGTTCCTCATGTACGGAAGTCACCTTTATTCAATAATGCCTACCCCTACTAATGACAATTTAGACAACAAAAGAGATTCCACGTACTGGATCACACTAATTTGAATTTGTAAATGAGTTAATTGTGTGAGAATCCAATGTGCATATCCATTTCCAGTTGAATCACCAATTTGTTAACACCAGTTGGAAACTCAATTGTGATCATTAAATAAGAGATTTAAATCATAAGGTTCTCGATGCAAAATTGTTTAACCCTTAACCCTTAAATGCCCAACCCCTCTGAAAATACACTAAAAAGCATGCCCGAGGGGCATGCTTGGGCGTTTAAGGGTTAAACGCCCAAGCAAGCCCGAGGGGCTTGATTCCAACAGAATCTTCTCTACAGCTCTCACTGTAATCGACTTTTCACTTATATTTTGATGTCAAACTGGTCACCGTCTTATGATGCATTCAAAAAGTGAAATTTTACAATTCAAATCACAATTTGTATGTATGATTTCATGGTTTGAAAGGATTGTGGTAGGTAGGTTGGGGTTGTACATAACCTCGTAGGAGGTTGCAAGCTCATCATTGATTGGTTCATTCATGGTGCCCAAGTTCAAAAAGTGCACTATTCATGATGCCCAAGTCCAAAAGATGATGTGATCCAATTTTGGGCTGCCCATTTTAGACCCCATGGGCGTTTCAGGGTTAAAGTATCAAAAATGACCTTCTACTACTTTAGGATTAAAAATAAATAAATCAGTCTAGGCATTATTTAGACGATCCAAGATTAAACTGTAAGATTTTAGAGTTGACTTGGCTAGTTACTCACACGTTAGATTTAACCCTTTCATGACCACTCCTGTTTTGGAAGTCGAGGTTTTTTTGAGGTGTCTGGATGTATTTTGAAGTGCATCGAACAAATGAAGGGTCAAAATTAAGATCCGACCGTATAAATGTGTAGTGAACTTCATATACATGCTAGTAGCCAAACATGGGTCAGATCTACCGTATGAACTAGAGTATTATGATGTTCCGAGTCAAGTGTAGTACATAGTGTATACATGACCTCGAAGCTTTTTACTAGAATTAGAGACCAAAATATCCAAATTTGGGCAAAACACATGTGGTCAATATTGTAGAGAGTTTGAAGATCTATCCAACAACACCATGAGCGTTGCATTTCGAGCATTTATGAAACTGAAATTGTGAAAAGAGACCAAGAACCCAGTTCCTTGTATACTGTAGCGTACAAGAAATACATGGGATATCGTAGCAAATATGGCCAGATTGAAAAATCAGACATGGTCACATTCATCAGACGCCGAGCCTTGACGTAGAATCACTGTGCAAACAACATGTGGTTGATTCTTTTTGGGGAGGATTTCAGGTTGTACAAACGTATACGCTTTGATAGACGGTGTTGAGTTGCCAAAAGAAATCAACTCTTCTTTTGTCGACGGAGCCAATTAAGTAGTACCCCCCATGTTCCCATGTTCCCATGTTCCCAAGGGACCCTTAGAACTGGTGCCATGTGTCCTCGACGGCCGTATTTCCTGAATCTTTCTCACTTCTTTCCAGACCACCTACCGTATTTCATACTCATCACCATGTATAGACAGTTCTACCAGGCGGAGTACGAGTCCAAATGCATCGTTGTTTTGTGTAGTAGATCCAGCACACACTCCTCTTCCGGCGTTGTTCTTTAACATTTTGCTATTTCTACACATATTCTACTCAATCATGGAATAACCACACTTCAGCGACCATATTTGGTTGATTGGTCAGGAAAGGGTTAAACTTTTGATTTTTCTTCATTTTCGAGATTTTAATTGTCAAAGTTGTTTGAATTTTTTTTGCTTTGAGAACCCTGAAAGGTCATTTTCTACTTTCTTGGTCTTTTAGGGCTAACCAAAGCATCTTCTTTATCTTTAGGGCTAACCAAAGATTTGTCTAGGATTGCTTTGGTTTTTCAAATGAAAAAATCCAAGAATGTGGGCCAAGAAGTTAACCCATGTAGTTTGTTTGTGGTCTTTGACTCTAAACAAGGCCAGATATATATTTGTTTGGAACAAGAGCATGGACACTCTTTTGTAACCTCACAATGTGCTAAATAGGTTGGGTAATGCAAATGAAGTGGAGAGGGAGAGGCGGGATTTGCTTCCTCCACCCTTCTGCGACAAAACACGTTGTGCATAGGGCAAATCTACAGTCAGTGCTTAGTCATTCTTTAGAGCATGCTAGCTCCCGACCAAAGTGCACCATTGGCACACAACTCACCGAGATGACAAACTTTATTAGAGTCCCATGGCAAGCAAACCTTTCTTGTAAGAGGCCATGTGCAAGCATGTAGAAAATGTACATGTGGTGGAACTAAAAAATGTTCCTTGATTTTTGCCACAATTATTTAGGTTTATAATTCCTACCATTAGTGTAATGACCTCCAACCTGATACATTCAAGAATAGGTCAAAGTTTGAACAGTCTCCCGAAATGGGAGCCTTTTGTAGGAAGCAATCACTCCACCTCTAACATCAATGCAACAAGTAAAGAGAGGAGGATGCCTATTAAAATTTGGTCGCCTTATGCCATCGCTCCATGTATTCTTGCCGATCAACTCTCTCCCATGGTCCACATCGCAATTTGACTTAGGAACATCGAGAGCGTTGAGGTAATTTTGGGATTTCCAATCCCTCTACTAACTCTTCGTGCCACTCAAACTTTGAACGTGATTATCTCCTAATGTATGAGGAGTTTGGAAGTGTGAATTAACTTCTTGAAAAGGTATGGAAAAACTCTACAACCTGCAAAAAGTTTCAACTTCTTGCATGCTAAAAATAGTAAACCATAGGCTGACCAAACCCAAACGACCACAACATGGCCTCACTCTAGGTTAACCCCTAAAGGTCTGAGCGTGCCGTGGCGACCAGTAGAATACGGTGTATTTTTGTTGTATTTGGAGTGAATGCACACCTTTAATGGGTTTGAGTTCAAAGAAGAAGTTGACATTTGAATTAATGCGGTTCTAGTGAGCTATTACAATTCCAGTTTAGAGTTTCTTGTTGGTAGCAAATCCTAGTTATACAACAGCGTACATACTATCCCCAAGGGACTTTTAAGGGTTAAAACCTTATTTTATTAACCCTTAAACACCCGTGGGGTCTGAAATGGGCAGTCCAAAATTGAATCACAACATCTTTTGGACTTGGGCATCATGAATAGTGCACTTTTTGAACTTGGGCATCATGAGTGAACCAATCAATGATGAGCTTGCAACCTCCTACAAGGTTATGTACAACCCCAACCTACCTACCACAATCCTTTTAAAGCACAAAATCACTCATACAAATTATGATTTAAACTGTAAAATTTCACTTTTTGAATACATCATAAGGAGGTGACGAGTTTGACATCAAAATATAAGTGAAAAGTTCATTACAGTGAGAGCTACAGAGTAGATTCTGTTGGGAAGTAGCCCCTCGGGCTCTCTTGGGCGTTTAAGGGTTAACGGCCCACAACTTGTTACAGTAGGTGAATGACATGACCAAAGGAGATGCTCTTAGCTACATAATTGAAATTAGGTGCCTCTAACTTAGTTTCCACCATATTGCCTTGTTGCTACTGCTACTGCTACTCAGTCCATTTTCACTTCCAATCGCCGTTTTATGGACGATGGAGGGGAGAGTGACAACTGTGGGGATATGAAAAGAGCGTACTGTGAGAGTCTCAGACCCCAAAATATTCATGCAAAAGGAGCCAGCCAGGCTCCTTCCCAAAAATGCTGGATGCACATTCCTAGATATTCCAAAGCAACTCAACTGCAGGAGATACTTGGCATGCGAGCTCAAATTTCAGATTTCCCCCAATCTGGAATGAAGATAATAATGGAAGTAATTTTCATGCATGGGAAAAAAGTAAGAGGAATGACAGTCATGATTTTTTGGATTCTTCTACAATTTGCTATGAATTTTTGAAGGCGGTTCTGAGATGGTGCCCTAATTTTGCACCCTCTAATGTGTGACTGACGTGAGTACATTCTATTGTTGGGGGAGGTTATTATCTACCTTGGGGTGAAAGGCACCACAAGCCTTGGCTTAGTGGTTAGGGCTCATGGCTCCCAATGAGAAGGTCGTGGGTTCTATTTCCCTTGTCGGCGTGGTGCTCACCACCATAGTCCACCCAACTATGGTGGGGTGGGGTTCTTGGACCTTGTACCTCAAAGCCCTTTGGGAAGATACCATGTCGGGGGGTTCTTGGACCTTGTACCTCATAGCCCTTTGAGGAGATACCATGTCGGGTATCTCGAAGGCACTACTGGCTAGGTAGGAACTAGCATAGTGTTCACTCTGAGAGGGCGGTTAGTAGTCCTGCCACTGGTGTGATGACCTTCAGGTATACATCCAAGGATAGGTCAAACGAACACTCTATTCACACCTGCCTCTAAATAGGTTGGAGTTTCTCTTATTCATCTTCTTCCTCTCGGTGAAGAAACCTAGTGCTCCATTATCGGTACCGCTCCAGTTTTAAGCACTCTCCCTTATATACAGCAAGCCATTTGAAGTTAAATTTTTGGACTTGGCGCGTGCAGGCACTTACAATTGCAAGGAAAAAACAAAAAGGGATTGACTAGGCAGGGCCAAAATGAATTTTCCATAAGGCAGCCTCCCCTGCTACTTGCCAGACATGACGGTGGTGGAGGCTGAGATAATTTCGAGAATGGAGTTGTCCCCCCTGACCAATTGTCCCCCCTTCCCTTGCTGGGCTAGCCAACATAATAACCCTTATTGGGTGCTCGGTGTTACTACAATCCAAATTTCATGCCCCCACGATGACAATTTCCAGGAATTATCAAATGCACACCTACCAGTTTTCCCCTTAACCCATAAAGTCGAAAGCCGCCAAAACTCCTCTTTTTTGAGATCGTAACATTCAAAGTTGAAAAACAAATGCAAAATGGGTTCGAAGTTTTTTTGTGAGCCTGAAAAGTTAATTTGAACTTCAGCTATTCAAATTCTTGTTCCTAAGTTAGTTAGGAACATGTCTATGCAATTTTTACCATCATGCGACCTATAAAGCCTAAAAAAAAGGCTTGAATTTTCAAATGGAGGTATGCAGAAATTCAACTTCAATGGCCCCTCTTTGATAATAAAAATGGCATGTGAAGAATAATTGGAGAGGAAAAATCCAAACAGCAAGATCATGCCTTAAAACCTTATTTCCAAGTAGGAAAAAAAAAAACTTGGAAAAAAGTAAAATATCAATTTTTGAAGTTTATGTGACTTAATTTATTTCGAGCAGAATAGATGAGCATATACCAAAGTTTGGGCAATTTTGAGCAAATTTCAAATAGTGTCTATAAAATTTGGTTGTAAATATCTTCTAGAGAATGGAGAATTTTGAAGCACAAAATGACTTTCCGGAAAGGTATTAACCCCTGTAGATCCAAGAAAGCCGAAGTGGCTTTTTTGGGTTCCTGCGAGGAGAAAATCCGTCAAATTTGACTACTACAATCTCACAAATGAAAATGAATCAATGGTTCAAATTTTGTACACGAGTGAAAAGGTAAGTTAGATTTAAGATCCCACGGTTTGATCTTTTAAATGAATTGATACTTAGATTGAACCTTTTTTTGGCCTAAAGTAGACAAAGGTCATTTCTTGTAATTTGTGTAATTTTGCATCAAAGATCTTTAGTGGTCAAAACACTCTATAACCTGCAAAAGTATTCAGTTTCATTCAAGCTAAATATAGTAAATAAGGGGCTGACCAGACCCGGAATAACCCTTTTGGGCTCTTTTCAACATTAGGGGTAAAACCCTGCACACAATCTAGGGCTTCTGACTTGAAAGAAATCTTTAACTGCCCTATGAATAAGTACAACCTGACGATGGCGTTTATCATGAAAAATGGCTTCAAGAAATAATGGCAAAGAAAAAGAGCTGAGGGAAAAAAGAGAATCTAGCTTATGATTGAGTAGCCTAATGGTTGGGATTTGGCAACCAATTTCATCTAGCATGAATTCATGTCAAAGTGGCAAATCCAACGATATTCAACGATTAAAATTGTTTACAATATTTATTTTATTAAATTTTTCACTCAACTAGAAATCTTAAGCATTTTTACAATACTTCACACTTGAAATCAAGTGTGGAGTTCATTATGCAATCATCAAAATAATGGACTATTTGACTCTCGTTGTGTTTTAAGGATCTTAGCTACATACATATTTTTCTGAAGATCGACAAAGAAGATTTTATGTCAATTGAAAATACAAAACTCCGAAGTTAATGCTCTACAAGTGATCACAAGTTAATTGTGTGTTGTGTATACTTAGGGCATCTCTTATAGGCTCAACGACTGGTCTTGGCAACAACAACAAACGGGGCGGCTAGGGCCACAATGGTTCTCGTATGCCTCCCTCTACAACTTGCACTCTTGCTACTTGAGTCCTATGCTCAACAAAGAGACCTCATTTGAAGTGAGCAATCTTGCTCGCGACGACGAAAATCATGAGAGAATCATGGGTTCTCTTGAGATTGAAAAAACAAGGCATGCAAACTAGACACTACCACGTCACAGTAAATGCTCACTGTAAATCAGCTTGCAATCAACTATTTTTCATCTCTGCAAGAGGGGTGGCATGGCAAAGGCTTCATTCTCCTTTGCACATGCACACATACCAAATACGATAATTGATGCCCTTAGAACGTGATTGGAATTATGACATGTTGCGTCAATACACACAACATTTTGTTGCCAAGCCTAACAAAATTTGCTTACATTGAGCAACAAATAGCCAAGGAATATCATAATTTTACCAATCACTAACTAGTAGAGAGAATTTTATGCACAATTTAACTTAAGGTAGGTGCCTACCCAAAACTTCATTCTCTCTTATCAACAAAGATACATCCAATTTATGTCAAAAAGTGTTTCCGCTAACCCCATGTGTGACCGTACCCTCAAACTCCGAACTCGAATCATGAATAGAGCAAGCAATAAAGCAAGCATTCAAACATGAAGACAAGTTGTCTGTAGACATTTATGTAAGGGCTGAAGTGGAGCTCCGGTGGAGGGCGAGCTAAGTTATTAATTGGTAGTCGTGTGTGTAAGGAAGCTGAAATTGGGAACTGCAGACACAAGGCATAAAGTAATTGTAGAAGACTCTCTGATCCTTTTCCGCCTTACACTTTATAGCTAGCTAGCAATGTTTGCTACTTGCTAGCCAGCACAGGCAACACTAGGGCTACAAATAGATGATCTGTAAAGTGCCGCAGCAAACAGGAGATGATCAGCAGCCGATGACCTAAACTAGCTCAATCATGTGCATTGCTGACTTTGAGCAGAACTGCAAAGCCCCCGCCGGTTCTCGACACGAAGAATTCTTTATTTATCCGGTGGTAATCCCATCCGCTAACTTACTGCAGTTCTGCATCCAATTCTTCGATGTTTCCTGTTCTTTCGTGTCTTTGTTCTCCGACCTATTGCTTCCAAGTTCAGTCTTGTAAAGTAGGACTACCCATTGACCATGTTTATTTATTGCGGGAGAAGTATGGTATGTTCCACTTTTTCCAATGAGACACAAGTTAGCTCACGCTTTTTATGAGATCAGCTCTAGTATCTCAATGAACTAGTTTTATTTCAGCTCACGTTTTGCAAGTGTTAGCATATCTTCCCTTTTGTTGAAAACTTGTCGCCTTGGGTTTCGTATTGGTTTCTCTTTGTTTTGATTCTACCCCGGCCCTCCCTTTGTTGAAAACTTGTCGCCTTAGGCTTTGTATTGGTTTCTCTTGTTTTGATTCTACCCCCTCCCTTTGCTGGGAACTTGTCGCCTTGGGTTTTGTATTGGTTCTTCTTGTTTTTATTCTACCCCCTCCCTTTGTAGAAAACTTGTCGCCTTGGGCTTTGTATTGGTTTCTCTTGTTTTGACACTAACCCAAAAGGGATATTCATAAAAGTATGATATTTCTACCATGTTCTTCATCAATGTTTTTAACAAGAGTGTCATATTTCACCGAGCTGCTAGAAAGCCTAGTGAAAGTACCAAACTTTTTCACTATAGTAATCACTAGTCCAATACAATATGAGTATTTTAGACTAGATTGAGACTACTTAGGTTCTTTGAAGACATTTATTTATGTACTAAAGATGGAATATAAACGTTATGCAAATATTAGTGTGTGAGACCCTAAACAATTAATTCTGTTCTATGTGTTCTATAAAACCTCTGTGTGATAAATTAAATTGATCAAAATTTTGGTATGAAATATATTTAAAAGAATGAGACTCTAGAAATGTACCAATTCACCGATCATCATTATGATGTGACAAGAAATAATATATACACTTGAAGTGTTGAGTACTATGTGAAATTTGATCATGATTACCGTATGTCATAGGCTGGTTCAACAGAAATTAAATCAAAAGTGGTATACTCAAAGAACTGAAATTGGCGTGAAATTGGATTGTCGAATTGAAGTTCTTAAAAAATAATTAATTATTTGAATCGACCTATGACAAACGGTACTTTCTTATGAATACTCTTCCGATCTACAAACTTTGTGTAATGCGTTCATTTTTCATGAGCCTCCAAATGATATGTACATTAGTGTAAACCTCAACAAACTCATGTCTTAACTAGGAAATCATATTCATATTCATATGTTGTTTCCGTCATAAAATATTCATTTTAGATGCTTATACACACCAAGAAAATTGCATGTGGATTAAACTAATCATTGCAATAAGCTCTTGCATCTAAGATAATTGTTGAGCAAGGCATTCTAATTAGAGACGCGTTAAAAGCACAATCTTTGAATCTTATGTGCATTAGAAGGTGCTTCCAAAGTTGTCACCTAACATTTTTTGAGCTCACTTTGTAACCAATGGAAGCTATTCTACATGACCACATTAGGCCTTTCCTTTCGATGACACATGTAGCCACACATGACGACCAAGGTACACCCCGTCATTGTACCTTCTCTTCTCTCTTACAAGGACATGTGGTCCTATAAACCCCCTATTAAACTTCTCTCGTCGTACTACTTTCAATAAGAATACTTGCATAACACCCCTATCATAATTAACCTAGCTTCAAAAAGGTTGTACAATACATTCTTGATTCTCAAGGTACTAACACCATCTGCGTATCTTGAATGTTTGCCATCATAAAAACGTTGCGTTCATCCAAAATTCCTAGGCTCAGGTAAAATATTAAGTATATTGTCTCTATGGCACCAATAACTTATTAACTTGAAAGAATAATCACATCCTGCTCTCCACGAGTCGACGATCAAAGTAACAGGCTCCCAATTACACTTAACGCAAAACCAAGAATAAAATTGGCACTCTAATTAAAAGGCCATATTCCATTACCAACACAATATGAGGTTCTTGGGACTTATAATGCTACTTTGTACACACAATATTTTGTCGTGTTTTACCTTTACTCCTCTTCTGCTTGCAACAATATCAAACTAAAATGAAACTTGAAACTAAAAACAAAATATAGCCATTTATCTACGTTGGGTAAAAACCGTAAAATAGGGCTACTTCCGTCCTATTATTCTCTTTCTCTCGTGAAGGTACATGTACTCATCAATTTGGTTGATGGAAGCCTACTAACACACATACAAAGGCTATATGGAAGAGAGCAGGCACACAAGTAGAGGACCGACGTACACATACTAGCAACACTTTGGCAGAAAGAAAAGCAGGCGCTTAGATTTGCAAGTAGACTCATGTGCAAATCTGATCCACTACTGATCAACATTCTGAACATTCTGAAAGCACGGCCGGGCTCATTGGTGCAGTCGCTGACCTCGCTTTGATGTGGCAAATTTCACACCAAACATTGGCAAACATAACTAATCTTACACAATCCGTTACTTACACTCACTGAGCAACCATGTAAAATCCAACCCTAGCCTACGATATATAATCTTTTTGGTTGATTGATTATGGCAGACTTGAGCAGAAACATCAAAAGAAGAATCCATGAGCAGAGAGAGAGCAGGATCGATATTGATGAATCGGCCGGGGGTATGAATAACTTACACTGAGCAACCATGTAAAATCCAACCCTAGCTAGTCTAGCTAGTCTACGATAGATCCATGCATATATAATCTTTTTGGTTGATTGATTATGGCAGACTTGATCGACTTGAGCAGAAACAAAACAAAAAGGATCCATGAGCAGAGAGAGCAGGATCGATATTGATGAATCGGCCGGGGGTATGAATAACTTACACTGAGCAACCATGTAAAATCCAACCCTAGCTAGTCTAGCTAGTCTACGATAGATCTATGCACATGTAATCTTTTTGGTTGATTGATTATGGCAGACTTGATCGATCAAAAAAAGGATCCATGAGCAGAGCAGAGCAGGAATTGGGGTATGAATAAGATCTGTAAGTTGAGAGATCGATAATCTGGTGAGTGCATTGAGAGTCTGCTGCTGTCACTGTTGTCGACGGTTTTTACCTGACATTTGCTTTGCTTGCAGTTTTGCAGTCAGTTTTGAGCGCTTGTTGCAAGAGGCTGAATTCGTCGTTCATCTGCTCTGGGCCTTGAATGCTGTTACAATAGGATCTTATTAATGGATCAGTTTCGATTATTATATATGTTTCTCTGCCCTTTTTAGCATCTGCCACACACACCTTTTTGCATTGGTTGACTTTGGAATTGACGATGGGAGTCGTTGGTGTGCAGTGGGATCATTCATTTCGAATCGAAACATACAAGGTGAAGTTTGCAACTTGGATGCATCTTTTTTGTAGTGTGAAACTAGTCCAAGCTTGTGTGCAAATCTTAGTTGTGTAGGGTACCGGTCTTTGACTTTAAATCTTAAACCCTAAACCCTAAAGTGCTGACAAAGTGTGCAGAATTAGGGCTGAAATTGGTTATTTGTTTAATGTGGCCTTTTAATCCTTAAGGTGGACTAACCTCAAGATTGCTGAAGAGACTGAAAACTGACAAATACTACCCTCTTTGTATGCAAGGGGAAAGTTTTCAACTTTTTACTTAATTTTAGGTATGGAATTGTAAGATCTAGTACTTAACTTGTATTTGTATATGTATAGAAAATCTCATATTCAAATTCCTTACCAATTGTGAGATCATGGTGTTCAAAGTTGGAGATACAGTTTTTTTTTCCTTAAATGTAGAAAGGGTAACTAGATTTTTGAGGGCCAAGAATACCATTTTGGTAATTTTTTTGATATGAGGCTTTTCACACTCACTTGTTCTTAGGTGAGTTAGGAACATGTTTATGCAATTTTTACCCTCACACGACCTATAAGACCTAAAGAAATATTTGATTATTCGCATGAAGGTATGTTGATATTCAACTACAAAGGCCTATCTTTGACAATAAAAAAGGCATGTAAAGAAGAATTGGATTGAAAATCCGAACGATGAGATCATGTCTTCAATTCTTATTTACATGTACAGAGAAAAAAACTTGAAAAAGAGTAAAATCTCGAATATTGGTGAATTTTTGAAGTTTCTGCGACTTAAATGATTTTGGGCAGCTTTTGAGAATAAATGAGCATATACTGAATTATGGGTGGATTTCAATAGTGCTTTTCAAACTTTGACTGTGATTAACTCTTAAAGTAAGAGAAATTTTGAAGCGTGAAATGACTTTCCAAAAAGGTATGAAAAGCTCTACAACCTCCTAAAAGTTTCATCTTCATACAAGCTAAAATTAGTAAGTCAGAGACTAGCCAAACCCTAAACAACCACAATATGGCCTCACTCCTTCTTTCCTTCTTTCCTTCTTTCCTTCTTTCCTTCTTTCCTTCTTTCCTTCTTTCCTTCTTTCCTTCTTTCCTTCTTTCCTTCTTTCCTTCTTTCCTTCTTTCCTTCTTTCCTTCTTTCCTTCTTTCCTTCTTTCCTTCTTTCCTTCTTTCCTTCTTTCCTTCTTTCCTTCTTTCCTTCTTTCTTTCTTTCCTTCTTTCCTTCTTTCCTTCTTTCCTTCTTTCCTTCTTTCCTTCTTTCCTTCTTTCCTTCTTTCCTTCTTTCCTTCTTTCCTTCTTTCCTTCTTTCCTTCTTTCCTTCTTTCCTTCTTTCCTTCTTTCCTTCTTTCCTTCTTTCCTTCTTTCCTTCTTTCCTTCTTTCCTTCTTTCCTGCTTTCTTTCTTTCCTACTTTCCTTCTTAGCACCAATGTAATATTGTTATGATATTTATTGGGGCATCTCTAGCAATGCAACTCTACAATTTTGACATCTATTACAGATGTAGGGTAATGTTGACCATGAACAGGTTGTACATCAATAATAATGTACTATAGTAGTACAAATTTACTTCTAGTAATGACAACCACTTGAAATCTAAAATTTCCTGATGAAGGTTTTAAAATTGGAATTTGACTTAGCAAATTTTACCACATACACTTTGCAGTATAAAGAGCACCCAATAAAAATCTTAAGTAAAAATATTACTCTTAACTACTTCATTTAGGCTGCCCGAAAGTGCAAAAACCCGTTTCGGGCTTCAAGGAAAGTTAGGGGTTAACTCTTAAACGTCTAAGGTGATCCGAGGGGTCATATTCCAACAGAATCTCCTCTGTAGCTCTCAATGTACTCAACTTTTCACTTATATTTTGATGTCAAACTCGTCACCTTCTTGTGATGCATTCGAAAAGTGAAATTTTGGAATTCAAAGCACAATTTGTATGAGTGATTTTGTGCTTTGAAAGGATTGTGGTAGGTAGGTTGGGGTTGTACATAACCTTGTAGGAGGTTGCAAGCTCTTATTGATTGGATCATTCATGATGCCCCAGTTCAAAAAGTGCACTATTCATGATGCCCAAGTCCAAAAGATGTTGTGATCCAATACTAGGCTACCCAAATCCGTATAGCTAGACGTTTGAGAGTTAAGTGTTATTTCTTGCTAGTTATGTAATGGTGTTATTTGTAACTATTGAGTCCATCTTCAAAAGAGAAGAGTAGAATTGTCCCAATTTCTCCTTATCCAATGGGCATCGGGTCACTACACTACAAAAGGACACTTTATTCACGCCCACTCTTCACAGGCTTGGAGTTTCTATTATTATGACAACCTTATGGTGGCCTCGCATTTGGAAGCCCGTGCAATATGTTAATACACCTTCTGCGCAAGTTTCTCCATCCAAGCTCTTACACTTTTGCGGAGCCTCAATTCGAACCGCAACTAAAAATAATATTAGACTTGTGTGCATGCCAACAATTACAAAGAATTTAAGTTACAAAATTGCGAAATGACAACTTTAGTTCTTAGAGGTGTATTTGGCATACTAATTTTGGCTCTTGAGGACAATCAACCCATTGGATCAGTAGAATTGACGTCATGTATGTTACAAGGACATAAACTTCTCCAAGGTCAATGATATTTTAAAATTATAATACTCCAAGGAATCTACCGAAGGAATTGCAACCAAAGAGTGCGATCACCACCGGAGGATCTATGTGAACTATGCAAAACACTAGTGCAAAACGTGTGTTGAAACATTTGGTTTAACCCTTAAATTTTCTTGTTGTTTTGAGAACAAGAAGTTTCAAATCTGCATTTCTAAAGTCATGTGCACTTGTGACCATGAGAGTCAAGTTTTTTCTCTATTTTTAGACTTACAACCGTAGGATCAAACTTGCTTTTGAGCTACTTTTGAAATGTTCAACTGTTGGGTCTTTTCCATCATAATGTTCAAAATTGATGCAAGAGTTTTTTTTAGCGATTGGTGGGGACACATAGTGTAAATGGTGCCAAGGGCAAGTTGAAGTTTGTTACACCAAATATTTTGGGCATATTTTCTTCCATGTAGGTAATCAAATTAGGTATCCTCATGCAAAATTTCAGAGACTCATTCCGTTTTTTTTACCTTCATGCAAATTGTTTTTCACAAGAAGGTCTAAAAACAATGATATGAAAAAACATGCACCATAGTTCAATATATTTATTTTTTTCAAAACCTTGTACGGTGAGTAGGTGCCTTTATGGGTTTGTGAATTTTGAGAAAAAGAAAAGTGAAAAAGCTTCAAAATCTCAAATTTTGAAATTTTTTGAAAGAAATAATTTTGAAATTACTCGAAATTGTGAAGATTGTGCTCGTAAATTTTGGAGGGTGCCCTTGTGAAATCTACAAACTTTTTGACTTCAGTAACTTCAGAACTTGAATAATGATTTGATTATAAACATATTTCTTAAAAAAATACAAAAAAATTAAAATTTAAACTGCCGGTTTAAGGCATTAACCTAAAACTACTAGATGAAGGTCTTAAAACTAGAATTTGGCTTTGCAAAATTTACCACATACACTTTGTAGTAGGAGCAGCACTCTGTAAAAATTTAGGAAAATTATTACTTTTAATCCCTTCAGAATGGCTCCCCAAAATTGCAATTTATTATTGTTATTTATTTATTTATTTATTTTTATTTTTATTTTTGGTTTTAAGGATACTTAGAGGTTAAACACTTAGAAGTGTGTCAACCTCATTGAACGTCTCAGAGTATTTTTCAATAAGTGCTCTTTGGTAGATTTTGGTAGTCTTTTTATATATTTCATTATCCCATATTAATTGTAGCACTAAGTGCTCATGTAAAGTATGTAAGAAAGGGCTTAACTTCCATTCATCACTATAATTTTGCACTAAGTTCCGCACTACTACAATGTCAACTATAGCACAAAAGAAGTACCACAATAAGGAGATTGTTTTACTCGGAATATCCTACCATTGATATTATGAAAGGTTACATGAAAGAGGTTTTATTTTTGAAATGTATAATACTGAAAAATCTTCACATTGTATAGATGGGTTGAAACACCATAGAGAGGTTTAAAACCACAATTTTCAAACCATGTTTGGGGGTTGAAACACTTTAGTGTCAAAATGGTTCGAACACTATTGAAACAATGTTTCACTTAGTGTTAAAACATGGGTTTCGCAGTAGTGCAAGTTTACATTTGTGTGAGCAAACTCGGAATGAACACCCTAAAGAAAAACCTAAGAAGTTTGACACCCCATATTCAAGCAGCATACCAATATAAAGTATATAAAAAAAATGAATCAAGCAATGTGAGCGTAATGCCAACCAAGAACTAGTGCAATTGACCAACAACAATTATGCACATGGAGAATACTTTTGCAAAGTTTTACTCACTTTCAATGACCACAAGTAGTTCCTACCTAACTTTGTTCTTTATTTAAATACATATAAAACCTTATAAAAACATACCAACTTATGTTTTTAGATTTCTTAAAGACTTTTCCATCACCACCACTACTTACTATACATTCAAAGTTTCCTAACTTCTAGTACAAGTTACCCATAAGCAACTTGTAGTGAAAAAAGCACTCACTCATAGGCTTGATTATCACTTATAAGCTTCTTCATCCACTTGGAATTTTCTTTTTCACTTATAGCCTTGCTTATCCACTTGTAGGCTCGTTTATCCACTTGTAGGCTCGTTTATCCACTTATAGGTTTGTAATTAGTAAATAAGGTAGACAACTCCCCTTCAAATGGGTAAGCTTTTGTCGCACATCAATTCACAAACTGGGTACATTCAATGAGGGGAGCCACTAAATGTTGCTCTTTTTCCAACTATAGATGTTCATCATACATTCTACATAAGTCAAAATCTCACTTTCATTTTCAGTTCGCTTCTCTACTGAATTGACAAGATGACTTTCAGAGCTCAACAATAGTAAGAGCTGTAGTGAGTCCATGTCAAGAGATAGATAGATAGATAGAAACTCGAGACCCTTTCTAAGGGGCCAACGTGAATGAAGTGCCCGTTCGTAATGCTAATATCCCGATGGCCACCGGGAAATTAGAACAATCCATGTCAAGACCTCCTATAGAGTACCTTAAATTCAAACCTCAAGAATTCACAACAAACCCGAAAATTTTCAAACCTCGATCTCCCCGGTTGGCCGCGACTCAAAAAAGCAAGACGACGAAGCTGCATAAGAAATCTCCAAGTCAGTAACACCTGCAGGGCATGCAAAAAATCATTCCATAGCAAGACTGAGACAGTAGCCGTGAATTGCAATTTTACAGAGGATAATTGCTCCATCATTATATATCAAGGTGCCTATTTCTCCAGCCAGGGTGCAGCTGCAGGTGCAGACCTCCGCAGCGACAAGTGGAATTAAAAGCAATCGATCAGAGTTGGCAAAAAAGGCAGCCACTGAAATCAATTGCAACACCGATCGAGTCCAGTCAGAGCATTCGTACGAAGAGAATACTGTACATGCCTTGAGTTCGATCAGGAGCGAGGTACAACATTTCTCTGAAAAGCCGAATTGCAACACGTGAAGAGAACATGGGCTCTCTTAACAAAGCTCATGATCACTACTACTCATGCATCTCTCTCTCTCTCTCTCGCTCGATCTTTCTCTCGTAGCTTGTTATCATCATAACCTCTCGCTGCACTTTCACTCATCATCGATCTGACCCTCAGTCCGCTTTTTTTATGTAATCGTTCCGATGCTTTCGAATCTTTCTCATACTAGCTAGTACCCTTTTTCGAACAGTGACAATCATACAATCATTTTCGCACTCCAGAGTTGACTCCATTGATTGTAGTAGTACCTGAGTGCCCGGCCGCGGAATCTTAAGACTCTGATATTGTAGGGTGCTGCTGCCCGAATAGTGCCGACTGTGGATCGGGGAGCTTTTGCAGTTTGTGTGCACATGGATAGAAAGGACAAAAGCCTATCCAAATTTTTTCTCAAGCTGCTGCTGCTGCTGCTGCTGCCACAAAAGTACTTAACTTACTTGCGCTTTATGGCACTTTATGGGCTATGAAATAGAAAACTATAGCTTAGTCAATACACACACAGACAGAATAGAAGGTTTATATAAAGAAAAAAGAGAGTGTTTGGAAGGCTTCGTCTTGGAGTTTGAAGCCGCTCTTCTCATGAAAATAATCAACACATGGGTTTGTATTGACTGCTATTGTTTTTTGATTTTTTTTTTTTTTAAGGGTAGAGTGGTGGGGGCAGATTGGTCACTTGTAAGTTAGTCAGAAGTGGCAGGGGAAAAGGGGTGAAAGAGTAAGAGAGGTTTTAGGGAGGGGAGGGGGGGGGGTGGGGGCAGAGCGCCGTCTTTGGGCTTGGGACCCTCTCTGCCATGAGATTCCTTCTGTCCTTCACTTCTCTTCTATCAAAGCTCCCACCCCACTCTCTCTCTATTTGCACTTGGCATCAAAATGTACTCCCTGTGTGTCCCATTGTAATTGTCCAGTAGGTTCTCTCAAATCTATCTCCCAAGATAATTTGAGAGAACCTACTGTACAGGACAATAATAATGGGACATAGGGAGTTCCAAGTACTACAAACTTCCTTGTGGTGTTCTTTGGATTATGGGGGAACTTGGGCACCCGCTTGGATGAGGAGCATGTTCATTGTAATGTGTCCATCACCGTGGGAGGAAGGATTAGCACTTGTCCGCATGGTAGTAGGGTAGATACATCTATATCCAGACGCTGCCCCGCCCCTGTTTCACTAAACAAACCTCTTTCTTGGATTTTTACACTTGTTTCTTAGATTAGCTGACCCTTGCGTGTACCTCATGCATACATATTATTTAGAGTGTTCAATCATAGGTTTTTGAGATTTTTTCCCCTATACTACAAAGCATGTGTGCAACAATTTGCAGACTCAAATTCCAATTTCAGATTTTTTAAAAAAAAAACACAAATCTTGGTTTTCACACTCTAGACAAGCAGATTTTTTTTTTTTTTTTTTTTTTTTTTTTTTTTTTTTTTTTTTTTTTTTTTTAAAGATTTCTTGGAAATATGTACATAACCAAATCACTCTTTGAGTTTCAAAGAGCTCCAAGTCAAAAGATTTACCAATTCTACAAGGGCAACCTTTCCTTTGAAATTTATAAGGGCACGCTTCAAACTTTTCAAAATTTCGGTAAAACCTTATGCACAAACTTTGGATGTTATAATCTTGCAACTAGTAAACATCCAACGGTCAATTTTTGGACCAGTGGCTCAAAATAGTTTATTATTTAAAGGAGATGGTTTGTTTGTCTTGTTTTGGATGTGACATCTATTATTTAAGGCATGTAGTTTGTTTGTTTTGTTTTAATTTGGACGTTACATTATGATGTGTAGCACCGCCGGTCGGATCGGGCGGCTTGAGGTGTTGTTGGAACCAAGTATTTTTGTAAAGTTGTGGAAAACAATCGGATAGCGAAAGGGGTTGAAAAAAACAAGAGGTGTGGAATTTTCAAGTAATTTGGCCCCCAAATCTATTATGTAAGGTAAGCTATTTGTTTTAAGCATGACATTATGATCTTAGGCACTGCTAGTCGGATCAGGCGACATGACATGTTGTTGGAAGCAGGATTTTTTATAAAGTTATGGAAACCAATCGGATTGCGAAATGGATTGCGAAATGGGTCGACCATTTCCAACATATTTTATTCCAAATCCTTCATGGCTACAAAAATACTAAAAATTATTTGTATGAGGAATCTTTTGCCTTTCGAGCAGCCCTGGTTTTGGATATAAACCAATATTTTTGACTAATATTTTTATTGAGTGTTTCCTATACTACAAGGTGTGTGTGCAACAAATAGCAAAGTCAACTTTTTTTTAAAGATTCTTTTGTGCAAATTTTAGTTTTTGCACCCTAGGTGGGCAATTTTTAAAAAAAATCTATTTTAGAGAATTTAAATGAATTTTTTAAAAAAATATGTTAGTAAGAAAATGACTATTTGAGTTTCAAAGGGCTTAAGCCAAAAACTTTACCAATTTTACACGGGCAACCTCGTAACCTCATATGAGCAACCTTCAAACTTTTCAGAAATTTCAGTAAAAACTTTGCACAAACTTCGGATGTTAAGATCTTGCAAATGATAAACATCCAACGGTCAATTTTAAATCTAGTGGCTAAAACCAAGATTTTCAATAAGATCTTATGGTTGGAAGTATAAAATAGTTTTAAAAAAATCTGCTTTACACTCCCCGGAGTGCATAAAGGTAGAAAATTGTAGTTTGGAGGTTTCAAGCTCCAAAAACACACAAGAAATTTAGAGGTCAAAGCAAGTAGTTTGTTTGTTTTGTGTCATTATGATGCAAAGCACCGTTGGTTATATCGTGTTGCATGAGGTTTCGTTGGAAGCGGGTTTTTTTTTTGTAGAGTTGTGGAAAACAATCGGATTGCAAATCTAATATGAAATTTATTCGGATCAAAAATCTCCCAACTCGAAAGTTTCAAAACCTCATCTTCAGATCATGTTTATCTAAAAAAGAAATCATCAAAACCTATCTCTGATTTCACATAATTGGCTTGCAATGGTAAAACATGCCAAAAGCTGCCTTCACTAAAATGCATGCCAAAATTTCATTCTTCATATTCTGGATCTGAAAATTTTCCCTCACATACTAGACTTGATTCGGAACCCAACGCAAGTGATTTTGTCCAAAACAAAGTTCGAATGAAACATATATAATTGTTCAAAGTGTCTGCCCTTTCGAAAGGAGTGTGGCCCTTAGTCATGAGATACGGGCAGTCCAGGTGCAAAAAATACAGTGGCTAGACAGAATAACAGGCTTTTGGCTGTACCTTACCAGGCTCTCTATGAGAGGAGCAAGGGCCAAAGAAGCCTGGGGCTGCCCGTATCTCGAACTGCGCTTCGAAGGCAATTTTTTAATAAGGTTTGGAATGATTGTGCTTATGTGCTCAAAAATGATCGGAATTGCAATTCGTAAAAGGCGTTAGAATTACATCGAAGTGTTTTATAGTATCATTGCAAAAAAATTGCTTCTTTTTTGAAGTGGAACTGATACAAATCATGCATTAGGCACAAGCTCTAATATCTAAAGAACAGCTCATATCTAATTTGCATGCTAGAATGAACATTCAAATTGAAACAAAGAATGGTAACACTTATTCATCGATAGTGTCTGAAGTATTTGTAATATTCATATTATATTCATTGATAAATGTGTAAACTTGTTACAAACTCTCATGTGATTGTAACGCACTTTACAGTTTTGAAATTTGATCATTTTTGAGTGCACAAGCAATGTTTAAAGTTGATTGAAAAATTGCCCTCACAACTGAATTCGTAAATCATGTGGAGGGTACTGTAAAGTACATGCAAATGATTTGTTTATTTATTTATTTATTCATTTATTAATTTTTATTTTAAAAAACAATTGAAGAGTTTTTAAATTTTGAAGATAAACTTTAAAAAATTCCTCAAGACAAAAAGCAAACGGCAATTGTTTTGTTGCATGCACATGGGTGACCCAAATCAAGAGCTAAATTACTTTTGTAAATTACTTTTGAGGGTGTCAGCAAATTCAACCAACTTTGATTGTTATAATCTCACAAATGAAGAAGAATTGACACAATGAAAAAACTTTCAGTGCATAGAAGGTCAAGTTAACTTGAGATCCTACGGTTGAAGTTTCTAATAAAATGCTTAGATTGAGTTTTTTTGGTCTTGGAATAGAAAAAATTTAGGCAATTTTGCAACACGGATCTTTAGGCGTCAATGAAAGAGATCATCTAGAGTGAAGATTTTAAGCAATTCTATATGGTTTAGTGTGTATCACTTTTAGTGTAGTGAAAAATAGTTATGATATATTTTAAGAATTATTATGGTATTTTGAATAAAGAAAATGGGTAGATACCTGAATTCAAGATCCAAGTTGTACTAATGCGAAGAGTGTTGTAGGTTCTATTCCCCATGCAAGCATGATGCTCACTAGCATAGGTAGCAATGCTAAGGTAGAAACTAGCTTAGTTGATCATTGAATTACCAAATTTAGATAGTGAGAAGATAAATTTTTTGCAAACTGTAAAGTTTTTCCACACCTTTCCAATGACTCTATTCGGGCTTCAAAGCTCCTTATACTTTAAATAAATATTCATTCTCAAATTTTGAAAACACTATTGGAACATGTTAAAATTTGCCCAAAATTGCAATTTATGCTCATTAATTCTCAAAGTCTGCCCAAAATCAATTACGTCGCAATGACTCCAAAAAAAAAAGAGATTTTTATTTTTTTATTTTCTTTTATTTTTTCTCCTATCTAATGTATACTAGGTTCTAAGGCATGACCTAACTATTTGGACTTTCAATCCAATAATGTTTCATATGTCTTTTTTATCGTCAAAGTTTAGTCTTTGGAATTGAATTCCAACAAACCTCCATGTGAAAAATCAAGCAATTCTTTAGATTCAATAGGCCCTGTGAGCGTAAAATCTATACAGACATATGCCATACTCATTTTAAAATGGGAAGTTTAGGACCTCATGTCAAATATGCTTTCAAAAATGGTCCAATTGGCCCCCCAAAAACATAACTTTTTCATTCTACGACAAGAAATGAGAAACTTCTTTTTCAACTTTGAACAGTACTATGATCTCATAAATGGTGAGGAATTTGAATTTAAGATTCAACATAATGTACAAGTTAAGTACTAGATCCTACGGGTACACACTTGTCAAAATCTTTAAAATTGCATTAAAAAAAAGGGCAGCTTCGAAGTTCTTTTTTTCTTTTTCTTCTAAAAATTTAAAATAAAATTCCACATGGGCATGGAGCCCATGGCAAGCATCATGTAGTCTTTCTAGGGTGTATTGTGCATCATGTGAAGAGGTGCGTTTGCAGGTGGTCGAACTAGAGACCTCATGGTTGACTCTTGGGGGGGCACTAATTTCCTCCTCACCGACCATCCTCTGCTAGTTTAAGGCCATTTCAGACCAAGTTGCTTTTAGGGAAGTCACTTTCTTTAGGGGTTAACCCTTAAACGCCCATGGGAACTAAAACGGGCAGCCCAAAATTGGATCACAACATCTTTTGGACTTGGGCATCATGAATAGTGCACTTTTTGAACTTGGGCATCATGAACAGACTAATCAATGATGAGCTTGCAACCTCCTACAAGGTTATGTACAACCCGAACCTACCTACCACAATCCTTTCAAAGCACAAAATCATTCATACAAATTGTGATTTGAATTGTGAAATTTCACTTTTTGAATGCATCAGAAGAAGGTGACCAGTTTGACATCAAAATATAAGTGAAAAGTGGAGTACAGTGAGAGCTATAGGGAAGATTTCGTTGGAATCAAGCCCCTCGGGCTTGCTTGAGCGTTTAAGGGTTAAAGTTCTACTAATGTTTTGATATGACACACATCTCCTTCTTTTTAGTGTCATAATAATTGAACAACCTTCGTCAACATGAAATAAGAGTTTTTGGGTCGCGGGCTTGTCGGTGTACAATAAAGTGTCCAAATAGGAACTCATTTGTGCTCCCAAGGCAATGCCAACAATTCAAAGGGTCAAAATCGTACTCTTCTCCAATTCCCAAAAACAACACAAAACAAATGAGTTTTGTAAGAGAGGTTGTTGGACGTCACCCCCTTAAGTGGATAGCTTTGCAACCAAGCAATGACAAGCATTTCTTGTCGATTGAAGTTCACTATACAAAAAGCAGACTCTACCAATAACTTGGTTGGATTCAAAATTGTTGTCAGAATAGACAATTCAACCAGGTCATCCTCAAAGTAAATTAATGTACTCTTACTAATTTTTTAATTTTTTTCTTTTAATGTTGTGGATTATTGCAAGATTGTCAAACAACATGCTCTAGACATTTTTATGTCTAGAGCATCCCTGATGTTTTGGGAGCTTGAAATCCCAACACTGACCACTATGTACTAATGGGGTTAGTGGGTTACGTTCAAAATTTTCGGAATTTTTTTATAATTTCAACCGTAGGATCTTAGAGTAGACTACCATCGATAGTAGTGTGAAAATTTTCAACCGTTGGATCATCACGAGATGTGAGATCGTAACATTTGATGTTGACGGTTTTTTTTTTTTTTTTTTTTTGCCTTAACGGTAAAAGCCAAATCGGTCGCCGTGGTCGTTTAGGGGTTATTGGAGTACTTTTTTGAGACACTCATTTGCATAGTGCTCCCTCCAAATGGGCGCCTGTAAGAGAGTGCTACGAGCGTTTCTTGCAGCTCCTATCAGCCAATAGGATTATTTCTTCAGAACTCCTGGAATTTTTTATTTGGACCCAATAACCCTACTACCATTTTTGATAATTTTGACTTCAAAAATGGGACCTGTGGCCCCATATTACTTTGGGAGACTACTCTTTGGCATCAAGAATTAGGGGGCTCTTTAGCCCTCCCTTGCCCCCAAGAAACGCTCGTACCACTAATTTACGGTGATCCTCTCCAAATTTGTTAGAGTTGCACGGAAATTGTGGATAGATGGACTCTTCATTCACGTTGGTTTTATAAGAATAGACTTGCTCTCATAGAGTCCATATTATTTGGACGAGAAATTTATTAACCCCTAATGTCAAAACGAGGCCAAATCAAATAGGGACGTTTTGGGGTATGGTCAGCCCCTTATTTACTATATTTAGCTTGTATGAAAGTGAGACCTTTTGCAGGATGTAGAGTTTTTCTTTACCTCTCTGAAAAGTCATTTCATGTTTTGAAATTCTTCATACTTTAGGAGATATTCACGGTCAAAGTTTGAAAACACTATTTGATACCTGCCCAATCGTATATGCTCGTTTATTCTCAAAATCTGCCCAAATTAGATAAGATTGCAGGAACTTCAAAAGTTTACCAAAAGTTGATATTTTACTCATTTTGCAAGTTTTGTTTTTTGTACCTCGAAATAAGGTTTTAGCTTTTAAGGCATGATCTCACCATTTGGATCTTTCATTCAGTTATTCTTCACATGCCATATTTGATATCAAGGAGGGCCTTTAAAGGTGAATTTCAACATACCTCCCTGTGAAAATTCTGTAGGTTTTTTAGGTTTCATGAAGGTAAAAACTACATAGACATGTTCCAAACTCACTTAGGAACAAGAATTTGAAGAGCCACAATTTGAATGTACTCTTTAAAATGGTTTTTTAGGGCTCACAAAAAACTTTTACCCATTTTGCAACAAGATGAAAAAAAAAAAATTCAACTTTGAATGTTATGATCTCAAAGTCGGTAAGGAATTTAAACCTAACGTTTAGGTACACACATACATGGACAAGTTAGGTATAAAATCTTATGGTTACATACTTGGGATTACGTCAAAAGTTAGTAATTTTCATCTTGCATTAAAAATGGGTAGTTTTGAGAATTTTTTGTTGTTTTGTAGGCTTTTTGCATTGTTAAGAAGCCCGTTTTGGGCCATTTAGACTTTAGTCAGCCTCTGAATTACTATAATAACTCGCATGAAGTTGAAGCTTTTTGGAGGTTGTTGAGTTTTCCCATACCCTCTTGAAAAGTTATTACTCTCTCCAAAATTCCTCATACTTGAGGAGATATTCATGGTCAAAGTTTGAAAACACTATTTGAAATCTGCTCAAAATTGCCCAAACTGCACTATGTGCTCATTGATTCTCAAAATCTGCCCAAAATCAATCAAATTGCAAGAACTTCAAAAATTCACGAAAAATTGAGATTTTTTTTTTTTTTTTTTTTTTTTTTTTTTTTTTTTTCCTACTTGTAAAGCACGTTGTAAGGCATAATCTACCCCTCCGATATTTAATCTAACAATTCTTTAGATGCCTTTATTATTGTCAAAGAATGGCCTTTGTATTTGAATTTCAGCATACCTCTGTAAGAATCTTCATGCACTTCTTTGGGTTTTATAGGTTGCATGAGAGTCGAAATTGGTTAGACATATTCCTAATCCATCTAGGAACAAGAATTTGAAGAGCCTCTAGTCAAAAAAAAAAAAAAATAAAAAAAAAATAATAATAATAATAATAATAATAATAATAAAAAAACAAAACATTATGATCCCACCAATGATAAAGAATTCAAATCATAGACGTTAGGTACTAGATCTTACGGTTATATACTTGAAAATACATCATAGAATGAAAATTCTCACCTTGCACTCAAAAAGGGCAGTTTTTAGGGTCAAGAATGCAATCGATGCCTTGAAACTTGAGGGATCAACAACACCTAGAAATCTAAGCGTTTCTTAGACCTCCGGAACCAAAAATTGCAATATTCTACCAAACCTCAAATTTGTTAAAATGACATTATTCCGGTACAATGACACACCTCAACTTTCTGAACAGCAATTCAAAGACCATGTGATATTACAAAACTTGAAGGTGATAGTAAGGGAAATGAGTGACAATGTATATGAAAGAGTGATATTACAAAAAAGATTGTGATATTACATAATACATCATTCCGTATGAGCACAAATGTAAGTAGATATATTTTTATTTTTTTTATATATAAATACTTACATTTGTTTATGGGGAATATGAACTATAAGTAGGTACGTCTTTAAGTCTTTGAATTTTAGGCGGATTTTTTTTTCAAAACTTCTAAAACCTCAAATTGTGGCGATTCTTGAAAGAAAGAAAAGATAAAAGGGTTAAAAAGGTAAAAAGGTTTAAGAAGTTTGAAAATCCCTTGACAAGAACATGCAAAGAATAATCTTGTAAATTTCAAAGGCTGTCATTGTGCAATTTATAAAAGTACTCAATTTATAAAGATTTGAGTAGGAATTTGCTACTAAACAAAAACACTCAAAAAAATATTTTTAAAAAATCTAAATATACAAAGTTTCTTTCTATCCATTTTGGGCTTGAAAAATAGAATATGTATCAACCCTTAAGCGTCCACAGTGTCGTTTTTCGACATTCTGGATGTGAGGCTCCGTCTTTGGTGCACAACCCCGCTTTCATCCCATCAATTTTTCATCCGCCATTTTTTTTGCCCAACTCCTCGGCGGGTTTACTGTACTCCCTCCTTGGGTAAATAGTAAAAACCTTGAACCTCAATTTTTGAGAGTGGGCGAAAGAGATTTTGCATGAAAGTTTTGGTGGTGTGATCTTCACCCCTTTTTGCATGGATCTTGAAATCCATAGCTCCAAATGACATGCAACTTGGTGGTCATACTAATTGCCATGCTCCAAAGAAGATCCTACGGTTGGATTTTTTATTTGTTTTTACGCAGTTTTGAAAAAATCAATGTTATTACCAACTATTAGGAGCTTTACCCCCCCCCCTTGGGCGTTTAGGGGTTAAAGAGAATAAAATCTGGACTTTGGCTTTGCAAATCTTACCACATAAACCTTGTAGTATATGGAACATCCATTATAATAATTTCAAAAATATAAATTTTAACCCCTTTATATAACCTTTCACAATTAGCAGGTAGCCATTTTGGCTTTCTTGGATCTTTAGGAGTTTTCTATTCTACCTATGTTGATCTTGGAAGATTCCATGAAAGTTACAAGAACTTGCAGAGCGCCAAGCAATGTTCAACTTTAAGTCATAAGGACAAAGGTGTCTAAATTTTTAGAAGTTGTTCAGTTTGTTTCTCTCCCATTCAACCATTTTCATTTAATGATGCAAATAATAAATTGCTATTGTACCTTGAATTATCCAAAATGACCCAAAATGTGCAAGTAAGTGATAAATTACTTAGGTTCTTTAGAAGATAATCTAAAAAATATAACTCTAGGATCTTGTAGGCTTTTTACTCCAAAGGGCTCTAAAATAAGCAAGTCAATGTATGAATTCTTAGACTTTGTGTAAGACAATTTGAAAAATTACAATTGTAGGATCTTCTATAATACTAGTATAGTAAGTTTTAATGAAAAATAAAAAAATTCTCTCTGCTCAAATTGGAAGATCCAAGCACCTCATGGAAAAAAAGGCATTTGTAAAAAAATTAGAAGCTAAATTTAAGCAAGCATTATGACTTCATACAAAGTTAAAAACAAGGCTTGTCTCAAAAATATAGTACGAGATACAGTTACCTGGGACATCCTACTCATTGTCAAAGCAATAGCGGCTAACAAAATCACCAATGAGGCTTGCAATGGGTGGAGGTACTAAAAATCTCAACACTTTGTAACAAAAATAAAACACATGACAATGAAATTGGCACCTTCCAACAAAGGGGTGTCAATGGGCTCTTCAACTTACTTCTTATAATACAAGTTTCAAATATATTTTGTGGACTTTATAAGCATGAAAATGTTGAAAGAGGATGAGGGAATCATGAGTGACACTCAACCCCATTTTATTCTTTCTAAAATTTCAAAGAGCAGGAATTTCAATTAAATTCCTATTTGGCAACAACACTTAAATTAGAGTGGCTCATTTTTAAAACTCAAGAGGAAAACAATTTTGTTGTGTGTTTGTTTTAAGACATGTAAACGTGACACCACTGGAAGCTCAAGAAGCCCCAGTTACTCCTATCATCGAAGCTCCAACATCGCATCGGCAGACCAAAGTAGCCAACTTGGTGGAAACCATTTTGTAGCAAATTCATGAAGACATTGCTTAAGCAGTTGCAGACAAGATCATGGGTCACTTACCAAGCAATCTCCAAACTCCTATCAATTTGGACAACCAAGCCGCCTTTTCGGCATACAATCAGTCGTTTTAAAGTAGTCTTGTATTAGTTGAGTTTCAGAACTCCCATGGCAAGCGAGGCATGAACCGGCAATTGTATGATCTTTTATTCAATACTCCGATATGGGCTGAAAAACATCACAAAATTTGAAAATTTATAAGCACATTCAAAAGTGACCAAGGAAATCAATTTCTCAAAATGGGCAAGGTACATAAGACGTTGTACCAGAGTTGTCTTATTAGACAAAGTTCCTATTCATTTGTCAGGCACAACTTAAATGAGGTGTACATTTAAGACGTTTTCAATGTATCAATTGTACATCTCATCTAAATTTTGTTTGAAAAATGAATAGGAATTTTGTCTGATAAGACAACACTGCGTTGTACCAATTTGGACTTATTCTCATATAATGTGCAAGTGAGAATTGTACGTGTATGTAAAATCTCTTAAATCCAAGTAAAGCTTCGTAAATTACATATGATTAATGACCCTTGAATCAATCATTCAAAATGACTTGGCTCGTAGTGAGAGCCATCTAAACAAGTTCTAAAAACGTCATTTTCTACTAATGATATATTGAATAAAGAAAGTACCCATGTCCCTCATACACATCCAATCTTTCTCATATCTTGCACAAAAATACCTCACCGCCATGAAATTTAATTCTTTTTTTTGTTTAGTTTAATCAAATACATTGTCTAACTAAGTTACTTACAATGTTCTAATAATATATTAGCTAAATACTTGACGAATGAATAAAGTACCATGATTTCGCTTATATGTAATGGTTATCCTTGCATATCAAACTTTTGTAAAATCCCCAATTCCGATAAAATGGCGTCATGCCACTAAAATGGCACACCTCAGCTTTCTGAACTCCAGTTCAAAACCATGTGATATAACAGAATTTGAAGGTGATCTTATGGAAAATGAGTGACAATGTATATAAAGGAGTGATATTAATAAAAAAAATTGTGATATTATAGAATACAACATTCCATATATGAGCACATATGTAAGATTTGGTGTGCCAAAATGGCACATGACATAGTGCCATTTTAACCCTTAAACGCCCAAGGGGTTTAAAACGGGCAGCCCAAAATTGGATCACAACATCTTTTGGACTTGGGCATCATGAATAGTGCACTTTTTGAACTTGGGCACCATGAATGAACCAATCAATGATGAGCTTGCAACCTCCTACAAGATTATGTACAACCCCAACCTACCTACCACAATCCTTTCAAAACCATAAAAGCATACATACAAATTGTGATTTGAATTGTAAAATTTCACTTTTTGAATGCATCACAAGACGGTGACCAGTTTGACATCAAAATATAAGTGAAAAGTCGATTACAGTGAGAGCTACAGGGCAGATTCTGTTGGAATCAAGCCCCTCGGGCTTGCTTGGGCGTTTAAGGGTTAACGGAATTGAGGTTTAAAGCCCATGACTACTTATTTGCGAGGCTTTAGAATGTGACAAAAATGATGTTGTACAAGAACATGAGAGAATCAAGTGCAAGGAAAAGTCATCAATTCAACCAATTGCTTGGGGAATTGGAAGTTTGTTAAATTGTTTGTTGTACCACATTGCATGGGCCGCATGGAGACAAACCAGCCTCCATCCATGCAAGCAACTCTTGAAAGCTCCTGCTCACATGCCGCCTCTATTGGAACTCTTACACCTCATTCTTCAACGCATGTTACTTCCGGACGGACGGACGGACGGATGGGGCTTACATCCTCATTCCAACATGTGTTCCAGCATTAGTGAGAAGGTTGTGGGTTCTATTCTCCATGCCAGCATAGTGCTCATTACCATAGTCCACCCCAACTGTAGTAAGGGTTCTCGGACCTTGTTGTATGGGTACCTCAAAGCCCTGGTGGGAATACCGTGTCGGGTATCTCTAAGGCACTAGTGGCTAGGTAGGAACTAGTAGAGTATTTACCCCCAAGAGGGTACGTAGTCCTGCCATTCATGTGATGACCTCCGGGCCGGGCGACCATACAAGGATAGGTCGAACGAATTGAACACTCTATTCATGCCGGCCTCTAAATAGGTTGGAGTTTCTCTTCTTCTTGCATCCGCACCAACAACTTTCACCCACTTTCGATATAAATTGCCACTATGAGGCGTACTCATGTGGTTCACTCAAAACTACTCTTTTACTAGTGCAGATTGTTACGCACTATATACAGTTTTTGCAAAAGGGAAGAATGATGACATACTGTATGATTCGATTTTGGTGGTGGTATATATCCAACTATTGCTCTTTCTGTGATTGTTTCAAGAAAGATATGAAGTCCAATGTTGTCTTCTCAGACAAAATTCCTATTCATTTGTCGGACACAATTTAGCTGAGATGTACATTTGATACTTTGAAGACGTCTTAGATGTACATCTCACCTAAATTGTATCTGACAAATGAATAGGAATTTGTCTGATGACCAACCTTGATCAATGGCTTAACTTCATAAAGTAGAAGGTTTCAAAGTGAAATTCCACAGATACAAATTTCACAATTTTTGTGTTACGTCACAATTTTGTTCTTGAAGATTGCAGAGTTCAATGTTTCATGCCACCACAGTTTTCTGCTACGGAACATATTTAACCTCAACATCATAAAGTTCAGTGCTCAGTATATCAAGGAAAGGGTTCAAAAAGAAAGGAAAATGGTGGATTTACAGAGTTGAAGAACATATCATAAGCAACAACTTGAGCTTACAAACTGAAGGAACACACGAATCATTTAAGCAGAAACCAAAAGTGTAAAAAGCAAAACCCACGGTCGACGAAACAAAGAAACGCTACCGATCACTTCAATTAATACCAAGAATTAGATTCTACATCAAAGATCACAACAATTGATCAGAAAAAGAACTCAACTGAGCACTATTTCAACACTGCTATGCTTGGAGCTAGAATGGTGTGATATCACTTATCAGCAGCACGGCTGTCTTATGGTGATGTCTCAGTCTAAGACATCATCAATGTATCAAATGTACATCTCATCTGAATTGTATCTGATAAATGAATAGGAATTTTGTTTGATAAGACAACGTTGCTCTTATCAAAAGCTCTTTTTGTACTTACACCATCAGTAGAAAAGTGGTAGATTAAATGCAAATGAGGCGTTTAACACTCATGTATGCGGTGTCCTCACTGGTATAGACTTGCCTCGTGTTCTTGAAGCCACTTCTCTACTAGTGCATGCACGATGGCTTATACTACACAAGATATGAAAAATTGAGCACGGACTCTTTCGAGATCCTTCCTCGTGGCACACAAATACATTCTGAATGAGTAGAAACAGATGATGATCCTTGTTTCTGGTTCAATCTTTAGCTTCAAGTCTCTTGTAATGTGATACAATCTCATTTTTTTGTTAAAACCATATAGAAAGATCATGTCTGTTTTGGGGTTTTCAATGTTCTGTGATATGGTAGTGAGAGATTGTATCTCCTCAAAAGAATACGTAATAATTAGAATTGTATTCTCGTTTGTCTCTATTTGAACGAGAGATATTAATTGGAAGGAATCCAGGATTGTGTATTACAGAATCGGAGGTTTCATTTATATCTTGTATCCAGGCACGTATACTTGGCTCAGCATGGCGTTGATTAATACACTCTCATAGCATGAGTCGTTGGACTTTAAAGAGTTCATCATATGGCATACGATTAATCCAGATTCGATCGAAATTACCAAATTACCACCTGCCATTCTAGTCATGCTGTCTGTACGATCAATAGATTCGAACATGGAAAAACGACATATCTCAATTTCATGCTTTACATTCAAGAATCATCGTAAGCTAGCGACTGTTTTCCTCACGTGAGGTCTGTGCAATAAACTCACTAATGATCATACTTCAGAATGGCAAATAAGTTAAGCATGCGCAAAGTACTAGGTACAAGATTAGATACATCGAAATCATGAGTTTTGAACTCTTCTAAAATTTGCTATGAATTTTTGAAGTTAGACTTGTACGTCTTCCTAAAATGGTCGGATTGTTAACCCTTAAATGTCAGACCCAGCCCGAGGGGTTGGGTTTTTTTTTGAGAGAATCTTGCTCATAACTTACACTCCATTATACCAAATGGAATTTTTAGAATTCCAAACTGAGCACCTTAAAGAGATCTATACTTTCTTAGTATAGAGCTCAAGCAAATTAAAAATAGAATAATGCTAAAAATGGAGTTTTAAAGAGATTTTGGGTGTGGTATCAGGAAAGCATATGACGTTTAACCCTTAAGCGCCCACGGTGTCGTTTTTCGACATTTTGGATGTGAGGCTCCGTCTTTGGTGCACAACCCCGCTTTCATCCCATCGATTTTTCATCCGCCGTTTTTTTTGCTCAACTCCTCGGTGGGTTTACTCTACTCCCTCCTTGGATAAATAGTAAAAACCTTGATCCTCAATTTGTGAGAGTGGGCGAAAGAGATTTTTCATGAAAGTTTTGGTGGTGTGATCTTCACCCCTTTTTTGCATGGATCTTGAAATCCATACCTCCAAATGGCATGCAACTTGGTGGTCATACTAATTGCCATGCTCCAAAGAAGATCCTACGGTTGGATTTTCCATTTTCATCTTTTATTTGTTTTTACGCAGTTTTGAAAAAATCAGCATTATTACCAATTGTTAGGAGCTTTACCCCCCCTTGGGCGTTTAGGGGTTAAGGGTTAAAACTCCATTGATTTCCTTCTTGTTGGTTACCACATGCTGCTACTGACACATTCAACGCCTGCGTAAGAGACATTACGTATTGAATGAAGAGATATATCAATTGATCTCTGGTACAGCTTCTGTCAGCTTGTCGGCCGAACTGTGTCGGTAACGGTTCCTCGCTAAGTACTTCGGAGATTGAGTTCTCTCAACTTGCAGTGAGTGGGTTTCCCTTTCTGTGGTTGATTCTAACTCGAAGAAGCTCAACGATCTGTTGACAGGGATGGATGGATGGATGATCTGAAACAGTCATATTCACTCCATACTGGCTTTCCTTTGCTTTGGAGTTCGAACTGCAGCAATGTTAGACTATTGCGGAGTTGTCTTATGTGACATTGTTGAACGCCAGACACACATTCACCCTCTCGGAGTACGCAGATGATATCGAAGAGGCAATTGTTCCTGTATCCCCAATTCCGTTAAAATGGCACTATGCCGTGTGCCATTTTGTCACACTAGACCTTACATTTGTGCTCTACAAAATGGTGTATTATGTAATATCACAATTTTTTTGTGATATCACTTCTATATGTACATTGTCATTCACTTTCCCTAATATCACCTCAGAATTCTGTTATATCACACCGTTTTTGAGCTGTAGTTCAAAAAGTTGAAGTGTGCCATTTTACCGGAATAATGCCATTTTAACGGAATTGGGGTTCTGTTTTTATTATGCATTTGATAGTTTGGTCAGACATTCCCCGGACAAGTCGAATAGGACAATTTAGAAAAGTGTCATGTAAGACAACCCTAGACTATTGCATCAAATGTGTGCTGCAAGACAAAGTACGAACTGCATCAACCATCTACTTGAATGTCAATGGAGTTTAAAGCATGTGACGAGTTCGCATGTGAAGTTACTGAATGATAAGCAATGAGCCATCTGCTGCCTGATGATCGCAGTGCTTGTATTATACTGAAATATGTGCACCAAACAAAACAAAAACTGGTGTCAGAGGCCGCAATAGTTGTAATCACTTACTCAAGATTGCTACATTGATCTCAACAATGCTCACATATACACTCAAGATTGTTACAATGTCATTTGTGTAGGATGTAGCGTACTCGTTCTTCATTGCAATCAGATGCAAATTTGTATATATACTAGAGAAATGTAGGTTTTGTCAACTTTTGGATGTATAAGGAAAGAAGGGCACCTCTCTCAGTACTATTTTGTGTTGAATCGCTCTGATAGTCCAGGAGATTCTTGGATTTGGACAAACCTGCAAACGATTTGTACCGATATAGGATCACTGAAGAAATCAATGAAAAACATGTAGTCGAGCATTAAATTGAGATTGTGAAACGTCTCAATTTAACGAATATAACCATTAAAAGATGACTTGAAGGTTATCGGTTTGAAATTGTCCAGCAGCTTGGAATCCACCATGCAAATGTAGGGATGCCTTCCTCCATTCAAAATGCCTTATTGTAGGGTCAATAATGTTGCTATTATGAGCAACATTATTGACACTTCCGCTAGACTAACTGTGTTTTATAAAACTTACACATGGATGGTTGCATTGTTTTTGAACGAGAATAGAAATATATGAATTTGGGACATTTTGGCCTAAGAGGATGTTTCCACTACGGTGGAGAAAACCACCGGTAGGTCAAGAATTTCATTTTGAAGCAATTACATTTCAAAAGTCTGAATTTCAACCAATGACATTTGAGATTTTTCCTCAATTTCTTGACTGGTGGACTTCTCCACTGTAGTGTAAACCAGCCCTAAGACTGGATAAGGTTTCAATATTTCAAAGACTCGGGAGGTGTGTCACAGACTAAAGTGGTAGTTGTACAATTGATTTTTTTTTTTTGGTAAGGCTCTTGGAGGAATACCACATTTTTTACGGAACTTTCCTTTATTGCAAATTGTAGGTTCTAAATAACAATATCTTAGTTGTTATGGGTTACGAACAAGTGTTCGTTCATGTTGTTCTAAGCTTGATGGATGGGATCCCAAACTTTTTACCTTTGAAAATGGGTGCACGATTTGTTACAAAGTTCTAGGAAAGGTTAATTGTGTATGTCATACTCCTATTGGGGCTTGTAAACTAGAAATCTTACTGCATAAAAGTAGTTGTAGGTTGGATACACTCGAAACATAAGCAATTTTTATCCACGATGTTGGCTAAGTAGAGGATATTTACCTAGGATCAATCAATTTTAAACCTTGTCTTTGAACTACACAAGAAATACTTCTATATCCTTTTTTTACTATAAAATGCTCTGACCTAACCCACAAAAAGTTGTATAATAAGTTTTTAAATTTTGATATCACGCACATAGAGCCTTAGCAGATGAGGTGAAAAAACGAGGTGAAAAGAGAAAAAAGTGCTTGAAAACTAGTGCCGTTCCATCGAGAGCAAGCATGGTGGTGGCGTGATGAGCACTACTAGAAATAGTGTACAAAAATTTGTCTTGAAATACTTCGTTTGTATACTATACGCATGACTTACTACGTAATGGGAAAAAAGTGTTTCTTTAAATCATGACTTCAATAATATCGAAATGATATCATGTTTGTTACTTGTTTTCAAGTTTTTCCTACTATGGTAAGCATTAATATTTCTTACTATACTAGTAGAAATTTGAGGAAAAGTGACAATTGTATTGATTGATGTTGATGTCATTGAAATTATAGTATAAATAGACAATCATTTGGTGTTGTAGTCAAGTTATTTTGGACAAATATACAAATATTAATTCTACTACTTAGTGAAGTTGGTTTGAAAAAAAAAACTCAAAATAACAAAAACCTGGCAATTGAAGGAACTCCAACATGAGGACGGGCGAAATTTAGGTCAGCAACAGGTAGCCCTGATGTGAGTGTGGATTTGATAAAGCAAAGCGCTCATCATGTAGCAAGAGAGCTCTTATGCATTACCTAGCAGATGCCGCTTTGACATCCTTTAGACATCCACAATTATACAAGCACTCTACGAACATCACCTTTGACAAACATACTGCCTAGTTTTTACATTGTAGCATGAAGCATGAAGGAACAACAAGCACCTTGAGTTGCACACATGCACTTAGTAATCCTAGCATTGGAAAAGGAATCAAAATCTGAAGGCACAAAAGCCTATTCAGAAGAAAATGCACATTGGAAGCAAAACTAGGGCATGAGAGAAGTCAAGAAATTCAACAAACGTGCTCTTGTACAAGCAGCAACACGAGGGAATTAGATCAAAGGAGAATATTTATTAACCCTCTAATGCTCAATTTTAGTTGTCCATGCTCGTCTTTCCATATACGTGAGGATAGGATTTTGATGATCAAATAATTATAAATTTATTACTTTTGTCCACTTTTGTTTCTGCAAAGTGCTACAACCTATCAAACAAAAAGTAAAGCAGTAAGCTTTTGATTTTTTCTAGCACATGAACTTATCTAAACTAAATTAAGGTGAAGAGCCAAGGTGAGGAGAGAAGAACATGTATAATACTTCTAACAAGAGAAAGCATGGTAGTGGGCTAAAGAGCTCTAGTAGAACAAGTCTTGAGTCATCATACTGATAGATTGCAAGGTCATGATGTATAAGTACTCAAAAGAAATTTAAAAATTTCATCAATTTTACTTCATAGTGTAAGTATTATGAACAAACCCACTGCAATTCAAAAATATTCAACTAGGAAGTTCATCATGTTCATCTTAGTTATACTCTCATACCAAATTTTAAAAGTAAACAAAGTCTGTTGTGTAGAATCATGCTAATATTTGATGATAGAACTTTTTTTCATGGATGGCAAAGTATCAAGAAGGGTATTTAACAAGTATTGAATTTTTTCTATATTGGAAGCTCATAGGTGACAATAGAAGTGGTGAGAACTATTTTGCATTAGATTTTTAGATCTAGGTGACATACAATAATGTTAAGAGTTATCTACTCAAATTGTTATGATAGTTTTTAAAGTGATTTATGTCATCCAACTAGGTTTGAACTATTCAACATAAAGTGACTTTGCTCTCTTTTAGTGATTAAAGAACACTCTAAACTCTAGCTATTGTCTGAACTCTAGGTATATTAAAAAAATTCAAATAGAAACATAGATCTTCATCTCGATTGTCACTTTCTTGATTGCCAATGCACATAGCTATAGCAAAGTTGACAGTGAAAGCAATTTATGTGCATAGGGAAAGTAAGTGGAAAGACATAGCAACTCAAATCATCATTTTCTAAACTCTTTTACAATTAGTCGTGAATATATCAAAGTGAACTTGTAGGTATTTCTAAAATGGTGACCTAAAATGGCACCCTATAATGTTTACTCTCAACACATGATAAACTATTATATACCTCTGATTGGATTCATTGTTGGACATGCTCCAACAATAGAGCACTCTACTATAATTTGTTCAATTATAGGTGCCCTTCGATGACTGAACCTTTTACTCTAACTTACTAATTTATACAAAGTCAATTCTTGAATACAAAACCTTACATGCAGTCAAATATTGGAGTGATTACTTACAAATAATGAGTGTGTTGTGTCAACATTATTGGTAGCCAAGTACTTGGGAACAAAATATGATTTACATGTTGGTTCAGGGACAATCGTCTGCCACTTACTACAATAAATAGGTAGATTAGTCGTACCCAAAACACTAATTGTCAGTCAATATTACAAACAATGTTGGATAGGGTTTTGTATTAGGGTTTTAAATTAGGATTAGCACTTCACCACAACCTTTACAAGTTGATATATTTTAATTTGATTTGAATGTGATTCTTGCTTTGATAGTCAAAATCACTCCCCTTTCACTCAAAGTTGTAGCTTACTTGCAGCTCGCAACGACTATATTCCAAAGCAAGTTAAAATTTCGAAGCAATGGACATGCTTGCTTTGAAAAGCTTGTTTGACCTACTTGCTCAAACAAGCCTCTTTCTCTATATATAAAAGAACACAATTAGGGTTTTGTCTGTCCGTCCTTGGAGATGCATGGTCATGGTCATGGCCATCATCATTTGGCAAGGAATACATGGTATGAAGAATTCTAAAGATTTTCAAGAGTTTCCATAAGTGATATTTGATTGTTATTAGGAATTTATTAGATCTTAAGAATATAACAAGGAGGCAAAGGGACAAGGAACATGAAACATGAAAATGGGAGCAAAGAAGAAGTGAAGGGGATGAATGAAACATCAGAGGGGATCTAGGAACGGGGAACAAAGGATAGAAAATGAGAACGGAGGATGGTAACTAGGAACAAATAATGAGAATTAGGAATGACTAATGGGAACTAGAAATGAATGATAAGAACTGCGAACGATGAATGGGAACTGGGAATAAATGATGGAAACCAATAAGGAAAGTTTGGGCATGGGGAACTGGGAACAAAAGATGGGAACCATGAACGAATATAGAACTAGTAAGAAAAAAATCGAGGATGGGGAACCATAATAGACGACGAGGAGCTAGGACTAATGGAACGAAGGAACAAAGGACATGCTACAAATCTTAAAAAACACGGGAAAGCAACAAGACGAGAACGGAGGACATGATATATAAATCTTAAACAACATGGAGAACTGAGAAGTAGGGAACTTGCATATTGATTGCATATTCCATAATTTCAACATCACCAAAAACCTCCAACTCCGTATTTTTTTTTTATATACCTAGATATGGATTTTATACATTTTATAAATTTCAATCTGTCCATTTTGATGACCGTGTCCGGAGGACACATGTAAGAACTTGTATGTATCTAAAATGGTGCCCTAAAGTGACACCTTATAATGTTTAGAATGAATCTACTTCTATAATAAAATACTTTTCGGCAATCCTTCCTACCCACGAATGTACCAACCTACCAACCTACGAACTTACCAACCTACAAACTTACCAACGTACCTACCTTCTTTTATGTATTAAAAAAATATGAATAAAGAGAGAAAAAGGGAGAAAAAAAAATTGTTTGAGGAAATGGTATACACGGGATACTTTTTTAAAAATACCATGGAAAGACCTTTCCCGTCGGGACGACGGGAATCATACTAGTACATGATACTATAGTATGGAGAAGCTATTACATACACCATTTTAGACCACACTAATATATATATATATATATATATATATATATATATATATATATATATATATATATATATATATATATATATATATATATATATATATATATATATATATATATATATATATATATATATATATATATATATATATATGAAGGAGATACCTCTTGCTCAACTACCAAAATATCTTAAAATCTATAGATAACCAGAATGAGCCCATACACCAAGTGGACGACCAACAAGTTGTCACAAGTTAGCCATAGGACCAAAAAAAATTGTTATAAAACATACTATATGAGGCCCCACACTATAATAATATTTATATGTAAGCCCAAAGGGGATGACAAGAGCTTTAGAGTAGCCTCACCAATTGGCTGCAGCAAATTGGAGCCACTGTAAGCCACACATTGAATTCGTGACTGCTGTGGCTTCAGGCTCCTTTACCACTTGTCCTAATGCCATTGCTTCCAGTGGATAGAGCGGGCTACCATTGGTCGGTGCCGCATTCCACCAAACATATCCCCCCCCCCAAAAGGTTGCTTGCTGACTGGACAATCACTTCAATGAATGGAAACACATGCGGATATTCACGAGCTTTACAGCCATCAATTAGCTTGGCTCTGAAATCTACGTGGGATGAAGATTTATGGGGCTCGGTATGGTCACCTGCAACCGCCTAACAATTGTAGATTGTACGTTGGGAATGACATGATTATAGTACTACTACTAGTGTAGCTCATTGCGTTCACATTTGTCGCGTAGGTTTTGTGATGTTTGGAAAATCTGAACATGACTTTACTTTACACGTGCAATGACCAATGTAACTTGAGTTGTCAAGAGTGTGGGTCGTAACTTGATTAGGGAGAATGTATCTTAGGTTGTTATGGATAGGGTCGAGAGAGAAAAAACCTTGGACAACTTCAGATGTAATTGTAGATTTGGTAAATGTAGTTGTGACTTATAGATATATTTGTTGTTGTGATTAAGTGTTGTTGTCAAGAGTTGATGGTGCTATTACGAGGCAAATGAAATTGGTCTTTCACCACGACTTTCTGATGGTATTCTTGACATTTGTTTTATCTCAGCTCTATATAATATAACATGCAAATGAAGCCTACCGAACCCAAATGAGATTTTCTGCTTATGCATGTCTCATCAATGTTAGTGCACGACGAGAATTGGAAGAAGCTCATAAGATATACAAATGAATGGTCGAGCATTAATTTTACTCCCAAATGTCACAATTTTTATTTTCAATTTTTTTATTCTTTTTTAAAAATATATACTTTTGAAGTGTTGGCAGAGGTCTTGACTTCGTGGTTATGACTCATGGTCTCCAATTAGGAGGTGGTGGATTTGCATCTTTAATTCCGATGTGATGTACACCATCTTGGTCCAAATATAGTCATAGGGGGTTTTTGAACATGTTTGAATATAGTATATATTTGGTATTGGAGAGTTTCTATTCTTTACTTTGAAAATCAACTCCTAGAGGCCCAAGTGTTTTTTGGACCTCTAAAACCAAAGACTGCGAATTCTGACCACCTTGTATAAGTTTCGGCATGATTTACTTTAGTTTCCATTTTTTGTGCAAAAAATCTTGAACCTTGTCACATGCACTAGTACCGAGTAAAATTTCAACCATTGGATCTTACCAACTGTAAGAATATAACGTTCAAAGTTGACGAGAAAGATTTTTTGGGCTTTGTCTAAAAAACATAGTCTTAATGGTGCCAAGGGAGACTTGGTGATTGTTACTCCAAAAAAAATTCCAAGTAGGTTATGAAGTTGAATAATTTTGCTCATATTTTTTTCCAAATAGACTTTGGGGAGACGCATGCTTACAAGTAGTTCTACCTTACGTAATGAATTTCATTGAATCGATTGTCTTACCTCCTAGAGGCCCGAGGGGGGTAGCAAGTAACAACCTTCAATTCTCTCCCAAAATGAGTAGCCAAGTCAATCAGGAATTGTTTTATTTTATTAAAGATGAAGACGATCGTAGGAACTTGTCGAGTATGAGCACAAACGTTTTCTAAGAAAAATCAATTTTTTTCACAACACTTAATCCCAACTATAGTGGGGAGTTCTTCAACCTATTTAAATCTAGTCTATGCCACATATCGTGAAGCTTTCCTTCAATTTCATACCTAACTCTCCTTGTTGCAAAACGGTCTAAGTCACAAATTTGACCTTCCTTTAGAATAAGCCCAAAAAATCATAATCCAAACATTATTTAAAATATTCAACCGTAAGATCTCAAAGATCACTTGACATTGTTCTCACATACCAAATTTGAACCGTTCATTCTTCCTCATTTGTGAGATTATAATAGTCAAAGTTGGATGAGTTTTTCTCCTCCAAAACCCTCTCTTGTTTATTGCAATTTTCCTGCTCTCGTTCACTATTTTGCGCAAGGTATGTCAGAAATTTCATCATATGAAATCGTCTTGAATGAAAATTCTCCAGCTCCACCAAAAAAATGCGTAGAATTTAATAGTGTGACAATTTAATAGTGTGACAAATGGCAAGATGCTCTCAAATGATTGAAAAAAGGCACCGAATCACAGCAATCAAAGGATTTCAAAGCTCACATGAATCTTGTGACTAGAAAACATGCAAAATAACTTGGGGTGGGCTCAAGGCCAGACTGAAATATGCAGTCCAGCCTCTGAATGAGGCCAAACAGGAATGGACTTTCCTGTAGCACACACTGCCCTTTATGTACAGTACAAATGAGATGCTTTGAGAAGAATTGGCTGTGAGTGAGTGGATTCCAAATTTCCAATGATCCTGCGTTGCCAAGCCTACAATGCCCCGGCAGCGAGGCTATTTATGCCGCTTGTCTTCCTTTGACTCCCTTTTGAATTGCCTCATTTGGGAAAGTAGAATATCCCTCATTTTGTGTGGCAATGCCACTCTCCCTCGATTCCTAAAGAACGAAGAGAAACTCTAACTTATTTAGAGGCTGGTGTGAATGGAGTGTTCGTTTGACCTATCCTTGGATGTATGCCCGGAGGTCATCACACCGATGGCAGGACTACTAATCCCTCTTAGGGTGAACACTCTACTAGTTCATAACTAGTTACTAGTGTCTTAGAGATACCTGAGATGGTATTTTTCCAAGGGCTTTGAGCAGCTATACAACGAGGTTGCCTTAGAGATACCTGAGATGGTATCTGTCGAATGACTTTGAGCACCTACACAAGGAGGTTCAATAACCCCCCACCATAGTTGGGTGGACTATGGTGGTGAGTACCACGCTGACATGGAGAATAGAACCCACGACCTTCTCATTGGGGGCCATGAGCCCTAAACATCAAGCCAAGGCTTGTGGTGCATACTCTCCCTTCCCTTTGGCCACTCCCTCGCACAACCACGCACAAGCTCCCTTGGTATTATTTTTGAATAATTTCATTTGAGAAGAATCCAAGTGCTTATTTGAATTTGAGTGGTAAAAATTTGGAGATTGAATGTGTTCCCTAGAAGACAGTATTTGGTCAGAAGAACGTATGGAGGTCCGTGTAGATAAACTGTTCATTCAAGCCCGCATGATGTGACAATAGTTTCATTTTTAGTGTATATTGTAATTATTGACTCATATCATTTTGGATACACAAGGAGTTCTTCAGGTAAAATTTCAATCATCTAAAACGAGAATATATATATATATATATATATATATATATATATATATATATGTGAATTGAATTGACGCACATGCAAAAGTCAAACCATGCCTAGTTGATGAGTATGTTCTTTCATGTACAATAAATTCTCATCCCTACACGCGTATAATTGTATAATCGTATAATATAGTGACACGCGCCAAGCACCTAAACTCATTAAATCCAATATGGATGAGGCGATGATTTTACAACACAACCAACTGATATCAAGCACAACCTTGTTATTAACCCTTAAACGCCCTTGGGGTCTAAAACGGGCAGCCCAAAATTGGATCACAGCATCTTTTGGACTTGGGCATCATGAATAGTGCACTTTTTGAACTTGGGCATCATGAATGGACCAATCAATGATGAGCTTGCAACCTCCTACAAGGTTATGTACCACCCCAACCTACCTACCACAATCCTTTCAAACCACAAAATCATTCATACAAATTGTGATTTGAATTGTGAAAATTCACTTTTTGAATGCATCAGAAGAAGGTGACCAGTTTGACATCAAAATATAAGTGAAACGTTGAGTACAATGAGAGCTACAGGGAAGATTCTGTTGGAATCAAGCCCCTCGGGCTTGCTCGGGCGTTTAAGGGTTAAGCAAAAACTTATACACAAATATCAAGTCAAACAACAAATTCTTATCAAGAATTTAAACAACACATTAATTCATTAAACATATAACTACTTATATTTCTAATAAAAAAATCTTAATTATTTTATATAACAAAAAAGTTTGACTTTTATAAAGAATAGGTACCAATATTCTCATTGGTACCCAAATATGATATGACACGTGCTAAGAATCTAATTATGTAAGTGGATAAGGCAATAATTATTATTCAAAAAAAAAAAAAACAGCCAAAGGCCAATAAACTGACAGAAAGCTGAAAAAGTAGAAAGTTTAACCTCATCCATGAATTAATTGAACGAGACGATCCCGTAGATCGCGAACTTCCTTAGCAATACGACACGTAATAAAGCAAAAGTAACGTGATTTCGTAGATTTGGAAATCTGGACCGCATCACCGCTTTTAGTAAGAAATTTTAAATCTACTAAGGAAATACTCTTCATCTACGACGTTTCTAGATGAGGTCCCGCCATCTGTTGCCTTGGAGAGGGGATGGTGCGACTGCTGCCGATCCCTTTCCCCCGTTGCTGCGGTGATGGAGCTTCGCGCTCCTGCTCGTCATCAATCTCGCCATCAAATGCAATTGCGAACTTGCCGTGATTGAATCTCTTCAAGCTCCGATGTGGGTTTCGCAATAGTGCTGGGGTGAAAGGAGGAGAAGGGGCGGAGAAGGGACAGGGAAATAGAGGAACGCGGTGACAAACCCCCTTCTCCGAGAGATCTCCGAGTTTTTTTGGCATTTTCAGGTAGGGGCGGATTGTTAACAGACTCGAGGTTGCTACTAATTTAGGTCTATAGAAAGAATTTGAGAAGCGAGGGTTACGAATCGTGACGCGACGGCGACCTTGACCGTCTTTCTCTTCTTCTTTTGATCTACAGTGTCGTCGTTTAGGTGACCTCGAAAATTTGTTCAACTATGACGGTGGTAGCCTCTGGGGTTTGTAGATTCCTTTGTGGACCCTAGTCTCGATTGTTGGATTGCCGACGACATGTTTGAACCTCCTTCTCGGTAGTCTCTTGCTTTTATCTGTCTATAAAGTCGCCCTGGGGTTTGTAGAGATTACAATACCTGCATTTCTTGGTTTAGAGATTCCGCGAGAGAACGTTGCCATTGTAGTCTTGCTTTGAAAGGTATCAAGCTTGTATGAATTTGGCTGCTTTTGAAAGAAATGTACTCTCCTGGTGTCTTTTCAAGCTTCGGATTAAAATGCTTAAAAGAGAGAGTATGTAATAGGAGATGATGTCCTGTAAGCAGCAAATTACAATGTCAAAAGCAAATGGTGTTAGCAAGCCTTTGATTCAAGAGCACTGTTTGATAGATTGCGTTTTCTGTTGATTTTGCAGTGTGGAGTAGGTATAATAGACAGGAGTCTGGTAAACAAGGTGCCCTACACAAGGTTTTCGTAGCAGGTATGACATTCTCATTGATAGGAGATACTGATTCTACTAGTAGGATTATGTTTCGTTTTTTTTTGTTCATAGGACATTCTCATTGATAGGAGGTACCGATATTACTGTAAGGTTTTTGTTTTGATTTTTGTGCTTTTTTGTGTGTGCAGGGAGGTTCCAGAGGAGCACAGGTGTGTGCTCCGGAAGGAGCTTTGTGGTAGATATGGAATCAATAGAGAAATCGTATTCCCTATGGGGGAAGCCGGCAGTGCTGGAGACAGCAGCGGATATGATGTTTTGCATGGTGCCAATATGGGTGGCTGTTGCACTTGGATTACTCGTGGGATGGTCGTGGAAACCTCAGTGGGTTAGTCTTTTTATTATGGGCATCAAAACTCGACCTCGGCTAGTGTGGGAAACTCCTCCTGGCTTCGGAGCGCGTCGCTTCTGGCTCGCCATTATGGCCATCTCTGCTTTTCCTATGTGGAAGGAAGCCTGGAAGTCGTTTAGTTCTTGGATGTGGCCACCTGCTCAAGCCGTCGTGGTTGTTCCAATTCCTGTCAATACTGTGGCAACTCCCAGGTCAGCATCCTAATGCACATTAGTAGTTTATCGAATGAGTATGTGAGCATTTATTGATGGGATACGCACATTGGTAGTTCTTTGAATGAGTACGTGAGTAACGGGAAAAGGGTCGTTTGCTGCAGTGTGGTAGTGGTGAAAGAGGAGATAAAGAAGGAAATGGTGACGAACCATGATCTTGCTGATTTCATGAAGTTGGTGGACGGCAAAGATGGAGGTCCTGCTTGGCAGAGTATGATGGATAAATCCATTCCTGGTATGATATATCAAGCATGGCGACGAGAGCCTGAGGTGAGCCTGCTTCTTATGCTTGAGTCCGAATCTTCTATTTTGAAACGGAGTGTGAGTCGATGTTGATTGTGTTTATACTTTCGCAGGTCGGGCCAACTGAGTACAGAAGTCGAACTGTGTTCGAGGACACGCCACCTGAGATAGTGCGTGACTTTTTCTGGGATGACGAATTCAGAGAACACTGGGACGAAATGCTCATCCACACTAAAACTGTCGAGACCTGTGCAGAGACTGGTGCTACGGTAGCGCAGTGGATCAGAAAGGTATGGAGTCTCATTCGTTCCACATATCATTTTATATAGTTACCATTGTTGAAGCCCGTACATGCCAGTGTCCTTACTTGAAGCTTTTGTTGACATGAACAAAACGTGGATGTACTTGCAGTATCCTTTCTTTTGCAAGGACCGGGAATACGTCATGGCTCGACGCATTTGGGAGTCCAACAAAACCTACTACTGTATCACCCAGGTACGTCAATCGTATGCAGCACTGTAATGTTCCACATTCTCTCATAAGCAACATCGTGTATTGAAAGTTTCATTCTCGATTGCAGGGTACGGAACATAAGGAAATTCCCAGACGACAGTTTCCGAGGAGGGTAGAGTCTTTTTATTCAAGCTGGCGGATCAGAGCAGGTAACCCTTCTTGTCAGATGTATTATTATAATGTGGCCTCAGTTTACACATGGTCACCAGAGAACAAGGAATCTTCGTACATGTCAGGAATCTTCCACGGACATGCGTTTTTTTCGTACTTCTAGTATTTCTGAGATACTCTGATCGTATCCTTTCTAAGCACGTGTTTGAAATTTGAAAGTGAAAGTACGAGAGTATTTCTGCACATCGGCAACCATGAGAATGAGAGTTGATGAGGTGCTGAATGTGTTGTTGCGGTTGCAGTTGAATCAGCGAGAGGTGACGGACAAATGACATCGACAGAAGTGTTGCTGTTCCATCACGAGGACATGGGCATTCAAAAGGACCTAGCAAGGTTGGGAGTGCGGCAAGGAATGTGGGGGTGCGTGAAAAAGATGGAGCCAGGGATCAGGAAATACAAGGCAGAACGAAGAGCAAACGTGCCACTCTCATCATCAGCTCGTTCGGCATATCACACGACGAAAGTGCCTTACAATCTTCTCAAGGACTCGGAGCAAAACTCGAAAGAAACGGAACAGGCAGAGCTGCTACATGAATTATCAAAAGGGAAGGAGCTACACCAGCACCCTGATAACAAAAACGGGTACATGAAGTGGGTGATTTTAGGAGGAGCAGTGGCACTAGCATGTGGTATTGACCGAGGAGCAGTAGGCAAGTTTCTGGTGTTTGGAGTTGCAAGACGCCTTGGCAGAGTTGGTCGAAGGTTGTAGTTGTAACTCCAGAATGAATGAGACAACAATTGCTGAAGTCCTCACAAATGTGAATGGATCAAGTGGTTCTCATCCGTTTTCCTGTACTTTATTTTCTAGAACTCGTGGATTCATTCTCTTTTGAGAGGGCAGGGCCCAGGGCAGTAGTTTTAGCAACCCCTCCTCTCGCCTTCTTTTTTCTTTGCAGCTCCAGCACCAACAAGCTGGACAAGAACAGTGTAATCCTACGGCTTCTGCCTTTTACATGTTGATGATTTTACCCCCGAGTATTTGCGTTTCTGATGAGATTGTGCTTCTGACAACAGTATGGCCTTGATGATTTGGCTGAGCTGTAGACTTGGCAGTATGTGTGGACTCTAGTTACTTATTAATGGAAAGGTCCTCACAATTTAGGAACACGGATAACAGCAAGACAGGATCTGTTGCTAATTCAGGGACTTGGAAAGATTCCGTGGACCTGAGGTGCTGATGCCATGCAACAGGTTTGAGGTTTCCAATTGGGCTAATGCCATAATTTCTGAGCTTTGTCTAATTTTAATCGTGAACTTCATAATTTAGGTGTTTGCCGAGACTCGGGAATCAACACTTGAAGAAGGAAATATAATAACTCTTCAGTAAGTCTTGTGAACCTTCTTTCGGAAGTGGTAGGAGTAAATACGTACTTCCTTCCGCGATGGCATGAGTTACTAGACTTACGAAGACTTACTAGAGTCACACAATCGTCTGAATGTTACCGTTTTGTGTATAATACAAGTAGATGAACTACTTCTGAGCTTCCTAAACAATTCGAAGATGTTTTAAAATCTCCAGGAGCAGAATTGAAGGCAGTTATCACAAAATTTGAAGGTTCTCCACTTGAAATTAATTTGAATTTATAACTATGGGCAAGTGTTTAATAAACTTGAGCTTTCGTACTTATCCAGTTGATAGAGAGTGACAGATGAACAGAAGAACAAACAAAATAACCACATAAAGAAACTCTCATGAATAATTGAGGAGTAAGGTATTACTGTATTGTGCTTGAAGTATGAATTCTGCCCTTCTTTTTTGCCAGAAAGTAAAGAATTAATGCATGAATTCGGTTCCGACATTCTCATTTGTATTCCCGAAATGCCTTATATAGTATAGTGAAAGTAGGTATATTACAAAGAATATCTGTATATATATGGCACATTTCATATGGAGGGCATCTCTCCGTTGTAGTCTAGATGGTTAGGATACTCGGCTCTCACCCGAGCGACCCGGGTTCGAGTCCCGGCAACGGAAGCTCCCGAGTGAAAACAGACTACAAATCTCTTTTGGACCGTGTACAAGAAAAACATGGGTTTGCTGCCTCATAAATATTACTGATTTCAAAATTTTCTTCATAATTACATTACTTTCAGTGTTCGATTCCCCTCAACCAACAGAACCCTGCTTCTGAAGATCTAAAATCCTAAACAAAGAGTACCGTACGCGAAAGAAACAGTAAGACGGGATTCGTGCGACTAACAATCGCTTACAGAATTGGACAACGTCCGATAAACAGTGATAAACAGTAGCATTATGGTATAAGAAAAAGTTTAATGTAGCCTAGTAAGCTCCTCTACACGTTTACAAAGCTCTTCAACGGAAACGTCGAGTGGGCCGGCGATTTCCTCCATCTTATTTCTACTGAGATCCAGGAAGGACTCGATTAAGTCACCGTCTAGGAAGTTGCGAGCATCCACGGTTTTCCGCTCGTTGCTGAAAGAGCGCCACTGTTCGTGGCTTAAGCCACCTACACCTTTGATCACCTTCACCAAAGCCTGCTGCAGCTTCTGCAGAAATAGAAACTGCTCCTGTGGCAGGGACGCGATCACCCCTATCACGCCGTTCACAGTTCCAAAGATGACGGTAGGGATTTGACTGGCCTCACTATCTGGGAGCCGCATCACCAGAGAACCATGCCGAAATCTGTTCACGAACTCACCCAGGTGGTACTCGCCCACAACTTCCAATCGACCCCTTTCTTCATCTGTTGCTGCATCGTTGTTTTTCCGGACTGTGAAGAGATTGAAACTGTTCTCCGCCCCCAGATACGTGTCGTCGTCCAGTATTTCTACAGCGGTCATCCAGTTTGCGTTGTAGTCTCGTGCTCTCTCTTCGATGGCTCCCTCTTCGGGCTGTCAAATACAATACACATGTTTGAGACGGGGGGAAAATGAAGGGAAAATGAACGATTTGATGAAATATGGAGTGGTACGAACCTTGTAGATGAGAAGCGAGATCGATTTCATCAAATCTCCCACGACAATGAAGTCTCCTCGTGATTGAACATATAAAGCTAAGATGTGTCCGTGGTGAGAAGACTCATACTGAAGCTCCCTTGTTCCGTCATCTCGCATTGTCCACTTGTAGAGAGCGATCTTCTGGTTGATGCCTGCTAGCAACTTTCCGTTGAACGCATTCAAATTATACACAGCCCCCTTCACTTCCTTCTCTGCGACCAGCTGGAGCTTGCCATCCTCCACGAGGAACACTAGTATACGACCCTGTTTCGATATTCAAGGTCAGTCCCAGAATATAGGCAACAACTGACGTCGGGAGTGGAAGGTGAGAAGTGAACATTCATGAGAAGCAAAACACGATACACATGGAAGAGGGATATTAGTTCAAGAGCACATACCTTGCTAGGTTCACTTTCTTCCGGAAGAGCATAGGCAGTCCCCACACAATAGTACACATTGAAGTCATCAGTGAAAGAACAGGTGATGATCGAGCACCCATTCTCATAAGGATCGAGACTGAACGACGACGTTATGTCAAACGTCTGGTCTTCAATCAGCCGAACAAAATGACTTTCCACATCGTCCCCATTGGAACCAGTCGGTGCATACTTGGCAGAGCATATGGCAAAGGTGCGAGACTGTTCTTGGTGAGCAATGCGGCGAGGATGTTCACCAAGTGGAACAGTGCGAATATGAAGCTTCTGAATATCATCGATCGTACCGATTGTAAGCTCTCCTTCCTTCCCAATTGCAAGACTGAAAACCCCAAGGAATATGTAAATTCCCCGAAAGGAACTAAGACGGAGATGAACCAGAAGATGTAGGAACATGTGAAAGAAATCCTAAGGCCATGATAGTCGCATGAGCTCAATGGTCAGAAACGAACCTGTCTGGAAAGGATGCAGAGTTGAACGGGCACATGTGATTGACTTCCTTCAGATTCACATTACTATACAAGAGTTTCTTATTGCTGCTGTAAATCACGGTAGGACGATCTGACGCTGCAAACACATGCGTGGCATTCTTGGATCGGAAGGTGCGTAATGCAATGGGTTGCGTGCCAAGAGAGATCTTCTTCCGATCAGACAACTCTCCTGTCGCGGGGTTCAGCATGAAGTTGAAGAGGTGTCCATCTCCCAAAGCACACAACAGGTACGCAATCTGAACAGACAGCACCTTGGATAAGCACATGAGGAACGCGAAAACCAGAGTATCAAAACTCACAATGGAGTTCAATCGACCTAAATTCCGTACATTTGCAACAAAGATACAGATGAACGTGTCCAAACTGAAGAACCAGACTATGAAAATTTGATAAACTACTCCCGCTCTCGTCGAAGAATCCTTCCGAAAAAGATTGATGAAGGAAAATGTAAAGTTTTCCGAAGAACTGAAATCCAGGTATAGCTTCAGCAAGAAAGTTAATCCACATGGTAGAACTCACCCCATCGAAAGAGCAGAAGAGCACAGAACGAGGAATGATTTCTCCGCCCAACATCTCTTTAGTAATCAAGCTGAGAGAAGGCAAGGAGAAAATTCGGACACTTATATCGGTCCACATGCCGACTGCTACCAGGTTACTCCGCTCGGGGTTGTCTCCCACAGGATTGATATCCAAACAAGAAATCTCGTATTCCAACTGTACATGTGCCACCTCCACCAATGTACCTTGCCCTATCTCGATATATACAAGATTGCCGCCTCCTGTTGCAAGCAGGACCTGTTCAGTCATGACATAGGAAAGTCAGAACAGCACCTGGATGTTGCCAAAGCCGTGGATAACTTCATTGAGCAGAAAGGACAAGTAACAGTAACCAAGTTTACAAAGTTACGGTTAGCTTCTACAAAATGAGGGACCAGCACCAGGACAAACCTGAGATGCATTTGCAGTAGCAACATTAATTGAAATTGGAGCTGGTGCTTTCCACTCTGTCAGCTGCCTCCTCGTCTTTGCATCAACAAGACGTAACGAGCCTGCTGTGACCTATGTCATAATGCTGGATGATTAGTAAGAACGATGTGGAATTTCTTCCAAAATCTTGCAAGGTGTTAAATGGCTGCATAACAAGTACTAAGATATAAGATCACAGTTTTGTACTTGTTGAACACAAAATAATCAAACGATAATACAGATCCCTTACTGCACCCAACTGAATCAGAGCACTGGAACACCTAAGCAGAATGTTAACAAGAACAGAAAAACCATGCCCTTACCTGTACAAGTTGGTCGTGGACAGCATTGTGGCAAAAGAGAGTCTGAGCTTCAGAGTCAAAGCCGTCGATCTCAGTTTCTTCGAGTTCATCATCAGCATTCATAGCCAAGATACGTGTCTCACTGATGAAGCTCACTACTAGGAATGTGTCAAAAACATCACTTGATGAAGCTCGCAGGGACCACATGCCCTTTATACCTTGCAACTCTGCAGATGCCTGCACAAAACAACTCATAAATGCCTTGATTCATCTTGTCGTGCAACACCTGGTATAATGCTCAATACAGAAGATAATGCATATGAAAGACTGCATTTTATATGTGTACAATATGTCCAAATATGGACAGATCGACATCTGAAGTGTTCATGTTACGCAAGTATCCACTTGTTGGTGTCCCTCCAGTTCAATGAGCCAGAAACTCACCTGCTCATTGATACCGATCCCATTTCGTACTATACGCAGAGAGCCATCTTTGAAAGCGCCTGAACAGGTCACCACTTGACCTTGACCTTGCCTTTCAAGATCCACAACACAAAGATCTACAATAGGCCCCAAGTTCACAAAGCTCTCCAGGACGTCGACATAGAACCCCTTGGCATCTTGTTGTTGATTCAATCTGATCAGCTGCAAAGCCAGATCACAGTCGATACCGGTTGGTCAGTAATAGGCGCCTGGAAAGGGGCCAACAAGATCTGGTTGTAATACAGATCTGTATTACAGACTGGTGTAATACAGCTGATCCCTATGCTATCAGTCGAAGTCAATACTAATGTAACACACGGACCTAATCCAATGGAACAAGAAGGTGCATAAAACTGATGAAAGTCGATAAGAAGTAAACCTGTGAATCTCCGTAGCTGGAACCAACATAAACAACCCCATTATCAAGATAAGACAAAGTGGATGCTGCCGATGTCTCCCCAAGCAGCTCTACATTCAATGCTGACACCCTGTAAAATGATACTCATGAATCAATTATCGGTTCTTGGAAGGCGTAGGAAAACTATCCTCAGAGAGCATGTTTATTGCAGTCTTTCGTACAACTAAAAGAAAGACAACAAAAACCTCCAAGCTAAAGCTAACTTAGGTATATTCTTCCGGTGAATGGCATAAGCCCAGAAATGGCCATCTATGATCAACCAATCGTATATGTTGAAGTACTGTAAGTGGGAAAGCCAGTCAATGAGAAGGATGGATCTGACATAGAACCAATACTTACCTTTCATTATCATGTGATATAACAAGTAAATACAGCATGCCATTGTGATCGCTAAGCAAGTATCGCGACCCGTCAGGATCCACTCTTCCGTAGGCTTTCGTGATTGACTGTTGACAACTCCAAATAGCCCACCATCAGTATTCCCACACGGAAAGCTCTCATGTACTTTTACTGGAGACTTATGAACTCCACAGTTGAAACAGCAACAACGTCGGATCTCAGTAGGTTACAGATACAAGACAGCAAATCTACTGCGAAAAATCCTTCCAAAATAGGCTTCACACGCAGTTATTATTGTGGATATATTCTTTGAAACGCTAGAATTCAGTCGAGACTGTATGAGATTACTAAGCAGAGGAGGTCAGATTGCCCAACAAATGACATATGAAAGGCTAGGGAGTAACAAGCGACTCTCTCTTTAAGAATGTGCTCAACTTTGGACGACTTTTGGTCATCGGCCTCACCCTTCCAAGGTTATTGCCCTACAGGATAACTTAAGATTTATTCAGCTTCAGGCTTTCAGACGGTTAAAAGAAAGGCGTCCCTTCTAAAGTCTCCAAATGCAGAATCAGCATCACCACGGTGTAGGAGACGTTTACATGTCCAACCCCGCATCTGTAAGTGGGATTGCTTGTTCGACAGAACTAAACTTTTAGTCCAAACGAAGTTCTGGATTTTGTACATACTTTAATGCTTTGTTCATTCAGCAGTCTCAAAGGGACCTCATATCCTTGTCGCTCCTAGACATCGACTTTTGAATAGAACTGTGAGAGAAATAGAGTGAGGTAATTTACCGGTCGAATTGGGATGGCTTTGAAAACAGACCCATTGTAGTAAACAATAGTCTGCTCCCCAATGATAATGCAACCTCCCAATGGCATCGGGACGGGAATAAGCAGGCCTGCACCATTATCCAGATTATTTTGCAGCCATGGGCCCTCTCCAAAATCTTTCTCTTTCAATTGCACCTCATAAGTTTTGACGTGCCTTGCATCTTTATTGTCCTGGTCGACCACCCCGTGAGAACTTCATCAGTGCAATTTTTAAAAAAAAAACTAAAGTTTCGTCAACAAGAGAGAAGTGTGTAGTTTTACATGTAGTTGGGAATCGATGACTTCAAACACACTCCTAATAGATAAATAGTAGCAAACTGGAGAGTCCTAGATATCAGACTGAAAAGCTCCAAAACAGCATATTCCAAACTTGCCCTCTTTCTAACAATCAGAAGCTTGAAAATATAAAAAGAAAGACGCACTTTAGAGAATGTAATCGAGCAAGAGAGATATTCAGATAATCCTTACTAAGAACTAACCATAGTCCGGAAGGGAATAAGTCCCTACCTGATAGAGGACCGCAATAGTAGGTTTAGCACAGCCATAGAGAAACTTGATGTCCAGAACTTGCAGCTCCTCCAGCCTGCGCGTGATAAAAGCTCTAAGATATGTTATGAAGAAAAGGAACATGCATAAACATTTGAAAACTCGAACCTGCTGCATAAGAACACCCATACTTTACGAAGGCTTTACGAACCTGATATTAAAAGCTTCTTTCAGTTGACCTTTATTATCGACGGGAATCACCTGGAGACGTAAAACAATTGGCCGGTCAATAACATTCAACTTGAATACTAGCATGAAGCAAACATGTTAACCTACTCAGCAGCCAATATGCTATGTAACCAGACAATGGGCAGCTAGCGTCTAGACTACTCCCAGAAGCAAGCGGGTAACTGAAGCATAGGAGACCTAGATGTCAACTATACTTGACACTGCACGGCCCATAAGTGATAAATACTACTCCTGAAGAACCAAATCCAAAGCCCACACTACTCTGGAAAAATCGATTTTCCTAACATCTCGATATCATTATATTTCAGGGAAAATGTCGTGTATACTAAGGACAACGACATTAAATTGGGCAGTAAGTGCAAACAGACAAAAACAATGCGACTTGTGCAACAAACTACACAACAAACAGAGACAAAGCAATGCTGATAGAGGTAGACATTGTAAATAGAAATATCACATGTGGGATAAAAGACGAACCTTGAAAAGCCCATCGTAAAGATGGAGCCCGATAAGGCGGCAGTCAGGATCGACAATACCAATCTAGATGAGGAAGAGAAAAAGAATTAGAAAATCTGGTATAACTATATCACACACTGCGTGGAGATAGATAATAAGTTTGAGATTTAATGTAGCTTAGGTGAGGCAGAAGAACAAACCTGCCCATTATCAGTTGGTCGACCAATCCGATCAGATACATCTCCCATCGCTCTGCACTCCACCAAATGTACCACCTAATAAGTACCTAGTAGGTGTCCACTACTAAGGAAAAGCAACAGCCTCGGTAATTAACCAGATAAATAAAGAAGCGGCGGCATAAAAAATCCATGATACCGTGTGATGGGTTGGCCCGTTTCGGCATCCCATTGAAGAACGCAGAATTTATATCTCTCAAACGATATGAAGAGTACGTCCTGCGACTCTCCCTGCAACCAATGCACACAACGTATCAATTCCTCTTCGCCTGTAATGTACGTGTTCGAATTTCGTTCTGTTGTATGAGATACAGAATAAATGGCTTGCTAACCAGAGAGCTCCAGCTTCAAAGCAACTTGCATTCGGTAGCCAAAATTATTCCAAACATGAAAGTTGAAATGACTTACGGGAGGTCGAAAAAGCTCGAGTGTGGCGATTCGGCCGTAGATAGGTACATCGAGCATAGGCTGAAATTGAAGAGGAAATAACGTTAGCCCCACTCATGTGAAACGAAACTGGTGCGTCGATATTAAGATCCAATACTAAACAGTACTTAGATCGACGGTTGCCCCGTTTGTACATTGTGCCTATGTTTGCAGGAAACCTCAGTAACACAATCCTCTGAAAAAGGAGAGAAGCAGATTCCTCCCAGCTATCAGCAGCACTAAGACGAAAAAAAACTACAGGAACCTGTAAACTGTAACATAATCCAGTGCAGATAAATAAAACTCTGTCCCGAATATACAGGCCTATACATTGATGTATACTTGTACAATTGGTACACTACGTACTCCGAACTTGTTGCTGGGAAACGACATAATCTCAATGCTGATTATATTGCATGCGTTATCTGAGAAAACTGGTAGACCCCATTCAGTAGATAAATGACTCAAGAGGCTCTTACTTGGAGTCCTGACGCTGTCAACAGATGAATCTCGATTCGAGTACATTTTCTGTAGAAGTAGTCAAGGTTTCACATACAACTGATGTATGATTAGCATGACCGACAGCACATGCAGGGGGAGATTCTGTACGCAGAAACCAAATTGCCGAAACACTCTCTAAAACGAAACCCGATCACTAACACGGTTTAAGGAAACGTTAAAGAATACTCCCTCTAGGGTTTACGCTCGTAACCAAGTTACCACAGTGACCTATCTGACAGCCTTCTCAATTTTTCATGACAATAAATAACAACTCAATAAGTTACACTGCCAGTCTCACGTCTTGCTTAACACTTTCATGAATTCGTCACAAAACAGCCATGATATTCAACAGATTGTAATACTAACTTGAAAACAACCCGATCATCAGTACACACGAAAAGTCTAACCTAAACCTGCCGTCGCATGCAATTCATAAAAAGACCAGCAATCACGGAGACACTCTTCTGGCAATCGGACAAAATGGAAAGAATGTGCACAAGCAGCAAGCTATGAGAGTTTTGGGAAAAAGGATACGCGATGATGAGATTGAGCTCCTGCGGATTGGTGAAGTAGCCGACGCAGGAGTGCGTCACATTGGTAGGCTTGTGAGCCGTGACAACATAATTCCAGCTACTCATTGTAGCCCCCCGTTCGTTCTCCCTCGTCCCTGCAGCACCAAATTGTTGCAAACCTGAACTAGAAAAACTAGTGCCGTGCTCCTTTTCACATACTACACCGCAAAGGCGATCTTCAACAACGTAATAACGTCACTAAAACAGCACTTGCCGACGAGCTCCCTCGCTCACGCAAACCTTTGGACAAAGGGTCCAAACCCTAATGCAATTCTTTCCCAAAGCTCGGGCCAGCGGGCTGTTGTGTGACAATCTTCTAGAATCTAGATAACGTGCCCTAGTCAATGAGCTTCTGAAATCTACGCTTAGTGTAGATCCTTGTGCCATTCTATTTCAATTCACCAGATAGATAGATAGATAAAAACTCCAATCCTTTTTCAGGACCGGCGTGATTAGAGTGTCTGTTCGTCAAGCCAACGACCTAAAGCCCACCGGACAAAAGGACCTTGGTGCAAGACTACTCACCCCTTTCGGGATTAGACACTATAGTAGCCAGAAAAGACAAAAGTAACCCTAGAATAGTCAACAAAACACTGCTTAGGTTTTTGTAAGGTTTTATCGTGGGTATGATCGCCAAGCCATGATTCCTGGTTGATTGGTAGGGATGTTTGAGTCACAAATAAGCAGTCTGGGTTCGATACTCGGTGGATCCGTTTGAGCGTTTAATGTGATGTACATGGCTTGGTGCTGCTAGTGTATTATACATAGGCAGGAAATTTGTACCAATCAACCGGCCCCGTCCCATCTACCTGAGACAAGTGTGACTATGCTTGTGGGAAGTGGTTTATACCAATTCTCACGCCCTCCTCCTTTTATTGTTACATTATTGTAGGAATTGTTTGGTTGTTCTCGATTTTCCTTTTGTGTAAGATAATTGAACCGGCGTGTTGAATGGCAATGGTATTTATTTCATGGAATGTGCGTTTTATGCATGTTTCTGATAAGTTAAATTTTTCTGCAAGAAGTTTTATTGATGGTTTGTGTGTTGTGCCTCTAGCACCCGCTGTGATGACGATGAGGGGGTCTACTTTCCATCCTAGGTTACGGAGGTTATCAAGAAGTGGTTGATATTTGTCGGTTTTGTTATTAATTGTTTCTTGCGAGAATCTATCGTTACAATATGTGAATTCTATAAATTGAAGTGTGAGATTGTCTGATGGGTGTGTTGGTGGGTCCTTTTTGTGTGGTAGACCTTTAACACAGAGTATATCCGGTTTGAATCTAGCGTTGCAATGACATCTTTGTTGTCTACATTTGCATTGTAATAGCCATGTAGGGACTGTATTTTCTTGGGGGTTGTTATTAAAGGTGCCTGCGTTCATGAAGATATAACATCGTGATTTTTGTGATGAGAGAATTAATTTTCTTAGTTCCCATACGGCTTTGTTATGTCTCTTGATTCTAATGGCGTGTATGTGGTGGTGGCCACATTTGAGTAGTGCGTGTAGCCATGTGTCAGCGTCCGTGGAGTTACATATAGAGCAAGTTATTGATGGGAATCGTTCTCTACCGAAGAATAGCTGTTTCCTTACGTTCCCCATGTATTGGCCGGTGCGTAGTTTTAGAATAATTGTTTTTTGTGAGTCTGTAATTAAGGGGTTTAGCCAGTATGCATTCGATAGTTCATTGTCAATATCCGGGTTTGTTGTCCATTTGTTGGTATTTGGGAATTGGTCAGCGAGTATTATAAGATTGTTGTCGTAGTCTTGTTTGTGTAGGTATGTTTGAAGGCATCTGACCGGGCCCTTGTCTGGGCGTGTTAAGGGTCTTGGCCATTCATATTTCTGGTAGTAGAACGGTGTAGCGTGTGCAAATTCGTGGGGTTTAGTGGCTACCAAATATCGCTTGGTGGCTCCGGCTTTCGCAAGTTTGTCTGCTTGTTCATTGCCAGTGATGTTAATGTGCGCTTTAACTTTGTGGAATATGGTGGGTTGGAGTACGGTTTTGTAATATTTCAACCATTTTCGTTAGGATGGTTCTGTCGGGATGGCTTTGGTGTGTGGATGGGTGTAATATGTGAGTATTTAGGTTATATAGGCAATTTATGCAATCCGTGAAGATATGTTTCGGTTCATTTGGGTATTTGGTGCTAATTAGGTGTAGGGTTGTATGTATGGCCATTAATTCGCACGAAAGCATGTTTGAAGTCCAGGAAGTCTTTCAGATAATTGCATGTCTGGTTTTGTCGAATTGTAGATGCCGTATCCAGCTTTTTCTTTTTTCCAATGTCCATCTTCGGCTTCTTTAGGTGGTATGAAAGAGCCATCCGTATAGTAGCTATGTTGCGGTTGAAATTTTAGAGTGGGGTTGATTTCGAACACTGGTAGAGGGGGTATACATGTGGGTTCGGAGTTCGAGTTTATATGTGGGGGGTATAACATTTTATTCCATCTTTTATTCTTTTTGACAATAGTGTTGTATGGGGTTGGTGGAGCTTGTTGTATATAGTAGTGCGGGATTGCCATGGCCTCAATTGCATTTTTGATGTTGTTAATTTGTTCTGATGTACCAATGTGATTGTTTTGATGGTGTATGCACATGATGGATATTGCATGTGGTTCGGTTGTTGGTTTGTATTTTTGTGGGGGTGCTGGGATTTCGTATGTGATTGAGTCCGCGGTGAAATGGGTTATTATATGTGTATCCATGAATGGTCCATTATATGGGGTTGGGTTTTGGTACCAATTTGGGTCGGGGGTGACTACTATAGTAATTGTATTCGGGTCGTGTTTGGCCGCTAATCTCGCCCAATGGATAGCTTGTTGGGTTGTTTCCGGATTGTGTGTATGCGCATACCCTATGCCTTTCCATTTATATTCAAAAGCGTTGCCTCAGGATCCAAAGATTTTGTCTCGGGAGAAAGTGGAGAAATATTTTGTTATTTTAGTGGAGCACGTTATTGGTGACGAGAAGTATGAGTGATTGGTTTGGAGGTTAGTGGTAATATGATTGAGAATGTTTGTTGGAAGGGTGTGGTGGGGTGTTAGTTTCGGATTTTTTTTGGAGAATTGAGCTTTGTATCTTTGGTATAACCATATTATTTCTGTTTCAAAAGTTTGTGTGTATGGCATTAGTCCGTGTGAGTTGTTTGAGTAATTATTAAATTGTTGCCATAGCCACTGTAATCTGTTTATAGGTATGGTGGTGAGGTATCGGCCGTTGTTTTCGTATAGGTGAGCTGATGCGTTATGTAATTGTATGGTGGTTTTGTTAGTAATAATGTCTCTTTCTGGGTTACATTCTGCAAAGTGTATTTGTGTGAGTGGGGTGATTGATGGTGGTGGTATGAACCTGGTGTCCTTGAGTTGTGTTTCAATTCACCACTCTACTTCATTCGTTAATGATGGTCCTTAATTCTATGCCTCTCATTTAGTGGCATTCATTTGTAAAAGTTTTTACAATGATCTAAGAAAAAAAATTAGTAAAAAAATTAGTAAAAAAATTAGTAAAAAATTTATTAAAGTGGACAATAACCTTGTATTTATTCCACTTGCTAATGAATCACCCAATATTATTTAACTTTTCTATCAAATTTGAAAATGTAACTTCGAAAAGTTAAAAAAAATGTAGTGTACGTAGTTGGATGAGTGAATTGATGTGAGATAAACGAAAGAAGTTTTAGAGGGAGCCTAATTTAAAACTTAGGAATTTATGATTATTCAAAGTTCCCAATTCTTTAATACAAGAAAGTTGTTATAATTGAAATAAAATCTACGGCAAGCTTATTTCAAAACAATCCAAAAGAAAATAGAAGAATGTAATACTAGTAGTTGCCCAGTGTCTAGTCACTAGATGGAGTTGCATCTTGAAATGGTAATATTTAGCATGATCTAAATTAGAATTAAACACCCCTAGTTACCTCGGTGAATACTTGTATTAACTTGTGTTGGAGTTTATCTTTGACACAAACTAAATACAAAATTGATAAAAACTTAACAGAAATTAATACATGACTAACAAAAAATAATACAAAATCAACACAAAATTAACACAAACTTTAACAAATCAACCCGTGTTTTGTAGATTTGTACTTGACTTCAAATGGATAATGCGCTTCTCATAAAAATCAACACAAGTTTTGACTAAAATAACGAGGGGCAATAAAAATTCCACAAAAGATACGTTAAATCAGGTTAAAGATTACTATTTTAGGATCCAACTACCCTCTAGTGAGTGACTATAATTAAGATAGTTGTGTTTTAATTGATTGGGATTCTTTTTTATTATGATTTTTAGACCATAGAAGGTCACTACGCATTTTAAGCCTTCCCAATTCAAACCACATTAAATTAAACGCCCTCTTGTAAATTTGAGTTTTTAGCAAAGTTTTAATGCAATCAACAAGGAATATGTCTCCTAAATTCTTACTTGTCTTAAAACTACCTTAAAGAGTTCCAAAAAACTTGGAAGCCCAATAAACTTGAACAAATTCCCATGTTATACTTGGATGAATTTTCCAAAGTTTAACAAATGGAACAACCTTTTGTCCATAAAACACTTTGTAGCGGGCAATTGAAATTAGATGCAAGAAATTTCATTCGGTATTAAATAGAATAGTTAAAATATGATTAATAAGACAGGACTAATATAGCGACAAAATCATGAAAGAAATGCATATATAAGAGGAAGAAGAAGAAGAACACCAGATTCGTAAGGGTTGGCGTGAATAAAGTGTCCGTTTGACCTACCCTTGATGATATGCCCACAGGACATAACAACAATGGTATGCATATATACTTACAATTATAGGACAATACTTTGGTTCAACAATATTCCAAAAATCAAAGTTACTTGAGGTCACCTCAAAATCAATGAAGAAACTCAAAAGTCAAATATATTAAAGCTAATGAGATTTGAGCAATTAATTACATGTGATAAAGAAATTGAACAAAGTCATAATAAAATAAATTCAATCTAAAAAGTGACTTGTAATATTACGGAAGAGTAAAGACTTCTGTAGTTACTCACATCAAATAGAGACACCTCATAGCTATTTGCTTATTCAACCCTTAAATGCCCTAAGAGGGTTTGGAGCTTAGAAACACAAGTTTTTTCAAAGTGTTATTGATGAAAATGAAGGTGAGCTATTTAGATAGAATTAAAGGTGAGCTATTTAGATAATATTGAAGGTGAGCTATTTAGATAAAACTGAAGGTGAGCTATTTAGATAAAACTGAAGGTGAGCTATTTACATGAAAATGAAGTTGAGCTATTTGGATGAAAATGGAGGTTGGTTATTTAAATCTCAAGCCTAAAATCTTGTAATAGAATTGTCATACGTCATGTGGATCAAATTTGAGTCATGAAGCCTCATAGATTCGGAGACCACAACGCAGTATTGTTACTCGAGTTCTTGCCCTACCTTTGAAACTCTTGTGATTGGGCCAAGGTTTCTACCACTTGAAACTGACTCAAATTGGAACTCAATCATTCCGAAAATACAAAGTTAAAGTCCAACAAAAAATGGAGATATAGCTTCTCAAAACTCACCTATTTTTTCACTTTTTCATTGGAAAACATCATTGCAAAAACAATACGGAAAGTATTTGGATCAAAATTCTTCCATCTACAAAGTTTTTAGTATTTATATTAGAATTATACTCATGTAAAAGGAAGTCATGAGTGACTAAATTTTTCCGGCATGATTAGCTTGAAATGGTAAAACATGCCAAACGTTTGAAAACCCAAAAACTGAAGTTGTTTTCAATAAAATGCATGCCATTAATTCATAATTGATTTTTTGGGTTTGCTATTTCTACCACAGATTAGGCTTGATTTGGGACTTAAGCCACGTGATTTTGTCCAAAAAAACTTTGGGTGGAGATGTTAAGGCTCTTCAAAGTTTCTACTCTCTAAAAGGCTCTCCAAAATGTAGTTTTTTGACATTTTGGGCGTTCAAGGGTCGTTTCAAAATGATGGTCACATCTTCAACATAGAGCAAAACAAAATCTCAAACAATATTACTAGAAGAAATATGAATTTAAATTTTCAAGATATCAACTTGAGGAGGTCATCATCAATTTTTTATTATATCATTACAACCGACTCCAACAATTAAACATCGATTCGGGCGGCTTTAGGCCATGGGTGGGGGCCATTTGAAGAAATCCTCCAATCGGTTTAGGAGTTGAGGCTAGCCCAATTGGGTTTACATCAGGGTTAGGGGCCAATATTATTTTGAGATTAGTCCAAGCCAAAAACGCAAGTGAGGGGCTCAATAGGATGCTCCCTGCAAGCTTCCACTATGGCGAGAGTAAGGTTGAAAAATTCACCAGGAAAATGGTGAATGAGAGAGAGGTAAAATATGTTATTTACAATTAGAATTGGAGAAGCAATCCGGCTATGGCAACACATTCATGAGATAAGGCAATCCTCAAGCGGCTCCTTACCCTACGGCTGTGAATGGGGCTGAGTCTTGCCCAAATGGCCACGGGTTAGAGCCCTTCGGATTCTTGCTTCCTCCAATATATGGCTTGGGTTGGGTATATTTTTCTCATTTGTCGTTAAACCTCTGCTCCATGTACACCTCGAGGTCAAATGTGATGGTGGCACACTTGGACACTTGGCATATTTGGTGGGTGCAAATGGTGTAGTTGCGGAGGTGGTAGGGGTTGTTAGCAAGGTATCCATTTGCCATCCGTCTTGCTGAATACCCCAACTCCCCGTAGAGCACCCTCAAGGGCTCCTTGCTGGCCCTCTTTGGCGGAACACTAGTGAGGATAACCAAAGTAAGAGAGGAGATCGCAAGAATAGGAACTAAATGTTTTGACATACCTTGTGTCAGACTTTTCATGTGGCCAATACGAGGCTCATATTACAGACGTCCATCACACCTCATGAAACCTCGGTGAATTGTCTTGTGAAAAGACCACATGCTTCTACTAGTGAATAGTATGTATATTCAAATAGGAATTTTCAAAATCACTAATGGATACCAAATCACTATCAGGAGGCAATGATAGGCACCAAATACATGCTATACTCGAAAATTCCATCCCTCATAAAAGTAAAGTTTGTGATTTGAAACTTTTAAGTGATTTCACAAGGTCAATTTTATTGCTTTTAGTGAGTTTACAAGTTTTCATTTCAATATCCGTCAATATTAGAGGTTTTGAAATTCTTTAGAAACGTACTTGCTTAAATTTCACAAACTTCTAAAGGCATCTCATCATTGCTCCAGTTTTTTCCAAACCAAATACTACACCTCATCACCGTCTAGTTTTTTCCCAGACCAAATACCTTCAATGTTTTACCATATATGTAATTGATGTTTCTATATATTGAAGTTTAGCTGAAAAAGATCAAAAATGGTAATGAGTCTTAAATTAAGACTTCATGTAGTATACCCAACTCAGTGTTCTTACATGTGAAAAATATGATATTTCTTAAAAAATTATTTGGGGACTCCATAATGAATATAATCAAAAGTTGGGCCCATCAACTCAATATGAATTTAATCCTTAAAGATTCAAGAAAGTAAAAATGGCTTTTTGGGGTTCCCCATGGAAAAAATTAGCCAACTTTGACCATTATATTCTCACATATGAAAAAGATCAACGCTTCAAATTCTCCATACAAATGAAATAAAGTTAACTTTAAGATCCTACAATTGGATCTTCTAACTGATACTTAGATTAAGCTTTTTTGGCATGAAGTTGACAAAGATCATTTTTGATTAATTAGACAATTCCGAATTAAGGATTGTTTGGGTCAAGGAGTGACCTTTATGTCCTTAGCTACTGGAAATACTCAAATACCTGACATGGTTACATGAAATGACTGACCAGGGTAACTTGAAATGACTGACCCTGGTAACTTGAAATGACTGACCATGGTTACTTGAAATGACTGACCATGGTTACTTGAAATGACTGACCAGGGTTACTTGAAATGACTGACCAGGGTTACATGGAATACCTGATCATGGTTACTGGAACTACCTGACCATGGTTAATGGAACTACCTGACTATGGTTATATGCAATATCTGACCATGGTTACTCAAAATACCTGACCATGGTTACTGGAACTACCTGACCATGGTTACTAGAACTACCTGACCATGGTTACTGGAACTACCTGACCATGGTTACTGGAACTACCTGACCATGGTTACTGGAACTACCTGACCATGGTTACTGGAACTACCTGACCATGGTTACTGGAACTACCTGACCATGGTTACTGGAACTACATGACCATGGTTACTGGAACTACCTGACCATGGTTACATGAAATACCTGACCATGGTTACATGAAATTCCTGACCATGGTTACTCAATATACCCGACCATGGTTAATCAGATGCCCCATGAGACAGCAACAGATGGCTCGTGGAAACAGTAGAAGCGGAGTGTGCTTGGTGTTCGGTAGAGGAATAAACAAAGCAGGGTGCCACACTTGCACATGATGGTACCGTGTGTTGCTCCTTTGGAACCTACTACTCTACACCCGCTGCCATGTGCTTTCCTACATATTCTTAACTAAGTTAACAGCTCTTTATCTGCCACTCGTGCAAACTCTTCCCAAATGGCTCGACAATCCAAGCATTGACTCGTTTGAAAATGTTTTGAATTCCAGCTTAAACCGACTTATTGCACGGTACTAGGAGCCACCGAATGTTGTTTCGAAGGAACCTCCGAATGTTGTTTCGATTCCGAATCCAGAAGCAGCTTTAGACCGCCGGTAATAGATCCGAGGAAGTCGAGGAATGAACCTGACTGTGTAGATGTGCTTCGTAGGCTGCAGTACTTCCGCAAGGAACCAGAGAGTATCAGCGAAATTACCACGTTTGATGCCTCTGTTTGTACGATTCTAAAAAAAGTGCGGTGACGAGAAGTCGGGAATTTTGTGCTCGACGCCGTCGATCGATGGCTACAACAGCGCTCTATCTGCGGAGCCAGTGGGGTCCCTGTTGACAACATAAAACGCCCACTCGCACCTTCCAAAGTCAATCTATACGGCATCGTCGGCACAGTTACGTGCATGTACTGCAGCCTTCGAAGCACATCTACAGTCAGGTTCGTTCTTTTGTATTCTTCAAGCTCTCACTAGCGGTTGTGGTTGTGATCGAGTGCTAACTAAGAAGCTAGTCTTTGACTCGAGAGTGGTAAGCCTTTTGGAGCTAGTTCATTAATGCTTGAAGTTTTTCTCCCGATGATGCTCAGCAGTGAGGAATTGCACCGCCTTGCACTAGAACATTTGATAGTGGTCGCTTTTGAAACAGTCCACTTAGGAATGGCAGTGAAGTTAACAAGCCGATCGATACCGCTCTCTTATTTTAGTGCTCACTGGTCCACTCCGAACTTAGACAAGCTAGTGGATGCACTAGTTTGAGCGTTTGAATGTAGTCGCAGCACTGAAACAAGAAACAGGATCATTCGATGATTAGAATGCAACCGAATGGTGCTTTGGTGACCGATCGAGGCTTGTGGGTGGTTTTTCTGTGTGCAGAGTTGATTTGGTAGCGATGGCGATTCGTGTGGCGATGTTGGCGGTGGTGGCGGTGATGGTGGTGGGAATGGTGCAAGCGTCGGACCCGGAGCTGACAACCGACTTCTTCGTGCCGATGGGCGTGAACAAGACGACGCTGACAGGGGACTACTTCACGTCGATGATATTCCGGGGTGGTCCGACCGTGGTAGCCCCAGCCAAGATTGCCACGGTGAGACTGAACAGCGAGAGTTTTCCCGTCCTGACCGGTCTGGGCGTGTCTGCGGCCATGATCAAATACCTGCCGGGCGGCATCAACCCGCCGCACTTGCACCCGCGCGGCACGGAGATTATTTACGTGGTGGAGGGCACGCTCACAGTCGGCCTGGTGGACACCAGCAACAAGTTTTTTACCAAGGTGTTGCTGGCGGGTGATGTGTTCGTGTTCCCCAAGGGCCTCGTGCACTACCAGATCAACTTGGGCAAGACCAACGTGGTGGCTTTCTTCGCCTTCAGCAGCTCCAACCCTGGCACTGTGTCGCTGCCTGCCACTTTGTTCGGTAGCGGCATCCCTGACAACGTTCACATGGCCGCCTTCAAGGTCGACCAGCACGTCGTCGACAAGCTGCAGCTCCCTTTCATGAAGTAGAACCATCTCTATCTGGAACTTCATACATTTGCAACTAAGCTATGTCATTTTTGTGTGTTGCTGCATTGAGAAACCCACACCAACTGTTCAATAAATCTCAAGGTCCATGTTACTGAAGCTAGCATGTGTTTGCACGGTCCATGGCCCACATGGTCTATTGTGTAGAATATGAAAGATTTTTGGGTGTTGATACTTGAAAGTTGACTTTGATAAGGCATTACGAAGACATCTGTAGATGAATTCAGGAACAGAGTATCAGTGGGCTTGCCAAGTACCAGTTTCCGGACTTCCAAGGGCATTCAGTCCTGAATGTTATACAGAAGTTCAAACTTAACAAACCAGCAATCATGTCATTGTGGAGAGTGACCTCCTCCAGGGACCAAACTTGAAACTGCGATTCAAACTCCGTTTATCATGTGTATGATAGGTCAATCAGGATAAACACAATCAGGGTATACATCGTATTCCCAGAACGCTCTTTTTTGTCACATTTCCTTCGTTAAAATGGTCCGAAGGTCCACTCTGTTTCTAATCTCGCCTGCTCATATTCTATGAGCATCCACCCCATCATTTCTTTGTAAAACTTCGAAATACGATATGAGTTGATAATTGCATACTGGACTGGAACCATTAATTGCTTCAAATTTGACTGTGGGGCATAAATTTGAAGACTGAATTGCATTCGTCTTCATGCCTTCTCCCAGTAGAAGTGTGAACCATGAATACGCAAATCGGACTTGAATCTCGTAAGTGCAGATGTGTGGAAGTTGGCAAAGATCCCATGGACATGACCGTCAGATGGATGTGGAAGATGACAATCGCTCACTGCCAGGGGAATTCAATCGTGGGGAATGGACGAATGGACGATGTGTATATCCTCATTGAACTATCCTACAGAATTTGAATCCAGTGTAAAGAAGAGGAAGAGACAATAAATCTTTATTCAGAATCAACTGTGATTCCTCATTTAATCAATTACTGCAAACTATATTTGCCTTTATTTCGCACTCGAAATGTCTTGTGCTAAATTCATATCCATTCGGACAAAGTCAGATAGCATACAGACTGAGCGCTCAGCAATACCAGATCGCACACATCGACCGCTTTAGAGCAACCAACATGCATGAGCAAGGTCTCTCCGCAACGCCGAAGGGTGCAATCTTGAAATTCGACCTCAAGGGTAAGTGAGATATTCGATGATAGCTTTCGCATGCGGGAAGTGAGCAACCAGATCATCCCGACTTGCGAGCTCAAAATCCGCAACTTCGAATGCGGGAGCGACCGTGGTTCCCACGAGAGAGTAATGCTTCTCAGAGTCTCGCGCGGGGGCTTTCACCACCGAATCATCACGGACGCGCAGAACGTCCTTGGTAGGGTAAGCACCAAACCACGTCCAGGGTTTCTGCACATACTGCACCTTCTGCCCTGCTGCTATGTCGTGACCCAGCACTGTGTAATTCGTGTTCCCATCATCGTCAATCTCGAACACCTGCAATGAACACAATCAATCAAACGAGGGCACTAGCCAAAACGATGACCGATTCGATTCAGACTATTCTGCAATTGAAAATCTCATCCGAGTATCAGCGAGGTGTAACATAGAAATACTGAATCAAGAGCTAGTACCGTGAGAGGCTCCCCACTGTAAAAGTGCCAGACTTCGTAAGAGGGAAGGCGATGCAAATGGGAAACGTTCCCCGAAGGGACCAGGTAGTAAATGGCCGTACTCACACTCCGCCCCACCTTGTCTGCAGGGCAATCAGATCACCTTCACTTGTCTACGATTGGAAGAATGGGAGAATTCAAGCAGATGGGAGATTGGAGGGAGTGGTGGAGTTACAGTGAGGAGGCAGCTGGGTCTTGTTGAGGAAGATGTCGGGGTCTCGGAAGGTCTCCGCGAAGTAGCCTCCCTCGGAGCTGGGTTGGAGGTCGAGAAGCTGAAGAAGCTCCGATGTGGTGGGTGCCGAATTGTGGGCATGGCAGGATGTGAACATCTGGATGTAGACGATGCCGAAGACGATGAGGCCGGTGGTGGCAGACATCTCATTCTCCAATTCTCCGCGCCCGAAAGAAGCTCTCAGGCGAATTGTGAGTAAGGAAAGCACAAGTTTGTCACTCTCGTGAATTGTGAGGACAACTGGATAGCCATTCTGAACATCTCTTTGACCAGAAGTAGAAGACGGAAAGGTCTTGCAGGTCTGCAGCGTCAAGGAAGGCGTCAGGCAAGACCCTGCTGAGGTTGAGGCATCTAAAGTGGTGACTTTTGTTGATGTATGTAGTTTCTACTTTCTTTGTCTTCGAAAAAAGGACCATGATTTGGTACAGACTTTCGTCTCACAAAGAAACCAAAATTTGATATTAATGAGGAATCCAAACCATATTCAGCCATGTTATTGAGTGATTCTGATCAGAAAAAAAAAAAAAAAACTCAATCAATTTTTTAGCAAAGCATAGTTATTTTCAGAGACAAAGAAAGTATCTTATTAAAATTGTCAAATCTATATTTATTGGAAGGAAGTGCAAAAGAATGTTATCGCATCCAAGAACTTATGATATGAATATAATGATGTTCAAGTTTGTAAGAGTCAAAGTCTCATTTGAGATTCTCATCTATGGCAATGTATGACTCAAATTCCAAAAGTCTTGTTTACAATTGGGCTAAGAACCAAAATAGGTACACTACTAAATTAGGTGCCTTTACCTTATTGTGTGTTACCTTAACTGCCTCTCACTTGAGAAAATGATCTTAGTCACTTAAGACAAATAAAGCTCTCATACATGCTCATGAACCCAACACTAAAACCTTCTCATACTTGCACCAAGCACAACCATTTCATCTCACCGCACTCTCACAAAGCATGCTAACAAAGTATATATTGCCAACATATTGTAATCAACTCTTATTGAGTTTATGCTAACCATAGATGTTTTAAATTTTTGTACATGATAAGCTAGTTCAACACTTGATTCTGACCTTAGAGAGCCATTATCATTATTAGAATAAATTTTAAAAAAAAATCAATTCAAGGATCAATTTTTTTTTCTGTAAGGTTGTTATGTGAACGAAGTTCTTATACATTTTAAATTAAAAAATTTAGTCAAAACACATACATCATTGCATCAACAATATGGTACTAAGCATCCCTAAAGTTAAACATCACTCCTAAGATTTGAACCTAATCACATTCACTTACAACATCATTCATATGGAAGCAAATGTGACTTCCAAGAAATCCAATGCCATCACCCAAATACAAATATTCATCAATCAATTCGCATGATGAGAAATCAAGCAACTTTTGTGTCAAAAAAAGCATGCAAGGATAGGTCGAACAAACATGGTATTTGAAAAAGGTCTGGAGTTATTCCTCTTCTTCTTTCTTCGATGTGTATGTTTGGTTCTGGAAACCCTAAAACCAGGTTTTGCTTCACCAATCTGAATCCGCATCGTCTATTTCTACATTTTCTGATCCACTTGATTCTGAGTGCACATTCTCTTTCTTCGCTTTTCTCATCGGTGTTGCCAATTCTGCTTTAGCACGCTTCTCCTTCAATAACGTTTCCATGAAGTTTTTGGACTCCTCTTGAAGACTTGTGAATCTGGTTTTGGCATCAGCACAAGAAGTCTTGGCAGCAGCTGCCTTCGCTATCCACTCTTCGGATGCCTTCGTCATCTCTTCGGAGCTCTTCCGTTTCATCTGCAATGGCATTTTGCAATTTAGGGTGATGACTGAAAATCTAATCAGAACTAAGGCCGACGAATACTCACATTGCTCAAACTCAAATTCTTCAACTCTAAGCAATCAAGATTTGAGGAGGAAAAGAAGTGTACAGATATAGAGGTCTCTCGTTCTTGAATGTTGGCTGTGAGCTTCTCAATCTGCTTCTTCACATGATCTGCCTTCTTGTTGCTATCACAGACTTTCTTATGTTTGTTGTTCAAAACAAACAACGATCTCTGCAACCTTCGTACCTCTTGGGCGAACATATCCCTTTCCACCGTCACTTCCTTCAAGCCCACATGACAAATTTTGAATCTAAGGTACGTCCAAGAATCGTAAAGAAATCAACTCGGCGAAATTACATCAAATTACTTCTACCCAAACATTACAAGCTGTAGAGTGCAAGAAGTGAACCATACAGAAAATTTACACTCCTGCTTCAAGATGCAAAATTCACAACCTGCAAGAAAATTGGAAACCGCATTGGTGGGCAGGAACATGCCACAAGTTTACTCAACCAATTCCGAAGCTTATAATGGACTGTTTCCTACACTGGAGTTTTACAGATGCATGATAGAAAGGGAAGCGCCAAGTATTGGAGTCATACTTGAGTTGTCGTAAATTGGGTGTCCGAGCGGAGCTTCTTCACTTCCTCTTCATTTGCTGCACAGGTTTTCTGCAGTTCCATAAGCCGAACCTTGCATCCTGCACACGCGCTGTAATCTTAAACCAGCCTTTCCATACCAGGACATTCGAAGTTGATCGTACAGTACAAACCTTTTCGTTTGAGTTTCAACTTCGACAGAGTACCAGTCCGAGGTGCTTCCAAACCAGTAGTCTCCAAATGTTGGATTCGGCTTTCTAATCGGCTGGCAACCATTCAATGACAAGAGGAGCTTTCAGAGTGAGAGGAGGTCTTCGAAATATCACATTCACAGTTAGGAACCCTAATATTCCACTAAGCATTGTTTTCTCTACTGGGTCCTCGGGCTGATACTCAAACATCCAGTGCGAAGCGCATCAAAACTTCACTTATACAAATAGGTTGCACAATTGTCGTTACATCGAAGGGAAAAGACGACAGACCTATTCTCCGCCTGCATGGCATTGTGATGCTCCTTGTGTGCCTGGAGGTGAAACTTTTGATCTTGAAAGGCCTCCTGCAACGCATGAAGCTCCTCCAGGAGTGATTCTTTGTCGCGGTGAACGCCATAGTAAGACTGAAGTTTCCTCGTAGGCAGAATCGAGCTGTCTTTACTGGATCGACCTAATTCTGAAACAGACTCGTCATAGTCCGAGTCGTCGTCGTCGTCGTCGTCTTCATTACAGGAGGATTCCGGCGAGGCCATCAAGTAAGGAGGCCTAGCACCACTCCATTCTTTACACCTAAAAGATCAAAACCAGGCAAAAGAGCAATCCCCCGCCATCCTCCGTAGGAACTTCGAAATGGCGTGTGTGAGCAATGCCTCTTCGTCCTTCTGGGCGGTGTCCATTAGAGAGATGAAAGTTTACCTAAAGTTCTCAAAAGGTTCAAGATAGTGAAGTAATGCCTCAGCATTTGCCCTAAGCACATCTTGTTTTGACTGCAAAGATGGTGAACATCGAGCATGTGAGAATGCAACTGACCATGCAAACATGGTGTACATCAGTCTCTATGATGCTGTGTAAAGCCAGATCTGACAAAGTGTATTTAGCAACTGGTTCCATTATCATGTCAGATCAAGGGGATTCACGCTTGAGAGAAAAGAGATGTGCAAAGAGAATGCAAGTGGCAATGGAGAAAGGAGTGAGCAATTTGCTCAATCCGTGATCTGATTTAGAAATACAAGTGTCATGATATATGTATATATACACTACAATGACATTCACGCCATTCACATTTGAATATGAAAATCCCAAATGCGAAGGACATGAAGAAAAAAATTCTAACGTTCTCGTGTGATGATAGAGGACTGCCATGATCATGTAAAGAATCGTGTGCGTGGTCGGAAAAGCTCAACCCAACTACAATACCTCTCTCTCAGAACCTGAATCCTAATCCTAAACCGATTGTTCGAGGGTTACCCAGATTACAATATGAACAGTAAGAAGAATGGAATGGAGGCGATAGAAAAACACATAATGGAAGCTACGACATAGAGTGTCGCCATCTCTGCGCCGCGGTGGTGTTGTTCGTGGGACGAAACGATGACGTTTGATCTCTTTTGTTCGATGCTTTCTTCCATGTAAATGTCGTCCACGAGGATCCGGAGTTTCGTCTTGTTTTGTTTCGCACCAGCTTATCCATCTGAGTACCCACACATCGATAACAAAATTAGCTCATACCATCGGAGAGTGACTGATCATGCAACCATGGTTGAAATACTTGTTGAAGATTTTCAAACAATAGTAGAGACAGTGTTTGAACCATTAATTTTGCAATAGTGATATGGGACTGAGAAGAGAGATTGTGGGTACCATTTCCATCATGCTTGCGTGATTTTCTTCCAGCTCCATGTACTTCATTCGCATGGTGGTGAGCTCGGTCTGCAACGCCCGGATCTCCATTTGATTCGTGGTCTGCATCATTGCTTGGGCCTCGCCAGTCGTCTGGAGGGGTGTGAGGCCGCCTTCGGCAGCGCGATCCTCGTCGATGGACTGGCTGATTCCTGTAATGACTTCTCGCAGCTTCAGCTGCTCACCGAACAACACTTGGACGACAATGCGGAGTGGGAGTCGTTCGTTCTGTGCCGCGTGCATGCATGCCGCCACTGAGAATCGATGACTGTCCAGAATCCGGCACAGCTTCTTCTTTTCCAATTCCGTCAAACCTGGATGAATCTGAAGCAAAGAAGGTGATTTAGTGCTACACTCGAGATCAATGAATGCAAAGAGGTGTGAATCAAAGAGGAGTACGATTCTGACCTTCAGATAGGTGTCGATGGCTCGGTAGAGTCCGTCGTCTGAGACACGAGAAGCGCCGGGTACGGCTTCAGCTAGCGACTGAAACTTCGCCAGTGGGAGTTTGCTGTCGCGCGCGACCTCGGCGAGATAGGTATCCAAAAGCTTCGCGACCGTCTTACACCGAGCGCTCACTTGTGCTTGGCTCTGCTTGGCCGCGGTTCCCGCGACGAGCGCTCCGAATATCTTCTTGTTGAAGAATTTGCTGTTTTTCTGCCCCGATCCCAGCACTTGCTCCTGAAACATCACGAGGGTATGTCAATTTACAATCCTCGTGCACAGGCTTGATTCTCGATGTGGGAGACGGGAAAATGAGTACCTGAGATAGGAAGTGATCGAGGAGGCGGCTGACGAGGTCGACGTCGTACAGGTACTCGCTGGTGTGGCAAAACGATGGGATCAGTAGATCACTGAGGCTTGCTTGATCGAGCTGGAGTCCAGCTCTCTTCTCGAGCTCCGCGCGACACTCCACAGAGCAGTTGAACATGTTGGCGGCGCGCAGCAAGCGGAGCAGGAAGCGACATCCGACGGCATCTCGCTGCTGGGGCAACATGGTGGCGATCCTCTCGATCATATACCGGTTCTTGTTCTGCTCCACAATCACCTCATGCAGCCTCGACTCCTGGGAATGTTCATGTACAGGGGACCTGTCGCCAGTGGGAGACTCGAGGCGACTGCCAGCGGGTGTGTTCGGGGAGGAGGTTTTCGGGGTATTTTCTTCAGATTGTTTGAAGACGCCAGGCAACCACTTGTGTCCATAATGCTCCAGCGCGCCGCCCATCAAATTCGGGTCCATGACATTGCGAGCCATGGCGTCCATGACTTTCTCAAAGCAATGGAGAGTGAGGCACGAGACTTCCTCGTACCACCAGGCCGCGGAGGAGCCTTGTGGGATGCACGCTTGACGCGCGATGGATTGACTGCAGCGTTGGATGATTTGGAGATCCTCGGCCCAGGGCAGGAGATGCTCGCAGGACGTGAGCACGAGCATGGAATAGTGCCACGAGTTGAGCACCACGGAGTTGAGGTAGGCCTCCGCTTTGCTGCTCACGTTGCCCTCTTCCAGATGCTCGGTCATTTCCAGGTACTCCGAGACGCAATGCAGGCCCGCGACGATGGACGGCGTGAGCTCCACGTCGATGCCGTAACAGAACTTGGCCGCGAGTGCGAACGAGTCCGCTCCACCCGGAACCGAACCCAGGTTTATGCAGGCCATCTCGGATTCCGGAAACTTCGCTGCCAGTCGGTGAAGAAGCGCACTCCGTGACAGAATCGGCAGCTGCACACATCACCTCGTCGGTGTCAATGCCGAAACATCGCACACCACACTACATTGCAAAGCTGACCCTCCCTGCCATCTGAAACTTCCGAGTCCCGAACTCCTCGACACTGAAAGCTAGCTATCTACTAATGTCACACAATTGCATTAATGCCGCACGCTCGCACAGTAACTCATATGAATCTCTTTAAAGCCCCGAAATCTCCCATCTCCAGGACAACTATAACTACCGTCCCATCTCTCAGCACTAAATCTCTCGACGTTGAAACATGGTCTCCGAACGTTGGAAGCTCAACCGCTGCTATATCGGAAGGTCAACCGCTCCAAATCTGTATTAATTTTGGTGTGCGTGCTACGAGCCAAATCAATCCCGGCATCGTCATCATGCAATCACATTGAAGTGAGTGGCGGCGTTCGAACATACCTTGTGGAGATGGAAGCTGATTTCGTTAACTTCCACGAGCAGATCACTCGGCTTGTCGGTAGTGACAGTCCTGGTAGCGACCATGACCAACCAAAAGTAAGTCTCAACACACTGTCAAGTTTGCACACGAAAATCAGCTACATTGTTGAATAATGCAGTGACTTACCATGTTTTGCTATTGATGGGCTCAAAGCAAGCCATTTCCACGTCGAAAGATATACGCTGCACGAGGTCATGCGACGCAAGATGGTTAATAATGCGGAGGAGCTGCGGCTCACCCTCACCCTCAGAGCTCGTCCCGGTGGAGTGACGAGGTGACAACACGGTGGTGGGACTGGCAACCGGCGGCTCCGGGGACTTGTTTTTCCAGCGCCTCTTGGAGAAGCTGGGCAACCTGGACTGATCCGCAGCACCCTGACGACAGACCCACGGCGCCATCCTCGCAAACAACTCCTGCTGTAATTCCAATACTGCTGCAACCTGAGCAGAGCATACCCTGCAGCAGCAGCAACACTGACTAACTAGTACCCTCGGTCTTTCGAAAAGCTCCCTTCGGTGAAGTGATGGGCGAGTACACTCAAAATCTAGTCTGAGATCTTCAGAGTGTGTTTTATTATCTACAGAAAAAAGGCGAAGTCACGGCTTCTTCTAGTCCAGTGGTCCAGAGGCAAGACAAGCTGGTCACGCTCTCACACAGGGTACATGTACAGTACCGGCTGTGATGGGCAATGATGTTGAGAAGTATTTCGGGGCCGCCTTTTGCTAAACTGGGCCTTCACCTTATCATGAGCCCTCCCTGGCTTCCGGACCCCACCAGCTGCTAAAATTTCAAACGACAACGGTGCCATTAATTCTCTCATTACCCTCCGAATGAACTTAATTCTCCACGCTCTCATTGCTCTGCCAGGTGAAAATGTCGGATGGGAGGTGAATGTCGGAGTCAACTCCTCCAGTTTTATTACTTGCATGGGAAGCTCGATCGTTAAGTTACAAATGATGGCAAGGGAATCTGCTCATGTACAGTAAGATCTTGCATGTCGATGATGAAAATGCATGTATCTGAGCACCGCGCGGACTAGAAATCACCCTGGTACACTACAAAGTCACTTGGGTTGTTTCACATGGACAAAAAGTAGTAAAATTTGGACAATGGGCGGAGAAGTAGGGATATAGGTGCATGCACACTTTGAGCGGCAGGCCTGGTCTGGCTGGGGGCTCAAGACAAGATGCTCTCTACTTGTTCCTGCTTTTTTGTGTTGTCCTACCTTTTTCATAAGAATCGACCCCTCGTGAAAAAGTAACTGGACAAATAATCCAAACAGCGTGATTTTCTCTGGCGGAAATTTGCCAGAGTACTCACCGTGGTTGGAAAAATATCGAAAGCATTGACGGAATCTCTAAATAAAACACTGAATCTAAATGAAACAGAAGAACAAAAAGCAAAAAAATAGCTTGTTTAGATTCAACACGATTAGTGACTCCATGCCTCACCAAAGTGATTTTCTGCTTCAAGCTTGTTTTTTTCTCATACGAAAGATGTTCATTTGACATATAATTACGCTTGTGATACATGCTTAGGCATTGATGACTATGTAAGAGGAACAAGTTAGTGCACAACAGAGAAAAGCAATCAATGCCAATGAGGAAAAAGCACGATGAGAAATAACCCCTATGGCTGGGATGGCCATAGTGCACAACAATGAACATTTACACCAACTAAATTGCCACTTTTACATGTGTATCTACACCATGAAATGCAATTGCTCAATTACTATGCCAAACACCTCCAAATCAAGACGAAGCAAGAATAGTATAGTCTTCTTTATTTCATTTTACCTTCTTTTATCCTTCTTTTTTTTAAGAATTATGAACCGAAGTTGCAAGGAATCTGTTTGAACGATGGAACGAGTCATGAAGCAAGCACAATTACGAGCCGGGTAAACGATTTCAATCACCACACCAATGCTAATTGTGAACAAGTTGGTGGGAGATACTCGTTTGATTCTCATCAGTGTTAAGTGCGGATGCTTAGTACCTTAATCCAGTAATCCATTGATGATTAAGTCCAAATAAATGGTGTAGAGCTCTTGCGGATCAGGCGAGAATCACATTCGGAGCAGCCATTGGGCGGCACCGCGGCGTTATCTCGCCCAGGCTCCCATCCAATGGCAATCCATTCTATCATTCCTGTGCTTGTGCTTGTGTGCGAAGCTTTCCCACAATCCCGTGGCTTGTTGTTTAATGCTTCCTCAATTAAGCAAACAACATTCTGGACAGTCTTTGCTTCGTCCAGAGTGGCTTTGGGAGCTCTAGCAAAATGCCCAGGGCCTAGCTTTGCTTCGCTTGCTACCTGGCACTCTTGCTTGCTCATTTCTGGACATGGAGACTGTTATCGAATTCATTACCTTCATTCCAGCATCTGCCTGCGGTTCGGTGTCAATAATTCTGGTATGAAGATTGTGTGTGTTTGTGAGACAAGATGGAAAGAATCCAAATGGTAAAGGCCTCAAAACTACCTGAAACCCTTAACCCTTAAACGTCCAAGCAAGCCCCAGGGGTTTTTCTCCAACGGAATCTGCTCTCTAGCTTTCACTGTACTGTAGTACACAACTTTTCACTTATGTTTTGATGTCAAACTGGTCACCTTCTTGTGATGCATCAAAAAAGTGAAATTTAACAATTCAAATCACAATTTGTATGAGTGATCTTGTGCTTTGAAAGGATTGTGGTAGGTAGGTTGGGGTTGTACATAACCTTGTAGAAGGTTGCAAGCTCATTATTGATTGGTTCATTCATGATGCCCAAGTTCAAAGGATGTTGTAATCCAATTTTGGGCTGCCAGTTTCAGACCCTATGGGCGTTTAAGGGTTAAATTTAAGGTGTAAATTTAAAAGTTTGACTTATTTTGAAGTATGTAATTGTATGATCAAGTACATGCTTGTACTTATAAAGTTAGATCAAGATTTAGGGTTGGTTTACACTTTGGTGGAGAAGGCCACGGATTGGTCAAGAATTTTGTTTTCGACCAATCACATTTCAAGAGCCTCAATTTCAACCAATCACAACTAAAAATATTTTCTTAATTTCTTCTCCACCTTAGTGTACAACGGCCCTTAGATTCAAATACTTCACCATTTATGAGAGCATAATGTTCAAAGTTGAAAAAATAAAACAAAATAAAAGGTTTTTCTCCTTGTTGTGGAAAGAGAAGGAAAATTTTTGCAAGCTAGAAAATTCATTTAGAAGTTGTTTTGACTTGAGGTTCTTGAAATTATTGTTTCAATTTTAAAATTGACAAGTTAGAAATATGTCTACACAAACTTTATTCTTGTAAGACCCATAATTGTTTTGAAGATGCATGAATCTCACATGAAGTTATGTTGACGTATATTTACAAAGGCTAGATTTTAACAACATTTAGGTATGTAAAATATAATCAAACTCAAAATCCAACATTGATATAATGCCTTAGTACGTCTTTCACATGGACAAGAAACAAAATCTGGAAAAAAAGTAAAATCTCACTTCTCGGTGAATTCGTGAAGTTTATAAGTTCAAGTTGTTTCATTGCAGATTTTTAGAATATGATGTTTTGGGCACACTTCAATATGTCCAAACTACACTTGGAAGTAAAAATGTTTCAAACAACGAGGAATCTTGAAGTGTAAATGGTCTTTATAAAAACGTTTTGGAGAAATAAATCTTATACAAAAAGTTCTAACTTCATACAATAAACACTAGTAGGATTTAACACTACTTGCTACGTTAAGAATGCTACGTTTTGGAAGTAGAACAACGTTTGCCATCACAAGCAACGTTATCTTGGATTCAACTACGATTCATAGTTAGAAGCTACGTTCAAGCTACGTTTATGCTTGTGCACACGTTCCCATGATGTGGCGAAGTGAACAAGTGATGATTATGCCTGATGAAATTGTTTTGTGATTGCCCGGACAGTAGCACCAGCTTGTTTTCTCAGACACGTGGAGACCAAATACACATGTCTACAGCTTGGACAAAAAAAACTCTGTTAAGTAAATTGAGCATCTAACTGCATGTAGCTTTCTGTGTATTGTGAAAACATAATTAGGTGAAAGAAGAATCGGGTTCAACACATTTCTTTATCAATACTTCTCCAGTAAAGAGGCAATAGTCAAACTGTAGTGACACATAAGCACTTTTACATTTTAAACACATGTAGTTTTGAATTTTACACATACGCATATGCCTGTCTTATCCCATTTACCATATGTTTAAAAAAGCTCAATGTAGGAGGTTGATATGCAGAGAACATTAAATTTTCAATTAAGGTATACTTTGGATTTTCAAGAATTAGCAATACCATAACATCGATGTTGATTTAATGAATAAAGTAATTTATTTATTTTTGCCTTATTTAACATTTGAACGCCCATATAATTAATTTTGATCAATGTTCACTTTGAGGCCTTGAAACATTGTCATCTACCGGTGTTGCATATAGTAAATTGTGAAAGTAATTTAGCCCGATGTGAGCCACATTAATACACAACAACCAATTGCAACAAGAATAATGTCATATGTTGCATTTAGTAAATTGTGAAACCCCTTCTCAAAGAAAAAGTAAACTAAAATTATATGTAATTCTTACAAACAAATATATTTAATTACAAAACATTGTGTTGATGCCAAGCTAACGTTCTTAGTTTTATAACTATATAGCTATTTAAATAGAATGAAAGAATACTTATTACAAGGTTTATTCATTCCAAGAATTTGGTGGTCTTATTAGAAAGACATGTTACCTATGGTTTATTGAGCCAAACTATTGACTAATATGAAATTTGATACTACCTCTTTCATTTCATAAACGTACGAGGGAGTCCTTAGAATTGACAATTTAAGAAAACATTATAAAAATTAAAACTACTATTTAGAAGAATATTTTGGAATTGGTATACGTAAAAAAGTTTTAGATTTTGAATTCCATTTGTACGGTTCAGTTCACTAATAAATAATAATGTTACAAATATTTAACTATAAGTTTTGAAAGCTAAAATTTATAAATCTTTCTAAATTTGATTACAAACAAAATTTTAATATTTTAAATTTTAGAAATTTAATGGAATGATTTTGGAATGAGATACTATGAACCCCTAATCGTCCTTGGCTATTTTTGGCTTAAAAACATATGTTCAAAAGAAAGTTTTTTGATGTAGATGCGGTTGAATTGGGATAGCCCGAGGAGTCTCTGCACACCTTTTTGGTTCGATAAAAATGAATGTAAGTTGTTTAAATCCCAACCGTAAAATCTTGTAGTACACTTGTTGTAGGTCACGTGAAGCAAAATTTAGGTCATAAAGCCTTATACATTGTGAGATCAGAATGTATAAGTACTCAAAATAGACTGAGAAAATAGACTACAAAATTTCATCATTTTCACTTTAGAGTGGAAATTCTACCAACAAAGCTACCACAATGAAAAAATCTCCAACTCAAAAGTTATTCACCTTCATCTCAATATTAGCCTTGAACCAAAAAAATTCAATAAAAAAAATTCTTTGCTCAAATAATAGCCTTGCAATGGTGAATCCTGCCAAAATATTACAAAGGTAAATTAGTTCAAAACTACAGCCTTTGCACTTAAATTTATGCCTTATCTTCAAAAAATCTTTGATTTAGTCAAGGATTCTACCACTAAAATTAGACTCTAATTGGAATCCATCCCAAAAAAGGAGATATAGCTCTTTAGAAATCATATATTTTTTCCCTTTTTTTGTTCGAGAAACATCATTGCAAACCTAATACCAAAATATGTGAATCAAAAATCTTTCAACTACAAAGTTGTTGGATTTCATCTTAAGATCATACTTATGTAAAATAAATTCATGAAAATAATTGGCTTGCAATGGTAAAACACGACCCATGATTGAAAAACCAAAAACAAAAGCTGCCTTCACTAAAATGCATGCCATAAACTCATAGTTTTTTGGATGGGTCTGCAATTTTTATCCCTCAAAATAGACTTGATTTGGGACCATCCCAAGTGACTTTTTCAAAAGAAGACTCTTGAGGAAGAAGTTATGGCTCTTCAAATTTTCTGCCCTTCATCCAAATTGCTGTTTCTCGGCATGAAAGAGGTTTAGGGGTTAAACATGGTGGGTTTTTGAAATTTTGTGTTTCTTAAATCTATGACCTCATTTTTGCTATTCCACTTTTGAGCTACATTCAATGCAATTTTTGCTTGGTCAACAACTGGACGTACTTCTACATTTGTAATCTTAGAAAAATATGTAGTCAAGTATGACTACATCCAACCGTTGGATATGACATCAACTTGGTGAAGAATCTCCAAAAAGTTTCATCAAAGAATTGAGGAGAATGTGAGAAGGATTTGAATCTGGTAGTCGTCCTAGGACGTCTAGGTGTTAAACCTCAATTCCGATAACTCTTTCTAGGCAACAGATAATATGAAAACAAACCTATTATGTAGATTATAAGAGTTGTAAATCTTTGGTTATATTTTTTATATTATAGTAAAATTAGAACGAAATGTTAAACAATATCTTTAAAAACTCCATACATTGGCATAAAACAATTTGCTTTAATTTGGAAAATAAAAAACATTGAGTACATCTTCACGTATTACTATCATCATTCATAATTAAATTTAACATGTATCCATTATTCACTTTATGTATCTTGGAAATATTTTAAAAGTGGTTAATGTAGAACTAGTTACAAATGTGTACCTAGTAAATTGGTAAAAATCTTCAAAAACGTATTCTTCAATTGAGAACAACTTACTATAACCACTTTTAATCTTTTATACATATGGAATATGAGAGAAACCATGTAATAATTTTGTCAATATGTTTATCCGTTTGTCACGCTTTTTCAACTCACGCATTGTAAAACGTAACTATAAAAACTCAAGGAAAAATTTCACAAGTGGATTCAGGTACCTTGTCAAGTATACATTAGTTTTAAAAGTTAACACAAAGTTCATTTGAAGTTCATTAGAAAATTAAAAAATCAAAGTCAAATTGGAGTTTTTAGGAATTAAATCAAAAGCTACAAGACAAATAATAATTACGACTTAACTTTATAATCTTACTTGTTGTACTAACGAAGCTTAAAAATAGGGTGACGGATATTTAAACAAAGAGATAGAGACAAAAAGACAAATACAAAGTCGTTAAATAAGTCTTTCATATTTTCATATGATTGTATAGAAGATTAAAGGATATATAAATTAAAGATTACTTAGTTGCAATCAATTTTGGTTCTATAACTTTTGGTTTTTTATTATAATCAACTAAAATTTAACTTTGCTTTAATAATTTCCAAATCAAATATAAATTATAACTTTAGGGTAACTTTTGATATATAGAAGATTGGATAATTGAAATCACTGTGAAACTTTGCAACCTTTTTTTAAAATTCAGTCCCGAACTTAAATATTCCTTCAAAACCATGACTCATGTTCCCAAACTACATCAACTTAAAAATACCCGTAGTACATATGAATGACGGTTTTTGCATGTATGAGACCAAATTATACAAATTATGTTACAATGTATAAATTTTAAAACAAATATAATATTTACAACAAAAAGATGCATATTCAATATTTACATCTTGTCACAAATTGATATAAATCTTACGATGACATAGAGGGTGAGAGGCAAGGTATCATAGTAAAAAAGTGTCTCTTACACTTTAACAATCCAATCTTATACTCATGTAAATATTTTCACATCTTAAAATCATTTTTGTAATGTGCCCTTCAAATTATTAATCACACTCATAGATCATTAGATTGTATATAAATATTGTACGATTTTACATAAAATGTAATTATATTACCAAAATTGGATCACAACATCTTTTAGACTTGGGCATCATGAATAGTGCACTTCTTATACTAGGACATCATGTTATGTGCAATCGCAACCTACCTACCACAATCCTTTGAAAGCACAAATTGTTCATACAAATTGTGAATTAAATTATAAAATTTCACTTTTTGAATGCATCATAAGAAGGTGACCAAAATGATATCAAATAATAAATGAATATCTGAGTATCAAAACAACTACAGAGAAGATTCTAGGAAACAAGCCCCTTGTGCTTGCTTGAATGCTTAAAGGTTAAGAATCTCCCTGTAAATATTGGCCCTGGTCAAATTCAAATTCGCCATCGCTTGCAAGCTCAGCTAGTTCTGCTGCCTCCAACTCTGCCAAGATGTGGCCTACATACATTTGGCCATTAGAATTATCTTCGGATTCTTCATCATCAGATACAATGTCAGCCTGGCCATGTGCATACATTGACAAGTTTGCCATTGATATACCACCAATTATTATCAATATATTCTCAATGTGTAAATGCTTGCTTGATTTTAGGACCTTTCAAGTGTCCCTTGATTGTAATGAAACATCCTAAATTTGTATACTTTTTGTTCCTTTTACTCAACTTTCAAAGGACACTAAACACTATCAAATTTGGTGAGAAAGTATGTGGGAAACGTTTAAATGAAGAATGAATCTTTTTGTCTTAGCCTCTATAATCATTTCCATTCTAAGATGTGTATCATAACCTGTTAGCAAATTAAACTTCCTAGTAAATCGAGTGAGCTTTTAATTGGAATTATACATAAAAATAATGTAATTCACATGGGAAACCACACATTCGAGACTTAGAAAGCATCATATGGTTCAAGATTGTGATGTTTAATGACCTTAAATAATTAATTGATACTTACAGAGAAAACAAAGGTGGGCCGCTTAGTCTCGAAACTCAAGCCTCCAACGCGCTGCGCTTCACAGGATCACTTCCTAAATATACCGCCGACCTGAAGCCCTAAAGTCAAGTAAATTATGTGAAAATAGGTGGCTCGGTGGCTCGGTAAGCCGCCCAGTTCCTAAATATACCGCCTACCTTGTTATGTGGCTGCTCTCTTCCTCCACCTCCAGAAGTTGCAAATTGCACCACCTAAAGACATCGTAAAGATGAGGAGTCACTTGTTCCAGGAGGGTTGTGAGATCGAAGCACCAACAAAAGTTTTTAGTCGACGCGCTACGAAGTCACCTACACTAGTGAAGCTCTTACAATTGGGAGGCAAGTCGATGGAGGAGTCGCACGAGGAGGTGGTACCTGAGGAGTCGAGAGAGTCATCACAGCAGTCGAGGGAGTCGGAGGAGGTGATACCAAAGGAGTCGACAGAGGCGCGGCGACTAGAGTCGGAGGAGCTGGTGCATGAGGAGTCAAGAGAGTCACCATAGGAGTCGAGGGAGTCGGAAGAGGAGGTACCAATGGAGTCCACAGAGCCAAGGGAGTCGGAGGAGGTGGTACCAAAGGAGTCCACAGAGCCGCCGCGACTAGAGTCACCGAAGTCGCTCCCTGCATCTCAAATTCGTGAAGAAAATAATGGCCAGGGTTTCCTAGCCATGCTCTTATCCGATTTGGAACCAGAAGCTTTTGCTTCGATTCTAAGGAAAAGTAAAAAGGTGATTCTTTTCCATATCTCTTTTTCAATACTTACTACACAAGGATTGTTGATTAGTATTACAAATGTTAATTGCAAATTAATGCACTATATTTCACACGTTACTATAATGTCATAACAAGAAATCTTCAAAACATAACACTAAATGTGAGATATGGAAATTTCCTTGTAACACGAAGAATTTATTGAAATTGATGTTATTGGCGGCTTGATAAATAGGTAAAAGAGCTTTGATTGCAATGGTGGCCAAAATTGAACAATAATCTTAGAATTATTGACAAAGTTTGTAACGTGTGACTTTAAGTAAATAAGACTAATTTTCATATAACCCCAATCAATACTTCTTGCGTAGTTTTAAGAGAAAAATATACTAACCACTATTTTCTTGATTTTTAAAGGTGGATGGGAAAACAAGAGAGAAAAGTACAAAACAAGACCTTAGAACTCCATCAAAGGCCACTCAAATCAAAAGAATTGAGGCAGAGATTCACAAACTTGAAAAAAAACGCCAATTGTTACTAGGAGGTAGTAGAAAGAGCATAGAGAAGCGACAATGTGTTCCAAGTAGACTTAGGACAACCTTTGACCAAGTATGTGAAGCTCCTATTGCAAACCCTGAGAGTGAGGGGAATATAATTTGTGATGATCCTTTATTGTTAGGAACTTGGAAACATAGATCTAATATCCCTCCTTCCCAATTAAATAGTAAAGACGAGCCAATAGGGGCATATTGGAAACACATGTCTAACTTTGCTTTTGAAAGAGCATCTCTTATATTTCCTTGGCATGTTAGTTGGACAAGTCAAGATGATGATATTAAGAGACGGTTTCTAAATTTGCTTAAGCACTTGTATCCCGGAAATTGGGATGTTAGATATGTTATGAGGCAAGTAGGAAATAATATTAGGGAGAAACGTGTAAGATTGAGGAGGGCTTTCAAAAGTGCAAGGAACAAAGAAAGTGTTCCATGTTCGGGTGGATGTACTTTAGAATCTTGGAATTTTATTTATGAGAGTTTGTCAAATGCTCAACTACAAGCAAAATCGAAGAAGTGCGTTGTAGCAGCCGTTGCAAGGACAGAGCGCTTGAAGTTTACACACAAACTTGGAGTACATGGTGTGAGCGGGTTGGTCTCGAAGTTTGTAAGTTTTGAATCGATTTCAACATTAATTATTTCATTTATCCTTGTTATGTATGTTTTGTATTTTAAAAACTCTAATTTATGAATGAACTCTTTCATGCATTCTTCTTATGATGTGTTTTAAAAACTCTAATTTGTGAATGTGTTTGTAGTTTGGTGAGTTCAACCGGCAACCTACGGAGGAGGAGATTTATTTTGCTAAAAGGAATGGAGTAGCCGCATTAATTTTTACAACGCATGAAAAGTATCATGCAAAAGCTATGGAGCTCGACCTTGCACATAATGAGGATGCGTAGCAACACACTACCTTGTGCACGTGACGTTTGTGATTGATTTTTAGCAATTATATGTGTGATTATTCCCGATTGTTGAGACTTGTCCCGTTCAAATTCTACCGAGGCTTGATATTTTTTTTTAGGAGCTTCATGTCATGTCTCGAAGCTTCACACTACCTTGTGTACGTGACGTTTGTGATTGATTTTTAGCAATTATATGTGTGATTATTCCCGATTGTTGAGACTTGTCCCGTTCAAATTCTACCGAGGCTTGATATTTTTTTTTAGGAGCTTCAAGTCATGTCTCGTAGCTTCGTGGTCATACAATTGTTTTCATACAAAACTATGTGTTGGATATCTCTAAGAGAAAGTGTTGATTTTGTGCAGGGCGCCAAACACCTCTTAAACTCTAGGGCGCGCAGGAACACAATCAAGCAGTTAACAACGAGGTGAGCATTTGCATATTTTTGTTTCTTATAATGGGATGAATTTCTTATAACTCATATTGGGTAATGGTGTTTGTTTTATTTTATATGTTTCATATTATATTTGATGTGCATACTGTATACTAAGTGCACATATCCCTTATATTATTATTCATGTTGCTATTTGGAGTGTTAAGCACAGTATTAATTCCAATCAAAATTGGTTTTGATGTACTTGGATGATGACAGGGATGACTGTGCAAGGATGCTTACGGAAGAAGCCGAGTGAATTTGATGTACTCAATGACTCTGGAGGGGATACAGAAATTTTCTTTTCGAAGATTCTGAAGCCGAGAGGATCATTCTCATTTAGGGGCTACATTATGGCTTTTCAGCCTTTTAGGCTGGGTGTGAATATTATGTTTTATGGTACAATGTATTTGCCACTTTTTTTGAAATAAAGCTTATTTTTATTTTCCTTACAAATACTGTGTTCTACTGGTGCATGTATATATTAATTCTTTATTCTCAAATTTCCAAAATTAAAAGCACCAATTAAATAACTTTATAAATATTGGTATCGATATATGTTATGCTTTGAATTTCACACCTATGAAAAGTGAATCTACAAAATGCCCTTTGCCAACTTTTACAAAACTTCACCAATAAATACTTTTGGTCAACTTTTACCATATCATTTACTTTCACCAATTTTACCAATTTATTAATTTTTTTTTTTTACCAATTCAGTTTTACAACATTCAAAACTAACATAGAAGAATATATAGGGAACAACTCTAAGAAGGGGAACTCCTTGTTCTCATGACATGAAAAACGTAGCTTAACCCCTAAATGGTTTGACTCATTTGTAGTAAAATGAACACATCCTCAAAAGCATTGTCATAGGTGGAGGTAAAAGTGTGTTATCCAAATCTCAACCGTACAATCTTGTCGTAGACATATTGAACATCATGTGGGTCAAATTTTGAGTCATGAGGCTTCATAGATTGCGAGATCATAATGTATTAATACTCAAAAATGATCACATAATTTCATGATTTTCACTTTAAAGTGAAAATGCTACCATTAGACTTATTGCAATGAAAAAGTCACCAATTAGAATGTTGTTCACCTTCATCTCAGTAGCATCCTTGAACAAAAAAAAACCATGAGAAAAATTTCTTTGTGCAAATTATGGCCCTGCAATGGTGAAAACTGCCCTAAATTTTACAAAGGAAAAAATGTCTAAAACTAGGCTGCTGTCACTGAAATGCATGCCATTAATTCATACTTCATTGTATGGGTCTGAGATTTCTATTACATGAACTAGACTTGATTTGGGACCCAACCCAAGTGATTTCGTCCAAAACGGAGTCCGGATGAAGAAGTTATGGCTCTCCAAAGTTGGTGTCATCCAAAATGTCGTTTTTCGACATTCGGCCCGCTTAAGGGTTAAGCTACTCCCCAAACGTGGCTTTTACGGAAGCAACGTTTTTGGAGTAGCTAAAGCAACGTTTATCGTACAATTGACAAAGAACTAACTAAGACTAAAAAGCTACGTTTTTGCCGTAGCAATGGGGGTCAATTTCTAGTAGTGAAAAGTTGAGTAAATTGGAGTCTCACCAAAGTTGAATGCAAAATAGGCTTCTTTCTCCTTTAGAGGCTAAGAACATCTACAATTATGGTGATACTATAAAAAGGTCGTGTGTCCCTCCTATATAGACTCTTTCTCTGCGTTCAAAGTCTAAAAGGATTTTCAAGATTAGTAAACTCAATAGGAACCCCAAACTTAATAGCGGTCTATAAAATGCTTACCATCGTCTACTTAGTGAGAATATTAGTTCAAATCTTTGGCTCATGTTCGAAATATCTACAAGTCAATTGTCTAAAGACCAAAATTCAGAATAAATAATAAAGAATTCATCAAAATTCAACATGCCTTGACAAACACATTTAAAACATTGAAAGTGAATATCTCTCGAGTACAAGAAATCATGATGCAAGAAGTTTGAGTCTTGTTGGAAAGAAATCACAGAATCTACCACATGCATAAAAAGTTTATACCTTCATAATGTTGGAATCAACTAAATTTGAGTTTTTTTTTCCACATGTGTGAACCAAAACACGAGGGTAAAATGCGAATTTTTGATGTACCAATACTAACTCTCACTTACACAAGGGAAATTATTGATAGTCCAAATAAATTAGGTACAATGTTGACCTTTGATAAATGAGCTTTTGTTCTTTCACAAAGATTGAGCATCTTGGTAGCGCAAGATTAGAAGTTTTCACTACACTTGAGTGAAATACGATATTGAAAGAGATTCTATTAGAAAGCAAAAATGACTCAAGAACACAAGGGTAAATAGCCAGTTTTGATGTACCAATAGTAACACTCACTCACACAAGAGAAATTATTGAAAATCCAAACAAATTAGGTATGATGTTGACCTTTAATGAATGAACTTTTGTTTTCTCACAAAGAGTGAGCATCTTAGTAGCGCATGAATAGTGAGAGAAGTTTTACTACACTTGAGTGTACTACGATACCAAAAGAGATTCTACCAGAAAGCAAGGGTAAATGGGAGTTTATAATGTACCAATAGTAACTCTCACTCACAAGAGAGAAATTATTAACCGTCCAAATAAATTAGGTACGATGTTGACCTTTGATAAATGAGCTTTTGTTCTTTCACAAAGAATTCAGCATCTTGGCTTTTGTTCTTTCACAAAGAATTCAGTAACGCAAGATTAGAAGTTTTGACTATACTTGAGTGAACTACGATACCGAAAGAGATTCTACTAGAAAGCAAAAAAACTCAATTTGCCGGAGGAAGGAGGTGCGCTTCCGTTGACCTCGGGCAACGCTGCGGCTCTTTACATCCACCAGGAACCGACTCATAAAGACGCTCCGGCACAAAATAGACGCTCTGTCCGTCCGCGCCACCTAATTGATCATCTCTATTCACCATTCATTCATGAACCAAAGCTTGTTTTCCGGAGAAGGGCTCTCACCCATTGACTCTTTTTGGCTTCCCGGGAAGCTGCAGTTTTGTTCTCCGGAAACTCCTGCTTCTTTAATGGCCATGTGAGGACTGCATTGATGAGGCTCCGGACTGGCGGACCACCAGCATTTCTCATACCTTTTTTCAGTACCTGGACACTTGCTTTGGCATCATCTTTAATATTTTTCCATTGGTTTTGTGGGAGCATTGTTAAGTATTCCTTATCAGTATTGTTATTGCCGCTTCTTCTTCCCCCATGAAGTTGGCCTTCATCGTTCTTGTCTGATCTTCCATCTAGTGCATGCACTTTTGTGGCTTCCAAGTGAGATTGTCATGCTCGTGGTCAGCTGGTGATCATCTTTGTAGATTGGTGAAGAGCATCTTCACTTTGTTGGATTTAATCCTCATTCGCCCATGGGGTATGAAACGGGCAGCCCAAAATTGGATCTCAACATCTTTTTGGACTTGGGTATCATGAATAGTGTGTTTTCTGAACTTGTTTTTTGAATTATGAATGTCCTAATTAATGATGAGCTTGCAACCTTTCTACAAGGTTATGTATAATCCCAACCTACCTACCACAATCTTTTCAAAGAATTAAATCATGCGTACAAGTTGTGATTTGAATTGTAAATTTTCACATTTTGAATGGATCATGAGAAGGTGACTAGTTTGACATTAGAATTTAAGTGAGAAGTTAAGTACAGTGAGAACTACAGAGCAGATTCTGTTGGGAAAAAGCCCCTCGGGCTTGCTTGGGCGTTTTAGGGAAAGTGGACAGAAGCCTCATTTGGGAAGTTCAAGGTCTGGTTAGCCTCTCATTTATATATATATTTTTTAGCTCTCATGAAGTTTATAAATCTTCTGTAGGTTGTGGAATTTTTCCATACCTTTCCGAAAAGTCATTTCATGCTTCAAAATTCCTTGTATTTTGGGAGATATTCACTATCAAAGTTCAAAAACACTAGTTTGAAAAGTGCCCAAATTGATGTATATGCTCAATATTATTCCCAAATTCAATCGAATTGCATAAATTTCAAATTTTTTACTAAAGATTGGAATTTGACTTTTTCTCAAGTTTTGTTTTCTGTACATGTAAGGCCCGGTTCAAACAGGGACGTCGAGTGGAGGTGGACAAAAATGAATGTCCACCATCTTGTCCATTACATTGTGGAGGGAACTTGCCATGTCATCTATCCTTTTGTTTGTCCGGTGAATGGTTTCAGACTGCTCTACTGGACGTCCTGAGACTTTCCTTCTTCTACCTTTCAATTACAAGAAGTAATATACATATTATCATTTCACTACACAGTAAAAACCATATGAGTTTGTCCATTGGACAAGTTTGGGGTCACCTTCGGAGGTGACCCCAAACTTGTTCAAAGGACAAGTTCATTGTGTAGAATTTTGGCGGGAGAGGATGCCGACATGGCAAATCCCTCCTGCGGACATGCCTTCAGTCTGAAAGGGACTCTGGACAAAACCTACACATTGGCCAATGCAAAGCCAAAGAATTTTGTTCACCTCCACTAGACGTCCCAGTCTGAACCGGGCCAAAGTAAGGTTGTAAGCCATGATCTCATCGTTTGGATTCTCAATCCAATTTTGAGTTTTGAATGGAGTTTTTAAAATGCAAACCTTCATGCAATTTATTTTCTAAAAGAATGTATGAAATCAATGAAATAGAACAACTTGAATAACGTCAAATATGTCCTATTCTAAAACAATCGAAACGGTGAGTAGGTGCATATGTATGTTTGTGAATTTTAGAAAAAAGAAGAAAAAAGAAAAAAGAAGAAAAAAAAGAAGAATTTGTAAATCTCAAATTTCACAATTTTTTGGAAGACAAAATGAAAAAAGTGGTGAAAAACATTGAAGTTGGCTGTTCTAATTTTTAGAGGTTGCCTTTATTAAGTTTTCTGAAATAACCAACACCGGTCACTTGACATTCTCACCCTCCATGTGATAATGATCATGTCAAAATTTTAAAATTTCAAAAAAAATTCAATACAAAAAAGTTCTTCGGGCCTAAAACTAACAATTTGCGTTCTAAAATTCTAATATTAAAATTTGACTGTGTCAGTTTTTGTACATAAACTTTGTAGTATTCGGAGCACCCACTAAAAATCTTAACCCCTAAACGACCATGGTGTTTTGACAGCTCCAAACTCCAAAACTGCGATTTCATACCACCTTGTAAACTTTGGTGTATGAGAATTTTTTTCACAATTTTTTGAAACTATTAACCGTAGGATCTTAAAGATAACTATCATGAGCAATAGTGTTTAAAATTTCAACCGTTGGATCTTTTCCATTTCCAAGATCATAACATTCAAAGTTGATGCAAACTTTTTTTCAGCAGACATAGTCTACTTTGTGCAAACGATATTGTGATGCTTAATACCTTAAACATCTTGCTTATATGTTTTTCCATGTAGGTAACTAAGTTGAGCATTACCATGCAAAATTTTAGACACTCATTTGGTTTTTTGAACCTTCATGCAATTTATTTACTAAAAGAAGGTAGAAATCAAGGATTCGGTAAAACATGCACCACATTTGTCGTATTTGGTTTAGGGGGAAAATGAATGGTGAGTAGGTGCCTTCATGAGTTTGTGAATTTTGAGAAAAAAGAAATTCAAAAAATTCCTAAATCTCAAATTTTACCAAATTTCGAAAGAAAAAATTGTAATATTATAGAAACTTTGGATCTAGTTCTTGTAATTTTTTGAAGGGTGCCCTTGTAGAATTAGTAAAAGTTTTGACTTGGGTCACTTGGAAACCTAAGTAGGAAATCAGTCAAGAAAAGAAATTTTTTAAAAAATCTCAAAAAAAAGTTAAAAATAAAAAGTTTTTTTCTGCCCGCCCCAAAGCTGGAAACGAAAATTTGCGTTTTAAGACTCCAAAAGTGAAGTTTGACTTTGCAATTTTTCCCACATACACCTTGTAGTATAGGGAACATCCGATAAAAATCTTAGGCAGAAAAATTGATTCTAACCCCTTCATCTAGGCTGCCCGAAATAGCAAAACAGCCAAATCGGAGGCCTTGGTCATTTAGGGGTTAAGGAAAAATATTACTTTTAACCCCTTCATAAGAAGCTCGAAATTGTAAAATCCCTTTTTGAGTTTTAAGGATCTATAGGGGTTAAAGATAGTCAAAATATACGTAGTTATTTGATTATGAATGTTCAACAACCAATACCCGGGGCAAGTGGTTGAAGCATGACGACAAATTTGAGACCAAGCGGTTCCGGCATCTCACTTATGAGGGCGGGAATTTCGGTAAGCCATATAGGGTATCTAGGGGGATGATAGCCCCTTATGGACCCTCAATTGGGTGGGTCAATAGTCTTTGAGATACACCCATTGAAAGGTAGTATATCTGTGCCTTGAAGTCACTCGGAACACAACAATGGTGTGTGTGTACTTGAATGGCATGTGAAGAATAAAGAGATTGAAAATCAAAACTGTGCGATCATGCCTTTTAACCTTATTTACATGTACAAAAACAAAACTTTAAAATAAAAAAAATCTCAAATTTTGGTGAGAAATTGAAGTTTGACTTTGGGTAGATTTCAAATAGTGTATTCAAATTTGACATCTCCTAGATATCTTCTCAAGTATGAGGAATTTTGAATCACAAAAGGACTTTTCGGAAAGTTATGGAGAAACTCTACAACCTCCAAGGATTTTAACTTAATGCAAGCTAACCTAAAAAATCCAATGGCTGACCAAGCCCTAATCAACGATAATGTGGCCGCAGTCAACTTTAGAGATAAAAAATTAATGATAATGTTATCTATTATTTAATGCAACCAGTTTGTTTTGTTTTGTTTTGTGAGTGACAATATGATATAGGGAACCGTCGGTCAGATCGAGGCGCATGAGGTGTTGTTGGAATGGGCTTTTCTTATAGAGGTGTAGGCAACAATCAGATCACGAATTGGACTTATAAATATCATAATAATAAATCTCAAAGTATTTATGGCTCCAGATGTATTGGAATTTATTTGGCAACGCCGCGGGGAAGTACTAGTATATTATATAAGACAAATAGTTTTTTTTTTTTTTTTTTTTTTTTTTTTTTTTTTTTTTTTTTTTTGTTTTGCGTGTCATATTCCGATCTTGGAAACCACGAGTCGGATCAAAGCGCACGGGATGTCGCTGGAAGCCAATTTTTTTTGTAGAAATTTGGGCAATGATCAGATCGTGAATTGGACCAATGGATCCCGAGACATTAATTAAGACCCCCAAAATTACCAAAAATTACAAAAAAATGATCTAATTTCAAATGTAGCACAAAAACAAGAGGGAACATGGTCAAACCATTTAAGTCGATGTGGCAACCCTGCGCGAGTACATACTAATTATTATTATATAAAGAATCTCTCATTTGCAAACATTATCACTCACAGTAACTAGACAACTTGGTAGAACTCTGGAGCAACAAAAGCTATTGATAGCCAAAGTATAAAGCAATGAAATTTATCAAATGATTGGAACATCAACTTGTGAGTGAGCAGCTATCCATAGATGGATAAACCCATTTTTACTTTGGCTCAAAATCAAAAAGTGAGCAAGTGGATGATTGATAAATTGACACAAGTAATAGAAATAGAAGGAATTCATTTTTAATTAGTAATTTTCATCTTTTTAGACGTTTGTGGAAAAGCTGCATGGCACAGGATTCGAAGGAATGATCCTTATCAAACAGAAAACGATTGACACGGTCCTTATGAATGCTACACTAAACAGGTAGATTAGTGTTAGATATAGTAATTTATATAAACATTTTGTAAGTTTTCATCGTTGGTCAATATCGTTAGGGCATCTCCACCGTTGGTATCAACGGACCCTCCAACGGCCACCTGCCGCGATCTGGCAGCCAGCGACGCGACGCCAACGGTAGGCTGAAGGTCGGTCACTCCAAATGACCCTCCCCGCCCTGGAGCTTACAGGGGGTAGTTTCTCACTTCAAACTGTAGATATTCCGGAACCTTATCTTCTTGGTCAAACGTCATCATGAGAAAGAACAGAGCGACTAGGGTGGCCGAGGAAGGAGGGCCTGTGCCTCCTGGTGTGAAGGTGAAGAATTTTTGCAAGGATGAGGAGGAGCAGCTTTGTAGAAGTGTGTTGCATGTGACGCAAGATCGCATTGTTGGTAATCAACAGAGAAGTGGTGTTTTTTGGGAGCGGATTTCACTTCACTACGAAGAGAATCAGCCACAAGGACCCCGGCCACAACGCTCATTGGAGACAAAATGGGACATCATCAAGCATGACGTTTCGAAATTTATTGGTGTGTACTCGCAGGTGCTCCGATTGAACCGTAGTGGGACAAACCCATCTGATACATTGAGAAGGGCGCATGATCTGCACAAAATGGGAAAGGTGCAGATTTTCAATTTGAGCATTGTTGGCTCTTGCTGAAGGACCACCCGAAGTGGGCAGAGGGTTGGACGCAACAGAAACCGCCAACACCGAAGAGGAAGGCACCCTCGTCTGATCAAGAGTCGGATTGCATTGACGTCACAGACATGGAGGTCGGGAGTAGGGTTGGCTCAGAATCGGATGCGGCACGGATCTCAAGGGCCGCCCGGGAGGAACCAAAGGAGCCAACGAGGAGGAGCGGCTAGGCAAGGTGCGAGAGAGCCTCATGTTTGCGCAAGCAGAGGCTATCAAGAGTATGGGTGCCGCGCACATGCGTAAGTGCTCCTTGTTGGAGGACCAGAACCTCCTCCTGCTCATGTTCATGCCGGACGCCGAATCCGACGCCAAAGTGTACTTGCGATTGCGATGTCAAGTTGAGCTAATGAAACTCAAGAAGCAGATTGCATTCCAGGAGGAGCAGGAAATTGTGGAGGCCGCTGCTAGGCTTGCAGACCGACGGAGCAACGGTGCGATGACGAGCACCTTCACGGATCGGGCTTTGGCGAGCATCGGTCCGGAGCTCCACCGACGAGGCAGCAAGGCAGCTCCACCGACAAGGCAGCATCAAACAGGCCAGGCCGGGATCAGATGAAGCTGCAGGGGTCCGGAGGTGGAGTTTGGCACTTCGGAGCAGAAGTTTGGCACTTCGGAGCAGAAGTTTGGCACTTCGGCACTTCGGAGCCGACGGGGCTGTAGATCGACAAAGCATGAGTTCGGGCTGGCCGACGGGGCTGCAGACCGACGGAGGTGGAGTGCAGGGGTCCGGAGCATAAATTCGGCACTTCGGCACTTCGGAGCCGACGGGGCTGCAGACCGACGGAGGTGGAGTTCGGCACTTCGGAGCCGACAGGGCTGCAGACAGACGGAGCAGGAGTTCGGCACTCCGATGTGCAGGGGTCCGGATTTCGGCCGACTCTGACGCTTCACTGCACCAAAAGAGGTACAGGCTTCGACAAGCATCTGCGGCTCAATCGGTTCCGGGATGAAGAGCACGGAGACGACATGCATCTGCAGGGGTCCGACGCTGACGATGAGGGGTTCAACACTCACGTCGGACACGATGAGGATCACGTTGAAGATCAACAAGGATTCGACTGGCATGAGAAGGATCCAAGCGAAGAGCTCGAGACGGATCACTATGAAGATCAGCAGGGGTTCGACAGAGATAACATTGATGGAAGGGATCACGGGTTACAGAGCAAATCACCTGCTTGGATTTTGAAGTTGGAAGAAATGGAGGCTAGGAGGGGAAATACATGGCTGAACTTGGAGCACGTAGACTGTCATCAGCCAACTCAATTCAGTAGCTTGGGTGGATGCAACTTGCTTCAACAATTTAATAGCAATTCACAGCCAATTGAACTTGATGAATATCATGAAAATGATGTAGACAATGAAGATGTACATGTTGGATTAAGCCTTCATGGGCAATATCATGTATAAATAAAATCAAGCCCTATTGCCTTTCAATGTCCATAGGTGTTCAATGTTCAAGTCCAAAATGTGTATCCTCATTCTCTATCTCAAGTGTTTGTTAGGCTAATTGCTCAAAAGACAATCCTCTACGCAAAGGCACATTGCCACCAAATTGACTTGCTAGAATGTTCTCTAGGCCCGGAACATCTCGCTCATCATCTACAATCATATTGTGTAGGATACAACATGCGAACATGATGTCCGCAATTGTTTCCATACTCCATTGCCGGCACGGGTTGCGAATGATAGCAAAACGTGCTTGCAAAACTCCAAAACAACGCTCTACATCCTTTCGGCAAGCCTCATGCCTTGATGCAAAATACTTCCGTTTCTCATCTCCAGGCAAGTGGATACTTTGAACAAAACAACTCCACCGTGGATAAATTCCATCGGTCAATAAATAATACCGGTTGTATTCTTGCCCATTAACCTCAAATGTCATGTTAGCTGCCTCACTAGTTAGCATATTGTGAATTAGTGGGGACCGATCTAAAACATTTGCATCGTTGTTTGAGCCAGGAAGACTAAAGAAAATATGCCAAATGTGTAGGCTCTCGTCAGCAATTGCTTCCAAAATGATGGACTTCTTCCCCTCCCGGTCTCCAAAGTCACCTTGCCAGGCCACTGGGCAATTTTTCCACTTGTAATGCATACAATCCAACGATGCAAACATACAAGGGAATCGGCGTTGTGCATTAATCGCAAGCTGCTGCTCAAAGTCGGCTTGCGTAGGCTGTCTCAAGTGGAAGTCTCCAAACTCTGCCCGAATCGCAACGCAGAACCGCTTCATGCACTCCATGGCAGTGGATTCACTAGTCCGGCAATAGTCATCCATGGCATCTGCACATACATCGAGTGAGAGCATCCGAAGCGCCGCCATGATCTTCTGCCGCGAACTAAGACCTATCAAACCACAAGCATCCCTCCGTTGTACGAAATAACTATCGCGCACACACACCTTCTCCAAAATTGTATTAAACAAGCTCCTCCTCATGCGATAGCGGCATCTAAAAACACTATGTCTCCATATTGACGGATCAACAAAATAATCAAGATACATCTGGTTATCCATAGCTACCTTCGTCCTCTCAATGTTGGGAGACTTCCCAATTCTTGAACCACCGGCCCTTCTTCTAGGCTCTACCTCAAAATCAATGAACTCTTGCAATCGATCTAGAGCCATCTGCATCTCCAACTCTGACTCGTCGTCATCTTCCATCAATGCTTCCCGAGCCCCCGCCAATCTGGCCCTCCATTCCTCCATGACTCACAAACTCTGAAGAAAAGAAACAAAGCTCCTGTGAACTCACACTTTGGGATCTGAGGAAGTGGCCACACTGCGAGATGAAGTGCTAGTGGCCTTGGAAAGCGGCGGAGGTGGGGTCAGAAAGGGCGAAAATAGGGAGAACAGGCTGAGGGGGTGGAGACAGGCTGGTGAACAGGCTGACGCCGCGCAGGTGGGTGGGGGACATGCCGGGGCCCGCGGCCGGCAGTCACATTTGGCACCGTCAACTACCTCATTGGCGTCGTCATTGACTGCCAGGGGTGGAGATGCCCTTAACCTCTGTATCAGTCAAGATGGGGATCCTTTCGTGGTATTCGAATCAACACACTTGGTAATTTTTTTTTTATCGAAAGTCAAATTTATAGCATTTTTGGATCTTATAATAATCTAACATTAATCTACCTATTTGGTGCATTGTAATTTCACCTTTTTAGAAATCTGCATAAGACTATCTCATTGGGAAACCAGAAGCTTCTACTTGATTTTACAAGAATATTTCACTGGGTTATATTTGATTTATGGTAATAACAAGAGTATCACATCCATGTTTGTATTAATAGAGTTTCTTCAACATTTATTAACTTGTGAAATTTTGAATAAATCCAAATACGTCTCTCTCTCTCTTTTTTTTCTTTTTTATGATTTTTTTAAAAAACTATTTTTATAATCAGTTTTTACCATTCATAACATTAGAATTGTTGAATAGTGATACATTTTTTTTAGATTTGAAAATGCTACAAGTTTTAGCTTTTGACATAAATATATACCACAAGTATTGATTCAGATACTATTGGGAGGTTCACTATTGAGAGGTTCTCATCTTGACCAATATAAAGGTAAAAATATCAATAAAAAATAAGTTTAAAAATATATTCATGTAAGTTCGTGCATGTGAAACTAATTACCAACTTTTGTGTAATTGGTGCAAGATGATTTTGAGCACTGCAAGACACTCATCATATGCCTTAAAGTCATACATTCTCTCTCTTTGTCATGGTCAACACCCATGATAAAGAGAGTTAGGCCATATGACACTCTATGTTAGAATTTCTCAAATTTGAACCAATACCAGAATATTACTAATTAGTAAGTAATATAAGATATTAGAGTTGCATATTTGGAAGTGTGCATTAATATTTAAATGTAAGTCAAAGTAAGTATGGTGATACTTTTGGGTGAATCCAATGATAAAGACAATCGAAATAAAAAGGAGCCTACTAAAAAATATGGCAAATTGAAGTATTGGTAAATTTATCTTGAGGTTGAACAAGTGCAATTTGTGTGCATGAGCAAAGTAAGTGGAAAACTAGACCATTTGACATCATCAATTTTAAACCTTTCAAAAATTTATTAACCCCTAAAAATCCAAGCGTTTTCTCGACCTCCAAAACCAAAAACTGCCATTTTTCACCTTCGTTGGGAGATGGGGAAATGGAGAAACTTTTTTTTCTGGTTTTAGACTTTAAACCGTAAGATCTTGTACCTAACTTGTATACAAACAACTGGTCAAAATTTCAACCGTTGGATGTTTGTCATTTGTGAGATCATAACAATCAAATTTTGTCCAACACTTTTTTTTGCCGCTGCATGAGAGGCATTGTCTAAATGGTGCCAAGTGCAACTTGATGATTGTTACTCCAAACATTTTTCCCTCATTTTTTTTCATGTAGGTAATCAAGTTGGGTACGCTCATGCAAAATTTTAGAAACCAATTCCACTTTTTGACCTTAATGTAAATTATTTTATGAAAGAAGGTCTAAAAACAACAATATAGTAAAACAAGCTCTACATATGATATATTTAGTTTGAGAAAAATCTAGACGGTGAGTAGGTGCATTTATGAGAATGTGAATTTTGAAAAAAAAAAAATCTTGGAAAAATTCCAAAATCTCAAATTTTGGCAATTTTTGAAAGAAAAAATTGTAAAATTACTAGAAATTGTGAAGATTGTTTTTGAAAGTTTTGGAGGCTACCCTTGTAAAATTGGTAAACTTTTTGACTTTGGATACTTTGGAACTTGAATAGTAATTTGGTAATGAACATATTTCCAAATAAAAACACTTTAAAAAAATATATTTTAAAGTGCCCGTTTTGGACTTGAAACCTAAAATTTCTAGATGAAGGTTATAAAATTAAAATTTGGCTTTGCAAATTTTACCACATACACATTACACTATGGGGAGTGTCCAGTAAAAATCTTAGGCAAAAATATCAATTTAATTGCTTAAAATGAGCTGCCGGAAATCTTAGAAAACCGAATTGGTTTTCCTGGATTTTCAGGGGTTAATTTTTAAGATATTGAACTTGTAAATGTTCCACAAATGACACAACCTAGCAATTTTAGTGTAAGTACATTGAATTTCAAAGCTATTATGCACCTTCTAAGAAAATGAATATAATGGATAGTCAAATCATAATTATTCTTGCAATAGGCTCAAGCAATCTACATCAATATTGGTTATTAAGTAATCAATAAATACTCTCACTATTCACATGCTTCACGTCACTTTGATTGCATTAATTCCACACAAAAGTAGACTCTTAAGAACAAATGACTTTGAATGGAGGTTTATTTGATATAGTAAATTATACTCTTATACATACAATATCAACCCTTGAATGTGGGAGTCTGTTTTTAGCCTAAAACAAAATATTCTAAATTGTCATAAATGAAAATGAAGGGATTCTAATTCAATTTCAATTGTAGAGTCCTATATAGGGGTGATGATCTGGTTGGGGTACCCAAAAAGGTTGTCCCATGAACAATTGCACTCTATGCTGGTGTATCAAACATATCCATTTTTAAACTGTAATACAATAAGACTTCATTAGATGTGGTTTTAGTTGTCTATACTTATAATGTATCAAGAAAAAAAATTAAAAATTAAAAAAAATATTTTGAAGTAATTTTATTTGATTTTTTAGTTGAAAAAGTAAGTCATGTCCCAATAACCTAAAATCCATAGAACCAAGCAAATGGAATATCAACCATTTTTATTTTAATATGATTTTTGAATATGACCTACATCTTCTTGTATAGAATACAAAATAATTTATTTAATTATAAAAAAATTAATTCATTGTGCACTATAATGCCTGCAAATCCCCAAATTCAGCACTTTTTCCCTCATCTATGAATGGATCCAAAAAAAATAAAAAATCTAAGAGAAAATCTATAGGCATATATACTTTGATTTTAGTGAGGTGCATGATATTTTATTTTCTATTTTAGGGTCTTTTTACTTGATTAAAATGAATAAATTAGACAAACTTTGGAGGCTTTCAATAATAATAACCTAATTAGTGTGTCCAAAAAGTGATACCCCAAGCTTACCATTGCCCATAGACTTGTTCCGGGTCATTTGAATAAAAGTTGAGTTATTAGGTTCTATACATTGTAAGAGCATTACGTTTTTGTACACAAAAAATACTCAAAGTTTTATCATTCTCAAAATAGAGTGTGTGGAAAGTGCTACTAACAAAGCTGCCCGAATGAAAACATCTCCTATCAGAAAGTTGTCACCTCCATTCTCAAATATACGCTCGTGCCAAAAAATAACAAAAAACCACCAAAGAATTTTTTTTGACTTAATTAGTAACTTACAATAATCAAAGCTATCCAAAATTTACAGAGGAAAAAAGTCTAAAGGTAGACTTCTTGCAATAAAATCAATGTCTTATCTTCCTCAATCTTGGATTTGAGCGACATTTCTTACTACCAAATATGAATCCAAATAGGACTTTAACCTAAAAAAAGTATATCTCAACAATGGTATAAGAACACAAATTTACCCCTTGATGTGTTATCTTGGATAAAGGGCAAATATTTTGAACAACCATAACTTCTTCACTAAAGTCTTTTCTTGACAAAATCACTTAGGTGGGGTTCCTAATCAAGTCCACCTTGAGTTAGTAAAATCTCAAACCCATACAATGAAGTGTGAATTGATGGCATGCAATTTAGTAAAGACAAGCTAGAGAGATTCTGTTTTTGGGATTTCAAACATAGGACATGACAATGAGCTCACCCCCCCCCCCCCAATGAACTTGCCCTATAAATCTCATGCAATCATTGACCATGATTCAGTTATCCTATGTTAACCTTAGAACGTTGAAATCCCATCACCGTGGATGATGAGGAAGTTGGGAAGATGATTTTGGATATGAAAAATATGTTGTCTACCACCCAGTATCAGATCTTAAATTCATTTATAGAAGAGAAACTCCAACCTTTTTAGAGGCCGACGTGAATAGAGTGTTCGTTCGAACAATCCTTGGATGCATGCCCCGAGGTCATCACACCAATGGCGGAACTACCGAACTACTAACCCCTCCCGGCTTGACCACTATGCTAGTTCCTACCTAGCCACTAGTGCCTTAGAGATACCCGACATGGTATCCCCCAAGGGCTTCATACAACGAGGTCCAAGAACCCACACCATAGTTGGGTGGACTATGGTGGTGAGCACCACACGGGCATGAGGGATAGAATTCACGACCTCCTTATTGGGAGCCATGAGCCCTTACCACCGAGCCAAGGCTTGTGGTGCTTATTCATTCATAGACCCTTTGTGTCCACTTCGACGTTCTAGGGTTAAATCTGAAACGCCTCCAAGAGACGACGAGATGAGCGAATGAGGAGGGAGGGTGCTAGAGGGGCAGAAGAGTCAAAAAGGGAACATGAACAAGAGGCTGCTATGGGGATTTGCATTGTCACGTGTCCAGCAGCACCTGCCATTGCGGCTGCGCTGAGCGGTATTCATGTACCTGCGCAACGGAACATTCCAAGGACAAGATTCAAACGAGATTCAAATGCCTCCTGGATTCTCTGTCCTCGTCCTCCTCTTTCAACCTCCAGACTCTTCCATGCATTCAACGGCTGGAGTAGTGGAGTATGAATGTATGTTCTCAACGAGTAAGATGATTGAATGACATGATGCGGTTATTCAACCTTGTTTTTAAATCACCATGCAGGGACAACACAGATGTCTGTTGAGAAGGTTATATATACAGTAAGTTTCGTAAGTTGAGCATGCTCTAATTGGTTGGAGAGGTGCATTGTCTTACTTGAGCTCGTATGAAAAAGCATCAATCAGCTTTACAGTTGAGATTGTGCAAAACTGGAATCGGTACGTACTGAAGGTGTCAAATTCGACGGGAGCCAAGTAACGGTGGTAAATCGGCTCTGCAACAGAAGAGAATGAGGAGTCAGGGACGCATCGATCAACCAGCTTTCTATGCAATGATTCAACCGCACTGCCTCGGAGGTTGCAAGCACCCAACACCGTCCACTTCCATCTCCATTCTCTTGAATATTCACTGACATCGATCGCCGCGGCCAAAGCTAGAGTGGTTCTGTCGCAGCAAACATTTTCAATTTTCGAAGAGCAAGGCCTGGATCAACAAATCTGGAAGACCGGAACTTGAATCCGTGGTGAGGGTGAGACTCAGTTTGGCTTTGATCCAGCTTCCTTATACAGTGTGTGAGCGGCACACACTGTAGGTAGACAAACTTTAAACCATTAACCTCAATTCCGTTAAAATGGCACTATGCCATGTGCCATTTTGTCACACCAAATCTTACATATGTGCTCACATGGAATGGTATATACTGTAATATAACATTTTAAAAAATAATATCACTCCTTTATATACATTGTCACTCATTTTCCATAATACCACCTTCAGATTCTATAATATCACATAGTTTTTGAACTGTAGTTCAGAAAGTTGAGGTGTGCCATTTTAGCGGCATAACGCCATTTTAACGGAATTGAGGATCCATGCATTTAAGGATTAGTTGGAAACTTGGAATATGTTAATCAATATATTTCAATTATAGATACGAAGAAATGATGAAGTTTTCATATTTTTGTGATATTCTTTAAGCACTTGTAAAAGGAATAAAAAGTTAAGAAGTGGCATGTACCACATTACCTAAAACTGTTCACATGTTCCATGTGCACATGAGGTACATCCTTTTACATGAAGTCTAGAAAGTAGGCAAGAAACTAGAGTGGGAGCTTTAAGGAGATGCATGGATTTAGCATTGTCTACTTGGCTCTCGGGAATAAACATTTGCTTTAGAGAGCTTCGATCAGGAAGGGTGTATTTTGACTTCATGGATCTTCCAATACACGCAGATCTCAAACAATGTGTAATTGAGGATAAAAAAAATCTACAAGGTATTTATATTTCTCCTTAGATTATATTGTAAAAGAATATGTAATTTGTAATGTGCATAGAAAATCTATGATCACTTCTATCCAACTTAGTTGGTTGGAAATAAAACCCATGATTGTCAAAAAACCCTTCCGGACATTTCATCAATTGTAGGTCGAAAGGACAATATATTCGCGCCAACCCCGCCAACCCCCATAAGGGTCTCGTGAATCGTGTTCTTCTTCTTTTTGACTTCACACTTTTTCAATTCCTTGACACTACCCGTGAGATATTCATATTGATATTCTCATCAACCTACTACTATATTATAGTGTACTTATTTAATATCAAGTAAAATTCTTGTTGGTGTTGTCTCGAAAGAACTATAGAATACGGTTACGTGAAACACCTAATTTCTTTCTGAATTTTTTCATCTGTTGATTGATATATCATACTCAATGAGAAAGATATGCCTAAATTCATTTAGATATTTGATTGTGGAATCTTGCCAATATGTATTACAATTTTTCTTTTTAGATTTTAGACAATGTCACAATAATTTATGCCATAATTTTATAACGTCTTAGATTGGAATGAGGCTTTCATCATAAAAAAGTAGATCTCAATTGGAATCCAACTTGACGAACTTTGTGCGTAACGTAATTTGGATGAGAAAGATATGGCTCTTTAAAGTTTTGGGTTGTCATCCAAAATGATAAGTTTAACATTTCGATGGGGGCTATATAATAATTTGATGAGGGCCATATAAGGACTTGGTAGACTCTATTCAAATTTACAAGGTTTAAATTCTACCCTGATTGGCAGTCGTAACCCAAATTCTCTAATATTCTTACTAATTGATTCAATACATGGTGACTTATATTGATGTTGAGCATGGTATTCTATAATAAGATAGTATGAAGTTATCAGGGATGTCAATATGGACGTCTTTTGAGTTTTTTTGGTCGGACGGACGTCCGTCCGGGGGGGTAAAATAGAATTACTACGACAACAGTAAAAATTTCAACCATAAGATCTTCTTGGAGCTCGCATCTAAGCCGTTCAAATCTGATCTTGTTTAGAGCGACCGAGAAAATTCGCTCCGACCGGCGCCCGGTCGAGGCGACCGAAGGTCGTGGTGACCATGAGATTTGATTTGGAGATCCACAACTGTCAGATCGATAACGGTCGGCGGTCGACCGGTCGGTGGTTGACCGATCGGTCGGCGGTCGACCGGTCGGACGGCCCGACCGGAATTTAAGGGGAAAAAAAATAATAAAATAAAAAATATAAATATATAAATATATAAATATATAAATAAATATATATATATATATATATCTAAATTTAGAATCCGGTCGCTCCGTCCGATCGGTCGGAGCGACCGGATTCTAAATTTAGAATTATTATATTTTTTTTATTTTTTTTAAATTTATTTTTTAAAAAAATTTCCCCGGACGGCGTGGGCGTCCGAAGCCGCCTTGGTGGGGAGATAAGGATGGCGGCCACTCCTCTTAACCCTAACCCTATTCTAATTTATTCCAACAACCATTTTGAATTTCTTAACAACTCCCTCCCTAAAGTTTTTCAAGATCCAGATTACACTATTTGGGGTTCCCGCCCAAATAAGATTCTCCTTGCTTTGAGCATTACGATCTCACTAATGGAAAAGAATCAACGGTTTAAATATTACAAGTGACTAAAAACTCAAGTGAACTTTAAGATCCTACGGTTGGATCTTCTAAACATTGTTTCAAATGGGGCTTTATAAACATGGAGAATTTAGGCAATTTCGCATCAAGGATATCTAGGGATTAACATCTCTTTATTTTATCTATAAATTATAACCATACTTAAGTTACTTTTGCGAATTGATTGATGATTCATTTAATCTTACTATCATGGTCCGGAAGATGTTACTTACTTTGTACTACTTATGGCATGTTGATGTTTAACAACTTAAAAGAGAAAATAGGATGATGTTCATGTGTTTTTTAGTTTAAATTACGTATTTTTCTTTAATTCCCAAATTGCAAACTTTAGGAACAAGCCTAATGTCTTAATTCACTGTGAAGGGCACTTGGTGTTTTGGGGGTGTAAGTTCTTAGTGTCATTTGCCAAAAACACATAGCATCATAAGGGTCAAATAAGATTAAATAAAAAATCTTTACTTGAGGATAAGAAAGTGCTTCCACAAAGATTATTTTTATTCAATACAAATTTTATTGCCATATAAATCAAATGGGGTCAATATCAACTAATTGCATCTTAAAATAATATATCATTGTATATTTGATCATGTAGTATTATGAATTGCTATAATAAGATATTGAAGATACATCACTTTCTACAAAAATAAAAAATAACATACGCCATAAACGTGGACATGACTCATATTTATTCAGGAGTTATGAACATCTACCAAGATCAATTAAATGAAAAATCTATATTTACACATTACCACTACGTAACTTGTTAAATGTTTAGGAGAGTCTTATAGAAATATAATCTTCATACTCACACATACACTTGAAAGACAAATATTAGCACATAATACTTTGTAGTATTGTTCTTCTAAATTTGGGTTGCATGAATTTGTATTGTAAGTTTTATGTTATATGTCTTTTTCCTTCACATATTTATATGATGCTAATAGCCTTTCAAAATAGTACATGATTGGATATTCACTCTAACGCTCAACTACTAAAGGCCCAATCAACTATTTTGTACTCTATTCCAAATTTTGACAAGATGTATCTGATTTAAAAAGGATTCTTGTTGGACTTATTTTTTACCTCCGAGATGTAAGATGGATTGAAAACCTCATCTACATTACAAAACCTAGTTTGGAATCATGTATTGTTCACACCAACCCTTCAATCACAAACATGACAAGGTTTGCTTAATATTAAATAACTTATTATAAAAGAAAACTAGTAGTATTCTTCATAGATAAGTATTGGCCTTTTTCATATAAGATAAAACTTAAGGAAACCATACAAATAAATAAGTACTAAGAATAGAAATGAGAATTTTATTTTGCTATTGAAAGTTTAGGTGTCTTTAATCTATTACAAGAGAATTATTAATTGTTATGAGGATTTCAACTACAACAATTTAATCTTAGAATTAAGGTTTTTATATTGTCTTTGGGAAGAAAGTTTACAAGAGTTAGAAAACTCACATTTCTTAACACATTTATTTTTCCTTCAAACCCCCCCCCCCTAGCCTTTAGGGGTTAAATAAACAACCACCCATTTGGATTCAAATAAAATTTGCTTAGATACTTAGAACCGTAAATGGTTAGTAACTATAATATTTTTCATTATCATAAGTCAATGTGAATATATTGCAAATTCTATCAAAGCATGACATTGTACCCCTAAAGAATTCCAAGTGATTCATGGATAGTTAAGATTCATATGAACAATGAGGGGTTATTTATAATAAGTTCTATTTTTCATGTGTGTCCAAGCCCATAAGATCTTTTGAGTAAAACATTCCCTTCTATGAAAAGAAGATCTTCCCGACATTCCCCTGACAAAATCGGCATGTGGATTAATGCCCTGATTTAGATTGTAGGTACAATGTCAGGTACCTAAAAATAGACAATTCTTAAATGCAAGCAAGAGGAGGAAGAAGAAGGGAGAAGTGGAGAGATGAGGGAGTGTTGGTGAGTGAGAGAGGAAGAGAGGAGCGCAAGACACCGACCGGTCGCTCGGTCGATCGGTCGCTCCGTCGGTCCATCGGTCGACATCGGTCGGTCGCTTGGTAGGTCAATCGGTCGGTCCCTCCGTCGATCGTCGTCGCCATAAGCCATAAGTTTTTTTTTTTTTTTTTTTTTTTTTTTTCCCTTGAATTCCGGTCGCGCCCTCCGACCGATCGGTCGGCCAGCGACCGCGTCCGATGGACCGACCGAGCGACCGACCGATGTCGACCGATCGACCGATCGATCGAGCGACCGGTCGGTGTCTTGCGCTCCTCTCTTCCTCTCTCACTCACCAACACTCCCTCATCTCTCCACTTCTCCCTTCTTCTTCCTCCTCTTGCTTGCATTTAAGAATTGTCTATTTTTAGGTACCTGACATTGTACCTACAATCTAAATCAGGGCATTAATCCACATGCCGATTTTGTCAGGGGAATGTCGGGAAGATCTTCTTTTCATAGAAGGGAATGTTTTACTCAAAAGATCTTATGGGCTTGGACACACATGAAAAATAGAACTTATTATAAATAACCCCTCATTGTTCATATGAATCTTAACTATCCATGAATCACTTGGAATTCTTTAGGGGTACAATGTCATGCTTTGATAGAATTTGCAATATATTCACATTGACTTATGATAATGAAAAATATTATAGTTACTAACCATTTACGGTTCTAAGTATCTAAGCAAATTTTATTTGAATCCAAATGGGTGGTTGTTTATTTAACCCCTAAAGGCTAGGGGGGTTTGAAGGAAAAATAAATGTGTTAAGAAATGTGAGTTTTCTAACTCTTGTAAACTTTCTTCCCAAAGACAATATAAAAACCTTAATTCTAAGATTAAATTGTTGTAGTTGAAATCCTCATAACAATTAATAATTCTCTTGTAATAGATTAAAGACACCTAAACTTTCAATAGCAAAATAAAATTCTCATTTCTATTCTTAGTACTTATTTATTTGTATGGTTTCCTTAAGTTTTATCTTATATGAAAAAGGCCAATACTTATCTATGAAGAATACTACTAGTTTTCTTTTATAATAAGTTATTTAATATTAAGCAAACCTTGTCATGTTTGTGATTAAAGGGGTTGGTATGAAAAATACATGATTCCAAACTAGGTAGTACATACCATAAGTAGTACGAAGTAGGTAATATCTTCCGGACCATGAAAATAAGATTAAATAAATCATCAATCAATTCACAAAAGTAACTTAAGTATGGTTAAATTTTAGATAAAATAAAGAGATCTTAATCCCTAGATATCCTTGATGCGAAATTGCCTAAATTCTTCATGCTTGTAAAGCCTCATTTGAAGCAATGTTTAGAAAGATCCAACCGTAGGATCTTAAAGTTCACTTGAGTTTTTAGTGACATGTAAAATTTAAACCGTCGATTCTTTTCCATTAGTGAGATCGTAATGCTCAAAGCAAGGAGAATCTTATTTGAGCGGGAACCCCAAATAGTGTAATCTGGGTCTTGAAAAACTTTAGGGGGGGGGGGAGTTCTGAAGAAATTCAAAATGGTTGTTGAAATAAATTGGAATAGGGTTAGGGTTAAGAGGAGTGGCCGCCATCCTTAGCTCCCCACCAAGGCGGCTTCAGACGCCCACGCCGTCCGGGGAAATTTTAAATTAAAAACAAAAAAAAAAAATCTAAATTTAGAAACCGGTCGCTCCGTCCGATCGGTCAGCCCGACCGATCGGACGGAGCGCGGATTCTAAATTTAGATTTTTTTTTTTTTTTTTTTTTTTTTTTTTCTGTGGTCGGGACGACGCCCGCCATCAGCCATCAGCCTTCTTTTTTATTTTTTTATTTTATTTTTATTTTATTTTATTTTTTATTATTTTTTTTTTTTTTCCTCGGTCGGGTCGACCGGCGACCGATCAGACGGCCACTGCTCTACCGGTCGCCCCGGGTTGGGCCGGTCGGCAGGCCAGTCGCCCGGGCCAAAGACCGGTCGTCCGGGCCGAAGATCGGTCGCCCCTTTTACCTTAGGTAAATAGTCCAAAATCTCTAAGTCACGGACGCTCCCATAACCCCCTGCGGACGTCCGGACGTCCGGACGCTGTGACATCCCTGGAAGTTATAGACATGACATTATTACAATCATGTTTGGTGAACTAGCCTATCAAGTGTGGGCGCTTGATACTTTAAAATCTTGGAAAATTATCCTAAAATATTAATTATATGGAGATAAGATCATTTAATTTCTGGCCCTCACCATTGAAGTGGATATAATAGATCGAATAACTATATGGCTTAATATAGAAAAAATTGCCATGGACCTATATTATACAAAATTTAGATTTTGAATAATTTAGAGATTTGTACATCTGAAAAAACAATAGTGGTGTTCAAATACTTGGAACTAAAATGAGCGTGGTAAACTTAAATATCTCAAAAACAAACTAATACCTAACAATCAAACTTGCCTATCACGTATGGAATGTATGTTAGTTTGCTTGTATGCTTGTTTCCTGTTTGTATATCCAATATATAGTAGAAGAATGTTTACAATGTGATTATAATTTATTATTTCTTGAATTTCTTTAAATTCTTTTGATGTTGTGAAAAGTCAATATGGACCTCACTATCTTACAACCTAAAGTATCACAACCATCATACAACCATTCTTTGTCTAGGGTATTAAACTTCACTGCTTTTCAAGCATTAAGCTTTTATGTTATCACCTAAGTTTAGTAGGGTTGCACCTATAGTGGCAACAACTAATGTATGCATAATTCCCAATCAAGTAATATTGATATTTCAAGAGGAAAGAATTAATATTTGGGGTTTGTGATTTTTTTGATGAAGTAAAACTTTCATTTTGTGAAGAGTAGTTGCACTTGTAATGCTCCTATTTAAATTTGTTATTTGGTTTAGGTTCACTAAAAGGTCCTAATTATAGATTTCAACAAATTTTTGCAATTGTATTGATATTAACTTGCTCTGAAGATTTTACTACAACAAGTAGAACAAGATATACAAAACTTGAAATGAGTATTATCCAAGGCACAATCAATTTGATGTTAAAACCCTTAATATTTGCAATATATATGTACATATATATTTGAGATATACAACATGTGATTATTTTCAAGCAATAGATGTTTGAACCAACTTATTGAATGTCTTTACCACTTTAGAAATCTCATGCATCAAAGCCATTACAAGTCTTTACTAAAGTTCACAAAACTAAAAAAATTCACAACACGCTACTATCGCCCTCATCTATAACTTAAAGGATATTTTGAAACTTTTCTAAAATATCGTATAGATGAAATCAATAAAGTTCAAAATTAGGGTTTTATATTATAGATGACAATTATATTTGTTGTTAAGCGTATTCATATATCTAAGGTAAATACATATAAGGTTTCATCTCATTTCATACAAGGTTTAGATTAAAGTGAGAGTATAGAAATTTTCCTACCTTCATTAACGATCTTAATTTGATAGAACTTCTATATTATAATGCAGGTGATATCGGAAATTTATAAGCTATGATGGATCTTCCTACACATTCAACTGTAACGTGAGTGAGTCTCAAATTTTAAAAATATTGAGCAGATATGAGTTATGAATGTTTAAATATGATAATCAATTCAAAAGAAATAATATCCATCAAGACCTTCTTCTATTGTTTACATAGTTTCATTAATAATCAATATATATCTTGCTATGAACTATAAACATTAAAATTATAAAAAGGATAGTAAGATGTTGAAGTATAACCCAAAACAATATTTGATTATGTTGGTTTTAGGTGTGATGAAATTAAGAATCATTTAAATACATCGGCCGATCCAAGAGAAGAATTGATTGGTAAAGGACATGTTCCTAATAAAGATGAAGTTCACGAAGAGAACCATGTTATAGTGGAAAGTGTTGATATTGATAAAATCCCAACTTCTAATGAATTGAGTGACCATATAAAGTGTGAGCTCAAAAACAATGAAGATAAAGCTGAAAAACAAACACACGGGAATTGTGATTCATCAAATTTTGGACATGAACAATATCATGATCATGGTGATGATCATGATGATTTTGATGACTTGGAAGAAGAAGATTTGCACGCTGGTGAAAACTTTTGGTGTTCATTGTGTGATGATGGAGGAGATTTGCTTTTGTAAGTATCAGTATTTTAAACTTAGGAGTATTATAAGTTCAGACGACAATATAGTAGGATATTATCATGATAATAATCAATACAAACACATATAGGATTTCAATATAACCATATATGACAAAAATATGACTCAAGTGTGTTTGAGCAATTTGAAACAACATGTAAACTTTTGAAGACATAGATTGATTGATTTGTTGAATATACTCTAATGTATAAACTAAAAATCTCCATGAAGTATTACAGTTCTTGGTGCTTTGTATAGTACTTACTTCAGAAGAGAGGTCTAGAGTTTATTTGATGAATTGGTAACTTAAACATATGTTATTTCATGACGCAGTTGTGATGGTCCATGTTTACGAACTTTTCATGGATGTATCTCAGCAAAAAAAGATCACGATTGTAAAACACTTGGTTTCAGCAAGGAACAATATCAGGTTTGAATGTTTGACCTTGGATTCTGAGACAATATTGCACTATGATACAGTAGTATAGTAAGAATACAATACCATTTTGTTTTAAGAAACTTATTGAAAATGAGTTATGCAGATTATTGTTAATGCTCAAACATGGATTTGTCCAAATTGCGAAACAAACCAACAACTATGTTTCTTGTGCCACCAACTTGGAAAGTCTATTGGTCCTGACCAAGAGGTTTTATATCGATACTCAGTCTCTATAGTATATGAATCTAGTAATTTATAATTTCTACAATATATGTGTGAATCGTCATAATAATCTTATTCAAAAGTACATATATGCTTAAACTCTTGGTGTATGTACTTTTCTACAACAATCAGTGATAGATTATTATGACTATTATCAAAAAAATTGAAACTATGTTTCTACATGATAAATTTCTCATGATCGGAGTACATGCTAATGTTGTAAAAAAAACAAAATAATACATGGTTGTTTGTCTATTGTCGATTCCTAAAATTGACACATGGATAACTAGAAAGTGTATTATTGGCCCTTTGAAAATGTATAGAAATATTTGAGTATTGATTATTTTTTTCAAAATATTCTAAAAAAAAAGTATAGTATAGATTTCAACAAATTATATATTGTTTCAGGTGTTCAATTGCCATTCCGCACATTGTGGGAGATTCTATCATCCAATGTGTATAGCAAAGTGGTTTTGTGATACCAAAGAGAAGCAAAAAAGCTTTGCTGAATCAGTTGAACAAAATGTGGAAACATTTCTTTGTCCTTTACATACATGCGCTGGTTGTAAAAAGCTTGAAGATGCAACAGATGTTGAAAAGAAGTTTGCTAAATGTAGGCGATGTCCTATAGGCTGGCATGTTGATTGTTTACCGAAGTGAGTTTACCGAAGCTTTTCTAGAATATCACTAAACTTTCCCTATTATCACACTTTTTGGCATTTCAACAGTCGTAGAAGGGCAAATATTTTCCATTGCGGTTTAGAAACATTTAAAACAATCTTCTAGAAATACCTAAGCTTGACGACCGCTTAAATGCCAAATACTAACAAAAATATTGAGAAACCTATGTCATATGCATCTTTTTGAACACTCCAAAATGTGCCATTTTGGCAAAATATGTAAATATATATATGGAATATATAAATAAATTAAATAAATATGTAAATAATAATTCAAAATCAATAAATCTTATACTAACTTATTTACGTGTGTTTGAGTATTAGAGATATTCCTTTTGAAAAAGAAGCAGAAACAAGAGGCGTACCACAAAGGGCTTGGAAGGTTGAACTAGGTGATGAAAAACACCATTACCAAGTTGGAATATATTGCCCGTGAGTTTTTCCTTGTTTGTATTGATATTGACTTTAGTTTATATATTCAAACAGTAGTTGATTCTTACAATCCAGTCAAAGTGTTCATTTTTTATATTATTGGAATAGTTACTACTATACGATTTGATTATTTATATTGATGTTTTCAAAAAATAAAGATATGCTCATTTTTATCGTAATAAAAACTCTTGCAGAAAACATGACCTTCCAATTCGTCCATGTGATATGGTTAAATTTCCATATCGCCCTGACTCTCAACTAAAATGGATCCAAGGTCCGAATGCATTGCATGATACTTCAGCAAAAGAAGAAGTGCAACAAAAGGGTTTAAGTTCGAAATTGAGCACAAAGAAAAATCAACAATATGAAAATGAAAAACAACCTATCACAAGAACTAAGAGGCTAAAAGGTTCTGAATATAAAAAGAACCAATATGAAGATGCCAAAGTGCAAATTGCACATGATGAACACAAGACAATTGACTCAAAAAAATATTCAGATTTAAAATATGGATTCAGCAAAAAGTCCATGTTAAAAGATAGAATACATGATTCATTTGATGCACCACTAGTATCACTAAGTGACATCAAGAAAAGGTTAAGACTAAAATGATATTAAGAAAAACTCTTGCGTTTGGTTCACTTTTATGAAATATACATGATATCAATTTTTAAAAAGTTAACAATTATCTATATAATAGTTCACACAAAAGATTCTATACTAGAGTGACATTTATATTTTTAACATATATTGACACATGATACCAAGAATGTTTCATTGATTTGATAAACACTTTGATTTAAGATATTTCTTATATTATGAATGTTGGTTCTATGGTATAGTGTGGATGATATAATCTCAAGATCTAGAAACGATAAAACAATTGAAGACGTCAAAAAATACCTTCGTACTCCTAGTTTTTATACAGACAAAAATGGGGAACGAGATGGGAAATTTATACATGAAGGAGAGTTATTGTCAATCTTGACAGTAAGTTGTTGTAACTATGATATTGTAATTTGTAGAGAATTCTTTTTCACTAGCAAAAATATGATCATCATAAGATATATATATATATATATATATATATATATATATATATATATATATATATATATATATATATATATATATATATATATATATATATATATATATATGTATTCTTGATTTTGTAGTTTCAATTCTAAAATTATAAGTATGTTATTATGTAGTTATGCACATAGAAAAAATAAGGCACATGTTTGGGTATTGATGTATTGAATAATATGATCAAAATTTGCAGAGTGTACCAAAAGCATTAAATTGGGTTAAAAGTGGAAAAAGAATTGATGAAGCTAAAGCCTTGTGTCCACTTAGATCTATCATTCAACTAGAACGAGTAGAGGTAATATATCCTTCTTAAAATTGACCGTTTTAATATTTGTATGTGTTCATTGTATACTCATGTGATTTGAACCATCTCATGAGGACAATTTTGTAATAGATTGCACTAGTTCTAACCAACTTTATATTATATATGTATTGATACACACAAGAATGTATCATAAAAACCTTGGTGTTGTAAATAAAATAAAATAAAATAAACTATATATATATATATATATATATATATATATATATATATATATATATATATATATATGATAAAATTCATAATTTTTGTTGATTTGTTAAATTATGGTATCATGATGATTTTCAGAAAGCATTAGAAGCATTTTTGAATCCATGCTTATACGGACAACGTTATACTTCTTTTGGAAGACATTTTACAAAAAAAGAGATCTTGATTGAGGCATTTCCAAACCCAAGTTACACTAGCATAATATCTATGTATTTTTTTTTTTTAGCTAAATCATATATTTCTTTATCATTAATAAGAATTTTTCATTATGATTTTTCATTATGATTCTTAAGTTACGTAATCAACTCTATTACTCTTGAACTTAAACATAAGTCCAAATTTTAGTTATCCATTATGGTATCCTAGTAAGATTTCTTATTGATGTTTTATTGTAGATTGTTGACAGGTTACAATGGTATATTAGAGACAAAGACATGGTAAGGTCCCAAATTCTGTAATAACTCATTCTTAATTTGTATAAAGGAGAGAGTTGTACGTATCTATATGATTGATTTTCTAATATAAATATTCACATTGTTGAGTTTTGCTAATTTTTAATTTCCAATGAACAGATTGTTGACTTTTGTTGTGGAGCAAATGAATTCTCTGTTGAAGTACATCGGAAACTAGTAGAAGTTGAGAAGAAGAATTGCAATTTCAAAAACTTTGATATTCTCACTCCAAAGGTTTGTTAGTTTCTATCAACTTCTATGCATTATGTTGTAACATGATGCTAGTCCTATACTACTATTGTTATGTCTTATGGACATATCATCAAGGGTAGGTCAAAGTCAAACGGACACTATATTTAGGCAAACCCTTACAAGTCTAGTGTTCTTCTTAACATAATGCTTGAAGTCATTATAAACTTTTGTAGAACTTATTGCTTGAGGTTTAGTGAATTTGATATCAATAAGCAATAGAAAATAACCATATAAATATAACTATATTTATACATATGACAATTTATAGAAAACAACAACTAATTTTGATAATATGTGTCTGTTGCAAAGAATGAATTCAATTTCGAACAACGAGATTGGTTTACACTACAACGTCATGAACTTCCATTTAGTGATAAGCTAGTGAGTTTTTACAATTCCTTTATATATCGAATCTAGTAGAAATTATATCAAGTAAAATAAAGTCATATCACGATTTATGAGCATATAAGTATAACTTCAAATAGATACTTCAATAGAACATAAGCAAAAATATTGTATTGTATTTCATACTTTGATCCAATCTAAAATTGTGATATCAAAAACTACATTTATCTTCTATTTTGTTGGCACATAATACTCACATTTATATTTCATGTAGATTATGGGGTTGAATCCTCCTTTCGGAAAACGATCAGCTTTGGCAAATGCTTTTATAGATCATGCTGTTACTTTTAGACCAAAGATTATAATACTCATAGTTCCACCAGGAACAAAGAGGTAAATTTAATCAAAAACTTCGACTGTACTATATACAAAGTGTGAATACAAGCATCAATATATAAATGGTGTCTTTTTATAATCTTTTAATAATATGTTATGTCTTGGTATGTGTTTCTAAAATTACCTTGTTATCTCTAAGTTATTCAAATTACATTAAAATCTTTTATTTCTATTTCAGACTTGATGAGCATGGTTATGAGCTCATTTGGGAAGATCCTAGATTGCTTGGAGGGCAGGTTGAGACTCACCACTTTGAGATCTTATTTTATGATAAGCATTTAAAAATTAAATTATCAGAAGCCTATTATCATTTTATACATTATTGAATCTAATCATAACAATTAGAATCTTTTTGAATAAAGAACAAACTTACATAAATTAAAGAAAGTTGAAAACTATGAAATTTGATTATGCAATGACAATTTGATTTATCTTCAATCTAATTTCATTTATTATATATTCCTTAATAAATCGGACATGTCAGCAATATTGCTTATATATTCTTCATAATTAGAAGTTACTCTTTCTATCTATCTTTATCTTGAAAATTCCTTATTTGCAAATATTTAATCATGACTAGTGTAATCCTAGTTTGCATTGAAAAAGCTTCAATCTTATTGTGAAAAATAGTATTTTTATGCATATAGATTTTTTTCTACTATAAACCATAATTGTTTGTGATTTTCAAAGGCTTTTTATTTACCTGGCTCCATTACCAAAGAGATAAAGAATGCTGATGGAACTATGCGCTTTGCAATTGGAGAAGATTGGAACAAAAATACACCACCTTTATATCTTTGGAGTCGAAAAGATTGGGTTGCTGACCATTTAGAAATTGCCCAAAAACATGGTCATATAAGTGATGTTTGTCCAAAAGGAGAATCACAACAATTCAATTCCTTCTATCAAAGCAAAGTTGATTGGGATAAAATTAAAAAATTGGTAAAACTTGAACCATATTTGATCTCATATCAATCTAAATTCATCCAAATAACATCTTATACATATTTGATATGTTGATTAAATGTAATAATCATATAAAGTATTGGTTAGAATACCAAGTATGAATAAATACTTTTTGGAGATTTATCAAGAGTATTTACGTATAATATATTCTATCATACCTCCAAAAACACTAATAGTAGTAATAAAAAATTCCAAGATTATCATTCATGATATAAATTTCATGAAAAAATTTAAATACTAGATTTTTTCTTACAAGTAAAATTCAATTGCAATATCAATTAAATTTCAAAGATAAACATAGAAGTAGATGTTCTTGATGATTCAAAATTTATAGATCAAGAACGCTAAGTAGGGATATGTCTCAAGAATTTACAAATGCTCAAATTTTACAAAATTAATCTTTAATCAACATAATAACCATTTCACAAAACCAAATTTTTTGAGGATCAGTTCAATCCATAATTAGTGAATGAGTCCGACTTTAGCTAAATATGACATAATTTTGTAGAAATTACTATTTTTATTATGTCATTGATTTGTCAAAAAAATCATCATAAGAAATCTTGAGATATATTACTACCAAGTGTTATACATATAAATCTACTAACACCTATCAATGTGTTGCAATCTTGATAGGCAACACCTAAAATCATAAAAACCTTATATCAAGTAAAAAAGAATGTCGCAATCGTTCAAGACGATGTAAAGTTAAGGGATGAAATTTTAGTCAAAGATTCTATTGAAAAAACTATGGAGTCTACACCACCCAAATTAAGTGAAGAGCCTTTCAAATCGGTTCCAAAAGCTGTTAGCAACAGTATTGATGAGAGATTGGAATTAAAAACTGAACCAAGGCGTCAGAAATTAGTGAAAAAATCACATACTAGGTATTGTTACTTTACAAATAAAATAATTTATATGATTCATTTTTATTCTTATTAGTGTAGATTTTCCATAATTTACATGAACTGCAATTCAAATTGACCATTGTATATATGAATCTACTATGCAGCTCACAAGAAATGCATGCTAAGGAGAATGTTATCATTGACAATGGTGAGAATTTGGAAGGCAAAGAGAAACAAAATCTTGTAAAAAGTAAAACACAAGATGGTTCAAGAGGAAGCTCTAGATGTAACAAATACCTAGAAAAACCTCCGAAAGATGATTTAATAGAGCCAAAAAAATCTTTAAGAAATATCATTGATGAGAATGATTTGAAGTACAATGTAATAGTGCAACATGATTCATCTAAAATGAAGAAAGAAAATAATATGAACGAAGAAGTTCCGAATATTAAGGAGGTTCTTAAAGATGATGTTGGAATAAGGTCTGAGAACAAAATTCATACACAACATGGTACAACTAGATTGAAAAGAGAAAGATCTCCTAGCATGTTACATGATTACGGAGATGCTTCAAGATTCAAAACCAAAAAACCAAATGAAATCATAAATATGAGTAGAGAATCTAAGAGACCAGATTCTAAAGGTGAAAAACAAACACGGAATGATGTCATCGATCCTTCAAAAGACATTATACATCGACAAAGGATGATGAGACACGATGAGGAAATACTCTATGGCAATAGACCCAATATGAGCCGAGAGAATATTGAACGAAATCGTTTGAATAAAACACATCATGGAAGACAAGATGTTGAACAAGAACGTGTGAATAGAGCTCATCGAGAAAAACAAGATTTCGAACAGGAACGTGTAAATAGAGCTCATCGAGAAAAACAAGATTTCGAACAAGAACGTGTGAATAGAGCTCATCGAGATAAACAAGATTTCGAACAAGAACGTGCAAATAGAGCTCATCGAGAAAAACTAGATTTTGAACAAGAACGTGCAAATAGAGCTCATCGAGAAAAACTAGATTTTGAACAAAGCCATGCCAATAGAACACATCATGGGAAACAAGACTTTGAAGAAGATAGGTCAAATAGAACACAATCAACACATCATAGGCGGCAAGATATTGAAGATTGGCGTGTAGATAGAGCACAACATGGGAGACAAGAAAATGATTATGAGCGTTCAAGTAGATTCCATCAAGGAAGACAAGAAATTGAGCAAGAACCTCTAAGGAAAGTGCATCATGGAAGGTCAGACCTTGACAAAAGAGAAAGGTTGAGAAAACAAGATTCTGATATGATAAATGAAATGAATGGAAGAAATAGTTTTAAATATGAGGATTCTAAGAGAAACTATATTACTCAAGAGCTTAGTCCAAAATCCAAAAACCTATTTTACTCAAGAGATTTAAGTCCTAGATCAAAACGGTTAAGTGGTCCACAAGACCCTAAAGGTGATTTTAGGCAATTTAGATCACCTCAAGATCTAAGTCCGAAATCAAGGCATACTAAAATTTCAAGAGATATGCTTGATGAACAAAAATTGGAAGCATATGATAAATATAGCTTCAATGCTTATGATCATGATATGAGGAGATCACCAGAAAATCTTCGAGAAATTAATAATTCAAACAATCAATGTATAGATGATGAATCTAAAGGTATATCATATCCAAAGTGGTATACTGCTCAAACAAATACAGGTGGTGTTGGAAGGATTGATGATATACGTTCATCAAACTTATCTGTTGAATTGAATGGCGAAACATTTCAAAAAGACAATCTAAAATTTCCAATTCTCCATGGAAATTATGGCAATCATGACTTTTCCTCACGTTCACAAGCATATGGTATGGGCTATAATTCGGATCTTGGTAGAGATACGTATATGGATCTTCATTCACCAAGATTTAAATTGGATTATTCAAATCCTCAAGAAATGACGTCTTTACAGAGAAACAGTTATGACAATCTTGGTGTGCATAATTCACCTAAAAATTTCACTAGTTTTGATACAGAAAGGAGCTATGCAAACCAAAGAACTGGATTAAATGGTTTGCATACTTTTGATCATCATGATGGAGATATAATGAGAGACTATAGAATGAACGACTTTCCTCAAAATCCATTAATAGGCTCAAATATTCCCAGCTTAAGTAGAAATTTACATGAGAACTCATGGAATCATATACCACAAAACAATGAACTTTTGGGTCCATATAGGAATGAGTTACACCATACACCCTTATCAAAAGGTCCAGATTATTCAACAAGTTGGAATAATTCGATTCCTTCCTCTCCTCCATCGAGTTACAGACATTCAACATTTGAAAGTCCAAATGTTTCATCATTATCTAGTTCTTGGAATCAACCCAACTTATACTCATTACCTTCTACAAACTTTATGCCATTTTCACAAAGGGAATTATGGCCTTAGTTTAACCAAATCCAATATAGATTTATTTTTTTATTGTAGTATAATTTTACCAAGTGTTGACTAAGTTAAAAGGAATAAACTCAGAGTCTGGTCTTTTAGGTATGTACAACACTAATATCTTAGATAAAATTGTGAATGTAAAGTGTATACACATTTACAATTAAACATAAACCTTTATTTACAAAAAAGAATATCAAATATGAGACATTATATTGTTTATGATTACAACATTTTGTAGTTCATGGCATCAATGCTATTAAGGTCAAAATAATTTTGTGCTCTTTAGCGTATATAATTAATATAATCTTTAATAGTTGATTAAGTAGCCTAAAAAATGACATTGTATATCAAACATATGTAGTTTCATCTTACAACATTATTGAGCTACATCTTAATTTTGTAAGATTCATTATATCATTGTTTAAAGTTTCAATAGAAGTTGACACTTTTTATTTCATTAGTGGAATGCAGATACTGTAAAAACATCTTTTCATCTCTTTTATCTATATATAGTTATGTTGTATTGTAAATACTCAAGTTTAAAGATACCATGAAGTACCACTTTGATATGGTGAGCAGGTATGATATAAATTTTAGAGCCCCAAAAATCCACCACCTTCTAAGAAGACATTTAACACCAAAAGTTTTTTATAATTATACATATTAGATTATCTTTGCAATACTTACAACTTTCCTATATAGGACCCATAGTTATTGATATCAATAGAAATATTCTACATAAGTTATTGGATACTAATCTTTCTAGAATGAACACTATAATAAAATAGAGTTATAAAGAGAGAAATCTGGAAAATACATGTTATCTATATACTTATTTTTTGAGTTGCCTCAAAATTAAGCTTAAAATCATTCAATTGTATAGGTTTTGTTTTATAGTGTATTAGGAAATATTACATCTAATAATCAATCTTTTGATTGATGAAAGTCAAGCTGAAAGTATATAATATACTACCAAGTGAGCTATAGAATTTATATCGTAGGATTTTTTGAGCTATGTGGAAATCATTATGCATATATTGAGTTCAATTTGTGATACTTGAGAGGTAGATTTTAGATGTTTTAACAAGTATTGATTCTTGTACTTTGTTATTTTTGACCTATATTTATTTCAAGAATTATGGAAATTTTATAATTTATTGTAATAATTGAAAACCAATGTTAAAATGTTATTAAAGTCTAATAAGAGGAGTCCTTCTAACCACCTCATTCTTTAACCCCTTATGACCAAAATAAATTGAAATGGCTTTTAGTGATTTTGGGTAATTTAGATGAAGGGTCTAGTTTTAGTATTTTGGGCTATGGTTTGGTGTGAGTGTGGTAAAATTTGCATGGCCAAATTCTAATCTTTGAATCTTCTTGAGCAATGTTTGGGTTTTAAGCTGAGTATCAAAAAGGTACCTACTGACTAGTCACTTTCTTCGTAAACTACATACAATTAAGGTGGTAGTGTGGTACATGTTTCACTAAAACATCATTTAACCCCTAAATGGTTTGACTCACTGGTAGAAAAAATAACACATTCTGAAAAAACATGTCATAAATGGAAACAAAGGTAAGTTATTGAGATCTCAAGCGAACAATTTTGTAGTAGATATATTGTACATCATGTCATCATGTGGCCATGTGGGTCAAATTTTGAGACATGAAGCCTCATAGATTGCAAGATAGTAACATATTAGTACTCAGAAAACATCACAAAATCTCAAGGTTATCACTTTGAAGTAAAAATACTACCATTTCCTTCTTCTAAAATGATTTGCATGAACGTTCAAAAACCGTAATGAGTTTTTAATATCGTGCATGGATGTTCTCAACTTAGTTATCTATAGAGCATAAGAAAGAGGAACTTGGGGTAACAATTATCAAGGCCCCCTTTGTGCAAGATAGACTATGTCTCTTGAACAATGCCTAAAAAAGATTTTGCAGCAACTTTGAGTTTATGAGCTTACCAACTATGCAGATCCAAACGGTCCAGATCTAATTTTTATAAGGTGGTCGAATATCACAATTTCAAGCGTCAAAATTCAAAAAAATGTTTGCGCCTCTAGGAGTTTGGTTATGATGTATTTTGTATAATGTAATTGTAGTACCTAGATTATACATGTACAAATATATGAAATCTTCTCTCAAATTCATCATCTTGTTTGATGTTATAATATTTTGAGCTTAAAATTAAAAATCCATTAATAAAGAGGCCTAGTAATGTCTTGCATATCTTAAAACCATTTCAAAAGTAGGTACTACTCAAAGGTCTTTAACCCTTAAGCGGGCCGAATGTCGAAAAACGACATTTTGGATGACACCAACTTTGGAGAGCCATAACTTCTTCATCCGGAATCCGTTTTGGACGAAATCACTTGGGTTGGGTCCCAAATCAAGTCTAGTTCATGTCATAAAAATCTCAGACCCATACAATGAAGTATGAATTAATGGCATGCATTTCAGTGACAGCAGCCTAGTTTTAGACATTTTTTCCTTTGTAAAATTTAGGGCAGTTTTCACCATTGCAGGGCCATAATTTGCACAAAGAAATTTTCTCATGGTTTTTTTGTTCAAGGATGCTACTGAGATGAAGGTGAACAACATTCTAATTGGTGACTTTTTCATTGCAATAAGTCTAATGGTAGCATTTTCACTTTAAAGTGAAAATGATGAAATTATGTGATCATTTTTGAGTATTAATACATTATGATCTCGCAATCTATGAAGCCTCATGACTCAAAATTTGACCCACATGATGTTCAATATGTCTACGACAAGATTGTACGGTTGAGATTTGGATAACACACTTTTACCTCCACCTATGACAATGCTTTTGAGGATGTGTTCATTTTACTACAAATGAGTCAAACCATTTAGGGGTTAAATTCATTGTTCCCAGGTCCATTCAAAATAGACTTGATTTTAGATTGTACGCGTATGTTTTTGTCAATTACGGATTCAAAATGATGAAGTAAGGGCTCTTCAAAGTTTTAGCCTTTCTTCCAAAATCCTTTCATGATATCAAGAATGTTTGGAGACTAAGCATATATGTACATGATTTTTACCGTAAATACATAGTATTCTTTTAATATACTTTGATATTCTATGAAAGAATTTAATGAAATTGAAAAAATGAAAAACAAAAAAACTTTAACAATCTACTAGAAAGGCATCAAAGATGGAAGTGTCTTAATTTAGATGTAAATTTTAACTTTATATATTATTATTTATTTATTTTTTTTTTTTAAAAATTTTCTTTTTAATCTTCTTTTTGACATCTAAAAGAAAAAAATAATATTTGTAAAGCTTGAAGTGCAATTACATGACAATAGCTTTTGAGAAACATCTCCAAAGAAGTTGCAAAAATCAAACATAGGCATCATAATTCTATCATTTTATTAATTAGCAAGAATGGATGGTATATTACATATAAGTTGTTGTAATATTTCAACCTAGTAACCTTCAAGCAAATTACGGGATATTGTATTATGTAAAGCCGTTGCAGCATGTAATCTCAAAATACGAAACCACAAATGAATGCTAACACTACCTTGTGAATAAATATTGATTTAAAAGTGAAGCAAGGATGTTATATTGAAGTATTAGTTTCTTGCAATATTATATATTTTAATAAAGAATTCTTTCATACAAAGAAGTCCACTAGAACCTGAAGAGAACATAAAAAGTGTATGGTATGCTTACCAAGTGTAACTTTAGAAGGACAATCACTAAATCCTTCATTGCCTATATAGAGAAATTCTCTTCGTATTACATAAACTTTACAATAACATCGAAAATTCAAATTTGGCATAGAATAGAGAATTTCGAACCAGTTTACTACATAGGGGGACAATCCTTGATAGTGATTAGAATCAAAATATAAGTACAAGCACTTTATGGAGTTGATGGCAGTGATAAGAATTTGGATACTAATGATGAAATAAATGCAAAATTATCATATTAAAAGTTTTGACAAGTTTACTACAAAAAAGCCTATCAATATTTAATAAGTCTCACATCTTACTGTGCCTGAAGTCCACTCAAGACAACCCTTGCAAATGAGTGATTTCTCAACCATAAAAATGAGAAATTGAAACTAATCAACATTAACGTAAGTAACAACTTGCAAATCCAGAGGAAAATGATTTCTCCGGAACCCACCACTTGATATCATCATGGTCTCTAATTCCTTCGCATCCAATGCTAGTTTGCATCAACGGGCCATCTAGCTCTGTTAAATATTGCTTCTCATTTTGGAAATACCGTTTCTTTACAATGCGAACAACACGGTAATAATTCTCCTCTTCCGGCTCAGAGTCATCATCGCTTGGATAGGTAAGGCCTATATTGATCTGCAAGGTTACATAAAATGTAATTTAGGTTCCAAAAAAAACTCAAATAATAGATCTTTGTATTATTATAATCAAAAGACATCATTTCACTGTGATTTTCTTCTCAAGTTTATAGATTAGAGATTTAGAATATAGATTAGACGTTTATCTTTGTGATTTTCTTCTCAAGTTTATAGATTAGAGATTTAGAATATAGATTAGACATTTATCTTACAAATGCGCTTACTTAGCTTCAGTTAACTTAAATGATTAAATAGAAAAACCATACTACATCAAACCCCATACTATCCAATTATCTTTTAGCTTATTGATCAATCACAACAGACTCACTCTCAAAACTTTACAATAATAAGTAAAATCTACCCGAGCATCTCCATCTCTTGGAAAGCACATGATCATCTTATCATTCTCATGTGAGACTACTTGTTGTCTCAACACACTAGAAGAGGTAGTCTCGTAAATGTCTTCGTTGGAGTAGGCAACATTCACAATATTCTGCATCAATAATCAAAGGATCATAAGGCTTCAAAATAATAAACCAACCTACACAAATATTAATTAAACTCAAAATCTATCATATCATAAATGCAATAAACACATAATACTTCAAATAAAAAACCACCAACCCGATCATCCTCATTCAAGGGCAAATGTATAACCAAATTCTCATTCTCTTGTTGCCTTACTAGTGCCAAAGACATATTCTTGTACGAGTCCTCAACACTATCAACATCCTACAACATGCCATGAATCAAGTTCCAAGATTATAAGCACCATCAGTATCCTACATTCCATGAATTGAGCTTCAAGATTTATGTACACTAGTAGAAAATGGTATCTGAAATTTGTCCGTAATTACATGTCCAGACTTACATAGAACGGCTTTTTTTTTCCTGTAACTTTATGTTCTTCAATCAATTATTACAATTGTCAATTTTCATCAAATTTTTACAGATTCAAAACTAGTGTAGGGTGGTCTACTACACTATTGAATATTTACAAAATATTGGTAGTTGTATTGATTGGTATGAGGATACGAAGTTGTAGGAAACAAAAAAGCAATTCTATGTAATTCCGGACAAATTTTGGACACCATTTAAGACAATGAGACAAGGGCACCTATCAAAAAGATTCAAATCCACAAACATAAGCTTCGATCATGCTTACCAGGGAGCCCAACAGTTCATTGTTGTGATGGCAGTTATGCGAGATGGAGAATTGTTGGAAGCCAGTTTTGTTGTTGTCCACGGGATCCATGACTTCGAGGGATCGCTCACACCTGCTTGGAGAATCAAGAGAAAGTTGTGGAGGAGAGAGATGAGCAGGATGGTTGAGATCCAACCTCGGCTGCTCCTTGCAATCCTCCACGAATGTTTTGGCTCTGGTTTTCTGGATGGCGAGATACAAGCTCTTGTTCACAAGAGTGGTGCTTTTGGATCTCTTGTTCACTGCAGGTCTTCTTCTTCCTCGGAGCCCCAGTGGAATGAAGCGGTAGTGGCTTCGGTAGCTGACACTACCGTGATCGATGTCCACCACACGAAATATGTGCACTCGAACTGCGTTGCGCTCAAGGAACTCGAACACACATACATCGCCCTCCTCCAGCAGATGCTCGAGAGAGAATTGCCTCCATCCTGTGGTGATTACACTGCGCCAGATTTGTGCTTTTGTTTGTGCTCCGGTTGTTGCATCAGTAAGGACGATGTTGCTCATCCGCTCCCTTGCTGCTGAGAAATGCCGACAAAATGACGACGGCAGCTTCTGTTTCCCCCCAAACCAAACCCAACGAAGCCTCGATAAGAATCCCATACAGATTGTTAGCATCGATAGAGCATCATCTAATCCGTTCAATTGGCTTATACCTCACATGATGGCGGTATTGAAAATGCAAAATGGCACGGCTGAAATGAAGAAAAATGGTGAATTCTAGAGTAGAAAGTGACTAAAGCGAAGGGAAGTTACTTATGTAGATTGTGTTACTTATGGCAAGATAGAGTGGCTCGAGGGTTGAGATTTGGTGAAGGAAATGCACATTGCTTTCTTCCATGTACGTCAAAATGGCACATGGAAAAACGCCAAGTTCACAAATACTTAGGATGTTAGCTTTGAGAATGTTCTCCACAGTCTTTTTCCGATGCAGGGGATAAGCAACAGACAGTTTAATTCTCTTTAGCGAGTTTCGATTCAAGGTAGAGCTTGTGAGCAAGTGAGCTTACCAGATTGAAGATGTTATAGACGTTGGAGTTTTTCATGACGACCAAAGCAGTTGGATTTTGAGAGACGAGTGCAAGTGCAGCCTCTTTGGCAGCGTCTTTCTGCGTCTGTGTCACCGAGCCTCGTCTAGAAGCAACGTAGAATCCTTGCAATTTTCGTTTCTGAGAAGAAACACACGGTTTATGCACCACCTTACTGTAGTCACCAGCTTTTCGCAAGCTGCGAGGAAACTTCGCCCTCTGAGGCTTCCTTCTCTTCTTCACGGTCACATGATGTCGTCGATGACCATCTTCATCGTGGTTGTCTCTCCAAGTGGCGTTTTCTCCTGAGGACATTTGACACAGAATCTCACCGTAGGCCGTGTCTTGAGCTTTACTAAGCTCCAAGTCATCGGCTTTCGAAGCCCAGAGAGAGAGCTTCTGTAGCCTCACTCTACCCACGGAAGAATACTCGCGGCTGAGAGGGCGAGTTCGATGGAACTTGTTGTACAGTATCATTTTACAGGGCTTGTCTTCCATGGAAGCCGGATTGTGTTTCTCCCTGTCCCTGCTGGGATGATGATGCTTTCGCCGCGACTCCGACGGCTTTTTGTGGATGATGACTTGGGTGTTGGCATCTCGCGGCTCTGTCGATCGGAAGACGTGGATGAGGAGCGTGAGCTTGTTGAGTTCGATGAGCTCGAAGAGACAAACATCTCCTTCTGATAGCCCTTCTGCTAAACAGAAGTCCCGCCATCCTCGTGTGAGGCCCATGTGTGTCTCGTTGTCTCGTAGCCATGTCATTGGCCACCGATGCCCATTTGAGTCCAACAGGTGCATCGGTGCCGTTTTTCTTGGCATATGCTGTTTTCCAAATGTCACTGGGAACCTCTGAAACATCCAATAACGTTAAATTGGTATATTAATACATTCAGTGGAAGTAACAGTGTACCAAAAAAGAATGTGAAATGAGGAGGAAGAATGAGGATTCTTACCACAAATGCACGACCGTGTACATGGAATGCTCGAAGAACCACCAGATGGGATGGCCTGTCAATGGTATCTTGAGCTCGCCGGGCAAGCTCCAAGGCCTTTCCTCTTTCTAAAATTACAGCAGGCGACCTGAAGAATTAAACATGTCCTTATAGGAAAGGTTACATGGGTTGCTGAGCTACTTAAGACAAGCAGTTTGTAAACACAAAAACATACTTCAGTAAAGGTCCACTTTTCCGAGATGTCACCAAATTGGGACTCAGCAGTTCCAAGATTTTGTGAAGTTACAAAGAAGAGACTTTGTGTGTTATATATTCTAACATTTCTTGAAAGAATTTCTTGGACTAACAGTTTTTTCCAATTTTTCTCATGATTTATGAAGTAAGACCAAAAACATCTTACTCCCTGCTAGGAATGACAAGATTCTGTACATCTGAACTCCAGTTTAAGGGCTCTAATCAGCTCGAATCTCGATTCATCTCTATCGAAGCTGATGATTGAAGATGCACAAGTAAATAAAAAAATTAACTGCAGCGTGAGTTTCCCACGAATTTAAGTTGACCTCGCCAGTTAAAGTTTGTTAAATAAGATTGGATGTTCATCAACATGGCAAATGCAGTAACTTACAGTATTTGAGGTGCAGCGGCTTCAGGGAAGTGGTGCCTATTCAAATCCAAGGCCTGGCAAACTTGGCTGCTGGGGTCGGAGGTGACGAGAGCTGAAATACTATTTTGACGGCAGTGATATAAGTCCGAGTTGTTGTTGTTGCTGTTGTTGTTGTTGTTGCTGCGTTCTCTTGGAGTCGAGTGATCCATCACCGGTCTTCGTTGTGCAGCAAATCGTGTTGCTGGCCCTACGCCTCCTGATCCACACTCCTGTATCATACACATCGCTCATCTTGTTAATCGTTCCATAACACTGACAAACCTGTAAACGATTCTTCAAGAAACGCGGAACATTCGAAATATTGAGTAAACAGAATAGATATGGCCGAAATGAAAATAGAGCTTGCGAGACAGGCAAAAAATGCTTTCTCTAATATCCAAAGTTAGCGCTTCCTGATAGCAATCATAGACTAGACTCCACAACATTATGGTGCGTATCAATATGAGTACAGTATGTAATGGGCTCAACTGTTTTTCGAGCTGCTTGACAAGAGGGTATAGCGAGCGTTTGAATGCTATAGATCTGACCAAAATTGGTATGGAAGGATAGTAGTACCTGAGCTTTGCTTTGGCTTTGAGGGCTACATTCATCGTCGAAGTCGTGGCTACGGATGCTGATGGGATGAGGTTGATACACAACAGCAGAAGCATATTCTTGCAACGATCGGTCGTCCACGGCGTCAAGCAGCTGCTGATTGACTTCAGGGAAGCTGCTGCGACCAGAGGAGTCACAAGGAGGAGGATGGTGGTGGTGCTGAATACTAAGCGGTTTCGAGTTAAGATCAAGCAGGGAGCATTTTCGTTGCGAGCTTTGAAGGATAGAGTTAAACATGGACAGAGCTTTGGGTGGTGGCAAGCCCGGGCCGTTGCCATTCCGTGGAAACTCATCAAGATTGTTATTCTCACCAGTGCTCAAGCAGATGCGCTTCAGATCAGTAGTAGTAGTAGTGTCACTACCCCCATCTCGTTGCAGTTTCCGCTTCTCTCCCAGCAGAACTGGCGAGCGGCTGTCGTAGCAACCGGTATTGGTGGCTGTCAGCGAGCTTTCTTTCTCCAGACATGTCCTGCAGTCGAAGATTTTCACTGCAAACCGGGATTTCCCGATCAATGTGAACACCAGCATGTCGCCTTTCTCTAAGCAATTGTCGGCTGCGAAGGTTCGCCACCCTACTCGGAATGCCACCCACTTTGGCCTGCTCACTCCCACTTGCCATGTGTTGCCACTCGGTCCCAGCAGGATCGCCGAGTTTCCCACATCATCGCCATAGAGCTTGAGCCAAGCTGATGGAATCACCTGCCATGCCAAACCAAGCTCCCATTAGCAACACTGAAAAGAACGTAAGCCAGCTAGTGCAAGAAAGGCTGCTGAGACTTACCATCCAACATGTCGCCATGGCTGCTAAGTTGCTGTCACACAACGCTTTCACGAAACAAGGCGCCCGAAACGAGTCTCGGTTTGGAAATGGCCAATGCTCCTTGTAACACGACTGTGTACATGATAAGCATGGACGAAAACCAGGTGGAATCTCCTCCATACTGCTCCCCCAATTTCCTTTCCGAAACATCAAATCCGTCACTGATTCTCTCAGCATCCGGCCTTCAGAAAGTTCCCGACTTTGAGCTTGTTTAGACCTTCTTTGCAGGAAAATCTGATTTGACGATACTAGCATCCAACATCTACTCCGCCATTTCTTGCCGCAATCATCCAATTCATTACCCACAAAGGCTAAGGAAATGCATCCGAGAGATCTAGTGCTCCAGCAACGATCAGACACTGTGGGTTAACGAGTGCGGCAAGAAAAGAGTGAGAAAAGCTCCGGATTTGGATGTGGGTTATGTTAGGATGTAGATTGTGGCAATTTTCTGGAGATTGGGGATCGACAAACTAAACTACCGCACTAACAGGGTTTCGTTACATGTAAGTATGTATGTTTCGGTGATCTTTTAGGGTTGGGAGTGCTACAACAAATTTCGGAGTTACCGGTAAGTTTAGTTAGTGATGATGATGAAGTTGATGGGTACAAAACAGCATTTGTTTGCAGCCGCCAAGATGAAATCATGTCTTCCACCAGAATTTTGGCGGCCGTCAAGAATGTACCGGCACTACCGGCCGGATGGTTTGTGCCACCATCATTACCGCGATCTTTCGTTCGTTGCCGTGCCGTCGACGCGCGGCAGCGTCCACACAAGCCGCGGTTCCAGGAAATGTAGCATGGTTGTAGATTTAAGATTGAAAGTGGTAGATCCGGTTTGAATGAGTGTATCAAGAAATGTTTGCTTTATCTAACAACTTTTAGATTTTTGGAAGTTAAGCAATAATACATGTACAGAAGCCATTCTCTCATGTGTTTGAACAATTGATGAACATTCTACAACCAAATACAAAATATTGAGATCTTTTGAAGTGTGTTTCTCTTAAAATATTACGGAAAAAACTAGAGTTTCTTAGTTGTTAAATATATTTAAGAATTTGTTGAAATTTTTTGAAAATAAGGAAAAACTTGATAAAAATCTATCTTATGTGAGAATCTTGGTTTTGTTTAAAAGGGTATATTTAGGAAAACCTGCACTTTTTAGAATAAGATCTAATATCCTCCTCCAAAAAATGGCTATATTGTATATTCTAACATATTATATGAAAAGTGTTGTCACATAGAGCAATAAGACCTCCACAATTGCATAAGAGGTGCCATTCTGGAAGCATAATTGAATACACCATCAAAATGACACTTTGTTAGAAGTAACACTATTGACATGTTCATTTGGCACTTTGATTGCTACTTTAATGAAACTGCCTATATGACAATTGGATTTGACCAAATGGTTAATTTTTATCAACCTACTATGCTATAAGGGAAAAAATGAAAGTAAGACTCTTACCTATTTTGTACTTTAATATTTGTCTATATTTTCAGATTAAATGTCACATGCTTTAAATTGGTTGTATAAATGTTGACTATCACTTTGGAGCTTCAACTCTTGAATTTGTACCAAAAAAAGAATGTATATACGGTGTTGTGAAGCAATGTTAAGCATTAGTCGTAATTTCCTCTGTTCAAAATGGCGATAGTAAATATTAGTTAGTCTCTAATGGAAGGTATACTATTCAATTAATTGTGAAGACTTAGTCACATTAATCATACTTGCACACTTACTCCATGAAGATATTTTTTGATGAAGTATGCGAAATATTGAATAGCCGATAGCGGAACTCATATGGTCAAATCATGAAGGAGACTAAAGCGGAACTCATATGGTCAAATCATGAAGAAGACAAAAAGCGGGAACTCAAATGGTCAAATCATGAAGAAGACTTAAAGTGGGAACTCAAATGGTCAAATCATGAGGAAGACTTAAAGTGGGAACTCAAATGGTCAAATCATGAAGGAGACTTAAAGCGGAACTCAGATGGTCAAATCATGAAGGAGACTTAAAGCGGGAACTGAGATAGTCAAATCATGAAGGAGACTTAAAGCGGGAACTGAGATGGTCAAATCATGAAGGAGACTTAAAGCGGGAACTCAAATGGTCAAATCATGAAGGAGACTTAAAGCGGGAACTCAGATGGTCAAATCATGAAGGAGACTTAAAGCGAGAACTCAGATGGTCAAATCATGAATGAGACTTAAAGAGTGACCAACGGTCTTAACCCTTAAATGTCACCCTAGGCCCCAGGGGCAGGGTTTTCTCAGTTTTTTCCCTCGCGCCGGAGATGCAGTCAACGAGAGTTGACGAGGAGGGTACTCTTCGAAGCAGGAGAAGACGGCGAATCCGATGAGTTCAGCGTCAGATGGAATTGTGCATCACACAGGGATTGAGGGGAGACGCTGGTGATTCGGAGGGAGGGGCCTTTGTTTTTCGCTCCGCCCGTTTGCATGCCCGTTGGAGAGCCCCTGCTCCGTACGGTTTGAAGCACAATCGGTTGTTCATTGTTCTACTGTTCACTGTTAAACTGTTCACTGTTCACTGTTGCGCAGTCAAGGCCGGGGTGGTGGGGGGTGGTGGATTTTGGGGGGGGGGGGTGCCAGTCCACGTTGGGTGGTCAACGGGTTCAAACCCCGGGCTGGCAGGTTCTACAGTACGTTGTCTATCGCTCGGTTGCACGGTCCAAGGCCCCTGCCCGACACTTCCAAGGGCATCCGCCCCTACCACCTGCCCCCGTCGAAGATTCCTTTGAAGATACTCCGGGCTGCCCCCCCAGGCTCTAAAATGACGTTTAAGGGTTAAACGAGGGAACAAAGGTCGTAAAGAGAGAACATGGAGAACATGAAAGTGAGAGAGAAATATTTACAGAGCTTACAACGAGGTTCCATATTAGGTAGAGGGAGAAAATGGAGAATTACAATTAAAAATGTTTATCTAATCCAAGCACTACTATAAATCTCTAATTCACCCTCTTATTAACCCCTAAAGGTCCTTGATACAAAATTGTTTAAATTATCAAAAAGAACCTTCTTCTACTTCAGGTGCAAAAAAACTCAATCTAAGCATTGATTAGAAGATCCAACCGTAGGATCTTGAATTTAACTTGACCCTTTTCTCGAATGTCAAATTTGAACCGTTAATTTTTCTCCAATTTTGAGATTACAATGGTCAAAGTTGACTAAATTTTCTCCCTGCAGAAATTCCAAAAAGCGATTTCCGCTTTCTTGGACCTTTAGGGGTTAATGCGTAACCACATACATTAATTCCAATGAGAGTCTTAATGGTACCTTTCCTTATGTAAATTCTAAACTAACATCATAAAGTTTGTAAAATAAGTATTTGATGGTAGAGCTTCAATTTTTACTTTGCAAACAAGAGCCCAAATGAAATTATTCTCCTATTATGTTTCACAAATTTTATATTGCTTAAAGATCTTTGAACATATAGCATCATACCTCTATTTACAATCAAATGACAAAAATATCAAAATACATTCAAATGATCATCTTTAGTTTTTTATATTTTAACTATCTTCAAGAATTAGTATATTTTTGAAGATATATTTAAGTATGTATACTTAAGTACCTTATTAGTGTTTGAAGGGTATATTAATTGGTGTCAACTCTAAGTGTCAAATCAATAAACATTGCTTGTTCCTTGAATGTGAATAATCTATTGACTACTAATTTTTTGAGACAGTGCCATGAAGCAAACATGTTGGCAGAGCTTTGCAAAGTCGAACAATACCAGCTTCCAAAGTTACTTTACTGTAAATGTAAATTTAGTTTGAAGTTGTTTTGAAAATCAATTGAAGTCAATTGAACTTAAACAAGAAGCTATAAAACCAAGATTGATTAGAAGGAACCCAAATGTTAAAAAGTGAAAAATGTGAGAGGGAGAGGGACGAACAAACTCATTACATAAGTCATTTTAGTTTCCATATATGTTGAAAACTAAAATGACATCATCCTAAGCAAAAAATGGTTAACGCTCAGTAATTAAGAAATCTCATATGAATTTAGATCAAGATTTGAACAAATAGCGATTTTACATATAATTTGTACTTTTGTATGAGTGACCAAATTCATGAAAAACTACGGAACAAGGATGTTACAATGAAATAATAACTAATAGCAATGTAGACCCCTCTTTGTGTAAAAGCCTATAAAATGGTTCTCTTATCATCCTAGGTTTTTGAGAGTGTATAATATACCTCACATACGCTTTATCCATTATATGATATGCTATTACTACATGTACCTCATTGAGAACCTTCTATGAAAAGTTTCAACCATACCACATTGGAGGTACCTTCACTTGTATTTCCCTTTGACTATCAAATACAGGGAGAGTGCTCACTGAATGTAGAATGTTAGATTATTCAATCTAGTAGTTAGATGACCATTTCTCTCTACAAAGTTGATGTCCTAAACAAGGTTACCAAAGTTCACAATATTCTTGTATTTTCAAATTTCTACTAACATACTTCTGGCTAAATTTATACCTACTTACAAGTTTTGTATATATGCGAAAGATTCCTAGATCAAATACGACATAATTTTAGATAAAATACGACATAATTTAAAATCAGATACGGCATAATCTAGGTACTCCAATAACCGTGGTCCTAAACAATGCTTCTATAAATTTGTCCAACATATACTACCAAAAATACCAAATATATAATACCAATAAGACCACATGTATACTACCAATAAGACCACATATATACTACCAATAAGACCACATATATACTACCAATAAGGCCACATTAATCAGACATTCCCAAAGAGGAAGTTACCCAAGTATGATAGATGAACACTTACTCTACTCACAATCTGCTTCCACAAGCACAGCAAGGAACTTGACCCAATGTAATTGAGACATCTAAATTGTGAATACATCTTCAAGTTGAACTGAATAGATTGAAATGTTCCGAGCTGAATGATGTATAGAAAGCTCTGTATTCTAACGGATACCGGTACTGACAAAAAACAGTGAGGTTCGTATTCCATGATAATCCATTTCAAAAAGCACAGAAATGCCGTAAAAGCGAAACTCTAAGCTCTTTACTCATCTTTACATACAAACATGAGTTCACAGACCATACCGCTGGAAATCCAGATATCATCAGGGATGATAAGCTTGGAGGTGCAAGTTTTGATCAGTAAGACAATTGTGATACGTATAATTCTACTACGAAATGCATTTTCCAAAACCAAGGCTCAAGTTTAACTGGCTGCTATCGCTCTACCTTCGCCGAAAATCAGGCCTTCCACCATTCGTTTCCCTGTTGTTGTTATCTCTGCTATCGTGCCACGAAAATTGCTGCTCATTCGAGCGAGGATCCTTCAAGCGGTGATCTCCATTAGCCCTATGATGCTCATTGCTGTTGTTGCTATTGTTTCGAGCTCCAGCTGCATCCCAAAGGGGAGGAGCTGCTGGTGCTCCTGCTGGTGCCGACTCCCAGCTATTAAACGGTCCTGCTCTGGGATCCACAGGCCTCACCGGAGGAGCCATATGTTGCTGCTGCGCCTGAAAGTGATTCGAATGCTGCTGTTGCCATTGAGGTTGGAAATGAGCCTGCCACTGGGGAGGAGGCGGTGGCGGTGGCAACAAAGTGGGAGGGACTGCTTGTTGCTGCTGAGGAGGAGGCCAAGTCATGTCCTGTTGTTGCTGTTGTTGAACAGGCAATTGAGGGGGTGGAGCCCCGCCCACTGCGGCCGCCGGGTCGAAATGCAGGTGCTGCTGATTATCATAAGCAGGCCGAAGTTGGAACTGAGCTGAAGGACGCCACTCCGGTAAGTCATTCCGCAACGGCGCTACAGCCCCATTCCCATACTGCACCATCCCTACTCTAAGGTGCTCAGACTGCCTAAACTGGTCATTCTCATGAGAAATGGGAGCAGCAGTGGGGTAGTAGTTGGGCCGAAAAGCAGCAAGGTCTTCAGGAGGAGGGGGAGGACCTGGAGGCCTGGGAGGGTATTGAGAGAATTCAGAAGGGGGAGGAGGAAGAGCACCACCCTGCTCAGAGGGGGCTACTCGAGAAGGGCTATGACGAGGGAATTGAGAGAGATGAGAGATACTAGGAGGAGGCTCCAGAGCATTGAACTGCCCCGTGGGAGATCTGGGAGGTGGACCTGCCACAGCGTGAGCGCTAAAATCGAACTCCGGGAGATCATCGTCTTCCTCGGCAGCGGCTGCCGCTGGTCGCGGCCAGAAGCCGGGAGGAATATCTGCAGGGGGAGGTCTAGGATCTAGGTGCAGCCTGGATGCAGGAGCTGGACGCAGGGAGAATCCCGGCGGCATGTCCGTGGTGGCATCAGAGGGGGCGGGGAGAATGTGGTGAGATTTCAGCACCTGCTGAGCATTAGAAGAAGGGGGAGTCGGTGTCACAGGTGGTTGCCAGTTCCTAGTACTACTAGAGGGCTCTCTCGTTGGGGAGGACTCAACTGGGAATTTCAGGTGGTGATGCATTGAAGATGCAGTAGCAGCCACAGCCGCAGCGGTAGAGTTTACGTTGTTGTTACTTGTAGTAGCAGTAGTAGTGGCCGTGGTACTACTGCCTCGCTGCGTGGGCCTTGATGATCTAGCTTGTTGCTCGCTCGGTTGATCTTTAGATGATGAACCCATCCCAGCCCCGCGATGACTACTCTTGGACTCATGATGGTGAGCTGAAGATGCAACGGCATGTCTCTTTACATTCTTGTTACGGTCAGGCAGCCTAGAAGAAGAAGATGACAAATGGCTTCTACGCCACACAATAACACCCACTAACACTACGTCCTTGCCGAGTGCTTCTGGGGACACCTCCGGATGTCCATGCTCACTCAGCAGCTTGGTGGTGCCATTGCCTGGTGGTAACAGGTAAAGCTCATACCCCGACCGAGGCTCCACAAAACCCACCCTCTCTCCCATTTGATACTGATTGGAAATCTGTCAAATGGCAACGCCACACATCAAAATCTCTTCCTCTCGAAATGTTGCGACCACAAATCATGCTGATCACTTGCACAAATGTGATGGGGTTGACTACATCTATGTGCATGAGTATCCATGAAGCTCCTCGACATTTACAGCAAGACAATCTTCATCTCTCATTAATTGACAAGACTAACAGGACATGCTGGTGCAGAATGCTGTGGAGTGTCACAACACACAAGGCATCCGGATTCTTTCATTGTTAAAACAGCTCAAAGATGCTGTTCAATTTCCAAAGAATCTAAAACATATTTCCTGCTACATTTTCTATGCATGCCGATTCTAGTTCATTGGAAGCTTTTCAACAAATGTATAACAAAGTATACCAGAAAACGCATGAACTGATAATGACAAGCCATACCTCCTTGACATGGTCAGTGGCGGATGCCTGATCTGCATGCCCATCCTGCACGAGAATAGAAACCACCTGCAAGGATGAAAACAACAAGGTCAGCTGTGCTCGCAAGAAAACGAAGGAAGAGTGCTACACAAGCGACTCGTCAACAAATATTCAAAATGCCAGTCATGATCAGGGTAACCAAAGTCCACATTCGTAGCCGTTCATTAAAACCAAGGCGTGTATTCATTCCATACTATATTGTGCTCCAACAGATGTTACGAGGCGCAAGAAGGAAACAAACAGACTAACGTAGAGTGAGGTAAGATAGAGTGCGAGATTCCGCTACACCTACAGAACCGTACAAGAAGGCAAACGTATTATAGAACTACTCGCTTCGAAGTGTTGACAGATACCGACTAAACCATGTTCGTTAGAATAGACTCTACACAGACGTGGAACATCTACACTAACACCCAGACTTATGTGCCTCTTGGACCTGTCCAATATCAAACGTTTCACACGGGCACCATTGCCACTTAAGTGTAACAAAAGTGGCAGTAGTCTGCAATTGGGGTCTTTTAGTTCACCCTGCCCGTATTTTTCATCGTCAACGCATACAACATGATCACTTGTTGCGAGCATGGTTCATGTCCTAGTTCCTCACAGACATTCCACGAATGGTGACAGGGCCCTTTTTTGCAACAACTGGTCGATGTGATGCACATACAGCGCACAAGGCATACTGGCCGCCTCCACGATATAAGAGTCGTCCATTCACACCTGTCAGCATCCTTTGCTTCTAATCTTAGAATTATACCACAGGGTGGGGCATGTTCTTGCCATAGTCAGCAAGCTTATTGCGTCTAGATATATTCAGCCACCCTCTGCTTTTCCACCTCAATATGTCCATATCATACGTCCACACAACTAAAAGCAAGAGTACAAAACTAGAGTCGAGAGCAGCCACCTTCGGTTGAACTCCCATACTCGTTGAATTGACTGTCTACTAGTTTTTGAGTGTATGCTTACGAGCTAGTAAAATTTGAGTTACCTTCATGCTTGAATTTGCAATAGAATGATTAGTACTTTGTTTTTTTAGCCATTATTTAGTTTTTGCGTGGGCTATTATACATTACTACACTAGCAAGTATGGATATTTCTAAGGACAAATAGTTGTGAATCTCGTGCGTAGTTCAGACCAACATAAATCGCACCATCAAACCGTTCACCGTTCACGCTTAGATAAGCTTTTTGTGACGAACTGCTTGATGGCAGAGAGGTCAATGCATTGCATCCAAACTAGAATTATTCCCGAACACATTCTACTGCATGGAAGAAACATACTCCCTGGTCAACGGATGACAAGGGCTTGCAGATGTCTGGCTTAGACATACAAGTTTTCAGTTAAGTGCGAAGAGAGCGACTGTGAATGACTCGTGGCAATTCCAACGTTAGAACAAACCAGACCGTACCAGAATTAAAACGATCTTTTCACAAAAAGCTTTAATTTCACTAGCAACGAGCATCTATATTCCGGTAACTACTCTGGTGACTCATATGGAAGGGACATAACAATCTGCATACTGCATTCCAAACATGGCAAGAACATAGTGAGAAGGGTATACCACAAGAGATCTGGTATTCACAAAGATTTGAGTACAAAAGCATAGCTCAACACTTGTCCAGAATGTTCGGTATGGGCAGGATTTAGAGATTAAGGACGTCACAAAAGCTTGAGGCTGTACCGTGACTGCGCGAGACCGAGACTGCTGCAATTCCTGAAGAAACTTGTCCAAATGCGCTAATCTCACCCTTCCTTTCAACTCAAGTGATTTCGGCCAGTTCTTCAAGTCCACGTTCTCGCCACTGCATGACGAATCACAAACTTATAATCAAACATTAAAACTGGAAGACTGCAAACATCAACAATTTGCGTATAGACTGTTGCAGACGATTCGCTGTTGCTAAAGGCTGAAAAACCAAACGCCAACGAATCGAAATGAGGACAAAAAATGAATCTGAATAGACGTTTACAAAACGACTAAAAAAATGACGACTACCATTAAGACGATCGGTGGCATGGCAGTCGTTATCTCACTACCCGCGAGTACTTTACTATACATTAACTTCCCCGACAAAAAATCAACGGTACAAATCACATTTATCTAATGTAGTAGATATAAAACGATAAATGAGTAAGATGAACGAGGACTATAATGAAATACCACATACTCATACTCGTATATTCTGCAACTCTCTTGGTAAACTAAGACCCTAGCGATAAAAACTCGTTGATAGGACACAAGATACACCTTCCAGCAACGTTCTCAAACAAGGTACCGCATCTACCAAGCACCCTGGTTGCTTAACGGTGAACAGAGCAACTGTTAGTCAGGGAGCACATACCTTCGGTGCCTGACAACCAACGGAGACTGCCGGTTACCACTTAGTTGAATGTGACCCGTCCACGCCACTCCAGTTTTATCGCTCTTAAAGCTCTTCTGCTTGTGAACCACGGGCGATGCCTCCACAGGTTTCACCTTCGGCCTCTCGTCATGCTTTCTGATAGTACCTTCTGTAACGGAGGCCTTCGCGACGGTACTTGGTGGGTCGATTTTGTCAGAGGCCTCCTGCATTTCCGACCCAAGACTGGGTGTGGCAGAGCCTCTAGGTTCAATGGGGGCGTCTTCAAAAACGTCCTCCTGTACTCCCGCCTCCTCTTCCTGGGCCTCCATGTACTCGTCAAGTGACATAATGGTTGGCAAAACTGTCTCTGGTTCAATCAACTCTGGAGTCGTCGTCATTTCCATGCTGTTCGGCTCCTCCACAGGCGGACTTGAGTGTGGGAAAGACACTCCTACACGATCAAACTCATCCGACCTACTTCGTTTCTGCGAAGGGGGGCCGCCATACTTGGATTTGATTGGAGAATGGTTGACCTCAGCTTCTAATTGCTCAGAAGCTTCCTGCTGAACCTTCTCCTCTACCTTGTCGACCGGAAATACTGATCGGGTAACAACTGGTACAATATCTACGGTACTCTCGTTCTGAACATCCACAATGAACTCTCCCTTGTGCGTCTTTTTAACGACCTTTCCGGACACTGTGTCAGCATCAGTGAGGACAAGCATTTTATCAAGAGCTTGTTCTTTGGCATTACGCCAGTCTGAAAGCTCCTTAGATGCTAGCTGTTCACCAGTCATACGACATAAATCTGCAGGAGGAATTTCTCCGGAAAATACTCGTGCCCGAAGCTCTGGATTACTTTTGTCTTTCAGATTAAAGAGAAGAGAACGAGCTTTTTGGTTGTACGTCTTCTTGGATCCACACAGCTTAAACAATTCAGCTTCAATATCAGTAGCAAGCTTTCTTGCTTGGTCCACAATGTGAATACCTCCATTTACATCCTCTACTGCTATTCTGCCCTCCTTTTCCTCGACCTCTAGTTTTCTGTGAACGTAATCAAGATGCCCGAAGCTTGTCTTCAACTTCTTGAAAGGTGACTCCACCACATCTGCATCTTCGCCGTATTCACCTTGCTCGAAGCTTAATCTATAATCGCCAACGTTAGCAACAAATTCCGGAACTGACACTTCTCCAGCCATCGAATCTATATTCATAGTCTCGGATTCCAAAGGGCCTAGATCCACCACCAGTGAATCAACAGTCTGCCCATCCTTTGGGCTTTGATTTTCCTGTTACAAATCCACACAATTCGATAACGAGGCAAGTCAATCCCTTTATCCACACTCATGAAATAACTCGCCGGTTACGGTCACGACGCAGATGGTCGCATAGAGACCAAAGTCGCGGAAACAGTATAGCGCCTACTTAGTTACAAGAGCTACAAGGACAAAAAGAACATTCGATCTCTAATAAAGTCAAGAACATAATACCACAACTGTAAGACAAGGGCGTAAAAGCTACAATGCGGGGAAATATTTGTTTAGCGGGTTCACCTGTGTCAAACTAGCAGGATGTGACACTTCCAATGTAGATGCATTCTGTCCAGCCCCGACTTCTTCCATGCCATCCACTGCCACATCTTCACCGACTCCTAACACACTTTTCACTAGCTGCTTGCTGACAACCATGTCCAGAGCAGATGCCAATGAATCCCGAAGCTTCTGGCGCGCAGACTGCACGTCTGAAACACCGGGGGCAGTGGTAGGAGAAGGTGAATCAAGCATGTGAACCTGATGTGCAATGAATATGAAATAGTAAGAATATTATCACAAATAACGAGGCATAAATGTTGCACCTGACTGCGAAAACTCCAACAAGCTACAACCGAAGCCCGAGGGAAGATATAACAAAGACTTTGTTACTGGACAAGAGATACAGTCACAATATCCTTCATATGTCGAAAGACACCCAGTAGAACCCACGCGACATTCATGCAAGAATTACACAAAAACTAGCAATCCTCTAATAAGGTGGCAAGAAAAATAAAATTAGGGAAAATATGTGGGAAAATTTCAATGTGATGAAACACATACTTGAGTAGACACTGAATACACAAGTAGATCCACTGTAGAAGCTTCGTTTACCTTAGGCTGGACATCATGTTGACGTGACTTGGCCTCCATAAAGTCTCGGCTTCTCGAATCAGAATCTCTTGGGACCATCATGTCCTACAAGAATCACACAAAAAAATACTTAATCGGGTGATCCGAACACAAATCTTGCGGGTATAGTTTGCCATCAATCGACCGCGAACGAACTTACTTTTGCGATACCGATAGCGGTAAAAAATAACTCACATGATCCGGTAAATTTTTAAAGGGCATAAGACATAATATGAGTGAATGGAACATGAACCACATTTTGGACTGTAGATAAGGTTCGAGACGCCCATAAACAGCGAGAAGATGTAAAGATATGGAAGTGCACCACTTCAGATCACTAACATGCGCCTTCCGATACTGACCGGCAGGTCGGAATGCTGAACAACTTGGATCTCTACATTTGGCATTCAAGCATGATTCTCTTCTTTGAGAGAAGCTTCAAAGCATTCCAATCATAAGCTACATATTGAAAAAATCGTCCACAAGCGATAACAAAGAACTATGTGCATAATGTTAACTCTTAGACGCCCAAGCATGCCCGAGGAGCTGGCTTCTCAGTGTATTTCTAAAGTTCTGGGCGATTCAAGGGTTGAAGGAGAAGATTAAAACGACAATTACTATTGTATCTGCTTTATAACATCAATTGAATTGAGAATCCGGAAATGTGAAAGAACGACTCCCAGTTGCGTATATAAGAGATACCACAAACCACATCGGCCAATGACCAATCGCAGGAACAAAACATACCTTCAGATGATGATCCTGATGCCGCAAGGTTTTAATTTCCAACTTCTCTCGAAACTTCGGTTGCGGTTTCGGGGGCTCTATATCAATTTCGGAAGGAAACTCGAAGGGGTCGAATAAACTTGACGTGTCCATAGCGAGTAACGACATGCTGAAATATCCTCCAACACGTTGCCGCTGCGTTCCGGCTAAGCATATATACTACGCCGTAATAAACATCTCAGACTCTTTCTCCAACCAAGTTCCTCAACGTCAATCAACTTTGGTTGCTTGATCGACTCGTGATATCCGCAAAAATACCGCTCACGCTCTATTCGAACGGGATGCAATCAAGAGACTCCCAAGAAACCACAAGAGGATTGCAACCCTAAGCAGCACGACAAAGAAGGACACGATGGTCAAGAAGACGAATCACGTCCAAGGGTTTGCTCCAAAACTCAAGCATCCCAAACACGGCCAACCGAACAGAAAAGCTACTCTTCAATGTAAGTCAAACGATTTTTTCAACAGTATCCTCCATGAAAAACCTAAAACCAGCGGCCGCACGATGGAGCGGCGGCAGCACCAAACCCCAGTCGAACTAGAAAGCGCATGCGCCACGGCGGACTGCCCAGCCGATACTGAAAGAGAGACGAGGAAGCGAGAGAGGCATCATCGGGGTAAAGAGAGTGACGGATAAGGAAGAAGAGGCAGAGACAGAGCAAAAGCGAAGGATGGCTATGGCGAGAACGTGAACATGGCCATGGCCATGGCCGGGACTAGGAAAGCAAGAAGACAAGGGCACGGCGTTACGGATGTACGGTTACTATAGGGGACGGGGAGTGGAGGGTCGGTCCGGTTGGGTGGGCGGTAGATAATTCACCTGCCTGCCCGGTAGAAAAATGTACGAGCTAGGGTTTTATGTTGGAATCTCGCTCCCCATATATATATATATATAAGAACTCCAATCTCCAATAAGAGATTGGCGTGAATACAGCGTCTGTTCGTAATGTCTTTACCTTAATGGCCACATGACAAAGAGGTAACAGAACAAAACTACTCACCCCTTTCGGGAATAGACACTAACTCAACACATAACTGTAACTGGACTAAACTACTCATAACTGCAATTGGACTAAACTAGAGTTACCAATATAAAACTATTGATGGTGCGGGGTGTTTGGTGAAGTCGTGGGTGTGTTAAGTGATATTTTGGTGGGTTCGTGGTCACCAAGCCATGCAGTCCTAGGGTGGTTGAGGTGTGGGACGTTTATAATCGTGTTGGTCCGAGTTCAAACCCTCACGGGCTCGTTTGAGCAGTTCGCATGGCTTGGGGTTGTCTGTGAGTATATGGCAGGAAAATAAATCAACCACCCGGCCCCTACCCGAGAAGCTGAGACTGAAGCATTGCGCTGCTAACAACAGTGGTTTGCACCACTACCCCCCCCCCCTTTTGTTTGTCATGGTGGTTCGAGATTGGTAGGGAGGGTTTGGTGGTTTTCTAGTTTTCGTTTATGTAGGAGGATTAATGCGGCGTGTCTTATGGCTATTGTGTTAATTGATTTAAATGTGTTTTTGATTTGTTTTTTGGTGATTTTGAATGTGGTTTCTAATGAGGTCATGGAGGGTGTGTGAGTTGTGCCTCTGGCGCCTGAGGTGATGACTATGAGAGGGTTGACTTTCCAGCCACGGGCAGCTATTGAGTCTAGTAGTGGTTGGTATTTGTTGATTTTATTTGTGATGGTTTCTTGCGGGAATCTATCATTACAATATGTGAATTCAACGTATTGGATGCTAATGTTGTCATTGGGATGTTGTGGGGGTGTGCCTTGGTGTGGGAGACCTATTACGCATAGTAAGTCAGGTCTAAATCGTGCATTGCAGTGACATCTACGGATGTCGCAAGTGCATGGGAGGAGCCAGCTTGGTACTGTGTTATCAGGGGGTGCGTTAAGGTGTTTTCCAACATTTATGAGTGTGTAACATCTAGATTTGGTGTTTGATAGGATGAGTTGTTTGATGGTTTTAACTGCCTGATTGTGTCTGGTAATTCTAAGTGCGTGTATGTTTGGTTGGGGGCATTTGAGTAGGACGTGTAGCCACGTGTCTACGTCTGTGGAGTTGCAGATAGGACATGTCTTTGATGAGAACCTTATATGTCCAAAGAATAGTTGTTTTCGTGCGTGTCCCATATATTGTCATGTTCTGAATTTTAGTATGCTAGTTATTTGAGAGTCTATAATTGTTGGGTTTTTCCAGAAGGAATTTGAAGATTTTGCATGTATATTCGGATTGGAGGTCCATTTATTTATGTTGGGAAAGTCTTCTGCAAGTTTTTTAAGGTTGTTTTCACGGTCGTATTTGTCTAGGTATGTGTGGAGGTTTCTGACAGGATCTTTATCCGGTCTATGGTGTGGTCCCGGCCATACATCTTTTTGGTAATAGAAAGGGGTGATGTGTGCAAATTCGTGGTGTTTACGGGCAAATTTATAGTTTTTCTCGTTTCCGTCTTTTGCGAGTTTGTCAGCTTTCTCATTTCCAAAGATATTGACATGGGCTCGTATTTTATGAAATGTAGTAGGTTGTGTTCGTGTTTGTAGCATGTTGGTTATAGCAATGAGGGTGTTTTGGTCTGGGTGATTGTTTTGTAGAGTAGGGTGTGTTAAATGTGTTTGTAACACATATAAACAATTTATGCAGTCTGTAAAGATGTATGCGGGTTCGTCTATGTATTTTGTTGTGAGTATTTTGAGTGTTTTATATATGGCCATAAGCTCTGCTCTGAAGATTGTTTGGAGGCCAGGTAGTTGTTTCGAGATTTGGATATCTGGTTTGGTGGGGTTATAAATGCCATATCCGGCGGTTTCAGGTAGAACGCGGCCAGATGTTATTTCTTGGGGAGGTTTAAAAGAACCATCTGTATAGTAGCTATATTGGGGGGGGGGATTTGATGGGGAGATGTGTAACAAATTGTGGAAGTGGGGGTGTGGTTGAGAAATTGAATGTATGCATGGGGGGGTATAGTAATTTTGTCCAGTTTTTGTTTTTGTTAACCGTGGTGTTGGCGGGGGTAGAGGGGACTTCTTGGAGTCGAAAGTGTGTAATGGATAAGTTTCTAAGTGTGGATGTGAGGTTTTGAATGTCTGTTGAGGTGGTGAGATTATGTTGTTCGTGATGGATGCAGAGGATTTGGATTGTGTTTGGTTCGGTGCGTGGTTTTTGGTAATTGGCGGAAATGGTGGGCTCTTCGTATGTTATTGTGTCCGCCGCAAAGTGTGCTAAAACATGTGTATCCGTGAATTCAGTTGAATAAGGTGTTGGGTTGTGGAACCATTGCTTGTCTGGCATGACAACAATGGTTGTGGCATCGTGATTCTGTTGCGCGGCTAATCGAGCCCAGTGTATGGTTTGTTGAGCCGTTTCATTGTTGTGAGGGTGGGCATATCCTATGCCTTGCCATTTGTATTGGAAGGCAAGTCCACTGGAGCCAAATATTTTGTCACGGGGGAATATGGAGTAGTATTTTGTAATTTGAAGTGGGCATGTTACCGGAGATGAGAAGTATGTGTGTGTAATTTGGAAGGATGTGATAAGTGTGTCAATTATGGCGGTGGGAAGCGTGTGGTGGTGTGTGGTTTTGGGATTCCGTTTGGAGATAGTGTAATTGTAGCGTTTGTATAGCAGAATAATTTCAGTTTCAAACGATTGCGTGGGGGGGGTTAAACCGTGGTTGGTGTTGAGGCATGAGTGGTATTGTTTCCATAGCCATGTGAGTCTTGATGTGGGGATGGTGAGGAGGAAATGGCCGGTGTTATCATATAAATGTGTTGTTGCATTTAGGACTTGTATGGTGGAGGAGTTTGTGAGGATGTCCTTGTCAGGATTGCAGTTTTGGAGATGTATTTGTGTAAGAGGTAGGTTTGTTGGAGGCGGGATGAATCGGGTGTCTTTTACTTGTGGTAGTGTGAAGCAAGTGTTGATACTGTGTTTATAGAGTGTGTGCTTTTGTTGTGTGTAATAATCAGATAAGAGGTTAAGATTATGTCTTATGACGGCCGGATAGTTTGTTGGAAAGAGCTCTTTAGGAGATAGCCAGGTGTGGAATGGAGGATGGTTGTATATTTCCCAATGGCATGTGTATTCATTAGAGGAGTGGGTGATTTTGTATTTGTCTTTTTTGGTGACTAGTTTGTGTGCAGATATGTGGTGTATGGGAAAGTTAATTGGATCATTGATGATTTTTTTGGTTGGGGGTATTGTTGGTATTAGTGGTGGGTGAGTTGGTTGCGTGGGAGGTAGAGGGGTAGGGGGGAATATTTCGTGATTATATGTGGTATATTTGTTGTATAAAAGATGGGATGGTGAGTGTACGTGGCATGGATGTGAGCATGCCGGAGTACAAATGCTCTGGCAGAAGAGTTGTTGTGCCAAATTTAGGGCACTTCTCTCTAATCTTGTGGGGTTTTTATAGTATGTTCTAAACTCAATGGATGACATCAAAGTAGTTCCGTTTGGAAGTGTGAGATGTTTTATTTTGTAGATGTTATGGCGTAGCAGTTTTTGCAGTAGCTTTAGAGATAGTTTGGGATCGAGGTGGGGTAGGAGGCTTGAAGCTTGAGCAATCCATTGTGTTTCTAATTCGGAAGCTTCAAGGTGGAAGTTGTCCAGTGTGCTTTTTAGGTGGATGCCGCCCTCTTCTTTGAGTAAGAAGAGTGTTCTGGTGATTGGGGAGTGTATACAGTCGTGGTGTTTTATTCGGGGAATTTCTTTGGATCCACCAAATTTGGCTAAAATGTGTTGGGTAAGGCCTTGATAGATTAGGCCTAGTTTGCCTTTATCATTGAGTGCATTTGTTAATTGGTCTCCAATGCATCTTAGGTAAGCATTTTTAAGAGAAAATGCTTCAAGACCAAAGTCTACATGTGGTAATTGTGCTATAACGTTTGCTGTGCATTTAGGTAGACCGCATATTGTTTTTTGAATGCTAGATATTTTCTTATCTAGTTTTTTGATCATTGGTAATGAGTAGGGTACTGCGTAGAAGCTATATGCAATGCCTGCACGGATTACTGTATCCACCATGTTTATTTTTTGTTTCATTGTGGCGGGACAATTAATAAGTTTTTGGCATTGTTCAGTGAGTTTTTTGGTGGACTGGTGTGTTTGGAGTTTCCATTTTAGTGTTGGTACCACTTGGATGCCAAGGTATGGGTAGGCTTCGTTTTGATGTAGTGTTGGTAATGGTTCATTTTTGTAGTTGATGTTTTGTGTTTGGAGGAGGGTTTTAAAGGCAGTGGGTGTGAGTTTGGATTTGTTGGGGCAGCCTGTAACTGCACATTTTTGTGTGCCTACTTCGAGTCCTGTCCACTCACTGAATTGTTTGATTTTGTTCATTTGTGTTTGAAGCGCTTGAAGGGTAGCAGTGAGAGCAGCTAGATCATCAGCATATGCAGAAGAATTAATCGTTGTGTTTGATGTTCCAAATTTGTAACCATAGTTTCCTCGTTGCAGCCATCTGAGAAGGGGTTCTAGGAATATGATAAAGAGATATGGACTTAATGTGTCACCTTGGATGGTGCCACGTTGGATTGGTATTGGTTTTGTTTGTCCAAAGTGTTTTCCGATGTATATTGTGGTGGAGTGTGAGTAGATATTTCCAATTAGTGCAACAGCATCTTCTGGGTAGCCTAAGTCATTCATTATTGCTAGTAGTCAAGCGTGGTCTAGAGATCCAAAGGCATTTTTGAAATCGATGTACATGATGTAAATGTCTTGGTTTGTGATTCTAGCATCTTCAAGTGCAGCTGTGATAAGTTGGATTTGTCTAGAGGTACTTCTTTCAGCTCGGAAGCCTTCTTGGCTGTCATGAAGGATTTGGTGTTGTTCGCCGTATGCTGATAGGATAAGTGTAAGGGTACTAGTAAAGAGTTTGTATATTGTGTTGGCTAAGGCAATGGGTCTATGGTTGGGGAGACGTGAGGGGTCGCCTTTCTTGTAAAGGAGTATAGTAAGGCTAGTTTTCCAGGATGCAAGTATTTGTTTCTGCTTATAGCAGTGAGAGAAGAAGAGGAATAGGAGGGTGTGAAATAAGTCAGGCATATTTTTAAGAATGGAGTTAGGGATTTTGTCGGGGCCGGGGGCTTTGTTTTTTGAGAGGTTTTTTAGGCAGATGTCAAAAGTTTCACGGTTGTAGTATGTGTGTAGTGGGATTTTTGGGGTGCCTCTCTTTTCAAGGATAAATCCATCTAATTCATGCCACGGATATTGGCGAACTGCACATGTGCAGTTTTGAGGGTGTTCTGGTTGATAGTAGCATGTTGGAATGGATGGGCGATTAGTGATAGACTGTTGCAAGAAGATTTCTAGGGCTATGTCTTCTGGGCTAGTGAGGATTTTATTGTTGTGAGTGGTGATGGAGTCAAGTGGTGGGGTTTCTAGGTTTTTGAAGACACGATTGTTTATTTTCTTGGGGCTAGTGTTATAAAGTTGTCTATATTTTGCTATGGCCTTTTTGACAGATTGGCGAGTGTATTTTGAGGTGATGGTACGTGCTTTTTTGTTTGCGGTTTTAGCTAAGTCTGCTAGTGTGTTTAACCAATCTCTCTTTGTAGCATCCGTGTCTGGAGGTGGGGGTATGTTTGCATGTGTGTGTTGTTGTGTTTCTTGTATTATTGGGTGTGTTCTCCATGTGTCGTTGTTGTTGGCTATGTAGATTGTTTTGCGAATTAGGTGTTATGTAGAAATGTGTTTTTTCCATTCTTTTTGGGATTTCCTTGGTAGAAATCCACCTTGGTGAGTAGTTTGTGGGGTGAGAGTAGGGATGGGAGGAGCGGTACATGTATTGAGCAATGTTTCTGTGATGTTGTTGATGAGAAGGTCTAATTGTGTACAAGCAATGGACCATTCTGTGGAAGTGAGTTGTTCTTATTTTAAAGTAGTTGTGAGGTTGCTGATGGAGAGTGCGTTTTGTTCAAAGAATGTAGTGTTCAATGAGTCTAGGCTGGCTTGTAGGATGGGGTTGAGAACGCGAGGGGGTTTTGTAGCTGGTATTGGTGGAGGGCGGGCTATTAGTGTTTGTTGTGGTATGTGAAGGTTTACTGGTGAGTGGTCCGAGTTAAGGTTTTGTATGTGGTTGGTAGTAGAGGTGAAAAGATGGTGATTTGTGGTATTTATGTAGTAACCGTTGTCGTGATGATATCAGTTATATGTTGTAAAAAACTAAATATAAGTTGATAACCTCATAGTTTTCCATGTACCTGGTACGTGGTAAATATATGAGTGTATTATTAGATTAAAAATATGTTTTGTGGTGAGAACCACAGTATAGGCCTAGAGGGATGGATAATAAATTTTTCGTGACGAGGCCTATATCTTGAGGAAACCTTTGCATCTTGTCACGATGCGGAGGTAGGGGCGCCGGTTGGTGGCATTATTTCCTGCCGTTTTCTCGCTTGTGAGCCAAGTCACAGTCGGTTGGTTGTGTCGCTCAACGGGTCAATGGGTTGAAACCGGACCAATTAACGCAAAGATCGACTTTCAAGCCAACCAACCAAGTCCGCGACTTGGCGGATCATATATCGGCAATGGCGGATTTATTGACCATCGGGAGTCGGAACTACAAGCCCGAGGACGTGGTGGGGTGAAATTATCCTAGTGAGAACTCATTTAGTTTATTTATGATTGGAGTTGATGTTGAGTTTCTTACATAATGTTAATATATAGAATAATTCGGTGGAAATCCAACCATTTGGTTGGTACCGAATAAGTAGAATAGAGTATTTTGTATTTCATTAGTTAAGGAGATAATAAGAGATAAGGGGCAGCATGGAGGTGACCATCCATGCCCAATGGCATGAGAGATGCCACATGGGCATGGTATGGGCCTTAGTGGCCCCCTTTTCTCTCTCTCCTTTCTCCTTGGGGAGCTGCTGGCTTTGGAGGAGTAGTGTGTTTTGAGTTTTGGAGTGAGTTGCTAAGTTTTGAGAGTGTTGTAGAGTGTTAAGAGAGCTTTCCGAAATGGTATCAAGGGAGTTCATACGTTTTGTGAGGAAGGAGCAACACTCTTTTTAGTGCAAAGAGGTCTGCTGCCATGTATTTTTGATTACCGTGACTTCGAGGAGTCACTACGTTTTGCAAAAACCGTTTCTAAGTGTGATATTTGGAAGGTTTTGTGCATCTTGAGGTTGTGTTTGTAAAAAGCTATCAAGTGTGTGATTTGAAGATAGTATGAGGCCGTGGTGCCGATTTGAAGTAGAGAGGGTTTCTTCCTCTCTTAACATGGGAGCGGTTTTGAGATGACCGTTTTTGATTTGACCTCATAACTTTTGTGTGATCTTTCTAAGATTGAGATTCAGAGGGTTTGTAATATAACTTGTCAGCTTTCTATAGAGCTATCACGCACTAACTTTGGAGCTTTTGAGTGTAGTTGGCACTCTTTTTAGTGAAGAAAGGTCTGCTGCCTTGAAAATTTGATCGCCTAACTTCTCATCCATAGAGTTTTGTGTGATAACCTTCAAAACTTGAGATTTGGTATGCTTGTAGTATGTTTTAGTGGCTTTCTATCAACATATTGCTTGCTTGATTCTAATTTCGTATGAAGGTGTAGTGATTAACCAAAGTAAGAGGAAAACCACGGTTAGAGTTTACTTAAACTAACAAAGGGTATACCAATGGTATATCTAGGATAAGGGTCTTATAGAAGAGGGTAGAAAAGGGGCAGGGTATCTAAGGGTAAGGACCTTAAAGGGTTAAGGGTAATTAGAAATAATTACCTTAATCATGTTTGTTAACACTAATCATAATTAATTAACATTAACTCTGTTTTATTAATCTAATCACAGTTAGAGACTAATCAAGGTTAGAAGTTTTAATTAATCCTATTTAGTCAACTAATCTTTTGTCTAATCACTTATGATTAATTAAGCTAATCTAATCTCAATTAAGGTTTACTTAACACATTAATACTAATCTTTTAACATATCCTTAATACTGTTTGAGTTATTTACAATGACTTTCTTATATAGTTTGATAATTTCTCCTGCTTCTCCTACTTCTCATCTGACTTAGGTGCAGCCAGAAACCCAGAGTTTTCCTAGGGCTAATTCTCTCTACCTGACATCTGGTGCTTCCACTGAGAGAGCTCTAGGGCACCTATTTGCAGTTTGGCAGGATGAGAGATACTGGAGGGACCTCGAGTAGAGGTCAACCAAGCTTGGAGAATATACTTGGTGCATTGACTTTGATATTGGAGCAGCAGAGAGCTCAACCTGTTGGAGGCTATGGATCTACAAAGGCCCTGAAGGGAGTTGTGGACAAGATTGAAAGATTTGATGGGAAGAATATTACTAACTTTCTGAAGGTGTACTTGTGTGAGATGGAGGTGCACCAAGTCCCCGAGCGCCGAATGATCCAGACATTTTGTCTTCTTTTTTGTCACGCGAGATTCGCGATCGAGTGCGGGAGATTATGGAGAATGTAATTTTGATGATCACTTGGGTGATTTGAAGAAAGGTGAGAGATGCATATTTTGATGAAGATTGAAAGAATGACGAAGAGATCTTTTCTTGGTTGGGTGGAAGAAGCGGCAGCAAAAGTAGTGGCCCAAATGAATCGCCGGGAGTTTGAAAGTAAGTATAACCAACTCCCTATGGTGAAAGAAATCTTTCGGATGCGAGGAAGGCGGAGTTTGTTTTTCAAGCGGTGATGATGATCTTGGAGATAGACTTCTTCTCCTCTTGGGTGATCGAGCTACGGAAGGTGGTTTTACAAATGATTGGAGGAGAATTGAAGAGGCGTGAATTTGGTGGCTAAACAACGGTGAGTGAAGGGAAGATGTTTGGCATTACGATCATCGCATTCACCTACACCGGGTATCAAGTTACCTAAGGTAACATCATCACATCCAGCCTCATCATCTAATCCAAAGGTAACCAAACCAATTAATGAAGACACTCTTGAAGAACTTATTAAGGGCTTCAAAGAGTTAAAGGTGGAGATGAGTGAGCTGAGAAGGGCTCGTGCAACAAGCTCTTCTCAATCATATGATGGTGGGAGGAAATTTGTGAAGAGATGTGTATTCTGTGACAAAGAATTGAAAGAAGGTGATGATCACAGACTACGTGATTGTGTGGCACTTGATGAAGCTATTGAGAAGAACGTTGTGTATTTTAAAGACTCGAAGCTTCATGAAGTGGCTACAGACTTGCCTTTGCCTCCTAACTATGGCAAAGGAGGTATGAAGAAGTTACTCGAGGAGAAGTATGGGAAGACAAGTGCCTTGCATGTGCAGGATGCAACAATTTTTGGCATTGAGGTGGATTGTTGTCCAACCAATGCTACGAAATTTATAACTACAGAGGTGATGAAGAGAGGAGCTCGTGCATTCAGAATGGCAGCTGGATGGGAAGATCCTGTGGATGCTTTGAGTATTAAAGCATTTTTGGGAGAAGTGCAAAGCGATGATGAGCGACATGAAGTTTCAGTGGAGGAGAAGAGAGGAAGACCTGGTGAAGGAGAAGTAAGTGAAGAGCCTGCTCAGAAGAGGAGAGTTCAGTTGCCCAACGATGTGGAGATGGGAGAGAAGTCTGGAGCTCAAACACGACAGAGGGCTTCTAAGACCGTGCATATTCATCCTGGAGACACACCACTTCCTAAAGACAAGTGGGAAGAACGCAGCAGTGGCAAGAAGGGCAAAGAAATTGAAGACAGTGGGAAAGCTAAGGTAAGAGGACATAACTACAAGCTTCAATCAGATATTGAGTCTTCAGTGGACTTAAAGGGAGTTTTGGAAGAAAGAATCCTAGATGCAAAAATTGAGTTCACACTCAGAGAGGCTCTAGGTATTGCCAAGAAGGACTTCCATGAATTGATCATAGACATCATCATCAAAAGGAAGAGACAAATGACGGTAAAGCTGTTATGATAGAAGTTTTGGACAATCGTCTAACAAAAAAAGATGAAGAGACGAGAGATTGGAGAAGTGTTTGCCTTGATGGTTGAGTCGGTGGGTGATAAACAAATAGCTACACATGATGGAGAAGAAGAAGATGATCAGGTATGGTGATGAAGAGGAATATGAGATCTGCTTTCATGTTATCCAAAGATTGTGCCATCAATATGAAAGATAATGACAAGACAAAAGGTCTTGTGGTTCGTGATGATATTTGTGGCGGAAAAACAAGGAGTAGTAAGCAACATGAAATTTTGCAATGATTTGCATGCCTTTGATCGTGTTGATACTTTTTCTATGGAGTTGGAGCGTGGAGAAGCCGGATTACATCTTGCCATTTTGGGCTAGAGCTACTACGGAGAGCAGGTGGCTCGGAGGATGTGATGATTCATTTTTGGCTCTTGTGGACCATGGCTCTCGAGAGATTAATGTTATGTCTCGTGATGTGTATGAGAAAGGCAAATGGCCTATTGATACACATCATGGATGGGTGATGAGAGCAGCTAATTGTGGACGAACTCAATTATATGGAGCCTGTCCAGCAATTCCGACTAAGATTGGAGATGTGGAAGTGGAGCAAAACTTCTTTGTCTCAAATCAAGGAACTTATCCGGTTATCTTGGGCCAACCATACATCACAGCATCGAGGATGGAGACCAAGGTGTTGGATAATGGGTCTCATTATGCACGAATTCGAAGTCTTGATGGCAAAAGTCATTCAATTTCGATTTGTGAGATGTGAGAACGAGAGACATCGGGTTCAACTGAGAGATGGACCAATGCTGACATCTCCACATGAGTTTGTGGATTTCTAGAGAGCACTTGTGGAGCCTGGGGATTCGCGAGTGTATATGATTCTAGGAGTTTGAAATTCCCCAATGTACATATTGTTGGGTGTGGTTTTATGAGTATGTCGGAGTGTGGGTTTGTGTAAGATTTCATGCGTGTTGAAGATTTGGATCCTATATATAAAAAAATGATAAAAAGAGTGGAGAAAAGTATGAGAAGTGTTGGCTTACTTCTGAGTAATGAAGCTATCTCAGGAGTGGTAGAAGAAGAAGGACTTGGAGATGATATATTGGAGGTTTTATCAAGTCTCCAAAATGAAGAATGTGTATTTTCTGATGTCTTTATTGAAGTTCATTCACGGACGATTTATGATCATATTGCGGGAGCGATGCGAAATGTTGATTTGATTACAAACGTGGCATAAGGATGAAAGGTATTATGAATACCAAATATAAGACCGTGGCGAAGAAGGTTAGGCGCATTCTTCTACTGACTTCCTTCGACTGACGATGATGATCGTATTATAAGCTGAAAGGAGCCAAGAGTGAGAGAAGCAAGAAAGATTGGGCACAAGTTATTTGATGAGACAATATCTAAGTTAAAGATTGGAGGGTGAGTTAAATGAGCAAGAGAAGAAGGTGTTCAAAGACATGCTTTCTAAACATGGTAAGGTCTTTCTCTTCTCCGGATGAAATTGGATGCGTGCAACCAAGTATAGTTGCACCGATGGTTATATTCACGATGCCACATCCGCCATGGGATTTGAAGCCTATTCAGGTCCTCGAGCTTTGCTACCTAAGTTGGTGAATCTTTTAAAAGAGAAGATGCGAGATGGGTATCTTGAACCTTCGATGGCTCCATATTCAAACCGTTGGTTTCGTACCAATCAAAAGTCCGGAGCTTTAAGATTTATTCAAGATATGCAACCTGCTAATAGGGTTACGATCGAAATAAAGGATCGGGGCCTATTGTGGATGAAATTCTTTGAAGCTTTTCTTTGGACATGCCATTTATTCTATTGGAGATTTGTATTGCAGTTATGATCAATTTCACTTCTTTCTTGAGAGTCGAGATCTAACAACCATGAAGACTCCATTAGGACTTGTAAGAATGTGTACATTGCCGCAAGTGCCACAAACTCGGTGCGCATATACGAAATCTTTATGAACAGGATTCTACGTGACTTCATCACCGAAAAGACTATTCCTTTTGTAGATGATATACCTATAAAGGAGGTTGTTCAAGAAAGCAAAGACTTGACTTTGGATGGAGATGGTCTGCAGAGCGTTCGTGAAAAAATCACATTATGGATGTCGATCAAATTTTTGAAAAAGGCTTGAAGAAGTGGATTTAACGCTATCAATCGACAAATCTAAGTTTGGATTTGATGAGATCATTGTTGTTGGCCATCTATGTGGAAGGTATGGAAGAAAACCTAACTTGCGAGAAGGTAGATGCTATTGCAAGAATGAAAGCATGTACTAAAGACTCTTTGAAGTAAGGAGGTTTACGGGAGCTTGTGTGTTTTATCAAATTTGGATCCCACATTTTCTTCACTGGCATTTGGCCTTTATACAAACTCTTGAGAAAGGGAACCAAGTTTAAATGGGAGCAAGCACATGAAATGGCTATGGGAGGACTCAAGGAGATTTTAAGATCTCCACCGGTTTTAAGGCAAGTTGAATATGTATCAGAAAGACCGGTGATTGTTTGTGGATACTAGTCTGTGCGATTGGATGGGCAGTTGGTCAGGATGATGGAGATGGCAAACGATTTGCTATCAGGTTTGGAGCTAGGATTCTCACAGAGAGGCAGCGTGCGTATCCACAAGTAAAGAGGGAGCTCTTAGGTGCACTTACAGCGCTTAAGGCAGAGAGAAATTACTTGATTGGTGCAAATGTGGTGGTGGAGACCGACTGTTTGCCATTGCTAGGTATGATTGCCAATTGCTCAATACCAGATATTGCTATGCTAAAGTGGATAGCTTACATAAAATCACTGAATCCAGTTTTGATACATATCACGGGCAGATTGAATTCAGTGGCGGATATGTTATCAAGAGCTAGATATTTGCATGAAGAAGATATGGAAGCATACGAGGTGAATGAAAATAATGAAGATGATGATTATGGTTATGTCCTAGCTACAAGTGTGGGAGATCTAGTCGAAGAGATTATGCCTTTTAGTGCAAATCTATATGAAGGAAGGCTTAGAGATATTGGCGTATATATCGAAAGACACTCAAAAGACAAGATGATTGGGCGGACAAGACTTTTAAAGATATCAGACACCAGTCTTATGCTTATCTTTTGAGAGATGGAGTACTATGGAAACGGCCAAAGAGGAAGGATGGAGTACCGCTAAGAGTTATCGGTGATGGAGATACTAAGACCCAAATACTTACGGAGTTCCATAATACGTTTTGAGCGGGTCATAGAGGTATCTGGGCCACTTATAACAAAATTAAGGAGCGGTATTGGTGGAAAGGCCTTTACAAAGATGTTGAAGACTTTGTAGCGCCGTCGCAGACCGAGTGTCAAGTTGATCCAAAGTTAAATTCTGAGAGATTAATCAGATCCAACATATCCACTTTCTATACATTTTTGGTGGGTAATTGATTTGGTTGCAATGCCATTGGGATTATGGGCGTGAAGTATCTTGTTTTTGGAGAGAGGAGCTCTCAAATTATGTGGAGGGTAGAGCACTAAGAACTAAATCTACTGAAGGGGTTTGTAGATTCATACTAGAAGATATCTGCAGTAGATATGGTGCTATTGGAAGAATGAGAGCGGATCGAGGAGAACTAGATCTTTGCGAGGAAGCGAGGACTTTCTTTGAAAGATATGGTGTAAGGCTACGGTTGACAACGGCTTATAATCCTGAAGCTAATGGCAAGAGTGAGAGAGGACATCCTCCTATTATTAATGCTCTTGTAAAAGCTTGTAAAGATAAGCCAAAACAGTGGCCAAGGCTTTTGTCTTTTCGCCTTATAAATTTGATAGAACCACTCACTTGTGTGATGGTTGGTTATACGCCAATTGAACTTATGTTAGGTAAACCAATTACGCTGCGAGAAGATTTAGTACCCACTTGGATATTCTTGGAATGGAGAGATGGCATTCTGGAGAGAGAAGCTTTTGGAACTTCGTATTCAACAACTCGAGAGTGCGCGAAGATTATAAAAGCTGCGTTGGGAGAGTTTAAGGCGTCCCGGTTGAATAACAAAGAAAGATTTGATAAAACTCATCGATTAAGGACCAAAAGCATTGAAGCGAGAGATTGGGTGTTGGTTTATGACAATGAAACTTGGAAGCATCAACATACTTGATGTGAGGAAGTTTTTCGAAGATGGTTTGAACCAGTATGTGGTTGTAACCACTCATGATAATCGGGACCTACACACTTCTTGAGAAACTGATGGGACTATGTTAAAAATTCCAATTCTTTGAAAGCGCATTAAAGCCTTCAAACGTAGAGATGGGAGATTTTCGTGAAGATATTGCGAGAATTTCAAAGACACAAGATGATGATGAAACAAATGAACTATATTTCGAACAAGACAACGAGGATGGAGCGAGAAGATAACAAAGATGGAGATGAAGACAATGAACAGTGAAAGGTTGGCACATACCGGGAGGATGTGCGAGTTTAGAAGAAGTGCGTGTCGTGATGATATCGATTATATGTTGTAAAAAACTAAATATAAGTTGATAACCTCATAGTTTTAGTATCGCAGTGCGTGGTAAATATATGAGTGTATTATTAGATTAAAAATATGTTTTGTGGTGAGAACCACGATATAGGCCTAGAGGATGGATAATAAATTTTTCGTGACAGGCCTATATCTTGGAGGCATTCGCATCTTGTCGCGATGGAGGTAGGGGCGCGGTTGGTGGCATTATTTTCTGCCGTTTCTCTCTCGTGACCCAGAGTCAAGTCATGTTTGGTTGTGTCATTCTCAAGGTCAGTGGGGTTGAACCCGGACCGCGTAACGCAAAGATCGACTTTCAAGCCAACCAACCAAGTCCGCGACTTGGCGGATCAGTATATATCGGCGGCGGCGGATTTATTGACCATCGGGAGTCGGAACTACAAGCCCGAGGACGTGGTGGGGTGAAATTATCCTAGTGAGAACTCATTTAGTTTATTTATGATTGGAGTTGATGTTGAGTTTCTTACATAATGTTAATATATAGAATAATTCGGTGGAAATCCAACCATTTGGTTGGTACCGAATAAGTAGAATAGAGTATTTTGTATTTCATTAGTTAAGGAGATAATAAGAGATAAGGGGCAGCATGGAGGTGACCATCCATGCCCAATGGCATGAGAGATGCCACATGGGCATGGTATGGGCCTTGGTGGCCCCCCCTTTCTCTCTCCTTTCTCCTTGGGAGCTGCTGGCTTTGGAGGAGTAGTGTGTTTTGAGTTTTGGAGTGAGTTGCTAAGTTTTGAGAGTGTTGTAGAGTGTTAAGAGAGCTTTCCGAAATGGTATCAAGGGAGTTCATACGTTTTGTGAGGAAGGAGCAACACTCTTTTTAGTGCAAAGAGGTCTGCTGCCATGTATTTTTGATTACCGTGACTTCGAGGAGTCACTACGTTTTGCAAAAACCGTTTCTAAGTGTGATATTTGGAAGGTTTTGTGCATCTTGAGGTTGTGTTTGTAAAAAGCTATCAAGTGTGTGATTTGAAGATAGTATGAGGCCGTGGTGCCGATTTGAAGTAGAGAGGGTTTCTTCCTCTCTTAACATGGGAGCGGTTTTGAGATGACCGTTTTTGATTTGACCTCATAACTTTTGTGTGATCTTTCTGAGATTGAGATTCAGAGGGTTTGTAATATAACTTGTCAGCTTTCTATAGAGCTATCACGCACTAACTTTGGAGCTTTTGAGTGTAGTTGGCACTCTTTTTAGTGAAGAAAGGTCTGCTGCCTTGAAAATTTGATCGCCTAACTTCTACTGTCCATAGAGTTTTGTGTGATAACCTTCAAAACTTGAGATTTGGTATGCTTGTAGTATGTTTTAGTGGCTTTCTATCAACATATTGCTTGCTTGATTCTAATTTCGTATGAAGGTGTAGTGATTAACCAAAGTAAGAGGAAAACCACGGTTAGAGTTTACTTAAACTAACAAAGGGTATACCAATGGTATATCTAGGATAAGGGTCTTATAGAAGAGGGTAGAAAAGGGGCAGGGTATCTAAGGGTAAGGACCTTAAAGGGTTAAGGGTAATTAGAAATAATTACCTTAATCATGTTTGTTAACACTAATCATAATTAATTAACATTAACTCTGTTTTATTAATCTAATCACAGTTAGAGACTAATCAAGGTTAGAAGTTTTAATTAATCCTATTTAGTCAACTAATCTTTTGTCTAATCACTTATGATTAATTAAGCTAATCTAATCTCAATTAAGGTTTACTTAACACATTAATACTAATCTTTTAACATATCCTTAATACTGTTTGAGTTATTTACAATGACTTTCTTATATAGTTTGATAATTTCTCCTGCTTCTCCTACTTCTCATCTGACTTAGGTGCAGCCAGAAACCCAGAGTTTTCCTAGGGCTAATTCTCTCTACCCGACACCGTCAATAAGGCTTGACTCTGTATAGTTATATCCACCTTTTCTAGAGAAGGGGCTATTCGTGGGGATATAATTTAGATTGGGATTATCTGTGAAAGTGCGCCATTGAGTGTCTTCTTCTTGCGGTGGTGTTGTGGTGTGTTTTTTTTTGTCTGCCAATTAGTGCGATGTCTCTGTTAAAATCACCACAAAGAATATGAGTGTGATTTGGGTGTGTTTGTATTTGGGTAGCAATTGTTTGTTGAATGTAGGGGATTAATCCGATGTCTTCAGGATGAGATGGCATGTAGAGATGGATGATAAGCCATGGTGTTAGTGGTTTGTTTGCAATATGTATGATTTGAAGATATGGTGAAATGTTTGCTGATGTTGGGATCTTGGTAACATTGCCTGGGGAGGCATAGCTGTGGTGTATTAGTGTAAGAAGACCTCCTCTAGTGGGTGTGTATCGGAATCTTTGTTCTATACAACGAATGAAGGCGTGTGTATTATTAAAAATGAGCTTGTATTGTGGTAGTAGTCGTTGTATGTGTTTGGTAGATTTGTTTGCAGTGAGTTTGGTTTCTTGAATGGTAATAATTGCGGGAAGGTTTTTGGTGAGTTGGTGTATATTGGGAAGTGCAGTGTTGAGTGAAGCAGCGTTCCAGGTAGTCATAAGTGTGCTTTGGTGGGTTGTAGTTTGGGTTTGGGATTGAATGGGGGAAGTAATCGGAAATGGTGGTGGGTGTGAGTATTCAGGAATTGGACATTTGCATCTTAAAGCTTCGATAAGTAGTTCGTTTGGTAGGTATGGAAATTCAATCATAAGTGTTTGTAGGGTTACATTGTTGTTTAAGTTTGTAATGTATTTATATAGTTCAGTGTGTATCTTGTTGGAAGGCGTAATGATGTGTTGATGTGTTTCCAAAAATTTGGTGTAAGGGTGTGGGGTACTTAAGTGTCGGGAGGGGAGGTTCGGTAAACGGGAAAGTTTGTTAAGTAGTGATGTAGTCCAATAAGGAGAAGGGTTTGAGAGTATGTGTTGTTCGCATAGCGTTAGTAGAGGGCCAATAGTCGTAATTAGTGCAAATAGGAAGTTTGGCGGTGGGAATTGGGGGTGGTTGTGTATGTACCGTGTTAAACATGGATATTTGTCGATAGTTGTTTCGTGGTCAGGGTGTGTAATTTGGATTGTTGGAGAGAATATTTTTGCAAGGTGTTTGTATTCTGGATATAGCATGATTGTGCTGGGAATAAAGTATGTTTTGTTAAGCCTTCTATGCTTGGCGGGATGTGAGTGCAGGACGTTTGGCATAGGTCCTGGATTTGATTCGATGTCACCGCAAAGTAGGAGGGACATAAAGTTGGGGATAAATTTGCCTTTGAGAGTTTTGAGTTTTGGTTTATAAAGGTGTAAGTGGGTGTATGTTTGGAGGTAGAGAATATTATTTGAATTAAGATTGGTCATCGGCGGCACTTTGTAATGGTTGTGGGGAAAGTGTGTATATTGGGATTGTGTTGTTTGATCGGAATGATGTGTTTTGGATATGTTGTATCCAAGTGTAGGAATTGCTATGAATAAAGTGTCTTTTTGTGTGATAATCGCAATGACATCTGCTCTGAATAAATTGTGTCTTCTTGGTGTGATTATCTTAATGGCATTTGCTATGGATAAAGAATTTGTTTGTGTTATGATTATCTCAATGTCATTTGCAATAAATAAAGTCTCTATTCGTGTGGTAATGATCTCAATGGCATTTGGAGAAAAAATCAAATGCATAGAATTTATGTGGGATGATTGTGTTGTTAATAATAAATTATTTTTTTGAGGAAGGAAGTTTAATGTTTGGGATGTTTTGCGGTCTTTTTGTATGGTATGGAGGGTTTTGTAGTTGGGCATTGTATTTAGGTGATTTAATGTTTGTAAGAATTTAGATGGGGATGTTGACGATGTATATGGTGGTGTTGGGTAGGTTTCACCATTTGCACTTTCTGGAGGGCGTGTTGAACAGACACTTCGTGAAGCTCGTACAATGTAACTTTCAAACATGTGCCTCGAAGTGAAAGAGTGCGTCATGTGTATTGGTAAGTGTAGTAGGGTGCATGGAGAAGGAAGTTGTGTTAGTGAAGACTTTTGGGGAGATTTAGAGAGTAAAGACGATTGCTTGTGTGGTGTTAGGTTGGACAAAGCACTTCTTGTGTTCCTGTAGCACCAAGGGTTGCTCGTATCGCTAATATAAATGTGAATGGTTAAATTCAATGTAGTAGGTCGAATGAACACTCTATTCATGTGAACTATGTGCATGCTGCTCTTATTAGATATTGGGATTGAAGTATGGGGGTTAGTTGTGGGTAAATAAGTATTAATTTGTATAAAGTGAGGAAATAGACTAGTGATAATAAAGAAAATATAAAAGCATGAGTGCAAGCAGGAGGATTGTAAATATTTAGAAAATATGGCTGATAAAGAAAGAGTATAGATAAGAATAGAGAATAAAAATAAAGGTAAGAATAACAGTTCAAAAAATAAAAATACAATTAATATAGTAAGAAGGAATAAAAAAAGGGAGATGGAAATAAAGAGAAGAGCATTAGAGAAAATAAAAATAATATCAATAAATATGAAAATAAAAATAGAGAGAAAACTAAAAACAAAAAAAGGGGGGGAAAAAGGGTGAAGGGCGTGTATGAGTTTAAGGCCAGCTATTATGGTATATAGTGTCGGAAGTAATTTAACGTGAGTATTCCATGGTAATAGGGTTACTGGAAAATATCTAGCTTGATGCGATGTCGAGTGACTGATGGAAAGAGGAGCAGGTGACCGTGAGAAGGAAGGTCTCGGCAGGAGGGGCTACGCAAGTGTTTTTGTTTGGGAGTCCATGGCGATGGCTCGATTGGAAGGTGTCGGCAGGAGGGGCTACGCAAGTGTTTTTGTTTGGGAGTCCATGGCGATGGCTCGATTGGGATCTCCTGCTTGCCATGAAAAGGAGATGGAACCGTTCTCCCATCATCGAGCATGGCCCCCATACCGCATACAGCGTTGCTCAGATAACAATACATGCAGGAATGAGCACGCCAAGGTGATTGGACCTTGCAAAAAATACCATCTGCATTACAAAATAGCCTGCCGGCCACAACAGCTTTCTCTTGCGACCAACATGCTTTCCCCTCTCCTCTCCAATTGCGATTGAGGTGTGCTGGGAGTGAGAAAGAAGGGAGAGAGAGGGGTGGTAATTGAGAGGCATATTGGTGAGTAAGGTTTAATTGTGATTCGGTGAAAGATGTGCAATCGTTATTGAGGTTAAGAGATAAAGATATTGAGAGGTAGGAGGGAGGGTGAAGTGAGACGAATGAGTGCAAAGGAGGTTTCAGATGTGTATTCCAAGGGTTTGAGCATATCATTACAATGCAGCAAAGAAAAATGGGACTAAGCCCTAGCATGTAGATTGTACTAATCATATACCTGGTGGATTTGTGAGTCCGGGAGGGTGGTTGGAAGACATTTGCAGGGGCCTAGCCAAAAGCGCAGAAGAGATGCCACTCATATGCTTTGAGTAGTCACTCGAAGCGGTGGTGAGAAGTGTGAGTTGTTGCAGCAAATGCTGGTGTTGAAGTTGTTGGGTGGAGGCAACAGCATCGACCACCGATAAGCTATGTTGATTTATCTCGGAACCAAGTGATGTCATTCGAGATTGTAAGCTGTCCACCCCCTCCTGGATGGAGTTGCAAATTTGAGTGAGCGTTGGTCCATGTTGTGTCTCATTTTTGAAGGCCGTGAGAGCATCTTGAAGAATGACTCTGGTGGGTCTCTCGTCCAAAGAGCGAGCGCTGGCTACTGGAGCGGTACCGGACATGCTCCTACAATGGGGCATAAAATCTACGAGCCTTCCGAGAAGAGGGACAGCTTTCTGTGTACACCAGGTTGTGTATGCAGATGCATTTAGGCATCTGATTGTTGCTATGCCATCATGCCTTCCCATTGTGTCATCTTGCGCTTTGTTGTAGGTGATGCTCACCACATTGTTGACTCCTATGAGTTTGTACAGGGCGGCAGAAACTTCGTATTGAGCATGTTGGAGGCTAAGCCCAAGTACCACAATTGATGTCGTGAGAGCATCCACGGCAGGATGTTGCTGCTTCGAGTCAGTTGGTGCTGGGAGGTTGACAATGGTGGTAGCGCAACCTTTCAGCGTCAAAGATGTTGTAAGCAAGAACTGCTTAGACAAGGCTCCCGTAACAGTGATGTCGGCAGTGGGGGTATGCAGAAAACGTTTGGCAACGCCAACGACCTCAGCAAATCCGGAGTTCAAGTAGCAGAGGTGGATGAGGTCCGCCAGCAGCTGTCTCGAGTTGTAACTAGTGAGGGACGAGCCAGAGATTTGAAGGCGTCGATTGTTCGCTGGAGAGAGAAACTCGTAACCTTTCTCCACCTTCCCAATCACAAATTCTTTGTTTTGAAGCTGCAAAGTGAAGATGTGGTGTCCTCGAAGCAGAGCGATGCCATCCGTCTCCGGATTGAGTAGGTCAGCCCGTAGAAATCCGAGCCACCCGTGTGTCTTGTTGTTTACTATTGCACTCACTGGTTCGCGGTACCTGCTAGCTAGTGGGATCTTCATGTGTTCGAATCTTGCTATTGCGGCGTCCTGCACTTGCTGTTTTGTCATTTGATGGTAGTCGGAATCAAATCTAATGATGATTTAATGATGATCAAATCTAATGATGAAATGTTTTGGAGAGACCTGTAGAAGGACATATTGCTGTGTCTACCGGTATCTAGTAAGGTGCAAATATTGGCCGGGATGACCGTCAGGACGTGCCGTTGGATACAATTTCTGTTCAACATGTGGGAACGCATGGCGGCAAGAGTGAAATTCTAATATCTCCGTATCCGGCATAACACCATCTGCTAAGGCTTCCGGAGCTAAATCTCTAAGTTTTGGTAAGCCTAACTCGACATTAATCTGCTCATGGACGCTAAAAGATAACCATAATAAGGATATGCAATCGATATTAGAAAGAGGAGGAGGGTTCGAAGTGTTGCCTGTCGTATGATGTAAGGATGCAAGAGGCGGTGTCGAAGTTGGTGTTGGAAGATGTGTCGGTGTTGGAGGTGCGTTCATCTGGAGGGCAGCTACAGCACTAATGGGAGTGCTCAGGTATTCGCTAGAAGAGGAGTCTTTAGAAGAAGAGGCTCTATTGATGGCGGGTGGTGAGCCTGATGTGTCACTGGAGTCCTCTGTGCTCTGATGTCGTCTAGGACGTTTGTTGGAGATTGTAGGTCTAGCTGGGAGGGCTGGGAGCGGGAATTGCTGGCAGGCACGTCCGGTACTTCGCTCGGCAGGTTTGTTCGCACCTTCTGCAATAGGCTTGGGTGGCTTGACAATCAACTTCCTTTTGCCGGAGCTGGTGGAAGATGAGCGAGGTTGAGACTTGGACGACCCTGTCGACTTAGACTTAGAATCTTTCATGGCGGACACACTGGTGAAGCAGAAGAGGTGCAATGTGTGTAGAAATGTGCGAGTGCGAAGTGAAGATTCATGTGTTGAAAGCGGATCATTTAGAGGGATGTGAAAGGGAAGTAGTTGGTGGATAAGGCAATGCACGTGTGGAGGAGCGAGTTTTTCTTTGTGTTGAGGTGTGGGGGAAATACTGGAAGCAATGAATATGGTTGTATGTGTGTCCGTTTGTGGGGAAGCGGTCCATGCAGCTGGGTGGTGAAAGGTTGGGGCACTATGTGGAGGAAGCTGGTGGAGGTCAGAGAAGAGCGGAGGAAGTTGCAGACATGTGTGGTTGGGAGAGGAACAACAATGCAGTTGCGAGAGATACCTATTGGGAGGGGTTGAGGGGCGTGTAGGTGTTTTGGTGGTGGCATGTAAGGTTAACCAAGAATGAGTGAATATGTAGATAGGGTTGTGGTAAGAATGCAATATCTTCCAGAATGAGTGAATATGTGGATAAGGGCGGCGGAGGTAAGGATGTGTGAGCATTGGAAAGGTGCGGTATTGTGTGCTGGTGAGTAGGTGAGGTTCGTGAACAGCATTGGTAGTGTACGTTGATGGGAGTGCGAGAGAGGACTGTAACGGTGTGCTAGAGATGCATAAAAGAATTGTATGCGGTGTGTTTTGTGGCTGAGAAATGTGTGTAAAATGTGTTGGTGGTTCGATGTGAGAGAAAGAAGTATGAGGGGAACGAGCATCTCTGGTATGACAAGATTGAAAGGAGAAGAAGAAAACCTGCGGCACTCGAGCCTCGGTGGTTGTTTGATGGGTTCTTGTATGCTTTTCATGCCGGTCTTGGAGCTTTGGAACTCTTACTTGTGAGAGGTTGAGCTGTTGGGGAACCGCTTCATTGTTGTAGGTGTTCAAAAACACATTCCATTTCGGTGTGAAGCTCAATGTTGGAATTCCATTGATGTAGCCGGTGTTTGAACCGGCAACGTTGTACGGCGAGCTTTGGTGTAGGAGAGGTTGAAGCAACACTGGCAACAGGTAAGCGATGGCGAGGCGGACGTTTGGTGGCGATGGTGCGGCGGCAGCTGTAAGGAACCGCATTTTGCGGAGCTCTGAGGCTCTTCACAATCTAACTTGTTCTCCTCCCTATTGGAGTAAGTGTTGCAATTCTCTCGCTCCCCACTTTGCAACGAGGATCGGGCCCTTTCTCGGACCAGGGATAAAATTAAAAGGTTCCAAATTCTGAAGATGAAGATGGGTAGATAGATAGAAACTCTGGTGTTTTCTAAGGGGCCGGCGTGAATGAAGTGTCTGTTTGTAATGTTAATATCTCGATGGCCACTGGACAAGGGAAAATTGGACAAGGATGGGCTCCTGAAGAGATTAGCCTTTTAGTTGAATTTGAAGAGCTCCATAGTTGATTTTTTACAATAAATGGTTTTTTTTTTTTTTATCTTCTAAAGCTACACCAATAATGTAATATAGTGTGGCAAACAATAATTATGAACTGCAACATTAAGGCACCACAAGCCTTGGCTTGGTGGTTAGGGCACAGGCCCCCAATGAGGAGGTCGTGGGTTCTATTCCCCATTCCGGCATGGTGCTCACCACTATAGTCCACCCAACTATTGTGGGGGGTCTTTGGACCTTGTTGTATGGGTACCTCAAAGCCCTTTGGAAGGATACTATGTCAAGCATCTTCAAGGCACTAGTGACTAGGCTAGAAACTAGCGTAGTTATAGTGTCCACCCTCGAGAGGGGGAAGTTGTATTGTTCCAATTTTCCCTTGTCCAGTGGCCATCGGGATATAAGCATTACGAACAGACACTTCATTCACGCCGGCCCCTTAGAAAGGGACCGGAGTTTCTATTTATCTATCTATCTGAACTGCAACACTAAATAGCAACTATGACTCTTAGGGCCGCTTTATACTTGGGGCCGGATTGAGGGCTGGCCCGAATTCTTCAAATTTCAACTAATAGGATGGCTCGATTCTTTCAAATCGGGCCCAAGGACTTTATACTAGGGCCCGACCAAAACTTCAACTTATCCTATGTGGCATCCTACCTGGCACTGTTTTAGCACCAAAATGTTCGGGCCCAACTGATGCAATTGGGACAAGGTTTACCCGGTCCCCAACTTCCCACCTTGGGCCCAAACCCTAGCCGTTCAATCCGGCCCGCTCTCCGGCCGGCCCTAGCTTGTGTATAAAGTGGGCCTTAGTGTTATAACATTATATGAATCATACCACGGGGCCTTCAGTTCTAGAGATTTCCAAGAGTAACTCCAAAATTTATATTGCACCTTTCCAGAACCTCTAAGAGAAAAATTAACTATATTTCTGAATGCAACTCAAACGGGAGATTCTGAAAAACAAACATTTTTTCTAAATCCTTCAAATAGTGATAAAAAGATGACATTTTTGAAATTGGAATATTCCTATAAAAACCTAGGGTCCTGTCGATATGTTCATACGTAAACTCAAACACTAAATACGTATATTAAACAAAATAAAATCCGACTATGATTATGTCTAGAGACAAACAAGATCCTTTCTTCAGTGACAAAAACAATATTCATGATATCTATAAGCATATTTCACAAGCATAAACGAAAAGAAAAATGCCACATCATATAGATGTTGGAAATAAACACTTTATTTACATGAAACGTAGAATAAACATGAGGCTCTTCTATGCTACAAAAATATTAGGAACTTCAACATATTTCACTTTGGTGTTTCATGTGGTGCACCCATTGCCAACATTAACAAAGAAGTAAGTCTCATCATGATTTTCCATAAGGTTCTATCGAACTCACCAAACAAAAATCTCATGTGCAGAAATCTAAGGTGATAGGCTATATGCATCCCAATTTCAAATTCTTTTTGGGAACCACATGCCAATATGCCCCGTTGAGAGAGGAAAATAACATTACGAACGTCGATCAATTGTTGATTCCAAGAATGGCCAATTTTTCTAGTAAGCAATTGGTTATTTTTTAAATATGTTAAATTTGCCTTGAAAATAGAATCATGACCCAAAAGGACCCAAAGAGCTAACTCACGTAGCAATCTTGGAATTCTTAAATCTCTCAAATTCCTCTTACAATCTTGGCTAAAGCCATTGCACTTACTTACTTTGTTTGTGTCTTTGACCATGTTATGCTTTACCAATAGTCTTTTATGTTTACTAAGGCAACTTTGGCTGCAAGTGTAATGTATGACACTTTTATCAGATTCCTCTACATATTTTTTTGTGTTATTGCCACCGTCAAGTTGCTTTCATGGTATTTGTAGATTTTGGCCATGGTAGTACTTTGGAAATGCTTGAATAGTTTATATTGACGGTTCAGCAATACCATGCAGAGCCGGATCTTTATTCATCCACTTAAACATGGTCTTTCAGACTCCTAATGTCGAAACTTGTTGGAGGTTGTTTAGAGCATTTAGATCAAGGTGATAAAGTAGTGGGTGTGCATCACTCAATCCAACCTCTACAATATTTATAAACAATCAAAATAAGATAACAACAAAATTTTTTTGAGCCTAATAAAGTCTTTAATAAATTTGAGGGCTATATTAGTACCCATGTGCATTAGAAGTATCACATTGTAAATAGACTATATTTCAAGCAATTAGAGTAAAGCTATGGTCTTTTATTGTACAATTCATGAAAGATCAAGTCATTAAATACAAAACATAAGGACAATCAAGGCATATATTTGAATGGATATTAACCTTAAAGGATTTTTTTGATATATAAAAACTCTGTAAATTATTTTTACCTATGAAAACTAGACTTGGAGATTGAGTCACGAAGATTTGGCCTTTCTTAATTTGAAGATAGTATTTTGCCACATGGAAACTTGAAAGCAAGGAATGTAACCTAAAGATGCTTACATTTTCAAAACAACTCAAAAGCCAAGACAATGATGGTCAAATTGATAAAATAAGTAGTTGCGTAAGTAAGAAGTATTTTGGATCCCCATTTGCACCATTTGCATATAAGCTGCAAGAATGATAAAACCAACTTAATGTCCACATAATATACATAGGGTCTAGTGGTATAACAAAATCAACGTACCATGGGCACCATTTGTCATTTCAATATCAATTAAAGCATGTATAACATTTTTAGTGATAATGCAACACCTTTAATTCATATTATCAAAACCCTCTCTAAGTTGTAGCTCATAGATAAAAGAATGTCGAACACTTTAAAAAATGTTGAATAAGAAGTTGAATAGAGAATGCAATAACCATTGCATGCTACCCTTTATAGTAGGTCGGTACTTGCCACATATACTGCATATCAATTAAGTTAACCAAGGTCACTTTGAAATTTAAAAAGTGATTCTGTTATGAACATATTTCAAAAAAAAAAGAAAAAAAAGAAAAAAGAAAAAAAGCTAAATCTAAATTGCCTTATCTTAGATCACATATTGAGATTGCTCTAAGAGATCCTATAATTAAAATTTGAATTTGCGATTTGTTGCATACACATCTCGTACTATACGAAACATTCAATAGAAATCTTAGTGAAAAATGTTAATTTTAAGCCAAAAACCTAGGCTGCACGAAGTTGCAAATGACCAATTTAGTTTTTAAATATAGTAATAGGTTACCAAGTGTTTTCTACACTTACAATTTTGCCTCGATGAAGAATTTTTGTTAAATTTAAATTCTCATGACCTACATTTCTACCAAATACAAATATTCAAGCACCTATATTATTTTCTAATTTCAATACGTGTTGAAAAAATACGAAACAATCCTCCTATAGGGTAACCTTTTGTAAACCACGCAATACATGAGCTATCACAGTCTCGACTGTCAATGTAAGCTATTATTTGAAAATCTTTTTAACGTGCAATTGGTGCATTAATCTCTTCCATCCTTTTACCCCAATATTTTGCATTCTAGTCGATGCATTTTTTTGTCAAAGAAAGCCTTCAGTGAATCACCATATACATCAAGTCGGTGACTCGGTTCCATATTTTCAGTGCATATTAAATCCAAGGCCTCTGTGAGCCAAAAACCTACACACAAGTGGCCTTTGGTCACAAGGGTTATTTTAACAAGGGGAAAAGGGAAAAGGGAAAAGAAAGAACAAGCGGAAACTTGAAGGAAAACAAAAACACTTGGAGGTGGCCCTTAGTTTTTGGGCCACCATTTCTTTGTCGTAGCTCCAAATGGGGCGTACCATAGCTTTTTGGAAAGCTAACTTCAATGTGCACATACTTCTAAAATCTCAAAAGCAGGAAATTTGTGAGCTAGGACTGATTGCCGTTTAATTGTGGCGGTTTTTTGCCACTGCCGGGGGGAAACGTTTTCAACACTCTAACTTTGGGTGCTCATATCTCCCTCTCTACCTACTGGAATTAAGCATGCCTCATATCATTAGAAAGCTCTACCAAAGTTCTATCTATTGTAAAAATCTCAAGACCATACAACTAGCACTCTGTGACTAGTCGCCGATCAAAGGCAGCTGATTTGTTCAACCGCGGGGGTGGGAACTCTTCCAACACCCCGATTTTGGGAGCTGATTTCTCCCTCTCTAATTATCGGATTGGGGCATACCATATACTCTAGAAAGCTCTCCTTGAACTGTACCTACCCTAGAAATTGCAAGCGATTTGACTTACAATTGGTGCAGTTATAGGGAAAACAAATTGGCAGACTTTCATGGGGTTAAAACAAGGCAATATCTAGCATTGAAATTTGATGAGGTTCAAAAGGAACAAGGAAGGGGAAGCAATTTGAGAAAGAGGCCCACGACCTTCATCTCATAATTTAACGATAGAGTCCTCACAAGAAGATCAAGGTGAACAAGAAGATCAAGGAGAACAAGGAAGATGCACAAGATGGAGAAGAAGGAGGCCCAAGGCCTTCCTTCTCCTACTCTAACTAGATTGATTGGGGTAGGAATAGATGGAACAAGATGGAAGAGGAGGAGACCCACGGCCTTCATTCTCCTCCTTTACCTAGATTGCTTGACAAAGGAAGAGATTGATCGATACAAGCTTGGAAACAAGCTCTTTTAAACAACACAAGCAACGGCCAAGGGCGGCTTAACCTAACTCTAGGGCGGCTTGCCCTAACTCTAAGGCTAATAACACAGAATTCGTTAATTTTGCACCCAAGAAGTGCAATCACTACAAGGAAATGGGGCCCGAGATGACAAATAGTTGACAAAAAAATGTCCGAAATGACGAAGTCAGCATCTCGCAGCCCAACTCTGTCACTTTGGACATTATTAATGTTTTTGTCAACTTCTTGTCAAATTCTAGTCAACTTCTTGTCAATTTTTTTTTATTTACGACAAGCATGGAATTGCTAAAACTTTTTGTAGACTTTAACCGTAGGATCTTGTAATTTACTTGTTTTTGAGCTACCGCTGAAATTTTCAACCGTTGGATCTTCTCCATTTGTGAGATCATAACGTTCAAAGTTGATGCAAAATGTCAAAATACGACATTTTGCATGAAGTGCAGAAACTTTGAAGAACTATAACTTCTTCATCCGGACTCCGTTTTGGACAAAATCACTTGGGTTGGTTTTCATATAGAAAAATACCTGCATGAAATAGTGCAAAAAAAATTTTGAAAAAAAAAATAATTTTTACATCGTGAATAATATTCAAAGTCTGCTCGGTAGTAAAAAAAGGCCCTAGCATTAAAAAAAAAAAAATTTAAAAAAAAATTGAAATTTTTTATACATATAAAAAAATACCTGCATGGAATATTTCAAAAAAAAATTTGAAAAATTTTTTTTTTTTACATCGTGAAAAATATTCAAAGTCTGCTGGGTAGTAAAAAATGGCCCCAGCCTCAAAAAAAAAAAAAAAAAAAAAAAAATTGAAATTTTTTATACATATAGAAAAAGACCTGCATGGAATAGTGCAAAAAAAAATTTTGAGAAAAAAAAATTTTTTACATCGTGAAAAATATTCAAAGTCTACTGTACTTGTACTTAAAGCATATATATATAAAAAAAAACATAGCTTCGGACATGAAATTAGATAGTAGGTGAGTTGGCTAACCACTTGGACTATACCCGTGAGGTCGAGGGATCAAATCCCCTGGCATACCACTTGTGAGCCTCCACTGGTGGGGCCCGCGTTGCCCGCGGTAGGGCCCTCGCTACCCCCTTGATGGGGCCCGCGCTATTTTTCGTTGTGCCAACGCTGCTGCCCGGCGTGCCCGAGCAGAGAAATGTTTCCTCAAAATTTCCGAATTTTTAATTTTTTTGCATTGTGGAACTTCGTCCAAATTGACAAATGAATGATAGAATTCTGTCAATTGAGTGACCAAATCAGGGTCTCCTAATTGACGGAGCAATTGGCAGGTTTCTGTCAAAATTTCGTCAATTAGGATACTATTCTCCTTGTAGTGAATGTACATTTGCAATCCGTTTTGACTGAAATCCCTAATTTTTTCAAGTTGGTATACCAAAGCAATATCAATGTGGATACTCTATTTTCTTCATGACAATGTACACTTAATAAAAGTCATTGCAACATGCAAAACTTCCATACAAGAATTATTAAAATTCTCATGATAGTCCATTTGAAAACATATATTTATTGCAACTTAAAACTCAAATACATTCATGATGAAAGATAGTTCTATTTACTTTACTCTAAATAAAACATTACATGCTTTTTTCTTACAAAATAAATATACATCTGACACAGTCTGAACAAACACTGCACCCTTTACAATACGTATTGTATAAAAACCTATCATTGCAACTCAGGAGTAGTTTCCACTATTAATTCGACACTTTTCAATTGCGGTTGCTCCTCCCCCGTGGCAAGTGTAGTTCCTCGCCCTTCACGTAGCCGCATCTCCCATGCAATCAAATGGTCCGCACAGTACTATTGCCGCTTTGGCCAACATAGCATCTATCACTCTAGATGGCACTTGGTCCAACCCTGGATTTTTGTTCAAAACAAACAGTGCCTCCACAAACATATAGTTGCCATCCTCACCTACGCGGCGAACCTCGAGCTTTGTACTTGTTTGGAGCCAATATCATCCGCTCGTGCCCACTCCATTGGCTTTGAGGTGCCATGTTTACTGTGTAGATATATCCGATTAACAAACAATAATAAATTTAGGTATAAAAATGAGGTTCTCAAGTAATAAGTTATCAGGTGATAATTTTACATTTATCAATGTGATATGTTTATAAATATTTATTATTTAAAAACCAAATATAATGAAAAAATAAAAGTTTGTATTTATACTTTAGTACTTTACTTTAGTAACTAACTTTCTTTAAAAATAAAATTTCGTAAAGAAGCATTCAACAATGTTATAAAAAATGATAATTTTACAAACACATATGACTTTTGAGTTGACCAAAATAAGAATGTTAGTTTTTGGAAAATGAAATATCAAACATACAAACAACCCAAAAAAAATCTATAGCCACAAAAAATCACAAATTACAAAAAACCTCATGGGTACAAACCATCATAAATAAATTCAAAAAATGGTTTTGCAATGAAACTCATGGGTTATATAACGCTTCAATTGAATAAAAATTAAAATTTGAAACAAACTTTAAAGTTCAAAATACAACATTTAATACTGAAACGACAAAAACCCTCAAAAAATCTAAAAACCCACAATTTGAAAATATTACTACAATGAAATTCTAAACTCGTTTAAAAAAAAAAAAAAAAAAAAAAAAAAACTATCAAAATTGTAAAAGGTCCACAAACTTCAAACAACACAAAATCCTATAACTACATAAAAGGATTGCAATGAAATCTTAAAACTCCAAAATAAACTACTAAAACCTATAAAACTACATAAAAAGTATGGAACAACGAAATATTTCAAACTATAGAAATCCCTAAAGCTACAAAATAAATGTGCAATGAAACCCTAGTATGCCATGAAAATTTATATAAACACAAAAAATCAGAAAACAACAAAAAAATAATTAAGTGTACAAAACCCTAAAGCTACATAAACATTAATTTGCAATGAAACCCTAGTATTGCAAAAAAAAGTTTACAAGAGCTCCTAAAATCATGTAAAATTGAGATTCTTATCAATGAAACCCTATTTTATTTAGTATAAAAGGTTGAAGAGGTCATCAATTCTTGTTATTCCAAAAAATACTCATCTTCAAGGTAAGTGATAACTTGCAAATAATCAAAATGTGGGGAGGGGTACTTATACCTTCCCCATGTCGCATGGTCGTTGCGGCTCGTGACTGTAGAGAGGCGAGTGGCGACCCAACCCTACGAGGGAGACCAATCGGCCCAGGCATCAAGGAGCGAGGCGGCGGCCAAGCGGCCAGCACCGGGGACCAAGCGGCCAGCATCGGGAACCAAGCGGCCAGCATCGGGAACCAAGCGGCCAGCATCGGGGACCAAGCGATCAGCCTAGGCTGCTGCCAACCGCCACCCCTCCGCGCGTGCGGAGGTCATAGCTACCGCCGGGCGGCCAAGGAGGGCTGTTCGGCGGCATGGGAGTATTTATTTTTATTTTTTTATTTTTTAAAATTTTATTTTTCATTTTTTCATTTTTTATTCATTTTTTTATTTTTTATTTTTTATTTTTTATTTTATTTTTCTAAATCTTAAATTGACAAAACTTTTAAAAAATTATTTGAAACTTTTGTTGCATATTACTTTTTGAAAGTTTTTCATTTTTATTTAGTACTCGATCTTGTTTTTCTTTCTTTTGTTCGTTTTCTTTTTTTTTCTAGCTCTTGTTGTTTTTTTTTTCCTTTTCAATTTTCTTTTACTTTTTTATGGTTTGCTCTAGTTTTTGAGTTGGGAAGTTGCATCTCCATGTAATATAGTATAGATAAACTAGTATGATTCCCGACGGGAAAGGTCTTTACATGGTACTTTTCAAAAAGTATCCCGTGTCTACCATTTCCTCAAACGGCTTTTTTTCTCCCTTTTTCTCTCTCTTTAGTCATATTTTTTTAATACATAAAAGAAGGTAGGTAGGTTGGTAAGTTGGTAGGTTGGTAGGTTGGTAGGTTGGTACATTGGTGGGTAGGAAGGATTGCCGAACAATATTTTATTATAGAAGTAGATAACATGCATGTAATTTTCTTTTACTTCTTATGTTTTGCTCTAGTTTTTGAGTTGGGAAGTTGCATCTCCATGTAATATAATATGGATAAATAACATGCATGTAGTATTTTTAAAATACTCAAAGCGACCGTTTATTTGAGGTTTTAGTTTACTTATGTGTTGTGAGATTTCCAAGTTTGTGTGTCTCTAACTTACTCAAATTTAATAATATTGACTTTAAATTTTTCGTGAGCGCCGTTGGCACAATATTAATAGCACCCTTGACAATAAAATAGAATTTCCATAAAATATAAGATTTTATAGTGAATAAAAATTATGGAGACAATCTCATATTATAATCTACTCTCATTAGTATTATCACACCTAAATACACATTTTTAAATCCCTAAATATTAGAAGGAAATTCCCAACGTTTTTTTTGTCAAACGCCATGCAAGTAAAGAAATGTCTTAGGTCTTGCTTTAGTAATGTTCTTACAAAAACAAGTAAAGTTATTGTATTGATGAGAAACGTTGTTTACAATTTCAAATATTTAAAATTGAAAACATTGCTAGAGTTGATGATTACATGTTCAAATATTTAAAATTGAAAATACTGCCAGTACTTCTAGTAGTGTTGTTCATAAATCTCCATACATGAATACAAAGTTTGAGATACAAGGAGTATGCAAATATTTTTACTAATAATAATGTATGCTTAGAATCAAAGATCTTAGACTATACTAGAGTCGCATGTACTAATTACACCATAGTACGGAAAGCTCCGTTTACTCATTTTAGATGATGTGAAGGTTTGACACTTGATAGCGCTAACGGTGGATCCCAGAGAGGTTCAAGCAAGGTATTCCGTTTTATATGGGAAAAGTTGCGGATTTTGGTCATGGAAGGTGGGCAACAAAATTGAAGTAGTGCGGTATTGGCCGCAATGGTGCGGATCGCGAGAAACATCATCAGTTCTTGATAGACAACGGTATTCGAATTGCATGGAGTCAAAGTGTGAACCATCAGGTGAAAGACATGGATGGGTGGAAAAAGAAGGATCGATTCATTCATGGGTGGATAAAGCACAACATGCAAGAACCAAACAACCGCAACAACTTTGTATTCCAATACATGGTGTTTCAACGGAGCGAAACATCAAAATTCCAATTTTTGCAAAACCCCACACCTTTTAGAATACATTGCAATGCAAGTTGAATATATAGATAACGAACGCCTCCGAAATGATATAGACCATTATTAGTATAGAAATTAGGTAGAAATAAATATTTAGGGAGGAGAAGGTGTGCTTTTAGCAGTGTAAGTTTATTTTAGTAGTAATCATAAATTATGGTTGCTAACTAGAAGAGTTTGTAGAAGTATTAAAATTCTTTTACATTACATGTTTTTTTTGTTACAAAAATGCAATAAAGTTTTTGATATCTTGGCCATCTATACCACTTGAAGGAGTCTAAAATTTGGGAAATGAATGGTACACATAAAAATTGCCAAGATACATGGCATCCAATTACGAGGTTCATTAATTACCAGGAAGAATATTTTTTTAGAATTTTGATATTAAAATAGGATACCACATTCAAGGATGAAATGATCCACCTAATTTCTTTAAATGCGATTTTTTGAACCATCCATTTGCAAGTGCATGATTCTACCCCCAAGTGCAAAAATTCCTAATTATGTGTTTAATAAGCCCTAATTACTTGAAGCTCCATGAAAGTACACACTCCACGGATGAACGCGTTCCATCCTTCAAGCATCGAATTCATCACCGACTCTACCAACGGAAGTAGCTCACACATATTACCCAAAGTTAAGTGAATAAAACCAAGATAATCAGTCATAAACACTAACATGAACATCAAAGGTTAGAGGTGAAAGGCCAAGAGTAAAATGTCCAACTCTAATATAAGCAAGTAGTCTATTTCTACTTTTTGGGTTCACTAGGGGGGATCTTCACTCCTCTTGTCTTTCCTCATCATTCATTGGATTCACGAGGGAGGATTTTCCCTCCTCTAGTTTTTTTCGACTAATCCCAATCTAAAGCTTAATTTCGTGCCAAACAATCTACCGAAAGCCTTCCAACAACTAACCCCTAATATTCATACTACATTCATAACTAAAGTATCCTAATTCCATCAAATAACTTCAAAATCACATGGTTTGTTAACTCCTCATTGATAAAAACCACACTAAACAATATTTTAACAAGACAGTGTGTAACACGCTCTCACAGCCTCAAACGACCACATTATATCTGCACGTATACTTCCAATTAAATATCATACGCAATCTCCATCACTACCCTTATGGATAGTGAACCTATGGCTAATGGCCTATACTTTTCTCTAGTTGGATTGTTTTGGTTATCACCACTCTTATACCCTAAATTCCTATAATAATGATCCACGAAGTTCGAGTATTTATTGTATATTAACTATTATCTTCAAAAAAACTTCTAAAATTTGAAAAAAAGGTGTGAAAATCTTTTTAAAGTTGGAAATTTTTTAATAACAAAATTATTCGTAATAACTATGTTGAGTAAATATTAAATATGGTTGGATTTATTTATTTATTTAATTATTTTAATTTTTTGTATGCACCCTAGAATATGTATGAAGTTCTCAAGTTTTTGTTTGTATAAACTGTTTCGGCAAATCTTATGATGATGATTCTTATATGCAAGTTTCATTCCTAAAACCTTCATATATACCTTTTCTTTTGGATTTCAAAAAATGGTTTGGAACCTTATATTTATAACAACATATAAAGAATAACATTATGGATATCACAATTCAAAGATATGTTTTACAAAGTAACAAGTCCAAATTTTGTTTGCTAATAAAATCATTATACGACCTACAAACAATATGTTGGAGTATGATAGTACCTTTTGATTTTTTTATTCTAGACAAGGACTTTTAATATAAATTTTAGATATAGAACATTATTTCAAACAAGTTTTATTTATGGTTATCCAAATATCCAATATATACATGGTGTGCAAATTCAACTTGATTGACATGCTAGAGCGTGAACTTTAAGTCAAAAAAATATATAAAAGAAATCCTAGACAAATTTAAATATGTCTGAAAATAATCCATCAAGTAGCGCACTTGAAGCTGGGATATACCATTCTAAAGAAAATAGCATTAATGTCCTTCCAAACAAACAATAAGAAATGTACAAAATTCCATACAAACAAGCTATAAGGAGCCTCTAATACTTGGTTACTTGCACAAGTTCAAATTTAATAATTTATGTACAATACTTAGTCCAATTCATGGAATATTTGCACCGATTCATTAGCTTGGCGTCAAAAGAGTCTTAAATAAGATATTGAAAAGAGCGAATACTCAAAGCCTTACATATCAACATAAGTCTACTATTATTGATTTGATTCATTTCATTGTTGGTTGTTTGTGATGCAGAGGGCAACCTTGGCACTTAAATATCAACCTTAGGTTCTTTATTTCAACTCAACTCAGGTCTTATATCGTAGCAACGCCAAAAACAAAATATTGTCAACTTATCATCAACGAAAGTTTGATTACATTGCATTTTTTACAACAACCAAATTATTATGTTGACTACTAACAATTATTCAAAAACCAAGCTACCTATTATGGCTCCTCGGTATAATGAATCATGCATATGCCTTAGTCAAAATTCATAAATCATAAAAATCAAATCATTTTGATCTTTGATATTATTTCAAAAGAGAGAAAATCAAATTCACATGAATACCTTCTTAATACGCATCTACATCAACAATGTCGACTCATTTATCAACAAAAGCACTTTTCAGAGTGAAGCATTACATTTACTTTAAAAAAATTGATACTAATTCATGATAATTTATATGAATTACATCAAGAACTTGATTATGATCAATCATCAACAACCCAATTATAATAATTTATATATTTAAACTTTGCAGCTGTTGGAGGCATGTTAGAACATATGATTTATGTACATTATGTCTACTTAAAGAAGTGAATCTACAATAATATAAAATTAATATAATATTGACATAATATACATAAAACATAGATATAATATAAATATTATATAAAAACATAATATGTGTTTGAAAGTTAAATTTTTTTGTATTAGAAGTATTTTAAGTGTTAATTAAAAAGTAACATTGATTTAAAAGAAAATGGTTTATGGAACTTAAATTTAAAAGTGTATTAAAATCAATTACTTAGTATTTTTATAGACATCAATCGTTAATCGTTTTGGTTTCTGGGTATTCTTGAAAATCACGTTTATTTTTATTTGCTGATAAAACTTCCAGTTTATAATGTATAAATAATCGGAACTTACGTATATCAAGTAAATTTTATCTTGAGTTTTGTATTATTCTCAAAATGACATACTTTATGTGTTGATTACGAAGAAAAATCATAATACTATTGAGCTTATTCTCCTAACATATGAGACGAATCTAAATAAGATAATCATTCATCTACAGAGGAGAGACATAATGAACATACGCAATTGTGGTTTCATGGTAGCGTGGAAGTCTTACATATTTAAAAAGTCATACCCCTTGTTACATAATTTGCCTAGCCCATTCAAATAAAGTGTGAAGCCAACGATACAAAAGTAGCAAAAATGGCAGCGATAAAGCGTTGGCATCCGTGCAGCTTTTATATCGTTTGTTCATTTATAAGCGCAATTGAATTACATCTACTTCTTCTTCATCTCAACTGATTTGTTAATCCTCCCAGGTGTACGAGGTTCTACTGCTCAACTGATTTGTTAATCCTCCCAGGTGTACGAGGTTCTACTGCTCAACTGATTTGTTAATCCTCCCAGGTCTACGAGGTTCTACCGCTCAACTGATTTATTTATCCTCCCACGTCTACGAGGTTCTACTGAAGGTCAATGAGATTGTGGTATTGGCACTTTATATGGGTGTGCAAATTGCTTGTTCTTTGTAGAACACAAATAACTAAAAGAATGAAACTTGATAAGAAGACTTGTGTAAATGTGACATTTGCAATATCTACTCTGGTTCATGAACAAATTTTGAATAAAAAAAGTAGAATTTTGTATTTTAAGAAATTATAATCAACAAAAATATGAATATTGTTGTTTTTGTGCATCTTGTTGTTTTTGTTACCTTGTTTTAGTGTAGTGTGGTTAAGATTTGTTTATTTAATTTGTTATGTATATTCACTTTTTAAAAAATTGTACCATTTAATTTTATTTAATAATTAATACTTCAAATACTTAGGTTCAACATGAAAGGATGTGTAGGTTTAGAATTAATTAACAAATTTACCATTATAGAAAAATACACCGTAGAAGCTACTCAAAGGACAAACTTACTTCTAACTTTTTCCAACTCTAACTTTTCTCACTGAACAAACAGATCCATTAAACACTTCTACAAGCAAAGCAAAAGTTGTAAAAAATTATCTTCTGAGCTTGATTCTGTAATAAGTTCATTGATTGAATATTTTAAGAAATCTTTAAGTAAAAATCTACATTTCAAGCTCTACAAAATCAATATATGATACTAAAAGAACATCAAAAAGGTATCATAAAATTTGGTGCTTTCAAAAAAAATTAGCCTTATCAAACTTGTGAAAACCTATTTTAATACACACACACCACTCCTTCTTTTTTTTATTGTCAACAAAATCTTTGCATCATATAGTTGATGGAATTTTAATTTATTTTAATTGTATAACTTTTAGTAGACATTTTGCAAATGCTTGCAACATTACCAAATAAATAATATCATATATATATGTGTGTTATACATTTCTTGTTCAAAAACTATATGGAGTGAAATAAACACGATTAGAGTGTGTTTGTTTGATTGATTCTTGTGATTTCAATCAAAATACTTTTCATCTCTGTAAAAGATTGTATGTGCTTTCAAAGTTAAAGCCTCGACGTGGATTTTTTTTAAACATATGCCAAGTGAAATCACAAATTCATTTCTTTTATGTGAATGTGATTCAAGATCCCAATGGGTTTATTTAGAATCATCACTATCTTTTCAAAAATCAAATGTTAAGAGATTTAGCGATACACTAAAAAATGGATATATTTCTATGGTAAAGTATTGTAAGCGCTCAAAATCAGCCTTCGAAGCGATGGATCACCCGAATTTATTCATGCAAACATGCTATGACAATTCATACTTAACCAAGAGGATCAAAACGTAGAAATAAATTCAATTTTCATTGAAGTTATCACATTTAGTAGCACATTGAGTATCAAAATACGCCCTCTACAAGCTTAGAAAGCTTAAATTGCCTATAATTGACCACCAAGGGTGTGGAACTCAAGAAGGGGTATAAAACACACCCAAACCTCCAAATCGACTAAAGCAACCACTACAACATAAATCCTAGCATACAAACATTAAACTTTTGTACATGAGTCTACGTGCAAACAATTCAATGCTCAAAAGTGATTCTAAACAACACCTAAGGGATACTTATGAATACAAAAAAAGTTTCAAGGGGTGTTAGGATTTTCTAGGAAATATCGGGCAGCGCTTTTTGCCCCTAACCCGAATATTCTAAGATTTAAATTTGAAACTCAAAATCACAGCTTAACCCCTAAAAATCCAAGAAAATCGATTCGGTTTTCTGAGATTTCGGGCAGCTCATTTTAAGCATTTAATTTGATATTTTTGCCTAAGATTTTTATTGGGTGCTCCCCATACAGTAATGTGTATGTGGTAAAATTTTCAAAGTCAAATTTTAATTTTATAACCTTCACCTAAAAATTTTAGGTTTCAAGTCCAAAACGGGCAGTTTTAAAAATTTCTTTTTAAAATTTTTTTTTAGAAATATGTTCATTACCAAATTACTATTCAAATTCCAAAGTATCCGAAGTCAAAAAGTTTACCAATTTTACAAGGGCAGCCTCCAAAACTTTCAAAAACAATCTTCACAATTTCTAGTAATTTTACAATTTTTTCTTTCAAAAATTGCCAAAATTCGAGATTTTGGATTTTTTCCAAGATTTTTTTTTTCAAAATTCACATTATCATAAATGCACCTTCTCACCGTCAAGATTTTTTTCAAACTAAATATATCATACGTGGTGCTTGTTTTACTATATGGTTGTTTTTAGACCTTCTTTCATAAAATATTTTACATTAAGGTCAAAAAGTGGAATTGGTCTCTAAAATTTTGCGTGAGCATACCCAACTCGATCACCTACATGAAAAAAAATGAGGGAAAAATATTTGGAATAACAATCATCAAGTTGCCCTTGGCACCATTTAGACAATGCCTCTCACGCAACGGCAAAAAAAAGTGTTGGTCAAACTTTGATTGTTATGATCTCACAAACGACAAACATCCAACGGTTGAAATTATGACCAGTCCTTTGTATACAAGTTAGGTACAAGATCTTACGGTTCAAAGTCTAAAACCAGAAAAAAAAGTTTCTCCATTTCCCCATTTCCCAACGAAGGTGAAAAATGGCAGTTTTTGGTTCTCGAGGTCGAGGAAACCCCTGGATTTTTAGGGGTTAAATGGTCGATGGAACATGGGTAGCGCTTTTGCATCAACTTTCCACATGGCCTAATTTCACGCAAAACAACACCAACCTAAGGAATAGACCAAATCATACATTCAATACACACATATATTAGACTTTTTATTGCAGACAACTCATGCACACTATTAACACACATGCAAATAAAAAACATCCAAATTAACCCCTAAACGCCCAAGGGGGGGTAAAGCTCCTAACAATTGGTAATAATGCTGATTTTTTCAAAACTGCGTAAAAACAAATAAAAGATGAAAATGGAAAATCCAACCGTAGGATCTTCTTTGGAGCATGGCAATTAGTATGACTACCAAGTTGCATGCCATTTGGAGGTATGGATTTCAAGATCCATGCAAAAAAGGGGTGAAGATCACACCACCAAAACTTTCATGAAAAATCTCTTTTGCCCACTCCCACAAATTGAGGATCAAGGTTTTTACTATTTATCCAAGGAGGGAGTAGAGTAAACCCACCGAGGAGTTGAGCAAAAAAAACGGCGGATGAAAAATTGATGGGATGAAAGCGGGGTTGTGCACCAAAGACGGAGCCTCACATCCAAAATGTCGAAAAACGACACCGTGGGCGCTTAAGGGTTAAGTTTCGTTTTCAGGTAGTTCAAGCTACCACTTTTGCTCAAGCCCAAATTAACACATCAACCAACAAATTATGAAATACCATGAAAATTAAGCGATTGAGAAATGCGAGACTCCCTTTGACGCCCGAATGCTGATGCTGCTAGACTCTTGGCTCTAAAGTGGCCGTCAGTCTTATGTCCTTGTTCTTCTTTAAGCAATCTCAGAATATATGAAAAGTTGACTTAATAACGCATCTAAAGCCAAAAGCGCATCTCCTGGTTCCTCCTAGATTGCGATATATGGCGCTCTAAACCCGAGTCTTTTAACTGTCCGCCAGAGTAGACACACCTCCACTCACACAACTACCATTCCTCCGTCCTTGCTTTGCTAAGATATATATATATATATATATATATATTTATTTATTTATTTTTAATTTTAATTTTAAGCAACTTGAAGGCGCTATGCAATTTACTATACAAAATCTACTACAAGCATTTCGATCTATCTAACTTATATGCCTATATTAGCTACTCATCTTATACATAAAATGTGAGCGATTGAAATGACTCACAAATCACAATGCAAATACACGCAATTAAGAGTAATAGGAAATCAATAGATAATACTAAAACTCCTTTACTATTATATTTGCGTCAAACAAAAACACCAAATTAGCATGAAATAGATCAAGGTCGGGACATCTGGGCAAAACCCTATTCAAGACCACAAACATCCCAAGAATCGAGGGAATTGACTAAAACTCCCAAATTAAGGAATTGAAGTATAAAAATTAGGATATGAAAAGGAGTAAGCCATGCGAAGATAGTTTCCCACAAATGGGAACTGTTTTGACGATTCTTAGTAAGATATATAACATATTTTATGTAAAATTTGTTAAGTAGTATGTTTATTGTGTTTGTTGTTTAACATTAAATATTATGTTGGGACTTTAGGTTGTTTGCAACATGGAGGGAAATTTGATAAAGCCACCACCAAAGAAAGGTAAAATCAAGCACATGGTAGATATAAACTTCCTAAATGATTGCAAAATCTTGGAATTTGTGCACTTTGGTCCTACTAAACGTTGTAAAACCATTGAGCACTTTTGTAAAAATTCATGGGTTATATATTATTCCCTTCCAAGAATCTTAAAATATTGAGAGTTTCAACCATTCGATAAATTAGATGCTCATATAAAGTTGCAAAAGCTAGTAGTTATTACAAATTTCTCAATTATATTTATGGTGAATTTTTTTTCCAAATAATACAATCCTTCTTTTTGTGAAAAACCTTTTGCAAGGAATCGCTTTTTGAATCAAGATAATAACCCATCTCAATTGTATATGCCCTGGTAAATACATTTCTTTGTGCTAACAAAAGACTTGTTTGGTGGTAAATTTGCAAGTTTCTATAATCTACTTTTCATAAGAAATTATATTCGGAGTCCATGGTTTTTGCCATTGAGTAGCATCAAGGCTAAAAAGAGCTTCTTAAATTGTGTTGCAATCACATGATAAGTAATCAAAGCATAGGTAACATTGTTTTCATCATGAAATTTTGTGAATTGCCAAGCTCTTTGAGTTTGTCATTAAGAATTTGTAAGTAAATGTTCTCGTATAGGTTGTACAAGAGAGTGTTTGAAAGAGGATTTATTTTGACATTGAAAGGATTGAAAATGAGGTGAGAGACCTTCAAAAGAGTCACTATGTAAAATGCTATGGAAATTGGTGTCAATAACCAACTAGGTGACTTTTTTTTGTGGAGGTCTTAAAAGTAGACTTTGTGGTGAATTTTGGGAACTTTGTGAAAGATCTTGTTAGTTGTATATTTGAGTCGGTGTATGTATATTGCTATTATCTTTAATTTGATGAAAGTAATTTATGTCAAAATCATTTGATAGGCTTCTAGTTAATTGAGAAATAGGTTTAGAGTTTAACAAGGAAACAATGGTATTGTAAAAGCTTCGTCCTTATTATCAATAACTTGCATGATCATTTTTATCATCATATAATCAAACCATAAATTTACGTGAGTTCAAAAAGATGTAAAACATATCTCTTTTTAAACTATACATGTCTCATTTTTCTAGTTTAAGTAGTAAAAATTAATAAATAATACTTGTGGTTTACTTTATTTTTTATTTTTTATTTTCTGATAAACTCGGTTTACATATCAATCATATTTTGAATGTTGATGTAAAATAAAATGAAGATAATTTATTTTTGAATATTCGTAACGTCTTTAGTAGTCTAAATGCACAATATATAAGTTTATGATAATGTGGCCAATATGCCTATGTAATAAAGATTTTTTATGTTGTAGCAATCATTAATTCTTTATTGGAATTTGAGTAGTGATTGTTATAGAATCTCTAAAAAGCATGCATTGTTGGTTGAATGAGATTGGTATACAACAATGGCTCAAATAGCATCTTGAAAACTCAAATTGAATAAAGCAATAACAAATCCATAACCTTTATATGATTTAGTGTAACAAGCTTTACAAAACATACAATGTAACATACATCATAAGCATTCCATATCTATCATAAGCATGTATATACTTGAATTAAAAAGTATCAATATAATTCATAATTTCACCAACATGTTGTACTTATATATTAATCAGTTTCCCATTTCTTTTCTGTAATGCTTTTGATATATTTTTTAACAAATAATTAGCAAGATGATTTATAGAGTTTTTTTGTAATAAAATGAATGAAATTTGATAATGCAAAAATATAAAGTTAAGTCAAATGAGCAATTACAATCAATATACTTATAAGAAGTAGCGTAAAGTAAATTAATTTTTTGAAATTTGACATCAAATATATCCATTTGAATAAACACAATCTTTAACCCATTGCATCAATTATCTCAAAAATGGTAATTATTGACGTAATTGATTATTTTGAAACACATATGGACTTTATGAAATAAATAGTCTCCTGGGTTTGATAGAATTATTGAAAAATAAGTAAGGTCTTTCGAATTAGATAGTTTTCTTAATTTAAACTGAGTTTTTGTAAATTAAAGATGAATCTTGGTGAATAAAAGGAATCTTAATTAAATAAATACATTATTTATGAATTAGAGAATTTATGTGAAATATTTATGGTACGTGTGAGTAAAACAAATCATTTATGAACTAAATGGTGTTTATTGGAATAAACACAATCTTTGTGTGATAAACACAATATGTGTAAAATCAACAATATTATTGTAAAACAAATAGAATCTATGTAAAATAATAACAACCTTCTAAGGTAAATGGGGTTTTTATGAGGTATGAAGATTTTTTTGCCAAATAAAGAGATTCAATGTGATAAAAACAAGAAAGCTGTAAAATGGCTAGATTCTCTTCTTAGATTAAAACTTAACTTTGTCAAATGAATTTGAAATTAACTATACATGAAGCTTATGAGATAGTGAATATGAGATCTTGAAGCACGTTATTTCAATGAACAATTACACTTTTCATACACTTTTGATATCTTCTATATTATTCAAAGTACAATATTCTCTGGAAATGGGATATAGTTTTCTCATAGTGGAATATTAATTATTACATGCAAATTAGCCATAAATTTTATATTTATCATATCTTGCACCTTTGTTGTCAATTAATCTAAATTCAATTTGTTTTTTGTTTATGTAAAACAAAATGAGGCTAGATGTTAAATTTGTTTTTTTAATAATATGTTTGATAGATCAAATGCACTAACATGTAAATCATGCAACCATTTGGGAATCGCTCAAGCGGTTACAGACGACATCATCGGTCACTTACCAAGCGATCTTGAACTCCTACCGATTTTGACAACCAAGCCGACTTTTGGGTAGACAATCAGTAGTTTTTATTTAGTTAAGTTCTGTAACTCCCTCTGGCGAGCCAAACTTGAACCGCTAAGTAGTTGAGTTTATTCCACCTTTGACAAAAATTCTATACATGAGTGAATTTGGCTTTTGCAAATTTTCAAACACAAGACTATCTTTTGAGATGTGAGAAATCCCATAAGATTGCTTACCATACAAGCAACTTTCACAAAATTGTAGGGGTGGAAGAACTTTATGGGCAAATTGCATTGTTGCACACGAGATATTTTTGTGAATGGACATGGCCCTATCGATAATGCCATAAGTCAGGTGGAATTTTAAGATTTAATGATATGCCAATTTGAGTGGCACATGTCATCTAACAAAAGTTTGTTAAAATTATAAGGGGATTTTTGTCCCCCTATATTTAAAGGCCCTCTTTATAAGGTTGATTTAAAGTAGTAATGGAACCATTGGAATCATGTAAGACGACATCTCTTTCCAAGAATGTAAGTTTAGAACCAAACTTCGTGATTTTAGGAATTGATGTAAGATTTGGAGTTGAACTTGCAACATGGTAAATATGGTCAAGCATTCTATTATTATCTCTATTTACGGGTTATTTGTATGGAACCATAGCTAAAGATTTCTTGGCGTGTATAGTCCTGAAGGTGAAGTTCATGGGGATGGGAATAAGTAAGAAACCCTTTTCTATAATAGGTGAGATGGTGAGTAGCCCCCGAGTCTAAGTAACATTCATTTGTAAGAACATGAGTTGTTGAAGTAGTGATCGTAGTTTGATTAATTCCAACAAATGGTAATGTGTGATTGTCTACTTATATTACGTGGTTGTTCAAGAATCAGTTTACCCGCTTGTAAATCGACATGATATTTATACAATTCTTTTTATAAAGTCATGGTAATTCGCATTAATTACAAATAAATTTGTGCTTATAAGAAGATTGATAATTACAATAGCTTTGTTGTGAAGGAAGAAGCACATTGATTATTGGATTTGGGTTGTTGACTCATTTAAAATTTACTAACTTTGTTACTTTTGATTAAAACTACCTTGACTGGTAATGCTTTGATTTTTACAATAGCCACCCTGCGAATTGAAATGAAAACATTTGTTAAAGGAAGATTTTACTCATGTTTAGAAGGCTACGGGTACTTTGCCATGACTAGTAGAAACTTTACCTTTCTTCAGTCAAAGATCCTCATGTAGGATCTTGGAGATAACGTCTTAGACTGTCATAAATGTATTAGACAACATTTGAATGATGAATGATTGATTCATGCGATTCTGACAAACTTGTCAATAAGGTTTCTACTTGATCCTCTTCACTATACATTATAAACCAATCTAATTGTGGCTAATTTTTCCAGCAACAGTTTGCATTCATGAATATGATTGGTTACATTTTCATTCAAAAAATTGACATATTTTTGACGTAGAAAACAACGATAAATTACATCTTCTTTTGAGAATATTTTCTCCAATTGTTGCCAATTTGAGTGAGCAATGTGTGAGGTCAAATGACGAAAACGTATGTTTTTGACATTCCTTAACAAAATTGATTAAGCAATTCTATCCTTTTCTTCCTATTCCATAACGATTGAGCACTAGTAGTTGGATAGTTGGAAAATTAGTCACAATATTCGATGAAGAAGTAGTCTCTCGTGGTTTGATTTCATCTCCTTTAACTATTTGCCTTAGTTTCTCTTTTTTAATAAATGAGTGATTCGAATTCTCCAAGTAGTACAATTATTAAGAGATAATCTTTCTAGGTTGTTTGTTTTATTAAAATCCATAATTTATTTATTTGAATTCTAAATATATAAAATTGATAATATAAGTAAAGTATTCGTCATAAGTATTTCTCGGTAATAGGTGCATTCCACCATTACTTGATTTGATATTGTTATCTTGTCGCAAAACAACTTGAATTTCAATCCAAGATTAATAATTTAAAAGTGATTCGCAATTACAAATTCATAACTTTCTTGTATTAAAAGATTCATTATATGAATCAATATCAATTGGAAGTTAAGCTTCACTAATTGAGATTTGAAAAAATTCATTGAACAATGTGTTTTTCTTTCAAAGTTGAAGTTCAACTTTGTCTCGTACATTGTCTTTAATCAGGAGGTCAAAACATCAACTTTAGGTAGTTTTTATGAAGAATTAACAATTGAATTTGAAATACTTTAATCTCTTATAAGATTCATTTTCGGATAGTATCATAAACAAAATAAACTAGTATAAATCCCAAGGCAATAAGTTTTCAACACATGGAGATGTGCTAAAAAGTCTTAAATGTCTTCATGCGAAAAAAAGAACTTATTAATAATCACAATTTCAATAGTTGCACTATAAACACTTGTACCTTGAATTAATACACCATAAAAATTTCAAAAGTTTGGAGCCTTGAGAAATTCTTGAGCTCAAAACTGTGAAAATTTGAAATGATCAAAATCTTGACACCTTGAATGACTTAGTAATTTGTAGATCTATAGATTTGTAGATGAGTGGATTAATTGGATTATTGTATATTTACTTTTTCTATAAATCACCCAAAGCATTTATCAAACTTAACTATGTAAATAGGATTCATTTAATCCAGTTACACAAAGAATAAAAATGCAAGGGTACACATGACGTAAAAAATACCCTAACATACAATTCTATTGTACTGTTAGTATTTCCAAGAAAGTAGCTACTTAACAGAACAACATTTACTTGCAATTCTTTAGCTTAAGACATTCCCAATATGTCTCTTTTTTCAATCTCAAATGATAATAGAGACTGATCCTGCCTGACATCCTATATTTTTTACCCTTTTCCACGCTTGTCTAAACTTAGAGAAACATGAAAGTACAAAAATATTTCTCCAATTAGTTTCAACTTCCAAGATTCTAACACTGAAACAAGTTCACCTTCACAATTACGCTAGTAGAGACAACCACACCAAAATATGAGCACTCCATTGTTAACCAATGATATCAATTTATAAAACAAAGTATTTACACTTATGCTTCGATAGTCTGCTAGGGTAATGCTCCATATTAACAAGAGGTAAAGAAGGAATACAACACAAAGAATGCTTTCACAAGTGTAAAGCAAAACAATGCTTGGAGAGAGATAAGTTGTCATTCCAAGCCCTTTCTTATATATACTTGAGAAAAGGCACTTAATGCTACAAAAAATATGAGATAATGAGACGAAAGGACTTTTAAACCAACAACCCCTTATTGGTCACACTACTTGTTCTTTTAAACTATGAACAACATTCCCAATATGTCTCTTTTTTCAATCTCAAACAATATTACAGAAGCTAATCCCGCATGACATTCTAGATTTTTCACCAATTTCCACGCTCTATGTCTAAACTTAGAGAAACATAAAATTGCCAAAACATCTCTCCAGCTGATAAAGTATGAAATTACCAAAATTCCTAAAGTCTCTACCTCTTGTAAGCTTTAACCTCGAGGACTCTAAACACTAGAACATGAAGACCTTCACAATTACGCTCATAGAGACAACCACACCAAAATTTAGGCACTGCATTGATAATCAATTAATACCAATTGATGAAACAAAGTATTTATATTTAAAATATTTAACTTACAAAAGGTAAAGACTTTAGAAATTCGCATTGTCGTTGAGTTATAAGGTTGTTGTTGCTTCGATAGTCTTCGGGGGTAATGCTTTAGATGTGTGACGGCAATGGCGACCAAAATCAAGATAAACATTAGTAATGAATCCTCTATATTGGTTTCTCAATGAAGGTACGTCCTATTTGAACTCCATTGCTCTAGGTAGTGAACTCACCCCGTTCCACGTTAATCATATTGCTTGACCTAGAAATTGCAAGCGCAATGAAGACTCAAAAGTATCCTGAGAAGTATTTAAAAACAATAAAATAGAGACAATAAAGTGTGGAAAGATTTAAGAAGAGGTGTGTAATGGTGTTTAAACTAGTTGGCTAGTGCGACCGTGACTAGGTTGGTGATCCTGATACTCAAAGACCTACTTTCGTCTATGTGTTTACTTTAGCTGGGGGAGCTATATCTTGACAAAGTAAACATCAACCTATTTTATACCTTTCTAGCACGAAAGCCAAGTACATGGCGCTAACACAAGCAATAAAACAAGCCGTGTGGTTAAGAAAGTTGTTGATGAATTTTGGACTTCCTATTACTGAAGCAACAGAGTACAGATAATCAAAGTAGTATTGCTTTGGCCAAAAACCCAAAGTTTCATGTTCGCATTGAACACATTGAACTTCATCATCATTTTGTCTGCAAAAAGATTGAGTTTCGGGAAATACATTTGATGTTTACAAGTACAGAGCGAATGTTGGCGAACATATTCACAAAACGATTAAGTAAACCCAAATCAAACATTTTAAAATTTAAAATGCCTTAGGAATAGTGTGAAATATGAATGAAGAAAATCAACTTGAAAGAAGTCCAATCAAAGAGATGATACCCATTGAAGAAAATCAAAAATGAATAATGAGTAGTTTAAGCGGGAGTATCAAGATAAAACTCTTAATTACTATAACTTAGAGTTATAGTTGTGTCACTTAAAACAAAAACCGTCATACTTTTTGAGGTTGACTATGTAAACATAAGGCATTTTGTCTTACATTTTGTGTTGGAACTGGTCAAAGAAAAACCTTAATGTTTTCCGCAATTTGTAAGTGAAGAGTTGAAGTTGGAAAATGCTTGACTATTGAAATGCTTGCTTGAGTGTTGGAGAAGATAATTGTATTTGAAGGTCGAGTAGCTAACTTAGAAACTAAACCGTTGTAAACAAATAGGAAAGATTGGGAGTATGGAAGACACTTCTGTTCCAGTTAGGTGATCTATTTATTAAAGGAAGCAAACAATATCTATTTGACACTCTTGTCTTCTAAATGATTATGTAGCTCTATAACTTCATGTAGATCTTCTTGTAGGAAATCTTGGAGTTATTAGTCGAAGACACTTGATAAAGACTTGAGTTGGTAGAAGAAGTATTTGAAAAAAGTAGAATGACCACTAACTTTGATGTCCCCAAAGTATGCATAGTGGATAATGTTTTCATCGTCACCTTGATTATTGTTCAGTGAAGCAAATGTCTTGATACTACAATCAAGGAGACCATGAGGCTCAAAAATCATTGATTGGGTAGGGTTCAACCATTCAAAAATAAAAGAGGAAGAAGGGGAGGGTAAAAGAGAGAATGCTGAGGATTTATATTAGAAAATTGAGCTTAAATTCTTCCCAATCTAAATCCACTTTACACTACAAGAGTGACTCAAAAATTCATAATTGATTTATCGCGGTCACAGCTAATGGCCAAGAGCCATGACCATTAAAATGATTTTAATTTTCTCGATCATAGCTCTTGGTTCATAGTGTAAAACGACCCTAACTTCTCCAATACCTATTCTACCACTTAAGTCTTATCAACTGCTTAAAAAAGTAATTTTCATAAATTAATTACTCTTGTCTAATATCTTAAAGAGTGAATATACTCTTGTCTAATATCTTAAAGAGTGAAAATACTCTTGTCTAATATCTTAACCCTTAAAAGTCCCTTGGGGATAGTATGTAGGCTGTCGTATAATTAGGATTTGCTACCAACAAGAAACTCTAAATTGGAATCGTAATAGCTCACTAGAACCGCATTAATTCAAATGTCAACTTCTTCTTTGAACTCGAACCCATTAAATGTGTGCATTCACTCCTAATACAACCAAAATACACTGTATTCTACTAGTCGCCACGACACTCTCAGACCTTTAACCCCTAAAGGTCTCAGCGTGCCGTGGCGACCAGTAGAATACGGTGTAGTTTGGTTGTATTTGGAGTGAATGTACACCATTAATGGGTTCGAGTTCAAAGAAGAAGTTGACATTTGAATTAATGCGGTTCTAGTGAGCTATTACGATTCCAATTTAGAGTTTCTTGTTGGTAGCAAATCCTAATTATACGACAGCGTACATACTATCCCCAAGGGACTTTTAAGGGTTAAGGGTTAAAGAGTGAAAATAAAGACTGATTACAAATTAATCATGTATATTGTCAACCTAAGAATCATTGTTTCAAGTTGCAACACCATGCGATAGAGGACGTTGTAGAATTCCAAGAATTCCAAGCAATTGCTTCTCAGTTTCGCGAAACTGCGAAAACACATACAGCCTCCGCATCACCAGTCAGTCTGTTATCGATGCGCTTGTTGTGCAGGAAATGCATGATCGACATATCTTGACAATTAGTACGGGGATTGCATGCATCTCAGATATGCGCGAATGTGCTGCACACATGTCATCGGAGAGGACGATGTACAAAGAATGCAGATGAGGCTGCTATAACTGCTGCTAACCTACCCTTGCATCATGGCTGTATAATCTCCATCCTCGATCGTTGCTGTAGGGAAGCTCATCCAATGAAGTCGACAATGGCGTTGTCTATTGTGCTCGCACTCGTGGTCCTGCTGCCGCTTGCAAGAGCTGGAATATATAGCCCGAGAGCTCGACTAAAGCTCCGTCCTCTGAGGAGATTAACAGCCGAGGTGACGGGAATCAATTTCGGTTTAGTTTCTTGATATGCTTAAGGTCGATCGTTTGGATGTAGAGATCTAGAACATGTTTGTCTTCCGAAGCTTCTTGCGACGGTTCTTGTGAGTTTTTGGTGATTTGTAATATCTTGATATTGAAATGGCGGCGTGACATGCTGATTATGAGCTCGACAATCAGCTTGGCAGATGTTATGAACGATCTTATTGTAAACAGCGAAGTGACACTGTCGTTCTGTTATAAGAAGCTGCTGTGTTCATCTTCTTGGAACAGTTTCTTTATGTTTCAAGACAGTCTTAGTGATGACTGGCCACTGGAACGACTATGCAAGTGCACATCGCCATAAAAACTATCAGAGAATGCCCTCTGTGCCTTTCTAATGTCGATGTGTTCTTGATGTCTTACCTCACTTACAGTTGGAAATCCGCGCGAAAGATGTCCTAATTGACTGATCTTGAGAGCCAGGGGTCAAGTACCAGATATATTCTTTCTTTCCTTCATGCTGAATTCTATTGTGCCCTCATCGATTGCAGGAGCACGGAGCTTTACCGCCAGGCACAGGCGGTGCAGGCGGTAGGCCAGGTAAAGATGGCCAAGATGGCTCACCGGGCGCAGAAGCTCCTACGAGAGCCAAAGGCTGCTCATGTCGCAGTCGACCGGGGAAAGGAGGAAGCAAGGACGGAGGCGGAGGTGGCGGTGGCGGAGGCGGAACAGGCAGCAGCAACAATGGGACCTCAGAGTGTCATTGCGGAGCGCATGGCGGGGGCGGGGGCGGTCGAGGCGGCGGTGGAGGGGGATGGGGGAGTGGTGATGGAGGAGGAGGAGGTGGTGGTGGAGGAGGTGGAGGGGGTGGAGGGGGTAGCGGTGGAGGCGATGGAGGAGGTGCCATGGACGGGGGTTACGATTATGGAGATTATGGCTGGGCAGGCGGTTGGAATGCTCAAACTGGCATCCTGCGAGGACATCGCCGCCGCATCTGACTGAAAACTTCCCTTTCCTGAGGATCTCCAATTGTTTTGTGTACTAATTCTCCCGCTGGCTCTAAGATACATCATCGAAATCTGCTCTTTCTTTGTTGCTGCTCGTGTTTTCAGTTTGTCTCCTTCTCTCTCGGAGCCAGGAGTTCTCCAGTCCAAAAATTGGGTGATCGGAAGCGGCTTCTGGAGAGCGATCACTCACGGATTCGTGATCTGGATTATGCAATTATAGCATCTCAGAGTTTTGTTCGGGTAACACTTCAATGCAGAGTTCACATGTCAAGTTCCTTGATACTTGTGACAACACTATCGTATAAGGGACATGAAGTTCCTTCGTAATCCTGACGGCATTGAGCAGTCAATTGATGGAGACTTCGAAGAGCTGAGGAAGAGGCTCACGAGATTCGCAAGTTAGCGGAGCAAATCGCATAACTGGAATCTTCTGATTCTCCTTACCATACGCATGGCCTCGGAGATAAGCTGGTTGGGTATGCATTTTGCAAAGAAGGCATTATATTGCAAGGCATCAAAGACCATGTATATAAAAAAAACCTTCAAACATGCAGGGTCAATGCGCCCTTGCAATGTGAACTTCACATGCTATAATAATGCAAAGGGAAAATGGGATCAATCAATTGCCAGAGAAGGGCTTGTTTGACTTGATCAAATCATAACAAATATCATGTGGGGTGAAGTATATGCATGAGAATGAAAAGTGAGACCATCAACAAATTGCACACATAAAATATCGGATATTTAGCAAATTGCACACATAAAAATCGGATATTCAGCCAATTGTAACTGGTAACCATTACAACTGAAGTATCCTCCATGTGAGAAAAGAGCATGCGAGGGGGACTTGGAATTTGATGAGAGAGTACCGTATTGCAGCCAATGTTCCCTACAGCACCAGAAACTCCATCTTGCGTGTCGTAACCTCTATTCGAACCGATCTCCATACATCGCATGCCCTTTCAACAGACTCACTCACTTTCTGGAGAAAGGTCTGGGCCCAGTTCTCACCCAAGCCCAAGGGACTCAGGTCACTTGGCACAGTAAAACTGCACAACACAGTATCCACTTTGTAAGTGACAACATCAACCAGGCCGTTCCAAAATGCACACGAACAGGCAAGATCTTGACCTTAAGAGCTCATCCTCATCGTTTGCTAGCGTGGAGTCACTCGGAACGTTGGAGGGGCTCAAGAATGTGCTGCATCACCACGAGTATTTGAGTCCATCAGTCCCACCTCGCAAATTACATCATATGGGGTAGCTATTGAAAGTTCACGAACCTGCTTACGAGAACCTGGTGCAACTGTACCGCACTGCCTGCCACGCACCGTTCTGCTCGAGAAGCATTCTCTTCCGAAAAGAAGTACACTACTGGGTACCCAAGCAACCATCTACAGAACCAGATTCAAGGTCACTACAAGTCGAGTTGGCACGATAACTAGATTGAATGCAGCCACACATACCCGTTCAATGTCGGCAAAAGAATTCCAGAACCAGTAGTAACGTTTCCTGCTGCTATCACAGCGGTAGTTGCATTCTTTTCTTCAGAACATGAATCCAATAAAGAAGAGATTTGTTGCATAATTCCGGACAGGTTCTTCACAATTGCCTCGTGTTCCGCTTGAAATGCTTTCTGCGCATGATCAAACCTTTGAGTACTTGTAGAATAACTTGGTCGCTGATGTTCAGATCATGCAACTGTCATGACGAACATACCCGAGGACTGTCATCATCAAGGACAACAAACAATAATTGAGACGGAGTATTCAGGCTTCGCGGCATGTGTTCTAAGAAATACGAAGGGTGAATCAAGTATCCACAGCCCTCCATGTCTACCACTCGCAGAGCCGCTACTTCACGTACTTCCTGCGCAGTATCACGAAGCGATGTGCCAAACCTTAGCATGCTTAACCCCAAAAGGCAAGAAGAGCACGATTTGGTCAGTTTGCCTCAAATCAGAATGCTGTTTTTTTACAAGAAGAAAGGATTATGGAAATTTGACGGGATATATCTCAATATCCGTATGGTCAATTTGATAAAACTCATCAGATAGACTAGATGAACGATTTTGAACAACATCATATGGTTGCAATTCTCAAAATCAGGTGTCCAGCAAATTTGCACATTGATTTCAGAAAGGATCATTTTGGGCTATCCTGGGCCCACTAAAACCCCTGTAAGGCATGAAACCCTAATAACTGCATCAACTGTACAGTCACGGCAAGATCCAATCAAGAGCTCACGAGTCACAACCTGGGACAGATGAAACAGAAGCTCGCACAGTTGTTGTAGCATCGGTGGTGTACATGGCACATAATCGAGCATCACAGCGGCGCGCAACCCCGTAATCAACGCCATAATGTCTAAACAATGCGAATACCATCGTTGAGCAGAAAAGAACAATTGGAAGGGGTAAATCACAGAACCCGATCAAGCTCTAAATCTGATGATTGCATTTCGCTTCAATAGATTGCGGTGACTCCTGCGCCCATTCGCGAGATAGTGGGGGACATACCGACGGCGAGTCGACGACGAGCCGATGCCCGAAGCCGCAACTTCAAATGCGGAAGCAGCTGCTGCAATCTCGGCCATAGCTCCTTCATCTCAGCCTCGTCTACAAATCTAACCCACCGAAAGTTTCCTTGAAGCGTTAAAAGATACCTTCAGACCTAAATATTCGAACAGCTAGAAACTCGGCTGCTGAAGACTGCATCGTAATTAGCCAAGCAAGAATGGGCTGCCTTTCGAACAGAGACGGGTTTTTTCCCACTCCGAGATATCAGTATATCACTGCGCCTTGAGAAAATAGGAATGACTTTAGAACTGTGCAGTAGCAAAACTGAGCGCTCGATAGATCAAAGCCAAGTGAAGGTTGAGCGTGGGTTAAGAGTTTATTTCAGGGCGAGGGAACTGTGTAAGGAATTAACTAAACCTGGTTTTGCGCAGTGTGCACGATCTCCGAAAACGTTGAGTGATCCTATCGAGGTTGCGAATATTAAACCTGTGAATCCGTCAGGTGCGGAAGAAAATGATGCTGCAACAGATTATCGAATTGCCAAACTGAGGTTGGCGGTAGATCTAGAATGCGATACTTGTCCAAATCGAGAACGCCTGAAGGGCGAAAAGACATTCAGAAGCAATCACCAGGGGGAGCAACCTCGCCTCCAGAAAAATGTTCACGAATGCCATCCCCATATAACTTAGGCAATACATAAATATGTATTTATACAACAGCTGTGTACGGGGGCAGGCCCAATCTCAAGGTCGGATACCAAAACAGGATCCAACTCCTTATGGATGAATGTAATATCACCGGGAAGCAAAATCACTTGCAGAAAAATGTCTACCTACCGAACCACAAGACTCTTCTACAACTCATGGAGCGAGCGCTCATGTGGAGGATAACTTCATCTTCGTCTTCAAGAACTTAGAAGCGACTGGATCGATTCTGTGACATAAAACACGTAGTAGGGTATCTGCATCAGATGCAAGTCGCGCTGATCCTGTCCTTGCTGGGTTTGCCCCTGCTGCCATTTGCTCACTTGATCGCTTGAAAGTTTCAATTACCTGGTTGGTCTGCAGGAAATAACAATAACCGGTAGGTATGATTCAAGATACCGAGCGGGAGTTCAGGAAGATCAGAAGCATACGATAAAGAGCAGAGTACTGTAGATCTCACATCTAGACTGTACAAATTGAGTATCTGTTGAACTGAGGAAGCTGCATTCTCCACGACACCCTTCGGTAGCCCGTCTCCTTCTGCTACAAAGAAATCCTGAAAAGACGAAGATGGAGGAGCAATAGTGAGAAACTGACCAGATACATACTGGAGATCTTTCCAACATCCACTTTACAGACAGATCTTCATGTAAGACTTACTTTGAGCACATTCACATCCTCCTCCAACATCGGTGAGTCGGTTGCAGCAAAACCTCTAGTTGGTCCTCCATCCAGAAGCACACGGAGCAAGCCATCCTGCGACAGATCTTTCAGATTTAGTGGCTCGATCTCTTGCGACTGCGAGTACTCGAGTGTTGGATACCGAGAGAGAAAAGATTACGCAACGATATGCAGGCTAACGTTAGCCAGGGTCATCTTAGGCCCTCACACAAGCGAGGACTTCGAAGACAAACGTGCTTAACTCGTGCTTAAATTTGTAATTAACTACAAATTTCTATGATGCAGAGCCTCACTTGAGCAAGCTATTGAATGCGACAGACTACAAGTATCGTACCAAGGCAGCTTGCAAGAGTCCTAGCACAACACGATCTCGAAGAGGCTCCACAATCACTTCACAAAGCTCCCCGAGAACCTGTGCATAATCCAAACACAATGTTAACATGATGAAAAACGGAGCAGATATGTAGTGCTGAACTCCTTTACAAGAAACATCATGTGGATACTGACTTGCACGAAGTATACTTCCAAGCGAGGGAGACTTACCGGATCAAGACCATCTACCACCAATTGCATCCGTGCTTGAGAAACCGAGACTTTGTACAAACCATCAATGAAGATCTCCCTCATATCCCAGAATATCAATTTGGTCCCTAGGAGACACAAAGTAACAGGACCACTTGAGTGATATTGGAAATAACAGCCGTCAACTAGAGACTCTGAGCCTTATGTACCTCGATTTTTTCAGGACTTTATAGTATCATCCAAGCGTTGTGGTGACCTGACAAGCTAATAATTACCAGTACAGACTTAGAGACCAGACCGTTACCTGTGAATTCACAGATCTTATCAATTGCAGCATTCACGGCCTTTCTTGACCCTTCAAATGCTATGGAGAGGTCATCCATTGGTTTGGTCCCAGAATCCCGCGACTTCCTCACATCATCTGATCCGCGCCCTAAACATACAGACGTGTTATTCTCGTTGCCAGATAAACCAAGACGACCATGAGGGAAAATCAGCTGGTAGAAGAGTATTCAACTACTCCACGTCATCACAAGAGAATATACATGCAATGCTGTAGATTGCTATGACAGTCCTGACTATTTCCAGGTAATTCGAATCATTATTGGTAAGTCTACTTGAACACTGTCGGTACGCTAGTCTTTCAACAATTCTCCCCATCAGTACTACTCTCTCAAAGCATGTCATCCAGAATTTGAGCAAAACTAATCCTCTGTAAGCCATATCATCCAGAATTTAGGCAAGGGTTCTTAAAGAATGAACGCATAACTGGGTGCGGAATTTAGAGTTTCAACAACAGTCTGAGGTATAGATGACTAACTTGCGTGTGAGCCATTAGTACGAGAGAAGTCATCTTGTGGTCTCTTCACAGCCCAGCGATCCCGTATGTTGTCTTCAAGTGTGTTGGTATGAGTGACAATATACTGCACCATCAGGTATATGTTTTTATGTCAAGTTCTTAATGGAGGATACCCTCCACGTTCGAGGCACCCAGAAAACTGAGCCAAGAATATGCAAGAGTTCTAAGGTACAGCTCTGTTAAATAGCTGATATGATGCAACAAACCAAGTTTCACGATTTTATCAGGTTCTAATGTTCAGGAATGACAATGAGAAGATATTTCACTCGGAGATTCACGGCGTGTGGTTTTGGCTATAAGGCGAATGAGAGGAACTACTTACATGGAGGGTATTGAGGCGAACACAAAGGGAAGTAGTAGACAGCAAATTGATTTCGCTGGAGCGTCTCTCATCTGGCAGGCGAGGATCCGCGACTTTTTTCTTGATGCTTACCGACTTCAAAGCAACCTCTTTCTTGTAGCGAGTCAAGCTTGGAGCTGGGGGAACCAGATCTCTCTTATCACCTGTGGAAACAAGTAATAACACCGAGGTCAAATGCCCATTGCTTTTTCAAAGAAGAAAAATATGTAGCTTTAGACCCAGAGGCGGAAGGACAATGACTCTTCACGGCACCTTGAGACGGTCTGGAGAAAAGTGCGATATTTCCGCACTATCTATAGATCGCAAACTTCCATAAGACTAAGCTTTGTTTCCCCACAAAATCAAGGTAACACGTGATTTAAAATACTCCAGGACTGATCCAGTCTGCAATGACGACAAGATGATATAATGTAGTCGGAAAAGAGTCAATACCCAGTTGAGCAACTACTTTGTTGGTGTAGTGTTGCAGTGCGTTATCGAAACCACTGGTAAGGCCTTTCAACTGAGGTAATCGCATAGGAAGATTCAGCTTGAAGAACTGATCTATTGTCTGCTCAAGTCCAGGGTGCAGCCAACAGTAAGCATAGAAAGAATAAACAGTTGGTCCTTATCAGGTGATGCCTCACTCTGCCATAAACGTCGAATATTTGAAACGGGTACAGGAGAACCCTTCAAAGGACAAGTCCATGCCAAGCCGTAGATTAAGACCACAGTGAACACCAAACAATGAGATGGAAGACACAGACCTCCTCGACAATTCTGAAGACCTCAACAATTGACCCTCCATTTCGTTGCTGAGCGGAAAGAGGTTGCCATTTCTGCATCCCACTTGAATATATGAGGCTGTAACTTATGCTTGCAAAAGAGAACCAAAGATAAAGAGTGAAGCAACAAGTAGGTAAGCATTCCAGTATATTGAGAGAAAAATGAAGAATGTCTATCACCTCACTTAAATCGCTAAAAAACCTTCCAGAATTACGATTGACCACAACAGCTTTCGTGGTAAACCCAAGAGCTTAAGCAACGCTAACGACCGACAGTAAAAGCTGAACCAGAACAAATGAAGAGAGCGTACTTCAGTCTGCATTGATCGATCAACCCACTCTGTCAAAGTTGAGAGTTGAGTATTGACCCATCTCATTAATATCGTCCCTGAAACAACTTCCACCTGCAAAAGTAGAGTATATTAACAAGAGAAAGGTGGTGATCGCATTTTCCAGCAACAAAAAAAGATCTAAATTATAAGATTCTGTGATAAAGGAATAGCAGAAGACATAAAACCATAAGTCTCGAAGTTGCAGTTTAGACCATGCCCTGCAACACTAACGTGGTTCTCACCTGATACGGTGTCATTTGCTGTTCGAAAACACGTTTGGCATCTTCATCGTCAGTGACGTTGGCAATCAGCTCCATCAGATATTGTTCCAGGCTATCTGCTGCCGGTAAGACAGACGAGACATCGTCTGTGAGTTGCGAGACCTCATCCAGAAAAGGTTTCTGCAGAACAAATACTCACAGGAGTTAGCAACATAAGAATAATTCACCTATGACATCCTCCAAGCCCGAAAGCAGACTCGATTAGAGCAATACCAATTCTTTCTGGTAAAGCGTATGCAATAAGCATGCACTTATGGCGATGGCCTGAGGGTGCCACTTAGAGAGAATAGGCGAAAATAAATTGGCATCCTTCTTAGCCAATCTCTGAACCTCATCTGCAAGTAGTGCTAGTGGATGCTTCTCCTCGTGCTCTTGATTATTTTCTACTTCCTCCACAATCTGCAAGGCCGGTGGATAAACATAATTAACTTCGGTGAACTATTGAACATCATTGTAGAGAAGAGAGACAACAAAGAAGGTCGTAACAGAGAGGGAAGAAGGAAGGCCAACTCTGTGACCAGCTAATCCTAAAGTGAACAGAAAGGCCTGTGTATGACCAATGTTCCAGCTCTCAATTCAACCACTGTAGTGCCATCACGAAACTCAGCAGCTTTGGAGGTTACTGACAACGTGCAACTTAATATGGAATACGAACTTCCGTATAAATATAACAAACTTTCTTGATGTACGTCTCATCTTCTTCAATCTTTGAATCACCATGGATGGGAAGCGAAGTGAAGGGTTTAAGCCCAAGAAGGAAGTTAATTGAAGTATAATATTGCTCGAGTCTGGTGCCTTAGGAGAAGTCTTCTGTTGCATGTTATGAATTTCAAACTGTTCATCTAGGTTGATTTATGGTCCGGGAGACTAGGGGTAAGAGCTGCATTGTCGAACATAAGTAAATGTTCTTAATCAGGCAATTCCCAAATAGACGACCATACTTGGAATCAAAGTTTTAGCCAAAGTAAAAGTAGCAAAAGTGTAGCGCCAAAAGGACACCATAACCTCGGAGGAACGGTAAAGACCTACCCTGTTATAAGCCAACTTCACGGATGACACTATAAAATCTTCAGCCTGTTTGGCAACAGCCGCCATTTCTGCTGCAGATGTCATTTTTCCCCCCTGAGCGCAACATCATTCAATTAGATGACTCGTATCATACAGCAACAGTGCTTACGAGTTAGAAGAAGAAAAGTCGCATATCGCTCCAATTCACCATTATCGCTCATATCACTAAAAACTGGAAAATACGTTTAATAGCTTCGTGAAAGTAGGTTCTTAGCCGTGCTACAGCTGACTAATCAGGTTCCTGGTGGTCTATTCAACCTTCTAGAGACACTTTGAAGATATACCTACAACAGAAAGTAACAATCCAAATACTTTCATCAAATAGAAGGTGCCTATTCAGCAATTCAGAAGCCAATACTTAACATCTCAAAAGTTTATGCAGAACGTAAGTGAACCAATGCGCATGCTTGTCAATATTGTGCATACCCCTGTTTGTTCGTTCTCATCAGCAATCAGGCGGCCAGTGATCATCGCTACCGTCAATAAAGTCTCCATTTTGCTAGCAGCCTGCACACCAAGGAATATAAAACCGTGATATGACTGGTATAAAAAGCCTCCAATTGATTATTATAAACTCGGGTGATCCAACTTCCTGGACTGCTGCAATAGCTTAATCAACAAGACCATTTGTAAGATGACATAGTCAGGACACACGACCAGGACACCAAATGCCTCATGCAGATCCTCTGTTCTAAAAAGGCGAAGCACAGATAACTTTGGCATGATTCTTACATCCGCAAAATGTAGATGATAGTCTTCAAGTTGTTTGTCAGCCCATTGTTTGATAGGCAGGAGCACCGACTGCACGTATGAAAGTTCATGAGGTCCATCAGGCCCTTCCACAAGAGCTCTCAGCCCCTTCACATAGAACCTTTCTTGAGTACTGCGTTGGCTATCAGATGGAATCCTCTTCATTTGCTGTGCTGCAAGTTGGAGCAACGCTGGCTCCCCTGTCAAGACATGCTGCACCACCAAGAAGGAAAAACAAGTTAAAAGATGAAGGAGTCGAGGCAGGCTGTAAACAAGTAAAACTCAGAGAAAGAAAAGTCGGAAAATGAATGGCCCATGCGCAATAACCTGCTTCTTGTTTTATATCTGTATAATCATCATAGATCTCGAAACGAAACACCTTAACGACAGTGATCGACAAGTATTGGTATCTCGATCTTACCTGACGAAAAAGAACCCATGTATAACAAGTGTCATGAATCGTTTGTGTGATTCCTAAAACCCGCCACGTAGATTTCAGCATTTCCAGAATCTCCTCAGCTTCCTGCATGGGTTTGTCCGGTCAAATATGAAACAGGTCGAAGTCTGGCTGCGTGGCCAACATATAGATCCAGCCAGGCTCCCAGCTCCAAGACTAGACTATAAGTAACAGTTACAGTAAAAGCAGCCTCTAAACACCTTGACTTTGAAAGGTCTCAGCTACATCACAGAACAGCAGAGATGGATCACTTTACCGGAAAGTTCTCATACCTCAACAAGCTGGCCTTCGTCCAAAACATCGAACACACTCAGTAGAAGCTTCTCATATATACGAACATTGACAGGATAACCATCTGCCCAGTGGCAAATTTCTCCACTGTGGTCCCCTCTCCCAGCTCTTTCAGACAGAGCAATAGCGACATCCCTTATGCCTCTAAGGCTCTCAGTGTGCTGAGCAGGGCCAGCCGGAGATGGTAGAGTCTGTAAGGCAACCACGTCAAACTGAACTCATTGACACGAGCACTTATCCAAATTGGTAAAAGAAGCGTGTGCTTAATGCAAAGCAGGAACTGCTACGTAAATTTGAGTACAAGATAATTCAAACGATGAGGTTAATAATAATAATAAAATCATATAAGTGCTCTCAGAATCAACGGAGAACCACGTGACAAACGTTTACCTCTGCTTCTTCCAGCTTAGCAAGCAGCCCTCTCAACTCCAACACAGAGCGATCGGATGGATCAATCCCAACAAAAGGATGATTCAGCAAGCCTTCCGTTAACAGACTTATCTGCACACAAGAATGTGCTTAATATCCTATTTCATCAGGAAAAAACATCCAAACGCTGATTTGCTCCCTATAAACCAGATTCCTTTCTGGGACTTGAACAGCAAGAAGTTCTCCACTAGAAGTCATTATGCTATTGGAAATTTCACCAGCGTTGACTATACATACAAACTCAGCTCATTCTTTTCAAAGAGACGAAGAGAAAATTGTGAACTGACCTGCCGTTTCGACCACCGAATGTACTGTATTTTGTCGGGAAAAGCAGAATGTGGTACAGCACTCAGCAGCTCCAGTGGAACAAGTAGTGAGTCCATCCTTTTCCCAACCCTTCCTGCGGATGCGTGTAGAATTGCCTCTCTTGTGCGTTGATCAGAAGCTCCTGAAATCTGGATCATGATTCGGCTGATTGTTAATTACGAACAAAGCCAAAGAAAAGGCCCTAAAATTTCAATAAACTTGAAATACAAGAAACTCGTAGTTAGTAGCTTCTGAATAAGCAACTTAGCAATGTAACAAGACTGTACGCAATAGGTGCTAAAACATACAGAAAACATTTCCAAATATTTATAAGCAGCAAGAGACTGACTTTCCTATGTGTGGATTGTAAGCTAGGACAAAATTGCATCGACAAAAGGAAAAGAAAATAACTCCCTAAAAATCTGCAGATGACCATGCTGAGAAGGAAGGAATCCGGGCAATATATTCTCAAGCACCAGGTGTATACTCCAAAGCATAAAATCAGCAAAGTTACCATTGAAAACGAATTAAGTCAATAATGCTAACCTCCAATTGCGTGCGCATGGTTTCCATTAGCCCTGCAAGTCCTGGTGCTCGTACGGGAGCTGGTACATACTTCTCTGTCTTGTTTCTTGTAAATTTTCTGACCAGCTTTGACTTCTTCTCCTCCTTTTTCTCTTTAGCTGGTGAAATAAGACCTCTGGATACCAACAGGCAAGGCAGTATTGTTAATCAAAATAAGTGTTATGGTTCTGCAGATTTGTACCGAAGGTATTAAGGAGCCTATTTTTGTGTCTGACAAATGCCTAGAACACCTGAAATAAATCAGAGTTCTGTCTGACTTCACGACTAAGAACTTTGCAATCATTCTAGGGTTAAAAACCCGAGGTCTGATCTTCCAAGTCAATCGAAATAGCCAAGGGACATGTGCAGATTATAACTTTCTCATAGGACCTATTTCATACTGAGCGCATACCGCTTCCATCAGCATTCAGATTCAACTTAGAAACTAAACCTCATCCGAAATATATAATATTACCAACTAATCTCACTCAGACATTGCTGAAAGGTACTAGGCACCCTTCCTGAATAGCAAAACCGTCAACAAAATCGAAATGTGCTTTATATTGCATAACTGCCACTCCCTTCTGATCTTCGAGAACTTGGGTGAGAGAGGTACTACGATAAAAAATTAGAAAGCCATTGAAAACGTCTAGATCCTTAGACAAAAGTCCTTTTAAAATTTGGATGTATGAATTTGCAAACTAAAACTCAATCCTTAGACAAAATTTGGATGTATGAAAGAGAGGACAATATTGTACCCAGCAGCACCAACGGACACCAGTAAGACCTCATAAGCAGTCTCCCTGAAATCGTCATCCGACAGCCCTGCAGTCACCACATGAGACCAACTTCCGTGAGAATGGGGAAACAAGACACAAGATTGGTAGATGCCCAATACAGATAACACCACCGGCTGCCCAATAAAATTTCCGGCAACGTCAGATACAGTCAACTTTTTGAAAATGCTAAGCGTGCATTTAAAGAACTGGGAATGTGCTAGGATAAGCTTTGGATTGCATCCAGGCAACAGCATGCTACAACTTGATTACGCACATATGCCTAGACATGAATTAGCCAACATGGATCAGACCTCGAGTATGACGTTGTGGATTACATATCTAGAACTTGCTTGTCAAGCCTCCACGATTTCATTAAATATCTCTCAACAAGGTCATTATGCGGTTGCACTAAATATCAAATAACGTTGTACAAATAGTGAAATTATCAACCTAATATACGTCCTCATAACCAGAGCGATAGGAACTTACCTGTTGCAAAAGGTGGCAAATCTAGTACAAATGTACTAATATCATTCAGAGCGCGCTTCGATTTTTTAGGAACTTCGTCATCGTCCTCATCCTCATCCTGCTCGTCATCATTATCCACACGTTTTGATGGTGTGGATTGCAAAGAGAAACTCTTCTTTGCTTGAGGCGTGGTAGGATCACCCTTGCGAGGAGGTGGTCGTGACGGGGTAGGACCAGACGAGTCAGGGTGTGTAGCCAGATAGTAAATCTCTCCCAACTTAGATCCATACTGCAATTACGAAAGAGAGGATTCAGAGAATGCAATCACCCTAGCACCAATCAACGTATGAGTACCTGAAAAATTCTAACCAACAACAACAGAATACTCCTCTCGAAAAAACAAGGAAATATGAGTCATTAAAGACTAAAGTGGTGAACTATGTGCATGAAGAGCAGTGACGATACAAGATCTTCGCACGCTTCAACTTTAAAAGATAGGAAGAAGTAGAACTAACCGAAGGTGGCAAATTGAGATCATCGTGATAACGTTTGATTGCCTCGGAAAGGTCTAATGTAGTATCTGAGAAATTAAGCATCACCATGCTCCACAGTTTTAGAACAAACCACATCACGAGCATGATTCTGCTTTTGCCACTTGTCACAATAATGTTTCTCATCAAACTTGTGTAAAAAGATAGTCACACTGTCTATCCAAGTCATTTATCATCAACTACGATTCAAGATGTCACTTACTTTTACGAGCACACTCAATGATATAGTCCACACTGATTTGATCTAGATCAATATCATCGTATGAGACAGCTCCAGGAGGCATAACAACTTTCTTGATCACACTTGCTGCCAGAAGGAAGTTCAGAAGCTCCCGTCGGTCACGACGATACCTTTGCAATAATTCCAGGTCCGAAAACCTGGATTTTTAATGATCACAAATGTAAGACCTAGTGCCGAATTCCAAGAAATTAAGGTAAATTAAGGCTATAAAAACAAAGTATAAAAATCACTCTTCTAACCACGCTACTCTTACTTGAAATATTCCGCAACTCCTCTTCATGCTACGCCTAACAACCTCAATGGCCTACACTAATCGCATTCGTTCCGCAGAACAGATATCTCCTTCAATACCGACCAATGCTGCTCAAGAGAAGAAGAACAGGCAAGTTCTAACACACTTACCCGTCCATGGCGCTCCAATCGAAGCAAACGCCTTAAGAAGTGTGAAAAGAACGGATTTCCCTGTCACATGGAGCTCCAAAACACGAAAGGAGTTGCGTCCGCCTAAAATCCTGCTCACATCACCAATTCGGGAGCGGAAAAGAGCGCCGTGACCGGGGCGTCGATGCGAAAGTGCGAGGCGTGGTACAGAATTGCGAGAAACAGTGCATTGCAGCGATCGAGGATGTTGCTGAACAAGCTCGAAGGCTCGAAGGGAGAGGGGGTTGAGACCATTCGCAGGTTGAAGGAGACGGAGAAAGGGAACCGGTATTTCATCCGTGAAATCGTGTTCCCAGACGTGCGGGAACGGAGTCCTGGTTGAATGGATGAGGTGGAATGAATGATTAGAGCGGAGGACCGGCCAGCCATTTCATTATGCACCTGTGACCACTGTCCTTGTCACCATAGCACCGCAACGGGTTCTCAGATCCAAGTTCTTTTGGCTCTTTCTTATATAACGTTTCAAATATGCAATGGGTCCTCCCTTTCATGCATGCAAAGTTTAGAACGAAAGTGCAACATTAGATCTATTTCTGTTAAGCGTATATAAAGGATCAAATTTTGTTAGCGTAGATAGAAGGTCAGTTTTTTGACATAATAAAAATAATATATCACAAGGTTGTTCTTTCGAGACGGTCAGGCATGTGAAGTTGCTTCAGGGTCTCTTCACATGAGGGAAAGCATCCCCTTTTAATAGAGTGTGATTGGGATCACTTCCTCGTGCGATAAGACGTAAGAGTTCAAATGTCCAAGTCTGGGTTGTTGACATTCAGTTCAATTCAAGTGACCAAGTGGAAAGCTGTCCGTGAATGAAGGTAGGATGTGACACGTGAAGAGGCTCAGCCACGGGTTGTTGACAATCAGTTCAATTCAAGTGACCAAGTGGATAGTTGTTGGCGAATGGAGGTAGGATGTGACACATCAAGAGGCTGAGCCACGAGTTGTTAACAATCACTTCAATTCAACTGACTGAGCCAATAGTTGTCGGCAAAAAGAGATAGGACATGACAATTCAGGTCAATGATCGGGAAAAACCGACGGCTAGTGTATTATCAGCCGATGGATTTAGCTCATTGGCCGGTCCATTTTTGAAACCACCGGCTAAAAACCGATGAAAATTAGAAATAAATTTCTATTCTCAGTATAAAATGAGAAAATTGCCGGAAGAAATCTCTGAAAAACCGATTAGGTGTAGGAAATGCCGGTTATTAGCCAGTAAAAGCCAAAAAATTCCCCGAACCCTGATTCAGGTGATAAGACCAAGTCGCCGTAGTCGGTCATAAATGACGTATTTAAGTGACCAAGGAGTTACTGGCAATCATTTTAAGTCATCAATCTATAAACTCTCGGTGATAGGATGCGATAGTTCAAGTGACCAAGTTGGGATTTCAAAACATATGATAAGTCGTGACATCAAGCAACCAAGCCTCCAGTTGTTGGTGATAGAACATGACTGTTCAAGTGCTTAGAAGAGTTGCTATGATATGATAGTATTGTGATCGAGGAAGTAGTTGGTAAAAAGAAACCTCAATTCAACCCATTGAAGAAGAAAGCAAAGAATTTCTTTTGTCAAATTGTGTCGTTGGTTTTGACAAAATCCATTGAAATATATTGTCACATGAGTTATTTTCTACCTCTTGTCACATCATTCCAACTCTTTAAATTATATCATTCCAACTTTTTGAATTATATCATTCCATCCAGGCAAGTTATGCAACCACATAAGCCAAGTAGCCATAAGGGGGTTTTACCAGGACTCTAGAAATGTTCCTCTACCACTTTCCATGGGGCTTTTTGTATCGATTCATGAATGTCCATAAATTATTAATGAAGTATTGAAATGATTTTTTGTTGAGATCATAATTGATATTCTTATTAGATTCTTCTAAATAGCAAATCTAGACACTTTATAGATGGGCCTATGCTATTTAAGTTTCTAACTTGCTGAATTATTTCAAACGTGTTTTTCAAGCGGCCCACTTTTGATTGGCTTGTGCTATTTGAACTTTTTAATCTGCTAAATTATTTTAAACGTGTTTTTCAAGCGGCCCACTTCTAACGTGTTCTTTTAGCAGCCCATTATGACGTGTTTATTTGTGACGTATTCTTTAGGTGGTCCATTTTTGACCCTAAACATAAACTTCAAGCAACTAATTTCTAACGCGATCTTCAAGCAGCCCATCTATAACGCGTTTATTTATGATGTATTTTTCAAGGCGTCCATTCCTGACTCTGACATGAACTTCAGTCAGCCCATTTCTAACGTCTTCTTTAAGCGGCCCATTTATGACGTGTTCATCTATGGCGTATTCTTCAAGTGGCCCATTTATGACGTGTTCATCTATAGCGTGTTCATCTATGGCATATTCTTCAAGCGGCCCATTTATGACGGGTGCATCTATGGCGTATTCTTCAAGCGGCCCATTTCTGACCAATTCTGACAATTTTTAACCAATTCTGATCATTCCCGACCTTCAGGCGGCCCATGTATTACGTGTTCCTCAAGCGGTCCATTTTTGACCAATTGTGACCATTTTGACCAATTATGACCACATTTGACCATTTTTGACCAATTCTGACCTTCAAGCGGCCGCCCATTTATTACATAATCTTCAAGCGGTCTATTTTTGACCAATTCTGACCATTTTGACCAATTCTAACCATTTTGACCAATTTTGACCATTGTGACCAATTATAACCACATTTGACCAATTATGACCACATTTGACCATTTCAAACCAATTATTACCATTCCTGACCTTCAAGTAGCCCATTTATTACGTGTTCTTCATGGGGTACATTTCTCGCCATTTTGACCAATTCTAAACATTTTTTACCAATTACGACCAATTATGACCATTTTTTACCAATCCTGACCATTTTTTACCAATCCTGGCCATTCCTGACCTTCAAGCGGCCCAATTTTCACGTGTTCTTCAAGCGGTCCATTTCTGACCAATTCTGATCATTTTGACCAATTCTCTCCATTTTGACCAATTTTAACCATTTTGACCAATTCGAACCATTTAAAACCAATTATGACCATTTTTGACCATTTAAAACCAATCCTGACCTTCAAGCGGCCCATTTTATTATGTGTTCTTCCAGCGGTCCAATACTGACCAATTATGACCATTTTGACCAATTCTGACCATTTTTGACGAATTCTGACCATTCCTAAACTTCAAGCAGCCCATTTATTACGTGTTCTTCAAGCAATCCATTTCTAACGTGTTTTTCAAGAGGTTCATTTCTAACGTAAACTTCAAGCAACCCATTGAACTAAATTAAAACCCAAAATTTGGAGGGAACTAGTGGGAAGTTGATGGCGTAGACTCTCCTTGAAAAGCGTCTCTTAACCAAGAAATATAACAACCATCATAAATTACCAACTACCAAGTTACTCACGTATTTCACAACGATGGAGTCCTCTAAATCATTCATTTCAATTGTTTGTAAAACTTGTTGTACTGTACCTACAAAATTTCCCTTTATCAATTAACAATATCCTCCATCATACATACAATCGAGACAAGAATTCAACCCAGGCTCGCGTTTCGAAATCTCTAGTCTGCATACTTTAGAAAAGCGATTGTCAGTTAGTTCCATCGATGCAAGATTCTAATTGGAAAATGGAAGTTCGTCCGACATCTGGAGCAGGTTCCAAATGGAAGGAAGGGGAGATTGGTAGGCAAGTGGGGCATTATTAGTAAGTTACCAGATGGTGTCGGTCTGATTCTTCACTGTTTGACAGGCCCACCGTCTGGCACACTCATCACTCATGTCCCTTCTGCCCATCCTCCTCCCTCCCTCCCTCCCTCCCTCCCTCCCTCAGTCGAATTCGCTGCAGCTTGCTCATCACTAATCATCATCGCCACTGCCCAATAAGGAATCGGCACCAACTAGTAAGCTCAATCCTTACAACACAGGGTTTGCTGGGTATTCAGTCACTGAGCGTGATATGGTGGCGAATTCCACTTTTTGCCATGTAGCAGATACTTGGAAGCGGTTTCGAAGGTTTTGAGATTCTAGTGTCGGTATTGAAGTGCAATCGCTGTTGCAGGAGTTTGTGGGTGGACATGGTGAAGCAGTGAGAGTGTTGTGAGCAGTTGGAGATCGAGGATGGTGAATTGATGGAGAGGGGTGTGTAGCCAGCAAGATGAACGAGTGCGTGAAGTATGAGGCATCGTGCTCGCCAACGCCGTCCGTGAGCCATTTGCTGCGAGCCTCGGCCATTGTGGCAACGGGCGTGTTCTTGTTCATCACCATCGTGTTGCTCATCTGCATCCTGCACAAGCGGAGAGTGATCGTGTTCGCACGATTCCGGGGTGGCGCTCAGGGAGCTCAGCACCCGCCCGCGCTTTACGTTTGGAGCGCAACTGCTTCAAACGAGCCTGCCGCTGCACCTGCAGCTCCTCCACCGCAAGCGGAGCAGCAGCAGCAGCAACAACCTGCAAGAAGTAAATCTGTTGTGGAGCCACTCTCGTGCGTGGTCATGGCTGGAGATGAGCGGCCCACGTACTTGGCCCGGCCCTTGCCCACTGACCAGTTTGTCGATGTGCGCTTGGACCCGACCAAATTGGATGAGCTTGAGCGAGGTAAGCGCAAGGGACCTCTTTACGAGCCGAGGCACTAGATTGAAGGTTTAAAACGATGATCGATGTACCCCAGCCCTGAAACTAGGCAAGATCAGTTGATACGTACTGTAGGTTTTGTACATATAATGAGCTCCAATGTCTTCTTCAGAATGTGAGGAGGACTTTTGTATCAACTTGCATCTTCTATCAAGGTACACAGAATTTATTCTTCTATGTGAGTGGATGCAGTTTTAGCATTTGTCAAGTCGTGCAAGTATGTGAGAGCGACAGTGTTCTCAGCGACATTCGATTGAGGATCTTAAAGGGAAAATCAATTGGAATCATGTATTGTGCTTGGGAATGCATGTGATCGCTACTGCCGTCTGGAATTGAAGTACTCTGAATGATTGTCATTGTCCTCTTCGGTTCTTACACCTCCGTCAAGTGGACATCCTCTCCTCCGTCAAGTGGAGATACACTATACCATTAGTGTATAATTCTAAGGATCGAAAATATAGCTCGTAAGTCGATATACACGTATAACTCATGCTAGCTGATCCTTGAAGCGGCACTGACGGTGTGATTGGAGCGGTTGTTGTTAGATCGTCGGTTCATTAGTTTGGTCAGGTGCGGATTGCATGTTGCGGATTTGTGATCTCAGCTGGTAAGGAAGATAGGAATCTTGTGTGGGGTAATATAAGAATGCAGAAGCTTGAACAGAGTAATTCGTGATGCATTCTAGTTCGAAGAAGAGAAGGCGATTGGAACATGACATACAGCGACCGAGATGGAGCCGAGGCAGCGGTGCCGGAGAATGCCCAAAACCTCAGCCAATTCCAAGTGACAGTCGAAGCCGTGAAGGTGGTGCAACCAGCGGAGCCGACGGAGGAAACAACTCTGTACCTGACCAACATTGATCAGATCTTGATAGTGCCAGTGGAGTCCTTCTTCGTGTACTTGCCGCACCAGGACAAAAGCTCCGAAGGCGTGTTCGAAGTGCTGGAGGCCGCACTGGGGAAGCTCCTGGTGCCGTATCACTTCATGGCCGGCAGGTTCATCAGCGAGGACGGACGCCGATTGCACATAAAATGCAACCGAGCTGGTGCAGGATTCGTGGTGGCAACTTCGGAGCAGACGATTGACGCTCTCGGTGACTTGAAGGTGATGAACCCGAACTTTCGAAGGCTTGTCCCATCAAATCCTGCTGCCAATATCAGCCTCTTCGATGACTTCCTGTTCATGATCCAGGTATCACTCCTCCCATTGAATCTGCACGCATCTCGTGATATGGATTCTAAGTGGAGTTCGTGCAGGTGACGAGGTTTAGGTGCGGAGGATTCACAGTGGCGTTCCGGCATAGCCACGCCCTGATGGACGGAAGCTCCTCCGCGCTTTTTAGAAACAGCTTCTGCAAACTAGCGCGAGGGGAGGGGCTCACGACGTTCCCGGACTTGGACAGGACGTTTCTCAAGCCGCGAGAGCCGCCATCACCGGAGTTTTCGCATCCTGAATGCTTCAAACTCAGTGAGGTTCCAACGATTGACAACGAGGCTATGGTCATAACGCCCGAGTATATTACGAAGCACATTCCGGTGACGGCAAGCGAGATTCAGGCCCTGAAGGCCATCGCTATGGCGGATGGGAAGCTTACCAAGTGCTCCTCGTTTGAGGCCACGGTCGCCCACTTCTGGCAAGCGCGAACTCGCACCCTGGAGTTTCACCCCAGCGAGCTTTCCAACATGCTGATTGCCGTGGACTTCAGGTCGAAATTCCAGCCCCCTATCCCGGCCACGTTCTGTGGGAACACGATTATCTGCGCCTATGTCAGTGCTCCTGCTGCCGAGGTTGCTCGCAGCCCACTGTCGTTCTGTGTGGCGAAGATACAAGAAGCCGTGGCGAGAATCGATGAACGTTATGTACGTTCCGCGCACGACTGGCTGGAGCTTCATGGCGGCGTGCCTGCACTCGGCAGCCCGAAAGACGTGCTGGTTTCGGCGTGGCACAGGTTCCCGTTTTATGAGCACGACTTCGGGTGGGGAAAACCTGTCCATGCTGGTCCTCCCACCGCTAGTACCACCCAATACGCCCTCCTTGTTGCCACTGGCAACGAGGACGACGGTGGTCTCCTCCTCTTGGTCAGCTTCCGACCCCACGAGATGGCCAACTTCGAGCACTATCTCAAGTCTAACCTCTGACCCTCTCTAATTGCACTCTTAGTGATTCCACAAGAGCTCATATTAGACACTGTATGAGATAATAACATGCTGAGCCGCGAGCATAAGCTCGATGCAACTCCTGCTCAATCAGGACAGGATTATGAGATATGACCCTGCTGTTCATATTTACTGCTAGGTTTCAAGCTCTGTAGACATACCAATGGAAATGTGTCGGACTTGGCTTTCTATTTACACATGAATCATGAGTAAAATCTTGATTTTTACCATGAGGTTGCGTTAAGAGAATCCTGCCACCGTGGGTCGACGTGAGGCTGGGTAAAGAAATGGGCTTCCTTTCACCTGCATGGATCCCTTCGTGTAAAAGTCACGAAAGGTCTTCAATGCTTGAACACGAATGACCTGCGTTCTCATCGTCGGCTTGTGCCGCATCTGTGCATTTCCAGGTTCGTCATTAGTACACTAGTAGATGCACCACAACACGAATGCTACATAGTAAGCTCCATGATAAATACATGGTTTGAATGGGCATTACATCTTCCCGAAACGTTACGAGCTTCTCTCGCAAATACCTCGGGCTCAGTTCCTTGCCTGCATAATAAGTAGCGTGTCATTGCTCAACCATCGCAGACTGCATACTGAAACATCATTGAGTACAATAAAAAAATCTGATGGTTTTGATAAGAGAAATCGATCATATATGAGCATACGCACCTCCAGGTCCTAATATTGGTCGATCGACCTCGAAGCTTCTTGTAGTTGGCTTCTTGAACATGACAGGTTTGTCCAGAGCAGGTTTTATCGCTTCAGTTCGTTTCTCTCCGAGCAGAAGCTCGCACATGTCGGGGGCCATGTTGGATATTAGGTAAGATGGAACAGCTGGCTCTGCAAAGACAATCAACGATTTTAAGCTTCGATCTCGAAATGCGTCACTTGAATTGATAAAGCTAGTAGCAACATTGGCGTGGATGGGAGGAACTGACCAGGTCCTAGCTTCTTCGGTTTCGCGTGCTTCTTTCTCGATTCAGCAACTAGTGCCTTTCTCTTGTCTTTCTGCAGTGCGAGGTGACAAATGTTGATTAGAATATCATTGCAGATTGATGAATTTTCTTAACAAGCAAGTGATTAGAGCATACATACCTCTGTTGGTACAACTTTCACGGAGGTATCCTGCTCCGGTTCCTGTACACAAAAGCGCACAAGCTCGAGTAAAAGCCTTCTTAATACCAAATCTGCAAAATCACCGTTTCGAATGCGAGTGGGTCGATTTCTTTGTAGAAAAAGCGGACGGGCACTCTTTTAATGCAGAATATGATAATGTGAGATATCGGATTCAGAGTGGTTTCTCTATACAAAAATCATACGAACATGTTCATGTGCAAGCATGGCATTGCTGTTGAGTATGATAACAAGTCTTTTACCTTGATGTGTCAGTTATCGAGAAGAAGAGGAAAAATGCAAATAATGAGAATGTATGTTCGCTATGTAATAATCTTCACGGGAAACTCGAATAGAAATCCCCATACCTTCTCTGGCTCCTTTCCAGATAAGAGATCTCGCAGTGCCTTCCGCTCAACCATAGCCTTGCGGGATCGGTACTTCATCCGCTCCTGCAACTTCCTGTCACCTCCCATGACGGCCTCGATCAGCTGCGTAGCACCGCGCAATTCAGATAGTGGCCTTTATTATATCTGCCCCCATTCTTGAGGCATTTAGAATCATGAAACACTGCTCCATGATCACGCTCATTGTTAGTGAATCAACTCCTCTTGGAAAGGTAAAGAAACGATTTGGTTATTCATGCTGAAGTTGACCAGTGAGTTCACCTTCTTTCTCCTGAAAGCTTGCGCCAGAAGAGCAAACGGAAGCGTATACTCAGTGCTCGGATCCTTACCTGCACATATTTCAGAAGTTCCATGAGTTTCTCCAACAATGCCATTCCAAAAACTTGATTCAAATCATGAAGGTAGCCTGAGGCTTAAACCCTACAAGAGAACGACACACTAATTCAGTCTCATTTTTTTAAGGAGTTTCGTGTGTGATGCGATCTCAAATCAGTCGAATTGGCAATTGCTCTCATGGATATTGGTAATTGATCAAGATTCAAATTTCAATGCTCATCATTCTTCAAACCTTCAGAATCTAAAGCACAACTGTGTGGCTTATACCTTACAAGACGCTAGTTCAATGAGTATGGCTTTTCACTCAGAGGATTTGGTGAAGGGTTTTAGGGCGCAAACCGCTGTCGGAGGGGGAGTATTCATCGACAGGCAGCATGTCGATCTGCGACACCATCACTCGCATGAACTGGGCGAGGTTCATCTGCAACAACAAAAATCACAGACCTCAAAAAACATCCGAGTTTTGCAGTTTAAAGAAAGAGAGATCGAGAGGTATACTCACAGTCCGCTTGGTACCCATGATCTCCCGGACTGCATCGTCGATTTCTGATCTTTTCATATCCATGCCCAGCACAGCGAAGGCCAAATGCACATCACGAGTTGATATCGTCCCTACTCAATCAATCCAGCTTCTTATCCGAGTTAGAGTGATAGGAGCTTGCAGCAAATCAAGAGATCATAGCTTCTTCTCCGAGTCACAAGTAGCTTGAATCATAGTACCTATCCCATCCGCATCGATCAATTCGAAACACTCCCGAAGCTCCAAGGTTTGTTTCCTGGTTATGTCGGGTCGCAATCTCTTGCCATGCTTCTTCAGCCACGGCTGAGCGCCCAGCTTCGCCAACAGGTTCTGCACATAGCCAGTATGCCAATCAGTAATGATTCTTGAAAGAAAGAGATGGTGGGTTGCATGAGGGAGTGATCGAGAAGTACATCCGCTTCATTGAGCGGCATCTCCAATGGCGCCATTGTGGCGCCGTTGAATGGATTATTCCTCTAATGGGTTTGGACTGCTGTTTGATTGTGGCGAGAGTGGCAAAAGCGTGAGTAGTTGAGAAGCTCTCGATCACTACCGTCGCGTCCATAGGCCTCCATGGCCACCTTTCCATGCATGCAGTCAATGGCTTTTCCAATTCCTTCCAATTGCAATGCAGATGAAAGTGGGATCGAAGCACTCTCACTTGCTTGAGTGTGAAACTGGCGCTGCAGATTCTTGCATGTCCCTCGATCGAGACTGGGTCGAGTTTACATACATAACTTTACCACCTGCAGCTACGAATGATTCTTTACATCGGTCTACTTGTATAAAAGTAATCTACTTTACATCTCATAGGTCTTTTCTTTGTAATCCCTAAAATCAAGGAACCTAAATTCTATGCTTTATGTTCAAACCTGCCCTATTTTGAGGAATGTACCCTTATAATTTGGTACATTACTTGTAGATGTACATGTACATGAAATTAAAGACTTGAATTCCTCCTTGTTTGTGAGATGAGACTATTCACAGTTAGAGATAGTGGCAATTGAATCAAGGTACTAACTTAATAAGATTAAATAACTTGTTAACCCCTAAGATTACTCCATGAATCACTCCACAAAGATTTTGGTGGTCTTAATTTTTCTTGGGTATTGAACAATCCATTTTGAAAATATAGCATCCAACACTTGCCACCTATCTATACGTGCTAGCTACAAAAACACTGCACTAGCACTCAACCAATCCTTTGTCCAATCTTGTTAACGAGAGTGTGAAATCGCAAAGATATGGTAACAAAGCATTCATGAAGTTGTTCCCATGGCTTATTTGTAATATCTATGTATCTAGTTTAGTAGTAGCTCTGATACCGATTTAGATAGAAATATTATTAATATTCAACTCAACTCCCGATTTAAAAAACACAACCAACTTTTGCATGATATCACAAAATCAAGGGATGTTCTTATATGCTTAAGGGCATTGCCACACCCACATGAACTTTCTCCACGATGTTGTCTCCTCTTATCCCTTACTAACCCTAATAGTGCCAAAGTTAGGGGATTTTTCTTTTACCTTTATTTGTTCAGTCTCTCATGTTTGCCCATCAAGTCCTATCGACTTCTAGTTTATATAACTCAACACCACAAATTCATTTTAACATCTGCATTCGCAAATAGTGTTCTTCCTACTTTATACAAAGCTATATACTGTATTACACAATGTCAATGCTTGGTGTAATATCACGTCATCCAACTTTTGTAATATCACATTAATTAACCTATGTAACATCACAAGATTAACCCATATTACATCACCGCATTCAACATCCAACATGTGCAATATTATAGCACCTAACTTCGACCTTTGGAATAGCCCGACATCCGTTATATAATATCACGGCATTTGACATGTGTAATATCCCGGACCTCATATGTGTAATATCAAGGGGTTCGACCCATTGTGTGGCCCATTTATTATGACGTTTTTCAAAGCTAACTCCTAGTTAATATCTTAACACTTAGTATTATGATCTTTTTAGCTTATCTAAAATCTCTAATTTTCCCAGCAATAAGTATTTTGAAGCTCCATACTTTACAACTATTTGAAATCCGATCCATGTGTGGAACCCTATACATAATCAATGTGTGTAACCCCCTAAACATAATCAATGTGTGCAACCCCCTAAACATAATCAATGTGTGCAACCCCCTAAACATAATCAATGTGTGCAACCCCTAGAAATATGGGAAATTCAAATAAAACATGTCCAAACTTTATATTGGTTCTCACTCATACAATATCAAAATTGGGCATGCTTGGTGGCAAAAAGTAGCTTTAGCAACTACTTTGTACGGTTTTGTGAATAATAAGTTCCTAGATGAACAAGATTGTTTTGCTCAGGAGTTGCCCGAAGGTTTTATGAATAATAAGTTCCTAGACGAACGAGATTGTTTTGCTGAGGAGTTGCCCGAAGTTGCTCGAATTGATTGAAATTTCCGTGGCATGTAAAGGCCAGTTACAAACACTCAAGCCAACAAGAAAGGGGCACCCTTAACCCTTAAAGGTCCTTCCACTCCTCAATGGGTAGCCCGAAATTGGATCTCAGCATCTTTAGGACTTGGGCGACATGAATAGTGCACTTTATGAACTTGGGCAGCATGAATGAACCAATCAATGATGAGTTTGCAACCCCCTACAAGGTTTTGTGCAATCCCAACCTACCTACCACAATCTTTTCAAAGCACAAATCACTCATACAAATTGCAATTTGAATTGTAGGATTTCACTTTGTAGATGCATCACAAAAAGGTGACCAGAATGATATAAAGAAATAAGTGAAAATTTGAGAATCAAAAGAGCTACATGCAAGATTCTGTTGGAAAACAGCCCGAGGGGCTAACAGGCGCCTTTAAGGGTTAAACTAGTGCTACCAGCGTTTCTTAGAGACCCATCAGATAATGGGATTTCCAATTCGGACCCCACGACCGTTTTATGGCTCAAAATTACTTCCGAGAGCCTACTGCACGACATTAGCATTTTAAGCCTATACATCAAAAATTTAGGGCTCTACACCCCTCCCCCTCCCCCTCCCTTGCCCCCGAAAAATGCTGGTAACACTGATTTACAGTGATCCACAAGAAAAGAGCGAGTGGGCGCTGAAAGTGCTTGATGCATGGCCACTTCATAAGCAGCAGGCACAGAATGGGGGTGGGGGGAGGAGCCGGCAGTCCACTCGCGCAACTGAATACCATTTCCAGTTGACTTGGACAGTAGAGGCAGCGACGACGTCTTGGCGCCGCATCCACGCCACCACTCCCACTTCTCGCACTACCCCTGCTTGTCACCACCTGCACTTACACACACACACACTCGTTGCCACCGGCCACACTCTCGTCACTCACCTCCGGACAAACCAGCTTCTCATCCGGACAATCAATACAACTGTTGCATTGTACGATAATCTATGACCTCATCATCTCCTCATGTCGTTGGAATGGAATGAAACGATCGCCCAAAGAGGACCCAATTGGAAAGAATACAATGAATGTGGCTTGTGTAATCACCCAACAGTAAAGTAGAATGCATGACGATGAGGAAAGTACACTGGCAGTTACTTGCCAGCATTTATTCAATCATATTCTCGGGGTGAGCAACATGCCCATTCGTTGATTTCGAGTCACAACCAGAACGGTACAGTACAGAGTATCAGCCTCGTTCATGGAGGAATAAACATTTGGTGAAAGTCCAACAATTTCTAGTTTCAAGTAATAACCAGAACGCTACAGTCAAGGCTAACAGTCTCAACAACTCGCTCGCTACGAGCACCACGCATTGATCTAGGGTCGAAGTAGTAATGAACAGGGTCATTCTATCGATACAGAACTGAAACGGGTGAAAGAAGCTCCGTGATTGCGCGAACGAGCATGAAATTTACAAATTTGCTCTGAAAGCGCTACGAGGGAGCTCCGGCAATGACGAGGGGGGATAGGCATTTGGTGTGCGGGCAAAAATGGACACTCTGCGAACAATAGGGTGACTAATCTAATCCGAGGACCCGCCATAGCCAGGAGGAGAGGATTATGGAAGACGAGGATTATTAAAGAAGACGAGGCCTTCTTTCTCGTCACTTTTGAGGTCTGCTTCTGCTCTGGTCTTATCATCTACGGGGAGGCTGTGATCCTCCGCGGCTTGGAACGGTCTCGGCAATGCGAAGAATTGCGGTTTCTCGTCGCCCGGGAGTTGCACGAACACGGCGTCGTCGAACTCCGGCGAGTCCACGGGCGGCGTGGCTTGAGCATTCGCTCCTACAGCTAGTGCGGCAGCAGCAAGAGCCGTTGATCGTTCCGAGTCGGACTCGCGGCGGCGGCGTTCGTTGCGGCGTTGGCGCACGACAGACCAGCAGAGCAGCAACAAGGCGACGCTGACGAGGAACATCATGCACGACATCCCCGCCACGATGATGACCAGCGTGTGCGGATTCTGGCACGGCACTGTCGCCTTCGTCTTCACGTCATAGCACTTGTACACACTAGGCGATGGCGCTACCGCTGCCGGCGTCGGCTCCGCTTTCCCTGCCAGCAACCTCCTCGCCGCTGCTCGATCAACCCACGCCATCAGTCAAATTCTCAAGCATTCCAATCACTCGCTCACACACAATCAATCAAGAGTCCACTCACCAGCGTGGAGACGCCTTGATTCCATTCCTCTAAAGTCCATGAGTGCAGCTCCGAGAACAGATTTAGCAAATGGGTCTCAGTGCGTGATCCAGTCTCCATGATGAGGTCGATCGCCGGCAAGCTCAGAACGCATCCATGGCTCTGCGACGAGATCGGAAGAAGCGAGCCAATGCTAATGGGTGCGAGAATGGCTAATTTTAGAGGTGGGTGCGCACAAAGTCTAGTGGGTGAGAGGCATATGCCAGACGAAAGTTCGAGAGCAAGCCTACATCCATGCAAGTTAAGGTGAATGGTGAAGAATCTGTTGACGTGGAGGATGGAAGCGTCGGTACTGCGATCGTTCGAGGAGTGTAGTCCAAGTGGGAGAAAGAACCGGAGGCAGGAGCTCTTGAATTTTATCTTTGCATTTGTGTAAAAGAAAAGAGAAAGAGAAATGGGGGAGAAAGTGGGTGCTGCTCGCGGCGCCGGCGATGGCGGCACGGCCGCGCTCCTGGAGAACTGTGTATTGGAGGAGCCGATGCCTTGTGGCGCCCATGCGCCGCCAGGCGTCCTTCAGCGTCAGTCTGTTGGCGCCGCCGTGCGTCCTTCTGCGTCAGTCTGCTGTCATCCCCCTGCCTTCATGCTCAAGCTTTGGCTGCAGGAAACAGCTGCCCTCTCTATCTAAATTGTAGAGTGGTTTTGGTTGTACAACTTTTAACTTTAAAGATTATGAAGTAAAAGTAACATGCACAACTTTGTTTGTTGTTGCAACTGCCCAAAATTTTGTTGTAGCAAGCTCATTGTGGAGTGGCCAATGGAATCATTTTTGAAAAATGTGTAATGTGTAAATGTGGGATCAATTGGAATCATGGTTTATTTTATTAGTTTTCTGAATTTAGAATGAAGGGTCGTAAGTGCACCAAAGATTTCACATTCTAAATTTTTACTCAAGATATAATTCTTAGTTACATTTATTGTTTGGTAGAAATGATGTCCTTTAGGACTTGTTGGCTTCTACTCTAGTCACGTTTTTAGTCGTGATTGAGTCATGTAGGTGTAGTCTTAGTTGTAATGAACAAGTCGTATAGGACACCATTTTCTATTAGTAATAGGAATTTGAAAATGAAAGCAAAATACTTTCTCTTGATTAATTGCGTAGAGTGTGTAGTCTCTCCTTTTATGCACTTTTTGGCATTGTGGGACAAACCAATGTGATCATCAAATACACTACTTTCATTTGTATTTAATGAATAAATCAATAAACTCTCTCTCTATATAAATATATAAGTATATTTCTCTTATAGTAAATAATATCCAATATAATTATCTTGAAAACCACATTATTCTTTGATACCACTTTTACATATTCACCTATAACCCCAATTCCACTAAAATGACATTATTCCGGTAAAATGGCTCACCTCAACTTTCTGAACAGTAGCTCATAAACCATGTGATATAACAAAATTTGAGGGTGATATTATGGAAAATGAGTGACAATATATATAAAGGAGTGACATTATTAAAAAAATTGTGATATCACAGAATACATAATTCCATGTGAGCACATATGTAAGATCTTGTGTGACAAAATGGCACATGGCATAGTTGCATTTCAACAAAATTAAGGTTATATACAAAGATTATGATCTTTGCCAAGATAGTTTGCAAAATTCCCAAAACTCCATAAACATTCCTACATGACCTCTAACAACGGTTAGGATGTCAACCATAGCATTCCATGGGCACTACATTTAAATAATCTAGTTCCCAACAATCATTGGAGCACCAACAAGATCATCTCCTAAACACGGCATTGAAGTAGAACTCTAGACGGTTAGATAGAAACTCCGGTCCCTTTCTAAGTGGCCGGGGTGAATGAAGTGTCTGTTTGTAATGCTAACAACTGGATGCCCACTAGACAAGAGGAAATTGGACGATACTAATTCCCCCTTTCGAGGATGAACACTATCACTAAGCTAGTTTCTAACTGGTTCCCAAAGAACTTTGAGGTACCCATACAACAAGGTCCAAGGACCCTCAACCATAGATGGGTGGACTATGGTGATGAACACCACGTCAGCATGGGGATAAAACCCACGACATCCTCATTAGGTATCATGAGCCCCAATCACCAAGCCAAGGCGTGTGGTGCCTGAGCTTTGGACACATTTTACGTCAAATGAAAATTTGTTCAATGTAAGCTCCATCTTTCTATGCATGAAATAACAACATTTGAAGTAGAATAAAAAGTGCACCGTTACCGTACTCACAACAACAGAATTTGGTACTTCACTTACAAAGATCTTCAAAGGACCCTTTTTATTTTATTGTTTTATATGTTTTATGTTAGTTGACTTCGCAAATTCCACAGCGAGCCAAGCTAATTCTCTTCTTTTTTATTCCATCCTTTGACAAATCTTCCTTGTAAACAGGAGAAGGAATATTCAGTTTTGATTTATGTGGGGAATACTTGAAGCCCAAGCAACTGCATAAATTAACGTTTAATTAAGAATCTGAAGATGAAGCTTCAGCGGAAAATACCTACATCCTCAAAAGGTGACTTCAAGTTACAAAAATGTTTGATACCGGAATACCGGCAAAAACAATGCATTTCCATAAGTATTGTTATAGCTTACCATGTATTTGGCCCTAGAGTAGCTTTACATATTAATTGGATTCACTCACAAGCACTTATGTAATCTAGTCTCCCATGAGGCAAATACTACACCAATTACAAACACGTAATTTTTTAATTTTTTTCTAAAAATAATTTTTTATATTTTTATATTTTTATATATTTATATTTTTATAATTTTATATATATTTATATTTTTTTTGACAATGTATTATTGATTGAGAAAGAATATATTTGGTTCATAGCACACATGCTTGGAGAATCTATAGCTTTTTATGATATTTTAGAGGATATCTAGAGGGGTAGAAGGAGGTGAGAAAAAGAAGTGGGAGGATGATCTCAACCAAGGTCAAAAAAAGTTGCCAAGTGAAGGTGCAAGGTGAAGCCACTCAACCCTCCTTAAATTTTTAAAAAAAGTGGCTTCACCTTGCACCTTCCTTAAAATTTAAAAAAAGTGGCTTCACCTTGCACAGTCCTTAAAATAAATAAATAAATAAATAATAAACTAATAAAATTGGGTATATGATACAAAGTACACATGAGTAGATCCAAAATGTTCTCTAAATCCATAACTTGGTAGTTGGGCAACTTAGATGGATTTTTTGAGTGCATTTTTTTTTTTTTTTTTTTAAAAAAATTTACAAGCTTTGAGGAACACCAAATACGACCAATTATTTTGCTTCTAATTGAAGAAGTTACAACCTAATTTGTAAATTTCTTTGTGAATTACCTTCAGTTTTGGAATGTGGGCATGATGCAAATACTGCACCTTTTGAAGACTTGGTATTCTTGTACATGACAAAAGTATGAGAGATGATTTTGGGGCACTTTTTGCCAAGAGCTTTTTGCTTTTCCGAGGTGCCAATAGCTGCAAAGATTCAAGTCCCAGAATATTCACCTAAAGCAGATGTTTGTCCTCACCAACCCTTTCCTTATTCCAACACCTTCATGAAGAAGAAGAGAAACTCCAACCAATGATAGGGAAGAACCGACGGCTAGTTTATTATCAGTCCATAAATTTAGCACACTCGCCGGTCCATTTATGAAACCACTCGCTGAAAACCCATGAAAATTAGAAATACATTTCTATTCTTAATATAAAGTAAGGCAGTTGGTGAAAAAGATATGTGAAAAACCAATGGGTGGGGGAAATGCCGGTTATTAGCCAGTAAAAGTCAAAGAACTTCCTCAACCCTGACTCTAACCTATTTAGAGGTCGGAGTGAATAGAGTATTTCTTCGACCTATCCTTGGATGTATGCCTGGAGGTCATCATACCAATGGCGAGACTACTAATCCCTCTCCGGGTAAACATTATGCTAGTTCCTTCCTAGCCACTGGTGTCTTAGAGATACCTGACATAGTATTCCCCCACAAGGCTTTAAAGTACCCGTACAACAAGGTTTAACCCTTAAACGCCCATGGGGTCTGAAATGGGCAGCCCAAAATTGGATCACAGCATCTTTTGGACTTGGGCATCATGAATAGTGCACTTTTTGAACTTGGGCATCATGAATAGGCCAATCAATGATGAGCTTGCAACCTCCTACAAGGTTATGTACCACCCCAACCTACCTACCACAATCCTTTCAAAGCACAAAATCATTCATACAAATTGTGATTTGAATTGTGAAATTTCACTTTTTGAATGCATTAGAAGAAGGTGACCAGTTTGACATCAAAATATGAGTGAAATGTTGAGTACAGTGAGAGCTACAGGGAAGATTCTGTTGGAATCATGCCCCTCGGGCTTGCTTGGGCGTTTAACCCTTAAACGGCCCTGTCAGCCCCTCGGGCTGTTTTCCTGCAGAATCTTCTCTGTAGCTCATTTGATTCTTCACTTTTTGCTTATATTTTTATATCATTGTGGTCACCTTCTTATGATGCATCCACATAGTAAAATTTCACAATCCAAATCACAATTTGTATGAGAGATATGTGATTTGAAAGGATTGTGGTAGGTAGGTTGGGGTTGCACAAAACCTTGTAGGAGGTTGCAAGCTCATCATTGATTGGTTCATTCATGATGCCCAAGTTCAAAAAGTGCACTATTCATGATGCCCAAGTCCAAAAGATGCTGAGATCCAATTTCGGGCTGCCCATTGGGGAGTGGAAGGCCATTTAAGGGTTAAGGGTTAAGAACCCCCCACCATAGGTTGGGTGGACTATGGTGGTGAGCATCATGCCCACATGGGGAGTAGAACCGACCACCTCCTCGTTAAGAGCCGTAAGCCCTGACCATGAAGTCGAGGCTTGTGGTGCCTCCAACACCTTCACTCGTACATTCTACTTTAATATATACTGTAGTATATTAGGATGAATGAGTAAGGACATCTCTTATCGTTTCTACCATCTGTGTCCCACATATAGCATGGAGTCTTTACGGGCCACTCTACTCGTCGAGAGAAAAAATATAGTCATTTGCCTATTGCAAACCGGTTTGTAGTGTGTTTCCAAAGTGCCATGGCAGTGCGTGGTTCACTTTTCTCGCTTCTCCCCTCTTGAAAGATCTCATCATTCTCTCTTGAACTTGTCCTTATGTTGTTGAACTCATAATTACTCTCGTCAAAAGAGGTCTCTTTGCCAAAACTCGGTTTGAAGTAGCTAGGGCGCAGGTTGTGGAGGGAGGAAAGCGAGAACCATTGTGGCCCTTGCCGGCCCGCCTTCCCACTTGATGTTGTTGCGGTAAGGGATGCCCTAAGCACATCTCTAGCAATGATCTCTGGCAATGAGACTCCACAAACCCGACATTTGATGGAGATGTTGGATAGTTGTTCAATCTAGAGCGTGTGAACATACTCTTATTGAATAAACATGGGATAACAGTACATGACGAGTGGAAGCTATAAATACTATGGGCTTATGGCAATTCAAATAAAAATGTCATTCCAAACGTTTGAAGACAAAATTCAAACATTCTCTACAACGATTTTTTATTTTTTATTTTTTATTAACCCTTAAACGCCCATGGGGTGTAAAACGGGCAGCCCAAAAGTGGATCACAACATCTTTTGGACTTGGGCATCATGAATAGTGCACTTTTTGAACTTGGGCATCTTGAATGAACCAATCAATGATGAGCTTGCAACCTCCTACAAGGTTATGTACAACCCCAACCTACCTACCACAATCCTTTCAAACCATAAACTCATACATACAAATTGTGATTTGAATTGTAAAATTTCACTTTTTGAATGCATCATAAGATGGTGACCAGATTGACATCAAAATATAAGTGAAAAGTTGATTACACTAAGAGCTACAGAGCAGATTCTGTTGGAATCAAGCCCCTCGGGCTTGCTTGGGCGTTTAACCCTTAAGCGGGCCGAATGTCGAAAATCGACATTCTGGATGAAGCAGGGGATGTTGAAACTCTTCCCGTCTTCTCGTCGTCGCTGTTTTTCATCCGCCGTTTTTTTTCCCTCAAGGGTAAATGGGTGTAGTTTACTGTGCACTTACTCCCGTTGTCATAACTCATTCCTACATTTTACAGTAGCGATTTTAGTGGGCTACATTTTTGTCATGAGAGGAGTTTTGTCTATTTCGGTATGAAATTTTGCCATTTGGGCATAGAAATGGGGCAGTTAGGCATTGAAATGGGGCAGTAGAGCATTGTGTCCAATTTGCAAAAGAAAGAATACTTGAAAGATGGAATTGGGTAAGTATGTCATAAATTGGAAAGAAGTGGAAGGAATGGTGCATAATTGCTACTGTCAAGGCAATTGAGCCGCCGTTTTTGGATTGCACCACCATTTACAAAGAGCCAGCCATTGGTTTTTGGCCACAAAGAGGATTTTCAAATTTCAACATTTTACACACGAGTGTTCACCATACAAAACCAAACCTTCATCAATGCACTAATGGGAAAATGGTGCAAGATTTACACATCCGTCATCTCAAATTCAAATTTGAATTCAACAAGATCTAACCTACAAGATCACATTCCAACAACTATTCTTCAATGCCACCAAATTTGAATTTCAAAATAGGTGTACATGGGTAGCTCAAACAAACTCTTCTTGAACTTAGCTTCACTACTCCTACATGCAAAGTTTGTCTAGCACACATAAAATGGGGACATCAATGGAAAGTTTGCTTGATGCTGCAAGAGAGGAGTTAGTGAGATGGGCAAGACATGAGAAGGGCTTGGGAGAACAACAAGTTGGTTATTTGTTAGATCTATTGAATAGAGATGTGCTCTTGAGTTTGTCATGCTCATCCAAGGTAGAGAAACAAGACACACCTGTGGGTTTACGACACTTATTTTATCATCATGTGAGCAACATCTTGGGGTGGAAGGAGAGAGTGCCAGAAGGAGACAAGTTTGGAATTACTCCTCTTTTATATACTTTAGTGCGAAAAATGTGGCCTAGTGAGCATGATGACAACAACCAGGAGCAAATCAGCACAACTATCACAAGAGATGGAGGAAACTTTGCACCAACAAGAAGAAGCCAGCAACTTCCAAGTGAGTATAACACTTACTTTCAATCTGTTCCTATATGTAAGGTGGGATGCATGAATATGACGTGGCGGCTAACACCATTGGTGGATGGCCACCTTCAGAGTCCACTCCTGCGAAGCAGAAACGTTTGCGATGCAGGCCGTTGCCACGACAAAAGAGACCCCGCGCCAGTGCTGCCACCGACAGTGACAGCAGCCAAGGAGGGAGGGAGATTCAGTACCTTGAATCCATCGGCGATACCGGATGTGAGGAGGTCGGAAAAGATCAGCAGCCGATCGGACGCGGTCGTAGGAGGCAGAGACGAACCTCCAGCTTCGAGTCGGAGGAGAAGGGTCGATCAGGGCCTGCACATACCACAAGAGCGAATGACATTGGCGAAGATACTGGCCGCAACACCACGTCCGTGGCGCCCAGCAGGTGCTCCACCGAATTCCAACTTCGGCAGGATGGACGATCAGAGGGATTCGAGGTCCAGCAGGGGTGCACCTCCGAGCTCCCAGCGGAGGGGTGTGACGTCGAGCAGGGCTGCACCTCCAATCTCCCAGCGTTCGCATCCAACGTCCAGCAGGGGTGCGCCTTTGGCCTCCCGGCGAGGGGGCTCGACGTCCAGCGGGAGCGCACCATCAACTGCCCAGCGGAGGGAATCTGCAGTACCGACTGCCGGCGACGAGACGGTGTCGCCAGTTGCGAGTGGTCAGCAGACTGCCGGCAGGATGCAGATCTCCCCGACTGCTAGGATGCGAAGCATGAAGCCGGATCAGGCGGGAAGCGCAGCTTCGATGCGGCCAGTTGCGAGCGCCACGAGGGAAGAACAAAATCAGTCGGGGATGCGAAGCAGGAAGCCGGATCAGGCGGCAACACCACCTCCGTGGTTACCAAACAACCTAGCCCGAGTAACGAGGTCTACAAGCAGCGGGTCCAGAGGTTCAACGTTACCTCGTATGCATCGGCCGAGAAGTCCCGCGATCACCACTCCGCCTTCTGCTCCACTTGGAGCAACTCCAGAAACACTTGGACCTCCAGATCCGAAACTGCCGCAACATGTTGTAGAGCCTATAGCAGTTAGGATATTAGTAAGAGATAGATTAGAATCTTGTGACGTTGACATTGAAGAAGAAGATAATGAAAGCAAAGAGCAGTGGGAGAGAGGCGTAGCAGTTAGAAGTTTCGTTTGTCCAACCTCTTCTAGGCTCATGTATGAGGTGCAAGTCAATGAGACAACAAGAAATGTACCATTTGGAGAGATAGCAAGCATCTATGCTCACACGGAATTGCCTGATTCACAGGAAGAAGAAGTTAGAGTTTCAGAAGAACCTGGATCCGGTACTGAGCTCGGAGACTCCGATTCTGAAGAGGAAATGGACCTCTTGCTCCTACAGGACGATCTTGGCCACAACGTAGCAGAGCAACGTCATGAGATTCAAATCCTCAATGCTTCCGGCGAATGCATGGAGAAGATGTCCGATGCGGTGGTCCACAGGCAAGGCAGCGGCGTCCCTGCCGAGGAGATCATGATCGCTTGGAACGAGGGCCACGGAATGGCGCTCCCTGCCGTTCAGGGCCAGTCAACTGGAGTTTCGGGGGGTCGAGCCATTGGGCCTGGCTCTTGCCTGGGCAATCGGCCGGATGGCCAGCCTGTAACGCTGCCCTGCAGCAGCGACCGCCACGAGGGCTACGGGAGGGGAGAGCCCAATTGGGGCGGGGATGGGCAGCCGATCAGTGGCAGTGGGGCCGGGCCTTTGGCCAGTCAAGGCAGCCCCTTGGCTAGTAAATCCAGCCCTTGGGACAGTGAATACAATGCTGCTGTAATGCAGGTGGAATCTGAACTGGCTCCGGTGAGTGACGCTGAGAGCATTGGGGTCTCTCAACCAGGGGCCTCTTCTCAACAATTTTCGCCTCTACAAAGTGGAAGGGTAAATGGCCCAAGCCATGGTGGAAGAGGTAGAGGAAGAGGGGTAAGAAGGGATTGGGATAGTGGACCATCTTTCAAGGATTGTTACGAAGATGAGTTTTGGGGGAAATTCCGTGCAAAATTCACACATGATGATGTGATTTTCACGGGTCCTAGTGAAGGTCCCCCTTACACATTTAGAAGTGCTTCTTCCCCTTCTAATTTGTTCCATAAGTTTTTTACAAAGAAGACCTTGAGGAAGATATGTAGGGAGAGTAACCGCTATGCGGCTTCCGTCGACCCGACCACCGGATTTACAAAGGGGCCAAACCATTGGTGGCGATTGACGGTGCCCGAATTGGAGGCTTGGTTGGGAATATCTCTTCTCATGGGTTTAAAAGTCTTACCCAACCGTAGATGCTATTGGAAATCTTTAGAGCCTTTTTTCTATTGTCACACAATCGCTAGGACTATGACCATGAAGAGATATGAAGCCATAACAAAATGTCTTCATATCCATAATGATAGCATGGCACCGACCGATAGAAACGACCCTAATTTTGACAAGTTGGTCAAATTACGTTGGCTAATTGAGGAAATTAGAGTTTGTTGTGTGTCAAATTGGAACTTAGGCCAATTTGTCACCGTAGATGAGCTCATGGTGAGATATAAAGGTATTTACGGCCACGGGATGAAGCAATACATGCCAAACAAGCCGGTAAAATTTGGCTTCAAAATTTGGGCGGCGGCGGATTCCAAGTCCAAGTATCTTTGGAACTTCCAAATCTACACCGGGGCAGATTTGAAGAAGAATCTACGCACGCCAAAACCAGGAGAGGCTAAGACGGGGTACGAGGTCGTGATGGGGCTAATGGAGGGCCTACATGGGCGGGGCCATGTAGTTGTGACGGACAACTTCTTCACATCCCCCCGACTTTTTGTGGATCTACACGAGTTAGGCACGTACGCCACGGGGACGGTCCGCGCCAATCGAATTGGCTTACCAAGCGATTTGGTGGACAAGCGGCGATGGGCGAAGCAACCCCAAGGTGCATCCGATTGGCGCATGCATTGTACGGGTACGTTGTGCTCACTCGTTTGGTGTGATAAGAAACCGGTTTTATTGTTGTCTTCCCACGCGGAGCCCTTGTCTCCCGATCCGAGCGTGCCACTCACCGTGCCACGATATACCCGTGGCCGGACCGAGCACATTCCCACTTCGCCCATGCACTTAGAGTACACGACCATGATGCGCGGGGTTGACGTTAGTGACCAACTTAGAGGTGTTTATACCGCCTTGTCGAAAACCCATAAGTGGTGGCATAGGATCTTTATGTTCCTAGTTGATCTTGCCATCACCAACTCTTGGGTTATTCACAAGCGCGAGAGTAGGGACTTCGGAGTAGCACCTGAGAATCACTTGGAGTTTGTGACCGCGTTGGCATTTTCTCTCATGGAGCCTTGGAGGCGAGATCGCAAGGGCATTGTCTCTCTATGTACATATACCCCCGGAACACATGGCCTTGAGAAGGTTCCGCGGGCTAGGCGACAATGCGGTTTTTGCAAGAACAAGAAGAAACTCACGAATCTTGTGTGCAAAGATTGTGGTGGTGTTTTTTATCACATGGGGGAGTGCTTCAACAAGTCCCATTTCACGCGACATCGGTAGATTTTTTGGTAAGTACATCTTTTTTCAAATCTTTGTGTTATGTTTAGAAATTCTTAGTTTGCTTCCAATTTGGGCTTCAAACTAATTCTTTTTGAAATGACAACCATGTTATATAACTTTGATAATTGTATGGCATTTTCACAAAAACTTTTCACTTGTAGGTAACTCCTATCTCAAATCTTTATGTTATGTTTGAACATCCTTATTTTGCTTCCAACTTGGACCACCTAATAATTATGTATGAAATGACATACATATAATATAACTTTGAATATTTATCTTTGAATATGATGTTTTATGAATAAGCATGGAGGGCCATTCCCAAGGACCTCCAGCTTCGTGGAAGGGGCTCGCCTGGGCTTAGGGGGTGGCCAGGGATGGCATGGAGCCATTCCCAAGGCAATGGACGGCCTGTGATGGCGGCCCCCCCCCCCCCCCGATCGGTGGTCACGAGCAGAGTAGAGGGAGCAGCGCCTCGAGCTTCTGACAAGCACAGACCGCATGCGCTTGGCTTTGTTATTATTATGCTGGACATGTGGCATGGTGTTTATGACCTTGCAAGCTATTTTCAATTCATCTTTCTGTTCTTTTCTTTGTAAAAGCCTGCCCACCTTACATCATCTTTTGTCCACGGAGGACAACAGCTTGTATGGGCACCCTTGGAATACCAAGCACCAAAAACAGTAATCCCAAGTGACTTCCATTTCAAGTAGGATTGTGTGCAATTGGAAAGAGGCATGTTTGTTTTTTTTTTTTTGGATTAGCTTCTTTACTTGATTCCTCACCCATTTGTAGTTGCCATTTTTGCTTTCGGGGCAATTTGTAATACGACTTTTCACTCCAAAGTCCAAAATTAGTGACTGCCCCTCCATTTCGGGCTCCCTTTTTTCGCCTTCAATCAAGTGGATCAAGCCCCATCCCAACTCCAAATGGCACAAATATTTGCCCATGCAATCTTTAGACAATGGAGATCAAGATCCTACGGTTGGATTATAGATTTACTGCCCTCACATTATTTTACTGACCTTGACATTTTTTACGTTTTTGGACCCTACTCCAGTGGGCCCAATGGATCGAAACGTTTAGGGGTTAAGGGTTAAATCAATTAATGTAGTATCAATTGAAATAATATATTTGTTCCATAGCAAAAAAATTGCTTGAGAATCAACCAAGGGAGAGTGCTCAGAAATGGAGCAGTACCAATAAAGGAGCGCTAGTCTTCTTAAGCTAAAAGTTTATAATAGCTTCACACTTTAACAATACCATGTATCCATCCCAAACATTACAGGGTTTCAATTAGGGCAGTATTTTAGAAACACCTATAACTCCACCTTCATATATACATAGCACATTGAAGAAGTGTCCAAAATTTACAAATCCACTTTGACTATCCTTCTACTTACTTTCCCCATTCACAAAACTTATTTACACTATTTACTTCACTACAGATTAAGAAATTTGAAATTTGAGCCATTTTTGAGCACTCTCCCTATCCTATGTGAATGAATTTTCTTTGGTGATCTATTTTTCAAGCAATTATTAAATCAAAGTTGAGGTTGGGCAGGATGCCAAAAACTCTATAGAGCCAGCTATTAAATGAACTACCAATGATGTCTACAGAATGATTCCAAATATTTGACCTACTTCAAATGATTCCAAGACTTTACCTACTACAAATGATTCCATTGACTTTTATTACAAAAATGCTACATATTTTGCATTCTTTTTGGAAGAAGTGAGGAACCCTCAACAAGGGGCCTACGCTAAAGGGATGTGAAGATACATTGCTCAAGAATCCAAACGGTTCGATCATGCTTTATCACCTCTTTTACGTGTACAAAAAAAAGAGTTGGAAAAAAAAGTAAAATTTGACCCAAAAAAAAATAAAAAAATAAAAAAATAGAGTTATTGTGATTTGATTAATTTGGGCACATCTTGAGAATATTTGAGCAAATATGTCAGTTTTGAGTAGATTTTGACATGCCTTGACTACAATTTTAATTTTTGATGGTGAATATCTCCCAAAGTGCGAGGATTTTTAGGCATTAATGGTCGTGTTAGGAAGTTATGGAAAATCTCTATAAAATGCCAAATAAATTAACTTCATATGATAAGAATTGAGTCAATGGAATTGCCAGTTGAACCTTTTTTGGGCGTCCTCCAACTTTAGAGGTTAATGAGGGCACTCCACTATTGACTAAACACCCTCACCACACTTAAAGCAAAACAATCCCAAATTTTTAAACAACCTCAACCAAAGAACTGAACTTCCACTTAATTCTCACACTGAAAGCAAAACAATCTCAAATTTTTAAACAACCTTGACCAAAGAACTCACCTTTCACTCAATTCTTGTGCTACTCTCTCATAGCCGCAAAGCCTTTGTGCCTGATAAGTGTTAAAGCACCATTGCACTTCTACACCCATTCCATAAAGAGTGGCACCAAATTTTGCCACTATCGAGGGGTAGAAATCCCGCTATCCAACTAGCTTGCTCTTATTTTGTGACTAAAAGTAGAACAAGACCTTGTAAAACTTAATCTAACCATAACGCACAAGATCCAACCGCACGATCTTAACTTGGCATTTCACTCACATGAACCATCAATTCTCCGATCACACCGATCAAAATGGGACGAATCATTTCCGTACGAGAACCCCAAAAAATCATTTACTGGCTTTCTTGGATCGGTTTATAACTTCTCAACACCGAATCTAAGCTATACATGATTTGTTCCATGGGAACCCTATCAAGTGCCAATAGTATCATTGCCAAGCCTTTTCAAGAGGGTGTACAGAACATATAGCACATCCAAAATAAGGCCTAGTAAAACTTAATCTAATCCTAATGCATACGATCCAACCGCACGATCTTAACTTGGCATTACACTCACACTTGAACCATCAATTCTTCAATGACATTGGTCAAAATGGGACAAATCATTTCCGTACAAGAACCCAAAAAGCATTCATTGACTTTCTTGAACCTTTAGGTGGGTTTATAGCTTCTCAATACAAAATCTAAGCTATACATGATTTGTTGCATTGGAACCCTATCAAGTGCCAATAGTATCATTGCCAAGCCCTTTCAAGAGGGTGTACCGAACATATAGCACATCCGAAGTAAGTGCTTCCAAGCACAAAGCTAGCTAGTAATAAACCATCAATTCTTCCATCACATCGCTCAAAATGGGAAGAATCATTTCCGTACGAGAACCCCAAACAATCATATCGCCTTTCTCGGATTGGGTTGTAACTTCTCTCTACAAAATCTAAGCTACACATAATTTGTTCCATGGGAATCCTATCAAGTGCCAATACGGTTGAACTACCTAAAAGCGCCAGGGGACCTAAAATGGCGTTGTACCTCATTTGTAGATTGTGAAAATACAGATGTACCTCATTTGTAGATTGTGAAAGTACAGATGTACCTCATTTGTATATAACGCTTATGGGTCAAACCTTACTTAGCACTTTGGAATTTTGTATAAAATTCACAAATGCGAATTACATGTTGCAAATTTTTGCAATCCTCCTGAAAACCTATTTCGAATGTGGTCATAATTTTATTTTGAGTTTACTGGTGCTAAAAATAGGTAAGATCTCTTAAGTTGGTGCTTGTAGGACACCCAACCTTAGTATCATTGCCAAGAGGGGTGTACAAAACATATAGCACATCCGAAAATGAGTGCTTGCAAGCACGAAGCTAGTGATGAATGCATGGTGTAGCCAAATCATGGTAGCTCACATGTAAATGATGAAATATGTGAACATGACTTGTATCATTGACAAGCTATGGCTCTGGCTCACATGCAAAGCCACTCCCTCGGCTTGCGCATGCAAACCAAAGTTGTGGTGGTGGCCCGAGATTTGGCACCATCACCCCGTCGGTGTCTTTACACTACGCATGCCCCATTCGGACCTCGTGAATGGAGCCTCTCCCAAATAGTGTATCTTAGTTAAAGAGACGACGCAAAGTTGCATCTCACCCAATTTTGGTCCCAACTTTGGCACCATCACCCCCACCTTCTACCATCGATGTCTTTACACTATCCACTGAAACTTGCATGTCTGGGGCATTAATTCATTAGAGGCTTGAACTCCTGGGGTCCTGGGGGAGTTCCGGGGGGGGGGGGGCAAGGGGCCTGCACGGCCTGGGGTCTTGGAGGCATTAGAGGAAAACATTGATTTGTCCCGCGTTATTTCGCGTTAAAAGTGACGTTTACCCAGACTAGTCAAAATTAGTGTGGGTAACTTGACCACAATGAACTTTTGCATGTTAATCGGTGTAACATACTTCCGTCACTATTGACTATGGTTTAACAACGAGTGTCATAGTAATACCCATGGATTTTGGAAGAACAGAACCGCGTTAAAACAAACAGAACCACGTCAACGTTGACATGTACGCCCCCAGGGGGGGTAACTTTAGCACTTCATTTTTTACCCTCTAGTAATATTTAAATGATTAAATATATTCATGATCCACGTCAGCACGTTTCTTTTAACATTGATGACGTTTAAAGTGACATGGGCGACGTTCAGTGTGTTACTTTTGACATATTCATAAATCCTACGTGGAATGCCCTGGTGATGTGGAAGGCTTATGTGGAGGATAGAGGTGACTACGACAAGTTGGTGTTTGTCCCACGTGGATGTCAATAGTGACGTTGGCGTTTATTTTGACGCACAATTGTGTCACCGTATGTTTAAGGAAACGTAATGACATAGCTGACGTGTCAAGTGCATTTATGATAGGGTGACGTGGCAGTTCGGGTTTGACTTGGTCAATGATCCTAGAGAGTGTCAATGGTGACGTAAATGTCAAAAGTAACATATATCATTTTAAACTATGCTTTAGGGTTAGGGTTTGACATGCGTCAAAATTGACGCACGTGTCTCAAAAGACATAAGATGTGTTAAACACTAATCCTAAAGATGTCATCATACATGCATTTCTATTGACGCATGGTTAACGCCAGCGAGTCATTACTGACGTCGTGTTACTTGTATAGCGTGAACGTGTCACTAGTGACATGATCACATCAACACAAGCATGTGAAGAAAGACGTCTACTATGACGTCTAGAATAACGTACTTTAGTCCGTTCAGAGGGATGACTTTCATCGGGGTGGATGAACAGAGGCGGCTAGGGTTAGCCGCCATAGTTAGGTCATGGTACTTTTAGGGAAGATATAAGCTAGAATCTCACTCTTGCTTTCATTTCTACACATTTTGTGTTAGAGTTCTACAGTTTTAGAGATTAACATGTTAGATTATTAAAATATGAGTTGTAGAGGTGTTGGAGTTTTACAAGTTTTTCTTCTTTCTTTGCAATTTCTCTTCTTCACATTTTGTGTTAGAGTTCTACAGTTTCAGAAAGTAACATGTTAGATTGTTAAAGTATGAGTTGTAGAGGTGTTGGAGTTTTACAAGTTTGTCTTCTTTTTTTGCAATTCTTAGGTTGTTCAAGAGTTGCATCGTGATGATCTTCATCACAGTTTGATTACATGATGTGCCTTATTAAACTCAGCGTATCCGTGGTAATGTGTGTTGTGCACATCAAGAAAAATCGAGCATGAGAGAAACCCAGAAGGTCACCCTACGGCGGCTAGGGTTTTTGCATCAAAAGTGACGCGCCCGTCAAAAGTGACATAGGTTGTGTTAAACACTGTTTTTAGAGACGTCATCATATAGGGTACTTGAATGCGTCACTATGGATGCAGGTTTAACGCTAGCGCGTCACTTTTGACGTAGTATAACGCAAGGAGTACCCTAGCACATAGCACATATATGTAGCCTTTATGCTTTATGCTACTCAATACTTGCATCTTTGTACCAGTGGCTAATTTTCCATCTAATACAGTGAAAGCACTGACCAGGTTTATGTTGCACTCCATTTCGTGTATGTTTCTGTCAGAGTGTATTATGTTTGACGTTGCATATACATTATCGAATGTGTCATGTAATGTCACTTTTAACGTTTTCATTTCCGTCATATTGTGTCATGTTGTGTTTCTTTTGACACACGTCTGCCATCGAATTGCGTCGAATGGATGACGTGGCGAACGTCATCCTACATCTTGTCTCTTTACTTGAACCACGCTAAAACACGTGGCATTCGTGTTTAAGTGCGTCAACTTTGACACGAGGCGCTGTTTCTTTTCACACATAACTTGATAACGTGAATGTCACCCTACGTCTAAAGACACATCCAAAACGCGTTAAAACAAACGACATTTGTGTTTAACAATATTAAACAACGTCTAAGGATGTTTTGGAAATCGCGTTAAAACAGAGGACACAAGTGTTCCTCAACGTCAATGTGGACACTATCTCCTCTTTCTTTTGACACAAACTCCGAACTTCTTTCACATTCTAGGATGTGGCCACGTGTCACGATCTCAGCCACCAAAATTGAAATGCCACGTCAGATTTCTGATGCCACATCAGATCAGATTTCATTCATCACAAGGATGAAAACTTGTCCCACATGGCATGTACAAACGCGGGAAAAGCTGACGTGGAAAGTAATTTACTTACGAAGTTACTGACCCTCGGTAACTTACCCAACTGGAAAAATGTCATTTTAACACTGCGTCATAAATCATTTGTCCCCATTAACATTTTTTAACACTACACGTTAAACTCAAAAGACGTTCGTGACATTTTCGATTTATTTGCGTCACTTTTTCTGTCTGCGTTAAACCACGTTAAACCGCGTTAAAAACAGCGTTAAAAACAGTGTCCGAGGACCCTGTTTTCCTCTAGTGAGGGATTTATCCCATACTGTTTGGAGCCGCTTCCTCTCCCTAAAAAGCATAAGAGGGTTGAGGGCAGGGCCGGTCAGAATGATATTTTAATTTTAAATGCACCCCAGGTCCATGTGGCACCCCCTCAAGGGGGTCCATGTGGTAAAACAGGCCCCCACAAGCTTCATCTTGTTATTTAATTAATTCAAAAATATAGCCAGTGACACTATACACCTTAAGTGCCTATTACATACTATACATTACACTATACACATGCCCCACTCATTCCGACCTCGTGAATGGTCCCAAATAGTGTATATTGGTTAAAGAGACGACAGGAAGTCGCATCTCACCCAAATTTTTGTACTTTTATTGAACTACTAAACGCTTTCAGATGATTTCTTTGAGTATAACACAAAAAGTGGCAAGACCTAAGGTAGGAGGTACCGAAATGGACATGAGCATTCAAATGTGGCTGCACACAAGTATTCAAATTTGATGCAAATATGAGCCTCGTGAATGGAGCCTCTCCCAAACAGTGAATATTAGTTAAAAAGACGACGGGAAGTGTTTTTTGTTGTTGCAAAGTTTCACATGCACAAGCTTGCAATACTTTTGACGCTTGGAGTAACTATAAATGCCAAGAAAGTCTTGTGCATTTAGATTTGAGCTACCCACAGTCGATTCCTACTTCGAATTATGATATTAATGATGATAGAAACTCCGGTCCTTATTACAGGACCGGCGTGAATAAAGTGTCTGTTTGTCTTGCCAATGAGCCGGTGCCCACTGGACAGAGGGCCATTGGTGCAAGACTATTCACCCCTTTCGGGAATAAACACTATAGTAACCAAAATAAAGGGGAGGATCCCGACGTGGATCATATGGGGTATATCTAGTGTTTTGAGTGTGTTATGGACGCCAAGCCATGATTCCAGGTTGATTGGAAAGGATGTTTAAACTTCCAATTACATATGTACTTCAAGTACAAAGTATTGTTTTTCTTATGCGTTTTTGACATTTAGTACATGCATTTACATTTTTTAGTACACGTTTTAGTACATGGGTTTCACATTGAGTAGGTGCATTTGTATCTTCCTTCACAAGAAAGATGTGAGTGTATTCAACACGGATGAGAGTTCAATTATCAAGTGACTTGCATTCCCATTGGACATGTATTCAAGTTTTCAAGGTAACTTGAAACTCTACCCAAGCCTAGCATAGAAGGCGTGGTGCTGCTTTGTTAGTAGACATTAAAGTGTGTGAAGGTAGGGAAACAAGCTGGGATTAGTATACCTCTTTTTTATTCTCAGATTACATCAAAGTGTATCTCTACTACCCTTAGAGCATCCCCACCCACTCCTGAACTGAACTGAAAAATGGATGTAGAGTAATTCAGTTGAGGCTGAAGTGCCCCACCAACCGGCAAAACGGATGCCCCGAACTACTCTACATTCGTTTTTTTCAGGTTGACCTGCAAAAGGGAGGCGTTTTGCAGGGAGGTGGGCGGGCCTGAACTCCGAATGAAACAAATCCTTTTGTCGAGATGCTAACTTCCTGGCGCCCCTCATCGTCGAGGCTGACACGGGATTCGGCTATCGTCAAGTTGTTCGTGTTCATGGGTGGGGCTCCTCCTCCGCCCTCACTATTCAGGATGATGGATTTCATGAATTCAGTTGCTGGATTTAGTTCATGTCGCCCTACGGGTGGGCATGCCCTTAGAAGCTTAGACTTGTATGTCAAGTTCGTTGTTTGACGTACCGAGGTCAAGTCATCAAAAGTATTCCACAACTTTCAACACTTACTATATATTAGAGAAATCCGTTAAGTACAGACTAGGGACCAAAACATCCAGTTTTAGTCGGATTGGGGACCAGACGTCCAACTGGGCACCAGATTTCTACTCTTAGATCGAAGTGGGGACTAGATTCAAAATGCATAATTTTGATGGTTTATTGAGTTTGGTCCTTAGTTCAACTTGGTGCCGTAACGTGATGTGCCGAAGACGGAGTTGATTTGGTCCCTAGTTTACATCCGGTCCCGAGTTTGATGCATTTGGTCCCCAATCAACTATTTTAAGGTCAATCCCAACTCTTTTTTTTTGTCTTTTTCTTATTTTATTTTTTAAAATTATATATTTTTACTTTTCATAAGTTCGGTAAGTTAGGAATTACATCCACTCTATAAAATCTCGTTTGGATTCATAGATTGTTCACAAAACCCTTCAAACATAAACAGGGTAAGATTTTTTTAGTGTTAAAAGCTTACTATCTGAGGAAACAAATGGTGTTACTTGTAGATTATTGGTGGCCTCTCCCTTTATTATCATGGAATATGTGATTTTGGCCAATCATATCAATTCCCAAGCACTAGCACTAAACAATAGCAATTACATTTTATGTCAATTTTCACTAGCACTAATAATAGCAATTACATTTTATGTCAATTTTCACTAGCACTAATAATAGCAATTACATTTTATGTCAATTTTCATTTGAAGCCCAGAAGCACACCAGCCCTCGTATGTAGAAAATGATTGCACCTGAGATTTAGATTAGTGCTCTAGGTACATGCCATACAGATGGGCATGAATGTGTGTACCGGTATTCGAGAACTACCAAGCATTGCTGCATCGGCCTTTCTACACTAAGTGCCCACTTTGGATCATTTGAGAGCGTTCAGGTCAGCTCTAACAGTAATTTGACACTCTGTATTCACATGTTGCATCAAGATGTGCTTTCACCTCATTTCACAAGCCGATCACATGCTACAACGGCTGGTGGAGACAACAGACGCAAAGGGTCCAAAGGCGACCGAGCTCCATGACATGGGAATGGCCACGTCTTTGAAGTTGCAACATCACGGCCTGACTGCGAACATGATTGAAGGCAGTAAGAGCATGAATAGTTTTATGTTCTAGATCCGTGTTCCGTTATTCGGTAACTGTGTTACTACTCTCGTATGTAGATGAAAGGATTCGGTTATGAAAACTCCACCTCCGGGGATGAGTCACGGTACAATGATGCCCTTCATGAGTTGGATGTGTTCAAAAGAGGTATGTTTCTGTTTCGTTCCAGCGAGGAATGCATATTTAATCTGTAACAGCAGAAATTGCTGCACATACTGTGTGGAGGGTAAGATTCCAATCCTCATACGTGTTCGGGTATTCTCCGAGATAGAGGCTCTGCTTTTCACAAGTTACGGGACATATGTCACAGGCGGCTAGATAGCTCGGATTTGTTGATAGCTAGTTCACGACTCTTCCTTTCATGTCTTCCTCGTGCATGGCTTCAATAGAGATCAGTACTGATGAACAACCGGAGATCGGCTCCTGATGGGTGGTCACAGACTTCATTGTTCTCCGCGATAGAACTCGGAACGGCGAGTGAAGTTGGGAATCAGTTCGTTCTTACAGGCACAAGCTAAGCTTCGGGACTTTTCGATCACATACCTGTCTAAACACACATAACCCTAAGTACTGTAATATTAAGGCCTCAGTCAGCCAGTTCACAGCATCTTGATTTTATTACAAATCATCAGCCGGTAATTCCAAAATATTAATCACTGGCCATAGCAGTACGAAAGAATGTCGGTAGGCATCAGTTCTCCAAGGTGTTTCGCATCACAGAAATCAGGCGCAAATTACCCATTCGAATTTGTTTCATCCTGCACCTGCCGATAAAACCTAAAACCTAATACTCGAAGAAGCACTCAGAATGAGTAGGAGGTTGGTATGCATCAGCGAGCAAGCTCTCAACCAAAAGATAGAGTCATCCTCATTGTGCTACGCAACCGAGACAGATCACCAACGTTACAGAAAGTGAAAGACGAGTATGAAGGCCTCAGCTCTTGGTGGTAGGTTCATGTCAGCTGACCGAAGCCATCCATTAAGTAGCAGATAACAGTTGTCATCATAAGCCTCGTTAAAGCTAATAGAGATGCTCAGACAGCCAAGAGTGGTTTCTTCAGAACTGGCTACTACCCCAGATCAGAAACTCTAGTCCGAAACACTTTGGTATCATCACCGCAAAGAAAGAAAAAGATAAGAACCTTCAGAAACCCGTGTCAAATCATTCATCGCTGCCATAAACCTATCAACTTACAAAACCTTCCGAAATAAATTCCGGACACAATCGTAAGGATGAGTAAAGCGGGCCAACGATATAAAGTGTCATACGGCACTTCCTATCTTGGGAGACTGTCATCACCAGGTTCACTGATACCTAAAAAGCAGATGTTATTACCCTAAGTGGCACCAATGAGCAATAAGGATGCGCTTGGCTTCCTATCGAGAAGTAAAAGTCTCTGTGCGCCGAACCCTGGTCGAATGTTGGATCATTGCAAATGCTATCCACTTCGTGGCAGGTTGGCGACCTGAATACTAGGTACAATATTAAGGCCTCAGTCAGCCAGTTCACAGCATCTTGATTTGAGTATAAATCATCAGCCGGTAATTCCAAAATATTAATCACTGGCCATAACAGAACGAAACGGACATCGGTAGGCATCAGTTCTCCAAGGTGTTTCGCATCACAGATATCAGGCGCAAATTACCCATTCGATTGTGTTTCATCGTGCGCCTGCCGATAAAACCTAAACCTAGTATTCGAGGAAGCACTCAGAATGAGTAGGAGGTTGGTATACATCAGCGAGCACGCTCTCAACCAAAAGTATAAAGATATCCTCATTGTGCAACCTCCATGACAAACCCTATAACTGTACACAACGACTACAAAAGTAGCGAGATAAGAGCAGTGCTAGGACAACGGGACATCAAAGATCAGCAGCCGCTGGCTCGGGAGGCGAACCCTAACGGCGCACGCTGCCACAACCAAAAGACACACTGGAAAGCAAAGAGAGAGATGAGAGAGGAGAATATGGACACCCGTTTATATGGAAACCCTGAAAGAATCATCCAGTATACTGACGAATATATGTGTTTTGGATGGATGATAGTTTAACTTTCGCTTTCCCCCGTCCGCATTTTAAAGTCTTACTTCTTTCTTTACTTTTTTAATATTTTGTTACATCTAAAGGAAAATATTTCCTTGAGTGCTATTTGTCCTTATGTAAAAAATTAACTATAGTTAGCAATGTATACAAGAAGATCACAGGCTTTTACTACATGGATTTGGATGTTGTTTAACCCCTAAAGGTCTGAGCATGCCGTGGCGACCAGTAGAATACAGTATATTTTGGTTGTATTTGGAGTGAATGCACACCTTTAATGGGTTTGAGTTCAAAGAAGAAGTTGACACTTGAATTAATGCGGTTCTAGTGAGCTATTACTATTCCAGTTTAGGGTTTCTCGTTGGTGGCAAATCCTAATTATAGGACAGCGTACATACTATCTCCAAGGGACCTTTAAGGGTTAAAGAATACAAGAAGGGTATCAAAAAACTCCAAAGTCCCGAAATATGTTCCTTAAGCTGTTAGGAAAAATGAAGCTCGATTATCAAATAATAAAGGTGAATGTAAGATATATATCTATTGCATCTCTGATATTTTAATATCACCAATTGCATTTCAATGAATTTGCAAACCAAAAAGTTCCCAATAGGTTTACTTTATGGAGAATGTTGGAAACCAAAAATTAGAACTTCAATCCCAATGGGCATCAAAAATCTTAAACCCTAAATCCTAAAGCTTACACAATTGCACAATTATAGTTTAAGTTGTAATCTTTGCACAGGGTAATATACTCAAAGATATAACTACATGTTCTTTTGATGAATCTTTGTATATAAAAAAGCACAATATGTCTGTCTTTGGTGATCCACCATACATGCACGGTCATGATCATGGTCATCATCATTTGGTCATGTATATATGTTCTAAAGAGTTTTGAAGATTTTGAAGGGTTTCCGTAAGTGGTATTTGATTGTTAATAAGAGTTTATTAGATCCCAATACTATAACAAGGAGTCGAATGAACAAGGAAAGTGGAACATGTAAAATGAGAACAAACTAAGGAGTGAGTAGGAGATTGAGGGAACATGGAACAAGAACTAAGAACTGGGAACTAAGGATGGTCACAAGGAACAATTAATGAGTACCATGAACAAATGATAGGAACTAGGAACAAATAATAGAAACCAAGAAGGGGAAGGAAGAAGAAGAAGAACTTCATTTTTTTTTAATACCTCGGTTTAGATTTTTTACATATTTTTTGAAAATTTCGATCTGACCTTTTTGATGTTCGGAGGACACGGGTAAGGACTTGTGCAAGATAATTGGAGAGGGGAGAACCTGCCGTTCAAAATTGTACATTGTTAAAAAAAATGAACGTGTGGTATTTGATTGTTAATAAGAGTTTATTGCCCAAAATTGCCCAAAATTGCCCAAAATTGCCCAAAATTGCCCAAAATTGCCCAAAATTGCCCAAAATTGCCCAAAATACATAGTGGTCGCTCATAGGTGCCTCTACCTCAAATGAAGGAGGTTGCACGCGTTCACACTGCACCCGATTCGAGACTTTTCCTTCTTCCTCCTCCTCACTTCGTGACCGCCGATCCTTTGGCGCCATAGCCGACGATTCTTGTAAGCATCGACATTGGTATTGCGAGCGATCATCTACGTAAGAAGGAAGGACGACCGATCATGGCGATCGCTGCAGCTCAGGTGGCTGCTTCGTCCGTCGCCCCGCAATTTGCAACCCCGTCGATTTCTCGCGCCTCGTCCTCTGGCACTTCTTTCGCTCTTCGAAGGTTGCAGTCGATCGGCGGATCGTCGAGGATTGGTGGCAGGATCTCGAAAAGAGATGGTAAGTTCATGCTTTTAAGATTGATTAAATCGGGTCAAGGCCCCTTGATCATCGTTTTCTCCTTAGGTTGTGAGTTCAGCATTTTTGCCAGTAAATCACCTCCGATCGTCATTTCATACATAAGACTGTATACTATTTGGTGTTTCTTAATTTTAGAAATTAGCCATCTGATGATCGAGGGCTTCAACTTCACTGTCATTTTTCTGTATATGGAGTGATCAGCATGTTCTTGATCACCTTCGCATTAAGGGAAGGTTCACTAATGTGAGGAGCACCGAGCTTTTGTTGTAACTAGGGAAAAATTCAAGAGTCATGTTGCGTGGCGGAATTTGATCTTCACCTAGCTGGTCCGTCTAGGTTCGTCTAACATGACCTTCCTCGATGTGGTAAAATTATGAATGGAGTTGTTTCCGATTCTTTGTTGTATGGTGCCATTTAACTGTTGGACGTGGCTATCAAGTAACAATGCCTGAAGTGTGATCTGATAATATGTATGTTCATGTGTGTTCCATGGAAAGTTAAGCCTGAATTTTCCTCAATACTAAACGTCTCATTAAGAACGATCGATTCGTCCAGCTATGGTAGTCAGAGCTGGACTAATCCTTTGTTTCAACTCGAAGTATTTGAGTTGTGAATGAAGATGTTCGCTTGTAACCACTGACTCCTATTCGGGCGGTGATCCATCATCTTGGCATATGAGTGAGATATCTGGTGATGATGTGTTATGCTTTTCATATGATACTGGAGAAATTCAGTTTCTTAGAATTATGTTTAGTCTGTAGTTATTAGACAATTAGCATTCCTTTGTCAAAGTCCACCTCTCATACTTTAAGTTATCTCTTAGGGCTGATTTATGGACAAGGAAGATGGAATAGTCATAAACAGCTGTTGGCTCATTATTGGATCTGAGGACTGCGTTATGACTTTGCAGGATTGGCGAGAGTTAAACTGTTGCCCATCAAAGCAGCTGCACCAGAGGAAGCCGGTGAAGAATTCAAAAGGCAAGCTAAGGAAGTATTCGACGACTTAAAATCTAAGGTTGGTTGTGGACATAGGATGAGGTGAATTTCAAGATCATAGCCATGCTTCATACCTGTAGCTAGAATCCTAATGCCTTTCCATGAGCCGGTGCTTCACAGCAGTTGCTTCGGACACCTTTATCATTGACTTTGTTCTCAAATTCTGGAGGCACCATGCAAAGCAGGTTACAATTGTAGTGCGGATCAAAGGTGACAGATTGGATGTGAACTAGGGACTGGAGGAACCATATCAACTTTCTGAGCTTATCTGTTATCCTGTTTCGCAGTGGGATGGAGTTGGAAACAAGTCAAGCGTAGCGCTTATTGGTTCGGGGGCTTTCCTAGCCTTGTGGTTTTCATCGACGGTTGTTAATACCATTAATAATGTGCCCTTGGTATCTTCTTTGGTCTTTTGTGATTGACGTACTTCTACAGTGCAATCCACGATTTAATTCCTCTTGAAAAGGTTCTGCTGCAGTTGTACTTGTGTGGTATTCCAGCCGTTGTTTGCAATGTCGTCTCTGTACGACTCACTTTCGTCAGCTCAATGTGTACTTCGCACCAATCTGATGATTGTCACTCACTTGAACTCCTGTACTTTGCAGCTTCCGAATCTGATGGAGCTCATTGGCCTCGCCTACTCTGCCTGGTTTTTCTATCGGTACTTGCTGTTTCAGGTACGTTCTTCTGGCTATTTTCCCGTGACAGTACATGAACCTGTGTTGCCCAACTTGATAATATGACCAATCGCACTTTGAAAGTACTCTCACTTTTGATACTTTCTCTTGAGGATTTTGTTATTCCTGTCAGAGATTGCTTTGCTTAGAAACAAACTCGGTGCTTGCTTCCACAATCAGGATAACAGGAAAGAATTAGCAGCAGAAATCAAGGAGCTGAAACATAAGATCACAGGAACGACAGACGATATCTCAAAGTAGACACTTTCAAGACTCCAGGAAAGTATCTAATTCTCTATTGTGAGAAAAAGCAAGATTGTAATAGAGAATGCCGTTGATTAGGTCAGTATCGCTTACATCAAATCAGTTCATCAACATCAGGACTAGTTTTCTACATACACCATGGAGTCGTTGCCTGATACAGTATAGGCATACACGTGCAGTTTAATTCAATGCAGTAGCTGGGAAGCACAGGTGACGAAGAAGTCATGGTGTTGCCATTGAACTACAATGCTTTCAAATCTTCTCTCAAATTAGGTTCGTGAATAGAACTTGCTAGTACTATTCGTGGTCAGAATAGAGAAATGTATCTGGATACATTATGCAATTAGGTGAGTTCTACTCACATCAGGTACACACGAATCGTCACGTGCAAGTACTCTGCAATTAATTGTCAAAGTAACGCGAGAGGTATATCTTTTATAGAGCTGTATCAATGCAAGAAGTATAAGAAGTATACTACCCTACCTTCATGGCCGTAGAGAAGTCATTCAAAATTTCAAATGATAGTAAAGTATGTCATTTCAACTCATCATTTATTTATGCAACAAGACATTTTTGGTATGAGATATACGAACCTTGTGGTTGGGTCTTAGGTCCATTATTGCTGTTTATCTAGCAAGGTAATAGTGAGAATGAAGGGTGCTTACACTATAGATCGTGAAGATTAACCATAGCTTTCTAGAATTAGTGATTGATTAGAAAGTGCTCTTGATCAAACTTTGCTTTACACTATCTTGAAAAAAGGAGAATGATCCCAATATTTGATGTTCCCTAAAGTGTGCTCAATTTTCTAGTGGGTAGTGCTCCTTGATCCTAGTTGGGTTCTTTTGAGTTAAGGCAAATACATTGGCTCGACTAAAATCTAGGAAACCATGGAGCTCAAAAAACATATCTTTACTTCAATAATTTAGGGAATGGAATGAAAAGTTCATAAAGTAATCTCTAGTTTTTGAACATTAGTAAATGGACGTGGTAGAGGCTCAAGAAACTTCCAATCAATAACTTTTTTTTATTTTTTAATATTTAATTTTCAAGTTTTTCTAAATTAATGGATTCAACATAGGAAATCTCAACAAATACCAGAGCAAGCTTCAAAATTTTTAGTAATTTGATGTTGTTTTTCTCTTAAGATATGTCATAATTTGGAGATTAGTCATTTTTCAAGATATATTCCATTTGAAATTCACAACTTCATGTTGCCACCTAACAATGTTTACTTTTTCATGCACCAAACAAATTTTGACAACCTGCGTGTTTTAGTATGTTGTAATTTCATACATTCTTTTAAGATGCATGAAGATTCAAAAAGATATTATGAGTCACTATTATTTTAAATGGTCATACTGTACTTATGTATGTGGGAGAAAATACGAGCATAATGTTGGAGGTAACAATCAACAATTCCCCCTTTGCACAAAGTAAACTATGTCTATAACAATGCCTAACTAAAGTTTAGCATTCATTTTGGATGTTATAATCTCACATATGGTACACATTTAACTGTTTCAAACATAGTAGTATAAGATCCTAAGGTTGAAAGTACAATTAAAAAGTATAATATCTGACCATACCTCAATTTCAATATGGCAGTACATAGTCGCAATTCTCGGATTTTTAGCTCTAAAAAAATGCAAGGGTCTTTAGGAGTTAGCTCATAATGGCTCAAGAGAGCAACAACCTTTGATCTTCCCCAGAAATGAGCGAGTAAATAATATAATTCTTAGGATACCTACGATTTTTCAAATAACATATATTCATAAATTTTGACTCACGGTATTAAAAATTTGCAGTTTTTAAGATTATGTTATTATTAAATGTGACAACCTTTTGCATCAAATGAAGAGTTCTCACAACTAAAATAACATAACTTTTAAAAAATTCAAGTTTCTCATTGGAAATATGGTGAGTCAAGAGTTATACCCAATTTACAAAACTTAATTTAAATTTCTTCTTTTCTTTCTAAGGCTTCAAAAATCAAGGTCATATTCTTGACTTTGCAAATATTGGGTAGAAATGTAACCCAATTAGATTTGTGTAATGTCATGAAAAACGCACCACCTTCATATTCTCACTTTTTAAATTCTAACCAGAGGTGAAAGAGGTTGAAGGGTCAAGTATTGATAAACGTTACTCGAACACGTATTGGGATGTTCTAGTGTTGTTTGAAACATTTCTTATAAGTGTTGCGAGCATTCTCATACAACCAACGAACGATGAACAATCGTTATAATTGGTTGATGATGATTCTAAACAGAGAAAGCCAACAAAAACACTAAATTCCTGTAACTACACAAAGCACAGATGCATTTTGCAACTTTGGTTTGCACAATCACACATACCGTTGGGTTCAAAGCGGTTCGATCATCACATTCCATTAAAGCCCTCAAGCGTGAACGTAAAGTTAAATTCCTCATCTCCCTCTGAGAATCATAGATGGTGGTGGGGTGATGGTCTGGTTGGGGTACCCAAAAAGGTTGTCCCATGAACAATTGCACTCTATGCTGGTGAGACAAACATATCCATTTTTAAACTGTAATACAATAAGACTTCATTAGATGTGGTTTTAGTTGTCTATACTTATAATGTATCAAGAAAAAAAAATTAAAATTTAAAAAAAAAATTGAAGTAATTTTATTTGATTTTTTAGTTGAAAAAGTAAGTCATGTCCCAATAACCTAAAATCCATAGAATCAAGCAAATGGAATATCAACCATTTTTATTTTAATATGATTTTTGAATATGACCTACATCTTCTTGTATAGAATACAAAATAATTTATTTAATAATAAAAAAATTAATTCATTGTGCATTATAATGCCTGCAAATCCCCAAATTCAACACTTTTTCCCTCATCTATGAATGGATCCAAAAAAAAAAAAAAATCTAAAAGAAAATCTATAGGCATACATACTTTGATTTCAGTGAGGTGCATGATATTTTATTTTCTATTTTAGGGTCTTTTTACTTGATTAAAATGACTAAATTAGACAAACTTTGGAGGCTTTCAATAAAAATAACCTAATTAGTGTGTCCAAAAAGTGATACCCCAAGCTTACCATTGCCCGGTGCAAAACATCATAACCAAAGAGATTGATATATACCTACGTTTTGGCCAATAAGCACACCAAAAGTCTAAAACATACGCAAGATTGTACACAAAACTTCAACAAATTAGAAGTTACAACAAAAGATATACCATGACGATATGCGAAGATACGCGATTGCATTCTCGGGATGTAGGATTTTGCACCGGTTGGTTTAGACTGCGAAGAAACTTTCACAGTACAAAATTTCCAACCGTTACATCATCTCCCAACTCAAAACTCTGAGAAGAATTCATGTAGTCACTTCTCTGAAGGTGATGCAACTAGTAAAACTATCTATTAAAGCCTTGAGAAAAAGACCTCCAATTGTATCAATATGAAAATAGCATTACATGTATCACCAAAATCTTGTGATTCACAATAGTTGACGACACTTGTAGAAGCAAGTTTGAGAAGCTAAATAAGTCACGACTTATTGCATAACCTTGCGCTTTCCAGCATAGTTGAACATATAAACCTCAAACGTGGAAAATGCTATCCATCTGAAAATAATCACGTCACCTACAACGAGGCCATGGCTAGCAACAAAATCCCTCCATCCACCAACCAAGACCACTTCTGGGTTGCGTGAATAGGTAACACTCACGCTAAGTTGACAATCCCAATTGTTGTTGTGGACCGTTTGAAGTACAATAGACCGCGTGGTTTTGTCTCCATAACGTTCAATGAACCATTTTGGCATCTACTGCAAAAAAAAGGAAAAGAGTGACACATCTCCAAACCTACGTTGTAGATAGTGAAAATCAACCTCGAAATTCCCTTCATTTAGTGTCTATTGAAACTAAAAACAAGGGATACCGCAATACAAAGATGAAAAGGGAAAGAACACACCACTTGATTGTAAGCTCTCATAGTGGTACGTGTAATTGCACCTACATTGCTTCCACAAAGTTGTTTTACAAAGTAACTCTCTTTTGGCAACTCTGCCAAAGCCTCCTCGATAGTTTCGAAGTTCTTCATGGTGTTCTTGAACCAACATCATCAATGTGAAACAAAAATTAGATCATTTTATACACCATGTCATAGCTTGGTGACAAAAAACGCGTCGTATGTTAATATTTCTACTATAGACACCACTCTTGGTTATTTTTACAAACACCCGAGTGGCCATGGCCATAGTTCGATGATTCAAGATACACTATTATGACAATCCCAAGCCATCCCATTAGTGAAACTATACGATATAAGAGCAATTGAACTATACGCAATGAGACACTGTGCAATGCGGCAGTGATCAATCGGACAATGAGTAATTCAACATTCTGCAACCTAACAATGCGCAATCATATAACAAGCACTTGAACAATAAGCAAACGAGCAAAGAGTTGAACAATAAGCAAACGAGCAAACACTCGGACAACAAGCAAATGGACTAGCAATTGAACAATAAGCAAAGGAGCTAACCGTTGGAAGTTGAGCAAACAACTACCTTGACTATTGATTCAAGAAAATTAAAGCACGAAGCACTACTGCAGTTAAAACCTTTCATAGACATACACTTACTCAACCACTAATTCTTGTCGGAGATCAACTCTACAAAATTATGCGTAATAAAACGTGATGCAACGTTGTGATTCTCGTGATGCCACTAACACAAACTGCACTGAAATGAAAATCTAAATACAAAGTTGAACAGACTCTAACTCTCGCAGCAAAAATGACTCTAATGAAACAATTCCTGAGACTCTGAGACACCTACTGTACTGTACAACTCTGCCTCTCGAATCCTCGGCGGCTGGAATAGAAGCTATCAAACGACTGAACTCAAGCACAAAAGCGAGTTCTTACGGATTACTCGTCTCTCCCGATAGTGCACAATGGTGGCGAGTCTACACCAGCAAACAATGGCGATGGCGAGCAAGGAAAGGATCCAGCAAACAATGGCGATGGCGAGCAAGGGAAAGGATCCAGCAAACAATGGCGATGGCGAGCAAGGGAAGGATCCAAGGCTTCTATGGTGAAGAGGGCCTGTCTGCTGAACAGACGTGAACGGCTGTAGCTGTCTACGGAAAAGCTTTCCTCCATTTTCATTCCCAAAATTTCCAGAATATACCAACCCAATTATCCATCTGGTCGCAAGACACATCGGAGATCAAAGAAAAATTGGATTTGCACGTAAATTTCCATCACTCCCGGTAAGACATAGAAGATCGCATCCCTTGAATAAGAAAGCTCAATTGTTGAGCATCAATCGTAACTACGATGACATATTCTTATACAGGATTGAAGTATCTCATGTGTCTGCATTCAAACTACAAACAGAATACCTTATACACTGTCTCCAAAAATCCATGAAACCCAACAAGTACTGAAGTGGCTTCCATATGTGAAGTTCATATGAAAGGTATTGATGACATTCCGGCATTCCGGCGTGGCGACCAGCTCCCATCATGATTTACCTTCCAGAAGAGATGAGTAGGCATTTCTCCTCTTACCGGATCGACAGAAATACGAACCGTGTGTTCACTGCAGCTCCCACAACCCCTGTACACTTCGAATCCCTTCAAGGTGCCTCTCATATATCACCCCGCCCACCACCGAGCAGCGTTCGGGGAATTTTTTGACTTTTACTGGCTAATAACCGGCATTTCTCACATCTAATCGGTTTTTCACAGAATTCTTCCGGAAATTTTCTTATTCTATACTGAGAATAGAAATTTATTTGTAATTTTCATCGGTTTTTAGCTGGTGGTTTCATAAATGGACCGGCTAGTGAGCTAAATCCATCGGCTGATAATACACTAACGGTCGTCGGTTTTTCCCGATCATTGCCACCGAGGACTTGGGGATAGAAGCTCTCGATTACTCCCACCATCGAGGCTCCAACATCGTCGACGACATCATCGGGCACTTACCAAGCAATCTCCAAACTCCTCTAGATTTGGACAACCAACCCGCCTTTCGGACAAGCCAGGCATGAATCGACAAATTGTATACTCTTTTATTCAATACCCCGTATGGGCTTTCACTGAAGTTCATATGAAAGACACAAAATGGAACTCAAGGTCAATCAGCCTCAGAGTGGTCGGCAATGAGAAACTCTTCGTAATTATTTCCACAAGGACTTTCGTGTGTGAAAATAATAAATCCAGTCTTTTCTCTTGTAAGTCTCTTTCTGCCAGAACGCTCACTTGCTTAGTATGTTTACATTTTGATACTTACAAGATCTCATAATACTCCGGTTCATGTATGTATTTCTCTCAATTCATCAATACATTAATTGGTTAAAAAATAATAATAGAAACAAACTTGTAGTAAATCCAAAGTTTGAGGCATTTGACACATTCAATGTAACTTCAGAAAGATTGTTAGAGGCACTTTGACAAGTTTGAAGGTCCCATTAGTTGGAATTGGAATTGGAATTGGCGGTAGTAACTTGTATGAGATGCATGAAGAGACTTCTATATGGTATCTTCCTTATCATTATAATTGTAGTTGTTTTACAGAGAGTAGCTTTTATATGTCTTGTTATATGTGATTCACTTGGAGGAGAAAGGGTTACGAAGGAGTCTGTCTAAATTTACTAAGCATTGAGACATATTAAACTACTTTTAGACATAAGAGTATGAAGGATAAATCAATATTGTGATATGAGGATTCTCTATGTTGTGATTTATTATAGTGTGAATTAGGAATTTCCAAATGGTTCAATCAATCATTTTCCATGTTGATATAATAACAGTCGATCACTTTTTAGAATTTCACTACGACACGTATTTACAATGCGGTTTGACATTGATTGTGAGGAGTTTTAGTGCAGATCTTTGACACCCTAAAATGTTCACTTAGAGTAAATGGCAAATATAACTTGAAAGTCAATAATAACCTCTTTGTGATAGTTTTTAACTAGTCATGTTTGAACACGCGTCACGTGTAAGCCGTTGCCTTAAACCTCAATTCCGTTAATTTGGCAATATTCTGGTAAAATGGCACGATTTAAGGTGGAAAAAATGAAAAAAACAACACTCGTTTTTGTCATTTTTTGACATAATAGAGCAAATTTTTCTATGCGGCCGCTCAAAACCAGAGATATTTCTGAGCGGCCGTTGAGAAAAAACTCCCCTTCGACAAAATTTGAAGGTCAAAATTCATCAAATAGTGTGATATTATGGAATTTTTGATGATATTACAGAAATTTGTTGATATAATGGAAGATGTGGGTAATATTAAAAAACGTGCCATTTTGCAAGCATAAATCTTTGAGATTTTGAGTTCAAAAATATGCCGGTAAAATGGCACGTTTCAGAAACGCGACCAAATTGGCACAACATGGCTTTGGCAATATGGCACAAGGAATTGTGCCATTTTAACGGAATTGAGGTTCTTACTACATGTTATGATTGGAGATCTCTATGTTCTGACAAGAAGATCCGTGATATCGTTCTCACACTTGGAGGAATTTGAACATCATTGGTTAATTTCTTTGTGATTACAACTAGGGTGTTTTGGGATATTACTTCAGGACTATACTCATCATAAATGTTCTTCTCAAAATTGAGTTAAATAAGGTCAGTTGACCCAAATTGGTGCTCATTGGGATTGAACGAGTTAGCATCAATCTACTTCTTAGATATGCACATGTTGAATGGCTTTTCATATTTTTTTACATGAATCATTTGGAGAGAAAGTGTATAGAAGAAGCACATCCTATACAACCAAAATGAACTTATTAAACTACTTTATGGCATATGGAGTATAATTGTCACATAAATATTGTGATAGGAGGATTTTCTATATTGTGATCCAAGAAATCCTATGATGTATTCAAAGATTCCCAATTGTTGTGATTGACGACTTTCCAAGTTGATGAATATGGTTAGCTGCTCAATAATGTTTAGAATTTCATTATCGCAAGTTGTCTACAATGCACTTTAAACCCCAATTCCGATAAAATGGCATTATTTCGGTAAAATGGCACACTTCAACTTTATATACTTCAGTTCAAAAACAATGTGATATAACAGAATTTTGAGGTGATATTAGGGAAAATGAGTGACAATGTATGTAAAGAAGTGATATTACAAAAAAAATTGTGATATTACAGAATACACCACTTTGTATGAGCACAAATGTAAGATCTAGTGTGACAAAATGGCACATGGCATAGTGCCATTTTTACAGAATTGGGGTTTTAAACACTGTGAGTGTGAGTGTGAGCAACTTTAGAGTGTGGGCAACGTAAGTGGGAGAATAGACCAAGTGATATCATCATACCTTGTCCCTTTTAAAATTTGTTATGAATCTTTTAAAATACACTTGGAGGTGTTTCTAAATGGTGTTTTAAGATGGCACTTTCAAAGGGTACATGGCAAATCCAACTTCAATGCCGATATGTACATGTTTGTAATTAAGTCTAATAAGTATTGTTGGACACACGTCACTTTTGGGTAGTCGACCTTATTACATGTTAGGGTTTGGGATTCTCTTGTGTTGAGACAAGAAGATCTCTAATATCGTTCTTACACTTGAAGCAAATCGAACATCATTGGTCAATTCCTTGATGATTACAAACGGATGTATCAAGAGATCACTTCATTCTACGAAGCCCATACTCATCATGAATTTCCTTCTAAATTAACGTGATTCTACTTTTTGCATAAATACATACTACATGAGCACATTTAAATTCATCAAGGGGTACCTCGCTTTACATGGGCCTCTTCCTTACATGTGTGATTTTTTATGATATTTGTAGAATTGAGTGAAATATGAAAAAAATATGGGAAGTTTGGTTGCGTGTGAGGAACAAATGGAACGTCTAATCCGGCATTTCACAACATTGGGAGATTGTTTTTGGAAAAGGTGCACAAAGCAACATAGAAGTTTGGCAAGATGAAGCCGTCCAAAATAACATAGGTGCAGAGAGCATCGACAACAGTTGAAGAGGATGTTGTGGATATAAGGAGGGAAGACCTAGGAACGAGAAAACAATTGGGAACACCATTATGTTGCAAGCATAGGTGGACAACTACTTTTTCTTGAGGGCCCAATGACAAAATGCACACTGAATGCCAATTTTCCGTGTTTAAGGGCGTGCTTAGACGAGAAGCCAAGAGATTGATGGGGCCAATTCATTTAAAATCCTCTCTAGTAATTGGCATATCTCTTGAATTGGCCCCAAAGACTTTGCATAGGGAGTCAAGGCCAATTCTCTTAAATTATATAACAACTAGTGGGACCCGTGCTGTTGAGCACGTTCAACTTGGATTGCCTAAAGCTATAAAACATTCATAAACTTCAAATAAGTTGACACATAAAATATTAAAAAATACATATCGAATTTATATATTTAGAATAATAAAATATACATCAATATGACGGTTGAGCGGGAAGTGTGGATACAGGAGGCAAGTCTCCACAACGGATTCCAGCGCGGAACCGTCATGTGAGACAAAGTCTCCTGTATTGTAATATAGATTGGTGGTGGACAGGTTATGACACGGCCCGCCCTCTAAAAGTTGGGAGATACAAAAATGGAAGGCCAAATTATGGCCTAGAGGCCAACTCTAGATCTCATTCCAAAAATATTATTTCACTAAAATATCTAATTGCGAACAAATCAAAAGCATGGAGTGTAGCTAATGATACAAATTGGCCCCATGACTTTATTTATTCTTTCACAAATTGGCCTTAAGAGCTTTGCACATGGAGGAATCGGCCCTGACTTTATTAACTATTTAATTTGTTCTCTAAGCAAGAACTAGCATAGTTTTCACCCTAAGACGAGTTAGTAGTCACGCCATTGGTGTGATGACTGGGGGGCATAAATCGAAGGATAGATCGAACAAACACTCTAAAAAGGTTGGAGTTTCTCTTCTTCTTTTTTCTCCAAGGATACCATTAAGTCAATTGGGCTACGAATGTGAGTGAATTGTTGTGGAGATTTATTGGCCTTGATTACCCATGTACAACGTCTCTAAGTTTAGTGCAAGTGTAGCCAAGCCCTAAGTGACGCTTTACACTATGGACCATGAAGATTGACCACGACCTTTTAAAATTTGTGATTGGAGAGTACAGTGCTCTTGGTGCCATTTAAATTTACGCTACCTTGGAAAAAGGAGAATGACCACTAACATTGAGGTCCCCAAAGTATACTGAATTTTCCATAGTGGATAATGTTTTCATAGTCTCCTTAATTATAATTGAGTCGAATCAAATGCCTGGACTGACTACAATCAAGTAGACCATGAGGCTCAAAAATCATTGATTGACTAGAGCTCAATTATTTTAGGAGAGGGAAAAAGAGAGTGATGAGGATTTATATTAGAAAGTTGAGCTTAATCTTGTTCCAGTCTAAATTCATTGTACACTATAAGAGTGACGAAGTGACTTAAGTATCCATTTTTTATTTATCATGGTCATGTCTCTTGGCCAAGAGCCATTACCATGAAAATGATTTTAATTTTGAAATATACCAAAAATCCCCCCCCCCCCCTCAGACTTCTCCCTTGGTTCTTGGTGTATTGTTCAAATTATCAATACATTATTTGGTTAAAAAATATATATACATAAAAGATAAAATGATAAGAATTTTCTTGGCCATGGCTCTTGGTCCATAGTGTGATCGGACACTAAGATTTCCATGTCAATAAGTGAAGTTGCTAAAAGACGATGAGGGATTGGACGAGCACCGAGCCTCGAAACCTTGGATGAATTCGCACGGATGAGAAGGCGGAGGGTTTTGTCAGCTTGGTAGCTGCCACAAACCCTTGTATCACTGTAAATAAGTGCTAGGAGCGTTTCTCGGGGGCAAGGGAAGAGAGGGGTAAAGAGCACCCTAAATTTTTTAATGCTTAGGCTTAAAATGCCAAGAAGCACCCTACCACTTAAACTCGGAGCCTCAGCCCTATTTTTTAATTCAAAATTATCGAAAACGGTCAGTAGGGGTCCAAATCGAAAATTAGTGGGATTCTGAAGAAAAAATCCCATAGACTGATGGGGCTTCGAGAAACGCTGGTAGCACTCATTTAATGGAGTCCCGAGCCCCTTACCCTATGCAAACCCACAATCCCACATGTGAACAAACAAGGGTCAAAATGGCTGCCATAGGCCCACCCTTTCACTTTTAAAAGGTCCATGTCAGGCCCCCCTACGAAGAGCACCGAAAAGTCCGCGCCTCTATCTGTCCACTTCTCATCCATCCATCCACCGACGACCCTGCCACTTTCATCCACATCTGCTCCCAACATTCACATTCCCTCATCCATTGGCTTTCCATTGACAAACAAAAATACAACTAAAACTGTTGGCCCGTATCCCACTATAGAAATTAATCCTTAGACGCTCAAGCATGCCCTTGGGGCTGGGTGAGGGTTCGCAGCAGCTACCAAGAGGATGAGAAAGTGCCACCCCATCCTCCCTCCCATCCCTGGAATTTTAATTTGAACCCCCCCAAGGTCATTTTTGATGATTTTGATGATTTTGCGGCCCCAAATTACTCTAGGAGCCTACTCCTTGGCAATTTAAACCAATACACTAAAAAATTAGGGGGCTCCTTTACCCCTCCCCATCCAACGCTCATCCTCATCTTCATCCTCTTGGTAGCTGCTGCGAACCCTTAGGCCTTGGGGCTTACTTTTCAGTGTATTTTCAGTGGGGCTGGGCGTTGAATGGTTAACAAAATCTCAATACCATTAGATTCCTTCTCACCCGAAAGTTCAGCAAATACAAAAGGAATGCAAATGCCGAGAAATTCATCCGATGTGGATGAGATCATCCATCCGTAGGAATGATTCGTCCACGGTGGACACTAGGTGGCAGTCAATAGGGAGGTCTCCGGGCGCTTGACCAGAGAAACCGAGTTCACGTAGAAAACCGGCTCCGCCCAATACTCGCTCCAGGCCAAGGGCCTCTTGATCGTAAGCGCGTCCCATTGACTTTCACGCCCCCCTTATATAATAAGTAGCACCCTCAAAAAGCTACCGAACCCACAATCCCCTCCCTCACACTGACTCCCACAGTCGAAAATCCTCTCCACTAGCTCCTGCAATCCCACCTCCAATTCCCCTCGCATTGCTCTCCTTTTCAAATTGCGCTTCTTTCGAGCCCGAGCGCACTCGAATCGGTTGACCATTCCGTTTTCTAGCGCAAGTTCCCTAGTGAGAGTTTTGAATTCCGGAACTGCATCAATGCCGTTTTGCTGATTCGGCGATTCGCAATTCGAAGTGAGCAAGTGATCGTGATGGCTGGGAACGGCAAGGGGGGTAAGCCGGTGACGGGCGAGAAGAAGAAGCGCAAGAGGCCGTCGAAGAAGGTGCCGACGACGGTGTTGGAGTCGTCCAGTACCAATTTCATGGACTTAGTGCAGCAACTGACGGGGTCGGCGGACGATGCAGCGTCAGCGTTGGAGAAGCGGCCGATAGCTGCTGCAGGCATCATCCCTCCAGGTTCCGATTCATCGCTCCTGAACTCGTTCCTCTACAACGATAACTGCGAAACTTCCTCGTCGTCGTCGCGCCACTCGCCACCAGCACCACCGCCGCCGGCGGCGTTCCCACAGTTCACACTGGACCCCATTCTCGCCGCCCACGACGACGATTTCTACTTCACCGGATCATCGAGCGATCTGCCGCTCTCATGGCGAGAGCCCACCTCCCATCCCGATTACTGGTACCACCAAATGGACGCAATGCGCGCTTAAACTGCCTCAGTCTTGTACATTCAATGACATTCAAGCCCACTTCAGGCCTTTTTCGAGGCGATCAATGGTTTTGTGCCCACAGGGAGTGAAGGAAGCAATTTTGTAAACATCTTATACAGGGGGCTGCCTGCTTAATCACATTATTAGAGGTGTATAAATTAGTGATTGCTGAGGCTTTTGTTTATATCGATGCCAGGATAGTTACTATCATAACTACGGGTTCGTTTTTTTGTAATGAAACTGGAAAGTTCACCTTTTCTCGTAATGGAAAGCGGAAGCTTTTGTGCACATTGTTGCAATAGCTTGTCTTTGTAATGCTGTTGTTGGACTGGAGCTGCTGGTTGCATTAATCGAGATTGGGGTGTATGATTAGTGACTTCGATTAGTTGCTGAGGCTTGTTCCATATCGATGCTAGCTATGACTATGGTTCATTCCATTCGAAGCATCTGGGCAGTGGTTGACAATTAGTGAGTTACTAATTGCGAGGGGTTCATCTGATAGTGGCTTGATTAGAGTCGGCGCTGGTATCTTGTATGCAATAATATACAGGCACTACTTAATCAGAGTTAGAGAGTATGATTAGTGACTTTGATTAGTGACTTTTATTAGTTGCTGAGGCTTGTTTCATATCGATGCTAGCTACTCTTATAACTATGGTTTATTCCATCGGAAGCTTTTGGGTGATTAGTGACATTGGTGAGTTACTAATTGCGAGGGGTTCATCTGATAGTGGCTTGATTAGAGTCGGCGCTGGTATCTTGTATGCAATGATATACAGGCTCTACTTAATCAGAGTTAGGGTGTATGATTAGTGACTTGGATTAGTGACTTTGATTAGTTGCTGAGGCTTGTTCCATATTGATGCTATCCACTATGGTTCATTCCATTGGAAGCTTTTGGGCAGTGGTTGACAATTAGTGAGTTACTAATTGCGAGGGGTTCATCTGATAGTGGCTTGATTAGAGTTGGAGCTGGTATTTTGTACGCAATAATGTACAGGCTCTACTTAATCAGAGTTAGGGTGTATGGTTAGTGACTTTGATTAGTTAGTAGGTGGCTGAGGCTTGCATGTGGAGAGCTGGTATACAGGGGCTGCTTAATCACGATTAGTGTGTAGTCGTTTATGATTAGTGACTTTGATTGGTTGCTGAGGCTTGTTCCATATCGATGCCAGCCAACTATGGTTCATTTCATTGGAAGCTTTTGGGTGATTAGTGACAATTAGTAAGTTACTAATTGCGAGGGGTTCATTTGATAGTGGCTTGATTAGAGTTGGAGCTGGGTATCTTGTATGCAATAATATACACGCTCTACTTAATCAGAGTTAGGTGTATGGTTAGTGACATTGATTAGTTAGTACGTTGCTGAGGCTTATAACTATGGTTCATTCCATTGGAGGCTTTTGGGCAGTGGTTGGCAATTAGTGACATTGGCGACTTACTAATTGCGAGGGGTTCATCTGATAGTGGCTTGATTAGATTCGGTATCTTGTATGCAATGATATACAGGCACTACTTAATCAGAGTTAGGGTGTATGGTTAGTGACATTGATTAGTTAGTAGGTTGCTGAGGCTTGCTTATGGAGAGCTGCTTAATCACGATTAGGGTGGAGTGGGTTATGATTAGTGAATGGTTGTTTACTGAGGCTTGTGCATTTTGATGAATCCAATTGCAATCGTTAGTATTATGATTCAAATAATTTGCTTGCAATAGCAACAACATGTTCCATGTTTAAAATCCCTAGAACGAAGTTACATGTATTTTATGAATCACACCATCTTGGCTTAATGTGAAAAATAGTAGAAATGATTTGGGTTTAATCCATCAAATATGGGTGAAAATAGACATTGAATGAAGAAGTTGTGGCTCTGCAAGGTTTCAACCGTTCATCCAAAAATAAACATTGAATGAAGATTTTGTGGCTCTTCAAAGTTTCAACCCTTCATACAGAATAAAGATTGAATGAAGAAGTTGTGGCTCTTCAAAGTTTCAATTGTTCACCTAGAATGTTGAATTTTTGACATAGGTGATGTCACATGGTTCATTGTACATATAATGCTTGATTTAAGACTCTGAGTACAATCAATACTAGCATGTTACACCCATGGAGAGTATAAGCGTATTGGTTGGTGTAATGACAAGTTTACTTGTTTCTACTAGTAGAGGTTTATAAGACAATAGTAAAGGATGATAAATTTACAACAAGAAACTCCGAGGGTTACAATTTGGTAATCAGCTCAGAAACCACCAGTCAAATTTCAGACTTGTATACCCATTGGGAAATTCAATTTTGGAAGATGTGCAAAGTATGAAAAGGATTGGACCAATCAAAAAAACCAATACTATATTAGTTATGAAATCTAAAAGAGGAACCCATGAGTGTACCAGTACCATGATGTACACCATGATTACATTGAAATTTGAAGTTGCAAGCTATACTATACCTCCTACTTGGATAAGTCTAGTGAACAGTTGCTGATGTTGTATGGATTTTGAGCCACCTACTAAAAACTTGGTACTTCATCCACAACTTTCCATTCAACAATATTTTTGATTGGTTTATTCTTCTTCTTTTGTTCTTGGTTCGCTTAACATTCTGTCCGAACATAAGCTATTTAATTTATGTTACCTTTTGCATGCATGGGGTCCCATTTGTTTGATTATCAAAGGAAAATCAATGTTGTTGAAATTGATGTTGTGGATTCTTCACTGTAACAGTCGGTGTTCTTTTGTTAATTCAAATGGTCTTTGAATTTGGTAAAAGACCGTTGAATAGTCCTAGTACCAATGCCGTGCAATCTCATACAAGTGAGATTCTTGGATATAAGGGTCAAGGATAAGTACAAATATGGAATTTTAGAACATTCTTTTTCATGTATACTTGAATCTGTACTTGAGGAAACCTTCTATTGGTGGAAAAAAGAAAAGTGGATTTAAAATGGAGGTGATGAATTCTTAATTGCCCAAGATGCTGATAAACGATATTTTGGATGAACGGCAGAAACTTTGGAGAGTCATAATTTCTTCATCTAGACTCCGTTTTGGACGAAATGTCAAAATCATTGGTTTGGTTCCCATTTTAGCATTTTCATTTCAAAGTGAGAATGTTGAATTTATGTGATCATTGTTGAGTACTAATATGTTACGATCTCACAATCTATGAGGCCTCATTTAACCCACATCACCTACAACAAGTATACTACAAGATTGTACGGTTGAGATCTAGATAGCTTGCCTTCATTTTCACCTATGACACTTTGCATAAAATTATGTTCCTAGCCTATAGACCCACCTTCGGGCGTTCAAGGGTTAAGAGTTAGACTTGAGGTTCTTAAAACCAAAAAACAATAATATATTACAAACCTTAAGTTTTAAGATTTGAGTGTATGACAAACGTATCAAATTGTTATATAAGACTTTTGATATTCCATATATTTTAAAAAAAGAAAAAGAAAAAAGAAAATAACACTTTCTTTATCAAAGTCCAACAACATGTTTGTTCATTGTAATTGCGGCAAAGCAAGAAGGCACCACAAGCCTTGGCTTGGTGGTTAGGGCTCATGGCACCCAATAAGGAGGTCGTGGGTTTTGTTCCCCATGTCGGCGTGGTGCTCACCCAACTATTGTGGGGGTCCTTGGACCTTGTTGTATGGGTACCTCAAAGCCCGTTATGGGGATACTATGTCAAGTATCTTCAAGGCACTAGAAACTAGCATAGTTATAGTGTCCACCTTCGAGAGGGGGAAGTAGTATTGTTCCAATTTCGCCTTGTCGGGATATTAGCATTACAAACAAACACTTCATTCACGCCCCGACCAGAGTTTCTATTCATTTTTAAATTTTTCTATTCATCTTCTTGCAAAGCAAAGTAAATGAGAAATTGAAAGTGGATAGGTCAATGAACCTTATAGTTGGGTCAAATGCAAAGACTTTGTGTGGATGAGGATCGACAATCTAATGCATGTAATGCAAGTGGATACTTGGGGAGCATAATAATTAGATATTTAGTCGGTGATAACATATCAAGAAGTGCATTCTTTTGATGAAAAAGGGAATCAAAAAGGCGTTTCATTTCATTGTTGTGTGGGGAGAATGTTTCAAGTGGTTGACCAAGTTCCTTAGCATGGACTTTAGTGGCTTCCCAAATTTCAAGGGAGTGTCAGCAAGGGATTCCTTTGCTTGGAATCTAGTCATGCCGGAGCTCATGTAGGGAAGGTAGGGTGTCCGAAAGTCAAGCTGATGCAATCCTCTCACTTTTTTGTCATTTTCTACTTGATTCTGTCACAACAGTGTCATTGATAGTGGGTAACTTCACCCCTCATGTTGCAACGAGCCTTTGGTCAGGCTCTCAGTTACTAAATATAGATTGTATGAAGTTGAGAATTTTTGGGGGGTGTAGAAGTTTTCCTTACCTTTCTGAAGAGTCATTTTGAGCTTCGGAATTCCTCATACTTTATGAGATATTTGTGGTCAAAGTTTAAAAATGCTATTTGAAAATTTGCCCAGAATTGCCCAAAGTGTGGTGTATGCTCCGATTTATTCTCGGAATGTGCCTGATTAGATCACACAGTAACTTCGGAAATTCACCAAGAGTTGAGATTTTTTTTTTTTTTTTTTTTTTTTTTTTTTTTGGTTAGTTTTGTAATTTTGTACATGTAGAAGAGGTACTGAGGTATGATATCACTGTTTGGATCAGCAATCCAAGAATTTTTCACATGCCTTTTTTTAATGTCTTAACCCCTAAAAATCCAGGAAAACCGATTCGGTTTTCTGAGATTTCGGGCAGCTCGTTTTAAGCATTTAAATTTATATTTTTGCCTAAGATTTTTATTGGGTGCTTCCCATACAATAATGTGTATGTGGTAAAATTTTCAAAGTCAAATTTTAATTTTATAACCTTCACCTAGAAATTTTAGGTTTCAGGTCCTAAACGGGCAGTTTAAAATATTTTTTTTTAATTTTTTTTTTTTTAGAAATATGTTCATTACCAAATTACTATTCAAATTCCAAAGTATCCGAAGTCAAAAAGTTTACCAATTTTACAAGGGCAGCCTCCAAAACTTCCAAAAACAATCTTCACAATTTCTAGTAATTTTACAATTTTTTCTTTCAAAAATTGCCAAAATTCGAGATTTTGGATTTTTTCCAAGATTTTTTTTTTTTTTTTTTCAAAATTCACATTATCATAAATGCACCTTCTCACCGTTGAGATTTTTCTCAAACTAAATATATCATACGTGGTGCTTGTTTTACTATATGGTTGTTTTTAGACCTTCTTTCATAAAATATTTTACGTTAAGGTCAAAAAGTGGAATTGGTCTCTAAAATTTTTCATGAGCATACCCAACTTGATTACCTACATGAAAAAAAATGAGGGAAAAATATTTGGAATAACAATCATCAAGTTGCCCTTGGCACCATTTAGACAATGCCTCTCACGCAGCGGCAAACTTTGATTGTTATGATCTCACAAATGACAAACATCCAACGGTTGAAATTTTGACCAGTCCTTTGTATACAAGTTAGGTACAAGATCTTACGGTTCAAAGTCTAAAACCAGAAAAAAAAAGTTTCTCCATTTCCCCATTTCCCAACGAAGGTGAAAAATGGCAGTTTTTGGTTCTGGAGGTCGAGGAAACCCCTGGATTTTTAGGGGTTAAGATTGGACTTTGCATTTGCATTTCAACATACCTTCATGTGAATGATCAAGTATTTCTACAGGTGGGACATAGGTCAAATAAGGGTAAAAACTATGTAAAGGTAATTATAACCCGCTTAGGAACAAGGAGTTGAAGAGCCTCAATTCAAATTTACTCTTGAAATTGGTTTATTTGCTTTACGAAACACTTCAAACTCATTTTATAACTAGGGAAAAAAACATTCTTTTTCAACTTTGAATATTATGATCTCACAGTTGTATACAAATGTAACTCAAGTATCCACGACATGAAATGATACAATATGATTTCAATATGCTACAAAAGTAACTCAAGTACAAGATTTCATACAGACATACATGTACAAGTTAGGTACTAGATCCTACGGTTACATACTTTTAAAATATGCACCTTGCAATGATTGAGCGTTGTTTTGCGGCTTTTTGGCAGTTTTGAGGCCTACGACATTAGGGGTTAAACAATGCAAAATTTATTCCCTCCATTCTTATAGTGGGGTTAGGGCCATTGGAAATGACCAATCACTTCAATGTGGCATGCAAATGGGCCCTTCCGGCCATGGATACCACTCAAGGGACTTCCTTTTTATATGAAGTTAAAAGAGACATCCTAATGTCCGGGAGGAGCATAAGGCACTTGTAGCATATATATATATATATATATATATATATATATATATATATATATATATATATATATATATATATATATATATATATGTCTATATATCGACCAACTAAATTTTAAAAATAAAGGAACAAAGATACATGAACTTTTGACATAATTTTCTATTTACAGTATGAATAGATGGAAAAACTTATGAGATTTTGAGGATTCTTGAGTGGTTAAACTAGAATATCACAACCCTCTTGTTAGTTTCTACGATAACGATGTGTAAATTTTTGTTCAATTTGGTGTAAATTTGAACAAGAACATAAATCTATATTTATTCTTTTCTTCATGACAAATTACTTTCATATTTGTAGATGTCACCAATTTGAAAATACGATTTTTATTTTTTATTTTTATATATTCATTAAAATCAAACAAATGTTTCGTTCATAGTTCAAGCAAAAACCCTCGCCCAACCCAATTTCTTGAGAGATTATTTGAGCATTTTAAAATATCTCTTAACTTTTACTTTGCCCAAACACACTATATGTATTAACCATTTTAAATCATTAAAAACCATTACCCCTATAACCAACAAGCTCAGTAAAGCATTGAATATAAAATGTGAAATTTTAAGATATCAAGGTGATTTATTAACCCCTAATTATCATTAAAACTCAAAATGAGTTTTTGCGATTTTAGGCAGCCCATTTGAAAAGGTTAAAATTAATACAGCTAATGTGGTACATGTTTTTGGACCTTATTCTAGAAACAATCTGCATGAAGGTCAATAAAGCAGAATGAGTCTCTAAAATTTTGCATGAGCGTTACCCAACTTGATTACCTACATGAAAAAAAAATATACCCGAAATGTTTGAGGTAACAAACTTCAACTTGCTCTTGGCACCCTCTACACTATGTGTCCCGTGCAATGGCCAAAATAACTTTTGCATCAACTTTGAACGTTATGTTTCCACAATGGAGAAAGATCTAACAGTTGAACATTTGAGTAGCAACTCAAAAACAAGTAAGGTGTAAGATAAGACGGTTTGAAGTCTAGAATTAGATAAAGGATTTGATTCACATGACCGAGAGTGCACAGGACTTTAAAAAGGCAATTTTGAAACTTCTTTCTCCTAAATCTAAAAGGAAATTTAGGGGTTAAGTGATTTGTGACGGGAACTTAGGACTTTCATTCTCTGTAAAGAAAAGAGGGCACATTTTAATTTTATTAAATTTCATTAACCAATCAATAAAGAATCAAGTTGAGTACCAAACTTAGAGTAGTAGGAAACCAATAGCTCTCACGAACACGGTTTTAGTATGCAATTCATATAATTCTTGAAAAAGCCTATCTATCTACTAATGGTCTTAAGCACTAAATGCTCATGCATACAAACCTTAGACAATCAACAACTTGCTTTGGCCATTTTGTACTCATCCAACCCTTCCCTTTTTGGTGTACGAATCGATGTGATGTTTAATTTTGAAAGACATAACCCACATTGAGTTGAAGGCCTTAGTCAAGAATTTGAAGTTTAAAAGTTGTGGATACAAAATGTTTAAGAGTTGCAAGTGTTTACATTTGAACACTAATAACTTCAATATTTTAAGTCGCATGATTTGTGCATGAGAAAAATCAATCAATCATGCAAGAAGGGTAACAAACCTCAATCTCTTGAATATGGCGCTATCTTGCTAAAACGGTGCGTTTTCTAGTGCAAAACAACATAGGTTTTTGTCAGTGTTTGACCTCGAAGAACAATGTTTCTGAACAACGTTGCCGCTTTTGGATGGCCGTTGAGGAACATTTGCTCTTCGACAAGATATTTCTCAGCGGCCGTTCAAGAAGAGCAATGTTTAGAAATATTGCTTTTGAGGCTTCGATGGCCGTTTTCAAAGATCTAAAACTATCAAAATGTGTGGTGTTAGGAATTTTTTTGTGATATAACGAACATGAACTTCAGATATGGACGCCACCTCTATACTTGTTGGTTTCAGGTATTCTTTCCTGTAATTTGAATGCGGACACATGAGAAACTTCTTTTATAAGAATATATCATCTTACTTACGATTAATGCTCAACAAGTGAAAGTCTCTGAATCCCCAATTCCGTTAGAATGGCGTTATGCCGCTAAAATGGCACACCTTAACTTTCTGAACTGCAGTTCAAAAACCATGTGATATAACAGAATTTGAAGGTGATATTATGGAAAATGAGTGACAATGTATATAATGGAGTGATATTATAAAAAAAAAAACTGTGATATAACATAATACACCACTCCTTGTGAGCGCATATGTAAGATTTGGTATGACAAAATGGCACATGGCACAGTGCCATTTTAACGGAATTGAGGATACTGATGTAATTTGAGCTTTCTTATTCAAGGAATGTGGTCTTCTATGTCTTATTACCGGGAGTCATGGAAATTTGGACTTGCAAATCCAATCTTTCGATGTTTCTTGCGACCAGATGGATAATTTGGTTGGTATATTCTGGAAATTTGATGGAATGGAATCGGAGGAAAGCTTCCGTAGCTTCACGTCTGTTCGGTCATCGTGGCTGAAAGGCACTCTTCACCTTAAAAGCCTTGGGTCCTTCCGATCCCTTGCTCGCCATCGCCATTGTTTGCTGATCGCCATTGTTTGCTGTTTGCTGGTGGAGCACCTCCTGAGTAATCGCCACCATTGTGCACTTGCGGGAGGGACGAGAATCCGTAAGAACTCGCCGTTTTGGGCGTCCAATTGCTTGAGTTCAGTCACGTTCATAGCTTCTGTTCCGGCGGCCGAGGTCTCAAGAGGCAGAGTTGGACTTGGAGTTGTACAGTTGGTGTTTCAGAGAGGAATTGAGTCATTTGTATACTTGGTGTTGCTGCGGGAGGTAGAGTCGTTTTAGATTTGTATTTAAATCTTCATTTCAGTGTAGTTTGTGTTAGTGGCATCGCGAGAGATACAACGTTTCATCACCTTTTCATTGGAGTCACGTTTCGTTAAGTCATTAGTATACTTGGTGCTGCTCCGAGAGTTAGAGTCTTTTCAGGTTTGTACTGAGATCGGTTCGGTGTAGTTTGTGTTAGGAGCATCACGAGAGATACAACGTTTCATCATCTTTTCAATAGAGTCACGTTTCATTAGAGTCATTTGTATACTTGATGAGGCTGCGAGAGTTAGAGTCTTTTCAGCTTTGTATTTAGATCTTCATTTCATTGTAGTTTGTGTTAGTGGCATCACGAGAGATACAACGTTTTCATCATCTTTTCAATAGAGTCACGTTTCATTAGAGTCGTTTGTATACTTGGTGCAGCTCCAAGAGTTACAGTCTTTTCAGCTTTGTATTTAGATCTTCATTTCAATGTAGTTTGTGCTGGTGGCATCACGAGGGATACAACGTTTCATCACCTTTTCATTAGATTGACGTTTCATTAGAGTCATTTGTATACTTGGTGCTGCTAGAGTTAGAGTCTTTTCAGCTTTGTATTGAGATCTTTGTTTTGTTGTAGTTTGTGTTAGTGGCATGACAAGAGATACAATGTTTCATCACTTTTTTATTAGAGTCACGTTTCAAAGAGTCATTTGCGTAATTGGTGATGCTGCAAGAGTTAGTATTTTCAGCTTTGTATTGAGATTTTCATTTCGGTGTAGTTTGTGTTAGTGGCATCACGAGAGATACAACGTTTCATCACGTTTTCGTGTGGCTATGGCCACTTGGGTCTTTGTAAAAGTAACCAAGGGTGGTGTCTATAGTAGAGATATTGGCATGCGATCCATCTTTTTCCACCAAGCTACAATATGGTGTATGAAATGATCTAATTCTTGTTTTACATTGATGATGTTGGTTCAAGAACACCATGAAGAACTTCGAAAATATCGAGGAGGCTTTGGCAGAGTTGCCAAACGAGAGCTACTTTGTAAAAAAACTCTGTGCAAGCAATGTAGGCGCAATTACACGTACCGCAACGAGAGCTCATTATCAAGTGGTATGTTCTTTTGCTTTTCATCTTTGTTTTGCGGTATCTCTTGTTTTTAGTTCCGATAGACACTGAATGAAAAAAAAAATTGGAACTGGTTCTCACTATTTACAACTTTGGTTTGGAGATGTGTCACTCTATTTAAACTCTTTTGTTTTTTTTTTGCAGTTTATGCCAAAATGGTTCATCGAACGTTATGGAGACAAAACCACGCGGTCTATTGTACTTCAAACGGTCCACAACAACAATTGGGACTGTCAACTTAGCATGAGTGTTACCAAAACACGCAACCGAGAAGTGGTCTTGGGTGGTGGATGGAGGGATTTTGTTGCTAGCCATGGCCTCGTTGTAGGTGACGTGATTATTTTCAGCTGGAAAGCGCAAGGCTATGCAATAAGTCGTGACTTAGTTTGCTTCTCAAACTTGCTTTTACAACCTTCATCAACTATTGTGGATCACAAGATTTGGTGCTTCATGTAAGGCCCTTTTCATATTAGTACGATTGGAGGTCTTTTTTCTCAAGGCTTTATTAAATAGTATTACTAGTTACATTACCTTCAGAGAAGAGACTATGTGAAATGTGAAGACTTCCCAAAGTTTTGAGTTGGGAGATGATGTAACGGTTTCAGTCACGTATTAACACTATTACAGGAGGCAATATTTGTACATGGATTGCACAATTACCATGCTCTTTTAGGAAAGTTTGTAATGTCAAAGGTTTTTCGCAGTCTAATCTATCCAGTGCAAAATCCTACATCCGGAGAATACAATTCTCGTATCCTCGAATACCGTCGTGGTATATTTTTTTGTATCTCTTAATTTGTTGGAGTTCGGGTACATTACGAACGGACAATTCATTCACGCCGGCCCCTTAGAAAGGGACCGGAGTTTCTCTCTATCTTGGAGTTCTTTGAACCCAACGTTATGTGTGATTGTGCAAACCATAGTTGCAAAATGCACCCCTGCTTGGTGTAGTTACAATAATAACACCTTTTGTTGGCTTCCTCTGTTTGGAATCATCATCAACTAATTATAACGAATGTTCATTGTTCATTGGTTGTATGAGAATGCTCGCAACACTTAAACGTTACTCGAACACGTATTAGGGCAACGTTACAAACAATACTACGAACACCCTAATACGTGTTTGAGTAACGTTTATCAATACTTGACCCTTCAACCTCTTTCACCTCTAGAATTTAAAAAGTGGGAATATTAAGGTGGCGCGTTTTTCATGACAATACACAAATCTAATTGGGTTACAATTCTACCCGGTATTTGCGGAGTCAAGAATATGACCTTGAGTTTCAAAGCCTTAGAAAGAAAAATAGAAATTTGAATTAAGTTTTGTAAGTTGGGTATTACTCTTGACTCACAATATTTCCGATAAAAACGTGGAGTTTTGAAAATTATGTTATATTTTAGTTGTGAGAACTCTTCATTTACTGCAAAAGGTTGTCACATTTACTAATAACATAATCTTAAAAACTGCAAATTTTCAATATCGTGAGTCAAGAGTCATACCCAATTTGCAGAACAACGTTCCAATTCGTTGATTATTTGTTTCAAATCATCTAACTCAAACTCAAATAAGAAAAAGAATAAAAAAGAATCTTCTTCTTGTGGTTTTGAGCCAGTACACTTCTCGACGGAAATAACACGGAAATAAGTGTAAAGCGTAATGTTGTAACTTTGTACTTTCACAAGTAGGAATTAACCAAGAGAGCCTATTCAATTGAGTAAGAGAGCTTGTTCATTTATACTTCTGAAAACATAATTTCTAAAAATTATATTTGTTATTTCTCATTAGATTTTTCTTGCTGTAGTAAACTATATTGTAAACATAATTTCTAAAAATTATATTTGTTATTTCTCATTAGATTTTTCTTGCTGTAGTAAACTATATTGTAGCCTGTTGAAAGTGCAATCTACACTAGCACTCTTTTGTCGCTTGGGACAAGTGTCTACATTGTTTTAGGCATTACGTGAGCTCCGAAAGGCTGATTGTCTTACACAGATGAACAAACCAGCCGATGATAGAAATTGAACTCATGTTGGCCGGCGATTGTTCTTTTTCTTTACTTCCAATCGCCAGAACTGCAACAGCTGACGACCCTAAGCAAGTACGTAGAGAACAAAAAGAAAGGCATTCACAGAATAAGACGGCATAATTTTCAGAATTTGCATTAAACAACAGTCGTGGAAGTGGAAATGATTCACCAGACCCTTGTGACTAGATTACAGTCTCGGAATAAAATTAGGGAGGTGAACCACTATAACCGACCCGGGTCACTTTCTTATATACACTTCTGCTCGGGATAGAAAGGACCAGCTCAATTAAGTTAGATGGGTAGGATCAGAGTATAGAATCTCAAAAGAAAACGGCCTCGACTATCAGAAGGCGGTTTCTGATAAGCTCAGCCGGATTCAGAGATAGTCTGCAGCGAAGGTGGTTCTGGTTAGTGCTCAGCCGGATTCAGAGATAGTTTGCATGATTTCCACAGCGACAACAGGGGTGTTGATGACTTTGCCCTGACAAGTGGAGGACAAAAATTCCTCGGGCGTGGAAGCAGAGTCGAGGCCGAAGGAGCCGCGCGGCACCACGCGCGTCTCGCTGCCGTCGAAGCGGTGCGTGGCGATCTGGTGCGAGAACATGGCCTGCAGGTCCTTGCCCGGGATCCAGTGGGGTGGCATGAGGCCTCCGGAGCGGAAGACGGTCTTGAACCCCGGCACCTTGGTGATCGGCCCCACTTTCACGCCCTTCTCCTTGGCGTAATCGCTCAGGAGCTCCACCAGCTCGTACTCGAACTTGGGCACCTCGTCCTCCGCGAACTGCTTCCCCAGCGGCTTGTCCCAGTCCTTGTACAACGCCCACACCTCCCCCTTCCGAGGATAGATCCGGTACATCTTCTTCTTCGCGTCGGCCTCCACCTCCACGCGGTGCGAGAATGCTGCCAGTGTCTGCGCGCTGATCGTATCCCTCTTGAACTCCCCGCACGCCACCGATAACCCCGCCGACTTCACCAGCCCTGAGAACGCCAGCGCCGGTCGGTGCGGCTCCAGCCACTCCACCTCCACCTGCAAAGCCAACGACATCAGCATGGCGGTTCGTTAATGGGAGATGATCCGTTTCAGGGGATGTTTGATACCTGGAAGGGCTCCAGCACGAGATTGACGATGCGGCCGTAGAAACGCGGCATGCCGTCCTGGTTGTCGTACAGGGCCCAGTATTGGCCCAGGCCCATGACGTACTTGGAGCGTTCGTTGTCGAAGTCGTAGAAGTCGGCGTTGATGACGCTGAACTCTTTCGGGAGCAGCGTCGTTGCCGGAGGGGCGTTGGTGTCGGTGTCAGTAGTGGGACGTTCCACGAGTGGAAGGGCGACGCTGCTTTGCGTGGAGGTGTCTTCGGACGGTTGCCGGAGGTGGAGTTTGGGGTGTTCGTTGATGTTGTTGTTGTTGTTCGCGTTTGCGGTGTTGGTGGTGCCTCGCTTGCGTCCCGCAGTTTTAGGGCCCTTGGGAGCTCCCAACGCGGACTTGCTGAGTGCTCGCGGGTTCACGAGCTGGCGTGTGTAAGGCTCCAGCAACTTGATGGCTCGCTCGGACTGCTCCTCGATTCGGTGCTCTGATAGCTGGTCCCTTGTCAGCGCGTCTCTCTGTGGCCCTGCACGGAGGGAGGGTTGGAACATCATGCGAGGTCGTTGACAGAAAAGCTAGGGAATGTGAGGGGGGAGCTACCTCCACAAGCGAGCGTGCGTGCCAGAGGCAAGCGAGCGTCGGTGTCAGGCGCTTGCACCACGGTGCCCTTGGGCTTCCTTCCGCGTTTCTTGCCGACTCTCGGCACCGTGTTGGGTGCGGAAGTTTTGCAAATTTCGACGTTGTGGAGCCCGGTGGACAATTTCGAAGTGGACTTGTTCCACTGGCCATCACAGCCACTGAGCTCTTCCTTGGCTGGGGAGCCGTTTTCAGTGATGGGGGCCTGAGCGTCCGTCTCCTTTGCGGGTATCGGTGGCGGTGGCAACGGGGCCCAATTAGGGCGCTGCTGGGAGCCTCGCTTCGCGGGCGCAGTGTCTTCACCACCGCCTGCATCAAACTTGCGCTTCAACGCCGACGGGTCCGGCGGCACGGGGACGATGGCGAGCTCCGGCTTGAGCTCGGAGCCTTTGATCATCCGCACCTGCGATTCCAGCTGCGACTTCTCGTACTCCAACTGCGCTTTCTGGCATTGCAGCTCCTCCACGGACTGCTCAATGGTGGCTTTGGTGCGCTCGTAGGTGCGGGACTTCTTCTCCATCTTCTCCTCGAGCTCCTTGTTGGCGTGCATCAGAAACTCCACCACCTCGAACGCCAGGTCCAGCACGGGCGCCACCTTCAAGGGCAGGTTGATAGTGAGCTCCATGTTGAGATCGCGCCCGTCGCGCGGCGTGCACAGCAGCTGGGCACCAGTGTTTGGGCTGGGGCCCAGGCAATGCAAGGAGTAGAGCGAGCTCTTGTGGCCGTGGCCCAGATGCAGGTGCGCTTTGTCCACGAACTGCGTCGCCGTGATTTTCATGTCGCTTGCACGTTGGGTCACAAAGGCTTCAGTGGCCTCAATCTTCCACGCATTTACCCCATCTGTGACCGCCAGGGAGAAATGCTGCGGGTACCATATGCCTTTCACCACCAGCGAGCTCGTGTGGTGGGCTATGCCTGTCTTGGCCACGTTGTGAAGCTGCACGCATGTCTGGTTACCCTTTCTCGCCATTGCAATCACACCCTAGTCCAGCATCTGCACCAGAACCACAATTGTTAAGTCGTATATTCATGGCCGGATGCTCGAACTGCTCACCCGAAACACGTAGAAGTAGCTTGCCCATACATAAACCAACCGAAAACTTCCACACAAAGGGTATGAATTCAGCAAACACTTCTCAAGCTCGGTATACAACCCAGGAGAATGATCAATGACAGAGAACGACCAAATTTCATGTGTTTGTCAGGTACATATGACGAAAACGAATAGTTGCAACAGAACCTACTCAGGCTTGGCTACAAGGAAAACATGGCCTCCGTTGTCGAAGGCAATCAACGAACCTTCACTTTCAAGCTTGCGTTACGAACACTTGGATGACTTCCTCCAACATATAGCTGCTCTCGCCACTCCTGCAGAGTAATAACAGTCATCGCATCCAACCAAAGTTGCTAATTACGTCACAACCTCAATCAAGGCCATGAAAATCTCGTCAACGGAACCCTAAAACTGCACCTTCACATGATCGGTCAATCAGGTGTACCTCCAGCGGCCCCTTCACCCACGCTGCCATCACGAAGACACCTCTTGCACCACCTTGGGCTTTCTCCCTTATCACCTGCTCACAACCAGGTGCCGCTTAACTTCGTGATCAACACAATTGATGTAAGTCATCTGGACAAAAAACCAAGAAACCTCCAAAGTCACCACGGCAACATAAACCTCCCAATTTGCTGCAAAGAAGACATCTTCTGCAAGCCACTCAATGACAATGACAGAGCGCACACAGATTTTCTTGACCTGATCAAAGCTGAAGGGACTGGACAACATCCAAATTCTGAATTCCAAGTCAACTCCCAAGTGAAAAAAAGGTCATACAATGCATCCCAGATCCCCGAGACACTTTGATATATCAAAACCACTACGCCAAGAACGGTGTCGTTGATTCTGTCCACATTGAGAAACACTCTTCAATAACTACGAGCTCAGCAAATAATCTTGGCATTGTCATTCTCGAGTGACACCATTACCACAAAGGAATGACAATAAAATGCTTCTTGCCAGGCTCCCACATTACAATGTCTCTCCCTTCCACTCCAGTAAACAATTGCAACTCAGAGGCTCCACATTGCAATGTCTCTCCCTTTCACTCCAGAAAAAAATTGCAACTCGAGGACCCACATTGCAATACCTCCCACTTCCCCTCCAGAAGAATTGGAACTCTCCGAGTCTCGACAACAGAATGCAGGAGACACAAATTGCAAAGTTCGGTTCGCTCTCAAGCAGGCATTAGATGCGAAATCCGGTTCATGAACCTCACAATGTCGTGCATCCGATCGTTGGGGGAATTGGGTAGGGATCGCCAGCTGCTGCAGAGCTATGGTTGAGGGGAGAATGAGGCTAAAACCTACTGAGAAGCTGAGAATTGGGGGCACATTGAGAGTAATAAGAGACAGTTGTTGTTTGTTTGTTCACCACCAAGAACCGCGGCGATGGCCAATGCCGCAACCGCTCCGAGAGAGGGACGGCGCCCTTCGATGACACTAGTGGTGGTTCTCTCTCTAGCAATGCAAGACTCGGGGGGCAAAGTGCCCGTCTTTGCCATCCAGGCCTGCCTTTCGCCCCCACGGTCTTAGGCCCCCCTTCTCATCCCATCTCCGTGGGAATCCTTACCGTTCGCATTTTTGAGATTCGTTCCCAAGCAGGGTCCTCATAACGGATTCTCCCATGGAGCCTCTGTATTTCTCTATATGGGACATTTTCAGCAGTGACCTCCAGACGGCCATATTTGAAATTGATTTTGGAAATTTCAACCGTAGGATCTTATTCAGAGCTGTCTAATTAGTCTACCTGTCAATTTTTATCAAATTCTACTATACGGATCTTGAGATACATTGGAGTCAAAGTTAATAAACTTCTCTTTGCAGATCAACCCGATTTGGGCGTCTGTCTCTTTTAGGAGTTGAATGTTTGTCAATCAATGCCACAACCAAATTATCAAAGTGCATAGAAGATTCAAATTTGAAATGGTGCACAGGAGTGCTCTAAAAGCAACAACTTGTAATCAATACTTTCACTAATTCAAATTACATGTCATAAACGTGGTGAGATTATATCTATAGAGATGATAGTTGTACATTCAAGTCCTCATTAGAATGAAATGATGTTTCTAGACCAAAATTAATGCTTTCGTATTCAAGAAATTTCTATCATGATTACCAATTGTCATTGATTTACTACAATCCTACATAATTTTGAATAAGCAAAATGGTGAAGAATTCATCAAATGATGTTTTCATGCAATAATAAATATGGTATTCCATGGTAACCACTCAATATTACAGTAGTTATATTTGCCATATGAAGGACTAAGTGCCCTATTCTCGACTTACCCTCCAGAGCTCTTCATGGTTTTCAAGGGTGCGGTGATACCGTATGTTGAAAAAATCATCAAAATGCCAAAGGATTTAAACTTTTGAAATCATTAAGAGCGGCATGAAAGTACCCTCTTAAAGTTTACCGGTGATACCCAACTAACCAGTGTGAAACGAGTGAAATAAGCCACACCTGAAATGATTCGATCATAAGTCGCAACCATAGGAGTTCACAAAATTGTTTTCAATTTCACCAGATGCTGAACAAGTAGCTAAGCTTCTGACAAATGAATATATGTACACATCTCATGAAGATGTATCTCTTCTGTGTATAAACAATCCCTTACTCAAAAAATAGCATGTACGTACGAGAGAACAAATGTGCACCACCGAAGCACTTCCATGTTGCTTGGCGTGAATAGGAAGAGCGGAAAGATGAAAACAAAATAAAATACTTGGACTACTTTTCCACCAGAAATTCTTGAATCTGAAAACCAGTGTGGTGCGCTTCCTCTTGTAAACTCAACAGGAGTCGGTCTCCCACTTTCAAGCTCGTGACAGGAACTGCACTAGAAGCCTTGTCGCCTGAAAACAACGCACAAAATCATGTAAGTGCCTGAATTATTAAAATTGACCTAGTTCAACTTCAGGCCAAAAAAACTCAATCTGGTCTTTAGGGGCTAACATTTATTGGACTTAGTGAGAGGATTGTAATGGATATTCACACTGACCTCCAGGTGCAACGAGGCAGACAGTATCTGCATTTTGTAGCAAGACACTATGTCTCTGGCCGTCGTATTCCACCTCCACAAGCTTCAACGGCCTTGTCTCGATCTTCACTCGTCCTACTATGACAGACCGAGTGTGTCCATTCGGATCCACTACCATTACTTGACTGCCCGTATGAAGCTCAGACAGGTATGACGTCCGGCCACCTGCCATCCCTACGTATGCATGTACTGGTCCCTGTTGCACGCAATATCGATTGTCCGGTCAATTCATCAGCTCAGCGAAAATGGGACTACATTGTGAAAGGAGGAAGTAACACTGTTCTATGGTGAAAGAAGGTTCATGGTTTTTTTCTTTCCGACACTTACAGCATTCACTCGGAAAGGTCGAGAGGCGTGGTCGCTTTCTATGCACTCGGAGTGTACCAAGAAGAGAGCCCTTGCGAAAGATCCGACCTGTATGACGAAACAGATCGTTTAGAAGCAATAAGAAGGGGAGTTCATCAACCAGTATGTCTTCCTCATTTCATCGAATAAAGTAAGAAAGAAGCTCGAAGATTACCAGGAGACCCTCTCCAGGATTCAACAGATTGCATAGATCAACACAGACGCGATCTCCCATTCCCACAGATTCTACTTGAGTCACAATCGCCTCCACCAATGAAATTCCCATCTTTGGATCTTTTTGGTCTTTTAAATATGCCTGCAATACAAAAAAAGAAGAGAGTTAAACGCCGCTCATCCAAGGAGAGAGTAAGAAATGTCATCTGGAGGGCTGGGGCTCATACCTTCAGAGCAAAGATCTCAGATATATCATCCGTGCGCAATACAATTCCATCGGTGCCCTTCTCCAACGCTTCAAGATAGAAGCGAGCATCATTTGCTGTGCTAGCTGTGGCAAATAGAGCCGTGCTGCTCTCTTGAAAAGCCGCCACCATAGTCTCCACCGGGATGCTCTATTGAATCATTGAGGCACGAACTGTCAGCGAGAGCCCACACTAAAAACCTCCTACCTATATACACAGCATGCATTACCTATACACACTAGTCTAGGACCTAGTTCGCTACATCTGTCACCAAGGTTCACATTTGTCTAAAGCAGACGCGACGAGATCTACCTGCAAATCCGACGCGCTCATCACCACGTTCTCAGCCTTGCCCATTAAAGCAGGAAGGAAGTCGATCTCTTCACTCGAAATAGCCTCGCTTGAAATGGCCACTACCTTGTTTTCCGAGTTCAAGAACTGGCCATCCTCCAAACGCAGTGCATTGATTTTCGCAGAAGCTGTAACACGATCAAGACTTCGATTAGTTCTATTACAAGAAAACAGATATCTAAAGGTAAGTCAGCAAACAAGGTTCAACTGCTATAAAGCTTTAATGGTCACAGGGCAGAAACACCTACATATCCATTGATAGGCAAGGTCCATTGTCTCAGGTGTAAAGACGAAGGTTGACCAGCCGCCTTCTACGGAGGCTGACATGACATCCTTGCTCTCGGTCCACACCCACACGGTCTTTGCTCTTGAACTTGTTTGTCGCGGTGCAAATAGCCCACTTCCTCCAGACATCCCATTTCCATTTGATCGAGCACTTCCATTTGACAGAGCACTTCCATTTGACCGAGCACTTCCATTTGACCGAGCACTTCCATAAGACTGGACACTTCCATTACTTGAGGACGTTCTTGACAATGGAGTGCTTGTATTGCCTACGGATGCTCTTGACTCTTGAGTGCCTCCACTTCCTGAGAACGTTCTTGACAATGTGCTGGTTCTGCTCACATTCGAGCGTACCAGTGTGCCTGCGTGCAAGCATTGAATCAACATGCGACCGTCAGATGCCTCATTACATTAAGGCCCTGGTCCCAGCCCTGCGAGCTCTCAGTCTGTCTATATGCGCCTCAATTCAACCTGGCAATGCAATGACAACGTCGCTCTACCATCTCGACTAGAATACACTCTGCGACAGAAATACTGCTGACCCCTCCTTAGAAAACGATGTTAGAAACTGTGAGTAATCATGGGCTTAAGGCTACCAGAGTTCGATGAGGGACGAGTTAGTGACAAGCTCGAAGCTTACGTTTCGGAGTTGAAGACCCGCTAGTGGACATCTTAGGAGGGTCGTGAATCGTTTCGGAGTTTGCCCTGGGCAGCAGCTGCGGCCTTGGTATGGAGTTCCTTGGGATATCCGGTCTGGCAGTAGAACGACCTGCACTGGGATGCTCTGGAGTCAACGCCCACAGAGAACCATCATCGCGCTCTGAGATGGCCTCGTGATTGATAGAGAACAAATCGTCGAATGAGGAAATGGTGTCGAAGCCCATTGACAGTGAGCTCGTGGAATTACTGGTCGAGGAGGCCATGGAATTCTGCTTCGACAATGGAGAGATTCCTAGCCTCTCATGGTGCATTTTGAAATCCTGCTGGGTGAACGTCCCTGAGGACACAGACGACCCGCGCAGCGAACTCATGCCACTATCCGATGACGTCTTGGAATGAAAAGCGGAATGCACACCGGATTGCAAACTGGAACGGTGGGACGACACGTAAAAACTGCTAGCCATAGTGTTCATCGGAGTAGGACCTCCGGCAGGAGGAAGCGGGACCGGCTTGCTCACGGCGAAAGAGCGGATGCTCTCGGCTCCGCCTGACGATCGGACACGCGTTACGAAACACGTCAAATTCTCGATGAAATACTTTCTGTCCTTCTTCATTGTCCTGCGCGTAAAAGAACAACAACGCACTTGCAGAATCTCAGCAATTTGACGAGTGAAAAGCCCCGCACCATCCAAAGCAAAATACTACAGAAGAAAACATTTCTCATCGCGGAACTGTGCTCATTGCTCGCGCGATTGTTGAAGCTTCTTGACAGTTTAGGTTTAGGGAGAAGTTGTAACCCTGGAGAAGAAGAGTTAGAAACTGAAGTTCAGTTGCACTCACTTGTCTACGACGACATGGTATGCGCCTGAGTTCTGAGCTTCTTCTACAACAATGCTCTTGGGATTCTGCCCTACACAGACATCGATCGATAACTGCACCTGCAACCATGAAAAGCAGCAACTCTTTGTTATTGAATAACCTCGTTCTTGCGTGATGCCTAAAAGCCTAAGTAGATGGTTAGGTACTGACCCCGGCTTTCTTGCACCAAACGTCAAGATCTTGAATGTTGTGAAGCATGAAGCGCTTATTCGCTATCTCGGATTCTAAGCTTCTCCTGCTTGCGCCATTCCAGGAGTTCTCACTTATACGGCTCTTAAATCCAACTGCACAAACCATAAGCCATTGAGTTCAGACTTTTGCTTAGCTCAATATGCGAAGTTTGCCAGCGTTCGGACGATGGCTTCACATTTTCATGAATGAGCTAAAGGATGGAGGTGACAATGCTACTCTCTCCGCCACTGTTCCGACGGGAAAATACCAGTTTCGTGAAATAGTGCTTGCTACACACGAACTAAAATCCCTTTCTGCAAGATTAAAATTGATCCCAGTCGCATTATAAAATTCTCCCAAATTTCATGAACATTGTCAACCGCCAACGCTCATTCCCAAGAGTCGGTACTGCAACTGCAGTGGAAAACCTCGGCACTACGCTACTGTCTTGATTCCTACAACTTACTCGGATTAGACACATGAGTGATGATGCCTACGAGCCGCAAGAGGTCGCCACTGCGCGTAGCATTCCCGAGTGCCCAGCTCACAGCGCTACTGGAGACTTCCTTGGTAAGATCCATCACAACGAGCACCACGCCCTGCGACTTGACGGCCATATCCATTGCCGCGTCCTCTCCGATCGTACACCACAAGCTGCTTGTCGACCCTGCCAACTACCTCATTCTCTCTTTCTTCCTTTACTTCACAAAACAATGCCTCCTATCTCATTCCGCTTAACACCCCCTTCACAACTGAGAGATGGTACACTTGATTGTGTCTTCGTCACTGCTGCATTCCTCGGCAATGACAAGGCGACTATTAACACCTTGGACCAACCACAATCGAGTGCTCGTTTTAGGCGAAGTCTCATCGAGATTCCGCAACAATACGATGCGCCACAATTTACTCCTCACCGAATAGACGGAAAGTAACAGTAATTAGGTTTATAATACTGTAATGTTAACATGAGGTATTCATGTGCCCTTTGGAAGATCAAAGGCTCATACGAACCTGCAAGGGACTTTCATCGGTAGGAAATCACGAAGAAATTTTTCGCATCTGTCCTTCGCTTTATTAAAATAGGCAGGTCCAAGTTGCAGTTGATTACTTATAATAGACCTTCAGCTACCCTCGAATTCTTTTTAAATGGCTGGCCAGGAACCTTTCAAAATTCCTGCTCGGGTTCGGCTGGCCAGGAACCTCGGATGCGAGTACGAACTTCCGACAGACAGAAAGTTGCATGCAATAAACCCGTTGACTTAGACAGTGCGTACACATTCCATTTGTGAATTGTACAGTGACAGACTGACAGCTCCGCGTTCTGTATGCAAAAAACTGCCGCAGCTCAAATTCCTGTTTCCTGCTTGCAACTTGTGCTGGAGCACGATGCCGATTTGCGTCATGCAACTGAGCTCGGAGTGAAATGCCAGGTTCTTTGCAATTCTGCTACAATCAATAGGTGGCAGATTTCCGTTCTAGAAGTTGCACAGAAGCAATGCATGGCCTACTGTAGTTCTCACGTATTCATTTACTTATCTCAGAGAATGATGTACATCATATAATTAGATTATATGATTGTCTATTCACTTGAACGCTTATCATAAAAATACTCTTGCCTGTCGTCCATCGACAAATACTTCTTAGCTCGAGTAATTAATTTCTGACACAACTCAAGAGAATCTATCGTATCCTGCCGAGCATGCTTGCTCTAACTCGTGTATGTATTGCTGAATTGATAATACATTGATTGATCGGAGATGATAAAGAACAAAACAATCCAGCGCATTCAAGTGCATAGAGAAGGTAATGGATAGAGCTGTACAGTATCGTGAAAATGGCGGTGATGACGGAGGTGGCCGGTCCTCCCGCGCAATTTTAAAAGTCGTACGATGAGATTGAGTCCTCTCTTGTTTTTATTCGTCTCCTTGAGTTTGTGTTTATTCTCTGTTCGATCTCATGCAGTCTCCTTCAATCGCAACAGAATTGAAGAAGTAAGACACGTCAACTGAGGTGTTATAACATTTGGCGAACAGGTCTTCTTTCGATGCCCTGTGGAAACAAATTTAGCCATGGCCATGGTCGATGCTGCAAGACAAGTGCTTCCCGAGTCACGGAACAAGTCAATTCACGTACTAGAACGTGACTAAACTGTCAACGGCTAATTTCTCCTCAGCAAGTCTTTTTTAAGTACAGCGGATGAGTCGACGTTTCTTAATATGGAAAGAATGGGATGTAAAGCTCCAATTGCATGAATCAAGGGAGCGAGCATCGCCGGAGCTTCCTGAAGCTGAAATGGGATGTACTCTTGTACCGTACCCGCTGAACTATTTACCTTACAGCTGTTTCCAAGAACAAGTTCGAAATTGGACGAGAATCAGGATGTAAATCGCGGTAAATAAGTTAACCTTCCAGTAAAATCTGCAATCTACAATAACAACTGTACACACGAGAATGTTGGCACGGAAAACGACACTACTGTATGTCTACATTCTACACTATTTGGAATTATCGAGGAATTTCCAGATGAACGCACTTAACAGATTTGGTAGTGCAAGATCTGCTACATGTGCAGTACTCCAAGAAGAGAGGCGAAGATGTAGTGAAGACGTATCAAACGTCCACTCATCTCCGTGAAAGACTGCTGGATTTGGTTTCCGTAGCTGCATCCGCACTCCAAGATCAAGGGAGGGACGATTGCCAAAACATCGGGTTATCTTTCTTGATTCATCATTTTCCTCCGTCATTTCCTTCAACTTCGCAAGATCGGTGCAATTCTCTTTCTTACCATATCAAAGATACCACAAGCAGAATCGAACAACACTCAATCTGCCATCAAAAGGACATAACCAGAAGCCCTCGCTAATGTACTTCGTAATCTAACTTCAGATAAGCAATGTTTGAGGGATCTTGAAACTTATCCGCACACGGCCAAAGTGATAAGTAGACTTGCACTTTTATTTTACTCGTCTTTCTCCTATTTTCCTTAACCGATTGAGCAAATACATACATGAGCCAAATCCAATATTCACGTCGAAGGCAGTAAGACAAATTAATGTAGGAGGTGGTGGAACCAGGATGGGCCAGCGAAAGGGGGAGCGAGAGAGATCAGGCGGTGCGCTCCAAGCTTTTTGGGAGTAGAATAGTCGTGAACAGGAACCGAGGAAGGAGGAATATACTAGTGAACGAAGAAGAATGGTGCAGCGAATGTTTAGGGGTCGTCGCCTGTTGCATCGCCTCCGCAGCATCTCTCTCCCCGCCATAGCCACCACGCTCGCACGCTTCTTCAGCTACTCCCTCGGCCGCAACAAAAAGCATACTTTCTCCTCCAACTCGGTCACTTCCAATAATGAGATGGCTATTTCTTTAGTGTACCTACCAATTAGTATACCTACCAAGTTTTATAAAAAAAATTAGCAATTTAGTATACCTACCAAGTTTTATAATAAAAGTACCTATTAGTATACCTACCAAGTTTTATAAAAATTTGAGCGTACTAGTCTTGAGATTTATTTTTAATTTTATTTTGTTTCTTAAACCTATCAATGTATTCATGAAATGAGAGATACATTTGTGCCATAACACAAACTTGGCAAGGGCACGATATGGGTACCACTGAGACTCGTCTCATTATGTGTGACCTATGTGTAATTCGTTATATATGTGCGAGAAATTCCTTCTTTAACCCCTTGTATACAACTATAGCCATGTCACCTATGATACCATCTTGTTAGAATAATTTTTCAATATTTTTTTTTTTTTTTTTAATAAAAAATGACACTACTTTGGAGGGGGTACCCATATCATGCCCTCACCCAACTCTACATCTGTGTCATAACAAAAACTTTGCCTTAAGAAGGAACCACTAGTGCAACTTGCCTTATAGACAACCAACATGGTATCCTCATGCAGGGCCTTGAGGGTATTCAATACAAAGAGGCATATCAACCGCCTATCATAGTTGGGTGGAGTATGATAGTAGCAACCATGTCGGCATGGGGAATAGTAGAATACACAACCTCTTGTTGGGATCCATATACCCTAACCACCAAGCCAAGGCTTGTGGTGACACCTGAGATATATATTGTTAAAGTTCCAACTTTTGTAAAACGCCATATCTCCTTTTGGGTTAAAATAACCTAAATAGGGTTTTTTCATACTTTAGAGGATGATCGAAAATTGTTGAGGAAGCTTTATTGGTAAGAATTGTAAGGTAGAAATACATTGAAACAACCCCCTCTCTACAACCAATTTCTATACCTAGTTTGAAATTGACCTTTAACTCATATACGTGCCTCGGTATTTTGAGCCAAGAAACACGATTCCAAAAAAGTGACATATATGAATATGAAAGCAATTTTTTTGGATCTCAATTGTGCAAATTTGTAAAAGACATATTGTAGACTAAGTATGCATATCAAAATTTGAGTCATGAGGTCGCATAGATTGCGAGATCATAACGTATTAGTACACAGAACTGACCACAAAATTCAATCATTTTCACTTTGAAGTAAAAATACTACCAACAAACCAACCGAAATAATAATTTAACCAAATAGAAAATTCTTCACATTTATTCTAAGTACACCTTTGTACCAATTTTTTTTTATCAAAAGACTTTCTTAGCTCAAAGTATAGCCTTGCAATGATATAAAGTTTCTAAAAGTTTTCGAAGGGGAAGTAGTCCAAAACTAAACCTCATGCACTCAAATATATGCCTTTCCTTCACAATATTTTTGATTTGGGTCAAAAACAATCAATTTTTTCACTTTTCTCATTGTAGAATCATCATTGCCAATCTAATACTGAAAGTACTTGGATAAAAAAAAATGCCAACTACAAAGTTTTTGAATTTCATTTTAAGATCATGATCATGCAAAAGAAAATCATGAAAAACTATTTTTGGTTTTATATAATTGGTTTGCATTGGTAAACATGTCGCATGTTTGAGAACCCAAAAACAAAAACTGCCTTCACTAAAATGCATGTCATTCATCGATATCCTATTGTATGCATCTACAACTTTTACCACACAAACTAGGCTTGATTTGGGACCTAACCCAAATAATTTCATCCAGAACAGTGTCTCGATGAAGAAGCTATGGCCCTTCAAATTTGTTGCTTGTCATTCTTTGTATTGATTTTCAACACCCGGCGCGTTTAAGGGTTAAGCATGGCCTAAACATGAAGGATATCTATCACTCTTTCAGTGATTCATAATGGGTAACTTTGCATTGGAGAACAAGGTTGGTTCTATAAAGTTTAAGGTTTCATCTATGGACAAAACTTGCTCTATCAGTTTTCTTAGATACAAAAATAACCTACCAAGCTAAAGATTAGCAAAACCACATCATTTTATCGTGAACTCTTGTACGTCACTAACACTACAGAATTACATTCTTCCTTCCTCATAAATATAAGCTCCTAACAATCTACCCTCTATGAATATCATACCTAAAACCATTGACCCTCCTACTCTTCACACACTATGCACTACAAATGTTAAAGTTAGTGACTTCTAACAACAATAAATCTCCCTTTCTATAAGTTTGAATTCATATTTGTTAATAGATAAAACACATCACTATATATCCACACTAAGAATGAACAAAAGCCAAAATATGTACAAGGTCAAATCTACTCCAAAGATTTGAATGCACACACCTTTACAATAATACCACCCTAAACCTTTTCTTAGATCAACCAATGTATTCTAATACCACCTTAAACCTTTTCTTAGATTAACCAATGTATTCACTTCTAGATATAATTCTCTTTTAGGCCAATATTTCACACAAAAATATTCTTGGGATGTGGTTAACTGCAACCACATTGATACAAACCCTAACATAGTTTGTAATTTTAACTTTTAACAACTTAAGAAAAACTCACTCTAGAGAATCAACACTATTTTAGGGGCTAGACTAATTATGGTACTTCTAGGAGCAGATTGCCAATTCAAGTATCAGGAACACAAGATACGTTTTTGTTGTTTTATGGGTAATAACAGGCAGGCACGTTTCATAAAATGAGACCTATCATAGGTCGACTTGCTAATGCCCCAGGATTGGGAGAAGCGTGTATTTAGGGATTTAGGGTTTAGGGTTTAAGGTTTAGGGTGATATTTGATGCTAGGTAAACTTAACCACGTTTTAGGAATTAAAACAATTGACAATATTTACTGATGGTTGCCATTTTTTGAACAAACTATGTTAGGGACTGTAGACCACTGGATCTATGCGGTTGCAGTTAACCACATTTCAGATTTCTTTTTTTTTTTTTTTTTTCGAGATAATTGATGTATTGACCTAAAACTAACTACATTGGTTAACAAATAAAGAAGTTAACCCTAAAACGCCCAAGAAGATTGAGGGACTCTCTTCCAACAGAATATGCTATGTAGCTCTCACTCTACTTAACTTTTCACTTACATTTTGATGTCAAACCGGTCACCTGCTTATGATGCATTCAAAAAGTGAATTATTTACAAATCAAATCATAATTTGTATGAGTGATTGTGTGCTTTGAAAGGATTGTAGGTAAGTAGGTTGGGGTTGTACATAACCTTGTAAAAGAGGTTGCAAGCTCATTGTTGATTGGTTCATTCATGATGCCCAAGTTCAAAAAGTGCATTATTCCTAATGCCCAAGTCCAAAAGATGTTGTGATCCAATTTTGGGCTGCACGTTTTAGACCCCATGGGTGTTTAAGGATTAAGAAAAGGTTCGGAACCATAATAGTTTCCTAGTTTGAGAGAGAAGACTTTTAGATCCTCTTAGCAAGTGAATAATAACACCTTAAAGCCCAAGGGGGTGGGAGGCTCCAAGTTCCCTCCCCAATGAGCAAGTCGTTGAATGATTTTTCAATTGTTTCTAAGATGATTTGGGAATTTGCAACCATAGGATCTTGTAGATTACTCATATACATAGCTTTTCAGAAATATTCATAATTTTTCACCTCATAGATTGTAAGATCTAAACAATTGATGGGAATTGTGGATTTATATTTTTCTTTTGGGTAGTTGACTTTGAGCAAGCACTTTGCTTTCATGTAATGTTAAAAACGCAACCTCTCTCAAGAAAACATATCATTAGAGGGTTACTTACCCTTAAATATTAGGTTTTGTGGAGAATCACACAATTTAAGGTGAGCCTTGCAATCAGTTGAGGTACTCCAAAACTTAAAATTTTGGAAATGATTTGAAAAAGGACCTTTGTTGGTATTACTTAGCCGCTCTACTCTAGATACTAAGTGGTCGGTGTGTTCACAATAATCATTGAAATTTTCATTTAAAATAAAAAAATTCATTAAATTAAACATTTAGATTTTTTTAAGAGTTGGAGTTTGATAATTATTGTAAATATGACCACTATGTATCAATTTGAAGCTACATGTTAAAACTTGCCACGGTAGCTATGGTCAAAACTTACAATCTAATCAACTATTTGTGTTAGAGATTTGTGCTTCAAAAGGAAGTATAGTATGTAGGTTTGAGGTTGCACATAGACCCAACGTTCGAATAGCGTTGCAAACCTAATATTGATTGGTTCATAGTGATCTCAATAACACCCTTGAACAAAAGATAAGCATGCAAAAACATTCTTTGAACAAATAATGGCTTTGCAATGATGAAAGGATTTCACACAGACTGAATGTGAATCAAAGTTCAAATTCAAGTTGGTTTAGTGATTATTATTATGGAAAATTGTTGTCCCAAGATATACATTTTAGAGATTGCGTTGATTTAATACGTCCACCTACAGGAAAAACGTTTGACTTTCGTCTCGGTAAGTTTATTATTCATCATCTTCCTAAAAGAACATTTATTCACTTTTTTTTTTTTTTTTTTTTCTTTTTTTTTTTTTTTTTTTTTTTTTTCTTTTTTTTGTGGATAGACTTAGCCGATCAAAACAGGCAAGCCTTTGGGCAATACAATCAAAAAAATATAGATTTTCTTCCGCCTCTTTTGCACTTGGCGCAAGAAAACGTAGAGTCAATCAGGCACGCTCTACGGTTTGAAAATGGAAAGCAAACAAAGTAATTTAAAAAAATACTAAGTTACCCATGTACTAGTTAATTGCTTACTTTCTAATCCCCCCGAAAATGGACTTTACCAAAGTTGTTGGAGTTCATACGTCTCTCAACACTATAATAGAATAGGTTTTTGTGAACTTCTATTCTCTATGAGCCAATCAGAGAGCCCGTTGCCCCTCTAAAAAGCCGAAATTTACCAGAAAGTATTCTATAAAGGCCGTGAAAAAGCTAACGGGCCTTGGCTATATACACCGCACAAAGAGTTTTAAAGAGTTATTAAATTGTTATTAAGAGTTTATCACATCCTAATAATATAAATAGGAGTCAAAGGAAGAAGAAATATGGAATATGAAAATGGGAGCAAAGAAGGAGTGAATGGGGGATCAAGGGAGGGGAACTAGGAACCAAGTACAAAAGATAGGAACTGGGAACAAAGCATGGGAGCAATGAACAAATAATGAGAACTAGAACGAATGATGGAAACTAAGAAGGGGAGTTGGAAGATGTGAAATCAGTAATGAATGATGGAAATTAATAAGGGCAGTTGGAGGATAGGGGATTGGGAACAAATGATGGAAACTAAGAAGGAGAGTTTGGGGATGGAGAACCGGGAACATAAGATGGGAACTAAGAAGGAGAGTTTGGGGATGGAGAACCAGGAACATAAGATGGGAAGGAGGAAGGAGAGTTTGGTGATAGGAAACTATTAACAAAAGATTAGAGAATGTGACATCCTATAAATGTTAAAAAGCAGGGGGACCACCAACAAGATAGGGGGTAGTTCTTGAATAGCACCATCTAAAGAGCTCACGCATTGGGACAAGGGGTACCTTACTCATAAATTAATCAAATATATTTTTACTTTTGTGTGTCTGAAGAACAGGCGTATATACTAGTATTCAAATAATATCCATGAAGAATTAAATTAGATTTAATTTAATTGGCTTGCAATAGTAAAATAAGCCCCATTTTTGAAAACTCAAAGACAAGTGTTGCCTTCACTAAATGCATGCCATCAATTCATAATTCATTATATGGGTCTCCAATCTCCACTACAAAAAGTAGACTCCATTTGGGTCCCAATCTAAGTGAGTTCATCCAAAACGGACTCCCGGTGAAGAAATAATGGCTCTTCAAAGTTTATGCTTGTCACCTAAAATGTCGTTTTTTGACAATTTACCTGTTTGTGGGTTAAGGTTTCCACAGAAGGAGAATATTCTTGTACTTTTGATTTTTGAACCATTGTTTATGCTTGAAATTGTGTATATATACACCTCAAAAATGTATTTTGTACTTACAATTGCCCATATTCAGAAGTACGCTAGAAATACAAAGAGAATGTAATTATATAAAAAATTCCTCACACAAGTATAAAATATCCCTCCTACTTATGCACCCATAATTCAATAGTCAATCAATTGGGAAAAACACATGAATGACCCAAAACATTCAAGTTTATTTTTTACTTTTATTCTTTTGTTTTTTGTTTACAATCAATGTATTAATCAATTGGGAAAAATAATCATGAACTAAAGTAGCAAATTATTTAGCTAGAAACTTGAAACTCTAATAATTATGACATCAGAATTTTAATATTTCTTTTAAGATTTTTCTTGAAACAATTAATCTACTAACCCCTAAAGCTGAAAGCTTCTGAAACTGCCTAATCTCCTCAAAACCACCCTCTTTCAATGCAAGATGAAAATTTTCAACTTTTGTTGTAATCTCAAGTATGTAACCATATGATCTTATACATACCTTGTCCATGTATTTGTGTACCAAAACTTAGTTTCAAGCTCCTTCCCAATCGTGAGATCATAATATTTGAAGTTGAAAAAAATAAAATAATTGTGAGCAAAATGGATTCGAAGTTTTTTATGAGCCTGAAAAACCCAACTTTAAGAGTAAATTTGAACTACGGCTCTTTAAATTCTTGTTTCTAAATGAGTAAGGAACACCTCTATGCAATTTCTACCCTCATGCAACCTATAAAACCTAAAGAAATGCTTGATTATTCACATGGACATATGCTGAAATTGAACTCCAAAGGCTTCTCTTTGATAATAGAAATGGCATGTGAAGAACAATTGGATGAAAGATCCGAACTGTGAGATCATGCTTCAAAACCTTATTTCCAAGTACAAAAATTAAAACTTGGAAAAAAATTAAAATCTCAATTTTTGGTGATTTTTTGAAGTTCATGTGATCTTATTTATTTTGGGCAGATTTTTGAGAATGAAGGAGCATATTCCGCAGATTGGGCACTTTTGGGTTGATTTCAAATAGTGTTTTCAAACTTTGATTGTGAATACCTCCTATAGGATGAGGAATTTTGAAGCATGAAATGATTTTTTGGAAAGCTTTAGAAAATCTTTGCAACCTTCACAAGGTTTCAATATCATACAAGTCAAATATAGTATATAAGGGGCTGACCAAATTCCAAAAGACCCGTTTTGGGCTCTTTTCGACATTAGAGGTTAATCAAATCAGAGAAATACAATCATGAACCAAAGTAGCGAACTACAAATGATCTTGCAGTGGGTCACTCTCCCACTTGGCGAAGTGTGGATTTACCATTGTTAGATTGCACAAGGGTTTTTAAATAAGAACATATCAAAAGATGAGAAACTCCCCCAACCGGCATACCTCCTTCATGATTGTATATTTCTTCAAGAGATTTATACATTAATTGGGTAATTTATTATTAAAAATTAAAAAAAAAATTTTAAAAAAAAAAAGAAAGAAAGAAAGAAAGAAGAAAAGAAAGTGAGCTAATTGGCGGAAGGTTGAAGTTGGGAGTTGGTATTGAAAGTTTATTGGGCCTAGGCCTTCCATAACTCCAAATAGCTTTTGCCATTTAGGAATAGACTCATCTACTACAAACTTGCACGATGAGTTGCCTTTTATGGCATGCAATGTTTTCCAAGTACGTGTGCAATGCTTCTATTGTATTCTATTTGTAATATTCTATTGCCCTTGAATCTCGCAACATCCAATGCTTATTAATATCATAAACCTTTCAAAAACAAACTCCCTAGATTCTCTTTTAAATCATGCAAACTGAATCTTCTAGAATTTTGAACGCCCAAGCAAGTCATAAGGGCTTTTTTTTTCCAACGGAATCTGCTTTGTAGCTCTCATTGTACTCAACTTTTCACTTGTATTTTGGTGTTAGACTGGTCCCCTTCTTCTCAAAGTGAAATTTTACAATTCAGACCACAATTTGTGTGAGTGGTTTTGTGCTTTGAAAGGATTGTGGTAGGTAGGTTGGGGTTGTGGTAGGAGGTTGCAAGCTCATCATTGATTGGTTCTTTCATGATGCTTAAGTTCAAAAAGTGCACTATTTATGATGCTTAAGTCTAAAAGATGTTGTGATCCAATTTTGGGCTGCTCCATGGGCGTTTAAGGGTTAAGAAGCAGCACAAGGTTCCATGTTAGAATGTTATGATACAAGAGTGCATATTTTGAGTAACTAGAGTGGTGAAAAGCACAAGAGAGGAGGATCATGGTTATCGAAGTACAGGGAATATGCCGTATTTGTTTTAGGAATTATTCACAAACAGAATAATGTTTTGTACTTTTTAAGTATTTAGAATGTTCTTATGATGGATATTTATAAGTATAACAAATAATCTCTAAGTACATATAAATACATGAATATTTGTGTACTTTGGTAACCTTGCACAAGATTAGAAGAAAATGTAATAAAGGAGAATTTTAAAAATGCACAAACTTTGTCTTGTAATCTCATCAATTTCTTTCATTTTTCTTTTTTTTGGGGTTGAGTTTGTAGACTTTCATTGTCTTTGGTTTTCTTTTTATTCTCATGGTTCCAAATGAATTGTGCTACATGACTTGTTTGAAAGTATAATCTCAAACTTCTTAAGCAATAATGATACTATAATAGTAACCTCACTTTCCTTAAAATGGCACTATGTCATGTGCCACTTTGTCACACCAGACCTTACATTTGTGCTCATATGGAATGGTGTATTCTGTAATATCACAATTTCTTTTGTAAAATCACTCCTTTATATGCATTGTCATTCATTTTTTCCTGATATCACCTTCAAATTTTGTTATATCACATGGTTTTTAACTGCAGTTCAGGAAGTTGAGGTGTGACATTTTACCAGAATAATGCCATTTTAATATAATTGGGGTTGAAAGGTGAAGTCATTTATTTAGATTAGGGCTTTGATAGTCTTCTATAATTTGTTAGGCCTTAGAAATTCTTGGACGAGATATAATTTAGGGTTTGCAACATCTCATACAAGATGACACTTTGGGTGTAAAGGCAAAATCCTTCGAAGAGAATGTTGAGGTACTTACAACTTGACACCATGGAAGAATTCTTGAACCAAAAATGTCTCATTTTGAAAAAAATATAGGAATGTAATTGAAATGTCAATTGTTGCTTATAAGAGTAATGATCAGAAGTGCTTTCATGATTTGATATGAGTAGCACAATTTTATCACAGAGGCTTCAAGAATATCTCACAAAATAAGGGATCTCAATTATTTTGACATGCTATGCGAGGTTAGAAAATGTGTAAGGTTAAAATAAGTTGGCCAAAGGAAAAGGCTATACTAATATTGAATAGGTGTGTAATATTACAAATGCAGTTATCATGCGAGATTATAGTAGACCAAGTATGTTCATGTCGCCAACCACCTACTTGACTTGACTCCAAACCATGGTGAAGGCATTTACTTCTGGACTCATATATAGAAAGAATTTCTTCTCTTGAAATTGTAAAATATACATCAATGTAGCCAAAATTTATTTCATAACACCAACCAAACTTTTTAAATGTCAAAATCATGAAGTTTATACTTTAATCATAACAATCAGATAATGTTTTTGACCAAAGAACCAGCTGAAATCACTCAATTGATAAGAGAAAAACATATCTCAAACACTTGATTTGAGTTATTTGTACATTATATAACAACAACCCAAGGACACTTGACAAGATATATAAGTTGAGTGAGCACATATACAATCATGAGAAAGACTTTCCCACACAAAATGTGGGACTTTCAGGAAGGTGTAATTACATGAATTTATTTCTAGAAATCTTCAACTCTAGATTTGGACAAGTTGGGCTTTTCTGGAACCAACAAGCATCTAACTGATGATTGATCCTAAGCTTATTTTGATCAATTTTTTCTAGCTTCTACCAAGACTACATGAAAGCCTTGCCTGCACAACAAACAACATATTATTATACTTGTGGTGATTCTCATTTTCTTGTAAAGTATCATCGTTCTACAACTACTGTTATAAGGTTGACCTATTTCTAGTCATAACTTGTCACAAATTAATCATATTAAAGAACTTATTATATGCATAGAAATACAATAGGTTAGTAAATACACGAAGCCTTTACTTATTGTAGATTTACGATAATGCATTGCTACAATATTTTTTAGTCAATATCTAAGAAATATCTAAGTGACTGCTATACTTAGGTTGGAACCTTTCATATATTGACACTAGGGAGTAAGAATAACATTTGATAGTTCTCCTAATACTACTAACATCCCATTCACGTATTTGTATGATTAGTAACATTACTTGTTGGAATTGATTCTATTTTAGATAACAAAGAAGTAAAAGACAAGTTCCAAAGAAGAGGGTATGTGACACTTCGCATTAACAAAGGAGGTGGTTTGAGTATCTCATGAAGGAATCCTAAACTTTTGAGTAATTTGACTTGCAATGTACCAGCTTTGAAACACGTAAAAATTGGTATTGTTTGGCAAATTTGACAAAGCATCATTGCAAGAGGGAGGTGAATCAGTTTCTATCAATGATGCTTATTTTTTCATAGCTATACATGTTCAAAAAAATATCTATTATATTCCCAACATAGATAGAGCAATGACATATGACTATAAGCCATAGGCAAAAGAGTCAAGATTACAAATATTACATGGGAAGTGACTTACGAAGATTGGAAGATAGTGCTAACATCACCAACAGAGGTGGTGAAGGCAACCTCTTGAAAAGGGCCTGCGGTGCCTGGCTTCATTCGAGCAACCCACCCCAAATCTCCTCCAAGCTTTGATGACCTACATTCTGAATACTTCTGCGCAAGCTGTATCCAACATCATTTAATTTATATGTATATTCCCCACTAGATATAGGGAGGAGAGTAGGATGATTTGTATAGTAAGACAGAGAAGGACACAAAATACTGTTGCAAAGGAAAGTCATATAATATTGTATAATGAAAGTTTGAGACATGTTGGTGCATTAAGGTAATAACAACTAATTCTTCACTAAGACATGAAATAAGAATTTGGTAGGTTCTCAAAAGAGCCTCCTTCCATATATCTTGTCATAATATGGTATTGATAACCAATTAGACCTCAGTTATATTTGACCAAATATTGATACATAAAAGAATGTGAAAGTCAATACTTTGGCAAACTCCTTCGGAGGGACTTTGTTTCCAAATCCTAACCAACCTTTTACAAGTTGGTTGTACACATCTGTCATCAAGCCTTGCTTTTCCGATAGTATATGCCTCACTGTGAAAGTGTGTTATTTATTATTGCAACCAAATAAAATAACTCCAATAAAACCATTGTATGCACACTACTTCATTATGATTTTTGAGTGCTTTACATTTCAAGTAATATATATTTAGTTGGTCTTTATACAATTTTGACAATTTGTTCGAGATATGTATGTTTATGAACCTACCTTTGACATATGTGCAAGTTCCCATTGAATCCATCTTCGACTCACGCCGAGCTTGAACGGTTTCCTCTTGATTGATTTGCAACACACTCTTACCTCTTCTCTAATACAATTACAACACAAATTCACACGTTTACATTTACATTTTCACACATCAACTTCTTCCATTCATCAAGTTTCATTTATTTTTGCTACTCTTACAAAATCTTTTCTGTCAAACTTAAAAAAACCATAGTAACTCTTAAGATTTTGCATTCTTTGTCACACAATACGATCGAGTCATATAACTCATTTTGAATTCGAAGTCCAAAAGACACTAATATCTATTGACAATAATATCAACCAAACCCATATATCATATGAATCACGTGAACGCTTCACTTTTAAACAAACCAAGTTCACTTCAACTCTACAACTTTTCATATGAACAAAGTACATTCTCACAAAAGTATGTAGAGGCTCAAACATTCATACACACAAATCAGAATCCACTCCCATATCACATGAATCAATCACCACAAACAGTAAATAAATAAGAACACCAAACCCAAACTCTTCTAAGCCTGGCGTGAATAAAATGCCCATTCGACCTACCCTTGATGATATGCCCATGGGACACAACAACAATGCAAAATGCAGTAATTCCTAGTCACACTTGCCATGTTTTCAATAAGAAAGCTGAGATAATGCAACTATGCTTTGAGAATCCAATCTTCCTCATGACCTTTTTGGATGATTATCACATCAAGTATGCTTGGAAGTGCAGTCTGCAATGGGAGATGTGATAATGCAAGCTTCATAGATGCAACTATGGTTGGCATGAAAAGATGAGATTGTGGAGGAGGTGGTAGCTGACCTGAGTGTGGATGGAAGTGCGGTTGAAGGCGATGGGATTGTTCAAGGTGGATTTGCGTTTGCCTTGTTTGAAACTCACACTACTTTTCCTCCGCTCCACAAAGGATTTCGTTCGTGTCTGCGAGAATCGGCCAGTTTTGGAGTTTTCCAGTGGCAATGCGCCGCGCTCGCCCACGTCCAAGGTGCCGCCATACAATGAGCTTCGTGAGTATCTCCTCTTCTCGTCCAACTCCTGCATGTGCACTGGCCTGGAACAAGTGCTCATATTGCTCAATGCTCACTCATGCTCATACCAATCGAAGCAAGTGGTGGGTCGTGGGCTACCTGATGAGGAGGTCTTGGAAGTGGGAGCCGCGGGCTCGGGCTTCGTCGGCGCGCATGTCGTGCGCGCTGTACGAGTCGTCGTGCACTTCATCAGCGCATGCAGCTTTGGAAGCTTTCCGACTCATGGATCGTCGCATCTCCATGGACATCCCCGGCGGCCGTGTCTTCATCGGCCCCGGCTCCATGGTTCCATGGCGATCCTGCGAGGGGTGCACCGCTTGCGTCTCCTTGAACTCTTCGATCTCTATCACCAGATCGTTCCGGAAGCTCTTGATGAATGTCTCCTCTTTCACTGCTGTCAACTCGCGCACACTTTCCTGCCTCTCTTTCGTTGGCGGAGCCATGATGATGATGTTGACGATACTTTTAATGGTCCTCAAGAATCCTATGTTGGGGTTTTGCAACCCTGGACATGATGTTGACGCTCAGATGATCCATTGAAGATCCTCAAGAATTCTTTGTTGGGGTTTTGCAACTCTGGAGGCGCATCGCATCCAGGATGCATTCTTTCATGCTCACATCCTCTGTTTTCTGACCCAGATTTAATTAACATTCAATGTCACTCCGAGCGTGCACATTCCTGCCGCGCTCTCCAATTCATCCTCGATTCATGATACCAAGTGATATACAATGGACACTCTCATCTCATTAGCGGAACTTCCAATCCTTCCTTGGTACCTTTCCGGTGGCGTGAAAAACGCTTCCATCCGCCACCACGATCCAAGATAGGTCAAATCTTCATGAGATCACATTCTTCCCTTCGTTTAACACATTCACAATCATTCGAATAATTCCATCAAGCTTCTCTACTCTTGCATTTTGGTGCTTTTCGATTCTTCTCGCTGTGCGTCTGCATCGATACACCTCATTATTCATTCAATCGACTGATCACGCATACTGTTCACTCATTCTTAAGATTGCCCAATCAATTCGCATCTGCGTAGACGTCTCTGTTTCTAAAGAGCGAAAATTTCATTGCAAAATTGCAATTAACTGATTAACAAGCCCTAAGTGCAGGCAGAATTCACGAATAGCACCACCATAGCCTAACCTCGTATACTCTTACTAAACGATTCTACTGCTAAGCCCAGCAACTTCGTTAACAAAAAAATTTAGACGACAATGATTATCAGATAATGCATGGAATTCACGATAAGATCTCAGGCACCACAATGCAACCAGATAGATCGATCGAGCAAGGATGTATGAGAGATGTCCATCCGGAAAGTTCAGAGGCAGATCGAGAAGCAACACCAGAATTTGAAGCCACAGTAGAGAGAAAGCGCGAGGAATACGACTAAGAAGAGCACACAAAGACTGCAACTGGCCATGAAACAAAACAAAGATCGACACGATGGTATGGGGAATGTCGGCAAATCGGAATGGATATTACATTTTGGGAGAGTGTACACAAAGCTCATGCACTAATAGTAGTATTTACTTCCTTCCGCGGGGGCCCATGGTGGGAGCCTGCTGGGGTCCCCTCTTGATGGCCAAGAGGTCCGGAGAAGAGGTGGAGCCAAGGTAGCCAATGGTGGTGGCACCGCCCAAGACCAAGAACTTGAGCAGAAGTCCCCTCTTGGTGAAGGCACCGGCGAATGTCTCGAAGAACTTGTTCTGGAAGCCGTTGTATCTCGCGGGGTCGTCGTTTCCGTACAAGTCCCAGTTGCCCGTGGTGTTGTCGATCTCGCCCAAGTCGAAGTACTTGCTTCCCTCACCGTACTTGGCGCTCACGACTCCCACTCTGCACTCACAACTCATCACATCTCAGACCCCCACTCACGCTAAATCCAAAAACCTAAATCCTCAAATCCCATGCAAACTTTCGTAACCCTCAAATCTTGATCAAGAAAATTGTGGGTAATGCAGCAATTCAATTGATTGATTAATAAGATCGAGTGCATTGCGTTTTTGTTCAAGAAAGGGCGAGTAGACAGGTACATTGTAGAGAAAAGAGGGGTGGGAAGGGACCTGGCGGTGGAGCGCATGGAGACGGTGCTCTTGGAGGAGACGGCGAGCTTGTTGCCGAGGAGGGAGCTGCCGGCCAAGCCGGACACGGCCATGGTTGCTGATGCAGCTGCCATTGTTGCGGCGGGCGATGAGCTTCGATGGATCACCGTCTACAGCGTCCGGAATTGCGAGTTGTTGAGACAGGAGATGGAAATGCAGGGGTGAGCGAGTGCAGATGTCATGTGGGCGGAGGATGCAGGCCACACTTCGGCTAAGATAAGGGCCGCGCCGCGTGCCTTGGATGGAGTGGCTGGAGGGGTACTGCGCCCAATCGCGAGCGCTTTGACTGGATAGCGTTTTGTGGTTACCGGGCCCCCAGGTTGCTTCTGTTGCCGCCCGTTGGTCGGGGCTCCTCCAATGGCCGGTCGTCGTGAGGGTTTCAGTCCGATAGAAAGGTGGATCTCTCCAAATAGGATGATGTATTATTTTCATTCATAATAACGACAACTAATTAAAGTAGTTTATTTCTTCGGCACCTCGGAATTGTGTAATTGTGACTCATGTGTTGAACTTAAACAGTTGAACTTAAACATTGTATACAAAAACTCACCCTTGTCTTGTGGATACATCTCTACAGTGGTATCTTTCTAACCTTTGTAAATATTAAGCATCAAATGTGATGTTTATTGGTTCAAGAGGGATTTGAGATGAGGATGAGCAACTTTCTAGTTTCTGGTCTCCTTGTTGCATTTGGTTAGTTGGTACCATTTTCACTTCATGGTGAAAGCACTCAAAAATTAAAATCTCTACCAGGTACAAATACATTATGATCTCGTAGTCTGTAAGCCCTCATGGCTCCAAATTTGATCCACATCATCTTTGATAGGTCTTCGACAAGATTGTGGAGTTAAGACTTAGATATCTTAGTTCATTTCCATTAGTAGCACTTTGAATAAGTTGAGTCTTTTGACTTAAAAGAGGGAGACGTTTTGGGGGTTAAGATTACAGATACATAGTGTGAAATAGAAATAAACAGAAAAAAGGTAAACAAGTAAGTAGCCCCCACATCCCTACATCTACATTTTTGAGGTCGATCTTACTAATATTTGCTTTTGGTCACATAGGACATACCATCATGATTTTTTCAGACACAACAATCACCATGCACATAACTTGAAATTGGAATTCTCTTAAAAGCACAAAGTTCAAGAATCCCCAATACTACATAGAACAGCAATCCACACAAACTTGAAAGAAGAAAAACACATCACTGTGATAACTACATTCCTAAAAAAAGATCATGCTTGTTAAAAATCGCTGATCAAGGAGATTAATTCAACCTTTCTATTCAGAATTCGATTAATGTATTCACCACAATTTAATAATAATGAAGATTTGAATATCATCACTGTTTCAATTGAGGCTTCCTCTACCTCAGAACAAAAATTCGTTGAACTGGCTGCCTTGCAGATCGGCCCCATCTTTCCTAAGAAGAGACGCACTATCTTCTACATCCGCACTGTCGCAATTCATCCGATGCCTGCCAAATAAGAGAACATTTTAGCTGAAGCCTCAATCCATCGAAATGTAAGATAATATAATCGGAGTCATAAGACTCAAAAAGTTAAACGTCGGTGTTGATGGGGATCACGGAGATGGTAAGTTACCAGTTGAAGTGAGCATCGCAACAAATGGCATTGATAATTAGCTTCAACCCAGCTCCTTGCCTGCCATCACGTCATAAATGGAACGATGAGCTTTGCACATAATGTTCTTCCGAAACAATCGTGGAGACGGCACTTACCATGTGGCATTGTACATGCTGTAGTGCTTGTCAAAGGCCTTGGAGAGGCATGTATGACAAGCAAGTAATTCCTTCATGTCTACCACTGGGCATGGACCCTTGCAGCATTTTACCTGTTAACATAAACAGCTTAATAAAGGGCAACAGCGAGTACTATCAGAGTGAATCATTCGAATGTGTATAGGCTAAGTAAACATGCAAGCATATAGACTACAGGGATAAATTGATCTGTAAAGGAGTGGCCGTCAAAACGAACTTTACTTTCACATAGCTGAGCGTCAAGAAGCACAGATTTTAATGATTTAGAGTCAAGAGCTACTCTCGGAATGGCTTGTAAGGAATGCTCAATTCCAACTTTTATAGGGACCATCGAGGATGAAAAACAGCATTCATGCGTTAACTCTAAAACGAGAACAAAGGTAAGTGCGTGAGTCTGCTAGAATCGGTACCAAGCGGTGGAGCTTGCGTGAGTACATTCGGCGATGAGATGGATTTTCCCGCAAATGAGAAGTTAAGTGGCCCTGACTGCGACGACATGATAACAAAAGCACTTACTAGTGAGCTCCAGTTAGCAACCCATGAAGTATTTGAAGTTCTTAAATCGGATTCAAATGACTGCCTACAACCTCTAATTTAGTTCAAACAGATACATACAATAATGCACTACTTGTCAAGCTATTCACGCATGTTTTGATGTATCTAAACAACAAACCTGTCGCAAAATGTCTTGTTACAGTCGAGGCAGCACGCCAGGTTGAAGCCGGTTCCACATCTATCACACTTGGATCGCTTAGCGTCACTTTCGATTCCTTTGCACCTGAACAAGCACACAACTGAGGGAATTAGCACACATTGAAATTCTCATAATATTAGAATCTACTATCAACGAGTAATTTGTCTTGCATGTGCTAACAAAGCAGATCGATGTACAAACCTTTGGTAAAGGGCCTGTAGAATTGGTCCAGCGCTTTGCTTTGATGGAACCTGCACCACAAAGAAAACTATCAGCGATGCAAATAGTTGCCTGTCATACTGATAAACCAAAAGCAACTTAATGAGGGTGAACAACCCGCTCAAATCTCCAGAGAGAATGACGCTTAGAAGAGGAAAAATCAAGGAGAAGTGCACTCACATGGTATTTCGCTGGATCTGCAGACGATTGAGCAGGGACGCCCATACTAACAAGGCAATCCTCCGGAAGGTGACCAGGCCTCTTGCACTTCCAGCTGCATATACAAGAGCAAGGAACAACACAATGCAGGAAATGGAACCACATCAGCAGACTCCGATTGCTGCTTGGATGAAATAATATTTCCACAAAAAACAAACTTCAAGTCACAAGATTCGGATTATCTACCACTATGGTGTTGACCAGTATAAAATGACAACAAACCGCAAGACAAACTATAATTCGTTCATGTGAGGCAGTTCCTCGTGTACGCCCTGCCTACTATAACAAGGCTACGTCACCTAGTGGGTGGCTTTCCCAGTAATAACAAGTTGAAAGGGTGCTTAACAGCTTCAGACGGCGCACGGATGTCTTCAGATCCAAGGGATTCTCGACAACACTGAGTGAATGTGTGCACGTACCAGCGGAAAGTAGAAAGGCTTGTATGCCGGTAATTGTAACGGTTCTTCTTATAAGCCCACTCGTCAGTTACTTCCTCAGGCAGTTGTAGTGCTCCTGAAGGAGTTGAAGGTGCCGAAAATGAGATATCCGTCTCACGTGCAGTCACCTTGACAGGGGCAGCTCGAAGCTCCAGAAGTTCTTCTTTGCACTCAAGGCTACACACGTCATCTTCGGTCTTCAACGCATGCATCATGTACGCTCATGAGGTAAAGATACAACGTTGATTTGGTCACACATAAAATTAAAGGTCGAGAGATGAATAAATGCACACCTCATCACAAACATAGGCTCCAAACCGTCCACAAACCGCGCATTCAGGCTCGCCTGGCACTGCGAACCTCTGGTCTACTCGTTTGGCAACAATCTGTCCACAACCCGAACCCTGTTGTCCATAATATGGGAACTCAGATTTTCAAGGTACCATGCGAACGAAAGAAGGAACGTCATATGTTAAAAAAAAGAACTTGAAAGAACAGCAAGTATTGGATAGAGAGTGAAGCAGATTAGGAAGTAATGAAACTTTGGTACACTTCAAAGAAATGTAACACCAGGACAATATCTTGAACATACCTCCGTCTCTGTAAGTTTATAGCTTGCATCATTGGTTAAGCTTCCAGATACAGCTGCATGTGCACAGCAATGACAAGGGTTCTGATCAATTAAACGTGGTCGAGATGATGGCTCTTGAATGTCAGTGCAAAGATTTGAAAGACTCTTCTGTGACATTGATTTGAGACGTTCCCAGTAACTACAACAGAGGTGTAGTACATCTACATATTGCATGAAAAAGGTACACAAGGATTGTGCACAATTCGAAGAATAAGAAAATACCAGCAGCACCATTCCCATCATCATCACTTGAACCCCCTTCGCCAGAATTGAAGCCGAGAAGAGAGGCTAATGTGTTTCGTTCTTGTGCAGCTTGAGAGCCTCGTTCATCATCTGAGATTGGTAATTTAGGTTAGAATTACCATTATCAGCAGATCCATGAAAGACGCAACATATGCACTATTCCTCAATAAAACAAGAGACGAGACCTGATCTTTGATTTAACCCCAGACTACTTTCGAAGTGAAAATTGTTGAAATATTTGCAAGATTTCCAGTCGGAATGAGCCGAAATCATGCTAACCAGACCATATGAGGAACGAAATGAGTTATAGAACTCACTGGAGCTTCTTACATACGCATCAAATCCAGTTACAGAAGAGGCCTGTGATGTACCAAAACAAAATCATTCCTCTAATAGCAGGCACATCAATACATGAATTCATAATATCAATCAGATACTGGCCAGATTCTGATACGAGAATGCTCATCACCAAGAATATGAAAAAGCTCCATAACGTACATTTCCGCGTGGCTCTGCATCGGCAAGAGGTTTATAACCCAGACTTTCCAACTTCAACTTCGCCACATCACTATTACGACGGACATGAGAGCAAGGCGTGAGCATTAGTACCACTGACAGCGAAATTAAAGTGGAACGTTGATATGAGTTCAAAATATCGTAGCATCAATGAAACAGCGAATGCAGGGCTTATCGAATAAAGCTCATCAAATAAGAAGTGAATGTACCACAATGAACCGCGCACAAAGACAAACTAAGCTCCTTGAAAACCTTGATTAGTGTCGGTGGTGTGAATGCATCACCTGGAGTGCATAACAAAAGACTCTTGATCACGCTTCGAAAATCTAGGATATGGATGGTGCTTTCTCTCTTCCCGCTTCCCTGTCACAGACAATGATCGCCCAACGCAAATGAGCAAACACCAGCAAGCTGGTAGCTCCTGCCGATTTGAGGTCGTAAACTTGCATAATGATAATTTCCTCCTCAACAGGAAAAAGCAGAGGTGATCACTGCAATAGATCAAGAGGTGAAACGTACATTGTTGAGCAGAATGGGATGGCGAGTCGTCGGTTGCTGCTGCAGCGTTGGAGTGAGGAGCTCCATCATCGTTATCAGAGGGTCCTGCTCCGCCACCCGTGGCAAGCCTGTAGGCTGCACTCCAAAAAGAAAGATCTCAATGAGCATGAATGAGCAATCCGTCTATGGGTAGTGCAGTAGCTGCAGTGGTAGCAAAATATGTCGATGAGGCTTGATTGCGTATGGGGAATAAAATTGCGTCATGCGCTTCGATGAAGAGAACTCGAAAACCTCCAAAGGGAACTTGTTGACTGAAGTAGCGTTCTCGATCAGGAGACGAAGTAATGTTGCGTCTCACTACCCAGGCCAGATGGTCAGTCGACGATTCGGACTACTCAATTCAGCAGGCAGCAGCACCAAGGGAAGGGAAGGGAAGGGATGATGATGCTCAGAACCCTAAATAAACTCCTTGAGAAGAAGGAAGGAAGGAGATCGCGATATGCGAGTAATTTAGTCCGCAGAGATTTGAGAGGAAGAGCAGTGAGTGTTAGTAGTACCGTGCAGATTGTCGAGGACGGAGGAGACGTCGAAATCGCGAGCATATTGGAAGGCGGAGTTCTTGTAGAAATTGGTCGGCGTGGACATGATGATGATTGCCGACGATCGCAACTCCGCAACTCCTCGGCAGAGCGAAAACGCGAAGGAAGCAAAATGACAGTTTCAGCAGCAATCGAGAAGAGAAAAAAAAATTTGGACCATTTCTCGATTTGTGCGTGTCATCCTTGCGCAGGGGCCATGCTAATCTTCTCTGTATCGTTCCAATTTTATCAGATGTCTCCGAAGAGACGAGAGAGCAGCAGCTCCTACGCGCATATATACTTGCTCTCCTCCCTTCGCGAAAACGTTATGGGTTTTTAAGTGGTCATTATTTGTAAAAAGGCACGCTAGCTTGGGCACTTTATGTACATTTTGATTGCAGGTCCTAAACAAATCAGTAAAAGGTTATTTCCTATTTAATGAAGGATAGGCTTTTCCTGTTCATTCTCTTCTTTATTCATCTTTGTACACCCATATGTCAAAAATCTAGACTACAAATAGTCTCTTGCACACCTTTGTACTTATTCTTTAGTTCTCCATTCACGTTGAAATTAAAACCTTGTGATTTTACTATGTCTTCAGCTTTTGTCATGGGCTTTCCTTGAGCCATGAAGAATTCTTTCTTCTTCTACTTTATATGAATCATCATAATGTAATCAATGACGCTTAAAATATGGAAACTGCATCTATCCTCTTCCAAAATGCCAATTTCTACTATACATTGGTTGAACCAAAAATACACCGTGCATCGCAAAACATTCATTTTGAGCAAATTGGCATCTATTTCTCTCTTGTTCATTGGCTTTGGCCAACGTTCAAACACACTTAATGGCAGACACCACATTGGCATATGGAATTGAACCCACTACCTACATAGGTGCGTCCTTGCAAGAATCAAGACCAACATCTATCCATAGAACAAGGGTTAATATAGGATCATAAGTGTATGAAACATATATGAATCAATTGAACTCTCAAGTTGATTGTCGGTCTTCAGAAAAATCAGTGAAGGTTTTATTTCATTGTCGCGTAGACTTCTTAAGCCTACATAGCCCCTCTGTAGTCAACACATATTGCATAAAGTGATGGGATCGTGTTGATAAAAAATGGTTCTCAAAACCATTGGACAATGCCATGTAGATCTCCTTTGGCAACTCCAACTTGAGATATGTTGTCTTTATGTCAAATTGGACAAGCTTTAGATCTTCAATAGCGGCAATAAAAAGCAATATCCGAATAGATTTGACTCTCGTCGTAGATGCAAAGGTCTCAGCATAATCGAGGCCATATGTTCGAGTGAAACCCTTTGCTACCTGTCAAGCCTTAGACTTCTCATTGGATCCATTAGCCTTTACTTTGACCTTAAACATCCATTTGTTTTTTGTAGCATTGCGTCCAAGTAGAGATAGAAACGTTTATGTTTCATTCTTTGTTAATTCCATATGCCAACGTGGTGTCTGCCATTAAGTGTGTTTGAACGTTGGCCAAAGCCAATGAACAAGAGAGAAATAGATGCCAATTTGCTCAAAATGAATGTTTTGCGATGCACGGTGTATTTTTGATTCAACCAATGTATAGTAGAAATTGGCATTTTGGAAGAGGATAGATGCAGTTTCCATATTTTAAGCGTCATTGATTACATTATGATGATTCATATAAAGTAGAAGAAGAAAGAATTCTTCATGGCTCAAGGAAAGCCCATGACAAAAGCTGAAGACATAGTAAAATCACAAGGTTTTAATTTCAACGTGAATGGAGAACTAAAGAATAAGTACAAAGGTGTGCAAGAGACTATTTGTAGTCTAGATTTTTGACATATGGGTGTACAAAGATGAATAAAGAAGAGAATGAACAGGAAAAGCCTATCCTTCATTAAATAGGAAATAACCTTTTTACTGATTTGTTTAGGACCTGCAATCAAAATGTACATAAAGTGCCCAAGCTAGCGTGCCTTTTTACAAATAATGACCACTTAAAAACCCATAACGTTTTCGCGAAGGGAGGAGAGCAAGTATATATGCGCGTAGGAGCTGCTGCTCTCTCGTCTCTTCGGAGACATCTGATAAAATTGGAACGATACAGAGAAGATTAGCATGGCCCCTGCGCAAGGATGACACGCACAAATCGAGAAATGGTCCAAATTTTTTTTTCTCTTCTCGATTGCTGCTGAAACTGTCATTTTGCTTCCTTCGCGTTTTCGCTCTGCCGAGGAGTTGCGGAGTTGCGATCGTCGGCAATCATCATCATGTCCACGCCGACCAATTTCTACAAGAACTCCGCCTTCCAATATGCTCGCGATTTCGACGTCTCCTCCGTCCTCGACAATCTGCACGGTACTACTAACACTCACTGCTCTTCCTCTCAAATCTCTGCGGACTAAATTACTCGCATATCGCGATTCCTTCTTCTCAAGGAGTTTATTTAGGGTTCTGAGCATCATCATCCCTTCCCTTCCCTTCCCTTGGTGCTGCTGCCTGCTGAATTGAGTAGTCCGAATCGTCGACTGACCATCTGGCCTGGGTAGTGAGACGCAACATTACTTCGTCTCCTGATCGAGAACGCTACTTCAGTCAACAAGTTCCCTTTGGAGGTTTTCGAGTTCTCTTCATCGAAGCGCATGACGCAATTTTATTCCCCATACGCAATCAAGCCTCATCGACATATTTTGCTACCACTGCAGCTACTGCACTACCCATAGACGGATTGCTCAGTCATGCTCATAGAGGGCCTGGTCTTAATCTGCTGGAGCCAGGACCGTGTTGCAGTTCGTGGGTGCCATTCGGCAATCATGTCGTAATATGTTGTGCATGTCCCAGGGAAGTGGGAAAAGTGGGAACAGCAATTTAAGATAGAGTTTGACGGATTTGGCTTCAAAATATAGCTTGGACACCTCAAAATCTGACATCAAGAGAGACGATGGCATTCGCTGATCATATTATAAATGAAAAGTTAACACGCTGCTGATGATTCCAGGAGGCATCTATGTGCAGCTACGTCTTATAATGACGATCTGGACTGTGAGGACGTTTTCTGTGGCGCCTGATTCCACAAAACATACTGCTCTCGAAGTCGAGTAGCCCACGATGAGTTTTCTACTTCTACATCTCCTTGAGACCCCTGCATCATTTGCGCCAACGTTGCTACGTAGATCGAGTTAGCCTCAGGTTCAGGGGAGAATAGTGCATCTTCCAAGGCTCCGTCACTGTTGCCGTCACTATCGCCTTCTTCTTCCTGGTTCTCTCCCAGTAACATTCCTGGCTTCAGCATTCGCGCACTAAGAACAGAAAGAGCGTGAGAAGCTTCTAATAAATCGCCACAGCGCATGTACAGAGAGACCACTTGCGAGCATGTATGCGTGTCGGGGTCAACATTGGCTACTCTCATGTCCTCCACAAGGTACTCGGCTAACTCCTTTCGTTTCTGCACCCAGAATCAGCAACCAAATTAAAATACTGAATTCACCTCAGGATAACTTAAAACGAGAGATCAATTCATGCAAAGAGCAAGCTCATCAACGTCTCTTACATGATAAGATGCAGAAGCAATGAGGGTGTTGTAAGTTGAGATATCTGGTTGCAACCCTCGAGCTCTAACCTCCCTCAAAGTAGCCAACCCTGAATCCAATTCTCCACAGTGACACATGACCTGCAGAAAATAGAATCATCAATAAACGTGCAAAGGCCTGATCCATCATACACACTACGAGGTCAAGTAAGGGTACCTTGATAAGTGAGTTATATGTCACCAGATCAGGAGTAATGTGATCTTTGCGCATAATCTCCATGAGCTCAAGAGCAGTTGGCACATCTTGCTTGTGAACACAAGCATTGATTAAAATGTTGTACGTGAAAAGGTCCGGTCTTACATTCAATGACCTCATCTCCATGAATATATCCCAGGCCTCGTCAAGCTGCACAGTAATGCGTATCAGATTAGAATTTTGAGCTCCCTGTGCGAACTGGAAGGCGGCAAATGTTTTAACGAACCTTCTTTGCTTGTACACAGGCGTTTATAGCAGTGTTATATGCTGTTACATCCAACAGTTTCTCTCGAGATGAAAGATCTATCTCTTGGCAAGCACGCAGATTCTGGAGCACTCTGTCGAGCATTCCCTCTGATCCAAGCAAGTTCATCTGCAAAGATATATACAGTTCGTCACAAAGTGCATGCAGTGTTCATTGAAACCCATGCCGCATTGAACTGAGTAGAAGCTTCGTGGAGTGCTCGAAAGATTTGATTTATGGAACATGACGAGGAAAATTGTCAAGGAATCAACGAAGATCTGCTCAAGTCCGAACAGATATTGCTAGAATACATACTTGGACACAAGACCAGGTTGAACTTAGTTAAACATGGAATGCATCTGCGCAAGACAACAACTTACCAAGGCAGAGACAGAGGCAGCTGTGTGATGTACACCGGACTGAGCCATATCTTTCTCGATGGCCATCACGCGCTGCGCAACTTCCTTGCGAGACTCTGCATCAGAAAGATCAGGTCTTCCAGACACGCCTCCACAAGCACCCAGCAGAGCACAATATGTGTGACTATCAGGAATTCTTCCAGCTGCTTTCATTCTTGCGAACACCCGCAATGCTCTCTCTGCATCACTCTACACATCCCATTCCCGAGCGTGAGGACCGGATAGAGGATGAAAATGGAATAGCGACCATAAAATTCAGGCGAGTCTGTTTTCACCTTCGCAGCACAAGCCTTAATGAAGATATTGTACGTGTACATTGATGGTCTTTGATTTGGCTTACTGTCTTCCATTTTAGCTAATAACGCTTCAGCCTTATCTAGCTGCCCATTACGGCAGTAACCATCCAACAGTGAAGTGTATGTGTATGTATCAGGTCGCACTCCAACTGCCTCCATGCTCCTCACCTACAACACCCAACCATGATCAGTTAGCGGATGATAAGCAACTACTTTTCAGAAAATTGGAAATCAAGAGAAGATACGAAAACTTACCACTCGAAGTGCATGTGAAACGCCTCGTCCTTCTACAACAGCCCTCAGCAACGCGTTGAAGGTGTATATGCTAAGTCTCAGACCCAAATTCCTCATCTGCTAACCCACACGTATGCTTTGCTTAGAGATACTCCAGCGTTAACTTCGCATCTCAAGATACTAGAACATGCTGAGATCGAGCAATTAATCATAGCCTCCTGATTACCTCTGAGAATAGAGACTCTGCTAGTTTGTGCTTGCCGGCTTGACCAGCAGCATTGATAAGGGCGTTGAAGGCATCCTGAAGCTCCTTTCGTACCTCCCAATGGTGGAATCCCGTCAAAGGATGACTCTCAGTTGGACCTGTTGCTCAAGAAAGTTACACAGGCTTCGATTTCCTCACATAACCCTTGATAGCAAAGCTCGATCATAGATGGAAGCAAACAGACCGGGTACAGCATTTACCTGTAAGTGGTTCACGTGAGCTTCGCTCGGGGAACTCCCTCGTTTCGGACTCTGCTTCTGATCTAGGAGGGCGAGTCTTCTTTCCAGGTAACAGATGAAAAGCTTTATTTGCAGACAAGATGTTGGACATCTCTGTTAAGGCTGTAAGAGCGTCCGGAAGGGCTTTTGATCGACATAGGGCAACGATGGTAGTGCAGCGAGATGATGGACTAGGAGGACCAATCTTGATGAGCTCTTCCCACCAGGCTTTTACACCAGACGCATCTTGCAGTAGACCTGAAAGCTGATACACCAGCAGCAAAATCAATCTCAACCCTAAACAACAACACAGATTGAACAAGGTTGGATGACGTACCTTTATTAGTTCAACATAAGACATCTCATCTTTGGATACCCCTTGTTTCTCCATCAGTTCCAAACATTTGTCTGCATGATGTTTACTCTTAGATAAACTGCAGCCGTTCAGAACGGTGTTGTACATCACTAGGTTGGCCTGCACTCCTTTGCTCCTTGACAGCACATCCAACAATTCCAATGCCTGCAGAACGACTTGCAAAAACATTTGATGTCAAAGAAGTGCATCAATCTAAGCAGCCATTCAGGATGAAAAGCAAATGTTCACATACGCAAATTATGCACCCTACTTAACGTACTTCATCTAGTTGTCCAGTGCGGCAGAGGGTGCGGAGGAAACAGCCATATGAAACCTCGTTCATTCTCAGTCCATTTCTTTCCATGAATCTATAGACCTCCTTTGCCATCTGCGCCATCATTGAAAGCACAAACAGGAATCAGTGAATACAGAGCTAAACACGTGAACATATTGTAATTTTTTTAACATCGTGATACTAATCTAGCTCGGCATTGGTGTGAACCTTCGACATAAGAAAAAAGAACTCTGCCAATACTAATCTCATTGAATCTGATATCATTCCATCAATGCGATTGGTACTCACGTTAAGATTTCGAGCGCGGGCGCAACTGTTGAGCAGATAATTGCAATAGATAACTGTAGCAGGCCTGTCTTGTGATCCCAGCTGAGGTAGTAGGCTCGTAGCAACTTCATCTCTCCCCAGTTTTATGTCTCGAGAAACTCTCCGAGTTAAGTTATCTATTCTCTGAACGCCTGTTTCTGCCAATCCTGAAAAACATCGACATAGTCCTTTTCCTATCAATTTAGCTGCTAATCTAGTCAAATCGCATCTGCATGAATTGAGATCTTCTTCACAAGATGAGCAAACTCGTCACGTACCGGAATTCACTAGTCCCGCCGTGGACAAATTCTGCGAGTGGTATGCATCCTCCGCTCTCGTTACAAGCAGCTGAGACGAAAAAACACTTTCCGCTGCAGAGAGGCTGCGCCGAAAAGGCACAGTCTGCAGCGACTTATACATGATTTTCACCGATTTTGAATCACAGGGTAATCATCTCTGGAACCCTAAACCCTAAACCCCACAATAACAGCAATTGTGCTCTAATCTCGATCAGCATTCACTCCATCAGCATTCACTCGATGAGTAGTTTGTGTCAAAGCCACATTCCTTCGCGATGCCAGGGCTCTACATGTGAACTGAGGACCTGTCAACTTCGGACATCCTGCGAATCGATGCAAATTAGGGTTCCAAAACACAGATTATGAATTTACTTGGATGCAGCGTATAACTTTCTACTCTACAGAATCTACCCGAAGAATGTCGCCGAAAAAAATTTCTTCGAAGGAAATGCTCACCCGATTGCGAGATTCGCATCCCGATATCATGGAAAGGCTGTGAGATGAAGAGACAAAAACCCTAATTCTTGCACTGCCATCGCTACGGAAAACCTCAACAATTTGGAGAGAAATGGGGTAAGGGAGGAAGGAATGTAGAACAGGAGTATAGCTCTTTCTATACGTATGTCTCGTATCGTATACTAACAAAGAATTCGTATGATCTTCGGAAGTCTTCGGAATGAAGAGTTTGTCGAGGGTAGCTCTGCCATGCAGGTCACCATGACCTCACCCACAAGTTATTGTTTCAAGAAGTGGAGATTCCGTGTGGGAGGCGATCAAGATGTAGATAGAAAAGGAATATTGGTAAGACAACCTAACAAAAGAGTACGATAGTTGTTAGGTTTCCTCCTTGTGAGAGGTTTGTGAATGTTGACTTCTTATTGCTAAGAATCAACGATAGATAAATACAAACTTCAGTCCCTTACTAAGGGGCCGGCGTGAATGAAGTGTCCGTTTGTAATGCTAATAACCCGATACCTACTAGACAAGGGGAAATTGGGACAATACTACTTCCCACTAGACACTGTAACTACGCTAGTTTCTAGACAGTTACTAGTGCCTTGAAAATACTTGATATAGGGGCTTTGAGGTACCCATACTACAAGGTCCAAGGACCCCACCATAATTGGATGGACAATGGTGGTGAAGGAATAACCATCAAATATTGTGTTTGTATTTAAGGACGGTGACAAACTTTTCCCACCTCATCAAGAATGTCGAAAAAAACATTTGGCTTATGTGAGGGTCAATTACTTATTCCTTGGATTATTGGTTAGAGTTTAAAACTATAGTTCGAAACCAAAGTTGCAGCTTTAGTAGTAGGCACATTTTTAAATCATCGCAAGGGAGGTGTTGTGAAGGCACTCTCCGTGAGCCCTTGCTACTTTTCTAAGCCCACTACTTGCCTCCCTTAACTTGCTTGCTACTTAAGTTTGAGTATTGCTAATTATATTTCTTATTATAAAATTGGTACATACAGACTTTTAGCATGCTCTATTCATTTGGTTAATTTTTTATGATTGTTAATTTGTTATGTAATTGACTATAGGTAGTTTTATTCAAGGATCCAACTGACTGTTTTTAATCTCTTCATCACTTCTGAAGTCATTTAGGGCTACCCAAGCATGGCTTGTTTGAACTATGTCTCCACATAGCATACAACCCTTACAAAAAGTGTATGCAATTTTCAATTGACATGTCTATGGAAGGTGCAAATGATTGTAGAGCGTCGCCAACGACATTCTTGAAAAGTCCCTTTGGAGGGTTCTTCCCTTTTGAACCCCAACAACTACCATATGTGTAAAGTTGCAGCAAGGAGGCTGCCCTATCCTCTTGAGTTGATATTTTTAAGAGCCTATTTAATTTTGTGTGTCCCTTTCTCCACTTATTTCTCAAGTTTTGGATACATGGTTAATTATTTATGGCAAATTTTAAACGAATTCACTTTAGTAAACTGTTTCTTCATCATCTAATTAACAAGTTTTATCATCTTCAACCTTTGTACTAGTTTTAAAACATATGAAACTACTGCTAAAAGAAATGATAACTACAAGGAGTGTACAACAAATTGAATGTGGTGTGTTTATAGTATTTAGAGTACAAGAGATGTATGCTCTTCAACTTCAATTCTTTGGATTCTTCCAAAAATGGAATGCTTAAAGAATATGGACAATAAGACTATACAAATGAGCCTTGATTGAGCGCCCTTAACCTTTTGGTGACCTGGTAACCAAAAGAAAAGGTTGCTAGGGCTATTAAAATGAATGTAAAGACAAAAATAAGCAGAGGGAGGGTCATGGGGTTTCTAAGAAGTGAGGGGGCTTAAACTGCACACCAAACGCAACAATCAGTATAGTTAGCAGATTAGTACAACAATAAATATAGACCATTATGTTAGAGACACAAGAAAACAAGATACAAGAAGAGCTATAACTAGATGAGAGACTTTAGATTTTAGCTCAAAAGGGACCCAGATTAACAAGAAGAGTACACAAGAACACCAAGTGGTGTGAGCTAAAACTCCTAAAGAGGCGTTGTCAAGACTAAGGTTGCCCTCAGTTCCGACTCCTATATGTACTAAGCTCAAAGTAAGGTTCTCTAGAACCTTACATGAGTTAAAACCTTTTAGGATCTGCTAGGAACTTCTAAGAACTTTGAGGATCTTCCCGAAACTTCTAGAATCTTCTAAAACCTTCCTAAGTTGTTCCCTTAGTTCGTGATTGTTTCACAATATACTGCTCGCCCGAAGCAATACTGCGACGTCTAGATTGCACAAGGTGTTGCAATTCCATAATTTGGTATCGTTGGGTACAAGGACAATTTAACCTCCTTTTCACATTTGGAACTTGTCTTATTTGAACTCTATTCCGACCACTGAACTAGGTTATTCACCCACTGCTAAAACTGCCAAAAATGCATTGTAAAATCGTAGAATCTTGGCATCTAAGCAATCAAGTGGTCTGAAAATTTACCTATAAAATGTAAATATACCATTCCTATTAAGCAAAGGTGTCGTCTATTTTGCTTTAAAAGTTACCAGTGACCAAAATGGTCGTGGTCAATAAAGGTTAAAGAAGAGACTTCAAATTTTAAATGAACACTTATTGCCGAAAAGGATAAAAAAGGAGAAGAAGAAGAAGAAGAATGGAGGCATCGACTTGTCGATCGCTTTCATATAAAAAGCTTTCACGCATTCCGATGTTTCGATTTCGCGCACCGTCGCAGTCGGCAACATCGTGTTGTAGACGGCAATTAAGGTTCCCTCTCGTGGACCTTCACTTTCTGTTTTCCGAATGGCGCAAGTGTTCGCAATTCCCTTCACTTTCTCTTATATCAATTGCATGTCAATTCTCTATCACACAATCGCTTGCTGCGCTTGAATCAGGCCATTCGATCCTCCCTTATGGTGACGAGAATCCGCATGCAGTGACGAATTCTAGTTTTGGGTCCCTATTCAGTCACTATGGATCCCCCGACGACGATGCCAGTCGTGGGCGAGGATATGTTCACTCTCCTAAAGTATGCGGTTCTGCCTATCGCCAAAGTGCTGGTCATGTGTGCGCTCGGCTTGCTTTTAGCAAGCCGAAGTGTTAACATTCTTCCCGCGCCCTCACGCAAGCAGCTCAGTCGGGTCAGAATTTTGAACTCTTCGTTCTTGAACCCTAGCGCACTTTGATTCTGATCTTGCAATTTAATGTTATTCTCTTGTACAAACACTAAATGATTCGCTGTGTAAGGTTCCGTGCATTTTGAATCATTGCATGTGGTAAAATTTCGGCTTGCGGGAGCGTTTGAATGTGACCAGTGCGTGTTTGTGTTGCAGCTCGTCTTTTCTCTTTTTCTTCCCTGCTTGATTTTTACTCAATTAGGGAAAGCCGTTACTGTGGAGAAGATTCTCGAATGGTGAGTGTCGATCATTTTAAAGTATCGAGGTTCCTCAAGAGGCAGAGCTCTTCCACTTTCTCAGCAAGAGTGGATTCTGTATTATGAAATTGTGATGGATTTCCATCTTTTATTGATGATTCTTCACGTTTGCGGTTACGTAGGTGGTTCATTCCAGTCAACGTTGTGTTAGCGTCTACACTCGGTTGCCTTGTAGGCTACATCGTCGCATTTCTCGTCAAACCGCCCCCGGAGTTTTTTAACTTCACTGTGGTCATGATAGGGATCGGTACGCTGCTTCCCTTCTCTAATTTCGTGGTGACAAATACTTCCTTTCTTCAATCCAATGTTACTCAAGATAGCAACACTTTTGCTTATGTTCGAAAGGTATGTAGTTACCGGATATGGTCGTTTCAGATTAATTTGGAGCAAGTTCTGACTGTGGGATTGCATTGCTGGAACAGGAAACATAGGCAACATCCCACTTGTGATAGTAGGTGCTATTTGCCGTGAGAAAGGGAATCCGTTTGAAGATCCGGAAACTTGCAACACAAATGCTGTGGCCTACATTTCCTTTGGCCAGTGGGTATGCAACCTGACCTCACTCTTAAGGTTAAGAAGTTGTGGTGCACATTTAAATCTTAACTTGGAATATTGTCTGAAGGTGGGAGCAGTCATCGTATACACATACGTGTACAGCATGTTGGCACCGCCTGTAAGACCTGCCAAAGACCTTGGCTCTTCGACCTCCTCGAGCGACCTTGTGGAGAATCAGCCTGACCAGGTCGATTCAGAAAACAGGGGTCATTCGGAAGAGACTGCTGTTACTATCCCCTTGATCGTCCCAGAAGCTCCGCCTGCTGCACCACAGGTGCGCTAGCTACTACTTAGTAGTCACTTTGGTCAGTTTGAAAGGACCATGTCAATCTTCACCCTGGTGAAAGTTCAGGCTGAAATGGCATTTTTTCTCAATTTCGGTGCTTTCACCGCCTTCACTGAATATTTATTGTTCTTTCCTGGCAGCATGGTATGGGTAGTAAGCAGGGAAGGTTGGGTCTGTATTGTTGGCTGCCTGCAGGGTTGGGCTCGGGTGAGGACCTTGTTGTCAAATGGAAGAATTCGGGACATCATGCAGCCTCCAGTAGTGGCTTCTGTGAGTGCCATTGATGTCCTCTTCGATGTGCTTTAGCTAGTGTGGCACAATCTGACTTCGCATAATTGTTCAAAGCGCAAATTCCCAGCTCAATAACTACCTTCTTTGTGCAGTTTCTAGCACTTTTATTTGGATGCGTTCCATTGTTGAGGAGCGTGATCTTCACGGAACACTCTTACCTTTATTTCCTATTTGACAGCCTCAATATTCTTGGGTATGCACCGTTCATCACTTTGTTTCTCTTATCGTCATACTCGCTCAGATGACAAAACTAGCTTATCTGGAACCTCACATGTATACCGATTCTACTTTTAGAGCTTTGTCATTGTATCGAGTTGACTTGGCCCTCATGTATCTGGGATATCTTGCAGAGGCGCGACAGTACCATGTATCATGCTCGTTTTGGGTGGCAACTTGGTTGGAGGTGGAAGCTTATACCTCTCATCGAGTGATTTGTTTAGCATGATTTTGAGTTTTTTTGCATGCCAATCTCCATGTAAAGTTCAGGAAAGCCAGGAACTTAATTGTATGCTGTTCAAGTTGCAGGGGCGGGAGCTTCAAAGCTCGGAATGCGCACAACCGTAGCTATAGTTGTTACTCGACTCCTCGTCATACCACCAATGGGGATTGCCACCGTTTTAACAGCCGAGAAATTGGGGTTCCTTCCTGTGGGCAACAAAGTGTTCAAATTTGTGCTGCTGCTCCAACATACGATGCCCAGTTCCATCCTAGCTGGTATGTAATCTATTCCATGCTTTTGCTCAATTTCTTTATCATTGTGATTTTGGTAAAGGGTAATTCCACTGACTGATTGTCTACTTTTGTAGGAGCTGTGACCAATTTGAGGGGTCATGCTGAGAAAGAAGCATCGGCCATTTTATTCTACGAGCATATACTAGCAGTGCTCTCCATGGCAGGCTGGCTTGTGTTATACATCAACGTTCTCTTCTAAGGCGCCTCCTTTGAGCACGATACGATTTGATTCAAAACAAGTGTTCCTAATGGTTATTGTCAGCCTTCAAGTATTAATAGGCTAGCACACAATGTGCATTTTCTTCCTCGGCTAGAATAATCTCAACAACGTCCTAGTCTTGAAGTGATCCTGGTGATGCCATACCATGTAGAAGTATATTTACCACCTGTGCTCAAATATGATACATAGATATGAGGTACCTCTAGACCATATCCTCTGGTTTTGCAGCAAAGATGACTGTACAAAGTACATAATGCGACATTCTACTCTTCTTCAATGAGGTAAAAATGTAAGACCGCCTCTGAAGAATGTTGTACAATCTTTTTTCATGCTCATATTTTCGTCCTCTTTCTGTTTATATACAGTTTCATTTACTGTAAATGTTGTGAGCACAGAAAATCGATCATCACATGTTGACACACTTCTTCCCTCAACTCAATGACGATATTGTAAGCCAAAAACACTGAACATTTCAGTTTCAATTGATTTCATTGCTTCAGTATCAGTGTCGCAATTTCCCCTGAAAATAGTTTCTCCATTGTAGAAATCGCATATTTCATCTCCGAAACCATATTACATTCAAACTGAACATGGAACTCTCTGTCCTCCTTATGATACATAACTATGATATATGCACAACCGAATTATGTTTCTCTTCACAGTCCAACACTAGCTTCTCTCACTATCTTAATGAGACTCAGCATGTAGTACTCAATATGAACAAATCTACACAGCTGATTTTGACTTCTGCTTCATCCAATTCTCGCAGTAGTCGACGACCTTGGCACCGAGCTCATCGCTCTGTGCAGCAGAGCTTGGCTTGATTTCCTTGAAGTCGGAGAAGAATTTGCCTGAGACGCCCTTAATCTCGGGACTTGTGGCAACGTAGACTAGATTTGCAGCTCCCTGCTCAACAAGAATGCACAAATTTGTTTCAATGTAACAATCTCGGAGTGCAGATGGCCATAAACATCAAGATAGGTTTGAAATGCTTGTGGCCGTGGGCACCAAGCAGGTCTTTTACCTGTGCCGCGTTTTTGATAAATGGCTTCGAAACATTATATCCCACCTCTGTAAGAATCATCACAATCAGCAATTAGCAATTGAAATACTAACACCATCTAGATGACATACCAGATGATTTTACAGCTATCTAAAATTTGAAAATAACACTATAATTTACAGCTTCTATGATTTGTCAGTTGCTTAGCAGAATGGAGATCTAACAAATCTACGTTATACTCTTACATATTATACGCCGATGAGAAGGGTGCTTTTCTGGATAAGTAAATTGGACGAGGTGTTTCAGATATTTTTATACGTCAAATGCAAAGACGGAAAATATTTCTTACGGGTGGCGCCCTTCTCGAAGAAATTCTGGCCTAACGGAGACTTGACTGCACCGGGATGACCCGAATTTGCAACCACGTTCACACCTTCCTTCTGCATCAATCGGTAAAAGACTCTTTCAGTAGATACTCGTGCTAAAAGATAATGAAGATGACTTTTAACTGCGTCATAGTATCAATCATCTTTCTATAAAACATGTGACATCACGATGTGTGAGCTACTTAAGAGGAGTGATTCCGTTTCCAAACCTTCAACTGGTTGCCTATCATCCTTGCAAGGAGGATATCTCCTGTCTTTGATTGCCCATATGCCTGATACGCAGTGTACCTGCACACAACACATGTCCATTGAAACATAAGTACATTCAATAGTAGCTGACAAGAATGAACTGGTGGTGATTTAGACAATGATGTTGGAAAATATGTGAAATGTAAGGATTTTGGAGAGGCTTACAGGCTAGGATCTGTCAATGCATCGAAATTGATGCCACCTTGGTAGGAGATCCGATGAGCATCCGAACCCGTGAACATGATGCGGCCTTCAATTCCACTCTCGGCAGCGGTCTCCTTCAGCTTATCCATGAGCATCTTCGTCAAAGCATAGTGACCTGCATCACACACACACACACCATCAAACACAAGAACCAAAAAATACAACACTTTTCACATAAGCAGAGTTGCTTGCACGCACCCAAAACGTGAGTGGCCCACATAACCTCGATACCATCCTCGTTGGTAGTAAACTCCTTGGCGAAAACACCTCCATTGTTGCTACATCACACACAGACAAATCACATTTTCAAATGCTGGCACAGCAGGAAACGGCCCTTTTTTGAAATCACAACCCATTCAGTATGAGAATGGAGATGATATGCGTACATGAGGATGTTGAGTGGTAGATTCTTCTTCTTGTAATCCTCGGCGAACTGAGTGACCGACTTCAAGCTAGTCAAGTCGACGGGCATGACGTCCACACGCGCTGAAGGCGCTTCAGCAATGATAGACGCTTTCACATCTTGCAGCACCGACACTCGCCTCGAGGCTAGCACCACGTGCGCGCCGCGCTTGGCCAACGTTCTCGCACATTCCTTTCCCAATCCCGAGGACCCCCCTGCAGCACCATAACCATCATCCCCATCTTAGCAAATTCACAACAGCATCATGCATTCAATGTGAGTGGGTAATTAACTTACCGGTGACAATGGCCGTGTAGCCCTGGAGGTTGAGATTCTTGGCGATTTCATCAGCTGTGATGCTGGTACCTAATCCCAGCGCGTTCAAGTTGCCATCGAACAACGTTCCGATCGACTGCCCCATTCTTCGATCTTACTGTCACGAACTTTACTTCCTGTACCCTGTCATTTGAAACAACACATCAACACGCACTCCTCACGCACTAAAATACTTCACAGAACATAACCCTACAGATTATATACAACCATAACCTCGACACTTCCATGCCATAACTCAAATCACGTGCAGCTTCCAGCTACCACACGCCAGTTCGTACACACATGGTCTATCAAATTATGCAGCATGAGCATTCTGCACAACATTGCCATGAGGGAGCTCACTGTTCTGGAAGGAGATCGTACGTAGGGTGCTGTGAGCAATCGAGGGATGGATCAAAACACTTGGATTCAATTCAGGTGGGTGATTGTGATTGTGGGTGATTGTGGAAGTGGGGGTTTAAGTTGTGATGGAGGGGTATGTGGGTTTCGATTTGAGGCAGGGATGTGTTGGGTGAGAGACTGGTGTGCTTGCTGCATGGCGAGCGTTTGCATGGGAAAAAGTGGGAGAGGGGAAGGAGGGGAGGGTGGCTCCCGCTTTCGCCGCGACGTGGCAAGCGCCCCCCATCGGCGTGGCTACCTGCGCTACGACTGCTCCTCCTTCACAAGACGTCTGGCTCCATTCTGGGTTGCAACTCATCTTTACCGTCCCCCTCGTATTTCACATTTTACGAGAGCATCCCCACCCATACTCGCCAAGTGTTTGACACAGGCACTGCTAAGGGCCTCTTGGCTCTCTACTTTGGCGCGTCAAGAAATGGGCCTCCAAATCTAAGTTGACTAAATCTGGCATTCTACTTGCGATCAGGGTTCGGGAAGATTTTCGACTTTTACTGGTTAATAACCGGCATCTCCTACACCCAATTTGTTTATTCACATATCTCTTTCCGCAATTGCCTTCTTTAATACTGAGAATTGTAACTTTCATGAATGGACGGGCTAGTTCATTGGTTGATAAAAAACTAGCCGTTGGTTCTTCCCAATCATTGCTTGCGGTTTATGCATTAACTATTGGTGCATGCACTTTTGGTGCTTGAGGGGCCTTTAAGGGTGGGGGAGTGTGATTTCAAGAGCTCTTCAAATATAGATGAACATTTTTAGTGACTTACCTTTAGCAAGTATGGGTGGAGATGCTCGGAGTAGTGGCACTTGTTACCAACCATTAGGAAAGTTATGATGCTCAAAAACCTGCACACGTTTTTGGAGTAGTCAAAGCAAAGACTTCTGGTGTGTGTAAAGATTTGTAAGAGATTGGACCAGTTGGCATTATTAAATTTGGAATTGAGGAATTATTTTAATCTAAGTTATGATATTTGAAAGTGGAAGGGGTAGGTATTCGAAATTTGGGATCAGTAAAATTTGAAGTTGGACGCTCTAATGTTCCTCCTTGTTTAGATGACCCTAGTGTGTTGTTATGCAGTCTCTGAGCATCTTCCTTATTGCAAGAAGATATGTAAGGAGAGTGGAATTTAATATACTAAGAGATAGATTAGGAAGTTATCTGAATCTATTTATGAGTTTCTACTAACTTAACTACTTACTTTGACCCCTATATGTCTTAGCCTCTCTTAAACTAAACAACCAATATTTTAAAAGTGTGTCATATACAAAAATGAAGGTAAGTTATGTAAATCCACAAGCTCTTTTGTTTTCATAGAAGTATTCAATTGGTTTTTGACAATGTAAAAGTAGTAGATAGCCAATTGGATTCATACATGCGCAATTACTAGTGTTGTTTTACGGATTGGTGTGACTTTGGGATATTAAAGGATTTAACGGATAGGAATTTGTAACTGCAGAGAGAAGCATAGTACCAGAAAGGGAATTCCAATTGGGGTAATCAGCTAACCTAAGAAAGGAGCTCCTTGCAATTGCCGGAAGTAAAACAATAGAGTTTGTTTTTGTGTTTTTGTGATCTTCCAATACACACAATATGTATGTTTGCAGTTGATGTTTGTGTATGTGATTTTTATGTTACAATTGGTGTGAAATTGATTAAAATTGTGTGTGTTAGTATTAGCTGTTGGGAGTTTGTGAGGACATTGTGGATGATACGAGTGTCAATTAAGAATAGAGTATGAAAGCAATTGGGGATAGAAAATCATCTTCACATGGAATTGGTTTTTTCTAAACGGTAATATGGAGTGAATGCGATTGGAGATGAGTTCCGTTAAGAACAAGTTGTGAGCGATTCGAAATATAAATTATAAGCAAAACCAATTGAGAGTATACATGAGATGATAAGGACAGAAGGTCCAAACATGGAAATGAAAGCGTGTGAATATTCCTATTTGGGAATTTAGATAAGTAGCAATCGGGCCTAAGCGTGAGATAATCTTGTATGTGAAACTGTTGGGATATCAAATTAATTGGTAAATCCAAGACGTAAAGGTGACAGAAGTGTACAATTGGAGCAGTATGGGCGAAGCAATTGAAAAAGAAACAAATGGAGAAATCAATAGAATTGAAACCTTGAGTAGATGCAAACATCATAGGGAAAGATGTGCAAATTCTTGTAATCCAACCAATTGGGAGACCCAATGTGTGCTGATAAAGTTGCTATACAAAAATCAAGATCAAAGCCAATTGAAGAATATGAAGGTGATGCTAAAAGCATCACAAATAGAGAAAAGACAATTAGAGATTAAAGTAAATCCTCCTAGGAAAAAACTTAAAGAATTACAATCGAGATAAGTGGTCCTATTAACCTTACCTATTGGTATGAGTATCGGAATATTTTATATTTTGAACTATTGCAATTGGGCAACTTTAGATTCCCTAGTACTTTCGATTGAATCTAATCTACCTCTTAGTGTTCGAACCCTATTATAACTTATTCTTTGTAGCAGAATATAAAAACCGACTATAAGATCTCAACCGTACAACCTTGTAGTGGACTTATTGTAGGTCATGTGAATCAAATCATGGCTCAATGTGCACGTACCTTCTCATGTTTAGTCTCCCTTTAAAATTGGTATGTGCCATTGGCCTCAGCTTGGAGCTTAATCTTGGCTTCTCGACCAAGGTGCCTTGCTTCGTCATTTATGAAAACATATTTCATACACTTCAGATTTATCAATGTGTATCCAACTTCTTGACTTCACCTCAAACGTAGCATGACTATGCATACTTAAAAGTTGTGCATACATTACATGGGTACTCATCGTAGAATCATTTGTGGAGAATGTTTGAATACAATTGCAAGAATGGGTTGAAGAACAATAAGAATATTCCTTCAACTTAATAATTACCAAAATGAATGGATCAAAGCTTACAATTGGCAAGAGAACATGAAGGGGCTTGAAGTAGATAAAAATTGACCAAGGTAGCTAATGTCGAGGTACTCAAACCTCTTAGCGACATACAATGTTGTAGGGACACTAACCATTACAATTCTGAATGATGTGAAGTCTAATCACAGAGGAGCAAATCTTATGGGGCAACCAACAATGACCAGAAAGTTCTTCTGTACAAGAAGTGTGAGGCTTTGAACACTCTCAAGAGAAACACCAAAGATTCTGGTTTCACACAACATATTACTTTTGGGGAAATTCAATATTATTGGCTTCCTTATAAACAATCATGTCAAATAGTTGAGTACAAAAAAACAAAAAATATGAGGCTTATATAACTTCCATGTCTCCAAATTAATTATTACAACTATCATATTTTACATAATTATGTTAGCAAGGTTGTTGTATACTATAAAGAAATATCTACCAAGTGCTGGATTCAAAATGTTGCCATAGGACTCCCCCTCTTCCTACATCATTTTCATAACAAATTGAATTTGCTTCATTCTCTATCCAATTCGAAATTTTAAAACAAACAATAGAAAAAGAAACTATTCTTGCAACTTGTTTACGATAACTTAAACAATTGTATTCAAGTCATGAATTGTGTACCACTGTTTCAAAAATTGTGGAAAATCACAATTACATTTCTATTGAAGATATTTAAAAATTTATATTCAAACCCTCAAGACTGATACTGTTGAAATCCACTTTAATGAAATTCAATTAAATAAACCCTTTCCAATCCAAGCAAAATAATTCTAAATAATGAAGGATTTATAACATCAAAAATCACTTTTATTAATGCATAAGGAATGTACAGTAGGGTCTACGGCAAAATGACGTTTTTGAATTTGCAGTGAATTTTTTTTCATTATTGCCAATTTTAAAGCCTTCTCAGAGCTCAAAAATTGGTATTTACCATAAATTCTTCCCCAAAGACTTCTCACAATATTTCATGCCAAATTTCAAGGCCAAAAGATACACTATACAGAAGTTTATTCAAAATAATATACCAATAGTGGAAAGTTTTCAGTGCAGCCACCTTTGACAGTTTCCCAAAGATTGAATTATTTAAATTTTTTGGCCCTAGAATTCTTGGAACATAAACCTCTATATATCAATAAAATGTGATAAACATTTCAAGGCCAAAATATTCTCAACAAATATTCGAGTTAAGGAGTTGGATTTACTCCTATTTTAATGAACATTCTACAAATGAGTGAATGTGGCTTCTGCAAATTGTACTCAACTTCAACACAAGGCTATTTTATGGAATGTGAGAAGGTGAACACCACTTTAAGCACTTGAATAACGATAGAGCCTAAGATATGAGAGCTCAAAGTTGAGGATCCAAGAGAGGAGGGCATGCCTTTTTGTAGAACTATTTAACACCCAAATCTGATTTTAGGGACACTTTATATGGGGAGTTAAGGCCAACAAATCTCCAAGCCAATCCATTCAAATTTTGATCCCAATCGGCTCCATGGGTCACTTGGAGAACACATTTAACAATTAATAAAGTGTGGACCATTTCCCCAATGTGTAAAGCCCTTGGGGCCGATTTCTAGAAGGAAAAACAAGGCCATGGGGCCAACTCGTATTATTAGCTACATTACATGCTTTTGATTTGTTCACATTAAAGTATTGTAGTGAAATAATGATTTTGTATTTAAATCAAGAAACGGCCTTTGAAAGGGCCTTATATTCTTGTATCTCCTCACATTTGGAGGGCGGGCCATGTCATATCTTGTCCCAACCCATTATAATATAATTTGAGAAAATTTGCCTTGACTTCCCATGTGAAGCTCTTCAAGCCAATTTCAAGAATTAGACCAATCACAAGAGAGGATTTGATAATGAATTGGCCCCATCAATGGCTTGGCCTTTTGCGTAAAGCGGCCTTAGTGTTAAATAGTCATTTGTAAATGTATAATTGTATATAGGAGGATGCAGCATGACCATTGTAAAAAGACATGATCATTGTTGTGTTTTGATTTTTGTATACCTCAAAAACCTTCGACTCAATGGAAGGTCTCTTAGCGGCTACTATCCTCCTATATATACCCAATTCGGTTTTCCAAAGCCTCGTCCTCATACAAAACAATGAAGAGACCATTTTATAGCTACCAACTTTGACACCCTCTTAGACATTGTAAATTTTATTTTTGTAGAAATCTTTTGACCTTTTTGCATATATATATATATATATATATATATATACGCTACGGTTATTTTTTGCTAAAAAAAATCCACCAAGTGTTGCCATAGGACTCCCTTTCATTATGCAGCTTTTATTCAAAACTTGAAGACATTTATGTTGCTTCAACCCTATCTAATTTTATTTTATTTAAAAAAAAAAAAAAAAAATCACACTAGAAATGAAACCACCCCTATAAATGGTTTACAATAACCTAATCAATGGTGTTTTAGTCATAAACTTTAGTACGATCATTTCGAACCAAGTATAGCGCTGAAACTAGTTCAGGCCAAGTGTTTTTATGGCTATCCACTTTGACAACAGGCTATATCTAGCTAGATTTTTTATGTCGCCCTACAAAAAAAAACTATAGCAAGCTATTAAATTGAGAAGTGTTGCCCAGATATAGCTTTAGCTAGCTTAATAAGTGAAGCTTGGTGTAGAGATCGTATATTTTTGTGTAATGGCTGAATACTAGGTTTATTGTATTCGTTGGGCTTTTGGAGGTATATTGATTGTGCACTTTTTAGTTCAAGAATTCAATCAATCAAGTGCTAAGCAGTATATGAATCAATTTGAAAGCAATTTTGTAGTAACGTGAAGGTTCCATCACATTTTCAACCTTTCACTTTCCATTGTATTCTAATTAATACGAAAGCGATCTTGCAATGAAGTGTCATGAGGTTTCGGACCTTTCAGTTTCAATTGTGTTGAAATTTTGTGGATTGCTCAAACCGTCAAATCCTTATTGATTATTTTTGAATAAATTTTTTATTATTGCACATGCCTAGTTGACTGCACGACTATCTATATACAACATTATCATAAAAATGTCTTATTAAATAAAAATATTATTCTAAAAGAAATGTTGATTTAAATTTAGTAAAAATCCCTTGCCTTTTCTCTTGATTATCCTTCTCTCCGGGAAAATCTTTGTAGAAAAATCTTTGAACTATTGCAAAGCGCAACTCCTCGTCATTAACATACACATGCTAGCTATATTTGTAAAAATTTCTATTCTATCCTCGTTTGAAGAATATACAATCGCAATTTCTACTCTCCAAAGTACCAAATGCTTGATTTATGTCTCTTGATGACCACAATGAGTTTCTTACTCAAGATTCATGACATGGGGTGGGTGGAGTGGGTTGTTGGTGGGTCATTGTGAAACAATATAGCTATAACTATAGTTAGGTGCATGTTTCAGTGTCACCGCGTAAAAAAACTATAGCTAGCTTACTTTTCAAGGGTACTCGTTTTGCGAGGTGGCTGTAGCTTTTTCAGCTAAAGAGCTAGTCACACAAGTGAGTTCCTAAAAGCTATTCAAAGTCATTTCCGTCGTTGTGGATAAGTTAGAAAGTACAATTCTTGTTTTGATTAACACAACCTTTTATGTAGTATATTTAAATTGTGGAAAGAGTCTTATAAAATTGAGATCCACTTCAATTCTTAGACGGGCCGAAGATTGAAAAATGACATTTTGGAGACAAGCAACAACTTTGAAGAGCCATGCCTTCTTCATTCGGAGTTCATTTTGGATGAAAGCTCTTGGATCCATCCAAGATGTGAGGAATTTATGGCATTTATTTTTGTGCAAGAACCCCACTTTTGAACACTTTTTCCTCCGTAATTGTTGGGGCGATTTACCCCATTGCAAGTATATTCTTTGCGCAAAGAAATTTCTCCTATGGTTGTTTTTCTGTTCAAGGGTGTTACTGAGATGAACGTAGACATCTTTGAAGTTGGTAAATTTTTCATTGTAGTAAGTTTGTTGGTAGCATTTTTACTCTAAAGTAAAAAATTTAAGATTTTGTGATGTTTTTTTGAGTGCTAATGAGTTACAGTCTTGCAATCTACGAGGCCTTATGACTCAAAATTTGACCCACATGATAAACAAGATGTCTACTACAGGATTGTATGGAACTTGAGATGTGAATACCTTACCTTTGTTTCCAATTTTTACACTTTTCTTGATGATGTGTTTTTTTCCCTAAAAATGAGCCAAACCATTATTTTAGAGGTCAATGCATTCAAATAATACAAACTGTTCCCAATCCAAGCATAACGTCTTACATAAATTATTCGAACAATGAAGAATTTATAACATTGAAACTCACTATATCTATATATATAAAAGAATACGATTACTTGCTAGCGATCCTTTTCGGGTTGCCCGACCTGATGCAACCGGTGGTCTACCGTTGAGTTTCTTGATCGCGCTCCGGCAAGAACTGGGTGAAGCAACATAACGACCGAGCCACGAAAGTCGAGCACGCAAAAGCAGCATTCGATTACCGATTACTTGGAACATTGCGTTCATTCCGCGTCCTGTGCTCACTAAGACGGTGATTCCTATCAACGAGCCCGGGAAGGTGTTTCGAGACGAGGGTCACTTGACAGCTGAGGACATCTGCGGGCACCAGAAAGGAATTCGAGCCATCGAGGACGAAGTCAGCAAGGAAAGCTCCTCGAACACGACTACCGAAGGGCATGTTCTTCTCGAAACTATCAAGAGCTCACTCCGGAGCCTGATTGCAGTTACCCCATTTACATCGGTGCGGGTTTGCTCGAGCGCCCTGGGCTTCTGCAGAAGCACATCACCGGCAAAAAGGTCCGCTCTTTTCTCTTGGATCGAAACCCTAGAACCCGCCTTGGAATTGACCAGTCCTTTGCTTCATCAATTACAGAAAAAGGTTGTCATTTCCTCTCAACTGTTAATTAGATGCTAATTGAATCAGAACCCGGAATGTAGTGAGCACCAAGAATGTTGCAGGAGTGATGGAAAGCGCACCTCCTGCCACTAGCAATGACCCTGTGATTGTAAACGTGGACCTCGGTGATGGCAGTTACCCCATTTACATCGGTGCGGGTTTGCAAGGTCCGCATTCTGTGCATTTTCACGATTATTGTGCTGTCGTGACCTCTGTGTGCTAAACAGTTGCATTCTTAATTTGCAGGTGAAGAATGAAGCTGCAGCAGTGAAGCATGTTGCAGATCAAAGCTTGCTATTGGATATTGAGCTTGAAAGAGTATTGCTTACTCCTTCGGGTGTACTCTTAGGATGCTGGCAGGTTCTTCCTCTTCCCTTACCCTTGCTTTTTTGCCTATCACCTCAAGATGCACTTTGAGTTGGAGCTGTCTCTCATGACATTTCACAACGAGCAGGTTATAAAGGACACAGAACCATCGGTTTTACGAGAAGAGCTGAAAAAAGCACTTCCTCGATCACCAGCAAAGCAGGTGGTGAGTTATCATGCATATAACATGACACTTTTGATGAGCGTTTTCAGTCAATTGAGTTTATGTCATGTCAACATATTCTCATATCATCGTTTCATATTCTCATATCATCGTTTGTTGCAGTATAACCCTGCTATTTCCTACACGAAATATTTGAGCCCGCCAATTACCGCTCACAAGGTTAGAGAAGCAACAATCGAGTGATATTCACAATGATATGATAGTGATCGGGAGGTCACTCCGGAGCCCGAAGACCCCTTCGACGATATCTGGAAAGAATGTGATGTTATGCAACGCCAGGTACCAATACCACGATCATGCCATTTCCCTCCCTGAAGGGCCATTTCTTTCGGTGAAGTTGCACTTTTGAGTTTAGGGTTTAGGGCGGAGAGCATGTCTGTAGTTTTTTAATTTGCATGTATTGTTAAGTTGTTTCATGACAAAGCAAGACATGTATAGGTCTCTGACTTTAGGTTTTATGCTATAGACCAAGCGTGAGGAAGATGGGGAGGAAGAAGAAGTTTGTGAACACATCTACGAGATAAAGAACGATGTGGGAAGGGCTTGCTCTTTGTGTGGTCTGATCAAGGAAGACATCAAGGACATGATGTTTACTTGGCGCCGACCGGTAATTGTTCAAACCTGTTCTTCTTGAAAAAGTTTTGAGTTCGTCACAGTTGTGAGTTCATTTACTGGTCACTGCATGCGAAGTTCTTAGTGTTCGATTTCATACGAAGTCTGGTGGCTCTTTGATCAGCTCGGTTGATTGGCAGCTCCGACTTATTTACTGCTCAATGCATCCAAACTCCTTAGTGGTTTGATTTCATTTGAATTTTGGTAGTTTCTTGATTGGCTAGGTCTGAAGGTGTTTTGTGTGTGTGTGTTTTGCAGTGCACAGTGAGAAAGATTTTCGAGACTCAAATTGAGAGAAGAGACTGAAGAAGAAGATGAAGTCCCCAATAAAGATTGTCTGTTTACCATATTCGGAGACGATTTCGAACAATGTATCTGCAGCTGGGAACTCTCTTCACTGTCATCTCCTCAAAGAGAGTGGAGTGTTCACCTTCATTCGGCCCCACCTCCTCATAGAGAGTGGATGAAATCGATCATTGATTGATGCCGGGGCCACACTGGCCAGCATACTGGCAATCCAGTCGGCCAGTATCGAAGCAATTTACTTTTTTTTACTGTACTCAAATATAACTCTTATAGATAGGTTGATGTTTGTGCAGTCTTATTTGTTTGTATGCACTTATCTAAGAGTACATGAGAAGGTTAGGAGTGGCATCACTTGATAGGAGATTTTAAAGCAAAGGATTGAAGGTGCTACAACATTCTTTTGGTGGTTTTGACATTTTAGGTCAATTTGGACCAAATACAACCAAGTGCTTTGTGATTATTTAGAAGGAGATGAAGCTCTTGCTTGGAGGGTGAAGGAAATACATTTGAGTGGAGCACTTCCCTTTTTTTATACGATATTGAACGTCCTCCAACTTCTACTCTTTTTTTATACCTAGGTCTAGATTACTTACATGTTTCTTAAATTTTTAATTGACCTTTTTGATGACCGTGTCCGGAGGACACGGGTAATGACTTGTCAAATATAGATAATACATTGCTATTATCATGCAATGGAAAAGTGACAATTTTGCATACTATGGCGAAACCACCTAAAGGGGGGCATCATCCGAAAGGCGAGCATCCAAGATTCTTGCCTTTATGAAGATGTGACCTCCCTTGCAAGTACCTCACAAGTACATAATTAGGGTGCTCTAGTGCTTGCTTTTAAGTTCCCACTTCTAAATTTTGTATATATTTTTGTGTGTAGTTTGAAATACCATAAAATACGGAATTCTGCCCCTTCCTTTTCCGTATCCTTGGAAAAATAGTAGTTCATTTCATCAATTACGTATATAGATTTCTCGAAATGCCAAATGTGTTAAATCGACACTTTTGCAAGTCTGTTGCAAGCACAAAAGAAGTGAAGGCAAACCACAACAAAACGTTATGTGCACAAAGTAGCAGTATAAGTCTCAAGAGCCTCATATTGTATTGATCTATAGAATATGGCCTTTTGAGAATTTCTTAATTGCACGGCAATAGAGGGTTTCACCATTTATCCAAAGGGCTAGAATGGTCAATGCGTGTGGGAATGTGCATTTGATGCATACGAATAGTACATGTACAGTGTCAGGGATTGTTAAAGAGATGGAAAGTGGCAGTTTGGGAACTGGGTGAGAAGCAAGAGGAGGAGAATGGTGGTGGTGGCCGAGGCGCCCGACGCGCCCGAAGCGTAAAGGAGATGAGATGAGGAGAGAGAATGTGTAAAGAGTAGCAAAGGAGGGCCGGCCGACTAGCTGGCCCGCCCCCCTGGTGACCGCCCCTGCCTGCCCCAGCGCGCACTCCACCAGAGTCTCGTATTGCCACCACGAGACGCAATGGTGCGCGTTCTGGGTCTTCTTCTCCCGCGCCCCCCTCTCACCCTCTTGTGCCGGCGCACTACTACTGCCACTACTACTCCCCACCGCTCCATTGCCATCCTCTCTTCTGCTTTCACTCCCACCCGCTTTCCCCCTCCACCATCATCATCGCCTCTCATTCCTTTCCGTGCGCGCTGCCTCGCCATGGCCAAGGTGTCTGAGGTCGGGCTCACCAAGACCGCCACGCCCGTCGTGCCTGAGATCGCCGTCTCTGGTGCCGACACCGCCCCTGCCAAATGGAGCGGCGATCTGCTCGTTGTGGGTGTCTTCGACGGAAGCGCTGTCGTGGAATCCGGGAAGTTCCAAAACGGGGAGCTTGCTGCTTTGGATGAGCTTGTTGGTGGGCTCTTAAGCCAGATTGCAACCGAGGAGGATTTCTCCGGGAAGGCTGGCCAATCCACATTTCACCGCATTGCAGGTATGTATTGTCCTTGGGTTTTGTGAATTCAATGGGTGCGGAGGGAAATTATTGATGTGAGTCTCGCCAATTGTAGGGTGCGCATTCAAGCGTGTGGGATTGGTGGGATTGGGCAAATCCGAGAAAGCGGATGCGACGTCCAAGGTGTGGAGATCATTGGGTGAGAGCGTAGCAACAGCAAGCAAGACAGCGCAAGCGAATTCAGCCGCAGTCACAATTCTCGAAGGGGAGAAACTCTCTGAGACCGTGAAGCACGCGGCGGTGACGGCGATCACGTCAGGTGCTGTCCTGGGATCCTTCGAGGACATGCGCTTCAAGTCCGAGTTCAAGAAACCCCTGCTCAAAACCCTACACTTTCTAGGGTTTGGCGCTGGCTTGGAAGCTCTAATCTCACAAACAGTGCAGCAATCGGCTGGCGTCATCCTCGCGAAGCAGCTCGTGAACGCGCCACCGAATGTCCTCCTCCCGAGCGTACTCGCTTCCGAAGCCGAAGCCATCGCCGAAGCCCACTCCGATGTCATGTCAATTAAGATCCTCGAGAAAGAGGAATGTGAGAAACTGGGCATGGGCGCGTATCTGGGAGTGTCCGCCGCGTCCACGAATCCGCCCAAGTTCATCCACTTGCAATACAATCCGTCAGGGGGAGCGACGACCAAGCTGGCGATCGTCGGCAAGGGTCTCACCTTCGATTCTGGAGGCTACAACTTGAAAACCGGTCCGGGGTGCTTGATCGAGCTCATGAAGTTCGACATGGGCGGTGCGGCCGCGGTGTTGGGATGCGCCAAAGCCATCGCTGCCATCAAACCAGCGGGCGTGGAGGTTCACTTCATCGTTGCAGCCTGCGAGAACATGATCAGCGGCGGTGGCATGCGCCCGGGCGACATCCTCACAGCGTCGAATGGCAAAACCATCGAAGTGAACAACACAGACGCGGAGGGCAGGCTCACATTGGCCGATGCGCTCGTGTACGCGAGCAATCTCAAAGTGGACAAGATCGTAGACTTGGCCACGCTCACGGGCGCTTGCATCATCGCCCTCGGAAACGAGATTGGAGGCATGTTCACCCCCTTCGACGAGCTTGCCGAGGAGTTGTCCGCGAGTTCCAAGCGCGGTGGCGAGAAGCTGTGGCGCATGCCCATGGAGGAGAGCTACTGGGAGATGATGAAGTCTGGAATCGCGGATATGGTGAACACCGGTGGTCGCCCTGGTGGCTCCATCACTGCTGCTTTGTTCTTAAAGCATTACGTCGACGAGAACATTCCTTGGGCTCACCTCGATATTGCTGGCCCTGTCTGGAAGGACAAGACGGGCGGCACTGGCTTCGCTGTGGCTACTCTTGTCGAATGGGTCGTCAAGCACAAGGCCTCCTCCTCCTAGACGCTCTTGCACCGACCTCCACTTCTGCCCCGAATCAAAAAATGCTGAGGTTCCGATGTCTTCCATTCTTTTACTTTCACAGTTCAATCACACAATATCATTAGGAATATCCCCTTTTCTGATCGATATATTGCACCCACATTCTTTTCCTCATAGTAAAAGGCCTTGTTTCGCTAACATAGATTGACCACGATAAATTCATCAGACACCGTCATGTAGAGCATCCTTTTCTGAATTGATTCATACATTCATTTCTTGAAGCTCCCTTTCACTACTTCCTCTCATAGATATGAAAGTGCTTGTTTTACTTTGATCACAGTAAGTTACTAGAAACATTCATGTAGAGCAGTTTTCCTTCTTATGATCGATATTTTGCACTACGTCTCTTGAGACCCCTTTCTAGATCTTCCCTTTTAAAGTATCAGACTTCGGCTTGCCTCTAAAGCTTGATCACATAAAGTTCATGTAGAGCGATTCTCTCTTCATTGTTATACTGCATTACATTCATGAAAGTTCATCATGTTCTATCTTACTGAAAGCCCCTGTTTTGCATCTCTCATCATCGTCCCTCTTGATAAAAGTGGGTGTTGTCGATTATTCACTACATTTTGGTGTCTTAAAATGGGGTTACGTATTGATGCGCAGATTGGCGAGCCTGGTGCTCACTTTGCAGCTATGGAGACGATGGAGTAAATGTTCAATGGCGGTGCGTGCAGAAGAGAAATGTAAATACTCTCCACCGTCACAGGTCGATTACTTGGACGAGACGTTCATGTCGGTTTTCCATCTTCACGGACACGAGGTACATATGTGAGTACTGTTCTCACTTTCACATGAAGGTATACAGGTCGGTCATCTAGAGCATTTTTTTCAAAAGGAAAAAAAAAACTTGTCGTGTAGAGTATGCCGAAATGTGACATCGAATACTAAATAAATATGGGATTGTTGACTTACCTCGACGTTTGTTTGTGATTCTCTCATCTGATTCCGAATAGTATAATTATTTCAAACTCACTTTGCATGATCATTTCTAACCGGTCAATGTGATCACCCACTTTCTGCAGTGGTCATAGAACATTCATATAGATGGATTGATGTTAGATCTAACAGCATGGCATGTTCACTGGGAATACGTATTGTTGAGTATGATTTGAAGATTTTTGAGAGGAAGTCTTGTTGGGTGGAGGAAGTTGTTCAAGTTATGCGGCAGGAATTGGCAGATAGAACATGAGCAATGATGCAAATATTGTCTAACAAATGAGGAGATTTTTTATTTTAAGTGCTTGCATACAGAGTTCGTATAGACTTGAATGATGAATGATAAACCACGTTACTCATTTCTTCAAAATTAAATTTGAAGAAAACAAGTTAAAGTTTGAAATTAGATTTTACTATTTTTATGTAAGAAGTCAAAGTGAGGCGTCTTCATTTTATGTGAAATACAACAATCAGATATCAAATCAAACAGAACTTGGTGGCCATTTATATGAAGTGATAAAGAATATTTGCTTTGATTGATAAATCTCATTTGGTTCATATAGCTATGTGTTAACCTACTTCAACATCATAAAGGATGGCATATGCAACTAACTTTGTTGATTGTGTCCCAACTTGTTTTGTTTGACATGCATGCGGTGGTCAGGTAATCGATTTTTTGAATGATACAAAAACAATAGTAGGTGGTTTAAAACCCACACAACATCACAATCTGCTCACTAGACCGATCCAGGCAGGAAATACATTACAGCTTCCAACTTCAAATTTTGGTGTATTCATGGGGTACATTTCTGATTGAGCGCTCTTCGGTACACCTATAGGTTCTCTTTCCAAAATTCGTAAGTAATTCAATATTGATTCAAAATAGGATAGTTACATACTCTGCACATCTTTCCAAAATAATTCCCTTGGTAACTTATTGATGAGCTCACCAATTTGAGATTTGAGCGATTTGTGAGCCACTTACCATGTACTGATCTGACTTCTACCAAGTTTTTAAAGCTTGGCAACTGACCAAAAATTTGCATTGCATGTGTGCGTGAAGTGATACTTTCAATCCTGCTCAATGAACTCCGATTGTTGCTTGCTCAATCAACTTAATTTTTTCTTGCTCAATAAACTTAATTTTTGCTCCATCATTGTTTCATACTGTGATTGTAAGTGATAGATTGCCAGTGTCCTTTCATTTTCTTAGACAAGGTAATGTGAGATTTTAACATCTCAAAGGAGCCTCTTTAATACGCCCAATTGTCCAAAGCATTTCCTTATACACCAATTCAACCAACTTGAACAAAAGTGTCCCAATTTTTTCAAAAATTCTTCCGGAAGCTGAAATTACGAAGCAACATATTGTCACTGGCACTGTCTGTTCAAATTTCTTCTTCTTTATGACCTTGCAAGAAAGCATGTGAATGTCCATTCTTTGTACTCTCCGTAACGTGGTCCTCCGCAAAACCTATGAAAGCAAGCAGTTGTTGGGACAACAATAATGCGCATATGAATGTTACCAACAGCCATAAAGCCCAGACTGGGATGCAGCTGACAACAATCAGGGATGCACAGAAACGAGTCGAAATTCAAATCAATCAGCTGACCTCTGAGCTGATGCATGTACGCCAATCTGATGATTTGCCTTTTGTCACCATCGCACCCGTTTTTACACAATCATGTTAATGGCGAGCATCACTAAATGCTCTTGTGTGATATGCATAAGTTGAATATTACGGTGTTAGAATTGATGATATTTGAGATAGTACTCGGGGAATGTCACATGGGAACACCGGGCTTCCAATGTACCAATAATTCAAGAAAAGATTGAAATGACTAAAGAGTATAGCAAGTGATGGCAAATTATGCTAGAGATGGGGTTGGTAGTGTTTGTATTTATTGTCCTCCATTGATTCATGCGTAAGGTTCAATGAACTCGTTTTTTATTTTATTTTTATTGACCATGTTCTTTGTAAGTGATATGTTTAAAGTTCAAACTGATTTTTGCACGTTTTTATTTTATTTTATCTATTTATTTTAGAATGTTGTGGTCGATGAAAAATCTTACAAGCCACCCTGCCCAAATTTAAGCCCCAGGCTTCTGAGCACTCTTTCAACTTGGCCTCTCTTTCAACTTGAAGCTTTTCTAACCTTTGCTTGGACATTTACATTATCGGTCGTGATTGAAGCGGACGTAGAAGATCAAGTCAAACCGAAGTGCTTTCTTGAAGCCTTGGGGGTTTGGAGTTTGAGATGCAGACCACACTCACTTGAAACCACTGAAGCGAACACTCGTCAAAATTTGGAGGTGTTGGAGATTCCGAGCACGCTAGGACTCCAAGAGAGAGCTTGATTTGAGCAAGAGTGAAACATTGTCGACGACAATAATAGCCCCCCCCCCCCTGGACGATTATGCACGCAAAAAACTGCATTGCAGTGAACTAGTGATGATACTTTTCAGTCGTTTCGCTAATTTTGTTGCAACTAGTTTTTAGTGTGACAAAACCAAACAATTGTATCAACTCTTGTTTGCTTTACTTCTCGGTTGTACCACAACGAGTGTGCACAAATGCTTGTTCATTGACTAAGGAATGAGTACTAGGATGAGTTGGTGGAAATGCTTCCAATTTGGGTATGGTCATAGAGATATATTTGCAACTTCCAAGTGATCATTAATGTGTTGTGTATGGATTGTACAATTTTGTGAGAGAAACCATCATCAAATTTTGTAACATTCCATCCATGGTGGTATTGTACTCAAAGATCTCAACAATATTCTTTGGAGTGGATAAAAAAATAAATTATTTTGCTTCAAGCATACCAATAATAATCGTTGTTGTCTAATTTCATGAATCTGAACCTTTCCAAATTCATGTGACATGGCATTCAACTTCCGGCCATTGTGTTCTGATCAGGCCTCATAATGTACTCTATACAAGAGATGAAGGAAGAATACATGTCATCTTACATTTTAGTGTAAGAATCTATAGACATTAAATTTAGCCGGCTACCAATATGTATCCTAGATTAGCATTTGAAATCTCTCAAATTTAGATTGAGAACTAAACCATTCTATTATATGAAGCAACCATAGAATGTGTATATAGCTCAAGAATAGAAATCCTCACAACTACTTTATTGGATTGGCGGTGAGACAAAGGATAGTTTTGAATTCTAGGGTTGATACTGAGTGACTACTTGGTAAGAGTGCACACCCTTGCACAAACAAGTACAATCAATCTCAATCCGCATGACTACTTGTCGGAATAGCACATGTCTAATCAACAACGTGACCTATATTGATACTATTGAACCATGACGGTGGTATTTCCACCAAGGTGAATGACTCTTCCTCACCAATCTTGGTGGACTGTGACGTCCTTGGTGGGAACACTGGTGGAAAAGCTTGCCGGAAATAGCACATGTCTATTCAACAATGTTACGTATATTGATACTTTTGAACCATGAGTGCCACAAAACCTGTGGTATTTCCACCAAGCTGAATGACTCTTCTCCACCAATCTTGGTGGACTGTGGCATTCTTGGTGGAAACACTGGTGGGAGAGCTTGCTGGAAATTCCACACTTTATCTATCAACAAAGTAGAGTGAGCTCACAAAAACTTAAAAAAGATGAAGAAGATAATCACTTTCATTGCTCCGTTGGAGAAGATCCAGGGGAGGCAAGAGAAATCTATCTCCAACATCTGGGGCTAGCAAGCAAGCAAGCAAGAGACTCAAAAAGGACGTTCCGTTCCAAGCAAGGATCTAAATTTTGCACGAAAGCGTAAGCAAGCAACTCCAGAGCCAAGCACAAAGCATATGCATAGGTGCTATTACAAGAGCTTAGTGAATGTACTGTACATGCAAAGTAGTAGTAGTACCACTGCAACGTACTCCACAAGTTCCTTTGCAAAGGAAGGTAAGTTTTAAGTGTACCAAAAGTAAGTGAAATGGATGATGACGATGATGCGGCTTCTTCCTTCTTCGCTTGTCCTGTCCCCGCCTGTCTCTGCCTGGCCTGCCTGCAACAAATGAATCGGTGCCAAAACGACCTGGTCGCTGCATTATGAGTCTGTATCGTGATTGCCATGCAAACAGCAGCTTTGTAAGTGCATTTCACTTGCAGCCATTCTTATCTTTGATGGAGAAGCAATGGATGCCCGTTCTGGGGGTACTTGTTGATGAGAAAGAAACACGAAACATGGAACAGAGAAAAAACAATGCTATGTTTTGACATGAACAAAATTAATTAAAGAACCTCAACAGACATTGGATTGGTTTGCATTGAGTGCGCTGAATCTCATTGGAGTTTCATTCCTTGCTTGCATGTCAATGAAAGCTTGCAATGGAAGTCAATGTTTGTCAAAGGTAGAGAGGAACTTCATCACAAGTGTGAGAGTAGTGTGAGAGAACATGAGTACACCCAATAGTGGCAGAATCACACTTATTTACAGTCATCACAATTCTAGATTGAAGTGCTTTTAGGAGTGTTGTAGTTACAGTTATCAAAGCATGATGGTTTGTAGCTCATGCTGCTTTGATATTATCTAATGCGGTGCAAAATTGTGGAAGCTTGATTGTGCAAACTGTCAATTAAGGCCTTTAATGGAAGTCAATGTTTGTCAAAGGTAGAGAGGAACTTTAGAAGTGTGAGAGGAGATGAGTACACCCAATGTTGGCAATTCACACTTATTCACAGGCGTCACAATTCTAGAAGTGCTTGTAGGAGTGTTGTAGTTACAGTTATCAAAGCAAGTGCGTGAGCACATGAGTACACCCAATAGTGGCAATTCACACTTACTCACAGTCAACACAATTCTAGAAGGAGTGCTTATAGGAGTGTTGTAGTAACAGTTATCAAAGCAAGATGGTTTGTAGCCATGTTGCTTTGATATCATCTAATGCCGTACTACAAAGTTGTGTAAGTTCGATCGTGCAAATTGCCATTTTTAGTTCTATTCCTTTGCCTCTCATCCATTCTGACGGAAGTTATCATTTGTAGAAGTAAAAGGGAGACTTGCTTGAGTGTTGTGGGTGTCTTTGTTGTTGTCTTTGAGTCGAGATCAACTAAGGCTTTTAAAGGAAGTCAATGTTTGTACATGTTAAAGAAGATGTTTGTTGGTAGAATTGTGGTCTAACACAACACAAGTACACCCAATATTGGCAGAGTACGCCAACTTAGACACCGACTTAAATCTGAATTGCAACTGTGCTTGTAGGAGTGATGTAATTATTGTTTGTCAAATCGAGATGGTATTAAGCCATACTTCTTTGATGTTATTACCCAAAGCCTTTTGTGTGTGTGTGTGTATATATATATATATATATGTTCTCTTAGCTTGAAAAGCATGAGATTCGGTCAACCTAAATAGCATAAATAACTAAATTGGGTATAGTAGAGACTACATGCCTATCTTTTTTTTAGAATTTTATTACTTATGAGGACTATTTTAATGGCATTTAATTATTCTACTCATGCTTATGTATTAGTATAATACATAGATTTTAATACCCTTATTATTCTTATTAGTTTTATTAAAGCTTTGCATCAAGGACGGCAAGCTTCTGTACTAAACATTAAGTGATTATTTTATTTATTCTTTTCAAGGAAGGTAAGGCAACACATATAATGATGAAGTTAGTCTCTCTAGACAAACATTATTTCCTCAATCATTAAGGTGATACTTTTGCAGTTTTTGATTGTTTTTTATTCCTTAAGAGGCCTTCATAATTGTCATGTTACATTCCAATGTGGTGATGTGATTTTTAGCTTCTTAGCAATGTTTAGTTTGCACTTCTTGATTACTCTTAAGGTATGTTTCCACTTGGTCTAAGGGATGATCTTAAAAGGTGGTCTTATCTTCTTAAAAGTGTGTGTGTCCCCACCTACATTTTTTAGTAATTACCAATTCTACATGGATGCCAACGTGGCAAATTCTAGAACACGAGGAACAAAAAAATAAGAGTTAATATTTGGGGGGCCAAAAAGCATTTGAGCAATAGTAGGAAATTGTTAAGTAAGCACCACAATTAGAGAAATTCTCAACTTTCAAACACAAAAAAGTGGTCTTAGGCCCTTTTTACATTAGAAATGAGAAGCCTCCCGCCAAATGCCACTTGGGCCATGGCCCATACTTGAGAAGCCAATCTTGAGAAGCCATGGCCTTTAGATTTAGTGTGAAGTGAGAGAAGGCCAAAGACTCCCATGTAGAGTAATTTATAAATTCAATTTAGAATATACGAAGTGATTGATTGTGGATTTTTTGCCAAATGGCCCTTCGGATATTCAGTTAGGCCCACCTCATTGACGTAGGCCTAACCATAATTCCGGAGGGTCGTGAAGAAGATCAATTTTTGTGTCAACAAGGCAAAAAGTGCTTGCTATGTCATTTTTGGCTCCCTTTCTCCCTTAGACTAAAATTTGTTTGTAGAAAGCCTCCCATTGGTTGATATCCTTCCCCTCTTGGCTTCGTAACTCTAGTGTAAAGAGGGCCTAAGTTAATGTGGCATATTAGAAACCATTATGTAACTAAGGTTACTACTCATGGCACTTTTGCAAGCCTCATTGATGACACCTTCCTCAAGAAGAAGGGGTTTCCACCAAAAATTGCATAGTTGTTAAGTTTTAATTTAGCTTATAACAAAGACCATGTGGGAAGGAACATTTAAACATTCGTGTACAACATTTAGAAGTTTCGTATCATTTTCATTAGTTAAACGTGGCTTGAGCGGAGGAGGTTTTACAAACGCCCCAATAGAGGGGAAGTGGTGAGTATATTGTACCACCCCCTGTAAAATGCCCTATGCAACAATAAAAGAAGAATGTCAGGTGGCCTTCCTATAAAGGAGAGTCTTCGTATAGGTTAACATGACATGGCACTACATGACAAAGTGTGCAAGCTAAGGGAGTCAACGCCACGGGGACTTGAACCCAGGTCGTCTACCAATGCACCCTTAACCATACAAGTCTACCTCATGTGAGAGAATCTACCATGTATTACTGCTTGTGCTAGAGGAGGTATAAGTAAAGAGTATAGGAGACTCCCACATGGCACTTATAGTGCCACATTTCTTTACTCAGTACACCACAGATTACACCATCAACCAATTTTGGTGTACTGGCCTGCTCAGCCACTGTTTCTACTACACAAGAGTTGTTCATTAGTGTTAAGTAACATTTGGATGGATCTCTAAAGGCACTGGAGTGGTGCCATTCCATCCAAAAGTGAGGATCATGTGCTTGGCACTTATGAGAAAATATCCAAATTTTCCAAATCAGGTGGAAAGCATGGCAACACAGCAATTGTGGGTTGCTACTAGGAAGGTGCTTTTTATTTATATGGAAGGATATGCCCCGGACCCATTATTCCTTCAAAGGCATACAACCTAAAAATAATTGTCAACAAGGAATGTACTTGTTCAGACGCTTTCCTGTCCTGGAGTACAGTTGTTGTGGTACTTTGAAGGACACAACGAAAAAACCAACGAGTAAACAACCATTGCACCCACCCTTCAAAGTCCGTTTCATGTGGGGCTCGTGCAAAACTCCCACCAACTACGTCTTCAACGTACAATGTTATCATTTTCAATTCGGTGCAAAAGAACCGTGAGTGTGCGCACTCCGTTGAGAGAGAGAAGGAACTCTTAGTACTCTCTTGTCTATGGCGAGTGGCCATGGCGTATATTGAAGAAAGGGAATTTTTGTACTAGCATTGTTTGATTGGAAGGTTGAAAATGTTCTTTGTGCAATTCTATCGACGTTTACAGTGTAGGAATTTCCCAACAATAAATTTGCAAAAAATCATAAAGGCACCTCATCATCATCATTCAATTTTTCCCGAGAATTAAATAGGTTTAACGTTGTGCATGTCTTTATCTAAACACTCTTTCCATGCCTTCTTCAGTGAGAGAATTATGATAGAGATGGTGAAAGCATGAAGAGCCTCTATAATTCTCCATGAGCATACTTAGTCTTTGGATGAACAATCTCACAAAGTCCATCTTTGCACGAAGTAAACTATGTCTCTTAAGCCATGCCAAAAAATACAATATCATCAACGTTGAACATTATGATTTTGCAGATGGTCCAAAGGCTGATATTTGACATAGTGCATCTGATAGTAGTCAACTTCAATTTCAACGATTGAAAATACTTTAAAAACTACAAAACTTTTATGCATACCTTAATTTGTGCAAAGAGAAAGATAACAGTTCTTTCGCGTTCCATTAACAACAAGGATTTTTAGAGCTCAACAAACTAGTTAGTGCCACTATCAATCCCAACGAGGAGGTGCATTTCTATTAGTACCCAAGAAAAATTCCAAACCTATGTCGAGGTCAGCGTTAAATGAATAGAATGTTCATTTGACCTATCCTAAAATAAGCAACCAAGCACATAAAACCAACCATACACAAGGTAGAAGAACCTAAAACCAGACATCCCCTTAAAAAAATGCATGCTAGATTCTTGCACCTATAAAGATTCGATCACCCTATAAAGTACCCCATGCACGAGGGTGCCCAATTTCAGGTTATCCTATACTACTTACTTCTAAAATCTGTAATTATCATAGTAAAGTGCTTATAAAAACATCGCAAAAACATCGTCTTTTCTTCTTGCTAATCACTGAAAAATAGGAAGCCACTCATTCCACCACTCCAAGTAGAGATGAATCCCTTAAAAAGGTGTTCATACCTTATATACTACAAGAAGATTAGAGTTGAAAATCTGACACAATTGGTAAACAAAATTTGCTTCCACATGTGCATGTTGCCGAAAACATCAAATACGTAAGCAGGATTTGTGTGGGGGGAGAAGTAGCTCACAAAGCACAGTGCAAGAAACTCCAGAGACACATCCACTTTCTCCATGAATGTGGCATGCATTTGAATAGGACTCGCTCATCACCGGGTACCCTGTACACATGCCAAAATCACCGCGGGCCACACAATCAACGATACCACGCTCGCTGACCAACACCCGCTCTGACTTTTTGTTTCAAATTTGGAAGTGTAAAGAAGAAGAAGAGAAACTCCAACCTATTCAGAGGCTGGCATGGTTAGAGTGTTTGTTTGACCTATCCTTGTATGTATGTTCAGAGGTCATCAGAATCATCCACTGCCCGGAAGCGAACATGGAAGTGTCATATAAGGTAAGACAACCTTGTGAGCAACTCTTCGCGTGATAATGGAAATGTTGTTGTTGTTTGACCTAATGGAGAGGAATTGTTTGACATTGAGATTACACTAAACATGTGACTAACATTTTTCATGTTGTCAAATTAAGTTGTTATAGACCACACTTGTTATAAACAATTGTATTGCACTTGTTAGGGTAGATTGCATCAACTTATTTTTATCAGCACATGTGAGGATAAAAATAATAAAGGGAACACTACTTATTTCTTCTCAAAGTATTGAAATTTAGGACCAACATTTCAACAGAGTCAACAATAGGACAAATTAGGGTACTGAGTTCTAGTACCATATAAGTCGGACTTCTGAACGGATGAGTACCATTTGTTGGACCTTGATGTCTATTGGAGATTATTTTGCAAGTGACATTTTGCAAAAGAAATAAGTCAACAACATGCCTAAGAAATAAGTCAACAATATGCATGAATGAAGATTGTGCCGAGTAATAACTTTGAATATTCACAAGCATGTCTTCGGTGCATCGTATTCTACTTAGAGTATATGTCGTGTCAGCCTCTAATGGTACTTGGTGGGCGCAATCGTAACGAGAGGCTTCAATGCAGATCGCTTCCGCTTGAACAAGGGGTAGCAGCCTCTTCGTATATTTACTGTAAATAAGTTTGTTGTGAGGAAGGAGACTGTAGCTACATTCCAATCGTAGAGTATAAAGACCGTGTCTTGGAGGCTGAACACTATGAGCACTCATAAGACGATAAAAAGAAGATATAGAGTCATGGCCAACGTAGCGATTTGCCGAGCTCAAGACTAAGAGTGAGGCATTGTCTCCCTAAATTTTCACAATATTACATAGCTCTCTTGGCAAGAGGCGATTTAAGGGATACTCTCACTTTATCATCAATCACAATCCTTCTAACTATTCATATCAACAGTCAGCAACAATGTTGTACTTTTTGTTTTGTGCAGAAAACAAAGTGTGGTCATCTAATACAAAGATCTTCTCGGAAGAAAAAAAAAAAAAAAAAAAAAAAAAAAAAAAAAAAAAAAAACATGACGCTACAAAGAATATTGTTTTCTTTTTATTTTGATGTACAACATGAAAGAGTAGCCACCAAGTATGAAAACAATACCAGGTTGTGAAAGCCCATGTTGGGATACCATGTTGAGGTACTCAGTGAAAGCCCATGTTGGGATACCACGTTGAGGTACTCATGAACACATTCCACACCCCTACATTACAATCATTCTAACTATTCAGCTATCAAATCAACACTCGACAACAATGTAGTACTTTTTTTCTTTTTTTAAAAAACAAAGTGTGGCCATCCAATACAAAGATCTTTTCCAAAGAAAAAAACACTTGACACTCTACAAAGAATATTCTTTTGATGTACAACATGAAAGAGTAGCCACCAAGTATGAAAACAATACCACATTGAGGTACTCGATGAAAGCCCATGTCGGGATACCACGTTGAGGTACTCATGAACACATTCCACACACCTACATTACAATCATTCTAACTATTCAGCTATCATATCAACACTCAACAACAATGATTTTTATTTATTTTTTGTTTTTTTGTTTTTAGTCCATCTAATACAAAGACCTTCTCGAAGAAGAAAAAACATGACGTTCCACAAAGAATATTCTTTTGACGTACAACATGAAAGAGTAGCCACCAATTATGAGAAACCAATACCACGTTGAGTTGAGTGGTACTCACGAACATATTCCACACCTACACCACAATCCTTCTAACTATTCAGCTATCATATCAACACTCAACAACAATTTATTTATTTATTTTTTATTTTTAGTCCATCTAATACAAAGACCTTCTGGAAGAAAAAAAACATGACATTCTACAAAGAATATTCTTTTGACGTACAACATGAAAGAGTAGCCACCAAGTATGAAAAACCAATACCACGTTGAGTTGTTGAGTGGTACTCACGAACACATTCCACACACACCATCGACGACTCTCAAAAAACAAAGTTGTTTTGCAACTTTGTAAGAATCTTTTTCATTTGACTTGATTCCATTTCCACAAATTTGTACCTCCTCATACCCACACTTTCAAGCACGCATACAAAGACTCATTGACCTTGAAAGAGTCGTTGGTGCGTGCTTGGAGTGAAAAATTGCAACGAAACTCACAATTTTTAAATATTTGAAAATCCTTTTTTTTTTAAAATTAAAAGAGTGTGCCTATTCGTACAGCAGCAGTTACGGTGAAGTACCAGAGAAGTACTTCCGCAGTTGCTATGGCCACCTGTTTATAGAAATTATGGGTCCTTACCAATGAGGTGCTTCCTCTTGTTCGTTTATAGTAGCACCGTCTTTTTTTTTTAAAATTTCTCTTCATCATGTATGTGGTAAATAATTTAGACATTTTTTGGTTAAAAAAAAAGAAAGAAGAAAGTAAATATTGTAATGAATTGGCAATGTAGTTCAAGGAGAAGTTGGAATAAGAAGAACACGAGGTTCTTATGGTTTGGTGTGGAAGTTATGTCTGTTCGACCTACTCTTGATGATATGCCTAGAGGTTATAACTGAATTTGGAATAGTCTAGGTCTTGGGAGGAATGGATTCGTATGATTTGATTGAAGTGGAATTTTGGGTTCTGAAGGTGGTGTAAGTGCGAAGACTTGAGCTTGAGAGCGTATGGACAAATTTACCTACTCTCACCCACTTGTGTGGAATCTTGGGTCAAGTGTTTACCTACTCTCACCTATTTGTGTGGAATCTTGGGCCAAGTGTTCACGAAACAAGAGGTTTTTTTTTTTTTTTTTTTTTGAAAAAATGAAGTTGGCGAAGGATTGGACTTATAATAAATATTTGCTCAAGATTTAGCGTGTTTGACTTTGTTGTGAGGTATACTATGTTCTTTTCAACGCTTTGATTTCATTGAAGGTGTTATGAAAAAGTTGAGGGATGTGCTTGCATGAATCTTTGGATGAATCCAACACCTTTTATTATTAAGTAATGTCCAAATCGTGAGTCGACACAATATCAACTACTAATGTGGTAATGTACCTTCTTCAAAAAGGCACCAAGGTTGTGGAGAGATAAAAGTCACATTTTGGAAAACCGAAAGAGACAGAGGGTAACATAGGTTCATTTTGAAGTGATCTCGAAGGAAATCTACCCTAGATATCTAGCATATGATAGTTTAGACAGAAAACTCAAATTAAATTTGTTTCTCTTTAGCCAAACTGGATTGTGGAAACTCCTAGATGAATTTCAATGCTTAGTTTCTCTGAGGGCATTTTGCATGCAAAAATATCAGCTCTAAAATGCACTTCAAATGTACTACTATACCCAAGGCTGTTGACGTAAACATGCCCTAAGATGAGCTACATCTTGCATACTCATTACAATTCATGGCAAGTTACATTGAAAATAATTTACATATGGTACTCGGTGGGTGCTTTAAACGGATTATACTAGTCTGTAATGCAATAAATTTGGAACAACCATGGCATAGAAAGCAACTTTGGAAATGATTATGCAAAACCAAAGTACACTAAGAGGTGCAACTCAATTACGAGAGCTTCAAGTTACTTCTAAAACAAAAAATAATTGGTATGTTTGCAAGGACTTGCAACATTGTAATTTAGAAGACATATCAATGAATTGTTTTCTCAATTGATTGATACATTGATTGGTTAAAAAATAAAAATAAAAATAAAGAAGACTTATTTTGTCTTATATTTGTGGAACTCGCAACTTGTGAGGGTTTAGACAAATTTGATGGTAACCTAAGATCAATATTCAAATTTCTACATTTTAATCAAGATAAGATTGTGAAATCTCATCAAGATTTTGATGTAGAGTTGTCAAAATACAAAGCTTAACCCTTAAACGTCATATGCTTTCCTGATACCACACCCAAAATCTCTTTTAAACTCCATTTTTAGCATTATTCTATTTTTAATTTGCTTGAGCTCTATTCTAAGAAAGTATAGATCTCTTTAAGTGCTCAGTTTGGATTCTAAAAATTCCATTTGGTATAATGGAGTGTAAGTTATGAGCAAGATTCTCTCAAAAAAACCCAACCCCTCGGGCTGGGTCTGACGTTTAAGGGTTAATCAACAATTCAAATGACACCAATACAACTAGTAACTTAGATTAGTCATTATTATGTACTATTTATATAGTTCATGGGATGGCAAGCACAATTTAGGAGGTATTTCATGGACTTTTTTCATGGGAAATTGGATATGCCACATGAGATGCTTTTCCAAGTTCTCTTCCTTGAATCATTTCATGCACCCCTTACTTACAATCTCAAGTTTGTTAAGTTGCAAGTAGTAAAAATGGTTTAGCCAAATCTCATCCGTTTAGGTACTCATCTCCACAAGCTATGTAATGTTTGCTAGATTCAGTTTAATAGCCTTTCCAATGGTGAAAAGTGCCAAAAATGTTACGAAGGAAAAATAGTCTAAACTAGACCATTTGCACTCAAATTCATGCCTTATCTTCAAAATATCTTTGATCTTGTCAAGGTTTTTACCACTAAAATTAGGCTCAAATTTGAAGCTATCGCAAAAAATAAAGAAGAAATCCATTAGTGGATGAAGGAGATATAGCTCCTGAATATCATCTATGTTTTTCACTTTTTCATCAATAAAACATCATTGCAAATCCAATGGCAAAGGTATTTGGACCAAAACACTTACAACTAGAAAGTTGTAAAGAATCACCTTAAGATCATGATCTTGAATTTCATTTGATGAAAAACTTCTTTTGATTTCACATAATTGGCTTGCATGGTAAAAAATGCCTCATATTTGCAAACCCATAAACAAGAGCTACATTTACTAAAGTGCATGCCATTAATTCATAGTTCATCATATGGATATGCAATTTTTATCACACAAACTAGACCTAAGTTTGGACCTAACCCAAGTGATTTCATCCAAAACAAACCTAGTATGAAAAATTTATGGCTCTTCAAAGTTGTTACCTTTCATTCAAAATGTCATTTTTCTACATTGGCGTATTTAGCGGTTCAACCCTTTGAAAACTTTTTTTGAAGTTGAACTTGTAAGTGCTTCTAAAATGACATTGCTTCACTTGTTCTAATGTTCATAGTGAAGACATTGAAAATCAACCTCCAAAACTATATCCGTTGTTCCATTGAGTCTATCTAGTAGATTTTCCATATCTACCCGAACAAGACATATGGAGTAATACGTACCTCTTGCAAAGTTCACCCTAGTACAGTAGACTACTTTTGGTATTGTCCCAATATCAAACGATTTACCTTGCAATCTAATACATTTCATTCTTTTTGTTGTACGATTTCCTTTAGTGAAGCACAATCTCAACAATTTGAAACATGTTATGCATTCTTTTCTTTTAGCAATTGATGTACTTAACCCTTAAACGCCCAAGCATACCCCTCGAGCATGCTTTTTAGTGTATTTTCAGAGGTGTTGGGCGTTTAAGGGTTAACAATTTAACAATTTAATCTTTCAAAGAGAGGCACCATTAGCCTTGGCTTGGTGGTTAGGACTCATGGCCTCCAATGAGGAGATGGTGGGTTCTATTCCATGCTGGCGTGGTGCTCACCACCATAGTTCCATGCCGGCGTGGTGCTCGCCACCATGGTGGGGGGTTCTTGGACCTCGTTGTATCAGTACCTCAAAGTCCTTTGTAGGGATACTATGTTAGGTATCTCTAAGGCCATAGTGGCTAGGTAGGAACTAGCATAGTGTTCACTCGGAGAGGGGTTAGTAGTCCCACCATCGGTGTGATGACCACGGGGCATACATCCAAGGATAGGTCAAACATAAACTCTATTCACGCCGATGTCTAAATAGGTTGGGAGTTTCTCATCTTTCGAAGAGAGAAGAAGCTAGACGCGGCAACACATTGAAACTGCAATGAAAAGTCCATGAGGAAGGCCTTGCCGACCTTTACAAGATCACTAATTTATTTGCTCCATTAACCCCTAAAGGTCTGAGCGTGCCGTGGCGACCAATAGAATATAGTGTATTTTGGTTGTATTTGGAGTGAATGCACACCTTTAATGGGTTTGAGTTCAAAGAAGAAGTTGACATTTGAATTAATGCGGTTCTAGTGAGCTATTACAATTCCAGTTTAGAGTTTCTTGTTGGTAGCAAATCCTAATTATACGACAGCGTACATACTATCCCCAAGGGACTTTTAAGGGTTAAAAAACAAATGGATGTTTTAATTGACCTTCCCCCGAGTAGTCCGAGTAGTAGAAGAGCAGGGGCTGCAGGGACGGTGGGTGGCCACTGGGAATCTATGGGTTGAAAAAATTAGCAGAGAGGCAAGAAAGAAGGGTAGGAAGGAGGACTCCCTGAATGGGGGGGGGGGAGGGGGCCCGCCTCCTGGGACCGGGGGGACCTCACACAGCACTTGTACCTTTGATGTACTTTCAGAAGTACCTCCAGGAGTACTATCTCCCGGCTTTCCTGCCTATTCTTCCTCCCTCCCCCCTTTTTAGAATCCCCCCACTCACTTTTTCCCATTACTTTTCCTACCTACTCCTTTTCTCCCAATTAACCCCTCCTCCACTTCCCACCTCCACGGAGAGAACCCTTCCCCCCCTTCCTCCCTTCCCTTCCCTTCCTTTGACATGCCTCTCAGGCTCTTACTGTGAAAATGTCATAATAATGAGGTGTCATTTCATCATTTGGGGTTTAGAATCCCACGTGTCTCATTGTTATGAGTTTTTAGAGTTAGTTTTCTAGGCAAAAGGGTTTGCTATGGAATAGATGTATTTTTTTAACCCGTGAAGGTGAGTAGCAAAACTGCCCTTTTTTGGTGCAAGGTGGAAAGTTTTGAGTTTTGACAAGTTTTGGAATATGTAACCGTAGAGCTAACTTGTATATGTACTTGTGTATTGAATTTTAGATTGGGATTTCTTACCATTTATGAGATCGGAACGTTTGAAGTTGGGAAAAAAGGTTTTATTTTTTCATGTTGTATAATGGCAAAGTAATGTTTTGGGGGGCTGAAGAAACCATTTCTGGTATTATTTATTTTTTTTTTTGGTATGAGGCTTTTCACATTCTTGTTCGTGGGTGAATTAGGAATATGTCTATGCAATTTTTTACCCTTATTATACGACTTATTAAACCCTGTAGAAATGCTTGATTGTGCACATGGAGGTATGCTGAAATTCTAATACAAAGGCCCATCATCAACAAATAAAAATTTATTGGATTGAAAACCCAAACGGTGAGATCATGCAACCTTACAACCTTTTCTACATGCAGAAAAAAGATTATTTGAAAATAAGTAAAATCTCAAATTTTTGTGAATTTTTGAAGTTTCTATGTTTTAGTCAATTTTGAACAGATTTTTAGAATAAATGAGCATACACTGCGCCCCATTCCGACCGGCGATGATGCCCGAGAAAATAATGTCACACACGCACAAACTATCTGCCTCGTATAATAGGTGACTGCTGATCATAGGCAAGAAAATGAACCCTAAGAACAAACAAATAAAGAGGCTTGGAGTTCTTCGTCTTCAAAGCAAGCACGAGGATGCTGGGTGCTCATGACGGGGTAAGCGTTCGTAGCAGCTACCAAGGAGGATGGAAGAGGGGTAATGAGCCCCCTAATTTTTTGATGTATAGACATTAAATGCCAAGGAGTGGGCTTGTAAGGGTAATTTGGGGTCGCAGACCTCAAATTTGAATTCAGAATTATCAAAAACGGTCTTGGGAGGTCCCCACAAATTCTAGGGTGCCTCCTTGGTAGCTGCCACGAACCATTGCCCCTCATGACGCGCGGCCGGGGCAGAGCGAGGGAAAAAAAGTAACTTTTCGGGCGAGAAAGTAAAAGCGAGAAGTATGCGGCAGGCAGCGGCTCCTTCCGGCAAGCAAGGAAGGAACAAGTACGGGGTGGGGGATTGAGAGGAACGGAAGCGTACGGAAAGCCCCTACGGAAGCTCCTTGTCGTCAGCTGCCTCCTTTCCCTTCCCCTTCCCCTTCCCCTTCTCCACTGCCACTGCTTCTCTGCCCACTGCCATTCCCAAGCTTACATCGCCTCTCAAGCACCCTCCCCTTCCCCACTCCCTTTCTCTTCATCAGCTCTGCTCAGACTTCACCCCTCGCATTTCTCCCTCCTCTCCCTTTCTCGCTCCGTCTCTGAGAGCCTCTGCAATGGAGTTTGTGAGCCGCAAGGGCGTGTCCCCGCGCCAAGACAGCACCGAGAGCGTCGTCCTTCACGAAGACGACGGTGAGGAAGTTGCCATGCCCGTCTCTATCGTCTCTAAGCAGCACTCTGGCGGGAGCGAGAGTGATTGCGTCGACGACTGGCTATCCAATGACGCTGGTGAGTAAACAGCAGACGCGCTTTAGATCTGTCGTTTTTGGTGTTTCTTGATACTAACGGTGTGTTTTCTTTCTTCTTGTGCAGCGTATTGGAACTCTGGTGGTCGTGTACGGTCGTCGCGGCGGGGGAAAGTGCTTGTTGACGATGTAAGTTGAGGAGGCTTCTTCGTTGATGAGAGTGCATTTTGATGTGGTTTAGAATGAGTGTCTGATGTGTTTCTTTGGTTGTGATGCAGGTTGATAGAAGTGCGGTCAAAAGAAAGTACGATGACTGCGTTGAAGTTTCTGAAGTTTCTGGAAGTGAGATTGATGAAGAGACCGATGAGGAAGCGTCGTCTTCTGACTCTGATGCTAGTGAGTATGAGAGCGCCTACAACAAGAGGCGAAAGACGCAAAGATTTGAAGTGGAAGATGACGAAGATGAATTACTGTACGTTGATGAGTTGAAGGAGATGCAGCTTTTGTTGGAATTGCAACTCAAGGTAAGCATCGATTACGTACACGGAGGTGCTAATGTAGACGGAACGTTTGTTGATGTAGTTGGAACGTATGTTGATGGTACGTGATTTTTTATTGTGCAGGCTTCCGAGAGACGAGAAGCCCGTATGAAGCAAAAAATGGAGGCGATGATGGAGTTAATGTCAAGACATGTAGGCCATGTGGAGAAGCGTGTTTCCACTATGGAAGACGGCTCGCAGCCGCAGGAACAGATCTTGGAGCGCATTGAAGTCAAGTTGGAGCAGTTGATGGAGGGATTCTCGACCTTGAACGAGAATCTATCAATTTTGTCCGCTTGTTTGTCTCGCGACTCGGACTCTCAACGATGAAGAATTCGATACGTCCTCCAAAATGTACATATATTGACCAAATTTTTTAGGAGCTAGGAAGCAGAGATTTAAAGAGAAGCAAGGGTTGTGTCCCCCCTACACAGGCTGATCTTCTGTGGCATTCACATTGCGGGAGCTTACTGTAGTTTACTCCTCCCTTTGAGATTTTGAACGAAGCCTTCAAATTTTGAACGAAGATAACACTTGTTCAGTCTCAGTTTCGTGCCGTGCATTTCTTCCTTTGCATTTGCAGTTCGGTTCCGTGTCATGCGTCTCTTCTTTTGTATTTACGGTCCGATTCTTGCAGACGGAATGCCATTGCAACAGCACCTTTGAGGCTACTGTCATGTTTTTCTGGTACACTACTTTCAGTACAACGAAGTAAAGCAACTTCTTCAGTACATCCTGATTGACATCCCGTTTATGCTTTATGCGAATGCCACTGGAGGATCAGTGGCAAGTTGTTGTCTACGTAACACTAACACCGTGCTGACGCTGACAAACTAATCTGAGTATGCATGGTAAATCGGTCCTATACTAACCGAAGCTTTGAATTGTGATATTATGAAGTATGACAACCATACAGGAAATTCTCCTTTCACAATGAAATTGTGAGAAGTCGTTTCCAACTACAGGCTTGGTAAACTCAACCTGGGACCCAACATTGAGACACTGAAAAGGGTCTGGTCAAACCCCTTTGACTTAGACTCACTGATTGCAACTGAGAGTTTCATTTCGGTGCATTATTAGTAGGAAAATGACTCAAGCATTTCATAAAAGCATAAAAGCATTTCAAATTAAAATGGTAATATGGTCGCAATTTGTTTGATAAAAGCATTTCAAATTATAATGGTAATATGGTCACAATCTGTTGGTTTTCACTCATTATAATATAATGTCATGACTTTCAAGCATGCATACAAGGATAGGTCAAATGAACAAGCATGCACACAAGGATAGTTCAAACGAAACACTCTAAGGAGGTGCAAATAGAAACCAAGCGAGAGGAGGTGTATATAGAAACCAAGTGAATCTTTGTGTAAGCAATATATGATAAATTTGCTAAGTCACATAACCGGGTCATCCGAGGATTTTTACTAGTAAACAAGGAATATTTTGGAAGTAAAAGTCTTGCTCCAACGATTGGGATTTTTACTAGTAAACAAGGAATATTTTGGAAGTAAAAGTCTTGGATCACAAACATGTGATTTCAACCTATGAAGGTGTGGCATACATTTAAGGATGAGCTTGAAGGCTAGAATCCTCCTCATGGGAAGATTAGCCCACTACTCCATTTACATGTTGCTTGAAATACAAGCAAGTCTCTTTACTCATGCCAACCTCAAAGAAGGTCCGAAGTTTGTACAACATCATTTTTTTTCAATGTATGAAAGACATGGGTACATACTAGTAGATATATTGTAAAAGGCAACCCCTAAGGAGGAGGAATTGAAAAAATAAAGACAACACCTAATGAGAAGGTGTGATTATACAATATTTGCAATCCACAAGAAGAAAGATCTTGCCTTACCTGAAATATTAACACAAATCAACGAATGTTGCCCACCAAGAAATGTGCAATGCGTAACTCCTTATAACACAATTTTCACTCTACCTAGTTGTTTCTCGACAAGGCATAAGAAGGGATTCACTCTCGTCCTCACTTTATATATACTAGTATGCTTCTACGGGGTTGCCACACTCATACAAATATTTTTCAATGTCTTACTACCATAACTACTTGGAAATTCAATATCTTTAGATTCCTCGACCGGAATCGCGATCCAAGTGTTGCCTACACCTCTAAAAAAACAAACCGGCCCACTTCCAAAAACACCTCATGCACCCCGATCCAACCAACAGTGCCCAAGATCATAATGTTACTCTCACACACACACACACACACAAAACAAACTACCTGCTTGAATGATAGATTCTAATGGTTGTGCTAATGCAATGATATTTAGTGTGAAGAAACTTGCAAAACCTTGAAGGAGAAGGAAAGAAGTTTACCAAATCTCTAACATGAGTGGGTTTCTTTACTAAAATGCATGTCATTAATTCATACTTTATTGTACGAGTCTCCAAATTTGATCCCACAAACTAGACTTGGTATGGGACCTATCCCAAGTGATTTTATCCAAAACAGACCTCAAATGAAGAAGGTATGGCTCTTCAAAGTTGCTGCCTTCCATCCAGAATGTCGTTTTCCTACATTTGACACGATTAGATGTTGAAGTATTTTTAAAGAGTGCTATAATGGAGGGAGCGGTAGAAATTGGAGGCGGTGTTGAAGGGAGGCCTAGTGGGTAGCTAAGGGAGGGTACAGTTTGGTGTGTACTGTAGAGGGGGTGAGGGAATGTAAAAGCAGCTAGGAATGGTGCTTTTGGGTACCATGGAAGTACTCTCCCTTGTACTTCACCACATCCTTTCCATCGATCCTCCAGCTCAGCCACCACCCTCCCCCCTTTCTATAGCTACCACTTTCCTATTTACCCCGCAGCCATTCTTGTTATTGTGCAAAGATAAAATACAAGAGCTTCCTCCACCATGTATGACCCGCTTTGCCGGTCATACATCCTGCCTTAACTCTTAAACGTCTGAGCGGCCCCGAGGGGGCCGATTCTAGCAGAATCCTCTCTGTAGCACTCAATGTACTCAACTTCTCATTTATATTTTGATGTCAAACTGGTCACCTTCTTGTGATGCATTCAAAAAGTGAAATTTTAGAATTCAAATCACAATTTGTATGAGTGATTTCGTTCTTCGAAAGGATTGTGGTAGGTAGGTTGGGGTTGTACAATACTTGTAGGAGGTTGCAAGCCCATCATTGATTCGATCATTCATGATGCCCAAGTTCAAAAAGTGCACTATTCATGATGCCCAAGTGCAAAAGATGTTGTGATCCAATACTGGGCTGCCCAAATCCGTATAGCTAGGGGTTTAAGGGTTAACTACAAAGTTGAAGGCACCGTACGAGAAGGGACTAAGAACGGAACCTTGAGAATCCATGTGCTGCTGTTGAGAAAAGCTTCCTCCTCAAGTAACTACACTAAATAGGTAGATTAGTATTGGAAGCACTGATCTTCATTTAACACTAATCTACTTACTTAGTGTAGTACTCCATATTCTTGAAAACTTCTTCATCTCTTCATGCATATAGTTGAAGTATATTGATTACCATGATTCTAACATTGCAACTATTGTATTGTGTATATCATAAATACATATCGATACCTTATTCTTATTCCCTTTCTTTGATTTTTATTATTTTTATTTTTTCTTCCCGTATGAGAGGGAACCTCCACATACATAGGAGTCCATGAATTTAAGGGTGGAAGCCATTTTGAAGTTGTTGAGCCCTTGGAATTTCAAGAAGTAAAGAAGTACCTCAATAGTGTAATTCCAACTTCCAAGGAACCCCTTCACGAATCAAAGTTTAACAATAAGAAAGCCTCCAAGTTAGAATGAAAGATCGGATCGTTGTTTGGGCCTACAAACAAGTAAACAAATAATTATTTCAAAATAACATATTTTTTCCAAGAAACTCAAAAAAACTCAATACGTGGGGGTCATGAGGAAGCTAATATTTATGACAGGTTGCCATTTAATAAAGACTGGCCTGTAGTAATGAAGTTCAAAATTAGTATAGAAAAGGACCTTCTGCAGTACATGAAGTACTGCACTAATACTATTGAATAGCATGGTGTTTTCCTTTAAGATTTAAAAATGCTGCAAGTGACATAAAGCAATGACGCCTATACTATTAAAAGACCCCATCTTGAGCAATGTAGAGGGTAAAAAACATTGGTCATATGAAAACTTGTAACATATTTATGTAAATTAGTGTACCTAACACTAATAGTGTAATTTTTATACAGATTTATAAAAGGAAATGATAAAGTAATAGCAAATGCACCTTTCGAGTTTATGTCTTCTTCTACAGTAAAGAAAGAAAGTGGTTTTGGAAGAGATTGTGCAAGCCATTCTAGAGTTGGATTGCAAATAGGACATTTTTAAGAAAGATATGTGCTAAACACGAATCCTGAATTGAGGAAGTACAGCCTAAATAAATTGCAGCATTTTCTTTTACCTGGCTGTTACTGTACGTTATCTAGGGTGGTGGCTTCTATACACTCTGACAAGTCAATGACTTAACATTATTTGATTTTAGCATGTAATGAAGTTGCAAGCAATTTGTGTGCATGGGCAAAGTAAGTATAATACCCAACAGATGAGTTAGGTTTATTTCTGTTGTAGCAAGTATCCCGGAGTAGGGTGATTTTGGAATGAAAATTTAACAAGAATATCAAACATGTGGCTACGAGACTTTGTGGATAAATGAAAGCCATAGCTGTGACTTGCCAGCTGCTGAATTGGGGACATTCTAAAATTCGAAATTTCTAGAGAGTGCCTATAGAAAGTGTATGGAAGATTGTAAAGGACCCTGTACAAAATGGACTGATACCACAAAACCAAGAAGAATTTATTAAATCCATTAAGCAAGCATGGGAAGACATCTCTAATGAAATAACTCATATCCTCATTGCCAACAAGTCTAAACGTGGGAGGGCTCTAATTGATGCTAAAAGTGGTAGAATAAGATGAAAACTATTGTATCCTAAGATACCATATTGTTGTATGATTTTGCAAGTTTGCAGTAAAATTTTCTTCTTACAATAAAGTACACTTCGTTACCTTTCCAACGCAATTTTCCATCCGTGATTTGGCCTACAGTTTGAATCTATACTACCAATTCGAAATTACATCTTCGAATGTGTTTTCTCCCCTAGTTGTAACTCAGTTCTCGGGTACCGCAAAAGATTGGACTTATTGAAATTGTCACTTTGGAGTCCTGAAATTTGCTATGAAACCTTGAAGTTGGACTTACACGTGTTTCTAGAATGGCGCACTCTGGAATACTCGGATTGAGTAAATTGAATGTAGTCTTCAAAGCTATTACGCATGTCATGCAAAGTTCACATGAGTGAGTAATTTTTAACACCACACCAATATCAAGCATACTACCTTATGAGTGCTTATTATCAAATCAAGATATATGGTACCCGAATATCATTGTATGCTATTATGGTAGTGATATTTTTGGATGGTCTTTTTGAACAGAAAAAAAGGGTAAGACTTTGCAGACAAAATCCCTTCATACATATTACGGTGCTAACAATCTGCACAATTCTTCAAAGGAATTAGGCTAAAGTTGCTTGGTTTATGATCATTTGATGCAACGTGTGTGCATTAAGTTAGTCACATCCTTTTGAAACACGATACTGAAATCCAACAAGGTAGTCTAAGGTTTGAGGATGTAGGTTAGATGTAAATAATAGCTCGATGACTTCTTTAAGTTGATGTCGATTATGGTTAATGTAAATAATAGTTCAGTGACTTTGAGTTGGTGTTTTAAATTGGAGAAAATAAGGTCAACAACAAAAAACTTTGTTGATGATGTCGATAAGAGTAGTCCACTCTAAGAGGGGTTAGTAGTCTTATTTTAGGGGTAGTTGTTATGTACTGCAGGCATACCATCAAGGATAGGTTGAACGGACACTACATTCACGCCAACCCATACAAGTTTGATGTTCTTCTTCGAGAAGACTTTGTTGTCTCATGCCTTGAGTTTTGTACTCGTGACAAAGAATGTGGCAATGGAACAAACATGAATCAAACAACCAATATGATCGATATTATTTCAAATCATCCAAGGGGTACCCATGTAACAAGGTCCCAATTTTGTACAAAATACATTACAGGTCATGAAGTGGGCAGCACCTACACGACCCTTAGAAGGACGATTCGATGTCATGTAGCTTCAACCCCTGCTGCTAGCTTTTGAATGCTAGAGTAGAAGTTGCCATGATGCTAAAGAGTGGAAAATGTGAAGTAAGATCACCTCGATGAGAAACTATGCATGTTGCTTTGCAGAAGCTGATTCTTCACATGCTGCTCAGATTGCAGCCAATCCAGGCCACTCCACTCTCCAAGGCCCTGCTTCATCTGACCAAGGTGGCGAGAGAAGAGCAGTTCGCGAGCAGTGGCAGGCACTCGCTCCTGCTGATACTCCTGCAAGGCAGCCTTCACATTCTTCGGGCCGTGCTTGCCCAGGGCTTGGCCCAGCACTGCGGCGTCCACGATGGACATGTTGGTGCTGCGAAGGCCGTGCGGCGTGGTGGGATGCGCCGCCTCGCCCACCAACACCACCCGCCCCCACACAAACTGCTCCAGTGGCTCCCTGTCGAAGATGGCGTTGATGAATGGCTTCGCTGTGCTTTGCATGAGTTTAGAAAGCTCTGCTGGCCATGTCCTCTCCGCTTGCTCGTGTAGCTCTTTCATCGCCCGATCGTCCGCTTTCACTGTCACCGACTTGCCCTGGCATTGCAAACTCCAAGCCTTCAGCACATTCCTTCCGATTCAGCATGTGATTAAGCTCAATCAAGGGAGGCATTGAACGCAGAGCTACAACCTCATATTCTACAGTCACGTTAACACCATGTCAACTCTCAGAAGAAGATGAAATTAAGAGTATCATGATTCACCAAGGAACTTGATTCATTCCTCGACTAGTTGGATTGAAAGATACGAAAAAACGATTCAGCACAATAGACATGTGATTGGAAGTTAAGCTCCATGACAGAGATTCGAAGCAAAGATCACCCCACTGCAATCTCAAATTCTACAGTCAGGTTACCACCATGTTGACCCCTCATGTGAAGATGAAATTAAGAGGATCATGATTCCAGAGCTGATCACCGATTCATTCCTCGACTGGTTCATTGAAAGATACGGTGGAGTATCTGATGATGTCTGATCCCTGTTACTAGCAGAAACTCATCTTGTTTATTAGCCTTCAATTAGCAGAGTGGGTTTAGCTAAAAGTCTGTGGTGACTCTCCTTTGAATGAAAATAGGGCTCATGATCTCGTTTGACACAGATCAATCAAGAGCACGTCTGTTCCTGTTGAATGTGAGCTCCTGCGACATGATAAAAAGTGTAGTAAAATGGCTTCCATCATGAGAAGCTTCATAGTTTGGCGAGGGAGAAGGTGAGTACCTTGAGTTGAGGCTCCGGTTGATTGATATACCATAACCAATTCAACCTTCCATGCAGAAGCTCGTACAAAACTGCATGCGTGTCGTGAGCAATATCGAAATAGAGGCAGCGGCCCAGATCTGGGTACGCATTTCTGATAATGCTCGTCACTTCCTGAGCGGATTCGTCCGATGGTATCAAAACACCTCTCCATGCGCAGTAGCCAGAGTACCTTCCAGAGTAACAACAAAATTCAGGGGTTTAGGGTTTAAGGCACAATGCAATTTTTGCAACGATTGCGATGAAAGAATGAGCACCTTCTCTTCTCATTGGGAACAAATTTTTCTCGTGTTTTGGACATGGATCCATCGGCAGCGACCATGAAATCCGCCTCCACTTCTTCGACGGCATCCTCTCCTCCCTTGGCTACTCTCACAAGCACATGCTCCCCTTGCTCGTCAAAGGAGAGGACCTCGTGGCCAAACCTCACGATGCCCGCAGGAAGAGCGTCATGGATGAGACGGTGCAGCTCACTCCAATGCGCAGCTCGGTGATTATACCCTTCGTCTCTTGCTACAACATCTACGTTCTTGCTCTTCACAACTCTGTTCTGCACACAAGGATTCATCACAACATTCCTGTTAAAATCACCAGTGAACTATCCTAACATTCTCAAGCGAAATTAAAGCTCGTACACAACATCCACTTTAGCGTGGATGAAGTCCTCTGATGAACATTGCATAGTGTAGGCTACCAGATTCAATGAAAACTAAGCTCAAAACTGCAATAAAAAACTGCACTGGTCATGGTTTACAGTAACCTTAAAATTTGAACCCAACCCTCTTCAATACATGGACATGAAATCACTGTCTTACTAACAGTGAATTGGACTATCAAGAATCGTGTACAAAGCCTTGTGATCAAGAGCAACATGTAGGGGTGAGCAAATTGGAAATGAGATGTGCTATGAATACATTCTATCTGAAAGCGAATTTGATGGGAAGCTATGGTGCTCATTCGATGCAAATGGTGAGATGGTTTTGAGAGGTGTGACCTCTTCCACGGTGAGGGGCAGGGTGGAGTTGTCGAGTGCATCGCTCAATCCCCACTGACGGAGCGCATCGCAAGCGCGCGTGTCCAAGCCCAGGCCAGCGCCCGCGGCCGTGACGGAGAGCGCGCGCTCGAACACCACCACCTCTAGCCAGGGCGCGCAGTTGTGCAGCAGCGCGAGGGCGCAGCTCAAGCCTGCGATGCTGCCGCCCACCACCACCACCACTCGCTTCTTCTCCGCCATCCTTTGCACTCTCCCCTCTTCCCCAATTCAGCAACTGAAGCTGGCAGGCAACAATTCTGCTCACTTGTATATTTTCAGCTGTGACTGAGGCGCAGTCGACTTCCACCTTGGCAGCCAGGTGGTCGCGCATTCGCAAGAATGCATGCATGGTCCCAACATTGGCATTCTGCGAGGTTTCCTCTTAGCACTTTTGAGAAAGCCAAGAACAAAGGATGAATGAAAGAACTCTAGGCTAGGTATGAGGTTGACATAATTGTAGCTTGGTTTGTCCAATTTTTGATGTTCATAAGATTAGTGGTTCAGATGGTTCAAGTTAACCCCTACTTTCCTTGAAGCCCCGAAATGGGCTTTTGCAATTCCGGGCAGCCTAAATGAAGGGGTTAGAAGTAATATTTTTGCCTAAGAATTTTATCGGGTCCTCCTTATACTGCAAAGTGTATGTGGTAGAATTTGCAAAGTCAAATTCCAATTTTTAAGTCTTCTAGGATGATCCTTGGGTTGCGAGCCGAGATGGGGCAGCTCAAAAAAGTAACTTTTTTGAATCATGATCACTACTAAATCACTACTCAACTTTCAAAGTGACTCAAGTCAAAAAGTTTACCAATTTTACAAGGGCAGCCTCCAAAAAAATTTAAAACCAATCTTCGCAATACCCAAAAAAAACTTGGGTGACAAACTTTGGATGTTATGATCTCTCAAATGGTAAACATCCAACGGTCAATTTTTTGAAGAGTAATCAGGCGAAGATTGGTTTTAAATTTTTTTGGAGGCTGCCCTTGTAAAATTGGTAAACTTTTTGACTTGAGTCACTTTGAAAGTTGAGTAGTGATTTAGTAGTGATCATGATTCAAAAAAGTTACTTTTTTGAGCTGCCCCATCTCGGCTCGCAACCCAAGGATCGTCCTAGAAGACTCAAAATTGGAACTTGACTTTGCAAATTTTACCACATACACTTTGCAGTATAAGGAGGACCCACCAAAATTCTTAGTCAAAAAATATTACTTCTAACCCCTTCAACTAGGCTGCCCGGAATTGCAAAAGCCCATTTCGGGCTTCAAGGAAAGTTAGGGGTTAACTATCATACTCTTTTTCAAGTATCTTCAAACGGCGGCAGCGAAAAACTCTTCCTACTAGATCCCCTTGTTTGGTTTTGGCCTTGTAGATCATATGGATTGTTTGAAGTGAGTAGTGGCATGAAGGAGTCTTCTTGACATACATGAATTCCTTTATGTCCATTCTAGGTGAAGGAGTCTTTCTGGCATACATGAATTCCTTCATGTCCATTCTAGTTGAACAAGACAACAAATTTTTACCATTTACTTAAAAACAACCTTCAGCAAAAATCTCTTGCCATGAGCAACACCAACATGACTTGGTCCTTGAACGTATACAAACACTTCCTCACTCCCATATAAAGAGCGGGATGGGATCTTAAAAAGAGAGAAACTAGTTGACGCTCCCCTATATGAGATTGTCCTCACACGTGATTTGGAATGTTGATCACTTCAGTTGGTATAAGTGCTTGCATGTGCACAATTGTATGTTGTCATGCTTGCAGTCAAGTAAAGGGGTTGCATAAGTATTATTCAAAATATTTACGAGATCATCTACTGTGTACATAGTCACACAACTACCGTCAGGTTTTATGTTTCCTACACTCATATCATCAAATATATTTTATTTTTGTGGCACCTATGAGCAGAAGAGCTCATGACCTAAGTTTGCATCAAGTGATACACAAGGAGGGCTCAAAACCCCAAGCTTGAGGCAACGAAAGCCATACAAGTACCACACTATACTCTCCTTTATTAGTTCAAGGTCATTCCAATGTCCACCCTGAGAGGGATTAGTAGTCTTATACCACTGTTGTTGTGTCATGTGGGCATATCATCAAGGTTAGGTCGAACAGACACTATATTCATGCCAACCCGTAGGGTCTCGTATTCTTTTTCGTCTTCGAGGTCATTCTAAGATGACAATGTCAAGTTTTTGGTAAGAAATTCCACACTGACATAAAAAAGGGACATTCACGGTTTATGGTGTTTCCACCTGAACAGTATTCTCAAGTGCACAGGATTATGGACAAGTGTGGCTCTCTTTCGTGAACCTCCGATTTTCTACTTCTCTAATTTGATCCACTTTTCGTCACAGACAAATCCTTCGTGCCATCCCTCCTTTGACGATTCAGAGACGAGCACTTCACTGTCGGTGCACCCAATTCTGCAATCCTGCGAAGGTTTTCGTGGATGTTGATGTTGCATCTCAGAGGAGCCCATTGTTATCACTCCTCTCCCAGTCTCCTCGGTATTCCCCAGCGCTTAAGGATGGCGTCTACAGTCTCCTACACCCGAAAGCGGAGGAAAGGAGCAGTCGCAGTCGCAGAATCGTCAATTGTGTGCGTGAAACACGAGTTCGACGAGTTTCGGCATGTGAAGAAGGAGCCGGAACAATCCCCACAGAAAAAAGAGGAAGCACAACTTCTTGACTCAGTTGAATTAAGCAATGGAAGCGGAGCCAAATCTAAGTCTGCAATTAGGGCTAATGCCGCACCAGATCAGGTAACACTTTGATCTTCTCATCACAGCAAACAGACAAAATAGCTTTATCTCATTGTTGGGGTTTCGTATTGATCACTTTGTGGGGTTTGTGGGTAATAAAGTACTGAACTCGTGATTGCAGGCAGGATGTGAAGCTCTGCTCAAGGTTATGGATGAGATGGTGGTGGCCTTGGCTCCATTGACGTTTAAGCCACCAGTCACGTGTGTGTAAGTGACTTCTTAGGGTTTAGGGTTTTAGCCATCCCTTCTTGCTTGGCGCTCGTTCTCTGTAATGAGAAAGTTAGCTTCTCAATAGCCCACTGATGATATCAGTTTCTGAATTGGCTGTTCAGATATAACCCACTCGAATACGCAAGACATCCCCATGAAGAATACGTGCGAAAATATGGTACGAGCTTCAACCCTCTGTAATTGCACAGCTGTAGATTTATATGAGAGCATTTAGTAGCGAGGGTTGGTGGTGCTCTCTAAGCTTTAGAGGTTTGCAAGGACATGGTGTTCACTTTGTGTTTTTTAAACGGCAGGGGGTAAGAAAGTGGAGGTCTTGCTTGTGGGCATGAATCCAGGGCCCTTTGGAATGGCACAGGTTTGGTTTACTCATCCCTCCTTTTCTGCGATCGTGTAAAGCAAGTTATGAAGGAGTAATTTTGACTTTTGATTGTGAAGACAGGAGTACCGTTTGGGGACAGTGTGCTTGTTCGCGAATTTCTTCACATAACAACCGATGTTGTGCCTCCAAAGGAAATGCATGCAAAGCGGCCGATCATTGGACTCAAATGTCCTCGCCGTGAGGTCTGTCTGTCTGTCCACCCTTATTGTGTTCCATCCTTAGCAACCTGCATATTTGACTCTTTTTCAATCTTCTTCAACTTTGAAAGAGATTCCAGCTCATTATGCGCAGGTGAGCGGGCAGAGGCTATGGGGATGGGCACAAGCTCGCTTTGGCACAGCCAACACATTTTTAGATCGCTTCTGGATCCATAACTACTGCCCTCTTCTGTTTATGGAAACTTCGGGCAAGTGAGAATGCTTACTCAGCCATTCTCTTTAAGCACGTTTGTTGCTGTGGGGCAAATCTAAGCAGGGGTGTGCTTTTGCAGAAACCGCACTCCAGACAAATTGACCGTCACTGAGAGAGCTTCAATCACAAGCATTTGTAACACAGCACTTCGGGCTGTTATTGATGTGACACAACCGCGGTTAATCGTGGGTATAGGTTAGTATCTCTAGGAGCTCAGTTCTTCTTTTTGGCAGTACGAGATAAACAATTTTGTCTTGTGGGATGCAGGAAAGTATGCAGGTGAGAAAGTGAAGCAATGTGCACCTCCGGGGGTTGAGATCGGAGATATCATGCATCCCAGTCCTGCTAATCCGAAAGCAAACAAGGATTGGGACAAGATCATCGAAGCCCAACTGCGAGGATTAGGTGTGGAGATTTAGTCTTGTGTGATGATTCCTTTCAACAACGTTGTCTGCTACATTGTCTTCTCATCAGGAGCCACGAAGGTACACCTCTGCTTTCTATTATGCTTCGTGTTCTCCATAGTGCTAATCATCATGGCTATTTTGCCACAATCACTGCTGCGATGTTGTCATCAAAAAGACTGTTACTAGATAACAGATAACCTTTCTCTTGTGATTCACTTTCATTCAGTTGTTTATAATGTTTTAAGATGCCTGGTGTTTGTAGGTTCTTTTTGAGTCCATGTTCATGAAGTTGACTGCGAACTCAAGCACGCAAACAAGAAGAGTTTCGGACCAGCTCCATGTAATGTGACGAATGCCGTCGTTCTCGTTGTGATTATGGCTATCTTCTTACGTTGCTGTGAATTGAAGTTTCGTAAGAGCAGCCTTTTGATCGGTGATCAGGAGGGTGCAAGTACTTTGGAGCCTTGGAGGCCGGTGTTACATTGAAATAGAGTTTATTGCTGTACCTGGAATACACTGAAGGAATCTATTGTAAACGTTTCATTTCACTCATGATATTTCATCCATGCAACGCAACGTGGATACTTTTAGATGATTTGCATTTCTCATTTTTGGACTCTTCATGGTGGATGTATTTTTCATTTAGATATGATTCTATCAGCACAAAAGTAGAGTAACACTCATGAGCTTTTTGCAGAAAAGATCATGAGCTTTCAATAAGCACATTGTTGACACTTTTTGAATCAAGGCATCCGGGATTTGACCCAATTCTAATTAAAGTCCTCTTGCATGCACTTGATATTCATTGATCTAAGTCAACAAAATCAGAACATTATATTCTTAATGAATGCATGAATATCTCAAATCAACACTTTATTCTCACAATGTTGCAAACAAAGCAGAACACAGCCACCTTCCACTTGTCCTACCAACAAATCCTTAAACTTATTCTTATCCAAACATAAAGCTTGCAAAAAAAAAACACAGTATCTCTCCAGCACCTTCTTTACAAGATCATGACATGTTCATACAAAATCCAAACAATACAGAATGCAATCCCGTTCCCAAGACCTCTCCAACAATAGAAAGCTAACTAGCAGATTCCTACGCCGCAAGAGCGGCCTGGAGCTGGTCGATAAGATCTTTATCAACCTTGAACGCAGTCTGGAGCACAATATCATCAATCCCAGAGGCAAATAGATTTGCAGGCAGAGAGATGGTACCAGGATTGGAGCTGCTAAAAGCAGCATACGCCATGGCGGTAGAGTTTTCCAAGTTAATCTGGTAATGCACAAGCCCCTTCGGAAACACGAACACATCGCTCTTGTGCAGGGTCTGCGTGTACAGCTTGTTGGTGGAATCCACAAGACCCACCTGGAGCTTGCCCTTGAGGACAAACAAAACTTCAGTTCCCCGCGGGTGAGTATGAAGAGTGTTGATCCCGCCGGGGAGATACTCCAGAAGCGCCGTGGACACGCCCAGGCCTGTGAGTGCTGGGAAAGTGTCGGAGTTCACCCGCTTGATGGCGTACTTCGCGGGTGGGACGAGGCCGCTCCCGTTGCGAAGGAGTGTCGATGTGAAATAGTCTCCTGTCACTGTGCTCCTGTTCGTCATCACGGGAACGAAGAAGTCCGTTGTTAGCTCGGGGTCTGACGCCATAGCCGCCACCGCCAAGGATAGCACCACGAAAACTCTCGCCATAGCCATCATCTCGATCCTGCACTGCTCTTCCTCCCTTTCACGTCCACCACCTGCAGGTTGTCGCTGTTTCTAGATTATAAAACGAATACTGATCGAGGCTCACCACCACCCTGCAGGTTGCTGTATCTAGATTACAATTGAACAGTGGTCGACAAAGCATCTTTACATCTTTTCAATGACACAATACTATCATTGACTTGGGACCCAGGGTAAAAGATGTCAGAAATCATTCGCCGAGGATATATACTCCGGGGTCCTGGAAATATGCTATATGGTTAAGTTTCGGAAAGACACGGGTGCGGATATTCTAGTTTTAGCTTCACAGCTCTTGTCTGAGGGTGCAAAGAAGTGGATTGATGGGCTTGCATACCAGTATTTGGATCGATCGATATTAGCTCGAAAAGTTGGAGATGGCAGGCAAGGAAGGCAGGTTACAGGTCATGGAGAGTGCGACCCACATGGATATGATATAGCTAGCAGCAGATGCTGCTGCGGCAATGATGAGGAGAGGCAATCAGGCAACTTGCAGCGCGCAGGCTTGCAGCAGCAACGTCGCGTCGGCCTCCTTTGAAGATGACCAAGCTTGCACCGTGATGATCTTGACATCTTGGAGACTGTCCACCCACTTTTATTACTCTGTACTGGATCCTCACCTCTCTGGTCAGACTTTGCCCTTTCTTTCCCTTTCTCGGTCTGCTAACTCCCTTTTCAAACTTGGTCAGTGCCAACTTTTACTTACATACTCATCAATCCGGCAGTTTGTTGGTGGTGCAGTGAAAGGAGGGGAAAATCTCTGTGAGTGGGGTAAAATTTGAGATTTGGTAGAGAAAGACGTAATCAGTCGCAGCTTACGTGAATGCATGCCGAAATGGGAGTTGTAAAAGTGCCGTTAACTTGGGGGTTTGAGATCTAAGCTTAAGCAGTTCCTTACACTGATACTGGTGTCAGTGTCAGCTTCACAGCGAATTGGATTCTCCGACGGGCGCACTTTTCAGGCGATTTCTATCGGTGTTTGTGGCTTGATGAAAATTCTACATGCAGCTTGTTTCAAGGATGGATGTAGTTTTACATGCTCGACATAACTCTTGATATAAAAGCGCTCGAACTCGCAGCGTGTTCCTTACCCTGGGCACATGAGGCATATGGGCAGCCAATTTGCTTGGCTCGATGGGCATGACTGGTTCTACCATGCAATCACATGCGGGCATGTGGCAAGTAGAAAATCCACTTTGGAGTGAAAGGGGTAGTCAATTTGAGTGCCCAAGGCATTTGCTGAGTCAAAGGGGCAGGCAATTTGACTGCCCAAGGAATTTGTTTGGAAGCTCCTCTCTCTTTCCACATCGCACTGACACCTTCACTCATGCAAAGCAAATGGTATGGATTCACGCTAGTAGGCAATTTGACTGCCCAAGGAATTCGCTCGGAAGCTCTTCTCTCTTTCCACATCGCACTGACACCCTCACTCCTGCAAAGCAAATGGTATGGATTCACGCTAGTGAGCAAGGGTGGCAGTGTGCGCGAATATTGTTTTATTGGTTTAGTCTCACAAGTGATTGGTTACGCGAGTTGGTCAGTTGTAAACACACAGTAAAAAGACCGCAATCGCACGGGAAGGTTGGACTCTTCCGTCTGCGTGTGTTTGATAGAACCCGGTGAGGTTGGAGGCCCATATATGGGCTTCGTTTGCCTCATGCGTGCATGCTACGTGTATGTTAGGATTGCTCATTGCATTGAAGCGGTGATATTACAAAGATTGGAAGATGACATTAAAAAGCATAGAAGTGTGACACTTTAGAGCTAGAAGGGTGATATTATAAAGGTCCAATAGGGTGACATTATACAATTTGGAGGGGTTTGATTACAGAGGTTAGAGGGTTGATCTTTCAAAGGTTGGAGGTTGGACTGAGATAACAGAGATTAGGCATGACAACTGATACTAGATGTACTCGTAACCCCCAGTCACATCTAATCTCTCTTATGTCACCCTTCTGACTTTTCTGATATCACTCCTCCTACCACCATGGGTGTCTGACCACCTTGGTAAATATTGTATACATAAAACAGTAGAGAGTTAGATGAAATCATTCAATTTTCAAGAAGTTTCTAAATATAAGTTTTTAGATCATATTAATAATAACAAATGCGTGAATGTAATAACTAATTGAGTCAAATAGATAATTGGGAGTGTAACAACAACTACTTTGTTACCCAAAACTTTCTCTTTAATATGCATATGCCACATTTTGATCACTCCTCAACTCTCAGAAATCCATAAATTATGATTTAAGTCATTATTGATTGGTTTGGAATCTCTTTTTACATTGAAGCCTATGTGCATGACTTTTACTTTGATTATTTTTTTTAATGTAAAAGATTATCTATGGTATAAATATTTCACTATATGTCAATATTTATACATTATCATCATTCACATATACCTCATATTCTTTAGTTTTCAAGGTTAAGATATTTTGAAATCAGAAAACATATATACCTAAGATCATTACTACATTTACATTCATACGCAGTGAAGAACGCAATAAGAAATTTGTTTGAACAACTTGGAATGGAGGTTGTTATGCCCTCTGAAACAAGTGAAACTTTGGAGAGTATCACCACAAAAGGTGAAGAGATGGAGTTGAAGAAGGAAACTGAGTTGAAAACCGAGCAATCGTATCATAAAGAGAGTGATGCAAAGAGTATGGCAAAGGAAGTTGTAATGGAGAAATACGAAGAAGAAGGAGAAGAAGAAGAATATGAAGAAGAAGAAGAGTATGGAGAAGAAGAAGAGTTTGGAGAAGAGTATGGTGAAGAGTATGGAGAAGAGTATGGAGAAGAGTACGGGGAAGAGTATGCAGAAGAGTATGGAGAACAGTATGGTGAACAATATGGAGAACAATATGGAGAACGATATGGAAAACAATATGGAGAACATCTCTATTTCAAAGTTGCAAACATAGCACACGAGCTTGAAATTGAGCAACATAGTGTAGATGAGTCACAATATGATGTGAAAACATTGCTCAAAAATAACAAGTTGAACATAAAGAATATTGGTGCTTTGCAAGAAAGGGTTGCAAGTTTGGATGGAGAGGTGGAAACCATGACTAGTCATTTAGCGAGGTTACAATTTGAGATGATAAGATTACAAAAATTCAATGTTACTCTATTTCTTGGTATAGTATTTGTAGTTTTACTATTTATTGTTCACATATTTATGTGAAGTTATCTAAGGCATGAAGGGGTTGAACATCAAAATTTGACATTTTGAATGACAAGCTATACCTCCATGAAGATCCATAACTTTTTCATCTAAAGTTTGTCTTTATCATATTAGTTGGATTCAATCTTAAATCCAATCTAGTTCTTATATTATTTTATAATATATAGATTTATCAAACATGGTTCAAATTTGTAGCATGCATTTTGTTTAATGCAAAAGTTGATTTACAATTTTTAGGATAAAAAAATAAAAATAGAAATAAAAAATAAAAAATAGAAATAAAAAAATAAAAAATAAAAAATAAAAAATTCGTGACTTCAATATAGTTAATCCTCATGCTTCGTAACCACTTATTTCTCCCGATACTGAATTTCAAAAATACTACTCATTATATGTATGGTATGATGTACATATCATATTATGTATATTATAAATGATCAACAAGTTTTCATTTCTTTTCTTTTTCACGACACATGTTTGAAACTAGGTAATTATGTGTATCAAATCTGCATTTGCATATTTAAGGGCAATGGTTTGTTATGTTTCGTTCGTATACGACGGTATGATCTCGGGAACCGCGAGTCAAAGAGGGAGGTGTTGTTGGAAGTGGGTAGTTTTGTAGGGGTGCAAGCAACAATCAGATCATAAATCAGGTTCAGAGATTTTCAAATATTGAATTTCAAAGTATTTATGGTTTCAAAAACTACCCAAAAAAGAACCAAATCTTGGATGGAGCAGAAGGAAAAAAACAAGAGAAACCCAACCCCGCAAGAATCACGTTCACTGTCTGGGGCCCTAGAAAATTTACCAAAAAAAAAGAAAGGTGGGCCAAAAAGTGTAGAAACCATAGAAACCTAACTGTTTTTTTGACGGTAGCATGGACAGGGATGAAGTATTTATGCAAGAGTGACAACCATGGTTGTCACATTGAACAATTTACTATTCATCACATTGGACACTTTGGATGATTTTATATCTTGGCATTATGATCGGGTCAATATAAGGGTGATAAATAGAACTTGTCCAATGTGTACAATCAATGTGATGGATAATAACTTGTCCAATGTGACAACCTTGGTGGCAACGCTGTGCAAAAGTACTAGTAAATTGGAATACAACCTCGCAAGTGTTGCAATCCAGCTAACCCATTTGAAGAAAATGACACGAGACCGACACCGGTTGTAATGGAGAAGTTTGGAGCACCGATCATCCAAGATTTGCATTGCACCTACCTTTCGACCTCATGCTGGAAAAAGCCCCCGGATTGCGACCTTGCTCACTGTCTTGCTACGATTCCGTAACACCATAGCAGGTTCGCCACCTGCCGCACGAATATTTAATTTTTTTGAAAAAATAAGGTTCGCCTCCCAAAAAATGATTTTTTTGAGATTCGTTTTCTTAATTATTTAATAAAAAATTATTCGTGTGCAAGAGATAGATGTACTTAAATTTTCATCTTAATTTCATTCTTCATCAATTTTTGGCGGCCATTCTTAGTTAACCTAACTACGATACATACCCTAATCTTGCTTAAGTGGTCCCTGTAGAGTGTTTCTCCTCCCTTTTCACTTTTGTATGTTTTTTCATTCGCTTGTGCTTGTGTATGAGAGAAGGTTCAACCATGGCGCCTAAACAACAAAGAGTAGACTTTGCATTTGTTCCTATTACAAGAGAGGAGAGAGAAGTGGAAATTGCGAAGGAGTTTTGTACTTTGAACCAGAGGTTGGAGAGGGAGCAATCAAGGCCAAGCAAAGAGATTTTCAAACGGCCTGTAGGCAGACCAAGACAAACAGAGAAGATATTGTTGAAGCCAAAGGTGAAAAGATGAAGCGATCAGTGGAGACAAAGAAGCCTAGAGGTTCTTATACGAACTGGTTTACTCCTCTTTTGTGGCCTCCTATTTTCAATGCAATGAAACAACATCGCAACATTGGAGGAGCATGGAATTTCTTAAGGTCAGCCTATAGAAAACCTGGAGATCTCTCTTGTGTGTATGACAATTTATCCAAAAGCTCTATGAGAGAATGGTTTCATCCAAATGGAGACTTGAAAGACACATACAATCGTTGTGTGGAATTTGGCACTTACTTTGCCAAATCCGCTCAACATTGCCCGATTTTAAACTCTCACCCTATGTTGAAAGAAGAGATTTGTGCAATTTTGAAGAAGATGAGGAAGGCAGGACAACCTCTCTATGCGGTTTGTATTCAGCCATTGATCAAGGCTATTATCCTTGACAAAGCTCCGCATATCCTTGAGGGTACACATTCTACAGCATTCAAAGTGTCTTATAAATGGACAAAACATTTTGTGAAAGCTGAACTTAATTGGAGTTACAGGGCTGCGACTACAGCAGCTGGTAAACTCCCAAGAGATTTCGAAGAACAAGGCAAGACAATGGCACAACGGTGTGCTTACTTAGTGAAAGTCCACAACATACCCAAAGAATTGGTTGTGAACACTGGCCAAACGGGCATTCACTTAGTACCCACAGGAGGATCAAGGACATGGGAGACTCGAGGAGCAAAGCATATCAAAGTACATGGGACTGAAGACAAGCGTCAAATTACAGTGACAGTCTCTTCGGCGGCCAATGGACATTGCTTGCCATTCCAAGTCATTTTCCAAGGTACCACCACAAAAACCTTACCTAAGCTTGAAGGGGGTAGAAAGGAGTGTGAAATGTCTGGGTGGAACATTTCCTATAGTTACAATCATTGGTCTACGCTAGACACATGCAAAGAGTTTGTCGAGAAGATTCTTCGACCTTATCTTGATGCACAAATTCACCGAATGTCACTACCGGCAAATCAAGAGATGATATGGCTCATTGACTGCTGGAGTGTGCACATTAGCAAAGATTTTCGAGATTGGATGAGGACACATCATCCGGAAATTCTTATACTCTATGTACCGGCAAATTGCACAAGTATCTATCAACCAGCGGACGTTGTCATTCAACGTCCTTTCAAGCATGCCTTTCGCCAAGAATTTAACAAGTTTACTATGGACACTATTTCAAGCCAATTGAAAGGACATGAGGATGTGCAAATGGATTTCAAGATGAGCACATTAAAGCCTCATATATGTCATTGGCTTTACATGGCTTGGATCAATGTTTCACAACGAACGGACATGATTAGCAAAGGATGGACACAAACAGGATTGTTAAGAGCCTTTGACACCAACTTCCAAAAGGAAGCTATGTTGGATAATATGTCAAAAGCCTTGTTCAACAACAGTGAATTACAAGTACAAGCTTCTTCTACAGAGTGCAACGAAGACATTGATGTTGACATTTCTTTAGAGACTATAATGGAGGAAAATCTTACAAGGGTGGCTGCATTGTCCAACTCAATCAACTCAAACAAGATGTCATCAATAAGAGAGCTTGCAAGGAAGAAGACATCACAATCCTAATCAAGTAAGTGATTCTACAGCATTTATTAGTAATTTTATATTGGATTAGCATGTTTACACAACAATCAAAAGCTTGTTAGTTAATTTGCAATTATTTGGATTGTCAAATTTTGCACAATGTCTATGCTAACAACAACCTCCTTTTCAGTTGTTCACCACGAGGTCGACCCAAGCATGGTCCTGCACAGATCAATATCATCATCAGATTATCATCATCAACAATTTCGGCTCTAAAAACTATATACAAGACATCAACATGAGGCTTTCTCAAACCCTCACTTTTGAGCTCCGACAGCTTTGAAAGGTTTTTTGTGATTTTTCTTGAGCCTTGCTCCTTCTTGCTTCGACATGCATCAATCGCCTGCCTTCAAACAGGTCCTTTGGCATCTACCACATGGCTTTCAAACAGGTCCTTTGGCATCTACCACATGGCTTTCAAACAAGTCTCGGCAGCACACCATGTCGATTGCGCCGTGGGAAGGAAAACTTGACATGAAGCAGCACATCAGGAGGGTTCACCTGTCCAACAAATGCTCAAAGTGATCAGCAAATGATAAATGACTATCACTTGAGTTGATGAAACCTCTCAAAAGTACAAAACCTTGACCTCAAAATTTCTCCTTTCAATTTCTGCATATGGTACCCAAACAATTGAGATTGTCGGTGCAGAATCTTACCATTCAAATGACAGAAGGCATGATTGGTGATTGGTGTGCAGGAACTGGAACAGCGTGAAGCTCCGCTATTTTCGAACCCTAATTCTCCACCGGCGATCCATGGGCTTGGCGCCGTGCTTGGGACCTCCGGTTCTTCGCACCGCCTTCTCTCGCAGATCCCTCGTCACGAACAATGGTTGTCGCTTCGGGCTCATCATGGCTCAATGCCAATGCCTCAATTCCTGGTACTGCAATCACAGAAAGATGTTCGTCTCTAACGTTCCAGAGATGAAAGTACGAATCCTTGCGTGAAGCAGTGGTTGATGAATGCAAATTTTGTCAAGCCAGAATCAGGGATCAGGGCCGAGTCTGAGACTGAAGCTTCGCCACGAATACCATCAACTCAAAGCATTCCAGCTCTGGAGAGTGATTTTGAGGCAATCAAGCATCGCAGTTCATCCATCGAAAAACTCAGCAGATGATCGATTGCAGGCTTGCAAATGCCACAACGACGCAAAGAGTCTAAATTCTTCCCGTCGGAATGGAATCACTTCAACTTCGAATTGTCCAGATCATTGACCGATCCGGCCGTCACTCGGTCACAAGCGGTGCTCATGACGGCGAAGATCCTTCGTGTGACCAACGGAAGTGCGGGGAACCCATTTCAACATTCCTGTCATCAGATCGAAGCGCTTGCTGTGTAGCAATCGGTCATCAGTTCAACAATGCAGAGCAAGACTCCGAAAAGCAGAACTGTGAAAAGCGGCAAAGCGGCAGGAAAGCAAAAAGCACAGCTTCGAAGATGAGAGATGGGAAGCATTGCGTGAGAGAGGCTTTTATGCAACACGAGGCTTGGCGTTCAGCACCGCAAGTTGAGGGAGTGGAACGCGCAGCCAGGCTGTAGACGTAGTGGTGGCCCTGATTTCCTGTACTTTCGTTTTTATTTTGGTACAATTTTAATGTTATTCGTTTCTTTTTCCTTGTAATTTCTGTTTTTTTACGTTTTCTTTTTTGAGAATTATTTATGAACGAACCTGCTATGGTGTTACGGTTGTCTTGCTATCCGGATTGCTTAAATGTCAGGTTGGGGCAGAGATTGCAATGTTTTGATTAGCAGCAGCAGTTTTGTTGTGAGAGGGCAACTAGAAGTAGGAGGCTCAAATTTCAAAGTGGCAATCGAAGGAATTTGATTTTGTAAGATGTGTAAAGTATGTAGGAGATTGGATTGGTTGGAATCACAAATTTTGGATTTATCTTGAATCAGTTATGAGTTTTTGAAGTGGAAACTGTAGGTGTTCTTAAAACTCACTGATCTAGAATGTACATCTTGAGTATGTTGTAATTCAAAGTTGGAAGCTGCAATGTACCTTCTATTTGGATGCTCATAGTGAGTTGTATGGTTTCTTGTGGAGTTGTAGTGGTATGTCATAATCAACTTGCTTATCCAATGCCTTGGAAATTGCACTCATATCATTGTAATGACTTGTTCTGTAGTACTAAGTCAATACGCATGATGTTCTTAAGGAAGCAATGATTCTTTTATAGATGTAGCAAAACCATTTTAGCTAATTGGTGTTGAGTAAAGTTACCTATTCTAACCTCCATCTAGTAAAGGTATAGCCGAAGTCAACACTACATCTCTTCTCCAATAGTCACGAGAAAATCGCAATTTGTTAAGGTGGTTTTTTGAGTTTTGCCATTGTCACAATATTCTTCAACCACACCATGAAGTTTCACTTCAACATAACCTTAAGCAAAGTCTTGCAATCACATAATGTGTTCCGTTCAAACATTGACCTAAACTCCTATTCAAAGAATATAAGAAGAAAAGAAGAATCATGTTTAACAATGTTCTGACACTCAATTCAAAGGAGACACACTTGACACACAAAGCACATGTCAACCCTAAAACTCACTTACTACAAGAACTGATGTGGTTTTGGATAATTGTACAACAATTTGGAACTCTACCTTCCGAACGCTACAAAGAGCTCCACTTACTTGTAAATTTCAGCTCATCCTTCCACTAACATCTACAAACATATTATCGATAGATACAAAAGAAGACAAAAAACAGGTCCATGCGAAATATATATGAGCATTCTTACTAAACAATGTGCATATTGCAACACACTTTGGAAAAAGACACACCCTGCGAATGCTCAAGAAAATCCCCAAGAATGGTCAATACCTCATGGAAAAACCCTAAACACGTTGTCAGGTCGTTTTTCCATTTCAGCATTGAAATGGATTATTGTTGGTTCCCTTCCCTTCCGTTGGAAGGTGAAACACAGATTTGCAGAAACACTGTACACATAATAACCCCATGGAGTGCTAGTAATAACAACAACAAAATACCATCATCCTCACGATGTGATTATCTACTACCTCGAGTTTTGGGAAGATCACCACTTAACCGGACACGTTTTCCATTCGTATGATACAGTCTCTCTCCCAAACCTGAAACTGAGTCTCTCGTTAAAAATCTTAACACCTCTTCTGTCCTACCCATGAATAATCGTCCGAAAAACAGACGTACCGTTTTGTCAAAATTCACAATCATCCATTCTGTTTGCTGTTTTCTGGTTGGGGTTTGTCACTTTTCCACTGCACGCCTTGGCATCTCGATGCCGATCTCACACTCTTCGTCGTCTTGCATGTTGAGTAATAGTGAGTGGCCCCTCTTCAAACTTGTCACTGGAATCGCATTCCCGTTCATTCCATCTGCACACCAAACTCAATACAATGAATTTCGTATTCATCAACAGAATCTAGACTCATTTCGGAGTCTGGACTCGAACAGGTTTTGAATTCTTCGGTTTCGTGTGATGATTGAACATTGAAATCGAGAGATCTGAATGTTTGTACATTCTCAGGGAATTTTTCCCATCTAGGGAGCCCTGTCTTATGGATTGCTAAAAGTCCATATGTGGTTGTCATATGTACACTCTCTCACGAAATGGGTGCTTGCAGGCAATGAGCATTACGATACCACGTTCGGCAACAAAAGCATTCCATTCGGAGCTACTTGATGGACGGAATATGAACTACTGAGAAAAATCATGGTGTAGAACTACTCAAATTCCCGGAGTTGATTTCTCATTGAGATCGTAATTGTTGTGCAGAGAGGGGGAAAAGGGGGATTTTGTGCTTGTTCAGGTTCCTTGTGTGTGTCCAGATTTACTTTGGATGTGGGCATTGCGAGGCTCGGAGAATTATGAGCTGTTTGCGTACCTCCGGGGGAGACGAGGCACACAGTGTCGGTATTCTGCAACAACACACTGTGTCTCTGTCCTTCGACTTCGACCTCCACAAGCAGCAATGGTCTTTGTTCAATCTTCACGCGCCCCACCAACACCGTCCTCGTTCGCCCTTGCGCGTCCACCACCATCACTTGACTGCCTGTGTGCAGCTCCGACAGGTAGGACGTAACGCCACCCGCCATGCCCACATATGCATGCACTGGACCCTGCAATCGGCACCCAAAACAATCTTAATCTCGCAGCAATCCGGAACCTCGAAGAGTATCTAGAGCCAATTCTAAGCATATGACTTACAGCGTTGACACGAAACGGCCGAGAACTCGTATGATCGATGTCTGACCACTCGGAGTGCACCAAGAAGAGAGCTCTCGAAAATGACCCCACCTGCACACATGGAGAAAATTATGAGAATCATGCGGATAACAATGACGAGAATCAGATGTGTGCCATGATGGTGGTTCGGTGGGTGTAAAGTCGAAGAATATGTTGATATGATTGGAAGATTTGGGGGATCTGATGTAACATGTGACGGGTGGTTTTTGGGAGGAGAGATTTACCAAGAGGCCTTCGCCAGGGTGCAAGAGGTTGCAGAGGTCAACACAGACGCGGTCGCCAAGTCCCACAGGCTCCACGACAGTGACGGTGGCCGTCACCAACCTGACGCCCATCGTGGCTTCTCTTCGCCCTCGCAAGTATGCTTTCAAAGCGTAGACCTGTGACGGATCCTCTGTTTGCAGGACGATGCCGTCCGTGCCCTTGCCCAGCGCCTCCACATACAACTGCGCTTCACTCGCGCTGTTCGCCACCGCGTACAATGACGTACTGCATCCCTGAAACGCCGTCACTATCCTCTCCGCGGCAGTCACCTGCACGCTCATATATCAGTCCCCCGAAATCTCACTCACGCACCCACTTTGCTACAGATTCGCCATTTCCAAGTGGCGCGGTTTGCACGTTCTCATGGAAAGTGTGGTAGGGTCTGTTGCGTTTGAGGTTTAGAATTCGAGGTTTAGAATACGATGAGAAGCGGTTTATGTTACCTCTGACTCAAGGCCGTTCACGATGACGGTTTCCACGCGGCCCATGAGATTGTCCAGCGGCCCCCCAGATGAGTAGTTCGTTAGCACGGCCGCTTGCCGGTTCTGCGTGTCGACGAACTGGTCGCCTTCTAGGAGCAAGGGCCGAATCCTAGCCACCCCTGCATATCAAATTCTAGACTCTTAAGAAAAAGTGCTGCAAAAGTGCTGTCATACCGACTGATGTGATCTGATCTGACCCACAAGGAATTCATGTGTGTTCATAGATTTGAGTGTCAGACTTACTAGTCCAGTCGTCAGCAAGGTCTTTGGTGTCAGCAGTGAAAATGAAAGTGGTCCAGCCGTTTTCCAGAGCGGAGGTCATCACTTCCTTGCTACTAGTCCATAGCCACACGGACTTGGAAGCTTTCTCCCGGACGCCAATGCGACCGCTCGCCACTCGATCCGCGGAGACCGCGGAGATCGACCTTGAGAAGAACGCATTCGTCCTGCTGGTCACGGGTGCCCTCGAAACCGGCAAGCTGAGGGATCGGGAAGGATCCGGCAAGCTGGGGGCTCGAAAAGAATCAGGCGGCAAGCTGCCGCTGTGATGCAAGCTTAGGGTTAAGTCATGAACATCCGGCCGGGGGGCTTTCGGCCAAAGCTCTTGCGAGTGCTGCGCGACAGGGCGCTTGCGCGAGTTATCGAACGCGGCCTCAGTGGCGGTCGTGGACGGCTCGCTCACTGGCGGAGGCCCGGACTCTGGATTCAGCGAGAAAAGCTCCTCGCAGCTGGAGCGCCGGGAAGCGCCCGACGATCCCATGGAATCCTGCTTCCAAAGCTGCTGGGGCAGAAAGTCGTGCATATCCTGATTATAAGTCGTTGACGAGAGAGATGACCCCCGCAGCGACGAGTTGAACGACGATTGATTCGACAATCCTCCCCTTGGTGCCGTAGCGTATTGCGCCCCAAAACTGGTTGATCGGAAACTATTGATATTGGGAGACGGCACCACTGGCATCAGTGGCTTGCTGATTGCGAAGGAGCGCACGCTGTCCACGCCCCCGGAGTTTCGGACGCGCGTCACGAAACACGTCAAGTTGTCGATGAAATACTTCCTATCTTTCTTCATGTTCCTACACAAAACCCAATTCCATGCCGATTCAGACCTCTGCTAACATTCAAATCTCCTCCGCCATTTTCGAGCTTCCCTGGGTTTCTACGCGGGGTTTTGTAGGATTGCAAAAGATGAAGAGGGATTCCGCACCTGTCTAAAACAACGTGGTACGCCCCGTGTTTCTTCGCTTCTTCAACGACAATCATCTTCGGGTGAAGGCCGGCTTTGACTTCCACCGTGACGGTCACTCCAGCGCGCTCACAGCACCGGTCCAGATCCTCGATATTCGCCAACATATGCTGCTTGGTAACAAGCTCGTTCTCTAGAATTCTGCGGTTTGCTCCAAGCCAGGAATTTTCATCCAATCGACATTTGTATCCCACTGCATCACAAGAAAACGAACGCCACCAGTAAGTTTGAATCCTAACATTCACGCCACCGACAATTCAGTGGTGATCAGCGCCACTGGGACTTACTGGGATTGAGCACATGAGAGAGCACGCCGACGACACGAAGCGCGTCGCCTTTGCGAGCCACATGGCCGAGCGCCCAATTCAAAGCTTGCATGCAGATTTCCTTATTGACATCCAAGACGACGAGCACCACGCCCTGGACGGCCATCGCTTCGGGATGCAAACGCAGCCCGGTGGTGGCGTCCTCCATTCCCACATCTGATGACGAAGACCCGGCCATCCTTGGTCAGCAGTATGCAGTGGTCTAGCTAGTGGCCGGGCCAATTGGGATAGCACGGGGACATGGTTGCAAGGATTTCATTCATGAAATGAGCATGGCGAGCCAGCCAGAAGTGAGCATTGCTGCGAGCAGACAAAGGGGAGGCCGGTAGGGGGGGAGGAGGGGCTGGGGCTGGGAGGGAGGAGGTAGGAAGAGGAGGAAAGTCGCAGTGGGTGGAAGCATCTCGGGGTCGCGGCCATGTGGGCGGGTGAAGCGCCGGGCGGCGCTGAGCGCGCACCACCAAACAGTAGTCCCGTTGCGAGATCTCTGGGCTTCATTGAATATTATGCTGCGATGCCGCCTCGCTGCTTCGCCCCCATCCCTGGCCCCCTCCCAAAACTTCCACATTTCTTGAGGAATTGTCAACGCACTGCTGACTTGTGGATGTTGGTCATGGTGCAGAAATTTAAGGTTTCTTTTTGTTTCTTGGGGCCTTTCCCTACGAGAAGGAGGTGGGTCTAGTTGGTTCACTGGAGATCAGTGCTACGAGTGTTTCTCGGGGGCAAGGGAGGGGTAAAGAGTCCCCTAGCATAGGCTGAAAATGTTAAAGAGTAGGTTCCACGAGTAATTTGGGGCAGTTGGCTTCAATTTTGAATTCAAAATTATCGAAAATAGTTGTTGGAGGTCCAAATCAAAAATTCTAGGGATTCTCAAGGAAAAATCTCATTTGTTGATGCACATAGCACTCATTTACAAGCGTCCAGTCTAGTTCCTTTACTCTCAAGAAATTTTTTAAAAATTGAGTACATGCCACGTTTAACTAACTCCGGATTCCTTTGGGAATTCTAAAATGCAAGAGATTTTGGAATTTTTGGTTTTGTGAAGTGACTACTATGCTAATTGAAAATTAACTTCGGAGGCTTTGCGTATTATTATATTCTTGTGGAATCCCTGAAATGATTTGATAGTTTGCTTCAATTTGTGTTCTCAAGCTATGGAGGGAGCCTCCTATGTGTTACTTTATTCCCACTCCACAAGTAGTTAACTATAGCATGGATGTGATTATAACTCTCTTTTATTATTATTATTATTATTATTATTATTATTTGTATTATTATTCTACCCTTGGAAAGGGACCGGAGTTTCTATCTATCTATTATTATTCTATTTATTTATTTTATTTTATTTTTGTGTGTGTGTTTATTCTAGGAGAGGAAGTGACCATCATCGTCACTGAAAATAGAATTTCAAATGTGCAATTCCAAGAGGAAGTTGATGAGTATTTTTTGTTGTACTTATGTGATAGGTGGTAGGAAGTGACTGTTCACGTCGTGGCATTGTTGTCGGCAAAAACGGACTCCCTACTTGTGCAATTTCAAGAGGGAGTTGATAATAATTCTTTACCATATTTGTACATTGGAAGGCAAGAAACAACCTTTCACGTTGTGACGTTGTTGGTGAATACAAAATCTTTACCTTGCACTTTCAAGAGGAATTTTGATGTGATTTTTTCTGTGTATTCATGTGATAGGGCGGTACATCATGTTCGTTCATGTTGTGACCTTGTTAGTAGTTGGAGAAAAAAAAAAAAAAAAAAAAAAAAAAAAAAAAAAAAAAAAAAAAAAACTCTTTGAATCCATGTGATGAACAAATGTTTTCGAAGACTCTGTCGAAGTCTGTGGATAGACTTGCGATTACATTTTTTTTGGTCAACCCTCAGTTCCCAAGAAGATAACAGAGAAGGGAAGTAAATGCGAGCATGTCTTTTGCTTGAAGCGGCAACACACTTGAAGTGAAAGTGCAGTAAAGTCCGTGGGGGGAGGCTCTTTTACAATTTTGGCATGTTTTGCCATTTGCAGAGACGTTTACATCTACTGTAATGCAAGAGCGCTTCCCCCATGCTCCAACCCAGCGGTATTATAGTATATTACTGAAGGCACCACAAGCCTTTGGCTTGGTGGTTAGGGCTTAGGCTCCCAATGAGGAGGACGTGGGTTCTAATCCCCATGCCCGGGTGGTGCTCACCACTACAGTCCACCCAACTATTGTGGGGGGTCTTTGGACCTTGTTGTATGGGTATCTCAGAGCCCTTTGGGCAGATACTATGTCAAGTATCTTCAAGGCATAAAGGTACGTTCCCACTTGGCCTTAGAGGTGGTGTTAGAAGGTGGTCTTATCTCCTTAAAAAGAGTGTGTGTCCACACCTACATTCTTTAGTAATTACCAATCCTACATGGATGCCCACATGGCACACTCTAAAACTTGGAGGACAAAAAAAATATTAGCTAGTATTTGGGAGGACAAAAGATAGTTGAGCATTAGTAGGCAAGTGTTAAGGAAGCACCACAATTAGAAATATTCTCAAGTTTTGAAGACTTAAGAGTGGTCTTAGTTAATGGGGCCTTTGAGGAGCCATTATGTAATTGAGGCTACTTTTAAAAACACTTTTCCAAGCCTCATTGATGAGGCCTTCCCTAGGAATAAGGAATTTCCCCAAAATTGTGGAGGTCTTAAGTTTTAATGTATGCTCTTATCAAAGGCCAGGTGGGAAGGGGCCTTAAGTAACTAGGCTAGAAACTAGCGTAGTTATAGTGTCCACCCTCGAGAGGGGAAAGTAGTATTGTTCTAATTTCCCCTTGTCCGGTGGCCATCGGGATATTAGCATTACAAATGGACACTTCATTCACGCCGGCCCCTTAGAAAGGACCGGAGTTTCTATCTATCTATCTATCTTATATTACTGTAGAAAGTCGTGAAATAAATTAACCGTAGAAAATCAAAAGCCCCCAAGTCTGCCAAAACTTCTCAAAACCACCTTTTTTCAATGCAAGATGAAAATTTTTAATTTTTGATGTAATCTCAAGTGTGTAAGCCTAAGATCTTATACTTGGCTTGTCCATGCATGTGTGTACGAGAACTTAGTTTCAAATTCTTACCAATTGTGAGATCATAACATTCAAAGTTGATAAAAAAAAGTTATTTTTCCTTGTTGCAAGATGGGTTCAAAAATTTTGTGAGCCCAAAGAACCAATTTCAAGAGTAAATTTGAATTGTGGCTTTTCAAAAAAAAAATTCCCGTGTAAGTTTCAAATACATCTATGCTAATTTTACCCTCATACAACTTATAAAAGCTAAAGAAATGCCTGATTTCTCACCTAAAGGTCTGCTGAAATTCAAATACAAAGGAAAGTCTTTAACAATAAAATGGCATGTGAAGAATAATTGGATTAAAGATCCGAATGGTGGGATCATGCTTTGGTACCTCTTTTACAAGAACAAAAAACAAATATTGAAAAAAAATTAAAATCTCAACTTCTGGTGAATTTTTGAAGTTTTTACGGTTTTATTTATTTTCGGCAGATTTTGGAAATGAACAAGCATATACCGCAGATTGGGCAGTTTTGGGGAGATTTCACATAGTGTTTTCAACCTTTGACCGTGAATATCTCATAGAGTATGAGGAATTCGAAACATGAAAGTACTTTTCGGAAAAGTACATAAAAACTCTACAACCTCCACAAGGTTTCAATTTCATACGAGCTAAATATAATAGATCACTGGCTGACCAAACCTGAAACATTTTGTTTCGGGCTCTTTTTGACATTAGGGGTTAAGAAAAAGAGTGACTCGTATTATCAAGAGGGCATGCCAAGACCTCTTGGCAACCAAGGATCTAAAAAAAAACAAACAAACGACTTTGACTTTCACAAGTTCGGTGTCTCCAAGTTGCATGGGAGCCACCCTCACCCTCAAATAAATAAGGCTCAGTTGGAGCATGGGGAGAGGCTCTAAGAGCATGCCCAACCCACACGGTGGACTGGATAGTGAAGCCTTGTTTGGAGTGTGAGGAACCCCAACCCACACACTATCCCTGTAACTTCGTCAAGAGGGTTGAGGTCTCCTAAATTCCAGCACATCATAACTCCGTGCCTTCATTCACATTTTAGCATCCCCATTAACCAACGGAAGAGTGCCACATGACAAAGATTTTATTGGCAAGGAGTAGTTTATATTACAACCAGCTTGTCAGCAATGTGAATAGTGATCCGCCATTTCTTCTGGCCTGCCTTCCGTCTTGGGTTTAGGGTCGCCTTCGACTTTTCATGCAGCCGAGCGGCCCGATCTGAAGGCACAGGGCTGGGCATGCAGGAGGAAGTGCAGTGCTTCGCACCCTGTCAGTGATGGAGCCAAGCCGAAGCCATTGGACAGAGAACCCACCCGGCTTGCATGCTCTATCATATGTCCCTTCTTTACTCACCTTCAGGTCGACAGGATGAACTATTCATTATTATCATCATAATCATCTGTTTTCCAACGTGTGTGCGTTAGTTGCATGGAGGCTTCATTCACTCTACCGTTGTGTGTGTTCTGGTGAATTGAACATAAGGTGGAGTGAATTGAACCGATCATTCAAGAGAATTCAGATAGATAGATCGAAACTCTGGTCCCTTTCTAAGGAGCCGGCCTGAATGAAGTGTCCATTTGTAATGCTAATATCCCAATGGCCACGGAACAAGGGGAAATTGGAACAATACTACCCTCTCTCGAGGGTGAATACTATAGCTAGTTACAAGTGCTTGACATAGTATCCCCCAAAGGGCTCTGAGGTACCCATAGTAGTGAGCACCACGCCGGCATGGGGAATAGAACCCATGACCTCCTCATTGGGGGCTTAAGCCCCAACCACCAAGTCAAGGCTTGTGGTGCCTCAAGAGAATTTACACCCGAAGTGGAGGTGTATCACTTGAGGGTGATTTTTCTTTCAAAGAGAAATAAATATTATGAGGAATGCAACTTCAGATTTTATGTTTACTTCAATATGTAAATGACAATGAATTTTTTAAGTTGATATGTTGCTAGTACACTTAACCGAGATGTAGGTTCAACTAAAACTGTTAATAAAGAAACTAACCACACAAAAAAATTTAAAAAAAAAAAAATCTATATATTCTTTCTTTTTTAAGATTTGATCAATGTATTATATTATTTGAGAGAAATACAATCATGAACCTCAGTAGAATGGCTGCTTCAACAGGAGATTTTTTGTAAGCAGATTTAGAACACTCTATTGGTTGGTTATGGGTATTTGGTTGGATATAAGTGCCTCGACCCGAAACTCTACAGGAGAGAGGTCTGAATCGGGTTTGGTGTGATTCTAAAAACTAAAACTTTGACTCAATCTATTTCAAAATCCGTACACGTAGTATAATTTGGCAAAAGCTGGTGAGTTGTCTCTTTATAATAGACAATTTTGAACAAAATTTAACGGTTAGATTCTTCATAAATTCAGATTTTGCCAACTGAGGTCACACTCGAGCTTCTACTTTAAGTAATAAAGTGTACTAAATAATCTTTTACTTTTGTAACGAATAGAACATAAATTCAAGATAATAAGTTTACTTTTTGAGACCTGAGAGCATTCACTATGTGCAAAGGGTTTGAGAAATTAGCGGGTAAGAATTGGAGGATATTACCTGCTAATATCTTCCGAATTCCATATCCAACTGATTTTTCATAAAAATACTCTATCAACACCCTCAGTTTATATTGAAAATAGAAAATTGCTTGTAATCTTCATGGATTTCTAACTGATGGTTTCAAGAATCAGCCGGCTGATGGATTATTTCCATAGGTTGATAATGAACTAGTAGTCAGTTTTTCCCAACCATTGCTATGTGCATTGTAGATGAGATAAAAATAGTTGGTCTATGGTGAACTCCTGCGGGAGGTTCCTATAGTTGAGTCAATGAACATAATATGCACATTGAAATAGGTAGAGCATGCTAAGGGATGTATAAACTATCCAATATCCTAAAGCTCGGTTGAAGATTCAAACATTCAATTGTCGAAGAATATGCTAAAAGTTGATATTGATAATAAAAATTAGAGTTGATATGCTACTTCAGTATAAGTTACAAAAAAATTACCAATCAACAAGATGTGTAAACCTTATGTCATTTTACACTAACTTGCCTCACTAATTACATAAATCACTATATAGGCTTGGATAAAATAACACACAATGTTTTCAGATGCCTATATTAGCATGTGTGTACAACAATGATTTTGTGTACTAGAAATAAGCACCATGATGAAAATTCCATGGTAAACTTGAGAGGGAGGCTCCAACATGTTTGCCAATAGATATTAGAATAAAGAGTATAATTTTTAAAACATGGCACATAGTTCACATTTGTTTGTTCCAAACATGTTTTGTTGTAGAATTTGGTAGAGCTATCATGGTGACCACCAAAGATAGAAGGCCACAAAAGGATTATCTAAGATGATATGGATAACAATTAATATGACATTCTATATAAATTTGGAGCGTGCACATTAGGCATAATAGTTGTTGGAGGGTACATAACAGATATTTGGTAGCGTGCATAATAAGCATTAGAGCGTGCATAATAAGCATTAGAGCGTGCATGATAGCCGTTGGAGCGTGCATAACAAGCGTTGGAGCATAGATAACAAGCGTTGGAGTGTGGATAACAAGCGTTGAATTGTGCATGATACACATTGGGGCATGTATAATAGTCGTTAGAGCGTGCATGGTGTTGGAGCATGCATAATAGGTAATGAAGCGTGCCCTGCACGCGATGAAGCGTGCAGGATACGCGATGGAGCGTGCAAGACACGCGATGAAGCGTGCAAGACACGCGATGAAGCGTGCAAGACACGCGATGAAGCGTGCAGGACACGCGATGGAGCGTGCGTGCATAACATACGATAAAGCGTCCACGAAAGGCGTTGGAGCGTTCATGGCCTTGGTGCATGCATAACAGGAGTTGGAGTCTACCAGACAGGCGTTGGAGCGTGCATGACACACAATGGAGCGTGCATGACACAAGATGGAGCCTGTATGACAAACAATAAAGCGTGCACGAAAAGACATTGGAGCATGTATGGCGTTACAACATCCATAACAGGTGTTGGAGCCTGCTAGACAAGCGTTGGAGTGTGCATAAGAAACGTTGAAGCGTACATACTAGTGGTTGGAGTGTGCATACTAGTGGTTGGAACATGCATAGTAGACATCAAAGCGTACAAAGTAAGTCTCTTTTGCTTACGATATTGTGATTAATTAGGCTTGATTAGCACTTGCTTTTCTTGTCCATCATGTGAACACCCAAATTCAATAATATTTGTAAAGCCACTCTACAACAATCTAGCTTCAAGTAAAATATTGTAGCTTTATTAAGTAGCAATGCAATGATATCAAATAAATCAAATTTATAAAGTGCATGAATTCATAAAGTTGTGTTACTTACTTGCATTATAAATTTATCATGATGATGTAGGGTTTATTCAATTCAATCAACAAATGTTGACTTAACTCCTACAAGATTTGAGAATAATTCACATGTTGTAATAATATAGTAAATAACATATTTTTTTATAAACTATAAAGATTAAAATAGATCTAGGGATTGAATTCCAATACCACATGTTTAGTAATATAAACTAAATTTAAGTCATATTCTAGTAAATGTATATATATGATGTACTTTGCAATAACTTGGGATTTGTATGTTAAATATACTAGAGTTATATAGCAATAGTTATATGGTTTAAAGTGTTTGTGATAATCTTACCACTTCATATTATTTTAAAGTACAAAAATTCATATCTGATACAAACTAGATACAACCAACCTTTTTATTTTGACACTTATATAAAAGACACTTGGTATTACGTGAAGAATATGATATAAAAAATTGTCCATAATTATCGAATATAGTTGTTGCTAAATAGTTACATGTCAATCTCTCCTATTCAACCTCTTTACCACTACACACAAAACCTTGCCTGGAGCTCTTGAAAGGCCAAAAATACTATTCAAATATGTTGTCCCTTTCTTCTCCTATCTAATCTCTTACTCAACTAAAATCTTGAGTTAAGTATCCATAACACTAATAATGAACAGTCTATACCCATGCAAGTACTAAGGCACCTAAGTGTTATAATTCCACCTCATGATATTCATCTGCTCTCCCAAATGCTTCAATCAAACTCTTCATAGTAAATAATTATATTAGTTAAGTTTTTATACTAAAATTTCTATGATAAATTTGACACTATTTGTATGAGACCTTAATTAATTTCAGCAATGTCTTTAGTGATTAGGAAATGGTTAATTTTCAGTAACACTACAGAATAGTTGTTGATTTATGCTACGTGGAAATTAGTGTAATGCATAACTTTGGTAAATAAAATTATTTTCGCATTCTTTTGAGATTAGTGTTCACTTATGGCAGCCATTGCAATCAATGTCCCTTGTCTTTTCTGCTTATCTTCATTACACCACTTTCAATGAATTCTTCCACTTGCAAGAAAGTCTACATGCTCTCACATTTAGTGTTATGGTTTGAAATTGGTGTTGTAACACTATGGTAACATCTGACATTTAGTGTTATGGTTTGCAATTCAAGTTTGTACCACTAACCCTTAAAGTTCCAAGAGGCCCGTTTTACGAGGTTTTGATTTTGAAGAGCATGTGAATTACTATATTTAGCTTGCATGAAGTTGGAACCTTTTGCAAGTAGTAGGAATTTTTTCAATCATGTCCGAAAGGTCATTTCATGCTTCAAAATTCCTCATACTTTAGGAAATATTCACGGTTAAAGTTCAAAAACACGCTTCAAAATCTGCCCAATACCGCCTAAATTGTGGTATATGCTCATTTATTCTCAAAATTTTGGTGCATACATGTTCAGTAAGAAGAGAAAGGTTTGTTGATGCTAAAATTGCAAATAGTAAGAAATTCAACATTAAAATTAAAGAAGGGTCAAGATGAAAACCTCAATTTCGTTAAAATGGCACTATGCCATGTGCCATTTTGTCACACCATATCTTACATATGTGCTCACATGGAAGGGTGTATTCTATAATATCACAATTTTTAAAATAATATCACTCCTTCATATAAATTGTCACTCATTTTCCATAATATCACCTTCAGATTCCATTATATCACATGGTTTTTGAACTGCAGTTCAGAAAGTTGAGGTGTGCCATTTTAGCAGCATAACGCCATTTTAACGGAATTGGGGATTGAAGCATTAGAATTTTTATGAAATGGCTTCACTTAAATGCAAGTAAGTGAAATCATTGTAGTAGATGGAAAGCTTTCATCAATCATCATTGAAACATCAATAGGGTTGAATAAGAAAATCATCACATCATCCCAATATAAACAATCAAGTTATAAAGGATTTTATTCAAGATTGAAAACATTTCAAATAAAAAATGAAATACATGCAATAGTTGCCAATATTGATTTGTATAGGTCATTTGTAAAGCCCACTAACATTGCATGCTATCAATTCCATATGGGATTATTATGTGCCATATTTACAATAATCATCTGCTTTTTATAATCTGAATATTATTTTAAGCACACAAATGTTGATTTTTGTTGATGAAAGGCATATACATGTTCAAGGTGATGTTTGGCATTACCTTACAGGCAATGCACAAGAAAGTTGACTTCATTCTAAATTGTGCAAATTTTGAAAGCTTTCTAAGCAACTTCGAACAAAACTGAGTCAATGGCTAGTCTACCTTGACATTTGATATCTTCCAAACTCCAATTCAACTCTACTTCAACTTTTTAGCATCGTGTGATACATTATGCACTACAATTTTTGTTTAGACACATTTGAATTTGGCTCACTTATGCTTATGATATGATTTTTTGAATGGAGGTGAGTCATAACTGTACTCGGTTTTGTTTGTCACTGTAGATCCTACATTTACATACTTGTAAATACATCATTAAATGAAAATTCTCACCTTGCATTCGGTTAGAGCATTTTTTGAGGGTAAAGCATGCAAATAGTGCCATGCAAACAGTGACTTGAAACTTTAGGAGCTAATCGACAACTCTTAAGGCCCCTTCCCACCTGGCCTTTGATAAGAGCATACATTAAAACTTAAGACCTCCACAATTTTGGGGAAATTCCTTATTCTTAGGGAAGGCCTCATCAATGAGGCTTGGAAAAGTGTTTTGAAAAGTAGCCTCAATTACATAATGGCTCCTCAAAGGCCTCATTAACTAAGACCACTCTTAAGTCTTCAAAACTTGAGAATATTTCTAATTGTGGTGCTTCCTTAACACTTGCCTACTAATGCTCAACTATCTTTTGTCCTCCCAAATACTAGCTAATATTTTTTTTGTCCTACAAGTTTTAGAGTGTGCCATGTGGGCATCCATGTAGGATTGGTAATTACTAAAGAATGTAGGTGTGGACACACACTCTTTTAAGGAGATAAGACCACCTTCTAACACCACCTCTAAGGCCAAGTGGGAACGTACCTTTACAAGTGTAGTGTACTGTAATTAGCAAATGATCTACTCTGCAACATGGGCAGATACTTTTACTGTCCAACATATAGCTCAATATCACGGGGACAAACCAAGCACTCTCATAAATGTGTTGACCTTCCCCATACCTTCACATTCTCTCCTTTGTCTTTTCCCTCGCAAGACTACATCTTAATGACAAGGCCTACATAATTCCAATCCCCATCTCCTCCTTCATCGTCTAGAAAATGAGTTTCTTGCAAACAAATTGGATTCATGGTTGGCAATCGTCCTTTCGGCATGGAAGCGATTGGCCGGCACCAAAAATGGATGGCTCGCTCGCTCGGAGCGCCAGAAGAATCGTGGATTCTGTGCTTCCGAAGAAAGCTGCAGGCAAGCACCCTTTTGGAGTGCGAGTGAGTCGGAGTCAATGAGACAGATGCCCTCCGGCTCTACAGTGAACTCCAGACGGTCATGTTTCAAATACATGAACAAAATTTGTTTGAATTTGATTTTGAGAAATCCAACCGTAGGATCAAGTTAGAAACTGTCTGATTAGTTTACCCACCAATTTTTGTTGTATTTCACCGTGTGGATCTTGAAATACATTGAGTCAAAGTTGTAAAATCAGTACGGCCGTTTGGAGCAGTAGGGGCTAGAGCATATCCATTCACATGTCCGACATTGCCCCTCGCGGACTTTCTATTCCTGATTGTTTCCCTGCCCCCATAGAACTTGCTACTGTACCGCTCCCATAGCCTATCTTTATGTTGTGTCCTGTTCCCTTGCAGCTTCCCTTTCGGAGCCTCATGTCGGAGAAAGCCACTCCCACTCAACTGTACTGATTCCAACTTCGCTTGCTTGCTTTTAGAGTTTCTAGCTAGCCATTCCACACATCCACCTCGATCGGTGTGCTTGAAACGTATCCACACTATTTCACATTCCTTTTAAGTAATGCACCTTTTAGGGCACACCATGAAACTTAGGGGCAATCCACACGAGAGGGAAGGCAAGTGAGTTGGATGAATAGCATTGGTTCAAATAAGCAAGGGTTGTCACATGAGAGGAACTGAGGAAGTAGGGGGAGTGGCAAGGATGACATGGAACAATTTTGTAGCTTTGGAATTGGCTTTGGGTATTGCTTTGGGATCTACATGGCAATGACGTGGCACAATAAATGCACCACTCCACTACTCCACTATCGAGCACTAGTGCTTGGAAGTGGGTTGGAAGTCCACATTGTAAGGAGAAAATCAAGGAAAAGAATTTTTTTTAAAGGCAAGTGCCACGTTGGAGGAAGTTGTGAAACTTCCTTTCCCTCCCGTGTGGATTGCCCCTTAATGTCATCCATATTGCCATATTAATTATGAGAGTTTTTAGATTTTAGATTTCTGGCCACATATGTTGGCATGCACTACGCTTAACTTCATATGTGTAGTAAGGTGGCCAATAATATTTTTAGCACACAAAGCAATTTTCGTGCACCAAAAAAATTGGTAGAAAGCTAAAGCAAGTGGAATCATCATATTTGGACTGGTCTACAATGAGATATGTTTTTTCTAAATTTGGTGATATAGGTGTTCCTAAAATGGTACCCTAAAGTGACACTCTGTAATGTTTGCATTGAGTACCTTGGTACCGTTGCATAGAAGAGCTATTATATACCTTTGAATTTGGATTGATAGAGCTCCATTACAGACAGTGAGCCATTATTGATTGTTCTACTATACAAGACACCAACAACCATGAATGCAAACCTCAATTAACCTCAATTACATCATTGTGCTAATCCCTAAAGTCGAAATTGACCATAGAAGATATGATGTTTTGTAAAAACCAAAACATTAATTGTATATAATCCAAGATCTGTAAGATGAATTTTAATAAAAACCGGTATAGACTAATTAGACACTTATAAATGAGATCCTACGGTTGGATTTCCCAAAATCCAATTCAAAAAACTTCGTCTATAGATTTCGAGTATGGCGGGCTGGAGCCTGGAGGTCACTATAGAGGTTGGTGTCTGTCACATGTCTTGCTTTTCTTGCATACTGGTTGGTGCAGTAGTCAATTAACGTGATTACATACAGGGTAATCACCCACAACGAGGGTGTTGTGGATTTAAAATTCCCAACAAGGAGGGTGCTTAATTTCCACAACACCCTAGGAGGTGGTGATTAACTGTTAATTGTGTAGGGCGTTTGCCCAAACGTAAACGCCCTGCACAGTTAACAAGGAACTTTAAAAATCAATAAACGAATGGAAGCAAATGAATTCAGTGGATGAATTTCACATAATTCCCTCTCACGAGAGAAATCCTGCATAACAGGAGCACTACCTGGTCGCTGTGTCCATGTTGGAAGCCGTGCTTGCCCATTTTTGGGTGTTTCCCCTAAGATTCAATGTCTTCGATGTTATCCTCCTGTTGATTAGTTGCATTGCATCTCATTTGTTTAGTGGTGTGTAAATGCTTTTCAGCGGTCTTACAGGATTTCTACGCTCGTGGTTTCCAAGCTTTTGCAAAAAAGAATGCTACTTCAAGTTCGAGCAGGAGGTTTACGCATGCTGCTCACATGGTTTCATCAGAGATGCCTACTTGCATTAAATCTCAACTATTTCATGTGCCATTTCGGCACGACTCCACTATGGAGTGGGATTAGATGTTCAATGGAATGCATGTTCAAGTTCATGTTTTAAGTTCCTACATCTTGTTGTCGATTTAAAAGTCTAAGTTTCATGTTCGTGTGCTTCACTTTGAGCTCACAAAGCCCTCCAGAGCTTTGATTGAGAATATTTCGTCAATCAAATTAGAGCTTGCAGCCTCCTGCGTGACCTGCTTGACTGACTACTTGCTAACGCCGCATTTACGTGCTACAATTCGATTTACTAGTATGAAGATTTAGGCATAGCCATTAAATATATAACCTGCGCCAGTCATCTTCCACACTGTCGAGCATCGATGCTACATTGCCGATCTTGTCAAGATGCTGCTTCGAAAACTTAAGCCCTACATGCCCTCCAACAACATCACCTAGATCATGCAGTACCTGCAAATTCAAACCCAAACATATTTGTTGATCCAAGAGAAACCAACATAACATCGCCACACTCATCCCCCAGACGCACTAAAAAGAAAAAAAAAAGAAACTCAGGACCTACACATTTCAAGGCTTACTGCTAGCATGGACAAGGGCTGAGACATGGACATGCCTTTGGGTTAACAAGATTGAAGTACCGTTCGAACTAATGATAATCAACATCAAAGTATTCAAAGTAGTACCTCAGTAGAATGGCTATTTGGTGCAGCTACACCATGAGCACTTGGGCCAACAAACAATCGAGTTGCCAAACCTGTGGCATGCGCGTAGTGAATCACATACGCCAAGATTCCATCTCGCAAGGTAAAGCTGGAAGGAAGCTTCGGCAGCTGGCCATCATCTTTGCCTCCGTTCACAACCGCTGTGTAAACATTCGTGTGCACATCAACACTTGACCCTGACATTCGAGAAATCGTCGGAACTACAATGCAAAAGTCAGGTGATTGAATTGGTGCATTTGATAACAGGTACTGGAACAGCTCATGTACAACTCGCCCACAGTTGAACGCTGCCACTTCCTGACGAATCACAATCATAGATACCTGCACACACATGTTCATTCTCTCATCAGTTTTGAAAATACCGAAAATGATCACAGATTGATAATCCAAGGACAGAGATACGGAGCGTAACCTGCGTGACACCAGCTTTATCTTTGAAATGAACAATCTCACTTGAGGGTTGAGCTTCTTCACTCAAGTCTTTCCATGGAAAGCTACACACACTGCAACACCATATATCTGATCAAATTGAGGTTTGTGCCCATGAAAACCAGATATTATGTCATCAAAGCATAAATTCCAAACCGATCGTTGAAATTGCAATGAAGAAAATATAGTGGAGGAAAGACTATGTACATAATGTCCCTGCTCGATCATTCTTTTGAGTGATCGGCTGTAAACGATTCGCTCTCAATAGGTCATCAGAAGTGAGGCTCTTATTGTTGAGATATCAGCAATTTGCTAGGTAGGGTTTCAAGCGATGTCAGTAAGGGTATTACAGCTTTGTTTACAAGCATGATGAACTCCACAAGCACATGAAAGTGATGAACCCTAAGTTGATGGAAACACTTCACCGACAATATCGACATTCTACATTGAATTGAAGACGATCTACATACTTTTCCTGCTATTCATTATTCGGGTGATCGCTGTAAACAATCCGCTCCCAATGAGAAGTGAGGCTCTTATTGAGAGGACATAAGCAATTCGCTAGCCAGGGTTTCAAGTGATATCAGTGAGGATTTTACACCTTCAACGATGGACTCCAACCACATGGAAGTGGTGAACCCTACTTTCATGGACTCAGTTCACGGACATTCTGTACTCTAAAATAGATTGTATACATACTGTTCCTGCTCCATTTTGTTATTTTGGGTGATCGCCGAATGAAAAGCTCTAAACGAATAGCTCTCAATAAGTCGCAATCAGCAATTCGCTAGCTAGGATTTTACAGCATCCTTTCCAGGAACGATCAATCGTATGGACCCTAATTTCATGGAATGAGTTCGCCTGATTTGAAGGAGCAAATAGAGCTTACGAGCGCTGTAGCGAGGATGCAGGTTCCGAGACGAGCGCGTCTGCGAAGTGGGTGACGCCTCCTTTGCCTCCATTGTACAAGATCACCACCTTCTTCCCCACCTCCATTGCGTGAATGAGTTTTTTGTCACTCCTCTGCAATCAAGCAATTTCAATGCGGTACCCAATATGCAGATGCAATATCTTTGCTATCGTTCCCTTGGAGAACACGATCATTTGCAACAGATTGAAATTCGAGCCCTAAACCCTAAATCTAAGCTGTACCCGAAACTCCAAGGTTGCACTCTGTTGAGAGCCACCGTACGCAGTGCTAAAAACGTAGGCTGTCCTATAACCCAGCAATCAACCCCTAAGAGCCTAATCAATCATTTTATGATCGATCCTGGGATTTTGAGAGAAACTTAAATGTTTTAATAATTGTGTTATCGTAACTCGTAGGAAGTTTCATTTTAAAGATTAAAAAATTATTATTATTATTACAATGTTTAAAATTTAATGAAACCCGTTTAGTTTTTTAAAAGGGCTTCAACTTTCCCCCGGAATGAGCAAGTCAATGAATGATATTTTTAATTTCTCACAAGATGACTCATGAATTTGTAATTGTAGGATCCTGTAGCGTATAAGAAGTTTTACACAAAAGTCAAATTCTTTGCCACAAAAATCTCAAGTCCATAGCAGATAGATAGAAACTTCGGTCCCTTTTTAAGGGATTGGCGCGAATGAAGTGTTTGTAATGCTAATAACTTGATGCCCACTGGACAAGGGGAAAGAGAAACAATATTACTTCCCCCTTTCTAGGGTGGATACTATAAGTTAAGTACGCTATTTTCTAGCTAATTACTAGTGCCTTAAAATACCTTACATAGTATCTCCCAAAAGGGCTCTGAGGTACCCGTACAACAAGGTCTAAGAACCTCCACCATAGTTGGGTGGACTATGGTGGTGAGGAGTCCAAGCATTCAATGATAAAGAGGCGTACAAATTAATTTAAAAAATAAAAATAAAAAATAAAATAAAACTTTGAGGCATTTTAGTGTGAAGCATTGCACTTCACACTAGCCAACAAAATGTGTTAGTACAAAAATACATTGCACAATAGGATTACATACCGTTCTTTTTATAATAGGATGATTTCAGGTTTATAAATTTTTGTAAAGTTGCAACGAATGTACACAAAAACTCATTCCTTTATAGAAAATAAAAAATAATATGAAAAGCTATACAGTGGTTGGGCAATTGTAAAATAAAAGGTTGCTTGAAGGGACATTTTATTAAATTCTTAATTCTAACATAGTGAACTAAAAAGCGACCATCCATATCTATCATCTCTATTTGAGCTCATTGTCACTATAAATAAAAACTAGTCGGCCCCTACAACGTTGCCACGTTTATACATATGATTTCCACTACTTTGAAGCCATAAGTACTTAAAAATTCGATATCTCGGGACGCGTCGACCCATTTTGCGATCTGATTGTCTTCCACAACTTAACAAGATAACGTACTTCCAACAACACCTCATCCACCTGATCCAATTGACAATCCCCCGGAATCCCGAATCATAATGCTACAGAACAAACAAACTACTTGTCTTACATATTAGACTAATATGACCCTCGACGTTCCCACGGATGTTTATTTTTAGTATTGATTATGTAGCTCCAAACGGCTTGATTGTTATATAGTTGGATTCTCTTGCTTTACTCCTAAATCTATGACTAGGTCATCCTTGTAATCTATGGTAATTTAGGGCTACAAATACTTCAAAATTTAATACTTGGAGACCTATCAATCTGTTTTGTTTTGAGATCTGATTGTTTTCCGCAAGAGTATAAAAATACCCACTTCCAAAGGCACGTCATGCAACCTAATCCGAGTGAGAGTCACCCAGATCATAATGTCACAAAACATACTACCTAATAGAATATGTAGCTTCAAACGACCCAAGCTTACGTAGTTGGGTTCTCTCATTTTACTCCTAGATCTACTAATTGGACCAATCACGTCGAGAGGTTTTTTGCTCTCCATCACCCTCATGTACAGCTTGACATCTCATGCAAAGCGTCTCTAACTCTTGACTCACAAAATGTTCAATTTTAGTGAAAATTTTAGTTCCTAAAAACACATTATTTGAAATCATGACAACCCTTTAGAGTTTTGCATAAAGCTTAAAACGGTCAATTGAGGGTTTAGTGATTAAGTCTCCCATCATACATGCTAGAACTCTTGAATGGTTGATGATTAATGCTTTTACTTGATCAACAACAACAACGTGTACAAAATAGTGATCTACAATGGAACATGTTCCATAATAGAGTTCTGACTAGTAATCTTCACTTACAGGTACATAATAGCTTCCCCATGCAATAGTACCATGTACTCACTCCAAACATCATAGGTTGTCACTTCAAGGCATCATTTCCAGGACACCTATATATATATATATCCTCAATTTCAAAAATTCATAACTCATTGTAAAAGAGTCCAAAAATGATGATTCCACTTGCTCTATCTTTCTACTCCTTTCCCTCACTCATGAAAATTGCTTGCACTGGCAACATCCAAACCAAGATTGAAAATTGAGCACCTTAGTATGAACCCCACAATTTCGGAATGAGTGCACCTGCCCGAAAGTCAACACCTTCAACTCAACGATTCGCTCATTCTAAACACAAACGTGCTCCCTTAAATTACTCATTAAAGTGCTAATGGTAATCAAGTGCAAAAACATTTCGAGAAGCACATTCCATCTACCGAACGATGCCTCGGCTTCCGAAGCATTTCTTCTTTCAACGATTATCTTACAGTATGTTGATTTGTTGGATTCTAGACTATCTATGCTGCGTTCGAACAACGAGTGATTCTCCCTGCGAGGAGGTCACCCTCATTCAATGTCGGTGTCGGTGTAACTTAGATGCTTGTCAGACAACGAAAGCCCTCTCCTAACCTCGGTCTGAAAAACGTGCCAATCTACACTAGTAGTCACCTTCACAAATCCTTTACAAAATTCATTTCTGTCAGGAAGACCTTCAGACGCTTCTGTTGCTAAAAAGAATTAGGAAATCGAGAGATAGAGTGACAAATTCTTTGTCGTAATATTAGATCGAATTGCTGTAAGAAATTTGGAGCTGAGCTGAGCTGAGCTGATTCAGTCCTCTCTGCTAGATTCGAGTTCTTTGCAAGAGCTTCAACCTCGTACTCCGAAGTTTGACAGATTAGGGTTCCAAGTTTTTGATCACAGTTTTTGTGTTGCAGAAATGATGAAGGGTTTAGAGATACAGTAGCCATGTGGATTGATCGGTGGGTGGGCCTGGCATCAGCCATGGCCATTCAGGTAACACTTCGTTTTTTAGCTGAAGAAACACTTGTAGATGAGAGTTACTGTTTCTGATTTCAATCAGAAACATTCAAGGTAGATGCCACTTGATCGTTTCTTTAATTTGATGTGTTGTGACATAGGCATGTGGAGGATTGACTTACACATATGCGGTATATAGCGAACACATGAAAGAGGTGCTTCACTATACCCAAGTGCAAGTCGACGATATCGGTGCTGCAAAGGATTTCGGGCAATCACTCGGCATAATCGGCGGCCTTCTTTACAACTTCTATCCTCCTTTTGTCACTGTCTCCATTGGCGCCGTACTTCATTTCATTGGCTACATGTCTGTAAGTGTGCCTGCCCAGCAGAATTCATTCTTCGCTGATCCTTGTCTACTTTCCATTACTCAATCAAAGTGCTTCTCCTTTTCTTCATGAATATCGGGGTGTTTTCTTTTGTTTGCACAGGTATTGCTGACTTTGACAAGAAAAATAACGCCACCATTTTGGCTGGTGAGTATTCCTCTTTCTACTTTGATCTTATAAGACTGCTTGCGCTGGAGTCTTACACTTGATATGTGGCTTTGGAAAGGATAGCTTTGTACATCAATTGGCATAGGCGTGGGTGGAGATAGTTGGATGGACGCAGCTTGCATTGGCACCAAGTAAGCATTTCTTTTCAAAACGAGCTTCATTTCTTTAATACAAAGCTTTCTTTGTTGATGACAACAAAAGAGTTTTCTCACAGTTTACAGAACTTCCAAGAGCATCGAGGAACTGTGATGGGTATTTTGAAAGCCGAGGTGGGACTAAGTGGAGCCATTTTTGTCACGGTAAGTTTCAGTTTTTGCAAAACTTTTTTCAAACTTTTTTGCCATCATAGATTTTATTCATGAACGACTGCTTTGCTTTGGGCACAGATTTATAAGGCATTTATGAGGCCAGATGTGGACAAGTACGTTCTTCTTGTTGCCATCGGCCCAACAGTTGCAGGCTTAGCACTTGCACTATTGATTCGTCCCTACCCTTCTGAAGATCTCGGCGGTGCTCACAGGGTGAACTTGCAGTGGAGGTTTCGCCTAACTTATGTAAGATCACGCATTTTTTTACAAGTCCTTGTAGGCAAGTGTAAGATAGGAATCCAACGCACCAGAAAACATGTGAAACGAATATTGTATGCAAAAGTTATTACGAGTCAAAGTACATTGCATCTGCTTAGATATTCAAGTACTCACGATTCTCCATGTATTGCAAAGGGGGCCATCATCAGCTTGGCGCTTTTCCTTCTCGTCACCATTCTTACCGAAGTACATCCCTCTTCCCCGTTTTCATGCTTTTCATTCGCATGCTGCTTTTGTTCTCATTCTGATGCAGGGATGATGTTGTCCAGGCTTTTGCAGACGATGAGTTATTGCCGAAGCCTGTACTCGTTGCATTTGCAGTTGTGACGCTGTCAATCATGGGCCTCACTCTCGCACTTCCGGTAAGTCTTTCATGCTTTCAGTTCTATCCGTCTTCGAATGATTCTATTTTACTGATATTGTGACTCTTCAGGTGGTTTATAGGCCAGTCGTGATGCTGAAGAGACGAATAACGGGAGAGCGGGATAACTTCGTGTACTCAGCTCCTGTTGAAGAGCCTGTTACTGAAGGCAATGTCATGCTCCACCGAGTTGTGCATGGTAACATTCAAATTCTTGCTGAGTAAAATGTATTGAAATTCTCGTTCTTCCGATTCAATATGGTTTGTGCTTGCTTGCAGCCAAAAAAAGTGTTACAGAGGACGAGGAGCAAGCACCTCTGAGAGGCGAGTTTGAGATGAAGTCAGAGGTCACCGAGACAGGAAGTGCAAAAAGTGTAGTCGAGGTTGTTGCTCATGAGCAGCCGGACATGTCACTCTGGAGTGCTATACAAACTGCAAACTTCTGGTAAACTTCACACTAGAAACGTTTTCGCTGACATAAATATCTTCCGAATCAAATTCGTATGAATATTTAATAAATTTGTGCGAGATTCTTGTGGCCTGCAGGATCCTTGCTTTTGTGGCGATGATGGGGCCTGGTTGTGGGTTGGCTGTCATCAACAATTTGTCACAGGTTTGCATACAACTTAGTTCCTGCCAATTGCACCGCTTTTGGAATGACAATCTCGAAGTGTGCTAGTACTCAGTATGGCTGTCAATAGATGGGAACGGCGCTGGAGTTGGACGAGGTGGAGCTCTTCGTAGGCTTATTCAGCATATGGAGCTGCTTTGGTCGCCTCATTGCAGGGTGAGCTTCGCCTTGTCATTGTTTTCAATCAATAGGCCCAATTCTGCGCAATTCTGTGCACCTACAAATCCATATTCAACCAGGCTCAACACCACCTAAAATGAAGCCCATTGATTATCTGTCTCTTACGCACAAGCGATCGGACGGTTCTTGTCCACAAGTAGGTGAGCATGTGATGCAGATGAGGAAGGGAAAATCATGGTTTTCATGTATAAACCTGTTGTCTTGAAGCGCCTTTTTTGTTGGCAATGGTGAATGCAGGTACGGGTCAGACTCGTTGCTACGAAGGGGCTATCCACGGCCACTCAGTCTCACTGCTGCTCATCTCACCATGATGTTCGGCTGTTTGCTCCTTGCTACTGGCTGTAAGTCGCACTTTCACCCATTCAATCTGATCACTTCTGATGAGTCTGGCACTGTAAGTCCATCTAATGCTACTGTACATTGCAGCCTCCAATGTACTGGCATTGGGGTCGGCTTGTGTAGGACTCGCCTACGGCGCCTTTTGGGCCTTGATACCATGCATCGTTTCGGAGGTTTTTGGACTGCGTCAGTTCCCAGCTATTTACAAAGCCATCGTGTAAGTCACGATTCTCTTCTGATTGCTGCATTTTCTAATAAGCTGAGGCTGATGTAGACTTTTAATGGACCAGGTCAATCGTTCCTATCGGTGCTTACCTGCTTTCTGCGAAAGTTGTGGGAGAGCTTTATGACCGTGAAGTGACGAATTATCATCTTCACCACCCCAATCGGCAATGGAATGACGAAGATGTGAACACTTGTTATGGATGGAGGTGTTTCGGATACTCGCTCTCCATTCTAGCAACGGTCTCTGTAATGGCTGTTGGCGTCGCTCTGATTTTAGCTTGGCGCACAAAGAGTGTTTATCTGAGGCATAAAACGAGTGTACCAGAAAGTAGTTCTGCTGTAATTGAAGATGATCAGTGAAATTAAATGGCATTTGTCATTCTTTTCAATGGGAATTTTTTGCACCAACAGGACAGGGCTGGTAAATCATATATACATATATAAGATGTATCGGTAGGTTCCTGTACAAAAGATGTTATACGATACGATTGAGAATGTTGACAGTGAAGCATTTGTGATTTCAGTTCATGAAAATCGAACTGATATGTACAGTTCTTGCTTTTGGTACATTCCGCAATAGTTATCAACACAGTAGTGCGTTATTGCACGTTCGCTGTAAAACTATTTTCATACATTCGCCTATGCCTGTCTATCCCATCAAGATTGGGGAAGCAGTCTACTTGCATGATTGCATGCAATGAGCTCACGAATACTGTGTATTATACAAAAAACTGGCCTGGCGCAATCTCTGTACATTCGAACTTCCGTATTTCACTCAGGAGACCCTATGATGCATCTCTCAAAATCTGCATGATAGGTCTAGTAATGGTTGGACGGTAGGACCTTTCAAGGAGTAGCAGCAAGGCAAGGCTGGAAAGAAAGCTCAACATTGTCTCCAAACTGCACAACATGATGCAAGTTCTTCGGTGACTCAAAGAACGTCTTCCTCTCAATGTCGTAGATGAGAACCCAAGTATGATCGAGATTACTGGAGAAGCAAATGAGATGGCTGCTGCTTCCAACGGCGTTCAACCGAAAGGCGTTGAAATTCGCACATCTGCCAAAGCCATAAGAAGGCTTCTTCTTCACAGCAAACTCGTTCGGAAGCACGGCTGGAAGAGTATCATACTCCACGAACTCCAGACGCTCGGATTGTCGACCCATAACCTCCCAGATCTTGCGAACGTCGGAGCCGAGTCCGATGATGAACAAGCGGTCATTGCAGGCCACAAGGGACGGGAACTCGAAGAACGTTTGTGTTGCAGTTTGAAGCTCACGCCAAGTGGAATTTTGCAAGTTGAACGCATGCATTTCGCAGAAAGGTCGAATCCTATCCATGAAGTAGACAGAGTCACCGCACCACACCATTGGAGCCTTGCTGAAGTGGCTGGTGTTCTTTGGAAGAGCACCTTCGGTCCATTGCCCCACTCTCGAGTCGAAGATGTCCACTCTCCGGGTCATCCCTCCGGTGCTCGCCACATTCATGGTTAGGATCTTGTACGAGTTTGTCTTCGTGTCGTAGTGCATCCCGAAGTGGTCCACTGTCTTCTCCGGATGCTGTGGCAGGTGGTGCCATTCTCCTGTCATGGGATTGCACATGTAAAAGTCTGTGTATGTCACGTCTTCTCCTGAGGAGAAGCCGTAGCAGACGAGACCATGAGAGGACGCTAACACCCGCAGGTCTGGATCTGGTAGCCTTGAAACGAAGAGCGTGTTCCACTTGTGAGTGTCTGCATCGTAGGCTGAGAAGCTACGCTTGCTTGTGGAGACGAGAAACCATGGTTGCTGTTGAGGGGAGAACCTCCTGTACATGGGGACTGTGAGGATGTCGGTGCTCCATGCCTTGCACACACTTCGCATCCGCAGCTTATCCTTCACTGGCAGATAGCTCACTATGAGCTCCAGCACGTTGTGAGGCGTCTCTCTCCATATCATCGGTTCCATCACCACTCCAGTCTCTTTCTGAGAGGGAGAATAATCTTCCATGGTCAATCACTAGAGGAAAGAATGATAACAGAATACTATTGAAAATTGATCACGAGTCCGGCCAGCACTCTTGGCAAAGGACAGTACACTTTCAAGCACGGACAACGACAATTTCAATGGCCTCACTGGAGAACGACAACTTCAATGCCCTCACTGATAAACGACAACTTCAGTGGCCTCGCTGAAGCACGGAGACTTCAGTGGCCTCATTGACTATTAACGATCGCAGCAAACTCACTTCTACGCTCGCTCAAGAAACACAATCTAAGCCTAACTCCAAAATCAGAACTCACACCAAGAACCGCCTCAAACCTCAAACGGCTTCCGTACAAACACCCTACCCGAGGACAAAACTCCGTAGTACATTCCTCTAAATCAAACTCCTCCGAACTAAGACCACGGTCATCAAACTGGCAATGCCAGCGCTCGATATACTCAAAGTGAAACAGAAACCTAAAGATGGAGAGAGAGAGCTTAGAATTTATCAAGCTCACGGATGTTGACACGAGAGGCTCACAGCACAAAATGTTTCACCTCACTAATTCTGACCTCTAAACACAATATACCAGATATTTCACAGTACTGATCGCTCTCTCTAGAGAAACCCAAGCCCCAACACCCTCCTCGAGCTTGTCAATCGAGCGCGAGTTCACAGATGTTGACACGAGAAAGGAATATACTCCGCTTCGCAATTCAATCCTGACCTCTAAAAAACAATATTGCGCCAGATATTTCACAGCAATGCGTAGTACTACTGATTGCTCTCTCTGAAGAAACACAAACCCAACAACCTAAAGCTCCTCGTTCGATCGGCAAGAATTTAGATGTGGACAGTAGAGGAGGAGAGTGATCGAGAAAGCAATACAGAGTCAGCAAATGGGCGGCGTAAAAGACGAGGAGCTAAATCACTCACCAAACATGCGTGATTGCGATGAGCAAGCGCACCATTCACGTCCATTGTTGCATCAACAAACCCGCCTCCATTTGTCCGGTGTACCGCGCGACCAAACCATCGCCCTCTCTCGTACTAGTAAGCTAGTACTGTACTGACTTAGAGACTTAGTGACTTAGTGACTTGGGGGGCACTCAAACCTTCGGGAGCCTCGGGGTTAGCATCTTACTAATGAGGGGGATTAGTAAGTTTGATTAGTTCACCAGGGGTGGGGGTGCCACGTGGCGCCCGGAGAGCTGGTTCATGAGGTTAGTATGGGAATCTATGGTTACGGTTGGTTGGTTGGTCGGTCTACGCGACCACGTGGTTCCTATTGCTCCACGGGACGGTTACATTTGCCGACCACTCAAACCCCCCTTCCAATGCAATTTTTGAAATTTTTTTTTTCTCTTTATTCCTATTTGATGCGAGTATGTGGCGGACATGACTTTGGTATTTATTGGGTTGGCAGTTTCTCCTTTTTTTTGGTTCATTACATGGGATCTACACTACAGAGGTGGTAAGGGAGACTGCTCAATAATGTTTCAGCATATGAAATCTATAGTGAAGTGAGCTGTGTAAGGATATTGTAAGTGGATTCATGATTTTTGGACTTTTTTTCAATTTGTTATGAATTTCTGAAGTTGGGCTTGTAGGTGCTTCTGAAATGGTGCCTCAATGAGTAGGTCGTGGGTTCTATTTCCCATGCCTGCACGGAGCTCATCACCGTAGTCCACCCAACTATGGCGGGGGGTTGTTGGACCTTGTTTTATGGGTACCTCAAAGCTCTTAACCCCTAAACTACCGTGGTGTTTTGTGAGCTCCAAACTCCAAAATTGCAATTCCATACCACCTTCTAAACTTTGGAGTGTGAGAATATTTTTTACAATTTTTTGAAACTTTCAACCGTATGATCTTGAAGAGAACTATTATTAGAGGTAGTGGCTGAAATTTCAACCGTTGGATTGTAGCCATTTGTAAGATCATAACATTCAAAGTTGATTCAATCTATTTTTGTGCAAACATAGTCGACTTTGTGCAAAGGAAAACGTGATGCTTATTACCTTAAACATCTAGCTCATATTTTTTTCCATGTATATAACTAAGTTGGGCATGCCCATGCAAAATTTTAGACACTCATTTTTCTTTTTGAAAAGATTTCCAAAAAACAGAAAAGATTTCCAAAAAAAATAATTTAAAAAAAGGTAAAAATAAAATGTTTTTTTTCTGCCCGCCCCAAGGCTGAAAACTAAAATTTGCGTTTAAGTATTTCATAGGTGGAGTTTGACTTTGCAAATTTTCCCACATACACCTTATAGTATAGGGAACATCCGGTAAAAATCTTAAGCAAAAATATTACTTTTAACATCTTAACTTAGACTGCCCGAAATCGCAAATCTCCTAATCGGAGGCCTTGGTAGTTTAGGAATTAAGGGGAAACCATGTCAAGTGTCTCTAGTGCATTAGTGGCTAGATAGAAACTAACATAGTGTCCACTCCAAGACGAGGCATTAGTCTCACCATTGATGTTGTGACCTCGGGGTTTGGATTCAATGATAGGCACTCTATCCATGCTTGTCTGAAATAGGATTGGACTTCTTGTTTTTTTATGTTTCATGAGTATCTAGATATGTAAAAAATTGTGAGTAGATGAGTATAATTGTGTAGTTTAGTAGGATATAACGTTGTTATTTGGGAGTGTATGTATAGAACATTAGCCATGAATGAGTAAACGAGATCATGACAATGAAAAACGTTAGCCATGGAAAAGTAAGAAGTCGCTTGCAATTTAAGCAACTTTAAACTTGGAGATGATAATGAGAATGAAAAAAGTAGTAATGTAGAAGGTCAAATCTCAACATTCACAAAGTCTTCAGGAAAAAGATAAAATTGCTACAAAAAATGGTTTCTAAATACCAAATGTTGAAAAGTTGGAGGAACAACAAATCCTACAATAATATTGAGTATGAACAAATCCTACATTTGAGATAGAGTTGTGAAGGTGAGTTTTCTTCATGTATGAAAGTAGTCTTGAGCATTTTAATATGTCAAAATTTATGCAACAAAAAAATTAGAGTGTATTGGAAAGTATTGAATTGAGAAGGGCTTGTACTGTTTAATGAATATATATATATATATATATATATATATATATATATGAAATATTATTTTAGATTTAAGAGGAACTTGAAGGTGGAGATGCTAAGCAACTTGCACCATTTATAGAGTGGAAAAATAGAGTGAAATTTAAGCATTAAATGTTATCCCCATAAAAAACGTTTGAAGGAGCTGACTTACTTGGAACATCTAACGACAATAAAATAATGAGAATTAACTACCAAGTTCAAATGAATCATGACCATTACATACAATACCTAGTATGTGTACCCTAAGTTTACTTTCTTTACTCAAATTTATTTTATTAAAGGGATCTCAAAAACGTATAATAAATATGGAACCGGATTATCATAGTTGCTTTTGAGATTCATTCCAAAAATTTATTATCAACTTAAATGTCAAGGTAAGAAATTATAAATCACAATGATCTCATATTAATCTTTATAAGCACAATGTTATATTGTCCGCATAAACAAGCTAATTCTATTTCCATACCAAATTAAGTGGAACGCATTTAAATTGGGTGCTACCTTGCCACCTTAAAACAATGCAACTTACAACATGTTATGTTGCAATCAAATGTTTATTGACTTGTGTAAAGATCAAAAATAAAAATCTATTGAAAACTTGCACTTGTCATGCGGGACCTATGAAGCAAATATGACAACTTATACTACAAGCAACCTTAGCATATAAAGGTGAAGCCTTTTTGAAGAAACTATTTGTAAGAACCAATGGTAATCTTTCATTTGGTTTTAACCGGCATAATTTTGTCATATTTAAATAAATCCAAACTTTTTTATAGATTCTATATTATATAACTGGTTTCCGAATTGATAATCTTGTGATATAATTAGGAGACAAATTGAAGATTGATATCAAAGGATTTAAACATTTGTACCTTTTGAGAGTTCCCATAATTTTTTGATATCTTGTTCACAAGGCCATTAGGGAAGCCATCAATCTGTTACACTTCTCCCAGTCTATAAGTAATCAAATTTAGCATGCGCATGAAACAACCATCTGTACGAGGCCATGGGATGATCAACATATTCAAAAATGATACTCAGAAAGAACAAGAAGAACCTAGTAGGAACACATTCTTGCCCTTCCCATCACTTTGCCACATGAAGAACTTGTAAATATCTTTTTTTAAATGGCGATCACACTAAGGCCGTTTTTTCATCTCCCCCCTTGTATATTTCTTGGAGTTTAAACTTCCCATTGTTTTCGAGCACCATAATTATCATTCATCATTCCCTTTATTTTCTTGTTCTCTTTACCACTCCTACATGTTTACTTCACGGAAATGATTGCACTAAAACCTCTTTTCACACATGTGCTTTGGTTTGAGAATTTAATTGTCCTTAAAGGATCCTTTGTGGTTTGTGTAAGATACTATCGATGTAAAATGTGAAATATTATATTTTGATAAAAAATAAAAATAACAATAGAAAAAAGAAAAGAAAAAAATTCTTGCTTTGGCTACGAAGAGTTTTTATGATATTTAAGAAAATTGAATAAGAAAGAAGGACATTATTATTGAGAAACTTCTATAGGATTACTCCTATTGTATAGAACAATATTTTTTTTTTTTATGTAGTGTAGGTAGTGATTGCAAAATTTTTTATGAGTTGACTTTCATCACATAAAAATGTTGCATAGGTTGGGGTGATGCATTCAGGTACAATATGAAGACAAAGTTTGCTTTGAGTTTTTTGGACATATACAAACAATGCAAGTGTTGCATGGGTTAGGGTGCTAAATTCACAAGTATAGTATGAAGGCGAAGTTTGCTTTGAATTTTTTGGACATATACAAACAATGCAGAATTTAAGCATGGTGGAATCTATTTTATAGTGCAAGGTGTCCAATAATTTTTGGCAAGTTCTATTATTGATTGAATTGATTTGAACGCAATAGGCACCTTCATTTTGTCTTTTCAACCACAAAATAAGAAATCAAAACTCCTATTGACAATTTCACATCATTGTTATGGCGTGTGTAAAAAATCACCTAACACATACATTTTAGACTTCTTTCTAATAAGAGCTTGCTAAGATTTTAAATTTTATTTATTAGATCATACGAATACTTACGAATACCTACACTTGTGATTCAAATTTTCAGAAAAAAGGGCCAAGTTTGCTTTTAACATAACAAACCTAGTACCTATTGGTTCTTTCTTTCTCTTTCCAAACACTAAAAACATATTCTAATTTTTTCACTCAAGGACACATTCAGACATTGGAAAAGTTTCCATTTATATATCTATTTTTTAAATAGGTACTAGGTTTGTTGTATTAAATGATTTTAAATCTAAGGGTGACAAGTAGGCTTAAATTTTGATAAAAACACTTGGATAGAACGTTGGTTGCCCATAAAACATCGGGACAATCATGTTTGTACTCTCAACCGTGCCAATGTCCTAGCAAAGAGTGAAATGAAATTGTTTTGTAGTAAGAGCATCTAAAGCTAGAGCTAGGTCTTGGGAGGTATCGAGGAATTGTAAGCTTAGTTGTTAAAGCTTGTAGAGAGTGAAAGACTTCCAATATCTATCTCGTTGTTGCTCTAACTAATATTTACTCTAGGTACTAATGTTGGATTAACAACATTATTTCCTCAATTCACTTGCAACGTTGACAAATTTTGTCATTAACAACTTCAATTAGTGTAGAAATTTTGAAGAAGAAATGCGTCCAAGGCCCTCCAAAAATAGTAGAAACTTGTATACAATCTTTCAACATGGGGCAAGTGCACTCTCAAATGTTGTCATATAATTGCTTTTTGTACTTATGCATCCCCAACTTCAGGATGACGATTCTCATTGTTATTCAGGGGGTAGGTTTTTATCATGGCCTCCATTGATAGATTATGTTCCTTCTTCAAGCACTTAAACGTGGCACTAACCATCAAAAGGCTAGGTCGCCTATATCATGGGAGGACTTCAAGTTAACGTTTGGAGCGTCTCTAAGCAAAAATGGAGCTACAGTGACTAAGTGCTAGCTCATATTGTCTTCTATTTCTAGAAGATCAAAGGCCTCAGTTCAGATAGAGGGATTCATGAAATGAGAACCAAGAATAGTATTTTGGAGGCAAGTATTAGTACATAGGGTTTCCGTTCTTTCTTTGCTTGGCTCATAGTCGCAACTTACTACAAGGTCATTAAGATGATTGGAACAGAAGTCCGGGGCAACCACATAGTCATGATGACAACTATGCTTTCCGCTCACTACATTTGGCTACTTTAGAGATCAATATATTCCAAAGCTTTTGTTATCTTCTACGTAAGCCAATTTTGGGATTTGAAATCCATTTTGACCAATACTTAAGATGGTTGTAAAGAGCAATAATGAACTTAGAACACTCCTAATATCAAAATTCACTACCAGAAAAACGATCAAAACATGACTAAGACGAGTTAAATGTGACTTGTCAGATTTGATTAGATTCTATCATAATTTGTAGCCAAATTTAGTAACATATGATTAAAACTAATAAAGGTTGATCAAAGTAAGTAACGTGCCACTAAAATTGTCACAAATTTTCATTAAAATTATGTCATATTGACCTATTTAAATCAAATTTTGATTATTTTCCCAGTAGTTATTCAACAATTTGGATGATAATCTAAAACTTTGAAGAGACATAAATTTTTGGGAGAATGTCCACTTTTGGGAGAATTTCTTAGATTGCATTCTAAACAGGTATGTTTTTCGTTGTAAAAACTGTAAAACTATTCAAGACTATATGACTTATGGCACGCAATTTTGTGAAGACAAATTTTATTTCAAAGTTTTGTAGCATGTTATACCATTCGAGACCAATTATTTATATTTTAATAAGGTTTTCATGAAATTTACTATCCATGTAGATTTTTAACTAAAACTAATTATTTCTTTGGTTGGAAGTTATTTAATTAGTATGATTTTGGTGTTGAATATTCAATAATAGTTCTATACTCAAGAAACTAAAAGATGAAATTTATTTGGTTCTTGATAAGCAATATGTCCATCTATGAATTTTGAAATTCATTTCATCAAAAATTTAAATACATTTGGATATCAAATTATCACTTTTAGATTGTATTTTGATTTAAATATAGTTTTCATAGTATAACTTTAGCTTTGTCTATAATGTAAAGATATAAGATTCATTTTAGTGCTGAAGGTCACTCTAAGTTTGGACTCTTTTTTCTTTGTAATATATGGGGCACCTTTGATGAATGCAAGGCTATCATTTGAGCCAAGATCATTTTTGAGAATTTTCGGAAACAAAAGTGTTTAAATGACATAGGTGATCAACTTTATAGTTGGAGATTTCACAAATGAAGTATGTTTGTTAGCAACATAAGAATGAAAATGATAAAAATGTTACAAGTAAACAACCAAATAAATTAACATTAATACAAATTTATCATGATTATGCAATTTATGAGACCTCTTGACTCAACTTGTGATCTAGATTTCCTACAGTAAATAGAATTGAAATAAATAGTATATGTTTGGTTGATTGAAATCTAAATAGCTTATATTCATTATTATAAACCCCTCAATGGTTTGGCTCATTGGCAGAAAAAACAACACATCTTTGAAATTAGTGTCATAAATGGAAACGAAGGTAAGTTATTCACATTGCAAGTGTACAATCTTATAGGAGACATATTGCACATCATGTGGGGCAAAATTTGAGTCATGAGGCCTCATAGATTGCAAGATCATAACGTATTAGTACTCAGAAAACATCACAAAATCTCAACATTTTAACTTTGAAGTAAAAATGCTACGGACCAATACTTATTGCAATACAAAAATCACCAACTACAAAGATGTTTACCTTCATCTCAATAACACTTTCGAACTAAAATAAAATACATGAGAAAAACTTTTTTGCGCAAACAATGACCTTGCAAAAGTGAAAAATGCCAAAAAATTTAGAAAGGAAAAATAGTCCAAAACTCAAGCCTTTGCACTCAAATCTATGCCTTGTCGTCAAAATATCTTTGATTTTTCTATGGTTCGAGCCTAGTACGAAATTTAGATTCTAAGTGGAATTCATCCCAAAAAATAAAGTCAAAATCCAATGGTGGATGAAGGAGATTTAGCTCCTCAGAAATCATCTATTTATTCACTTGTTTTCAAGATAGAAATATCGTTGCAAATCCACTACTAAAAATATTTGGATCAAAAATCTTCCAAATAAATAGTTGTTAACCTTCATCTGAAGATCATGGCTTCAAAAAAAAAGATGTCATGAAAACATCTTCTTAATTTCCTATAATTGCCTCACAACAATAAGACATGCCCCATGTTTGAAATCTCAAAAACTAGAGTTGCCCTCACTAAAATGCATGCCATTTATCAAACTTTATTTTTTGTGTTTACATTTTCTACCACACAAACTAAACTTGACTTGGGAGCCAACACATGTGTTTTTTTTTTTTTTATCAAATTGGACTTTAGATGAAGAAGTTATGGCTCTTCAAAGTTGTTGCAGGTATTCTGAAATATTGTTTTTTGGACATGGAGCCCAATTAAGGGTTAAATTAGATTTGTTTCCAAACTTGAAAATCCTTCTTTGGGTTGATGTGTTTCTAAACTAGAATAAATCAAGATGTTTGAGAGTATAAGCACAAACAATGGACTTACTCTTACACCTAGTTTCCCTCTCGTCAAAGAGGTTTTGCATTGCCTCTGATACAATACACAAATAAATAAAGATTATCATCTAAGAATTAAAACGTAATAGCGAAGTGAGTAACCTTGCATGTTGGCCTTCTTGCAACTAGGTAGGCTTTGTTGGAACATCATCTATTCTAGCACCCTACACAAACCTTCAGTTTCACGCACTCATGTGTGGACTAATTTAATACAGCTGGTTACAACGGAACGGAGCTTTTAATCGATGAGGGTTAGGGTAAGAGCATGCCCAACCCTGTGCTTCACGTCGGGCCGCTCGGCTGCATGTAAAGCTTGCAGACAACGTCCGTTGAGGCGTCTCATCCCCACCCCAACGTAGGAGAGGGGGTAGAGGAAAAGGCCGTCCAACAATCACATTTGGCGAGAAGCAAGTTACAATATAAATTATTTTTGCCACGTGGCACTCTTCCATTGGTTAATGGAAATAACTTGGACTTATGGTGACCTCGAATTTAGGAGACCTCAACCCTCTTGACCGGATTACAAGTAAGGTTGAGTGTCCTAAAAGCACCAACTTAAGGGATCTGACCTATTTTTAGCACTAGTAAATTCAAAATAAAATTATGACCACATTCGAAATAGGTTTTCAGGAGGATTGCAAAAATTTGCAACATGTAATTCGCATCTGTGAATTTTATACAAAATTCCAAAGTGCTAAGTAAGATTTGACCCAATTGCGTTATATTCAAATGACGTACATCTATATTTTCACAATCTACAAATGAGGTACAGTGCGCTTTTGGGTCCCCTGGCGCTTTTAGGTAGTCCAACCGTATAGTGTGTGAGCTCGGGTTCCTCACATTCCAAACAAGGCTCCACTCTACAGCCCACCGTGCTAGTTGGGCATGCTCGTGAGAGTCGTGAGTAACTTGTCATTAAGCTACATATTGAACATAATATTCGGTAGTGCATACAATTTTGTGCAATTCTTTAGTAGTGATAGAAGTGCTAGTTAGCTAGCTGGCAACTGTGTGAAGCGCAAGATGCTAATTTCAGTCTATGTTATGATAGAAGTAAATTAATATGTTCAACCTGTACACAAAGTCAGTGCTTGAATGTTGTATGTAATGGCAAGTGAAGCTTCCTCCTTGCAGCGCTCGAAATGCAGGAGCAAGAAGTCAGAGTCCCTCTCGAAACATGACGAAAGCTTTTGGTGTAAGAGTGGCTTCAGTACGAGTCCGCAGCATATTGTTCTTCCAAAGAAAACGAACCTGGTACGTGTTTATCTGGTCACAAGGAATCTTTTAATTTAGACTGATGTCATTGTTTTCATGAAGTTTGTGCTTGTTGGTGTTGTAAAGTTAATATTCTTGAGCAACAAGTAACACCTCGATTGCTGCTGTAGCCATTGAAAATTTATGGGTGGCGCCATCTGCAACTGCATCACTGTCGTACCAAGGCAGCTGAAATTGCATCACTTTTGTACCAACGGTATCATATGGTATCTTGCTATAGGATGGCTCAATGACATGGAGAATTTGTAGTGAAGTTAGCCAAGCAAGCAACTTATGTACATGAGTAGAGAAAGTAGAAGCTTTAGCATATTCAATCATTTTTTGGGTACCTTTTTAGATCTTTACTATGAACCTCTAAAGTTGAATTAGTAAGTGTCCCTAAAATGGCAGAATCTAAATTGTTCATTGTGAAAGTACTGAATATCAACCTCAAAAGACATTAGCACTTTTTACAAAGTTCAACCTCATGAGCCTTTGTTATTATTTATTTTTAATTTTTTAATTTTTTAATTTATTTTTGAAACAATCAATATACTATTGATGAAGAACAATATGTCTGGTCTATAGCATCACATGCTTGGAGAATGTATAGCTTTTTAGAGAATTTTTAAGGGGTATATTTGGGAAGATGAGGAGGAATGGCAGAAAAATTTCGACTAATATGAAGACAAGGTGCCAAGTGAACATGGAGGGTTGAGCCTCTCAAGAGTTAGCTCCGCCCTCTACACAAAATAGTGGTTGGTAGTCACCGAGTATGGAATCTATTTAAGTAGATGAATGAGTATCGAGGACGGCGATGAATGTGGATAGTAGTGTGGAGCCAAGTAGTCTCGATGGTATCCACAAACACCTCCCAGATCTTTAACTCTATAAAGTGTGGGGTCCAGTGGTTGGCAGAGAGACACGTTGCATTCCTTTTCAACCAAATGACCCAAAGTACAAATCCTCGGAAGATTGTCTAAAGCTTGGAGGTACCTCTCACTCTAAGAGAAAGATGGGAGCTAGACAAGCATTGGTGCCATAGGAGACGAGCTCAAGAGCCATTAGTCTTGGAAACGTCTATAAGCTAGAAGAGAATAGTTTGAACATACCTTTAAGTATGCAATGCCCTGGAACAGTCAAAGAATTGGTGCACAACTGTCTAAAGAGGAGGGTTTTCACAATTGGAGCATCTGACGTCAAGTAATGGTCTCATTTGCTCCCTCCGAACGTTAACTAATAGTGCCTTGTGATACACAGACCACATGAACGTTGCCTCCTTGTGTGGTTTGGCCTTGTCTCAAACTCCATCCCATAAAGTGGCCCATTTTGAGTGATACACTAGTATTAACCCTTAAACACCCAGGGGAGGCCAAAATTGGATCATAGCCTTGGACCTTGGATCTTTTGGACTTAGGCATCATGAATAGCGCACTTTTTGAACTTCGGCATCATTAATGAACCACGCAATGATGAGCTTGCAACCTCCTACAAGGTTATGTACAACCTGAACCTACCTACCACAATCCTTTCAAAGCACAAAATCACTCACACAAATTGTAATTTGAATTGTAAAATTTCACTTTTCGAATGCATCTTAAGTAGGTGACCAGTTTGACATCAAAATACAAATGAAAAGTTGAGTACATTGATAGCTACAGAGCAGATTCTGTTGAAAAAAAAGCCCCTCCGCCTTCCTTGGGCGTTTTAGGGTTAAGCAATCCACCTCACCATGTGGTCTTCTGGAAGTGCTTTGATTGTTGATCTTCCAAGCTCTATACTGTGCTTTTCCAGTCATAAAATTTGCATGGAGTCCTAATCTGCATGGAGTTAACGTTTGTTTGTCGATGAAGAGGTCAACATAGGGTAATGTGACAATCTTGCGTTCCTTGCGGTTCCCTTTACCGGAACACTTTCGAGCTTATGAGCCTTCTGCGTCTGGTGGCAAAGCTGTCCTTGCTGATGCATGGCGGCTTTCCACTTTGTCCAGACTTCCCGAAGAGGATAAAAGACTGCAATGCTTCCGACCTCAGCACCGAAGAAGCAACCGGAAATCAACACGTATTCACCTTTCATGCATCATCGTCTTTTCATTGACGTCAGATCGCACCACAATGGTCGATCAGCAAACCCGGAAACAAGGAAACACGACGCAGAAGCCATAGCCACGCGCGCGATCAAGCAAAAGACTCAAGCAAATACTGTAGGATCAAGCAAAAGGCTCAAGGAAAACAGGATCAAGCAAAAGGCTCAGGGAAAACAGGATCAAGCAAAAAGGCTCAGGGAAAACAGGATCAAGCAAAAGGCTCAGGGAGAGGATCATTACAAAACAAAACAACGGTCTCGTGCTTTGACCACATAATTCGCTCCATTCACAGGACAAACAGGAGTTAAAATAATCCGCATTAACTGTGCTCCGCGGTTCTCTCATCAGTGGCCGAGGAACAAGCGCCGCAACAAATTGTGTGCACAAAAAGCAAAGTTCATGCCATTAGTTATCCGATTCTATATCGATATCAGGACTGTGAGTTTTGTGGCTGCCGATGCTCTGCTTACGGTTCAAACATGCACATTGCGGATCAGATGTTTCTGCTTATGTATCTCGTCGCTAATTGCTTCCTGAAGATTCGGGAGAAAGATTCTTACACGTTGCGGCCCTGGTCCCACCCTTGAGCTTGTAAAGTTGTGACAACACACTGTGTTGCTAATTATGGCCGTTGAAAACTGGATTTTCCTGATCCTTTGACCAATGGCGGTCACCGAATATGCGTCCTATCGGTACGTGTCCAGGAGAAAGTGGATCGTGGCTTATCGTTCCGAGCTGCCCTGACGTCCAATTGCATACGGCAGCTCGCGTGCCACTCTTTCTCCCGGTATGTTTAGCTCAGGAGCTTCCGGTTTCTGTAGTCTTCAGGTGCTATGAGGACTTAGGAACCACGAGACTGGAGTGCACAGTGATCACTATCTAATAATCTCGATAGGATGCGCTGTGAATCGTTCGTGAAAGTGAATCTAATAATGAGTGGCTGCACAGCAAGAACTGATATTAAATTTTGCGAGAGCGCTTCTTTTTAGTACAAGGCGGAAATTCAGTTGTACCTGGTAGCTATTTGGTAAAAATCGGCCTGAGACCGCACAATTCGGTTGAATTCGAGCTCGTCCTCGCTCTGTTTGGTTTTCTTGACGTCAGGTACAATGTCCTCTTCGCTCTTTGCATCTGATAGATCAATTACATCCGCTTCCTTAGCTTTGCGCTTTCTTGTGCTACCACTGGCAATCTGAGGAGCATCGTCCTCCGCTTCCTTGGCTTCACGCTTTCTTGTGCTACCACTAGCAACCTGAGGTGCTTCCTCCTCCACTTCCAAGACCTTGACAGGAGCGACATCTTCTTTTGCACTTGCACGCAAAGGCCGGAACGAAGTAGCAAGTGACGATCAGCCATGGTCACAAATTTCACAAAATTTGAAATTTGAAATTTGAATCTTGAATTTTGAATTTTGAATTTTGAAATTTGAAATTTGAAACCAGAAATTTGAAATTTGAAATTTCTGGTCATGAATTTTGTTTCTAGAAGAAGAGAAAAGAATTTCGGTGAGGAATTGATCTGCGAATTGTAACTTAACAGCGGGAGGCCAGCCAGAGTGCAATGTACATAAAAAAATAAGGGAATTTAGTAAGACAGAGCATCGTACATGTTCGTGCGGATAGGCCTCGCGGTCACAGCAGTTGGTGCGGCCGTCACACTCCGGAGGCAGCAGCAGCAGCTCTACGATAAGGACACAGGTAATCACAATTCGTCTCTCTGTGTTACTGCTATTGAATTGATCGTTGCACTGTTCTCGTTTTCTCTTCATTATGCAAGAGCTCCAATATGTCTGTTGCACAAGACTCACGCAATTGCGCACGAGAATGCTGAGATCATATCGGAGAGAATCGAAACCAGATTTTCTCGTAGAAGAAGTTGCCGTCGTCGGCAGTCGCTTTTCGGGCGGGAATTTGAATGGCGCTCTTGATATTTGAAATTTAAATTGGATACTCTATCATGCGATCTCTGGTAGCGTTAGTGATCTTTGAGGATTTTTGTTTGGCAAGCACGAACAAAGCTTGATCTCTTCGCTGATTTGTCCAATCAGAACATGGAGCAAAGGGAAAGAAGTCGCAAGACGAGGGTCGGGCTACAGACCTCCATCAGAAAACGCCGGTAGGGAAACGTACTACTCCATCTGCGAATTGTTTGTCAGCCCTGTGCTCAATTTCGTGTTTTGATCGATGTGCATGATCAACTGATTTTCTTTGAATGCCTTTCGGTAGGCGGAAGAGGTGAAACGAGTGAATCCAGCTTCACCAGCAACAAGCGTTCACGGAGGAGGCGACCTAGGCGACAGTAATTTGTTATTGCCGGAGTTTGATGATCTCCTGCATTCAACAGAGCTTGGGCTGTTGAGTCCGGGCTCGACCAGGAGTTATGGTGCAGATGGCGTCACAGATGGAGACATGGAAAATTATAGGGAGGACGGGAAAGATGATGCGCGCGTTAGGGTTGGCAAGGGCAGGGGAAAGAGAGTTGGAAATAGGAGATCGCCGAGTCCTGGAAGTAGAAGATCGCGGAGTCCTGGAGGATCAGAAACGTCGGATTTGTTTCCGGATGGGCCAGATTATCTTCTGGGCGAGTACGTGGACAGCCTCGCAGATGAGACTGCAGAACTTCAATATCTGAGGGAGACAGTGAAGGTGCTCAAGAAGAAGGAGTCTAGATTGGAGGCAGAGCTTCTTGATTATTATGATCTTGAAGACCAAGAACAGGAGCTTATAAAGTTGGAGCAAGAGCTGGACGAGAAGATCGCTCATATCGAGAAACTGGAGGAGAGCTTAGAAGAGAAGAGTGTTCTGCTGACCAGATTGCAGAGCCAATTGCACAGAGTAGAGGAAGAGAAAAACACTCAAATCACAAAGCTGAAGGAACGAATCGCCGCTTTGGAAGCGAGGGCGACGACTTTGTCTGAAGAGGCAGCAAGTGTCACCGGCTTGAAGAAAGATCTTGAGGAGGCTCGGGCGCGAAACAAAGAGCTCCAGAGACAAATTAACACCAAAATTGGAGATGACAAAGCGGAGCTCGTGGTGTTGAAGCAGAAAATAGCCATGTTAGAATCAGAGAGAGGCGACACGCACAAACGGGACCTGGAAACAGATCAGAAGTTGCAAGTTCTGCGAGAGCTGGAGGTTGAAATTGTTGAGTTAAGGCGCATGAACAAGGACTTGCAGTATCAAAAGCGGGAGCTCAATTCGAAATTGGATGCAGCAGAGGAGGACATCGAGTATCTGCAGAGCAGAACAGATGTACGTTTGTCCATTTTGCATGGCATTCAGTTGATATAGTCAGAGGGTGTTATTGATTTAGTCGCTGATTTAAAGGTCTATTCAGCAAAAGAAGACTAACTTTTAGTGCTTGATTTCTTTACAGGAGGAAATCTTAGCTGAGGCTGACGCCGACTTGGCAAATTTACGTCACGCGAACGAAGATTTAGCTCGGCAGGTTGAAGCCCTACAGAATGACCGATTTACCGAAGTGGAGGAATTAGTGTATCTGCGATGGGTTAATGCTTGTCTTCGCTACGAGCTGCGCAATTATCAGATTCCTGACGGCCAATTCTCGGCCATGAATCTGAACAAAGACTTAAGCCCGAGGTCACAGGAGAAGGCAAAACAATTGATGCTTCAGTACGCTAACCCCGATCTGGCGGGCGCCTTGCGCGCCCAGCGAGAGAGCGGCTACGAGAGCACCTCATCAGACACATCGAACCCCTCGGAGGACTCCAGTGACATATCGTCAGAACTAGGTTCTAGTAACTTGTCACGGAAGAACAGCTTGATTAAGCGGCTTAAGAGTTGGACCGGAAGGAAAGACGAGGGAAGCGCGAGACTTTCGATCTCCAAGAGTCAAAACGGCCGTGGCTCTAAAAGTAGCAACAAAAAGAGCACGAAGGGACCCCTGGAGGCTCTCTTAATCAGGAACTCGAGTGACGCGCATCAAATAACCACATATGGGGCTAACAACGATGAAGTGCAATCCCCAGGAACGCCTACTACGGCAAGATCTCTATCTAATCTTTCTTCACCGAGCGGAAGATCCTTTCGATTGGATCCTAATTCCCCCAGTTTGGCCTCAAGTCTGGCTCCAATCAAAACATCATCACCTGGAGGAGATGGATTTCATGGTATCGCTGCCTCATTCCAGGTCATTGCTAAATCTGTTCCACCTGAGATTTCTGCAAAGTATCCTGCTTTCAAGGACAGGCACAAAGCAGCTATGGAGAGGGAACAAGCCCTCAAGGAGGCGGCGCAAGCAGAGAGAGAAAAGGTTCTTGCAGAGAAAGCGAAAGCGGATGTCAGAAAGTTGCCGAAAGTAAACTGGTCGAACAAGTTCCCACAACCAGGTATGGAGCAGCCATTCGAATCACTGCCGATTCTAAAGCGAGCAGAAGTTATTTCGAAGCATATCACGGCAGCTGAGATTGCGAAGAGGGAGCTGAGGAAACCGAATCCTCCCCCCAAGCCGACTCGCCCACTGCCTGGTCCAGCAGCTGGTACTCAACCGGGAGGGGCTCCAGGCGGGATACCACCACCGCCACCCCCGCCACCGCCTCGTGGAGGACCTGGCGCGCCTCCTCCTCCACCTCCTCCACCACCCATGCCAGGTTTAGGGAAAATGCAAGGCAAAAATGCTGACGATGTGAGCAGAGCTCCAGGAGTAGTAGAGTTTTACCAGTCACTCATGAAACGTGACGCGAAGGTCTCTGTGACTGGTGGCGGAGTCAATCCCGAAGCTCGTAATAATATGATTGGGGAGATCGAAAATCGGTCTTCACATCTGCTAGCTGTAAGTTTCTCCTTATCTGAGTACTTTGACTCTTTGACAAGTGTAGATTTCTAGAGGTCCAAGTCGGTGATAGCGTGCTAATGTCAAGAATTAAATGCTACAATCGTGTGTGGTTATGTCGACTTACGGAGTATTATCAAATGCAGGTCAAGGCCGATGTGGAAACTCAAGGAGAATTCGTCCAGTCTCTAGCAGCTGAAGTCAGAGCTGCTGCGTACAACGACATCCAAGATGTTGTGGATTTCGTAGGTTGGCTGGATGACGAGCTCTCCTTTTTGGTACGTGGATTTAAACTTTTTGTAAGCTTCTAACAACACATTCATCGTGATCCGTGTTTCTGTATGAGTGTTGCTGAAATTCCTCTTTTCTCAACCTGTTTTGTCCTGGAAAAACCGCCTGTCCGAAAATTTTGGAGTTGACAGGTTCAGTTCTTAACTATCCCATTTGAGCAAATGTACGGCCTCGATGTATGGCTCGAACTGAAACCTGGAAACTGATTTGGGCTTTGCTGAACAGGTTGACGAAAGAGCAGTTCTGAAACACTTTGATTGGCCAGAAGGCAAGGCGGATGCCATGCGTGAAGCTGCGTTTGAGTACCAGGATTTAATGAAATTGCTGACAGAAGTATCGAAGTATGAAGATAAGCCAGAGGTGCCATGTGACAAGGCTCTAAAGAAAATGCTGGCGATGCTTGAAAAGTAAGTTTCTACTGGAAATTCCTCAAGCAGCAGATTCATACTCAACTCCAAAGTACAGGAGGACAGGAAAGTTGAGTTTTCATAGTTGGATATCACTAATACTTGATGAGTGGTCATGCTGCCGCAGAGTGGAGCAGAGTGTTTATGGCTTGCTGAGAACAAGAGACATGGCAATGGCTCGCTATAAGGAATTTAGCATCCCCGTCCAATGGATGCTCGACTCTGGCATTGTTGGCAAGGTATGTTATTGGTACTTCACAAGGATCTGTCGTTACAGGAGAATGTGCAACTTTAAGATGGACCGACCTCCTGTAAAGGAATGCCTACTAACCCATGCTGCGTTAACGTAATGCAGATCAAGCTAGCTTCAGTGAAACTGGCCCGTCTGTACATGAAAAGGGTTTCAGAAGAGCTTGATAACGCAGGCTCTGTCAACGAACCTGTGCGCGAGTTCCTATTGCTGCAAGGCGTCCGCTTTGCGTTCCGCGTTCATCAGGTACTCTTCCTGCTTTTACCTTTTTTCCAGTACGAATGTGTTAGAATTCAGCACTTTTTGGATGCTGATATGGCCATGACTACGTCTTAAACTGAATATCGTCGCTTGCCATTCAAATTAGAGCGTCAAATGCATCTAGAGAATTGTCACATTCGTATGTCAAAAGCTAATTTGCCGATAAGGTTGAGTACCAATATTCATCAAGCTATTTAGGACTCATTAAGCAGGAATGCGAATCAACACTATCGTGAGCATTTGAAGCCTAACGAGCAATACACTAGTTACGTATTTTGTGTATCGAGTTCACATCCAATCTTCACTAATGACCTTTTTCTGGAATTACCTTGCAGTTTGCTGGAGGATTCGATCCTGAGAGCATGCGAGCATTTGAAGCATTGCGAGCTTGTGCCAACCGACCTGCTGTGCAACCTGCCGCGAAATACATCGAAGAAGGCGATGAAGAGGAAGCGGAAGAGGAAGAAGAAGAGGAAGGGCAGGAGCAGTAACAGAATTACATCTCTAACAGTTGATTGAATCTGAAACCACTTGTAGTATTATATCATATTAATATTTATAGTGATTGGCCCTTTGCTTGTAATTCTAGTCATACCCTTGAGGAAAGTTCACTTGTATCATAGTTACAGCTTTCGCATTGGAGTGTTGGTTATTGGCACACCAAATAGGTAGTGTTAGTACAAATCCCGGTTGCCCGGTCAATGACCACATAGATCCGTGAGATGGGTGTGAGCGAGAAAAATGCTCACTACGAACAAATACATTGCAAGTGAGTTGAATAGACACTTTATTTATGTCAGCCTCAAATAAAGTGGAAGTTCATTCTCTTGGTGAGTGCCAATCGTCATCCAAATTCAATGTCTTACATTGAAAGGGTAGATGTTACAATGAGGGTCCTACCACTTCTCTAAACTCACACAGGTTTGAATAAATTGTAACAACTAAGAGAATTCTTTCTTCTATCATAAGTTAGCATATTCATATGAAATTGGCTTCAACTAATCTACCTATTCAGTGTACTGCAGATGCTGCTTTACTATAACATTTTTTCTGTCTATGGTGAATATATTCTCCACATACTGTACTGCTGATAGATGTATGAATGGAGTTGCAACTCATTTCTTCGATGTCGTGCTTAAGTATACTCACTGCTTGTAAACCTGAATGCAGATGAGCAACAGAACAAGCTGTACTATATCATCCTGTAACTTCGATAAGATAATGAACCGCTTCTCACAGGCAATTGAAGGCCCGGGCACACGAGGAAGAGGCAGTGAAATTGGTGATTGCCACTCCTATACGGTATCCTCTTTGGGTGGTTACTTGATGACAGAGAGTTTATGTGTGGGAAACTTTATTGTCAATGAGGTTACAATGATTTAATTTCTTACAGGATTTGAGTTAAGGTACGTTATCCATGTGCCATGAACAACCTGGTCGGTTCTCATGTCAGAGCTTTGTTATAATTCTGTGGTTTGACTCCACTTCGAAGGATAACAATTATTGATGTTGGTCAAGTATTTATATGATGATGGATCTATACCTGGGTGTCAGAGGCCCATGTACTGAGTTTGTGTGTGTCCAGTAACTTCATGACTTCATTTATAAGGTGATTTTGCTGGTGCCGGATGATCGACTGTGTTTGCAAACATGGAATAAGGGTGGATGCCAAGGCTATTGGAGAATGGAGGGCTATCATGAATAAAAAAGTGCCTCAGGTGTATCTATTGTTATGACATGGCCTACAAGGAGATGAAAAAAACTCACCATCTGGGAGTTTCATTTTCCTTCACTTGGGAGCGAGTGTTGTCTTATGTGACAAAATTCCTATTCATTTGTCAAACACAATTTAGATGCAATGTACATTTGAAGACGTGTTAGATGTACATCTCATCGACATTGTGTTTAACCCCTAAAGATCCAAGAAAGCCGAAATGGCTTTTTGGAATTTCCGCAGGGAAAATTTTCAGCCAACTTTGACCATTATATTCTCAAAATTGGAGAAAAATTAACGGTTCAAATTTGTTACTAGAGTAAAGGGTCAAGTTAGCTTCAAGATCCTACGGTTGGATCTTCTAATTAATGCTTAGATTGAGTTTCTTTGGGCCTGAAGTAGAAGAAGGTTCTTTTTGATGATTTAGACAATTTTGTATCAAGGATCTTTAGGGGTTAACAAATGAATAGAAATTATGTCTCATAAGACAACCTTGCTTGCGGCCATGTCGGTAACATTCATGGGCTGGTGAAGAAAAAATTTGGTGTAAGACTAATACCTTCAAAGATTATTGGCCCTCACTCCTAGTGTAAACTCCTTGGGGCTAGCCTTTACTCTTGCACTGATGAGGGAGATCTTTTCCAATGGCCGCAAGTCAAAACCAACCTCCACCCCTAGTGTAGGTTGGCCCCAATGGTGCAACATTGGAGAAGTGGTGCGGTGCCAAAGCCACTCTCATAGTGAGAGGTGTAAAGGCACCACCACCTATGCACTGGATTGCTTGCAGAGGATTTGAAATTGAAAAATTTGGATGGCCACCCACCCTGTAGTATCTAGAGCATTATATCTCCTTCATCGACCGTTGGATTTCAATTTTGGGTATTGGGTTGAAATTCAATTAGAATCTTCTTTTGTTGTAGAAACCTCGATTCCATCCCATCCAAGGTGTGAGGAAGTTATGGCATTCATTTTTGTGCAAGGGATCTAGTTTTGAACATGTTTTCCTTTGTGAATTTTAGGTCAATTGTCATCATTGCAAAACCATTATATGAACAATTGATTTTTCCCACGTGGTTTTTATTTTTTTGGCCCACGACTATTATTGAGACGAAGGTAAACATCTTTGTTATCGGTTTATTTCTTTATTGCAATAAGTCTATTGATACCATAAGTGAAAATACTGATATTTTGTGAGGAGTTTTGAGTAATAATATGTTATAATCTTGCAATTGGACACGCACAAGGAATGCTCTAAGAGCATTCCTTATTGTTTCTGGTATGTGTGCCCTGCATACTCGAAGAGAAGGAAGACTTGCCTTGCCATCTAACTTGTAGAAACAAAAAACATTTCCAAGGAGGTTAGTAGTGAGCCTAGACTTGCCTTGCCATCCAACTTGTTGAAACAAAAAAAAACACTTTCAAACAGGTTAGTAGTGTCAAGCCTCCACCGTGGCATGATTTTGCCTTCCTCACTTTTACTATCTCAAAAGAACCTATGATTCTCTCTTGAATTTCATTGTCCTTGTATTGCTAACATGAGCAAAATTGCTCCCTACAAAGAAGGTCTCGTCGCCGAGACCAGTTTCTGAATTAGCGAGAGCGTAGACCATGGAGAGAGACAAACAGGAAACCACAGTGGCCCTCACCATGTGTTGCACCTTTAACCCTTAAACGTCAGAGCATGCCCCTCGGGCTTGGTTTCCAGTGTATTTTCAGAGGGGCTTGACGTTTAAGGGTTAAGAGATGCCCTAAGAATTTGCAGAGCTCTGAATTATTGAAGCAACTCGTGTGGAAAGGTGCGGAAGCACGGCTGCCAATAGTTTCGTTTCGAAGAAGTTTCTTCGCTAATCTTCAGAGTGCACTCCCCCACTTTCTGTTCAATGTAATAATCATGTTCCCCACACTTTAATTCACGTGGAAACCTGGTCCCTATTGGCCAACAACATTATTGACAACAAAATAATTATGTTCGGAATCTCGTGCCGCACTAATGAAATGAGCCTGCGAGCGAGAATCATTCCTGCACTGTCGTTTCTGCCTTCGATCTCAAGGTTCACTGCATTTCATTCGAATGTGTGGAATCGTCAGTGATTGGGGGAGACCTACGAAAGCATCTTTCACTTGCTTTGAAATACAGTACGCCAAAAGGTCAGTGGATTCTATTTGATCGCACCAACAACAAAAAGCATGAACCGTCCGCTCAAAGCTCAAATGAAAATTCTTCCCAAAACCCCAGAAATGTTGTTTTGTTGAAGGAGGTTTGTCGCTCACATTCGATACACCGTGAGAGAAAAGAGGAGGTGGTTCTACTTATCTCGGAATATCGTGTCATTTTCGTGTCATAAATGCTACCAGAGGATGGCAATTCTGTACTGGATGGCAAGATTTTGCATGAGAAACTGCCAGCATCTGCACATAACTTACAGTAGTTACTTTTCAGGGGATTGTAGAAGTTGTTGCAGGGCCCATTTCTAACCGGAGATGATTAAGAATGTCTTATTCTTTGGATGGCTGTGATGGAGTGACTGCCTTTTCAGGAGATTGGTATGTATCTATTGGGCCTCTCAAATGCTTCTGACGCTGGATTCACCAGTCTGACGGATCTGTGAGACACAGCCAGGGTCTTATCGCATCCTGGCAACAAAAGAAAAAAAGTGACATAGTGATGGTTTAGGGCAAGGCCTATTGTTCATGCGACGAGAAGGGGTCTTGGAGGGTCTTGGCGGGGGGGGTTTACACTAGGAGTCGAGGCCATTTTCAGGGGTTGGGGCCATGGAATAGAGTTTCCTCGTTGGTTGAGGAGGTTAAGACCAGCTCCATCGGGTATACACTAAGTGGCTGGTCAAGAATAATTTAGTATTGTCTCCTTATACATATTTCTTCTCCATCGGGTTTACACTAGGAGTCGAGGCCATTTTCAGGGGTTGGGGCCATGGAATAGAGTTTCCTCGTTGGTTGAGGAGGTTAAGACCAGCTCCATCGGGTATACACTAAGTGGCTGGTCAAGAATAATTTAGTATTGTCTCCTTATACATATTTCTTCTTATAGTAGCATAATGAAATGGGCATATACTAAGTGACGGTTGCTGCATAGTGACCTTCATTTACTTTTACATTAATTAATTAATATTGGTCTTTTCCTGCCACATGAACCCCTTAAGGGGGTGGCACATGGACCCCATGAGTAAACTTAATATTAAAACTTTATTCTTCGAGTACAACCCCAACCCCTCTTGTACTTTCTCAAGGGAGGAAGAAGTTACAAAAGATATGAAGTAAATCTGCTCCCCCAAGACTTCCCGCCTACAAGAATTCCACCCCCAAGACCCTCATCCAAGACCCCCGCCCCCAAGACTCCTCCAACTGGACCCCTCCTATACCCCCCCTTCTCCGCATTTACAGGCGTGCTTCGCTGCTCGCATTACAGAGGCGTTAATGAGATTTTGGGAGATAGTAGCATATAGTGAGCGTGACATGGCCCCAAGCCAAGGAAAATAGAGCACCATTTTGGTGGGTTTCTTTCTTCTTCTTGGGCGCCATGTCAGAATAATAAATGCACTTGAGGCATTTTTCTTTTCAAGGCCTCAATGATCCATGCACATGCCACATGGGATGGATTGGCCTGAGTTCTAGTGTAAACCTACTCTTAGGCGCTACTGCAAGTCGTACCACACATTGACTTGCACTAGCACCTATGCGTATGGCATGGTCAATGGCTCAAGTGTTTAATAATAGGTGTTCCACCCTCGCTTCATATTAAGCTTGTCCTCACGGTGCTAATGTGACCAAAATACCTCATTGCAAAAGGGGTCTCTTAGCCAAGACCAAGCCTAAACTAACACGAGTGCATGCCCTAGAGAGAGAAAAGCAAGCACTACAATGGCCCTTGCCGCCCCCTAAGCCTGAATAGTCCCTTCTCTAGAACCAAGTACCACTCTTGTAAGCCTTGTCCATAAGAGGGTATCCTATATTTTCTTCAAAAATGTAAGTTCAAAAATAGATGCAAAAGCCTCAATTCACCAAAACTTGAAATCTAAAACTAAAAACTCAAACCCAAAATTAACCCCTATACCCGTTTTTGTATTAAACTCTACTAACTTAAGTGCAATGAGATGATAGCCTCCGTAAGTTTATCTCCAAGACAAAAAAATAAAATTCATATATAAGCTAATCCAGCAAAGATAATTAAAAGTCAACAATAGGTGAGCGAGGGACACGATCCCTCAAGGAGTACGAATAATTTCCGATTTTTCAATATGAAACCATCATTGGCACTATAATACCAAACAAAATCCAATTTTTAAAAGTCAACTACATTGTCCGGACATTGATTCTCCTAAAGTCACCCCTATGTAGATTAACCCTTAAACGTCATATGCTTTCCTGATACCACACCCAAAAATCTCTTTTAAACTCCATTTTTAGCATTATTCTATTTTTAATTTGCTTGAGCTCTATTCTAAGAAAGTATAGATCTCTTTAAGGTGCTCAGTTTGGAATTCTAATCATTTCATTTAGTATAATGGAGTGTAAGTTATGAGCAAGATTCTCTCCAAAAAAACCCAACCCCGCGGGCTGGGTCTGACCTTTAAGGGTTAAAAGATAAAAGTGATTTGAAAACTTGCTTGCAATGGTAAAACATGTCTCATATCTCAAAACCCTCAATCCAAAGTTTCTTGCACTAAATTGCTTGTCTAAAATTCACACTATCTTAAATGGATCCGCAATTCTCATCACTAAAAACAACTTGATTTAAGCTCTAGTAAAATCTTAAAAAAAAACCAAAAACAAAAGTAAATATTAAAATAAGAAATAAAATAAATAAAAATCACGACTCTTCAAAATTTTAACCCTCCATCCAAAATATAAAATTCCAATGTTGAGGAACAATTAAGGAATAAAGTGCCCCCTAGTGTGCTATTGTATCATTTCTAAGGCAGACGGCTGTACTCTGTCCATACTATATTACCTTTTGAATCAGATCGAGGTCCCGTTCCCTGCTTAAGATGAGGGATCGATAACTGCGCTCTCCATAATTGATCTTTGCGGACCTCAAATGTTACCAATCGGGCCACGGATCGACATCCTCATAATATTAATTTAGTTAATAGGATCTCAATCAGAAAAAGGTAATATTCCATTAAAAGGATGCCCACGTCCAGTTAGTACTAGGCACCGGCTCTAACCGGTTACCGGTTAGTGTATTTTTTCCTTTATTGCGTAAAATATTTGAACTATAGAGATTTTTAATACCAGGATATTCTTGTTTTTTCTTAAAAGATGAGCCATGGCCAATTGATTTTTAAAAGGTGATTGATTATTATTATTTCTCTACAACGGCACCCTTTATGTTCCATAAGGTTTGTTTCACCATATTTCATTTGGAGAGAAGTATTTTGTGGTATTTTAATCAACATAGTATAACGTTATTTAATCCGTAAAGGTTTAGGGAGGTAGGAAGTTTCAACTTCCTCAAAAAAAAGCAAGGCTATGTGGTGATTTTTTACAAGATAATTATATAACTTCGTAATTTTATAACTATATCGTAAAAAATTATAATCAAAGAACGTTATAGTGGATTAGTATGAGAAGGTTTACAATATATATGAATGCTTTTCCACTGCACATATTGGATAGTGATTCACTTCATAGAAACTTGATGAAAAGCGTGTAGGTTGCTAGATGCTTGTTTTGTCCAGTCTCTCTCTATCATATGCAAAACAGCTCTCAACTCCAATCTCTAATTTAGCTAAGTGCACGTTGGTTGTTAAATGATAAAATCTCTAGGGTTTGATATTGAGGTGGTACTTATTTTGGCATGATCCATATATAACTGTTACAATTTTTGAGAATAGTTTTAGAGAGGTCTTTGTAAAATAAATGGACCTATGTATCAAGAAGTCACACAAGTAGTAACTTTTCATGGCATGTGAACTTCCTATGCCCTACTTTCAACCTTGAAAAATAGAAGTTTGAGCATGCTTCGTGAAAGCACATGTCCAGATGGTAAGTCAATATGTCTAGCAAGGTTTCATCATGCTCTACAAACGTGTCAATTCTTGACAATAAGCCTTTCAACATCTAATTCAAGTTTCTAGATGCTTAATTCCAAATAAATGCTTGCACCCCATAAGCTACCTAGTTTCCAATTTAAAATATTTGAAGAATGAGAGTTTCGGTCTCCAGTATAAGTGTGGAGCTTTTAACCCTTAAACGCCCATGGGGTCTGAAATGGGCAGCCCAAAATTGAATCACAACATCTCTTGGACTTGAGCATCATGAATAGTGCACTTTTTGAACTTGGGCATCATGAGTGAACCAATCAATGGTGAGCTTGCAACCTCCTACAAGCTTATGTACAACCCCAACTTACCTACCACAATCCTTTCAAAGCACAAAATCACTCATACAAATTGTGATTTAAACTGAAAATTTTCACTTTTTGAATACATCACAAAAAGGTGACGAGTTTGACATCAAAATAAAAGTGAAAAGTTCATTACAGTGAGAGCTACAGAACAGATTCTGTTGGAAAAAAGCCCCTCGGGCTCTCTTGGGCGTTTAAGGGTTAACGGTTCATAGAACTCTTCACTCATAAGAGCACCCAATTTAATTACGATATAATGTTCTTCTAGAGTGCATGAATATAGATGTTTTTGGGAAACCACAAACATCATGTTTGAAAGTCATTGCAAATTTAACTGTCATTGGCCATAGTCAACATGCTTCCACATACTTAGGCTCACATGAATAACAATCTTATTCAAGTTTATTTAATGATACATGTTTATGCAACTCTTTCCACAAACAACAAAATGTTTGTATGGAACAACACGTCCATTTGTATACATCAAACTAACACTACAATCACAAGTCCTCAACCAAGACAATCAATCATGGGCTATGCCTTGGTAAAGGTGACGCTATCCCCAAAGCTAGGGTTGGACTCATCACATAAAGGAAACAAAGAAAAGAAAAAAATGAAAAGAAAAAGTAAAAGAAAAAAAGGAAAAAGAAAAAAAAAAGGAAAAAAAAGAGGAAAAAAGAAAAAAAAGAAAAAGAAAAAGAAAAACAAAACATAGACAATTTACAAGGGAAGGTAAACAACTCTATCTCCCAAATTTCAAGTTCATACACGTGGGACGCCAATCGACAAAGTTGATTGCAAGTTCCTCTCTTTTGTGATGCAATATACTATAAATCCTATAAAACAAACTATACACGATCAATCCCATCACTTGAAACATTGACTACTCTCACCCTTTCAAAGGTCAACCAATCACGTCTTCAGAAAGAAGGTCACTAGATAGATAGATAATTAAGAACTTCAATCTTCAAATAAAGCAAAGGTGACTACTCATTACAATAGTCTTTTTACCTTTGCACAAAAGACCAATATGACAATCACATGAACAACCCCAAATTACCAAGACAAAAAAAAAAAAATACAACTAAAACCCTAAAACAAAACCCTAACACTAAATTTTTATTACTCAACCCACTAGCATGGATGTGATGAAGCACTTGCACATTCAAAAGGGGAGATAATCTTGTAAATGACCGGAATTCAAGCAGGTGGTATAGTGCAGCCACTTCACCAAAAGGAAAAAGCAATATTGCAAATCTGGGGTCGCACGGGCGGGGGGTGGTGGGGATGCCCATGCGACACAGAACAACTGCCTCAACTACCGGCCCTGTAGCAGCGAAAGCGGGATTAGTGACTGGTGAGTTGCACAGGGTGGCAGGGAATTCACTTAGTGAGCCGCGACTTCCAGAAGGTAACACGAAATAGTGACTCGCTAACTCGGGAGAGAGATCTGGGGCTTTAAGAGGCCATGCATTGCAGCAGTTCATTGTATCTTTTGCTCAGGCAGGCTCGTGGTTGTCGAGCTTCAGATCCCCTTTCTTCTCCCTCCCCAGGTACTGCCTCATGCCCTGCTCCGTTTGCAATGTCGCTCTTGTCATTCTTGCTTTCCTGCTTTTGGTAAGTTTTGTAGCGCTGGGGTTTTGTTTTGAGCCGGGGTTTTGCGCTCCGCTTCAAGAACAACGGCCGTGTAATTTGGGGCCGCATCGGTGCCCTTAGGGTCGTGAGTTGGGGTCACATTCCATTCGGGGACGAGCAGTGAGGTGCGCAGGAGGCAGGCAGTATGTGCGCATCCTGTTCCGAGTAGGGAAACGTGGGAGGGAATGTGTGGACTCGCGAGGGGGGTTTTTTGGGGGTTTTAGTGGCGCTTTTGCTCACGAGATTGTTGGATCTTCTTTTTTTTCTGGGTGCGCAGACATTTACAGCCACTTCCGAAGATGACTTCCCACGTAGTTGGATACCCGCGCATGGGCCCCAAGAGGGAGCTCAAGTTTGCGCTGGAGTCGATGTGGGACGGCAAGACCCAGGCCGCGGACCTCGAGCAGGTGGCGAAGGACTTGCGGGCGTCGATCTGGAAGCAGATGGCGGAGGCGGGCGTGAGCCTGATTCCCAGCAACACGTTCTCGTACTACGACCAGGTTCTGGACACGACCGCCATGGTTGGCGCCGTGCCCGCCCGGTACGAGTGGACCGGCGGAGAGATCGGACACGATGTGTACTTCTCGATGGCGCGCGGTAACAAGACGAAGCCGGCCATGGAGATGACCAAGTGGTTCGACACGAACTAGTGAGTGTCTCTACCTGCATTTCTCGTCATGCTCTCGGTTGATGGGGGGGGGGGTAGCAATGTGATGCGGGCTTTTGCGACATGCGCGAGGACGATTATCTGACGCATTGCGGTGTTGTGCAGCCACTACATCGTGCCGGAGTTGAGCCCGGAGACGAAGTTCGTGTACTCTTCGAAGAAGGCCGTGAACGAGTACAAGGAAGCCAAGGCGTTGGGCATCGATACCGTGCCGGTGCTGGTTGGTCCCGTGACATACCTGTTGCTGTCGAAGGGCGACAAGAACGCACCCAAGGGATTCAACACCTTGTCCCTGCTGGATGCCATCCTGCCCATCTACAAGTAAGTGACGATTTCGTTTGCGGTCAGATCCGGGCATGGCTGAGGGAGTGCGGATACTGACATGGTTGACAATGCAGGGCGGTGATCACTGAGCTGAAGGAGGCTGGCGCCACATGGATCCAGTTGGACGAGCCGAAGCTGGTGATGGACTTGGAGTCCGAGCAGTACGAGGCCTTCAAGACCGCGTACGCGTCTCTGGCCGAGGTTGCCGGAGTGAAGCTTTTGGTCGAGACCTACTTCACGGACTTGCCCGCGGAGGCTTACAAGTAAGTGTTGCTGACGCGCGATGATGCGACTGCATCGAGTCGTGACGGGGAATGTGGGATGTGAAAGATGCTAACCGTGGGGTTGGATGATGGCAGGACCCTGACCGGGTTGCCGATCGCTGGTTTCGGTGTGGATCTTGTGCGTGGATCGAAGACTTTGGCTCTGATCAAGGAGCACGGTCTTCCCGCAGGAAAGACCCTGTTCGCCGGTGTGGTGGACGGACGCAACATCTGGGCCAACGACTTGGCGGCTTCCGTGGCCGTGGTTGAGGAGCTCCGTGCCAAGCTCGGAAACGAGAATGTTGTCGTATCGACTTCATGCTCCCTGCTCCACTCTGCCGTGGACCTGAAGAATGAGACGAAGTTGGACGCCGAGTTGAAGTCGTGGATGGCATTCGCCGCGCAGAAGCTGCTGGAGGTGGTGGCGATCGCCCAGGCGGTGGAAGGAAAGAAGGACGAGGAGTTCTTCTCCAAGAACGGTGCCGCCCAGGAATCGAGGAAGAACTCCCCGCGCGTGCACAACAAGGCCGTGAAGGAAGCGTCGGAGGCGTTGGCCGGGTCTGAGCACAGGCGTGCGACGCCGGTGTCGACCCGTCTGGAGGAGCAGCAGAAGCACCTGAACCTGCCGATCCTGCCCACGACGACGATCGGATCGTTCCCCCAGACGCCCGAGTTGAGGCGCGTGAGGCGCGAGGTGAAGAGCAAGAAGATCTCTGAGGCCGATTACGACAAGGCGATCAAGGCCGAGATCGACAGCGTGGTGAAGCTGCAGGAGGAGCTGGACATCGATGTGTTGGTGCACGGCGAGCCCGAGAGGAACGACATGGTGGAGTACTTCGGCGAGCAGCTGGACGGTTTCTGCTTCTCCGCCAACGGGTGGGTGCAGTCGTACGGATCGCGGTGCGTGAAGCCCCCGATCATCTTCGGTGATGTGAGCAGGCCGAAGGCGATGACCGTGTACTGGTCGACGTACGCCCAGAGCGTGACGAAGAGGCCGATGAAGGGTATGCTGACGGGACCGGTGACGATCCTGAACTGGTCGTTTGTGCGTAACGACCAGCCCCGGTCTGCGACATGCTACCAGATTGCGCTGGCGATCAAGGACGAGGTCGAGGATTTGGAGAAGGCGGGCATCACCGTGATCCAGATGGACGAGGCGGCGCTGCGCGAGGGTCTTCCATTGAGGAAGTCGGAGCACGCCGACTACCTGCACTGGGCCGTGCACGGATTCAGAATCACAACTGTGGGCGTGAAGGACACCACGCAGATCCACACCCACATGTGCTACTCGAACTTCAACGACATCATCCACAGCATCATCGACATGGACGCTGACGTGATCACGATCGAGAACTCGCGATCGGACGAGAAGCTGCTGTCCGTGTTCCGCGAGGGCGTGCACTACGGTGCGGGCATCGGGCCCGGCGTGTACGACATCCACTCCCCACGTATCCCACCAACGGAGGAGATGGCTGACCGCGCGCGCAAGGTACGAATTGTTTGGGAATTTGGTAGTGGCACCGGGTTTGGGTTCATTCGAAGTTTGCAAACGGTACGATACGATTATGCAAGAGCTAACTTGTATGTGGTCGTGTGTTGGCATGGCAGATGTTGGCGGTGTTGGAGTCGAAGGTTCTGTGGATCAACCCCGACTGCGGTCTGAAGACGAGGAAGTACGGCGAGGTGGTGCCGGCTCTGACGAACATGGTGAACGCCGCGAAGCAGCTGCGCGCGGAGTTGGCCAATGCCCAGTAGAGCGGCGTCGCGTCTGCGGGCCCTGCGGAGCTTAGTAGTTAGAGCTCCATGAAATATAGGCGTCTTCCTTATACGATTTCAATACTGTGGTCAGATGTGATTTTTGGTCGTCGTGGTTAGCACGCGCAGCGAAGGGTGTGGGATGGCCACACCCATATGGTAGTGATTGTAATGCTGCTTCATATTCTGGAACATGGGTATATTCATTTAATTGTGACTAACGGATGACAAGATACTGAGGAGAGGGGAGGAAAGGAACGTTGTAGGACAGTGGAACCAATTTTGTTAAGCAGAATGTACAGATGAGCGGGAGAACATTTGGACAGCCACGCTGAAAGTAGCGTGCGCATCCTGAGGTAGCTTAGGAAAATGCAGTGTCTGAACATTATGGTCTCTGATAGTCGAGATTGAATCATTACTCGGAAGCGATGGGGACCTCTGCCGGTAATGGCCAGAGCTCTCTGATGACTATGCATGTGGTACGGGTGGGTGGAAGGGTTGGATGTGTTATGCCAAAGCTCTGATCGGTGAGGGGGAGGGGGGAAACTTTTGTGCGCTGTAAGACAGTATTGTTTGTTTCTTGACCGGGGTCTTCATCTGAGAGTCTGGGCTATGTAATCATGACGGGACTATGGTAACCTTGAACGTTTGCAAGGTATGAGGCTAGTAGCAGGGTGAAGGAAAATGGCAGTGCTGCAGACGGTGGCAGCTTTTCGTGCCTGGACGTGCAATTACTTGCGCAGCTGAAGTTTGCTAATATTGTCGAATGAAAATAGCGTCCGCACATTCAATTTAGAACTATTAAGAAGAGGGAAGTAACTTCGTCCATGCACGCTTGCATACACGCCGCAGTGGAATGCCTCCGAAGTGAGAAAGCGGAGGACCGGTGGGTGTACGGTACCGCGTGCACTCCTTGTGATATGGTGTGAAGATTTTTTGGGCTAGAGGAAGGAGGGAACCGCGGTGACTACTTTCGCAGATGTGGGAATCGAGGGAGGGCAGTGTTCAGGACGAGATGTGGTTCAGAATTGCAACCGGTTCATCAATGTGGAATTAGGAGCGAAATCAGACACGGCGTTAGGTGAGATTGAAATCTTGTTACGGATAGTTGGGGCAAAGTCTTAGGAAGAAATTTTCTGCAGAAGAGAAAACAAGAATTCTCAGAAGTGGAGCGCGAAGCTGTAGTTGAAAAGTTCTGAAGTCGAACAGGTTGCCTCGATTCCCACACGAACTCACCTTTAAACGATATTGTTTTCATCCAGTATATATGCTTTTCATCCACTATACAGGTTTCTCTGTCTCTACAGTATCCAGCTTTATTGAACCTAATTGGCCACGAACAGGGTCAAGCGCTTGTGCGAGAGGAGAGCTTTGTATCCCTTAGTCTTAAGAGTGACTGTTGATGAGGTTATTAGGGGGGCGGAATTTATACAGCCCATTCCGTTTGTCTCGTTTGCCAAAGGCGACGACATTGTGTGGAGCGGGAGACGGAGCACCTTGAAGTATTTAGGCTGTTTGGAGACAAAGACAGTATTGTAGTCTCTCCGGTCATCGGCGATAGTTTCCACAGAGAAAAGATTCTTAGTTAGGTCTGGCAAATAGAGAACCTTATGGAACTTTATTCCTCTTGAGGTGGTGGGGATATCCACCAACCCCTGTCCAACTACAGAAAGTTGCTCACCCCCAGCGGTACTAGTCGTGGAGTGGCTGCCTCCTTCGAAGTTGGTAAGAGTTTCCTCCTACTAGTAACGTGCCGCAAAGCTCCACTATTGAGGTACCACTCCTTATTGTTCTTGCTACTTTGAGCTAGATGTTCAATGAAATCAGGTGCTAAGTCTGTCTCTCCTGCTACCAATGGAAGACAATCGTCAGAGTTAGAGCTGTCGTCAACTTCTAGGAAGTTGTTGACCAGGTTTGCTATGGGCTGTGCGATCCACCTGGCTCGCCGCTTCTTTAATTCTGCCGCCAGTTCGGGGCAATTTCGCACCCAATGATTGCTATTCCCGCAGTAGTAATACATGCCAGCAAGTTCCTTTGTCTTGTTACGCCCTTCTGCGCCTCCTCACCCTGACCTTCGCATGGTAGGACCTCGTCTTATGTTCTTGACCAGGAGCGCTTTGCCATCTGAATATTGGCCGCCCTTCATCTCACGCCTTGTTTCTTCTTGCAGAGGAATTGGATTAAGTTCGGTGAACGTGGGGATGGTCTGCCTCTGGGTCAGGGTGTTGACAATGACTTTGAAGGAGTCAGAAAGGGCTGTTAGAACATGTTCGACAAGAATTGCGTCTTCAATCACCTCACCTCCACATGCAAACTCATTCACCAATTCAGTAACCTGCTGGAGAAAGCTAGCTATAGATGAACTTTCGTCCATTTTGAGATTAGACAGTTTCTTACGAAGAAACAACTTCCTAGAGTTAGAAGTGTTAGAGTTAAGATCTTTGAGCGTCTTTCAACACAAATCGGGCTCAGTGATATTTATAATGTATGGAATAACATTGTTTTTGACGGACAAGGCTATCATCGATAGTGCTTTCTTTTTCAGGATGTCTAAAGCATCAATGTCAGGAGGGTTAGCTGGGGCTACAGTCCTCGGAGATGGTTCTATCAATTGCCACGCACCGTCTCGGTTTAGAAGGTTCTTCATCTTGAATGACAATACTGCGTAATTAGGATTTCCGTCTAACTTGGAGTTGTCTCCCATTACACTACTTTTTGATGCCATAGTAGACTGCGATATCTGTCACCTCACTGATCTGCACTGGTCTGGTTTCTATCGGTAGCTCCCAAATCCTACAAAGACTGACGCACTGACTTGCTCGAGTCTCTAGACTCGGACGTCTACCCTCTGAGTCTCTAACTCTCGCTCTTGTACGATGAAGAGGACATGGAGATTGCAAACCAAAACATCCAGATGAATTAGCAGAACCAGATACCTGATTAAGTACAAGGGAGGCCCAACAGCTTCGATGGCTGGCCTTTTGGTTTCATGATTGCATTAGAGAGAGTGGAGTAACCACTCTCTCCTCCCTACGGCTAACTGCCTTGTACTATTCAGGCATGATGTTGACAGTATTCTTGAGTGCCTGCATGACAAAGAATCCTAACTTACTAACGCCAACAAAGTTTGATAAACAATGATGATGAGCAAATGCGTCAGAACGTTAAGAAGGTTCACATGCGATTTCATGAGAGCACCCAAAGAGCCGCATGATTCAAGATGGTGTGAACATAAAATTCTTTCATTGACATCTTCAATGTAGATTTATTCGACCTGTACTAAGGCAAAGATAAGCGCATACTACCTATTGTTTGAGCACGTTTCTTTTGTGCAAGTGTGTTGTGTGCTTGTCGTGGCATTGAGCGGGAGTGTCTTTTGTGTGTTTCCTCTCGTGCCTGTCAAGACTGGACCTTTTTGGAATAAAGAGAACTTCTCTGTATCCTTCACATTTTTCTAGTTACTTCATTCATACTACTACACCTTAAGGCCCACAAGACTCTGCATAGCGTAAATCACATTGCTCTTAATTTCACGGAAACGCGATTCAATGGACGATTTGAAAGAGCATAGCAATATTGATAGATTTGACGGGGAAACTTTCACTTGTGGAAGTTTCAGATGCACGCTATTTTTCTTCAAAATAGCTCATGAGCATTGTTGATGGTATTGAGGCTAGAATGGAGGCAAATCTTGTAGTAAAAAGAAAACATGATGAAGAGAGATGATCGGGCCATCATTTTATTTGGTCAGGCAATACCGCAATAGATAAGAACTTCCTTCGCAATGTCATTAGTTGTACCACATCGGCCAAGATCTGGTCAAAATTACTCCTCATTTACAAGGAAAATGCAAGTGAAGATGTGTTTTCCCTGCAGCAGAAGTTTTAAAAATTTAAGAACGGAACAAGCCCAATTGTTGTGTTTTAAGCAATCTTAAATTCATTCTCAACCAGCTACAAAGTAGAGGAGATGCCGCCTTTAGAAGGCTGTAATCGCCAAAATAATGTCCAATGTTCCTGTTGCTTACAATGGCATGGTTCCGGCTTGGGAGGCAATGACAAAGGATTCACAAAGTCTTAGGAATCTTACTCTTCGTCTTTGAAGAAGTCTTCGCCTTTTGAAGAAAGAGAAGATATCAAGAAACAAGACAATAACTAAGAAATGCTCCAACCACTCTGAGAGATTTCATAGCAAGCTTAACCGAAATAGAGGATACCTCACATCACTGGTATGTAGACAGTGCCTGTACGGAACATATGTCACAACATTGAGGCTACTTCTCGAAATAGAAGATACCTCACATCACTAGTATGTAGACAATGCCTGTTAAGAACATATTTCACAACATAGACGCTACTTCTCGACATATGTTGATGTCTCTCAATAGAGACGACCACTTACTAGAATGGGAGGCATCAAATTATTTGTAGAGAGAATTGGCGACATAAATATAAGGCTAGTGTGAAGAAATCGACTGAGCAAGCGATATTGCACAATGTGATTTACGTGCAATATTTAGGCAGAAATTTATTTTTTGTACATGTAGCGACACAAAAGGGGGTGCATATCTTACACAAGGACATGGGGGATGTGAGCTACTATTAGATGGTCAGATAGTCATGTCAGAAGAAATGCACAATTGCACGTATCAATTATTGCTACAAGTTATATAAATGAAAGCATAGCACTCGTTGAGTGCCGAGACATTCAATGTCGGTACTAACTCAGGGATAACAAAGCCCCTTGAAACATGACACAAGAAATTAGCTCATGTCAATCAAGTTGCGATTAAGCGCATGGATAACAATCAAATGGTAAAAGGGCTCATTATAAATCAAAAGGAAGAAGTCTTCTGCGATGATGTGCCTAGGGGAAGTAACACCGAGCAACCTTTCTCTCCAATCATAATTGGCAAAGAGCTCAAGTGGTGAGCGCTGTTGATCACACAGACTTCTGCGGGCCAATGAAGATAAGGACCATAGGGGGAGCATCGTATTACTTGCCTTTCAAGGTTACTCACTCCGCGTACACATTTATAGATTTTTTCAAATCAGAAACCGAAGTGCTAGAGATGTTCAAGCGTTATCTTGCTCAAGTTAAACGAGAGACATGCCAAAGAGTGAAGATTCTACGCAGTGACTGTAGCAGTGAATACACATCAACGACATTCACAAATTTGCTTAAGTGGGAAGGAATCAAGCAGGAATTAACCACCCCTACATTGTCACATCCCTTTCAAAAGGATGCCCGAACACCGTGGTGAGCCAAGAGGACTCCGGGAGTGACGTCCCGGGCTTGGCAAGAGACAAGGTGAAGTGACTAAGGGGAGTCCCGAGCAAACAGCACGCAATGGCGTTGTGCTCGGGACGAACTTGGTGGTGTGCTTTACATGGTTGGAAACCTTGTTTAAGCACGCACCCATAGGTCCAAAGAACGCGCGATTTGGAGTTGTGAGTCATGAGATATGGCTCTCCAAAGTTGGAGCGCGTTCCGGGACACTCCGGGACTCGGGAGTGTTACCTTTCGGGACTCAAAATGTCGTCCTTCTTGGATGGCGGCATGTTGCATGTCTTTGGAAAGCTCTAGACAAGAGCTTTCCAAAATGCTAAGGCTCGTGAGGAGCAAAGCAATGCTTTGGGAGATATGGCTCTCCAAAGCATCGGGACTTCGGGACTCCGGGACTGCTGCCTCCCGGGACTCCCAAATGTTCAGAGGAGCATAGCTCCCACATAGAAGCTCCGATTGGGACAAGTGAGGTGTCTATCGACATCTACTCAAAGAGTAGATGTCGAAAATGGGCTCGCACGTCCCATTTGGATAACTAAGCTACAAGTTAGCCCGAGAAGAAGATACGGCCCGTTTTTGAGGCTAAGGCAAAAACGGGTGGTCTTCCAAAACAAAAGTGTGTCACGGAAGGCCCCTCAACACAAGAGGGGGGGGGGGGCCTACCGAAGACTCCAGAGAGTACTATGAGGAGGGGTGGTCTCCCTCCTCACTTCCACATGGTGCCGAGGAGAGCCGGGGTGGCTCTAAGGGGTGAGGCTTGGGATGGAGCCTCACTCCCGCACCTTGGGCACTATGGGATGCTTGTGGTGTGCATCCCGAAACATTGGGTTGGAAAAGTGTCCCGCTCCAAACTAGTCCCCGTGAAAAGTAGTGCCGGTTTCCGGTAATGTCCCGAATGGAGAGTGTAGACATGAATGGAAGGGGACTAGTGGGGAGTTGGACAATATGCAAGGGCGGTTAGCTCCGGGGGTGAGTAGTGCCACCCTTGGGAGCTTGGACATGTGTGGAAGGCCGCCCCGTGCCACCAAGTGGCATGCCCATGTGTTTTGTGGGAGTTCCGGTTCACGGGTTCCGGGTAATGAGTTGGGGGAGTCAAGGTGGGTTGGACACCTTGACTAGAAAGAGTGCTAACATTGTGTGTGCTTGGCATGTGCAGTGTTAGCTAAGTTGTGGCCGGTTGCTACCAACAAAATAAGCCGTGATTCCGCTACCAAGTAAGGCTTACTTGAAGAAAAAGAGTGGGAGTAATTAGGGCCGCGACATACATACTGGAGCAGAATGGGGCTGCTGAAAGGGAAAACAGAACAATCACAGAAGCTACGAGAACCATGTCACACGAGGCAAATGTGGGAACTAAAATTCAAGAGGGAGGTTGGAAATACAACAGTCTATCTGCTCAACTCTACAGGGAGTAGAACACCGGCTAATAACACACCTTACAAATTTTGGCATGGAAAAAATCTTTAGTGGCACATGTAGGAATATTTGGAGCAGAAGCCTACGTAAACATGCATAAACAACAACGATACAAGCTACAAGCCAAAAGCAAGAAAGGCAATATGATAGGATATTTCCAGACAATCAAGGCATAATTATAGGATATGGATTGATCGAGAGAAGAAGACAGTGAAAAGCAGAGATGTGTTCTTCAATGAATAGAAGCTAAGTATGACTTTGCTCAACAAAGAACCAACAAAGACAGATCGAGGTGTGGTTGTGTACACCAACTACGCGCAAGACGAGCAAGATAATAACTAACGGTGAACAAAAAGAAGCTATTAAACAAGAACCACATGGTGATCAACAAGATGAAGCAGTCGATGAGGCTATAAATCGTGAAATGGACAAAGCCCTAGTAGGAGATAACTATGGCCATGAAGCTCATAAACCAAAAGGACACAACATAACCGAGCAACCATATTATCCACCTGAGGTAGAGGAGGAACTTAATTTGGAAAAAGCCCTACCGCCTCCATAGAGAAGACCACCAATACGTTACAGGGATTGAGTGTACCGAGAAACAAGAAACAATTATGCGTGTATTTCCATCAACAAAGAGAACCTCATAGAACCAATAACCTCTGAAGAAGCATTGCACTCCCCTCAAAGGAAGCAATAGTAGCCATGAAGGAGGAATACGAGTCACTCATGAGCAATGCAGCTTGGACTTTAGTTCAATTGCCTTCCAACATGAAAGCAATACAGAATGGACATTTAAGGTCAAGAGAAACTCAGTGGCAAGATTTAAGGCTAGGCTGGTGGCTAAAGGTTACACTTAGAAAGCGAGAATCGATTATGTTGAGACTTGTGGCTGAAGCAACCACTAGGATTTCTCATTGCGAGCAAGGAAAGCTACGTTATGGTGTGCTTACTTGAAAAGGCTATATACGGATTGAAGCAGAATGCGAGAAACTGGAATAAACGCTTTTAGAAAATTTCTTATACAATATGGCCTATCGGTGGCGACAACAAGCCACTGTGTCTTTACTCGCGTTGTTCTTTTTATCATTTTGGCAATTTAGGTGGATGATGAGCTTCTATGCACAACCAACAAAGATGATGCACACAAGATTCTAAACCACATGTGAGGAACTTTCAAAATTACCTTGGGAGATGCTGAACTTTATGTCGGCATACATATTGATAAGAAAAGGTAGCAAAAGGAGCTGAATATTGACCAATGCCAATATGTAGAGAAGATATTTCTAAAGTTTGAACATGCTCATTGCAATCTAGTGACAGTACCATCCGACCTAAACTCTACATGTCATCTAACTTCCAAATATAATCAACCGGAAGAGTATCCATACAAAGAAGTGTTTGGAAGCTTACAATTTGCAAGAGTTAAGACGCAGCCGAATATATCTTTTGCACTGATAGCAGGGCCACACCGGGGGGTGGAGCCCGTTCCAGTAAGCCAGCCCATCCTAGCGGGCTTGGATTCCCTGCTAGCAGGTGTAGCCTTGAACCAGTTGGCCGATCCACAAGGGGCTGGGAAGAAAAGAAGGCATCCAGCCATTGTTTTTAAAATTCAAACAGAAAGGGAAAAAAATAGAAACAAACAGATAAGAAAAGAAAAGAAAAGAAAAAGAAAAAGAAAAAGAAAAAGAAAAAGAAAAAGAAAAAGAAAAAATGAAAAGAAGGCCCCGGGCCAATCGGATGGGGCTCTAGCCGCGCAAGAAGGGGGTCAGCTCGATGCAAGCCACCTCCCTCCACCTAGCAACCCCAACACGGAGAGAAGCGCCAATTGTTGCTCCAGTCCCAACCACGGGTAGGTGTTTGGAGCCTGCTCGGGCTACTAGGCCCCCGGTGTGGCCCATGTATGAGCCAAGCAATTCAATTCTCGAATACCTCCACGACAAAATTACAACTTCAAAGCACATACTTAACCCTTAAAGGTCTGAACAACCATATTCTGGTTGCTAGAATACAACATATTTTGTTTGTATTGGAATGAGTGCACACCTTTAATAGATTTGAGTTCAAAGAACAAGTTGACATATAAATCCATGCGGTTCTACTAAGCTTTTAAGATCACAATATAGAGTTTCTTGTTGGTAGCAAATCTCAATTATACGCCACCGTACATACTATCCCCAAGGGACCTTTAAGGGTTAAGTACTTGAAGGGAACGACTCAACTTAGAATAGCCTACAAACAATGCATCGGCAATATGCTAATTGCGTATTGTGATGCAGACTATGCCTCTGCTCTACAAGGCAATTAATCAAGTACAAGTTTTTTACTCCCACTTAATGGTGGACTGGGGGGGAGCCGAGAGCAATCATGTGCATCTTTGAACACAGCCGAAGTAGAGTACATAGCCATGCACATAGCCATGCATACAATGACTTCGGAGATCATCTGGCACAGGCATCCTCTAAGTGATCTTAGAAGGACACACACAACAAACCATATTTTTATGCCACAATCCAGCGGCAATTTGGTTGGTTAAAAATCCCAATGAATCAAACATGACCTAACTCATCGACACTAAACTTCACAAGATCCGAGGAGCTGGACTCGCAGGAGAAATACAAAATCATAGAGCATAGATTTTACAAAACGCTTGCCGCGTGACAAATTTCAAAGCTTTATTGCACATTCGTGGCCAACTAGGTTCAATAAAGCTGGATACTGTAGAGACAGAGAAACCTGTATAGTGGATGAAAAGCATATATACTGGATGAAAACAATATCGTTTAAAGGTGAGTTCGTGTGGGAATCGAGGCAACCTGTTCGACTTCAGAACTTTTCAACTACAGCTTCGCGCTCCACTTCTGAGAATTCTTGTTTTCTCTTCTGCAGAAAATTTCTTCCTAAGACTTTGCCCCAACTATCCGTAACAAGATTTCAATCTCACCTAACGCCGTGTCTGATTTCGCTCCTAATTCCACATTGATGAACCGGTTGCAATTCTGAACCACATCTCGTCCTGAACACTGCCCTCCCTCGATTCCCACATCTGCGAAAGTAGTCACCGCGGTTCCCTCCTTCCTTCCTCTAGCCCAAAAATCTTCACACCATATCACAAGGAGTGCACGCGGTACCGTACACCCACCGGTCCTCCGCTTTCTCACTTCGGAGGCATTCCACTGCGGCGTGTATGCAAGCGTGCATGGACGAAGTTACTTCCCTCTTCTTAATAGTTCTAAATTGAATGTGCGGACGCTATTTTCATTCGACAATATTAGCAAACTTCAGCTGCGCAAGTAATTGCACGTCCAGGCACGAAAAGCTGCCACCGTCTGCAGCACTGCCATTTTCCTTCACCCTGCTACTAGCCTCATACCTTGCAAACGTTCAAGGTTACCATAGTCCCGTCATGATTACATAGCCCAGACTCTCAGATGAAGACCCCGGTCAAGAAACAAACAATACTGTCTTACAGCGCACAAAAGTTTCCCCCCTCCCCCTCACCGATCAGAGCTTTGGCATAACACATCCAACCCTTCCACCCACCCGTACCACATGCATAGTCATCAGAGAGCTCTGGCCATTACCGGCAGAGGTCCCCATCGCTTCCGAGTAATGATTCAATCTCGACTATCAGAGACCATAATGTTCAGACACTGCATTTTCCTAAGCTACCTCAGGATGCGCACGCTACTTTCAGCGTGGCTGTCCAAATGTTCTCCCGCTCATCTGTACATTCTGCTTAACAAAATTGGTTCCACTGTCCTACAACGTTCCTTTCCTCCCTCTCCTCAGTATCTTGTCATCCGTTAGTCACAATTAAATGAATATACCCATGTTCCAGAATATGAAGCAGCATTACAATCACTACCATATGGGTGTGGCCATCCCACACCCTTCGCTGCGCGTGCTAACCACGACGACCAAAAATCACATCTGACCACAGTATTGAAATCGTATAAGGAAGACGCCTATATTTCATGGAGCTCTAACTACTAAGCTCCGCAGGGCCCGCAGACGCGACGCCGCTCTACTGGGCATTGGCCAACTCCGCGCGCAGCTGCTTCGCGGCGTTCACCATGTTCGTCAGAGCCGGCACCACCTCGCCGTACTTCCTCGTCTTCAGACCGCAGTCGGGGTTGATCCACAGAACCTTCGACTCCAACACCGCCAACATCTGCCATGCCAACACACGACCACATACAAGTTAGCTCTTGCATAATCGTATCGTACCGTTTGCAAACTTCGAATGAACCCAAACCCGGTGCCACTACCAAATTCCCAAACAATTCGTACCTTGCGCGCGCGGTCAGCCATCTCCTCCGTTGGTGGGATACGTGGGGAGTGGATGTCGTACACGCCGGGCCCGATGCCCGCACCGTAGTGCACGCCCTCGCGGAACACGGACAGCAGCTTCTCGTCCGATCGCGAGTTCTCGATCGTGATCACGTCAGCGTCCATGTCGATGATGCTGTGGATGATGTCGTTGAAGTTCGAGTAGCACATGTGGGTGTGGATCTGCGTGGTGTCCTTCACGCCCACAGTTGTGATTCTGAATCCGTGCACGGCCCAGTGCAGGTAGTCGGCGTGCTCCGACTTCCTCAATGGAAGACCCTCGCGCAGCGCCGCCTCGTCCATCTGGATCACGGTGATGCCCGCCTTCTCCAAATCCTCGACCTCGTCCTTGATCGCCAGCGCAATCTGGTAGCATGTCGCAGACCGGGGCTGGTCGTTACGCACAAACGACCAGTTCAGGATCGTCACCGGTCCCGTCAGCATACCCTTCATCGGCCTCTTCGTCACGCTCTGGGCGTACGTCGACCAGTACACGGTCATCGCCTTCGGCCTGCTCACATCACCGAAGATGATCGGGGGCTTCACGCACCGCGATCCGTACGACTGCACCCACCCGTTGGCGGAGAAGCAGAAACCGTCCAGCTGCTCGCCGAAGTACTCCACCATGTCGTTCCTCTCGGGCTCGCCGTGCACCAACACATCGATGTCCAGCTCCTCCTGCAGCTTCACCACGCTGTCGATCTCGGCCTTGATCGCCTTGTCGTAATCGGCCTCAGAGATCTTCTTCTTGCTCTTCACCTCGCGCCTCACGCGCCTCAACTCGGGCGTCTGGGGGAACGATCCGATCGTCGTCGTGGGCAGGATCGGCAGGTTCAGGTGCTTCTGCTGCTCCTCCAGACGGGTCGACACCGGCGTCGCACGCCTGTGCTCAGACCCGGCCAACGCCTCCGACGCTTCCTTCACGGCCTTGTTGTGCACGCGCGGGGAGTTCTTCCTCGATTCCTGGGCGGCACCGTTCTTGGAGAAGAACTCCTCGTCCTTCTTTCCTTCCACCGCCTGGGCGATCGCCACCACCTCCAGCAGCTTCTGCGCGGCGAATGCCATCCACGACTTCAACTCGGCGTCCAACTTCGTCTCATTCTTCAGGTCCACGGCAGAGTGGAGCAGGGAGCATGAAGTCGATACGACAACATTCTCGTTTCCGAGCTTGGCACGGAGCTCCTCAACCACGGCCACGGAAGCCGCCAAGTCGTTGGCCCAGATGTTGCGTCCGTCCACCACACCGGCGAACAGGGTCTTTCCTGCGGGAAGACCGTGCTCCTTGATCAGAGCCAAAGTCTTCGATCCACGCACAAGATCCACACCGAAACCAGCGATCGGCAACCCGGTCAGGGTCCTGCCATCATCCAACCCCACGGTTAGCATCTTTCACATCCCACATTCCCCGTCACGACTCGATGCAGTCGCATCATCGCGCGTCAGCAACACTTACTTGTAAGCCTCCGCGGGCAAGTCCGTGAAGTAGGTCTCGACCAAAAGCTTCACTCCGGCAACCTCGGCCAGAGACGCGTACGCGGTCTTGAAGGCCTCGTACTGCTCGGACTCCAAGTCCATCACCAGCTTCGGCTCGTCCAACTGGATCCATGTGGCGCCAGCCTCCTTCAGCTCAGTGATCACCGCCCTGCATTGTCAACCATGTCAGTATCCGCACTCCCTCAGCCATGCCCGGATCTGACCGCAAACGAAATCGTCACTTACTTGTAGATGGGCAGGATGGCATCCAGCAGGGACAAGGTGTTGAATCCCTTGGGTGCGTTCTTGTCGCCCTTCGACAGCAACAGGTATGTCACGGGACCAACCAGCACCGGCACGGTATCGATGCCCAACGCCTTGGCTTCCTTGTACTCGTTCACGGCCTTCTTCGAAGAGTACACGAACTTCGTCTCCGGGCTCAACTCCGGCACGATGTAGTGGCTGCACAACACCGCAATGCGTCAGATAATCGTCCTCGCGCATGTCGCAAAAGCCCGCATCACATTGCTACCCCCCCATCAACCGAGAGCATGACGAGAAATGCAGGTAGAGACACTCACTAGTTCGTGTCGAACCACTTGGTCATCTCCATGGCCGGCTTCGTCTTGTTACCGCGCGCCATCGAGAAGTACACATCGTGTCCGATCTCTCCGCCGGTCCACTCGTACCGGGCGGGCACGGCGCCAACCATGGCGGTCGTGTCCAGAACCTGGTCGTAGTACGAGAACGTGTTGCTGGGAATCAGGCTCACGCCCGCCTCCGCCATCTGCTTCCAGATCGACGCCCGCAAGTCCTTCGCCACCTGCTCGAGGTCCGCGGCCTGGGTCTTGCCGTCCCACATCGACTCCAGCGCAAACTTGAGCTCCCTCTTGGGGCCCATGCGCGGGTATCCAACTACGTGGGAAGTCATCTTCGGAAGTGGCTGTAAATGTCTGCGCACCCAGAAAAAAAAGAAGATCCAACAATCTCGTGAGCAAAAGCGCCACTAAAACCCCCAAAAAACCCCCCTCGCGAGTCCACACATTCCCTCCCACGTTTCCCTACTCGGAACAGGATGCGCACATACTGCCTGCCTCCTGCGCACCTCACTGCTCGTCCCCGAATGGAATGTGACCCCAACTCACGACCCTAAGGGCACCGATGCGGCCCCAAACTACACGGCCGTTGTTCTTGAAGCGGAGCGCAAAACCCCGGCTCAAAACAAAACCCCAGCGCTACAAAACTTACCAAAAGCAGGAAAGCAAGAATGACAAGAGCGACATTGCAAACGGAGCAGGGCATGAGGCAGTACCTGGGGAGGGAGAAGAAAGGGGATCTGAAGCTCGACAACCACGAGCCTGCCTGAGCAAAAGATACATGAACTGCTGCAATGCACGGCCTCTTAAAGCCCCAGATCTCTCTCCCTAGTTAGCGAGTCACTATTTCGTGTTACCTTCTGGAAGTCGCGGCTCACTAAGCGAAATCCCTGCCACCCTGTGCAACTCACCAGTCACTAATCTCGCTTTCGCTGCTACGGTGCCGGTATCTGAGGGTTTTGCATGGGCATCCTGGCAAGCCCAGATGTGCAATGATGCAGTTTTTTACTGTTCTTACTCGTGGTGAAGTGGCTGCACTCCCAGCTGCTTGATTACCGCGGTCATTTACAGGATTTCCTCCCCTTCGCATTCGGCAAGATTTACCCCTTCGCGTTCGGCAAGATCTACCTCTTCCCCGTAGCCTTTTGGCCTTACCTCTTCGGGGACAAATTCATGTTTTTAAATTAATCATATAGTGTGGCCCCGGGGTCCCAAAGATTCTCTTTTCTGTTTTGGTATATATTTATATATTTATTTATTTATTTATTTATTTATCTAATTTTTTAATATTTTTTAAAATTTTTGGTGTTTTGTTTTGTTTTGAACATTAAGATTTGGGGCAGAGTCAATCGGATGAGGCACATGAGGTGTTGTGGGAAGCAGATTTTTTGTAGAGTTCTCGCAAACAACTTCGATCACGAAATGGGCCGGTCAACGGATCCGAAATATCCACTTTTCAAATAGTTTTGGCCTTCCAAGCACCACAAATTATAGAGGTTACCTTATTTTAGATTCAGCATGTAAAGAAGATGGGCATGGTCAAAGTATTTTAGTAATTGTGGCAACGCCGCTAGGCATACTAGCTTAATTTGAGTTCAACTTGTATGGTAAGCATCATAGCTCAAATCTAGATGTGATGTAGATATTACATGCATTTCAATCCAAGGAGTCTTATTTTGAAAAAATATACTTTGTGAATTTTAGTACAGTTGCACTAATGCAAGGCTATCATTTGAATCAAGAATTCTATTTGATGGTTGGATCAAAAGATAATCTAACCACAAGAACTAGACTTAAATTGACATTCAACCCAATAAAAAAAGTCCAAATCCAAAAATGGATGAAGGAGATATAGCTCCCACAAAATCATCCATTTGTCACTTTTTATATTGTAGAAACTTCATTGCAAATCTAATGTCCATAGTATTTGGATAGAATAAAATATTTAACTAGAGAGTTGTTGGGATCCATCTTAAAATAAAAAACGTGTAGAGAAATATTTTGAATGTATTTTTCATTTCACAATTGACTTGCAATATTTGGACATGTTTCATGTTTGAAAACCCAAAAACAATAGTTGCCTTTACTAAAATTCACGCCTTAAAATTAGACTTGATTGTATAGGTCTCAATTATTTTTACCACACATACTAGACTTGATTTGGGACCCAATCCAAGTAAACAAAGATTATGAAGAAATTACGGCTCTTTAGAGTTTCACCCCTTCATCTACTACTATATGTAAAGCAATGAAGGAGGAGTCGCTAAATTAACATGTCTTTTAAATCACACTCTTCCACAACTGTTAAATGCCTCCGCTATATTCTGCCGTTCACCACACCATGATGAAAGTTTGAAAGTACTTGACGAACAATTCAAAAGTTTATAAGTTCAATCTTTTTTGAGGTTTTTCCAAAAGGCCGGCTAAAATCTCCCAAAAGTCAAGTAAACTTAAAGTGAATCACGCGTTCGAGTAGAAGTAGGAGTTAGACGGGTAGGTGGGCATGTAGCGAGGCTTTAGAAGGTCGCTACCTTTGGTGGGTTTGGGCATCTCTTTAGCAAGCGACCAAAGGATTCCGGTCAAATTACTAACATGTTGAGAAAGAAAATTAACCTCGACAAAATATAGACAATCTTGCCTCTTGCCTCTTAGAAATTGCAAAAATTATCTAATTTTTTAAGGGATCTTACAAAAAGTATAAACGTAGATTTTTTAATTTTTTTATCTTACTTCTATCCTACCAACCTTGGGACAATTAGGCACTATGGAAAAGACAAGGTTGGGGATAAAGTTGGAGTTTGGGATAAGGTCAAAGTTTAGGAAGGGTAGAGGAACATGGTTAATTACAAAGACATGGAAAAGGTTCTAGATGGGGACATGCATAATACTTACCAATTTCCAAGTACTTTATTCTGGAGTGGCATGCTAGTTTGGTCTTTGGAAAAAATCAATTGTGAAAAGGTACCTTTAGAGGATTTAAGATTTAAAGTAAAGCTTTTTTGAAAAATTCTTAAGTCTTAAGTCTTAACAAAAAAAAGTGAAGTGGAAAATTACAAGCATTTTGAAGCCTAGCGCCGTATTTTTTTATGTCTTTGTGAAATTGGTAAAGACTTGGACTTAGGTTGCTTGTAGATCCCAATAGGGATTTTCTTGAGAACCATTAGAAATTACAAAAAAATAAATTTAAAAATCATATACATGTTGAAGATAAAAACATTTTTTGTGACCAATGTTGGGTTTGCAAACAAAAATATGCATTTTAGAATTAAAAATATGGACTTTGACCTTGCTAATTTTCCCACATGCACTTTGTACTATAGGGAACATTTAGTAAAAATCTCATGCAAAAATATAATTATAATCCCTTCATCTTGGTTGCCATAAATAGTAAAGAAGCCGTTTGAATAAGCTTTTATGGAGCTTTGGGAATAACCATGATTGGCTAATTTGGTACCTTAGAATTGCATATGTCTGCCTATATCTTGTTGTGTTTGAAAACATATCTATGAACCTAAAAGAATTTTTGTTGATTGGTCGATTGGAGCTTAGAAAGCAAGCTTCTTACTATTAATCAACTACAAGTCTCCAGCTAATGAGTGTGAGATTTTGATGTACGCAAGACTTTGACTTTATTTTCCATATTTGGAATGTCATAAATAATTTTCTAAATAAATAAATAAATATTTTAATAATGACATTATTAAATTGAACACATGTGTACTTAGCATTGGTTGAAGTCATATAGGAGAAAGTATTTAATGACTTTTGGAGTCCCAAAATCTTCCGGGGCCTCTCTAACCCCAAAAGTCATCGAAAATTCTCCTCTAAATGAGAATGATACATTGAAAAGACTTACTTGAACAAAAGACTCAGGGTTTATAGTTTTATGGTGTGAAGCATGATTGGAGGAGGAATTCAAATGTTGCGCTTTGTATACCATTGACGGGATAAACACACTAGGCATAGTCACCTAATTATTTAAAACCCACCACCTTGGACACGATATTTCCCCTTTACTTCTCGATGGTCTATGCCCTAATCTTCATATCTCTCTATATTGACACCCTCGAGGAGCCAATCACATGACTTAAGCAAATTAGAACGGGCACATAAAAGGAGACAAAGAAGTATTTAGTGTACATGGCAAGGGAATTTTGAGTAGACACGGATAGTGCTCGCCCATCTTCTCGTGATTTAGGAGCACAATTCGCTTCACCTTGTGGCCATGCTTTTAGAGGTATTAGGGTTTAGCATAATCTTTCCTCATTCATTTCACTTATCACAGGTGCTCTTCATTTCAAGGGTCATCTCCTACAAGTACCTCTCAACTTGGTCATTCGCACACCACTTTGGCGCCCCATGGCTCCTGTTACTAGAAGCTCATCAAAGAGTACGTCGAGTTCTTACTTGTGAATTACAATGCTCTTCGTTTATGTGCAGAAGTTGTTAGGTTAGAAACAACATTATTTGTTCACATCGCATCGATACCTTGTATGTTAATGTGTTGAGTTTTGATTTGCTTCGTAAATTCATACACGTTATCCAATGTATTGAGCAAGTTATTGATATCCAAGATTGATTCTTTATAGTCATGGTGTGCATACTAGCTTGCTTTTTGTACAAGAAGTGTTCATTGTTAGTCCTGGGCTGACACGGTTGTGTATTAAAAGCAGGAGGTGGAGCTTCACAAGGCAGTGCAAAGTCAGAAGTGCAAGTATTGTGGTACGGTGGAGAAAACCGTGACCAAGATGTTTGCATCTGCTTGGAGTCGAACGATCACGCATTAGCACATGTGATGGTGCACTCGAGTCGGTTGATTTCATGCAGCAGCTACTTCGCCGCCAGCTTGAAAGAAGCTTCGAAGAAAAAGCGGAAGCGGAAGGGGAACCCAAGGGAAATCACCGTCCATGTCGATGATCAGGGTGATCTGCAGCTTTACAAGGATTGCTTTTCGGGTATGTACTTGCCGCCCTGGCGTGTGGGCGAGTTCAAGAGTGTGAAATATTGTCTGAATCTTCTCCCAGTAGCGACACAACTCGCTTACGACGATCTGGTGAACTCCATCTGCGTCTACCTGGTCTCCGTACTTCCGTGGTCCCACAAGAATGAGCTGAGGATTCGGAGCTCCATGTTGTCTGTGGGTGTTCCTAGAGATTTGCTGGAGATGCTCGAGGGGCTCATGACAAAGGAAGATCTTTGCCCTCTTATTAATGAGTGCATGAAGTCTTTAAGTTCCTCACCAGAAGCCAAATTGCTTTTCGGTCGTCTACGAAAGGCAGCCGGGGTGAAAGAGCGGTTTGAGCAAGACGGGATCAAGGAAGAGTTCAGGCTCTTGCGTGGTCAGGCTTACGATGAGGTTGAGGCTGCCGACACTTCGGAGAAAGTTCATGGCACAATAACCAAGGCGACGACAAGCCAACAAGTATTGGAATTGTTGGAAGCCGCAGGACTTGCAGAGGAAGGTGTGAAATGGTTCCATTGTATGACGATCAAGGACTTGATGTGCATGTTAACTCCTAAACGCCCTTAGTGTGGATAAACGACGTTTTGGATGAAGGGCAAAAACTTTGAAGAGGCATAACTTCTTCATCTCTACTTAGTTTTGAACAAAATCATTTGGGTTGGGTCACAAACCAATTCTTGTGTGTTTGGTAGAAAGTGCACACCCAAAAAGTCAAGTATGAAAAAATGGCATGCATTTCAGTGAGGGCAGTTTTTGTTTTTGGGTTTTGAGACATTTGGCATGTTTTACCATTGCGAACCAATTATGTGAGATCAAAAATAGTTATAAATGAATCCTTTTTGCTTAAGTATAATTTTTAGATGCATGCCAACAACTTTGTAGTTGGAAGGTTTTTGCCCGATACATATTTGTAATGATGTTTTCTCTAATGAAAAAAGTACAAATATGAATGGTATCTCAGGAGCCATATCGCCTTCATCCACCGTAAGATTTTGACTTTATTTTTTGAGATAGATTCAAATTATAGTCTAGTTTTGTGGTAGAAACCTTGACACAATCAAGAATGTATTGAAGATTTTTTTAAAATGGGTTTTTGGCTAAAAATACCTCAAGGACTTATAGGGATTAAAGAGATTGTGAGGTCATTTGTGGCCACTATAATGGTAATCTTGAAGGAGGTGGAAGGTGGAAACGTGCATTTGAAGAGTTCATATTGATATAGGCTTATTGAGGAACTAAAAGCCGTTCTTTCATATATGCTAATTGTAGTGTCACATGATGGTACTAATATGTTGAGAAATGGATTGAGTATGAGCGAGTAACAAAGGCTTTACCTTGCAGTTTGTCTACTCCAACAATAGTTCTTATTAAGGAGAAGAAAATTTTTGAACTTGTTTCGAGTTTGGGTGTAATAAAGTTATGAAGGGTTTGTTTGACCTATTTTTAAATATATGTTGAAAGGTTAAACACCGTTAATGTGACTACAAATCTCTCTCAAAGCAAAAGACCTAACCATAACTTTTTTTGAAATTTGGGTAAGTTTTGATGTAAGAGTGAGTTTTTTTTTCTCAATTTACACCAAAAATTGTTTAGCTATTTCTAAGCTAGTGTTGAATGATTGAAAATGGTAATACAATTAAATAAGTGAAGGATACAATAAGTACTATGTACAGTTTTAAGTAATCAAGTGAAATTTTAGCTGAATTGAAGTTAGATGACGTTGGTGTAATAAGATATTCATTAATTTTGACTTACATCAATATTGACGTCGACATCGACCATTTGTTTTCATCATTTTTTTGGACTCCTCTAACTCAACATCTGAAGAACACCAGCTACAGCAGTACAGATTGAATAAGGTATTTATATGAATGCATGCATTGTCAATGAATAGAACTGAAGTTCAGCTCTCTTTTCTTAAATGTGAAGTGAGTAAAGAGAACTCAACCTGTTTAAGTTGATCATGAATCTGAAGGTTGCTATGGCTATGCGATTCATTCCAACATTCATGTTCTAGAGATGATCGAGCTTTTTCATTATAAAGAACGAGCTGATAAACATCAAGTCATAAGGAATCACGATGTCCTTGGTCTTGATGCATATGCAATGTCGCATCGAGGGCCTCGTGGTTCGTCTTTTTGGACGGCAGGTTCCGAATGTACAATCGAGACGCGGTGCTTCAAAGGTCAGGGTTCGATTCTCAGTGGTCGGCTCATTTGTTTTGGAGCTCATCACCTACAACGAGTATCGCGTTTGGTCATTATTTACGATAAGCTTGGGCTGAGATGTAGTATCGGCGACCTTTCATGTATTATTTCGTGCAGAATGTAGCAAGCGGGTACATTTGCCGAGGTGAGGTCGCCGATACTACATGTGTCCCTTTGTGGCTTTATCTGAGTGGATCGATTTATTTCGCTATAAATAACGAAGTGATTAGAACCGAATCACACGGATCACCTGGATCCATCCGGATGCAGTACGCTCATAGTGTCGTCGTGATGGATGGTCTTCGTGATTTCCTTTTTGGAGTGCCAGATTCCTAAAATGTCTTAATTTGGAGGTTACGAGATCGATTACCGTGGCAACTCTTTTTTTATTTTGGGCTCATCATCTACAACAACAAGTATTGCTTGAATGTTGTTCTCATCAGTTACGACAAGGATGCAGTGCAAGTTGCAAAAAATTCCAAACCTTCCTATCAATCTCAAATGTACACCATGTCGAAATTGAACCAGACATTTTCAAGTGTCAATCATTGTGTGTTTCATGATTTCATGATTCTCTTCGCCTCCACACAGACTCAAATTCATACTGATCCCGGAAGTACATTAATCATTTTGGTTTTCAAGTTCTCTTGATGACGACGTTATCCAAGCAAATCCTAAGCATATTAGATCTACTATACCCTGAAATGTAAGCTTCAATCATAGATCACCGCAATCACTGACGATAACTTGGTTCATTTTGAGGGACTTATGCGGTCCAAGTACGCATCATTATCAACAGTGGAACGCATGATGGAAGTTCAAACGACCGAAGTTCATTTAACCGTTCATGGAAGTTCATTCAACCGTAGCTTGCACGTGTAGTATGTATAGGTTGGCTTTTCTTTTGCAGCTCTCCCTTTTTGTTTACAAGTTTGCTTGCTGCTAGACTAGCACATCTGACCACGAGGTTGGGTAGAGCAGTGTAGATGACATCCCATGTACTTACTATTTGCGCGTAAGAAATAACACAGAGATCTCTCCTATTTACCGAGTGTTTGAGTCATTTATCTTGAATTCTTCATTTACGAGAAGTCTTATCGTCTTCAGGTTATGGGCCCACTGACGGGTTTCTGATATACACTTGTCGTTATTTCATCGTTGCCATTGATTTATCATTTAGTACGAGTCATGTTAGACTCTAAGAACAGAGACTTAGGCAACATTGACCGGTTTGATGAAGAAAACTTCCACTTATGGAGATTTCAAATGCGAACAGTCTTCATGGAGAAGGATCTGCTGACAACAATTGATGGCACTAAACCCAAGCCAGCCAAGTAGGGTCGACCAGACGGCTTGGATTAAGCGTGATAGTCAGACAATTAGTCTTCTTTGCCAAGCCTTAGACAAGAAGTATTTGGGCTATGTGTAGGATGTACGTCTTTCTATGCCATCTGGGACAAGATTCGAGTTATCCAGAAGCGGAACTCGGAATACAGCGTTTATGCTCTACAGCAAAAATTCTTCAAATGCTCAATGGAAGAAAGAGAAAGCATCGCATTTTTTCTTGGAAAGATTGATATGGTGATCAGCCGGCTCGCCAGCAGAGGAGATACGACCTTCACCTCGAACACAATCATTGTAAAGATTATGAGCAACCTCCCCACCGGTTACGAAAACGTCCTAGCAGCCTCAAAATGCACGCTTGTTGCAGATCAAACACTAAGTCTTACGCTGCAACTGTTTCAGCAAGAATCAAGGCTGAAGAATCACGCAGAGCAGTCAAAGAAGGTGGCTACTTATGTTGCTTGTAGTAAGGTTGCAAGCGGAAGGAAGCCAGGAGGGGCTAATGACCAAAGGCTGAATCCCACTTACGAACAAAGTCAAGGTAGACGCAGAGAGATAGAAGAAAAAAATAAAACTACTGAATGCCACAACTGTAAGCAGACGGGTCATTGGGCACGAGAATGTCCTCACTCAGCAAAAGAAGAAGCTGTGAAAGACGAAACCATTGAAAGAAAGAAGCTACATTCGTACAAGGCATTCGTAGCTAGTTCATCGCACCCTGTGAGTGATTACTGGTATGCGAACAGTGGCTGCACTGAGCACATGACAGACCGCAGAGCATGGTTTCATACTTTCTATTCAATTAAACCATCGACTGACTGCTTTGTAGAAGGTATGAGAGGGTTCGAAACGTGAGCTAAAGGCGTTGGCGACATCCACGTGCACGTGAAGACACCTTCAGGATATGAAATTAGCATTTTGTCGCAGGTCCTTTTTGTGCCAGATCTTGGTCGTAATCTTTTCTCCTGTTACAGGGCGGCTTAGAGAGGCATTTTTACCCTCCACATGCAGCACGAGTGCCACCTGATTGACAACAGAGTTGTTGTCATGACTAGAGTCGTAAAGAACAAGCTCTACCGGCTGGAGATAGAGACGTTGTCACTGCCACGTGCACAAGCAAATGTCGCACGATCTTTTGGAGTAGAGATGAAGAAAGATGGCACCTAGACTCTTGCAGTTTGGCATAGACGCCTAGCTCACATTAATCTCGGCATGTTCATGAAGATGGAGGCTACCGGCATGGTTGATGGACTGATATTGTCGGGGAAAGACGATGAGTTTTAATTGCACCGGTTGTGCGTATGGAAAGATTTACCGCAAGCCATTCCCATGGAACAATCCGCGATCAAGATCGTCATTACCTGGTGATCTTGTTCATACTGATCTATGCGGACCGACACTACTAGAAAAATCAGCGTCCAAATCAACACAGAATCGTTGATTTTCTCTGTTGTTTTGGACGCGTTGATCTGGACATTAATCAACAAAAATATGGTGAAATTTTGGACAAATTTTTTTTGAAAAAAAAAATAAAAAATTAAAAAAAAAATAAAAATATATATATATATATATATATATATATTTCCCTGAAAATTTCGGATTGGGAAAGAAAACTTCAGTTGCCACATGTCCTCGGGCCGGGAGTTCCGGACAGCCCATTCGCTCTCTTAAGAGAACAGTGGATTTCATCCATCATCCACTGTTTGTCCAGTTCTGAGTAGATAAGTGCCGCCGCTACCTTCGGCATCGACGGCTACCACTCACCGCTTGTACTTCCTGCACTCCATTCTACTAGATGCACGAGTCTCCTCCTTGGAGCACTCTCTCTCTCTCCTTCGTTAAAAGCTTGGCTTGTCTCTGCCCTCGATCTCACAACACGTTATCAGCACGCTCGATTGCTTGAGCCACTATCCATTTTTCCGCTTGCGGTGTAGAGGACCGGTAGTAGCTCATTCGAACTTCGGCAAATCCATCGACGGCCAAAACAGATGAGCGAGAACTCGGCTAGCTTGGTGTCTGCACGAGATTCACGACTACATACCGCCGAGACTCATGTTCGACTCATCGGTGACTTCTTTGGATCGCCAAACCCACAACCCGCTCGTCCGAAATTCACTACCGCTCCCGAAATTCATCGCCGACTTGTCGGGTTGCCCAAATTCATCGCATCGCCGAGATTCACCACATTTTGGCATAGCCGAGCTTCAAAGACCAAAGACAAGATCTGATGAATTTGGTGTCACGAGAACCCGAGGGCGCTTGATTTTTCATGTAGAGAGAAATTCTCCATCAACAAGCTGACTTCTATCCCCGCATTTGGATCCTCCACTGACAAAGAACTTCTATCAATTATTCTCAGCAGTTTGGATACTCTATTGACAGCAATTCCTTCTTTTTAAATCCATTTTTTTTTTTTTTTAACCAGGAGTTTGCATCCTCCACAGCTGGTAGACTGAGACTACCGTAGATTAGCATCTCTTCCTGATTTTTACAGGTCCAGGACATTGAGCATACGGCGATGTCGACACTATACACGAAGCCAAAGGAGTCACGCACCGCCCCGCTCATCTTCGACCAGTTGGAGCAGGACGGCTCCAACTACACGGATTGGAATTTTAACATCCGGACGACGCTTTTAGCTGACGAGATCAATGCTGCGATAAACCCGCACCCGGAGGAAGAAATTCCAACTTCAGATCTTTGGAAAGCGATGCTCATAATGCGTCGGCATATGGATCCCGCACTACGGATGCAGTACATTGCCGAGGAGAACCCAGCAAGACTGTGGGCGGATCTCGAGGCACGCTTCAAACACGAGGAAACCATTTTCCTCCCACGAGCACAAGCCGACTGGAGCGCCCTGCGAGTCCTGGACTTCCCGAATTTCTCAACATACGATTCGGAACCTCACAGGATCACCGCTCAGCTCAAACTTTGTGGCATCATAATCACAGACGCCGAGTTGATCAACAAAACGCTGAATTCCTTCCCTCCCGCTTGTGCTATTCTTTCTCAGCAATACAGAAATATGAAATTCACACGCTATTCGGAATTGATGAAATACTTGCAGGTCGGGGAGCAACAGCAGCAGATCCTGCTTCAAACCGCAGAGAAAAGACCTGCACGGGAGGTACACACTATCGAAAAGCCACTGGCCACCATGCAGAAGACTGCTGCCACCCCGACCTCAGCATCCAAAGCAAGCAATTCAAACCGGGAAACCCACAACTCGGAAGCGCCGACTCGCACTCCGAAGGGCGGCTATGTGAAGCCACGTAGCCATTGGAGCAAGCAAAATCACAAGAACACGCGACACTCAAAAGGTCAGAAATCCAGCAACTTAAACAGTTCACCATCACGTCCAGTGAAAGGAAGCTGTCACAAATGTGGTAGACCTGGGCACTATGCCCGCGAGTGTAGAGCGTCTGAATACATTGTAAACATGTATAAAGAACTCCAGGCATTGAAAGGCACGAGAAGAGAGGCCCACACGTTGGATGCCCCATCTCTCTCAGACCTTGACCCAGAGAATTACATGGTGAACACTGGAAACACTACCGTGGAGGCTAACATTGCCTTACTCGATAGCGCCTCCACTCACACTATCTTGCAAGACCAAGCATTCTTTGAGTTCAAAACTCATAATGAGCCTTGGCAAACATGTGATCTAATCACAATCGCGAGGAAACGAAGTTTTCGTTTCCGCGAGGGCCGGGCACACATAGTGTTACCCGGGGAGCCCCCCACCTGCGAACGAGCAATGTATGCTCCTGGCGCCCCCCGTAGCCTGATCAGCTACCGGGATCTAAGGGCCAATAACATACATATTTCCACTGCCCATGAGAAGGGAGCAGAAGTGCTAGAATTGCGGAGTGGGCCTAGCCTGTTAGCCACAGCACGAGCGGGTGCTAGTGGCTTATACGAACTCCCAATTTGAGGAAGAGTTTCCAACCTTGGAAACTCGAGTCCCAGTACTCGCACCAGCAACATGCAGGTCTCCTTCCTCACGACAGTAGGGCGAGCGGACCTCTGGCACCATCGGTTAGGACATCCCGGCACGACGATGATGAGGAGAATGATACCCATTCTCAAGGGCCACGAGTTGAGCACCCGGGACGCGGAGCATACCTCAGAGTGCCAAGCTTGCGCCCAAGGCAAGCTCATCAGACAACCCTCGAAGTGGAAGCTGCCAACCGAAATGCCAGCACCCCTCTTCCGCCTCCAAGGCGATTGGTGCGGACCCATCTCGCCTGAATCAGGTCAATTCAAGTACTTCTTCGTCCTAGCAGACGCGTCGGGGCGACACACCGAAGTTTCGCTCCTTACAACTCGAAATATGGTGTTCCCTAAAACCTTAGCAATGCTCCTTAGGTACAAGAACCACTATCCAGACTTTCCTGTATGTCACCTTAGGATGGACAACGCTTTAGAGTTTAAATCCCATGCTTTCGAAGATTTTGTATAGCTTCTGGGATCGAACTCTCTTATTCCGTGCCGTACGAACATGCACAGAATGGTCTCGCAGAAGCGGTAATAAAGAAGATTCAGTTAATTGTTAGACCGCTTCTCTTTCATGCTAACCTCCCCTCCCATTTCTGGGGTCACGCAGTGCTCCACGCCACGACCCTCTTGAAATTGAGACCCACCCTATTACAAACTCAAACTCCGTTAGAATTAGCATCGGGCAGAACTCCCCATATAGCTCACTTACGTACTTTTGGTTGCGAGGTTTGGATCCCAGTCTCGGAACCAAAACTGAAAACCATGGAGCCTCATCGAATCAAAGGAGTTTACCTAGGATTTGACTCACCGAGTATCATACGATACAAACTCCCCAATAGAGAAGACATCTATAAAGCTCGATTTCAGAATTGCAAGTTCATAGAAACTCGTTTCTCCAAAACTCAAAGTAGAAACAAACCTGCTGCCACACTCAACTTTCGCGATTCTGAAACCCTCACCTTGAATCCTGATCCTAGAACGGCACTAACAGATAGTGAATGCCGTAAACTCATTAACTTGCAGCAACTCGCAGAAAAGATTCCGGACGGATTTCAATCCGGTCCAAGAATCATTAGAAGCCCAGTACCCGGCTCAGGAAATCCCGTCCCCATCGCCATACCAAGCAAGAAGAGAAAAACTCGAACCACTCTCATGGCCGATCAGAATATTGAGATAGATAGCCCATCTTGGGATGATCCAGAAACATTTGTCTCCACACTGTCTAACCTCGATGCTGATCCACATTCCTTAGAGCAAGCTAAGAGAAGAGCCGATTGGCCACAGTGGCACAAAGCCTTACTAGCAGAATACGATTCACTTAGAAAACGAGAAGTGTTTGGAGAATTAGTACACACCCTCACCTCACCGCCAATCGGGCACAAAATCGTGTTTACTAGGAAGCGAGATGAACACGGGAAGACTTTGAGATATAAAGTTAGACTAGTTGCCCAAGGCTTTGCACAAAAACCCGGAATAGACTTCGAGTAAACATACTCTCCCGTGATGGATAGTACATCCTTTCGCTACTTGCTTAGCTTGGCAACTCAGCATGCACTGGAAACCAGACTAATGGATGTAGTAACAGCGTATCTATATGGAAACTTAGATACCGAGCTGTACATAAAACCTCCCCCAGACTTCCTACCTCCTTCATGCCCACCTCCAGCTGGGAAATTCTCAGGATTGCGTATCCAAAAAGCCTTCTACGGGCTTAAGCAGGCAGGAAGAGCATGGTATCACCATCTCAAAACCTACCTTATGGCTCATGGTTTTTCAAATCACCCTGCCTTGCCTTGTATCTTTGTGCTTAAGGAAGCCACTGAATTTGTCATCCTTGCTGTATATGTTGATGACTTGAATTCAATTGGCACCCCGGAGTTATCTAGAAAAGTCGAATCGATACTAACAAAACAGTTTGAAATGAAACTACTAGGACGCACAACCTTTTGTCTTGGCCTCCAGATCAAGCATTGTGCACATGGAAGTTTGCTACTTCACCAACAGACGTACACGAAGAAGCTCCTCCGCACCTTCAACATGGAGACTGCCAATGCGCTCACTGCGCCCATGATCGGGAAGTCTAAGAGCGAGGACGACCCCTACCGCCCAACCGAAGACAACGAGGAGGAGATTGAGAAGCACCAATACCTCGCAGCAGTTGGAGCGCTACTGTACTTAGCCACCAACACTCGACCCGACATCAGCTTTACAGTCGGCGTGTTAGCCAGACACAGCCAGCGCCCAACATCGCGACATTGGCAAGGCGTGAAGCACTTGATGCGGTACCTCCGTGGAACCGAAGACCTCGGCCTTCATTTCAAGCCAGGACACAGCGACATCATCGGATATGCCGACGCCGGTTACAAGACAGATCCTGCCTCGGGCAAGTCTCAAACTGGCTGGATATTCATGAAGAACGACGCACCGATTTCTTGGCGATCATCCAAGCAGACGACGACTGCTACATCAACCAACCACGCAGAACTTCTTGCGTTTCACGAAGCAGCTCGAGAATCCGTATGGTTGAGAACCATGCAAACGGCGATTGGCGACATGGCTGGCGTCCCCGTCCCAGCCAAACCGACAACAATTTTCGAAGACAACGCCGCGTGCATTGAGCAGGTATCATCCGGATTCATAAAATCTGACAGGGTCAAGCACATTAGCCCCCAGATATTCGGCTACACACAAGAGCTCATCAACACAGCACAGATCAACATCCGCAAGATTGTATCAGCGGAGAACGTAGCCGACCTTCTCAGGAAGGCTCTCCCAGCTCCACAGCATCGGAAACTCACTCAGTTGGCCGGCATGCGAGCTTTATCAGAACTATAGTTGCGAGGGAATCGTCACTCTTTTCTCCAATGGAGTTTTTAATGAGGACGATACCCTCGAGGAGGAGTGTTAAGAGAACAGTGGATTTCATCCATCATCCACTGTTCGTCCAGTTCTGAGTAGATAAGTGCCGCCGCTACCTTCGGCACTGACGGCTACCACTCAGCCGCCTTGGAGCACTCTCTCTCTCCTTCGTTAAAACCTTGGCTTGTCTCTGCCCTCGATCTCACAACACACTCCGCTTGCCGTCGCCCTAGAGGTTTGAACCCCCGACCTCCCACCCAACGACCGAGCCGCTTACCATCAAGCCACCATTTCATGCACATGTCAATAATATGAATTGTGTTTAACTTATAAGCTTACAAATCGGTGATATAAACTTCAGCAGACTTTAGGGGCCGTTTAGGCATAGTAAATTAACTTTTTTGAAAAAACTTTAGACTAAGAAAAGTTTCTAAATGAAGTTAAGTTTTATACCCAAAAAGCGGATTGACATTTCGATTCTCCAATCAAAAGTTATGAACAAAAATCAGAGAGGGTGTTCGAATTAATTTTTTTAAATGTCCACTTGAACCCCTCTCTGATTTTTGTCCATAACTTTTTATTCGAGGATTGAAATGTCAAACGATTTTTTGGGATGAAACTTAACTTCATTGAGAAACTTTTCTTAGTTCAAAATGTTTTCAAAAAAATTAGTTTACTATGCCTAAACGGCCCCTAAAGTCTGCAGAAGTTTAACCCCTAAAGTGGGAAGGCCCCAAAACTGCCAAAACTGCCCTCTTTCGATGCAAGGCAAACAATTTCAGACTTTGACGTTTTTTCAAGTATGTAACCGTAAGATCTAGTACTTAACTTGAATATCTATATGTGTACCAAATCTTACATTCAAATTCCTTGCCAATTGTGAGATCATAATGTTCAAAGTTGAAAAAAACGTTTTTTTCCCTTGTTGCAAAATGGGTTTGAAGTTTTTTGTGAGCCCAAAAAACCAATTTTTAGAGTAAATTTGAATTGAGGCTCTTCACATTCTTGTTCCTAGGTGAGTTAGGAACATGTCTATGCAATGTTTATCCTCATGCGACCTATAAAACCTAAAGAAATGCTTGAATTTTCACATAGAGGTATGCTGAAATTCAAATACAAAGGCCCCTCTTTGATAATAAAAATGGCATGTGACGAAAGATTGGATTGAAGATCCGAACGGTAAGATTATGCCTTCAAACCATCTTTACATGTACGAAAAACAAAACTTGAAAAAAAATAAAATCTCGGTTTTTAGTGAATTTTCAAAGTTAATGCGTTTTAATTTATTTTGGGCAGAATTTGAGAATAAATGAGCATATACCGCAGTCTGGGAATTTTTTGGCAGATTTCAAATAGTGTTTTCAAACTTTGATTGTGATTATCTCCTAAAGTATAAGGAGTTTCGTAGCATGAAATGACTTTTCCGAAAGGTATTGAAAAACTCTACAACCTGCGAAAGGTTCTAACTTCATGCGAGCTACATATAGTAAATCAGAGGCTGACCAAACACCAAACGACCCGATTCCACATTAAACACGCAATTAAGCATTCATGCACTTCGCCATTTAAAAGTGCACTTGCGTAACACGATCGCCATTGCGTGCAAGATTCACAAATTTCATTTTTAATTAGTTTTTTTTAAAAAAAAAAAATTTCATGGTACAATATAATATCTTATAAAAAGTAATAATATAAACGGAGTAAAATGTAACAAAGGTCAAAAATTAATGAACATCCATTTAATTAGGATGTATTATAGGGCATGAGCCGCCAAGGTTGTTTTTTTTTTTCTTTTTTTTCAATTTTTTTTTTCTTTTTTTTTCTTTTTTTTAAATATTTCAGCATGGCAAGGGGTGTGCGGGCGCACACCCCTAGGTTTAGGGTTTTTAGACGTTGCAGCCGTCAATAATTAGGGTTTTTGCAAAATCTTCCTAATTTCTTCTATTTCTTCTCCCAAACCCTACTACCACCTCTCATATCTTATTCTCATTTCTCTCAAACCTCACAACCACTTCATCTCTCAAACCTCACAACCACTTCATCTCTCAAACCTCACAACCACTTCATCTCTCAAACCTCACAACCACTTCGTCTCTCAAACCTCACAACCACTTCATCTTTCAAACCTCTCAACCACTTCATCTCTCAAACCTCACAACTACCACATACTAATCTCACCTTCTCCTTTCATTCTACACCTTAGTATGTTTCTTTGGAATTAGGGTTTGAATGACGTCATCACTCATCACCGCCACAACCGCCAAAAATTAGGTTTTTTTTTTTTTTTTTTTTTTTTTTTTTTTTTTTTTTTTTTTGATTTGGATTTGAGCATTGGTCGAGCAGCAAGTGTGTGTGGCCGCACACCTCTTTTTTTTTTTTTTTTTTTTTTTTCCCAAAAAATTTGGATTTGAGCGTTTAGGCCCAAAGAAGAGGTGTGTGTGGTCGCACATCTCTTATATATATATATATATATATATATATATATATATTTTCCAAAAATTTAGATTTGGATTTGAGCATTTAGGCTCAAGAAGGGTGTGCGGCCGCACACCTCTTAATAATTTTAATATATATTTTTTTTTTTAAAATTTTGAATTTTTTTTTTTTTCCCAATTTTTTTTATTTGGATTTGAGCGTTTAGGCCCAGCAAGGGGTGTGCGGGTGCACACCTTCTTATATATATATATATATATATATATATATTTTTTTTTTTTTTTTTTTTTTTTTTTTTTTTTCCAAAAAAATTAGATTTGGGTTTGAGCATTTAGGCCCAGCAAGGGTGTGTGGCCGCACACCTCTTAATAATTTTTATTTTTATTTTATTTTATTATTATTATTTTTCTCCCAAAATAATTTAGATTTGGACTTTAGTGTTTAGGCCCAAGAAGGAATGTGTGGCCGCACACCTCTTCATTTTTTATTTTTGCGGTTTCGTTTATAGGGTTTAGGCCTAGTAAGGGGTGTGATTATGCATAGTTGTTATTGCAACTAAAGGTTTTTTTCTCTAAATTCCACATCTACAATTACCCTTTTCAAATCCCATTCCCTCTCAAACCCCACCTTGTGCTACCACAAACCATCGCCACTATACCCCCTACACACTCTAAACCCTAATTTGAATTTTATCCTTTAATTTAAAACTAAAAAATTAAAAAATTGAAGGTTGTGTGCGTATACACCGCTTGAAGGTATTTAATTACCTAACCCCCCTACAGTTTGCTAAAGTGACCACAATGACGATTTGAATAATTTCTTCTGATTTCCTAGATTCTAGCTCTAGCTCCAAATCGAGATTGGAATCATTAAAATAATATTGTTTGAACTTGATTCTAGCTAATTTTATGAAGCCTACTTTCTACTCCAATTTGAAAATATGAGAAATATTTAAATTGAATGTGTGAGATTTTGAATTTAAAAAAAAAAAAAAAAAAAAAAAAAAACAAACCCAATTCCAGGCAAATTCTTGTGGTTTAGTTGTTGAAATTAGTGCACTTAGCCAAGTGCATAAATGCTTAATTGTGTGTTATTAGGGGTTGAAATCACCAAATTCTGAAGTTTTGAAGTGCTTTTCCGACATTCACAAGTTTCTATTTCCAAATTTTGAAGTGTTTTTTGGATTTTCCAAGTGCTGATTTCATGTTTTGAAGTGTTTTTTTGGCTTTTCCAGTGTTGATTTCATATTTCGAAGTAATTTTTTGGGGTTTTCAAGTGCTATTTTCAAATTTTAGAGTGCTTTTTTGATGTTTAAAAGATTTCTTTATTAGTTTTCAACTATTTTTTCAGCGATCCTAAAGATTCCAAAAACATTCCTAAAGATTCCTCAAAGATTCCAAAGATTCCCAAAAGATTCCCAAAAGATTCCTAGAAGATTCCCAAAAGATTCCAAAAGATTCCAAAAGGTTCCAAAAGGTTCCAAATTCCAACATAATTTTGTTGATTTGGTCATTGCACTATCTAAGTCAACAGATTTTTCTGTTGGTTTCTACAACAATTCAAAAATCTGTTGAAACGGTCAATCCAGTGTCCCGAGCAACGTAAATGTGTTGATTTTTTGTTGAATTGGTCATGATTTTCTAGTAGTGCGATGAGCCAGATGAGTGTCGTTGGTGCTAAGTACTTCGTTTTATTCAAAGACAATGCTACTAGCTTTAGGGCGATTAAGTGCATCAAAACAAAGAGTGAGGAAGAAGTGCTCGGATGCCTTAAACGATTTGTTGGACAATTACGTCGAGAGACTAGGCAAGGGCTCAAAATAGTAAGAAGTGATAGAGGCAGTGATTATCTTGGGAAGGTGATCACCAACTATCTTGAGCAGATTGAAGTGAAGCACGAGTTAACGGCTAGTTACACACCGGAGCGGAACGGCGCGTCAAAAAGAGAGAATCGCACCATTGTTGAGGCCGCTTGCAGCATGCTCTACGCCAGTAATATTCACATTAAGTTTTGAGGAGAAGCAGTAAACTGCGTTGTATATGTTTTTAATTGGACTGGAACCAGAACGCTGGAAAGCGAAACGCCTCTCGAAGCATGGCACGATAGCAAGCCTTCAATCGCCCATATTCGTGTCTTTGGTTTTGATGCTTACTATCATGTGCCTAAGGAGATTCGACATAAGCTTATGCCGAAGGCCAAAAAGGCAATCTTGATGGGTTACTCTGATACTAGCAAGGTATATCGGCTGTAGGACGTCCAATCAAGAAAAATCATAGGAAGGAGGGACTTGCTTTTTGATGAAAGACCCCTGGAAAATCCAGCATCCGACGGTGAAGGCCGAAACATGAGCAACATCGTTGACGTGGCTCACTTAGGGGAGGTTATGCCAGTGACTCAAAGATAAGTGGGAGTGGCTCTAGGGATAGCACCGATAGGTCTAGTATCAGTGGGAGTAATTCAACAAGGAGCCGGAGTTGTCCCGAGGTGAACATTGTTCAACCAATCGTTGCTGTGCATGGACCTTTGCAGGACAAAGAGGAGCTCAACAACCCAGCAGTCCCTAGCAACATCGATGGTACCACCCCAGAGCCAAACATTGATCATGTGTCAATATCCGCCAATGAGGAAAGTGACAAGATTGATGGAGAAAGAGGAGAGCATCGACCATGCATTAGTATATAGGGGCAGCGTGGGTGACCGAGCCAATACACAACGATCAAGACCAGAGTGTTATGGGGGAGGTAGGAGGGCATACGGTCGAAATTCTATTAGGAGCAATTGAGCAGTCAGCCTAAAGGCCGGAAGAAGAAGAGTCGGTAGTGAATACCGTAACACCAAGACCACAACAAGGCGAGAGGTCACGCCGACTACCTCAGCGGCACTGGGAGTGGATCTATCCTATTGACCGGAGTCATTATGCTTGTTCGGCAATCAACACATATGATATTCCTGACAAGCCGGAGACCTTCAAACAAGCCATGCGATCCCTTTGGCGGGAACAGTGGATACATGCAATGAAAAAAGAATTCGATTCATTAATGGAGAATCACACTTGAGAGTATCACCACTTGCCGGATGAAGAAAAACAATCAAGAACAAGTGGGTATACAAGATAAAAGTAGCAGCACACGGAAGCGTAGATCAGTACAAGGCCAGGCTCGTCGGAAAGGGTTTCACTTAGAAGGAAGGCGTAGACTTTACGGAGACATATAGCCCGGTGATCAAGTTTGACTCGATCTGCACAGTGCGATCCATCGCTGCTGTAGAGAACATGAGCATCCTCGTGCGAAGAGTCTCTCTCTACGGTGAAATTGAAGATGAAATTTACATGACACATCGAATTAGTTTTGAAGATTAAGGGGACATCGGCATCGTGTGCAGACTCCGAAAAGCATTGTACGAGTTGCGCCAGTCATCTAGAGTGTGGAATGACCGTTTCAGTTCGTTCCTCAATGCGTACAACCTGGTGCAAGCCTCAGTCGATGGGTGCGTTTATTGCACCACAACATTTCCTTGTCTGATTATTACCATATTTGTCGATGATGGGATGACCACATGCGTTGAAGAAAGCCATATTGCCAACATTCTTTCTTATATAGGAAAAGCGTTCAAGATAACGACGAGTTATCCAGAAGTGTATGTGGGACTCCACATAGTACGAGTGCAAGAGAAGCAAGTCATCTACATCAACCAGACTCGCTACATCTTGTCAAAACTCAAGAAATATGAATTTATGCTTGTAACTCAATATCTGTTCCTGCCGATCCCAACAACGTGACTAATCTTACGACCCATATGCCAGACGAAAGCGAGGTGGATGTTCAATTCCCTTATGCTGAGGTAATTGGAAGTCTTCAATTCGCCCAGCTCGGCACCAAGTTCGATATCTCATATACCGTGGCTCATGCTGCTAAGTTTACGTCCCGCCCCATGCTCGCCCATGTAAATGTTGTTAAACATACATTGAACTACCTTCGAGGGACCTATTCAATGCGCATCACATACAGCAGTGGGAGTAGCCAACATGTTCTCGAGGGATTTTGCGATGCAGATTATGCTATGGACTTAGATGATAGAAAATCCCGGTCAGACTTTGTGTTCACATTCTCACACTGAATGGAGGCCCAATATCTTGGAGTTCTCGTAAGCAAGGGTGCACCGCTGGAAGCACCACCAAAGCTAAATACATCGCGGACCATGTAACGACTTGGGAGATTATCTGAGCACGACGTTTGCTTTCGGATTTAGATTATGCTTAGCCAGGACCTCTGCAACTGTGGTCCGATAATCAAGCTGCCATCCGCTTGGTCATGAATCCCGAATTCCATCGCAGGACCAAACATATAGGTGTTAAATATCGTATTATCCAAGAGGCTTATGCCACCAGTCACATTGCACTTGACTACATCAGCATCAACGATCAAGTAGCCGACCTATTCACGAAACCTCTACTACGACATCGTTTTGAGCGTCTTTGGAGCCTTCTAGGTATACATCCTCCAGTTGTTACTTGATGTGAGTGGAAGTTTTGAGAGACTTACGTGGTCCAGGTACGCATCAGTAATTCAGTATCAACAGTGGAACTCAGGTTGGAAGTTCAAACGACCGAAGTTCATTCGACCGTTCATACAAGTTCATTCGACCGTAGCTTGCACGTATAATATGTATAGGTTGGCTTTTTCTTTGCAGCTCTCCCTTTTTTGCTTACAAGTTTGTTTGCTGCTAGACTAGCACATCTGACCACGAGGTTGGGTAGAGCAGTGAAGATTGCATTACATGTACTTACTATTTGCGCGTAAGAGATAACACAAAAATCTCTCATGTTTACCGAGTGTTTGAGCCATTCATCTTGATGTACAAGAAGTCTTACGGTCTTTAGTTTACTAGTCGCTTGCTTTTAATTTTGTAATGGCTGCTTGTAGATTTTCATTTCCAAGATACTTCAGACATGGCAGAGTCATAACTACATCAACTAAAACTTGAACCTAGAAGGAAATATGGTATATTTTTGTGGTGGCGGGCTGCAAAGTTGTTCGACTGAGTCGCGATACTTTGGTTGGAAGGTAGAGACATCGATTCTCCCTTCTCTCATCTTGTCGTCTTCTACATAGCATTTTAACATCTTCGTGTCAATACAGACACAATTCGACCTCAGATATGCACTACAGCATCTGGACTTTTAGCTGTATATCTCTTTGTGGCGTAGATTTACATGAGCACACCTAGTGAGATACATATGAATAAGCTTGTGCACATGAACCAAACGGCTCGTTCAAAAGCGTTTATGCGGCTTCGAGCTCTCCGCGTTTGCTCAAACTCAGGCAGACAAAAGAGTGCGCTCTTCCCGTGCGACTCTCGTTTGTTTACCACTCTCCCAATTTGCTCAACCAATCATGTGCAAGGTACAACACAAAACAAAAATTAACGCTCACATCATGACCCTTCCTCACAAACGTGAATCTAAACCGTTTCTGCAAAAGGCTTCTATCAAGTGAGTGCTTAGGGACTCCTGTAAGGACTTCTATGGGGACTCTAGTGACTTTGAAGACTATCGAGAGAGGTTTAGAAAACTCACAGTTGTGATTAGAGTTTATTTCATTGAGAGTAATTTTTGGTGATTTTCTTCTTCTTTTTTGCAATGGGTAACTCGGGAGGTAGCCCATTGGCTTTGATGCTAAGAGATAGTTCTTAGGAGGTTGAGAGGACTCAAAATATGGTTTCAAAAGCAGGTTAGGAGAAAGTGAAGTGATTGAGTTCTCTATTCTTTGTTCAAAATTGTTGAGTGGAAGTATTCAAGATATAATAGGAAGGCTTTCAAGGCGGAGAATTGGGATTATTTTACCGGCGTCATCAATGCAAAATTCTTAAGGAGAATCCACGTACTGGCAAACAAACAAGGGAGAAATCAGGGAAGATGAGGAGTTTATATGACGAAGAGAAGGAGAAGCAATCGGCGACCGGAGCGGCATCTTCAACATAGACTATATGGTTTGCCTTTTTTGATGGTATGTATTCCGGCATTACTAAAGTCAATGGCATTCGAAATGATATTAATCAAGGAAGCTCTTATTTGTACAAGGAGAAGAAGAACGATGTGTATGTTGTGAGTCGCGAGGATGTGATTCTTCAAACTCCACCGCCTCCTCCTTCTTCCTTTGTGACTTCCAATCTCACTTCTCGCTCTAAGACTGCTAGGGATCCTCAATGTGAGGGGCAAATGAACCGCAGTGCAAAAAAAAAAAAAAAACGCAAAATTTTGGAAGATGATGATGCCATAGCGAGTGCCATTTCTTCGATTGATTCCGGTCTTTTTGAGTTGCAGATGATGAAACTAAAATTGACAGAGAAATTGATTAATAAGACGAAGTAAGGACGCAAATTAGTTATGGAAGAAAATGTGCAGATGACAACATGACTTCGAGGAGTCAATACGTTTTGTAAAAACCGTTTCTAAGTGTGATATTTGGAGGGTTTGTGCATCTTGAGGTTGTGTTTGTAAAAAGCTATCAAGTGTGTGATTTGAAAATAGTATGAGGTTGTCGTGCCGATTTGAAGTAGAGAAGATTTCTTCCTCTCTTAAAATGGGAGCGGTTTTGAGATGACCGTTTTTTATTTGACCTCGTAACTTTTGTGTGATCTTTCTGAGATTGAGATTCAGAGGGTTTGTAATATAACTTGTTAGCTTTCTATAGAGCTATCATGCACTAACTTTGGAGCTTTTGAGTGTAGTTGACACTCTTTTTAGTGAAGAAAGGTCTGCTGCTTTGAAAATTTGATTGCCTAACTTCTACTGTCCATAGAGTTTTGTGTGATAACCTTCAAAACTTGAGATTAGGTATGCTTGTAGTATGTTTTAGTGGCTTTCTAACAACATATTGCTTGCTTGATTCTAATTTCGTATAAAGGTGTAGTGATTAACCAAAGTAAGAGTAAAACCACGGTTAGAGTTTACTTAAACTAACAAAGGGTATACCAAGGGTATGTATAGGATAAGGGTCTTATAGAAGAGGGTATAAAAGGGGCAGGGTATCTAAGGGTAAGGACCTTAAGGGGTTAACGGTAAATAAAAATAGTTACTTTAATCATGTTTGTTTAATACTAATTTTAATTAATTAACTTTAACTTTGTTTAATTAACTTAATTAAGGTTAAAGACTAATTAAGATTACAAATTTTAATTAATTGTATTTAGTTTAACTCATCCTTGTTTAATTACTTCTAATTAATTATGTCAACCTAATGTGAATTAGATTTTTACTTATGACTTCTAAACTAATTTTTTAACTTATATCTGGGAGTGATTATATATTATTTAAGATAAATCTTTTAACATAGTTTAATTATTTCTCCTATTTCTTCACTGACTTAGGTGCAGCTAGAAACCCAGAGTTTTCCTAAGGCTAATTCTCTCTACCCGACACCGTGACCATTGTCAATTTGACCAAACCAAAGCCTATAACATGATGTCCAATTGACCGATGGGTTCACTTAGATATTGAGTGGTTGTGGAAAGTGATATAGAGTATCTTGGGTTGAGTTTAAGATCCTAACATTACTATTTATTAACATATGACATACGTTAAACGCATAAAACCTTCCATCAAAGATCCCCCACTAGGATTTTATTTGAGATATAATTGTCTTAGATAAAAAACCCTTCTACAAAATTACAATATGTGATAAAGTACATATTGTAGAGAAAGTACACAAATTACAGCGAGTCGAACTTGTGCCCCGTGATGCGGTCGAAATGCACCGTTGCTTTCACGAGCTCAGGTTTGGGATTGCACTGCTTCTTTAGCTCTTTTGCGAAGTCCGGCGGAATGATGCTGGGTCTACACCTGACCTGTTTGGGTACTTGTGTGAGAGCATGTTATTGCTCTCTTTTGATGTTATTGTTTATTTGTTACTTTTATAAATGAATTGTTAATTAGCAAATGTCATTTTGAAGTAGATTGGTGAAATTAAGATAATTAAGTTTTGAATACAATATGCATGTTTGAGGATGGTTGTTGTAAGGCCTTGGATAGGATGTTTGGCATTTATTTAAGCTTTAGATTAGATTTAGTGTGGAAGGGCTAGAGGAGGAATGAATCCCCCTAGTGGATCCATAGTTTGATGGGGAAGGACTAGAGGAAGAATGAATCCCCCTAGTGGATCCTTAATTAGAAATAGGGTTAGTTGCTTGATTAAGAGTTAGATGTTTTACCATTGGCCTTGCACAATTAACCTCGGGTGTTCATATTTGTGTTTGAGACTTGATTGTTTTGGTCTTGTCCAATTGACTTTGTGGTGGCAATTGTGAGTTACGTTCGTTTGTAGGGGTTCTTGAGGTGGAGGGCCATGGAGGATGGAGCGCCATGGAGGATGGAGCGTCATTCATCCATGGAGGCCTTAGATTAGGGCCTTAGGGTTAGGGTGAGCCGCCTCTTTGGCGCTCCTCCCTCCATTTGTCTTAAGAGCTTTTTTCAAGCTATAATCAATCAATCCATTCCCTCTTGTTCATTGATTCATGTTGGTGTTCTCCTCTCTCCTCTTCTAATGCTTAGTTAGTGAAGAGAAGGAAGGCCATGGGCCTCCTTCTCTCTCTTCTTGCTCCCCTCTTTCCTTGTTTTTGCTTCTTCCTTGTAGATTGTTGTCATTTGCTCATCTCCTTGGAAGTGCCTCTCGATCAAATAGCCATCAGTCCCTCGGTTTTAGTCCAAATCGATTGAGATTTAGGATGCTGGTAGATCTCCTCAGTAGCTTTCTTTTGGTATATGGCTCGTCCAATTCCGATCTGTAGGGGGGAGAAATCACCTCCCAAAGTCAGTAGTGTTGAAGGTGTTCTCGGCCGGATGGTATAAAAACAAGGCCCAGTCAAATGGCAATCAGTCCTAGGTTTTTTGTCCTATGCTTTTGAGATTTTCAGGGTAGATGCACAATTAAGTTGGCTTTCTAAAAAGCTAATGCACGCCCAATTCCGAGCTAGGATGGAGAAATGGCGGCCTAGAATCTGAAGGGTACTTAAAAATGCATCCGGCCGGTGGTTTCTTCTTGTTCTTTCCCTTGTTCTTCATCCTCTCCTTGTTTCCCTTCTTCCCTTCTTCATTTCTCTTGTGATCTTGATCCTTGTGACCAATTGCCACCCCAAAGTGGTTTTTTGGCTCACAACTTGTGTAGCCTGTGATCGATGTGGTGACATTCCGTGTTACCGATCGTGTGGGCACCTGCACACAGGAGCCAAGATTTTAACACGGTTCAGAATGTACACTGTGCTTGATCCATATCACTCAATTTTGCACAGGGACAAATGCAACCTCGATGATGGAGTATCTAAATCAATCAGATGACTTTGATTGCTGAAGAGATTCACTTCATGTACTTGTACTACACTACCACAAAAACCTACGAACAGAAATGACCAATCAATTCCAAACTAGTGACTTTTTTTCCCTTAACAGAAACTCACGAAGAAAGATAGGAAGTCTAATATGAGAATGATGGAACTTGCCCGTGGATATCACTACTAATAAGTCTGTCCAGCACATCCTGAATCGTTCGCTGCCCTGCACTCACACCAGGTCACCTCATTCTCATTAATTCTTTTTCTTACGGCTTGTTACAAAAATTGTTGCAGCATTTTTGGGATCTGAGGATTGGTTAAAGTGATCAATTAAGGATTAATTTTCCAAAAAACGAAGTTGCATAATTGCTTTAAAACATACTAATGTTTTTTGAGTAGTTTTGACAAGCATTGCGAGTTTCTGGATACAATTATTATTAGAGATGTAATTGATGAATAGATGTTGAATGTGGGTGTTTTTTTTTATAGATATTTTAATATTGAGGATTTAAAATGTCATATGCTAATGAAATATCAATTTATTTTATTGTTTGTCTTTTTTGTTACAGAGATTTAATTGTGCAGTATTCAATTAATCGAGTGAAATCTTATTTTAGCATTAATTAGATTATTAATTATGGTATGTTCAAACGAGATTATGTTTGAAATTTTGGATGATCTCTTGATCGTATTTCTACAACAGTAAAAGACCTATGAGAATCTATGTAATAAATTCTTTCGGCTTTACGTAGGCGATTGTATTGCTTAATTTGTATTCCACTGCCTTGTTGTTGTTCGGTTTGTGTAGGATTCAAATTATATTGACATACATTGATGGTTGGAAGTATTATTTCGAGTAGTAGGCTGAAGTATAAAATTATACGTCACTTACACAATTACATGTATATGTGAAATTGCAGGATGAAGAATCAACATTCCTGAATGTTTGAAAAACTCACATTTCAAGTACGTTTTGTTATTCACTCAAGTGATCAGCTTTTCACGAAGGCTTCTTTTGTGTAGCTAGCTGACATGAATATCCTGTCGTGAATGTATGTCAATTGCTTTGCGGAAACACTGCTATTGAGTTTAAAATGAGCTTATTATTTTATTTGGGTTTTTATGACCTGCTTGAGCTATACGTTGCTTCTATATTAAAAATCAATCGACACAAATAATGATTAGATTTGTGTGACCCTATTTTTGTATTTTCATCTCTTTGCAATATGCGGCTCTTATTGAAAGAGTATCGTAAAAAATCTACTCATTTTTGTAACTTGAGGTATTTGCAGCCATAATCTGAATACTTGCACTTAACCTAGTAGATTTCAATTCATGCTTAAAGCTGATTCCACTATGGTACGGTAATATAATCGTATTTTTGTATGCATTGTGTATCGATTCATTTGTATATTAGATTGTGTTTTGACCAATCTGATGCCAAGCTATGAACAATAGAGGCCAACTCATCTAGAGAGTCCTAAAGCAAAGAATTTAAGGCATACGAGTAATTTTGTTTTTATCACGCACTGGATATTACATTGACTGTTCGATTTTAAACAACACTTATCAATTCATTGCATGTAGTCGACTTAATTCAAACGCTCAAAGATCTTAATTACACTGATAGTGTTATACTTGTGAACGCTGAATTGCAAGCTTAAGAGGATTCTTCTGAAGATCAAGTTGAAAGCATTCCTCAAGGCACAATCTTAAGCATAATTATATTCAAATCTTGTGCACGACACGCTAGCTTATGATTGTTCTTTCTATTGGTAAGTTGCCATTTTATTACTCATTCAGTAAGTTTTTGGAGGTACTTTTTGTCTCAGAAATCGACTTGCATTCAAACATTACTATTCTCTTATGTCAAATATGCAATTTGTGTGAAAAGATAGACACCTATGCTAAGACACATATAAAAGAGAGTTTGTGTCTTTTCAACGTTGATATTTACATATTTTTCTATCGTAGTATTCTATTATTCATGGTTTTTAAAGCGGTACAAGTAATGTATTAATAGAAAACAATGTCAAAATTGACTTCTGATTTACTTATTTGTTCATCCAGATGATCATTATAAACCCCAACAATCCATGTTTTGTGCCATTCAGTCGCTATGTCATTTCATCTTCACGATAAATGCTGTTGTTTCTAGTTATTAATTCGCCAGTGGTCATTTGATGGCAGTCCTAGTAAATGTTAAAATGTATTGGAGTTGTTGTTTCGCTCAGGTATATCATTCTACAGCAAGCCTTTCATAAAGATAGGCTGGAGAATTTTATTTTGCTAAAAGTTTGTTGTGCCCAGACTTTTCGTATGATATATAACAGAATGCTCTCACGGTTGATAATTAGTACTAATTGGTAACTGCCAATAGCAATATAGTGTGTCAAATGATGATGTGGTCTTGTAATATGTGTTGAAAGACAATTGGGTGATGGACCCTTGACAAAGATTCAAATCATCAGGTTCTCACACTTCAAACAATTTAGTGAGGATTTTGAGCTTATGTGAATGATTAAAACAAATTATACATGAATTGGTGTGAATACGGAAGGTGCACGTAATAAAAAAGAAGAAACAACGGCTATGGTGAGGGTTGAAATCCATGAAGATAGAGACTATCACAATGAACACTCTGTTACTTCAAAGATGGAGTTAGAGGCGTTCTTACATTAACCCGATAGATAATAGAATGTACATGATACAAAAATTGCATTGGTAGATGAACACATGTAAAGGGAATAAAAACTCTAGACCCAAATCTATGGATACAAAGTGATTGTACCTAACACACAAATGAACATACCAAACTTGTGGGCATTATGGGCATTATCAATTTCACCATCGTGAACAACAAATACACACATAATCCATGTATCATAAAGACTATCTCATCACACATTGCACATTGTAATATTAATACAGACATGAATCTATCATTTATATGAACAGTCATAAAGAATAACTACATACTTTCTTTCTATCTCTAGAATAAATCCTTACTCCCGATTCCGTACATCCCACCCCTCCCCATCTACCAATCACCTACACTTCACTCCACCAAATGTGCACCCCTCCTACATCTCCCCCTTAATTTTTCCAAAATCTTACCTCTCCTAGCACCCCCAAAACAAGAAACTCACACCTATGCTGGCTACCTCTAGGTTCTAGACTTAGGTGTTTACAAACAAATTTTCTAGTAGTGTTGATGGATGGTCTTCGTGATCCCTTTTTTGGGTGGCAGATTTCGAGATTGTCTTACTTCGGAGATTCGGGGATCGACTTTCTGTAGTCAGCTCTTCTTCCTTTGGGCTCATCATCTACAACAAGTTTGGCGTGTGAGTTCATCAATCATGACAAGGGTGCAGTGCAAGTCTCAAATAAAACCAAACCCTAGTACTAATCTCAATTCTATCACATGTCAAAATGAACCTTTAGTGTCAACAATTGTGAAGAAAGATTCTAGTCATGTGCAAAATTCAATCTCATAACGTCCGATCAACGTTCAGGCACATGGAAGAAGGATCGACCTCCTCACCTCGTCAATAACTCAGTTGAAATCTTGAAATGCAAATCAAAGGACACATGTAGAAAGAGCGACATCGGTCGCCACGACCGAGAAAATTATTTGGTTGCCCCACGTCCTCGACAAAACCAGATTCATCTACCGCCGTCATCCACGCGGTCATGCGTTTATTACATCTTTTTCATACTTCATTCACAGAGTCATCCGTTTTGCCGTTTCGCTCAGTCTTCGGTAGAATCGAAAAATTGATTGGAAACGCCAAATTGTTTCCGTGCATACCTATCAAGCTCCAACGGACATGAAATCAACGGTGAAATCACAATCGCATAACAATCCCTTTCGCAGTTGCTGCCACTTATTGCCGAGGCTACGAGAGACTTCTGAGCGACTTTCTTGTGAGCGGTTTGAGAGCGGTTGTGGAGCTAGAGGCTCGGCTCGTACGATCGCTATCGCGGCTTTCTTGCGAGGGACTTGTGAGTGAGACTAATTCCTTTTACCCAGCCAACGAGACGCCTGGCTGCACCAATCAAGCGTGTGCCTTTCGCAATTCCTACGACAAATTCAAGAGAGCATTTTACTCAACCGACAAGACACCTCGCTGCACCAAGCAAGCGTGTGCCTTTCACAATTCCTACGAGAAATTCAAGAGGGCATTTTACCCAGTCGACGAGACGCCTGACTACACCAAGTAAGCATGCGCCTTTTGCAATTCCTACGAGAAATCCAAGAAGGCATGTGCAGAGGTTGTGGGCGTCAGTGGCGACACGCCTGAATCCCACAAGGTACTGCAATCACAAGAGCGGTTGTGGAGGCTAGGCTCGGCTCGGCTAATTTTTTTATCTCTTCTAATTTCTTATTTGATTTGAATTGTTGAGTTATTTTCTCTACTTTACTATCTATTTGTTTTAGATTTTTTTTTTTTTTTTTTTTTTTTTTTTTTTTGGTTGATTATCAACCCAAAGTTTTCCCTTTGCTAAAAAGGTAAAACAATAAATGGCTATCATTCCAATGCATAGGTTCACGGAAAGAACAAAGAATTTAGAATCTTGTATAGGGTTTGCTCAAGATTTACAACTAATTCCGATTATAATGAAGTGTGAAGTTTGCGGTACAGTTATGGGTAAGGTTAAGGAAAGAAGGAGATTAAATAGTTTCATTTTAGCGATGTAGACGGGTTGGTTGTAGGAAAACAACATGTTCAAGATCGGAGACTTGGTTTGAAAATTCTAAACTAACTCTAAAGCAAGCACTTACATTAATGTATTGTTGGGCTACCCAAGCTAGTCAAATGGTAGCTCGTATGCATGGTGAGATTGGCGATAATCATACCACCGTAGATTGGTATAATTATTGTAGAGATATTTGTGTCTTGATAATGAATGATGAAGATGTAGAAAGAATTGGAGGAGTAGGTAAAATTATAGAGATTGACGATAGTAAATTCGGTAAAAGAAAATATAACCGCGGGAGGCGAGTAGAAGGGCCTTGGGTTTTTGGAGGTGTCGAGCTTGGCTCGGATAACATTGCTTTAACATGTGTTCCAAATCTAACGACAGACACGCTAGAGGAAATAATTGTAAAATTTGTTGAACATGGTAGTACTATTATTAGCGATTGTTGGCGTGATTATAATATAGAACGTTTGGGCTATTTGGGCTATTTTCACGAAATGGTAAATCACTATTTATATTTTTGCAATCCAGATACAGGAGCACATACTAATACTACTGAAGGGACATGGAGTGCTGTAAAACGTTCTTTGCCACGCTATGGTACAGTAAAAAAACATTACAATAGTTATTTTGCCGAATATTTATGGCGACGGAAATATGTACAAAATGTTGGTTGTGCATTCTCTATTCTAGTTGAGCATATTATTCAATATCACCCACAATTTGGTCCAATTGGATAAAATACAATATATTATAACTTTAAACATCAATTTTCATCCAAATTGGTTAAAATTTTAAAAATATATAGTTCAATTCAATAATATAGATTATACATTCGATAAATCGCTACTACAATCAATCACCTAGATTTCAAGATTGTAATTCATATGTATATAATAAATAGGAAAGTAAAAAATATTAATGAAATTTTATTATTTTACTAGAGTTGAATGAATTTCGAATCAATATACCCTAACCACTATTGACCAAACTAAGTTTGAAAATTTTAATTTAGTATTTATAACCTTTATAGTTACAGTATAAAACTTACTAAGTTTACCAATTTTATTAGTTTTAAATTTCATACAATACCAATTCAACTCTCAAATAAGAATAATTATATAACAAAACAAATAAGTTTCACAATAATTAACCCCTGAGAATCTATGATGAAAAATTGCATCAATTATTGAAATTGACCTCCTCCTATTTTGGGCTCAAGAGATTCCAATCTAAGGATCATACAATAGATCCAACCATAGGATCTATAACTCAACATGATGTTTTATACACCTTCCACATTTGAACCGTTGATTTTTCTTCATTTGTGAGATTATGATGGTCAAAGTTAAGCTAAATTTTCTTCTTGCGGTAACCCCTACAAGCCATTTCGGCTTTATTGGATTTTTAGGGGTTAAATATGAAAAATTATATTTAAAAATTACCCTTTAATATTGATGAACAATTTTACGGGAAATTTGAAATCTTTTTATTTTTATTTTTATTTAAATTTAAATTTCAAACTTAATAGAAACAAAGGTTTATTTTAGAGTAAACCTCTTAACATTCAATATACTATTTTATAGGGGTTACCGCAATATCCAACTTGCATGTGGTAAAATTGGAAAGTCAATATCCAATTTTGAACCCTTCATATAGAAATGTCAAGTTTCAAGTCCAAGAAAAGATGTTTAAATTTAGTCTATTTTAAATTCTTTTAAAAAAATGTTTTAAACCAAATCACAACTTAAGTACCAAAGTTACCCATGTGAAAACGTTTACCAATTTTGAACTTTGGATGTTATGATCTCTGAAATGGTAAACATCAACGGTTATTTTTACAGAAGTAACAAAAAATAGTCATAGGTACAAGATTCTACAGTTATAAGTTAAAAAAGAAAAAAGAAAAACATAAAAAAGAAAAAAAAGAATACAATTTGTTCAACTAGTTGCAATGTGTTTAACCCCTAAAAATCCAGGAAAACCGATTCGGTTTTCTGAGATTTCGGGCAGCTCATTTTAAGCATTTAAATTGATATTTTTGCCTAAGATTTTTATTGGGTGCTCCCCATACAGTAATGTGTATGTGGTAAAATTTTCAAAGTCAAATTTTAATTTTATAACCTTCACCTAGAAATTTTAGGTTTCAAGTCCTAAACGGGCACGTTAAAATAATTTTTTTTATTTTTTATTTTTAGAATCATGTTCATTAACAAATTACTATTCAAATTCCAAAGTATCCGAAGTCAAAAATTTTACCAATTTTACAAGGGCAGCCTCCAAAACTTTCAAAAACAATCTTCACAATTTCTAGTAATTTTGCAATTTTTTCTTTCAAAAATTGCCAAAATTCGAGATTTTGGATTTTTTCCAAGATTTTTTTTTTCAAAATTCACATTATCATAAATGCACCTTCTCACCGTCGAGATTTTTCTCAAACTAAATATATCATACGTGGTGCTTGTTTTACTATATGGTTGTTTTTAGACCTTCTTTCATAAAATATTTTACATTAAGGTCAAAAAGTGGAATTGGTCTCTAAAATTTTGCATGAGCATAACCAACTTGATTACCTACATGAAAAAAAATGAGGGAAAAATATTTGGAATAACAATCATCAAGTTGCCCTTGGCACCATTTAGACAATGCCTCTCACGCAACGGCAAAAAATAGTGTTGGTCAAAATTTGATTGTTACGATCTCACAAATGACAAACATCCAACGGTTGAAATTTTGACCAGTCCTTTGTATACAAGTTAGGTGCAAGATCTTACGGTTCAAAGTCTAAAACCAGAAAAAAAAGTTTCTCCATTTCCCCATTTCCCAACGAAGGTGAAAAATGGCAGTTTTTGGTTCTGGAGGTCGAGGAAACCCCTGGATTTTTAGGGGTTAAAGTGACTATTCACTATGTTATGCTCTAAATGCAAGAATTTCTAAAATGAGGAATAACACAACCATTGAATTTTTTTCATAATGATATGGAAATGGTTATAGACTCTTGTGATCTAATTTTAATTTGATTGGGTTTTATCCTAATTACTATCAACCCCTAAATACATAAGGGATTAGAAGAAAAATTTGATGTAATATACAATGTACACTTTGCAACTTTTATCTTTTATAAAGTTTTACTCAATAACCAATATACAATCATACATCTTTAATACTTAGATTGAATCAATACGGTTCAATCTTTAAAAATACGACTTTTGTATTTTCAATGAAATTAAGATATGGGAATCTTCAAATCAATATAAATTACTTGTACATTACTGGTCTCGGTAACTCCGGTTACCTTATCCATCCACATAGCATTTGATACCAGCTAGAATCTCGCTCCATTCGCTCCGATGGTCTTCTCCGTCCGTCCCCATCCATGGCTTCGCCATCCCATCCAAGGCTTCGCCATCCCCATCCATCGCCTCCTGCGGGGTCACCCGGTGATATCCCCTGCGATGGCAGAAGGTCGCCGATACTACATTCTACCCGCAAATCAATCGTGCCAGACAAAAGGGGAATTTCCCTCTTGGCAGAAACTCCATGACTTCACACGAAACCTTTCCGTATAACTACATCAACAAAAAAACTTGAATCTAGAAGAAAAATACTGTGACATATTGTTCCGGAAGGTTCACTTCGTAGTATGGTGCACCAATTATCCGAGTGCGCTACACCTTACCGTAATTGATGAGCCCAAAAGCAATACTCGTTGTAGATGATGAGCTCGTGAGCAACCACGGAGAATCGATCTCCTATCCGCCGAGTTCACATTCTCGGAATTGGTCACCCAAAAATGGGAGAGAGAAGGTCATCCGAATGAGACGCTATGGACGTACTGCATCCGGAAGGCCTTTTTGCTCCCTTGTGACCCAATATTAGTAAGTTCAAAATTTATAACGAAAAATTTCGATCATCTCTAGGATTGTATGAACTGCATAGTTTGTGTTTTTGCCGCAGCAATCGACAATTCATCAACTGAAGCTGGTTGAGTTTCCATTATCTACTCCACAATTCAAGTAAATAACGCAGGATCACCATGAAATTTTGCAGTATTCGTACATCTGAATCATGTGTACATACATCGTGTACTTGCCTGAAGACTATGTTCAATCTCTGATTGCAACAACGAAAGAATCGTTTAGTCAGTGTATCGGATCATACCATGTAAGCCAATAAATTCTCATGGATTACCACCATAAAACAAATGATTATTTATTACTCGTATTCATTGGCACATTCACGCGCATCTTTGCTGATAATGCACATTCATGCACTGAATTTTGATGATGCTCGTTAGCTTCGTGCAGGCTAATCGATCGATAGCAAGTCTTGACTCATATCGACGTTGACGTCGACATCGACCATTTGTTTTCATAATTCTTCTCAACTCCTCTAACTCAACCTCTGAAGAACACTATAGCACTACAGATTGAATAAGGTTTTCATAGGAATGCATGCATTGTCAATGAATATAACTGGACTTCAACTCTTTTTACTTAAATGTGAAGTGAATAAAGAGAACTCAACCTGTTTAAGTTGATCATAAATCTGAAGGTTGCTACGGCTACGCGATTCATTCTAACATTCATGTTCTACAGATGATCAAGCTTTTCCATTATAAATAACAAACTACGAATGATCGAGTCATACGGAATCACGAGGTCCTCGGTCTCGATGCACCAGCAACGTCGCATCAGGGGCCTCGTGGTTCGTCTTTTTAAACGGCTGGTTCCAAATGTACAACTGCGGTGGTGCTTCGGAGGTCAAGGTTCGATTCTCCGTCGTCGGCTCATTTTGCTTCAAAGCCATCAACGAGTGTCGCGTTTGGCTCATTAATCACGACAAGCTTAAGGGTGGAGTGCATACAAGCAATGAATTAAGCTGAGGCTTGCCACCTTCGTGCAAGCTGATCGATCGAAAGCAAGGTGCTCACATTAAAAATCTCATTCACGTGGATTGCCCTGAAACTCCTTGCCTGGGCCGAAAACTCGATTAATTGTTGAATATGGGTATTTTCCTGCCGTATTGATCAATCCCTTGTACAATTCTTAACCAAGTTAGGCAACAGAAGTTGACAGTTTACTCTAAGAATATGCATGACAGGGGTTCGTCAACTACATGCAAGCAAATATTTGAATTGCTTCCGCCATCGATGCTCGATGCTCCTATTTGTAGCTCAATCTAAATTCCTACCACCAAGTTGATCGAGCCGAGATGATCAAGCTTTTTGGTTATAAATAACGAACTGATTGAGATCGGGTTACAGGGGATCACCTGGGTCCATCCGGATGCAGGACGCTCATAGTGTCGCTGGGATGGATGGTCTTCGTGATTTCCTTTTTGGAGTACCAGATTCTTAAAGTGTCTTACTTCGGAGGTTGGGAGATCGATTACCGTGGCAGCTCGTTTTCATTTGGGGCTCAACATCTTCAACAATGAGTATTGCTTTTGTTCTCATCAGTTACGATAAGGGTGCAGTGCAAGTTTCAAAAAACTCCAAATCCCTTCGATCTCAAATGTACACCATGTCCAAATTGAACTAAAAATTTTGAATGATCAATAAGTATAATTGTGTTAATAACTGAAAATCTCCGATCGATGTCTAGGCACATGCAACAAGGCCCGACCTCCCGACCTCGTCAAAAAATACATTCGAACTGCAGGATAACCCATCACATTTGAAAGGTTTTGTTTTAGCACAGAACCTATTATCGACAATCCACCACGAGTCATCTGTCGATGTAAGAAGGATCTAATTTTGTGACGGCTGCTTGTATATTTCCTTTTCAAGATGCTTCATTCATGGCAAAGTCATTGATAAGTACATCAACAAAAACTTGAATCTAGAAGGTAAATATTGCGGCATATTGTTCAGAAGGTTGACTTCATGGTATGGTGCACTAACTAACTCAGACCACATCGATGAAGCTTTCATGGGAATGTATGTATTGTCTATGAACAGATTTGAAGTTTAACGTTATTTACTTAAATTGTGGAGTAAATTATGGAAACTCAACTTGTTTTAGTTGATGAATGGTCGGTTGCTGCGGCAAAATCACATCTATACAGTTCATAGATTCGATGTCGTAGAGATGATCGATCTGTTTTGTTATAAATCACGAGCTGACAAAAATCGGATCACAGGGGATCACCTGGTCTCCTAACTGCGTCCGTATCCTCGCATCGGAAGGTTCATGTTTTGGGTGGCAGATTCCGAATGCACATCTGAAATGTGTTACTTCGGAGGTTAGAACATCGATCCTCCCTGGTCATCACTTGTTGACTTCGGGGATGATCAAAGACGAGGATTGTTTAATTTGGGCTCAAGGGTATCGTGCAATTTTCAATGCAGTAAAACTTGAATTCGTATACCGTGTACCATCATGTCGAAATGAACCCCAAATTTGGACGTGTCAAGGCGAAGTTCAACCTCCTAACCTCGTCTTAAATACACTCAGATTGCATATTTTGAAGGGGTTGATTTATTTTGTGGTGATCGGCTACAAATTCGTTCAACTGAGTCTGCGCCATCACTAAGTTGAGGCCGATGGGCTGCGCCGGGTTACGCTCCGACACTCGTGCGATATACAAAATTAAACGCGCTCGGGCTAATGCCCTCGTGCGTTTAGTTTTGCGTATCGCACTCGCGCCGGGCCGTAACCCTATACGTGAAGTTGGAAATGCAACTCGTAGGCGTACTTATAATCTACGGTTATGTTACGCGTAAGCGCTATGGTATATGTAAGAATATATTTTACTATTTTGGTTTTCTTTATTGATTGATTATTATTATTATTATTATTATTATTCATTTCTTTGTTCACTTCTATTCAAGGGTAATGCACCTGTCATCTTTGGTGAGAGTTTCATCACATCAAAGTAAGTGGGTTTCAGGTGTTAGATTCTAGGTTTTGGATTGGAGTGATTTGCAGTCTCGCGTCATGTTATTAATATTGAAATCTGAAAGGAAAATGGTATACCTCCCAAACATCTTAGTGCTTTCTGTTTTTACCTTTCTTTCTCCAATCCGGATGTTATAAGAGCCAAAGCACTTTAGTGAAGAAAACTCCAAAAACATAGAGAGATTCCAAGTGTTAAAGATCGTCGTGGAGGGATTTTTTTTGAGCAATTAAGGTTTTTCAAACAAAAAAGTTTGAGAATCATTGTGAGGGACATATAATCATTAACCCTGGTATGGATGTCAGTCGATAACTAGGGTTGGAAGTACGTCGAATGTTGTTGAGTAGTCGAATGTCGCTTGGATAACATGTTCTTCACGAGAATTTGAGAACCGAAAGGATGTACGTACTTCCGGGATCACTATGAAATTGAGTGTGTGTGTGGAGGCGAAGAGAATCTTGAAATCATGAAACACACAATTATTGACACTTGAAAACGTCTCGTTCAATTTCGACATGGTGTACATTTGAGATTGATTGAAAGGGTTCAATGGAGTTCTTTGAAACTTGCACTGCACCCTTATCGTAAGTGATGAGAACAACATGCAATACTCGTTGTTGTAGATGATGAGCCCGATATCAAAAAGAGCTCCCACGGTAATCGATCTCCTAACCTCCGAAGTACGACATTTTAAGAATCTGGCACCCAAAAAGGAAATCACTAAGACCATCCATCACGGCGACACTATGAGCGTTCTGCATCCGGATGCACCAGGTGATCTCCTGTGACCCGACTCTAATCAATTTGTTATTTATATCAATAAAAGCTCGATTGTCTCGGCTCGACGAACTTAGATTGAACCACAAACATGAGCATCGATAGCGGAAGCAATTCAAATATTTGATTGCATGCAGTTGACAAACCTCTGTCATGCATATTCTTAGAGTAAACTATCAATTTTTATTGCACAACTTGGTGAAGAATTGTACAAGGAATTAATCAATACGGCAGGAAAGTACCCATTTTCAACAATTGATCGAGTTTTTGGCCCAGGCAGGGAGTTTCATGACAATCTACGTGAGTAAGATTTTCGATGTGAGCATTTTGCTTTCGATCGATCAACTTGCATGAAGGTGGCAACAAGCCTCAGCTAAATTCATTGCTTGTAGGAACTTCGCCCTTAATCTTGTCAAAATTATTGAGCCCAAACGCGATGCTCGTTGTAGGTGATGAGCCCCAAAGCAAAATCGCACCACAAGCCCCCACACAAAATACTCAGATTCAACTCTGTCTGTAAATAGCCAAGTCTAGGAGCCAAGGGCAACGAGCATTGGGGGGGGGGGCGCAATTGAGATAAAGCCAGGTGCCAGTATGACAATAGGCAAATACAACAGGTAGAATACCCATATTCCACAATTGATCGAGTTTTCGGCCCAAGCGGGGAGTTTGGTTACAATCCACGTGTTGTGAGATTTTCGATGCGATTTAAGGCTTGCAATCGATCGAAGGCCTGCACAAAGGCTGGCATCATCTGAATTCATTGCGTGAACGTGTACAGTGATCGAGCTATCAACAGAGATGCCCGTGATTGTGCCAATACGAGTAAGATAAGTTCATTAGTGTGTTGTGATAATCCATGAGAATATATTGGCATACATGGTATGATCCAACACACTGGCTAGACAATTTTTTTGTGGTTGCAATCAGAGAACGTAGTCTTTAACATGATCCAAGTTGAATAACAAATTGGGTAACTAGCGTAATGAAACTTGACAACATACAATGCGAAGAACCTTAAACGTGCTGAGCATACGCGCTGTGACAATGGGATTGAGGTTAATATGTCATTGTAGTTTTGAGCAGATCTATATATCTGCATAACATTTATATAAAGTCATGGTGATCCTGTGTACCCCTCCAGTGGCAACATCTACTGCCCGGTGGGGTAGACAGAGGCACCTCTTTTGTTTGGCACGATTTGCAGTTTGAGTGTGTTTTTGACAAGGTCAGAGGTCGATCCTTCGTACATGTGCTTGGACATTGGTCGGAGGTCGATTCTTCATTAATGTGCCTGGACGTTCGTCGGAGGTTTTCAGAATGAAGTCAAAGTGCATAATGGACACATATCTATTACATGGGAGGGAGATAAAATATAGCTGTATCAAAACATAGAATTGAGGCTATCACCCTTGATACCCTCTTTGATTTACTTTTTGAAACTTGAATAAAAATATTTAAAAGTAAATTTTATTAACTTATGTAATTTTATCAAAGTAAAAGTAGAATGTAGATATAAGTATGAATTTTGATATATAAAACTACTCATTGAAGCCTTGGGAGTTAGATGAAAGTGATTAGAAGAAGGAAAGTTACATCTATCAGTGAGTGACCATGACGACTTGTAAAGAGGTGTTTGAGTTAAAGAAAGGATGGAGTGACATCAAAAAAGGAATGACCAAGATCAAGGAGGTGCTCGAAGGTGAAACCAACGAACAATTCACGAGCCAAGAATATTTGTCGCTTTATACAGCGGTTTACAATATGTGCCTAGAAAACAACCAATACGATTTTTCTGAGGAGCTTTGTAACAGGTACAAACAGTTTTTGGAGGACTTCATTAACTCCAAGGTGTTGCCTGCGCTACGAGCAAAGCATGGAGAGTATTTACTCAAAGAGCTCACGAGAAGATGGGGTATTTACAAGATCATGGTTCGATGGTTGTCCAACATGTTTGGTTATTTGGATCGATACTATATTCCTAGTAAGGAACTTCCATGTCTGATTGAAGTAGGGCTCTTGTGTTTTCGAGAGTTGGTGTACACTGGGACCAAGTCTGATGTCAAGAACGTAGTTATTGCCATGATTCAGCGCGAACGTGAAGGCGAGCAGATCACTAAGGCGTTGTTAAAGAACGTCCTGGATATCTTTGTTGAGATTGGAATGGAGTGTTACCAGATGGATTTTGAGAGCTTTATGCTTGAAGATACTAGTTTGTTTTATAGGAGGAAAGCCTCATTGTGGATTCAAGCGGATTCATGTCCCGATTACATGAAAAAGGCCGAAGCATGTTTGAATCAAGAAATTGAACGGGTTGGTGACTATTTGCATGCTAGCAGTGAGAAAAAATTGGTGGATATGGTGCAACAAGAAGTGCTAATTCAATATGAGTATCAAATACTAGAGAAGGAGCATTCGGGATGCAAAATTCTATTACAAGATGCGAAGCTCAAAGATCTTGCAAGGATGTTTCGCCTATTTTCCAAAATCCCAAATGGCTTAGAGCCCATTGTTGTCATTTTTACTCAACATGTTAAGGACAAGGGAGTTGCCCTTGTTAAGCAAGCCGAAGATGAAACTTCTGAGAAGAAAGACAAAGTTGGTGTACAAGAGCACGCCTTTATCAAGAAGATCATCGACCTTCATGACATATATCGTGAATATGTCACCAAGTGCTTTAAAGATCATCATCTTTTTAACAAGGCATTCATACAAGCTTTTGAAGTCTTTTGCAACAAAAGTGTAGCAAGAATTACAACTGCAGAGCTTCTTGCTTCGTATTGTGATACTTTGTTGAAAAAGGGGGGTAGCCAAAAGCAAAATGAAGACGAAATTGAGAATACTCTTGAAAAGGTCGTGAAGGTTCTTGCTTTCATCGGTGACAAGGACCTATTTGCGGAGTTTTGCAGGAAAAAACTAGCTAGAAGGTTGCTCTTTAGTGTTAGTGCGAGTATTGATTATGAGCAAAGTATGTTGACCAAGTTGAAGCAACTTTGTGGAGGACATTACACCTCCAAAATGGAGGGCATGGTAACGGATATTAAACTTGATCCTGAGAACCAATCGGACTTTAAACAGTACCTTACAATGAACACAAACTCAAAGCTCAGTATCGACATAAATACGACGGTATTAAATACTATTCAATGGCCCAATTACAAAACTTCAGCACTGGCGTTACCTGTAGAGATGGAGAAATGTGTTACAATATACAACGAATTCTACAAAACAAAAAATTCTAATAAGAAGCTATCTTGGATATACTCGTTGGGAACTTGTAATGTGATAGGGAAGTTTGATGCGAAGCGAATTGAGTTGATCGTGACAACATATCAAGGAGCCCTACTTTTGTTGTTTAATGATGAGAACAGATTAAGCTACAATGATATCAAGAACCAATTGAATCTTCCGGATGACGATGTTGTACGAATATTGCACTCATTGTCATGTGCAAAATATAAAATTCTCAACAAGGACCCTGTCAACAAGACAATTGGACAAAATGACTCATTTGAATTGAACACCAAGTTTACCGACAAGATGACGCGGATCAGGATTCCAATGCCGCCGGTGGATGAAAGGAAAAAGGTTCAAGATGATGTGCTCAAAGACAGACCTTACGTGGTTGATGCGACTATTGTCCGGGTCATGAAAAGTCGCAACCGGTTGCCTTTTCAAGAATTGATTGCAGAATGTACAAAACACCTTAGTCAAATGTTCAAGCCCGACATCAAAATTATCAAGAATCAAGTCGAATCACTTATCACCCGTGAATACTTGGAAAGAGACAGAGACAACCCAAATGTGCTCAACTACTTGGCTTAATCTCACTCAATCAATTTCTACCAGAATCCGAAATCTGAAGAATCCTACTGACGAAGAAACAGTAGATTTTGCTTTTATCCAAGCCTGCGATCACAAGGAGCTTATATCATTCTTCCACGGAAGAATATAACGCATTCTTCTGTGTGTTACTAAGGGAATTTTTGATCGAGGGGAAAGTTCTCTCGCGGAGGAAAGTGAGACTCAAAGGAAAAAATTAAAATTTTCTTCCTTGTAAACTTTACTTTTTTAGGTCATGGGCAATGAATGAAAATTTGTTTAATGGATGAATGAAAACACAATTTTAGATGAATGTTGAATGAATGATAAATATGCATTTGGATGGATGAAAACTGCGTGAATGAAATTCGATATGATGGATGAATGAGACTTATATTTAGGATGAATGAGAATTAATTACACAAGTTTTTATTTACGTGAGTGTGCCAACGAGGAGCTAAGTTCGCTCATTCCTCAAATAATGAAAACATGTGTATCATCACTTCTATGCTATCTTTTATTGCATTTTCACAATCATTGTCAATCGATTGTAACAGCTGTAAAAGTTGATCGAAAACCTCCAACAGGGTCACATAGCCTACTTCGAGAGTAAGTGGGTGCGTTGAAGTTTAGAATCCAGATGTTGGTCGTTTCCGCAAGTCATCGTGATCAACGTTCAGGGTAGAAAAAATAAGTTGACATCATGTATTACACAAGAAATTACCGGCGGTCATTGTTCACATTAGATACAGAGAGCTGTACGTTCTTTCTTTTTTCGAACTACACAGTGATACTGTTGGGCACTCCCATGGCGGTCACTCCAGGCTGCGAGAATGGTCGCAGCAGCTGGAACGGGAAGTTGCCCACTCCGCACCGATTCTTCAAGTTCTTATCGCTGTTGCGCTTCACGATATTGTCGTCGATTGCATGCAACTTCTGCACGTACTTGTCGAAAGCGCCTTGCACTTGCTCAGAAGCGGTCCATCCTTCGGACCGCTGGCCGATGTATTCTTCATCAGGGGCGTGGGCAGCCACGACTTCGAACACGGCCATGGCAGTGCAAGTGGTGTCAGTATCCGAGATCATCGACAGCCAAAACTTCTCGGGGTTCTTCTGCCAGTCTTCCCAGTCCTTGGAGCCTGGCTCGGGGATGTGCTTGCGAGTGATAGCAGGGTGCTGGGGCATCCACGCTGCGTAGTCATACTGGCCGAAGTTGATGGGCGCGTGCATGGCAGTGCAGATCCAAACCACCGTGGTCAGAATCTCGTTCAAGCTCTCCTTGCCTTCGAGCGCCGGCCACCCCTGCGCGTCCTTCATGTCTTCGTGACCCTTGTTGCGGTACTCGTCCCACCACTTGGCGAGCTCCGTGTCTGCCGTTACGGCCGCGTCGTCTTTGTAAAAGATGTTGATGTACTCTCTGTGCCATTCCTTCATGGCGTTCCATAGCTCAAGCCCATCGGCTGCGTAGGGATAGTCTTCGATCGCCAGCTTCACTCCGTACTTCGAGTTCGGATCGGCTTCGGCCATACCTCTGCAAAGCGACAAACTCTTTTCAGCAACAATCGGTCAATATATCGAACACTTTCTTGTTTAGGTTAGAGAAAGTGTGCACCTTTTGATAAGGTCCTGCGGCAATGCGTTGGATTCGAATGTCCAGTTGTCTCTGTAGTAAGCAGAGGCCATTCGCACTACGTACTCACGAGGAGTGTAGATCTGCTCAATTGTACCGTCAGTGGGAAGGAGGTTCATCCGAGCAGTGGAGTTCACTTGGATGGTGTGCTTGAAATGAGGGAACATGAGCTGCATGATGGGGTGCATCTTGCTCAGGTTACGATGCGCGGAGAGGATGGCAGGCTCCGTCACAGCATGGCACAAAGTGCTGCACAAATACAACAATCATCAGAACTTCTATCAACTTCTACGAACGAGCTCGATGAATCGGTAGAGTGGTGGTTACTTACAAGTGGCTGACAGCTTGGTGCATGGTCATTTCGTTGTTGATAGCATGAGCCTTGGCCAGCGTCCACAACGAAACTTTCGTCGACTCTTCCACCGGGGGCGTGTACACTTTAGAGATCTTCTCCTTGCCATTCTCTTTCGGAAGGACCAACTCGATAGCGAGCACCTTCAGTGTTTCATCTTTGCACAAGAAAAAGAGCACTCGGGACGCGTATGTCTTGCTGTTTTCCAGAGCGTTGATTTTCGCCACCCACGGAAGAAATGTGTCGTGATGATCAACGGTGAACAGCTTCTTCTCAGACAGCGCCTGGACAACATTTCGATTGAAGTCAGATTCTCAAACATTTGCAGTTGAATAATGGAATGAGTAGAAATGGCGAGTGATTCTCGAACCTGTTCGATGCTGAGGCCTTCCAATTTGCCCTCGATGTGCTCGGCAGTGATTGCAGACTCGGGCTTGCCGTACTCAGCCGGAAGTTTGCTCCTCATCGGAAACTCCTGGACATCACATACAATAGCCAAATTGTTTGTTTAATCCCTGAAAGTCGAAATCGACCACGTTGAAGAAACAGGCTGCTTTTGCAATAACTGAAACTTTGACCAAATATAACTCAAGATACATACAGTGAAATCTGATAAAAGTTTGTGGGTAGACTAATTAGGAGAGTTGAAAACAAGATCCTACAATTCGAATTTCCCCAAATTGAATTGAAAAACAAAAATACATATAAAACAAAATCACAGATTCCAAATATGACTGTCTTGTAGGTCACTGTAGAGCTTGGGTGAAGAGGAAGTCGGTAGCGATGTCAAAGCGGGACCCCACGAAGTGAATAGTGCAACACTCCAGGTGAAACCTTTTATAAGTACTTCAACAGTACACTTTCTAACCCAACTCATTTTAGGTGCAGATTAAAGTAGAATAATGCACAAGCTGATGCAAGCAAGATTTCTTATGACGTGCGAGTTCGTACCGTGACGCGCTTGATCATGATGGGGTTGAAGCCTGCGAGATTCTCTCTGGCGAATTCCGAGTCGGTAGCCCATGCATTGTCACTTTCTACATGCCAATCAGTGCACAAAGAAATCACGCAGGTTTCGAGGACATAGCATGACGCAGTCTGCAACTCCTGTGCTACTGACATTATCGTCATCGTCGCTAGAGACTTTGATATGTATGTCACAAGTATGCAAAGGTGCCCGACAATGCAACAGAACAGAAGTGCATGCTGAAAAGAATGGAGTGTCAGCGGCCCTACCTTTGATGATTTGGGGGATGGGGAAGCGGAAAGTGCGGCCCTGCTCGCCGTCAGCGCGTTCGGACATCAGTTCCGAGATGAAGCGCATTCCACCGCGGACAGCGGCTGCCTCGGCTGCGGGATCAGCCTTCCCAGGCAAGACCTGGTTAGACGTCTTGTCCCCTTTCGGAGCGTACAAAGCCTTGACTTCATCGAGGGTCTCAAAAGTGGTCTTTCCGAACTTGACTCCGATCTTCGTCTTGGCGATGTGACCACCAGCTCGTAGAAGGTCCGCCTTGTTGTCACTCTCTTTCCTGTAATCGAAACGCTCGTCGCTCGGGACGTAGAAGTTTCCATCGACGCGGGACTCCGTCAAATCGTCTACAAATCGATAGAGCAACAATTATAACCTCACACTCGTGGTGAAAAGTTTCCGGAGAGAGAGTGCATAGCATGCTTACTGTGTTTGGTGCGGGGTCGGTTCGTGCGAATTCTGCGAGGGAAGGGGTAATCCTTGTTGCCACCCAGTGGAGGTCGGTCGAGCTCCTTCGCCGTTTTCTTCAGCTTCTTCGCCTCGTCGGGCTTGCCCAGATCATCGTAAGGCGCATAATCGTAGATTCGGTCGGATTGTACGCGTAGTCTTGTTGCATCGTCTTTTGTTCCGTCGCCTCGCAACTCGATAAGCTCCTTCTCTCGGAGCTCCTTAAGTGCTTCCGGCGTTTCGTGGGGCAAGTACGCCTGGATTGAAAAAACTCAGTCAGTACTCGTTCGAGCAGCGACAATCAGAGGGCGGGCTGGAATGCGCGCTTACCTTATTGTGGAAAAAGATGCGGGGTCCGATAGGCTTTGTCTTCTCGGTGTTGTACACCCACGAGTTCGTAATGTAATGCGCGACGCTCTTGTCCGCCAAGTCAAGTTTGAAAGACTCCAGAAGAAACTCGTTCGGGTGCGTGTTTCTCACAACAATGGCCACTGGCGTGCCGAATGACTTCGGCACCGTGAATTTCGTCTCGAATTTGATCTGTTCGGCTGTTAATGAATCGAATAGCGTCACCCACCCGGTGAATTTCACCTCACCGCTCAGCTTCCCCTCCCCCGTACCTGCAAATCCGTTCCTACCTCAGCTTCAAGCTTCCCCAAATTGGTAGCAAGCATTGATCAACCTCAACAATTGGCCAGGCATTGTGGAAGGAGGAGGAGTAGAGGCGACGTACTGGGGTCGATAGTGCCGCTCAAGAGCTGAACGGAGACATGCTTGCCCTGCAGCAGCTCACTAGCATCGTCCTTCAAATCCGCCACGCGGTCGACGATGTCCAACTGAGTGAGCTTCTTCACAACAATGGCAGTGCCATGGTACTCAACGGTCGGCTCAGTGGCGGATGCCGCGGATTTACCATCGCCATGGAGCTTCTTTCCCACGAAGTTGGTCACCTTGTCCATCTTGGACTCCAACCATCCGGGACTGCTCTCGCCACCAGTGGCGCTGCTAGCACGCACAGGCTTCGACATTGGCGCTACTCTCCTCCCGGGATTAAGGCTCACCGCGACGGCGTCGCTGCGTCGCGCAATGGTGGAGGAGCCACCACCCACTGACAGGCCTCCGGTCTTGAAAGTCTGATTGAGCAACATATTTACAGAGTTCGTAACGAGATTATATCGACAATTGAAGTGATCACGTTCCCATTCGCCACTGTACAATGGATGGAGTGCGTGTCAGAGGCCTTGATTTGCTTGTGTTCGAAGCGAACAAAATATGCTCCGGTTTCGGAGGAGATGATGAGGGAGCAGGTTCCTCGTGCCAGTTTGAGATGTAATATTTGTTTGTGTGCGGATGATAGTGTCGGTTGCTCGCGCTAGCACTCCGGAGGGTGATTAATTTCGGTCTGTGAAATAGTTTACTGCTGTCATTGCTCGCATGCGAGTGTGCCGGCGGGGTTCACATTGGTGCTCTCCTGCAGGTAGCGAGGAAAGCGTGGGATGCTCATGCGCACCTGAGTCTGTGATGACCGATTGGCATTCATTCTGTAGTCGGCAAGCAAAGCATGGGAGGCCCCCGGAGGACACCCGGGCACGATGAGGATATCAACCATTCAAAAGGTGATCTCCCTGTACATAAGGAGCCGCTTTCAACTAGACTGTATACGGTGTCGTCCAATTCGTACAATCATCAACATCTACGAAAACACCAAAATGACAATTCGCGTCCCCACATGCCAACCCATCTTCAGAATCTTTCCTGAATGAACATGATGATCCATACAGCAATTAGTGAGAATTTTATGCCCTTCTCAGCGGCTATTGGTACTAGAAACACCGTTTTCCCACAAATTTGGGCTTTGAAATCGAGATTAATACAGACGACATAAAAACGTGGAGGGTTTCACATGAAAAATGGCACTCACTCTTTCTTCTCTTCTTCTAATTTTATGATACAGTTTCTTAACAAGATAGAGCTTAACACAATCTATCCTATCATTAATCGAATATTCAGTTCATAAGAAGGTGGAGGAGTAATGCAAGCAGGCAAACACGGGGTGGATATGCTAATCCAGATCACCAGATTAGCTGTGAAACTCTAAAAACTCCCCGAATCCTGATTACTGTGGGCATTGTCACTCTCCTCCCAGTTGTCGCACCTCGCGAAGCACGAGCCCGAATTTGAGAGTGCGCGTGCCCGGCACAGGGTTCGGAAAATAATTTCATAATTTCACACTTGCTAGTATTCTAGTATTCTAGTATTCTACAGTTCCTTTCTCCAACCGATTTTAGGTGAAACTATCCCGACAATTATCTCATTTCATATTGAGAATAGAAAATTTCCATCGGTATTTAGCTGGTGTTTCCAATAATCAATCGGCTGATAATGAACTACCCGTCAGTTTTCCCCGATCGTTGGCCCGGCACAACGCCATTCCCCGTTATAAGAGCCAGTACAGTACAATACAGGCAGTTGTACATTTTAACTCAAATGACTTCTGTACAGTACCGTATAAACAGTACATTGATTGGCTTCGGAAAAGACAATCAAGTCAGAAAGTTTTAGAAAGGCTCAAAATGGCATGCTATCTCCGATCTACATTCCTCCTACGTTCCTGCTACACTACTACAGTACCGTATCTGCTGTACCCCAGCTATGTGTAGTTGTACAGTACGATAGAGTACCGAAATACATTGAAGAAGGTAAAACCAGACGAGTAACTTTCTGCTTTGCTAACCGTACCTTTGTTTTTGCTTGTTGGACCCACCAATGTATAAATTCATGAAGAAGAATAGAATCGTTATTGGCAAAGGGGAGTTTCTTGTGTTATACTTAAAAGTAAAGAATCAATCTAACAATCTTATTTCTATTGAGAATCGATGAAGTTCGTCGGAAAGGTGGGGGAGGGTGTGAACACGGAATTGAATTTGATAATCAAGCTTGTGCATGAGACAATGGGGGGGAAACGGACCGCCCAGAGCATGAACCAACGGACTGGGATGGGCTCAGGGGTGCCTGAGCTCCGAAAAACCCGGTGAGGTACAGGGGCGCTCCCAGCCGCCAGAGATTAGGGTTTGCTTGGCAACTCGAATCATGGCATTTTGAGCTCGGACGAGAGGAATTCTGTGCCTTTAGACTTCTTTATTGATTGTGGAAGAGAGAACGGAATCTAGAATCCGTTTTTCGAGTAATTTTCTCATTTTCTCTTGGACTTTTCAAGCCATGTGCAACCCTGGGGGAGGTCGACGGACACCTAGCAATAGTACAACGCCGGAAGTAGGTGCTGCTGCTGCGGGATACTGGTCGAGAGGGAATAATGGCAGATTTAAATCGAAAGGCCGCGCGTGAGGAGATGTACATCGCCACCGGAGACAATGGCGCACCAACCACCGCAGCTTCACACCGCCAGGGGTGCAAAGACCGTCGACTATCAATAGGAGGCCACCGCCCTTCAATTCACCCTGCATTTAAATGGGGTGATACGGACGCTCGCGCCATAAAGATCGAAGCTTACAGTCGGGACGCCTCCTGGCCCGAGTCCTGGATTTCAGGCACTCAGAGATTGGTGCAACACCAACCTCCACCCTTCCATCCAAGCATGTGCATTGGTAGGGAACGGATTTTTCGAGGTATCTTTCTCCTCTACAGAAGGTACTCGTCAGACCTTGTCACGAGTCTACTACTTCGATGGACACGAAGTCCAGTTCGCCCCATGGCATGCGGATTTCTCAGCACACAATCCTGCTTCGGCCACATCATTGGGATTTCCAATCTGGCTCCAAGTCTTAGGCCTGGGTTTACACTTCCGAGGCGAGGCATTCCTGCGCATGATCCGCAGTAAATTTGGGCAGGTTCTGCACTATGACGACGGAGCCTCCTTCGCAGGGAGAACGGCAGGCCCGAGAGTCAAGATCTTAGTCAAGGCAAATTTGGAAATTCCCGAGCGGATCTTGCTTCCGGGTTCCCACCCCGGCGTGCTGCACTCGCACAAGCTCCTGGTCACGGGCAACCCAAACCAGTGCGCCACTTGCAACACCTTCGGCCATAACTCTAGAACCTGCCCACGCAATCCGAGGAGCGCCAACCTCGGCACGAGGCCAACAGGGGACCGTCAACGTTTCCAGAATCGGAGAGGAGGTCGACACCAACGACGCGAAGGTGGGTACCAGCGCCCCAGAGAGCAACGCTTCCCACCCCCACCGGCCCCAACACGTCCCGCCGGGATCCCGGCAGCGGGCACACACGCCCCAGCTACAGATGGCAGGAATCAACGGGGAATCCACCCCACGCGAGTGGCGAATATAGCCCCCACGGAGCGACAGGAAAGAGCAACTTCGGGGCCACAAGTCAACCCCCGCATCACTGCAGTTGACCTCGGCTCCTCCGAACAGGTACCGGCCGCCAGGGGTACTCGAGCACCGGGCGCAGCTTCGACAGGAGTGGATCCGCACCGAGCTCATGTGGGAACCTCGGTCAAAGAATCGAGCACCCACCTGTGACTCGTCCCCCAAGCCCCGGTGAGGCCGGGCGCTTTGTCCCATATACTCGCAAGACACGACAAGGGCCAATTGGCAACCCATGCCGACCTCATGAACGGGGAGGAGAGTTCGCAGGGAAGGCCTGCGCATTCACTATCCAGCCAGCGAAGGCTAGACCTTAACCGAGCACATATCCCATCTCGAGACAATGGGAACAACTCCCATTCATCTCAGAATGGAGCAGATTTTCTCTGGCGCACGTCCAGAGGCCGCCGCGGCTCCCAACCTGCAACAGAGGCAGACACCCCACGCGCACTCCCAACGCTGAAAGCTGGGAGCAGGAGCACGCATGGGCACCGCTCTTCAACAGTCCCGTCCTCCTTCTGGACGGCAGCCGGCCTGATCACACAGACTCCATCTGATGTGATGCGCGGTAGGATTTACCCTATCCTATGCACGATCTCTTGAGACCCAGCGCTCTCCCAGGAAGTCATCTTGAATCTTCTCACCCCTATTCGGGCCACAGAAGCGCAGCCGGTCTCCTTCCGGCAGATCACCGTCCTCGAGGACAAAAACGTCTGGACCAGAGAGGAAGCTCGTACACAATTAGTGAACGAAGCATCCATATCACTCAGGTCGATTCTCTCCCAGCGGCACACATCGCATAATCCACTCACAGGATGGAACGACGCCATATGGCTTTATAAGTGGCTCGAGGTAGTCGAAGAAGGCAGCCACAGCATCATCTTGGCCTGCCTGCCGATAGACCCTGATGATACGCACATCCTCAAACCGCAGGACTTCCAGTGGGTACCGCACTCGATTCTTCAAAGAACTCATTCTTCGACACGACCTCGGACATCTCAGCGAGATTGAGGACGGCCGCATCATCAAGATGCTGATAGGGGAAGACCTCATAGAGGTGGATCCCTCACCACAGCGACCAGGATTTAAGAAATCCAGGACGGCGGCAGTTCGCAGAGCCATTGGCCTGTCGTCCCAATCCGGCGAGGGAGCAGCTCCCCACGGTCTTGACTCGTTCTCATTCGAATTACTGTAGCCGAGATGCGGCTGGCGTCCCTGAATGCCCGAAGTTTTGGCCAGGGTTTACAGGGCTACAGGAAACGATGTGAACTTCGTGACCTTTTCCGAAATGCTACACCTCAAGCAGAAATTCTGCTATTCCAGGAGCATTGCTACTCCATGGAGGACTGCTTCGACAAGACGAAGCAACTACTGTTCCGGGGGGGCACCAGCTTCTGGAACAATGCCCTATACTCCGCCAAGGGACGGAAATTTCATGCAGGAACAGGCATAGCGGTCTCCAGGAACTTTGTGCACTGCATTACCAGCAAAGGCGTACCAGTTGAGGGACGCGCCCAGTTCATTACCATGGAGATTCACCGCCAGACGTGGGCATCCTCAACGTCTACGCACCCAATGACACCGGTCAGAGAGCCCGGTTTTGGGAAGCCTTATCAGCCTATCCTCTCCCTGAGGCTCACTGGATTGTAGCAGGCGACTTCAACATGACTGAGTCGTCCGATGATCGTTCATCCGACTACCAGGCTCGGAACATCGGAAGGAGGGAGTCAACAGCCTGGAGCCGTTTCACTCTCAAGCTCGGCCTCCAGGATGTGTACTATTCAGATGAGTTTAGGAAAATTGGACATAAAAGGCACACGTGGCGACGCGAACGGCCAGTACCTACCTGGTCGCGATTAGATCGATTCTATGTTAGCAACGACATAAGAGCGAGAGGTGGACGCCATGGCAAATGGGCTACTGTTTACCACTTATCAGACCATGCCGGAATCTTCTTACAGATTCCCTTAGAGCGCACGAGGCGACCCCACCGGCCACGCTTTAACAAGAGCCTAATCTCTCAGGACTCCGCATTAGAACGCCTCGCGAACGCATGGAAGTCCGCGATGGACGAGCCAGGGGAGTACTCGAAGGCAGTACGCGTCGTGACAGCCTTTGAACACCTCCGGCGCACCAGCGCCACTCTCTCGAAGGACCAGAAGAGGGCCTTTCGGGAGTCCTACGACCGGCAATTCTCCGACATCGCAGAAGCGGAAGCCGCGCTAGAAGCCAACTGGCAGGACCTTGATGCCTGGCAGAAACTCAACGAGGCTCAGGCCTCCCTGGAGATCATCCGCCTCACAAAGTTAGAACAAAGGGAAAATGCACTAGCTGCTCACTGGTGCTCTGTGGGAGACCGATGCAGCCGTGAATTCTTCGAATTCCACGCTGCCTCCGCTAGCCCTGCCTCCATCATTGAACTGGTTGAAGATGGTAGGGTGCACCGCACTTGCTGTGCCATAGAGAACTATATACAACGGTACTACACCGCCTTGTATTCTAATGACCCTCCAGTGGATGCAAACTCGGCAGCCAGAGAGGAGTGTCTGTCAAGCGTGCCTGCGGTAGTCACGCCCGAAATGAATCGGCAACTCACCTCGGCCTTCTCCAAAGATCGAGCCCGAACGCCTTACAGACATTCCAGCCAGCACAAGGCGCCGTGGCACGATACTATTCCCCCGAATTACTCAAAGAAATCAGGATGTGGTGGGAGCGACCTCACCGACTTCTTGACTGAGTGCTTGGAGGCGGGACATCTTCCCGAGTCAGTCAAGTATGGGCTGACCACGCTCATCCCCAAAGGCGGCGAAGTTGCATACATACGCAATTTTCGGCCCATTTCAGTCTTAACTGGACTCTACAAGCTCGTGGCGAAGTCTCTGGCAAATCGCCTGCAGCCGATCTTGCCCGCATGTATATTACCGTCGCAAACCGCATTCGTTAAGAATCGGTGCATTTTAGACAATGTCATGCTAGCCAATGAGGCTGTTCACTGGTCACGGGAGAGCGGCCAATCTACAGTAATCCTTCTCTTGGATTTCGAAAAGGCATACGATAGGGTGAACTGGCGTTTCCTGGAGGCTGCGATGGCTAAGTTGGGATTCTCAGAGACATGGATTAAGTGGACGTCCGCATTATACTGAGACCTCCTCCTCCATTATCGTTAATGGCAAACGACCGCCTAAGTTCCCCATTGAGCGCTCGGTGAGCGGGGGTGCCCCTTGCTCATATATTTGTACTTGATCATCGCCGATGTACTATCATACATGATCAATTCCCGGTTTATGGTATCGAGGGCCTTCGTCTCCCCGGATGACACCGTCGTCGTGGTGCAATGCTTCGCCCGATGACACGGCTCGCTTTTTGCGTGGAGAACCCGACAACCTTGAGGAAGGCGTTCGAGGTCATTGAGCGCTTTTTGCGAGGCATCGGGCGCCAAGTTAAACCGGGACAAATCATGTGCTATCTGGGCCTCCAACGAACCGCGTGCATGGTCTTTGGGGCGAGGAGATTGGCTTACAAGTGGCTTGCCGAAGGAGCCACGATCCGCTACTTGGGTTTTCCATTCGGTGCCAATTTAGCCGGAGGAGGACCTTGATAGCAAAGTACTCATGCGGTCGAAATAAGCTCAATGTGTGGGCGGGAAGCGGTTATCATTAGCGGCCCGAGTCCTGGTGGCGAACCAGGTAGTCCTAGCCAGTATATGGTACTTGGCCTCATGCAGTTGCGTCTCCCAGAACTCACTTCACAAGGTCCGGGCACAGATATGGAACTTCATCTGGAGTGGAAGCGCCGATCACAAGGCCAGGGCCCGTGTCGCGTGGGACACGGCCATTATACCGACAATCAAAGGTGGCCTGAAGGTATTCGACCCGTACGCCCAGACGAGAGCCCTCCTGGCGAAGATGGTTCCTCGAGCTCTCACACCGGGACCTGAGCCCTGGAAGTCGTTCATTCGCTACAGGATTTCTCAGGTGGCTTTACGTCGAGACGGCGACTGGGGTGTCTCGGAGGCCTGGTTACTCTCAGCCCCGAAGGTCGTTCCCCAAGGCCCAGCCCTGTGGCAAGCAACCTGGCGGGCTTGGACAGCAGTGCGCCCGGGAATGAGCAAGCAAATCCCAGTGACCCACGCAGAGCGCCTCCGACAACCCCTATTTCTCAATCCCATATTGAAGGATGGAGGTGGTCGACCTCTAGGCGTCACCCGGAACTCCAGATTCCGTAACTGGACGCGTAAGGGCATTTCCACAGTCCAAGACGTCTGGGACTCATCCACGACCTCATTCCTTCGGGATGACGAGCTCCAACAGAGGACTCGCTCTCATCGAATCCGGGAGCTCACCCCGGCTATCCGCTCCGCCTGTGCCTCCTCTTTTGACTTAGGCTCACCGACCCCACTCATGCTGGGAGCGTGGCTGGCGACCCTGGAGACAGAGCCTATCAGGTTTCATCACCTCACTGTGCAACTCGAAGGACGCTGGTGGTCCCGCTGCTTTGAGCTCGACCAAACAGGCTGCCTCCAGCCATGCGCTCTTGTCTGTGCAGAGCTGCCAATTATCCCCCTTACGGAGGCAAGGGTGGTCCTTATGGACACATTTGGCAAAGTCCTGGGGTACAACCCCGAACGCTACTCCTATGACTGGTATTGCGCCCGTATGGCACCGGCGCATTAAAGACTGCAGATTCGACCCAAAGGAATGGGATCGGGCGCCCGTAAGGCAAATGGCACGGCAATTTTCTTCAATTATACGACGAAAAGAGGTTACAGAATAATCCTCCGTGCCAAGACAAACGCCCGCGGGCCGGACACTGCTCGAAGGCGCGCGGCTACTCACCAAAGAACGGCGATTTTTCAACGCCTGCAGCGCACAGTTGGATACCACGTAAAGTGGCATGTACGGTCTGGCTAACGCTCGCCGAGGGCCTTCCAGTGGGCTCCTGGCGTAGGCGTATGGGACACTCGGGCATCTCGTCCTTTGTGCGACCAAGGCCAACTTCAAACCCGAACACGCGTTGTTCGCCTGGCCCTCCGTAGCCCCGGCCTGGACCCAACTCCGCCATCTCCGGGCATTAGCAGGTGCACAGCCCAGCTTCAATTCCTGGCAATCGGCACTCCTCGGAGACCTGGGAGCACCCCTCCCCACGCCCCAAGCACCTCAGGGCGACTTGTCTTGGGACCCAGGTCGCCAAACGAGTTCCGACGCTGAGACACCGTGGCACGTGATCCGATCGGGACTCCTTTGGGCCATTTGGGTTCAGATATGCGATCATGACATGGGCTCGGGCTACTTCCACCTTGGCATTGCCCTGTTCCGGTCTTGGAAACTCACTGTGCAGGTTGGTATGGGGGCATGGCGCGAACTCCAGAAGTATAAGAAGAAGCGTCATGAGAGCCGCCACTGTGTACTGGAACAGAAGTTCCTAGACATCTGGTGTCAAGGTGATCTGTTTTGCGAAAACAGAGGCGGTAACCCATCATGGCATCCAGCGCCCCACCGGGAATACCTCCCTGAGGACTTCAGCAGACACCTCTCCTCGACGAGGATTGAGCGCCAAACGGGGGGTGACCCCAATGCGAACCCACAACATTCGGATTCACGCCCGGGCAGCTCCGGAATTTCCCCGGCGCCACCACCCCGGACGTGGACAGCTCTAGTAGCCCCGGTTGACTTACGAGAGGCTGATTCCCAACCAGCGTTGCAGGACGAGGTCGACCGCCTTGCGGAGGATATCCTCGAGCAGATGATGTCTAACATCATGAGAGATGCAGAACAGGAAGTCTTCAGTAGCTTACCCAGGGATCTCCAGGATCCAGTAGACCTTCAAACGCAAGCAGCGTTTTGGACTAGTTAATCTAGTATTTCCCTCCCAATTGGCACAAGGCCAATCTTGTACTTGTTTTTTCTTAATTACCCCGGAAAGGGCCTTAAATGAGACAATGGGGGATGATCATTACAAGACATGTCTGAAGGAAGAGCCAATTGATGCCCCAAGAAAAAGGTGTATCTTTTCCGGAAGCCGGTTGTGAAGAATTCTCGTGACGAGAGCGGTCCACTCTCCTCACGACGATACTTGTACGACAGGGCTTTACCGCAAACAAAGCCTCTCAAATTGTGGAACAACTTTTTGACAAAGTTTTCAACTTTGGAATTTAACCCTTAAACGCCGAAGGTGACCCGAGGGGTCATGTTCCAAGAGAATCTCCTCTGTAGCTCTCAATGTACTCAACTTTTCACTTATATTTTGATGTCAAACTGGTCACCTTCTTCTAATGCATTCAAAAAGTGAAATTTTAGAATTCAAATCACAATTTGTATGAGTGATTTTGTGCTTTGAAAGGATTGTGGTAGGTAGGTTGGGGTTGTACAATACTTGTAGGAGGTTGCAAGCTCATCATTGATTGGATCATTCATGATGCCCAAGTTCAAAAAGTGCACTATTCATCATGCCCACGTGCAAAAGATGCTCTGATCCGATACTGGGCTGCCCAAAACCGTATAGCTAGGCGTTTAAGGGTTAAACATCATCGACAGCAGTATATAACCTTTAAATGCCCATGGGTCTGAAACGGGCAGTCTAAAATTGGATCACAACATCTTTTGGACTTGGGTATCGTGGATGAACCAATCATGATGAGCTTGCAACCTCCTACAAGGTTATGTTAGTACAGCCCCAACCTACCTACCACAATCCTTTCAAAGCACAAAATCACTCATACAAATTGTAATTTGAATTGTAAAATTTTACTTTTTAAATGCATCACAAGGAGGTGACTAGTTTGACATCAAAATGTAAGTGAAAAGATGAGTACAGTGAGAGCTATTGAGCTGTTGGGAAAAAGCCCCTCGAGTTTGCTTGGGCGTGTAAAGGTCAAGAATTAGACCTGCGGTCATACTGTATCTTGATCAACCGATTAAAACATACATGAAAATATCCTCGTAGTGCGGTAACAATGGAGAGAACAAACCTTATTTGCCAGGGTAAGCAAACAGAGAATAACGCTGATAAGCAATTATCCTGATAAGCAATTGTCTTCAACCTTATCGGCTTACAGTAGAAATGATTGATAAGAGAATCCACGTAGTATTCTCGCAAGCTCCTTGTGAGGTTCCCCTTATCATACTTTAGTAGTTTTATAATGTTCAATACTAATGATATAAGGTATTATTTATGCAAAAGTAAGTCCTTATTCTGCCAAGTGTAAAGCTGCCTCGGTTCTGACCCATGATCCCACGATATTCAGAAGATGAGTAATATATATATATATATTTTTTTTTTTTTTTTTTTTTTTAAAAAAAAAACAAGATAAACAAACTGTAGATGCCGTGTGAGTTTTGAGAACCTAAGGGCGTCGCCAGACTACCGACACTGAGTAGGCAGCGGCCGCAGCGATTGGCGGAGAGGAGAGGGGCAGTACCACACCAGAGGCAGTTTCGGCAGCGATTGGCGGAGAGGAGAGGGGCAGCACCACACCAGAGGCAGTTTCGGCAGAGGCAACGTGACATGTCCTGCCAGCTTGCAGGAGAAAACTACCGGGCAGAAGAGCCTGGAAATCCTGCATTTCCGGTCCATGTCATGGGCCAAGTTAGCACCGGACCCGCAATTTACGACTGACGCTCGAAGCTCGAAGCTCTGAAGCCCACAAACTGCCGCTCCGTGGGAGTGTGGTACCTCGCTCCGACAGTTGCTGACCTGGCCGAGCCTTCATAGCCATAAACCTAGCCACCATAGGTCAGCGAGTTGCCGGTAGTCTGGCAAGGCTCTAACCCAATGTGGATGGCGTGCTGGAGCATCCAATGAGGTAATACGTACTCTGCTCCAAAATGGCACGAATTTCAATGTAAGAAATCAATGATGGAATCAAAAATCAGTTATGGAATAAAAAATTCTGAGTATTTTATTGTGCAATTGGAAAGTAAGTGTAAGTCGAATGCAAGTGGAATCATTCTGTAATTTGTTATGGATTTTTGAAGATTGATTTGTAGGGTTCCTGAAATGGTGCCCTAAAATGACGCTCGTACATTGCCAATATGGCTTTAGAGCTATAATGGACATGTGGGTTAGGAAGTTGTAAGGAGCCATTTTTGGTCCTGCTTCGTTCTCAAGGGATGAATGTAAATCAAAGCTACAAGCGATTGCGCTACGAGGCAAGGGAGAGGGAGGGGTAAAGAGCCTCCTAAATTTTTATGTGTAAGCTTAAAACGCCAAGGAGTTAGCATCCTCAAGTTATTTGGGGATGTAGGTCCTATTTTTGAATTCAAAATTATCAAAAACGGTACACTAAATTTGATAATTAGTGTTAGATTATTATAAGATTTGAAAATGCTATAAGTTTTTACTTTTGTTTAACCCTTCATGACCAATCAACCAAATATGGTCGCTAAAGTGTGGTTATTCCATGATTGAGTAGAATTTGTGTAGAAACAACAAAATGTTAGAGAACAACGCCAGAAGAGGAGTGTGTGGTGGATCTACTACACAAAACAACGATGCATTTGGAATCGTAATCCGCCCGATAGAGTTGTCTATACATGGTATGAGATACGGTAGCTGGTTTGGAAAGAATTGAGAAAGATTCAGGAAATACGGCTATTGAGGACACATGACACCAATTCTAAGAGTCCCTTGGGAACATGGGAACATGGAAGTACTACTCAATTGGCTCTGTCGTCAAAAGAAGAGTTGATTTCTTTTGGCAACCCTACACCGTCTATAAAAGCGTATACGTTTGTACAACTTGAAATCCTCCCCAAAATAAATCAACACATGTTTTTTGCACACTAATTCTACGTCAAGGCTCAGCGTCTGATGAATGTGACCATGTTTGATTTTTCAATCTAACCATATTTGCTACGATATCCCATGTATTCCTTGTACGCTACCGTATACAAGGAACTGGATTCTTGGTCTCTTTTTACAATTTCGGTTTCATAAATGCTTGAAATGCAACACTCATGGTGTGGTTGGATAGATCTTCAAACTCTCTACAATATTGACCACATGTGTTTTGCCCAAATATGGATATTGTGGTCTCTAATTCTAGTAAAAAGCTTCGAGGTCATGTATACGCTATGTACTACACTTGACTCGGAACATCATAATACTCTAGTTCATATGGTAGACCTGACCCATGTTTGGCCACTAGCATGTATATGAAGTTCACTACACATTTATACGGTCAGATCTTAATTTTGACCCTTCATTTGTTCGATGCACTCCAAAATACATCCAGACACCTCAAAAAAACCTCGACTTCCAAAACAGGAGTGGTCATGAAAGGGTTAACCCTTAAAGGTCTGAACAACCATATTTTGGTTGCTAGAATACAGTGTATTTTGTTTGTATTGGAATGAGTGCACACCTTTAATAGATTTGAGTTCAAAGAACAAGTTGACATATAAATCCATGCGGTTCTACTAAGCTTTTAAGATCACAATATAGAGTTTCTTGTTGGTAGCAAATCTCAATTATACGCCACCGTACATACTATCCCCAAGGGACCTTTAAGGGTTAAAGAAAATTATCAAGAGCATTGATTCTGATACTATATAAGGACCCCCATCTTGGCCAATATAGTGGGTAAAATTATTGAACAAAAGTAAAAACTTATAACATGTTTATGTAAATTAGTGTATTTAACACTAATTATCAAATTTAGTGTAGTGGGGGGGGTCCAAAACGAAAACTCCAAGGATTCTCAAGAAAAAATCCCATTGGCTGATGGGGGCTCCGAGAAACGCTGGTAGCACTCTTTTACAGGCGCCCGCTTTCCAGCAGTATTCCTTCCAGTGATATGCAGTATTCAAGGGAAAAAGAGAGGACAAGCATCGTCATGGCTCACCGTATGGTCATCACATGAGTTACTTGTTTTGTCTTTACAATGTTTTTATAGCAAAAAGAATTCTTTCTACTCAAACTTTATATCTGCTACTTAAATTATACCAACTTCCTTGAGATTCTTTGAAAGCATTATGATTTGAAAAGCATACATCGCCGATTCCACGATAATTGTCCAAAGTGCTCTTGATTTTTTTGACCCCTAAAAGTGCATAAGATCGAAAACGAGTTTGTCAAAATTGGAGGTTTTGGAATTTTTCTAAAAATAATAATTTAATTAAAAATAAAAAACTTATAAAGGTAGCTACTCACCATTCACTTTTTTTTAATGATTAAATACAACAATTGTGATGCCTGCTTTTCCGAATCGTTATTTATACACCTTTTAAGAAAAATAAAATTGCATGAAGGTTCAAAAAGCAGAATGAGTTTCTTAACCCCTAAACGTTTCGATCCATTGGGCCCGCTGGAGTAGGGTCCAAAAACGTAAAAAATGTCAAGGTCAGTAAAATAATGTGAGGGCAGTAAATCTAAAATCCAACCGTAGGATCTTGATCTCCATTGTCTAAAGATTGCATGGGCAAATATTTGTGCCATTTGGAGTTGGGATGGGGCTTGATCCACTTGATTGAAGGCGAAAAAAGGGAGCCCGAAATGGAGGGGCAGTCACTAATTTTGGACTTTGGAGTGAAAAGTCGTATTACAAATTGCCCCGAAAGCAAAAATGGCAACTACAAATGGGTGAGGAATCAAGTAAAGAAGCTAATCCAAAAAAAAAAAACAAACATGCCTCTTTCCAATTGCACACAATCCTACTTGAAATGGAAGTCACTTGGGATTCTTGTTTTTGGTGCTTGGTATTCAGTGGTCGCCCACACAAGCTCTTGTCCTCCGTGGACAAAAGATGATGTAAGGTGGGCGGGCTTTTACAAAGAAAAGAACAGAAAGATGAACGAAAATAGCTTGCAAGGTCATAAACATCATGCCACATGTCCACCATGATAATAACAAAGCCAAGCGCATGCGGTCCGTGCTTGTCGAAGCTCGAGGCTCTCTCACGCCCCATTTCAATGCCTAATCGCCCCATTTCTATGCCCAAATGGCAAAATTTCATACCGAAATAGACAAAACTCCTCTCATGACAAAAATGCAGCCCACTAAAATCGCTACTGTAAAATGTAGGAATGAGGTATAACAACGGGGTAAGTGCACGATAAACTACACCCATTTACCCTTGAGGGAAAAAAAACGGCGGATGAAAAACAGCGACGACGAGAAGACGGGAAGAGTTTCAACATCCCCTGCTTCATCCAGAATGTCGATTTTCGACATTCGGCCCGCTTAAGGGTTAAATTTTGCATGGGCTTTCACACCTTAGTTATCTACCGGGAAAAAGATATAGAAAAATTTTTGGGACAAGAACCATCAAGTCTCCCTTTGCTCAAAGTAGAATATATCTCTCAAACAATGCCCGAAAAAAAGTTCTCCATCAATTTTGAATGCTATGATGTCACAATTGGTGTAGATCCAACCGTTAACCCTTAAACGCCCAAGCAAGCCCGAGGGGCTTGATTCCAACAGAATCTTCCATGTAGTTCTCACTGTACTCAACATTTCACTTATATTTTGATGTCAAACTGGTCACCTTCTTTTGATGGATTCAAAAAGTGAAATTTCACAATTCAAATCACAATTTGTATGAGTGATTTTGTGCTTTGAAAGGATTGTGGTAGGTAGGTTGGGGTTGTACATAACCTTGTAGGAGGTTGCAAGCTCATCATTGATTGGTCTATTCAAGATGCCCAAGTTCAAAAAGTGCACTATTCATGATGCCCAAGTCCAAAAGATGCTGTGATCCAATTTTGGGCTGCCCGTTTCAGACCCCATGGGCGTTTAAGGGTTAAGAATTAAAACGGTATTTCTAGGAGTAATTTTCTTTGAGATCTCACGGTCAAAAATCATTTAAAAAAATAAAAACCTCAATCTCAATCAACCTCAATTTCAACCTCAACCTCAATCTCCACAAGGTGGTCAAAAATTGTAGTTTTTTACTTTTGAGATTCAATAAACGCTTGGACTTTTACGGGTTAATCCACTCCAAAAGTCCTTAACAAATACCCCAAGAACCACAACCACTTGGCGGGAGTACAATGTTTTTTTCTATTTTGTTTTAAAATATTCAAGGTTGGCACATTGGATTTTAATCTTTCAAAATTCATTAACAACCAATATGGTAGTCAAGGAATTTAAGTATGACAAAGAAATCTGGACCAAGCGAATCTTGAGTTTTACTCATTATGATGAGGCTTTGGGAGAAATCAAATAGGGTATCTAGGAAGACGGTAGCCGCTTACGGATCTTCAATTGAGTAAAAGGTTTTTGAGATACACCCATCGAAAGGTAGTCCGTACCCTAAAGTCACTCAAAACATAACATGATCATGTCACTCCAAAATAGTGGTGATGTTGCATCCTTCCTATATCACAATCATACATTTACAAATGAATATTCAAAACTGAAATCAAATGTTGGTGTTGAATAGTCCTACAAAATGGCATGCTCACCTCTCGGTCCCTCACATCCGACAACATAGCCATGTGTTCAAATGAGATACAATCTGCAAAAGCTCGATTCACTCATGTGTAGATTTTCTCATCAAGATAGGGATAAACGAATATTGGGTTTGAAGAATATTGATGTGGAATGATTAGTCCTTAGAGTAATCTTCCTTTACGCAACTTTTCATCATCATCAATGTTATCATCCCTACAACTCACTCCTTGGTAATAAAGATAGACCTTCTCATTAACGGATGTTTCATAGAGATAAATTTGAGAGAAATCATAAGTGCTCAATGTTCGAAACAATTTTTGTGTGTTGGTCTTTAACTCCTAAAAATTTAGGAAAGCCGATTCGGTTTTCTGAGATTTCGGGAGCTCATTTTAAGCATTTAAATTGATATTTTTGCCTAAGATTTTTATTGGGTGCTCCCCATACAGTAATGTGTATGTGGTAAAATTTTCAAAGTCAAATTTTAATTTTATAACCTTCACCTAGAAATTTTAGGTTTCAAGTCCAAAACGGGTAATTTAATTAATTAATTTTTATTTTTTTTTAGAAATATGTTCATTACCAAATTACTATTCAAATTCCAAAGTATCCGAAGTCAAAAAGTTTACCAATTTTACAAGGGCAGCCTCCAAAACTTTCAAAGACAATCTTCACAATTTCTAGTAATTTTGCAATTTTTTCTTTCAAAAATTGCCAAAATTCGAGATTTTGGATTTTTTCCAAGATTTTTTTTTCCAAAATTCACATTATCATAAATGCACCTTCTCACCGTCGAGATTTTTCTCAAACTAAATATATCATACGTGGTGCTTGTTTTACTATATGGTTGTTTTAGACCTTCTTTCATAAAATATTTTACATTAAGGTCAAAAAGTGGAATTGGTCTCTAAAATTTTGCATGAGCATACCCAACTTGATTACCTACATGAAAATAAATGAGAGAAAAATATTTGGAATAACAATCATCAAGTTGCCCTTGGCACCATTTAGACAATGCCTCTCACGCAACGGCAAAAAAAGTGTTGGTCAAACTTTGATTGTTATGATCTCACAAATGACAAACATCCAACGGTTGAAATTTTGACCAGTCCTTTGTATACAAGTTAGGTACAAGATCTTACGGTTCGAAGTCTAAAACCGGAAAAAAAGTTTCTCCATTTCCCCATTTCCCAACGAAGGTGAAAAATAGCAGTTTTTGGTTCCGGAGGTCGAGGAAACCCCTGGATTTTTAGGGGTTAATAACCAACATGAAGAAAGAGTCGGATAAACGCATAATTACTAGAGTACAAAGAATACTATGGCTTTATGTTAAAAATTCTCCACATATATACATTCCCAAAATATTAAAAAAAGATGAAAGACTATTTGTCCTTGCAAGTACGAAAATCACGTGTGTATGACGTATGGACGACATCCTTGTACTCAAGTAACCTTGGTTGTAGCTAATCTTCCAGGTCAATGAACTTACTGTATATATACATCGTACTGATAGACTTGGAACAACATGAAATAAGACATGAAAATAAAGACAAGATGATCCATGAAGTGGGTAAGATCATTTGAAATCTAGTGCGCAATTAGATTCAAGATATCCTCAGACTCTTACAACAAAATTGTCCTACGAGGTCATCATGAGTATTCAATGAGTCTGCTCATAGTACAATAATTTCCTGACAGGAGGAATATAGTGACCATATTTTCAAGAGTTGGTAGGCTTCTATAAACGACAAACATTTCTCAAACCAACGCAAGTGATGTGGTTTCTAACCAAGTTCTGCATTCTCAATTTATTAATACAATGATTCGTTTTGTACGCCCCAGTGCATGTGTAGGAGGAGGAAGAAGAATGATCCTTGATGATATGCCCACAGGACATAACACCTCTTCTGCGGCCCCTACTAAGTGCGGGAAAGTGGTGTGTGTACCCACGCGCGTTTTAGACTAGTGTAGGATCATGACTGATCAATTTCGAAACATGATATAGCAACATCAAGCTTTGGTTTGCAAAACACATTTATGCATATGTAGAAAGGATGTAGGATCATCGTCTTTTTACCATAAGCTATAAGAGCATGCCCAACCCCGCTCACTAGGCCGGGAAGCCACCCATATGGCGTGCCGAAGCCGCTCAAGGGTCACACCTGCAGTCCAAGTCGACGAGCGGGGGTGAGCGAGCAAAGCAGTTGTCAAATGAGGCTTGCGGCGGCTAGCTGCCAGTGCTGCTCGGTATCGCCGTTTACCGCAACCATGTACAGAACATATCGAAACGCTCCACGTATTCTCAACCTTCACAAGAATCTTCCACCCAAGCAGATTTGTGCCACGCGTCGCATTGCCATTGGTCATAGAGAACACTAAAATGTTAGAGAGGACGCGGAAAAAACTTGGAAATTTGGAGAGCTAGAATTCAGAAGACTCCAACTCCATTGGCTGGGTTAGAGGGTTGTTGCATGGGGTGGGGTCCCCGCACGCTATCCCTGGCTCCAAGCTCCGGCCTGCCGTATAGGCTAGACATGCTCAAAGTATGTAGGGACATCATAATTTCTACTGGAGGCATCAGTTTGCATGTTGATGTCAGGGTTCCAGAAGTTTTTTGACTTTTACTGGCTCATAACCGGCATCTCCCCCACCCAGTTGGTTTTGCACAGGTCTCTTCCAGCATTTGCCTTATTTTATACTGAGTATAGAAATTTATTTGTAATTATCATGGGGTTTTAGCCAGTGGTTCCTTGAGTGTACTAAATCCATGATAAACTAGCCGTCGGTTCTTCCCCATCATTCGGTGGTGTACCATTGCGCTTCACGTGGATGCAACAAAAGTGGAATTATGGATCCATGCAACCGATAGCCAGCTTTCTCGTGTTCCTGCCATGGAACTGGCTCATCCATTGTACTGTGCATATCAGTAAAAAGGTTAATTTCCGCTTTACCTGCGTCCTTACTTGGTAGACCATCCTATCTGAATGTTTGCAGTACACAAGCATCTTGCTTTTGCATGGCATAAAAGTAAGCAAAGCATCAGAGTTTCAGTGGATATTTTACGGGGACCTTTCTCAAAAAGCTCTAAAGTGTACTTTGATTGTTCCTAAAAAGTGTAAGGAAGTTGATTTTTTTTTTTTTTTTTCCTCACAAGAAGTGCATGGGATGACGTGTACAAGATTTTCATGAGTTGTCGGTTCCGACAATAAGTCGAGGCCTTTTGTAACCTCTATGATATTATTATAAGAAAACATTATTTCTTTGTGTGCATATATGCAAAGATAATTTATCGAATACCGGTATGTACCCGTATCCTTTGGACATACACAAAAAAGGTAATACTGAAAATGAATCAATTTGAAAAAACTGTAGAATTCTCTATGTGATTGTTCTTTTGTTCGGTGTTGTTTTATTTATTATTAATTATTTAATTTAATTTTATTTGGTCACTCCTCACTCCCATGACTCGCTTATCCTCAACTCCCTTCACATTGCTCTGGCATCTCTCTCAAAACTTCAATCAATGAAAGCATTGCGGTGTGAGTATGTGGGATGCCAATCATGTGAATATGTGGGATGTCAATGCACGGTTGAACGTGCTAGTACTACGCCACGAAAATTTGCATTCAACAAAGAAACTCAAGATGCCTAAATAATCTCTCATAGGGCAATTGAAATGAGAAACTACAACTTCTATTCATATGCTACACTGTTCATTGATCTCTACTTGTATGCAGAGTGTAGGAGGGGAAACAATCAGGCAATTTTTAGTTTCCCAAGTTTCATAAACCCAACCAAATATAGATCATCAACGTAAACCTTCCAAACAAATCTTACTGAAGATTATCAACATTTGTCAACCTTGTTTACTATCGACCTGGTAGAGTATATACCTTATTATATATTATTGACCTTGATGTGTATTATCAATCTCTTTATGCTAAGAAGAAAAGAAACAACACTATCCAAACAACCAATTCCATCTATAAGTACAAATAGTTTATCATTGTTTAACAAAGAAGATCCTGAAAATAACCATTCACTTTGAAGATTGACCAACAAATTATTGAAATTTATCAAAATCATAGTGACATTGACATCCATAACAGAGATACCTAACAAACTATTTATTCACACCTTAGTCAATAATGGCAAAGTTCCAAATGAAGTAACATCACTTATGCACAGAACTGTTTACTGAAAAAACTGGTGACAATTGCACATTATTTTATATTACAGAAACGATTGAAACATAGCCGGTGGCAATATAGTAACAAAATCTACTCGAAGAAGCACTGTCTATACCACAAAAGGAGTGCTCTTGTGCAAAATCTAGATGGTGATACTGTTGGGGACACCCATGGAGGTAACTCCGGGCCTCGACTTGGGTCGGAGGAGTTGATACGGCATGTTCACAGCTCCGTATCGGTTCTTCAAGGTCTTGTCCGCATTCCGGCTCTTGATCAACTGATCGACCTCACCAATCTTTTCCGCGAAGCGCTTGAACGCGGCTATGGACTGCGAAACATTCGAGGACAAACGTTAGTTGCTGAGAACTGCAAAGAGAAATGCAAACTTGTGCATAGAGCTTATCAGTATTGAGAAGGTGAGATATGTACCTGTTCGTGGCTGGTCCAGCAGTCAGGGCGCTCGCCGATGTACTCTTCTTTCGGTGAGTGGGCGGACAAAACTTCGTAAACGGACATGGCGGTGGTGGTGGAATCGATGTTAGCCAGGCAAAGCATGTACGCCTTCTCGGGGTTCTTCTGCAGCTCGGCCCATTTGTCGGTATTCTCCTCGGGAATCAACTGGCGGACAATGGTAGGGTGGTGAGGCATAAATCCGGCATAATCGAACTGTCCAAAGTTCACAGCCGCGTGCTGGCACGACGGAATCCACTGCATCGTCGTCAAAATTTCGACGAGGCTCTCCTTGTTGTCCAGTGTTGGCCATCCGGGAGCGTTCGCCTTGTCCTCGTGGGCTTTGTAACGAACCTCGTACCACCAGTCTTGCAACTCTGCATCCTTTGAGATCGCGCCATCATCCTTGTACCAGATGTCGACGTATTCCTTGTTCCAGTTCTTGATTGTTGTCCAAAGCTCGAGTCCGTCCGCTGCGTATGGGTAGTCTTCGATCACCAGACTCACGCCGTGCTTGGAGTCCGGGTCACGGACCGCCATACCTCTGGCACATTTCAACGCACAAACTCAATATCCTAGCTGAGAGCGTAGTTTTATTTGAGTTATGTGGGAAAGGAACTGTTACCTGGCGACGAGATCATTTGGAAGGGCCTGTGATTCCCAAGTCCATGTGTCTTTGTAGTTGACAGCGCCTAACTCCAACGAGTACTGTTGCGGTGTGAAGTGGGTCTCGATTTGACCCGCTGCGCAGATCAGCAACTTACGAGCTGCGCGGTTAATTTCCATGGTGCACTTGAAATGGGGTGCCATCAACTGCATGATCGGGTGCAGCTTGCTAAGAGCACGGTTGGAAGCGATAATGTTCGCCTCGGTCACGGCATGGCACCGAGTGCTGCACGAGAATGGAGAACATTCAGTCACCAGGCAAGAAGCAGAAACACGGTGCAAGAAAACTGGTACGTCGTCACTTACAAGTGGCTGAATACTTGATGCGCCGTAATGTCGTTGTTCGCAACGTGAGCCTTCGCCATCTCCCACACGTAATCGACTTTCGATTCATCAGCGGGGGGTAGGAACACACGAGCATTAATCTCGTGATCGCCCTTGGGTAAAGCCAACTCGAGAGCTAGAGTCTCCAGGGTTTGATCCTTCTTCAAGAAGAAGAGCGACCTGGTGGCGTAGCACTTGGCGTTTTTTTGCGCGTTAATCCTATCGCAATAGGGAAGATACGAATCGTGGAAGTCGACGACGAAGAGCTTTTTTGCCTTCACAGCCTCGTCGACACTCATACCCTCCAACTTGCCTTCGATGTCATGTGCTTTGATCGCCGACTCGGCGTATTTATATTCCTTCAATGTGCTCTTGATCGGAAACTCCTGCAGCTCGAAACCGAAATCAGTGATCATTCTTTCAAAGTAGGACTTCCGACATAGGACGCAAAAGTGCGAGTATGGTACCTGGACGAGCGAAATAGCCACTGGATTCACACCGGCTAAAAACTCGCGGGCAAATTCACTGTTCTTCATCCACGCATCCTCATCATCTGCGAGGTTCAGCAACCGATTGATTAGAAGATATCAGACAGCGGAGCAAAGCAAAGCAAAGCAGTAAGCAAAGCAAGAAGGAATGTGTAGAGTTGAGGTTCTCACGTTGCAAGAGGCGAGGAATGGGGTACTGGGTGGGAGTGTTGGCCTTTCCGTCAGGGTTAAGAAACTCCTGCAAGAACACGAGCGGGAACTGTGATTCTTCATCGACGTCGTCGACGTCTGTCAACATGTTGTTGAGTCCGCCGGTATTCACACCCTTCTTCACGAACAACTTCTTAATCTCACCGATGCTGTTGAACTCCGATTTCCCGGTCAACTTGATCGATGCCTTCGATTGAAGGCTGTGACCGACGGAGCGCACGCCGTCCGCCTTGAAGTCCGCCATTTTGGTGCGGTCGAAGCACTCATCGCGCGGGATGTAGAAATCCTCCTTGCTCTGAGACTCCGATTCTGGTCCTGCACAGATCAAATCTCACAAAGTAAGCACTCTCTCTCGAAGGGGTATTTGCAAAATCCACGGTTCAGCACTTACTCTTCTTCGAGGGATCCCGACCAGTTCGACATCTGCGAGGGTAGTGATATTTCTCATTGCCTCCCAAAGTGGGTCGGAACAACTTCTCGTCCTTGTCCGGGTTTCCCAGATCATTGTAGGTAGCGTAGTCATAGATGCGATCTGAGGGTACGCGTTGGCCCGTTCCGTCGCCTCGCGTATTCTTAAGCTCCGTCGTGCGAAGATCCTTGATCGCTTCCGGAGTGTCGGCCGGCAAGTAAGGCTGCCAAGAGAGCGGTGTTCCATTTCTTGTGAGGAGAGTGCCAATATTGAAATTGATACATTCTACAGCTACGAGAAGCGAGTTGGTTCCGAGCTTTCGATTAAAATAACGCCAGTACAGGTATACTAATCTACTGGCTGGCTACCGACAGAGGTCACATTCCAAGTACGGAAGAGTCCATACCTTATTGTGGAAGAAGATGCGGCCTCCGGTTTTCGTCGTCGGGTACACCCACGAGTTCGTGATGTAATTCGCGACGTTGTTTCCAGGAAGAGAAAGGTTGAACGAAACGAGAAGAAACTCGTTCGGGTGGTGGTTGTTCACGATTATAGCTCCAGGGACACCGAAGTTCTTCGGCACCGCGAAGTCCAAATTGAATTTCAAATCCTGTGCTGCCAACGTCTCGAGCGTCGACACCCAGTTCCGAATCGGCACCTCTTTGCTCATCATAGCCTTCCCAGTTTCTGGCACCAACAATCAAACAATCAGTTGAATCACACAAGCTCGAAAACCAATGCAATCAAGTATCGCATTGCCGAGGAATTGCCAACGTACTAGGGTCGACTTCAGTGCCAACGAGCGTCACAGAGACGCGTTTGCCGCGGACCAACTCGGAGGCATCGTCCTGAAGATCCGCGACGCGATCAATGAGATCCAGCACCTTGAGCTTCTTCATAACAATGGCAGTGCCCTGGTACAAAACTTCATCAGGACCAACGGCGGGCTTCTCACCCTGGAGCTTCTTCTCCAGGTAGCCTCCGACGGCCTCGAACTTGGAGGACGCCGTCTCGAGCCATCCCTCCTTGGAGGAAGCTCGCAATTCCTGTGCCTTCTTCATGCTGGTTCTCGCGCTTCTCAACACAACAACACTCTCACTGGGAGTCCCAGTGCCTCTGAAAGTAGAAGCAACGCTTCCCAGAGACTTAGTCTTCAAAGTGGAGTGACTGAGCAACATGTTTAATACAATTCTTGTTTTATCGACGCCGCAGCGAAATATAAGGAGAGTTATGATTCTTCACATGTAACCAAAAACTGTTTGAAATGTGCAAGAAGCATGTGCCACAAGCATTCAACAAGCTTTTGTCAGAACTCATCGACAGATGCGGAGCCTAATATGGCAAGCCTGCGGGAACCTCATACCCGGACCAGGGCACGAGGCGAGAAAAAGGTGGGATTTTCTGAAACCTTATCCCACGACACGAGTTTCTCGAGTCTGATACTTCTCTTTCAATTCGTCAACACCACTGGCGGTGGGTTCAATAGTCCTCCACTTTCCAATTCTGAATGAATTCTATTCATCTGCTCAGTTGCTGGTACCTTCAATCACTGCCAGCAGAGCCACATGAGAATCGCATGCTTTTGAAATCTCGGTGATGCTTCTGCCTTCTGTAATTTTTTGAACCAATCAATCAATCGGTGCTTCTGTCTTTAATGATCGTGAGTGCTTACTTTCATTCACCTCGCACGCAGTGTGATATGTACCCGAATAGTTTTAGCGCATGTACAATCGGAGTACAAAGCTTCATCTTCTGCATGTAAACTTGATTCGTATACGGTCTGGTTTCCTTCATGTCACATTCGTAGGTGTATGTACTAGACGTATGAGTTTTAGTGTGGGTTGTTGTCATGGGCTTGTGTACAGACATCGTAATGAATCAATGGGCGTGCAGTGACGGTAAGAACGTTAAATGTACAGTCTGTTCATTCCTTTTTCTGGAATTGTAGAATCCAAGTATATGTTGTGGGTATGCATTTTCCATGTGATAATATCTTACTAATATTCTGAAGATGATGACACTGTAAATTGTACTATGATTATTTTTTTAGATCCCATCATTTTCATTTTGAAGTTGAAATGCTATCAACAACTGCAATGCAATCAAGATATCTCTAATTAGGAAGTTGTTCCTTTTCATCTTGATAAGACCCTTGTACCAAAACGATTTATTGAGAGGAATGTCTTGGCTCAAATTATAGCCTTGCAACGGTGAAAACTGTCAAAAATCTTAACCCCAATTCCGTTAAAAAGGCATTATTCCGGTAAAATGGCACACCACAACTTTCTGAACTGCAGTTCAAAAACCATGTAATATAACATAGTTTTAAAGTGACATTAGGGAAAATGAGTGACAATGTATCTAAAGAAGTGATATTACAAAAATGTGATATTACAGAATACACCTTTTTGTATGAGCACAAATGTGAGATGCAGTGTGACAAAATGGCACATGGCATAGTGCCATTTTAACGGAATTGGGGTTTCTTACAAAGGAATAATAGTCCGAAGCTAAACCTAAAATGCATGTCATGAAGTTCACGACACCGTGGATATGTATGCAATTTTTACCACACAAACCAAAGTGTTGCTTTAGGAATTAACTCAAGTGATTTTGTCAAATCTCAAGATGAAGAAGTCATAGCTCTTTAAAGATTCACCTTTGAAACATCCAAAATGTTATTTTTAACATTCCAAGCATTCAAGGATTAATCCTATGAAAAGAAAGCATGTTGAAAGAATTGATCCGGTTTTCTGCAGTGAATTAATCCTCAATTCCGTTAAAATGGCGTTATGCTGCTAAAATGGCACATCTCAACTTTCTGAACTGTAGTTCAAAAACCATGTGATATAACAGAATTTGAAGGTGATATTATGGAAAATCTCTGACACTGTATATAAAGGAGTGATATTATTCAAAAATTGTGATATTATAGAATACACCATTCCATGTGAGCACATATGTAAGATTTGGTGTGACAAAATGGCACATGGCATAGTGCCATTTTAACGGAATTGAGGTTATTATCTTTCCATTTGCGTCAAAATAAGAAAAAATTGACAAGAAATCATAAGCTCAGCATGATTGTGAGTGGTGAGTGGCTGTCTCTACACTGGGCTTCAAATCCAACTGTTTTAAAATGGTACTCCCTCTGTTCCATTATAATTGTCCAGTAGGTTCTCTCAAATCTATCTATTAAGGTATATTTGAGAGAACCTATTGTACAATTACAATGGGATGGAGGGAGTATATGCTTAGAACATAGAAGCATTTGGTGTGACATTTGTACGGTTTTACCTTATTACAAGATTTTTTGAGCTTAAATGAGAGAAAAACACCAGACCCTATGGGTTGGCATGAATATAGTGTCCGTTCGACGTACTATGCCCAAGCTTAGATGACATGTTGTTTAACCCTTAAAAGCCCATGGGGTCTGAAACATGCACTCTAAAATTGGATCACAACATATTTGGACTTGGGCATCATGAATGAACCAATCAATGATGAGCTTGCAGCTTCGGCTACAAGGTTATGTACAACCTCAACCTACCTACCAGAGTCCTTTCAAAGCACAAAATCACTCATACAAAGTGTGACTTGAATTGTAAGATTTCACTTTTTGAGTGCATTATAAGAAGGTGACTAGTTTAACATCGAAATATAATTAAGAAGTTGAGTACATTGAGAGCTACATAGCATATTCTGTTGGAAACAAGCCCCTCAAGCTTGCTTGGGCGTTTAAGAAGTAGTTAACTACCATCACTGTAATTTTTGCCGAATTTCAAAATTCTTATATTCAATCTTGAAGATGTGATAACCTATCACTGTAAGAAAAGACAATGATAAAGTTGTCCAACTTCATTATGAGAACAAACTAATCCAAAAGTATTGAAAATAGAGATTGAATTCTTCAAAGATGGTCTTGCAATAGCGAAATATGCCCTCTCATTGGACAATCTATATTGCATTTCGTGATTTGATTAGTACTAGAATAAACGAAAGTAAGTAGTTGAGGAAGATTTAACCCTTAAATGCCCATGGGGTCTAAAATGGGAGCCCAAAATTGGATCACAGCATCTTTTGCACTTGGGCATCATGAATAGTGCACTTTTTGAACTTGGGCATCATGAATGGACCAATCAATGATGAGCTTGCAACCTCCTACAAGGTTATGCACAACCCCAACCTACCTACCACGATCCTTTCAAAGCACAAAATCATTCATACAAATTGTGGTTTGAATTGTAAAATTTCACTTTTGAATGCATCATAAGACGGTGACGAGTTTGACATTCAAATATAAGTGAAAAGTTGAGTACTATGAGAGCTACAGGGAAGATTCTGTTGGAATCACGCCCCTTGGGCTTGCTTGGCCGTTTAAGGGTTAAGGAAATCAAATACAAGGAGAATGATAGATTTGTTTAGTTTTCTCTCACGAAGATCTAGAAGAGAAATTCAAGAACTCATCCTAGGCCGAATTCCAACATGTTTGTTCATGAGGATTGTTATTGAATTGGAATTCTTTGAGACTTCCTCTAAAAAGGCCTTGAAATTTGGAGCTCAAACTAATTATACTTCTTAACCTTATGATTGGGTCATCATTGGGTCATGTAGTGGTGAGCCATTCAGTGGTGGGCCATTTGCATGTTGACCCAAGTTTTGGGGGCCAAATTTGTGATGTACTTTGCGCTTACTTATTTGAGTTCTTCGTAAGATGAAGAAAGCTTATCAACTTCGCTTGTGTGTAAAAAGAGAGCCAAAAGGAGTAGTTTTTACCTGTAATGATGACACGCTTCAATATTCCTCTTCTAAATGAGACTAAAACTTCAATCAAGCTTGCCCATAGAAAGTTGAAATTGTCTCAAAGTATCTATAAGATTCCCAAAAGTTCCTTAAAATTTATGATCCTTCCTCCACAAAAATAACCCTTGTCATAACCTTGTCATCTCAAGCTAACTTTGAAACTCAAATGAATGCAAAGTCCCCATCTTTTACGTAGAAACTTCAACTTTGTTTCATTTATTATCCCAACTTTTAGGATAAGACACAATATCGGCTAAAACAAATCAATTGAATCAACCGTACCACTTCGTTTTTCCTCCTACGAATAGCCACATGTGCATTAACCTCGTTTGGCTTGCTCTACAGTCCTTTGTCAAGTGGAAATATAACAAAAATACAAAACACACCCCCCCCCCCAACAGTAGTCATGCTACTTAGGTTCATGATTATACTTCTCTCAATTGATAAACAAATTGATTGGTTAAAAAATTTCAAAAGACAAAGATTCCTTCGTCAGATCCCAATCCGGCATGGATTCCGAAAGAGGCAACTACACGACATTAGTAGATGAGGAGCATCAAGTCCACCAAGCACATGTCTACAGTCTACTGCAAAGAGACAGGAAGGGCTTAGAGCAAAATCATGAAAATTCCAAAAACTGTTGCCAAGTAGTTTCTACTTAGGTTCATGAGTTTGTATTTTTCTCGGTTGGTTGATATAACTATTGATCCAGAGAAAAGAAAAAGCCAAAAAAGTAGACTTACATGGCAAAACACTTATTGGCACTTATCTTTATATATCCATTGTGGGTTTTAGGACCTGTAATTCTCTTCTCCATTATCCTTGAACGCCCATGGAGTCTGAAACGGGCAGCCCAGAATTGGATCTGAACATCTTTTGGGCTTGGGCATCCTGAATGAACCAATCAATGATGAGCTTGCAACCTCTACAAAGTTATGTACAACTCTAACCTACCTACCACAATCCTTTCAAAGCACAAAATCACTCATAAAAACTGTGATTTGAATTGGAAAATTTCACTTTTTGGATGCCTCAGGAGCTAGTTTGACATAAAAATATAAGTGAAAAGTTGAGTACAGTGAGAGCTAGAGCATATTCGATTGGAAAAAAAGTCCCTTGGGCGTTTAAGGGTCAAGTCATTTCGGTGCCCTAACAAGAGCTTGATGTGTGAAACTGATCACAGAGGAAATGGATTCTTGAAGTTGATGGGCAGTCTCTATCATACGAATAAACCTAAAGTGGTTTATCCAATCACTGATAAATTCTTCAGCTGATAAACACATCAAAAACCAGAGTATGGTAGAGCAGCCAAAAATGGCGCAGTGCCGAAAATGGAGCCCTAGTAATCTTCACTGTCACGTACATAATAGCTTCTCCTTACAATAGTACCATGTACACTCTGCAAAGATTGTAGGGCGTCACTTTAGGGCACCATTTTAGGAACACCTATATTTCCATCTTTAAAAATTCATTACTCACTGTAGAAGAGTCGAAAAATGATGATTCCACTTGCTCTAGTTTTCTACTAATTTTCCCCATGCACCAAAATTGCGTGCACTCGCAACATTCCAGTAGATTTTCTGTGCTGAAAATTGCGCCATTATAGGACACCTTACCATAATGGCGTGCTCAGTTGCTCAGTGTTCGGCAAGGCAATTATGAGTATTAACCCTTAAACGCCCAAGCAAGCCCGAGGGGCTTGATTCCAACAGAATCTTCCCTGTAGCTCTCACTCTACTCAACTTTTCACTTATATTTTGATGTCAAACTGGTCACCTTCTTCTGATGCATTCAAAAAGTGAAATTTCACAATTCAAATCACAATTTGTATGAATGATTTTGTGCTTTGAAAGGATTGTGGTGGGTAGGTTGGGGTTGTACATAACCTTGTAGGAGGTTGCAAGCTCATCATTGATTGGTCTATTCATGATGCCCAAGTTCAAAAAGTGCACTATTCATGCCCAAGCCCAAAAGATGTGATCCAATTTCGGGGTGCCCGTTTCAGACCCTATGGGCGTTTAAGGGTTAAAGGAAGCATGTAACTTCAGATGATGACAATATGCTCCCAAATATGCATGAGTTTAAGTTACGGGAGAACCTCGAAGATACATTATCCATAGACCTAAGGTAGAGGCACCTATAACTGACCACTTAAGGATTTTAGCATATGATATTAAGGTATATATATATATATTTTTAGTATTTTTCTTGTGTGCAAACATAAGGTTCTTGTTGAATGCAAAAAGTTTTGTGATTTTATTTGCATTATTCAAATAGTTATAATTGTTTAAAGTGAAAAGTTGCTTGGAACCTAAAGTCGATCACATGCTCAAATATACAAATGAGGTACACCTGTTCTTTTAAAATCTAGGAAATGGGCTTGCTCGGTTATGGGTCCCCGGTCGGGAATGGGTCCCTTTACCTTATGTGAACTTACTGCACAGCTTATTTCATATGCAGAAAAATGTCACAGTGTTGAATGTATTACAGAGTACGTTCATTCACTGATCAAGTAGTTTGAATTCTTAGTTAGTTACGGATGAATTTTGTCAAAGTAGGTGTAGATGAATTCTGTCCATAGCTTTACCTTCCCGATGTTCCTATGAGCGTTGTACCTCCAAGGTGCTTCTAGATGTTTCCAAATGAAGAGAATATGTATCTCTCTCTGCTCATTTCCGATCATCTTGTGCAGGTGTAGTGTATCAGCGTAAAGAATGAGAGTCCAAGGGATAGGTTCTTAGTTCTTGAAGATACTGAGATGCATTTGTATAGTGATCACTCCGCGTGCAATATGCACTGAATGATATAAAGAGACATTGCTTTCTTAGTGACGTTGTGATTTGTGTTTTAGCTTACAGAAAATTCTTTAGGTCATGGGCCCACGTTTCGTAAGAACGTTGCGTTGAATAGTTTTTCTTTCACACATCTATTTGTGCTCACTTTAGCCATAGCCGAGACGCTTTACTTGTTTAATCGATAGTCATCAAATCTCACACGATGGAGAAACGAGATGAACTGCTTAAGGTTTTTGATGGTACGAACTTCCAGGTTTGGAAATTTCACATAGAGATATGTTTTGAAGACAAGGAGCTCTTAGACATTGTTTCAGGAGCAACACCTCAACCAAACGCTGCTTCTACAAAAGAAGAAAAGGAAGCTTGGTCGAAGAAGAACTCGCTCGCTCGTCGAATGATGAGTTCATCAGTTACTTTCAGTGTTCCTGAAAACCTTATCAATTGTTCCACAATGCATTGCATGTGGTCAACCTTATGTGCTCTGTATCAACAAAAGTCTAAGGAGAACATCTACATGGTACATAATAGCTTCTTTGAGTACAAGATGTCTAGAGGTGATACTATTACTACTCATGTGAAAAAGATCATCGATGGGCAATCTTTTCAGAGACTTAAGCAAACTTGTACATGAAGATATGATTGTAGCTAAGATTTTTTGTAGCCTCCCGCCTAGCTATAACAGCATTTTAGCAGCATGGAAAAATGTTCTTGCGACAGAATAGACAGTAGCAAATCCTAAGATCCGCTTATTACAAATGGAGAATATCATGCATGAACCTTCAAAGAGGTGATAACTAGAGCGATAAGGCTTTCTTCATACGCTCAGGACGAAGTTTAACTGATAACAACTCCAAGGATGCTAAAACACAAAAGGAGAAGAATAAGGAATATGTTAAGGATTTGAAGAGTCGTACTCTTTGCTTTAATTGTGGTAAACCTAAGCATTAGAGGGACGAGTGTCCAGAATCACCGAGGAAGGATCATTCAAGGAGGACCAAAGATCACAAGGGCATACATAGTGCTCATGCTAATGTTGTTATATCACAAGAGTGTGATTCTTCAAACGATGAGGACAAATGTCACGAATCTGATTGCTCTGATACTAGTGACTCACATGCGTTTATGGTTCAGAGCTCCATTAAAACATCTCAGGCTCTTCCTGTGAGCAAGGATAGAGACACATGGTTTGCCGACTCGGGAGCAACAGAACACATGACTGAACATCGAGAATGGTTTACAACATTCAATGTCGTTCCGATCGGTCAATGGTCAGTTGCTGTAGCGGATGATTGAGATCTATGGGTGCTTGGTACCGGTAACATTGATATTCTACTCATGACCAAAGGAAGACAACAGAAAGGAACTCTTTCGAATGTTTTATACGTTCCTGATTTGAGGCGGAATTTATTTTCTATTGGCCTAGCTTCTTTATCAGGCATATCATTCTTGACCGTTGACGATAAGTGTGAGTTATATCGGAATTTTCCAAAAGGACCAAAGATCATGGAGGGAGACACTATAAGAAAACCCTCTTTTTTGTGATGTCTTGTGTAATGTGTAATGTATTTTGTGATGTCTTACTGTATTAAAAGATGTCTTCGAAGACGGGAGGATGTCTGTACGTCTAACGGGCACATTTTGGATTGGAGGAGCATAAAGACATCACCAAACAAAAAGATGTTGGTGAAGACATGGATGTCTTTGAAGACATCCCGATAGACATCAAACTGCCACGTTGGCAAGGGATTTTGGACCAGCAAGGTAAAAACGACCAAAATTTACTGGTGGACAGGGTAAAAAGCATTTCTAATGTTAAAAGAGTAGGTTAATGGGCAGTGGTTTTCAAAACATCACACTCAAATAGTTTTTTTTTTTTTTTTTTTTTAAATGCTAAATCATTATGTGACATGGCAATACTGAAAATACTAATTTCAGGCTATTCTCACTACTTTTTCATTGGTCTATTTTTAAAAATAAATATTAAAATATATAATTATATTTCAATAAAAAATATATTTTGTAAATTTTTATTATATTCAAAAAAATTAGAATATTATAATTCTGTAATTTTTTATGATTTAAAATATTCAAAATATTTAAAATATTTAAAATATTTAAAATATTTAAAATATTTAAATATTTTAAAAATATTATATATAAAATATAATTTCTATAAGATAACAATGGTGCCAAAAAAAAAAAGTAAAAGTAATTTCGTGTATATTTAATCCTCAAAAAACACGTGGACATAGATCAAAAAAGTTATTTACAGCGCTTTATCTACATGGCAACAAAAACTCCACGTCGGACCAGTTGACAAGTCATTCAACAACTAGTCGGATGTTTAACACGATGTCCAACTTACCATAACTACAGTCAAGAATGAATGTCCGCATAGACATCTACTCGGATGTCTATGAAGATGTTTTGCACGACATCCTCCTAGACGTCATTTACTAAAAAGCGGCAGTACTTAAGGGTCTTTTTAGAATAATATCAACTTTTTCTCTTACTGCTTGCCCTTTATTGGCGCAGGTCTCTGATTGAGGGTAATCCTCAAATACTTAAAGAATATATAAAAAGAAAATAAAAACAATAAACAATGTTTTTTGGCTTACTTCAAGAAGGAATTGAATATTATTTATTACTTATAGATTAGATTATTATAGTCTAATGGCAAGACTATACATTACTCTATCATCAACAACCAATATTATACAAATTAAAGCAAATTTACAAGAAATATGAATTTATGAAAGTAGCTATTTAATACAGTTTAGGAGACAATTCAAGAATAGAATTAGTATTAAGAAAGTTAGTTGGAAAGTTAGTTAGGGTAGAAATAAAAGGTAGTTAAGAGTTTAAAAGAGAGCCTATCACCATGGAAGACTATAAATAGTCTCATGATTGTAATTCCACACTTTTTCTATCAATAAAGATTATTTGATTTGTTGTGGAAGAAACTCTAAGACTTACAATACGTGCTTTGTTGTGGAAAGAACTTTAAAGCATCTGGTATCTGATTTGTTGTGAGGGAAAACAAAAAACCTTTTATGGTTAATATGTTGTGATTGAAACCCTGAAGATGTCATCAGATGTTTATGATAATGTCTGCGAGGATGTCTAAGATGACGTTCATGAAAATGTTTAACATGATGTCTATGAAGATGTCGAAGATGACATCTACGCCAGCATCCAGAACCATCTACAGGGATGATTTTCATTGACTTCAATGGATGAACAGAGGCGGCTAGGGTTTGCTGCCGCCGCCATAGTTAGGTCATGAGACCTTTAAGTAGAATTAGAGGCCGCACGAAGCTCATTTTTGCCTTCATTTTTTCAAAGAGTTAGTGTTTGGAGTGTAGAGGCTAAGGTTTGCTTCTTCATGTGGCTAGGGTTTGTTGCCGCCACCATAGTTAGGTCATGAGATCTTCAAATGGAATTACAAATCTTAGTTTTTCCAAAGAGTTTGTGTTTAAATTATAGAAGATTTTGAAATTGTTTCCATTCAGTTTCAGAATGATTGTTAACTACAATAAGAAAATAGTATTTGTAGAAATCCAATAGCTCTCAAGAGTAGGTTTCCTTCTTCATGTGGCTAAGATTTGCTACTTAAGAGGTACTGGATTTCAAAGGCATCTTGTACAAGAAACCCTAAGACTTGAAGTATTTGATTTGTTGTGAAGGAAACCCTAGTACTTGTAATATTTGATTTGTTGTAGAAGATGTCTATGATGATGTTTGCAAGATGTCTTAGAGCATGTCTATGAAGATGTCTAAATGTGTTGATGAAATTCTGTTTTGGAAGGTGGGATATAAGGGGTCGGGGCAGCGAACACGATCTGAGGCCGCGAAGCGACATGCGTGCTTATAGGTGAGTGGAACAGATGTATGCATAGATGTCTATAACGTTGTTCTTAATGATGTCTAGAAGGATGTTTGAAAAAATGTCTAAGCAGATGTTTGCAAGAATGTCTAACTGTGTCGATATCTTGAGGTTAGGAAGTAAACCATCTCAGCCTAGGTAGTGCAATTAAATGGAATTAAATCAGAATTTTTGTACCTTTACAAACCCTTCTTTAAATGCAGTTGATATTGGCTTATTGAATATGTGTAGCGGCGGGACATGCACATGAACATATGGGTATCGACAGCAAGCGATGGTAGTGGAGGGACTTACAGAGTTCAGATTGTGGGTGCTTAGTATGTCGTAGTTGTTGACAGGCGTATTAGTAAATACTCTAGTTTTGTGTTATGTGAGGTTTTAATGACCTAAGCAATATATGTTTGACTCATACTTTTTAATGTGACAGTATTTACAGTTGATGTTATGTGAGACGTCTGTGGATTACAGATCTGGTGACTATGTAAACATCTAAAAATGTCATCCTAGATGTCCTTTCATGTGCCCAAAAAACATCAATAGTAACATTGTTGCAAACATCAGGTTTAACACAAAACGTTCACATCGATGTCCTACGGGATGTCGCTACAAATATCCGAGCAAACATCACAAATTTAATAAGGACATCAACCTAAACATCATTCTACGCACTAGAAACATCTTATAAGACATAAAAATTGTCTTCTAATATATTTTGTAAGACATTGCATACGTCTTGCAAGACATCTTGTACAACATCTAAGATGTCTTGCAAGACATTAAGACGTCTTAACTGATGTCTAAAACTATCATGATAGGAGCATAAAACCTCCGCAATATGCTGACGTGGCATGCCACGTCATTTTCCCGGGTCCACGCCAACTTTTCCGGCGTGTCACGTTGGATATTCCCGAGTGCCACGTCGGATTTTTCCGGGTGCCACGTCGGTATTTCTCGAGTCCACGTGGGATTCTGGCGCCGCCATGTCATCTTTCGTGGGACCATGTCAAATTCCACATCATGATGAATTTCATCCCCATGTGGCACTGCCCGTCCACTTCAAGCTGATGTGTCATCTACGTGGCACCCACGTGGCACACTTTTTACCCTTCTAAATTTACCTTAAGACATTTTCGATCTTAAGACATTTTCATGTCTTTTTAGACATCATTTACAACATCATTAAAAACGCAGGTTTCTTATAGTCAGACAGAGTTGGCAAATTGTAGAAACTACATATGACACCAATGATACCTAATAGTCAAGCTATGGTAGTGAATATTACCATGAATCTTTCCTGTGATATTACTCTCTGGCATCAAAGGATGGGCCACGTGAATATCCAGATTATGAAGAAGATGAGCGAGATGAAAAGCCTTGCCAATTTTACCATTGACAAAAGAGCAGAGCTACCTCAAATATGTTCGGGTTAATTGCGCTTTCGGCAAACAACACCGAGCAACTTATGTTGTGGGTCCAGACAAACAACGTTCACAAACACCATGTGAACCCTTACATGTTGACTTGTGCGGTAGGATGACAAATCCATCCCTTGGAGGAGCTAAGTATTACCTCCTCATAAAGGATGATTGCACATCCTTCACGTTCATATATTTTCTAACACATAAGGATGAAGCTCTGCAATACTTCATCAAAACTGTTCGTATCATAGAATGTGGCACATGCTACAAGGTTAAAGGACTAAGAACAGACCAAAGAATAGAGTTCTGCAACGACCAATTCGACATGTTTTTGAAGAGCGAAGGCATCAAGCTCGACCTTAGTATAGTTTATGCTCCTGAGCAGAATGACTATCTTCAAAGGGATAATCGGACTATTTGCGAATCAGCGAGCAACATGATTCATACACATGGTGTTCCATTAAATCTTTGGGCAAAAGCATGCAATACATCTGTCCACATCCTAAATCGGACAATCACTACGCAGGTTGGCAATACAACTCCCTTCGAGTTGTGGTTCCACCAAGAAGCCTAAGGTACATCACTATCGCATCTTTGGGACAATAGCCTACACTCATATCGACAAGGCATTACGCACTAAGTTTCAAGCAAAGGGAGAGCGTGTTGTTTTTGTTGGCTACAACAATACTAGCAAGGGTTGGAGATTCTCGCGACCAGGCACAAAGAAGATGATTGAACGATTGTCGGATGCCATGTAATAACGTTGTTTTCCCTTACACGTTTATTAGTGTAATACCCGTGTTTAGGTGAATTGTATATCGTTCCAGGGATTCTGTGAAGTGACCAAGACAGGTAGTGCTAAAACAACCAACCACCAAACGTTCTATTCCCAAACTTATGTTTTAGCCTTGCATGGCATGGGTATCCCTTTGCAAGAGGGGATGCACAAAGACTCTTTCCCTTACGTTTACTGTGGCGGGAACTTCCACACTTGGACTCTTCCCATACAAACACACACACACACACTTAGGCAAGCATTACGTCCTCACAACTAACCCGTCCTAGCCGTCCGGATTAGTAGGTCACGCAAGCCGTCCTGGTTGCCCTATCACACTTACTACAATGACAGAGTTTAAGAGCTCCGACTCTGGCTAGAGGACATCTACACGTATTCCGGTCACGTACTCTGCTTGATCCGTCTTCTGAGACTACAGAGGAACCCAAGTCTGTAACAGTTGGGGGTCGGATTGGAATCCGGCCTCGCACTCTCTACTCCCAAACCCTTCTAGACCGTAAGGTGTTTACCACATCAGTTTCCCTCTCTCAGACACCTAGACCAGCTCAAGACACAAGGCACTCAAGAATACGCCCAACCCGACCTCAACTCCACAGAAACGATCTAGCAAGGAATCCGGACTCCTAACTTCTCACTTACGACCCAGACACAGTAGATACGACTTCTAAGCACTCAACCTCAAAGGGAGACAGAGTAAGGATCACACTGAATATGCGCATAAGATGGTTTTGATTAACAAGTAAAGAAGGAATGTTTTAGGTGACAAAACTTCACCTATAAGTATTTCTAAGTCAACAAATTAGAACCCTAACTAGATTGCGGCGCCGACCTACTCAAAAAGCGGCTCGCATAAAAAAAAAATATCTTACTAACTGTCCTAGGCCGGATTCCAATCCAGCCTCCTAACCCTGGCCGACTTCTAACTCCCGGCCTCTGAATACGTCCTACCTCTTCTTCCTTGAGCTAACCCCGTGCTTTGGCCGTTCCAATGGCGAGGCTGCAATTGGCATCCTGTCTTGACCCTCTTGCCCGTATCCGTAATCATGTACTCGTCATCGCTTGCGCCCTCTTCTGTGTCGTCTCCGCTCTTCAACTCCTCCTCGGAGTGTTCGAGGCCAATATCGTGAAGCTTCTGAGCGCCTGGGGACTTCTCGTACTCCTCGGTCATAAGCTTCCTCTTCGCTGTACGGGTGTTCTTGGCCGGAGAATCTACCGGGCCGGCTGCTCCTTCTTTCGTCTTCACCTTACTCTTGCCCCTGGTGTCGGCCGGACTCGAGGGTCCAGTATCCGTCCTCTCGATGTCGGCCGGGTTTTGCCTCGGGGTCTGTGCCGGGGTGGCTGCGAAGGCCGGAACCGATGCCATCTCCGTAATCCGCTCATGGACGGAGTCCAGCACCACCCTCACTTCGGCGTTGCTTTTCTCTATCTTCGTTGACTACGTCTTCGCCGCAAGTAGACATTGCGGAAGGTTTCCGCCTTGAAAACTTCCAACTGCAAGATTCCGGCCTCGTACAAATTAGCCTTCTGAAGTACCTCGGCCGGAGTCTCGCAGATCTCTACGAGTTTCAGCACTTGCTCGTGAGCGGTCTGGACGGCTTGTCGGCCGATCACGAGCTCTTCCTCCCTTCGCGTGACTGTCTCCCTTAAGCGTTGATTATCCATCGTGAGCTTTGTAATCTGTCGCTCCAGCTGGTGGTACTCCTCCTCGGTCGGCTTGGAATCCCACTTCTGTTTCACCTCGAGCAAAGTGTGCACTCCAAACTCCTTACATAATCTAGCAATTAGTCCCTGGTAATGGAAATACGTGGTACGAGCCTCCGTGAAGTGGTACCACGCCCTCCTCATCGAATCCGGATGGTTGGCGGACGGACTGCTGGGTGGACGAAGTCGGGGGTCGTTGGGCTGCATGGGATTATCCCAGTTGGCCGTAACCTCGTCATCTTCTACGGCCGTCGAAGCTTGGCCGCGCTCGGTTTGAACTCCGGCCGAAGCCGGCTTTGCAGGAGGGGACGGGGACGGAAGTACGATTACCTCAGGTGCGGCTCGCGGCGGTATTTCCTCGCGAGCTGGCTCTTGGGGTGCATCCGGCTGTACGTCCTCCTCGTTGAATCCGACCTCGTCTTCTTCGTCATCCGAGTAGACGGCTTTGCTGTCCGCGTCCTCGGATTCAAAAACGCCGTTGTTTTTTAACAACAACGTGATCTCGTAGTTCGATTCCTCCTCTTCCGTGAGGACCTCCTCCTTTTTATACAAATGATAAAGGAAAGGAGTGATCAGGCTCGGTCGGGTCTTACCCACATTCTCCGCGAGCCGGGCGACTAAGTCGCGGATGATGATGCCCCACTCAACTTCTCGCTCTCCTCGTACCGACCCTAGGACGGTATTGGCAAGCCGGACGGTGATCCGATGTGGCTTCTCCGCGTGGATGATTGGCGCTAGAAACATGATCATCGCGCGCTCCCTCGGCTCCTTGCAGTCCTCCACTGCGTAACTGTTGTTCTTGTGCGGCTTCCCATGGAAGGCCGTCTTCGCCCATTTGTGTTTCCGGCCGCACAACCCCACCCTGCTGTTTCCGATCAGGCCGTAAACTGTCCTCCAATGATCGGCCGTCCAGGACGTCGGCTTCCCTCTAACCATCCCTTCAAACTGGTCCGGCGCGCCGGTCTTTATTTCGCGCACCATTGCCGCATCACGTAGTCCCCACGGGATCTCGAGCAAGCCGGATAGGCCCATCCGATCAAGGTCGTCCATCAACATTGTCTTCTGTTCTTCATCGGCTGGAATGATAGGGAGTACCAACTTGATTGAAATCTTGTGCTCCTCCTCCGCCGGAGTGGAAGCGGAAGCGGAAGCGGAAGCCGATCCTGCCATGGGGAAGAAAAGTGACAGAAAGTAGCGAGTAGCCGGGCTGATATCGGCCAGAGGGCCGGATCGGAAACGAAGGGACGAAAAGCGAAAAGGCGGAAGGCAGGGGCGCAAGAAAGCGAGAAGGCAGGTAACGACAAGGGCGGACTGGTCGCGTTTTATAGGGAGAGTCGGATTCAAATTCGACCATCATGACCTGTCCGTCCGCCATCATTGCCGTCTCCGTACGGAGCCGTCTTTGGCATCCTTTGTCATTATTGTCCTTCCACCCACTCCGGCCTTCAACCGCCGTCTTGAACCCCATTCCGACTTCTGACAATACGTCCTCGCCGTTCGAGTGCGGGGTACGGGTTCACGAACCCGTCCTTTTTATTACAAACTACATTTTAACGATAACACGTATTTGTAAAAACTTATTTGTCTTATAGTATACGGCCTATCACATACTTAGGTCGGATTCTTGACACTATACTTATTCTTAATGCGCATTAAAACATATCGGCACACAATCAAAAAAACAGGGTCCGACAACGATCGGACATTATTTTTGATGAAAAGACAAGTTATTCGGTCAAATTGTTTACTGGGGTGGAAAAACACAATGATATTCCAACCTCCTTATTTCCTATGGGTGAAGATGAACATTTTATATCTGTGCCGCATGGTTCAACTGAAGTGAAAGACATTTCACATCCAGTGGGAGAAATTCCAACTCCAGTCGAAGATGATTCAACTTTAATGGAAACCACTTCAGAACCGGTAGGAGTTTTCTCACAACAAGAAGGAGCAATTTCCAATTTAGTGGGAGATACTTTACAACTTGTTGAAGTTGATATTTCTTTCTTATCAATTACAGATAACCCTTCTATTGGAACTCATGAGTTTAAAGAAGCAAGAATCTATCCAAAATTCATATTTCTGAATGAAATTTACACAGAAGGACCACGGAAATTTGATCGTGATGGATCGGACCATGAAGACGAAGGATCTGATTTGGATGATGAAGAGGGAATTCTTAGATGTCACTCACATGTAAACATGGTCGCAAGTGCAGCTGTCATGAGAGAACCGAAAAATATCGAGAAGCACAAAAGAGTCCTGATGCGGAAAAAAGAAGAGATGCCATGAGCAAGGAGTATCAATCATTGATTGATAATAATACATGGATATTGGTTCCTCCTCTTCGTGCCAGAAAGATCATACAATGCAAATGGGTCTATAAGATTAAGTACAAATTATCTGGAGAAATTGAGAAGTACAAAGCACGGTTAGTGGCGAAAGGATATAGCCAGACTGCAGGAATTGACTATGAGGAGACTTTTAGTCCAGTGATTAAACATGATTCCATTCGAACCATATTTGCCATCAGCGCTGCTAAAAATATGAAGATGCTACAATTTGACATGGGCAGAGCTTACTTGAATGGCGATTTATCAGAGGAGATCTATATGCACCAACCGGAGGGATACATTGATCCAAGCAACGTGAAACTGGTATGTAAACTCATCAAAAGTCTTTATGGCCTTCGCCAATCTGGGCGCCAATGGAATATCAAATTCGATCAGTTCCTCAAGAAATACAACCTTATTCCGAGCGATGCAGATAGTTGTGTATATTACAGCAAATCAACTCGTGGACAAATTGAAGCAATCGTTGGTATTTTTGTCGGCGATGGTATGCTTGCGCAGTTGATCAACATCACTTGGATGCTATCATACACCATCTTGAGACAGTATTTCAGGTTGTCAAAAGCGAAGTTGAATATTACGTTGGATTTCAAATTCATCGCAATCCGCAAACAAGTTTGATTTTCATTACTCAATCCAGGTACATAAGGACATACTTGAGCGCTTTAACATGGAAAATTCCAACCCGGTTGCAACAACGATTGACAACCACAATCTTATCATTGATGACCCAGATGACCCACTTGTAGGTCATGAAGTTCCTTACAAGGAATGTGTTGGGTGCATCATGTACGCCATGGTCTTGACGAGATTTGACATTGCATTTGCTGTAAGCAAAGTCGCAAAGTATACAAGTTGTCCCCGCCAATCTCATTGGGCAGCTGTGAAACAAACCCTTCGTTACCTCAAGGGTACAATTCATTTTGGTGTACTTTATTATGGAACACCAAATGATCTCAAACTCACAGCATACTGTGATGCGGATTACGCAGGAGATAAAGATGATCGTAGGTCTAGAACAAGTTATGTTCTTATGCTTGCACATGGAGCTATTGCGTGGTGCAGCAAACGTCAAGGTTGTACTGCTCATTCTACTACAGAAGCTGAATTTGTAGCTATGGCGGAATCGGTCAAGGAAACCATTTGGGCAAGGCGACTACTGGCGAGTCTCGGACAATGACAGACCTCGACCACACCTCTCTACTCCGACAATCAAGGAGCTATTCAACTTGTTAAGAACCCGAAGCATGACAAGAGGACGAAACATTTAGAGACGAAGTACTATTTCATCCGGGAGAAATACGTGCGTAAACAATTGGATGTCATTTACGTTAACCGGAAAGAGCAACTTGGAGATTTGATGACCAAGGCATTACCAAGAGACACAGTTCAAAAGCTTCGAAGCTTATGCATCCTTACAACAAATTCAAACTGAACGAGTGGGAGTGTCTATACATTTTAGAATAGAATTTGCTTTACGCTTAGTTGATTCATTGTATGAACGAGTGAGAGTGTTGTATGTATTACAGAGTACGTTCATTCATTGATCAAGTAGTTTGAATTCTTAGTTAGTTACGGATGAATTTTGTCAAAGTAGGTGTAGATGAATTCTGTTCATAGCTTTACCTTCCCGATGTTCCTATGAGCGTTGTACCTTCGAGGTGCTTCTAGATGTTTCGGAATGAAGTGAGTATGTATCTCTCTCTGCTCATTTCCCGATCATCTTGTGCAGGTGTAGTGTATCAGTGTAAGGAATGAGAGTCCAAGGGATAGGTTCTTAGTTCTTGAAGATACTGAGATGCATTTGTATAGTGATCACTCCGCGTGCAATATGCAGTGAACGATATAAGGAGACATTGCTTTCTTAGTGACGTTGTGATTCGTGTTTTAGCTTACAAAGAATTCTTTACACAGTCGAGTACCATTCGACAACAAATTTTTGTTGAGAAAATGACTCTCAAATAATTCATTATCAAATGGTACCTACCAGTACAAGTGCTTCTATATACATAGGTCACATTTATATTGATTTTGGACACACATCATTGCTCTTAGCTGCACCATTTGATCATACATACTTGGAGAAATGCTCGACATTGAATAGAGATAAACTTGCTCGCGGAAGAACAAGAACCTCTATGAATTGGCGTGAGCATAATGTCCGTTATACCTCGACTCTTGATGGTATGCTCTCAGGACATAACAACAGTAGTATAGGACTACTAACCCCTCCCCTGGTGAACACTATACAAGAAAACTCGTCTGTGGAACCTCTCAGATGAAGGACCACTCAACAAGACCACCAAAACGACTCATGTTTCAAGAAGCACAAGCTAGAAGCTTCGTTTAAGACCCAAATATAAATGTATGTACCAACTCTTAACATTTTTGATTTTCTGATATACGTTCTTTGATGGGGACAAACTCACTATGAAGTCCCATAAAATCCATCTATAATCAAACTACCTTTGCCCATGTATACTAATTTACAACCACGAACTCCTGATGCTCGAAAACTATCGTTTCGTCTGTCTAATCCTCGAGAGCAACTTCGATCCCACACCAAGGACTCCTGTTTTCGGCGTCTTCGGAGAGTCCGGACGCATGACATCTTTGTTCAACGAAGGCGAACGCTTGGGTGCCGAGTTGACACGATGCTGCAAACCAGAGTCAGGTCGATACGATGAACCCAAGCTACTACCATCCTCCTCCTCCTTCTCCTCCTGCTTTCTTTCATTCTTGTCCTCCTCATCTTTAACACTTGCTGCAGGAACAGAAACAGGAGGAGCAGCAGTAGTAGTTTCGACAGAAACTGGTTGATCACCATGGTCATCACTACTTGATGTTGATGATGAGGATACTAGAGGTTTTTCCACCATCTCTGCTCCCTCGGAGAAAGACTTAGACTCGTCGGGATCTGGCTCTGGGACAGAAAAGCAGCATATCAGCTACACATTCAGATTTTTAGGGTTTACAAGCAGGAATGTTGTCTCTTTTGTTTTATTGAAAAGTGATGGTAACAACCACAAACATGATTAACTGCTTTCGTCTGTACATTCTACGCTATGATGGAGCTTGATGAATACCCCACTCCATTGATGGGATGGCTAACCTTGATGATACATATACAAGCTATGAAGATCTACATACTGACGCCTAGAGCCCCACCGTTTCTGATCACAATCCGTGAGGCCTCCAGCAACACGGCCTCCTGCGCTACAAGAAACTCGTCCTCACTCTGCCATACCACGAAGAAAATTAGTGTAGGTGTTGAATTAGAGGAAGTATTGTCAAAAGATAAAAAAGGTATCCTAGTTTCACGAGGATCTACTGGAAGCTGAACGAGTGGAAGTAAAGAAGTGTAAAAACATGTAAAAGACAACCGTATCATTCTTCTTTATCTAAGAAGTGTAAAAACATGTAAAAGAAAAGTTTCTTTTCTGACTCTATTGAAGAGATTCGAATTGAGAATGATGACTTTGTGATGAGAGATAACACGACAAAAGGCGAAAAAAGTAGATTGTTATGGTTGCGCGTGGCGAACAATGGCTGATTTTTTATCCAATCAAGACGATTCCACCGCAGCATTTAAAGAAGGAATGGAATAACAGCGCTATTCAATGCTTAGTAATCACAAAAGGAAGCATCATCAAAATATTGGGTCCGCTTTTAAACAAAATAATACCGATCTAAAGCTAGAGTTCGTATCAGAAACCGTAACAGTTACTTCCACATAACAAATAAGTTAACATTCATCACAAGGGATCTGCCAAAAGTTGAGATTCTCATATACAAAAAGTCACATTAGACAACATACTCCAATGACCCGAATCAAAGTTGATCACGTTGGCGAATCACACGAAACAAAACAGATGATTCAACAACATGACAAGAAGGTTGCGGCGGTTGTAATTTCGTACGAAGTATGCTTACCATGGGCTTGAGGTTGCAGGCGACGATGACGTTGAAGGAGGTAGCATTGACCTGAGAGACATGGCAACGAGGCTTCTCATCCTCCAGAAACACTTTGGGGTGCGACTGCAGCATGGACCTGATTTCGGAGGTGATGGCAGGCAACTTCTCCAAAGACGACAGCTTCACTGGCACGTTCAATTCAAGTCCTCGGGACCTGACACGGGACCTGTTCACTATCACCTGTGTATATACAATATATGTATGTCAGTACTTCCATGTCAGAAAGATATGTTTAACTATTGCACAAATTAATTCATACCAATTAGTGTATCAATTAAAGTATTGATTTATTAATTGCTCAATCAATACATGCGATGCGGAAGATCTGAAAAGGGTGTTGATCGATTTGAAGTGTCCTGCTAAAGTTAGCTTACCTGGCTGGAGAAAAAGGAGTTGGGAACAGTCGTGGGGAACTTATCATGGTTCAGCATCTCCGTTGAATGCAGACCAATTTCCACTACCTGACCACTCAAATCTCCTGCCTGCGAACATATACCCACATTACGTCGTCAAAATTTGAATGGAAAAGTTTGTGTACTGTGTTCGAACTGGACACAGGATCAGGCTTTGAAGATTATTCAATTATTTGATGACGATATATTATCGGTTCGAACTTTTGAGTGAACTTCTTAGCAAGTGTTGCAACCATGATATTGCTGAACGATTAAGGTCATCGAAACGACATTTGTTACAATTAGTTCTGAAATATTGTAAAACTACCGTACTTTGTGTTGCTTGGTTATAGTTTTTTAGTGGTAGGTACAACCAATTTTATTACTTCGCAGGTTTTGTAGGGATGAAGATTCTTCAGATGCTTACACAGAACTCTTGCAGAATGAAGAGTGAGTGAGTGAGTAAACTGGTGAAATTGCATGACAGTAAAATCAGTCACTCACGGTAATGTAGTCGCCCTCAGCGAAAGGCCTCGAGAATTGAATACCAAGTCCACTTAGTAAGTTGCCCAAGAGGTCCCGAGCTGCAAACGCCGTTGCGATTCCTGCAGCAATCAAGTTCACACAATAGCATCATTTCAAGCACAGACTTCGAAAGGCGAGTATCAGCAACATATCCATCAAAACCTCGTCTGGAATTCCATGTCATTACCTGGAGATTGTGTTCTGAAAAAGTAGGAAATCACACCCTAAAATTATGGTATGTGTGCTTACCTCCAATTCCACCGACTGTGAGGACGGATTGGACGGCGACACCGCAGGACTCAGCGAACGCCATGCTTCCGAGTAACAACAAAGCAATGGACGAGAGACGGTCCATGGTGAGGTACCGCTCCCTGTCAGCCTTCTCCAACTGTTTGCCCGCAACGATCCGCGTGAAAACATTCCTCTTGTAAAGGTACAGGAACCATATCAGGCTCAGCACCATCACCCCGCTCCTAATCTGCCCCAGATACTGCGCTCCCATAGATTTGGGTGCCACCAAATAGCCTCTGCAATACCCCCAACATCTTAATTACTGCCATGAACATATTGTAGAGCGCACCAACCTGCTTGAGAATCAGCCTATTCCAGCTCCAAGATTCACACCAAGCAAATCATGGCCTACCTCAGAGCATCACTTTCCAGCTCAAAAACAACCTACCCTAACATTTGTGATCGAAACACAGACGGTCTTGGCCTACTACAGCTTTTTCCAGCTAGCACAAGACCGTGAAAGTGATATCTCCAGACATTTTGCAATCCGCCTCAGTTAACAAACGCCATAGATCTCAAGCACTGGAAAATTCGAGCTAGGTCCAATCGATGTACTATAATTGATTTGCAGAGTTTAGAAATTGGTACTCACAGGTAGCTGAAGGTGAGGGCACCGGCAAACAAGCGAGCGGGATCTTCCAAAGCTCCGAACACGCTCTGGTGAAATGGCACGTTGACAGCGTACTCCGGTCCTAGAACACGCGCCTTGGCACCCTTCTCGACGTAGTTATGGCAGCGACGAAGCAAGTTGGGCAGCACCAGCCATGTTGCCAACGACATCCCCACCGCCAGCGTCCCCGGCACCACAAACTCCATCAAACTAGCTCGACTCAAAGGCTCCATCTTGTCCATACTCCAAAGACTGCAAAAAAGAAGATTTCTCTCACTGTCAATCAGCTCAAAAACTCGACTCTTGCCGATCCTCGATCACCTTACTGCATACAATCACCTTCTCAATTCCAGTTTCGATCAACTTTCGTTCCCCAAAGCTCGACACCAAGATCGAAAAACAATGAAGAACACTGCAGAAAAGAAGAGGGTACCGCACCACACTTACTTACTGGAACTTTATTTCGATGCGATAAGCTAGAAGTTAGCGATTCCCTTCTGTTGCCAAAGCTCTACACCACGCAGACGAGATTAGAAACAAAGGAAGAACTTTGTCTGCAACTACAGAAAACAACCAACTTCCTTGAACCTTACTTTGCAGAAATTGACGATCTAGACGTCGGACAGACACTTACAAACTGGAGAAAGCTCAACAAGATTAAGCAACAATAGAAGAAGTTTGTCTGCACCTACAACTGTCTGCAACTTTACTTTGCTGCAATAAGCTAGAAATTAGCGATCCCCTTCCATTGCAAAAGCTCTACACAAAGAAGAAGAGAATAAACAACATAGGAGAAGCTAGATAACTGTACTTTGTCTGCAACTGCAGAAAAGAGGGTACCCTAAAACACTTACTGGAATTTTATGTTGCGATCTAGACGTTAGGAATTCGGGAAAGTTTATCGGCTCGGCCGTCGTCTGTCTGACATGAAAATGTGAGCAATCTTAAATGAATATATGGGCTTTCTTTATGATTATATGGGGCTTGGTTTTTTTAGGGGAGGTTGACCATATCAGAGGGCGCAGTTCGGGCGGGCGGCCGGACTGCCAGCTACCTGGCGACTGCCAGCAGAGTTCAGGTCCACGTGGCAGGCCACATAGTTGTGCCATGCTGGCGATTACTTCCCGCGAATGACACGTGTGCAGATTTTCCTCCGAATCTCGAATCTTCCGTATCCCTCTTGAAATTTTAATATCACTGCCTAGTAGGATAGAGATACCATGAATCTAGAGTTATTCCTTATTCAAAAACTAGATCTCTATATATATAAAAGAACAGGATTACGGTTCTCTATGTTTGTCCCTCCTTGGCGATGCATGGTCATGTATATAAGGTATGAAGAGTTTTAAAGAGTTTGAAGAGTTTCCATAAGTGGTATTTGATTGTTATTAAGAGTTTATCAGATCATAAGAATATAACAAGGAGGCAAAGCGACAAGGAGTATGACACATGAAATTGGGAGCAAAGAAGAAGTGAAGGGGGTGAAAATAACTAGGATTCGAGAACAAAAGATAGGAATTGGGAGCAGAGGATAGGAATTGGAAACAGAGGATGGGAACCATGAACAAATAATGAGAACTAGGAATGAATGATGGGAACCGGGAATAAATGATGGAAACCAATAAGGGAATTTGGGGATGGAGAAATGGGAAAAAAAATTGGGAACCATGAATGGCAGTTTGGAGGTAGGGAACCAATAAAAAATATATATATGGAGAATGGGGAACCATAAATAATAGAGGACGGGAACAATGGAACGAGGGAATGGAGGACATGCTACAAGTTTTAAAAACACAGGGAACCAAAAAGATGAGTACGAAGGACATGCTATAAAGAACGAAGGACATGCTATAGAGAATAGAGAGCAAGGAACTTGCTTATTCATTGCATATCCCATTATTCCAACATCACTACAACCTCCAACTTCGTATTTGTTTTTACACCTAGGTCAGAATTTTCTACATATTTTATAATTTCATGTGATGTCTGTATCCTCCGGACACGGGTAAGGACTTGTACAATTTTAGAGAATTTGGAAATATCCAAGGTACAATGTTCAATCAGTGATGGTAACGTCTTTTTATTTTTGTTGATTAGAGAAAAGAATTTGTGATTTTATGATGCAATTAGTGTGATTTTTGGTGGTGTTGAACTACGGAAATTAATGTCTAAAGTTTTGTATTGTCTTTGGACTAGCAAAGTCTGAAATTCTAAGAATAAAGACATTCTTTATTAAGTTTTGGATATTGGGGATCTCTAAAGAGTTCATGTATTTTGAAATGTGAAATGAATAAATTCCTTACACCAACACTATGTGCACATATGCAAAGTCAATCACTGTAGTAGAAAGTATGCAACAATAAAATAGACATAAAGAACACCCTAACATAAAATTCTATCTTTGATGCTAATCTTTCCAAAAAAAGACCTAGTTGAAAAAGTGACATTTACATATTGGAATTTCTTATATTTTTGTTTTTCCAATCTTAAACAATATTATGGAAGCCGATTCCACTCAGTACCCTTTGTTTTAGACCTTTTTCCATGCTATATGTTTAAATTTAGAAAATCAATACCTATATCATGGAGGATTAAGAAGAGCCAACTTGGAAATCTTAGAGCCGCTAAAGCCTTCAAAATATCTACTTGTGCATAATGCACTGCATAACACTTATCACATGGCACTTTACCTAAATAATAACTATATCGTAATTTGGGATCACAAATGCGCATGTACCCTTATAGTTTTTTTGAGGTGGCTTCTGTAGCAACTTCACATGAGTGTAGACATGTAGAAAGTTGGGTTCTTTGACGTTTTCTTTTTTTTCTTTTTTTTTTAAATTTCTCTTCTTTGCCCTCTTGTAATACATACTCTAGAGAATAGGAATCAAAATTGGTATGATGAATCCAATTTCATAGAATAAAGAAAGAAATATTATTGCTCTTTTACCAAGTGTAAGATTACAAGAGTATTTGTAAATTGTTTGGGTTTCTCACAGAGAATAGCGAATAGAGCAGAGAAGAAATATTCTAGTAATTTAAAATTGCCAAATTGAGGTGCTCCAAAGATTCTCACCACTTCAGAGAGATGGAGTGCAGTGCGTTTGGTCACGATTGGAGGGCTAGAAACGACACTATAGGTAGCAAAAGTGTCGAGGTTGGTTTTTGCGATTACACCTTGCGGTTTGCTTGGAGAGAAGTTGGGTTAAGTGCTTCTTAGAAGATTCCTAAATCTTGTTTGTCACAGGAAAAATATACAAGAGAGGCTACAATTGCAAGAATTCATAAAAAGTGGACAATAGAGGATTAAAAGAGAGTTGTATTTGATGATGAAACGAAGATAAATCGTCCTAATTCATATGGGAGGGCTTGGTGTTAGGTCAATGACACAAAAGCTCACGTGATTGTGGAGTGAAGGAGACAATGAAGCATGGTTGAAGGTTTTTGATGCTATGGAGTTGTATAACAACAAGAGGTGTAGGTGATTTGCAAAAGGTGGATGGGCATTTAGGTGCGAAAGGACTATATTACAATCTTGCTATGGAGATTTGTACTTGAGTTTAGAGAAATTAGGATACTTGAATCTTAAATAGCAACATTTCTAGCATCATAGTGCTTCTATACACAAACACTAATTGTTTGGAATGATTCTTACAAGCAACCATTCACTATTTTAGAGTTGTCAGTTCAGTCCCAAGCCTAAATCTCATAGAACCTCTTTGGGCAACTCTCAAACATTGTTTGAGTTCCTATCCAACTCTTCCTATAGGTCTTTTTTAATCATGGGTGCATGTGGAGAGTTATATAGACGATCACCACTAAGCAATGTTGGAGATTGTATCGGTTAGAATGCCACATCAAAGTGTAGTTGTTTTGACTGCGCGTGGAAAGTGAATAAGAGTTTGACCACTTTGTATATAACGCCTCAAAAATGAATCTATATATATAATCAATTTTAGCACTATGTATAATGTAGTGTCAATTACTTTTTCAATTTTCTTGAGATAATTATTTAATCTATGCTCTCAAACTTTCAATCATGTTCAAAATGTATTACTTTGATTATTCACACTCTCTACATTGTTCCTTTTTTGGAATCAAATACCCTCATAGACTCATTTCTTAAAGTCGTTGTATACTATCAACCCCATTCCTGGGTTTTGGTGTTAACCCTTAAACGCCCATGGGCTCTCGCAACCTAAAACTGGATCACAACATCTCTTGGACTTGGGCATTATGAATACTAGTGCACTTTTTGAACTTAGGCATCATGAATGAACCAATCAATGATAAGCTTGCAACCTCCTACAAGGTTATGTACAACCCCAACCTACCTACTACAATCATTAGAGAAAATTTGGGGTGTGAGGAAGGCCAGTACTTTTGGCTCGAAAATCAATAATTTTTTTTCGATAAATGCTGAAATTACATAAAAATGGTACTGACCCGAGTTCACATCAAAACTGCCCGCCAATGGGGAAGAAGCGGCATGGCCTTGGTGGCAACGTAGTGGGCCTAGTTGACCACCGGATTGAAGGATGTGGCAGTTAAGAAGGACCGGAATTCATGAGTGGCGGCCGAGGTGGCAACGGCCGTGCTTGCCGCACGAGTACCGGCACAATGAATGCTCAATAAAATAACGATGCTTTAAACTATTTTATGCCCACCTCGTAGTACTACAACAATGTAAATGTAAATGTGTAAAAGGTTTTACTTGTTGGAAAACGGAATCCACTACCTTAAATCAACGTACCGGCGTTGTAGAGGGTGATGGGGAAGTCCTTTTGGGTTGACTTCACATTCCACGTGGACATGCCAATTATAATTGTGCACAAGTAGAATAGCTTCCCCCCAAATGAGTTGGCTACATTCATGTTGCTCCTAGTTTGCATGGCATAATGTTGAGCGAGTGCGAGTCAAATGCTCTCCCGCCAAATGAGTTGGCCTCTTTCGTGTTTCCACCAAGTGAGTTGGTTTCGTTGTGGCCTAGGGATATCATGGCACTTCTGCATGTTTCCAACAGAGGTCAAGGAGTTTAGAGTAGAGTTGAGCGTAGTTTTGCTCCACATTTATGCATTAGCTTTAGCTGTGTATTGCCTAGACTTGCTCATGTGAACAGGAAAGGTGTTCGAAGTTAGCTTAGTGGTTCTCTGAACAAATCATAGCAACTCGGATGTTTCCAACGGGGTCAAGCCGTCAAGGTTGTCGGTCTTGTTTTATAGCTTCAGGTCTTGAGCGGTGATTTACTTATGCGGTGAAAACAGGAGTTCGAAGTGAGTGTAGTTGTGGCCTAGGGACAGTTATGGCACTTCTGGATGTAACCAATAGAGATCAAGGTAGTAAGTCCTATTCAAGAGCTTTAGCTCTAGAGCGTAGATTTGCTCTGTGGTGAGGAAAGGAGTTGAATTGACGAACAAGTGCCGAAATCACAATTTCCAGCCTTGAGAGATTCTGGAGCCACCAACATTGACCTGTGGGTGGATGGTAATTTGTATCCATCACATCCACACACTAGAAAGCCACCTGAGTTTCATAGTGTGAAGTCACTTCTAGAATTTGTATGTCACGGAGAATCTGGCCTATTAGGATATGCTAAGAAACTTGTTAATACAAATGATGTTGTGAAGGGCTTGGAGTGTGAATTGAGGAAAACACGCGCCTCTATTGCACTCTTAAGGCATGATGTTGATGTTGCTAATGAAAGGTGTACCCTACGTTCAGAGGAACTTCTTGGAAGTAGTAGAGAAGAGATTGCAACATTGAAGAGTGAATATGACGTTTTGAGATTTCGATGTTCTTCGCTAGAGCAAGAATTAAAGAATAGCGAGAATCTCATGCGGTTAGCCTTGCAGTAGCATTCGATGAGGGACGACAAGTCTGCAGATGAAGAGTTGGTTAGACTAAATCAGGATCTTGAAGTAGCGAAGAAGGCGTTACTCAAGCTTCGAGAGGAAGTTAGAGAGGATAGTGAACACTCCAAAGAGGTACGCAAGTTAGAGCATCGAAGGGTCTCGTCGATTTAGCGAAGTGTGGAGGCGCAGCTAAAGCGCGTATTGCAAAGATCCGAAGCTTGTTACAACCGGCTGTTGTTCAATCTGTGCATGTTGGAAACAAGACGTCGAATGGGAGGAAACGCTTGTGTGGTGGCAAGGATACACAAGATGAGACCGGGCAAGCACTTGGACGATTACTATCACAAGGAGAGACATGGGCATTCTTTGTCTCGAACCGCGAAACAATTTTGCTGCCACTAGGATGACAAACTACTACCTCAAGAATTGGGGAAGAATTGGGAATGAAGGTATATTGGCGGCATGTGATATGACTGGAGTATCTCAGAAGGGATATGGTGAGATTTACAAAACAATCAAGGGGCGAGTGCAGCTTGTTGACAAGCGCTTGAAGCCAACATTTTTACCAAACCCGCACAAGGTATCAGATGAATCCACCCCATTTTATGATTCTTCTTACATTGTCTTCAAAATCAGTATTATTTACAGTAGGTTGAAAACAAACTTCAAGTAGATCTACTTTGCCAACATGCTAACATATGTCTTCTATCAGGTAAGTTTGTTGCGACGAGAGCTGAATTCAAAGTTGATGGATCTTGTTGGTGACTACTACTACATCGAAAGTACATTGGAGATTCAATCAAATGCTCCAATGACAAGTACAAAAGAGAAGAAGAGGAAAGCAGAGATAAGTCGGGTTGTCTTGACAGCAAAGAATTCTTTGTTTGTTGATATTGAACACGTGCAAAGGACTATGGTGAAGTTGTACGGTTTTACCACGGAAGGTAATTAACTTCTACAGAAAATTCTGAGAATTTAGCGTGATAGAGTTGAATGAGATGTCTTGCAGAATGGTTAATGGGTTTCTAGATATTAACTCCAACAATCTGTTTGAATTCACAGAAGTTGGAAACAAGCCGCTGGTGTTCGTGTTGAAGATGGATGAAGCGGAGATTATGCATGGAAGGAAGTTTGAAAGGGTTAGCATAACCCTCATGAATCGTGCGTTAGACACTAGCATTCAGAAAACTGACGATAGGTATTTCTCAGTCCAATCTGAAACAGAGATATGGCCTATTGCGTGCTTTGAGGTTGCGAAGGAGTCCCACGAAGTGCTTCAGTGGGTGTTCCAACAAACACAATTCCCTGCAGTGATCAAAGCACAAGATGAAGGTCAAGTACTTACAGTGGAGGGTGTTGGAACCTTCCAAGTCGAGTGGCATTTGTCCGCGGACATGAAAACAATCAAATGTTTGTATGGGTTGAAACATGGAGCCAATGCCAAACATTCATGTATTTATTGCAATCAAGAGCGGACGAAACCTGTGGTGGGATCAGCTGGAAGTGTTACTTTGGAGGCTAAACGAAGGAAACATACATGGCATGGAGGTTTATTTGCTAGTAACGTACACTGTCAACCATTGTCCATTAGCAGAGAGTTACGGTGGAAGCCTATTCTACCAATCCCACTTGAGAGAGTACATATCTGCACTCTACATGCGTTGACGAGAATCATGGAGAAGATTCTTCATCTGCATTTCATTTTCATTTGGACTATGACAAATGAGGCCCGTCAAGAAGTTGCCATAGAGAACATGGACAAGAGCTTGTCAGCAGCTGGACTTCATGGTGGCAACGTACGCATTATGAAGGATCCAAAGCTAAGTGGTGTTTCCAGCAACATTCCTATCAAACCCTTCGTGAGTGGCGTGACTGCAGTCAGGATGTTCCAACCATCTACTTGGTCAGGACAAGATCGGGTTTGGAAGGATGTCCTCCGCTCAAAAAACAACACCCTCGACCAAGGTACGCAGTATTTGGACAAAGTCGAAATGTGGCAAGCGTTGGAAACAATATTGCCATATCTTGTGGGCCTTTCTTTAGATCAACAACAAATCGATACTTTTAGAGGAAAAATTAAGAAGTGGGGAGAGCTCTATGTGAAGTGCTTTGGAGAAAACCATGGCACTCATTATATGGTGAGTTTCCACTTTTGCATACTTCTGTAATTTTTGGTTAATAAGCCTATTGCCATCTGGGCATATCTACATGTTTGAATTCTCCCACTAATTTCTCTTATTATTGGCTTTGCAGCATAACCTTGTGCGGCATGGTCCTTGGTTTGTGGAAACATACGGTAGCCTTGCTGTCTGGAACAATCAAGGCATGGAAAAGTCACATCATGCAGCAAAGGCGGCTAATCAACACCATACTCAGCATGGTGGTACTAAAGACAGAACAAGTGCTATTGTTCAGCAGTACCAGCACTGGTATAGAAATATTCAACACAGGTTTGCTAAGCAAGAACAATTGCAAGCAACATGCAACGTCAGATCACAAGAAAATCAAGCAGCGTCGACAGCTCTAATGGAGAAGAAGAGGATAGCCTATAACGCAAGTAATCCAGTGGAGGCAGCTCGAAAGTGGAGGGAAGATAGAGTACGAGTAGGTAAAGCTTGGGTGAGAGAAGTTGAAGGCGAGGATGTTTCCAACAAGCCTGTCATAGTCTAAGTACAAATAGTGGTGACGCTGAGCAGTTTAGAATGTTCCCAACGTAGATAAGGTGCGTCCCTCATTTCTGTATTACTCCATTGCCGCATCTTCACCGGGATTTGGGATCGCTTCCTCTGTAACGATTGTCTTGTTGGCTGCATGTCATTATGCAATTGCTTACGACTCACATTCACTATTCAATTCAAAATAACTCCAAAAAAATGTATCGCCATTCAAATGATCTCACCTAGTTTTTCGGCGGCTACATCCTGCAACCTTGTCATCATGTTGGAAACGTCCTTCTCCATCCAGGAAGTAAGAGGGTATCCAAATTGAGCCATCCAAGCACCACTGAACTCATCTTCGCAACGTGGGCAACCGTATTTTTGATCCGCCAACAGCTGGGCAATGCATACGGGGTGGTACTCACACCCGCAAGAAGCAATAATCACAGCACGCGCTACAAAACCTTGTTTTTTGCAGCCCGCACACAACTTTGGTTGTTTTCTCCACATAGCAGGGACGGACGTACCTGTTGGATACATGAATGGAGCCCTCGGACCGAGCACGAAGGAAGGAGTTTTGAGCCTACGTACCTTCTCCTCGGATTCCACAACAGCAGCGTTGCACATTTCTAAAGTGCGTTTTGACACTGCCAACGACCCCCTTTCAATAGATTTTATTGAAGCTTTTGCGTGCTCTTCAGCCTCCGACATTGTGATCAATTTCTCCAATGTCTGTCGTTCCTGCAACAGCTTGTGCATAGACAACGCACTCGCGCTCGTGCCTTCGCAACTTGGAGAAATAGGGTTAGAATGTATCCCTGAGGCATACCGGACCTCCAATTCTTCTCGGTGTTTAGCACAAGTGACAGGTGCCTCCTTTGATTCCGCCAAGGACCTCAAAATACCCTCGTGCGCGGCTGTTGCTTTGTCCCTGAGTTGGCGATAATCCAACAATTCTGCTTCTGCCTCCGCAAGAGCTTTCGAATTGTGCCGTGTTGGAGAACCTGTCCTAGTCCTCTTACGCCCGGTGGTAGTCGTGTAGAAATGGCTCATAATAGCGCACAAGTGCGCAAGTTGCTCCCTGATCGCAACAGGTCCCAGTTTGTGGCGGTTATGTTTCTTCTGGCTTATTCGAGTGTTGCGCCTTTTGATTGCTTCTGACACCCAGTCAATTTCGAGGTTGTGCACGAATGTGGCATAGCAAGCGCGTAAGAACCTCAAAGAAAATTGGTCATTGGAAATAGAGCCACCATACACGAGCTTGTGGTGTTCAAAAAATTGTTTTGCTTGGATTCTGTCAAGACACAAGCTGATTGGAAACCTGTATGGATCGGTGCCTGTCTTCCATTTCTCTCTGATCTCCTCCTCAGTGACTTGCGTTAGGTTTGCAACTTGATCCACGGGTGGTCCACGAGGGCACAATCCCGCAACAACCGTGAAGAATCGCGCATCGTAAACACCGTGCCTTCCTTGAAGCACGGGGGCAGCAGCGGTTATCAACTGCTTCAGGTCTTCAGGAATTCCATCCAGTGGGATCGGCTCTTGAAACTCATCTTCTCCGGACAGCGTCTTCTCTACTCCGCCAGGGCTCTCAATCTCTTCAGGCACATGCTTCGTTTCCACCTCCGGGGACTCTCTGTGATCTCCCGAATTCCTCCTGCAAGCACGAGCCGGTTGTCTGGACATGTTGGAAACAGATAGCGAGTACTACGTATTCAGTCTGAGGCTACTACGTATTCTACAACATACTCTGAAAGGCTAGAAGAAAACTTAGAGAAAGAAAAAACATTGGTACCACTCCGTAGGAGGAGTTGGTACTTGTTGGTTTGAGGCGAATCATAACACTCAAGTTGATGATGTCAACTTCATCATGTAACTTGCTCAAAGCTTCTAATCCATCAGTTCGTTACAAGTGATGATTGCTTTCTTTTTGGAATTACGTCAAAGCCTCACATCAGTTTATCACATATGATAATTACTTTGCAATGAGTAACTTGCAACTCACTTGGTTGTTGCCATCAATGTTTTTTTCAACAATCCTTCAAAATCAATGAATTTGATTCACTGATGATCCTAATCAAATACCCAAATATCTCACACGGCAAGTAATCGAGCACCGAAGTAATCGAGCACCTAAGTAATTGAGCACCCCGAGGTTCCCACGTGCAAAAATTTTAATTAAACTATGCACCATTGCAGTTTGTTTCCATCGACTGCGTCAGTGTCTCCCTCCGTTTCGATGGCCGCTTGTTTTTGCCACCTCTGAGTCTCAGACGTCGATCGCTGCCGTGTCGCTGCCGTGTTAGTACTTGCGGTGTTAGTGTCGTTTCCGTGTTAGTGCCGCTGCGGTGTAGAGCTTCGTTGCGGTGTAGAGCTTCATTGCGATTTGGTGTCGGTGCGACGCTTAGAGCTTTTCTAGTTTTCGGCAGCTTAGGGTTTGTTTGCGGTAGATAGTTTCCAACACGTCGTGAGCTCTGCTGTATGTTTCCCTAAGTGTCGCTGTGAGCTTGTGTTTAGGGTCGCTGTGTCACTGCGAGCTTGTGTCGCTGTGAGCTTGTCTTCCAGTTTAGGTTTATCGCTTGTGTGTAGTTTATCGAACTTGTAGCGGTTTCCAACATGGCCTCCGCCCCCACAGGCCGTAGCAGTAGGAGTCTCGTCAAAGGCAAAGCTGCTCTGAAAGCAGAGGAGCGGGAGGAGTCTCCTAGCAAGAAAGATAACTGGGTCATTCCGGTTCCCAAACAGTTGTCATGGGAGGAGCCCTTCGATTTAGAGGGGTTTCCTCCTCTCCTTACTGAGAAACTTCTTGAGTCGGCACCGTGCTTGTTAGGAAGAGAGAATGCTGTTTACGATGAGGACTTTTTTATCGGATTTGTGGGCTGTGCAAAGAAGGAGTCTTGCCGAAAGATGTGACCGACGCCATGGTCCCAGTAAGTGTGTATGAGCGCTGGTGGGAGAGAGGAACGGGTGTCAACAAGTCAAGGTACTTCTTGGAGAAGTGCACGAAGGAGATGCACAAGATCGCGTATGTGAAGATGTACTAGCGTGTTTACAACGAGCCTCCTGACAACAAAGCCTTCAGCCAGACCTTCTTACGGGCGTGCGTGTACTACTTCAACTTCGATGGAAAGGGTGGCAAGAATCCGGTGAATTGGGCCGGACAAGCTGCAAAGGTGATCACCGATCGAGATGCCCATGCGAAGAACAATCCCCTGAAGTTGGGCCCTCCCGCATTGAAGCTGCAACTTGCACACATCATCGACGACTGTGTTGACTACTTCGAAGGAGTCCCATAAACTCGGGATGTTGGAAAAAAGGCCGACTGTGGTGAGGAGAAGGGCAAGCAGAAGTTGAAGGAGTTGCCAAAGGCAATATCCAACTGGAACGTGGGCGCTCAAAAACGCGCAGATGAAGTGGCTCTGAAGAAGGATGCACTATCAAAGTTGGAGGCCGAGAAGGTGGAGATTGAAGCCGAAGATGAGAATCTAAACTCCAAGAAGGACGAATTGTGCAAAGCTTCTAAGGACTTTCTCAAAGCTGGAAACATGGAGGAGAAAGCGCGTGTCGACAAGGAGCAACGACAAGTCAGCGCGAAGATTGCAGCCAACAACGAGAAATTGGAGGAATGTGAGGACCTGATTGATGGGACACAGAAGACCATAGCCCAGGAAGAATAGAAGCTGCGTGGTCTCAAAGAGGCGCTAAGTCAGCTACAGAAGAAATGCGCAGCCGAGAAAGCAGCTCAGTACTCTATCAAGCCCAAAAATCCTGCTGGAAATAGGATAGCAACTGAAGGACGGGCGCCAAACCTTAACACAACCACACCATGCGGACTCTGCAATCTGCTGTTTGTTTCCAACAGCATAGTACCATTATCGTGTGGTTGTTTATTTCACCCCTGGTGTTTGTGGCCAGAACTCATTTCAGGAGTTCGTGATTGTCCGCTGTGTTCACAAGCTCTCGATGCTTTTTGGTTGGATTCTTGGGGGTTTGGTTTCTTAGAAATGCCCGACGGTAACCCTAAACCCGATGACAAGGCCCCGGCCCAGGTAGGAGAGCCGGTCATGGAGCGCAAGAAAGCGCCTACTGAACAAGCTTCCAGAAAGAGTGAAGCAGCCTCTAAAAAGCCGAAGCAGAACAAGACGCAAAACAGGACTCCGTCGCCTAAAGCTGGTAAGGCAGATTCAACCACGTGTTTTCAATGTTGGCCCATACCTGTGCACATGTACGTGTTCTAGAGCACGTGGTTGAATTTGCGCGATGTTGTAACCGTCATGCTGGATGTGCGATGTTGGAAACAGACGCTAAATCAGTGGAGGACAAGAAGAAGGGAGAGCATACCAAGGGGTCTAAAGGTGACACCAAGACCGGCTCAGCAAAGGCAAAGTCACATCCAACGTCGTTAAAGGGGGCGCAAGGCGACGACGTTCCTTTAAAAGACAAGGCTGGTAAGACAAATTCAACCACGTGTTTTACTTCAGCTATTTCATTGCTGGCCGGTACCTGTGCACATGTGTAGAGCGAGTGGTGCTTGATGCGCGATGTTGTAACCGTCCTGTTGGATGTGCGATGTTGGAAACAGAAGCTAAACCAGTGGAGGACAAGAAGAAGGGAGAGCATACGACGGGGCCTAAAGATGACAGCAAGACCGGCTCAACAAAGGCAAAGTCACATCCAACGTCATCAAAGGGGGCGCAAGGCGTCCAAGCTGTCCAATCTAGTAGTACTGACGACGACGTTCCTTTGAAAGACAAGCAATTTAGGATAAAGAAGAGGCCAGCTCCTAGCGTAGCTGAGGGTGAACCACCTTCTAAGGTGCTGAAGCAACATAGCACTGTATTGCCTATGGCCGGTAAGGAAACTTACACTCGTTTAATTAAGCCATGTCATTTGTTTGCCCATGGTAGTGCACATGTGTGAAGGACATGTTCCGTACTGTGTACGTTAACGCAAACTTGTTCTTGTGCAAGATGTGGTATGTTGGAAACAGAAGCTAAAGCGGTGGAGGACAAGAAGAAGGGAGAGCATACGAAGGGGCATGAAGATGACACCGCGACCAATTTGACGGACAAGAAGAAGGTAGAACGTACATCTGACAGTCCTTCCCTAGTTGGCTCACCATCATGTGACAGTGGGTCGTTAGAAAAGGTGAATTCCGTGATTGAACAAGTGTGCTCAAGCGCAGATTCCTGAGAGCTTAAGTATATTACAGTTTGTCGTTTAGCCGCGCCGGACAAGGTGGAAGCAATGTTAGAATTTATGATTTTGACTTACATATTTTGTCAATGCCAAACATTTGGGTGTGGAATGAAAAATCCTTATTTACACATTGACCTTGTTTTCGTAACCGTTGGAAACATCACAACAGAGCAAAGGTGATGGAGAAAGTGAAGCTGAACCACCTACAAAAGCAGCCTCGCCAAAGCCGCAGGTGACAAATAAAGATCTTCTTGGAAACCAGCCAGCATGTCATTTTACACCAATGAGATTCCCCGTTAAACCGCGTTCATCAATTCAACACCCAGAGAAACGGGCACCACCAGTGAAACGCGCAGGTAAAAAATCAACCACTATATCGGCGGTTTTTAACGCACAACTAGCATACACAGAAGCTGTCTGCCAGGCAAATCAATACTTGTACGATAAAACAACCATATTCAATTTCGATTAATTTTTAACTTTCAAAAAAAGAGGGATGAATTGCTCAAGCATGCAACATGCTCTTGTCCATGTGTTTGTTGGAATGCTACTCTGTCTCTAAACGGATGATATCTTAGTGATGCTAGTTGTGTTTCATTGGATGAGGCAAAGACACGCGAAGCGATGATGTTTCCAACAGTCTCGTTTCTCCTTGAGACCTCCACCGAGATGCTTTTGAGCCACCATTGTTTATAGACGTTAAAAACCGAGGTACTTGCCACCTCCGGAAGACATAGTCGACCTTGATTCGAACCGTGTGTTCGCGATATGGAAGCCTGCAAGGGAGCCATGAGGATCATGAATGGGAGAAGAACTCAATCACCGGAGGGAATAGTGTCTCGATTGACCAACGACTCTCAAGCAAAGATCTCGAGCGGCGGCCATGAGACATCTGCGGCGACATCGAAAGTCCGCTCAAATCTTTGGGAGATGAGCTACTCGGTTCTCCGTAAAGTTCGCAAACTTCATCGGACTTCCTATCCTTCATCGAGAAAGGCTGTTTTCCACCTACCGCTTAGGCGAAGATTGCAAATTTTATCTACAAGTTGAAAGCGCCTTAAGTTTAGAGTTGGCCAACCAGACATGTTTTACCCAGAAACATGTGTAGGAAAAAAAGAAACATTTTTTCCTTGTTTAGATACCTGTTGGAAACATCACGTTGTAAACTCAAAACATTTATTCTACTACATATTCTAAGACCACCCTTCAATGCAAAATGCTCACAACAAAGAAGTAGTTGTTGCCACCGGATTTGTGCAGCGCGCTACAAAAAAAACGCATTGTTTTATAAATACCAAAAGTCCACCTTACGGTGATCCCTATCACGATTTAAGGTCATTGGCCACATATGTATAAGTCCGTCCGACCGCCTTCGTACACAGGCACTTGCATCAACAATACTAATACGATCTAATTTCCGATAAGTCACTCTTCCTAGCAAGCAATATTTCACCTAGCTAGTAACTCCTACTATTTCGAATGCCCAGGGAGGAAGGACTCTTGCTACGGGATGGACATTCGTGTCTGCGATTGATGTTGACAACCGCACACCGGGTTTCCGAACTGAATCGAAAATCCTTTGGAACAATATCCCCCAACGTAATGCGAGACCTCTCGACGAATATGTGACAACGGCCATGTTTTCCCACTTCAAACGCCGCCATTGTCACACCTCCAAACAAACAAGGAAGAAGCACCAAATCCTCCTCTTGAACTTGGTCAATCTGTTGCCAACTTACACCATCTTGCCCTAGACGCTCTCTCCCATACTTTAAATTTGCGTACAACGTCGATCGCCCCACATGGTACTTGCGTTGCACAACAAACCGCGTTTAGGGTCTTAATCTCCAAATCGGTTTTCCTTGACAGCCGCTCCCTCCTCTCAAGCTTGACGATTAGATTTTACTGGCATTAGCAACCTCACGCACTGGAAAGGTAAGGTGTGCATCAATATCGTGCACCTCACGATATCTTTGCCAAACACAATTTTTTGATGCCAACCCGGATCGATGAGGCTCAAAAATAGTTCATCAGATGGATTTTTAACGATATACAAGGTGGCTGTGCGCCTCATGTTTGCCTCCTCAGGTGCAAACAAATCGACAAAGACATGCAGTGGTAAAAACCACTGCAAATGCCCCATTCGGCTTCCAGTGGTGGGCTTTGTAACGGCCTCAAAATCTTGGCGCAACTTAAAGCGAAACGCTTCGCTGGTGTGCATGTCGGGGAGGGGCCACTCTGAGTCGGTTAACGCCGGCAAAAGGAGTGGCTCAACTGATCCATAGAGCAGGCCTGGTGTAGGCGGAACATACACAAGATTAGAGTAAAAATTCCATTGTCGAGAAGCTGTTGTAAGATCTCGCCATTGCGAGTGGCTTCCCGATGTCATTTGTGGAGAACCACAATGGGTCCGAGTATAGAATCGGGGTCTACCGAGTCCTCGAAAAATGATCGAACAAAACTGCTTCCAACACGGAGCACATCACACAAATTAGTATAAAAAAACACGTTCGGAACGTTACAGAAAACAATTTTCCTAACGGTCAATCACAATTGCAATGCACGAGTTCTTACAGTTGCATGGAACCCTTTCGTGTGGAATTTCAAGATCCAAGAGCACTTGATGCCCCTGGTATGCGTGCCTAACCAACACAGACTCCATGGCAACCTTGTTGCCAACATGCTTCACCTTGAAGTCCACAATTTGGGCTTTGTAGGACCCTCTCATGCTCTCACCTCCATACTTGCGAGCCTCTCTTGCCCATGTTCCATTTCTCCCTGGATTCAGCCTCACCCATGACAACCTCTCATAACGCGTTGGTATCCACTCTCCGGCCTCATTGTGAGTGTTAAACAGCGTAACGGCACTGATCTCGCTCTGTGGTCGCCGATTCTCCATAGTGACTAACACGACAAGAAACACTGACAAGGAAAATTTGCTGCAAGAAGAATTATGCAAGCCTATTATTCCCGCCATTACTTTGAAATCGGCCGTCACCATCCGCCACAACTCCACGGTATGCACGACATGTCATTCTCATTTGGCATCATGAGAAATACAACTGATGGTGCCGCACCAAGGACGGTTCTCTCACTCGTGCTAGCAGTACCTCCACTGGGTACACAAATATTTTATACTTTTCGCTCATTTTGTTTTGATTGGTCAACACTTGCGCAAGATATGATGTTGGCATTGTGTGTGCCAAGGTGGAGGGCTGATTTTTTGAATTAAAATCGACGTTAATTGGAAAAGGAAGTTGGCCTTCCTTACACCCCAAATTTTCTCTAATGCCTTCATAGCACAAAATCAGTCATACAAATTATGATTTGAATTGTAAAATTCCACTCTTTGAATGCATCATAAGAAGGTGACCAATTTGGCATCAAAATATAAGTGAAAATCTGAGTATAGTGAGAGCCACAAAGCAGATTCTGTTGGGAAAAAAAGCCCCTCGAGCAGATTCTGTTGGGAAAAAAAGCCCCTCGAGCAGATTCTGTTGGGAAAAAAAAGCCCGGCGAGCTTGCTTGGGCGTTTATGCCTTAATGAGCATCACATGCATCTTGTATACGAACAATCCATGGGAAATCGGTACACCCTTGAAATTTGATGTTTATCCATGTCCATTTGTTTACAAGCTACTGAGACTTTTTCAATGCCATGTGGGTGGGTGCCGCTTGGCTCAATACCTGCGGTGGTGGAGTTCAGTTTAGCATTGGCATTTGTGTCCAGATGGTTGTTTCAACTTGGTCAGTCTGTCTAAAGAGGAAGTCTCGTAGAGCTCTAGAGTCCATGTCGTGGTCGGTCCTTTCGAAGGTCTCCCTAAAGAGGATGTTAGCCTCTGAAGGATTGTTTACACCTACTGCACCGATACTGTGAACCTTTTCTTAGAATACGCTATGAACTTCTGACTTGTTCCACTTTTTCGGATATTGTACCTGAAAAACTACACTAAATTTGATAGTTAGTGTTAGATACACTAATTTACATAAATATGTTATAAGTTTTTATTGTTGTTCAATAATTTCACCCACTATATTGGCCAAGATGGGGGTCCTTATATAGTATTAGAATCAATGCTCTTGGTAAATTTTTTAAAACAAAAGTAAAAACTTATAACATTTTCAAATCTTATAATAATCTAACACTAATTATCAAATTTAGTGTAGCTTGAAGCACTTGTTTTGACAAATCATAAGTGGTGGAGTTCGAAAGAGAAATAAGATCAGGTAAGAGATTCATGCATTTTCAAGAGCTGTGCATTTTTCAGATAAGGTAATAAGATAAGATACGAGTAATTATTTATGTGTTTTTTACCTTACCGTCTGTGTAAAATTCTCTTAGTAAAATATAGCCACTTTTCTAGGAATCCGGTTTTAGGTGGATGATAGAGTGAAGGAGCTATATTAACTTTCTTTCTCAATGCATTAATGAAAATCGGCAACACCAGATATTATTTAATTCAGGTAGTTTGTTTTGTGTGTGTGTTAGAGAGTAAGAATATGATCTTGGGCACATCCGGTCGGATTGGGGTGCATGAGGTGTAGTTGGAAGCAAACAAAAATTGGATTGCAATTCCGGTCTACCGATCTCAAGATATTGAATTTCCAGGTAATTGATGGTTGGAGAAATATTGGATTTATCTGTATGAGCGTAGCAACGCTGCTAAGGCATACAAGTCTCTCATTTAAGGCAAGTGGTTTGTTTTGTGCGTGTGTGAGTGACGTTATGATCCTGGAAACCACGCGTTGGAGTGAGGTGCATGAGGTGTTGTTGGAAGCCGGTTTCTTTTGTTGGGGCAATGATTTCATCGCAATCCCTGCCGACGATTCCCAAGATATTACATTTCCAAGTATTTATGGCCCTAGAAATATTGAAAATTAATTGCATGAGCGTGGCAACGTTGCGGGGACTTACTAGTTGTATTGAAAACACAAAGTAATAAAATTTCAAAGTTTATTTTTATCATATAGTGATGAGGAAGAAACCATCCTTGAAGTATTCGAATTGAAATCCACAACAAATAATAGGTTTCATAATAGACTAGGATATGGGGACAAGACCTGGAAACCGAATACTAGCGGAGAAATCACGTATTGAGTACTTAACTCAAAACTAGAAAGACATCAATGACACTTAAGAATGAGCTCTAGATACAACAGGCTCTGTTCTCAAATACAAGATTTGATATCGTAAATGAAATAGACCACACCTCAAGTATTTAAATTCAAAATTACAAAACTCCACAACAATAACAAAGAGTAAATTCCGCAACAGATAAGATTTTGGATAAAAGTCTTCCAAAGTATATTGAAGAAGATACCATGCCTAGAGTACCGGAAATCAAAACTAAAAAGGGGGAAAACAACAACAAATATATGTATTGAATAAATTATGTTTATTTTCATCTAAAAGAGTTCTTTAAAATGCATTTTTTTGGCAGAAACAAGTTAGGAGGTCTACAGGTATATCCTCAATTCTGATAAAATGCCACTCTTTCAAGTGCCATTTTGTTACAATTTTCAGTCATACATCACACTTCCATATTAGATCATCTTGGTGTTTTGCCTTAGGGTGTGATTGGTACAAAGGTGCTCATTAATGGCTCAATTTTCAGCACGGGAAACCTTTAGGGATGTTCCTAGTGCAAGCGATTTTCGTGCATGAGGAAATTAATAAAAAGATAAAGCAAGTGGAATCATCATTCTTGGACTCTTTTACATTGAGTTCTAAATTTTTGAAACTGGAAATATAGGTGTTTCTAAAATGGTGCCCTAAAATGACACCCTACGGTGTTTGCAATGAGTACATGGTACTGTAGTATGCAAAACCTATGATTGAAAATTACTAGAGCTCCATTACATGACCTACTCTATTTTGAACCACCCTACCATACATGTAGACGATGGTAAGTAATAATAATGCTAATCTTCAACACCATGCATCAACTTATGGTAGAACGTTTGCACATTGAAAAAGTTCAGTACTAATCGAGTGAGGTGTAGATTGATGATATTTGCAAGCCTCAATCTTGTGAACTCATCTGTAACAGCGAAGGGCACATTAGAAGGAAGGCAAGATTGTGAAGATTGTGGAGCAGAGGAATGGAAACTAGTACATCAAATCATGGCATGTGTGGAGAAAGTAAAATTAATACTGACTTATGCAAAAAAGGCAAATTACTGATGGGATTCCCTTTGTACTAGAATTTGACCCCATTTGCTACGTTTGTGTTTTCATGAAAACCACGTTTGGGAAGTACTAGCTTGAACTACATATTTGCACGTTTTTACTACAATGTAGTTTCAGAAACAACGTTTGAAGATAAATGTGCTATAACGTAGTTTAAGATACTCCCCAAATGTGGCTAGCTTTTGTGAAAACACAAACCTAGCAAATGGGGTCAAATTCTAGTAGTACCTTTTTTTTCTTGAACCGGAACGTTTTTAAGAATGAGACAAGTGTACATACCGACTGGTCACAGGTCACTTTGAATCAGTTCCTGTGTATGGAGCAAATTTGCCAGCACCGAAAGTCCACATTATATCGGATACCTCAATGGCAGCTTTGAGTCCTGTAGTTCCCTCGAGATTATGCCCTTACCAAACTACACTCTAGCAGATTGTGAGCTTGCTCCATCCGATGTATGTCATCGATCGATACACTTCAGCTGATCGATGCATACAAGTAATTTCCCCAAATTTTCAGTGAATGTTCAAGTTCGGCAACGAGTCTTGAACCTCGACTGACTTTCTGTCTGAATGCAGATATGATTCATTGCAGATAGACAAGAGTGTCTTCCTGACAAATGCCGGATTGACCACTGTGTCGGTGGTTGTGTACGTGGTCTGCGGTTCGAGTCTGGTCGGGGTCTGTTGATGTGGTCTGAGTCCTTTGGTTGGTTTGGTGTGCGTTGCCTTCGTGGTCTGTGGTTCGGTCTTGTTTTGCCGTACTACCGTTCTCCTCAATCTGATCAACCCTACATTAACTCAATAAGAATTCATCCTTTCTACTTGACGTTTATTATCTGTTGCAATGCTAGCCTCGTCCAGTTTGCAGTCAAGTTTACAAACAATTCGCCGGCCTGATCGATCTCGCGTCCACTACAGTAACTGTCTTTGGTTCTCTCAACTTCGCAGTGTTGTTGTTCTCGATGAACCAATCATGCCGAGTAATGGAGAATGCGAAGAGGAAGCCATTGATCGGGATGATCACAGCTCGTCCACTTTTAGCAAGCTGTGTGGATTGAATGAAGGCTTCACTGAAACAAAAGGCCTCTGTGATGACCGCCGGGATGCATAACTTACATTGATAGACACTGGCCATGTCCGGAATTGCAATAGGTGGACACACCGAAACTCTCTTTTTTCAGAAACCTGCAGCTTGAGAACAAAAGCGTCTCGCTCGTCTAGACAATAGGCTAACTTCCAGAATCGACTGTACATGTTATCTCTATTCCACACTTGTAAGCGAGTGGTGTACATGACGAGATAATGTGCAGCAGGATCGTTTTGACCATAGCCATTTTTGAAACCAGAGCTTCATTTTCGGAAGCCTAGTGCCCCATTATTGGTTTTCAGCGGTTAACTGAGGGTTGTTTTACAACTTAATTGTGGTTGCACCCCAGTTGTGGAAAGAACTTTATGTTACAATGGTGGAAACGGAGGTTCAGATCCGAATCGCAGCAAACAAGCAAACAAATGGTGGAGAGCGAGGTTCAGATCCAGGGAGACTGATTTCAACAAATCCTGGATATAAGTTCCTTCTACAAGTGTCAAGCCAAATACGATCCAATTGGCAACAATCATACACTTTTGCTTACTAAATCATGATTAACATGTTGAAAAACTACACGATTGATTTCTTTGAGGAAAATGTATAATGTTCCAATACATATTTGAATATACTTAATTTACTCTTGTACATCACGATTAGTACCAGTTAGTTATTATGCATGTATGGAAATGAATTTTTAGCTAAAAGCTATAAACAATTTGAACTACTATAATGCTTAAATTTGATAGGAGAGTTATTGTACACCTACTTTCTAGCATTATTCCTAGTAAATTGATCATGAAGGAAAATACACACATAATTATCTGATTGATCACTATATTAATCAAACGCATGAACCATCCATATATTTTTGAAAATGCCAATAGTGTTCTCAATACTATTACTCACATGAAAGACCCAAAGATTTTATTTAATTGATTTCTATTTGTAACCATCTCTCATAAAAGTTGTCAAAGCTTCGAAAATTAAAGGAGCAATTATATAGAAACTTTATTTATACTCTTTCAAGAGACCAACTAATCCCTAACAATTATTCATCAATATTTGACTTCTTAATTCTCGGTGGACTTGATCCCCATACATTAATGAAATATTGTACTTTCAAATTTGAATCAATTATACTATTTCGAGACATGGGTTAGACATTCAAGGAGTTGTAGTAAGCTTTCTTCTCTACCACTTTTGCATGTAGTGTCTTTAGTGAAACACACGAAAACCAAAGGTAAAAAACATCGACAAGTCGTTGATTCAAGCAAAGTACAACAAGACATAAACAAGATTTGATGTACCATTGACAAGTCCCTTGCAAATAACTATAGTAGAACCGTCAATGATGGCCCAATGCCCAAAAGAAAGCTCTAGAAATCTTCACTTATAGGTACATAATAGCTTCTCCTTACAACAGTACCATGTACTCGCTGCAAACATCATAGGGTGTCATTTTAGGGCACCATTTTAGAAAAACCTATATTTCCAAATTCAAAAATTCATAATTCACTATAGAAAATTCCCAAAATGATAATTCTGGCACTTCTCTAGCTTTAACCCTAAACCAGGCCAAAGGTCCAAAATCAACATTTTGGATGACTACAACAACTTTGAAGAGCCACGATTTCTTAATCAAGAGTTCATTTTGGATGAAATCAATTGGGTTGGGTTCCAAATCAAGTCTAGTTTGTGTGGTAAAAATTACATATATATGAAATAAAGTATGAACAAATGGCATGCATTTTAATAAAGGCAACTCTTGCTTTTGAGTTTTCAAGCATAGGGCATGTTTTACCATTGTAAGCAATCATGGGAAATCAAAAAGATGTATTATGAATTTTCTATATAGAATCATGACAACTTTCTAGTTGGAATATTTTTTATTCAGATAACTTTAGTATTGGATTTGCAATGATGTTCTACAAAGATAAAAATGAATGAATGAATGAATGATTTTTGAGGAGCTATATCTCCTCTATCTACCATTGGATTTTGACTTTGATTTTTGGAATGGGTTTTGATTCAAGTCTAGTTCATATGATAGAAACCTTTACAAAATCAGAGAGATGTGTTGAAAATAAGGCATAGATTTTAGTGTAAAGAGGTTCAGTATTTGAAAAATTTTCCTTTGTAATTTTTTGGGTAGTTTTTACCATTGCAAGGCCATTATTTGCTCAATGAAATTTTTCTCATGAATTCTTTTTGTTCAAGGTCGTGTTATTGAGGTGAAGGTAAACATCTTTGTAGTTGGTCGTTCTTTCATTTCAATAAGTCTATTGGTAGCATTTTTACTTGAAAGTGAAGATGCTCAGATTCTGCGATAATTTCTAAGTACTAATATGTTATCGTCTCACAATCTATGAGGCCTCCTGATCTAAAATTCGAGCCACATGATGTACAATATGTCTACTACAAGATTGCATGGCTGACATTTGAATGAATTACCTTTGTTTCCATTTATGAACACTTTTTTTTGAGAATGTGTTTGTTCTTGTACAAATGAGTCAAACCATTTAGGGGTTAAGGAAGAGGGCTCAAAACTAGAGTGATACCAATAATGAAGCACTAGGCTTCTTGACCCAAAGGTACATAATAGCTTCTTTACTTACCAGTAGCATGTACTCACGGCAAACATTATACGGTGAAAAAGTAGGGCACCTATGAGACGCCTCCAAAATTCATAGCAAATTCTAGAAGAATCCAAAAATCATGAATCAAGAATGACTATCATTCCACTTTCCCCGTGCAAAAAAATCTACTTCCATTATTATCTTCATTACAGATGAGGAACTTTGAAATTTGAGCCATTCTTTAATACTCTCTTAATCTAATTTTCCCCATGCACAAAAACTGCTTGCACTAGTAACATCCCTGTAGCTTTTTGGTGGTAAAAATTGGGCCAATTTTTACCACCACATTCTGACCCAGAAGATAGTCAACGACACTAAATATGAAGCAATAATGCCAAAATCATTGAGCATTAGACAACTGTAGAAGGGTTTGATAGAAAATTTCTGAAAGGTAACCTCCCGCGCCAGGAACCCTTGCAGCACGCATACGCATGAAAAGCAGGGGCTCAATAACTAACCACACATGAAATGTATCAGAAGGATTCCGAACTTGATCATTGGAAAGAATATCGCATTGGATTGCGCATATATCACAATGGGTTTTCTCCGAAGTAGTCGGAGGGAGATGGAACAGGACGGAGACTTGATTCCTAGTACACAAAATGCTGCACTAGGAAAGTTCAAAAGCTCTGATCGACGTCGTTATTGCAAAAGCCCGACCTTTGTAAAGAATCGTTTGATCTAGAGGGGAAGGATCGATGATCTAGCCGCGAGCTTCCCAGAATGTGAAGTCGGGGGAGCAGTTGAGACCGCCCTCGGGAGTGATGTGCTTGCCCTGCAGGAACGCCGTGGCAGCAGCTTTGTTGAACGTGTTGGAAGTGTGGATGCCGTCCCAGCTGAGCACGGAAGCTAAATCTGTGCACGGCTGCAGCGGCAGCGTCATGGTCAGGTTCACGAACTTGCCCTCCACTAGTCCAGCGTGCCCGCACGTCACCTTCTTGTTGAAGTTGTACTCGCCTCCCGCACCGCAGCACGCCTTCAGGGGCGCCGTCACGTTGTAGCTCGCGGGGCTCTTGAGAATGTCCTCGTACACTCCGTAGTTGTCGGCGAGGAGGATCTTGATCTCGGGGTACGCCTTGCGCAGCTTCACCACCTTGTCGTTCAGCTTCTTGTTGTGCAGCTGACTGATCTCGTTGAGCTCCGACAAACAGCCGTATGAATCGTATTTCGCACCGTGGCCGCCGTAGAGTGTGAGCATCGCGGGGATACAGCCCAGAGGTGGCAAGTTCACCACCATGATGGTCGTGGCGATGGGCAAGTACAGCGACGGGTTATTCGGAGGAATGTACAGATACGGCGTCACCATACCCTGCAATGCCAGCCCCCCACCAAATCAATCAATCAATACCCTGTCGATTCTCAACTATTTCCAAAGTCGATTGATGTTACAGTAGCGAGAAAAAGAATCCAACTCGTACCACGATGAGATCTCCGATGGCGTTCACGACATCCTTGACGATGTGCTTAGTCTCCTTGATAGTGAGCTCCTTGTCGTACAAGCTGAAGAAATAGTCTTGGTAGCCCGCGTACACAACGAAGAGCGATTGGTTGAACGTCGACAGCTTCGGCAGGCTCTGCACGAATCCTCCTGCGAATCTTTGCACTTACGTGAGAATATTCCTTTCAATCATGCATTTCAAGTAGAGAAATTCTCATGCGATGAATTGCCCGGCGATGAGGAATTACGAGGTTAGCTAGCTTACTTGCGGGGGGGTTGAAGATGGGATCCTCGTAGAACCAGACGCGGATCTTGTAACGGTGGAACCACTGCAGCTGCACATCCAAAGAGAAGGGCGTGTTGAATCCGCTGTCCTTGTGCCATACTTTCACCGTGCGAGCGGGACCGCCATAAGCCGCGAAGTTGGTGCCGAACGTGAAGTCGCCTCCAGTCCCTCGCAAAACCGGGTAGATGGGTCGTCTCCTCACTCCAAAAGCTGCTCAATCAAGACATCAAAGTCATGAATCACCCTCAGGAAAATCAAAATGTAGCACTAAACAAGCCACACCATGAAAATGCGAGGCTGTACGCAGAGTAATACTCAATACTGCGTCACCAAACATGAGCGATGTAGCTGAAGATTGAGCAAATGAACTTACCCAGGAAGTCCAGAAGCAATTTGCCGTCGGTGAAGCGATCGGCGGCGTGCATGGGGAACTGCTGGCCATTGGGGTCAAGCTCCGCATTGGCGAACTGTTCAGGAAACGCCGCGATACTGTTTCCAGTGTCACTCAACGAGTCACCGAAGGCAAATATAGCAGGATAAGCACAGAGCGGCAAGCCACTCTGGGCCACAGTCACCTGCACCACTGCGAAAACGCACAGCGCGGCCACCAGAGCCTGCATCATCATCCTGGCCATAATTTTATGCACTACCTGCTCCCAGGCCAACACTCAAACTTCTGGTGATTGAAGCAAGCGCGCTCCCAAGTGACAAGTCCCGTATGCAGGACTGGCACACTCCCACTGCTCAACTTTCAGGTATCATCTCATCCTTATAAACCACTCCACGTCCAGTACACCATTATTCAAAGCATGTCCGTTCTTTCTATTAACAATTCTCTGGAAGTGCAATTTGCTCTGACAGGGCCATCTGCACCAGGAGCTCGTAAGGTACTTTCGCTTGATCTGGGTCAATAATTATTGAGCATTAGGTGTTCCTTTTTAAATCATTTGCATCAGGAAGTAAACGGGCATACTTGGATCGTCGACGACGTTGACATTTATCAGCTCGTGGACGATTTCCAACGCAAAGCGGGCGACGGTTAGACAAAAGTGCGAGTGCATATTCACGTTGTTACGTAACTTGACGTTTTATTATATGTGATTGTAACTTCCTGCATACATCCTGGTGGTCTACGAATGATGCGATTATCTGTTCCTAGTCCGTATCTAAGCACTTGAAGTGGTCGCATATGCTTCCTGAAGGCGTGGTTTTCCATATATAAAGCATTTTAGAACAATCATGCTTTCTTGAAACATGGTCAACTACTGAATCTGAATGTGCTCTAAATTATGACAAATTTAATGCATGGCACATTATCTAACACCGTATTTTATAAAAGAAGGGCATGGTGTGTTTGTTTTAAACAGCTAAGAAAATCTTTGTATTTATCTATTTATAATGCATAATATTCCATTATCCTTCTTCTGGTCAGGTTTTCATATTTCATATTTGCATATATCTTAGGATTGTTGTAAATATCTTCTAAATTTGAAGCATGAAATCTATATTTAGTAATTGCAAGGCTGACCAGGGGTTAACCTTGATGAAGACTTGACGGTTGGAGATTGTAGAGAATCGTTCAAGAAATGAGGCACTCGTGATGCAAACGTCAACTATGGAGGTTGAATTTCAACGTCCGCCAATTGACTTTGGTGGCGGGAGATTCTCTTGTACTCTGAAGGATGTGCTTTTTGAAGAAGCAAAAGGCACTCTACTAACACTGGTAAACACTGGACTCCTCCAGCATTATGCCATGATCAGATGTTGAGGAAAAAAGGGTAATGCAAATACAGTTACTTCCGCTGACATGGTGTCGGGACAGCTTTCTCGCAAGAGACAGCATCAGAGATAACATGACCGTCAGTTGATTAAACTATCAAAGAATTCACGTGCACGTGGATGTCAACACAAGTCTTGCTCATGCGAATAACCTGGCCAGTTCACAATTCATATCTTTACTGTTAAAAACAGACACCGACGATCGGCCTGGCTACTTTCTCCGTTAATTTTAGAGTTACAAACTTGGAATTTAGATGTTCATGTCCAAAATTGAAACCGTAAGCGACTCTGAACTTCGTCCTCATTCCCCCACGAGTTTTGTACAATTGTGACGTGACTGACAGAGGATAACACCTCCATGTTGACTCACTGTTTGAAATCGAATCTGTATGTACTACCTCAGCAAGTGGACTTATGTTACAATTTGGCAAGCAACCACGTCAAAGTCTGAGACTTTGAAGCTAAGAATCAAAGCACAAACTTAAGCTTCAAGCAGGAGTGCCCAAAGTCGCACCGGTCTTGGCAACAAGGCGAGCTGATTCGATTAACAACTGTTCTCCAGTAGCCAGATAGTCATCTGTTCCCTGCATAACAGAGAAACGAATTTGGATCAAGATATTTAATGCTAAATGGGTTGATTGTATTGAGCAATTTAGGTGATTGACTATGTACCATTGGCTTGAGATTGCACGTGACAGCAATATTCAAAGAAGATGGTCCCACTTGAGATACGTGGCATCGAGGCTTCTCGTTTTCCAAGTATACTCGTGGATGAGACAGTATCATCTGCCGAATCTCATGTGTAATTCCTGGAACCTTCTCTAGGTCTTGGATGTGAACGGGAAGGTTGAACGAGTAGCCTCGATAACGCGCTCGAGATTTGTTTATGATGACCTGCAAAAACAGTCATGGGTACGCATAAATGGATACCCTCATGCAGTGGTTTAACGGATTCCAGGTACCCTACTAGCTCAATCAATGAGAATATTTCAGGCAATAATGAAAACGACGAAAATGGTACCTGGTTTGAGAAGAATGAATTGGGCACAACGATCGGAAACTTGTCGGAGTTGAGCAACTGAGTCGTATGCAAACCCATTTCAACCACTTGTCCGTTTAGAGAGCCAACCTAGAAGGCAGGAAGACAACTTACGTCAAGGATTCTGATACCAACTTCCAATAAGTGCAAAAAACAAGTTGTTCAAAGCGGAGGCTTACAGTGATGGAATCACCGACAGTGAACGGTCTTGAAAATTGTAACGACACACCACTAAGCATGTTCCCCAAGATATCTCTGGCAGCGAAAGCCGTCGCAACACCTGCCATGATAAAAAAAACAACCACAAACCAGGTTCCATAAGAATGTAAGCAGATGAATGAAAAGCACCAAGAATCTCAACTAGGGTATCATATTGATATAGCTGATCGAGGGGTCTCTTCTGGATCTGAGCCCGTACGATTTATATTTTTACGACCGAGCAAAAGCACGATGAATCCTTAGTCCTTAAGTGATAAAGCATTGACGTGTGTGTTCTATCTTTGACAAGTTACCTCCGATTCCTCCGACAGTGAGAATCGATTGTACAGCCACTCCACAAGCTTCGGCAAAAGCCATGCCTCCAAGTAGAAGCAAACCGACGGAAGACAGCCGGTCCATGGTGAGATAGCGTTGCCTCTCGGGGTTCGTGAGCGTCTTCCCCGAGACCATGCGCGTGAAAGCATTAGTCTTCCACCGATACAGAAACCAAATGAATCCAAGCACTGTCGCTCCACTCCATATCTGCGTCAAGTACTGAGCTCCGATAGATGTCGGTGCCACTATGTAGCCCCTGAGGACCACCACAGTCCATAATTCATCAACTGCCGCACGTATCCACCAATGCAAGCAAGCTAAAGAAGAACGCAACTCACAAGTAGCTGAAGGTCACGGTGGATGCAAGGAAGCGCAAGGGCAAGTCCAAAGCGCTGAAGACACTGAGCTCATACGGTTGCTTCTCCTGTGGCAATCGCCCCAACAACCTAGCAGTAGGACCTGCCTCAAAGCGCAGAGATGGTTAAAAGCTCAGTTCCAGATATGAAAAAAAGGAAGTGAGATTGTATGCTCACCAGCCTCGACAGTGGAGTGGAATTTGCGCAGCACAGTGGGGAGCAGGAGCCAGGCCACCAAGGAAACGCAGATAGACGACGTGACGGGCACGAGAAGCTCAGTGACGCCCCCGCCAGAAGGGTCCATCCAATTGTCCACGGACGGGAACATCTTGGCTGCGGCTTCACGCGAGCTCTCCACCATCGCATTCACAGCGTGCCGAGCACCCTCTGCCACATGTGCAAATGTGTCTGCTGCTTTTTCAGATGTTTGATTGACGCCGTCCGGCAAGGTCGGCTCAGGAGTGGCAGAATGTGAAGCGGGGGTGCTGACATCTCCTCCATCCTTGGATGAGCTCGAAGCAAATCCCCGGGGTAAGCTCTGCCCAAGCCAAGTTGCACGTCCTAACCCTCCACCGTGAACAAGTTTCATAGAATCATATGGTGATGCCCTCGATGACAAGAAGTGCGAGGCAGGTACGCAACGATGCACGTAACGGGGAGGCGATCGTGCCAATGGCACTACTACTTGTGGTACCACCTTCACATACCGAGCCATACTGGTGATCGCACCTTTGATCATGGCGATGAGCTTATCTCTTGCGCTTCACCTACAGAGCAACCACATGCTTGATATCATACGAATAATCCCAATCACGTACGGAGACATGGAACCTTAAATGTTTTACCACTAATTGAAGCTCTACACCATCAGCAATAATACTAACCTTCAGCAGCACGAGCAATCAATCGATTTCATCTCCGAAACTCACTAGTTCAAGAATGGAAACTACATACCCTACATCACTCAAAAATCGAAACAATAAACCGTAAATCACAGCAACAGAATCTATATACCCTAAATCACAACAACACTTTGTCCCACTCAGCCAGGTTCAACCAGAATTAAATTTCAAACCAGGATCATTGATCGCCACTATCAGAAACAGCAGCACAAACAAACACCTCCAGTCCAAGAATCCCAACTCCAATATACCCATTCAAAGAATGCCCGCCCACTGAATTCTTGAATTCAAGAATCACAGAGGAAATAGCGAACCATAATTTTCGCCATTCCACTCACCAAAAAATCTCTACTCTGCAACCCAAAACCTCAACCGCAGCAGCAAGACTGCGAGTAATGCTCAGAAAAAGCTTCGAGCATAGCAATCACTGCCCTAAAATCACAACAACGACGACTACACTTTGTTGATGACCCACTCAAGCAGAATCGGATTTTAAACCAGGATTGCTGATCTCCACAATCAAAACAGCGACCCCCAAATAAGTACCTCCGTTCCAGTGGCTTTATTCAAGAATGCACCCAATCATGTGCGAAAAACAATGAATGTATTAGCGCCATATGGATCCTTGGCCATGAATCTTAACCAGCTTAGAAGCTCTGCAACCCTAAAATTCAAATTGTGAGTTATCGCAATTGGAGCAGAAATGACTCACCATTCAAAAGTGCGCCGTCAAATTGGAGTGTCGGTGCTCGCCATGCCAGATTACTGCAAACCTCAAATGGAGGTGAGGGATCGTTTGAAGGCAATTCGGCTACGGGGAGTGATGGGGGAAGAGGAATCTAATGGGAAATGCCACGTGGTACAGACCTTGCTGAGCTGGCCCCCCAGGGTGGATCCAGTCACGGAGTCATCCGCCTATCGGGTGGCCTTTTGCCACGTGTCAACCCCGGATTTCATTGGAATATTCCAATTTGGTTAATGTCATCTCTTCATCACTATTTAAAAGGTTCAAAAAAAAAAAAATAAATAAATAAATAAATTTTTAAAAAAAAAATGTATTCATGAATATATATTTAGGGTCCCTTTACACTATGTACGCCGCTCACTAAATCCAATCCGGGTTCACCACTTAGGTGGGGCCCTAGTTTTTTGTTTTTTCTATTTTTGACCACCTCAAGGTCATTTTTTTTTAAAAAAAAAATTGAAATTTGGGGTATGCAGCCCCATTTTACCCCGGGGGCCTCTTCTTGGAATTTTTAGGCCTTAACCCTTAAACGCCCATGGGGTCTAAAACGGGCAGCCCAAAATTGGATCACAGCATCTTTTGGACTTGGGCATCATGAATAGTGCACTTTTTGAACTTGGGCATTGTGAATGAACCAATCAATGATGAGCTTGCAACCTCCTACAAGGTTATGTACCACCCCAACCTCGCTACCACAATCCTTTCAAAGCACAAAATCACTCATACAAATTGTGATTTGAATTGTAAAATTTCACTTTTTCAATGCATCAGAAGAAGGTGACCAGTTTGACATCAAAATATAAGAGAAAAGTTGAGTACAGTGAGAGCTACAGAGAAGATTCCGTTGGAAGGTGACCCCTCGGGTCACCTTGGGCGTTTAAGGGTTAAACACAAAAAAATATCGGGCAACCTTTTATTAGCCTCTCTCCATATTTGGAAATTCCAAGGGGGAACATGGATTGGATTTAGTGTCCGGCCACTATGTACTAGGAGTCATGACCAAGAAAATTAAAATCATTTCATCGTCATGCCTCTTAGGCAAGAGCTGTGAGCATGATAAACTAAAAATGAATTTTTGGGCGGCTTGGTCACTTTTGAAGTGTAAAGTGGATTTGGACAAGTTCAAGCTCAGTTCAGACCATTGCAAGCCAATTATGTGAAACTAAAAATAGTTTTTCATGATTTTTTTTTCATGGTCATGATCTTAAGGTGATTCTTAACAACTTTGTAGTGAGAAGTTTTTTGATCCAAATGATTTTGCTATTGGATTTGCAATGATGTTTTGTCAACAGAAAAAGTGAGAAAATGGATGATATTTGAGGAACTATATCTCCTTCATCCACGGTTGCATTTCAACTTAATTTTTTGGGATGGCCTCCAATTAGAGTTTAGTCTAAGTGGTAGAAACCTTAACAAGATCGAAGATGTTTTGAAGATAAGGCATGAAATTGAATGCAAAGGGTCTAGTTTTGGACTATTTTTCCTTTGTAAAATGTTCGGCAGTTTTTACCATTGCATGGCTTTTATTTGAGCCAAGAATTTTTTTTGATGAATTTTTGTTGGGTAAAGGACTTATTAAGATGAAGGTGAACATCTTTCTAGTTAGTGATTTTTTGATTGCAATAGGTATATTGGTAGCATTTCCACCTCAAAGTGAAAATGATGAAATTTTGCAGTTTGTTTTTGATATTAATATGTTATGATCTCCCGATCTAAAAGGCCTCATAACTCAAATTTTGGTTCACATGATCTTCGATAAGTCTATTACAAGTTTGTACGGTTAAGATCTTAATAGCTTCTCTTGATTTTCATCTATGACGGTTTCTAAGGAAATGTGCTTTTTGCTAAAAATAGGCTCGGGCGTTTAGGGATTAAATACAAATCCTCATCATTCCCTTTTTTACCTTCTCCTTTTTTCTCCTTTTTTTTAAAATAATCAAACACTAGTCGAAGACAATTTGGAGCCTCATGGTCTCCTTGATTGTAGTTGAGTTAAGGCATTTGCTTTGACTTAACTACAATCAAGGAGACGGTGAAAACACTACCCACTGTGAAGAATTTAGCATACTTTGGGGACCTCAAATTTAGTTGTCATTCTCCTTTTTTCATAGGTATTGTAAAGCCAACTGGAACCAAGAGCACTTTACTCTCCAACCACAAGATTTTAGAAGGCTATGCTCAATTTTCATGGTCCATAGTGTAAAACGATCGTTAGTTTTTCTCATAGAGTTTATGAAGAGGTGCAACATAATTTGAATTTGATATTAGGAATCTTTAGGACCCCGAGGCCGCCATATGATTCATGTGGTGCATGTGATTACCTCCTTTCAAGTATTAGGATTATTCTCGTGCATTTCATCTTTTAAAAAAACTACGACTTTGAGGATAAAACATACGTGACTTATACCTCTCTCCCTTTACTTCTTTCTTTTTCTTTTTTTTTTTTTTTTTTTTTTTCAGGAGAAGAAGATCTAAGGGAAGAATCTAAATTAAGTGATAGGAGCTTTTATAGCAAAAAATCAAACCTCTAATTCTTAAAATCCCCATTTTTCAATGCACAATAAGTTTCTTTAGTTCATGACAAGTTTTGAAGTACAAAACTATAATATATGGTTCCTAAAGTGTAAATGTACACGTACACTATACTTATATTTAAATTCCTCACTATTTGCAAAATCTTCATATTCAAAGTTAGAAAGAGAAAAAGAATAATAGGAAAAATTACTAATAAAAAGAGTGTTTTGCAAGCCAAATACATCGTGGTGTCTTGAGTAGAAAATGAAAAACAAATGACGATGGAAATGACGACAATTTGTTAAAGGGTGCTCAAAAAGTTACTGTCCCAAATGACGAAAGGGTTATGTCTCATTTGCATCATCAAGTTATTTGTGTCAACTCATGATCCAATTGTAGTGATCCACGTGTCACAAACATTGTCATTTTAGACATCAATGAGACATCATGTCATTTAAGACAGTGCTAAAATAAAATAAAAAAAAGAAAGAAAGAGAAAAAGAAAAAAAAACAACCTATTCCTACTAAGTAAGTGTATAGAAGTAAAGATAACCTTAGGCTCTTAAGTGAGTTGGGATTATGCCTCTATAATATTTATCCTTCTATGGTATAGAAATTTTATCAAAATAGTTGATGTTTCTTCCAAAGGTATGTTGAAACTTATATACAAAGGCTTATTTTTCACATCTATTTGTATATGTAATTAAAAAATAGTGTTGTCTAATGATCCCCGGTGATAGGTTCCACACTCATGCATAAAGAGTTATACTTTTATTTGTAGTTGCTTAGATCAACCGCTACCCAAAATTTGTATTGTTGCTTAGGAATAATCTAGATCCTTGAAAGAATTCTAGTGACCTTTACTTAATAAATGTACCTTGATTTTTTTTTTCCACAAAGTACAAAAGTATACTAAATTTATGAGAGAAATTGTTAGATGATGAATTGTTATATACATGATTTAATTAAAATCCTTGGGTCTTTTATCCAAATATTAATAGTATTGAATGAACTATCAAGCATTTTCAAAAATACATTAACATAAAGCTCAACCAAAAGATTTGGTCAATGACTATAACATGTTGAAAAGATTTTTGACTAAGTTAAGGTGTTCTACGGTGTAAGGGAACTTTTGCATAAACAAATTAATTGTGAATACCAATGTAGGAATAGGTTTTTCAATTAATAGCCAAAAAACAATAATCTATAGAGACACGTTGATGAAATCTATATGAACAATTGGCAGGGCCTCAGAGTTCCAAAGATTCTCAAGAGCAATTTAAAAATGATGTTGCATCTCTTCAAAACTCTATAGAAAAAATAGCTATGTTTTTGCATGCATGTTAATGAGGAGATGTTGAAAAGCCATTTTATTTTCTAAACCCTAGAAATGAAGAGATGTCTTTTACCAAAACAAAATAATCCTATGGGATCCAGGGTCTACCAACACCAACATGTTTATATGTGAAAATTTATAATTATTTTGCTTCAACAGAAGCAAAATTTGATAGAGGCTATGATACATATAGCCCGAAAAAAAAAAAAAATAATAATAAAAATTACTTGAACTTGATTGAAGAGTAAGATTGTGGAAATGAATATTTCTCAAATAATCAACACTGAAATGTGACAATAAGTTAACACCTAACTGTCCTAGCTATTTCAAAAGAATACATTTCCAGAAAAAGTGTTGTAGAGGAAAACGAAAATAAGCTATTAAGATCTCAACGGTTCAAACTTGTAATAAAATCATTGAAAGTCGTGTGGACCAAAAAGGGAGTCATAAGGCCTTGTGGATCGGGAGATCGTAACCTATTAGTTTTCAAACGAGACTACAAAATTTCATCATTCTTACTTTGAAGTGGAAATTGTTGAAAATGCAATTGAAAGCAAGGAGATTACAAAGTAAGCACCAAGAAGATAGACACAAAAAAGAGTGAGTCTTAGATTGTGGGAAAGAGTATATGGAGGTACAAGGAGAGAGAAGATGAATAGTACTTCTCTCTCATAGGTCTAAAGTAGTGGAGGTATCTTACACTAGTGACTCATCTAGCTAGAATACAAAGGAGAGCGTATGTGAGAATATTAATTCTCAACACTCCTCCTCGCTTGACGAGGTATTATAATATAAGCTAACGCAGTGAACTGATACAAATACGGCTAAATGCCGATGATAGTCGCCAAGTCGTGGACTTGGTCGACTGGATAAAACGTCGGTGGTTAACCGACCGGTCCGAGGTTCGATTCGCGCTGGCCTTGTCGACTGGTTGGGGAAACTCGCGGCTTGGCATGCTAGTGAGGCAGGAATAACCAGTCGGCCCAATCACCTACCTAAACCGTGACAAGATGCAAAGCACCCCAAGATGGCTAACAGACTCCATGCATGGAATCAGAAATCGTGGTTCTCACCACGACCCACCTTTTATTTGCTGCCTCATTAAAACCTTATTTGCGAAAAACCTTGATGATGATCAAGGGAAAAAACACAAATGAAGGAAAAAGAGTACAGCTAACTTCATCAACTTTTCTCATGGTAAAACCCATTGGGAAAAATCCAGAGAAGAGTATCAAAAGTTATAGGGTAACTTCTTGTTCTATTACATTTAACTGACGCATGCCAATACCATGAACAAGTCGACGATGAACAGATACCGGAAGTGCCTTCGTGAACAAATCTGCAAGATTGTCTGCTGATATAATCTTCTTGATTTCAAGTACTTCAGTTGTTATCAAATCATGAGTGAAGCTGAAATACTTCGGATCAATATGTTTAGTTCGATCGCCCTTGATAAAACCAGCTTGCATTTGTGAAACACAAGCACTATTATCCTCATACAAAACTGTAGCAGCGTTGTCATATGGTAATCCAGAATTTGTTAAAATAAACTTATCAACGGATTTTAGCCATATGCATTCTCTGGAAGCCTCGTGTAAAGCAATAACTTCTGAATGATTCGATGATGTCGCAGTTATTGTTTGTTTTACAGATTTCCAAGAGATAGAAAAGACCGCGTCTCAATAAAAACATACCCAATTTGAGATTTGGAGGTTCTTTGGATCGGATCTATAACCAAAGATCAAAGATATCCAACTAATGTTGAATTAGCCGATCGTGTATAATGTAGACCCAAACGCCGATTCCTTCAAATATCGGAATAAATGCTTTACGCCATTCCAATGTCGTAAAAAGAGGACGCACTATGTCGTCTTTAGACACACTCATCGCAAAAAAGAAATATCGGCCTTGTTGATGTAGCCAAATATAATAAAGCTCCAACCGCTGCGAGGTATGGATATTGTTCGCCCAATATATCCTCCTCCTCCTCGCAAGAGACGATAAGGTCATCACCTTTGGTACTACGGCCAACCATCGGCGTAGATAAAGGATGGGCATCAATCGTGTTGAAACGTTTTAAGATTCGATTGATATATGTCGATTGAGAAAAGAAAAACGCTACCATCTTTCAAAGTCTTGTAAACCAATACTGAAAGTGGTTTGACCAAGTAATTTCATTTCAAATTCCCCGAGTTAAAAGGTGAGTCATTGCATTGCATGCAGAGATGGTGTTCCAACAAGATTTAGATCATCAACATATATTTGCTATGATAACAAACTCTTGTTTATTTCGTTTGATAAATAAACATGGAAAGAATCGGTCATTCTTAAAATGATGGTGATGAGAAAATCTCTTAAACGTTGGTACCAGGATACGGCCCGATTGTTTAAGGCCATATAAAGACGTTGCAATTTAACTCCACGGTGTTTACCAAAGAATAATAGGTCTTTGAAGAACCCGTGCGATCAAGTCCGGGAGGAACCTTCACGTAGTAAAGGTTAGTACCGAGTGATCCGTAGAGAGATAAGCGACAACATCCATGAGACGCATTTCCAAAGTGAAATGACAAACCATACCGATTAAATATCGGAAAGTAATAGAATCCATAAAAGGTGAATATGTTGAATCATAATGAATTCCAAACTTACGGAAAAAACTCGAAAGAACCAAACGGACTTTATAATAGTGATCGTCACTTTGTCATCACGTTTGCGACAAATACAAGTTTGTAGCCAAGAGGTTTGTTTGTGAGATTATTCACAATAGGACCAAAAACTCAGCGTTTTCAAAGATGTATACTCCTCCTCCGAAAGCGACTTTTCCATTTCGCCAATCGAGCGACGACGTCATTCGTCAATAGATGTTGGTTCGGGATTATCTTTCTCACAAGAGATCTTTCTCAAAGAATCATACACAAGAAATGATCATCGAATTGAAATCCGCCTATTCAATATCTCACTTAGGTGTTACAATACAAAAATTGATAATTCAGTATTAGATGAAGATATTTCTCCAATTTGTGAAGTTTGAAGAAAAAAGCAGTTCGATTTTACGTAGGAGATGCTACGGGTGGAGTAGAAGGAAGTTGATCGAGAGCTTATCCTTCTTTACGTGGTTGCTTATCCGGATCACGAAGACGCTTTATTGTCGGTCGGCGTGTATAGTTCTTTGGAGAATCCACTATAGAAACTCGAGAAGGAAGGTTAAGGCTTCATTGAGTGGATTTTTAGTAATCCTCGATGCGTTGTTGAAACCGTCGGTGTGTTTGATTAGCAATTTTTTTTGCAAATATAGAATTTTAAGAACTTCACTTTCAAACCAAAGAAGATCTTGGATCGAGGATTTGATATAAATGTTTGAGGCTTTGAAAACAAGAGGTTTAGACTCTTGAGAAGATGTTGCGTAAGTTAAAGACGGAAATTTATCCTCTTCAAACCTGATTTAGAAGAAACGGGCCATAAAGAACGTCACGGTAGTTGGGTGATGTAGCGAATGATACTTGGAGAATCGAATCCAACATAAATCCCTTCTTGTCGATGAGCATTAGTCTTCTGACGATAGGGTTCAGAGACAGGAACCCAAACACGGCATCCAAATGTGCGCAGGTGAGAAACATCTGGAACTCGTCCGGAAAGAAGTTTTTGTGAAGAGGCAATTTCCATAGATGAAGGTCGAAGACGGATTAGTGTCGCAGCGTGTAAAACAACATGTCCCCACATTGTTGAAGGTAAATGAGCGTGAAGAAGTAGTGGTCGTGTAATCCACTGAATCCTTTTAATAAAAGATTCAGCTAGACCGTTTTGAGCGTGTTCATACGAGACTGAATAAGTGAGGTCAATCCCCGTTGCGCTGCAATAATCCTCAAATGCCTTCGAACGAAACTCTTGAGCATTATCCATACGTAGCGTTCGAATTGGATAATCAGGAAAATGAGCCTTGAAACGTATAAGCATCGAAAGTAAATTGGCGAACGCCAAATTTCTTGATGATAATAAAGAAACATGGGATTGCCGACCCGATGCATCAACAAGAACCAAAAAGTATCGAAATGGTCCACTCATAGGAGTAATTGGACCGCAAATATCTCCATGTAGTCTGGAGAGCATTGGTGGCAATTCATTAGGTAGTTTGTATAGCGAAGGCTTGACAATTAATTTGCCTTGTACACAAGCCTCACACAAACTCATCGAGTTAACACTTGCTGGTTGTAGGTTATGTCCTACAACGCATGGAAGAATTTTGCGTAAAAGTGTAGAGCCAGGATGACCCAATCTTCCGTGCCAAAGTGCAACTTTATTATCTTTAGAAGACAAAGCAAAACTACATATAGTAGGTGGTCGGATTGGAATCCGATGCAATGCCGATTCTTAACAACAAATTTGTTTCTACCACTTTGTTATTCTCGCACAAAACCAAAGCCTCTCGCTTATCACAGAATACTAGTCGAGAGGTGCAAACAGTGCGAACATCTCGATAATGATCGCGCCCGGTAGCAGAGAGGAGAGACATAAAGACGCATGCACATGTAATGGTGGTGCCTCAAAAGCAAAATCACCTTCTTTGGTCCCTCCGGAAACGAAATACATTCGATCCAAACCATAGTCATTAAATTTCTGTTTTGCCAGGTTGATGATTATCTATGTCGAAAAATGCCTTATCCCGCAGGATTGTATGAGTAGTTGCGAGAATCGAGAGAGAGCGTCGCGACCGACCGAGGAGAGATGTCCTCCGCAACGACGTTTCCATTTCGTCGGTTTGAAATGGATCCATGGAAGCATCCGTGGTGTGTGCTCTCGTTTCTCGAGATTTATATCGCTTTTTCTTGGAACATCTTTACGAAATACTCACGGTGTTTTGCAAACATTAGCCGGGATGACCCACTCGCCACATTTGTGGCAAGTTAACACGTCTCGATGGACGCTACCACTACTAGTGGTAACGGAAGAAGTATTCTTCCGTTGAGTCTATGATTTTTCCAGTTAGACCGGACCATGTTGTTTGTTACGGTATTTCTTAAACTTTTGGTTCTTAGGTTTAACACTAGGAACCCGGACAAAGATGAGACTGGTGCGGAGAGAGTGTACCAATGGGGCGAAACACGCATTTCGCAAAAAAAAGCTTCATTTTTTTTCTCAAAGAAGTAGAAGAAGAGACATGAGATCGAGAATGGTTAGTAAATCTCGTATTTTCTTTGTTGGGCTAGTACAACATGAACAGGTGGAAAAGTTGAGAGAGTTTTCTCAATCAATTCCTCTTCAGTTATGTTTTGACCACAGAGCCTTAGTTGTGAAATTATCCTATAAAGCTCGTTGTTAAAAGCAACAAGTGTTGGAAAATCCAACACTCGGAGATGGAGTCCGTCGAGAGAGAGCTCGAGGATGAAAAATAGTTTTACGGTGATCAAACGAGACTTGAGCTTTTGCCAAAGTTCATTAGGATCTTCAATCTCCAGATATTGATACTGGAGAGATGGGACTAGATGGTGACGGAGGAGAAGTAAAGTTTTCCAAGAAATGGAAGGCTGGAGAGTAGGACTTACAACCATTCCCGGGTCGAAAGCAATAGAACCCGATAAGCGGTCCGCGAAGATGTGAGCTTTAGCGATCTCGCCCATAATAGATAGTTGTTGCCATCGGCTGATAACTGTGAGAATTGTAGAGGTTGAAGTCTCATCGGAGGGTCAAGGTTAATAAAACCTAGGCATGGTCAAGATGTAGCCACGGAAGAAGTAGAAGAAGACATAATATTATTGAAAATATATAGTGAGAGATTGAGGAAAATATAATCAAGTTAGTTCGAGTTTTATGTATAGTGAGGAAAGAGAAATATTAGATAGTTAGTGAGAAGGTAAATGTACAAAGTACAAATTAGAAACTTAAAGAAATGTACGGTAAAAGTTAATAAGAAAGTAAAGAAGTTTAGAAAGTAAAATATGTATCGCTAAAAGAAAACAGTAAAAACGGTAAAAGTAAAAAATACAATAAAGTAAAAATTTTAAAAAAGGTAAAAAGTAAAAACAGTAAAAGTAAAAAACCAGTAAAAGTAAAAACAGTAAAAGTAAAAACAGTAAAAGTAAAAAGTAAAAGTAATACAGTAAAAGTAAAAAGTAAAAAGTAAACGTAAAAAGTAAAACAGTAAATAGTAAAGGAAAAAAACGGCAAGTGGAAAGTAAAGGAATAAAGGAAAAAGGAGAAAATATTATTATATTATGGAAATGGGAGAGATGGAGAAGAGTCCAGGGAGTTTTGGAGTAGTGATATTAGGTGTGATAATATAGAATGAGGGTTTGGAGAAGAAGCTTAGAGAGAAAATTGAGGTTTGTAGAGGAAGATTTGTAAAGAGAAAGCTTCTAAATGACAACTAAAACAAGTAAGAACAATAAAATGAAACCAAATATGAACAAAACGAGAAGAAGTGGCCAAAAACGAAGTTTGAAAAACAACAAAACTAAGTTGTGAATTTTGTCAATAGAAGTTAAGAAAGAGATGTAAGGAAGTTTAGAGTGTGAGAAGGGAAGTTTTAAGTCAAAAGGGAAGATTAGAAGAGAAAGAACTTGTTCTAAGATTTTGTTCTAAAAACAAAACTCCTTCTAAAAACTACAATAAAATCAAAGAGAAGTAGAGATAGCTAAGATAGAGTATCAAGAAATTAGTACTAAGAACTAAGAACTATGAAAGAGCGTGCTGATAACGTGTTGAAAATGCAATTGAAAGCAAGGAGATTACAAAGTAAGCACCAAGAAGATAGACACAAAAAAGAGTGAGTCTTAGATTGTGGGAAAGAGTATATGGAGGTACAAGGAGAGAGAAGATGAATAGTACTTCTCTCTCATAGGTCTAAAGTAGTGGAGGTATCTTACACTAGTGACTCATCTAGCTAGAATACAAAGGAGAGCGTATGTGAGAATATTAATTCTCAACAGAAATGCTACCAATAGACCAATTGCAATGAAGTTTTCACCAACTAAAAAGTTGCTCACCTTTATCTCAATAGCACCTTTGCCCAAGAAAAGAAAATCATAAAAAAAAAACTCTTAGCTCAAATAATAACCTTGCAATTGTGAAAACTCCTAAAAATTTACAAAGGAAAAATAGTTGAAAACTAAACCCTTTGCGCTCGAATTCATGCCTTATCTTCAGATTTCTTCGATCTTGTCAAGGTTTCTACCGCCGAAATTTGACTCTAATAAAAAGCCGCCCCAAAAAACAAAGTTGAAAGCCAACGGTGGATGAAGGAGATATAGCTCCTTAATATCATCGATTTTTTCACTTTCTTCATTGACAAGACATTGTTGCAAATCCAATAGCAAAAGTATTTGGATCAAAAAACTTCTAGCTAGAAAGTTAGTAAAAATCACCTTATAATTAAGATCATGAAAATAAAATAAAATAAATCATGAAACTATATTTGATTTCACATAGTTGGTAGGAAATGGTAAAACATGTCTTATGCTATAAAAACAAGAGCTGTCTTTACTATAATGTACTCCAATAATTTATAATTTATTGTATGGGTTTGCAATTTTTATCACACGGACTAAACTTGATTTATGACCTAACCCAAGTGATTTCACCAAAAATGGGTGAAGAAGTTTTGACTCTTCAAAGTTGCTCCCTTCCATCCAAAATGTCGTTTTCTACAATTGGTGTGTTTAGGGGTTTTATATATTGATTGATTAAAAAAAATAAAATGTTGAACAAGCCTCGCAAGTAGGACAATAAAGATGCTATTGAGTCCACAAGGAACTTGAAATGGCGCCATTTCTTAAACCCTAACCCTAAAACCCTCATCCTGGTATGCATTACGAACTTTGTCGATGACGATAGCAGGAGATTCATCATTTTCGAAGAAGATGCCGGCCAACGAAGAATAATCACGTGACATTGTGGATGTGTAGGAATGGCGAATGACATTCGGATGTGAAGGAATCTTATACGGAATCTGACAGGTGAAGAATCGTGCCAGCTGATTCTCCCTCTTCCATTTCCTGCCATTTCGATCGACGACACACCTTTTCCGGTGCGTTTTCTGCATAATTTGTTGGGGAGAATTTGGATTGCCGAGGTGCGATTACTGGTAGCATTTTGCTGTGATAGAACGATCTTATACCCTGAATTGTGGAACTGATGAAGGATTGTATTTGCTTTTGCAGGGTTTGCTTTTAGGAGGGCGGGATGAATGCGGCCTTGAGTTTGGCCTTCGGCGCTAGCCTGGGAGTGGCGCCCAGGCAGCAATTGGCGGCAAAGTCAGATTGCAAGAGCTTGCGGGGAGCTCCAATTACAACGAGGCCTGTGAAATTCACTTCCACGCGTGCTTGTTTTTCGATGACGGAAGGAAATTCGCAAATGCGGTTGAATGCTGTTGCCACTCCAGCGGTATGTTGAATCATCTCTCAGCTTTTCGGATACTTAATAACTTTCTTTTCAGCTTTTCTTTTTGGGATACTGAGAAGCTTTCTTTATTTGGACAGGTTACGAGTGCAGATTTAGGATATTTGGAAGTTGATGGAGACCTTGAGTTGTCGGAGTTAACGGCAGTTTCGCCCTTGGATGGACGCTACGGAAGCAAACTGAAGCCTCTGCGATCCATTTTCAGTGAATTTGGGCTTATTCGTTACCGCGTCCTTGTTGAGGTACGAGGCAATCCAAGAGAAACAATAATCTTGTTATTCCTTGTGTATTAGCATGCTCTTTGCAAGTTGAATTCATGGATGACTCTAGTCTATGCTGTGCAAATTTTGTAGTTAATGAATGTATGTTGGCAAATGTATGTTCAGGTTCGTTGGTTGCAGATGTTATCGAACCACTCTGGAGTTCCGGAAGTGCCTCGTTTCAGTGAGAAGACTAACAGCTTCCTTGAAGACGCCCTTGCAAATTTTGGAGTTGCTGATGCTCTTCTCGTGAAGAAAGTTGAGCGTACCACGAATCATGACGTGAAGGCTATTGAGTACGTACTCAAAGACAAGTTCCGTTCTGAGCCAGAACTTTCCAAGGTGCTTTGCTCTTTTAGTCTTCTATTCATGTTACGTCTTTGTCTGTCTGTATTTCACTTTTTAGAAGCATATCTGCAGTTTCTATGCTGGTTGAGATTGCTATGGATCTCAATCAAATGTTTCTTGGGGTCTAATGTAGTATGCACGCTGGTGCAGGTTTTGGAGTTCGTGCACTTCGCATGCACATCCGAAGACATAAACAACCTTGCTCATGCTTTGATGCTGAGATCAGCTTTGGACTCGGTTGTGCTGCCTGCTATGAATTCCACTATTGAGGCTCTTCGTTCTCTTGCACACGAATTTGCAAGTATTCCCATGCTTTCTCGTACTCACGGCCAGGTATCTATCTAATCAGTCCTTTCCTAAGGCGTTCATAAGTGTAGCAAATCCAAATTATGTAGTCTAGCTCCTATCGATGATGCTGATTGTGGTTGATCATGTCAGCCTGCATCACCAACGACACTAGGAAAGGAGATGGCGAACTTCTGTCGTAGATTGGAAAGGCAACGAGATCAAGTAGCTGCTGTACCATACTTCGGCAAAATTGCCGGAGCTGTGGGAAACTACAATGCTCACATGGTCGCCTACCCGGATGTTGACTGGCAACTTGTGGCGGAGGACTTTGTCACTTCCTTGGGGCTCACCTTCAATCCATACACAACGCAGGTATAAATCTTAATGCACTGTATCTACCCTCGTTAAATAATCTGCATCGAAGAATCGCTCATGCCGGTTTCTCTATTAATCCGTTTTTGTATGTGCAGATAGAGCCTCACGATTACATCGCTGAGCTTTTCGATGCTGTATCTCGCTTCAACAACATATTACTTGGTTTCGATCGTGATGTGTGGTCCTACATCTCTATCGGCTACTTTAAGCAGGTGACCGCTTGGATACATGCAGTCTAGTGGTGATTATGCTTCCTTTTGTTGCGAATTATTTTATTTTCAAACTTGTAAGTATCTTCTTAGTCACTCACGAAGGCGTTCGCTATTGTGGTTCAGAAAGTGATCGCCGGTGAAGTCGGTTCTTCTACGATGCCACACAAAGTGAACCCCATTGATTTTGAGAACAGTGAAGGGAACCTCGGCGTGGCCAATGCTACTATGGCTCATCTAAGCTCGAAGCTCCCAATATCTCGTTGGCAAGTAAGTTTGATATATCTTTTCTCGTCTCTACGGCACTCGTTTTGAACAGTCACCAATTAAACTACTGACCTTGTAGGAGGAATATATCTGCAGTAGACGCAATGAATCTGCAATCGTCTTTTCTTTTCTTGGCGCTTTTTTTCGATCATCTTATCGTAGTTAGCAAACTTATACCTTGGCAAATCTGATTTTACAGAGGGATCTAACCGACTCTACTGTCCTGCGCAATCTTGGCATTGGACTCGGCCATTCAGTACTTGCCTATGAGAGCACTTTGAAGGGAATCAGGAAGTTGCAGGTAGCCTCGAAATCCTCACAATTATAATGACAACAACGTGGTACATAAGTGAAATCAACAAGACAGAGAAAACGTTCGGCGTCTGTTTGCGTTCCATGATGCTCTTAACTTGGATCCCAGTTGCAATTTCTGCACTAAAATCATTAATTATGTGATGTCAGGTTAATGAGGCCCGTATCCACGAAGATCTGTCCGAGGCTTGGGAGGTGTTAGCTGAGCCGATCCAAACTGTAAGCCTGTGACTCTTTTCGTTTTGATCTCACCGACTAAATTTTGAGGCTGGGGTTTTAGCAATTTCATTCATGTGTTAAGAGATTCTTTCTCATGAGGTTTCAATCAATTCAGAGGCTGTATTCTAGAATTTATTTTTTGAACCAATGCAACACTTTGTGGCACCAGGTGATGCGGAGATACGGTGTGGAAGAGCCTTATGAGAAGTTGAAGGCTGTGACACGGGATAGGAAGGTGTCAAAGGAGATCCTACATCAACTTATCGAGGGGCTGGAGATTCCTAATGAGGCGAAGAAGTCCTTGTTGGAATTGACACCAGAAAGCTACATTGGTGCCGCTGTCACTTTGGCGACGAATGTCTAAACTCAACCACTTCCAAGTCAGATTACAATCTGCTATCAATGTGTGGGGGTGCGATGGCTGGACAAAACAATTTTGGTGTCATGTTACTAAGGGTGTGGTAGTTCATCCAACTTTTAGAGTGGTGTGAAACGAGACACCTTTGTAGTGCAACAGCTTCTACTTGGTAGAGCGATCTACAGAAATGAAAACATGGAGGAAACCTGCTTACACCTCCGAGAAAACCTGCTTGGTTTTGAAGGTTTTTGGAAGTCTTTGTTGCTTTAGTGAAGTTAAGCTATGCATGTTCCTTTCCATTTCAAAATGCGAACACTATACTAGATTTGATAATTAGTGTTAGATCATTATAAGATTTGAAAATGCTATAAGTTTTTACTTTTGTTTAAAAAAATTTACCAAGAGCATTGATTCTGATACTATATAAGGACCCCCATCTTGACCAATATAGTGGGTAAAATTATTGAACAGCAGTAAAAACTTATAACATGTTTATGTAAATTAGTGTATCTAACACTAATTATCAAATTTAGTGTAGTGACACTTGTAACACAAATGAATTTGAGTAGTTGTGTCTATGTGGATATGTTTTGAATAACTATATTTTGTGTTCTAAACACTTAAGATTATTTATTCAAAACGTTGATGGTTGATAGGGACTATGGGCTGTGGAAATAGAGACTTACATGTTGGTCTTGACCAATTAGAGTTGTAGACATTGCTTTCTCTTGTTATGAATGGACTATTCTAATGTGAGCATAGGTCTAGTGCAATTAAATAATAATGAGATTTTGATGTTGCATGGTTCAATACAATCATGTGTTTGATGGGACCTTGTTATTCTATGGCGTGAATGTGGAAGAAAAGGTTTGATTATCGTATCTTGGAGAATTCATTAACCCCTAAACGCGCTGAATGTAAAAAAATGTCATTTTGGATGGAAGGCAGCAAGTTTGAAGAGTCATGGTTTCTTTGTCCAAGGTCCTTTTTGGATGAAATCAATTGGGCTAGGTCCCAAATCTAGTCTTGTTTGTGTGGTAAAAATTGTAGACCTCTAAAATGCACTTTGGTGAAGAGAGGTTTTGTTTTTGAGGTTTCCAAGCATGGGGCATGTTTTACCATTGCAAGCCAAATATGTGATGTTAAAAATATTTTTTCATGATTTTTTTTATTTTTTTACATGACCATGATTGTAAGGTGATTATTATCAATTTTCTTGTTGGAAGTCTTTCGATCCGAATACTATCGCTATTTGATTTGCAATGATGTTTTGTCCATGAAAGAAGTGAAAATATGGATGATACTTGAGGAGCTATATCGCCTTCATCAGCCATTAGATTCCAACTTCATTTTTTGGAATGGCTTCCAGTTAGAGTCTAGTTTTAGTGGTAGAGATCTTGATATGATTGAAGATGCTCTGAAGATAAGGCATGAATTTGAGTGCAAAGGGTCTAGTTTTTGATAATTTTTTCTTTGTAGCATTTTTGGGAGTTTTCACCATTACACAACTATTTTTTGGGCCAAGAACTTTTTTGATGACTTTCTTTTGGGTAAAGGTTTTATTGAGATAATAGTGAACAACTTTGTAGTTGGTAATTTTTTGATTGCGGATTGGTTTAATGGTAGAATTGTCACACCAAAGTGAAAATGATGAAATTTTGCACTTGGTTTTTAGTACTAGAGGTTATGATCTCCTAATCCATGAGGGCTTTACGACTCAATTTTTAGTCCACATCACATATACAAATTTATCTATAAAAATCTATTACAAGTTTTTAATGCTAAGATCTTAAGAGCTTATCTTCAGTTTTATCTACAAGACTTTTTTTGAAAATGTGTTTTTTGACAAAAAATAGGGTGGGATGTTTAGGGGTTAATAATGCTTTTCACTCATTTTTAATGTGTCAACTTCATTATTGATTTATTTGATTGACATACTAAATCGAGATAAGATATACACACACAAGAAGGAACTATTTGACCCCTAAAGGGGTAAGACAAATATCGAAAATAAAATATAATAAGAACACTAGACCCTTGTGTAGTTGACGTGAATAAAATGTCCGTTTGACTTACCCTTGATAATATGATAAACAAATATTGATTGATAATGTGTAGACCACTCACGAGTGTGCTCACTTTAATTGAAGAAATACATGAATTAACTTAAAAGTGCCCAAAAGTTTCAAGCTAAAAAAGAGTTTCATGTATTAAGTAGTCTTGTGTTTTAAAATATTAGAAGTTATTAATACCAAAGATTCCAGTAATAAGAAAGAAAGTACAGTAATACAATTTTTTTTCTTATACTCTGATACTAAAGTGTTATCTATAATACTCATTATATACCAAAACTCCTCCGCAATATGCTCAAAAAACTTGTAATTTCTTAAAAATCGGCAATTCAATCACAACTAGTAATAAAATCTGGAGAATTTCTTTAATAGATACAATGTAGCAATAGTTGATAATCATGAATAATACTAATGATTTTGTAGTTTATCCACAACCTTAACATTCAAGTCTTATTTTTCCAGCCCAAAGAATTAATACTTTAGAAGGCTCAAATAGATAACCCCTAAACAAGAGGATCAACAATAACTTCTGAACTTAAATCCGTGAACAAAGTTTTCAAACTCGATTCTGAGAAATCCAACTGTAAGATTTTGTTTACAACTATCTAATCAATTCACCCATCATTGTTTTTAACAAAATTTCACAACACACAAGAATCTTGTCTGAGATACATTGACTCAAAAACTTTCCGTCTTTGTAAAGAACAACATACCTTTTTCTTTGACAAATCGACTCATCTCCCTCGCACAAGTGTCGAAAACAACGACACTTGTTCAAAAACCTCCACAACCTTTACATTCAAACACTCTTTTTTCCGCAAGCAAGCAAAAGCACTCAAGTGAGAGGATATATACATGCACACAAAAGTACAATCTTTGTTTTTCCAAACATGCAAACAAACAAACCACTCACCGCAAACAAACACTTCACTTGACTTGTTGACTTGGACTCCATTTCCAAGGTCAAGTCAACGCCTACTTAACTTGCACCTCCGACTCCTCCGAATCCGAACAAAGAAACGATGACAAGGATGATGAGTTGTTGTACTTGGGGCTTTGACCAAGATGGCACTTTTCCCATAGAAAATGAATAGAATATGAATGAATCTTCACACTTCCATAATTGCTTGTTGCAGCTTTTTGCATCCTTAGAAACGACTATGTGTTGTTGTTCGGTTACCCATATTTTTTTATTTTTTTATTTTTTCAAGGTGGGAACACTACCACCAATGACTAAAGGCCGATGTGGTGTTTGGAAACGGCACTTGTTTGGAGTTTGTGGGGGTGGGGTGGAGGAAGAAACATGAAAATTAATCTTGTGATTGGTACAAAATTAGTTGTCAAAAGGTAATTAATAGAAATTAATCAAAAATTCTTTTCAAGCATTTTGCCAAAATGTTCAAGGGTTAACTCCTAAACGCCCAAGGGGGGGTAAAGCTCCTAACAATTGGTAATAATGCTGATTTTTTCAAAACTACGTAAAAACAAATAAAAGATGAAAATGGAAAATCCAACCGTAGGATCTTCTTTGGAGCATGGCAATTAGTATGACCACCAAGTTGCATGCCATTTGGAGGTATGGATTTCAAGATCCATGCAAAAAAGGGGTGAAGATCACACCACCAAAACTTTCATGAAAAATCTCTTTCGCCCACTCTCACAAATTGAGGATCAAGGTTTTTACTATTTATTCAAGGAGGGAGTAGAGTAAACCCACCGAGGAGTTGAGCAAAAAAACGGCGGATGAAAAATCGATGGGATGAAAGCGGGGTTGTGCACCAAAGACGGAGCCTCACATCCAAAATGTCGAAAAACGACACCGTGGGCGCTTGAGGGTTAATTTACTCACTTGTGTCGAACAATATTTTCTTAGAGTAATGTTTTGCTCCACTATTTGGACCACATTGATTTCCTACCTATATTTTCATGTGACTTGAGTGAAAATTTTCACAAAAGGGTACGCTTCAAAATTTACTAGAGCAAGCTTCGAAGTTTTTGGAAATTTAAAAAAAAAGCTTCTGCACAAACTTTGGATGATACGATCTTGCAAACGATAAACATCCAACGGTCAATTTTTGAATTAGTAAGTGAAAATAGGCTTATGTATAAGATAGATCTTCTGGTTGGAAGTTTAAAAGGAGTTAAGAAGATTAGGTTCACAATCTGGAGATTGCATAGAGGTAGGAAGTTGCAATTTTGAGATCTCAAGCTCCAACAACAAACGAGGAAATTTAGGGGTTGAACTTGCCATATCTACATGAAGTAGTCATTTGGAGGGTGAAACACTTCAAATGAGTAGTTTAAGTTATCATTACAAATTGTGAGAGAAAATTTATCACAACAAAAATTGCACTTGCCAACAAATCGCACTTGCACTCTTTAACTCCTAAAAGAGAGAGAAGCACCCAAATCAGGTCAATTAACTAAAACAAAGATATGTCGTTTTTACAAAAACTAAAAACTTTGACACAATATATCTCAAATTTTAGTTTAGTACATGTAAGCCAAACCAAGAAGTCCAAATGGAAAAATTTACCCCTTCTAGATCAACATAAGAATTAATGACAACATTTAACTACTTCTGGACTGGAAGTAGTTCAGAAGTAAGGCAACGGGGGATCCCCCATACTCATGTGAAGTAAGATACAATGTGAACACGAAAATGTAAATCGGGGGATCTTTGAAGAATATAAAGATACTCACATCCCCCAATCTAAAATTTCAATTGGCATAATGATCAATCCACAAAATTGTAATTTCCAAACTCTGCTCTAGTCCATAATTTGTGAATGAGTCCAGATTTAGTTAAATGTGGCATATTAACGAAATATGCTAATTCAAATATGAATACTCCTTCAGACCTCTACTCCTTGCGCTACATGAGCTCTTCCTCAACAACAAAAGTGGCATTCTCGTGAACCAGCAAAATTAGCCTCAACACGAAACTCATCCCCAAGCATAAAGAGCATGAATTTTTCATGGAATTCATTTTCATGTGAACCCACGTTAGCCTCGATCAAGCATGTACAGATTTGTCGCAACCCAACCAACCAAAAAAAAAAAAAAAAAAAAAAAAAAAGTGTCGTAAAGCCAATAAAAGAAAAAGAGGTGTAAAGTCAGCAAAGCTCACACCACGATGAACATGATGATGAATCATGGAGTGTTATAAGAATCGAGCAAGACATGCAGGCTCAGTTCTCAACCGCTTGACGAAGGAATTGAAGGATGATGGGAGGAGGGGGAGGAGTGCTAGTATTGCTGTTGCTGGTTGCCTTGTTGAATCCTTGTTGTTGTCAAGAATCATGGAAGGCGGAACAGGATGCGGACCGGATTGTTGAATTGCCGGGACAACCCAAAGTGAATTTCTCCATGTATGCTGGATACATCACTGTGAACAAAGAGCACGGCAGAGCGCATTACTATTACTTTGCGGAGGCGGAGGAAGAACCGGAGAACAAGCCGCTCGTCATCTGGCACAATGGAGGTACAGTAATCTCTCCGAATTCGACTTGAAGACTAGATTGTTCGGGATGAATTGCTTGATTGTTTGAATCTGTTATTCAGATGTTTTGAACCTCTCTGCAATTAATCTAGCTGTGTCTATGGATTTTGATCAATCCATGGTTGGTTTGCAGGGCCCGGGTGTTCGTCAATTGCGTATGGATTCGGTGAGGAGCTGGGTCCGTTTTTCATCAACCCCGGAGGCAAAACGCTCAGGCTCAATCCGAATGCCGGCAACAAATGTACTCCCATCAATTCCTAACTTCAACTAGAGATTGAAGTCTGTCAATCATTAGACTAGCTCTGTTAAACTTATGATTGTGTCCATGATTGCTTGAATACTAGACTTTCTTGTACTTAGATGTGTGAGTTTGTGACCCTTAAAGCCTCTGGTTTAATCTCGTGATCTTGAATTTGTGCCTGGTTTCGTTAAATACTAGAATCTCTTAGAATCGTTTGATCTCGTGATCTTGAATTGTGCCTGGTTCCGTTAAATACTAGAATCTCTTAGAATCGTTAACTACTAGAATCTCTTACAGATGTGAGTCTGTGCATTTTGATGGATTGTGACTTTGTGTGGGTGTTTCAGTGGCGAATATAGTGTTTGTGGAATCGCCAGCGGGGGTGGGATTCTCGTACAGCAACACGAGCAGTGATCTTCTCACTGCTGGTGACAATCGCACAGGTAACAATCATCGTCACTTTCGAGGTCGAATTCTCCAATTCAAAAGTTTAGACTGAGGTGGAATCTTCTTCTTTTTTGTGATTAAAATGGTTACTTAATTATGCGATGTTTTATTGGAGGAAGAGATGATTGTTTGGGTATTTGATATAAGTAGGATGAGTGATGAGTGAGGTGAGGAATTGAGGCTGAGTCCCCCCCCCCCTTTTTTTTCTTTTGTGGCAATGAATCGTGCAGCCTACGACAATTATGCGTTTGTGGTGAACTGGCTGGAACGCTTTCCGCAGTACAAAGGACGACCCTTCTTCCTCACCGGAGAAAGCTATGCTGGTATTATGCTCTCAACCGCCTTTCATTCAATGCCCAGAATCATATAATTATACATTCACAGGTAATTGTGACAACATCCACTAGGTCTCCTGAATTCGAAAAACATTCACGGTAAACATTCATGGTTGCAAAACAGACGGTACACAGCTTTGTTTTGGAAAATATGGCATGAAAAGTTGTGAAGCTGGGTAATTTCAGAGAGGAAACCTCCATTGATTGGATTTGAACATTTTATTTGGAATTTTAAAAATCAAATTAAAAAATAGAATAAAATCGTGCCTTGAAATCGAAATAATTCCAAGTGTCAGAAGTTATTTTTGTTACCACACCAAATAAGTGTTAATCTTTTGTGTAATTTTGTGAGGCACTTTACAGTGTGTTAGTAGGAATCTTCTTCCGGAATCTCAGACACAGAAATTCTGAACTTGATTATTTAAGCTCAATTGAGGTGATGGATTAAGCTGACGAAGATAACAGATTTTGAATGCATCATAAGAAGGTGACCAATTTGACATCAAAATATAAGTGAAAAGTTGACTACAATAAGAGCTACAAAGTAGGAGAAAAGCCCCTCGGGCAAGAGAGGGCGTTTAAGAGTTAAGCTCAATTGAGGTAATTGATTAGGCTTGCTTGGGCGTTTAAGGGTTAAGCTCAATTGAGGTAATTGATTAGAGTATCCGAAGTTGACAAAGGTAACATATTATTGTGATTACGACTGACATTCTAAAAACTTTGGTGCTAATTTTTGGAGTGTGGTGGTTTCTATCAGGATATTATGTTCCGGAGTTATCCAAGCTCATCTTCGACAACAATAAGAAGCTTCCAGATGCTCAAAAGATCAACTTCAAAGGCTACATGGTAGGCAATCCGGTGATCGACAGCTACTACGACAATTGGGGTTATGTGGATTTCTTGTACTACCATGCCATGATCAGCGATGAGCTTTACTCCAAAATCAAGCTTGTTTGCAACTTCACGAAAGCCAACTCCACTTTGTCTCGTGAGTGCATTCAACTGCTCTATTACGACACGGAAAATGAATACGGGCGCATCGATCCTTACTCCGTCTACGCCCCGGCGTGCCTGTCGAACACCTCCTTTGGAGGCAACTCATCATCCTTTTCGATGGTCAATCTTCGAAGGCCAAAGCTTTTCAATCCCGTACGTGTTTCTTACTTACTACTCTTACCCTTGAAATTTCAATAATTTCAGCCACTATTATACAACTTTTGTTGTTACTATGAGAAATCATCATACTCGAGCTAGAAGCATGTAGTTTTGTAGTTGATGTAAGAAGTCATCATACTTGAGCTGAAAGCATGTAGTTTCACACCTTAACCAACTTTAGTAAGAGAGGCCGTCCCTCTTCAACCAACATAGAGTTTCGCCAACATTAAGAATGTGAGAATTGGGTTTATTCTGGTTTAGACTCACTAAGTGCAATCCAACGCTAAGTTGACCCAACACAAAGAGTGTGACAATTAGGTTCGTTTCTCTACTAGAAAACCATGTACTTTATGACCAGCCGACATTGTTCCTTTTTATTGTTTGTAGTCACAATGAACAACCATATTTTAGTATTTCCGGTGAATCCCTCTGTATGAAATGAATCATTTATTTAATTTTTTTAAAATTTAAAATAAAAAAATTAAAAATTTTTTAATTTCTTTTTTTTTAAAATTTTTAATTTCTTTTTTTTGGTGATTATGTAGAGATTAGGGATATTTCGGCGAGAAGAGTATGATCCATGCACATACGACTACTCATTGATCTACTTCAACCGGCCAGACGTGCAAAAGGCCATGCATGCCAACACCACCGGCATTCCCTACAAATGGGTGGGCTGTAGTGATCCCTTGTTTTTGAACTGGCAAGATCAAGCAACAACCGTGTTGCCCATTTATCAAGAGCTTCTTCAAGCTGGTTACCGATTATGGGTTTTCAGGTATGTAATCATCCCCTCACACAATATAAAAAATCCTTGCTTAGTTTCTAAAGTCCCTAACTTTCCTTAAAACCCGAAACGGGTTTTGGAGGTTCCAAAACTCAGCCCAACTTTGACCATTATAATCTCACAAATGAGAAAGAATGAACGGTTCAAATTTGGTATGTGCGAAGAATGTCAAGTGAACTTTGAGATCTTACAGTTGAATCTTTTAAATTATGCTTAGATTGAGATTTTTTGAGCTTAATCTAAAGGAAGGTCAGATTTTGTGACTTAGACCGTTCTGCAACAAGGAAAGTTAGGGGTTAAAAAACTGAATAATTGTGCAAGAATCTGCCTTTTGGAATAAGCTCAAAACAATAGGACAGTTTCAAGAGAATGATGTATATGGAAATGACCAATGGGTGCTCGTGAATTTAACAATCAATTTCCTTCTTCCTGTCAGTGTACTATCAGAAAGAATTGAGTGTTTTCATATTCTGGTCAAACTTTGAAAAAGAAACCAACTTGGATTCTTGCATTGATTATATAATGCTTTTATACTCCTCAGACGCTGAAGGAATGTTAACCCCAATTGTGAAATATCGGAAATAGTGTGATATTTCCACTCAAAGTTGTCTTATCGGAACAAAACTCTCATTCATCTGTCAGATACAATTTAGATGAGATGTACATCTAAGACAGCCTTCAATGGTATCAAATGTACATCTCATTTAAATTGTGTCTGACAAATGATTAGGAGTTTTGTTCTGAAAAGACAACAGTGTTTCTACCAAGGAAGTTCTCATTCACTGATGAAAATCTCAGTGGAATGAGTGATTCGTCACTTCTAGTGTTCAGTTGTTCCAAATCATAGTTAAGTTACACAATAATCTGCAGTAATTTCCTTTCCTCTACTCACTTTCTACTCTAGAATCCACCATCTTTGCAAATTCAGGATTTCTTTAGGATTTCTTTAGGATTTCTTTAGGATTTTAGGATTTTTTTGGCATGTGGTATCTTTGTGGAGTTGGAGAAGAAAGGAATGCTATTAATGAGTGTGATCATATGTGGCCAATAATTGGGTTGGGGAATCTTATTAAGTTGTTTGTTGTGATTCAATTGTTGTTGCAGTGGGGATGCGGACAGTGTTGTGCCAACCACGGGCAGCAGATATGCATTGGCTTCCTTGAACCTGCCCGTTGTGGTCCCCTGGTATTCCTGGTACAACAAGCAACAGGTAAAAAGCTTTGTCACAAAAATAAAAAAATAAATTAGTGTTCCACAAAAATAATGTGTTTTCCCTAACATGGTTGATTATTTTAGCCGTAATTAATCATTAATTATAGCACCTTAATCCCTATTTCTAATTGCCTAAATTGCAGAAAATGACCTTTGTTTACTTTAGGCGAGTAACCACTCAATCTAAGTATGCTTTGGAAGATTCAACTGTAGGATCTCAAAGTTAGCTTGCCTTATTGCTAGCATGTGGAATTTGAACTGTTGATTCTTCTTCATTTGTGAGATTGTAATAATCAAAGTTTTTTTTTTAAAAAATTCTTTTTTATATTGTAACTAACCAATGTAGAAGTTTTTTTGGTTGGTGTGATCAAATGGCTACATGAAAGTCTAGTTTTTGAAATAATAATGCTTGTGTGGATGTTATCAATAGGTGGGAGGTCGTGAAATTGTATACAAAGGAAACCTTACATTGGTAACAGTTCGAGGAGCTGGACATGAAGTGCCATTGCTAAGACCTACGGAGTTTTTGCAAGTATTTGAGAATTTCCTAAATGGCTCGCTGTTGCCAAGGGCTCCATATACTTAGAGTATAATGCTGAATCAGCAAAAGAAGAAGAAGAAGAACGTAGGGTCCCTACTAGGGTTGGTGTGACTAGAGTGTTCTAGCATCCACTTTACATCTCTAATGGTGAATCCATGTCGCTTTTATGTTTGATACACTAATAAAACTACAATTGTAACTATAGTTGATCATAAAATTTTGGTGGTTCTCAAAAGAAATATATTAACATCTTGATTATAGATTTTCTTTGTTGAAGTATAGTACCAAATCATATAAACCAAGTGCCATTTGTTTTTTAATACTTTTCCTCATGTCATTGTCGTGATGTATTTGGAATCCTATGTATGAGGAATTAGTCACTTTTGGTCAAAGCCTTAAAAATTTTCAAGTATCTGTACGCTAAAAAACACTCAAGATCTATTTTATTGCAGTCAACAAAGAATCAAAACAAATTAAATCATAAAAATTAGTGATATAATGGTATGGAAATATGTGGAGATAAATCAAATTTAAAATGAGATATCTTAAAATAAACTTCATTGTATAACGAGGTTCTCGATAGTTTGATGTTTGAAATGATAATCTGCGTGGACTCAACAAATGTCTAGCCCTCCTTAACAAGTAATAAGTTATGGTACTATAACAACAAAGTACTATATCTCCGGTATGAGATATATGGAGATTGTTATCACTTCCAATGGCCTCGATTCAAAGCCTAGTCGCAAAAGAGGACATTGTTATGTAATGTGCAATAGAACTCTGTTTGAAGTGGTTTAGATACATGAATTGAGGGAGCTCATCATAAGACAATGATCTTAACCCTTAAGCGGGCCGAATGTCGAAAAACGACATTTTGGATGACAGAAACTTTGGAGAGCCATAACTTCTTCATCCGGACTCTGTTTTGGACGAAATCACTTGGGTTGGGTCCCAAGTCAAGTCTAGTTCATGTCATAAAAATCTCAGACCCATACAATGAAGTATGAATTAATGGCATGCATTTCAGTGACAGCAGCCTAGTTTTAGACATTTTTTCCTTTGTAAAATTTAGGGCAGTTTTCACCATTGCAGGGCCATAATTTGCACAAAGAAATTTTTCTCATGGTTTTTTTTTGTTCAAGGATGCTACTGAGATGAAGGTGAACAACATTCTAATTGGTGACTTTTTCATTGCAATAAGTCTAATGGTAGCATTTTCACTTTAAAGTGAAAATGATGAAATTATGTGATCATTTTTGAGTATTAATACATTATGATCTCGCAATCTATGAAGCCTCATGACTCAAAATTTGACCCACATGATGTTCAATATGTCTACGACAAGATTGTACGGTTGAGATTTGGATAACACACTTTTACCTCCACCTATGACAATGCTTTTGAGGATGTGTTCATTTTACTACAAATGAGTCAAACCATTTAGGGGTTAACTTCATTGGAAGATTTTTAAACTCCGTGTATAGAGAAGGAGTAAATGATATAACATGTAGAACATAAAATATGTACAATTTTGAATTAATTTGTGACATGTTTGAGAGAGTTGATGACAAATGCATGGCCTAACCGCACTTACCTTAATGTCCTTGGCCTTTGAAGTTTAGACCAAGCTCCATTTGTCTTAATTATTACAGAATCTTGAATTTTTTAAATATTTAATTGTAGTCTATATTCTTAGTATTGAGCTCATTGACCCCTATACATCTTAGCCTATTTTAGCCAAATAACAGATTTTCAAAAAAAATGTTATAGATGGAAATGAAGATAAGTTATTCAAATTTTAATAGTCTAATTTTGTAGTATACTTGTTGTAGGTCACATGTATCAATTAAAAGCATCGTAATGGTGAAAATTGTCAAAATAATTACAAAGGTGAAATAGTCAAAAACGAAACCCCTTGCATTCAAAGCCATACTTTAGTTTCAGAACATCTCTAATGGGATCGAGCTTTCTACGACTAAAACTAGACTCTAGTTGGAATCCATCCCAAAGAAGAAGTTGAAATCCAACTGTGCGTGAAGGAGATATAGCTCCTCAAAAATCCTCCTTTCTTCACTTCTTTCATTGTAGAAACATTATTGCAAATCTAATTCTAAAAGTATCTTGATTGAAAATCATTAAGCTATAAAGTTGTTAAAATTCATCTAAATATCACAACTATGCAAATATTTCTAAAACAATATTTTGTATTTCACATGATAGGCTTGCAATAGTAAAACATGCCCCAAGTTTGCAACCCAGAAACAAAAGTTCCCTTCACTATAATGCATGCCATAAATTTATACTTTTCTTGAATGAGTCTGCATTTTTTAACACTCAATCTAGACTTGATATGTAACCCGACCCAACTGATTTTATACAAAACGGACTTTGGATGAAGATAACAAATATGGATCTTCTAGCTTTCAGCCTTTCATCCAATATGTCGTTCCTCGATAGTATAAATGTATAATGGTAATTTAAGTGGTGAGAGTTTAAATTCAAGATGTTTTGTTTAAACATAAGTGTAGAAGTTGAGACCAAGCCGGTATGAGTTGATGAACCTCAATTTTAAAAACTTCTAGAAATCCACATGTAAAACCTCTTGTGTTTGACTCTAAAACAAAAATGCATCCCACCTTAATAACTATACTAAAATATTTATCAATTGTTTATTTCACATCACCAAGAGCGGTGTAAGGTAACTTGCTCAATAATGACCCTAGTTCTAGAATTTAAAATCTATGGTGAAGTTAACAATGTAAGATTTATGAGGGAAGTAAGTGGAAGGATAGACCAACGAGAATCATCATTTTTGGAATTTTTTACAATTTGCTTTGGATTTCTGAAGTTGAACATATTAATGTTTCTAAAATGGTGCCCTAAAATGGTATTGTATGAAATTTGTTGGCACTACTTGGAATATTGGATGGCTAAGCTAGGTGAATAACCCTGATGAGTAATTATTGGTACTGCTCCATTTTTTAGCACTCTATCCTAACATACATTTCTCCAACATTTCAGATGGACGCATGTCATGAATATCTTCTGACACAATTCTTGTGAAATTATTCCATATACTAATCGTTAACCACAATGGTCTTGTGCACAAGATCTTCACAAAGGAAAATCTACTATAGTGATTGCGGAGATTGTTCAACCGCGCTAAAATCCCTATGGTCAACTGCTCTTGTATGAAGATTGATTCGGATTCACTTACATCCACGGTTGGTACTAATATTTCACTTTCAAAAATTAAGGTGACAAAGTCGTCTCCAATATTATGCCGGCATGTTGGACATGTTTTTTTTCGATTTTTCTTGTCTTGTTCCTCTAACCATTTAAACATACAATCCGCACAATGATAGTGTCCGCATATAGATCTATATGGCGAAACACACCTTTCCAAACAAATACTACAATCTTCATTGATAGGTTTCTCACGAGCTTGGTGATGATGGTGACTCAATATAGAAATTTGAGTATGTACCGTTTTAAGTTCTATGGGATCCATCTTCAATGACTCTTTTTATAAATACTTATTGATACAGTCAAATACTAGAATTTGGCAAGGTCTACGTTATGAGATTAGTTACTCTATGGTATGTAAGTTGTTATCTTAACATCCAAGGAAATACCAATATTGTTGTAGAATAAACATTTGATATAGATCTATATATACATCAACCATATTAAAGTAAAAGTCTCAATGTAAAAGACTAAAATTTGTACAAAGTAAAAGATACATTCGGGTTGGCTTACATTTGGGGCCGGGTGGAGAGCCGGCCCAACTTTTTTGATTTCAACCAATGGGAGTGCTTGATTCTCTCAAATCTGGCCAGAGGGCTTTACATTTGGGGCCGGCCGGAAGCAAAACTCATTTTGCGTGTCGCCTTAGGTAGCATGGTTTTGGCGCCAAACCATATGGCCCCAAGGGAGCAATTGGGACGAGGTTTTTGGTGGCATGGGCCCCATCTAGGGCCGGATGATGCTCCATCGTTGAATCATCCAAATCTCAATGATCAATGACTTGAAGTTTTTTTTTTTTTTTTTTTTTTTTTTTTTTTTTTTTTTTTTAAAATTTTTATTGGCTTTGTCATCTGACAGAGTCTTTGTATTGAGCGCCCCGACGGGTTTCTAAAAAGGTCCAACGACCTATCTCCTTGTGCATTCACACCTACACAAGCATTTTGTCTCTCTAAGGTACAAGCCTTTTCTCTCTTACCGTTTTTTTTTTTCCTCGTGCAGCTCTTCGTTGTTGCAGTAGTAGTTGCTGTCCCCCTTGCCTTGCCCCTGCTCCCTTGGTCCTTCCCCTTCCTGTGTCCCTGCTCCCGAGTGCGCGCTCTCTCTTTTGCTTCATTACTGCGCTTCGGTTTGCTTTGCGGCGTGCGTGCGTGCTTGTAGGGTTTGCAGGGATTGGCAATTACTGCTATTAGGGCACGGAATGACGGGTGGTGGTGACGACACAGAGTCGGAGTGAGGAGGTTTGCGGGTATGTTGCAAGCGAGATTAGGGTTGGAAGAAGAGTGAAGAGTGGTTTGTGTTTGTGTGAGTGGAAGAGAGCGTTCAGCGCGTGTACGAGCGAGCAAGCGAGCGATGGTATGCCATTCTAGAGGAGAGCCAATGGGAGGAGCGTTGGCGGAAGCCGCCGTGACTTCGAAGCTGTCGTATCCGATGTCGGATCCGGCTACGGAGTGGCGCTCGCGGGAGCAGCATGAGCCTTCGCCGCCCTCTACAAGTTCGCGACACAGACCACTTCGGCGGCGGCGCAAGTGAAGCCTATAGTGCTGGAGCCTGTAGTGGCCAGAACCACAGAGACTGTGCAGCTTGGTAGAGAAACGGCGAAGAAGATCTACAACAAAGAAGAGGGCTACGAGCCTGTTAAAGTTGCCTCCTATTTCGCTGGCAGCGTTGGGGTTTTGCTCTTGTGCATCCTCCTTGCTGGTCAGTCTTACTCCTTCCTACCCAAAAACCATTGTACATTTGAAGTTTCTTCTCATTTTCAGTATTCTAGCTATACCACCAGTATCAGTAGATATTGTTGCATGTATTGATCGGAGAATGCTATACGAATAAGAGAAATAGTAAGTTTGCGTTAGGCCATCGTTGTTTTACAACGTGGTCATGGTAAACCCTAATAGCCATCAGGGATCAGTGGTTGACGATGAGTGATTATTGCGATGTGTAATTGCAAATAGAAATTTAACAGCAAGAGGTAAGCGCTGCATTGGTTCGTTAATTCTCATCACCAGTACTTTGACAAACTAACGAAACAAGAGTCGTCATCGTGCACCCATTTCATTATATAGTCTAATAAATGATGTTGTTTGTATTGCAGAATTGGCTGCACAAGGTGGAGTACACATTGGGCTTGGAAACCGACAGCACTGAAGTGTTGAATGAGATCATTGACGCCGTTCGCAAGAGTGGCCGCATCGGAATCATCGGTGCCTATGCCGGTTACGCGAAGTAAGAAACCAGCCTCTCTCTCTCGCTATCTTCATTGTTCATGAATGCTCATAGTTCAAAATGCTAACATCTTTATCGTGTGCAGCCACTTCAACCTGGGAGCTTTCATGGGGAAGGGCTTGTCCATGGCCGGAGGCCAAACTCGTGTACAAAAATACTGGTACATTTGAGTCCATAACACACACAAAAAAATGCTCCACCTTTTTTATCACAATGAATATCTTGATCACATCCTTATGCCTTGGTTTTACATTCACTGCAATGCGTAAGAAGTCTTGTAATGGAAATGGTGAAGATTTAGGTCTTCAAAGGTGGTAACAATGTGTTTCTACAGGCCAACGTTGTTGCCGCTTGTGAGGTCAGGGGAGTTGGATCCCACCACGGTCATCACGCATGTGTTGGGCTTGGACGATGCTCCTGAGGCATACAAACATTTCAACGCCAAAGACGAGGGATGGGTGAAGGTAACATATAGCATGCATTAATCCTTTTTGACTTTGAGAACCGTTTTACTCATTGTTCATATCAATGCACTTCGTGGCTTTAATACACTTCAACTTAGTACTGTTGATAATTCTAAGTATTGTTGTAAACATTCAATGTTGTGTAGTTTATATTTGAGCATTTCATATAGTTTCAAGACATAGATAATATGAAATCATAGTCCTTTTAGGTTGTGTAAAAATAGCTGATTTTTGAAAGTTCTCATAATTAAGGAAATATAGTAAAACATCAAATCTGGATTTAAGATTAAACATAGATATAACTCTAATCTTGTTTTAACTAAATTTCTTCTTCGTCACCTACTTTGCTTTAAATTGATATTCCGGAGTGTTCCTTTTGTCTCAAAAAGGAATTAAGACAGATTCCTTTTTGAAGACTAAAGGAATGAAAAGGAATATGAAAATTGTTCAATTTTTCTTGCTCAATGCAATTTTGCATGGAGTATTACAAGTTTCTCATGAATCCATCATTGAATACATGCGAATTGAAAAAGTGTAACTTCTAGCACACAATAAGTGAAACATAAAATGACATTGTTTTAGTAAGACAGTCCTTTTTGGTACCCGTATCAGACACTTACCCACAAGCCTCTCATTCAACACAAGCACAAACCACTCTTCACTCTTCTTCCAACCCTAATCTCGCTTGCAACATACCCGCAAACCTCCTCACTCCGACTCTGTGTCGTCACCACCACCCGTCATTCCGTGCCCTAATAGCAGTAATTGCCAATCCCTGCAAACCCTACAAGCAAGCACGCACAGAAGCCGCAAGCAAACTGGAAGCGCGGTAATAAAGGAAAAGAGAGAGCGCGCACTCGGGAGCAGGGACACAGGAAGGGGAAGGACCAAGGGAGCAGGGGCAAAGGCAAGGGGGACAGCAGCTACTGCTGCAACAACGAAGAGCAGCACGAGGAAAAAAAAAACGGTAAGAGAGAAAAGGCTTGTACCTTAGAGAGAGACAAAATGCTTGTGTAGGTGTGAACGTACAAGGAGATAGGTCATTGGACCTTTTTAGAAACCCGTCGGGGCGCTCAATTCAAAGACTCTGTCAGATGACAAAGCCAATAAATAGGTACGTAAGATGCGTAATTTTTTTAGTAAGTATCAAAATTTGAGGGCTTGTATAAATGAGGATTATGACTTGTGGTAACTAAACTTCTATAAAAAGCATGTTACATATCACTTAGTGTCAACATTGACACACACCTCAAGGTACGTCAATCCTTAAATATTCTTGATGCAAAATTACCTAAATTACAAAAATGACCTCTTTCTGCTTCAAGAGAAAAAAACTTGGTGTACGAATTATATAGAAGATCCAATCATAGGATCTTCAAGTTAACTTGACATATCACTTGCATGCCAAATTTGAACCGTTGATTCTTCTTCATTTGTAAGATAGTAATGGTCAAAGTTGACTAAAGTTTGTTCCATCAAGAACCCTCAAATTCCATTTCGGGTTTTAAGAATCAATACAAGTTAACCCTAATATTGAAAATGAGCTCAAATCAGGTTGTTTGGGGTCAGGTTAGCCCCTTATTCACTATATTTAGCTAGTATGAAATAGAAACCTTTTGCAGGTTGAAAAGTTCTTCCATACCTTTCCGGAAAGTCATTTCATGGTTCAAAATTCCTCATATTTTAGGAGATATATACAGTCAAAGTTTTGAAAACACTATCTGAAATTTGCCCAAAATTGCATATACTAACCGCTTTCCACAATGATCTTGTGCACATGATCTTCACAAAGGAAAATCTACTATAGTGATTGCGGAGGCAATATACCAACCGCTTTCCACAATGGTCTTCTGCACATGATCTTTACAAAGGAAAATCTACTATAGTGCTTGCGGAGATTGTGCAACCGCGCTAAAGTCTCTGTAGTCAACTGCTCTTCTAAGAAGATTGATTCCGATTCACTTGTTTCTACGGTTGGTACTAACATTTCACTCTCAAAACTTAAGGTGACAAAGTCGTCTTCAATATTATGCCGGCATGTTGGACATGTTTTTTTTCGATTTTTCTTGTCTTGTTCCTCTAACCATTTAAACATACAATCCGCACAATGATAGTGTCCGCATATAGATCTATATGGCGAAACACACTTTTCCAAACAAATACTACAATCTTCATTGATAGGTTTCTCACGAGCTTGGTGATGATGGTGACTCAATATAGAAATTTGAGTATGTACCGTTTTAAGTTCCATGGGATCCATCTTCAATGATTCTTTTTGTAAATACTTATTGATACGGTCAAATACTAGAATTTGGCAAGGTCTACGTTATGAGATTAGTTACTCTAAGGTATGTAAGTTGTTATCTTAACACCCAAGGAAATACTAATATTGTTGTAGAATAAACATTTGATATAGATCTATATATACATCAACCATATTAAAGTAAAAGTTTCAATGTAAAAGACTAAAATTTGTACAAAGTAAAAGATACATGCTTTATTTTTACATTTGGGCTGGCTTACATTTGGGGCCGGATGGAGAGCCGGCCCAAACTTTTTTATTTTCAACCAATGGGATAGCTTGATTCTCTCAAATCCGGCCGAAGGGCTTTACAATTGGGGCCGGCCGGAAGCACAGCTCATCCTACGTGTTGCATTAGGTAGCATGGTTTGGGCGCCAAACCATCTGGCTCCAAGGGAGCAAATGGGACAAGGTTTTTGGTGGCCCGGTTCCCCATCTAGGGCCAGATGGTGCTGCATCATTGGATCATCCAAATCTCAATGGTCAATGACTTGAAGAGTTTTTTTTTTTTTTTTTTTTTTTTTTTTTTTTTTTTTTAATTAATCAAACTTTGCGGCCTTCCCATTTCGTTTTTGCAATTTATTTTTATTTTCTATGTGCCCCTGATCAAACAGAGTTTGCGACTTACACAATTTTTTTATATTTTTTTTTTAAAATTTATTTAATTTTAGATATTTTATGTGCTCCTGTTTGCACAGACTTTGCGGCCTTCCCGTTCTTATTCTTTCTTTAATTAATTGGGTCACTTGAAAATATGAGTGAGATTATTGGATATAAGTGTATTAAAATTTAAAAATTAAAAATTTAAAAATTTAAAAATAATTTCTTGGTGCAAATTTGCCTAATTTACAAAAATGACCTCTTTCTACTTCAAGAGAAAAAAGAGCTCAATCTAAGAATTGTTTAGAAGGTCCAACCGTAGAATCTTTGAGTTAACTTGACATATCACTCGCATGCCAAATTTGAACCGTCTATTCTTCTTCATTTATAAGATTGTAATAGTCAAAGTTGACTGAATTTTGTTCCTTCGAGAACCCTCAAAACCTTTTTCGGATTTTAAGAATGTTTAGGAGTTAAATATTCACATGGAAGCATCCACATGTTAATTATACTTGTGTAAAACTTGAGGGAATAAAAGATCAAGATTCTAAAATACAAGCATGTGCAATGATGAGAATCAATGTTGCAGCCTTAACAAGCTTAACTCCTAAAAATCCTTGATACAAAATTGTCTAAATTATCCAAAAGAACCGTCCTTTACTTTAAGCCCAACACTTCAAGCCCAACGAAATTCAATCTAAGCATGAATTAGAAGATCCAACCTTAGGATCTTGAAGTTAACTTGACCCTTTACTCAAATGTCAAATTTGTACTGCTAATTTTTCTCCGATTTTGAGATTATGATGCTTGCTAAAAATTTGCTCAATTTTTTCCTTGCGGAAATCCCAAAAAGCCATTTCGGCTTTCTTGGATCTTTAGGGGTTAATCAAAATGTTTGAGTCTAGCACCCTTCCATTGTAAGTGCTTTAATTTCTCAAAACCTCAAACCTTAACCCTAAACCCTAAAACCCTACACCTTAAAACCTTAAACCCTAAATTTCTGTTACGCAAGTACCAAAAACTTAGGGCATCCTCAATGGACACGGAATACACTCCCTCCAAACCAAATTCTATCTTTTGACTGATTTAAAATTAGAAATTAAAATTATCATCATTGGAAGCGCATGTAAATAAACGTGAGATATTTCTCAAGAAAAAAAATTGTGAAATTGGGACGTAGGTGAAATCCCTCATTGAAAACATCACATTTTCAAAATTTAGAGGGAGTGCACCAAATCTTGCTCAAAAATGGGAAGATCCTCACACGCTCCCTCTAAATTTTAGAAATATAGAGGGAACAAGGGGGGGTCACCTACTTTTTAAGCAAGATTTGGTGCACTCTCTCTAAATTTTGAAAATGTGGTATTTTCAATGAGAGATTTCACCTACGTCCCAATTTCAAAAAAAAAAAAATTCTTGAGAAATATATCACGTTTATTCACATGCGCTTCTAATGATGATAATGTTAATTTCTAATTTTAAATCAGTCAAAAGATAGAATTTGGTTTAGAGGGAGCTTGTTCAGTGTCCATTGAGGATGCTCTTAGGGCAAGAGTTGAGGGTTTATGGCAAATACACAGAACCCTGAACCTCTCATTTGAAGAAGAGAGAAACTGACAGACAGTTGACAGACAGTCCAGAAGCCAGTTAGTAGTGCAAAAATCAGGGTTAGTACAAAACCAGGGTGCCGACAGTACAAACGATTGCATGCTGTTGCACATTGCTAACTCCAGAATCAGCATGTTTCAGTTGATTGTACCGATTTATTCAACCGCAGTACGTTGGAAGATAGACAACCACACATTCATATATGGTCGGTGCTAGCTAATCGTTGCCAGTGAGGGTAAGTAAGTAACTGCTCGTTCGTTCTACACCTGGTGATCGGGATCAATCATCCTTCGTAATCCAAAACATTCTCTGTTATTGATTGATTCAGCTCAGATCTCGAAGTAAAACCCCTTTCGAGTTTGTACTTTATCATCTCCAACTCCCTTTTTTGAGCTTTACATCCGAAGCTCATGATTTCAGTTTCTGTTCCTTGTGAAGAGTTTAAGGCTTTTAACCGTCATTTGGTTTCCTAAAGTAGCGCTTTCTTAAAATTCTCACCAGCTTTCTTGATATGTTAGGGTTCATAATTTCTCATCTCATGGTTTTTTTCCTTATTACTGGTTTGACCTTCATCTCATTGACATGCTTGAGGAGTCGGTGTTACTCTCACAATTCTGTTCTTGTGATCGAAGATTCTTGGTCGTGAGTCTAAACCCTAAACCCTGTTTATTAGGAATATTCCTCAAATCCAAAAGATTCTCACCACCATCATAAATCGAAGCTAAACAGAAACACTTTATCATCATTCTACAAACAGACTCTTGGCTTCATTTATTATTACTGCATTGACCTTCAATGTCATGCTTTCAGAGAAGTTAGTGTTACTCTCACAGCCCAATTCCCAATTCCTGTGTAAGATCTTGGTCGTGATTGTAAGTCCGAAGCCCTATTTAACCGTCAAGAGTATCACTTCTCTCAAAAATTCAGCTCATACAAAGGTTCGCACTTTCTCATCATCATTCTACAAACTTGAAACATACTCTTGGCTTCACTTCTTATTGCTTTGACCTTCACATGCAGGCTCAGATCACCGTGTCGGTGTTGCTCCAACAATCCAATTCCTGGTATTGATTCTAAACCCTAAACCCTAATTAACTGTCAACGTAACATATTCCTTCAATCCAATAGATTCTTACCGCTATCATAAATTCGCTCTGTCATAAAAAGAACATGTCTGTACTTAATACAAACATACCCTTGGCTTCATTGCTTTGATCAGAACACTCTGTTGCTGTTACTCTAACAATCCAATTCCTGGTATCGATTCTAAACCCCAAACCCTATTTTACTTCAACGTAACATATTCCTTCAATTCAATAGATTCTCACCGCTATCATGAATTAAATTCGCTCATAAAAAGAATATGTCTATACTTACAAACATACTTCAATTGCTCTGATCAGATTACTCTAACAATCTGTTTCCTGTGCATGAAGAGTCTAAACCCCACGCAAATGTATGTCATGCAGGATCTGATTCGGGTAAGTTTCAAAGCGGGGTTATGTGGAAGAATATGTCTGTACTTACAAACATGCCCTTGGCTTCATTGCTTTGATCAGATCACTGTGTTGCTGTTACTCTAACAATCTGTTTCCTGTGCATGAAGAGTTCAAACACCACGCAGATGAATATCATGCAGGATCTGATTCACATTGCCAAGGGAGATGATGAAAAAGCGGGGTTATGTGGAAGCTAATGAGAAGTCGAAAGGCCAAGCTACGTACGAACCTAATGTGTTTGGCAGGAAAGAAGGAATGATGTGGTCCATGGCTTGATTACGTCAGTGGCTTGTGAAGAAAGAATCGATGCCAGTGGATGGATGCATATTACAATTGTGAGAGCTACACGAGTGGGTGGGTGCTTTGTACGAACGAGAGTGACTACATAGCTAGCTTAGAAGGCTGGTTTCGATCGGACAACCTAGATATATTAGATCAAATGAGAGAGCTAACAGTTTGCATTGTGAGTAGGAGGAAAAAGGACTATGAAAGACTGTGCCTGCTGCTGCTGCTGCTGGTATGTGCAAAGGTGCTCATGTCTGAGAGAGAGCTACTTAGGCTTGTCCATTGATGTTCCCACTTTGTAAACAACAGTGGGGTCCTTGTACTTGCTAATGTTTCTCTTTTGATTGCCTGTTAGTAACATGGCTAGCTTGCTTCGATCCCCAACTCTGTCCTAACTCTGTTCAACCCCTGCTGGCTGGCTGGCTTCGTTCTTTTCTGTTTCATTGGCAGTCACTCTTTTTGGTGTTCTGGTCTTCAGATTGAGCATTATTTGTTGGACTGGTGTGAAGGAAAGTATGTAAGCAGTGCTTTGAACCGACTTGAGCAATGCAAAAAAAAAAACTGGGTTCAGGTATTCCATGTATCAATAAATAATTGATTCGACTACTGACTAGAATTTGACCTCATTTGCCACGTTTTTGTTTTCATAAAAGCCACATTTTGGGAGAAGAATTTGACTCCATTCACTACATTTATGTTTGCATAAAAGCCACATTTGGGGAGTAGCTTAAACTGAATTTTAACATGTTTGTGTTTCAAAAGCTACATTTCAACAAAAACATGTTAAAACGTAGTGTAAAAAGCTAATCCCGAGATGTGGCTTTTATGAAAACACAAATGTAGCAAATGGGGTCAAATTCTAGTTCCTTGAAAGTGGCGTTTCTGATTCATGACTTTTGTTGGAGTGATCATGATCAATAATTTATGAGAATCAAAAGGAAATTTGCTAGCGACATAAAAGACGATACAAGTCCTGGTAATGAAAAAATAGATGGAAATCTATCCCAAAAAAAATAGATCATGAGGTACATGAATTTGCCTTATAGAGATAAGTTCAATTTAACGTGCAAATGAACATTATAAAGAAAATAGGAATTAGTTTAATGAATCAAAGGCTGAAAAGTAAAGTATTTACAAAACTTGAATAAAAAATATAGGCTTTGGAGTCATAAACGATGGTACTAGTCTGAATTATCAACAAAAGAAATGTTCATTCATATGCCATTTGAAAAAAGAAAAATATCTACCCGAGAATTTTCACCACTGAAGACTTGAGAGTGATCGTAGCTTTTGTGCTATCATAAATTTAGAGTTTGAGTGATAGTACGTAGATTTTGTGTCATCTTGATACTATAGTTACTAGATTTGATGGTTTAAGGGACAACAACTTCTGTCCCATCTCAATTTTGAAGCCACCAGATTTGTTGGTATAAGCAAGTGTAGCTTTTGGTGCCACATTGATTTTAGAGCCGGCAGATTTGATGGTTTGAGTGACTATAGCTTTTGCGCCATCTAGATCTAGATTTGATAGTTTGAGTGACTATAGCTTTTGCGCCATCTAGATCTAAAGCTACCAGGTTAGGTGGTTTGTTTTCAATCCACCTAGAATGTGACATATATCATCGTTGCAACTTTATGATCTTAAGCTTAAAGATAACTTATTTACCAATATTCTATTAAACCAAATGCCCAGGTTAAGATTTTTGACACAATTACGTGTAAATGGGTATTTGTGATAGCTAGGCAAAGTATGGTTTTGGATACACAAGGGAGGGGGAGGAGTAAAGTGTTTTCATATTCGGGGGCAAGGGAGGGGGAGGAGTAAAGTGCCCCCTAAATTTTTTATGTATACGCTTAAAATGCCAAGGAGTAGGCTTCTAGAGTAATTTGGGGCTGCAAACCCCATTTTTTAATTCAAAATTATCAAAAACGGTCATCGCGGGGCTTCAAGAAATTAGAGATTCTAAAGAAAAAAATCCCATTGGTTGACGGGGCTTCGAGAAATGCCGATATCACTCGTTTACGGGCGCCCCCTTTCCAAGATGATGCAAAGCCGACTCGATTGTGTATAGGTCTATATCCGTGTGAAATGAGCCGCGATGAAGGTGGGCGGGGGAGCGCACTCAGGTGCTGACTTAAAAATTTTAAAAAAAAAGACGCAAAGAGAGAGAGAGAGAGAGGAGGCAAAATGGGTGAATGGCACATTCCATGGTGTCAGATACGTCAACAATGAATGGATCCCCGTGCGGAGTTCATGTAAAATAGTACTAGTGGGAGGATGAGGGGAGGAGGGGGGTGGCACAAGCTGCCAAAACTGCAAATGATGTGGAGACCATCGCAAGGGGGGCCCCATCCATCGGAGGGCATGCCCATAGTACGTTCGAAATCATTTGCCATAAATTATGGATGGCTCAACCCCTACATGTGATCAACCCTCAAAATTGCCCTCTTTGGTGCAAGATGCAACTTTTTGAGTTTTGACAAGCTTTTGAAGCATGTAAATGTTGGATCTAGTGCCTAACTTGAACACCAAATTTTAGGTTGAAATTCCTCACCATTTGTGAGAACATAACGTTCAAAAAAAAAAAAAAAAAAAAAAAAAAAAAAAAAAGTAAGTTTTTTCCATGTTGTAGAATGGCAGAGTATAGTTTTGGGACCAAGAAATTTAAGCGTTTTTACAACATTTCTAAATGAGAGAGAAACAAAACTCCAAAAAAAAGTAAAATCTCAATTTTTGGTAAATTTTTTAAGTTTATGCGTATTCATCGATTTTGGGCAGATTTTGAGAATAAATGAGCATATACCGCAGTTTGGGCAGATTTGGGCAAATTTCAAATAGTGTTTTCAAACTTTGACAGTACATATCTCCTAAAGTATGAGGAATTTTGAAGCATGAGATGACTCCTCGGAAAGCTATGAAAAAACTCTACAACCCGCAAATAGTTTCAACTCCATGCAATCTAAAAATAGTAAATTAGAAGCTGACCAAAGTCCAAGTGAACCAATTTGGGCCTCTCTCACCTTTAGGGGTGAACCAGTAAGAAAGGAAAGTAGAAAACCAAGTAATTGGAGGAGTAGCCTCACTTTATCACTTTTCAAGGAATTGTTACTGTGCCTAAATCCTCTTCTCCTCCATCGTGGTGATTATTCTCCACTCCTCCCAATCATGTGCATGTTGCTGAATTTCAAAGCCATCTTTCATGATTCCAAAACAACTTAAAAAATGATTGTAGGGATTCGGTGATGTACGAACTAGTTTTTTTTGTTTTTGGCTCTTGGACCCCACAAGTCGGCATTTGCTGCAGATTCTGATAATAAAAAAATAAAAATAAAAATAAAAAAGTTTGCTATTCACTTTTTGCTAGATTGATTTATAATCTCGTTTCCGGGAAAGATTCAAAGAGACCCCTTCACAAGGTGTGATGAACTTATTACTGTAGTGGACATAATTTACTACTAGAATTTGACCCCATTTGTTACGTTTGTGTTTTCAAGTTTGGGGAGTAGTTTAAAATTACGTTTTTAACTTAAAGACTTTTCTAATGAGGCATGATGTGTTACAAGTATTGTGTCCAAGAAAACCTCACGAAACTTAGTTACTTAAGGTATCACCCAATCCACCACAATTGATTTGGCAATATTATTTCAATATTAAGAACCATAACAATATAATCTAAAGAACTTATTGAAAACAATAGAAGCTCAAGTTTTCTTTAGGGCAAAATTCTCAGTGAAAGAAGTATCAACATGCAAAAGTAATCAAATTTTGCAAATGGAAGTGAATGTATGGTAGTAGTTAGACTAAAAACTAGTAAGGGTAAGTCAATCTTATTAAGGTGATGAATTACAATGTGAAGTTTTATGATGGAGTATAATAGTTTTGAAGAGTACTGAAGGTTGTAAGGGAATATTAAAAAAAATAAAAAAATTGATGTTGAATTCCTAGACTTCAGACACAAGACTATACTTTATCAAACTGTCATAGTCGTTGGATTGCCAACTATCATATCAAGTGATAGGAATGTCCTATTGCCTGGTTTGTAGAATATAATGAGTAGAAACTATAAAAAAAACCATAAAAAACTGTAACAACAATAGATGTCACATTATAAAGTGGAATCTAAGAAAACCATCAAATCTAGTTTCTCTATACGCGGGTAAAGCACAAAAGGCAATCTTGACTAGACTCGTCACACAGCTCGCGTATTTGATTCTGGATACAATACATCTTAAAGAGTCAACTTAAGACTCTACGTGAATGCTACATGGCAAAACAAGTCAAGCTCCATCTTTCAGAAATCAAATTTGTAGTAGTCAAATTCTAGCAGTGAATTTAGTGATCAAGATCTTATTCTCTACATTTTGCAACAACGAATGCTTCCAATATTCCTCCAAGTTTTAGTATAATCTCCTAAGAATCTAAATAGAAAATCAACTACAATATTTTGTTGATTGTATGCAAAATGACTGACTCATACTTCTAGTGAATGGAATTTTTAGCCATTACATAGATTGGTGATCCTTTCCAACATATGAATGCTTGAAATTTTGTCAACAATTTGCTCAAACTTCAATTTTCAATCATAAAGAATTACTCGATACATGAGTTTTAAAATCTGGATAAGTAATTTCACTGTATAATTTTTTATTTTGAAGACTCTACCTAAAGACTTTGCTAATGAAGCGTGATGTGCTAAAAGTATTGTGTACAAGAAAACCTCACAAAAAGTTACTTTACCTCTAAATGGTTCAACTCATTGGTAGAAAAAACAACACATTCTCAAAAAAAAGTGATATAAACGGAAACAAAGTTAAGTTATTTAGATCTCCACCGTACAATCTTGTAATAAACATATTTTACATCATGTGGGTCAACGTTTGAATCATGAGGCCTCATCTAGTGCGAGATCACAACGTATTAGTATTCAAAAAATATTACAAAATCTCAACATTTTCACTCTGATGTGAAAATGCTACCAATATACTTATCGCAATAAAAAACTATCACCAAATACAAAGATGTTTACCTTTATCTCGATAACACCCTTGAACAAAAGAATTCCATGAGAAAAAAATATTTGCGCAAATATTGACCTTGCAATGGTGGAAATTGCCTAAAATTTTACAAAAAAAATATAGTTTAAAACCCAAATCTTTGCACTCAAATCTATGCCTTATCTTTAATAAATCTTCAAATCCTTTGAGGTTTCTACCACTAAAAAAAGACTCTAATTGGAGTTCATCCCAAAGAATAAAGTCAAAATCCAACCGTAGATGAAGGAATTCTAGCTCCTAAAAAATCATCCATTTTTAATTATTACCCAAATGGAAACATCGTTGCAAATTCAATTCCAAATATTCTTGGATCATAAATCTTCCAACAGAAAAGTTCTTAGCCTTGATCTTATCACCATGGCTATATAAAAAAAAATCATGAAATTATCTATTAGATTTCCCATAATTGCCTCACAATGGTAAAACATGCCCCATGTTTGAAAACTCAAAAACAAGAGTTGCCTTCACTAAAATGCATGCCATTCATTCATGCTTTATCTTGTGAGTTTGCAAATTTTTACCACACAAATTAGACTATATTTGAGACCAAGTCCAAGTGATTTCATTGAGAACAAACCCGGAACAAAGAAGTTATGGCTCTTCAAACTTGCTACACTCATTGAGAATATTGTTTTATTGGCATTTGGCCCCGTTAAGGGAGAGATATCACTCAATCCACCACAATCGATTTGGCAATATTTTCAATATTAAGAATGTTTGCGATATTCACTGAAGAATTTATTAAAAGTAATAAAAGTTCAAGATTTCTTTAAAGTCCAAATTCTCTGTGAAACAAGTATCAACATGCAAAGGTAAATAATAATCAAATTTTGCAGGTGGAAGTCAATGTTAGGGTAGTAGTTAGACTTGAAACCAGTAAAAGTACTGAAGGCACTAAGGTCTCTGATGCTGAATTCTGGAAAACACAACTATACTCTATCAAAATATCACTATTGCCAATCCGTCAACTACCACAATCGCCAACTTGTCAAATATCAGTTGCCAGATTGCCAACTATCATATCGACTATTCTTTTTTCAAATTTTTAGATTATTAATGGGTAGAAAATGTCAAAGAGACCATAAAAAGCTATAACAACGATAGATGTCACAATTTAAAGTGGACTCCAAGAAGACCATTAAATCTAGTTTCTCTATATACAAATGAAGCACAAAAGGAATAAGTGGCAATCTTCACTTGACTCGTCACACAAGAGGCATATTTGAATCTAGATCGTGCACATCTAAAAGAGTCAACTGTAAGACTCTGTGTGAAAGCTACATAGCAGAAGAAGCTCCATCTTTCAAAACTCCAAATACATAAGTTGCCTTCACAAAACTGCACGCCATAAATTCATACCATCTTCAATACATTTGCATATTATCTTATTTTTACAAAAACTAAACCTCATTTAGGATTGTAAGTCAACAAACTTAATCAAAAAGGGATTATCGGCATAGGAAGTCGTGGCTCTTCAAAATTCTTAAGCGTTTTAACCCCTAAACGCCCAAGGGGGGGTAAAGCTCCTAACAATTGGTAATAATGCTGATTTTTTCAAAACTACGTAAAAACAAATAAAAGATGAAAATGGAAAATCCAACCGTAGGATCTTCTTTGGAGCATGGCAATTAGTATGACCACCAAGTTGCATGCCATTTGGAGGTATGGATTTCAAGATCCATGCAAAAAAGGGGTGAAGATCACACCACCAAAACTTTCATGAAAAATCTCTTTCGCCCACTCTCACAAATTGAGGATCAAGGTTTTTACTATTTATCCAAGGAGGGAGTAGAGTAAACCCACCGAGGAGTTGAGCAAAAAAACCGGCGGATGAAAAATCGATGGGATGAAAGTGGGGTTGTGCACCAAAGACGGAGCCTCACATCCAAAATGTCGAAAAACGACACCGTGGGCGCTTAAGGGTTAAACATGGAGATTGAAACAATTATACACAAAGAATATTACATTGTGGTACCCATTTCATCAAGAAAACACTCTACTCACGCCAACCCACTTGGGAATCTTGTGTATCCAATAGTATACATACTCTCCCTACAATATTGTGTCATACTCTCATCTTCTAATAAGAACTACTTTGCCACCCATTAGCTCACTTAATCCTTATAAAAAGCTGTTTTTTTTGAGGTTTTCATCTACCTAAAGTTGGAAGAACCCAAAATCCTTCAAAGGTAAGAATAAAATAATTTAAAAAATTAAAGAAATGAAATTGTAGGGTAAGGTCAAAATCACCACAGACTGCACTGTTTGATGCATGGGACAAATTGTGAAGGGTAGTATGATAGTACCATGGTACAGAATACTACATCAGTCATATGCATACATTGCTTCATTTGGGGTCTAAGTAAGTCTGACCCCCTGCCTGCTTATGCTAATCCGCAGACTTTGCAGGACTTTAAGGTGGACATGATGGATTGACTTACAGAGGGATCCGCACATTCGGACACCCACAACTCCGTGGTCAGACTAATCGCCTCTTTTTCTAACCCTAGGCTACTTAGGACTTTCGAGTTTAGCCTTAAGTGTCAGATTTTGTTGCGTAAGGGACGCTTTACATGGGGAGTCAAGGGGAACAAATCTCCCAGCTAAATTGGCTCCATGAGTCACTTGATGAACATAGTAAAGAAATGATAAAGTGGGGGCTGATTCCTCCATGTGTAGAGCTCCTTGGGGCTGATTTGTAAAAGGAAAAAGAAGGCCACGGGGCTGATTCATTTTATTGTGTACAAGAAATCCTCAACAAAATTTACTTAAGGTATTACCACAGTTGATTTCGCACTATTGAGAATTTTTGCGATATTCTCTAAGAACTCGTTAAATATGATAAGAGTTCAAGAGTTTTTTAAAGATGACATTCTTAGTGAAACAAGTTTCAACATGCAAAGGTCGGAAGTGACCAAATTTTGGAGGTGGAAGTCAAAGTTATGGTAGTTGTTAGACTAGAAACTAGTAAGGGTATTAAGTCAATCTTACTAAGGTGATGAATTACAATGTGAATTTTATATGATGGAGTATAACGATTTTGAAGAGTAGTGAATGTTGTAAAAAAATATAAAGAATAAAAAAATTGATGTTGACTTCATAAAATATACAGGACTATACTTTATCAAACTATTATAGTCACCAGATTGTCAACGATCATATCAAATGATAGGTATATTCTATTTCTAGATTTGTAGAATATTAATGAGTTTATCATGTTGAAAAGATCATAAAAAGCTATAACAATGATAGATGTCACATTTTGAAGTAGACTCTCAAAAAACTATCAAATTTAGTTTTTCTATGCACGAATAAAACACAAAAGGAATAAGTGACAATCTTGACTAGACTTGTCACACAACTAGCATATTTGAATGTGGATCGAGCACAGCTGAAAGAGTCAACTTCAGACTCTTCTTCATGCTTTTAAAGTAACAATGGGACGTTATTCCTTCCCTTCTTTGCAAATATTGAGAGGTTGTTCCCCTATTTGGAATTTTTTCAAAAAAGTGTTCGCATGTATGAAAATTCTAAAATGCTAATAGGTTCTCCAAAGATAAAAATTATTATCTTGTAATCCTTGAAGCTTCTTGGTGTTTTTTCGAAGCTTGAAACCTCAAAATAATAATTTCCCACCTCTATGCACTTTTGGCAGCTGTGAACCAAATATTCTTCCTTTTTTGAAACTTTCAACTGTAAGATCTTGTATCTAACACTATTTTTAGTCTAAGAATGAACCGTTGGATGTTTACCATTTGAGGATATTATAACATTCAAAGTTTCTCTTCCAAACACTCTGAAGATTTATTTTCAAATGGAGGCTACTCTTATACGATTGGTAAACTTTTTGACTTGAGTCACTTTGGAATTTGAGTAGCGATTCAGTAACAAACATGTTTCCAGACATAAAAAATACTTTAACCCTTAACTCTCCTTGAAGCCCCAAATTGGTTTTTGCAATTCCGGGCAGCTTAGATCAAGGGGTTAGAAGTAATATTTTTGCCTAAGATTTTTATTGGGTTCTCCTTATGCTGCAAAGTGTATGTGGTAAACTTTGCACAATCAAATTCCAATTTTTGAGTCTTCTAGGATGATCCTTGGGTTGCGAGCCAAGATGGAGCAGCTTAAAAAAGTAAGCTTTTAATTTATTTTTTCCTCAAACATGTTCATTACTAAATCACTACTCAAATTTCAAATTGACTCAAGTCAAAAAGTTTACCAATTTTACAAGGGCAACCTCCAAAAAAATTTAAAACCAATCTTCGCAATACCCAAAAAAAACTTGGGTGACAAACTTTGGATGTTATGATCTCTCAAATGGTAAACATCCAACGGTCAATTTTTTGAAGAGTAATCAGGCATTTTCTTAGGTACAAGATCTTACGGTTGGAAGTTTTAAAAAAGTAAAAGAAACTGGTTCACACCTCCACGAGTACTTAGAGGTAGAGAATCGCAGTTTTGAGGTTCCAAGCTCTCACAAAACACCAAGGAGATTAAGGGGTTAAAGCTGTCCCATTACAACTCCCAACCCAAGGATTGTCCTAAAAGAGTTACAAATTGGAATTTGACTTTCCAAATTTTACCAAATGTTCAAAAATTTGTATAATGTACTACAATCGACTTAAAATGAGATTAGTTTGACTTTTAACCAAATTTTTTTTCACAATCCAGTTGAAACCAAGGTACTGCATGAAAGTATTTTCAGTCCCATCTGTGATTGTTTTCAAAAAAGCAGAAAAAAAAATCAAGGAATGAGAAATAGACCCCTTGCTTGAGAGTGGTCAGAAAATGGTTCAGAGCTGCAACATGCATGTTGTTCCCCAATGAGCATTAGTCATGCCAATCACGTCCATCAATCAGGCAATCAGGTCGTCCAAGTTCGTCCGTCCGTCCGTCTGCAATTCGGCCTGTTTTTGTTATCAGATCGTCAGATGTCATTGTCTAAACTGGTCTTGTGCTTTCTACGCAATTCAATCCCTTGTTTTTTATGGCATCCATCCATCTCTTGTCCTTATAACAAAAGATGTTGGGTGATTTGGAAAAAAAAAAAAAAAAAAAAAAAAAAAAAAAAAGAGGAATTTTTACCCGAACAATGTATTTGTTGTGTTGGGTGAATTTTGATGTTGCTAGCACATAGAGCTTGTTAGCACTACGTAGAAACCTTAGTCGTTGTAAGTTCCTCATTAATATTTATTTTTAAAAAGGATTCCAATAATTATGCGTATTTATTATGTGAACGTATTAGAATACTAAGTGTCATGAAAGATGTTGGTTCCACTAACAAGAAAAAGGACTTCATTATGTCATAGTAGCAAAGAGATTGAGTCAAGAGATTGATAAGTCTCAGTTTGTTATTTGGTTTACAGAGTAGTATTAGTTGTAAAGATTTGAATGGTTCTGTGATGTCATTTTCAAACCTATGGCAAGTGACAAATAAGTGCATTGGTGTAGTGACGTAGAGACAAAGGGAACACATCACTTTTAACCCCATGGTCGGTAATGGCATTGTTTCTTTTCGCAAAAATGAATGGATGGAGGCGAGGGGACAATCAACGTTGAAGTTTCTCATGGCCATCGTCATAGATGTAACTACATGATGGAACAATTGTAGCAAGAGGAAGTTTTTGCAGACAGTGGCTCTTGCTAAACCCACTTACTGAAAAGCCTAGCCTACAGTTGAATAATGAATCAATTATACAATAGAGTTTTTATATAAGATTTATTCACTTTCCGACTTACAAAAGGGTTTTATAAGTTGTATATACTTGGATGTCTCTGAGATCATTGTCAAAATCTATAAAAGTTCTAATATGGTGCCCTATCGTAGGCTCTACTATGTAAAGAGAGTGCATCACTCAAAAATCTAAGAGCACTTCATTGGATGGTTCACAAATGAACATACTCAAAATTGAACGTCCTTACATATATGTAAGTCATAAAAGTGCAGCAAAAATTGTCAAAGAGAGAAAGCTTGCAAATCAATTGTATGAGTCATAGTCCAACTTCTTCCTATCCATGTTACTAGCCAAAAGCTCATTCCTTCTCGCACAAAACAATTCCCTACATTCCAAGTGTCTATTACAAGGTTCTCGTTTATGTATTTTAAGACTAAAGAATCATTTATATATTATTGGGCTTCCACAAATAGGTTCTCACAAACTACAATTTAGACAGGAGATATGCACAAAAACATATCTGATAGCCCTATTGCCCAGCCTACTACAGAACTCGGAAACTCGGAAACTGTACTGATGAGATTTTCCTTTTTCCCTTGGTTTCTCTTCATGCTACTGTTCAACATTCCCTGAAAAAGCGATTCAATGTCCCCAAAAGCGACTACGGTATGCATGTGGGACCCCTGCAACATGCCACAAATAGTGTCCCCCATATGGATGTGTCCCATTTTGTCATCACTTGATCCATGAGTCATCCACGTTTTCAGACCGACCCGGACCCGACCTTGTTTATTCCCATCATACTCCATCCCCCCCTCATGCAAATTGTGCATCTTCTTATTCCCGGAGCACGAAACCACATCGCGCACTCAAAACGGAAACCCTCACAACGCAAAACTATTTCCCGTGCACACACTCTGACTTGCATATCATTACATCTGCCCAAAAAGAAAAAGAAAAACTTCAAATGCACACTCTGACTTGCATATCATTACATCTGCTGCCCAGAAACAAAAGCAAAAAAACATAAGTTAACAATGAAAGAATAACATTCATGAAACTGAATTTTCAGTCAGTAATAAAAAGAGTATTAAAATATAAGAGTTACCCACCCGTGATTAAAAGGGCAGTCTCACGTGAGTCTAGCACTCAAGATACCTGACAAGTGGTACCAGGGAAAAACGTGTGACGATGTACTGATCGACGTTCGATCAAGTCTGGGAATAAATCACTATTAACCTTCGCTACTGCCACAATCCACTCCACTGCAGCAACAAAATCTGGTAGAAACGGCGAGTTTGAAGTTAGAGCATCTTGTAAGTTGTTATCGGTTTGATTGCCATTATGATCGATAAAAACTAGTTCGTCCAAATGCTAGATACTCAGTCTCGTTATCAAGGCTACGGATACGAATACGGGTGCGAGAAGACAGACATCCAGACAGAGGCGGAGTGTCTGTCAGGCTAGCAAAACCAGTCAGTACCTGCTTTGTAGTATTACCAGATGCAATGAATATTGGGGGTAGTAGACATAGTCACCGTACGCTAATGATAATGGTCGGTCGCAAGACGACTTCACCACATGTGCAGGATTCGGGAAAAACTCGCTAATTGGTTACTGCCTGGAACGGCAGTTGACCTTCTGCGCGTTTCTGTAACTTAATTTGTTTTTTGACTGGTTGCTAAATATGCTTGCAACGAAGATTCGATCTCAGGAGTGCTCACAAGTTCTTACTTATAAAAGTCTCATCACGGTAATAAAATTTCGCGCCACCAATTACCAATTCGATCTTACACAAGTTTTTAAACGAAAGGTAGTTTCGTTCGATCTTGCATTCTGAGCACAATGGTAATTTCGTGCCACCAATCTTTCAATCTTGCATTCTGAGCACAAGGTTTTGAAAAGTCGACATCGCGGTAAGTTCGTGATATATTTTGCAATCTTACAGTCGAACTTTCTTGCTTGCCCAGCTACTCGTGACAGCCTGTGTTTGGTTCGAAATCAGACATTTGTCCATGTCACCTGCTTGTTAGGAAAGGTTGATCTCACAGGTGGCAAGTGCGAGGTCTACTCGGGGATGAATGACAGTGCAATTAGCGAGGGAAGTGTGACTGACGTGCGACGAGGTCTGGAAGCTTGAAAGGACGTGGAGATGAGAGTCAAGTTCATCCAGCCTAGCTAGCTACGCACCGATGAGCTAGTTTAAGGGAAAGTAGTACTTACTCAGTGCGGTCTAATGTAAGTTGATCACGGATTCACTATCGTTGAGTTTCAGAGATATTGTAACAGAGCGTCTGGTCTGCGCGCTGCCAAGGCTCTGCATGAAACGGTTGTAACTCGTTGTATCGTCAGAATGATCTGCAGAGTAGCTAGCAGACTGCTGGCTACTCACCCTGAGCAGACACTCCGTCGTACTAGCTTACAGTAGATTTACATGTATCTATGCCGCAGGCATCTTGACTTCGAGGTCCAACTCGATCCGTTTCCAACGATCGCTCGCTCGCTCGTAATCCACGTTTAAGAGGGTATCGATTGCACGTACGAAGGTGAGAAAGAAGGGTCTAGGTTGTGGGAGTTTGGACGGGAGTATGTGGTGGCCATGCGCAGGAATCGAGACCACCTAGATAGTAAGTTAGGTACGTGGGCAGAGCAGTGGGAGGCGACTGTCTGCAGCATGCACGAGCCTGGCGCTTTTGCAGGAAACACAATCATTTGCGGCACCAGAGTTGCACATTACCAGCTGCAACATATATATATTCTTGTCGCGCGAGTGTCGCAACTCAAAACAGCATGCTTGCGATCGGTCACTATATGCTCTGCTGCTGCACCAGAAGCGCAGGGCCGGGACCCTCTCAGTCATGTGTTCCAAGGTGGCACTGTGCCACTGCGTCTGTGCTGTGCAGCTTATCATTCTTCTTTAATTCCGGTGGGAAGTCGCGCCGATTCCAGACGTGCGACTCACGATACCGTTAGCATGCCCACAAACGAATAAAGTGCACATATGGTCGATGTGCATGTGCATGTGCACCAGCACAGAACAGGGGCAAGCAACTTTGTAAGGAGTCACAAAAATGCATGATTGAATGGAAAGTGCAAGAGAGAAGATTATGTATGTACACGAGAGTCAGGATGTACCTACAACACTAACATAACATTTTTATTATTGTATATGTATTACGTGATCATCGTCGTGTTACAAATATAAACAGAGGTGGTGGAAGTGTGTGAAGCTGGTCCTGTCTGTCTGTCTGTTCTGACAACTCATGAGGTCCTACGCTCAAAAATGAGCCGATTATCTACACTCTGAATCAATTGCTATACCGTCTGTAACCTTACAATTCAACAGTGGAACTAGTTGCTGGAGCTTTGAAATTAATCAGTCGAACTCGAGCTACCTCGCAAAGTAGTGTAAATAGCTATGATCTGGCTGGTGGTGATGCACCCATGAAATCGAACATGCTGGAAATTGGGTTCAATGCACGCCTGTAATATCGATCAACGTGGCTGTTGAACTGTACAGTTGCTCGCTTGCATTCGGCTTGGGCTCAGCTTCGATGTTGTCTCCTGAATCATCATATGTAATTCTCCTCATCTCAATGCTATACAATGTTGGGGTAGTCATGGGATGCCACCACTCAAGAAATAAAACTGCTGCGGAACGGCAGCCTCTACATATTACGTTCACTCTCTAGTACGTCGCATAGTCTCCTACAAATCCTGAAACAAGCAAATGTCCAGATTAGAAGACGAGTTTGATGAGAAACGAAACGAAACAAAACGGCTGGAATGAGAAAGATCAGAATTGGACTGCTTACCAATTGGAAAAATGAGGGGCTCATAAATTGAAGATGCTGTTGGTGCCCTGGTATGGTGACTGCACGCTCGATCGGCAATGCTGGTTAGCCATGAGGTCGAACAAGCTGCCGCTCGACGACGAAGAATTGCAAGGCGCGTTGGAGAACATGGGCAGCGGCGTGATCAAGCCTTCATCGAACAAGGGTTGGTCCATCAAATGCGACGTCGGCAGACCCATGAGCGGGTGACTGTTGACCATGCCAAAGTGAGGCACTGAGCAACCGGGCATATCCCCTCCGAAGAAGGGCGCGGGGATCTCCCCGAGGGAGTAGGGCGTCTCGCGCTGGGGGTAGAAGCTGAAGCCGCCGTGGTGGTGGTCCATGTTGTGGGGGCTGGTGCTAGTGCCGGCGCTGGTGTTGTCCGTATTCCCGCTGTCCAAGCTGTATGTTGCGGAGTCGACGCTGTCGCAACGAACCAGATGGTCGCCGCACGCGTCGCCCACCATGCGCTGCAGCTCCGCCTGCTGGTCCCAAAAGAGACCCGCCGCCGGAGCGGCATGCACGACAGGCTCTGAAAGCTCGGGCTGCTCCTTGTTATTCGGCCGACTGCTCCGGCGCGACTTCGTCTTCCCACGGCCTGTTAGTTTCTGCACCGTGGACCGGAAGTTCGCAACGTCGGTCTTGATCACCTTCGGCGCAAAAATGTGGATCACTCGAATCGTAGGCGCGTGCTGCATGGCCGACTGCAAATCCCGTCCCCGAAATGGCGGACTGGCCGGCTTCCCCGCATTCTGGTGACCGTGACCCTTGCCGATCGACTGTTTCGGCAGTAACACTTGGCCGTTCCCCGCTTGCTGGTTATTTCCCCCAGGAGGTGCCATCGCACAGCTGGAGATCGAGAGATTCAAAATCAGTAACGATCAAAGCAGCACGGACGATCGTGTGTGTCTAGGCTTGCTTCAGATTGGCTGCGCTATCGGGGTGGGAGTCTCAGCAACATGTTATCCACGTGAGGGATACAGATTGGGGATTCCGTGCTTCGTTGCTTGGTTCCAGCGACCTGCATGTAGAAATCTTGTTGACTACTCGTGAAGCAAAATTGTACCAAATTGGGGAGAGGGTATGGCGGTGGTTTCACCCAAACACTACAACTTGTATGTTCAGCACACGGCGACGAACTGTAGACGATCTCTGTAGATATTTCACACCCATGCATGTACTCATCTATCGATGCACTAATGCACACTTACGCTCGTCATACCCGATCTTTTTTGACACAACCACTGTCGAGCTTTTTTAGTATGACGACAACACACCACTAGAATTGCCACAGATCCTGCTAACCGACACCAGATTCAAGTTATGCGCCAACTCCAGGAAGCAACGGAAGGGTTACAGCCACGATAACACATACACAACCAAAGGAGTTGGTGAGTAAGGTAAGGTGAAGTGTAGTACTGCTGCTGCAGCACCGCGAAGACGAGGCGCAGCAACGGACGAAGAAGAAGAAAAAAGGCGCAGATATGTAGGGGTAGGTATATATTTGTGAAACTGTAGAACTTAAGAAGACTTGTGCAGCACAAGGCTGAAGAAGGCTCTAGTAGGCTCTGAGCACCAAGGCTGGCTGGCTGGCTTGCAAGGGCAGGCAGGAGGAAAGAGGACGCTTGTTAGCTAGCATGGACAATGGACTGGTTTCCTGTGGCCTCTCACCCCATATCATCTCTCAGGCAACCTCGCGTGCTAGCACCCCACCCCCTTGACCCCACCTTGGAACCAGCGCCGCGCAGCATCGCGCACCGGCAGCTGCATCGCGAACCCGGCGTCCGGCTTCCAACAGGCCTGCGCTGGGCCCCATGCAAAGTGTTTTCCTGCTCTTTTCTCGCTTCCTGCACACAATTCCACACATGAGAAAAGATATATTTACTTTTTCTTTTCCTTTTTTCCAGATTTCAATCTCCTTCGGTTTTTTATCCGCTCCTGTCAGAGCGAAGACGCACAACAAACAAACTGCAGACACTGATTGTCCCGAAACTGGAAGCCGTATTGTCGTAATGTCTGTATGATAGCCAGCCAGCTACGGTGGGGTCCAGGCTCCCTTTGAACAGCGCTTTCAAATTTTGATCAATTTCGTGCAGAAAACGGTTATATTCTCACTCACCTAACGCGGAACGCGCTAATCTGAACACGCCATTTGGATTCATCTCACGTACACTGGTACTGGTTATCGTTTTCCATCTCATGTATCGTATACCACTGTATACATGGCGACGAACTTACGTCCGTTCAGTAGTAAGTTGAGTCTAGAGGTTTCTCCCAATGCAAGTTGCGAGAAGACTCCATTCTCGTGGAGCTCCTGACACCAAATCCAAGGTGCTGGTGCCCACGCGGGGGCGGCAAACGCATCCGCCAGTGGGTTCTCAAGCACATGGATGAGTTAGTCTCCACCCCCACCGACTGGGTTACTGATTATTATTCACTTGTTACTTAACGCTAATTACGTGATGGTATATTTTTTTGCATTCTCGACGTTCGCGCTTGCAGCCGATTTCCGACTGCAGGCAGGCAGCCAGCCCAGGCGTATCCCATGTCCTGCACATGGAAACATGGACGCCCGTAATCACGTAAGACTGGGTGCCGGACCCGCAGGATCCACGAAAGGAAGTGAATCATGCACACAAGTAGCAAGTAGCAACCAGCGAGCGAGCGAGGGTGGTGAGAGTGGAAACAGGGATTGAAGTCAAACAAACAGGAGACACGGGTGGTGTTGATGAATGATTATGAGGGTGATAATAAAGAATGATATCCGGGTTTAAGTGGGCAGGCCTGAGAATTTCCTGGTTCAGTTAGTGACGCTCGAATAAAACAAGTTCGACCGCCCTAAAATTCTTTGCCGAGGATCCGGGAGGGGGGGTGCAGGCATCTTAAAATAGTCCAACAGGATTTCCTCGCCACCGGCGTAATACTAGGACCCTCCCTTAGACCCTCCAGGCAACTTGTGTGCTAAGCTGCTCCTAAAGTGAGGCGTTGAGGGGACAACCAGCCCTTCTTTGCTTCCCTTCACTCCCACGGGGTGAGCCTCCTAAAGTGTGCACGCCCCCTCATTTCCTCTAATTTGTCTTTGTAAATCCTCTACTCCCTTTTCTTCCGCTAGCTTTTGATTTTCCGACATTTTGGGGACAAAGAAAATTTGGTATTTTATCTTTCTTTTTTCTTTTTTTCTTTTTTAATTTTTTGGCACAAATGAAGGGCTTCCTTTAGTGCAAAGATCTGATCTAGGCAAAACGGTCCCTTGGGCTCCTCTGTTACACAACAAATTTTTGGTCACTATTTGGTTGGAATTCTCCTCTCCTCACATTTACGACAACTCCTCTATTGCAAATAGTCCAAATGAGTTCGGCCTCTTATTAGATCCTTTGCTTGTCGCAAACATCGAGCCACTTGAGTTCATAATTCCTAGAAAGAGCACCACTCAGCTTCTTCTCCACAATGTCTCTTGGTTGTTTAAGTTGGCTAAGGAGGCTCCTACCCTCCTTTGTAGAAAACTCCATAAGTGGGGTTTCACTCTCCCAAAAAGTATCTCCCGAAGTCCCAAGCGAGATTCTCAAATGTTTCATAGAAAAAGAAGATAATGTTTTTGTTAGGTACTCTCTCAACTTGCACCGCTCTAACTCTAGCAATATGTCCAAAAAAACTCATGTCCTCCTCTGGCAATTTACTAAGGCAAAAACAAGGAGTCCTCAAAAAGAACTTTTAATTACTCTTGGAAATCTCTAGGTGGCATATCTCAATCTGTCGTGGGGGGCTAGCGAAGGTGGGGTCGATAGCCAACTACTCCTTGGGTTCGAGTACTCTCAACATGACTGCTAAGAATATAGTGCCAATGCAAATGGAGTCTTGCCAACAAACTATTCTAAACTCCTAGTTCTTGATCCATAATGCCAAATTTGAGTTTGCCAACACCAAAAGAAATAAATTTCCATTCTCTCAAATATCTCTGAAGCAAGATGAGCTATTCCGAGCCAATTGAGACGCTCAAAGCTTTGAAAACCTGGGGCAATGCCATTAATATCCAAGTTAAGCTAAAGGTGACAATTCATAAGCTCATCAATATTGGTGGGCTTGACTTCTTGAATAAATGGGAGAAACTTTTTCCAAGCCATTGACACTCGATTCCACACTCAAGAACCTTTGGAGATTGATGATTGTCAAGAGTAAAAAACTCATCTTGACTTTGACGCCACCTCCCTTCCAAATAAGGTTGATAGGTTAACGAAAGCCTAAATCTAAGCAAATGTTGCAAATTTGAGTGACCCGGTTCTAGAGCTCTAATGGCCCACTTGACCAGAAGGGCGCTTGTAGCATCTTTGAGATTGATCAAGTTGAGGCCTCCACGAGTCCACGAGCTTTAGGCAAGCAACAATGGAGTTTGCTCATTCTAACTCTAGCTCTTTCTACGGAGCTTCCATTCAAATATTTCATAATAAATCCTTGAACCTTGTTGATACTGTGCTTAACCCCTAAAGATCCAAGAGGACCAAATCGGGCTTTTGCTATTTTGGGCAGCTTAGATGAATAGGTTAAAAGTAATATTTTTGCCTAAATTTTTTAATGGGTGCTCCCTATACTGCAAAGTGTATGTGGTAAAATTTACAAAGCTAAATTCCAATTTTTGAGTCTTCTACAACAATTCTTGGTTTGCGAGCCGAACTGGGGCAGTTTAAATTTAGTATTTTTTTGAGATTTTTTTTTGGAAATATGTTCATGACCAAATCACTACTTAAGTTCCAAAGGGCCCCAAGTCAAAAAGTGTACCAATTTTACAAGGGCAGCCTCCAAAAGTGTCAAAAATAATCTCAACAATGCCCAAAAAAACTTCGTAGACAAACTTTGGATGCTATAATCTCTCAAATGGTAAACATCCAACGGTCAATTTTTATATCAGATATTGAAAATTGGCTTAGGTACAAGATCTTACGGTTGGAAGTTAAGAAAAGAATAAAAAAATTGTTTCGCACCCCTTGAAGTGCATAGAGGTAGAGAATTGGAGTTTTGAGGTTTTAACCCTTAAGCGGGCCGAATGTCGAAAATCGACATTTTGGATGACACCAACTTTGGAGAGCCATAACTTCTTCATCCGGACTCCGTTTTGGACGAAATCACTTGGGTTGGGTCCCAAATCAAGTCTAGTTCATGTCATAAAAATCTCAGACCCATACAATGAAGTATGAATTAATGGCATGCATTTCAGTGACAGCAGCCTAGTTTTAGACATTTTTTCCTTTGTAAAATTTAGGGCAGTTTTCACCATTGCAGGGCCATAATTTGCACAAAGAAATTTTTCTCATGGTTTTTTTTTGTTCAAGGATGCTACTGAGATGAAGGTGAACAACATTCTAATTGGTGACTTTTTCATTGCAATAAGTCTAATGGTAGCATTTTCACTTTAAAGTGAAAATGACGAAATTATGTGATCATTTTTGAGTATTAATACATTATGATCTCGCAATCTATGAAGCCTCATGACTCAAAATTTGACCCACATGATGTTCAATATGTCTACGACAAGATTGTACGGTTGAGATTTGGATAACACACTTTTACCTCCACCTATGACAATGCTTTTGAGGATGTGTTCATTTTACTACAAATGAGTCAAACCATTTAGGGGTTAAGCTCCCAAAAACACCCAAGGATCTTTAGGGGTTAATACCTCCCCAAACTGATAAAAGAAAAGAGGGACGAAGAGGAGCAGATGATAAACAGTAACACATCAACCATTAGGATTGAGCTCATTAGAGCTCTAATAGGTAAGCTTCTTGAAAATAGGATTGAATAAATAATCATCAACTCCTTTGGAATTCATGCACATTCCAAATGGAGCTCGAAGTAGTTTGCTTACTTCATTATCTTGAACTTGCGAAATGCCAAGAAGGTTATTCCACGGAGGTCTAGCAATATTAGGCCCCACTTTCTAGTAGCGCGAGACTAAGCCGAACTAATAACTAGTCCCGTGGCTTGGTGAAACATATTAACCCCTAAAAATCCAGGGGTTTCCTCGACCTCCAGAACCAAAAACTGCCATTTTTCACCTTCGTTGGGAGATGGGGAAATGGAGAAACTTTTTTTTCCGGTTTTAGACTTTGAACCGTAAGATCTTGTACCTAACTTGTATACAAAGGACTGGTCAAAATTTCAACCGTTGGATGTTTTTCATTTGTGAGATCATAACAATCAAAGTTTGACCAACACTTTTTTTTTGCCACTGCGTGAGAGGCATTGTCTAAATGGTGCCAAGGGCAACTTGATGATTGTTATTCCAAATATTTTTCCCTCATTTTTTTTCATGTAGGTATTCAAGTTGGTTATGCTCATGCAAAATTTTAGAGACCAATTCCACTTTTTGACCTTAATGTAAAATATTTTATGAAAGAAGGTCTAAAAACAACCATATAGTAAAACAAGCACCACGTATGATATATTTAGTTTGAGAAAAATCTCGACGGTGAGAAGGTGCATTTATGATAATGTGAATTTTGAAAAAAAAAATCTTGGAAAAAAATCCAAAATATCGAATTTTGGCAATTTTTGAAAGAAAAAATTGTAAAATTACTAGAAATTGTGAAGATTGTTTTTGAAAGTTTTGGAGGCTGCCCTTGTAAAATTGGTAAACTTTTTGAGTTCGGATACTTTGAAATTTGAATAGTAATTTGGTAATGAACATATTTCTAAAAAAAATAAAAATAAAAATAATTATTTTAAAGTGCCCGTTTTGGACTTGAAACCTAAAATTTCTAGGTGAAGGTTATAAAATTAAAATTTGACTTTGAAAATTTTACCACATACACATTACTGTATGGGGAGCACCCAGTAAAAATCTTAGGCAAAAATATCAATTTAAATGCTTAAAATGAGCTGCCCGAAATCTCAGAAAACCGAATCGGTTTTCCTGGATTTTTAGGGGTTAACCCCTAAAGATCCAAGAGGACCAAATCGGGCTTTTGCTATTTTGGGCAGCCTAGATGAATAGGTTAAAAGTAATACTTTTGCCCAAATTTTTTAATGGGTGCTCCCTATAGTGCAAAGTGGATGTGGTAAAATTTGCAAAGCCAAATTCCAAATTTTGAGGCTTCTACGACAATTCTTGGTTTGCGAGCCGAACTAGGGCAGTTTAAGTTTAGTATTTTTTTGAGATTTTTTTTTGGAAATATGTTCATGACCAAATTACTACTTGAGTTCCAAAGTGAGCTAACTCAAAAAGTTTGTGAATTTCACAAGGGCAGCCCTCAAAAATTACAAAAACAATCTTCACAATTTCTAGTAATTTCTGAATTAACCCTTAAACACCCAAGGTGACCCGAGGGGTCACCTTCCAACAGAATCTTCCCTATAGCTCTCACTGTACTCAACTTTTCACTTATATTTTGATGTCAAATTGGTCACCTTCTTGTGATGCATTCAAAAAGTGAAATTTTACAATTCAAATCACAATTTGTATGAGTGATTTTGTGCTTTGAAAGGATTGTGGTAGCGAGGTTGGGGTTGTACATAACCTTGTAGGAGGTTGCAAGCTCATCATTGATTGGTGCATTCATGATGCCCTTGTTCAAAAAGTGCACTATTCATGATGCACAAGTCCAAAAGATGTTGTGATCCAATTTTGGGCTGCCCGTTTCACACCCCGTGGGCGTTTAAGGGTTAACTCTTACAAAATTTGTCAAAATTTGAGGTTTTGGAATTTTCCCAAATTTTTTCTTCTCAAATTTCACAAACTCATAAAGGCACCTACTCGCCGTTTGGATTTTTAATTAAACCAAATATATCGAAGGAAATGCATGTTTTACTATATCAATGTTTTTAGACCTTCTTCTAGGAAATAATTTGCATGAAGGTCACACAAATGGAATGAGTTTCCAAAATTTTGCATGAGCGTACCCAACTTGATTATCTACATGGAAAAAAATATGGGAATTATGTTTGGGGTAACAATCTTCAATTTTACCTATGCTCCATGGAAACAATGTCTCACAAGCAATGCCCAAAAAAACTTCTGCACCAACTTTGAATGTTAAGATCTCCCAAATGGTGAGCATCCAACAGTTGAAATTTCACATGGTAGTACAAATAGTAGGTGGGTTTGAGATCTTACGGTTGAAAGTACAAAAAAATGCTTTAGGGGTTAAAAAAAGAAATGAGGTTCTCAACTTGATTCTCATCTCCATAGAAATTGAAAGATGTAACATCAACATATTGCGCAATAACTTGTTGATCAAAATTGTCTCGTACTTCCCCTTAGCAATACTATCATTGATCATAGAAGTGTAATTATTGCCAAGAAGATACCAATATGTTCTATAGAACTCAGATGTAATCCCATCCGGACCCCAGGATTTGCCTAATCTCATGTCAAATAGAGATTAGGCAACTTCTTAAACTCATCCTTCGAAATATCCATACTAGGGGAATCACACATGGAGAGAGTCAGTTAGATAAATATTGCAAAACTTGAAGTTTTGCTTCTTCATCAACCTCTTGAGGCTTAGCTCCATAGAGTCTCTCATAATATTTGTGGCAAATACATTCAAGGTCCTTCTAAGCCATATGCTTAAATCTTAGCTCATCTTCCAACTCCGTAATCCTAGAAGTTGAGAATCGAATTCTCTTAAAAGCAAAGAAGTCTTTGGAACAAGCACCCCAACTTCTAACCACTTAAGCTTACTTCTAAGTTGTTGGCCCTTGATCCTCTTGCTTCCAAACTCCTTCAACTTGTTAAAATTAGAAGAGAAAAGTTCTTGGGTATATGGTGTTGCCTTTAGCTATAAGCATTGGCTTCCACCTAATTGGGCCAAATTTTCAATGATGGGAGGAAGTTTGAAGTGCAGACCTTACTTGATGGACAAGCCATTTATTTCGATGATTATGCTATTCATTAACAGTTTCTTCACTACCAAGTTTCTCATTTATTGTTCCAATCAAAATACTGCTTTTATGAAAGTTCTTATTGAAATGAGAATTATGGTGGATAAACGATGCAGTTAGTTTTTTTATCTTTAAAAAAAAATAAAAAAATTATTTAGACTTCATGTATTCTCAATGGATCTAGTACAAAGTAGAAGCCCTTGAGTATATGCCCAAGAAAGTTTGAGTATAGGAGCTACTCAAGTGTCATATTTACTCTCATGATATTTTTTATCAAATCTAGCTAAGAAATTTTGAATGTTTAGGGTGATGGTGTACTTGGTTGGTGGTAATGAGTCATGTAATTTTTGTTGCTTTAGTAAAAGGCAAAGTATGGGTTGCTTTAGGACTGTTGATAAACCTAAGCTTGACCGTCTCTAGTGATAGCAATCACAGCTTAGACAACCATTGTTTATGAGAAACCTCATGTGTTATTCAGACATTGATAAGGGCTTTCTCATAGTAAATAGAGCACATGATACCAACCTCATTTCGTTGTTTGCTTTAGGTTCCAAACCTCTAAACGAGCCAGGTTTGTAATTTTGAGGGAGAAATTATCGTCATCTATTAGAATTACTAGTCTTGAACATATTCACTCTTGTCAAAAGCTATATTTGCCTTTTGGATCTCTATTCACCATCTCTCAACATTAAATGTTGTTTGCTCAGTCACCATCTCCCCTTTTGATAGTCCCCTTCTCCTCACATGACAATTTCTCAAATTTAAATGTCAAAGTATCAATCACTCTTACAACCACATGCAAGGCATAAGATTCCTCTAGGATTTCTAGGACGGGAATTTGAATTAACCATAAAGAGATTGGTGATCTAGTTACTGGAAAGGGTGGACAATGCTTGTAGAATCTCAAGTAAAAGTGGATGTAGCTAGAGAAACATCAAACTCATGAGGAAGTTTAAGCAAGATTAGACTATGACTATGATTCTATCACCCACTTCATTGATACTTGTAAACACATCCTATCAACAACTTGCTAATCAAGTGAAAAAGATTGCAAATTACATAATAAATATGACCTCTATGTAATAAATATAATTGAGGATTACAATATGACCAAAAAGGGTTTTCATATCTCATCTTTCCTTGACTAAAGTGGCCAAAGAGTATAGATAAATAAATGGAAATCCTATCTAATTAAATTACTTACATAAGGAAAAACTAAAACCAAATTTTGACCAAATTTCATTGACTATAGTTACTATGGATTCAACGATTCACAAATTTAAAAGAATAAATTTTATTAATACTTTCATGATATGATACAACTTGTCTAATTTCAAATCATAATTATTCAGATTATAGATTGCAGTTTCATTTTATGATGGTATTGATGTTCTTTTCAATTACTTAGGACTTTGAAACGTGAATGCCCCTAATGTCAAAAGTAGCAATTTGGATGACAATTTGCAGTCTTGAAGAACTATAACTTCTTCATCCAAAGTAAGTCTTTGAACAAAACCACTTGCATTGAGTTCCAAATTAAGTCTATTTGGCATGGTGAAAATTTAGATTCATAAAAGAAAGTATGAATATATTTCATGCATTTTGGTAAATGTAGCCTATTTTTTAGGTTTTTAAACATGGGACATGTTTGACCATTTCCAATATTTCTTTGAAGATGCTCCGTTTTTTTTATAACATTGACCTTTACCAACCGATTTTTATTTTTATTTTTATGAATCGTTTTAGCACAAGGGTGTTAGTGTTAGTGTTTTTTAACTATAAAAAGGGTGGGACATTTAAGAGTTAAGGGTAAATATTACAAGACTTCAAATCCAAGGCTAGAAAGTACACTTGTCAAAAGACAAAAGAATGTCATACGAATCTACTCAATACGTCTATTTCAATATGTATATTATTGTAAATAATTGGATTAAAAATAAAAAATCAAAAAAATAAAACACAAGTCATTTATTCTTTATTTTAGTAACGAAGACACGGCTTGTTTCATCCAAAACAAGCTAATTGGGGAAAAAAAAAAAAAAAAAAAAAAAAAAAAAAAAAAAAAAAAAAAAAAAAAAAAAAAAAAAAAAACACACACACACGATGCAGATCTAGAAGCATGATTCAAAATGTGAATCACTGCATACATACCATATCCAACCGGACCACAATAAGATTAACATCATGCATGTAAAGAGATATTGTTCTAACTAATAATTTTCCAAAAAGCTGTTTTAAGGACAAAAAAATCTCAGACCCAACAACACCTCTCTCGCATAATTAGTCCGTCCTCGAACAACATAACCGAGTGTTTTGTTTTGGTCAGAGATAAAGAAGGTCCTAGAAGAGGCGGTGGAACCATAGAAGCAATAGCTTTTGCAAAAATCCACACGAATTTTAAGGACGATTGATTAACCCCTAAAAATCCAGGAAAGCCGATTCGGTTTTCTGAGATTTCGGGCAGCTCATTTTAAGCATTTAAACTGATATTTTTGCCTAAGATTTTTATTGGGTGCTCCACATGCAGTAATGTGTATGTGGTAAAATTTTCAAAGTCAAATTTTAATTTTATAACCTTCATCTAGAAATTTTAGGTTTCAAGTCCAAATCGGGCAGTTTAAAATAATTTTTTTTAATTTTTTTTTTTTTTAGAAATATGTTCATTACCAAATTACTATTCAAATTCCAATGTGTCCGAAGTCAAAAAGTTTACCAATTTTACAAGGGCAGCCTCCAAAACTTTCAAAAACAATCTTCACAATTTCTAGTAATTTTACAATTTTTTCTTTCAAAAATTGCCAAAATTCGATATTTTGGATTTTTTTCCAAGATTTTTTTTTTCAAAATTCACATTATCATAAATGCACCTTCTCACCGTCGAGATTTTTCTCAAACTAAATATATCATACGTGGTGCTTGTTTTACTATATGGTTGTTTTTAGACCTTCTTTCATAAAATATTTTACATTAAGGTCAAAAAGTGGAATTGGTCTCTAAAATTTTGCATGAGCATAACCAACTTGAATACCTACATGAAAAAAAATGAGGGAAAAATATTTGGAATAACAATCATCAAGTTGCCCTTGGCACCATTTAGACAATGCCTCTCACGCAGTGGCAAAAAAAAAGTGTTGGTCAAACTTTGATTGTTATGATCTCACAAATGAAAAACATCCAACGGTTGAAATTTTGACCAGTCCTTTGTATACAAGTTAGGTACAAGATCTTACGGTTCAAAGTCTAAAACCAGAAAAAAAAGTTTCTCCATTTCCCCATCTCCCAATGAAGGTGAAAAATGGCAGTTTTTGGTTCTGGAGGTCGAGGAAACCCCTGGATTTTTAGGGGTTAATCAAACAATAAGAAAGAGCGCGAGAAAAAGCTTGCCCAACCAATCAATCATCTTATAAAACCCTTTACCTTTCAAAAGCTTCCTCGCTCACATACACAAATTTCTCTCAAGTACCCTTTTTTGGGACGATTACACATACACAATGCAACACGTCAACGGAAAAAAAATGTCATGGTACATGAAAACCCGGCTCAGATTCCAAATATGGGGGGGCCTTTTTTGCAAGGGTCCGGGATGATTCACCAAGAAACCCAAAATTTTAATCCGAGTTTTGGGGTCCTGAGGATTTGCGGAAGCGCAATTGACATTGAATTTCTATGACCATGCGCCAATTTTCTCCCATCCCAGTCTCAACATACCTACGCAGACACCATGACCCACCCTACTTCGTCACAAAGATTGATTGATTGATTGATTCGCATACGTACTTTTATTATTTTACTTTAAATCAATGCAACGTACACTATTACCACGAACTTGTTTCTATTTGAGAACTAGTATTTTAAAGTTGCCATCTGAAACTATTGGAGCTTTTCGGAGCTTTTTGCATGCTGCAGAATCAACAGATACTCCTCATTTTTTCGTACTTTCATGATTTATGTTGTTTCTGAAGTGCTTATCAACCCTAAAAATTTGATTTTCATGTTATTCTAAGTTGGGTATGCTTGGTTTGTTTGTGTACATTTTCTATGATACTTTTGCATATGTTTTAGCTTGTGGAATTAAAAAAAAAAAAAAAAAAAAAAAAGAAAAAAAAAAGAAAAAAAGAAGTAGTGCATGCCATTTGTATAATTGGAAAGTTACCATGATGATTTTGTGGTTTTAATATAGAAACCTTCGAATTCTTATTGATATAGTATGTATGACATTTTGTACATAAGAGTCCTTGGCAAATTCATTTATTTAAGCCTATGGTATGGTATGATATATGGGGTATTATAGCTATAGTAGAAGGAAATCAAGTATATTGTTATAAGTACATACTTGCACTCTAAGGTGTTTCTCTACATAGTGCACAACTCTACTATCTTTGCAATTTGGTGTGGAGGTGCCTAACATGATCATCATTAGGTTACATATTTTAGTCAAAATCCACAACGCAAAAAAAATTCTGTAATCACTAAGACTCAGTTAAAGTTTTTGGGTTGAGCTATCACATCATTGTCAATATCAAAAAGAGATGACTAATTGTCAAAGATTTAATCTAGATAGTTTGAAGTTGCACTTTATTATTTGTATATATATATGGAAGTATTCTAACTAGAAATCATTTGGATCAAAAAAGTTCCTAACTTTGAAGTGTTTAAAATTCATATTAAAATCATGCTTATGCAAAAAATAAAATCTTCAGAGACTATTTTTGAATTCACATAATTGATCTAAATTCCTCAATAAGAACCTTACTCTTCTTGGGATGTTTGATGCAAGCTTTTTGGACTTTACGCCATGCCAACTTGCCATAGTCAATGAGTCCCATCCAAAAAAAGAGTTTTAGCTTCTCTTTAGTCGATCTTACATTGTTGAAAGTGACATCACTTCCTCTCACATCAAAGGGTTGATAAATCGTTCATTGAAGAAGGAGCCAAATCCCACTAACATGCTTGAAACTATTAGGCATCCTATGAGGCAAACTTTTAGAAATACTCAAGGACTCTTTTGATATCATGCTTTTTTAGGGTTAACCCTTAAACTCCCAAGCAAGCCCCAGGGGCTTTTATTCAACATTATCTTGTTACGACTTCTTCGTATCAACGGGATTGGATTACAAGAAACAACCATACAAAGGGAAGAGAGAATAGTAAGTAGTTATTACAAATGAGCAGTTAAGTAAACGCATGAGATTCGAAGGTAGAAGCGGAGTGCCGGCATGAACCTGATCGGTTCCTGACATAATGTCGAGACTACAGCTTGTCCCCACTCCGCAATCGAGACTGATAGGCATGAGATGGTGATCCTATTGATCATGAGATTTTATGACACTTGCAATTCCAACCATAGCACTACTTCTTTCGATTTGGAGACACCATGGACTGTCGGCCATTAAGGTGCTACACACAGATAAAGAAGAAGCCATGATACCCAAAGTTGCGCTTTTGTTGAGGTGGAATGAGGAGGGAGCCTGCATAGCGAAGGTGCTCGAAGAGTACAATTTCACAACAGTAAAGGAGATACAAGCTTTTATGGGGTTCCTCAACTTTCATCCAAATTTCCTCCGCAACTATTTTCAACTGGTGCTACCACTCGTAGCAAGCAAGCAAAAGTCTCAGCACTAATTTAGTGAGGTTTGGAATCAAAACCAATATGGAGCTGAGGGGAATGTTGCGGTCGGAGGGTTCCCGGGGATGGAAGGGCTGGGTTCAAAATTTAATGAGTTCATTCAACAACAGGTTCAATCTATTCTTCAAACGGCTATTCCACATATAGTGCAGCAGTTTTCTGAACCAAGTGGTGATACCTCCAGTAACCGCTTCTCCATTGGGTGCGGGAAGAACCGCCGAGATGGGCACTCGAACACTCGTAGGAGGAGAAAGTTATGGATACAATCGCCGAGAATCGAAGGTTGGTTGCAACGCTAGAAAAGTTTTCAGGAAAGAAGGGTGGGGAGGTGTACAAGTGGTTTGCACAGCTTTGGTTGGTTTTTCGTAGCAAACCACACTCGAATGTCTCGAATGAAGACAAGATTGCGTATGCTCTCTCCTATATGAGCGAGACAGCGCAGAATTGGACGATGCCGATGCCGCTTCTCCAAGCTCTCGATGATGGACGTCCTCATCAATTATTGAGCAATTATGATGAATTTCGAGAAGCAATGATCGCGATGTATGGAGACATGGATCGCCGGAGCAATGCCGAAGACCGAGTAGGAAGGATTCGCTAGACCGGAACAATGGCTTCATACATCTCATCATTTAATGAGCATGCTGCGCATGTTGATTGGAACGAGGCGAGTTTAGTGGCTCGGTTTAGACGAGGGTTGAAAGATGAGATCTTAGACTCCATTGCAACCGCGGGGACGCAACCACTCCGACTACATGAATAAATGGCAATGGCTTCAAGGATCGACAAGAGATTGTGGTCTCGACGCCAAGGTCGACAACCTTCTTTGTCATGATCTGCTCCCACATGAGATCGGGTCGGCCGGTTTCCATCAAATTCGAGTGCTTCCGGGCGTCGACAACCTTCTTTGTCGTCATCTGCTGCCACACGATGGGTTGGTCCCCAACAAATTCCAGTGCTTTCGGACCAGTTCCAATGGAATTTGATGTAATTTGAGGAATTATAGCAATGGCCAAAAGAGCCGCTCAACGATTGGAGTACCAGCGACAATGAAGATGTTGGGGCGTTGTCAACTCGCCCATATTAGAACAAACTGTCCAACACATCCGAGCAAGCCATTATCCCATGCAATCATGGATAACGAAGAGGAGGAAATTGGGAAATCGGGAAAAGGAATACCCTGGGACTGACGCCTTCACTTCAGTACCACAACGATTGGGAAGAAGAAGCTCAGATATGGGTACGCACCATCTTCTTGGCATTTCCAAAAATGTAGGAGAATCCAATACCCATCCCAATCTTCAAAAGAGAAAGGAATTCAATTAATTGTCACATCTGAAAAGTCTAAGGCTTCTATTTACTTAAAGGCTATGATAGACCTTCAGGCTCACCTAACACTTAAAGCGAAAATCAATGGATTGGAAGCAAGTACACTCGTTGATTCCCAAGCAACTGGGATATACATGCATCCAGCATTCGTGCAAAAGTGCAACGCGGAGGTGAGATCCAAATTAATACCACGAGAGGTTTGATTAATTGATGGTCCAGCAACCAATTCCGGGCTTATTACCCAAGAAGTTACAGTCAATCTACAAGTGGGATATAAGAAAAATTGGAAGCCGCTATAACCAATACAGGACGCTACGATTGTATCCTTGGAACACCATGGTTGAGTCGGCATGATCCTACCATCTGGTGGTCACGAAATGAGGTAATATTTGATTCTAAATATTGTTAGTCTATGTCTTTAAAGATACCCCTGAAACCATTAGCATGCGTTGAAGGTCACAACCAAGTTGACGATCACACAAGGGAGGGAAGCTCATGTGCCTCGGCCCTTGTTATAGGGAATGATCCAATTCCACCACTGAAAGGCTCGTGGATGGTGACGTAAAATTTTCGTTCACTCGCCGTGGGAATTATCCCTTGCCATGAAAGAGGTTGAATAGTGCAGTAAAAGGCACAATATCAACTAGGTTACCGACGCCGAAGCATGCTATAGTCTCGGCAGTTGCTTTTCAATTATCGGTGCAAGGAGTGGAAATTTTTTTCGTGGAAATATCGAATGTACTTGAGGTACAAGAAAACAAGGAATTAGGTGCTCCACAAATTCCAGACAAATACCAAATATTTGAGGAGCTTTCAACGAGCAAGCGTCCAACGAACTTCGGGATCATGGCCCGTCAGATATGAAAATCGAGTTTAAAGACAATAGTGGATTGCGACCCATGTCTCCTATTGAATTTGAGGAGCTTCGACGTTATTTGGAAGAGAGTTTGGGAAAGGGGTGAATTCGGGGATCCAAGTCCCCAGTTTCAACCCCAATCGTTTTTGCCAAAAAAAAAGGATGGATCCATACGCGTGTGTGTGGATTACAGGAATTTAAATCGAGTAACAATAAGGAATTGCTATCCCCTCCCACTAGTCCTGAATTAACGGATCGATTGGTGGGGGCTAAAATTTTCTCAAAGTTGGATGTCAGGCAAGCTTATCAACGTATAAGAATGGCACCAGGACATGAGTTTAAAACAACTTTTCAAAACTAGATATGGGTTATTTGAATATCTTGTAATGCCTTTCGGTTTAACTAACGCTCCTGCCCAATTCCAAGCTCACATGCAATGTATTTTTACGACCTATTAGACATGTCAGTCGTAATCTATTTGAATGATATATTAATATTTTCAAAGACTTTGGAAGACCACCGTTTAGTGGTTCGCGAGGTCCTTCGACGATTGCAAAGACATGGTTTATATGCTAAAGAATCCAAATGTGAGTTTCATCAAACATTTGTCGAATTTTTAGGCATGGTCGCCTCCGACAGAGGATTGGAAATGTGTAAAGATAAAGTGTAAGCAAATCAAGAATGGCCAATTCCAAAGACAGTTAAAGAAGTTCAAGCATTTCTTGGATTTGCAAATTTTTATCATCGCTTTATTATTGATTATTCAAAAATTACCCTTCCTCTCACATCGTTAAGAAGGAAGAATCCACAATATTTATGGATTCCTTTGACACAAAAAGCATTTGAAGATCTTCAATCCCAATTTGCCCAGACTCCAATCTTTGTGCACCCAAATTTTGATCAACCTTTTGTGGTTGAAGTTGACGCATCTGACAAGGCAACTGGGGGTATTTTATCTCAATATGGGGAAGACGGATATTTACATCCTTGCGCATATCGAAGCTCAAAAATGTCTCCATCCGAACGAAATTATATGACATATATGATAAAGAATTACTCAGCATTGTCCTAGCTTTTCAGGATTGGAGAGTATATCTTGAAGACTCACTTCATAAAATTAAAGTAATATCAGGTCATAAAAATTTAGAATATTTTTTAACTACTAAACAATTTAATTGAATATAGGCACGATGGTCTGAATTCTTATTAGGCTTTAATTTTTAGATTGAACACAGACCGAGTTCACTCAATGGACGAGCAGATATGCTCTCACGACGAATTGACCTCAATCATGACCTCGACGAGATTCCAAGGCCATTATTATGCTTATCCGTTATAGAATCAAGTGAGCCTATTTGGGACGACATTCGGATTATAAAATATATTAAACTGGCTATTTCCAACGACATCTCACGTCAACCCATATTAGCATTCTTTAGGAATGGCTCTCATCAAAGCATATCAGATCTTCGACGACGATTTGCTGACTATGATTTCAGTGATGGAATTTTGCGCTTTCGGGATACTATAGTTGTACCAGATGATGAGGAATTACGTCGTCAAATATTGCGCTCTCGCCATGACACTCCAGCTGCAGGACATTTGGAGCGAGCAAAACCCTCGATTCAGTTGCACAAACTTTTTATTGGCCTACTTTACGGAGATCTGTAAACGTAGCTATTTACACAATATACTAACGCCGTCCCCGTCCATAAATCGTAGTAATAGTTTTAACTAGACGTAATTAAAAATTTAGTCACGTTGGGGTGTAGGTGGAACTACGTACGAAGTACAACTTGAGAACGCTAAGTCCACCTGACCATCGCGTTCCCTTTTGAACTCGATAATTTTCGGTGTCCACTATGTGAATAATGATTTACACTTATTATCGCACAAGTGACGGGTGGCTTCGGCAAATTTACATGCATTATTGTAAAATTTAATCTTAGGTACCATAAATAACAATGAATTACAAATTTTATTTCTATTTTTGGGTTTTACCTCTTGACCGCCGTATTCATATGTGCCTTCAATAATGACTGTAGTTTTTTTAGATTTTATTTATTACCTCAACCATTTACTTGGGATAGTGGGGTTTACCGTAGGCTAATTCAATAATAAGTGGTACATATACTTAAGATTGAAACTCACATACATTTAAAGATTGTTATAAGCTTCACCGAATACCGAAGTGCCACGTGGGATATTTGAATTTTTTTAATTAAATTTTTCTACATCGATTGACTGTTTGTCTTACCTTATTTTGAGGTGTGCAATAGAATGTTGCCATTTGACCTACTTTCTATTTTGTTCAAGCTTTAGAACAACGACTAAATAACAACTTCAACGTTCTATATCCGTATTTGAAGTTCAGCTGCTCCAATGAACATGGGATGATGGGACCATGTTGCATATTATAAAAAGGATTTCCTCCATTTTGACCACGATAAAAATGTGTCAAATAGAGACTCCGTGCACCTTATACCACATATTATACAAAAAGTCCTGAACTCGCACATAAATAATGTGCAGATGGGATTACTCAACATAATCCATGACCTCTGTTTATACAATCTCAAAGCCTATTGGAATTCAAAGATATACATATCTAATATCAATGAAGTTTGTTGCACTGGAAATCAGATAGCACATAATGTTATAATTAAGTTCCTCTCGTATGATTACTATAATATACACCCCTAAACAAGATCATTCAGCATGATCTGAAGTGGCAGCATCAGTGGAATTGCCGTCACCTTCATTTGTATGTTCATCCTCCTTGTTTTTGATTTGCAGCTTCTCTTCGTGCTCTTCTCCCTTACTCCCTTCGCTGTCAGCATTGCCTTGTTGCCTGAGCCATTGAAGTTAGAACCCGGTGATTCTTTCGAAGTTTCCTCCTCGTTGTACTATAGCTCTCACTGGACTGTGGCTTTCACTTATATTTCGAAGTCAAATAGGTAACCATCTTATGATGCATTCAGAAGGTGAAAACTTTACAATCCAAAAAAAATTTAGGAGTGATTTTGTGTTTTGAAGGATTGTGGTAGGTAGGTTGGGGTTGTACATAACCTTGTAGGAGGTTGCAAGCTCATCATTGATTGGTTCATTCATGATGCCCAAGTTCAAGAAGTGCTCTATTCATGATACCCAAGTCCAAAATATGTTGTGGTCCAAGTTTGGGGCTTTAGGCTGCCCATTTTAGACCCCATGGGCATTTAAGGGTTAACCTGCAATGTTTGGGTAGTTCTACTTTCCATTGTATGTAATTCAAAACATGTTATAAATATGATTAAAAAGGAAGAAATGGTGGAAGAGTGGCGGGGAATCAAAGAGATGGTGATAAGTTAGGGTTGGTTATTTGGCAGTGAATCTTCGGACACTCCCCACATACAGCATATCCAGTTTCTCCCTCACACGGAGGACCTGGGTCTGGTGGTTCCCCACATGTGGGGAACATGTTCCCTGGTACTTGGGAGCCGTCCACCCCTGAATTTCCCTTGCAATCAGCAATTTTATCCTTTGGAAATCATTTACTTTTATTTCCCTCCCTTCTAGATTGGAATAAACTCTTAAAATCATTATTTAAAGGTTTATTCACATCTAGAATCCAAGACTTAAAATGCACGGTTTGAATGTCTTTTGATTTGATTATTTTAGTAGATTTTACTAACATGTGGTTTTTGATTTAATCCTTTAACCCTCAAACGTCCATGGGGTCTAAAACGGGCAGCCTAAAATTGGATCACAGTATCTTTTGGACTTGGGCATCATGAATAGTGCACTTTTTGAGCTTGGGCACCATGAATGAACCAATCAATGATGAGCTTGCAACCTCCTACAAGATTATGTACAACCCCAACCTACCTACCACAATCCTTTCAAACCATAAAATCATACATACAAATTGTGATTTGAATTGTAAAATTTCACTTTTTGAATGCATCATAAGTCGGTGACCAGTTTGACATCAAAATATAAGTGAAAAGTTGATTACAGTGAGAGCTACAGAGAAGATTCTTTTGGAATCAAGCCCCTCTGGCGTGCTTGGGCGTTTAAGGGTTAAAGATAAGTGAAGTTCAAAAATGGTCAATTTGATTTTTGTTAATGCTCTAAGTTACTAGATATAGACTGCATGAAGTTGAGAGAGTGTAGAATTTTTCCATAGCTTTTCAATCACACCAATTTGCCCTTCAATAATACTCATACTTTAGGAGATTTTTACCCTTCAAGCTTCAAACCACTTTTAGTGTACGCTGAAATATGCCCAAACTGCAATATATGCTCATTCATTCTTAGAATCTTGCCAGAATCAATTAGAATCATTGTGACTTCAAAAATTTACAAAGATTTACTTTTTACTTTGCAACACTTGTTTCTTGTAGATGTATAAGAGGATCTAAGGCATGATCTTGCGGTTTGAATTTTCAATCCATTAATTTGCTTTTTTACTATTTCATTGTTGAAAATTGGCCTTAAGGTTGTATTTGAATTCAAGCATGCGGCTATGTGAAAAAGCAAGAATTTCTTTAGGTTTTATAGGTCCTATAAAGGAGAAAGTTATGTAGACGTAGTGTCAATCCGTCTATGAACAAGAATTTGAAAAGCCTCATGTCAACTTTGCTTTTAGTGTGGTTCAATTGGCCCCCAAGGCACTGCTTTCTCATTCTTTAACAAGGGTTTATGATACTATTTCTTTAATTGTTGATTTTAATTTAGTTTTCAGCTTTGAACATTATAAGTTTACATATGGTGAGGGATTCAAATCTAAGACTTAACATACAAAACAAGAATTTGAAGAACTTCAAGTTGTATTTAGTCCTAAAAACTGTTTTCCAGGTCTCACATGTTTCCATTTTACAAGCGAGTAATTTGAGTTTAAGATTTAGTCATTTTGATGTACATGAACATATATAAGTTAGGGACTAGATCCAAAGGTTACATCACTTCAAACACATCTTACAATGATAAATCTCATCTTGCATTGAAAGAGTGCAATTTTGGAAGGTAAAGCATGGAACTTTAAGTGTTGAAGAGTCAAAATAATAGGCTATTGTTATAAAGTTTCATCCAAAGTAGCATGCTTATGAGTCCAAAGATCAAATTCATGATGGTCCGTGAGGTTTTAAAATCATAAAGATCAAGCAAGCTATGTTTGAGATGAGATACATTCTTGTATAAAAAATTGATTCAATTCATTGAACAAGCGAAGGAAAAAACTGTGTTATTTCTAAAATCAACCACGGGAGCGTTATCTTATGAGTACTAAGGCCCACACCACGTACATGGGGACATCGCCGTACAAAGGTAAGCGTTGAAGTAGTAAATAAAAGGGAAATTACACACCCCGTGCAAACCTTTGGCGTCATTCTCACCGGCCAAACTTAGAGAGATATAATGATGCATGGGCCAAAGGGACATCAAGTATTAAAATAGTCACCCACAGATGAGAATGGATATAAAAAGGTATCGAATTTGAACGCGTACATTTTGTTAAGAGTTCTAGATGGTAATGGCCGAAAGCGGGGGGTGATAGTGAAGCCCACGGCCGAGGTCCATCTCACAAGGTTGCGTGTAGTTGATTTTAGTGAGACCGCCCTCTTGGTCGGCTACACGATGCGTGCTTCTCATCACATGGCAATGAAAGTGACATTGCTCGTATTCGGGCCAACGCCTCCTACCACCCGTTTCGTGTGCGAGTGTGGGGGCATTTTGAAAGTAGCCCCGGAACAACCATGATGCATGCATGCTTCAAATTGACTTAGGCTTCGCCCAGGGAGTATGTGCATACATGCCTCTCCAAAAACAGCAACAAAACCTCCATGAAGCTCATTACTGAGCAAAAAAGGGATTCCAGATTATTCAAGTTTTTAAACCTCAGAGAAGACTTACTCACCATGATTGTACATTAGACATTTTTGAAATTTAAAAAAGGATCTGTTGATGAGTTTTCATTTCGTTACCACACTGATATCAATACCTCTTTAGTTTTGGTACAAACCACCAGAACTTTATTGGGTACAAAAAATAAACATGTATTAAGTTGGAGGATTGAGAAGGGCACCACTCTGTTTCATAGCATTAGTTGGTTGTATATTACTTTGGGAGCACTTGAGTGTTGTAACTAAGCCAGATTTAACCCTTCATAATTCAATTCCCTAACACATTTTATAGAGAATGTTGATTGGTGGTAGAATTAGTATACTCCTTAATATTATTATAATATTTGAATCACTTAATATATATCAAGCTAGTCGTAAATGCTTATGTGGAATATCATCTCAAGATGTGTTCATTATTGAAGTTTAGAAATTCAGATTGGTGGATTTTATATATTATCTAATCGTTGTCGAAACTTGTAGGTAAATTTTGAATTATGACTAGTAAGGTATTAAAGGAAAGAGATTTTATTAATTTTGGTTCGGGTTATTCGGATCATACCTAGGTTAAGCCTTAGGTAGATGGACTGTCTATCCGTATGGACAGTCTATCTGCCGTTAAGCGGTATAACGAATTATTATGTAGGATTCGGGGATTTAGCAACTTGCAGTATTTATTTGTCGAGTTTTTCTTCTATTTTAGGTTGTATCAATTTTATCACTAGTGTGTTGTGCACTATTGCAAATTATGGTAAAAGTCGAGAATTTCACTATGTTCTACAAGGCTTAGTAATTTGTAAGTATCCATAGCTTCCTATTTTTCCTACAAACTGAGGGGGGTCAAATCAGCAAGTATGTAGGTGAATAATTTTTTTAATTAGTTTATATTCTCTAAAATCAAACTACCGTAGCCTACTAGCAGCTTCGACCATGCTCCGTCGAATATTTAATTATTTTGAAAAAGTGATGTTCGACACCTCCAAAATGATTTTTTTTTAATCGATTTTTTTGGAAAATAAATATTCATAAGTTCAATTTTCATCCAGAATACTGTTCATTTTTCATGGGCGCTTTGTACAGTATGCATTAAAGACTGGTGGCTGCTCCTTCATTTAAAGACGGGTGGTTGCTCCTTTATTTTGAATATTTCGGAATTCTTATATTGTAATATCTCTTTGTTTCGGCAACCTGCAAGTGTAATTTCCAAAAAAATTCGACTTCTGTTTTTCTAATTATTTATGAACGGAGCTGCTAGTAGGCTACGATAGTATTTACATTGTATACAAATACACCCAAAAAGATCAACAAAATAATAAATTTCTAAGTTTTTATGGTAAAATAGAAGTTCATGCTGATCACCCCATGGGCAAACTTTCCCACATGGCTATATGGAAAAGCTCCCACAGAATCTATAAAATAATTAGTAAAAGCTAGTGTAAAACTTTACACTGACTCTCACTCATAAAGTACTAAAATTAGGTGTGTTTGATATTGCAAGAAAGTTCTAGATGCCCTTTTTAATTGTTTGAAGATATAATCCTATTGAGTTTAGTTGAGTTGAACTGCTGTAATTGAATTCTTTGTTGAGGATTCAACTCAATTTGGTAAAGCTTTAGTTGCGTTAAAGTGGCTCATGCACCCTACCTACAAGCAATACTAATACTTTGTAGAAAGTACGAATACACAACTTTAAAGCCAAACAATTGTGCTACAAAATCATGTGCATTGAACGGGAACAAAGTTCACTCACCCATGGTTATGTCTCATTTTCTTCTAATAAGTGAAGAGTGGATACAATTGCTCAAGCTTGAGCTTCATTGTTAATGTGAAGCAAACAATATTGCATTCAAGTTTAATCAGTGTTGAGCTATCATTCTCTCAATGTTGACGGAGTTAGAAGAGAAATGAGAACTTCAGTACACAACAAGCATAGCTACTTACAAAGGATTGCAAACAATAAGAGGCAATTCGTAAGAATACCTTCAGAAGCAATTCAAAAGCCTCATAAAGACAATGTAAGGATGCATTTCCAAACTACGTTTACATCTAAAAGAAACAAAATCCAATACAATACTCAATGCATTGTTTTTTGGACGAGAGAAATATGCAATGAATGATACATAAGCAAATTCTCCTAAACAATGCAAAATCAAGTATGCGAAAATGAATCAGATACAAGTCATATTCAAGTTCAATTCAATGTCAAATTGCACATGTACAAGTCAAGCTAAGCATCATGAATCTCTAAGATCAATAAGGAGAATACGACTGAAGACTCTCACGTATTGGCAATTGAAAGGAGTTCTCAACTACTCCGATTAAACCCTAAACTATTGGAGAAATGCTAGCATTGTTCAAACATTCGAATTGAGAAGCTGCTCTACAATTCAAGAACTCTAATGAATACATAATTCGAGGAGCGAGCTCCGAAAATCTGGACTCTTCATCTTTTCTAAATCAGTCATCTCAAATTCAAGAGTTGCTCCTCATCTATTCTTCATTAGTCGTCTAAATCATTGTCTACTTTTGAAGTAACCCTAAAGCTAGTCGAATTTGAGCAGTGCGGTTTGAAAAACTTACACAATGAACAAAGGAAACTATAAAGAGAATCTGAAAACAAAAACTAGAAACAAAAACTGAAAACTTACAGTCGAGGGTTGTGGAAGTCCACTAGTGGTGAGAGCACCGCCCAAGCAGAATCATGAATCTCTAAGATCAATAAGGAGAATATGATTGAAAACTCCCACGTATTGGCAATTGAAAGGAGTTCTCAACTACTCCGTTTCAACCCTAAACTACCAAAGAAATCTCAGCAATTGTTCCTTCATTTGTATTGAAGAGCTGCTCTACAATTTAAGAACCCTAAATCATACGTAACTCGAGCAGTCAGCTCCAAAAAGCTGGATTCTTCATCTTTTATAGATCAGTCGTCTCAAATTCAAGAGTTGCTTATCCTCTCTTCTAAATCAGTCGTCTAAATCAGTCTCTACATTTCAAAGAACCCTAAAGCTAGTCAAATTCGAGCACCGAGGTTTGAAAAACTCACAATGAATAAAGAAAACTACAAACAGAAACTGAAAACTTACACTTACACTCGAGGGTTGTGGAAGTCCAGGAGTAGAGAGAGCGCCGTCCAAGCAGATGCTTCGCATATGTTGCGACTGGCTTGGTAAAGAAATGCGCGGCCACAATAAAAAGAAAAGAAATAGCAGGGGTAAAGAATGTGCGCGTTGAAGAAGAAGAGCACAACGAGAAAATGAAAAAGATATTGGAATGGGGGGAAACCACGGCGGCGTGAACAAAAGCTTATAGCGGAAGGAAGAAAACATGGCACCCCGAAAAGAAAAATAGATTTAGATTTTACTTAGGGGTTGCCAACACCCAATTCACCATATTCTAGTTGTGTGAAAACTTTAGAGTCAAATTACGTGTCATAATGTTGTCAAGAGATAGCAATTTACACTTTCAAGAGAGTTCATTACTTTGACTAATAAGAGTAACAACCTACTTGGGTAATATTGAAGACTTTGAATACTTCTTTATTTTTGTAATTGTTACTTGAGGGATTATAATTTTCAATGAGAAATGTGTTCGTAGAGGTATTCAACATGCTACCTTGATTAAAAACTCAAAAGTGCATCACCAATACAATAATGTACAAATATTGCACTTTGTCCAAATATGAACAAAATCACTCATAAAATATTAGATTTTGAGATTTGAGAACTTCACATTTGGTGTTGCTTGATAGAAGTAGCATAAGAATTCTACTGTAAAGGAGTTGAGACAGATGCTCTAAGTACATTTCAGCCAATGTACAAATGTCTTGGAGCAGTCAAGGAATTGGATATTTGAGAGTTATCACTTACTTTATATACCAACTATTACATCTACCACATCAAAGAATTTGGTGCCCTTGATGGAAACAAGGGAAGAACCTGTTGTAAAGAAGTTGATAAAGAAAATCTAAGTACATATCATGTAGTGTATAGATTCCTTGCAGCCATCTAGAGGGTGGACACTTGAGAGTTATATATACCAACTACCACATCTATTACATCAAAAAGTCTGCAAATAGAAAACTTTGTAATGATGAAAAAGAAAATTCAAAAATTTGAAAGGTATTTGTGTTACACGTCAACAATAGTTACAAATGTTACACTTATAGTAGATTTGGGTTTGTATATGGTGGCATATGGCATATAGAACGTGAAAGTGCTTGTTTTTGCTATTAAAAGTAATATAAATATTCAACTTGTGACATTTTTTGTAATGCTAAAAAAAGCACCATCACATGATCAATTTTGAGGTTAACAAGATTTCCATGTTGGAAAAGAATAAATTAAGAAGGATCTACAAGGGACTTTTATTGCAAGGTTTTAAGTGGTAATCTAAGCACATGGTGCAAATAGAATAAGACAAATGTAATTAGCTCTCATCATCTCAGAAATATAGGCCTCAACTGGCTAGGTGATTGAAACAAGAATAGCGTAACTATAATGCAATTATTTGTGGTGGACTTAAGTTCATGATTTAGATAAAATAAAATAATTGTATGAGATGGTTTAGAATTGACTTGAATCACCACATGTGCCATTGAGATATGACATAACTTCAAATAAGATAATTTTATACATCGCATCGCACATGTATCTATGTATGTGTACTTGTGTATATTTATCTTCTAAGATGATATATGGTGTCTTTGTGAATATGCATGTATGTGTACAACCCAACATATGGTATCCCACTCTATAAAATGATTTGCATAGAAACTAGAAGATATCTAGATACAGAAAATAATATACATACAGGACTAAAAATAGGCTCAATTGCTTAAATATCATCATTATCTACAATCATCAATTTGAAACACAATATTAGATCTTGAAATACATATTTTTGCAATTTTGACCATTAAAATTAGGGAGCAACTATAAATATGGTTGATTGGGCTTGCAGCTCGTTAGAATAATAATTCTACACAAAATAATTAGGCATTCCACATAAAAATTCAAAATTCTATATATAATAGGTCCAATAATAAAAGGTAGCAAGGGCCTTCCCAAGTCTACTATAAGTGTAACATTTGTAACTTTTGTTGAAGTTGACGTGTAACACAAATACCTTTCCAACTTTTAAACTTATTTTTTCATCATTCCAAAGTTTTCTACCTATCGAATTTTATGATGTAATAATGTGGTCATTGGTATATACAACTCTCAAGTGTCCACCTTCTCGAGAGCTGCAAGGAATTTGTATATTGCATGAAGTGTACCTAGATTTTCTATCTCAACTCCTCTACATTACGTTCCTTTTGTTGTTTCCATCAAACACACCAAATTTATTGATGCACGAGATATAATAGTTGGTATGTACGGTACTCGACAACTCTCAAGTGTACAATCCCTTGGTTGCTTCAAGGCATTTGTAAATTGGCAGAAATGTACTTGGAGCATCTGCCTCAACTCCTTTACAGTAGAATCCTTATGCTATTTCCATCAAGCAACACCAAATGTTGAGATCTCAAATCTCAAAGTCTGGTAATTTATGGGTGATTTGTTGATATTTGGACAAAGTACAATATTTATACATTAGATAAATTTCTATACTTTAAAATAAAGGTAACATGTAGAATTCATTTACGAGCAGATTTCTCATTGAATAACTCCTTAAGGTTCATGATTATGGTATGACTTCGAATAATTGATCTTCCTATACACTTTCTAAAGACACATCAATACTCAAAACTCGATACATACTCTATACTCTATACATACTCTATGAGAACTAACAAAATCAGGAAGAAAACTACAAAGATATGACTTATTCAGGAAATTGTAAACATACTTTTAATAATAATAATAATAATACATAAATAAATAATAATGATAATAATTTTATTTTAAAATAATTAAAAATAATAATAAATAAATAAATAAATAAAACAAAAAATAAAACTTTCAACTTTTAGTATTATAATTCCTTATGACACAAAGTGTTAGATCAAATATCTTGAGATGAAATTTTACAACTGAGAAGCACCAAATGTTATTAAAAGTCGTACCATCAAAATTGTTGGGAGGATTTCTGGATGCAAGACTTGGAATGGGGGGACACAGGATGATGATATTTTTCGGAGTTTCCTCTTATGGAGAAGTGTGCAAAGTCCTTTAGAAAGGATGAGAGGTCCCCTGCATTGCTACATTTAGAGAGGTTGATAACCACGAACCAAATATCATGGATCACGTGCAAGTGGGGCATCATCATCAATTAACGGACACCATTCATGCAACTCCCACACAAGTGCTAATCTTCCCATTTCCAAGAGGAACATACAATCATCATCTTCACACATGCTCCACTAAAAAAAAAAAAAAAAAAAAAAAAAAAAAAAAAAAAAAAAAAAAAAAAAAAAAAAACGCATTTTTCATTCGGTCATCATGTTTGTCGTTCGAGATGATTCTGATCTAAACATCGGTTTGTATGTTTTCATGTGGACGTGCACCTTCTCTTGTTTGGCATCAATATCATGTTCATTGATAAATGAGTTGTGATGCATGAATATGAGGATCATAAGCTATGAGTTTCATCTCCTAAATTCATTTTGGATCTTATTTGGGTCTTGTTAAGAATAGAATAAAAGGGATGGAAATAAGCCACGGTTTTGAATTAGTGCAAATACAAGGTTTTAGGGTAAGGTGATAGCTGCATGCCCTCTTACAGTTATCACCTTTTGTAGATCGATGAGTTTAGTAGCAAATCAACGAACGGCAATGGAAACTACACATCCAGCAAGAGGTATGATCCAGGCTAATGGTATAGGTTAGAGCCATTGGTCAAGGTTAAAATAGAGCTATGTGTAGAATTTTGTTCTTGTCTTTATTGGTTTTGTACAAGGAAATAACCGCTTGAGCGGCCACAAGAGACTTCAACTCTAATTGTCCTCTTCGCTCAAAGTTGAAGTAACAATTGTTGTAAAGTAGTACGACTGTAACCCACCATTGGATTTGAAAGAACTTGGTCCAAACGTGTTCACCTCACCAACCATTGGCTCTAAAAGAACCTGGTCCAAACGTGTTCACTTCACTACACCAAGAGGCCTCATGCACTTTGTTCTAAAATATTTTGAGCGACCATATATTCTAATATAGCCTTCTCAGAGCTTCCAAGGTAAGGACAATGGGAAACTTAGTCCTAGTTCAGAGAAGACCGAGGTAACGGGGTTAAGGGAACGCTATTTTGCCCGTCGGGGCCTTAGTCTTTCAGATTGATTGTGGTCCCTCAGGCTTACAGGGCGTGTTCCCACCCTACGGGATATCTCTTTACCACGTTGTTCGCGGTGTTCCAAGGACTCCCACAAGACAACACATTGGTAGTGGTAGGTATCCTCATCAAGTATTACAGGCACAACCAGAGTCTAGCACACGGTGGCCCGACACTCCGAGGATACCAGGATAATGCAGTCTAGTATGTTCTGGTGAACCAGACTCCTACAGTGTGGCTCTGAGCTACGATATTACACGTAATGCTCAAAGTATCACGAGGTATGGCCTTGGAAGATCGCAGAGGTACAAGGGGGGCAAAAGCCTAGTACTTGGGGCCCGAAGCTCTGCGTAAGTCGTAGGGGCCTTTAGTGGTAAAGGCTTTGCAGGGTTTCTCGGTCCGCAGTCTAAGACCCGAATGTCCTCGCAACTCAATATTCCTTAGTTCCTTGTGCTCCCACTAGGAGCCCTCGTTCTCTCAACATCCTTCTCTCAACTAAGGCAAAGTTGAACGCAACACAAAGTAGAGACAGAAACAAGGTACGAGTTTTTAGGGCAAAAGATCAGTTCTACAACTGTCCTTGTTATTTCACAAATGCAGGCCAAAGACGCACGTGGTTACAATGGAGTCACCATGAGTGCATACAACATTTGCTAAGTACTATGGAAGTGTGTTCCCTAACTTTTAATCTGCCTCGTATGGCCAAAACCCTACTGCTATTGTCCGTGGCCCAAGGTTCCCTATCCCCGTTGTCGGTGTTGTAGCCGGGTAACATATATTATGAAAAAGTGTCCCATTTCCAAAAAAATCATAATCTTTTTCAATTTGAAAGTTTGCCGATATGATTATGCAAGTCTTTTCTAGAGATTTTGTGATGACATTATACTTTAGAAGATGATCCACAATACCATTATTGTGCTATTATTGATTATTTCTATACCAAAATCTCTAACAAATAGTGCTTCATATACAGGAGCTGCATCTTAGAGAAGTAGCATGTCTCAACAAATCTTATCCATTTAAGCAAGACACATGATTGCCTACTATGGAGAAAAATGAATTAGACATTGATATGAAGTTTCATAGATTTTTTTTTAGTTTTGAATGTTCTGAAATCTTATACAATTTTTGTAAATATATTATGAATCTATTATTAATGAATCATAATCAATGATGCAAGGAGATGCTTCCATAGTTCTAATGCTTGTTCCATTGCTTCTTAAGGAGGAACATAAATGAGTGCCACTTTCTTTGCTATGTTATTTCTCAAAAATTTGTATAATTAGATTGTGTGAAACAAATTTTCATTCAAGTATTTTTATTTTAATATTCATATATATCTGAAGTATTCTTATACATGTTTGATGTTGAGAGCACTAGATTGATACCTACACATGGCAAAAAATTTGAGGAAACAAAGAATGATTCAATTCTACACTTGGGGTATATAACTTACATATATTCGAGTTTAGAATGACTAGGTTCAAAAGTTCACCAAGTTTCATCTAAAGACTTGGGCATCTTCGCATATAGAATCCTCAAGTGTTGTTATGAAAGTTGATAGATACACTTTTGATCTATTATGAATTCTAAACATTAACATGATGATTGACATGATACATAAGAATCGAATGCCAATATATGGATGCCAACTCATCAAGATCCAATATGTGGTCACACTTTGAGGCACCACAAGCCTTGGCTTGGTGGTTAGGGCTTAGGCCCCCAATGAGGAGGTCGTGGGTTCTATTCCCCATGCCGGCGTGGTGCTCACCACTATAGTCCACCCAACTATTGTGGAGGGTCTTTGGACCTTGTTGTATGGGTACCTCAAAGCCCTTTGGGGGGATACTATGTCAAGTATCTTCAAGGCATTAGTAACTAGGCTAGAAACTAGCGTAGTTATAGTGTCCACCCTCGAGAGGGGGAAGTAGTATTGTTCCAATTTCCCCTTGTTCGGTGGCCATCGGGATATTAGCATTACGAACGGACACTTCATTCACGCCGACCCCTTAGAAAGGGACCGGAGTTTCTATCTATCTATCTGGTCACACTTTGTGGATTTCTCAAATAATGTTCCTTTTTTTATTTGATGCAAACAAAAAAAAGGCTTACAAAAAACTTGTGTCAGCCCTCTGTGGGGTGATTGTAGGTAAGTAAGCTTTTGAGAATGTTATTTAAAACAAGTAGAATTTTAAAAGCTTTTCCTTTGAAATGGGATAGAAAAATAGCCAACAAAATGAGAATGTATATCATTGGTATTTTAGCAAAAATAGTTGGAATAGTGTTTCCCCTTTTACTAGGAGTAGCGAAGTCTTCACACGTCTCTGCGCCTCGCCTGCATAGCAAGGGTATAGCAAAAGATATTTCCAAACCTTAATTTTTGAGGGCCTCCTTGCAAATAAGTGAAGTTGTGGGTCACCTGTTGTCCCGTGCCTGACAGAAATGGCATCATCTCTTATTATATCTTGTTGTCACTTTTGGTGTTTATAAAGTTTTTGGCGACATGTCACATCTAGTCGTAGTAGATTGGCATTTTCATGTTGTGTTGTGAATCTTCATGACAATGGTCAATATTTTATTTTCTAATATTATGTACACTCCATCTGATTTAACTTCCAACCAGAAAGTGTTTGTTGCCTTCATACATACAAATTAGAGACCAATGGTAGAAATTTAGAATATTTTGTTTCTTTCACACTCAATCCTCACAACAACTTTTTGTACTTTTATCTTACTTTATGTCTTATACAATGTTTCAACCCGCTTTATCTAACCATGTGATGATTCACTTTTTTTTGTATCTTCTATGAGATTCTTTCTAAAAAAACATCTTAGTTTTTTGCAATTGTGACAATATTTGAATGCCTACTATCAGATGTTAACCCTTAAACGCCCATGGGGTGTGAAACGGGCAGCCCAAAATTGGATCACAACATCTTTTGGACTTGTGCATCATGAATAGTGCACTTTTTGAACAAGGGCATCATGAATGCACCAATCAATGATGAGCTTGCAACCTCCTACAAGGTTATGTACAACCCCAACCTCGCTACCACAATCCTTTCAAAGCACAAAATCACTCATACAAATTGTGATTTGAATTGTATAATTTCACTTTTTGAATGCATCACAAGAAGGTGACCAGTTTGACATCAAAATATAAGTGAAACGTTGAGTACAATGAGAGTTACAGAGAAGATTCTGTTGGAAGGTGACCCCTCGGGTCATCTTGGGCGTTTAAGGGTTAATATATAATTTGTAATACAATTTCTACCATTCTAACCATTAGATATGCATTGATATTTTCATACCAAAAAGTAATACATGGTTTCCGAAGAGTGGTATAACCTTCATCCACCATTCAATTGCAACTTTCTTTGTTGAATTAAACTCCAGTTTGAATCTAGTTTTTGTGCTAGAAATATAAATTCCAACATGGCATGCATGTTAGTGGTGCACTCTAGTTTTACATACCCTTCCAAATTGAGACATTTTTTCACCACTAGATGGCATGCATGTTAGTGGTGCACTCTAGTTTTACATACCCTTCCAAATTGAGACATTTTTTCACCACTAGAGACCCAATTGATTGAGTAAAGATATTCTTTCGGAAAATCTTTTCAGCACAAATTTTTTTATCAATTTTTGGGGAAAATTTCATCTTCCTACCCCCATGGACCTTTAGGGATGAGCTCAATAGTGTACCTGGTCTGCTTTATCTCCAAAGCCATGTGTGTTGCAATATAAACGTTATTCCACTTTTTTCATACAAAAAGTGACTAAATGTGAATGTACCAAACATGACTGTACCAAGAGTGGCCAAACATGATAATACCAAATGAGACCCAAAGCGAACAAAAAGTGACATAAAATGGTGAAGAGGTTGTAATTCCAAGCAATATTGGATGCTTTATGCAGGTAGGGTGGATAAACCAGGTTGGACCATGTGTCCCTACACTCATACATACCACTGTACTCCTGTGGGTCGTTTGGGAATGCGCTTTTGATTGCAACCTTCCTGGAGAAGGTGGGACTCAACTCAACGGAAGGGCGGTCGGTCCGTCCCGGAGGGGCCCATTCGAGGAGGCGGCAAATGAATGTACGCATGTAGGCACATCCAATTGAGCCAGACAGGTCTGGGTGGGCAAACGGACTCGGTTTACCAAGCTACTCCCTTTACGGCCACATCAATTGGGGCGGGCGTAGCTTGTTTGCTCACAAATACAATCAATCAAAGTAAGCAGTCATTGTATATGAACATTTCAACCAAAAGCTCACCCCATGCCCACCATCCAAGCCCCTCAATTTGATTGGTTCTCATTTTATTTCGTAACTAAAAAATTAAAAAAAAAAAGGGATTTGTGAGGTTGTATGTGCATGACATGTAATATTGCTTGGAAAGGAAGCAAATGGACGGGGGGGCTCGTTTTTTTATTGGTCGTTTATTCATGTGATGCGGACTCTCATGTAGAGTTTGGGGAAGCCAGCAATATGAGGCAAGAGGGACGACCCAGTGGGGTTTTGGACGGTTTGGCGGCGATTGCAACTTTAGCTCACGGCCATGGACTTTGCAATCATGAAATTGAATGGGGATTCAGTAATGGCTGGGGTTTTGAATGTGTCCTGGGTGGCAGCCGAACTTGCAATCCGGCTGCTCGCATCACCTCCTCGCCCCCCACTGCAGGAATGTTGTGGAATTTCGGTGTTCGTTTCGAGGTCAAGCCCATCCATGCGGCGATTCCCAACCAACACTACAGACCCCATGTTATGCTACTTAGTCTTTAGCATGGCCTACTACAAACACTTCTTCCTAGTTTGAAAATCTTGACCTTATAAAAACCACACAATTTTTTACCCACAACAATAATCATCCATGACATACTATAAGAGACAAGATTTTCTCGGGAAAATAGGAGCTATGACAATTTACCATGAAAGAATTAACTTCGTACTTTTTTGGAGTCCTTACCATAAGGGTTGGCTCTTTCATTTGGGATTACTTTCAGATACCTATCAATCTTGAATGGGACCTTTTTCGATGTTGGGATAACCCCTAAGTTTCCTTGTTGCAAAATGGTCTAAGTCACAAAATTTGACCTTCCTTCAGATTAAGCTCAAAAAATCTCAATCTAAGCATTATTTAAAAGATTCAACCGTAAGATCTCGAAGTTCACTTGACATTCTTCTCACATACCAAATTTGAACCGTTCATTCTTCTTCATTTGTGAGATTATAATGGTCAAAGTTGGCTGAGTTCTTCCTCCTGCCGGAACCTCCAAAACCCGTTTCGGGTTTTAAGGAAAGTTAGGCGACAAGCTCATAAGTGTTTTTTTGATAATGTGGGTTTTCATGTTAGCAATCAGGCAATCACCATGGAGCTTTTGACTATCACAAAACAGGGGGTTATTGTGAGTTGTAATGGGTGGGAATCATGTTGGTGTTTCTAGGGTTTCCGCCACTGAATGCACAGGAGTAGGGTCCCTGGCATGGGACCACAGAGGGGAGTGCTCTTTTTGGGCGGTGGCCATCATTCCCAAACGAATGACACCACAAGAAAAGAAAGCAGCAACACTTCAATTCCCCCTAACTTAGACTGTTTCATATTCAGTGCGCTGGCTATGGATGGCTATGGATGGCCATGGCCATGCATCATCCCATCACTTCCTCCCTTTGGTTGGTCAGTTGGTTGGGGGACTCGTACGAAGGATAGAAAGAACAAGATGAAAGCAATCAACCTTAAAATTCAACTTAGTTTCTTGTTACATGTTGTTGATATTTGCTTGTATTTCTCTAGAACAAAATGAAACACAATTGTTGTCGTTAAACAATAAATACTACATATTCATTGGGTGGGTGGTCAATTTCTCGGTCGCTTGGTTGATTTAGGTGGGAGCCATGTGCACATGCTTTCCTTGTTGTTGTTGGTTGAATCACTTGCGGCACAACAAATAGTTCAACTGTAATTGTTTCCCTCTGAGTTCCATCCATAGTGGCGTGAAGTGTGTTTCTTAAATCACTTGCACGGCAGCAATTTGTGGGTAGATCAATTAGATAATCATAAAGAAGATCCTCCCAAGTGGATCTTTCAGAATGGAATTCGAACAAAATTTTGTTCATGGATTTAAGATGTGATTGTTGTGCAAGTTAGGGTAGAGCTTCTAATTTACGGGTTAGTGTTGAATCATGTATCTATAAGTTGGATTTGTAAGGTGAAAAACTGAAACTGAAACTTTGAATTAATTTGACTTTGATTGAATTTGCAAAAACTAAAATTTGCGTGAATATAATATTGTACAATGAAATTTGACACAAATTGGTGGGTTGACCAATTAGTTAATCATAAAGAAGATCCTCTTGGGTGGATCTCTCAAAATCCGTAAAGTTGAAGCTCTAAGCTGACCTGTACCATAGTCACATTTAAAATCCATGAACAAAATTAGGTTCGGGTTCAATTTTGAGAGATCCACCCGGGAGGATCTTCTTTATGATTGTCTAATTGGTCAACCAACCAATTTGTAAGAAATTTCATGGTTCAAATTTATATTTACTCAAAACTTGAGCTTCTGCAAATTCACTCAAAGTCAAGTTCAATCAAAGTTTAGTCTTTTGCCGTACAAATCCAACTTATAGATACATGATTTGAGACTAACCGGTAAAGCACAAACTCTACGCTGACGTGTAGGACAGTCACATTTAAAATCCATAAACAAAATTTTGTTGGAGTTTGATTGTGAGAAATCGAGCCGGAAGGATCTTCTTTATGATTATCTAATTGGTCTACCTACCAATTTGTATCATATTTCACGGTTCAAAATTATATTCACTCAAAATAACAGCTTATGGAAATTGAATCAAAGTCAAACTCAAGTCAAAGTTTTGGTTTTAGTTTTTTGCAGTAGAAATCCAACTTGTAGATACATGATTTGACACTAACTTGTAGAGCACAAGCTCAACATTGACATGCATAATAGTCACATCTAAAAATCCATAAACAACATTTTGTTGGAGTTCGATTTTGAGAGATCGAGCCGGGAGGATCTTCTTTATGATTATCTAATTTGTCTACCCACCAATTTGTGTCAAATTTCACCGTACAAAATTATATTCACCCAAATTTTCATTTTTTGCAAATTCAGTCAAAGTCGAATTCAGTCAAAGTTTCAGTTTCAGTTTTTCGTCGTACAAATCCAACTTATAGATACATGCTTCGACACTAACCCGTAAAGCAGAAGCTCTAAGCCGACCTACAAGACTGTCACATCTACAATCCATAAACTAAAAAATATATTGAATTCAATTTCCGGAGATTCAGTATGTAGGATCTTATCTATAATTGTCTAATTGCTCTATTCACCAATTTGTACCAAATTTCACCATACATAATTATATTTGGTTGAAATTTCAGTTTTTCAAAAATAACATATATTCTTTTAAAGGAAATCAACCACAACATGGTTAAACATCAACTTTTAAGATTAAAACAAAAAATTGAAAATTGGTCCTAATATCAAAAAAAATTATCCATTTAGATATTGCAGCAACTTTTTGAGGAGACATTGCTTCCAAGTTCCAAGCTAAAATATATGATATAATATGATATTGTCTTCAAACAAAGATGATGACTACGTTTCATTTGTATAAGGGGGGCATGCATGATAAAGAAGGGAATGACAGGTTTATTTGCGTCATCAGATTAGAGAGCCTTCTCCATCAAGGTACAACCAAGGCCCATTATATAATATATTATATTATTCAATCAATCCCCTTGGGATTTCTCTCAAAGTGGTTCAAGTGACCCTCCTACAAAGCCGTAAAGGTTGAGTAATCATGCTCTCCATGGAGCCCATTTGCATAGATGTGGCAACACTACATTGGATATGTTTCACTATCTTGACATTCTTTTGTGTTGCCGCGTTATTTTTCATGACAAATCGCAGAGACACAATGGGTGTACGTTTCTTATCTTAATAATAAAAGTAACGATATATATCAATGTAACCATCACACAAAAAAATGGGTCATAAGAAGGCGACTAGTTTGACTATTCAATTTCAAAATATAATTGAAAGGTTAAGTTCACTGATAGCTACATAAATCTATTGGAAGAAAGCCTCTTGGGCTTGCTTGGGCATTAACCCCTAAACGTCCCTAGTGTCGAAAAACGACATTTTGGATGAAGGGCAGAAACTTTGAAGAGCCATAACTTCTTCATCCAAACTCCGTTTTTGACGAAATCACTTGGGTTAGGTCACAAATCAAGTCTAGTTTATGTGGTGAAAATTGCAGACTCATAAAATAAAGTATGAATAAATGGCATGGATTTTAGTGAAGGCAGCGTTTGTTTTTGGGTTTTCAAACATTTGGCATGTTTTACCATTGCAAGCCAATTGTGTGAAATCTAAAATAGTTTTTCATGAATTTTTTTTCATAGGTTTGTTATTTAGATGCATTCCAACAACTTTGTAGTTGGAAGTTTTTTGATCTAGATAACTTTGGTATTGGCTTTGCAATGATGTTTCTACGATGAAAAAAGTGAAAAAATGGATGATTTTTGAAGAGCTAGATCTCCTTCATCCACCGTTAGATTTTGACTTTACTTTTTGGGATGGATTCCAATTATAATTTATTTTTAGTGGTAGAAACCTTGACCCAATTGAGGATATATTGAAGAAAAGGCATGAGTTTGAGTGCAAGGGGTCTAGTTTTGGACTATTTTTCCTTTGTAAAATTTTTGGCAATTTTCACGACTTCAAGGCTACTATTTGAGCCAAGATTTTTTTTTTTGATGAATTTCTTTGGTACAAGAGTGTCTTTGAGATGAAGATGAACAACTTTCTAGTTGCTGATTTTTTGATTGCAAATTTCATGTTGGTAGTATTTTCACTTCAAAGTGGAAATGATGGTATTTTGTAGCGTGCTTTGCGCACTAATATGTTATGATCTCGCAATCTATGAGGTCCCATGAGTCAAGTTTTGGTCCACATGATCTACTACAAGTCTAGTATAAGTTTGTACGGTTGAGATCTGAATAGCTTATCTTTATTTTCATCTATATCACTTTTTTTGAAAATGAGTTTTTGGCTAAAAATACCCCAAGGACGTTTAGGGGTTAAGGGTCAAGGAATTTCTAAGATATAGAAGATGAGTGATTTAGATTGCTATTCATAAGAGCTAGACTTGTTAAGTTGCCCGTTTTGGACTTTAAAACAATATAAAATCCATTTGGTAATTTAAAAGAATGAAAGTTTAACATTGCAAGTTCTTCCATATACACCTAGTATCCTACGGAACACTCAGTGAAAATCACAAGCAAAAACGTTGATTCTATCCCCTAGATTTAGGCAACCCAAATTAACAAAATGCCATTTCGACTCTCCTGGATCATTAAAAGTTATTCCTTGTCACTTTGCACATGATGACATTAACACGTATTGCTTCTTCATGACTATCTGCTTGCTCACCGTCCAATTTGTGTCAAATTTCACCGAACAAAATTATATTCACTCAAAATTTCTTGTTTTTGCAAATTCAGTCAAAGTCAAATTCAATGAAATTTTCACTTTCAGTTTTCCCTGTACAGATCCAACTTATAGATACATAATTCCACACTAACCCCTAAATTACAACACAACACAACACCTACACAACACTCACATCTAAATCTATAAACAAAATCTTGTTCAAGTTTGATTTTAAGAGATCCAACCAGGATGATCTTCTTTATGATTATCTAATTGGTCCACCCACCAATTTGTGTCAAATTTCACCGAACAAAATTATATTCACTCATAATTTCTTGTTTTTGCAAATTCAATCTAACTCAAATTGAGTCAAAGTTTTGGTTTTAGTTTTTCGCCGTACAAATCCAACTTATAGATACATGATTGGACACTAACCCCTAAAGTAGAAGCTCTATGATGACTTGCACATCATTCACATTTAAAATCCATCAACAAAATTTTGTTTTAGATCGATTTAGAGAGATACAGTCGTGAGGATCTTCTTTAGGATTATCTAATCTGCCTACCCACCGATTAGTGTAAAATGTCACCGCACAAAATTATATTCACTCAAAAATTCAGTTTTTGGAAATATAGTCAAAGTCAAATTCCGTCAAAGTTTCAGTTTTAGTTTTTTGCCGTACGAATCCAACTTATAGATACATGATTCGACACTAACCTCTTAATCAGAAGTTCTACCCTAACCTCTACGATAGTCGCATCTAAAATCTATAAAGTAAATTTTTTTCAAGTTTGATTATGAGAGATCGAGCCAGGAGGATCTTCTTTATGATTATCTAATTTGTCTACCCACCAATATGTGTCAAATTTCACCGTACGAAATTATATTCACTCTGAATTTGAGTTTTTGCAAATATAGTCAAAGTCTGATTCAATAAAAGTTTTTGTTATAGGTTTTTAGTGTACAAATCCAACTTATAGATACATGATTCAACACTAACTTCTAAAGTGAAGCTCTACGCTAATTTAGTAGACAATCCTATTTAAAATCGTCAAACAAAATTTTGTTCCAATTGGATTTTGAGAGATCCTCTTGGGAGGATCTTCTTTATGATTATATAATTGATCTACTCTTCAATTTGTATCAAATTTCACCGTACAAAATTATGTTGAATCAAAATTTCACTTCTTGCAATATCAATCAATGTCAATTTCAGTCAAAGTTTTAGTTTTAGTTTTTCAATGTACAAATCCAACTTATAGATACATGATTCGACACTAACCCCAAATGCAGAAGCTCTATGTTGACCTGCAAGAAGCTCTACGTTGACCTACAAGACAGTCACATCTAAAATCCTTAAACAAAAAAAAGTTGTTCGAGTTTGATTTTGACAGATAAAGCCCGTAGGATCTTCTTTGTGATTGTTTAACCCTTTTACACATCAATTTCTATCAAACTTCACCGTACAAAATTAAATTCAATCAAAATCTCAATTTTTGCAATAACAACATATCTTTTTTGAAGCAATCGACTACAATGTGGTGAAAGTTCAACTTTAACCCCTAAAGATCCAAGAGGACCAAATCGGCGTTTTGCTATTTTGAGCAGCCTAGATGAATAGGTTAAAACTTAAAAGTGATATTTTTGCATAAATTTTTTAATAGGTGCTCCCTATACTGCAAATTGTATGTGGTAAAATTTGCAAAGCCAAATTCCAATTTTTGAGTCTTCTACAACAATTCTTGGTTTGCGAGCTGAACTAGGGCACTTTAATTTTTTTTTGAGATTTTTTTGAGATTTTTTTTTTGGAAATATGTTCATGACCAAATCACCACTTAAGTTCCAAAAGGCCCCAAGTCACAAAGAGTACCAATTTTACAAGGGCAGCCTCCAAAAGTGTCAAAAATCATCTCAACAATGCCCAAAAAAACTTCATAGACAAACTTTGGATGTTGTGATCTCCCAAATGGTAAACATCCAACAGTCAATTTTGAATCAGATACTGAAATTGGCTTAAGTACAAGATCTTACGGTTGGAAGTTAAAAAAATAATTAAAAATTTGTTTCCCACCCCTTGAAGTGCATAGAGGCAGAGAATTGGAGTTTTGAGGTTTCAAGCTCCCAAAAACACCTAAGGATCTTTAGGAGTTAAAGATCAAAACATAAGAACTGGAAATTGGTCCAGATATCAATATTTTTTTTCCATATAGATATATAGCAACTTTTTTTTGGATACATTGCTTCCAAGCTAAGATATATGATTTAATATTCTATTGTCTTTGAACAAAGATGATGATTGTGTTTCATTTGAAAGGGGGGGGGGGCATGCATGATAGAGGAATGAATGACAGATATATTAGTGAGCTACCAAATTAGAGAGCCTTCCCCATCAAGGTACCACCAAGACTCATATTATAATAATATATAATAATCAATCAACCCCCTTGGGATTTATGCCAAAGTGGTTTAGTGAGGGACCCTAGAAACTGACTTTTTAATAGTCTTATAGGTTGAGTAATCATGCTCTCCATGGAGCCCATTTGCATAGATGTGGCAACAATACATTGGATATGTTTCACTATCTTAACATTCTTTTGTACTGCCGTGTCAATTTTTGTGACAGTTCTCAAAGACACGATGGGTGTACGTTTTTTATTTTAATAATAAATATAAGGATATATATCAATGTAACCATCACACAACAAAGAGTGATGCTAAAGTACAGTTGATCGCTATGCAAGTAACCCTATAACGCCAATGGGGTCTTAAACATGTAGCCCAAAATTGTATTAGAACATTATTTAGACATGGGCATCATGAAAATTGCACTTTTTGAAGTTTTGCATCTTGAATGAACCAATCAATGATGAGCTTGCAACCTGCTACAAGGTTCTGTACAACCTCAATCTCCTACCTACCACGATTCTTTCAAATCAAAAAATCACTGAGCATACTGATTTTGATTTCAATCGTAAAATCTCACTTTTGAATGTGTCATAAGAAGGTGACGAGTTTGACTATTGAATTTCAAAAAATAATTGAAAGGTTAAGTACATTGAAAGCTACAGAGATCTATTGGAGAAAAGCCCCTTGGGCTTGCGTTGGCGTTAAGGGTCAAGGAATTTCTTAGAGATAGAAGATGAGTGATTTAGATTGCTATCCACAACAACGAGACTTGTTAGGTTGCCCGTTTTGGACTTAAAAACAAAAAAAATCCATATGGTGACTCAAAAATTAAAAGTGTAAGGTTCCAAGTTTTTCCACATACACCTTATATCATAAAGAACACTCAGTAAAACTCTCAAGCAAAAACATTCATTCTAACTGCTAGATCTAGGCAACCCAAAATAGCAAGATGCCATTTCAACTTTCTTGGATATTTAGAAGTTTCTATTTGTCACTTTGCACATGACGACATCAACACTTTTTTTTTTTTTTTTTTTTTTTTTTGTAAAGCACTACTCGCACAGGTTCCCGTACAATACGCCCCTAATCTTGTTGAGCAAGCACAATCCGACTAGGCAAGCACAATTTGGCCCATCCAAACGGGCAGCCGGAAGAAATTTTGGATTTTAGCCCATTCAAAGGGGCAGCTGCAAGAAAGTTTAGCCCAAATGAATGCTTTACAACACCCACTCACGCATTCTTGGTTTCAAGAAGCGTGCACCTTCAGAGTCGAGCGGGGCCTTCCTCCTCAATGGCACAACTTTTTAGAAAACCAAGAATGCCCTTGTAGGTGTCCTTTACCCTATACTTAACCCCTAAAATCGCAAGCCCTCAAACCACTCAGTACTCCTCAAAACCACCATCTTTCAATGCAAGGTGAAAATTTTCAACTTTTGACATAATCTCAATTATGTAACCGTAAGATCTTATACCTAACTTGTCCATGTATGTGTGTACCAAAACTTAGTTTCAATTTCCTTACCTATTGTGAGTTCATAACATTCAAAGTTTTAAAGAAAGTTTTCTTCACCTGTTACAAAATGGGTTTGAAGTTTTTTGTGAGCCCAAAATATCAATTTTAAGAGTAAATTTGAAATGAGGCTCTTCTAATTCTTGTTCCTAAGTGAGTTAGGAACATGCCATTGCAATTTTTACCCTCATGCGACGTATAAAAGTTAATGAAATGCTTGAACTTTCACATGGAGGTATGCTGAAATTAAACTTCAAAGGCTCCTCTTTGGTAATAAAAATGGCATGTGAAGAATAATTGAATGAAAGATCCAAACGGTGAAATCATGTCTTACAACCTTGTTTCCAAGTACAAAAAACAAAACTTGAAAAAAAAAAAAAAAAAAAAAAAAAAAAAAAAAAAAAAAAAAAAGAAGAAAAAAAAAAATCTCAATTTTTGGTGAAGTTTTGAAATTCTAGCGATCTTATTTATTTTGGGCAGATTTTGAGAATAAACGAGCATCTACCACAGTGTGGGCAGTTTTGGGCAGATTTCAAATAGTGTTTTCAAACTTTGACCATAAATATCTCATAAAGTATGAGGATTTTAGAAGCACGAAATGACTTTTCGGAAAGCTATGGAAAAACTCTTGAACCTGCAAAAGGTTTCAATTTCGCACGAGCTAAATATAGTAAGTACGGGGCGGACCAGACCCCAAACGACTGGATTCGGGCTCTTTAAAACAATCAATCTTCTTGGTCAATTGAGTAACCAAAAGCAGAATCCAACACTTTGTTCACTGAGTGACAGAATAAAATTTTTATGGGAGCAAGAGCCATTGGGCTATTCTTGCCTATTGCATAATGTATGATAGCATAATTCCCTATTCAGCTGCTAAAGCTGGAAATGGCATATGGGCTTTGTCCACCTGAGCAGAAACAACCTTTGCTTTTATTGTTTTAAGGGCCCATCATTTGGTGAGTGGCTTTTGAGAACATTCATCCCCCTTTTTTGCCTTCTTTCCATAAAATCAAATCATCATAAAAAGATTAATGGCCCATTTTCTGATGAAAAAGTTGCATAGCAGGTTTGGTTATAAGCCAAAGTGTTTCATGATGAAAGTACAAAACAATGTTGTGGGCAAAGTGTTGATTGTTAGGCAAATTCTGACACAATCCCCATGCCCCAAATATCCTGTCTTCCCCATGGAACCAACTAATGTAGCACTTTTAGAGGAAAAAGCATTTTGAGTACGGGATTAGTGCAGATTCCTCCATAAACCAACCACATCCAAAAGGAAACAACAAATAATAAAACTCTACCATATTACTCTTGTGAGCAGAAACACTCATCGAACTCAAAGCCATTATAATTTCTACTTAAAAAAAAAAAAAAAAAAAAAAAAAAAAAAAAAAAAAAAAAAAAAAGAAGAAGGAAAATCGAAATGTAGCCTAAACGGCCTTTCTCAATCATTAAAGTACAATAACCGCTCAAATTTTAGATTAGGAAGTTCAGTGGGGGAGTGGCCAAGGGAATCAATTTCCAAAAATGGTATGTGAAATTTTTGAGATTTGGACCAATTGGTTTTACAAATTTTAAAATTTTCTTGTACGTGCTTGAGTGGTTTTTGATTTTTTAAGTGATCTACCTTCATTGGAAAGTGTGACTAATTTTTTTTACACGATTCACTGAATGAATGTCTTTATCCACCAAGCTTAGTGAAAGAAGACATTCTTAATAGAAATCTTGGCCACCTTTTTACACATGTGAAATTTCATTTCTAACCAAGTGCACTATGACCACATAGATTGAACTACCAAGATATGATGTTGCTACATCCATATCGCGAGCCCCCTTACAATCATAACGCGCTAGTCTTGAGAGATGACTGATTGCCAACAACCAAACATGATGGAATTGAATGCTTTCTCGATAGAAGGAAATCAATGTAGAAGCCCAAGCAACAACTCAAATTTTATGCGATTTTTTTTCTATTTTGTTTTCATTTTGAAACATTTATCGAACCAATCAATGTAATATGAGTGGAAAACATACATATGTTTAAATTTGATGCGATTTTTATATTTTCAGTTTCATGTAGGATGATGTCCTACTGGATATTACATTCTTTTGGGGCCCAGGCAACCGCTTTGAATCCAAGTACGTGGATTCGTCCACTAGTAACTTAAAATGAAGCTTATTTCCTCTTTTTTTTTTTTTTTTTTTTTTTTTTTTTTTTTTTTTTATCATTGGAGCTTCAATAGGATTGAATGGCAAAAAAGCCTAGTCAACCAATTGGTGGGCAGGGGCCACATTGCTAGAGATGCCGACTGTTGCTGCATGGCAACCATGGTTATATGAGTATATTCTTGTACTTTCAAATTTTGAATATGAATTTTTGCATGAATACATACATACCTAATAATTGCTTTATGTTCTTCCGAATATTCTAGAAACGTTAAAAATGTGGAGACGATTGTGTGTATGTGGAAGATTTGTGTGCACAAGTACATAATGCTCCTTGTATCCTAATAACCTTAATGGCAACAAGTGAACTAGATGGAATTTTCAACGTTTTAAGTTGGATATCCTAGCATTTGAGGCCCTCGTGTACAAAAGCTCTCAACAAAAAAAGAAATTCCAACCTATTTAGAGGCCGGCGTAAATATAGTGTTTGTTTGACCTATCCTTGGATGAATGCCCCGAGGTCATCACAGCCATGGTTGGACTGTTGACCCAATACAACGAGGTCCAAGAACCCCCCACCATAGTTGGGTGGACTATGGTGGTGAGCACCACGCCCGTATGGGAATAGAACCCACGACCTCCTCGTTGGGGGCCATATGCCCTAACTACCAAGCCAAGGCTTTTGGTGCCTCAAAAGCTTTCACTAATTAGCTAGACTTGCAAAAATTGCAGAATTGGTGTTATTTCTTTGGGCTGATTCGATTAATCATGTTGTCCTTTTTCTATATGCAAACTTGCATCATTATTCTGGTAGAAGCACCAAAATTGATGATTTGTACTACTCCATTTGCTCTTGATAATTAAAATTGTCAAGTTTTTGATTGTTCATGTAGGCAAGTGGAAGAGGATTTCAACACACCAAAAGAAATTGTGATAAGAGTATGTCATGTAATATTTATTGAGTCAAAATATCCTATAAAGACATTTCAAATTTGGACATCATGAATAAGATGGTTAGGAAATATCTATCTCTTTAGAAAGAAATCATATTATGGACAATTTACTAAGAAAGATATCATGGTCCTTCCTTGAGGTGAAGATCACCTTTCTTCATAAACACGTTTTCTCTTTATAAAAAAACAAATATCTCCTCTCAAATAATACATACCCTATTATGGCTAAAGTGCATAGCTTGCACATGAAGGAATATTATGTATGTACCCTAAAAAACAACCACATGTCAAGGCAAAGGGGTTCAAACATCCAGAAACCATATGCCAGACCTAAAGTATATTCTCTAATCTTGGTTAACACTTATCATGATTGCCCCTTTGGACCCAACCCCCAAGGCCACTTTGTGCCTTTTGTTCTCAATTACGTCCTGGAGCTTGGGCTTTTGGCCCTTCACAAAAAATCATAAGAATCCAATATCTCATTTGCTTTTATGCTTTTATCAAATTTATCCTTTTATAACAATCTAGGCATTTGGATCCGATATGAATTTTTATCATGGTCATTTTCAAAATGTGCACTTTATAAATATCCTTGTTGTAACATGTTCCACGCAAGGGCTTGGAGCGGTGGTTTTTCCCATGGCCATGGCCAAGATGTTTGTGGGTTCAAACCCTCACCACCATAGTCCACCCAACTATGGTGAGGTTCTTGGACCTCGTTGTATGGGTACCTCAAAGCCCTTTAGTGTTCACCCCGAGAGGGGTTAACCCTTAAAAGTCCCTTGGGGATAGTATGTACGCTGTCGTATAATTAGGATTGGCTACCAACAAGAAACTCTAAACTAGAATCGTAATAGCTCACTAGAACCGCATTAATTCAAATGTCAACTTCTTCTTTGAACTCAAACCCATTAAAGGTGTGCATTCACTCCAAATACAACCAAAATACACCGTATTCTGCTGGTCGCCACGGCACGCTCAAACCTTTAGGGGTTGATAGTCCCGCAATTGGTGTGATGACCTTCGGGCATACATTCAAGGATAGGTCGAATACATACTCTAATCACACCGGCCTATACATAGGTTGGAGTTTCTCCTCTTCATCTCAATTTAACCCCCTCGTGCATGCATTATGCCCAGTGGTGGGTTTCATGAACATTGTTGTATGAATATCTTGTTACCAAAGGAAATGATATGTTTATTATCACTCGGACATCGATAGCTAGATGATTTCAAATAATTAGATTGATAACTCTCTCTCCATTAACCTCTAAAGATCTAAGATAGTTGAAATGACCTTTTGGGGTTCTTGCAAGAAAAAGATTTAGCCAAATGATCTCACAAATAAGGAAGAATATATGGTTTGAATTTGACTATTGAGTAATGTGATAATTATAAGATCTTCCACTTGGATCTTCTGAATAATGCTAAAATTGGGTATGCTTAGGCCTAATTTAGAAGGAGGTCATTTTCTGGTAATTTCTGGCAATTTTGCATTAAGGATCTCTATTGATTAAAAGAGAAATACTCCCACATCTTTTGGTTATGGTTGGTGTTCATCCACTAGAAAATTAAGTCCTCAACAAATAAATTACAACTACTCAAACTCCACACAAGTCTGCCATGAGTTTTAGTTTTTTATAATTAACTCATACAAGACGTTTGTTTTTATAATAGGGATGGTGCATAGAAGGAAGTAGGCCATCATTCTTCTTCATCACCTATGAACAAAAGGAACATATTCCTAGACAAACCTACGAAGAAGATTGTTGAATTTAGATTCTCACATGCAACTTCATATCCTTGAGTGTGGGGTCTTGATGCGAGAAAGGCATAAAACTCTTCCGTAAGATTCGTTTTCCAATGGAGTTCTTGGTGGTAGCCGTATATTGTGGCATATGCATTAAACATTATATTGCGTCATCGATCCCCATGCAATCAAGCAATCGAGCCACATACATTGCATAGGCCACTAGTTAGTTCATAGCTTATACAAAAGGACGAGCATATGTGGATAAATATATCCTGTATGCTAGCGGGACACGTCCATCCAGTGTCCAAGTTTCTAAAGAAAATGATTGAAAAATGATCGAAAAATGATCGAAAAATGATCGAAAAATGATCGAAAAATGATCGAAAAATGATCGAAAAATGATCGAAAAATGATCGAAAAATGATCGAAAAATGATCGAAAAATGATCGAAAAATGATCGAAAAATGATCGAAAAATGATCGAAAAATGATCGAAAAATGATCGAAAAATGATCGAAAAAAAAACTGAGCATATTCATGTGCGATTTGGGCTATGGATGGCAGTTTTGGAGTTGTCAGCCATTGAGGTGTATGTGCAACCATTCTTTGCTGTCACTGATGTCACTCTGCCCTTGAAAAAGTGACTTTTGCCTCATTTTGCACTATTGGTTGTCAGTTGAGATAATAATATTTAGATTGATTCTCCTTGCGCAAATTTGCTCCTGTGGGTGAGCATGTACCCATAACCGTCTATGTACTACCTCAACCGGCTGAAAAAACTAGCAATAATGGCACAAAATCTTCAAGATGTTACAAGTGCAAGAAAATTTCGTCTATGGGGGAAAATTATAAGAAAGCTCGAGCAAGTGGAGTCATTATTTTTGGACTCTTCTACAATGAGTTATGGCTTTTGGAAGTTGGATATAGAGGTGTCCCTAAAATGAAGTGACCAAATCTTCCAAAACCAAATTGGGGCAAAGAGAATGTTCGAAGGTGAGTACTAATCTTTTAGGACATATTTCTTATACATGAGTACAAAATGTGGCTAGTCATAGGTAAGCACAACATGCATTAACTTGTCCTAAAATTAGTAGGAAAATTGTGGTAATACTTTGCTTGCAAATTCTTTTGAGGGGTAAGCTGTAGAGGTTTGAAGTGTCTCGGAAGGTTGTTTTAGAATATACGGTAGTTGAAAACATTTTAGAACAAAGTGCATGAGACCTATTCGTAAAGTGAACATGTTTCGACCAAGTTCTTTCAAAGCCACTGGTCGGTTACGGCACTGCTACTTTACGGCAACTAGTGAATGGAGTCTAGAGGAAAATTAAAGTTGAAGTCTCTTGTGGAAGTCTCTTGTTGCGGCTCAAGTGGTTATTTCCATGCACGAAAGCAATAATGACAAGAACAAAATTGTGTACGTAGCTCTATTTCAACCTTGACCAACGGCGCTAACCTAGACCATTTGCCTCCGTCATACTCCTAGCTGAATGTGTAGTTTAATTGCCGTTCATCTAATATTTGCTACTAAACTCATTGATTCACAGAAGGTGATAGCTATAAGACTACATGCAGCTATCACACAACACTAAAGAACTTGTAGTTGTACCAAGTTAATTGGTTTATTATTTCCATCTCTTTTATTCTATTCTTAACAAACCCAAATTAGATCCAAAATGATTTTAGCACACGAAACTCATAGCTTATGATCCTCATATTCATGCATCACAACTCATTTATCACTCAACATGATATTTTATGCCAAACATGAGAAGGTGCACGAGCACAAACCGTTTTGTATCGGCATCTCCAACGACTAATATGAATACGGATGACCAAAGTTGGCACTAATGGAAGAATGCGTAATCTTCTTTTTTTTTCTAGTGAAAGAGAATGTGTGAAGATGAGGATTGTATGTTGGTCTTGGAAATGGGAAGGATTAGCACACTTGTGTGGGACTTGCATGAACGGTGTCCGTTAATTGATGATGATGCCCCACTTGCACGTGGTCCATGATATTTCATGATATTTGGTTCGTGGTTATCAACCACTCTAAATGTAGCAATGCAGGGGACCCTCTCATCCTCCCAACATTTTTTATGGTTCGACTTTAATATCATTTGATGCTTATTAAATGTAAAATATCATCTTAATATGTTTGATCTAAAACTTTTTGAAATAGGGGCTTATTGAATGTAGAGTTTTTTTTTTTTTTTTTTTTTTTTTTTTTTTTTTTTTTTTTTTTTTTTTTTTCTTTTTCTTTCTTCTTCTTCTTCATCAGTATGTTCTAGAATGCTTACAATTTCCTGAAAAATTCATCTCTTTGACTTTCCTTCCTTTGATTTTGTTAGTTATCATGGAGTATGTATGGAGTTTTGAATATTGATGTGTAGTTAGCAAGTATATAGGATAATGATAATACCACAATCATGAACCTTTAAGGGGTTATTCTTTTCAATGACAAATGTGCTCCTAGTTGTATTCTACATGCTAACTTTGCTTTAAAATATAAAAATTCATCACCAATATAATAATGTACAAATATTGCACCTTGTCCAAATATCAACAAGATCACCCATAAAATATTAGATTTTGAGATTTGAGAACTTAACAATTTGTGTTGCTTGATGGAAATAGCATAAGGGTATTATTGTGAAGGAGTTGAGACAGATGCTTTGAGTACATTTCGGGCAATGTACAAATGTCTTGGACCAGTCATGGGATTGGGACACTTGAGAGTTGTCAGGTCCTGTACATACCAACTATTATATCTACCGCATCAATAATTTGGTGTGTTTGATGGAAACAACAAAAGGAACCTATTGAAAAGATGTTGAGATAGAAAATCTAGGTACATTTCATGCAGATTTTCCATTTCCATAGATGTGGCAACACTACATTGAATATGTTTCACTATCTTGACATTCTTTTGTGTTGCCGTGTCAATAATCATGACAATTCGCAAAGACACGATGGATGTATGTTTTTTCTTTTAATTGTCATTCACTTCTCTATCATGCACCCCCCTTTACAAATGAAACTCAATCATCATCATCTTTGTTTCAAGACAATATGATATTATATCATATACTTAGCTTGGAAGCAATGTCTCGAGAAAGAGTTGCTACAATATCTATACGGAAATAAAATATTGATATGTGGACCATTTCCAATTTTTTGTTTTAATCTTTAGAGTAGAAATTTAACCTCGTTGTGGTTGATTTGCTTCCAAAAAAAATGTTCTTTTGCAAAAATCAAAATTTTGACGAAATATGACTAAAAAATGATACGAATTGGTGGTTTGACCCAGTAAACAATCATGAAGAAGATCCTACGGGCTCAAATAGTCAAAAATCGATTTCAAACAAAACTTTGTTCATGGATTTTAGATGTGACTGTCTTGTAGGTCAGGATAGAGCTTCGGCTTTAGGTACTAGTGTGTAATCATATATCTATAAGTTGGATTTGTAGGATGAAAAACTGAAAATCAAAGTTTGGCTGATCTTGACTTTGATTGAATTTGCAAAAACTGAAATTTCGGTTCAATATAGTTTTGTTCGTTGAAATTTGGTACACATTGGTGGGTAGACCAATAAGACAATCATAAAAAAGATCCTAGGGTCTGGATCTCTCAAAATGGAATTCAAACAAAATTATGTTTATGGATTTTAAATGTGATTCTCTTGCTTGTCAACGTAGAGCTTCTTCTTTCCGGGTTAGAGTCGAATTATGTATCTATAAGTTGGATTTGTACGGTGAAAAACTAAGTCTGAAACTTTGACGAAATTTGACTTTGACGAAATTTGCAAAAATTGAAATTTTCAGTGAATATAATTTGAACCATGAAATCTGATACAAATTGGTGACTAGACCAATTAGATAATCATAAAGAAGTGCGGGTGGATCTTTCAAAATCAAATTCAAATAATATTTCATCTACAGATTTTAGATGTGACTTTCTTGCAAGTCAGCGTAAAGCTTTTGCTTTACGGGTTAGTGTCAAATCATGTATCATTAATTTGCATTTGTAGATTTCCATGTTGGAAAAGAAGAAAGTAGGAAGGATCTACAAGAATACAAGGGACTTCTATTACAAGGTTTTAAGTGGTAATCTAAGCACATGATGCAAATGGAATAAGACAAATGTAATTAGCTCTCATCATCTTAAAATTATAGGCCTCAACTCGCTATGTAGTTGGAAACAAGAATAGTATAACTATAATGCAATGATTTGTGGTGGACTTAAGTTAGATTAATAATTTTAATGAAATAGAAATATTGTATGAGATGTTTTTGAATTGAATCACCACATGTGCCATTGAAATATGACATAAATTTAAATAAGATAATTTTATACATCGCATTGCACATGTGTCTATGTATGTGTACTTGTGTATATTTTATCTTCTGAGATGATATATGGTGTCTTTGTGAATATGTATGTATGTGTACAACCCAACATATGGTACCCCACTCTATAACATAATAGAAAATAGAAGATATTTAGCTACAAGAAAATAATATACATATAGGACTAAAGATAGGCTCAATTGCTTAAATATCATTATTATCTACAATCATCAATTTGAAACACATTATTAAAGCTTGAAATGTATATGTTTGCAATTTTGACCATTAAAATTAGAGAGCAACTATAATATGGTTGATTGGGCTTGCAGCTCGTTAGATTAACAATTCTACCTAAAATAATTAGGCATTCAACATAGAAATTCAAAATTCTACATAAAATAGGTCCAATCATAAAAGATAGCAAGAGCCTTCTCAAGTCTACTATAAGTGTAACATTTGTAACTGTTGTTGAAGTTGACGTGTAACACAAATACCTTTCCAACTTTTGAACTTAATTTTTCATCATTCCAAAGTTTTCTACTTATAGACTTTTTGATGTAATAGATGCGGTAGTTGGTATACACAACTCTCAATTGTCCACCCTCTAGGTGGCCGCAAGAAATCTATACATTGCACTGAATGTACTTAGATGTTCTATCTCAACTTCTTTACAACAGTTTCCTTTTGTTGTGTCCATCAAACACACCAATTTTTTTATGTCGTAGATGTAACATTTGGTATATAAAGTACCTGACAAATCTCAATTGTATACCCCTTGACTACTCCTTAATCTGTACATTGCATTAAGTGTACTCAAAGTCAGAGCATCTGTCTCAACTCCTTTACTATAGAATCCTTATGCTATTTCCATCAAACAACACCAAATGTTAAATTGTCAAATCTCAAAATGTAATATTTTATGGGTGATTTTGTTCATATTTGGACAAAGTGCAATATTTGTGAATTGTTTTATTAGTGATGCATTTTTGAGTTTATAATCAAGGTAGCATATAGAACCTCTAAGAGCACATTTCTCTTTGAAATATATAATCCCTCAAGTAACAATTACAAAAATAAAGAAGTATTGAAAGTCTTCAATATTACCCAAGTAGGTTGTTACTCTTATTGGTTAAAATAATGAACTCTCTTGAAAGTGTAAATTGCTATCTCTTACACAACAATATGATACTTGATTTGACTCTAAAGTTATCACACAACTAGAATACGATGAATTGGGTGTTAGGAGCCCCTAAGTAAAACCTGATACTATTTTTTTCTTTTCGAGCCGCCGTGTTTTCCTCCCTCTGCTCTGAGCATTTGTTTGCGTTTTCCTCCCTCTGCGCTAAGTATTGGTTCCCGCCACCGTGTTTTCCTCCCAATCCAATATTTCATTTTTGGCTTCGTTGTGCTCTTCTTCTTCTACGCGCACATTCTTTGCCCGTGCTCTTACTCTTTAATTCATTGTCGCCGCGCATTTCTTCAGTGAGTCGGTCACCGAAATTTGGGAGGCATCTGCTTGGGCAGCGCTCTCCCTATTAATGGACTTCCACAACCCTCGAGTGCAAGTTTTCAGTTTTTGTTTCTAGTTTTTGTTTTCAGTTTCAATTTTTGTTTGTAGTTTTCTTTGTTCATTTGTGTAAGTTTTTCAAACTACGGTGCTCAAATTCGACTAGCTTTAGGGTTTCTTGAAATGTAGAGACTGATTTAGACGACTGATTTAGAAAAGATGAGGAGTCCAACTTTTCCGAGCTCGCTGCTCAAATTATGCATGATTTAGGGTTCTTACATTGTAGAGTAGCTCTTCGATTTGAATGAAGGAATAAATGCTTGGATTTCTCCAACAGTTTAGGGTTGAATCGAACTAGGTGAGAACTCCTTTCAATTGCCAATACCTGAGAGTCTTTGGTCATATTCTCCTTATTGATCTTAGAGATTCGTGATCCTTAGGTTGACTTGTAGATCTCCAATTCGATATTGAATTGCACTTGAATCTGGCTTCGATAAGACTCTAATAACTTGAACCTAAACCAATAAAATTTCTTTCCTTGGATATCTTATTAGTCATACTTTAGAGTATATTTACAAGTTCTGACACCAGTAGGACTGCAATCAGATATTATATAGAATCCATCAATCCAAATTTCTAAACTTCAATAGTGAACACATCTTGAGATGATATTCCACATAAGCTTTTATCGCTAGCTTTTTATGTATTCAATTAATAATGATAAAAAATTATACTTATTCTACCACCAAAGCACATCAAAACCAACATTTTCTATAAAGTGTGTTACGCAATTGAAATATAAAAGGTAAATCTAGCCCAATTACAACACTCAAATGCTCCTAAAGTAAAATATCAACTACCTAACGTTATAAAACAAAAACGGTGCCCTTCTCAATTTTCCAACCTAATACATGTATATATTTTGTACCCAATAAAGGTCTGGTGCTTTGTAGCGAAAACAAAGAGTACTGAAATCAGTTTGGTAATGAAATGAAACTCATCAACAGCTCACTCATAGTTTTTATTTTATTTTTTTATTTTATTTTTTTTTAAAGTTCAAAAGTACCTTTTTTAAGTTCAAAAGTACCTAATGTACGATCATAGTGAGTAAGTCTTTCTATGAGATTTGGAATGCTATGTTTTCTTCGTGATGAGCTTCATGGAGGTTTTATTATTTATCATTGTACCCAGCTGCTCTTTTTGTTTTTTGAAGAGTCATGGATGCACATACTCTGCTGGACGAAGCCCAAGTCAATTTGAAGTCTATGATCATGCATCACGGTTGTTTTGGGCGACTTTCAATCTGCTCCCACACTTGCACACGAAACGGGTGGTAGGAGGCGTTGGCCGAATATGAGCAATGTCACTTTCATTGCCATGTGAGAAGCACGCATCGTGTAGCCGACCAAGAGCGCGGTCTCACTAAAATCAACTACACGCAAACTTGTGAGATGGACCTCGGCCGTGGGCTTCACTATCACCCCCCGCTTTCGGCCATTACCATCTAGAAATCTTAACAAAATGTACGCGTTCAAATTCGATACCTTTTTATATCCATTCTCATATGTGGGTGACTATTTTAATACTTGATGTCCCTTTGGCTCATGCATCATTATATCTTCTAAGTTTGGTCGGTGAGAATGTCGCCAAAGGTTTGCATGGGGGGTGCGTAATTGCCCTCTTTCTTACTACTTCAACGCTTAAAAATGTACGGCGATGTCCCCATGTACGTGGTGTGGGCCTTAGTACTCATAAGATAATGCTCCTCTGGTTGTTTATAAAAAGAATGCAGTTTTTTCCTTCTCTTGTTCAATAAAATGAACCAAAGAATTTCTTACAAGAATGTATCTCATTGCAAACATAGCTTGCTTCATCATTATGAATTTTAGAACCTTAGGAACCATTTGATTTTGGTCTTTGGACTCATAAGCATGCTACTCTGAATGAAACTTTATGACAATAACCTGTTATTTTGACTCTTCAACGCCTAAAGTTTCACAACCCCCGTTTCCATGCTTGACCTTCAAAAGTGCACACTTTCAATGCAAGTTGAGATCTATTATTACAAGATGTATTTGAAGCAATGTAACCTTTGGATCTAGTCCCTAACTTATATATGTACACCAAATGACCAAATTTTAAACAAAATTTTCTCACTTGTATAATGGAAACATGTGAGCTCTAAAAGACAATTTTTAACCCTTAAGCGCCCACAGTGTCGTTTTTCGACATTCTGGATGTGAGGCTCCGTCTTTGGTGCACAGCCCCACTTTCATCCGATCGATTTTTCATCCGCCGTTTTTTTTGCTCAACTCCTCGGTGGGTTTACTCTACTCCCTCCTTGGATAAATAGTAAAAACCTTGATCCTCAATTTGTGAGAGTGGGCGAAAGAGATTTTTCATGAAAGTTTTGGTGGTGTGATCTTCACCCCTTTTTTGCATGGATCTTGAAATCGATAGCTCCAAATGGCATGCAACTTGGCGGTCATACTAATTGTCATGCTCCAAAGAAGATCCTACGGTTGGATTTTCCATTTTCATCTTTTATTTTTCTTTACGCAGTTTTGAAAAAATCAGCATTATTACCAACTGTTAGGAGCTTTACCCCCCCTTGGGCGTTTAGGGGTTAAGAATAAATACAAAGTGAAGCTCTTCAAATTCTTGTTCCAATTTCAGTTGAGAGTATGTCAACATAACTTTTAGCCTTATGAGAAATATAAAACCCAAAAAAAATACTCGGTATTAAAATGGAGCTATGTTTATACTCAAATATAAAGGCCGCTTTTTGACATTGAAAAATGCATGTTAAGAAGGATCAAAAATTAGATAGGTCCATTTTTAACGGTGAATGGCCTCAAAAGTGCCAAAAAACCCTCAAAATTACCTTCTTTTTATGCAAGATGCACTTTCTAATGTTTTGGCATATTTTGTAATGTGTGATAGTAAAATCTAGTACCTCTCTTGAACATGTACATGCATGCTATGTCTTTGATTTGAATTCCTCACCATTTGTAAAATTAGAATGTTCAAAGCTGGAAATAAAAGTAAAATCAATCAAAGACATATAATAAAAAACCCTTGTTGAAGAATGAGAAAGTAGTGTATAGGGGGCCAAAAGAACCACATTGAAAGCAAATTTGAAATGAGGCTTTTCAATTTTTTGTTCCTAGATGGATTGACAATATGTCTACATAACTTTCTCCTTCATAGGACCTATAAAACGTAAAGAAATGCTTGGTTTTTCACTTAAAGGCATGCTCAAAATCAAATACGAAGGCCAATATTCAACAATGAAAAAAGTAAAATGGAGAATTAATGGATTGAAAATCCAAACCGCAAGATCATGCCTTAGTTTCTCTTAAACCTCTACAAGAAACAAGCCTCCTAAAGAAGTAAAACCTCAATTTTTGGTAAATTTAGTAGTTGCAGTAATTCTGATTAATTTTGGAAAGATTCTAAGAATGAACCAACATATACAGCAATTTGGGCATATTTCAACATACACTAGTAATTTTCACTTTGAGGGTGAAATTCTCCTAAAGTATGAGTATTATCGAAGGGCAAATTGATGTCATTGAAAAGCTATAAGAAAACCCTACAGTCTCTCAACTTCATACGATCTATATCTAGTAGCTTAGAGCATCAACAAAAGTCAAATTGACCATTTTTGGACTTCGCTTAGCTTCAGGGGTTAAATCAAAAACTACATGTTAGTAAAATCTACTAAAATAGTCACATCAAAAGACATTCAAACCGTGCATTTTGAATCTTGGATTTTAATGTGAATAAAATTTTTAATAATAATTTTAAAAGTTTATTCCAATCTAGAAGGGAGGGAAAGCAAAGTAAATGATTTCCAAAGGATAAAATTGCTGATTGCAAGGGAAATTCAGGGGTGGACGGCTCCCAAGTACCGGGGAACATGTTCCCCACATGTGGGGAACCACCAGACCCAGGTCCTCCGTGTGAGGGAGAAAACTGGATATGCTGTATGTGGGGAGTGTCCGAAGATTCACTGCCAAATAACCAACCCTAACTTATCACCATCTCTTTGATTCCCCGCCACTCTTCCACCATTTCCTCCTTTTTAATCATATTTATAACATGTTTTGAATTACATACAATTGAAAGTAGAACTATCCAAACATTGCATATTAACCCTTAAACGCCCATGGGTCTAAAATGGGCAGCCCAAACTTGGATCACAACATATTTTGGACTTGGGTATCATGAATAGAGCACTTCTTGAACTTGGGCATCATGAATGAACCAATCAATGATGAGCTTGCAACCTCCTACAAGGTTGTGTACAACCCTACAATCTTTTCAGAGCACAATATCACTCATTCAAATTGTGATTTGAAATCGTAAAAGTTCACTTTTTGAATGTATCATAAGATGGTGACTTGTTTGACATCACAAAATAAGTGAAAAGCTACAGTCGAGTGAGAGCTACAGTCCAGTGAGATCTACACGACAACGAGGAAGAAACTTCGAAAGAATCACCACGTTCTAGCTCCAATGTCTCTGGCCACACAAGCAATGTTGACAGCGAGGGGAGTGAGGGAGAAGAGCAAGAAGAGAATCTCCAAACCGAAAACGAGGAGGATGAACATACAAATGAATGTGACGGCAACTCTACTGATGCTCCCACTTCAGATCATGCTGAATGATCCTATTTTCGGGTGTATATTATACGAGAGGAACTTAATTATAACATTATCTACTATTCGATTTCCATTGCAATAGACTTCTTAGATGTTAGATCTATATATCTTTGAATTCCAATAGGCTTTTTGTTTGTATAAAACAAAGGTCCTGGATTATTTTTAGTACTCCCATCACCACGTAATTATACTCAAAGATAGTTGAGTTGTAGACCATGTAGAGAAACACCTTAGAGTGCAATTATGTACTTATAACAATATACTAACTTTCCTTCTACTATAGCTATTTTAAGCCCATATATATATATATATATATATATATATATATATATATATATATATATATATATATATATATATATATATATACCATACCATACCATAGGCTTAAATGAAATAATTTGCGAGGGACTATTATGTACAAAATGCCATGCATACTATATCTACCACTATATTAATAAGAATTCAAAAGGTTTCTATATCAAAACCACAAATCATGGTAAGTTTCCAATCATACAAATGACATACACTACTTGTTTCTCCACAAGTTAGAACTTATGCAAAAAGCATCATAAAAAATGTAAATCTAGTTTCTACACAAAACAAACGAACCATACCCAACTTAAAATAGCATGATATTCAATTTTTTAGGGTTGATAAGCACTTCAGAAACAACATTAATCATGAAAGTACGAAAAAATGAGGAGTATCTGTTGATTCTGCAGCATGCAAAAAGCTCCAAAAAGCTCCAATAGTTTCAGATGGCAACTTTAAAATACTAGTTCTCAAATAGAAACAAGTTCGTGGTAATAGTGTACGTTGCATTGATTTTAAATAAAATAATGAAAGTACGTATGCGAATCAATCAATCAATCAATCTTTGTGACGAAGTAGGGTGGGTCATGGTGTCTGCGTAGGTATGTTGAGACTGGGATAGGAGAAAATTGGCGCATGGTCATAGAAATTCAATATCAATTGCGCTTCCGCAAATCCTCAGGACCCCAAAACTCGGATTAAAATTTTGGGTTTCTTGGTGAATCATCCCGGACCCTTGCAAAAAAGGCCCCGCCATATTTGGAATCTGAGCCGGGTTTTCATGTACCATGACATTTTTTTCCGTTGACGTGTTGCATTGTGTATGTGTAATCGTCCCAAAAAAGGGTACTTGAAAGAAAGTTGTGTATGTGAGCGAGGAAGCTTTTAAAAGGTAATAAAAGGGTTTTATAAGATGATTGATTGGTTGGGCAAGCTTTTTCTCGTGCTCTTTCTTATTGTTTGATTAATCGATCGTCCTTAAATTCGTGTGGATTTTTGCAAAAGCTATGGCTTCTATGGTTCCACCGCCTCTTCTAGGACCTTCTTTCTCTCTGATCGAAACAAAACAATTGGTTATGTTGTTCGAGGATGGACTAATTATGTGAGGAAGGTGTTGTTGGGTCTGAGATTTTTTTGTCCTTTAAACAGCTTTTAGGAAAATTATTAGTTAGAGAAATATCTCTTTACATGCATGATGCGGCTTAAGTCTAATATCGCACTCGGGTATGATATGGTATGTATATGCAGTTTTTCACATTTGAAAGTACACCATGCTGCATCGTATTTTTTTATTTGTCTTTCAATTAGCTTGTTTTGGATGAAAACAATTCGTGTCTTCATTACTTAAATAAAGAATAAATGACTTGTTTTTTTTTTTTTTTTTTTTTTTTTTTTTTTTTTTAATTCAATTTTTTTAAATCCAAGAATATACGTATTGAAACCGATATAGTGAGTAGCTTTGTATAACATTCTTTAGTCTTTTGACAAGTGTACTTTCTTGCCTTGGATTTGAAGTCATGTAATATTTACCTTAACTCTTAAATGTCCCACCCTTTTTACAGTTGAAAAACACTAACACTACCACCCTTGTACCAAAAGAATATCACTTAAGAAAGGTCAATGTTTAAAAAACGAGGTATCTTCTAAAAAAGTGTCGGCAATGGTCAAACATGTCCCATGTTTAAAAACCTAGAAAATAGGCTACATTTACCAAAATGCATACCTGATATTCATACTTTCTTGTATGAATCTAAAATTTTCACCATGCAAAATAGACTTAATTTGGAACTTCACCCAAGTGGTGTTGTTCAAAGACTTACTTTATATGAAGAAGTTATGGTTCTTCAAGTCTGCAAATTGTCATCCAAATTGCTACTTTTGACATTTGGCTCATTCAAGTTTTAAAGTCCTAAGTAATTGGAAAGAACATCAATACTATTACAAAACGAAATTGCAATTTACCATCAAAATATTTATCACTTGAAATTAAACAAGTTGTATCATTGCATGAAAGTATTGTATTAAAATTAGCCTTTTAGATTTGTGAATCATTGAATCCATAGTAACTATAGTCAATGAAATTTGGTCAAAATTTGGTTTTAGTGGGCCATTGTGTGAATGGTTTATTAGATAGGGTTTCCTTTGGCCACTTTAGTCAAGGGAAGATGGGATATAAAAACCCTATTTGGTTGTTTTTGTAATCCTCAATTACATTTACCACATAGAGATCATATTTATTATGTAGTTTCCAATCCTTTTCACTTGATTAGCAAGTTGTTAATAGGATGTATCTACAAGTATCACTGACATGTATTATAGAATCATAGTGGGTGATAATCTGGTTGGGGTACCCAAAAAGGTTGTCCCATGAACAATTGCACTCTATGCTGGTGTGACAAACATATCCATTTTTAAACTGTAATACAATAAGACTTCATTAGATGTGGTTTTAGTTGTCTATACTTATAATGTATCAAGAAAAAAAATTAAAAATTAAAAAAAATATTTTGAAGTAATTTTATTTGATTTTTTAGTTGAAAAAGTAAGTCATGTCCCAATAACCTAAAATCCATAGAATCAAGCAAATGGAATATCAACCATTTTTATTTTAATATAATTTTTGAATATGACCTACATCTTCTTGTATAGAATACAAAATAATTTATTTAATAATAAAAAAATTAATTCATTGTGCACTATAATGCCTGCAAATCCCCAAATTCAACACTTTTTCCCTCATCTATGAATGGATCCAAAAAAAATAAAAAATCTAAAAGAAAATCTATAGGCATATATACTTTGATTTCAGTGAGGTGCATGATATTTTATTTTCTATTTTAGGGTCTTTTTACTTGATTAAAATGACTAAATTAGACAAACTTGGAGGCTTTCTATAAAAATAACCTAATTAGTGTGTCCAAAAAGTGATACCCCAAGCTTACCATTGCCCTAGTCATAGTCTAATCTTAATTTTCCTCATGATTTTGATGTTTCTCTATCTACAACCACTTTTACTTGAGATTCTACAAGCATTCTCCACTCTTAATAGTGACTAGATCACCATTCTCTTTATGGTAAAGTCACGGTCCCTTTCTTAAAAATCCTAGAGGAATCTTTGGCCTTGCATGTGTAGGAGTGATTGATACTTTGACATTTAAATTTGAGAGTTGGTGATAGGAGGAGAAGGGGACAATTAGAAGGGGAGATGGTGACTTAGCAAACAATACTTAAATTTGAGAGTTGGTGATAGGAGGAGAAAGGGACAGTCAGAAGGGGAGATGGTTACTGAGCAAACAACATCTAAATTTGAAAGATGGTGAATAAACATCCAAAAGGCAAATATAGCTCTTGAATAGAGTGAATTTGTTCAAGACTAGTATTTCTAATAGATGGCTAATAGATTATTTCTTCCTCAAATTTACAAACCTAGGTGGTTAGAGGTTTGGAACCTAAGCAAACGACAAAATAAGGTTGCTATTCTGTGATTTGTTTACTATAAGGAAGTTTGCTTTTGATGTTTGGATAGCACTTCGAAGTTTGTCATAAACAATGGTTGTTTTAGTTGTGATTTGCTACCACCAAGACGGCCAAGCATAGGTTTTTTGATTATCTCAAAGCAACCCATACTTAGGCTTTTGGAAGCCACCAAAATTACATGACTCATTACCACCAATCAAGTACACCATCACCCTAGGCTTTCAAAGGTTCTTAGCTAGATTTGATTAATATCATGAGGGTAAATATGGCACCTAGTAGATTATATACTCACACTATTTTGGGCATATACCCAAACTTTACTTGCCTGAGGTGAGTTGGACTTTCTCACCTAGCTATTGGCCAATATTCCACCTACATAAATCATAACAAGTGTTCTTGTTTGCTCAGTTCAGGGCTTCTACTTTGTACTAGATCCATTCATCAATTGACAAAACATTAAGTTAAGATAATTTTTTTTAAACATATAAAAAAATAAAGAAAAAGAAAAAGAGATTTAAAAAGAAAAAAACAAAAAAACAAAAAAAGAAAAAAAGAAAAAAAGAAAAAAAAAAAGAATAAAAGAATAAAAGAATAAAAGAATAAAAGAATAAAAGAATAAAAAAACAAAAATAATAAAAAAATATCAAAAAAACAAAAAAAACAAAAAAACAAAAAAAAACAAAAAAACAAAAAAACAAAAAAAAAAAACAAAAACAACTTCATCTATAATTCACCGTAATTTTCATTTCAATAAGAACGTTCAGTATTTCAGTATTTTGAGCGAAACAGTAAATAAGAAACTTGGTAATGAAGGAATTGTTAAGAAATGGCATAATCATTGAAATTAATGGCTTGTCCATCAAGTAAGGTCTGCCCTTTAAACTTCCTCCCATCATTGAAAATTTGGCCCAATTAGGTGGAAGCCAATGCTTATATCCAAAGGCAACACCATATGCCCAAGAACTTTTATCTTCTAATTTTGACAAGTTGAAGGAGTTTAAAAGCAAGAGGATCAAGGGCCAACAACTTAGAAGTAAGCTTAAGTGGTTAGAAGTTGGGGATGCTTGTTCCAAAGACTTCTTTGCTTTTAAGAAGATTTGATTTCTCAACTTCTAGGATTACGGAGTTGGAAGATGAGCTTGGAGAGTTGGAGTTAAGCATATGGCTAAGAAGGACCTTGAATGTATTTGCCATAAGTATAGTGAGAAACTCTATAGGGCTAAGCCTCAAGAGATTGATGAAGGAGCAGAACTTCAAGTTTTGCAATATATATCTAAATGGCACTCTCCATGTGTGATTCCCTTAGTATGAATTATTCGAAGGATGAGTTTGAAAGTAGGCTCTATTTGAGATGAGATTGGGGAAATCTTTGCGTACGGATGGGATTACATTTGATTTCTACAAAACCTATTGGAATCTGATTGGCAGTGATTACACTTCTATGATCAATGACAATATTGCCAAGGAGAAGCTACCTAATAGAGAGACCAAAGGGATGTTAGCGCTTTTTCATACAGGTGGTAGTAGAGTTGTTCTCACTGATTGGAGACCTATTTTGTTGCTCAACTTAAGTTAAAAGATTTATGCAAAGGTCTTGCAGCTTAGAATTCAACCTGTTTTATAGATACTATCACCCTTGAGCAAGTTGCTTCTCTTCCTCTAAGTTTCATGACAACTAGCTTCTCACCTATGAAACTATAGCTTGGGCAGAATTTTTCTCGCATCCGCTAATTATTCTCAAAGTGGACTTTAGTATAGCATATGAAAAATAGATAACGGGTGTATGTTTAATATTTGGGCGGCCTTTGGTTTCCCAACAAGATTGATTTCTACATTTCCAATCCTTTTTCAAAGAGACAGATTCTTTGGCTAAAGTAAATAGTTTCTCTTTGGCCCCGATGATTTTGACGTGAGCGGTTCTCTTTGGCCTGAATATGCTAGTAGCCTTGCTACAAGTATGTCTAGCGAAGTCAAACATGGTGGAGTTTTACCCTTGCTCTTTATCAGTGTAAAATAATAATTCAAAAAAAAGAAAAAAAAGAAAGAGAAGGCAACACCTGCGTTGTTTACACTGCCGGCCAGCAGTTTCGGCAGGCAGCCACCAGCTCAATTCCGTTCCCACATCCTGCTGAACCTGCTGACCAATGAGATTCAATCCTTGCGGGAAAATGGTGTAAAAATAGTCTTCCTGCTGTGCCTGCTGGTTGAAGATGGCTGTTCCGGCCTGCTGGGCTATCTGCTGGGCGCAAATTCCGCTTGCTTAACTTAAACCAAATTTGGGGCTGCCCAGCAGGCACAGCAGGGAGTGTAAACGTAGCAACCATGTTTTGTTTGTCCCCAAAATGTCGGAAAATGAAAAGCAAGCTTAAGAAACGGGAGTAGAGGATTTACAAAGACAAATTAGAGGAAATGAGGGGGCGTGCACACTTTAGGAGGCGCACCCCGTGGGAGTGAAAGGAAGCAAAGAAGGGCTGGTTGTCCCCTCAACGCCTCACTTTAGGAGCAGCTTAGCACACAAGTTGCCTGGAGGGTCTAAGGGAGGGTCCTAGTATTACGCCGGTGGGGAGGAAATCCTGTTGGACTATTTTAAGATGCCTGCACCCCCCCTCCCGGATCCTCGGCAAAGAATTTTAGGGCGGTCGAACTTGTTTCATTCGAGCGTCACTGACTGAACCAGGAAATTCTCAGGCCTGCCCACTTAAACCCGGATATCATTCTTTATTATCACCCTCATAATCATTCATCAACACCACCCGTGTCTCCTGTTTGTTTGACTTCCATCCCTGTTTCCACTCTCACCACCCTCGCTCGCTCGCTGGTTGCTACTTGCTACTTGTGTGCATGATTCACTTCCTTTCGTGGATCCTGCGGGTCCGGCACCCAGTCTTACGTGATTACGGGCTTCCATGTTTCCATGTGCAGGACATGGGATACGCCTGGGCTGGCTGCCTGCCTGCAGTCGGAAATTGGCTGCAAGCGCGAACGTCGAGAATGCAAAAAAATATACCATCACGTAATTAGCGTTAAGTAACAAGTGAATAATAATCAGTAACCCAGTCGGTGGGGGTGGAGACTAACTCATCCATGTGCTTGAGAACCCACTGGCGGATGCGTTTGCCGCCCCCGCGTGGGCACCAGCACCTTGGATTTGGTGTCAGGAGCTCCACGAGAATGGAGTCTTCTCGCAACTTGCATTGGGAGAAACCTCTAGACTCAACTTACTACTGAACGGACGTAAGTTCGTCGCCATGTATACAGTGGTATACGATACATGAGATGGAAAACGATAACCAGTACCAGTGTACGTGAGATGAATCCAAATGGCGTGTTCAGATTAGCGCGTTCCGCGTTAGGTGAGTGAGAATATAACCGTTTTCTGCACGAAATTGATCAAAATTTGAAAGCGCTGTTCAAAGGGAGCCTGGACCCCACCGTAGCTGGCTGGCTATCATACAGACATTACGACAATACGGCTTCCAGTTTCGGGACAATCAGTGTCTGCAGTTTGTTTGTTGTGCGTCTTCGCTCTGACAGGAGCGGATAAAAAAACCGAAGGAGATTGAAATCTGGAAAAAAGGAAAAGAAAAAGTAAATATATCTTTTCTCATGTGTGGAATTGTGTGCAGGAAGCGAGAAAAGAGCAGGAAAACACTTTGCATGGGGCCCAGCGCAGGCCTGTTGGAAGCCGGACGCCGGGTTCGCGATGCAGCTGCCGGTGCGCGATGCTGCGCGGCGCTGGTTCCAAGGTGGGGTCCAAGGGGTGGGGTGCTAGCACGCGAGGTTGCCTGAGAGATGATATGGGGTGAGAGGCCACAGGAAACCAGTCCATTGTCCATGCTAGCTAACAAGCGTCCTCTTTCCTCCTGCCTGCCCTTGCAAGCCAGCCAGCCAGCCTTGGTGCTCAGAGCCTACTAGAGCCTTCTTCAGCCTTGTGCTGCACAAGTCTTCTTAAGTTCTACAGTTTCACAAATATATACCTACCCCTACATATCTGCGCCTTTTTTCTTCTTCTTCGTCCGTTGCTGCGCCTCGTCTTCGCGGTGCTGCAGCAGCAGTACTACACTTCACCTTACCTTACTCACCAACTCCTTTGGTTGTGTATGTGTTATCGTGGCTGTAACCCTTCCGTTGCTTCCTGGAGTTGGCGCATAACTTGAATCTGGTGTCGGTTAGCAGGATCTGTGGCAATTCTAGTGGTGTGTTGTCGTCATACTAAAAAAGCTCGACAGTGGTTGTGTCAAAAATGATCGGGTATGACGAGCGTAAGTGTGCATTAGTGCATCGATAGATGAGTACATGCATGGGCGTGAAGTTTCTACAGAGATCGTCTACAGTTCGTCGCCGTGTGCTGAACAAACAAGTTGTAGTGTTTGGGTGAAACCACCGCCATACCCTCTCCCCAATTTGGTACAATTTTGCTTCACGAGTAGTCAACAAGATTTCTACATGCAGGTCGCTGGAACCAAGCAACGAAGCACGGAATCCCCAATCTGTATCCCTCACGTGGATAACATGTTGCTGAGACTCCCACCCCGATAGCGCAGCCAATCTGAAGCAAGCCTAGACACACACGATCGTCCGAGCTGCTTTGGTCGTTACTGATTTTGATCTTCTCGATCTCCAGAGGGCTGACTGAGAGTCGCAAGGTAAATTGGGTTCTCTGACGAGTGGTTATGCAGGTGATGATTTGATGATCATTTCATCTTCCCGTGCCTGAGCTAGTTGAAAAATTCATGGCCATCAGTTGTCGTCCCGTGAGGATCCCATGACAAATTGTGCTTTATTAAATGTAAACACAATTTTCATTGTGCAAGATTTGGGAAAGTTTTAATCTCTTTTGAAAATCGCCAAATTCAGACCCTCATGTGGATGCACATCGCCACTTAACTTTGCAGTAGAAAATACTTGTGCAGCCAGTTGATGTTGCCTATGAACTTCTCCATTCGCATTTACCTGATTTTGCAAAAAATCGGTGCCAAGAAACCCATTCTGAAACCTTAGGCTTAGCAAGAGAGGCCCGGGGTATAGGACGAGGGTAGTGACTTGCTCTACCTCCTGAATTTCTCAAATTCAAGGGTGGTTGCGATGACGCCAGACTGAGTTGCGCCTGCAAGCTTTTTATGGAGCCGAGCGGATCAGTTTGAAGTACAGGGTTGGGCATGCTTTCAAGGGTTGGTTTGCACTACGGTGGAGAAGTCCACTGGTCAAGAAAAACAAGGGCGTTTTTTTATTGTAATTGGTCAAAATGCCATTCTTGACCGGTGGGTGTTTACACTTGGTGAAGAATTACAAGGTGGTGAACTTTCATCTTGGATGAGAAATGACATGGTGGCTTTTTGCTCAATGACTTCTCCGGAACAGTGATTTCTTGTCCGGCCTTTTGAGGCCGGACAAGAAATCATTATTCCGGAGAAGCCCTTGTGAAAAAAGAAGTAATTTTCAAAAAGAGATTTAGGTCGTCGATTACAGATCTCATTTTCTAAAATATTTAGTGTTAGCAACAAGAATTGAACCATACACCTCATGTTCACCATTGCATGCCACTTGGGCGAGCCCTCCATCCCTACCCTCTCCTTGTGTCTCAAACCTCTTGGGAATATATATATATATATACACATTACCTACTCTACCTCCACAAGCTATAATCAATTTTTGGAAGCCATTTTGTAAGCTTAGAGCTTCTTTTTTTTGGCATTTTATCATCTTTAAGAGCACATGACTAAGCAAATGCTAATGAAGATAAATTTAACCGGTTACTACCATTTAATCCGAACTATCACCTGCCCAAAGAAAAACAACTTTCAATACCAAGCTTTGCATTGCTATTTTTGTATAACATTGAACATAATATGGCCATGACATGTATTTTCTAGTATTTAAAGTAGATATGAACCATAAAAATTAATAGTCTATGCCACAAGTTGTTAATAAAATGGATATGGAGTGTACATACACATGCATATTGATTTCTATGAAAAGAAAAATTTGTTGATGTATTTTCATACAACGTGAATGTAGAGGATTATAAATTTTTTAACACAAAAAAACTTCTCCTCTAGGTGTTTAGTCTACAACCGGTCAAGACTCCTTTAGAAATTTTTAATTGCCTTCAATTCTTCTCCGGTACATTCACCATTTGCCTCATATAACCATGTCTTGGCCAAACATTCTTGACCAACCGGAGGCCTTCTCTACCGTAGTGAAAATTGGCCTTAACCCCTAAAGGTCTGAGCGTGCCGTGACGACCAGTAGAATACCCTCTATTTTGGTTGTATTTGGAGTGAATGCACACCTTTAATGAGTTTGAGTTCAAAGAAGAAGTTGACATTTGAATTAATGCGGTTCTAGTGAGCTATGACAATTCCAGTTTAGAGTTTCTTGTTGGTAGCAAATCCTAATTATACGACAGCGTACATACTATCCCCAAGGGACTTTTAAGGGTTAAGTTGCATGCAAGAATACTCGAATGATCATATGAAGATGCCTTGGAGCCTCTTCCTTAATAATGAGTGACCATTGTGGTCTAGGAGTATATATTAATGAGGTGACATTTAACCTAATTATGAATTGAGGCTAATGAAGGCCAAGCAGTGAATCACTACACATTGAATGGGGTGCACCTGAAGTAAGGGAGCATATTATGGTGGACTTTCATCACATTGAAGGAGCCTGGTGAAACAGAATAACTTAATTGTCAACTGCAGTCAACTTGCCCATGCTCATTTGTTTTTTTCCTTCCAGCCATTAATAGTTCATTCAATAGACCCCATGTCCTTTTGGGCCTTTTATCATCGTATACAATGGTGTATCCGAAAGGGGCTTTATCCGTATGTTGTATGTATACATTCTTCCAATGATTTCACGAACCTTTTTGGAGGCAGCTTTCTCGATGTATGTTAGAAACATTGAAAAATTGGCATGTGTTGATAGAAGTTTGAGTTGGAATTTGTAATAATATTGGAGTTTACGACGATATTGAATGTAGCTAATTTACACTTCCCTAAGTGGAGGTGAAAATCACAAGTAAACTATATACTATCTTCAACCCATAAAGTCGAATGTGATAAAGTCACAAAACTCGCAAAAACTACCCACTTTTGATACAAGGTGAAAGTTTTCGAATATCGGCGTAATTGTGAGTATGTAATCTTAGGATCTAGTACTTAACTTGTATCTATAGATGTGTATTAAATCTCATATTCAAAGTCCTTCGTAATTGTTAGATCGTAATGTTCAAATTTGGGGAAAGAGTTTTTTGCCTTTGTTGTTGTAAGGTGTCTAGTTTCTGAAGGCCAATGAACTATTATTGGTGGAAAATTTGATATGAGGCTCTTCACATTGTTGTTCCTAGGTGACTTAGGCACGTGTCCATGGAAGTTTTTACTCTCATGGGACCTATCAAACCTAAAGAAATGCTTGATTATTCACATGGAGGTATGTTAAAATTCAACTACAAAGGCCGGTCTTTGACGATGAGGTTGGAGTACAAAAATTATTTGGATTGGAAAAGAGTAACATCTCAATCGGTGGGATCCATACGGAAGGATTATGGGTTGGAAAATTATTTTCATGTGCAAAAACAAGACCTGAAAAAGAGTAAAATCTCAATAGTCACTGGATTTTTGAAGTTTATGCATTCTAATTGATTTTGGGCAGATTTTGAGAATAAATGAACAGTTTGGGCAGTTTTGGGCAAATTTCAAATAGTGTTTTCAAACTTGACCGTGAATGTCGTTTAAAGTATGAGCACTTCTAATGCGTGAGATGACTTCTCGGAAAGGTATGGATAAACTCTGCAACTTGTAAAAGGTTTCAACTTCATCCAAGTTAGAAATAGTAAGTGAGAGGCTGACCAAACCCCAAACGATAAAAATATAACCTCAATCAACTTTAGGGGTTAAGGTAGTGCTTTACCCCTTGCTTCAATTGCAAAGTTCGTTCCACAAGGTATATGTGAAATAAGATTTTTAGAGTTGTTTGGAATATTTGTTGAATGCTTTGTATAATCTCCTCTTTGTCTTTACAAAAAAAGGGTGATTTCCAAGAATTTTTGAAGTAATGAACAATCAAGTCTAACTTCTAAGTTTGGCAAGTATGAATGACATATTTGACTTTAGTAGCAAGTTCGTGATCTATATCAATCTAAATACCTTGCACCATTTTTTGAATTGTGATCTAAGATTTGTAGTGGGGTGAGCGACTTTTACAAACTTCAACAACGATTTATTGGTTTGAAGTATATTGTTAGTTTGGGTAAACGAGGATGAAGATGCCCGAGCCTCTACAACTTACCCTTCAAATGAATTTGCAAGCAAAGTATTCTCACAACTTTCCTACTAATTTTGGAACAAGTTACTACATGTTGTGCTTACCTATGACTAGCTACATTATGTACTCACGTACAAGAATGACCTAAAGATTAGTACACACCTTCCAACATTCACTTTGCCCCAATTAGGTTTTGAATGATTTGAACACTTCGTTTGAAGTATGAGATATCTCATTCTAATATTTGGTGAACGAGGAGAATTGAATGAACTTTGTGACAAACTAATTATTGCCAAGTGGGGACTTATGAACCATTTTATATTTGGGGTCAAATTGAGCAACCAAAACTTTGTATGGGAAGTCATTTGAGTTGAAAGCCATCAACTACAGTACAACAACAATTAACCATGAAGGCCCAAGCAACCCAAAGTGGGCTTTTGTTGATTAGGGTTGTATAGATGAAGGGGTTGAAATCAATATTTGGCAAAGTCAAATTCCAAACTAAGAATTTTTTAACGTAAAGAGGGCAGTAAGGGGAGCCTTAAGTTAATCCTTTTTTTGAGTTTTTTTTTGAAAATATATTTATGATGATTCTACCATTCATATATTCAAGAAATCCATATTCAAGCTTTTGCCAACTTTACAAAGATAGCCTTCAAAATTCACAAGAGTAAGCTTCAAAGTTTGCAAAAAAAGCTTGGCACATCAAATTTGAACGTCATGATCTTACAAATGGTATAGCTCCAATAGTAAAAATATGACCTAGTGTTATTGCAAGTTGTCAATTTCAAGATCTTACGGATGGAAGTACCAAAAAAAGTAGAAAATATTAAATCATACCTCAACTTGCACAAAGTGGTCAAAAATTGCAGTTATTGGTTTTGGAAGGTCAAAAAACACATTAGGGGCCGCAGGGGGTTAATAATGGCACATTGTCGATAATGAAACTCTAGTGATCTTCACTCAGAGGTAAATAATAGCTTCTCCATACAACGGTACTATGTACTCACTACAAACATTATAGACTCGCTACAAACATTACAGCGGTGTCACTTTAACCCTCCATGACCAATCAACCAAATATGGTCGCTGAAGTGTGGTTATTCCATGATTGAGTAGAATCTGTGTAGAAATAGCAAAATGTTAGAGAACAACGCCGGAAGAGAAGTGTGTGTTGGATCTACTACACACAAAACAACGATGCATTTGGACTCGTACTCCGTCTGGTAGAGCTGTCTATACATGGTTATGAGTATGAGATACGGTAGTTGGTCTGGAAAGAAGTGAGAAAGATTCACGAAATACGGCTGACGAGGACACATGACACCAATTCTAAAGGTCCCTTGGAAACATGGGAACATGGAGGGTACTACTCAATTGGCTCTGTCGACAAAAGAAGAGTTGATTTCTTTTGGCAACCCAACACCGTCTATCAGAGCGTATACGTTTGTACAATCTGAAATCCTCCCCAAAAAGAATCAACCACATGTTGTTTGCACACTGATTCTACGTCAAGGCTCAGCATCTGATGAATGTCACCATGTCTGATTTTTCAATTTGGCCATATTTGCTACGATATCCCATGTATTTCTCGTACGCTATCGTATACAAGGAATTGGGTTCTTGGTCTCTTTTCACAATTTCAGTTTCATAAATGCTCGAAATGCAACGCTCATGGTGTTGTTGGATAGATCTTCAAACTCTCTACAATATTGACCACATGTGTTTTGTCCAAATCTGGATATTCTGGTCTCTAATTCTAGTAAAACGCTTCAAGGTCATGTATACGCTATGTACTACACTTGACTCGGAACATCATAATACTCTAGTTCATACGGTAGATCTGACCCATCTTTGGGCACTAGCATGTATATGAAGTTCACTACACATTTATACGGTCGGATCTTAATTTTGACCCTTCATTTGTTCGATGCACTCCAAAATACATCTAGACACCTCAAAAAAGCCTCGACTTCCAAAACAGGAGTGGTCATGAAAGGGTTAAGGAACACCTCTATATCCAACGTCCAAAATTCATTACTCATTGTATGAGAGTTCAAAAATGATGATTCCACTTGCTCTAACTTTTCAATAATTTTCCCCATACACAAAATTTTCTTGCACCTGTAACATCCTTGAAGATTTGTGCCATTATTACTAATTTTTCAGCCAATCGAGGTAGTACATAGACGGTTATGGGTACATGCTCACCCACAGGATCAAATTTGCGCAAGGAGATTCAATCTAAATATCATTATCTCAACTGACAATTAATAGTGCAAAAATGAGGCCATAAAGTCACTTTTTCAAGGGCAGAGTGACATCAGTGACAGCAAAGAACGGTTGCACATACACCTCAATGGCTGACACCTCCAAATTGCCATCCATAGCCCAAATCGCACATGAATATGCTCAGTTTTTTCCATCAATTTTCGATCAATCTTCGATCAATTTTCGATCAATTTTCGATCAATTTTCGATCAATTTTCGATCAATTTTCGATCAATTTTCGATCAATTTTCGATCAATTTTCGATCAATTTTCGATCAATTTTCGATCAATTTTCGATCAATTTTCGATCAATTTTCGATCAATTTTCGATCAATTTTCGATCAATTTTCGATCAATTTTCGATCAATTTTCGATCAATTTTCGATCAATTTTCGATCAATTTTCGATCAATTTTCGATCAATTTTCAATCAATTTTCGATCAATTTTCAATCAATTTTCGATCAATTTTCGATCAATTTTCAATCAATTTTCGATCAATTTTCAATCAATTTTCGATCAATTTTCAATCAATTTTCGATCAATTTTCGATCATTTATTTAGAAATTTGGATGTGTCCCGCTAACGTACCGGATAAATATGTTCGTCCCTTTATATAAGCTACGAACTAACTATTGGCCTATGCAATGTATGTGGCTCGATTGCTTGATTGCATGGGGATCGGTGACGCAATATAATGTTTAATGCATATGCCACAATATACGGCTACCACCAAGAACTCCATTGGAAACGAATCTTATGGAAGAGTTTTATGCCTTTCTCACATCAAGACCCCACACTCAAGGATGTGAAGTTGCATGTGAGAATCTCAATTCAACAATGTTCTTCGTAGGTTTGTCTAGGAATATGTTCCTTTTGTTCATAGGTGATGAAGAAGAATGATGGCCTACTTCCTTCTATGCACCATCACTAGTGAAAACATACACGTCTTGTATGATTAAATTATAAGAACTAAAACTAGTTGTGTGGAGTTTTAGTTGTTGTATTATATACGTTGAGGACTTAATTTTCTAGTGCATCAACACCACCCATAAGCAAAAGACATGGGAGTATTTCTCTTTTGATCAATAGAGATTCTTAATGCAGAATTGCCTGAAATTACCAAGAATGACCTTCTTCTAGTTTAAGCCTAAAAAACATACCCAATTCTAGCATTATTTAGAAGATCCAACTAGCAAATTATAAAAGTAACATCTTACTCACTAGTCAAATTGGAATCAACTATTCTTCCTTACTTGTGAGATCATAATGGTCAAAGTTGGCTAAATCTTTTTCCTGCAAGAACCCCAAAAAGTCATTTCAACTTTCTTGGAGCTTTAGGAGTTAATGGAGAGAATACTCATTCTTATTATTATTTGAAACCATCTCGGGCATGGCTATGGGATAAACCATGGCTCCAAGCCCTTGGGTGGAAAATCTTACAACGAGGATATGTTCTAGTGAAGTTTCTAAAGTGCAAATTTTGAAAATGACCATAAAAAAAATCTCATATCGAATCCAAATGCCTAGATTGTTACAAAAGATAATAGATTTGATAAAGCATAAAAGCAAATGAGATATTGGATTCTTATGATTCTTTTGTGAAGGGCCAAAAGCCCAAGCTCGAGGACGTAATTGAGAAAAAAAAGGCACAAAGTGGCCTTGGGTGTTGGGTCCAAAGGGGCAATCGTGATAAGTGTTAACCAAGATTAGAGAATATACTTTAGGTCTGGCATATGGTTTCTGGATGTTTGAACCCCTTTGCCTTGACATGTGGTTGTTTTTTAGGGTACATGAATAATATTCCTTCATGTGCAAGCTATGCACTTTAGCCATAATAGGGTATGTATTATTTGAGATTAGATTTTTTTTTTGATAAAGAGAAAAAGTGTTTATGAAGAAAGGTGATCTTCACCTCAAGAAAGGACCATGACACTTTTGATATCATTCTTGGGGAATTGTCAATAACATAATTTTCTTCTCAAGAGATAGATATTTTTTTATCCATGAGGAATTTGAAATGTCTTCATATGAGATTTTGACCCAATAAATTTTGCATAACATACTCTTACACTTGCCTACATGAACAATAAAAAACTTGACAATTTTAATTATCAAAAGCAAGCGGAATACTACAAATCATCAATTTTTGCTTCTATCATAGTTAAGATGACAATTTTTTCGGTATGCACACAATTCTCTCCACATTTTTAGAATATTGTATATTCGGAAGAACATCAAACAATTATCAAGTATGTAACAAATACTTATTCAAAATTTGAAAGTACAAGAATATACTCATACTCCGGTAACCATGGTTGCCATGCAACAACAGTCCGCATCTCTAGCAATGTGATACGCACCAATTGATTGACTAGCCTTTTTTTTTTTTTTTTTTTTTTTTTGCCATTCAATCCCCTCTCAATTTATAGCAGCTTCAATGATACTATAAATAATTATTTAAAAAAAAAAAAAAAAAAAAAAAAAAAAAAAACTCCATTGTAAGTTACTGTCCTAAAAGCGCCACCTTAAGAGATCTGACCTATTTTTAGCACTACTAAATTCAAAATAAAATTATGACCACATTCCAAATAGGTTTTCGGGAGGATTGCAAAAATTTGCAACATGTAATTTGCATTTGTGAATTTTATACAAAATTCCAAAGTGCTAAGTAAGATTTGACCCAATTGCGTTATATACAAATGAGGTACATCTGTATTTTCACAATCTATAAATGAGGTACAGATCGCTTTTGGGTACAGAGCTCTTTTAGGACTGCCTACCTTAGCTGACGAATCCACATACTTGGATTTGAAGCCGCTAGCCTGGGCTCCAAAAGAATGTAATATCCAGTAGGACATCATCCTACATGAAACTGAAAATATCAAAATGACATCAAATTTAAACAGGTGTATGTTTTCTACTGATAGTACATTGATTGGTTCGATAATTTTAAAAAAAAAAAAAAACAAAAATAGGAAAGAAAATGGCATTAAGTTTGGGTTGTTTCTTGGGCACATTGATTTCCTTCTATCGAGAACGCATTCACTCGGGTGTATGTACGATTCCATCATATTTGGTTGTTGGCGATCAGTTATCTCTCAAGACTAGCGCGATATGATTGTAAGGGAGCTCCCGATATTGATGTAGCAACATCATATCTTGGTAGTTCAATCTATGTGGTCATAGTGCACTTGGTTAGGAATCTATAGCAATTTCTATTAACAATGTCTCCCCTCACTAAACTTGGTGGATTAAGACATTCAACTCGTAAAATTAAGTCACACTTTTTAAGTGAGGTAGATGACTTAAAAGTCTCAATGGTGCCATAAACCACTCATTATCTCCATTCAAGCACAAGTTACACATTAATTTCTATCGTCTGCGTTATACTCATTTTCAATTGAACGATTTTGAGTACACCACTTCCTAATTTCTTAAATTTTGTTAAAGTCAAATTTTTATTGGACCACATCTAGAAAAATTCACATACCACTTTCAAAAATTGATTCCCTTGGCCACTCCCCCAATGAACTTGCTAATTTAAAATCTGAGCAATTATTCTACCTTAGTAATTGAGAAACTATTCATGGTGGCCGTTTAGGCTTACTTTTACTTTTCTTTAAAAAATAAAATAAAGATTCAAATTTTTTATTTTATTATCATGGCTTTGAGTTTGATGAGTGTTTTTGCTCACAAGAATAATATGGTAGATTTTTTTAATTTGTTGTTTTCTTTTGAATGTGGTTGGTTTTTGGAGGAATCTGCACTAATCCAGTACTCAAAGTGCTTTTTCTTCTAAAAGTGCTACATTAGTTGGTTCCATGGAGTAGACAGGATATTTGGGGCATGGGGATTGTGTCAGAATTTGCCTAACAATCAACACTTTGCCCACAACATTGTTTGGTACTTTCATCATGAAACATTTGGCTTACAAGCAAACCTGCTATGCAACTTCATTAGAAAAAAGCCATTAATCTTTTAAAGATGATTTGATTTTATGGAAAGAAACGCAAAAAAGGGGGATGAATGTTCTCAAAAGCCACTCACCAAATGATGGGCCCTTAAAACAATAAAAGCAAAGGTTGTTTCTGCTCAGGTGGACAAAGCCCATATGCCATTTCCAGCTTTAGCAGCTGAATAGGGAATTATGCTATCATACATTATGCAATAGGCAAGAATAGCCGAATGGCTCTTGCTCCCATAAAAATTTTATTCTGTCACTCAATGAACAAAGTGTTGGATTCTGCTTTTGGTTACTCAATTGACCAAAAAGATTGATTGTTTTGAGTATAGGGTAAAGGACACTTACGAGGGCATTCTTGGTTTTAAGAAGCCGGGGCCCCTGAGGGGGAGGGCTCTTTGCTCGACCCCAAAGGTGTAGGCTTCTTGAAACCAAGAATGCCCGAGTGGGTGTTGTAGAGCATTGTGCTAAAAATTCTTGAAGCTGCACCTTCAAATGGGCTAAAATCCAAAATTTCTTCCGACTGCGCGTTTGGATGGTCCAAATTGTGCTTGCATAGTCGGATTGTGCTTGCTCAACGATAATAGGGGCATAAAGCTTCCGCGGGAACCTCTGCGGCGAGTGCTTTACATAATGAAAGAAATAAGTGTTGATGTCACCATGTGCAATAGTGACAAATAGAGATTGTCTTCTAAAGATCCAGGAAAGTTGATAGGGCATTTTGCTATTTTAGGTAGCCTAGATCTAGGAGTTAAAATCAATGTTTTTGCTCAAGATTGTTAGTGAGTGTTCCCTATGATACAAGGTGTATGTGGAAAAACTTGCAACGTTAAACTTTTAATTTTTTAAATCACCAAATGGATTTTTTTGATTTTAAGTCCAAAATGGGCAACTTAACAAGTCTAACCGTTGTGAATAGCAATCTAAATCTCATCTTCTATCTCTAAGAAATTCCTTGACCCTTAACAACCAAGCAAGCCCACGGGGCTTTTTTCCAATAGATCTTTGTAGATTTCAATGTACTTAACCTTTCAATTATATTTTGAAATTGAATAGTCAAAATGGTCACCTTCTTATGACGCATTCAAAAGTGAGATTTTACGATTCAAATCTAAATCTGTATGCTCAGTGATTTTTTGCTTGGAAAGGATCGTGGTAGGTAGGAGGTTGACGTTGTACAGAACCTTGTAGTAGGTTGCAAGCTCATTCAAGATGCCCAACTTTAAAAAGAGCACTTTTTTCAGGATGCCCAAGTCTAAAAAATGTTGTAATACAATTTTGGGCTACCGGTTTAAGACCTCATTGGCGTTGTAGAGTTACTTGCATAGCTATCAACGGACTTTAGCATCACTCTTTGTTGTGTGATGGTTACATTAATATTTATTATTAAAATAAAAAACGTACACCCATTGTGTCTTTGCGAATTGTCACAAAAATTGACACGGCAACACAAAAGAATGTCAAGATAGTAAGACATATCCAATGTAGTGTTGCCACATCTATGCAAATGGGCTCCATAGAGAGCATGATATCTCAACCTATAAGGGCATCCTCAATGGACATGGACTACACTCCCTCCAAACCAAATTCTATCTTTTGACTGATTTAAAATTAGAAATTAAAATTACCATCGCTAGAAGCGCATGTAAATTAACGTGAGATATTTCTCAAGAATTTTTTTGTGAAATTGGAACGTAGGTGAAATCCCTCATTGAAAACATCACATTTTCAAAATCGAATTCGAACAAAATTTTGTTTATGGATTTTAGATGTGACTTTCTTGTAGGTCAACGTAGAGCTTCTGCTTTAAGAGTTAGTGTGGAATCATGTATTTATAAGTTGGATTTGTACGGTGAAAAAGTGAAACTAAAACTTCGATTCAATTTGGCTTTGACTGAATTTGCAAAAACTGAAATTTTGATTGAATATAACTTTGGACCGTGAAATTTGATACAAATTGGTGTGTAGACAAATAAGTAATCATAAAGAAGATCCTCTCGGTTGGATCTCTCAAAATTGTAAAATTTGTCAATGGATTTTATATGTGAGTGTCGTGCGGTTCAGGGTAGAGCTTTTGCTTTATGGGTTAGTGCCAAATCATGTATTTATAAGTTGGATATGTACGGTGTGAAACTTAAACAAAAACTTTGACTGAATTTGATTTTAATTGAATTTGCAAAAACTGAAATTTTGACAGAATATAATTTTGTAGGGTGAAATTTGATACAACATGGTGAGTAGACCTATTAGATAATCATAAAGAAGATCCTCCCACCTAGATCTCTCAAAATCCTATTCCAACAAAAAAAAAAAAATGGATTTTAGATGTGACTCTCTTGTAGGTCAGCATAGAGCTTTTGCATTAGGTGTTACTAGGTGTTAGTGTCGAATCATGTATCTATAAGTAGGATTTGTACGATGAAAAACTGAAACCGAAACTTTGACTACATTTGACTTTGAGTGAATTTGCCAAACTAAAATTTTCATTGAATATAATTTTGAACCGTGAAATTTGATACAAATTGGTGATTAGACCAATAAGATAATTAGAAAGAAGATCTTCCCGGTTAGATCTCTCAAAATCTTATACGAACAAAATTTTGATCATGGATTTAGATGCGATTGTCATGCGGGTCAGCATAGAGCTTTTGTTCAAGGGTAAGTGTCAAATCATGTAGCTATAAGTTGAATTTGTATGGTGAAAAACTAAAACTAAAACTTTGACTGAATTTGACTTTGACTGAATTTCCAAAAACTGAATTTTTGATTGAACATGATTTTGAACCGTGAAATTTTATACTAATTGGTGCGTAAACCAATTAGATAATCATAAAGAAGATCATCATGGCTGGATCTCTCAAACTCAAATTGGAACAAAATTTTGTTTAAAGATTTTAGATGTAATTGTCGTGCAAGTGAGGGTAGAGCTTGTGCTTTAGGGGTTAGTGTGGAATCATGTATCTATAAGGTGGATTTGTACGGTGAAAAACTAAACTGAAACTTTGACTAAATCTGACTTTGACTAAATCTGACTTTGAGTGAATTTGCAAAAATAATGATCATCATGAAATTAACAAATTTTCACATCCCATAAGAAAGAAGTAGAAAGAATCTACAAGGGACTTGTTATACAATTGTAAGTGGTAATTTAAGTAGATAATGCAAAAAAAATAATAACGATAATTAAATCCTTATTATTTGAAATGCTTAGATTGAGTTTATTAGCACCTGAAGTAGAAGAAGGTTCTTTTTTATAATTTGAACAATTTTATATCAAGGACCTTTAGGGGTTAACTTCACGCCAATGTTGTTGGAACTTAGAGGGAACAATTTCCTCTGCCGTGCAAGTGATTTAAGAGAAAAACACTTCACGCTACTCTGAATGGAACCCACATGGAGTAATTACACTTGAACCATTTGTTGTCACGCAAGTGATTTAACCAACAACATCAAGGAAAAATATCTACACATGGCTCCCGTTGTGACTAAACCAACCACGGACCCGACAATCAACCCCCTACCCAATGGATGTGTAATTTTTCTGCTTTTACGACTCCAATTGTGTTTCATCAAGCAAAAATCAACATGCGACAAAAATACTAATTTGAGTTTACGGTTGATTGCTTTCATCTTGGTTTCTTTCTATCCGTCATAAGAGTCCCCCCAACCAACCAACGAAAGGGAGGAAGTGATGGGATGATGGCATGGCCATGGCCATCCATAGCCAGCGCACTGAATATGAAACAGTCTAGGGGGAATTGAAGTGTTGCTGCTTTCTTTTCTTGTGGTGTCATTCGTTTGGGAGTGATGGCCACCGCCCAAAAAGAGCACTCCCCTCTGTGGTCCCATGCCAGGGACCCTACTCCTGTGCATTCAGTGGCGGAAACCCTAGAAACACCAACATGATTCCCACCCATTACAACTCACAATAACCCCCTGTTTTGTGATAGTCAAAAGCTTGATGGTGATTGCTTGATTGCAAACAAGATAACCCACATTATCAAAACAAACTTATGAGCTTACTTTTGTCCTGGATCCCAACATTGAAAAAGAAACCCATTCAAGATTGATAGGTATATGAAAATAATCACAAATGCAAGAGCTAACCCTTATGGTAAGGACTCCAAAAAAGTATGAAGTTCATTTTCTCCATGGTAAACTGTCTTGCTTGTTTTTCCCCTAATTTTTCAACAAAATCTTGTCTCTTATAGTATGTCACGGATGATAATTGTTGTGGGTAAAAATGTGTGGTTTATAAGGTCAAGATTTTCAAACGAGGAATAAGTGTTGTAGTAGGCCATGCTAAAGACTAAGTAGCATAACATGGGGTTAGTAGTGTTGGTTGGGAATCTTGGCATGGATGGGCTTGACCTCGAACATGGAAATTCCACAAACATTCTGCAGTGGGGGGAGGAGGAGGTGATGCGAGCAGCCGGATTGCAAGTTCGGCTGCCACCCAGGACACATTCAAAACCTCGGCCATTACTGAATCCCCATTCAATTTTATGATTGCAAAGTCCATGGCCGTGAGCTAAAGTTGCAATCGCCGCCAAACCGTCCAAAACCCCACTGGGTCGTCCCTCTTGCCTCATATTGCTGGCTTCCCCAAACTCTACATGAGAGTCCGCATCACATGAATAAACGACCAATAAAAAAACGAGCCCCCCCCCGTCCATTTGCTTCCTTTCCAAGCAATATTACATGTCATGCACATACAACCTCACAAACCCCTTTTATTTTTATTTTTTTTTAGTTACAAAATAAATTGAGAACCAATCAAATTGAGGGGCTTGGATGGTGGGCATGGGGTGAGCTTTTGGTTGAAATGTTCATATACAATGACTGCTTACTTTGATTGATTGTATTTGTGAGCAAACAAGCTACGCCCGCCCCAATTGATGTGGCCGTAAAGGGAGTAGCTTGGTAAACCGAGTCCGTTTGCCCACCCAGACCTGTCTGGCTCAATTGGATGTGCCTACATGCGTACATTCATTTGCCGCCTCCTCAAATGGGCCCCTCCGGGACGGACCGACCGCCCTTCCGTTGAGTTGAGTCCCACCTCCTCCAGGAAGGTTGCAATCAAAAGCGCATTCCCAAACGACCCACAGGAGTACAGTGGTATGAGTGTAGGGACACATGGTCCAACCTGGTTTATCCACCCTACCTGCATAAAGCATCCAATATTTTTGCATCGTTTGGGGCACAGTGGAATTACAGCCATTTTATGTCACTTTTTGTTCGCTTTAGGTCTCATTTGGTATTATCATGTTTGGCCACTCTTGGTACAGTCATGTTTGGTACATTCACATTTAGTCACTTTTCGTATGAAAAAGCGTTTATAGCGTTTATATTGCAACACACATGGCCTTTGTGGATAAAGCTGACCAGGTACACTGTTGAGTTTAAGCCCAAAGGTCCATCGGAAGGTCCACGAAAAAATTTGTGGTGAAAAGATTTGCCAATAGAATTTCTTGACTCAATTAAATGGGCTTCCTACGGTGAAAAAATGCCTTAATTTTTGCAAAGATGCAAAAACTAGACGGCAACACTAATGTGCATGCCATGTCTTCATCACATTTTGGATGGAATTTATATTTCCAACACAAAAACTAGATTCAAATTGAAGTTCAACCCAAAAATTAAAGTTGCACTCCAAGGGTGGATGAAGGTGATACCATTCTTCGGGAACCATGTATTGCTTTTGGTCTTTACATTCTAGAAACATCAATGCAAATCCAATAGCAAAAAAATTCAAAACTGTAGAAGTTGTATAACAAAGTATATATTAACCTCTAATAGGATGGATTCATATATTGCCAATCGGAAGAAACTAAGATGTTCTTTAGAAAGAATCTCATGTAAGATACAAACAAAACTGAATCATCACATGGTTAGATAAAGCAAGTTGAAGCATGATATGAAGTAAGATAAAAGTGATAAAAGTTGTTGTGAGAATTGAGTGTGAGAGAAACAATATATTCAAAATTTCTACCATTGATTTCTAAGTTGTATATATGAAGGCAACAAACACTTTTTGGTTGGAAGTGAAATGAAATGGAGCGTACATGATATCATACAATAGAAATATGCCCCTTGTCATGAAGATTGACTACACAACATGACAATGCCAATATACTACAATTAGATGTGACATGTTGCCAAGAACTTTATAAACAACAAAAGTGACAACAAGACGTAATAAGAGTTGGCGCCATTTTTGTCAAGCACGGAACCAAGTGACCCACCACTTCACTTTTTCGCTGAGGAGGCCCTCAACAAACAAGGTTTGGGAATATCTTTTTGCTATATCCTTGAAACGCTGGCCAGGCCCACAGGCGTGTAAAGACTTCACTACTTTTAGTAAAAGAGGTATATAACTATTCTTAGTATTTTTGCTAAAATATCAATGATATACAGTCTCATTTTGTTGGCTCTTTTTCTATCCCATTTCATAGGAAAAGCTTCTAAAACTCAACTTGTTTCAAATAACATTCTCAAAAGCTTGCTTACGTACAATCACCCCCACAAAGGGCTCGCACAAGTTTTCTTGTAAGCCTTTTCTTTGTTTGCATCAAATTAAAAAAAAGGAACATTATTTGAGAAATCCACAAAGTGTGACGACATATTGGATCTTGATGAGTTAGCATCCATGTATTGGCATTCGATTCTTATGTATCGTGTCAATCATCATCTTAATTTATCAAAATCCATAATAGATCAAAAGTGTATCTATCAACTTTCAAAACAACAATTGAGGATTCTATATGCTAATATGTCCAAGTATTTAGGTGAAACTTGGTGAACTTTTGAACCTAGTCATTCCAAACTCAAATGTACATAAGTTATATAAGTGCAACGCCAAGCGTAGAATTGAACCATTAGTTGTGTTCTCAATTATTTTTGCCATGAGTAGGTATCAATCTAGTGCTCTCATCAACAAACATGTATAAGAATACTTCATGTATATATGAATATCAAAATAAAAATACTTGACTGAAAATTTATTTCAAACTATCTCATCTATACAAATTTAGGGGAAATAACATAGCCTAGAAAGTGGCACTCATGAATGTTCCTCTTTCAAAACCTCTTGTTCCATTGCACACAAGCATTAGAACTATGTAAGCATCTCCTTGCATCTTTGATTATGATTCATCAAAAATAAATTCATAATAATTTTAAAAATTTATTGAACATTGAAAATAAAAAATCTATGAAACTTCATATCAATGTCTGATTTATTTTCTCTAAACGAGAAAATCATGTGTCTTGAATCTATAATATTTGTTGAGACATGCTACTTCTTCAAAATGCATCCCATGTGAATGAAGCACTATGTGTTAGAGATTTTGGTATAGCAATGATCAACTATAGCACAATAATGGTAATGTGGATTATGATATAGAAGTAGATCCTAACTCTTTAAGAAATTTGTGATAACAAAAACCAAATTGGTGACTCTTTCTTTGAGCCAAAGAAACTCATCTAATCTAGTTTAATGTAAGCACAAAATCTCTTGAAAAGAACTTGCATTATCATATTGGCAAACTCTCAAACCTAAAGAGATTCTAATTCCTTTACATGTGATTTTTTTTTAATAATATACTTCAAACCCATAAATAATTGTTAAAGTTTGTAAAAGGCGCTCACCCCACTACAAATGCTAAACTAGAATTCAAAAAATGGTGCAAGGTAATTAGGTTGATGTCTCTCACAATTTTTTTGCTAAAGTCAAATTTCTCATTCATAATTGCCAAATTTAGAAGTTAGACTTGATTGTTCATTTCTTGGAAATCACCCCTTCGGAAAGGACAAAGAGGATATTATACAAAGCATTTAAAAACTATCTCAAACAACTCTCAAAGCTTATTTCACATATACCTTGTGGAATAAACTTTGCAATTGAAGCGAGGAGTGAAGCACTACCTTAACCCCTAAAGTTGACTGAGGCCATATTTTGGTCGTTTGGGGTTTGGTGAGCCTCTGACTTACTATTTTTAACTTGCATGAAGTTAAAACCTTTTGCAAGTTGTAGAGTTTTTCCATACCTAAGTTTCGAGAAGTCATCTCACGCATCATAATTCGTCATACTTTAGGAGATATCCACGGTCAAAGTTTGAAAACACTATTTGAAATCTGCCCAAAACTGCCCAAACTGTTCATTTATTCTCAAAATCTGCCCAAAATCAATTAGAACGCATAAACTTCAAAAATCCACCAAATATTGAGATTTTACTCTTTTCCAGGTCTTGTTTTTTGCACATGAAAATAAGGTTCCAAGCCATGATCTCACCATATGGATTTTCAATCCAAGTATTCTTTGTACTCCAATTTTCAATGTTTTTAACCCTTAAAGGCGCCTGGCGTCCCCTCAGGCTATTTTCCAACAGAATCTTGCCTGTAGCTCTTTTGATTCTCAAATTTTCACTTAGTTTTTTATATCATTCTGGTCACCTTTTTGTGATGCATCTACAAAGTGAAATCCTACAATTCAAATTGCAATTTGTATGAGTGATTTGTGCTTTGAAAGGATTGTGGTAGGTAGGTTGGGATTGCACAAAACCTTGCAGGAGGTTGCAAACTCATCATTGATTGGTTCATTCATGTTGCCCAAGTCCAAAAGATGCTGAGATCCAATTTTGGGCTGCCCATTGAGGAGTGGAAGGACCTTTAAGGGTTAACATATATCGAGAAAGCTGCCTCCAAAAAGATTCGTGAAATCATTGGAAGAATGTATACATACAACATACGGATAAAGTCCTTTTGGGATACGCCATTGTATACGATAATAAAAGGCGCACAAAAGTACATGGGTTAATAAATGACCTAATAATGGCTGGAAGGAAAAAAACAAATGAGTATGGGCAAGTTGACTGCAGTTGACAATTAAGTTATTCTGTTTCACCAGGCTCCTTCAATGTGATGAAAGTCCACCATAATATGCTCCCTTACTTCAGGTGCACCCCATTTAATGTGTAGTGATTCACTGCTTGGCCTTCATTAGCCTCAATTCATAATTAAGTTAAATGTCACCTCATAATGAGTGACCACAACAAATACTCATTATTAAGGAAGAGGCTAGGCATCTTCATCTGATCATTCAAGTATTCTTGCATGCAACACTGATGGCCATGAATTTTTCAAATATGGTAGAGCAGCCAAAAATGGCGCAGTGCCGAAAATGGAGCCCTAGTAATCTTCACTGTCACGTACATAATAGCTTCTCCATACAACAGTACCATGTACACGCTGCAAAGATTATAGGGCGTCACTTTAGGGCACCATTTTAAGAACACCTATATTTCCATCTTTAAAAGTTCATTACTTGATGTAAAAGAGTCGAAAATTGATGATTCCACTTGCTCTAGTTTTCTACTAATTTTCCCCATGCACAAAAAATGATGATCAATTTTTCTTGCCGTGCCTGTGCTATGGTAAGGTGCCCTACAATGGCGCAATTTTCAGCACAGAAAATCTACAGGAATGTTGCCAGTGCAAGCAATTTTTGTGCATGGGGAAAATTAGTAGAAAACTAGAGCAAGTGGAATCATCATTTTTCGACTCTTCTACAGTAAGTAATGAATTTTTAAAGATGGAAATGTAGGTGTTCCTAAAATGGAGCCCTAAAGTGACGCCCTATAATCTTTGCAATGTGTACATGGTATTGTTGTTTGGAGAAGCTATTATGTACGTGACAATGAAGATTACTAGGGCTCCATTTTCGGCACTGCGCCATTTTTGGCTGCTCAACCAAAGCACAGGCACGGCAAGAAAAATTGATCATCAAATGATCACTTACATAACCACTTGCCACTGTACCCATTTTACTTGCCACTCTCAATCAGCCGACTTTTTTTTTTTTTTTTTTTTTTTTTTTGAAGCAAATGGTGACTTTATTCCATAGCATAAAATAAATGACACCGTAGCACAACCGAGCTGTTAAACAGCTGGCGACCTGATCAAGAACCTTACCAATTTTGTTTTTGAGAATAATAACCTGTACCTAAAAGAATTACATACTCTTATCGAACTAAAAATCTACCCACTTGAGGCCTGTGGAAATTCCACACAGGTTCATCGTGCATGACTGTTAGGAAGAGTCCTGCGTGCTGCCATAGCGATGTAAACGATCCTTCCGCGGCTGGGGCGCTTCGCGGCTGGTTCTGTCTACTCCATTGTACTTGGGCCCATGAGGCTCGAGCCAGATCGATGATGGCGTCCCATACTGCCGATTCGAGAACGTGTGTGGGCCATCGAGTTTGATTGAAAACCCATTGATTCCGCTGTATCCACACCGTCCAGAGAATAGCCCCTCGAATGAGTGACCAAGTACCTGCAAACGGGTGAAATGGAACCGGCAGTGGTGTCCCCAGTATGCACTGCTCCCAGGTGAACATCGGCCAGGGCATGGTATCGATGGGGGTGCCTGCCAGCTTGTGCATGATTGTACCCCCATATGCCCACGCACTAGCTGCGTATTCACAGGAGTATAGACAGTGCGTAATGGTCTCTGGCACCCCTCTATCGCACGCTGGGCATTCCGCCGATTCGCCAGGAAAGGCTCGACAGCGCCATGAGTTGACAGCCACCGCTTTGTGGCAAATGCTCCATAAGAATGCAGCCTCTTTACGGGGCCTCGCTGGATGCCAAATTGCTTTCCAATCAGGCTCAAACCCCAGGGTGATCAGGCCTTGCCATTTATCCGCAATTGGACGACACAGTGTCAGGCGCGGTTTGGTCATCGTGCGCCCCAGCTTGGCCGTGTATGTGTAGATGGACTCACCCGTATCCCATTGCCACCTTCCCGGGTCAAAGGTTAATCTTGCCAGCGGAGCAAGATAGAAGCTACGAGTGATGCGTGGGGATTTCGAGATCTGGGAGACTTGGATGATTCGAATCCGCAACAGAGTACCTGACAATGTATCCTCAATGAGTGCGGCCTCCGGAAGCGCATGCAGTTGACGTGACGTGCTCCCTAATCGGTACCGTGGGTGCAGTGCTGGTACTATGAGCGCCGGGGTGTGGACCCAGAGGGTGGGACAGAACACCGTTGATGCCTGGAACACCACAGTGGGGTCGTCGTCTAAGGATGCTGGAAAACAACCCAGCCAGTCATCAGGTTCAGCACGAATGACTGTCACATCAAACCTCGCCCGCCAGTCACCGGGGATGTTCTGATGGACGTTCTCCAACATAGCCTGCTCCGCGTCCCGCAGACGATATTGCTGACGTAGTTGGGCCCATGGTTTCGGTGTGAGTGACCGCGGAAGGCACAAATCCTGGAGGGATTGTAATCCGCGATGCGCCAGCGTACGTGCTCGGGCGATGGTGAAGCCGAATTGCTCGCCCAGGAACCGCGAATTCCACCAAAGTTTCGTATTCCTAATCTCATCTGCGTTGACAGGAGGCCGGGCTTCGATGTGTGGCGTCAGCCCGCGCCATGCCTTAAGGAGATGGGCCCAGAATGACGACGGTCGGGCTGTTGTGAAGCGGGGCATGAGAGCCCATTCCAGACTCGGTGGCCATGCTCCGGAGTTGGGCGGTTGAATTTGGCCAAGTCTGTGGCGCATGAGAATCCCGAGTGGTGAGTCACCTGGCAGGAGGGCTTTAAGAATCCATTTGCTGGAGAGTGACATAAGTGCTTCATGGGGATCAATGAGACCCAGGCCGCCAACTTGCTTCGCAGCGCAGCAGTCATCCCACATAACTCGGGTCCGGGAGTGTTTACCTGTACCTGACCACAGGAAGTTACGCAGGGCCGCCCTGAGTCTGGTAAGCACGCTTTTCGATCCGTGCCATAAGCTGAGAAAATACCACAACGATGATGCCAAGACCGAGTTCGCCACTACCACTCGCGCTGCCAATGACAGGTGGACCGTGGCCCAGTAGGTGATTTTCTTCGTGACTTTCCTCTCCAGGAATGCGTCAACATCGGCAGTCTCCAGCGTGATCCCGAAAGGCGTACCCAGCAGTTTGGACATCGCTCTCGGTGATTCGATGTTGCATCCGAACAGTCCTAACCATCGGGGAGGGGGAGCGTCGCCGTACCAGTATAACCCGCATTTTGCCCTGTTGATGGTGAGGCCTGTGGCGTGGCCAAATTCTGTGAGCAACTCCGATGCTGCCTGCAGGCATTCTTGGGTGCCCCTCAACGAGTAAGTGGTGTCATCGGCGAACTGGGACAAAAGGTGCTGTGACACGCCATTGGGGAGGAGAATGCCACTCATTCGTCCTTGCTGAACAGCTACCTGTGTGGCCGTGGCAAGAGATTCGGCTACCAGCAGAAAAAGAAACGGGGCCAGTGGACATCCTTGGCGCACACCACGCCGGATGGGAAATTCCTTCGTACATAGTCCATTGATGGTGACTGCTGCAGACGCACCTTGTAGCAACATTTCTACCATTTGAACAAAAGTTTCTGGAAACCCCATCTTCCTAAGCACTTGAAACAAAAAGCTCCAACTAACCGAATCATACGCCTTAGAAAAATCCAATTTGAGCATAATTAATGGTTGCTCTGATTCGTGAGCCCAACTAATAACTTCGTGCTGCACAAGGACAGTGTCTAGGATATACCGAGTTGGAAGGAATGCAGACTGTCCCGGGTGTATGAGCTCGGGGAGAATGACCTGTAATCGCAGTTGCAGTACCTTCGCGAACAGCTTGTAGGCGATGTTCAGTAACGTGATGGGCCGCCAATGGGTTATAAACTCAAGGTCGCCGTCCTTAGGCAAAAGAATTACTAGGCCTTTGTTTAAACCGGGTGGGAAGAAACCTTGATGCACCGCAAGTTCGAGCATAGCATGCAGGTCTGGACCGATCAGGTCCCAGAACTTGACGTAAAACTCGACGATGATGCCGTCCGGCCCTGGGCTCTTGCCTTGTGCCATTTGGGTGAAGGCCCGATGAAGTTCCAGAATGTCTGGTGGCCGCCCCAGGTTCGTGACTACTGCCGCTGGGAATCGGCTTGTGAGTGTATCGGGGATGATACCCAGCAGCGTGGACTCCGCTGCCTGCTGGATCGGAGACTGGGGTGTCGCCGCGTATAGGTCCGTATAGTATTCTAACACCCTGGCTTCGATCTGCTCTCTGTCCGTCAGTCGCTGGCCTGTGGCGTCATGAATAGCGGCGATACGTGTAGCATGGCGCTGTTCACGTACTGCCTTAAAGAATTCGGCACTTACTTTGTCCCCCCGATGCTTCCATCTGATGCGCGTCCTAGCTTTTCGGCCAGCCAACTTCCTCTCTTGTAACAAGGCGAGTCTGGAGCGGCATTCTCCTCGATGCTGCATGAGTTGCTCATCTCCTGGCGAAGACTGCGCCTGGTGGGTGGCTCTTTCAAGAGCGGCCGTTAGGCCATCTTCATCTTCGCGGAACTTCGCGGCTTTGGCCCGGCAGTACCCTCGATAGAATCGAGAGACCTTTTTCATTTTGGAAAAAAAGGTCATTCCAGGTAAGGCAGACTGCCAGATCCGGCGAATGGTCGGTGCTGCTTCTTCGAGCCATGCACCACTCATCTTCCAATGAGTGGGCCTGGGTGGTTGCTCCGCTAGCTGCAGGGAGATCACCAACGGGTGATGATCGGATCGCGTGAGGTCCCCTCTAATACAGTAAGTCAGTAGCTTGCGTTCAGGTGCCTGGGCCTGCGATTTGAACAGGTAGAGACGGTCGAGCCGAGCCATCGCGCGATCCTCTCCCGGCCGTTGGTTGTCCCATGAGAACTGTAAACTGCCGCTGGTGCGCGGATTGTCTTCCACCTGGAAGGTAGCTTTAAGTGCATCAAAGAGTAGTCTCTCACGTGCCGGCATCAGGGAGCCACTTTGGCGAGTTTTATCGCTCCGGGTCTCCACCATATTGAAGTCCCCGAGAATAAGCCACCGGCACTGGCGCGGTAACTCTCGAGCGAGGGTCTCCCACAGGATACATCGTGTGGGCGAGTCGTTGGGGGCGTAGAGATTAACCATCCCCACGTCCCCACCAGGTAGGCCTGTAAGTATGATCCATTGCGCTCGATTGGCAAGGATTGTGCCTTGGGCTCTGATGTTCCTTGCCCACCTGTGATGTGTCATGAGTAAAATCCCCCCACACCCGGCACCTTGTTCCTCCGGTGCATGCCTGTAGCCGACTGTGGCATCCACTCCAAAACTTGTTGATTGTCTCCAGAGTCGTTGGCTGGCCTGGGATAGAGCAGGGCCTCGCATTTTGTGTTCTTGAACTGCAACAATATCGAGTGCTGGGGTGCATCGCTGGATGTACCCATGTAGTGTGTCGACGGCTGCTGACTCGTTTAGGCCGCGCACATTCACAGATAGAATGTTTATCTTCATGACGGTGAAGGGGATCCTGTGTCCCTGGCACATTGATTAGACAGCGTTCTGAAACCCCAGAAATCCGTTGGGGGAGGCTGCGTAGGTGATGTAGACGTTTTCTGCCGAGCAGATGCCCTGATGGCTCGAAGTGATGACTGGCCCTGCGGAGAGGGTTCTTGAGGGACGGATTCCGGCGTCCGCACCTCTGCTTGCGCGGCCTCCCTGGTTTCGACGTTAGAATCCCGTATGGGTATAGCCGTGCTGGCCTTGGCTGCTGCTTCGGGTTCAGACTGTATCTCCATGTGCCCTGGAGGGGGCATGCATCCGTCCGGTTGTGGCTGGTTAGTTTCGTTCGAAGCTGCTGGCGATGGGAGATGAGACGATGCATCTTCAAAGTGATCGATGTCTGTCGACACAACATCCTGAACCTGCGATTTGTGTGTCGGTAGCATATCCGCCTGTCCGATCGGTTGGCCTGAAGGGGGGGACACGTCGAGGTGAACTCCTTCGTGAATACCAAGCATTGCTGGGATCTCATGGACCGAGTCTACGGTTTCATGCACCAGCGTTGACTGCCGCTGTTCAGGCCTGGATGTGTCAGTCGGGTCAGCCAACCCCGGGTACGTCAGAGTTTGATCATGACCTGGTGAATTGGTCGTGCTACCCCCTGTATCGTTGGATACTGCGCCATTATCCGGCGTGCCTCCACCGTGCGTTGCTCCTGTGGGGATCAGATCCCTCTCATCTGAGATGTCGATTTCCATATCTTGAGCGTCGTCGCTTGTTCCCTGGGAATCCGATGACAGGATGATGGTCTCTGCTTGAGGTGGATGAATCAGCCGACTTTTCATCAAAAACCAAAGCTCGAACTTGTGCTCACTTGCTGAACCTTGTGAGTGACTAATTGCAATGTAGAAAAGTTTATCGTCATCACGGCTCTGAAACAATTTTCTCTCCTTCATCGTGTCCTATGTGACCATTTTTTCCTGCCATGGCAAGTTGAGCGTCATTTTTGACCAATTTTATGAAATAACCAAAACATGCCATGGACTAGCGAAGTGAAGACAAAGAGAATTAGTGATTCACTCCAATCCTCTCCTGTGACTGCCTCCAATTGTCATATGCGTCTACATATGGGAATGACTCAAGAGTCCACCAATCTTGCCTATACAAACAGATACATGTATTTAGTCCACCACCCCACCGATTTCGCAATCCGTTCTTTATGAACGCTAATGTTGAAAAGGTTCTCTTATTCTTGCAAGACCCCCGTGATGGCAATTTATGCAAGTTTCATATACTCACGAAGCGATGTATTACACCCGAGTTTTTGCTACATGTTGGTCATGAGATTGATAGAATCTGGATTCTCCATGGCCTTTGACGCTTGACTGCTCATCGTCATCTTGAACAATGATGTCTGCATGTCCAAGAGCTTAGCATCAAGGGGAGCACCAATTTCCTGCCTTGGCAACTCGTTGTTAGATAGATTCGTCACATACCTCGTAGTGCAAAACCACTTTTTAATTGTGACCAAGTGAGTAGGGAAAAGCTCATCGCAGCTTTCCCACAACCAAAATTGCGGAAATGTGATGCCTAATGCCTCCATAATATCACAGTGGGGAAACCGCTTCTCCAATTGCAAAATAAGTAGTTGAACATTGTCCTTTAACACTTCTACCTGGAAGTCTGGGTAACGTGGAAGTCGTCATTTTCCACCAAAATCACCCCAAGGGTCAATGGAATGAACCGGATAAGTTTGCTCGTTGATGCGAAAGATAATGTCTCACCTTGCTTGTTCAAGTTCATAACCCATTCTTGCGAAATGGTGTATGAGTGGTTGTTCACCACATCCATGAAAGGCATGAAGAGCTCAAAATCCAAAGCTTGGTATGAAGTCACACAATTGCAATACATTTTAAATAATTTGCTCTGACAAATTTTCAGAGCTGCAATGAAATATGATAAATTTTTTTGCGAGATTGTGCAAATTTTATCAAAGATTGCACACATTCGAGCATAGGTAGGATGCAAGGTAGAGCAAGCAATGTAGTCACATCACAAAGAAGAGAAAGATTGCATCATTCAAGCAATTCTTTCCTCATCCTTTCCAAGCTTCACCGAAGATTCACTGGAGGTACATTTCAAAGGTTGTAACAAAGATATCCAACGAGTGTCGACCTTGTTGAGAATTTTCAAACCTTCTGTCTCCACAACTTCTGCAAGCTTTGTGAACTCTTGATGGCATTTGGAAGAGCAACTAAAATATTGGTACAAGGACTTGCAAAGAGTTTCCAAACTCGATACCAAAGGGAGATTTGTGAGAGCCTCAACTGCCAAATCGGTTCGATGTGCAAAGTCATGGATACCAATGACATAATGAGCAAACACCTCCTTCTAGCGCTCAATAACTCCAGTCCTAGAACCCTAAAAATTGCATCACCTTCGGCTCCAAAAGAAATCAGTTTTTTAACACAAACTTGACTCTAGATGAATAATCAGAATCTAGATTCACAAGGCCATGGAGATGCACGTGATCATTACAGTGAGGTTTTTGGCTATGGCAGCATCACAAACTTTCTAAATACTAGCATATGACTCTCACGGCAAAATTTACGCAGTAGTAGATGTGTACACCCAGCCATTGCTCGTTGTCACAAGCATTAACCTCATCCGCGCTTAAAGAGATGTACTTAACCTTTGCAATGCCAAAACGTAGCCGATCATTTCAAACCTTTGCTACAGAATGGGCAAGCTTCCATCCTAGAGGCTGACTCTAATGCTTCTTCGGCATTTGTGGAAGATTCAGGGTTGATAGAAGACCCTCCGTGGCTAAATAGTCACACATGGGTTGCCCTTTGCTTCATGATGTCTGAACAAGCACTTAGCTGCACAATCTTCAACTTTCGCTCCTTCGGAACGCTAAGTTGTAGTTGTTGTACAATTATATCACCACCCTCAAAATAAATCCGCTCGTGCCCAAGTAGTAGCCCTTCCCACGCTGAATCTTACCCATGTGTGTAAGAGTTTTCCGCCTATCAACATGCTTCAAGAGTGAGTCGACTTTGAGAACAAGCAATTGCTCTTTCCCCTCTACCTCTGAACAAACCTTACACAAAACTTGAGTAACTCTAACGCCACTTCCAATGACACCTTTAGCCCATGGGAGTTTGGCAGCCACTGAATCTTGGAAGTGACGATTGAGTTCATAGTTTATTTTTCTTGTTTTCTTGTTGCCTCATGAGGAGCTTGGATTTTTTGAGATCCTCCAACCATTGTAAACTACAAAGAATATTGCAAAACAAATTCATGCAACAACTCACTCAAACTTGCTTGGAACGATGGTAAACCTGCATGTTTTATCGAACAACTGCTAGCGCCGCCCTCAAGCTTGCTCCCCCACTCAAGCTAGCTTGCGCCATTGAAACTCGCTTGCACCGCCACACTCAAAACCCTAAAACAGCCAGATCGCATCGCTACCTCGCTCTGACGCCCTCAAAGTTTGAGGCCCTTAAACAGGAAGTTAGGTGGCAATAACGGATGAGAGGCGCGGCGTTGCGTCGCTTTGTTTATTGTACGTTAAGTAGACGGTGCTGGCTCCCTAACTCTGTTCATCAAAAACACTAGTGAAGTTCAAATAAAAGTGCGGAGAAGGCGGGGATTGAAAGGAAGCCGACAGTCAGAAGTCCGCTCATTTTCTCCATAACCTGGAGGGTGTTAATGTGAAAGCATTCGGTGCACAGTCACTTTAGAAGCTAGTGAGGTAAAGCATAAGAATTAGAATCGGCGAAAAGTCCCTCTCCACCCAACTATTTTTGTCCATATCCATTTGCTAGGGTATTGCAGAGATAAGGTTTTGGCAAAATATCGCTAAAAATTTAAAGGTTGATGTCCAACTCTGTGCTTCAAGCCGAACCGCTTGGCCGCATGGAAAGCTTGTAGGGGTTGCAACCCCACCTTGGGCTTGCAGTTAGGGTAGAGGGAAAGGGTGCTCACCAATCACATTTGCTGACAAGCTGATTATAATAGAAATTATTTTATGCCAATAAAGTCTCTACCACGTGGCACTCTTCTATTGGTTGATGGGGACGCTAAAATGTGAATGAAAGCACGTGATAACTTCAAGTTATGGTGTCTTAGAATTTAGAAGACCTCAACTCTTTTGACCAAGTTACAAGGATAGTGTATGGGATGGGGTTCCTCCCACTCTAAACAAGGCTCCGGGCTGGGCATACTCTAACTCTTACAACGCCCATGGGGTCTGGAACGGGCAACCCAAAATTGGATCACAACATCTTTTGGACTTAGACATCATGAATTATAGTGCACTTTTAAAACTGCGGCATCGTGAATGAACCAATCAATGAGGAGCTTACAACCTCCTACAAGATTTTGTACAACCCCAACCTACCTACCACAATTCTTTCAAAGCACAAAATCATTCATACAAATTGTGTTTCAAATTGTAAAATTTCACTTTTTGAATGCATCATAAGAAGGTGACTAGTTTGACATCAAAATATAAGTGAACAGTTGGGTAGAGTGAGAGCTACACAACAAATTCTGTTGGAAACATGCTCCTCTGACTTCCTTGGGCGTTTAAGGGTTAAGAAGTTACAATCTTTGTAAATTAGACTTAGCAACAAGTTTTATCGGAGTACACAAAATCTTTTGTACTTCTGTAAGGAGTTTTTCATATACATGTGTTTATCTTTGTACTTTTATGGTTTTGAATTTTTCTGATCGTAAATAGCTGTATGTATGATAAAACAAAATTCAAGTATGTGTACAATTTCAAACAGAAGCATGTAATTTAAATTTGAAAATACAAGAATATTCTCGTACTCATGTAACTATACGTTGGAACCAAAAAATACCAAAAAATTGTCATTATGATGGAACTTTTTATGAAAAAAAAAAAAAAAAAAACACACAAATTTGACAATTCCTCTCTTTACAAAAGCTTAAGATTTTGTTAACATGCAATATTTCTTTATGTACAATGAATAGGTTATTGGTAACATTTTCTATCTCTCTCCACATATCGAAATTGATCTTCTTCTAAATCTTAAAATTGTGCCCTTGTAAACTTTAAGGAAGTGATCAACCAACAAGATTGTACCTGCAAAATAATAAACAACTAAAGTCCATGTCTTACATGTCATTTGAATATGAGTTTTATGTTTAATGTTGCACAATAATTTAAGAAGCTATACACTTTCTCTTTAAGAAAGGTTTTATAAAAGATAGCAAGATGCATTGTGCATTAATGAAGAAAAGCCTCAACTTACTCTCACCACCTTTTCTGGAAGAATGAACCTATATAAGTGGCCAAATTAATACTAAAAGCGGGATAGTTACCTAAAGCGCAAATCTTTATGGACTTTACTAGATGTTGCTTATAAACGGCAACATGAATCATATGGACAGATTTCTGCAACCAATTTCAAATGGAATGTGAGTAACAACAGTCCTCGAATGATACGTGCACTTGTTTTTGCAAAAATGTAAGCGTTTAGGTAGAGTTACCTTATTATCAACCATCTTGCCAAAGATTACAATCTTGTGTAGTTTATTTCCCAAGCAATTAACCATATGGCAAGATGCTCATAATGAGATCCTAAAACCAACAAAACATGAGAGCATTAATTTTGGCACATAAGAGGGAATGAGGATGCCAAAAACTCATCTTGCACCAAAAAAAAAAAGAGCCATTCTTGAGTTAAAGGTTCAGATCAATTTATACATAAAATGGCTTTAATCTGCTCTTTTCTAGTTTTGATTTTAGAAATTTGAGTACTTCTACTAAACCTCAAATATAACAAATAGAGTATCTATTTAGGCACATAACACTTCAAAAAAAACGTAGAATGTCTTAATTTGTAGCTTAAATATGAGTATACGCCATCTCAATTACTAGATTCTGATGACTCAATCATACACATGAAATACTGTCACATTGACAAAATTGAAATATGTTAATCTATACATGTAGTCACTACATCTTAAAATCACACAAATTATATGGCAAATTTAACAATTGACAATGAGATGGTGCCCTATTCTTACTTACACAAAATTTGATGTTGGTAAAGCCAACGATCATTTACCCACAACAAGGGAAGAACACGGACTACAAAGTCGCACATGGTGTCGTAAATTTCCTCACTAATTAAGCACAATGGGATATACAAATACTCCTCCACAATCACAAATAGAGGGTCGTAAATCTTTTGGTACAACAAGCCGTCGACGATGCAAAAGAGGCACAAATTGTGCGTGTGCTCATAAAGAAGCTCTTCCAGCATAAAAATGAGGATGAAGATTGATAACATAAACACTATCCACACATCTTGAGATTCGAGTAACGAGTTGAGAGCCTGTGTGTTCATATAAGTACTCTCATTACACCCTTTCCTTTTTCTTCATGGTTTTTATCAATTCAGATACCTTGAAGGAGCATCATTGAAGATCACTTCTAGAGAGAAAACGACATCATAATTCTTATTTTTGCAAACACTGCAAGACAATGATAACATTATTAGAATAAAAAAGTTGAGTACAATAATAATTAAACCCACTCTCTAAGAAGACATTTACTTTCATAAGGAGTCTAATTACCCCCAAATATGGTGAAAGTTGAACAATCTCAATATACTGAGCGTATGATTTGGTAGGGTTTATCATAAATATTGAATGCAATGCTTGATTATATTCTTTCTGTCTAATTATATGCAACCATAAACAATACTATATCAAAGCCTAAAAAACTCGTTCATGGAGGTTTTACAAGATTCTTATTAAGATATTATTCAGAAGTGACTCAAGAAATTTGACATTTTTTCAACTAACATGTTTTCATTCTCTCATGTTTTACATTAAAAAACTGAAATAGTTTGGCACAACAACGCAAATCACACCAATTCCTTGGTAATGAATACAAGACCTAAACAAGATAAAAATTTGTCACCTACATGTATAAAATCATGGATCCTTTTTGTGCCAATCATCCTAAACTTAGATTTCTCTTCATATCTTGTAAATGTCTTCATTCCTAAAAAAAATTTAAAAAAATTATTCATACCACCAAAACCTATAACTCAAGATCACACTATTAAAAGTGTACAACTAAATTTCCTCATAAATCACCTCTCGAGAACACATGAAACATAACCTACCCTTTAGAAACAAACGAATCAAATCAAAAACTACCCTCTAGAAACAAACGAATCGAATCAAAAACTACCCTCTAGAAACAAACGAATCAAATCAAAAACTACCCATGATAATTGATCATAAATCACTCTCCAAGAACAAATGAAATCCACCATATAATTCTTTCAGTTAGTTTCGAATCAATTCATAATGAACCTCCTAGTTCCTTAATGAACGTGTAATATTCCATATCTTTGTTACCTTTTGCTTTAGTTACACGTGGCGCTACAAACTTCATATAATCTACAGAGCCCTTCATTATACCTCTCAAACAATTGTGAAAACCCTAACAATCTCAATTTGGAGCATTGCAAACTTTGCTTCTTCCAAGAAAAATTTATGGGTTCTCGCACAAATTATGCCAACAAGAGTAATCAACAATACCCACCTCCTAAAAAATCTTGTCATCTTGTCATCGCCACTTGTCATTCAATTAGGGTTTGCAAAAAATCCTAAACTCCGAAAGAGCATATGAAACAAAAGGAAACTGCTGCAAAATCACGCATAGGTGTCTGTTGGTTCCCATCACCGTGGGAACTGCACCTATTCCTTCACCGTGGGGTTTCAGTGCACAATTAGGGTTTGGTTTTTGAAACAGGGGAATCGCTCCATCCGCATGCTTTTTGACGAAGAAAATTTTGTGATGAAGACTTGTCATTGGAATTGATGATGGGGGTCGTAGAGTGAGCAAAGATTTTGGAGCTTTGATTGAAGGTAAATCGCTCAAGATGGAGAAGGTGATGGGCGTTTTTAGACCCAAAGTGTCGCCACAGGAGCAGCTGCGCGAGTGGCAGCGGAAGCTCCGTCAAGAGTCTCGCAACATCGAGCGCCAGATTCGTGGTAAGTAGCTTTCCGATTTCTTTTGAAAAGTGCGCAAATTGTCACTTCCGAATTGATCGCCAGTTGCACATACTCCCAGTGTAGGGTTTCGTTTTTTCTTTGGTATGCTTTCGATGTTAGTCCCATAAGAGCGATGATCATGAGTTAGCTGAGGTTTTTATGTCCACCAGAAATTCAACGTGAAGAGAAGACTGTACAGAAGGCGATCAAGGATGCGGCAAAACGCAATGACATGCAGTCGGCCAAGGTGATCGAATTGACCAATTTCTACCCCTCATCTTAAAATCAAGGCAATTTTGTATCTGTTGAGTTGAAGAATGTTCAGATCACTGACTATGAGTTCGCAGTCTTTGGCCAGGGAGCTTGTGAGCGCTCGGAAGGTGGTTGGGCGTCTCTATGAGAATCGAGCGCAACTGAACTCCGTGTCTATGCACCTCGGAGAGAGTGTTGGTAAGCCAGTGATCATCACCTTTGCAAGCCAGAATGTCTATGAATATTTTAAGCTAGTTTCATGTGATGAAAGTGATTTATGCTCTTGTTGGCAATCGAAAGGATTCCAATGTGCTCAACATTGATCGTCAAGTGTTGATTTGATGGGTTGCAGCTACAGCAAGGGCAGTAGGCCACTTGCAGAAGAGCACAGAGGTTATGACCCTCGTCAACAAACTCATGAAAGCTCCCCAAATCGCGGCTACCATGCAGGAGTTATCGAAAGAGATGATGAAGGTATGCAGCAGATACTCTTCTTTGTTGGCAGCTACTGAAACGAATATCTTCATTCAGTATGTAATATTCCGAATTCCATGTTTGACCTCAATTCATATTTCTACATTGACCATGACATTCACTGTTATAAATAATCAGTCTCACTCTATGATGTACGCAAAAATGGTCTTTTAGAATCTATTCATAGGCCTGAGTAAGAATGAGACTGTGTAGGCTGGAGTGATGGAAGAAATGCTGAACGACGGGTTGGATTCGGCGCTTGACAACGACGACATGGAGGAAGAGATCGAGGAGGAGGTCGACAAGGTGTTGTCTGAGCTTGCTGTGGAGACTAGTGTCCAGCTTCCCGCTGCTGGGGCAAGTAGGCAAAAGGTCAAACCACCGGCTGAGGCCCAGGCTACCAAAAAGGTATACATACTACATAACACATCCATCAGCATAACTGGCTATATCGCGCATAACAAGATTCTTGAGTTGCAGGAGCTCATACGAGGGGCTTGGATTATGTACTGATTTTTGGATGTGGGAATTGAACTTGGACTGTAGGCACAAGAAGCAGCTGCGGAGGGAGAGGATGACGACGAAGAGCTCGACGCCTTGCGTGCTCGCTTGGCCAGTGTCCGATCGTGAAGCGTTTTTCTTCAAATCAAACATCCCTATGCTGGTGACAGTAGAGTGCCATCTTTGGCCACCACCTCCAGTAGAATGTTAGTTGTGGACATAACAGAATGCTCTGATAGTTACTTCGTGTACAATTTTATTGTGTATTACTCTGCAAAGCTTGTGAAGAAGCGTGAAATAAACTCAACCCTTGCTATTCCTCAATTCAAAAAGCTCCCCATCTTAGAGTTAACACTCGTCTGAGTGTAAGTGGATGGTTGGGTAATGTTTGTTTTTCGTCCCATGAGGTTTGGGTGAGGGGAGGTTGGAAGTTACTCCCTCTGTCCCGTTATAATTGTACGATAGGTTCTTTCAAATCTACTTCGAAAGATAGATTTGAGAGAACCTTCTGAACAATTATAGTGGGACAGAGGGAGTAGTATATTGTGAGGGCGGGAAGATGCGTCAGGTACTTACCTGGGCGGGGTCTATCCATGATCCAGAAGGTGGATGACCTAGATGAGACTACCCCATTGCACTACGGGTTCGCGCATAATTTGTGGTAGCGGGGGCTCGCGTTCCCGCGGCCCTCACCATCCTCAATTTCTAAATTGCTAGTATATGATACTCCTGTGTGGAAGTATGTGGTACAACCTTAATTCCATTACATCCTCCTCAAGTGTGATGCAAAATTTAATCTCATGTACATGATACTCTTCTGTAAAAGTGTGAGGGGAGAAGGTACATGATACTCTTTTGTAAAGTGTGAGGGGAGGAAGTACATGATACTCTTATGTAAAAGTGTGAGGGGAGGAAGTACATGGTACTCTTCTGTAAACGTGTGAGGGGAGGGAAGTACATGATACTCTTCTATAAAAGTGTGGGGGGGGTTGGTTTTTTAGTATGGGCCATTGCAATAGAGCTCCCTCATTTTTGTTGGAGTTGAGGCTTGCTCCAGAGCTCCCTCCTCATTCGTGTTGGAGGTGAGTTCCCTCATTTGTGAGTGGAGGTCAACAATATTTTGATGTTCTCATCTTACACAATTTTTATTATATATTAGCATTTGGGAGCCATTGACATGGTGCCAAGTGAAGTGAAATGAAGCTCCTAAATGACAAGCTCTTCCCATCTCCTTCGAGGCCATATGTAGACAATAAATACTCAAATATTTATGAGGGATGGAGGCATTGAGAACCAAAAATGACCTCTCTTGACCCTGTAATTTCATGACTCCCACCCCCAAGTGTAAACAAGCCCTAATTCCAATACATATCCTTAAAAGTGTGATGGGTTAATCATCTATCCACAAATCCCACAAAAATCGCACAAGTTTATTATATAACTCCATATTGTAAAGATATCGAAATTATTATGGTACCATAAGAATTAATTTCAAAGAGGTTGTGAAATTACAAAGAACCAATCGGTGATCCATAATGACATCAGAATTACTATCCTAGAAGCACAACCAAATGAACCACCATAATTATGGCTGTTGATGACCAAATGACACTTCAAATAATGTCATTTTAATGAATATACCTATAAATATTGTTGTTGATAAAAAAAATGAAAAAGATCTCAATACTTCTATTCAGGTTGGTGTGAAGATAATGTGCGTTCGACGTTTCTATTCGGGTTGGTGTGAAGGAAATGTTCGTTGAACCTACCTATGCCACTGTGACACAACACACTGTTGGTCGGTTGGTATAAAGAGTACATTAGTAGTTTCAACGTTGTATTCGTATAAATTTTAGGAATTATGATATATTTGTATATCAACTAACCAGGACCGTAGGTTTCATTTTCACTTGTACAACTATTCACATACCAATTTGAAAAGTCAAGGTTGAATCAATGTTACCGATCACCAACCACATTGACACTTTACACCCTCTTCATCAAATCAAAAAATGACCATGGCAATCACCTCAAAGTAAAACCAACTCATGAGTGAAGCAACGTCCACTCACTCGCTTGTATGTGATGATTCAACATGATGGTGTAGCATATGATCGATGGTTAGTTGCCCCACACAAGCGAACTCCCTCAAGTATCCTTTCTCTTTCCTTCTTGCAACTCCTCACAATCCCTTTTTTTTTCTGCTGTAAGTTGAATCCGTGCATCGCAGCGATGGAGAGGAGGCCAAGAGGGGCGGCAGTGATGGAGGAGGAGGACGCATCGGAGCTGAGACTGGGCGAGGAGTTCGTGCGAGCCAAGTGTCTGATGAACGCGGAGGTGCAGCAGGTGTTGCAGCGGAAGTACGAGCAGCTGCAGCAGCTGGGTGGGAACGAGCTCGGGGGAGGAGGAAGTGATGCAGCGCAAGTGTCGCAGGTGTTCGAGAAGGCGCTCCAGTACGTGAAGCGCGTGAGCCGGTACCAGAACCCCACCGCGGTGCGCCAGGTCCGGGAGAAGCTGACGCGCAATCAGCTGCATGAGTTCGAGCTTTGCGTCATCGGTAACCTGTGCCCTGACACTGTCGAAGAGGCCAAGGCGCTTATACCCTCGCTCACCAAGCACGGACGCATGGACGACGACGCTATTGAGGCCATGCTCGCCGATCTCGCCCGCACCAAGAAACTGGAATGATAATGGTAGCCACCCATCTCTTCATGTATGCATGACTGTCGTAATCGTTGATCGTCCTCTTCAGTTTCGAGCAAGTTTTGAGCTTTTTGGGCGGATGAACTGCAGCAAACTTTGCAGTACCGGTATTAGAACGAAACCGAAGCAACCAGGCTTTTACGTGGAGTTTGTAATCGATCTGTTTTTATTTTGTTGTACAGATATTGACCTTGTGATCAGCACCCAAGGGCTATGCATGTGCGTAGTCTGAATGTTGAATAGCGAGAATCCGAAGCATGGCTTTTTTTGTTTTCAAACATTTTTGCAAACTGATCAGCTGGGTCTGCACTGAAAGTGACTTGGAATGGAGCTCGTAATTGATCTCTTTCGTATTTGCTTCGTTGTAGTGCTATGCATGCGTGAGTATTGACTTCTTCAGAGGCGGAGAGGATGGAACTTTTCAAATTTTTGGAAACCAGCTGGGTTTGCACACAAAGTGACGTGAAGTGGAGCTCTTCATTGATCTCTTTCGTTTTGCTTGTGAATATTTGGGCGTTTGAATATGTTTCGATGTGGGAGTGTGTGGAAGGATCATGGTGTTGCGGTGTAATTGGCAATCTGGATTTGATAGGATTTGTGAACGTGGATGTGTCCCTATTTTATTTCAGAACATGCTGGAAGATCACTCGTACAGAAAAATGCAAGAAAAATTTGATATAAACAAACAACTGGCCGGCAATGGGAAACATTGGCTCATATTTCAAAACCCCAAAACAAAACCCCAAAACTAAGAGTGGGAGGACTAAAATGCATGCCATGAATTCAAAGCATCATGTTTCAAGACCTCAAAATCAAAAGTGTGCACTAAAATGCATGCCATGGATTCATAGCATCTTCGATGGAACTGAAAATTGTCATGTTCGACATTTTTGTCTGACGTTGAGTTTGATCGACATTTTTTGTCTGACCTCCAGTTTGATAGGAAAATGTCTTTTTGACTGTTGTGGACTCTTGTGTCTGACATTTGACAGTGTACGACATAACTCAACCCTGCCAAATATATGTGAAAGTGACTAATTGAGCCGACATTTTTGTCTGACGTCGAGTTCGATCGACATTTTTGTCTAACGTGGAGTTCGGTAGGAAAATGTCTTTTTAACTGTTGTGGACTGTTGTGTCTGATGTTCGACAATGTTCGACATAAGACAACCCTGCCAAATATATGTGAAAGTGACTAATTGAGCCACATGGATGTCATCATCTTGGATGGAATTGAAAATTGACCAAATATATGTGAAATTGACTTATTGAGCCACATGGGCGACATTTGGTTCAGGCCATAATGACAAGATATTAATTTTTGTATATCAAAGTGACACTTGGAATATTGCCATTATTACCCATGTATGGCCTTTTATTCATAAGAAAAAACTGTATTCATGATACTTAAACAACTGAATAGGTAAAAAACATCCAAAATTTGGTAAATCCAATCACATAATACTAAAAACATTCACTCAGTAATATATTCTATGTATACGGCTCCCTTGGCAAGAGTGAGCCATTTAGATAACTTCCTAACACTAGCAAAAACTCGCTAGGTCTTAGTAATGCTACCTCATGCCCAGCTCCGCGCACTGTAACCAATGTCAAGTTTCCTTCATATACAATTTCACGACCTCCCACCTATAAAACAAACCAACATCAAATTTAATCAAAGTTGGACAAAACCAATCTGAACAATAAAATACATTACTGGTTATAATTAATAGATCATACAACTCCAAGGTTCTAGATCTCAGGTTCCTCTCAGAAGTATCGTTCATCATACTCTCCTTCGTTTGATAAGTAAAAGGCTAAATCATCCTAAGCCTCAAACTTGGCACTAAGAATCAGATGACCTTCATAAGTACCAAAAAACATGTTGCTAATCAAAGATGTTTCTCAACCAATTGACATCTGAGTTCTCAGTTATAAATTTTCCTACCCTAAGATCAGCTACAAACTAGAAGAAGAAATTTTTAAGAATGAGAGAAGCTGATGAATTACCTCTTGCTTGTTGTACCAGGAATACCAAGGGACCACAACGGGCCGATTCAAGGAAGCCAATGCATATCTGCTGCCCGTCACCGGAACGATACTGTCCGCATCTCCACTGCACTCAAACAACAAGCTTACATAAGTAAAAGCTACATCACATCTTATTGTTATCAACTTTGACAATTTCAGATACCTAGAAGAATGAATGTGTAAAGAGGATTGCCCATAGAGAAGATTGGAGCCGCCGAGATTAAGGTAATCGGAAGCAATTGATTGCATTTCGACAAGATGACTTAGTGGTTAGTTACCTGAAGACCCGTAATCGCAGACCAGCTGCGAGAAACTCCTCATAGATAGGAATCACTGTTGTGGTAGTGCGATTCCAGTTCGCATCCAAGGTCACGCTGCAACCCGTCCATGGATATGGAATGCCTGTGGTGTTGGCGTGAATTGCTTGTTGCACGTCAGGCCGATTGAAGTACGTTATGGAGTAATAAAACGTGCAAGGGTCATACGCCTCGCCTCTTACCTGCAACAACAAAACCTCTGAATCAAAACTTCAAAACCAAAACTAACCTCAACTGACAATACTATATATACAGAATGGCAGTTTCCCAAGTCTGTGACCAGGGAGATGAGTGCTTACCGGATCAAGCTGCGTGGAATTGGTGGTTCCGGAGGTGGTGTTGGGGTCGAGGCAGATAGGAGCATAGATGGAGTAATCATCAATGACGCCGTACTCGGCATATGTGTCGTAGTAGAGGATCTGAAGACAAGCAGCAGTCAAGGTCCAATTGGCTCGAACTGTGAAGTTGCAAACCTGCTTGATGCGAGCGTAGAGCTCGTCGCTGATCATGGCGTGGTAGTACAAGTAGTCCGCTTTGCCGAGGCTGTCGGAGTAGATGTCGATTCCTGGGTTGCCTACCATGAATCCCTTTAAGTTGATCTTGTTGTCGTCCGGAAGGTTTGCGTTGTTGTCGTATATCAGCTTGCCTAGCTGGGGGACGTAGATCCCTAATCTCTCCAACTCACCATTCCAATTTAGTACCATCAACATATTGATCTACAATAAGGGAATAATTTGTACAATAAGGGAATAATTTGTACAATAAGGGAATAATTTGTTCCGTACATGTGGCCAGTTCCTAAGATGGTATACAGAAAAGCCATTTTGTCATGTCAAAATTTGTATCACTTACAAATCTCCGCATTTTGCAATCCCATCTCTCCTTCGCAAACATTATAGCCTCATTCCTATTCTAATAGATTATTGCCATCTTAACAAAATTGCATATGCAAGTTACCACATGATGATTATTTTAAACCTCATGATTATGAACCTGAAAATATCACATGACTGTGAACTCATGTGGAGTGAGAAAGGTTGCACATTTTAGTGCCATATCTCAACCATACTATGCTCACTATCGTCATTTACTAATAAAAGCTGCACATTCTTTGCTACTCCTCACTTCTTCTCCTCCCTTTCTACTCCGAAATTTATCATATAATCTTCCTTATCGTTGTGCCATAAATGAACTGCCAATTGAGAATATGTGAGCATGGTACCAGCATAGCTTTCTCCGGTGAGATACAAGGGTCGTCCTTTGTACTGTGGAAAACGCTCCAACCAGTTCACCACAAACGCATAATTGTCGTAGGCTGCACAATTGCACGGCTACATGAATCATCTCTCTCTCTCAACTCTCTCAAGATTTTTCACCCCAGATACAATTTGTGATCAGAAGAGGAGTAAGAATGGCAGCAGATCCGTCGATACCTGTGCGATTGTCACCACTGGTGAGAAGATCACTGCTCGTATTGCTGTACGAGAACCCCACTCCCGCAGGCGATTCAATAAACAGCATGTTGGCCACTGACAATTCAACACCCACACCAACAAAATTGGCATCATCGAATGGACATTCGATCATTCAAAGTCCAGAAATGGCACAAGACCAGCTTGAATTTCGAGAACAGACTTTTGTTGGCAGCATTAGGGTTCAGCCTGAGCGTTTCTCCTCCGGGGTTGATGAAAAAGGGTCCCATCAACGCCGCAAATCCAAACGTAATTGACGAACAACCAGGCCCTGCGCAAACCACAACCCCAATCAGTGATTGAAGTATCTAAATCTCGATTAATTCAATGGCCAGCTTTCGATCGATGGATCGATGCGTACCTCCGGTGAGCCAGATGACAAGCGGCTTCTCCTCCGGCTCCTCGGCAGCTTCCACAAAGTAATAGAATTGAGCACGGCCATGGTCTTGGTCCACTGTAACGTAGCCTGCAAACATGGAGAAGTTCACAGGAGGTTGCCCCGGCAGGCTCACCACCCGATCTGCCTCCATGGATCCATTGCCCTCAGCAGCAATGCTCACCAGCAACAAGCAAACTATGAAGCACTTCATCTTGAAACCTACTTTGCTATCTGCAACACATTTCTTCGTCGATCTTTTATAGCAAGAGTGCTGATCGATGTTTGTGGGGATTCAAACAACTTGCGTGCAAATACAGACAGTACTTACGTACGTTGCCTTGCTTTCCAGCTCTTTTTGATTTGACAACATTGATAATAAAGGTGTCCATTCTACATCTGATGCACTTTAAGGGATGAAACGACGACTATAGGGGAAGGAGTGGAAGATGATTGGGAAGCTGCTGCATGTGCTCATGGAGTGATCTTCTACGAGGTTGATTACCGACACAACAGCCTCTCTCAAAGTCTCATGTTTTGATTCAGAAGATGCTTCTTTTGAGGATATGCTCCTGGTTAGGTAAGGTAGGAACACCTATTTTTTTTTAGCATTTAAGAAGGTGTGCCTATTTTCGATGTTGATATTGCATATGGCACTAAATTAGTTCCTAAACTATATGACATGATTTTAAAAAAAATTATTCTTTGGTTCTGGATAGAAGCTGGTTTGGATATTGTATACCTATTCCTTTATGAACTTTAGGAGGTTTACAACTTTGATGCTTGTAGCTTACAGATTATTGGCAATCTTTTCTAAAAAAAAGTGGATCCAAGTGGAATTATGTTTTTCTCGTTCTAGATGAATGTGTTTAAAATTTTGTGTGCTTAGACATGTATATATGTGCATAGAGCCCTCTAAGAACGTGCCATTCAATGAATGCATTTTGTTGAATTTAGTCTGGAAATAGTGTTTCTAGTGTAGAGTAATAGGTGAAGAGTTAGTTGTGAATGCATGCATTTATAGAGAGCATCTAAGCCAAAAGGAGCAAATATATTGAGGTAATATTTACAATGTGTTGGATTAACTTCGATCTGATTACTAAAGCATTAGGATTTAGTATATTCGAAGCTCAAAAAATCTGAAATTTCATTAACTTTATTGAAAGTCTTGTGTTATGTGGGAGACAATTTAGGAGGGCTCCCTAGGTGTAAATTTGGGGATTGTCCTAAGAATTTGATTCCCTTAATCCCTTTGAATTATTTTTTGCTTTCTCAAAATTCTACTTTGGATTGTAGTAAGTATATCTCATGTTCTAGTGTGGTATTAAAAACTTTGTGAGGCACAACCAAGTGAATTGAAATGGCAAAACCTCCACTGTAGAGTATTCATTTTGGACACATTTTGATGAACTAATATGCTATAAACGGCCACCACTTGTATAAAGGTTCACACTGCATGCTATGTTTTAATGACTCTTTTGATTTGTCTGTGAGATACTATTAGAAGAAAGGGGGTTGGCAATAATTTTTTGCATTATTTTTTGCAATGTTTTTATAAATAATACTCAAGTGAAGCAACATCCTAGTAGTTCCTCAATCATGTCACAACACTATTAGTCATGCAATGGACAATTAGTGTATGAATCCATTTTCTGTGTTTCTTAAGTTTCACTTCTTTCCTGGTTTTGAAATGCCAAAAGAGAGAAGGGATCTTCGTAAGCAGATCTTGATCAACAAAGAATTGAGGGGTTCACTAACTCACAGGGATTAAATGGCTTCAAGTCCGCGTGCGATGAGTCCAGCAGCAACAACCTGCTCCCCCGATTCTCCTTTTAGCTCCCTTGTTCTCACTTTCCTGGTGGTCGCTTGTTAACTTCTCAATTAACAAATTGGTTGAAATGTAGAGCTTAGAGCTCTTCTTTCTTCTAAGGTTTACGGTAAGATCCTCTTTTCTGCTTTGTTTGAAGCAATAAGAAGGGCGATATGCCGATATGCAAGTAGGGCATCCTTCGCTTTGTATATACACGAATGGAAGATTCAAGAAGTGGAAAAAGTGCTTCTCAAGGAAATGTCGTATAATGTTGAAGTGTTATTATTGAGGATCTGTGTCGTATTCAATTTGTCACCAAGATCAGGAAATTAAGTGAGTTCGAGCGTTCAATTGAAAATTCCAAGCCCATGATTACTTTAGGTTGAAATTGAACACTAAATGTCAACTACTTCTTACTAATATTCTATAGAATTTACAATTGTTGACAATTGGTGTTGTAGTTGGCATTTAGAGTTGCCATAAGTTTACCTTTGTTGACAATTAGTGTTGTTGTTCTCATTTGGTGTTGCCAACACTAAATATAATTTTTAGTGTAGTTCCTTTAGCAATGTTTTCAACCTCACATTTATGAGATTTGAAATAACATTGCTCATTCAACATCGTAACATTGCTTAATTTCCTGGGAACGTTATTAAAGCATGTACAAAGAAGTTGCTTCACTTGAGCAACATTTGACTTAGAAACATTACAAATCCTCCAAGTTAACATTTGACTTAAAAACATTGCAAATCCTCTAAGTTCATAGGATCTTGAGATTTAAGATTACAAAGCAAAAATGTATGGGACACCCTCATGAGAGAGTAGTTATCTCTAGTGATAACTTGATGACCACACCTTTATTATCCAATAACTACAACCAAACTACCCGTTTATTATCCGTGGGAGTTAATTCCAAGGTAATTACTAGGAGTTAATTCCTAAGGGTAGAAAGTTCCTGGGTTGCCTAGGTTGTATCACAACACTCCTCGACCAAGGAACGCCTCATTAAAAACTCTTCTTGAAGTAAAACCCAATGGGAAACCTCCAAGATAGAGAAAAGAGTGCGCCCTTTACAGAAGGTCTTGGAGAGGGCGCATTCCGGCCTTGTGTACCAACTCGCAGTGTTTGTATGTCGGTAGAGCCTTAGTCAGCATATCCGCGATGTTCTTCGTGGATTCCATTTTGGTGATGGCGACCTGACTTGAGTCTACAAGATCTTGCATATATCTGAATAAAATTGGGTTGATGTGCTTCACTCGATCAGCTTTGATGAAGCCAGTGGAGACTTGGGCTACAGCTGCGGCATTGTCTTCAAAGATTACAGTTGGGGCTGCGGAATCTTGTAACCTGCATTGATCATAGATTGTTCTTACCATTGTTCTTAGCCATACCGCTTCCTGTGCAGCTTCGTGGAGGGCGAGAAGTTCTGCGTGGTTGGTGGAGGTGGCCGTCACCGTTTACTTGACTGACTTCCACGAAATTGGCGCCCCGCTCTTCAAGAAGCTGTAGCCGGTTTGAGATTTGCCATTGGTCTCATCCGTCCGGAACCCGGAGTCGGCATATCCTACTATCTTTGCATCTGCAGCTTTGGTGAAGTACAAACCCAAATCTTCTGTGCCACGAAGGTACCTTAGCAAATGTTTGATGGCGGCCCAATGTCGTTGAGTAGGCTTCTTGCTGTGGCGTGCCAAAACGCTCGTTGCAAATGAGATGTCCGGGCGAGTGTGGGTGGCGAGGTACAAGAGCGCGCCGACCGCTGCGAGGTACTTGGGTTTATCCACCTCTTCCTCCTCCTCCTCGCACGGGCGGTATGGAACCTCGCCAGTCTTGCTGCGCTCGATCATTGGTGCTGAGGTCGGATTCGCATCGGCCATGCCCAAGTTCTGAAGAAGCTTGCGGGTGTAGGATTCTTGGTGGAGCAAGATGCTACCATCTGGGAAGTGCTGTATCTGCAGGCCTAAGTAATATGTGGTCTTGCCTTGTAATCGTTCCAGTGGTTGAGGCTGGGCCGTAGGTAGCGTCCACCGTAATGGGTGCTTCGAGTACTTGCCTTGTATACATGCGGTGCAGTCATCGACCTTGGCTACATCACTTGGGCTGAGAGCGTGGCCGGTGAGGACCGGTATCATGCGGCGCAAAAGGGTCGTGCCCGGGTGCCCCAGTCGACGATGCCATATCTGGGCCTTGGGAAGTGCCGTTGTATGATAGGAGCGCAGCTCTGCAGTCGGAGAGATTCGTATCTCATACAGTCCGGAAGGTCCAGCAGGAATCTTCGTGATGGTTTTAGTGCCCACTTGTAGTGCCATGTGTTCATCATCATTTTCCAAACTTGTGGAAATGTGGATCCCATTGGAGCGCACATCCCGGTAGCTGATCAGGCTACGGGGGGCGTTCGGCGCATACATTGCCTTACTACACACGAGGGGGAATCCCCCGGGCAATACTATCGTTGCCCGGCCCTCCCGGAACTTGAAGTTCCGGCTTCTGGCGATGGTGAGTATTTCACACTCTTGCCAGGGTCCGCACAAACAAGATGAATCAAAGAAGTCGGGTTTCCTAAGTATTGTATGAGTGGACCCGCTATCTAAGAGTGCCTTGTCTAATGGCATTGAATGTCCAGGGGAAAGGACCATGAAATTTTCTGGATCTACTTCATTGAACGAGGGTGCATCGAGGGAGTGCACTTCCCTCTTCCCATCTTTCAATTTTTGAAGTTCCTGAAAATTTCGACCCAATAGCGTGGGGTTCGGCACTCGAGCGCGTAGTGCCCTATACGACCACAGTTGTGACAGGCCCCTCTAGATGACTCGGAACCGGAAGATTGACTAGACTGACCTGATGGTCGATCGTGACGATCATAAGGCTCGTGACGGTCCTGGTAATACCCTTGGTAATCGCGGCGATCGTCACGGCGGTCAATCTGTCGGTCGTCACGGGAGTCAGAATACTGGCTGTCGCGATGGTAGTAGTCGCGATTGCTTGAGTAGCGGTTGTCCCGGCCTCGGCCACGTCCTCTGCCGCCGCGTGGAGGTCGTCGTGCGGCCTCGGTATTGTTGGCTTCTACGACTTTTGTTGCTGGCGTGGTGGAGGAAACCGGAGCAGCTGCTGGCGGAGTTGGAGTAGCGGAGGTTGTGGTGACGGGTTTGGTCGTATGGATCTCCCGCGCCGGCCGAGATTCTGCATTCTTCACAAGCAAGAGCTGCTGCTTCTCTGCCATCAACAAGTTGGACATGAGCTCAGAGTGAGTAGTAAATCGCATGTTGCGATACTGCTGGGCAAGAATAGCTGTTGCAGGTGGAAAAGTAGATAAAGTTTTGTCGATGAGGTTAGCGTCAGTGATGCGTTCGCCACACAGTCGGAGTTGAGCAGATAAACGGTGGAGGTCGGAGTTGAAGTCATGGATGGAAGGGAAGTCCATATTAACACAAAGGTTCACCCATTCGCTCCGTGCTTGAGGAAGCAGCAAGACTTGGTGATGTTCGAAGCGTGCTTGGATTTGAGACCACAGGCTCGCCACGTCTGAAATTTGCAGGTACTGTTGGCGTAGTGAGGTCTCCATGTGACGGCGTAAGATCATTAACGCTTGTTGGCACTTGGAGTTTGGCATCCCTTCCGCCGTGGCTCGGTACAAGGCACCATCAAGTTCTTCCGCGCTGAGGTAGGTGTAAATGTCGCTTGTCCATTCCAGAAAATTGTTGTCGTCTACTGCGAGAGTGTCAAAAAGCATAGCTTGGGTACGAGACTCACGTGCGGTAGTCATGTTGGCGCAAATGCTGAGCACCTGCCACAAAGATGGCGAAAGAAAGAGAAATGGATAAAAGAACAGAAAGTGGGCCTGCAGGGAGCAGCAGCGGGACAGCAACGGCTGCAGGGGGCAGCGGAGAAAACCAGGCAGTCTGCTGCGAGCTGGAGGAGCAGCAGCTTGCTGCGGGGCTGTGGCTCTGCGGACACCGGTTGGACTGCTGGTCCCAGCAACCACACAAAAGAATTAACTGGAACAAACAGAAAGGAAAAAAATATCTTCAGAGTATAGGCGAAATGAGGCTGTGTCTATTGTTCGGCAAGGCTGCGGCTGCTGTAACAAAACAGCAGCAGTGCATGTAGCAAAAGAAAAATAAAAAAAATAAAACTAGTAAGTAACAATCCTTCTCTCAGGTGTCACTTCTAAAAGGAAAGAGAAAATAGTCACAACCACCAAGGAAAGCAAAACTAAGTAATAGAGCAAAGCATGTGCTGATAACGTGTTAAAGCTATCAAAGCAAGCAAGCAAGCAGGGTAGGGCCAAGAGAGAGAGGTGCAAGCAAAAGAAGTGAGAAGAGCAAGGCTCTCCTCTAGTTTATATATGTGAAAGAGAGAGTAGTTATCTCTAGTGATAACTTGATGACCACACCTTTATTATCCAATAACTACAACCAAACTACCCGTTTACTATCCGTGGGAGTTAATTCCAAGGTAATTACTAGGAGTTAATTCCTAAGGGTAGAAAGTTCCTGGGTCGCCTAGGTTGTATCACAACAAAAACGCCACAGCCCGCACGTCCACTTACTCACAATGGGTGCCACAGGTTTCTAATTATGATTCTTGTGCATAATCCATTTATTCCTTCATATTTTTCAAGTCATACAATAGTTATGGTATTTGAATTCCACAACATAAATGAAGTACAAAGAGTTTGAAATAAATAAATAAAATTGGTTGTTTTTGCCAATAGTAACACTTATAAAAAAAAAATTAACAAAGAGGGGAGCAGAACATTTAGTAACACTTAACATATAACACTTACTAGTGTTAATTTTATCGAGAATCAAGGTTGTCATACCGGGCGGGCACGCCGCCCCCCCGTCCGTCAGCCTTGTCCGTCCGATAGAGCTCCCGCTCGCCCGATACGGTCAAACCTCTGTTGACTTTTAATTTAGGTAAAAAAACGAGGACGTGGCAAGGGTTTGGGTAAAAACCAAGCCACTTGGCCGCCACGTACACGCCACGTCACGCGCCACGTAGGCGAGGACGGGGGCGGGTGAAAGGGGTTAGGGGCGGGTGTGGGGGCAGGGGGGGGGAAGAGGCGGGGGGGGGGGGGGCGGGGGGGGGGGGGGGGGGGGCGGGGGGCTAGGGGGCGGGAAGCGAGGGGGGGCGGGAGCGAGCGGGCGCGGGCGGGAAGCGGGGAGGGGGGAGGCGAGGGAGGGGGGGGGGCGGGGCGGGAGGAGGGGCGAGCGGGAGCGGGGGGGAGCGGGGAGGGGGAGCGGGCGGGAGGGGGGGCGGAGCGGGCGGGGCGGCGAGCGGGGGGGGGAGGGGGCGGGGTTGGGCCCACCCTCCTTTTCCTTTTCCACACTCCAAGTGCCTCCACTCCCCTCCCCTATAAAAGCCAAGTTGATTCATTATTCACCTCACTCCGCTAGTTGCCAAGCACTACTTCTTCATTGAGTTAGTGTGGGCACTTGGCGGGGTGTTTTTTCAGCACGAGGGAGGAGTTTTTGCCGTTTTTTTCTCAGATTCGAAATGGAGGGTGAAGGGAGCCAAGGTTCGAGTATGCGACACGGAAATCAAGATTTGGAAACCCCCCTTGACCGTCCTGAGGAAACAGAGGAAATTCCAAAGGAGACAGAATCTACAAACCCTTCTTCATCGGGATCACGGAAAAGAAAGGGAAAAAAGAAAAAAAGTAAGGGGTCAAAAAAGAACAATTCGACCTTGTCATAGGAGGAAGAGACACCACTTATGCCAACCGAGGAGTATCTCGAATTTGCTCGACGGAGTGGTATACATTTCTATGAGATACGAACTATGCCACATTTGCATAGGTCTTACATTGGGGCGAATGAGAAAGGATACCACAATTTGTGTCACGATCTTCACCAATACCTGGAGCGTTGTTTTGAAAACAATTACGAACTTTGTGATTGGACCAACTTCTACGACCATGGTGCATGGTTGGACCTCAGAGTGGTAGAGTTGACTACCAACACCGTAGACGCCTGGACGTATATTTCGGGGAAGAAATTGACAAACAAGAGCAAATGGACAATTAAAGATGACGAACTAGTTTCAAAGCTAGATTTAGTGAAAAGTTTTGGTCAATCCTTTTCGAAAGCTCGTGGGAAGAGGAATGAGAGATGGAAATTAAAAGCCGAGGATGTTGTTATGTCTCATTGCAACAGTGGAACTTTCAAGTGGCTAGAATCAACCGTTACCGTGGTATCTATGCCAGGACAACGTATCCAAGGTGGATATGGGAAGGTTACTAAGGTGGTGCTTACAAAACTTCAACATATTCCTAGTTGGATTCCATTCGCGCGTAAACAATTGACGAACGTGAAGAACGAGAGGGAGAAGCGCATGGCAATCGTAAATGAGGCGGGTGGATGTCCAGTAAAGCACCCTGGAATCATCAGACTATCGTACTTGCATCCTAAAACAATGGATGGATTTTCACTATGGTGGAACGGAGGTAGCTTCAAAGATTTTGACATCCATATCAATCAGAAAATCCCAAAGCACTTGGAATACGACGACATTCCAAAAGAGCTCAACTCAGGGCTATCCGATTTACAACTACGTTGGGTTGTAACATTCCGTAAACGACGACTTGACTTGACTTGATCAGCAGTTCGTAGACTTCGATTGGGCGGGGGTGAAGATTTGCCGGAGGGTACGAATGATGCCGAGGCCGGCCCAAGCGGTGCAGCAATGGACGAGAACTAATTGTAGATTTTCGTAGTTGTGTAGCAACCAAGATATACTTCTCTTTTTCTATATCGTTCAACACTACTGAAATACATATGCTTTTCTTTTGCAAACTTGTTGAAACACTCTATGCATGTGTTTATAATCATATGATCATGTGAATGCTAATTATCATGGTGTCATTGTATGGTTAGCTTGATAAATAGTTAAGAGGGAGAAAAAATTATTTTAAATCTTGTAGCAACTAATAAGTATCTTATGAACATGATAGGACAGTAAAAAAATAAACATACCGGTAGCGGATGTCAATCCAAAGTGAGGGGGGAGAGAGGGGAAGTGATGGGGTGAGGGGGGGGTGAGGGTGAGAGTGGGGGGGTGATGATGAGGAGGCGGGTGAGGGGGAGGAGAAGAAAAGAAAGTGAGGAGTGGGGAGAGAAGGGGAGGGAAGAGGAGAGAAGGGGAGGAAGTGGAAGAGGAGTGGAATGATGGTCAATCCAATCATTGGAAATCCAAACATTCCCCCACTATATCCGGGATACTCCAAATCCCGGCTTTAATGAGGGAATGTTTGGATTTGCTTATCCCATTAATGGTGCTTGTTTGCAAAACATAAGATTGGTGAGAAAGATGACAAAAACCTTTGCAAAAATTTTCGAAAAACTACGTGGGGTGGGTGAGAGGGGAGGGGGGCGGGTTACGGGGGGGGGCGGGTTACGTGAGGAGGGGCGGGGAAGGGGGGCGGAGGAAGGGGGTCGGAGGGAGGGGGTCGGAGGAGGGGGGGGGGGGGGGGGGAGAGGAGGGGGGGTCGGAGGAAGGGGGGGGGGAAGGGGGGCGGAGGAAGGGTCGGGGGGGAAGGGGAGGGGTAAGAGGGGGGCGGGGGAAGGGGGGGATAGGGCGGGTAACGGGGGGGTAGGGCGGGTAACGGGGGGGGTAGGGCGGGTAACGGGGGGGTAGGGCGGGTAACGGGGGGGTAGGGCGGGTAACGGGGGGGGGGTAGGGCGGAGGAGGTAAGGGAGAGTAAGGGGAGTGAGGGTGAGGGGTTGAGGGGGGTGAGAGAGGAGTGGCGATAGAAGAGGAGGGAAGGGAAGGCATAGTCAATTCAATCGTAGAAAAGTCAAACATTCCCCCCACTATATCCGGGAAAGTCCAAATCCCGGCTTTAGTGAGGAATGTTTGGACTTCATTACCTTAAAAATACCCGGTAGGTGGAAGAAGGAGCCAAGGGGGATCCAAGAAAAGAGAGAATTGAAGTTTCCGTACTTCCCCCTCTTATTCAAATTTGCCCCACTACAAACCAATTCCCCCCTCCATTTCAAAGTCGAGCTACCACATCCCCAAAAAAATAATCTTCTTAAAATGTGTGCTCTTTCTCTCCAATCCCACATTCTATTATGTTTATTTCATTCTTCTTCCCAATACTATATTACAAATAAATTTATCATCCTAATGGTTTAACCATATATTTGATTTTACGCTTACTATTTATATTAAGACTACAGAATATAGTGGTGGGTAGTGTTATGTTTATTTCATTCTTCTTCCCAATACTATATTACAAATAAATTTATCATCCTAATGGATTAACCATATATTTGATTTTACGCTTACTATTTATATTAAGAGTAGAGAATATACTGGTGGGTAGTGTTATGTTTATTTCATTCTTCTTCCCAATACTATATTACAGATAAATTTATCATCCTAATGGTTTAACCATATATTTGATTTTACGCTTACTATTTATATTAAGACTAAAGAATATAGTGGTGGGTAGTATTATGTTTATTTCATTCTTCTTCCCAATACTATATTACAAATAAATTTATCATCCTAATGGTTTTATCATATGTTTGATTTTACGATCACAATTTATATTAAGACTAGAGAATATAGTATTGGGAAGAAGAAGACTACGATATTTCTATTTAAAGAAATTCCCCAAAAAAAAATTCAAAAAAAAAATTAAAAAAAAATAAATGAAAACGCAGCAACCCCCCTTACCCCTTCTCCTAAACCCCCCCTTACTCCCCCCTTACCCCCTCCCCTACACCCCCCCTAACCCACCTTATCCCCTTGCCTCCCCCCTTACCCCTTCTCCTAAACCCCCTTACTCCCCCTTACCCCCCTCCCCTACACCCCCTAACCCACCTTATCCCCTTGCCTCCCCCCCCCCCCCCCCTACCCCCCCTCCCCGCCCCTACCCCCTCCTCCGCCCCTACCCCCCCCTCCCCGCCGCCCCCCCCCGCCCCCCCCCCCCCCCCCGCCCCCCCCCGCCCCTACCCCCCCTCCCCGCCCCTTCGACTCCTCACCCGCCCCCCCCTCCCCTCACCCGCCCCGCCACCAATGTAACCCGCCCCCTCAAAAGTTCACCCGCCCTCTCTAAAGTTCACCCGTCCCCTAAAAAGTTCACCCGCCCTAACAAAAGTTCACCCGCCATGGCACAATTTCACCCGCCCCGACGCCACGATGGACTTACACGTCACATCCTACGTGGCTTTTCACTGCAAAGTTTCTTACCCATGAAAAAATTACACGCCTCCTACTATCAAGGTGGGCGGGCACGCCTGTCCGTCCGGGACAACTCGTACGTCCGTTTTGTCCGCCCGATTGCCTCAACACGCCCGATATGACAACCTTGTCGAGAATATTGGGAGCGGGATTTTTCGTAACACTTATAAATTCTAACACTTATAGGGGTAACATATATAGAGAGCCGACTGTAACAGGCAATAGTCTTCTTTCTCTGAAATACATAAGTAATATGTTTCGTGTATGATGTGTAGTCGCTGTAGTACATATAATTATAGGTCGCCATACTAGCGTCTAATACGAAAAACAAAAAAAACACTGCTATGGACATGATAAAACCCCATTAATCTCTCAAGAGGTGGATCCGTACTTGCACGACATATGGCCCTCGCACATGGCCCATTTTTGCTCAGCCTGGGCCTGGGCCAGGCCTCCTATTTTTGGGAGGGACTCTGGCGTGCCTCGCGGGCATTACTTGGGGGCGGCGGTGGCAGGTGGCAGTGACCGGCCCCCCCCCCACATTGCCCCCCCATAATTACCCCCTCCTCCTTTTGCTCCCCCTTCCTACCCTTTTGATTATCCCAGCCCTCTACCCTCCCAGGCCCCCGTATCCCAACCCCCCCCCCCTTCCTTACCCCTAATTAATTTAAGTGCTATTTAGAAATTTTTTTTTATAAATTTTCATTAATTAAGATACTAAGTTTATATTTATATACTAACTTCAATATGGAGTTCAAATTATATTTATGAAAATAAATACAAAAATTATTATGACTTAAAACTATATGTGAATTGAAGTTCTTTAAAAATAAACATATATCGTAGATAATAATATGTAAAAAAATATTACCAATTATTATTCTACTATTTTAGGATTTATTTTGGTTTGTAATAAAGTGATTAGCTTTTTAAATGAAGAATATGACATGAAAACTATAATATGATATAATATATATATAGAATATGAAAAAACACAATATAATATCTTTGGTGTAAACCAAACATATGAAACCTCACATAGTATATATCTAAACTCCTATACTATATATAGATTTAAATAAATAGGAAGTATAAATATAACATCTACGTATGATATAAAAACATACGTAATAGTCACTAAGTGCGATCTCCCTGATTTGCCTATAAAATACTAGCTAAAAGCTTAACCATCTCAATATGCCCGCTCACAATCCTCTCTGTTTGGCGCTCCTCGGATGCCATGGCTTTTCGCGAACGACGTTCTTCCATATCCAACATTCTCTCTACAGGGCGATCCACTCGCTCTTGAGGTGCAATATGCGCCTCCTGCCTAGTACGCTCCAGCTTGTTCGATCTTGCAAACTCATCAGCTAATTTTGTTGCATGTACAGAATCTCATGTTACCTTCCGGCGCTTGGCATTTGGCTTGCCACAAACGCCAGGCCGACAACAAGCTGCGCTGCGAAGGGACGGAGGCTGTGGGGTCGGAGACTGGGGGGTTGGAATATTCTCCTCAAGGTTAATGTGGACCGGTCGTTGAGGTGACTCATGCGAATTTGATGCAGCAGCGCCGTTTTCCATACCTCCAAGTAAATCGCTCATCTTTGCGGTGCCTCCAAACATCGCTTGCATCTTTTAGTAATATTCCCAACCGGATGTTGCCGCTCCCGTCTGCCCCATCTCTTTGTTCAACGACTTCAACTTCTTCTTGAGCTTCTCCATCTTAGCCTTGCATTGGTCTCGAGTACGAGCAGGATGTATGGGGTGAGAAACATTCAAAATATCAGCAATTTCTATAAATTTTTCTTGGCTCATCGGATTCCTATGGTTAGCTATATATCTCTTCTCGTACAACTCTAACAACCGAGCCGTAGAATCATGGATCCATTCGCGACGTGGAACCTTTGGAGGTGTGGAAACGGTACTAAGAGAAGATTGAGAACCAAAATCTAGTGGAACTTGGCCTTGAAGTACGCTAAGAAATTGTGAGGTATAGGTGGGAGAGTTTGCCATGGTAGCGTAAGAGAAGAAGAAAAAAAAGAAGAAATTCAAAAGAAAAGAAAAAACCCCCAAGAAGGAGAAACTAGGAAGAAGAGAGAGAGAGAGTTTGTGTCCATGCATGTGTTTTATAGGTGTTTGTGTTCGATTGTTGTTTTCTATTTGGATATGGTGGATAAGAATTAAGAGGTGGTGGGTGAGGGGATGAAGGAAATACTAAGAAATTAGAATAGAGATAAAGGTACGTTCCCACTTGGCCTTAGAGGTGGTGTTAGAAGGTGGTCTTATCTCCTTAAAAGAGTGTGTGTCCACACCTACATTCTTTAGTAATTACCAATCCTACATGGATGCCCACATGGCACACTCTAAAACTTGGAGGACAAAAAAAATATTAGCTAGTATTTGGGAGGACAAAAGATAGTTGAGCATTAGTAGGCAAGTGTTAAGGAAGCACCACAATTAGAAATATTCTCAAGTTTTGAAGACTTAAGAGTGGTCTTAGTTAATGGGGCCTTTGAGGAGCCATTATGTAATTGAGGCTACTTTTCAAGACACTTTTCCAAGCCTCATTGATGAGGCCTTCCCTAAGAATAAGGAATTTCCCCAAAATTGTGGAGGTGTTAAGTTTTAATGTATGCTCTTATCAAAGGCCAGGTGGGAAGGGGCCTTAAGGGAAGAAGTGAGGTTTAGGGGATGGAGGTAAGTGGAGTCAAGGGGTAGTGGGTCACTTTTGGTTTTTAGGACAGGTTGGTGGAAAGTCAGGCAGGAGCCGCTCGACTTGGTTGAGGTTGGGCTGAGGCTGGCAGCTCATTTCGCCGTCAGCCTCAGAGAGGGCTCACGGCAAGCTGAGGCCTGAGGGTGGTGGAAGAGCCCTTGTTCAGCCCTCCCTCAGCCCCCATGTGCACGGGCCAATAGTCTTACAGGTGTGTACCTGTCATATAATGGAAAATACTTGCTTCTCTAATGTTATCCAGCCGTAGTCTGCAGTAATATCGCGTTTCTCGTGGAACGTCTTTGCGAATCCAACTCGACGAAACACCTGCTTTCCTTCGTCGCCGCCATCGACTCTCTCAAGGAGTAGATAGTACGAAAAGTATTTTGGCCCTCTTGGGTTCCTCTCCCTGAAGAACCGGCAACGATCTGTGGTCCAGTGCCAGGAACTCATGAAGAGAATGACGCAGTTACGTTGCTCATCTCTGGCGTCGTCCATGTGTACAAGGGTTGTTCCCTCTATCTCTTCGAGCCTTCCACTCCATTTACCGTCACCAGTAAACGGCTTGGGGATGTAGGTGACTGGCCGGACATGGCCGACACAAGAAAGGCGCACATCGACTCCGGCCCAGGGCGCCTTCCCCTCTCCGAGGAATCCCACCTTCTCCTCGGCAACCACCACTTCACAGTCATGCGGTGTCGGTGCTCGCTCCAGTCCCTGCTTCAGCAGGAAGTCCCATGTAACCTTCCCATCCACAGAGGCCCAACTCCAACTCGGCGCCCTGCCATCATTGGGTCGCCTCAGATCCGAGGGCGTACAACGTGCTGTCTGCCCATGGAATGTATTTGCATGCCATAGAAGCCCACGGTGAAGGTCTTCAGCCCAAAGACCCGCGCAATATCTTTCGCCAGTCAACCGCTGGAATGTCATACCAGCCATGCCCGCGACAGCAGGGAGTTTGTCGCTCCCGAATGTCAACGTGCGTAGCGTGTACTCTTCCACAAGCCCATACCACAACAAGCACGGGTCCGCGTCGAGCGTTTCCGCTCCGAAGAACATCGAAAGATATTCGTGCAGCCCCTTCAGGACCGGGTGGACTGGCTCGCTCATCCCATCCTCCGCGTAGAAACGCGTCCGGCACTCCCAGAACAACTGGTCGCTGCTGAAGTGCAGGATACGCGGCGCGAGCACACGCTCCTGCAGGACCCAGCCACGCAGGTTGAGCGGCGAGCGTTCCTTAAGGACGATACCAAATCGCTGTGGCAGCTCGCGCAATAATATCTCCTCTGCATTTGCGCGCGCATGGGGCAGGGGTCCGATTGGAGTCATACGCGGTGGTTCTCTGCGGCGGAAGAGCCCGGTATTGGTGCTCGTCGCGTACAGAGCGGAGATCGTAACGCGGGCGTGCTCATACACACTGCCCATCGTCGCGGCCTCTGCTGCCCAGTCCGCCGCGTCGCCCTGAATGATGCACAGCGCGTCGATCCAGAGGTAGCGTAGCCCCAGCTTGCGTGTTGCGACGACCGCGTCCTGGAATGTGGGCGGCAGGTCTGCGAAGGGGATCCCACGGCACCGCGCGGCCAGGGTTTCTCGCCGCGTTTCCATCGACAGCATTCCTCCCCAGCAATGGCTAAGAGCAACGTACTCGCCTTTCATCCCCTCGGTGATGAGCAGATAGGGCCCCTGCGACCCATCTTCCGGACCCACGTCCATCACCCTCGTCGGAAGCTGAGGCAGCTCTCCGTCGCCGCGAGCGCATGCCGTGTGGGCCGCCTCGCAGTGATGGAGCCACGCTCGTGCTACGTCGAAACTGGTTTCAGAAGCCGGGTCGAGCTCCAAGGCACGCGCAAAGAGTACGACGTCGGGCAGTGCGGTCGCCTGCTCTATCGGGGGCGGATACCACGGTCGCATGGTGTACAGCTGGAAGTCGCGAGGTTCGTCGAACACGGTGTCGTAATTGAAATACACGTCTTCTAGCCAGCCCACTTTAAACCCGATGAGGAATGGCTCGCCTCGACTAGGTTGTGTTTCTGAAAGCAGTCCGATCTGTCGTTGGGCGTCCTTGTGATTAGTTGCGGGCTTTGCGATGACGGTGCAGAGCGAACAGCCGCGTTGGGCGGAGGCGAGGAGCGAATCCAGATTCTCGTGGTGCCTGTATACGAAGACGCCTTTCGCGCCAACGATCCAGCTTGGTGATGCTGGGCACATTCGGTGGTCTATGAGGTCAGTAAGGAACGGCGAACAGTGCTCACAGAGCCCAAGATTGGTTTGTTCTGAGTCTTGTTCCGGCTGCACTTGCGCCATCGTATCAATGAGCGGTGCTGGACTTGACGCGGGCGGGCTGTAGGGTGCGACTCCTCGAGTGGGGTCGCAGAGACGGTGAACTATCGATGTCTAGAGCTTGAGACACATAATGTATATGCCCCTATTCTTCGAGAACAGGGTGTTTTAACATCAGAGCTGAAGTGAAGCGGAAGTAAGGTGGAGGTACCCATACCCGAGAGGTCCCCCATGCTGAGCATATAGGCTTCCCGGATGTTGCACATGTCATGACCCAATGTGGACAATTTTTGTTAATATTGGTAAACTGACTGACAGCGCAGGCTGTGAGCCACTCCTTGCTCGCATGAAGGTTACTGCTTAAGGTGGGAGCACCCATTCCCGTTAGTTTAAGCTGATTGGATTACTTCTGGGTGTGCAGTGCAAAATGCAATTATACTGCTGGGTAGGCAATTAGAAATGGTGTGAGAATGTAACAACAAGAATCGAAAAATTGTTAATCTTTGCTACATTCAAAGCGGTCAAACACAGAAATCAGAAAACACACTCAAGTGCAACTGAATGGCCCCAATTCCGTGAACAGTGTAAGCTGCTTCCAAACTTTACTGCCACGGGAATCTAATATGTAGGATCACCGAGAAACCGGAGAGCAAAAGTAACCCGTGCCAAGTATGTTGGCACTGCAACCCGTGCTTGGAGGAACCAGCACCACCGGATTCGAGGCTGTCAACCGCCCACGTGAACCTAAAGATGCCGATGTCACTCGCACCTGTATCTACACATCGCTGCAGACTTATCCGGATGAAGTTGAACTTATCGCCTGGACCTCCATACGCTTGCTATCACCCACTCACAAAGCCTCTGTGAAGGCGAGAGTATTTGAATCATGAGAGTCGAGCCTGATTGGTGATGAATTCAGGATGCCCACGATGGGCGATGTAGGTTCCTCCTGAGGGTCTGGAGTTGTGAGCTGCGGTGCTAGTCGAAGGACCTGTGGTCTCAGTATCCTTGCACTGGGCTCCAGAAATGGACGCATGAAGATGTGAGGCGCGGCGTCCGGCGAGTTCAGCCACGCAGGGTTCACGGCCATCGTTGGGAGGATGCGGCTCCAAAGTGGCGCCCCAGGTTTGTGAGCGCACTGAGGTGTTGTGGGAGCGGGAATGTGGTTGGCACTCTCGTTTCTGCGTTTTGCCCTACGCCTTGCAATTGCCAATCTTTGGTTCTCCTTGCATAGCGCCGGAAGGAATCCCAAGTACGGAGCTTGATATGAGTGGGAGGGCAGGGGCTCACCACCTCGAATGTGATCATGCAAGCGCTGCCCATACGCTGCCACCGCCGCAGGGGACCACTGCTCCTGGAACGCTTTTTTCTGGGCACGCTCTTCTTGTCGCAGGCGCTTGCTCTCCTTCTCCTTCGTCTTCTCATCTTCTCGCCGCTTCTTCTCTAGTTCGCGCTGCTGCTGCTTTTCTTGCTTCGATTTCTCTAGAGCCTCCCGTCTTGCTGACTTCTCTTCCATCATAGCGATATAGGAATCGCTAGTTAGAATGATGGACTTCGAGTAGTCCGCAAGAGCCTCTGTCTTTCTGCGTGGCCTCCTTGTGGTGACCTCGGGGAGAGTCAAGAATCTGGTGATGGAAGGTGGCTGCTCCTCGAGGTTGATTTCTCCCTCCGACATGACCTCCGGCTCACTGTCGTAGCTAACTTCATCAGCACGATCAAGATCGACGAAGAAGTGCTGGGCTGAGGGGTTCTCGGGCGCTGCCACGTCCGTCTGGATTTCCTCAACACGCAGCTGCGTCAATGCATCGGTCACATCCTCCACGTGATTCCGGTACACTTCCGAAGGGCCCATCTTGTTGGCCATCGCAGCTCCATCCCATGGCCAAATTCCCGTCACACTAAAGCCTTTTCGGATGTTTTCAGGAGTCAGTGCCCTCCTTAATCCTAGGCTAACCCAATGAGCGAGATTCTCTTTCTTCGCTGAAGACCCCGCATATCTATATGTCCAAAAATCCCGGTATGCCTTGAATGCTGTTTTGAATGGTTTGAACAAACAGACATCCAACGGTTGCATCGCATGAGATGTATGCGATGGCAATGTCAAGAGATCGATGCCTTGCACCCGAGCCTCTTGCACTGTGTCAATGGACACATGACTCGCATGCCCGTCTAAAATGAGCAGGTGCCTACGCTCTGCTGAAATTCCACCCAATTCTGCAACAGACCTCACGAAATGAGATATCCATTTAGAGAACAAAAATTTAGTCATCCACGCACGCGGCTGCATGGCCATGGTAGCGCCAGATTCACACTTCTCTATGTAATTGCGCCGGAACCGCTTACCCTTGAATATGTAAAAGCTGGGAATGGCTTGGCCGCGGCAAAGATTGACGATACGAGACAAGAAAGCCATTCCCGCTCGTCGGGCAATACTTGATGAACGGAGCGACTTCCTCTACGCGCAAGTACAAGCGCTCCTCCATTTTGCCCGGCTTGAGCCCCCGTCTCATCGCAGTTCCAAATTCGAGCAGTTGGATACATGTGGGTATCATACAAGTACCTGAGATTCTGGTAGAATGATTGGACGTTCTCCTCGGATAGACCCCTGGCGCGCGACGTCTCAAGTCCCTGGGCAACCCTGAGACTAAGCTCAGGATGCCGACGTCTCCACCATCGCAACCACCCACGCCCCGGTATGCCTTCAACAAACGGCGTCTCCCTCCCTTGACAAATCTCTGCGACCTTCATGCGCAATGTTGCCATCGTCACAGGGTGGCCCAAATTTTGGAGCCTCAAAATCCAGTCAACAATCAGCTTTTCTTCTTCACATGTCAACACGCACTGGCCCCCACGCTTACGGCTGCGAGTAACGCCGTACAGGTGATCTCGAAGCGATGATATGGGGATGCCCCAAAAATCAGCTGCAGTTTTGATTCGCATGCCTCCTTCTACTGCACCCATGGCCTGTAACAGCTGCTCGTTGGTCCACTGACCAGTTCTTCGAGCTGGACTGAGAGTCCTCTTCCTACCAGCGTTGCGGATTCCCTGCAAACTTCCAAGCGCCTGCTGACGATCTGTACGATTTGAGATGTCGCCAAACGGTTGCCTGACTCTGAACTTCGGACTCACACTTCGTGGCTCCAATCCACCGGATGCTTCTGCCGAAGGTGATCTCCCAGCAGATGATCTTGTGGACACTTGCAGTCTGGGACTAGACCTCGGTACAAGAGCCACGAGAGGGAGGCCAGCTCCATGCCCCGAGCGGCCAACACGCCCGCCACTTGAGGAAATTCCTTGCACAGAACCGTGGTACCCTCTTACGCTTCTGTGAAGCTATTCAGGAGGCGTTGAGGCCACAACAACATGTTCATCATTACCTCCATCACTATAGAATTGTCATTTTGCCAGTGTGCACGTCGGCTCCCCGATGATAGTCTCCTCGCCGGCCGATTGAAACTCATCAGAGCTGGCGGCAATTCTCCATCGATGCTCATGATCGGGGTGTCACTCTCCTCGCCGCTCTCACTCTGCGCATACCGATCCATGTTGGTATCGTCACTCTCAATCTCAGAAAATGCTCCTCGACGCTGTGACATGGTTCCCAAATTGCAACAGTAAACAGTGCCAATGCAAACTGCTCATCAACACTCTGAGAAGTTGCAAGACGAGCATGACAGTTTATATTCAATATTGATGAATGATTACACATGTGCGGAATGTCCACATTCCATAGCGATTGTAGCAAGTTTCCGACATCACCGGGCTGTAGAACCGCCGAGGCTCGCACGTCCATGAGAATTTACAGCGCACAGCAACCCGTGCTCCAGCCGTCTCCACAACACTCCTCGCTGATCCACCTCTGTCAAAGAGAGCTCCTAAAAACGCACATGAAATCGACTCTGCTTCGCGTCGCATTGCACGCCACTGGCGTCGTCACAAATTTGGATCAGCGGCGCGGAGATTTCTTGAAACTGCTTGTCGCGACACCCTAAACTGCCTCCTCGTGCTCCAGTTGACACCCGGTCCCGCACCCCAAACCGGTCCAGAACCACATGCCCGGATTGAGGTGCCCCAGGGGCTCACGGGAATGGGTGCACTAACGGGAATGGGTGCTCCCACCTTAGTTCCCTTATTTCCAGTTACCATGGAGTAATGTTAGCTGAAATTAAAGATCTCCTATCACGGGTATTAGTAGACTGTGTTCGAGAATTGCTCTTCATGTTATCGGTTATTGGTGAAGCTATATGTTGGTTACCCATTTGGATCAACTTTTCACCTTCTAAATTTGTAGTAATTTCAATTTTGCAAAAAAAAAAATCCAAAAATGCTCATTCTTCATGAACCTTATTTCCCTTCCTTCGAAAAATTTCTCCCAGCTTGTAATCTTACTGGTACTGTGCCAATCGCCTTAACTTGTCGGGTTTGGGTACCTCCACCTTATTAGAAAAAGATAATAATTTCATATTGTCTTTCCGTATTTTCTTGTTCTTTAGAATTGTTCATAAACTATCATGTGTGCATTCCTCATTCCTCATTGATTTAGATTCCATACGTTTACAAGCATGTACCGATAAAGATCAGACATTCATATTTCTGTATATGTGTGTATTCAGATGTTGAATCTAACATTTAAGCATCTTAAATACCACATGTCATAATTTTAATGCACCGAACGAAAGTCCACGATGACAATCAGATTCAGAATCCGTGGTCGCAAGCTAAACTGCACAAAGGTTCACCCTAAGTTAACATTCTCCTTCCCCATAATGTATTGGACTTCACAAAAACGCGAGGAAGGAACTTCACAGAGCACTAGGCAATGAGTAGAAGGTTAACCCACTTCTAAAAATTCTGATACAGAGATAAATCAAAAGATGGTAGAGAAAAGGTATGCGAAAGGTAGGCACAAATCTGCAAAAAAGCAGTGCATGCAAGAGCCACAAATTTAAAGAAAGAGGCTCAGTAGTTTTATCAGGAATACTGTCCACCAGATACCAGTACAAACGTGCACTTGCACTTGTAACATCGACTTCAGGCTCCGCTAGCTGTTCCTTTCAATGGGACTGGGAATCAATGAGAACAATTAAAGGTGAGCCATCATCGCACAAGGTGGACAAAAATTGTCAATGACGGAATAGGGGCATGAACATAACTTATCTAGCTTTACGTACAACTCCATCTAAAGACGTACAACTCCATCTAAAGAAGTACAACTCAACTCCAATTCAATCGAGCTGGAGGAGTCTTGTCTTAAGGGGGGGAACAGGATCTCTCTCTAACTCTCTCTCTCTCAACCTAAAATCAACTGTACAACTCTCAAACTGCTTATTTCTGATGAGAACGAGAATCATCAGAACGTTGTAGATCAAAGAAGTGCTTGTATTCCAACTAAAATCAAATGCTAACCTGCCGGCAACACGCAGCCGTTCATGATACCCTGAGGCACGGTCGCTCAACTCTCCTCCTTCACTACCTCTCAAACGCCCAGAGTGGAGTCTCCAAAGCGTTACTGTGACTTAAATCAGACCAGCGAGAACTGCGGCAGGACCGGTCAGCCCAGACATCGCGGGAGTGGGTGCATGAACAGCAGATGGCGCCGGTGCCAGCGCTCGCACATCAATTAATTGCTCCTTGATGTACTCTTTGAGCCTGCATTCACGAGGGGAAAGCTTAGAGCGATGTCACATCCACAATTTATGAAAAAAGTCCTGCATTACTACAACGCATATGCCAATTAAAAATGCAATGAGACATACTCGTATGTTGTAGTAGGATCAGCGGAACCAACAGTCAATCGCAATTGTGTCCTGTCTGAGGGATCAGTTTCCACTCGGATCTGCCAACCCACGTATTCTTCGTCAGTACTGAAGACGGATCGATATGGATGTTCCACTTTTAAGTGCATCTACTACCGTAAAGTGAATAATTGCCGCCGTTAAGGAGTAATTCAATAGCAATCAATCTCGCTATTGGGAAGGTAATATCAACCAAGCCTGTAGTCAAGAATGGCGAAATTCGGAATACTTGCTGTTCTAGACCATCCGAGGATGTATCCTCAAGGCGAACATGGACAAGAAGAGAATAGAGAGAGGGTTGTACCAAGCAGAGTGTGGCTTGTGCAGATTCAGAGTAAAACGTTGATGCACACACGATGTTATTCACATTTGGGTCCTGCCACAGTATACATTTAACATCAGTCTCGACATCAATAACAACCCCTACAATCAACACTAAATACTACATAAGATACCGAATTACTATTATTTAACAGTGAAAGCAAAGCAATATGATAACGCAAAAGCGAGATATCTCACCAATCCAGGAGCAACGCCAATATGAAGGCTGTTGAATAATGCGGCCATCTCGGGAAGAGGCAAAGGTTTTACATTTCGAACCTAGCATTCGGCGATCATTGCAATTAAGAAACATCGATAATTCTAAAAACTACGAAACAAGCTGATGTAATACATCAAGATCAGATTCCTCTGCAGTTCGTAGAGATACTACGCCTACGACAAACTAAGTATGCCAGTTAAAAATCATCAACCGAAAGGACTTGATACCCACCACTTCTTGAAGCTTTGTGGGAGGGCCAGCTAAAGCACGCCATCTTGCAACAAAATCAGTTGCATTCACGGGTATTGCTTGCAGGAACTTGTTCATCAATACTGGAAGCTTTAGCTGCGCACTTACCTGCCACATTAAGTCCATAAACTAGATTAGCTCAAATAAAGAAGATAAGAACGACCTTATATATAAACCACAAATAAACCATCCAGGAAAGACTCAGCGATGAAACAGAACAAGGTGTAAGCAACCATAAAATGGTGACTCACCGGAGTGGTGCCAGTATTGTAAGAAAATTCTAGAACAGCGGTCTCCCGGCTGGCTTGCAAGCAGAAAATGTCGAACGGGCATTGCACCTGAACGTATCCAACAGTTAGCGCCATGATGATACAATCTCCAACAAACTTCAGTTATCTAACCTGCTTGCAATTCCAGCTCCAATTGACATCATCAAATCTATAGAAAGCTGCAGCTGAAAGAACATGCGACAATCACTCCGATGTAAAACACTTACTTGAGCCCTTGGCGGAATCGTATCAGGAATAGGGGGCGCTTGAATCCTTAAATGAGAAGGTGGAAGTACCACAGCTCTAACAGTGTTTAACGATGCAGTGTGCTTGTTACCAACAAACAAAACTAGTCGTCCTTGAATTGCTCTCCATTCGGCTTTCACTCCAATCTGCATACGCCCAATTCTAGTGTCACCCTCAATCCAAAAGCTTGCAAACGTAACAAAACAGCTCGACAGTGATACAAACAGCACTGCCATCAATTCATGAACATTATACTTCAAATTCGCAATACAAATGCAAATGAACCATGAAGAACATAACAGACCTGGACGTAGGGATCTTCGTATAGGATCCCACTGTCTTTGATCGTCAATGCCTTGAACCAATCTTCGATGCTTCCGATAGGCTGTTCAACGCAGATAAAAAGGTGCAGATGTGAGTCGCACGATAGAAGCACCACAGGTATACAGTAAAAGCGGAAGCAATAAGACACAAGTTGACAATAACAGTCTGCACGGACATTCTCGAAGTTCAGTACCCACCTGAACTGCAGTAGCCGGACCATCATAAAGAGCGAGTGCCAATGGGTCCGCTGGTGCAGAACCATTAGCACCAGAATGGTCAAGACCCAGGTCCAAAGCGGTCCCGTTAGCAGGTGGCATAGTCCCAGGAGCAGCCTCAATTGCTAAAGGTGCTAGCAAGTCTCCAAGCAAGTCAACTCCGGTTGGCTTTGCTGGTGGTGCTGGTGGTGGCGCCGGAGCCGATGCAGGTGCTGGTGCTACTGGAGCAGGAGTAGGATCTTCCAACAATGAAGATACGGGAACTGCTGGTGGTAAATCGGCATGAACATTTCCACCTGAAAGCGCTCGTTCATGTGCCGAAACCGGAGGCTCTGGAAGAGCTAATTGTTCCTGAGATACAGACATTTCCAGATAGTCTAATTAGGATTTACACTGAAGAATTGCTGATCATGACAACTACAGTAACTAGTTAGATATCATGTTCTACTTCTGCATCAAGTATCAGTAGATATACCGTGTGAACAGGAGCAACTGATGGCCTCAAGATAGGAGGATGCGCCGATCCGTTAGTCGTTTGTGGGTCAACAACAGTCAAAGCCATAGAATTTTGTTGTTGAAGCCTCAATTTTGTAGCGCTTGCCTCAGCTGCATCTCCCTCCGTATCTTCGGCCTTCTTAAGAAGTGCCGACTGCGAACATTCAAGTCACATTTAGTACCGATGCAGTTGTTAAAGGGCAACAATTGACAAACTGCATCTACAGTCTAGGTCTAAATTTCAGCATACCTGGCGTTCTGGGAATTTCGGCATCTCCGCCATAATGTCCACCATGACAGGGCCTTTCTCGCACAGCATCAGATATTCAACACACCGTTGCTGCACTTCCGCATCTACAGATGACTCATACCTACCCAAAGCGAGCAACCAGATATCGCTGTTAGGTTCGTCCCAGATGATAAAAAAGGTCGGGGAAAAACGGAGAGTCACACCCGTCAAGACGAAGAAATCATAAGCATAGACGCTTACCTCTTAAACACATCTATAACACGCTCGCGCAGTTCAGGATCTTGGGGCTGTGAATGGAGAAGAATTTTTGCGAAGGCTGACAGCAATAGAGCCTTTGTTCCAAGTCTGCATTAAAAGACAAAGTAGCAAGCTTTAGCAGAGCACTCCAACAACAACTCTACGAATCTCAGCAGGAATGAGGATAGATAGTGAGGACACCCGAAGATAGAGTGAAGTAACACTGCAAATGTATCTACGTGAAACTGAAGAAAGGGAATAGGATGCCTACGAGACGATAGCAAATTTGTCGTAGATGACGTAAAATATGTCCTTTGGGCTGCATCCAGGTCGCCTTGCCAGCAGATGGCTATACTCCCCAAGCAGATAACCAGCCACCTTCAGAAGTACTAGCTACTTAGAAATGTGACCATCATCAACTTTGCTACATAACTGGGGTCAAACAAACTCATTAACATTCCGAAGGACGGGTACACCTCACGTGGAAGCATCTTCTACTTACCTTCACCATTGTTTCATGAACTGCTGGCTTATCAAGATAATCCAAAGCCTTCGCTGCAGCGTAGGCCTGACGATGTCACAACAATTTTGACGAGAATCAGTAAGAATCTATTTCGTAATTCCGGTCAAATATTTACTATTTGTCCAATCAGTTTCCGACGTGCAGTCCATCCAACGTATGCCTAGTATTTGCCATGTGAGCAAAGCCAGTCACGGGCTCCAAATATTTAAATGCTCAAAATCAGTGTAAGTCATATAGGCAGATCACATGGCCAACTATTTCAGTTGCACTGCAGTTCAGGTGTCTGAACATCAAATACCTGAAGGTCTTCATTGTTGGTTACGAACTGCACAACTCGGTACCATATGTCGTCACTAACGAAGTCACCAGCTTTCTCAATGAGCTGCAGTATGACATCCACGTACCTACAGTACAAGTCCCAAATCCTATATGTTAGTGACCGCAGCGAAGCCAACTCAACCAGGAAAACAACCAAGGAATTTTATTACAGAAGAGATGAGACGCCGTTTTGTGAGACGAGACTTCAGAACATATTCAGCAGCAAGAATAAGCAAGATACTATATCTATAAAACTAAAATATATTCAGAAAGACTGACAGCTCAAAGCATATGCATTCATGTCAAGTTAATACCATGAAAGGTCTGGTGCAAAACTTTCAGCGAGAATGGCAGCTTTCAGAGCGAGCTCCTCACGAATACCAAAGTCTGCCGTTGTAAGATACTGCAGCAATTACAAAAGCAATTGAGTAAACGCCAAAAAACAAGCATGGTTGTACGTACGATGAAGCAAATTAAGAAAGACAATGTATGACTAACCTGCAAAAGTTCCTCTACGATCTCTTTAGCATTGGAGACATCACACATGCCATAAAGCAAGTCTAGCGATCTCCTTCGAATACTGTATTCCCACCATCCACATTAATTAATTCTGATCAAATACACACGAAACCCTCCATCTACTAAGAACAGAATAATTGCACTGTGAGGATAACAGGATACAAAAGTAAGCGAAGGACACTTCAATCGTCTACCAGCATTCCATAACGAATTACTGGAGTGTCCTTAAAACGCATGAGCGCGGAAATAATGAAGAAATACCTGATATCAGGGTCTTTCAAGGATGTGATTATCTGAACTTGATGCTTTTTGATCGTATCGTGGACGTCTACAACTAATAACATCCTTGTCATGTTTTCCTGCATATGCACAACTTTCGTAAGTACAAAAACACAGAATGTCATACACTCTGCTGTCAGAACGGATGCAGAGAAAAGTACAACATCTGAAAACAAGTCAAGGCGAGCTCTAACCAGGCCAAGATATCGGATGTTGGGCTCTCGCACAGCAATGAACTTGCCCAATAAAGCCACACACTGCGAAAGCATGTCCTTCTCGGCATCCAGGTGCATCACCTACATCACATACATCACATAATATGTGTTTCAACAGATATGACGAGGTCAAGCATTCACATTCCAAGCACAAATGTATCAGTACGGAAGTAACGAGCATCACAATAAGTCGAGACTCTTCATACAGAATCTGTTACGATTCCAATGACAATAAGATGCAATATTGCAAAAAAACATGGAACCAATATACAATGCAAAGGATCTTACCAAAGCAAGCGCCTCAAATAGTACAGCATGTGAGGCATTATTTTTATTGACATTCTTCACAACATCAGTGCCCATCAAAATGCGTTGCAAAATCTGCAGATATAGAGCATACCATTCCGTCAAGCTAAATACCACAAAGAGAATGAAACAATATAGTCCTGAAAACTCAGTATCAAGGGAGTATGACACGTAAACCGCAACAGATTCATTTCGAGATCATCCATGAGGTGCTCATATTATGCGTACCTCAAACAAAGACTTCCTAATGTTGGGGTCTTCAATCGTGGGAAAGTACTCTAGCACCCGCATCGTCTTAACCTGAATACCGTATCACAACACCAAAATCAGCTCGTAGAAATGTTTCTCAAAGTAAATCAGCTAGTCGAACGAGTCAGCAGTGCAATAACGATAAGGCAAAATATGAAGACTTCTCTGCACGTACACAAAGCACTTCGCAACATACCCTGAACTAGAACGAACTTCTGGCACAAATCTATACATCATTGAGATTACTTGACTATATTGGGCAACTAAAACAAGGCAGCGTCTGCGTTGTTTGAAACATTATCCACCTGTACAATGGGCTGAGGATTACCTGTAGCCAAGGGGAGGGAATGCCGTAGTAGGTGTATTCCTGAGGAATATCCTGGCCTCTGGACAGACGTTCTAAGATGCGTACACACTTGGGTACACAATTCCAGTAAGCGTCTGGTGTATTGGCCACTAGGGAGACTAACAAGCTCATAACAGCTGTAAGCACTCCAATGTCCTTCTCATCCAACAAGTGCACCATGCGCTCTGACCTGTTTCTCACAACTTTAAGTTACTCACAACTGAAAAATTTGAAAAAGACTCAACAATTCATGTAGTTCTTAAGAAGAGAAAACAACAGAATCTGCTCATGAACCTGAATGACCAGCATGACGTGGTTCACTGAAGTTGATTCAGAATCTTTGACAATAGCAAAAGAACAACTTACCAGCCATCAACATTTACTACATCGGGATTCTTGCGATAGAGTCTGAGCAAGCACAGTGCAGCTTTCTTCCTAACGACAGGCCTACAGGAGCTCGAAAGCTGCATAGCATAACTGAACATCAGATAATTGGCACTGTGAAAGCAATATGATAATCCTTCATACAAATAGCATGGCTCACTGCTTGTCGATTACTGCCTTCACTATACTCTCTCCCACGTTCCTGCCTAACCCTTCGCAGAAGATTCAAGAGAAAACACCATCAGATGAACTGTACCGATGGTCGATCGAGCTTACCAATAATTTTTGCACGTCAGGAGCCAAAGATTCAGAGAAGTCTCTACCACCGATATTCCCAACCTGTTCACAACACAAGATGGAAGGAATATCGAGCATTAGAGCAACGTTTCGTAAGAAAAAATATGATAAAACTGATACAATGTCCACACTTCCAGTATTCAACTTAAAATCAAGTTATGCAACGACAGTAGAACAATCAAACAGAAGTTCATCTCGACGAACATCAGATTTCTGATAATTTGCGAACGGACCATAAGTGCTATACTCTCAAAGACCAGTGAAGCGGTGCAGTATAAAGAGGCAGGATTATATGTACCATTGTTAAGGCGAGACACTGAAAAGTTTCGTTGTTGCCGATAATGTCGTTGCGGACAGTATTGATGACCAGTCTCAAAAAGTCGTGGTTCTCGTTCAAGAGGCAAGAGGTCACAATATAACCTACCTGTGCTCAGCCAACGATACAATGTGAGATCGCCACTTCGATAACTGAAAACTAATGAGGAGCAAATTCTACTTCTCAAGTGTGATATTATGAATGCTCACTCGTATATTACAGAGTGAGAGCTACACCGATATTGGCAAATAATGTATTCTGAATACATTCTCTGAGCATACATTGTGTCACATAACAATAGTAGTACAAGTAATAAAACTGTAAATTTCGGTTGTTAGAACAACGACCCGAAACCCGGTAGTCACACAACATAAACTATTGACAGAAGCATGGCAGATTCAGTCTTGAACTTGATTCGTCATACAAAGACGTCTGCGCGGAAGATAATTGTGGGAGTGAAACTTGATTACGCTAGGTGATACCAATGCCATAATCAGTGCAGCTATCAATAATACCTCCTCCCACATTACGACACGGCAGAGCCCATGCTGCCTGAAGATCTGCATTTGACTCTACCGACTGGACGAGGGCAAGAATGGAGGCGAACCTGCTTTTCCGGGTACTTAGGAGCTGAGATTAGTGAGACGGTTTCCATGTGCCCAAAGTCCACGTCATATCCAAGCATGTAAATGTAGAGCATTTTCCACACATATTTCTTCTTCTCGTAAAGGGCCAAACCCTGCAAAACATGCCGAATATTGCGAAGCACTTAATCCTCCGTATTCCTTCTATTCCACACAAACATGATTCGGTTCCCAACTTCGACCAAGGAATAGAAGAGGAGAGCGCACGGTGGGACCTCATAATCAGATTATGTAATACTTCCACGGATAATCCTCTCATCTTACTCAGATGGAACTGACAAACTTGACCGTATTCTGGCAGAACTAGAAAAACGAGCGACACCATTCTAGTATCGATTCGAACTTAATAACAGAACGGCCAGGATAATGTAAATGGTAAGAGAGAAAGATATATCATATTTGCTCCCATATGCTCCGAGTATGCACACTAATCGACATTGGAGGAAGGATTTTCCGTTATTGCTATTGAACATACTAACATTCCGCACCTGACAACGAAGGTTGACTGCAGGTGTCTCATAATGAATTGTCACTCTCGCTTAACTCTAGATGCAATGAAACTCCGGACATAGGAATTCTCATTTACCCTAATTCAGTCGATCACTTCTGCCTTCAGAGATTTACTTTACGGACCAATGATCGAGCAGCATGGAAGTAAGCCACTTAAGTACCTAGGTCATCCGGGTATTATCTATAAATATGTTTGCTTACAATGTACAAATCTGGACCTAGGCTAGAGCAATATTGTGTGAGGGGAGGGGGCAAACGCAGAGCTGAAGAAGAGTCATCACAAGCTCAAATGCAGATTCATTATCTTATCTTATTCAGCTGCTCGACACCAGGGACATGCATGTACCTAGCGGAGGTTTCATCACTAATCTTTTAATTCAACGAAGCCTCAATGTGTGCACTAATCCACATGCTCGTAACTTCCATCAGGTATACCAATATTTCAATGCTGGTCATCAATCTACAACGTCACGTCACGCATAGTATGCTTGGAAATGACCGCAAGAAAAGTCTTCGGACCGCTACGCATAAGCTTCTAGTATGAATACAAAACCCTAAATATCCTGGATCTCGTCAAACTAACCCTCTCAATAGCTGCTGCTTGGCTCTAATCACCGTCACACTGACCTACATTTCCACTCTTGCGGGACAGAGACCAACCCTCGTATCCTGGCCGGCCTTGACTGTTTCTAGATCAGAAACAACAGCAAAGATCTAAGTCGAAACGAATACAAATGGCGTGGGTGTCCTCACCTTCTCGTTTTTAAACTTGGTACGAATATTGGCGAGCTCCTTATCGACGCGCGACCGCTCCGCTTCCTTGTTCTGGCAATTCCGAACATCGCTAATGAACGTGGACAGCCCTCGCATTCCCGAGAGCGCCATGCTTTCCTACTACACCTGCTGCTGGCTCGCCCAGGCAGAGTTGGCCGTGAAACCTGATGGAAGCGGCCCTCCCAGGCCTCCCAGAAGCGCGATCTGAACCACAGAGTCAGCTCCGCATCGCGATCAGCTCCATATAATTCTGATGGAAACAAAATCGAAACAACGGCAACAACAAATCCAGCGAGATGGTGCACCTTCTGGAACAGCCAGCACCCCTGCGCACTCTGTGCCTGGAAGCAGGGCAACGGGGCTCCGTCGCCGTGAACGTCTCCTCTTCCAGTGGTACCCGGAGGGTATCACCCAAGTACGAGCATCTGATCCCTAATGCCGCGGAGTTTTCCTATAGCCGTGAGAGAGGGTATCGGCAGCCGGCGGGTATATGCTCCATCTGGGTCGCAAATGGCAGCCTGGTGCCACTTCATGGTTGACCGGAAGGATTCATATGGGAATTATTCGTTACCGGTGGAAGTTACCGGTTACCGGGCCTGAATTATGCATGTAGCCTGCAGAAAGGGCATGGAAGTCCTGTTGAATTGAGGTTCAAATCCGCCCTATTTCCATGTCTTTGCAATGAAAAAGCGGTGCCGTAATAACGGTGTGGACTAATCATTGTATAGCTACTTAGGGTTTGTTCACACTATGTTGCCTAAGTTAAGAGGTCGTGGCCCGAACTCTCCTCATTCTTGAGCGAGAGGTGGAAAGTAGTCCATAAAAATATATCGTAAAGTAATTTATGGGTGTTTTATTGAAGAAAAGTTTGGCCTCTCGACGAGGATTTGGGTTTCCATTTTCATGGTACCCAAACTTTTGGCGCGGAAACTATCAAAAAGAGTTGCCATGTAAGCACTTTTGACACCTTTCACTTTTGGACTTTGGGCTTTGGTGTGAAAGCCGAGAGACCAAACTTTTTCTCTTTACCAATGAGATTGTTCGATTTCCTTAATCTCTCAACTGATAGACGTAGTGTTAACCGCCCCTTTGAGTATGAGGAAATGTTGCTTTGGGTACTTTCAATAAAAATTATGGAGTTTCTAGTTCCTGGACAAGGGGTACACAACGTTGTCAAGTATTTGTCAAGTAGGATGTAGCAATGTATGGCATTCTATCAAACTTGTGTATGTACTCTGCACAATAAGTCTTATTTTCACCTTTGGATGTTTCCACATGAGAATGTGTATATCAAGGCCTACGTCATCATACTTGATCAATAAATACTTCACAACATTTTGTGTAAAAGCTAAAGTATAGCTTCGAGTGAATGTTGAATGTTGTTGAATCTTCATGTACCGGTTGAGTTCATGCACAATTCTCATTTTGTTCCCGAAAAGTTTTAATTGTATGCAACAATTTTTATTAAACTTTATGGTAGCTTTAAATTTAAGTGCTCCAAGTGCTTGACTATATGCTTTTTGTAAAGACTTTCTATATGAGTTCGAGTTTTTTGCTAAAGGGAATTAAGTATGTTTGTTGTGAAGGGAAGGGCCTATTCCAAGGGGCTTCCATGATGGGAGGACCTAAAAAGGAGGATCCTACTATTGCAGTAGCTTTAGGAGATAAGCCCTTTCCTTAGCGTATAAACAATTGGGGCCCTTTATGAAACCCAAGTTACGAATCCTCCAAGAACCTTCATGGAAATGATTCAAATATATACTCCTACACATGTGAGGCTAACAAGATCTCAAATCAAAAGTTTTTACGAGTATTTGTAAGTATTGTAAAGCTCATATTGTAAAACATGTGTAACTGGTGTTGTTGAACTTATCTAGTAAGCATAGTGGCATGCTCGCTTTCAAACGGTACTTTAAATGGATGAATGATTACCACAAACATTAAAATACTCATCGAACTATAATACAAATACAAGTACATATTACAAATCTAAAAGTTTATTCTGTCCACATCATAATAAACTTAGTGATGATAATTGTAACTATGCTTAAAAGGATTCAATTGTTGAGTTAAGCGTAATAACCAAATTGATTCGTGAATTGCCCCAAGACCATTTAGTGACAATGCAATTTTTAGCCATAACTCAATACTCTAAGTCTTAATGTATCTTAGTCTTAATGATTAAATAACTAGATTCATTTGTACTAGTTTTAGTTATCATTCCAAAATTTCTCACTAGTAATAACTATATTCACTGGTGTGAAAAAAGTATAGTCTTGACCTACCATTGAAAATATGTATATGAGCGATAAACCTCAATTCCTTGAAAATGGCGATTCCTTGTGCCATTTTGGTTGTGTTCTAGAAAGTGTCATTTTAGAGGCATATTTAGTTATGCCTCTGACATGGCATATTTTTTAATATCACACAGATTCTTCGTAATATCAAGTGATTTCTACAACATCACACATTTTGATGGTTCTTGACCTTTGAAAGCGGTCAACGACAATATTTCTAAATTGCACTTTGGAAATATTGTTGATTTTAGACAAGTGCTGTGAAATATTTTGGCGGGAGGCAAATACTTTTAAACAACCATTCAAAACCAATAGCAGATGAGAATATTTGCCCTTTGATGTCAAAAATTGACAAAATCCAATGTTACTTTTTTGTTTCAAACACCCCAATACACACTCCTTAACATTTACAGTTACTAATAATAAAAATTATATTTTATATTGATGTTTAAGAGTTTAGTCTCTTGAATAGGTTGTAGAACAAATAGTTACTATTTTAGGAAATTTAAGCGTATTGATTTAATGTAGGAATTGAGGTCTCCATGTTGTTTCTCAAGTAGTTATTCATAAGTCTTAAAAGAATGCAGATTTTATAACACATCTATTTTTTTCCTCAAACCCCTTGGGCCTTTAGGGTTCAAGTCACTAAGATGTGAATTACCCATGTGCACGCAATTTGAGTTAATGACTTCTTGAAGTATTGTAAATTCTTGAAAGTAATTTTCGACATTGATACAATTGTCCTTATGACATTTGTCCTTATAGCCTTGAGTGGAATTGAATCCCAAGAATTACTCAAATGACCAATTTCGAAGCATATGACTTACCAAAAATTACAAAATTGCCTCATAACATTTTTTAAAATTTTCAAAAAAAATTCCATGCCTCTAAACTTAGGAACTATTTCTCACTCACATAAAGGTCATTTTTTGTTTGTTTTATTGATAGATCGCTGCTTGGGAGAAGGCAGGAGAAGAGTTATTTGAAGTAGGTATTTTCGTAAGAGTGTTGGCCACGATTGGATTGTGGATTGAACTTGAAGATCACAAGATTGAATCTCAAAGTATTTATGGTCATAGAAATCAACAAAAAAATACAAGAATGAATCAATAATAAAAATAAAAATGTAATAAGATATTTCCTGCAATAATCATGTTGCTTAGAGCTTTACAAACTCTACTATAAATAAATGCGTGGGTCTGTGAGGCCAAGAGCATCTTACAATTGTAAAATATTCTTGAAAGTTGTGGACTTATCCTTGATAGTTGTGCGAGGTGAAAACATATAGACCAACCCTTCCATCTTTAAGCAACAAAAGAAATTCCAAATTTCAAGTGTAAGGTTTGTGATTCATATGATCAAATTTCCATGGATAACTGGTATTTGGTATTTTCACCACAATTGAGATGTTGGTTTTTTATTTCCTACATTGTGTACTTCAGGTGACCTTTTGACATTCAAACTCAAACCTTTTGACATTCAAACTCAAATGTACGTGAAACAATTTCAAATTTTGATGGCCTCAAAGTTCCTTATCTAAAAGCGTCCCTACCAAGACCGAAGATGACATTTTTCTACTTTTCACAATCCCCACTTTGTACGGTACTTCAAATGATTACATGTTTTCGTACCAAAAAAAACAAATTTAAAAGTTCACAATGATATCAAAAACCTTCTTGAAATGAAAGGCTCCAAAAACCTTTTGGTAATAGGATCGGACACACGGTATTAGGGTATACAACCTTCCCCTGTTTCCAAAACCCTAAATCTTCTCTCACCGTCTCTCACGATCACTGTACTGTAATCTGCTCGATCAATTCGAGTGTGGTTGCTCTTAATCGCTCCTATAAGCGAACATTGCAGTACGAAGGAATTGAAAGCAGTCGCAATTACGAACCTAGTGAAGAATCTGCTTTTAAATTTCTTGTACAATTGACAGATTTTCATCAGGATCGGTCTGACCCTGACTTGCGTACCACTGCATCAGGTTCTGCAATTCTTGGACATTCTCGGTTTGGAGCCCGAGAAGCTCAATTGCGAGTTGTATATACAGGTCGGTGCGAGTGTTGATTTGTTGCTAGAGGAGTAGGCGAGGAAGTGCACACTAATTTAGCAATGGCGATGTCAGCTGCCGCGCAGTGGCTGCAGCAGGCTTTACTTGATCTTTGCTCTGATTCTAATGCTCCCCTCCAATTGGACCCCGAGGTCGTGAGTAGCCTGGTTTCCTACTGTGAAGTTGCACCTGCAGCAGAGGCTCAGCAATATCTTTATGTAAGTCACCTCGAACTTGTCGTGGAATGTTTCATCATCTTTTTGAAACAGATAGCTTAATTATGTACTGTGAGCTTATGAAATTAAGTAGGAGATTGCAACTATCTCGAACGGAGTTATATCTTTTTTGTGTACTGATTCTCTTGAATTTTCGGAGTTGTTAAGGGCAGAATCCTCGCGTTTTATATCTGTATCTGAGGTCTGCGAATTGCTTGATTTTCAGAGCATTGTTGGGGAGGAGCAGTGTAAGGACATCGTAAGCGAGTATCTGCGGAAAAGAGGTGAAGGCGGGCCTAGTGAATTATTCACGTTTCATGATCCAGTAGAGGCTTTGGAGGATACTGGTCTACAGGCTTACGTGAAGCCAAAGGAAGATGAGATTTGGTCAGCAGGGAGCAAGAAGACAACTAAAGTTGTGAAGCCGAAAACAGAGGCTCAAGGAAGTGCACCTCCTGTTATACCAGGTGGACTATGCTACTACAACCTGGATTCTTTGCATGCATCTTGGAGGAAACTGTAGACTGCTACTTACATTCTTGTTTTTGTGTGCTCTCTCTCATGTGGTGATGTTGTGTCGCAGGGGCAGGAGTGTCGGTTACACATAAACCAAGCAAAACCAAAGGACGTAAAGGGAAAGGGATCACATTAGCAGAGGCAGCAGAAGGATTAGCTTTGTTTCCCAAAGGAGGTGCTTGCAACTGCCAAGCAAGCCGGCACAAGCTTATCAACAATTGCCTTGGGTGCGGCAAGATTGTGTGCGAGCAAGAAGGAGAGGGGCCTTGTAATTACTGTGGTGCCCTTGTTTTGAAAGAGGGCAGCGAGTATGCAGGTCTCGATGGCATGACTATGCCCCCTGCAAATGATGACGAGGCAGCTGCTCAAGCGTTTAAGGACCGCTTGGTGGAGTTTGATCGTTCAGCAGCTCAGCGTACTACGGTCATCGACGATCAGAGCGATTACTTTGAGATTGATGGAAATGCATGGCTTACTGATAAGGTACGGATCTATTAGATGACCTTCCGAGCACGTAAGCTTCTCTGTATCAGCGTAGGTATCATATTGGTCATCAGAAGTAACTTACTTGGTGGCACTCAGTGTTATTCTAATTCATGTACTTGTAAACAGGAGAAGCAAATGTTGCGTCAGCGCCAAGAAGAAGAAGAGCGTATTGAAGCAGAAAGAAGGAAACGCGTCATTGTCACCATTGACCTTCTGGGTCGTAAGGTACACAGAGGATGCCATTTTCCCGTCGTGATCCTCTTGCCCGGACGCTTTACACTTTCGCTGTTCTTTACGATGCAGATTCTTGTTTCATTATTAGTCCTGATGTGGAAGTGGTCACACGTTATAGCGTAGAAGTTCACAGTTGCTGTTCATAAGTGTGAGTTTGTAAAGTGTGTATCAACTTTCATCTCATTTGCATGTCTACACGTAAGAATTTAGATGCCCGTACTATTCACTTGATGTTATGGAACAGATTCAAGGTCTCGGTTGTTCTCCAGCTTCTTTTATGCTTGAATTAAGCAAGACATTTCATTCTTAAAAGTGACTCTGTTATTCAATGAATATGCTGGCTGGCTTAATGACATACCTGTCGATACTTTGGCAGGTCGTGATGGCAGACAAAGGAGATGGCAAAGACAATGCGCCTCAAGAGAATCTCATATTGGCAGGAGACTCTTCAGGAAATACTGGGACATCCGAGTACCGCATAAAGCCCAACCCATTCATCGATAATGTTCCCGTTTATGTGCCTTCGAAAAAGTCAACAGACACAAACAAAAACACCAACAAGCTCATCAATCATCTTCAGGGGATGGTTCTTGACAGGACAGGACGAGTCCAGCATGATGACCCTGTTATCGAAGCTGTTATAGGCCAACAACTGGGGGACGTCCATATAGAAGGTGAATCTCGTTCCAAAGGATGGGTTGGACCCAGAGTCAGAGGAACAGGACGCTCAAATGAGAATGATGAAGCAGAGTGTACGTTGGATAATCCGAATGCAAGTACCAGTGGTAGGAAACCTCGCATCGAAGCTGCGAAGGTGTTCGATATATGCCTTCCAAGCAACCAACGGGCTGATGGAAGGGTAGCAATTACGCTAGCACCTTCGTTGTTGGATCAAAATAAAATAGATCATTCACTCCCGTCGATATGGGGTGACACTGTGTTGATGCCGGGAATGGTTTTGTTGAAAGGGTGGCTTTCCATTGACGATCAGGTACGGCATTGTACTCTTGTTACTTTCCATTGGGCCGCAGATTTCTACTCCTTGTACTGAATTGCAGTTTGATGTTCCTTGTCAGGTGGAGATTGTGAGAGAGTGCCAGTCCCTTGGTGCAGGTGTTGGGGGCTTCTATCAACCTACATTTGCAGATGGCAGGCACATGCGTTTGCAAATGATGTGTCTTGGTAAGCAACATTGGGAGGCTACAACGAGCTCCTATGTTCCTCGCCGCCAAGCTCACGACAATGCTACTCCACCTGCTATTCCCGACAAGCTCACCGACATGGTGAAGCGTTCTTTGCAAAGAGCGCAGGACTTAGCCCTGAAGGCAGGTGGTCTTAAGCTGGGGAGGAAGCAAGTCGAAGGGGAACTGCCGAACATGAATCCTTCAGTGTGCATTGTCAACTTCTATGAGCAAAGCGGTACACTCGGGATGCATCAGGTAAACCATTATTTTCACTGAGGCTTTGTTAAATTGGCCATTTAGTGGACCTAGTGTTGACGGTCGTAATGTTTTGCCAGGACAAAGACGAGAGCTCAGCAAGCTTGAAGCGAGGGTCTCCTGTTGTTTCTTTCTCGGTGGGTGACACTGCAGTCTTCACTTATGGCCAAGAGAGAGATCCAGAGAAGGCAGAAAAGATTGCCCTTGAGTCTGGAGATATTCTCGTCTTCGGTGGACCTGCACGGATGATCTTCCACGGTGTGACGTCCATAATCCAGAAATCTGCCCCGAGGGAGCTTCTTGACAAGTCCAATCTCAGGCCAGGCCGGTTGAACCTAACCTTCAGAGAATTGTGATGTCCGACTTATCCTTGTTGTGATTAAACAGTCGTTCGTAGAGATGAGTTTGATTCTGACTCTCGAAACGAGGGTATTTAGCATGTTGAATCTCTACTTCAGCGGATAGCGAGGTCATTTTCAGATCTTGTAAATGCCGGTGGCAAACTTCTGTGTCCACGTATGCTGCACAATTGAACACGTATGCTGCACAATTGAATCCCGTTGTCGTCGCTTTGATCGTGGCTTGAGTGTGAATTCAGCATATTATTTCTCTTGATTTTTCGCAATGGGTGGAACGTGCAATCTTTTCTGTTCATGCTAATAGGCTATCACGAGTTGTACATAGTTCCTGATAGAGGATGCAGAGGTTTTGTCTCCTTTCATCTATAGTAGCTTGAAGGCAAAGCTGAGGTCAATATCTTGCGAAGAAATCTCATGGACGCGCGTTTTTCAACTAACATAGATGAGTACCTTGTGATAGTAAGGAGATACTCGAAAGCAACCAGGATCTGAAGGGGCGAAGGTGGGATATTCCAAAAGAATTACGTTGTCTCGAATTTCTTCGAAGCGGTTGTGAGTTGTGAGTCTAGCAACTGATACAAATATAAAAAAAATTCACAAGGTCTTGTTTATTCATCTATTTTGGAGAGATCTTCAAGTATATCTTTCTTGTTCTTATATTCCACTCTCATGTTTACAAAAGTACAGTATGTGAATAACTTAGGGAAGGCACTATCATGACCACACATTCCGCACTAATCCATCAGTGATGAAGTGAAATAGAGAATTGATTTGCCATGTCATTGTCACATCAACAATCCGTTGTTGAAATATACTCCCTCTGTCCCATTGTAATTGTCCAGTAGGTTCTCTCAAATCTATCTTCCAAGGTGGATTTGAGAGAACCTACTGTACAATAATAATGGGACAGAGGGAGTACCTTACAGTATTTATTCTCTTGAAGTAGAGGGCAAAGAAAAACAGATCCAAACTTGCTCAAACTTGGAAGTTTTGTTTTGGGTAGCTTAGATGGAGGGTCTTATTTTGGTATTTTGGGCTATAATTTGCCATGGGTTCGGAAATATCTCCATACTACATGTGATAAAATTTGTAAAGTCAAATTCCAACTTTAGAATTTTATTACACAAATTTTAGTTTTCAAGCATAAAGCAGGCAACTATTCAAAAATTAAAAAGGGTTCTCACTTGTTTTTTTGAAATATAATTTAAATAGTACCACTATTCTGAAATTTAGAGATTCTAAGTTGGATCGTTTTAAGTAAAAAAGAAAAATAGTAATTTTTTTGACTTAATCTTCCCTTTGTTTTATCCACTACCTTTATGCTCAAACATATCTTGAGAATGATTTTGATAACTGAGGGACCCTTTTTAGAGGCTACAGACACGAACTCAGACCCAGTTACAGACACGAACCCAGATCCAACCGAATGCTTCCCATATTCGATGCACACACTGATTGCCAAATGCCTTGACACAATCTTTACTCAAGCCTGAAAAGCTGAAACAGAAGAGATGCTCTCCGCTAACACATTCACACATACACTCAGCACCTGTACAAGATGCCTGGTGCAGTATACATACTCCAACGGGAGAGAGAAAAGCATCATTAGCGCTACAGGAAGAGAAAAGCATCATTAGCGCTACAGGAAGAGAAAAGCATCATAGATGCCACAACAGAAAGCTGGTACTGGACTAAGCATGACGGCGGTAGCTGTCGGGTGTAACTAGCATGATGGCAGGGAGCTGTGCTACTAGCTGGCTCGTATACGTGATCGTATACATATAGTAAGTCAATCGTGTACAAGAAAAGAATATCCTGCAACACTCCCACTCACGATTGACTTACTGTTCAGGAAGCCGAGAAGTTAGCCACTGCCATAGTCATCGATGGAGTTGCATGGTGTAGCCGTGAGGCCAAGCAGACTAGTGAGACGGTGGAACCTATCTCGAGGCAGAGGCTTCGTCAGAAGGTCAGCAACATTGTCAGTCGTTGGAACGTAAGCAACTTGTAACCGCTGCTGCTGAAAGTGGTCCCTGATAACGTGATATTTGATGTCCATGTGCTTGGTTCTTCGATGGAACTCGGGATTTCTCACCAATCGAATCGCGACCTGGTTGTCACTGTGGAGGAGAGTGGGAGTCGACTGGGGATAGCCAAGATCTTGCATGAGCTGTCTCATCCAGACAAGTTCCTGCGACGCCAAGTGGGCAGCGATATATTCCGCTTCAGTCGTGGATGCCGCAGTAGCGCCTTGCTTTCGGCTGCCCCATGCAACTGGACCACCATTCAATGTGATGACGAAACCGGACCGAGATTTCCTGTCATCAAGGTCACCTCCGTAATCTGCATCGCAGTAAGCATGGAGGATGTTAGTCTCATCAGTTGCTGAATAGGTAATGCGCAAGTCGGAGGTGCCCTGCAGATACTTCAGGATCCGCTTTGCTCCCGAGATGTGACTGATCTTCGGGTTCCTGGTGAACTTGGAAGCATGCCCAGTCGCGTAAGTGATGTCGATGCGGCTTCCTTGACTTGCGAAGTCAAGACCGCCAAGTATTTCAGCATACGGAAAAGTTGGATCTGTAGCCTCGTCAATTGTGGACATAAAGTTCATTGACGCATGTGGGTCAGCAGGAACCGAGAGAGGCGCGCAGGTGTCGAAGTTGTACTCGGCCAGCTTGCGTCGGATATAGCGGCTTTATCAATTTGCAGGATGCGCCGGCTCCTATTCCTGGAGATATGGAGTCCAACGTACACTTCGGCATCTCCAGTTGTGATGCTAAAAATGGCCTTCATCGAGTCAAGCACGGTGTTAATACGTGCCAGATCACAACAGCAGATGATTCCATCATCCACAAAAAGTGTGAGAAAAAGGCGACTTGCACCAGTCCCGATGTAAACGCAAGGGTCAGCCTGACTAGGAGTTAACTCATGCTGGATGAGAAATTCGTGGAACCTCTTGTTCCAAACACGAGAGGCTTGCTTAAGCCCGTACAGTGCTTTATGGAGCTTGCAGACGAGAGTCGGATTGTCGTGGTCGATAAATCCTTTCGACTGGACCATGTAAATGTCCTCCTCAATTGCTCCGTGAAGAAATGTTGTTTCAACGTCAAACTGTAGCACATGCATGTCCTCAACGCTAGCAATGGAGAGTATAGTTCTTATGGAATCGAACTTCACCACTGGTGAAAAAGTCTCAGAGTAGTCTATTCCTTCTCGCGAGAAACCCTTTGCTACCAAGCGCCTTGTACACCGCTTCTGCAGACCCGTCGGTGGCGTACTTGGTCCGGTACACCCACTTGTTCTGGATCGCCCTTCGTCCTGCAGGCAGCTCAGTCAGCACCCAAGTGCGATTGGCAAGGAGTGACGCATGCTCACGTTGCATGGCATCCTGTCAGTGTATGGCATCTGGAGACTGTGTAGCTTCATGATAGAACTATGGGTCCAGTGGTACCGGTGGTAACCCCGCTTGGGCCATCGCAACGAACGAGCTTGTAGGATGCAGGTACTCCCACTCGCCTAGTCGATTGGGCGGTCTCCGCTCGCGTTGCGGCCGAGGGAGTGGCGCTCTTTCACCGTCAGGCACTTCGGAGCAGATGTCGATGCACATTCTCTGATCAGGCTCTCCCACCGGCTGTCCAAGCTCTACTGGTGCCGTTTCTAACTGGAGCTTGTCCCGACTCCCACTGATCGTTAACTCCACTTGAGATTGAGGCAATTCTTGACCGTCTGCAAGTTCCAGTCCCAACTGGATTTCGGAAGAGAACGAGTCAAAGTTTTCATCGGCAAGCGTAACTTGCTCCCAAGTCGCAAGTGTGCTGTCGCAGATGGTGCGAAAGCCGCCAAAGATTTCTTCAGGTTTTTCACCTTCTGAGCCAGCATTAGCGATCACCCGACCATCTTTATCAGCGGCAGTTGTACTGGAGTTATGAACTGGGTCACTCGAAGGTGGATCATTACTGGTATCGTCCGGTGGCGGTAATGTTTCCTGCTCATTGTTGGACCTCGAAAGAGGCATCATGTCGACCACAACAGTGGCCGGCTGTGGGTGATAGGCAGCAGGAGGTGGAACTGCATGTGGCACCAAACGCCCAAGAAACGGTGGAGGCATGGAGCTTTCTAGTAACGGAGCCTGTGAGGGTGTGCGTATTGGTGCCTGAGCAGGCGTAGCAGCATAGACCCCAATGAGTACGCTGGACTCGTCAAAGATGACATTTCTCGATTCTACAATCTTTCGCGAGCCATTCACCCAGACTCTGTAAGCCTTTCTTTGGCGACTGTACCCCATGAATATTCCTCGAGTGCTCTTAGGATCAAACTTTGTACGCAGCACTTTTGGTACAAAGACGAAGGCATCAGCGCCAAAGGTTCTCATGTGTGATACAGAGGGCCTCACTCCGTGCCACTGCTCGAAAGGTGTCAGTCCATCCAGCATTCGAGTCCCTGACCTGTTCAAACAGTACACCGCAGTGTGTAGGGCCTCACCCCAGAATCTTTGATGGACATTGGCACTGTAGATCATGCTTCTGACGGATTCCATGATCGTTCTATTATCCCGTTCCGCCACCCCGTTCTGCTCCGGAGTGTAGACAGTGGTAAGCTCCTGCACAATGCCTTGTTGGCGACAAAAGTCCCGAAAAGCCAGGCTGGTAAATTCGGAGCCACGATCTGATCGAAGCCTGACCACTCTTGACTGAGTCTCCCGTCAAACTTGGTTGACAAAGTCTTTGAAGCAGCTCAAAGCGTCAGACTTCCTCTGGAGAAGTTCAACGACGCGAAAGCCTGTAGCATCATCTTTAAAAAGAATGAAGTACTTGGCTCCATTGACTGTGGCCGTGCTCATTGGCCCACAGATGTCAGTGTGCACAAGAGCACATGTAACACTCGCTTTCTGGCGTTCCTCATTGAATGGGAACCTGCTTCGTTGATTCTTGCCATAAGCGCATCCACTGCAGAACTGGTGTGTTCCAGGCTTTCCCGTGAGAGCAAGTCCTTCAACGGTCTGATGAGATGCCATCTTCTTGATCATGTCAAAATGAACATGACCCAATCTCTTGTGCCAAGTATCTAGCGATTGAATGCCGTCCTTCTTGGTCGACACACCAAAACTTCCCACGTGAAATGCTACAGCTCGGCTGGGTGTCTGAGGAGTGATCGACAATTTGTAAAGTTTGTTAACTAGTGTGCCTCGCATGACAATCTGTCCTGATTGAGTCACGAGGCGGCATAAGGACTTTGACGTGATTGTATCGATGTTCTTCTGAGCTGCTTTCTGAGAAGAAAACAGACTGGTTCCCAAGGTAGGAACATAAAGAACCTCTGTGAGTATGGCAAGCTCTTCGGTGTTGCCTAGATGAACACGAATGTTGATGTCGCCTGTGCCAACCACTTCCAAGAAGATGCCGCCGACTCCCTGAACGGTGCGCTTCTCGGAGCTGATGTCTGTGAAGGTCGAGAAGTGGCTCCTAATGTTCGTCATGTGGTCTGTGCATCCGCTGTCCAGGTACCAAGATGAGCAGTCGGCAGCTGTCAGCGCTGTCATGTAGGCTCGATGGCTGGATGGTGCCGGTAGCTGAGACACTTGCTCCATATTTGACTTATGCTCTTCAAGCAGTTCGGATGAGTCGCCTGGGCTATCGTTGAAAGGGCACTCTCGAGCCCAGCGGCCCAACTTGCCGCACTTCCAGCAAGTTGTCACCTTCTTTCGCTCATGGATCTCCCTTCGGCGCTCCTGACATTGTTCAAACGTAAGCGCTGGACCACCACCACCTTGTGCCTGTGACGAGCTGAAATTGCCGGTGCCGTTCGGTCGCTTGTTATAGGCCGCTGCATATGCCACTGCGACCTTCTCTTCCTCCTTATCTTCGTTCTTTAGTCTGATCTCATGGCGCAGTAGACGGATGGTGAGGTTGCTGAGAGTCCTTGATGCATCTTCGACGTTGTCCCATGCAGACAGGAAGGCGTTGTAGCGGCTGGCCGGCAGGTTTGCAAGAACCTTCGCTATCAAGCTTGCCTCGGTGATGGAGTTGTCACCTGCGTTAATTAGCGAGCTTTTTATCAATTCAAGTTTACCCATGAAGGATGCTATGGTATCTGTGCCTTCCATTCTACATTCATAAAATCGCTGCTGAATATCATGCACTGACTCATGTGCAGATTGATCATGTAATAGCTTCAGTTTATCCCAAATTTCTTTGGACGTAGTACAATTCATGAGAGTTTCTAAGACAGACTCATCTACTGCTTTGCAAAGCAAGGAAATGCACTGATTATCCTTTTTAATCCAATCTGCTTGCCGAGCGACATCTGTCGGTAGCGGTACTGTTCCATCGACAATCCCCATGAGATCCTGCCCAAGCAAGATGGCTCGGAGCTGGAACTTCCAGAGGTGGAAGTTCAGTCCATTGTAGCTCTTGACGTTACGTAACTCAGCGTTTGTATCCATTCTTGAGAAAGAAATAGGGGGTCACTTCTCAACTGACAAAGACTGACAACAACTCTATCGACACTGCCACTGTAGACTTAATGCTTTTCGGAAAGTTCACACGCTTTTGATTCCCAAATGCTGCAGAAAAAAAAACGTGATAAATGACGGTATGATGAGCTATACTTCTATTTCGAACTAAATCAGAGTAAAAAGAAATCGTGGGCCCATAACCTTTAGAGGCTACAGACACGAACTCAGACCCAGTTACAGACACGAACCCAGATCCAACCGAATGCTTCCCATATTCGATGCACACACTGATTGCCAAATGCCTTGACACAATCTTTACTCAAGCCTGAAAAGCTGAAACAGAAGAGATGCTCTCCGCTAACACATTCACACATACACTCAGCACCTGTACAAGATGCCTGGTGCAGTATACATACTCCAACGGGAGAGAGAAAAGCATCATTAGCGCTACAGGAAGAGAAAAGCATCATTAGCGCTACAGGAAGAGAAAAGCATCATAGATGCCACAACAGAAAGCTGGTACTGGACTAAGCATGACGGCGGTAGCTGTCGGGTGTAACTAGCATGATGGCAGGGAGCTGTGCTACTAGCTGGCTCGTATACGTGATCTTATACATATAGTAAGTCAATCGTGTACAAGAAAAGAATATCCTGCAACACCCTTGGTTCTATCTCCATTCTGATTTATCTACCGAATGAAACATATCTTGAGGATGCTTTGCTTACCTGAGTCACCCTTGTTAGCATCTCCATTTTGATTAATCCACCAACTTTATGCTCAAATATATCTTGAGGATGATTTACTTTATTGAGTTATTCTTGGTTTAATCTCAATTTCGATTTATTTACCTACTTTATGCTCAAACATATCTTGAGGATGCATTTCTTAATTAAATCACCCCTAATTTCATTTCCATTTTGATTTATCCACCAACTTTATGCTCAAACATATCTTGGGAATGCTTTCCATAATTGAGTTACCCCTGGTTCCATCTTCATGTTGATTTATCCACCAACTTTATGCCCTAAACAAATCAAATTATGGTGGAGCTTTTGATTCTATCTTCCCTTTATTTTATCCTCCAACTTTATGCCCAACATATCTTGAGGATGCTTTCCATAGCTAGGTTACCCCAGGTTCCATGTCTATTTTCATTTATCCACCAACTTTATGCTCAAACAAATTTCGAGGATGCTTTTTCTAGCTAAGTCACCTTGCTTCCATCTCCATTTTGATTTATCCACCAACTTTATGCTCAAACAAATTTTGAAGATGCTTTTCCTAGGAGTGTCACCCGTACTTCAAGCTCCATTTTCATTTATCCACCAACTTTATGCTCAAACATATCTTGTGGATGCTTTTTCTAGCTGACCCACTCCTCGTTCGATCTTCATTTCAATTTATCCACCAACTTTATGCTCAAACATATCATAACGATGTTTTTTCTATCTTCTATCTGAGTCAGCCTTGATTCCATCTCGATTTTTATTTATCCACCAACTTTATGCGTGAGGAACCTGAATGATGTTGAGTATTTGATTCTATCTTCCCTTTGTTTTATCCACCAATTTTATGCCTTGAGCAAAACAAAATGATGTTGAGTCCCCTTATCTCAACCATCCCATTTTCTAGACTATTTTAATATATTTTCCAACTTTTGCCTCAAATGAAATCAATAGGATGGTTTTCAAGCAACTTCCCATGGAACCTTTTTGCATGGAGAATGCTTCTAAAGTAACTTTTTTTCTTCATTTTGTCTTCGTTTTGTTTGATCTACCAAAAATTTGCCTTGAACAAATCCAAATGATGCTGAGTTACCCCAATTGAGCCATCCCTTTTCTTCTACTTATTTTTATTTCGTTTACATCTTTCTACCTCAAATAAATCAAAGAAATGTTTCTCAAGCAACTTCCAAACAACTTCTCATAATAAAAATTATTGATTTTATCTTATACAGCTAGGTCACTATACTTTTAGGAAGTAGTTATTCCATCTCATCTAGGTGACTTAACTTAGCACAGTCATCATTAGTTCCATTTTTATTTGGTCTCATCCAAGAACTTCACGCTTTCAAATAAATCAAATGGATACTTTTTATATTTCAGTCATTCTTGATTCCATCCTCGTTTGTTTTATTGAACAATCGTACCGCCTTGAATGTTTAGTCATTCTACATGAGTCATCCCTTATTCATAAGGAAGTTTCTCATGCAACCTCCAAACAATAACTTCTTCGTGGAGAATACTTCTCAAGTAACTTTCATCTCATAGAAAACAACACCTAAACAAATTTAATATATTCAACTCCAATTCCTTCACGATCAACCTAAGGAATAAACATTAAAAAATAACCTCTAACAAAATATTAACCTAGTCAACATGAATATAAGTATATCATTTCTTTAAGGATACTCCCCTTAAGGACTCATTATTTATAACGGTGGAGATTATTTCCTACCAAGTATGTTCATTTCTTTTTACAGAATCATAAAGTTACAAACAACTCCATTCCTTCCCTCGAGGGAGCTAAAACTGAAGATTTACAACTGGTTGACCTTTGTTGGCCCATGATCAACAGCTGGGTCCGGACCGAACGGACCGAACCCCGAGGCTCAAGCCACACCCCGAACCTTCTAGAAAGAACACCCTCCGAACCTGGCAGGAAAGGATAAATCTCCCCGGCTGGCCTTCGTAGTTTCGAGACACTTCCTGGCCTGTATGCTTCATCCTCACGTTCTAGTTTATCACGTCCTAGTTTATCAGTGCCTGCAATCTGTTCTCACGTTCTAGTTCTTCACTTTCTAGTTTTTCAGTGCCTGCAATCTGTTGAGACTGCTTCTTGTAGCAGGGACAACCACCTCTTTTCTGTTTCCCGCAGTTGTTGTTGACGGAGTGCGAAGCTAGATTAGCACTTCTTTGTTAGCTCTTGTTTCCGGAACTTTGTTAGTTCAATTTCTACTCTGATTGTGTCGGAGTGAGCACCGTGATAGTACCGGAACAAGCTACGGATCGGCTTCCTTTTAGGCAAGAGAAATCAGGGACGGGAGCTGAGTGCGGAAGTTCGCGTCTGAAGAGTAGAAGCTTTTGTTCTTCCGCAGGTGCAACTCGCAGGTTCGGCTTGGTTTAGTTCATGCTCGAAATGGCGGAGTCTCTTTCCAGTGACGTTTTTGAATGGGGAGAGAAGGAGGCAGGGACTACCTCTAGCTTCGAGAGCATGTGTTTAAAAGGAGTGCGGTACAATCTGTACGATAATGTTTTTTGTAGATCTGGAAGGACAAAGCCGTATGTCGGGAAGTTGATGAGGCTCTATGAAGAAAATGGTGTGAAGAAAGTTAGGATCCGGTGGTATTTCCGACCCGAGGAACTTCCTCTCTTTGTTAGGAAGGATTTTCCTAGCAACATGCTCAAATCTAAAGAGCTATTTATAGGCGTAGGAAGTGGAGTAGGAGTTGAAAACGAGAATTCGGTGAACGTCATATGTGGAAAGGCGATGGTTTTGTGCACTGCAAAAGTGAAGGAGAACTTGCTTCCTTCTAGTGCACACTTAGATAATGCACACCATTTCTTCAACAGGGCGTATGACGTTGGGAAGAAAAAGTTGGTGAAAGTAGGCAATATTCTTAACAAATTGCTTGGTAAGTTGGTAAAGAACCTTTCTGTTGTTAATAGGGATGATAGAATAGATAAACGGTTGCTTTTGTTTATAAGAGAGTATTTACCAGAATCTAATTAAAGATGATGTATTGATAAGAGTGTGTTGTACAAATGCGTTGACGAGAGTGTGTTGTATGCATGCAGTTGAAAAAATGTGTAATAAAGAAGAGTGGCTGGTACCAATAGAGACAATGCATCAGGACGATCATATTGAAGAAAGAGGCGTGACAATTGTTGAGAACGAAGAGGAAAATATCTCAAGTGCATTGGCATGTGCAAGCAGCGAGGCAATTGTTGTGACCGAAGCAGAAAATGTCTCAAGTGCATTGGCCTTTGTTGCAGAAGAAAAAAAAGAAGACTTGCTACGTGCAGCGTGTAAAGGAAAAGCGAGTTTAGAGGATTGTAGTTTGTTAGCGTCTTCAATTGAGAAAGAAGAAGTAGATAGTTCAGTGAAGATTACAAGTTCCAGTGGAAACAAGCGCATCTTCTTGCAGGCATCTACAAGTGCGCCAGTCTTTCCACTGAAGAAGAGAAAATTAAGAAGTTAATTTATTCATACTGTAGTTTCATGCGGTCATTACATCGATATAGTATTAATCTTAGCATTAACTTGCTAGCATTCAAGGTTTAAAGCAAAAGCCATGGGGTTTAGTTTGTTAGTTTTTTTTTATAGAAATGAAGTGGATAACGTAGAAAAGCTTACGAGTTCAATATAAACAAGCTCACTTTATTTGAAGACATACAATTGCGCCACTTTTTCCACCTTAAGTTGAGAAAATTGAGAAGTTGGTATTTAATATGTATTATACTTTTGTATGGTCTGTATTTCTATACAGTATCAAATTTAGAGATTTGGAATGTACTTTGTACTTCATTTTAAAAACAACTAAATTTTACTTGAGATAAATACTCAACTACAAGGTAGGGAACATGCCTTGAACTTAAAAGTCCTATACTTACACTATTGGTGTAATCTCATGCAAGCACAACCACTACTACAATTTGGGGGGGGGGGGGGTTTGCAACGTTTTCTTCTCAAACGTTAGCAACGTTTTGGAACTTGCTTGAGCAACGCAAGAAAATAAGCGACGTTATGTAATCACCAAACAATATCATGGAATCACCAATCACCGCGCAACATTATTCATAATTCAGTTGAAAACGTTGCTTATTTTCTTGAGAACGGTCCTGAAGGAAGTTCAAAAATGTTGCTAGACTTTAGCAACGTTTACACAAAAGCAACGTTTGTAATGTTGCATACCCTTTTCTTTTTTAGTAGTGATTCTAGTACTAATAGTCATAATTGTTCCAAACCCCCATCTTTCTAGTAGTGATCCTCAATGGTGTGTCAAACAAAATCTTATTCATACCAACCTTGAAACAAAAATCTTATTCATGCCAACCTTGGTAGAAGTAGCGATGATTCTCTTCTTTCGTCAACCTCCCATTTGAACCTCCTCCTTGAGAGGGAATAGAGTTCCACTCATCAACACACAAATTAGAAGGCATAACCTTCGACGACAAAGTCCGCTTAGACAACGTACAGCCTAAAACTCCCACGACAACACCATCTTCTCCAACACAATTGTTAAGATGTATATCCTCCTACCAAAGCATATTCTTCCTAATCGTAGTTTTCTTACCATATCTCGACCTCAAATCCTCACTTCTAACTTACCTAGAAAAACCCTACCTTACAAACTTATTGAAACCTACAATAAGGCTTTGTCCTACATTTTCACTCAAGCCCCTTTGTCGAACCTTGTTCTTGTGATATTAGTGAGTTTGCACTTTAGAATTACTTAGGCTTGAGTTTTTAGCTATAGGAGAGTGTGGAGCTCAAGAACAACTCTCTTTTATAGTCTTAGAATGGCAGGAGGGGGAGAGACCGCAAGATGACCGTTAAGATTGGTAATCAGAGAAGAAACTAAACATTATGATCTAAGCCATTATGACTAGTCCGAGTACGGGCCCGAACGCACTACATGTTCTAGCACGCACCGGAATTTTTGAGTCTAAATCCTATCCCTAAAAACAAACTACCTCCCTTAATTCCTAACTATCCTTAAAATCTGGATTGGTCTTCCGCAATTTGGGGTTGCTTAGGTTTTCGAAATAAAATTGATATTGTTGACTAAGTTTTTTATAAGACGTTTTTTATGGTACAAGGTGTGTGTGTAACAAATTGCAAAGTCAAATTCAAATTTTTGAATATTCTAGTGCAATTCTTGGGATTCAATCCGACATGGGGCAATTTATATATATTATTTCTTTTTAAATTTTTGTTCACAAACGAGTGACTATTCATATTCCGTAGTGACCCGAATAAAAAAGTATACCAGTTCTACAAGGGCAACCTCAAAAAGTTACATGATCAATTTCCATAGTTTGTAGAATTTCTTCGAGTATTTTAAAAAAAACGATTGTGATAAAATTGTGATTTAGAATTTTTCAAAAAAGAATTCACTTAAGAATCTCAAAATCATATAGGCACTTGATGGTTGTTCACTTTCTTTGAAATCAAGATTGTCATTCCACAATAGTTTGCCAATTCTGCACATTTTCATCTCCATGAAAGAAACAATTTTAGTTTTTGCCTTAAGAACATGGGAGGACTCTAAGTTTTTGCATGTCAAAATTCAACTTAGTAACCTACATGGAAATAAATACGAGCAAAATTTGGGATAACAATTATCAACCGTAAGAGCTCAAACTGACCTATTATCTATACTATCATGTAAAATTTTAACCGTTGGATTTACACCATTTGCGAGATTATATTATTTTAACCGTTGGATTTACATTAAACGTCCATGCAATTTTTGTTTTCTGCATTGCTTGTGAGACATTGTCTCCGTGGTGCAAAATTTAACGTGAAGATTGTTATTCTGAACATTTTCGTCATAATACGTATTTTGTTATGATAGGTCACTATATTTTTAGAAATAAATATTCCATCTCATCTTACTTAGTTGTCACCATGAGTGATGTTCACTATTCCATCTCATCTAGATGACTTAACTTATGATAGCATAGTCATCCTTGGTTCCATCTTTCTATTGTCTCATCCAATAACTTCACGCTTCATCCTTGATTCCATCTTCTTTTGTTTTGTTCAAAAACTACACGCTAGCTAAAATGTACAAAAAAATGTTGAGTCATTCTATGTGAGTCATTCTATGTGAGTCATCCGTTATTCTATATTAATTTTATTTGATTTCACAACTTTTGGCCTCTAAACAAATCAAAAGGAAGTTTCTCATGCAACTTCCAAACAATAACCGAGAATACTTCTCAAGTAACTTCCATCTCAGTAAGCAACACCTAAAACCTCAATTCAGTTAAAATGGTTGTATTCCATGTGCTATTTTGCCAAGTCCCCTATAAGCCATTTTGCTTGACATTCTAAAACGTCCAATTTTACAAGCATATTTTTTAACTATAGTTTAAGGTATTTATGCTTGCAAAATGGTAATCCATGTTTATTAATATCAGACATGTACTCTGTAATATCAAGCGATTTCTGTAATATCACCAAAATATTCATAATATCACACTTAAATGATGTTTGACCTTTGGACATAGTCAAACGGCAATATTTCTAAACGATCGTTCAAAAACATTGTTGTTTTTGAACGGCTGTTAAGAAATATTTACCCTATCATGCCAAAACTCCACAAAACCCAATCTTATTTTTTTTCATTTTAAGCACCCAAAAAGCGCCATTTTTCTGGAATAACGCCATTTTAACGGAACTGAGGATTCAAACAAATTGAAGACTCATTATTTGTAACGGTGGAAATTATTTCCTACCAATTATGTTCATTTCGTTTTACAGAATCATGAAGTTACAAACAAGTCCATTAATTCCATCGAGAGAGCTAGAACTGAAGATTTACAATTGGTTGAACTTTGTTGGCCCCACATTACGGAGGCCCCATGGCCCATGATCAACAGCTGGGTCCGAACCGAACGGACCGAACTCCGAGGCTTGAGCCATACCCCGAACCTTCTAGAAAGAACTCCCTCGGTCCAAACCTGGCAAGAAAAGTATAAATTTCCCCGGCTAACTTCCGGGCACCAGTTCTCTGCTTGCTTCGTCCTCACGTTCTAGTTTTCAGTGCTTGCAATCTGTTGAGACTGCTTCTTGCAGCGGGAACAATCACCTCTTTCTGTTCTCTGCAGTTGTCGTTGACGGAGTGCGAAGCTGGATTAGCACTTCTTTGTTAGCTCTTGTTTCCGGAACTTTGTTAGTTCAATTTCTACTCTGATTGTGTCGGAGTGAGCACCGTGATAGTACCGGAACAAGCTACGGATCGGCTTCCTTTTAGGCAAGAGAAATCAGGGACGGGAGCTGAGTGCGGAAGTTCGCGTCTCAAGAGTAGAAGCTTTTGTTCTTCAGCAGGTGCAACTCGCAGGTTCGGCTTGGTTTGGTTCATGCTCGAAATGGAGGAGTCTCTTTCCAGTGACGTTTTTGAATGGGGAGAGAAGCAGGCATGGACTACCTCTAGTTTCGAGAGCATGTGCTTAAAAGGAATGTGGTACACTCTCTATGATTATGTTTTTTGTAGATCTGGAAGGACAAAGCCGTATGTCGGGAAGTTGATGAGGCTCTATGAAGAAAATGGTGTGAAGAAAGTTAGGATCCGGTGGTATTTCCGACTTGAGGAACTTCCTCTTTTTGTTAGGAAGGATTTTCCTAGCAACATGCTCCAATCTAAAGAGCTATTTATTGGTGTAAGAAGTGGAATAGGAGTTGAAAACGAGAATTTGGTGAACGTCATATGTGGAAAGGCGATGATTTTGTGCATTGCGAAAGTGAAGGATAATGCGCTTCCTTCTAGTGCACAGTTAGAAAGTGCAGGATAACGCATTGCGAAAGCGATGGATATCAGTTAGAAAGTGAAGGATAACGCATTATGAAAGTGACGGATAATGCGCTTTTTTCTAGCACACAGTAAGAAAATAAAGGATAACGCACTCCAAAAGCGGAGGATAACGCGCTTCCACCTAGTAGAAGAAAATGGTGCGAAGGAAGTTAGAATTTGGTGGTTTTTCTTGCCCGAGGAACTTCCTCTCTTTGTCAAGAAGGATTTTCCTAGCAACATGCTCCAATCTAAAGAGTTATTTATTGGCTTAGGAAGTGGAACAGGAGTTGAGAACGAGAATTTGGTGGACGGCAGAGATAGAAAGGCGATGGTTCTGTGCACTGCGGAAGTGAAGAATAACGCCTTTCCTTCTAGTGCACAATTAGAAAGTGCACAACACTTCTTGAATAGGACTTACGACATCGGCAAAAAAAAAGTTGGTGAGAATAGGCAGTATTGTCAACAAATTGTTGGGTAAGTTGTTAAAGAACCAATTATTGTTCATAAGGATGATAGAATAGATAATTAATAGCTTTTGTTAACCCCTAAAAATCCAGGAAAACCGATTCGATTTTCTGAGATTTCGGGCAGCTCATTTTAAGCATTTAAATTGATATTTTTGCCTAAGATTTTTATTGGGTGCTCCCCATACAGTAATGTGTATGTGGTAAAATTTTCAAAGTCAAATTTTAATTTTATAACCTTCACCTAGAAATTTTAGGTTTCAAGTCCAAAACGGGCAGTTTTTTTATTTTATTATTTTATTTTATTTTATTTTTTTTTAAGAAATATGTTCATTACCAAATTACTATTCAAATTCCAAAGTATCCGAAGTCAAAAAGTTTACCAATTTTACAAGGGCAGCCTCCAAAACTTTCAAAAACAATCTTCACAATTTCTAGTAATTTTACAATTTTTTCTTTCAAAAATTGCCAAAATTCGAGATTTTGGATTTTTTCCAAGATTTTTTTTTCCAAATTCACATTATCATAAATGCACCTTCTTACCGTTGAGATTTTTCTCAGACTAAATATATCATACGTGGTTCTTGTTTTACTATATGGTTGTTTTTAGACCTTCTTTCATAAAATATTTTACATTAAGGTCAAAAAGTGGAATTGGTTTCTAAAATTTTGCATGAGCATATCCAACTTGATTACTTACATGAAAAATAATGAGGGAAAAATATTTGGAATAACAATCATCAAGTTGCCCTTGGCACCATTTAGACAATGCATCTCACGCAGCGGCAAAAAAAAGTGTTGGTCAAACTTTGATTGTTATGATCTCACAAATGACAAACATCCAACGGTTGAAATTTTGACCAGTCCTTTGTATACAAGTTAGGTACAAGATCTTACGGTTCAAAGTCTAAAACAAAAAAAAAACAGTTTCTCCATTTCCCCATTTCCCAACGAAGGTGAAAAATGGCAGTTTTTGGTTCTGGAGGTCGAGGAAACCCCTGGATTTTTAGGGGTTAACAAATCCTCTGGCTTCCAACGCAAATCATAATATATGGTTGGATCTTGTCTATATTACCCGAGAGCTATAGCGTCTAAGATGTAGTTCAATTCTCTCCATTATTTTTGGTAATTTGCTTCCAGAGGAGGAGAAATATATCTATTTTGTTATTGTTCTTACTATTTGTAGCCGTCAGCGGCCAGCCGCTAGCCGCCAGCAATCTGAAAGCATAACAGTTTGTAGTTGCCAACAGCTAGTACGCTGAAAGCATAACAATTTGTAGCTGCCAACCGCCAGCAGGCTGAAAGTATAATAGTTCCTAGCCTCCAACGGTCTAGCCTTTAGCAAGCTGAAATCATTTGAGTGTTCGTTCTTTCAATCCCTTTCGTCCATTATTTTTGTATTAGTTTGTTGCAGATTAGGCTGAATTGTGTATATACTAAAATCTATGCGACATAGATGTATTGATAAGAGTGTATTGTGTGGATGCAGTTGACAAAATGTGCCACAAACCAGAGTGGATGGTATCAATTGGAATTGTGCATGGGAACAATTATATCGAAGAAATTCGCGAGGCACCTGTTGTGTCTGAAAAGGAAAATATCTCAAGAGCATTGGGTTCCCTTATTGAAGAAGAGAAAAAAGAAGACTTGTCAAATCTAGTGCGTGAAGCAAAAGCCAGTGCAGAGGAAGAGAAGAAAGAAGACTCATCTAATCTAGTGTGTAAAGTAAAAGCTAGCGTTGACGACTTTGCTCTATCATCTATGGTAAAAAAAGAAAAAGTTGATAATGCAGTGAAGATTACAGATTCAACCGGAAACAAGTGCATCTTAGTGAAGATTACAAGTTCAACTGGAAACAAGCGCATATTCTTGACGACATCTACAATTGCGTCAGTCTTTCCGCTTAAGAAGAGGAAATTGAGAAGTTAGTGACCGGTTCAATTTGTAGTTTTATATGGTCAATGCTTCAATATAGCCTTGGATTTGGAGGTTTGGAATGACGGATTATATAATCAGTTGAGGTTTTGTATGTACATGTAGATAGGATCCACTAGATATATAAAATAAAAGGATATTACTTTCTAAAGTGTTAAAAATGTTGAAAGTCAAATAGTTAGTTTTTAAATGTTTTACTTTGTTCTTGCTTAGAGGCCTGTCAAGTTAGGAGTAGGAAAGTTGATTGTGAAAGATTTCTATTTTACATCTTGTAAAGGGGATGCTTGCTTGATTATTCAATAATATGGTCATAATATTCTCTCCAAGTCTTTTTTCCAAAAATTATTGATCTAATACTTGAAACCTCAATTCCATTAAAATGGCACTATTCCATGTGCCATTTTAGCGTGCAAACGTGCCATTTTACAAGCATATTTTTGAACTGAAGTTCACAAGTATTTATGCCTACAAAATGGCATGTTCATAAATATCACACATGTACTCCGTAATATCACCAAAATTTCTGTAACATCACCAAAATTTCCATAATATCACACATTTTCATGGTTTTGACCTTTAGACACAGTAAAAGGGCAATATTTCTGAACGGCCGTTCAGACACATTGTTGTTTCTGAACGTTGAGACACATTGTTGTTTCTGAACGTTGAGACACATTGTTGTTGTTTCTGAACGTTCAAACACATTGTTGTTTCTGAACGTTTAGACACATTGTTGTTTCTGAACGTTCAGACACATTGTTGTTTCTGAACGTTGAGACACATTGTTGTTGTTTCTGAACGTTCAAACACATTGTTGTTTCTGAACGTTTAGACACATTGTTGTTTCTGAACGTTCAGACACATTGTTGTTTCTGAACGTTCAGACACATTGTTGTTGTTTCTGAACGTTCATACACATTGTTGTTTCTGAACGGCCGTTCAGAAAGATTTACCCTATCATGTCGAAACTCGACAAAAACCAACATCATTTTTTTACATTTTAAGCACCCCAAAAAGCGCCATTTTAGCGGAATAATGCCATTTTAACGGAATTGAGGTTTTGATTGAATCTTTTATTATATCCTACAAGGCTATGTAATCTTGCATAGTACATTTTTTTAGATTTTACAAACTTTTTTTTAATATATTATTTCAAATCTTAAAGTTTTCTTCTGTTGATGGTAAAATAATATGATATGAAAAACTATTTCTCATTATAATTGGTTCCAAACATATTTCTTCACATAATGGAAATTGCATGTATAAGTTTCAAAATGAACATAGTTGTGAGGCGGATGTTGCTCAATTAATAATCATGATATTCCTAATAAGGCACTTCCATTTAGCGCACAGTTAGAAAGTAAAGGATAGCGCACTCCGAAAGTGAAGGATAACGCGCTTCCTTCTACTGCACGATAATGCGGATCCTTCTAGTGCATGATAATGGGCATCCTTCTAGTGCACAGTTAGAAAGTGCACACCATTTATTCAATAGGGCTTACGACGTTGGCAAGAGAAAGTTGATGAAAATAGGCAATATCATCAACAAATTTTTTTGGTAAGTTGGTAAAGAACTTCTCTGCCTGTAATAGGGATGATAGAATTGATAAATGGTTGCATTTGTTTAGAAGAGAGTATTTAATAGAATCCAATTGAAGATTATGTATTGATGAGAGTGTTTTGTATGTATGCAATCAAAAAAATGTGGAACAAGGAAGAGTGGATGGTGTCAATAGAAATAGTGCACAAGGACAATTATATCAAAGAAAGTTGTAAGGCAATCGTTCTGACCCAAGTAGAAAATATCTTAAGTGCATTGGGTTCTAGTAGTGTAAAAGAAAGGGCATCTTATTCAAGATCTAAGCTACCACATTCCAAATTCATGATTCCCCCTATTATTCAAACTTGAAGTTACCACACTCTAAACTCTCACCCTCTTCTTATTCAATTTTGGAATACCAAAGGTCGAAAGCTTATAAATGTAGCCTCACAATGATTTAGCTTAACAATGTAGTGATGTAGTCCAACAAAGCATAAGAAGAATCTCATTCTTCTTATGTCTAACAAACACAACCCGTAATTGCATCCAAATGTATCACACTTTTTGTTGTCGCATAACCTTGAAACAATAAGGAGAATTTAAATGTCCCTCGCAGGTCGAGATATTGACAAAAACTTCTCAAATGATAACGCTATTTTGAAATCAGTTGACACCTACCAAATCATGACAATAATTTTAAATCGTAAAAATGTAACAGATGAATAATATACTATTTATAATGCAATGTTTGTTGTAACAAATAAATAATATAGTATTTATAATGCAATGTTTGTTGTCAAATTATCTATCTGTTTATGCTTTAGTTATATGTGTATTTAAAAAAAATTAAATACTTGTGTATTTCAAACAAATCAAATATTTCTATAAACCATAGAAATTAAATATTTATAATTTAGTATTGGGAAGTAAGCATAGTCCATAAAAACTCAACAATTATTATTTGAAAATATTCAAATGTATATGGTAATTATAACTTTTTGCACAAATGATGACATAACGATGATATTCTTGTATGATTTCCTTTATGATTTCATCATTTCAAGAGGATTCTAATTAGCTAGTGCATGTATTAAAATCACCCCATCCCTCCTATTATCTATTCATTTGCTAATTTTCAAACTTTCAATGGTTTTGAATACTTGCAAGTAAATTCTAGTCTATAGATCCGTATTTTCTATAAACCTTTTTATAATTCCATAATTTTCATAGATTCCTTATTATCAAGTAGAATATTTGAATTTATTTTTATTCCCTTTTTCCTATATTTCCTCTATTTTTCAAAGGTCTGGTCACTCTAGCACTCTAGCCACTTCCAAGTAAATCGGGAAAAATAGCATTGGTTTTTTTATAATTTACTTTTACGATTCCATCATGTTTTTGGAGTCCTTATTAGCTAGTCTATACGCAACAAACATATTTTAATTTTAATTTTTTTAAACATACTTCTCTAAACTCTCCCCAATTTGATAAGTCTAATTAAGCTTAAGCATTTTTTGGAAAATACTTCCATTTCTACCCTTCTTCAAAAACGCATCCCATATTTTTTATTAGGTACTAGTTTCTTGGAACAAAGAGTGCAGGACTTGACTCTGAAGGCAGGTGGTCTAAAGCTCGAGAGGAAGCAAGTCCAAGGGAAACTGCCGAACATCGCTTCTAGAAAAGAGGGGATCTGCAACTCATGAAAGGTGTCTATAGAAAGATAATTGCACAATGAACAATATCACAAACTTTATTTTTCATAAGTTTCTTCCAACTCAACATCAGCACACTTCAAAAGATCTCTCAATTTACACACCAAAAACTCCACCTTGGCACAAACTCCGAAGGGAATCTACTTTCTCCTCTCTTCCTCCTTTCTTTCCTCTCCACCTAAGGGATAAGAGTGACCATACATCAGCCCATACCCCTAGTTTAGGTTCCTTATAGGAGTCTAACAACACCATAAAAGTCAACTATACTATCCAAATGCCGGCAGTTTTACTTCTAACTACCTTTATTTATTACAAGGCAATTATCAAAGTCTTGGGAAACAAATAAATTCTAATATAATGAATAGAAAATAGAAATCAGATGAGGAAATCTAAGAGGTATAAGGGCTATTGATTGCGGATCTTAGTCGCCAAGCCGTGGACTTGGTGGGTTGGAATCAGTGGTCAATTGTTGTCCCGACGATCAGGGGTTCGAATCCCGTTGAGTGCATCGGACGACCGCGGCTTGGCACGCTAGTCAGACTGGAAATCCAACCATCGGCCTACCTATCCTTGAGCTGTACATGTGACAAGAGTTTAGCACCAAAGGTGTTAAACCCAAACCACCGTGATTCTAATCACGATATAAGTGATTTTGTTTTATTAACTAACATTACGATAAAACCTACTGTACACTAAAGGTGTACACGTTGAAAGCAATTCTAACATGACAACGTTGCTCAAGTCTATGAACGTTTTGGAACTTGCTTGCGCAACGTTCTCAAGAAAATAAGCAACGTTTCCAACTAAATTATAAATAACATTGCTTAGTGCCCAAATAGCAACGTTGCTTAATTAAGAGAACGTTGCTCAAGCAAGTTTCAATACGCTGAAAACTTCAGCAATGTTTGAGACGAAAACTTTGCAAAACCATTCTAGTAGTGCAGGAATCATTTAGTGAACGGATGATCTTCCACGGTGTGACGTCAATACTCCAGATATAACTAAGGGAAGGCAGTGTCACGACCACGCATTTTGCACCAATCTATCAGTAGTAATGAAGTGAAATAAAGAGTTGATTTGCCATGTCATTGCCACATCAAGAATTCGTTGTTGAAATATACTGTACAATATTTATTCTCCTGAAGTTGAGGGCAAATAAAAATAAAAACATATCCAAACTTACTCAAACTTGGAAGTTATGTTTTGGGTAGCTTGGATGAAGGGTCAAATTCTAGTACTTTGGGCTATAATTTGCCATGGGTGCGGACATACCTTCATACTACATGTGGTAGAATTTGCAAAGCCAAACTTCAATTTTAGAATTTTATTACACGAATTTTGATTTCCAAGCCCAAGCCAAGCACCTATAATTTAATTTTTAATTTTTTTTTTTCTTAAAAAAAATAGGAATATATTTTCAATAATACTACTACCTTGAGGTTCAAAAAGTCTAAGTTGAAATGATTATTAGGGAAATTTCCATGATTTCCAATATTAAACTTCAAAATTTGCAAAAAAATGTTTTGCATCAACTATGATTGTTATAATCTTCCAAATGGTGAAAATCCAATGGTTGATCTTCTTGTGGTAGTTAGCTTTGCGATTTAACGATTAGAAGTAAGAAAAAAAAAAAAGTATTTCTTTTGACCATATCTCAATTCCAAAAGGTGGTCAAAACTCTGCAATTTTTGACCCAAAACATACATTGGACACTTAGGGTTAATTAAGTCAATGCAAGTATTGAATAAGAGACTATTTACTCTAACCCAATTGTTATAGAGCTTAAATTAAGATCTTGCTTTGTTATTTTAACTATTACAAACCTTTGCTATTAGATTGTTTACAGTGCCATAGTCAAATGTCTCTAATAAGATAATTTATTCTAACTTAAGAGGTTAGATCAATGCAATGTTTGAGATAATTATCTATATTATCCTATCTAGTTGAGTCATCACTAAGAGTCATGCCCGCTTTCTTTTTTGTTTTCTTTTATCCACCAACTTTATGCTCAAACATATCTTGAGGTTTTTTTCATAGCTTGAGTCACCCTGATTCAATCCCCATTTTAATTTATCCACCAACTTTAGGTTCAAGCATATCTTGATGATGTTTTTCATAGCTAAGTCGCTTTTATTACATCTCCATTTTGATTAACACACCAACTATATGCTCATACATATCTAGAGGATGCCTTTTCTAACTAAGTCCTAAGCCCCCCCTAGTTTTGTCTCCACTTTGATTTATCTACCAACTTTATGGTCAAACATATCTTCAAGATGACTTTATCCCCTAAAGATCCAAGAGGACCAAATCGGGCTTTTGCTATTTTGGGCAGCCTAGATGAATAGGTTAAAAGTAATACTTTTGCCCAAATGTTTTTATGGGTGCTCCCTATACTGCAAAGTGTATGTGGTAAAATTTGCAAAGCCAAATTCCAATTTTTGAGTCTTCTACGACAATTCTTGGTTTGCGAGCCGAATTGGGGCAGTTTAAATTTAGTATTTTTTTGAGATTTTTTTTTTGGAAATATGTTCATGACCAAATTACTACTTGAGTTCCAAAGTGAGCTTACTCAAAAAGTTTGTGAATTTCACAAGGGCAGCCCTCAAAAATTACAAAAACAATCTTCACAATTTCTAGTAATTTCTGAATTAACTCTTACAAAATTTGTCAAAATTTGAGGTTTTGGAATTTTCCCAATTCTTTTTTTCTCAAATTTCACAAACTCATAAAGGCACCTACTCGCCGTTTGGATTTTTAATTAAACCAAATATATCGAAGGAAATGCATGTTTTACTATATCGATGTTTTTAGACCTTCTTCTAGGAAATAATTTGCATGAAGGTCACACAAATGAAATGAGTTTCCAAAATTTTGCATGAGCGTACCCAACTTGATTATCTACATGGAAAAAGATATGGGAATTATGTTTGGGGTAACAATCTTCAATTTTACCTATGCTCCATGGAAACATTGTCTCACAGGCAATGCCCAAAAAAACTTCTGCACCAACTTTGAATGTTAACATCTCACAAATGGTGAAGATCCAACGGTTGAAATTTCACATGGTAGTACAAATAGTAGGTGGGTCTGAGATCTTACGGTTGAAAGTACAGAAAAACAATAAATTTTTTGACCATATCTCAATTCGAACAAGGTGGTAGAAAATCGCAGTTTTTGGTTTTTGGAAGGCCACAAAACGCTTGGATTTTTAGGGGTTAATACCTCAGTTACCCCAGGTTCCATCTCCATTTTGATAAATTCACCATTTTTATGCTCAAACATATCTTGGGCATGCTTTCCTAGCAGAGGTAACCCTGGTTCAATATCAATTTTGATTTATCCACCAACTCTATAATCAAACATATCTTAATCATCATTTTCCTAACGAATTCACCCTTGTTTGGATCTCCATTTGGATTTATCCATCAGCTTTATGTTTAAACATATCTTGAAGATGCTTTTCCTAGTAGATTCACCCTTCCTTCCATCTCTATTTTCATTTATCCACCAACTATATGGTCAAACATATCTTGAGGATGGACTTCATAGGTCAGTCACCCCGCCTCTCAGCTTCAATTTGATTTATCACCAACTTTATGCTCAAACATATCTTTAGGATGTTTTTCCTAGCGGATAAAACCTTGGTTGCATTTATCCACCAGCTTTATGTTCAAACATATCTTGAGGATGCTTTTCCTAGCTAAGTCAAGTTAGTCAACCTTGCTTCCATCTCCATTTGGATGTTTCCTCCAACTTTATGCTTAAACATATCTTGAGGATGTTTTTCCTAGTTGACGCACACCTCGTTCAATCTCAATTTTGATTTTTCCACCAACTTTTTGTTTGAACATATCTTCAGGTTGTTTTACATAGTTGAGTCCCCCTTTATCACTTTCCACTTCAATTTATCCACAAACTTTATGCTCAAACATATCTTGAAGATCCTTTTCTTAAATCAGTTACTCGTGGTACCATCTATATTTTCATTAAGCCAACAACTTTTATTATGCTCGAACATATACTGAGGATGCTTTTCCTACTTGAGGCACCTCTGATTCAATCTAATTTTTGATTTATCCACCAACTTTATGTTCAAACATACCTTGAAGTTTTTTTTCATACTTGAGGCACCCATGCCTCCCTCTCCATTTTAATTTAACCTCCAACTTTATGCTCAAACAGATCTTGAGGATGTTTTTCATGGCTCACTCACCCCGATTCAATCCCCATTTGATTTATCCACCAACTTTATGCTCAAACATATCTTCAGCGTGCTTTTCCTTGTGAGGCGCCACTTTTTAATCTCAATTTTGATTTAGGCAACAACTTTACGTTCAAACATATCTTCAGGATATTTTCCTACCTGATGTACCCCTGCTTCCATCTTCATTTTTATTTATCCTCTAGCTTTATGTTCAAACATGTCTTAACCCTTAAGCGCCCACGGTGTCGTTTTTCGACATTTTGGATGTGAGGCTCCGTCTTTGGTGCACAACCCCGCTTTCATCCCATCGATTTTTCATCCGCCGTTTTTTTTGCTCAACTCCTCGGTGGGTTTACTCTACTCCCTCCTTGGATGAATAGTAAAAACCTTGATCCTCAATTTGTGAGAGTGGGCGAAAGAGATTTTTCATGAAAGTTTTGGTGGTGTGATCTTCACCCCTTTTTTGCATGGATCTTGAAATCCATACCTCCAAATGGCATGCAACTTGGTGGTCATACTAATTGCCATGCTCCAAAGAAGATCCTACGGTTGGATTTTCCATTTTCATCTTTTATTTGTTTTTACGCAGTTTTGAAAAAATCAGCATTATTACCAATTGTTAGGAGCTTTACCCCCCCTTGGGCGTTTAGGGGTTAAGGATGCTTTTCCTAGCTGAGTCATCCCTTATTCGAACTCCATTTTGATTTATTCACCAACTTTATGCTCAAACATGTGTTGAGGATGCCTTCTATAGCTGAGGCACCCAAGATTCCATCTGCATTTTCATTTATCCACCAACAACTTTATGCTCAAACATGTCTTATAGATTCCTTCCATAGCTAATGCAGCCCGGTTTCCATCTCCATTTTGATTTATCCACCAAATTTTAGCTCAAACAAATCTTCAAGATGCTTTTCATAGAAGAGTCACCCTTAAGTTGATCTCTAATTTGATTTATCCTCCTACTTTACATTCAAACATGTCTTGATGATGCTATTTCTAGAAGAGTCACTTTGGATTTCATCTTCATTTTCTTTTTTATCCACCAACTTTATGCTCAAACACATCTTGATTATACTTTCATAGCTCATACACGCTCTTTCCATCTCCATTTTGATTTATGCTTCACCTTTATGCTCAAACATATATTTAGGATGTTTTTCCTTACTGAGTCACCCCTCATTCCATCTCCATTTTGATTCATCTATCAGCTTTATGCTCAAACATACCTTCACGATGCTTATTTTAGCAATTTCAACCGTGATTTCATCCCCATTTTTATTTTTTCACCAACTTTATACTCAAACATATCTTGAGGATACTCTTCCTCCCAAAGTTACCCCTAATTCCATCTCCTTTTTTATTTATCCACCAACTTTATGCTCAAACATATGTTGAGGAAGATTTTCCTTCTTGTGGCACCCCTGGTTCCATCTGAATTTTGATTAATTCACCAACTTTATGTTTAAACATATCTTGAGGTTTTTTTTCATAGCTAAGGCACCCCTGCTTCCATATCCATTTTGATTTATCATCCAATTTTATCCTCAAACATATATTGAGGATGCTTTTCATAGCTGACGCACCCTCGGTTCCATTTCCATTTAGATTAACCCCTAAACTACCAAGGCCTCCGATTAGGAGATTTGCGATTTCGGGCATCCTAAGTTAAGATGTTAAAAGTAATATTTTTGCCTAAGAGTTTTACTGGATATTTCCCTATACTACAAGGTGTATGTGGGAAAATTTGCAAAGTCAAACTCCACCTATGGAGTTCTTAAACGCAAATTTTAGTTTTCAGCCTTGGGGCGGGCAGAAAAAAACTTTTTTTTAACCTTTTTTTAATTTTCTTTTTTGGAAATCATTTCTTGATTGATTTTGTACTTGGGTTTCCAAGTGACTTAAGTTGAAACTTTTACCAATCCTACAAGGGCACCCTTCAAAAATTACAAGAGCTAGATTCAAAGTTTTCTTTGATATTTCAATTTTTTCTTTCAAAATTTGCCAAAATTTGAGATTTTGGAATTTTTTGAATTTATTTTTTCTTGAAATTCAAAATCTCAAGAAGGTATACACTCACCGTTCACTTTTCCACTAAACCATATAGAATAAATGAGGTGCATGTTTTACCAAATCCTTGATATCTACCTTCTTCTAGTAAATAAATTGCATGAAGGTTCAAAAAGCAAAATGAGTGTCAAAAATTTTGCATGGGCATGCCAAACTTAGTTATATACATGGAAAATAATATGAGCTAGATGATTAAGGTAATAAGCATCATGTTTTCCTTTGCACAAAGTCGACTATGTTTGCTGGAAAAAAATTTGCATCAACTTTGAATGTTATGATCTTACAAATGGCTATGATCCAACGGTTGAAATTTCAGCCACTACCTCTAATAATAGTTATCTTCAAGATCATACGGTTGAAAGTTTAAAAAAAGTGTAAAAAATATTCTCACACTCCAAAGTTTACAAGGTGGTATGGAATTGCAGTTTTGGAGTTTGGAGCTCACAAAACACCATGGTAGTTTAGGGGTTAACTCACCAAGTTTATGCTCAAGCATATCTTCACCAACCTTTTCCTAGCTAAGGCACTCCTGGTTCAATATGAATTTTGATTTATAGCCCATCTCTATGTTCGAATATATGGTGAGGATGTCTTTCATAGTTAGGTCACCCCTCGTTCCATGTTCATTATGATTTATCTACCAACTTTATGCTTAAACATATCTTGAGGATGTTTTTCATGGCAGAGTTACTTTTGCTTTCATCTCCATTTTGATTTATACACCAACTTTATGCTCAAATATATTTTGAGGATGTTCTGTTCAGCACATTTACAGTAAGTTGGATCTCCAACTCGATTTATCGACCAACTTTATCTTCAAACATATCTTGAGGATGACTTTCATAGCTGAGTTACCCCTTGTTTAATCTCCACTTTAATTTACCCACCAATTTTATGCTCAAACATATCTGAGGATTTCTTTTCATATGTGAGTCACCTACGGTTTCATCTTCATTTTGATTTACACACCAACTTTATGCTCAAACATATCCTTGAGGATGCTTTTCTTAGTTGAATCACCCTTGGTTCCATCGCAATTTTGATTTATTTACCAACTTTATGCTCAAGCATATCTCGAGGATGCTTTTCTTAGCTGACTCACCCTTACTACCATCTCCATTTTGATTAACCCACCAAATTTATCCTCAAATATACCTTGAGAATGTTTTTCCTCGTTGAGGCACCTCTAGTTCAAATGTCAATTTTGATTTATTTACAAGCTTTATGCTCAAACATATCTTGAGGATGTTTCACATAACTCAAGCACCTCTACTTCAATCTCCATTTTGATTTATTCTCTAGCTTTATGTTCAAACATGTCGTCAGGATGTTTTCCCGAGCTAAGTCACCCCTTGTTGAAATTCAACTTTAATATATCCATCAACTTTATGCTCAAACATATCTTGAGGACGACTTTCATAGTTCAGTCACCTCTGGTTCCATCTCCATACGATTTATTCCTCAACCTCAACTTTAAGGTCAAACATATCTTCATGCTGCTTTTCCTAGCAGAGTCACCTCTTCTTCAAGCTTCACTTTGATTTCAACTTTAATATATCCATCAACTTTATGCTCAAACTTATCTTGATGACGACTTTCATAGTTCAGTCACCCCTGGTTCCATCTCCATACGATTTATTCCTCAACCTCAACTTTAAGGTCAAACATATCTTCATACTGCTTTTTCTAGCAGAGTCACCTCTTCTTCAAGCTTCACTTCGATTTCTCCCTCAACTTTATGCTCAAACATATCTTCTCAATGCTTTTCATGGCAGAGTCACCTCTCGTTCCATCTCCTTTCGGATTTATCTACCAATTTTATACTCAAACAAATCTTGAGGATGCTTTTCCTAGGAGATTGACCTCTTCTTCAATCTCTACTTTCATTTATCTATCAACTTTGTGCTCAAACATATTTGGAGAATGATTTTCTTAGCTGAGTCACCCCTTGTTCAATCTCAATTTTGATTTATCCACTAACTTTATGTTCAAACATATCTTGATGATGTTTTTCATAACTGATTCTCCTGTGCTTTCGACTTCATTTTGATTTGTTCACCAACATTAGGTTCAAACATATCATGAGGACGTTTTATTCACCAACATTAGATTCAAACATATCATGAGGACATTTTTCATAGCTGAGTCATCCTTGCTTCTATTACCATTTAGATTTATCTACCAACTTTATGCTCAAACATATCTGCAGGATGTTTTCCCTGCGGATTCCCCCTTGGTTGCATCTCTAATTGGATATATTCATCACCTTTATGTTCAAACATATCTTGAGAATATTTTTCCTAGCTGAGGTACCCTGCTTTCATTTCCATTTTGATTTATCCACCAACTTTATGTTTTAAACGAATCAAAATGATGTTGAGTCATTGATTGTAACTTCCCTTTGTTTTATCCACCAACTTTATGCCTTGTACAAAACAAAATGATGCTAAGTCCCTTGATGTGAACAAATCAAATGGATGCTTTTCATAGCTAAGTTAACCTTCATTCCATCCTTTTTGTTTTATTCAACAACTTTACGCCTTCAATGTATACAAAAATGTGGAGTCATTTCTACGTGAGTCATCCCTTTTATTTCACAACTTTGGCCTCAAAAAAATCAAAAAGAAGTTTCCCATGCAACCTCTAAACAATACCTTTTACGTGAATAATACTTCTCAATTAACTTCCATCTCATAGAAAAGGAAACCTAAACAAATAAAATATATTCCACTCCATTCCTTCCCCATTAATATGAGGAATAAACATTTAAAATAGCTCCTAAAAAGATATCCATTGTGGATAATTTATTCAGTGAACATGAATATGAGCATTTTTTTATTTTTTTTTCATATTCCCCTAATAGACTCATTATTTATAACGGTGGATATCATTCCCTACCAAGTGTGTTCATGTCGTCTAAAGAATCATAAACTTACAAACAAATCCATTCCTTCCCTCGAGAGACCTGAAACTGAAGAATTACAACTGGTTGAACTTTGTTGACCCCACATTATGGAGGCCCAATAGCCCATGATCAACAGCTGGGTCCGAAGCGAACGGCTGAACCCCGAGGCTTGAGCCACACCCCAGACCTTCTGGAAAGAGCTCCCTCCCCCCGAACCTGGCAGGAGAGTACAAATAACCCCGACTGGCCCCAGCAGTTTCGACACTTCCCGGCTTCCGCTCTCAGCTAAGTTAGTATGCTTCATCCCCACGTTCTAGTTTTTCAGTGCCTGCTATTTGTTGAGACTTGCTTCCTGTAGCAGGAACATTCACTGCAGTTATTGTTGACGGAGTGAGAAGCTAGATTAGCACTTCTTTGTAAGCTCTTGATTCCGGGACTTTGTGAGTTCGTAGTTACCTCTTGTCTCCTAAACTCTGTGAGCTCGATTTTTACTCTGCTCGAAATGGCGGAGCCACTATCCAGTGACGTTTTTGAATGGGGAGAGAAGCAAGCAGGGACTACCTGTAGTTTCGAGAGCATGCGCTTAAAAGGAGTGTGGTACACTCTCTATGATTATGTTTTTTGTAGATCTGGGAGGACGAAACCGTATGTCAGAAAGTTGATGAGGCTGTATGAAGAAAATGGTGTGAAGAAAGTTAGAATTCGGTGGTTTTTCCTACCCGAGGAACTTCCTCTCTTTGTTAGGAAGGATTTCCCTAGTAACATGCTCCAGTCTAAAGAGTTATTTATTGGCTTAGGAAGTGGAGTAGGAGTTGAAAACGAGAATTCGGTGAATGTTATTTGCGGAAAGGCGATGGTTTTGTGCACTGCGAAAGTGAAGGAGAACCCGCTTCCTTCTAGTGCACACTTAGATAATGCACACCATTTCTTCAACAGGGCGTATGACGTTGGGAAGAAAAAGTTGGTGAGAATAGGGCGTATTCTCAACAAAGTGCTTGGTAAGTTGGTAAAGAACCTATTCTTTTGTTTAGAGGGAGAATAGAGTAGATAAATAGTAGCTTTTGTTTACAAACCCTCTGACTTAGAACGCAAAGTTGAGAGTATGGTTGGATCTCATAAATATCACCCGTGAGCTACATCGTCTGAGATGTTGTTTACTTCTCTCCATTACCTTCGGTAATTAGCTTCTACGCGAATAGAACTATATCTATTTTCTTTTCTTGTTCTTACAGTTCATAACGGCCAGCAGGCTGAAAGCATAACATTGCCCAGCCGTCAGCACTCAGCAAGTTGAAATCATATGAGTGTTTGTTCCTTTAGTTCTCTCTACTAAATCATATGAGTGTTCAGTTGTTTAGTTCTCTACTGTGCGTGCATTCAATCCTGTTTTTGCATTAGTTTGTTGTATTGTAGGCTGAATTATACTAAAATCTATCGGACGTAGATGTAGTGATGAGTGTGTGGTGTGGATACAAAGCCTTTGACTTCCAACACAAACCATAGTGTATGGTTGGATATCGTCAATATCACCTGTGAGCTATAGCATGTGAGATGTCGTTTAATTCTCTCCATTACTTTCGGTAATTTGCTTCCACGCGAAAAGAAATGTATCTATTTTGTTCTTGTTCATACTGTTCGTAGCCGCCAATAGGTTGAAAGCATAACAGTTTTTAGCCACGAGCACTCAGGTTGAAAGTACAACAGTTCTTAGCCACTAGTAGTCAGCAAGTTGAAACCATATGAGTGTTCATTCATTCAATTGTCTACTCTGCCTGCATTCGATTCATGTTTTGTATTAGTTTATTGTGAGGTAGGCTGAATTGAGTACATACTAAAATCTCTACGACGTAAATGTACTCATAAGAGTGTATTGTGTCGATGCAGTTGACAAAATGTGCAACAAGGCAGAGTGGTTGGTACCAATTGAGATCATGCACGGAGATTCTGATATTGAAGAAATTCGCAATGCGATTGTTGTTTCCGAAGAGGAATACATCTCAAGTGCATTGGGTCCCCCTTGCGTAGAAGAAGAGAAAGACGACTTGTCAAATCCAGTGCGAAAAACAAAAGCCACTGCACAAGAAGAGAAGAAACAAGATTTGTCAAATCCAGTGCGTAAAGCAAAAGCCACTGCACAAGAAGAGAAGAAAGAAGACTTGTCAAATCCAGTGCGTAAAGCAAAGGCCACAGCTGAGGACTATGGTTTGTCAGCGGCTGCCGTAGGAAAAAAAAAAGTCGATAATGCAATGAAGATCACTAGTTCAAGCGGAAACAAGCGCATATTCTTGACAACATCTACAACTGCGCCAGTTTTTCCGCTTAAAAAGAGTAAAATATGAAGTTAGTGACTAGTTCAATCTGTAGTTTTGTTTGGTCGATGCTTCAATATAGCCTTGGATTTAGAGGTTTGGGATGTATGTAGTACATAATTAGCTGAGGCTTTCAATGTACATGCAGATAGGGTCCACTCAATATATAAATGAAAAGGATATTACTCTTTAAAGTGTCAACAATGTTGGAAGTTGAATAGTTGCTTTTTCTTGAAAATGGAGATTTTTCAGTATCTTCGTATTTCTCAGTTTTTCAAAGCTCTGTTACCCGTGATTCTATTTCCATTTTCATTTATCCACCTATTGTAAGCTCCAACATATCTTGAGGATGCTTTTAATAGCTAAGTCACCTCTAAAATTATCTCCGTTTTGATTTATGCTGAAACATATCTTGAGGATGTTTTTCATATCTGAGTCACCCATTAATCTATCTCCATTCAAATTCATTCACCAAATTTATGCTCAAATATGTCTTAAGGATGCTTTTCATACGTGAGTTATGCCTAGTTCCATCTCCATTTTGATTTATCCACCAACTTTATGCTCAAACGTGTATAGAGGATGCTTTTCATTGTTGAGTCACCCCTAAATCCATCTCCATTTTGATTTATACACCAACTTTTAGCTCAAACATATCTTCAGGATGCTTTTCGTAGAAGAGTCACCTTTTAGTCAATCTCTATTTGGATCTTTCCTCTACCATTATGCTCAAACATATCTTGGGGATGCTTTCTCTAATGAAGTCACACTTAATTCTATCTCCATTTTGATTTATCTACCAACTTTATGCTCCACCATGTCTTGAGAATGCTTTTCGTAACGGACTCACACTTGATTCCATCTCCAATTTGATTTATCCACTAGTTTTATGCTGTAACATGTCTTAAGGATGATTTTTCTTACTCAATCACCTCTCAATCCAACTTTTTTTTTATTTATTCATGAACTTTATGTTCAAATCTATCTTGAGGATGCTTTTGAGAGTTGAGTTACCCGTGATTCTATCGCTATTTTGATTTATCTACCAACTATATGCTTGAACATGTTTTAAAGATGCTTTTCATAGCAGACTGAATCTTGATTCAATCTCCATTTTGATTTTTCACCAACTTTATGTTCAAACATATCTTGAGGATGCTTTTCTTTGTTGAGTCACCCTTGTTCCTTGATTCCATCTACATATTGGAATATCTACCAACTTTATACTCAAATATATCTAGAAGATGGTTTTTAAACGTGACTCATCATGATTCCATGTCCATTTTCATTTATCCACCAACTTTATACTTAAACATATGGTGAAGATATTTTTCCGAGGTAAGTCACCACTGATTCCATCTCCACTTTGATTTATCGACCAACTGTATCGTCAATCATATCTTGAGGATGCATTCCCTATCTGAGTGACACCTTTTTCCACCTCTTTTTGATTTATCAACCAACTTTATAGTCAATCATATCTTGAGGATGCTTTTCCAATCTGAGTGACACCTTTTCCCATCTCTATTTTGATTTGTCGACCAAGTCATCCCTGATTTGATCTTCATTTTGATTTGTCCACCAACTTTATGATCAAACATATATTGAGGATGATTTTTGCTAACTAAGTCACCTCTGACTCCATCTCCCTTTTGATTTATCCACCAACTTTATGCCTTAAACGAATCAAAATGATATTGAGTTTTTTTGTTTTATCCAAAAAATTATGTTTCCGTTGTTTTATGCACCAAATTATGCCTTGAAAAATCTAAATGATGTTGAGTCACCCTAGCTTAGCCATCCCATTTTCCATTCTATTTTGATATATCTTGTAGCTTTAGCCTCAACTAAAATCAATAGAATGTTTCCCAAGCAACTTCCAAACAAACCTTTTGTACATGGAGGATGTCTCTGAAGTAACTTCTATTGTTAATTCCATCTTTGTTTTGTTAGATCTACCAAATATTTGCCTTCAACAAATGAAAATGATGTTGACTCACCCGAGTTGAGCCATCCCTTTTCTTGTACTTACTTTCATTTATTTTACAACTTTCTGCCTCAAACGAATCAAAGAGATGTATCTCAAGCAACTTCCAAACAACTTTTTTTGTATGAAGGTGCTTCTCAAGTTACTTCCACCTCAAAAAAACAAAAATGCAACCATACAAATCAACTCCAATCTAATTCTTCTACCAACTTTTACAACCAAGAATCATAAACTTAATAATAAAGAAATAATTCTTGTAGAGAAAATATCTTATCAATAGGCAAGAGCACTTAGTCTTTTACAATTTTCCTCAAACTATCTTATAATATGAACTTGTAGTGATTGGTCCTATTCCGGAGCAGACCTTTTTGGGAATTAAACATTAACCCCTAAACGACCATGGTGTTTTGAGAGCTCCAAACTCCAAAACTGCGATTTTATACCACCTTGTAAACTTTGGTGTATGAGAATTTTTTTCACAATTTTTTGAAACTATTGACCGTAGGATATTAAAGATAACTATCATGTGAGATATTGTCTAAAATTTCAACCGTTGGATCTTTGCCATTTGTAAGATCATAAGATTCAAAGTTGATGCAAACTTTTTTTCAGCAGAGCTAGTCTACTTTGTGCAAAGGATAATGTGATGCTTAATACCTCAAACATCTTTCTTATAATTTTTTCCATGTAGATAACTAAGTTGAGCATTATCATGCAAAAGTTTAGACACTCATTTGGCTTTTTGAACCATCATGCAATTTATTTACTAGAAGAAGGTAGAAATCAAGGATTCCGTAAAACATGCACCACATTTGTCGTATTTGGTTTAGGGGAAAAGTGAATGGTGAGTAGGTGCCTTCATGAGTTTGTGAATTTTAAGAAAAAAGTAATTCAAGAAATTCCTAAATCTCAAATTTAAGCAAATTTCGAAAGAAAAAATTGTAATACTACAGAAACTTTGGATCTAGTTCTTGTAATTTTTTGAAGGATGCCCTTGTAGAATTGGTAAAAGTTTTGACTTGGGTCACTTGAAAACCTAAGTAGGAAATCAGTCAAGAAAAGAAATTTTTTAAAAAATCTCAAAAAAAGTTAAAAATAGAAAGTTTTTCTTGCCTGCCCCAAAGCCGAAAACAAAAATTTGCGTTTAAAGACTCCAAAAGTGGAGTTTGACTTTGCAACTTTTCCCACATACACCTTGTAGTATAAGTAACATCCAATAAAAATCTTAGGCAAAATTTTTGATTCTAACCCCTTCATCTAGGCTGCCCGAAATAGCAAAACAGCCAAATCGGAGGCCTTGGTCGTTTAGGGGTTAAAATTGTCCCCTCCTTTACACGAGAGAGCTCATAGTAAAAATTCACAACTATTTTCTCATCCAAAATTTAACCCTTAAACATCCAAGGAAGCCCAAGGGGCTCTTTTGAAACGAAATCTGCTTTGTAGCTCTCTCTATACACAAATTTTCACTTATATTTTGATGTGAAATTGATCACTTTCCTATGATGCATCTTAAAAGTGAAATTTTACAACTGAAATCACAATTTGTAGGAGTGATTTTATTCTCTGAAAGGATTGTGGTAGGTAGGTTGGGATTGTACACAAACTTGTAGGAGGTTGCAAGCTCATCATTAATTGGTTGACTCATGATGCTCAAATTCAAAAAGTGCACCATTCATGATGCCGAAGTCCAAAAATATTGTGATTCACTTTAGGATTGCCCGTTGCAGACACCACGGGCATTCTCATGCAAGTTTAAGGGTTGAATTATGACCCCCAAGATCATATTTTCAACAATTAGGCCAAACCGCACCCCTTCTCAAGCCAATCTCTGCGAACCCTCTCCAAAGGCCGAACCGATACGAAGGTATAAGAATTCCGGCCACGCCTATTCTCCTCACAACTTTTGAAAACTTGCAGTTGCAGACAATCAATTCTCATAGACTACGCACATGATACAGAGAAAGTTGGTTGGGCCCCTTCAAATAGCAGGGGCTTGACAGTGCCTCGCGGCCCAGTTCTGCAAACGAGACACCAACTGACTATTAGGCAGCCAACTATGCTGAGGTGGCTATGCCCGCCTCCTCCCTACCACCTCTTCCTCCTACGGCGGTAAGTTACTCCACATTAATTATTTAGTATAATACAAATTAGGTAGATAGGTCTTAGATAGGATTATTACTAACTATTTTACATAGTTTTATGGAATTTTTCATAGAATTCTATATAATTCTTATAGAGTTTTATAGAATTGATTATAATAAGTACTTATCTAGAATGTTGTCAAACTTTCTAATTTTTACCTCATACTAAAAGATGTAGTTTTGAGAACTAGGATCGTTGGTCTCATCTCATCCAATTGAGTCATTGCAAATTCCAAATAAGATCCGTTGGTTTATCAAGCTTATTCATTCCAATACTTTTCAATTAATCTTCTTTGATTATGATTGAGTTCCTCGAAAGTCCTTCTTTTGTCATACCTCGATTGTTGGAAGGGTGAGAATAAGTTTATTCAAAGTATCATATCCAAATATTTATGGATTCAGAATAAAAATTATTGATTTTAACTCATAAGGCAAGGTCACTATAGTTTTAAAAAGTATTTTTTCCATCTCATGTAATTTAGTCGTCGCAATGAGTAATAATCATTTTTCCATCTCATGCAATATAGTTGTGACAATGAGTGATGATCATTTTTTCATCTCATGTAATACAATTGTCACAATGAGTGATAATCATATTTTCATCTCATGTAATATAGTTGTCACAATGAGTGATCATCATTTTTCCATCTCATCTAGGTCACTTAACTTGTTAAACGAGAGTCATCATTGGTTGTATCTTTATTTTGCCTCATCCCATAACTTTCCCTTTGATGGATGCTTTTTATAGCTAAGTTAACCTTCATTCCATCTTTTTTGTTTTATTCAACAACTTTACGCCTTAAATGTATACAAAAATGAGGAGTCATTTCTACGTGAGTCATCCCTTACTCTAGAACTATTTTATTTAACAACTTTTGGCCTCAAACAAATCAAAAGGAAGTTTCCCTTGCAACTTCCAAACAATTCCTGTTACGTGGATAATACTTCTCAATTAACCTCCATCTCAAAGAAAAAAACACCTAAACAAATAAAATATATTCCAATTCATTCCTCGACCATTAACATGAAGAGTAAAAATTAAAAAATGATATCTAAAATCATATTTATTATAGAGAATTCATCTAATGAACATGAATATGAGGATTTTTTTTTTTTTTTTTTTTTCATATTCCCTTAATAGACTCATTCTTTATAACGGTGAATATTATTCCCTACCAAGTGTGTTCATGTCGTCTAAAGAATCATAAAGTTACGAACAAATTCATTCCTTTTCTCGAGAGACCTAAAACTGAAGAATTACAACTGGTTGAACTTTGTTGGCCCCACATTATGGAGGCCCAACAGCCCAATGATCAACAGCTGGGTCCGAACAGAACGGACCGAACCCCGAGGCCCGAGCCACACTCCGAACCTTCTTGAAAGACCTCCCTCCGAACCTGGCAGGAGAGTACAAATAACCCCGACTTGCCCCAGCAGTTTCGAGACACTTCCCCAGCCTCCGTTCTCAGCATGCTTCACCCTCACATTCTAGTTTTCATTGCCTGCAATCTGTTCTCACGTTCTAGTTTCTCACTCTCTAGTTTTTCAGTGCCTGCAATCTGTTGAGACTGCTTCTTGCAGCAGAAACAATCACCTCTTTCTGTTCTCTGCAGTAGCTGTTCATGGATTGAGAAGCTAGATTAGCACTTCTTTTGTGAGCTCTTGTTTCCGGAACTTTGTCAGTTCGTAGTTAGCTCTAGCTTCCGGATCTTTGTGAGTTCGTTGTTAGCTCTTGTTTCCGGAACTTTGTCACTTTGTTGTTAGCTCTTGTTTCCAGTTAGCTCTTTTCGTTGAAAGTCAGTTTGTTTTTAGTCTACTCGAAATGGCGGAGTCTCCTTCGAGTGACGTTTTTGAATGGGGAGACAGGCAGGCAGGGACTACCTGTAGTTTCGAGAGCATGCGCTTAAAAGGAGTGTGGTACACTCTGACTCTATGATTATGTTTTTTGTAGATCTGGGAGGACAAAACCGTATGTGGGGAAGTTGATGAGGCTGTATGAAGAAAATGGTGTGAAGAAAGATAGAATCCGGTGGTTTTTCCGACCCGAGGAACTTCCTCTCTTTGTTAGAAAGGATTTTCCTAGCAACATGCTCCAGTCTAAAGAGTTATTTATTGGCTTAGGAAGTGGAGTAGGAGTTGAAAACGAGAATTCGGTGAACGTTATTTGCGGAAAGGCGATGGTTTTGTGCACTGCGAAAGTGAAGGAGAACCCGCTACCTTCTAGTGCACACTTAGATAATGCACACCATTTCTTCAACAGGGCGTATGACGTTGGGAAGAAAAAGTTGGTGAGAATAGGGCGTATTCTCAACAAAGTGCTTGGTAAGTTGGTAAAGAACCTATTCTTTTGTTTAGAGGGAGAATAGAGTAGATAAATAGTAGCTTTTGTTTACAAACCCTCTGACTTAGAACGCAAAGCTGGAAGTATGGTTGGATCTTGTCAATATCACCCGTGAGTTACAGCTATTTTGTTCTTTTGGTAATTTGCTTCTATTTTGTTCTCGTGCTTACTATTTGTTGTCGTCAACAAACTGAAAGCATAATAGGTCCTAGTCGTCAAATGGCCAACACGCTGAAAGCGCTACAGTTCTTAGCTGCCACCAGTTTGCAAGCTAAAATCATATGAGTAATCAGTCGTTCAATTCTCTGCGTGCATTCAATCCTGTTTTGCATTAGTTTGTTGTAAGGTAGGCTGAATTGAGTTTATACTAAACTTTATGCGACGCATATGTAGTGATGAGAGTGTGTTGTGTGGATACAAACCTTTTGACTTGCATAGCAAACCACAGTGTATGGTTGAATCTCGTCAATATCACTCATGAGTTATAGTGTCTGAGATGTCGTTTAATTCTCTCCATTACTTTCCGTAAATTGCTTCCAAGCAAACAGAGATATATCTAGTTTGTTTTTGTCATTACAGTTCGTAGCAGCCAGCAGGCTAAAAGTATAACAGTTTATAGCCGCGAGCAGGCTGAAAGCATAACAGTTCTTAGCTGACCACAATCAACAAGCTGAAATCATATCAGTGTTCATTTGTTCAATACTCTGCTCTACGTACATTCAAATCTTCTTTTGCATTAGTTTCTTGTACGGTAGGCTGAATTGAGTATACACTAAAACCTATGCGATGTAGATGTATTGATGAGAGTGTATTGTGTGGATGCAGTTGACAAAATATGCAATATTAAGGCAGAGTGGTTGGTACCAATTGAGATCGTGCACGGGAACGATTATATTGAAGAAATGCGCGAGGCAATTGTTGTTTCCGAAGACGAAGACATCTCAAGAGCATTGGGTTGCCCTTGCGTAGAAGAAAAGAAAGAAGACTTGTCAAATCCAGCTCGTAAAGCAAAAGCCACTGCAAAGGAAGAGAAGAAAGAAGACTTGTCGAATCCAGTGCGTAAAGCAAAAGCCAGTGCAGAGGACTTTGCTTTGTTAGCATCTGCCGTCGGGAAAGAAAATGTCGATAATGCAATGAAGATTACTAGTTCAAGCGGAAACAAGCGCATATTCTTGACGACATATACAATTGCACCCGTCTTTCCGCTTAAAAAGAGGAAAAAAGAAGTTAGTGATTAGTTCAATTTGTATATTTTGATGCTTCAATGTAGCCTTGGATTTAGAGGTTTTAGATGTACGTAGTAAATAAGTAGGTGAGGGTTCGAATGTACATGCCGATAGGATCCACTCGATATATAAAATAAAAGGATATTACTCTCTAAAGTGTCAAAAATGTTGGAAGTCGTATAATTAGTTTTTCTTGAAAATGGAGATTTTTTTAGTATCTTCATATTTCTCAGCATTTCAAAGCTTAGTTACCCGTGATTCTATTTCCATTTTTATTTATCAAACCAATGTAAGCTCCAACATATCTTAAGGATGCTTTTAAAAGCTGAGTCAAGCTCTGAAATTATCTCCATTCTCATTTATGCACAAGCTTTATGCTGAAACATGTCTTCAGGATGCTTTTCATAGTGGAGTTGACCCTGATTCCATCCCCATTTCAATTTATCCACCAACTTTATGCTCAAACACGTCTTGAGGATGCTTTTCATAGCAAAGTCACTGCAGAATCCATCTCCATTTTGATTATTCACCAACTTTATACTCAAACAAATTTTTGTGAATGTTTTTTCTAACATCACCCTTGATTCCATCATTATTTTGAATTATCCACCAACTTCATGCTCAAGCATTTCTTTACGATGCTTATCATACCTGAGTAACCCCTGATTGCATTTGCATTTTGATTTATCAACCAACTTTATGCTTGAACATGTTTTTGCAAGGTACGTCACCCCTCTTTCCATCTCCATTCTCATTTTTCACCAACTTTATGCTCAAACATGTCTTGAGGATGCTTTTTATAGCAAAGACAATCATGATACCATCTCATTTTTTATTTATCCACCAACTTCATGTCAAACATTCTTGAGTATGTTTTTTATAGCTTAGTCACCCCTCATTTCGTCTCTATTTTGATTTATCCACCGGCTTTATGCTCAAACCTCTCTTGGGATAGCTTTTCAAAGCTCAATTACTCTTGATTCTATTTTTATTTTGATATATCCACCTACTATAAGCTCAAACATATCTTGAGAATAATAATTTTCCATATCTATGAAATATATCAAAGTAAGATATGAATGACATGCATGCAAACTAAACTAAATGCTTAAAAGGTTGATGAGTTTTGGAACTGGATGATTAAATATCATGATATTTTTGGGATCTCTATTTTCACTCCTTATTATAGTTTTCACATAATATGACAATAGGATTATAGAAATGCATTTGACAACCACCCTAGATGTAAGTGACGAACAAGAGTAGGGTCGCAAGGTAGGGAGGGACAAAGACAAAGGGTTGGGGAGAGTAAAGCATGAGAGAAGAGAAGGTGATATATTGAGGTTCAACCTTCAATTTTTGATTTTCTATGAAATTCATGGATTTTTATACAATGAAGCCGAGTAGTAAGTTCTCTTTGGCATAACACTTCATTTCCGCTAAAGCGTGAATACATATGTCCTTGTTCCTTAACCCCTAAACGTCCCCAATGTCGTTTTTCTACGTTTTGGATGGAGGGCAGAAACTTCGAATAGCCATATCTTCTTCATCCGAGGTCCGTTTTGGATGAAATCACTTGGGTTAGGTTCCAAAGTCTAGTTTGTGTTGTAAAATTTGCAAGCCCATACAATAAAGTATGAATTAATGAAATGCACTTTAGTGAAGACAGCTCTTGTTTTTGGGTTTCCAAGCATGGGGCATGTATTACCATTGCAAGCCAATTATGTGAAACCAAAAATAGTTTTTAATGATTTTTTTTTCTCATTGTCATGGTCTTAAAGTGATTCTTAAAAACTTTGTAGTGAGAAGTTTTTTGATCCAAATCATTTTGCTATTGGCTTTGCAATGATGTTTTGTCAACAGAAAAAGTGGAAAAATGGATGATATTTGAGGAGCTATATCTCCTTCATCCACCGTTGGATTTCAACTTAATTTTTTGGGATAGCCTCCAATTAGAGTCTAGTCTAAGTGGTAGAAACCTCAACAAGATCAAAGATGTTTTGAAGATAAGGCATGAAATTGAATGCAAAGGGTCCAATTTTGTACTATTTTTCCTTTGTAAAATTTTCGGCAGTTTTTACCATTGCATGGCTTTTATTTGAGCCAAGAAATTTTTTTGATGAATTTTTGTTGGGTAAAGGACTTACTAAGATGAAGGTGAACATCTTCCTAGTTGGTGATTTTTTCATTGCAATAGGTATATTGGTAGCATTTCCACCTCAAAGTGAAAATGAAGAAATTTTGCAGTTTGTTTTTAGTATTAATATGTTATGATCTCTCGATCTATAAGGGCCTCATGACTCAAATTTTGGTCCACATGATCTTCGATAAGTCCATTACAAGTTTGTACGGTTGAGACCTTAATAGCTTCTCTTCATTTTCATCTATGACAAATTCTATGGAAATGTGCTTTTCTGCTAAAAATAGGCTGGGACGTTTAGGGGTTAAAATTTCCGCTAAAGGGTGAATACATATGTCCTTGATTAAATCGAAATCTTGTTTCACAAAGAAAATAACAAAATAGGTAACTGTTAAAGGTCGCCATTGGGATCGGTTTTGCTATTATATCTCTTTCAATGAATAAAGTGGATGAGGGCCTTCAGGCTTTACGAAGGACACTTATAAGTCTAACTTGTGTCCTATCACGAACAAAAACTCTCCAATATATTATAAATATATCACTATAAAAACAAGGTTAGTGTAGAAAATTATTTTCAAGCATCTCAGAGAGCAAATGAACGTGCACCACTTGGTCAATATAAGTTACAAATAGTGTCACACTCTTTATCACGTACCTCCCTAATACTTGCCTAGATATTAACCATACACTATTACTGCCATGAACATTAAGAACTAATGAGTGTGATGGGGATGCCCTAAGAGTGAACCCCTTACAATAATTGCAACAACCGTTTCAAATTACTTAAATTTCCGGATGTCATCGCCACATTCTTAATCTTTTTTCATCCATCGATGATAAATTTTTCATCCGTAAGATGTTCAGGGAACACTCCAACTTCGCGACACGTGCAACTTCAGAGAACGAGGGGAACTTGAAGGGAACGCAGAGCGGCCATCGCTATCATCATGTGAAGGGGAAAGCTCAAAAGTTAGCCTCTTTCCCCTACTTCCGAAACAATGCTGATGGATCTTCCGCCGCCAGTTTCGCCGTGCAGATGGATTGAATCGAACAGCTGCCCCCGTGAACATGTTCTTCTCGCTTCTGCGGTTCCAACGAGATACGATTTGCCGAAGCCTGTGTAGTATCGCCCAATCTGAAGAGCTTCACGTAGGGATGTGTACACGGCGTCCGCTTTCCCGACGAACTTCTACTCTTGTAATGAGCAGTGATCGAGCAGAATTCTTCACTAGTAGTTCAATCCATGGATTCCAGGTTTCATAGTATTTCGAATTCTGAAAGGTATAAGTGTTTTTTCGGCACAGAGAACGACCTGGCTTAGAAACAGGATAGTTTCTTATGTTAGCGTGGATACTTCATCATTTGAACCTGCGGAAGGAGCTTCAATCGAGGGATCTGCGTACGAAGTCTCAATTAAAACTCTGAAGAGGTCTTACGTGAGGACTGCACGAGTTCAAGCTTCATTGGTGAGCAGAATTCCTCCTCTTTGAGATCGTGAGGGACTTATTGAGCTCTTTCTTAGTTCGGCTGTGGAGGTTGCAATGTAGGATGGATATGAGTTATGATTAGGTTTTAGAGCCTCAAGCTGAGACTCTATGCTACAAATCTCTCATTGTTTAGCTCTGGAGCAATCGTGGACGAGGGATGCTCTGTTTTAGGGTTTTTTCGCTAATTCACCTAGTTAGTTTGGTGGACTTATTTGAGTGTGCTCTTTTTTATGGAAAATGATTCCGCTAGAATCTTCTTGCCATAGTGTGAGTCATCGTAGAAGAAAGGCGTGCAAACGTTTTGATGTTGCTCTGGCCACCTATCTGATTCTTTTTTCTTTAGAATTGAGCTTATTTAGGCAGATTTATTGTTGATGACGAAAGCAGAGAATCACTCACCACCTCATTTAGTATCGCAAATCGTAGTTAAACTGGCGAGTTCCGTGTTGCCTCGGAAGTACAGCTATGTGGTATCAGTGTAAAAGAGCTCAATTTCGTGATTTACTAGACCTTTCAGCTGCTTTAGAATTGGACGTTTTCGTCCTTTGTGTATATTGTTCTTAATTCAATTGCTTCGATGCTCGGCTGTGTATCAGGAATTGCCGTAAGGTCGGGATCCTCGGACTTCAATTATGCTGTTAAGCTCAAATTTGTCGAAATTTTGAGGATCCAGTATCAGACTGAGCAGCTGTGTTACCAAGAATTTAAGGACTGCTAAATGATCGAGAGGTATTCAGGGACTATTTATTAACAGGGAAGGATGGCTTTTCAAGTAAATCCGCTGTCATTGAGCCTTTCCCAGTCTGCACTTGAGGAATGGTTGCGTGAAAATGGTCACTTAGAAACACTTGACCGGACTGGGCTAGACCATCACTTGCGACAGCCATCTCTCAGTTCTTTCACGGAATTAACCGAAGCTGTGAAGTCGAATCCATTTAAGAAATTAACAGGTTAGACAGCCTGTTGCCTTTTCTTCTCATTTTAACTTTAATGTGCCGTCTCTCATAGTTTACTCATAGTTGTAGAAGCCCCAAAGTCTCTTTGTTGTTATATTGATCATCAGTGCGTGTAGGTTTGACCAAGCTAAAGTGGTACATTTTGAACTAGTTGTGATCACCAATAGACTTTATAATCCATCTTGGTTTTATACACTTATATCCTCGTTCTTTGAAAATTTTGCAGTCGAGGACCTGCTGAAGAAGCCTGTTTCATGGACGGGTGAGTTCTTCGATTGCGGATCTGGCCCAGGAGACACCTACTCATGGCCTCGAAGTATCTCCCAAGCGAAGCTGCGAATGGACGAGAACCTAAAGAGATACATCGGCAATTATGTCATTCTTGTGCTCATTGTTCTCCTCATATTCATGTAAGTTTATCATCATATATTGCGTGTTCTTATTTCCTTTCTTGTTGGTGGATGGATGTGTCATTATCCCTGCGAACCAGTATTTATTTGCCAGTATTCTTACAAACTAGTTATCAGTGTGGGGATCGGTGGGAGATAGCTTCTGCACACGACCTTTCATTACTCGATAGTTACATTTGTTGGTCTCCTTTGTGCATGCAGGTATCAAACGCCGATGGCATTGGTGGGAATCATAGCCGTGGTTGCGGTTTGGGATACTTTGAGGAGAGCAGGTGATGAATGGGGTCTAGAAACGGACGGCTATCGATACCGAGCACTTGCCTTCGTGGGAAATTCGGGTACAGTATTCTCCTTTTCCCTTTCTCTAACCCGAACTGGTGATTTCATGTACACATAAATGTAGAGTTACATAATACTCAGTTGATGTTCTTTCAGTTTGAGACCAGGGACCCTGGGCAATGTAGATCAGAACTTGTAAGGAACCTTAGGTAGTACATTCCAGTCTCTGGCTTCATACGTCTTGCCCGTTAACTTGATGTTCGGTATGTTGCCACCTGTGAAGTAAATTGGTCTGGCTTCTCAACGAGATTGGGTCCTAATAGGAGAGTTATAGCTTTTTACAAGAGAAAAGTGTGAAGGTGTGACTTGCAAAATCTCAAAACTCTTTCAAGGGTCGCCTTTGACAGAGGAGTACATTCGTGTTTCTGAAGTGTATTGTGGTTGTTACTCTGCAGCGACTCTGGTGTTGATGGTGTATTGCAAGATTGCGCTTGCACTTTTCTGGGCTGGGATAGCAAGTCTTTTAGGTACTTTCCCCTATCCCTTCGACACGTTTTAGTATTAGTCATGCATAATTACTTCTGTTTGGTTTCCATCAGTTGGGAAATATATATGAAGTGATATTAATAGTGAGGACATTTAAGTTGGAGCACCAACTAACAGGGAACCGTTTTGCAGTTGTCACTGTGCACAGCTGCTTGCGAAGGATAACTCCTGCTAAAGTTGTGTCAACCCCGGCAGTGAATGGGAGTAAGCAACCTGTCTTGCCACCGTTGGAGAGCAAACGAGTTGCAAAAGCACCAGTGAAGAGAGTGAAGGTAAAGCGATAGAAAGCGGACAGAGTTTTTTTATGTTTCTCGAGGTTCTGAAGAGTGGAGCCTAGTTGAACTTCTTGTATAATATTGTTAGAATTATAGCAGTTACGGTGAGTTGATGAGGATCATTTTTTATCGCCTTGTGGTGTTAATGCCATACCCTTTACATGACTTTTTGTGAATGTATAGTATTGAGGATTCATTAGGTGTATGTACCTGAATCATACATACAGAAAGAGATCTAGATCTATAACACCTGTATCAATCAAACGGGAAGAGATTTTGATGATGAGTTTTATTTTCTTTCTCTTCACTTCTTTGTTTTTCACTCTCTTTCTTATCAATCCTCTCATCAATTTGTCTGCAATTACGTTTACTAATAAGCTGATGTGTATTGCCCTTGAAGATCGTGCAAATTGCATGTATTACTGTCGAAGATCATTGTGATGGACATCAAACAATACATGCAAAGTCATACACAGTGTAGTATATATTGTAGCTGCCTCCCAAGTGTATTGCAGTATTCTTTGTTTCTTCACGAGCGGAAAGCCAGATACCGAAACTTTGGGTAAAGGTTTAGTTTGTGGTGGACGTTTATGAGTGTACATTGTGTGGTTGAGATATAAATGGCTCATATTCAATTACATTAACGAGTCCTTCAATGAAAAAAATTATGTTTCAAGCCATTAACCCCTAGACGTTCTAGCCTATTTTTAGCCAAAAAAAATATCTTCTCAAAAAAAAGTGTGATAGATGAAAATGAAGATGAGCTATTAAGATCTCAAATGTACAAACTTGTATTAGAGTGGTTGTAGGTAATGTGGATCAAAAATTGAGTCATAAAGCCTCATGGATTGGGAGATCATTATGAATTAGTACTAAAAACAAACTGCAACTTTTATCACACAAACAAGATTCAATTTGGGACCTAACCTGAGTGATTTCATACCAAAACAGACCTCGGGTGAAGAAGTTATGCCTCTATAAAGGTTTCCACCTTCCATACAAAATGTCATTTTTCTACATTCCTCCCGTTTAGGGGTTGAGGAACAACAACCTACATGGGTTAAGGTTTGGATTCTTTGAGTAATTTTCCTATTTATGATTGAAATTACAACTTTCCAAAAGAAATTCCTTCATTATACCTATAGTGCATAAAATCATTAAAATTCATTTATTTTCATACTATCCGTATCTGAACATGATTGACCCCTAGCTCTTTCTGCAGCTTCAGTGTCTTCATATCAAAGTGGAAGTGCTACTTGAAATGCCCCCTCGCATGCAAAAAGTGGAGACTACCAAAATGTTTTATATAAAGATGGCAACCAAGTCCTAAAAAGAGTTTCATTAAAAAAGAAATCCTCCTTGAGCACAACTTAGCTAGCAAACAAGGGAGGTCAAAAGCATTTTGCTCCAAAGTACCATGCCCCCTCAGAGTTATGGGAGGAGATACGATGAAGATAACTCAAAAGCCGAATAAATCCATAGCTTCTCTTTTGCGAAAGAAGATAAAATGCCATAAATTGGCACTAAATTAGAAATCGAGCATACTAACAGGAGGAGTACTACCTATCTTGTAAACAACTAAGGCCCTCTTTACATTAGAAATGAGAAGCCTCGTGCCGAGCTCCACTTGGGCCATGGCTCATACTTTAGAAACCAATCCTTGAGAAGCCATGGCCTTTGGATGTAGTATCAAGTGAGAAAAGGTCATTGACTCCGAGGTGGAGCTTTTTCTAAATGAAATTGAAGTATATTGAATGATTGGTTGTAGTTTATTTGCCCAATTGCTCTCAGATATTTACTTAGGCCCACCTCATTGAGGTAGGTTTAACTACAATTATTATAATTTGTGTGAAAACTAAAATTGCATTAAAAAACTTTAAAATTGAAATTTGACTTTGAAATTTGTTGCACACACATCTTGTAGTATAGGGAACACTTAATAAAAAATTGAGGCAAAAATATTGATTTTACACCTTCATCAAGCTTGCACGAAACAACAAAAAGCCGGTTTGGCTTTTAAGGATAGTCATGTGTTAAAGCTAGTCCTAGATAATTGACTTTTTGTAAAATAGGTAAGTTGTTGGTATTCTATTAAGTATGGATGGAAGATAGATGCCTCTATGAGTCTAAAGGAGGTTTGTGCAACTAGCAACTTGTTTCCATAATACCATGACTCAATGACTTGACTCAAAAATTCAATATGGGACATGGCGTAACATGTTTCTATCAATACTATGGATTAAATCTAAATATACATTTGAGAATTATCTAACTTTGTAAATAAAATGTTATACAATATTCCTCTTATTCCAAATGATTGCCTATCATGTTGACATAAATCCAACCTTCAATGTCGACTGAGACAACCTATTGACACCTATATGTGATAACATCAAACTGATGTTTCTAAAAAGTATTATAGCATAAAATATTACCTACTTTATCCTTTACATAAATATCAATGCCCCATATGAAAAAGGTTTACTTGAAACTCAAATCCACATGACATAATTCGAAGAGGGTGGGCTCAAAAAGACAAAGTCTTAAATGAACCACTAAGCCAAATTAATGATCCAAAGATGCACCATTAGTATAGACATAGGTTGTCTATTATGGAATTTGAATAGAGAGTTAAACCAACGTAAAAGTGAACATTAACAAAAAGTGTTATTGAACTTAGTCTCAACATAAATATGAAGGTCCTACTCCTATAATCTCTACCCAGAAGTCAAATTCCCATTACATGAATCAATGACATTACATTTACTTCTTTTATTGTTTCTACCCCTTGAGCACAACAATGGTGCTCAATGGTTTTAAAGTTTAAAAGTTCAAAAGTCAAAAGTTTGACTCAATCTAATATCTCTTGGGTTTCTTCAAGTAAGGTTTTGATATTTTTATTTACAAAAGAATTATCATAGAAATACAACTCTATCAGTTATTATAATATAATGAAACATTGATTTTGTAAAGATAGTCAAGATGGTACTAAACAAACTTCTTAAATTCTAGAAATTTCAAAACACTTCATTCTTGTAGAGAATAGTATACATATTCTAAAATAAGGCACATAACGTTCTGAAATAATAATAAGAGTATAAGAGTTGGAGAATTTTAAGTGTTTGAAAATTTTCTAAACATGCAAACATTGTTAAAATTATTTTAAAGCGTTGGTGAAACATTGTTCAAAGGCGTTTGAACATTGTTAAGGGGTTGTCACACATTGTACAAACCCTGTTGAGACATTCAAAAGATGGCCATACTTTGTTCGTTGTTAACGCATGTTCAAACGATGCTCAAACACCCTTCAGAACATTCTTCAAATGTTTAAAATATGTTACTAAACATTGTTCAAGCGCGTTCAATCATTGTTCAAAGGTTGTTACTTTTCAAAAACTATTCAATTAGTGTTCATACGTTGTTGAGACTATGTACAAATGTTGTTTAGTCATTTTTTAAATGTCATCCAAATGGAACCAAAGTTGTTCACACATCATTCAAACATTGTTCAAATGTAGTTCGTCTGAAAGAGATTTTTCACACAATGTTAGACGTTGTTTGAACGTTGTTCAAACCGAACAACATTGCTAAGATTTTATTCAAAAGTTGTTCATACATTATTCCCATGTGTTCACATGTTGAGTGTCGTTCAAACATGGTTCTATTAATGTTCAAACATCATTCAAACATGCTTTTCACATTGCTCAAATATTGCTCAAATATTGTTTAAACGTTGTACAAAAGTTGTTCAAACAGTTCCTACACTCAAACATTCAAAGGTTTTAATGTTGGAATGTTCAAAGGGTGGAGATGTTCACCCACAAAGATGGCGTTTGGCAAGACAATTCCTCTAGTTTCGAGAGCATGTGCTTAAAAGGAGTGTGGTACAATCTCAATGATTATGCTTTTTGTAGATCTAGAAGGACAAAAACGTATGTCCAGAAGTTGATGAGGCTCTATGAAGAAAATGGTGTAAAGAAAGTTAGAATCCGGTGGTATTTCCGACCCGAGGAACTTCCTCTCTTTGTTAGAAAGGATTTCCCTAGCAACATGCTCCAATCTAAGAAGCTATTTATTGGCATAGGAAGTGGAATAGGAGTCGAAAAGGAGAATTTGGGGAATGTCATACGTAGAAAGGCGATGGTTCTTTGCATCGCAAAAGTGAAGGATAACTCGCTTACTTCTAGCGCACATTTAGAAAGTGCACAGCATTTCTTTAACCCCTAAATGTCCCCAATGTCGTTTTTCTACATTTTGGATGGAGGGCAGAAACTTCGAATAGCCATATCTTCTTCATCCGAGGTCCGTTTTGGATGAATCACTTGTGTTGGGTTCCAAATCAAGTCTAGTTTGTGTTGTAAAATTTGCAAGCCCATACAATAAAGTATGAATTAATGAAATGCACTTTAGTGAAGACAGCTCTTGTTTTTGGGTTTCCAAGTATGGGGCATGTATTACCATTGCAAGCCAATTATGTGAAACCAAAAATAGTTTTTGATGATTTTTTTTCTCATTGTCATGGTCTTAAAGTGATTCTTAAAAACTTTGTAGTGAGAAGTTTTTTGATCCAAATCATTTTGCTATTGGCTTTGCAATGATGTTTTGTCAACAGAAAAAGTGGAAAAATGGATGATATTTGAGGAGCTATATCTCCTTCATCCACCGTTGGATTTCAACTTAATTTTTTGGGATAGCCTCCAATTAGAGTCTAGTCTAAGTGGTAGAAACCTCAACAAGATCAAAGATGTTTTGAAGATAAGGCATGAAATTGAATGCAAAGGGTCCAATTTTGTACTATTTTTCCTTTGTAAAATTTTCGGCAGTTTTTACCATTGCATGGCTTTTATTTGAGCCAAGAAATTTTTTTGATGAATTTTTGTTGGGTAAAGGACTTACTAAGATGAAGGTGAACATCTTCCTAGTTGGTGATTTTTTCATTGCAATAGGTATATTGGTAGCATTTCCACCTCAAAGTGAAAATGAAGAAATTTTGCAGTTTGTTTTTAGTATTAATATGTTATGATCTCTCGATCTATAAGGGCCTCATGACTCAAATTTTGGTCCACATGATCTTCGATAAGTCCATTACAAGTTTGTACGGTTGAGACCTTAATAGCTTCTCTTCATTTTCATCTATGACAAATTCTATGGAAATGTGCTTTTCTGCTAAAAATAGGCTGGGACGTTTAGGGGTTAATAGGGCTTACGAAGTTGGCAAGAAAAAGTTGGTGAAAATAGGCAATATCCTCAGCAAATTGTTCGGTGAGTTCATAAATAACCTCTTTGTTGTTAATAGAGATAATAGAATAGATAATTGCTTTTGCTTGGAAGAGAGTATTCAATAAAATCTATTTGAAGTTGATGTATTGATGAGAGTGTGTTGTATGGATGCAGTTGAAAAAATGTGCAACAAAGAAGAGTGGATGGTGTTGATAGAGATAGTGCACCAAGACAATAATATTGAAGAAAGTGGCGAGGCAATTATTGTGACCTTATTGTGACCGAAGAAGAAGATAACACAAGTACATCTCGCTCTCGTGGTGTAGAAGAAAAGAAAGAAGACTTGCTACATCGAGTGTAGAAACGAAGTGCGAGTACAGAGGACTCTACTCAAGCTGTAGAAGAAAAGAAGGAAGACTTGCTACATCCGGTGTGCAAAGGAAAAGCCAGTACAAAGGATTCTAGTTTGTTAGCGTCTTGGGTGTGGAAACAAGCGCATCTTTGTGCAAATATCTACAATTGTGCCGGTTTTTCCGCTGAAGAGGAGGAAATTATGCACTCATCCACAACTGCGCCCGTCTTTCCGCTGAAAATGAGGAAATTACGAAGTTGTTAATTTATCAATACTGTAGTTTTGTGTGGTCAGTACTTTGATATAGCATTAAATCTAGTGTTAACTTGCTAGCATTCTAGTTACAGGTGGTGTTGAAGAGAGTGAGGAACAACATCCTCTACTTCCTTATACTTATTAAGTTGAAGGAAACTTTTGGTTAAGATCATGGAAGCAGTCGGTAGCACCTTCCGGAGGCTGGAAGAGTTTCTGGAATCTAGAAAGGTGAAGCAGAAGCTTCTTGACTTTAAGAAGGTTTCGAAGTAAGGCCCTGGAAGCAGCCATTGGACCTTCCGGAAGCTTAAGGGGCTTTCAAAATCTAGGATGATGGGGTGAAAACTTCTTGAATCAAGTGGAAACTTCTAGGAACTAATGGAAGATACTAAAATTGTCCAGAAACTTAAACTCACAAACTATACTAAATAAACAAACTCTATAGAGTTCTTGCAAGAGAAGGTTGATCACGGTAAACTCATGAATGCAAATGACACCCTGCATGACACGTTGATGAGCATGACGTTCTAGGTTGATTCCTTGTTAGAAGTCTTAGGCGGGTGCATGGAGGGATATGGTGGTTTCCTGGGAAAGTAGTGCGGGTTTCTAGAAAGGCAAAGGGGATTCCCGTTTTGCAGGGCGGGTGCAATTTTGGCAAGGCAGGAGTTGTATGGTAGGACAGGTTCCTTTAGGGCAACGCGGGTTTCCGAACAGTTGGGCAGTTGCGATTCTAGTTAGGCGGATTTCCGTGCGGTTGGGCAGGTGCAGCGAGGCGGGTGGAGCTAGGTGGGTGTCATGGTAGAGAGGGGAGGAAAGGAGAAAACAATGCACAAACTCTCCTTTCTCTTTTCCTTCCTTCTTTATAAACTTGGACTTGTTTTGAGTAATTGGAGTCATGGGTTTTGCAAGTGCAAATTCAAACATTCTCCCACGATGTTCAAGAAATAAATTTTTAAAAAATTGATTTTTGAGGAAGAATGTTTGGATTTGCCTACTTCAAAAATTCTTGGCCCTTTTTTGAAGAAGGAAAAGGGCGGGTGAGATAAGAAGTCTTGACTAACTTTTTGCGAAGGTTGTTGGAAGGCTAAGGGCGGGTGACATGGTGAAGATCGAGTCCTCCAAAGCAGGACGGGGTCCTTGAGAAAGGGCGGATCGTCTAAAACAAGTGCATCAGGCGACAAGGTGGGTGCTCCGGGCAGGGCCGGTTCACATGAAAGGGGCTGGTTTCCGAGGCGGGTTTCCCATGGGAGGGAGCGTCCCTCATCAAGTAGGTAGAGAAGGGGGGGGGTGGAGGGGATCCAATGAGAAGAGGGATCCAAATCTTTCCACTTTCAACTTCCCCACCTATTGAAATTGGAGCTACCACATCCTAATTATGAGACTTATTCAAGATTTGAACTTTCACACTCCAATTCCCTCCTGATTCAAACTTTGTGCTACCACACTTGAAATTCCTAATTACCCTTTGGTATTCAAAATTGGAGCTAGCACACCCCAAACAATCCCACCCTTCTTATTCAATTTTGGAATACAAAAGCTTAGAAATGTAGCTTAACAATGACTTAAAAAAGAACTGAATTCCTCTCATGCTTAAAGAAGACATCCTCTAATTGCATCCAAATGTAGCCCAATTTTTGTTTCTTGCATAACCTTGAATCAATAAAGAGAATTTAAATGTAGCTCGTATTGAGAAAATGACAGAAGAATTTGAAATAATAACACTACTTTGAGAAAACTTTGTAGCCTCAAGCATTTACTTCCTGCTCATATATACCAAGACAAGGTTGAGGTCAAAAAATTTGGGAATGGTTCCACCTCGGATGTCGCTATGTTTAGCTATAGAATTTAACCAACAAACTACGAAGCTCCCACTTGTTGGAGGGTCTATATATCACTACTCTCTTGCACATTTCCATGGTGAAAATAATGCAAACCTTCAATATCTTTGCACGTATGAAGACCCACTTTTCACTTGAGACCAACTTCATTTGTTTTGGGTCTTAGAACTCTATATTGTACAACGTAAATCATAACCCACTTAGATCCTCATTTATTCAGCCCTAGCTCCAACATAAAGTCCCTTGGCCCCTTTAGAAAGCCCTTTCTTGAAGTAAAATTTCCAATTAAGGCCCTCAAAGTGGGCCTACAGACTCAATAACCTACATACAACAAAGAAGAAGATAAACTCCAACTTATGTAGAGATCGACGTGAATAGAGTGTTTGTTTGACTTATCCTCGGATGTATGCCCGGACGTCATCACACCATTGGTAAGAGTACTAACCCCTATCGGAGTGAACACTATACTAGTTCCTACCTAACCACTAGTACCTTACAGACACCCCACACAATATCCCCCCAAAAGACTTCGAGGTACCCACTCAACAAGGTCCAAGAACCCCCACTACATTTGGGTGAACTACAGTCGTGAGCACCACACCAACATGGGAAATAGAACCCACAACCTCCTTACTAGGGACCACGAGCCCTAAGTTAACTACCAAGCCAAGGCTTATAGTACCTCACATACAAAAAACCCAATTCACGTGAGTCTCCAAAACATGTGCTTCTCTTCTCTCTTTTTTTCCCTCTTCTTGGAAGTGTAGTTTTCCACGACTTTGTCAAGGACCAAACTCTTTACCTTTTTCCAAATCTTCCCGAAATTTGTGGGGGAAGGGAACTCACACAACCCTAACATTCGACATGCCCGTAGAAAAAGAATAAAACGGCCCATAAAACCTAAAATAGAAAAGCTCGGGGACGTTTCGGCTATGGCACACATCCCCAAGCAAGCTCATCATGATTTGCACCCAAAATTCCATGACACCAAGGATATAAAGTGAAAATGCCATGTTTGAGAATCTTCTTATTCTGCCCCCCCCCCCCCCTCCTCCCCCTTTTCCCTTACACCCCATTATTTAGTTCTTGTACCAATGGCGGATATTTAACTCAAACTCCCCACCCAACCCAAATTCCAATCAGCATGGGGTTGTAGCTTATCAGCATGGGGTTGTAGCTTATCAGCATGGGAGTGCTTAATTTATAAATATGGGTTGGCCCCTACATTCTCATGTAATAGTTTCAATCCTAAAATTTTAACACCCTAAAAGTTGTAAGGTGTGCTCTACCTTCAAAAGTGCCCTCTTTTTATGAAAGTTTAAAGTATTTGATTGTATGATCTAGTTCCCAAATTGTATATGTGCACCATACCTTAGACGCAATCTTTGTGGGATTACAATAATCGAAGTTGGAAAAAGAGTTTTTAATTATTTTTTACTTATTTTTATAAAGAAAATACATGTGTGAAAAGAGAAATTAGTGTTTTAGGGGCTAAGAAAACCATATTTAAAGGTAGATATGACTTGAGGCTCACACCAATATTTATTGGATGCAAATATTATTGGATCCAATGAATCTAATTTTGCAAACAATAAACATCCAACAACAGGCAATTTTCAGAATGTGTAACTAAAAATAGGCTTAACTATGAGATCTTAGGGTTGAATGTCTAAATTCAGTAAGAAATCTTAATTCACACTCCTAGGAGTGCATAGAGGTAGAAAATCGTAATTTTTAAGGTTTTAAGCTTCTAGAACACACAAGGAGGTATAGGAGTTAAAGCCATGAGTAGAGCCATAGTGGCACTTGCAAGCTCTATTGCTTTTTGTTCACTGGTGTTGTTTGTTCCCATGGGTTTGTGCAAAAATTCAAATGTTGTTTTCAAGAATACTTGAACATGCAAATGAGTTTTGCAATGAAAAGCTCAATGGTGAGTACATGCCTTGGTACCTTCTTTGCACATACTAAAAATTAAATTTAAATAAAAGTGAGAACTCAATTCTAGTGACTTTTTGAAGTTTTTGCAATGGAATTGTTTTTGGGCAGATTTAAGACTAAATCAAGGTATATAGCAATTAAGGGTAGACTTCAACTTTGACCTCATTTTTGAAAAAAAATTGAACACTTCTTTTCAAGATCCAACTTTTGAGTATCAAATTTGAATGAGAACTTGAAATGTTGGAAGAATTTGTGCAAACATTATGATTTACTACTTCGATCAATAAATTCTTGTATGAGTTCTTTTACTTCACATGGATTTTGGTTACAGGTGCACTAGGTCAATAGCTTTGTACTGAAATATCATATGGAAAGAGAAATTTCATCTCCAATCAATGGTGATTTTTTTGCACGAGTTTACTTGAATGTTTACAAAAATCTTCCAAACTTATATGGAAAAAATTTAGATGTTTTGAATGCACAGAGCGAGAAATCAAGAATCACCTTACAATGAAGAATGTAATAAGAAGAGAATTCGATCAAATTTTTTTACTAAATGTGTAGCCATGTGTGTGAAATGCAACATAGTACGGTGTGTGATATTCACAATTTTTGCTGTATTTTGTGGTATTTGATGTATTTTGTATTGTATTTTATACAATTTCAAGAGTTATACAACCACAAAATATGATTATATTGTTCAAAGTACCTCAAAGGTTAGTTTGTTATGAAATTTATGGAAATTGAGTTATAGCACTTGAATCAACCCAAGGTAGGTTACCTCCGCGTTAAAGGGTTAAATGGTTAAAATCTTAACGAAGATTACTTTTCAATCAGCATATTAACAATTTTAAGAAATTGAAATATATGGACTTTGTGATTATGTCCATAATTAATTGAATATGGCATCAAGGTATATCATAGAATTTCAAAGAATTAAAATTCACAATGAATCTTTATATTAACCCTTAAGCGCCCACAGTGTCGTTTTTCGACATTCTGGATGTGAGGCTCTGTCTTTGGTGCACAACCCCGCTTTCATCCCATCGATTTTTCATCCGTCGTTTTTTTTGCTCAACTCCTCGGTGGGTTTACTCTACTCCCTCCTTGGATAAATAGTAAAAACCTTGATCCTCAATTTGTGAGAGTGGGCGAAAGAGATTTTTCATGAAAGTTTTGGTGGTGTGATCTTCACCCCTTTTTTGCATGGATTTTGAAATCCATACCTCCAAATGGCATGCAACTTGGAGGTCATACTAATTGCCATGCTCCAAAGAAGATCCTACGGTTGGACTTTCCATTTTCATCTTTTATTTGTTTTTACGCAGTTTTGAAAAAATCAGCATTATTACCAATTGTTAGGAGCTTTACCCCCCCTTGGGCGTTTAGGGGTTAAAGATTCATTGTGTCCTTCTGTATTTTGAGCCAAAAAACACATGTTCAAAATAGGTGTTATATATAAAATTTACATTGACCTATTTAGATCTTGATCGAACGTTCTTGTAATAGACATGTTTTGGATTCTTTTTCCTTTGTAAATTCTGCGGCAGCTTTTACCATTGCCACGCTATGATTTAAGCCAAGAAGTTTTTTGCATGGACATTTTGGGTTCAAGGGGGATAATGAGATGAACATCTTTCCCTTCGGCAATTTTTCCATTACAAACCCTATTGTTAGCATTTCCACTTCAAAGTGAAAAACAACATATTAATTTTATAAGTTTGTTTGAGTACTAACAAATCGCAATCTTGCAATCTATGAGACCTCATGATCCAAAAAATGACCCACTTCACTTACAATAAGTCAACCACAAGATTGTACACTTGAGATAGGAGCAACTTAACTTCATTTCCATCTACAACACTTTCAAAAAAAGAATTTGAAAACAATAATATAAAAATAAAAAAAAAAAAAAAAAATAAAAATAAAAAAATAAAAATAAAAAAAAAAATAAAAATAAAAAATAAAAATAAAAATAAAAAATAAAAATAAAAATAAAAAATAAAAATAAAAATAAAAAAAAAATAAAAATAAAAATAAAAAATAAAAAATAAAAATAAAAATAAAAAATAAAAAAAAAAAAAAAAAAAAAAAAAAAAAAAATAAAAAAATAAAAAAATATATATTTATATATATATATATATTTATATATAAATAATCGTTAGGATGTCTAGGGTTAATAAAAAAACACGCCAAAATTGATAAGAGGCAAGAACTAACTTTTCCATGCATCTATTACAACTGTCAAAATTCTCCAACAACTAGAAACAAATTCGTTTCCTATCAAGAAAAATCAAGGAAAATTCTCCTCTTTCTAAAAATCGGGTATAGGTGCCTGAACCTCAGTCAAGTTGGCCCTGCTCGGTCGCTCCGAAAACACAAGTGCGACGTCCAGATCGCCGGCCAGGGCCAGAACGCCAGATGCATCCATTGCTTACTTTAAAGGCATGGTGGTCAAAGGGGGCAAAAAAACCACAACAATTGTCCGGATGCCTTTTAATAACGCCGAAGCTCAGCCAAATCTGGGGAGCCTCTGACTAAAATTGGGCAGCAAAGGAATCTGCACACAAACCCAGCAACACACACACATAGACTTACACACACAAGTGCCAGAGCCAGAGCCAGAGCCAGAGCCAGAGCCAGAAACACTGCACTCAGCAACCAAAACAATCGCAAACAATGGTCCAGCACCCACACTGCTGAGAGAGCATGGGGTAAGCGAGCGATTTGCTGGAGCGTTTGGCTGTTTCCTGAGGGTGGGTTGTGTTGCAGAGTTTTGAGCAAGAGAAGCGAGCTATGGCGTGTAGGGCGGGCAGTCGGCTGCCGTTTCTGATCGTTAGCCACGAAGCGGTCGTGGTCCGAGCCGAGGAATGGCTTACCATGAAGAAAGACTCCAGCGATAGTAAGCTGAGACGCGAAAAGGGTGAGTCGAGCTCCAGCGTCCATGCCCAGCAGCGCTCCGGAAGCTCCTCCAACAAGCTCCATCTCGACGTGGAGATGCTGTCGGAGGAGGAGAGCTCATCGCCGCGTTTCAAGCTCGAGGGTCAGTCACTCACTTTAGGTTTTTCAGTTTTTCGCTTTAGTTTTTGTTTTGTTGCTGAATTGCATCTCGTTTCGAGCTTTGGTTTTTAGGTTATGTTAATCGTTGAGAGGTTTTTCGTAGTTTTGCTTCGGCTTAGGTTTTCCAATTTTGCTCCTTTTTTTTGGGTTCAAGCTTACGATCTCGGTCCGATTGACGATCCGTTAGGTTTTTTGCTGCATTGGAAAGCTCTTGTGGTTTGCCATCGATCTCTGTATTTCCGATCTTTTGTAGTCGAGAACCTCAGTGTTGTAAGATTCTCTATCTTAGGTTTTATAAGCTTGAGAAAGTGTCTGTCGATCGGATTTATGGTAACCTTTTCAGAGATCAAGAGCCTCTTTTGAGTGGAGTCTTGAGGCTCGCTGTCTTTGATAATCGAGTGATTAGAGGTTTTTCTTTTTTGGTGCTCAGACTTTTCACTTTGAATCGTTTATCGTGCCCTGAAGTCCACTTTTGGTATGCCTTTTTTGTAACGATTGGAGTGCATGCAGAAATCGAGAATGCGTCGGATCAAAGCGTGAACCACTCTTTGGAACGGCCACCAGCAGTACTAGCGTCCCTTTTGGACGAAACACTGATAAGCTTCAGGGAACAGTACGAGCTTTATCTTAAAACAGCGGGACACTTGCATGAACTCTGCGAGCACCGGACCGAAGGCACATTCCCACAAGAGTTGATGCACGAGCCAGTAGTAATCCTCGGGACGCCCCAAAGCTTAATGACAGCAACAGGCAGTGCTCGAACCATCTTACGCGACTACAAAGCAGGACTCCTCGACCTCCTAGTGAAAACACGACAAGCGGAGCTCGATTACTACATGGACTGCTTAGCATGTGCACCGACAGTCCTGGAGGAGAAAGTAAACTCCTGCTTCCCGAGCGCCATGATCACCGAAGACGAAGCTGACAAAGCCCTGGTGGACGACATGATCAATCTTCGCAAGGAGTGGAACAACCGAGTAGTCGACGAATTCTCTGACAAGGCCCTCTCAGTGCAAATCGATGTAGCCTCAGACTACCCCGACACAAGCATCCGAATCGTGGCCGACCTCCTGAAGAAACGGCGTGAAGAGGAGCGCCTGGCGCTCATGCCGCTACAAGACCGCATCTGGAGTGGACTCCCGGAAGATCTCATCGACCGAACTCTAGCCTGCCTCCCCGTGCCCAGCTTCTTCCGTTTCCGATCCGTCTGCAAACGATGGAACACGCTGCTAAAAACAAGCTCCTTCCTGGAGCTTTGGTCGACTGTCGTCTCACAGCAATTGTGGCTATTCTCGATTCACGCCAAGCATCCGACCGAGATGGTGGCTATGGCGTATAACCCTTCGTTGAGCATCTGGCACACAGTTCCGGTACCGCAGTATCCTTCCAAGATGTACACATTAGCAAGCGCAGGAGGGTTGCTCTGCTCAGCCTCGTATCCGAACCGACTCGCAGTCGTTTGCGTTTGCAATCCGCTCACAACGCAATGGAAGGACTTACCAAGCATGTTGTACATCAAGCGAGTGCATTTACTTGGGATGGTAGTGGACAAGGTGACACGATGCTACAAGATTGTGGTGGTGGGTACCCAGTCGAGACAAGACCTGGTTTCGAACACCGAGGTTTACGATTCTGCAACTGGCCAGTGGGATATCACAGGCAGGGCACTTGGAAGCTTCACAAGTCACCGATTAGTATACTGCAACGGCCTATTCTACAACCTCTCAGCGACAAGAGGGTGGCCAGTAACGCTGATTTTGCATGCCTACGATATTGAGCAGCAGGCGTGGAGGGAGGAGATTCGTTCCGCGATGTTGTTGAACTTTCAGGCGCCGCCATCGCTCGTGGAGTGCCAGGGCTGTTTACTGATCGTGGGCAGAATCAGCGAGGACTCCCATTTTGCGAAACCGAAGGCGATTCGGCTGTGGGAGCTTCGAGAGAAGGAGACCGGAGGAGAGTGGATTGAGGTGGTCACCATGCCTCCGGCGCTTTTGGAGGAGTTTTGCAAGGAGTGGACGCGGCCCACACATTTTCGGTGCCGAGGGTTGGGGAATGTGATCTACTTCTTAAGCTCGAGGGCGCTCATGTATGACTTGTCTCAGAAAGTGTGGCAGTGGCTTCCCAGTGGCCCTGGCTACCATTACGACCATGTCTTGCCCTTCGAGCCCCGTCTGGACGTGGTGGTGTGAGCCACCACCGAGGTTTTGTCAATGAGGGTGGCGAATCATGAAAGCTGTTGCCACCCTCCTTTAAATTACGTTACCAGGACATAAACTTAATCAACTCCCCTGTAGCTGTCAGTGGCATTTTTGCATCCGAAGATGCGCACCTGGTTCAAGATTTACCAGGCTTCATTCTACCCAAGGTATGCATTGATACTCACTACCTCAGAAACTTAATGGGTTGGTATTTAGGATAACCCACAGCTGAATATACCTTTAGAACGCTGTTCGTTTATTCGTAGGGTCATGTCTCTCTTTTCCATTGCCCGATTTGATTTGGACTTTTTCAGAACTGTTCATAGATAACCGGGCTCCATTCTACCAAAGATATGCAGCGTTATTCGAAACTCAATGGGAGGATTTTAGTGAACATGGTTTTTTTGTAGGGTCATGTTTCTCTTCCATTGCTTGGTCAATAACATTTTGAGCATGCGACTAATATGCTGCGACCGTGTGATTGAATGCTTCTTCAGGATCGTGGACTACGTAATTGTTTCGTTCTCGACCAGATGAAGGATCTGTTAAGCTTAGGATGACGAGCAGTAGCAGCAATGCCAGCACTTCATGGTGATCGATCATAAATCCAGCATGATAATTGCCAGTTGTGAACGCTACTTTCTTATATGAGCCTCTGTAACCTAGTGTGCCCGTTCTGCTCCCTCCATGAGGTAAATTCATAGATACACGTTTTCCACGCCACTCTGTTTTGCCCTGCAATAACTTGCAGATTGTGAATGGATTTGTGAGAGTATGAAAAAGCCATCGCAAATTTGGGCTGAACCCGCACCCTTGTCATCCAGTATCTTAAAGATCGACGGTCTAAATCTCATTGGTTGCTTGATCATTGCTGGAGTTTGCAATACAGTTTCTTGTTTCCTGAATTTCGCAGCAGAGGTCCACCATTGCTGTAATTTTCCGACAGCTTAGTTTCACTATTGCTTGAATTTGCAACAGAGTCTCTCGTTTACTGGAGTTTGCATCAGACTTCCTCGTTTCCTGGAGTTTGCTGTCGAGTTTCTCGTTCCTGGAGTTTGCAAGAGTTTTTCGTTTGCTGCAATGGAGTTTTCAATAGAGTTTCTTGTTTGCTGGATCAGTGTACATGTGTATATGGTTAAAGTTTGTTTGCTGTTGGGGAGTAAGTATGTGTGGTGATATGCTTGGTTGGATGATTAGGGGAAGAACATGCTTAGTGGTAGCAACTGTCACGCTGTGCACATGTTTTGAGTGAAATTGCTTTGGATTTATGGCGTTATGATTCTCAATGGATGGTGAGTGTAAAAGACAAGATGATAAGCATGGGCATTGAAGGGCGCCGGGCAACTTGTGACCTGGATGGATAGTGAAATGAAAGCCTCATGGAACTCGGTCGCCTCGAATCCCTGTCATATCCCTTGTTTGCTGCTTTGCTTTGCTTGACCGCAGCACCCCAATGGCTCTTTTCTTTTTATGTGGGAATCTGGAGATTATTGATTGGGTGAAGTTAACCCTTAACCCCTAAAGATCCTTGGTTCAAAATTGCTTAAATTACAGAAAATGACCTTTGCTTATTTCAAGCCAAAAAAAGCTCAATCTAAGTATCAATGAGAAAATCCAATCATAGGATCCTCAAATGAACTTGCCTTATTACTTGCGTGTATAACTTGTACCGTTGATTCTTTATAATTTGTGAGATTATAATGGTCACAGTTGGCTGCTTTCACTCCCTGCGAGAACCTTGAGAAGCCATTTTAGCTTCCTTGGATCTTTAGGGGTTAAATGCCCAAGAAAGCCTGAGCGGCTTTTTTCCAACACGATCTGCTCCGTAACTCAACTTTTCACTTAGATTTTGATGTCAAATTGGTCACCTTCTTATGGTGCATTCAAAAAATGAAGTTTTACAATTCAAATCACAATTTGTATGAATGATTTTGTGCTTTGAAAGGATTGTGGTAGGTAGGTTGGGGTTGTACATAACCTTGTAGGAGGTTGCAAGCTCATTATTGATTAGTTCATTAATGATGCTCAAGTTCAAAAAATGCACTATTCATGATGCCCAAGTCCAAAAGATGTTGTGATCCAATTTTGGGCTGCCCGTTTCAGACCCCATGGGCGTTTAAGGGTTAATACATCGAGATGCAATGTTTGTATGTAATATCATGGTGGGAAAATGGATGCCCTAATGAGAAGCCAATCCGTAGTTCATGGTTTTCTAATGTATTTTTAAAGGAGAATGTTGTAACTACATGGTTAGTGCGCACAAATTTAATCGGTTACAATTTTATTTGCACCAAATCTTAAATTTAGGTTTGTGAGAACATACCCTATGTGAACCTTCGATTTGGACATTATTGTTAACCCCTAATGCACAAAGACCTCAAAACTGCCAAAAAGACACAAAACTACCCTCTTTCATTGCAATGTGAATCCCTTTTGAGAGATTTTTGTTTATGTATCAATAGGATCTAGTACTTAACTTGTATATGTATCATGTATGTGTATGCCAAAATTTCAAATTCAAATTCCTCACCAATTGTGAGATCATAATGTTCAAAATTGAAAACAATAAATAAAAAATCACTAGTTGTAAAATGGATTTGAAGCGTTTTGTAAGCCAAAAAAATTATGTTTATGAGGCCCTGTATATCCTTATTGCCTAAGTGAGTTAGGAATATGTCTATACAAGTTTTACCCTTCAAGGACTCATAAAACCTATAGAAATGCTTGGTTTTTCACATGGAGGTGTGCTGAAATTCAAATACAATGCCTAATCTTTGACAATAAAAAACAGAATGTGAAGAATTAAAGGACTAAAAACCCAAGGTGTACGATCATGCCTTAGAACCTACTTTACAAGTACAAAATATTTAAAAAATTGAAAAAAAGTAATCTCTCAATTTTTGATGACATTTTGAAGTTCTTGCCAGCTAATTGATTTTGGGCAGATTTTGAGAATAACTAGGCATATTCGACAATTTGGGCAATTTACGGCAAATTTCAAATAGTGTTTTCAAACTCTGACCGTTAATATGTCCTAATGTATGAGGAATTTTGAAGCATGAGATGATTTTAGAAGGTATGAGAAAACTCTACGAGCTGCCAAAAGTTTTAACTTCATGCAATCCAAATTTGGTACGTGAGAGCGTGACCAAAGTCAAAACAACCATGTTATCCCTTAGGCATCAAAGTGTCTAAACTTTTGCAGTTTGTAGGTTCAACTATGTAATTATTTTGATCCATTTGAGATCGCATGTACACATAATAAGTAGATTCGAGTGACTCGACTTTTAGACCAAGACCATTGATTTGCAACACACAATAAATTCTTGCTTTATAATAATGGCATATATAAGTAAACTTAGAAAATTTTCAATAATTTTCTGATAACGTTAAAACAAGGGTGTTGTTGAGATGAGGCTAGACAATTTTGTAGCTGGTGAATTTACTCATTGCAGTATCTTTGTTGATAGCATTTTTACTTCAAAGTAAGAATGCTGAAACTCTATGATCTTATTAAGTACTATTATGTTAAAATTTCGCAATCTGTGAGGCCTCATCATACCATGACCTAAAACAAGTATATTACATGACTTACAACAAGTATATTACAAGTTTGTACAATTGAAATCTAAATAGCTTCTCTTCATTTTCATCTATGACACTTTGCCAAAATGTTTCTAGACTCTGGATCCCCTTAGGCGTTTAAGGGTTAAAAATTATTTAACAAATGTCCGCTGAATTTGTTGTCAATATCTTGTATATTGGTATGCAAGAATTGGTGTCACATATGGAGATTGAGAGATTAGGTGGTTATTGATCACCAACACCTCATTTGGTTATATTGGTACTCTATATCTTCATAACATAAAATAATTTATTACTAACATTTAGATTTTTTATAAGGAATTATGCTTAGAATTGCATTAGATGTAGTCTAATTCCATACATGTTTGATAATATTTCTTTGTGGGCTAGTTTACAAGTTTTTGGATATACTTGAAGAATATTGTAACAAAATTTCCTCACATGTAGTGGTCAGCAAAAGTGTTTGGACAGGAATGACGATCTTGATTTAGTACCGGTAAGACTTGTCAACTTTTGTGGGTAGGTGTTGAATTTTTTAGCTAATTATAACTAAAGAGCCGTTTGTAAATTAGAAAGAGACAAAGAGTACCAAAATTGACATTGAGTCACATGGAAGGGCAACAATTCATGATAGGTGCCCAATTCATTATGCACACAAGTTGTGCATCTATAAATCTTGACAATCAACATGGATTTATGTATTTATTTATGAAGACCTCTTGCATTTTGAAATTCATTGTGATTGAGTAACATTGCTCTTGATGGGCTATGGCTTTGAGAAGGTCTATTGGTGAATGTGAGTTAGTTCTTCAGATGCATGCATGAATATTATCTTTTAGCACACCAATGATCCCAAACTTACTTCTAAGTATGTTACAAATTGGTTGTTGGAAGAGAGGTTTCAACGATTTTTGCATATGGTTCAATCTCCTCACTTGAATCGTATAGAACACCTTTTAAATGAAGTAGATTGTCGTGTGAGAATGTCCTAGACAAAAGTCACTAATAAGAAGGATTTGTGGGAGAAATTACAAGAAATTTGGTATAGCATTGAGGTTAATACTGTCAGGAAATTGATTATTTCTATGCCTCAAAGAGTTGCTTATCAAACAAAAAAGTGACTACAGACAATGGTAGTCATTATAATTTTGCATTCACGTTTTTAAGGTAGTCGATCACCTCAATTCTACATTCTAGTTTTTAGCTTGATTTATAGCTCATGGCTTTGTTTTCAATGTAAATAGATAACCACTTCACTTTTTGCTTAAGGATTGGACCCACATCATGTGTTTTCATTTTAATTGATTTTCTTATTGACATATTATTAATGAATGTATGTTACATGTTTGTTGTAACTATGTCAGTGTATGTTTGAATTTTTACAGCTTCAATGTGAGTTATGTACAGAACTTGCTCATATTGGAAGACGAAGCGTCCTGTCCGTACAATTCTGCTAACCATTATATGTAACTATACCAACAAAGACCTTGGAGCATATCAAATCCGTTGTCTGAGGTCCTCCACAATTTGAATGCAGGTCCGAAGTCATCAGTTACTGATTTTATTGATAAATCATTTCACTAATTAATAGTGGCTCGATACCACCTACAATGTGATCAAGTTTGTATGCAAAGGCATGTATTGTCATGCTCCTCTGCTTAATCTGTGGGTATAAATAATTTCGATCCATAGAACATACACATAGAAATCACATTAGTGGACGATGATCCACAGCTTCCAGCATCTTGTCTGCTATGTATCGAGCAAATGTCGACGACCCGTCCAATATCTGCACAGACCCAAAACACCCAACATCAGCTATCAGACTTTCACAATTGTATACAAAAAGCATGAGTTGAGAGCCATCGTCATCGTTTACTTTGGTGTTGAAGAGGTAGACGTCGTGTTCGCCGATACTGGCGCCGCTAGCTTGCAAGAGATCCAAGTGAAGCTCCTGCAGTACACCGAACACATCCAACAAGCAATTCTTGCGTCTTCTCTGAGTGAGTTTGATGGTGACTTCGTCGTGGACGATCCTCACGTCCACTTGGGTTCCGTTCTGGGACGTTCTCTGGAGCCACGAGGTTCGCAGGTGGGTGCCGTCCACGGTGAACTGGTGGTCGTTCGCTCGTTGAATGAATGTCGAGGCGCTGTCTGTCATTGACTCTGCTGGGAGACCTGATCCGTCTGCGAGCTCCATGGATCGGTGTGATCGTTTGCGGCCGGTTAAACTCCCTGACGCTCGCCGCTTCTCTTGCACCATGAGTTGGAGGTCTTGTACCTCCCGTTTTAGCTCTTTTACGTATTCTATTGCATCGGCTACTATCGACGCCCTGTCTGCCTGCCAGCCAGCCAGTGTCCACATTGCATCGCAGTAAGTTCATATCGCCATCGACCAACACCATTGGAATAAGAGAATCAGCACCATCACATTAACAGAATCAATAGCATCATGTTGAATGAAGCAAGCACCATCGTATTGAGAGGATGAACACCTTCGTAATGGAAGAATAAACAAGATCGGAATGAAAGAATCTACAGCATTGGAATGAAAGTATAAACACCATGTTATTGGAAGAATCAACAGCATCGTACTGAAAGAAGCAGCACCATCGTATTGATCAGCGGATGAATACCATCGTAACTGGAAGAGTCAACACCATCGTAGTGGGAGAATCGGCAGCTATTCTATACTTTCATTACTTTCATGCATGTACTTGAGAGCCAGTTGCGAGGAAGGAGCTAGTACCTTGGTAGGGTTGGGGACGAGGGAACGAAGCGTCTGGTACTTCTCATTCAGAAACTCCCGCCGCTGTCTCTCAGTAGCGAAATGGTTCACCCCCCGGGGCTCTCCCTGCTTCCCCAGTCCTCCTACTACATTAGCAGCAGAGTGGTCTCGTTTCAGATGTCCAAACGGGGAAGTGGAGGCGCCTTTGCCATCATCTCCAATGTCCCGGTCCTGATCGAGGTCCAGCAGAATGGGCGCCGGTCGACTCAACAGACTGCTATGGTTGCCGCCCGGCAAGCTGTGGAAGAAACTCGCGGCAGATTGCGTCGCCGCGTGGTGACTCAACCCCAACCTAGACTCAAAATAGTCCCCTGATCCCACATACACAATTCTCAGTTTCCCCATATTCATGCATGATATATCCGTTATTGTCATTGAGTAATCGAGAACCTATTTTTTCAGTAATGGATGAGTACAATGCTTAGAGTGGGGGCTTGCCTGTGTTGACAGGGCCGGCCATGGTGGAGGTGGAGTAAATAGGGCCCTTGCCTCGATGATGTCCAGATCCCACGGGAACCGAGGCCGATCGAGGCAACTGCAACAAGCTCAAAAGCTCAGAATCGCCTGAAAACAATGTTGGCGTTTTATTGCTGTAGCCACGATCATGGGTCGTTGTGGATGGGTAGGCGTGAGAGAACACTTGTTCGGCTTGAGATTGGTAGATTTGTTGTGCTTGCTGTTGTTGTTGCAGCAGTAGCATCTCTTGTAGTACGTGGAGACTATCTTCCCATGCACTCGCTGATGCACCTCCCTGCACCGCCCAAGTTACCGACAACCGCTTCACATGATAGACTATCAATTCATGCATTCGGGGCACCCAGCGTAAGAAGAGCCATGTTCAGGAGATAGCTCACCCTCTCGGAAACATATCGTGGTTTTATGAATCTACAGAGTTCAACTACACGGAGGAGATAATGGGATGATGACTCATTCGTGAAAGTGCGGTAGATTGCACGAATAGGAATTTGAGTTTGAAAAGAAAATGTCTACAGTGTTCAAAGATCTCAATGAAAAAGGATACAAGATTCTGAAGATTTATGGAGTATTGAGGTTGAGCGATATCATGGTTCTCGTTTAAGCAACAATTGAGCCGCATGGTTAAGTCCAGATAATGCAAGGATGGCGATGTTGCCGAAATCAAGTAACCCTTCTAAAACATCCCAGTAGTGGCATTACCTTAAAAATTTTCACTATAAATTGGCACATCTCAGAATGGCACATTGCAATTGAGGTTCAACTTCACTGTTCTCATAACTTGTTCATTTTGTTGGAGATGAAGAGAGCTTACCTGCGAGGGTTGAGTGGACTGGCCAGACTGGTTGGCATGCGAAGACTGCTGTTGAAGCATATCATGCAAAAGCTGAGTGTGATCCTCCCCCGTCACCACATGATCATAAGAGGACGCATTCAAATCCCCCGTAAAAGTCCCGCTCAAGTTATTCTCCACTCCTGCCGACTCCTGCATGCCTCCGGACGGCAGCTCGCCCAGCCCCGGGAACCCAGCCGATGGGTCCAGACTTGCGAAGCTACTAGAGTTTCGTCCGCCCTGCTGATCTGCCTCCTCGAAGTTGCTGTTATTGTTGTTGTTGTTGTTTTCTTGAAAGTAGCCGCCTGCGTCGTCGAAACTCATGTTGCCGGCGTTGTTGTAGCGTTGCATGGCACTGGTTGTTGATACAACTGTTGCAGCTGGCTGCTGCCACTTTAATCCCTTGCAAATCTGTTAATCACAGCAGTCGAGAAGATTACAAGATTGTACACTTGGTAGCAAATGGTTGTTTACTGGTATGTCTGTGATTATCATACTGTAACGCAGGTTTGAACTCTCCAGAAGGTTCTGTTCAGAGGGCTAACATCAACATATGTGTAGCATCTGAATGATGTCTTTCAAAGCGCCAACATATGACAGCATTTTTGTGGCCCATTGTAGCTATTCAGTTCTCATGACTTGAATTACCGAAAACCATTATTTAACTCAGAGCCGGATTCCAAGTGTGCGAACATGTATACCACGGATTCACAGTGGGACCCTTGAAATTAGCTTGAACTTGGGATCCTAGAGCGGTGGTCGAATAATAGTTCACAGTTGGTGTGGGTTTCTGTATCCAAATTACGTGAATCTGACGAGAATCATCAGTACAAAGCCAATTAGGGCTGTTACATTTTATTCGATTAAGCAAGAGTTGTCGAGGGGCCTCAGGCAATCGTCTGGACTTCAGAGGTTGAAGTTCAACCATTTCTACTAATCTCTCAAAATCTGGAAATTTAGACGAAATATTTTACTTGTAACTAGTCTTCGGTGGTGCCCACCCGACTGCTATTCAACAGCGTGCCAGACTTTTTGTTACGAAATGTCACATCAAATAATGCAAGGTTTCCTCTAAATTTTTATCTAGATAGCCGGATCTACATCAAGCTTGAAATTAATCTCTCTATCAGGACCAACAAACCCGTTGAACTTGCGGCCTCCGAGTCTATTGATTTCGCAGTTTTTCAAGATTCATCAAGATGCATCGTTGACACAGTCAGAAACAGATAATTACTCTTATTATCAAAGATAATGCCTGGTAAGTATGTTCGAATGAAAATGGAAGGTCAGAAGGGTGTTGTGCGAAGTTGGCTTCCAAAATTCTTCAACCTTAATTTTGTAATACTGGAGGAATATTCCAGAAGGCGCAAATGGCACATGGAAAATCTTCAACTGAGGTTCTTCGCGATTTCAGCCGTTGCAACACAACCCGGCTCTAGCTAGTCCACATTCAAATCTGAAACGAGAGGGAAGTGCAGTTGGCTTCACAGGAGCCAATTACTTCCGTCTCTATTGTATCGATTACTTTTGCACTTCGAACATTTGGAGTTCTCACAATGAAGAACATGGATGTACGCAAACTAAGATGTGATCAATGTGGAATTGCTTCTTTTGATAGGAACTTACATGAAGTTGGTTGTTGTGATGGACGGCGGCGCTCCACGAAGGCTTCCCGTATGACAGCCTTGCGATGCTCCTTGGGAAGTTGCTGACATGACGCCTCGTCTCCGACCCCACTCCACTCTCACAGCTCGAGATCTGGCGCAACCATGAACAATCATGCATTCAGTCGAATCCTTCGTATTATACATGTACTTACAATGCATGTTGATTAACAGGTCGTCATTATTTATGCGCTTCGTTAATCTGAATGGATTCTGAAAAATTGGAACATGTGCTGAGATTGAAGTGCCTGTGTCCCACAAATAGACTGCTCAATGGTGATTGACATGACACTCGCATGAATCAATGCGGTCCCTAAGTGTCGTTCTTGAATAGATTTTTACGTCTGACCTACTTACTAATCCACTCCGTTGCATGCACCACTAATTGCGTATTCCAATCTGTGGCATGCACCGAATCAGGATTCAGGGTGCCAGACCTTAACCACTCGAAGACTTAACGTCTGCAATTAGAGACACATGTACGAGAAAGTTCTTCTCCTCAAAACACCGAAGCAAGAAATATACTGTTATGCAGCCGATTACAGTGGCATTCATTTTAATCAGGCTCAGTTTTAAGATTAGAAATGTATGTACTTGTTGAAGGAGGTAGAATTAATCACTCAAGTTTCGTTCGCGGTCCTGAATTACACAACACGGCAGCGTTCTTTCCCGATCATATACATTATTTTTTCAAGACAGAAGCTCTACATGCAGGCTGCGAGTCAATATCTGGTCCGGAATGATATGATTACTGTTCTTGGCCGCTTGCTACACTACCAGCCAAAGCTTGAAGATCGACGAAGGTTAGAAAGAGCTGTAGGTGATCAAGTGAAATAGAGCGGAGACAGTGAAAAAGGGGAGCTACCAGGTCTCTCATGCCCTTAACGCAAAATCCTCACGCCAACTGAAACTCAGACTCCGACTGAAACTAGCACACCATCGCCTGTGACGCGATTCCTGCACACACACGAAACCGTCAGAAGACCAATTATTCACTCTTGCACCACTTCTCTCAACAACACTTCTCTTGCAATGCAGGGTTTGTAGCTTCATGATAAAAAGGAGAAAAAAAGTCTCGACCGGTCATCTGCTCGATCGAGGTCCGTGACACCACAGGCACGAAAAATCTTTAAGCAGACACAATGCTTTCAAGTTGGAATCACGCAAGAAGCGACGACGCACCAGTTTGCATGGTCGATCGGCTGCAATTCTGGAACTAGTGACAGAGACTACTCGCCTCCATCGATCTCTCTGTCTGCTGTCTGTGTGCGCGCCTGCAGGAGCTCGATAAGGAGCTGGTGATGGTGTTGATCTGGTCCCAGCAGCAGCAGATGCAGGTGGTAGGACATAGCTAGCTAGGACGTGCTACTAGCCCATCTCTTTTTCTTTTTGAGCAAGCTAGGAGCCCTGGAATGTGACTGCTTCGTGCCGGTACGAGCTCTATACGATCGCCTTCGTTGTCACTCCCTTACCGAGGTTCACTTAACCTGTGGTTGGCCTGTAGCTGTTGTTCAGGTTATGGTTAAGGAGTCTCCAGGTTTGCTTCTGCTACTTGCCTGCTTGCCTGCCGGCCTGACTTGATGTGGTGCCCGACGCCTGCTGGCTAGTATCTCACTCATGGACTTCCACCTGCCTTCGTGGTCTCATCATTCAGCCTTCTCTTTTAAACATAAGCACTTAGACCTAAGTCAAACCTTTGAAATGCTTACTTGATCAGTTGATTAATGCTTTCAGTAGTAGTCGTTTTAGTTGACTGTGTGGTTCTTGATAACTTCTGTCAGTGAGTTTTAAAAAGATCCCCGTTTTTGATCTCTAAATCTTGAGATTGAAGTGACTGTGTGAAACTAATATGAAGTCCGCTGGAATGTACCCATGTCCCCGGGCATGTGTAACTTCACCCATACAACCTCTATAATGTTACCCATACAATCTCTACATACTACGTTTCCTTCTCAAACGATGCTCAAGTTTAGCAATGTTTTGGAATGATTTCTTTATGAAATCTCGTACTGGGACAACTTATTAATTGTTTATCCTAATCCTTTAGAAGTCATGAGAAGCTCAATTCCCTTAACCCCTAAAGGCCCACGGCCGCCGATTCGGCTTTTACGGTCAAGGCCAAAAAAAATTTACAGTCAACTTCAAATGTTATGATCTCACATCCAGTGATGATCCAACGGTTGAAAATTTTCACACTACTACCTATGGTAGTCTACTTCAAGATCCTACGGTTGAAGTTATCAAAAATTTCCAAAAATATTGGACGTACCCGCATTAGTACATAGTGGTCAGTGTTGGGATTTCAAGCTCCCAAAACATCATGGGCCTTTAGGGGTTAAAATGGCACTATTCCATGTGCCATTTTAGCGGAACTAAAGAGCCATATTGTGCAAATGTGCCATTTTACAAGCATATTTTTGAAGTGAAGTTCAGAAGTATTTAAGCCTACAAAATGGCATGTTTATTAATATCACACATGCACTCTGTAATATCATCAAAATTTCTGTAATATCACCAAAATTTCCATAATATCACACATTTTTATGGTTTTTGACCTTTGGACACAGTAAAAGGGCAATATTTCTAAACGGCCGTTCAGAAACATTGTTGTTTTTGAGCGGCCGTTAAGAAATATTTACCCCTATCATGTCAGAACTCGACAAAAACCAACATCATTTTTTTCATTTTAAGCACCCCAAAATGCGCCATTTTACCGGAATAACGCCATTTTAACGGAATTGAGGTTTAAGGCATGATATGTAAAGTTGACAAGCCTTTGGCATCAGATATCTTTGCTGTAGTTGATGCTCTGTCCATTTCATACTTTGATGGGCGGCGTAAGGCAGACGCCAATGGCCATATCATTGAGCACTCCATACCAAATGCAGCTCCATTTCTGCACATGGTGTTGCTTTTTCCTTCATGAATTTAGTCAAAGAGATGACTTCAATCTCAAATAGAAAATTATTAAATTCCTCGCCAAAAAACTTTCACTCTATTCTTACGCCACAATATTTGGAGGAATGCATGATTCAACACTTACACTAAGAAGTATGTATGTAAAAAAAAGAGAGATGAGTTCTTCCAGGTTGACTAATCATATTAACCCTTAAAGAACCTCAATTCCGTTAAAATGGCACTATGCCATGTGCCATTTTGTCACACCAAATCTTACATATGTCCTCACATGGAATGGTGTATTCTGTAATATCACAATTTCTTTAATAATATCACTCCTTTATATATATTGTCACTCATTTTCCATAATATCACCTTCAGATTCTGTTATATCACATGGTTTTTGGACTGCAGTTCTGAAAGTTGAGGTGTGCCATTTTAGCGGCATAACGCCATTTTAACGGAATTGGGGATAAAGGTTCTTGATGAAAAATTGTAAAAATGGACATTCCCTTACTTCAGGCCTAAAAACTCTCAATTTAAGAATTATTTGGAAGATCCAACCGTAGGATCTTGAAGTTAACTTAACCTTCTACTCACTTGCCAAAATTGAACCGTTGATTCTTCTTCATTTGTGAGATTATAATGGTCAAAGTTGGCTGAATTTTGGACTCCGAAAAGCAGCTTTCGCTTTCTTGGACCTTTAGGGGTTAAGTGATTGTTTGTACTTGACAAGTTAAGATGCCCTTGATTCTATCCAAGGTATCAAAAAAGAGCATTGTATTTCATAGATATTCTCAAAGACTCAAAACTTTTGACTTCGGTAGTAGTATTCAATGTTGACATCAACTCTAATGTCAACTTTTTCATCCCCTTCTATTACAAAGTCTTGTAGATAAAGCAATTCACACCGAAGTAAAACACGCAACAATAACTATGAAGATATTTTTACCCATCCAAGATATTATGGTTCTATCTTCTTTAATCACTTTCTTTCCTTTTCAAGGTTTTTTTTATCAACCACATGAAGATGCTGGCTATGGTGGGGTCCTGATATCTGGGTCCTTGTCAAGTCATTTGACAAAAGGCAAACAAATTGATTTCAATAGAATAATAGAAGTATTTTGTCTTCTGTAGGTTGGTAGCGACTCCTTGTTCCCTCAGTCCCCCCCTTTTCTTTTCTTTTTTTCTAGTTGTTTTCAAGTTCAGGTACACAAAGCTGCTCACTGATTTACCGTAGTTCCCAGTGATGTGTACAAAATATTGCCAGATATGCTCTTCTCATGGATCTGGCATTTTTAAAAAAAAGAAGAAAAAGAAAGAGAAAATAACAAATGAAAAGTAAAATGTACTTAAGAACTTTAACCCCTAACTTTCCTTAAAACCCGAAACGGGTTTTGGAGGTTACCGCAGGAGAAAAACTCAGCCAACTTTGACCATTATAATCTCACAAATGAGGAAGAATGAATGGTTCAAATTTGGTGTGTGAGAAGACTGTCAAGTGAACTTTGAGATCTTATGGTTGAATCTTTTAAATAATGCCTAGATTGAGATTTGTTGAGCTTAACCTAAAGGAAGGTCGAATTTTTTTGGGACCTAGACCGTTTTGCAACAAGGAAATTTAGGGGTTAACAAAAAACCGTAGTTTGCATTTGAGTTGTCATAGATGATAATGAGGCACTTTGAACAATTTTAGTTATAGTAATTTAGTCATTGAGGACCCAATTTTTTTTATTAGTGTGTAACAGCAATTGACAAGAAAGAAAATTGGTGGGAGAATGTTTTGCTAATTGTATTCGTTTGAATTAACCCCCAAAAAGGTCCAAGAAAGCCGAAATGGGTTTTTGGGTTCCCGTAGGAAAAAAGCCTAGTTCAGTTTGAGCATTATAATCTCACATGTGAAGAAGAACCATTGGTTCAAATTTGACATGTGCATATATCCTCGGAATTACTTTAAGATTGTAAGATTTAGTCTTCTTAGATTGAAGTTTTTAAGGTTTGAAGCAGTGTTGTCTTATCAGACAAAATTCCTATTCATTTGTCGCACATAATTTAGATGAGATGTACAATTGATGCATTGAAGACATCTTAGATGTACATCTCATCTAAATTTTGTTTGACAAATGAATAGGAATTTTGTCTAATAAGACAACCCTGGTTTGAAGGAGAAGAGGGTCAGTTTTGATAATTTAGGCAATTTTGCATCATGGACCTTTATAGGTTGACCCTTGGGCGTCCCTAGTGTGGAAGAATGACATTTTGGATGAATCTTTGAAGAGCCATAACTTCTTCATCTAGACTCCGTTTTGGACGAAATCACTTGGGTTGGGTCACAAATCAAGTCTAGTGTGTGTAGGAGAAATTGCTGACCCATGTAGAGAAGTTTGAATAAATGGCATGCACTTTAGTGAAGGCAGGTTTTGGGTTCTCAAACATTGGGCATTTTTTACCATTGCAAGCCAGTCATGTGAGAACAAAAATAGTCTTCATTATTTTATGCAAGTGTGATCTTTAGATGTATGCAAACAACTTTGAAGTTGGAAGATTTTTTTTTTTACAACAACTTTAATATCAGATTTGCAATGATCTTTCTACGATGAAAAGAGTGAAAAAATGGATGAATTTTTGAGGAGCTATATCTCCTTCATACACCGTTAGATTCTGACCTTTTATTTCGGGATGAAATCAAATTATAGTCTAGTTTTAATGGTAGAAACCTTGACCCAATCAAAGATGTATTCAAGGCATGAATTAGAGTGCAAAGGGTCTAGTCTTGGACTAATTTTCCTTTGTAGAATGTTTGGCATTTTTCACCATTGCAAGGCTACTACTTGCTCCAAGATATTTTTTTGGACAATTTTTTTTTTTTTTTTGGTACAATAGAGTTTTTGAGATGCAGATGAACAAACATTCTAGTTGGTAGTATCCTCACTTCAAAATTTCACGTTGGTAGTATTCTCACTTCAAAATGAAGATGATAGGTTTATGTAGCCTATTCCACCCACTAAAATGTTAACGATCTCGCAATCTATAAGGTCCAATGAGTCAAGTTTTAATCCACATGATCTACAACAAGTCTAGTACGGTTGAGATATGAATAACTTACTCTTATTTTCATTTATGCCACTTCTTTCAAAAATGATTTTTTTTTTGGCTAAAAATACTCCAAGGACGAATGGGGGTTAAGAGTACCATGCGGATACTCAATTTGATGTAGCATTCGCGTGTCAAAGGAGCAAGAGGGTTGAGATGTGAATTTTTTACTGAGGCTAGGATGCAGCACCTACTGCAATTATATGAGGGTGGAAAAAGATATGGAAGTCACAATCGCTCGGGGCCTTCAATCATCCCGGCATTCACTTATTGCGCGGAATTTTCACATACAGCTCCACCCAATTCAAAATACGTACTCATCGAATTAATCTTAACGAGTCAAATAGAAGTCGTGAATACCTTGTTTTGAGCTCACTCTATTTCATAATTTTTGACATGTCAAAATGGCAAGACCATGGCTCCGGAAGGGCAGCCACCGATCGCCTTTGCAATCGAAATACGTCTTCCAAGCCTCCTCAACATTTGCTATCGCATTCGTCGTCTTCAATTTTGGTGTTATCTTCTTACATTAGCTCGCCTCTCCTCTTTGTTTTATCCGTACATATTTGCGGGTGTGGGTGGCCATTAGATATCTACTTACAAAAGAACCCGGGGATGAGAAAAAAACTTTATGGTGAGCACTTGAGTCAATGGCTATGCTCTTAATTAACCCTTCACTACCGGGGAAAGGTCGAGAAATGTTCAACCATTGTACATTTCAGAGCATGTCAAAGGCCGTGCCGGCGGAACACCATGGCAAGACTCTCGCAGTCTAGTGTGTTATTGTCACCTCGTTGTTACATTCCAAGAAGATCATTCAACGTCTCAAAGTGCCAGTAGAATACAATGTATTTTTCTTGTATTTGAAATGGATCCACACCTTTACTAGGTTTGATCTCAACAGAGAAGTTGGAATATAAAATTTACACACTTCTAGTGGGCTATCAATCTGAAGCTTCTTGTTGGTAGCGAATGCCACTTATACACCATTGTATCTACTATCCCCATGGGACGTTTACGGGTTAACAGCTAACCATGGCATCGGATCATGATCGGATTATGGCAGGGTAATTTGATTCCATGGGGGGGGGGGGAGGCGGGGTTTGCGATAATCGGGCACACCTCATGATATGAAAAGGAAATGTACCTAAACTGAGGGCAGGTGATCCCGGGCCTCCCTCCCCTCCGTTGCAGGTACCCTGCCCCCCACTCAGGCTAAACGTCGTTGTCCATTCCGGTGCATTGCACTTCCCCAAGTGTGCCAGCGCGAGAGTCCACTCAAAAAGATTCTGTGAACCACAGCGATTCAATCAAGTGACTTCCACCTTACCCTAACCTACGCACTCAATAGGAAAAGCTTGGCCACCCTAATCCTCATCACAAAATTATTACCCTTTTTTTTAAAAACTTCAAAAACACGTATTTCATTATAATGAGAATATTCAATGAGAAAAGACAGTTTAGCTCGACTCAAGCTCAACTGTCATTGAAGTGATAATTTGAATATTCCCATTATAATTATAACAAATTACATGTTCAAACCTAGTCTAAAGTATATTGAGCAATAGAGAACATGGAAATCCATTCATGTCCACATCTTCGGAGATTTGTGCTAATTGCTCTCCAAAAAGCCTTGGATGTGAGTTTATTTAAGAAGATGTAAATGGCATGTTGATTGCTTTCCACATGCCTCGGAATGAACAAGAAAACATGGAAGGATGTTCTTGTTGCAAGACGAGTACATTTTGCAACATGTAGTGTTATGTCTATTTGAACCTAAAATCAAATTTCTTAGTATACGGGCATATGGGATTTGTAATTGAACTTTTTTATCTTGAGGTGGTACCAAAATTAGATTCCGCAAAATAGTGGGGAGGGGTAGGCGTTTTCGAGAGATCATCGGGCGTAGGCTACAATCTTTATCAATGACCATCATGTACGCTTGGGGAGGACGATTTGCTCATGTACCGGGGTACGCACCCATGGAGGAAACGACCAGCAAAGGCTAGCCACTATCACTTTCGTCTTCGTCCTCGCATATCCTCCAATCCCCTTTGACAAAGTGGAGGCTCATTTGTGAGAGTATTTTGGGTTCTAGCCTCCACCTCCAAGTGCTACCCCCGGTGGTAAACGGGAGGGGAGGGGGGGGAGGTTGTACCCCTCAACGATGCCCTTTCCATTGCTCCCAAAATGGTTACCTAGGGGATCATATGGTATAGTATGTATATGCAATGTTTATATCATTTGTGTACAATGAGAGATTCGTTAGGATCACGTGTTCATTGTATTTGTTTAATTCATAACCGTCAAATTTTCATGGTCAAAGCGCACCGGAGTATAAGATCTTCTTGTATTTCCATATCTTACGCCTCAAATTATACATACTTAAGAAATAGCTTTAGTACTCACAAATACCTACGATAAGAATGTTTTCAAATTGTTAGATGTACGAAGGAAAAAATATTCATGTGGAAGATTCTTAAAACAAATATGGAATATTCTTTGAACTCTCGTAACCCACATGGAGTACCCAACAAATTCAAACATCTTGGAAAGAGTTTAAAGTGTTTGGATTTATCAATGTTAAAACCGACCCCAATTCAAGACATATTGTACAACATTGAGGAAGACAGAAAAGACCTCTTGTCTATAGTTTTAGCATATGTGCTGGAAACCACTAAAAAGTTATCGGGATGCCTTCATCGTCGAGGGGGTTAAAATCGGTTTCATATGCGTAAAAGTCACAAAGGACTTGACCGTGTTATTATTTTACACGTTTGAAAAGTTAACGTTGAGGGGACGGTGGGTGGTTACAAATTCCTGGACAATCAAGTCGCGAGCCAAGAATGGGTCCAACATAGGAACGATCAAGAGGGGTCCGCATCGAGCGACCGGGTTCCGGGATCATAAAGACTTGGAGCTACTATTTTTACTACCACACTATATGGGCAGATTGATAGCGGATCAATCCGAGACTCCTCTTTCGTAGTGCAGGACCCTACGGATCAAGTATTATGATGTTAGGAAGTTTGTTACTAGGTAGCCCTATTGGTTGAGAAGTCCCCAAATTATGTGAAATGTCGCTATTGTCCTCGGCCTACAACACGTTGTACGGGATATTAAATTTTTTTTCTTGAATAACAACAATATCGATATCCTCATTATTGGTCAAGGAAATTGTGTCGTTGCCGTTGATAGCACATTGTGGGGCTGCCCCTGCCCGTCGCAATCGGTACATTGCCGTTCCCACAATTCACATTCACCACGGTCTTGTTTACATGGTTTCGTATTATTTTTCTCGCATACGTTGTCGGACATCGATCTTATTGCAGCATATGCTTACGGTGCGCTTTCAGCAAAAATTCACACGACTTGTAACAGGGAAGAGTTTCGATGAACTATAACACGAAGAAATTGAAACTTACAATAAATTGTAGAATTTTCTCATATCTTTCCAACAAGACCATTCATGCTACAAATTTGTTCTTACTGAAGGAGAATCACACTCAACCCCAATTCCGTTAAAATGGCACTATGCCATGTGCCATTTTGTCACACTAGATCTTACATTTGTGCTCACATAAAATGATATATTCTCTAATATCACAAATTTTTTTGTAATGTCACTTCTTTATATACATTGTCACTCATTTTTCCTAATATCACCTTAAAATTCTGTTATATCGTGCATGGTTTTTGAACTACAGTTCAGAAAGTTGAGGTGTGCCATTTTACCAGAATAATGCCATTTTAATGGAATTGGGGTTACTCTCAAAGTTCAAATGTGCACTGAGGGTACGCTCAACTCTACCTAAAAGTGCAATGTAATTATGCTTAACCCTTAAACGTCATATGCTTTCCTGATACCACACCCAAAATCTCTTCTAAACTCCATTTTTAGCATTATTCTATTTTTAATTTGCTTGAACTCTATTCTAAGAAAGTATAGATCTCTTTAAGGTGCTCAGTTTGGAATTCTAAAAATTCCATTTGGTATAATGGAGTGTAAGTTATGAGCAAGATTCTCTCAAAAAAAAACCCAACCCCTCGGGCTGGGTCTGACGTTTAATGGTTAAATATTTTTAGATATTTACCCAAAATCAATTTTCTCTCTAAAAATTCAAAAAATCACCAAATTTTAAGAATTTGATTTTCTCAAGTAATGTGTAGTTATAACTTGTAAGGCTTGATCTTAGAGTATGGATCTCCAATCCAATAATTCTCATATGTTACTTGTATTGTTGAAAATAGGCAATTGTATTTGAGTTTCAACATATCCCTATGTGAATTATCAAGCTGCATACCTTGATTTTCATGTACCTAGAGTGAACGTTATAGATGTATGCAATTGAAGGCACATTTCCATCTCTAAATCCAAGAAGGAAGTGAATCGGTTACTCGTGCTTTTTAATTTCTCTTTAGCATCTTGCACATCTTTGCCTACCCGAACCTTTAAAAAAAATCACGGTTTATGGTTCAATAAACACGATGGCTCAAAAAAATTCCTGAAAAATGGGGATGACCGAAAGGAACATCAAGTACCATACTTGAACATGGTTTATTTTCATGGTTTATTATCATGGTATATTTTCCCGTGGCCTAAATTTTAGGTGCTAAATGCGAAAATGCGCGGAAAGGTGGGGGGGGTCATTAACATTCGGGTCACCGGCAAGGATCTTTTCTGGTCCACCTAATAAAATAGGGGAAGCAGGATTTTCTTTTAATCACGACGGAAGGGCGGGCGGGCGGGGGGCGGGCGGGGCGGGCGGGGGGGGCGGGCGGGGGGGGGGGGGGGGCGGGCGGGGGGGGGCGGGCGGGGGGGGCGGGCGGGCGGGCGGGGCGGGGCGGGCGGGGGGCGGGCGGGCGGGGGGCGGGCGGGCGGGCGGGCGGGGGCGGGGCGGGGCGGGGTGGGCGGGCGGGCGGGCGGGGGGCGGGCGGGCGGGGCGGGCGGGGGGGGGGGGGGGGGGGGGGGGGGCGGGGGATCGAGGCATTGTTGTCGATTTTAACAAGAACGTGGTGGAATAGTTGACTAAGAAATCCCACAAGGAGGAGGACTGGTGGGGCATAGCCATCACGGTGGCCTTGACTATTACGCCTTCTCGCACCTTACCTTAGTTTGCCTTACTCGCACCTCCTAATCCGTCCCGGGACGCTCCCGGTGGCTCGGACCCCTCTTGTCAAAGTACTCTGGCACTAATCATTTGCTCCCCCAAGCTTATTTGTACCACGATGCCCGAGTAACCGACCCATGCTTATTTGTGTATATGCTCCCTTTTTAGAATTGCTCAAGTGTACATAGGATATGGAGCATGCTCATTTTTTAAATTCTTCGAGGATCGAGGCCTCTCTTGTAAGAAGAGAACCAATCGATATGGCTAGCGGTTGAAATTACACCCTTGCATTGATCAAAGTCATTGCTTTTCTTTTGAAATACACTTTTTTCTTTTTTCTTTTTTGTAGCATAGAAAGAAAATATTATCACTAGTATAAAAACATGAACACAATCGGCAAAACTCTTATACAATCCCCACATACCATATCCATTATCGGGCAAGGGCATGATATGGGTACCACTAAGACGCGTCTCAACATGTGTGACCTACGTGTAATTCATTATATATGTGCGAGAGATTCCTTTTTTAAGTCCATGTATACAACTATAGCCATGTCACCTATAATACCATCTGGTTAGAATAATTTTTCAATATTTTGTTTTTATCAAAAAGGTAGTTTTAAAAAATCACACTATTTCTAGAGGGGGTACCCAAATGAGACAAGTTAAATTATGTAACACATAAGTAGAGCAAGTTGTAGCATAATTACACGCAACACCCCCTTGTCGAAATACCATAGGACTTGGTATCAACATGTGCACATACTATTGGCTCGCGATGAACAACATGACACCCCCTTGATTGCGGGCAAGGCTCAATCGATCGTGCCATGTGACACTGTCAACTTGACTAAAAACTCGTTGACTCACTCACATTATACTCATGTTTGCTTTGACCAATTATAAGTAACTAAATCACAATGAATGGATAACACATTATTAATTCACGTGTGCAGGCCTCACACCAGATTGATTTTCAAGTAAAAATGGCTTATGATCCGCGATGCAACATACATGCAGATTGAGTGAGGACCACCCCATCACTATCCGCATTTTTTCTTCATAATGCTCTCTTTTTGGAAAATATTATGACATCTTGCAAGCACTTCGTCCGGCACTTGCGATGCGAATCGGAGAAGGGGTTTCAGGTTTTATGAGGAGTACAAAAAACTGACAATCGCGCGCAAGCTAGTGACTATTATCATCGCAAATTGGCAATCTCATCTTCATATTTGAAATTAAACAACAATGTGAGAGTGTGCGTAACATGCCTTTAAAGTCATTCATTCTTGATTCTTGTAACTTGGACTCCTACACAAGCATGGATAAATTGTGAAAATGACATGAGAAAACTTACACAGGTTCTTGGGAGGTCTATGTGGAACAAATGTTAAACGTGTACTCAAGATCTTAACTTTTTTTCCCCTGTCATAGAAAGGGTAACTAGTTTTTGGGTGCCAAAGAGACCATTTTTGGTAGAAAATTTGGTAGGAGGCTCTATTAATTTTTGTTCCTGGCTAAGTTAGAAACATGCCTATGCAATTTTTACCCTCATGCAACCTGTGAAACTCAAAGAAATGTTTGATTATTCACATGGAGGTATGTCAAAATTCAACTACAAAGGCATTGAAGATGGCATGTGAAGAATCATTGGATTATAACTCCATGTGGTGGTGAGATCATGCCTTGCGACCGTATTTACATGAACAAAAAAACAAAACTTGAAAAAAAGTAAAATCTCGAATTTTGGTGAACTTCTGAAATTTCTGCAATTTAATTGATTTCGGGCAGACTTTAAGGATGAATGAGCATATACCCCAGTTAGGGCAGTTTTCGAATAGTGATTTCAAACCTTGACTCACAATATATCCTAAAGTATGAGGAATTTTGAGACACAAAAGGACTTTTCGGAAAGGTAAGGGAAAACTCTACATTCTGCAAAAGGTCTCAGCGTCATACGAGCTGCTGCTAATTTAGTAAGCCATAGGATGACCAAAGCCGAAACAGACATATTTTGTCCTCAGTCGACTTTAGAGTTAAGCAGCAACACTGAAGTTGAAGTGTGGTATTCATATGCATCTATCAACCGGATCAGCAGCAGCAGGAAAGTGAACAAACGATACCTCGACAATTATCACAACTAGTGTTTGCATCTCCATCACCAGATTTTGGGTCATGTCAAAAGTACAAAAACAATATCACAGCTACAGCATTTCCAACCTTCAAACAGATTCATGATAGCAACAACGGCATTCAAAAACCAATAGTTCATATCACGAATCATTCCATTTAAGACTCCATTTAAGACGGCAACTCAGGATACAACAGTATGAGACACAAGCACAAGCATAAGAGACTCCATAAACGTGCGTGGTTTATGTAAGAAAAGAGTAGTTAAAAAAAGGTGTTGTTAGAGAGAACAACACTAAACTACGATTAACTTAATGAAACCGAAATAGAATGGAACTAAGCCCTGTTCGATCTAAAGTGAAGAGTTCACTGCTAAGTTAATTTCTGCAAGCTAGCTACTAGTTGCATATTTGTACAAGAAAAGGGTTGGGAATAAATCGTGAGCTGACCTTCAACGAGCAACGTGGGCGCCAGGATTGCTGGGAAAATTCATGATCAGTATGGACACGAGAGGCCAAACCACAATTGCCACTACTTTGCTGCCATTGTCAGTTAGTAACTGTCTCTGTTTTTTGTTGATGATTAAATGAAGCCACCCATGGCTTGCTCCAGCTCCCTCACTTTGGCTATGAGCAGGTCACGGTCTCTTTGAATCTGCGATATCGACATCTCCCGCTCCTCTTCTGCACTCTCGAGTTCCTCCAACATCTTTCGAATGTCGTCTGTTTCCTCTTCCTCCTCTGCTAGCGCCATTGCCTTCCGAATCAACGCCCGCACCTGCCATCAAACCCAGACCACCGTATATATTCAGAGCTGAATTCTTTTAGTGCATGATACAGACAGACCAACAGTTGAGTATTTTTCCTGAAAAGTTGGGGTATATAACTTGAAACAGTGTTCAGAGAGTTATGTTCTTTCTCCCCCGAACTTGTCTCTTTCGATCAATGATGGATGTATTTTTTCGCAATTTTGCAGACAGAGTATCACTTCTATCGCTTTCTAAGAAATACTAGATAGATCATTCTTACACCATGGTTTTAGGGTTTAGGTGAGTAATATAATTTTGATGCGAAGTGATGATTCACATACCCTGCCAGCATTTCGCTGCAATTTGGTGCTGCCAGTAAGGATAGGAGCAAGCTTGACGGGCTCAGAAGTTTCAGACGGAGCCCTAGAGACAGATTTTTCTGGCCGTCGCCGAGTGACTTGAATGTGGATTTCGCCCTTGTTTACACCTTGCAGTGGTAGCCACTGATCCAGCATTTGATTCGATGGTAGTCGCTCGTACTCCACTTCACAGTGACCTATACTCGAGGTGGGAAGAATGGTGTTATGGTCCTTCACGTGTAAGACTAATGGGCTCCCGTCATCTGGAAACTCCAACGTTTGGTTCCACGCCGGAGTTAACGTCTTGTACACAACCTTCGTGCGTTTTTTGGTGTTGCCATATCGGACACTGACATAAGGATCACTTGTACCTCCCCAATCAGCTGCTACGAGGTCCCGAGCCTCCACAAGCACCACTTCCACCACGCATCCATCTCCGGCTGTATGTGATGCGTTTTCAGAACCATTCTGAGATGGAATTGGCGAAAGCTCCGAGGCAACAACCTCGATTCTGAGATGGATTTCTCCTTGTTTGATTTTCTCCAAAGGTACCCACACATCCTTAGGTTTTCCCTCTTCTAGTCCTTGCAAGTTCACTCGTGCACATCCCAAATTCTCGTCTCCGAAGCGGTCGGCATCGTAGCATTTGATTTTCAGATACTCTCCTCCCCCTACTTCTTGAAATAAAAAGTCTTCGTTCCACGTTGGATTCAAGTCTTGATTCACAGTTTTCGTCTTGCGTATGAGCTGCAGCCAACAACTTGATGAATGAGGACAACCATACAATAGAAGGTTTGGAGGTTCTCAAAGTTACACGATACAGAGACAAAACTTTCATACATACCTTTCCATAAAACAGCTTCAAGTACGGGTCGCTTTTACCAGTCCTGTCCATTGGAGCCAGATTTCGGCCTTCGATGGCATATATCCGTAACTTTCTGCCTGTGTAAGGGCTCATACTTGGTTGAGTTCCAAGTGAAGTCTGATTCGCATGAATAACCGCAGATGGAGTATAGTTTCCCACTGCTTTTGAGCCGTCAGCAAATTGCCATTCCTTCAGAACTAGCTTCACAGTCACCTGCCAGGTTTTGAAAATGAGCTCTTCAGGCCAAACTACCTATACATTCGCTGATCCTTAAAAGTACAGTATCACATGTAAATGACCTCCAGCAACTAATGAAAAGAATGAAAATGCCTGGTTACCTCTCCACTTGCAGCGCCTTCGAGTGGGATCGTCATCTCGATCTCTTTCCCACAATGCTCAACTCGATCAGCAAGAACGCTTTGATCTGGACCCACAGCCCAAAAGATCGTCGAGTCGTCATCTACATACTTCACCTGAAATGCGAACACCAAGCGCTTAGTCAAAAATAGCCTTCTCTTGTCGTCCAAATAGGCTGTTTCCACATTCAACAAGATTCAAATTCTAACTAAACCTAATCGTTGTGTCTAAATGTTACAAAACACATCAATACTTTGAAAATTTTACTTCAGGTAAGTTACTCTAATCGAAGTTAGCTTTCAAATTTCTAAGTTCATCTTGGGCACTACGAGTAAGAATTGAGAGGAGAAGGATAAGGTGATGATAATACAAGAGAGTTGAGTAGCGACCTTGATTTCGCAGCTGCCCAAGAAGTCATACTTGACATTGTTGAGGCCTTGCTCATACACATGGATATGGACATTCCCAACATTGTCATGCAGCACCATGTCGTAGGTCTCGTTCCACACATGCGGAAACGGGCCACTCTGCATGCCGGTCCGGCGGGTGAGGTCTTCACACGAGATTTCCACAAACCGGAGCTTCTCGGACCTCTTGGTCGTGGATCCTCCAGATCCTCCATGTGACGACCCATGATGAGTCCCGTTACTGCTACCACCACTGCTCCCGTTGCTTTTGCCATGGCTGCTTCCACCATCCCCGTTCGCCAGCTTCTCTCCACTGCTGCTGTAGGCTCTAGATTCTCTGTGATCGGGTTTCGCCAAGTTCTGAGCTGACACTATTGTTACTGCAAATATGCCCCCTAACGCTTTCTTCTTGTGATCCAGTGCTGGTAGTGAGAAGCACCTCCTTCGAGGCTCCACCATTGTGCGATTCAGAGTGTCGATGAACAACTTCTCCTGTAAGTTGACAAAAGTCACTAACCAAACGATTCTCGAAGAAAATACAACAATCACTTTTCAATGAATAACAGTTTCGATATCTCACTCACTACGAGAGCGTATTCTAGTACTACTCTCATACTGCAGGAAAATAGTGATATTAACCAACAAAGGGACTAGGATTACTGACCAGCCAGGATGATATGAATTGAAACTCGGTGACGGGAGGAGATTGGCTGCCGGTGCCAAAAGCCAATCCTATTCTGACTTCCGGGGTGCTCACGAATGAGTAGAGTACAGCTTGACCGCTCAGAATAGGCAGCAGGCGGAGCTGCACAATTACCAAATGGGCTCTGTGAGTCCATATGAGTGATTAGAAGATGAAGAGCAGCCATATTTAGTTTTTTTCTAGAGCTAGAGACATACATCGCCCTTGACATGGATGCTGTTGATGATAACGCGAGCAGTAGTTCCACGCAATGGGCCTCCCAATTTGGCAGCTATCAGCACACTCATCTCACTGGTATCCCATTCGAAGCCCATGTTCAGAACCGGCTGTCGGAAGAGAAACATTCTGAGTTAGAGTCTGACCACATGACTGAATGGCATAATTAATGAGGAATCACCATAAGAAAAGCTTCTTTTTATTAGAGACTCGAAGACACATTTATCTCAAATGTAGATAAGGTTAAGAAACCTCGTTGTAAATCACTACCTGCTTGCCTTCCAACGACCAGTACGCTCCCTGAAGCCCAAACATAGGCGGTGCTGTTCCCAGAGAAAAATCCTCCACGGTCATACTTAACTGCAGCAGCAGACAGACACACCACTGTCATTTCTAAGCAGTCTTCACCCCTGAAAGCCCACATGACCAACAATTGCCGAAATGAGATCAACCATTTGAGACAGATGACATCAAGTACCGATAGAAAGACCCTAAGTAATTGTTTACTGTAAATTAAGACAATGGCGTCCAATGTAGAATCCTGATGCTCTGTGTTTTTTTTTATTTTTCGCGAGGAAGGTTGTCGGGACTTACAATGTGTCTTGGTCTTTTCTCTTTCAACCGGTTCTGCACGTACACACAACAACAACAACCACAAATTGAGAAACTTTCAAGATTGTCAACGGAAAACCACAAGCCAATAAAATACCACAAGCTATTCCTGTGAATATTCTTGAGAAATGTGCCAACCTGGACACTGTGAAGCAGTCTGTGAACAAGCTTGGGCTCCATGAAATTGGGCCACACGTTCATCAGCATCTTGTTGAGCCATTCACACGGCTCTATCGGTGTAGTAGGCTGTGTCAAAGAAAACATCCAGATTCAATCTTCCTGCTCAATGCATCAATCTCAAACAACACTACTTTCCACCTCATACGTAGGTCTTTCGCAAAGAAGGAAACTCTACTCTCTTACATTCACGACACAAAAAAATTAACGATCATGAAAGAAGACCCCTGCTTTACACCGACAATTCGAGAAAGTTCTTGTAATTCTCACTTTTAATGATATGAAGTCGCTGTTGACTGTGATTGTTAGCTCCTTAGCATTGACTGGATACTACACTAGCAATAATAGCTATCAACTGTGCTATTGTAATAACGTCAACTTGCATATAACAGTACACAAGCCACCGTAGCGAGGTAAATTCGAGATTACCAACACTAGGTCAAAACAGAGGATCGACAGACCTGACTGCAAAGAATGTGTCGCCTCCATCGGTTATTCAAATCTTCCAAAGCGCGTTCCCGTCGATACTTGCCATACTACACACACGCCATCTCTTTTTAATATATTGTCGCGATTGCAGCTCAGGAACGCAAAACTTCAATTCACCAATCTAGCATCAAGTAATGCCATACACTAAAACCCTTGCCAGATCACATCACTAGATCACACTCTCTTCCGATTCACTCTCTCACTCCACCCTTAATTAGTCAATGGCCACTGATCGGCTGTCGCCACTGTTCACTCAATCCTTCAACAGTAGTCCACAAGACCCGGCTCGGAATGATTCCATCGAGAGTGATCTGCGGATGAAAGCACGCTTCCAGGATGCTTCAGTGGTACCTACCTAGTAAGCGATGGCATTCCGAAGAATTTACCGACAGTTAGGGTATTAAGGAAGAATGTGCGGATACCTGAAGCGAAGCCCAGACGGTGACGAACACGGGAACCCAATTGGAGAAGGGGATAATCCAGCGCTCGAGAATCCAAGCGAAGACGAAAACGGGAATGAGATAGGGCAACACCGGCTTCTCCATCAACAAATGGTCCCACAGCTCCTTCACTTCCTGCGCCGCGCCATCCACCAGCTTCTTCCTCGCCATCGAATCCACTAGCTAACACCCTGGCCCTGCTCTTACCCCTTCTTCATCAACCAAGCCCCCACACTAAACTGCTCTTAACCCTTTCATCAACCACGCCCACACACTGTGCTCGCTGCTACCTCCTCTCCTCCCTCATATTTAAAAGAATGTCGCCTAAATCTAGCTAATCGTTTTCTTCCGAGTAAACTCGTTTCTCACACAATTCGAGATCTCAGCTCCGAAGTGGAAGCAATCTTTTAGTACCCACTTCAAATCGCTCAGATTCGAAAGGGCGGAAACTACATCTGGGCAAGAGCAGGCTCAGATCTAAGGGACATGGGCAGGGGCGCACGCGCCTGGGCACGCGAAACCCGGTTCCAAGTTGGTGGGTAGGCCCCGTGGTGTGCTGGGAGTACGAATGTGGCAGCAGTAATGAGGGAGGGCGCCGCTCTCATCCAGCAGGAGCGTGTGTCCACTGCTCCGGGGAACCCTCGGGTGAGCATATGCTAAGCAAACCCCAAGGGCACCGGGAGCTTGACTTGCTTGGGAGCTCCCGCAGAGAGCACCAAATTGCGCGCTTTAAAAGGCGACCGATGGGGGTGATTGTATTGGGGAATCTGGTGCATGGGATTCGTCTTCAATTTTGCGTTTCGTTTCGTTTTCTCAGTCAGTCGCAGGGGAGTCAGGCGGGGAGACTACTGTGTTCGCGGTTGTTTAGCGGGAAAGACCCCTCGGCCACGTAGGATGATTCTCATTGGTTGAGACCTGCCATGCTGTCGGCATGCTACGTCAGCATGCTGACCTACGAGGGGGGTGTAGAGGAAGTTTCCTAGTGATTTATCGAATTTAGTGTGGGTTGATGAGACCTTTCATTTAATTGATGATTTTACTTTGTGTACTTTAATGTGGGTTGTTGTTACTGTACTTCGGTCTTTGGGGCACATCTAAAGAGTGTGACCCTTTGCACATGAATTTCTTGAGAGTCAATGGTATTATTGTTTGTATTTATTTATTTCTCTTTATTGGTCAAAGTGCAAAAAAATGACAGTGTTGTGTTGATCAGCATAAGTAAATTCTAGAGATAAGTAAATTCTAGTAATTGATAGAAACTCCGGTCTCTTTCTTAGGAGCCGGCGTGAATGAAGTATCTGTTCGTAATGCTAATAAGCCAATGCCCACCGGACCAGGGGAAATTGGGATAATACTATGTCCCCCTTTTGAGGGTGGACACTTTAACTAGAATTCTACTATAGTAGAGTGCTCTAAACTGAAGTAGGTTCAATAGTCTTCACTCACATGTCTGTACTTAGTAATGGCTCAAATTTTAGAACAGGAAATTCGTAATGAAGTTAACAGTGTAAGCAATTTTTATACACGAGCAAAGTAAGTGGAAGGATACTTTACAGTGGATTCATCATTTTTGGACTCTTCAGTAAATTTTTATGAATCTTTTGAGGCAGTCCTATAGGTGTTTTTAATTTGGCACTCTATAATGTTTTGCCGTGAGTACATGCTAATGTTGTGTGAAGAAGCTATTATGCCAGTACCTCTAGAGTAAAGAACCCTAGTGTTTCATTATTGGTACCGCTCAATTTCACAACACTCTCCCCTAATAGGTTTCCAACTTAACGGTACAATGTATGAGAGCAAACATTATAGGGTGTCATTTTATGTTACCATTTTAGAAACACCTACTAGTCCACCTTCAAAATTTCATAGGTAATTGTAGAAGAGTTGAAAATTGATTACACTTGCTCTATCTACCCACTTACCTTCCCCAAGCACACAAATTGCTTACACGGTGTCGGGTAGAGAGAATTAGCCCTAGGAAAACTCTGGGTTTCTGGCTGCACCTAAGTCAGATGAGAAGTAGGAGAAGCAGGAGAAATTATTAAACTATATAAGAAAGTCATTGTAAATAACACAAACAGTATTAAGGATATGTTAAAAGATTAGTAATAATGTGTTAAGTAAACCTTAATTGAGATTGGATTAGCTTAATTAATCATAAGTGATTAGACAAAAGATTAGTTGACTAAATAGGATTAATTAAAACTTCTAACCTTGATTAGTCTCTAACTGTGATTAGATTAATAAAACATAGTTAATGTTAATTAATTATGATTAGTGTTAACAAACATGATTAAGGTAATTATTTCTAATTACCCTTAACCCTTTAAGGTCCTTACCCTTAGATACCCTGCCCCTTTTATACCCTCTTCTATAAGACCCTTATCCTAGATATACCCTTGGTATACCCTTGGTATACCCTTTGTTAGTTTAAGTAAACTCTAACCGTGGTTTTCCTCTTACTTTGGTTAATCACTACACCTTCATACGAAATTAGAATCAAGCAAGCAATATGTTGATAGAAAGCCACTAAAACATACTACAAGCATACCAAATCTCAAGTCTTGAAGGTTATCACACAAAACTCTATGGACAGTCGAAGTTAGGCGATCAAATTTTCAAGGCAGCAGACCTTTCTTCACTAAAAAGAGTGCCAACTACATTCAAAAGCTCCAAAGTTAGTGCGTGATAGCTCTATAGAAAGCTAACGAGTTATATTACAAACCCTCTGAATCTCAACCTCAGAAAGATCACACAAAAGTTATGAGGTCAAATCAAAAATGGTCATCTCAAAACCGCTCCCATGTTAAGAGAGGAAGAAACCCTCTCTACTTCAAATCGGCACCACGGCCTCATACTATCTTCAAATCACACACTTGATAGCTTTTTACAAACACAACCTCAAGATGCACAAACCCTCCAAATATCACACTTAGAAACGGTTTTTACAAAACGTAGTGACTCCTCGAAGTCACGGTAATCAAAAATACATGGCAACAGACCTTTTTGTACTCAAAAAGGTGTTGCTCCTTCACTACAACTCATCTCACCACGCTTGATAGGTTCTTACAAAGCTCATGACAACATCTACAGCATACTCAAAGCTCATCTCCAAACTCCAAAAACACAATGCCCACCACTCTCTCAAAATCCGCACACCACACTAAGGGGAGGAAGAAGAAGAAGGGGACCACCTAGGCCCCATGCCATGCCCATATGGCATCTCCTATACCATTGGGCTTGCATCGTCATCCTCATCTACTCCCTTATCAACTTCTATTACTCTTATACAACTATTCTATCACTTGTTTTTACATTCCACCTTCCTAGTTATCAATCCAAAGATTGGATTTTGACTGAGAGTAATAATAATCACTAACATTCTATTAAAACCAACATCAAATAACTCCATCTAATAAAAACTCACTCCATCAAGTCATTTAAGACTTAAAGGTATCCCGATGGCGTAATAAATCTGTCGCGGCTTCAAATATAATCGCCAAGTCGCGGACTTGGTTGGTTGGCTTGATAAGTCGATGCCGCTTTCTGTTGGTCCGGGTTCGAATCCCGCTGAACTCGTTGAGCGACATTATCGGCTCGCGACTTGGCTCTGCTAGCGAGACCAAACGGCAGGAAATAATGCCACCAATCGGCGCTCCTATCTCCAGACTGTGACAAGATGCAGTGCCCCCAAGATACAGGCCTGTCACGAAGAATTTATTATCCATTCTTCTAAGCCTATACTGTGGTTCTCACCACAAAACATATTTTTAATCTAATAATACACTCATATATTTACCACGTACCAGGTATATGGAAAACTATGAGGTTATCAACTTATATTAGTTTTTTACAACATGTAACTGATGTCATCACGACAACGGTTAACTTTGCTATCAACGGTTCCGTGCTCAAAATTGAGCCACTATTCAACACTTCCGTATATTCTTCTTATATCTTGTGCACAAAAAAAATACCACATATCTTAGGCTAGGTCAACACCTTGTTGTCAAATGATTAATATTTTTCTGAAATTTTCAAATCAAGATTCCAATCTTGTGCCAATCTTGGTTCTTAGGTTTTGATTCCTTCCTAATAATTACAAACATGAGTGTTGCAAGAGGTAAGTTGGAACAAATGGTGTTGTTGTTGGCTAGGTTGATTTTTGACTTTGCTTGGGAAGCCAATGGTAGTTGTTTTCCGTATTGTAGACTTTATCTTGGTGCGCCGACAAATACAAATAAAGACTTCTCATGGTTTAGGTATGCCTCTAGTTTAGCATACTTGAAGACGTGGATTAGTTCTAATAAGTGTCTCCTATGAAGAAGTTCTTGAACTACATGGAGTATGTTAATAATAGCACTAGAAATGAAGAGATGAAATTTTATGGTGGTTGTCAAGAAAAGTTATATAAGGTTTACAGTCCCCCAATTCCACGTAGTAACATATGGTTCCTCAAAGTTCTGGAATTGATACTAGCTGGACTCAAGTTGAGATAGAGGTGATTGGATTTAGAGATAATCCACAATTGAGCTCAATCTTACATTCATGTATACATTTAGTTGTTTATTTTTTCTTCAAAAATATCTCATTTGCACATAAGATATGTGACAAGGGTCTCGTAGTATTATACCATATGCAATGGTTACAATTTCAACTTCAAGCATGCAATGCCAATAAAAAATTGCTCTTGAAGTTAGCTTGTCAAAAACCATAAAAACTATGTTTCTTGAAAGAAAGGGCACTTTTGTGGACTTCCTTAAACGCCATTAAACATCAAGGTGGCCCTTACAAGCCAAGCTTTTGTTATATTATTGTGCACATTGTGCTTCAAAGTTTTGGTTTTGGTTGTTTTATTGACCACAAGGCATTGTAGGTTTCACACACTTTATATTTGCATAGTTATCAATATTTGATTATGATATAGAAATCAAGAAAAGATGCAATAATTGGGTACCTTCATATACCTATTTAATTCATAAGCTAAGCTCTTTTAACAATCTTCATAACTCGATTTAGGCAGTGAGATTTGAAAATTTTGCTTGCCAGTCATAGTCAATATCCAAAACTTAATGGTCAAACCTTAAGCCTATACATTCTTTGATGTATAGGGCTTAACCCCTAAAAATCCAGGAAAACCGATTCGGTTTTCTGAGATTTCGGGCAGCTCATTTTAAGCATTTAAATTGATATTTTTGCCTAAGATTTTTATTGGGTGCTCCCCATACAGTAATGTGTATGTGGTAAAATTTTCAAAGTCAAATTTTAATTTTATAACCTTCACCTAGAAATTTTAGGTTTCAAGTCCTAAACGGGCAGGTTAAAATAATTTTTTTTAATTTTTTTTTTTTTTAGAATCATGTTCATTAACAAATTACTATTCAAATTCCACAGTATCCGAAGTCAAAAAGTTTACCAATTTTACAAGGGCAGCCTCCAAAACTTTCAAAAACAATCTTCACAATTTCTAGTAATTTTGCAATTTTTTCTTTCAAAAATTGCCAAAATTCGAGATTTTGGATTTTTTCCAAGATTTTTTTCAAAATTCACATTATCATAAATGCACCTTCTCACCGTCGAGATTTTTCTCAAACTAAATATATCATACGTGGTGCTTGTTTTACTATATGGTTGTTTTTAGACCTTCTTTCATAAAATATTTTACATTAAGGTCAAAAAGTGGAATTGGTCTCTAAAATTTTGCATGAGCATACCCAACTTGATTACCTACATGAAAAAAAATGAGGGAAAAATATTTGGAATAACAATCATCAAGTTGCCCTTGGCACCATTTAGACAATGCCTCTCACGCAACGGCAAAAAAAAGTGTTGGTCAAACTTTGATTGTTATGATCTCACAAATGACAAACATCCAACGGTTGAAATTTTGACCAGTCCTTTGTATACAAGTTAGGTGCAAGATCTTACGGTTCAAAGTCTAAAACCAGAAAAAAAAGTTTCTCCATTTCCCCATTTCCCAACGAAGGTGAAAAATGGCAGTTTTTGGTTCTGGAGGTCGAGGAAACCCCTGGATTTTTAGGGGTTAAAATGCCAAGGAGTATTTCCCAAGCGAGTCCTATACCACTGTTGTTATGTCATGTCGGCATATCATCAAGGGTTGTTGTTATGTCATGTCGGCATATCATCAAGGGTAGGTTGAACGAACACTTTATTCACGCCAACCCTCACGGGTCTGGTGTTGTTGTTCTTCTTCTATTTCCCAAGCTAATTTCGGGGCGCATGCCCCATTTTTGAATTCAAAATTATCAAAAACGTAGTGGGGTCCAAATTCAAGCTGCCGTGTCAAGTTCCTTTATCAGGATCCCACCCTCAATTTTCAAACACCTCAAATTCCGTTCAAAGCAAAAAAGAACCACAGTTGAAAAGCGAGTACCGTATCCGAAAGCGTCCAGAAAGAACTTGCACCAGTGTGAACCCAAAACCCGAGAAAGCAAGCATTCAAACAGCGAGATTCTAGGGTTTGGCGCCATCGACAACTGGGTTCCGAGCTCGCATTCCAGGACTCGATCAACGCTCCGTTGTTTCCCAATTTAGTTCCTGGGTTTGGTCAACCGGATTGATTGCATCAGAGAAATTTTGGGTTCGATCATGGTGTCCTTGCATTTGGGCCAAGCGCCATCTACGGGTGCGGGTAATGACGACGACCACGCGAAACGAAGAAGAGAGTGGCTAGACAAGATTGGAGCTTCATTGGAAACAGTGGTAGCCGGAGCCGAGGCTCGCATGTGGCTTATCACCAGCCTGTCGGCAGTCGAGCTCGGGTCCCGTGGAAGTCAAGCACAAATGGTTTGCTTTCTCAATCTCTTGCAGAATACAATGCGGGACAGCTCTCGCTTCCACGATGGCCACAACGGTAAAGAACAAACCCTTCTCCTACACTTCTTTATGCTATCTACCGCAATTCTTTCTATAATCATCACGTCCTCTGTCTAGCAGGCCCTTTGGAGCTTCAATTCGCGCGATTGCTCATTGAGAACAAGCCTGGACATGCATTGCGGCTAATCAATGACGACACGAGTATGTTCAGAAGGCTGTTTTCAGGTATGAATCCGCTCTGTAGAATGTTCAAGATTGCTTCAAATTAGGGTCTGATTCAAGTCTGGACAAGCATGCTCAAAAGGCTGTTGAATTTTTCCCTGTAGAATGAGATTGTATCCGTTTAGGGGAGTGGCCGTAAACTAGGGTTTAGGAGCAAGTCTGGACGATTTTCTTTGGTTCATAATACAATTCTCTATGTGAATGTACAGTGAGGTCCAATTTCTTTTTAAACCAGAAGATCAACCTTGAAGAGCTCCTGTGTGCTCACAAATTCATCAATTCAAAAGCCGTAAAGCGCATTGGAGAGATGGTAGAATGTACTTTCCAACGCACTTTACATTTCCTGAATTGATGGATTTTCAAGCACTTAGGAGCTCTTCAAAGTTGCTCTTCTGATTCACTCTTTGTTTTTTGGACCCCACTGTACAGTTAGATCCCCCATACTTGTTTTCGCCATACAGAGAAAAGAACCAACTGGTCTCTCACGGTAAGAATATGTTGTGTCACTTTGGAGTTGATGGCGCTACTGTGATTGCTGACAGGAAATTCGAAGAGGATACGGTTCTGGTTCGACAGATTCGGACAAACCGAGCACCAACAAGGAGCAAAAGCACTAGCCAATTTCGCATTCCGAAACCGAGACTTATGTTGGCACCAACTCTCATGGCAAGGAAAGCACGCCCACTCTCCCTCCACAGTAGCCGCAAAGCCACACTACTTCATGGAACTCGACATAATCCCCACAATCGAGAATTTTCTCGAATTCGTCCCCGAGTTTTGGCGCTCCATGGAGTTTCAATCCTCCTTGGAATCTGGCACCTTCTGGTCCATTGACATCACATTCTTCTCCGACTATCTAGCCTCTAAACTCTCAAAATCACTCGACACTTACACCTCCGGAGCAGAGCAGGTTTGGGCAACAGTCCGAGATTGTTTAACCTCCATTCCTTTCTTGATATTGTGTCAACAACTTCTCCATGTTGTCAGCGATGGAAAGCTGCTAACACTGATCAACGATCTCGGCTCTTTCTCGAAAAAGGGGAAAGCCAGAAAATCCAACTGGATGGAAGTGACGATTCATTCTGCGGTTCAGTGGAAGAGCTTAAGTGAGCTCCTCTTCATCAATGCATGCATTAAGCATAGTCGGAAGCTATTACGAATCTTACAAGAGGAGGAACTTGAAGAAAACGCGAAAGGTTTGAAATTGCTCATCGAGAAAAAAACAGGGGATCACTGGGCATTAAAGGAGAGATTGCCAAAGATGAGCAAAGGAACTGCATGTAGATATGTTGCTTTGGAAGCTTGGGTGCTATTTTATGAGCTATCTTCGGAGAGTGTGAAGGATGAAGTTTATGAAGCTTTACTGAAAGAGAGTGATATCCAGTATAAACGACGAGAAAGGGTTAACAGGAAGAGGAAGAAGAGAAGTAGCAAACGCTCCAGAAAGAAGAAACATCGCAGACGTGATAGTGAGGACGATGAATCGGGAAGTGATGTTGAGTTGCTCGGGGAGGCTGAGGAGGAGGAGCAGGGGTGGCTGCTTTCTATCGACAACTACAATTTAACGTGGACAAAGGTTAGTTTTCTTTTACGATGAATGCTCAGGGTCTTGAGTGTTACCTTCGAGACTTACCTTGTGTTTTTGTACAGGCTGATCTTGCTGAGGAGTTGACGGGCATCGCCGTGCAAGCATGGTTGGATTGGTTGAGTGAAAAATGGCAACTCGAAAGCACGTATCAGTAAAGATCGAAATTGCTTATACATAACATCAAGCATGTTATCAAAAAGCCCCACTTTCTTTTGCAGTGAAGGTAAATGTTCATTCAGTGCATGTCTTTATTTCGTTTTTGCACATGAGGCTTTCTGCTGGCGTGGAATGATAGGGTATGGTTAGTTAGAGCACCTCCTTTCTCTCACAATTCAGATTATTGCGTGCAGTTCGGAAGACTTCGGGAGTGACCGGGCTCTACTATCGAAGTCCCTTTAGGGAGTCCAACAAGTATGTGGGGATACTAAATCAATGTCCAACCTCGCTTTTTCTTTCAATTATCAAAGAGTTGCCTACACGATTTTCATAGCTCAAGTTCAGAAATAATGACATGTGCTTTCGAAAGGGTTAAAAGGGGAGAAACAGACTTAACCATAAGGATAATGAGGTAAAGCTTGCACTACCGGCACTCCATTTAGTTATCGAAGATTTCAAATGCGCTGAAGATTTTCGTTTTTTCTATCTTTTTTAGATGACATTCCTGATTGATATCCTAACCACAACCCTACTACAGGATGGTTGCTTCCCGGCCATACCTGAAGCTGCTGTTGCTGCTGCACGACGCCCTACCCTCATGACCTCGCTATTTTCAATGGATCTGGCAGTGAAGGCTTTTCCTTACCTGTGTGGGCTGGAAGGTGACTTGACGCTCTATTGCGAGTTTTCCAGTTACTTATTCTTTACTTACCTATGTAACTTTGAGATGATGCGTTTGCGTGAGTGCTTGCATTGATGCTATTTAATTGGATCCAGAGGAGACGCTCTTTTCTTTGAAGCACCGCGAACTCTCTTCGGAGGAGTTACGAAAAAGCTTCTCTTACTTGAAGCTATGAGATCAATAGACTAGCTTGCTTAGAGAATTTGCTATATCAGTATATAGGCCTCTTTACTCTATTGTGATCATATGCAGTGGCCATACATTATCGAAGAATGTCATCTGGTGGTTTTCTATGTGAAAAACGATACAGTGACGAGGTGGGATATTGAGTTTTGTTATACTGATTACGAATGTTTTAGGATGCATTGGATGCCTGATTTTGCATACTTTGTATGATATGTAGATATCAAGTTGTCAAGAGGTTGTTACATTATATATAATATTCTTGATGCATGCCTCAAATTTAATGTTTGAAAGAATGATGTAAATTTACTTTATTTGAGTTTACATAATAATATTCAATAAATTTAATGTATTTGAATTTACATACTAATATACAATTGTTACAAATGTAATCTACAGATGTTTGTAATGTAGAAATGGAATAGAATAAATTGGAACAAGGGGAGTAAGGAATGTTAAGTTCTGAGTGCCTAAGAGAGCCAAAATGGGTTTTTTGTTGTTTTGGGCAGATTAGATGAAGGAGTTAAAAGTAATTGTTTTGCCTCAGAATTTTACTGGGTGCTTCATATACTGCAACGTGTATGTGGTAAATTTGCAAAGTCCAATTTGAATTGTGGAACTTTCATTTAGAAATATTAGATTTAAAGGCCAAAGTGAGCAGTTTGAATTTAAATTTTTTAAAGTTTAAAAAAAAAAAAAAAAAAAATGTTTACACTAATACTACTACTTAAAATATTCAAAAATCTCAACTTGAGACTTTTACCAATTTTACAAGGGCAACCTTCAAAATTCACAACATCAAACTTCAAAATCTGCATTAAAAAATTATTTTTTTAAAAAATAAATAAATAATAATAATAAAAAAAATTGCATCAACTTTGACTGTTATAAATTTCAAAATGGTAAAAATCTAACAGTTGAAATATTTTATGGTAGTTGACTTCAAGATCTTACGGTTGAAAGTAGAAAAAAAAAATGTAAAGCTTTTGACCATCTCTCAATTCTAAGAAGTTGGTCAAAAATTGCAATTTTTGAGGTTTTGAGACCCAAGACATGCCTTGGGCACTTAAAGTTTAATAATCTAAACATGAAATGAACTAAGTATTTTAATTAAGTATCTTAATTATAATTAAGTCAAAGATTGATTTAATTACATCTATCTAGCAAATCCTAGAGGATAAGAATCTAATAACCAGACAATTGAATCATAGAGAATTCTTAGTCTTTCTATTAGAGAGTGTGTTCTTAGTTTTTTGTGGTATGCATAAAAAGTGATCCAAAGGTGATGTTTGTTTGTTTATCTGTCATCCACCCACACTTTGGAGACTTTCTAATACACAATATTTTTGAAGCAACAAGGAAAGGTGCTAGAGTTCAATTTTGTTGTTCCTGCCCATTTTTGTTGTTATTGGGTGCAAAAGATCACTAGTAGAAATAGTCTCAAGATTTTTTCCAAATTAACTTGTTTGTAATAATGTAAAATTGTCTATTTGAATTATATCTCACATGACATCATAATCAATTATCACAATTGTCACTTTTACTTAAATCTCTATTAGTGTAGTAGGAAATGTCAAAGCCTACTAGACTTGTAGAAATTTGAAAAGAAGTGACAATTTTATTTATTAGCTTTGATGTCATTACATACACAATTTAAACAGACACTCTTTCAATATAGATAGATAGAAACTGTGGTCTCTTTCTAAGGGGTTGACGTGAATGAAGTGTCCGTTTGTGCTCTTAATATCCCAATGGCCACCAGACAAGGGGAGACACTCGTTGAACATAACACAAAAGTTATTATGAATAAATTTTTATACATATCGGTTACTCATGACGTTGAATTTAATAAATTCCACAAGAGTTAACCCTAAATGCCCATAGATATATGTACAAAGAATTTCATCAGAAACAATTCAATGCTCAAATAATAACCTTGCAAGGGTAAAACCTGCCAAAATCTTTACGAAGGAAAAAGGGTCCAAATCTACACCCTTTGCACTCAAATTCTTTCCTTATCTTCAAAATACCTTTGATTGGGTCAACATTTTTACCACTTAATGTATACTTTATTTGGAACCTATTCCCAAAAAAAAAGTTGAAATCGAACTATGGATGAAGCAGATATAGCTCCTTAAAAATTATCCACTTTTTCTTCTTCTCCATTGTAGAAACATCATTGAAAATCCGGTACCAAAAGTATTTTGACTTCCAGCTACAAAGTTGTTATGTTTTATCTTAAGATTATGATCATGTAAAAAAAAAAATCATGATTTTTTTGTTTATTTTTTGATTTCCCATAATTGACTCGCAAAGGTATAATATGCCCCATGTTTGAAAACTCAAAAATAAGAGTTGTCTTCACTAAAATGCACTTCATTTATTCATAATTCATTGTATGAGTCTGCAAGTTTTACCACAAACTAGACTTGATTTGGGACCCAAGTGATTTTGTCCAAAATGCAATTTGGATGGAAGAACTTGTGGCTCTTCAGAGTTTCTACCTTTCATCCAAGATGTTGTTTTTTGACATCTTGGGCGTGTGACTCCTAAAGGCCCAGGGGTTTGAAGAGAAACTTAGATGTGTTATAAATTGTGTATTCCCCAACTCTTATGAAGATTTGTTCAAAAAACAACATGAAGACCTTAATCTTGAGATTCGACCCGTACGGTTAAATTCCTTAAAATAAAAAATATTTAATTTGTAATCAACTAAATAAACTAACCCTTTAAAAATTAATAGAAATCAAACTTTCTATTTTTAGTATTTGATATTTAATACGATTGGCTAAAAACTTATAATATATGATATAATGTAAAGAGGCCACTAATAACCTAACCAAAATACCATTTGTTTCTCAAAACAGTAAGATCAACACTACAAAAACCTTGCCATATTTGTGTTTGAAGGCTTGGTGTAACAATCTATAATTATGAACGAGGTTCTGGATGTAATTCTCAACTTACCAAACTTCTGAGAAACAAAATGTTTTTTGGAAAAGAAGCTCTTTTTAGGTATATACTCCTCTTCAAAAATTCATAAAATGGTTGATTGGGTTGTTAGGGGTTAAGGGTTAAAAAGGTTAGACTGTATTCCACCACCTACTTTACAATATATTGGGATTTTGGCATCACCCCTTAAGTTTTACACCATGTCTTATTGTTGCAAATCAATTTATGATATTATATAATATTTCTTCCCGTGCATATTAGTTTTTTTATCAATACTTCCAAGTAGAGTAACTAAATCATTTTAGAACCTGGTTATTGGAGTTAGGGATTTCAGGTACTACTCTCGAAACTCTCGTTGCTACAACTATTGAGGAGTTAGGGATATTAGGTACTACTCTCTAAACTCTCGTTGCTACAACTATTGCCCTAGCCCAAGCTCTTGGGAGTGGGCAATTTACTTCAGGCACACTCTTACATTTTAATATTTGAGAAAAACTTCTGCAAATTAATGAATTTAACACAAGTTACTTGTAAGTTAGTGCCACCGCATTGTCAATGAACTCCAAGTCACTCTTAATGACACTTTAAAGTTAACAAATTCCAAGTGATTGGTTGAGGTGAGGTTGCTAACTTCCTTAGTGGAATCTTAGTAAGTACGTTCCTTAAAAGTACATAGAACATATTTAAAACTTCTCTTTGTAATTTAAATCAAATACATTGTTTAGTAATATCCAGCAAAGACATTTCATATTTTTCAAATTTCTGACTAACTTCGAAGAAAATTTCTAGAGATTTAGGCAATTTTGATTTAATTAATTATGCCAAATCTGGTATTAATACTAGAATACTAACACCTCAAAAGTATTGCTATTAAATCTGTAAAAAGTATATTGCTCCCAAATGAGATGAATCTTCCATAAAAAATTTAGTGAAGACTTCCTAAAAAGAACACAAAATAACACAAAGGTGTCATTTTAGTTGCTTTTAGCTCCGTTATCTTGAAATGAACCCATGTAACACTCTTCTTTTCCACATCCTCTCACAAACCTCAATCCTATGGTAGTTTTGTACACATTGTGCATCATGAGGAAGGAGGATTGCAAAATAAAGGTTAGAAAACCTCTCTACTTCCAACAGCAGATCACTTTAATCAAAACAAGTTGCAACAAAACCTACAACCAATGCTATGAAAATAACATGCTTAACAAGCACGCAACTTTCCTTGTAACAAAGTTTTCCTTGTAACAAAGTTAATTGAGAGAATCATTTTTGGTTAATGGGTGAAGTTGGTTGAAGATTGGACCAACTGGAATCATGACTTCTGGACTTAATTAATTATAAATCTTAAAAGGAATAATCGTATGTGACTATGACCACCTCAAACACAATCTGGTGTATATATTGCAATCCCACACAACCGGTATGAACGATACTTGATACCGAATCTTTCTCGGATCAAATCAAGGATTATGATTCTGGAAGCCAAGCCTATTTGATGTAGTTAGTTAGTGAAGGAAATGGGATGAATTAGGCAACAGAAAGATCGTCCTCAAATCAGCAACATAACTAATGCACGTCTCCAATCGAACCATGACCTCCAGCTCAAACACCGAGAAGAAACAATCACTTCTGTACATAAAGAGAAGATTTGACTTTAGTGACCAGTATAAAGCAGGCAAGATATATTCATGGTGAATGTACTTACTGATTTAAGATTGTATCGAAGGTCGGAAACACAGCAATCTAAGCGGGCCGTTGCCAGAAGCCAATTTCTGGAGATAATCTGGAACTAAAAGTTGTGGGACAGAACTAGAATGCCAAACATCAAACAAAGCAAATCCATGGGCGGCAGCCGTGGCCAAGATGTCAGCCTCAGAGACCTTTCTAGCATAGTGGCAGAGCATGAGCATGGAGGTGCTTTCCTTGGCGATGAGAGCGCTGGCAGTCTCAAAAAGCAATGGCACAGCAGCAGCCACATATGTGACATCGGTACCCACGATCACTTCGAAGGTACTGCAGTCAGTCTTGATAGCTTCAATGTCACTTCCCTTTCCCCAGGCTAGTGTCCGGCAGGCTACTTTCTCTACAGGAAACGAACTGGAGTTCAGATCAATGTTTTCCTGAAGGAGACTCATGCTTGCCGGATCACCATCGGTGGCAAAAACTGTTGCAGCAGAGGTTGATGCAATCAAAGAGCAGAGGGCTGTTGCTCCACATCCGAGCTCCAACACTCGCTTGCCCTGTACCAGAGAGGCGTTGGCCTCCAGCACCGCCGCAAGTGCTGGAGCTGCATCCCACAGAAGCAAGCCCGTTGCTTGTGTTGTGTGTTGGTTTTCCCTTTCTAAGCACTTGGCCAACAGCACCTGATTCCCAACTTTGATTTCTCTCACCTGTCCAATTGGTTGGAAGAACTATAAGAATACAGGACCTCGAAAACCTATTATACCATGAAAGTAGTGGAGCCGGGTAAGGACTATGAAAACTGCCTCATTTGTGTGAACGTGCTTCTCACTCACCTCAAATGTGGGTGTCCCCAAAAACAGATTTGCAACACCTTCAGAATTGTCAACTGCAAGTGACTCTTGTGCTAAAGTGTCCGCATCTACAGCTGCTTGTTGCGTATCTTCCTTTGAAGGAACGCAATTATTTTGGATCTCCTCTCCTCCGTCAAGAGAAAACTCGGCTTGAATCCAACGCCTGTGTAGGTGTTCCATGCAAGCAGTCAGACTTTCTCTGCTTCTTATGAGCTCCTAATCTCAACAACACACGTTCTCTTCAAAGGAGTACACGCTTAAGAGTAAGAACAAACACTTCAAGACAACAGACCCAAATGCAAACTTCACGATAATCGATATATAAGGAACGGGAAATGGCATCTCTCAGTTGAATTTTGAGGACATGATTATGACCTGTTCATAACAAGTGCCCGAGAACGATTCTCCAATTGACGGCAATGCGTGGTGACTCCCTCACATGTCATTCCCTCCTCTTTGAACAGATTCACAAGACCGTCCTCTGAAAAATAGTAAGCACGCTGCAAAACTCAACAGAATGCTTATTAAGTAACGCACTATTGAGGCCGAGATCACTACGTGCTTCTTGAGGTTGCACACGAGTTACGAAACTCATCTCAGCGAATTTCTCCACCCTCAATCTTGTAAAAAACTCTCTCAATCCTATAGAAATGGATGAATTACATACCGTTCCATCACCCCTTGCGAAGAAGTTTTCACTAATTTTCTGATCCTTTTCTGTCAACCTCTTCTGTAATGGAAATTCCACACAGTGTATCAGAAAATGGCGATGACTTTATGAATCATAGACTGCCATAGGTGAATATGGAGAGTGTAAGCAGAATGTTCACTCGCCATACCTGTGCCAGATCACCCACAGCGTAATCCCGCACTAAAACATAACCACCTGGCTGTCACACCAGATCACCAGCTGTGATTATTATTAAGACATCTTCAAATGTAAAGGTTGGAAAATGAGCTGGTAGATGACATTCAAAACAACAGCAGATCTATTCACTCACAGATGAAGTGAAATTCCTCCAGAAATATATATATCTCGATGGGCATATCAAGCACCAAGCCACAATTAAGACATGTGCTTAGTTGCATTGAATTTGAGATGATGGTGAAAGCACTAAACGTAACTTACTGATGTATTATAGATAGGCAACTTCCAATCTCTCAACGGGCTATTGTAATGCTAACCTTAAGGACGCGCTTAATGTTCTGGAGAACGCCCGACATTTTCTCAGGAGAGACTGCGGATAGCATGAACACCTGTTAAAGAATGATGAACGAAAAAGTTAGATCTGCTCGATTGGTTTTGCTTATGACCACTTTAGTATGCATCAATCTCTATTTGCTGAAAGTATCCATGAGATATTTCGCAATCCAGCACAAACAAATTACTCCACATAAAGAAGTCGGATTGTTGAAGCATTATACAATCGCGTATCCAAAGAGCATACGAAATCTTTTCGATCCTACTAAATCATTTGGTACTATTTTCGAAATCCCCAAGGATGCTCACTGAAAGCAAAAATTGAAATAATTCACCCACGTCTTGTTCTCACCAGGGTGACAACGTCAACAGAAGCTGGTAGTATGGAAGCAGATAAGTCCTGGGACGTCACATCACATACAAATGCATTCACTCGACCTTCTTCATAATGTTTGTGTGCCTGGCATCGTCAACATCAGCTCCATCTCAATCATGCGCTAGCTCGGTACAACATCATAGATATAATGAAAGTTGACAAGAACATCCTAGAGGAAATGGGCCTCTCGTAGAGTGGTACACATTCGTGACTCTCTCAGAAGTAAGCAGCTAAGCTATAAATGGCTCAATCTTCATACACTTGGACACAATAATCTGTACTTCCTCGAATGCAAAACCTCCTCTTCGCCCAAAAATTGTACTAAAAGACAGTCGCATGCACTATATAAATGAAGTACCGGTAGGATCAGGTGTGCGAGATTTGAATGCTACCTTGACAAGGTCGACAGCACGTACAGAGAAGTCACAGGCATGTACAAAGATGTCAGGATACTCAGCAAGTAACGGGAACACTGTATTCCCAGTCCCGCATCCGACCTGTAGATGTCAGAACCGCCAGTATTCAGAAGCTGTACACAAATTGCCTACACTCCAACCAGCAAAGAATCTTGTACATCCTGAAAGACGCATCCAGCTGCAACTGGTAACAATCATGCAGACGACTGGCAGTTGTGCATACCTCCAGAAGCACTCGCTTGCTGCCGGCGGGTTCCTTCTTGTTAATCTGCAGATGATCACCACATCTAGAGTAAAAAGGCGCACTGTGTCTATCAACTGGGAAAGGACGATCAGACTGCACCAGCCGCTCAAGTAAAGAGCAGCCATATACTTTCAGATCACCTGTCTCATTCCTCTGGAAGCTTAGCAACTTCGACTCAACAAGTTTGACATGATAAGCTATAAACTCATATCATCTTTAGCATTGCAACTGAGGTAGCAACGTCTCCACCTTACAAGTAGATGGCTTGAAACCTAGCCTTTAAACTTTCCGACTATCCCAAACTTGTGGCCTCAGTCAGTGTGAAATTCAATGAGGATCTCAAAGCAGAGAAAGCATACCTACCATACCTCCGATGTAGTCGCCCCACTCCTTATCGAGATAATGCCGATCTTTGAAAAACTGCACTCGTTTCAAAAAGAAACTGTCAATATTCTTAGCTACAAATAAGTAACTCGAGCAATCTCAATTGAATTACTGAATTATAAAATTGAGCAATGTAAAGGCTGCCGTTCACGTACACGATCAGCATTCCGCTTGTAAAAAATCTCCCAGTTCTTGCAGGCTTCTCTCTCATACTTGTCTGCGCTAGACACAGACTTCGATCAGCAGAAAATTCAAATGTCATAAGACGCATTACATAAACAGAATCAAGACCCTAAGCAGTGCAACTCAACTCATTGCAACACCCTAGGCATGCTTTTAAAAACTTTAAAGCAGTATCTCCCGGTCAATTGAATCAAAGAACAAATCACTTGACTCGTCGATTACTCTCTTGTAGCTTGTTACTGTCCAACTCTTCAAAGCTAAGAATAAACTCGAAAGCGACATACTCTAGGGTTTAAGCTAGGGTTTAAGGTTTCGAGAAATTGAGAAAACCGTAGATTACCGGATCTTGTTGTCATGACGATCAACCTGGAATCCTAGAGTGCGAATTTTGACAGATTGTTGACTCGATTCAAGATAGAATGCCGAAACATTACTCGTAAAGATATCTTCACTATTATGCTGAATTTCTAGAGTTCATTAAATACCGTAATCTTCAAATGCAATTTATGATGCGGGAGCATTTAAGAGGTAATGAGAAGTGCTGTACCTCGCAAGTAAGGCGACACACAGTCGGATTTTTTAGGATAAATCTGCACCCGCGTCGTTGAGGGAACTGCAGTTGATGATACTCCTGCTGCTGCTGCTGCTTCTACTTCTGATTCCGCCATGATTCCTTAGCAAGCAATTGCAATGCGATTGCTGACTAGCTCCGATGAAGAAAGAATCGAAGTCTTCGAAGCGGAGGAAGACTTGGCAACATGATTTCATGAATGTCGCCGGCGTGCCTATGACCGCGTTCTAAGGGAGATCTGTGACCGTGTTCGTGGTTTGATTGTCTCGGTCTCTCACCCCCGTTCCAAATGTGTCAATCAAAGAGTTAAAAATAGGAAAGATGTGAAAATAATTTGTTAGAATCTATAGTCAAATATCTCTAGCTTGTGAAGGTTTTTATAGAGAGAAAAAAATTGACAACACTTGTAAAAGTGAGATCAAGTATAAGGTATTTTGTGCAATAATTTTGCAAAATTACTCTTAAGTTGTAAGAAGTTGAATTTGAAGTTCTATATGAAAAAACTTTCTGCACACTCAAAGCATCTTGAGTAGAATAGCAATTGCAACAAGAGTAATGACACTTAGCCAAGAAACAAATCTTATCGAAATAAGCTCTTCATAAGTCCACACTTTTTTTGCATTGGTCCCAAATAAATTTCCTTTCTATATTTCTATATATGTGCCCAACACCACATGATGAAAATTCAGAAGTTCTGAAGTCTAGAAGTGAAGGTAATTGAAGAAGATGACGCAATTGGTGGGACTTAAATCTCTCCAACGTCTGGTAGAAAATGATGTGCTTGGAATATCTCCAAAAGACTGGTTAACATGAAGAACACAAGATATTGAAATCTCGTTAAGAGTCAAACCAACTATGAAAAGACAATGTGGTAGGTGGGAGTGATTTTCCTCCACAAATTAAGATAACTTGAAGGACATGACGTGGTGGGTCAAAGTGATTTTCCCCAACGGTGAAGATAACTTGAAGAACACGATGCTGGTGGGGTCGGAATATCCTCAAGGGTCAATCTAACTTGTAAAACACGGCGCGGTTGGTGTGGATTAATTCATCAAGATTTGAAGTTGATTCAAGAAGTTGAGGCAGTTGGGTAGGTGGCAAGGCCCGTACTACGACTCCGGAATTAGCAACCTTTGGCGAGTGCAAGGCACGTCTATGCGAGTAGGATAGCACGTCTCGTAGGTGAAAAAAAAATCTTTCTTTTCCAGATTTAGGTCTCCCACCCCTTTAGCATTAACTAGAAAGTCTCTAAGACCACTAGTCTTAAGTAAAAACAAACAAGATTACCCAAGTTTTTAAAGTGTGGTCATAGATGTAGTGCTTGCATACAATATTAAATGATGGGTTTACTTTCTCTAATCACTTGGTATATAATATGATAGTTATAGTAGCCTATAATGACTAAAAGTCTAAAAACATTGTTTTTTCGGTGTGATCAAAAGTAAGTTGTTAAGATCCAATCCTATAGTATTGTAACAACTCATTACAAATGACATGAATCACATTGAAGTGATGAGGCCATATAGATTGGGAGCCCCTGCTGTAAACGTAATCAATAATGATCGTGAAGTTTTATTGTTTTTACATTGGAGTTGGGTACATTTATAAAATATTGCAATCATAAACTAGACTAATGTTTATATCCATCCCAATAACATTGTGATACCATAAAAGGTAGAGATTTTTTCAGCAATTATTTTATCAATTATCTTTGTTCATAACAAATTAGTACTCCTACTTAGTGTCTTTATGCAAAGAAAAAAATGCTTAGTTATCACGTGATATATGAAGTATATAGTGTCCCTCTGATGCATCTCTTGGACCTCAAATAACCTTTCAAATTTGATCAATGGTCAGTAAAAAATTCATTAAAATTATTGTATGTGCTCGACTTCCACGTTTTGAACCCTTGCAAGAATCTCTTCTATCATTTTCCAAGAATTTCCACTCAGAAATACAACGACCACAAATATTTCGTAAAGATGGCGGAGCATTGTATTAAAAATTGTGTATCGGTACGTTTGTACATTCACATATATCTATCATTGCATGAATCTAATCAAGATTGAACTAATTGCTTGCAACAAATGTAAAATTGAAATTTGTAGTTTATATTAAGATGATAACCTTGAGTCAAATATAATTATCCTAGTTGACTTTATTATTGATTCTAGAAAAAATACAAACTTTCACATTAATGTAATTTTCTTGCAAAGTAGGCAAGTGAGTTCAAGAAAGAAGCTTATCGAAATTACTTGTACTCTAGTGGAACCATTGACTCTCTTACCCAAGGCAAATTAAATTCATAATAAATTAAACCAAACAAATAAACATTGACTCAATAAAAATTCAAGTGAACTAGTTAAATAGATTTGCAATTCTTTCGCACTTGCAAAGTATAGCTTGAGAAATTTTCCGTGTACATAAATTAAGCAATATTTTTAAAACAAATTCTTGCTCTAGTATACAAGTACTCATAAGGAATTCTAAATTACATTGTTTCAGAAAAATTAATGAAAACTACCTTCTAAAAGAAGTTCGCTACAAAAAAATTTGAACATAAAATTTCTCAATGCCTAAACTTAGATAGTGTTTAATGCAGTGTTAGTGATGCTTTATGAAACCCATGACAAACCAGAGAATGCTCTTGAGTAAGCCCTTTTATTGATAGCGGAGAAATATTGTTTTGAAACTTTTCTCCATAGGAATTTGTAAGATGAATTTAGTTCATTGTTGTCAATAAAATCCTAACATTCTTTCTCTACAAGTGCCTTTGCTAAATCTCACTTACAATAGATGAAATAGTTATTCTCTAGTATGAGATTATCTATATACTAAAACTTATTAGAATGGATACAAATAGGTGATTTATAGTGTCATTTCCCTTGTGTATATGTATGTGTATATCTACATAAATATGTAGATTTGTAGATATAAAGAGGTAAAGAAAGATTAGATTCTATCCATATAAGTATTTGAGTAGCATGAGGAAATTAATACATTTCGACAGATTCATTCGTAAAGCCTTAGGAGGGCCCACGATTGCCGAGCATGAGCAATTGCAAAAAGAGAAAGACGAATTACAAACCAAATTTGATGTCCTCCTAAAACAACATGTAGAAGCTTGTGAACAGGTATGAAAATAAAATAAAAATAATAAGATTCTATTGTTCTCGAAACATGTTGTTTTCTTATTGACCCAAAAAATAAAATAAAATAACATAAAATAATAATACTAATACTACTACTAATAATAATAATAATAATAATAATAATAATAATCCTCTACAAGTAGAATCTAAGGATGTTGTAGAACAATATTTAATTCAAGTAATTTTAATGCCATCTTATGCATTTGAACTAATTTTTGCTCATCGAATTAGCTCCAACTCCTAGCACCAATGGACGAAGACACTCTAGGAGCCAAGTTGCCTTCACCTAAACGAGCAAGTTCAAGAGGGAGTCAAAAAGGAAGTCAAAGAGCAAGCCTCAAAAAAGCCAAAGAATAACCTTAAAACTCTTCTTTTAACCCTTATACGCCCAAGAGAGCCGAGGGGCTTGTTTCCAACAGAATATGCTCTACACGTTTCAATGTACTCAAATTATCTCTTACAATTTGATGTCAAACTAGTCACCTTCTTGTAATGCATTCAAAAAGTGGAAATTTTCAACTCAAATCACAATTTGTATGAGTGATTTTCTGCCTTGAAAGGATTGTGGTAGGTAGGTTGGTATTGTACATAACCTTGTAGGAGGTTGCAAGCTCATCATTGATTGGTTCATTCATGATGCCCAAGTTCAAAAAGTGCATTATTCATGATGCCCAAGTCCAAAAGATGCTATGATCCAATTTTGCGCTGCCCGTTTTAGACCCCATGGGTGTTTAAGACAAGAAAAGAATAAATTGTTCACTTCATTCGATATGTTTAAAATCCTCAATAAAAGATTTACTAAGAAATAGAGAATTCACTACTCCTTGTTTGATGTCATCTAAATCATCAAACGAAGTTAAAACGATAAAAAAATTCTAAGTAGCAACCCAAATTCATTTAAAAACACCCACATAAGATTTACGGCATGTCCCACTTAGCCATGGAACATAACATATATTCCAAACCTCATAATGAACCCCGAATTCATCTGCAAAAGATTGTGATTGCGGCAATCGTCAAAGATTGCGGCAAACCATTATTTGAGGTTCGGTATCGCGAAAGGGGCAACCATGGCATAGCATAACATAGCATATCCCGGAATTTTATAGTATTTAACAGAAAGTTAGGATGCACCAAAAAACTCCCGGGATGATGCAACCCGTCCCCCGGCCGACCCGGACCTGCCCCTAAAATTTTAAAAATTTCTGACCATGACGCTGCGGCTCTGTCAAGGACAGTGGGTTGTCCCCCCCAAGACACGTCACCCTCGTTCTGCCAAAAAATCTCAACTGATACCTAAATTATCTTGTCGCAAATTAAAATTGCGAAGCTGATAAGGATGGAATGGATCACCGTTTATCGGTTGTGAGTTCGTTTCAACAAAACGGATTTTGCGTTTTGGTTGCGGGTTTTGTGTTGTTGTTGTTGTGCGTGAAGAGATAACACCGAGTTGGTTTCAATAAACAGATTTTGTGTTCGGTTTGCGGGTTTTGCGTTGTTGTTGTGTATGGAGCTATAACACCGAGTTGGTTTCAATAAATGGATTTTGCGTTCAGGTTGCGGGTTTTGTGTTGTTGTTGGGCGTGAAGCTATTAATAACACCGAGTTGGTTCCAATAAACGGAGTTTGCATTTGGGTTGCAGGTTTTGCGTTGTTTTTGTGCGTGAAGCTATAACACCGAGTTGGTTCCAATAAACAGAGTTTGCATTTGGGTTGCGGGTTTTGCGTTGTTTTTGTGCGTGAAGCTATAACACCGAGTTTGTTTCAATAAACGGATTTTGCATTTGGGTTAAGGGTTTTGCGTTCTTGTTGTGTGTTAAGTAATGACACTTATTGTGAACAATGGTCTGTAAGTCAATAGATGTTTTATTCCATTTTTTCATTTTGCTTTCATTCGAGGGATTATACAAGAGTACATGCAAGGAACCTTCCGTATTTATGTCAAGCAATTTTCCATGTACATATTTTTTTCTTTGTACTTTTTAACATTTTAAAATATTTCAGTTGTGAGGATTTGTAAGTACAAAAAATGATTTTCAAGTTTGTATAATTTTAATGTGCAAATTCAATATTTGAAAGTTCAAGATGACTCTTACTATAATATCCATACTTGCATCGAAATGAACTCATTGTTGGTAAACTAGATGGACGAGCAACAAAAATGGTCGTTTTGCATGGGTACCTCAAACCGGTTTAGAGGGATAACAAGTTAGTCATCTCTAAGGCATTACGCCACTAACTAGGCGTGAACTAGCAAAGCTTTCACACATAGAGGACTACACTAAATAGGTAGACTAGTGTTAGATACACTAATTCATATAAACATGTTATTACTGTTGGTCAATATTTTTACCCTCTACATCAGATGGGGATCCTTCCCTAGTATTGGAATCAATACTCTTAGTAATAATTTCTTATCAAAAGCAAAAATTTACATCATTTTCAAATCTCATAACACCAATCAATGTAGTAGTCTCACCAATGGTGTCATGACATCCACACATACATTTGACGACATATCAACCGAACACTATATTCACGCTATTCCTGAATTACGTTTGATTTTATTTTATTTTTTTTTATTTTTTTTTTTTTTCTAATATGTGAACACTTCTCGCTTGAAAACATTTACATGCACACACAAGAAAAAACCTCATAAAAAAGCATCTTTCTTTTCCTATTCAAAGCCTAAACAAACAAAGTACCAAGATAGACCGCTAGTACTATATTCAAGCCGACAAATATTAACAAGGACCACATCAAACGATCTTTAGGTACCCGGGTTGAAAACGACATAGACACAAAGGTACCGCTTAAAAGCGATAAACGTGCTTTAGGTAAACCTCCGTGTTGACGGAGATAGACTCCATTGTACCTGCTAATTCAAAAATTCTGCAAAAAGTAAACACCTTGTTCGTCTGGAAAATGACGATAGATTCTTTTTTAAAATTTTTTGTTTTGCACATGACGTCCTCTTGCGCATGCTTTTTACCATCCATATAAAAAACCACTGTTTCTAGAAAAGGGTTTTTGCTAAATTTGCATGGAGTCAATCTGGTTTTAGGGTGCGATGGTCAAGATGAGTTTATTCCGTTGGCATATTGAGTACCATGATCTGGTGACAAAGCCACAAAGTGGGGGACGTATGGCTTTATGTCGTCTAAATGCAAATCATGTGATGTTAAGAATTAGGACTTTATTAATCACGCCAAATATCATATGACTATGCCATTTTAGTGTGAATTATGGCTACTTACTAGAAATGGCTTTCACTTTTTAAGACGTAAAGTCAAGTGGCTAAAAACCACCTCCAAATAATGCTTTGCAAATTCGTTTGAGACTTGGAGAATTGTAAAACATATGAAAGTTGCGTATAGAAGTCCTTGCATTACTACTACTAACTGAATTGGATCGAAATTTATCTGAAGATGATGATTATGAAAAAAAAAGTTTACTTAAAAATATTTTCGCTTTCACATAATGGGCTTGCAATGCCCCATGTTTGAACACCCAAAAACAAGAGCAGCCTTCACTAAATTACATGCCATTAGTTCATACTCTATTGTATGGATCCAAAATTTTTACCACACAAACTAGACTTGATTTGAAACCCAATCCAAGATATTTCGTCCAAAACTTAATCTCGATAAAGAAGTTATGGCTCTTCAAAGTTTCTGCCTTTCATCCAAAACGTCGTTTTTCGACATTCGTCTCGCTTGACGTGAACATAACACAATACGTCCTTTCGGTCGCCACACGCATACATTACGTAGAGCACTATCATGTACCTTGTGACATATACACTAGACGGGAAGCTTGTTTGCTTGCATTCAAACATAACACTTCCTTTTTCATGTGACTCCGTGCGAGCAGAGAAGCACATACCTCATGTCTGGGAAGGCCTTGAATTATTCGGTCATAGAATTGGTGGACCATTTGCTTTTGCTCTTTTGACAATATGAAGACAAGTACTACATTCCAACAATCATCACATGGCGAAGCTTTATAATTTCTCTTTCTTTCGTCTAGTCGGTGTTGCTTGCTCTTGTAGTCTATGGACTTGAAGGTACACACCGCGCAACTTCTTCGACAAGTTCAAGATTCTTTGGTTCACCCCCTAAATCTTCTCGGTGTTTTTTTGTTTTTGGAGGTTTGAAACCTCAAAACTGCGATTTTCTACCCCTATGCACTCTCATAGTTTTTTTTTTTTTTTTTTTTTTTTTTTTTTTTTTTTTTTTTTTTTTTTGAACTTTCAACTATAGGATCTTGTACCTATGACTATTTTTAGTTATTTCAGAGAAACTGGACGTTGTATATCTACCATATGATGGATTGTAACATCTGGAGTTTGTCTGCCAAGTTTTTTTGGGAATCGTGAAAATTATTTTTGAATTTTTTTAAGGTAAATAAAAAGATATAATTTGTTGACTTGAGTCGCTTTGGAATTTGAGTTAGTAATAACATATCTCAAAAAAGAAAAGTAAACTTTTACTTTCTTAAGATCGCTCATTTTGACTTGAAACCTAAATTTGATAAAATTTGGAGTATGTCTTTGCAAACTTTACCACATACACTTTGCAGTATAACGAGCACACAATAGATATCTCAGGAAAAAATATATTATTGTAGCCCCTTCATGAAAGCTGCTCCAATTTGCAAAAAACCCATTTTAGGTCTTAAGGAGACTTAGAAATTGAATTTTTTTTCTTAAGCCAATTGACTGATGATAATGATGCATGGGCATGCTCAACATAATTATCGACATGGAAAAAAAATATATATAAACAAGATGTTTGAGGTAATAATCATCAAGTTCCCCTTTCCACAAAGCAGACTCCATCTACCGAAACTTTTTTTTTTGCATCAACTTTGAATATTATGATCTTACACATGACAAAGACCCAAAATTTAAAATTTCAAGCACAACCTCTAATGATAATTCTCTTCAAAATCCTACGATTCAAATTTTCAAAAAAATTGTAAAACAATTTGAATTCTCATACCCCAAAGTTTACAAGGTGATAAAAAATTGCAGTTTTGGACTTAGAAGCTCCAAAATCACCATTGTCGTTTAGGGTTTATTTATTATGTCTAATTGTAATTCATAAATTATTGTGGTAACTGTTAACTTGTAACAGTCCATTAAAAACATTGCCTTATTATCTATAGTGTCCAATAATAATATCAAGTAATGATCTTGCGGTGACTGTTAGGGCATTGATTAAAGGGGAGTTATTTCAGTCCCTTAGTATTATTTAGATAAAGTAGAGGCACTTGTGACCGGTCATTTTAGAGCTTTTTATAAAGGATATTAGAAGAGGATCAATGTTGAATTGTGGAGAATACCGTTCCACCATAGCAGGTTTTCGTTCATAAACAATTATTTTTTTATAACGTACAAAATTAGAAATTATAAGCCAAGAGGAATGAAAAGTTGGGAAATTATACTATGAAAGGGTATTCAAAAGCTCATAAATTATATATAAAAAAAACAAAAGACAGATTTCAAAATACGGCAGACGAACCGTATTTTTTCAATATTCGTTCATTGAGGACCGAACGTGCTATGGTGGTATGGTACATGTATTGGGAATATCATTGATCAATGATGTTTTCTGGAAATTTCTTGATAGTAGTAAATCGCATATTAGCTTTTGAGTGGGAAAGTCATCCTACACCCAATGGCAAGAGCTAATTCACATTATGGTGGAAAAGAGGTTCAAGCTAAGAGGATTTTGAGACGTGATCTACGTAAGTAAGACTTTTGATAAACCTTGTATGGATAAGAGTCTAATTTTCAATCAAGCATGTTCCGAAATTCAATTGATAGGTTGTCATATTCATTGTGATGTGAACTAGGTATAATGGGTAGGGCATTCTATAACCACCAACACACTTTTAATCGATCACTCTACAAAATTCTCTTGACAAGTTTCTTTGTTCACTGTAGTGTAGACCAACTTTAATATAAATGGTAATTCATACCCAGGAACACAGTACATTTCAAATTCTCTTCACCAGTTGTCTTAATCATTGTGGTGTAGACTAACTATAACGTCACTACGATCTATAACCACCAACACACTTTCAATTGGTCACAATACAAAATTTTGTCGACCAGTTGCTTTGTACACTCTAGTGTATACGAACTTAAACATATACTTAGGGTGATCCAAAACCACCAATACACTTTCAATCAATCGCATTACAAAATTCTCTCAAACGATTGCCTCATTCACTATGTTGTGGACTGACAATACCATATAGGGTGATCCATAACAACCAACACACTAACAATCAATCACGTTGCAAAATTTTCTTCAGAGGTCGCCTTATTTCCTTTGGTGAGAACTAACAATACCATATAAGGTGATCTATGACCACCAACAACAAAGATCACATGATTACATGTAAACACATAAAACCTCGATATGATATAAAACTTGTTGAAGAAGGGAACACCATTACATCCCTCAATCCGCAAATATAAGTGACTCAAAGGCCAAAGTATTTCCAATCATTTAAGGCATTCCTTCTTGGACCAATGGAATAATAAATAAATAAATTGTCACTCCTTACTAAAAGAAGACAATCTTTAAAAATTAAAAAAATTAAAATGAAAATTCATTTCTCTAATATTTTCAAGCAAGCACATATAAGAACGAATACAAATTTTAGAAATCACTAGCGGGTAAACCAAAAATGGATCACTCTATTCCACAAACACACAAGGTACATGCAAAGGTGGTGACAACAATAAGAATCCTAAAATGGTGGGTGCTCGCTTGTACCTTATACATTGACTTTTGAGACGTGGTCGGAAACGGGGGTGCCTCTACCTTTGCGCTCCTCGTAATCAATATTTGCTCCTCAAGTTCAGTGCTTTTGTGGGAGAGTGCGGACAAGACATAGATATCTGCGTCCATCATTTTGAATTACCATAATGACGCACACCTCGACAAGCTTTTAAATTCCTCCATGGCACACATTTGGGCTTTCTGGTAATGACATAGCCAGTAATGACTCCGCACATTCGCATTCTAGGGTTCGATGGCATGGCAATATACATGGGGGCATGTCCCCCGGACGAGGGGGCCTGCCCCCTCCACGAAGCCTCACCCCCCCCCCCCCCATCATTCATGCCCCCATCTTTGTCCAACTAGTAATGAGTCCGCACATTCGCATTCTAGGGTTCGTAAATTAAAGAAAGATGGTATGGCAAGTTATGTACATGCGGGCATGTCCCCGGGATGAGGGGGTCGGCCCCTCCATGAAGCCTCACCCCCCATCATTCATGCCCCTCAACTTTGTCCAACTAGTAATGACTCCGCACATTCCCAATCTAGGGCTTTCAAATTAACCCCTAAAGGTCCAAGAAAGCGGAAATCGCTTTTTGGAATTTCCGCACGGAGAAAATTCAGCCAACTTTGACCATTATAATCTCAAAATTGGAGAAAAATTTGCGGTTCAAATTTGACATTCGAGAAAAGGGTCAAGATCCTACGGTTGGATCTTTTGATCAATGCTTAGATTGAGTTTCTTTGCACCTGAAGTAGAAGAAGGTTCTTTTTGATAATTTAAACAATTTTGTATCAAGGACCTTTAGGGGTTAAGAGAGATGGCATGACAATTTATGTATATTGCGGGCATGTCCCCGGGACAGGGGGTCTGCCCCCTCCACGAAGCGTCCCTACCCCCCCATCGCCCCCCCCCCATCATTCATGCCCCTCTGCAATAGTAGGTAATCCACTATTTGGTCAGAGAGTTCTATGACCAGCTTACCTAAAATAATTTAAATGAATTAAAAAAGTCATTTGTAGGTAATCTGCTTGGTAAAGTGAGTTTAAAATGGTGGTCTGTAACAACGGGTGAGGGTTCGCAGCAGCTACCAAGAGGATGAGAAAGTGCCACCCCATCCTCCCTCCCATCCCTGGAATTTTAATTTGAACCCCCCCAAGGCCATTTTTGATGATTTTGAATTCAGAAATGGGCCCTGCGGCCCCAAATTACTCCAGGAGCCTACTCCTTGGCAATTTAAACCAATACACTAAAAAATTAGGGGGCTCCTTTACCCCTCCCCATCCAACGCTCATCCTCATCTTCATCCTCTTGGTAGCTGCTGCGAACCCTTAGGCTGTAACAACACCGTTTGGAACCAAGAAAAGTGTTGTAATACAAATTATGAATCATACTAATTATCACCACATTATCAAGGTTTAGTCATAGTACACAATTCTAAGTAAGTGAGAGTGTTCACCGTACGTCTATGAGATGAAAAGCAAGAGTAATACATTCTAGAATAGCATGGTTACTAGAGTGCACGGAATATTCTTTACTTGTGTTAAGAATCTTTCTCATGGATATGTCTTTCTTTATACTTTGGAAACATTTTGATTGTGCGTATTTCTAAGTACATTTTTTTCAATGTATGTATGTATCTAAGTATATTAACTATTATTTGAAATATGAATGTACATGAAATACTATACATGTACTTTTTGTTTTACATGATACATGGGAAAAAATTATATGAAAGTCCATCAACTAGGAATAGTTTTTTTGTCTTATGGTTCCTAGGTTTTGTTTCTTATGGTTCCCAAAAGCTTGTGCCTTTAGTGTATTAAATATTCCCTATGGGTCTTATTGTAATTACATCTTCTCGTAAATATTACATGTTACCAATACCTTTGTAGTATGACAAAATTAAGGTTTTTCAATGTTGGTATTACAAATGTTGCAACTCCATGACAAAGGGAGTTTTTTAATTAGGAGTTTGGTTGTGTAAGAATGTCTTGTATACATTGACGGTGTCACACATATAGTGAATTGATGTTGTTTTATGTGGTTATGCAATAGCTTTGGGATATACTCTTTTTGTTCCATAATAAGTTTCATGTTTGTTAAAAACTTTGGGTTTACCGCATAGTTAGAAGAGCTTGGAATGAATTGTTTTGCCTTTGAGCAAGCTTGGATCTATTCAATTTTATATTGTACTAGAATGTACCCGTGTCTAGATACATACAATTCCTTCAATATTATCCCTCCTCCAAGCTCTAATGTGTAAATATCCTATCTTGGTATGAAGGAATGAATTCTTGACTTGTAACCTTCATTTTTGAATCTAATATCTATTATTGAAGGCATGTGGTTTGATTTTTTGTTTTGTTTTGGACATGACATCTGAACTCTCCGGGTTTTTTTTTTCTTTTTTTTCTTTTTTTTTTTTCTTTTTTTTTTTTCTTTTTTTTTTTTTTTTTTTTTTTCCCCTTTGGTTTGTAGAGTTGTGGAAAGCAATAGACTGCAAAATGGGTCGATGGATCACAAGATATTTAGAATTTTCAAGTATTTATGGCCCCCAAAATATTGGAATTTTTTTGTATGACCATAACAACGCTACGGGGACGTACTAGTTTTTATTAACTTACAAAATGTTATATAACATTTCAAAGCATATAGGTAGAAATTTAAAAATCAAGGATAAGCAACTAGTAAGGCATCCTCTGGAATGCTTGGATAGTTGTAGATTTACTCAATCTCATGAAACTTCTGAAATGAAGGATAAGCAAACACTAACGTGTCTTTCGAAATGCTTGGATAGTCGTATAGGATCGGATCTTCACCAAACTTTTAAAATAAAGGACAAGCTAACCATAATGCGCCCTTTGAAATGCTTGGACAGTTGTACACGTAGAAGTTCCACCAAACTTTTGAGATGAAGGATACCAAACAGTAACACATCTTCTGAACGGCTGAGATAGTTGTACGGGTACTAATCTCACAAAAGTAAAGAATACGCAAAGAGTCCATTGGAGTGTTTGAATAGCCGTGTTCTTATGAAATGAATGACAACCAACCAATAATAAGTCCTTTGAAATGCTTGAAATGTCATATCTTCATGGCCAACCTCCAACCACTTTTCATTCACTAAGCATATAAATTTGATAAACACTTCTAAGCAAACTTTTATATGCAACACTTAACCCCTAAGAGCCCAATCGACCATTTTATGGTCGATCCCGATTTTTGAGGAGCTGTACCTGGATAAAGAAGTTTTTTTTGGGAATCTTTTTTAACATTCCAGAAGTTTGGTAAGTTGGGAACCACATCCAATTTACAAAACTCTGTTTGGATTCATAGATTGTTCATAATAAGCCTTCAAACACAAACATGGCAAAGTTTTGTTAGTGTAAGAAAACTTACTATTTTGGGAAACTAGTAAGGTTCCTCATAGGTTACTTGTCGCCTCTCTTCATTTTATCATATAATATGTGATTTTAGCCAATCATAGCAATTTCAAATTTCTAATAATAGAAATTACATTTTATATTGATTTTCAAAGTTTTACTCTCTTTATTTAATTATTAAAGAAATCTTACTTATTTTAGGAGATTTAACCGTATAGATCTAATTTAGGGTTTAAGGTCTTTATACTATCTTTGGAGCGCTATTTCATAAGGGTTACCGAATTCATATTTTATAACACATCTAAGTTTTTCTTCAAACCCCTCGGGCCTTTAGGGGTTAATCTTCAAATGCCCAAACATATCCAATGAGCTTGCTTTCCAATGTTTTCAAAAAGGGTAAAGATCTTATTTTCTCCTCATTTCCTATTTATTTCCGTATATAACTCGTGATTTGATAATACAAATTTTATGCCTCAAAAAGAAAACCCATTTCTAAATGTTTCTAAAAGATGGAAATTGTGAAACTCAAGATTGTCATGCAAGAGAGTATGGGGAAGTGAGAGTAAAGACGAAAACGTACTCCAAATAATGGTAGACACAGTGACATTACAGAAGCTGCAGAATGTGACAATAACGAGGGAAGATGGCTGTCTTATTGAGGGCTCGGCACACAAGCAAGTCGAAAATATTCTCTATTCCTAGATCGGCGAAATTAGTGCCGGCATTGAAAGTCCCTTCTCCTTGTACCAGATCTACGAGTTTCGTGAAATCTACGAAACGAGAACACCGACCTGTTGACCTCGCGTAGATCACGTTGGCTAGGGTGCGAAGGCAAGAAAGGGAGAGCGAGCGCTGCCCCTCTATTGAGTCGGAGTTGCAGCCTTCTTCCCATTGCTAGCCTGGGCGGAGGACGTCGAGGACCACGGACGACGACGACGACGCCGACCACATCATTGCTGCGTTGTCGATGTGCCGAAGGTGTGGCCAAGTGGAGCTTCGGAATGCCGTTGCAGGGAGCCACTCAGGGCCTCATTTGGTCCAGTCTCGCGAAAGTAGCACCCGGTTTCGTCAAGTAGGGCGCCCGGCTCACTCTAGGTCGCCTCGTTCTCTTTTGCTGTGAGAGTACGCTTCCAGGAAGCCATTTCGGGCTAGATTTGGTTGTGTTTCGCATTTTTATTGGAATGCGAAGAGGTTTGGTTTTTTAGAGCCAGCTTCTCGTGGTAGCTCGTGTACGGGAAGTGGAATGTAGAGAGTTTTTTCGTTACTTAGAGACATGGATAGTGGACTGCACCGCTAGGTTGTGTGCGAATTAGTTTCGTGGTTTGAGAAATGCGGTTTTAGCTTTCTTGCAAGCGGTTCTTGCAAGCGTGTGGCGATGCGAGGGTTGGAAGGTTGGAGGAAGGGGAGCTCGTTATTCTGAGCTTTGTGTTTGGACCATTTAAGATCTGTTGTGTGCACGTGGCGGCGTGGCGACTTGGGAAGGGGCAGAGGAAGGTTACGCGTGGAGATATATGGCATTCGATTGTTAGAGGATGGTGGCTGGAGCGGGTCATGAAACGGGGAAGATGATATTGGAGCAAAGAAGTGGCGACGTTAAGAGTTCTTCTGTGGAGAAGAAAAATAATTCTGTCAGGGCGTGGGATTCTGGTTTTTCTGAGGTGAACAAGACCTCGGAGGTCACATCTATGTCCGCGTTCCCATCATTGCTTAGCATTGCAGGCGGGAGGAGTACCGGGCGAGAGCTTCTGGGCCGAGGCAGTGGAGTTGAGGCTGGTGGTAGCCCCTTCACGCGGAGCTCAGGTTCGTCGACTGATCTGTCTTCTTCATCGTTCAAGTCAAGCCTTAGCGGGAGCGCCTACGGAAGCTCGCAGGATCGTGAGAGTATTGGTGACAGAGAGAAAGGAGGCCAGGAGAAAGAAGGAACTATCAATCAGGACGGAATTGTTAAGCCCGTTGGACATCAGAAGGAAGCCAAGGTTTCGAAAGGGAGTGAACGGAAAATCATGACTGAGGATCCTCCAGACGCGCTGCTTTTTGCCACGGGCTCAGATGCTCAGCACTTTGGAACATCTGAGAATGGGACGTCTAAAGGCCATCCTGGTAAAGAGAGCGAGAATGGAGTTGCGAAGGAGAGTCATAAAGACGAGAAAGAAAGAGGGAAACAGAACGCTGTTGGAATAGACTCAGCCAGGGAGTCAGAGTCTACCCCGGGAAGTGGCAAGATGAGTATGAGCCGGGCGAGTGTTGGGAGTGATTCGAACGAAAGCTCTTGCAGCAGCATTGGTTATGGTGCCAGCAAACCTCACAAATCAAATGATAAGAGGTATTTCCTACATGCAATGCAAGTCTTGCTGATTTTTTCGCTTGGCCTTAGCCTACTCGCTTTCTCTGGAAGTCGTGTTCATCAGCGCATTTATTGAGGAGATCAGGGTAGCTGAATTGTTTTTAGAGGTTAAGAATCTAAAAAGGATTCTTTTGTGCAACTTCTTTCTTTTGCAGGTGGGAAGGCATTCAAGCCATCAGAATTAGAGATGGAGCTCTGGGACTGTCTCACTTCAAACTTCTGAAGAGACTTGGCTGTGGTGATATCGGTAGTGTGTACCTTGCTGAACTTCGTGGCAGCCGCAGTCACTTCGCTATGAAGGTAATTTGGATCGCGACTTATTTTGGAGTTTGTCATCCAGTACTTCTGCTGGGCCGTCGTATGCTATCGAAAATTTTAAATCTGTCACTAGCGAAGCTATTTAGGCTATTGCATGTGTTCCATCAGCTTTAACTTGCGAGGACAGATTCTCTTCGAATTCTCTCTTAGATCCAAATATAGTCCCTGATCCCAAGAATCAAGATGAATTGTGCTACAAAGAGCATTATGGGGCTAATATGTTTGACAAAAACTGATAGTTTTGAATTCTAGGCGTGATGCTAGCGCAGGAATCTGAGATTAGGTTATGTGAGTCGAAGTGACGCTCTTGGACAAGTTTCGTTGCTAAATACCTTCCACCAATATTAGTTTTTATCAATGGAAGTGGTTGATGCCAGCCTTTCTGCACCTTTTACAGTTTGTGGAAACTCGAGGTGCTGTTTGATTTAGTGGTCACTGTTTGTTAGTCGTCCACATTACGGCGTGCAGATCGGCTCTATTTCTGTTTGTTCCCTGCTGGGGCAGTCCAGCATGCAGTGCAAGGGATATAACATCATTGCTCGCAGTGCGGGCACAGTAGTATCTATGACGATGACGTAGTATTTCTTACTGGATTATGGGTGCCACCGGATACTTTGATTATGGGTGCCACCGGATACTTTGTACAGAATACAGTCCCGTGCCCACTCTCATGGTTCGCTCTTAATTCAGGTCATGGACAAAGGTTCGCTTGCCAGCCGGAAGAAGCTGCTTCGAGCACAAACAGAGAGGGAGATTCTGCAGTCTCTGGATCATCCGTTCTTGCCCACTCTGTATACTCATTTTGAAAGTGAGAAGTTTCTGTGCCTGGTAATGGAGTTCTGCTCTGGCGGAGACCTGCATACTTTACGACAGCGGCAGGCGGGAAAGCACTTCTCTGAGCAGGCAGCAAGGTGTGACATGATTCCATTGACTACATACGTTTTAACATCTTTTTAATTGCAAGGCTCTGGCCGAAACTGCTGAGGCCACTGGTCAAACAGCTTCGGTCAAACAACAGTGGCTAATCCCTGAAATCCTGGTCGGTATCTTTTAGAACTTTGCTTCGGAATCTAACTAATCTATATATTCCATCGTATCTTCCAGATTTTATGCTGCAGAGGTGCTTTTGGCACTCGAATATCTGCATATGATGGGAGTTGTTTATCGAGACTTAAAACCCGAAAATGTGTTGGTGCGGGAGGACGGCCATATTATGCTTTCAGATTTCGATCTTTCTTTGAAGTGTGTGGTGAGCCCCACATTAGTGAAATCACAAGCGCATGAATCCCGTGACGGGAAAAGCTCTGGCCAGTACTGTATATCGCCCGCGTGTGCCGAGCCAGCATGTGCCGGTGGCTTCCAGGTACCCATCTCGAGAACACAATTTCTAGGAGTGTTTGAATTCCTGTATGTATTTATATTTTGTTCGTACACCTAGGATCGCACCATTACCTGCTTCGTTGGCATAGGTATCAATGCTAATTCTTTTTTCATGTGTGTCCTTTCTGCAGCAATCATGTGCACATCCTGCTCAAATATCCTGCGTGACACCATCATGTTTCGTGGTGAAGTCATCGTTGCCTAGTTTATTTCCCAGTTTTGCCAGGAAGAAGAAGGAAGGAAAGAGCCCAAAACCAAGCCCAGGAAAGGCAAAGTCGAAGTACAAATCAGAGGGTAGTCATATGGTGAGTATTTCTGCCGTTCTCTCTAGTTAACGTCAGCTTGTATTATACCGCTGGTAATCAGATCAAACTGCCTGTTGCAGTCAGTTGCAGAGGTTCTGTGTCATGCCGTTTTGAAGTAGATGTGCTGACCTGAGATTCAATTGTGCAGGTCTCTCCGCTGCCAGAACTTATCGCGGAACCGACGGGTGCACGCTCCATGTCCTTCGTGGGAACTCATGAGTATCTAGCACCGGAGATCATCAAAGGTGAGATCATTGAAATGATTCTGCATAAAAGTCGCACTTCTCTGCAGAATCCTTGCTTATAAGTTGTTTTCCCATTGATTTTTTGAGGTTTTGCTGTACTCTATGTGATAGTTAAGTCACTAATTAAGGTCAAATCTTGTTCTGGAACAGGCGACGGTCATGGTAGTGCAGTAGATTGGTGGACATTTGGTATATTTTTGTACGAGTTATTATTCGGAAAGACTCCATTCAAGGGCTCCGGAAACCGAGCCACTCTATTTAATGTAGTTGGACAACCCCTCAAGTTCCCCGAGTCGGCAACCGGGCAGGTCAGTTTCGCAGCTCGGGATCTCATTCGTGGTCTCTTGGTCAAGGAGCCCATGCACCGGCTAGCATCGAAGAGAGGAGCTGGCGAAATCAAGGCCCATCCCTTCTTCGAAGGTAATCTCCATGCCTCTACATGCACAACAGTGTTCGCCGCCTATCAATCATATCACCATTCTCACCTCACTCCAAACTGACTCAATTTCGTACATTTGCAGGAGTGAACTGGGCGTTAATACGGTGCACGACGCCTCCAGAGGTGCCTCGACCTTTTGAACCTGGTACATCGCTCAGCAGTTCGACTTTGTCAGACGACAAACCTGCTAGTAAAGGAACTAAAGGTGTCGCTGGAAATGGGCCAGAGAATCAAAGCAACAATAGCAATGCAGTACCAGCATCAGGGCATAGTGAAAGTAGTCTTAAGGCTGTTGAGAAAACCAATAGCAACAGATCAGCTTCTCAGTCGAATCAATCTTCAGGAGGTTCATACTTGGACTTCGACTTCTTTTAGTAGTAGCATGAGATGGATGGATCGAGCAATTTTTCCACTCCATCCACCGCTGTGCATTCTTATACGTACTATGTATAATTTCATTATCCTACTTTTGCAGCCTCGATCGGAGTAACGCTGGAAACTGTTAAAAGCATAATTGGAAACGATTTCCGCTCTAACAATAAAAAAAAGGTACAACTGGTGGGGACATTCGATAACATGCTACTGTCAGAAAGTGGGATACACCACCGAGTGCTTTTTGTGTTTTTCTTTCTTATTTTTGCTGACACATCGTTTTCTTGGGGAAAAAGAATTTTGGTTGTAGAGACGACGACGGAGCGGATCAGATCTCAAGTGTGCTGTCAACAAGGCAACAACCGACTTGAATGAATGGGAGCCACATGGGCCACGGCAGTGGAAAGGCTAAGTGTTAAAGAAGGGTCGGTGTGTGAGGTGGCAGGGGCAGGCTTTCTTTCCTTCTTGCATCTCTCTACTGACTGTGGGTCTCGGCTAGTGCACCACTGCCACTTTAGCTTGTGCTGCTACTGCCACTGGGCCCCATTCAAAGGTACCTTCTTCCCCCACTTTGAGAGAACTATTATCATGCGTGACCCTGACATCGTCATTTACTACTCCATACCTCATTCTCTCCCCCTTTTGTCCGTCTTTCATGTTTTTTACTTGAAGTGGCTCTTACACTCTAATCTGCTTGATCCTTTTTCGGATGGGTGGTACTTATTTCTTTTCCTAGATCTTTGGCGGCTTTACCAAGAATATCGGCAGCAAGAAATTTGCATGATGGTATATTATCTGAGAGGGAACTCGAAAGTTGATTTTGCATAGACAGTATTGTTTATGATAGGGAACGCTGAAACCGGGTTACTGTCCACAATCCCTGCTTCAAGATACAACGAAGATTTGAATTTATCTTTAATTTGTGGATTTGAATTTATTCTTTGAATTTATGGGAGCATAGGGGCACCACTAGTATATATCCGAAGTCAGGAATGAAATCTCTCCATCCAATTGGGCGTATACCAGGTCCACGCTTTTAGGGCCATCATGGAAGCATGAGGAAACGGTGTGGTCTCCAGATTGAAGAAAAAGCCTTTTAAAGGCATGTTTTGAGGTGGAAGTATATCAGGAAGCTAATGTGGCCAATTTTAGGTCAAAACCTTTTGGAAAAGCTCCACTTGGAAAATAAGATCACGCAGACTGTACATAGCTGTCACGTAAATATTTCCTTTATTGCTTTGTACAGTAGCATGTTGCATTAAGTTCGGAATGTTGCATCATTAAAGTCAATTACGTAAGATTCAAGTAGCATCAAATCTCAAGTGTTCCAAGTGTTCCACTTTAATCTCAAAGTGACACAAAAATATCCATAACACCTTGTGTGTTTTTGTGTGCTCGAACTTTTTAAAACTTCCAACCACAAGATCTTGTACCTAAGAATATACTTAGTTACTGTTCCATAAAAAGACCATTGTTTACCATTTGAGAGATGATAACATCCAAAGTGTGCCTCCCAAGCTTTTTTGAGCATTGTGAAGATTGTTTTTAAAATTCTTGGAGGCTGCAGGTGTAAAATTAGTAGATCCCCAACTTGGAATTTTTGAAGAGTTGAGTAGTTGGATATATCTCTAATTTTTTTGCCCTATTGAAGCTTGAAAACAAGAACTTTCGTCAAAAAAACTTGAGGATTGGAATTTGATATTGCAAATTTTGGCACGTACACCTCTTAGTATATGGAGCTCTCACACCAAATTAGAGCAGAGAATATTAAAGTTAGACCCTTCATCTAGGCTGCCTAAAATAGCAAAAATCATTTTGGGTTTGGAAAAGCTTTGAGAATTAATATAAGATGTAGTTATAAGACGTAGTTGGATTTATTTATTTGTTTTATTGTTTATTTTTATTTTATATTTTATTATTATTTAAAAAAAATTTATACCAAAATTGAGTAAGAAAAATTCAACCACACACTGGTGAAATTTCTCAAACATTTTGAGAAATTTCACCAATAATTTACCATGCACACCACATATCATATATCAAAATGCATACAATTTTAAAAGGCTCGTGGACAACATTTGGCCAAGAATGTTACTCAGGGGATATTAGTTGAATTCTAGTGGATTTTCTTACTTTCGACTATGAAGGTCAATATCTAGTTGGGAAGATTATATAATTTCTAGGATTGGTTCCTTTATTGTGCATGAGCTAATTTTTTCCCATAGAGTTATACTTTTAAGGATCATGAAGCTTTTTCATATCTTTCTAACATGATCTTTCATGCCACACAAATCTACATAATTCAAAAGTTATATATTTACTTTCAAAGTTTAAAGTTTAGGTAGGGCACAATGAGTTTTCCTTAATTTTGTGGTATATCCGTTATTTTTTTCTCAACATTTCTCAAAAATAATTCTACAACAAAAACCTCAAAATTCCACCAATAATTGAGATTTTAGTTCTTTGTAGATGTATAAGAGGGACTTACGTGTATTTTCACCATTTGGATTTTTGAATTAAGAAATATTTAATTGTTTTCATATTGTCCCCTTTTGAATCCTCCACCAAGAACTTTGAGCTTGATTTAAGATCTTGATAAAGTGAATATTTTTTCTTGAAGAATCAATTTCGATTTCACATATTTGGCTTGCAATGGTATAACATGTATAATGTTTGAAAACCTAAAAACAAAGACTGCCTACCAAAATGCATGCCATCAATTTATACTTCAATTAATGGGTTTGTAATTTTTATCACATGAATTAGATTTGATTTGGGATTCAACCTAAGTGATTTGTCAAAACTTTATGACCCTTCAAAGTTTGAACTCTTCATCCACACTATTATTTTTTGACATCAAAGACATTCAAGAGTCAAGTACCAGTGTAATTACATACTTCAAAATATGTCAAAATTGAATATTTACTTTGCATTGGAAAGTATAAAGTAGAGAATTTTTTGGATAGTATGAGGCCTTTCAACTTTATGGGTTAATCTTGTTCTCTATTCGTAATTATTATGGTCCTCTATTTAATCAAGCTCTTGTCTTGATGTGTACAAAAGTATCCAAAAGGTCCATATGCCCCATATTTGGATGCCATGGAGTACGGTAGTATGCTAAATTTCCTTGGGGTTGGATTGAGGGCCGACCCCAATTCTTCAAATTTCAACCAATAGGATGGCTCGATTCTTTCAAATCGGGCCCAAGGGCTTTATACTAAGACCCGACTAGGGCCCAAACGAAACTTCACTTTATCCTATGTGGCATCCCACGTGGCACTGTTTTGGCGCCAAAATGTTCGGGCCCAAGTGATGCAATTGGGACAAGGTGTACCAAGGCCCCAACTTGGGCCCAAGCCCTAGCCGTCGAATCCGGCCCAGCCTCCAGCCGACCATAGCCTCTGTATAAAGTGACCCTGAGAGAAGATAGAAGAAGGAAAGACTCTAAAAGAGATGATAAGGGTATATCAGAAAATTACACTTATAATTGTCCTCGTATGTATTCGGTTTACACCACAAGGAGTGACTAAGAAACTTAATTTTATATTTCTATTTTCTTGGTCATGGTTCTTGATCTTTAGTATAAAGTGCCCATACGTTGATCACTAATAACCCAACTTACTATTTTCAAGGCTATTTCAAAATTTCAAAGGGTTGTCATGCCTAAATTAGAATATTTATGTAAGGTTATCTATATTGAGTAGAAGTCTCGTTAGTCTAGGTTAATTTGCAATTTTAAAATTTGTATTTGGCCCTATAGTATGTTTTTTATAAGTGTCCAAACTGGACTTACTTCTTTCTCTCTCTTTCTCTTTCTTTCTTTCTTTTCTTTCTTTTTGAAAAATAAATAAAAAATAAATTACATAGACAATATGGATTGGATTGTAAATTCAAAATAAATTAGAATTTAATATTCGTATGCATTAGGGAGCAACTTTAATTGTGGCCACCATCAAGAAGGAATTTAGAAGGGCAAAGAAGGATGTGAGGGTCACTCTGTGTTTTCTTAGTGAATCTTTGATATTCCAAGTCAAAAAAGGTTATTCTATTTACAGTCATTTGTTCATGAAGTGGAGATGGTAATCATGAATGGATGCTTTTTGGTTCAAAGTATGCGAAAACTTCGAAAGGGAAGTCCCCCTAAGCAACTCTGTATTTTAAACTTGCCCAAATCATAATAATGTTTTCCATTTGATTTGTAAAGTCTTAAGTATCTCCACCAATTGCCAACAATGGTAAAACATGCCCAATGTTTGAAAACTCAAAAAACAAGAGTTGCTTTGATTGTATGGGTATGCAATCTCTACCACATAAACTAGACTTGATTTTCTTAAGTGATTTCATTGAAAACAGTGAATGAAGAAGTCGTGGCTCTTCAAAGTTTCTATCCTTCATCCACAATATTGTTTTTTGTCATTCCGCCTGATTAGGGGTTGAAGCAAATAGTTTGTTTGTGACATTATGATCTTGGGGACAGTTGGTCAAACCGGACTACATGAGGTGTGGCTGGAAGCGGGTATGCAACAATCGAATTGCAAATTGCTCCAACATATCCCTGGACTTTGAATTTCAAAGTATTTATGACATGGAGAAATAAGTTAAAGTATTTGTATGCACGTGGCAACGCCGTCCACACGTACTAGTACTTTATAAAGATAACGACCACGTGTACTAGTACTTTATAAAGATAAAGAGTAAGATTGGTCGATTGATTCCAGATAGCAAATCATCTTTGAATTACATAATGCTAACCATTGTTTGTGAGTACAAAGCATATCCCAAATTTCTCTCAAGAATCTTCCATCTACGTACTCTGAACATTTTAGAAATATTCTAATTACATGTACAATCATCAAAATCAAGTACGCACTTTCCGAGGTATAAGTACCTCATCAAATTACCCCATCAAAAATCTCAACCAAATATTTTTAAATGGTCAAAACCCAAGCTTCAATAGTAGCACTATCTTCACCCCACGCATATTAACACTTACTTACAATGGCACATCAGAAGGGTAGTCCTGCCGATGCCTACCCACAGTAGCTCGCAGCTCCTCCTCTTGCTGCTTCAAATTCCTGGGAATGGTGTCGTAGACATCGGTAAACAAGTTGGCCAGTGGTTGCTTCTTTCGAGGCCCTGCTTGCTGCATAGCCGCGATCACCTGCATCACCACAATCACATATTTCTTGATCAAGCAAAAGAATGGTAAAAATGTTACTTCAAAAAAAATAGCATTCACTATCACGAGAGGAGATTACTTGTGCAAAGTGGTATGAAATGAAACTCTAATGGAAACGGCATATCAAGTGGTGAATTCTTCTTCTGGACGAAGCTTTGAGGAATGTAGCGATTCGCTTCCGATGACAGAAAAAAGTGGTGAATGCTACTTCTTATGCAAAAGTGGTGAATGCTACTTATGCAAAAGTGGTGAATGCTACTTCTTATGCAAAAGTGGTGGATATAAAAGAAGTGGTGATGGGATGGATTAAGTTTGATAAGAGAAAGACTTGTGATGCGGAAGTGGTGAGTGTAGCTTAGAGGTTTGAAGGAAAGCGGCTTGATTCTGCCAATGGGAAATGGCAGCTTCACTTTTGAGTTTGAGAGAGGAGGAGAGGAGATTCTGACCTGATTGCGAGCATCGGTGCGAAGTTTTTGCTCGGCGTCCATGTCCCACCACTTTTCGCCTTCCAACCAGCGCCGGAATCGCAGCACTGGGTCTCGCATGGTCTTCCAGTGTTGCATCTCGTCACCTTTTCGGTACTTCCCTGAGTCATCTGACGTCGAGTGATGCCCTGCCCTGTATGTCAATGCCTGTTCTTCTCAAGCACTAGTCAGAAAAACCCCAATGAAAATATGGTGTTCTTTGTATATGGATGTTGTCATATTGCCCAAAGTCAAAATGAGCATATTCAAAGATAAATTGAAAGATTGATCGGTTGCTTTCTACATTCTAGCGACGAAGATCTTTATGCTTGCTCATTAGGGATGAATGGATATGAAGGTGGTCGTCGGTAAGCTTTTTACCTCGATGAGGATGGGGCGGCTTTCTTCAACAGCCATCTTTCGAGCAGCTTTGACTGTAGCATACATGGCAAGGGTATCATTGCCATCGACACGAATGCTTCTCATGCCATACGCTGGACCTTTTGCAACCACGCCATCACCTGCCCATACAAACATCAGTACTAAAGTTGAAACTCAATGCCATTAACCGATTCTAATGCAGGAAGGATGATCTTACTCTTGAACTGCTCTGATGCTGGAGTGCTGATAGCGAAGCCGTTGTTACGACATATGAACAGAACAGGGCACTCTAGCACTGCTGCAAAGTTCAACGCTCCGTGAAAATCTCCCTGTCCATCACCACAGCAGTTTTCAACCTCCGAAAAAGAAAAGTAGAGTTTGAATCTCGCACTATATGATGAGCAATTATTCACCACATTCTTGAGTAGTAGTAGCTAGGACCTTCTAAAAACAATGCACACTATAGATTAATTAGCCTGAAATTGTTACAGCCCTCTTCAAAGTGGGACGTACCTCACTGGATGCACCTTCACCGAAAAAAGTTGCTGTACATAACGGCTTCTTATCCATCTTGAAAGCATATGCTGCCCCGACTGCATGCGGAAGCTGCGTCCTGCAAGAATAGCACAGAAAATCCTGAATATTGAAAAGGAATGTTCATGCTACATGACATCATCACATGTATAGTGAAATTTCCGAAGGACTTCAGCGATGATTGTTTGAGCTGATAAAAAATGCCATGCTGAAATCAGAAAAGGGTAACATATTGCATTTAGAAGTGGCACGAAGTACGAGGCACTCACGCAATAGGAGATGAAACAGTGGGATAGTTGAGCTTAGCGGAGCCGTAATGTACAGGCATCTGACGGCCTTTGCCATAATCCAGATCATTCGAGAAACACTGATTTGCGAACTCGTCGAGAGAAAATCCCCGCCACATCAACACGCCAGGCTCTCGATACTGCACACAACAATCAAGTATTGCAATCAGTATGAATGTCTTTCATCGTTTTGAGGTTAACTGATCGAACTGGGCGTAGCATGTACCTGGGCGTAGACCATATCATCATCACTGAGGGCAGCCGCAGAAGCAATGTTGATGGCTTCCTCGCCAAATGTGGTCAAGTAAAACGAGAACCGACCTTGTCGTTGCGCTTCGAAGAACAACGAGTCCATGGCCTGGAGGGTGACCATGTTGCGGTACATCTTGAGAGCGAGGGATTGATCCATCTGCAACAAAATAGCATTTATTAGAGGTCGAAAAATGAGTGTCTAGTATGTTGATGATGGAGAAGAGTTTTTTTTTAGGTTTCGTTGGGACCTGTGGCATGTGAGCGTCGTTGATGCGGCGTCCATACTCGTCCAGCACTCTGTAGCATGGTACTGGCTCGTTTGGTGTCTCTGCCACGAACTTGAGCTTGTTGATGAACCCCACTTTTGCTCCTGGAAAATCCAGGAACTGCACACACCCGAATCACAATCAATATTACTTCCAAACGATCGATCTTCTCAAACTCAAATCGCAAACAAACACTGGACTACAATCCATGGAAACTTCGCACTGATCAATCCTTCATAGAATTTTACCGACAAAACGATTGATCTTCTCCACTCATGTTATCTAACTCAAATTAGGTGTCAATGCAATTCTCTTCTAAGCAGCACTCTAGTTTGAACTACAGAAGGATCATTTACAATAACTTGGCAGGAGCTAACCACATCGATGTGGCCCTAACAAAGCATCGATCGATCACTACTTACAAAATGATTGATCTTCTCAAATCCAGTGTCACACAAACCATGACGAGTAAAACAACCACTCCGCAAGCAACAATCTGTTTTGGATCAATTTAAGAAATCATGATCGAGAAAATTCACGATAGATTATCATCAAGGCCCTAACAAAGCATCCATCGAATTCTACTTACGAAACGATTGATATTCTCCATACCCGAATCAGGAATCATTGCAACACAAAAAGCAGAAGAGAACCATTCCCCAATTAGTCTTTCAAGCAACAATCTACTTAGCAAACTGAAAATCCCAGCAAGATTACCTCATCTCCACCAATCCAATCAATTCTACAAATAAAATGATCGATCCTCTGTAGCTATCAAACCCAAATCAACAATCAATGCATCCCAAACAGGAGAAAAGAACTACTCCCCAATTGTCTTTCAAGCAACAACCTAGTTAGAAACTGAGGACCCAGCAAGATTAGAAAATCAATCGACCTCATCACAAATTATCTAGTTCTACATGTAAAACGGTCGATCTTCTCCACAGTAGCCATCAAACTCAAAATTACGAATCAAAGGACTCCAACAGCAGAAAAAGAACCACTACCCAGTTCATTGGGAAGAGTTTGGACTCATCGTTCCAGCAATCTTTCATCTTGTTCTAAGTACAAAACGATGGATGTTATTCACTGCAGCTATCAAACCCACAAACCATGGATTACAACAATTAATAAACTACCCAATTATTTCTAAGTGAAATTGGCGGGGGTGGCTTGACCTCATCGCTGCTTTCGTCGCCGGAGGAGGAGGAGCACGATCGAGTGATGCGCAGAAGCGGAGCTGCAGTTTGATGAGGGAATTTCGGGTGGTGGAGGAGGTGGGTGGAGATCAATCGCGTCCAGTGCAAGGGCAGCTTCATGCTCACAGGGAATTTGGCAATTCTACGGGCGAATTTGCAAAGAGAATTGAATTGATAAAGGTCCGAATTCTTTCGGTGTGCGAGGGCGGGCGACCGAGGAGGAGGGAGGAAGAAGGCGGTAGGATGAGTTACTAGTAAGTTAACTACTCACGAGGGTCTTACGAACGAGTTGGATCTGTCTGCCACCGTGGAGTCTGACGAGGCTCCCCGTCATGCCACCGTGGACCCCATCACCTTTTCGTGCTATTCAATGCCTCTACATTTTGTTGTCTAAATTTACTTGATTGTTGTTTTATGGTTTGGACATAATAAGAATATATTTGTCATCTATAAGATTTTTGCAATCTACTTTTACTCTTTTTACATTCTTAATGTTGACTTTATACATCCTATACTATTTTTATCCTAAAAGCAAGAATCTATTATATAAGGCAGATAGTTTGTTCTGTTTTGTTTCATTTTGTTCCGCAAGTGATAAAATGGTCTTGGGATCTGACCGTTGGATTAAGGCGCATGAGGTGTCGTTGGAAGCGCGTCTATTTGTAAAGGTGTGGGCAACAATCTAATCATGAAATGGGTCGACGGATCCCGAGATATTGAATTTCAAGTAAATATGGCCCCTAAAACATCAGAAATTACAAAAATGACTTAATTTTAGATCCAGTAGAAAAACAAGAGGGGCATGGTCAAAATATTTAAATAGGCGTGAAAATGATGATAAAATATTTAGATGTCAACTCTACAATCTTGTATTAGACTTTTAGGTTATGTGGATCAAAATATGAGTCATATGGCCTATATCAATAGATTGGGAGATTATGACGTATCATTACCCCAAAATGCTACGAAATTTCATAATTTTCACTTTGAAGTGGAAATGCTATTGACAATGTTTTTGCGATCAAACAATCTCTCTTTAGGAAGTTGTTCACCTTCATCTCAATAATACTCTTCTCCCATATAAATTATCACAAAATTCCGGGATTTTGTCTTAAGACACTTGATTATCAGGAAAATAAGCGTGAGTTTGGAAATGAAACCCGCTCGCATATTCCCAAGAGGTTATACTTTGAGGCCTGAAATGACATCATTTTAAGGCTTCTTAATGAGTTCAAAAAGAGGGGAAAAACAAAATTAAAAAAAATAAAAAAATAAAAAACCATGCTATCTCATAAAGTGCACAACCATACCGTATGCAACAACAATATTTTCGACCTGAGTCATGTTTAGCCCCTAAACGTCCTTGGGGTATTTTTAGCCAAAAACTCATTTTCAAAAAAAGTGATATAGATGAAAATAAAGATAAGCTATTCAGATCTCAACCGTACAAACTTGTAATAGAGTTGTAGTAGATCATGTGGACCAAAATTTGACTCATGGGACCTCATAGATTGCAAGATCGTAACATATTAGTGTGCAAAACAGGCTCCAAAATACCATCATTTCCACTTTGAAGTGAAAATACTACCAACATGAAATTTGCAATAAAAAAATCAACAACTAGAAACTTGTTCATCTTCATCTCAAAGACACTCTTGTACCAAAAAAATTCATCAAAAAAAAATCTTGGCTCAAATAGTAGCCTTGTAGTCGTGAAAACTGCCAAAAATTTTACAAAGGAAAAATAGTCCAAAACTAGACCCCTTGCACTCAAATTCATGCCTTTTCTTAAATGTATCCTCGATTGGGTCAAGGTTTCTACCACTAAAAATAGACAATAATTGGAATCCATCCCAAAAAATAAAGTCAAAATCTAACGGTGGATGAAGGAGATCTAGCTCTTCAAAAATCATCCATTTTTTCACTTTTTTCATCATAGAAACATCATTGCAAAGCCAATACCAAAGTTATCTAGATCAAAAAACTTCCAGCTACAAAGTTTTTGGGATGCATCCAAATATCAAACCTATGAAAAAAAATTCATGAAAAACTATTTTAGATTTCACAGAATTGACTTGCAATGGTAAAACATGCCAAATGTTTGAAAACCCAAAAACAAAAGCTGCCTTCACTAAAATCCATGCCTTTTATTCATACTTTATTTTAAGAGTCTGAAATTTTTACCACATAAACTAGACTTGATTTGTGACCTAACCCAAGTGATTTTGTCATAAACGAACTTTGATTGAAGAAGTTATGGCTCTTCAAAGTTTATGCCCTTCATTCAAAATGTCGTTTTTTGACACTAGGGACGTTTAGGGGTTAGTACCGTACCACCATAGCAGGTTCGTTCATAAATAATTTTATTTCAAAAAACGTCAAAAAAGGTAGAAATTACAAGCCAAGCGGAACGAAAAGTTGGGAAATTATATTATGAAAAGGGTATTCATAAGTTGGGAAATTATATCCAAAAACCGCTTTATTGTGACGAAAGGGTATCCAAAAGTTGGAAAATTATATAAAAAAGAAAAGAACAAACTTGAAAGAAATCTATTTTTTGTAAACAAACCGTATTTTTTTCAAAAAAATAAATATTTGTTCGTGGAGGACCAAACTTGTTATGGTGGTACACTATATAAAAATTGGAATGCAAATTGGCTTCATGGGAGCCACAAAGAGATTTTATGATGAGAGGGTGAGCACTCTTGGGCACTTCTCTTAACATTCTCAAGCATCAACGTGACCCTTACTAAACTAAGCTTCTATTAATATTTTTTGCTTTTTCGAGATAAAGACTCTCTTTTGGCAGTCAATAGCAAGTATGTTGAAAAATAGAACTAACCCCTTGACGCGCTATATATGAAGTCGCTTATTTTTAGGGTCGAAGGGGGGCAAAAATCACGTAAGAAATTCACTCAAATCTATTCAAATGTAAAGCATTCCTACATATAGCTAGTTCCACAAATTTAGCTTCTTTCGTTGGAGTTGATCGAAATATAAAAAGTCAATGTGTAGCATATTCTTTCATTGAAAAGTCAAACGTAAAAAAATTTTAAAACAAAAGAAAAAGAAAAAGAAAGAAAACGCAATAGGGATCCGTTGGAAGATCAAAAGGCCATTTTTAGAAGGTCATCTGATTGTTCCAAGAGTATTATGGACGGTTCACTTGCGCAATAATATTTTTAAACCTGTTCCAAGAGTATTTGGAACCTCTCATGTCATTGGCTCCCTTCTTAAAGATGAAATCTTGAAAGGACCAATCATACGAGAAGACACTTAGCTTCCTTTGGTCCTCTCAGAAACTACTTGACTCCATGTGTATAATTGACAGTCCCTTATACAACTTACGTATATAAGGCCAATGCTGCGGCTCATTCTACAAACACCTCTTTGCTTCTCTTGGTGTCAACGTTGATTCTTGTTGCTACTTTCTTATGAACGGTGAGTTCCTATTGTCTTTTGAGTGTTTGACTTTATTGAGTCTTATTACGTAGGGTGTGCAAAACTTGACAATATGTGTGTAAATTCTTTCGAAGGTTTTTTGTTATTACGTTGTTTTGTATGTGCAATCTAGTGAAGTAGTAGCATATTAGTTCATGTAGTATCAAACCCTTACCCACACACAAGCTTTGGTTATGATACTCTTGCACATTTGCTCCAGGTTTGTTGAGTACTCAGTTTGCTCCAGGTTTGTTGAGTACTCAGTGAACCAAAGCAAGCTTTTCCAAAAAGCACTTCGATAGTACTCAAGTGATTAACGGATTATTTATAAATAATGGCAATGCCACCATAGCTTAGAAGATTAACATTGCCTCGTGAGCTTGTGTGTAGGATCAAAGGCACATACATGGCGATGACAACCGTGTCGGTCGTGTGCAACTTGTGTCTCTTACTTTTTGTGGTAGGAGCACTTGCTCGTGGCTTAGCCGATAATGCGGTTTAGGAGGAGCTTGAGCGTGCAGCGATGATCGTAGTTGTTAGCATGAGTGTACAACTAATGATCCAAAAGAATTTGGAGTCACTGATGGCCGTATTTTTGTATAAAATACATGTTTTGAACGGTTGCAAAGTGATGGTGTAATTTTTGTAATCAAACTTTTGAGCATTTATCCAAATTCATGGAGTGCTCGGAAGTAAAAAAACTAGTGCTTCTTTTAATGCCCAATGTGTGTATTAATTGAGCTCATACTATAAAAAGTCTCACGTTCGCAATGTGGTGGTTTGCTTTTGTTTTTAGTGGTGGATGTGTGAAAAGTAGGTATTTAGGTATTTCTACTTATTCTAGTATACAAGAGATCCTTGCTATACAAATGCTCAATGCTTTACAATCAAAGTTCTTCCTACTCACAATGTTAATTTTGAGTAGAGAAGAGATTATGCTTTGCTTCATTGAATTTTAATTCTATACAACCAAAGGTTTTATTTTCTCCCTAATCACATTGTTGTATATGTCATATTCCTCATGTAAGGTGCAATGCACGACTTACGATTTTTTTGCCTCTTTCTTGTAAAAACAAGCATTTAGAACAACATCACTATGGAATGAAATTTCTTGTAGTCCCATTCTGCATAAGCACAGTTATCAACTTGGAATTCGTGAAGGCTCAAGGCCATGGGATGGATTCGTATTAATAGATTTTGATTATTTCTACCTCTATGTATACTTACAAGTGTGAACCAATTCTTTCTTCTCTTTTTGATCTTTGAATTGTAAAATCTTACACTTAAGCCTATTTTTAGTTACTATTCCAAAAACTAACCATTGGATGTTTTTCATTTGCAAGATTATAACACCCAAAGTTTGTGGAAAAGCCTTTTTGGGGATTGTTCACAAGACATTGTCTTCATGGTAAGAGGGAGATTTGAAAATTGTAACCCTAAAAATTTTGGTCACATTTTTTTCCTTGTAGGTAACCAAGTTGCGTACACTCATGCAAAATTTTAGAGACGCATTCCGCTTTTCTTACCTTCATAAAAGTTGTTTTCTAGACGAAAGGTCTAAAGACAACAACATAGAAAAACATGCATCGAGATTACATATGTTTTCATCAGCAGCAGCAAGAATCCCGAAGCAACCACCTCTCTATCCAACACCGCCTCCACACTTCATGTGAATCTTACAATCGCAATTTTATACTTTGACATTAATGAAAAGCTAGGCATTAGTATTGATGAAGCCTCACAAGGATATAAACACATACATTTGGCGCACAAATACATGTTTATATTAGCTACCAAATCCTACTACTAGAATTCTTCCTAACAAGGTGAAAAAAATTATTTCCCGAACAAGGGAAATCTTTGGAGTTACACATAGAACTAGTGCTCTTGATTGGAAGGATTTAATGTCTTCTACAGTCTTTTCTCTAATGTCAACTTCTTCTTCACATTCTTCTTTTAAATTAGCCCATTTTAAAATTACATAAAAATCATGTGTCTCAAGTGTAAATAGCGCCCTAAGCCTAGTATACCTAAGTTTTCTTTAAAATCTCTACATTCAGAAAACAGAAATCAATCAAACATTACTCTAACAAAGTTGATGCTTACTATAATGATCTCACCTCCTCAATCGAACCACTTACGTTCGTAAAGTAGGGCACCCGTAAATGAGTGCTACAAGCATTTCTCGGAGCTCCATCAGCCAATGGGATACTTCTTCAAAATCCCTAAAATTTTCGATTTGGACCCCCAACAACCGTTTTTGATATTTTTGAATTCAAAAATGGGACATGCGACCCCAAATTACTATGGAAGCCTGATCTTTCGCATTTTCAGCCTAAACATTGAAAATTTAGTGGGCTCTTTACCCCTCCCAGGCTCCCTTGCCCCCGAGAATTGCTTGTAGCACTAATTTAGAGTGATCTCGTAAAATGGAACAAAGTGTTTGATAGTGGATGTGGAAGCTTTAGAAGCTCAAAGATCCACTATAAATGCACTTTAAAGACATGAAAATAATGTGTAACCAATCAACCGATCAAACACTTTAAAGAAAGCCAATCAATATCCAAATTTCGTAGATTATCAGGCACTCCAATAACATGTACTAGCACCAAACATATCATTCAAACCCAAGATCTAGGAAAACGCCTGATTACCGGCGTCCCTTACAACAGAAGACTCGCCACACTGTATGGATCGATACCTGCGAAGTGGTGAGTCGAAATTGCACCTGTGAACACCTCCTTTCACAGTCGCTTCAATCGACCCATCAATCCCTTAGATTTCTAGTTTAGCAGTCTAATCGAGCAGAAATTAAAATCAACCGAGACCGCAATCGATCGGTGCATACATTTTTCAGATTCCAGTCGGTGTGGACTCAACCATGGCCCCCTGGGTTACCCTGGAAAACTTCGGAGATGTTGAGGATATCAAGTTCTTCCTCGTAAGTCACACCCCTGCCTTCTTTTTGGAATCCTCAAAGGTTGCATACAATTCGATCAGAAACTTCGTATTAAACTGCAGCTTGCGATCTTTAAATTCGCTCGGGTGCAGTTAATCTAGTTCAAGAACCGACTACACCGGGTCACTAATCGCTAACTTTAATCTATTTGTATCTTGATAGAAGTCATAAACAGTGACGTTTTAGGGTGGGCAATTTCGTTAAGAAAATGCCGGGTACACGTCGAATCCTGTTAGAACGTCGATTCCTGTTAGAAATGTAGTATAATGCTTAGGGTTTCCTGGTCTGCTGAATCGATATCAGCAAATCGCAAGTATTACACAGTTGGGTAGAAGTCATTCTTTGTAACTTTTACAAGAATGAGGTCCTAAGGTGCGCGCCATTTTGTAAAGAAAGAGCAGGTTATACGTCGATTCTTTTTTTGAAATGGCTCGAATGTAATATGCTTCTTAGGCTGCTAAATTGCTATCAGCAAATTATCGCTAGATTCTAGACAGTGTTATTGCAAAGCTGGGTAGAGGTCATTCTTTCTAACTTCGACAGAAATGGCTTGAATGTAGTATGATTCTTAGGATTTTGTGGATTGGCAGGTGAGTTATGTGGACCTTCTGGGAGTGGTGCGATCGAAGTTGGTGCCCAAGGGAGCCATCAAGTCTATGCAGGAAACGGGAGCTGGATTTGCTGGCTATGCCGCTCATTTCAACATGACCGCTGCTGATCCTGACATGGTATGCACCATAGCCTCATTGTGAAAAGAAAATCTTTGCAAAGTGGCCTGAGAAACATCATGCTGTTGTAGTTGATATTTTTACAGATTCAGAGATTCAGTATCCAAGCATTTTGTGCAGATGGCCGTGCCGGATCCGAAGAGCGTGATCAAGCTTCCGTGGACAGAGGGCGTTGCGTGGGTGGCAAGTGATCTCGTCATGAATGGCTCGCCTGTTCAGCAGTCACCTCGCTATGTCTTGAAACAACAGGTATTTGAATGTTCTAGTATTCGAATGTGCATCTCACTCACTTCAAAGTATGCAGGGAAAACGAATGTACCCCATTTGCAAATCATGTCACTTTTTCAATTATTATTCATTCTTAAAAATACTCAATCTTGCTGGGAATCTCTATAATTCAAGTGCTCTAGATATCAAACTCAGTCTAAGGAATGTGGACATTCACGGACAGATCAAAAAAGCGGAGGAGCAGGGGTATCGAATGAAGACAGGTGTAGAGTGTGAGTTTTTCCTGCTAACAAACAACGAGGAGACCGAAGTTGCGGACAGCAAAGATGTCGCACCCAAACCATGCTACGAGCAGGTAATCAAAACTTGTCCTTAATCTCTTCATTGACCACAGCACCGTAACGATTCAATTGTGTGTTTGCATCAGGGTGCTCTCATGCGGCATTTCAAGGTGATCTCTGAGCTGCTGGAGCACATGGAGACACTCGGGTGGAAGCCATATCAAGCAGATCATGAGGTAATTAATAAATGAATGAGGGAGGGAGGGTGGAATTGTTGCCGAGAACGTTGATTCTCATGTGGTGTCAAAGCAGGATGGGAATGGGCAGTTCGAGCTCAACTGGGAGTACGACGATTGCTTGACAACTGCTGATAGACATGTATTCTTCAAGTTCATGGCAAAATCAGTGGCGGAGAAGCATGGTGAGTTTATCCTCCTCTTATCTTTTTGGTATCGATCTCTCAACTGTGCAATTCCTTTCTACCTTACATCTTACGGGTTGTGGCAATTTCATGCCGGTGGTTTGAATTGATCCAGGGTTTCGAGCCACGTTCATGCCAAAACCATTCGTCAACAAAACTGGAAATGGCGCACATTGTCATGTATCTGTATGGAATCCAGACGGAAAAACCAACCTCTTTCAAGACGAAGATGGAGAACTGGTACATCATTCACCATCTCCTTAAATCTCAAATCAGCTAGCACCTATTCTGAAGCAACTTCAATTGTGATGGTTTACATTTGCAGGGGCTGTCACCGTTAGCGTACCAGTTCTTAGCTGGGGTGTTGCAGAATTCCCCGGTAATCTTACCTCTCCATCACAGTACAGGCTTCAATTCATTGCATTGTCAGTCTGAGAAGTGATTAAAGAAAGTTTCAAGCATATTCAATTTCTTGGTTCTTGGTGAGATTCTTTTTTCACTGTGTTCGTTGTAGGCATTGGTAGCACTCTTAAACCCAACCGTGAATAGCTACAAGCGAATTGATGGACAATCTACTGCGTCCGGTTCATCGTGGGCTCCTTGCACTGTTTCTTACACTGGCAACAACCGCACTCATCTATTAAGGTTTTCATTCAGATTTTTCAACTATCTTTTCTGGATGTTTGTTGTCCACTGCCACTACAACATGGTTTTCATGATTGTCTCTTATGATTACGAACGGTAAAATAGAACTTGTGAATCGTGCAAACCTTTGGAAGATTAATGTTACTGAAATTAATTCATTGCAGGATACCAGACAAGGGCCGGTTTGAGTTGAGGCTGGCGGATGGGGCTGTGAATCCGTATCTTCTGCAAGCTGCCATTCTTGGTATGTGCATATCTTACATGGGTTGTCTTATCAAACAAAATTCCTATTCATTTGTCAGACACAATTTAGATGAGACGTACATCTATGACGTCTTCAGTGTATCAAGTGTATATCTCATCTAAATAAGACAACATTGCTCATAATGCATACTTATTGACATACCTGAAAGAAAGTAAGACTCTACATAGTGTTTACGAAATTTAAATTGTGCAAAGACTTTGGGCTTTATAATATTGAGATGATTTATTGGGACTTAAGGAAGTTCATTGATTATGCGTATCATGTTATTACTCATTTGATACTATGACACTACTAGAAAAGACGGGGGGTATACAAGGTTAGCTTTTGTGTAAACATTGCTCAAGGGTAACAACGTTTTGGTACTTGCTCAAGCAAAGTTTTCAACCTCAAATTTCGGGATCTTAAGTAACGTTGTTTGGTTGGTTGGTGATCTAGTAATGTTTTCATATTTTTCTTGAGAAAGTTGCTCAAGCAAGTTCCAAGATCTTGCTTTACTTAAGAAAATTGCTGCAAACACCCCTCTATAATTTATACTTTATGGCATTCTTTGCTCAATCAACCCATTTTAACATGGTTTTGTACTTGTACTTCTATTTTGTGGTCTTTGCAATTGCAGCAAGTGGTCTTGATGGTGTAAAGGAGAAGTTAACAGCACCACCACGATGTGATTGGAATGGTCACTTACCTCCGCCTCCTAATACACCCGTAAGCTTATTAGGATTCTACTTTACTCTTTTCCTATTTCATTCTATTAAGGAATATTAATGGAAAGTGCATAAAAATGGGAAGTGTCATGTGCCATTTGATGATTGGGATGGGAAAATTTAATTTAATTTTGACATTGAATTTTTCTCCTTCTTTGTTTGTTGTGGCTATAGAAACTACCCATGCTACCATCGACTCTCTTAGAAGCCCTTGAAAATCTTTCGCAATCTGATGTCTTCAAAGAGGTGGGTACAATCTTTCTACTTTTCTTTTTTTTGTGGTTGTCATTTTATTTCCTTAATTGGCAAAGTATAGACCTCTACAACACGTGTTGAACAAATGAATAATATCTTGTCTCTTTTGTTCAATAAGGACTTCCTTATTCAAGACCAATTTACTTTGAAAATAAGTATATTTAGTCAACAAAATTGCAAGCTTAGAGGCCACAAAACTAGTCTGTTTTACAAGTAGAATGTTTATAGTAAATTGCATTAGTATTGTTGTCATTGTGGAAGTCTTTTGGCTTGCAGGCTCTTGGAGAGGAGTTTGTAAACGGCTACCTTGAGATTCAGAGGCAGCAGTGGCGTTCTTACACTAGTCATCTATCCAAATGGGAGCTTGAAAATACATTGGATTGTTAACTAGGGGCTCGGTTGTTGTGTATAAATAAATAAATAAACAACGCATGAGTTGTGATTGACCCTTTACGGCCGGAAGGGCTTAGTATGGTTAAGAAATGTCCAAGGCCTGAATATTTGTGCGTTTGAAGAGGCCCTGCCGGCTGAAAAGGATTAACTTGTGACTCCATTGAATATGCACCATTGACATGGTTCATATGACCAATTGATATGTACTATAATTGAAATTTCTAAGATCAATCTACTTTATGTTGTATATGTATTGGCGCTTCAAAATTGAATGTAATGTACAATGACGAACAAAACCGAGTACATTTCTGACTCACTTCCATTCAAAAAATCATACCATGAGTGTAAGTGGGCAAAACTCAAAAGTGTCCAAATCAAAGTTGTGTACATAATGTATTACACAATGATAAAAAGTTTGAAGTGGAGTTGAAGTGTGGTTTGGAAGATATTGAATGTCAAAGTAGAGTATGTCTTATACTCAGTTTTGTTCAAGATTGGTAAAAGCTTTTTCAAAATTTACACAATTTGGAATGAAGCCAAACTTTTTTGGTGTTGCCTTTATGGTAATGTTAACCATCATCTTGAACATGTATATGCCTTCCATCAATGGAAATCAACCTTTGTGCACTTGAGATAAATCTCAAACTGTGGAAAAATACATGTTTTTTGTGAGAATGACATTTGATAATCCTTTGTAGAATTGATAGCAAGGGATATTAGTAGACATCACGATTCACTCACATGAAACAGTATTGGCCATTATTGCATATATTTCATTTTGTATTTGAAATTTTTAGTATTTAATATAAATCCTTTCTAAGCTTGATTATCAATATTGGAATGATGTGATGTTTTTTTATTTGACCTTATTAATGTTACAATACTAATCAATGGGAGCTTTCCATCCACCACTTTGATTTCACTTACTTGCATTTTGATGAAGTCGTATCATAAAATACTCAATGCTCCATTTTGTCTCTTCTTTTATTTTAATACCAAAAATAGTTTTAAAATACATTATGTACTACAACTTTGATTTGGACACTTTTGAGTTTTGCCCACTTACACTCATGGTATGATTTTTTGAATGGAAGTGAGTCAGAAATGTACTCGGTTTTGTTTGTCACTGTATTTCATGTTGGGACCTTTTAATATGAGTACCTCAAATCGTTTTGGGGATAACACGTTGATTATTTCTTAATCACATTGTTGTGTTTGACCCCTAAAAATCCAAGCGTTTTTTGGACTTCCAAAACCAAAAACTGCGATTTTCTACCACCTTGTTTGTATTGAGACATGGTCAAAATTTTTATTGTTTATCTGTACTTTCAACCGTAAGATCTCAAACCTACCTACTATCACTACTACCATGTGAAATTTGAATTGTTGGATCTTTATCATTTGTGAGATCATAACATTTAAAGTTGGTGCAGAAGTTTTTTTCGGGCATTGCTTGTGAAACATTGTTTCCATGGAGCAAAGAGAAAATTGAAGATTGTTACCCCAAACATAATTCCCATATTTTTTTTATATGGGTAATCAAGTTGGGTACGCTCATGAATTTTTTTGGAAACTCATTCCATTTTTGTGACCTTCATGCAAATTATTTCGTAAAAGAAGGTCTAAAAACAACGATATAGTAAAACATGCATTTCATTCGATATATTTGGCTTGATTAAAGATCCCAACGGCGAGTAGGTGCCTTTATGAGTTTGTGAAATTTGAGAAAAAAAAAAAAAAAAAAAAAAAAAAAAGGGAAAATTGCAAAACCTTAAATTTGGACAAATTTTGTAAGAATTAATTCAGAAATTACTAGAAATTGTGAAGATTGTTTTTGTAATTTTGGAGGGCTGTTCTTGTGAAATTGACAAACTTTTTGACTTGGGTCAGTTTGGAACTTAAGTAGTGATCTGTTCATGAACATATTTCCAAAAAAAAAATCCAAAAAAAGACTAAATTTAAACTGCCCTTTTTGGACTTCAAACCTAAAATTTCTAGATGAAGGTTCTAAAATTGGAATTTGGATTTGCAAATTTTACCACATGCACTTTGTGGTGTAAGAAGCAGCCAGTAAAAAATTTAGGAAAAAAATATTACTTTTAACCCCTTCATCTAGGCTGCCCAAAATAGGAAACCTCCACTTTGGTGGCCGTGGATCTTTAGGGGTTAATTAGTGTTCCACCATAAAGTGTCCTTATAATTGTAAAAGTTCATTATTTAGACATACAAATGGTTTACTAGAGAAAGGTTTTCATAAGCACTTGAGAGAACAAAGGATGTACACCACCTGATCATTGTAAGTCACAAATAATGTCCCACCTAAAACTAAATTTCTACTACAAACTTGCCTTGCTACTTGACGTATATATGTAATTTGTTCAAGAGCACTATCTTACATTAACCCTTCAACGTCCAAGCAAGCCCGAGGGGCTTTTTCCCAACATATCTGCTTTGCTTTGTAGCGCTCTATAGCTCTCAGTATTCTCAACTTTTCACTTCTCAAGTTGGTCACCTTCTTATGATGCATCCAAAAAGTGAGATTTTACAATGCAAATCACAATTTGTATGAGTAATTTGAATTGCAAGTTCAAAAAGTGCACTATTCATGATGCCCAAGTTCAGAAAGTGCACTATTTGTGATGCCCAAGTCCAAAAGATGTTGTGATCCAATTTTGGGTTGCCCGATTCAGACCCCATGGAGGTATAAGAGTTAACATTGTAATGATTAGGTGAGAAAGAGCAAATGCCTCACACTCATAAAGGTTAATAGTCCCATCAATACACTAGTTATGAAATTCAACTCTAAAAACACTAATTAGCTTATAAATGTTATAACTTGTAATTAATGATGCAATCATTTAGCAACTATGTTCATAAAGATGCCTACTTGTTAATAGTATGTATAGTTGTGGTCTTGTCCAATAATTTATCAAGAGAGTTATGATAATTGGACACAAACACCCAAAGATAGGTCAAACAAATACTTTATAAAGTGAAAGTTTGACTCTTTCGTAAGTTTACGGTAAATATCATAACCACTTTCATATAAGAAAGTGAAATTCGGCAAAACGACCACGGAGGGATTCGAACCCTCGACCTTCAGATCCGAAGTCTGACGCGCTAATCCACTGCGCTACGCGGCCGAGCAGACCATAAGATCAGATCTGATTGGTGGATGTCCACGAGGTCTCTTACACTGAATTTATAGGATAAATTCATCATCAGACGACAACTGCTTCACCACACACCGACTAAGGCCACTTCCAACAATCAGAATAAGAAAAACGGGCAAGCCACGTTACTACTTCGCTTCAAAAACTCAACTTTCGTCCCATGCAGAGTGATAATGCAAAACCCCCAAAAATATCACATCATTCTGAATGCATAGAAAAATGTTCCACGAACGATACAACCATTTGAACATCTCCTGTGAATCATTCTGATGCATTCACACAGTAAAACTCGTGTATCACAATCTTTGATGTATTCACACAATGAAACTCGTGTATCATAATCTTCGATGTATTCACACAATGAAACTCGTGTATTATAGTCTCCGGTGTATTCACACTGTAATGAAAGGTAACAAAGAATATGAGCTATTGCGCTTGAAGCAAGCAAGGAGCAGTATACATATGATAAAATATGGTGGAAACTATCATCGGAAGAGTCATGGATCTTGTGATCTATCTCCAAATGCCTAAAACCCCCTCTCGTTACCTGTTGGATCGATCAAGACTCTTCGTCAAACACATCGCCGAAGTCAGGGACTTCAAGCGACTTGATATCGATCCACTCCATGCCATCGAACTTGATGTGAGCGTCTTTGCCTCCAAGCTCCGGGAGACTGAAGTCGGATCCGGAAGATTTGCAAGTGTACCCGGAGCCGTTGTATGAGATATCCGCTGCAGAAACAGAAGTGATAGCCGGATTGGAGCCGAGGTACGAGATATCGGCAGACGAAATGTTGGCCGGGTTGGAGTGAGCCTCATCGACTGATTGTAGTCCGAGCTCAAGCTCCTGCACCACCTGGCTCATCAGTGGCCGGGATTTTGTATCTAGCTCCGTGCACCGTAATCCTAGCCTTGCCATTTGCAGGAGAATCTCGTGGTTGTAAGTTGCAGTTCGCAAGTTGATGTCCAGAATCTCGTCCAACTCCCCGGACTGCAGCTTCAACCTCACCTGGAAAACGAGCTCCAGCTCCATTAGTGTGGATCCGTGGTCTAAGAACTATCGAGACGGTATGTGAACCATTCTTTTGCAGCAGTGTATGACCAGGACCCTGCTTTATGGAGAGAGGTGATCGAGCGGGCTTACCCAGTCGGTGATGTGGTACGATGCTTCGTCTCGCAAGCTGTCGCAAGCGGGCTTGCCGGTGACGAGCTGGAGGAGCACGACGCCGTAGCTGTGGACATCGCAAGCGGCTGCGACATTCGATTTGATGTACGATGGATCGACGTAGCCCGGCGTTCCCATGGCGCCTGTCAACATGTGCGTCGCATTGGGACCGAAGTTGGCAATCTTGGCATGGAAGTTGTGGTCCAAGAGAATGTTTGTGGGCTTCACGTCACGGTGGATGACGGGTGGGTGACATTCTTCGTGGAGATATGCTAAGCCTTTTGCTGTGCAGATGGCTATGTGTACTCGCTCTCGCCATGTTAACGATAATCCTGATCCTCCTGCAATGCAAGAATGCACCTCATGAACAAAGTGAAGACAAAGTGGGTGTTGTGATGACAAAGTTCTCAACAATCCCTCAAAGACTGTAGAATTGTAAGATTCACTATCTAATCATCACTCCTTGGCCACCTTCCAAAGTATAGAACCTTCAATTGAAATGATTTGTTTATGTTTATGTTGCAACAAGTCAAATTCAAGAACCACATTTCTACTTAAATGAAAGAATACGGAGAAAAAACTAACATTTCTATGTTCAAAATTGACTACATGAATATTGTAAACTACAATGTATCTTTTTGGTGAAGTTCTATTTCCCTCTCATATATTATTTTGCCAACTATTTACACTTTCAAAAAATGAGTATATGTACTCACCAATAAAACGATCCGCCAAGTTTCCATTGGAAACAAACTCGTATACCAATATTTGTTCTCCCTTCTCTTCACAGTAGCCACAAAGGTTCAATAGGTGTTTGTTGTGTAGCCCAGATAGAAACTTCACCTCTGCAAATCAACCAAACACAAGTTTAGTGACTCAACCTTGACAAAATCAACCTAATTCTGAGATAGCTACACAACTAAAAAATATCTGAAGTAAAAGATCAAAAAGCATCAATATCAACTTCAAAACCAATATCACCTTCCAACCTAAACATCCAACTACCACTACTCAAACTCCATAACAACCCAAACCAACATAAACAACAGTGTCAGTACATTCTAAAAAAACACTTGTACTCGATATACAAAACTACTATATGATTCCCTATGTTGTAAAATCAGACCAATTATAACTGCCCTTTGAAGTCAGTTAAAACTCTGTCAATGTCAAATTCTTCTCACTTTTATTTGCACTGTATCTTCTACCCAACGAGAACATTTCAGCTCCCCCAATACTGATCACAGATTCTTGGACTAAAATGAGTCTCTTTGGCAATCCTCATTGAATGTAAAGCAATTCTAAAGCAACCTTTAGAATTGAAGCAAAGCAGTCGTCTCTTGATTACCTTTCTGGAAGTCGGTGTGAGATTGTTGCGATTCCCTGGTGGCTCGCTTGACAGCCACGATTTCGTCAGGTGATACAATGGCTTTATAGAGTAAGCCCAACTCTCCGTAATCCAGCACTTTGCTTTCGGCGTTGAAATTGTCGGTGCCAGATCTGAGCTCCTTGAATGAGTAGTACGTGGTGACAGCCGCTCCAGGTCCTAAACCTTGCTTCAAACTCGGGTCGACACATTCTTCCGCTGCTAAAGTAGAAACACATTCAGTCCCGAAACTGGAACAATGCTCAAAAACGGACTCTCAATCCTCACTCCAGCGTCCAACTACTAAAAAAGTTCTGAATGACTTACATCCACTCTTGAGTTTCTTCTTCAATGGCAAGCCGAAGCAGGATATCAGCTTCATCGCCCCCATCGCATCCCACTCATGAATGCATACACTCCATCAGAACGCCTGCCCACCAAAACTACAATCACGTCAATTGAGAATCCATTCTAGACAGAGCTCTCACAGTGAGATAATGGTACAACAAAACGCCGATACTGTACGAGATAGACCTTACACCAGTACCTGCATCAAGAAGCGAATAACTGTCGCATCGGTAAGATGCTCAATCTGCCACTCGAATGGTCCTCACACGGTCGCGACCATAGCCTCGAAACTGTTCAAACTTGCAGAGCGAGAATGACGGAATGAGCCCAGCATTCGGGATCCTGCAGGTACCGATCGGATGGATAGCATCGAAGAGGTGAGAGTTGGATCGATCTAGTGCAGAATTCAACTTGGTGTGAAGGTGGATAGCCTTGATCGGCCGTAACTTGAGGGGCACGGCTGGAGTTTCCGTCAGTGTGTGTGAAGTCAGCGGGTGATTGAGCGGGCAACTGAAATCAAACTGGAAAGCTTCGTGCGATGTGCGTGATGAGCGCTCATCTCCAAAAACTCTCCAGTAGATTTGGGGACTGCTGCTGCTCCGGATGGTACTGGTCCGCTGGGCGGACATGCAAGTGAGCGAGAGGGGCGGGGAAGGTGGAAGGGGTGAGCCGAGGCTGATGTTCCGTATTGTCACAGTCTAGTTTCTAGTATTATTTTTATTACTATCCATCTTTATTAGGTCTGGTGGATAAAGGCTGTTGAGTCGTTATCATTTTTGAATTGGTAGAGGTGGGAATTTTTCAGGTGTAAAGACTTCCTCAAATTTATTTTTGTGGCGAAGGTCACTGGTCAGTCAAGAATTTCATTTTTAATCAATCACATTCAAAGAGCTTCATTTTCAACCAATCACATTTGAGATTTCTTCTACGTTTATTGACACGTGGAAATCTGTAAACCGGCCCTTGGAGTCAAAGTCATTTTGAAGAAGTGGAATCGTCAACTCTTGCATAGTTTTGAATAAGAGGGGCACTTAGAGAGTTTTAACATGATATAGAGAAGGCAGGCAACTAAGATATTGGTGTTGGAAACCAAGCATTGCCGAGGGCAAACCAAGCTCAAGCTTACCCATAGTGAGCTAAGTGTCTCCAAATCCACTATGCATGCTCCCCCGTAGGGCTTATCTTTAGTGGCATTGTCACATTCTTGTCTTCTCTAGTTAACCCTTTCATGACCAATCAACCAAATATGGTCGCTGAAGTGTGGTTATTCCATGATTGAGTAGAATCTGTGTAGAAAGAGCAAAATGTTAGAGAACAACGCCGGAAGAGGAGTGTGTACTAGACCTACTACACAAAACAACGATGCATGTGGACTCGTACTCCGCCTGGTAGAGTTGTCTATACATGGTGATGAGTATGCGATACGATAGCTGGTCTGGAAAGAAGTGAGAAAGATTCAGGAAATACGGTTGTCGAGGACACATGACACCAATTATAAGGGTCCCTTGGGAACATGGGAACATGGAGGTACTGCTCAATTGGCTCCATCGACAAAAGAAGAGTTGATTTCTTTTGGCAACCCAACACCGTCTATCAAAGCGTATACGTTTGTACAACCTGAAATCCTCCCCAAAAAGAATCAACCACATGTTGTTTGCACACTAATTCTACATCAAGGCCCGACCTCTGATGAATGTGACCATGTCTGATTTTTCAATCTGACCATATTTGCTACGATATCCCATGTATTTCTCGTACGCTACCGTATACGAGGAACTGGGTTCTTGGACTCTTTTCACAATTTAAGTTTCATAAGTGCTCGGATTGCAACGCTCATGGTGTTGTTGGATAGATCCTCAAACTCTCTACAATATTGACCACATGTGTTTTGCCCAAATCTGGATATTCTGGTCTCTAATTCTAGTAAAAAGCTTCGAGGTCATGTATACGCTATGTACTACACTTGACTTGGAACATCATAATACTCTAGTTCATACGGTAGATCTGACCCATGTTTGGCCACTAGCATGTATATGAAGTTCACTACACATTTATACGGTCGGATCTTAATTTTGACCCTTCATTTGTTCAATGCATTCCAAAATACATCCAGACACCTCAAAAAAACCTCGACTTCCAAAACAAGAGTGATCATGAAAGGGTTAATGTTGAAACTCCACATTGGTACAAACCAACTATGACTTTACGTATAGCCAACATGTCTATCGTATATGGAGGCACGTCAGGCCTTGGCTTGGTGGTTGAGGCACATGGACCCCATTGAGAAGGTTGTGGGTTCCATTCCCCATGTTAGTGTGGTCCTCACCACCATAGTCCACCTAACTATGGTGGGGGGTCCTTGGACGTTGTATGGGTACCTCAAAGCCTTTTGGAGATACTATGTCACGTTATCAGCATTACGAACGGACACTTCATTCAGGCCGGCCCCTTGGAAAGGGAACGAAGTTTCTATCTATCTATCCCACCCCGAAAAAGGGCTTTAAATGTCTACCCCGTTATATCAAAAAGCAAAAGCAATTTCTAGTTGGGCAGAAATATAAATTAGTACCAGGGGGATTTTAGTGTGACAGTGAAGAAGGTGACATTATGGAGGTGAGCGGTGCACCACCACCTGGGGAACGGGAAGTCAGCTGGCACTCACCTGACCTGCATGACCCCATCTTCTTATTAATAGCACCCCCCCTACCCCCACTCTCTATTTAATTTCCCTTCTTCCCTCCACCTTCCCCCTTTCCTCTAATAGCTTTGCCCATTACCACCTTTTTCTATTAATTTATTGACTTATGAGACACTTCATCATTAGGGTCCCCTTTACCAAGAGCCATTACCAAGAAAATTAAAATCATTTTCATGGTCATTAAAAATGAATTTTTGTTTAAAATGAACTTTTGAGTGGTTTGATCGCTCTTGTAATGTGAATTCAGACCATAACAACTTTAAGGCTCAATTTTCTAATGTAAATCCTCATCATTCATTCTTTTACCCTCCCCTTTTGCCTCTATTCTTTTAAAATAATTTAAAGCCAACCAATCAATGATATTTTAGCCTCACGGTGGTCTTTGTGATTGTTTTTGAGTTGAGGTATTTGCTTCGACTCAAATATAACCAAGGAGACCATGAAAATATTATTTCACTATGGAAAATTTAGCATACTTTGGGGACGTCAAAGTTAGTGGTCATTCTCCTTTTTTCAAGATAGTGTGAAGCCAAATGGGACCATGGAGCACTTTACTCTGTGATCAGAGATTTTAGAAGGTTGTGGTCAATCTTCATGGTCCATAGTGTAAAGCAACCCTTAGGGGTGCCTAACACTACTGTGGAGAAGGTCACCGATTGGTCGAGTATTTCATTTTCAACCTATCACATTCCAAGGGCCCCAATTTCAACAAACCACATAGAAAAATTCTCATTAATTTCTTGACTCGTAGACTTCTTCACCATAAAGTAAACATACCCTTATCTTATACACGAGGAATTTGTTTTAATTGGGAAAGATGCAAAAGGAAGGTAATAGATAAAACAAAGAAAGCTTTTGAGGATTTTATTGATTTTATTACTCTAAGTACAAAATTACAAAAACAAAAGTTCATCCTTATCTTGGCTCTTTATATCTTTAACCAATCAACTTATGAGAAGAATACCATCACAAACCAAAGGTCCTTCCCTTATTCTATCATAGAAGGTAACCTAAAATACCAATCACTTTACCACCTACCACCCATGAGAACCTTTTTGGGGTTTTTATTTACTTGGCTTTTCACCCTTTATCCTCACTCAACCATGCCATGAAGCAATTCAAAGCAAAAATAAGTGTTCCGGCATTCAATAGAAAAAGGGAATTTGAAACAAAACAAAAGTTGTTCCAAATAAATAAATAAGAACACCAAACCCATATGGGGTTGGCGTGAATAAAATGCCCATTCAACCTACCCTTGATGATATGCCCACTGGACATAACATCAATGACGTAGGACGAAAGTTGTTCCACATATGAAAAAATATTTTTTTGAAATAAAAAATCCTATAATGTACTAATTTGGTAAGCGATCCAAGTCCATGTCCACATGCAATAATGTGGGAAGAGAAGGATGATGAAGACAAGAATTTGAAAATTCCATTATTTTAACTAGAAAATTGTCAAGTGCCGCTCCAAAATATGTAGGCCCAAGTTTAGGTGGTGGTGGCAGCCTCCTTATAATATTTATTTATTTAGCAAATAAAGGCTTGGAATGGATTTTGGGAAGATCCCAGTGTCAGAATTAATAGGTACTGTACTAACTTGCATGTGCCATGATTTTTAAAAGAATTTGTTATTGAGATTCTGCCATCTTTCATGTACTCCGGGGGTACATTTCGGATGTGGACGTTGTGTCAATCCACACTAAAATATTCCAAGACTAATTTGGAATAGTAACATGATAAGGATAAGAGTGATGCTTCGTCTTAGTGAAAAAACCAGAGAATTCCTAGAAGAAGAGAAACTCTAATCTATTTAGAGGCTAGTGTGAATAGAGTGTTTGTTTGACCTATCGTTGGATGTATGCACGGAGGTCATGACACCAATGGCGGGACTACTAACCCCTCTAAGGGTGAACACTGCTACTTCCTACCTAACCACTACACTAAATTTGATAATTAGTGTTAGATACACTAATTTACATAAACATGTTATAAGTTTTTACTGTTGTTCAATAATTTTACCCACTATAGTGCCCAAGATGGGGGTCCTTATATAGTATCAGAATCAATGCTATTGGTAATTTTTTTTAAACAAACGTAAAAACTTATAGCATTTTCAAATCTTATAATAATCTAACACTAATTATCAAATATAGTGTAGTGCCTTAGAAATACCCAATATGGTATCCTTCCAAAAGGTTTTGAGGTACCCGCACAATGAGGTCCAAGAACCCCCATCATAGTTAGGTGGACTATGGTGGTGAGCACTACGCCACCATGGGGAATAGAATCCACGACCTCCTCATTTTTGGTAAAGAAGAATTCCAAGCCTATTTCAAGACGAAGACGAGCATGAATAGAATGTTTGTTTAGTGTATTTTTGAGTTTCACAGTGAAGTAACACTTGTCTCAAATAGATGGGACTGGGCTGATTCATTGGTACAAACTTTCTTGCCTAGCTTCATTCACCATCAACACTTAGTCATGCAAATCACATCAAAATGCTCTAACGGATTCAAAAAGAATCGAATCCGGACCGTTAATTTGCAATACCAACACCCTTTCCAATCAACCTGAAATCATGACTTAGCGACTACTAATCGATTGTAACACCAACACAAAATCCCACAAAACCGCAGGTACTAGTGATACTAGTATTTATTTACAGTAACTAAAGTATCTATTTCTAAAAAGGGGTGAGTAGTATTGTACCAATTAACCTTTGTTCCCATCACATTGGCTAATTGTCAAGACAAACATACACTCTATTCACGCCAGCCTCGAAGGAGGACTGGAGTTCATATTTATCTATTATTGAGTAATCATAAACATGTTATTTTCATGAAGGCACGACAAGCCTTTGCTTGGTGGTTAGGGCTCATGGCCCCCAATCAGGAGGTCGTAGGTTCTATTCCCCATGCCGGCGTGGTGCTCTCCACCATAGTCCTCCGACCTATGGTAAGGGGTTCATAGACCTCGTTGTATGGGTACTTCAAAGTCCTTTGGGGGATACCATGTTGGGTATTTCTAAAGCACTAGTGGATAGCTAGGAACTAGCATAGTGTTCATCCCAAGAGGGGTTATTAGTCCCGCCACCACCTCCTACAGTCCTCCTCCTCACCATTGGGGTCATGAGTTAAAAGAAGAGGGGTTATTAGTCCCGCCACCACCTTCTACAGTCCTCCTCCTCATCATTGGGGTCACGAGTTAAAAGAAGAGAAACTCTAACCTATTTAGGGACCGACGTGTCCTCCTCATCATTGGGGTCACGAGTTAAAAGAAGAGAAACTCCAACCTATTTAGGGACCGACGTGAATAAATTGTTCGTTCGACCTATCCTTGTATGTATGCCTAGCCACTAGCGCCTTAAAAATACCTGACATGGTATCCCCAAAGGGCTCTGAGGTACCCATACATGGAGGTCAATAACCCCAAACCATAGTTGGGTGGACAATGGTGGTGGGGTCATGAGTTCCATTTATCAAGGGGAAGGATCAATACATGAAATAAAATTTCCATGTTTCACGCACTGCTGTATGTCAGTTCTAGATTAGGTCACCCTCTCATTCAGTAAAATTAATTCTCTCAATTGATTAATATATCAATTAATTATAAAAGATTTAAAAGATTTAATATCACCAACTCACCAAGTCTCACTGAGATACTCTTTAATCGTTCAATAATAATTTTACCCAATTTCTCTCTGAAATGACGGTGATGGCCAATTTAAAGAGGGAATCCTTCTTCACAATCTTAGGTGTTAAATGGATACCAAACATTTCAATCTTCACTCTTTCTTTATTTTAACCTTTATTTTATTTATTTATTTTTTTTCTGAACACAACTAAGGGTCCCTTTACACTATGGACTAAGAGCTATGACCAAGAGAATTAAGATCAATTTCATGGTCATAGGCTGTGACCATGATAAATAAAAAATTGGATTTTTGAGTGGCTTGGTCTCTCTTGTAGTGTGGAGTGGATTTGGACGGGGAGAAGTTAAATCTCAATTTCTTGTATAAATACTCATCATTCTCTCTCTTACCCTCCCCCTTTTCATTCATTCTTTCTAAATAATTGAACTTGAGCCAATCAATGATTTTTAAGCCTCATGGTCTTCTTGATTGTGGTCAGGGTTGTCTTATTAGACAAAACTCCTATTCATTTGTCAAACAAAATTTAGATGAGGTGTACATCTAAAACATTTTCAATGAATCAAATGTACATCTCATCTAAATTTTGAATAGGAATTTCGTCTGATAAGACAACACTGATTGTCGTTGAGTGGAGGTATTTGATTTCGACTCAACTGCAATCAAGAAGACCATTTAAATATTATCCACAATGCAAAATTTAGCATACATTGGGGATCTCAAAGTTAGTGGGTTATTCTCCTTTTTTTTCAAGGTATTGTGAAGCTCAATGGGACCAAGAGCACTTTACTCTCCAATCACAAATTTTAGAGGGTCATGGTCAATATTCATGGTCCTTCGTGTAAAGCAACCTTTAAGGGTTCTTAGACTGCAAGAGGTAATTTACCCAAACACTACCTCTAGCAAGGCAAGAAATGATTCAGGCCAATGTTGGTCGTTAGATAATGTAGTTACTCTTCCACAAGAGTGACTAAATGAGTGGCCTAATTTGATACCAAGAAAATGAGGTAAGTTTGAGAGAACCTATCAATCTCACATCTCATGACACAAGAGCACTTATTGGAATATATATATATATATATATATATATATATATATATATATATATATATATATATATATATATATATATATATATATAATATAGATGCTTGAAAAATACATCAAATACCAACTCGATTTTTACAAATGATAGCTTTAAGCCAAGAACCTTTGTGTTTCTTTTTAAAAAGAGTAAGATCTTGGAACCCAATAGAAAGTTCAAGCTTCTCCTTCAATACATTCACCCTTTCCCTTCACATCAAAAAAGTTTTGGACCCACAACTTCTCATATCTTAAAACATTTTGAAGGCAATCATTCCTCTCTAACTCACATGCACCTCCCGAAATTGATGATAATATCTCAATACAATAAATAAGTTATACAAGATTAAGATTTCATCCCTTGCTTATGACTTACTATTTGAATTTTGAGTGTATGATTCCGCCTCAATGTGAATTTGAATTTAGAGCTACACCAATTAGGGTACGAGGATATGTTAGCATTATCTTTGTTTAGGAATGTGGAATAAAATTGGTTTATAGTTTGCTTCGCAATTGGGATGAATTTCACTTTTTCCACTATAAATGGTGGTAAGATAGAAAGAAGTAAAAAGTTGGAGGATTATTGAAGTATTCTTTGGAAATGTATAGTACTAAGGTTCATTATTGACTACGCAACTTAATGGAGATTCAACATAGATTATGAATGTGGAGAATTTTCGAATGGAGTTGCTTTGGTTGAGTATGTGATAGACCTCTAGAGTGAAGTGAGTTGTGTATTTGCTATACCAATTAAAAATGATTGTGGGACCTTGGGACGATCAAAGTGGTGATAGGAATAAATCCCAAAAAAATTGGAATTGAAGAATAGAGAACTTGGCAATTTTCTTTCTGTCGAAGAATATGAAAAGTAGCCGAAGAATGACAATGGGTTGTCATACTTGTGATAAAGATAAATGTCATAGAAACAACAAGTCCAAAGATATATTTGCGGAGTTAACTTGTGCACGGCAAGAAGCTGAGCACGTGCTAGCACTCAAGCAAAGAATGAACAGTCTTCGAGATCGATTGGAGGCTTTGGAGAACCAAGCTCGTGAAGAGAAGATCAAGCAAAACAAACTTGTGCTTAGGGATCTTGTCAAAGAAGCGAGGACCAAAATCTTTGAGGTAACAAAATACTCATAAACACTTCTTCTAACACATTCTGGACCTTGAGGATAGTTTCCACTTCTCCTCAAAGTGCAAAGTAAGGAGGAGCTTTAGCATAATAATAATGAGCTCTCAACCAATCAATCGAGACAATTGTTTCTTTGATTTTAGTGCAATTCTAAAAAAATTACACGTGATTCCCAAAAAATCCACAATATTGGATACCACTCCGTTTACGTGATGGGGAAGTATATTACAATAAAAACTCCCAACTTTTTACTTGTAACTCAAAATATCTCCGCTCCATCTTACTTTATTCAACCTCAACTTAAATTACTAACACTACAACTAAGATCACATGCATGCTTTGCTAGAAAGTGAATTCCACAAATGTGGGTCTACACAAACACTAACTTTTGGCTCTTACCGCATCCAATCCTTCATCAATGTCCCACCTTAACCCCCAAAGATCCTTGGTGCAGAATCTCCTAAATTACAAAAAATAACCTCCTACTTCAAGACCAAGAAAACTCCATCTAAGCATTATTTAGAAGATTCAACCGTAGGATCTTAACCCATAACTTTCCTTTAAACCCAAAACGGGTTTTGGAGGTTACCGAAGGAGAAAAACTCAGCCAACTTTGACCATTATAATCTCACAAATGAGGAAGAATGAATGGTTCGAATTTGATATGTGAGAAGAATGTCAAGTGAACTTTGAGATCTTAGGGTTGGATTTTTTAAATATTGCTTAGATTGAGAATTTTTTAGCTTAATCTAAAGGAAGGTCAAATTCTGTAATTTAGACTGTTCTACAACAAGGAAATTTAGAGGTTAAATTTAACTTGGTATATTGCATGCATACCGAAATTGAACCGTCGATTCTTCTCCATTTGTGAGATCTATAGCAGTCAAAGTTGGTTGAGCTTTGTTCCTACGAGAACCCTCAAACATTAGGGTTAAATACTCAAATACAACAAGAAAGAACATATATATTGCTCACTAGAATGTGAAATCTACAGAAGGTAAAGTGAAAGCACTAACTTTTTGCTGACAACACAAGAAAATCTTACTTCATTTATACGAGGCCCCACCTCAAAGTACTGTAGTAACACAACAGGAAGAAACACAAATAACTTTTAATCCATAATCATGAGGCTCCACCTCAAAAGTACTCAACACAGCAAATGAATGAATCCTAAGAGATGTAGAGCAAATGGAGAAAGTGAAAGATACAAGCGATGCATTTCATTCGCTTTAAGTCACTTCTGACATTGATGATTAGTGGTGGTGTCAGAGACGAGAGTGCATGCCTTTTATTGACGAAACGAAGGATGGTGGTTGCAGGTGAATGGCATCCCAGCGCCGTCGTCGAAGCAGACATGGAAGTACTGCCTGCAGAACTTGACGGTGCAGCAGCTGCAGCAGGCGAATGTGAACGTGAAGCTGTGGCCGGAGATTGTCGAGATTCTCAGCCCCTCCACTGCCAAGCTCAACAACTGGGTCCACGGCTACACCACCTGGCAAGCTGCGAGAGTCATCCAAGGCATGGACCCTGCCATGCAGCCTACTTGGGCTGAGCTCTTCAAGATGACGCACGCTGGCCAGTCGTTTCACGACTTCGCCGACGCGCAGGAGCCTTCCTTCTTCGAACCGCTCCAAAACCAGGACTAGAAGCAAATGACTCACATTTATTACTAAAATCCAGCATACGAGCAGGAATCCTAACTGAAATGCTCAAGAATGAGATGAGAAAGGTGAAGAAACGCTCAGGATTCCCTGGAACTTGACTGATGCTCAGAAAGGAAATGAGAACAGTGAAAAATGAGCAGGGTTTCTTGAAACTGGACTGAGATAAATGAAAGAAAACGAGCAGAGAAACTTGGCTGAGATATTCAAGAATGAGACGAGAGAGGTGAAAAAATGAGCAGGGTTCCTTAGACTGAGAAGAGAAATGTAAAAACTAGTAGTATACGTTCGAACTTGAGTGAGATGATCAAGCATGAGATGAGAAAAGGTAAGAAGCGAGCAGGGTTCCTTGAATCTTGACTGAGATGCTCAAGAACGAGGTGAGAGAACTGTAAAAACGACCAGACTCCTTGATGTTCAAGCATGAGACGAGAAAAGGTAAAAAACGAGCATTGTTCCTTGACTGAGATGCTCAAGAACGAGATGAGAGAATTGCAAAAACAACCAGAATACCTGTTAAACATGAGTAAGATGCTCAAGCATGCGATCAGAAAGGTGAAAAACCAACAAGCTTTCTAAAAACCTGAGATGCTCAAGAAAGAAGATGAAAAACGAGCATTTAGAATTAACTGAGATGAGAAAGGTAAAAAATCGAGCAATGGTCCTTGGTCTTGACTGAGATCTCAAGTATGAGATGAGAAAGGTGAAAAACCACGCAGGGTTGCGGGATAATTCACTTTATTGGGAAGCATGCATCAGTCAATAAGATCAATTGCGCAGAGAGTATCCTAGAATAGATACGGTCGCAATGGAACTGATGCAAGCATCCCAATAAAAAGGACTGATGACAGAGAGCTCAACCTGGAAAGGGAGTAGCAGGAGCAGCAGGAGTGGTGATAAGTTGAGGAGGCAGGCTACATTCTTCTTTGCTTCAACCCTTGCAAAATGTAAGGTTATGGTACAAAATTCTGATAGTTAGCAGCTTTTTAAATCGCCAGTGTCTGCACATGAATGATACATCTAAATCTGTGTCGTCGGTCGGTAGGTCGGTCGGATCCATCATCATCTATCAAATCAAAGCTGTGACAGCCCTTTGCTGGGGGAGCTGCTGCTCACAATGCACAAGTGACGAAAATCCTTCAGCAGTTTCATGGCGGCCTCCGTGCGCTCCAGTTTGATTTCCACGTACACAGCGGCCAAAAAGGCAGTAGGATTGGAAGGAGAGAGTTTGAGCGCTTCGGTAGCTAATCGCTGAGCCTCTTCCAAACTCCCTTGCATGGAATAAACAGCCGCAAGGTTGATCAGAAGAGAAACTCGTGCACTCAAGCCAGTCAATCTCTCCACGCTCGCCGCGTCCCCAAGCGCACCCACAGTGTAAGACCCCGCGTCCTCGCCGTCCACGCTCGCCTCGCTGTTGTCTCCACTCTTCCACTTGCTCTCATCCTCCACTCCCGAGCTCATGGGCTCCGCGGTGGCCTCGCTCAGACAAGTGTTCAGATGCTCAACAGCCTCATCCAGTCTCGCGCACATGCAAAGCGCTTCCGCGGCGTACATATGGGCCAGGAGCATGTAAGGCCGGGCGCAAGCAGGCTGTCGAAGGAGCTTCTCGGCGCTTCGGAGCGCTCGTAGCGGGTGCCCCACTCCAAGCTGACAATACGAGAGTGCAGCGAGTGCCCACATTCGCAACGCGGCCGTTTCCTGGGCCTTGTGCTCATCGTAGGCCGCCACGGCGCTCACCAGCCCCTTGGGCTCTCGCTCTCCTGCTGCTCCTGCTGCTGGGGAGGTTACTCCACCATCCCCGGAGTCTCCCGCCTCGGCTGCCGCCACGGCCGCCTCTGCCGCTGCCTCTGCCGCTCTCGCATCGTTCCTGTCGAACAGACAGAGCGCTGTCTGCAAGCACTTGATGGCGAACGAGAGCGAGAGCTTCTGTGTTCTTCCTAGTGTGAACCAGGTGTCTGTTCCTTCTGGGATCTGAAACTCGGCGCCATCGTGATCTTCCATGTTCAATGGCAATCTGCCGTGAAAGAGCGTGGGGTTCTGACTTCCCGCTGGGAGAATTGCTCGCCGCCACTCCCCTTCTCCGATTACCTTCACCTCTACTTTTCCCTTTGTTGCTGTTGTATTCTCGAGGAGTCCCATCTCTAATGCTACGATGCAACACTCCGCTAGTCGCAGCCACAGTAATGGCCGATTGAAGTACAGAGACGCCGAATTCTGCAAGCACAAAAAATTGTGCAGTAATCCATTAAGAACAGCAGTGGTCCATTATGAAATAAAACAAGCTACAGTAATCCACTGACAACAAAAAGAGATATTGGAGAAGGCCATTCATGAAGAAACAACTTCATATTTTCGAAAAGGACAAAAGGTGAAAGCAAGCTTGCTTAACGGCCAAAGGTGGAGGCAGCCGACAAGGAAACAAAGGTAAATGTAGAGAATAGCTTACTTCCATGTGTATATCAGAATAGAAAAAGACATGACTATATTGAACATTGTTATGTTAATACATTATATCAACTTGATACCATGCGATTTTATAGAGTTACAGAGATCCATTATGAACAAGAGGAGTAGCAAAAGTGGAGGAGTTGCAGAATGGGAAGCCATAAGATTCATAATGCACAGCACATGCATGGATGAACTTGTTAAGAGTGCTTCATGGGCGTACCTGGAAACATTTAAAGGCCACGACGGGGTTCCCGTTGATGAGCTGCTGCAAGCCAGCATTGTAAAGAACAGGCAAAGATCTGTCCTGGGAGAATGTCTGCACAGACAGGGGAACCTCCCTGCGGTCGGGGATTTGGTAAAGTTTAAGACTCTCTCTGAAATAAACAGCAGCGACTTGGTTCTTTTTTTGTCGATGATTGACGCAGCCGAGGTTACAGAGCACCATAGCACGCAAACCAGGGTCCGCACGCTGTATACACATGTTCAGCTGCTTGCTAGCCTTCTTGTACTTCCCACGGGAGTATTCCATTTGCGCTTTCAGAAGGAGGGCCGTCAGATTATCTCGGTTCAGGTTCAAAGCCGCTTTGACCTCCCGCTTGGACGCTTTCAAGTTCCGCGCTGACAGAAATAAACGGACTCTGTACAAATGCAACAGCAATTTCACGTCCACTGCCGGCATCGCCGGCTTCTCCCGGGCGGCGACCACCGGCGTGATTGCTCTGTTCTGATCTATCTCCAGTGATCCCAGCACCACTGGCTCCTCCTCCAGAACCTCGTCTGATGATGTCCTTGCCAAGTTCTGCTGCTCCGTGCTCGTTATCAGTAGCTCACTCTCTGATGGAGCTGAGCTTAAAATTGCTGGTACTGAGCTTGATGTCTCTGAGGGTGGCAATAAGTAACCGAATGCCTTCTCCATATACTGCAACACTTCCTGCATTTTGCACCAGAATTCAGTATTTGCATGAAGACGACGACGACTAAGAAGAGTGTTTGGAGCAGAAACTACTCACCGCTGCTAACCCAGGCCGACCAAACGCTAGCGCAATATCCAGCATCAAAAGGCACACGCGCAATGCTGCTGTCTGCAGAGTCAGAACGATTAACATGAGTGGGAGATAAGCTTCTGTTCAACTTAAAGTAAGCTAGATGTTAAAAACCCTGATGAATAATGAAAGAACAAACCTCGTCGATGGGTTCGATGTTTCGATAAAGCGGCTCCAAGATAGACATCGCTGCAGCATAATTTTGCATGTGGAACTGGGTAATAGCCTGTAGTCACAGAAACCTCATCAAAACAGAGCTCCATTTACCCCAAATAACAATCAACAGGTATGCCAATTCAGTGAAAAGAGGGTAAAAACACATGATATTCCAAAACAAGAGGTTATAATGAAAGATTTAGATTCTGCTGTATGAGCTTAGAATAAGATTCAAGAGATTTGCGACATACGTTGTTCAAGTTGGGAATGGACGTGTCGTAGTCTTCCATATATGTAACAACATCCGCGCTCATGGTGCGAGCAGCACTAGAAAGGCCGCCATTGTTGCCACCGCTGCCATTGGTGCTGCCCGAAGTTGAAGCGGAACTATTTCCTTCCTGTTGCTCTTCGGCAGCTCGCGCTAGCTCTTCATTGCGGGCCTGTTCCATTCAATGCCATTAACAACTAGGTTCACGAAGATGTTCAATCTCAACAAGAGAACGATGTAATGCTTCACAATGTCAGTACCTTAACCTGAGAAAGAACGTCTATGAGCTTCTCAGGGTTGGTACAGCCATCTCGATAGTACTCCGCCACAGCAATGTTATGTCGAATCTGCAACAAGACAAGCATAATAATCAGACAGGAAAGAGCTACCATCCCATATTTGGAACCAGGCACAGAGCATCCATTTTCATCAACGAGTCGGTGTAGCTACAGTTCCATCTCCTAAGCTACAAAGATCCTAATCTAAAGCAATGCCTGCTCCCTGATTCATGCCTCTCACATGTTCCGTGCGATGAGTGCTACGATCGATAATTCTAATACAGAACGGCGTTTTAATGAGCCCATAATAATAGAGAAATATGAAGTAACAAAGCAACGCATGTATCTCTACAAGTTGCTAGAAACCCTATTACAATCTGTAGTTACTAGCACTACGTTCCATCACCAACAAAAACCCTAAAACCACCGAACAATCACGCTAACGAAGCAATTCGAACCCCGAAACGGGAGGAAATGCTTAACCCGAAGGAAAATCAGCAATAGAAGAGCACCCGGACAATACCGACCCTTGGATTCCCCAAAAAACTCCAACTACACATTCGTTAACCTCGTAAGTACCGTCTAACCAGAAAGGGAAAGCTCCTCATAACCCTAATGCTCTAACCGAAGAACACAAACCGTCGGATCCTCACAGACCTCCTCCCAACTCTAAACCCAGAAGTCTAAACGATAACCTATTGCAAGATCCTCCTCATTGTGGAGGAGACAGAAACCCCATTGAATGCGAAACAAACACATTCACCTGCTTAAACTCCAATCGACCCAATACGAACCCTAATGACGGAATTGAAATCCTCGTCATCCTCACAAAACCCCATGAAATAGTGAAGAACACATTCACCCGCTTAAAACAAACCATAATGCCGTAACGAGACCCAGTTGCAGGTAAGGAACACCCAGTTACAAAGACGATGATCACAACCCTAACGGGGAGAACACACCTGAGGATCCTCGTCATTGTGCACCAAACTAAAACCCCAATTTCTAAATGATTAACACATTCACGAACCGTAATGTCGTAATCGAGCTGATGACAACCCAGTAACGAAAATAAGTAAAACGGGTAAACGATGATCACCCAATACCCTAAAAGCGTAATTGAGGAGTGCCCACCTGGGAATCCTTGTCGTTGTGCACAAGACAAAAACCCCATTGCCAAACAAACACTCCGTAGAACGAACCCTAATGTCGTAATCGAACCGAGCTGCTGCTAATGTACGAAAACGATAATCGGGGAGAAGATCCTCGTCATTGTGCTCCAGAGAAAAACCCCAATAAATGCTACAACAAAAACTTGGTAAAACGAACCCTAATGGCGTAATCGAAGCGAGCTGCAGCTAATGTGAAACCCATTTGCGAGAACGATAATCGGGGAGAACGAACCTTGGGATCCTCGTCATTGTGGAGCTGCAGCTGGTGGAGGATAAGCAAGCAGCCTTGGTAGGAGCGGGCGTGGAAGAGCTGGGCGGCCTCTTTGGCCAAGCCTGCAACAGTGGACTGCGGCTTGCTGTGGGCACTCTGAGAGGAGGAGTTGTTGCTGTTGTTAGAATAGCTACTGTCCTCTGTTGTTATGGTGGATGTTGCTGGTGGTGAGGGTGTTGCTGGTGGTGCTGGTGCCATTGGTGTTGTTGTTGTTGTTGGTGGAGGTGTTGGTGTTGGAGGCTCAGGCTTGGTGGTGTTGGTGGTGCCATCGCCGGCGCCATCGCCCGCGTCCATGGTGCGAGTAGCACTTCCACCCTCCGCCTCTGTCGAAAACGAAGACACGCATGGATCGGTAAAAGCAAAGTAGTCGAAGCAGGAGACTCTCCTCGACGACAACAATGCTCTTTGCCTTCTTCGTCTCTTCTGCCCTTCCGTCTCCCTCCGCCTTGGATGGATGAATGCTTGCGTATCTTCATCCTGCCACAAACACCATGTTGACTATTCTTCATCTCATTTGCCGGCAATCAAAACTTGCAATGCACAAGCAATTGAGAAGAACTAGCAAACACATTGAATTTGCTTGAGTTGGTGAATCATCGTTACATATAATTCTAATACTCTTTACATGAAAAAATGACAAGATATGTTGCACCAGATAGTCGACTTACAGATGTGGAATACTCGCTAATTGGCGAAAAACATCCAAATGGCATGCAATTCGCGAGTTGTTTGTACCAACCCTCGCGTTCGCAATTCGGGTACCACACCCGTTTGCAGGTTGTTGTGCGTGGCTCCTCCTCGTTGCGGAACCACGCAGTGAATGTACGCTTCCACACCTTGTGACTCGACTTCGGAGGGTTACTCTTCGTCATTGTATCGAACTCTTTGTAGCTCTAAGTGCGCAATCAATTCTCTATCGTCTCACTAATGTTCTTGGATTCTTGACTTGTGTTGAGAGTGAATGCAAACTGTTGCTTCACAACCTTTCGAACGATGAAAATCATCACACTTGAATACAGCTTCAACCCATTTACGACACGATTACTTCGACTCAGCCCTCTCATCAAGACGCCCTTCTTGACACTTGCTCAAATTAGCGGACAGAATACAAGCAACGCAGTTTTATACCGCACACGGTAATGGGCACACGGTCTTAAGCTTCTACTCCAACTCAAGTTCCATTTGCATTTCAAGCCGTGCAATACAAAACAACAATGCTTCCTATATACACTTCCATGTGTATTTTTAACCATTTAAAAACCTTTCAGCATCTCTTAAGATATTTTTTGTCACTTTTTAAAAATTGTCAAGAAGATTCGAGAGGATAAGGTTGATACCTTATGCCTTAAACTACGAACCCCTTGCACTAAGAATATCTTGGACATTTCTAAAAGTACCTCAAATGTATTACGTGATGAGATTTATGTAAAAATTATTTTCAATAAAGAGATTCTATTACATTCTATTAATAATATTTGTAATTGCTTATGTTGATATAAATTGCATGCTTCATAAAATTGAATATGTATAATTGGGGTTCTTCTCCTTAGATAGAAGGTTTTCAATTTGAGGTTAGATTTGTAGTTTTGGATAGAATACCATTCCATTAGTTTTGCTCCTCTCTTGAAGTGATATAGTAAGAGTATGTGCAATATTCTTATTTTGTTTCATACATTAGTGTTGAGTTCTTTGTAAGTTGCAACTCAATATAAGTTCTTGTCCTGAATAAGTAATGTAGCTTCAAAGGCAAAATATATGCTCCTCCAAAGTGATACTTTATAAAATTGCATTATTTCAAATGATAGAATGATTTTGTGAACATAGAAACAAGATTGCCATTATAATGTGCTTCCACATTTATTCAATTTAGGAAATCTTTCTTTTATTCAAAAAACTCTTCATCATATATTCACAACATATTAATCTATCTATCATCTCATGCTTTGAACCATAGAAGTTTGCAATTAAAACTTACAAAGGGTCAGATTTTACAAGTAAACTCTGAGACAAATTGGATACTATTAGGCCAAATGATTTATTGACTGTAGCTTTTTCAAGAATGACCAAGTTGTATCAAGTTGTATAGTTTTAGTTACACAATTTTCATGTATGTTATGAAATGCATAAATCTGTTGAATCTAACCATGGTAACAATTTAGGAGGTTGAAAGGACTCTAACCCTACATATTTACCTGACGCAAATAGAGGCAATTTTTACAAAGCCAATGACTAAACACCAAAAACATATCTCCTCAAATAAATGGCACAAAACTTGTTTATTCAATAAAGAACACGTAGTTCCAAAAAGTTTAATCAATGAATAAGAAGGATGAACACACATGTATCCCAAAAAATTACCAACATAAATTTGCAAGTAAAATCACTGCTAAAAGGGCTTGCAAAGATAGTCATTTCAATACCAAGTGCAAGAGCCATTTGTCAACAATAACAATAGAATCACAAGAATAACCTCCACAATGCTCATGATGTATTTTTTTGCTATCTTTTTGCAATCTTATTGCAATACTGCACTAATCTTTCATATAAATGTCTGCAATGTTGTTATGAAACATACTCATCCACAAACCAACAATCATGAAAATGCTTATCAAATGCTTATCACACAATCTACAAAAAGGCCTAGCAAAAAGATGACTCAACATGCACCTCTACAAATGCTTACCAGATAATTTACAAATAGATGACATCGTGACAAGATGCTTCTGCAATTGATTGAAGCTCTCACAATGTAAACATAAAGCTCACTAGCAACCAACAACAATAGCCATGCTTATCAACAGTAGAAATATCGTGAAAGTGTTGAAGACTCAACATCAAGAGCATGCACAACCACGCTGGAGATTGTTTGTACAAAAGAGTGACTCAACAACAACATCAGGAGCATCGTGATGAGATGCTTCTGCGTTTTATTGAAGCTATCAGCATGTGATAATAGCTCCCCTATCTCAAGGCATGCTTATCATCAACAACAACAGCATCGTGCATGAGATCTTTATGCTTTCTATTCAAACCAACAGTGTTATGTGCAAAAAGATGATGATAAAGGTTGGTTAAATACCCATTCATCACTCACTCTACAGGCTCGAAAACCTCAGGGATGCTGGTGTCTTGGTTGGCAGCGTCCAACCACTCCGGGTACGGCAGCCCTTTCGATTTCAGAAACTCGACATTGAAAATCTTGCTTTGGTACCTGGTCCCCAAGTCGCACAGAATGGTCACAATGGTGTGGCCTGGTCCCAACTCTTTCGCCATTTTTATGGCGCCTGCAAACACGAGAACACAGACATCAGTCAATGAAAGTCCATGGAAAGTCCCATATTGTTATCCTCTGAATTTTATTACTCACCAGCGATATTGATGGCTGTTGAGCCTCCCATGCAAAAGCCTTCTTGCTTGAGGAGATCATAAATTAATGGCAATGCCTCCTCATCGGTCACCTGAAAAATTCCCATCACAAAGTATCCATTATTGAAGAGAAATTCCACGTATATGCAATGAAGTAGAGGTCTCAATCACGAGCTTAGACTAATCTGCTCAGTAATGCTTTTTTGTTGTACGATAGCAGAGTCTATAGACTTCAAAAGCTCATTATCATATTTTATTAATGCCCGAAATAGGAATTTGATCTAAATAACCCTTGACAGCTGCATAAACAACCACTATTTGTTTTTCAATAGGACTTGGGCTATATTGTGCTTGTTTAAGCTATGAGTACTGGTGTTTCATGGAAGCAATCCTTCGAATCTAGAAGTATCTTAGACTTGCATGAAAAATGAAAGAGCATGTCGGAGATAGTTCTATACCTGGCACCAGAAATCAATGTACCCACCATCTTTTGTGGGAAGGCCCCACTCTGCGAGATTGCCTGTAACGCGACCTTGTCCAATGCCCTCAGAAATCTGCATCAAAGGATCGTAAGATTGGCTCGAAGTCATGGAGTTCATTTCGTTTCATTTCAAAGGAGGGCTTACCGAAGTTCCAGAGGATTCCAAGACTCCCTTCTCATAGAAGTTATACATGCAAGCTCCCATAGGATCTGCTACTCCGATTCGTATGTTCTTGTTTTGCTCCTTCAGATACTGCATGTTCACACATGGGCGAATTAGCAAGGAACATACACAAGAAGTGAAAGGATGAGTTCAGTTGAGGTACCTTGCCTACTCCAGCAACCGTTCCGCCGGTGCCAATAGCACAAATGAAGCCATCCACTTTGCCTTCTGTCTGTTTCCAAATCTCTGGACCTGAAAAAACATGAAGTAATGTTTGTTCAGAGGCGAAGAAATTGCTACAAAGTGAACATGAAGGTGCGAAGGGAGTATACCTGTGGTCTCATAGTGTGCTTGTCGATTAGCTGTGTTGTCAAACTGAGATCACACCCAAAGAAAGATATTACACTCCAATGCAAAACACTTATAACTGGTATAATCGATCTCCTTCGGACGAGATCACACCCCATGTAGGTTAATCTATGTGGGTTGACCCACTTATGATGTCAGTCAACCGAATCGAAGGAGGATCATGGATAAACGGACAATATTGAAGAACATTCATGAGCAAACATGTGGCTGATCCACGTATTTCAATGAAGAGATGTACCTGATTACCCCAGATTCCACCATTTGGATTGGTCTGCAAGTGGTACAAACAGAAACGTAAGAGAAAATGATGAAACCAAGAGCAATAACATCACAATAGACCAGACCATGGCTTACTCTGGCAATTTCCTCTGCAAGTCTTCCGGAATACTTGACGTAGTTGTTGGGATTCTTGTAAGGAACAGCAGGCACCTGAAGAAAGAAAAAAAGGCAAATCAGCTTCATTACCTCAGCATTTAACCCCAGAAAGAGGAGATCACAATCTGAAGCTCTGAGAACTTACCTCAACAAGTGTTGCACCTGCAAGTCGAAGCATATCTTTCTTCTCCTGCAACCGTGCAGAACAAGTGCGAAGTCACAAAACACAGTAATGTGCAAGCATAGAAAGGAGGGCTAATAATACTAAAATACGCTCTTTCGAAGCAATAAATTTTTTAAGTGAGAATTGATGTGTGCAATCTAAGGGCCTGTCATGCTAAAGGATCGAATTCTGACTATTTCAGAGTTTTACAGCTTTGCAATTGTGGAAAGAGGAATGTGAAACTCGTCAAATTTTATGTTAATTTGCTGATAGCAGAATTTGATTCGCCAAACCCTAAACCCTGATGAGAAAAAATTCAAACCTGACTTTGTGTCTTAGGAATGACGATGACCGACTTGTACCCCCTGGCATTAGCAACGAGTGCCAATCCAATGCCGGTGTTCCCAGCCGTCCCTTCAACAATCACACCGCCGGGTTTCAACAACCCCTTCTCTTCAGCATCCTGTACAAAAGAACAAATCAATCAACTCATTCATCTGAAAAACACAATAACAATCTTTCCATGGTTAAGAGCTTGCCTTGATGATGTACAAAGCTGCTCGATCCTTCACTGATCCTCCAGGGTTCAGAAACTCTGCCTGAAATACAACAACTTCATACGCTCGTAACCCTCGAACGCCACAGCATGAATGAAATTCAAATACATACTCTTGAAATCAATCCACACTAAAAGAGAGCAAGGCAATTTGAGCTAAAAGTTTGAACCAAGGTGACCTAACATCGTGTTGAAAACAATCAACATTACGGTTGGAATTAGCAATCAGTCGTTTCACCTTCGTCTACACTTTCACCGCAAAATAGCTCAAAAAGGCTCTCTCTCTCTCTCTCTCTCTCTCTCTCTCTCTCTCTCTCTTCCAGTGATTCGCAAAGCCTGACCGTCATTGATAGCAGACCTCTGCTAACATAGAGCTCATTAACGAATTGCTGCTAGTTCTCCAATAGTGTAGTCTTCCAGATTCTAGTCAAGCATAATGGAAGCGCAAAAATCTGATACAAAAACCTAATAGACAGGTTTCAGTATTGATACCTTGCCATAAATTTCGCAACCGGTGGCTTGCGAAGCTGCATTAAGGCGAATCAGCGGGGTATTTCCAACCTAAAAAGCACAGAAAATCAGCATTAGATCGATCGCACAAACATTTCATGAATCGCATATAAAACCCAGATGTGGGACTTACTGAATCGACAAAACCCTGGCGAACGCCGAGGTCCCCAATATGAGCTGACGCTTTAGTCGCCATGTGCACTTGCCTTCTGGTAGAAACAAAACCTCGCAATCGCTTCTAAAACAAACCAACAAAAAACCCCGTCAAATCGAACCCATATCAATGATCGATGCAATTGAGAGCAGAGCGCTTACGGCGGGCGTGGGATGGAAGTGGCGAAGGGAGCCAAGGAGGGTGGGTGAGCTGGTGTCCAAGAGCAAGCAAGTGCGGCTCACGCTCATCGTCAACATCAGAAAAATGTGTAAAGCTTGTAATAGATCGATGAGATGCTCTTGTGCTCGTGGTTTCGATTCCGTAATCGATTGCGAGAATGCGTGAATTGTCGAGGTGGTCCCTATCCAGATTCCTCGCCGCCTGATGAGTCAGTCTGCCATTCTGACCTCGTCACTCGGTCACTAGAATACGGTCTTACGTACCTCTAGGAAAAAGTGTAATAATTTTCTTTTATCTTTGTCTTCTTTTCTTAAATTTTCACATGGGCACTTTTTGAAATGTTTCATATTTTGTTGCAAATAAGTGTTTGAAGAGTTGGATAATATTTAGCATATGCGTTATTATAAGTATTATTTTGTGTTGCATCTCTATTTTTATAAGTATTATTTGTGTTGCATCTCTATTTTTCTAAATGCATCTCAACGAGGAGATTTGTACCAAGTAATTTTATTTTTCAAAAATCTTCATAGATAGTGATAAAGGGATGACATTTACAGAAATAGAATATTCCTATGGGAAATTGTGGAAACACGCGCGTTCAGTTTATAATTTTATTGGTTCTGTTATGTGTTTAGAATTTGACCTATTATTGATAATAGTCATTTTAAGATGGTTTTCAGGTGATTTTTACCTACCACAAAAAAAGTTGAATGATAAAATCAAATTGCAACAAGTTGGTAACTATGTTCTTGTAGTGAAATTTGAAATATATATAAGTCTTCTCATAGTAAGATTGAATTGTGTAAATTTGTAAGTTAGGATTTTATTTATTGAGAAATAATAAGACTCTATGTAACGGCTTTTCATTGTCTATTTGTCACCTACATAAAGAAATAAAAACTTAACTTCAATAAATATCTTCATGTTTAGGATGATGCTCTTTGAAAAAGGAAAATATATAATACCTTAAAGGACACTTTATATGGGTTGTCAAGCCAATCAAGAGTCTTACAAGGAAATAGTTTTTTTTATTTATTTATTTAATTAGTTCATGTCTAGAAATATCTGAAAGTTATGAGAGGAATTTTTGTCTTCTTCAGGCCTTATGATCGGCTTAACTCTTTGTGTAAAGCGTTCTTAAGGCATGACAACAATAAGGGTATGTTTACATGGGAAGTCAAGCCATTAATGAGGCTGGTGGAGAGCAAAAATCCTCTCACCGTAATTGATCCATTTTCAAAACTACAAGTAATGGACCAATCGCATTGAGATAATTTTTGCCCTCCTTCGGCCACATGCTTGGCTCGACTCATGTAAAACATTCCTAAGCGACAAGAAAATTATTTGTCAGCTTTTGATAAAATAAGATTAACTTCAAATCAACATTGAATTTTCATTACTTTATTTATTTCTTAATATTTTATCTTTCAATCTTAGTTAGAGTAATCAAATCGTTACAACCTTCATGTTCTCCTTTACTATTTTTGATATTCCATATTAAATTGCCTTCTTTGTTCATGAATCATTCACCCTTCTTGTATTCACCCACTAATTTGTAAAGATTTGGTTGATAAGATAGTATATTTAGCTTTCTTGAAAAATGAATGGAGGATTTATTGGTTGGTTCGAAAAACGATTTGAGGATTTTTTACATATACCTTTGTTGCCTCAACTTCAACAGAAACCTAGAATGCCACACGAAATATGAGAAACCTTAATCTACATGAGACGTTTCTCTTCAATATATATGGTTTTTTTTGTAATGGTGAGGACAATGATCGAATTAGAAATTGGTCGGACAAATCCCATGTATTGAATTTCCAAGTAATTATGATCCCCAAATTACCAGAAATTACAAAACTGACCTAATTTTAGATATGGTAGTACAACAAAAGGCACAGGACATGACCTAATTTTAGATATGGTAGTACAACAAAAGGCACAGGACATGGCAATGACGTGAGGATATACTAGTTTCAAATGAATTCACCAACGCATTTAGTAAACTTTCCCATAATCATCATGACAATTAGAAGTAGGGCAAAAATAAAATTAGAAACAAAAATCCCATAGAAAATTGCAAATTCTATCGAAAACGGTGTGTTTTCGTGCGCCGTTGGTGATGAAGCTTCGATGTCGTTGGCTATGGCGATGCCGATGAAGTGACCGAGGCCCACCGCTAGCTACACCCGCATTTTCAGCCCATATCAATCCAACCCATTTCCATTCCCGTCCCTTCCTTCTCTCCTTGGCCTCAGCATTAGCTAGGGTTTAACCACTGCTTCGCTTCGATCATTTCTCTCGCCAATTTCAGAGTCCCGAACCCCATACCGTGTTTCCGAATTTACATTCTTCTTGGTGAGCTATGGCGGGAGATGGCGCGGTGCCGCCCCCTATTCCAGGGGTACCAGGTGAGTCTATGTCTCCAATTCCCATACCCCACACGAGAAGGCTCAATGCCTTTTTCCAATTGGGATTCCCCTCAATCCGGACTATCTTGCGAATTAGTGGTTTCGGATTACACCACGCTGCTTGAATTAGTGTAGTTTATGGCGCTGAGCCATTGACCGAGAATTGAATCGAAGCAGATAGGCAGCTTATTTGAGGTTGAAATTCAAAAATACGAGGGAAGGGCACTGAAGAGTATGGGGCTGCTGCTGCAGGGACGGAAGCAGCAGGGGAGGCAGTGGCAGCAAAAGCAGCGGAGGAGAAGCCAAAGGCGGATCCATGGAAGATAGAGGCGCAACCCATTCGTGAAGACCAAGTGGCGAACGCTGTCAATTTCCTCTCGCACCCCAAAGTTCGCTCCTCGCCCATCGTCCATCGTCGTACGTTTCTGGAGCGGAAAGGGTTGACACCCGAGGAAATCGATGAAGCTTTTCGCCGATGCCCGGTACCATAACTCTTTCTTCCCATTATAACAGCTCTCGTCTTTCCCATACAGCCTGCTCTTTGCTTCCTTCTTCTCCGTTTGTTACCATAGTCAGTAATCTGAGATTCCAGCAATGGTTGTTGCTCAGGATCCTCCTACTTCAGAGGTAGCTGCAACAACGGCTGCGCCATCAACGAGTACGTCCCATACTCACACTCCACTCCTTTTCTATCATGTCTCAAAACTGTTTTTTGTTATTTCTGAGGTTGACAAACCTTTGACCGGAGATGTTGAATGAATATGGAAAGATATGCCCAAATTTCTCAATTCACATGGAGAATGCAAGGTTTCAAAAACTAGTCTTCAGAGTTAAGAGTTGTAGCTTCTTAATATTGATCATCAGACCTAGAATTTTGAGTTTTTTGTGCAAATGTTTCAGGCGTGCAGGCAGCGGCTCCTTCACCCCAGCCTGTTGGTCCTCCAGCTCAAGCAATAGTAGCAGCTCAGAAACCGCATGAATATACATGGGGACAGAAGCTGCTTGGCCTCGGAGCAATCGTGACAGCAGGTGCCGGTGCAGGTGTGCTCACCAAGGTATATGCCATCCTCTTTCACTTCCACATTCTTTTCTCACTGAACAGATTATTATCTTCATGGCACTTCGCTTAAACTCCCAAGCAAGCCCAACGGGCATGAATTTCATTCGTAATTTGACAACCTTGGGCGTTCAAGGGTTCCTGGAAGCAAATCACCATGATACTGGACTAAGCGAAGAATGTCCAGAATGACCAGTGATAAATATATCCTTGAAGCATATGGAAATCCTCAAGTTGCATGCCTTAAATAATGCGTTTGTACACATTATCTGTTAAGCAATCTTTACACTGCACTGATAACATAAAAAGAATTTCACCATTGATCTATGATACACGCCACACACCATCTATTGAAAGGACACTTTGGAATGAAAGTGCATGCTTTAAAATGCACGGAGTTTTATTGTGCAGGCGTATTTGCTTCCGATGTTCAAATCCTGGATCCGGAGCGTATTGACAGAGGAAGATGAAACGGACAAGAAGATTTCGCCACCGACTCCAGGTGTGCCAGTGGAGCCGCCTGTGAACGAATCTGCTTTAGCAGCGAACGCAGCAGCTGCTGCTGCTTCCGAAGTAGCTGCAGCCATGCGGGAATTTTCTCACTCCCGAGCTAAAGGTGCGCTCCTTTCCCCTTTCTGACTCTTTCCATGTTGTGAGCAATGGCGATATAATCTTGGCTTTTTTCTTCGCAGAGAGTCTGCAGCTGGGTAGCATAATCAAAGCGCTGGAGACGCAGACACATGAGCTGAAAACGGCCCTCTCTGGCATGCGAGATGTTGTCAACAACAACAGCGGCGGCAGCAACAATAACAGCAGCATCAGCTCGGAATTTACTACTCCTACTCCGATCGGCCGAGGTATATCTTTACTTCATTGTTTTATACTCCAGTGGCCTTTCTTTGACCTGGTTCTTTGAGCTTGATTTTTTCCTTTCTGGGCAGGTTACCGGCAAGATCCCTGGCGCACTCCTGAGATGCCTCGTCCCACAGGTACATCTCTTGTAACCTATTGACCTTTCGACTCCTTTATACCAGTATCGATATAACTTGAAATTTTATACCAATATCGAAATATTCCTTTTTGAGGAACTTCACAAAGAGTAATGCATATTAATTGCTCAAAATTTGTGTACACATTCAACGCCTTCTTTGAATGGATGAAAGGGCAATGTGTTGATGAAGAAACTCCATGGTATTGGGCATTTAATGGTTATTGTGAGATCCATCGTAACCTCGTTTCTCATATCTAACATTTTTTGAGAGGTATTGATAACTACAAACGTTGACTCTACTCGTCTTACCTTCGTAAACATGTGAAGATCTTTCATCGAAAGTACATGCGGATGTTTTCGTTTAGTGGAGAAATGGCTACATTCTGATAGTAGAAAAGCATTAATTGCTGCTGCTGCAGTTTCTCAGGGCCTTTGTAACTTTCTTATTTCATAGTCTCCCCGTGAATGTTATACTAATATCGAACACGGTTGTTGAGTCTTGTCTTCAAAAACCTCCATTAACATACTATCGTGCATCCATTAAAAATCCAACGCCTTTTCTTTCTGGTTTCGTCAGTAACTTCCTTAGTTTGAAGAGAGTATCTTTACAAATTGGGGTTTGGGTGTGTGAGCAGGCATGTTGGCAGATCGGACGTACGCAGGAGCAGTGGTAGCACCAACTCCAGCGGAGAAGGTGGAGACGCCGGAGAATGGGCCGGAGCCTGTTATTACCGGTAGTTGAGCAGTATGATGAGTAATCTTCAGCCTCTTTCTAGTTGTGAATCAAGCTAGTTTGGTTCGAGCATGGTGGATGTATGTATGTGTTATCCCCTCATGGGGTTGATCAATGTAAATGTTTTTTTCAATGTGGATGTTGTAGTCTTTCGGTGCATTTCCTTCTGAATGGGGGAAGTTTTTATTTTTAGAGCTTTTATTAGAACATGTCTTAGTACAGTGGCTGCCAAAACTGAGTACAGTACCGTCATACTGAAATTGGATGCACCAAAATTGAAACTAAAAATTGCATAAGATTACCATTGTAGTTAGTGGCCCATTATAGATAGAAACTCCGGTCCTTTCTAAGGGGCCGGCGTGAATGAAGTGTCCGTTCGTAATGCTAATATCCCAATGGCCACCGGACGAGGGGCCCATTATACATAATTATGCATGTACAAACAAAACAAAAGTAAAGTTCAATCTAAAACTTAAGCCGGAATTAAGCTAAAAATTTGTTCAACTACTCATAGTAGTTATAAAGACCGCAATGCCCTTAGGCATGCTCCTATACAAGTTTTCACAGTCATCGGGATTAAGTGAAGTACAATAATTCATGACACACTTCTACAATTTTAACATTCCTTGCGGAGGTCTCTCATATTGTCTTAGTCGGCGTTTTAAAATTGCTTACAAGTGTTTGATTTGATTACAAGTTTAGAGATTGTGGTGGCTACCTCAATACAACAAATTCTTGCAGATTGAGCCAATGACGCATACTCCTGGGTGTATGTCGTGGGGCATTATTATGTTGAAAAATCAAATTGCCAGGATCCAAATCGTATACATGGACTGTATGTATCAACTCCCGCTGTAAAATTTCTCTATACATGTACTGATTCATTCTTCCCTCAATCCTACACATCATACCAAGATCACTCTGAGTCATGCAACCCCACATCATCACTTTGCCACCTCCGAACTTGATAGTTTGTTATACCATTCTTGCACCTCTACTTCGTTCATTACAAAACCAACACCAATTGCGACCGTTGGAGCATAATTGGTTGATTTTGTTTCATTGGAGAATACTACACCATCCCAATGATCTTTAGGTCAATGGCACTGACGTTTAGCAAATTCTAATTGTCACTTAATTCAAAGAAGTGTGAGCTTTGGTTTCTTTTGCTGCGCTTAACATTTTAATCCTGGTTTTTGTAACCTTCTCCTCACACTATTGATATGAAGCTCTTAACTGAAGTGATTTCCAACTTTGTGTGCAGTTTTGAGCCACCCACTGTGATTGCTTTTATGCAAGCTTTACAATAAATTGCATAGTATACTTCTGGCCTACCACCAAAACTCTGATTGACATCACTCAATTCACTCAAATGTTGCTTATGAGATATAAATTCTGCAACCTAACTTTGGGATACATGTAACTCTTTGGCAATATTTCTAGAATTGTCACCCCTCCTCAACTTCTCAACAATTGCTTTCTTCTACTTGCTTTCTAGTTTCTACTAGCATTAGAGTGAGATCTCAATAAAATCATTTTGTTCAATTTGGATACATGATGTGCACTCCATGGGGAGACATTATATATTTGAAAGCCAAGAACATGCCCACTCAAAAAATCCGACCTACAAATACCACTTATTTGTACATATCACTTAATTCATTACTTAATCCAAGTGTGAGCATAAGTGAGTTTTCACATCAAATGCATCATACTATAATATATAAATGACTAAAAGTAAACGAAGTTTTTCTATAATCAATTTTGGCAGTCATTGTAACAATGAATGATTGTATTTGTGCAAGATGTGAATGAAATTTATTAAACTGTAATTTAACTTTATTTGTGGATTTATTCATTTTATTATATTTGAATACCTTTTTCTTTTAGTAGTAAAAGTGCGCTGGTGGTGCGTTGGTGGAGTGAAAAGTGTGATATGTAATAGGTGCTTTCATCTCGCATCATAACTATGCTCTTTGCGAGCTTCGTCTCTTCCGCCCTTCCCTCTCCCTCGCCTTGGATGGACGAATGCTTGGATCTCTTCATCCTACTATGTTAGCCATTCTTCATCCTCGTTCCAACATTCTCGCTTGTGCACAACCGGGAACACACAAGAATTACAATGCAAAGCTCATGAGGAATCGACAACATGTACAAACGATAGAATTAGATGCAACTTAATTATTAAAAGTGGAAGTAAAATACCTTAGATTAGACTAGAAACATCCAAATAGCATGCAATTTGCGAGCTCTTCGGTGAATGTGCACCTTCACGCCTTCCGATACAAATTTGAGTAGTTGTTCTTTGTTTAACAAAAGTCTCTAGAAGCCTAGTCTCAATGGTCTAAGTGCGATGCTATCCCATTGAATCTGTCTCGTAGGTTCTTTTGGTAAAATCTACCTCAATAAAACTCTAATTTGGGAGAATCCTAGATTGGAGAGAACCTAAGGGACATATTAATGGTACATATGTTTTAAATTTAGAATATACCATGGGTGGTTTTTCTCTAAAGCATCATCTTTAAAAGAAGGAAAGTATAAGGTCCAACTTTAAGAAAGTTAAATCCAACCACACAAAGCCCTCGAGTGCTGCCTCAAGTACTGAAATCAGTGTAAAACACCCCTACAAGCTTTTCTCAGGGAAGGGTTAAGGGAGCCCAATACATTTTAAATTTATTGATTTAAAGTTTCAAGAGATAGGTCCCTAGAGTAATTTGGGGTCGCAAGCCCCATTTCTAAATTCAAAAACACCAAAAAATTGGTTCTAGGGAGTTACAGATGAAAATTTGACAGGTTTTTTTAAAAAAAAAACCTTATTGACGGGTGGAAAATCTCGTAAGGGGAGAATACATCGATCCCAACCAATGTATGTGCACAAGTATCATTTTGAAATATTTAGCAAATATTTGTAACGTACCCTGAACCTTAAAACTTACGGATTAACCCTTAACCCCTAAATTTCCTTGTTGCAAAACTGTCTAAGTCACAAAATTTGACCTTCCTTTAGATTGAGCTAAAAAAATCTCAATCTCAGCATTATTTGAAAGATTCAACCGTAAGATCTCAAAGTTCACTTGACATTCTTCTCATATACCAAATTTGAACCGTTCATTCTTTCTCATTTGTGAGATTATATTGGTCAAAGTCGGTTGAGTTTTTCTCGTGCAGGAACCTTCAAAACCCGTTTCGGGTTTTAAGGAAAGTGAGGGGTTAAACGCCCAAGAAAGCCCAAGGGGCTTGTTTCCAACATAATCTGCTCCGCACCTCTCTACTTTTCACTTATATTTTGATGTCAAACTAGTCACTTTCTTACTATGCATTCAGAAAGTGAAATTCTACAATTCAAATTTGAGTGATTTTGTGCTTTGAAAGGATTGTGGTAGGTAGGTTGGGGTTGTACATAAACTTGTAGGAGGTTGCAAGGTCATCATTGATTGGTTCATTCCATGATGCCCAAGTTCAAAAAGTGCACTATTCATGATACCCAAGTCCAAAAGATGCCATAATCCAATTTTGGACGTTTAAGGGTTAATAAACAACCTTGTAAAAAATCAAACCTTTTTTTCCAATTTTACAAGTGGCACTAGAATGAGAGGGAAGTGCACATGACCACTAAATAATTGGTGGGTACCACGTTTCAATTGTAGATGTTGAAAAGAGAAGCATGATGAATTCAATTGGACTTGGTACCTGAAGAATATTTGCATTCATTTCACATGCATACTTCCAATTTTTTTGAAAATACCATTCAATCTTAAGGTATGGAAAATGAAACAAATGCAAAAATCACTACAATTTGGTGGTGTATGTTCCAAAGGCGAACTCATCTACTTAGTACCGGTATACAAAGTGGTATCAATAGTTCTCAAATCAAGTAGTGTAGCTTAAATAGTTCTCAAATCAAGTAGTGTAGCTTAACGAATTTTCTTCAACACTCTTTTATCTTGTGTAAATTTCATTATGAAATGAGTTAACCCCTAAATTTCCTTGTCGCAAAACGGTCTAAGTCATAAAATTTGACCTTCCATTAGATTAAGCTCAAAGAATCTCAATCTAAGCATTATTTAAAAGATTCGACCGTAAGATCTTAGAGTTCACTTGACATTTTTCTCACATACCAAGTTTGAACTGTTCATTCTTCTTCATTTGTGAGATTATAGCTGACAAAGTTGGCTGAGTTTTTCTCTTGCGGGAACCTCCAAATCCCGTTTTGGGTTAAAAGGAAAGTTAGGGGTTAATGAACATAAACATGATGTGATAAAGACACCAACTTCAAACCTCATCTATTGAAAATAGGCTTTAATTTCTTGGTTTTATGGTATTATTTTAGTGCTTAGTCCTTAGTAAACATTCGAGCCTGTTTTTAGCCAAAAAACAAACTTTGAGAAAAATTGTCATAGATGAAAATGAATGTTAGTATTTCAAATCTGTACTGTAAAATCTTATAGTAGACTTATTGTATGTCATGTGGACCAAATGTGAGTCATGAAGCCTCATAGATTGGGAGAGCATAACTTATTCGTACCAAAAATAAATTGCAACGTTTTATCAATTTCCCTATAGAGTGGATATCTTCGACTCGACACTTGATATCTTCGACTCGACACTCGAAATATCTTCGACTCAACACTTGAAACCATGCTTTAATCCCAACCCAAGCAATTTCGTCAAAAAACGGTTTCTGGACAAAGAAGTTATGCCTCAAAGGTTCTACCCTTCATCCAAAATGTAGAAAAACAACATTGGAGACACTTTATGCTACTTGAATAAAGATAAGTCAATTTTAACCCTAAAGAACCAAAGCCTCAAAAGTGAACTCCAAAATACCTCTATAAGGACCTTTGGTCCTATAGACGCTAGATATACAACAAAATCAAATACAACATCATCAATTAAGAAAAAATATCACATAAATCAATAAATCACATCGCTAACATTTTTTTTTTCAAAAATAAATGTTCAAATACCCTCAATTTGAAATTAAAAACATAAAATTATCAATTATCCAAGACAAAGCCAAGATCTAAACTCCTAAGAAAATAGGGTACATAAGTGGATTTTATAGGTTATCATGAAACCCCCCTCATTAATAACAATATTTCTATATTCCATCATAAATGCCTCTCTTCCAGAACTTGGATTGCCTTAAAATCTGTTACCCTCAAGTGGTTTAAAGTACTAAAAAATAAACATTACATAACTGTTTTTTTTATAATCACTCAATTACTCTTGTCATGTACAAAGGAAACAAGTACCACATCCATGGTACACATAATTTAACTAAAACTAAAATTAGTGGGTACAACAAATTAGTGTGAGCTTGAGAGATATTTTGGGGGTTTTTTTTTATTGGAGGTGTAGAGCATTTGGGAAGTCTACATCCATGCATGCATCCATGGTACGCATAATGTGGGTTTTAAATGAAGCTAAAATTAGTGGGTAAAAAAATTTAGTGTGAGCTTGTTAGAATTTAGCGATATTTTTTTGAGAGGTTTTTATTTCCGGAGGTGTAGAGCATTTGGGAAGTCGACACCCATGCATGCATCCATGGTACACATAACTTGGGTTTTAAATGAAACTAAAACTAGTGAGTAAAACAATTTTGTGTGAGCTTGAGTGATAATTTGGGGTTTTTATTTCCGGAGGTGTAAAGCATTTGGGAAGTCTAAAGCATTTGGGAAGTCTAAAGCATTTGGGAAGTCTAAAGCATTTGGGAAGTCTAAAGCATTTGGGAAGTCTAAAGCATTTGGGAAGTCTACATCCATGCATGCATGCATCCATGGTACACATAATTTGAGTTTTCAACTAAAACTAAAATTAGTGGGTAAAACAAATTAGTGTGAGCTTGGTAGAATTGAGCAATATTTTGGGGTTTTTTCTTTCCGGGAGGTGTAGAGCAAATTGGGATGTCGACATCCATGCATGCATCCATGGTATAAATGTGGATTTTAACCGAAACTAAAATTAGTAGGTAAAAGAAATTAGTGTGAGCTTTGTTAGAATTGAGCGATATTTTGGGGGTTTTTTTAAAAAAAAATTATCGGAGGTGTAGAGCATTTGAGGAGTTGACATCCATGCATGCATCCATGGTACACATAATTTGGGTTTTCAACTAAAACTACAATTAGTAGGTAAAACAAATTAGTGTGAGCTTGTTGGAATTGAGCGATATTTTGGGGGTTTATTTTTAAAAAAATTATCGGAGGTGTAGAGCATTTGAGTCCATGCATGCATTCATGGTACACATAATTTGGGTTTTCAACTAAAACTACAATTATTGGGTAAAAGAAATTAGTGTGAGCTTGTTAGAATTGAGCGATATTTTTTTGGGGTTTTGGTTTTTCGGGAGGTGTAGAGCATTTGGGGAGTCGACATCCATGCATGCATGGAAGTTATGTAGAGGCAGCCACATGTGGGCGGGCGGGCCGGGATGATCGATGGCGGGGAATATTACGGTAAGTTACTACTCGAGGGGGTTGATGATGAAATGAGCATGCCCCTCTCCCTTCATGATTGCCGCAAGGGGAGCCACATGCGGCTGCCGCCACCACCAACGTTGTAACTTACATCCCAACTTTTCATCCATCCATCCATCCATCCATCCATCCATTTTTTGCGTATTAATTCCTTAATATGGATCGCGTGAAGGGGTCCCTAATGAATTGAGAAGCCTAAACTCTGAATTTAAAATTAAGTTATATCGTCCGATTTAAAAAAAGATTATTGGAGATTATTCTAGGAACATTAGTTGAAAAAGTAAAGTTGGAAATCACTCTTTTAATTTCTTGATAGCATGATAAGTTCCGTACTCAAAAGGCCAAATAAATATTACTTTTATGATGACACTTTAATTTCCGTGACAACTTCGAGTTTTGAGTAGGGTTCGGGAAATATTTTCATCCTTAGTGGCTAATATCCTATGGTTCCCTTGTCCCACCAGTTTTAGGTGAAACTATCATGGCACTTGTCTCATTTTATACTAAGAATAGAAAATTTCTTGTAATTTTCATCAGTTTTTAGCTGGTGTTTTCAAGAATCAATCGGCTAATGAGTTATTTCCATCGGCTGATAATGAACTAGCCTTCGGTTTTTCTCGATCATTGATTTAGAGTGCCAATACCACTTTTTTTATAAATAGATTTATCGGTGATTTCAATTTTGGAGTATATTTTCTGTAAAATTAGCCCTATCACACACGATAGTGTGACTATTCTCATAGAAATAATACATCAAAATATGAACTTCATTTTGAAATTTAAACTTGTATTTGAGATTTGAATTCAAGTTCATTGGTACTATAAATCCAACATATAAATTACCTACCTATGCATTTGATTTTTGGGTACGATATCAAATGTGAAAATTCTATCGGGTAAAACACTTCTCAATTTTTGAAGTTTTTTATTTTTTTTTCTTTCCAAAGTAGTGTTGTCTTCAACATTTCACTCTTCTTTAAAATGTAATAAAAAGAGGCTTAGAGTGCAAATAATGTCCGTTTAGTTATTCGCCAACATTGAGCTCTGATCATGACTTACTTAGGATTTGGTGTTTAAAACGAACCAAGGCCGGGCAGGCGAGAAAAAATCGAATATAATGTGGGATTGGATTCATGTTGTATGTGCATGCATTTAAGAAGAAGGTGAGTAGTCCCGGGCAAGTCACTTGTCAATAAGCTACATCTCTACCCACTCTAAAGGCGGCCCCGCGGTCAAACGTAACTTTAATCACATCTCCCCATTTCGGCCGAATTTATTTGCTCGTAGACGTAGCCATTACTTATGTTCATGCGGATTTGGTGTCACTACCCGAGCATTCTTGGTGATTTTATACAAAGTTTTGGCACTCTCGATAACTATTACCATTTTTTATGGTCGAGTAGGAACTTCGTATTCTTTACTCAATTATTTCTAGGCTCTACACCATCTAGAAATTATTTTTTGGTTTCTTCCATAGAGAATTGATGAATATTGAAGGCTTTCAAATTCTAACCGTAAAATATTGAGAAGTTCCGTGAAGGAGTCTTCAGAAAGTTTGTTTAAATGTACTCAAAGACTAGCACCTCATTTGATAGATCATAGTAAATAGACTTGAAAGTAACTAGGATTGTCTTACCAGACAAAATTCCTATTCATTTGTTAAACACAATTTAGATAAGACATACATCTAAGACGTCTTCAATGTATCAAATGTACATCTTATCTAAATTGTGTCTGACAAAAAATAAGAATTTTGTCTAATAAGACAACCTTTGTCACTATTCATAGGGTTGTTTCACACAAGAGACCAAACTTAAGAGATTGAGTGTCTAGCAATTTGATTGGTTCAAATTTAAAGAAAATATGCTCTAGACCAATCAAGTTGTTGAAAACACTTAGTCTCTAAAATTTGGTCCCCTTATGTTGGCCTTTGAATGAAGAGACTATATAACGTCTTTGGTTCAATTGGTCATCATCATTTCAATTTACGAACTCAATTTCTTTTCAAATAATAATAAAAAAAAAAACACCAAACCCCTTCCTAGAGTTGGCGTGATTAAAATGCCCGTTTGACCTATCCTTGACGATATGCCCACTTTCTCTCCATCAATTAATTGTTTATTTCTAAAATAAAACCCCTTTTTTACGAGCTTTTCTCAAAAGTAAAACCCCTCAAATTGGTATAAAAAATCCTCCCCAAACAAAGTCAACAACTCAATTACACCAATTTCAAATTGGGGCATGGATGTGTAATTACATGATACAAGAAAAATTTAAATAATTCAAATAATCCAAATTCAAATAATCCAAATAAAATTGGGTGATGACATGATACAAGAAAATATTGATTGGGTAAAGGGGAGAGGGGGGGAGCATATCAAGAATGAGCACATGTTGGAAAGGGGGAATCAGTTATAATGCAAGTGACTAATGGTAAGTTACCAGTTTGATTATCAGGCGGTTGTGAAAAAGAATCGCTAACAACCTAATCACTAATCAGCACGTAGAATCTTCATACGTATGACATGCTGCTGCGACATAGTCATCATGCATGCATGTGTTGCCCAATCGGCTTGTTACCCGATTCCTCATCATCATTGTGCGCTCCTTTCTCACATTTGTCGCTTCTATGCGGAGTTTAAAAAAAAAACATGAAAAATGTAATTTGTGAACATTTTGGGTTATCGTGAGTGATTTAGGTGATTAGTTTTGAGATTTTTGGTTTTGTTTTGGGATATTTTGGACGTGTGGAGAAGCAATTTCGTAATATTTGTTGAGGAAAAGGATTAGCCCCCAATGTATTCCTCATCATCATTGTGCGCGCTTTTCTCACATTTGTCGCTTCTATGAAGTGCGTCATGTTTTTAAAAAAAACATGAAATCTTAATTTTATAAGTTTGTGAACATTTTGGGTTATTGTGATTTGGGTGATTAGTTTTGAGAATTTTGGTTTGTTTTGGGAAATTTTGGACATTTGGAGAAGCAATGTCATAATATTTGTTGGGCATAACGATTGCCCCAAATGTATTCCTCATTGTCATTGTGCGCGCTTTTCTCACATTTGTCGCTTCTACGAGGAGTTAAAAAAAAAAACAAAAAAAAACATGAAATCGTAATTTTATAAGTTTGTGAACATGTTCATGCTTAGGTTGAGATATTTGGGAGATTCTGTGATTAGTTTTAAGATTTTTGGGTAAGGGCATGATATGGGTACCCCCTCCAAAAATAGTGTGATTTTTTGGAATTACTTTTTTGGTAAAAAAAAATATTGAAAATTTATTTTAACCAGATGGTATTATAGGTGACATGGCTATAGTTGTATACATGGGGTTAAAAAGGAATTTCTGGCACATATATAATGTTAATATATACGTGCCAGAAATATGTATGTGCCAGAAATATTATAATTTCTGGCACAATTACACATAGGTCACGCATAATGAGACGAGCCTTGGGGGTACCCATATCATGACCTTACCCTTTTGGTGTGTTTTGGGATATTTTGGAGGTGTGGAGAAGCAATGTCATGATATTTGTTGAGGAAAAGGATTAGCCCCCAACGTATAGGAATGCCTTTTTGATGGTTTCAATATGTTTAAATTTGGATGAGAGTTCGGAGAATTGGTATATGTTTTTTGGGGTAATATTCAAAAATGAGAGAAACAAATTATTGAGCTTCAAAGTAAAGGGCATTGCAATTAGAGTTGTTTGGAATGATAGGTGAATCCCTCATCTAAATTTTGATAAATAGCAAACAAACTTTTTGATTGAAAATCATTCGAAGATTTTTTTATGGCATTCCTTGGTCTTGGTTTTTGAGTGATCATTAACATATTGCACACAAGCATAAACATAAATTTAAATTATATCTTGTAGGAGATAAATTATGGTCCTCTCCCCCATTTGATCATTTAAATTGTTTCCGAGAGAAATTATACATGAAGAAAAATAAATAATAATAATAAAAATAAATGGTGCGATTGAAATTGGCAAGATTTTTCTACAATTTATGGTGCTTTGTCGTTCTCATTATTTAAGATCCATAAGAATATAATATAATGTATTTTAATCTTCATGCATATATGTAAATTTACTTGTTCCAATTAATTATATGACACATGTTTACGAGTAACAATTTGAGTATGTCTAACCAAGGAAATTTCTAGGATAGTTGGAGCGCAAAGGAATAAAGTACCCTATAGACTCAAAAGTATTTGTTGCTAGTGTGATTTTTAAGGAATATCTATGCATGTTTCAATCAATCGTGGATGATTCTATTCAACTTGATGAACATATCTATTTGGTTCCATCGTTTCACATTCACATTGTAATTTTATTTTTTATAGAAATATTCATAACCAAATCACCATTTTGAGTTCCAAAGGGCCCTAAGTCAAAATAATTACCAATTCTACCTGAACTAGTGACTAAATATAGGTTTTAAAGATAAGATTTTACGGCTGGCAATGTAAGAACAATTAAAAATTTGCTTCACACTCTGGGAAGTGCATAGAGGTAGAAATTACAGTTTTGAGGTTTCAAAATTCAAAAACACACAAGGAAATTTAGGGAGTTAAGGATAAACTAAAAGTTAAAAATGAGCAATAATTCAATCGTCCCCAACCCTAAATATGCTCAATTGAAGAGTTCATAATATTTTCATCTCATTTTGGTGAACAATAAAAAGAAAAAAGAAAACCAAATTCACCACAAAGGTGGAAAAAATTCAGATGAAGTATTTTCTCAAAACCCTAAATTAAAACCCCATTTGCTAGATTGCTCAATTGATTGGGCCACATAAGTTGGTACTTGGATGCAATCATAATCTTGACATGTATGTACACATCAATTGAGTATGGACAATGGGCATCCCAAAACCAATACAACATGATAGTATGGAATTGCAACTCAAAAAATTTACTTGAGTGGCGTTACACGCTCTCGATTAACTTGAGCAACTACCTCGAGAGACAAAACCAACTTCGTGCTCGACCGGGATTTAGGACGATGGCTAATTCCAAGAATTATTGAATGGAATTTCCTCTTTGCCTAACTTTCATTATTTGTATGTTATCTTTGTCGAGGAAATGGTATAAGAAGGTAAGGGTGGATGCATATCAAACCAATCGTTTAAAGAGCTTTGAACCTTTTTTTGGGCCGATGTGAATAGAGTGTTTGTTTAGCCTATTCTTGCGTTTGATTTTAGAGTTTTGATTAGTAGTAGCCTTGGAACTATTGAGCTTGATCCAAATTTTAACGGGTTACTTTTGCGTAATTTTATTGTTTGAGAGGGATTTTCTCGGAAAGGTTGTAATTTAATTTATCCTCTTTGGATTAGGGTAAAGAGATAAAAAAAATTCACAAAATTTAGGTTGGCAAGCTCATTAAGTAGTGGCAAGGTGTATCTGTTTTTAAAAAATATGCTAAGTATCTTGGAAATGAGACACGATGGGATCATGGTTTTTGGATTCATCGTGCTATATTTATGAAATTGGAAGATGGAGTATTCTCTGTAAACTAACTAATATTGCACTCTCTCATGTCTAAACCCTAGGTAGATAGAAATTTGAAGTTGGAAACTATAATGTACCTCCTACTTGAATGCCCATAGTGTGCGCTTTTTGATGTTGTGTGATTGTTGAGCCTCCTACCTTATTGCAAGGCTAGTATAAGTAACTAATCTCTTCTAAGCTACACATAGGACATGAAGAAAATCCTCATGAGGTTTATGAAAATCAAGAAAAGAAAACGTGAAGTTGTATATAATCTTCCAACTTGACATTGTGAGATTCATCAACATACATAGTGAGTACATAGGGGATACACATAAATCATCCTACTCCCTTTAGATGCCTTACTAGTATGCCTTGTGGCGTTGCCATACTGAAATGAATGCTTGGAAATTGGTAAGTCTTATAAATGTTCCCATCTCGAACATTGTCCATGTCCTTGTCCCAAATCTTATTCTTCTTAACCCAATTTCAAACCCTGTTTTTGTTTTTGTGCCTATCCGACCGAACTTTGCTAAGAGTGAGAGTCAAATAGGCTTCTCAATCCACTTTTTTTTACTTTTTTTAGCTTTTGAAAATTGGTTCAATTTTGCAATGTCTAAATTTTTTGGGACCATGAATACTTTGAAATTTCATATTTTGCAATCTTTATGTCAGAGTGGTGCTTTAGTTGTTAATGACACTCTTATAAAAATGTGTGCTTCTAATGAAACCCCCGGCGCCCTAATCCAACCGGCTATCTCTAAGATCTTGTTGAGAACGCAAGCATCCAACCACTTAGCCACCCAAACAAAAATGTGACTCAAATATATAAATATGTATTAAATTTACTATAAATAGGACATAAATCATAATAATTTGACGTTATAAATATCTCATGTAGTTGTCAATGTGAAGATTTCAATCTTATTGTATTGACATGCAAAATCACTCGTGTAAAAGATTGTACAACACTTTTCAAACAATTTGTGCTAATGCACTAGTACTTTTTCAATAGACTTGAAGGTGCTGATATTTTTTGAAAAATAAATATCTAAAAACATAATTAAATTATATTTATGTTGAGTGAAGATTAGCATGATTGCTTTGCATGATTAAAAGAATGCATCAAAAGTGAACCATTAGAGGAATCAAATACTTTGAGAATGTAATTTACATGTGCTATGAAGAGTTAAATTCCTAACACGTAAACATTCTCCTAATCATTGTACAACAATATAACACAAGATACTTTCCTCATACAATAAGAAAGAATATGCTTCAAGAATCTAAACTGAGCAAGCCAAGTGTTATTGACAACCTAAATAATTTGTAATTCTAAAAGTTCAATCCAAATTGGGGTCAATTATTATACATCAAACAACTTATTCCAAGGTGGCTCTCATAGAGGGTCATAGTAGCTACTCAAACATAATAAAATTACATACAAAAAATGACAAACATAGCATCTATATATATATATATATATATATATATATATATATATATATATATATATATTCTAGAACTTTCGAAGTTGTAGAAAGTAACGTGTAGTATACAAGCTCTTCTTTCCTCTATACTCTAGCTATTCCATATTTTATTTATTTTAAATTAAAAATGGTATTGATGACGTCATTTTGATATCAATAATGCTTCAAAAGAAGGAATTAGTATGATACTATAATCAAGTTTACTTACTACTCCATATAACTTCAGGAAATCCAAACATTGTCTTTCCTAATTCATACAAACATTAAAAGAAATATTGTTTAAAATTCTCTAGAAATTCTCAAGAATGCAAATTAGAAAAAAATATTGAAGTATTTAAAAATCTCACGTGGGGTAGCCCCATGACACACACTTCATTGTATCCTTGTATGCTAAAATGTCATCAACAATGGGTCTATTTGATTTGGATCAATGAGTTTTCTTTAAGAGAATTTAGGTATGTCCAACAAAAAGTGTTTGATTCGAGTGTCATCTAAGTTTCCAAACTATACAAGTTTATGATTAATAGAAGCACTACAATCTGCTTCATAACTATGAAATACCTTTTAAAATGACACATCAAGTACAATATTTTGATATATATTGAGAAATATTCACACCTTTGCATAGATACCTATTGGCTAATTTTAGTAAATCCTTGTTTATTTAGGAAGACAATGAATAAACCGATATATTAGAGTTACTTGTAAATTGACAAAACATATTTATCCTTTTTCTAGACCTCTCTTATTAAGACCTTATCTAAATTTTAAATAATTGCAACAAAATCTTTATTCACTATAGATTATATGAAACTATGAGACTCTCAAAATAAATGCAAAAAAATAAAATCTATATTTTTAGTTCAAAAGTCATATTAGGTTTTGTTGCCTTAACCCCTAAATGCCCAAGAGGGGTCTCGAGCGAGGTAAGACAAATTCTTCCAGAGTGCCTTAAATGAAACTGAAGGTACGCTATATAGATCTCAACTATACAATCTTGTAGTAGACTTGTTCTAGGTCATGAGGATCAAATTTGGTGTCATGAGGCCTCATAGATTTTGAGATCAACATATTAGCACTCAAAGAAGATCACAATATCTCATCACTTTTACTTCGAAGTGAAAATTTTTCTACAAAACCTATTGCAATGAATAATTACGGACTTGAAAGTTGTTTATCTTCAACTCAATAAGATTTATAGACAAAAAGGGCCCACCAAAAAACTTTATTGGCTTAAATAATAGCCTTGCAATGGTAAAGACTGCCAAAACTCTTACAAAGGAAAAATAGTCCATATCTACACCCCTTACACTCAACTCCTTGCCTTATCTTCAAAAGACCATTTGTTTTTGAAGGTTTCACCACTAAAACATGACTATGATTGGAATCCATCCCAAAAAACAAAGTGGAAACTCAACGACGGATAACGGAGATATAGGTCCTCAAAAATCATTCATTTTTCACTTTTTCATTGTGGAAACATCATTGCAAATTCATTACCAAAAGTTTGTTGATCAAAATCTCCAGTTACAAAGTTGTTGGATTTCATCTTGAAATCCTACTTATGCAAACAAATTCATGAAAAACTAAAGTAAATTTCATAAAAATTTGCTTGCAATGGTAAAACATGCCTAATGTTTGAGAACCCAAAAATATGAGCTGCCTTCACTAAAATGCATGCCATTAATTCATACTTCAATGCATGGGTATGCAATTTTTACCAATCTTGATTTGGGACCCAATCTAAGTGATTTTGTCCAAAACAAGCTCCGGATAAAGAAGTTATGGCTCTTTAAAGGTTGTGTGATTTTCAACATCTTTGGCATTTAGGGTTAAGATTGTGGATTTTATTTTTTGTTGTTGAATATTCTACTAGTACGACCCCGTAGCGTTGCCATGCTTATACAAACAGATTCAAAAATTTATGTCTTCAGAAATACTTGGAATTTTAATATCTTGAGATCCGTTGGCCGGAATCGCGATTCGATTGTTGGCCACACCTCTACAAAAAAAACCCGCTTCTAGCAACACTTCATGTGCCTCGATCTCAGTGGTTGTGCCCTAAATCATAATGTCATCCGTAAAATAAAATAAATTAAAAGAAACTACTTGCGTTAAGAATAGACTAGTATGACCCGCGGCGTTGCAAGAGGTATATTGTCTATAATTAGGTCATTATGTAATTTTTGGTGATTTGGAGGCCATAAATACTTCAAAATTCAATATCACAGAACGTGTCAACTCGTTTTGCAATCCGATTGATTTAAACAACTTTACAAAAAAGCGTGCTTCCATTGACACCTCATGCAACCCAATCCGACTCGCAGTTCCCAAGATTACAACGTCACTCGCAAAACAAAACAAACTAAGGTAGACAATGCTAAATCCGTGCATCTCCTTAAACCGCCCACTCTAGATTCTTGCCTACTTTCTAGATTTCACGTAGAAGGATGTACCTCATGTGCACATGAAGCATGTGAATGGTTTCAGGTAATGTGGTACATATCTCTTATAAAAATATTATGTATTTTCATAAGTGCTTTAAAAATATTACAAATATCGAAACTTCTTCATTAATTTGTATCTATATTTGAAGAATATTGATTCACATATTCCAAGTTTCCAACTATAGTGTAGTCCTTAAATGCACATTTTGTTAATTGTTTACCTTACCTGCCTTAAGTAGTAGATGACTTGTTGCAAACTTCCGGAGCCAATTGTTTTGTGTGTGACTTTAAAAAATGCAATCACTTTGTCTACCTCCAACTTTTCGTAGTAAAAAAGGTGCTTCTATTTTCACTTAAGTCTCACTTATTGAGCTAAATAGGATGAAGTAGTTATTGTCTTATTGGTCATCCTTTTAAAAACATGAAAACTTCAAAAGTTGTTGTACAGTATAAACACCATGATCTCTCAAAAGTCATAAGAAGGGTCACTTATAATCATTCTATGTTCTACACAATACTGCCACATTACTTTCTAGCACCTCTTGGTAGTTAGTGCAATAGTGCCGCGCAAGGACATGCCTCTTTGGCACTTTTCTCAAATTCTCTTTTAGTCATCTTTTAGTTCACTTGCATGGTATAAGTGTATAACGTAAGTCAAATGAAGGGTCCCTTGAGGCAACTCCTTATTTCAAACTTGCCCTAATCACGATCCTTATTTTTATTGTTTTTTGTAAATGGCGGATTATTTGTGTACCTGCCCATAAATATTGTTACTCCTCATAATACTAATATTTTAGAAAATGGTAGGTAGACCCAAATTTGTAATCTATGTTCAAGAGAGATGGTCTTTTCAACAATAAATATAAAGTTATAGTGCTTGCTAAAAATCAACAGTCAAAATAAATCCAAGCAATGTAGTTACAATGAAACACTTGGATATTTAAATCTTCTTAGATCTATATGGTAAGGGAAAATAAATAATTCTTGGTGAAACTTTTCATACTAGTATACTACAAGATTCTAAGCAACCTAAAAAATCTCTCAACGACTTTCCATAGAAGTCAAGCTTCCTACCCCCTTGGGTCTTTGGAAGTTGCACATGTACTGTACATTATAATATTGTCTTCATGTTGTAAATAGCAAGTCAAATATTCTCGTCTGACAATATTGCGTCCAACACACACCAAAAAACTCCTTCAAAAATTCAAACCTCGAAAGGTCGTCTACCATGATTCATAAGTACGGTATCTCAAGAGATAATAACAAATTTTTGTTGTTTATTGAAATCGATTGACAACTGTGCACCTTCTATTGGTTACTGACTTCACGATTACTTTGAATGATGAAAGGCTCTCAAGAAAGATTGTGGCTTTAGGTTGGTAAGAAAAACAACCCTCATGTTTATGACAAAGAATTGATATACAAAGTTACATCATATATTCCAATTGCTATGCCAACATGGTCCTCACCGCCTTCAACCACTCAACTACTACAAAGCATTTATAAATCTCATTGAACCCTCATATATAGCCCATTGGAATAAGGAGAGGTCACTTGCCTCTAAAGCACTAGCTAAGACCTAGCAAACCATTCACCTAATAGGGATCTCACCATTGGTATTATGAACTATAGACACAAAGATCTTTAAGTATACATAAAATAAACACCTCGTTCACGCTGGCCTCAAATTAAGCTTGAAGTTCTTCTTAACAAACAAATGATAGGCTGTAATTGTTACCCCGTGCAACCAAAAAATAATTCCTAACTACAAACACAAACATCGAAATGAACACTCCGTTCACGCCAGCCTCAAATTAAGCTTGAATTTCTTCATAACAAACAAATGATAGACTGTAATTGTTACCCCATGCAACCAAAAAATAATTCCTAACTACAAACACAAACATCTCTTAAAAGTATACATGAAACAAACACTCCGTTCACAACAACCTCAAATTAAGCTTGAAGTAGTTCTTCTCAACAAACTAATGATAGGCTGTAATTGTTACCCCGTGCAACCAAAAAATAATTCCTAACTACAAACACAAACATCAAAATGAAAACTCCGCTCAAGCCAACCTCAAATTAAGCTTGAAGTTCTTCTTAACAAACAAATGATAGGCATTGATTGTTACGCCATGCAACCAAAAATGCCATTCACTCTTACCACAGATGCTTTCAGTACACAAAAGCTAGGTACCTACTGGTAATAAAAGCTTGCAAAGGCTGCTTGCAAGGCATGTCATGTAAGAAGCATGATAAATGGTAACAAATGCACCAAAATTCCCTGGAGAGAGATCTAGTGACTAGTGAAAATTGGGCGGAGAGAAGAGACTATACTACTACTCTAACTGAATTTCAAAATGGGGCATGGCAATTGGGGAGTTTCACAGTCCCTCCCTCCAGTTATAAAGTGATGATGCAAAGGGCAGGGGGGAGGGGAGGGTCTGTCCTTGGCACTACAAGTACTGATCCCTTCCCTGCACGCTCTCAAGTGGTACCACTGGAGTTTTACGTACCTACCTACAACCGTGGTCCCACGCGGTCATGGGCGCTTCTTCCTCCCCTTCCTTTTTTTCCCTCCCTCTCTCTCCTCCTCTCTCTTCGATCACTGCGGTGCATTCAGCTCAACACCCGAAACATCATGCAACAAACAAACTAAAACCATCACCTCATTATCATCCTCATTCTCCCCTTCCCTATTAAGTTTCAGTTCTGCCATTTTGCAATTCAGTCATTGAATCGATCCTTCAGCGAGCTACTGTCTGCACGTCCTCGTTCCTGATCCGGAGGTAGTGCTTGCTCATTATTCACTTCCTGGTTGGAACCCAATTGTTCTCATATCGTGGGTTTGTGTGTTGATATGATTGTTGTTTTTTGCGGTTTCGGATTGGGGAGATTAAGAATTTGCGTGCGCATGAGGTTCTTGGTTGTGTGTGTGATTCGGCGTTAGTGTGTGGTTGTTCGGCTGAGGAATTATGTGTGGTGATTGGCCTTGAGGTGGGGGTTATAAGATATGAGTGACGGTGTGTTGATATTCGGTGATTACGCAAGCTTACGAGTCGTTGTTCGTAACCAACTTTCTTGGTTATGAGAGCTGGTTCGAGTGTTTTACGTAACAATTCAAACGATCAGTAAGAATTTATACGTGTGAGGTTTGTGAGTCTAGTTTAATGAGTACGTAACTTGTGATGAATTAAAACGGGCTGAGTATGCACGTATGTATCTTCATGTGTTGTTGTTACGGGAAGTCTTTGATGTGTGTCATCGAAATTGGAGCGATTTGATCAGGCGGTGCTGGCTATTCCCTAGCTGTGACGTAGCCATTCTTACGTACAATTACAAGGTACTACAGACAGTAGAGTTTCACAGTCTTCCCTGTCTCTGTCGTTTCTCGATTTGCAGGGTCAGGGTTTTTCCCCTCTCGGTGTCGACAGACATTCTCTCTGCGTAAACGCGATATTAAGTAGAACTGTACCTCTGAGATAAGTATACGTTGACAGACGCCGTTTGCGGAGTAGTTGCGATCTAAGATTGTAACCCTTGGTAGATCGACGTTGTCATAGAGGTGGACTGCGCTCGTACTTACTCGCTGATGCGATTTGTTGAGATGGGATTTACTCGTTCAGTAATTCCGAATGCACGTCTGGCATGAAGGAGAGCGCACACTACTTCGCAGGTATAGATCAGAACAGCAAAATCTCTTCAGATGAGGACAGTGAGAGCGGCCGTCCTCAACTGCTCTGTGCGAGATTTCGCCGCTGTATGTAAGGGTTTCGTTGAGCATAGGCTTCGTTCCGCTGGCCGTAATTCAGTAATGTGAAGGGCTTACAACTGACTCACGGAGTAGTATTCTGTTCAGTATCGCACATGGTTAATACTGAGGACCGAGCAGTTGTTGCTACGGTAGAGAGGCGAAAAGGTAGGACGGAAGCCTGTCAGTGGGGAAGCTTACCAGAAACTGAACTGAGCGCTATTAAGTGGAACTGCAAGGTAAGTTTGAAGGCTCCGTCGAGTCGCTTTCGCGCGCTTAATAATTTTCCAATTCCTTCGAGGCTGAGATCTGGACACGAGATAGCACTCCTTTCGCACGGCTATAGGTCGATTCGTGGAATATGTATCAGCAGGATTCTTCTTGTCAGAGATCAGGACTTGAGGTTCAGAACACTGGAGTATAACATAATTTGTCTCGCCTTGTTTGTTTCAGGAATCATGTTCTTGTCACGGGAACGAGCGATCAGGAAGCGCAAGCGCGGAGAGAGACTGTTCTCCTTCCACAATTTCGCTGACCCAGGGTTTCCTGCGGACTACGACGGACCCTTTCGAGATAATGTGCGAGCGTTTCTTGAGGAATGTGCGGAAACGGAAGTCACTGTCGATGGGTTGCCGGGATGGTGCGTGGCTCTAGAGGACGACTCCATTCAGGGCGCCCGCGTCAATCTGTTGATATTTGTGGAGGGCGTTCAGGATTCTCTCCACCCCTACTGTGATCAGTGCAGATGCATCGGTAAGCTTCAACTCCAGTTGCTGTTTCGCAATAGCTTGTTCAGAACTTCCGATCATTTCGTAATGTTCTTAGCTACTTTAGCTCTCGAGAGGGTTTTCTATCTTTTGTCCTGACTGTGAGTGCATGCAAGCAGGATGGAGCCATCATCCGGTTTCCAACAAGCGATACCACTTCATTATTCCTGCTCCAGATCTCCCCGAGCGCTCGAAGAGGGCGAGCGGGATGCTAGGTGCCAAGGTATGCTTGAACTGCGAGGAGCCGTTATTGCAAGGGTACCTCAGCTGTCCATCCTGCGGCGACGAAGCTGTGGCTTCTAGTTTCTTATACTCTCAGAGTCACCTGCTTCACGGAGTCATCCACTGTAACGGTTTCGGTCACCTCTTGCGTATCAATGGAAGGGAGAAGGGATCTGACTTTGCTTCAGGACGAGAGATCATGGACCTCTGGGATCGGATGTGTGCAATGTTAAGGGCCAGGTCCGCATTCCTGACCATAAACTCATGAGCCTCTGATGATAGCACTGTCTGTATAGAGATCGAACAATGAGGGGCATGAGGGTATGCATTGGCCTCTTAAACTGTTGTTTGAGCTGACTTGTTTGCGTTTTTTCTGAGTGTGGTGGTCTTGTAATGTTCCACAGAAAAGTAAGCGTGGAGGACGTAGCGAAGAAATGCTCACTCGAGCTTCGTCTACTTCACGCCGTCGGTTATGGCGAGTCATGGTACGGAAGGTGGGGCTACAAGTTCGGACACGGAAGCTTTGGCATAACGCAGCAAATGTACGTGAAGGCGGTCGAAGCAATACGGGAAATGCCATTGAGGATCATGGCACAGCACTTTGAAGGTGTCGACCAGGAGGTTCCAGCAATCATCACCCTCTATCAACGCATCAGCGGTCAGACTCTGCAGACCGTAGGCGACTTGATTCGTTTCATGATGGAGCTCAAAGTGAGACTACCGGAACACCCAGAGACGAAAAACGCGACAAAGGGACTCAAGGAGAGCGACAGAAGAAGCGGAAACAACATGAGCCTAGCAGTAAGCAGCACCCCACAAGCAGACATGTCGTCCAGGTGGTCTTTGAAACGTCTGGACCTCGCAACGCAAGTCATAGTGGAGGCTCTCAAAAGCTGCGACAAGAAGTGGATGCCGCGCCAGGACGTTCGAGATGCAGCACGAGTTTACATCGGCGACACCGGCCTTCTGGACTACGTCCTGAAATCCCTCGGAAACCGAGTTGTAGGCAGCCATATCGTCCGCAGGGCTGTCAACCCCATCACCAAAGTCTTAGAGTACAGCCTCGAAGATGCAGTTGCAGCCGGAGCTGCGAGGGACCAGAGCAGATGTCAAGCCCCAGAGACAGCCTGTGAAGTGGGCAGGACAGAAGTTCTTAAAGACATCGTCTACATCTACAAGCACGTTCTGGAGAATTACAAACCTGCCAGAAGCGGCATCAAGAATCTGCTAACAGCGATACCCACTGCAGCCAGAATCATTCTGGATACGAAACAGTTCATCAAAGACTATCGAGGTGAGCTCACGAGGAAGTCAGCGAACAACGACTGGAATATGGACGATGACGAGCTCTTAAGAGTGATGTGCACAGTGGTTTTGAAAGATGAAGATTCAATGCGGAATAGACCCAGTCCTCCACCAGAGCTGGTAGTGCTTCCCCCGCACGCGACAGTCCGGGACCTGAAGATGGAAGCACAGAGGGCGTTCCGTGAGACCTACTTCATCATGCATAGCTTCTGCGTGGAATCGATCCCTGATCTGGAAGGCGACGACGAAGATTTACTGTTCGGAGCTATTGAGTCGGGTTCCCACGTCCGCATCGACGGCAGCGGGATCCACACTTGCCATGACTGGCGTTATGAGGGAGGCATCGAGAGCTGGATCGTAGACTGCCCTTGCGGTACCAAGGATGATGATGGCGAGCGTATGATTGCTTGTGATGATTGTGAGGTCTGGCAGCACACCCGTTGTGGAGGAATTTCCGACATGGATGCTATCCCTCTGCATTTCCTCTGCCACCGTTGTAGTGTCAACCTCAACTTCTACCACACCATGCTCTAGATCGACAAATCAACAAACTTGGAGTCCTTCATCATTCAAACTTCAAGCCCCGGGAGAAGATTGAAGAATCAAACTCATTTAGTATGTTTACCTTCCGAGGCACTTGTTGTCGGAGGAACACAGCGCTCACCATCACCACTGAGTGTTCATTGGCTCGCTCTTTTCTACAAAAGTTTCAGCTACATGAAGTTGTAGTGCACCCTGTACAAATATATGTACCCATACGCCAGTCGCCGGCTGATGAATCCACTTGCTTCACAGATGATCACCATCTTTTTATATATCAGTCGTTGTCCTCACCGCTTCTCTATCTGATTACGTCGTTTTATGCCTCCAATCATATTCAGAACTTTTCTTATAAATTCCTACTACCGTGGCATATCTTCAATAATCGTGAAAATGGACTGAATTAGTTCTATCCGTAAGCAGGGTTGGTTGACTTGGGTGTTCTATCAGTTTCCCGACGATACTGGCCATGGCAAGAGAAGGATGGAGCACCACAAATGCAGGTACCATTTCTCTCCCAAACACCTCAATTGTCAAGCACTCTAGAGAAATACTACTTGTCCTGACTGTATTGAGTGCACATACAACAGGCAGCAGGGCACTAAACTATGATGAGATCCTACTGCCCTTCAGTTAATTAATTCTCCTTGCATTAATTTGTGCAAAGTCAAGTAGAAGTAGAAGGAGCTTGGTAGCAATTTATTTGGCTTGTCCTTGCTGGTGCACTCAAGTGGGTCCAGGGTCAACTTTAGAGAGATGAGTATGAATGACTCAACTCAACTCAACGCGCACGTACTAGGACAGTCAGACAGCAAAGTGTAAACGACTTATATCAATTTTCACGCGTCAGCATCAATTTGTTAGTGTGGCTGGACCAGTGCATCCATCCATCCATGTAATGCAGTGTCCTCGAGCGCGCCATATCCCAGGACTTCATTGGCCTACCCCATGCACGCCAGTCCTTCCCTTCCAGGTGCGCCCCAACTTGTGTTCATCACCTTTGCCTAGCATAACAGTTTGGGTCATTAGCACTGCTGTACTGGGTCCTGCAGGGAAAAAAACCAGGCAAGATCTTCATGCTCTAAGTTAGGATATGCTGTAATGTATGTATGTCCATTTGGTGTTGTTTTTTTTGGTGGTACTAGTGACTTTCAACAGGAGATCAAGTGACGGCTACTGAGGAATCATATATAATTGTTGCTCAATTTACTGAAATCCAATATCCACCAACTTAGGTGTTCTGCTGACCTTTTTCCTCACATGATAGTGGATTGTATGGTAGCACTTTTGTAACACCATCACTAGAGTGCATGTACATTGTCCTGCTATTTAGCCATTTGCAATTTGAGTAATTTTTATTTGAAAAGTTGGTGTTTTTGTTTGGATCTGAGTGTACTACATCAATGAGCTCATTAAGGTGGTAGATATCCCATATAATTTCCATTTGATTTACATATTGAACAGTGGGGTTTTGACGCATCAGATATATCTCTAGCAATTGTTTTCTGGAAGGTAGATGTTTCATCTTGTTTGATGATTTTTGAAGTGTAATGAATAAGTTTTAAGATTTAGAATGACATTGGGTTTTAGAATTAACCACACTTTATCTAGAGAGGTGCATTTTAATTCTGAGTTATGAAACTATTGCAATATCTTCTCTTGTAATTGAATTAGCAGATTAGTTAATTATGATCCATGTAAAAGGTAGATAGAGAGCTTTCTCATGTAGTGTAATTTGCATTTAGCACTAGATAAATAACAACCGGCATAGGGTTGAATGAAGAATCCCACTAAAATGTATATGCATGCATAGATTTTGGATATCTTTCAGAATATGCATATCATGTGGATCCTAAGCCATTTGATCTAAACCTCTGAAATATTGACACTACTTGGCACAAGCGTTGTCTTATCAGACGAAATTCCTATTCATTTGTTAGACACAATTTAGATGAGTTGTACATTCAATACATTGATGACGTCTTAGATGTACATCTCATTTAAATTGTGTCTGACATAGGAATTTTGTCCGATAAGACAATCCTGCTTGGCACTGGAAATTATTCCCAATTTATGAAACATGGTTTTCAATTTTCACGCCAAAATTTTTTTGGCGTGATAATTTTCGAGCGTACAGAAATGATAGTAGTCTCGGCTGCGGCAGGAATTCCCATGTTACCTTTAGGAGGATAGTAAGTTACTGTCTGACCAGCCGGTTGGTCCCCCATTAGAGATTGCCCCGAGATCCCCCCCCCCCCCTTGTGGACAGTGCACAAACTCTCCTTGCCATCATGGCCCATACGTCCCCACGGTACATCTTCTGATTGGAATGTGGAAAACCCTTTTCCGCTGAAAATCCGTATGCGCCCCCGTGATAACAACATCAACACTGATGCCGGTGGCCATGTATGCTCAAAAGCGTCATTTGAATGAAATCAATAAAATCGTAAGAAATTCAGAAATTCAAAAATTGTATTGATCTTGTGTTAGCCCCAAGTATCCTTAACCCTTAAACGCCCAAGCAAGCCCGAGGGGCTTGATTCCAACAGAATCTTCCCTGTAGCTCTCACTGTACTCAACTTTTCACTTATATTTTGATGTCAAACTGGTCACCTTCTTCTAATGCATTGAAAAAGTGAGATTTGACAATTCAAATCACAATTTGTATGAGTGATTTCGTGGTTTGAAAGGATTGTGGTAGGTAGGTTGGGGTGGTACAAAACCTTGTAGGAGGTTGCAAGCTCATCAGTGATTGGTTCTTTCACAATGCCCAAGATCAAAAAGTGCACTATTCATGATGCCCAAGTCCGAAAGATGCTGTGATCCAATTTTGGGCTGCTCATTTCAGACCCCAAGGGCGTTTAAATAAGGGTTAAAACCCAAAATGAGTTTTTTGCAGTTTTGGGCAGCCCATTTGAAGGGGTTGACCTCTAAGTCCTCAAGGGAGCCCAAATGGGTTTTTGTTGTTTTAAGCAGCTCAGAAAAAGGTGTTGATATTTTTGCCTAAGATTTTTATTAGGTGCTCATATATACTGCAAAGTGTATGTGGTACAATTTGGAGAACCGAATTTCAATTTTAGAACCTTCATCGAGAAGTTTTAGGTTTAAGGTCCACAACGGGCGGTTTGAATTTAGACTCTTTTGGATTATTATCTTTTGGGAATATGTTTACAATAATACTACTGATCAAATCTTCAAGAATTCCAACTTATAACTTTACCAGTTTTACAAGAGCAACCTTCAAAATTTACAACAGTAAACTCCTAATTCTGCAAAAATAATAATAATAATAATAATAATAATAATAAAATAATAATAATAATAATAAAATAAATGAAAAGAAAAGAAAAGAAGCATCAACTTTGACCGTTATAATCTTTCAAATGAAGATCGAACGGTTGACATTTTTTATTGTAGTATTGATGATAGTTGGCTTTTAGATCTTGCGGTTGAGAGTAGAATGAAGATGTAAAGATTTTGACCATTCTCAATTCTTAGAAGGTGGTCAAAAATTGCGGTTTTTGAGGTTTTGGGACCCGAGACATGCCTTGGGCACTTAGGGTTTAAGATTAATATTTTACCCTAAGATTTATAGGGTGCTTCTCATATTGCAAAGTGTGGAAGCCAAATTTCAATTTTCGAACCTTCTTCTAGAAATTTTTAGGCTTGAAGTTTAAAATGGTTAATTTAAATCTAGATTTTTTATTATTTTATATTTGGAAATGTGTTCGTAACCAAATTGCTACTCATGTTTTAGAGTGACCTAAGTCAAAAAGTTTAACAATTTTACAAGGGCAACCTATATACGGTAATGAACTTTGTAATACAATTCAAGTTTCATCTATAGTTTATAGGCCTTGCATAACATGACAATGCTTCCTACATACACTTCCATGCACAATTTTAACCACTTAAAAAACCTTCCAACTTCTTTAAAGATATGTTCTATCACTCTTTGAAAATATATAGTTGAGAAGGTTCGAGAACATAATATTAATACATTGTCCCTTAAGTTACAAACCCCTTGCATTTGAAATATCTTGGTTAGGGGATAACGGAATAATGCCTTTTTAAGAGAATTGAGGTTATTCCAAAAAAATTATGTCAATATTAATTGCGTGCTTAAGTGAATTGAGTAGATTAATTTTCTTTTTGAAATATACATAGATTTTACCTATTGTACCAATCCCCCTCTTATCTTGCATATACACTAGAGGTGGTGCATAAGACCTCAAGTCCTCTAACCCCTAAATTTTCTTCAACCCTAAATTCCCTTGTTGTTTTTGGAGCAAGAAGTTTCAAAACTGTCTTTTTTTTAAATCCCGTGTACTCTCGGAACCAGATACAAATTCTCTATTCTTAAAGTTCCAACCATAGGATCTTGTACCTTACTTGTTTATGAGCTACTGCAAAAAAATTCCACTATTGGATGTTCTCCATTTATGAGATCGTAATGTTTAAATTTGATGCAAAAGTTTTTTTGGCTATTGCAGAGGACACATAGTGTAATTGGTGCCAAGATGCATCATTTAACTAAATATGGACTTTGGGCTTATTTATGGACTTTAAAACATGGGGAGATCCCTCCATCCATGACCTTAAAATCTACATATTTGTAGAGTATCTTCATAGAACCTAGATTCTATAAATCATTTTGCAACTATTGTTCTTAATTGTAGACCGTGGACTGTCCATATTTAGTTAAATATGTCATCAAGGGCAAGTTGAAGTTTGTTACCCCAAAAAAATTATGCATATTTTTTCATCGTGTAGGCAATCAAGTTGAGTATGCTCATGCAAAATTTTAGACACTCATTCCGCTTTTTTGACCTTCATGCAATTTATATTTTAGAAGGTCTAAAAAGACCACTATAGTAAAACATGCATTTCATCATGTTTATTTGGTTTTAAAAAATTGAACAGTGAGTAGATCCCTTTATGAGTTTGTGAATTTCAAGAAAAAATATCTTTGAAGAATTCCAAAATCTCAAATTTCGACAAGTTTTGTTAGAATTAAGTCGGACCTTACTAGAAATTGTGAAGATTGTTCTTGTAATCTTTGGAAGGTGCCCTTATGAAATTGACAAACTTTTCGATTTAGGTCACTTTGAAACATGAATAATGATTTGATTATGAACATATTTCTAAATAGAAGAATCAAAGAAAAAAAATCAAAAAAAGTCTAAATTTAAATTGCCCGTTTTGGACTTGAAACCTAAATTTTTTTAGATGAAGGACTTTAATTTTGAATTTGGCTTTGCAAATATTACCACATACACTTCGTAGTATAAGATGCACCTTCTAAAAATCTTAGGCAAAAACATTACTTATAACCCCTTCAAAATGACTGCCGAAAAGCACAATAACCCATTTTGGGTTTTAAGAATACTTAGGGGTTAACAATTCAACTTCAACATTTTTGCCAATTCTCAATCGCATATGCATTGCAAGTCTTGTGTGTTGCAAGAATGTTAGAACGAGGATGAAGAATAATCAACATGGTGGTGTAGGAGGATGAAGAGACAGAAGCATTCATCCATCAAAGGCGGAGGAACAAAGTTAGAGGCATGTTGATCGTGAGGTAGATGCGTTGAAATTGTACTCCCTCTGTCCCATTATTATTGTCCATGAGGTTCTCTAAAATCCACCTGCAGAGGTAGATTTGAAAGAACCTACTTGGTATCCAGTTTTGTCGAGATCCAAAAGCGAATAGCATAAAAAAAAGACATGTTAGCATCCATTAACCCTTAATTGACATCCTTGTTTTCCAAAAATTGGGGGAAAATAGTACCTTCATGCCTTTGAGGTGTATTATCTCATATGTAATTAACAATTTTCAAAATCCGAAACGGTGAACGTCGAGGTAACTTGGTTATCGGTTTAACGCAAAAAACATCACCCAGATCGGGTCAAATCTCAAGAATTGTCACCGTTGAGAAAATGAGAATTTATGTGAGAGTTGGGAAAAATTGGAGAAACATTGCCCCTGCCTCGCGAGGCTGCCACCGGAAGAAGCGCCCTGCCCTGTCAGGAGGCGGCGCTGTAATTAGAGTGTCGAATTGGAGGGGGGGGGGCAAGGAGGCCCGGCCTCCAGCGAGGGCGCTTCCCCGCCCAACAGCCCCCGATTGGCGAGGGGGACTTGGCCACCGGCGGCAGGCGCCCGGCAGCCGAGGGGCCGGCTAGATCTCTGCGCCGGCCGGGCGCCCACCGGCGGCGCAGCACCGGCACTGCGAGGTCGCGGCCTTGGAAGGCCGGCGGTCGGTCGCCCCCACCGCACACGGCACCCGGGTCTGTAGGGCCGAACTCGTGAGCCCAGGGCTCCCCTGGCCGAAAAGCCAGAGTGAAAATCACCCCAATTTTTTTAAAAATTGCAATTCCTCATTATAAATTAGCCATTACCAAATTTCCAACCTCGGGATTTGAACCCAAGAAGCCACCCATAATGTGACATTGGACCCCTATTCCCCCCCATTCTAAACAAGACATTTATGCATATACAAACAACTAAGATAAAATATGAAAATGAGCAAAACACAAATGTTAGAGTAACATCAAATGCGTTTAGAATGAAAATCCACAAAGCATTTCCCCATACACATGAATTTGTTGCATGTTGGACAATAATAATTCATTATTTTCCCACACACTACACATGTCCTCTTCCGCTTCTCAGCAACCAACTTATTAGTGTAATGCAACTTCGTGGGGCGTGAAACCATTGCATCAATAACCGTGGTCCGTGGACGCTCACACATGGTATATCCTGCCATCAATGCATTAGCAACAAGCAAATTGTATTTCACATGAGTTAGACACTTCTTACTAGCATGAGCCATGTGTGATTTGTAAATAATGTAGGAATTCACAAAAGAAGTATCTAAGATATGAAATAGGATACGGTGCCACCACTTGTGGTCTTTGCGTTGCACGGTGTAGTATCCTCGTAGTTGATCCTGGACATCAACTCCCCTCATTGTTTCTTGGTAGTGGATTAGTATGGGACTACAAGGCACCGAAACAAACTCTCCATTATGCCATCTAGAAATGTAGACTTGGCCATTAGCATCTAATGGAGAGAAAGTTGTAGACAATAAGCACACGGGTTTGTTATCAAACCAACAAATAGCAGCCATTCTACCACTAGCATGCATTTTAAACCACAATTGACCCCTAGTTCCTGTTCTTGGATTTATAGTGAGAGCACTAGGCCAACCAACACGATTGGATCTATACGTACTGGTTGCATAGATCCCTTTCTGTAGCAAACACCAAAACAACTTAGGGCTAGTAAAAAAATTGTCACAAGTCACAATATGACCCCTACCTTCGTGGCCCCCCATCAATTGGTTCACAATTTTGAATCCCGTGGCATGATTGTCATCCTCTGATGTGGAGGCACCACAATAAACCTCCATATGTTGAACATACTTAGACACGCTATTTGCTAAGCACCAAATCTTGATACCATATTGGGTAGGCTTAGCCTTCATGTATTGCCTTATAGGCGAATACTTACCCGTATATAGTACCATCATTTCATCTACTGTCAAATTCTTCTCTGCATCCCACATTTGACCACACAAAACATTGAATTCATCTACTAGCCATTGAGTCTTAGCCATTTTGTTATAACCCGGGTCGGTTTTATCATGCACTATTGTGTCATTATCAACCAAATGCACACATCTTAGAATGGCTTCAAACCGAGTACGACTCATGCATTTCACAATTGCAGGGGTTCTCCATACCTCTTCGTTTTTAGACCAATGAAACCGCGTTTGTGGCACCTTCTTCAACGCCATTACCATGAGCACTCCAAACCATGCCCGTAATTCGGACACTACTAAAGGAGTCCACCTGTAGCCACCCTTGTTTACCCCATTATCATCCAAACTTGTAGCATACAAATTAGTTTGCATACAAATCTTTCTCAAAGTTGAATTAGGCCAAAACAATGAGAAGAAGTCAAGAGGTTCAATACAATCCAAAGTGCATTGGCTAAATCCCTCGTGCTCCCCAGTGAACTCCATACTAGGCAATTTTGTCAATTTAGAATTCCACATAGACTCACTAAACATCTCATTATCAGACATGTTGCAAATTTGAGCATAATCAGAATAGCCTAAACCAATTTCATTCCGCATCTCACCCCCGTTTACTAACCATTTCTTGGTATTTGGAGTCAATATCATAGAGTCTAACTTCTCTCCCATCTCATCATGACTATCACTACCATGTGGGATATATTCATCATCACTTGTAGTAAAACCACTAGCACTTCCTTCCTCATCCAAAGAAACAATCACATTCCCACCCCAAATTTGGAGAAATGGCACACTACATGGTTGACCATCCTCAACAATCAAACACACGGGTTCCGGTACCACAAATGTCCCCCATGGCCCATAGAAATTGACAGGGAGCAATTAGATGCCATGAAACACATCAAAGCTATCATGCACAACAATACCCCATAATTCAACCAAACCGGAACATGGAGATTCAAGATCAATGTCAAGCAACGGTATCTCATTCCTCGGTACAATCACAGTCTTCCCGCGAAATCCAAGCTCATAGTCATTTGATGGTGCTATCAATACTCTATCAGACCTCAGTCTAACATTCCTATTACGCATCTTCAACACATTCTCAAAATCAACCAAACCTTGTGAATCTAAATCCCCCCCCACACCGTTGTTCACCAAATTCAACAGATCATCCAACTCACGGGACGTTGCGTGGAGATCCTCCTCATCAATCAAAGCATCAACATGAGAATTTTCCATTGACTCATTTTCAATTATGAGTTGCAACAAATTAGAGGGTTGAGGAAGCTCACCTGCTGGAGTTGACCTCCTCCCGCGACCGCGTCGCCCACCACCTCTCCGATTTCGTTGTAGGGCCTGTCGAGGGGGCCCAGCTGCTGTCAATGCCGGCCACCGGCTGTCAGAGCCCAGGGCCTACCGAGGGAGCCCAGGGCATGTCGGCGCCTCGCCATCGGGAGTCGGGCGATCTCCCTGGCCGCCCCGATTGGCAGCCCGGGCGCCCTGGCCATCGGGGGGCGGGCCTGTCGAGGGAGCCTGGCCGCCCCGATTGGTTGGGCCGCTTACGGGAGCCTGGCCGCCCCGATTGGCGAGGAGGCCTCTCGAGGGAGCCTGGCCACCCCATGCGCTGGAAGCGCCGGGCCGATCAACTGCCGCGCCTGCCAGTCCTCCTGAGCTCTCATCGCCATTGAACCCCTCCCAGCCAATTCGTCGTGGTTTGACGCGACGTGAGCATCCAATCTCAATCACCGTTTCTACCCTCACAGGAGTCATGTTCACCTCCACCAAGGTCTCCACCCTCACGGAATGTGCAGGAGACCTTGAATTGCCTTCCATGACTTTGACTATCTCAACAGGCTTCAATTCCTCTTGATCAGGCCACCACTCTTCTTTCAACAAAGTATTCAACAAATCAGGGAAGGGTTTTCTCTCAACCCACCCTAACTGTCTAGCTACCAAATGCCTAAACAGAAACCTCCAATTCCTTGCAAGAGGAGTAAGACACCACACAACACTCTTGGGCCTTGGCTTCGTAGCAAGGTAAGCCTCATCAAGCATCAAACACACTTCAGTTGCAACTATGTCTTGAAAACACCCCAAATCATCTTGCAATCACCTCCTGATCTCTTCTTCAATCCTCAAGCGACAATTCTTTCTATCCACACCCATCTTCACCAACCACTAAACTTCAGCACAAACCCAAATAAGAAGAAGACGTTGACCAAGGCTACCAACGGTACTCACCCCTGTTCAGTGAATGGTGAAGGCAACGGCTTTTTTCCCGTGATTCCTTGGAATACCCATTGTCAACTTCGCAACCCAGCTTGTGCAAATTTAGCACCTTTTTCTTGAGCTCGTTGCCCGGCTCCCACCCCAAGAGTTTGAGCTCAGTCTGCGAGGCCAGCCCTCAAATCCCGCCTGTGCGACTCCCCGATCGCCTGCAAGATCAGGAGCCGAAGTCGCATGCAGCTCCGAAAACGAACGACAGTCTCTTCCGGCAAGAGGTGGAACCCATGCCTGCTCCGCCCCCTATCACCGTGTGACTCCCTCCACTGCGCCAAATTGGCTGACCTTGACGATAAAGGGTTAATCAAGTGAGAAACATAGCGGTTTTGAAGTTCTTCAATAGGCTGTGAAGCAAACAATTTGCATTTGGTCCTAAAATAAGTCCAAAATTCAAGAGCATTTGTGAGAAATTAGAGTATTTTAAAGATTCAATGTGAAGACATGAAGGAAAGTTCCGCCATTGGTGTAATGACCTTGGCGCATACATCCAAGGATAGGTCAAACGAACACCCTATTCACGCCGGCCTCTAAATAGGTTGGAGTTCCTTGGATAACGACCATTGTGTGCTAGAAGAAAATATATACATACAAGATGAGCTCATCTTAATCTTAAGCATGTCTATATTTGTTCTTTTCATGACCAAGTGAACATTTCAAGTGTGGACTTAAGGAAAAGTATGTAGTTCCGAGTTTTGGACCAAGATATGTACATGTAAGATGATTTCATCTGTAATTTAAGCATATAGGTCTATATTTACACTTTTCATGGGCAAGTAAACATTTCAGGTGCAGACTTTAGAAATAATTTCATGTTCCGGTGTGTGGAATACCCTGATTTCAGAGAATTGAGTAAATGAGTAACAACAAAAGGATGTTGCAGATATGGTGAAACTTTAGTTGAAGCAAAGTGCAGTCTCATGTTCAACCAGAATAAAGAATCCATTTCCTGCTGTTTCAAAACGACAATTCCAAAGCAGCCTCTGCTATGTACAGTACACACTGGGCAAAAATGGGCCTCCAAAAATATTTGTAATTGTACAACCCTGCTAGCTAAGCTTAAGGAGTGGTGAAATAATCCCGGATAGTGCGAGGCCGCTTTCGACCTGCAAGAGCAGGACTCAAGTCTTGAGGACGCAAACTCCTCTTGGCTCCAGCCTCTACTGTTGTTCCATGCGGAACATTTGGGTCCAGTTCTGAAAGACCGTCGAGCACTGAAGTGGGAGTACTCGCTTCAGATTTCAATGCCGACTTGCAGGGAGGCGTTTCAGGGACAACAGTCGGAGCTGTGATTCGATGGCGTCTTTGGCAGATCAAAGGCGGCAATTGCTCGGGAGTGAATTCATGCTCCTTTAAACTCCATACCCGAACCTGCAAAATGCACCAAAGACTGCTCAATACGAAAGGTTCCTCATACTGTTGAAGAAATGATTCACTGAATCTATTAGAGGAGGGCTTACCGTGCAATCATCAGAGCTCGTGGCGATCTCGCAGTACCTTGAAGAGCACCTGGAAAAAGCGAAGATCATGTTAGATTTCACCATCTAAAGGATTCGGTATGGTGCATAGAATGCTGGGGGGAGAGATGAATACCAGTCCACGGCAGTAACTTCTGTTCGGTGACCTTCCAACACAACCGGTGCAGCAGAGGGATTGTCCACCTGCAGATGATCATGAATGGTAATTTAGATACCATCTCAATTCTGTTAAAATGGCATTATTCTCCAAATGAGGGACTTCTAGAATGGTTAGGATTCACTAACAAGAGAGGGTGATATTCTAGGTACAATGATACTATAGAGAAGCAACGGCATCATAACTAATTGCGCCACCAGAATAACAGTTTGTGACAATGACAATATTGATGTATCAAAAAGGCACTTGGATTATGTCATTTCAAAGGAATTGCCCACAGTCAACTTACCTGCCATATATATACGTTGCTATCAGAGGAGCCGCTTGCGATATGAGCACCGTCAGGACTGAAGGTAGCCTGTTAAGTACACAAGCATTCCACGTTAAGACGTAGATACTTCCACAAAGTTTGAATACAAGAACTTAGAGGGGGACTGATTCTGTACCTTGATGTAGAATGTTCCTACAACATGACCAGAGAAAGTCGACATGAAGCCTCGATCGGGGAACGCACCGTCATACATATAGATCCTGATGATTAATCAAAGGTCAGGAATCATGAGTACTGACAGATATAATCAGATTATGAGTAGATTTTATTCATGATAATCATATTTACGTACTTGCTGTCTGTGCATGAGGCAATGAGACGCGAACTTGTGGGATCTTGAGAAAGACTTGCGATGCCGTGTACTCGACCGACCTGCAGGAAGTCAAGAAAATCACACATCACACTGATAATACGCTAAAAACACCAGATTCGATAGTCAATAGATCTAAATATCGACATGCTGTGCACAATTTGAAAAGTAATCAAGATCCTTTCTTCTTGGAGTCTGTAGTTATGTACAATTTGTTGCTCATGGATCATGGAATTTTCTGACTATGGTGTCAGTACGATGATTTGTTTCGTCTACTCACCCCCTCCGAAGTTTCTTTCTGCGTAGGTGGAGTTTGCGCAACAGGCGCCTTAAGGTTTCTCGTGTCCCAGAATTTAACGATTCTGCAATTCAGGTGCACACAAGTTCAATCAGCAATCATCAACAATATGAGCGTCTCATTGAAAGCGTATAAGAGACACACGGTACTGACCCATCTGCTGCACCGGAAGTTGCAAGGATTCGCTCATCTTGTTGATAAAGCACAGCGGTGACACTATGAGTTTCTCCCTGCAATATGAGCATAACGAGCTCAAGCTTCAGATAGAAGACTGCGAGCAATAGAATTGATCGACGTGCTTTTGACATACCAAAAACTGCCCTTTCGTCATTTGGTGGCATTATGATTATGCTTCTAAAATAGTACCTCTAATGCCATTATGGAGCACCCATAGCTAGTCTGTAATATCACTTATCACCCTAACCCTGAGAGTGCAATATTAGCTGAGTTGCGGTTAGTTGCTTTTTGCCTACCTTTCTTCGACGAGCGTTCTTGGATCTTGGGGCAACATGGGTATCCTTGATGCATGAAACTGGCCTGCCATCATAAGAACATCTGCCTGAGTACCAAATCCGTCTCCTGCAATGTACAATTCCCTAGATTATCATATCAACTACTTCAGGAAAAGTACACGTGGTCTAACCTGATGGCGGATTCATTAGAAGTTGAGGTCCGCATGTCCCAGAGGGCTACACTCCCATCCCGAGACCCTGACGCAAAAAGCTCTGCACCGAAAATCGAATTGCTTCAGATTCGATGCTTAACCAAGCTGGAATCAATCAACTCGCTGAATCGTAGGCAATGAATATGTAGAGCATGGCAATGTTAGGTAACACCTAATTGGAAGTACCGACTTACCTTCATTTGAAGGATGGGCACATAGTGACTTAACACTTCCAGAGTGGCCTCTCATCAGCCCCAAACTCACATGAGATTCAACATCCCATAATCGTATCTGCAGAGAGCAGAAGCATTGTTAGTAAATTCAGCTTGCGAGTAAGAACTCAGTAGAAGCAATAGGGTTGTGTTGAATCCCCAATACATACCGTCTGATCACCGGAGGCAGTCAGCATGCGCTTGTCATCCTACACAGGTTAACAACAACCATTGGCTCAATTCACGTCGAAGAAAGTAACCGTATCCCCTTTTGACATTCTAAAAAAACAACAAAGGTCTTGATACACAATCGTGATTATATAATTGCAATTGATGGATGTGACAATGCTTACCTGCATCCAGCAGACGTCAAAAATGGCATTGGTGTGTGCCACCCATGATTTCCATCTACTTTTTTCTGCAAGCCCAAACTCAACGTTCTTAGATATGCTCTTCAGTATTGGACGAAGAACCGCAGAAGCGAAAGCTAAGTGCGCGTACCTGTATTGAATTGTGTGGTCATGAAGGTTGGTAAACTGAGGTGAGTGTTGTAGATGCTAACATTTCCTTCTTCGTCAGCTACCGCAAGTAGATGACTATCTCTTTTCTGTAAAAGGACACACATGATCACAACCTACTCTGTTTCCAATTGCTGGAGCTCCTAAGTTAGTCAAAAAAATCGTTTATGTAATTAGATTGTGGTAGTGAAAGTGTGCAATACCTTGCCGTATGAAAGGGCAAGAGGTGGGGCTTGAATGCCTTCATTCTCCACGGACAGTACCCCTGAGCCTGATGATCCTCCTTCTGACGATAAACCTCCCATGTTCGGCCTTCCTCTCACTGCACATACAAATATTCAACCAGATTCAGTTGCCCGCCTTCATATTGTTCATCTAGACTGGTGATTTGACCGTTGTAAGAAGAGCTTCATACTCACTGATCTAAAGGTAAAGTCATCATCGCCATGTAGGTAATCGGAATGCAAGGGCTGTGGGTGAGTACCTTTACAAGGACGGACTTCCCGCAATGCGAGAGCATGAAACAATGAGGCGTTCTGGAATCGAGTCGCCATGATGGAATCCCTGTTCGTAGACTACACTACTACCACCGGAATCATAGTCTGAATCCTCGTCTACCTTACTGCTGGCTCATTCTCAATACTAAATTCACCTATCAGTCTCTGCGCTCATAACAACAATACTGAATTGGGTGTGCAATGACGACGGAGGGAACGGTGGTGGGCATCGACTTCGGAAGATAGAGGAAGAAGGTTTGAAGGCGGGAGGAAGTGGCGGGAACGGGCATTTGGCGCCATCTTCAAGAACGGGTCGGGCCGGGTCGGCCCGGGATTGGGATCGGGGAAACCTTCCAACGGACTTACGGCGCCTATTCCCGTCCACCAGGGCGAAATTTGTCTGTTGCAATTCGTTGATTAAAAAACAATTTTAATGGCTCCGTCATCTACCATAGCCTTTGTATAGATAGGTTAATGAAGCCGTAAAAAGAATTTTAAAAGTTGACGTAGAAGGTGGACATTGCAAAATGAGATGAAAGGTCGGATTGGCTATAGTACACGACATCATTAGAATTGAGTAAAAACGTATTATTTTAGAGGTCGAACAAAGATGAATTAAGATTGTTATATTTACTATTATTCCGGTTTAAATTGACAACTCTTAACAAAGTTTTATGTGACCTTAATTTATAATTTTAATACAAAATAACATTAACTTTTTTTTTTAATGTCTTTGTATTGATGAACAAAAAGCTCTTAAATGACAATTGTGAGCAAAGTAGATGGTCATAGTATGTACACCAAGGGCACCCAAGGGTCAAGGTAGGTAGGGCTCTAAGGGAGTGTTGAAGTCTATCGTTCCTATACCTCAAAACACAAAAAAAATTGAAGATTCTTACCGTGATATTAACATAATAAAATTTATTAATCTTTCTGACACAATGGATTCTTTTTTATTTTTTTTTAACATGTAGTTTAACAAGTTGTAGGCCACACTAAAATCTATTTCTAACACTACTACTTATTTTTTTCTTTCTTTCTTTATTCCATCTTGATTGTATGACACACTTTGATTAATGCAATGTTATTTGTAGGTTTGTTTTTCAAAATTTATTGACAATCTTAATGTTTTGTTTTAATATGGGTCAATAATGTGTGATCTAATTTATTTTGTCGTGATCAATTCCCTTATATTCATTTCTCTCTATTTTTTGACCCTACCTAACCATGCATTTATGAGAGCTTGAACCCCAAAACGACAATATCTAATTTTTCTATGCGCCCTCCCTCCAAAACTCTTGCCTGCAATGCATCAAAACTCATATTAGTTGACTACCCCGATACATATTTGTTTTCAAACAACAACCCTATTCTTACTAGAATCAAAGCCATGAGAATCATAGCTTTTTATATTAAGCACCTCTATTAATCATGACAAAAATTTAAACAATTTTTTCCTAATAGCCATATGTTCTATTTCATTCTTACATGCTCGTCCTTTCTGATATCTTAATTGATTTCAATAAATTACTACGAGTGAAGGGTTTTTACAATAACCATATACTTCTTTAATATTCTTCATTTTAGCTAGTTACCATTGTACATTTGTAACATTGTCCAACTTTTTATTTAATACTAGCTTGGTACCTGTCGTTCCGACCGACGATGACGGTACAGAAGAGTAGATTGAAGATACGATATCCCCTCTAAGATCAACTTTCTTCAATGTCATGAATGCGTGCAATTCTTATATAGGTCAAAGAAATGCTTCCTTGTAAGGTCCTTGTTGTCCCGACGGGAAGCTCTTTATATGATACTTTTAAAAAAGTATACCGTGCTACCATTTCCTATTATTTTTATATATGCCCGGGTTTATTTTTTTGGAAAATATATATATATATATATATATATATATATATATATATATATATATATATATATATATATATATATATTGACATCATAAGTCTTAGTACAATCATACCACAAAACTTGTACGCCCTGAATTTTTAAATCCACTAAATTAGTACATTTCAATCCAATCACCAAGATTACGTTTACCAATAATATACTTAAAGATTAAAATAATCACATAAAAATTTGAAAAATTCATAATTATATACACTACTATATTATTTTACAAACCAATAAAAGACAAAATTTTAATTACAACCTACCAACTATACATTTTTACCTAATTAACACAAAAAATGATTATAGAATAAAGTACATATTTACCCATTCTGCAATACATGCGTGAAAACTTTAAATAAAGGATTTAAAAGTATAATGACTAACTTATTAGCTCTTAAGATATATGTGAAATTTGAGATCGATTGTGGTAATGAAACTAATCTACTTTAGACAAAGATGCAGAAAGCGACAACACTTTGGGAGGGAGACTCAGTGAGTTATGCAATTTGGTAGAGAATAGATGGTATAAACTTATACATGTTGCAAATAGGTGAGGTTGACATTTCGCTCAGAGCTCTCAACTTTAAAAAGGCACAAATTATATTAATTGAAGGTAGATTACAAGTAATAATGACTATGTTCCAAGGCGACTGTCTACTCTTCTCCCTTTCCGACTTAGTAAAGATCTCATTTTGGAAGTATGTAAATAAAGTAAATAATTAGATAATGTGTTACCCTAAATCTCTATCATGAGATGTTGTCAACCAAGTGAATAATACAAGAGATGATAAGCAACCAAACAACATATAACCGAATCGCTATAACAAACAAGACACACATTGAACTTTGGAAATTGATAATAGAATGATTGAAGACATGATTCAAGGCCATGGTTGAAGGTTTGAAGACATGATTAAAGGCCGTGGTTGTTGTCGCAACGACCTTTGAGCTGCTCTTCCAACAATTTACGAGCTCCAAGCATGTCTACCTAGTCCTTGTCATCTTTGTTGCTAAGATTGTTTACTCATTCTATGAATTTCTAATACAATTAACCAAAATCCTCCCCTTTTTTCCCAAGATTATCGTCCTCTAGATTGTTGGAATTTCTGTCTCTCTCAACACCAAAGTAGACGACATGCATGTACACTTGACATACGAAGCACCGATACAACATGGCTTCATTTGATGAGGATTTGGAGAGGACGCACATTTTATACATTTAATTCTGGAAGGACGGGATGCTTGCCACGGAGAAGAGCTTGATAACAAAGACAATCACAAAATTTGAACAAGTTGTTGCGGCTCTTACACTATAATTGAGCCCCCCTTGCGCAAGTTTGTTCACTCCAAATAGAAGATGAACGACTATATTCGAGTTGTAGAGTGAAGTCCGAAGCTCACTTATTCATACGCCAGACGATAGACAAAGACGACTAGAAAGATTTGGATAACATGTATTGCAAAACTCTAAAGCCCAATTGCGGGATGAGTTAGGAGAGAAGCGCCAACAACAAGAGGTAGCTCATCGACAAATTAAGGCTGAGCAAGAAACCACTATTCAACTTTAGCGAGAGGTCAATCATGTTTGAACCCTACTAGCCCAATCGACCATTTTATGGTTGATCTTGAATTTTGAGTTAGAACAAAAATAAGATTTGAATTGGATTTTAATCCAACAAACAATATTGGAATCCACTGGCAGATGAATGGGAAACTTTTCGTTACAAACCATGCATTATTTTCTGGTTTTTTCAAGATAGAAACATCATCATAAATCCAATACCTAAACAATATAAAACATAATTCTCCCAACTACAAAGTTGTTGGCTTTCATCTTGAGATGATACTTATGCAAAAAATAAAATCCATGACAAACTAAATTAGATTTCACATAATCAACTTGCAATGGTAAAACATGCATCATGTTTAAAAATCCAAAAACAAGAGATGCCTACGCTAAAATGCAGGCCATCAATTCATACTTCATTATATAGATATGCAATTCTTACCACACAAACTAGACTTAATTTGAGACCCAATCAAAGCTGTTGCTTATCAACCATTCAAACGCCCAAAAGCCACAATATCCAATTTCGATTCTACAAATTTTACACAAATTTAGCGGCTAAACGCCAGAACAAGCTGCTTCATCTTCAATGACAACGATGCTAATTGAATAACTCGACATTGATCTCCAATCCTTCGAGTAAAAAAAGCATGATATCTCATGAACTAGTATTTGACTTTTCCCATTGAAGCATTGAAATCAATGCTTCAATGAAGTACTATCTACCATGAACAATACAAGGAATGAAATGTGTCCGAAGACCGGATGTAGGGGAACATCCATAAAACATGAAAAGAATCTTTCTTGCTAAAGGTACCACACAAATTCTAAAGCAGAGCCTCAAAACCTCACAAAATATGAGGAGGTTGTCCACAGAAGAAGCAGACAGTCATTATTTTTCCATGATAGAGTTACATGAATCCTCAGAAAAGGGAGTTCGTTCAGGAAGGAAGGTGAAGTACCTGTGCCTAATGTTTTCGACTTATCAACTCATAAAAAATGGGGAGGCTCATCAGCCAGAGGACTTACTTTCTTCTAAAAAATCGATAAATACAATTGGTTGTCCACTCCCCAATATTGATTGACCTAATTGAAAAGGAGAATAATACATCTCCATTTTCCATTTGATTATTAGATGACAGTATTTCCATTGTTATTACCCAGTTTACCAAACTTGTTCGTCGCATCAATCTTCTGCATCGCCGCTGCCCACTTCCCTGCCGCTGCACTCGCGTCTGCGGCTTTCGTGATCACCTTATTTGCTAAACTCCACAGCATTATACTTGCTGTCAGTGTCAATATCATTTTCGGCCGAACCTGCACCCACCATTAACGCCATTCAGCTCACAAACTTGCAGTAATTGAGCATATAAATGCGCCCTTAATGCCCATTGATTCACTCGGGTAATAAATCGGTACGTGTTAAGTCAACAAGAACTTGGAATTTGAATTCAACAATACCGATAAGCTTGTCAACGAGTGTGGCAGCTTCATGAGGTGTAAAGGATCCTATATGCATGGTTACCAGAGTAACGAGGAATATTCCTCACTGGTATTAGTTATCTTTCACATACATACGTTTTTCTTAAATATTATGAATACGGATATTTGTAAGTGTGAGAATATAATCTTCATGTGCGTATATTTCAGGTATTCGAAATTTGAAAGTACAAGAATTTTCTCGTCTACGTGGGATTTATATGTCAATTGGAATAAGTGTTAAGAAGAGAAATTCAGGCGCTTGAACTGACCTCAACGATATCGTCCCACAGAAGGAAGACCGAGCATCCGAGTTTCCGAGCAACACTGATGATGTAAGTAGCATTGACTCGCTTATCGTCATCTGCAAAGAATTGGGTGACAGATTAGATGTAATTTCTTGGCGCTGAAATGATTGAGGATGTTGGAATTTGAAAAAAGCGATGACATAGATCAGTATGTAAGAGCTTACCTGTCACGCCGTTTGTCACCAGATCCCAGTTAACTACTCGTGGCTCGACAGCGCCCAGAAGGTCCAGGAAAAAGAGACCAGATGACAAACTTTTATCCTGCAAAAGGAAGATGAATGAATGAATGAGAAAATCTGTGTATAAGGGATTGAAGAAGAAGCCTGTAGGAGTCAATAGGGTTACCTTGAAGCTCTCCATCCGAGTAGTTTTACCAGCGTTTCTGACTTTGAGATTTGCCCAATGAATAATATCCGCATCAGATACTTCTCTTCCATGTAATCTCAGATCCTTCAGTAGCTGAAGCATGCTAAATCGTATCAATTGCCATAGGTACGCTGCAAAACCACCAATTATGAATTCATTCGAGTCTTCTTTTGAAATCCAAGAAACTACTACAGAGAGTCTGTTAGTGTAGCTTACCTAAAATTAGTTTTTTGTTGCCTTGAACAATATCCGACCCCGCAATATTAACAAGCGAAAATCTGAGCCTCTTCCCGATATCAACTACTTGATTGCAATTCTCTACTTTCTTAAACATGGACTTTATCGGTGGTCTGCTTGTGATTCTCCATGAAACTGAACCTGGTGAAACTTTGTCCAATGTCTCCAACAACACCCACCTGAACACACAAAGCCATTGCACAATTAGTATCGAATCGATAGCAGTAGAATGCGTCCAAGCTTCTAACTAACCATGGTATAAATTGCTACCTACAATGGTGGATTTGACTATGATACAAACATTGTGCTCGAAAAGGAGCTCAAGAGTATGGTTCTTTTGCTGTTATTTTCACTTCCTGTGAGAAGTAATACATTTAGGATGGATATCACATACCCATCTCGAACATCCTCAAAGAGAGAGGTGACAAATGTGTCGCAGCCCTGACTATTGATCCACGCCCTGTACATACGCTCCTCTCTTGAAGCTTCATTATATTCATCATCGTGAAGTAGCTCAGCATAATCGTTATTCGAGGGGTCTTGTGTCAACCCATTCCTGAAACATTGAACCAATAGATTACTCTTAACTGTAATTGCACCAATCATTCAATCTGCAAATTGGTGGTCGTTTCCACTAACTAACAAACCCTGTAGATTCACATTACTGACGAGTAAATTGTGTTCATATCAACAGTTTGAGAAGCTAAAACCACCCTAACAAGAAGCATCAATCAACTCTAAGAGCAGAAAAATGGGAGGTTAGGTAATATCTTAAATGGTGTCTGAATAAGATTCATACAAGAAGGTGGATTATATTACTATAATAAACATCAACTGAATGACACGCTAGATTAACGGCATAAAACATTCTGAAGATTGAAGCCTGAGATCCCAGAGAATATGAGGAATCATCCAGCTACAGTAGAATCCCAAAGTTCAAATTCAGAATCATTCAATCCCAGATTTCAGCAGTATCAACAGTGTTGCCAATTGCGACTATCCTCCCTTTCCTACACAAAGAACCAACAGTACAGTGAAATGTTTACGAAAACGAACCTTGTATGAAATAAGTGTGCAACAAAAGCGAGGTTAAGATTGGGTGAGCCCTCAACCAAGTCTTTAGGAGTGAGGTATTTTCGGCAGTTGATGCGATCAGCTTGTGCAAGCACCGCTTTAGCTCGCTCCAAAAGATCATCAATCTGGAGAGGTGATAAAGAACAATGCTCTGGAGCTAGCTGGTGCAAGAGGAGACAATACGCTGAACCATCCTGAAAAGCAAAAAAACAGGGTGTTAGCTTAAGTGAAAGGTATAAATCTGAAAAATGTGATCAAGCTCGGTGGAGAAGACTCACTCTAACATCAGTGGTGAAATTCGATACGGTTCTCTTATGACCTGCTTTTCTCAAATGAAAGTTCATCCATCGCAGCAGTATCTTCTCTGCTGGCATGCTCCATAGCTCCTCAAACTCCTCAGTTTCATCCAACAACTCGGCGAGCTCTGGAGTCTGCTTCAGATTCACTGTCGACAAAAGTTGGATCTGCGCAAAATAAGCAAAATGAGCCTCGCATTACATCATGTGATCATGTTCATGAATTGTTTGACAGTTGAATACAAGCAAGAAACATACCTTTACGATCTGGCTGATGAGACCAAGCACCAGATGCGGCTGCAGACACACACACACAGAATATCTGATGAGATCGTACCCATTACAATAGAGGGTGAAGGAATGAACAAAAGGTGAGATACATACCCTTCCGAATGTCAAGTCTTCAGTGCCGATGTTGACCACAGAGCAACCAATTGCTTTGGCTGAGTTCAGAAACAACGTGTGATTCTCAATTCGCTCCCATGGATTCAACTTCTCCTTCATGTTGATCGCTCTTTCGTCAATAGTGCCAGGGACCGCCACGTTCACCAATTTACTGCACAATGAAGAGAACAGTGATCGGACTTTTGCTACAGAAATGCACAATCGAGGCGATGAGAGCGAAAGGTCATGTACCATAGAATGATGCCATCCTTGATCATGTCGAACAACTGATTCGTTTGTGAGTCAATAGGCAAAACATGTTGGAGAGAAGCATCTCCCTCGAGGTACATGTTGATATGATCTACATAAGCCTTCTTCTCAGAGTCACTAATAGTGTGCACCAATGTGGTTGCTGTACTCGTCAGAAACGACGAGTCTCCTTTCGATGGGCTTTGCCTGAAGCCTCGCCCTGCCTTTCGGAGCTCCAATTGCATCTGCATCACTCAAGAAAGCAGTGTCAAGGTAAGGAATAAAGACACAAAAAGATTAAGAACGTTGAAGGGAGAGAAGAAGGTGTAGAAGAAAAATTACTCGCAAGAAATCTTCGAAGTCAAGTCCACCTTGTTTCTTCGTGTCGTGCCTGGTGACTAATTCGCCAACCTCTTTATTTGTCACTGTCTGGTTCGTCTTCACCATTTTCATTCCTGTGTGCAACTCGTTCACTGTAACGGTACCTGTCTTCCCCGTGTTCATGAGGTCGAACTGCGTGACAGCGAAATAGAATCAGTCAAAGCAATTATGAGGCTCAACAAATCATCTCACGATTCGTAAAGAACATGATTATGCTTAGGGCTGATGAAATTCCAATGCACCGGAGCTCAGGCCGGTGGAGTGCTCTCTGAGGGGCACTATCTCTTTGGATGTACTCTAAGAGAGTAGTGTTCATGAATTCCAACTGTATGTGAGCCCTCACTACATTTTATAAACCCTATTCCTCTCGTACCCCTGGACTTTTTATCTTTCGTACCCCTCATACCCCTGGACTTTCTCTCTCGTACCCCTCCACGAGATTGAAGCAGATCTTTACCGCTGCGAAGACCTCCCATCAAAGATAACTAACTCCAATCTTTCTTTCTTTCTTCCCCAAGAGAATGACTACGAATCGTCACCCAGCTCCTCACCGCTGAATTCGCATCAATCGATTGCCGCCCTAATCCCTATCTTTTCTTTCGCGCAATATCAACTCAGCTGCTGATCGAATTACGAAAGAAAAAATCACACACACCCACCTAACAACTTCGATTATTATTACCCAATTTCCTGACAGGGGAGAGAGACAGACTCACATGGGTCTTGAGAAAGCGAAGCTCGCTGTGCGAGTAGGACTTGCGCAACACTTCATCTTCCACGAGAACCGCCGACACGGTTGCATCCTGCTGCTCGTCATTCACAGCCATGATCGCTTCGCTTTGTTTCGCTGTGCTGGCTGTCAAGTGATAGATCCAAGCTCCTATCGGCACAGCCTCGAGAATGGATTGTCCGTTTGTGGGTTGTGGGTTGTGGATTATCCGCCACAAGCAAAGCAGCAGCAGCGCAATCGGGACTCCATCGCAAGCAAGGCAAGGAAGGGGAGTGGTGGGTGAGGAGGGGGAGCGTACGCGGCTATGGAGGAGGAATCCTTCTGCGAGAGCTGGTAGGGGGGCGGTGGCAGGCAGGCAGCGATTGAATCGATGGGGCTGGTTGGCGAGGTGGGTAGGTGTCTCGAAGGAAGGAAGGGGGAAGAAGGGAAGGGCAGTGATTGAGAAAGGGCAGGGGAGGGGGAATGGCGCCGTGACAAGGGGAGGCGGAAGAGGGCGTGGTCGTGCTTATGGTGCTCGGCTCTTCCTTTGGAGTTTCGACCCCGTCGCAGTCGTGACAGTTCCGCTGACCGAGGCCTCCATCCTTTTCACATTCATTAATCCATTATAACCCTTAAATGCCCAAGCAAACCCGAGGGGCTTTTTTCCAACAGAAACTGCTCTGCAGCTCTCACTCTACTCACCTTTTCACTTACATCAAAAGTGGTCACCTTCTTATGGGGTAAGCGTTCGTAGCAGCTACCAAGGAGGATGGAGGAGGGGTAATGAGCCCCCTAATTTTTTTATGTATAGACATTAAATGCCAAGGAGTAGGCTTCCGAGGGTAACTTGGGGTAGTAGACCTCAAATATGAATTCAAAATTATCAAAAACGGCCTTGGGAGGTCCCCACGGATTCTAGGGTGCCTCCTTGGTAGCTGCCACAAACCATTGCCCCTTCTTATGATGCATTCAAAAACACTCAAGTTTTACATTTCAAATCACAATTTATATGAGTGATTTTGTGCTTTGAAAGGATTGTGATAGGTAGGTTGGGGTTGTACATAACCTTGTGGGAGGTTGCAAGCTCATCATTGATTGGTTCATTCATGATGCCCAAGTTCAAAAGTGCACTATTCATAATGCCCAAGTCCAAAAGATGTTGTAATCCAATTTTGGGCGTTCAAGGGTTAACGAATTGGATCAAGGAGTTTCTATGTGTTTTCGCCTTCTTTTTTCCCTCTCTTCCTCTCTAGGCTCATAGACCAATAAAACTTCATGATATAACCTTTTTTCTTTTAACAGTCTATGTATTATTGATTGAAGGATAATACCTCTTGTCCATAGCAACCTCTGCCCGTGGAGAATGTACACCTCTTTATAAGGTTTTTTTATATTAAATAGTAGAGTGTATCTAAAGGGGTAGAGAAGGAAGTAGGAAGGAAGGTGGAAGTAAGTCTCAACAAGTTCAAGGTGGAGGATTTAGTCACTCAAGAGTTAGCTTAGTCCTTTTACGAAAAACAATGGTTAGCAACCACTGTAGATCAAATCTATCTAAGTAAATACTCTTCTTCAATTTCAATGACACATACATTAACTCCATTAAAATACTTGAGGTGGCATGCCCTCCATAATATCACACCATTGGAGTGTTGCACATAAAGTCGCCAATCAGAGATGTCCACCCATCCTTAGCTTTCAAATGATGGAATGTAACGGAAGAGCCTCACGTCTTTGTGATTTTTCTTCAAAGTATGTGAAATACCTTTAACTTCAACTTTTCAATTTTATATGAATTACTTGGTGTGTAACAAAAGGAAATTACTCTTATAAAATACTCCCTCTGTTCCCATAATTTTTAATTCATAGGTTCCTTCAAATCTACTTGTTAGAGGATATTTGAGGGAAAGCAAAATTAGACAAGCTCAAATAGCTCAACTATATTTAAATAGCTCAAAGCGGATTCATCTTAAAGACCCCACAACATTGGACATTAAATTGCTTGCCCCAATACACCACCTCTTTTATTGGGTGTACTGTACTCGCTTGGTGTACTAAGGACACATTTTTACTAGTGCCTCATATTAAGTGGTCATTTGAGCATCCGTTGTGTGACTTGCCAAGAGGCCCGCGGACGGCAACACCTGACTTTTCTCGTTCCAATGCAATCGTCAAGACTTATGCGAGTTTCACGTCAAGACTTACGCGGGTTTCATGTCTCACGCCCTCCACATTCGAGTCTCGCCAAATTCACCTCACTTGTGATGAGTTCTCGCTCTCCCCGTAGCATCAACACGACAAACCCTTATTTGTAGTGTTGCTCGTGAAAATTATTGCTTTTCGCTAGTAGAATTGAAGTTCCCTAAGCTGTCGCTTGCAACCCTGGCTCTCTTGCTGTTCGTCAACACCATTGAGGAAAACTCGCATGAACCACTCCCGAAACCTCGAGGCTCACGAGAAAGCTTACGCCATCTTCGGTTTGCGGGCATCATAGGCGATGCTCTTCGAAACTAAAATTCGTGAGGACCACAAGCCAATAAACAAACGTAACTTAGGGCCGCTTTACACGAGGGGCCAAGCCATTGATGGGGCCAATTCATGGCCAAGTCCTCTCTTGTGATTGGTTCAACTTTGAAAATTGGCCCGAGGGGCTTTACATGGGGAGTCAAGGCCAATTTTCTGAAATTATATTATAATGGGTGGGGGACAAGTTATGACACGGCCCGCGCTCCAAAAGTTGGGAGATACAAGAATGGAAGGCCAATTCATGGCCTAAAGGCCGTTGCTTGATTTCAACACAAAATCATTATTTTACTAAAATACTTTAATGTGAACAAATCAAAAGCATGGAATGTAGCTAATAATACGAATTGGCCCCATGGGCTTCGTTTTCTTTCTACAAATCGGCCCCAAGGGCTTTACACAAGGGGGAATTGGCCCCAACTTTATTAATTGTTTAATGTGTTCTCCAAGTGGCCCATGGATCCAATTGGGCTCAAAATGTGAGTGAATTGGCTTGGAGAATTGTTGGCCTTGACTCCCCATGTAAAGCGTCCCTTAGATTATTGGGAAATACTATGGTATTTGTGAAAGGTAAAGACATTATGAACAGACGATGTATTCACGCCAATCTTCGATTTGAAGATTGGAGTTTTTATCTATCTATCTATTTGTGAAAGAGGTTGAGAAGCACAAAAAGGGATGAGGTAGAGGCCAAAGCCTGGCTTGCACTTATTTGGTCCCCACTCTAGTGGGGAGGCAGCTGGCTAGTGAGACACGGCTGTTGCACCTGTCACTCGCCACCAAAGCAAAAACAAGGCAATCATGGCGTGACCAGCACCCCACGGAATTAGTCACCACCACAATACATTTCCATCAACACTCGGTACAACAACAACCTACACACTCCCCTTCCACCACCACCATAGTTCATCATCAAATCAAAACATTTTCTACTAAAGCATCACCTCAAAAAGGAGAAGCTCTACAGTGACCTCCAGACGGCCATATCTGAAATCTGTGAACAAAGTTTTTTTTAGGGAAATCTGATTGTAGGATCTTGTTTATAACTTTATGATTGACCCCTAGCCTAAAGTTTCAAGGCTCTATTTTGCTTGTTTTACTCTTTCTGATTGCAAGGTGAGACTTTTCAAATTATGGTGTATCATGAGGATCCAATTCTTTTACTTGTTCAAGATCATGTATGCCAAATCTTAAACAAAATTTTCTTACCGGTTTGTGCGATCGTAACATCCAAAGTCTGAAAAAATAAAGTTATTTTTTGCTTGTTGTGAAAAGGAGAAGCAATGTTTTTAGGGCTAGAAAAATCACTTTTGGAAGTAAATATGAGGGGAAAAATTGCATAGACATGTTCCTAAATCCCCTACAAGCAATTAATCTTCACATTCTTGTTCCTAGGTGAGTTGGGGACATGTCTATGCAATTTTTTACCCTCATGCCACCTGTAAAACTTAAAGAAATGCTTGAATCTTCACATGGAGGTATGCTGAAATTCAAATACAAAGGCTGGTCTCTGACAATTAAAATGATGTTTGAAAAATGATTGGAATAAAGATCAAGACAATGAGATCATGCCATAAAACCTTATTTACATGTAGAAGAAACAAAACGTGAAAAAAAAGTAAAATCTCAATTTTTGGTGAATTTTTGAAGTTTATGTGATTAAATTGCTTTTGGGCTGATTTTGAGAATAAATAAGCATATATCACAATTTGGGGCAGTTTGGGCAAATTTTGAATAATGTTTTCAAACGTTGACCATGAATATCTCCTAGAGTATGAGGAAATTTTGAAAACTCAAAATGACTTCCCGGAAAGGTATGAAAAAATTTCTACAATCTGCAAAAAAAGCAAAAAAATCATTAATTTTTATTTTTATTTTTTTGAAGAAAAAAAAAAAAAAAAAAAAAAAAAAAAAAAAAAAAAAACACTTCATATGATCTATGTTTAGTAGCTGAGAGCGTGACCAAAGTCAAATCGACCATTATGTGATGTTTTACACATGCACTTGTACTTACTACACGCAGGTGTACTCACAGGTTTATAATGAACACTTTTGTACTAGTGAGGAGTCGATTTGTTTCCAAGAACAAGGTCCAATGACCACTTTACATGGGAAATCGAGTTGTTCATGAGGTCAAAGGAAGGCAAAATGCTTCCATTGAATTGGTCCATTTTGTTCCGAGACCATAAACACGAGGCTTGAATTTGCGTCCCAAATTTGAACTTGATCACGATGGACTGACGTTTCCCTCGAGGCAGAAATTGCATACACATGCTTTCTGATACTTCAACAGTCAAATTTCTTCACACAACTACTTAAGAAGTCATCAAATTGTGGTTTAGAATGTTCAAAAGTACAGTAATCAATAAACAATTTGCCACTTTGGAAGCAACCTTCCATGAGAGCTTTGACCATGGCTAAGTTGCTTGATGCCCACGTGAGATTAAGTCTTTGCGGTCATTATTCACAAAATTTAGCATTTTCTTCATGGTGAGGTTAGGGACGCTTTACATGGGGAGTCAAGATGTACATGGGGTCGATGGAGAGCAAAAATTCTCTCAATTTGATTGATCCGTTTTTTGAACTGCAAGTAACACACAATTGACATTGAAAGAATTTTTTGCGCTCTTTCGGCCCCATGCTCGGCTTGAATCCCCATGTAAAGCATCCCTTCGTCGCATCTTCTGTTTGTCGTTGTTAGATCTATAGGTAGGCAAGGCCAACTTTCTGATAAGAGTGAAGTAACCCCTAGGTTATTGGTTGCGACTAGTAATCATTGCTTGTAGAGTTGTTGGTGAACTTGGCGCTCTATTTATATTGGCCTTTTGAGGCCTCTGGTCTTTTTCTCTTTAGTTAGAAAAGTAACGGCCGGTTTACACTACGGTGGGAAATTCTCAATTGTGATTGGTTGAAATAGTGCTTCTTGACCGGTAGCTGTTTACACTTAGTGAAAAAAACAATGGTGGTGAACATTTGTTATGGATGATAAAATGGCTGCCTAATCTTATAACTTATGTTTGAGAGTGTTTTGTGTTGTTAAAAATAGCTTTTATACATAGTTTGATTACTTCTCCTCTCAATCAAGTGCACCAAACAATCTTTTCTCATAGCGAATTCGCCTTAACTGATAGCGGACTGATCGGAAAGTAGCATCGGAGAGGAAAAAAAGTTAGAGAATTCTCCGAGATCGATGAAGCGTAGGAGTAGCGCCACGGAATTCTGAGCGTTGTATGAGTAAAATGTGCAAATGAGGAAGACAATGTGCCAAAGGCAATTATTATTATTTGAATATACCAAACCTTGTATGATGAGAGTGTACAAATAATGAATGATTTCCTCATCATCACGCATACTAGGGCAATCCTAGATTCATATACTCATTTCCTCATCGTAATGTGTTGTGACAACCCTAAATACACAACTACTCACACATGACAAGCGCGTCTGATGTGATTGCTTGATAAAGATGATATCATCGATGGATAAAAAAATGTTGCCAATACCGTCACATCGGCTATTGAGCAAAAGGAGCTTATCGGGTAGTGAGGACCCACTCGTATATGTGTATGCGGGAGAAGGTGGAGTAGTATCGTGTACGAGTAGAGAAGTATTTTGTAGTGGGGCCCACGGTGGCCAATGGGTACTTGCGAGGCTTGGGCTTATCGCTTATCCGGCTCATGGCCAAGGGTTGCGGTGGGGTGTACCCGGGTATTGGGCATGGCGACACAAGAAAAAGATGCAAGCGAGAAGGCAAAAGAGTCTTTCCTTCCACATGGCAGCACATGGAAAGACACTTAAAACACGACTAAAACAGGGCTTGACACCACGAACACGGATTCCACAAACACGGATTGAGCTTAGTGAGCAACATGGATTGAGCAGCGTAGTGTCATGGTTTTAAAGGCCCATGAAGGGCAGTGCACAGAAAGCGCTGGCAGAACTAAATGTTGACCCTGATCTGCAGCTCTGTTTCAGATTTAGTGCGCTACAGTACTATAAATACTACTGGACTCAAAAATTGATGTGTTATAAATAGCTGATTAGACCCTAGATCACCTTGTGGATTGCATCAGTATCACAATAGGCCCTAGATCACCTTGTGGATTGCATTAAAAATCGGTTTCATGAGACTCCCCGCTCAGCAGAGTCAATCCGAATTAAAGGGATCATGTTTTTCTTTAGAAAGTCCAACAAGAGTCTGAATTTCAAAATTGAAATTGGAGGCCCTGATTTTCTCCAAGAATGTATACAGAATGTCCATTGGCCTACATATACGAGGGAACATTGCTAATTAGGTCTATCATCGGCTATTTGGGTCCATTCTCGTATGTAGAATCAGTTTTTTGTTCTCTGCCCATTTGCTCCTGAGCAGGTTTTGCCACATGAGTTGAGTTAGCATCTCTTAAGAGTCTTGATATTTTTCAGCAAGCATTATCGTAAGCCCTACACTACCTTTGGAATTCTTTGGTTGAAGAGCAGATAAGTGATCAATGTAAACCCCATACAGATTGCAGTAATCTTAAAAATTCACATTCAATGGGTCCTGATTCGTATCATGCCCTGCCCCTGTAGCTACTCCATTGGCATCGCAAATCCTACTTTTGAAGAACCTCTCTGGTCTCCATCCGTAATACCACAATATCAAATTTCACAGCAATTACTGCAGCCTAAGTGAGTAAAATACAACTACTGCAGTAAGTGATGCTCATGAGGATGAGAAAGAGAAGCTAATTTACTTGAGACAGTCGTGCAGTGACGGCAACCAAGGAGAATGGACCGGAAGCTGCTTTTGCAGAGGATTGCACTTTCCGAACCAGCATTTTCCACCGGTTCTCCTCCTTGCGACTCGGTTGCTGTCCCACTCGCTCCTTAAAGTGCCTGCTCACACAACACCAACCCATGCTCAGGTCCCACAACTGGAGTTTTTCTCACTGACAGAATCGAATTAGATATGCTTAATTGAAGGTGAAAGCAAGATCCATTGGGATGGTGAATGGTACCGGCAGAGGGGCACTTTGCACGAAGAGTCTTGCAAAGTGCACATGCGAGAGTGAAGCTCAAGAAGCTGCCACATGCGTTTGCAATGCACGCACCCTCCCGAGACTTTCAACTTGCACGCCGCGAAATGGCGCACCAGCGACTCCAAGCCTTTGCAAGCAGGGTACGAGCAGGCGCCTTGCTGCCCATCCAGAGCCTTGTCGTGAGGACCGATGGATCGACACCCGTCTCGACAGATGTGCACCAGCGCTTCCATTGCATCGTGCAACTGTGAATACACTTTGTCTTCCTCCTGCTTCCGAATCCTGTCCCTTCTTCTCTGCACACCATATAGGATAGTCCATTCATGTCACAGCATGCTCAGTAACATTGATCCATTAATCATTAACATTGATCCATTGACCAGTGGAAGTAAAACTGTCCTTTATAAATTCTCGTCAATGACTCAAAACGACTCACAATGACTCAAACAACAAGCGATTGTGAGGTTTTGAGCGTACGGTTTCTGCTTCAATTACTGCCTCCACTAGCTCCTGTTCAAGGGTTGGATCCGATTCTTTCATGATCCTCCAAGCTTCTGATCGAGCCACCTTCTTGAAGTCCACCACAATTCGTCGTAAACACAACATTTGAAGACGAGATGCGTCACATAACCTGTCACAAACGTTTTATTCAGCCAATCTAAGCCAGCTCTTATAACGAGGAATAGATAGAAGTTTAGCTCTGGTTCTTGATGTATTGCTCGAATGATGAGTACTTTGTTTTGGTTCAAAAAAGGAGAGAAAAAATAACAAGTTTAACAGCCTTACCTCGATAATTGCAAGACATCCACCACATTGTCAGAGTTTAGCAGCCCGAGCTCAAAACTGTCTGTACAGAGGCGCTTCAGAGCTGGAACCATGTATGCGTGTGCCAGCACTAACAAAGGAATGGCATACATTTCCATATCACCTTCCTCGCATCTGAATAATCAAACATGACACCATCAGTAAGAAGCTGATCAAAATCCGCGTAGCACCAGAAAACGTGCAGTAGACTCATCTTTCCATGAGGAAGATTCTAGTCTAGATTCGTTCATCACTACTCTCGCACAAAGTTTGCACATTCTTCCAAATAGATTCCATTGACCACTCCATAAGGAACTTGTTCAAATGAAAGAAGCTCGGTTTTCTGATGACAATGATCATAAAAGTGGTTTGAACAGATCAATGACATACCGAGAAGAATATAAAAAGCGAACGAAGCATTGAACTGCTTGAAACGGGACACCGCGAATATAAACAAAAGCGCGCGATGATCGTCGAAACTCCTCCTTCAGTATACATTTCAGTGTAGGCGAGCTGCACATCTACAGATACACATCCATTACATCAGCATTTCTCAAAGGGAAAAACGGGGTTCATTGCAAAAGTAGGATTCGTAGCTTACCAAAACCATCGAATGTGCATATACTTCGTGACCATCACCAGTGAGAATGGTAACATCAGTGTTGACTCCGTCGAAGAACATGCGATCCCAACTGTCAACAATCTCCTTGTGGAGCGAAGTGCGAGCACACTTGTTCGGTTTCTTCGAACCTTTTAAAGGGGGAGGAGCAGGTGGAATGATGTCTTTCAAAGACGGCGATCGATCGATTGATAACTCTGATTGCAGGTTCGGATTCTGTACTTTAGAAGGAGATTCAGTATCTTTCTCTCCCGGTGGATGCTTGATTGAGTCATAGATTCGAGTTCCGTCGGCCGACAAGCTCCGGTAAATTTCTGGAGACTTCTCTTTGAACGCCGAGGAGGCTGCTCTTGCAAGAGAGTGATGAGAAAGTGGTGACCGACCTGATGTCGATGCAGTGCTTTCCATTGAGGGACGATCTGGGTGATCGAGATGAACCCAGAGAAGATTCTCTTTTCCTCCCGCTGTGAGAATCATGCTTCCTCTACCCTGGTAACGACAATAGGGTTTCGCGTCAATGGCAGGCAGATTCCCACTCCTTACACAGTAAATGGAAAGCAAAAATGTGGGCTATTGCTTGAATTCAAGCTGTGTCCAATGCAGGAACTATCTCAGAAGCTAAACCTCCGACACTGACTGATCGAAGTACAGACAATTGAGAAACGAAAACCCTAATTTAAATTCCGACTCCTTAAAAAGAAACGAGAACAAAAACCGTGGGTTATTCTTATTTGCTCGAGTCTCAATCTGGGTCTACTCCCATTATAAGCACTGATAATGCAAACACCGTCGGTAGAAGCTAAACCCCCAAAATTGACTTATGCACAGGATTAAAGAAACGAACCCGATGACCTCCGCTCGAATGAAAACGAAACGCAAAAAAATGGGATACTCTTATTTGCTCGATTCTCAATCTGGGTCCACTCCCATTATTGACGACAGAAAGCAAAAAACGTCGGCAAAAGCTAAACCCCCAAAATTTGACTGATAAACAGGATTGTAAAAACGAACACAATGGCCTCTGCTTTCACTACAATCGAGTGCGACCCGATGCGCACTTCAGAAAACTAAACCCCCGATTAGACTAATCCAAATACAAAGGATTACGAAACAAACCCGATCATCGATTGGATACTAAGTGCGACCCAATGGGCTAAACCCACAGAATTGGGTAGAGAGGAGTAAGAGACTAACCGCGCTCAATCATCGGTGAGGTCGCTCAAATTGCGAGCGACTCAACGCGTATTCTAAAATAGAGTGGAGTGCTGCATTGGAAGAGCGAGAGTGAAGGCTCCTCATCCCTCCTCGGAAGGCGGGGTGCAAATGCGAAGCAACGTGGGGTGAGGTATCCGTGTACTGAAAGCAACGCTCGCAATTGGTCTGCGAGCTTCGACCAAGGACTGAGAAGCGGAGACGTTCATGTACTTAAAAGGCAACTTGCAAGCAACAAGAGCAAAGCAATGAAGGCACTCTCGGCCATAGCCGCCGGCGACTTGAGGTCCATTGATTGCAATTGGCTTCCTTCATGCTTCTCGTATTGGCGAAAACGATGGTGGGATGAATCTCATCTCTCTATGATGCTGTCTTTTCTGTTCATCCGCCTTTGCCATTCCTTTTGAGGTAGTATCTGATAGCATATTCCTTCTTGTTGGGAGATAACAGAAGATTGACAACTCCGAAGCTATTTTTAGGTTTGCGTGAATGGAGTGTTTGTTTGATTTAGCTTTGGATGTATGTAGATAGATAGATACAGACTTTGTTCCCTTTCTAAGGTTGTGGCTGGCATGAATGAAGTGTCCGTTCGTAATGCTAATATCCCGACGACCTCCAGACAAGGGGAAATTGGAACAATACCACTTCCCCCTTCGAGGGTAGACACTACAACTATGCTAGTTTCTAAGCATAGTTAACCCCCCCCCCCACAATAGTTGGGTGGACTATAGTGGTAAGCACCACACCGGCATGGCAAATACAACCCACAACCTTCTCATTGGGGCCATGAGCCCCTACCACCACGCCAAGACCTCTGGTGCCTTTTGGATGTATGCACTACACTCTAGACTACATTGAATGTTTGAGATCGCTCCATGTCTTTGCAAGAGACATAACTCGGACCCCTTTTTCCCGTAACTATATTCACTTTAAAAGTTTTATTGATGACTTAGTTGAAACTTAGGAGATTTTTCTTATAAAATAGGTGTGACTTTCACAATAGCAGACATGAATATCATCTACTTTGAACATAAGCACATGGACGTCTTTTACTTTGATTCAGATGTCTTTCACTATACATTAATTTTATTATCTTTTACTATGATAAATTTAGGTGTACAACCTCAATATGAGCATATCTTTAATTTTAATTTTAATCAATCTCATACCATATGTGGGTACATATATGAACAAATATATATTTGGTGAGTTTTGGACATGAAACGGTAAAGACATGGAACCATCTATGACAATGTTTCTACGTGAAAAGGTAGATTGTGAGGAAGAATATATACCACTTGAGCTTGAAAATGAGAAAGAATGTTTAAATGACTTGAAACTTACACTGGAGAAACTAATTGAAGAAAATAGACTTGAGAAAGAAGTAAATAAAAAATTGGTGGAAGCTCTTGCAGACATGGAAACCAAAATCAAATTGGCAAACATTTTTGATGAAGCTTTGAAAAATAAGATGGAATTGATTAACTATACAACAATGTTTCATGAACATGAAATTTTAAAGTTGGAGTTGGGGATGGAGCAAAATACAAGACAACTTTCTATACTCGAGAAACTAGATAGCAATGAAAAGCATGTCGAAAAGTTAGGAACAAAGATTGAAGGACTTGTGAAAGACCAACAATTACAGAAAGGAGAAATTACAACAACTGAACAACAACTGGCTCGTATGTGTTGTTATTGTAGTAACCTTTGTAATAGTTCTTGTGTTGTGAATCTAAAAAATAAAAAATAAATATATGCTTATATATATGGTAGAGCAACCAAAAATAGCGCAGTGCCGAAAATGGAGCCCTAGTAATCTTCACTGTCACGTACATAGTAGCTTCTCCTTATAATAGTACCATGTACACTCTGCAAAGATTATAGGGTGTCACTTTAGGGCACCATTTTAGGAACACCTATATTTCCATCTTTAAAAATTCATTACTCACTGTAGAAGAGTCGAAAAATGATGATTCCACTTGCTCTAGTTTTCTACTAATTTTCCCCATGCACAAAAATTGCGCCATTATAGGACACCTTACCATACATACATACATATACATATATATATATATATATATATATATATATATATATATATATATATATATATATATATATATATACTTATAATCTTACTATCAATAAAGATTACTTTGACACTTTGTTGTTTAACAATCAATGTATTTTTGACATTTTTAATTTAGCAGTCACATTTGTCTTTTCTCTGTGTCGTTTTTAAGGGTTTGGAGTACCAATCCCGTTCCTTTCTCAAAACCATAAACTTTTGGAACCTTTTATAGTTTAAATTCAATTTAAGCTCTAGTGCCAAACTACCGGTACTAGAGCTTAAATTGAATTTAAACTATACTCGCTCATACTACCGGTAATTAATTTTTCACATTGATGTGATTTATTTTTTCACATTAAAGAAAGCAATGTGTGCCTCCAATTCCTCAACTCTTTATACTATCCAACTATTCTTATTAAATTACTGTATGTCATAGCTATCACAATTATGTTCGTGGAATGTGAAGCACCTTGTCACACTCAAGTTAAAGGTGAAATTTCTTGTCAGGGGGGTTTGAAACTCTTTCAACTCGAAGCAAAGTTCACCACCTATACAGTCTAAGCACCTACAAGTTAAAAAATTGCACCTTCAACCAATTACAATTGAAAATTCCTCATAACTAGTAGACTTCTCCACCATAGTGTAAACCAACACTTACTGATATTTACAGATAGATAGATAGAAACTCAAGTCCCTTTCTAAGGACTGATATCTACACAAAAAATCTACAAAGTTGGCCGTATTCACAAACTATGGTAAGGTGTCCTATAATGGCGCAATTTTCAGCACAGAAAATCTAGAGGAATGTTGCCAGTGCAAGCAATTTTTGTGCATGTGGAAAATTAGTAGAAAACTAGAGCAAGTGGAATCATCATTTTTCGACTCTTCTACAGTAAGTAATGAATTTCTAAAGATGGAAATATAGGTGTTCCTAAAATGGTGCCCTAAAGTGACGCCCTATAATCTTTGCAGTGTGTACATGGTACTGTTGTATGGAGAAGCTATTATGTACGTGGCAGTGAAGATTACTAGGGCTCCATTTTCGGCACTGCGCCATTTTGGGCTGCTCAACCATAAGCTTACACCAGTTTGACAAGACAAGGCAAAATCTCCCACTTTTGTTACACACTTTTGTTGCATGTCAGAAAGAGTGTGCGAACTTCATCACCCCAGCTTTTCAGTTCTCCCTTTCGATCGATACATCCAACGAAGGGAAAACCTGAGCCATCGATGTCTCCGCTCCGCTGCTGCAATCAAATCGAAGGTTCATGCAAAAATCCAAACAGAGGCATAAAAAAAAAGCACTTTTGAGCTCTGCAACTGAGCCGTTGACGTGTGGTTCTCACTCTTTTCCATTGGCCGAGCCATGCCCAATACTAATCTCACTAACCACAGACTTTGTTTTCTCTCATACTCCATCGTCGTCTTCTTCTTCTTGCTCCTCCGGCAGCTCCAGACCCCACCCTTTTCTTGTTTGATCGCCATGGCCATGTTGTGTGCGGAGAGGGTGATTTGCAGTAGCTCTCTCAGCTATGGCTACTCTACCAACAACAAGCTTGCTGTTGCTGGTGGTACGCCATCGTGTATGGTGAGCATGGTTGGGCGGAGGAATGTTCGGGTGGGGGAGAACAAGCTGAGAGTAGCGAGAAGGTCATCGTCTTTTTCGTGTCGAAGCTCCGTCAAACCGTTGTCTGATTCCAATGGCAATGTGGTGGAGTTTGAAACTGGTATGCCCATCATCTCTCTTGTTTCTTGAAAAGTTTTGGATAAGGCGATGGATGGTTGATAATCCATTGTGACCAGTTTCGAGACCATTTTTTGCTGGAATTTGTCTGCCTCGAACCGGAATCTTGAAATAGAGGCGAGCTTTCTGGGCCGTTCACGGTTTTGGATAAGGTGGTGAAATTTCGTGGCTATGGATGTTCTCATCTTCAAGAACACATGGCGGCGGATAGTTCACTATGACGAGTTTTGATGCTCGGAGACGATGTTATTCTTCTTTGTCGATCTTCTGGAATGCAAGTATGCGGTGTCGGTGGAGATGTGGTTTTCTGACCTAGGAGTTTGTCTTTCAGAGGAGGAGTTCAATAAGATACTCAAGGAGGCCGGTGATAAGCTGGTGGTGGTTGATATTTCCACAAAGACATGCGGGCCTTGCAAGATGATCTTCCCCAAGATTGTGGAGATGAGCCTCGAGTATCCCGATGCCGTCTTTTTGAAGATCAACGGCGACACCAACAACGACACACGGGTATGTCCACAGTACTGCACTTACTTAATCAAGCCAGAGAGTTTGCTTCTGTTCCTTGCATACTCACAACTTCCTCAAAGCACATCAGCACTTCCAATACTAAGAAAATATCCCGCGTACAGCATAAAAAAAGAATGTGCCCTTGATCTCCAGAGCATGGACCACCCTAATTTTAGGTTTCAAGCGTGACATGATTCATCTTTCTTCAGAGTAATTACTCATGAGGGCCATCTATAACTTCGTGGGCTGTTTTCTGGGACTTTTGTGTGCTGCAGACGTTGATGCGGAAGTGGGGAGTGCGAGCAGTGCCCAGCTTTAAGTTCTACAAGAATGGCGAGAATGTGCACTCACACACAGGAGCCAAGGTGGAAGAACTCAAGACACGATTCGCCGAACATTATGGATCAACCATCAAAGTTTAAATTCTTTCAATGAAACTCCATCGCCCAGGATTTCGTGTACAGGGCAAGCAAATCTGGAGTGGAGTGGAGTGGAGGTGGGAGATTTACCTTCTTAGATTGTATCAATTTGTCGAACTGACATTGTTTTGTTATACTGTAATTTTATCATGAAATGAGGAAGCTATCCATTTGTGTATTCAAAAGCGTTTTGTTTTGACACCGTACTTGTGTGCTTGTGGAGCACTTGTTTAGCTCTTACACTTCTGAATCATCCAATCGCGCCTTTGTTGTTCTAATCGATCTTATGTTGGGGTTCGTTAATTGTATAATCTTATAACTAGTTTTGGTTTTATTATGTATTATTTGATATTCAAAATTCTTGTGTGTCTGCCTATCCTCCAAGTATTTCTTATATTAGACGGGGAGACAATGCATGAGTTCACTTCCTTTTATGCAATAATCCTAGCTAATTACGTACGACCATCTTCCTAGAGCTTGTTACAATGTTGGCTTTGGTGAGCTCCCTCTCAAATGCCTTTCAAGCCTCACATTGTCCCCATTGTATGGTAAAAGAAGTTTTGTGCTCATCATTGTTTGGATTTTCTCTACCAAGTCCTTTGTTGCTTGTGCTACATTGTGGTTACACACCTCCATGTTGAAAAAGGGTTGTCTGTGAAAGCAAGTAGGCACGAAAGTAACAAGGAGGTTTTGCAAATAGTATTCGGTGCACAACCGTGTTTCACAAGGGCATCAATGTACCTACTAAACAAGCTTTTTAGAGGATTCAATGAGAGATCAATTGAGAATGTTTGAAAAAAACTTAACACGGGTAAAGTCATTGTCCTATCTCAATTCAAGTTCTCACACATTGATATGCAACTTGAAGATAGGATTTGTTGTCACAAATTGTCATGATAGAGAGGGCATAAACATCAAGAAAAGGTCAATCATACACTCTATTCTGTCTATGCAACATGCAATGTTCTACATCCTATGTACACCATTCCCGACTCGCAACATGCAATGTTCTACATCCTATATACGCCATTACTGATTGTTTGTGTGTACATTTTGGAGGAAGATTTATTTCACAAAGTTATTGTATATGAGCAAATATTATCAATAGGGTGTTACAAAATTTTCACCTTAAATTTATGAATGAAGCATTGCCTTTAGATGAAGCATTGTCCTTTACGAAATTACTGTATGACTCCTAGAATGTACCGCGGATGTACATTCGAACAAAGTCGGATGACTCCTTACCAGAACTTTCAATTGGATAAGGGTTTAACCGGCGTTCAGGGGTTTTGCATTCACCAGAGTTCTAGATAGGCCTGCTACCTCCTTCATCCTGCATGTTTTCGATCACCCTCTTGTTGTTGCTAGAATTCAAGCTTCTCGAATGGTGAGGGGTTTTCTGTGAGGGATTAGTGGAGGAATCTGGTATTAGAGGCATTTTCGTAGTATAGTAGCGATGGCGTTACAAGCCTCCATAGCCAGCAGGCTAGCACTCCCACTCACAAAACCGTCAACAAATTCCCTTGTAGCAACCCGCCAATCCTTTCTCGGAAGTACCCACACCCTCAAATGCTCAAATTTCGCCCCAATTCGCACCACCAAGCGGTTAGTGACAACAGCCGTGATCAAGCGCAAGAAAGACTACAAGCTCGACTCCGTAATCCAGCGCGAGAAGAAGCTAAAGCGCGTGTTGAAGATCAAGGAGATTTTGGTCAAGCAACCGGGACAGGTAATGTCGTTACGCGACCTCGGAAAGCATCGCAAGCCTTTAGGGTTAACAGGAAAGAAGCGAGTAGTAGCGTTGCTCAACAGATTTCCAGCCGTTTTTGAAGTGTTCGAGGAAGGGTTTAATACCAAGTACTTTCGGTTCACGCCCCAAGCGAAGAAGCAGTACAAAGAAGAGCTCAGACTTCACAAGGAGATGGAGGAAGTGGCAGTCAGAAGACTTCGGAAGCTCCTCATGATGTCAATTGATCGCTCCATTGCCATTCAAAAGATTAAGCACATTCGGCGTGAGTTAGGGTTACCAGATGATTTCTCGACTTCCGATTTCTTTTCCAGATATCAGCAATACTTTAAGCTTGGTACTTGTAGTCTCGGTCCGCTCCTTATTCTGAACGAATGGGATCCTGCTCTTGCTGTTACTGCCCTTGAGCAAGCTGCGATTGATAAAGCGAAAGCTCGACAGGAGCTCGAAGAGGATTTAGCCAGGAGTTTAGGAGAGGAAGAAATTGAGGAGGAGGAGTCTGTGCTTGCTCGTACTCCACGCTTCAATAAGAAGAATCTCAACTTGCCGAAAGGGCAACAAATCAAAAAGAAGGATCGAGAGAAGCTGTTGCGGTTTCAAGAGGTTCCAGGCATCTCCCCTTACGGTGACAAATCTGACTTGAATCCGAGCTCTCAAGAAGCTGAGAAAGCTGTGGTGTTGGTAGTTCACGAGTTGCTAAGCTTGACGTTGGAGAAGAAGATACTTGTGGATCATCTTACTCATTTTCGGAGAGACTTCAAATTCTCGCAAAGGATTAGGTCGGTGCTTATCAGACATCCCGAGTACTTTTATGTGAGTCTGAAGGGGCTTCGTGATAGTGTGTTTCTTCGGGAAGCTTATGATGATGCTGAGCTTAAAGAGAAGGATCCGATGGTGCTCTTGAAGGAGCGTATGGCTGAGCTCGTTGCTCAAATTAGGATGGACGAGAGGCTGGACGAGGACAGTGACGATGACGATGAAGACGAAGATGGTGAGGAGGGTGATGAGGACGATGATGATTGGGACGAGGATGACGAAGAAGTGAACACGGTTCCCAAATTGCCTCCACATTTGCAGCATTTGCAGAGAGTGAGCACTGGCCCTAAGGAAATTTGGTAAGCAGTTTAGCGTAGCTCACCACTCTTATTACGGTGATACCTGGAGTTAACTCCAGATGTTTCAGAAGTTGATAGAAAATGCGAGCATTTCTGCTTGCAGAGGTTCGATATGTACATTAGCCTGAGATGAAGTATAACACGGCATTTTTTCTTGGCATTCTTAGTCCAGCTCCATTATGTTTGTATCTTTTCGTTCATATGCGATTGGAGCACTAGCTTGTGATAAATTCAGCCATGGCCATATGCTAGGATGCTCTATCATTGCACATTACTATTGAGGATAGGCAGTTTCGTAGCTCATGTGAGGACATTGAATGCACTCATTGTGGTGGTAAATGCAATTGTTTTCTGTCAACCTGCTATTTGGGAGCTTTTGAGTGGCAGCTCAAGTACAGCTAAGTTTGTTGCTAAACTCTAGTGTACCTAGCAATTGTACATCATCCTTGTGGCGTGTACTTCTGCTCATGTGAAGAACATGCACCTACCCAATTGTACGTGCTACTCATAATCTTTGTGTCAAGCAAGGCCAGTTCCCCAGACTATAGTTCAATTTGCAGAGCCCACTTTTGCAAGAGTGGCGATGGCGACCTGTCAAAGTCGGTTTCTGGCACTTCTCGTGTTGGCAATTAGCTACTTCTTGGCTGCAGATGGAGCTCGACATCGAAGCTTGGTGGAGATGGAGCCAGAGGCTCGAGAAGACGTGGGCGTTGTTGTAAGTGCACTGATGGAGCGGCGCCTCAACGAAAACACCCTTCAAGGAGAGGTCGGGAAACTTGTGCATAGCCTCATTCTCTGCTTTTCCTTTTCTAAGTGCAGATTCATTTCTGGAAGTTGTCGCCCCTTTTCGAGTAGTTTGAAATTCATATTCATGATTTATCATCGATTATCTCCTTATTTTGTAACTGATTCATCTCTTTTCTGAGAAGTATTATAAACTTGAATGTTGTGGCTTGAATGTACTCACCACTTTCGATCCTCTCATCTCATAGATTGCCTCCCAAACCAGTGAAGGCTTTTTATGACAGAAGGCTTCATGTTATTGCAGGGGTCTCATGAGTCAGAGCCATCCAGTATTAGAAACATTGAAGAAGTAGTTTGAATGTATTCACCACTTTTTGCTCGTGATTCAGAGGTATCTGCTGCGAAGCATTAGAAACTTGAAGTTTTAGTTTGAATGTATTCACCACTTTTGCTCCTCTTATCATTGCAATGGTAGAAGCATAGCTTGCCTCCTCAAAGTATTGGTGCACTGCTGAAGGCTTCATGTTTTGACCATGTCATAGCAACGTTAGAAGCATAGCTTGCCTCGCATGCATGTGAAAGAATGCTTTTTATGTAATTGCCAGAGTTCAACAACGTCCCATGAATGAACAATTGTTTGGTTCGAGTGCAGGTGACGGCGTTGACAGGCAAGGCTCGCGGCAGTCACCGGCCATGTCCTGGTCGGGGTGGGAATGGGCAACCGGGAGGACGCGGGGGTGGAGGTAGAGGAGGCAATGGAGGTGGCTGTGGAGGTGGCCGAGGCGGTCGTGGCGGCAGTGGAGGAGGAGGCGGTGGTGATGGTGGAGGTGGCGGGGATGGAGGAGGCGGTGGTGGTGGTGGAGGTATACTATGACATTTTACTTGAGTCACCTTGTTCAATGTATTGGAACATATGCTTTTGAAAGTATGTTTTGTTAATGAGATGTTTGTATTAGCAATATTCTTGTTTTCTTTGGGTTGTTTTAACAATGTCAGTGTTGTTGTTGGATTTACTAGTGGAGTAGTGTTTAGTTTTCACCAAGCTGAAGTGATTCATTTCATTAGGATTTGATGGAATAAGACATTTTTGGTGGAGACCTTGGTGGAAACTGCACAATTTTTCATTGATGATTGTAAAGGAGAGAATTTTGTCTTGATAAGAACGAAGTGGTAATGAGTTGTGTAGATTGTGGGGTTTAAGTAGCTTAGAATTTGCCTCTCTTCATATAATGACATACTGCAGACCATTAGTGAGTTTTTAGTATTGCTTCGAGGACATTGTAACAATAGTTTTAGACTGATATCATGTTTATACAGGAGGAGGAGGAGGTGGCGGCGGTGGCGGTGGGGGAGGTGGAGATGATGATGGAGGAGATGCTATCAAGAAAGCCGTAATGCATGTTGGAAGGGAGAAAGTACCTCTTGATGACAAGGATATAAAAGGCAAACAATTTGTACAAGTTGGTCTTTCTAATAGCTCGTTGTCAAATGCACAAGGTTCATTGGTGAAACCGAATGATGATGGTGAAGATCATTCCCTTTTGTACTTACAATTTTGAAAAATATTCTGGTATTTTTTATGTTTCATGACTATTTTTTATATTACAAATCTTAGAATTGTACGCGTTCTATGTGTCATTTTATTGATGCTTCCAATTAAATTTGAAGTGAAAAACCTTCTTGTTGTTTTAGTGAAATTTGTACTCTTAAGACCTTTTGTTTTAGAACTTGTTTTATGATTATTTTCATGAATCTAAAATTGGTTCTATGAATGATAATTATGACGATTGGGATGTAGAATATGAAGACAATCAAAATGGAAATGGGAGGAGAGAGGACTTTCCAAAACGTGGTGACAATCAAAATGGGGACGAAGATGATAATGGAAGTGGCGATGACCATAAAGGAGGTGGAGATGATGATCGTCCAACAGATGCACCTAATGGTAATGGTAGATGGGACAATGGTCCTAGGGGTGGAGGTGGACCGTGGGGAGGGGATCCCCATGGTCCCGGTGGTGGGTCTTGGAATGGTGGTCCGTATGGTGGTGGTCGAGGACCATGGGATGGAGGTCCACGTGGGCCGGGCGGCGGACAGTGGGATGGAGGTCCTCATGGACCAGGCGGTGGACCATGGGGAGGAGATCCTCATGGACCTGGTGGTTCTTATAATCCTCCATCGGGAGGAGGCGGTGGAGGAGGTGGTGGAGGAGGTGGTGGTGGAGGTGGAGGCGGTGGAGGAGGCGGAGGTGGAGGTGGCGGTGGTGGAGGAGGAGGTGGTGGAGGCGGAGGTGGAAGAAAAAGAGGGGGTGGTGGAGGAGGTGGTGGTGGTGGTGGAAATAGTGGAATCTGCATAGGATTTTGTCCAGGTGTAGGAAGTGGAGGTGGTGGAGGAGGTGGGGGTGGTGGACATAAGTAGAATCGTAAATTTCTTCATAAAATATAAAGATTGAAACACCTAAAACTTACTAATGTCGAAATGGTTTATCTCCTAAAAGTTTCAGGGTTTTTTTGGTTGGAGAACATTTCTACTTTTGTAATTTCACTCATGTGATTTTTTCTTTTGTCGTTTCATTCATGTGATTGAAGTTGATCCGCTTATCTGAAATGTTCAATCTTGTAATAAGTTTATCGTAAATGATGTGAAAAAAGTTTTGAGTATTGAAGCTACTTAGATTGTTCAATTGAACCATCTTGATTTTATCTTTGAGTGAAATTACTATCAAGAAAATTTTTATGCAATGAAAAACCTTCAAGTAGAGAGGTGTTAATCTTCATTTAGAAACACCCTTCCACTAGAAAAATTATGAAAAATTTTCTAAGCCCCTCTAATAACTTTGTAATGGAAAATACTACCTTGAAAGTAGAACAACAAAGGGGCCCAATACTAGGCTTCTTGCACTAAAATAAATACTAAATTTTCATGAGATTTTGGGATGTGCCGAGATTTCTACTACAAAAATTAGATTCACTCTGGAGTCAAAACTAAAGAAATAAAGTTGAAATTCAACAATGGATGATGGATGTAAGGCTTTTCAGGAACCATGTATTTTATGGTTTTTCTAGCATATAAACATTATTACAAATCCAATAAAACTTAATCCCAAGCACAAAGTGACCAACTAGGAGGTTATTGAACTTCATCCTGAAATCATACATTTGCTGAAAAATCAGAATAATGAAAATAAAATCTTTATTCAGATATTTGGCTTACAATAATAAAGCATTATTATAAGAAAAAGTGCCCTTTACTACTTGCTGATATTGATTGAAACAACTACATTGCATGAAGTTTTTCTTCTTCTTTTCTTTTCTTTTCTTTTCTCTTTCTTTTTTTTTTTTTTTTTTTTTTTTTTGTGCATGCTCTATTTCTTTGAAATTTGTATATCAAATTTTGATGAATCTACATATTATAAAATATTACAAGAACTAGAGTGGATTACATATTGAATCCAACAAAATTGGACGGGGACAAACTTTGGATGAAGAAGTTATGGATCTTCATGGAGGTATAGCTTGTCATTCAAAATGTCAAATTTTGATGTTTGACCCGTTTGGGCCTTAGATAACTTTTACATAAATATGTGAACGATAAATAGTATAACTACAAATCCTATACCAAGAAATAGAGTAACATTGAATTTTTGTAATCTTATCATCTCAAATTGTAACCTCGCGAGATGACTAGTCATGGTTTCCACCTCTCCATCCAAACTTGCAACCCTTTCTTGCAAAGCACCAATATTCTTTTTGTTCAACTTATTATTTGCGAGCAATGTTTTCACGTCATATTGTAACTCATCTACACTATGTTGCTCAATTTCAAGCTCGTGTGCCATTTTTGCAACTTTGAGATAGAGATGTTCTCCATACTGTTCTCCATACTGTTCTCCATACTGTTCTTCTTCTTCTACTTCTTCTCCATCGTATTTCTGCATTACAACTTCTTTTGCCATACTCTTTGGATCACTCTCTTCATGATAGGATTGCTCGGTATTCAACTCGGGTTCCTTCTTCAACTCCATTTGTAAACCTGGCGTGGTGAAAATCTCCGAAGTATCACTTGTTTCACAGGGCATAGCCATAACAACCTTCATTCCAAGTTGTTCAAACAAATTACTCAATGTGTATGAATGTAAATGTAGTAATGAGTTTGGACAAATATGTTATATGATTTCAAAATATCTTAACCTTGAAAACCAAAGAATATGAGGTATATGTGAATGATGATAATGTATAAATATTGACAAATTGTGATATATTTATACCATTGATAATCTTTTACATTAAATAAATTAATCAAAGTAAAAGTTATGCAAAGTAAAATTTATCTCTTCAATATGAGAAGAGAGTGTTCAAACAAATAAAAATAACTTTAATTGATTTTTAAAATAAATAAATAAATAATTTACTCACAAAATTCAAAATCTGATCTAAGCATTTGATCCATTACCGCATACTGAACCAATCAGCTCACACGGTAATGGATGAAGACTGGTTCCACATACATGGATGAGTAATACACAGATGAAATTAGTCAGATTGGCGCCGCCAACGGCCGTCCACGGCAACTGGCGTCACTTTCGAATTCAAAAAGTAAGGTGCTCAATCTACTGGCTCTAAAAGACCGTTACTAAATCTACCTCTGTTAGATCCTGCTCTGAAGCACCACTACGATCTGTTGCGGCGACCCACCTCGATTTCTCGATTGTAATGGTGCAGCCTCTGTGAACGGAACGAGTCCGTTCTGAGCATTTTACGATGTGTATTGTGGTCGCTAGCGCCTTACAGGCTCTCGATCTGCACTGTTCTTTTGCAGGCACACGATTGGGTCGCCATGGTATTTAGTGTTTTTTCTTACATTCTTTTATAATGAACTTTTCCTTGAACACGAGCTACATATTGTCCTCAACAACATTTTCCAGATCCAGTTGAAAAGTTGGTTAGAATTCGTCGCACTATGCATTGGAATAAGTCGTAAGAATGGCATTGACACACTGCTTTAACTTCGCTGAACGATAATTATAGATGTAGCTGCCCTTGCACTGTCAGGATAAGCTTGTAGCTGTTTTATTGTTTTTGGCTCTCGGATTATGCACTTTTCGAAGTGGCAATGAGTCCCAGTAGCTATGGAATAGTACTGAAAGTTGGTGCCATTTCCTTTTCGGATTGTGAGTGCTGGTCTATGCTTGTTGTTTCTAGCACATTTCAAAGGCTTTCTGGTACACATTTACCTTTGAGTTCAAATAGTTGTGCAACAGAGAAGTTAGTCGTCTTGACACTATTATTGTTTCTGCTGTTGTGGTAGCAGGAATGCTCGTCTATGACTTACAAACATGCTACACACTTCCTCAGACTTCAGTGCTTGCCGATTTGCAAGTTTGCAAAGTAGTGCGTCCATTCGATACTTGAAGGGGTCAATGACACTCAACTCTATCTAGTTCAAATTTCCTGCGATGTATGCTCGTACTGTACAGTCCCTCCAGATGATTTACGAATTCAGTATTCAAGGACAATTTTCCTATCAACTTTGAACATTGCTTGTGCACTCAAAAATGATCCGATTTCAAAACCGTGAAGTGCGTTGCAACAACAATGAAGACTACTACATCTTTGACATGATTGCACACATTTGACAATGAAAGAAATATAAACGAGTAGAAATACTTCATACACTATCGACAAACAAGTGTTACCATTCTTTGCTTCAATTTGAATGTTCATTCTAGCTTGCAAATTTGAATTGAGCTTGCAATTTTGTTCTTTAGATATTGTAGATCATTCTAATGCATGATTTGTATCACTTCTACTTCATGCTACAATCTGGAGCGGAGTCTTAAATATTCTTGATATTTAAAGAATTTCTGTCAAAGCTTGTAAAAGCCCTTCCCACTCCTCAACAATGTTGCACTAGAAAGTAAAGGGTGGTGCGTGAGACATTGAGTAATATCTCTCAAGAATTGATTACTAAACTCAGATATGTCTGTTATTCTTGCCAATTTTAAGGAATGACTTATCAATCTACTATAAATACTATGTAATACCTTTACAAAAATTGCTCCACACCACAACACGAGAGGAAGAGATACAAATCATGCATCACAAATTAGCTATAGTATCTAAAGAACTAAGTTCTAAGCTCATTTCAAATTTGCAAGTTAGAATGAACATTCAAATTGAAGCAAAGAATGGTAATACTTGTTTGTGCATATTGTGTGAAGTATTTGTAATTTTTTTATTCCTTTCATTAATGAAAGTGTACAATTGTATTGAAAATGTAGTAATCTTCATTGTGGTTGCGACGCACTTTACGGTTTTGAAATCAGATAATTTTTGAATGCGCAAGCAATGTTCAAAGTTAGTGGAGAAACTATCCATGAGTGCTGAATTCGTAAATCATCTGGAGGGGACTGTACAGTTTTGCGCTTGTGTCTGTCATTCTTGTGTCAAGCACTTTTCGAAGGCTTACTCGTACATGTTACCTTTGGGTTCAAATAGTTGTGCAGGTGAAGTGGACCGAAATCTCTATCTCCAGCCGGATTACCGGCCCTGCGGACTGATCAGTGCTGCAAAATAATCATGATTTGAAATAGCACTCATTCCAACGATTGTCTCCGGAAGTTCGTAAACATCAAACTGTAAATCTATTGTAGATACTGGTAATCAATACCGTTCCTGTTTTCCCTGCTAGATCTTCTCGTTGAGGAGGGATTTCCTGCAATGTAATCAGTAGTGGCATATTTCGGAATGTGCACGTACGTCCAGCCTTTTCAAAATGGAAACTTCGTTCGACTTCTCAGGTATAGTTTCGAAATCGATCGACTGTATAACCACATACTGAAAGTTCTACTTGACATAGATGTTCTCATTTCTCCCTTTGGTCGATAACTCTGACGATCGAAGCTTTGCAGACAATCTAAGTCACCACACATCTTTCGATCGTTAGTATATGTTCAAGATGATACAAAGATCCGTGGAAACCAGTTTGATGATAACATGGTCAGTGGGAGTGTTCGTTTTCCGTGGTGGCAGAATACATGATTCATTGGCCATTCGTAATTGAGGTACAGGCATATCGTGTGCGGCAATTGTGCAGTCCTTTGCATGCTCCAACAACAGACACTGAATTGTGGGTTCCAAGTATTTTGCTGATGATGATCATTCACAGACTACGTAAGTTGTACCAGGAATGGTTCAAGCATGGTCTCCAGGAGAAGTCGTGCGAAGACCAAGACTAAAGAACTTGTGGTCATAACTTACCTAAAATTCTGGCAGGACCATTGCTTAATCCTTTGCTGGCAGCCGACCGGACGAGGAGTCCAACACCTGCAGGTCGCACAACATTGACTCTCAACCGTATATGGAACACAAAACTAACCGAATTTTTAACGTCCTTGAAGGAAGTGTGTTTTTAACTTTGAAGATTGTCCCAGATCGAGGATTCCATTTATTGTGGCCAGTATTGCTTCTAGCTTATCGATAAATACATCCATTGTTTCAACAAAATGATAAAAGTATTAGAAGGCCCACCCTTCAGACGGTGCTCATTACTGTAACAACATTCGATCCGTGAAAACTTATACCTCGGTCCCTTTCTTGTCTTCATCTTCGTAAAATGAGCATCCTTCCAAGGATGTCGATTGTGCACAAATACTCTTAGCGACAGTGAGGCACCTCTTTTGTCATTTTAGTCAAGGTCATATTTGTCTTTCATTGTTCCAAAATTTCCTATACGCAATTATAGAAATGCCTTAAAAACCGATTCCAAAGCATTTGAGAATACATTGAAGTTTACTATTTGGCGAATTGTAGGAGGATGGTATGGTATTCTTAGGGACTCTTTACATGGTCAACAAATCTTCAAGCCAATTGAGCTCAATTGGCTCCATGGTTCATTAGGAGAACACATTAAACAATGAACAAAGTGGAGGCCAATTCCCCCATGTGTAAAGCTCTTGGGGTTGATTTCTAGAAGGAGAAACAAGATCACGGGGCCAATTCATATCATTAGCTACATTCCATGCATTTGATTTGTGACCATTCAAGTATTTTAGTGAAATAATGATGTTATAATGAAATCAAGAAACGGACTCTAGGCCATGAATTGGCCTTCCATTCTTATATCTCCCAACTTTTGGAGTGCAAATACTATCATAACCTTTCCCCGACCCATTATAATATAATTTTGGAAAATTAGCCTTGACTCCCCATGTAAAGCCTTTTGGACCAATTTCAAGAATTAGACCAATCACATGAGAGATTTTGATCATATATTGGTACCATCAATGGTTTGGCGACTCTTATTCAAGTGGTATCATAACTATACTTTCTCGTTTGATTTTTCATATTTATGATTGTGGAAGGATAACCGGTTATATAGGTCAATGACTTTTCCCCTCAAACTTTCGAATCAATTACAAAGGGATGATATTATCAGTTCACCTCAACTTTACATGCTTGTTCATCATGAATGTAAATTTTATTCGAATCTGCACAACTCTGCATAAAATAATGTAGTATTTTACAATCATCATTTGAAAGAAATTCCAATAAAAAAACAAAAAGACCATTTTAATACATGGTTGAAATCATACATTTGCTAAAAAATCATAATAGTGAGGATCAAATCTTTGTTCAGATAATTGGCTTACAATGATAAAACTTTATTATTTTTTTTTCTCCCTTTACAGCCTGTTAATACCGATTAAAACAAATATACTGAAGCTTTTTTATTTATTTTATTTTATTTTCTTTTGAATTTTTTTTTTGTGCGCGCGCATGCTCTGTTTCTCTGGGAATTGTAAATCAACCAAAATGCATGCTATGTTTGATAAATCTATATATTATAAAATAATATAAGAACTACATTGGATTAAAGATTGAATCCAACAAAATTTGATAAAGACAAACTTAGGATGAAAAAGTTATGGATCTTCATGGAGGTATAGCTTGTCATTCAAAATGTCAAATTTTGATGTTCAACCCCTTCAGGCCTTAAATAACTTCACATAAATATGTGAACAATAAATAATAGAACTACAAATCGTATACCAAGAGATAGAGCAATAATGAAATATTGTTCTCTTAACATCTCAAAGTGTAACATCGCGAGATGACTAGTCATGGATTCCACGTCTCCATCCAAACTTGCAACCCTTTCTTGCAAAGCACCAATATTCTTTTCGTTCAACATGTTATTTTCAAGCAATGTATTCACATCAAGTTGTAATCCATCTATACTTTGTTGCTCAATTTCAAGGTTGTTTGCTATATTTGCAACATAGAAATAGGGATATTCTCCATGCAATTCTCCATACTGCTCTCCATACTGTTCTTCATATTGTTCTCCATACGGTTCTTCATACGGTTCCCCATACTGCTCTCCATACAGTTCTCCATACTGCTCTGCATACGGTTCTCCATAATGTTCTCCATATTGTTTTACATAATGTTCTCCATAATGTTCTCCATATTGTTCTTCATATTGTTCTTCATATTGTTCCCCATATTGTTCTTCATAATGTTCTCCATACTCTTCTTCTTCTCCTTCTTCTTCTGTTTCTTCTTTAGTTGGCTCTGTCATCTGACATAGTCTTTTTATTGAGCGTCCCGACGGGTTTCTAAAAAGGTTCAATGACCTATCTCCTTGTGCGTTCACACCTACACAAGCATTTTCTCTTTCTAAGGTACAAGCCTTTTCTCTCTTCCCTTTTTTTTTTCCCTCGTGCAGCTCTTCGTTGTTGCAGCAGTAGCTGTTGTCCCCCTTGCCTTGCCCCTGCTCCCTTGGTCCTTCCCCTTCCTGTGCCCTGCTCCCGAGTGCGCGCTCTCTCTTTTGCTTTATTACTGCGCTTCTAGTTTGCTTGCGGCTTCTGTGCGTGCTTGCTTGTAGGGTTTGCAGGGATTGTCAACTGCTGCTATTAGGGCACGAAATGACGGGCGGTGGTGACGACACAGAGTCGGAGTGAGGAGGTTTGCAGGTATGTTGCAAGCGAGATTAGGGTTGGAAGAAGAGTGAAGAGTGGTTTGTGTTCGTGGAGGACCTGGCGCGCCTCCTCCTCCACCTCCTCCTCCACCTCCTCCTCCACCACCCATGCCAGGTTTAGGGAAATTGCAAGGGAAAAATGCTGACGATGTGAGCAGAGCTCCAGGAGTAGTAGAGTTTTACCAGTTACTCATGAAACGTGACGCGAAGGTCTCTGTGACTGGTAGCGGAGACAATCCCGAAGCTCGTAATAATATGATTGGGGAGATCGAAAATCGGTCTTCACATCTGATGGTTGTAAGTTTCTCCTTCTCTGAGTACTGTGACTCTTTGACAGGTGTAGATTTCTAGAGGTCCAAGTCGGTGATAGCGTGCTAATGTCAAGAAATAAATGCTACAATCGTGTGTGGTTATGTCGACTTACGGAGTATTATCAAATGCACGTCAAGGCCGATGTGGAAACTCAAGGAGAATTCATCTAGTCTCTAGCAGTTGAAGTTAGAGCTGCTGCGTATAACGACATCCAAGATGTTGTGGATTTCGTGGGGTGGCTAGATGACGAGCTCTCCTTGGTACGTGGATTTAAACTCTTTATTAGCTTCTAATAACACATTCATCGTGATCCAAGTTTCTGTATGAGTGTTGCTGAAACTCCTCTTTTCTCAACCTGTTCTGTCTTGGAAAAACCGTATGTCCGAAAATTTTGGAGTTGACAGGTTCAGTTCTTAACTATCCCATTTGAGCAAATGTATGGCCTCGATAACGATGTATGGCCTCGATGTATGGATCTGGAATCAAAGTTGATATAGATTATTCTTTGCTTTTACACTTCTAAGCTGTGTTTTGCAATTGTCATACATTTGCGATGCGCTCTTATGGTTGCTTTGGAGTACACACTAGTCCATGCTCGCATGGATCAGTGGTCTGTGTTGCTGAGATAAGGTTTCCAACTCCTAAGCAGATGCACATTCTGTTAGTCCGGCTGCTGGTGGAGCAGCAGTTGCAAATAGGCAAGTCTTTGCTTCTACTTGACGAGTCTACAGGTCATCTCAATACCAAAGCGAGATTAGCTATCTACCATTTTTCACTCTCAACTCTATGTAGAATTTCAGAGATCAAATAGTTTTTTATTAGAGATCTTCTGATTGATCTATGGGTTCATGTGTTCATGTCGACATTTCTGTCGAATGTGCTCTACTTCGTTACGCTTTTTTACTACCATTATCTCAACTTTCTCGGTTATGACGGTATGTCCTTACCTTTTTGCTTGGTAAAATCTTACCCTTTTTGCTTGGTAAATCGATGGTGATGTATTCAGTTATTAATGGTGTTTTCTATCTTTGCAGCGCTGCCGTACGCAATATTTTCCAATACTCCAATACTTCAATACTTCAATATTTCAATACTCAATACTTCAATACTTCCATACTTCAACACTTCAATACTTCAAATACTTCACATTTTTCAAATACTTCAATTACTTCAATTACTCCAATTCTCAATACCTCAATTACATCAATACTTTAAACACTTCAAAACTTCAATACTTCAAATAATTCAAATACCTCAAATACTTCAAATACTGTGAATTCTCAATACCTCAAATACTTCAATACTTCAAATACTTCAAATACTTCAAATACTTCGAATACTTCAAAGACTTTAATACTTCATTAATACAATATCTTAAATATTTGATTCTTTGAATACTTAAATAACTCCAATCACTCCAATCGCTCAAATTACACATTTTACCCAACTTGCTATTTGAAGTCTATTCAACACTTTTACATAGATTATTGTTTGAGAGATCATATTTGGACAAACATCCTTCGAGTAGATGCTAAATATGGTGTTACAGATGCATATTGGCCGGATCATCATAAACCTTTATATTGTGCTTTTAAACTACCAACTATATTACCAAAAGTTTTCAAAAAATGCAACCTCATTTCGATTTATTTGAACAAATACACATCAATCAAAATAAACAAAATATAATTTGTAACCTCTTCAATGTTGGGTATTTTTATTGGAAACAATTGTGTATAATCCAAATACAACTTTTGTGATAAATACACTATGTAAATATTAAAATTGAAACAAATGTCTATATATAATAATGTTCAATCATATTTTGAACTAAATATTTGATTTTCAACATTTAATAGTGAGCAAGCATAAAATACCACAACCAAATATTAGACATTAAACATTAGGGATATCATTTAATAATTTAAAAATAAACATTAAAAACTGCATATTAGATATTAATCATTGAATATAAGATATTAATCATTGAAAATTGAATATTACACTTTGTATAGATATTTTGGTTGTAAATGATTGAGTATAATTTACATAAAGTTTATATTATTTCATATTCAATTTTTGTCAATAAAAGAATCAAATGCACAAAGAGTAACTCAAATACCAAATTCACTATTTTGTATTACATTGGTTAATGTATGATTCTCTTTTAAATTTAGGGTGTAAGACAGAGCCCTTACGGTCTTACCGTTTTCTTGTTTCTTCTTCATCGTCCGTTTCTTCTTCTGTTACTTCTTGTATTTCTTCTTTTGTTTCTTCTTCTTCTTCGTATTTCTCCATTACAACTTCTTTTGCCATACTCTTTGCATCACTCTCTTTATGATATGATTGCTCGGTTTTCAACTCATTTTCCTTCTTCAACTCTACACCTTCTGTGGTCATAATCTCCAAAGTTTCTCTTGTTGCAGAGGGCATAACCATAACAACCTCCATTCTAAGGGTTTGAATCAAATTCTTCATTGCGTTCATCATTGTGTATGAATGTAAATTAATGTAGTAATGATTTTGGACATATATGTTTTATGATTTCAGAATGTGTGAACCTTGAAAACTAAAGAATATGAGGTATATGTGAATGATGATAATGTATAATTATTGACAAATAGTGATATATTTATACCATAGATAATCTTTTACATTAAAAAAAAATAATCAAAGTAAAAGTCATGCAAATAGGCTTCAATGTAAAAAGAGGTTCCAAACCAATTAATAACAACTTAAATCATAATTTAAAAGTAAAATTTACTCACAAAATTCAAAATCTGATCTAAGCATTTAAGTCCTTTCCGTATACTGAACCAATTATTAATCATTAATTGTTATTGTTATTATTATTATTATTTTTTTCTTAAGAATTCAAGTGCAATGCCACAGAAACTGATAGCCGGTTCATCTGCAACCACACGGTAATGGATGAAGACTGGTTCCACACACATGGATGAAGAATATACGGATGAAAGTAGTCAGATCAGCGCCGCCAACGGCCGTCCACGGCAATCGGCGTCACTTCCAGAATTCAAAAAGCAAGGCGCTCAATCAACTGGCTCTAAAAGGCCGCCCCTAAAACCCTAATCCACGTCTCTTAGATCCTGCTCTGAAGCACCACTTCGATCTGTTGCGGCGACCCACCTTGATCTCTCGATCGTAATGGTGCAGCCTCTGTGAACGGAACGAGCCCGTTTTGAGCATTTCACGATGAGCATTGCGGTCGCTAGCTCCTTACAGGCTCGCGATCTGCACTGTTCTTTTGCAGGCACACGGTTGCCATCGCCATGGAAGGTACTTAGTGTTTTTTCTTACATTCTTTTATGATGAAGTGTTCCTTGAACACGAGCTACGTTTTGTCCTCGACAGCATTTTCCAGATGCAGTTGAAAAGTTGGTTAGAATTCGTCTTGTGCATTGGAATAAGTTGTAAGAATGGCATTGACACATTGCATTGACGTCGCTGAACGATAATCTTAGATGTAACTGCTCTTGCACTGTCGCGATAAGCTTCTAGCTGTTTTATAGTTTTCGGCTCTCAGCTTATACGCTTTTCGAAGTGGCACTGAGTCCCAGTGGCTACGGAACAGTACTGAAAGTTGTTGCAATTTTCTTTTCGGATTGTGTAGGTGCTGGTCTATTCTTGTTGCTGGTCTATTCGTGTTGTTTCTAGCACATTTCGAAGGCTTACTGGTACACATTTACCTTTGAGTTCAAATAGTTGTGCAACAGAGAAGTTAGTCGTCTTGACACTATTATCGCTTCTGCTGTTGTGGTAGCAGGAATGATCGTCTTTGACTTACAAACATGTTACACACTTCCTGTTTGTTCGGACTTCAGTGATTGCTGATTTGCAAGTTTGCAAAGTAGTGCGTCTATTCGATACTCGGAGGGGTCAATGACAACTCTTTTTAGTTCAAATTTTCCTGCGACACATGCTTGTTCTGAACAGTCTTGCGCGTGTGTCTGTCATACTTGTTTCAAGCACTTTTCGAAGGCTTACTGGTATATGTTGCCTTTGAGTTCAAATAGCTGTGCAATAGAAACTTCGGTCATGTGACATTCTTCTTGTTTCAGGTCTTTCATTATCTGAAGTGCATTGTCTTTGACGTACAGTGATAACGTTTCATAATCTTTTGCTATCGCACTTATCGAAGGCTTATTGGGGATGCTCAATGCACAATCCCTTTTGAGTTCAAAATTATGGTGCAATAGAATAGCTCGTCATTCTGGCTTTATTGTTATTTTAGCTTTGAGGCTAGCTGAGATGCTTGTCTGTGACGTACAGTTGTAATATTGATGGCGAGATTGATACCATTGCATAGATGAACGTTTCTTGTGCCCCGGCAATGAGCTTGTCTTATTTGTTGATCTGGCAGAATTATGATATTCCTCTGCGTATTGTTGATGATGCCTGTTTCTGTGCAGATGACGAAAATTTCTGGCTTGTATGATCGATCTGGAAGGGGAAGAATGGTGGCTATCCAGGGATCTCAGAGGAGAACTCGTTGCCTTGCTTATAAGTACGGACTTGAGACCTCGAGAGCTGACTTTTCCACCCGCAACGAAGCGGACATAGCTTCAGGAAGCAAGAATGAGAGCTTCATGGATCGTCTTACCCGTGCATGGGCTGTTCTGTTTCCTGCGAAGTCAAAGCCGTCTTCAAACAGAGAGATCGCCAAGCAGCGTCTGAAAATGATTCTAGTATCCGACAGGTGCTCTGTAAACGATGAAGCGAAGAAGAAGATTGTGACCAACATCGTTGGCGCTCTCTCAGATTTCGTCGAAATTCAATCGGAGGAGAAAGTCCAATTCAATGTGACCTCTGATGCAGAACTAAATACTGTTTGCTCCGTCACGGTTCCTGTTCGGAGGGTGAGGCCCCAGTATCAGGAGTTTAGCAGGGAGCTTGTGAATTCTGAGCTGCAGGCACTTGATTACGAGGAAGAGGAAGGCTCCTTCCGAATGGTTGATATCCGGTTTGAGCGTCCAGGATTTGAGAGCATGGAAGACCGGTAGCTTGCTAGCTCATCCCGCATCATCGAGAATATGTGCGCCACCTTGCTACTTCGTACCTGCTTCCTTCAAACATCTAAGCGAGCTGTATCAATGGAATGCCCGTGTTCTCGAAAAAGCCAGCTGAGGTGAAGGTCATTCTTGCATCAAGATCAATGGTAATTTCGGGCGTATTTACTACAGTCATCAGTGGTCTCATCCCCAACATCGGAAAGTGCGCATTCAAGAGACTTTTGGTAAATTCGAAGAAGCAGCTTGGAGCTGCTTAAACAGATGAACGTGACTCGGTGCAGCACTTCACTTACAGTCTCGACGTGGAACTGTCGGATATCCCAAGTTCGCTCTGGTTGTTACCCTATCTGCTGTTCAACTCCTGATCTTGTTGAATAGCTGTACATACTGTCATTCTCCAGCTCTTTCGAAGCTACTTTTTTGGGTAGTGGACGAGGTCCTTCCAGCATCAATTGTAACAGTGGATTCAATTGTACCAAGTTCTGGAATCCGAAGGTAATCGATTGTAACACTAGATTCACTTCAAGCCCTTATTTTGTGGCTTTGTGTGCCTGCTCAACAGTAGTTTCGCAAATCATTGGGCTTATGATTCGTAGCCTCGAGTTGGTGTGAAGCAACATGTCGAGGATGTTTTTTTTTTTTCGCCCAGATGCTATCTTGAAATGATAAACGGTTTCCAGCGATCTCTGAGAGGGACAGTACCTTACTCATTCGTATCGTGGCTTAATTTCCTTCAAACTAATCTTGTAAAATCACTAAACATGTTAAATGAAGACTAGAAGTGATAACGTAATCAACAGGATTTTGGTGCCCGAGATGCCTCCATAAAACTGTACACGCACTATTTGCTTGGCGTACCTATGCCTTACAAGTCCATACACGGCGTTTGCCTTTCAGCAATTTCGGATATGCGTGTATGCTTTGTAAGGTACATCAATTTAAGCTTTACCTTGATAAATTCCTACTCTACAATATTGTGAAGGCTTGTTTCTTTGTTTCCTTCAAGCCTAAACTGGAATGAGACTTGGAAAATGTTGACTTAGAAATTTAGCACCTGCTGATGAAATGAAACATGGTCATTTTTGTTAAGTACTTAGGCGAGCCTGTTATTATTAATGCCTGAAATGTATCACTTCATTAAAAAGTGCTAAATTTCTAGGTACTTGTGGTTGAATTTGTAAACATCAAGAATCTAATAGATTTTCATAATAAAGACACTCGAGTTTCAAACTAGATTGGAGGACTATTAAAAATCAACTTGGTGTAGATAAACAACACTACCCACCTTTGTCATCATCACTAACACATTGATGATAAGATGTTCATGGGTACCCAAGAGATTATAAAACATCATATATATCTCCATGTGAAAGATTACGACCAGTCACTGTCAATGTCTTCCGTCTCAAATAAGCAAAACCTCTTAATCACACAAAAGCCTTGCATTACATAAAAATATAGTATCCATACAAACAAAGATCACCACTACAACCATGGTCATTATCAAGAACTTTTATCTTATTTAATAAGCAAAATCCGTACATCACACAAAAGCCTTGCAGCATCACATACAAATGTTGCAACCCCTCAAACAAAAATCACCATTACAACTATGATCACATCCATGTTTCTTAAGCAAAATCTGTACATCATTCACGCAAAAGCCTTACATCACATACAAAGCAACATTCCAATCAATACCACTTCCATGTAGCATAAAGACATAGCACATGAACTCATTCTATTCATTGATATCAACTCAAGCATTTCCAAAATAAAATAAATATAATACAAAGTCTCAACTTGAAATTAATTTCACAAAATTTGGCCAGTTGAATACAGTTGAAATGTACATGATGTTTCTATTACCCAAGTATTCAAGTAACCACTTACTGTGACAGTAACATTCGAACAGTATTGATGAATTCCACACTGAAATTGCTAGCCAATTCCACAAGCTACTTGCACAGAAGGTTTGATTGAACAAATTTTCGTTGAAATATTTCAGCGCTTGAAACACTCTACTCTACTCTCGCCACGCCACTTGCATTAAGAAAGATTCATCGTAATCATGCATTGCAGAGCTTTGTAAGAATGATTGAGTATATATACAGACTTCTAGCTGGATTGATTGATGGCTGGCTAGAAGTGCGATCGTTCAGTGATGGTGGCTTGTAACCGGGTCTTCATGGTGACCACCATTTGGAACTTCTCCGAGAAATCGACCTTCTTGCCCGGTTGCTCGGGACTCCACTCGAATGCATACAACAGATTCGCCAACAAGAGGTGCAGATGCAACAGACCCATGCTCGATCCCGGGCAGGACCTTCTTCCTGCTCCGAACGGCATGTAGCCTTTCGTCTTCTCTTTCTTGTCGAGATTCATGAACCTCTCTGGTCGAAACTCGAACGGGTCGCTCCAAATCTCCTCGTCCAGAGCCAAAGCTCCTGCATGAAAGATCACCATCGTTCCTTTCGGAATGTCGTACCCGAGCAACTGGCACACCCATGCAGACACTGATCGATAAGTTGACATGCAAGAGATCGAGTGGAAGAACTGTCCATTACAATATAATGAGTGAAGTGCACTGTATAAAACTTAATCGGGACAAGTCATGCATGTTGACTGTGAGTATGAGTGTACCTTGGTTTCTTGAGTGGCGATTTTGGGGATGGCGAGCACGGCCATCATGTGGCGTCGCATGGACTCCTTGACGATGGCTTGAACGAACGGCAACTTGGGGAGATCATTCTCTTGGACTAGAGCTCGCTCCAAATTCGGACCCATGGCCTTCTGAATCTCCAGGAACGCCTTCTGCTGAATCGCAGGATAAGTAACCATGTTCGCCAGAATCCACTCAAGGATATGAGACGTGTTATCAGTGCCGCCGACCATAAGCTCCGCAACGTTCCAAACAATCTCCATGTCAGATAAGGCGTCTTCACCTTTAAGGTTAATCAGAGCGTCGACGAACGTTTTCACTTCACCGTCCGAGCCTGATCGATGCTTTTTCCGTTCCAGCACAATCGGCATGACCATCTCGGTGATCTGACTCGAGATGCTACGTATGTTGTTGTAGCATTTTCGAGAGAGTGGGAAGAGGAGAGTGCGGATGAAACGCGAAGAGTCGAATGCGATTTGGAGAATGCTCCCAGCGTCCATGATTTCACGAAAGAGTCGGTCGAGTTCGACCACTTTCGCGTTCTGGTTGTTGCCTTCCATCTTGGCGAAGTCGTCACCGAAGCCGATCCGCATTATGATGTCGACGGCGGAGGTTCGAAGCTCGAAGAGGGGTTTTACGACGCCGTTGTTGGAGGAAGCTTGCTCCCGAAACCGGTCCAGGAGGCGTTGAATCTCGCTGTCCCGGACTGGCTTGTAACTGGCAAGCTTTGCAGGGCTGAGCAAGTCGTGACTGATAATCTTCCGGAGCTTCTGCCAGTGGGGTCCCATCGGTGACGTCATGGTCGTCTTGTACCCTGAGGAAATGTACTGCCAGGAAATCAACGCCGGCCGCGCCGCGAACACCGTCCCTTGCGACACCAACGCATCTTGTGTCGCCTCATCTCCGGTCACGATCACCAGTGGAAACGACCTGCACACAAGAACATCATCAAAATCCTCAATCACTGAAATCCATGATCTCAAGCACTGGTATCAAATCAGGTTCTCAGACAAATACTGACCGTGCGATTGCAAGCAAATGAATGGTGAAGTAACCGAGCACGACGTACCTGCCAAGCCAGAGAGTGTAGATCGGTCCCATCTTCTTGCCGAGGAGTCGGAGCGTGGTATGCAGCGCGTTGCCGTCCCGGAGGATCTGTGGCATGTTGCCGAGAATCGGCCATCGCTGGGGACTCGGAGGAAACACAGGCTTCTCTCCGACTGGAGCATTCGACAACCACTTCGGCAACAGTGTGAGCACAATGAACAGAACCGCAGACATCACCACCAACACATCGCTCGCAAGTTTGTAGTCGTGAACTCCGACTGCTTGAAGCGTCTCATGAAACCATGAACTCCTTGAAATCGTGTGATTCCCCACTGCCATCGGCAAGCTCTGAAAGCCCTCCATTGCTAGACAGCACTCTCACTTCACAACAATCGCACTTAAAGATCGATCAATCACAGCAGTGTCTGGATCATGGGGGCGGTGCAATAACTGAACTGATGGGAACCGCACTGACACACAGACAGCATGCTAGACACGATCGACATAGACTAGCGACCTTCCCACTAATCGATCACACTCATAGTTTCGTCTAGATCTTTACTCATGATCTCAGACAACTGCAAAAGGATTCAGAAAGTGCGAAAGGCTCAGGAAACCGCAATCTTGGTATCGATATGAGACTGAGCACCGCTAAGTCAGTGTTGTATCGAAACTGAGTGGTTTTGGGTCCAAGCGACAGGTGCATTTATATGTAGGATACTAGCCTTGAGAAAGTAGGGGATTGATAGATCGATCTCATGGAGGTGCCCGCCACATGGGTGTGGTATCAGCATCTAATTGGCGACAAGAAGCAAACGGATGCGGCACAAAAGTGACTGGAGTAACTCTGACTGTCATGAAGACTCGTGGCAACCATGTTCGGTAAATTGGTCTTATTGCCTTGAACTTACAGAGCATTTTCATATACATTGATTATTGAGAAGCTCTGTAGTGACCGCCAGATGACCAAATGTGAAATCCAGGAACAAAAGATTGTTTGAATTTGATTTTGAAGATTCCAACCGCAGGATCTTGTTTGAAACTGTCTAATTAGTCTAGCCACCAATTTTTATCAAATTTCACATTACGGATCTTGATCTTGAGATATAGTCTCTCAAAGTTCCATTTTTCGATGGTCTATTTCGTTAACTATATCATACAAAGCAGGAGTCATTGATTCATGGGAAATTTCATTAAAATGGTGGTACTCCATGAGCCATCTGTAGAACCAGATTTTTAAGTTGTATGTTTATAAATGGGCTGAGTAAATGGAATGTTAAATCATCAGTGTTTTCTGAATCATTGTCATTGTATTCTGTGATATCACGGCTTTCAAGAAGTACATATTTAACCCCTAAATTTTCTTTTCTGCAAAAAGGTCTAAGTCATAAAAATTGACCTTTCTTTAGATTACACTCAAAAAAATCTCAATCTAAGCATTATCCAAAAAATTCAAACGTAAGATCTCAAAGTTCACTTGACATTCTACTCACATACCAAATTTGAACCGTTCATTCTTCCTCATTTGTGAGATTATAATGGTCAAAGTTGGCTGAATTTTTCTCCTGCGGGAACCTCCAAAACCCGTTTCGGGTTTTAAGGAAAGTTAGGGTTGAACAAGTGATCTAAAGTCACAATTATTTTGCAAGTTTTTGGGATAATACCTAAAATGAGCCATAATGAAATTGGGGGCCTATTACTACTTCTTAAGATATTCTTCTCTTAACCCTAAAGGTCTGAGCGTGCCGTGGCGACCATGGCGACCAGTAAGTAGAATACGGTGTATTTTGGTTGTATTTGGAGTGAATGCACACCTTTAATGGGTTTGAGTTCAAAGAAGAAGTTGACATTTGAATTAATGCGGTTCTAGTGAGCTATTACGATTCGAGTTTAAAGTTTCTTGTTGGTAGCAAATCCTAATTATACGACAGCGTACATACTATCCCAAGAGACTTTTAAGGGTTAACCTTCATATTGAATTGATTTGTACATTTCATGTTCCGAATACGGTTGCCTTTGTCTTTGTACAATGTACGCTGTTCCTAGATTTCGATGAGTACATATACGGACAAAGAGACTTTGATTCACTGCCAGAGTACGACCAGCACAGGGTGAACACTCGAATGTGGTAGGAGAAACAACTGTCAGTTAGTTTCTTCAACTTACAGTTTTGCTATTCCCTTGGAAGCCAATTGGGACTGGAGCATCATTCCAAAATTGTGAAGAAACCTTATCTATAGTGCGTCTAGAGTACCTTAATACCATATCCCTACGATCTCCAAATACTGAAATCACCCTTCAAGATGAGTTTTCTAACGAGTATGGCCCTGAGTGGCATACAGTAAGATAATAATCCCTTTGTTCCATTATAATTGTTTAGTAGGTTCTCTCAACTCTATCTCTCGAAGTAGATTCGAGGGACAATTATAATGGGACAGAGGGAGTAAAGGGAGTAAACTTCTATCAACTGGTAGTTAGTAATTTCTTCAACTGGGAGGAGGGTTGTCTTATCAAACAAAGTTCCTACTCATTTGTGAGACACAATAAGGTAGAGGGACCCATTCCCGACCAGGGACCAACAACCGATCTGTAGGTTATACAAATTCTACGAGCCAGGAGACTGATTGCCGCCATTTCCTTTCTGAATGGCCAAAATAAGAATTCTTAGGGCGGCTGATGGTGCATTGACACGTGTGTTGCTATGCTATGATCGGTTACTAGAGACTCTACATATTAGTTATGGGTGGTTTTCAACTTTTCACTTAAAAAATTTGTAACTATTTCAATATTGGGAATTAAATACCAATTTTTTTTGCATTCAACAATAACCTTATGTTTGTACAGGGGAAAAACCCTCTTCAAATTATTAGCCTCAAAAACATATGCTAAAAACCTTAAGTGGTCGGTTATACGTCCTTCTACCTTATAGATGAGATGTACATCTAAGACATCAAAGACAAGAGTGACTGGCAATCAGTCTTTTCAACTTGCAGCTTTGCCATGATCCCCTTGAACGCTAGTTGAAACTCGAACATCATTTTTAAGATTGTGAAGAAACCTTGTCTACAGTGCATCTATAGTACCTTAACACGTTATCCCTACGATCTCAAAATTTAAAAATCACCCTTGAACTGACTACAAGTTCAGTTTCCTAGCCAGTGTGGCCCTGACATCAACCTCTAGGAATTAAAAGGGTTACAGGAATCAACTCATTCAATTGAACTTTCTTTTATATATTTTTTATTTTTTTATTTAAAAAGTACTTCAAATATCACAATTACATATGTAAAACCATTTTGGCAAGTGCAATAATATATTGTTTAATGAAGTACTTTCAATGAAACGTAATACAATTGGTAAACCTACACGCCATGTGTGTGCTTGACCCTTCTTAGTAGGCTACACTAATTGCACATTTGCACAGGAATCTTCATGCTGAATGGTATTGACTGCTTAATACTCCCTCTGTCCCATTATGATTTTCCGGTAGGTTCTCTCAAATCTACCTCCAAAGGTAGATTTGACAGAACCTACCAGAAAATCATAATGGGACAGAGGGAGTAGTATTGACTGCTGAGTAGTATGGACTGTATCAAAATGTACTGCCTGCTCACATGGGCGGTTGCATACAACGGTCGCAATGACAAAACATTTATGATGCTCAAAAACTGCACAAATTTCAAAATGGCTAGCTCCACGGTTGACTTATCAGGAAAAATTCCTGTTCATTTGTCAAACACACTTTAGATGAGATGTACATCTAAGACGTCATCAATGTATCAAATGTACATCATTCTCATCAAAGTTGTGTTCGACAAATGATTAGGAATATTCTTGTCTAATAAGACAACATTGACGAGCTCATTCACAAGTGGCTAAAGGTGTCAATTTTGGGTTAATGTGTAAAAGTACAAAGGAGATTGGATTGATTGGAATCATGAATTATATATCTTATTCTTGATATTGAAGTGCAAGTAGCAAGTGTACCAAATGATGAGGCAATGTTGGTACACCACTTGCCAAGAAATGATGAGGCAATGTTGCCTTTTAGAGAGAAAACCTAATTAGGCTACACTGAATGTGATAAATAGTGTTGGATGATATTTAATATTGTCCCTTGAACTTACATTCCAACTCTAATTTTCATTAAGTGTAAAGTTAATGTTACACAATGAAAGTTAATGATGCATATAATATTAATGTAAAATATTATAATAACCCCTAAAGTCGTAAGCCCCCAAAACTCCTCAGAAACCACCTTCTTTTGATGCAAGATGAAAATTTTCAGCTTTTGACATAATCTCAAGTATTTAACCGTAAGATCTTTAATTCTTTATATATGCAATTATAATATTATAGTATAATCTACTTAATTGCCGTTCAAAAACCACATGAGATAATAAAATTCGAAGAAAGTTGATATTATCAAATATAAGTGATGTCGTATAAAAGTGATACTACAAAGAAAGGCCGATATTCTAGAGTACTTCATTCCACAGGCGTACAAAATGCAAATTCTCGTGTGACAAAGTAGCGCCATTTTAACAAAATTCTGATGTAAATCTTCCACTTCTTTTTCAATATGCACAAAAATAAACTCCCATTCTAGATTTCCTAAACTTAGATTATAGCCATTCATTGAGTAGTCCTATACATCCGACTCTTTTGTGAATCAGGTCTCCCTCCTCCCGACGAGTAAGCTCTTTATATGGTGCTCTTCCAAACTACCCATGTACCCAGTTCCCGACTCCATGCTTTTTAAGATTTGTAACATGTCCTCCGTTCCCTCCTTCCCTTGTTCCCAGTTACCCATCCTCTATTTTGTTCCCTATCCTTCATGTTTTTGTTGATGGATTCCTATCTCCAAACTCCAGTTCACGGTTCCCATCTTTTCATGTATACAAAAAAACTAGAAAACATAATCTGACAATCGACCGCCCGTGCAACAAGCTTTAAAATCTTTCTGTTAGTCCAATTCCCTTGGAGAGTTGTACTTCAGAGTATAAAACATCGAAGACAATATCTGTACTGCATGCAGGAATAAGTCAACTTGAATTCAAAAGCAAATGTCAAAGTATTTTCTTTATCGATACAATCAAAATGAAGCAATTTGCCGCAATGGAGTGTTTTTTGCGGCGTCCACACAAAGCATCCAGTTGCGGAATAACAAAATTTTGTCTCACTAGAGCACTGCCTAGAATGCATATATTCGATCTCCGTAGTAGAAGAACTGTTAGAAAAGCAGCTACAAATCAGTGTTGTCTTATTAGACAAAATTCCTATTCATTTGTTGGACACAATTTAGATTAAATGTACATTTGATGCGTTGAAGACGTCTTAGATGTACATCTCATCTAAATTGTGTCTGCCAAATGAATAGTAATTTTGTTTGGTGGTAAGACAACCTTGCCACAATTGAGAAGTTGCTAGAAAAGCTTGAGACTTAAGAAGCTTCGAAAGAAGACAAAGACTGTCTTTTCTTCTCAAAAGCTCAAAAGACTGCCTTTTCTTCTCTCTTTGATTTCTTAGCATGAAAGAGTAGGTAGACCTAATTCCGAACTTCACCGATTGATGGTGTATTAAAATGGATTTTTGGTTTTTTATTGGAATTTACTTCAAATGATGCAAATGATGATTGAAAAAAATACTATATCATCTCTATTAGTGTAGTTGGTGGTTTGGATCATTTTTTGTGAACATGGCGATTGTTTGAAAATTGAGACATGTATTTTCTTGTTTCCTGAACGTTTACTTTCTTGTTCTTTCTTGTGGGCAGTGTACAAACATGGAGTAGATAGATAGGAATCTCTGGTCCCTTTCTAAGGGGCTGGCGTGAATGAAGTGTGTGTTCATAATGTTAATCTTCCGATGCTCACCGGACGAGGGGAAATTGGGAAAACATGGGTACTAGGTATTAGTCCTCAAGTGATACCATTTATCTTTAGGTCAAGTGATACCATTTCTTTGGAGTTAATTCGAAAGTTTGAAGGACTTGTTCAGCTACCTAACAATGGAAGTGGCTTGCTCTCAATGGCTTGCAAGTTCAAGCAATTATTATTGTGGGGGAACTTTCCAATGAGGGTTCCCTTATTCTACTTCCGAGTGACCTGATTTGAGTATCAATGGTATATATATTTTGTGATAAGCAAAACGTATGTACTAGGACATCTCTATATACAAAAGAATACGTACGGTGTGTCTGTCCTTGGCGATGCATGGTCATGGTCATCATCATTTGGTCGTGTATACACAAAATGAAGACTTTTAAAGATTTTGAAGGGTTTCTATAAGTGTTATTTGATTGTTATTAAGAGCTTATTAGATCCCTATAATATAACAAGGAGTCAAAAGGACGAGGAATATGGAACATGAAAATGGGAGCAAAGAAGGAGTGAACGGGAGATCAAGGGAACATCAGAGGGGAACTAGATATCGGGAACAAAGGATAGGAATTGAGAACGGAGAATAGGAACTAAGAACAAATAATGAGAATGAGGAACAAATGATGGGAACTAAGAACAAATGATGGAAATCAAGAAGGGAAATCTTGGGGCAGAGAAACGTGAACAAAGGATGGAAACTAGGGACAAGAGTTTGGAAATAAGGAACCATTAACAAGCAAACGGAGAATGGAGAACTAGAACAAAGAACAGGAAACTAGGAACAAGAGAATGAGGGAACGGGGGACATGCTATATATCTTTAAAAGCAATTAGACCATCAACAAGGGAACCGAAGATACAGGGTAGTTTTTGAAGAGCACCAAATACAAAGCTTATCAATCAAACGAAGAGGACCTTACTCACAAATTAATCAAATACTTTCTTTTTTTTTTTTTTTTTTTTTTTTTTTTTTTTTTTTTTTTTTTTTTGTCCGGAGGACACATGTATGTACTATATAATAGTATTACAGGTATATACTATATAATAGTATCATCATAATCTGTACTGAAGCCTTCCACATCCTAATATATAACATACTTTGCAAAATACTTCTCTTTCATTGGATCTGTCTTGCACTTACACCGGTAAAGTACCCCTTAGATCTTACGAACTATCGAGTGTAAATTCCCAGCCTTATGAGTACCTTCTTAAAAACAACCATGCATTCCAACGAAAAGTCATAACTGACTTGTATAATCGGGTTATCCTTCCACAACCATAAATATGAAAAATCAAACCACTTTGAATAAGAATACTATACCATCCTCCTACAATCCGCCAAAATAGTAAACTTCAATGTATTCTCAAATACTTCGGAATCTATTTTTAAGGCATTTCTATAATTGTGTATAGAGACAAATATGACATTGACTAAAATGACAAAAGAGGTTCCTGTCGCAAGAGCATTTGTGCACAATCGGCATCCTTCGAAGGATGCTCATTTGACGAAGACGAAGACAAGACAAGGGACCGAGGTATATGATTTCACGGATCGAATGTTGTTACAGTACTGAGCACCGTCCTTGGTCCATGCTCCCAATACTTTTATCATTTCGTTGAAAGAATGGAAGTATTTATCGATGAGCTAGAAGCAATACTGGCCACAACAATATAAAAACCACACAACGTAGTCACGGAAAAGGAATCCTCGATCTATGGACAATTCAACGCACTACCTTCAAGGACGTTCAAAATTCGGTTAATTTTGTGGAGCCAATGTTGTGCGACCTGCAGATGTTGGCCTCCTCGTCCGGTCGGCTGCCAGCAAAGATTAGGCATATGGCCCTGCCAGAATCTCAGGTAACTTATGACCACAAGTTCTTTAGTCTTGGTCTTCGCACGACTTCTCCTGAAGACCATGCTTGAACCAATCCTGGTACAACAACCGGTAGTCTTTGAATGATCATCATCAGCAAAATACTTGGAACCCAAATTCAGTGTCTGTTGTTGGAGCATGCAAAGGACTGCACAATTGCCGCACACGATATGCCTGTACCTCAATTACGAATGGCCAATGTAGCATGTATTCTGCCACCACGGAAAACGAACACTCTCACTGACCATGTTAACATCAAACTGGTTCCACGGATCTTTGTTCTTTAACATGTACTGACGACCTTTCTCCAAGTCTGTGCGGTGACATAGATTGTCTGCAAAGCTTCGATCGCCAGAGTTATCGATCTGTGATATTTAAAAAGGAGGGAGAAATGAGAAAATTACAGTATGTGATTATATTGTCGATCGTATTAGAAACTATACCTGAGTGGGTGTCGAACGAAGTTTCCATTTGGAGAAGGCTGGACGTACGTGCACATTCCGAAATATGCCACCACTGCAGGAAATCTCTCGTCAACGAGAAGATCTAGCAGGGAAAACAGGAACGGTATTGATTACCTGTGCACCAGTATCTACATTAGATTTACAGTTTGATGTTGACGAACTTACGGAGACAATCATTCGAATGACAGTGTATTTGCAGATCATGATTATTTGCAGCACTGATCAGTCTGCAGGGCTGGTAATCCGGCTGGAGATTGAGATTTCGGTCCACTTCACGCGAATATCCAAAAGGAATATGGTTAATATCAGTTGACCTTAGATCTCCTCCATCATTTTTACAACGACTGTCTCCACCTTATTCAACTCACGAACGCTGGAGGAGCAAACATTTGGGGTTCATGAAAAGACTTCAACTGTCATTAATTCATGCGAATGCACCAAACTCCATCTTCAACTCTTCATACAAGTCTTCATTTTCCTATACTGAGGGGCAACCTCCTTATTTGCTATAAGTGTAATTTAACTCCTGAAAATAGAGATCACCAGGCAGTGTAAATCAACAACTTTTATCCTTTATATTTCATCCAAGTTCAGATTTCAGAAGGGATTTACCTCGATACTCTTCACTTCTTCTTCAAATATTCACAGTAACTGCACAGTTTTTAAGCTTAGAAAAGTTCCAGTCATCCACAGTAACAGCGAAGTCTGCATGGTCAAAGGCACACCGACATTCATGGGTTAACGAATTGTGAGATATCTAAATTTACTCCAATAGAATTCTAATTTCCGGAGTACGTGGCCCCTATTTACTGCACGAGAGAGAATTGAATTCTTGCTCTCCGAGTTTTCTTGGCACTACACCCCTTTTTCCAGGACGTGGGGGAATCCATCATCGCGTTCTGGTGGTGGTCGGCAGGGTTTGGCAAATTGCTCCGCTTCCCATGTGAAAAGGTCTCATCAGACCAAATGAGATGTCACGAAATGGAATTCCGCTGCCTGCACTAGCCAAACGAACCGCTTGTCTCATGCGAGCTGCTGAGTGAGAATTTTCTTGCTACAGTGCTTAATTGATTCCGTCTCGATCAAGCATCTCTCACCCCTCCTACTTTCTTGACAAAAACGTATGAAATGTCAACAATGACCACAATTGTGTAATCAAGAGTAGAATTAAATTTTGTGGCCCACCTCTGGAGTGGATGATCCGCTGCCAAGTTGAATCGTCGACCTCTCGAAACTACAGCGGTTTAGGGTGTTGTACGAAAGCTACAGTGCAGGGATGGACGAATGAAGGGAAATCACAGATTGAAGAGGATGGCGTTTTCATGATGAGCTCTATGAGTGCAACTGGAAGGATTTCTCGATAGGATAGTCAAGTGTGTCGTATATTGGGCGCGGGTCCAGCACAATCCGAACAGGGAATAAGGTAGAATGCCCTTAAACCGCTCAAATAAGAGATTCAGCATGGTTGTGGACATCGTGTGTATTGTTTGTAATTTTTCTTCGATGGAGAAACAAGAGGGAGAGTGAATGCAAAAATTTCCAGAATTAAATAGCAAAAGATGAATTTACCACAAATTTTTGAAGTCAAAAGTGTACATGACCTTAAACCGCTCAGTAGACTCTCCTTTGTGGCGGGTCACGCATGTAGCAAAAACCGTGCAAAAAGATTCCAGATCAAGTCACTATGAACCCTCAGATTTCAGAATATTCTTTTTTGCCGTGGGTGCAAAAAGGTCCAGGCCATGGGCGGTTTAACAGGCAGTCTAGCATGCGCTTCAGGGGGGCCGAACGGTTTAAGGGCATTCTACCTTATCAGTCGTACCATGATTCAGTACCTCTCCTCCGGAATAGGCTCTTTCGAGATGCTGCACATCCAAGACTTGAGGGATCCAGCGATTCGTTCCTCCTTAGTGGAGGAAGCTGATCGAAATTGGTAACTAACCGAAGTTAAGAAAGCCAATCATCTTCTCAACATGCAAAGGTAAAACAAACAAAGTTTAGTCCGAAATAGGCGACAAATTGCTGTAGGGGTCATCCCGGCCACTTGCAAATCTGCTTGCTTCACCACCACAAATGTTCAGATTAATTTGCGTCGGTGTTTTTCAAGCCGAATCTACAGTTCGTTAGAGAATTGGTAAGGTGCAATGAATGCCTTGGGCTGTATGTACCGCAGCTCATCAAAGGACAGCGCTGCCAAAAAGTCATCAGTCACTCAATGTTTTAAAAACAGAATGTGAAAGTATAGTTTTTGTTGTACAACGGTGTTTGAATCCTTCTCTCGAAAGCAACACCCATGGTGAAAGTGGTTACCACTTTCACTGGTCCAATCGAAGGTAGTACGAGATTAAGCCGTTTTGATACAAACTTTGAAGAGCTATAACTTCTGCATTTAAAGTCTGTTTTTGACAAAATTATTTGGGTTGTGTGACAAATCAAGTCTAGTTTGTGTGATCAAAATTGCAGAATGATACAATAAAGTATGAATGAACGGCATGTATTTTAGTGACACCAGCTTTTGGTTTTGAGATTTCAAACATTGGGCATGTTTTACCAGTGCAAGCCAATCATGAGATGTATTAAAAAAAATAAAAATAAAATTATGAATTTTTTTTACATAAATATTATGTTAAGATGATTCCTAATAGCTTTTTAGTTGGAAGCTTATTGATCCAAATTAGTTTAGTATTGGATTGGCCATGATGAAAAAATGAATGAAATTTGAGGATCTACATCTCCTCCATCTATTGTTAGATTTCAGCTTTATTTTTTGAGATGAACTCCAAATAAAGTATAGTTTTAGTGGTAGAAACCTTGACCAGATCAAAAATGTTTTGTAGATTAGGCACTAGTTTGAGTGCAAGAGGTGTATCTTTGGTTGACTTTTCCTTTGAGTTTATTTTTTTTGGAAATTTTCACCATTGCAAGGCTACTGTAGGAGTCAATATAATTTTTTGATAATCTTTTTTGGTACAAGCGTGTTATTGAGATGAAGGCAAACAACTTTCTCATTGGTGACTTTTTTATTGCAATTTACTGGTTTGTAGATATTCCACTCTAAAGTGAAAATGATGAAATTTCATCGTGTTTTTTAGTACTAATACATTATAATCTCCCAATCTATGAGGGTGCAAGACTTAGCATTTGGTCCACATGATCTACGATAAATCTACTATAAGTTATAAATTAGTAAGGTAGTTATAAGTTAGTACAATGGAGATCTCATCATATTACCTTCATTTTCATCTGTGACACTTCCTTTGAAAATGTGTTTTTTTGGCTAAAAATAGGCAGGGACATTTAGGAATTAGTGGCACAACGAGTGGAGCCAATGTAGCTATTTTGCAATTTGGAAAGTAATCACCCACTAATATGTGATCATCACACATGAACGGAACACATTACTTTCAGATGCACTTCTAGCATAATATGAGAAAGCAGATTTCAATGATGCTCCCCAATGATACCGCAGTGAGTAGGGCAGCATTTCGGTGTAGCATCTCAAGAGGACCAGGTTTTTGTTTTCGTCTGAAATCACAAGAATCTACTCAAGAGTGGTTATTTGTAACTTGTGACCCATGTTTGTAGTTTAGTGCTTTTTCGCATGATGCACACTTCGTCGACAGCTGGGTTGTACTGATACTATGCCTTCACGAAAGTGCTGGCTCTTGGAGATCCACCTGCGGTCATTTTGATCATATGACTCGGTCAGCTTCATTAGAAAACACGGTGTATCTGATAAGATAGAATAGGCAAGAACCTATATCCATTATCTACCTGCAATTTCCTCTAGCAACCCAAGCAGAAAGAGAGGAAGAAAAAACACAACCACAGCAGCATAACCTTTTGACGACATTTATACCTATCATTGAGTAAAAGGGACTAGATTCTTGGTCAATGACAGGAAGGTGAGTAGCGTATTTTGACAGTAATAGATTTCCCTGTTACAGCTTCAAGCAATCGAATTACTTGATGATCTCTGTGCGCATATGGAATTCAAACAACTGAGGTTAAATATGATAGATGAGCACTCAAGACGAAAAGGTACATGCAGCGAGAATCTAGTTATTCATTAAATAGTGTCTGCATGAGATGAATACGGATAACAATTAGCCTATTCGCATTACAGTTGAAAACTTCCTTCGTGGGAGACATAGCCTGCAGCGACGCGGAACAGAGCCTTCAAACAACAACTACGGTACAAGCGAAGTAAGAAACCGTAAAATTGCTGTACAAAGTAAATAACGACCTGGACATGCATAAAACTCATGATTGCAACGTACCAAAGTACTGCAAGTCGCATAACAGTCCATCACATCATGGTCATTGAATCAGTCGTAAATGTCCGTGATATAAGGGGAAGTAACTTGCGTCTGACAAGAGCCTAATGCTCAAATAGACTTGATAGGGCTCAAAGAGACTTGATGGGCCGACCCAAATAGGCACAATACAAGCGGCTCTTCGACAAGGACCACAACTACTTCAATCCTCAACTCATCGATTCACAAAAGAAGACAAATCACGCATCTCGAATCTCGAGTTTACGTAGACAAACTAGATATCTGATCCAGCGTTTTCTCAGGCGCAAGTGGTTTGCTCTTCGGCAGAACACTATGACGACAATACTGCCATCATTCTAACTACGCTATAAGCTCCAAACCATCGAACCCGTTATTATAATAGTGCCAGATTTGAGGAGCAGCCAGATTCTGACACGAGTAACTCATCTGGACCCAATCACCTTGTACATGCGTGCATCTCTACACACATTGCAAGGCAGTTCGACCTGTACTATGCCTCAAATCTTCTCGGAAAGTGCTCAATGAAAACTTTGAGCTAAACTAATCCCTCTCTAAATCCACACACTACTTCAGAACATCATCATTACTGCTCTGTCCACTTGTTCAGTTGAGATATATAGGGCAACTACATTCTGAGACCTAACCTCGTTTAACAAGCTCTGAGAAGCTAATGCTCATGATCGAGAATGCCCTCTGATGCTCATGTTGCAATGCTCGTCAAGAAATGATGACAAGCTCGACAGCTCAACAGGAACATGGATCTGCCTAAACTTCATCATTATCACTATCGCCCTTCAGAACCTGTAGCCACTATATGAAATCAGGTGATGATATGATGATCTCTTACAGAAGGGTGGCTACGTACAGTGCAGGGTGCTTGCACACTTGTGAGCCTATGTCGCAGCAGCATGTAGATGGAGATAGGTCCAAAACCGAAGGCTCCACCGTAAAAAAATACTGCAGGAGCAAGACCCTAGTCAAGAACATAAAACGAAACTCCAGCAAGCCAAGACGAAAAGGCTGTACGAAGGAACAATTTAAGCAAGGTCACGCTCTACACTCGCAGACATCTTTACAGATCTACCAAATTAATAATCGATGATGAAATTAAAGTGCTTTCAAATTGCATCATAGTTGCCAATGTAGAACACTTATAACACCTATAACAAATTTCCGGAAGGAAGCGATGAGCAAAGTGCATCATTTCTACGCTGCAACAGCATCGGTTCCGTCAAGATAGTAAATCTAAGCAATGTTTGTTTCCTAGTCAATGGAGTGACAGAGTCAGATTGCCTCATTTAAGAAGGGAAGCACTGCAACAGGCGGATGCACTCGAGATCAGATTCAGAATTCCTGTTTCTGGTCCAAGAAGAACAAAACGGACTCCATTGAGCAACATCCCAAGGTTAAGGAGAGGCTTACGTTCAGCAGCATAGCAGGAGTAACAAGCTCTGACTGCACGAATGCTGTTAGATCGCTGGAGGCTACTGTACCACAATTCAAATGGAATGTAAAATATGTTAATGCCGAGAGGATGAGAGCCCTCGAGGACGCGAAGAAGAACTAGCTCCAAACGGACCATCCTTATCAAAATATGGGCTGAACATGCAGATCGCTTTGCACGGCCGCCAACTGAATCGCTTTATAGGACATTATACATACTAGCAGTATGCTTCTGAGCTACTCTCTGTAAGTATCGATGCCAGATGCATACTTAAGACTGCTCTGCAGAACCCTTTAGTACGTGGTTCTAGAATCCTGACAGTTGTTGGCTCCTTTGACGAGAGACTTGATTTGGTGTCAATCAGGCATTTAACCCAATGAACGTCATGCGACGACGATCTTGACAAGAACCATTGACATGTCCTATCATGAATGACCTACCATCGCGTAGTCCTGGTGTAAAACCGTTTGATCATAGACAGGTTTGGTCATTTGAGCTTCTCGAGACGCAAGCATAAATACTGATCTTCGCTGCCTTCAATTCCTCCATTTTTCACAGGGACGTCGCTGAAGTCATTTTCCTCAATCCTAAGAACCATGGATATTATCCTCAGAAACGCCTCATCAATTCTTTTGCTTCGTGATGCTCCCCACGTCTGCTTTCGGCAGGTCTGTCACCTGCACGTGATACAACAGCAACACAATTAGGAGGAACCAGAACCACCACAGCTTCTAAAAACTACAGTCTGTTGTCACAGATTCCGCACTACAGATTCAGGAGAAAAGAATGCATCCAAGCTTCAACTATGATGCTTTCACGTGCAAGATTCTAACATTTGCTTGAACCTACCTTCTATTGCATAAAAATTACAACTTAGGGCCGAATATAGACCCATCTCTTCAAATAGCTCAAATTGAACATAATTCCCAAGGCAATCTTCTCAATGTTAACTTGGCAGGCAATAGTGACGATTAAAAACCTGTTGCGAAGCAGTCGCTTTGCTTTCTTGACGAGGAAATGAAGCACCTTCCTTACGCTCCCCAGTTTGAGCTATCATTGGCTCCAATAGCCTTAGTCTATCCTCCATATATTCCAATCGCATTCTCAAAGCTTCGAAATCTGGAGTCCTGGAATTCAACATGGCTGCGACTTCTTCAAGCTCTACACCTACCTCGATCTCTAACTCCGCTTCAACCAATAACTCGATTTTAGCATCTCGTTCCTGCATCCGTTTCATTCGGGCTCACCATAATCAATCAGTCGTTATGAACAAAATTTCAAAAAGATGTCAAATCTACTAATGTATGAGAAGGCAACCAAGTCTTTCGCAACCTGCACTATCCCTAAACACCTTAATAAATATAAACAACACAAAATTTCAAAGAGATCACCTTCAGCATTTGACGCTGATCGTAGCGAGAATACTGGGCGACAGCGTACACGGCTGCAAGTGATCAAAACTTCCATAAATACGCATCCTCCTTAGAGACAATCAAAACTGAAGAAAACAAGAGCTCCAAAATCTAACGAGTTCAAAAAAGGAAAGAAACACGATCAACATTAACACTTTCAGTTAGGCACATGACGACCTACATCACCGAAACAATAAAGCACTAGATCCTTTCTTCACCAGAACACCAAAATGCTAACAGAATGCATCACTCAATTCCTCTCAAAATCAACTACAGGCATTGCCATTGACAGTGAATAACTTTGAAACCTAGCCATCGACAAAGCAAAGGCAATGAACGTCTCTGACCTAAAAAACATCTGTAGGTGGAGGTAAATGAGGACAATTACCTAAAGGCGGCAAACAAGCAAAAAAGAATTGCACGAGGTGAAAGTCCCACCTGACCAGATCCACAATGCAATGAGCCTCTTAATATGATGAAAAACACGAACTATACGCCCAAGAACACAGGAAACACGGCACATTGTGAAAAGAGATAACTTAACAGGAAAATGAGTTGAATATGCCACACCTCAATCTGCTGATCAAATATGACAGATAACCTAATACCTGAGATTAAGCACTTGCACTAACCGAGCGTCACGAAGAATAACTAAACAACTCTCATATTTGACACCACGGAAATAGACAAAAAGAAAGAAATGTGAAACGAAAAGAAGAAAGATAAACTCCTGCACATTACTAGCAGAAGTTGTGTACATAAGCTGTGCTACTGTCGATTCTCAACCTAAAGCATATAGTCATATTCAATCCATAAGCCCTAAACCCTAAGATTACGAACCTTGCAACTTACATTTCAAGAAGTGGATTATTACAAGAAAGCTCCTAGTCTTGAGATTCTAAGCAACAGGAACTCGGGAAATATACCCGAATTTGCGCTCATCCTGATTTGAGGAGGACATAAGGAGACGCGCAGCCGTTTGAAGATCCAGTCGGTCTTCACGAGCAGCATCTTCCATGGACTTGCGCGTTAACACTTTGTCGCTCAACCAGTCAGAGTTACCCGAAAGCGCTCGAGACTGCGCCAAACTTCTGGATACGCGCCATGAACACCATCTCTCAGTCGAGAATCCGATCCTCCTCAAAGTAGCTTGAACCGCAGCCATTTTGTACTACAGAAAATGATCCATCTGCCTCGATATGTTAATATTAAATCCAAGAACTTCCTACACCAATACTCAAACCCAGTCTCGATCAAATATTCTCACTATAGAAAATATCCTGCATCTCGCGACATTCCTCTACTTAAAATGACGATTCAATTGACAAACTCTGCAATTGCGAGGATATCGAGAAAACGATGAAGTTCAGGTCGTCCAGAAAGTTTCATTCAAATATCATCCATCCAATCATGAAATGTCATTTCTTTGAAAGGTTAACTCTTTGGCGCTGAGGCCACCATTTTTGGTCGTTCCTACCCGTGTCTCCATGTACAATAGGGTGACATTCAAATTGGCCGTTTAGTAGTTCCAGGGATAGTGTCCTACACTAATGCCAACTTTGACACCCTCCCCAAAGCTGAGAAATTTTTATTTTACCATGAAAATTTGGGGACAACATTATCTTTATGTTGAAAACATGCATACCAAATTTCAAGTCCAGGAGACTTATACAAAAAAACTTATGCAAGATCTACCAACATGGGATAGCTGTGAGAAAAGTGTCACAGCTGCCAACTTTGACACCCTCCCAAGAATTGAGGAAATTTTTTTTGCCCATGAAATTTTTGGATCAAAAACATTTTTATGTTGTTTGCATGTGTGGAAAATTTCAAGTCCAAAAGACCCATACAAAAAATAATATTCCAAATCTATCAACATGTGTAGTTTTGAGAAACAAAGGGGAAAACCATTTTACTACTTCCAACTTTGACGCCCTCCTTAGGATTGAGTTTTTGTTGATACATGGTGAAATTTTTGGCACAAGATCATCTCTACGCTGGTAACATGTGAGATAAATTTCAAAGACAAAAGACGTACATAAAAAAAGTTATTCCATATCTACCAACGTGTATGTCCTCCATTAGCGTCAATCACTGCTAGTAACCTAGAGGGCATAGAATGACATAGTTGAAGGAGCTTTGTACCATTGACTAACTTCCACTCTCTTTCAAGAACTACCTTCAACACATCTAAGTTTCTAGGGCATTGTTTGCCATGTTGCACAACATCTTTTAACATCCTCCAAACGTTCTTGATTGGATTGAGATCGGGAGAGTTTGCAGGCCAATTGAGCTTTTCGAGAAGGTGGCTTTGTCTCCATTCTTCACATATTTTGCTCCTATGGACGGGTGCCCCATCTTCCATAAGCACTCCTTGTGGATTTTGACCCATGAAATGAACCAATTTGGCATCGTAAACCACTTCTATAAAATACTTAGCAGAACGTTGACCTTTAAGCATAAAGACAAGTTCTGACTTTTTTCCTCCGGCAAATGCGCCCCAAATCATTAACCCCTAAACGTCCCTAGTGTCGTTTTTGTGCATTCTGGATGGGGTGTGGGGATGTTCGCAAGGCTGCCACTTCGTCATCCGTCACCTTTTTCATCCGATTTTTTTTCTCCCTCACAGTAAACCGGGTTTATTCTTCATTGGCTTTTACCACATGCGTGTAGGAGTTACTGTGATTTTTGTAGAGTGATTTGAAGTGCGATGGGTTTTTGTTTTCATGGTGATTTGAGAATTTTGATCAAAAATTTTAGTGCTCGGGTAAGTGAGTAGGGCAGAAGGCCTTCCTTGGGCAGTAGAAAAAGAAAGATTTTGCAAAAGATGAGTTTCAGCCATACAAGGGGGCATGGGAAAGATGTAATAAAGTTTTATTGTCAGAATTTCTGCCATGGTGGGTGCGCTTCACTTGTTACACATTATATTATTCAAACAATTCTAGCCACTTTTCACACACAAATTGGACAATTCTATGGGGAGGATGATGCAAATAAAGGGTTCAGCGTCCCTACAATCAACCTACTACCCCAAACTTCATAAATTTAGTGCCTATCATATCTACTTAGCATGAGATTCATGAGATTGAAGGTTGAAGTTTCCATACACCAAACACATGCCCACCAACCAAGCCCACATACAATAGTGAGGATTTTATTGCCACAATTCAATGCCCACCTAAGCCATAGCCTTCTTACCAATATGTCATCAATACTCTACAATTTCAGCTACTACATGTACACAATACATGGAGGCAAGAAACATGAATCTACAAACTTCTACTTGTTCCTACACACAATCATGGAATCCACCACAAACTTAGTTGATTTGGCAAAACTAGAGATTGAGAGGTGGGGAGCACAAGACAAGGGACTAGGAGAATTAGAGATTGAGTGCATGAAAGCACTTCTCAATAAGGACTATCTTCTACAACTAGATTGTTCTAAGAAATTGAAGAAGGAAGATTCTCCAAGAGGGCTTAGACATCTTTTCTATCACCATGTTAGTGCAATCCTAGGGTGGAAAGAAAGAGTATGTGAGGGTGATCCACATGGAATTAGCCCTTTGTTGTATGCACTATTGAGAGAGATTTGGGCTGACAAGCACGAAAACATCAACCATGAGCAATCAGTGGGAGAGGGAGTTGAGAGGTCCAGGGCAGTCCAGCAAGGGAGGAGTTCCATCGAAGGCCAGGGGTCCAAGCAGGGATCCGGTACCTGCAGGGAGGGGTCGTACCAGATCAGGCTCCCACAGCTCACCACCGACAGCTCGGCAGCATTCCAGTCGAAGCGCTGGAGAGGAGCGGCACCTAAACGGCCGAGACTCAGGGTCGCAGGGAGTCAACATCGACGGCCTTCGCGGCCACGATCGCCCTCCAGCAGCGACAACGACAGGCCCTCCTCCGGCAGCAACGACAGGCCCTCCTCCGGCGGCAACGACAGGCCCTCCCCCGGCGGCCAGGAGTCCGCAGCGATCTCCCAGAAGTCGACAGCGTCCGGGGAGGGGTCGGCGGAGGGAAGTGCTGGCAAGTGATTCTCTCAATCCCGCACCAGCAACTCCGGTTCAACTTGCGATTGCCATGCCTGCAGATTTGATAGCACCAATGAGAGTAAGGGTTCTTCAAAATCATGATCTAGATGAGCTAGTAGAAAGTCATGAAGAGACATGGGTCATGGGCACAGCCTTACCTTCTTACGTATGTTCAGATACTCAAAGATTAATGTACGAAGTTGAAGTGAATGGAGAGCTTGTAAATGTTCCTTTTGGATTCATAGAGTCTATCTATGCACACACTGAAACCGCACATGAGGAGGACATTTCACAATTTGTTGAAGAGAAAGAATCTTCCGCTGCGTCAGAGAGTTCCGACAGCGGAGATGATCTAGATTACCTACTTGCGAGAGACGACGTCGGTGAAGAACGAATCGAGCTTGATGTCTTCAATATTGCAGCTCCCACCACCAGATCTAACCCCGCAAGCCCAAGTCCCAAGATCTGTAGACAGCAGGGTCACGGAGGGCGAGCCGGACGCCTCCAACGCCTCGAGCAGCCTGCGGCAAGGAAGGGAGAGAGCCCGTCGTTGGGGGTCTCGAGCAGCCTGCGGCGGCAAAGAAGGGAGAGAGCCTGCGTTACTGCGAGGAGCGGCCAGCGGCTCCCAAGGCGGGCTGCGCCCAAGGCGGGGCTGCCAGCTCACCAAAGTGCCGTTGCATGCAGGATGTCCGGGAGGCGACATTGCGACAACGAGGCAGTCGGAGCGCGTGAAGGCCTACGGGAGGTCAGCTGCTCTGCCACAGGGGAGGAGCTAAGGCGGGAAGGGTTGCAGGAGGTCACCGCTCCCTAAGCGAGGAGGTGATTTGGCGGGAAGGGAACCAATCGGAGGGCACCTCCTCGCTTATAAAGGTTAGAGTCATATTACCTTGATACATCAGGTCTTTTCCCTATTTTATTTGTACCGAAGATCAGCCGCAGGTGTTTTGGATGACCACTGTACTACTTTGTGTTCGGAGATCGAAAGGTTGATTATTATGGAATAACGCTTTCAACTTGATAAAGCAGTGAATTTCATATCATTGTCACCTCTATCCTCATAGTGATGTCGATCTATATATTGGTTCTTGGTGATTTGCATCTGTCGATGAACCTCGTACAAGCAGGTGCATGCCTTTCATGTGGCAAAGTTGCATATCCATGAGATGGAGACGGTTGATATTTCCTTCATGGATTTAGTTACCTTTTCGAAATGTGTCGAATTGTTCAATTTGAATTTAGAATCCAGTGTTTTTGATCATGAGGCGAAGTGTCATTCCCAATCCTTTATGAGAATCATGAGCGTCTTTCGAAGTACCTTAATTTTGTAAGCAAAGACTTACCGACAAGTTCACAATACCGCACATGTATCACGTGTGTCTACGGGTACCAGGGAGTTGTGGAGTAAAGTAATTCAGAGGGCACCAGTCTGCTAGGCTCCAGCAGCGACGAGGAGACTGAAGTCAACGCGCCAACAAGTCAACATGAAGAGCAAAGCAACAACAACGTGCATGTGGGGTCAAGCAATATTTTGAGAGAGGGAGACGACTTATTGGAACGCGAGTCTCTTTCACCCAACAGTCAATTGCATTTACGAGGTATGAGAGGTGGGGCACTTACTCAAGGGGTAAGGGGTGTTACAAGAAGGACACGGGGTGGAAGAAGTGTTCTTGAGAGGGCATCAGTATGTTGGGATACTGGTCCTTCTTTCAAGGAATGTTATGAAGACCACTTTTGGGGCAAACTAAGGTCTCAATATTCCCATGATAATGTCACATTCATGGGCCCAAATGAGGGGCCCCCACATTTCCTTAGGGAGCTAACTCCCATATATGACATATTTCACAAGTTTTTCTCAATACTCACATTGAAAAAAATATGTAGAGAAACTAATAGGTACGCCGCTTCTATTGACCCAAACACCGGGAGGACTCGTGATCCTTCAAATTGGTGGCGTTTGAAGATGGTAGAATTAGAGGCATGGCTAGGCATAATTATGCTTATGGGTTTGAAGATCATGCCACACTGGCGGCTCTATTGGAACCGGGATGAATAATTCTTCTATTGTAATAGAATTGCAAGGACTATGGGTAGGAAACGCTTTGAAGCAATTTCTAAATGTTTGCATGTTCATGATGATTCGGGAGCCCCTACAGACCGACATCATCCGGATTTTGATAAGTTGGCAAAACTTTGATGGCTTATTGAAGAGGTGAGGGAGTGTTGCATAACAAATTGGAATTTAGGCCAATTTGTGACAGTAGATGAACTAATGGTGCGTTATAAGGGAGGTTATGGGCATGGTATGAAGCAATACATGCCCAACAAACTGGTGAAATTTGGATTCAAGATTTGGGCGGCGGCGGATGCTAACTCCAAATACTTATACAATTTTCAAGTTTACACCGGTGCCAATTTGAAGAAGAACCTACGTGGGGCTAAACCGGGAGAAGCAAAAACCGGTTACGAAGTAGTGATGGGTTTGATGGAGGGATTACATGGCTTAGGCCATGTAGTAGTGACCGATAATTTTTTTACATCTCCTAAATTGCTAGTTGATTTGTATAATTTGGGCACTTATGGCACGGGCACCGTTCGTGCCAACCGCGTGGGTTTGCCAAGTGTCTTGGTTGACAAAAAGCGGTGGGTGAAGGAACCGCAAGGCACCATGGAGTGGAGGATGCACTCCACGGGTTCCCTATGCGCATTGGTTTGGGTAGATAAGAAGCCGGTGCTTCTCTTATCAACCCATGCGGAGCCTTTGCCTCCTAATCCCCGTCTGCCACTAACGGTCCCCCGCTACTCCAAGGGACGTGTTTTGAGGATTCCCACTTCACCGATCCATTTAGAGTATACCACGAAGATGCGAGGCGTTGACGTTTCGGACCAGTTGCGTGGGGTTTATACAACCCTAAGCAAGAGTCACAAATGGTGGCACCGTTTGTTTATGTTCCTAATCAATGCGGCGATGACAAACTCTTGGATTATTCATAAGGCGGAGTGCAAAGCGTTATCACGGGAAACCATGACCCATTTGGAGTTTGTGAAAAAACTAGAATTTGCTCTTATGGAAAAGTGGACCGTGGAGCGTTTAGGAGTGGTGTCGTGGCACACTTCTACACCCGGCACTCACTCATTGGAGAAAGTGCCAAAATCGCGACATATATGTCGCCAATGCAAATCCCGTGATAGGCATACTAGCTATGTATGCCGAGATTGTGGGAACATTTGGATGCACTTGGAGTGCCACGCGAAGGCCCATTTTCCATGCCGACGATGAGCACGGTATGTTTTTTTGCAATTCCTTTCCCTTACATATATATAAGTATTTTTTCGACATTTATGTGTATTCCCCTACATTTATATGCATAGATTTTTACAATTATATATATATATATAATAATAATAATAATAATAATAATTATTATTATTATTATTATTATTTTATTTTTTTGTCAAGTGTCGTATCACATGAATCGCAAAAATGTAATTTTATTGAACAAAGGCTGTGGTCCAGGGAGATGTCCAGCGCTGGAGTTTGGAGCACAAGGCCCCCTCACCTTACAAGGCCACCTTGAGGGCTGAAATTTTTGGCCCCATCTTCAAGGCTGCAATTTTGGGGTAAACCCCCCACCTCCAAGGCTGCCACCATGGGCTAGAAGGAATTATGCATGGGGGGGCCAATGGTGGGCCAAGCATGCCCCCATGCCAGTCAACATGCCACCCAGCAGTCAACCCATGACCTCCCCCCATAAAGGCTATGGGCCCATGACTGCCACTTTTTCTTTTAATTTATTAGGAAAGGGGACCACGCCCTCTTTTATTGCACTTTTTTATTCAATTCCTTTCCTCTTCTTTTAGCTCTAATCTTTTTCGAGCATGTGCCCCTCCATGTTGCCCCTAGCGTGGGCAGGGGCAAATTTAGTGCCTCGAGTTGCATCTAAATTTGACCACCTTGCATTGCAAGGTGGCTTGCTCCTTACTACTATTTTTTTTTTTTGGGTTTTTTTTTGGCATGACTTGATCACTTGATTCTACACATTTCCGTAGTTCCATAATTTTCCATTTGGATGCTCCTTTTTGGAGAATTTCACCCTCGAACTTTAGAAATAGCAACTGCCCATGGAATTTCAGCCCCCTTTCTTGGGCTTTTTTTGTATGGATCTCACATGCTTTTCACAATCTAAGCCTAAAATCTTGCACACTTTTAAATCTACATCCTATCTTCAAGATCGTACGGTTGGATTTTGGAACCCCTTTTCCCATTTGTTTTTACTGGCACTTGAAAAAACGGTCGTTTTTCACCACTTTTCGACTTTTTTACCCCCAGGGACGTTTAGGGGTTAAGGAAGTCCTTCCACTTTTAAAAGTAGGAGCTAGACAACTTGATGAATAACGCTCGTATGTACTTCTCCAAACATGAATTTGCAGAGAATTTTTTCCAATTTCAAAAGCGGATTCATCTATCCAAACAACACGCTCCCACTCTTTTGCACACCATCCACGGTACTTCTGAGCAAAAGCTAATCGTTGAGACATGTGACGAGGTGTCAAAAAAGGTTTTTTGACTGCAATTCGACTAAAAATGTCATTTTTATGTAAGACCCTTTGAATAGTACGTCTACACACTTGAGTAGGACATGCATTGGTAATCTCTGAGAGTGAAGAGCAACGATGAATTTTTGAGTAATGCACAATACTACGAATATCTCTATCACTAAGCTTTTTAGCGTGACTTCCACCGCAAGGTTTGCGCTTGTAGGTTCCATCTTCTCTAAATGTTTTTACTAACCTTGTAACTGTTCTAATAGGAACTCCAATAGTAACTGCAATTTGAACTCCTGTAAATCCTCCCACACTCAAACCTATAATGCGAGCACAAATTTCATCTGAAATTGCCATCATAAACTTATAGAGTGATTGATGTTAGCTACAACAGTAGAATAGGGATTAGAGTAGAGCAAGGAAGGGAGAAGGGAGCCAAGGTGCTGGAGCAGAGAGGAGAGAGAAGGGTCGCCAAAACACAAGCCCATATGCATACATGAAAAATCATTTTGCTCTTACTCACTCATCATGTATGCCCAATGTGAATCAACACTCATGCATCCCACAATACAACACTATTTGTTTTGAGGATTGTCTCAACATTCAGTCTATCACAAATCAAACACACCATTCCCTTTACATAGTGTTCAATAGATATTTAGAAGAAAAAATTTGTCATGTGTCTAATGCACACTTTATGGCCAAGTGGATTCTTCTGCATGGAACATCTCTTCACTTCTTCATTTAGATGTTATTGATCTTTTTGAGAAGCATTTATGTTTGGTGGCTTACTCACATGATTGAGTTCAATGAAAAAGCATGAGGTGTCAAAGATATTTTGACATTTTCAATATGACCTTCAAATTGTTTATCATAGTTATACATGTTGATAGATATGGAATAACTTTTTTTATGTACGTCTTTTGGCTTTGAAATTTATCTCGCATGTTACTAGCGTAGAGATGATCTTGTGCCAAAAATTTCACCATGTATCAACAAAAACTCAATCCTAAGGAGGGCGTCAAAGTTGGAAGTAGTAAAATGGTTTTCCCCTTTGTTTCTCAAAACTACACATGTTGATAGATTTGGAATATTATTTTTTGTATGGGTCTTTTGGACTTGAAATTTTCCACACATGCAAACAACATAAAAATGTTTTTGATCCAAAAATTTCATGGGCAAAAAAAAATTCCTCAATTCTTGGGAGGGTGTCAAAGTTGGCAGCTGTGACACTTTTCTCACAGCTATCCCATGTTGGTAGATCTTGCATAAGTTTTTTTGTATAAGTCTCCTGGACTTGAAATTTGGTATGCATGTTTTCAACATAAAGATGATGTTGTCCCCAAATTTTCATGGTAAAATAAAAATTTCTCAGCTTTGGGGAGGGTGTCAAAGTTGGCATTAGTGTAGGACACTATCCCTGGAACTACTACACGGCCAATTTGAATGTCACCCTATTGTACATGACGGAAAGATTTTGACGATCAAATCTTTTCAGTGCCTATGTTATCTTTTCAATGTTTGTATTATCTTTTCAATTTCTTCTCACTCTTTCTCTTGTTTACATGATAAAAAAACCTGTTGCTTGTTTATGTTGCAATATGCATTGATGTAAGTTCACACTTTCTGCTAAGAAAACCTTTTGCTTGTTTATGTTGCAATCTGCGTTGATGTGAGTTCACACTTTCTACCTGTATCTAGAAAAATTCCATTGTTGTGATTGGGTACACGAAATTCTAGTTATAATATTATTATTTACTACTAGGATGGCAAACAGTCAGAGCAGTCTTTTCACATTGAAAATGTGCAGATGACTGAAAGATGGCCGCCGTTGAGTGAGTACTTGATGTGCAGGGTAGCTGCTGGACATGAAGGACGCAAGGGCTTTATGCTTAGGTACTGGGAGAAGAAGATTCCGGGGATGGAAGTCGCAACACCACTGCGTCATACCATTTCTCCACTTGAGATTGGAGTATGTAAACTTAGCGTTTAGGATAAAACCTTCCTTTCTGACTACAGATTGACTTACACAGTACTGGATTTGGATGCTTTGTGGGTATGGCCATTGTGGGTCCAGAGAAGCTTCTCCTGGCAGTACTCGAGCGTAGAGCCCTTTCCGTCCGCAACCCCCCCCCCCGCACCCTGCACATCAAGCAATCGTACTGACAACAAACTGGCTAAAAAAGCCCAAATTACTGTACTTGCAAATTCCGGTTCTACATATCCTTAAACATGTGTTGAGGAAAATGAAACAAACAACGGTTAACCGGAGCAGTTAACAGAGCCACCAGATCAATGTAGCACCATGCATCAAGCAATGCACAATTGCAGAAGTCCGCGGATGTGTAGTAGGGATTTTGCCCTAGTCTAAACTACTTTTAGTATAGTGTGGTTCAACGGTAGAAAAACAAAATAGTCTGTCGTATTGTGACTAAGGTCACATGTATTTGCGGTATAAGTGTAACTATGTATAAACGTACCTGAGGGCTTGTCTTGCGGCGATTCACTCTTATACCCAGGGATCACCCAATTTGGGTTACTGTCATTACCAATGCACTATATCTAGACTCAATGCAGTCCCAGTCCTGTCTAGTATTCTAAGGGAAGTCAATAGTTCTGGTCAATAGTTCAGGTTATGTCAATAGACCTAAATGCAGACTATCACCTAGTCAAAATGCCGATATAATATTTTGAAATAATAGGCATAAATATTTAGTCAATAGGTCCAATCCCAGTGTATTATATACGATACTATTTACACAATGCCTAGCGAACAGTTTGTCAATAGATCCAAATGCAGGGTATGATATAGAATCTGCCTACCTCTGTGCAGCTCACCAAGTCTCTCAAGTCAATAGGTCTTGTACACATGCAATATGTATGCAATTATGCCCTGCACAAACACACACTCAGCTCAATCTCCTGTTCAAACACTCAATAATAGTTTAAAACTCCAAGAATACCCAAAAAAATGTCAAACCCAAACCCAGGAACTTACCCTAAAATTTATGTCAATAGGTCTCACTCAATTTCAAATTTCGGTCTTATTATTCAAATTCTTTAAATAATCCTATTACTTACTCCAAAACCAAAGGCAAACTCAAAACTCAACACTTAGTTTTCAAACAAATTTCGAACAAACTTGTCTAATTGGGGTATTTTGGAAATTGATCTTTCAATTTTAGAGTTGAATTTGGAAAATCCAACCGTAGGATCTTGTTCAGAGCTGTCCAATTAGACTAGATACCCAATTTCAAAACAATTGCCCACACGGATTCTAAGTTGTAAACGATAAAAGATCTAGGGAAATTTGACTTAAAATCAGGCCAGCAGACCTATGACCGCGGAGAAGGAGACCCCAAGACCGCCCGAAGCAGGCCCTATGGCCGTCCGTTTTTCATCGCACAGACAGCCTGAAATCCCTAATTTCACCGCAACGAGCCAGCGATTCGAATTCGCTCAATTCAACACAATTTCACTTCAATCTCTGTCAATTTCACACTCTAATCTCCCATGGATGCAAAATGCAGCACAATTGGTAGCTTCACAGCTTAATTGAGAGCCAAAGTTCATACAAATTTCTACAATTCTAACTCAAAATTTCTCAATTTTCCAACCTGCAGACAACTTGAAACACGAACTCTTCGATTCTCTCTCAAGTCAGCATCTTGGTTCTCGATGGATTCAATCAAGTTGTAGCTCCTCGTCTTTTTGATCGTCAATCAGATCCTCAGTTTCGGAACTACTCAGAGCTTCGACCTACTTTCCGCTTAGATTTTGACCAGCACCTTCGGTCTTCCAAACTGGACTCTCAGGAACAGACAGCGTAGGTGAAAGCATTTGGTGGCATCAGCCTGTCTAACATAACAATCTGTACACAGCACACACCTTGTTGATGTCGACTTCAAACCTTGATCACTTCGATCACCTCCGCAGCACTCCCTTGTCTCGACGATCAATCTTCAATTCCGTCTCCTCACGATTCACTCCTGCTCCAATTTTGCACCTTCTCGACAATCCAGCACCAACTCTTCGTACTTCCTCGTCCCAAATCTCTGCTCCACCTGACGACTCTGGCGCACGATCGCTTTTGAATTTACTCACTCGCCACCACTCAAAGACATCACAAAATGGAATCACCACACGTTCTCTTTGAATCAACAGCGTGCTCACCAATTCCACATTAACAAATCCTCACAAGCAAGAATTCTCTCATACACATAATCAGACATACAAATTCCTCACACAATTACACAGATTCTACACACAGGAAGCAAAGAGCAAGGACGCGCATTCTTCATACAAATGCCGTAAAATTACAAAAGCAGGAGGGTGGTTATGCGCGGGGAGGAGAAGGGTGCGCCCCCTGCGAGAGGCCGCGGCCACTTCATCCTGCCTCGTTCATCCATTGTCTTTTCATCCATCCTCTAATATACTAATTATTTTTAACACTAATTCTATCAGGTTACCTTTATTGAAAGCTTTCTATTTTTAATAACTTTTAAAGTAACTTTTTGATACTTTTTCGCATCTATAATATTATATCTATCCAAAAAGTAAAAAGTTTCTAAAATAACTCTATAAATGTTAATAAATAGTTACTATAGGATGTATTTTGAATCTGATATTAGTGCACATTTTTTACGAAAATTAATGACTGACGTGTTGAGTGCATGGAGTTGATCACATGTAGTAGTGCGTCTGTGCGTGCAGTTGATCACATGTAGCTAGCTAGCTAGACATCAGAGGCGATGGGGAAGAGTAGTGATCGATGAATCTGACTATCTTTATATAATTGATTAAAAACCACTACGTATCAGCGTTGCCCTTAGGCATGCGCGGGAAGTAACGTCCCGCTCTCGCCGACTACGTCGGCTATCTCGTTAGTCGTGTCGGTTTCTGTCATCGAGTATGTGCTTCGAGTCTCGCTGTCGATGTTCGTCGTCTATCCGTCCAGCCGGTGTGCTTGGTCGGGTGTGCTTGGGTCCATCGTGTGCGGGGTTGGATGCTTCACATTTGTGAACCTTCACGTTTGACAACATTACAATGCAAGTCTACTTCCAACTGCAAAAGAAATTCTATGATGGATAGCCCCACTGGAATACTGGATATTTTCCACAACCAGGGGCTCTTTTTGAGTTCCCAAGCATAACCGCAGTTCAAAATTTTAAAAAAACTAATTTATCCCTTCCCACAAACTACAAAAAAAAAAGAAAAAAGAAAAAAGAAAAAAAAACAAAATCCAAAAAAAAATCATTTACTCTCAAAAAAAAATTTAAAAAATTGCATGAAGTTGGGATTGAATAACTCAATTTTCATCCTCCAAAAAAAAAATTGAAAAAGAGTGAGTTATCCCATAATAATTGCACCTAGAAAAAAACAAGGTATAAAAACCCCCTCCTCCAGATCAATTTACAAGTCGGCACATGAAGACCATTGATCTTCAAGATCAATGGTGGTGGAGTGTTAAGGCTCTAAGGCCAGTGAAGCCAGCGTTATGGGAAATAACCACACTTCCCTTGGCCAATGGGGAGGTGCCACCTCTACAATTTTTCCTTGAACTGCGATTATGTACTAGGTAACTCAAAAAGAGCCACATAACCAGTGAGGCATCCTTCCGAGCTGCGGAACCATAACCGCAGTTCAGGCAAAAACTATAGAGGTAGCACCTCCTCATTGGCCGAGGGAATTGTGGTTATTTCCCATAACGTCGCCTTCGCTGGTGTTATGGTCTTCAATATTTTGCACCGTTGATCTTGGAGATCAATGGTCTCTATTTGTTGTTTTGTAAGAAGGTAGGGGGAGGGGGTTTTTATACCTTGTTTTTTTTCTACGGGCAATTAGTAAGGGATAAATGACTTTTTTTCAAAATTTTTTTTAGGGAGGATGACGATTGAGTTATTCCCAAGTTTATGCAAATTTTAAATTTTTTTTTTGGAGAGTAAATGAATTTTTTTTGGATTTTTTAACTTTTTTTTAATATGGGGGGAGGGGTAAATTAGTTTTTCTTAAAAGTTTTGAACTGCGGTTATGCTAGGTAACTCAATGGGAGCCCCTGGTTATCAATATCGAGTGGGGCACCTCCCTCGCCGCTACTGCGGCTCGGAAGGATGCCCCACTGGTTATTTTCCATAACCAGTGGCTCCTCTTGCGTTACCTAGTACATAGCAACACCATAGAAAATTTAACTTTATTATTGATTGCGTTGCTATAGATCAGCTTCCAGAGACCTCCGGCAATTGCCAAGGAGCGCATCACAAGTCAAAGCCCTCACAACGACGGAGGAGAAAACAGCAAGCTAAACGCCCCATAGAGACGGAGTAGAGCGGGGCAAATTCAGAGGAGGGCTCAAACACTAGGGCCCATTTACTTTTTGGAACTTTCTTTATAACTTTTTGTATTATTTTTCAGACTTTGAGGGGGTCTAGGGACTCTTTGATTGGCCCATCATGATTAGAAATTCATCAAACTGATTTTATTATATTGTAGAGAGATACATTATATTTTATATCACGAGAACATATTGAAGTGAATTTAGTTCTTCTTTGATAAAAAGGGTTATAAATGAGATGAAAAATAAACGGCAAACTGCGCAATTAGCTATTAACTTCCGAAGAGAAGCGGAATGCTTCATGAATAGCAGAGAAGGGAAATACCTATAAGGAAAAAACTTAAATTGTACAAAATCAGTGTTATGAAGCTGCACACGTTTGTATAGTTTTTGCAGGCCCCGTGTTGTGCACCAGCCATACAACCATATATCAGTTTTTTCACCTACTTTTTACGGCACTTTCGGCAGAGGTAATAACTCATGTTCCATCCTGTGGGTGAGGGTTCGTGGCAGCTACTAAGCCGACGAGGGCCCTTACCCCGTCCATCCACAGACATCCCCTGCCTTGGCCGCCATGAGCCGGCAGCCGCGAGCCGCCGTGGATGGTCGCTGTCGCGACTACCGCGGGCCTCCTGCTCCCCGTCAGTTGACGCGGCGCAGCGCAGCGCTCTCGTCTCCTCTCCGGAGCCCGACGCCGCCACCCTCTTCACGCGTGCGCGCTCTACACCCTCGTCACGAGACTGCTCCACTGCCGTTGTGAGCACCTCAACGCCGACGCTTCATCTTCAGCTGCTCAGTCTCGCAAAACTTCCTAGATTGTTTATGCTCTTTCGGTATTTGTGCAGATGGAGGTATTTGGCAATTTCTTTCGCAATAGTCGACTGGTTTAGGTGGCTGACTTTGCTCTGGATTTCAAATCTTAAACCTGCTTTAAATGTCCAAGCCACAACAAACTTGACCTCTTCGTGTTCGAGCACCACTGCTCCGGTATCGCTCGCATCACTCTCGGTTGTCAATAGCATTATACCTAGACATGCAACAATTGAATGTGTGCACCCATTGTGAATAGGGTATGATAGGATATTGTAACAATTGAATGTATGGGTGTGTGTACTAACTGTTGGTAAGGTAAGATAGGGTATTGTAGTTGATATGATATTGTGCTTACACATGATATTTGTAGTTATAACTTATATAATTGATACTTCAAAATGCACATGCCTATGTTTCTTTTGGAATATATTGATATGGTTTACATTTTTCTTAATCAAGTATCATGTTTTTATGCAAAATAAGGCATTGAAAAATGACACAAATTTTGGTGGTTCAAAGTACCCCTCCACACCCGTTCTCCCGTCATGATCTCATTTGGCATGATGCTATCCGAACCATGAAGGGGAAGTTTGTATTGTGCAAACAAGCTCGCATTCCTACATCACTCTCTCACCTCCTCGTGGCTCTCCTCATGAGTCTCTTCAAGAACTTGTTTACCTTTCCATAGGGAAGATTTCTTTGTTAGTTGTTCTTCTTGAACCCTCTGGCTAAATCGACTGGCAAATTCTTTGTCTTGTTTAACAGGCAATCCATATCATATGAATCGCTGTCATAGCCCTTTATTCTCGATTCTCAAACCTGAGGTAGAAAAATATATAACACATTAGCACATGAAGAGATTAAATAGAAATCTTATCTGATAGTAAACTTTAAGCAAGAAATAAATCAAACTTATAGTTTAAATTGTCAATTTATTGACAGAATGGTAAAACCCAACCGCATTGCATCACTATTCAAAATTACAGAGCCATGCATCTCACAAAATTTGCAATCTTCCCCATGTGGGGCGTCACTCTAATATATACGATTCAAAAAGAAAAATAGCAGTCAAGTACTCAGAATTCATAACTTTACAATCAAATTCCAGTACATCTCTACACAGACAATGAGTACAAGGATTATGCACCTGCAAGCTTGTATCCCACAACTTCTGCAATTTGCAAGGGTGGACATGCAACCGCGGAAGGGCAATCGGAGGAGCGCTTCGGACCGTCAATGAGCCGGGAGCGGGCGGCCCGCGACTGTCGGGCGGCTCGCGACTGTCGGGCGGGGCAGCAGCCCGCGGCAGCGACCAGCCACGGCGGCTCACGGCGCGTAAGCGATGTCCCATGGATGGACAGGGTAAGGGCTTTCGTCAGCTTGGTAGCTGCCACGAACCCTTAGCTCAATCCTGTGCATTATATCACATGCATTTGACCATGTGCATTATATTGTTGGAGAAGAGTATCGACATGGCAATCTGACGTGATCTCCGTACTGCCTCCTTACTGTACCTACAACAGTAGTAACGGCCTAACAACCCAGGTTTGTTAGTGGTCACCCCACTAACTATTAGCACTAATTAGAAGTTATAGTAGCATCAGTAGAGATGCAGCTCCCTAAGCATGTATTTAAACACCGATTCTGGTCTTATCAATTATCTAGCCTTTGTCTCACTTTGTTGGTTCCCACATGGTATCAGAGCGAGAAAGAGTAGACGTCTCACTAAAGAGTGAAACGGGACTGAATTCTCTCTTTGGTCACAACTCAAACACTGCTAACCTAACAAGATCTGAGAAAACCGGGCTAAACAAGACCGAATAGACTTGAACAGAACAGAACAAAGCAGAACTAAAGAAGCAAAGTACAAACCAAACTTTACTGAGAGAGAGGGACTAAGGCGTACCTGACCGAATGCCTCCAAATGGCCCCGGCCAGTTCTATTTATACTCTGCCTAACCGCCCTTGGAACTTTCTAGAATGTTCCAATGGCGGGCCCCACCATGGAACTTTCCGGAAGGTCCTAGAGGTGGGCCCCACCTAGATAACCGCCCTTCTAGAAGACTCTAGAGGTGGGCCCCACCTTCTCGAAGCTTCTATGGTGGGTCCCACATAGGCCATCTACCTCAAATTCTAAAATTTTCTAAAAACTCCTAAAATGGTTTCAACTATCTATCTACTTTTCTAAAGAAACACAAAAATCTAGTTCTCGCTCTGTTACAATTAATCCCCTCCGCTAATGCGGAACGCCCTCGTTTCGCTTCCCGATGATATCTCCAAATGGTTTCTTGACAATGGGTAAGGTTGTGAGCGGGCTCCCATGTTGCATCGTGGATGGGATAACCTTTCCATCGGACTTTGTATTGTAGTTGCGGACGTCCATTGCCACGACGAAGATAGCGGTGTTCCAAAATGCGATCCACTTCATATTCCTCCTGGTCTTCAATCACTACCGGTGGCGGCGGAGGGCGATGTCGGCTGGAAAGCGCTCCGATTCAAGATGAAATTCTTTGAGGCATGGAGACATGAAAAACTGGATGGATGTGGATATGTGGCGGAAGCTCGAGGCGGTATGCAACATCGGATATGACCGTAGAGATTCGAAAGGTCCAATCCACAGGGGTGCAAGTTTACGGACTTGAGTCGATGTAGCTAACGGAAGGTTGGCATTTGAGAAGCGAGAACCAAGTTACCTTCTCGAAAAGGTCTTATGTTGCGGTGGTTATCTGCATATTGTTTTTGTCGATTACGTGCGATAAGAAGGAGTCATTGTCGAGCCTCTTGCAACGCCGATGTTAGTCGTTGTATAAACTCCTCCGTTGTAGGGTTGTTGGTGTTGATGGGGCGGTGGAGCGTTGCGGCGTAATCGGGTCTTGACCGGCGTTGAGAAAGAATGGTGAATGACCCGTGCTTGCTTGGGAACTATCATTATAGGCGAACTCAAAGGGGTCGATACTCATCCCGGTCGTTGTGGTGAATTGCCACAAACGCCCGCAGATATATCCTCCAAGGTCCCGTTAGCACGCTCTGTCATCCATCGATCCCGAGGATGAAAGGTCGTGGACATAGCAAGTCGTGTGCCGAGAAGCTTGAATAGTGCTTGCGAAACTCCCTGTGAAGCGCGGATCCCGATCCGAGATAATGACACGAGGCAATCCATGATGACGGAAGACGAGATGTCGAAGAAGACTCGTGCAAGTGTTGGGGCATCAATATCGGAGCGCATCGCGACCAAATGAATTTGCTTCAAAGGCGGTCCACAAAGACAAAGAACCGCAGTGTGATTACGATGCGTCTGTGGCAAACAAGTAATGATATCCATGGTTACTTGTTCCCATCGTACCGTAGGTAGTGGAATCGGCTGCAGCAGTCCAAGAGGTGCAGTATTGCGTGCCTTGTTCCGTTGGCATAGCTCACAAGAACGCACAAAAGCTCGAACATCACGATCCAAGCCCACCCAAAACCATGTTCTAGAAATCCGTTCTAAGGTCTTCTCACGTCCGAGATGTCCAGAGATAGGAATGTCATGCCCTTCTTGAAGTATGCGGGTTCGAAGTTTAGCATCGTTAGGTACATAAACCCGCTTCTTCAAATAGAGGAGGCCGTCAACGAGGTTGTAATCTTGATATTGCACATCACCTACCTCTACTCGATCGTCACCATTGTGAAGTAAGCATCCTGGTAGGTGGCTTCCTTCCATTCTCTCCTCTCGCTTAGATCCGAACAATACTACTAATGGTAGCAATCTCCCTCGTGTCCTCCGATTGATTTCAGATCGGTCTCCGAGATAAAGCGTCCGGCACAATATGTTGTCGCCCTTGCAGCATCTTGAAGTTGAATATCAAACAATCAGAATCGTTCTTTCCGTGGTGGTGTCTCGATTTCATATTTTCTAAATGCGGATCATGTAGTAAGGGCCGATGATCGGTCCAATTGTCACAGTTTCCCCAATAGATAGTGCCGCCATACTTTGGTAGCATGTACAATTGCTAGTTGTTCCCGATCACGTGAGAATAGTTGCGCTCGCCCTCTTAAGTTTGCGTGACTCATATGCCACCGGTTGAAGGCCCCTACCAAGTCTTGTTGGAGGACCGTGCCTATAGCAAAGTCGGAGGCGTCAATGTCAACCGTGACACGGAAGGTCGGGATCATATGGTTGCGAGAATTGGAGCGAGAGTGAGTGCCTCCTTCAAATTATTGAAAGCGCCTTGTTGTTGTAGTTTCCACTCAAATGGAGCGCCCTTCTCCAATAGATTTGTCGAGGAGCAAAGAATGTGCGCAAACCGCCGAACAAAACGACGATAGTATCCGCGAGGCCTAAGAAAGAACGAACTTTAAACATTCTTGGGAGTTGGCCGGTCCTTCACCGCATTCACCTTAGCTTGTTCCATGTACACACCCTCGAATGATACTACATGCCCCAAAAAGGTGACCTCGGACTTCCAAAGTTCACACTTTGATTGCTTGCAATAGAAGTGACTATCCCGTGAACCGACGTAGCACCTCCCGTAGATGTTGGTCATGCTCTTCCGGGGTTTTACTATAGATCAAAATGTCGTCAATGAAAACAACTACACACTTGTCCAAAAGGTCCCGGAACAACCTGTTCATGTGACCCATGAAGGAAGTCTGGGGCATTGGTGAGACCAAAAGGCGTAACGAGCCACTCAAAATGTCCATAGCGCATTTAAATGTTTGTCTTTTCAATATCCTCTTTTGCAATTGGTATCCGCAAGATCACTTCAAGATCTAGCTTGCTAAAAATGGTTGCGCCTCGAAGTTGATCAAGAAGGTCATCCACACGTGGGAGTGGATAAGCATTTTTGATGGTCTCCGCTTATTAAGGCCCCGATAATCGATGCATAGCCGCAATCCACCATCCTTTTTGGGTGCAAAAGGACAGTGCTCCCCATGGCGATGTGCTTTCTCGAATGAGGCCCTTCTCCAAAAGCTCGTCCAACGTCTTTCGCCTCCTCAAGCTCGTTTGGTGTTAGGCGATAAATTGGCCGATTTTCTTTGGTTTAGCTTCCGGCATTAAGTCTATGTGGAAGGGAGCACTCGATCGGGTGGTAAACCACTAGGTAAGTCGGCGGGAAAGACATCTCGAACTCGCCGATAAGTTGCTCAACTCGTTCGCTGCTCCTTCGGCTCTCTTCTCTACCATTGAAGCAATATTTGGAACCACCGAGATACACCGCCGCTTTCGTCGACTGCTTTCTTCATGAAGGCCATCCCCACCAATATGCCTTTAGTTATCTGTCGTTTCTTCAATCCACTTGATGTTGAAGCATGAAGAATTATCTTGCGCCCACCTTCGTTAAAAGAGATGGTTCTTGCCACCGGTCAATCGCTTATTTCCGCCTCCAACCACGGCATTCCAGGATAACATCATATCTCGAGCCGTTACCTTAAATTTTCCTCGTAGTGCATAGGCATCACACAATCTCAAGGTCTCTTCTTCACATGTCTCACTTAAATCATTTTCCGATCGTCTCATGAGGTATATAGTCCCTCCGGTGATCACCTTAGTCTTGATCCCATGTCGGTTGGCAATTGCGGTCGAGATGCAATTCTCCGTAGAACCGCAATCCACTAGTACTCGACACGGTTGTCTTCTAAGTCGACCGTGAGACATATCACCGACCTTTTTGAGTGTTGCCCGAGGCCATCTTTGTTTGACTCGAGAGACAACGACTATCCCGATATTGGTCCCGGTGCCCTTCATCGGGAGCCCCGTTTCCGCTCCATTCCTTCATCATCTTGGTCACCTCGAGGTTGTGGATCCGCCTTGGTTTGTTGGCACGGACTCGACGTTTTGGACACTCTCCAATTTGATGACCGACTCGACGACAAAGAGAAGCACAATCCCTTCCGTGCCAATAATTGTCGTCTCGTGGCGTCAATGGTCCTTGCAGGCGTCAATCTCCATTGGCGTCGGTTGTTGGGCTACCATAGTAGGTGGTGGCGTAGGGTTCCATACTTGCAGTCGTACTCCACGATTTTCAAGTTTATGGCATCAACTCTTTCGCAATCCTAACCGCCTCCTCAAATGTTTGAGGGTCTCTTAATTCCACTTCTCGTTGAACGATCGGCTTCAATCCTCGAACAAATCGATCCATCATCTCTCCCTCCGAAACATTGGGTATTTGGAGACATATGGATTTGAACCGGGTGACATACTCTTTGACCGACCTTAGTGTGTCAAGGTGGCCAACCGATCGCGCTAACTTCTCCGCATTGATGGGCCGAAAGCTGGTTTGTGAGCTCGGTCTCAAATTCCTCCCAATTTTGAAATCCGCCTTGAGCTCCATAGTTTTGAGCTCAAGTCGCCACCAAATGGTCGCCGCACCCTCAAATAGCCGGGCCGCATATATAATTCCGTCGGTTGAGTTCGCCCCGGACAGTTGGAGATATTGTCGCATCTTTGAAAAGCCATTGAGATACATCATCTTGTCTTGAAGTTCCCGAATATGTTTTGAGCTTGCTCAACTTGACCTCGCAGATTGTCAATTCTCTAGCTCTAGAAGCGTCCGCTTGTCCTTGTAATGCAAACAACTGGTCTAGTAGGTTTGAATCGAGTCTCCATGTGAGTAGGTTCCGCCATTTCTCCCATGATGCAATTCTTCCGACGACCTCTGCTACCGTGACGCCTTCTCTCATTCTAGCCAAATCCTTGAAAAGAACTCCAAGTAGATCCAAGGACAAGACTTGATGAAACCACAATGACTGACTCTCAAGTAGACTTCTTGCTAATAGCACCTAACGTAAGGATAGACAGACACTCGCTCTGATACCAATGAAAAGGGACTGAATTCTCTCTTTGGTCACAACTCAAACACTGCTAACCTAACAAGATCTGAGAAAACCGGGCTAAACAAGACCGAATAGACTTGAACAGAACAGAACAAAGCAGAACTAAAGAAGCAAAGTACAAACCAAACTTTACTGAGAGAGAGGGACTAAGGCGTACCTGACCGAATGCCTCCAAATGGCCCCGGCCAGTTCTATTTATACTCTGCCTAACCGCCCTTGGAACTTTCTAGAATGTTCCAATGGCGGGCCCCACCATGGAACTTTCCGGAAGGTCCTAGAGGTGGGCCCCACCTAGATAACCGCCCTTCTAGAAGACTCTAGAGGTGGGCCCCACCTTCTCGAAGCTTCTATGGTGGGTCCCACATAGGCCATCTACCTCAAATTCTAAAATTTTCTAAAAACTCCTAAAATGGTTTCAACTATCTATCTACTTTTCTAGCAAACACAAAAATCTAGTTCTTGCCCTGTTACAAAGAGTCTGAGCTAGAAGCGTCAGTCATTGCAGGTTTTGAGCTACTAGCAAATGAAGAAGTGGAAGATACTAGGACTCACAGATCATGGCTCTTAGAGATAGTCTCATGGGCGATTCGTCTAAGTTAGAGGATACCTTGAACTATACTGTTTGGTCGTTCAAAATGGAGAATCTTCTGAGTCGTGACGACATCTGGAGAATAGTAGATCCGCCACCAGGGACTGTTGCTCCCACCAACCCCGCCAAAATAGCAGCATTAAAAGTATTGAAAAAGAAAGCTTTGAGCATGATTGCTCTGTCAGTCAAAGACAACGTCATACCATATATAGTCAGCATCAAGGAGTCGGATGTGTGCTGGAGCACATTCAAAAACCTTTATGCCAATGGGACTAACTCTCGCAAATTGATGTTACGCAGGAAGCTAGCAACGCTAAAGAAGGACGAGGGCGTCTCAATGACCACTTTCCTGCAGCAAGTGAAAGAACTCGTCAACAAGTTCGCCAATCTGGGTGAAGTCATCCTTGACGCTGAGCTAGTCTAGCTAGCTGATGGCCCTGCCAAGAGACTTCGAAGCTAGTACTGGTGAACTCGATCATATACAGATCAACGCTTCCCTCTTTCACGGAGCTTACCGTGATTCTCATGCAAGACGACTTACGGCGCGATCTGCAGTCTACCAAGCCCGCTGTCAACAAAGCTCTGCTGGTTTGTAGCACCGGACGCAACCCTGCATATCGTCGCTTCAACATCAACGGTGAAAACAAGACCAAAAAGACAGGCGCAATGTGCCACTACTGCGGCAAACCTGACCGCTAGATGCGAAGTTGTCCCGAGCTAGCAACTGAGGTAAAACGCAGACGAGCAAGCCGCACTGAGCAACCACCATCACTCAACGTAATCGATAGCTGGTGCGGCGATAGTGGAGACTTTGACTCCGATCATGACTTTCCCGACGTTGTCCGTGAACCTGAACTGATTGCCAACTTCACTCACCTAAACATTGCTAGCAGCAGTCAGTATGATAAAGGAGAGGATTGGTACTTAGAGAGTGGCGCCTCCCGCCATGTCGCAGGTCAGAAGCAACTTTTGACAGACATAGGAGGAGAAAGACGATCCAGCGTTAGCACGGCTGGAGCTGAGAAATTATTTGTAGAAGGAAAGGGTTCAGTGGAGGGCAATGGTAAGCTTGGGGTATCACTTTTTGGACACACTAATTAGGTTATTTTTATTGAAAACCTCCAAAGTTTGTCTAATTTAGTCATTTTAATCAAGTAAAAAGACCCTAAAATAGAAAATAAAATATCATGCACCTCACTGAAATCAAAGTATATATATGCCTATAGATTTTCTTTTAGATTTTTTAATTTTTTTGGATCCATTCATAGATGAGGGAAAAAGTGTTGAATTTGGGGATTTGCAGGCATTATAGTGCACAATGAATTAATTTTTTTTAAATTAAATAAATTTATTTTGTATTCTATACAAGAAGATGTAGGTCATATTCAAAAATTATATTTAAATAAAAATGGTTGATATTCCATTTGCTTGATTCTATGGATTTTAGGTTATTGGGACATGACTTACTTTTTCAACTAAAAAATCAAATAAAATTACTTCAAATTTTTTTTTTTAATTTTTAATTTTTTTTCTTGATACATTATAAGTATAGACAACTAAAACCACATCTAATGTAGTCTTATTGTATTACAGTTTAAAAATGGATATGTTTGTCACACCAGCATAGAGTACAATTGTTCATGGGACAACCTTTTTGGATACCCCAACCAGACCATCACCCTGGATATTCCCACTCCCTCTGGAACAATAAGATTTGAGGATGTTTTGAATGTGCTTGGTGTGACCAAGAACTTGCTCTCGGTTGGCACTATTGCTGACAAACAAGAGAACTTGAAACTACTCTTTGATTCAAGACAGTTTCGGATCCTCAAAGACTTTCCTTCACTAGATCCACACAACATAGTCACCACAGGGCATCGCGATACTCATATAATGGATTATACAAGTTTCGTTCGCCGAGACTATCCATCAACAGCATCAGTCTTTTGGACAAAGACAAGAAAATAGAGCTCTGGGACAAGCGACTCGGCCATGCGAGTTTCAAAATTGTCTAGCTCATGTCTTAGCAGTAGAAGGTAGTGGGTCTCCCCAAACGCACCCAAAGTCGCTTCTTCTGCTCGAGCTGCCGCGAAGGCAAGCAAAGCCGAAAGTGCATTCCAAAGAGCCATGTTGAGCATCGAACGAGAGCTACTCCGGTGGCTGACTCCAGATCACGCTCGACTGAGCCACTACAACTGGTTCACACCGACCTGTGTGGGCCGCTGACCACTCCCTCTCTCTCAGGGTCAAGGTATGTGCTTACAATAACAGATGACTTTAGTTGTTTTACATGACTATTCTTTCTCAAGAAGAAGGATGAGACTCTCACAAAGTTCAAACATTTCCAAGCTATGACGAGCTTCAAGGAGGCTTCAAGATCAAGACCATACGATCAGACAGGGGAGGTGAATATGTTTCAAAAGACTTTCAAGATTTCTCTGACAGCAGAGGAATTACTAGACAATATTCTCAAAGCCACACTCCACGGCAAAACGGAGTGGCTGAGAGAAAGAATTGTAGTCTACTTAAAAAGGCCCGTAGTATGGCTTTTAAAAGCATGATTCCCTCTCACTTATGGTCAGAGGCAGTCTCTACAGCCAATTACTTGATCAATAGAACAGCAACAAGGGCCAATGCCGGCACTACTTCCTATGAGAAGCTAACAGGGGCCAAGCCCTCTCTTTGCCACCTTCATATCTTCGGTTGTAGGACATTTGTCCTTGATACCAGCCCATTCGGGAAGAAGTGGGCACCTCGATCTACAGAGTGTATGTTTCTAGGCTACGACTCTACCTCGAAAGGCTTTAGAAACTATCATCGTTCTTCTCGGAAGGTTATCATCTCTAAAGACGTTGATTTCGACGAACACACCTTCCCATGCATGCCATCAAACTCTGTTGCTGCTGTTCCAGATCCTTCCTCGACTCTCTCTTCAAACTGGCCCGATGAGTCCACTATGATTCATGACAACAGCTCCATCGATCCAGCTGTGTCCAACAGTCAACCTTCACCTCCCGCATCGTCGAGCCCCACTGCCAGCCGTATTCAAGGATCTGCCACAAGTCCAGGCATATCCTCACAAGTCCAAAGGATCAACCCAATGGAGCAAGCCTTCGAAGATCTGACACCGCATCTGTTTCTCCTGGCATCCTCGACGAATCCGCCCTCTTGCTTCCCTGGCAGGACGTTATCCTCTCCCCACGAGAGTCTTACTCCTGATCTCTTAGTGGAGCTGGAGTTAGTTCCGGATCCTTCACATCTCGCCCACGTACCATTGTACACTTATCACTGTTGACCCACCAGCACCTCTGGGCCAACACTATAAGAAACCTGCGTTTTTAGTGATGTTATAAATGATGTCTATAAAGACAACGTAGACATTAATTCGGATGTCTTATAGACGATAAGACATCCGAGACAGCTCAGATGTCTATGCAGACATCTAAATAGACAGGAAGATGTCTTAAAGATCGAAGATGTCTTAAGGTAATTTTAGATGGGTAAAAAGTGTGCCACGTAGGTGCCACGTAGATGACACATCAGCTTGAATTCAACGGGCAGTGCCACATGGGGATGAAATTCATCATGATGTGAAATTTTACATGGTCCCACGAAAGATGACATGGCGGCGCCAGAATCCTACGTGGACCCGGGAAAATCCAACGTGGCACGCCGGAAAATCCGACGTAGCACGCGGGAAAATCCGACGTAGCACGCGGGAAAAGTTGACGTGGACGCGGGAAAATGACGTGGCATGCAACGTCAGCATATTTTGGAGGTTTTATGCTTCTATCATGATAGTTTTAGACATCAATTAAGACGACTTAAATGTCTTGCAAAACATTTTAAATGTCATACAAGATGTCTTGCAAGACGTATGCAATGTCTTACAAGATATCTTAAAAGACATTTTGTATGTCTTATAAGATGTCTCCAGTGCGTAGAATGATGTTTAGGTTGATGTCCTTCTTAAATTTGTGATGTTTGCTTGGATGTTTGTAGCGACATCCCGTAGGACATCGATGTAAACGTTTTGTGTTAAACATAATGTTTGCAACAATGTTACTGTTGATGTTTTCTGGGCATATTAAAGGACATCTATGATGACATTTTTAGATATTTATATTGTAATCAGATTCGTAATCCACAGACGTCTCACATAACATAAACTGTAAACACTGTCACGTCAAAAAGTTTGAGTCAAACATATATTGCTTAGGTCATTAAAACCTCATATAACACAAAACTAGACTATTAACTAATACGTCTGTCAACAACTACGATATACTACGCACCCACAATTTGAACTCCGGAAGCCCCTCCACTACCATCGCTTGCTGTCGATACCTGTATGGTCATGTGCATGTTCCGCCGCTACACATGTTCAATAAGCCAATATCAGCTGCATTTAAAGAAAGGTTTGTAAAGGTAAAATTTTTTTGATTTAATTCCATTTAATTGCACTACCTAGGTTGACATGGTTTACTTCCTAACCTCAAGATATCGACACAGTTAGACATTCTTGCAAACATCTGCTTAGACATTTCTTCAGACATCCTTCTAAACATCATTAAAAACAACGTTATAGACAGCTATGCATACATCTGTTTCACTCACCTACAAGCACGTATATCGCTTCATTTTCTTCGCGGCCTCACATCATATTTCGCTGCCCCACCCTCATGTCCCACCCTCCAAAACAGAAATTCCATCAACACAATTAGACATCTTCATAGACATGTTGTAAGACATCTTGCAGACATCATCATAGACATCTTCTACAACAAATCAAATACTACAAGTATTAGGGTTTCTTCCACAACAAATCAAATACTACAAGTGTTAGGGCTTTTTGTACATGATGCTTTTGAAATCCAGTTCCTCTTAAGTAGCAAATCTTAGCCACATGAAGAAGGAAACCACTACTCTTGAGAGCTACTAGATTTCTACAACTACTATTCTCTTATTGTAGTTAACAATCATTCTAAAATTGAATGGAAACAATTTTGAAATCCTCTATACTTTAAACACTATCTCTTTGGAAAAACTAAGGCAGAATTGAGCTTTGTAATTTCATTTAAAGGTCTCATGACCTAACTATGGCGGCGGCAGCAAACCCTAACCACATGAAGAAGCAAACCTTAGCCTCTACATTCTAAACACTAACTCCTTGAAAAAATGAAGGCACAAATGAGCTCTATGCGGCCTCTAATTCTACTTAAAGGTCTCATGACCTAACTATGGCGGCGGCAGCAAACCCTAGCCGCCTCTGTTCATCCACTGAAGTCGATGAAAATCATCCCTGTAGATGATTATGGATGATGTCGTAGATGTCATCTTCGACAACTTCATAGTCATCATGTTAAACATTTTCATGAACGTCATCTTAGACATCCCTGCAGATATTATCAAAAACATGTGATGATATCTTCAGAGTTTTAACTACAACACGTTAATCATAAAAGTTTTTTTGTTTTCTTCCACAACAAATCAAATACCATATGCTTTAAAGTTCTTTTTACAACAAAGCACGTATTGTAAAACATAGAGTTTCTTCCACAACAAAGCACGTATTGTAAGACATAGAGTTTCTTCCAAAACAAATCAAATAATCTTTATTGATAGAAAAGTGTGGAATCACAATTATGAGACTATTTATAGTCTCCCATGGTGATAGGCTCTCCTTCCAACTCTTAACTACCTTTTATTTCTGCCCTAACTAACTTTCCAACTAACTTTCCTAATACTAATTCTATTCTAGAATTGACTCCTAAACTATATTAAATAGCTACTTTCATAAATTTATATCTCTTGTAAATTTGCTTCAATTTGTATAATATTGGTAGTTGATGATAGAGTAATGTATAAACTTGCCATTGGACTATAATAATCTAATCTATAAGTAATCAATAATATTTAGTTCCTTCTTGAAGTAAGCCAAAAAATACTGTTTATTGTTTTTATTTTCTTTTTATATTTTTTTTAAGTATTTGAGGATTAAGGGTTATCAGAGACAGACCCTAATCAGAGACCCGCGCCAATGGAGGACAAGCAGTAAGAGAAGAAGTTGACATTATTCTTAAGAGACCCTTAAGTACTGCCGCTTTTTGGTAAATGACGTCTAGGAGGATGTCGTGCAAAACATCTTCATAGACATCCCAATAGATGTCTACGCGGACATTCATGCCTGACCGTAGTTATGATAAGTTGGACATCGTGTTAGACATCCGACTAGATGTTGCATGACTTGTCAACTCGTCCGACGTGGAGATTTTGTTGCCATGTAGATAAAGCGTTGAAAATAACTTTTTTAATCTATGTCCACACTTTTTTTGAGGATTAAATATTCACGAAATTACTTTCACTTCAAAATTCTATTTTTCGGCACCATTGTTATTTTACAGATATAATATTTTTTACATAAATTTTTTTAAATATTTAAATATTTTTAAATCATGAAAAAATTACAAAATTATAATATTTCAGTTTATTTGAATATAATAAAAATTTACAAAATAAGTTTTTTATTGGAATATGATTTTTTATTTTAATATTATTAAAAAATAGACCAATGAAAAAATAGTGAGAATAGCCTGAAATTAGTATTTTCAATATTGCCATGTCACATAATGATTTAACATTAAAAATAATAATAATAATAATAATAAATTTTTAAAAAAATACAAAAGTGTAATTTTTTTTTTCTACTTTTGAAAACCGCTGCCCATTCAGCTACTCTTTTAACATTAGAAATGCTTTTTACCCTGTCCAACGGTAAATTTTGGTCGTTTTTACCTTGCTGGTCCAAAATCCCTTGCCAACGTGGCAGTTTGATGTCTATCGGGATGTCTTCAAAGACATCCATGTCTTCACCAACATCTTTTTGTTTGGTGATGTCTTCATGCCCCTCCAATCCAAAATGTGCCCGTTAGACGTACAGACATCCTCCCGTCTTCGAAGACATCTTTTAAGACAGTAAGACATCACAAAATACATTAGACATTACACAAGACATCATAAAAAACAGGGTTTTCTTATAGTGCAATCTCCACAACTCCGCATGAACCGCCGGCACCATCCACCACTCGAAGCGGACGCGTCAGCCGGCCTCCATCCCATTTGTCCGACTTCCATCTTCACGTGGCCGACCTTCCTTCGGCATCAGCACTGCCAGTAAGTGTCCGCTGTCGTGATGACATCAGTTACATGTTGTAAAAAACTAATATAAGTTGATAACCTCATAGTTTTCCATGTACCTGGTACGTGGTAAATATATGAGTGTATTATTAGATTAAAAATATGTTTTGTGGTGAGAACCACAGTATAGGCTTAGAAGAATGGATAATAAATTCTTCGTGACAAGCCTGTATCTTGGAGGCACTGCATCTTGTCACAGTCTGGAGGTAAGAGCGCCGGTTGGTGGCATTATTTCCTGCCGTTTGGTCTCGCTAGCAGAGCCAAGTCGCGAGCCGATAATGTCGCTCAACGAGTTCAGCGGGATTCGAACCCGGACCGACAGAATGCGGCATCGACTTATCAAGCCAACCAACAAAGTCCGCGACTTGGCGATTATATTTGAAGCCGCGACAGATTTATTACGCCATCAGGATACCTTTAAGTCTTAAATGACTTGATGGAGTGAGTTTTTATTAGATGGAGTTATTTGATGTTGGTTTTAATAGAATGTTAGTGATTATTATTACTCTCAGTCAAAATCCAATCTTTGGATTGATAACTGGGTAGGTAGAATGTAAAATCAAGTGATAGAATAGTTGTATAAGAGTAATAGAAGTTGATAAGGGAGTAGATGAGGTTGACAATGCAAGCCCAATGGTATAGAAGATGCCATATGGGCATGGCATGGGGCCTAGGTGGTCCCCTTCTTCTTCTTCCTCCCCTTAGTGTGGTGTGCGGATTTTGAGAGAGTGGTGGGCATTGTGTTTTTGGAGTTTGGAGATGAGCTTTGAGTATGCTGTAGATGTTGTCATGAGCTTTGTAAAAACCTATCAAGCGTGGTGAGATGAGTTGTAGTGAAGGAGCAACACCTTTTTGAGTACAAAAAGGTCTGCTGCCATGTATTTTTGATTACCGTGACTTCGAGGAGTCACTACGTTTTGTAAAAACCGTTTCTAAGTGTGATATTTGGAGGGTTTGTGCATCTTGAGGTTGTGTTTGTAAAAAGCTATCAAGTGTATGATTTGAAGATAGTATGAGGCCGTGGTGCCGATTTGAAGCAGAGAGGGTTTCTTCCTCTCTTAACATGGGAGCGGTTTTGAGATGATCGTTTTTGATTTGACCTCATAACTTTTGTGTGATCTTTCTGAGAATGAGATTCGGAGGGTTTGTAATATATCTTGTTAGCTTTCTATAGAGCTATCACGCACTAACTTTGGAGCTTTTGAGTGTAGTTGGCACTCTTTTTAGTGAAGAAAGGTCTGCTGCCTTGAAAATTTGATCGCCTAACTTCTACTGTCCATAGATTTTTGTGTGATAACCTTCAAAACTTGAGATTTGGTATGCTTGTAGTATGTTTTAGTGGCTTTCTATCAACATATTGCTTGCTTGATTCTAATTTCGAATGAAGGTGTAGTGATTAACCAAAGTAAGAGGAAAACCACGGTTAGAGTTTACTTAAACTAACAAAGGGTATACCAAGGGTATGTCTAGGATAAGGGTCTTATAGAAGAGGGTATAAAAGGGGTTAAGGGTAATTAGAAATAATTACCTTAATCATGTTTGTTTAATACTAATTTTAATTAATTAACTTTAACTTTGTTTAATTAACTTAATTAAGGTTAGAGACTAATTAAGATTACAAATTTTAATTAATCGTATTTAGTTTAACTCATCCTTGTTCAATTACTTCGAATTAATTATGTTAACCTAATGTGAATTAGATTTTTACTTATGACTTCTAAACTAATCTTTTAACTTATATCTGGGAGTGATTATGTATTGTTTAAGATAACTTTTTTAACATAGTTTAATTATTTCTCCTATTTCTCCACTGACTTAGGTGCAGCTAGAAACCCAGAGTTTTCCTAAGGCTAATTCTCTCTACCCGACACCGCGATGCCCTTGCTCACCCTAGTTGGCGCTCAGCCATGGAAGATGTGCTCAAGTCTATTTACAAAAATGACACATGGGACATCGTGCCTCTCCCACCTGGAAAAAACGCAATTACCACTAAATAGGTCTACCGTGTCAAGACGCATGCAGACGGATCTACCGCCAAGCTGAAGGCTCGGCTCGTGGCACGCAGTTTCCAGCAGCAAGCAGGAACTGAATTCACCGAAACCTTCGCGCCTGTCATCAAATGGAACTCTGTGCGAAGCGTTGTGGCGATTGCTGGGCATCGTGGCTGGAAATTGTTTCACCTCGACGTTAAGACGGCATTTCTGAATGGTCGAATTGAAGAGGAGTTGTACGTTACGCCTCCACCGGGTTTTGCGAGCTCCACCCCTGCTACTCATGCTTGTCGCCTCAAACGAGCACTTTACGGTCTGCGGCAGGCTCCGCGCGCATGGTATTTGACAGTCGATCGCTATCTCCAGCGCAAAGGCCTTCAAAAGTCTACAGCAGATTGTAACCTTTACTATTTCAAGGAGAACGGCCTGCTTACGCTCCTATTGCTCTATGTCGACAACATCTACATCACTGGCAACCACAACACTGACATCGCGCATATTCGTGCTGCAATTCAAAATGAATTCGAGATGAGTGATCTCGGTCTCCTCGCTTACTCATTGGGCATTGAATTCATTTTTCGTCCATCAAGTATTCTGCTCACTCAATGCCAATATATTAGAGAGATACTCTCTGAGTTTGGTCTTACTGATTGTCGACCTGCCAAGACTCCTATGGCAGAGAAGCTACAACTCAAACCAGACATGGCGGCACCCCTCACTACCAAAATTCCACTCAGTACCAAAAGATGGTGGGCAAATTGATTTACCTTACTCATACAAGGCCGGACATTTCCTTCGCCGTCAGCACCGTTAGCAGATTTATGTGCAAACCTCAAGAGCCCCAGCTTCACGCTGTGAAGCAGATCTACCGTTACTTGCGCGGTTCCACTGATTCTGCATTGTCGTACAAGCGAGGGGAGGATGATCTACTGTGCAGTTTCACCGACGCAGACTGGGCTGGCGATCTCCACGATCAAAAACCCACGACAGGATTTGTATTTCTTCTTGGTAGCACTCCAATTACTTGGAACTCTCGCAAACAGCCCACTGTAGCGCTTTCGTCCACAAAAGCAGAATATATGGCGGTCACTGAAGGTACAAAAGAGGCCATCTGGCTTCGAAGGCTACTTAGAGAGCTCAAAATCCAAAACCTGCAATCTGCTACAACTATTCATAGAGATAATCAAGGCAGTATCAATTTAGCGCGGAATCTTGTTTACCACGGACGGACGAAGCACGTGGAGGTAAGACACCACTTTATAAGAGAAAAATTGTTTTCACGAGAAATTTGCTTGCAATACGTGCCTAGTGGAGATCAAATAGCTCATATTTTTATGAAAGCTCTAGGCAAAGTAGCCTTTGAGCGACTCAGAGACAATTAGGGTTAATCTCAATTTGTGGAGACGGATTTGTAGAACGACTCACAGTGTGTAGATTGATAGAGAGAGATCTAATGCTCATAGAAACACTCCTCACCTGATAGAGAGGACAGTACTAATCCAAAATCAACTCCAACAAATCTACTCTAGGCTCTGTAGAGCGATACCTCTAACCCCAATTTTTGAGAGAAAATCAAACCCTCGCCCGTCGCTTCCTCATCGATCCTGCATCGATCTCTACAGAAGTTTTGGAACAAATTGAACCAGCTGCAGGAGAATCTGGAGCACTTCCTGATGTGTCCCTCACCAGCCATCGCCAAAGAATCTCTAACGCGGCATCCCGCAATTTCTGGAGGACTAAGGGAAAGACCCAGATCCCAAAGCTCATTGCCTGCCCTAATGGCATTTCTTCAACAGCGTAGCAGAGTGACTCCATCAACCTAAGTGCTCCATCTCTTCCGTTTGCAAATCGCTCTCTGCCTCTCGTCCAATACTTTGTGCTCGGATCACAGGAGCGAGGGGGGTGTTGGAGAAGAGTATTGACCTGGCAATCTGACGTGATCTCCGTACTGCCTCCTTACTGTACCTACAACAGTAGTAACGGCCTAACAACCCAGGTTTGTTAGTGGTCATCCCACTAACTATTAGCACTAATTAGGAGTTATAGTAGCATCAGTAGAGATGCAGCTCCCTAAGCATGTATTTAAACACCAATTCTGGTCTTATCAATTATCTAGCCTTTGTCTCACTTTGTTGGTTCCCACATATCATCATCTTCTGTGTGAAATCGAAGCGAAGTGGTTATTTTGTTCCAAGCGCAGGTGAGCTACCTATCATAGTGTTCGGTAACTACAAGTAGAAATGGGCCATAAACTCAATTAGACCGTTGCACAACCCTAAGAGCGCGCAGGACTAAGGGCCGGTTTACACTACGGTGGAGAGGGCCACCGGTTGGTCAAGAATGCTCGCCCAAGACATAGCTATATGAGGCAAATGGTGGATGTGCCGGAGAAGAGTTAAAGGCAATAAAATATTTCATAACAAGTCTTAACCGGTTATAGTCTAAACACCTAAAGGAGAAGACCACCGGAGAAGAACAACGGAGAAGTTTGCCGGTGAAGAGAAGCTCACCACATGGTGAAGATTATGTATTATAATATAATCTTAGGGCCGCTTTACACTACGGTAGAGAAGGCCTTCGATCGGTCAAGAATGCTTGGCTAAAACATGGTTATATGAGGCAAATGGTGAATGTTCAAGAATGTTGGCTTAAACATGGTTATATGAGGCAAATGGTGAATGTGTTGAAGAAGAATTGAAGGCAATATTATACTTCTTGAGTGGTCTTGACTGATTGTAGTCTAAACACTTGAAGAAGAAGTTTAGCGGAGAACTTCACTTTAAAAACCTATTGGTGAAGACAAGTTCACCAAATGGTGAGAACAATCCATGATGAAAAAACCGTATATTCTTACATGAACTTCGTATCAAAAGAGTTCAACACAAATTATGTACAAAGAATCCAAAATGTACATGTATGTATGAAAATTTACTTAAACTTCAAGTCAATTTATCTATGACTTGTATTGAGTGATCAAATGTTCATTATTTTTTCAATGTAATCACTTTATTTACTAAAATCAAAATCAAGGTTATAATATTTGTAATCTACCAAATGTAAAAATCAATATACCTAAAAAGTATCACTACTTATGGGTCCATGATGTGATAGGAAGGTGCTACCACTTCATGTAAAAAATTCAGAGGGGGTTCCATCTCTCCCAATCAAGAAGATTATGTTATTTCCCCACATGACTTTTCACAATGGCACAGTAGTCCTTTTCCTGTAGAGTCTGAAAAAAGTATGGCCAACTTGCATTAACACGCTTTAAATACCAAAAATAGTGATGATCCAACCTTATATTTAATTTGAGAATGAGTTCTCCGGAGGCTCAATTTCTTCTCCGGACAAGAGGCCGGACAAGAAATTGGTCGTCCGGAGAACTCCATTTCCAAAAAGTGCTGCCACATGGGATGCCATGCCATTTTTTCGTCCATGAATAAAGTTCACCACCGGTGGGTTCTTCACCTAGTCTAAACACTACCCGGTTAAGAGTTGCACTTTCGACCAATCACAATCAAGTATTACCCTTTATTTCATGACCGGTGGACTTCTCCAACGTAGTGTAGACCGACCCTAAGAGAAGTCAGCCGAACTTTCACGAAAAGCACATACCGCTCTCACTAAAATGGTCAATCGAGAAAATGTCCACCGGTGCGCCACCTCCGGCTTCAGCAATGTACGAGCAAGGGTGCTTCGGAGTTGAACCCCCACCTTACAGAACCGAGATACTGACATCAAACCTGGCTGCGTTGATCCGGTAGGTGCCATTAGGCTACGCTTAGTCACTTGATGAAAAACGAATACTGCACTATCCCTCGGGAGAACCCACACTCTCGCAGACAATACACAGTTTTGCCTCCATGGATGTAACATAATCATCTCAAATAAGAGCACACGCAGGCACCCATTAACGGCGAGAAATTCAGCTAATTCTGCACTTCTATAAAGGTAGGACCAGTGAACTTGGAACTTGAAAAAACCAGTCACAAAACGACAACATGGAGGGATGACATAACGAAAGATTCGCATACAGGTGGCACAACTTGGAGGTGTTATCAATTAGTACAAGAAAGAAATAGCGCGGCCTTTAGTAGACAATAACCTGCTTGTATAATACAAGAAGAAAATAGGACGCAACAACAGAGAGAGCCACTATGAACATTCTATCGCATAATAATTCATCAGTTATATTCATGTGATACAAATGGGAGGGGGGTTGACTGTCTACCATTTCAATTTGGCTCGTAAAATACCTGGAATAAAGGAAGACTCGGACTACTCCTCCACTCGGACTACTCCTCGGAGCAGTCAGTGGAATATCTGCGACGAGGCGTAGTATTCACTTTCCTTGAACACAGGCCTCAAATCCTCCTCCGCCATGAAACTGAGAGGGAAAAATACTAAGTGGCCATTAATGGCATCTATACAATTGTGATCAGGCTGTTGATCCTCGGGTGTTGCTGTTGCAGCAGCCACAGGAGACTTGCAGGTACCAATGCCCAGATCAATGGTGTTGTGGCCAATCTTGTCCTTCCGCAACGAGACGGTTTGACGAAGCACCGCACGAGACCGGATGGAGTCGTCAGGGATGGACCCAAACACATCCTTGTAGATGGCGGTGTTACTTCTGGCTCTTGCCATCCACAAGTCCTTGTATGTGGAGTCGCAAACTGGGTCCCGGATGAGATTCGTTTCAGACGGACGCAAGCCCAGATGCTCGGCCCAGAGAGACACTCGCAACGAGTGAGCAAACCGGCCTGCATTCCACGCCTTCCCGTTCATGAACGACCTGATGAACTGGTTGTCCTCCAGCACCACTCCAAGCTCCGAGTCCCGGGACCCCAGCAGGCTCCTGTCGTTGATGTTGGCAGATCCGATGAGCACTGACCAGTCGTCCACTATCATGATCTTGCTGTGCACGTAAATCTGGCTGGTAGCTAATGGTCCAGACTCGTGGAGCTTCCCATGGGAGCGGAGTCCATAGAACGTGATGAAGTCTTCCGTTCGTTCCCCCAGCTCACTTGACAGGCGTTCCAAGAGTGAGTTTTTGCCCCTGCAGATGGTTCGGTACTGCCAATGCATGATGGCTCGCACTGAGGCGGCACCACCGTCATCAACCCCTCCTTGAAATCCCGGCAACAATGGGAGAACTATAATCACCCGGAACACCCTGTGCTCCTTGTAAGCCCTCATTATGCGACTGTACAGAGCTTGAAGCACCCTGTTCGTGATCGTTTCGTCCCCTTCCAAGCCCGAAATAAAAAACTGATTCTCAATGTACACAAAATACTCCGCTTTCTCAATAAGTGAACAATAAGCTTCGTGGATGCTCCGTTCTTCGGATTGGCTTGTCCCTGCTGACCACTGGCCCACACTGCGAATAACTTGACATCGACACGAAGTTCGTGGCCCTACTTCTCCTATCGCGTCAATTTCACCTAACTCGTGCTCATCCACGTCCCACCACTCGGATCTGGAACCGGACTTCCGCGAACGAGACGGTCTCTTCGGCCGACCGGTACTCTTGCGCCTTGGCTCATCTAATATCACTGGATCTCCCACAAACGCTTGCATGGGAACATCTGACAACAACGCCCTCTCCTCGTCGTTGGATGGACCGTGTGGGCTTCGCAAGGGTGACAGACCGATGAAGGCTCGTTGTATTCCCTGCACGAGTTCTGTGCTCGCATGACGCGCAACCTGCACAATCTCTGTGCCGGAAATGCTGGATTGACGAACGCTTTCGTTGATTTCACCCGCCACAGCTTCACCCTCTAGATCAGTCGGATCTTTCGGGAGCAGTAAAGGGATGTCGGAGTACGATGACCGCCCTGAAGTTGACTGCTCTTGTGCAGCAGATGATTGCCTCAGAAGCTCGTTCTCGGCCTCCACCTTTGCTTCAATTTCCTCATTCCCTGATTCCAGAAACAGTATCAACTCGCACCATCAATACCGACGAGAGAAAAAGCTAATGTACGAGACAGTGACTAATTGAGAACGACGGCACCTCCGAACACTCCAACTACAAGAAGTAGCACATCGAGAAGACATTTTACCTGTGAGGTAGTGAGGAATGACCATGTGATGCTGAGGCAGAAGTAGCGGTATAGTATTCTCGTTGGGAGCCTTACTGCGCTTTGCATAGTTCCACCTCTGGACAAAATGCCGGGCGACATCGCGACAAGGAGGCCCCCAAAGAGCACACTGAACATCATGCCAGGGCATGCGTGGAACCTTTTGCCGATCCAATTCATCCTTCATTGTATCCTCCCACGAATTAGGCTCTGATTCTCTTGGGTTATAGTAATCTTTTCCCGGCCAGATGGAGCTGGGGTGGTCGGAAACTCGATGGTCAGGAGAATCATAACGGCCAAAACACAAATCCAGCCCTCCGAGGAAACAGACGTGGTGATCAACTATAACGAATTTTTCATGGTGCGACCATAGATACACCCCCGAGGAAAAATGATCAGGAAAACGAAGGACCTTGATGTTTTCATGGAGCTTAAGCAACCTTTGCTTCGTATAGTTGCTGTTGATCTTCAACGCCAGTGCCACTTCCTTGTACAACAAAATGCAAATCTGAACTCCCATCTTTGCTTTGGCTTCCAGGAGATGGTCCAGCCGAGAAGCTTCATTGCTGCTAAACGGTCGTCTAAGGTAGAGGTCTGGACAAAGCCACCAGCCTGCAATAAAAATCTCGGACCTGGCGTTCTCGATCGCTGTTGCAATAGCTTCGAACGCAGCTTTTCCGTCTACAAACCACTGCGCTTCGCTACCATCGGAGAAACCTCGAGGTGGTGCGAAAGAGCCAAACCTATGAGGATGACACCATCCCTCTGGAGGCCTTAAACCTGCATCGTTGATGTTTGCAACCCAGTCTTTAGCTCGGTTTGCCCGTTGGGTTCGGATTCTAACAGACCTGGTTCCACACGTCACCATGAAGCTAAACCGCAAAGGGTTTCGCTCCTTGTTTAACCGCGCCAACGCTATCAAACCCTCTGTTGCCCCACGATCCACGGGGGGCAGAACATCAAACACAATGATGTCAAGAGGCTTAGCATCAAAAGGATCTCCAAGGATAGCAAGGAATCCTGGTTTCAGCACAGCCCAAACCCGTTGCCAATTGGAATCGCAACAGCAGGACGACTTCAAGCAAGCAAAGCAACCACTATTCTTCGAATAGTCCGGCAAGTGCTGAACCGAGACGAAACCCTCATGTAGCTTTGGACCATACTCCGGTGCAAACGAGAGCTTTGAAACCTCCAGAAAACGACAGACTTCCCGAGAGTTCACAATATCTAAATCGTCCAAAAAATGTTTTAGGTATTCCTGCATGGCCCCTTGAGCCCTGTTCGTGATCGTAGGTAAGCGTCCCAAGGCTGGCCGCATGACAGGCAACGCAGCTTTGGAAGGGATGTCTCTTCTGGTTGTGGAAGGAACCTCATCTTGCTCAGCCTCCTCCTCTTCCTGCAAGTTGATTCCCGTATGTTCGCCTATACCTAAGCTCTGAAACCACTCTCGAGCCGCCTCTTGCTTCTCGTGAAGATCCTCTACCAGCGCCCGGAATTTCAACGCACTGTGAAGAGAAAAAACCTGCGTAGCTTTCTTCACAAGCCGCCATTTGAACTGCCGATACTCAAAGTCTATGGTGTAGATCAGCTGGAACGCCGTCCCTTCTGACCTGAAAACGCTCACCACGGTTGCCACAGGAGGCTCTTTGAATATAGGGTCCTCCTCCATAAGCATTCGTGGAGGAGAAGCAATTCCTCTCGGTGGCGAGGCTTCCATCTGCGTATACTGGAACCCCTGCCCCAGCTCCTCTTCCATTCCATCGAGGTCCCTATCCTTCGCCAGCTTCTCCTCTGAGTTTCTTCCAGTTGATCACCTGCAGCTTACATGCTCTTTCAAGTTACCAAACACCCCTCGAATGTGACAAAGGTCGGAACAAACTGAGCTCAAAGTTAGTCCAAGGACGTTCTAAATACTTAAAACAAAAACTTCGTTAGGAGTTCTGCTAAAAAATTCAAAAGTCATGGCAGGAAAATGTCTCGAGTCTAGCGGTCCTTACAAACTAGACAATTTCATGAACTTGCTTCCAATTCCGTTACAACAGTGTGGACTTCTTCAGGAGAATCTTAGGGGTTTGTGATAATGATTCCATTGACGACCTTGAAACTCTCGCTTCCAGAAACACAAAAGCAAAGAAATTATTCTCCAATTCAAAAAACCAATCATACCTTGAAGATAAAAACCGTTTCTCCTGTTTCTCGATGTAGTAAAAGCTTCACACCAACAGCTCGCATCCTCCGTCAAAAATTGTCACAATGAGCACCGTAAAGGATGTTGTGATATAGCCAAGCTCCTCACGGAACATCTCCGTCGACCATGACCTCTAGGACCGGGAGGAATGCCCACTCTGAAATTGCTCCGAACTCTCATGAAATTGCATAACCCCGGCCCCGCCAATTGCTCAATCTTCACTCCCGAGATATTTGCCATAAATTTCACGATCGGATCCCAACAACCAGCTTGCGATCATAGATAAAAAAATTCAGCTCGATATATAAACGCTGTAAACCACAAAAAGATTGAGACTCTATCCACAAAGCTACAAAGCATTCAAAATCTAAGCAGCTTGTGATCACCAAACCCTAAACCAGACTAAATCAAGCTACGTAGCGGAATGAAACAAAAAAGAAACTCCAACAATCTCACTCTCATCAAATTAGTTAGAGAATCCGGGAATTCAAAGCTCACAAACGACTTAAATACTTCATTCAACCAGATTACGATGCTCACATACAAAAAGTACTGCTTCGCGCGTTGATTCGTTTCGATTCTACACTCGGCGTATCGATCCTGACCAAAGAAGCAAAAGGTGGATATTCCAAGTTTTTAAACGGAATGAAGGCTAAAAGGATTGGATTTCAACGCTTCGGCTGCCATAAGTTCGCGATTTTGAGAGCAGGAATAATGGAGCTAAAGACTGACCTGATCGGAGACAGACAATGGATGGAAAGCGCATCGAGTCAGAGGAGGAAAGGCTTGAGAAAATTGGAATTTCGGAGCAAGTAGGGCATGATGGAGACGGTGCTACAAGAGCCACTGCCTGCAAAAGTGCGTGAATTGCCGTAGCATGCAAGGCTGCAGCACATGACTTCGTCTGAAAATGAACGACCGTTGCTTGTGTTCGTCAAAATGTTGCCGGTTTCGTCAGAATCTAGACGGAAAGTGATCGTCGTCGTTTTCTCCTGGACGAACAGTGCTTGTTTTCTGGCGAGCCGTCGAAATGGACGACCCTTGTACTACGAGCACGTTAAAGATATGCTTCGGAAGATATTCTCTTGAGTGAGAATTTGAGAATAGTATCTTTTTAGTTTGAGCACTTCTTACTTCATACTCCCTCCGTCTCAATAAAAACACCATGATTTACTAAAAATGATTGATTTTTCTGATGGTCTAAATTTCTCCTTGATATAGTTAGATATGATTTGAGACTACATATTCATTACTGTTTTCCAATTATTTTTGTCATCATTCAATGTATGAAATGGGGTTTCTCTCCAACCTACGTGATTTTTTTTTTACAAAGTCAATAAGTTTGTAATTTTTCTGAACTCATGGAAACAAAATTCATCAAAAAAGAAATCTCGGCTCAATTGGTAGCCTTGCAATGGTGAAAATCACCATACATTTTACAAAGGAAATATAGTCCAAAACAAGACCCCATGCTTTATCTTCTATATATCTTTGATTGGGTTGAAGTTTCTACCACCAACACTAGATCATAGGTGGAATCCTTTCCAAAAATAAAGTCAACATCCAGCAGTAGATGAATGAAGCAGAGCTTTTTTGAAACCATCCATTTTTTTACTTTTTTCGTTGTAGGAACTTCATTGCAAATCCAATATCAAAGTTATCTGGATTAAAAAACTCCCAAATACAAATTTGTTGAGATGCATCTAAAGATGATACATATGTAAGAAAAGTTCATAAAAAACTTATAAAAAACACTCTTTTTTTTTCTATTTCACATAATTGGCTAGTAATGGTAAAACATGCAAAATGTTTGAAAACCCAAAAACAAAAGCTACCTTCACTTCAATACAAGCCCTTTATTCATATTTAATTGAATCAATTTGCAAAATTGATCACACAAACGAGACTTCATTTGTGACCCAACCCATGGCAAGTGATTTCGTCAGAAACCGAGTCCGGATGAAGAAGTTATGACTCTTCAAAGTTTCTATCCTTCATCCAAAATGTTGTTTTTTAACATTTGGGACGTGTAGGGGTTAAAACTTAAAAGCAAGTAAATGAGTTTTAAAGTTTACAATAGATAGACTGCATTATTTATAAGGCTACATTTTGTTGACATTTCTTTGAGGTTTAGAAAATGGACTTATTGCAAAAATTCAATAAACCTTGTATTTTCCTTTACACGTGAATTTTGTTATCATAAACTCTCAGTCCCAATCCTTGTTCCAAACCCTTGCTAAAATGCTCCATATCCCAAATTCAATCATGACCCCCTCCTTTCCACATCCATGTCCATATTCCCCTCTCGTCCCCTTTTTACTCATTCCTATCTTCTTCTCGTACTCCATACTTGCTCTTGTTTCTTGTTCCTACCTTCTTCCCCTACCCCACACTTGTTCTTGTTTAAGAGAGTCCACCAAGATAGAAAGGCCGTAAGGCTTTTAAATTTAAATTTGTGTCAATTTTTAGAATTAGGTTAGTTTTATAACTTCACCTAACACCTAAAACCATAAATACCTTAAACTTTCATAACTCCATAGTTGTACGTCCAATTTGCAATTTGATTAATGCCTAAGTATACAATCACAAGACTTTGCGCATCAGACTAATGAAACCACTTCTACATCCGTTGGCCAGTTGAACCCTAAGATCCCATTCATAAGACAATCAAACAAATGATAGTGTTCTTCTTGTAAAGTGCAATGCATGACACATGAGTTTTTTGTCTTTCTCTTGTGAAAACATGCATTTCAAAACAACAACAATTGGAATGAACATATTTAGAAAAAAAATCTTCAAAATGCATTGAATTTGAACGGTTCATCTTAGACTTGAAACTCAAAATTTCTAGATTAAGATTTTAAGATTGTAATTTGGCTTTGCACAAATACCTTGATTTTTTTTTAAAATTTGTCTCATAACAATACCGTGATTTCACTTTAAGAGGGGTTCATTGAGCATGATAGCATTGTATTTCACTCCAATTCATCAATAAAATTCATTCCTTGCAAGTAAACTTTATCATGACACACCTGATTGGACATTACTAAGCACTCACGAAGTGTCTGGGCATCATAACTAGCATTGACTTTAAAACTACCAAATTAAGCAAATCATGGTATTTTTCTTAAGAAGGAAGGAGTATGTGTTACACATATGTAATGAACTAAAGTATGAGTGGAGTTCATAGTTCAACGAACGATGTCCATTCAAGGATATCGTTCGTGAAAGGACGAAACCCTAGCTTTCGTTGGATGTAACGTTTGCCGTGGGCAACGCCATAGCCAAGCAAGCCCATCACCATGGTATACCTCTCGTGAAGGCTCGGTGATCGCAATTTGCCGCGAATTGACATTGCGCGCCCCACTCGCCGATTGCCAATTCAGGTCAGTGCCCGTTCGTCGCTCTTTGCTCCGAGAATCTCTTAAATTCCCGTGATTCTCGATGGAAGAACACTTTGTTGATTCTTCATGATTCTTCAGAGCCAACTACAACCTAGACAGCCTCAGAATTGAATTCGTAATTTGATATTGTTGATTATCCAGGTCGGTTACTCTTTTGTCAATGAATTCTACGTGAAGAGCTGCACTGAAATTGATGCGCTTGTTCAAGAGTGACCAGATTGTAGTTTCTCTTACATTTGGCGTAAAGCTTGGGACGTGAGTAGTAGCTTTGAATACGCAGATTAGGTCTTGTGTCACAGATGATTCGTCATGAAAAAGTTACAGAATTTACGATCACTAAGAAATTTGCCTTTCGCGAAGACTCATGTTTTAAGTATTTTTGAATTCCTGTAGTTGGATGAAGTAGTCCCTAGTTAAAATTGAGCTTTGTTACGATCTTGATATCGAGCTTTGTGATGATTGATTAATATTGAGCTCTCTGTTGAAATTGAGCTTTGTGTTGATCAACAAGAATGAGCGTTGTGTTGATAGACTGAAATGGAGCTCTGTGTTCACAGCTGCAGGTTGTGGTGAGCATTTGTGAAGGAGCCAATTTATTATCAAAACTCGCAATCAAGCTCTGTCGCGAATCATGGAAGCAGCGAGTGTTTTGTCGAACTGCTGCCCTTCGAAGTCACAGCATTTATCCAGTGTACGCCAATGCTGCTCGTTGATATTGAAACCCCGACATGAGAATCTGAGGGTGAGGAGAGACACAGTGGTGGTGATGCGATGGGGAGGAGGAGGATCAGACAAGGGGGACGAGGGTGAGCGACCAGAAACACTATTTATGCGAGAGCTTGCGAAGCGGAAAAAACTAGGTCAAGACCTGGGGATCAAGGAAACCGACACCAAAACAAAAGAGGAGGAGTCATCAGAGAAGAAGACACAGCCTATTAAAGACGAGAGGGACACAACCGATCAAAGGAAGCGCTCCATGGCTCTCAACAGCGAAGGGCTGGATGGATTGGTGCCCAGAGGAACGGAGCTTGTGAAGCTCGGGGGCTCCTTCTGGCTGTCTTTGTGGCCACTTATCATAGCCAGCGTCTTGGCATTTGGAGCTGCTTACTTGTACTTCGGCCCTGCCTTTGTGCACACCGGCGCTCGCACCAGCCCGCCCCCGTATGTCGACCCTTACCAGTTGCTGGAATCAGAGCAGCTGCCTTCCACGGTCGGCCCCAACCGAGTCCCCTTCAATACATACCAAGCGCCTCAATATTAGTGCTCGTGCTTTAGTCTCTCTGTATATGCTGTATTCATTAGTAGGTTCATTGCTTGGTGGATCGATTGTCACGAGATGTTGCTGAGTATTCGAGGCACCAATTTTGTACATTCCTTGGACCTGATCCACCATGTCAGCTTGATACCTTTGTGCACATTACATTCATTGAATACGAGGTTAGTGCTTGTATTCTCAATCGTTCCCTGCAAGTGATGTTTGCCTGATACTCCATGGCAGCTTACTGTTCATAGCTCTTAAAGAGTTGGTTGTTGGGTTTGAAGCTGTGTTTTAATCGTTGCTTGATGCCTTGGAGTTCGATGGTATTCTTGTAGAGAGGATTCTGATGCTTCAGGGTACGTAATTGTTCTAATTGGGTGCAGTAGGGGAACCAATTGTGTGCAAATTTCTTGTGCACTGAAGTGCTATGACTGTGGGTCCAGATGCGCATAGTTTTCAAAATTAATTTGAAACCATGTGCGTTCGGGCTTGACGAACTCTGCTTGCTCGCTGTCTGGTGTCTATTCCCTCCTCATTTTGGTTCCCAAGCATATGAGTTAACAAGTATAGTAGCGACCTCACGACCTTGGTCTACAGCCTCTCAACATTGAAATTTTTACATCTGTGGAAAATCCGCATTTATTTGTCATCGAACATAGCTGTAGTAGTGTCTGTCTGGGTGTCATCTGCAGAGAGTTCGCAGTCGCTTGGAAATCGCCTTGCAGAAGGAGGACCAACTTTTGCACATCATTGCATGCATGAACCTCCCACCGTAGTATATGGGAATAAGTATTTCATGACCAGCATACCCGCTCGATTATGCCTCCCATAGCAGCATATTGGAATGAGTAGTTCGTACTATCATGCGCGCGTAATGTGTGCACCTGATTGCTCTTTGAACCATGAATCCAGGCGTCAGTTCGTAGTTTCGCCCCTGCTCGGATATGGCTCCGAACTCAGTGCTCATACCCCCAAGTGAAAGTAGAGCATATGCTTCTCGATTCATGTATAGCGATTTGACCAAGTTATGACCAAAGGAAGTTTTGTGCTCTCTAGCTGCTCATATAGTATACTTGCCATGTGCTGTGCATCCGTGTGATTTTTGAAAACACAATCAAACTTAAGATTTTTGTAACAAGCCAGAGGTAGTACAAAGGGGGATAATTTTATTCAAATGTTGCAAGCAACAACAGCTACAAAAAGGCAGAGCTCCAAAGTAGAAGCAGCAGTACAATAAAGTAAAATTGCAACTTGTTGCACAGGAAAAAACAACATGCGCATTATAACTTCCTCAAATAACACACAAACTCTTCCATTTGTGCTCGTAATCCGCAAGGCAATGCCACATCCTACTACCCTAAGGGAGAAAACAACCACGATTACCGTGGTAATGCACCAAAAGAACTCACAAAACTCTCAAGCTCAGCACTTAAGCACTACTGCCACTGCTACCAACCAAACCTTCACACTCACTTCAAAGCTCCCCAGGGGGTTTGACAGAGCGCTAGCTGCTGATTTTGATGATATCTACAATTCTGAAATTAGAATGGGAATGGGAATGGGGGCTGTTTGATCCGGAACTCAGGCGGGTTTCAGTGGTTTTCCTGATTGAAAGAGTTGCTGCTGAAACTGATCCTATGGGGATTATCTACAACTCCAAAATTCTGACGGGGCTCAAAAATTATATCAAATAATTAAAAAGGATGGCTGCTCTCTCAATTCGAGCACCAGGGAACCCAACACGCAATGGTAAGACTTGGGTGATCAGTCTACCTGGTCTCCCACATGCGGCCCCTCAGAATGAAACAAAATCGGGCGGCATCGTTTGTCTTCGTTCATCAACGAAGAGTTCTGAAAATGCGCCACCAGTGCCGACTTGCCTTGAATCCGCGCGTACGCCAGCGACGCCACCTTCTCGGAGTTGAACTTCTCCCATTTCTTCCCGTTGAATGCTTTGTAGAACGGCACGATCCTTGTCGGTGACATCATGTTGATGAATGCGTACCCTACATTGCACTTATTCTGCACCACAACCAGAATCACTTGCTTCATCAGTACCAGACACCCACGTTGTCGACAGCATCTGAAAAAATGAAGGACTTAACGATGTACCTTAAAATCGATTGGCAGATAGATGAAGTCATATGTGCCTTTATGATGTTCATCAATTGCTGCAAGCAGCATCTTCGATGTGTACCTGGAAGCCATATCCAATCAATAATGTTAATTTGAGCACATTGCAAAAAGATGATCACGGCCCTTTGCAACGTTTTCTGTTACAGGAGTAGCAACGACATAGCACAAGCTCAACCAACATGTAACAACAACTAAGCAACAATGGCGAGAATCTGTTGCTTGAGCATGCACCTCCACGAAGCGATTGTGGAAAAGACGTTTCAAAAGGCCTTACATAAATTGCAATAAAACATGAGGGATGAGAATTTGTGACAAAGCATGCATGAGGGATGAGGTTTTTTGAGTGGCGTACTTGTTAGGTATGTTTTTGATCATGAGAGTGGTGCGGGGATCCTCGCCACGCATGATGCGGTCCAGGTCGAGCTGATACTGCTTCTTGTTGTCAGCTTGAGCAGAGATGCTCTCGCCTCTGCGGCTGCGGCCCCTGTCAGTGAGCCCATCCATGCCACTGGAAGCGAGGAGACCCCCGTTCTGGAGAAAGCGTTGGCGTTGTTGGGGCGACATCATGCCCATGTTGGGCGACGAGGACGCGTGCTCCATCCCGGAGTTTCCCCCCAGCTGGTTCATCAGGTTGTGGCTGCCGCCGTGCCCGATGTTAATGGCATGCGCTGAGGTTCCACCCAAGCCCGTGCCGGAGGCCGACCTCAACAGCGAACTCGTCTCCACCAACGAATCGGTGGCAATGTAGCTGTGACGCCTCTCCAGCAACGAAGGCTCCCCCGATGGCGCTGAGCCCACGTGGTGACGCGAAATCGGCAACAGACTGCTGTGGGAAGATGAATACGCGTGTGACTGCAGCTGTGCCTGCCCAATTGGATTGAACGATTGCCCAACTGAGGAGGAATTTGACCATAGATACGGTGGAGAGCTTTGTGGCATGTGCCCAAACGAGGACGTATTCGGAGTCCCCCATAACGTGAACTGATGCTGCGACAGGGAGCCGTGACCATTCGAGTTCGGAAACATAAGACCACCTGCACCAAAAAGCCCAAGTTAGAATGCCATCTGCAGCCTCTTTCACTGCAAGATCGGAGCAAGAGAGAGCCTAACCTCCGCTTCCGTGTTCGAGGCCCGAAGCGTCACTGAAGCTGCCAGCTCCACTAGTGGTGCGTTGCAGACGACTGCCACCTTCCAGACTCTCACGGTCACGAACCTCGCGGCGAATCATGGCAGTTGCGTTAGAGATGGAAGTGCCCGATCCTCCAGGTGATGCAAGGTGCCCTGGGTTGATGAGCCCGTGACCGAAATCTGTTGGAAGCGAGTTAGGGTGGTGAGGAGGTAGACGATGATTTCCAAGTCCCAATGAGTGGCCCAAAGAATGCCCAGCTTCCATCTGCCCCGACTGCGCCACATGACTTCCTATGGTGCCTACCCTGATGGGCTGGGAGATGTGAGGCGGTAAGCTTGCGCCGTTGAGTGGCTTGCTGGGCAGCTGGAAGTTGCCGTGGGGCAACGAGTGGTGGATTGCTCGAAGAGAACCACTGTCTCCAACTGTATTCCATGTTGACGGATGACCTGCCCAGCACATTCAAATCAGCTTCTATTCTTCGTTGATAAAGGTAGAACCAAGGGTCATCACAATAGATTATTACCTGGGGGTGAGCTATTCAAGGGCGAATGGGACTGCTGCCGGGACCGCAGATCTCCAGGTTCATCTACAGTGTCTTGACTCAGCTGTTGAAGCAAGCTGCTGGAACTACCAACCAAGCAAACAAATCAGAAACTAAACTTGAAACGAAACTAAGTACGGGAATGTGCATATATATGAAGGAAAAAAGTAGATAAAACAAAAAAACTGACCTCCGTCGCGCTCCACCGGGTCGGCTAGGCTCCAGCTTGATGCGCTTTCCAGCAATGTCGCTTCTATTGAGCGACCGAAGTGCAGCCTCTGCAGCTCGAACATCGTAAAACTCGATGAACTTGTGGTGGCGTTTGTGCGGTGTCTCCCGAATCTGATAGCAACATTTAGACGGCTACTCAGTAACAGCCCTTATCACTCGAGCAATTCTTGTCAAAGCGCCAGCAAATCTAACAGCATTCTACTCACCTCCTTCACCTCCCCATAACTTCCAAAAATCATTCGAAGATCATCGTTGGAGACTGATGCATCCAAATTGAACACGACGAGTGTTCCCTGATTGACGTCCTTGTCTGAAGGATTATCCTGTTGCACAATCGACAATAGTCTCGTCATTAACATGAGCATAAATTTAAAACTTTCAAGTGTATGAACAGGCACATACAGCAAGCGCAAAATCACCATGTATCAAACTCTCCTCACCTTCGGAATCGAAAAATGAATATCCAACTTGCGCCGTCTCAGTGGCTTGTTCTGCAGAGCTCGCATTGCACTTCGTGCAGCTCGGATATCGTAGTACGATATCATCACGAAACCCCGATGCTTGCACGCCGTGTACAAAGTGCGGATTGCCCCATATTGCTGTAACAAAACAAGCCTTAATAGACTTACCCAAAAAAAACTCATCAAACCAATAGGCTCCTCGAAAATAAGACTAGAAACCGCAAACAAAGCCTCGGTAATCCCAATCCAAGTACTCTCAAAGATAACCTAGCTCAAAAGATGAAAGGAATGTAAATGGGGTGTCCTGAGCAAAGAGATTTCATAGCAAGTACCTCGAAAAGTGCTCTCAGCTCCGTGTCTTCCACGTTGGAATTGATGTTGCGCACGAAGAGAGTTCGAGAGGGATGCTCGCCGTAAGGATGCTCACCAGCAACCGACCCAGCAGCACCAGAAGGCTGACCCGCAGCTCCACTACCCAAGCCTTCCCCAGAACGATAGTTACTCATGTACACGCCCAGATCCGAGGAGTCACCCTCCAATTCCATGCCACCGCCGGAGCTGAACAAGTCGAACTCGTCGGGCTCCTCGGTGGTGTTCTCATCCCTCCTGTTTTGGGGAAGATCGTAGTCATCGGCAACGCCCGCCAGTAGATCCTCTTCGTCATCTGGCAGCAGGTTCCCGATCGTATGAAACTCTAAATCCTCCAACGAGCCGTACGGCTCGTCCACATCCAAGTCTGTAATCAACTGTACACCAGCCGTGTCGAGTGATTGAACGACTCGCGTCTCCGAATCCGACAACCTCACTGCAAGCACAGCAGACCCTTCAGCCCAACACTCCAATCCAACCTAAACTGACGCCGAAAAACAGAGCATGTCCATTGAAGCTCAATTTCGAGAACCACACCGCAATACTCTTAAGTTCAGAGCAACAAAACTATGTCCCCAAAGTAAGGATTGTCTGCACAGGAATTCTCGGTACATGGAATTCAGAGGTGAGAGAAGGGGAGGGGTAGTACTTTTGTTGAAAATTGCGGGAAAAGAGTTGGAGAAGCTATTGGAATCAACTCCTCTCATAGATTCGAGATTTTCCAAATTGCCATTAACGTGCGGGGACGACGACAATCCAACAAGATCACCTCTGTCGTTCGACATACTCCAAGAATATGAGGACAAGCTGGGCGGCCTGCCTTCACCTACCGCTCCTACTCCCCAGGGCTCACCATTGCCGCTACGAGGACTGCCTCGAGCCGCCCAATCCTCCCTGTTCATCTGGTGGCTCAATGACCATGCCTGTTGCTGCTGTTGCAGTTCCTGCTGTTGTTGTTGTTGTTGTTGCTGCTGCTGTTCCTGCTGCTGCTGTTGTTGCAATTGTTGTTGCTGTTGCTGTTGAGACGCTGATGACGACGACGACGAGCCCGCCCTGATGTGACCCATCCCCGGGGGCGGGTTGTTTGCATACCCACCCGACATCGTTCGCCTGCCTGGCTCCATAGCCACCGGTTGCAAGTCGATTCTACTATGACACCGTAACCTGCACCATTTCAAACCCTAGCTTAACACAGTAACAATACTCCAAACCCAAACCCTTGCAAGCAAGAGATCCTCGCAAGTGAAACCCTATTCGATCTCAATGCTGATGATCCCAAGCGTGATAGTAGAGTTTCAATCCATGAATGCTACGAAAAGCGAATATACTTCCATGAACGGCATACGTCCATCGCTATTTCACTCGACACGCAAACACCGACACACGAGGAGGAGAAACAGTAGCTCAGAAAAATCGCCACTTCCGAAAGGTGAGTTACAACGAACCTGGTCCAAATTCGCCTCCGACATGCTCATTCGATAAAGCTCCAGCAGCATCGAGCGAAGTCCACAATCTCCAGAGGAACAAAACTTAAGTAGATGGGTGAGAGACAAGTGCGCGCAACCCCAATCCCTTGCAAATGGAGGAGCAAACCCTCTCGAGCGGGCGTTGAGCTTGTAAATTGTGCGCTGTGGCGGGAGTTGGGGCGACCGAAAAGGGTCAAAGGAAGCGGAAACAGGATGCGAGCGAGGGAATGGAATGCTAATGAGCGAAGGAGAGGAGGGGAGCGAGGGTGGGTGGGTGGCAATGGAGGAGAAGAAGAAGAAGGCGAAGGCGGAGCTTGAAGCGTAAAAGAAGGGCTGGCGTGTTGGGAGCGCTCAAGACCTCTTGCTTTAGGAACGCCTGGCGCGGGCCGGGCGGAGCGCCACCGGCGCCGCGGGACCCGGCCCGGGCCTGGCCTTCGCCCCCGCCCGGGAAGCCATCCTTTTCTTCCCCTCTAATCCTTTTTCCTCCACCACCCGGGCCCCAGTACTTCGCCCCCTGATTCCCGAATCTCTCCCTTCCCCCGGATTTCTTTCAAAATTATTAAGTCAAACTTCTCCTATTTAGTGCAGCTCCTCCATTTAGTGTTCCCAATGGCCTATGCTCATCTTGCCTACAATAAGGGGTAACTTTACAACTCAATTTGGACCAATTAATTGTGTTTTTAGTGTATAATGTACAAATTTAATATTTTGGACTTGACAAAATGAACTATGACCATTATATTAAAGCTTATAGTATCATTTATTTGTTGTCGGTAAATGTTATTTTATACTTTTCGAAGTTGTAACTTTCAAGTGTATTGGATTACGTGACACTAGAATATATTTGTGTCAGTTATATTGGGTTACTCAAGTGGATAAGCATTATAATCCATGATTAGCATATATCTATATCTATAAAGTGTTTAATGCACGAGCTTGTTCAATCATATCATTCAAGTATATATCATTCAGTTGGTAACGTGCAGACATTGTATTACATCACTCTCGCATTAGTTACAATACGTCATTGTCATGTCGGTAAATATAGTCGTTTTTGGTAAACGTCGCTTTGTAGATTGTGACGTTTATGTTTGTCACGTATATTCCACTCTGTCAAGTAGAAGTATAGTTGTGTCAGTCATGACGTTGTACGTCGTGAGTAAATAAGCATTCCTATCTATTATCGAAAAATATTTCTATCTACATGTGAAGTGTGTAAGACGTGGGTGTGTTTTATCCAGTTATTTTATCTTGTTTCTTACAAAAGTGAGATTTCTTTCAATTGATAAAGGTGTTACTGCAACATACGACAATATCCCCTTCAATTACATGATTAAAACGTCACTGAAAGCAATTTCACACATCTTCTATATATGAAAGGATTCAAATATACAAGTGCTTATCATTTAGATACATTACAGTGATAGGCACAAGTTTGTTTATTTTTGTCGATGGCATCATTCTTAGTCTCACCAGTTATATCATTGTATAAATCACTAGTACATATCTTACAAGTACATGACTCGAATGTGCACATGTATGTTTGTGTTGATCGCGTCACAATAAGTCTCATTCAGTAATATGTCAAACTGCATGAATGCATGCCTTTCAAGTACATTAGGATAATAAGTGTACAAGTGTATTCTCGTGAGTAACATTTCTCTAAATCTCATTATTGTAAATCGCACAAGTAAATACATGTCATGGACATCACTCTGTGTACACGAGTGAAGTTGTGTTGGATATGTCATTGCAAGTCTCAAGTGTACAATCATTTATACTCAACATCATTGATACTTACACGAACAAAAAATACAATGCCTTTTTAAAAGAAAACCCTCTTAAATTGTATGTGTCTTTCACAAATGTAATTTAATCAATTTATTTATTAAAAGAAAAAAATAAGTCTCATTCAGTTATATATCAATATAACACGAATGTATACATTTCAGGATAATGAGTATAAGTATATTCTCCTTAATAACATTTATGTAAGTCTCATTCACATACACCTCGTAAAGCGCACGAGTAAATACATGTCAAGGACATCACTGTGATGTGCACGATTGAAATTGTGTTAATTATGTCATTGCAAGTCTCAAGTGTACAATGATTTTTACTCAACATCATTCCTAAGTACAAGAACAAAAGACACAATACCATGCTCGTAGAGCAAAAATATATATTACCTTTCTTAAAGAAAACTCTCTTAAATTGTATGTATGTTTCACAAATCCTTTTTTTTAATTTCTTAAAAAAATAATAAATAATAAAAAAAAATGTAATGATCGAATCATAAACATAACATCTTTAACCCCTAAAGGTCTTTGATACATAATTGTTTAAATTATCAAAAAGAACCTTCTTCTACTTCAGGTGCAAAGAAACTCAATCTAAGCATTGATTAGAAGATCTAACCGTAGGATCTTGAAATTAACTTGACCCTTTTCTCGAATGATAAATTTGAACTGTTAAATTTTCTCCAATTTTGAGATTATAATGGTCAAAGTTGGCTGAATTTTCTCCCTGCGGAAATTTTAAAAAGCGATTTCCGCTTTCTTGGACCTTTAGGGGTGAATGATCCAATCACAAACGTAACAGTTCTAATGGCCTAATCATCTACCATGTTCTTATGAGCAATACCAAAAAGCAAAGGTTAATCTAAGAAACAAAAAAATCTTTCAGGTGTAGTAAAGATACCATGAATAGCCCCCAAGAGAGAGTTCAAATCCAACAAAGCAAACAAACAAATAATAAACCATAGACTTTTGGAGTACTTCAAAACAATGGGGTCCACCTGAAATGTCCAACCCAGGTACATGCAAGTGATCTCCCCCTAGAATAGTCGCTATACTATAAGGGCATGTTTACCACCATTTCAATCATTTGCAAGTCCAGGCTGATTCTGTAATCCCATTATGATTATTATTATTATTATTGGGGTTTGTTTAGATGCCGACTTATTTACTTACTTATCTGGCTGGGGGCAAATTTAGAGGTGGCCGGCTACTTGGGATGCTGCTGCTGCCCGCTGCCCGAAACTCCCTTGACTTAGTCAGTTCGTCCTCCCTCCCCCAAATTTCTCCGGACCAAAAAGAAAAAAAATTGATTAAAGTAAAAGGTCAAGGGAGTGGGGGTGACGGTCTAGCTGGTCAGATAGAGTTCCATTGGTTGGTTACCGGGGCCTTATGTTTTGCCTTCTGATTCCTTTTGGTGGTTCCACTTTTTACTCCTGTGGGAGATTTTTCAAGGGGCGCGGTAATGGGCCCCCTTTTGCTCCCACGGTTGTAGGGGTCAGCGTTCGTAGCAGCTACCAAGGAGGATGGAGAGGGGTAATGAGCCTCCTAATTTTTTGATGTACAAACATTAAATGCCAAGGAGTAGGCTTCCAAGGGTAACTTGGGGTCGCAGACCTCAAATTTGAATTCAAAATTATCAAAAACAGTCATTGGAGGTCCCCACGGATTCTAGGGTGCCTCCTTGGTAGCTGCTACGAACCATTGCCCTAGGGGCAAAGGTGCACATTTCTTATGTAATTTGAAACATTTGTGAAGAAAACTAAAAATATTTCAATTACTAAGTGATATTTTGTATGAGGTGTCGAGCCAATCGTGGGGATTAAGGAGGGCAAAATTTCCTCTTGTGTGATTGTTCCATTCAAGAGATGAATCAATTACGTAAAATGAAATGTTTCTATAAATGAATTAAGATTTGGGATTGAACTAAGCTTTTTATCACATGATTAGACTTGAATTGGTATACAATCCAACAAATAACATTGAAATCTAACTATGGATGAAGGTTATGTTGCTTCTCAAATGCCTTGGTTATTTTTGAAGGTAGACATTTTACTAGAAATTCAATAGCCGAAATTATCTCAATATAAATAATTCCAAGCTATGAAGTTGTTAGATTTTCATTCTAAACTCACACTTTCACAAAACAAATGTTAATGAAAAGATGATCTTGCTTTAACCCTTAAACGCCCAAGCATGCCCCTCGGGCTTGCTTCTCAGTATATTTTCAAAGGGGCTGGGCGTTTAAGGATTAAAAGAATTGGCATTGAATGTTAAACATGCCCCCAATGAATATTCGTTGGTATTTTTGGGTGGTTGAAACCTTAAAACTGAGATTTTCCACTTCTATACACTCACGAGGTTATGAACCTTTTTCCACCCCTTTTCAATACTTCCAATTATAAGATCTTGTTTTGAAGCTTCGTTTTAGTTATTGATTCAAAAATTGACCGTTGGATGTTTACCATTTCAAACATCATAACATCCAAGGTTTGTCTCCAAATTATTATTTTTAAGCATTGTGAAGATTCTTTTTGAAAATTTCGGAGACTACCCTTGTAAATTTGGTAAATCTTTTGACTCGTGTCACTTTGGAATTTAGATAATAATTCATTAATAATAAATAGACATGAAGAATCTTCTTTAAACTGCCCTTATTTGACTTAAAAACTATAAATTTTTAGGTGAAGGTTTCCAAGAATTGGAATTCGGCTTTGCAAGTTTTACCACATACATTTCTTAGTAAATTAAAGTCTCACCTAACAAAAATTATAGGCAAAAATATCACAATATTAACCCCTGAAGGTCCAAGAAAGCGGAAATCGCTTTTTGGAATTTCCGCAGGGAGAAAATTCAGCCAACTTTGAACATTATAATCTCAAAATTGGAGAAAAATTAACGGTTCAAATTTGACATTCGAGAAAAGGGTCAAGTTAACTTCAAGATCCTACGGTTGGATCTTCTAATCAATGCTTAGATTGAGTTTCTTTGCACCTGAAGTAGAAGAAGGTTCTTTTTGATAATTTAAACAATTTTGTATCAAGGACCTTTAGGGGTTAACGGGTCAAACAGAATGCTCATGATTCCTGTCTGTGTTTCCACATCATGTTTGAAAAAGTATAAATACATGGACAAAACAAGGTTTCACTAGGGACCAAAGCCCAACAATATTGATGTTTTTTTTTTTCACGAGCACGATAATGACATACATACACATTCCCCATGCAAACGTCTGCAGGGGGGCCCTGGAGGAGGAAAACGACCCGACGACCGATGACCGATACCCTAACTCGCCCACCCGGGTCGCGGTGGGGACCGACGGGGCCATGGGGTCGGGATGCTCCACATGCCAATGGAATGCCTCCTGCAACAACCCCAGAGCCAGCCTTGAGATGTGTGCTGCACGGCCATTGGACCTGCCCCCATCACATACTTCTTCAGTCCCCCCATTAAATTACCCATGACAGTCCTTGAACATGATCATAAACTCTATCATAGCTTCTGTTCATTTCATAGTCCCAAGGGAAAAAAACAAATTGGGGAAATATTAAAAAAAAAAAAAAAAAAAAAAAAAAAAAAAGAAAGAGAGCCAGAAGAGACCCAAAAAGAGGAATTTGGATTTTTCTTACTCGCATGTTGACTTGTATTCCTCCATTCGACATCCTTCTAAATGGGTCACCTTTTTTTTTATATTCAAGGAGTTTTTATGGTGTAGGGTAGAAGAAGAGAAACTCTAACCTATTTAGAGGCAGGTGTGAATGGAGTGTTCGTTTGACCTATCCTTGGATGTGTGCCTGGAGTTCATCACATCAATGGTGAGACTACTAACCCCTCTCAGGGTGAACACTATGTTAGTTTCTACTTAGCCACTGGTGTCTAAGAGAGAGCCGACATGGTATTCTACCAAAGGGCTTTGAGGTACCCATACAATGAGGTCCAAGAACCCTTCACCATAGTTGGGTGGACTATGGTGGTGAACACTACGTCGGCACGGGGAACGGAACCCACGACCTCTTCAATGGGGGCCATGAGCCCTAACCACCAAACCAAGGCTTGGGTTGCCTTATGGTGTAGGATACAATAGAACAAGGACTAAGGTCCTTAGTAGCATGTATGTAAAGAGAATAAGAGAGTTTCATCATAAGATGGTGGGACTTAGGAGTATGCCTACACCTGTAGAGATATTTTTTGATATACTATGGTGGACTTCTCTCAAAACTGCTAGAACTTCTCAAGACTTACAAAAACGACCCTCTTTTTATGCAAGCTAATTATTTTCAGATTTTGACCAAAAAAATTAAGTATGTAACTGTATGATCTAACGTATGTATGTATGTATGTATGTATGTATGTATGTATGTATGCCAAGTTTCATATCCAACTTTCCTTATCAATTGTGTGATCGTAATGTTGAAAGTTGGAAAAAAAAGTTTTTTTTTTCCCTTGTAGAAAGGGTAACTAGTTTTTCGAGGGCCAAAAAAAGCATTTTTGGTAGAAAATTTGATATGAGGCTCATCACATTCGTGTTCCTTGGTGAGTTGGGAATATGTTTATGCAATTTTTACCCTCATACGACCTATAAAACTAATAGAAATGCTTGATTATTCACATGGAGGTATGTTGAAATTCAAATGCTAAGGCTGGTCTTTGACATTCAAATTGGCATGTGAAAAATAGTTGGGTTGTAAATCTGAATGGTGTGATTATGCATTGAGACCTTATTGACATGGATAAGAAACAATACTTGAAAGAAAGTGAAATCTCAAATTTTTGGTGAGTTTTTGAAGTTTCTATGATGGAATTGACTTTGGAAGATCTTGAGAAATCAATGAGCATACCGCACTTTGGGTTGTTTTGGGTAGATTTCAACTATTGGTTTCGGATTTTGACCATGATTATCTCCTAAGGTACGAGGAATTTTGAAGTGAGTAGTGACTTTTTGGAAAGGTATGGAAAAACTCTACAACTTGCAAATAGGGATTAAAACTATTCAAATAAAATAAATGACCATCATCCAAGCACAATCCCTTGCTCATTAGATTATTTATTGTACCAATTGTCAAAAACTTTAATTTAATAAGATTATGGAGCACAAAACGTTCAAATGTAGCATTACAAGTTTTGCATAGCAACATAAGGGAGAGTGCTCAAAATTGGAGCGGTACCAATAATGGAGCAATAGGATTTTTCACGCATATGTACATAATATTTTCTTCACTTAACTATAGGATGTACTTATAGCAAACAATATAGGGTGCAAAATTAGAACACCATTTTAGAAACACATATCAAGACTGCCTTCAAATATTCATAGTAAATTGTGAAGAGTCCAAAAATGATAAATCCACTAGTAGTAACTTTTTTTTTCTTCTTTTTCTCTTTTTCCCTTTTTAGCTTGTAATGTAATTTAAAAGATATATAATTATCTCTATTTGAGTAGAAAATAGATCTAGAGAGTTACATATGGTTGGTAGAGCTCAAATGCAAAAAAACATAGATTTGATACTTAAATTCGCAATATAGCTTAACTTGTTTGTAATAAAATGCTCTATAAAATAGGTTCTAAACATTTGAGCCTTCTATATCACTTCTTCAACACACTTTGCATGAATACTTATAAAGTATTTGTTAGTTTTAAGGATTCTTACATGCCCACAATTAGAAAAAATTATGTTCCTTCAAAAATTACATGTCGTTCAAAAAAAGTGAGCCAAATCATCACAAATGATTTAAGGAGATTGTATTTATAATCAGTATATGATTATAGTTAGTGATAACAACGTCTTGATGTTTTAATTTTTAGTGTGCATATTCTATAAGAAAGCTTACAACTGCAAACATAAAGGAATGTGGTAGGAAGTACAAGCATTTTGATGCAACCAAATCATGCTAAGATAACCACTGTTTACACTCACTAAAAACTCATAACAAACAATTTGACAATACTTCAATGAACACGACCTTTACAACCAATAGAACCCATGACAAACAATCTGACAATACTTCAATGAGCACGACCTTCACAACCAATAGAACCCATAACAAACAATCTGACAATACTTCAATGTACACGACCTTCACAATCAATAGAAGTGCACATTGGCTGCGGAAAGGGTGTGAAAGGACAAAATTGACCTTTTAAGATGGTCCATTGAATAGATGACCTCATTATTCAACCACCTTGGAGCTTGTTGTTACTTTGATGAATGTTCAACTTACCAAGTCATTAAATATTAATCAAACTCTTATGTTCCATCCAAAGAAGTTGTCAATGTTTCAATATTGTCAAATTATATCTATATATAACCCATGAAGTTTATTGACGCAAATTTGGGTAAACATCAAAAGTGAAATTTTGCACTTTTAGTCCTAAAAAAGCTCAAATGCACTTGTACACCACTACCTTGCACCACTGAATCTTCTTAACAGCCATGAGTATGTGTGTAGTTGTTTTACTTAGTTTCTAATAGTCTCTAGTAGCTTCCACTAGTTTTGAAATTTCTCTATAAGCTCCTAAGTGGTCCATGTATTTTGGTTAGTTTTTATGTTCTCGTTAGATTCCACAAGCCTCCAAAATTTTCCATTTGGTTCTGTAAGCTTCACAATCATTTCACTAAACCATCCTAGTTTCCAGAAGCTTCAATATGTTAAGAAAGACCTCTCGATGTTTCTAGGGTCTCCAAGACCTTATTCTCAAAAGTTCCTTCAATTTAGTATAAATAGAGAGTTTAGGGCCATTGTCCCTCACTCTCTTGGACACCAATTATGCCCAATCAATTATTGACTTCTTCTTTGAGATATATCTCTCTTGTTTTCTCACTTCATGTTATAGTTGAAATGTGTGTTAGGAATTCCTCACTTCTAATCAAGCCCTACGTTGATCTACGATCTCTCTAAAGGTTGTCATCTACAACATCCAAAAATCTCAAAGCTTGAATTATTCCTTGCATTATTGGATAAGCTTTAGAACTGTAAAATTTTCTAGTTACGACATCGTAAGAGTTTTCTTGTAGAATCTTATACGCAAGCGCATTTACTCGTGAATAATCAACCATTTTTATTCCCTTACTTTTGAACTCATTGTTTTTCTATTCAATTAGAGAATTCTACAAGAGTAGCACTTTAGGTTCTCTCCCAAGATAAACAATTAGATTGAGACCATAAGCTTATTTTGAGATTAAAGATTTGTGATATAAGAATGGAATTGGGGGGGGGGGAGATTTTTTTAGGTATAAATGCTTCATTCTTTGAATTTCAATGATTCTTTTATTTTTTATCATTTTGTAATTTTGTAACTCTTTCCTCACCAACTTTTTTATAAAAATTTAAGTTTACATGATTCTTGTAGTGACAACCCTTCCAAGTTGTGCCTCAAACTCAAAATGGTCCATGAGGTGCTTCACAATACTTCTACTCATTGTGGGCCTCACAAATTATTTTGTAGACCTCTGAGGCTTTGGCAATGAGTGGAAGTATTTTTACAAAGTTCCCACACGTGTGAACATTTAGAAATGATAGTAAAACACACGATGCATGCCTTACAAGGTAAATACAAAACCAAAGTGCACAAACTTCGTGCAAGATCTTCATACCACCTTGTGTTGAGCTCATACTTTTATCACATTATCTATCCTTAATACATATTTGAGTCCAACCTCATAAATCCTCTTTGAAACATACATTGGATGAAAAAGATACAATCCTTTTAAGTTTCAATGATAATTAGTACTTGTATCATACAGAATGTCAACTAAATAGTGTGGAACAACCTTTTATTTTGGGGAATTTCCAACACTTTTGCAAAATATTTTCAAACAAGGGAACAATTACAAAATACTTGCAAAGAGGGGAACAAAATTTATTTTTTAATTCTATTTTTCGTCATTGGTAAACATCTCAAAGTTAGTGTGACATCTTACAGAAGCTAACATATAGCTTCTTCTTCCCTTTTAGAGCAACAATGAGACATTTTCCATTCCCCTCATTGCAAATATTTTGAGATCGTTCCCTTATCTAAAAGTACTCCATATAGTTGTTCTCCTATATGTAATCCCTCCCTTTTTTTCTTTCTTTCTTTCTTTATTTATTTATTTGTTTGTCTAGGCATTCAGAAATTTCTTCTATCCCCCTGAAGATCCTTGATTCAAAATCACTTAAATTACTGAAAACAACCTTTGCCTACTTCTCACTAAAAAAAGCTTAATTTAAATATCAATTAGAATATCCAACCGTAGGATCCTAAAGTGAACTTGCCTTTTCACTTGCATGTATAATTTGAACCGTTGATTCATTTTCATTTGTGAGATTATAATGGTCAAAGTTGGCTGATTTCACTCCCTCCGAAAAGTCATTTTCGCTTTTTCGGATCTTTAGGGGCTAAACCTCAAATCTATTTAAATCTGGTGCTAATGGTAAGTAAAGGCACTGTACACTAAATAGGTAGATTAGTGTTAGATACACTAATTTATATAAATATGTTATAAGTTTTTACCCACTATATTGGCCAAGATGGGGGTCCTTATATAGTATCAGAATCAATGCTCTTGGTAAATCATTTTAAACAAAAGTAAAAACTTATAGCATTTTCAGATCTTATGATAATCTAACACTAATCTACCTATTTAGAGTAGTGGGGGCGTGCCCCATTTAAAATTTAAAAAAATAAGAGAGAAGTGTGCCACTCACTTTTGGTTGACTTGGTTTTCACTTAAAAGAATGATGATGATGATGTGGGTAGGGATAGTTTGAGTAAAGGGCAAAGAATAGCCTTAACCCACGGAATCCTTTTTTATCATTATTTTACTTTGTCTTGTAAGTTACTGAAAAATAACTCACAAAACTAATAAGTCATTTTGACTCCACCGGTTTTGATTTCTTTACGAATAAGTCACTCTTGCTTGCAATTTCATGGTATTTTCCTCCTCCTACTCCTCTCCTACGTGGATATGCTTGCACATGACAAACCAACCCCATCGTGCATGAGGGTCCCATTTGTTTTTGGCTTTTTAATTATTTGGTTTTTCACCCTTTTATGTCATGATAGTTGAGAGTGACATTGTAAAATTGCATGGACTTTTAATCTTCCAAGGAATGTGACCTTGGAGACTAGGGTCGAAGTTTATAAGTGGTGAAACCTTGCAATTTTTCATTTTTCTTTAGACATTGAGTTTTTATGTAGAGAATTAAAAAAAAAAAAAAATCTTTTGAGTATTTGATAGTAGGTCCAAGTTTAACTAGCCTTGGCTTGGTGGTTGAGGTTCATACTCCAAATAAGGAGGTTGTGGGTTTTATTATCACAGTCCACTTGATTATGGTGTGGAGCAGTCCACTTAATTATCGTGTGGGCTTTTTCAATAGGTACCTCAGAGCGGAGGTATTAACATGTCAATTATCACTGAGATGCTAGTAACAAGGTAGGAACTAGTAGAATGTTCATCTGAAGAGGGATTAGTAAACACACTATTAGTGAAATGACCTCTAGGCACAAAAATTTTAAAAATAGGAAAAACTAACAGTCTAATCATACCAACCTCAAAAGAGGTTTGGAATTATTCTTTGAAAAGATTTCGGGTTCATCTTGAAAAGGTTTAGTGTTCTTCTTATGTCAACCCCTAAAAGGGAATCTCTATGGTGACCTCCAAGACGGCCATATCTTGAATCAATGAACAAATTTATTTTGAATTCGATTGTGGAGAATTCAATTGTAGGATCTTGTTTATAGAAATTGTCTACTTGATCTACCCGATTTTATCTTAATAAAATTCCTCGTAAGTATCTCAAGTTATATTCAGCTAGAGTTTTGAGTTATATTTAGTCAGAGTTTTGATTTTTGCATAAACAACATGTGTTTTTGAAGTGAATCGTCCACAATGTGGTCAATTTTAACTTGAATCCAATACTAACACTAATTCCATATCTTCATGTAACAATTCTGACTAATTTCATATCTTCATGAATCAATTCTGACTAACAATCTTAAACCGACGTTAATAATGAGCAAGGTACTCATCGTTAGTACCTGCTCATTGACAACATGAGGAATGATCTACAGATGGTCCAGAAATGAGTGTTACTTGCTAAGCATCTTCGAAAGAATCCATTTTCGGCTGGCGAAGAGCAGTACAGACTTCCCTCATGTACAATTGCACAGTGCCAATAAGGTCTTTTTTTAAAAAGAAAACTCTCAAAATCAAGGCACTGGCAACACTACAGTATCAATGTGGAAATGTCGACGTCTAGAATTTCACGCCGTGTGAACGCCGCAGGTACCATTTGGAGGACAACCCCAGCAATCGACACATGGCCTCAGATTTTTTCACCACATTGGATTCTACAGTACTCTCACTCGTGCTCAACAATATAAATCCATCTTTTAAAAGACGCAGTTCCCCAGACTGCAATAGCAATAGCAGCACCTGAATAGTAACTTTCACGCAGTAGTAGGAAGTGGAGATGGAAAAAAGAAGTGGAGATGGAAAAAAAGCAGTGGAGGCAGATATTATTAATCTGCATTAACAGAAACAGTGATAAAGAGGGAGTCGAGAATCTAGTATATAATGAAAAGCTTTTCTACAAGTCAAGCTTATAAAAACGAAATTCTCTCAAGAAAGCCTAAGATCTGTCAGCCCTAGGAGTTGCCCACTCCACACGCAAAATGAGGTTATCGTATCCATAACCATCCAACTTGTTGATAGCACGAATCGCGTCATCCCTGCATCAAACAACAACAGACAATTGAGAATCATAACCAACTGATTCTGATCTCATCTCATCTTCCTGGTTATGGAGGTACAATGTAAACTCAGTGCAGTTACATGCATCTCTGTTTTGTGAGCACGTGGAACCAATATGACACCTAGAGCATTCCGACATGACGCTTTCAGATATGGTATCGTGAGGCCAACGAAAACTGGTATCTTTACGTCAATGCTAATTAGGTCTAACAAAATTTCAAAGGCCACAATGGAGAACTACAATCAATGATCCCTCTTCGCAAACAAATAGGTCTCTAAATGCTCCGACATATCCAAGACTATGGTGTCTTTGGATCACGTCAACGCTAACTAGATCGGCAAAACTTAACACTAGACTGAGATCAAAGGCCATCCTATACAAGTACAATAAAAAATCCCTCTTCGCAAACAAGAGGCTTCTAAATGCACCGACATATTCAAGACTTTGGACCGCATCAATGCTAATTAGTATGACAAAATCTTGACCTGCCGTAACTACTAAACTGAGGTCAAAGAACAAGTATTTAGTCGCAAAAGGATGGGGTTCTAGATGCACTGAAATGAGCTGATGGCATATGTACAGTTTGATGTGGTTTTTCAGTATAAGATAATGTAGTATCTAGAGAGTCAGAAGCCGTACCTGTTGACAAAATTGATGAAAGCAAAACCACGGCTAAGTCCAGTCTCACGATCAAAAGCAACGTAAATTCGAGAAATAGCACCGAACGGCCGAAACAACTCCTGCAGATCCTGCTCACGAGTATCTTCCGACAAGTTGGTGACACGAATGGAGTTGTCGTCTCTTCCACGCCGCATGCTCTCTCCTTCGTTCGTTTTGCCTCCAGATCGCATGCTGGGTGGCACATAGGATGAGCCTTTCGCTCCAGAAGACATCCCTGCAAACGAAATTCGATGTAAATGAGTCTGCTTTCAATGAAAAAGCTTTGAATCACACAGCATGATGTATATAGCCATACCTGGGACTCCCATGTCGTCATCAGTGGGTGGCTTCTCGCCTCCAACAGCGAAGCCCTTGGTGGCAGCCAACTCCTTGAATGGACACTTCGACGTCCAGTGATCTCCCTTCTTTCCACACGTCCTGCATACGATGAGAGATGCGTTTCCAAGGGAAGCGAGATCAGCTCCCTTCTCCGGCTCTGCCTTCGCACCCGCAGGTCTCGTCCTCTCCAGAAAAATCTCCTCGGTGGACACTACAGTCAAATTGTCCGATGCGTTTTGACCGAGCGCGTCACCGAACTTCTTCAGAGAGCGTCTCCGAATCGCTGCCGGATTCAGCTTTTTCACCTGCCCAAGCGCAACTACCATCAGGATAACGAACACTCAAACCTACTACCAAACCCTAGCCACTAATAACCTTATATACTGATCCCGGTTAACAACATCACCGCATCTATTCCTATCGATGCTTCGTAAGCTTTAGCCCCCACGCTGAAAGTAAGCACCACAGCTCTGAACACAAATTTGTCGGATTTTCTAAAATAATCCGGATGGACAAGGGTTTATCGTGACCTTTCTCACGTATTCCAAGACAAAATAAAGGGAGAAGTGAGATAAGAGCTAAGGGATTGAGAATTAAGAATTGAGAGTAGAGCTAGGGTTTGAAAGCCCTAGAAGAGGCAATACCTGCTTCTTGACGCGGACAGTCTTGGTGACCTTGGTGCGAACGCCTTCGTCGTTCTTGCGCCACTCGATGATGATCTTGACGCCCTTCTCGTCGGGGCCGATGACTTGCGTGGGCGGCAAAACGCCCTCGATACCGTCGTCTTCCTCCGCCGCATCTCCCCACCGAAAGATGTTTCTTCCTCCCATGATGGAAGGGAAGGTGCAGTGCCCGGGATGGCTGGGAAGAGAGCTCCTATCGACGACAACAACAATAGCTGGCTTGCAAGCAAATTGGGGCTCAGGTGCGGCGATGGCGAAGGGTAAGGGAATCAGAGTATGAGGACGATGATAGGTGATCCTGGAACCCTAATTCCATCCAGCTCAGCTGCCAGGTCGGATCTTTTTACCCTTGTTATTCTGACGTGGCCTCCCAGGTTCTCTGATAAGGTGTCTGCTTACTGGGATCCTCATTTACCGCTCATTTTGGAGGTAAGATTTTTCAAATTTTTGTCATAGAGTTCTTTTATGATCCCTTGCTTGATGGTTACGTTTTCAATATATGTCCCATGTTTCAAAACTTATAATGCACTTAACACACTTTCCGGATTTGGACCCGTTCATTTGACGAGACAAATCGTTCTGTAATGCCCGCTCCAAAGAGGGAATTACGGCATAACGCACCTTACAGAGAAAAACCCGGGCAGCCTAAACCGGAAAGTTGGTTATGCCGCAGGAGCCCCCGACGAGAGGGTTTTTCCCCCGCGGAGATACCCTCCGCATCGGGCTACCCCCCTCCGCACCGGGCTACCCCCCTCCGCATTGGGCTACCCCCCTCCGCATCGGGCTACCCCCCTCCGCATCGGGCTACCCCCCTCCGCATCGGGCTACCCCCCTCCGCATCGGGCTACCCCCCTCCGCATCGGGCTACCCCCCTCCGCATCGGGCTACCCCCCTCCGCATCGGGCTACACCCCCCCGCGTCGGGTATCTCCCCCGGCAAAATACCCTCTCGTCGGGGGCTCCTGCTATACTAAAATGCTTGTCATATTGTCCGAAATGGACGTTGTGTGAAAAGGTTTAAGGTTGTGCTCTTCAAGGTTTCAACCTTTTGTTACATACAATTTAGGAGTTTACACCGTTATTATCAACTAGAGCAATTATGAGACTAAAAGTAACTATATGTATTTTATACGTTTCAACATGATCAACCATATATAATTGATTGCCTTATCAAGTACGGTATTGACGATGTAAAACTCAAAAAATACTTAAATATAATGTTATAAGATTTTAGATCTATTACTTAAGGCAGTTATTTTCTTTTGTGACCTGATGATTTGGGCGACCGCCGGTTGGATTGGATTCATGAGGTGTCGTTGGAAGGGAGATTTTTTGTAGAATTGTGGAAAACAATCGGATCGTGATTTTGGTCGACGGGTCTTGATATATCTTGTTTCCAAGTATTTAGGACCTTAATAATTATTTTTTTACTATTACTATTATTATTTTATTTTTTGTGACCGTGGCAACGCCGTGCAAGCATACTAGTCGAGGATGAATACAAATCTCCTTCGCGAATCAACAAAAAGAGAAATGAGGTCCCATGATGTATGTTTGAGTAGAATCTAAAATAAATAAGAAAACCAAACCCTTATAGGTCTGGCGTGAATAAAATGCTCGTTCGACCTACCCTTGATGATATGCCCACGGGACATAACAACAATGACGTAGGAGAGTAGAATCTACCAAATAATCAATGCGGTAATCATCACAACACTCACATGCTCGTATATTGTATGATCCTTTTCTATTTTAGATGTACCACTTTCAATTAGATTCCAAGAGTCAAAAGAGTACATGCAAGTGAATTCTTTTAAGTTGCACAAGAGGAATTAAATTATTTAAAGTTGTCTTTTAACAAAGTTGAGAAGAACTTAGTTTTTGAATTCATCATTATTATATAGTGATATTAGGTAGTTTCATTAGTTCTTCCTTTAGAGAATTTTCTTGCTTTATCACATCAAATGCAAGTTGCACTTTCTTATAATTTCTAAAAAAGTTCCCACAATGGCCTCTTGAATAGTTGCATAGGTTTTTTAAACTAAATACATTAATAATAAATGAATTGTAATATCAATTTCAAACTCATATTGCACCTATTCATAAACCCGCAAAGTAAAATAACTATGTTATTGATTACATCTCAACAAGGAGATTCTCAAAAGTAAGTTTTGATTTTTAAATCCTTCAAATATTGATGAAAAAAATGACATTTTATGGAATCACAAAGTTTGTATGGAAACGTGGAGTCCGCCTAGTGGATTCATATGTATTTATAGGTTGGGAATGGGAGGGAAGTCTCGTTTACTTCTAGGAGGTTCAAAGCTTTTTGGTTTTTGTTTTTGTTTGTGCGACTACATAATTTCTTAACTTTCCAATGCAATTTAATAAATGCTCAACAGGGCCTTGGAATTATCTATGAACACCCTATAAAGTCACTTGAAAGATATGTTCTATAAAAAAAATGTGGTGTTTAAATGTATCATATCTTAATGAAAAGTTTAGTTCTAATCACCCACATTTGCAATATGGCGTTTACCTAATAAAAAATATATACTTGTAAGAGATTGGATGCCCAAAGGTTGGTTGGACAAGATTTATAAAGGAAGGTGATAAAGATAAAAAGTTTTGACTTATACTGGATTTTTTTTTGAAGGATCTCCACGTGTATGGTGTGAGGAGGTCCACTATAAGATGAAATAACATAAGCCTCACACTAATGGACTCTAATAAGTTGTTGGAATGAACCGCCATTGCATGTTTCTAAAAGGTCGACACGTAGTTGCAAAGCACTTGTTAGAAAAGTTTAGAGGTTTGAAGAGGCCACTACGTGTGAGCAAATTTCTTATTACGAAACTTCTAGAGGCTTTGAAAGGCCATTATGTGCCCTCAAAATAATTATTAAGCAACTTCGGAAGCTATGAGCTGTGGCCATTTCTCTAAGCATTCTATTGGGCGATAGTGGGATACCCGTTTGCACCTCAAAGTATAAAAGCTTGTGTGTGAGCTCTCTGTTTGTTGTCTTTCTTCTCTACGCTTCAAAGGAGAGTTTTTATGATACTCCGATACTAGTGAAGGTGAAGTTCTACTACATTCTTTTGTTGTTTATTTTGTATCAATAATTCCTGTGTTGTTTCATACTCATGATTCTTGAATTGAACAATCTTACCTACGAGTTTTTGTTATTTGTGTTGTTTTTTACCGATAATGTTTGCGGAGTTTATCTTTATTTATTTTGCACAGTACTAATAATTCTTGTGGTGTTTCTTATTGTTTGTTTTGCTTTTTAGTAACAATGCTTGCGGAGTTTCTCTTATTTGTTTTGTTTTTTCCTAATAATGCTTGCGTTGAACAATGTCATATGCCTTGTGTACTTGTAAATCTTGCGTTGAAGAAGTTCGATTGGCTTACTTCATGTTGATAATCCTTGCGGTGAACAATGCTATTTGCCTTTCTATTATTTGCTTTGCTTTGTATCAATAATACTTGCGTTGAACAATGTAATTTGCCTTACTTTGTAGTGATAATTTTTGTATCGAATGTCACATGAGGTGGTTTGCCTTGCTTCGCACTAATTCTTGTATTGCTTGCCATACAAGGTCATGGCTAGTTCTAGCGGCCCAAAGCCCTCAAACGAATGCAATGAAGTCTCCCAAGAATTGTCCTCTGTTCTTGGAGGTGGGCCGACAGCTGTTGCCGGTAATACCTCTGACGTAACAGCCGAGGAACGACGCTTTTGCAATTTCATCAAGATTCTTCTTGGGAAGCTAATACTAAATACTCCACCAAATGAAGTTATAAATGGTAAAGAGTATATTACTCCAAAACCAATCATGTGGTTGCCTGCTTATTTGGAAAAAAGGAAGGGGATCCCCGACATCGATCACATTGAAGTAAGTACTTTTGAAACTAATTAGATGTATTTTCTAAAAAGCTTTTGCATTAGATATCGAAGGGAAAGAACCCCACCTGTCTAGATTTTAGAAGTTAATTTGAATTAACTTCTATGTGAGCTACATACAATAGTTATATATGTTTTGTGAATTGTGCAGCCACTAAGGATGGCCTTTAAGGAGGTGATGAGACACGAAAAGAAGGCCGATGTAGCATTGGTGTTTGCCCAGATGCCTCTTTCACGTGCGGAGTATTTGCTCCAGTTTCCTGAGGATTTGCGATCAACGTTGAAGGGAGTTGCTATAGCGCTGGAAAGCCAAATGACAGTTGTTGCAGAGGGAGTTGCTGCTGCAGACCTGAAACGTCAAGGAGAAGAAGGAAAAAAGTTGGAAAGCCAAATGACAGTTGTTGCAGAGGGAGTTGCTACTACAGACCTGAAACGTCAAGGAGAAGAAGGAAAAAAGTAGTTCATTGATAGATTGTCACCTTGACAAGGTAGTCTCGGATGTCAATTGAGATGATGCTGTTTCCCATACCACGTTTGTGTACTCTACTTTTGCTGCGTGCAAGAGTCGTGAGTCTAATTGTGATGAATAATAAAGTGTTCTTACGAACAATCTTGCATGCTGTCTTTGCGAAATGCGTTGAGAAACATGAGTTTACCGAGTATCATACAGTGTCGATAGTGAGCGTGGCGATCATCAGCGTTGATGAGTTGTCCCTCCTGTTCGACTGGCTGCGGTAGTGCTTCAGGAACAGCCTCTTTCACCTTTTTCATGATCCTCAACGAGGCTAAGAATTCCAGGTAAAACGCGAACTACGGTTTGGACATTCTTGTCGACAATACAAAAAAAATTAATGATTTAAGACTAAAACGACGCATAAGATCCCACAGTTTAACGTTACTCCACCAACCTTGTCCTACTTACGAAACCAGTTAACCGAATCATCCACAGACTCAAATGACCATCTTTCAATAGTACATGTGACAATCAACCACAAGGAAGCAAAATCATGCTTTTTTAATTATGCACTATCAGTACAAACTGCCAACACTCTTTCCACGTCCATGTGCGCCAGCTCTTGAAATGGTCTGTACAGAGCTCAAGCCATTGAACAACATCTGCATATCTGAGTAACAGAAGGTCGTGAGACTAAAAAATTGAGACACTAGGACCATAAGGAATGACGCTTATGGTTTAAGCTCTCGGACTATAAGAATAACAAAAGCATCTAAAAGGACTAGGCGTCTAACGTAGTTGTCACTGCATGCACCAGCGAGCTTTAAAAGTTTCGATTTCCTCAGGTTTCCACTTACGGCATCTTCACTACTTCTTCCCAGACTTCAGAGTATCGCTGAGCCTGATCACAGAAAGGGCAGAAGAATGAGTACAGACGTGCCCGAAATGAACACTATACAATCATCATTTGGCAAGAATAGAATATGATATCATATATCATCATACTTGTCATCACTGAACGTGGATAGAGCACGGATATGTTTCAGGATCATACCAGTCCAACCCCTCGAAGAGACCATCACCCTTGATAGCAGAGGTCTTGAAAATGGACCATTGTCTGTTTTTGATCGTATGCAAGTTCAACGCTTCTGTAACAGCGGCTGCGTCAAGGGCGCCGGGTAAATCCTGCGATTCAAATAACGGAGGACTCTCAGGCTGTGATCCATGGACGTTGATATGAAGCTCAGGTTAACAAAGTACCCGGTGCTAGAAGTTCTGCAATAAAACGCCGATTTATAATGTAATTACCTGCTTATTTGCATAAATAAGTATCACAGCATCCTTTAGCTCCTCCTCCTACAAGCATTACAGCATGGATCTGTCAGTGTACAGCAACATTGGATATTGCGTGGTTTGTCGGATTTAAGGTGAAATTCAATGAGTAGACCCTCTAAAGACATGTTGTTTTCGACAAAATCGACTCTTGTGAGCAACTTGATCAGGTAAACATTGTGCAGGTAACGTATACAACTACTGCTCAAGAGAAATTTCTGCAAATTTAGGGTATGCTGGATTGAGGTAGAAACCCCAACGCCCTAAAATATTTGAATTTATACGTGTTGATGTCATGGATGTCCCTTCTCAAACCTCAGAGGTTGGATTGGTTCTAGCTTCTCCCCAAGTATGCAGTCCTAGCTTACTCCTATTATACAAGATACTGACTTGCCCGATCAATGCGATGTGAGTTAGTTTTAGAATTATTCTTGGAAACCAAAACAGGCTATTCAAGTGTAAGCTGCTCTAATATTCTCTCGATCAAAAATCGCCCTTGGTTCCATGTACCATTTAGACTCAAAGGACCACATTCAGCTCACTACGAAGCGATATCTTCTTCTTGATCACACTATTACAGAAATATAATCGCAGCTTAATTGAAGGATGTAACACAATCAGCACTAAAGGAGCAATTATCATTAGCACCTGAAGAATAGCATGAAACTCTTCTTGAGCTATGGACATTCGTTCTGTGTCACTTGAATCGACCACGTAGATAATTGCTTGCGTGTTAGGGTAGTAGCATCGCCAATAAGGTCTGCAACAGAAAATTGCAAAAAATTCAGCATACATCACAAGCTAACGATCGTCAATCCACAGCAAGCTTGCATCCGAACGAGAAAGATCAGTACCTGATGCTCGTTTGGCCCCCTGCAAAACCACAAGTTGCTTAGTTAGATACTAAAGACGTTACAAAGAAACAATCCAGTCATTCAATAGTCACGTGAGAGACTCAAAACATAAAATAAAGCAGCTTGCTTAATGATAAACGCACCTAAATCCCAGACTTGAAATTTAATATTGTTGTATTGCACAGTCTCCACGTTGAAGCCAATAGCTGTGATCAACGTACACAAGTCAAACATGCATAGAACAAAGACAAAAGCATTACGCCAAATGCAGATTCATATACATTAGAGCTTCTGAAATTTTGAACCTAATATGAGACTATGCACATTCTCAAAGAGTCGTGAAAACGAAGTAAAGCCACTTAAACAGCCAAAGTGACAAATAGCAAACTTACTTGGAATAGTTGAGACAACCTCTCCAACTTGCAACCGATCTAATCAACATAATTAAGGAAAGAAGAGAGTCTACTGGATAAAAATCCTCACAGAACAAGAAACGACTATCATAAGCTTTTGCATAAGCTTATGGCTCTGTAACAGTAGCAATGCCGGAATTACCCTAACAGGCGAGGCAGGCAAGTCATTGGAAAAAAAAAAGGATACAAAGAATGGTGGTTTTGCCGGCGTTGTCCAAGCCAAGGACAAGAATACGCGCCTCCTTGTCCCCGAATAACGTCGCAAACAGCTTGGACACAAATATGCCCATAGTGATTCCCTGTCTGTCTCTCGCTCTTGCTTGAAACTCGCAGCTCCAATAGGATCCCAAATTTCACACCAAGACTCTCTGTGCGCTTCTCTTTCTCACAGCTCCCGCCAGAATCCCGATCTCGGAAAGCTCCCGACTACCGTTCTCTCGGAAAACACGAACTCCGACGACGAGAAGAGTGATGAAAGAGAAGAAGCTCCTTCGACGGGCCTTCCATTGCGTCAGAGCGCGTCAGAGCGCGTCACCTCGCGTCCAATGGCCTCCTCTATTACCACGTCTATTAAACCCTAGGACGAAATTATACTATTTACTACTACACTATATTAGAAGGCACAAAATTGCATCTAAGTATAAAAGAGGGTGCAATTAATTTTCTTTATCATTTTGGTGTCATCATTTCCAAAATTTATGAGCCAACATTTACGATGCAATGTAGAATAGGGGAAGAGTGTCTCATTTCTTTATTTCATTTCTTTACATTTAAAACTTCACGAGGTACTTTTTTGAAAGTATGTGTACTTGAATAAGCTTTGCAAGTGTACTCATTGATGTGCGTTTCATCAAATACAAGTGTACACGGAAGTCAAAATTTAAACTAGAAATATTTACCATTTGAACCATTGTGGCGGGGCCTCGGAGTCCCAGATAAATTTACAATTAATCTTAACCCCTAAAGGTCCTTGATACAAAATTGTTTAAATTATCAAAAAAGAACCTTCTTCTACTTCAGGTGCAAAGAAACTCAATCTAAGCATTGATTAGAAGATCCAACCGTGGGATCTTAAAGTAAACTTGACCCTTTTCTTGAAAGTCAAATTTGAACCGTTAATTTTTCTCCAATTTTGAGATTATAATGGTCAAAGTTGGCTGAATTTTCTCCCTGCGGAAATTCCAAAAAGCGATTTCCGCTTTCTTGGACCTTTAGGGGTTAATATTATATTTCACCATTTCATCAACTCAATTGGAGGAATCTTATGGTTTTGAATGTATCTTAACTCTTAAAGGTCCATGGTGAAAAATTGCTTAAATTATACTTCTTATTCATTGGGCCTTACACAACTCACGCTATGAATTATCAAAAATATTTGACCGTAGAATCTTAAAATTAACTCAATTGTTCATGCACGTGTCAAATTTGAACCATTGATTCTTCTTCATTTGTGAGATTGTAATGGTCAATGTTAGTTGACTTTTTTTTTTTTTTTTTTTTTTTTTTTTTTTTCCTAGAGTAACTCCAAAAACGTATTTTGGATTTCTTGGACCTCTAGGGGTTAACGAGGAGAATAAAATGTGCAACCTTTGAAATCGGAAAGTCTTCAAATAGCGATGAAGCGAAGGATTTTACTAGATCACAAAACTCCTATGGGAACCCAAGGTCTCTCCGATAGGGTCATTTGTGAGAAAATAATGTTCAAAGTTGAAGAAAGATATTTTTTCCTTTGTTATGAAGAGATGTTTTGTAGAGAAGCACCATTTTGAAATGTAATTCTAACTTGAGGCTCTTCAAATTCTTGTTCCTTCTTGTTATTGAGTAAGTCTAATGTGGTGTACCTCTGCATAATTTTTACCCTCATGAAACCTATAAAACCTGAAAGAAGGCTTGATATTTACATGGATGTACGATATGTTGAGGTCAAAATAGAAAGGTCAATTTCTAACAATGAAAACAATAAGCATGTAAAATCGAAAGTCCCAAATGGTGAACTTATGCAAACCTCTTTTTTTTCTTTAAACTTTGGAATATGGAAAGTTTCATTTTTGATGTTTCTCAATCTGATATTTTTTTAGATAGATCTTGTGAATAAATTACAGTTTTCGGCAATTATCACTAAGCCCTAATTGAACCTCTAAACTTTGAGATTGATTATTACGTTAAAGTATGAAGAATTTTGAAGCATGAATAGTCATGTTGGAAAGATATGAAGAAATTGTACAATTCATCTTACATAGATATGAATATTTTTTTTTGGTCAATTTCATGGAATAAAATAAAGTCAACGATTTTTTTATGAGAAAGTTTGACCAAAGAAAATCCATTGCTTACAAACGCAGCGCTGTGATAGACGCCGGACACTAAATTCAATCCATGTTCCCCTTGGAATTTCTAAATATGCAGGGAGGCTAGTAAAAGGTTGCCTGGTATTTTTCTGCTTATAAGCCCTTAAAATTCCAAGAAGAGGCCCCCTAGGACAAAATGGGATGCAGACCCCAAATTTAAAAAAAAAAAAAAAAAAAAAAAAAAAAAAAAAAAAAAAAAAAAAAGACCTTGAGGGGGTCAAAAATGGAAAATCCAAAAACTGGGGCCCCACCTCAGTGGTGAACCCGGATTGGATTTGGTGAGCGCCGTGATAGACTACCGAGGCCTCCTCAATATCGATTAAAAAGTAAAAGCAAAGCAAAGGCTCGATGACTTTAAAGTTTAAGAGACTAAGGAAGAAATTGCCCTAACTTTCATCCCTCTCTCTCTCGCAAGCTCGAATTGTCAATCGATCGGTCGGAATTGAGAACCAGTTAGGCTAGATGCTTGTTAGAAGTGATCAATAGTGGCGATGGAGGAAGAGGAGGCGAGTAGCAGCAGCGGGGGGGAAGATTTTTTGAGCAAAAAGGAAGCTAGGAGTCGGAAGCGGCGGGCGAATCATGCAGAAGCGGAGGAAGTAGGTGAGGAAGCAGAAGCACCGGCGAGTGAGGAGAAGAAGAAACGGAGTAGGAAAGCATTGCAGAATGGGCGTGCCAGTGTTCCTGGAAAACGAGGAGTGATTTATCTCAGTCGCATCCCTCCGCACATGAAACCGTTGAAGCTTCGGCATCTCCTTGAACCGTTTGGAGAAGTGCTGCGCATCTACCTAGCTCCTGAAGGTGCGCGCGTAGGGTTACGCAAACAATCGTGGTCTTAATTTGGACATCTCAGATGCATACTATGTTTCTTCCTTGAGCTGAATTAAGGTTTTTCAAGCTCGTGCGGTTTACATTTCCGGTGCTTTCTAGCGTTTTCTCTTCGTTCGATTTGAATTTAGGTCACTCGAGCTACATTTGGCATTGCAGGCTTGTTTAGGGTTTAGTCAATACTCTGAGCAAGTCTTTCATTAGTAGTTTAGTAGTGTGTATTTTGATACACGTCGAATCAGGATAGGCGATTTCCAGTTGGCCGGGATTTTTGAGTTTGACATGTCGAATTGGTCCTACAGATGCTGCTGCGAGATTGAGGCGGAAACGAGCAGGCGGAAATACTGGCAAAAATTTCACCGAAGGGTGAGACCTCTTGTTCCTGTCCTGCTACATGAAGTTATACGTATCTTGCACTGATCAGGTTTCGCGAGTTATGTACTTTTGTTTAGGTTCAGGATTCATACACCGCTAGCTGAGAATTTGGCAACTTACGTGATGGTTTCATGTGCAGGTGGGTAGAGTTTGCTCATAAAAGTGATGCGAAACGTATTGCCACAATGCTTAATGGGGAGCCCATGGGTATATTCCTTCGATACTTGAACGGTTCATTGCAAAGAGTATCGTAGATGCATTTTGTAGACAATGCTTACATCACAGCTTCAAGAGTCACTTGGTTTGAATGGTGGTAATAGCTCGAGCAAGTGAACAGACATTGACAATCGACCTTCTTCTCTCTTAACAGAAGCTTCGAGACGCTCTGCGTATCATTATGACCTCTGGAACATGAAATACTTGAAGCGATTCAAGTGGGACAACCTAACCGAAGAAATAGGTACGTGTACTTTGTTCTCGTCTTGCAGATTGTGGTCGAGGCATGCTGGTTGCTTGTGCATTACTTCTTTGCTACGAAGAATTAACAGTAATCTTTGTCTGCCAGCTTACAAGAACGCTGTGAGGGAACAAAGATTGGCTGCTGAAATCTCTGCTGCCAAGAAAGAACGTGACTTCTACCTCTCGAAGGTTGATCAGTCTCGAGCTATCGCGTCCATGGAAGAGCGGAAGAAAAAGGTACCTCGTTTTTGCTTACACATTGTATCATAATTCTGCTCATGAAGTGGATGTTATTATCTTAGAATAGAGGTGTGTGTCTGTAATCCTTTCATCGTCAATCTGCTTCATTTAACAATTTCCGAATGTATATATATATATATAGAAGAAGGAGCTGGAATCCCAAGAACCTGCGAAGCCTGCTTCTGAGAAACCGAGGGTGGCGCGAAGTTTTAGTCAGAAGAGACCTGTCGCTGATGGCATGACGAGCAATGTCCCTACTCTTTCTCACGATGTGCTAGCAGGGGTAAGTGTACCTTCAGTCTTTGTGGGTGCAGTATATGCAAGATCACGAAGCACTTTTGATTACAGACTGTTGAATCCATTGTTATCCAGCTCATGACATGCTCGTGCTGTTCCACTTCCAAGTTCTGATTTTCCACTGGCGTCTTTTGCAGGTTTTTGGTAAAAAATGAGCTGAGCAGTAGGAATACTTTCGCATGTTGTTGGAGTAGTCCAGAACGGTGCCAAATGAGAGCGCCGTGATTTGTTACATCACCGGCTATACAATTGTAGTGAAGGAAGAGAATATTCAATGTTGAAATCGTCGGGTATTCTGTGTTCAATCTAGTGAGTGTTTGCCAGCTTAAGCGCCAGTCTTAGGATAGAGGAGTATCTATGAGTATCTATGAAAATGATAGAGGCCCTAAAATTGCATGGCGAAGGAGTGAAGGAGTGGTATGAGGCCGCATAATTCAGTGAAATTTAGATTTTCTCAAAGAATACTATAATTCCTTCAAGCCAAAGTAATGAATTCTGGCCTTGCTGTTTCGAAGCATCCCAAGTTCTTATGCTCAATTAAAATACTGACACGTACGACTGCAAGCAAAGCTGTGATTAGAAATTATAAAGGAATGTATGATTGGAGGGGTATAATAAACGGCTTCTTTGCTCTCCTGCACATTGTAATAACGAGCTAGTCACAATTTCAAACAATGCATTACATTTGAGACATGTGAATGATGCATGTTTGGTACTGCTGGAAGGATTTTGGCATCTATTCATATCTGTATGATAGGATGAAGTGATGTCTCAGCACCAATTTTCAGGTTGCATAAAATACTACAATCAACAATTGTTTACACTTAAAATTTGGAGAATAGAGCAAACTAGTAGATGATTACACTTAAAACCTGACTACACTTGAAACCCAATTTTCAGGTTGCATAAAATAGTACAACCAACAATTGTTTACACTCAAAATCTCGAGAATAGTGCAAACTAGAAGATGATTACACCTAAAACCTGACTATATTTAAAACCTGAAACACTAACTGCTCATTCTCACTCACACAACCTACAACCTTGAGCTGAAACCTCTGAACATCTGACCGCTTGCAGCTTAGAATTTGCAAGATCACTGCATTTTACTCCCATCAGATGGGATGTGCATTGCTTGGACAATGAGTCTTGTTTGTGGGAGAAAGCATTTCGGTCTCCTTCTCCATCACCTCCACCATCAAGTAGGAGTCATGAATGCTCTTACAACAAGACGTCTATGTCAATCAATGTTAAATGCTTCAAAAAACCATTGCCGCAACTTTCTCACTTTCAACTATGTAAACCTTCAACGCTTGCTTCGCACTGCCACTTCATCTCTTTCTCACTCGCCAATTTCTCCTCACTCGTGTTCCAAGTTCTCAACTTTCTCCTCACTTTCTCCAACCATGGCCTACTTCACTAGCGCATCTAGAACACTCGTTGAAAAAATCTGTGTAGAATGCTTGGCGGCTGAAGGCATCGAGGCAGCCACAGAAGGCAAGAGCTGCATCGACATCGCTACCGTGGAGGAGGAGCCGATCATCATCCCTGGCTTGCAGCCATCTCGTGGTGCTGACGTGCATGACCAGGAGCTATCTGGTGATGGCGAGGACGAGGAGGAATCTAGTGGTGGCGAGGATGATCAGGAGGAAGAGCTATTTGGTGGTGGCGAGGACAAGCAGGATCAACTATCTGGTCGTAGTGTTGTCGTGCAGGAGCATCGATCCGGTGGTGATGAGGAGGAGCTATGTGGCGGTAATGATGTGCTGGAGCAGGAGGAGCCATGTGGTGGTGACCAGCAGGAGGAGAGGTGCTCGACCGGAAAGCGCAAGATGGAGCCGTGCGAGGAAGAAGCTATTGACGAGCTCAAAGCTCGTAAGGTGAAGATGCTCCAGATGAAAATCAACTTCTTTGAACGCATGATTGAGATTGTGCGTGCTCGTCGGATGGTGAAGGACAACCCCACCGTGAAGGAGCTGATAGCAAGAGTTTTGGTGGAGCGTGAGCGCAAGCGGTTTGGTGGGGCATAAGTGGTCGGTGAAGGATTAAGTGTGTTGAAGACGCAAAGCATTCTTAGATTCTGAAGATTCAATAGTTGCGTTTTTCCTCATTTATTATAGGTTATGGTTATGGCCCCTAAGTATTTCTTAGTGTCTGTGAATGGGGAGGCAATGTATGACTGTGCCTGGAGATCATTGAACAATCGAGTGGTGCTGTGCCTATAGTAGAAGTAATTCAGCGAATAGAAGTAATTGAGTGATCAAGTGGTGTTGTGCGAGTCCTGTACGTTGTGAGAGTGCTGCCTGTTGTATGTGTGGTATAGTGTATGTGCTCTCTTGCAAGTCGTGTTATGCGTAGAGCAAGTGATAGTGCGGTGAAGTACAAATTGTGCTCATAGTGTCTTAAGATATTGTTTAGTAAATGTGAATGATGAATACAAACGCTGAGCTCCGAAATGTGAAGCAGTACAATGGAATTTTTTTTGACATTTGGAAGTTTCAACTTTGTGCGATGCTGTTGGAAAATGACGTGATAAGATACGTAGATGGTACAATTTCCAAGCCTGTTTTAGTTGGTGATCAAGCTGATTGGATCCGGTATGATAGTATTGTGATTAATCTTCTTTGCAAAGGCATTCAAGAAGACATTCTTGAAGAATTGATGAATTGCACCACCTCGAAGGAGATTTGGGACAAGCTCCACTTGCTCTATGATTGGCAAGCGCACGAGTCTGTGCATCACATTCAACACCGATTTTACAAGTGCAAGATGGATTCTTGAGTGCAAGATGGATTCTTCACACTCAATTGCCCAATACATCAGTAAGCTTGAGGTCATCAAGAGCCAACTCATTAATCTTGGAGATACTTCTGTGAGGATGCAAGTCTCATGGCCAAGGTCCTTGCCAGCCTGCCAAGTAAGTATTATCCTTTCCAAGCTGCTTGGGATAATGTAGAAGATAATTTGCCCACCTTGAACAACTTCACTACACGTTTGATAAGATATGAGGGTAGACTTAGACAAGAAGATAACGTAACAAAGAAGATAGCTGCAACATATACGGTTGTCAAAGCTTCTACATGAAAGACATCTGTAACAACACTATACGACCACAACTTAGCTATGAAGAAAGAGTGAAGCGCATGAAAGAGATAAACAAACTTCATGCTTCAAGTGCAAGAAGCTTGGCCACTGGAAGTGCGAATGTCCAAACACGCGGAAGGACCAAAAGATGCGGATGAACTTAGTAAGTTGACTTCAACAAGCACCATGCCACCATCCAACGAAAAGCTTACATGGCCTTTACAGCATCCAATGCCGACCCAGATAGTTGGTACCTTGACAATGTGTGTACTAAGCATATGATAAACAAGCTTGAGTTCTTCTCAACATACCATGATGTTACAAAATAGAATAGGGACCTTGAAGGCAGGGTTGTATTATTAGACACAATTTTCGGAATGTCTGTCTGATTTGTCGTATTGGACATGTCTTTTAGACGTCGAGTCGACGAAAATGTCGACCGTACCAAAAATTACATAGTAAAAAACTTGCTGAGATTTACCTTGAAGTAAAAAGCTATTTTCCTACGTGGCCTAGGGTTGATAATGACGTGGAAAATCAAAATACACGTCACAGTGGGCGACCGCGGGTGGGCGACCTCGCTAGGCGACTGACGGTCGCACCGGGGCGAACGTCGGTCGCCTACTGCGATCGCCGATCGCCCTGGCTGCCGCGAGAAGGCGACCGACGGTCCACTATGGAGATCGGCGGTCGCCCTGGCAACCGCTTCTAGGCGACCTTAGGGGCCAGGACAAAGTGTCCGCGAGCCAATCTGGACCCCTCCTGTTGGGGCGACCGCCGATCCAGGTGATGGGCGAACGTAGCTCATAGGGCGACCGGCGGTCTACCCTCTAGAAACGAAAGACATGAACTTTGAAGAGCCATAACTTTTTCATTCGGACTATGTTTTTGACGAAATCACTTGGGTTGGGTCCCAAATTAAGTCTAGTTTAGGTGGTAGAAATTGCACACTCATACAATTAAGTATGAAAAAATGGCATGCATTTTAGTGAAGGGAGTATTTGTTTCTTGGGTTTTTAAACATTTGGCATGTTTTACCATTGCAAGCCTATTATGTGACATCAAAAAGGTTTTTGCATGATGTGTTTTAGACAAGTGTGATCTTTAGATGCATCCCACAATCTTTGTAGTTGGAAGTATTTTGATCCAGATAGTTTTAGTATTGGCTCCGCAATGATATTTCTACGATGAAAAAAGTGAAAAAGTGGATGATTTTTGAAGAGATAGATCTCCTTCAACCATCGTTAGATTTTGAATTTTATTTTAGAATGGATTCCAATTAGAGTGTTGTATTGGTGATAGAAACCTCGATTCATTCGAAGATATATTGAAGATAACGTATAATTTGAGTGCTAGGGATCTAGGTTTGGACTGTATTAATTACTTTATAGAATATTTGGCAGTTCTTATCATTGCAAGGCTACTATTTGAGCCATAGGGAAGTCCAAGATGTATAGGGAAATAGAGAGGGAGAGTAGTATTTATACTTTGCCTGGACCGGCGGTCGCCTGAGCAACCGACGATCGCCTATGTGGTTGAATTTATATGGGGATATTTGAATTGCGGGGTTTGAAGCACGGGGGCATATGTAAATATATAAGCAAAAAGGGAGTGGAAGGGGTGTTGATAACTTTCCTAGGTGATTCATATTGTGTAAAAAATATGGTATAAATCTTAGGGGCACAGGACGAACGAAAGTATTTTTCCCGAATTTCTAAAAATTAAATAGTCATGTGAAAGTAGGCGGTGTGCGCACATGCATACGAAAACAAAGTGGGGAATGTAATTTGAACATTTGGACTACACTAAATAGGTACATTAGTGTTAGATTTTTATAAGATTTGAAAATGCTACAAGTTTTTACTTTTGGGATAAATTTTTTACCAAGAGTATCGATTCCAATACTATGTAAGGATCCCCATCTTCACCATTGTAGAGGGTACAAATATTGACTAATAGTAAAAACTTATAGCCTATTTATGTAAATTAGTGTATCTAACACTAATCTACCTATTTAGTGTAGGTAATATGGATCATATAAAAATGATGGAACCATCAAAAATATTATAGGACAACCTGTACTAAAAATAAGAAAAAATCCATAAAGGGGGTAAGGGGACAATTTAAACCCTTAGACTACCTAATGATGACCCTATGGAAATGATGGTGTTATTTAGAAAATCGTGGGGATATGTCAGCTATAGGTCATCATTTACTTGTAAGTCATTTGAATGAGTAGAATATTGAATGATATACGGAAAATAGATTTGTGGAAAGGGATAACGATTTTAAAACTTGTGTTGACTAAAAAATACCTTATAAAAATTATGAAAGAACAAAATTTCCGTAAGAGAAACGTATCTACATGTTATGATTTACTTTGACTTTGTAGGATGCTAAGTAATAGAGGAAGTTATACTAAAGGGGGGAGGAGGTGGTTTTATTATTTTCTCTAACCGTATTAAATATATTAAATCATGAAAGAAGCCACATGGAACTTGGATTTACATGGAAGGAAATACTTGGTGTTAATTTGATTCAACCCTGGCATGGTATAGGATACTTGGTGTTAACTTCATTCAAAACCTCCAAATCGCGCGACCGCCAATACAGCGGATGGACGAACGTCGGTCGCTAGGGCGACCGCCGATCCAGTTGATGGGCGAACGACGCTGACAGGGCGACCGGCGATCTACGTGATGGGCAAGCACCCAAGGAGAAAGTGTCCGCGAGCCTCCGCGCACCCCCTCCTGATGGGGCGACCGCCGATCCAACCGATGGGCGAACGTCGGTCGCTAGGGCGACCGCCGATCCAGTCGATGGGCGAACGACGCTGACAGGGCGACCGGCGGTCTACGTGATGGGCAAGCACCCAAGGAGAAAGTGTCCGCGAGCCTCCGCGCACCCCTCCTGATGGAGCGACCGCCGATAGAGCGGATGGGTGAACGTCGGTCGCTAGGGCGACCGCCGATCCAGGTGCTGGGCGAACGTAGCTCATAGGGCGACCGGCGGTCTACCCTCTTCGAACGAAGGACATGAACTTTGAAGAGCCATGACATTTTCATTCGGACTCTGTTTTTGACGAAATTACTTGGGTTGGGCCCCAAATTAAGTCTAGTTTATGTAGTAAAAATTGCACACTCATACAATTAAGTATGAAAAAATGGCATGCATTTTAGTGAAGGGAGTATTTGTTATTTGGGTTTTTAAACATTAGGCATGTTTTACCATTGCAAGCCTATTATGTGACATCAAAAAGGTTTTTGCATGATTTTTTTGGACAAGTGTGATCTTTAGATGCATCCCACAATCTTTGTAGTTGGAAGTATTTTGATCCAAAATATTTTAGTATTGGCTTTGCAATGATATTTCTACGATGAAAAAAGTGAAAAAGTGGATGATTTTTGAAGAGATAGATCTCCTTCAACCATCGTTAGATTTTGAATTTTTATTTTAGAATGGGTTCCAATTACAGTGTTGTATTGGTGATAGGAACCTCGATCCATTCGAAGATATATTGAAGATAAGGTATAATTTGAGTGTAAGGGGTCTATTACTGGACTATATTAATTGTTTTGTTAACTATTTGGCAGTTTTTATCATTGCAAGACTACTATTCGAGCCATAGGGAAGTGTAAGGTGTATAGGGAAATAGAGAGGGAGAGTAGTATTTATACTTTTCCTATGTATTTTATATGAAACATGATCAAAAGTATTGGCCTATAAGATGAAGGTAAGTAGTTTCTATTAAATACCTAGGATTAATTAAATTTGTTGAAATGGGGTGTGTGTATAAAAGGAGGGAAGAGATGATTCAATAATGATAAAAACCGCCAAATATTTTACAAAGTAATTAATATAGTTCAAACCTAGATCCCTAGCACTCAAATTATACGTTATCTTCAATATACCTTCGAATGAATCGAGGTTTCTATCACCAATACAACACTCTAATTGGAATCCATTCTAAAATAAAAATTCAAAATCTAACGATGGTTGAAGGAGATCTATCTCTTCAAAAATCATCCACTTTTTCACTTTTTTCATCTTAGAAATATCATTGCAAAGCCAATACTAAAACTATCTGGATCAAAATACTTCCAACTACAAAGATTGTGGGATGCATCTAAAGATCACACTTGTCTAAAACACATCATGCAAAAACCTTTTTGATGTCACATAATAGGCTTGCAATGGTAAAACATGCCTAATGTTTAAAAACCCAAGAAACAAATACTCCCTTCACTAAAATGCATGCCATTTTTTCATACTTAATTGTATAAGTCTGCAATTTTTACCACATAAACTAGACTTAATTTGGGACCCAACCCAAGTAATTTCGTCAAAAACAGAGTCCGAATGAAAAAGTTATGGCTCTTCAAAGTTCATGTCCTTCGTTTCTAGAGGGTAGACCGCCGGTCGCCCTATGAGCTACGTTCGCCCATCACCTGGATCGGCGGTCGCCCATCCGCTGTATTGGCGGTCGCCTAGGGGCGAACGTCGGTCGCTCATGGGCGATCGTCGGGGGAGGCATTGGCGGGAGGCATTTGAAAATTTTGGCGGGTTAAGTATTAACGCCTTCTAATACAATTAAGAGAAGGGGTTCGTGCATATATCCTAGTAACAAGTGAGGGAAAAAGTTGCTTGTCAAATTAAAGGGTGATATATAACATATTATAGATTTGGCAAAAAATTGAGTGACCACCATATGAAGGTAAATATTATAAGTCGACAACAATAACCATTTACAAACATTCTAATGAACCAATTACTCATAGTAATATTTAACCCATTATTTGTGAATGACGTGCAAGTATTTGATATCACTTGCCCATATTATGATGAATAAATCAAACTTAAATATCATGACAGTCAAGATATTTTCAACACTTGTATTTACTACTAAGACATTATAGGAACTTGAAATAAGCGTACCTTTACTCTACTTGTCTTAGGCTCACTTTACATTGTGGACCCTCAAGATGGATGTTGCTTAGATGTGAGCCACGAGCCACGAGCCACGAGCACCGAGCAGGAACATGTGAGCGGCGAGCAAGAACATGTGAGCAACGAGCACGAACATGTGAGCAAGTCACTGTTCACATGGAAAATTGTTCGTAAGTTCCCTTAAATTAATGAGAAATGAACGACTTTGTAGAAATTGAAACAAGAAACTAGTCTGTGAGAAAGGGGGCCTATAAGCGTGGAATATTGGAATCCAATGGTAATAGGGTATATAAATTGATAATTTAGGAATCCTTCAAAAACACACATATGAAAGCCACAGGAAATAAAACGTACGAATAATAAAAAGGGACCACGAGAAATATCAAAGAGAAAAAATATTAATAAAAACAAATAGAAACACACACATAAGATATGTGATAGAAAAATTTGGAATAAAAATTTGGGAACCAAAGATTATAAACAAATAGAAACAAAGGATATCAAACAAAGCAAATGGCAAGTCGAAGGAAAAAAAATTAAAAAAAAAAACGAAAAAAATAAAAAAAATAGATATGAACGAAGACTTCCAGAAACAATAATAATGAAAAAAATCCAAACTACGCAAATACAGGTAGAGAAACGGAGGACACATAGAGTATGGGTGAAAAAATGAAATAAGATACCCTTAAAAGAAATAAGTGCATAAAGGTGAATATGCTACACATAAGAGAATGGATGGATCTTCAAGAAACTAATGTGGTTATAGTATATCATATATAACAAGCTCGGGGAATGACAATACATTGAAGATTTCATACATAGAGGCAGTTCTCAAGTACATCAAATATATTAAAACTATATTCACACATAGGATGAAATACTTGCCAATTTCTGCAGTCATTAATTGAATTGAATAATAACAAAAATTGCTGCCCTCACTATACTGCTACTTTAAGGTCTATGAATATCAACTTGCAGAATAGGCTTGCAGTAATTTGAAGGATTCACTCTTTCTCAACAATTCCAGCAAGCTCTAGAATCTGCATGACCTCGTTGTAGGAATATGTAGGCTGGTGAATGAACTTCTCTGTCTCATAGTTCATCTTACATAAGTATTGGAAAACATAATAAAGGTGTTTGCAAGGCACCCACTTCCTACTACGCGCTTTAGAGCTCATACCTACAAAGTCTTCACAAGTACATTGTGGAATAGTGCACACTGAAACAAGGTATGCCTTGTCTTTGTCATTGACGATGGTGATGACCACACCACACCCCGGATTCGGAACCACAGTCACGCCAGTGATGTAGTATCCGTTCATGTGGCCCGTACTCATCCATCTATTCTTGTGATCGGCGCTAGGGGCATCTGGACTTCGACGACACTTCTTTCCAAACCTGGTACTAGGATGAGCATCCATGTGGTCGGGAGCATGGAATTGCGAACGTGGTATAGGAATATTCACCTGAGATTGGAACTTTTGCCGGGGTGACAATGCTTCTTGTTGTTGTAACTGGAACCCGGCATCTTCGAGCTTTAGAACCTCTTCGCGTGTCAAATTGGTTCCAAACTTCACGGGCCAAGATAGAGGGACGATGGGCCAATCCAAAACAAATGGTCTTTTGCTACCCATAACACAACGATGAATGTCGTCCGGGCAGAAAAAGAACTCCGCTTCAACATTGCGACCCTTCCTAACATCTTTCTTCATGCCTGTATAGGTTGGTGCTGGAGTGCCATGTGCCCCTTGTGAAATCTTCGTTCTACACACCTCCCTTGATATGGCTTGAAGCGCTTGACACTGCCTCCCCGAAGACTTGGGAAGTCGAGCAATGTGCCATTGCTTGGGATCACAGTTCGACTCCATCACCCTTGTCGTGTGAGGAATATGGTGTTGGGGGCTTTTGAGAGACTCCTCAATTCGTTGCTTGGTTGATCTAGTGTTTGGCTTGGGAATGGAGTAGTTTACCTTATCTGGGCGATGTGAATCGAACTCAGATCCGGCCGGTAAATCGAGCTTCCTCTTTGTGGAACCAAAAATCTCAGCCCCTTCAAGAATAATTGGATGATTAGGGAGATCCCCAGCCCCGGGGAATGACTTCATGGCAGCCGCAATGAGTTTAGGATCGCTGCTGTTTGTTGCTGCCATTAGCATCAAAGCTGCTTTGTCAGGGCCCTTCCCTCCTTGTCCACCTTTGAGCCATTCACGATAGTTGGTGATCTGCATAAACGCTCGAATCATGTCGTCCATCGTTGCTTCATAAATGCATTCCATGGTATTGCCGGACTGCATCAACCACTTGTGATGAACGGACTCTGCTAGATTACATGAAGGCATGTCTGCACGTTGTTCCAATGTCAAATCCTGCAAATCCGAATGATTTGTGAGTGTCTATTCAAGTGACAATGTGTCGTTTTTGTTGGAAGAAAGAACATGGAGAAAAGATAATTGAACTCACCAATATCATTTGGCCGCCCCATTGCCTATATCGATGGTGCCAAAAACCCAACCATTCTGATAAAGATGCCAAAGATTCTTCTATTGCAGCGCCAGAGGTAGCCCACCATGCACGAATTGCATGGTATTTCTCGTCAGCCTCCCTTTGGGTCTTTGCATCTCTATAATCACGGCAAAGTTGCTTGTGTTGATATTGCAACTCTGGTTTGATGTACTTTGTCGTATATTTATCAAGGTTTGCAGACCAATGATAAAAGAAGGTACGTTCACGTCCCTCCATAGGCTCATCGGGTTTACCTGATCCATACACCTTTCTGACCGCAATCCAATTCGCTTGGGCACTATCTGCCATGAATCCTTTGAAGTTGACATTCAAAACGCCATTCTCGGCCATAACCTTGTTAAGGTTCTCCCAAAAGAGAATCTGAGCAACCGCATCTTCAGATTGCATATCGCAGCAGGCAATTGTCATTACCTTGCAGTAATTAGTGTCGTAGACATGGCATGCCAACGTCGTCCACTCTTTCACTCGTTTGACGTTGTCAAACATAATCCATGCATCTTGGAGGTTTCCTCCCGCCTGCATACGCTTCACGAGGTCCACCCCACTCCCTTCCAGGTCCACAGACATCTTGAAAATGAACACCTTGTCGTCACATTGTCCTGGGAATCGATTATCATGCACGAACTTGAAGTGGGGATTCTTCTTGAGGTCGATAATCCCCTCCATAGGGGCACGCGAGGATTTCACAAGGCGTCTTGAAGCAGAGACAATGTTCCTACAATTAGGAGAGGCAAGTGGGGCAAAGCGATCGATGATTGATTCGAGACTATGATGTTTTTCTCTTGGAGTTGGTGTTTTGAACAAAAAATCTGCTAAGAAGTTCTTACTCGCTGCCATTTGAATGGCAGAGTTCGTCGCCTTTGGAGTTCGTGACACTTCAGACGCCACAAACTCATACGTGAGATCTAATGAGTCCCGGCATACGCCTTCAGCCACTGGATGATTGTGATGGCCGAGATGAATAAATGCATGGTGCATTTCGGGATTGGCAGAAGTAACATGGTACAGTTGGGCATTACAGAGGGCTAAGCAGGAAGGTGGTGTTAGACAAACCTTACACATGAAGGTAGATTTTAGGGGAGGGGGGCCACCGACATGGAATTGAGAATGAGTGATACATCCCTTTGTGTATTGTTCCGGACACCGCCATTTCGGAAAAGATACTCGCAGGAGTCGGTTTCACATTGTAGATGTCCAGCGCAAACGGAGCGTCGGAATATGAGGGAGCAATCGTTCCTGATGTTAGAGGTCTTGGTTGTGCACCACGGTTTGCCGTCATAAACCTTGTCCATCCCGTCTAGGCTCTTGCCGTATGTTGCAGGCAATCCACTTGGTAAAGGCGGAAGCAAGAAAATAACGTCCCCATCGTAAGTGGTGGGGATGTACTTGACTTCTTCGACCCTGATATTGTCAAAGTTAATGTCTGATAGCGCGGATTGGGAACGGGGGCGAACAGCAGTCGCCTTCAAGGCATCTAACATGGATATGTGTTTGACGGAGAATGTGGGACTACGGGGTGGCCTAGCTACACTACTTGATGTTGTCCTTGGGAGTGGCAAGTTGATGTTGTTACGTACAACACTTGACGACGGGGTTCGTTTGAAAGGAAACGGACATGTGCTCGTTAGATCGATTGTTGGAACTATGTCATCATCGGAATCACTAAGTAGCGTGATTGGCTCTGTGTCTGGCTCAATCTTCACTCGCGCAGGACCCGCAGGTGGGGTGAGGAGGACAGTGGAGGTGACAGAAGCTGGAGTGAGGCACACTGTAGATCCTTGCAATGTTGAGCTCGAGTAGCCAAATACTTTGTAAGACCCTGCTGATAGCATCCAACCTACAGAATCACCTTGCCTACTCTTCAATTGCAGAACAGTCTCCACTACATCATCGACATCAGATGTAAGCTCTTGTTCAACATACATCCTACCCATCTGAAGACCAAACTTTGCCTCCAAGATCAATTCGTCCACAAAGACCTTTCCATCTTCGCCAAGAGGAAAAGTGAAGGGGATACCAAATCCGTTTGCACGTATGGACACCATCATCAAAGAAGGGGAGCAAGCACAATATGTCTACCTTAGAAGGTACACTAATTGCAAAGAGGCATTCAGTTATTCGATTAACCTTATGTAGCTTAACAATGACAATGCGACTACGAGATGAAATTGTGGTTGATTAATGTCGGAAAGAATGAAGAATTAAATTATCTTTTAGTTCATTGTTTTGCGGTTGTCGAGAGATTTGATTATAGTATGGATAAATAGGCATCCGTTGTCGACTAATTTCACGATGGAATGTACAGCCATCTAGCGACATGGAATAGATTACGTCAAGATACTTTCGGAGTTGTACTTCTAAAACGTATGTAATTAATTGTCGCATAGAAATAACTCATTCAGCAAGAATAGAGAAGCCGCCAAGAACCCAAGTGGTGTACTTAAAATAAGTCCAGAGTATAAAGTATTGATAGCTTATTAAAGCAATTTAGTAAGGGTAACTTTCTGTGCCCAATATTAATAGCGCAATCGCATCTAGAATGATAAAATTGTACTCCGCCGTTTATCGAAGATATGCTTACTAAAATAGAAGATATAATTCAAAATAAAGTTATATATTAGTTGGGTTAACTAAATTATTTTTTAGAAAGGTTTTAGTAGTGGACAGTATGTGTTCATGTGAAGTGATTAATTGTCACATGGAAATAACTCATTCAGCAAGAATAGAGAAGCCGTTGGGATTTAGGAACCCAAGTGGTGTACTCAAAATAAGTCCAGAGTATAAAGTATTGATAGCTTATTAAAGCAATTTGGTAAGGGTCACTTTCTGTGGTCGATAATAGTAGCGCAATCGCATCTAAAATGATAAAATTGTACTCCGCCGTTTATCAAAGAATTGCTTACTAAAAGAGAAGATATAATTCAAAATAAAGTTATATACATTAGTTGGGTTGACTAAATTATTTTTTGAAAGGTTTTAGTAATCGACAGTATGTATTTATGTGAAGTGATTAATTGTCACATGGAAATAACTCATTTAGCAAGAATAGAGAAGCCGTTGGGAACCCAAGTGGTGTACTTAAAATAAGTCCAAAGTATAAAGTGTTGATAGATTATTAAAGCAATTTGGTAAGGGTCACTTACTGTGCTCAATAATAGTAGCGCAATCGCATCTAAAATGATAAAATTGTACTCCGCCGTTTATCAAAGAATTGCTTACTAAAAGAGAAGATATAATTCAAAATAAAGTTATATACATTAGTTGGGTTGACTAAATTATTTTTTGAAAGGTTTTAGTAGTGGACAGTATGTATTCATGTGAAGTGATTAATTGTCACATGGAAATAACTCGTTTAGCAAGAATAGAGAAGCCGTTGGGAACCCAAGTGGTGTACTTAAAATAAGTCCAAAGTATAAAGTGTTGATAGATTATTAAAGCGATTTGGTAAGGGTCACTTTCTGTGCTCAATAATAGTAGCCCAATTGGATCTAGAATGATAAAATTGTACTCCGCCTTTTATCGAAGATATGCATACTAAAAGAGAAGATATAATTCAAAATAAAGTTATATGTATTAGTTGGGTTAACTAATTTATTTTTTTGAAAGGTTTTAATAGTCGACACTATGTGTTCATGTGAAGTGGTTAAAGAGGCATGGAATGTTGAGGTACAGATGGTATAGAGAGAAGCAACGTGTTTTTAAGTGAGATAGGGTCCTTAGAGATCGTCTACACATGAAGGAGGGTGGAGCGCCTTCACCCTCTACTTATGTGACACCTAAGAGGAGGAGGAAACCAGAGGCAACAAACTGGACGAATAGGAGAGCGAGACATAGGAGAGTAGCTGATAAGGAAGTTTATGAAGAGTGTCTCGTTCAGTACGCACCCGTGAAGAGACAAGGGGATGGGCTGCCATTTCCGACCAAGTTCTATAGCATTCGTAAACTCATTCTAGATCCTAGAGTTGAGAGGGAAGAAGAGCGTAGTGTGGATCTCGTTGTCGAGCGTCAACAACACGAGGTAGTTTGCAGTGAGGGAGGACGTGGAGAGATGATGAGAGGTTTAGTATTGGAGTGTGATCGAACAATGGAGTCACCTCAGCCTTCCTTTGGTAAAAAGGATTCTCGTTCAGTGGAGATAAATTCTCAATCCGGTGGCGAATGTCAATCGGAAGAAGTAAGTCCACTATTTTCACCATAAAAATCCGTAATGAATATGGATATGTGTCTTCTAAATTAATGTATTTTTTAGTAATACTTGGTGCAGGTAGCTGAAATACCGTATTAACTCGTACTAAGGATTGATAGACTGTGAGTTCTTTATTGAATCTTTGATTGGTGCAAGTGTAACCAAGATAGACCCGGTCTTAGGGGTGGATTTTGCAATTTCGAACTATATGAAACCATAAAACTTGAACGCAACTTTTGGGCGACAATTAAAGGTATTCATGTATATTGATATGTAAAAACCTAGACTTATCAAAAAGATTCAATATTGAACATGTTGAACGGTTTTTCTTTATCTCCAAATTAAATATGAGAATTCAAATTGTCTCAATGTAATAAATATCGCCATATAAATAGTAAAGAATGAACATGTATATATAAAATGCGCTCCCTACATTTCCATTGACAGTTTGTATGTGTAACACATCAATGAAAGTCCAGTGTTTTTTGTCCCTCTGAGAATAAGTTATAAAAATATCTGGCATTTGGTGAAGTGATTCTTCATATGCTGACGAAATGATTTATAATCCTCCAGCTGATGAGGCCAGACCCACTTCCACCAATCAAAGTGCCTCCTTCTACTGGTTGAATAGTCCATTGGAATTTTTTTCTCCTTTCTAAATCTAGCTTAGATCTAGGGTTATCTTCATTGCTTACGAATATTGCCTATCTTCATTGCTGTCGCAGAATTTCAAAGGCGGAGGGTTCCGTCTCGAGGGAGAAGAGGGGGAGGTGATGCGCAGCCTAGCCAGGAGGGCGAGATTCGGCATCATGGAGGAGGCAGGAGATGTTGCTGGAGGCGAGGTGGCGAGGGGCGGAGCAAGGCTGGCCAGGCAAGGCCGTGAGGAAGAAGAGCATGTGGGAGAGGGGGGAGATAGAGCTCGAGAGGAGTTTGAAGGAAGCGGGGGAGAGGTCCCAGGAATCGACATTGGAGGTGATGTCGGCGACGGAGCGGACAAGTGAGGCGCAAGTGCTGACGAAGATTATAACGACGGCGATGAAGACAAATCAAAAGAAGAAGATGACGATCAGGTGAGTTTTTTCTGAGTATCTTAGGGTTTCAAGTGGCCGGCCTTTGTGCTTGCATCGAGCGAAGGTGAGGAGGCGGGCAAGCTTTCGGTACCGAAAGCTAGGCTCACAGTCGTCGCCAATCGCTTCTGTCTAAACCAGCTTCTGTCTCTCTCATTGTTATTGACTTTCTCCAACGGGAATGCTGGGAGGGTGAGCCAAGACTCCGTCGGCATGAAGATGGGAGGCACAGCTGTGACAAAGTCTGACCGACTTTCATTGTCGTTGCATTGAACCTTTGACATCATCCATCGTCCTAATCACGTTTGCTACGCTTTGCTATGCTGCTCAACATGAGTACTATCCATTTACTTGAATGGCTTGAGATTATTTTGCCTCATCCTTTTAAAACAAACAAGTCTAACAGAAGTCCAGTACTCATGCGTGTCCACTTTCATTTTAGAAATCAATAACTCGTAGCCGATCCACCCGTGCCCAAAGGTAAGTTTTTTCGAGTTTCTCAGGTTCCAGGTTTTTAAATTTGTGGTAGGGTCTCGTGCATCGATTAAGTTCCAAGACGAAGGTGAAGACGTGGGTAACCTTTCGGCACCGAAAGCTAGGCTGAGCACCCACCCTTTCTCTGGATCCACTCCGGTTTTCCCAAAATTTTAATCATCATTGGTGGTCTAGTCGTGAAATGTCAAGTTTGTACATTTGAAAAATTGCTCATGAGGATTGAGGAGGCGGGTAAGCTTTCGTCACCGAAAGCTAGGTTGAGCACCCAGCCTTCCCTTGGAACCATTCTTGTTTTCCCAAAATCTTGGTGGTCATGCAACCGGCTTGCAGTGATTATTATTTCAAAGTCAATATACCGTGGTAGAGTCTCGTGCTTTAGCGATTGAGTTCCGAGATTTTAGGGAGGAGTCGGGTAAGCTTTCGGCACCGAAAGCTATGCTTACCCCAGCCTTTCCCCGGAACCATTTTGAGATTGGAGAGTTTGTGATTGATTTCTGGTGCTCTTCTTGTGAGAAGTTTAGATCGCACATATGATTGAACTTTGGTAGTCATGTAGCTGGCCTAAGAGCTGAAGAGTTTTTTATTTAGAAGTTGTTGTAGTAGGGTCTAGTTGTGTGCCGATTAAGTTCCGAGAATTGGGATAGGTGGCATGTAAGCTTTCGGCACCAAAAGCTATGCGAACCACCAAGCCTTCCCCCGGAACCATTCCAAGATTTAAGAGTTGGTAAACGATCACGAAAAATGAGAGAGGGAGAGAAAGTGCTTTCGGCACCGAAAGCATTTTGAAGGACCCCCCTCCCCTCGAACTTGTAGGATTGTGTAGACTAGTAAGAGATATTGTTTTATACTTGCTTTGCAATGTCTTGTATTCTTGTATCATCCTAAGTGTTTTTAAATTAGTTTTTTTGCATTTATGATTTTTTTGGATCTGTTTATCCTTGTTAGTATTCTTATGTATGATTTATAATCTTTGCTTTTGATTTAGGAGTCCTCGGATCAAAACGTGGAGATGGCTAATCTTGGCATTACTCAAGAAGAAACAGAGGTATTATATGCGTTTTAATTTTTTTGTATTTACTTTCTACAGTGTTGAATTCAAGTGTTAATTTGCTCGACTTATGGCAGGAAATTCAAATACAAGACGTGTTGCAAACATTAACTTGCCCTTCAAATTTGACTAATGCTGTTGATAGCGAATTGCAACATCGAACGCTTCACAAGGTGGACTCCATCAACGTCATCAACAGCGTTCGATTTCAACCCCTAAAGAAGTCCCGGTTGCTTGTTCCCTTGTGTAGGATGATTTCAATGGCTAAAGTGAGACCAATCGGTGAAATGGGGATACAACATCTAGAGCGGGAGTTTGTGAAAGGATATCGAGATGGAGACCGAGTCATGTACATTTCTATGTACAACAACGAAGAGTTGTCTTCGGATGTTACGGAGGAGGTGAAGGCCGATTGGAGCCCATGTGGGGAAAGGGCGAATCAGGCTTTTGAAGACGAACTTCAAGCAGACCCTGATTTGAAGCAATTCTCTGGCAAGATGTTCTTTGTCTGGGAAGGTAACCATCGGCTGGCCGCATGGTTAAGACACATTAACAATCACCATGCTGAGGATCCCGATTGGCACATCTCCGTGCATTGCATTATTTTAGACCCACGCGGCCAAGTGGGCAATCTTCTTAATGCCATGCACGATATCAACTGGTGAGTGTAGAGCTAATTATATTTTTTCAATCGTCTTAATATCTTGTTCTTTACTATTTTCTAATTTTTTAATTCTTTGTTCAGGTCTACTGAAAATGATTACGTAAAGAGTAATCTTCCAGCAAAGCTTTACCGCATCCGCTCTTTCGGAGTGATGAAGTTGGAAGAATTCAAGGATCTCCTGAGTTTGGAAGAGTACGATGCCTGCAAGAAAAACAAACAAACTAAAGATCGATGGTTTGCCATGACAACAAAAGTGTTCATTGCATTTCTATACATGGTAAGATTGTAAGAATGATTTGTGTGAATTCCTTACAATATCTTTTTTTTCTCAATATTTTGCAGTTTGTTCAGTTCTTTCTATAATTTATGTTATCTTTCTACAGCGGGAGATTGCAGTGGCTTCCGATGAAGCCACTAGAGTCTACATGGAGAAAATCCCAAAGGAGGATCAAACTACAACGGGAATTTGGGATGCAATGACAAAGACATCAGATAATATGGTCCAAGCCATTGCAAAGAAAGACTTCACCAAGTACTTGGCTATTGCAAATCCCAAAAACGGTGACGATTTTCTTGCAGAAGTAAGAGTCTATCTTATTTCACTGCAAATACTTCTTTCTCATTACATAATAATTCTATTTATCTATGTTATACTGACTTATTATTCTCACAGATCAATCGACATTACAGTGAATTCTCTAAACCAGAGATGTCATTGGAAAAGCTACAGAAGATAGTTCCGGTATTTGTGGATTCCAAATACAAAGCTCGTTGGTTGAGGTGGTGGAATTCTTCTCCGAATTCAAGGCATTCTTATAGATTTCTACCTCCAGAATTCAAGGATGCGGACTTCGACCCTTGGTTGAACAAGGCAGCATTTTGGGCAGGGGTATAGTTTTCCATAAATCCTTCCAAATTGCTTAAAATATTATCCATTCGGCCCAATTCATTCTCGTCTCTTATGAATTACATTTGTTCTTCTAGTTGGAGGAAGCCGTTATTCACGAGTTCGAGGACATATGCAAGGCGGAAAAGCTCGTCATCAACTGGAAGGCATCTTCAGATGTCATGCGACCTGGCGCCTATGTAGACAGTTGGCGTATTCTACTGTGGGAAAAAGCATTCCCCACATTTCTAGGTCCCCGAGCCGAGAAGGTTTTCGATAAGAAGTCAAATTTCAGCAAATTCCCGGGAACGTCAGAGGTTGTCAAGCGGGTTACGTACCGGTATGAACACGAACTCAACCTCCCTTGCTATATCATTAATGTCCTTTATTCTACGATACCTTAGTGACTAAAACAAATTGCATTCTTAATTGATTAGGGAGCTACTTCTGAAAGGTGCCATCGATGTACAGTCGCTCCCGAAGTACTTTGCTGCATGGGTTCAGAAAGGTTCAGACCAATGTATCTATTCTGCTCAACAGTTGAAAAGGTACAAACAACCACACTTGGATGCAGGATGTATTGACCTTACATGATGGCGGAGTGGAGGTAGAAGAATATACCACGCAAGTTCATGAAGATGACGAAGGGCTCCAGAATCAGTATTTTGCAAGAGCACCTAAGCCAAAGAGAGGGCGACGTTTGCGTCGAGGGACAGACATTGTCTCCTTGGGTTCGGAATCACAAGCATCAGAGCTAGGGCAGACAGAGTCATCTGCACAAGGGTCCGGAGCCCTCCTAAAAGCCCAATCTAAAGTCGTCGCTAAACTTTCACTTGCTCCTTCGACCATGCCTTCCTCAGTGAGTGCATTGGAGATCACAAAAAGTCTCATTGAGCAGAGGAAGGCAAAACAAATCCCCGCTAGCAGCTCTTCAAGTGGAATTCCACATTCGTCCGAAGTTTTCGTTTCCAACAATTCTTTGGAGACCTTAATGTCTTCGCACTCGAAATGAAACGGGACTGAATTCTCTCTTTGGTCACAACTCAAACACTGCTAATCTAACAAGATCTGAGAAAACCGGACTAAACAAGACCAAATAGACTTGAATAGAACAGAACAAAGCAGAACTAAAGAAGCAAAGTACAAACCAAACTTTACTGAGAGAGAGGGACTAAGGCGTACCTGACCGAATGCCTCCAAATGGCCCCGGCCAGTTCTATTTATACTCTGCCTAACCGCCCTTGGAACTTTCTAGAATGTTCCAATGGCGGGCCCCACCATGGAACTTTCCGGAAGGTCCTAGAGGTGGGCCCCACCTAGATAACCGCCCTTCTAGAAGACTCTAGAGGTGGGCCCCACCTTCTCGAAGCTTCTATGGTGGGTCCCACATAGGCCATCTACCTCAAATTCTAAAATTTTCTAAAAACTCCTAAAATGGTTTCAACTATCTATCTACTTTTCTAAAGAAACACAAAAATCTAGTTCTCGCCTGTTACAATTAATCCTCCGCTAATGCGGAACGTCCTCGTTCGCTCCCGATGATATCTCCAAATGGTTTCTTGACAATGGGTAAGGTTGTGAACGGGCTCCCATGTTGCATCGTGGATGGGATAACCTTTCCATCGGACTTTGTATTGTAGTTGCGGACGTCCATTGCCACGACGAAGATAGCGGTGTTCCAAAATGCGATCCACTTCATATTCCTCCTGGTCTTCAATCACTACCGGTGGCGCGGAGGGCGATGTCGGCACGGAAAGCGCTCCGATTGATGAAATTCTTTGAGTGCGAGACATGAAAAAACTGGATGGATGTGGATATGTGGCGGAAGCTCGAGGCGGTATGCAACATCGAGATATGACCGTAGAGATTCGGAAAGGTCCAATCCACCGGGTGCAAGTTTACGGACTTGAGTCGATGTAGCTAACGGAAGGTTGGCATTTGAGAGCGAGAACCAAGTCACCTTCCGAAAGGTCTTATGTTGCGGTGGTTATCTGCATATTGTTTTTGTCGATTACATGCGATGAGGAGCGAGCATTGTCGAGCCTCTTGCAACGCCGATGTTAGTCGTTGTATAAACTCCTCCGTTGTAGGGTTGTTGGTGTTGATGGGGCGGTGGAGCGTTGCGGCGTAATCGGGTCTTGTGACCAGCGTTAAGAAAGAATGGTGAATGACCCGCTTGCTTTGGGAACTATCATTATAGGCGAACTCCAAAGGGTCGGATACTCATCCCGGTCGTTGTGGTGAATTGCCACAAACGCCCGCGCAAAGATATCCTCCAAGGTCCGGTTAGCACGCTCTGTCTCATCCCATCCCCGAGGATGAAAAGGTCATGGACATAGCAAGCCGTGTGCCGAGAAGCTTGAATAGTGCTTGCGAAACTCCCCTGTGAAGCGCGGATCCCGATCCGAGATAATGACACGAGGCAATCCATGATGACGGAAGAGCGATGTCGAAGAAGACTCGTCAAGTGTTGGGGCATCAATATCGGAGCGCATCGCGACCAAATGAATTTGCTTCAAAGGCGGTCCACAAAGACAAAGAAACCCAGCATGATGTGATTACGATGCGTGCGTGGCAAACAAGTAATGAGATCCATGGTTACTTGTTCCCATCATCATCCGTATGTAGTGGAATCGGCTGCAGCAGTCCAAGAGGTGCAGTATTGCGTGCCTTGTTCCGTTGGCATAGCTCACAAGAACGCACAAAAGCTCGAACATCACGATCCAAGCCCACCCAAAACCATGTTCTAGAAATCCGTTCTAAGGTCTTCTCACGTCCGAGATGTCCAGAGATAGGAATGTCATGCCCTTCTTGAAGTATGCGGGTTCGAAGTTTAGCATCGTTAGGTACATAAACCCGCTTCTTCAAATAGAAGAGGCCGTCAACGAGGTTGTAATCTTGATATTGCACATCACCTACCTCTACTCGATCAGTCACCATTGTGAAGTAAGCATCCTGGTAGGTGGCTTCCTTCCATTCTCTCCTCTGGTTAGATCCGAACAATACTACTAATGGTAGCAATCTCCTCGTGTCCTCCGATTGATTTTGGATCTGGTCTCCGAGATAAAGCGTCTGGCACAATATGTTGTCGCCCCCTTGCTCATCTTGAAGTTGAATATCAAACAACAGAATCGTTCTTCCCGGTGGTGGTGTCTCGATTTCATATTTTCTAAATGCGGATCATGTAGTAAGGGCCGATGATCGGTCCGAATTGTCACTGAGTTTCCCCAATAGATAGTGCCGCCATACTTTGGTAGCATGTACAATTGCTAGTTGTTCCCGATCACGTGCGAGAATAGTTGCGCTCCGCCCTCTTAAGTTTGCGTGACTCATATGCCACCGGTTGAAGGCCCCTACAAGTCTTGTTGGAGGACCGCGCCCTATAGCAAAGTCGGGCGTCAATGTCAACCGTCTACGGAAGGTCGAGGATCATATGGTTGCACTGTGGAGCGAGAGTGAGTGCCTCCTTCAAATTATTGAAAGCGCCTTGTTGTTGTAGTTTCCACTCAAATGGAGCGCCCTTCTCCAATAGATTTGTCGAGAGCAAAGAATGTCGCAAACCGCCGAACAAAACGACGATAGTATCCGGCGAGGCCTAAGAAAGAACGAACTTGAAACATCCTTGGGAGTTGGCCAGTCCTTCACTGCATTTACCTTAGCTTGTTCCATGTACACACCCTCGAATGATACTACATGCCCCAAAAAGGTGACCTCGGACTTCCAAAGTTCACACTTTGATTGCTTGCAATAAAAGTGACTATCCCGTAACCGACGTAGCACCTCCCGTAGATGTTGGTCATGCTCTTCCGGGGTTTTACTATAGATCAAAATGTCGTCAATGAAAACAACTACACACTTGTCCAAAAGGTCCCGGAACAACCTGTTCATGTGACCCATGAAGGAAGCTGGGGCATTGGTGAGACCAAAAGGCAGAACGAGCCACTCAAAATGTCCATAGCGCGTACGAAATCCTTGTCTTTTCAATATCCTCTTTTGCAATTGGTATCTGCCAGTATCCACTTCGAAGATCTAGCTTGCTAAAAATGGTTGCGCCTCGAAGTTGATCAAGAAGGTCATCCACACGTGGGAGTGGATAAGCATTTTTGATGGTCTGCTTATTAAGGCCCCGATAATCGATGCATAGCCGCAATCCACCATCCTTTTTGGGTGCAAAAAGGACAGGTGCTCCCCATGGCGATGTGCTTTCTCGAATGAGGCCCTTCTCCAAAAGCTCGTCCAACGTCTTCCTCAGCTCCTCAAGCTCGTTTGGTGCTAGGCGATAAATTGGCCGATTTGCTGGTTTAGCTTCTGGCATTAAGTCTATGTGGAAGGGAGCACCTCGATCAGGTGGTAAACCACTAGGTAAGTCGGCGGGAAAGACATCTCGGAACTCGCTGATAAGTTGCTCAACTCGTTCTGCTCCTTCGGCTCTCTTCTCTACCATTGAAGCAATATTTGGAACCACCACATACACCGCCGCTTGCCGTCAGATCTGTTTCTTCATGAAGGCCATCCCCACCAATATGCCTTTAGTTGTCTGTCGTTTCTTCAATCCACTTGATGTTGAAGCATGAAGAATTATCTTGCGCCCACCTTCGTTAAAAGAGATGGTTCTTGTCAGCCAGTCAATCTGCTTATTTCCCGCCTCCAACCACGGCATTCCCAGGATAACATCATATCTGAGCTTCGTTACCTTAAATTTTCCTCGTAGTGCATAGGCATCACACAATCTCAAGGTCTCTTCTTCACATGTCTCACTTAAATCATTTTCTCGATCGTCTGCGAGGTATATAGTCCCTCCGGTGATCACCTTAGTCTTGATCCCAAGTCGGTTGGCAATTGCGGTCGAGATGCAATTCTCCGTAGAACCGCAATCCACTAGTACTCGACACGGTTGTCTTCTAAGTCGACCGTGAGACATATCGGTGACCTTTTTGAGTGTTGCCCGAGGCCATCTTTGTTTGACTCGAGAGACAACGACTATCCCCGATATTGGTCCCGGTGTCCCATTGGGAGCCCCGTTTCCCCGCTCCATTCCTTCATCATCTTGGTCGGCCTCGAGGTTGTGGATCCGCCTTGGTTTGTTGGCACCGAATTCGGCGTTTTGGACACTCTCCAATTTGATGACCTGACTCCCGACAGTAGAAGCACAATCCCTTCCGTGCCAATAATTGTCGTCTCTGTGGCGTCAATGGTCCTTGCAGGGCGTCAATCTCCATTGGCGTCGGTTGTTGGGCTACCATAGTAGGTGGTGGCGTAGGGTTCCATACTGCAGGTCGTACTCCACGATTTCTGAAGTTTATGGCATCAACTCTTTCTGCAATCCTAACCGCCTCCTCAAATGTTTGAGGGTCTCTTAATTCCACTTCTCGTTGAACGATCGGCTTTAATCCTCGAACAAATCGATCCATTATCTCTCCCTCCGAAACATTGGGTATTTGGAGACATATGGATTTGAACCGGGTGACATACTCTTGCACTGACCTTAGCTGTGTCAAGGTGGCCAAGGATCGCGCGCTAACTTCTCCGCATTGATGGGCCGAAAGCGGTTTGTGAGCTCGGTCTCAAATTCCTCCCAATTTTGAAATCCGCCTTGAGCTCCATAGTTTTGAGCTCAAGTCGCCACCAAATGGTCAGCTGCACCCCCTCAAATAGTCGGGCCGCATATATAATTCCGTCGGTTGAGTTCGCCCTGGATAGTTGGAGATATTGTCGCATCTTTGAAAAGCCATTGAGATACATCATCTTGTCTTGAAGTTCCTGAATATGTTTGACTTGCTTGCTCAACTTCACCTCGCGATTGTCAATTCTCTAGCTCTAGAAGCGTCCGCTTGTCCTTGTAATGCGGCAACTGGTCTAGTAGGTCTTTGAACCGAGTCTCCATGTGAGTAGGTTCCGCCATTTCTCCCATGATGCAATTCTTCCGACGACCTGCTGCACGCGACGCCTTCTCTCGTTCTAGCCAAATCCTTGAAAGGAACTCCAAGTAGATCCAAAGACAAGACTTGATGAAACCACAATGATCGACTCTCAAGTAGACTTCTTGCTAATAGCACCTAACGTAAGGATAGACTGACACTCGCTCTGATACCAATGAAACGGGACTGAATTCTCTCTTTGGTCACAACTCAAACACCGCTAATCTAACAAGATCCGAGAAAAACCGGACTAAACAAGACCAAATAGACTTGAGCGAATGTAACAAAGCGAGAACTAAAGAAGCAAAGTACAAACCAAACTTTTGAGAGAGAGGGACTAAGGCGTCACGACCGAATGCCTCCAAATGGCCCCCGGCGAGTTCTATTTTTATACTCGCCTAACCGCCCTTGGAACTTTCTAGAATGTTCCAATGGCGGGCCCCACCATGGAACTTTCCGGAAGGTCCTAGAGGTGGGCCCCACCTAGATAACCGCCCTTCTAGAAGACTCTAGAGGTGGGCCCCACCTTCTCGAAGCTTCTATGGTGGGTCCCACATAGGCCATCTACCTCAAATTCTAAAATTTTCTAAAAACTCCTAAAATGGTTTCAACTATCTATCTACTTTTCTAGCAAACACAAAAATCTAGTTCTTGCCCTGTTACACGAAAACCTACAAAGTTAGCGGTGGCGATCCAAGATGGATTCAATTTCAAGATTTCATTCGCAAGGTACAATCCTTTAGATGGACTCCTTTTGTATAAATTGAGTTCTATTAAGTACAAGAAAGACTAACTTTGCTTACTACTTTCTTTAAGGTTGGAGAAGGCCGCCAAACACAAGTTCCGGAACAATGCAAGGAAGAGAATCACTCGGGGATCGACTTGATCATTGCCGACATCCCTGAGAATCTCCCTGTACCAACAATATCCAATCCTTCTTCAAGCATTCCGTCGTGGAACGCTCGACACACCGGATATGTCGAGACCATCTTCGAGTTTGCAAGCTATTTCTTGCAAAATGATGGTGCTCTCCTTCTCTTCCTTTGCGATGATCGAAACCACGATTATGAGACATTTTTGATCAGGCTCACACCTACGACTTTGTGTTGCACAAGGATTGGTGGGGCATCAATGATATGGGCTTGGCTTCTCCAAAGGATTCCAACTCCACGGTAATTACCACCTTACTTATTCCAATGATGACATTGTACACTCAAGTGATGACATTAGTTCCTTTTTCCTCACCTGTTTTGGTACTTGTCTGCAGTCTATTTGATTTTGGATTTATGTCTTCACTCGAGGTGGCGAAGTAGCATCAAATTTCTCATTCCAGGCATTTAAGAAATCTGAGGTCATACATGAAGACGTTAATATAACCAAGAGTGATGCTTTGTTCAACCTCACCACTTCAGAGACTCAGCTCATGAATGGTAACGTACCATGGAGAGGACCAAGGGAGAAAGCCCCTTTATTTGTGCAGGCCCTCATTGCAAACTAACCAAGCCAAGCGACATATAGTCCTCGATTGGAAGGCAGGAACAGGTAACCGATCACTAAATAGTTCTAGATTTCCATTTTTCTCACTTTTTCAACTGAGTCTCACTTCTTCTCTATGCTTTAAATTTTAGGGGCTTCCATAAAGGCCTGCCAGGAGATTGGTCGCCACGTTCTGGCGTTTGAGGATGACGAACCTATCTACAACGCCCTTCTAGCTCCATATGCCGCTCCAAAACCTCTCATGGCCCCACCTAAACATCCTAGACCTTCGCCTGATGGCGAAGCCCGTAGCAAGAAACAAAAACGCAAACGCTGGGATTGTAAGTAAGTCTTACTTTATACTTCCATACTTGTAGTCTCATTATCTTACCTTCGCTTCTAAATACATCTGTACGTACTCATTCTAACAACCATTCAATTAATATTGCAGAGTAGTTGCAGCAATACCGCGACCTATGCCAAGACCCGTGTCCATTCCATTGTCGCGTATGAACTCTAGTCCCATTCAACCATATATTCTTCCAGAGTATGCTGAAAAGTTAGCACAAGCGTTTCAATCTGGCGCCGTTAGATATGATCCTAGTCGAGCTACTACTTGTGATCCGAGAGTCCTTGTGTTTATGGATACCGAGGCTGTAGAAGGAGATTCTGAGTCCTTGAGATTAGATAGTGGTAGTAGCGACGGTAGCATATCTTGAGTTTGAACGACGTTTCGGACTTCTACTGTTTTCATTTTATTTGATTTGATTTGATTGGACTTGATTGGATTTTATTACATATTGTTTCGAAATTTCATACACACACAATTCAAGTTGAATCGATAAGCTTCGTATTCGCCCTTTAGAGTCCAACTGCGACCCGTGTACGTGACGTAAGCTCTCTTCGCCACAACAAATCCAGTAAAACCGTTTCACAAGCAATGACTTCTAAGGAATTGCCTATTCTCTCATAACAGTGGCTAACAAGTACTAGGTTAAGTTTTGGAATGTTAATTATGAGCTCTTAAAAGTCGTTGGAATGTTAATAAGGTTTATATACGTCTTTCTGCAACAATAGAGCTACGAGTGGTCTTATTCAACGTTGGAGAATTTTTTTATGAAGACAAGCCCTCTGACATGGTATAAATCTTGATTTCAGCATTACCATTCTTGTACACAAACTTTAAAAACAACAATCGGAGTTTCTATAGATTTTTCCCATTTTACATTCTTACATTTGTCCACGGTCATAGGTGTTATTCTCTTTAATTCACTCCATTCCTAGAATTGGTCTTCCTAATTATAACCAGAGTCTTCCATTAATAATAAATAACCTTCCAAAAATCCACGGTCATAGGACCTCTTTGCTAAGATTGTTTTCTTCTTTTCCCCACAAAGTTAACTCCCTCAGCCTGCTCGTGGCTCGCTGCTCGCTGCTCGTGGCTCACATCTTAGCACCTCCCCCCTCAAGATTGACCATTTGGCTTTACAATACCTTGATGAAAGGAGAATGATCACTAACTTCAAAGTCCCCAAAGTATGCTAATTTATCCATAATGGATAATGTTTTTATGGTCTCTTTGATTGTAGTTGAGTGGAAGTAAATGCCTCAACTCAACTACTATCAAGGAGACCATGAGGCTCAAAAATCATTGATTGGCTAGAGTACAATTATTTAAAAAGAAAATGAAGAAAAAGGGGAGAGTAAAAGAGAGAATGATGAGAATTTTATTTTAAAATTGAGATTAAACTTGTACATGTCTAAATCCATCTTGCACCAGAAGAGTGTCCAAGGCACTCAAAAATTCATTTTTCATTTATCATGCTCCCAAGTCTTGGCCAAAAGCCATGACCATGACAATCATTTTCATTTCATTATGGAAAATGTGAAGAAGCGGAGAATATGAAATTTGAAGAAGATGGAGAATGAAAAATGAAGGGAGATTTAAGGGAAATGAGGGGGAACGGAGAAGATGCTTGAAGCGGTGAATTTGAAATTTGAATATGAGAGATTGAGGGATTGCGTGAAAGAGGATCCAAGAGCAAGAGCGGGAGCTCTTTTGCACTCGCCCCTCCAGACTGCCGGTCGCCCCAAACTGCAGTTGCAGCGGACCGGCGATCGCCATGCGGGACCGGCGGTCGCCCATGCGGGACCCGCGGTCGCGCATGCGGAACCCGCGATCGCCCATGAACGTTCTGTAATTGGAATCCATTCTAAAATAAAAATTCAAAATCTAACTATGGTTGAAGGAGATCTATCTCTTCAAAAATCATCCACTTTTTCACTTTTTTCATCGTAGAAATATCATTGCAAAGCCAATACTAAAATTATCTGGATCAAAATACTTCCAACTACAAAGATTGTGGGATGTATCTAAAGATCACACTTGTCTAAAACACATCATGCAAAAACCTTTTTGATGTCACATAATAGGCTAACAATGGTAAAACATGCCTAATGTTTAAAAACCCAAGAAACAAATACTCCCTTCACTAAAATGCATGCCATTTTTTCATACTTAATTGTATAAGTCTGCAATTTTTACCACATAAACTAGGATTAATTTGGGACCCAACCCAAGTGATTTCGTCAAAAACAGAGTCCGAATGAAAAAGTTATGGCTCTTCAAAGTTCATGTCCTTCGTTTCTAGAGGGTAGACCGCCGGTCGCCCTATGAGCTACGTTCGCCCATCACCTGGATCGGCGGTCGCCCTACTGAGCGGTGTTCGCCTTTCAGCTGTATCGGCGGTGGCCCAGGGGCGAATGTCGGTCGCTCAGGCGACCGCCGGTCCAGGCAAAGTATAAATACTACTCTCCCTCTCTTTTTCCCTATACATCTTGGACTTCCCTATGGCTCAAATAGTAGCCTTGCAATGATAAGAACTGCCAAATATTCTATAAAGGTAATTAATATAGTCCAAACCTAGATCCCTAGCACTCAAATTATACGTTATCTTCAATATATCTTCGAATGAATCGAGGTTTCTATCACCAATACAACACTCTAATTGGAATCCATTCTAAAATGAAAATTCAAAATCTAACGATGGTTGAAGGAGATCTATCTCTTCAAAAATCATCCACTTTTTCACTTTTTTCATCGTAGAAATATCATTGCAAAGCCAATACTAAAATATTTTGGATCAAAATACTTCCAACTACAAAGATTGTGGGATGCATCTAAAGATCACACTTGTCTAAAACACATCATGCAAAAACCTTTTTGATGTCACATAATAGGCTTGCAATGGTAAAACATGCCAAATGTTTAAAAACCCAAATAACAAATACTCCCTTCATTAAAATGCATGCCATTTTTTTATACTTAATTGTATGGGGCTGCAATTTTTAGGAAATAAACTAGACTTAATTTGGAACCCAACCCAAGTGATTTCGTCAAAAACATAGTCCGAATGAAAAAGTTATGGCTCTTCAAAGTTCATGTGCTTCGTTCGAAGAGGGTAGACCGCCGGTCGCCCTATGAGCTACGTTCGCCCATCACCTGGATCGGCGGTCGCCCTATGAGCTACGTTCGCCCATCACCTGGATCGGCGGTCGCCCTACTGAGCGACGTTCGCCCATCGGCTGTATCGGCGGTCGCCTAGGAGCGAACGTCGGTCACTTATGGGCGATCGTCGGTTGACCTTGGGCGATCGTCGGTCGACCTGGACGATCGTCGGTCGCTAAGGCGACCGCCGGTCCAGAGCAGGCGACCTCCGGTCTGGCCAAGGCGACCGTTGGTCTAGATGACGGGACCGCCGGCCCGATCCTCGTACGGGCGATCGAGAACCGTATTCTTTGGTATGCTGCACACTACGTGGCAGCCACGTAGGATGCAACGTGGACAGGGTAAATCCAGGGTAAAAAAAAGATTCTATAGATTCTATTAGACATTCTCAGGCTCAATGTCTGTCTGACATGTCGTGTCTGTCTACGTCCGTCTGTGTCTAATAAGACAACCCCGCTTGAAGGTGTTGGTGGTACATTTGTGCAAGTTGTAGAAATTGGTAATATTAACATTGAAGTAGACCTTGGCAATAACAAATGCGTAGCAATTCTTACTGACAAAGGTATTGTATGTCCCGACTCTTGGAACTAGTTTGTTTTCCTCCCCAACGAGCTGTGCAAAAGAAATGTCGATAGCATTACTACAAAGTTGAGCTGCAGACTTGTTACTCAAGATGGAGAGGTGGTGATGCGAGGTTTCCTAAGCATGAGTAAGCTTTATAAGCTACTCATCAATCCTCTCAAACCTCTTCGCAAGAGTGCAATGCGAGGAATAACTTTTGGAGTTGACACAAAGAAGGAGGCTACACATGTACTTGATCACAAGCGCTTGGTACGTTCATTACGACATGACCATAACCAACCATGCGGAATCAGATTTGCATCCTTTCTACACCGGATGTGCCTACGGAAAAAGTCATCAAACTGTTCTTCCAAGAAATGAAGGGCGGACAAAGGCAATACATGACAGTTCATCCATTTGGATATATGCGGTCCGATGGCCACCCCAACTGTTTCAATGGCAAGGTACTTCACGTATGGCCTCCTTGCGTCTACTCGACTCTCTCGACTCTTCACCCGTTCATGTTGCCGATCGTGATACCTTAGTTGGTTTCCGGATCACCCGCCAACGTGCACTTCGAATGATCAGTCTGATGATTTTGTAGACAATGCTTACATTACAGCTTCAAGAGTCACTTGGTTTGAATGGTGGTAATAGCTCGAGCAAGTGAACAGACATTGACAATCGACCTTCTTCTCTCTTAACAGAAGCTTCGAGACGCTCTGCATATCATTATGACCTCTGGAACATGAAATACTTGAAGCGATTCAAGTGGGACAACCTAACCGAAGAAATAGGTACGTGTACTTTGTTCTCGTCTTGCAGATTGTGGTCGAGGCATGCTGGTTGCTTGTGCATTACTTCTTTGCTACGAAGAATTAACAGTAATCTTTGTCTGCCAGCTTACAAGAACGCTGTGAGGGAACAAAGATTGGCTGCTGAAATCTCTGCTGCCAAGAAAGAACGTGACTTCTACCTCTCGAAGGTTGATCAGTCTCGAGCTATCGCGTCCATGGAAGAGCGGAAGAAAAAGGTACCTCGTTTTTGCTTACACATTGTATCATAATTCTGCTCATGAAGTGGATGTTATTATCTTAGAATAGAGGTGTGTGTCTGTAATCCTTTCATCGTCAATCTGCTTCATTTAACAATTTCCGAATGTATATATATATATATAGAAGAAGGAGCTGGAATCCCAAGAACCTGCGAAGCCTGCTTCTGAGAAACCGAGGGTGGCGCGAAGTTTTAGTCAGAAGAGACCTGTCGCTGATGGCATGACGAGCAATGTCCCTACTCTTTCTCACGATGTGCTAGCAGGGGTAAGTGTACCTTCAGTCTTTGTGGGTGCAGTATATGCAAGATCACGAAGCACTTTTGATTACAGACTGTTGAATCCATTGTTATCCAGCTCATGACATGCTCGTGCTGTTCCACTTCCAAGTTCTGATTTTCCACTGGCGTCTTTTGCAGGTTTTTGGTAAAAAATGAGCTGAGCAGTAGGAATACTTTCGCATGTTGTTGGAGTAGTCCAGAACGGTGCCAAATGAGAGCGCCGTGATTTGTTACATCACCGGCTATACAATTGTAGTGAAGGAAGAGAATATTCAATGTTGAAATCGTCGGGTATTCTGTGTTCAATCTAGTGAGTGTTTGCCAGCTTAAGCGCCAGTCTTAGGATAGAGGAGTATCTATGAGTATCTATGAAAATGATAGAGGCCCTAAAATTGCATGGCGAAGGAGTGAAGGAGTGGTATGAGGCCGCATAATTCAGTGAAATTTAGATTTTCTCAAAGAATACTATAATTCCTTCAAGCCAAAGTAATGAATTATGGCCTTGCTGTTTCGAAGCATCCCAAGTTCTTATGCTCAATTAAAATACTGACACATACGATTGCAAGAAAAGTTGTGTTTAGAAATTATAAAGGAATGTATGATTGGAGGGGTATAATAAACGGCTTCTTTGCTCTCCTGCACATTGTAATAACGAGCTAGTCACAATTTCAAACAATGCATTATGTTTGAGATATGGGAATGATGCACGTCTGGTACTGCCGGAAGGATTTTGGCATCCTTTTATATCTGCATGATTGGATCCAGTGATGTCTCAACACCAATTTACAGGTTGGATAAAATATTACAGCTCCAACAAATGTTTATACTCAAAATCTAGAGAATAGAGCAAATTAGAAGATGACAACACTTCAAACCTCATCACCAACGACTCATTCTCACTCACACAACCTACAACCTTCATCTGAAACCTCTAAACCTCTGACAGACGTGAACACTAATGGCTCATTCTCACTCACACAACCGACAACCTTGAGCTGAAACCTCTAAACCTGTGACGGCCACTTGAGAGCGTTATTCTGCTTGCAACTCAGAATGTGCAGGATAACTGCATTTGAATGATACAATACTTAATTATATCCATTGTGGAAACCAAACCACACATGAATATAGAAGACTTCTTTGACTTCCATCAGATGGAACGTGCATTGCTCGGACAATGAGCCCTCTGGAAAGCCAGGCGAAAGAGGAAAACTAGGCGAAAGAGACAGTGAGACTCATTAGAACCCAATGCCCCCATTTTGGTTACTGGATCTCAACTCCAGTGCATATGCACTGGTTGGTCATCATCAACAAACGGGTCCATATCTTCTCAGTTGTTGTTCTTCTCTTGTTTCTCACACATCAAGCACAGATTGGAATGATGCCCATGTAGAGTGTGGTCATGTGCTCGCTCATGTGAAAGGATTGCATAGGTTAGTCGAGCAAGTAGAATAAGTGCCGCAGCTGTTCTTACCGAGATTTTATCGGAGATATCATTTGAAAAACTCTTCGCCTCTCGTGGGTTTTCGTATAAATGCAGCATGCTGTAAGCGAGTCTTGTTTATGGGGAGAAAGCATTTCGGTCACCCTCGCATAATCTCCACCACTAACTAGCAGTCTATAAATGCTCTTAGAGCAAGAGGTCCATGTGAATCATCATAAATGCTTCACAAAGCTATGATGGCTCTTTTCTTACACTCAATTACATAAGTCTTCGACTTGCTTAGCACTGGTCAACACTAGCACTTCATCTCTTTCATACTCGCATTTCAAGTCTTCCACTTTGTCCACACCCGGGTTCCAAGTCCTCAACTTTCTCCTCACCCGTGTTCCAAGTCCTCAACTTCCTCCTCACTTTTGCCACACCATGGCCAATTTTGCTAACATATCTGGGACCATCCTTGAAAAAATCCATGTACAATGCTTTGGGGCTCAGTGTGCTACTCATTCAAGCATGGAGGTGGCCACCGAAGACAAGAGTTTCATCGACATAGCTGTCGTGAAGCACAAGCCGATCATCTTTCCTGGCCTGCAACCATCTATTGTGCGCGAGCAGCACATCTATCTGGTCGTAGTGGTGTCGTGCAGGAGCAACGATCTAGAGGTGGCGAGGAGGAGCAGCCGTCTGGCCGGCTATCTCGCCGGAGTGGAGTCATGTAGGAGCAACGATCTGGAGGTGACGATCGCCAGAGTGGTGTCCTGGAGCAGCAATATAGAGGTGACGATTGCAGGAGTGGTGTCGTGGAGGAGCAGCGATCTGAAGGTGGCGAAGAGGAGCAGTCCTCTCGCCCGCTATCTCGCCGGAGGGTGGTGTTGTGCAGGAGCAGCGATCTGGAGGTGACGTGCAGGAGGAGCCATCTGGTGGTGGTGATCAGGAGGAAGAGAGGCGCTCGACCGGAAAGCGCAAGAAGGAGCTATTTGAGGAAGAAGCCATTGAGGAGCTTAGAGCTAGTAAGGTGAAGAAGATGCTAATTAAAATCAACTTATATGAGCACATGATTGAGATTGTGCGTGCTCGTGGCCGGTTGGCCGGTCAAACGTGGAGATGGACGACAACCCACCGTCGATGAGATGATAGCCACATGCCTTGCGGAGAGTAAGCGAACTAGTGAAGGGTAAGCAAACTAAGCATAAGTGGTCGGTGAAGAAAGAATGGGCCTGCTCATCTGATTCGTTTGACTGGGTGCTTAGCGGCTTTATATGTGTATGATCTAGATTTTTGGTGAGCGGTTAGTCAGTAAAACTGGTTATAGTATATTGTAAGTCCAGACTCTCTCCGAATATGTTTTGTCATTGCTGTGCATGTGCTGCTGCTATTGTAATGTACAGGTAAAGAGATGTCGAAAATGCACAGTGGACACTAGGCCAGTTAGAATGTCTTCTGATTCGTGGAAACCTCGTGCTCACTGTGTTGAGTCTTGTGCCACTTGCAACATGTTTTGGTGGTTTTTGTTGCGGTAGAAGTTCAGTATCGGGATCAATTCCGTTCCTAGGACAGTTGTGTTAAGCAAGACGATTTCCTGTAATGCCTAAGAAAGAGAGCCATTGTAGTTGCTTAAGTGAGAAAGAGAGCGATTGTAGTTGCTTGAGGCTCTTGTTGAATAAAATTATAAGCCTGTGCTGTAGTGAGTGTTATATGCTAGAACTTCGATGAGAACATGGTAGAGAGAAAGAGTCAAACATCTAAGGATTATGATAGTTACGATGACATTGGTAAGTGAGGGGGGAGGGGAGTGCATAGTCTCTCCCTTCTCTTCTTTTTTTTTCTTAATAAACTTGGATTTTTCATTAAAATAGCAAAGGCACTCGGATTAGCAAGACAAATCCAAACATTCTGCCACGATATTCGGGAAATCAAAATCCCTGAATTCATGAAAGAATGTTTGGATATGCTCACTCCGAAAATACCCTTGCCTTGTTCAAAGAAGTAGAATGGTGGGAGAGATGAGGATAGTTTTGGCAAACCTCTTGCCAAGGCTCTTGGAAGGGTAAGAGCGGGTGAGAAGGGGAGCGAGGGCGGGTGACTCTCTTACCAATTTTTATTTTTTTTATTTTTTTTAATTTTTTTTTTTAATTTTTTTTTTTTTTTTAAATTTTTGTTTTCTTCCCTCCTTTCTCTTGGAACCCTTCCAATTTCCAAATCCCGCACTTTTTTAAATTTGGGTTACCACATCCCAATTCTCCCTCTTATTCAAAATTTGAGCTATCACATCCTAATTCCCCCTCTTATTCAAAATAAAAGCTACCACATCCTAATTTTCCCTCTTATTCAAAATTCAGCTACCACATCACAATTCTTCCTCTTATTCAAAATTTGAGCTACCACATCACAATTCCCCTTCTTATTCAAAATTTGAGCTATCACATCCTAATTCTCCTTCTTATTCAAAATTTGAGCTACCATACGACAAACCCACACCCCCCCCCCTCTTATTCAAATTTGGAATACAAAAGTTTAGAAATGTAGCTTAACAATGATTTAAAAAGACTTCCATTCATCTCATGCTTGTAAAACACTTCACCCTTCCATTGTAATATAGCCCAATATTTATACATATTTCGTGGATTATATTATGTTTTTTGGATAACTTTGAAATCATAAGAAGAATATAAATGTATCTCATGTTGAGAAATTTGCAGAAGAATTAAAAATCATAAGAAAATTTTTGAATTAAGTTAATAATAATTTAAATAGTACAAACGTAGCCATGCAAATGATATTATATATTTATTTTAGTATTTGCTGTCAAGATTTATATTTCATACTACCAAGGTGATGGCGAGCGTATAGCAAACCATTATATACATGAATACCATAAGCAATAAATATTTGAAAGAGCTTGTTCATAATGGAGAATGCAACGTTATTATATATGTATAAAACAAAAACATTTTTTGGTATTTCATCCAAATATTTGAGTTGTTGTAAATACACAAGTATTTAATTTGTCTTAAATACATGTATATGCAGAACATAGAATGATAGAAATTGCAACAACAAATATTAAATTATAATTATATCATTTATTTTGGTTTTCACAAATACTTTATTTCTTTTGAATACACAAGTAATTCAATTGTATTAAATAAATGCATATTTAAAAGATAGAGCAATATAAATGTTGACAACAAATACTCAAATATAAATATAATATCATTTGTGTCGCTACGTTTGTACTATTTAAAATTATTGTTAACGTAATTCAAAATGGTTCTTATTATTTTTAGTTCTTCTACAAATTTCTCAACGTGAGATACATTTATATTCTCCTTATTATTTCAAATATATCTAAAAAACATTATATAATCCACGAAATGAGTATAAATATTGGGCTACGTTACAATGGAAGGGTGAAGGTTTTACGAGCATGGGAGGGATGGAAGTCTTTTAAAATCATTATTAAAATACATTTCTAAACTTTTGAATTCCAAATTTGAATAAGAGGGGGGGCGAGCTTGTCGTTTGGTAACTCAAATTTTGATTAAGAGGAGAATTGGGATGTGATAGCTTAAATTTTGAATAAGAGGGGAATTGTGATAATTTTACGAAGAGAGAGAGAGAGCAGAGAGAGAGAGAGCAGAGAGAGAGAGAGCAGAGAGAGATAGAGCAGAGAGAGAGAGCAGAGAGAGAGAAAGAGCAGAGAGAGCAGATCTTGTGTACCACTTGAAGGAATATGTTTACAACGAAAGTATTACTCACTTTCTCAAGTGTCCTTAGTTGAAACTTTTACCAATTTTACAAGGGCACCTCTAAAAGTTCCAAAAACAAACTAAACAATGCCCAAAAAAATCTTGGGAGACAAATTTTGGATGTTATGATCTCTTAAATCGTAAACATCGAATAGTAAGTTCTTTGAAAAGTAATTAGAATAGTCTTAGGTACAAGAACTTACGGTTGTAAGTTTAGAAAAAGAAAATATTATTGGTTCTCATTCAAAAAGTGCATAGATGTAGAAAACTGGAGTTTTGAGGTTTGAAGCTCCCAAAATCACACAAGGAGCTTTAGGAGTTAACATATTTTATTCTAAGCATTTCTAGAAGAACCTCATTCTACTTGGTTCTCAATTGCCATGAGTAATGTCTTTGGATTTTTAAACATTCAAGTCGTTTCTAAAGGGTTCACTTTGTGATAAATTGCTTCAAACATCTACTCTCTAAACATGGTGATTCAATAATTCCATGTGTCATTTTGGCAAATAAGACGTGCCATTTTAATTAGAGTCCTAAAATGTGCCATTTCAGAGGCATAATTATTTACTTATGTCTCTAAAATGGTAGGTTTTTTGATATCATGCAAGTAGCCTCTTTTCGGTTAAAATGGCGCCATTCCATGTGCCATTTTGCCTCTTCCCCTGTGAGCCATTTTGCTCGCATTCTAAAACGTGCCATTCTACAAGCATATTTTTGAATTGTAGTTCAAAAGTTTTTTTGCTTGCAAAATGGCATATTTATAAATATCATACATGTACTCCGTAATATCAAGTGATTTCTGTAATATCACCAAAATTTCCATAATATCACACATTTTTATAGTTTTTGACCTTTGGACATAGTCAAAGGGCAATGTTTCTGAAAGGCCGTTTAAAAATATAGTTGTTCTTGAAATGCAGACATGGGGTTAGAAATACTTACCCTATCATGTCCAAACTCGACAAAAACCAACGTTATTTTTTCCAATTTTAAGCTCTCCAAAAAGCGCCAATTTATCGGAATAACGCCATTTTAACGGAGTTGAGGATAAGTTGTCTAAAATATCAACCTATTCCGGTAATATCACAAAAATTCCCTACACTCACACAAATTTACCAATTTCTAACTTTTCAAAAGTTGTGAAGGGCAAATACTTCTCAAATGCAGTTCAACTTAACATTGTCATTATTAAACAAAACTTGAGAACTATTTGCCCTTTCCATGGTGTTTAAGGGTCAAAAGGGGACAAAATTAAGCTTGTGTTATTTGCAACTTTTTTGAACACCCTAAAACATGCCTTTTTGACAAAATAATATGGAATTGAGGTTTTCAATTCTCATTTGCTCAACAAAAAAAATGTAAATATATGAGTAGACCTCCCATCAAGGTTGTCATATTGGGCGTGTGTTGAGGTGATCGGGCAGGCAAACGGGGCGGACGAGTAGTCTGGGGGGCGGACTTTCTGCCGGGTTTGACTCCCTTTAAAGTTGTCATATCGGCTGTGTTGAGGTGATCCGGCGGACAAGTTGTCCGGAGCGGGCGGCCCGCCTACCCAATTTGACAACCTTGTCTTCCATTTGTGAAACTCATTTATTTGATTTTGCTTACATTAAGCACCATAAATGATCATTCCATAGTAGAGAGAAAACCCTATAAATCCAACAATTTGCAATAAGAAACCACCTCTCCAAACTTGTTATACACTAAACACATTCGGAATCTCCCTCATATAAGGCATCAAAAATGAACTTTGATTACATGCACACACTTCCATCACATCATTCTCTATTTTGAACATAATATTGTTAGACTTCTCATAAAAAAATGAGAGAAAGTTTGAAATGTTTTCTTACAACATTATGTTGGAACATTGCTTAAATGAAGCAACATTTTGATACATGTATTAGTTTTACCAATAACCTCAATTCCGTTAAAATGGCACTAGTATGTCATGTGCCATTTTGCCACACCAAATCTTACATATGTGCTCACATGGAATGGTGTATTTTGTAATATCACATTTTTTCTTTAATAATATCACTCCTTTATATACATTGTCACTCATTTTCCATAATATCACCTTCAAATTCTGTTATATTGCATAGTTTTTGAACTGCAGTTCAGAAAGTTGAGGTGTGCCATTTTAGCGGCATAATACCATTTTAATGGAATTGGGTATCAATGTTCTATTCAAATTTATAGAAGATATTAAAAAAGTTGTTTATCAAAATGCAACGCTCCTTGACGATCTCAAGTTGTTGCAAATTCTAAGACATTGCTTTGTACTTGAGCAATGGTTAGGAGAAAAATGTTGCATACCCCCACGTTCTACTAGTGGGTCTTGTTGATTTTATTACTTTTTTGTCGAAAGGTTGAAACCAATGAACTCTTCCATAGCGTATTAGTAAGAACTAGTATATATAACATTATTTTTGAAGTTTTTAATTATATATATTTTTTAAATATTTAATACTCTATTTGCGATTTATAGTGCTAATCGTAAGTTTGTATTTTAACTTATACTCTTGTTTCTACTAAATAAAATAATGTTGTTTCCAAAAAAATTTAAACTTAATTCCTGTATAGTCATGGACTGAATGATCTCAAAATCTCAAATATCTGCAGCACTTGCACAACAATGACAAAGTGCATACATTATATTATAATTAAGTGATTCATTAAATCGCTTGCGAATCCCATTTGCAGTCACAAAGCAACATCAGACTCCCTAACTGCACTAATCAGCTCAAACCGTCGTCATTCTCCTCATCGAGGCTCATTTGCAATGAGGTTTGCCATGTTCGTTTATTTGCAATGAGGTTTGCCATGTTCGTTTGGATTTGAATGGTTTCCCCGTGGCGAATGTTGGAAAGATCCTCTTTAACTCTCCTCAATCATGTGCAAGTGAGACAACAAACACGTGAACAAAAACGAAGCTAACCGCAGCAGTTAAAGACGATCTCGGTCGTAAATAACCTATCCAAGCACAACATGAAAGTATCCGACCGTCGGGAGTTCGAGAATTAAGAAACGTACTCCGTACCAATTTTGCGCTGTCTTTTGCTACTCCTCGCCATGGATTTTGCCAGCGTATCTAGCTCCTCATAAAGTTGGCTCATTCTTTTAGCCTTGTCATTACGCGGTGTCTAGAAATAAGAACGACTATTACTGTCTCTCTCCACAATGATCCCTAAAACAACAAAGGCTCTATGTTTTGCTTGGGGAATGTATCGCCTCTAGAATGTGTACTCTTCCGTGGCTAGAATGTAGATATTTGAGCTAAAGAACAAGGAGTACAGTAAAACGTGCTGCAAGTATCGCAACAGTTTCAACAACTCCAGCTTTCCTATAAAGGAAGTGGCTCACTATCCGCTAGGTGCATGCGTGGCGAACAACTTGTGAGCTTAACATTAAAGTCCGAAACTTAGCTCCCGTTTCCTGCGGAGTCACTAACATCACAACTTCCGGAAGATTCCAAAATCTCAAATATATGCCGCACTTGCACAGCATTGACAAAGCGTATATAATATATTATAATTTAGTTCCAAGGAATCGCTTAGCTAATTCCGTTTGCATGCACGAAGCAAGATCCTGACTGCCTAACTACACTAATAGCTCAAACCATCGTCAGTCTCTTCTTCTCCAGCCTGTCTCTTCTCCAACCATTCTCTTCTCCAGCTAGTCTCATCACTAGTCTCTTCTCCAGCTTACGCTCCGCAAGGCTCCAAGCATTTGGTGACAGCCTCACTGATTGCAATCGCAATAAGGTTCGCCAATTTTGTTTCGACTTGAATGGACTCCTAGTGGCAAAGGTTGGAAAGACCCTCCTTAATTCTTCAGAATGCCAGCTTTTTTGTCTCCATTTTCAATTAAATTGCCTCCAAGTTGAGAATTAATCCCTCAATCTTGCGCTTCCTGCTCTTCCGTGCTCAGGTTGCTCTTCATTGCGTAGATTGCTCTTGATTGCCTGCAGACTCCTCTTCGGTAACTTGCTACTCAAGCTCCTCGACATGTTCAAAATTTCCCTCTTAAAAAGTCTCGTCCTCGGTACACTGCTCCGAGTCAGATCGATTGCTGCAATCTCGTTGGCCCACGCATTGATAATCTCCTGCAAAATCGCCATGGTGCATCCTGACTCCTTGAACTCCCTGAACTGGCCATCGTGTACAAGAGATGGAGATGATGAAGGAGGGGAATGTGTGCGTGTGAAAAAGAGAATGGGCTCGAATGAAGGTCAAGAGGCTTACAAACGAGTAAGAGGAGGAAGGATCTGCCATGATTGCAGCTCCTTAAGTGCGGTCTTAGAACATGATGTCTACTTTTGCATGTGCGTAGGAATCAACAACTATAGAGGTTTAATTATTTTTGTATTGAATTCTTGACTTATAGATTGCTCCATGATCCACTGTGTGAGACAATTCAAGTCCGTAAGTTTCTATATTCTCAAAATAATAGATGTCCATTGATTTGTAGAGGTTTTCTTTTTGCACAAATTGCAAAGTTTTTGTGTGGATTGGTCACATGTGAATATGTGATGCACCTGAAAGTAATCAAATATATGCAAATTTTTGTTTTATTTCAAAAGAAAGCAACCCATGACGATAAGAATTTTGCGTTTGGGGAAATGGGTCATTGTATTGGAAATGGCTTGACTGTGACGTTAATGGTAATGTATAGTTGCTGTAACAAAGGCTTTTTGAAAGGTTAAACTTGTGTGTTCATTTCAAATTGGAACACGTACTAACATATATTGTGCGGTGCTATTGTGCAGTAGTAATGAGTTTGTGAATTTGTACTAATATAATTGTTGATATTACCAAGCACATGCAGGATTTGACGTCTTGATGAAGACCGCAATTAATGGTGCAATTAAGGAGCTGCAACCATGGCCGCCCCTTCCTCCTTTCATTGCTTTACAAGGCTCTCCACCCTCACACCTACCATTTCCTTCAGCGTGCTCTCATTTCCGTTTCATCCCAACCATTCCCTTTGACGCGCACTCACATTTCCATTTGTTGTAGACGATGGCCAATTCTGCAAGTTAGGAACGCACCAAGGCGATTCTTTGGGAGATTATCAATGCTTGCCCGAACGAGATTGCAGCAATCGATCCAGACTTGGAGCCGTCCACCAAGGACGAAACTTCTTAAAGGGGAGGGAGATCTTGGACCTATCAAGCCCTAGCACCTACAGGAAGTCACGGTGGAGGAGTCTGCACGCGATGAAGAGCAGAGCTGCTCAAGAGCAAGAAGCGCAAGATCGAGAGAGCAATTCTCAACATAGAGGCGACTTACTTGAAAATGGAGACAAAGAAGTTGGCGTTCAGGAGAATTGAGGAGGATCTTGCGAACATTCACCACACGGAGACCATTGAAGTCCAAACGAACATGGCGAACGTCATTGCGAATGCAATTGCTTAGGCTGTCACCAAATGCCTAAACATTTAATGAGTTGCTAAACTTGTTGAATATTCTAGGAAGTTGCTTTAATTACTTCAACAATGGATAGGAGAAAAATGTTGCAAGCCCTCCACGTTCTACTAGTTGGTCTTGTTGATTTTATTACTAATCTGTCAAAAGGTTGCACTGGTAGAAAATGGCACTAAAAGTGACGGCCGTAAATCCGTAATGACTTGACCGGAATGACACAAATTCTAAGGAAAAGTGACAAATATAATAATTTATTTTGACGTTATTAGAAGCACAATTAAAACTGACACTTTGTATCATTCCGGTCAAAGTCATTACGGCCGTCACTTTTAGTGCCATTTTCTATTAGTGTTGAAACCGACGAACTCTTCAATCGCATGTTAAAAGAAATTGTATATCAATATATTGGTAGTTTTTGAAGTTTTAAAATAGATTTCCTTTTGATATTTAATACGTTGTTTGGAGTTTGTAGTGCTAATATTATTTTTTGTTGTTTAATTTATACTCTTCTATTTACTTGAATTCAAACTTTTCCGATACCATGCTTCATTTTGAGAAGTGCTTATTAGTACAAATGCTAATCTTAGTGGTTCTTGTATTTCAAATTAAACAAATTTTTTTATATGATTTTTCACAAAATTCTACATAAATATGTAACTAATCCATATTTAAAGAACTCATCATCCATATTTTAAAAAGCAAACACCCCATTCAACTTGGACTTGGAGAGGGGGTTTGTAACATTCTTTTGGTCAGATGTTGCTAAAGTGTAGCAACGTTGTCGAACTTGCTCTAGCAACGTTTGAAACAACCTATTCAACATTATCTAAATTTCATAGATTTGAGGTTAAAACATTGCTTGAGCAAAGATGTTGCTTCACTTGAGCAATGTTTTTTTAGAACGACGCTAACCTCCGTCTCTTGTTGTAATGAATCCCAACCTTACAATCTTGTAATAGACTTACTCAGGATAAAGTGAATCAAATTTGGAATTATTATGTTATAGAGATTAGGAGATCATAATAGTTTAGTACTATAGACTTGAATATTATGAAATTTCAAAAGTTAAACTTGTATGCAAAAATACTTTCATAAAAACTTTACTAAACGAAGTACCAATTAGAATATTGTTTGAATTGATCCTAAGATTACTATGATACGAAAACATCACATTTAAGGATTTGATTCAAATAAATGGCTTGCATGGGTTTTTGATCAATGATCATGGTCCATGTTTACCATTGCAAGTCAATTATGTGAAATCGACATAATTTATGCATGATTTTTTTTCCCCTCGCAAATAGAAAATGAGTTCCAACAACTTTCTACTCAAAGGGTTCTTGAATCAAATAATTTTGCTATTTTTTGTGTAGTGGATTTTTTATAGATCAAGGTTGAAAATTACATCATTTATGAGGTGTATCGGTTCTTAGAATTAAGAGTGATTTGAATGATTTCGATTGATTCATGCACAAGTCAAAATGTTACAAATCCACATTATTTAGAAAAACCCTCCAATCTGAGCAAACTTATCATCATTAAGAATAAATGTAATTGAATAATAAACACAGTCAGTCACTCAGAAAGTCTAAGAATCTCTCGATCATCACTCACGAGGGATGTATTGTAATGACACACACATACTTCTGTTTACATTCTTCATTCTTTTTGTTTCCAATAGTCCATTATTACACGACTTACTCAAAACATACAAATCCTCGCCATTAAGTAGCCGTCCAGAAATGCTCTAAGAGGAGCACGTCCATGTCAATCGTCATAAATGCTTCACAACACTATGGCAGCTCCTTTCTCGCTCTCTTGCTAAGTATATAAACCGTCACTACTAGAAAAGAGGGGGGTTTGCAATGTTACAAAAGTTGCTTTTGTGTCAACGTTGCTCAAGTCAAGCAACGTTTTCAAGAAAATAATCACCGCTTTCAACTAAATTATAAATAATGTTTCTTGGTGATTGGATAACATTTCTTAGTTTCTTAAGAACGTTGCTCAAGCAAGTTCCAAAACGTTGTTATACTTGAGCAACGTTTGAGAAGAAAACATTGCAAACCCCCTCAAATTGTAGTAGTGCTTCTACCTTGCTTCTCACTAGCACTCCATCTCTTTGACACTAGAATTTCAAGCTTTCCACTTTCTCCTTACCTATATTCAAAGTCCTCTACTTTCTCCACACCCTGTCACTTTTGCTAGCATATCTGATGCCATCCTTGGAAAATCTGCATAGAATGCTTGGCGGCAGGGTGTGCACCTCATTCGAGCATGGAGCCGGCCACAAAAGACAAGAGTTCTATCGACATAGCAACCGTGGAGTATGAGCCAATCATCATCCTTTGCCACCCTGACGTGCAGTTACTATCTGGTGACGAGCAGGAACAACTATCTAGTCGTAGTGGTGTCGTGCACGAGAATGTGGTGGTGACGAGCACAAAGAGCTCTATGGCGGTGACAAGGAGGAGCAACTCTCTAGCAAGCTATCTGGTCGTAGTGGTGTCGCCCAGGAACAGCTCTCTAGCGGTGACGTGCAAGAGTAGCTATTTAGTGGTGAGTAATGCGAGCAAGGAGTAATGCGAGGAATAATCCACTGACGAGCTCAAAGCTAGTAAGGTGAAGATGTTGCAGATTAAAATCAACTTTGATCAAATGATTGACATTGTGCGTGCACGTTGGCGTGTAAATTTGAAGATGCAAGGAGATGATAACCAGAGGTCTTGCGGAGCAGAGCGATATGATGTAGCATATTCTTCTTGCGTAGATCCTTGGCGCAAGATTGACAATCTTGCGAAGAATTGGGCTATTGCGGACTCGCTGAATTGGCCATCGTCTTTAGAGACGGTGATGATGTAGAAGGGAAATGTGTGTGGGAAGAGAGCAGGGCGAAGGTCTAGAAAAGATGGAGATGATGAAGGGATACGCACGTGCGTGTGAGGAAGGAAATTTCTAGAAGTGAGGAGGGGGGAGGACTACAAGAAATGGAGATGATAAAGAAGGGAAATGTGTGCGCGTGGAGAAGGGTAACGCTTGCGCATGTCAAGAAAGAAAGGTAACGCGTGCGCATGTGCACAAGGGTAACGTGTGCGCATGGAGAAGAGTAAGGCGTGCGCGTGGAGAAGCGTAATGGCGTGCGCGTGGAGGGTGAAAGGCGTGCCTTTGATCGTGCACATAAGGTGAAAGGCGCGCATGCGTGTGCAAAATCGGTGTAGAATGCTTGGCGGCACAATGTGCACCTCCTCATCCAAGCATGGAGGCGGCCACAAAAGGCAAGAGCTCCAAGAGCTCCATTGACATTTCTACCGTGGAGCAGGAGCCGATCATCATCCCTGGCTTGCAGCCATCTGGTGGTGCTGACAAGCAGGAGGAAGAGCTATTTGGTGGTGGCGAGGACAATCAAGATCAACTATGTGGTTGTAGTGGTGTCGTGCAAAAACACGTGGTGACGAGGAGGAGCATCTATGTGGCGGTGACGTGCTGGAGACATAGCCATCTGTGGTGATTAGTTGTTGTTCACCTCTCGTTCTTCTCACATCAAGCACATAACGATGGCCATCTAGAGTGTGGTCGTGTTTGTGGTGCTCGCTCTTGACAAGGATTGCATACGTTAGCCGAGCAGGTAGAATAACTGCCATGGCACGGCGGTTTTTACCGAGATCTTATCCGAGATTTGGACATATCGTTTGAACAAAGCTTCTCTTCTGAGTTTTCGTAGAAATGCAGGAGCGAGTCTTGTTACTGGGGAGAAAGCATTTCGGTCACCCTCCCATCACCTCCACCATTAAACTGTAGCAATTCATAAATGCTCTTAGAGCAACACGTCCATGTCTATCAATCTTAAATGCTTCAAAAAGCCATGCCGGCTACTTTCTCACTTTCAATATGAGCTTTCGACTTCTTTGCACTACCACTTCATCTATTTCTCACTCGCATTTCAAGTCTGCCACGTTCTCCTGACCCATGTTCCAAGTCTTCAACTTTCTGGCTCCTCACTTTCTCCATACCACGGCCTACTTCAGTAGCGCATCTGGAACATCCTCAAAAAATCCATGTAGAATGCTTGGCGGCTGATTGAAGGCATGGAGGAAAACCTTGGCATCTTGTTAGAGTAGTTAAGAACGGTGACAAATGAGAGCGCCGTAATTTGTTACATCACCGGCTATACAATAGTAGTGAAGGAAGAGAATATTCAATATTGAAATCGTCGAGGTATTTTGTGTTCAATCTAGTGAGTGTTTGTCAGCTTAAGCGCCAGGACTATGTATGAAAATTATAGAGCCCTAAAATTGCATGGCGAAGGAGTGGTATGAGGCCTCATGATTCAGTGAAATTTAAATTCTCTCAAAGAATACTATTAATAATTCCTTCAAGCCAGAGAAATGAAATCTAGCCTTGGTGTTTCTAAGCATCGGAAGTTCTTATGCACAATTAAAATACTGACATACAATTGCAAGCAAAGTTGTGATTAGAAATTATAAAGAAATGCATGATTGTAGGGGTATAATAAAACGGCTTTTTTGCTCTTCTGCACATTGTAATAAGCAGCTAATAACAATTCCAAACAATGGCACATTATATTTGAGACATGGGAATGATTCATGTTTGGTACTGGTGGAAGGATTTTGGCATCTATTCATATCTGTATGATAGGATCAAGTAATGTCTCAGCACCAATTTACATGTTGCATAAAATACTACAATCAACAATTGTTTACACTCAAAATGTGGAGAATAGAGCAAAGTAGAAGATGATTACACCTAAGACGGGACTACACTTAAAACGTGAAACACTAACTGCTCATTCTCACTCACACAGCCTACAACCTTGAGCTGAAACGTGTGAACCTCTGAGGCTCTGACTGCTACTTGAGAGCGTCTGCTTGCAGCTCAGAATTTGCAGGATCACTGCATTTTACTTCCATCAGATGGAACGTGCATTGCTCGGACAATGAGTCTTGTTTGTGGGAGAAAGAATTTCGGTCTCCTTCCCATCACCTCCACCATCAAGTAGGAGTCATGAATGCTCTTACAACAAGACGTCTATGTCAATCAATGTTAAATGCTTCAAAATCCCATGGCCGCAACTTTCTCACTTTCAACTATGTAAACCTTTGACGCTTCCTTCGCACTACCACTTCATCTCTTTCTCACTCACCACTTTCTCCTCACCCGTGTTCCAAGTTCTCAACTTTCTCCTCACTTTCTCCAACCATGGCCTACTTCACTAGCGCATCTGGAACGATCCTTGAAAAAATCCGTGTAGAATGCTTGGTGGCTGATTGTGCAGGTGAAGGCATGGAGGCGGCCACAGAAGGCAAGAGCTTCATCGACATAGCTAACGTGGAGCAGGAGCCGATCATCGTCCCTGCCTTGCACCCATCAGGTGGTGCTGAGGAGCAGGAGAAAGTGCTATCTGGTGGTGGTGAGGACAAGCAGGATCAACAATCTGGTCGTAGTGGTGTCGTATAGAAGCATGGATCTAGTGGTGATGAGGAAGAGCAGCTATGTGGCTGTGACCTGCTGGAGCATGAGGAGCCATCTGGTGGTGATCAACAGGAGGAGAGGCGCTCAACCGGAAAGCGCAAGATGGAACCATGCGGAGGAAGAAGCCATTGACGATGAAGAGGAAGAAGCCATGCGAGGAAGAAGCCATTGACATCTGGTAAGGTAAAGATGCTGCATATGAAAATCAAGTTCTTTGAACACATGAATGAGAATGAATGAGATTGGGCGTGCTCGTCGCCTGATGGAGGACAACTCCACCGTCAAGGAGATGATAGCCAAAGGTATGGCGGAGCGTGAGCCGTAAGCGTCGGCATAAGTGGTCGGTGAGGTGAAGGAAGAATCGGCTTGCTATTAGTTTGACTGGGTGCCTAGCCGCTTCGTATGTGTATTTACTAGTTTGCTGAATTGTTCTTCAATGAAACTGTATATTATAAGTCCTCTCTCGGAATGTGTTTTGTCATTGCTATTGTTGTGCATGTGGTGCTCCTACTGCTCTAATGAATAGGTAGAGAGATTTCGACTAATATGGGTATTGTGAACATTGAGCCAGTTTGAATATCTTGTGTTTCGTGGAAAACTCGTGCTCACTTGTGGAGTCTTGGGCTACTTGCGCTAGCATGTTTTGGTGGTTTTGTTGCTGCAGTGGTTAAAACCCCAATTCCGTTAAAATGGCATTATTCCGGTAAAATGGCACACCTCAACTTTCTGAACTGTAGCTCAAAAACCATGTGATATAACAGAATTTTAAGGTGATATTAGGGAAAATGAGTGTCAATGTGTATAAAGAAGTGATATTACAAAAAAAATTGTGATATTACAGAATATACCATTTTAATATATGAGCACAAATGTAAGATCTAGTGTGACAAAATGGCACATGGCATAATGCCATTTTAACGGAATTGGGGTTTCAAGCGTTAAGTATCAGGATTAACTTCTACGGAAGGACAGTGTAATGTGATCACTGATCAACAAGTTAGAAAGTAGATTCTCTAAAATGCGTGAGAAAGAGAGCTGGCAATGTAGTTGCTTGGGAGTTATCTATTTGTCCTAGCTTGTTTGTGCAATGTTATCAGGAAAATAAGCAACGTTTTCAACTAGATTATAAATAAAGTTGCTTGGTGATCCGATAATGTTGCTTATTTTATTGAAAACATTGCTCAAGCAAGTTCCAAGGTGTTTTTATTTAAACTTGAGCAACGTTTGAGAAGAAAACGCTGCGAACCCCTCAAAATTGTAGTAGTGTGGATTGCAACGATACACACAAACTTCCATATACATTCTCTAATATTCTTTTGTTTCGGATAGTCCATCATTACACTTCTTATTTAAAACATGCAGATCTTCGCCATTTAGTAGCAATCCATAAATGCTCTTAGAGAAAAACCTCCATGTCAATCATCATAAAAGCTTCACAAAGTCATGACGGCTCCTTTCTCACTAATTTCCATATAAACCTTTCATGTTGCTTCACACGAGCACAAGAACTACAAGAAATGGAGATTATGAAGAAGGAAAATGTGTGCGCGTGAAGAAGGGTAACGCGTGCTCGTGGAGAACGGTAACGCGTGCTTGTGGCGAACGGTAATGCGTGCGCGTGGAGAAGGGTATCGCGTGCGCGTGAAGAAGAGTAAGGCGTGGGCATGGAGGGTGAAAGGCATGCACAAGGTGTACAAAAGGTGAAAGGCGCTAGCATGTAGAAGGGTGAAAAGTGCACGCACGTGCACAAGGGTCAAAGACTCGATGAATTGGCCATTGTCTACAACAAATGGAATTGATTGCGTGTGAAAGGGAATGGTTGGAATGAAATCACCTCCAACATTAAGTAGCACTTCATAAATGCTCTTAGAGCAACACGTATATGTCAATCAATCTTAAATGCTTCAAAAAGCTATGGCCGGCCGCTACTTTCTCACTTTCAAGCTATATAACCCTTTGACTTGCTTCGCACTACCACTTCATCTCTTTCTCGCTCGCATTTCAAGTCTTCCAATTTCTCCTCACGGGCCGTGTTCCAAGTCCTCAACTTTCTCCTCACTTTCTCCACACCATGGTCAATTTCGCTCGCATATCTGTACCATCCTTGAAAAAATCCGTGTAGAATGCTTAGCGGGTTGTGTGTGCAGCTATTCATCCAAGCATGGAGGAGGCCACATAAGGCAAGAGCTCCATCGACATAGCTACCGTGGAACAACAGCGCATCATCATTCCTGGCTTGCAACCTATCTAGTCGTAGTGGTGTCGTGCAAGAGCATCGATCTAGTGGTGACGAGGAGGAGCAGCTATGTGGCGGTGACGTGCGGGAGTAGGAGCACCCATCTGGTGGTGACCATGAGGAGATGCGCTAGACTGGAAAGCGCAAGATGGAGCCATGCGATGAAGAAGCCATTGACGAGTTCAAAGCTCGTAAGGTGAAGATGCTGCAAATGAAAATCACTTTTTTTGAAATCACATGATTGAAATTGTACGTGCTCGTCTGAGAAGAGCATAAATGGTCGGAGAAGAAAGAATGGGTGTGTTCACCTGATTCTTTCGAATGGGTTCTGAGCCGCTTCGTATAATTTGTATGTACTCTTCGAATTCATAAAAAAAAAAATATATTTACAAGCTCATAAAAATTACTCATACGACAATCAAACGTTTCTGAAACCTCCACTAGGGCCTTGAGGACTTTGAAACATACACGTTGAAATGTAGAAGTTCAAATATAATGTGACTCACTAGAAAACACTCTTTCATAGTGAGCGATCCATTTTGATCCCAACTTCATTTCAGGATGACTCAGAGAGAATATTTATACATGATAATAAATTATGATGAGATTAAATTTGCAAGCAAACTCTCAACCGTTACAATCCTATTGTAGTACTCCCTCTGTCCCATTATGATTTTCCGGTAGGTTCTCTCAAATCTACCTCCAAAGGTAGATTTGAGAGAACCTACCAGAAAATCATAATGGGACAGAGGGAGTATCATTTAAAGGATGATATTGGATGAGATATAGGAAAATATGCTTTAATACAAATAGCAAGCACAATTTTCAGTCGTTCTGACCCGGTTTTCGGTCAGAAATAAATTTCTGTTGATCCAATGATATCATGACATGAAATCCTGCTCGTTTTTTTAGTTGGTAAGAAAAAAGCACGATGATATACCTATTTTATCTAGGATAAATTCAACAAATTTTTAATTTACAGGGTTGTATCTTATTTTGAATTTCATCTCTTATGTCTCATGTTTAATTACTTTAATATACCAGAAGAGAGATCCCCAATTCCGTTAAAATGGCGTTATGCAGCTAAAATGGTGCACGTCAACTTTCTGAACTGGTGTTCAAAAAGCATGTGATATAATAGAATTTTAAGGTGATATTATGGAAAATGAGCGACAATGTATAGAAAGGAGTGATATTATTTAAGAAAAATGTGATATTACTGAATACACCATTCCATGTGAGCACATATGTAAGATTTGGTGTGACAAAATGGCACATGGCATAGTGCCATTTTTACGGAATTGAGGTTAGAGGTGCAGTTGTTATGTTTATTGTTGTATACTTCATTAGCTGCAACATCGTTTCTTGATTGACTAAAAGATAGTACAAGGTAAAAGCATGATTGTCTGCATTACTAAGGATATCCTTGTCTTTGATCATTGTCAAATAATCTCAAATGTACAAGGTTTAAGTATTCATCATGTCATAGCGTAGTAAAAACCATCTCTATCATGTTTAAAATGGTATAAATTAGTAATTGCGTAATTGATTCAAAGTACAACTTGTAGATTAGTCCAACATTAGATTAATCTACAATTTGATAGATTTGAGGTTGAAAACATTGTTTATTTTCTTCTGAAGGGTGCTGATGCAAGTTTCAATATGTTGCTAAAGTTAGCAACGTTTACACAATAAACAACTTTTGTAATGTTGCAAACCCCCCCCCCCTTTCTTGTAGTAAAGGTGACGAGGTTGATATCAAAATATAAATGAAAAGTTGGATACAATGAGAGCGGGCAATGAAGGGCTCCCTCGACCTTCATTGGGCGTTTAAGGGTTAACCAGTAGGCCTCCACCAGTGCTCCCTGGTGTTTGTACCGAGTCCCTTACGCCGCTCACTAAATCCAATCCATGTTCCCCACTTGGGTGGGTCCCCAGTTTTTTGATTTTCCATTTTTGACCCCCTTGAGGTCATTTTTTATTTTTATTTTTTATTTTTTTTTATATTTTTTTTTTGTTAAATTTGGGTTCTGCACCCCCATTTTACCCTAGGGGACCCTTCTTGGAATTTTAAGGCTTTGAACACAAAAAAATACGGGTGAGCTTAAAGCTGGTCAGCGAGCTGGTCGCGGAGCCCCTTGACCCTACCTGCCCGCCCGATCCCCTGCCTGGCCAGAAAATTCATTTTTTCTGTATTTTGCATTTTGGAGTGCCCTCTTGTGTTTTTTTTAAAATTTTGAGTTTAGAAATGGGGTCTACGACCACAATTTTCCCCTGGAAGTGCCCCATGGAACCATGGATGCCATCAACCATTAAAAAATTAGGGGGCAAATATACCCCAATTTTTATTTGGGGCAGGGATTATTTGCCCCAAGGGAGGCTCCGTGACCAGCTCCCTGACCAACTTTAACCCCTAAAAATCCAGGGGTTTCCTCGACCTCCAGAACCAAAAACTGCCATTTTTCACCTTCGTTGGGAGATGGGGAAATGGAGAAACTTTTTTTTCTGGTTTTAGACTTTGAACCGTAAGATCTTGTACCTAACTTGTATACAAAGGACTGGTCAAAATTTCAACCGTTGGATGTTTTTCATTTGTGAGATCATAACAATCAAAGTTTGACCAACACTTTTTTTTTTGCCAACGCGTGAGAGGCATTGTCTAAATGGTGCCAAGGGCAACTTGATGATTGTTATTCCAAATATTTTTCCCTCATTTTTTTCATGTAGGTATTCAAGTTGGTTATGCTCATGCAAAATTTTAGAGACCAATTCCACTTTTTGACCTTAATGTAAAATATTTTATGAAAGAAGGTCTAAAAACAACCATATAGTAAAACAAGCACCACGTATGATATATTTAGTTTGAGAAAAATCTCGACGGTGAGAAGGTGCATTTATGATAATGTGAATTTTGAAAAAAATCTTGGAAAAAATCCAAAATCTCGAATTTTGGCAATTTTTGAAAGAAAAATTGTAAAATTACTAGAAATTGTGAAGATTGTTTTTGAAAGTTTTGGAGGCTGCCCTTGTAAAATTGGTAAACTTTTTGACTTCGGACACATTGGAATTTGAATAGTAATTTGGTAATGAACATATTTCTAAAAAAAAAAAAATTAAAAAAAATTATTTTAAACTGCCCGATTTGGACTTGAAACCTAAAATTTCTAGATGAAGGTTATAAAATTAAAATTTGACTTTGAAAATTTTACCACATACACATTACTGCATGTGGAGCACCCAATAAAAATCTTAGGCAAAAATATCAGTTTAAATGCTTAAAATGAGCTGCCCGAAATCTCAGAAAACCGAATCGGCTTTCCTGGATTTTTAGGGGTTAAGCAAATCCAAAAAATACCGGGCAGCCTTTTATTAGCCTCCCTCCATATTTGGAAATTCCAAGGGGGGACATGGATTGGATTTAGTGTCCGGCGTCCCTTACCATTTTGCCTCGGAAAGGTAGTTACCAGTTTGAAAAGCAAGAATCTGAACAATGATGACGATTTTCTTGCATCAGCAAGTGAACAGTTGAGCAAGTTTTTTAAACACGAGGGATTCGAGCCCTTTGCGATTGACGCCGTCCTGCCACCTCTAGCTGCCTTTTTATGCATTCAATTGATATAAAATCCTCGATCACCTCAGATTCCTGCAGAATCGATGCATGAAGCCGTCCTTCATCATGCATTGTCAATCCAAAAGTTATATCTTCAGTGCCATGACTATCACTTGAAGCAGATCCGGCTTGAGACCCTTTTAGTTTGATGCAAGTGATCAAGATGGGCCGGTTCATGGAAGCGTTCGTGGTGGCTTTAGCGTCCCTGGCGATTGTGGCGCAATTCCCGTCTGGCGTGGTGGGGACTTCAGATGATCGAGATGTTGGTGTCAGCGTGTTGTTTGAATGGACAGATCTCAGCGACTGGCTGTTGTGCAGAGACCAAACCCAGGTCGGCGGCCCTGGACTTGAGCTCGTTGGCGTGGTTGCTGGAAATATTAACATGGTTCAGTTTCACCTCGCGAGTTGGCATGCACTCATTGCTCTCGAAGACACGGGCTCCTGCACCACCGAGCCGGCCGTGGTGGCGTATGCCAGTCACCGGATTCTATCTTACTACTATCCTTGGGCGATTGACAAGTACCTCGACCCATTGCTCAACCGACACATTACCACTCTCCAGCTATCTGAGTCCCAGTCTCTACTCGCGCAACGTATTGGGGAGGCAGTGGCTGACGAAGTTGCTTCCAAGCGTACGCCCACCAAGCCGTTCAGCCTCCGCTCCGTCAAATCTGTTCTCACCGCCGCATCCGCGAATCCTGCACCCGGCATCTACCGCTACGCGAACGCGTCCGCCGCGGGCCAACTCGCCCAGAACTTCGTCCTGCACAACGCGGCACTGACGAATACGTTCCTGCTCAAAGACCAACTGAATTTTATCAAGACTCACCTCAAAGACGTCCGGGCCCCGAAGGTCCCCTCGACGGAGTTCGACCACGATTGGCAGGCGCTGATAGACATCGGCAGACGCGACTGGCCGGGGCGAACCCTGATAATGAATCTCATTGCGGATATGTACGGGTGCCAGTCCGTGAATTCGTCCATATGCGCAATTGATGGGAAAGCTCATTCGGTCCTGAAAGCAGTTCTGCCGCCCGAGGCGACTCTCGCGACGACCGTGACGCTGCTAGCGAAGATTAGTGTGGCTATCTTCGACGCGGGTCTGGTCTTGGATACCATGCAGTATGGGTTTTGGTTCTGGCGTCCACTGATGGCATTTCGAGCCGGAGATCCCAACCATGCGGCGATTCCGTCGTGGACGCCGTACGCAGCCACGCCCCCACATCCAGAATGGCCAAGTGGGACTGTCGTGGGGGTAGCGGCTGCTATTCGGATCATGGAGCGCCATTTCGGTAACAGCGTAGGGTCGTTTTCTGTGCCGGGAAGAAGTGTGAATCTACCTGTTTGTGGGACGGCTGGGCTTCCAGTGCCAACGCTCAATTATACATCGTTGGCGGATGTGGTGCACACGGCGCAGTTGGCTAGGATGTATGCAGGAGCTCACTGGAATAGCTCTGTTGAAGCAGCGGCCATTGTTGGGAGTAGAGTTGGGGATTATATTTACGACCATTGGGCTGAGAGGACCCCCACAGGAGTGTTGCCGGATTCTAAGTACTTGAAGGTGTTCGCCAAGTTGCCGACCAAGGCTGGCGACTTCAGTCCCATTCGATTTGAGACTATCCAGCTTGACTAGTTTAGATATTCCGTGGTATTCAAATAACAAACAAGTGCAATGGAACATATGCCCTCTTCCTAATACATATGATCGCAATGTTTCACTCCACTACTCCTCAATTGATATAATCCATACTGACTTGAAACTAGCAGTTTCTAGTTTTGAGATGGCTGTCAGAGATGCTTCACCGCTGGCTCGTATATTTCACATGTTCTCAAGAACTGATCGATCTGTCATCACATAATTAACGGGGATATCATGTGGCTTGAGAGATTACTACGTAGATTGTATGCAAATTAGTTCCTCCGATGTTACTGAAGAAGTACTGAACCGATATCTATCACAGTGGTTACTAACGGAAACAGCTGTACTTCGATCAGCACAAGGAACAGGTATCATTCTCGTAACTTGCGATTCAGGGCAAGCGAGAGCTTGTTGTCAAGCTCGATTACAGTAGTACCGAATTCTGATGACCTTGAATATGGTACCACTCAGTGAGAATATGCCTGTAATGATTCTTACAGTGGGTTGTTTTTCTGTAGAATTCAAATCTGCAGGGCCCTCAAACATTATTTAATGTATCATGCGAAACTTTCCTCGGTACTTTCGATCATTACAGACGTTGCTGGCGTGTCATGCGGTGCCATTGCGCCTTATCTATGAGTATGGAGGTGCATGCTGTGGCCAAGGTCAACAAGATATAATTATGGCACAAGGTTACAGTCTTAGGGATTGGTATCACCCTGAATTAGTTCCTTGAATGCTTGGTACTCGCCGCACGAGGAGCATCGTGTCCATGCCTGGTCGCTGTTCTGCTCTGTTTCGAAAACGATTCTACGAAACAGTCTGTTTATCATACGAAAATTCGAACAAGAATGGCTCCAGTGCAGAATCTACACCTGCAACTTGCGTAGCTGGATGTTTCACGGTCTTTGCTCCGGCCGGGCAGTGGATCATTTATCTTCGTGATGTTCGATGGAGCAACGGGCGATGGAGCTCTGTTCATGTGGATCAACCCTTAAAGGGGGTGGCCTCTAAACTGCCGAAAACCCTAAAAATTCCCCTCTTTTTATGCACCATGCAAATTTTCAATCTTTGACAAAATTTGAAGTATGGAACCGTAGGAGCTAACTTGTCTATACCCATGAATACCGAATCTGAGTATGAGATTGCTCACCGTTAGTGAAATTGTAACATTCAAATCTGCGTACTTGCATGTCTTTAAGTTTGTACGTTGGAGTCTACATCTGAGAGGAGGTCTGTATTAAAACAAATAGCTTTCTATTAATACATTTCCTGCCCCATTGCCTGGCATACCTTGTAATCTACAAGAATTTTAGTCTTGAATTAGATACGGCGTATGGAGATACATCTGAGAAGCTAGACGCAAATTGCAATCAATTGGCTCAGAGATATGCTCCACGTTTATTACAAGCCATGCACACCAAAAGTACACTTCTTAGCGCCGTTGAGATTGAGTCATGGTGTCACTATTTATTTATTCTTAATGTCAAGAGCATGTAGTTAATGTAAACCCATTCTCTTGTCGTTTATTTTGCATGCAATCTCACCAAAACCCTCGGATTGATCACTCCCTAAAAATTCTCTAGATAGAGTGCACATTAATTGTCACATCCATACAGTTGGATTTCCAAGATTATATGGCTTTAAATATCCTGCTAATTAAATTTGAAGAGTAAAACGTATTGCTTGCTCTACAGTCACTAATCTACACCTCCAGTGGGACCTTCAAGTGAGGGTTAACAACTCCAGAATTACATAGAGATGGAGAATCAAATTTTGGAGGTTTCTAGCTCCCAAAAAATACCAAGGAGCTTTAGGGGTTAACCCTTAAACGCCCATGGGGCAGCCCAAAATTGGATCACAACATCTTTTGGACTTGGGCATCATGAATAGTGCACTTTTTGAACTTGGGGCATCATTAGTGAACCAATCAACGATGAGCTTGCAACCTCCTTCAAGGTTATGTACAACCCCAACCTACCTACCACAATCCTTTCAAAGGACAAAATCACTCATACAAATTGTGATTTAAACTATAAAAATTAACTTTTTGAATACTTCACAAGAAGGTGACTAGTTTAACATCAAAATATAAGTGAAAAGTTCATTACAGTGAGAGCTACAGAGGAGATTCTGTTGGAAAAGAGCCCCTCGGGCTCTCTTGGGCGTTTAAAGGTTAAGTAGCTACATATATCTTAAATACAACATTGTTGCTTGAAATGTAATGTAAGAGCACTAGGCGGCTTGTCCACATATTAAGTCTAATTCTCCACGAACAGATTCTCCTTCAGTAGCTGTACTTCGTATTAAAATGGTATCACAGAACACATGTAAGTTTAATAAATATGTATTTTTTATGTTGTACTTGGTAACACTGGTTGAGGTATACGAATTACCGAGTCAAATGTAGCACCAACTGAACATTGTTCCTCATTTGATATTGAATGTGATAATTCCATAAGGAAACTATTGTACCCCCACTCTAGAATATCACTGATATTGAAATAATTATGTGTGAGTTCCAATTCTAAAGTTAGTCGAACATGAACTCAGTTATTGTATAGTCAAAAACATTCCAAATGTGGTAAAAAGAATGCCTATCGTAATTCCTAATATGAACTTAAAATGTACTAAATGATTGGTTGTTGTGGTTATTTTGCCCAATGGCCCCCGGATTTCAAGGTTGTCATATCGGGCGTGTTGAGGTGATCGGGCAGGCAAACGGGCGGAGGAGTTGTCTCGTGGGGGCCGCTTGCCTGCCCGGTTTGACTCCCTTAACCCCTAAAGATCCACGATATTTTGGGAGCTTGAAATCCCAACACTGACCACTATGTACTAATGCGGGTAAGTCCAATATTTTTGGAAATTTTTGATAATTTCAACCGTAGGATCTTGAAGTAGACTACCATAGGTAGTAGTGTGAAAATTTTCAACCATTGGATCATCACTAGATATGAGATCATAACATTTGAAGTTGACTATAAATTTTTTTTGGCCTTGACCGTAAAAGCCGAATCGGTGGCCGTGGTCGTTTAGGGGTTAAGGCTGCCATATTGGGCATGTTGAGGTGATCGGGCGGACAAGTTGTCCGGGGCGGGCGCCCTGCTTGCCCAATTTGACAACCTTGCAGGATTTTTAGTTAGGCCCACCTCATTAAGGAAGGCCTAACTACAAATTCAGCCTGGGCCCGAAAAGAAAAGCAATTTCTGTGCCAACAAGGCCAAAATTGCTTGCCATGTCATTTTTGGCTCCCTTTCTCCCTTGGACTAAAATTTGCTTATGTAAAGCCTCTTTTTATTGACTTCTTAATTCCTAGGCCTCCCATTGGTTGAAATCCTGCCCCTCTTGGCTTCTCAATTCTAGTGTAAAGAGGGCCTCAGAGACTTCGATGATCAAAATTGTACCGTTTGTCCTCCATGAGCTTTTTCCACATTTAACTTTATTTTACAAAATCTTCACTCGACTCAAATCAAATTAAATTTTGATTAAAAGTTAAAACATGCAAGATTGTACGGATAGAATAAACTATTTTCTTACTCACTTGCACATTGTGTAACCCAAATTCTATCTAAATATCTTACATCAGAATTTAACAATGCCTTTAGAATTGCTGGAAAGCTTCTGGCATCTTTTAAAATTACTTGAAAATAAACTATTGAATAAATTTGATTCAGTGGTGTACAACTGTACAGTGGGGTACAGTTTGTTTACGAATTCCTCCCCAGTGGGGGTATTTGTGAATAGTTTGTCAATTCATTGTGAGCTCAAAAAAGATCGGAATTGAAATCCGTAAAGTCGGTTGAAATCACATTAGAGTGTTCTAAAATATTATGATAAAATATAAATTCGTCCTTGTAATGTCATTTACCATATTACAATTACTTCATACATCATCTACCATAGACTACTCCTACTTTTTGTTTTATTAAAATATACAATTTAATTGCAAGTTTGAAATTAGCTTCAGAAGTTGTTCTTGAGGTACTTAGGCACATATTTGTGGTATCATTGATATACCTCTTATTTGATATTCACTTGGAGAAATTTCTTAGTAAGTCCTACTAACCAATAAACTTTACCCAAAACATGTGAAAGCCTTTTACACAGTTACATATGTTTTTGAAAGACCAACAAATATCCTTGGAGGATAGTTAGAGGCTATTAGAGTAATAACTCTCATGCCTAGCTTACATTCTTATATTACTCTTGCCAAGTTCAAAGGAAGATTCAATTTCCATTTTGAGTTTTTATGAGACTCATAAGAAACCACTTCATCACCAAAAAAAGTCAAGAGAGGATATTCTTTTTAATATTTAAGTATGTGCCTAAGTACTTTAAGAACAACTTCCAAAGCTAATTTCAAACTTGCTTCAAATTAGTGTATAAAGTAATCGTAATATGATAAATTCCAAAAAGTAGAAGCAATCAATCGTGGATGGTGTATAAAGTAATCGTAATATGATAAATTGCATTACAAAGAAGAATTGATATTTTATCATAGTATTGTAGTACACTCTGATGTGATTCCAACCCACTTTACGAATTTCAATTCTGATCATTTTTGAGCTCACAATCAATTTTCAAACTTTTCACAAATACTCCCACTCAGGAGGAATTCGTAAGCAAAGTGTATCCCACTGTACAACTCTCAATCAAGCACAACCTCAATTACATTCAAATAGTTGTATGTCAAATTCTAAAATGTTAAGTCAGGTTAGAAAAATCTCCTTAACAAAATACATTGTTGGTGTAAATAACCATTGAGAAAAATTAGTGTTCTTGAACGGTAGTTCAACAAAATTTGCCCTTCACTGACGAAATCCCATAGTAAAAAACTTGGTCACGTTGTATTGCATCCTCCCTTATGTTAAGTTGAGTTGCTTTTAGATTGTACCATTAGCCCATCAACTAGCTTCCATTCCTGTTGAGTCAGGTTGGAAAAACTGCCTTAACAAAATACATTGTTGATGTAAATAGCCGTTGAGAAACACTATTGTTTTTGAACGGTAATCCAACAAAATTTTCCCTTCAATGACAAATTCTTGTGGTAAACAATTTGGTCACGTAATATTGCATCCTTCCTTAGATTAAGTCAAGGTGCTTTTAGATTGTACGATTAGCCGATCAACTAACCTCCATGCTTATTAAGTGAGGTTAGAGAAATCTTCTTAACAAAATACATAGTTGATGTAAACAGCCGTTGACAAGAATTGTTGTTCTTGAATGGTAGTTTAGCAGAATTTGCCCTTGAATGTTAAAAATTGACAAAATCCAATATTATTTGTTTCATTTTGAGCACCCCTAAATTTGCCATTATAACAGATTGACACCATTGTAGCAGATTGACACCATTGTAACAGAGTAACATCATTTTAATAAAATAATACTATATTAACCCCTAAAAATCCAGGGGTTTCCTCGACCTCCAGAACCAAAAACTGCCATTTTTCACCTTCGTTGGGAGATGGGGAAATGGAGAAACTTTTTTTTCTGGTTTTAGACTTTGAACCGTAAGATCTTGTACCTAACTTGTATACAAAGGACTGGTCAAAATTTCAACCGTTGGATGTTTTTCATTTGTGAGATCATAACAATCAAAGTTTGACCAACACTTTTTTTTTGCCACTGCGTGAGAGGCATTGTCTAAATGGTGCCAAGGGCAACTTGATGATTGTTATTCCAAATATTTTTCCCTCATTTTTTTTCATGTAGGTATTCAAGTTGGTTATGCTCATGCAAAATTTTAGAGACCAATTCCACTTTTTGACCTTAATGTAAAATATTTTATGAAAGAAGGTCTAAAAACAACTATATAGTAAAACAAGCACCACGTATGATATATTTAGTTTGAGAAAAATCTCGACGGTGAGAAGGTGCATTTATGATAATGTGAATTTTGAAAAAAATCTTGGAAAAAATCCAAAATCTCGAATTTTGGCAATTTTTGAAAGAAAAATTGTAAAATTACTAGAAATTGTGAAGATTGTTTTTGAAAGTTTTGGAGGCTGCCCTTGTAAAATTGGTAAACTTTTTGACTTCGGACACATTGGAATTTGAATAGTAATTTGGTAATGAACATATTTCTAAAAAAAAAAAAATTAAAAAAATTATTTTAAACTGCCCGATTTGGACTTGAAACCTAAAATTTCTAGATGAAGGTTATAAAATTAAAATTTGACTTTGAAAATTTTACCACATACACATTACTGCATGTGGAGCACCCAATAAAAATCTTAGGCAAAAATATCAGTTTAAATGCTTAAAATGAGCTGCCCGAAATCTCAGAAAACCGAATCGGCTTTCCTGGATTTTTAGGGGTTAACAAAATTGAGATTTCACCAATTTACAAAGAAATTTAGCACTACCACTTGTTTGTAATGCCTCTAAAATAACATATTTCTTAATATCACGCACATCCTCTGTAATATCAACTAATTTCTATAATATCACCAAAAACTCCATAATATCACATAATTTAATGATTTTTGACATTTGAAAAGTGGTCGGAGGCCCATATTTTTAAACTACGTTTCAGATAAGCTACCAAAATATTCCTCAAATACTCCTTCAGGCTAAGATTAGAGAGTCCATACCCGGTATACTCATACCCAACAATGGACATTCAACTGACATTGCATTTGTGGGGTATGCACTCAACACTTGAATGAACTACGTGTAGGTGGGATCAACCTACCAATTGACTAAGGGCAGGGCCACACAGCAAGCAGTAGGATGCTGCACCACGGTAACTACAGGAATAAACTATTAACCTCTGCCCGCACACAAACTTAGTTGTAGCTTCAGTAAGGCCATCGTTACTGGAATTTTCCTCCCCAACCCCCGGATCTTGGATTTTGTTATTGTTGATCGACATCAACAGTAGGGTTTCTTTCCTCAGTAACATCCATCGTTCATCCATCCTCCGTCGATGTATTTTTCTTTTTCATCCAGCCTGAAGGCTCCAAGCACCTGCGAGCTTGAGGGTGAAGGTTCCACAACCCCGCCTATCTGCCGGCTTTGCGCCTATCTCCAAGCGTTGCGCGGGCGCGGTTGAATTCAAATTTTGAATTTGGAGTCCTTAATCTTCCATTGTGTCTCATTGTGTCTCGTTGAGAGGGTGAGTTTGTGTCTCGTTGAGAGTTGAGACGGTGAGCTTGTGTTTTGTTGAGAGGGTGAGCTCGTGTCTTGGTAGAGGAGCTCCAAGGAAAATTGTCTTTTTTCTTGCTGTTATGGCCTACTTCAAGAGAAGTTCGCTTGTGGAATTGGTACAAGATGATTCGTTGCCAGATTTTCTTGACAAAGAAAATAACATGTACCCAGAACCAGAGGCTGAGTTCACCCTCGAAGAATTCTTGGGCGTGCAAGGTGAAGAAGAGCAAGCTAGAGTCGAGGACCAGAGTGAGTGTAGAGAGCCAAGGTTTGCGTCTCAGCCAGTTAGGGGAACAAGATCGGGAAGGGGAACTAGGGTCAAAGGATCAGAAGGATGTGGTTCCTCTCGTGCACGTGGTGCAAATTGGCAAGAGAACGAGAGTTTAGCATTGATTGAATTGAAGCGGAAGGAATACGAAACGCGACATTCTAGGGCTTCGCATGCAGATACATTTAAATTTGGAAAGGTTGCATGGAGTGAGATCACGTCGTCTCTCAATGCTCTTCCTCGTTTCAAGCAACGCACCTCTCAGCAAATCCAAACACGATGGGACACTATTCGAAAGGAATACCGCAATTTGAGATTGTACCTTGATAGTTCTGGCGCTGCAGGTTATTGGTCGTTGCCTTTGGATAAGCGCAAGGAGTTATCAAAAGCAAAGAGATTTTCAATTGATTTTTCTCATGCTATGTACGAAGCTATGGATTGTTGGCATGGAAAGAGGCAGATTTTTGGTCAATCAAGCAACATTATAGATACTGGTCGGCCTCACACTATCAATGTTGATTTTGGCCGTAAGAGGACATCAAATGTGGAGTGCTCTCCATCTGTAAGTGGCATTTCAACAGAAGAATTTGAAGACATGTTGGCAAACTCTGTTGAGATTTCATCTCAAGAGAGAGTTATGTTTGGAACTCAACCTATCTACCAACCTGAACCCGAGACTGCTTCTCGTCACGCAACATCGTCAGATCACATGCGACCAACATCATCTAACCTCATGCAACCAAGTCCTCGACAGGTTCAAGCTCAAGTGCCAGTAACTGATAGCACAGGTCGGAAGCGGAAGGCATCATGTCAAACAGACACCGATGACCTTGTGAAGGAGATTGCAAACACAAATGTTGCCATGTTTGAGCATATGGAAGATCACAAGGAAATGACGAAGCAATTTTATGATCTCGAGGTTTCAAAGGAGCATCGGCTTATTGAAATGGAGAAAATGAAACATGAGCATGTACAAAGTTTATTGCAACTTGAAGTCCTGAAAGGAGAAAAGCGAGACTCTTATAATGAGAGTTCGTTGAATAAGATGGAGCGAATCACTAGAGCAATGGAATCCATGGCGTTTGCCATGCTTGAATTGACACGACAGACCTCCCATCCCTCATGAGGTTCGAGCTCTTTGTCCTCTGCGTTGATTCCCATGATTAGCGTCTCTCTGCGTATTTCTTTCAAGATTACGATGTCGCCTTAAAGCGACCTTTCTGTTGAAATCTGTAGCATCGTACATCATGTCTAAGTACTCAATTATATCATTTCTTCCGTGCTTTCTTTCGAGAGTACCTCCATCAGGCTCAACAATGAATTCGTCAATAGGTCGTCGATGGTAATTGCCATCCCTGCCTCTTGGCCATCCAGCTTCATTTAGGTCCAAATCCCTCAATATCTCATCGATTGATCGATCTTTGCTCTCAATCATGAGATTATGCAGGATGCAACATGCTGTTATCATGGTTGGTATAAACGTCCACCGTAACTTGGTCTTACAATCTAACTCCCGAAACATTCCTTTGAGAATACCAAAGGCTCGTTCCACACAAATACGTGTACTACTTTGTTTAAAATTGTACATTTCTTCTTCTGGTATTAACTTGTATCCCGTGTCTCCTTTCACAGGTGTCATGAGCCATGAAAGTTGAGGATAGCCTTTGTCACCCACGATATAAGGTGGAAACGGCAACTTTGAAGGCAGAGATGTCGGGTCTTCCACATTCAAACCAGATAAATGCCCTTCTTGTGCATCACGGTATAGACTAGTGAGTCTGAGAAGACCAGAGTCGTGCACTGAGCCACAAACACCTGAATGTACTGAAGTAAAGATGCAATTTGAATCAACAACCGCTTGTAACAAAACACTGTAATCTTTCTTCCTGTTCCTGCAATCGGTTGCAAGTTTTGCCCCTTTTGGTGCTCGTATCTCAATATGACAACCGTCTATGGAGCCTAAGCAATTAGGCAATCCCTGTTTCTTCTCAAACTCTCTTATGATAGAGTTTATTCTTTCACCCTGAGGCCACTTGATCATGTGTGATAAATGTTTCAAAATTGCCGGAATAACACATGACAAGATGTCATAAACGGTGCTTTTTCCGATAGCAAACATGTGAGACATTAGCTTCATCGATCCCCCTTGGCACAACTTGAATAATGTTACTGCAAGCTTCTTTTCTGCTGTAATTGGAACTTTCCAATTGGTGACTGGCCTTCAATGTATGGTCTCAATCATTACGAGAGATTGGTGAAGGTTCTACGTTTCATGTGCAAAATATCAAACCACATATCGGTATATCGATCGAAGAAGAAAATGATCAAACCATGCCAATGACCTAGGCTTTACATACCAGCCAGGATCTCTCTCAACGCGCGTGACGAAGACTCTAAAAATTGTTGAGTTCTATATAGAGATTGTATGCTCATATCGTAAGAATGTAAAAATATGACTTCTTTGCAAACTCAAGAGTCTCTCGGCACTCTCTATCTTCTCAAGCAAATTATCTAAGAGGACTTCCGATCAAGGTTAATCTCGTTCTCAATGAAACTAGGTAAAATTTGTACAAATCGGTTAAGGGGAATAGGCTATCGTGTGAAAAATGTGCCAAATGTGAGTCCTGGACTTTTCTTGTTCTCTCATGATAATCTTTTGAGATATCTTTACGGCACTTGAGTTTAGTGAGCCATAAAAATGTTTCACGACGGATATGCAAACTCCAAGTACGAAGAGTCGAAAACAGGGAAAAGATTACACACGTTGAAGGTACAATTCACTACAAGGACACGAAGTGGCAAAGAATTATGTCCAACGTTAAAGTAAAAAAATGCTCAAGCATGGAGCTTACACCTCCCACCGAGGCAATCGACACACATGCGTTCTTGAAGAGCGAGATAAAGAGAGCGATTCGAGTCTCGGTGCATGATTGCCGGCACTCACACGCTCATCACTCGCCGATATCCGCATGCGACGGCACTCAAAGGCTAATCACTTTCATTTTATCGATTATTTTGGATTCTCGCACGCGAGAGAAGCCACGACGATGGTGAAGATACCAATATGTTAAGGTGTACATGGATGAATATCGAGGTGCGAGCGAGAAATGATCACGATCGATGAATGAAATTCAGAGAGATTTTCCCTCATCGACTTTTTTTCGTACCACCGCGGTGCGGTGCGATCATGAGTACTAAGCTTTACCTTTTGGTACCAGGGTTGTTACTGAAAATAAATTTCAGGCTTACTGGTTTTTCAGTTGCTACCTGCTCTGTGCGGCATCACCCTAAGTGTGATAGTTAGGTTAGAGCTTGAGGTATATGTACTTGCTCCCGTGGGCACCACAAGCCTTGGCTTGGTGGTTAGGGCTTCGGCCCCCAATGAGGAGGTCGTGGGTTCTATTCCCCATGCCGGTGTGGTGCTCACCACTATAGTCCACCCAACTATTGTGGGAGGTCCTTGGACCTTGTTGTATGGGTACCTTAAAGCCCTTTGGGGGGATACTATGTCAAGTATCTTCAAGGCACTAGTAACTAGGCTAGAAACTAGCGTAGTTATAGTGTCCACCCTCGAGAGGGGGAAGTAGTATTGTTCTAATTTCCCCTTGTCCGGTGGCCATCGGGATATTAGCATTAAGAACGGACACTTCATTCACGCCGGCCCTTAGAAAGGAGTACACAACATGTTAGCCTCACTATAAATTTGAATAATTTAGCATGAGGCTCTGAAGGTTTCAAACTCATGTAAATGAAAAACAAGTGCGAACAATGTTAATCCACACAATGTTAGTCCATGATGAGTCGAGGCACTCTCAGTCTACGCACTCTCAATCCATGGATTTTCAATCCACACCGCCTTGACTTTTCCACTTTATACAATACACTATAGGGTCTTACTTTTGTACCTATTAACATGCATGAATCTACAACATGTCAAGCCAATAATAAATTAGAATAATAATGTGAGGCGGCTACTCAAGATTTCAAATTTATGCTAATGACATAAAAGAACAACTTTGTCTTCTCTCTGGCTTTTCTATTGTTTACACGATAGGGATTCAAATTTTCTTTTATTGATGTGTATGACTTTACAACAATTTAGCCTCACCATAAATCAAAATAAGAACATGAGGCTGCTGATCAAGGTTTCAAATTTGTGTCAATAAAACACAAGTACAAGCTATTAGGTTACGCACGGTCAATCCTTCCAAGTCTTGACTTTTCAACTCTCTACTATACACAATAGGGTTTTAAATTTTACTTACTAATGTGCATGGCTTCAAAACATGTCACCGTTACCATTAGTCAAAAAAATAGCATGAGGCGGCCACTCAAGGTTTCAAAGTCATTTTTACAATGCACAAGTGCTAACACTTTCAATCCATGCACTACCTTAACTTTTCAAATCTCTAGATGGTAGGGTATTACATATCCTCTTATTACTGTGCATGATTTTAATGCAACATGTCAAACTCACTTTAAGTTAGAATAACGATATAAGGCGGCCACAGAAGGATTCAAATTCATATTAATGCCACAGTGTTTATCAATCCATGCTTTGTCTTAACATTTCAAGTATATCCAATCTACAATACTTTTGAATTGCTTATTTTTGATGTGCATGGACTTTACTCCATGTAAGCCTCACTATTGATTATAACAATAATTCAACTACCAAAATTCTCAAACTAATGATGATGACATTAGTGTATAGATGCTAATGACATTAGTGTAATAATGTTAGTGTACATAATATGGGTGTAAGATGTCACTTGGGATACACTTGTGTATACAAAGACCATCTATTTACTGGTATTGAATATGCATTCTCAATAAGGTTGTGAGTAATTATTCATGCAATCGAATGTGCAAATTCACAAACAAGTCACAAATGCACAATAGCACTGCACAATTTGTTAGTATCCGTTCCAATCTGAAATGAACAAACTAGTTTAAGCTTTTATAAAAGCTATTGTTACATACAACTATGCATTATCAAGAACGCCACAAGCCATTTTCAAGAAAATCAAGAAGATAGTCACATTCCAATACAATGACCCATTTGCTCAAACGCAAAAGTGTTGATCATGAAAGGTTATCATCTTCCAAAATCAACAAACATTCTCATGCATTTGATTACTCATATGACCAATCCACGCAAAAACCTTCCAATTTGTACAAACCGAATATCCTTTAGAAAAAGAAACCTCTGAAAATCAACGAACCAAGAAGAACACATGTTGATTCTCCTTAAAATACTCACGGATTGCCTATTTTATAAAGTGAGAGGAGCATGAAGCAATCCACTAGTCAAAGAATTCAACATAAAAAGAACCTCTATAATTGTTGATATTATCACGCGTATGCAAGAAGACCACAATTAAGAAGCTGCAGCCATGGCTGCCCCTTCCTCCTCTCATTGCTTTTTACCCCCAACACTCTCATCCTAGCACATTCTCTTTGACGCGCACTCATTTCCATTTTTTGTAGACGATGGCCAATTCTGCGAGTCGGGAACGCACCAGAGCGATTCTTCGGGGAGATTATTAATGCCTGCACCAATCCATCTGGACTGGAGCACTCCTCCGAGGACGGAACTTCTGAAAAGCGAAATCTCGCACCTTTTAAGCTCCAACAAGCTGTAGGAAGTCACCAAGGAGGAGTGTGCACGCGATGAAAAGCAGCCTCAGCAGCCGCACACGAGCAAGAAGCGGAAGATCCAAGGAGCAATTCTCAACTGAAGCTCGGGAGAATTGAGGAGGATCTTGCCAACCTTTGCCACCGGAAACCATTCAAGTCCAAACGAACATGGCGAACCTCATCGCTGAGGCTGTCACCAAATGCTTGGAGCCTCGTGGAGCGTAAGCTGGAGAAGAGACTGTGGTTGAAGAAAAACTTGCTGGCCATAAGACTGACTGGAGAATAGACTAGCGGAGTGTAAGCTGGAGAAGAGAATGAGTGAAAAGGATACTTGCTGGAGCTGTTTACAATGGTTTAAGCTTTTAGTGTAGTTAGGTTGTCTACAAGAGCATTGTTTTGGAGATTGGCAATGCGTGCGCCAACGGGATTGCACCAATCGATTCATCACTTATGATTCATCACTTACCAATTTTGCTCCACAAGGCCTCTGCTTATCAAGCCTCTGCTTATCATCTCCTTGATGGTGGGTTGTCCTACATCTCGACATTCGTTTGGCGAAGAGCACTCACAACTTCAATCATGTGCTAAAAGAAGTTGATTTTATTTGCAGCATCTTCATTATACTAGCTTTGAGCTCGTCAATGGCTTCTTCCTCGCACAGCTCCTGCCTGCGCTTTCTGATCAAGCGCCATTGCTCTTGATGGTCACCACCAGATGGTTGCTATTGCTCGTCACCGCCTGATAGCTGCTCCTCCTCGTCACCAGCACAACATCACTATGACTTGATAGCTGTTCACGGTAGCTATTTCAATGGAACTCATTTCTTCCGTGCTCGGCTCCATCCTTCTATGAGTAGCTGCACACTCTAACACAAAGCATTCTACGTAAATCATTTTAAGGATGGCCTGCGGTATGCTAGCAGAATTGACCATGGTGTGGAGAAAGTAGAGGACTTGGAATACGACTATACGAGTGTGGAGACAGTGGAAGACTTGAAATGCAAGTAAGAGAGAGATTGAGTGCTAGTGTGAAGCAATGTGAAAAGTTTATATAGCAAAGAGTGAGAAAAGAGCCGCCATGGCTTTGTAAGGCTTTTATGATATAGACATGGACGTGCTTCTCCAAGAGCATTTATGGAGATTTGTATGTTAAGAGTAAGAATTGTATTGATGAACTATTGGAAACAAAAGAATATATTAGGGAAAGTAAATGGAAATTTGTGCATGTCGTTGCAATCCATGTTACTAAAATTTGAGAGGGTTTGCAACGTTTTCTTATCAAACGTTGCTCAAATTTAGGAACATTTTGGAAATTGCTTGAGCAGTGTTCTCAAGAAAATAAGCAACGTTATTGAATCACCAAGCAACGTTATATATAATCTAGTTAAAAACGTTGCATATTCTCCTGAAAATGTTGCACAAACAAGTTCCAAACCGTTGCAAGACTTGAACAATGTTTACACAAAAGCAACGTCTCTGATGTTGTAAACCCCTCTTTTCTAGTGGTTCGCCCATTCTTTCTGTGTTGGTGACTTGATGATAAGAAGATTCTTTGGCTTTTTAAGTGTTCATTATCCAACAGTTTTTTTCTTATGGTGTTAAGTTTCGGCTAAATTAAAATTGGAAGGTTATTAAATGTAGATTTGTAACATTTTGGTGCGCGAACCAAGCAAAATCATTCAAATAACTTTCTTCTTTCTGTCACATATATAGAATATTAAGTCATAACACCTATCTTACAAAGAATGAACTTCAAAACAAAAAAATTAGAAATTATATCACACTATAGAATTAATGAGAAGTAATGTTATTTAATTAAAAATGTACATTTATGTCAAATGTATGCTTGTAGAAAATGTACATTTATCTGATTATGAAATCATGTGAAAAATATTAGTGAGCACCTTAGGTCCATGATGCAAAATTGTCTTAAAAATAAAAAAAAATTCTAACCTAAGATTTTTATTGTGCGCTCCTTCTACGGCAAAGTGTATGTGGTCACGTTTCCAAAGTCGAATTCCTATTTTTGAGTCTTCTTGGACAATCCTTCGGGTGCGATCCAAATTGGGGCAACTTAAAAAGTCATTTTTTAGTTTTTAAAAAAAATATATATATATATTTGTGGGTCAATATCCATGATACCCATAGTCGAAATTCTCTACCTATTCATTACAGTAGCAACACAACATGCACGACAATGACAGTTTCATTGAAGACCCGCTTAGCGAACTAGCACGCCGATCCTCCCTTCACCGACCACTTATGCCCCACCAAAACGCTTACGCTCACGCTTCGCCAAACCTCTTGCTATCACTGTGGTCTTATCAGACAAAATGGCTATTCATTTGTCAGACAAAATTCAGATGAGATGTAAATTTGATCCATTGAAAATGTTTTAGATGTACACCTCATCTAAATTGTGTTTGACAAATGAATAGGAATTTTGTTCAATAAGACAACTCTGCTTGCTATCATCTCCTTCACGGTGGGGCTGTCCTCCATCACCCGACGAGCACGCACAAACTCAATTATGCGTTCAAAGAAGTCAATTTCCATCTACAACATCTTCACCTTACGAGCTTTAAGCTCGTCAATGGCTTCTTCCTCTCATGGCTTCTTCCGCTTTCCGGTCGAGCGCCTCTCCTCCTGCTGCTCACCACCAGATGGCTCCTCTTGCTCCAGCACATCGTCACCGGCTCACCGCCACATAGCTCCTCCTCATGACCACCGGATTGATGCTCGTGCACGACACCACTACGACCAGATAGTTGATCCTGCTTGTCCTCGCCACCACCGAATAGCTCTTCCTCCTGCTCGTCAGCACCACCAAATGGCTGCAAGCCAGAGATGATGATCGGCTCCTTGCTGCACGGTAGCGATGTCGAAGGAGCTCTTGCCTTCTGTGGCCGCCTCCATGCCTTCACCTGCAATCAGCCACCAAGCATTCTACACGGATTTTTTCAAGGATTGTTCCAGATGCGCTAGCGAGTAGACCATGGTGTGGAGAAAGTGAGGAGAAAGTTGAGAACTTGGAACACGGGTGAGGAGAAAGTGGCGAGTGAGAAAGAGATGAACTGGTGGTGCGAAGCAAGCGTCGAAGGTTTACATACTAGTTAAAAGTGAGAAAGTTGCGGCAATGGTTTTTTGAAGCATTTAATATTAATTGACATAGACGTCTTGCTGTAAGAGCACTTATTACTCCTACTTGATGGTGTAGGTGATGGGAAGGAGACTGAAATGCTTTCTCCCACGAACAAGACTCATTGTCCGAGCAATCCACGTTCCATCTGATGGAAGTAAAAGAAATCTTCTCCATTCATGTTTGTTTTCCACAATGGATATGATTAAGCATTGTATCATTTGAATGGAGCGATCCTGCAAATTCTGAGCTGCAAGCAGAATAACGCTCTCAAGTAGCGGTCAAAGGTTCAGCGGTTTCAGCTCAAGGTTGTAGGTTGTGTGAGTGAGAATGAGCAGTTAGTGTTCCAGGTTTTAAGTGTAGTCGCGTCTTAGGTGTAATCATCTTCTACTTTGCTCTATTCTCCACATTTTGAGTGTAAACAATTGTTAATTGTAGTATTTTATGCAACGTGAAAATTGATGCTTAGACATCACTTGATCTCATCATACAGATATGAATAGATGCCAAAATCCTTCTCAATACCAAACACCCCACCAGATGGCTTGCTCCTACTCCAGCACGCCACGGCCACATAGCTCCTCCTCTTCGCCACCAGATCGATGCTCCTCCACAACACCACCAGATCGATGCTCGTGCACGACACCACTACGACGAGATAGTTGATACTGCTTGTCCTCGCCACCACCGGGTAGCTCTCCCTCTTGCTCGTCAGCACCACGAGATGGCTGTAACTCCTGTAAGCCACAGAGGATGATGATTGGCTTGTGCTCCACCGTAGCTATGTCGATGGAGCTCTTGTCTTCTGTGGCGTCCATGCTTGGATCAATAGCTGCACACTCAGCCAAACATTCTACACGGAATTTGTCAAGGATGGTACCCAACAAAATTAGCCATGGTGTGGAGAAAGTGAGGAGAAAGTTGAGGACTTGGAACACGAGTGAGGAGAAAGTGGAAGACTTGAAATGCATGCGAGAAAGAGATGAAGTGGTGGTGCGAAGCAAGTCGAAGACTTATATAGCTAAAAGTGAGAAAGTAGCGGCCATGGCTTTTTGAAAATTGACATGGACGTGTTGCTCTAAGAGCATTTATAAATTGCTACTTAATGGTCCACAGAGGTGATTTTATTCCAACCATCTCTTTTGACACGCACTCATTTCCATCTGTTGTAGAAGATGGCGAATTCAGAGCGAGTGACGAACGCACCAGAGCAATTCTTCAAGAGATTATTAATGTGTGCGACTGAGATTGCAACGTTACAAACTAAGATTGCAACGTTACAAACTGAGATCACAACGTTACAAGTGAGTTTAGAAAAGAGGGGCATTTTTGCAACGTTTCAAACGTCAGTTTTGTGTAAACATTTTCAAGTCAAGTAGCGTTTTGGAACTTGCTTGAGCAACGTTCTCAAGAATATAAGCAACGTTTTCAACTAAGTCATAAGTAATGTTGTTTATTTTCTTGAAAACGTTACTCCAGGAAGTTCCAAAACGTTACTCAATCAAGGTTTCAGATTCATGTTTACAACACACAAGTACAAGCTAATATGCTACGCACGGTCAATCCTTGCAAGTCTTGACTTTTCAACTCTCTACATTACACAATAGGGTTTTAAATTTGCTCTTACTAATGTGCATGACTTCAAAATGTGTCAGTATTACCATTAATCACATTAATACCATAAGCTTGCCACTCAAGGTTTCAAATTAATTTTTACAATGCACAAGTGCTTACACTTTGAATCATGCATGCATAGTTTAGACTTTTGAAATCTATAGATTGTAAGGTCTAAACGTGTAGGATTTTAACTCCCTTAAAATTAGAATAACAATTTAAGACGGCCACTGGAAGGTTTCAAATTTATGTTAGTGACACAAAAGTGTTCGTCAATGCATGCTTAGTCTTGACTTTTCAACTATGTACAATCTATAATACTCTTGAATTACTTACTTTTCATGTGAATGAACGCACCATGGCGATTCTTTGGAAGAATATCAATGCTGCGAGTGAGATTGGAGCAATCGATCTTGACTCGGACACAGATCTTGCACCTATCGAGCCACCTGCAAGAAGTCATCGTGGACGAGTCTGCACGCGATGAAGGGCAGCGTGAGCAGCACCGCACGAGCAAGAAGCAAAAGATTGAAGGAGCAATTCTCAACCTGGAGGCGACTTACTTGAAAATTGAGACGAAGAAGTTGGAGTTTCGGAAAATTGAAGAAGATCTTGCGGACATTCGCCACCTGCAGACCATTCAAGCCCAAAGGAACACGGCGAATGTCATTGCAAATGCAATCGCTGAGGCTGTCACGAGATGCCTTGCTCCTTGTCACAATATGCCTTGCGGCAATCCATTCAGACTCAAAGCCCTCTACCGAAGATGGAACTTCTGACGAGGGAGATGTTACATTGTCCAGAACCAGCACCTGGAGGAGGTCACTGTGGAGGAGTGTGCACGCGATGCGCAGGAGTAGGAAGCGCAAGATCAAGGGAGCCATTCTCAACGTGGAGGCAACTTATTTGAAAATGGAGACAAAGAAGTTGGAGTTCCCGAGAATTAAAGAGGATCTTGCAAATATTCGCCACGGGGAGACCATTCAAGCCCAAACAAACACGGTGAACGTTATTGCCAATGCAATCACTCACGCTCTCACCAAATGCATGGCGCCTCGTGGAGTGTAAACTAGAGAAGTCTAGAGAAGCGATTGACGATGTTTGAGCTTATCAAGCACTTGGAGAAGAGACGGACGGATGGTTTGAGGTGATTAGTGTAGTTAGGCAGTCGGTTGCTGCTTCATGCATACAAACGGAATAATTCGCTACGCAATTCCTTGAAACATTGGTTTGTAATAAAATACATGTGCTTTTGTCAATGCTATGCAAGTGATTTTGGGAGATAGTGTGGAGCGGCATATCCGAGATGTTGTTAAGAAACATCGGAAGATTTTTTCTATCAGACGATTTTTTGTCGATTGTATCTCGCAACTGACTAGAGAACAAGGGAGAGGTTGCACCTAGCAAGTAGCAACCAGCGACCCTCCCAAACTTGCAGGCACTATTAGCATAAACTGATTGCCCTCCATCAATGCTTTTATATCCTAGATTAAAGCAAGTGTTTCCACCTTGGAGAAACCAAACCCCACTACGACACCCAATGCGATCATGGTTGTTGCAATCCACACTAGAACAATTTTAGGGAGTTTGCAGCTTTCTCTTCTCAAACGTTGCTCAAGTTTAGGATCATTTTGGAACTTGCTTGAGCAATGTTTTCAATAAAATAAGCAACATTATCGCATCACCAAGCAAAGTTATTTATAACTTAGTTGAAAACGTTGCTTATTTTCCTGAAAATGTTGCACAAACAAGCTAGGACCAATAGATACCTCCCAAGCAACTACATTGGCTCTCTTTCTTACGCATTTTGGAAAATCCACTTTCTAACTTGCTGATTACAAGACACTTTCCTGTCCTTCCGTAGAAGTTGATCCTCATACTTAGCACTTAACCACTGCAGCAACAAAAACACCAAAACATGCTAGCGCAAGTAGCCCAAGTGTGAGCCAAAAAACCACTTTGGGGTGGCAATTGGTCACAAGGATCAAGATCACAAGAGAAATGAAGAAGGGAAGAAGGGAAACAAGGAGAGGATGAAGAACAAGGGAAAGAACAAGAAGAAACCACCGGCCGGATGCATTTTTAAGTACCCTTCAGATTCTAGGCCGCCATTTCTCCATCCTAGCTCGGAATTGGGCGTGCATTAGCTTTTTAGAAAGCCAACTTAATTGTGCATCTACCCTGAAAATCTCAAAAGCATAGGACAAAAAACCTAGGACTGATTGCCATTTGACTGGGCCTTGTTTTTATACCATCCGGCCGAGAACACCTTCAACACTACTGACTTTGGGAGGTGATTTCTCCTCCCTACAGATCGGAATTGGACGAGCCATATACCAAAAGAAAGCTACTGAGGAGATCTACCAGCATCCCAAATCTCAATCGATTTGGACTGAAACCGAGGGACTGATGGCTATTTGACTGAGAGGCACTTCCAAGGAGATGAGCAAATGACAACAATCTACAAGGAAGAGCAAAAACAAGGAAAGAGGGGAGCAAGAAGAGAGACAAGGAGGCCCATGGCCTTCCTTCTCTTCACTAACTAAGCATTAGAAGAGGGAGAGGGGAGAACACCAACATGAATCAATGAACAAGAGGGGAATGGATTGATTGATTATAGCTTGAAAACAAGCTCTTAAGTACAAATGGAGGAGCCGCCAAAGAGGCGGCTCACCCTAACCCTAAGGCCCTAATCTAAGGCCTCCATGGATGAATGACGCTCCATCCTCCATGGCGCTCCATCCTCCATGGCCCTCCACCTTGAAGAACCCCTACAAACGAATGTAACTCACAATTGCCACCACAAAGTCAATTGGACAAGACCAAAACAATCAAGTCTCAAACACAAATATGAACACCCGAGGTTAATTGTGCAAGGCCAATGGTAAAACATCTAACTCTTAATCAAGCAACTAACCCTATTTCTAATTAAGGATCCACTAGGGGGATTCATTCCTCCTCTAGTCCTTCCCCATCAAACTATGGATCCACTAGGGGGATTCATTCCTCCTCTAGCCCTTCCACACTAAATCTAATCTAAAGCTTAAATAAATGCCAAACATCCTATCCAAGGCCTTACAACAACCATCCTCAAACATGCATATTGTATTCAAAACTTAATTATCTTAATTTCACCAATCTACTTCAAAATGACATTTGCTAATTAACAATTCATTTATAAAAGTAACAAATAAACAATAACATCAAAAGAGAGCAATAACATGCTCTCACATAATACATATCAACCTAAGTACAAACTTCTAATAGACTAAATGTAGATAAAGTAGATCAAATATGGAGTTATAAGGCCTGAGAGATTACGAGATTATGATGTATTTGTACTATAATATATACCATAAAATCTCAAAAGTTTAACTTTTAGGCAAGAACACTTCTTCAAAAAAAAATCTTTACAAAAGCACCACTTAACAAGCTTTTTTTAATTTGTTTTATGAATACCCTTGTACAAAAATAAAATTACTATTTTTTTGGACAAAAAGAAGAGTCTTTTAATAGTAAAAACAACTTCAAACTTTATAGCAAATCCTTGAAATTTTTTGGATAGAATGGTTGGCCGCAGAGTGTGTAGCTACTCATTCAAGCATGGAGCCGGCCACGGAAGAGAAGAGTTCCATCGCCATACGTACCTTGAAGCACGAGCCGATCATCATCCCGGCCTGCACCCATCTGGCGGTGATGAACAACTATCTGGCGGTGACGTGTAGTAGCCTAGTAGGAGCAGAAGCGCTCAACTGGAAAGCGCAAGAACGGGCTATGCGAGGAGGATGTAGCCATTGAGGAGCTCAAAGTTGGTAAGGTGAAGATGCTTTAGACAAAAATCAACTTCTTGGAGCACATGATTGAGATTGTGCAAGCACGTAGCCGCGGGCAGATGTGAAAATGAAGGACAACCGTACTGGCAAAAAGATGATAACTAGAGGTCTTGGAGAGTAGCATATTCTCGGCGCAAATCCTTGGCGTAGGATTGAGAATCTCATGAAGAAATGATGAAGAAGGGAAATACACGTGGGAAGAGATGTGGTGGAAGTGAGCACCGCGAAGGTCTAGAAAAGATGAAGATAATGAAGGAGGGATACGCGTGCCTGTGAGAAAGTAAATTGCTGGAAGTAAGCAGGCCGCAGGTCTACAAGAAATGGAGATGTTGAAGAAGAGCAATGCGTGCACACATGGAGAAGGGTAACGCATGCGTACGTGGAGAAGGGTAACGCATGCGCTTGGAGAAGCGTAAACAGTGCGCGTGGAGAAACTAATGGCGTGCGCGTGGAGGGTAAATGGCGTGCGTGTGGAGGGTAAAAGGCGTGCGCGTGTGCATGAAAGATGAAAGGCGCGTGCAGAACGGTGAAAGGTGCGCACTCGTAGACAAGTGTAAAAGGCGCCTGCGTGCACAACTGTGAGGCCCACGTGCGCGCACAAGGATAAAATGCGCGCACGTCTAACTCCTCCTTCGTAACTTACTAGGGGTGCTAGAGCTCGACAGGTGCAAAATCCCTTCCGGATCGATTATTGCAATCTCGTTGGCGCACGCATTGATAATCTCCCAAAGGATTACTCTCGTGCGTTCCCACTCAGTGAATTGGCCATTGTTTACACCAGATGGAAATGAGTGCGTGTGAAAGAGAATGGTTGGAATGAAATCACCTGCACCATTAAGTAGCGATTCATAAATGCTCTTAGAGCAACACGTCCATGTCAATCAATCTTAAATCCTTCAAAAAGTCATGGCTCCTACTTTCTCACTTTCAGCTCTATAAGCCTTCGACTTGCTTTGCACTACCACTTCATCTTTTTCTCGCATCCATTTCAAGTCTTCCAATTTCTCCTCACCCGTGTTCTAAGTCCTCAACTTTCTCCTCACTTTCTCCACACCATGGCCAATTTCGCTTGACAAAATCTGTGTAAAATGTTTGACGGCTGAGTGTGTAGCTCCTCATCCAAGCATGGAGGCGGCCACAGAAGGCAAGAGCTCCATCGACATAGCTACCGTGGAGTAGGAGTCGATCATCATCCCTGGCTTGCAGCCATCTGGTGGTGTTGACAAGCAGGAGGAAGAACTATCTGGTAGTAGCAAGGACAAGCAAGATCAGCTTGGTCATAGTGGTGTCGTGCATGAGCATTGTTCTGGTGCTGACAAGGAGGAGCAGTTATGTGGTGGTGACGTGCTGGAGTAGGAGCAGCCATCTGGTGTTGACCCACGAGGAGAGGCGCTCGACCGGAAAGCACAAGATGTAGCCATGCGAGGAAGAAGCCATTGAGGAGCTCAAAGGTGGTAAGGTGAAGATGCTGCATATGCAAGAACTTATTTGAACCCATGATTTAGATTTTGCATGCTTGTCGCCTGATGGAGGACAACCCCACCGTCAAGGAGATGATAGCCAAAGGTTTGGCGGAGACTGAGCGTAAGCGTTCTGGTGGGGCATAAGTGTTCGGTGAAGGAAGAATCGGCTTGCTTACCTGATTAGTTCGACTGGGTGTTGAGCCGCTTCGTAGGTGTATATACTAGTTCGCTGAGCTGTTCTTCAATGAAACTCGTTACAATATATTATAAGTCCTCTCTCCGAATGTGTTTTGTCATTGCTATGGTTGTGCATGTGATGCTGCTACTATTGTAATTTATAGGTAGAACCTCAATTCCGTTAAAATGGCACAATTCCTTGTGCCATATTGCCAAAGCCATGTTGTGCCAATTTGGTCGCGTTTCTGAAACGTGCCATTTTACCGGCATATTTTTGAACTCAAAATCTCAAAGATTTATGCTTGCAAAATGGCACGTTTTTTAATATCACCCACATCTTCCATTATATCAACAAATTTCTATAATATCATCAAAAATTCCATAATATCACACTATTTGATGAATTTTGACCTTCAAATTCTGTCGAAGGGCAGTTTTTTCTCAACGGCCGCTCAGAAATATCTCTGGTTTTGAGCGACCGCTCAGAAAAATTTGCTATATTATGTCAAAAAATGACAAAAATGAGTGTTGTTTTTTTCATTTTTTCCACCTTAAATTGTGCCATTTTACCAGAATATTGCCAAATTAACGGAATTGAGGTTGTAGAGAGATTTCGACTAGTATGGATATTGTCGACATTGAGCCAGTTTGAATGTCTTGTTTTTGTGTTTCGTGGAAAACTGGTGCTCACTTTGTTGAGTCTTGGTGTGAGAGCATGTTATTGCTCTCTTTTGATGTTATTGTTTATTTGTTACTTTTATGAATGAATTGTTAATTAGCAAATGTCATTTTGAAGTAGATTGGTGAAATTAAGATAATTAAGTTTTGAATACAATATGCATGTTTGAGGATGGTTGTTGTAAGGCCTTGGATAGGATGTTTGGCATTTATTTAAGCTTTAGATTAGATTTAGTGTGGAAGGGCTAGAGGAGGAATGAATCCCCCTAGTGGATCCATAGTTTGATGGGGAAGGACTAGAGGAGGAATGAATCCCCCTAGTGGATCCTTAATTAGAAATAGGGTTAGTTGCTTGATTAAGAGTTAGATGTTTTACCATTGGCCTTGCACAATTAACCTCGGGTGTTCATATTTGTGTTTGAGACTTGATTGTTTTGGTCTTGTCCAATTGACTTTGTGGTGGCAATTGTGAGTTACATTCGTTTGTAGGGGTTCTTCAAGGTGGAGGGCCATGGAGGATGGAGCGCCATGGAGGATGGAGCGTCATTCATCCATGGAGGCCTTAGATTAGGGCCTTAGGGTTAGGGTGAGCCGCCTCTTTGGCGGCTCCTCCATTTGTACTTAAGAGCTTGTTTTCAAGCTATAATCAATCAATCCATTCCCCTCTTGTTCATTGATTCATGTTGGTGTTCTCCCTCTCCCTCTTCTAATGCTTAGTTAGTGAAGAGAAGGAAGGCCATGGGCCTCCTTGTCTCTCTTCTTGCTCCCCTCTTTCCTTGTTTTTGCTCTTCCTTGTAGATTGTTGTCATTTGCTCATCTCCTTGGAAGTGCCTCTCGATCAAATAGCCATCAGTCCCTCGGTTTCAGTCCAAATCGATTGAGATTTGGGATGCTGGTAGATCTCCTCAGTAGCTTTCTTTTGGTATATGGCTCGTCCAATTCCGATCTGTAGGGAGGAGAAATCACCTCCCAAAGTCAGTAGTGTTGAAGGTGTTCTCGGCCGGATGGTATAAAAACAAGGCCCAGTCAAATGGCAATCAGTCCTAGGTTTTTTGTCCTATGCTTTTGAGATTTTCAGGGTAGATGCACAATTAAGTTGGCTTTCTAAAAAGCTAATGCACGCCCAATTCCGAGCTAGGATGGAGAAATGGCGGCCTAGAATCTGAAGGGTACTTAAAAATGCATCCGGCCGGTGGTTTCTTCTTGTTCTTTCCCTTGTTCTTCATCCTCTCCTTGTTTCCCTTCTTCCCTTCTTCATTTCTCTTGTGATCTTGATCCTTGTGACCAATTGCCACCCCAAAGTGGTTTTTTGGCTCACATATTACAACAAGAGAGCAAGGTCTGCGTAGTTCTAAAGGAACATTGCTCATGCGAAGTAACGTCTTTGTGATTGCTTGAGCAACATTTTAACCTTAAAATGTTGCTCTATGAAATTTATGTGATGCTGATTAGGTTGTTCAAAAGGAGCAAGTTCGACAACGCTCCTTCACTTTAGCAATATGTGACTAAATAAATGTTACAAACTCCGTCTCCAAGTCGAGGTTGAATAGGGTTTATGAGTTCTTAAATGCTTCTTAATGTAGATTACTTACATATTATGTAGGATTTTATGAAAATCAAATGGAAAAAGTTGTTCAATTTGAAATACTAGAACCATTAAGACTAACATTCTTTCAACCATTTAACCAAAATTAAGCATGGTATTGGAAAGTGAATTTATCTAAAATACGTTAAAAATGACTTGTAAATGTAAAATAAACCCTTTTACGTCCCTAGTGTTGAAAAAAGACATCAAGGATGAAGGGAAAAAACTTTGAAGAGACATGACTTCTTTGTCTAAATTACATTTTTGACCAAATCACTTGGGTTGGGCCACATCTTAACGCAGATTTATGTAGTAATAATTGTATACTCATCAAATCAAATAGACCTTTCTTTGAGAATGTGTTTTGGGCTTAAAATACCCCGAGGACGTTGAGGGGCTAACATATAACTCTTTCCAAAAGTGGTTTTAAGAAAATGAAGTAAAATAGAATCAAGTAAAATAAAAATGGAACCAATATCATATTTTTTAGGTAGATACAAGAGTGTAAACTAGAAAACAAAACTTACTATTAGCATTACAAACTGCAAACAAAGTATTAACAAAATATCGGAAGAAAATCTAATAAAAACTTCAAAAGATACCAATACAATGTAATATATACTATATCTTACTAATACGCTATTGAAGAGTTCATTGGTTTCAAACTTTTGACAGAATAGTAATAAAATTAACAAGACTCATTAGTAGAACGTGGAGGGTTTGCAACATTTTTCTGCTAACCATTGCTCAAGTAATCCAACGTCCGAGAACTTGCAGCAAATTGTGAAGAAACATTACATCATGATAAACAACGTTTCCAATAACTTTGATAAATTTGATTAGAACATTGCTAAAACTAGGTAGAGGAGACATTCCTTCTTGTTTCTAGTGCGTCACATTATATTTGAGCTTTTATATCTCAACTTCTATGTTTCAGCTTCTAAATGCCCAAAGTGGAGGTATTCAGAAACATTTGGTGAAGTATGATTGAGTAGATTTTACGAGCTCGTAAATAAATCTTCTTTAATGAATTGAAGAGGCTGAATCAGGTACTTTATAAAGTTTATTGAATTCCTAGTTCTCTCTTGCCTGCTTTCAGAGAGAGCTCATCGTCAACCTATGTCAGCTCACGGTTGAATCGTTTTCAATAAAGCGTTCGTTCATTCGAATGCAGTGATGCTGAAAACTCTGATGTAAATGAGTACGTACACATACGAAGCGGCTCAGTACTTAGTCGAACGAATCAGGTGAGCCCACCGATTCTTCCTTCACCGACCACTAATGCTCCACCACATTGCTTACGCTCAGCCAGGTCTAGTTATCATCTCCTCGACAGTTGTAGTTGTCCTCCATCTCCACATTCGTCCGGCTACGAGCATGCACAATCTCAATCATGTGCTCAGAGGAGTGGCGTTTCATTAGCAGCATTTTCACCTTACGAGCTTTGAGCTCGTCAGTGGCTACTTCCTCGCATCGCTCCTTCTTGCGCTTTCCAGTGCTCCTGTTGGTCACCACCAGATGGCTGCTCCTGCACGTCACCGCAAGAGGGGTGCTCCTCCTCATCACCACCATATCGCTGCTCCTGCACGACACCACTATGGCGAGATAGCTGGCCAATGGCTGCTCCTCCTCGTCATCTCTACATCCTGCACGACACCACTACGACTAGATAGTTGTTCCTACTCGTAAGCATAGCTACACGCCACGGATGATGATCGGCTCGTGCTTCACGGTAGCTATGTCGATGGAATGGTTGTCTTCGGTGGCTGCTTCCATACTTGGATGAGTAGCTGAACACTCTCCAGCCAAGCATTCTACGCATATTTTTTCTAGCAGAATTGGCCATGGTGTAGAGAAAGTAGAGGACTTGGAATACATGTGAGGAGAAAGGGGAAGACTTGGAATGCAAGTGTAATGAGATGGGGTGCTAGTGTGAAGCAAGGCGGAAGGTTTATATTACAAAGAGTGAGAAAGGAGTCGCCATGGCTTGTGAAGCATATATGATGATTGACATGGACGTGCTACTCTGAGAGCATTTATGGAGTGTTACTAAATGGCAAAGACTTGCATGTTTTGAGTAAGATGTGTAATAATTGAATATTGAAATAAAAAAGAATGGAGAATAGAATGGAAGTTTGTGCATGTTGTTGCAGTCCATCTTTGGTGACTGATGACAGGGAGATTCTTAGACTTTCTAAGTGTGTTAATTATTCAACTTACAATTTTTTTATGGTGTTAAGTTTGAAGAAATTGGAGGGTTTCTTTAATGTGGATTCGTAACATTTTGGTGTATGAACCAAGCGAAACCATTTGAAAAACTTTCTTCTTTCTCTCACATATGGGGACCATTACGATCAAAATCTTCTTTTCAAGCATTCTACAAAATGAACCATGACATTGGAAAGTAAATCTCATGGGAATGGCATGTAAGAGTGATATTAACTTCTAAAGTTGCAGGAAGTGAGATCGGGATCGTTTTGATTTTGTCTATTGTCTCAATTTGATTCATTTCACATTGATTAAAGTTGAAGCGTTTTGTAAAGTATAGAATCTAAATATCTTTCCAACAAAACCATTAATGTTTCAAAATTAAAATTAAAAAAAAAAATAAAAAATAAAAAATTGCAGGACTCCTAATTCTCAAAATTGATACACCTCATCAATCATGTAATTCTCATGATGTATAAAAAACTCACTACACACTCAATAGGAAAAATATTTGCATCAAAAATCCTTCGAGTAGAAAGTTAATGGAACTCACCTTCTACTTATGAGGGAAAAAAATCATGCACAAATAATCTGACTCCACATAATTGGCTTGCAATTGTAAAACATGAAACATGATAAAAAAAAACCCATGCAAGCTATTTATTTGACTCAAATTTTTTTATCTGATTTTAATCTTAGGATTCACTCAAAGGGTCGTGCACGCTGGAGGGACCATAATTTTGCCAAGCTGCCCGGCAAAAAGGAGTACATATTGTACACGGTGTACATTATGTTCACTCATCGGAGTAAGTGGAGCCGTCACATAAGGGAGACAGAAGCAGAGAGAATTCAGAGGGTTGCAATTGACTACGTTGCGTGATCCAGCCATACTGCGCCACGATTTCTGACAAGGCGCGAAGTGCAAAAGCTATTTGAAGAATGTTCACCGCCTCATATTGAATTTGGAAATAAAATAAAGGAGGGTCTTGGTGACAACTTCATTAGAGGAAATGGATCTGAGGCAACTTATGTGCAACGTAATCAGAGAATGAACTTCATCCTCTTATAGAATGCATATAAATTTTTTGCATGGTTAAACCTATGTTTCACTAACGTTTATAAGTTTAATTTGGATGAATGATGGATGAAATTTAATGACCACTTATCCTCATACATAATTGGTAGGCAGGAGTACATGGAAGACAAACATTTGCTCTACAATGGCAATTTTAAAAGGTCACATTATTGGGTTAATTGTGATTAGTAATTTTGTTTTGTTCTAAAATACTTATGATTACTCTTCTCCTTACTAGAGTGACAATCATAGTGCATAATGGTTTACGATGAATGTGTCGCAAACCGATTGGACACTTATTATCATTTGAAGTGTAAGGGCACTTGCATTGATTTCATTATAATAATACATGTCATATTGAATATTCTTCAATTTTACAGTTGTACTATCTTAGTGAACCATGAGTAAAGTATAGTAATTCAATTAGAATATGATATAACGTATATTTGGAGGTTTGATAGGAATGTGGATGTCTATATATATACTTCACAGTGAGCATACATAATTTTATGTCCAATTACTAAATATTTCTTATAAATTTAAATGTTGACTAATGTTCAAATTTAGCAATCTAATACTAAGTATTGAAGACAAAATATTATATGTACTATTTAATTCAAGATATGTTTTATTTGAGAGTCTCCCTTGGTTATAGTCTTGTACCATTTAGTTCTAACTAAATTTCTACAACAAATCATCTTTGAAACTTACTTTTTATGTACATCAAATATATATACTCAATCTTCATTGCAATATTTCAATACTTATTGTTGGAATGTAGGAATCATACATTTGTTGTAACAAGTTTGTCTCAAGTTTACCATAGGAATTTCTATCCATGTTTAGAATGAATCATAGAAACCCATACTTCATCCAAGTCTTACCATTGAACTTTACGAGTACAATTTAAATTTGTTAATAGCACATACTTGATCTTGGTTAGTAAATCAAGAAGTAAAAGGTTTTAATAAACGAGTGATTACATTAGAAGTGTAAGTTTTTTTAGAGTAAAATAGGGACAAGATTTGGTTAATTTTTACATATTGAGAAATTGAATTACAATTAAGTGTGAAAAATCATGGATAAATCATGATAACCATAGATTATTTCATATCATAGGAATTGATGTCTCTTTATTTTATTTTATTTGTCCTTGAGTTATGTAGATCTTACAAGGAATTCAACTGGTGATTGTCGGTGGCAGAAGTCTCGCGTTTGTTGACTACTAGTGGTCACCAGTCTTAAGTGGGGATGACCAGCGATCACCGCTTATCATCTCGCACCTCGTGTTGACAGGGTGTACAAGAGATTCAATTAGTGATTGCGGGTTACAGCAATCCAGGTCTCTGTAGAGAACTGGTGATTACCAGTCGCGAGAGGGAGGGGGTGACGGGTGACCAGCGGTTACCATCTCGCACCTCCCGTTGGGGTTTTAGCAGTGGGAGAACGTGCGCCCCAGTTTTTGAAAATTTTGGAGCCGTAGTGAGCATGAGCTTTTGTGAGGCTATTTTGAGGGTTTAGGCTTGTAGGTTTCCTTCAATTTTGTATTGGTTTATGGAGTTCGAGTGTTTTCACTTGCCATTTAGGGTATGCATTTGTAAGTGGCTGTGCATTTAGTGTATGCATTTGAACAATTTTCTAGTTGGAATTTATGTATCGGAAAAATTAAAGTTATATATATGTTGTGATGTTCCTATTTTATTAAATTGACTAAACACATGGTTTTTGAAGAGCGCTATATATCCTTCAACCATTGCTACAATGCAATGTTATTTGTTGGGTTGAAATCCAATCCATTAAGTAGTGGTTTTTTTGTAATAGAAATCTTAACTCAACCCAGGGTGTAATGAGATATCACATTTATTTTAGGGCAAGCTTTATAATTTTGAGTTGTTGATTTCTTTAACATTTGAGGTTGTTACCTCTAATAAAAGGGTCTTCTTTGAGCGAAAGAAAAAACATTCAGTAAATTTTTTTTTGGTACAAGGGTATTCATAAAGTAAAGAAAATAGCTTTCTTAATGGTGTTGTTTGGTAAGAATAAGTTTTACTATAGTATATGTTTGCCTTGGACGTTGCTACCGTGTGAGCGTTGAGCAGTGAGCGGTGAGTGGTGAGCGGTAAGATTTAGAATTTTTAGGGCTGAATTTGTATTTTTAGTAAAAATATTTCTAAAAATAGTTTTTAAAAAAATTTGAGAATAATTTTCGAATATTCCGAATATTCTCAAAAATATTCGAATATTCTAGACTTATAACCGTGGATTTAGTGACCCAAACCCGTGGAAATAAGGCTTAAATTCCCTGAATTTGTGAGACTTGAGCTACAAAACTCTACAGTAAATCACAAATTTTTAAATGTCAAGAGGTTTCTAAGGTAATATTTCTAAGTGAATAGTACTCCGAGTTAGACAAAATGGCAAGGTCTGCTGTACATGTAGGTACTGGTATAATAATTTTTAATAAGTTGTGAAAAAATATCACATATAGTGTGGAGCACCCAATCATTAGACTAACATATAGCATACGTAGATGAGGAGATATAAGGCATTCTAATCTGTAGCATGGTCTAGGATTCCTCCCTCCAGAATCTTTTTCACCTCGTTGAAACTAAGAGTGGCCGCGTGGATGAAGAGGTCAGCATCCGGATCAAATTTGCAAACCAATACCGTGATGAAGTATAGGTGCTTGCACGGTCGATATGGATCTCTCCTTCCTAACATAGAAATTGTTTTCTTGAACACTGGGCATGAGCAATCCGGGAATTTACTAATTGAAAGTCTATAAACTGCATCCGAATCCGACTCCAAGTCTACGATACATCCAAAACCAGGCTGCGGGATTATGGTCACTTTCATAATTTTGGCCCGCATTGAGGTGGTGAGACTCAATATTCTTCATGTGCTTTGAAGTCGCATTTGGAATGCGTTTCATGTTCTTCGATCTTCTTGACCTAGGGAACACGTCCGGCTTCTCCGGGACGGGAATATGGGACAAGTCTCTTGGTGGGGCAGCATTATTGAAAGTGCGGTTCGTAGGAAGCTGTTCTTTTTGTGGTAGTCGGAAGCCCGCATTCTCCAACGCCTCCATTTCATCACGTGTAAGGTTAGTCCCTATCTTTACAGGCTATATTGAAGGAATAGGGGGTCTGTCCTGGCTTAGAGAGAATGGCTCAATCCACTTGCGACGATGACCCTTCACACACCTCTCAATATCATCTGCACAAAAAAAGAACTGATCAATTTTTCTTGGCCCCTCTTGAGGGTGTTGCCATACTCCGGTGTAAGTTGGAGCTGCGGTCGCCTTCCCCTTCTGAATAATTCGTGAGTCACATCTTTTTTTACTCTTTCGCATGATACCCCAACATGCCTTGGCGAATTCTCCCTCAAACGGGCAATGTGCCACGACCTCTCGTCTACTTTAGTCTCCGAAGCAATGGTCACACGTTCAATACTTAGGTCCAGCAAAGGTGGATGGTATTGTCGGTAGCTCCTCAACTTCATCCTCTTCATGGATAGTACTCGATTTTTCGACAAGCTCGGGTAACCCTTCTTCTTCCATTCGAGGACGTGAGTAGCTCAAGGTGTCGTCTGTGCGTTTCATCATCGGCTCAATTGGAACATCACCTTACGTTTCTTGGATCCGAACACCTCGGCCCCCTCAAGGTGGGCGTCTCGGTACAAATCTTTTCTCGCTCCTGGATAGTCGAAGCGCCTTTGTGAGGCTCGATGGATCGCCGGTTCGTTGAGCTTTATGGGCAAGACGAAGTAAGAGTTCTTCGGATGTTGGTCCACTACCACCCTTGCCACCTCCGTTGAAGTCGTGGTAACCCACAACTTGGAGGAAAGCACGAACATAATCATCAACAGCTGCAACGTACAAGTCCCCACCCTTGTTGCCGGACGCTTGCAACCATTTGTTATGGATAGATTCCGCAAGGTTACATGAAGGCATCTCCGCCAACTCCTCTGCTGAATATTTATTTTCCTGCAAGGTGCAAAGACATTTGACTTAGTAACAAAAAAAGTTGATCACAATATCCAGAGCGGGTTAGACTTGCGTCACAGCAAGTCTGATCTAAAAATAGATTATTATTATTTTTTTAAATGATTGATATTGAAAAAGATTAAGAAAGCAGAATATTCTATACTAAAAAGTAAATATATTTTTACGTAATTATTAGACATCAATTCACGTGTATATAATAGCTACAGTGATGTGGACTCACCAATTCCATGAAGCCACCCCACCGCCTATATCGGAAATGCCGAATGCAAGCCGGTGTTCGAGGTGACCTAATCCAACTCGGAGGTGGCTTGCGCCGACGCCCACCACGCTCGGATCGCTTGAAGATCTTGTCTCCGCCTCGGCCATGGTGCGTGCATTTTTGTATTGCTTACAGAGATGTCGATGTTGATCCCGTAGTTCGCACGATGTATTGTTTGGTGTGTTTCTCTAGGGATTGCGTCCAATGGAAGTAGCAAGTCCGCTCGCGGCCTTCCATGGGCACTTTAGGGTCTCCGGAGCCATAAATGATCCGCACAGCTGCGTTCGGTTGGCTCCTGCGCACCGTCGGCCATGAACCTTGAAATCTGGGCGCTTCCACTCCGTTCCTGCCCATGACGTGGTTAAGATTCTTCCAGAAGACGATTTGAGCATCCCCGTCTTCAGACTGGAAATCACAGCATGCAATAGTTAGAATGCGGCAGATTTTCGAGTCATAAACGTGGCATGCCATGGTCGTCCAGTTCTTGACACGCTTGACGTGGTCGAACATCATCCAAGCATGTGACAAGTCGCCTCCAGGCTGCATACGACGAACAAGGTCAACACCGCTTCCGGGGCCGACCTCGGACATCTTAAAAATGAACACTTTGTCACTTTCATCTCCCTGGCCCGGAAGCGGTTACGTTGGATGTAAGCCCGATTCTGCCGAGGCCTCGAAGCTTGGTGATCCCATCAAGAACATCGTATCTGCGCAAGTGCTTAAAAGTGGTAATACGATTCCTGACGCTGGGAGAGTTCAGCTCTTTACACTGATCGAAGATAGGTTCTAGCTCCTGGAGGGTGAGCTTAGAGGTTACAGGGTCACCTTCTTCACGGAGAAGTAAGTTTCCGAGTAAGTCCTTGCTAGCCTCCATAACTATTTTAGATGTGGTAGCTTGTGGGTTACGTTCTACGTACTCCTCTATTAACTCATCAATCATTTTACGTGCACATCTGTAGTCTCCGACCTTAACAGGATGTTCGTGCGTACCGATATGCACACATGCCCTCTCTTGACTCTCCTCTCCGAATACGTAGAATATTTTAGCATGGCATAAAGCAACACAAATGGGAGGTTCTTTGCAGATCTTACAGACCAGTGATGACGAAGGAGGAGGCGCTTGGCCGACCGAGAAGGGGTCCTTGGTAAAGCCCTCAAACTCCACCTCATTAACTTGTGATCTACGGTCAGGTCTTAGCAAGAATCCGCAGTTCCCATTGTGGCATTGAAGATGACCTACACAGTTAGAGTAGCGGAAAGACAAACCGAGGTTGTTACTGATGTTAGTAGTCATTGTCCTGGTCCACACATGGCCGTTGTATCTTTTGTCCATCCCTTCCATAGATTTCGCTACCTTGGCAGCAGTAGTTGGTAGAACAGGAGGGAGAATGTACAGGACATCACCATTGAAAGTGTGAGGCAGGAAAGAGACGCTGTGAGTTCGGATGGAATGGAAATCTATTTTTTTGAGTATAGTTTTGTTGCGAGACATACTACCTAGTCTACAGAGCGAGGAAAGAATGTTTTTGGGTTTTACGAATTTGGACGCGGGAAGAGAAACGGGGGTGGTTCTAAGACTGTGTTCAGAACCTGAGGATGGAAGAGGCAGATTCGATGATATTCGACGGGACTGGATGGACGATTTTCTTTCATCGTCAGATGAATCCGAAATATCAGGGTTGTCTTATTAGACACAGACGGACGTCAGACAGACACAACATGTCAGACAGACATTGAGCCTCAGAATGTCTAATAGAATCTACAGAATCTTTTTTTTACCCTGGATTTACCCTGTCCCACGTTGCATCCTAGGTGGCTGCCACGTGGCCTGTACAACTCAGCAATACGCTTCGCGACTGCGCCACGTAGGACTGGACCAGCGGTCGCGTCATCTAGACCGGCGGTCGCCTTGGCCGGACCGGCGGACGCCTTCTCTGGACCGGCGGTCGCCTTAGCGACCGACGATCGCCCAGGTCGACCAACGATCGCCCATGAGCAACCGACGTTCGCCCCTGGGCGACCGCCGATACAGCGGATGGGCGAACGTAGCTCATAGGGCGACCGGTGGTCTACCCTCTAGAAACGAAGGACATGAACTTTGAAGAGCCATAACTTTTTCATTCGGACTCTGTTTTTGACGAAATCACTTGGGTTGGGTCCCAAATTAAGCCTTGTTTATGTGGTAAAAATTGCACACTCACAAAATTAAGTATGAAAAAATGGCATGCATTTTAGTGAAGGGAGTACTTGTTTCTTGGGTTTTTAAACATTTGGCATGTTTTACCATTGCAAGCCTATTATGTGACATCAAAAAGGTTTTTGCATGATGTGTTTTAGACAAGTGTGATCTTTAGATGCATCCCACAATCTTTGTAGTTGGAAGTATTTTGATCCAGATAGTTTTAGTATTGGCTTTGCAATGATATTTCTACGATGAAAAAAGTGAAAAAGTGGATGATTTTTGAAGAGATAGATCTCCTTCAACTATTGTTAGATTTTGAATTTACTTTTTAGAATGGGTTCCAATTACAGTGTTGTATTGGTGATAGGAACCTCGATCCATTCGAAGATATATTGAAGATAAGGTATAATTTGAGTGTAAGGGGTCTATTACTGGACTATATTAATTGTTTTGTAAACTATTTGGCAGTTTTTATCATTGCAAGACTACTATTCAAGCCATAGGGAAGTGTAAGGTGTATAGGGAAATAGAGAGGGAGAGTAGTATTTATACTTTTCCTATGTATTTTATATGAAACATGATCAAAAGTATTGGCCTATAAGATGAAGGTAAGTAGTTTCTATTAAATACCTAGGATTAATTAAATTTGTTGAAATGGGGTGTGTATAAACCGAGGGAAGAGATGATTCACTAATGATAAAAACCGCCAAATATTTTACAAAGTAATTAATATAGTCCAAACTTAGATCCCTAGCACTTAAATTATACGTTATCTTCAATATACCTTCGAATGAATCGAGGTTTCTATCACCAATACAACACTCTAATTGGAACCCATTCTAAAATGAAAATTCAAAATCTAACGATGGTTGAAGGAGATCTATCTCTTCAAAAATCATCCACTTTTTCACTTTTTCCATCGTAGAAATATCATTGCAAAGCCAATACTAAAACTATCTGGATCAAAATACTTCCAACTACAAAGATTGTGGGATGCATCTAAAGATCACACTTGTCTAAAACACATCATGCAAAAACCTTTTTGATGTCACATAATAGGCTTGCAATGGTAAAACATGCCAAATGTTTAAAAACCCAAGAAACAAGTACTCCCTTCACTAAAATGCATGCCATTTTTTCATACTTAATTTTGTGAGTGTGCAATTTTTACCACATAAACAAGGCTTAATTTGGGACCCAACCCAAGTGATTTCGTCAAAAACAGAGTCCGAATGAAAAAGCTATGGCTCTTCAAAGTTCATGTGCTTCGTTCGAAGAGGGTAGACCGCCGGTCGCCCTATGAGCTACGTTCGCCCATCACCTGGATCGGCGGTCGCCCCAACAGGAGGGGTCCAGATTGGCTCGCGGACACTTTGTCCTTGCCCCTAAGGTCGCCTAAAAGCGGTTGCCAGGGCGATCGCCGGTCTCCATACTGGACCGCCGGTCGCCTTCTCGCGGTAGCCAGGGCGATCGGCGATCGCAGTAGGCGACCGACGTTCGCCCCGGTGCGACCGTCAGTCGCCTAGCGAGGTTGCCCACTGTGACGTGTATTTTGATTTTCCACGTCATTATCAACCCTACGCCACGTAGGAAAATAGCTTTTTACCTCAAGGTACATCTCAGCAAGTTTTTTACTATGTAATTTTTGGTACGGTCGACATTTTCGTCGACTCGACGTCTAACAGACATGTCCAATACGACAAATCAGACAGACATTCCCAAAATTGTGTCTAATAAGACAACCCTGCGAAATATCGATTCGAACTTGGAGTCCGGGTTCGACCTTGACACGAGCAAGAACTGGAACAACAGTGGAGATGGTAGAAGAACTACGAGGAGTGAGGAGGACGGTGGAGGCGTTCATGACGGACTCTGTCAAACCATAGAGTCGATACTGACCGGGCCGTAGCTTATACATTTTAGAGTGACTCTCTAAGGCGACTGGTTCGACAAGGACAGAGTAGTCGACAACATTAGTGTTTGGATCCAAGACCTGATTCTCTAACCAGAGAGACGACTCATCAAACCCGAAACGAACTGCTAGCAAAGACGGAGTGACTTCTGCCAACCCATCCACCCCCGGAGGAATGCAGATGGGAGGACTTAAGTCTTCAGACCTAATGGCAATGACGTTTGCAGCGGGAGGCGAGATAGACGCAGGCGAGAAAGACAGCATCAACTAGCGCGCGGAGAAAGAGAACCTTTGGTGCGTCACGGAGGTTCAAATATGAGAAATTAATGTAATGTATTTGCATACGTATTGAACACTTATTTGTCGTAATTTCATATAATACAACCTACAGATACTCGATACTCCTAATCGTGAGCATGATAATTTGAAGCACGTTACTTAGGATACTTAAAATATCCCGACTGACATAATTGCATTAAGTGCTTAGGATTATAAATATGAGATCCGTCGATAAAATAAGTAGGGGTAGAAGGTGAAGTGACGGCGGCAGTCATTGTCAGAGTTTTAGTAGGATAATAGATGCGTTCAAAAGTTATCTTATTTTGGATTGTCAGACACGGTCACCGCGGAATGTTAGGGAATACACGGTGGCTGATTAGGGTTTTGCTAGCCGCATGGGAGAACTTAAAAAGGGACTACGAACTCATAGATCAGCCTCTTCACTTGCTCTGAGAACACTTTGAATCGTTAGGTGGAAGTTATCTCATTGAAAGCAACATGGACGAAACCGCGGGCGGTAGTGATAGAGGAATGGAAATAGGCCAGAGAAAGAAGAAGCGGAGGGGTGGTACGAAGTTTACTAATTCCAAAGCACAGAGGCGTAGTGCTTTGCGGAAGCGGGATGGGAGAAGCTGTAGTGGCGATGATCGGGAACCAGACGGGTACGATATCTTGATCGACGATGATGTGCTACCGCCATTCAGGCGGACCATCAAAATGAGATCGATCAACCTTGACAGTGTCGTAGAGAGTGTTGGAACAGACGAAGTTGAAGAAGAGAACGAGGAAGGGCGTAGGAAGCAGTTCAAGACGTCTAGCGATGTTTGCGTGTATGGGGATGATGATGGAGCTGTGGACTCAACATATGAGGTAATGATATTCTGTACGATATAAGATTGTGAATATTCGTAATGACTAAGTAATTTCCGTATACAAATATGGATTAATATGAACTTCTGATGATTTCAGGGCTGTAGAGGATCGGAAGAGGAATCCAGTCGATCAGGAGATCTAACAGTCATGTTTGATGAGAAAAGAGTCACTGATATGGGCGAGAGAGCAGAAGCCACTTTGGATCAGGAAACACAGAATGATGTAGCAGATGGATTTGAGACAAGTGCTGAAGAATTAGAGGAGGTACATGAGAAACCCTACTTCCTGGTTTACTGGGAAGACTTAGGGTTGGTTAAGTATACAATCAACGAGAATTCATTCTTCAATTCTATGTAGATTGGGCTTTTGACAATTCGATGTAATTCGGACCTTTCACAATTCGAGGAAGGTTGGACACGAGACCGTGTAATATATATTATAGTGATTTTATAGTGACAACGGCGTTTCATTTTGCGGGCCCCAATCTCGAAGTTGCGGGTCTCAATCTCATAATTCCGTGTCCTAAGTACCTACTTCCGGAGTAAGTATATAATGGAAATGTAAATGCAGTTTTTGAATAAAGATTACGAAGTGATCTAATAAATGTAAAAATAACGTAAATATTGAATGTGTCTATAGCAAAGACGAACAAGCGAGGGTACAACTTAGGTTGGGGGGTGTGGGCTGAGCGGGGGATGGGAATCGGCGGGGGTCGGGTCTCCGCGAGGGCCAAGTGGCCGGTTTTCGGCAAGGGCCGGGTCTCCGCAGGGGCCCGGTCAGGGTCTCCGCAGGGGCTCGGCTAGGGCCGGGTCTCCGCAGGGGCCCGGTCAGGGTCTCCGCAGTGGCTCGGCTAGGGCCGGGTCTCACCAGGGGCCCGGTCAGGGTCTCGGTCAGGGGCCCGGTCAGGGTCTCCGCTGGGGCTGGGGAAGGGCCGGGTCCTCGCCGGGGCGAGGCAAGGGCCGGGTCTCCGCTGGGGCGCATCTCGGGAGATCCCATCTCCGCTGCGGCGCATCTCGGCGGGGGCCGGATGTCGGCTGGGCGCATCTCGGCGTGATGAAAATTCCTTCGAGGCATTGATGTTGGCTGGCTCTTCGTTTGCGTGAGGGGTCGGTCGACGAAGCTCCGCCTCTAATCGCGGTGTAGTGACGATCGCAATTTGTCTTTTTGTTACTTTTATCAACGCCAATGCAGGGAAGAAATGACAATAGGCTCGGCGACTGTTGACTAAAAATACATGGAGGGAACAATAGTCACTGAAGAATGGGAATTTCTCATCTGATACTTGTGAGGTTTGTGAGGACGTGTTTTGTTGAAGTTGATGAGTGTTATCAGAAATTTGTAGGAAGAAGACAGAATGGCGGATCCAATCGAAGAAGAGGTGGCAGTACAAGGAGGAGGAGAGCACATTGAAGAAGTTTTGGAAAATGTGAGTTCACAGTCGACCGATTCTAGTATTTGCTCTGCATTTGACAGGGCACGCCGTTATGCTCCAAGAGATGCACTGAAGACAGAGGCGGAGCTGGAGGCCTGCAACTTCAAAAATATCAAGGTATCTTCAAGATCTCTTACTGCAACCTGTAATTGTATGTTAGCTAGAAACCCTAAATTGGATTTTTCAAAATTGGATGTCTGCTGGATGCGCTCTGTGGAACTTGCGATCCGGGAAGCTGGCTCCTCCTGCGATCCCGCGATGCGCCAGTGATGGTCCTCCTCTGATTCGGCAAGGCTGCAAGCCCTTTCCAAGCTAGAAGATTGAACTTGCTGGCTGCACATCCGTAGCGCTAGTGAATGTCGTCCTGGGATTCGTCGAACTCCGAGCCGTGATCGTGCTGTGAGGTGGAGGGTGCTGGATAGACATACCAGTGGTCGTGATGGTGTTCTTGGAGTCCAGTTGTTTTTCAAATTAGGGTACGTGCTTGATGCGCTCTGTGAATAATGAAAGGGAGGATGTTGGCTCCTCCTGCGTAGCTTCCGATAAGGTCCTCGTGGGATTCACGCACCCTGGGAGCCCTCTGCAAGCTGGAAGCTCGAAGTTGCAGGTTGTGCTGTGTTGGGCGCGGGTGTTCCTCGTGGTATTCCGCTCGAGCCATCGAGCCCTCACCGAGCTGTGAGCTGGAGGGTGGTGGAATTACATCCCCACGGTGGTGATGGTGTTCTTGCTGTCGATGCATGTGGATACGGGCCAGGCCAGATCGCCAGCAAACCAGTGCGGGCAAGGAGGCTTCTCACTGAGCCCGAGCATGTTGGATCCCCTTCTTGACATGAGCTTGAATGTTTTGTGGTCAAGTGTGATTGAAGATTGTTGATTTGAGCGGACGAGTGCCAGGCTTGCGTCGACGCAAGTCTGACACTTGTCCGCCAAGTTGGTCTTTTTTTTGCCAATTTTCCGTGCTTGCTTGCTGCGTTCTGTTCATGTTGGGATCGGGATGGCTGGCTTCGTGCCCATGATGATCCTCTGTGGGATTCACCCACCCTGCGAGCCCTCTGCAAGCTGGAGCTCGAAGTTGCAGGATGCCTGCGTTGGGCGCGTGGTGGTCCTCGTGGTATTCCGCTTGAGCCTTCGAGCCCTCACCGACCTGTGAGCTGGAGGGTGGTGGAATTACATCCCGACGGTGGTGATGGTGTTCTTGCTGTCGATGCATGTGGATACGGGCCTGGCCATATCGCCAACAAACCAGTGCGGGCAAGGAGGCTTCTCGCTGAGACCGAGCATGTTGGATCCCCTTTTTGACATGAGCTTGAATGTTTTGTGGTCAAGTGTGATTGCAGATGGTTGATTTGAGCGGACGAGTGCGAGACTTGCGTCGACGCAAGTCTGACACTTGTCCGCCAAGTTGGTCTTTTTTTTGCCAATTTTCCGTGCTTGCTTGCTGCGTTCTATTCATGTTGGGATCGGGATGGCTGGCTTCGTGCCCATGATGATCCTCGTTGGATTCACCAACCCTGCGAGCCCTCTGCAAGCTGGAGCTCGAAGTTGCAGGATGCCGCGTTGGGCGCGTGGTGGTCCTCGTGGTATTCCGCTCGAGCCTTCGAGCCTCACCGAGTTGTGAGCTGGAGGGTGAATGAGCTTGAATGTATTGTGGTTTTCTGTGGATGCAGATTCAGGTTTTGAGCGGACGAGTGCCAGACTTGCGTCGACGCAAGTCTGACACTTGTCCGCCAAGTTGGTCTTTTTTTTGCCAATTTTCCGTGCTTGCTTGCTGCGTTCTGTTCATGTTGGGATCGGGATGGCTGGCTTCGGGCCCGTGATGGTCCTCCAGGGATTCACCGACCCTGCGAGCCTTGCAAGCTGGAAGCTCGAAGTTGCAGACTATCCTGCGTTGGGCGCGTGGTGGTCCTCGTGGTATTTCTCTGAGCCTTCAGGCCTTCACCGAGCTGTGAGCTGAAGGGTGCCTGCTGTAAAAGTGGTATTCTTCATACCCCTCCAAATACCTTACCTATGATGTTGTAACTCGCTGAAACCCTAAAAATTCTCAATACTGCTCCCAATACTGCTCTCAATACTGCTCCCAATACTGCTCCCAACACTAACTCAGAAATCTCAACACTTAAGTTTAACACCTTTACATACAAATCATTTCATAATGTCATTGAAAAAAATGATAGTGGTACAAGCATTTCCTGCCCTGGCAGTGCTACCTGGTCCTTCCAGGTACCATGAACTGACCTAAGCCGTGGTTCCTGTCCCTATCACACACCACACACACGCTCCTAGCTCCAGCACGAGAGAGAGAGAGAGAGAGAGAGAGAGAGCTCCAAAACTCCCCCAAACCCTGGCCGCCAAACCCTATTCTCCAACCCTAGCCGCCTTCATCCATCCACAGGATTTCATCCATCCACAGGATTTCATCCCAGCGCAGGATTTCATCCCAGGACAGGACTTCATCCCAGCACAGGATTTCATCCCAGGACAGGACTTCATCCCAGCACAGAATTTCATCCCAGCACAGGATTTCATCCCAGAACAGGATTTCATTCCATCACTTAATAGACTACTAGAGGATTTACTCTTTTACTGGCTAGGTAAATCCCCGGTTAACACCTGCTTCATGCTCTGTGTGCAAGTTGGGATCAGTAATGCTGGCTTACCTGCGTAGCTTACGTGATTATTGTTGTTGGATTCTCGAGCCTTCGAGCCCTGACCGGGCTGTGAGCTGGAGGGTGTTGGAATCACATTCCCACGGTCGTGATGGTGTTCTTGGTTTGAAGTTGCCAAATTCTTTTTTTATGTTTGGGTGCTTGCTTGATGCGGTCTGTGCATATTCGGATCATGGATGCTGGCTCTTCCTGCGTATCGCCCGTGGTAGACCTCGTGGGATTCAGGAAGGCTGGACCTTGTGGGATTCAGGAAGGCTGCGAGCCTCTTGCAAGCTGTGAGCTTGGGAATGCTCCTCCACATTCCCTCGGTCGAGATGGTGTTCTTGGTGTTGATGCTTGAGAATTTGGGCATGGCTAACTTGAGCATTATGATTTGACTTCATTTTGCGTAAATTATGATTTTTGTGAATGTTTTTGTGATCTAAAGGTGGATTCATTAAGTATATGTTACTTTAAGTTTGGGTTTTTGTAATTTGGTACTTATTTCTCTGGTTCTTTGGGTTTTTGCAGGATCCATTAAATCGGGTTGCAGATCATACAGATGAGGATTCCGATGGAGATAGCGACCTCTCTGTTTTGAGAGATCATGTGTTGGCTATAGTGGAGTCCCGTCGATTAGTTATCGCATTGACTTCGATTCCAATTACTCCACCTCCTGCCTCACCTGTCCGTCACACTTCATGTAGCGACGTTGATCGGCTCGCAGTTAACATGCGAATTAAAAAGAATGAGGCCAGAGCTCGTCGTATACAGGAAAAGGAATTTGCTAGACTTGCACCTAGACGTTCTCCGCGACTTGCCGCAAAGATGCAATCTCTTTAGTTTTACCGAAACACTACATGATATGTTTATCATATACTAAGTTACAAAAAGATTATGTACTCATTTTTATATATGATTATTCATTTTGCACTATCTTATGCTTATTGTGGTGTGTTGTATTTGATTTCGTGGATTTTCAGATGAGCATAGCTCAAGTCCATCTCAATCAAGATGAAGAAGTCAACCCGCTTCATCTTAACCCTCCACAAAGTGCATATTCCGTACTTGATAGTGTGAGAAATGATGATGGCTTGAGAAGTGGAGTTCCGCAAGAGAGTCCTGATCCCCAACCTCTGGAAGGCGAATGCAATGCAGTTACAAGTGACAATCCTCTTGAAGCTGCAGTTATTCATCTACCATCGGAAGACCATGATGGACACCAATCTCTCTCGGATGATGAAGAATCTACTTTGCCTGAAGGTGTCAACGTTGGAAGCATTCACATGCCCGCCCATCTTCAGAACAAGGACCCTGACTGGAGTGCTAACGAGATGCGAATCCTTCACAAGAGTGACTCGATTGCAATCATCAACAGGTTACGCTACAAACCTGTTAAGAAGTCCCGTATGCTAATTCCACTTTGTCGCCTCGTTTGTTATCCGAAGGTCCGACCGATCTCCGAACAAGACGTCCGAAAGCTGGAGAATGAGTTCAACAAAGGCTACCGCGAAGGTGATCGAGTGATGTACGTGTCTCCCTTTGACAGAAAAGGCCGTCAAAAAATTGTTGACACTCAAGATGCACTTTGGACTAACCCGCTTTAATTTGGAAAGCCGCGAATGAAGAGTTCGAGAGTACGCTGCGGGCTGATCCAGATCTTCATAACCTTTGTGACAAATATTTCTATGTCTACGAAGGAAACCACCGTGTTACAGCGTGGATGCGCCATATCGAGAGGTATCACAAAAATGATCCCTCCTGGTACATTTCGGTTGATTGCATCGTACTCGATGCCCGTGGAGAGAGCAATCTACTTCTCGATGCTATGAACGACATTAACTGGTAAGTGAATGTCGCATTTTTTTAAAGTTGTTTGTTTTATGATTTTGTCATATACAATTTTTCTTATCTTTCAATCTATGTTGTAGGTCCACTGAACATGATCACGTCGAGGACAGTTTGTGTGCGAAACTCCAACGCATGAGGAAGTTTGGGAAGTTGAAACTCGAAGATTTCAAGGACGTCATTTCTCCAGAAGATTTCAGGATCTGTAAGAACGCCAAAGCCAAAAAGGAGACGTGGTATCCTGTCACAATAGACGTTTTTGTAAAATTTCTATACGCGGTACGTTCACTTTATATGTGCTCGACTCCTTTTCTTTAAACTTATTTAAAACATCTTCTCATTTCTCTTTTGGTTGTTATACAGAGGAGGTTAGCAAAGAAATCTGACGACGCTGAAGCTACGTACTACGCCACGGTTCCAAAAGATAAACAAACCGGACCAGGAGTATGGAGTGCCATGGATAACGCAATCAAGGCTGAAATCAAAGTAATTTGTGGCAAGAATTTCGACAAAATGGTCGCTGTGGCCAATATCAAACTCGGGAAAGTCTTTGCGAGAGAGGTATTGTTGGATGGGTTCTTCGATTTCTCACACTCTAACTGTCTCTACGTTCTACTGCTCTAATCAAAACTGTGATTGTGATGTGCAGATTAATTCTCATTACAACCAGAACCTGAAACCCGATATGACAATCGATCGCTTACAAATGGTGGCCACTACTAACGTGCACTTCGATTTCAAGGGAAAGTGGCTCCAATGGTGGAACTCATCAGACAAAGTTCGACGATCATTTCGATTCCCACAGGAACGCCCGATGAAAGACAAAGCTCTGGTTTCATTTCTACATCGTGCTTCTCTTTGGGCACATGTAACTTTCATATTTGTTCTGTGATTACAGTATTTGAGATTATATGTTACTTTTAATACTAACATGTTTCATGTATTCTCAGCTTGAGCAATCACTTGAAAGTGAATTGCAGAATCTGGTAGATAACGAGAACCTCAACATTGAGTGGTCTAGTGTTGTCCTCAAGCCATCCGCGTACATCGAGAAGTGGAGGTTGCTCTTATGGGAGAAGGCATTCGGAAACTATCTTGCTCCAAATGCAACTCCGAAGTTCATTAAAGGCTCGGATCTTCATAAGATTACTGGAGGCAAAGCTACAATTAAGCGACTTTTATTCCGGTATGTAATTTTTTCTTTCAAATATTGTTGAATGTGGAACTTCAACGTACTCAATTTTCCTTATCTAATTTGTTTACTTTTTTGTAGGTACTTAAAGCAAGAGCTCGTTGCCAAGGGTGCATTAGCTTCGTTCTCCGTTCCAATGGAGTTCGAAGACGTTGCAGTGACGAATGATCCACGTAGCTTTTTCTCCTCAGCCCAGCAAGAGCGGTTTACCAACTCCCAATTGACGACCGGTGGATGGTTCCTTGAGTGCGACAACAACTATGTGCCCAAGGAGGAGAAGCATCTTCTTCGGAATCTCGCTTTAAACCCAGCTGACTCTGAACCGATGGACATTGACGACGATGACGATGACGACCTCTCCATTCAGCCAGTCGCTCCTGATCCAATCTCTCCTCCTTCTTCACCGGTTGCAGTGCCCAAGTCTCGTGCAAACAGGAGGCGACGCAACGCTGTTGCGGAGCCTGTTGTAGATCTTCAGCAAGAATCCGAAGATATTGCTCCCCTCCAAGAAGACATTGCAGCCCCTGAAGATGCTGATCTGACTCAGGCTTCAGAGGGTGCGACAAACAATGCACATCGACGCAGTGCAAGACTCACTCAACTTTCAACAGGTGGACTTACGAATGCTGGGTCCCCTCTTCAATCATTCACCGTTGACCACAACTCTCAGCAGTCTCCGCGTCGCCTCAGCCAGCCAGTATTTGCCAAACGTCCTCTTCCGAAACCAAATCACATTGGTAGCAGCTCGTCGTCAAAAATTTCAGTCACTCTGCCAATGTATCTCGAGAAGGGCAACATTGGAGATTTGGTTCATCAGTCGTCGAAGACTGCAAAATGGGATTCGCAAATCCTGGATATTGTCGAGCACATCAAGAAGGTATAATTTCATACATTTGTCATTTTTAATCTCCCTAATTACGTTTTGTACTTGTGAATCAAGTAACCACTTTCTAATTATTTACGTGTACTTCAGATTGGCAAAGACCGTAAGTACCCGTGTTCGGCGATGGAGTTTGATCCGAAGCATCCAGGGATTGATCTCATTTTTGCAGATGCTCCCGAGAACTTGCCTGTACCGGGTGTGTCTCCAACAGAAATTCCATCCTGGAACCGGCGGGAGAAAACCTACTTTGAGAGCCTCTTTGTGTTTGCCGCCTATCATTTGACAGACGTTGGAGCCATTCTTCTGATGCATCCCAAATGTCGTAGAATCGAGCGTACTCTCGATTCTGAGTCTGCAACATATAGTTTTCGTCTAGTTCGAGACTGGTGGGGATATAATCCCCTACCTATGGCCTCTACCGTACCCAAACCGAAAGAGGTACGGAACAGATTCTAGTTTCAAATTTCACGACTCATAATTATTTCCGTCTATGCTTCTATGTTAACGTATTTGTACTTGTGTTTTGCAGACTCACTGCTTCCATATCGAAGTCTATGTTCGTAAAGGGTATGTTTCGAAGTTCCAAACTCGGCAAGTGTCACACGCATACGCGGGTGTGGCAATCGTACCTGATGAAGAAGACCACCTCTGTAACTTTGCAGAGAAAGAAACATTGCGTTATCGTCCGGACGGTACGCCCTGGCGAGGCTCACGAGAGAAGTACCCCTCCTTCATTCAATTTTTCGTCGATTGTCTCACGGACGATGGAGGTATTGTATTCGACTGGAGCGCAAGTACAGGTAATGTTTCCATAATCACTACTTTAGAATTTGTTTATACATTTCGCATTTCTAACGTGTGATTCTGATTTTGTAGGTGCATCTGTGATTGCTTGCGCGCGCTCCAACCGACACCTCATCGCTATGGAACCGGACGAAGAAATCTTTGATGGCGTACTAGCGGAGTACAAGAATGGTCCTCCCGGTGATGAAGAAAGTGGAGAATCGGCCCCTCCCGCGGATTATGACTCTGACGAACCGGTCGTGAAGAAGCCACGGAAGTTCATTGGTGTGTAATACCATCGTGTATTCTGTTTATCGATTTTTAATTACGCACTTACAATTCGGTAGTACTGACTTTCCTTGTACTTTTAGGATCGCAGGTCTGAAGGAGCGATTGACTCGCAACGCTCATCTCTACAAGAGCCCACCATCAAAATTCACCCTTCCATCGAACGCCGAGCGTCTTGCTCAAGAGTTTGTTCAAGCTCCATCTCCTATTTTGTTTGACACTCCACGTCGACGTTATAACAATAGTGTGCTTAAGTTTATAGACTTTGAGGCTGATCAGTGTGATCAGCACTTTAATGGTACTACACCGTCTGCCTAGTTTGTGATTTGCTTTCTGATAGGTACTGGACATGGTAGAGCCAGACATTCGTAGTTTACTATGATCTATTACTTACATACTATCTATATGAGTTTTGCAATATATATGGTTTTATATTTTTATTTATCGTTATTTTCGTTTAAAGCTTAAGCTACATTAAGTGTTTCAACTATTACTCTAAGTATCTGAATACAGTGTAATCTAAGCCATGCATGCCTTTAACGGTGATGTCAGCCCTAATTTTGTTGCAACTTCTTCAACTCCAATTTCGATGCATCGGTGTATGTAAATGTTTAAGTTTTAAACTCAATGCAGACTAAAAATTTTATAATGTTTTTTTTTTATTTTCCATTGGAGTGAGTGAATCTTGCCAATGTTGGTAGAGGCTATAGTTCAATATTTGTATAGCTCAGGATAGCTGCTGTACGACGCAGTGCAACGCTCAAACGAGGCCGAGGAGAATCGAACTCGGACCACTACAATGCCTCGTGAATGTCTTTCTGTACACCTTACAAGGAGACACGGAAGGACGACTTGTAGTTATAAACTTCAGATTATATAAACCGAAGCATTTACGTATAATTCTGATAAATGTAATAGGAAATTGATGACGTCAGCCCTAATTATACTCTACAGCTTCAAATTATTAATGTACATTTATTGAATTGTATGGGTTTCACATGATGATGTCACCCCTAATGTAAGGAACTTTTATTTAAACTTGCAAATGTGGATTACTTATGAAATATTGTAGGACCCCATTACAATATATCGAAATAGATAAAGGACCTATGCCCACGGGTTTGGGTACTTTTATACCTAAAAATAACCATTTCAAAATTTCGGAACCACCCATTCCATGGTAATAGGGTCACTAACTTTAAAAAAAAAATTATTCTTACCGCTCAAACTTTACCGCTCACCGCTCAACGCTCACACCGGTGGTTTCCCCTGTTTGCCTTAAAAGTTAAACTTTTAAGATTCCATATTATTCATTTAGTACTAATACAATATGATTTCGTATCAGTGGGGCCGAATTACTCCAAATTTGATCTACTTTATCTACACTAAGTCTATTACAAAATTGTAAGGTTGGGATCCATTAGAATAGGAGAGGGAGGTTTGCACCATTCTAAAGAAACATTGCTCAAGTAAAGCAATGTCTTTGTAATTGCTTGAGCAACATTTTAACCTCAAATCCATGAAATGTAGTTAATGTTGATTGAGTTGTTCAAAACATTGCTTCACTTTAGCAACATCTGACAAAAGAAAATGTTACAACCCCCTCTCTTAGTCTATATTAGATAGGGTGTATGAGTTCTTAAATGCTTTTCGACATGGATTATTTTCATACTTCCGTACAAATTTTGTAATGAAGCAAATGGAAAAAATTTGTTTAATGAGAGATAAATAACCATTACGATTAACATTTGTTCTTATTTCGAGCTTCTCAAAATGAAGCATTGTATTGGAAAGTGAATTCATTTCAAAGCCGTTGGGAATGGCTTCTAAAGGTAGTGTCAACCCTTACCCGTCCCTAGTGTTGAAAAAGGACATTTTGGATGAAGGGCAAAAACTTTGAAGACGCATAAATTACTATGTCTAAATTACATTTTCACCAATTCCTTTGGATTGAGTGACATATTAAGTGTGGTTTGTGTGGTAAAAGTTGTATACCCATCAAATCAAACCAAACTTTCTTTGAAAATGTCTTTTTGGCTAAAAATAGCCCAAGGAGGTTTAGACGTAAATATATAAATAGTTCAAAAAGTGATTTTTACAATTCAAATAAAATATATTCAAGTAATATGAAAATAGAAACATCATCACTTGTTTTTAGTAAATACAAGAGTATAAATTTCAAAACAAAAATCACCATTACCACTATAAATTAAAAACAAAGTATTTAATATCAAAAGAAAATCTTATAAAAAATTGATAAAATACCAATACAATGTAATATATACTATTTCTTACTTACGAGCTATTGAAGAGTTAATTGGTTTCAACCTTTTGACATAATAGTAATCAAATCAAGAAGACCCACTACACTAAATTTGATAATTAGTGCTAGATACACTAATTTACATAAACATGTTATAAGTTTTTATTGTTGTTCAATAATTTTACCCACTATATTGGCCAAGATGGGGGTCCTTATATAGTATCAGAATCAATGCTCTTGGTAAATTTTTTTAAACAAAAGTAAAAACTTATAGCATTTTCAAATCTTATAATAATCTAACACTAATTATCAAATTTAGTGTAGTTGAATGTGGGGGGCTTGCAGGATTTTTGTGTTAACCATTGCTCAAGTAAAGCAACGTCGTAGAACTTGCAACAAGCTAACCCCTAACTCTCCTTAATGCAAAACGGTCTAAGTTACAAAACTTGACCTTCTTTCAAATTAAGCTCAAAAAATCTCAATCTAAGTCTTATTTAGAATATTCAACCGTAAGATTTCAAAGTTCACTTGACATTTATCTTATATACCAAATTTGAACTGTTCATTCTTCCTCATTTGTGAGATTATAACCGTCAAAGTTGGTTGAGTTTTTCTCCTGCTCAAACCTCCAAAACCCGTTTCCGGTTTTAAGGAGAGTAAGGGGTTAAGCAAATTGTTATGCAACGTTACATTTTGTTAAACAATGTTGTCAATAACTTTCATAAATTTGACTATAACATTGCTAAAGCTAAAGCATGGATGAAAACTTTGCTTCACTTAACCCCTAAAAATCCAAGCGTTTCCTCGACCTCCAAAACCAAAAACTGCCATTTTTCACCTTCATTGGGAGATGCGGAAATGGAGAAACTTTTTTTTCTGGTTTAGACTTTGAACCGTAAGATCTTGTACCTAACTTGTATACAAAGGACTAGTCAAAATTTCAACCGTTGGATGTTTGTCATTTGTGAGATCATAACAATCAAAGTTTGACCAACACTTTTTTTTGCCGCTGCGTGAGAGGCATTGTCTAAATGGTGCCAAGGGCAACTTGATGATTGTTACTCCAAACATTTTTCCCTCATTTTTTTTCATGTAGGTAATCAAGTTGGGTACGATCATGCAAAATTTTAGAAACCAATTCCACTTTTTGACCTTAATGTAAATTATTTTATGAAAGAAGGTCTAAAAACAACAATATAGTAAAACAAGCACCACATATGATATATTTAGTTTGAGAAAAATCTAGACGATGAGTAGGTGCATTTATGAGAATGTGAATTTTGAAAAAAAAAATCTTGGAAAAAATCCAAAATCTCAAATTTTGGCAATTTTTGAAAGAAAAAATTGTAAAATTACTAGAAATTGTGAAGATTGTTTTTGAAAGTTTTGGAGGCTGCCCTTGTAAAATTGGTAAACTTTCTGACTTTGGATACTTTGGAATTTGAATAGTAATTTGGTAATGAATATATTTCCTGAAAAAAATACTTCAAAAAAAAATTATTTTAAAGTGCCCGTTTTGGACTTGAAACCTAAAATTTCTAGATGAAGGTTATAAAATTAAAATTTGGCTTTGCAATTTTTACCACATACACATTACACTATGGGGAGTGTACAGTAAAAATCTTAGGCAGAAATATCAATTTAATTGCTTAAAATGAGCTGCCCGAAATCTCAGAAAACCGAATCGGTTTTCCTGGATTTTTAGGGGTTAAGCAATGTTTCAACAGAATGTTATAGAAAACATCACAAACTTTCTCTCAATTTTATGTCTTCATATGCATTGGATTTGAGTAGCTCACATGATTCAGATGCCTAAGAAGTCACATCACAATCACGATCACGCCTAATCATCATGATCAAAGTGGCTGCCCCTCAATTGTTCCCATATTGTTCGCAGTTCCCCAATTCCGTTCCCCAAAGATTGATGGTCGAGTTTCAAGCTCTGGTGATGTGCGGCCAGAAGTTACAGTGAGGGAAAGGCGGGAGAGAGGCACTGCCCTCGTTGCATCACGTTATCACTTTTTTGTTTGAGGCATCGTAGCAACCTCATGTTGCTTCTTCGCATTATCGGACTGCAATGCGATGAGCTTGTTTGAGTATGTACGAGTCTTCTTATTGCAGAAATGTACAGTCCCCTACATATTGCTTACGAATTCTAGCCGCAGTGAAGTACAGTAGAAAAACTGTAAAACTTTGGAATGCGAGAACTTGCTCAAAAATTGATGGATTTCAGAATTTCAAAGAGCGTTGGAATGCTAGAGAAGTGTACTTCAATATCACAGAAAAAAATATACATATAAAGGTCAAAAACAAATAAGCATTTTTATTTCCTTACACACTATCTACCACCTAGTACTTCCACCCCTAGCTGAAATCACTGCTCTAATTCGATCGGGCATGGTTGAAATAAGGCGTTGCAACTGCTCTAAGAGAACCTCATTCCATACTTGTTGAACGCATTCTATCTATTCTAGCTTACTTTTTGGCATGGTGTGATAACAAGGCCGATCTTTAAGTATCTTCCACATGTTTTCAATGGGATTTAGATGAGGTGAGTACGGAGACCAATCCAACTCCTTCATGCCATGAGCTAGTCTCCAATCCTCTGACAACTTACTTCGATGAATAGGAACTTCATTTTTCATGAGTATGAGCTCATGAGGACTATCGTGCATGAAATAAAACCCGCTCAAAGTACTTTCATACACATTTTTTACAAAATGTGCAGCACTTCTTTCTCCTTGAGGCATAATAACTAATGGAGATTTGTCAGAACCAGTGAATGCACCCCAAATCAGGGTTGTCTTATTAGACACAATTTTCGGAATGTCTGTCTGATTTGTCGTATTGGACATGTCTGTTAGACGTCGAGTCGACGAAAATGTCGACCGTACCAAAAATTACATAGTAAAAAACTTGCTGAGATTTACCTTGAGGTAAAAAGCTATTTTCCTACGTGGCGTAGGGTTGATAATGACGTGGAAAATCAAAATACACGTCACAGTGGGCGACCGCGGGTGGGCGACCTCGCTAGGCGACTGACGGTCGCACCGGGGCGAACGTCGGTCGCCTACTGCGATCGCCGATCGCCCTGGCAACCGCGAGAAGGCGACCGGCGGTCCAGTATGGAGACCGGCGGTCGCCCTGGCAACCGCTTTTAGGCGACCTTAGGGGCAAGGATAAAGTGTCCGCGAGCCAATCTCGACCCCTCCTGTTGGCGCGACCGCCGATCCAGGTGATGGGCGAACGTAGCTCATAGGGCGACCGGCGGTCTACCCTCTTCGAACGAAGCACATGAACTTTGAAGAGCCATAACTTTTTCATTCGGACTATGTTTTTGACGAAATCACTAGGGTTGGGTCCCAAAATAAGTCTAGTTTATGTCGTAAAAATTGCAGACCCATACAATTAAGTAAAAAAAAATGGCATGCATTTTAGTGAAGGGAGTATTTGTTTCTTGGGTTTTTAAACATTTGGCATGTTTTACCATTGCAAGCCTATTATGTGACATCAAAAAGGTTTTTGCATGATGTGTTTTAGACAAGTGTGATCTTTAGATGCATCCCACAATCTTTGTAGTTGGAAGTATTTTGATCCAGATAGTTTTAGTATTGGCTTTGCAATGATATTTCTACGATGGAAAAAGTGAAAAAGTGGATGATTTTTGAAGAGATAGATCTCCTTCAACCATTGTTAGATTTTGAATTTTCATTTTAGAATGGATTCCAATTAGAGTGTTGTATTGGTGATAGAAACCTCGATTCATTCGAAGATATATTGAAGATAACGTATAATTTGAGTGCTAGGGATCTAGGTTTGGACTATATTAATTACTTTATAGAATATTTGGCAGTTCTTATTATTGCAAGGCTACTATTTGAGCCATAGGGAAGTCCAAGATGTATAGGGAAATAGAGAGGGAGAGTAGTATTTATACTTTGCTTGGACCGGCGGTCGCCTGAGCAACCGACGATCGCCTATGTGGTTGAATTTATATGGGGATATTTGAATTGCGGGGTTTGAAGCACGGGGGCATATGTAAATATATAAGCAAAAAGGGAGTGGAAGGGGTGTTGATAACTTTCCTAGGTGATTCATATTGTGTAAAAAATATGGTATAAATCTTAGGGGCACGGAGACTAACGAAAGTATTTTTCCCAAATTTCTAAAAATTAAATAGTCATGTGAAAGTAGGCGGTGTGGGCACATGCATACGAAAACAAAGTGGGGAATGTAATTTGAACATTTGGACTACACTAAATAGGTACATTAGTGTTAGATTTTTATAAGATTTGAAAATCGCTACAAGTTTTTACTTTTGGGATAAATTTTTTACCAAGAGTATCGATTCCAATACTATGTAAGGATCCCCATCTTCACCATTGTAGAGGGTACAAATATTGACTAATAGTAAAAACTTATAGCCTATTTATGTAAATTAGTGTATCTAACACTAATCTACCTATTTAGTGTAGGTAATATGGATCATATAAAAATGATGGAACCATCAAAAATATTATAGGACAACTTTGTACTAAAAATAAGAAAAAATCCATAAAGGGGGTAAGGGGACAATTTAAACCCTTAGACTACCTAATGATGACCCTATGGAAATGATGGTGTTATTTAGAAAATCGTGGGGATATGTCAGCTATAGGTCATCATTTACTTGTAAGTCATTTGAATGAGTAGAATATTGAATGATATACGGAAAATAGATTTGTGGAAAGGGATAACGATTTTAAAACTTGTGTTGACTAAAAAATACCTTATAAAAATTATGAAAGAACAAAATTTCCCGTAAGAGAAACGTATCTACATGTTATGATTTACTTTGACTTTGTAGGATGCTAAGTAATAGAGGAAGTTATACTAAAGGGGGGAGGAGGTGGTTTTATTATTTTCTCTAACCGTATTAAATATATTAAATCATGAAAGAAGCCACATGGAACTTGGATTTACATGGAAGGAAATACTTGGTGTTAATTTGATTCAACCCTGGCATGGTATAGGATACTTGGTGTTAACTTCATTCAAAACCTCCAAATCGCGCGACCGCCAATACAGCGGATGCACGAACGTCGGTCGCTAGGGCGACCGCCGATCCAGTTGATGGGCGAACGACGCTGACATGGCGACCGGCGGTCTACGTGATGGGCAAGGCACTCAAGGAGAAAGTGTCCGCGAGCCTCCGCGCACCCCCTCCTGATGGGGCGACCGCCTATCCAGCCGATGGGCGAACGTCGGTCGCTTGGGCGAACGTCGGTGGTTAGGGCGACCGCCGATCCAGTCGATGGGCGAACGACGCTGATAGGGCGACCGGCGGTCTACGTGATGGGCAAGCACCCAAGGAGAAAGTGTCCACGAGCCTCCGCGCACCCCTCCTGACGGGGCGACCGCCGATACAGCGGATGGGCGAACGTCGGTCGCTAGGGCGACCGCCGATCCAGGTGATGGGCGAACGTAGCTCATAGGGCGACCGGCGGTCTACCCTCTTCGAACGAAGCACATGAACTTTGAAGAGCCATGACATTTTCATTCGGACTCTGTTTTTGACGAAATTACTTGGGTTGGGCCCCAAATTAAGTCTAGTTTATGTAGTAAAAATTGCAGACTCATACAATTAAGTATGAAAAAATGGCATGCATTTTAGTGAAGGGAGTATTTGTTATTTGGGTTTTTAAACATTTGGCATGTTTTACCATTGCAAGCCTATTATGTGACATCAAAAAGGTTTTTGCATGATGTGTTTTAGACAAGTGTGATCTTTAGATGCATCCCACAATCTTTGTAGTTGGAAGTATTTTGATCCAGATAGTTTTAGTATTGGCTTTGCAATGATATTTCTAAGATGAAAAAAGTGAAAAAGTGGATGATTTTTGAAGAGATAGATCTCCTTCACCCATTGTTAGATTTTGAATTTATTTTTTAGAATGGTTTCCAATTACAGTGCTGTATTGGTGATAGGAACCTCGATCCATTCGAAGATATATTGAAGATAAGGTATAATTTGAGTGTAAGGGGTCTACTACTGGACTATATTAATTGTTTTGTAAACTATTTGGCAGTTTTTATCATTGCAAGACTACTATTCGAGCCATAGGGAAGTGTAAGGTGTATAGGGAAATAGAGAGGGAGAGTAGTATTTATACTTTTCCTATGTATTTTATATGAAACATGATTAAAAATTTTGGCCTATAAGATGAAGGTAAGTAGTTTCTTTTAAATACTTAGGGTGAATTAAATTTGTTGAAATGGGGTGTGTGTATAAAAGGAGGGAAGAGATGATTCACTAATGATAAAAACCGCCAAATATTTTACAAAGTAATTAATATAGTCCAAACCTAGATCCCTAGCACTCAAATTATACGTTATCTTCAATATACCTTCGAATGAATCGTGGTTTCTATCACCAATACAACACTCTAATTGGAACCCATTCTAAAATGAAAATTCAAAATCTAACAATGGTTGAAGGAGATCTATCTCTTCAAAAATCATCCACTTTTTCACTTTTTTCATCGTAGAAATATCATTGCAAAGCCAATACTAAAACTATCTGGATCAAAATACTTCCAACTACAAAGATTGTGGGATGCATCTAAAGATCACACTTGTCTAAAACACATCATGCAAAAACCTTTTTGATGTCACATAATAGGCTTGCAATGGTAAAACATGCCAAATGTTTAAAAACCCAAGAAACAAATACTCCCTTCACTAAAATGCATGCCATTTTTTTTTACTTAATTGTATGGGTCTGCAATTTTTACGACATAAACTAGACTTAATTTGGGACCCAACCCAAGTAATTTCGTCAAAAACAGAGTCCGAATGAAAAAGTTATGGCTCTTCAAAGTTCATGTGCTTCGCTCAAGAGGGTAGACCGCCGGTCGCCCTATGAGCTACGTTCGCCAATCACTGGATCGGCGGTCGCCCCATCGAGCGACGTTCGCCCATCGGCCAGATCGGGCGGTCGCTTAGGGGCTTAACGTCGGCCGCTTATGGGCGATCGTCGGTCGACCTGGGCGATCGTCGGTCGACTTGAAGCGTCGTCTTGTCGCTAAGGCGATCCCGGTCCAGAAGAAGGCGATCCCGGTCTAGATGACGCGACCGCCGGTCGATCCCCTACGGGCGTGATCGCAAAACCATATTTTCGAGCCGTCACACACTACGTGGCAGCCACGTAGAATGCAACGTGGACAGGGTAAATCCAGGGTAAAAAAAAGATTCTGTAGATTCTATTAGACATTCTGAGGCTCAATGTCTGTCTGACATGTCGTGTCTGTCTGACGTCCGTCTGTGTCTAGCAAGACAACCCTGCCCCAAATCATCACATATGTTCTTCCAGATTTGAAGGTAGGCGCCAAACATTCTGCCAAATATTTTTCATGAGGTTTTCGCCATATTCGAATTTGTCGAGAATTCTTTTGAAGTTCAAATGACGATTCATCTGTCCAAATGACCTTGTACCAATCTTCTTCCGTCCAATGCTTATACTTGCGAGCAAATGCTAACCTAGTTGCTTTATGCACTACATTGAGATATGGCTTTCTTGAAGCTATGCGATTTCCAAAGCCTAGCTTACGTATATATTTTCGCATGGTATTGTGATGCACCTGATATTTTGCAGCAAGACTAACAAGACGTTGACGTTGATCTTGATGAATGCCTTGAGTCAAGATGCGTAGCGCGCGATCAAACAATTTGCACAATCTGTGTCCCCCACTTTGAGTTGTCATGCAACCATATATCTTCCATTTAGTGATAACTGTTGAAATTGTCGAGCGAGGCATGCTCAATTTCTCTGCAATATCAGATGGCCTCATCCCACCTTGGTGCATTCCAATAATGAGTGATCGCTCCTCATTTGTAAGTGTTCGCTTCCACATTGAACCTTGATGTAAACTGTGCTCAACTAGTTCAAAAGAAAAACATTTCATTAGTTGAGATATGCAAACGGTATGCGACGGTGTGCGAAAGTTCTCATAAACACCAGCCTAGTACACACTCAAATGCTAACACAATCATCTATACTCAATTGATGCTCACATATTAGTTGCTATACAAAGAGATGAGTTGGGAGACTCACTTTCAATAAACAGAGAACTCTGCTTTCTAATGAGCACACAAATCACAAGACTGGAACCCTCACATGAAGATGACCAAGCTTGGAGTCAACTCAGAGAAGCAGCTCTCACTTAAAGATATTATTTGATCAAATCACCTCTCCACACAGGTAGGACTTCCAAATCAACTCATACATCACACTGCTGGTACTCACTCATGGACAATCCCCATTTTATAAGCCACTACCATTTATACAATGGTGTATGCATGGGTATGCTCCTCATCATTCATAAGCCCCCTTTACAAAATACCACATGTCTAAAACATATTAGAGCATTGATTGCTCAATGCGGCATTGCTAACACCAAACATACTTGGTTGTGTGTGTCAGGCCACTTTTCAAAGCAACATTTTTTGGCCATTTGGTGGATGGTGGTGAAATTCTTATCACCATAATGAATGCTCCACGCCTTCATGCAAAATATTATATTATCCACACATAGGACAAACTTAGGAGTCTGTTGAATATTATAATATCCACACATAGGACAAACTTAGGAGTCTGTTGACCAAATTTCTTTGCAAGAGGTGCTCTAATCTGGGAGTTCTAGACAATTTTCCACTCCTGTAAGACATGAAGCTCAAGGACTGGAGGCATAGAATTCGTAAGCAATATGTAGGGGACTGTACAACTTAATAATGGATTGCAATTGTTCATAAAGGAAATCTCTACATATCAATGAATTGAGGTGAACACATGTTGAATCTCCTTACAAGGCTCACAAATTGCCCATTTTGTGGAGAGAATGTTGATCGTAAAGGTAGCTAGTTAATCTTATTTTGAGGATAAACCAACTAACATACTTGAATTGTACGAGTGTGAAGATCATGAAAACATAGTAATTATTAAAAAAAATTGGAGTTGGGGTAGAATCATGCACTTGCAAATTGATGGTTCGAAAAATAGCAATTAGAGGAATTAGGTGGACCATTCCATCCTCAAAATATGGTAGTTTATTCTTATATCCAAATTTTGAGGATGTCCTTATTTTTTTTTGGTTGCTACACAAGGTGGACTAAATAGATCTGTCAAATATTATGACCACTGCCATGAATGTTTCAAAATTAAAAGGGTGTTTGAACAATATATATGTGCAGTCATAATCATGGTTTTGAGAGAGAATTCTCATGCTTTCATTTGTCGTTGACTTACTTTGGCCTAGATTTATTTGTGCATGAAAGTATATTTTTTTTACTAAGAAATTACCATAATTAGAATATTTCAAAAACGCTCAAAGTTACAAAGAAGAACATATGCAAAAAAAAAGACCGTTTCCACAAGTATAGGACAATCCTTGTAGTCTAATAACTATGATAATAATATCATAGAACACAAGCATTCCATTGGAAATATAAAATCTACTCCATTTGAAGATTATTATCTCACCACAATTGAAGTTTATTTTGGGAAAACTTCGAGAAAACTTTAAAATTGACATGCACATTACTGAAAAAATTTAAGCTCAATACTTCTTAATAGGTAGATATGAAGTATTTACAAATCTTCATGCCTCTATACTTTTCACCTAGTAACCTTCATGCTCTACTCTCTTATTTTACCAAAACTAATTTTTCATGTAAACTCATAACTTATTTGTCGTAAATATGCGTTCAATCAACTACACGTGCAAGATTTAGAACTCAATGTAATGCTATGAGAATGGGACTGCAAAATCACAAATAAGGGGGCATTCATATTTCATAATGCACAAGCATTTGATAAAAAATTGAGCAAAGGTGCCCAAGCACTGTTGAGTACACAACTGATTGACTCACTATATAAGGTCGAGGCACCTAATACCGACCACTTAAGAGAATTCCTACCTAAAGGGGAGGTGTATAATCGGAGAGTGATTTTTCCTTCATAGAGAAATACATATCACCAGGAATGCAACTTTAATTTTTATACTTTCTCCAATATGTAAATTACTATGAGTTTTGAAGGCCAAAATTTTACTCATACACTAAACCGATATGTAGGTTCACCTAAAACCGTATGTAGGTTCACCTAAAACCGATAATGAAGCAACTAACATTTTTAATACTTTTTAAATATTTTTTTAGAATCAATCAATGTAACATATCAATTAAGAGAAATACAATCATGAACCTAAGAAGCATAGCTACTCAGCGAGGAGATTTTCTATGAGTGGATTTGGAATACTCTACTGGTTGGTTATGGGTATGTGGTCGGATATGGGTGTCTTGACCTTAAAGCTCGCCATCCAAAAACGTATGGAGGCAAGGAACTCCTTTTAAACCCACAAGCACCCAACCTAGGTAATTTCCAAGTGCCCTGAAGTGCCCGAGAAAGTACCGAAGAAGGCACAAATGACTTTTTGGTATTTTGGGCGACTTAGATGAATAGTAATAGTATAGTGTTTTAGCCTATAGTACATTGTGGATGTGACAATATATACATGGTGTATGTGGTAAAATTTGCAAAGTCACATTCTTTTTATCCAATCTCTTGATGTACATTTTAGTTCACAAGTCCAAAGGGGTACTTAGAATAAGCCTTTTCACATAAAATATTTTTTAAAATTCTTTCTTTGTAATTTGTTCGCAATCAATTTATTAAGTGACGCAAATTGAAATCATAACAAATCTTACAAGGGCACGCTTCCAAGTTTTAATTGTTAAAAAAAAGTCTTCCAAAATTTGTCAAATTAAGAGATTTAGAAATTTCTATTATTATAATTCCTTTAGTTTCAAAATTATTAATATATATAAAACTAGAATTCACAAACTTATGAATGTAACTAGTCAACTTTTAGTTTTTTTCTCAAACTAAATATACCTAATGATGCAATGTAGGTGTTCATGGTGCTGACATGAACTGCTCAATATCTCTATGTCATTCTCTAGTGCTATACGTGGTAAGACTACCTGCTTGGTAACATGTCTCTAATGGTCAGTGCACCCTTCTCATGGTGAATTGATTCTAAGGAGTACTAAGGTAGGCTCCTCAAAATTGACTAAATATCAAAAATGGCTCCTTAGAGCTTTTAACACATAAATACATTATAGTTTTGATGTTCAGTTTTTCATTTACTTGGTTTCGGAGATTATAAGATGTCATTTTAGGGCACCATTTTAGAAACCCTATAAGTTCAACATCAAAAACTTATAACATATTGTAAGAGAGTCCAAAATTGATGATTCCACTTGATTTAGTATTCCACTAAATTTCCAATTGTAAAAAAAAAAAAAAAAAAAAAAAAAACATTTTTACTCAATCTCAAATTCCTTGTGCCATTATTGAGCAGTCTAGCTTATACATCATGGGATAGTTGAAGAGAACATGGTATGGCTCATGTATGATTCTCCCCACCTTTAGATTTCTCATCTTAGTTTTTGATTTGTATATTTGTAATTATTTTATTTTTTTTAAAATTTCATTGATTGATTTTTAATTTTGTCATTTAATATTCTAAATTTTTAAAAACTCTTACTCTGTACTAGTATTTATTTTTATTGTGCAGTACTGTAGTAGCTATGATTCCTTAGGGGACAAGGTCTATGGATTATGCAACCATCCACAAGCCTTAATACATAAATAATTGTGAATACATATAATGACCTCCGCTATAAGAAATGGTTAAGGAAAATAGTTTCTTTTTTAGGGAAATCCTTAATTTCAAGTAAGAAAGATCAAGTATTTGCATGGCAAAGTAAGCCGAGCAACACAACAATCTTATGGTCTCGATTGATATTCCAACATTCTCTTTTATAATAACATTACAAACCAGAATATGGTTTAGATATTATATGAAGGAGTTATCATTCGCTAAAAACCCAGGGGGTTTAAAAAGACTTAAATATAATATGACCCTTGGTAACTCTAACATGGTTTTGTTCAAAGAAAAAATGACTCTAATGCTTGAAATAACTGCTACAGTTAATATTTTCAAATAATGATTATCTGAATTAAGAGATTCAAACTTTAAAATTCAATAAAAATAATGTCATTTGTAGTCAATTCAAAACCTTGAAGGGTTGTCACAATTAAGAATGACATGTTCCAAAAAACTAAAAGATTTTAATGAAAAATTAGGAAGTCAAGAGTTATTTGCTATTTACTTATCTATATTGGGTTTTATATTTGATATCTTATACGCTTTCAAGGACTGACAAGGTGAGAATATTTTCATGCGTAGTTTTGAGGTACTAATTTTAGCCAATTAGGTTCAAGCTTTACAATGAGGTGGGTTCTAATTCCAATTGTCCAATTTCAAATGAAACATTTTTTACAATGACACATAGGGTTTAGGGCCACTCGTGATTCTCTTGATCTCCCATTTTGTGTAGTAAGAAAACTTGAAAATATTTTAAAACTTCTTGCACCAAGTACCCAAGAATATTCTTCTATCACAAACTCTTTAATCTTATTCTGAAAATATAAAAGTTCATTCATTGCTTAATCTTGGAGAAAGCCAAAACTTTCTATACCATTGGGCCTTTAGGGAATAAACACCTACAAAGCGAAAGCAAAGAAGGTTATTACACAAAGATGCATCAATGTTCTCAAAGGTGGTTTAGAGTTGGATTGGGTATCATATGAGGTGCTACATGCCATAGTGCAGGTCGCAATGGAGTTTGCGGATCAATCGACTATATGGTACATTTGCACAAGTGTAGCACGTGGAGCCATGGTTGGTACCAAGAAGGAGTCAACACATTAGAGAAGCACTTAGTCAATTTTAGAATCCTCCTCTAAGGAATGATGATAGAAATGTAGTAGAAGATGTATATCATATAATTCATGATGTACTTTATTGCTTCATAAGCAAAACAATGTTATGTTCTTACTTGGTATTTCATAAAGCACGAGTGATTTGAGTTTTCTAAATATTTGTGCAAAAATATATATTCCAACCCAATGTATTCGTAAAATATATGCAAAAAACTTGCGAAACCACAAAAGTTGCATACAAAATGATAACTTGTATTAAATGGAAAGAACTAAGTGGAATGGATGTACAATTTATGTTCAACCAAATATGAATGAAATTATGATAAATCATCATGAATGTTCAAATAATATATTTCAAAGGTTGCAAGTTACAATTGATATTATTGGTATGTCCTTTAATGTAGAAATTTGCGTACTTTGCATTATTTATTGACGATTTGGTATACCCATTTGAAAAAATTGTTGATTTTGACATAACATCGTCCTAATGGACATTGCACTTATTGGGTGCAACTTTAATGAATATGGTGTTTGAAGCAATTCACAAGTTAAAGAATTCAACATGAAAAAAGCCCTCTATAATTGGCAGTCACGCCCATGTAGGATTTGACGTCGTGGTCAAGACCGCAATTAATGAGTTGCACCCATGACTGTCCCTTCCTCCTCTCATTGCTTTACAAGGCTCTCCACCCTCACTCCATCTATTCCCTCTCGCGCGGTCATTTCCATTTCATTTCCAAGCATTTCCTTTCGCGCGCTCATTTCCATTTCATTTCCAAGCCTTCCCTTTCACGCGCCCCTTTTCCATTTGTTGTAGACGATGGCCAATTCAACAGAACGCACCAGGGCGATACTTCGAGAGATTATCAATGCGTGCGCGAACAAGATTGCATCAATCGATCCAGACTCGGAGCCGTCCACCAAGGACGAAATTTCTGAAGAGGAGGGAGATCTTGCACCTGTTGAGCTCCAGCACTTGCAGGAAGTCACCACGGTGGAGTTTGCACGCAATGAAGAGCAACCTGAGCAGCGCACGAGCAGGAAGCGCAAGATCGAGGGAGCAATTCTCAACCTGGAGGCGAGCTACTTGAAAATGGAGACTAAGAAGTTGGAGTTCCGGAGAATTGAGGAGGATCTTGCGAACATTCGCCACCGGGAGACCATTCAAGCCCAAAGGAACACGGCGAACGTCATTGCGAAAGCAATCGCTGAGGCTGTCACCAAATGCCTGGCGCCTCGCGGAGCTTAATCTGAAGAAATCTGGAGACGCTACCAACGCGACTGACGATGTTTGAGCCGATCAGGCCCTTGCAGAAGAGACGGACGTGGTGCGAGCATGCATTCAGTTACGGTCGAGTGTCCTAAAACCACCACCTTCCCCATCTCTGATATGTAGACCTTTCTTAAACCACCACAGTTGATATCCAGAAACACCAAATATTGACCAATCCCTGCAAAGAAAAAGCCGGTGGTTTTGGGTACCGCATGGTGTGACAATGGGAAAACCTACAGATCGGGTTTGGGTCTCGAAGTACTTTTACCTTCAGAAATTTGTATCTATTTCAGTATTGGGCAGAAAATTCCGAAAAAATTTGCATTCTGTTAGAAAATAACTTTCCTACATGGGAAAAATATACCCCAAGAATAACTCTGCAAAAAAAAGCTCAGAATCCTTAAGTTGGTGGTTTTAGGGCAGTCGACCTTAGTCGGAGTCTGCTTTGTGCATGCAAACGGAATTCGCTGCGCGATTCCTTGAAACATTGTTTACAATATAATACAGTTTCTGTCGCGCTTTTGTCATTTCTGTGCAAGTCCTGTGCAAGTCCTGCAGATATTTGAGATTTTGAGATTTTCCGGAAGTTGCGATGTCGGTGACTGTACAGGAAACGGGAGCGAACTTTCCGACTTTAATGGTAAGCTGGCAAGTTGTTCGCCAGGCATGCACGCAGCTAGTGGACAGTGCGCCACTTGCGTTATGAGTATTTCTCGGAAAGCTGGAGTTGTTGAAACTGTTGCGATACTTGCAGCGTGTTTTACTGAACTCTTCATCAGCTCAAATGTCTAGATTCTAGCTCACGGAAGAGTACACATTTTTTATTTTTTAGGCGATACATTCTGCAGGCGAGAAATAGAGCTTTCGTTGTTGTATGAATCGTTTGCCGTTGTTGTATGAATCGTTTGCCGTTGTTGAGAGATCTCAAATAAGAGACAGTAATTGACGTTCTTATTTGTGGGCACCGCGTAACGACTGGCTGAAAGAATGACACAACTTTTTGAGGAGCTAGATACGCCGGCGAAATCTATGGCTAGGAGTAGCAGTGAAGACAGCGCAAAACTGGTATCTTGAGCACATTTCTTGTTTCTAGAACTCTCGAACACTTTCATGTTGTGCTTGGATAGGGTTTCGTGTATTTGCCAGTGAGATCGTCTTGTACTGCTGCTGCGGCTAGCTTCGATTTTGTTCACGCGTTCGTTGTCCCACGTGCACAGGATCTGAAACGGGAAACCAGTATACCAATGTCAGGGTTGCCGCAAGATTTAGAGGACCGGGTGCTAGCCCGGCTGCCAACAGCTACGCTCTACAGAGTACGCATAGTGTGCAAGCGATGGAACACGCTACTGACGAACCGGCCGTTCCTCACCATTCGAAACGAGATCCAAGGGCGTCAAGAAGCAACGTTTTTCCCGCTCGTTTTCTGGAACGATGGGAAAGCAACGCTTAAAATATCGCGAACCGGGAGCAGATTAGAGTCCATCGAAGATTTGGAGCCGATCTACCCGGACGAAGTGAGCGAAGGAGGAGGCGGATCAAGCTCAACCTGGTCATGGTTAGGATACGACTCCGCAAGAAGACGATGGCAGACAATGAAGCCGTTCACGACGCCGATCAACGTCAAGAATATCATCACAGGCTCCAAGGGTTTGCTGTGCTTGCGCGGTGAAAACTCATTGCTAGTGGTAAACCCGATGACCGGATTGCAGCGAGAGGTGCCATTGAAGGAGAATGTGGTGCAGTTGGTGGTCGACACGGAGCAAAACTCGTTCAAGATCCTGTGCGCTGCGTCAAGGAAGCGAACGAAGGTCTACGACTCACAGACCGGGCTATGGAGCAAGCGAGGAAGACCTTCACCGAACTTAGCCTTAATAAAACACATCGGAGCGTACTTAGATGGCGTCTTGTATTGTGTGGCAAGGGAAGAGAGGAGCGGGCTCTGGGGAGTTGTCAATTACTACATCGACGGCCATGCTCGGATATGGAGCAACCTGATCTCCTTCCCGTTAAAAGCTGGTGAGAGTTGCGTAAAGGCGAAGGTGATCGAGTTCGACAACGAGCTTTTCGCCTTGATCGAGAGAGAGGATGAGGACAGCACCAAGAGCTTGTCTCTATGGAAGTTGGAGAGAAGTTCTCCAAAGTTGCATTGGCGTCTTGCAGGAGTAATGCCAACACCATTACGACAGCACCTTGTGAATCTGGATGATTTCGATTGTGTGGCGCTCAACAACCGGCTGTGCATCCTTAACAAGAGCACGTTCAAGGCTGTGGCGTGCTTCATCGATTCCTCTAGCGTTGTCACGTCTTGGCAAGAGTTCCCTCTCGATTCTTACTTCTCTGCTGATACCGCTCTTGTTGAGCGTTGCATCGTTCGCTTCGCTTTTGAACCAAGCTTGCTGGTTTCCGTATAGCATTCTTTCAGATTTGTGTACAGCGATAACAAATTGTTGTTGGTTGCCGCCATAGCTCTGTGTAGCTTTGGAAGAGCGAAGCTTGATTTGTCGATCAAGCCATTCTCTTGTAGCTTTATGTCTTTATATTTTTCATTGGATTTGTTACAACTTTTGCCTTTGCAGTGAGTTTGCACACAAACGTTGCTTTGTGAGCTTTGCACACAAACGTTGCTTTGTGAGCTTTGCACACAAACGTTGGTTTATGAGCTTTGCACGCAAACGTTGGTTTATGAGCTTTGCACAGCAGATGTTGTTCATGAATTGAATTGGTGAGTTCCGATTTCCTTTTTACACCTTGATCTTATCAGCTTGCTCAGGCTTCTGAAGCTTGCAATCCAGGCTTGTGTTGTTTTCTTAAGTTGCTTGCCGCCATATCTCTGTGTAGCTTTGGAAGAGCAAAGCTTGACTTCCTTTCAGCATTGGTCAGGCCATTCTTTGTAGTTTGATGTGATTTTAGTTTCGGTTCATGATGAAACGGTTTTTCTATATCATTCATCTCGGCAGTGAGTTCGTTCACTAACCTTGATTCATGAGCTCATGAAGGATCGTATAACAAATGTAAATGTCTTGAATCCGTGTGTTTTGATTGCTTCTTACACCTTGAGTTTTCAGCTTGAGGATTCTGAAGCTTTGAAACCAGTCTTGTGTACACGTCTTAGTTGATTGCCGTCATAGCTCTGTGTAGCTTTAGGAGAGCAAACCCTAATTCATCTCTGAGATAGATCAGGCCATTCTCTGTAGCTTTATGTTATTCTAGTCTTGCTTCATTTTGAAATGGATCTGCTATATCTTTTACCGTTTCAATGAGTTTGTACACTAACGTTAGTATATGAGCTCACGAAGAATAGTGTAGCAAATGCTAATGTACTGAATCCGTGTCTTTTAATTGCTTATTACACCTTCAGCTTGATGATGTTGAAGCTTTAAATCTAGTCTCGTGTTTCTCTTGTTTTTGAGTTGCTTGCCGCCGTGGCTGTGTGTAGCTTTGGACGCGCAAAGCCTGATTCTTCTCTAAGTCCATTCTCTGTAGCTTAATGTGATTCTAGTTTTGCTACATCTTGATGTGGATTTGCTTTGTCTTTTTCCTATGCAGTGATTTTTTATACACCAACCTTGGCTTATGCGCTTACACAGTGTAGTGCATGATTTGAATTGGTGAGTGTTGATTTGCTTTCTACTCCAGTTCTCAGCTTGAGGTTTCTGAAGCTTAAATTCTAGGTTTGTGTTGTTTTCTTTAGTTCCTTGCCTCCATACCCCTGTGTAGCTCTGGAAAAGTGGAGCTTGACTCTTCGCTGAAGACTGAAGGCCATTTTCTGTAGCTTTTTGTGATTCTATTTTTGCTTCCTCTTGAAATGGATCTGCTGTATCTTATACAGGTCTTTTCAATGAGTTTGTACACTTATTTGGTATATGAGCTCACGAAGAATAGTGTAGCACATGCTAATGTATTGAATCCGTGTGTTTTGATTTGCTTTTTCACATCTCGAGTTTCCAGCTTGATGTTTTGAACTTAATTTGTGTGTACTGTTTTAGGTGATCGCCTTCATAGCTCAGTGTAGCTTTGAAAGAGCAGACCATATTTTGGAATGTAATTTTTTGGTATCCGAAAATGGATATGCTATGTCTTTTGCCTTCGAGTTTGTACACCTCCTCTGACTTTTGAGCTTTCACAGTATCGAAGACGAATGTCCAGGTGTGTTTTAATTTGCTTCTTACACTTGAAGCTCGCACCAGATATGGATTAATTTTGTAAGTAGGGTTTCATTTCTATGGTAAGTAGGGTTTCATTTCTGTGGTAAGTTTAGTTTCATTTTGCAGGAAGTGGCGAAAATGCTCTTTGTCCAGCAGAGTGATGGAATCCGTCCTTCAGGGTGCCTCGATAATTGTTAAATTACAGGCTTGTGGTAACTGTTTGAGGAAGGAATGTGTCACTGTTTAGCTCTATGTAGAAGTTGCGTGCCTGGCTACCAAGATTGTTTTACAAGTATATGGTTGTGTTTACGTTGAAGCATTGTGTGTAGAGAAGGCTATCAAGAATCAAGTATAAGTGATTGAGGTGAGTAGAATAGATTTCTATTTTGATATCAAATTCTGTTACCTTGTTGGCATATTGAAGTAAATTCTATGATTATATACTCAAATTCATCGTAGAGTAAATTTTGTAATGGTCTTACTTGAACTTTGAAGGAGGGAGTGTGTTAAGAGATTGAACTACCGAAAGGTAATGCTTATTGTTGAGGATTATATTCTTGCTTCTTTGAGAGGAATCCATTTGTAGGATCTTTTTGAATCTGTTTTTTTTCAAATTTAGAGTTTTAAGCACATGTGATTGGTACATTTCCACCTCTAAAGATCTAATCAACCATTCTACAATCGGTGCTGAATTGTAAAGGTTGCAATGCAAATGTAGAAAGGAAGGTTGTGGTTTAACCCTTTAACGCCAAAGCCCATGGGCTTGCTTCTTAGTGTACTTTTCACATTGTTGGGTTAACTTGTGAATGCAAAAAGAGGATCACCCTTTCAAATTGTCACGTGAAAATTTAAAAAACTAAGTCTTGGTTGTTAGTGGCATGAAACATTTTATATTCAATGTATTTGTAACAAGCATGTATGCTATCAGATGATGGTTGAACAACTTGTTAGTGGTGGAAGGCATCACCTCAAATTTGATTGTGTTTGTGACTTGATTCTTATATAAATAATAGTTGAACAACTTGTGAGTTGTGAGGTATTTTCTCACATTTGATTGCCTTCGTGACAAACTTGTTTGCTATCTTAATAATAATTGAACAACTTGTGAGGGGTGGGAGGCACCTCTCACATTCAATTGTGTTTGTGACAAACCCTGTGTACCTCAAATATGATTGTGCTTGTTACATGTTTACGATCTAAATAAAGATTTTACAACTTGTAAGTAGTGAGAGGCATTCCATTGTACCTATGACCTGTTTACCACCTAAATAATGGTTGAACAACTTGTGAGTTGTGGGATGCATCTTTTAACATTCAGTGGTGTTTGTGACGAATCTATCAGTAGTGGGAAATTAGTATCTAAATAGTGATTTAATATCTTGTCAGTGGCAAGAAGCATCCTCTCACATTCAAGTGTATTTGTGATGAAACATTATCTTCGTACTCATTGAACAGCTTGTCACTAAATACAGTATTGAGGAAAACCGCTCATGGCCAAGTGCGGTTTGTGCTTGTCATAACAATTCAAATATAATGTTAATGTAAAAAAATATTGGTAGAATGAAATTTAGTTTGAAGGAATGCATAGCCTTTAAAAAAACTACTTATTAGATGTGCTCGTGACAAACCTTGTCCACCTTAGATTAAGAAAATGGTTGAACATGTCAATGATGAAAGGCATTCCCCTCAAATTTGGTTGTGTTTGTGACCTATTTAGTATTTAAATAATAGGAAAGCAATTTGTACACTGGTGGTAGGCATCTTCTTACATTTATTTGTGTTTGTAATTGCACTTTGCAAAATGGATAATCTTTGTCAGTGACAAGCATCCATTCACATTCAATTGTGCTTGTGACAAACTTGCCCACTATCAATACAATTATCAAAAGGATGTTGTGTCTTTTTACACGCAATTGTGCCTTGAGCGTCAAGACTAAGTAAGACATCCCATTTCTTGCAATAGTACATTGTGTATGAAGTCTCATTAACTCATCCTTTGGAATCAAAGATTACATGTTTTGTTCAATAAAACAAAACCTACCAAACTTCTTCCTAGAAAATTACTTCATACCATAGAATATTATTTAATATGAGATTATTATGAAAATAAATTCATAAACTTTTAGCTATACAAATACTTCTCAAACATGGCTTCGAACCTCAAAACACCTCGTAACTCTTCCAATATTATATTCTAAATATCCATATTGATCAAAATGATTTTATCTGAAAGTTCTTAGAAATTATATATTAGAGATTGATTGTGGCATTGTTTTAAGTGGATATAGCTTGTGACAAACCGATTAAGAATTTTAAACTCCTTCAAGAGAATTTCATGAAAACTTTATACTCACTTTAATGTTGGAGTGGAAGGGATACTAAGAATTTTCCACCATACAATAGACTCAACAAGAACATTGAATCTTGCAAGTGGAATCTAAAATTTACGTCTTTACATAGGTACACTTGGTGTTGCATGGATTTAAAGCTACTTACCTCTTGATATTCAAATCCAAAATTTGTATACTTTTGAAGTATTACATGCTTAACTGAAACTCCATACTTCTTGCTAAGGCTTTTGCAAGATATAAAAGTTGGTTTCTGTGATGAATATTGTGATTTGCTTATAAGTCAGAAGGTTAAATATTGAACATTCTAAAAAAGTAATTTTGTTTTATGCAAAGACAATGATAGATTTGTGTCAGTCCATGCATGACTTTTCAACTCTTTGTACACAATAGGGTTTTAAATTTTCTTTTCCTTAATGTGCATGACTATAGAAGATGTCAGCCTCAATATCAATTAGAACTATAACATGAGGCAACCCTGAAGGTTCAAATTAATAAAAATGACATAGAAGTGCCAGCAATGTTCAATCCACACACTCAGTCAATCAACACACTCTCAGTCCATGGACAACCTTGACTTTTGAACTTTTTACAACACACTCAAGGTTTTGAATTTGCTCTTATTAGCATGCATGACTTTACAACATGTCAACCTAATAATAAATTAGAATAATGACATAACGCGGCTATTCAAGGTTTCAAAATTATTTTGATAACACACTAAATGAGTATTGTCAATCCACACACTTACTTGTCTTGACTTCCTATTGTATACACGATAGGGGGTTTCAGATTTCCTCTTATTGATGTGCATGACTTTATAACATCTCACCCTCACCATAAATCAAGATAATAACATTAGGCCGCCACTCAAGGTTTCAAATTCATACTAACAATGCACAAGTGCCAACACTTTGAGTCTATGCATTGGGTCTTAACTTTTCAACTCTGTACATGATTTCCTCATGTACATGGTTTCAAATTTCCTCTTATTGATGTGCATGACTTCACAACATATAAGACTCACTATCAATTGGAATTATAATATGAGGTGGCCACTGGGTTTCAAATATATGTTGATGACACCCAAGTGCCTGTCAATCCACGCATCGTCTTGACTTTTAAACTATGAACATTCCATGATAGGTCTCTAATTGGCTCTCATTAACGTGCATAACTTCACAATGTGTCACCCCGACCATAAATTAGAGTAAAAACATGAGGCCGTCACTTAAGGTTTTAGATTTATCTTTATGACATATAACTGAAGTACCAACACCTAACCTCAACATGTAAGCCCCATGTATGAACACTGGACTCACACCCAATTACTAGTAAAAAAGTAAAGAAATGGAATTATCTTGTGTTTTTAGCCCCTAAACATCCCTTGTGTTGGATGAAGGGTAAGAACTTTAGAGAGCCAAAACTTCTTCATGAAGACTCTAATTTTGACAAAATGACTTGGATACTAAAGTATGAATAAGTGGCATGCATTTTAGTTAAGGCAACCTTTGTTTCTTACTACTTGAACATTTGGCATGGTTTACCATTGCAAGCCAGTCGTGTGGAATCAAAATTAGTATTTCATGACTTTCTTTTGATAAGTGTGATCTTTGGATGCATCTCAACAACTTCATAGTTGGAAGTTTTTTGATCTAGATAACTTTGGTATTGGATTTGCAATGATATTTCTACAATGAAAAATTTGAAAAAATGAATTATTTTTGAAGAACTATATTTTCTTCCTCCACCATTAGATTTTGACTTGATTTTTTGGATAGATTTCGATATTAGTTTAGTTTTAGTGATACAAATCTTCAGTCAACAGTAACCCTTGCTTATGGTAAATTGCTTATGTTTATTTTCATCTATGACACTTTTTTGGAAATAGTTTTTTGGCTAAAAATACCCCAATGATGTTTAGGGGTTAATGAAAAAATGAATGGATAAGAATCTTTTCATCATGAGCATTTTGGTCGCATGAACACCTCTATCACCCTAATGACAAAGCTACTATTAAGCTCGGGGGGGGGGGTAACTCCATAGGAGGTTTGGTACATTACGTGCGGCAAAGGGGTAATATTATAGGGGGTATCTTGATAACCATGATGAATTAAATAGTCCCTTATCTTGCCTAATTTCCAAATCATAATGTTTTCTTACCCCCTACATTTAAAAACAATCTGAAAGGAGGGGCAATAATTTAGAACCTTAATTTTTTATATGAGAAGATTTGGCCTTATACAAATATTTTCATTTTCATATTCATCGATGATAGTTGATTGTCACATGCAATTTTTCATCCATCCAAGCGGATTCCTAGTGCGATAATTGGCCCTAAAAATGTTTTCCCAGTTTTATTCTTATCTTTTAGGGTATCTTAGAAAAAAAGTTATAAACAGGAGGGACTGTTAACCAACATATCTTACTAATAATTGAATATTCAATGCTTAGTAAACCCTATATTATCTCAAAGTATTTTTTTATTTCTTAAACACCATGATATAATACCTTTCTACATTATGCCACATAGAATGTACCAATTGATGAATAACATAACATCACATAACGTACAACCATATGATGATGAATAACCAAAGAAATTATCAAATGATGAGGTGATTGGGTTAAAAAGTGATCACCACATATCAATATACTCTTCAATTAAAACATGTGTGAGTGCATACATGATAGGAACATGTATGCATTCAAATAAGCAACAATCTAAGATAACCTTTTAATAAGGATTCAAAATTTTCAAAATTAGAGATCTAGGGATTTTTTCAAGAACAATTTCCAAAATTCACAAAATCATAAAGGCACCTTGTACTTACCATTCAACATTTTTCAATAATGAATTATATCTAACGTGGTGTATGTTTTTCTATATCATTGTTTTTCTACCTTCTTCAAGGAAACAATTTGCATGAAGGTCAAGAAAGCAAGAACGAGTCTCTAAATTTTGCGTGAGCGTACCCAACTTTATTACCTACATGGAAACAAAAAATTTGACCAAAATTTCTAGGGTTACAATTTTCAAATCTCCCTTTGCACCATGGAGACAATGTCTCTTGAAGACATAAACTTTGGCTGTCACGATCTTGCCAATGAAAAACATCCAATGGTCAGTTTTAATATAGTATATCCCAGATATAGGATTAAATATAAGTCAGATCTTATGGTTGAGATATCAAAAAATATAAAAAAATCGATTCACACCTACATGAGTACATAAAGGTAGAAATTCGCCAGTTTTTGGGGGTTCAAGCTCTCAAAAACACAAGAATTTTTAGGGGGGATAAAATTCTTGGTGAGTACTCCCTCTCTCCCATTATTATTGTCTAGTAAGTTTAAATCTACTTCTAGAGGTAGATTTGAGAAAACCTACTAGACAATTATAATGAGACAGAGGGAGTGCATAGAAATTAGTCTTCATAGCTATTACGAGTAGGCCACTTTTGCTACAATGGTACTTAAGAATATTTGGGGAATGATGTTCATGGTGACTACATTGAAAATAGCTTGCACAACTATTACAAGTACCTCCTCATGAATAAAATATGTAATTTTTTTGGGTATAATGGTACTCTTCGATTCTTAGAAAATAAAACTGAAAACAACCTTCATAACCAAGTTATTACAAATTCCTCCTCCCCTAGTATGGTAGGCAGTCCTAAAAGCGCTCTGTACCCAAAAGCGATCGGTACCTCATTTGTAGATTGTGAAAATACAGATGTACCTCATTTGTATATAACGCATTTGGGTCAAATCTTACTTAGCACTTTGGAATTTTGTATAAAATTCACAAATGCGAATTACATGTTGCAAATTTTTGCAATCCTCCCGAAAACCTATTTCGAATGTGGTCATAATTTTATTTTGAATTTACTAGTGCTAAAAATAGGTCAGATCTCTTAAGGTGGCGCTTTTAGGACAGTCTACCTTAGACCAATGTTGGTATTGCACCAATTTTGAGCAGCCTACCTTATAAGTCGCATATACTGTAGGACTGTAATCGTAATCAGGCAGAATGTACAAGTCAACTATACGGCGATACTCTTGGAGTGTACACCATCAGCAACTACAGCAAGGATCTCTATCCACAACCACAGTTGCCGGCTCCAACAGAATCTTATTCTTTGCTTGTGAAAGCGGCATGGAGATTCCGCTCTAGATTCTTCATCAAGGTTGGAGTTCTAATTGGTCTAAACCAAGATGGATAGATAAGAACTCTGGTCCTCTTTTGAGTAGAGTGTATGTTCGTCTTGACAATCAGCCAATGCCCACCAGTCTAAATCAATGTATGATTTGTTTTGAACATATCAAGAAGTAGGTGATTTTGCGTACAATGGTTGACCTTGCGCGTGTATGTAGCTGATAAAGAAAGTGGATTGAAAGAAAAGAAAAGAAAAAGATTGGTTGTCTTAGAAGAGAGAGAGAGAGAGCCAATTTCACTCGTGATTCTATACGCTATGACGATCGGTGTGAAGAGGATATGGTGTACGGTAACATGCTCTTGAGAAGTTCCTCATGCAGTGGTTAAAGGAATATATTTTAGGGAGAAAGTGCAAACTTTGTTTAAGAGAGGAATCGAGTATTTTAAAACTTTTCTTTTCTTGGTTATGAATATAATTGGAAGGTGATGTCCTATGTGTTGAAGATTTTTGATGGCATTATTTATTTGAAGAATTACGTTGAGTATATATGCATGATCACAAAGTATATACATATACGAAAAAATTCTTCTTTGTAGACTTGGGGCAACTTTCACTATTGCGAGGTTATTACTTGAGTCAAGGTTGACGTTTGTTGAGGTTTTAGCCTAATATGAGCCAAAAAACACATCTGTTAAAATAGTCTCATAAGTGAAGATGAAAGTAAGTAATTGAGATTTCAAATGTACCAGCTTTTAATTGACGTATTGTCCGTCATGTGTACCAAATCTTGAGTCAAAAAGCCTCATAGATTGCGAGATCATAATGCACCAGCACTCAAAACACACCACAAAGTTTCATCATTTTCACTTGTAGAGATTGATGTATGGGTGAAGATTTTACTGCTTCAAAGGAGTTCCAAGTATAAGATCTCAAATGAAGATACTCGTAGAATTACCATGTCAAATTTTGACTATTGGATGTGCACCAATTGTAAGATGATAACATTCAAACTTTCTTTGGGCATTGTCCAAGGGACATACTCTACTTTGTGCAGGATTGTTGCTCCAAACCTTTTGCTCATATTTATTTCCATGTAGATAACTAAGTTCAAGAGTATGCCCATGCAATATTTTAGAGACTTATTCCGCTTCTTGAACCTTCATGCAATCTCTTTTTTATAAAAGAAGGTATTAAAACAACAATTCGGAAAAGCAAGGATCACATTTATTGTACTTTATTTATACAAAAAGTTAACGGTGCAAAGTTACCTTTATGAGTTTTATGATTTTTTTGTCTAAAGACTTTTTCAAAAACTTCCAAGATCTTGACTATTGACAAATTATGAAATAAATAAAAGACTAATTTGATATTGTTCTTTTTGAACTTGAAACCCAAAATTTCTAGTTGAAGGTTCTAAATTAAAATTTGGCTTTGCAAATTTTACCACATACACTTTATAAGATAAGGAGCACACTTTTTAACAAAAATAATACTCTTAATCCCTTCATCTATGCTGCCCAAAATCGCAAAAAACACAATCGACTTTCTTGGGGTTTATAGTGTTACCAACTTTTGTGCATGGGCGTTAAAATTGCAACCTACAATGTACACTCCCACTCAATCAAACATGAGATTCTGAAGCTATTATACATGTACCTCTGATTGGTGAACCTAGTGAGCCATTATTGGAACTGCTCCATTTTCAAGCACTCTACTTTACTTGAAAACTACAATGCATGAAGAGATTCCTTGATTGCAACACCTACTTGAATATTTTGACTACGGCTACTTGAATAAATCGATTGCTTGGATACCATTAGTACTTGACGACTAAGGTACAAGGCTTACCTACCTCAAAATTTACGTTTCTAAATACATGTTCTAATATTTCTAGCTAGGCAAGAGATTTTTTTCTCTTATAATGATTATTATATCTTTCAACCAAATAATAAAAAAGGAATGTTCAAATGTAAAAACCTTACAACAACCATGATTAACCCTGGAACGTCGAAGCGGCCATTTTATGTCCGATGAACAGAACATTTCTCACTGTAACCTATTATTGCGGGATGAATTTCATTCATGATTTTTGTAATTGGATTTATGAATGATAATAGCATATCATGGAATTCATTTGAGGTCATTTAAGGTATTTCCTAAGATCACATGTGGTATGAAAGTTGAAAGAATGGTTAAAAACAAATCACCACACAAAGTGCATTTTCGCAACTTTTTCCTACTTTTATTAAGTCTCAAATTTAGGCAACTAAATGATCTCTTTTGAGTTCAAGCTCAATTCATAAAATGAATCTTACCAAGTCTTGTTTTACTCCAAGTTAGAATTTCAAGAAATTCCTAATATCTAGTGATTTCTTGACACCTTAAGTTTACATGCCTATAGGGTCTCTTTCTCAATTTTCAAATATAGCATGACACGAAACCAAGGATTACACCATGCTATTCTTCACTACAATGTCCCCTTATTCTAAAAATTTCAGATTTTTTGAAAGTGATTTGTATTTGATATGAATTATTTTTGGTTTTTCTTTGAAAATTCACTTGAATTTCAAATCTTCCCAAAAAAATCTGAAATTTTTACAGCATATGAAAAGCATGTGATCACATCTACGAAAAATAAAATAAAATATTTTACTTTCAGGTAAAGTGGCGAAATGGAGGATTCAGAGTAAGGCATATCAAAGTTCAGGCCACGGTTATGGGCTCCGACGTTCTAGGGTTAAAACGTGCACCACAAGGAACTTACTTCTTAAGGCAGATTGGCAAGAGGTTGTTTCTCGTTTGGGAAGCTTGGAATGATTATTTTCATTTATTTTTTTTGCAATAGTCAATGTATTTATCACCTGAGATTTTCATTTCATCTTTCAATCAAACAATAAAGAAAGAATGTCAAAAGAATGTACAACAAACATGATTAAACCATGCCCCACAGGTAACGTGCTTCTCCAGGCAGATTGGCTACAATTGTATTTTTCACTTTATTATACATAAATTGCTTAAAAGGCTTAAAAGGAATATTTTAAAAAAAGCACCATAAGTACAATAAGAATTGTCCACAAATTCACCTTGCTTTGTGGCTATGGAGATAATAAAAAGTTCCTAAATGTAGTAAAACCAAAATAACAAAAACAAACATTAAAAAGGACAACATCAAAAAGAAGAAGAAGATCCTAACGTTTTTCATCACCGCCTTCCTTTCCAGTGTTTCTGGAATTGTACCAGGGTTTCGAGCTATGGCGATTCAAGCTTTAAGTGAATTCCCCTCATGGAAGGCAAGACGGCATCATTCCATTCGATTCTAATCTGTCAGAATGACTTCAAAGTGCTCATTCATCGTTTAACGGTGGATCGTCGATCGACGAGGCTCAACGTGACGAGAGAGAGCTCTTTCCGGCATGCTAGAAGAATGTTTTATAGTAAAAGGTCAACTAAAAGCTCACTGTTACCGAGAGCCTTTTTACATAATTTGGAGCTTGTACTGTAACGTGGCGAGTGTCTGCAATGTACATGAGTACTTGGTCAGAGTGTAGGACCTACGACGTGGACAATCTGGTAGTAAAAAAGCGCATGAGCTTTTTAACCTTTCTGTTCAATTTCCTTGGATGTCGAACTCTGATTGTGTCGCAAAGTCCACGAGCGTGGAATCGCTTTTTGACCTACTTTGAAGCAGAATTTACTGATTTCTACCTGCCGGGGCCTTGACGCCATTGTCGATGTCGACAATGTTAGGTCCGTCCAATAACACTCGATGAGTGTTGGCCTATCTAAAACGGAACTCCAGGTGGTAACTGTTCTACATTAGTACGTAGTGCTGCATTCATGATGCACTTTTTATAATTCTACTTTTCATGCAATAGCATGTACACCTCATTTTTTCTTTTGCAGATGCATGTGACCATGTCCTGAATTATCTCTGGCGCTTGTTTACATAGTCAAGAGTCATGTACCTGTACAGTACAGCAGAAAGATTACTTCGAGATGACGTCGCGTTTCTTTTTGGATGAATTTGTAGACGGTCGGGGAGGAAAATTGCTACACTGGAGATGACGAGTAAATTACGCGAGTTTTTGCATGTAGAGTGGACTGCTATGGTGCGAGTCTCAGGACGGCCCCGTTGCACAAGAGCCAAAAAATGCCGTGTACTTTGGAGAGTCTATTTACTAGGCTACCGAATGGACAAGAATGTACTCTGTTAAGATTTCCGAATTGAGGAAGACAAAAACCAGGGCCTACGAAGAAGGAATACGTTACCATGTCATCATCACGCATGCTGGTGCTGCACGGAAAGTAGCCTTACCTGCCGATATGTAAACCCCGAGCTTCCGGCTCAATCTGTGATATGGTGAACATTGCTGCACTTCGCAGTTCCTCACGGTTCGTTGCGCTCTCTTCGCAAATAAATGACATTCCATTGTCCTGCTGCTCTAAAATATAGCCTCAAATGGAGCATTTTGGTGGTGAATTGTTTATTAGTACTAGAGATGTCAGTACTCAGTTTTCGCAGTGTCACAGAGAACGTGTCCCGTGCCAATATGAAACGTGATTTGTGCCAAACCAAAATGTGTGTTGTGCCGAGGGGACTTTTATTGTGAACATGCTTCGTTCTACAATCGGTTACTCTATTTACTTTCCTTCCCAGTGCAGCAGACTTTCGTCCGTCATGTGACTTAGAATGCAGTCGTCAGCGTTCAACTCGTTGTCAGTGCACTAATTACTTAAGACAGTTCAGATTTCGTTTATATTGTACTGCAATAATTAGTTCAGATACTGCTTTCTGCAATCTTCAGCACAAGGGATCCTGTCCAGGTTCAGAAAGAGCTCGCATGGCATTCAAGGCCGTTTCGCTTAGAACATTGATTTATCAATTTATGAAGTTTAACTACGTTAGCGACTGAAAGAGATGCGTGATTGTGCAGGTAACAGCCTCTGATCGTGCAAGAGGTTGCATCAGTCTTGGTGAGGTAGCAATGCAAGCCACGTTTTCTTGAAACATCAATTGAATGTCCTACAACTTACTACAGGTAGCAATCACAGCAGAGAAATGAGTGGACTCAACATCATACACGATTGTGCAAGCTCCAGACCTGTGAACCTAGTGTTACTTTGATAGGACTTAGTAACGGATGTGTGATGCAGGCACCTTTAGGACCGTAGATTGGCCACGCTATGAATAGAATATCCAATGGTTCACATGCCGAGTCGTCAGTATGTGATGACACCTGTCTGTTCCTCTAGTGACATTGACCAACGTCAACTGTATGCAACTCAAACTAGTGGGACGTAGAATGTTGCACTGCCCGATTATAAACCTCTTTTCTCACTTTCTTTTTTAATGCAGCATTGCACTTCAAATTTTGGCGACAATGGCCACCTTAAGAGGAGCTTGGGTGACTTTCGCAGCGACAGCTCTGTTGCTCACTGTATTTGCGGAGGAGCTTCCGGTAGTCGAGAGAGCTAGCTTTCCTGAGGGGTTTATATTTGGGTCTTCAGGAGCTGCTTATCAGGTACTTGGATTAAGAAGCAAGTTTGTACACTCGTGTAAGTTTGAGTCTTATACCTGCAGGAAAGAAAAGAGTGACGAGCATTTGATATTAGAGGCCATGATGATGCAAAGGTTTGAGTGCGTTTCTTGCTACTCTTGCAGTATGAAGGAGCTGCACACGAGGGTGGAAAAGGCCTTAGCATTTGGGACACCTATACACGGCAGCCAGGTAGGTGTTTACCATGTGATATCTGTACCCAAGTACTTGTTATTGCGAATACTGAATTCACTGATTTGGGAAAATTTAGGAGTCCCAGATTGGCGTGCATCGAGATCATTGTGTGTAATTCCAGTTTCTACAGTACTCCCTGTTGATCAAATTTGACCTTCATGATACAATGAGATTAGTGTGGTATGATAAGTGGTTTTTTTTCGGTCATATTATTCTCCAGCAAAGATGTATGGCTTTGCTTATTTATTTCAGAGTTCTACACTGTAAGCAAAGATGGTGACCGTTTTGTTTGGTTGGTGTTTTTTTCTATTTTTTCAGGAAATGTTGCAGATAACACAACTGGAGACGTTGCTGTGGATCAATACCACCGATATGCTGTACGAAACTTTCTAGCCTACCATTGACATGAATAAGAGTTTCTCTACTGCTCACAACGCACTCGATCAATCTTAATTCCTTTCACCGTATTGTCTCGTTTTCTGTTTCTCAAGATAACGAAGTTCCATTTACTTTTCCAGGAGGATATCTGGTTGATGAAGGACATAAACATGGATGCCTATCGCTTTTCCATTTCATGGCCCCGTATCTTTCCAAGTAAGCGAATTAATGTTCCAATAATTGCTTCACTGGAATAACCTTAACTTAATGTTTCAATACTTGCTTCATTGGAATATCCAGTAGTTGCTTAATTTAATTATCCAATAGTTGGTTATGAAATATAATTAAGTTATTCATCACTCTTGAATCTTTCTACTGCAGAAGGAGTAGGGGATGTGAATTGGGAAGGAGTGAGATACTATGATACTCTCATCGACGAACTAGTGAGATCTAACATTCAGCCGTTCGTCACTATATATCATTGGGATATGCCTCAACATCTTCAAGATACAATGGGAGGTTGGCTGAATCCAGATATTATGTAAGTAAAGTCTGATCATTTTTTTTCATTTTTACTTTATCTTCTTGATAACTTTAGAACGAAGAGTAACTTTTCAAGAAAATTCTTTAACTGGTACGTGTGACTGTGATGCAGTGAGCCTTATACGAAATTTGCTACATTTTGTTTCCAAAGGTGGGGTCCGAAAGTGAAGCATTGGACTACAATGAATGAAATCCACATCTTTGCTGGTTTTGGTTATGGAAATAGAGGAATAATGGCACCAGGGCGGTGTTCGGACCGAACCGTATGTGCGGCTGGCAACTCCGACACAGAGCCTTACCTTGTTAGCCATCATGCCTTGATAGCACATGCACTTGTGGTTGATATTTACAGAAGAGAATTCAAGGTAAGAATTTATTTCTTTCTTTGTACATTAAATGCATATCTGTTACACGGGGGTCTTGCTTGCACTTTTGTATAATTCATAATCATCCGTTACATGGGGGTCTTGCTTGCACTTTTGTATAATTCATAATAGCCGCTACATGGGGGTCTTGCTTGCACTTTTGTTTGTTAGATTTGGATTTTTCAGTAGTAGTTTCCTCTCCTTTTTCTTCCTTTCATCCTCTCTTATTTTTTACCTTTTCTATGATGCAATTGAGGTTTCACTGAAGTGTTATGATCTTACTTTGCTCTCAGGGTGCACAGAAAGGTGTTATTGGTCTGACTGAAGACACCACATGGTTTTACCCTCTTGATCCAAATTCACCCGAAGACCAAAGAGCTGCAAGAGAAGCTCAGGAAGGAAGTTTAGGATGGTAAGTTCAAGGATCTTCATGTAATGAACTATGCAAGTTCTGTTTCGATTTTGAAAGAGATAAGTTTGATGTTTTTTCTTTTCGAAAGCTTCTGTTCTTTGTCAGTTACGATCGAAAGTGGTGTCTGAAGTCAAGCTCCACTTGCAGGTACTTTGATCCATTGGTTTTTGGTGACTATCCCGCTTCAATGCGAAAAGCACTAGGCGATCGGTTACCAACTTTCACAGAAGAACAACGTGAACTTCTCATAGGCTCATTTGACTACCTTGCAATCAACCACTATTCTTCAAGTTATGTAACATTCAAGGATGGCATCTCTAGCAGGATCGCCAAGATCAATGGCCAAATCACTATAACACGTATGCATCAAATACCCTCCGCTCATTGAACTGATTCTTAAAGTACTTTTTCATGATCTAATTGCGTTTCTCTTTTTGGGTCTGATGCAGCCTTGAGAGATGGTGTAGAAGTTGGAATACCAGTAAGTTTTACTCATGCTCAAATGCCTATTTCTGTAGGTTGACATTGAACTTGTCCAATTATGATATTATAATACATGAGAATAACTTACAAATTTTTATAATGCTTGCAGAGTGGTTCATTTTGGCTATTTGACGAACCTACCGGGATGCGAAAGATATTGGCTTGGATTCGTGAGCGGTACAACAATCCAACATTGTACATCCTTGAAAATGGAGTCTCTGAACTCGATACGGACGGACAGATGCCACTTGCAGACCAATTGAAGGACAATGCTAGAATACATTATCACCATGGCTACATGCAGAACTTGCTCTTAGGAATCAGGTAATTGTCCCCTTCATGCTTTCATCATGCACATGTGAATGTGTGACTTCCATATTTGTTTGCTTGAAATGTAACATGATTGTTTTCTGCTCTATTCAATGAGGATGTATTCCTTGTAAATATCGAAATGACTCATTTGGTAGTTGTCTTACATGTATTCTCTTTGGTTGCAGAGACGGCTCGGATGTGCGGGGCTACTTTGCTTGGTCGTTATTGGACAACTTCGAATGGAGTGGTGGATTTCGGCAGCGATTTGGATTGTACTATGTAGATTACAAAAATGGTCTGGCTAGATACCCCAAAAGATCCGCCATGTGGTTTCAAAGGATTCTGAAGAGAACAGCGAACAATTTGTTAAAATCCTCATAGAGATAGTTGCAGAAATATCTGGTATGGTATATAGTCTGGTTGTATATTTGTCAACGATGGTCATGTGTACTATACACAGAGATCCTGATGACACATTCTTGACAAGTTCATCTAGTTCATTTTTATGAAATTATACTCGCTACAGCTTCACTCTTTTTTCTTCACCGCTAGCAGTCCTTATATTTTCAAATTTAATTCTATTTTAGTTGACAAGTGATTCAATGAGACAGTTACTTCGAAGCTCCTTTTCCAAACTCACAGTTGCAGTATAAGGGGCCAAAAGTGGTGGACACATCTTGTGTGCGTATGCAGAGAAACACGATGAATTTGTCTTCCCTACTTTGAAAGACAAAGCATTGAATATCAATGTCATGAAGATATGAGATTTTCTTGCAACAAACGGTTGTCGTCATCATATAGTTTGCCAATAGGATCAGTACAGTGTGCAAAAAATTGTGGCTATTCAATGAAGTAGCCTTGAGTCAATTGTTGTGCAATGTCCTACACTACTTGAAAAGTGGCTCAAGTACACCCTGCACTATCTACATCCAAGGTGGGGTGTAACTTAGAGGGGTTGGTGTGCTCAAGCCACTTTTTTACTTGTGCAAAGAACTTTTGAAATTATACAAAACAGGCATATTGTTTAAGAATATTATGAGTCCTCTTTTGTTACCTTTCTAGTACTCACCTTCATGCACATCATGTTGAAAAGGAAATGCACGGAGATACCTTCATGTTGAAAAGGAAATGCACGGAGATACCTTCATGCACATCATGTTGAAAAGGAAATGCACGGAGATAGGCGTGTAGAATTACCCCACGGTCATAGGCCTCTCCTGTCGCACTCTCCTGTATGTAGCACCCTCACTTCCATCTGCTATACGTAGAAAAATGGCCAACGAGGGAAGGGTATGCGTGACAGGAGCAAATGGATTCATAGCGACATGGCTGGTGAAGCTATTGCTGGAAAAGGGCTACTCCGTCATTGGAACCATCCGTACTCCAGGTACTCTCACTCACCTACTTCTCATTTTCAAGCTCCAACTCTTTTAAAACTCAAGAAGATACCTACATTTGTGCTGTATGTTTGATTTTAGGGTTCCAAGCATTATCTTCCAGTTGGCTCTATGAGAGCTTTCTAGCTGCACAATACAACATTTGAATACTGCCGGTGTCTAGAAATAAGGGCAATAATGACTCTAATTTTTGGTTTTCTATGTTTGATTATAGGGTTGGATAAGAACCCTCTGTCAAATGAGTGAATGTTGCAATCGTCTCTTTGAGAATGTCCTTAACTTGTGTTTGCAGCATTTGAGTACAAGTGCCCTCTCTATTCGTACCCTAGGATTGGTGGTCATAGGCTATGCTCTTTTTCTGTTCTCGAGCATTTTGAATGCAAACTCAGATGAGTTGGTGAGGTTTGATGGCCTTGCAGAGAAAGGCAAGCATTTGTGGAAGCTGGCAGGTGCCACTGAGCGGCTGAAGCTAATAGAAGCCGATCTTTTGCAACCTGGAGCTTTTGACTCTGCTGTGGAAGGCTGCCATGGTGTTTTTCACACTGCTTCACCCTTCTTGGTGGATGTCACCGACCCTCAGGTTTGTCAAAGAATCCAACCAACACCGGACATTCAAGTGATCGTTAGCGAATCCAATTTGCATTGTGGCTCTAATGCTTCATCAGTATCCATACTTGGGTAATTTCTGAGAGTTTGAGTTACTAATATTCCTGGAGGAGCAAATGACAACATTGGGCTTCACAGATGAAGGAGCAAAAGATAACATGTTGGATAGAGACTCGTTTAGACTAACAATGGTGTAAACTCTTCTTACGTTATTGAGCATTATAATTCTTTGTAGAGGAAATAAGAACTCTGTGAGTAGCTGGTATCTATGAGAGCTTTGTTGATGATTTGTGGATTAGGGTTGCAGGCTCAGCTTTTAGACCCAGCTGTGAAGGGAACATTGAATGTGCTGCAATCATGCGCCAAGGCCAACACTGTAAAGAGGATTGTGCTCACCTCCTCTGCAGCAGCTGTGTCCTTCACTCCCAAACGAATTGGAGCTTCTGTTGTGGACGAGAGCTTCTTCAGTGACCTCGACTTCTGTCGACAGGAGCAGGTCCCCAACATTCTACCTTTTGCTACACTTTCAATTCCTTGATGGTGCTTAATGCAAGATACATCGATATCTATTCTTAACAATCATACAAAGCTGAAAAGTGAACACCATTCTAAGTAAGAGTTTACCATTGACAGATAAAGAGGCAGCTTACGAATGCACAATGAAGCCTTATTGTGTTTCAGAGTAAGCTGAATAGAAGTTGAATCTATTGTTCTGTAGAGGCTTCCGTTCTGCTCCAGTTTCACTATTTTTATGGTACTTGAAATAAGACACCCTGAGATTCGTTTCTAAAATCATGCACATGGCACTTTTAAGACACTTCTCAGTCTGAATGATGAATGATGCACTATCGATCTTACACAAAAGCTACCTTTGGCAGATAAAGAAGTAGCTCATGAATGCACGATGAAGCTTATTGAGTATTGTTCTGTTTTAGAATTCGATGATATTGTTGGTGAATGGTTTGGCAGAAATGGTACAATATGTCGAAGACAATGGCAGAGATGGCCGCATGGGACTTCATAAAAGCTCACAATCTGGATATGGTGGTCGTCAATCCCACCATGGTGTTAGGCCCTATCTTGCAAGAATCCATGAATTCCAGCAACGACTTGCTTCTAAGTTTTCTCAATGGTAAGTGTGAACATCGACCTCTGCTTTTATTGGCAAGTGTGAACATCGACCTCAATACGATTGAACCAACATTTATGCATGTGCTTTTATTGATATGAAGGGGTATTTTTTGTGCTTTTCGATGCTAAATGTAGTCATTAGTACTATAACACGCTTTGCTCGTTTTCTAGTCATGCCAAATCTACTCAGTAATTGCTCTTTCTTTTCTTTCATCACTTTCCACTTTTAAATTCATCATTGTTTCTGCTTTTCTGTGCCAATTCTAGACATTCCATTGCTCACTACACTACTGTTCCTTCCTCTTGTTCACTTTTTCACTCCAGAAATCATCATCTTTCCATTTTTTGTCCCTGTTTGATTTTTGCCAAAGACCTTTGCATTACTGAACTAAATTACAAAGTGCAATTTTCAATTTTAGCAGTACATCAGTATTCGATTTCACTAAAGTAGCTTTTCATTTATATTGTGATGATTTTTCTTTTGGTTTGTTCAGGCACTGCAAAAGCATTTCCTAATGTGGCTATTGGATGGGTGGGAGTGAAGGATGTGGCCATGGCTCACATTGTGCTCTACGAGAATCCACAGGCACATGGTCGGTATATCTGCAATGAGCGTGTTCTACACTATGCTGATATGGTGTCTTTGTTGACTAAGCTTTACCCTCAATCCCCTATTGTGGCCAGGTATCTGCTCTTCACCAGTAGAAACTAAAACTTGCTTGTGCTCCTAAGAATCAATTCAATGTTGGTTTGATATTTTGATCTTATTACTGGTATAGAAACGTTTGTGGTGGAAAGCTGAAGGTGGTTTTGTGGTCGAATTGCAGGGATGCAGAAGACTCACCAAGGATTCCCGCACATAACCTGTCGACTGAGAAACTGAAAAGTCTTGGATTCACTTTTCAAGCTTTGGAGGATGTTATACATGACACTGTCGCTTGCTTCCACAAACTCAAATACTTGTGATGATGACCCACGGTTGTCTTCATGCTAGGGTTGAAACCTTGTCTTTTTAGGACAATTTGTATATGTGTTTCTTTACATTCTATTAACAGAAAAATTTCATCAATAGAAAGTGATAGGATTTACACCTTGAAGTAAGAAAGTGGTTGGTGTTCGAGAGATTCTCAATTGCAATTAAAGCGAAATATAAAACGAGATTCTCATGTGGAGCGTCTTTCACAGGTCTGACAGGTGCGAAAACTCCAATCAGGTCAAAACTTTGCAAAACTGATCTTGGCAGCGTGCTCAGCAGGATTCGAACCTGCGCGGGCGAAGCCCACATGATTTCTAGTCATGCCCGATAACCACTCCGGCATGAGCACATGTGCATGGAGGTTCACAATTGCAACCTATACTCGAAATGGATCAAGAGAAATTGACAGACGAGATTTGCCGATGCTTTCGTGCTCTCATACCGACAGTTCTTCACTTTGCACGCTCACACTCGAATCATACAAAACGTCCTCTTTGTCGTTGAAGTTTTGGTTATAAATAATTTAGCAGACTGAGTTTGTCTGTAAGATGATTTCTCAGGGTACTGATTGAAACAATGAAAACCAGCAGACCCTAAATTTATTCGTCCACTGAGTCGAACGAAGTCATACAATGTAAAAAAATGAAATAAAAGCTTACTCTCTCCTTATATTCGTTGGAAGCTCAAACACCGAAACCTCAGTCAATCGCAAGTCCCCTTCTTTAGACAACTGATACTACAGCAACTGGAACTGAAAATTCACTAATCAAGGATCCTTTAGAGCCTCTTTAGCCTTTACTTCAATCTTTCTTTGTAGGTTTCTTGCTGATTGGTCAAAATGAGATATTTTTCCGATGGGGACTCTCATTTGATCGACGATCATTTGATAGCAGCACCTCGGGTTCTTCTAGACTTTGTCTGAGTAAAATGCCATCATGCACAGCTAAAGTTGTAAACCGTGCCACCAGTTGTAAACCGTGCCACCGCCACTCCATCACGGAATACTCTGCAAGCCACGACGTGTGCATAAGGTTAAGTCTGTCAGTCGCTTGTAGCTTGTTGACTCCACTCGTAGTGGAGGACCTACAATCCGAACGCGATCGTGAAAGACTGTGCGTTGTGCAGGATATAGGAATTCCTTGGACCTTTATCAGGTCAACTTCCACCAGATTATGTGATCCTCCAACTGTCCTTGATCTGCCCAGGCAAGGGAGCCATGTGGTTGCATTGTGATTCAACTCGACCGAGCCATGAGTCATCTGGCTCACCTTGAACTCCTCCTGCCATCTCAAGGTCAAAATCAGTACAAGATTTAGTCACAATCATCAAGTTTAAGAAGAGGAGGGATGTTTTTGTATCACTAAGCCTCTCGTACGTGCGTTGATAGTTCACGGTGATGGCTAACCGTGAACTCGACCTGCCATCTCAAGGTCAAAATCAGCACAAGATTTAGTCGCATCAAGTTTAAGAAGAGGAGGGATGTCCTGAATCACTAAGCCTCGAGGCGAGAGAGGAGATTGATATTACATTACTGTAGAAAACTAGCGCGAGACTTGACGGTGGAGAAAATCGTTGGTAAACAGTCTACACAACTCAAGGCCGAGATCACGAGGCGACTAACGAGAAACTACGAAATCAAGACACACGTGTACGACTTCTTTGTGACAACGGACACTTGTTTGGGCGACACACATGTCAAGCCTCTCTACATGAATTGCGGCGCCTGGAGTTTCGCCAATCCCGCTCGGAGACTGTGGAGGACGAGATTGCTTGACACGGTCTCCGGCCGAATCCGACACGATACATCGGATTATGATGGAGCATGGACCGAAATTGGCGCAATGTTTGAGACTTCGAGGATTTCGACTACATAAACCAGGTTTGTGTTAGTATGCCATTGAACCGTTAGTAAGCTTTCTCATCAACACCTCTCTCTCCTCGCTTCCCTACACGTTGTGCACACAGATCCATAGTTTGCGATCAAATGGCGATCTCCATAGTGAAGCAAGCGGACAGGCTTTCTCACCAACACCTCTCTCTCCTCGCTTCCCTACAAGGTTATGCACACAGATCCATAGTTTGCGATCAAATGGCGATCTCCATGGTGAAGCAAGCCAGGACCGGGCATGGTGGCTCTGGCGATTCTATTGGTGGCGTTCTCGCTCATGAGCGGGGTGGACCGGCAGTGAGTCACAGATGACTCATCTCCGTTGGCGATGGCGAGAGAGGACATTCAATCTTGATCTTGATCATGCATGGTGCATCATGTATGTACGGATGCATCATCATGTATGCATCACATATCATGCATGTGTCATCATACAATCGTCGCAGACGATCTGAAGAATATTTTTCATGAGAATGTGATTTCATCCACTAGATGATTATCATCCATTTCGACTTGATCGGGAGTGATAGCCGAATTCTCACTCGCCAAATCCAAAGATGTGATTATTCGATTGCAATTTGTGATCGAGCTTCCGATGATCGTGACAAATGAGGTTTCGACGCATGCATCAGCAAGTGCCAGGTAATTCTTTTGTATTCAGCCATTACTCGTCTCTCGTCTAAGCATTGCAAGAATTCGTTCTGGAGAGCTCCTGAATTGCAACAATTCTGTGCATGAAAATAGGGTTTCGATAATTTGGAGGCTTATGAGGAAGACAATCATGCTTTGTGGCAGAGTGATATTCTCGCGAAAGTATGCTCGTTTCAGTAACTTGTGATGTTGGATCCATTGCAAGGGATCCCCTTCGTACTATGATAAATTTCTTACAATGACCTTCATAGGCACTTCGTTAGCTTACACCGACCTTTTGTAGCGGATAGTGTGCAATGGAAGTCGCCTCCAACAAGCCAGATTTCTGTGGGGTTCAGCGTCGAGCACTTTTGCTTCGAAACTTGCATTACTTTGACCGCATGAATCATGCTCGTGGGTCCAGGCAAGCTTCGAGCACTGATCTTGTCGCATTTCCTCTCAAAGTTAGTGCAAGCTCTATCTCGAACAATTTTATTGTTGCTTCTTAAACTGTATGTGGAGATGCATTAAGGTCGTATCCCGGAACTTAAACCATCAGTCACGAAGCATTCCTAAACTTGTGCAGGTTGCAGCAATTGGTGTGCGAGTGTCAAGGTGGAACACGTACCACGGGCTTCCATTAAATATACAGATCTGTCGCCATTTTCCAACATTCTGCCATGCGGTACCTCGGACTACTCTGCCACGAGTGTGGGGAAGCTTTTGGAGGACTCCAGGCAGGTGGACGATGCGAGTTTGTTAAAGCTTTTGCACGATTGCTTGCTTGAAGAATTTGCAGCGAAGTTCGATTTGCATTTGGTTACTCCTGCTACACTATCACCATTCCCCCATGTACTTGTTCCTGGAGCTGGAGACCTGGATTCGAAGTAAAGCCCTTATTGTAACCTCAAGGTCACCTGGCTTGAGCTTTTGTTACTGTACCATATTCCGATCGAGTTTCTGGGAACTTATCAATATTGACAGTCACAATATTTTTTCACATATTGTGTTGTTACAGTTATTATCGAGGAGGCCACTTTGTTCCCCAGATTCTACAAGATCCCATGTTTGTTCTCGAGATGTGACCCTTATATTCAATTAACTGCATCTTCAGTTTCAATCTCTCCAAATCCCTGTGATAAGAGGTACAGATAGCTGGGTGCCTCAGAAACCAAGGTGCAACAAGTTGTAGCTCCGTTTTTCAACTTCCATGCTGAAAGCTTCCATGCGGAATTACGGATAGGATTGTTGTTGACTAGCCGCTCGTGCTAAATTCCTACGCTTCTCATTTGAAGTAGTAGTATGACTGCCAACAACAATTCCAGGTTGAGGTAAATGTTGCAATTCCCTCCCGGCCAGCTGTTGATGAATCAACTCCTGAGACAAACAACGTTCCAATCCTCCACGCTCAGCAAAAGAACAAATACTCAACAGTGTACCTCCACCCGGTGCGACAATTGTTGGCATGGAAGAGATTCAGGACTTCGAGTGCAAGAGTATACCTGCAGAGTGAGATTGTTGTTGGCATTGTTGTGATCCCTGGTAGCACCTGCTTGTAGAGGCTTGGAAACCATCATTGCTGTACGCGTTGGCTTGAACTTTCTTCTTTGGGGTAGACAAGAATGCATGGTGCAAGTATGCGGCTTGAGGATGCGCTTGCATTCCGCGACTAGAATCGAGTTACCCGAGTTCGAGACACGAGCATCGCTCTTGTTCCGAGCAGACCATCATCTGTTGCAATCTTTCTTTGAATCAAAGGCGGAAGAGGACCAGCAGGACCCGCTCATTTGCTACCGATGGTGCTCCCAGCCCCTTGAGCTTTGCTCACGCCCCTTGAGCTCTTTGCTCACGGCCCCTTGAGCCCGCTTGTGCTCAAGAAAAGCGACTATCGACTTGTACCGAGGGTCGTTGATTTGACAGAATCTCGACTATCGTCCGCCTCGCCCGCAAAAAGTATGTTGCAATGCAATCAACGTGCGATCCTCCTATTTTCACAAGCTTCCTATCCTCACTCACCGCGCTCTGCTGGCCTCTTCAAACCGCTCGCACTTGCCATTCAAAGATCAATGTCAATATTCAAAGACGGGTGACTAGCAAAGCTGCGGGAATTGATCTCATCGCTCACATTTACAAGGCTAATGCCGAGGCTCAATAAGTTGAGCGCTGTCAGTTTTACTCCCAGGCATAGCACCACCAGCTCCTTCTTGTCCTCAACCACATCCAACACAATGTAGGCCACGTTGCCGATCAGCTTCACCTTGTTCAAGTCGATCGCCACTTGTACCTTCACCAGCTTCTTCCCCAGAAGCTCCAAGTTCACGAACACTACATTGACCGCTGGAGCTGCACAACACGACAACGATTTCTGTAAAGATGTGCTTTAAGTCGCTAGATAATCTGACCTCTAAACATGTATTGCAAAGAAAGGGCTCGTGATTTTGGGCACGAACACTTGGTTGGCCGTGAACAAGAACCTCTGGCTCTGCGAGTTCAACGAGTTGAAGGTCATGGCCGTCTCGTCGCCCACGTTGAGCGAAGGTGCGACAGCGCACGCAGAAAGATGGGGAATTCGCCCACCTCCAGAGTCGACGCGCACAGCGCGTTGTCCTCGCTCATCAACCCCGTGCACACGCTGCCCTTGAGCACAAACAGCGTCTCGACGCGCGCGTCGGTGGGTGTGCGAAGGAATATCGCCGCCGACCGCCAAGTCCAACCTGGTATGGCACATGCCCATGTCTTCGTGCCCAGGAAGTTGTGCACGGACGCCACGCGACGTTAGCTTCTAGTTACAAAGCCTACATCTCTCGCGGAGCTCCTTCGCCCTGGACATTCCAATTAAACTTCAACCGTCGGTACTTGCTACTGACTCACCCAAAACAAAATCTCAAAGTAATGGGAATGTCAAGAGCTTGTTTTGTATAAAGTCTGACCAAATGCCGACTGCCGTGCAAATTGTAGGGAGTTCCCCACATGTGGAGCACGCCCAAAGTGATGCCCTCATGTAGTCCAGTATCGAACATTTGATGTCGGCGTTTTCAAGCGAGAGCACACACAGTTGCCACCAAAACTTGCGTTACACGGTGCGGTTTGGTAGGGTCCCACGACCTTGGAACCTCGTGGGCGCCATTGAGGAACTCGAATTTGCCGCTGGCAATGGTGACGTCGACTTTGATTCCCGCTTTCTCACAGCCGATCGCCTGACGTACACGAGCTCAACTTGACAGAAGTCGCCGTCAATGTTCGAATGAATGGGAAGAGTACACTTCACACGGATTGAAGCCGTCTTCTCGAGCGTCTGCTTGATCTCATCCGGAAATCGCTTGCACGCCTGCTTGATCTCATCCGGAAATCGCTTGCGCGCCTGCTTGATCTCATCCGGAAATTGCTTGCGCGCCTGCTTGATCTCATCCGAAAATTGCTTGCGCGCGGGCAATCACCTTCGGTCCAAGAACACCTTGATGATGCTTCCAACTTAATTTCAACGTGTCGTAAGAGCCAGTCAGGGAAGTTCAACCCTCTCTGATCCTCGCCACCTGCATGGGATGAAAAGATACGTAGCTGCCGCTTGAACAATGAGGCGAGCAACATAGCCACACCCACAACAATCCCCACTGCCAGCTTTGCTTGAGATCATTACTGCCACTACCGCCGGTCAACGAAGCCGACACGGTGTTGTCTCGTGCTCAACCCCTGGGCGCGCTCATGGCGCAAGTCCGCCGATACTGGCCGGGCGACGGACCATTAATTCTTGAATGAGCCCAAAGTTGACGAGGCCGCAATCGCTGCACCTCAATATCAACTAGAGGAGTTTGATGATCCTAACAATCGAAGCTCTAATATGGTTTGGCAATTGATTCGATAGGAAGTCGCATGAATTATAGATACCGCACATGACATACCTTGTGTGTGCGTGGTGCATGTCTTTCAAGCTCCAGGAGATGATCCTCTTCCACACTCCATTGTGACTCACTCGTTGATGCTTGACAATACACCAATTCGATCAAGCAAGGGTGGCCACTACGCTGCGTCTCCGCGATCTGTTTCTACCACAACATGGACAATTGAAAGGACGCAACACAATTTGAGTATAAACTCACATTCACAACAATCAAAATTTGAATAATCTTCCCGCCTAGGCGACTCCGCCCTCCCGCTCATCGCCGCCCGTCATTTTGTCAGGGCATCGCATTCAAACCGCCGCCCCTTCTTCATGTACAATAATTTATTGGTGTAAGTGGAATCTTGTTTCTTACAATGCCACACCAATTCATTCTACTTTAGCAAATAATACAATCAATTTGGTAGTCTAGGTATGTCAAAATGGCACTTGAATTAGTATCATTTCATGCAGATTGTCCATGTCAAGATTTTTTTTATGCATATATTTGATGAATGGGTACACTCAAACCTCTTTCATATCACTTTCCATAATTTCACGTTTGAGACAAGATTGTCGGAGTACAAATATCTTCTTGTGCTTTCAATTTTCAACCACATATCTTCGTCCTAAATTATATGTACTTGCAAACGAAAAAATTGGTACTTATTAATAGTTACCCATAATCAAAATATTGTACACACATTATAAGTACAAAAACGTTTGTATTAGACCTTCACGTGTTACTTCTACATAGCCTCGAGAATGGGTGAAAGCTGACGGCCTCTTCAAATTCTCTTTCAGATTCTCTTTTGGCGGGAGCGGGAGCAAATTTCAAATTATGGCGCCATTATCGAGGTTCGCGCCAATAATGACACGGCCGCCTTATGCACTAATCTTTTCCTTTCATTAAGTGCTTTGATGAGTGTGTGTCATGTGTATGGGATTGCCTAAGTGGAATCCTATGAGTCTTTCTCCCCTTTTGCCATGCAAAAACTTTTTTACAAATTGATAAAAATCTCATTGGATCCTTTCATCCTTTGTAGAGTTGTTCTTTTTTAAAGTTATATCCCATTGGATTCCTTAAACATGATTGATTCAAACTTGAACATCATTCCAATTTAAGATTGTGCATTGGTTGATTGTAAATTCCACTTACTTCAAACTTGATGACACATCACATGTACGATTGCACAAGAGAGTGGTTTTGAACGCGAGGGATACTTTTAGTCAAAGCTAGTTTCACTTGATACCCTAACTTGAATAATCAAAGCGTAAAGATCTTACTTTAGAGTTAGTAAAGTTTATCTTATATTCAAACTTCAATGTCTATAAATTACTTACGAACACAATCCAAATAATAATTATTGTAAGTCAAGTTATATAATATCTCTCTCAAGCACACAATCCAAATAATTATTATTGTAAGTCAAGTTATATAACATCTCCTCAAGTACGAGATAAAGATACAATTACAAAGCAATCACTACAAAGGCAAATGTAATTATTTAATATATTTGTACACATTCATTGTATATATTGTACACAATTGAATTAATCTACTTTTTGGGTTCACTCACAATCATTTAGAGACTCAATTCATTATTGTTTTTGAATAAGTTTGATCGGTTGTCATATCCTTGTGTTTCTAATATCAATGTCTGTCATCATTAATTGTTCTACATTATTGTAAATCATACATGTACTTTGGAAACAAACACCTTTTCAACAATTGTGGACTTTAAATTATTATACCTTGAAGTACTTAAAACACCATAGTTCATGAACTATAAGAATATAAATACCACAAATGCCTACAAAATATGTTAAATCTTATTAATACATAATCATCCAAATAATATACAATATTGAATACATCCAAAACAAGTAGATTTTAGAGTGTGTAATAGCTCTGAGGGTTTTTCTCAAATACTCTACATGAGGCTTTCCTTGAATTGAATTCACATTTAAATTTGTACATAGAGTCTTAATATGATTCAACATTATATACATATATGTTTCATAATGAGATATGTCGTCTCGTAGGTTTCCGAGAGGATTTATATCACATAAGTTGGAGAGGTGACATTATAGAGGTTTAATATGGACTTAATATGGGCTTAGGGGCTTAATATGGGCTTAGGGGCTTAATATGGGCTTAGGGGCTTAATATGGGCTTAGGAGCTTAGGGGCTTAATGTGGGCTTAGGGGCTTAGGGGCTTAATATGGGCCTCGTGGCTTAATATGGGCTTCGGGGCTTAGGGGCTTAATATGGGCTTAGGGGCTTAATATGGGCTTAGGAGCTTAGGGGCTTAGTGGCTTAATATGGGCTTAGAGGCTTTATATGGGCTTAGTGGCTTAATATGGGCTTAGGAACTTAGGGGCTTAATATGGGCCTAGTGGCTTAATATGGGCTTAGGGGCTTAGGGGCTTAATATGGGCTTAGGAGCTTAGGGGCTTTGTGGCTTAATATGGGCTTAGGGGCTTAATATGGGCTTAGGGGCTTAATATGGGCTTAGAGGCTTAATATAGGCTTAGGGGCTTAATATGGGCTTAGAGGCTTAATATGGGCTTAGGAGCTTATGGGCTTAGGGGCTTAATATGGGCTTAGGGGCTTCATATGGGCTTATGGGCTTATGGGGCTTAATATGGGCTTAGGGGCTTAGGGGCTTAATATAAGCTTAGGAGCTTAGGGGCTTTGTGGCTTAATATGGGCTTAGGGGCTTAATATGGGTTTAGGGGCTCAGGGGCTAAATATGGGCTTAGGGGCTTAATATGGGCTTAGGGGCTTAATATGGGCTTAGGGGCTTAGGGGCTTAATATGGGCTCAGGTGCTTAATTATGGGCTTAGGGGCTTATGGGGCTTAATATGGGCTTAGGGGCTTATGGGGCTTAATATGGACTTAGGGGCTTATGGGGCTTAATATGGGCTTAGTTTTATATGGGCGTGGGGCTGAGGGGCTTAATATGGGCTTAGGGGCTTAATATGGGCTCAGGGGCTTAATATGGGCTTAGGAGCTTAGGGGCTTTGTGGCTTAATATGGGCTTAGGGGCTTAATATGGGCTTAGGGGCTTAATATGGGCTTGGAGGCTTAATATAGGCTTAGGGGCTTAATATGGGCTTAGAGGCTTAATATGGGCTTAGGAGCTTATGGGCTTAGGGGCTTATTATGGGCTTAGGGGCTTCATATGGGCTTATGGGCTTATGGGGCTTAATATGGGCTTAGGGGCTTAATATGGGCTCAGGGGCTTAATATGGGCTTAGGAGCTTAGGGGCTTTGTGGCTTAATATGGGCTTAGGGGCTTAATATGGGCTTAGGGGCTTAATATGGGCTTGGAGGCTTAATATAGGCTTAGGGGCTTAATATGGGCTTAGAGGCTTAATATGGGCTTAGGAGCTTATGGGCTTAGGGGCTTATTATGGGCTTAGGGGCTTCATATGGGCTTATGGGCTTATGGGGCTTAATATGGGCTTAGGGGCTTAATATGGGCTCAGGGGCTTAATATGGGCTTAGGAGCTTAGGGGCTTTGTGGCTTAATATGGGCTTAGGGGCTTAATATGGGCTTAGGGGCTTAGGGGCTTAATATGGGCTTAGAGGCTTAATATAGGCTTAGGGGCTTAATATGGGCTTAGGAGCTTATGGGCTTAGGGGCTTAATATGGGCTTAGGGGCTTCATATGGGCTTATGGGCTTATGGGGCTTAATATGGGCTTAGGGGCTTAGGGGCTTTGTGGCTTAATATGGGCTTAGGGGCTTAATATGGGCTTAGGGGCTCAGGGGCTTCATATGGGCTTAGGGGCTTATGGGCTTAATATGGGCTTAGTGGCTTAATATGGGCTTAGGGGCTTAGGGGCTTAATATCATTTAAAGGAAGTCAAATTATTAAGTGATTCAAACTGTGAGAAATTATTGAATACAATAAAACATATGATTTCATTGTATGACTGCAAAAACGGATTATTTACTTAATAAGGTCACCGCCAAAAGAAACTAAGTTTCAAAAGAACATATAATCGTTGCTAGAACCATCAAAAAAGTTTCTCAAAAAAGAAAGTAGCATAAAAGAAGCATAAAAGAAGCATAAAAGAAGCATAAAAGAAGCATAAAAGACCCATAAAAGAACCGAAAAGAACCATATTTCTGGTAACCACTTTTGAAGGACATGTTCAACCTCCCTATAAGTACTCATCAATCAGTACTTGGGTTCGGAAAAGGTGCTGGCACGAGCAAAAATAATCAAAAAGTTTACTGTTAGAAAAATAGTAAAATTACCCATAATTCCCAGAGCCGATCCTTAGTTTTGTTCAATCAAGCTATTTTCCAACAAACGATTAAGAGTTTTACCAATCTAATGTAATGTAGAATAAAAGACTTGGATCATGAGCCAACAATGAGAGCAAGGAGATAAACTTGAAATGAGGTACTCATTGATTAACAAAATCGTAACACTACCGATCCAATATGCTCTATAAACAGTTAATTAGTTCGTCACAGTGTAAGCCAGACTAGGGGAGGGAGGCTGGTGATCTCTTCTGGCAAGGAAAGTGGACTCATTGTTTTGCACTTTCCACAGACTACACTGATACATTGCAGCTCCAGTAGCGTACTTGTTGATGGGCGATTGTTCCAACGGCGCTTGAGCAACACAGTCTTGTCGCACGCAGCTCACAAGTCCAACATCAGGCTCATAGAAATCTGGTACCACAACACACCCTAACGCTACATAGCCCAGTGGAGGTCGCGGTTTCCAGATTGTCACTGGTTCTCTTGCACTTTGGTCCGCATCTCGCCACACCTGAATATTAGTGAAATATTGTTAGCATTTGAACATGCAAACAAGTGAAAGTAAAGGTCTCAAAATTGAACTGCAAAAAGGCTTTACGAAAGCTTTTGGGTCCTCGGGGTCAGGGGAAAGTTTCATACCAAGTCAAAACCTTCCGGAGCAGCAAGCTTCCCGTCGTGGTCATCGTGGTACACCATGGCAAGGTCTGGCGAGCTGTACGAGGTTTGCACCACGTCCCCTACTGACACGTACCTGCAAGCAACATAGTTTGTATCAGTAAAACAGCTATCTTTTGAGTCGGTATTGTTCGTACACGTACTGAGTTTGTGAAGTAAGGTTCTTAGATGGTGAACGACGTACCCCAACGGAGGAATTGGGCGCCAGAAAGACACTTCAGAATTCTCGTTCCACGGAGCTTCCTGCGAGGACAAAAAGCAATGAGACATGAACATCCACCTCCAGATGTAAGAAGCAACATGCGCTTGCATCAATAACGAAACATATCCTCGTTCTAGAAGGCCATTTATTTGGTCTCTGTTGTAATATGAGAGATCCAACCGCACAATCTTGTGTGGTATTCACTATTGATCAATCGGGCACACGAAAAGGCATCTTAATATCTGAAATGCTCTATCCCGAATGTCTCTTTGGGACCGTGTAATTACCTTATCCCACCACAAAAGCGTGAAATCGGTGATGAGCCTCCCAGTATGTACAGAAGCAGAGGAAGTCTCAGCAGGAACATTCTGAAGCTCTGATGTAGTAGTAGTAGTCTTTGATGGAGCTTGAATGGAATCGTGTGGAATGTCGAGCATTGCCTGGCTAGCAGATCCGATCAAAGCTCCAAAAGTGGCCATGACAGGCACCGCAATGGGAGCGGCAGGTCCCGCCAGCAGTCCTAGCGCTGCCCCCGATGCAGCTCCTGCTCCTGCACCTACATAAGGCTTTCTTGCTGAGGATTTCTTCAGCAATTCCTGTTCCCCCACAAGTTCCATACATGCCATGCATTGTCTTACTATGAAATTACATACACCCAAGTATGCACTCCAATTGAAGAATTTGATTGACTGCCACCCATTCCAACTCGCATGCTGAGGTGAATTGTTATCATGAAGTTCATTGAGTTGTTTTCTTGTACAGCTGCCCGACCAAATAACGATCATAAGGATGGATAAATATCTGAAAATGAAACAAGAGACAGAAACAAAGAAATGTTTCGTTGAGAAAAGAGTTCAAGGTCATCATTTATTCAGTGAGGGTACCTGAGTCGAGTTTGTCGATCGACCTGGGCCATACATATTCAAGGCTTGCTGTATAGCACTGCGAATCTCAACTGCTTGTTTTGTTCCTGGGTGGCATTTCGCCACATAAGCGATCTCCTTGTTGTCAAACATGCGAGATTCATTGGCCTGCACTCGAAGTATAAGTCGAGTGGGCGGCATTTGCTTAGAGTCTTCACTTCCGTATTCTAGATGTAATGATCTCAGATCCTCCCACATGACATCCCATGTGACAGTGCAAGGATCTTTTAAAAGGTCGGGCTTCTTTTAAAGGTCGGGTAAGTAGTAACTAGACTTCAGATTTTGCTCAAATTGACCCCTTTTTTTGAAAAAAACTGCAAATTTTTGAAGAATTAAGGTTCAATGCCCCTAATTCAAGGGCACCTGATTCAATTTAGTGAACTTACTCAATTACCTGGTGTCACTATATAATTGACATTGGAGTGACAGAGTATGTGAAGTCGATCATTAATGTTATGAGGGGCTTCATTCATGATGGATGTCTCTCATTTAAGTACTAAGTTATGCTCTGATTGACTGTGTTTGGGGGACCGAGTTATTTAGTTAAAAGAAATTGAATGAATTGAAGTATTTTCAAGAGTGCATGTATTATTGATAGCATCCACATGTACATTGTCAATGCGGCTTCATATTAGACTTAATATTATGATTATGTAACATTTGGGCTTAGTATCTCTCAATTCCTAAAGGCCGGACCTTCAGGAGCCATGTGTTCACCCCTAAAACTTTCATAAACCAATGAGTTTTTTTTTTTTTTTTTTTTTTTTTTTTTTAATTATTATTATTATTATTATTATTAATAAAACTGTCATAAATCTCAAAATAAAAGTATTGGGCTGAGAGAAAGAAGATAATTGGAGTGCTGAAATGTTAAGAATCATGTGTAGAACTGAAGAATATATGTATGTACGTATCAGTATGTATCTTTAACATACGTAAGTTGTGTAGGATTGAAGGTACTAACTATGATTTTGGAACTCAGGAGCCATATCATGAACAGTTGCTTATTAGGGACTGGACACTAATTAAGGTGCAAACTAATTCTCGAGACGTGAACTTTTGTTTGTTGACATCAGCAATGCAGTAAGTTGTATAAGTTCTACATGCATGATCGATCGTTAATTAATTAGTAAGCGCACGTTACGACGTGATCGAGATCAAGTAGAAGTTCGAACTTGTTGAATGCTCGATCGTCAAGTGGAAGATCATGGGAGTTTAATTCTGAAATCGATCAAGATTGCAGCACAATCGTTCAAAAGAACAAAACTCAAGTTGCTCAAATCAATGACAGAACCATGTGGAGCCCTCAGTTGCTGAAATCTTCCCGGTCGGTCCCAATTCACTGCAGCCATGAATGATTCAAAAATTGAAGTGGTCGATCGTGCGTAACTCGGGTGTGCCAGCGTTGTATTTCAAGAGCCACAGGTGCAGCTGTGAAATCTACGAAAGTGAGGATTTTGGTAAAAGAGTGTGTGGTTGCTAGTACTGTTGAAGAGATGGTCCCGGAGTTGGGTTGCACAGTAGTCGGTGTGAGCTCGCACGAAGAAAAAATCTAAACAGCGCACCTGTGGAATCTAGGAAAGCGAAGAATGTGGTTCTGGAATGTGCGTGATGGGGGGATGGGAGGGGCGTTTCGGGGGGTGAAATGTCGGGTCTATTTTCGTTGGAATATTTCGATAGTCTACGGGCGTAGCCCTGCCGCTCACCTACGGGCAAGGTTTCGACGATTCGCACTCGCACTCGTGACCGCACGGGTAACTATTCTATCTTTTTATGGTTCCAAGGTACCAAACTGAGTGTCAGAACTGGTAAGTACGGTACTCAATCTCAGAAGAGGGTATTTACCCACAATGAAACTCCTTTGATTACTTCTCCGAAACTCTGCCTCTGGAATGTACAAATGACTCGGGTAAATGACATAACCTTCATCCCGTCAAACTCGCAAGTGTTGTAACTATCATGTGCCGTTTTTTGACACACAAACATTCTCCGCATGAAATCGATTCGCATGATTTTCCTTGTGCTCGGAGATTATCCTACCCTACCCCAAGTAAGCTACAATATGCCATTTTGCATGTCAAAACTCAAACCATGTCATGAGCCGCCACACTCCGACCGGCCTTTTGCATGACCTTCCACTTTAACAAGCAATTGTGCTCTTTCTTACCCTATTAAGCTACATTTGATTTGGTAAGAGGGTTAACTTACTTTTCTGGACGTTAGCTAGTCACTCTTTTCTTTGAAAGAGACGTTGCTGGCCAGCTAACCTTTTTATCATCTTTGGAACCCTCAGTCTTATCAATCGTGTCATTTTGCATTCTCCACTGGTCCACTTTGGGACACAAGCACCAATGAATCTAGCAAACTGTTGAAACTCAAGGAATTATTTAGTGCTCTCATTAGTTCTGGATGTATCCTTTGGACAATTAATTCATGATTGTTTGATTCAAAAACTATAGATCTATCAAAATTTGTAAATAAGTTCGGAAGTCTAGAGGCTGTACGAGCTTGATTAGAGGGTTACGTACTGTGCATGCATGCTCAACTTGTGTTGAAGATCTGGAGCAATCTCCATCCATGGAGCAATGTAACATCGGAAATTCTGAGATGATTGCACATGCAACGATCACATGAAACGAGACTGAGAGATCACATGATTGATGATGTACATAGACCTGCAGAGTAGCAACGTCCCATGCGTAAGTTATTCGTACAGTCGTTCGTATAGTTGTTCCTGACTTGTCTAAAGAGGTCGTACTGATCACAAGTCAAAGCCTTAGGCACATATATAACCAGGTCTACGTCCGTTGTTATTTTGAAAGTTTAGGGAGCATGTGCACTAGGCAGAGAGCGATGAGAGGCTCTGAGGTATCCAATTTTCATTCGTTTCAAGACATCAGATGCTGAATTTCAGATGAAGAATGATATAGAAAATGCAGTAGACCTGTGCCTTTAGTTAGTTAGATAGTTACAGTATTGGCTGCCGTCCTGCATGCATACTGAGAGTGGTCGATCAATCGTCGTGACGTACAAACTGATTGGATCGATCGAAGTGACTCGGAATTCCAATGTAACTTTCGACAGGACCAGTCGGTTCGACGACCACCGCTTACGACGAGTCCACCGTTCGAAACAAACTTGGCTTGCAGTTGAGCATGGTTTCTTCTGGTTCTCATGATCAGCAAGCTCCAATGACAGACAGACCGCCCCAAGACAAGACAGGCTCACCATGATACGCATTCTGACATCCACATCAAGTTCCTCGGCTCCTGCTCCCGAAGCCTCAGGTACGTGAACAACACTGCATGGTGAAACTGCAACCCATGCTCCCAACCCCCTCTGAATCAGCTCTGCTTCTCAATCACTCTTCATTCTGGTTAGAAGTTAGAGCGGTTTCTTTCCATTCTGATACGACCGTGTGTATTCTGTGTGAATCATGCAGGCATCGCGTAAGACGCAGTTACTACTGGACTAGTATCAATATTTCTGGTTGCTATTGTATGTACTTTTATCCAGATTGAATACGGGGTGAACTTGGTTACCTTAAGTTAACTTACAACTGAGTGATCTTATTATGGAACTGTACCAAATGAATCGGTTATTCGGGTTAATTGATCATGATAAAAGTGACCCTAAGTTAAATAACCAAGTCTAGTAGACTGATCATTTGGTTAGTAGAAACTAAACAATCCTAAAACTCTACCACGTTAAAACTGTGCTTCTGATCACTTGCATCAAAAGTACCATTGCTTTGTCAATATTAACGAGTAACACACTAGATTGTCCAAGGAAAGGAATGTGGGTTTCTTCAATTGCGTCTCTTTGCACGTATTCTCTTGGGTTACTTTGTCAATAAATAAGTCTAAGCAAAGTGGCGTTCTAAGGGTGTTAAGGTTGGTGCAACGCTCGTTTCTTGCATATGCCCTTTCTTTATCTTGCATCCTTCTTTAGGATTTCCTTGTCCTTCATTTGTATCCTTCCTTGAAATTTATTTCTAAAGGATTCGAAAAACCAAAGGTTGATAGGTCCTTTTGCATCCTTTGCCTTCCTTTGCACCCTTCTTTGAGAATCTTTTCTAAAGAAACCTTGAAACCAAAAGTTGATCGGTTTTTTTCCATCCTTCTTTTCTTTGCACCCTTTTCTTTGGGATTCCTTTGTCCTTCCTTTTTATACTTCTGTGAGATTTGATTCTAAAGAATTCGTGAAACCAGAGGTTCATAGGTTCTATTGCATCCTTCGCCTTCCTTTGCACTCTTCTTTGAGATTCCTTTCGAACGAAATTGGAAACCAAAGGTCGGTAGGTTTTTTCCATCCTTCTTTCGTGTGCAACTTTTTGGAGGTTCCTTTTTTGAATCTTTGAAAACCATAGGTTGATAGTTCATTTCTTAACATATTGAACCCCTCGTCTCATCCCTCGTCTCATCCGTCAAATGTTGTTGAGGGCCCTCACTTAAAACTCCTTGTGTCTCCCCGACAAATCCCTTCGTCTCACGAATCCCTTTTAGGAACAAAGTATCCCATGACACTCGAGAGTGAAATCGTGTGTAGCATTCTCTCTTCGCACGAGGGGCGGGCCGGATTGGTCCTAGCCGAATTAGACCTATATATTTACATCAAAACATGAGGAATGAAGTTACGTACCTCAATACCTGAAGAAAATGCCACCAATAGTCACGAATTCACTAACCAACTCCCAACTGAAGGGTACTTTGGCCGTATCCGGGCAGTTCTTCTACAGCCGCGTACGAAAACCACATGTGGTTTGGACAGCTTGGCTCCATTCCTCTGTTCCTTTCATCCTTGTCGTCATCGTCCTCCTCTTGCAACAACGCAAGTTCAAGCTCGCGCTCTGCACAGCACCCGAAGAAACATTCAAGCTCTTGCACTTGCACTATGTAGATATAAAGTTGCAGGAATCAAAGTTTCTTACCTGATCTTCCTGATCCCAATCGTGGGCTTCATGTGGTGACCCAACAGGCGACTTCTTCTTCATCAAGATCTAAATCTGGGCCCATCGCTTGAACTTCTCGATAAACTCTGGACAACTTACGAGATCTTTCCATCGTTGGATATCATATTTGGCCATCCACCGCTTCAGTTCGTCTTCGTCAGGAATCTTCTCGAGAACGGCGTCGGAGTCCCATCCCTCGACGACTCGTCGGCCGTCCAATCTTGTTGAGACAGATAGATAGCAAAGACCTTGAGTTACTATGGACTTTGTCTGAGTAAAATGTCACGCACTGCTAAAGTGGTAAAACGTGCCACCTCCACTCCATTACGAAAAATCCTGCAAGGCCAAGCATCTCATCTTACTCACGACGTGTGCATAAGGTTAAAGCTGTCAATGGCTTGTAGCTCGTTGAGACTGCTGGTGGTGGAGGACCTACAATCAGAACGCGACTGTGCATTGTCGAGGATATATGAATTCCGATCCACCAAATTATAAGGTCACGATCCACCAAATTATGTGATCCTCCAATTTTCTTTCGTTTGCCCAGGGACCTTTATAAGCTCCACGATCAACCAAATTATGTGACTCTCCAACTGTCCTTGATTTGCCCAGGCAAAGGAGCCATGTGGTCGCATTGTGAGTCATGAATCATCTGGCTCACCGTAAACTCAACCTGCCATCTCAAGGTCAAAATCAGCACAGTCAAGATTTAGTCACATCAAGTTTAAGAAAAGGATGTCTATGTTCATGTACTCTATGGGCTAGACGAAAACATCACGTCTACGATCGATCAACCCACGTGCCGTACTGAATTCTCTGATCATGTAACCGTCCATCCTGATTGATGTAACTTATCATCCTCTGTTCTGTTGGCAACCAAGTGATAAAACAAACAATCAATAAACTGCAGGTCTTAAACTGGTGTAGATGAGTTCATGAATGACATAGACTCCACTATTATCGAGCAGACTTTATAACCTCCAAGTGGATCTCTCCAGAATTAGCTCAAAATACTACAACTGTGAGAAACATTCGTACCCTTGCATGCTCGAAACGTTCTCAAGATTCTATCCAACAGCAAAGGCAGTTTTCAGACATTGTACTCTGCATTGACAGAGGATTGGTTGAATTTCCTCGAGCGAATGAAGAAGCGCGAGCTTTCTGAGAGCATAACGAGGCACTTGAACTTAGGCACTTTAGCCGTGTCGCCCCCGACTCTGTAAGTTCTTCAATGCAAGGAGTTAACAGGTCTATTGACCAACACCTTCGCATCCTTACCTTTTCCATCCACCGCTTCAGTCGTCTTCCTCCAGAATCTTCTCGAGATCGGTGTGGGAGTCCTATAACTCAGACCTCGCCTCAGCAGTCCAATCTCGAGACAAGAGATAGCAAAGACTCGGGTTCCTCCTCCGGACTTTGTCTCTCAAGAAATGCCATGCACAAGCTAAAGTCAAAACGTGCCACCACCACTCCATCACGGAATACTCGCCAGGCCAAGCATCTCAATTCACGACGTGTGCATACGGTTAAGTCCGCTACCGCTTGTAGCTTATTGACTCCGCTCAGAGTGGAGGACCTACAATCCGAACGCGACGTGAAAGATCGTGCGTTGTGCAGGATATAGGAATTCCGTGGACCTTTATCAGGTCAAGATTCGTGAACCCGAATGATTATGTGATCCTCCAACTGCCCTTGACCGCCAGGCAAGGGAGCCATGTGGTTGCATTGTGATTCAACTCGACCGAGCCATGAGTCATCCGGCTCACCTTGAACTCCTCCCCGCCATCTCAAGGTCAAAATCGCACAAGATTTAGTCACAATCATCAAGTTTAAGAAGAGGAGGATGATGTTTTTGTATCACTAAGCCTCTCGTACGTGCGTTGATAGTTCACGGTGATGGCTAACCGTGAACTCGACCTGCCATCTCAAGGTCAAAATCAGCACAAGATTTAGTCGCATCAAGTTTAAGAAGAGGAGGGATGTCCTGAATCACTAAGCCTCGAGGCGAGAGAGGAGATTGATATTACATTACTGTAGAAAACTAGCGCGAGACTTGACGGTGGAGAAAATCGTTGGTAAACAGTCTACACAACTCAAGGCTGGAGATCACGAGGCAGCTAACGAGAAACTACGAAATCAAGACACACGTGTACGACTTCTTTGTGACAACGGACACTTGTTTGGGCGACACACATGTCAAGCCTCTCTACATGAATTGCGGCGCCTGGAGTTTCGCCAATCCCGCTCGGAGACTGTGGAGGACGAGATTGCTTGACACGGTCTCCGGCCGAATCCGACACGATACATCGGATTATGATGGAGCATGGACCGAAATTGGCGCAATCAGCTGAGACTTCGAGGATTTCGACTACATAAACCAGGTTTGTGTTAGTATGCCATTGAACCGTTAGTAAGCTTTCTCATCAACACCTCTCTCTCCTCGCTTCCCTACACGTTGTGCACACAGATCCATAGTTTGCGATCAAATGGCGATCTCCATAGTGAAGCAAGCTGCACAGCCTTTCTCACCAACACCTCTCTCTCCTCGCTTCCCTACAAAGTTATGCACACAGATCCATAGTTTGCGATCAAATGGCGATCTCCATGGTGAAGCAAGCCAGACCGGGCATGGTGGCTCGCGCGTTCTATTGGTGGCGTTTCGCTCATGAGCGGGGTGGACCCGGCAGTGAGCTCACAGATGCACTCATCTCCGTTGGCGATGGCGAGAGAGGACATTCAATCTTGATCTTGATCATGCATGGTGCATCATGTATGTACGGATGCATCATCATGTATGCATCACATATCATGCATGTGTCATCATACAATCGCAAGATTTAAGAATATTTTCATGAGAATGTGATTTCATCCACTAGAGCAGATTATCATCCATTTCCAAACTTGATCGGGAGTGATAGCCGAATTCTCACTCGCCAAATCCAAAGATGTGATTATTCGATTGCAATTTGTGATCGAGCTTCCAGCCGATCGTGACAATGAGGTTTCGACGCATGCATCGCAAGTGTCGTAATTCTTTTGTATTCAGCCATTACTCGCTCTCTCGTCTAAGCATTGCAAGAATTCGTTCGAGAGCTCCCGAATTGCAACAATTTCGTGCATGAAAATAGGGTTTCGATAATTTGGAGGCTTATGAGGAAGACAATCATGCTTTGTGGCAGAGTGATATTCTCGCGAAAGTATGCTCGTTTCAGTAACTTGTGATGTTGGATCCATTGCAAGGGATCCCCTTCGTACTATGATAAATTTCTTACAATGACCTTCATAGGCACTTCGTTAGCTTACACCGACCTTTTGTAGCGGATAGTGTGCAATGGAAGTCGCCTCCAACAAGCCGATTTTGGGGTGGGTTTGTCGAGCACTTTTGCTTCGAAACTTGCATTACTTTGACCGCATGAATCATGCTCGTGGGTCCAGGCAAGCTTCGAGCACTGATCTTGTCGCATTTCCTCTCAAAGTTAGTGCAAGCTCTATCTCGAACAATTTTATTGTTGCTTCTTAAACTGTATGTGGAGATGCATTAAGGTCGTATCCCGGAACTTAAACCATCAGTCACGAAGCATTCCTAAACTTGTGCAGGTTGCAGCAATTGGTGTGCGAGTGTCAAGGTGGAACACGTACCACGGGCTTCCATTAAATATACAGATCTGTCGCCATTTTCCAACATTCTGCCATGCGGTACCTCGGACTACTCTGCCACGAGTGTGGGGAAGCTTTTGGAGGACTCCAGGCAGGTGGACGATGCGAGTTTGTTAAAGCTTTTGCACGATTGCTTGCTTGAAGAATTTGCGGTGAAGTTCGATTTGCATTTGGTTACTCCCGCTACACTATCACCATTCCCCATGTACTTGTTCCCCGAGTCGAGACTGGATTCGAAGTAAAGCCCTTATTGTAACCTCAAGGTCACCTGGCTTGAGCTTTTGTTACTGTACCATATTCCGATCGAGTTTCTGGGAACTTATCAATATTGACAGTCACAATATTTTTTCACATATTGTGTTGTTACAGTTATTATCGAGGAGGCCACTTTGTTCCCCAGATTCTACAAGATCCCATGTTTGTTCTCGAGATGTGACCCTTATATTCAATTAACTGCATCTTCAGTTTCAATCTCTCCAAATCCCTGTGATAAGAGGTACAGATAGCTGGGTGCCTCAGAAACCAAGGTGCAACAAGTTGTAGCTCCGTTTTTCAACTTCCATGCTGAAAGCTTCCATGCGGAATTACGGATAGGATTGTTGTTGACTAGCCGCTCGTGCTAAATTCCTACGCTTCTCATTTGAAGTAGTAGTATGACTGCCAACAACAATTCCAGGTTGAGGTAAATGTTGCAATTCCCTCCCGGCCAGCTGCTGATGAATCAACTCCTGAGACAAACAACGTTCCAATCCTCCACGCTCAAAGAAAAAGAACAAATACTCAACAAAGTGTACCTCCACCCGGTGCGACAATTGTTGGCATGGAAGAGATTCAGGACTTCGAGTGCAAGAGTATACCTGCAGAGTGAGATTGTTGTTGGCATTGTTGTGATCCCTGGTAGCACCTGCTTGTAGAGGCTTGGAAACCATCTGTTGCCTGTACGCGTTGGCTTGAACTTTCTGCTGGGTAGACAGCAATGCATGGTGCAAGTATGCAGCTTGAGGATGCGCTTGCATTCCGCGACTAGAATCGAGTTACCCGAGTTCGAGACCGAGCATCGCACTGCTCCGAGCAGTACCATCCTCGTTGCAATCTTTCTTGAATCAAAGGCGGAAGAGGACCAGCAGGACCCGCTCCGCCGCTACCACCTGATGCTCCTGCACCCTTGAGCTCGCCGCTCACAGCCCCTTGAGCTCGCCGCCTCACAGCCCCTTGAGCTCGTCAGTGCTCAAGAAAAGCGACTATCGACTTGTACCGAGGGTCGTTGATTTGACTGAATCTCGACTATCCCCCGCCTCGCCTCGCAAAAGTATGTTGCAATGCAATCAACGTGCAGTCCTCCTATTTTCACAAGCTTCCTATCCTCACCCCCGCACTCGGGCCGGCCTCTTCAAACCGCTCGCACTTGCCATTCAAAGATCAATGTCAATATTCAAGACGGGCCGACTAGCAAAGTCGCTGGAATTCAGTCTCATCGCTCACATTTACAAAGCTAATGCCGAGGCTCAATAAGTTGAGCGCCGCGCTTTACTCCCGTGCATAGCACCACCAGCTCCTTCTTGTCCTCAACCACATCCAACACAATGTAGGCCACGTTGCCGATCAGCTTCACCTTGTTCAAGTCGATCGCCACTTGTACCTTCACCAGCTTCTTCCCCAGAAGCTCCAAGTTCACGAACACTACATTGACCGCTGGAGCTGCACAACACGACAACGATTTCTGTAAAGATGTGCTTTAAGTCGCTAGATAATCTGACCTCTAAACATGTATTGCAAAGAAAGGGCTCGTGATTTTGGGCACGAACACTTGGTTGGCCGTGAACAAGAACCTCTGGCTCTGCGAGTTCAACGAGTTGAAGGTCATGGCCGTCTCGTCGCCCACGTTGAGCGAAGGTGCGACAGCGCACGCAGAAAGATGGGGAATTCGCCCACCTCCAGAGTCGACGCAAGACGCGGTAGCGTTGTCCTCGCTCATCAACCCCGCACACGCGCCCTTGAGCACAACAAGCGTCTCGACGACGCGCGTCGGTGGGTGTGCGAAGGAATATCGCCGCCGACCGCCAAGTCCAACCTGGTATGGCACATGCCCATGTCTTCGTGCCCGTGAAGTTGTGCACGGACGCCACGCACGTTAGCTTCTAGTTACAAAGCCTACATCTCTCGCGGAGCTCCCTTCGCCCGGACATTCCAATTAAACTTCAACCGTTCGGTGATTTACATCGACTCACCCAAAACAAAATCTCAAAGTAATGGGAATGTCAAGAGCTTGTTTTGTATAAAGTCGACCAAATGCCGATCGCCGTGCAAATTGTAGGGAGTTCCCCACATGTGGAGCACGCCCAAAGTGATGCCCTCATGTAGTCCAAGATCGAACATTTGATGTCGGCGTTTTTCAAGCGAGAGCACACACAAAGTTGTTGCCACCAAAACTTGCGTTACACGGTGCGGTTTGGTAGGGTCCCACGACCTTGGAACCTCGTGGGCGCCATTGAGAACTCGAATTTGCCGGGCAATGGTGACGTCGACTTTGATTCCCGCTTTTCACAACCGATCGCTCGACGACACGAGCTCAACTTGGATGTAAGTCGCCGTCAATGTTCGAATGAATGGGAAGAGTACACTTCACACGGATTGAAGCCGTCTTCTCGAAGCGTCGCTTGATCTCATCCGGAAATCGCTTGCACGCCCGCTGATCTCATCCGAAATCGCTGCGCTACCGCTTGATCTCATCCGAAATTGCTTGCGCGCTACCGCTTGATCTCATCCAAAAATTGCTTGCGCTGCGGGCAATCACCTTCGGTCCAAGAACACCTTGATGATGCTTCCAACTTAATTTCAACGTGTCGTAAGAGCCGGCCGGGAAGTTCAACCTCTCTCGATCCTCGCCACCGCATCACCGCATAAAAAGATACGTAGTCGCCGCTTGAACAATGTGGCGAGCAAACACAGCCCACACCCACAACAATCCCCACCGCCACTTTGCTTGAGATCACACGCCACTACCGCCGGTCAACGGCCGTCTGTTGTTGCTCGTGCTCAACCTCGGCGCCGCGGGGCGCAAGTCCGCCGATACTGGCCGGGCGACGGACCATTAATTGCTGAATGAGCCCAAAGTTGACGAGGCTGCAATCACAGACCCCCTCAATATCAACTAGAGGAGTTTGACAGATCCTAACAATCGAAGCTCTAATATGGTTTGGCAATTCAGTTCGATAGGAAGTCGCATGAATTATAGATACTGCACATGACATACCTTGTGTGTGCGTGGCGCATGTGCTGAAGCTCCAGGAGATGATCCTCTTCCACACTCCATTGTACAGCTCACTCGTTGATGCTTGACAATACACCAATTCGATCAAGCAAAGGGGTGGCCACGGCCGCGTCTCCGCGATCTGTTTCTACCACAACATGGACAATTGAAAGGACGCAACATAATTTGAGTATAAACTCACATTCACAACAATCAAAATTTGAATAATCTTCCCGCCTAGGCAGCTCCGCCCTCCCGCTCATCGCTGCCGCCGTCGAGCTGTCAGGGCATCGCATTCAAACCGCCGCCCCTTCTTCATGTACAATAATTTATTGGTGTAAGTGGAATCTTGTTTCTTACAATGCCACACCAATTCATTCTACTTTAGCAAATAATACAATCAATTTGGTAGTCTAGGTATGTCAAAATGGCACTTGAATTAGTATCATTTCATGCAGATTGTCCATGTCAGTACTTTTTTTATGCATATATTTGATGAATGGGTACACTCAAACCTCTTTCATATCACTTTCCATAATTTCACGTTTGAGACAAGATTGTCGGAGTACAAATATCTTCTTGTGCTTTCAATTTTCAACCACATATCTTCGTCCTAAATTATATGTACTTGCAAACGAAAAAATTGGTACTTATTAATAGTTACCCATAATCAAAATATTGTACACACATTATAAGTACAAAAACGTTTGTATTAGACCTTCACGTGTTACTTCTACATAGCCTCGAGAATGGGTGAAAGCTGACGGCCTCTTCAAATTCTCTTTCAGATTCTCTTTTGGCGGGAGCGGGAGCAAATTTCAAATTATGGCGCCATTATCGAGGTTCGCGCCAATAATGACACGGCCGCCTTATGCACTAATCTTTTCCTTTCATTAAGTGCTTTGATGAGTGTGTGTCATGTGTATGGGATTGCCTAAGTGGAATCCTATGAGTCTTTCTCCCTTTGCCATGCAAAAACTTTTTACAAATTGATAAAAATCTCATTGGATCCTTTCATCCTTTGTAGAGTTGTTCTTTTTTAAAGTTATATCCCATTGGATTCCTTAAACATGATTGATTCAAACTTGAACATCATTCCAATTTAAGATTGTGCATTGGTTGATTGTAAATTCCACTTACTTCAAACTTGATGACACATCACATGTACGATTGCACAAGAGAGTGGTTTTGAACGCGAGGGATACTTTTAGTCAAAGCTAGTTTCACTTGATACCCTAACTTGAATAATCAAAGCGTAAAGATCTTACTTTAGAGTTAGTAAAGTTTATCTTATATTCAAACTTCAATGTCTATAAATTACTTACGAACACAATCCAAATAATAATTATTGTAAGTCAAGTTATATAATATCTCTCTCAAGCACACAATCCAAATAATTATTATTGTAAGTCAAGTTATATAACATCTCCCAAGTACGAGATAAAGATACAATTACAAAGCAATCACTACAAAGGCAAATGTAATTATTTAATATATTTGTACACATTCATTGTATATATTGTACACAATTGAATTAATCTACTTTTTGGGTTCACTCACAATCATTTAGAGACTCAATTCATTATTGTTTTTGAATAAGTTTGATCGGTTGTCATATCCTTGTGTTTCTAATATCAATGTCTGTCATCATTAATTGTTCTACATTATTGTAAATCATACATGTACTTTGAAACAAACACCTTTTCAACAATTGTGGACTTTAAATTATTATACCTTGAAGTACTTAAAACACCATAGTTCATGAACTATAAGAATATAAATACCACAAATGCCTACAAAATATGTTAAATCTTATTAATACATAATCATCCAAATAATATACAATATTGAATACATCCAAAACAAGTAGATTTTAGAGTGTGTAATAGCTCTGAGGGTTTTTCTCAAATACTCTACATGAGGCTTTCCTTGAATGGAATTCACATTTAAATTTGTACATAGTCTTAATATGATTCAACATTATATACATATATGTTTCATAATGAGATATGTCGTCTCGTAGGTTTCCGAGAGGATTTATATCACATAAGTTGGAGAGGTGACATTATAGAGGTTTAATATGGACTTAATATGGGCTTAGGGGCTTAATATGGGCTTAGGGGCTTAATATGGGCTTAGGGGCTTAGGGGCTTAATATGGGCCTCGTGGCTTAATATGGGCTTCGGGGCTTAGGGGCTTAATATGGGCTTAGGGGCTTAATATGGGCTTAGGAGCTTAGGGGCTTAGTGGCTTAATATGGGCTTAGAGGCTTTATATGGGCTTAGTGGCTTGATATGGGCTTAGGAACTTAGGGGCTTAATATGGGCCTAGTGGCTTAATATGGGCTTAGGGGCTTAGGGGCTTAATATCATTTAAAGGAAGTCAAATTATTAAGTGATTCAAAACTGTGAGAAATTATTGAATACAATAAAACATATGATTTCATTGTATGATCGCAAAAACGGATTATTTACTTAATAAGGTCACCGCCCAAAGAAACTAAGTTTCAAAAGAACATATAATCGTTGCTAGAACCATCAAAAAGTTTCTCAAAAAAAAAGAAAGAAGCATAAAAGAAGCATAAAAGAAGCATAAAAGAAGCATAAAAGACCCATAAAAGAAGCATAAAAGAAGCATAAAAGAAGCATAAAAGACCCATAAAAGAACCGAAAAGAACCATATTTCTGGTAACCACTTTTGAAGGACATGTTCAACCTCCCTATAAGTACTCATCAATCAGTACTTGGGTTCGGAAAAGGTGCTGGCACGAGCAAAAATAATCAAAAAGTTTACTGTTAGAAAAATAGTAAAATTACCCATAATTCCCAGAGCCGATCCTTAGTTTTGTTCAATCAAGCTATTTTCCAACAAACGATTAAGAGTTTTACCAATCTAATGTAATGTAGAATAAAAGACTTGGATCATGAGCCAACAATGAGAGCAAGGAGATAAACTTGAAATGAGGTACTCATTGATTAACAAAATCGTAACACTACCGATCCAATATGCTCTATAAACAGTTAATTAGTTCGTCACAGTGTAAGCCAGACTAGGGGAGGGAGGCTGGTGATCTCTTCTGGCAAGGAAAGTGGACTCATTGTTTTGCACTTTCCACAGACTACACTGATACATTGCAGCTCCAGTAGCGTACTTGTTGATGGGCGATTGTTCCAACGGCGCTTGAGCAACACAGTCTTGTCGCACGCAGCTCACAAGTCCAACATCAGGCTCATAGAAATCTGGTACCACAACACACCCTAACGCTACATAGCCCAGTGGAGGTCGCGGTTTCCAGATTGTCACTGGTTCTCTTGCACTTTGGTCCGCATCTCGCCACACCTGAATATTAGTGAAATATTGTTAGCATTTGAACATGCAAACAAGTGAAAGTAAAGGTCTCAAAATTGAACTGCAAAAAGGCTTTACGAAAGCTTTTGGGTCCTCGGGGTCAGGGGAAAGTTTCATACCAAGTCAAAACCTTCCGGAGCAGCAAGCTTCCCGTCGTGGTCATCGTGGTACACCATGGCAAGGTCTGGCGAGCTGTACGAGGTTTGCACCACGTCCCCTACTGACACGTACCTGCAAGCAACATAGTTTGTATCAGTAAAACAGCTATCTTTTGAGTCGGTATTGTTCGTACACGTACTGAGTTTGTGAAGTAAGGTTCTTAGATGGTGAACGACGTACCCCAACGGAGGAATTGGGCGCCAGAAAGACACTTCAGAATTCTCGTTCCACGGAGCTTCCTGCGAGGACAAAAAGCAATGAGACATGAACATCCACCTCCAGATGTAAGAAGCAACATGCGCTTGCATCAATAACGAAACATATCCTCGTTCTAGAAGGCCATTTATTTGGTCTCTGTTGTAATATGAGAGATCCAACCGCACAATCTTGTGTGGTATTCACTATTGATCAATCGGGCACACGAAAAGGCATCTTAATATCTGAAATGCTCTATCCCGAATGTCTCTTTGGGACCGTGTAATTACCTTATCCCACCACAAAAGCGTGAAATCGGTGATGAGCCTCCCAGTATGTACAGAAGCAGAGGAAGTCTCAGCAGGAACATTCTGAAGCTCTGATGTAGTAGTAGTAGTCTTTGATGGAGCTTGAATGGAATCGTGTGGAATGTCGAGCATTGCCTGGCTAGCAGATCCGATCAAAGCTCCAAAAGTGGCCATGACAGGCACCGCAATGGGAGCGGCAGGTCCCGCCAGCAGTCCTAGCGCTGCCCCCGATGCAGCTCCTGCTCCTGCACCTACATAAGGCTTTCTTGCTGAGGATTTCTTCAGCAATTCCTGTTCCCCCACAAGTTCCATACATGCCATGCATTGTCTTACTATGAAATTACATACACCCAAGTATGCACTCCAATTGAAGAATTTGATTGACTGCCACCCATTCCAACTCGCATGCTGAGGTGAATTGTTATCATGAAGTTCATTGAGTTGTTTTCTTGTACAGCTGCCCGACCAAATAACGATCATAAGGATGGATAAATATCTGAAAATGAAACAAGAGACAGAAACAAAGAAATGTTTCGTTGAGAAAAGAGTTCAAGGTCATCATTTATTCAGTGAGGGTACCTGAGTCGAGTTTGTCGATCGACCTGGGCCATACATATTCAAGGCTTGCTGTATAGCACTGCGAATCTCAACTGCTTGTTTTGTTCCTGGGTGGCATTTCGCCACATAAGCGATCTCCTTGTTGTCAAACATGCGAGATTCATTGGCCTGCACTCGAAGTATAAGTCGAGTGGGCGGCATTTGCTTAGAGTCTTCACTTCCGTATTCTAGATGTAATGATCTCAGATCCTCCCACATGACATCCCATGTGACAGTGCAAGGATCTTTTAAAAGGTCGGGCTTCTTTTAAAAGGTCGGGTAAGTAGTAACTAGACTTCAGATTTTGCTCAAATTGACCCCTTTTTTTGAAAAAAACTGCAAATTTTTGAAGAATTAAGGTTCAATGCCCCTAATTCAAGGGCACCTGATTCAATTTAGTGAACTTACTCAATTACCTGGTGTCACTATATAATTGACATTGGAGTGACAGAGTATGTGAAGTCGATCATTAATGTTATGAGGGGCTTCATTCATGATGGATGTCTCTCATTTAAGTACTAAGTTATGCTCTGATTGACTGTGTTTGGGGGACCGAGTTATTTAGTTAAAAGAAATTGAATGAATTGAAGTATTTTCAAGAGTGCATGTATTATTGATAGCATCCACATGTACATTGTCAATGCGGCTTCATATTAGACTTAATATTATGATTATGTAACATTTGGGCTTAGTATCTCTCAATTCCTAAAGGCCGGACCTTCAGGAGCCATGTGTTCACCCCTAAAACTTTCATAAACCAATGAGTTTTTTTTTTTTTTTTTTTTTTTTTTTTTAATTATTATTATTATTATTATTATTAATAAAACTGTCATAAATCTCAAAATAAAAGTATTGGGCTGAGAGAAAGAAGATAATTGGAGTGCTGAAATGTTAAGAATCATGTGTAGAACTGAAGAATATATGTATGTACGTATCAGTATGTATCTTTAACATACGTAAGTTGTGTAGGATTGAAGGTACTAACTATGATTTTGGAACTCAGGAGCCATATCATGAACAGTTGCTTATTAGGGACTGGACACTAATTAAGGTGCAAACTAATTCTCGAGACGTGAACTTTTGTTTGTTGACATCAGCAATGCAGTAAGTTGTATAAGTTCTACATGCATGATCGACTGTTAATTAGTAAGCGCACGTTACGGTACGTGATCGAGACTGAAGTAGAAGTTCGGAACTTGTTGAATGCTCGATCGTCAAGTGGAAGATCATGGGAGTTTAATTCTGAAATCGATCAAGATTGCAGCACAATCGTTCAAAAGAACAAAACTCAAGTTGCTCAAATCAATGACAGAACCATGTGGAGCCCTCAGTTGCTGAAATCTTCCCGGTCGGTCCCAATTCACTGCAGCCATGAATGATTCAAAAATTGAAGTGGTCGATCGTGCGTAACTCGGGTGTGCCAGCGTTGTATTTCAAGAGCCACAGGTGCAGCTGTGAAATCTACGAAAGTGAGGATTTTGGTAAAAGAGTGTGTGGTTGCTAGTACTGTTGAAGAGATGGTCCCGGAGTTGGGTTGCACAGTAGTCGGTGTGAGCTCGCACGAAGAAAAAATCTAAACAGCGCACCTGTGGAATCTAGGAAAGCGAAGAATGTGGTTCTGGAATGTGCGTGATGGGGGGATGGGAGGGGCGTTTCGGGGGGTGAAATGTCGGGTCTATTTTCGTTGGAATATTTCGATAGTCTACGGGCGTAGCCCTGCCGCTCACCTACCGGCGGTTTCTGCACAGTTCTGCACTCTGCACTCTGCACTGCACGGGTAACTATTCTATCTTTTTATGGTTCCAAGGTACCAAACTGAGTGTCAGAACTGGTAAGTACTGGTACTCAATCTCAGAAGAGGGTATTTACCCACAATGAAACTCCTTTGATTACTTCTCCGAAACTCTGCCTCTGGAATGTACAAATGACTCGGGTAAATGACATAACCTTCATCCCGTCAAACTCGCAAGTGTTGTAACTATCATGTGCCGTTTTTTGACACACAAACATTCTGCATGAAATCAGTTCTGCATGATTTTCCTTGTGCCTGGAGATTATCCTACCCTACCCCAAGTAAGCTACAATATGCCATTTTGCATGTCAAAACTCAAACCATGTCATGAGCTTCTGCCACTTCTGACCTGGCCTTTTGCATGACCTTCCACTTTAACAAGCAATTGTGCTCTTTCTTACCCTATTAAGCTACATTTGATTTGGTAAGAGGGTTAACTTACTTTTCTGGACGTTAGCTAGTCACTCTTTTCTTTGAAAGAGACGTTGCTGGCCAGCTAACCTTTTTATCATCTTTGGAACCCTCAGTCTTATCAATCGTGTCATTTTGCATTCTCCACTGGTCCACTTTGGGACACAAGCACCAATGAATCTAGCAAACTGTTGAAACTCAAGGAATTATTTAGTGCTCTCATTAGTTGGATGTATCCTTTGGACAATTAATTCATGATTGTTTGATTCAAAAACTATAGATCTATCAAAATTTGTAAATAAGTTCGGAAGTCTAGAGGCTGTACGAGCTTGATTAGAGGGTTACGTACTGTGCATGCATGCTCAACTTGTGTTGAAGATCTGGAGCAATCTCCATCCATGGAGCAATGTAACATCGGAAATTCTGAGATGATTGCACATGCAACGATCACATGAAACGAGACTGAGAGATCACATGATTGATGATGTACATAGACCTGCAGAGTAGCAACGTCCCATGCGTAAGTTATTCGTACAGTCGTTCGTATAGTTGTTCCTGACTTGTCTAAAGAGGTCGTACTGATCACAAGTCAAAGCCTTAGGCACATATATAACCAGGTCTACGTCCGTTGTTATTTTGAAAGTTTAGGGAGCATGTGCACTAGGCAGAGAGCGATGAGAGGCTCTGAGGTATCCAATTTTCATTCGTTTCAAGACATCAGATGCTGAATTTCAGATGAAGAATGATATAGAAAATGCAGTAGACCTGTGCCTTTAGTTAGTTAGATAGTTACAGTATTGGCTGCCGTCCTGCATGCATACTGAGAGTGGTCGATCAATCGTCGTGACGTACAAACTGATTGGATCGATCGAAGTGACTCGGAATTCCAATGTAACTTTCGACAGGACCAGTCGGTTCGACGACCACCGCTTACGACGAGTCCACCGTTCGAAACAAACTTGGCTTGCAGTTGAGCATGGTTTCTTCTGGTTCTCATGATCAGCAAGCTCCAATGACAGACAGACCGCCCCAAGACAAGACAGGCTCACCATGATACGCATTCTGACATCCACATCAAGTTCCTCGGCTCCTGCTCCCGAAGCCTCAGGTACGTGAACAACACTGCATGGTGAAACTGCAACCCATGCTCCCAACCCCCTCTGAATCAGCTCTGCTTCTCAATCACTCTTCATTCTGGTTAGAAGTTAGAGCGGTTTCTTTCCATTCTGATACGACCGTGTGTATTCTGTGTGAATCATGCAGGCATCGCGTAAGACGCAGTTACTACTGGACTAGTATCAATATTTCTGGTTGCTATTGTATGTACTTTTATCCAGATTGAATACGGGGTGAACTTGGTTACCTTAAGTTAACTTACAACTGAGTGATCTTATTATGGAACTGTACCAAATGAATCGGTTATTCGGGTTAATTGATCATGATAAAAGTGACCCTAAGTTAAATAACCAAGTCTAGTAGACTGATCATTTGGTTAGTAGAAACTAAACAATCCTAAAACTCTACCACGTTAAAACTGTGCTTCTGATCACTTGCATCAAAAGTACCATTGCTTTGTCAAATATTAACGAGTAACACACTAGATTGTCCAAGGAAAGGAATGTGGGTTTCTTCAATTGCGGTCTTTTGCACGTATTCTCTTGGGTTACTTTGTCAATAAATAAGTCTAAGCAAAGTGGCGTTCTAAGGGTGTTAAGGTTGGTGCAACGCTCGTTTCTTGCATATGCCCTTTCTTTATCTTGCATCCTTCTTTAGGATTTCCTTGTCCTTCATTTGTATCCTTCCTTGAAATTTATTTCTAAAGGATTCGAAAAACCAAAGGTTGATAGGTCCTTTTGCATCCTTTGCCTTCCTTTGCACCCTTCTTTGAGAATCTTTTCTAAAGAAACCTTGAAACCAAAAGTTGATCGGTTTTTTTCCATCCTTCTTTTCTTTGCACCCTTTTCTTTGGGATTCCTTTGTCCTTCCTTTTTATATTCGTGAGATTTGATTCTAAAGAATTCGTGAAACCAGAGGTTCATAGGTTCTATTGCATCCTTCGCCTTCCTTTGCACTCTTCTTTGAGATTCCTTTCGAACGAAATTGGAAACCAAAGGTCGGTAGGTTTTTTCCATCCTTCTTTCGTGTGCAACTTTTTGGAGGTTCCTTTTTTTGAATCTTTGAAAACCATAGGTTGATAGTTCATTTCTTAACATATTGAACCCCTCGTCTCATCCCTCGTCTCATCCGTCAAATGTTGTTGAGGGCCCTCACTTAAAACTCCTTGTGTCTCCCCGACAAATCCCTTCGTCTCACGAATCCCTTTTAGGAACAAAGTATCCCATGACACTCGAGAGTGAAATCGTGTGTAGCATTCTCTCTTCGCACGAGGGGCGGGCCGGATTGGTCCTAGCCGAATTAGACCTATATATTTACATCAAAACATGAGGAATGAAGTTACGTACCTCAATACCTGAAGAAAATGCCACCAATAGTCACGAATTCACTAACCAACTCCCAACTGAAGGGTACTTTGGCCGTATCCGGGCAGTTCTTCTACAGCCGCGTACGAAAACCACATGTGGTTTGGACAGCTTGGCTCCATTCCTCTGTTCCTTTCATCCTTGTCGTCATCGTCCTCCTCTTGCAACAACGCAAGTTCAAGCTCGCGCTCTGCACAGCACCCGCGAAGAAACATTCAAGCTCTTGCACTTGCACTATGTAGATATAAAGTTGCAGGAATCAAAGTTTCTTACCTGATCTTCCTGATCCCAATCGTGGGCTTCATGTGGTGACCCAACAGGCGACTTCTTCTTCATCAAGATCTAAATCTGGGCCCATCGCTTGAACTTCTCGATAAACTCTGGACAACTTACGAGATCTTTCCATCGTTGGATATCATATTTGGCCATCCACCGCTTCAGTTCGTCTTCGTCAGGAATCTTCTCGAGAACGGCGTCGGAGTCCCATCCCTCTGACCTCGCGTCAGCCGTCCAATCTTGTTGAGACAGTAGATAGCAGCACCTTGAGTTACTATGGACTTTATGCGAGTAAAATGTCACGCATTTGCTAAAGTGGTAAAACGTGCCACCTCCACTCCATTACGAAAAATCCCGCAAGGCCAAGCATCTCATCTTACTCACGACGTGTGCATAAGGTTAAAGCTGTCAATGGCTTGTAGCTCGTTGAGACTGCTGGTGGTGGAGGACCTACAATCAGAACGCGACTGTGCATTGTCGAGGATATATGAATTCCGATCCACCAAATTATAAGGTCACGATCCACCAAATTATGTGATCCTCCAATTTTCTTTCGTTTGCCCAGGGACCTTTATAAGCTCCACGATCAACCAAATTATGTGACTCTCCAACTGTCCTTGATTTGCCCAGGCAAAGGAGCCATGTGGTCGCATTGTGAGTCATGAATCATCTGGCTCACCGTAAACTCAACCTGCCATCTCAAGGTCAAAATCAGCACAGTCAAGATTTAGTCACATCAAGTTTAAGAAAAGGATGTCTATGTTCATGTACTCTATGGGCTAGACGAAAACATCACGTCTACGATCGATCAACCCACGTGCCGTCGCATCAATTTCACGATCATGTAACCGTCCATCCTGATTGATGTAACTTATCATCCTCTGTTCTGTTGGCAACCAAGTGATAAAACAAACAATCAATAAACTGCAGGTCTTAAACTGGTGTAGATGAGTTCATGAATGACATAGACTCCACTATTATCGAGCGAGACTTTATAACCTCCAAGTGGATCTCTCGAATTAGCTCAAAATACTACAAATCGTGAGAAACATTCGTACCCTTGCATGCTCGAAACGTTCTCAAGATTCTATCCAACGGCAAAGCGGTTTTCGGACATTGTACTGCATTGTGAGAGGATTGGTTGAATTTCCTCGGCGAATGAAGAAGCGCGAGCTTTACGAGAGCATAACGAGGCACTTGAACTTAGGCACTTTAGCCGTGTCGCCCCCGACTCTGTAAGTTCTTCAATGCAAGGAGTTAACAGGTCTATTGACCAACACCTTCGCATCCTTACCTTTTCCATCCACCGCTTCAGTCGTCTTCCTCCAGAATCTTCTCGAGATCGGTGTGGGAGTCCTATAACTCAGACCTCGCCTCAGCAGTCCAATCCTGAGACAGTAGATAGCAGCACCTCGGGTTCCTCTGGACTTTGTCTCAGTAAAATGCCATGCACTGCTAAAGCGTAAAACGTGCCACCACCACTCCATCACGGAATACTCTGCCAGGCCAAGCATCTCAATTCACGACGTGTGCATACGGTTAAGTCTGTCAGTCGCTTGTAGCTTATTGACTCCGCTCGTAGTGGAGGACCTACAATCCGAACGCGATCGTGAAAGCGTGCGTTGTTGTGCGGGATATAGGAATTCCGTGGACCTTTATCGGTCAAGATTCGTGAACCTGAATGATTATGTGATCCTCCAACTGTCCTTGATCTGCCCAGGCAAGGGAGCCATGTGGTTGCATTGTGATTCAACTCGACCGAGCCATGAGTCATCTGGCTCACCTTGAACTCCTCCTGCCATCTCAAGGTCAAAATCAGTACAAGATTTAGTCACAATCATCAAGTTTAAGAAGAGGAGGGATGTTTTTGTATCACTAAGCCTCTCGTACGTGCGTTGATAGTTCACGGTGATGGCTAACCGTGAACTCGACCTGCCATCTCAAGGTCAAAATCAGCACAAGATTTAGTCGCATCAAGTTTAAGAAGAGGAGGGATGTCCTGAATCACTAAGCCTCGAGGCGAGAGAGGAGATTGATATTACATTACTGTAGAAAACTAGCGCGAGACTTGACGGTGGAGAAAATCGTTGGTAAACAGTCTACACAACTCAAGGCTGGAGATCACGAGGCAGCTAACGAGAAACTACGAAATCAAGACACACGTGTACGACTTCTTTGTGACAACGGACACTTGTTTGGGCGACACACATGTCAAGCCTCTCTACATGAATTGCGGCGCCTGGAGTTTCGCCAATCCCGCTCGGAGGCGTGGAGGACGAGATTGCTTGACACGGTCTCGGCCGAATCCGACCACGATACATCGGATTATGATGGAGCATGGACCGAAATTGGCGCAATCGGTTTGAGACTTCGAGGATTTCGACTACATAAACCAGGTTTGTGTTAGTATGCCATTGAACCGTTAGTAAGCTTTCTCATCAACACCTCTCTCTCCTCGCTTCCCTACACGTTGTGCACAGATCCATAGTTTGCGATCAAATGGCGATCTCCATAGTGAAGCAAAGCGGACCGACTTTCTCACCAACACCTCTCTCTCCTCGCTTCCCTACAAGGTTATGCACACAGATCCATAGTTTGCGATCAAATGGCGATCTCCATGGTGAAGCAAGCCAGACCGGGCATGGTGGCTCTGGCAGTTCTATTGGTGGCGTTCCTGCTCATGAGCGGGGTGGACCCGGGCAGGTGAGCCTGCGTACAGACTCATCTCCGTTGGCGATGGCGAGAGAGGACATTCAATCTTGATCTTGATCATGCATGGTGCATCATGTATGTACGGATGCATCATCATGTATGCATCACATATCATGCATGTGTCATCATACAATCGTCAGTACGAAGAATATTTTTCATGAGAATGTGATTTCATCCACTAGAGCAGATTATCATCCATTTCCAGCTTGATCGGGGAGTGATAGCCGAATTCTCACTCTCGCCAAATCCAGCATGTGATTATTCGATTGCAATTTGTGATCGAGCTTCCAGTGATCGTACAGCGAGGTTTCGACGCATGCATCAGCAAGTGTCAGGTAATTCTTTTGTATTCAGCCATTACTCGTCTCTCGTCTAAGCATTGCAAGAATTCGTTCTGGAGAGCTCCTGAATTGCAACAATTCTGTGCATGAAAATAGGGTTTCGATAATTTGGAGGCTTATGAGGAAGACAATCATGCTTTGTGGCAGAGTGATATTCTCGCGAAAGTATGCTCGTTTCAGTAACTTGTGATGTTGGATCCATTGCAAGGGATCCCCTTCGTACTATGATAAATTTCTTACAATGACCTTCATAGGCACTTCGTTAGCTTACACCGACCTTTTGTAGCGGATAGTGTGCAATGGAAGTCGCCTCCAACAAGCCAGATTTCTGTGGGGTTCAGCGTCGAGCACTTTTGCTTCGAAACTTGCATTACTTTGACCGCATGAATCATGCTCGTGGGTCCAGGCAAGCTTCGAGCACTGATCTTGTCGCATTTCCTCTCAAAGTTAGTGCAAGCTCTATCTCGAACAATTTTATTGTTGCTTCTTAAACTGTATGTGGAGATGCATTAAGGTCGTATCCCGGAACTTAAACCATCAGTCACGAAGCATTCCTAAACTTGTGCAGGTTGCAGCAATTGGTGTGCGAGTGTCAAGGTGGAACACGTACCACGGGCTTCCATTAAATATACAGATCTGTCGCCATTTTCCAACATTCTGCCATGCGGTACCTCGGACTACTCTGCCACGAGTGTGGGAAGCTTTTGGAGGACTCGGGCGGGTGGACGATGCGAGTTTGTTAAAGCTTTTGCACGATTGCTTGCTTGAAGAATTTGCGGCGAAGTTCGATTTGCATTTGGTTACTCTGCTACACTATCACCATTCCCCATGTACTTGTTCGGAGTGGAGACTGGATTGAAGTAAAGCCCTTATTGTAACCTCAAGGTCACCTGGCTTGAGCTTTTGTTCTTGTACCATATTCCGATCGAGTTTCGGGAACTTATCAATATTGTGATCACAATATTTTTTCACATATTGTGTTATTCTGATTATTATCGAGGAGGCCACTTTGTTCCCAGATTCTACAAGATCCCATGTTTGTTCTCGAGATGTGACCCTTATATTCAATTAATCGCATCTTGATTTCAATCTCTCCAAATCCCTGTGATAAGAGAGTCTGAGATAGTGGGTGCCTCGAAACCAAGGTGCAACAAGTTGTAGCTCCGTTTTTCAACTTCCATCTTTGAAAGCTTCCATGCGGAATTACGGATAGGATTGTTGTTGACTAGCCGCTCGTGCTAAATTCCTACGCTTCTCATTTGAAGTAGTAGTATGATTTGCCAACAACAATTCCAGGTTGAGGTAAATGTTGCAATTCCCTCCCCCCATTTTTGATGAATCAACTCCCGAGACAAACAACGTTCCAATCCTCCACGCAAAGCAAAAGAACAAATACTCAACAGTGTACCTCCACCCGGTGCGACAATTGTTGGCATGGAAGAGATTCGGGACTTGAGTGCAAGAGTATCCGCAGAGTGAGATTGTTGTTGGCATTGTTGTGATCCCTGGTAGCACACTGCTTGTAGAGGCTTGGAAACCATCATTGCTGTACGCGTTGGCTTGAACTTTTCTTTGGGTAGACGAGCAATGCATGGTGCAAGTATGCGGCTTGAGGATGCGCTTGCATTCCGCGACTAGAATCGAGTTACCCGAGTTCGAGACACGAGCATCGCTCTTGTCCGAGCGAGTACCATCTGTTGCAATCTTTCTTTGAATCAAAGGCGGAAGAGGACCAGCGAGGACCCGCTCATTGCTACCACCTGTGCTCCAGCCCCTTGAGCTGCTGCTCTCACGGCCCCTTGAGCTGCTTGCTCACGACCCCTTGAGCTCTTGTGTGCGAAGAAAAGCGACTATCGACTTGTACCGAGGGTCGTTGATTTGACCAGAATCTCTGACTATCGTCTGCCTCGCCCTCGCAAAAGTATGTTGCAATGCAATCAACGTGCAGTCCTCCTATTTTCACAAGCTTCCTATCCTCACTCCCTGCACTCTGCTGGCCTCTTCAAACCGCTCGCACTTGCCATTCAGCATCAATGTCAATATTCAGCACGGCTGACTAGCAAAGCTGCCGGGAATTCAGTCTCATCGCTCACATTTACAGGCTAATGCCGAGGCTCAATAAGTTGAGTCACATTTGCTAATCGGTTTACTCCCAGGCATAGCACCACCAGCTCCTTCTTGTCCTCAACCACATCCAACACAATGTAGGCCACGTTGCCGATCAGCTTCACCTTGTTCAAGTCGATCGCCACTTGTACCTTCACCAGCTTCTTCCCCAGAAGCTCCAAGTTCACGAACACTACATTGACCGCTGGAGCTGCACAACACGACAACGATTTCTGTAAAGATGTGCTTTAAGTCGCTAGATAATCTGACCTCTAAACATGTATTGCAAAGAAAGGGCTCGTGATTTTGGGCACGAACACTTGGTTGGCCGTGAACAAGAACCTCTGGCTCTGCGAGTTCAACGAGTTGAAGGTCATGGCCGTCTCGTCGCCCACGTTGAGCGAAGGTGCGACAGCGCACGCAGAAAGATGGGGAATTCGCCCACCTCCAGAGTCGACGCGCACAGCGCGTTGTCCTCGCTCATCAACCCCGTGCACACGCTGCCCTTGAGCACAAACAGCGTCTCGGACGCGCGTCGGTGGGTGTGCGAAGGAATATCGCCGCCGACCGCCAAGTCCAACCTGGTATGGCACATGCCCATGTCTTCAGGCCCAGGAAGTTGTGCACGGACGCCACGTACGTTAGCTTCTAGTTACAAAGCCTACATCTCTCGCGGAGCTCCCTTCGCCCTGGACATTCCAATTAAACTTCAACCGTCGGTACTTGCTACTGACTCACCCAAAACAAAATCTCAAAGTAATGGGAATGTCAAGAGCTTGTTTTGTATAAAGTCTGACCAAATGCCGACTGCCGTGCAAATTGTAGGGAGTTCCCCACATGTGGAGCACGCCCAAAGTGATGCCCTCATGTAGTCCAGTATCGAACATTTGATGTCGGCGTTTTTCAAGCGAGAGCACACACAGGTTGCCAGCCAAAACTTGCGTTACACGGTGCGGTTTGGTAGGGTCCCACGACCTTGGAACCTCGTGGGCGCCATTGAGAACTCGAATTTGCGGCAATGGTGGCGTCGACTTTGATTCCCGCTTTCTCACGACCGATCGCTTTGGCGTCGACACGAGCTCAACTTCTGATGAAGTCGCCGTCAATGTTCGAATGAATGGGAAGAGTACACTTCACACGGATTGAAGCCGTCTTCTCGAGCGTCTGCTTGATCTCATCCGGAAATCGCTTGCACGCCTGCTTGATCTCATCCGGAAATCGCTTGCGCGCCTGCTTGATCTCATCCGGAAATTGCTTGCGCGCCTGCTTGATCTCATCCAAAAATTGCTTGCGCGCGGGCAATCACCTTCGGTCCAAGAACACCTTGATGATGCTTCCAACTTAATTTCAACGTGTCGTAAGAGCCAGTCAGGGAAGTTCAACCCTCTCTGATCCTCGCCACCTGCATCACTGCATAAAAAGATACGTAGCTGCCGCTTGAACAATGTGGCGAGCAACACAGCCACACCCACAACAATCCCCACTGCCAGCTTTGCTTGAGATCATTACTGCCACTACCGCCGGTCAACGAAGGCGTCTGGTGTTGCACTGTGCTCAACCCTGGCGCTCATGGCGCAAGTCCGCCGATACATTTGGCGACGGACCATTAATTGCTGAATGAGCCCAAAGTTGACGAGGCTGCAATCACAGACCCCCTCAATATCAACTAGAGGAGTTTGACAGATCCTAACAATCGAAGCTCTAATATGGTTTGGCAATTCAGTTCGATAGGAAGTCGCATGAATTATAGATCTGCGCACATGACATACCTTGTGTGTGCGTGGCGCATGTGCTGAAGCTCCAGGAGATGATCCTCTTCCACACTCCATTGTACAGCTCACTCGTTGATGCTTGACAATACACCAATTCGATCAAGCAAGGGTGGCCACGGCTGCGTCTCCGCGATCTGTTTCTACCACAACATGGACAATTGAAAGGACGCAACATAATTTGAGTATAAACTCACATTCACAACAATCAAAATTTGAATAATCTTCCCGCCTAGGCAGCTCCGCCCTCCCGCTCATCGATGCTGCCGCCGTCGCTGTCAGGGCATCGCATTCAAACCGCCGCCCCTTCTTCATGTACAATAATTTATTGGTGTAAGTGGAATCTTGTTTCTTACAATGCCACACCAATTCATTCTACTTTAGCAAATAATACAATCAATTTGGTAGTCTAGGTATGTCAAAATGGCACTTGAATTAGTATCATTTCATGCAGATTGTCCATGTCGATTACTTTTTTATGCATATATTTGATGAATGGGTACACTCAAACCTCTTTCATATCACTTTCCATAATTTCACGTTTGAGACAAGATTGTCGGAGTACAAATATCTTCTTGTGCTTTCAATTTTCAACCACATATCTTCGTCCTAAATTATATGTACTTGCAAACGAAAAAATTGGTACTTATTAATAGTTACCCATAATCAAAATATTGTACACACATTATAAGTACAAAAACGTTTGTATTAGACCTTCACGTGTTACTTCTACATAGCCTCGAGAATGGGTGAAAGCTGACGGCCTCTTCAAATTCTCTTTCAGATTCTCTTTTGGCGGGAGCGGGAGCAAATTTCAAATTATGGCGCCATTATCGAGGTTCGCGCCAATAATGACACGGCCGCCTTATGCACTAATCTTTTCCTTTCATTAAGTGCTTTGATGAGTGTGTGTCATGTGTATGGGATTGCCTAAGTGGAATCCTATGAGTCTTTCTCCCCTTTTGCCATGCAAAAACTTTTTTACAAATTGATAAAAATCTCATTGGATCCTTTCATCCTTTGTAGAGTTGTTCTTTTTTAAAGTTATATCCCATTGGATTCCTTAAACATGATTGATTCAAACTTGAACATCATTCCAATTTAAGATTGTGCATTGGTTGATTGTAAATTCCACTTACTTCAAACTTGATGACACATCACATGTACGATTGCACAAGAGAGTGGTTTTGAACGCGAGGGATACTTTTAGTCAAAGCTAGTTTCACTTGATACCCTAACTTGAATAATCAAAGCGTAAAGATCTTACTTTAGAGTTAGTAAAGTTTATCTTATATTCAAACTTCAATGTCTATAAATTACTTACGAACACAATCCAAATAATAATTATTGTAAGTCAAGTTATATAATATCTCTCTGAAGCACACAATCCAAATAATTATTATTGTAAGTCAAGTTATATAACATCTCCCTGAAGTACGAGATAAAGATACAATTACAAAGCAATCACTACAAAGGCAAATGTAATTATTTAATATATTTGTACACATTCATTGTATATATTGTACACAATTGAATTAATCTACTTTTTGGGTTCACTCACAATCATTTAGAGACTCAATTCATTATTGTTTTTGAATAAGTTTGATCGGTTGTCATATCCTTGTGTTTCTAATATCAATGTCTGTCATCATTAATTGTTCTACATTATTGTAAATCATACATGTACTTTGGAAACAAACACCTTTTCAACAATTGTGGACTTTAAATTATTATACCTTGAAGTACTTAAAACACCATAGTTCATGAACTATAAGAATATAAATACCACAAATGCCTACAAAATATGTTAAATCTTATTAATACATAATCATCCAAATAATATACAATATTGAATACATCCAAAACAAGTAGATTTTAGAGTGTGTAATAGCTCTGAGGGTTTTTCTCAAATACTCTACATGAGGCTTTCCTTGAATGGAATTCACATTTAAATTTGTACATAGAGTCTTAATATGATTCAACATTATATACATATATGTTTCATAATGAGATATGTCGTCTCGTAGGTTTCCGAGAGGATTTATATCACATAAGTTGGAGAGGTGACATTATAGAGGTTTAATATGGACTTAATATGGGCTTAGGGGCTTAATATGGGCTTAGGGGCTTAATATGGGCTTAGGGGCTTAGGGGCTTAATATGGGCCTCGTGGCTTAATATGGGCTTCGGGGCTTAGGGGCTTAATATGGGCTTAGGGGCTTAATATGGGCTTAGGAGCTTAGGGGCTTAGTGGCTTAATATGGGCTTAGAGGCTTTATATGGGCTTAGTGGCTTGATATGGGCTTAGGAACTTAGGGGCTTAATATGGGCCTAGTGGCTTAATATGGGCTTAGGGGCTTAGGGGCTTAATATCATTTAAAGGAAGTCAAATTATTAAGTGATTCAAATGTGAGAAATTATTGAATACAATAAAACATATGATTTCATTGTATGATTTGCAAAAACGGATTATTTACTTAATAAGGTCATTTGCTTGACAAACTAAGTTTCAAAAGAACATATAATCGTTGCTAGAACCATCAAAAAAGTTTCTCAAAAAAAGAAAGAAGCATAAAAGAAGCATAAAAGAAGCATAAAAGAAGCATAAAAGACCCATAAAAGAAGCATAAAAGAAGCATAAAAGAAGCATAAAAGACCCATAAAAGAACCGAAAAGAACCATATTTCTGGTAACCACTTTTGAAGGACATGTTCAACCTCCCTATAAGTACTCATCAATCAGTACTTGGGTTCGGAAAAGGTGCTGGCACGAGCAAAAATAATCAAAAAGTTTACTGTTAGAAAAATAGTAAAATTACCCATAATTCCCAGAGCCGATCCTTAGTTTTGTTCAATCAAGCTATTTTCCAACAAACGATTAAGAGTTTTACCAATCTAATGTAATGTAGAATAAAAGACTTGGATCATGAGCCAACAATGAGAGCAAGGAGATAAACTTGAAATGAGGTACTCATTGATTAACAAAATCGTAACACTACCGATCCAATATGCTCTATAAACAGTTAATTAGTTCGTCACAGTGTAAGCCAGACTAGGGGAGGGAGGCTGGTGATCTCTTCTGGCAAGGAAAGTGGACTCATTGTTTTGCACTTTCCACAGACTACACTGATACATTGCAGCTCCAGTAGCGTACTTGTTGATGGGCGATTGTTCCAACGGCGCTTGAGCAACACAGTCTTGTCGCACGCAGCTCACAAGTCCAACATCAGGCTCATAGAAATCTGGTACCACAACACACCCTAACGCTACATAGCCCAGTGGAGGTCGCGGTTTCCAGATTGTCACTGGTTCTCTTGCACTTTGGTCCGCATCTCGCCACACCTGAATATTAGTGAAATATTGTTAGCATTTGAACATGCAAACAAGTGAAAGTAAAGGTCTCAAAATTGAACTGCAAAAAGGCTTTACGAAAGCTTTTGGGTCCTCGGGGTCAGGGGAAAGTTTCATACCAAGTCAAAACCTTCCGGAGCAGCAAGCTTCCCGTCGTGGTCATCGTGGTACACCATGGCAAGGTCTGGCGAGCTGTACGAGGTTTGCACCACGTCCCCTACTGACACGTACCTGCAAGCAACATAGTTTGTATCAGTAAAACAGCTATCTTTTGAGTCGGTATTGTTCGTACACGTACTGAGTTTGTGAAGTAAGGTTCTTAGATGGTGAACGACGTACCCCAACGGAGGAATTGGGCGCCAGAAAGACACTTCAGAATTCTCGTTCCACGGAGCTTCCTGCGAGGACAAAAAAGCAATGAGACATGAACATCCACCTCCAGATGTAAGAAGCAACATGCGCTTGCATCAATAACGAAACATATCCTCGTTCTAGAAGGCCATTTATTTGGTCTCTGTTGTAATATGAGAGATCCAACCGCACAATCTTGTGTGGTATTCACTATTGATCAATCGGGCACACGAAAAGGCATCTTAATATCTGAAATGCTCTATCCCGAATGTCTCTTTGGGACCGTGTAATTACCTTATCCCACCACAAAAGCGTGAAATCGGTGATGAGCCTCCCAGTATGTACAGAAGCAGAGGAAGTCTCAGCAGGAACATTCTGAAGCTCTGATGTAGTAGTAGTAGTCTTTGATGGAGCTTGAATGGAATCGTGTGGAATGTCGAGCATTGCCTGGCTAGCAGATCCGATCAAAGCTCCAAAAGTGGCCATGACAGGCACCGCAATGGGAGCGGCAGGTCCCGCCAGCAGTCCTAGCGCTGCCCCCGATGCAGCTCCTGCTCCTGCACCTACATAAGGCTTTCTTGCTGAGGATTTCTTCAGCAATTCCTGTTCCCCACAAGTTCCATACATGCCATGCATTGTCTTACTATGAAATTACATACACCCAAGTATGCACTCCAATTGAAGAATTTGATTGACTGCCACCCATTCCAACTCGCATGCTGAGGTGAATTGTTATCATGAAGTTCATTGAGTTGTTTTCTTGTACAGCTGCCCGACCAAATAACGATCATAAGGATGGATAAATATCTGAAAATGAAACAAGAGACAGAAACAAAGAAATGTTTCGTTGAGAAAAGAGTTCAAGGTCATCATTTATTCAGTGAGGGTACCTGAGTCGAGTTTGTCGATCGACCTGGGCCATACATATTCAAGGCTTGCTGTATAGCACTGCGAATCTCAACTGCTTGTTTTGTTCCTGGGTGGCATTTCGCCACATAAGCGATCTCCTTGTTGTCAAACATGCGAGATTCATTGGCCTGCACTCGAAGTATAAGTCGAGTGGGCGGCATTTGCTTAGAGTCTTCACTTCCGTATTCTAGATGTAATGATCTCAGATCCTCCCACATGACATCCCATGTGACAGTGCAAGGATCTTTTAAAAGGTCGGGCTTCTTTTAAAAGGTCGGGTAAGTAGTAACTAGACTTCAGATTTTGCTCAAATTGACCCTTTTTTTGAAAAAAACTGCAAATTTTTGAAGAATTAAGGTTCAATGCCCCTAATTCAAGGGCACCTGATTCAATTTAGTGAACTTACTCAATTACCTGGTGTCACTATATAATTGACATTGGAGTGACAGAGTATGTGAAGTCGATCATTAATGTTATGAGGGGCTTCATTCATGATGGATGTCTCTCATTTAAGTACTAAGTTATGCTCTGATTGACTGTGTTTGGGGGACCGAGTTATTTAGTTAAAAGAAATTGAATGAATTGAAGTATTTTCAAGAGTGCATGTATTATTGATAGCATCCACATGTACATTGTCAATGCGGCTTCATATTAGACTTAATATTATGATTATGTAACATTTGGGCTTAGTATCTCTCAATTCCTAAAGGCCGGACCTTCAGGAGCCATGTGTTCACCCCTAAAACTTTCATAAACCAATGAGTTTTTTTTTTTTTTTTTTTTTTTTTTTTTTTTTAATTATTATTATTATTATTATTATTAATAAAACTGTCATAAATCTCAAAATAAAAGTATTGGGCTGAGAGAAAGAAGATAATTGGAGTGCTGAAATGTTAAGAATCATGTGTAGAACTGAAGAATATATGTATGTACGTATCAGTATGTATCTTTAACATACGTAAGTTGTGTAGGATTGAAGGTACTAACTATGATTTTGGAACTCAGGAGCCATATCATGAGCGATTTGCTTATTAGGGACTGGACACTAATTAAGGTGCAAACTAATTCTCGAGACGTGAACTTTTGTTTGTTGACATCAGCAATGCAGTAAGTTGTATAAGTTCTACATGCATGATCGACTGTTAATTAGTAAGCGCACGTTACGGTACGTGATCGAGACTGAAGTAGAAGTTCGGAACTTGTTGAATGCTCGATCGTCAAGTGGAAGATCATGGGAGTTTAATTCTGAAATCGATCAAGATTGCAGCACAATCGTTCAAAAGAACAAAACTCAAGTTGCTCAAATCAATGACAGAACCATGTGGAGCCCTCAGTTGCTGAAATCTTCCCGGTCGGTCCCAATTCACTGCAGCCATGAATGATTCAAAAATTGAAGTGGTCGATCGTGCGTAACTTCGGGTGTGCGGCGTTGTATTTCAAGAGCCACAGGTGCAGCTGTGAAATCTACGAAAGTGAGGATTTTGGTAAAAGAGTGTGTGGTTGCTAGTACTGTTGAAGAGATGGTCCCGGAGTTGGGTTGCACAGTAGTCGGTGTGAGCTCGCACGAAGAAAAAATCTAAACAGCGCACCTGTGGAATCTAGGAAAGCGAAGAATGTGGTTCTGGAATGTGCGTGATGGGGGGATGGGAGGGGCGTTTCGGGGGGTGAAATGTCGGGTCTATTTTCGTTGGAATATTTCGATAGTCTACGGGCGTAGCCCTGCCGCTCACCTACCGGCGGTTTCTGCACAGTTCTGCACTCTGCACTCTGCACTGCACGGGTAACTATTCTATCTTTTTATGGTTCCAAGGTACCAAACTGAGTGTCAGAACTGGTAAGTACTGGTACTCAATCTCAGAAGAGGGTATTTACCCACAATGAAACTCCTTTGATTACTTCTCCGAAACTCTGCCTCTGGAATGTACAAATGACTCGGGTAAATGACATAACCTTCATCCCGTCAAACTCGCAAGTGTTGTAACTATCATGTGCCGTTTTTTGACACACAAACATTCTGCATGAAATCAGTTCTGCATGATTTTCCTTGTGCCTGGAGATTATCCTACCCTACCCCAAGTAAGCTACAATATGCCATTTTGCATGTCAAAACTCAAACCATGTCATGAGCTTCTGCCACTTCTGACCTGGCCTTTTGCATGACCTTCCACTTTAACAAGCAATTGTGCTCTTTCTTACCCTATTAAGCTACATTTGATTTGGTAAGAGGGTTAACTTACTTTTCTGGACGTTAGCTAGTCACTCTTTTCTTTGAAAAAGAGCGTTCTTTGGTGACTAACCTTTATCATCTTTGGAACCCTCAGTCTTATCAATCGTGTCATTTTGCATTCTCCACTGGTCCACTTTGGGACACAAGCACCAATGAATCTAGCAAACTGTTGAAACTCAAGGAATTATTTAGTGCTCTCATTAGTTCTGGATGTATCCTTTGGACAATTAATTCATGATTGTTTGATTCAAAAACTATAGATCTATCAAAATTTGTAAATAAGTTCGGAAGTCTAGAGGCTGTACGAGCTTGATTAGAGGGTTACGTACTGTGCATGCATGCTCAACTTGTGTTGAAGATCTGGAGCAATCTCCATCCATGGAGCAATGTAACATCGGAAATTCTGAGATGATTGCACATGCAACGATCACATGAAACGAGACCGAGAGATCACATGATTGATGATGTACATAGACTGCGAGTAGCAACGTCCCATGCGTAAGTTATTCGTACAGTCGTTCGTATAGTTGTTCCTGACTTGTCTAAAGAGGTCGTACTGATCACAAGTCAAAGCCTTAGGCACATATATAACCAGGTCTACGTCCGTTGTTATTTTGAAAGTTTAGGGAGCATGTGCACTAGGCAGAGAGCGATGAGAGGCTCGAGGTATCCAATTTTCATTCGTTTCAAGACATCGATCTTGAATTTAGGATGAAGAATGATATAGAAAATGCGAGAGACTGTGCCTTTAGTTAGTTAGATAGTTCTGATGATTGGCTGCCGTCCTGCATGCATACTGAGAGTGGTCGATCAATCGTCGTGACGTACAAACTGATTGGATCGATCGAAGTGACTCGGAATTCCAATGTAACTTTCGACAGGACCAGTCGGTTCGACGACCACCGCTTACGACGAGTCCACCGTTCGAAACAAACTTGGCTTGCAGTTGAGCATGGTTTCTTCTGGTTCTCATGATCAGCAAGCTCCAATGACAGACAGACCGCCCCAAGACAAGACAGGCTCACCATGATACGCATTCTGACATCCACATCAAGTTCCTCGGCTCCTGCTCCCGAAGCCTCAGGTACGTGAACAACACTGCATGGTGAAACTGCAACCCATGCTCCCAACCCCCTCTGAATCAGCTCTGCTTCTCAATCACTCTTCATTCTGGTTAGAAGTTAGAGCGGTTTCTTTCCATTCTGATACGACCGTGTGTATTCTGTGTGAATCATGCAGGCATCGCGTAAGACGCAGTTACTACTGGACTAGTATCAATATTTCTGGTTGCTATTGTATGTACTTTTATCCAGATTGAATACGGGGTGAACTTGGTTACCTTAAGTTAACTTACAACTGAGTGATCTTATTATGGAACTGTACCAAATGAATCGGTTATTCGGGTTAATTGATCATGATAAAAGTGACCCTAAGTTAAATAACCAAGTCTAGTAGACTGATCATTTGGTTAGTAGAAACTAAACAATCCTAAAACTCTACCACGTTAAAACTGTGCTTCTGATCACTTGCATCAAAAGTACCATTGCTTTGTCAAATATTAACGAGTAACACACTAGATTGTCCAAGGAAAGGAATGTGGGTTTCTTCAATTGCGGTCTTTTGCACGTATTCTCTTGGGTTACTTTGTCAATAAATAAGTCTAAGCAAAGTGGCGTTCTAAGGGTGTTAAGGTTGGTGCAACGCTCGTTTCTTGCATATGCCCTTTCTTTATCTTGCATCCTTCTTTAGGATTTCCTTGTCCTTCATTTGTATCCTTCCTTGAAATTTATTTCTAAAGGATTCGAAAAACCAAAGGTTGATAGGTCCTTTTGCATCCTTTGCCTTCCTTTGCACCCTTCTTTGAGAATCTTTTCTAAAGAAACCTTGAAACCAAAAGTTGATCGGTTTTTTTCCATCCTTCTTTTCTTTGCACCCTTTTCTTTGGGATTCCTTTGTCCTTCCTTTTTATACTTCTGTGAGATTTGATTCTAAAGAATTCGTGAAACCAGAGGTTCATAGGTTCTATTGCATCCTTCGCCTTCCTTTGCACTCTTCTTTGAGATTCCTTTCGAACGAAATTGGAAACCAAAGGTCGGTAGGTTTTTTCCATCCTTCTTTCGTGTGCAACTTTTTGGAGGTTCCTTTTTTTGAATCTTTGAAAACCATAGGTTGATAGTTCATTTCTTAACATATTGAACCCCTCGTCTCATCCCTCGTCTCATCCGTCAAATGTTGTTGAGGGCCCTCACTTAAAACTCCTTGTGTCTCCCGACAAATCCCTTCGTCTCACGAATCCCTTTTAGGAACAAAGTATCCCATGACACTCGAGAGTGAAATCGTGTGTAGCATTCTCTCTTCGCACGAGGGGCGGGCGGATTGGTCCTAGCCGAATTAGACCTATATATTTACATCAAAACATGAGGAATGAAGTTACGTACCTCAATACTGAAGAAAATGCCACCAATAGTCACGAATTCACTAACCAACTCCCAAATGAAGGGTACTTTGGCCGTATCCGGCGGTTCTTCTCTGACAAGCGTCGAAAACCACATGTGGTTTTGGGATGACAGCTCCATTCCTCTGTTCCTTTCATCCTTGTCGTCATCGTCCTCCTCTTGCAACAACGCAAGTTCAAGCTCGCGCTCTGCACAGCACCCGAAGAAACATTCAAGCTCTTGCACTTGCACTATGTAGATATAAAGTTGCAGGAATCAAAGTTTCTTACCTGATCTTCCTGATCCCAATCGTGGGCTTCATGTGGTGACCCAACAGGCGACTTCTTCTTCATCAAGATCTAAATCTGGGCCCATCGCTTGAACTTCTCGATAAACTCTGGACAACTTACGAGATCTTTCCATCGTTGGATATCATATTTGGCCATCCACCGCTTCAGTTCGTCTTCGTCAGGAATCTTCTCGAGAACGGCGTCGGAGTCCCATCCCTCTGACCTCGCGTCAGCCGTCCAATCTTGTTGAGACAGTAGATAGCAGCACCTTGAGTTACTATGGACTTTGTCTGAGTAAAATGTCACGCACTGCTAAAGTGGTAAAACGTGCCACCTCCACTCCATTACGAAAAATCCTGCAAGGCCAAGCATCTCATCTTACTCACGACGTGTGCATAAGGTTAAAGCTGTCAATGGCTTGTAGCTCGTTGAGACTGCTGGTGGTGGAGGACCTACAATCAGAACGCGACTGTGCATTGTCGAGGATATATGAATTCCGATCCACCAAATTATAAGGTCACGATCCACCAAATTATGTGATCCTCCAATTTTCTTTCGTTTGCCCAGGGACCTTTATAAGCTCCACGATCAACCAAATTATGTGACTCTCCAACTGTCCTTGATTTGCCCAGGCAAAGGAGCCATGTGGTCGCATTGTGAGTCATGAATCATCTGGCTCACCGTAAACTCAACCTGCCATCTCAAGGTCAAAATCAGCACAGTCAAGATTTAGTCACATCAAGTTTAAGAAAAGGATGTCTATGTTCATGTACTCTATGGGCTAGACGAAAACATCACGTCTACGATCGATCAACCCACGCCGTACTGAATTCTCTGATCATGTAACCGTCCATCCTGATTGATGTAACTTATCATCCTCTCTGTTCTGTTGGCAACCAAGTGATAAAACAAACAATCAATAAACTGCAGGTCTTAAACTGGTGTAGATGAGTTCATGAATGACATAGACTCCACTATTATCGAGCAGACTTTATAACCTCCAAGTGGATCTCTCCAGAATTAGCTCAAAATACTACAACTGTGAGAAACATTCGTACCCTTGCATGCTCGAAACGTTCTCAAGATTCTATCCAACAGCAAAGGCAGTTTTCAGACATTGTACTCTGCATTGACAGAGGATTGGTTGAATTTCCTCGAGCGAATGAAGAAGCGCGAGCTTTCTGAGAGCATAACGAGGCACTTGAACTTAGGCACTTTAGCCGTGTCGCCCCCGACTCTGTAAGTTCTTCAATGCAAGGAGTTAACAGGTCTATTGACCAACACCTTCGCATCCTTACCTTTTCCATCCACCGCTTCAGTCGTCTTCCTCCAGAATCTTCTCGAGATCGGTGTGGGAGTCCTATAACTCAGACCTCGCCTCAGCAGTCCAATCCTGAGACAGTAGATAGCAGCACCTCGGGTTCCTCTGGACTTTGTCTCAGTAAAATGCCATGCACAGCTAAAGCTGTAAAACGTGCCACCACCACTCCATCACGGAATACTCTGCCAGGCCAAGCATCTCAATTCACGACGTGTGCATACGGTTAAGTCTGTCAGTCGCTTGTAGCTTATTGACTCCGCTCGTAGTGGAGGACCTACAATCCGAACGCGATCGTGAAAGACTGTGCGTTGTGCAGGATATAGGAATTCCGTGGACCTTTATCAGGTCAAGATTCGTGAACCTGAATGATTATGTGATCCTCCAACTGTCCTTGATCTGCCCAGGCAAGGGAGCCATGTGGTTGCATTGTGATTCAACTCGACCGAGCCATGAGTCATCTGGCTCACCTTGAACTCCTCCTGCCATCTCAAGGTCAAAATCAGTACAAGATTTAGTCACAATCATCAAGTTTAAGAAGAGGAGGGATGTTTTTGTATCACTAAGCCTCTCGTACGTGCGTTGATAGTTCACGGTGATGGCTAACCGTGAACTCGACCTGCCATCTCAAGGTCAAAATCAGCACAAGATTTAGTCGCATCAAGTTTAAGAAGAGGAGGGATGTCCTGAATCACTAAGCCTCGAGGCGAGAGAGGAGATTGATATTACATTACTGTAGAAAACTAGCGCGAGACTTGACGGTGGAGAAAATCGTTGGTAAACAGTCTACACAACTCAAGGCTGGAGATCACGAGGCAGCTAACGAGAAACTACGAAATCAAGACACACGTGTACGACTTCTTTGTGACAACGGACACTTGTTTGGGCGACACACATGTCAAGCCTCTCTACATGAATTGCGGCGCCTGGAGTTTCGCCAATCCCGCTCGGAGACTGTGGAGGACGAGATTGCTTGACACGGTCTCCGGCCGAATCCGACACGATACATCGGATTATGATGGAGCATGGACCGAAATTGGCGCAATCAGCTGAGACTTCGAGGATTTCGACTACATAAACCAGGTTTGTGTTAGTATGCCATTGAACCGTTAGTAAGCTTTCTCATCAACACCTCTCTCTCCTCGCTTCCCTACACGTTGTGCACACAGATCCATAGTTTGCGATCAAATGGCGATCTCCATAGTGAAGCAAGCCAGACCAGCTTTCTCACCAACACCTCTCTCTCCTCGCTTCCCTACAGGTTATGCACACAGATCCATAGTTTGCGATCAAATGGCGATCTCCATGGTGAAGCAAGCCAGACCGGGCATGGTGGCTCTGGCAGTTCTATTGGTGGCGTTCCTGCTCATGAGCGGGGTGGACCCGGGCAGGTGAGCCTGCGTACAGACTCATCTCCGTTGGCGATGGCGAGAGAGGACATTCAATCTTGATCTTGATCATGCATGGTGCATCATGTATGTACGGATGCATCATCATGTATGCATCACATATCATGCATGTGTCATCATACAATCGTCAGTACGAAGAATATTTTTCATGAGAATGTGATTTCATCCACTAGAGCAGATTATCATCCATTTCCAGCTTGATCGGGGAGTGATAGCCGAATTCTCACTCTCGCCAAATCCAGCATGTGATTATTCGATTGCAATTTGTGATCGAGCTTCCAGTGATCGTCGACAATGAGGTTTCGACGCATGCATCGGCCAAGTGTCAGGTAATTCTTTTGTATTCAGCCATTACTCGTCTCTCGTCTAAGCATTGCAAGAATTCGTTCTGGAGAGCTCCTGAATTGCAACAATTCTGTGCATGAAAATAGGGTTTCGATAATTTGGAGGCTTATGAGGAAGACAATCATGCTTTGTGGCAGAGTGATATTCTCGCGAAAGTATGCTCGTTTCAGTAACTTGTGATGTTGGATCCATTGCAAGGGATCCCCTTCGTACTATGATAAATTTCTTACAATGACCTTCATAGGCACTTCGTTAGCTTACACCGACCTTTTGTAGCGGATAGTGTGCAATGGAAGTCGCCTCCAACAAGCCGTTTTGTGGGGTTGGCGTCGAGCACTTTTGCTTGAAACTTGCATTACTTTGACCGCATGAATCATGCTCGTGGGTCAGGCAAGCTTGACGAGCAATCGATCTTGTCGCATTTCCTCTCAAAGTTAGTGCAAGCTCTATCTCGAACAATTTTATTGTTGCTTCTTAAACTGTATGTGGAGATGCATTAAGGTCGTATCCCGGAACTTAAACCATCAGTCACGAAGCATTCCTAAACTTGTGCAGGTTGCAGCAATTGGTGTGCGAGTGTCAAGGTGGAACACGTACCACGGGCTTCCATTAAATATACAGATCTGTCGCCATTTTCCAACATTCTGCCATGCGGTACCTCGGACTACTCTGCCACGAGTGTGGGGAAGCTTTTGGAGGACTCCAGGCAGGTGGACGATGCGAGTTTGTTAAAGCTTTTGCACGATTGCTTGCTTGAAGAATTTGCAGCGAAGTTCGATTTGCATTTGGTTACTCCTGCTACACTATCACCATTCCCCCATGTACTTGTTCCTGGAGCTGGAGACCTGGATTCGAAGTAAAGCCCTTATTGTAACCTCAAGGTCACCTGGCTTGAGCTTTTGTTACTGTACCATATTCCGATCGAGTTTCTGGGAACTTATCAATATTGACAGTCACAATATTTTTTCACATATTGTGTTGTTACAGTTATTATCGAGGAGGCCACTTTGTTCCCCAGATTCTACAAGATCCCATGTTTGTTCTCGAGATGTGACCCTTATATTCAATTAACTGCATCTTCAGTTTCAATCTCTCCAAATCCCTGTGATAAGAGGTACAGATAGCTGGGTGCCTCAGAAACCAAGGTGCAACAAGTTGTAGCTCCGTTTTTCAACTTCCATGCTGAAAGCTTCCATGCGGAATTACGGATAGGATTGTTGTTGACTAGCCGCTCGTGCTAAATTCCTACGCTTCTCATTTGAAGTAGTAGTATGACTGCCAACAACAATTCCAGGTTGAGGTAAATGTTGCAATTCCCTCCCGGCCAGCTGCTGATGAATCAACTCCTGAGACAAACAACGTTCCAATCCTCCACGCTCAGCAAAAGAACAAATACTCAACAGTGTACCTCCACCCGGTGCGACAATTGTTGGCATGGAAGAGATTCAGGACTTCGAGTGCAAGAGTATACCTGCAGAGTGAGATTGTTGTTGGCATTGTTGTGATCCCTGGTAGCACCTGCTTGTAGAGGCTTGGAAACCATCTGTTGCCTGTACGCGTTGGCTTGAACTTTCTGCTGGGTAGACAGCAATGCATGGTGCAAGTATGCAGCTTGAGGATGCGCTTGCATTCCGCGACTAGAATCAGAGTTACCCGAGTTCGAGACCTGAGCATCGCTACTGTTCCGAGCAGTACCATCCTGTTGCAATCTTTGCTGAATCAAAGGCGGAAGAGGACCAGCAGGACCCGCTCCGCTGCTACCACCAGTGCTCCCAGCCCCTTGAGCCTGCTGCTCACAGCCCCTTGAGCCTGCTGCTCACAGCCCCTTGAGCCTGCTGTGCCTGAAGAAAAGCGACTATCGACTTGTACCGAGGGTCGTTGATTTGACCAGAATCTCTGACTATCGTCTGCCTCGCCCTCGCAAAAGTATGTTGCAATGCAATCAACGTGCAGTCCTCCTATTTTCACAAGCTTCCTATCCTCACTCCCTGCACTCTGCTGGCCTCTTCAAACCGCTCGCACTTGCCATTCAGCATCAATGTCAATATTCAGCACGGCTGACTAGCAAAGCTGCCGGGAATTCAGTCTCATCGCTCACATTTACAGGCTAATGCCGAGGCTCAATAAGTTGAGCGCTGTCAGTTTTACTCCCAGGCATAGCACCACCAGCTCCTTCTTGTCCTCAACCACATCCAACACAATGTAGGCCACGTTGCCGATCAGCTTCACCTTGTTCAAGTCGATCGCCACTTGTACCTTCACCAGCTTCTTCCCCAGAAGCTCCAAGTTCACGAACACTACATTGACCGCTGGAGCTGCACAACACGACAACGATTTCTGTAAAGATGTGCTTTAAGTCGCTAGATAATCTGACCTCTAAACATGTATTGCAAAGAAAGGGCTCGTGATTTTGGGCACGAACACTTGGTTGGCCGTGAACAAGAACCTCTGGCTCTGCGAGTTCAACGAGTTGAAGGTCATGGCCGTCTCGTCGCCCACGTTGAGCGAAGGTGCGACGGCAAGACGCAGAAAGATGGGGAATTCGCCCACCTCCGAGTCGAGCGCCGCGGTAGCGTTGTCCTCGCTCATCAACCCCGTGCACACGCGCCCTTGAGCACAAAAGCGTCTCGGACGCGCGTCGGTGGGTGTGCGAAGGAATATCGCCGCCGACCGCCAAGTCCAACCTGGTATGGCACATGCCCATGTCTTCGTGCCCAGGGAAGTTGTGCACGGACGCCACGTACGTTAGCTTCTAGTTACAAAGCCTACATCTCTCGCGGAGCTCCCTTCGCCCTGGACATTCCAATTAAACTTCAACCGTCGGTACTTGCTACTGACTCACCCAAAACAAAATCTCAAAGTAATGGGAATGTCAAGAGCTTGTTTTGTATAAAGTCTGACCAAATGCCGACTGCCGTGCAAATTGTAGGGAGTTCCCCACATGTGGAGCACGCCCAAAGTGATGCCCTCATGTAGTCCAGTATCGAACATTTGATGTCGGCGTTTTTCAAGCGAGAGCACACACAGGTTGCCAGCCAAAACTTGCGTTACACGGTGCGGTTTGGTAGGGTCCCACGACCTTGGAACCTCGTGGGCGCCATTGAGGAACTCGAATTTGCCGCTGGCAATGGTGACGTCGACTTTGATTCCCGCTTTCTCACAGCCGATCGCCTGACGTACACGAGCTCAACTTGACAGAAGTCGCCGTCAATGTTCGAATGAATGGGAAGAGTACACTTCACACGGATTGAAGCCGTCTTCTCGAGCGTCTGCTTGATCTCATCCGGAAATCGCTTGCACGCCTGCTTGATCTCATCCGGAAATCGCTTGCGCGCCTGCTTGATCTCATCCGGAAATTGCTTGCGCGCCTGCTTGATCTCATCCAAAAATTGCTTGCGCGCGGGCAATCACCTTCGGTCCAAGAACACCTTGATGATGCTTCCAACTTAATTTCAACGTGTCGTAAGAGCCAGTCAGGGAAGTTCAACCCTCTCTGATCCTCGCCACCTGCATCACTGCATAAAAAGATACGTAGCTGCCGCTTGAACAATGTGGCGAGCAACACAGCCACACCCACAACAATCCCCACTGCCAGCTTTGCTTGAGATCATTACTGCCACTACCGCCGGTCAACGAAGCTGATACAGTGTTGCCTGTGCTCAACCCTGGCGCTCGCGGCGCAAGTCCGCTGATACCTGGCTGGCGACGGACCATTAATTGCTGAATGAGCCCAAAGTTGACGAGGCTGCAATCACAGACCCCCTCAATATCAACTAGAGGAGTTTGACAGATCCTAACAATCGAAGCTCTAATATGGTTTGGCAATTCAGTTCGATAGGAAGTCGCATGAATTATAGATACTGCACATGACATACCTTGTGTGTGCGTGGCGCATGTGCTGAAGCTCCAGGAGATGATCCTCTTCCACACTCCATTGTACAGCTCACTCGTTGATGCTTGACAATACACCAATTCGATCAAGCAAGGGTGGCCACGGCTGCGTCTCCGCGATCTGTTTCTACCACAACATGGACAATTGAAAGGACGCAACATAATTTGAGTATAAACTCACATTCACAACAATCAAAATTTGAATAATCTTCCCGCCTAGGCAGCTCCGCCCTCCCGCTCATCGCTGCCGCCGTCGCTGTCAGGGCATCGCATTCAAACCGCCGCCCCTTCTTCATGTACAATAATTTATTGGTGTAAGTGGAATCTTGTTTCTTACAATGCCACACCAATTCATTCTACTTTAGCAAATAATACAATCAATTTGGTAGTCTAGGTATGTCAAAATGGCACTTGAATTAGTATCATTTCATGCAGATTGTCCATGTCAGTACTTTTTTTATGCATATATTTGATGAATGGGTACACTCAAACCTCTTTCATATCACTTTCCATAATTTCACGTTTGAGACAAGATTGTCGGAGTACAAATATCTTCTTGTGCTTTCAATTTTCAACCACATATCTTCGTCCTAAATTATATGTACTTGCAAACGAAAAAATTGGTACTTATTAATAGTTACCCATAATCAAAATATTGTACACACATTATAAGTACAAAAACGTTTGTATTAGACCTTCACGTGTTACTTCTACATAGCCTCGAGAATGGGTGAAAGCTGACGGCCTCTTCAAATTCTCTTTCAGATTCTCTTTTGGCGGGAGCGGGAGCAAATTTCAAATTATGGCGCCATTATCGAGGTTCGCGCCAATAATGACACGGCCGCCTTATGCACTAATCTTTTCCTTTCATTAAGTGCTTTGATGAGTGTGTGTCATGTGTATGGGATTGCCTAAGTGGAATCCTATGAGTCTTTCTCCCCTTTTGCCATGCAAAAACTTTTTTACAAATTGATAAAAATCTCATTGGATCCTTTCATCCTTTGTAGAGTTGTTTTTTTTAAAGTTATATCCCATTGGATTCCTTAAACATGATTGATTCAAACTTGAACATCATTCCAATTTAAGATTGTGCATTGGTTGATTGTAAATTCCACTTACTTCAAACTTGATGACACATCACATGTACGATTGCACAAGAGAGTGGTTTTGAACGCGAGGGATACTTTTAGTCAAAGCTAGTTTCACTTGATACCCTAACTTGAATAATCAAAGCGTAAAGATCTTACTTTAGAGTTAGTAAAGTTTATCTTATATTCAAACTTCAATGTCTATAAATTACTTACGAACACAATCCAAATAATAATTATTGTAAGTCAAGTTATATAATATCTCTCTCAAGCACACAATCCAAATAATTATTATTGTAAGTCAAGTTATATAACATCTCCTCAAGTACGAGATAAAGATACAATTACAAAGCAATCACTACAAAGGCAAATGTAATTATTTAATATATTTGTACACATTCATTGTATATATTGTACACAATTGAATTAATCTACTTTTTGGGTTCACTCACAATCATTTAGAGACTCAATTCATTATTGTTTTTGAATAAGTTTGATCGGTTGTCATATCCTTGTGTTTCTAATATCAATGTCTGTCATCATTAATTGTTCTACATTATTGTAAATCATACATGTACTTTGGAAACAAACACCTTTTCAACAATTGTGGACTTTAAATTATTATACCTTGAAGTACTTAAAACACCATAGTTCATGAACTATAAGAATATAAATACCACAAATGCCTACAAAATATGTTAAATCTTATTAATACATAATCATCCAAATAATATACAATATTGAATACATCCAAAACAAGTAGATTTTAGAGTGTGTAATAGCTCTGAGGGTTTTTCTCAAATACTCTACATGAGGCTTTCCTTGAATGGAATTCACATTTAAATTTTTGTACATAGAGTCTTAATATGATTCAACATTATATACATATATGTTTCATAATGAGATATGTCGTCTCGTAGGTTTCCGAGAGGATTTATATCACATAAGTTGGAGAGGTGACATTATAGAGGTTTAATATGGACTTAATATGGGCTTAGGGGCTTAATATGGGCTTAGGGGCTTAATATGGGCTTAGGGGCTTAGGGGCTTAATATGGGCCTCGTGGCTTAATATGGGCTTCGGGGCTTAGGGGCTTAATATGGGCTTAGGGGCTTAATATGGGCTTAGGAGCTTAGGGGCTTAGTGGCTTAATATGGGCTTAGAGGCTTTATATGGGCTTAGTGGCTTGATATGGGCTTAGGAACTTAGGGGCTTAATATGGGCCTAGTGGCTTAATATGGGCTTAGGGGCTTAGGGGCTTAATATCATTTAAAGGAAGTCAAATTATTAAGTGATTCAAACTGTGAGAAATTATTGAATACAATAAAACATATGATTTCATTGTATGACTGCAAAAACGGATTATTTACTTAATAAGGTCAGCTGCCCAGCAAACTAAGTTTCAAAAGAACATATAATCGTTGCTAGAACCATCAAAAAAGTTTCTCAAAAAAGAAAGAAGCATAAAAGAAGCATAAAAGAAGCATAAAAGAAGCATAAAAGACCCATAAAAGAAGCATAAAAGAAGCATAAAAGAAGCATAAAAGACCCATAAAAGAACCGAAAAGAACCATATTTCTGGTAACCACTTTTGAAGGACATGTTCAACCTCCCTATAAGTACTCATCAATCAGTACTTGGGTTCGGAAAAGGTGCTGGCACGAGCAAAAATAATCAAAAAGTTTACTGTTAGAAAAATAGTAAAATTACCCATAATTCCCAGAGCCGATCCTTAGTTTTGTTCAATCAAGCTATTTTCCAACAAACGATTAAGAGTTTTACCAATCTAATGTAATGTAGAATAAAAGACTTGGATCATGAGCCAACAATGAGAGCAAGGAGATAAACTTGAAATGAGGTACTCATTGATTAACAAAATCGTAACACTACCGATCCAATATGCTCTATAAACAGTTAATTAGTTCGTCACAGTGTAAGCCAGACTAGGGGAGGGAGGCTGGTGATCTCTTCTGGCAAGGAAAGTGGACTCATTGTTTTGCACTTTCCACAGACTACACTGATACATTGCAGCTCCAGTAGCGTACTTGTTGATGGGCGATTGTTCCAACGGCGCTTGAGCAACACAGTCTTGTCGCACGCAGCTCACAAGTCCAACATCAGGCTCATAGAAATCTGGTACCACAACACACCCTAACGCTACATAGCCCAGTGGAGGTCGCGGTTTCCAGATTGTCACTGGTTCTCTTGCACTTTGGTCCGCATCTCGCCACACCTGAATATTAGTGAAATATTGTTAGCATTTGAACATGCAAACAAGTGAAAGTAAAGGTCTCAAAATTGAACTGCAAAAAGGCTTTACGAAAGCTTTTGGGTCCTCGGGGTCAGGGGAAAGTTTCATACCAAGTCAAAACCTTCCGGAGCAGCAAGCTTCCCGTCGTGGTCATCGTGGTACACCATGGCAAGGTCTGGCGAGCTGTACGAGGTTTGCACCACGTCCCCTACTGACACGTACCTGCAAGCAACATAGTTTGTATCAGTAAAACAGCTATCTTTTGAGTCGGTATTGTTCGTACACGTACTGAGTTTGTGAAGTAAGGTTCTTAGATGGTGAACGACGTACCCCAACGGAGGAATTGGGCGCCAGAAAGACACTTCAGAATTCTCGTTCCACGGAGCTTCCTGCGAGGACAAAAAAGCAATGAGACATGAACATCCACCTCCAGATGTAAGAAGCAACATGCGCTTGCATCAATAACGAAACATATCCTCGTTCTAGAAGGCCATTTATTTGGTCTCTGTTGTAATATGAGAGATCCAACCGCACAATCTTGTGTGGTATTCACTATTGATCAATCGGGCACACGAAAAGGCATCTTAATATCTGAAATGCTCTATCCCGAATGTCTCTTTGGGACCGTGTAATTACCTTATCCCACCACAAAAGCGTGAAATCGGTGATGAGCCTCCCAGTATGTACAGAAGCAGAGGAAGTCTCAGCAGGAACATTCTGAAGCTCTGATGTAGTAGTAGTAGTCTTTGATGGAGCTTGAATGGAATCGTGTGGAATGTCGAGCATTGCCTGGCTAGCAGATCCGATCAAAGCTCCAAAAGTGGCCATGACAGGCACCGCAATGGGAGCGGCAGGTCCCGCCAGCAGTCCTAGCGCTGCCCCCGATGCAGCTCCTGCTCCTGCACCTACATAAGGCTTTCTTGCTGAGGATTTCTTCAGCAATTCCTGTTCCCCCACAAGTTCCATACATGCCATGCATTGTCTTACTATGAAATTACATACACCCAAGTATGCACTCCAAAGAATTTGATTGACTGCCACCCATTCCAACTCGCATGCTGAGGTGAATTGTTATCATGAAGTTCATTGAGTTGTTTTCTTGTACAGCTGCCCGACCAAATAACGATCATAAGGATGGATAAATATATGAAAATGAAACATGACACAGAAACAAAGAAATGACATTTCGTTTAGGAACGAGTGGGTCATCATTTATTCAGGGTACCTGAGTCGAGTTTGTCGATCGACCTGGGCCATACATATTCAAGGCTTGTTGTATAGCACTGCGAATCTCAACTGCTTGTTTTGTTCCTGGGTGGCATTTCGCCACATAAGCGATCTCCTTGTTGTCAAACATGCGAGATTCATTGGCCTGCACTCGAAGTATAAGTCGAGTGGGTGGCATTTGCTTGGAGTCTTCACTTCCGTATTCTAAATGCAATGATCTCAGATCCTCCCACATGACATCCCATGTGACAGTGCAAGGATCTTTTAAAAGGTCGGGCTTCTTTTGCTGGATCAAGCTCGTGGGGTGCTACATACCAACGGTAAACCCAAAGGTTAGTCTCATGTGTTATATCAAAGAATTCAGCTGCACATAATAACATCCCATGTGACAGTGCAAGGATCTTTTAAATGCTTTCTGATCCTCAAGTAGTGTCCTCTCTTATGTGAGAAGTATGAGGACAATACTTAAGAATCAGAGGAGCACTGGATATAAAGTTACCTGTAATAAAATCACTCTGCGATGAGTAATCATAAGAGTGCGCCCCTTCGGCAAATTGAAATGATCTTCATAAGCATCGGACATCGCAAACTTCCCTCTCACTCTAAAAAAGTCCACAGGTCCAAATGATCTCCCTCTCTCTGCTAACTGCATCAACACCTGATTCAACAAATCGCCAAATGCATCACGTTAGAATTCTCTAACCTCCTGATTGACACCAAATCTCATTGTGCTTAAGAGCCCTATAATAGCAGTAAAAATGTAGCATGAGTAGAAACTGCAGCAGTTCAAAAGTGAGCCTTCTGACTAAGAGCTAGGCGATTCATGAGTGTACCATGAAGTAACAAGAATGACCGTATGGTAAGTACAAGAGCATTCTAACCTAGAGGTACAAGTTTACACATGGAAAGAATGCCGGACCTGTCCTCGTGCTTTGTACTCGTCATAAGGACGCAATACATTGTCGCCTCCAATTACACGAGGCAACCGTCGTCGTAAAGCCTGCTGTTCGAAGGAGATAGCCGCCGTCAGCTTCATGCGCGTTGCATTAGCACCCTCGGTGGTTTTGGAGAGTAAATCCAAAACCCCACTCAAAGGCTGGATACCCACTCCAAGTACTCCCTTTCCTACACCTTGAAGGAAACCTTCTACTCCAGACTTCTGAGCTCCTTCAAAAGGTTTTGTAACAATGCCAGTGACACCTCGAAATAAACCTTTCGCAAATGCTTCTCCACCCTCGCGAATACCTTCACCAAGATCTTCAACATTTGCCTGGCCATGCAGTAACGAAATAGATAAAGTGATTGTCCCGCTCACCAAACTAGAACCAAGATGACTGACTATCAAAATAACACTATCCCAGTAGCATGTGACACTTAAGATGTTCAGTGTACCGATTCAAATTCTATAACGAGATATGGATGCTTTCATTGACTTTAGTGTACCTGCTTTGATCGGGAACGTATGAACTTCTTATCCATTGAGAGAGCAGCAACTCCCTTGCTCATGTTGCCAAGAGCGCTACTAGTGTTACCAAGTATATCAACACCAGATAGCAGTTGTAATGGTTGACTCAGCAGATCATTTCTCAAGCTGGCAAAGGCGGCAGTCCACAGTGCACTTTGTTTCATAGAAATATCCTCGTGAGCACGTGGAGTGATCCGAATCTGGTAACAAATCAAATTGCAACATCTTGATTAGAGAATCACTTAGATAGGAGTAAATCTTACGAATGTCTGATGACAGAGTCTTGCACCAAAGGCAATCGTTGGCACATTCAATCTACGCAGGCGACTCCATGTAAAAATTACAGAATACGATTCCCAGATTCAGAAGATCCAGTTCAAAACACTGATATTGCAACTTTCTGTAGCTAGTTCTACTGCAAATGAAATCATGAACACACGTACCGGCATTTCATCGGTATTGCCTAATGAAGTTATCAAGGTTGCCCAAAACCCAAGCATGCCACGAGGTCTTTGTGCAGGAGCCATTGCTAGCGTGACCTTGAACCGTATCTCGGAAGTATGAAGGAAGCTGCAACCGATTCACAGTAAGAAAGAGATGCAACAACTGCATCTGTCTGGATCCAACATCTACTCCGAAGGAAACAAATAATCCGGACCAACTCGCCAATATAACATAAAACTTACCCTATTTTTATGATGGGGTCGATGGCAACAGCAGTTGTTTTGCTGCTGCTTAAGCGACCCAAATCAAGACGTTGAAACATCTCATGCAAGCGCCAGATTATTGGTTCGTGCACGTTCACCAGAAACGAGAGGGTTGTATTGTTTGGGCTCTGCAAGAAACGGCCACGTTATCATTATCTGTCTTCTGTAAAAGAAGTTTTTGATATAATTAACAAGCATTGGACAGGATGTAAGGAAAAGAACCTGGATGCCGATGTAAGGGTAAGAAAAGAAGTCCAACATTCCATTGTCCTGCATGGTGATGGTGCACTTCAAGAGGAAGTCCCGATGAGTTTGAGATTCTGGAACCATGAAAAGTACAGGTGAAGGTGTCAGAGGTAACTGGTTGTCGATTTGAAGACCACCTATCCGAACCTTCAACCTGCAGCACCACCGGTCGTTATTTGTCAGAACAAAATGCATGATTATGATCACTGTGAACTACAGTTGAAAAATGCAAAGGAAGGTATCAATAAAGAGGACTTCCATACACACCTGGTAGTTCCTGATCCCAATCCAGTTGCATATGAAAGCGAGAGGTCCTGAATCGACACATAGAGTAATTCTTCGGGAGTGTAGTCAACAATTGAGAGCCCGAATTCTGATAACTCGATACTCGTATGGAACTGATTCTCCAAGTTGTAAAGTTCGGGTGCTTGAGATCGCTGTGGTGTAGTTGGAGACCCGACAGGCACCATTGACATGTTACCAGTGCCAGGAACATAGTCCGCAACTCTGAATACCTTAGTGTACCCTTCCGACAATACTGTTGCTCGAAGTGGAGCTGGATTCGCTCCTTGACCCGAAGGGAAAGGCTGATAATCAAACGGCTCATCTAGGCTGTATTCAATGGAAAACTTTGAGTCATATCCTTCTGGTAACACTTCAAGTAGGTGGTTGCGCAGAAGATCCTCCCATGCAAAGGAGGCCGATGATCCAGGAGGTAACACCTTCCATGAACTACGGTCGCCACCAGCTTGGCGAAACGAAATCGGTATCTTTGCAGATCGATTCTCCACACTGCACCATGCACGCAGTCAGCAAAAGAACTGAAAATAAAAGTCGGACACCCAATATCCACTTGCTGCTCTACGAGGAGTTGACTATTTGAAAAACATCAGAATACAGAAAGGTCATATTCATTCATTCGGGAGAAAGTGATGCTTTTTGCATAATGTGTGCCTGCTGTAATTGAATGCATAGAAGTTTTCCGTCTTTAAAGATCGCCAGACAACCACAATGTTCAGCCAACAATAATACTCTGATGATTTTGATGGATGTTTCTTCATTTCATCCAACCTTGCAACAACAATCAGCTAATAACGAAACTTGGAAAAGTAGAGATTCAACGAATATGGCCATCAGAGATAATACTCGCGCTAAAGTAATCTAGAGGCTAACTAAAATGCAGTGTAAAAGGAAAGGACTTACCGATATGGACTCTGACGAGCAGAAAGACGGAACACAACGAAGTATCGGGAGTCTTTGACCCCGTTACGCACTTCGCCGCGTATGACTAAAGACGGTCCACCTTCTTGTTCGGATGCAAGTGTTACATGAAAAAATCCTTCCACATCCACACTAAACGGGTGGCTCCACTTGTAACCATCGACATGAATCTGTAGATGACACCACCATATCAGTACTGACAAATGACGAGCGAAGGGAAAATGCAGCTCTTAACTTGAATCATTATAAAATCAGGTTCCCGCTTTCATTAATGAGAAAGAAGCACCCTTCTTTTACCTGTAAAAGCTCCAATTCTTTTGTAGATTGCCAGAGAATGGCCTTGGGAGGGTCGTTCGGGTAGAATAAGTCTTCATGCCCCATGCCATTCTGGCGTAAAGAGAGCCTCTTTCCCAGACGATTAACAAATAATGTGTGAGGCTGCACATGAATAACCTGGAAAACACGACCCACTTCCAAGAATGAAACGAAATAGAAAACGCAAAAGGTTACTACGTTACGAAGATGTGTCAACAACAATAGACAGATCTGGTTTCTTTTGGTTTAGATCGTCAGTCCAATACAAATCATCACCAGTAGGAACTCTAGAGAACTCTCATGAATACTAGAATGGTACATATTTTGCAAAGCGAGGAAAGTGAGTCCTACTACTTCACTAACACAAGAATAACTTAGGCTCTGGATCACTATCTGCTAGGAAAAGGAACGAATAAGAACCCTTGCACAGAATAACTGTTGGCTAAACGGATCAAGAGAACATACCTTGGTGCGATCTGACGACATGTCTAAGAATACAGACAATTTGTAGTAGGCACCACTATCATCAATAGCATTCAAATTGACTCGTTCCATCTGTGGGCAGGATCACAAGCGAATACTTCAATCGATCACGTTATGCTAGAACCTTACTACCGGAGTGAGACACCAGAACCAAAATCGAATAAACGAGGAGCAACTGCGTGAATAAAAAAGCAAGGTGCAGCTAACCGTAAAAGTCCACCAAGAGACCAACTATACGAAAATTGCCAGTTATACTTATTCCTACAATGCAAGTCTTACATTGCTTTCGAAGTCCCGGAATGAAAGAGCCTGTTTGAACACTTTGCTGCCTGCAATAGCAATAGAGAGGCCCAAACGAGGCGAAAAGAGTCCATCCTCGGAGCGAGAGGACAATGAAAGCCCTCCAATGCGATCCGAGTAAGCCTGGAGTGAAAGCATTGCAGGAGTGCCAGAAATCTCCTCTGCAATTTCGAAGTAGTTCACCACTCTGCTCAACTGTAGAGAATGTTGTACCGTGGAGTGAGTAGGTCGACGAGAAGCCTGCTTTGCAGCTTTGGCTGCCCTCGTCAGCCATGTCGTGTCCCCAGTTGAATCACTGTTGGGCTCAATCTCTACTAGCCGGTACGCTAGAGGAATGGAAGCGTCGTTGCTGAGCCAATAAGGAACAAATAAGCGCACAATCTTGGCTGCCGCACTGGTGCCTCCAAAATCATGTTCCAGATTCACTCTTAATCGCCTGCACCATCATTGTTACCGCGTAAGAAATCTGCATATACTTATGCCCTCATACTTGCTAAACTAAATTCGAAACTACTTCACTGTTATTCGATATCGAAACTACGACATTCAAAACTGGGGGGCAATGGACTCCGCACTAAGCAATATACTTACGTTGCAATAACAGAAATTATGAGTTTTATTTTTAGCAGATGGAAGCTATGGGTTGTGAAACCATGCAAAGATGTGTTTGATTCTTCATCAAAAACTAAATTAGATATCACTTATCAGATGGTATCGTATCCAAACCCCCATGAGCGCCACTAAAAAGCCACGTTAAAATCTTCATATATGCTTTTCACTACTTCACATTCTTGTCGGCAACTCTGGCATGTATTGGACACTTCATGGGTGCTTTTACAATCTTAGATAGCTGGCGTTTATGAGTAAGTGGTAAGTTTGAAATGCTTTACCTCACTCATATAAACAAAAGCGAAGTATCAGCTTAAAAGCAGGCAACACTCACCTGCCACTTCCTTGGTGCGCCATCCAAAAACCAGTGGGAAGTTCCTCCGTCGAGGGGTCAGAGATAGGAATGATCTCTTTTTCTGACCTCCAACCCCCTTGAGTCAGCCAGGTAAGGAAAATAGGCCTTCTCACATCTACAGAGTAGATGTAAACGCTACCTCCAGCAGGAACAACGCCATTCTGTTGTTTGATTAGATTACCAGTTGCCCTTGGTTTTTCCCAAATAATATAGGCTGCAGAACAAGGAAGGCAATTCTCGAGCTTCACAGGGGCATTAACTGCAATTCTCCAATCGGGAATAGGACGATTCACTTCGTCGTACAAAAGGGTGGCATCCACATCCACGTTCAACCAGCAGAGACCGCGCCCACTGCCACCTTCGAGAACCTTGGATACTAGAATCTCCTCCGTTTTGTTCAACTCTTTCAGTGGCAAAGCAGAGATTGGCAAATTGCTACGTGTATGTCGTGGAGGAGCTGAAGCAGAGCCTTCACTGCTAGTCTGAGTCCTGGTTTGAGCTATCAAGTCACTTATTGCTCGCCCCCAGCTATACTGAGAGGAGTCCGACTGAGGGCGGAATTGAACACACATATCTGTCTTGCTGTCACTCCCGGCTAATGGTAATGGAATTGAATCTCCAGGTTGCACCACCCCTACCATTTGCCTCGAACGCAAATGATGAGTCTCAGGAATACATTTTCGTTGCTTGACTAACCGACGCCTCCTGGCAAAATCAAACATCGACTTTCTGCTCGCCTTTTGGGTATTTGGAGTCGTCCTTAATGATTGAAAGTCAGCTCCGTAAAACCAACCGTCATCATCAACAGAGCCATTTCTATCTATTGACCAATTCGTGCTCCAGACCCAGCCTGGTGGCAGTGGTGGATCGATCAACTCCTGTGGAAAAATGCATACACACAATAAGGAATCGAAGTAACAACTATGGAAGGCGGGTACATTGTATATCAGATGGATGTCTTACCGTATATGTCTTCGAGTAATCGCGATTACTATAACGACTTGGATCACCAGGTAGCATATGACCAGGCCATTTGCTACCCCAGCCAGCCAGAGGCTGATACCGTTGGTTCTCAAAAATTTCTTCCAGAACTGTGGAGGGCGCACCCTCCGGAGTACTAAGAAGAGGAAAGGGACAAAGGCAAACATCCAGTGGTATGTCCGTGTTATTCAGAACCATAATCAGACTCCTAAGTTTCACGCATTTTCGGTTCTGCTGCATGCTCACTTCTACAGCCAAGGGCCTTCTGCCAATCTCCTTCGGAACTGTAGTAGCTGGTAGAATTGATCGGAGTCCTGTCCATGGACCTTGCGGACTTATAGACAACTTTAGTCCAATATCGACGTCTTTCGTATCTTTCGAATCGAAGCCTGCCATTTTCTCCTTTTTCTCACTCTTTGTTGAGAAAAAATACATGCTCACAACTATCTGACCCGAGCTCTTCTTCTGAGCCTCGTGATCGGCAGCTCCACCCTGTAAATGAATCAAGAAGGAACGTTTACGAAGAAAGTGCAATCGATTTAGCAGCTCTCAAAATCCCATTGCTAATCTAGTCCATGAGATCCTCAAGTGCAAACCAATTACAGAGGCCATGTGCGATCCTAACGAGGAAAACAGAATAGACTCTACTTGCTGGACTTGAACTATCAGAGAAGAGACGAACCGTTTTTCGAGGATGTGAGAGATGATAGATTTTCTTCTCGACAGAAGGCCAAGAAGTCACGGGATCTTGCTTCAGGGCTCGTCGAACTACATCCCGAAGCAATGATGATTCTGAGGCATTGCCCCCCGTATCTCTATCAATCGGGATAGAAGCCATTCCCACAGCTGCCCCTGCGTATGAAAAAAAATGAGCATTAATACGAAGCTGTCATTTAGTCACAAATATCTTCAGATGCCATTCTGAAGCACGCACCTTTTCCACCACTTGCGGCCTGATTCGATATTAGTACTTCGAGAGCTGCAGATCCCTGCACATCAATAGGAGGAATGCACATATGAAGCTCTTTCCAAGGAAAAGCAGATGCTAAACATTTGCATGTCGAAACTCTTGATAACCAGCACTACAGTTGAAAAAATATTTGCCTCAGCCCCATCATTTTCAAACAAACAACAAAATCTCGCTCATGCTCAATACGGGTCTTCTTAGCATCCTACCATCAATGCAAATTGCCACTACGAAAAAGTTGGTGAGTGACAAACCTTCTGAGGAAGTTCAAAAATGAAGACCTCATTCCACTTGGCTTCAGAAAGTAAACAATCCGAACCCTGAGTGACGGAGTTGGGTCGAGCACAACGGGATCTCGCACTTTGAGGGAGCGCCCTTTGTTCATCAGGTGACTTCGAGACCGCCAGTTTTAAATAGCAGATATAGTCTTGATCATTCCCATCAGCGTTAACATGCAATTCCTATACAAAGACACCAAGGGTTGCAGAACTATCTCAGCAATATTCGCAATATTATTGACTATCAGCATGAGTTGAAGAAAGACTCATCAAGCGCACCTATTACCAATGAATCCTAGAAAACTGGTGTTAGAATGGGTATAAACAGATGAAAAGAAACGTTTAAATAACTGCGTTCAAGTGAAGATTGTACCCTTGCTTCAGAGAGATGGACAGCAACATAGTGGCGTGGTGGTGGAGGATCAGCTACATCAATAAATCTATCAGGGAATCTTGACGGCGGCAGGTGAACCAAAAGCTTTCCATCCGCGGGTAAACACTCCACTTGCTCAAAATTATCCAGAAATTTCTTCATGTAAAGCTCACATCCGAGAGAGTTATGTACTAGGATATTCTCCAACTCGTCTTCTTCCAATGCGGAGTTCAAAGCGTCTTGACTTGAAACTTTGTAGTCACTCTCTTCCTGCAAGAATACCCGATAACCTTACATAAAAATGAAAAAAGATCCAGCTATTTTTATAACATAGCCCCATACGTAAGGGGTTTATGTTCACCAGAAGCGACTGCATGAGTCTGATCAGCAATTCGTTCCAGCAAGTAACAATTCTCGTCACTCGAATAACACCTGATCACTACCACCTCGGCTACGAGGATATTAGTTTGGGTTTTCCAAATATGGTGGTGGGCCACTTTTGACATTTAAACATTACAATGAATCTCAGTCTAGAAATTCAGAAGCATCTACAAGACATACTTCCCAGACGTCTTTCTGAAACCTGATGAAGAGGTCTTTACCATTTCAAGCGACATACGAGCTTGTACTTCTGATTCTGTCTGTTTCCGCCATGACATGACAGATTCCACTAGAGTTTCCAAGCCAGCTGAAGTGACATTCACATTGACAGCGTTTGCAGCAGTTACACGGATACGCTGGCCAACCTTGAGCGGAGCCTCAGAATCCACATCGTAAGACTCATATCTGGCAAAAACCGACGAGCAAGGCGATGATATAATGCATAAGCGATCAATCAAAAAAATGAAGCGGAAGGGTTGCAACAGCATTGCCTACTAGTGTTCACAAAAGCAGTTCAAATTCGAACCAAAAATTTCTAGTGACCTTAAACAATCATGCCGTAGCAGGCATTGGGAATTCTGAGTTAGAACCAACACTTACTTAAAGATCCCTTCAAAAGGTTCTATAAAGGGTTCCCAACACTCCAGCTGCGTGTTAAAAGTTGAGGCAGCCATGTTCGTAATGATCACAGAACTTATCGCTTCCAAACGCCCGTGTGCAGCAAGGTTTATGTTCGTAATTGTCGTGTTGATAAGTGGAGTCATCTGAATAACATCGAATGCAAAAGCTCAGACATGACAGATCACTTCATCAAATAGGTATAGTTCATCAAGAAGGCATAGTATACATACCAAGCCACCCATATCGTCAAAAACAGTGGCAGAGATTCGCCCGATCTTGATCTCTACTGTTACTTTATCACGAGTTGTCTTCTTCCCATCAGCTAAAGCATATGCCATCCTCCCTGGTGGGCACTTCGAATCGGGCCTTGCGAAGAAAGTATTAGCCTGATTCATAGCCCGAGGAAGTAAATGAGCAGAATTTTAGCAACTGCGATAAAGCCTTGCTAGAGCACATCGAATCAGGCAGCTGATGTCTAAATCAAATATAATTTGATATTGGGTACAATTCTTGAGATTACACAAGATGCATAGAATAAAAACACACTGAATGAAACAAACCTGATTTTCAACTTTCCACATGCTGCAGCTGTAGCCTCCACGAGCTCCAGACATACTCCACACTGAATTAAGACTTCGCTCTGAAGACAGAGACCACACTGCCGGCTTGGAAAGCCTTGATTGAATGACAAGATCCACCCGCAAACAACGCACCAGATCAAGTGAGGGCATCTCCTGTGTTTTCGTGACTACACATCCGATAGTGACATAGCCGACTGGAGCTACCGGAAACCAAACGACAACATCTTCAAGCCCTCGTCCCGCGGTGTGCATACGTTGAAGATAGCGCAATGGTTTTGCTAGGCGACCGGTATTGTCATCACGCAAGGCAATGCCAACACCAGGCGGTTCCAACCTGCATCCAAGACGATGAATATTCTTATTACTTTGACCCCACGACAAAAAGAGCACTCGAATTTTCTAGCGAGTCCTAGTACATTAACCCAGAGATACAGATCGGCCTACCGCCCTGACAGAATCCAACATTCTTAGCACATAAGACCAAACCATAGTAAAGTTGAATGAATGTTGATTCAAAGAGATACTGACATGCCAGAATTCAAGAGACTGTGAAGCACACGACTTCAACAAACGTTATTACCAAAGAAGAAAAAGAACCTAACAGGACGAGCTAGTCATCCAGATGCTTTAGTGAGTGCAGAATATTACAAACAGAAGAGAATTTGACATACCCTCGAACTAAGCAATCTCCCACTATGGCATAGCCAGGGGGAACAAGGGGCCGCCAAATGGATGCCGGAGAGCGAAATTCTGAACCTTTGTCCCACCACAGCCGCTCGAACTGCGGAGTTGTGACCATAAAGCGACCAGTCGCCTGTCTCCCACTAGCCATGGAATCAACGCGAAGATTGGCACTTGGCAACCTTCTCAACGAAGACTGATTCATTGATGGATCAGGTTTGACTGCATCGATGACAGGCTTATCCGCATCCGTGACCATGTGAGATATCGTCCTCAAGAGAGTTTCACTAAGTTCACGTACTAGTGTCCTCGATGGAGGAGATGTCGAAAAATGTGCATAAAAAGACCCAGCAGCATTTTCCATGCGCCAGATGCTGCACCCATTTTTGTACTGACCCCTGTAGTCAACCAGAGGAAGAATTAGTAACTTATACAAATTACCAGTAGTAAATAAGATGCATCAGAAAGGAAGAATCAAAAGCAGTAAGTAGCAGGGACTCGTACACGAAGAACCTCAACCACATCCCCACTTCTCAAAGTCATCAGAGGTAAGAAACTCACCGATCATCAGGTGGACAATAGTATATGCAGTCACTTAGAGATCCTGAAGTCACCATATCAGACCGGATGCATCGAACTAAGCTAAGAGATGGGGGTGATGAGCCCCTCTCTGCAACGCAGCCTAAAGCGACATATCCGGGAGGGGCGACTGGCATCCAAACGCAGCATAGCTCAGAGTCAGCGTCATTCTTGTCTGCATCAGCTCCAGTTTCACTATCACCTCTGGTTGACCAGAGAAGTTCAAAACTAACGGGTTTCTGAGAAAATTTGGAAGTGCTGCTGATGGCCATAACTGCTTGTGAAGGAGGGGTCAATCTGTAAGCAAGTAACAAGATTATTTTCAGCCCATGTAAATAGTGTACTGTACAAAAAGTCGAATTTTCCTATCAAAATATTGTGAAAATGGTATACACACTTACCCAGAGGTTGCACAGTCACTCATGATAAGGTAGCCAGAGGGAGGGCGGGGGCGCCATATAGCAACCTGTTGAGATGTGTTCTCACCTGATGCAAAGGCAAAATAACCACTCCATTCAAGGTTTCATTGCTTAGAACCAAGATTACTTAAACCCTAGTAATTCGTACTTCGGTTGTACATTTAACGTTATTTGTACTTCTAACGTCTATTTTTTCAACAGAAAAGATTAAGTATCAAACCCTGTGAAGCTAGAAATGTTGATTAGACATGATTCCTAGAAAGAAGTGTCACTGAAATTCCTTACCAGAAACATTGGCCCATATTCTGTCAAAATGAGTGCAGCGAGCAAGAGCCGGAGCCCCACCGAATTTTAAGGTTGAAAATGCATCATCTTGAAAGCGCAAGATAAGAGAGAGAACATTAAAAGAAAGACGTGTTGATATGTCGGACACTCCTGCATTCATTGAGATCTTCTCTTGAACGCATGTATACTCTGCAGAAGCATCCAATGGCTCAACAACCACTAACCCTGAACCACCTTCCACAGTAAGCCCCTTCACCATGCCCTTGAGCCACCTGTCTTCTCCTTTTGAAGCTATCCTGAAAAGATAGATACGAAATTGAGGTTAACCTTCAATGACGTAACGTCTACCACGGTACATAAACGCCAGTTTGGTTCAAGCTGCCAAAAGTCAGTAGCATCTAGAATGTCGATCATGAAGTGGAATCCCAAATCACATGTGCAAAAATAAGATATCAAGGCACTGAAAACCTGATCTTCGGCAGAGACCGATAAAGCTTATTCAAGAATATCATCTGCATCAAGAATGTACTCTATGGCTATTGGTATGTATAAGAACCTTTGTATCTGAACACGTCGTCAAGCTTTAAATTAGAAGACTCGGGTAATACCACTTCACTCATATACGGGACTACGATGCATTCCGCAGCAGTCAAGCGTGAAGTCAAACTTACATGAAGTAGCAGTCAAAATTTGCCCTCAGCACCCTTTCCCTACGTGGACCACCAGCAGGCCACTTGGTACTATCATAAAAAGTAAGCTCCGGTGCAACAGCCTGAAACATGTCGTGATGTCAGCAACTAAACTACCAACTGTTCCGCTGCAGTCATACAAAGAGTGGGGAAAAGGATAACCTCTACAAGCAGCCACGAGCATTCTTGATCTAAGATCCCATATATATATCGATTGTATAAATAACACTTGTGTCATATTTGTAGTTGATATTAGTTGTCTTGATGAATGAAAGTTTGGCCCTACAAAGAAGCACAATGATATAGAGAATGGCACATTATCCAGTGCATCCACTCAAGAAAACAGTATCACCTGAATGTCGAAGACATAATTGCTGACTGCGGCTTTTTGCTCCTCTCTGGGCTTGCACATCGATCTTCGGCTTGGAGATAACATAGAATCTTTGTGAGGTACTCCTTGTATTGTACTACCCGCAGCATCAACACCCATACCTTCCAGGATGACGCCATCGTCCGGTGAAACAGTGTAACTACTGTCTGTGCTAAGGTGGACACGCTCACTCAACCAATATGCATTCTGCAACAAAACACATGATATGGACTTAAACAATAGCGGTACGAATGAAACGTAATCGTAGTGGCTCAAATAGAACGAAGGAGATCCTAGACTAGAAAGGGCTTACAGATAAGGAACTGAACTGACCTCAATGTGTATGTTCTTGAATCGCAGCTTCTTTCCAGAGCCAATTGTAATAAAAGGCTCCCAAGTTGAAGGGCTCATTTCATCATCCTTTACATCCAGAAGCAATCTCTTTCCACAGCCATCGTAGATAAATTCATCCACATCATACGCTTCTGCAATAAGTTGTCGCTCACAAGACAAGATGATAGTATCGTCCACCTGCTGATACAATGGGGTAGCAAGCCGTATATGTGCATCACCAATTTCTGCGACGTTCTCTGAATCTTCAGAATCATTCTCTGATCCAGTCTTATCCAAAGAAGGGACAAAGTACTTTGCAATAGCAAGGAGAAAATCGACAACCACTAGAAGGCGAGGGCGTTGCACACGAATGACGATAGCCTGAGATTCAGGATTCAAGCGTAGATCCAAGACCAGCATAGTTAGTTCTGGAGAACTGTCACTTTCACTTTCTATATGTGCCCTGGCTGGAACTGAAGGTCCACCCAATTTTTCAACATCAGACATTGAACCCAGCATCAGCCGCATTTCTGGTCTTGTGTCAAATCGTTGATCCAGCACCGACAGCTTTGAAAGAGTTATCAATACATCCATGTTATTTGCAGATGAATTGCAATAACTCAGCCAAAACTTTTGAATCTGCAAAAAGATCATTCCCACCATGTCTCTTAGGAGATCGATTTTTCTTACTTAAAACATCAGTAAGCCAAAGATGCAGCAGAGTTGCAATAAAATTTAACCAGCACGGCAGTGTGCAATCCTCAGTTGCGACCCCAGATTACTGAGATAGAAAGGATACATGAAGATGCATTAGTATCTTACCTCTAAACGAGCTAAAGATGTCTCCGATTCTATACCAGTGTACAAATCCAACTCAACTTGCTGAACGTTCACAGTGATTCGCATTTTGGTATAGACCGAAGCAGCTGGAACTGGATCAGTAGTCCGGGGGAAAATAGGACTCTTTTCATCCTCGGATTCACCTGGCGTTTCCAAAAGCATTTTCTCTTCGTCACTAATCTCACTCATTCTTGCAGGCTCTCGGAAAGTTGGTGGAAGAGTAGGTTCTTCTGAAAAATTTGTAGACGCACAGTCAATGATGACTAGATACTCTTTGTGCGTCATAGCTCCACTCAACAATGGTACCTGGTAGAGACAGAAGTGCTCCTTGTTAGTCATGCAGACGCTTCTAAGCAAATAGGAACTCCAGCAAGCCACAAGCAGTTTTGAAATAAGAGAGGAAGAATAACTTATTAGAGCTCCAATTTGCAATACCAGCAAATGGACAGTAGCGAACAATACCTGAACATCAATAGCTAGCTCAGGGACCTTCTTGAACAGATCCCTTAAAGGACGCTGCACTTTCACCTGCAGACCTCTGCTTTCTCGAAGCATGGATTTTCCGGGCACGCCGTTTATGCCAACGAACATGTTGATTCCTGTGAGCTGTAACAATATCCCTAAAAGTATTAATAAAAGCACCACCATTTACATCATCTGATGGTAATACTAATTGAAGAAGACAATGCTTCAATATCAAAGTGGTGTTTTTTAGAAGTCCTTCTCCAGACCTGCTTCGTAAGCAGCATTCACAGTGGTTGTTTCAAATAAGGACATTTATCTTCAGCTAAAAAACCATCTCGAAACAAACCTCAGCATGAAGAACATCCAGGTGTACGGCAGATGCGACATCCTTATCACCACCATGCCACACGAAGCTATTGTGCACCTCAAGGTGGCCCAGGTCCAATTGCATGAACCTGTGAGGTAAAAAGGTCAGCCCAAGAGATGTTAAGAGACACACACTCAAGCATCAGAAAGCACCAAAAGGTCCACTATACTGAGCTTTTCCTTCAAAGGAATGTACAGACGAACACTTACTCTTGGCTACTGGAGCAACGAGGCATGATAATAATCGGAGTGTCAAGAGATAAGTCTAGTTTCACAGCCGTTGAACCCTCAACATCAGACTGCTGTATAAGTTTCTCAGCTCCTCCAACATTATCCACAACTGTCACTACTTGAGTGGTTTGCGGGGTAGCAAGTGCAACGAAGTATGATGTGATCTGCACAACATGGGGATGATCAGCATGGTAGCCTACTGAAATAGAGTTATCGCAAAGAAAAATCTTAATCGCATAAGTTTCAGAGTTCAAGATCAGTGCCATTCTGAGGGGATCTAGAGAGTGCATCCAGTTTAACTGCAAGAAAATGAGCTGAAACAAATAGTATAAAAGTACATGTGAAGTGAGCAAACAGAATTTATTTACAAACGAAAGCCAACCTCTTGAATAAAACGGTAAAGGAAAACAATCCGCACGGCGGAAAGCTTTCCTGAAAGTGAATAGTCATATCCTTGGTAGTCATCTTCATCCTTGTTGTAAGATTGGAACTCAAACTGTGCCACCCACCAGTACACAGTACGTGTTACTTTCTCGCTTCTTGTTAACATGACACAAAAGTACATAGAAAACCAAGCTCTGTTGAAGAATGTGTATTAGCAACATGCTGAACCAAAGCAATCTAAGTATGTCGTACGAGCAGCAGCTGCAAATTAGGACCCGAGTTTAGGCAAATTCTAGCAAAAGAAAACAACAGAATTGATATATTCAGGCATCTGAAATAAAGCGAATACCTCAACAAGTGATCCTGCACCAGGGTCTCGAATATCGCAAAGCCAAGCCCATTGATGATCGGCTCCAAGAAACATATCACAGACACGTAGGTTTCCGAGAGTTCCGGAGATTGTAAGAGAATTTGGATAAACCTGAATAACAAAAAAGGAGCTTAACAAATAACAAAAAAAGGATCAAACAGAAGCTAAATATTTGATAATAGTTACTACAACATATAGCAGATGCTCATGAAAGGAATTTGCAGTATGCAACGTGAGTAAGGATTGATAATCTCTTCCATAAAGATTACATAAATCAGCAAATATTACCTTCAACTCAAACCGAAACTCGTCTTGGACAAGCATCCCTAGTTGAGTACCATCCTCCTTGTTGACAGATATTCGAGCACTTTCCATATTCAACTTCAACCTGAACACAACCCGAGATTTTCCCCGGCCTAACAAACCTTTCACTACATCACGTGGTACAGCAGCTTCAGTACTTCCTTTGTTGTCATTCTCCTCGGTGGCCTTGGCTGGCGAAGAAGCCGTAGTTCCCGGGAAGTCACTAATCTGTGAACCAAACTCTATAAGCGCTACGACAGTAGGACGATTGCAGAAGAAGTCCAGAGTCGCCATTCGAATGGTTATCTGCAGAACTCAAAACACAAATACTATTAGTCATTGCAGTAAATAACCTGATCACAGAACTCATCACTGCTGAGTCGCAAACTACATAAACGTGATGCATTCTCTAATAAGCAGACGAACAATTTAATAAGCATGAGCGTTACTTCTGATGAACCAGCTTAAATATCTCGTTTCAGGTATAAATATGTGGTCATTAATTCTAGACTAGAAGGTTATGCACAAGGGGAGTACCTGCATATCAGTATCATCATAATCAGGTGAATCTATCTGTCTAATTATCAGGCGCATGTTTGCAAAATCGGAAACATCTTCATGCCCAGCATCTAACCACATATCCGGCAGTGTCCCTTCTTTGACAAGGTTTATCAACTCCGAATCCCACTGTCGTAATGATTTCTGCTGACTCAGTGACAGGTCGCTCCTGCCTGAGTAGAGGCGGTGGAAAGATCCATGCTCACTGTTTGAGGAAGGGGAACCTGGAACCCCAAATTCTGCCAAAGCGTCGTCAAAAACTTCCTCGTCTTCTTCATCTTCGTCGTCATTCTTTTCCTCCTCCACTTCCTCTTCCGGATTTGGTTTCACTTCATCAACTTCAGCACCACCAGGAATCGACGACCGAACAACATAACGGCACGATGGACCAACATGGCCTTGCAATTTATCCTCAATTCTCAACGAGTGCACCTTGACAGTAATTGACGTGTCATACTGACGCTGGAGCACATCCACCTAGAATTTTTGAATGCAATATATGAACAGTTTAGAACCATGGTGATCTTCAATGAAAAAATATCCAAAATTAGAAAACCAGTAAGAGCAAGCAACCAAGCAATAAACCAATAGTCAATATCCGAAAAACCAGATAATCGTCTCACTATAACACACCTTGCCGCCATGAGCTTGCAACTCAAGAATGAGCTTCTCATCACCCAAAGATGAAGAATCACTGGCATTCGTCTGTAAAACATTGATAGAATTCAGTGATATACACAAAACAGCACAAGATACGAAGATTAACATCGTCCAAGTGAATCACAAGCTCGATCGTGCAGACTACGTATGAACTGAGGCCGTTGATAGCAGTTACCACCTACCGAGTTGCTTAGAGAAATCCGTAACTCCTGAAGAAAACCCATCACAAAGAGTTGAGGTTGTTTAGCAGGCTCAATTGGTTGCGATTCTTGCTCCTCTCTCCCCGTTTTCTTCTCGTCACCATGATCATCTTCGTCTTCATCACTTGATTCTGAGGGCATTGATAAAAGCGGTGCCTACACAGAGCAGATAAGGAGGTTACTTCTGATTATCTTATTTAACAACCATTTTGTCGTTATTGAAACGCAAGCAAATTGCACTATATTAGCATCAGGCAAATGCACGATACAGAATTGAGCTGTTGTGGATACTCAACACGAGACGTAGTGAGTTCTGGAACTTACAGAAGGCTTATAAGTAGCGAGAGCAAGGTAGTACTGCCATGCAGCCTTAAGTTCTTCACTTCTCACTTGCAAAAGAAGAGCACTTGAGGACTCGACAACCTGGTATACCATAGCAAATGAGATTCCAACATTCCAACATATACGTACACATAAAAGTTACCTGCCTATGCAGCAGAAATTATAATTTCAGTGCATATAGCCTACTATCCAGCGAGAAGATGGCTTGATGGAAAGTACGAAGGTCAACGGTGGTGGATTGATAGCAACAGAAACAGATAGTCCTGGAACATAATCATGGAGGCTCAATAATACTACCTTCTGAATTTCAACACCTCGATGACAAATGGCAAACACGTTCTCGAAGTTACCAATGTTTGAAGGGGGCACATCCACCACCTGCTTTCCAATGACACTGAAAACCTCAAGCGATTAGCTTTAGCACAACTTTACAGCTCGAAGCGAATGGAAAGTTAAAAACATTCTCAAGTGTTCTGCATAAAAACTGATGCAAGAAGAAACTACCAGTGTGCCATAAGACCCTCAAAATAGACCAAAGCATTATGGAGCGATAGACGAATATATTCATACCTGATACACCTCTGGTATGTTTGCGCAGTTTCTGACTCTAGTATGTACAAATATGTCCCAGCAAGAATTGCTCTACATGGTTGCCATTCTGCTGTTGTGCTCCCTATACCCTGCATAAGTCAAAGTATAAAACAGAACGTTATTTTACAACATTGCATACTGTGAGGAATGACCAGGCTAAAGCTTAAAGATCAGAATTATCGATTATAAAGCGCATACAGTTCTAGTGAGCGTCTCCTACCCAATTTGTTGGACTGTTACTCACCCCCCAAACCAAGAGTCGTGCATCTCCAGAATAATCTGAACGCTGCCATGGTACCGCCGTTCCTATCTCTGGTGAGTCGGCAGGCACGTTGTCAGAACCGCCGATTGCACTAAGAACAGACATAAGCCGATGGTACCTTGCAGGCGAAAAATGTATGCCAAGGCTTGGGACCTTAATGGCAAGCCTGGTGGATGGATACTTTGGATGTTGTACACGAATCTGAACAAGTTAAATAATCTCCACTGAATCAGTAATCGTCCGCGGTATGTTTCTAGCATACCTTGATGAGATGATAGCGCCATCAGTTGTAAGAACCTATGCAAGGAAGGACTGATAGCACGAACGGTTGTATCAGTACCTGATCGAGTATAAGAGACATTCCACATGGATCCAGTACGGGGAGGATCCCGTTGTATGTCGGCTTCTCCACATCACTGTCTGTGTCTTGAGTCACTCTACCAGATTGGGAGGACAAGGCAGCAATCTCAGACCATTGAAAGTCTCTATCAACCACAAATGCCGATATCTCCTTTCCATTGATAGAGAATCGAGAATACATAGATGAATTTGCAATATCCACGCCGTGGGTATCATCCTGTATGCCACAACACTAAACAATTAGCCACTCAATCACGTCCAGGTGCAGGGTAGCCGAATGCTATGAACTTATTGTATAAGATAACTTGAAGATATGGAGGTAAAAGTTCACAAAATCTCAAAACATAATACAACAGGTGCAGGAAGTCCAAGTGCCACTCGGGACCAGATTGCAAGTTTTATAGACAAATTAAACATCACATGCAAAATCTTGGATCCCCAACTTGGTCTACAGACATCATCTTGCCGCTAAGATCACTTGCACAGCTACAGAACAATACCCAAAACTTCGTTTGCAATAAGCCATTCATCTGAACTTGAAATATAGATTTTTAATTAAAATGAGCAAGATTAATTAGTATAGATTCTGATAATCAAGATTACTAAAAACTCAGAAAGGGAAAGTCCTACTCGTCATGTGCTTGTCACAGATACCAGCAAAATAGCCCGTGGCTCCACTGTTTGACGTTATCGGCAATCAGAACAAAACAAGCAGCAAGCAAGCAGCAAGCAAGCAGCAAGCAGATGAAAAGAAGCTTACAGTTGCAGTGTGCAGAGTAAAATGTCCCAAATCTAGGAGGAGCATTGTATCGTCTTCCTCGCTCTTGCTAGATTTAGCTGGAATTGCAATCTTTGGAGCATCCAGGTCCAAGTCAATAGAGAACCTACAACAAATCGCATACATTATATTTGCATGGTGTACAGAATAAGAGAAACTCTACATGCACCTTTTGTGAACTTTATTCCATGCAGGTTCCTATACAACGAGGGTTGGACTAACGCACTGCAACTATCCGTTGTCCATAAGGAAGAACCCAATCCTTATCCATCTCAAAATTCGTAATGAACCAGTTTCCACATGCGTACACAATCACGGCATACAGGCAACTGCAGATAGATTTGTGAGGAGTTTCCTTATATATCAATACATAGAGCAACCTAGAAATTCGATCCCACTAGATTGAGGGCAATATGAACCTTACCATCATATTAACCCGAATCCATATGCAGACAACGAACTCTACACTACAGATACATACATAGGAATACCGCTGCAGATACATACGTATGAGATTAGTGGAATCCCTCTTACCTGCTTTGCTGTTCAAGCGCTTGTTGTAATTGTTCCTGTGCTCGACGTGTGACTTCCTCCAGCTTATTCTACAGAAGGAGAACCCACAGAGCATTCAGTAACGACCCTGATGATGTGCAACTGAGAGATCCTTGCAAAATGTCAAACTTGGTGATGAGACCTAAACAATATCGGGTGTGTAACAGGTATTGACCTTTCTGCGCAAAGACATTCTGCATAAAGTGCATTCAAAGCTACACTAAGCACTTGACTGAATTAACAATGTGGACGATATAGGTCAGTTTGCTCACTGTCCAAAGGAATAATATTCTTATACAATAATGCTTCAAACCATGCCAAAGGATCACGCGATGACCAACAAGAACTTTTGAAACGAGGGGATCTGTGCCCAGGAATAGAAAAGAACCTGCAAGACCGCTGCAGTCTCTAGTGCAACACCAGGACTAAGGGATTGACTGCTCTTCAGAAACTGGAGAAATCTCTCAAAACTTATCTTCCACACCTGGCGCATTCACAGAAACAATCTTGATCAGAACATGAATCAACCGTGCGAACTAAAATAACCTCACAATTTCATAGTTTGTTAGAAATTCCTCACAGCTGTCTTTCCTAGAGTCTGAAATGGTACAAGGCCTCAAAACATATAAGTCAGAAATGCTTGCTGGCCAATAGATGACCAAGACCAAGATACCTTCACGTGGCAAGGTGACATGGTGGCAGCTAACTTCCAGTCTAGGTTCTCGTCAAAAGGAGACTGCACGTAAGTTGCGGACAGAGCATAGTCCCTTCCCTCTCGGCTTACACTCTGTATAACAAAAATCCGATGTGAGTATAAAGTAGTTTCGATGGTACTTCCTACTTCGACATCACACTAAATCACATCAAATTTGGAAGAAAAAATTTGGCCAGCGAAACACCATAAGCTACCCCAAATAAAACTATTTCATATGACGGAGGAAACATTGATAACTGATACTCACCAGGAACTCACAAGACTTGTACCGCATACAGTCACAGAACTACGCTATTGATATTGTTCAGTATATTCACCTCAATCAGCATTCCTTCGGGTGCAGTAAGGCCATAAAATTGGAGCCGTCCTTCACAAGCCAATGTCTTTGGATATACTCGTGTTCCAACTTGCAAATTTTCGAAAGTTCCACACAAGATCTCCTTATTTTCACTGTCTAAAAGACGAGCAGAGCCCTGTCGGATGTTGACATCAAGGGCCATTTGCATCATATTGAGCTCATCATGTTTCGAGACATTCAAAACATCTTCTCCGGGCTGGTAACTCAGTAACTGATTAATTTTACCCCATTCTTCCTTTGTCAGTTGTCCCGGAGTGTCTGCTCCTTTAGCAGGCGTCGGAGATGTGGGAGTCGAGTCTTCGGGAGATGGTGATGGAGTACCACCTTGACTAGAATTTGCAGATCCCCTGGAAACCATATAAGCCCAGATGAAATTATGTAGTGACCAAGTACATGAAATTTCAACTGATGTAAACATGACGGGTTAACAAGCATAATATTACTGAATCACCCCCCGTCAAATCAACTCCATACACCATCCACAACAAAATGCTATGAAATTGGAAAGAGTCGTATGTACCAGCCAAAAGACCACCAAGAGCTTTTCCTCATTCGTTCACGTTCGACTGCTGCTTCTTTCGATTTTATGCTTTCAGCTCTCGCATGAGCCAATAGCCTACAAGACAGGAGGTCAAAATTAGGATGAGGCACTACAAATAATCATCAGGTAGATTTATTGAACTAATATCATTGTGCATGAAGGGACTTGTGAAATGTTTCGACTACGTGAAGGACACCAAAGAGTTCAGGAATGCCAACCTCCAAAGAAGAATCACTTCAATATCAAGATCCTTTTCCATGTCTTTGATTTCTTGATTATTAACTTTGAAACCTTGTTGCAAGCAACTTGCATAAAGCTGCACATACTTTCGTCTCTTCCGACACGCATCAGCTATGCTTGACCACTGCAACCGGTACCTAAATAGCCAGTAACGCGCATCATCAGATATACAGGTGTAAAAAGGTACCAACTTGCATCACATATCGCCTTCGACGTGTGCAGGGGTTAGTGTGTTCAAATATATTAAGCCTCCAGTATGATCCCAAGCCTACAGTTCCATGTATAAATGAAGATAACCCACCAAACTCTTGAGTGTTGCTGTAGAACAGCTTGACAACCATAGAGCCACCAAGCACGTGTATCAGCCGAAACAGACGCTTGAGGACGAAAGTGGCTGTACTGCAACCTCAGTCGATAAGTAGACACTCCTTCCAAAAGCTTCATGCCATCACAGTACTGAGCCTGTGGAATGATCGAAAAAGAAATTTAGTATTCAAGAAGCTGTAGCTCTTACCTCAGATATTCTCTAGAAAAGCATAAACGACTGTTACTAGAGAGTCAGCAAGACGCTCGAGCTTTGGCTTGAAAGCTTTAAATACATACCTCTGAGACTGTCAATGACACTGGCTCCAGCACAAGTGTTGCTTCCTGAAAAGGAACGTCGGCTTTCCGCTTCTCCCGTTTCCCACGACGGTAATATGTCATAAGACCCCCCACAGGATGCAGCAAGTACTGGCGACCCGTGGCCCACTTAGACAAAGACTCGTCAGGTGAAGCGTCACTTTTTATGCCCTCCATAAATACCTGTTGAAGATGGAGAAATTTCAAGTAACAATTATTGATAAGCACCGTCGAAGTTAACTTGTAATAGAAAGCCATTACCGAACACTAAGACGGTATCCCATCTATAACTTCCAAGACTCTGCTAAAACTTGGAACCTTATAACATACAAGAAAATGATCATGCAGTCGGTGACAACTGATATTTCACAACGTTTTAGGGCAAGTGGCACACCCTTCTCCACTAAGGATTAGACGACTAATGAATACTTTGAGATTTACCTGCTCCCATTCCTCAGGGGCCATATCCTCCCATGCTTTTTCCAACTCCCAAGGTGAGCTACTTGGATCATGGTACACAGCTAAACGCTCCAAACGCACAGACTGCAAAAGGGAAGCTCATCAGCTGAAAATATATCAAGGTGGATGATCAAAGCACAAGATTAGAAAATGCACACAAAACGGCTCTTGCCTAGATTTGTGACAACCTGCCAAGAATGTCCATATAAAGCTAAAAGAAACCAAGACGCAGTTCAACGAGGCTAGAGTAACCACTATTGGTTCTGACAATGCAGGAAACATTGATTTGGCAATGACATAGAAAGCCAATTGATATCTTTTTGGGTCGATGCTCGAGCGGTTAATGGGGACGGACTGTAAATCCGCTGGCAATGCCTACGCTGGTTCAAATCCAGCTCGGCCCATAGAGAGTTGCCATGCATTGAAGAACACGTCAAAACGAAGAATATGGAGTATATACCTTCCGGAGTCTTTCCAAAGCTCCACTAGTGACAAATGTTTCATGCCCAGCCTCATCAATAGTTACAGCAGCTAATGTTGCCAACGTAACTCCAGAACAAAATGAGTGACCTGGGTTACTGCATGCAATGATAACGCTTTGATAAGATACGAATCTTGGATCAAGCAATCAACTTTCTCAAAGGCATTCTATTTTACACCCTTTCACCATAGTAGACATCGCGTAAATCATCGTACAACAAGAAGCATGACGCGGCAATACTAAGACACAAGCAGCTGCAGCTACTTAGAAAGCACAGGTGGACACCAACAAAAAGTGCTAACTCAGAATAAGTAGATTACAGAATAAGGCAACAACTTGATATCCAGTCTGAAAGAGGAGAGGAATTGCAGCCAATTGAAGTGATGACTACCTTATTGTGTCTTCATAACGAATGTGTAAATTAGTGATTGAAATCTTTAAGTTGCCAACAATAGTCGCTACTAGAGAACTGAACCAGGTGTTCGAGGTTGTATCCTGCAGATTTTGTTCCAATCAGCACTTTAAAACTATCGACATGCTCAAATAGAATCGTATGGAAAAACTGCAAATGTCGGAACAGAGTATACTCCCCACAAGAATAAGTAAAGTTCAGACTAGGAATTGAAACATTGAACTCCATCAACCCTTTGGAGACTTTCTGATTCATTAGCACCAGGAAAACACTAGTAACGTACAGTTTCCTGAGGCCCGGCTGTCTTGTGATCCTTCGCCTCAAACATGGCCAGTTCAGCCTCCTGCCAAGTCAACAACAGCTCAGTATTTTATCTTGAACAGTACTAACTTCACCATGACATGTATACAGGTAACACGAGATCCCTATAACAAATGTGGTACGTTGAAGAAAGCGATAACTAAAACATAGATATAGGGTACAGTGACGAGTCTTACCTCACACTTGCGTCTTTTCGCCTCATACCATCTTTCTTTATCCTCATCCTACAGCCACACGCACCCTCCCTTTCGTTAGAAAATACACAAAGCAAAGTATGCGTTTCTTCACAAAGCAAATTAAGACTAATGACTCCCAGATTAAGAATAGTCAGAAACCTGGGATATCAGTAAAAAAAGAACAAGGGTGGCAGTCCTTACGCTGAAGGTTCTGTCATCTTGGAGAGGCTCAGCAAGTATAAATATGCGATCTAGAAGCACAATAACAGGATCTTTTCCTAGACGGTTCCATGGAACCTGCATAATCCAACCACATTTAGTGACCTGGTTACATCATCGCAAGGCACACGACAACATTCAAGGAATGTCGATAATGTAGTAGTGTCCGAAACTCCAGAGAAATGTACCTTCAAAGTGACTGAACCAAGGAATCCGGCTTTAACTGTGATAGGAAGCTTTAGTGCGTTCAAGGCCTCAGCCTTGAGTTGCAAATCCTTCAAGACGACATCTCCTGCATCATCCAGATTCACTTTTCACTACAAGAGTTCTTGACTCCCATTGCAAGAAAAACATAGAGATATGCCACCCAGACTGATGTACCAACAAAATACTTTCGACACCCAGGATAGCCCTAAAAGAATGCAGTCCGAATAAAAGGACAGTTTCGGATCAAAAATTTCCATCGGATAAAGCCATAGGAATGATAATTCAGAAGGTTAGTAGTTGACCACCTAAGATGTCAATCGTCATGCTTCACTCACAAAATTCGAAGGTTGAGTAGGCCTTTAATTATTTACTTTGATTATTAACCATGTTACCAAAGATGCTGTCTATATCCACTTATAAGACAAGTCTGGTCACGAATTAACTAGAAAAGTGCATACCTCGACACTTTCTATGGCACAATCAAGTCTGAAAACAATCAAGTTCTTGAAAATCGATGCAACCCGTTTGAACTTGAAAGCAAATAGGTTTCGGAGTCAAACCTTGCCAAACACTAATCTTCAAAGCCTCAACTGAGAGACCCCGGACATATTCTCCAAGATAAAGACGAAGAAGATGCAGAACCTGTCAAAAAGCAAGAACAAATTTATCAAAGCAATCAAAGTAGTTCAACACTCCAGGCCATTTACTGTCCAACTACGGACGATCTCAAGTGCATAGTATCCCCTGGTTGAATAAGAGACCGAGAAGATGGAAATTCATCTGAGGTCTCCAACTTTGGAACAGATATCGTTCTCTGTAGTTCAATTTTGCCACGAGCTAATATGCAAGTTCAATTGACCTTGCGACACTAATGACTGAGCTCAACTAGGACCCCTTACTGTCTCCAGGATCAGACAATCAGGTCTATCTTTGATTTGCTCCTATCACAGAACTCGATATCATAAACCCTGATCATCTTTCAGATCCTTTTCGGAGATTGAATTCATCTTCAATCACTATGCTTTTCAAGAAGACTCTGTAACATAAACTGTTCTCTCCTCTGGAATAAGCTGAGCCTGGCGGCACTTCCGGTCACAGGCACAAACACTCCAAATATTTCCTAATTACCTTGAGCAAAATCTGCTCCCTTTCTGCTATTAGGGATCAGATTCACTTATCTTCTCCAATCCGACATAGTAATGAATGCTAAAGCGTCTGTAACGAAATGTAGTTCAACATTTTAAGCAAAAGGCATCAACTCGAATTTCAAAGAACCTACAACCTCAGTTCCATCATTTCCGGACGACTACATCAGCTCCAACATTATTCGAACCCGTGAAGCAGTATTGTCACAACTCGCAACTAAAATAAGAGCTCAAGCATCAAGCTGTAAGAGAATCAATTGAGCTACCAATTATCAAGCAATGCCCCCTGTTTTAGGTCAAGCAATAACCACGATTCCGAAATACCGATCTGGAAGCAATGACTGTGGAGTTCACAGCTAATTTCGCGAAACAAGTAGCGCTTGGATATTGATGATTGTAAACTCCAGCTACAAGAACAAAATTGTAACAATGCAAGCTGAAAGATTGTGCAATTGCTAGGTGAGGAGGACGATAGCGAAGAAAGAGATTTACGTGAGCCTCGAACATATTGACAGACTCCTGTGCAGCTTCAGGATCAAGGCAGCGAATCTTCCAATAAATCCTCTACCATCGCTTTCAATTATTAATCCAATCCTGATAGATAAATATCTGTACTTCAGCCTTTTCCTCCTCCTCCTTCTGTATAATAATTCCTCCAAACAGGCCGCCTCTTGCCCTGTCTACTCTGTCTCCCCATGCATTTGCTCGCTCGAATTCCTGCCAATTCGTAACCAAAACCTAAAAAACAATAATCGAAGGCCAACACTTCGGCAAAAATCTCCGGAACTGGTCGAATCCGCACCTCAGAGACAGACAATTTTTCGCAGAGCAGCGATTGAAGAGCCGATCTTGGAGCGAAACAATCACAGTGGAGCTCGGGTCATGCGCAATCAGAGATGCAGGGTTCCTGAATGAGTCGCCCCGCCCAACGCACGAATTCTTTCCCTCCCTCCGTATTTCTTTAACGCATCTTTCTATTGCCTTCTTGCGTTTCTTTCCGGGCTTTCTCGGATACGGGCACCTGCCGAACACGGACACTGCCGCGTTCACACTGGCAGTCCACGTGGAGGGATGGTACATGATACATTGGTGTTCATGTCTTCGTAATAGATGAATGTGGGGTTTCGTTCATGGATGGTTCTATAGCGGGCGGTATGGAGGCCACGGGAAGTGGGTGTCGCTCTGTCTCTGTCCTGCGGCTAACTGCTATTGCAATACTCTCTCAACTGCCATCGCCATAGCCAAGCTCTCTGTCTCCTTCCCCTCCATTGCATCAGTTTAGTATCATTCTTCACCATTGAGCTTTGCATTTGCTCAATTGTCGTTGTTGTCGAGCTTGATCGCCATTTTTGTGCTCACAGCACGCTTTCCTCGGTCTGGTGAGCCTTTCTGAAGGTTCTTTGACCTCTCGACTATCGGTATTTGACTGTGAGACTGTTCTTGAGGTTTACTGATTCGTTATGGTTTTAGAACTCGAGGACGGGCAGGTTTTAGGGTTGGGAGCTGGGAATGAGCTCCCTCAGCTGCTCCGATTGCTGCAACACGTCTCCCTACGGTCTTGTGCTGTGAAAATAAATGCTCCTTGTTGCTGAAAAACATGCAGAGCTCAGTTCGCTTGTATAAGCACCAGATTTTATAATGTCAAGAAGGAAAAGATACTCGAGGTTTTGAAGCCTGGTTGTGAAAATGGGAGACGATAGAGGCACTGAACTTCTTCTTCAAGATTCGATCAATTATTTCGACAAGCCTCCGAATTTCGATCAAAATCAAAATGCGCATGTAGCGGATGAAAAAGGCTCGACGACCGTGGAGTTCAGGAACCGAGTTGCTCGCCAGTGGCGGTGCCCGGCCTTGGCTTTGAAAGCATTTGAGTCCCTGCCTGCACGCAACCTGTTCCGAGCCATTGAGCAACGGAAACCTGATGGTGAGGAGAGCTTCGTCAAATGTGGCGACGCTTTCCTCACTGCGGTTGATAAAGGAAGCATGTCCGAAAAGAAGTTGGTCACCATCATGATGGCATTCCAGCGTTGGCGCCAGAGCCAGCTGAAGGTTCTATATGTAGCCCTTTGTTACAGCCTCTGAGCATGCATTTTAGGGTTTTCTTGAGATAATCTCAGATTTTCTGGCCAATGATGAATATTCCGTTGAAGAATGCCTGCATTCGATTTTAAATGTCTTTCGTTTCTCTTCTGACTGTATTCTTCAATTGCAGAACATACTAGGCCAAGAGCTGGTAAAGGTGTTAGAAGAAGCTCGAGAGGATGAGATTGCTCGAGTAGCTCTGGAAACACAGCTGGAGCATACTGAACAATTGTTGGTTACTGAACGTGCAAAATCTGCCATGCTTCACAGCCAGCTTGCCACCTCTGTGACCACCACTCACTTCCTTGAGAATGGCTACACTGTTGCTAATGCTACTGTATGTTTCTCTGCCATAAACTCCAACTTCAGTTATGCCGTTCCTTCAGATGATAAGTGTCTTCCTTCCTATCATGGCGAGGTTGAAGTTTGGACCAATAAATCTGAAAGGGTTTATAGTGGAAAATCAGGTGAGCAAGACGGACAGGCAGGTGATGACAATGGAGGACGTCAAAGTGGCAGAGGCAGAAATCGAGTTGCGGGATAATCAGATCAAGCAGTTGAAAGAGAGAATACGAAACTTGGAAGAGAAGATTGGACGGGTGGATGGGCAATTAAACCGCCTTCACATCGAGAAGTCTGATCTTCAAGCTGAGAATGGGATTGTATTGCGCGAAAATAAGACTTTACTGGAACAAGTGAGCTTTATTTCTATGCTCTAAAAATGAATTAAGCAGCACTAATATCATCCTTTGGTGATTATTGACCGCATTGATTACAGTTGTCTTCTAGGGACAAGGAGGTGGTGAAGCAAGCTGAAGAGATGGAGAGGCTCAAAGCCTTAACGACTAGACTAAAGGAGCAGCAAAACGCCAAGCAAGACCGGATCGATACCATGATGGCTGAACATAGTGCAGAAGTCAAGATTCTTCAAGAGCAGCTCCAACAAGCGTATAGGACAAATAGCTGTAAAGAGGTATGGAGAGCTCATTAGAGTGTAAACATTCTGCTTCCTTACTTGAACGGGTTACCCATACCGTTGCGTCTTGCAGGTTGAATTATCTACGTCTGTGGAGCTCTGCAACCATTTGAAGCATGAAAAAGGCACCCTTTTGATGCAACTTCAAGAAGCTGAGAAGCGAGCGGATCTTGCTACTACGCGTGCAGCGGTGGGCTACGCTTCTTCATTAAAGAAATCTGCATTCCGTGGTTGATGTAATCTACATTGTTGCTTTAGGAGAGGTAGCCATCTGCTTCTGTTTTCGTGTGAAGAGACTGAAGTGAAGTTGGTGGTGGTCAGGAATTAGGTGCAAAGCTGCAAAGCAGATCGAATGGAGCGGACGAGTCAGCAGAAGATGTAGCCTCTGAGATGGTGAAGCACCTAAAGAAACTGACTCAGAATGTCCGGGAGCTGGAGACCACCATTCATGCATCAGATGCGCAACAGGCTGGTTATGGATACAATCGAGCAGAGCACACCGTTTCAACCAGGCAGTGCTTAGTCGACCAAGTCTACAACACCTTCCCTCAAGATCCAGCGTTTTGGGATAATTACCCTCTGGGCCCGATGGAGCCCCGAAGTGTAAGCTTGTCGTCTGGCAGCGACCCCAACCTGTCTGAGCTTTCAAATGCCGTGGGTCAATCCGCTCCTCAAAAAGGAGTCGTCGGTTGGATAACCTGGAAGTGGCGGTGGGCAGCATCCAGTGCAAGGTAATAACCTCTTGTCGTATCTTTTTACAATGTTGACTCAGCTCAACGATCAATCTCTTTCGTAGCTGCATCCAAAAGCGAGACCTGGAGTGAAAAGAAAACTTTCACTTTCAAGGCACGCTTTTGGGTGCTCCAACATCTTCATGCGTAAGGATCTAGAGGTCTTGGTTTGACTTTTAGAAAATAGATGTTTTCCTGCAATTTCAACGTGAATTCAGTGCTTTTCCTGTCTTGCATGAAAGGACGTAGTGGTTCTCCAAGTTCCACTGTATGAGATACCATGCACAGGAGAAGACTTGGTATCCAGCGTTCCCATTGTTGGTAATGGGCTGACACCGCTCGTCTGCTTCTTGACGCTCTGCAGGGCGGACCTCCTTGCAAAAAAACTGCAGAGCTTACACCAGAAGTTCTTTGGAGACTTGCAGCTGGTAAGTGATCAAATTGTGCTAAAGTCCTTCGTGGAACAGCTCTAATCAGGGTTTCAGACGAGTCACCCACTGCATATGACTGCAGGATCAGAAGCAGCAGAAAGTGCAAGCCCTGATGCAGAGATTGGGACTCGGAATTCTGACGACACGTATGGAGGACGAGTGGAAGAATAATACAAGCCGGGCGGTGGCTGCAGAACCCAAGCTGGTGAGACTGATATTGTCAGCATGGCGGGCTTTCACCCGAACATCTGTGTTGCAGCGCAAAGCACTCTCCCGCAATGCTTCCTTGGGCAAAATGCTGGATGCGTTGCCTTGGTGGATTCGAAGAACCAAAGACCGGCGACAGCAGGAACGCGCGTTCTTCCAATGGCTCATTTTCACTCTCAGCACCAAGCGCCACCTGGACCAACAACCCAGAGGCAAAGTTGTCGAGGACTGTGAAACAAGTTATGAGGATTATTCACGTTCAACTCCTTACAAACCCCGGAATTCTATTTCCACGAAACTCCGACAAGTCCAGGGACCTTCTGATGAAATGATTTCTGTGAACTCGCAAATTCGAAGAGCTCAAAGGCCGCCTGCATCAGCGCCACCACCGGCAGCTTACAATTATGCCACGCCTAAACCAGCTAGACTTGGAGATACCAACCGAAATCAGATGCCCAGAGCTTCCCAAACCAGGGCTCTGCAGGCGTTCCAGGTATCCTGAGCTACCATTGTTCCACCGTCAAATCTCGATGTCAGGTCTCCATTCATTAATGACAGCTTTGTCCACGCAGACTACACTCCAGCAAGAGGTGACCGAGCTGAGGAAGATTGCGGGCCAAGAGATACAACAGCGCAATCCTTCTCAGGTCTACTTCAAAATTTCAATCGTTAAATCAATCGGGCGCATTCGATGGATGGTGGCTGGCTAACGGACCTGATGCATGCATGCAGGTTAGGAGCAGGCCAATGACCGCCCCAACTGAAAGCTCATATGCAAAGCAACGGCAACCAGACGGGAAAAAGGTGATGAAGTCGGTTCTTGGAGTCTGCAACAACTTGGCATTGGCTCTCACCAATGTCAGAGGGAAGCTCAGTCCCCATGTCCGTGCAGACAATTCATTGAACAGGCGAGCCGTGAAGCTCAGTCCCCGAGTGCTCGCGGACACAGTGAACACATGCATAAGGAACGAGCAGACGAGGATCGTTACCAAAGGATCGAGGCGAGAGCTTCCTGAGCCTGCCGCGCAGACAAGTCCAAGGGCTCGCCATACTCCAAGACCAGGAAACTCGCATCAAGCTTGGGAAGGTTGGGGAACAGCTGACCGTCAGAGTAACAACAGAAAGTTACCTGCTTGCTATGAGAGAACAAGGGCCATCAATTCTGCAGCAGACCCCAGTTCTAGGTATCAATCTCCATTCCGCAACCAAACTCCTCGTACTACATCCAACGACAACACGACAGAAATGAATCAAATTAACAACAGTACGAACAAAGATCATGTCAAAGCATATAATTCTCAGATTGCTCCAGTCCAAGAGATGGGTAGAGGCTGCAAGCGGTCTGACCACCCTAAAAAATCTAAGCCCAGCACCTCATCATCAAACCAGGTGTTGAACATGTCAGTGATTAACAAAGTCTTGGGAGACAGAGCCACAAATGCATCGTTGGAGGAGAAGAAACTCGTAGGATCTGCATTGGCCAGGTTGGTTAGCTCAAAAATCTCCAAGTTGCGAGGAGGCCAAGCATTGTGATATGTCTCAAAAGTAGACTAGACGTATCAAATCTCTTTGGTGACTGAAACCAGTAAACAATCATCATCGAAGAAGAAATGGACCGTGTTGATAGGAACAGTACGGGAAAACCATATGTAATAAGCGAGATGCATACTTGACATGGTTGTGTTTCCCATCATAAAATTGAGTACAACTTTTCACTTCTAAAGCCAAAGCTCTGAGACAAGCAGCGCACCACTGAACCTACTATGTACTACCCGAAGTTCCTAATCCTACAGGAGCTTTTTCCTTTCAAAAAATGTCTTGAGATGCCACAATTGCCATCCGGCAACTGCTAAGCACACCAACAAGGACATGATCCCAAACCATGCCACCCTCGAGTTCGTCAGCTCATTCAAGTCCCGCATTTCTGCCTCCCTGCAATTGCCACAAAACAAAAACATATCATGAATGCACGAAACAAAAAAGACAGATTCCTTTTCCTCAAGATTCTGATACTCCAGAGCAAACCATACTACTTAAACTGGTTCATACAATATAAGGTCGTACTATCGCTTTTGTCCAGACAAGGTAGCATAAACAGTACCTCTCTCTCAAATAAAGCATCTCGCTGTGAATTGAACCCACGGCTTCTTCCAGCTTCCTCAATTCAAGCTCCATGCCCTGTAACAAGTTTAATACTATTGACGTTATGCAGGAACTGAAGGCAACGTTATCACAATAAATAGCGAATGGCAAGTGCCTGTACAAGAACAAGCGATCAAAAATAGAGGAATGAAGGACTCAGACAATACATCAAGCTTGTCTTTTTTGGCAATAGATGCCCAGTCCTTGGCAGCAACTCCCGTCTTCCAATCAAGGGCAACGTTGACAGTCGCGGTGGGAGGGGCATTCGTCAACCAAAAGCACGCCATGAAATTTCCAGACTCCGATGTCGTGAAGGCGAACTGCCCACTCCCAACGTTCTCTTGGTAGTGTAATTGGTTTCCATACGGCGACGTAACCTGCCCAAACGACGCCAATGTTACTGACCAGGTAATCTCACACACCTGTCACCTTTTAATTCTTAACACGATGGTGCCCAGCATCAAACATTATGCAAAAAAATTCTCTCGCAAGATAGGAACAGAGAGAGTGTAGCTAAAATAGCCCACAACCAGCTCAAATACAAAATCTAATCCTCAAGCACGTATGACTGTGGAATCAGTCAACGAAGATGCATGCACTATCAGTAAACTGAGACAGACTCGGACCTAAGTACAACATTGGCTCGAGAACAATCTATGAAAAAGTATACGACTCTTCAACTTCATCCCCAAAAATACAAGTGCATGTCTTTTCACAAACGTAAAAATGACTAGCGAACACAATAGTCCACAAACAGCTCGATCCTCAAATGGCAGGAAGAACCAGTCACCGAACTACCAATAAACACACATCTAAGTACAACATTTGCTCGGAAGCAGATTCTTAGAACTAAAAGTCAAATTCTTAAAAATATGGGAGCATGTCCGCAAACAGCCGAGGGTGAAATGGTGAAACCTTGACAGTGAGCTTGTGCGATTCATCGCTGTGCACGATCTTGTAGTCTCCAACAACAACAACGTGGTTCTGAATCTCCTCAGCGACGCACTTAGTGGTGCGAGCGCTGACCTCGAACTGCACAGCTTGCGCACTCCACCCGAATGCCAGCAGCAACAACAACAACGGCACTAGCACTACCTGTAACCTCCCCGCCCCGCCCATGGCTCAAATTGCCGGTTTCTTCGATCGGTGAATGTGCGAAAGCTTCAAGCGATCGCTGCAACGAAAAATTGGTGCAAGAATGGGACGATCGTGCCACAATGAAGCGATGATCGTGCGACAGTCGAGGAGGAGCTAGAGGATGGAAACCCTAAGTGACGGAGACGGACGACACATGATGTGTCATGAAGTGGTATGTCATTGGATACCCCAAGACCGTGGATTGCGGTCGCCCTATAGCCTTTCATGCAACCCACCCGCCCTCTTCCTACTGGAGCTGTAGCGTCAATAGAACTCGGTCAATTTGCCCTTCCCCCACTTGTTTGCTTGCTAGTTGACTTTGTATATATCTTATTTCTTGGTAGTTTTCTCGCTTCCTTCGGTAACCAACTAATAATTGGAAGGAGCCCTAAAATTTAGGTGTTTTGACTTTGGTCATGTTCATATTCCTCAAAGGTAAAATTTATTCTTTAGAATTTGTTAGTAATAACACAAATAATCAGGTTTACGATTTTTTGAGTGATTACAGGCACAATTCTTTTACGTGGAGATTTGATTTATCTTTTTAAGCTATAAAGCTCAAGTTTCATTTGTCTAGAATTGTTAATCAATAAATCATGGATAATTATTTTTACTTCAAATAAATGGCTTGGGATCTTGAAGCATGTTTCATGTTTTGAGAATTCGATACAAAATTTGCCACCGTAAAAATACATGCTATGAATTTATGCCATCTCAAACGGTTTACACATTTTAGAACAGAAACTAAACTTGATTTGTGATCGAATCCAACTACTTTGGTTTAATGCAAACTTTAAAAGAAAAAGTTATAACACCTCAAAGATTTAGTTTGTCGTCTAAAATGTCAAGCGTGTACTCGTTTAGAGATTGTATAAAACCTTGATGGATTGGTTAAAGAGGCAAGACCATTTAGCCAAACAAAGATCGTTTTCTATACCCAACGTATTGGCTATGGGACCTGCCACCAAATCGCCAAAGAGAGGTCTGAATGGAGCCAAAGGTAGCGAGCCAAAGGTAGCAAGCCTTCTAATGCCTTGCTACATGTCTGACTACCCACCCAAATCCCGTGTGGAGGAATGGTTACTTTATTTAACTTTACTTCTAGGACATTTTACTCCGCCTCTTCGGAAAACCTCAAAATTTTTGAACACTAAATTCTCGAGTACTTTTGACTTTTCATCGTGGTGTCGTAAAGGGCACATTATAGGAGGGTGATTTAAGAGGATTGTTGTGGAAGGGTGTCCATTTAAAAAGGTGCTTCATTTAGCAACCCCTCATTCTTGGCTACATTAAGCCAATCCAACTTGAATGTCCTAAGTGGTCAGTAAAATAGAAACCAATAACATCCTAAACTTAAAAGGTTGTATTGAAACAAACTTACGAAATCCAAAAGTTGAAAAGTAAGAACCAATATTTGAAAGGTACTGCCGTGACTTGAAGTCATGGTCATGTTTTTTTCATAGTTTGTCGCCCTGAAATCCTTCAAAACACATGTTCATGTGTTTTTGATGATGGTCATGTCTATTTCCAACAATGGTCATGTTCCATCCTTCCTACGTTACAATGATACCTTCACAAATGACTATTCAACACTAAATCTAATTTTAGTGTTGAATATTCCTACAAAAAGCATGTCCACCTACCTTTGTTGGGTCGTCAACTTTGCGTTCCCATTTGTCAAGCTCAAATAGGATTATTCAAGTGCTTGAAGTGGTGATCCACTTCTCACTTTCCATAAAATAGCCATGTGTTCAAGCTTCATACAATTTGCAAAAGCCAAATTCACTCATATGTAGAATTCTCGTCAAGGGTATATTCAACTACTCAACTAAATTATTGGTTGTTATTGTCAAGTTTATAGAGGTTATGTTTAAAATTGAATTCATGTAAAACCTTGATTTGAAACTTATCAAGCGGAGTTACGAAGCAATGTATCATATGACTGATGTATAACTCTTTGTGTGTACACCATGGTACTACTCCTCTTACCCTACATTCTATTCTTAGGCTACAATTTCATTTTCTTTTATTTTTATTGTTATTATATCCTTACCCCTAAAGGATGTGGGTTCTACCAACTTTAGGTAGGCCTTCTAGAAAACCAAGAGCTTTTTATGAGGATTAAGTGGTGGTGCTTTTTATGAGATTAAGTGGTGGTGCTTTTTATGAGATTAAGTGGTGGTGGTAAGTGAGAAAATGGGTGGCAAAATAGTTCTTATTAGAAGATGAGAGTATGACACAAGCTTGTAGGGAGAGAATGTATGATATGTATGCCAATGAAAATACAAGATTCCCGAGTAGGTTGGTATGAGTAGAGTGTTTTCTTGATGAAATGCCCATACAACGTAAGAGCCATGACTTCCTCGGCCAATAATCCCTTTTTGATAAAGTTTAATAAATAAAATCCCAAATCATGTTTAGTTTTTGTAAAATAAAAGTGAAATGCAAATGCTTTGAAGATGGTATGAATTGATGGCATGCAGTTTTGTGAAGGCAATTCATGTTGGATTATTGAAAGACCTAGCTTCTTTCTCCATGTAGCATTCACATACAGTCTTAAGTCGACTATTTCAGATGGGTTGGATATAGGTTCAAATATGCCAGTGTGTGACCAATATAGTCGAGATTGCCACTTATGCCTTTCGTGCTTTATTTGTATATAGAAAAAGTAGATGTGACGGTTTTCTTGGAAACCACTTTAAAATGTGACAACTATCATTGTTATATCTTTTTATGATCTTTCTAACATTTTCTACTCATTAATATTATACAAATCTACAAATAGAATATTCCTATTATTCAATATGATAGTTGACAATTTGGCGAGTATGATAGTTTGATAAAGTATAGTCTTGTGTATTCTAGGAACTCAACATCAATTTATTTATTTTTTTATATTTTCTTACAACCCTTCAGTACTCTTCAGGATCATTTCACTCCATCATAAAAATTCACATTGTAATTCATCACCTTAATAAGATTGACTTATCCTTACTAATTTCGAGTCTAACGACTACCATAACTTTGACTTCCACATGCAAAATTTGATTACTTTTGACCTTTGCATGTTGATACTTGTTTCACTAAGAATTTCAACTTAAATAAATCTTGAACTTTTGTTGATTATAGTTAATCCTAAGATGCTCAAGCCCTTTTTACTAACTCATCAAGTAAACAAGTAATACAAGTTCAGACAATATTAAAAAATGCACACATTTGAAGTTACATTTGCAATGTAGAGTTACTTACTTTACTTCAAGATCTAAGAGACATTGGACTTTTACAAAATTATGAGCCAATCTTGCAATGCAAGAAGGCACCTTAAAAGACAACTTTTGTATAAGTTTTAAAAACAATACAAGGTTTGAGGCACCTCACCAAAACAATGGCATGAAATGGCCTCTGTTTTTACTTCATCTCGAATGCTTGTTGGATATGAATTGTTGACTTTATGGACACAAAAATGTCAAAAAGTAGACAAGGGAATCAAAGGTTACCTTAAACTCATCCTACCTCTAGTGAAATTCTAGAAAGTGGAGATTTTGAGTTGACACCCATTTCATGTCAATGCACGAACCTCATTGGTTCAAACTGCTGTCCAATAATATCCAAATAAAGAAATCTTACTCTATTACGTTTGAAGGATTCTAAAAATAGAATTAAAACCAAACACATCTTTGTAAATTGCTTATGACTCTCGACTTACCACAATTTTAATGAATTTTTTAGTTTTCAAAAATAATCATGACAACCTTTAAAAGGTTTAGATTGAGTTTATAACGGTCAATTGGGACCTTAGAGGATTGTAGGTCCCCTTATGTTCACAAAATAGGCAAAAATCATAGCTTTAAACGTGAAAAAGTACTCTTCTTTATAACGTATGTGCTAGGCTCATTCAACATGTAATTGTCATATAATGGTTACCGTAGTACATCCTCCAAAATCAATTGTCATCAATGGTTACGGTAGTACATCTTCAGAATTCACAAGTTTTGCCATCAATATACGACTACTTTAAACTTTTAACATCATTATTTTTTTTACCAACCGTTGGTAGTTTGTGCAACTTCTTCCAACAATTGAAGCTATTATTTAAACATACTTTTGTAAGGATGGATACTTAAATTTTGGTATTCCAATTTCAATCGAATCCGTTCAAAGATGAAGAACATAAAAATACAAGTTTTGGGCAAACACACTTGTTGGCGTCAAGGGATTAATTCCAATAATTTCTTATATGAATTCCATTCTCTTAGAAATGGTATTTCCAAATTTCTTGACATTGTAAATGTTTTATAATTTGAGTTGAAGTGGCTAATTAATTGGGTACTCAATTTATAGAACTCATTGTAGAAATCAACAACTTTACTTAAGTTGATCCTTTAGCACCCAATCGACCATTTTGTCATTGATATTTTGTAAGTTTTGAAAGGTTATAGCAATTAGAGATAAAATATATTAAAACTAGTATATACATGTGTCCTTCGGACACGTAAAAAAATAAAAATTAAACAATATATATATATTTATTTAATTTGTTGATGAGGTCCCCTCTTCCCATAATGCTCTTAAAAACTACCTCCTATCCCCGGTCCTGTCGATTATCCATGGTCCCTTTGCTTTTTAAGATTTATAGCATGTCTTTTGTTCCCTCATTCCCTTGTTCCCAGTTCCTCGTCTTCTGTTCTAGTTCCCCATTCTTAGTTTTCTTGTTACTCGTTCCGTATCTCCAAATTTTACTTCCCCGTTTCCATTCTTTGGCCTTGATCCCCGTTCCACAACTGTCCTTCGTAATTTCCATCATTCGTTCTTGGTTCCCATCATTTGTTCCTAGTTCTCATCATTTGTTCCTATTTCTCATCATTCGTTCCTATTTCTCAACATTGGTTCATGGTTCTCATTATTTGTTCATTGTTTCCATCCTCCCTTCCAAGTTCCTATCTTTTGTTCCCCATTCCTAGTTCCCTTCACATAATCCCTTGACCTCCCATTCACTCCTTCTTTGATTCCATTTTCATGTTCCATATTCCTTGTGCCTTTGACTCCTTGTTATATCATCATGATCTAATGAACTCTTAATACCATAAAATACCATTTACCGAAACTCTTCACAATCTTTAAAACTCTTCATGCATGTATATAGCTAGGGTTCGTTAGCTTTTTCACTGCCTTTTTTCAATACTTTTTGGTAAATTTTGACTTTTAGAGGGGCTACGGGCTCTCTTATTGGCTTATAAAGAATGGAAATTCACAAAAACGTATTATATATATATATATATATATATATAATTTATTTTTTTACATAATCCAAAAAACATAAAAGAAGGTAGGTAGGTAGGTTGGTAAGTTTGTAGGTTGGTAGGATGGTGCGTTGGTGGGTAGGAAAGATCGTCGTACAGTATTTTATCAAAGAAGTAGAAACTAAAAGATTTTTATAAAAAATTTGGTAATTCGAGATTTATATGCGATTTACAAAACTTCATTTGAAAATTTGGTAACTTTTCTATATGCTTTAAAAAACACAAATAAAGTAAAAGAAATTCTATGAGCAGTTGCGAAGCACCAATTTCAAGCCAATCAGAGATGAGTTTTAAAATTAGGGGGTTAGGAGATGCCCATCTTAGCAATAGAAGTAAGGTGTAAGGGTCTTGTGATTTTATTGATCAATCATTCATATTTCTTATTAAAAAATTAAAAAGTATAATTATATATTATTATTTTATTTGAAATGATATATTTGTGAGATGGAGATGGTAGTTAGTCAATTTTATATAGTGTTTGTTGAAGTAAAAGCATATGAAGGGTCTTTCGAAGTGATCCTTTAGTTCAAATTTTTAAATCGTTATTATGTTTTATATTCTTCTTATTATGATGGAGTAAAATCTTTGCATACCTCTAGTCCCATCCAAGTCTCACAGATAAGTTAAAATTTTTAAAACAAGTCTATTGTCAATAAATGAATGTAAGTTAACTCTATCATGCAATGTATTCTCAAGAGAGGTTGGCTTTTTCACCTTGCATGGAGTTGTAATGCTTGGTGAGTACAATTTTATTAAATACTTAAATCTCTAAATCCAAGCAATGAAAATAATTGGTTTTTTTTTTGAACTTCTCATACTAGTACTCTACAAGTATCTATTATGTGAGACATGTAGTTTGTTTTATGTGTGTGTGAGTGAGTGAGTTTGTGAGTGACGTTATGATCTATGAGAGCGAGAGCGCCGGTGGGGTTGGGGTGCATGAGGTGTCGTTGGAAGCGGGTTATTATGTAGGGGTTCCGACAACGATCAAATCGCGGATCAAGTACTTAAATTTTAACATATTGAATTTTTACATGTTGGCCCATCAGTATTGAAAATTATCTATGAAGCAATCAAGTTAATTAGCATTCTATGTATTGATTTTTATGGTGATAACTTTTCACTGAGAGCTGTAACCATGCTAATAGATAATTTCTTTTTGACATGCTAATAGATTATTTCTCTTTGATATGGCTTTTAATACATAACTTAGAAGGCACCCAAGAAGGTAAGTTTAAGAAAGCTTCAACACTATCCTTGGTCGTATATGCCATAATCATTTAGCATAGGCAAGACTAGGGGTGAATTGATGAAAATACTTGAGTTGATGGAGCTCCAGCAGTACCGTATCTTGAATACACCGTGATTGCACGATTGTACGTTCGAGGGCAAAGGAATCGATGAACGAGACAGTTGCTCAACGACGAATGAAAATATCGACGAACGAACAGACCTACATAATTCGGTGGATGAAGAAGGCCGACGTTCACGCGTGTGACATGTGACGAGCGGGAAGAGGGGGAACGAGCATTTCGTCTCGTCCAACGTTTATCGTCCAACAACTCACTTCCGTTTGTCCCGACGTCGTCTTCCTCCTTCCCCTCCTTCCTTCCCCTGCATTGTCTGCGCGCTTGTGCTTCCGCCTCCATCCCCTGTTCCCTGTTCAGCCTTTTTCAAATCCATTAACCACCGCGAAGATACTCCGCTTTTGTGTGCTTTTCTAACCCTGGCTTACGATGAACTCTGACTTTTGTTCCTTCCGTTGATCGCTCGGCAAACGGCGCATTTCTGGCAGGTCAGTTCGCTGCAGCCATTGTTTGCGTGGAACGAAAGGTTTCGTCTCGTCTTCATGGAGCGCGGTTCACTTAGGTCATTGTGATCTCAGACAATCTGAAAAAGTATGTTGCGGATTGCGGCGGGATGACTTAGTTCGGATACTAGAGAGAAGTAATCGAAGTATTTGTATTGATGGTGTTTAATGGTGTTTTTTAATTGATTTCTGAGCGTTAAAAATGGTCTATGGCGAAAATGAATGGTTAGAGGGGATTGAGGATTTTGGATTGAGGAGGTTTGGCAAGAGGTTTAGATTTTTGAAGCAATTTTTGCTGTGCAGGATGCATTATTCGACTAATTGGAATGGAGCGTAGAGTGGTTGAGGGAAGAGAAAATTGCTGTAAAGATGACAGGGCGTTTTTCGTGAGTAGGCGTTTCGGAACGGAAGCAGGCAATAAGGAATCTAATCGTTTCGTTATTTCTTGAAGTACGGCGGTACTGTTCGTTAGTGTTATCTACATGGTGGAATCGGCGTTTTCATTCTATTGCACTAAGAGAATAGGGAATAGGCGTGGAATATCTATCGAATAATATGATTGTGAGAACATATCAACGCCGAAGTCGGAGCGGGCGTAGCCTGCCCGATGGTGGATTCGGGGGCGAGAGTTCACAATCTCAGGACTCACCGTGGAGCAGCTCTCAGGAAGCATTTCCTCTCTCACAGGATGCATTTCCATCCTCACAGGTACTTCAACTGTCGCTTCATTCAGTACTCTGATTATATGGTAGGTCGATATATTGCATCAGAGCGGTTCTAGATTCTAGTTGCGCTTGTAAATTTATCTCTTATCTCGGATTTTCTGTTCCGTGCTATAGGTTTAATACTTTTTCTTCCTTCTTGGATTAACTTCCCGGCCTCTCCTGGATGAGCTTCGAAACATTCTTGCTTCATATGAAGCCAAGAAGCTAGGAGAGCTTCCTATCTGTAGTTTTTTAATGCACGGATCCTCACTTAAAGAGGTGTTTACTTTCTTTTACCAGGAGTCTTGTTGGTGGCAACCCGATAGCGAAAACTGGACCCTGCCATCAAGTCGGTCAGTTGGTTTACCCGATGAGAGTACTGTGGCCGGGTTTGCAAGGCCGCGACCGCCCGTTTGGTCTAATAGACAGGTGGATAATGGAGGCATGATTACCAATGGACCTTCTCTTACTTCTAAAAATAGTCAAGATGTGGACGCAGATGATTTTAAGGAGAAATTGATGCTTGATAGTGATCAAGCAGTCAACAGGTTTCCCAATCAGAGGTCCGAATGGGGAGGGATAGGGATCTCATCGAACAATTGGGGACCTACTACTCCAGCGACTGCAACTTTGCTCGAAGCACAAGAATCTGGAGAGCTTATGGCACACATGGATGAAGCCAATTTCGCATTAGATGGTCTGAAGCCTGGGCAACCCTTGCGTGTCCAACGAGCTAGTCTCCAGTCGCTTCTGTCATTATGTGCATCGATGCAGCGGCGACGATTGTTGAGAACTCATGGGTATTTCCTCGACATTAACTTGAGAGGGTCATTTGTATGACAAGGTTTACGATCGACTGGTTCATGGTGTGCTGTGATTAGGTGGCTTAGGCTTGCTGTAAATTCATTCTTCGGTCTATTGAGGCCTTGACAAACTGCGGATACTTCTTGCTTCTTACCTTCTTGTTTATTGGTGAATCGCGTCAATAACTGTTTGTCCAGAGCTGTGTCGGTTCAACTTATTTGCAATTCTTGATATTCTTTGCACTTTTTTTTCTAGGTTGGTGAAGCCTCTCTTTGATTCGGTGGTGGCTCTTCCGTTAGATGATCCTCCTCTAGCTCTGGCAGCAGCTGCAGTGCTGTACTTTCTTGCCCTTGATGTAAGATTACACGCACGCGCTTGGTTTTCGAAAGTGTAGAGAAATTCTGCAATTTGTGGATTCGCAGCAACTATTTTGACTATGAGAGAGTAGTGCTTCACTTCTGTGATTGGTGTGTCGAAGGAATGAGTCAAAACAGAAGTCTGCTTAGAAAATGAGTTCTAAGTCCTGTATACATGTGTCCCTGCAGTCATTTGACTTTAATTGGATGAATCGTTGTGTGGCGTCATAACACTGTGGTTTTCTTATGTACATTCAGGGGCAGAATGAGGATTTGTTTGATTCTGCAGCATGTGTGAGGTTTTTGATGGGACTTTTAGGCTCCTCCCTCTCTCGTCCAGCATGTAAAACTGTATCGACGGTTGGAAACAAGCTGGCCGGTCTTGGATTTAGATTGAAAAGCGGCAGCATATGCACAGGAGTCGATAAAGCAGGAGCAGCAGTTGTAGCTGAAGTACATCAGTTATTTGCTAAAGATGAGAAAAGCCCCTTTGGCCATTTGAACAAGGATGCAACAAGTGGATTTTTGCTCGGACAAGAGGTTTCGTCGAAGTGGCTGGCGTTGCTAACAGTTGAAAAAGCATGCATCTCTCCTGTCGTGCTCGAGGGTAAATATGTCTGGACCATCATTACTAAACGCAGATTGAGCTAATGGATTTTCGGGCGGCCAATGCGCAATCTGGAATCTTAGCAGCATATTTACCTTGTTTGTATGGTGTCCTTATTTGCGTCAAGTTTTCCAACATTTTGGGAGCATTACCGTTTTGTCTTCACTTCCCTCTAGTGACTCCCCCACCGTCTACTATCGATCTGTTATTGCGTTTCTTGATTAACAAGTTCCTTTTCTTCTAGGTTGTCAGACGGCCAGAGTCTTGTTTTGTGTTTTAAATTTTAATGTAATTTATGCAGATAATACTGGAGCCACACGAAAAATGGGTGGTTTTTTCAAGGAGAGGCTTCGAGAGCTTGGAGGTCTTGATACTATATGTGACCTAGCTGCTGGTTGCCTGCGGAACATACGGGTATTCATATACTACGACCATGACTAAGTAATTAGTCACCTGTTTATGTAGAAGAGAAACAATAGGCACTCACTAACCCTTTACCGATTCATTGAACGTCCATCTGTAAGGGCATTAGATACTTCAACAATGACATCGACATTCTATGTGGGTGCATTTGTTAGTTCAGTAGTTGAACAACTCGATGTACTGCACGGTAGATTATGAGGAACCAGCGACTTATTCTTAAAGCGCATGGCACTGCAGGAAGCGTTGGAAGCCGAAGAAACTGAAGGCGGAAGTAAGAGCAGGTTCTTTACGGCTCTTGAAAAATGTGAGAAGAATGGAGGAGTCGGTATGCTGCTCAGGTGCCTCCTTGTTATGGAAAATGTTACTTTCCTCAGCGAGCAGAATCAGGTAAGACTTAGTGGACGAAAATATGATTGTTTGTGCCAGTTCAGACGAGATTATAATTCGCAGTGCGGCAGGAAAGTTAAGCGGGTACGTGTTTTGTGTTGGTGAGGCTTATGAACCTGTCTGTGATATGCAGAGCCATCTTTTAGAGTTGAGATTACCTCGAGGTAGCAAAGATGCTCCAGATACTTTTATTGCTCTCATCATCGCCACCATCAAGTTGTTGTCGGGTGAGCCCTCTTTGACGAGGTCAATTTCTCGAAGCCTTGCCCTATTTGGAATTGAAGTTCGATATATTGCTTCATGTGTTAATGAATTACTATTGTGAACAGAGCTTGCTGATGTCCACAAGGAGAGGAAAGAGGTAATTGATAAGTGCAATCTGGAGCTACGTGGTGCAAAATCTTTCAAGCAAATGGACAAGGTGACGGAGAATATTGCTTCATCAAGTCTGAAACGTAAGCGTGTTCGATTTTTTGCTTTCTCGAAACTCTTGAAAGATCTCTTAAGAGGGTGTGCTTTCCTCGAATTTAGTACCACATTTACGATTTCTACGAATCGCGGGCTTAGAAAAAGTTTGCCTCTGAAAGTTTTAATGGTCAATCTCTTCTCAGAATATCAGTCTTTCCAGGTGTGTTCACCGAGTCTTTTTTTGTGGGACTTGTTTGCAGCTTTTGGAACTCCCAGCAGGAATACTTTCATCGAAGGTAACAAGAAAGGTCCAGGCAAGGCTCTGTTGAGACTAAAATCTGAAGGACATACAAAGCAGTTTGTCAGCGGTGGCAGCTTCGAAAAACCAATTTCCAAACAAAAGTCTGCCCCTTCAGAAACAATCGTGTCGAGGTCTTTACTGCGAATCTCTGGAACTTCAACGTCTGGTGCACATGAAGCAATGCCTTCATCAGACTCCTCATTGTTAAAGCGGAAAGAGAGCTCCCCCACGGATGATTCACAGGACCCATTCGCATTTGATGATAGTGAATTGGAGTTTGGATCAGACAAGGGGAGCAAAAAGAGAGGAAGAAAATTAGGAAAAGAAGAAGAGGCAAGCAACACCGCAAAAATCAGTGTGCGCAGAGAGCCATCAGATGGCCAAGATATTGCAGAATTGAGAAAAATCACAGAAGATTACAGAGAGCCAAGTCCTCATTTGGCAGAGTGTCTGTTGTCTGGTGTAAAGGTACGTGTTTTAGTAATTACTTGATGTTACATCTGCTACATTAGTTTCTGCATGTCGGGTCTTGGCATCATATCGGGTGATATCTTTCAGACTTTCTTCTGCATGTTTCTAACCTCGCATTCTCTGCTGATCCTGTCAGGTCCTTATGAACCTTACGAATAATAATCCAGTCGGATGTCGGCAAGTGGCAAATTGTGGAGGCCTTCAGGCAGTTTCGTCGTTGTTGGTCGCTTACTTCCCCAAACCCTCGGTTGAGGCATTACAAGTGCCAGGATCAAAATTGAAAGGAAAAGACAGCAACACAGACCAAGATCTGGAGATGGTGGTGGTAGCTCTAGGTGTTCTTTGCAACCTTGTTGAGCGGGATGAGGGAAACAGGTTGGTTGCATACTTCATCTACTATGTCGCATCGGTATTCCAGCTTTCCCGAATGTTCTGAGTGGTGAAATCGTGCAACTTTTGTTCTGTACACAGGTCTCGATTGGCTACCTTGGATGTAGATTTGCCGCCACATATCGCTGCCAAAAGAGGCAGCGTGTCGAGCAAGTATGGCATGATCGCTCTGCTTTGCGCTTTGTTTCTGAGCAAGCAAGGAGCAGGGGAGGCCGCAGAGGCCATTGAAGAGAAAATGACTTCGGAGGTGTGGTTTTGCACTTGCGTCATCTATCTGTGCTCAAATAGAATAACATCTTTTCCGGTGTTAGTTGTTTCGATTTATCAGTCGCTGATAGGCGTCAGTTTTGGGAGCAGCTCGATTCTATGTTCTGGCTGCTTCTGAACAGTAATGCAATAACAAGATGTGATGTTGTTTTTACTAGGTGGACGAAGAAGTGGATATCTCGGAAGGGGAGCGGGAAGCAGAGGATATGATTGTTGAGGCTTACACTGCCGTGTTGCTTGCTTTCTTATCGTTAGAAAGGTAGTTCTTTGGCCGCCTTTTTACCCTTTGAACGGCATCTGGGATGTGTATTCATTTTCATTGATTTTCTTACTAAGACTAGTGTCTGTTGCTTCAATGGTGGTTGCAGTGATGTAGTTCGCCTAGCAATTGCTCAGCTCTTACCTGGAGATAATTTGAGCTCATTGGTTCCTGTGATGGAGCGATTTTTGGTACCTATCGGAACTCTGCTAGTACTTGATCTGTGTACTGGTTTTCGATGCTCATGTAATCCATTTTCCGTGAAATGTACTTATTACTGGCCCTCATTCGATTTAGATGAAGTTCTAGTTAAACAAAAGGTTGTCGATTCCCTTAATACGAATCTATTGCTGTCTCGTTCTCGCTTCACCTTTCAGTTTAATAATTGTGACACCTTAATGACTTTCTACTAGAACCACTCTTCTTCAGTGGTTTACTTACCTTAGTCAACAATATTGTGACCATGATGTTGTTCGTTATGAGATGGAGTGTCGCGAAGGGCGTCTCTGCCAGTTTTTGATGATAGTCCACTAATCTCAATGGCTCAATGTTGTGTGATGTTATGCAGGCGTTTCATTTGTCGTTGAACATGCTTAGTGCTGAGACTCACGCTGCAATCACAGAGGTGATTGATTCTTGCCAACAACCCATGCCATTGAGGGAGCTGCTATTGTGATGTAGTCGGATTGTTTCTTTCTTGGCACAAGAGTCGTAGGAATTCTCACCACCTTGATGGGGCAACTGTATACTAGCATATTGTAATTTGACAACGGTTTCATGTTTTGTCTTCTGCCATGTCTCATCTGCTTGTCCTATTTGGTGCTATTTGGCAAGTGAGGCAATTGGTGTAGTATTTGGGCAAGGGTGAAATAAAGGGTTGACTTGAGTGACCCTTCTTTTGATTGATTTTTATTGTAACATATTGATAAAAACGCAACCATCCATAAATACCAAATGACCAACTCCTTTTGTATAAAGAGTTGTAGGTGTCCCTCATGCCCTCCCTGTGGAATTGTAACTCCTTTTGTATAAAGAGGTGTTGGTGTCCAGCGTGCCCTTCCTATGTAAATGTTTTTAGGTGTTGGACAGTGGAGTTGTTGCCCACCTTACACTTGGTCCACAATTTGGTCCTCCAAAACGCCTCTGAAATCTTCTCTTTATGTGTAAAAGCTTGTAACAAGTAATTCACACATGAAGTTTTGTAATCTACAAATAAAAGGAAGTTCATCAAGTACCTAAGCAACATATATATCTTTACAATGATATTCTATTTTAGGCATGCCAACCCTTTGTAATTCACAATTGACCCAAAAGTGATGGGGTAGACATCGAAATCCGACATTTGTTTGACCCCTACATGCATTGGGAAGTGTTCGTAGTAGCTACCAAGGAGGATGGGGGAGGGGTAAAGGAGCCTCCTAGTTTTTAATGTGGTTTAAATTGCCGAGTATGCCCCTAGAGAATTTGGGACCGCAGACCTCATTTCTGAATTCAAAATCATTAAAAATGGTCTTTGGGGATCTCCAGAGATTCTAGGGTGCCTCCGAAAAATGACACTTTGGAGGGAAGCAACAAATTTGAAGAGCCATAGCTTCCACATCAAAGAATTTTTTTGGATGAAATCACTTGGTTTAAGTTCCGAATCAAGTCTAGTTTGTGTGGTAAAAATTGCAGAGCCATACAACAAAGTATTAATTGAAGGCAACTTCTGTTTCTGGGTTACTAAACATGCAATGACAAGTGACTTTCTCACCCTTGTTGCCCGTATTGCAAAGGACCAGTAGTAGGCACTTGAAGGGGTTGCTTATTGAATACCTATACGTTCAAGTTATTAGTCTAGACTTTGGCCTCCAAGTTGCTTATGAAAAAAATTCCGTTTGGGTTTGGAGGCTTATAGAAATTAATCCACATATCCATTCCAAACAATAAAGTCAAAATCTAACCATGGATGAAGGAAATATAGCCCGTCAAATATCATCCATTTTCCCACTTTTTGCATTATATAAACATCATTCCAAATCTAGTACCAAAAGTATTTGGCTCAAAAATCTTTGAACAAGAAAGACTTTAGAATTCATCTTAAAATCTTGATCATGGAAAAAGAATTTATCAAAAACTATTTTCAATTTTACATAAGAGGCTTGCAATGGTAAAACATATCTTATGTTTGAAAACTGAGAACCAAAAGCTGTCCTCACTAAATGCATGTCATAAACTTATTGTATGAGTATGCAATTCTCACTAGACAAACTAGACTTGATAAATGACCCAATCTAAGTGATTTTGTCAAAAAGGGACTCCCGATAAAATAATTATGGCTCTTCAAAGTTTCTGCACTTTACCTAAAATGTTGTTTATCAATCAAGGAGTTTAGGGGTCAAAGAAAAAATGACTTAGCTTATATTGTTGAACCGACACCTTGAAGCCCAGAATATAGGCGTTTACTTTGAAGACAATAATTCATATAATTTTATGTCGCAGAAATTAAAAAATAAAACATCAAAGAGTAAACATTTGAGATAGTACGAAGGAATAAACCTACGAGAAAAACGTTTGGATTCCGTCTCGGTAAGTTTATATTACTCATCATTTTCCTAAAAGGACATTCATTCACTTATTTTTTTCAGATCGACTTAGCCAATCAAAACCTTGGGGCAATACAATTGGTCAAGTTGATTAGGCATATTGAGTACGCTACAATGATACAACCTAACGAAGTCAAGATTCACCGCTATGAATACGATAATAGCTTACCATCAATGCACAAAAACCACAAAAATATATATGTCCTATGGTAGAAGTACCTAAAACCACCACCACCCCCAGTATCAACCTATAGGTCTCCCCATAACCGCACCTAGCCTGAACTAGCATTGTCAGATCACTAAATTCAAACTGACCAATCAAAACCATCAAAAAGCTGGTGGTTTTGGGTCGAATCATGAATGGAAATTTGTACCAGCTAGGTGTGACAATGGAAAAGTCTACAGATTAGTTTTGGGTCACCAAGTACTTTTGCCTTTGAAATTTTATATTTATTTATGTAATGGGAGTTAAATTTTGAAAAAAATTGCATCCTATGAGAAAGTTTCTTTCCTACATGGGAAAAATATACCCCAAAAATAACCATTCTAAAAAAGCCTCAAAATGCTTAAGTTGGTGGTTTTAGGGCATTCGACCTTAGTATTCACGCGCGAACAGTCAACTTGTGGTTGTAGGAAGAACTTGCATTTTGAAGAGACATAAAAGAGGTCTCCAATATATATTCTATACAGAACCTCCTGGGGAAGGAGGATAGGAATCCAAGTATAGAGGTCCTTGCATCACTACTCTTTCCTGATGAGGTTGCTGGTGTTCCTTCCATAATTTCCCCTTCGAAAAAATTTCATGGACAAACTGTCTGTAGAATCATTTGTGAGACTTTAACGACAAAGGAAAGTACTGTATGATTGAGGGTTGAAGTGTGCAGAGTACATAACTATCTCAATTAAGTACTATTAGAAGTACCGACAGTTTTGGCCTTTTCGATTACATTCGGGCGGCTTTCTTTTGTTGCATCGTGACACCCACCTCAACAATGGAGTTTCAATCGATCTAAACCAGCAACTCATTTTCACAAACTGCAGTGAAACTACAAGCATATTAAGAATCTTAAGCAGGTTGTATTGAAATATGTGTGTGGAAGAAATCAAGCACTAAGCTATCAATGATGCTGCGGTGACAATGCGACTCATGTTCGCAAGCTAAAGTCGCCGCATGCCATGAAAACAAATCCTCAAATGAGAGAGCCTGCAGTTGAAGTGTTGTTTTCTATTGAAGCATGGTGAGTTGCTTGATGTTGATGGGGTAAGTGTAGTCAGAGCTCTCGTAGAATTTGTGGGAGAGGGCCACATTGGCCTTGTCGGTGGGGTGGTACGGATCCCAAAACAGGTAGTCGAATCGGTTCTTGCATTTCTCCAGAATGGTCAAGCACGGAATGACGCCCTTGTAGTCTCCGCCTGCTCCGCAACAGCCTGCGTCCACCACGCTCAGCCCTGAGTGCCACCCCCACCCACATTAGCCTCAATTCCCATTTTGAATATGTATAGTAAATAGTGTGGGTTGACGAGGATTTTAGAAAGAGGGAGATGGATGGGATTGGGTGATACCGTATTGGCTTGGGTTGGAGATCAATTCGGAAAGTCCCTTATAAGCGTCGGCGTAGATGAATTGTGCGCCGGGGAGCTGGGCATTGAGTTGCTTCACCATGGCAAACAAGCCTGTATTGAAAAGTCTTACGTCGCTATTCACTTTCTCAATACACTCCCCATTCTTGCTCTGTCGGAAAGAGAGTTGGAAGGGGATGCACCCGATTGGGCCGAGCGCGGCTACCACCATCTTCCTTGCACCCATGTTGTAAATTTTCTGCAAAATCCCCAAAGGTATTACACACATAGAGACATCCACTTGTCGTAGACATTTACAGATTACCTATTTGGGATAGTATCAAAATTCACTAACGAATGTGGAGAGTACAAATATAATTAGTGTAAGCCTCATTTTGTTGCCAACTCATCAAATTATAAGAACATCCATTATTTAAAACCTTTGTGAAGGTTGATAACGTATTCATAAACAATCCATGTAAGATGCATCTTTGGAAAACTCTTACCGTGAGTTGGGCACGATAGTCATGGATGAGCATTGTTGCGACTTCTTGAGGTGTGAATTTGGCGATGGGAGAGAGAGGTTGGTAGTAGTTGTTGACATAATCGTTGGAGCCGATGTTGGAGGAGTACATGGCCTTGGATATGAGCTCCATCCCTGCTACCTCCCCCAACTGCGCTATAATTTGCGCCTTGGTGTTGGCGAAGTACTCAATTTGCTTGTTCATTGCAATTCTCCCATACTGCTCACATATACATGTACCATCAAAACTCATTGTTATATTCAGCCATACACTCAATAGCTTAGATCCAAAAAGAAAGAAAAAAAAGCAAACAACAATGGAACTTGTTTTGTAAAACAGAAAGACTTCTCAATTAGTAATGATGTTCTAACTCTATGCTATAACAAAAAAAGAAGATGAAGGTCCTAGGCACCCTTGTCAATGATTTCATTTTTTTCTTTAAAAGTATGACTAGGACAGTAGAGAAGTGGTGTCTTATCAAACAAAATTCCTATTCATTCGTCAGACACAATTTAGATGAGATGTACATATGATACATTGATGATAACCTCGCACTAGAGGAAGAAAGAATAAGAGAACTGAAACATTTGTAATTAGAGTACAAGACTGTTATGTTCATTTCGACAAGTTACACACCACGAACCTCACAAGCCTCACTCTCAGAGAGCAGAATGAACACATCTACGTCCCCCCAAAAAAGTGTTCATGTCTGTGAAAGATTCTCGAAGCATCTACATAAAATTCTCTGGTTACAAAACTATCTGTACCTGCTTGTAAACTACTGGCTTCTGATATACTGATCAATGCCATTAAACAATGAAGCTTTTTCTTCTTTTTGCCTATTCCAAAACGACCTACTTGTAAACTAATGGCTACTGAAAGTTCAATCCTACACGAAATAGTTTCTCTACAGGTAGGGGGAATGGGTGATGGTACTGCATACCAGGATGTAGCCAGAGGAGTCCAGAATGCCTCCTGCTCCCGAAGCGTAGTTCACTCCTTTCAGAATGCGAGCACCGGTCGTATTCGGAGCCATGTAGGGCGGAATGAACTCTGTGAACCCGATCAGTTGCCCTACAACAACAGAACACAACATTAATTTTCACTCCATCCATCAAGCTGATCGAAACAGATGCATGGATCATGAATAGCCGGCTATCGATCGAAGGACCCAGTGATGATCGATCGATCGATGGGTGGGGAAGTAGCTAGCGTACCGATGATATCTACAGCGGTGCGGCCATTGCTGTACCGGCCTGTAGGCACACCACCAGGGAAGTCGATGCCATTGGGAGCGATATTCGCCTTCGACAACGTGGTGATGTAGTTGTTGTTTCCGGGATCCGACAACGAGTCGCCGAAGATGAACACCGCCGGCACTGCTGTACCCTCACTTACTATCACCTGCAGTAGTAGTAGTAGTAGCAGCACCACCGCACTACAAACATCCCACCTCCGCTCCATTTTCCTGCAACAGATGATCGAGCTCGGGTGAGAGTTGCGTGCTGAGTGTGGTTGTCGAAGAGGAGCAACGGATCGGTGGGTGTCCCGATGAGTGGAAAGCGGTGGGTTGGACTATATGGACTTACATGTACGTCAGGAGCTCAGAATGGCCTGTCGCGGAGGAATGGATGTGTGACGACAGCCATGCGTCGATCGAACCATGAACTGTAACGACTTGTAAATCTCAGTAGTGTACGCTCATCAATGTGAGCGTGCGGCCGGACAGGCACGCATTCGAGAGTGTCTGTCTTCTTTCACTATTGGTCAGTACAGGGCGGAAATAACCCCAGCTTCATTGTTTAATTGGAACAATCAGTATTTTCTTGCGTGGTGAATACGGTAGTACTAGCTCCAGATCTTTGAAAAATACAAGTTTTCAATCATGGCAACCTCAAGGTGAGAAAGAGGCTGCTAGCTAGCTACGTAGTTCTAACTTCAGCTCTGTTCTAAAGAGAGGGGTGTTACCAACGTTGCTTTTGTGTAAAAGTTGCTCAAGTCTAGTAACGTCTTGGAACTTGGTTGAGCAATGTTCTAAAAAACAAAAAAAAAAGCAACATTTTCAATTAGATTATAAGTAACGTTGACGTTACTTATTTTCTTGAGAACGTTGCTCAAGCAAATTACACCAAGAATTTCGATGTAGCAAATGCTTATGAAATTGGGAGAGTACCTTAGTATACACTTTGTTGGTTCAACAAAGGTTTTTTTGTGAATATAAAAACTTCTGAGGTTGGTGGCAGCTTTTAAATCCGACCGAGATTCAAGCTGCTGGCCAGACCTGGAGATGGTATTTAACTAACTGATGCAGAAACGTCCCAAGTCAAGCAGTCGGATATCTCATCAGACTGACAATAAGTCTGGCAGCTTGAATGTTTTTATTACTACCCTGGCTTAAATCCTTTCCCATAAGTTACCATATAAGAAGTGACTTGCAATTTAGCATGAGCATGATACTTAACTAGCCCAATGGCTTCTGAAATTCTATTTTAAATTGAGAATGTACGATAATGTAAGTACATGCACTTCGTGTGTGGGACAGACAGTAATTTAATCACAAATGAGTCAATTAATGTCATTATGGAATCATGCATTCTCGATATCGAATCACATGTAGAAGCGAGTTTGTTGATGGCATTTACTACCACTTTAATTGCGGCAGCCCCCCCTCTCAAACTGATGTCCTCTTTCGTTCATTCATTGCTCACACTAAACAGAGAAGCATGCAAACTTCGGCCTTCTCCAATGAACTGAAGCATATGTTGCATGTTAAAACGCTACTAACACTTGTCTTTCATCCGCAATTCGCATGACAAACTCACCCAGACAACCATATTCACCAGCCCTTGCAGGATCGTTGCAATCGCATTAACCAATATAACATGGATCCATTCCACAAGATATGCCCAATGTACCGTTCGGTCCCTACCTTCTTTCACTCGCATCTAGAGGTGTTAGTGGCCTATCTTCGACCGGATCATCATACATGAGATGGTGGAACATTTGCCGTACTTGGAAAACATGACGATCGCAGAGCTTGGACGACGAGACCTCTCTTTGGTAGCTGCAACCCAACTCCTGATTCACATGGCGGTGCGCGCGTTTCTGAGAGAACTCAGAAACGTGGCCCACAGGGATTTCTTCTTTGATAGGATCCCCGTACAAACCACGGCGACACTTGATTTGCCTGCTCGGGTAGTGTATGCGATTCCTCGCATGAACGTGCATCGCAGAAGACCCACTACATGGGCATCTGTGCTTCATCTGTCGAAGAAGAGCGGTGAACGACAACCGATAAAATACATAAGCCCTGGTTTGCCGATGATGATGACAGACCAGTACGTGGATATGGAGTTGCGATCCAGCAACCAAAGTGGTGGGCATTGAGTTCTCATGCCTAGCTTTGTCCCTTGTTCCTAGCTCATCGTCCAAGCTATGCGACCACCATCTTTTTCAAGTGAAGCAGATGTTCCAAGTCATGCATGATTACACGATCGAAGCTAACTAGACCACGAAAACCCCTAGATGAAGCATTGGCACGATAAAATGAGATCTGATTGATGCAATCGTCTTACTAGAAACGAGAAAAGAGGGGGGTTTGCAATGTTAGAAACTTTGCTTTTGTGTAGACATTGCTATAGTAAAGTCTAGCATCGTTCTGGAACTTGTTTTAGAATTTTTTTGAAATTTAATAACATTGCTTGGTGATCCAATAACATTGCTTATTTTCTTGAAAACATTGCTCAAGCAAATTCCAATACAAGTTTCAAACTTTCAGAGCAACCAAATCCTTGCTAAAACTTGAGCAACGTTTGAGAAGGAACTGTAGTGAAAATGGATCATGTAATTTAAGTAGTAATTCATTCGATTGCACTGTATGTATACATCGAACGTTCTTTCTAGCTATGACTTTGTAATGCGATTTACGGATGAAAGACATTCGACTGTAACGTTCTAAAATGAAAGACATTCAAGTGTAGCGATCTAAGATGCAATACATGCTTCAGTTCATAAAGAGAAGGCCAGAGTTTCCTCCTCTGTTAGTATGAAGGATGGATGAAAGAAAGGACAGGGGCTGGGCTGGCAATAAAAGTAGTAGTAAATGCCATCAACAACATCACTTCCGCATGTGAATGATTTGGGCCTTGCCTTCAGGATTGCGTATGCATGATTCCATAAATGACACATTGATTAATTAATTACTGTCAGACCCACACAACAAGTGCATTGTACCTGTCTTACCGTTCATTCAAACTTTATTATAGAATTTCAAAAGCATCACATTTCTGTTTAGTTCTCATCCTAAGTCCCTTCTGGCCCAAAAAACATACTCAGACAAGCCATGGTATGGACCTCTTTCGTTGAGAAAATTGAAGCTGCTATGACTTGGATGTTCATACTGTAGTCAGTTGATCCTTAAAGATCTTTGATGTAAAATTGTCTAAATTATTAAAAAGGACCTTCTTCTTCTTCAGGCTCAAAAAAACTTAATCTGAGCATGAGTTAGAAGATCCAACCATAGGATCTTGAAGTTAACCTAACCCTTTACTCTTATGTCAAATGTGCACCGTTAAATTTTCTCCAATTCTGAGATTATAATGGTCAAAGTTGGCCGAATTTTTCCCCTTTGGAAATCTCAAAGAGTCAATTCGGCTTACTTGGATCTTTAGTGGTGGAATACCATCTCCAAGTTTGGCCAGCGGCTTGAATATCAGATGGAACATCCATGGGATTAAACTCACACTCCAAAGTTTACAAGGTGGTATGGAATTGCAATTTTGGAGTTTGGAGCTCACAAAACACCATGGTCGCTGAGGGGTTAAGTGTCACTTCGGTTAGCTCAATGAAAAGGGGCGAAGTGAAATAATTTTGATGGATGTGCAGAGTCTTTAGGATATTTGACCAATTGGAACGAGTAATTTTGGATGAAAATTGAATTAGTTATGAATTTTGAAGTAGAACCCATAGGTGCTATAATCAAATTCTTGGTTGAAGTTTATGCAAACATAAACCCTCAAACTTAGGGTCGTATGTGAATGATTTGAGGGGTTTTATTATAACTCTATTTGTTGAAGAAGGAGAAGAACTTCAACCCTATTTGAGGCCGGCGTGAATAGAGTGTCTGTTCCACCTATCCTTGGATGCATGCCGAGTGGTCGTAACTCCAATGGCATGACTACCACCTCCTCTTGGTGTGAACACTATGCTAAGTCCTACCTACCTACTAGTAGCTTACTGATACCCAATGTGGTACTTACGAAAGGGCTTTGAGATACCCATACAACAAGGTCCAAGAGCCCTTACGACTCCATTGTGGGGGATAGAACTCACAACCTCCTCAATGGGGGGCCATGAGCCCTAACCACCAAGCCAAGGCTTGTAGTGCCTATTTAATTGTACTAGTTGTGTCGCAACCCTTGCTAGCTCACCTTAGCTTACACCAACTCTTTCCCAACTCTAGCAAGTGTCACGAGCGCTAACTCTGCACATCCCCCACATGCACAAAGTTAGCTCCCCATACCAACCACCAAGCTCACCGCTTGGTTATCAATCCCTCCTACTCATGCAACCGGGACTCAACCCCTTCGTAGGTAGCCAATGGTTAAGTGCGGACTTCCACTTATGTCCAAGGCCCAACTTGGTGGCACTCCCATACCACTCGGCCTAACCGCACTTGGTGGTGTCTCCTCACCACCGCCCATGACCACCATGGTGACCCCAAGGCCACCAAGTAATCACAACGCCGGCGGTGAGACACCACCCCACATCGGTAGCACTCATGGTCCTCATTTTGCCTATATGAGTCCCCATGGTGAAGCCCCAACACTAGCTCCCCCACCGGGACTCATCTTGTCCTTATGAGCCACCGTGGTGAAGCCCCAACACTAGCTCCACCCACCGTGCCTCATTTTGCACTTTGAGTCCCCATGGTGGAGCCCCAACACTAGCTCCACCCATTGGGACTCACCTTGGCTTGGGAGTCCCCATGGTGAGGCCCCAACACTAGCCACACCACTCGGGACTCCCACCTTGGTCACCACCAAGGCACCATGGGAGTGGGGAGGGAGACCAGCCCTCCCCATAGTATACTCTGTGGGATTCGGCAGCCCCCTGGTCCTAGGTGAAGGGCTGGACCCTCACACCTCTAAAGTTTGGAAGACCACCCAATCTCCCAATGCCTTAGCCGCTGGAAGGCCCCGGGAGACTTCCCGAACCTTCCAGGGCTCGTATCTACCTCGTCCCGCATCCAAACGCGACGAGCGACCACTCTATCGACATCTACTCGTCAAGTAGATGCCGATAGACACCTTACTTGCCTCATTCCAACAAGTATTGAGGGAGTTATGCCCCTCTGAAGATTCGGGAGTCCCGGGCCAGCCTCCCAGTCCAGCACTGTCCCTGGACAGCACTCCCTTTAGTCCCACAATCTTCCAACTCCCATAACTTTTAGCTCACACCTCCAAATGAGGTGCTCCTTAGCATCCCGGAATCGTGGCAACATGAGCTTTCATAATCTCATGTCCATTCCCTCGTGGCTCCTAGTCTCCGTGGGTGAGAGGCGTCTCCAACGCCCGGGGTCCTCTCCCACACTAGGCCCACTTAGGTTCCCTTCACCTTGGCACCCCAAGGCCCGGGCGTCACTCCGGTGTCCCCCTTGGGCCCTTGGTGTTGCGGGCACTCCTCAAGGAGAGGTGCGCAACAAGTTGATTGTATTCATTCTTTATAGTCAAAGACATGTACGCAATATTCAATTCTATACTAGTATGCCTTTGTGGCATTGCCACATACACTTAAATACTTTGACCATGCCCTTTTTGCTTTTCTGCTAAATCTAACATTAGGTCATTTTTTTTGTAATTTCTTGTGATTTGGGGGCCATAGATACTTCAAAATTCAATATCTCTGGACCCATCAACCCGTTTTGTGATTCGAAGTACACAAACATAGTTTCATATCGAATCCAAAATGATTCGACTCAAAAAATGCTCATTCAACTAAAATTTTGTTAGACTTTATTATAGCTCATCCTTTTGTATTAAAATCTCGAGACACTACCTTAACTTCGAGTAGTAATTGGTTTGTTATGATAAAGCATGAGCCACTTTCCAAAATCCTAAAACAAAGCCACTATTAAAAAAACTCGTGCCATTAAACTCATACTCTCTTGGTTGGAATTTCAAATTCTTTGACAAATTTAGACTTAAGCTAAGGCAAAAAATAAATAAATTAATAATTACCTAAATGTGTGGAAACAAGGATGTGCTTCCAAAATTGATAACCACAAGAATGAAAGATCAATTCATGACCATAAAGGGCGTTTCCGAATTTCATTAGAAAATTATCATTTCAAAGATGTATCCTATTGTAATTATCGCATGTAGCTAAATATACAAATTGACCCCATGGCCTTGTTTCTCCTTCTACATAATGTCCCAAAGGGCATTACCCATGGAGGACGTGGCTCAACTCTATTCACTTTGTTATTAACTTTGTGATGTGTAAGCTATTTCTTGTTGTTGCAATTTTTGTCTTCAATCTTGTAGCTACAACAAGAATACCGCCATTTATCCTATGTAGCACTCTGCCCTTGTAGCTAGCTTGCTAGCTTTAGATTGTTGCTAAAATTGTGGAATAAACAATTGTTGTGCAGTTTTCGGTGAATGATTGCGATGACGAAGAGAAAATTTGTAGGTCTTCTCAGGGACGCTTTACGTGGGGGAGTCAAGGTCAACAAATCTCCAAGCCAATTTACTCACATTTGAGCTCAATTGACTCCATGGGCCACTTGGAGAACACATTAAACAATTAACAAAGTGGGGGCAATTCCCCATGTATAAAGTCCTTGGGGCCCATTTCTAAAGGGAAAAACAAGGCCATGGGGCTAATTTGTATTGATTAACTACATTCCGTGTTTTTGATTTATTCACGTTAGAGTATTTTAGTGAAATAATGATTTTGTAATGAAATAAAGAAACAGCCTTCAGGCCATGAATTGATCATCCATTCTTGTATCTCCCAACTTTTGGAGTGCGGGTCGTGTCATGACTTGTTCTCATCCACTGTGATATAATTTTAGAAAATTGGCCTCGACTTCGCATGTAAAACCCTTCAGGCCAATTTCAAGAATTGGACCAATCACAAGAGAGAATTTGGCCATGAATCCGCCCTATCAATGGCGTGGCCACTCTTCTTTTCTTGTCTTTTTTTTCCTTCTTCTTCATTTTTTCTTTTTTTTTGTCTGTCGGTAATGTAATTGTCACTTGGTTTGCTTTATTGTTGACACAGACGGAGATAAGGTTGAGGACCAGCAATGAGCGACGTAAGCCTTCTCAATGGGGGTTTGTTTGCCATGGTAAAGCAACTCAATGCCCAACTCCCGGTGCACAATTCATCTATGCCGATGCTTATAGAAGAATCTTAAAAGTTGGTAATGTATGCCTTTTGAGTTCATCTAGAAATGCATTTGCTTCATACACAGTGAAGTTTCGATTGTATGCATCTATTGAACAACCAATATATTTAATATTTTTCATATATTTTAGTATCTTTCTCTTGTGAGTTTATAGTTGTGTCTTGTTTATACATTTACAAACTTGTTTACAATCTCACCTATATTTGTTAATAGCCTCATAAAAATCTGTTGAAGCAATTTTGTCAACACTAACTGTATACCTATTTGATCTAAACTTTCAAGTCACTTTCGTTTAACCATGTCTACATTTGTTTACAAATCACTTGGGTTTTGACTTGATATGTTAGTACTTTTATTGACATATACATGCTTACGTTTTCTTATCATACAATCAAGTCTTGATGTTATTTATTGCAACCTTGTAATATTTTACAAGGTTATTTGTTATAATCTAGTAATTATGTTACGAGACTACAAAATTAACAAAATTATATGTTATTTTTGTTAAATCTCTAGACAAACTTTCAAAAGATAAAAATACTCAAGACTTCACATTAGCTGTGACATGCTTGTAACATCGGCAATATAGATAAATAGCTCTCTTCTGTAAACTTATAGGTTTATTTCTTTCTCTATGAAGACATCTGCTTCTTTGTTAGTTATTTCTTGACTTAAGCACTCAACACACTACTTTTTTATCCACTATTTTGATGGCATGTATTGAATCTAATCTATCAACTTTTTATCAACACCTTTGTTGACGTGTTTTGAATCTCTAGCTTCTATCCACCCCCTTGTTAGCAACTTTTTGTCGTACACCCTTGTTGTGTCAGCATGTATGAAATTTAATATGCAAACTTCCTACGACACACTCCTGTCAACATGTTTTGAATCTCCTACCAATTCTCTACCAACGCTAGTATAGGCAACTGTCTACCACATGCCCTTGTCGGCACACGTTCGTGCCACACGCCCTTGTCGGCTTCACACTTCACACACCCTTGTCGGGCTTTGCAGGCCCTTGACACACCCTTTTCGGGCTTTGCATGCCCTTGACGGCCTCGCACGCCTACATGACATGCCCTTGTCACCATTAGACACCCGTGTCGGCATGTTTTGAATCTCCAATGCCTAACTTTCTACACACACTCTTGACGGCATGTTTTGAATCTCCTGTGGCACCTTTCTACCAACACCCTTCACAACAACAATAGTTCAAATCCCCTCCGAGCTTTTTATCCACACCGTTGTGGATATGACATCGTTGAATCGAATCGACATCGTTGAGAGCAAGCCCAATCAAAAAGCCCGGAACACAATATAATTACAATGTGATTAGGGACACTCTTGCCCACAAGCTCTCTTGGGCATGATCTAGAACAAAATGAAAAGGGGGAATAATGAAATGAGGCCGGTCAGAGAGTCGAGCCCTTTGTAATACACTATCTAAATGATATACACTATTTAGCGTACATATATATTCATTCAAAATGGATGATTGAATGTGGGGGTGCAGGGCTGAGAGTGGTGGACGAAGGGTGTTGCGGAGCGGGCGGAGACTACAAGGGCGTCATTCCGTGCTTGACCATTCTGGAGAAATGCAAGAACCGGTTTGAATATTCGTTTTGGGATCCATACCACCCCACCGACAAGGCCAATGTGGCGATCTCCCACAAATTCTACGACAGCACTGACTACACTTACCCCATCAACATCAAGCAACTCACCATGCTTCAATAAAAACAACACTTCAATAGGCTCTCTCATTTGAGAATTTATTTTCATGGCATGCGGCGACTTTAGCTTGCGAACATGAGTTGCATTATCACAGCATCATTGATAGCTTAGTGCTTGGTTTCTTCCACACATACAAACTGCTCAAAATTCTTATGCTTGTAGTCTCACTGCAGTTTGTGTAAATGAGTTGCAGGTTTAGATCAATTGAAACTCCATTGTTGAGGTGGGTGTCACCATCGCCAAATTAACCAACATCGGTATTTACATCAAAATGTGTCACAACAAAAAAAATCCCCTAAGAAAACAAGCTATCAGTGACGAAACTGAGCCAAATGGTCTTTGTTCGTCCTGCACCACAAATACCACATGCACAATTCAGGCTAAATGTCACTTCCCTTGCAAGAATTCTTACATCATTCAAAGATTTTTGGGTATCGTATGCAGAAGGTACACAAAAGCAAGTTTCGTACACACTGGAAAAAGTTGAGATTATTCAATAGAAAACATGAACACACCTGAAGCAATTGTTGCCATATTTACAAAGAGGTCTATTGTCTCCATCCACAGGATCCTCCTCTTCATCTTCTTCCTCTTCCTCTTCCTCTTCATCATCAGTCCATTCATCCTCGTCCTCTGCAACCTGCAACATAGAAACCAGCTTGAGCAAAACCAGATTGCTCGAGGGGAAAAGAAAAACGATTAGTTATGAGTGATTACCTCAGTTTCCTCCTCATTGTCGTCTACAAGAAAGCCCTCATCAAGATCATCATCCTCGTTTTCAGAAGCTTTTGTTGTTGTTAATGTTGCTGCTACTACTCCGGAAGGTGTTGTTGTCTTTGCATCCACCACCACCTTTTGTCTCTTTGATCGAGTCTGTACATTCTTGTTTCGTGGGACAGGCCTTTTTCGGAGGTCGCTATCTCCACCCCAGTCATCATCATCATCGTCATCTTCCTTTCTACGTTGTTTCGTCCTTGGTTCTATATGATCAAATCCATGGCCAAGTAACAAGAGTAAGCATGGCGCTAAGAAAAAGAGAAACCTAATTTTCTTGCACGAGAGAGAGAGTGTAGATAGTAACAAACTTGCGGTGGTTGAATTGTTCTGCCGTATGCCTTCATCTTCATCGTCATCATCGGCTTGCTTTCCAATGCGCCATTCCCACTTGCTTGTATTCTGAGCCTTTCTGCCATAGCGCTCAAACTCGCAGCCTTCCACAATGAAACCATACTCTGACCACAAACAGAAAAAGGAAAAAAAATTAGATAAGCGATAGTCTTTGAGCTTTAAACCCTAAACCCTCATCATCATCACAATGGGGATTGAACTTTACTCTCAGCAACATCATCTGTGTCTTGTTGTTGATGGATTTGCTGATCCTGTGAGGATTGGAGTCGCTCCTGCTTCCTCCGTTCCCATCTCGCCACTGCCTCCGCTATCCCTTCCTCCTCCTCATCGTTCTCACCACCATCTATTCCGATTCCTGGCTCTGGCTCTTCTTGTTGTTGCTTGAGGGTTTGCCCGATTTCTGGCTCTGGCTCTTCTTGTTGCTTGAGGGTTTCCACATTCTCCTCTCCTTGAAGCTCCATTCTCTGACCTCTACATGATCATCAATGGATCAAACTGTTCTCTGAAACAATCCGGTTTCGGATTTTGGCTCCACGGGCATGTTAACAAGACGATTCGAATGCAAAGCTTCTTGCATGTCGTGAGAAAAGGGCTAACTTTGCCTTCATTACTCATTTGCGAATGTGGAGATTTGACACTTTGGGTGACGAGTTCAAACTTTTGAGAATCATTGGGAGTTGTTATTTTCTAAGTCTAATTTTTCGCAACAAAAGGAAACGAAATTATTTTCTTATGTTCTTTTCTCATCCTTTGTAAACACTTTGAAGCTAATAGAAAGAAGATCTGCAACTTGGTAATATGTAGCATGTTTTTGAAGCTGACTGTGAGATAATTTTCTTTCCACTGGTAACAACTATGTTGGGATTTTTTACATGTTCAAAAATATGTTACAAAATTGTTTCCTTGTAATTAAAACTCCCCTGTTTTTTAACTATGCAAAGTGATGTTTTAAATATGTATATAATGTTATTCTCTTATCCAAAATGATCCTTCTAAAGTCAATATTAACCATTTGTTTGTCGATACTCTAAGAGTTTGAGCAATATAAGGTACGAATTTTGTGCATTGAAGTTTTCTTTCTAAAAAATATCTCAATTGTGATCAAATTTATAATGTGTTTAGTCAAATTTTATGATTAAAAAAAAAAATCAAAATTAAAAAAAAATATATCAACTCAATTAAGGTTATAATTCCACTAACAATATTGTAAGTTCTAACATTCAAAAATGCTCTTGATCAAAAAGAAAATATCACTCAATCTACTCTAGAGACTAGCTATCATCAACCCTGCCCCTTTCAAAAAAATAATATTTAAAAGGTTGCAACCACCAAGTGTGAGGTGACGCCTCCATGGCAATATGGTGAAACGACCTATTGTCATGAAAGTGAGGGAATCTACATACTTAAAGTGAGAAATGAGCAGGTAATTATTTTTCACGGCAAAGGAATAGGAAAAGACAAACTATCCCTATTTCTTGTGTTTTATTAAAACACACACATAATTGAACACAAATTCTAGAAATAGACACCCTGAGTATGTACGCATAAGGTACATGCAAGGGAGGTCAGATCTTTATAAAGGCAAGAATCTTGAGTGGCCATTAGACCAACAATGCAACATTGGACTCCGTCAAGGGAAACGGCCACCTCACCGTCCACCTCAGCAGAAAGAAATGCCACGAAGGTGCACATGTCGGCAGCGTCGCTAGTAAGCCAGCATCCAGACCGACCACTTGTTCCTACTAGTAACTTACGCCCCGTTCCTTTTCCACGCGTCTCAAACCCTAGAGCTTCCCCTCCCCTTTGCTTCTTTCCTATACAAATCCGTGCCATTTCCCATTCCTCGCTTGTTTTCCCATCCTCCGATCCATCAATTGTCTGAATCCTGTTTTGAAAGAGCCTCTTTTGCGAGCCTAACAAACCAGAAAGAGAGAGAGATAGAGGAATTGTTAGCAGGATGAGCGCCAACCCGTATGCGCACTATGACAATCAAGGAGTGCCCGGCGGAGTGGCTGGCGCTGCTGGCACCTCGGCCTACCCCGATTCCGGCCGCCCTACTGCTCCTACCTCCGGAGCTGGACGAGGTATGCTCTTACAAGCTTCTTACAATGATCGTGTAGAATGGTAGAATCGCAACTATGAATTGTTGTTCATTTAGAAAAAAAAGGTTTAGAAAGCTAGGAGGTTTATCGTGTACTTTTTTCTGTTTAGATTTGAGACCGTTAAGTGGATTCAAGTGGAATCTGAGAATCTCTTACCCGGGATGTGTTTGTGGAGATTTAAGGGGGATTCGTTTAAGTAAGAGTTGAGAAAACTAACTAATCTGTTGCAGGAGGCGCTATGGAGTATTTGAGCAAGCTGGGGAAGCAGGCCGAAAGCGTTGCAGGGAGCTTCTGGGGTCATAGTAAGTATGGTGAATTTGGTTGAGTGAGTTAACGGTTCTGGTTTGGGTGAGCTGGACTTATTTTATTGTTTGTGTTTGGTACTTGCAGTGAAAGTAAGTAACTCGTTACCCGATGCTGCAATCGGAAGGATAACAACTGGAACTAAGTTATGGAGGGAAGGAGGATTCGAAGGTGTGTACAAGCATCAGTTTGGACCATTTCAACCGAATGAGACGCTGAAGAAAACATACGCCTGTCATCTTTCTACATCGAATGGTGCCGTTAGTGGCACACTTTACATCACGAATCTCAAGTTTGCCTTCTGCAGTGATCGTGAACTTACTTATTATCCTACTCCCGGACAGCAGCAAAGCAGTTACTACAAGGTATCTCATTCTTTCCATCCCTTGGCCATCAAATGATGCGTTTGGTGCAAAACTGGCCCTCTCCGTTCGTGATTCTTCGAGGAAGAAGCTGATCGATCATCGTTTGTGCAGGTTATTCTTCCTTTGGACAAAGTGAGAGAGGTAGTGCCAGTGGCAAATCAGAAGAAGCCAACAGACAAGTACATTCAGGTGGTGACGAAAGACGGACACGAGTTTTGGTACATGGGCTTCGTGAACTATGACAAGGGCATAAAGAACATGCAGGAGGCTGTGCGATTGGCTCATAGTCATGGTAATCTTTCTGGAGGTGCCATGCCTGGTGGAGCAGCTCCGTATGGTCCCGTTTCCTCACATGCGCCGTATCCTCCTCCCGCGTCAAGTGACCGACCTGGTTATCCTCCTGCCGAAGGCAACCACTTTCAGCCTCCTCCTCCCGGATACCCTCCTGCAGGGTATCCGCCAGCTTCTAAGCCCGGTTATCCTCCCTCATAAGTTTGGAGCACGAACTTCTGCTCTAGACTTTGTAGAGTTCAAATAGGTTGTTATTTCCGGTATCATAGGTGATTGTTTGGCCCAGTGTAGATAGCAGAAGGTATACGATGGTAGAAGAACCTGCCTGTATCATGACATGATTGTCTAAACCACTGCGTTGTTGTTTGTAACGTAATGTATAAATCTTGCAGTTGCTTATCTGAACTGTCTGATGCCTTTTTTGGCAAATTATCAACCTTTTATTTCCATACATCTGGGTTGGCTCGGAATCAGTCACCTGTACTGTACATCACATTGGTCTTCGATCTGTCCTTTACCTATTATCCGAAAGTGACGAGGCTAATAGAATTGAAGAAATTCTCGTAGGTACAGTGACAAACAAAACCGAGTACAGTTATGACTCACCTCCATTTAAAAAATCATATCATAAGCATAAGTGAGCCAAATTCAAATGTGTCTAAACAAAAATTGTAGTGCATAATGTATCACACGATGCTAAAAAGTTTAAAGAAGAGTTGAATTGGGGTTTGGAAGATATCAAATGTCAAAGTAGACTAGCCATTGACTCAGTTTTGTTCGAAGTTGCTTAGAAAGCTTTCAAAATTTGCACAATTTAGAATGAAGCCAACTTTCTTGTGCATTGCCTATAAGGTAATGCCAAACATCACCTTGAACATGTATATGCCTTTCATCAACAAAAATCAACATTTGTGTGCTTAAAATAATATTCAAATTATGAAAGAACAGATGATTATTGTAATTATGGCACATTTATAGGTATTCAAATATGGGTCAATAGTTTGTACAACTAAGATATAAATAGCTTACCTTCATTTCTGTGCGACTTTTCTTGAAGATGTGTTTTTTGGCTAAAAATAATCTATGTCGTTTGGTTATCAAACTACTACCAACTACTACCTTAGAATAGAAGTAAGATACTGAGAGCTCATATTCTCCCCTGTACACGGAAGTCTCATGAGCATTGTTGAGTTTTCATCCACTTACTGTGGCATCAATTTTTGACATATCTCAAAAGATACTGGTAAATCCAAGTGGATAACAGAAATTGCCACCACTACGTTGGCTTTGAATTTTAAACTTTCTAGATACATTTCTGATATAACAAACATAAATATACACATCTTCAAACCATGGTGAAATCATAATAATGTTGAATTACAGTTTACATTCTGACTTGTTACGGTTCATGATGTAGTTCAATCATGAATGAAAGTCTTTCAGTGATACTTGAGTCTCTTATAAGACACAATCTCATGTATACATGGCTTTCACGTATATACAGAGCTGCAAGGATAGAAACAATCATAATGCACCTTTTGCAAATGAAACGCACAGCTAACTCACAGAGTTCTGCAATTAGTTCATAAATGATCATAAGACCTTAGTGGATTAGAATTCACTTAACCATTCACATGTCAGCAATATTATTCATGTGAAACAATCTAGACATGTCCTTCTGCAACTTACATGTTACTTCCATACTAAAGTAAGCTCCACAGCAGAGTGAAGAGATTTAGAGATTTCTAAGTACCGCAACCCTGCAAGGATTGAAACAAAAGTGAAGATGGGAAACAATTGGCATCACGGGTAGTATAAGTGTATTGCAATAGATCTGAAAATAGTTACCTCTATTGAGAGGGCATCACATGCGGAGGATGGCCAAGATGATGGAATCATCCTACAGTACAATGACCTCACTGGCAGTGGTGAAGGTGGTGGTGGCGAACACAACGTACAGCAGGCAGGCCTTCTAAATGATAAATTCCTTCCGGCCAGGCATCGATCGATCAAACCTTTGAACCCCGGCCCCTAACGCTTGATCATGGTCCAAGTGGAACTTCCCAAACCAGGGAGTTCAAACGTAGGATCAAAGATCAAAGGTGAACAGGGAGGGAGGGGATGCACTGAGACTAAAAATGATCATATCTAGGGTTCCTCCATAATTATATCGTGGTCGCCACCATCGTGGAGGTCGTTCACAACTCAAGCCCGAAAAATGTGTAATAAATGTCCGTCCGTCGTCCTGGCCGCCAAAGAATGCACACCAAAGCTTCAATTCAAAACAGGGGGATTCATAATGAATTTCTCCTCCCTTCACTTCACAGAGCTGTGACCCAACCCATTGCCAGCAGCTTCAACAGTAATTTCTGGCCCCTCTGCCGCTGCCGCTGCTGCCTGTGCCGCTGCTGCTTTCCTGCTTCTTTGACCCCTGTACTCTAACTTGGAATCACCCCCTTGCCCTGCACGATCAGAATTTCGCAGTGCTCGTTGGCCTACTAGTTGAATCTGCCGCCCATGGTCTTCCAAATCAAAATCTACAGCCGAAGCTCCTGAGTAACCTGGGTGGAGAAGGGGTCCAGAATGGTACATCCGCTCAGATTGTTGAGTCGATTTTAACCCCTGCAGACAATCAACTCAGAATGTATGTATGCATACTCACAACCCTGGTCTCGGCTTCATACAAGCTTAATATTTATGGTGATCTAGCAGATCGGTTGCATGCTCCGGAATACTATGGACACTGATCGGTAGCATAATCGAAAATTGAGGAGTGACACGGTCTCCCCCTACGTTCACCTCACAGAGTAGTACAATGGCAAACTCACTCTCCTGACAGCTGTATGTATATGTATCTGTTTCTACAAATTTGAACATCTGCTTACAACTCTCAACACAAGGATGCCACTGGTTTCTAGAGGTGAAAGAATCTAAAAAGGAAAATTGCTGAAGAATCGAAGAAGAGAGTGACCCTATGTCGTCATGGTGTAGGATTTTGGTAGAAACCCCTCAGAACCACAATGAGAGAAAGAATGAACAGTCAAAAGCTGCTATAGCAACTTGAGAACTACTCTTCGGCAGAAAAGCAGTTCTCAGACATAGGCAGAGGTTGGCTTCAGGGACGTTACCACAGTTGGAACCTTCGGATGCGAATCAACCGCAGATGCGTCCCGTCTGTATGGACCATCGTTTGCAACTGTATAAGGTTGATCATGCTTGTAGCTTGATTCTCGTAGCTTGGTTAAACTGTCACTCTTATGGTTCCTGCTCAGAGCTGCCCCAGCTTCATTATGTCCTAGGTCACTATCCCGCGTGGTTCTTGTCCCACCGCCCCGATCCCTATACTGGTTTCCGCCACCACCCACTGGCCCATTTCTGATTGCAGGAGCTGATACAATGCTACCCTTGTCGATATGATGCCCGTAACCTCCTTGGTGTAAGTCCCCAATGGTCATGGTCTTCCGAGACATCGAGCGTGAAGCGCCTGTTCGTGGGTCTTCGTCTCTCACTTTCTTGTTCCAGGATCCTCCAGCACTGGCGCTCAATGGAGGCTGCGGCCCCGAGCGCGCTCCGATCCCACCAACTCCATATGGCCGGCTTAGCGTCACCGGCGATGTACCCTGCACGTCTACATACGATCCTCGTGGTGGTACTGCATGCATAGCATATGCTACTGCCTTATCTTCATGGAGAGGACCAAACTTCTCACTCTTACTCTTTGATTGACCTGGTCGAGTTCGTGATCTCTGCAAACGAGAAACAACACACATCAGGCTCAACATCAAAGACGCAGCAGAAAGGAGTTTACCAGGCGCATTGGAAAGATGTCTTACATATGCGAGAGAAGCAGCAAGTTCGGCATTCGCCTCTGGCGCACCACCCTGCCGAACTGCACGGTCCCGACCAGGGCGTTTTGTCTCAACGTTCCGCACTCTCGCTCCCTGTGCCCTTTTCCTGCGGACATTGAAAAAACCGTGCTAGAAGCTCAGCACCCTGCACGCAGATGTTGCTAGTCTAAAGAGCACTATGTTCAATTGCTGGTGCTACTCCACATGATACATCAAGTACTTAGATGTCGGTGAATGACGACTTCTTAAACCCTCAAGAAGGAAGCAATACGTACCTGCGAGCCTCATCGTCTCGAATTTTGGCATCAAACTCCTTACTAGGAGGGTACTGCGGCAGGCTTGAGGGATCGCATGCAAGAGGCTTGGTATTGAAAAACTGTGCAGAACATAGAAAGGGAAAAATAATCTAGTTAATTTCGCTCCAGAACATAACAGAACGGAAAGAATAGTTGTCTCATGCGTGTCAGACCGCTTACCTCACTAGCTAAAGCTTGAGCAGCACTTCCTCTGTCGGCAGGTTCGATAGCTAAGAGTGTGTCAAGCAAAGCTAAGGATGAGGCTGGAAATTCCTTGAACGTTTCATGAATGCAGCGCTTATATGGCTGTTGTGGCTTAAATATGGTGGCATGGGGCAATTTGGACTTCCTCCAATACTCTTCAGATGGGGAACCACACAGCTTAAAAATCTTGTGGAGCTGTTCAACCTGTATTCACACAGCCCTCCATTCAAGACTATGATATACACCATAATTCAAATACGTAAGAAGGAATCTTTTACTAGAACGTAGAACAGTCAGATGAACCATGAAGTGCACCGACTAGACGACGAGAGAAAGCATGATGCAACTTTCTGACGGACAGTCGTTGACAATGAGGATGATTATTGAGTATCGAACCTCAGTTCGTCCAGGCATGATAGGTTTCCCAGCTAGAAGCTCAGCAAGGATGCAGCCAGTACTCCAAAGATCGACAGCTACGCCGTACTCTGTGGCTCCAAGCAGAAGCTCCGGAGGACGGTACCACAAGGTGACAACACGACTTGTAAGAGGCTGCTTCTGGTCCGGATTAAAGAAAGTAGCAAGGCCGAAATCGGCAATTTTCAAGACACCTCCGTTGTCTAACAACAGGTTTGAGCCTTTGATGTCACGGTGCAGCACTCCCTGACGATGACAATGCTCCAACCCTCGCAGCAACTGCTGCAGGTAGCACTTGACCTGCACAAACGCCCCATCCACCCATAGAATTAGTACTCTAGCATTAATCTATTGGTACCGTCGTGAGCAGCATTGCAAAGTCTGATTAGCTCACCTGAGCTTCCGTGAACATTATGCCAGGGCACGCGGCAAGGCCGGCAAGGTCATGCTCCATATACTCAAACACAAGGTAGAGGCTGCAAGACATTCGAGATGTGACCAGGCCTTCGAGCTTGACCACATTCGGATGATCAAGGCGTCGGAGCACCTGAATCTCTCGTGCCATGAAACGAACGCTCTCCGGTTCCAGATTGTCGAAGCGAACCTTCTTCAGAGCGACAATCTTGCCTGTCTCGAGGTCGCGCGCCTTGTACACATTGCTGTAGGTTCCCTGTCCAATCTGGGACGAACAAGCGAGTTCATGGTCAATGTCTATCTAGAGTGATGGCAATGCAAGAATTGGCAGAGGAGGAGAAAGAGCTCACCTTGTCGAGCTTTTCGAAGGAGGCGGCATGGCGAGGTATCCAGCCCTTGATGGCCTCGCCAGCTACTTGGGAGAGCCAGCTGGGCCAACCGGCGGCCACCTGCTCGCCCTCCAAGCTCTTGGGCACGGAGCCCGAGCGGGGATGCGGGTCTGCTGCATGCGACCTGTCTCGTCTGGACCTGCCCTGAGCCGCATCGCCGCCTGATTGAAGCTCCGCCAACTGCGTACCATTCTGCTTGGGGCGAACCTTAGGCCGATCATTGTGAGTGTCCTTGTCAATCACAAACGTCGGGTCCGCGGTCTCTACTTTCGCACTGGCATTAGAGCGTCGCACTGCTGTGCGCTGGGAGCTGTGGTTGCTCGTCGCCTTCTCCCCCACCTTAGGGCTATCCAACTCCTCCGGTGGTACCCTAGACTTGGCACACGCACAGCCCATTCCTGTGTGCCTGCTGTCGTCAAGGCACCCCCCGTCGTCCTAGGGCTGCCTGCTACGCGGATAACGCTACTCGTACACCTTCACATGAGCGGTGGCCATTCCCAACCGAACCCTCGGCCACCACCATCTGCTAGTCGTCCTCCTCCTCCTCCTCTGTACACCAGCCTCACCACTTCCATCCCCACATTACTACTCCCTCCCTCTTTCCCTCACCACCATGTCCGACCCCCCTACTCAAACCCCCCTACCCTACCCTAATCCCGCTCCAACAATGTGTCAGAGCCTCCCCTGACCGACGACCGGTCCCAAATTTTCCCCCCACCCCCGGCCTGTCTCACACCTCAGGGAACACAGAAACTCCCGTCGCGCTTACTGCAACACAACACCAGGGCTCACTCGCAACCAAAAGCAGCAACCCCGGCCCGCAACATTAAAAGCCACACAAAAACCAGATCCAAGCGATCACTGCCGATTCTCGCAGGCTCACGTCTTCCTGAAGGTCAGATAGCAAATGATAGAGTTCAAAGTTACGGAGAACTAGAGCCACAAGTGAGGGTTCCGGGGCAAAAGTGGACCAAAAAGCGAGACGCGAAAGTGGGTAAGAAAGCTACAGCAGAAGAGAGGTAGACGAAGAAAGGGCAAGGGCAGGGATGATGGAGCAGCAGGGGGAGCAGCAGCAGCAGCAGCAGCAGCAGGGGGAGCAAGGCAAGGGAGACGCCATCGCCATCGCCATCGCCAAAGTGAGCAGTGGGAGCTCCCTGGCAGTGGCTGGAGCCCGCCAATGCCCATCGCCACGACAGTTCCGGGGCCACAACGCTGCGGGGACGGAGGACAGTTCCGGACCGGAACCAGTCGCCCAGGGCTGGCCCGTTCTGCACATCACGGGCCCCGTTTCAACGGTAATAGTGTGCGTGTGTTTATAGCCGGGTCCCATTCCGAGGCACCTGAGTGGATATCGGGGGCCGGGGCCGGGGCTGGGGCTGGGGAACGGCCATGTTCCCCAGAGAGCGTATGTGGTGGGGAACAGAGGCTGGCTGGGGTAGCATTAGAATTGTGAGGGTAGGGTCGGGTCGGGTGGCCAGGCAGATCTGTGAGGGTGATATTGTGATGGGCTACTACCCCCCTCCATGCCGGCGCATGTTGGGGGCTCGACTCTCTAGGCGAACTTCTTAGTGACCGGCCTCATTTCATTACTCCCTATTTCACTTTGTTTTAGATCATGCCTAGGAGAGCTAGTGGCAAGAGAGGGTCCCAAATTGTATTGTGTTCTCTACTTTTTGATTGCGCTTGCTCTAAAGGATGTCGTACATATCGACAAGGGTGTCGGATAAAGCTCGCAGAGGATTTGATCTGTTGTATGTTGAAAAGCGTGTGTGGTAGAAAGTTGGCGAAGGAGATTCAAAACATGGCGACATAGGTGTGTGGTAGAAAGTTGGCTCATGAGATTCAAAACATGCCAACATAGGTTTGTGGTAAAAAGTTGGCTCATGTGATTCAAAACATGCCGACAAGGGACAAGGGTGTGCACGCGCAATGCTACCGACAAGGGTGTGTGCACGCGATGCTACTGACAAGGGTGTGCGTGTGCCGGCGACAAGGGTGTGCGCGTGCGATGCCGCCGTCGACAAGGGCGTGCGCTTGCGATGCCGCCGTCGAGCGGTGTCGCTGTCGACAAGGGCGTGCGCTTGCGATGCCGCCGCCGACAAGGGCGTGCGCTTGCGATGCCGCCGCCCACAAAGGCGTGTGCCGCCGCCGACAAGGGCGTGGCGTGCGCTTGCAATGCCGCCCCCGACAAGGGCGTGCGCTTGCAATGCCGCCGCCGACAAGGGCGTGCGCTTGCGATGCTGCCGCCGACAAGGGCGTGCACGTGCAATGTCGCCGACAAGGGCGTGCGCCTGCGATGTCGCCGACAAGGGCGTGCGCCTGCGATGTCGCCGACAAGGGCGTGCGCCTGCGATGCCGACAAGGGTGTGCGATGCCAACAAGGGCATGTCATGCCTATAAGGACCTGTGGTACAAGGGTGTGCGATGCCAACAAGGGCATGTCATGCCTACAAGGACGTGTGGTAAAAAGTTGTCGGCATGCGTGTTGGTAGAAAGTTGAGAGGAAATTCACATCATGTTGACAGGAGATTCAAATTATGTTGACAAGAGATTCAGACCATGTTGACATGAGTGTATAGTAGAAAGTTTTCATGTTAGTTTTCATGCATGCCAACACAAGAAGGATGTCTGATTGAAAGTTGCTGAGAAGGGTGTCAATAGAAAGTTGGGGATATTCAAAACATGTTAACAAAGATGTTGATAGAAAGTTGATGGATTAGATTTAATGCATGCCAAAAAAAAACGAGTAAAAAAATAGAGAGCTATTTATCTATATTGCAGATGTTACAAGCATGTCATAGCTAACGTGAAGTCTTGAGTATTTTAATCTTTTAGAAGTCTGTGTGGAGCTTTAACAAAAATAGCATGTACTTTTGTTAATTTGTAACCTTGTAACATAGTTACTAGATTACAACGCATAACCTTGTAAAATGTTACAAGGTTGCAATAAATAACATTAAGACTTGACTATATAATAAGATAACGTAGACATGTATATGTTAATAAAAGTACCAACATATCAAGTCAAAACCCAAGTGATTAGTAAACAAATGTAGACATGGTTAAACAAAAGTGACCTAAAAGCTTAGATCAAATATGTATATGGATAGTGTTGACATAATTGCTTTAACATATTTTAATAAGCTATTAACAAATATATTTGGGGTTGTAAACAAGTCTCTATATGTATAAAAAGACAAGACTATAAACTCACATGAGAAAGATACTAATTTATATAATAAAATGTTAAATTTAATGGTTGTTCAATAAATGCATACAATCAAGACTTCACTATGTATTAAGCAAAAGCATCTTTGATGAACTTGAAAGGCATACATACCCAACTTTTAAGAGATATTTATTTGCTATGCAATAAATATTGAGAAAATAGTAAACTAATTTAAGAAAATTAGACTGATGAACTAATACAATATAAACATATAAACAAGCTTTTATACAATTCTAAAAGTATGTAGTACACAAAAAATCTAAAAGCCTAAGTTGACCTCCAAAGACTCAAGGGGTTGGCTTAAGCTCAAACTATTTTTCAAAATTTTCAAGTCAATGATATATTCTTTGGGTTTTTGAGAGGCGGTTTTAAAAATGCGCTATAAGATTTTCATAGTAATATTAAGAGATCTGAAAACTTCAAAAGAAACTCACCAAAAATTGTTTAAATTTTAAGCGTTAAATTAAGTTAGGTATATGAATCTTCTTGGTCAACAAACTTCTAGCAAGGACTACAACTTCACTTAATGCCAAAAATGCAGTCTATTCTAAAATTACATAAATATGTAGGATTACTTACTATTTTTTAAGTCCTAAAAGTACTAGTCAAGGTTTGCAGAAAAATATATTATTATCAAGCCTTGCAATATTAAACAAAGTTACTCAAAAACTAAACACCTTGTATTTAACAACAAATTGGGCATCTTCAAAATTTGAAGGATATAGCAACAAATTGGGCATCTTCAAAATATGAAGGATATAGCAACAAATTGGGCATCTTCAAAATTTGTGGGAAATAGATAGGCCCTTCATTAGACTAACTAAAATAGACGCTAAAATATTCTCTTTTGAAACTATAAGCATGAAAATGTTGGAAGTGAGTAATAAATTATCAGTGACCCTTCATTCCATCTTCGCTACACCAAAATTCCAAAAGCTTAAGTTACTACTAATTCAATAGCAATGTCCATATAAAGTACTTGTAAACTTCATTAAATCATGGCTCTTCAACTTCTAATTTGTACACTTTTCTCTTCTAAGTATATGTTATTTTTACAAGACAGTACTAAAACTCTCATCAACTGCAAATTGGTTGATTGAACCATTAGAATAAAAATTAGCACTCATAAATAGTATGCTTACAAACCAAGAACAATATCCTTGACCCCCAACACTAACACATTAGTTTTTGAACAATTTACAACTTGAATCATAGTTTCTCCAAAATATGTTGCCTCCCTTGAAATCAACGCTAAAGCTTCACTAATTATCAAGCTAACTTCAAGATTTATTGTTCAATATTCAATGTCATGTAATAATTTGTGAATTGACAAGTAGAGACATTGGAAAGGATTTTTAGGGTAACATCAACTCGTAACAATCAATCAACCTTCATTTTTCAAGGTAGCAAATAATAAAAATTTGAAACAACAATTGTAAATGGGGACTTGACAAGCACTAAGTGTGGTTAGAATACCCAAATACAAAAACATTATTGGCTTATCTATACGTTAACTTGTGTACACATGGTTCTCATTATAATTTGAGGGTACAAAAATATGCATTGTAAAACATAGTAATTGTCAATATACACTATTTAAAATAATAATAATAGTATGTTACTCGCTTGTAGTAAGATATTAATGACTCAATGTTACATTTTGTATACCAAGTTATATCTCAATCAGTCATGGTAATCGTTAGAGATTAACCCCTAAACGTCCCATGGGGATAGTAGATACGGAGCCGTATAAGTTGCTTTTGTTACCAATAAGTAGTTGTAAATTGGAATTTTAGTAGCTCACAAGAACTGTGTAAATTTATTCCAACTTCTCTGTTGAGATAAAATCCAATAAAGTTGTGGATCCTAAACGTCCCATGGGGATAGTAGATATGGAGCTATATAAGTGGCATTTGTTACCAACAAGAAGTTTTAAAATTGGAATTTCAATAGCTCACAAGAACCGTGTGAATTTATATTACAACTTCTTTGTTGAGATCAAATTTAATAACGGTGTGGATTCATTTCAAATACAAGAAAAATCATTGTGTTCAACTGGCACTTTGAGACGTTTAGGGGTTAATAAAAAAATTTCATAAGTGCTAAGATAACATTTTAGATACAAACAAATGATCGAAGTTCTATAAGTTGTATGTTACATGTAAGGTAGTGTGCTCAATAATCATACAATTTTCACGTTAGCAAGCTCATTGGGGATCAATTGGTGTACATGTGCGGTATTGTTTATACTTAAACCAATTGGAATTGTTAATTTTGGATTTATCTCGAATTAGTTATGAATTTTGGAAGTTGTAGGAGTACCAAAAAGTGTTCAGTCTAAAATGTACACAATGAGTACATCAAGAGTTGAATGTGAAAGCTATAATGTACATCTTGCATTAATGAAGCTAGTGTGCGATTTGTGAGGTTTTTGATGCTATACGTATTTTGAGCAATCTGACGGTTAGATGATAAGAATAGAAATATAGTAAGTGGCTCAAAAACCGCTCAAATTTCACTCGATGAAAAGTGGCAAAGTGATTCAATTTGGAAGATGTGAAAAGTGTTTAAGAGATTGGATTGATTGAAGATGGTAAGTTTGGATGAGAATTGATTTTGTTATGAAGTTTGGAAGTAGAACACATTGGTGTACCAAAAACCGTTCAACCTAAAATGTACACTAGGAGTACATTAAAATTTGAAGTTGAAAGCTAGAATGTACCTCCTCCTTAAATTAATATAGTGAACGGTTTGTGGTGGAGCGTGGGTTTTGAGCCACCTACTATAGCCACTCCTGATTTTTACAAAGTTTCAGAAGCAAGTAAAGGTGGAAATTTATTATGAGCTGGTTGGTCTCCTTCATATTTGAAATGAGAAGCCTTTAAAGAGCTTCATTTAAGCCGTTTGCTCATCAACCGAGAAGTCATGGATTTATTTTGACGACCTTTGGGTGTATTGTAAAGTCAAAAAGAGTCACCATGGAAAGTGGTAAAGTTTCCTGTCATCAAAATAGAGTTTGGCCGACGCCCTTGAAAATTGTATTAGTCTATTCTCCTGAGACGAGCTTTTTTCTCTTGACAAAAAAATTGAGCGCCCAAAAGAATTCAACACTTGGATGCCAAGGCCAAGAGTGGTGTTGAAGTGACTTTGGTCCCCATTCGTTTTTACTTTTTAACTCTTTTGATTGAGTCTAAGTTGTTTGTTGACATATCAACGAGTTGGTGTAGTTGGAGAGCCAACTGGTATCAATTGTGGCAGCTACTATCTTCTTGATTATTACTGGTGGACATTGGAGGTGTTAACTGTCGTCGCTTGCTTTCTGTTTAATTATATGTGGTGGTCATTGTTGGTGTGATTATTGCATGATTCTTTGCATATGCTTGTTGTGACATGCAATACAAGTGTATAATTATGAGCAATGCTTATGAGATGCAAACTTGCATTCTCAAGCAAACATATGAAAAGCACAAGATTCTTCCTAAATCAATGTTGAATAGATTGTTATTGTTGGACAAGTTTGATCACTTGTATTTTTGAACTCGGAAGAAATTTTAGTAGAGGAGACCAAGAGAGATGACATGATCTTGCATCTCAGTATTTCTTCAAAGTGTGTTTCATATATGAATAAAATGTTCTCTAAAATACCACAACTTGTCTAACCTTTGGACTTTCAAGTTTTGACTTATATTGATTGAACATGTTTGTGTACTTGTTACCATACTCAAATCAATTAATTGGACAACCTTATGTTGTATTTAAGTTCTGACAACCACATTTTAAACTAAAAAAATCATAACTTGAACATTAATCAATTGATAAACACACAAAGTGCTACTAACTATTTCCTCTTCGTCTTCAACCACTACGATGTAGTAATTGAAACTCATGATTTTTGCTCGTGATATGGATGTAGGTTTTAAGGCCAATGTGGGCGTGATGCTTACCATCCTATCACCTAAGTTTACCTTTGATTATATACTTTTGGATTTTGGTTCAAGTACTCAGAATTTAAAAGGAGCACTAAGTTAGAAATGTGCGTATGATTATCCGGAGAAAAGAAACTTCTTACTCATTTTTGAAGGCACATGAAAGCAAAGTTTGATATCAAATGCATAGAGTCATGTTAATGCTTATTTTGATCCTTAAATATTCACAAGTATACTTTTGAATAGTTGTTGAGTTAATGTACATTATGTGAATTGAAGTGTCGTTTCTCTCTCCAACCATTATACATCCACCATATAAATTTTTGGTGTAAGTATTTGAGTACACTACCGCAAACAATGATTATATTGTGATATAATTGTGTGATGTTAGCTTGTTGGAAGTTAAAAAATCATGTCATTTGAGGAAGTAGACACTTTTAAGCACTTCTTTGAATGTCCTCAAACACCAATGTACCCCTTGCTATACAAAGCTTCTATTACAGTGCAAATTGAGTTACAAGATTTCATCATTTTCAATTTGAAGTGAAAATGCTACCAATAGAGATCTGTCATAATAAATAAATCATCAACTAAAAAGTTTTTCACCTTCATCTCAAAAACACTCTCGTACCAAGGGAAAAAAGTCCAAAAGTTCACCCTGTACACTCAAATTTGTGCCTTATCTTTGAAAATCCTTTGTTTAGGTTAAGCTTTCTACTGCTGAAAGTAGACTCTAATTGGAATCCATCCCAAAAAATAAATTTGAAACCCGATGGTGTACAAAGAGAATATAGCTTCTCAAAATATCACCATTTAATCACTTCTTTATCGTAGAAAACATCATTGCAAACCCAATATCAAAAATATTTGGATAAAAAAGCTTTCAACTAACAATTTGTTGAAATTCATCTTAAACTCCTAATGCCCAAGAAGACCAAAGGCTTTTTGCAATTTTAGGCAGCCTAGATGAAGGGGTTGAAAGTAATATTTGTGCCTAAGATTTTTAGTGGGTGCTTCGAAGACTACAAAGTGCATGTGGTAAAATCAGCAAAAACAATTTCCAATTCAATTATAGGTTTTAGGTCGAGAAAGTGCCATTCGAGCAAGTTCAAATTTAGTCTCTTTGTGAAGTTTTTAATCGGGAATATGTGCATTACCATGTCACTACTTGAGTTCCAAAGTGACCCAACTCAAAAATTTCACCAATTTTACAAGGGTAGCCTCCAAAAATCTCAATAACAATCTTCACAATCCCATATACGTTGAAAACACAAACTGTGGATGTTATGATCTCTCAAATTATAAACTCACAACGGTCAATATCTGAACTAGTAACTAAACATAGTCTTGGGTAGAAGAGTTTACCATCGAAAGTTCAATTAAATAGTACAAACACCAACCTTACGTCAAACTCTACAAGGTGATTAAAAACTGCGCATTTAAATCTCAAAGCTCTAAAAGAACGCCTTTGGCGTTTAGGGTTTGAGATAATGAATATGCAAAAAAATAAATTTAAAGAACTATTGTGGATTTCACATAATTGGCATGCAATGGTAAATCATGCCTAATGTTCAAAAACCCAAAAACTAAAAGTGCCTTTTCTAATATGCATGCCATGAATTCATACTTCATCATAAGGTTTCGCAAATTTTACTTCACACACTAGACTTGATTGGGGACCCAATAGTGAACTCATTGCTCTTCAAGTATCTACATTTCATTCAAAATGTTGTTTTTTGGCATTGAGAACATAAAGGGGTTAATACTACTGTAAAGTACACTTCAACAACTTCTTCCTACCTTGTGAGCTTTTGCAAAAATATTAGACAAAGCTCATTCTATGTTATTTCCGTTATTCCAGGCACGATAAGCCTTGGCTTGGTAGTTAGGGCTCATGGCCCCCAATGAGGAGGTCGCAGCTTCCATTCCCCATGCCAGCGTGATGCTCACGACGAGAGTCCACCCAACTATGGTTGGCGGACCTCGTTGTATGAATATCTCAGAGCCCTTTAGGGAGATACCATGTCAAGTATCTCTAAAGCACTAGTCGCTAGCTAGGAACTAGCATTGTGTTCACCCCAAGAGGGATCAGTTGTCCCGCCACTGATGTGATAACTTCCAGACATACATCCAAGAATAGGTCAGACAAACACTCTATTCACGCCGACCTCTAAAAAGGTTGGAGTTTCTCGTCTTTGGAGCTTTCGCAAAAATATTAGACAAAGCACATTCAATTATTATTTTTTAATATCTTGATATTTTAATATTTTAATGGGGGTATGACAAGGCCATTGGTGCAATAAAATGAAAAGGGTATGGCCACCTTATCAAACAAACATGAGATGACAAAATGCTGCCATTGACCATGACAGGCCTTTTGCATCTTATTGATTATTGCCAACTAAATAAATGTTCCCCTTCACCATGGAAAAAAAAAATTTAAAATTTTAAAAAATAAATTATACATCACCTTTATTGTCTTTCCATGATTTTAGGGTTTTGGCTTTTGGTGGAGGAAAATGAGAAATGTCTTTATCCCTCAAGTCCAAAGGGGCCCTTAATGAAATATACCCTCTTCCAAGGTGAGGATTTCTTTTTTACTTTTTCTAGGATCCATGCAAAAGTATGTTGTTGCCAAATTGAAAACACATTTATGAGATCATATTGTGAGGGAAAAAAAAGGTGTTGTTTTCCTTGTTGTAGAATAAGGAAGTAGTGTTTTGGGGGGGGCAAAAGATCCATTTTTTAAAGAATATTTGACTTGAGGCTTCATATTCTTGTTATTTTAGTTGGTTGAGTTTATTCCTACATAAAGTTTTACTTCATGGGAATTACAAAACTTAGAGAATATGAATTCATCAACTCTAAAAGACACCTAGTCAGCGTTCCATTTTTTTTGTACCAAAAACATTTAAGGTGATGCGTGGTTTACTACATTGTTATTTCTAAACCCTCCTTAAGAAAATAAATTGCATGAAGGTCAAAAAAGTGAAATAAGTCTCTCAAATTTGCAGACATTTGGAAACTCCTAAAGTTAGAAGAATTTGGAAACAATAATGGTCTTGTGAGAAAGATATGCAAAATCTAAGAGATGCTCACAAGGTTCACCATCAATTGGTGACCAAATGCTAACACGACCAAAAACCAAAAAAACACTTATATGTCCTCATTTTACTACAAGGATTAACCACTACCCTATTTTGTTCAATTATCGTGTAACTCAGTAATAAATATGATAGAGAAATGCACCACAAGCCTTGGCTTGGTGGTTAGGGCTTATGGCTCCCAATGAGGAGGTCATGGATTCTACTCCCCATGTTAGCGTGGTGCTCACCACCATAGTTCACTCAACTATAGTAGGAGGAGGTTCTTGAACCTCGTTGTGTGGGTACCTCAAAAACCTTTGGGGAGATACCATGTCAGGCATACATCCAAGGATGGGTCAAACGAACACTCTATTGAGATGCCGGTATTTGTGTTTGTTAAGTCTCGACGTTACCCGGGTGGAGTTTCTCTTCAACTTTTATTCTTCTCCATTACTCTAGGGGAGGGAGGTCTAATCCCAAGAACCTCATTCCCAAAACACACACAAAGTGCAAAAAGTACAAGGGCTCAAATACCAAAAAATTACAATCAAAAGTCAAAACATGTTGCAACTTTGCAAACGCCATCTCATTTCATACAAAAATCTATACTATTTCAAAGTTGTCCATTTTAATGCACGAAGTAAAAAGTACTTTAGAGAGTAAAGCATCTCCATATTTTGTTTTCAATTGTGTAAAGTGTGAGAAACCACAACAAAGCACAATAATTAAACCACTCATCCCTTTTGTCATGGAAGTAGCATAGCATAGGCTAAGAATCTATTGGGCTTGCTTATCCCATGCACACAACAATATTTGATTCTCTTTCTCTCTCATGCATTCTCACAACAAATTAAGGTGCACCCAACAATTTACCATGTTTCAAACTTTTGGATGTTATGATGTTATGACAACTTTTGTTTTTGGGCTTTGGAACATTTGGCATGTTTTATCGTTGCAAGCTAATTATGTGCAAGAAAAAATAGTTTCTCATGTAATTTTTCTACATAAGTGTGTGATTTGTAGATGCATCTTAACAACTTTGTATTTGAAAGAATTTTTATCTGGTTAACTTTAGTATTGGATTTGCAATGATGTTTTTACGATGAAAAAGGTGATGGATATCTCTTGTATCCACCTTTAATTTTAACTTTATTTTTGGGATGGATTCAAGTTATAGTACTGTTTTTAGTGGTATGAATCTTGACCCGATCAAGAATGTGTTGAAGATAAGGCATGGATTTGAGTGCAAGAGTCTAGTTTTAGTCTACTTTCCCTCTATAGAATGTTTGGTAGTTTTCACCATCGCAAGGATACTATTTGAGTCAAGATATTTTTTTTTATGATATTTTTTTTTTATATGATAGGGTCTTCGAGATGAGGTTCATAACCCTTACTACTTGGTGGTGTTTTGATTGCAATTTTCATGTTAGTGGTATTCTGACGATCAAAGTGTAAAAACAAGTCTTTTGTAGTATGTTTTGCGCACATAAAACATTATGATCTTGTGGTCTTTAAGGTCCCATGAGTCAACATCATTTACAACAAGTATATTACAATTTTGTAGTGTTGAGTTCTAAATAACTTATATTTATTTTCATCTATGTCACTTTTTCCAAAAATCAAATTTTTCCGGCTAAAAATACCCCCAAGAACTTTTGGGGTTAATAGTCTTGTTGGCTTATATTGAACTAATTCACTACCTTGTCAATATTTGCAAAAGAGATGAATTTCTTTTTGGTTTGGGTTTTTATACCTTTTATATTTATTTGTTGATTCTTTTGCTTATTAAGTAGTAAAGCCTTTAATTTTTGCAAACAAATTGTATACTTTGTGAATATTTGTCATCTAAATAGATACCTCTCTCATGTGAGATTTTAGGCATGTCTAGTTCATGCATTTGTAAACATGTTTACAATCTTGACGATACATGCTGATAACCTCATGAAAATATATGATATCTATTTTGTTGACTCCAACCAAATTAACAAATACCACTTTGATGTGAGCTTTAGGTAGTATTGTTTATTCATGTATACATTTTTTCTCTAGTAGCTTAGTTTGAGTTGATAAATTGGCCCTCTTATTGACAGGTACATATTTGATTCTATTCTAGGGTCATTAAAATAACCAAATAGTACATTAGGGTATAGTCACGTATATATTTTCATTGCTAGTTACTTAGTTAATTTGTGGACTTTTCTATTCCACCCTTGTAACTGTGTTTCTTAAGTCTTGACATTACATGTTGCACTCTTCTAACTGCTGCACCCTTGCAACTATCAAAATCTTGTAAGTGTTCCACTTTGTAGTTGTAGATGTCACATCTTGGTATATCTCACATCCTCGTAACTATCATGACCTTGTATGTGTCACCGCTTATGATTGTCCCATCCTAATATATCCCACATTGTTGTAACTATGGCAACCTTGAGCCTATTGAGTCCGTGTGATTATCCCACCCTCGTAACTAACTTTCATGTTCCATCATGGTAACTAATACACCTTTGTATTTCTTTCACACTTATAACTATGACAACCTCATAAGTGTCCGATGTTGGTAATTCTGACAGTCTTTTCTCTAAAGTATCTCAAACCCATAACTCAACCTATAAGTGTAGCACTCATGTATATCACACTCTTTTAACCATGGCACACTTGTAACTATCACACCCCTTGTATCTATCGCCCTTATAAAAATCTAATAAATTTACTTCAGTCAACATTTGTAAAGTTGATGGATGATATCACATTACCCCTACGAGCCCAAGAAAGCGTGAATGAATTTATTGTTGTTTCAGGCAATTCAAATGAAGGGTAAAATTTTGATATCATGTGCTATAATTTGGTAGAGATAATACATAAAACATGTATTGATACCTCCATTCCACAAATGGTAAATTTGCTAAGCCAAATTCCAATTTCAAGATTTTAGTTTCTAAGCCCAAATGGGGCATCAACAAGGAACCTTTAAAAAAACTTTGTTTCTTTGAATAAATTTTCTGAAAATCTATATATAATAACACTTTTACTTATATTCTCAAAAAGTCCCATTTGGAAGTTATACCAATTTTACAAGGACAATCTTCAAATTTCACAGCATCGATCTGTAAGTTTATGAAATTTCTCATATGTTACTTTCAAAATTTCAAGTGGAGCAAGTTGATTTTATGTTACTTCCAAGTTTGTGATTTAGAGATTTTTCAAGTTTAGGGTTTAGGGTAGGCAAAGACAGGGGAGCATGTTTCTTTTGTATGATGTTGAGTGTATGATGATAGTATACATACTTTCTTGCTACGTTAGACTTACAATGGTCACATGTCCCACATACATTGTTGACACTAAAATATGCTATAAAATTCCACAGGCTTTTGACTCAACACATGTGAAAAAATCACAAAATCTACTCAACACGGGTGTACTGTAGTAGACCACATCTGCGAAACAGAAAAATCATGAGTTTTCCAAATCAAAGCCCCCCCCCCCCCACCACCTTCCATGAAATAAGGAGTTGCGCACCTTGTCAAAAGAAATCGAAACATCCTAGTGCGGTATATTTCGGGAAAACCAACGTGGACACATCTCAAACTAGCCAATATTAGGATATTGGACTGGAGGGTCAACCGACACGAAGCACCCGAGAGCGCCACACAAGCATTTAATGATCAGTGATCCTGGTGGTGCCGTGATTCTCCAGTGAACAGTTGAAAAATGCTGCAAACCCTACCTTTTGACTAGACTGAAGGAATGTGAGAAAGAAAAATAACCGTTTTTATCATCATGTTACAAAAGTTTGGTCTTTCAAGATCGACCCCACAATCCACCGAAGAATGAGCTCTTCTTTTCGATCTTCTTCCTTTTTAACCGGCCTTGCAAGGAAGGAAACTCCAGTGCAGCCAGCGCCGTGTCCAACAATGCTGGTCGACATGGGACCGATTGAAAGGGTGGTGGAATCTGTGTTATCTTCGGGGGTTCTTTTGACCCTGCTGTCCCTACGAACGCCTCGAACTTCTCCAGGTTCTCCACCAAGTATTGCGTCTCCCCCTGATACAACAACAATTGTGTAGTGCTCTGTTAGATCGTAGAGTATCTCAGTGGGAGAGAAGTCGGGGATCTGAGTAAGCACTAGGGAAAAGGAGTGGTGAACTTGAAACAAGGGTGGTGATGGCAAACCTTTGAAGCTCGAGAAGCTTCCTTCAACTTCATTGCTGCTACTCCCTTCTGTAATGATTCGTGAGCCTTCGAGTCATCGGCAACTGCCCGAGCATGAACCAAGGATGCTTCTCCTCTACTTCTTTCTCTCAATTGCTCGACTTCTTGTTTTAATTCCTGCCCTCACCAAGTGTGTGCAGAATCTATGAATACAATAGCGACATCACAATATTCTGGAATCCAGAAAAAAACAGGAGTTGAGCGAGGTATAGCACTCTAGCGAAGCATTCAACTAGATTGGAATTAAATTAAACAAAAAACGTGTTAGTTCCAAAAGCAGCACCTTGTCCTGTGTCAGTTTCTTGAAACCCGAGTCAGCCCGCTGTTCGGACCGCTTGAAAAGCAGGTAAGCCTCTGAATACTTTGAGGCGGCGCTCTAGAATTGAGCCAAATAGAAGCATCTGCAACCATTGTTTGATTTCTTCGCCAAATTAGAAAACTTTTGCGACTTTTCTGTCCGGAACAGAGATGGCAAACGGTCTAGAATAATGATGAGAAGCCTTTAAGACGGCGAGGGAATTTGGTTAAAATCTACTCTTGTATGAGTCCAAACTCTATACAGTAACAGCACAAGCGATTCTAGTCATATCTAAGCACCACAAATTTAGGTTGCAAGAGTAAAATTAAAATACCAGTTACATCTTCAGCAGACTGTGAAGATGTATTACCTTCCTGCTTGACAAACTTCTCGCCTGACTTCGAGTTCCTTGGCGAAAGCTATTTCACTACGTTTTTGCTCCCTGGCTGACGTAGTAAGGTCAATGAGATCTGCAGCATTCTGAGAACAAACACAGACAGTTCGTTGTCAAAAGGATGAGTGGAGCATACTGTTGTCATCAAGGCAAAGAACGAAACAGAAGATGGAGCCACCATATTCGACTATTCTGAACTATTGAACAATGATCTATTAAGGGAATCAAAAAAGAAGTGAATCATGCGGAGGGTTCAAAAGGATTAACCTGAATCAGAATATCATACAAGATCCTCTGGCTTAGCAGGCTTCTCGCCTCTCCCTTCGCTTACCTGGCTGTACAGTATCTCCTGCAAAATATTGAAGAATTTCAGAACTGATATCTGATTCATACGAAGGAAAGCAAATAGAACAACACATACTGCAGACCATTTCGTATATCCCCAAGTTCAGTGTTCGGTAAAACCTGTAGCGTTGCTAGTCACCGTCCCGAAGACCATGTTGTGATTGCGCGGTCTTGATAAGCTGCAACACGGGAATTTCTTCCCTGGCCTTTCGCCCTGTGGCAGCGTCCTTCTTCTCGGCTCCTCCTCCGTTTGCCACAACCTGGGTGTCGTCAGAACCGCCTCCATTCTGCGTAGCAGGAATTGTATCAGGCTTGCCGTAGGCTGTCTCAGCGCGCAAGAGACCGTTCTCCAAGGACGATGCCATCGCTACCATCGCCATGGTGAAACCCTAACTCTGCTCGACAGAGCTCTCCCGGAAGAAAAATTGTGATCGACCTCCCTCGCACTAAAACCCCGAACCTGCATATCAGCCGGACCGGGTATCAGTCCCGCCGGGTCGGTTCCAATCCACCTGCCCGGTTAGCTTCCGTGCACAATTAATTTTCTAATTTTCTGCCCCTGCCCATTTTGTGGAACAAGGAGCAAACAAGACAACAAAGCCATGATCGCATTACGTGATTCCACACGAAAACCCTAATTCTGTGTCCATGCTTTCCCCTTTTTCCAATTTTCGCAGAGGAGCTTCGCCATCGCCCGCCCGCTCTGAGGAAAGGAGTCCCGCAGGAGGTGAGTCCTCCATGCCGCTTTTCTTCCAATTAAATGCTTTCTTCATTCCAGCATTCTTTGTTCTTTTGTCGGCCACAGCATTTCAATCCGATCCGGGAGGCTTATGAATTGCCGGAGCTGAAGAACACTTCAATAGACTTCCTCTTCTAAGGATGCGAGCTTATTGTTCTCATCTGCAGTTGCTTCATAGCTCCATCAGGGTCTCCATCGAGCCATTCGTGAAGCCAAACGGAGGGAGGCAAGCCAAGCCAAGCCAAGATGGTGCTGGTGCTGGCGCTTGGGGACCTGCACATTCCGCACCGTGCTGCCGATCTGCCTGCCAAGTTCAAGTCTATGCTTGTCCCCGGCAAGATCCAGCACATCCTCAGCCCTGGAAATCTCTGCATCAAGGTTCTTCTTATTCCATCCTTCTTCTGTGATTGAGCATTAGGGTTTTAGTTACTGAACAAGTGGTGGATTATGCTCATGTAGGAAGTCCATGATTACTTGAAGTCATTGTGCTCGGATGTTCAAATTACTCGCGGCGAGTACGACGAGGACACTCGCTACCCCGAGACGAAGCAATTGATTATTGGCGCTTTCAAGATCGGTATCTGTCACGGCCATCAGGTCAGTTTTCTTGCGCTAAGGGTTTCACTGTAACCGGTCTTTGGCCTGGCATCCTGGCTCATGCGTAATTTCCAGAGTGAGTGTTAGTTTGAAGCTTTCAGCACTGTGTAGAGAGTCAACCAGCGGTCTCAGGTTCACCCACACGATTGATAGTTGTTGGAATGTGTGGTCCTCACAAGCAATTCTCATGTAAGTTTAGATAGCTGGGCAAGGGGTGAGGGGATGTTTTGTAGCCTCTCGATACTCCCCGCTCATTTATAGGGACATGCATCTGTTAGGTTTTCGTGTTCATAATCTGAGGTCCATGCTTTCGTTGAAGCTTTCAGCACTGTGAATAGAAAGAGTGAACAAGCGATATAAGTTTCTTGCTCTAAGCAATCGTGCGATTGTGCGATTGATAGTTGTTGGAATGCTAATATGAACGATGTAGTCCTCATGTTTCCAGCTTGGTAACAGGGACAGAGGTCCTGTATATGATCTGCGGTCTGTTGGTTGAATATTCAGGTTGTGATCTGAGGTCTGTTGGTTGAATATTCAGGTTGTGCCATGGGGAGATTTGGATTCGTTGGCGATGCTGCAGAGGCAGCTGGATGTAGACATCCTGATAACTGGTCACACGCATCAATTTAAAGCGTACAAGCACGAAGGAGGAGTGATCATCAACCCAGGATCCGCCACAGGAGCCTACAGCAGCATCACATACGATGTGAATCCCAGCTTTGTGCTCATGGACATCGATGGTCTGCGAGTGGTGGTGTATGTGTACGAGCTTGTGGATGGGGAAGTGAAGGTGGACAAGATTGACTTCAAGAAGCCACAATGAAATGATCCATTTCATTCAACCAATAACAACTTCAAGGGTGCAGTTGCTATTTTGTACATCTTGTAAGAAAGATTTCGGGTGAATTGGACACCTTCGCATGCATGGGTTGGGGTTACTGTATGTACAGGAGGTATTTTGTTTGCTGAAGGTTAGGATTTTCCTGAGATTTTTTTAAATGGTTCATTGCTCATTGCTCTCAAAAGCTACGAAGTACTCGATTGCAGTTGGTCGTTACTTTTGAACTGAAGAATGCTGGGTGTATTATCATGTTCGTGTTTTGAGAGTACTTTATCAGATAGGTGAAGCATCTTATACTGCCCAGCATATGAGCAATTTGTGTATGTGTATGGCAATTTCGCCTTAACTTGATTAAGCTGATGAACTTTGATGATTCCAATCCACTTCTACCTCTTAAAAGAATATTATATGGCACCAATACACTAATACACTCTGGAGTGGCGACCATAATTCTATTGGAGGTTTAACATCAACCTTCGACTTCTGGAAGTTAAGGAAATGAGAAATATAGGTAATAATGCGAGTATTGTTTTCGTGCACCTGGAAAGGAGGTAGAAGACTAGATCAAGTGGACTCATCAATCTTGACTTCTTGTACGATTTGTTATGAATTTCATGAGTTGGATTTGTCAATTTTGGATTCTTGTACAGTTTGTTATGAATTTGAGAAGCTGCACTTATAAATGGTCCTTTAGAATGACACCCTAAAATCTTCACTATCTTAACTTGGAAAATTGGATTTTGAAAATCTTATGTATCTCCATGTTGAAAGCTCTAGGGACACATTGATGTGTTGATTTTGAGGAGTCTACCTTAAAAACTCAATCTCATCAACTTTCTGTGAAATTTTGTATAGGTTACAACCTACACTCAAGTTTATCATCTTTCTTACCTTACATACATGTGACAATGAAGAACACCATTTTGGATGAGAAGAAGTCCATGACAAGATGATAAACATTTCATGGTAATTAGTTACAGCCTTGATAGACTTGTACAAATCATCCAATGTTCCACTTTATTTTCACTAAAATTAAGATTGGCTTCAAGAGATTTGTGTTTCAAGCTAAACATTTCTTGTTCAACTTAGACTAATGATTTTCAAATGTTTTGTAGTTTTAGTATTTGAGTCCAATCAAAAAATTTCACAAACATAATATTCTTAAAAGAGTTGTAAAATAATGTAGGCAATCTATTCAAATATCTTGTGATAAATTCATTGTAGGTCGTGTGTATCGAGTCCTGAGTCCTTAAAGCTTTCTAGATTATGATGTAAAATCAAAATAGGTCTTAACGATTCAATCGCTTCGACTTTGAAGTGGAAAATACTACCAAAAATTTATTGCAATCAAAAGATCACCAACTAGAAAGTTGTTCAGCTTTTTTAAAACAATGCCCTTGTACCACATAAAATCACAAGTCTTTTGTTAGCTTAAATGATGGCGTGCAAATTTTGAAAATTGCCCAATATCTACTTATAAAAAGAAGATTAAAAACAAGACCCCTTGCACTAGAATAAATATCATACCTTCCATACATCTTGGATTTAGCAAAGATTCTAACCATAAAAACTTGATTTGGATTGAAATTGAATTCAATAAACAAAGTTGAAATTCACCGATAGAGACATAACTCTTCAAGAGCCATTTAGTTCTTAAATTTTCAGAGAATTCAAATATGATTGCAAATCCAATGCCATATATATATATATGTGGATATAATATCTCATAATAGAAAAAATATTCAAATTTATTCTTAAACCACGCTTGTGGGAAATTATTCAAAATTGTTGAAAATTTCATGAGATTTTATAAGATGCTCATTTCTTCACATAATTGGCTTGTAATAAGATAAACATTCCCCATATTTGAAAACCCTACAACAGAAGTGGCCTTTACTAGGATGCATGCCATCAATGTATACCATCTTGGGTGGATCTGCATCACATGACAAATATAAGACTTAATTTGCAATCCAATTCAATAATTTTTGGATGAAAAAATGATGGCTCTTCAGAGTTGTAGCTTGTCATCCAAAATGCCCAATTTTGACTTGTTTAGGGGTTAAAACTAAACTATGAAACTTTGGAAGAAAGAATCACAAATTATGTACATTAGGGTATCCAATTGCTCATACAACTTGTTGACATTCGGTATGTAACTTCTCAATTCTCCTTGTTTTTCTTTTCATATTTTTTTTGTGCATCCATTGTACATGATTTGCAAAGAAAACGGTTAGGGTTTGGAGAGTCCTTTGATTGAACAAGGTGCATTGCAACTCCTCTTGTTTATGTAGCTTCTGTTTTTCTTTTTAGCTTCCAACTTCCAATAAGGACAAATTGATTATCGATGCTTTTTACAATTGTAATTATGATGGTTCATGACTTATTTAGGGGTTCAATAATTGTAAGATTCTATTGGATTTTTGGGCTTTTCCTTTCAATCGCATTAATTTTAAGGTTTAAAAATTTCCACAAACAAACTCTTTTTCAAAAAACTCTATGAGTCAAAATAGCAATGATTCTCATAAACAAGTTGTAATTACCAAATTAGAACTTGGTGCTTTTATAAATTTCTTTGGTTCTTCTCTTTGTGACAAAGGCTGACCAAATGAGCTATGAAAGTTGGACTTCTATGAATGTGATGAAAGTGAGTAAGATATATGAATAATTTGGAATTACTAATTTTAGGGTTTTGGTAACAAAGTACGCAAAGTTGTGGGGAAACAACTTAAACTTAATTAATTGGTTTATCATGGCCTAGTTTATTGTATCAAGACATTTTGCAATTTCTCTCTCAAAAAATGTAAAGGAAGTGATGAAGGTCAAAGAATTTGTTTCATTCGAAAGGTCTCGTCACAAAAACATAGATTGTCACTACAGTTGTAGAAGACATGAATATTGGAGGCCTTGCAAATGTTCACCTTTCAGAGGCCGCACGCATGCTAAAGCAAAGTGTTGGGGGTGTGGGCGCTATAGTTTAGAACCAACAAGTGCCTCCACAAATGATGATGATGCATTAGGCAGTGGCTATGCAACAATTCCAATTCCAACAAGCTCTACTCATGCAACATGTAAGACATCATCCCACATAATATTGATTTATTACATTGACACAATCTTTTCAAGGTGATTGTATCAAAAATGGTCTAACTAAAGCGGGAAGTCTCAAAGTACTCTTATTGATAAATCCATCTCTCAATTGCATTGGTGGGTATTCCATCTCGAAGTTTGACGTGAATTGTTACAAAGGAACTGATTCACCCAACAAGAACCAATAAATTGACTTGATATGACCACATCAATGAGACCTCATAACTCACGCTTCTCATGGCTTGAAATAGCTCACTTTGAATTCCCCAAACCTTTTTCATTCTTTGAGAGAGCCAATTTCCCTATTAATTTGCAAATCTAAAATGCTTAGATCTACTCTCTAGACATCTAAGAGTGCAACAGTGATTCTCAAAATTCTTCGAGCATAATCACTTAAGGTCATGTTCATGAAATCGACACTATATGAGGTTCTTGAGACTAACAATGCTACTTTGTGCACACAACACTTTGTTGTACTTCAGTTGCCTTCATCTCTTTTGTGCTTGCAACAATTTCAAACCAGAATGAGATGTGTGAAAGTGTTGGCAGGTGATGGCTTCGCAACAAGCAGCAGCCCGAGCAGCCACAGTGAAATCTGCTCAGAGATGGCAGCTGCTCGAGCTGCCGAGATTAGCAAACAACTGAAAGGAAATGAACCGGAGGTTGAAGAGGACGACGACGACAACAACAAGTGTCGTCGAAGGTAAATAATTTCGTTGTTTTGAGCTCTCTCTTTTCTAATCTCCCCACTCTAAAACATCAATTGCAATTAAACCAAGCACCCTGTTTCAATAGCAGCATGCATCGATGTGAGCACGGTGATTGAAAACCCCCAAAATCAAAATGCCGGGAGAATTTGATTAATCAATCGACTCACAGCTACCTACCGCCATCAAAGTTCATGCTTTCACCCTCGTTCATGAGGTTATCAAAAAGTATAGTCAAGATTGTATACAAATTTACAATTGCATGAACGAAACATGTCTACAATCTCACATGAGAGAGGTATCTATTTACATGAAAAATATTCACAAAATATATAATTTGTTTGCAAACATTAAAGGCTTTACTACGTGATAAGCAAAAGAATCATTCGGATCCTGGGTTGATGATCACTCCTCCTCCTTGATGATCACTCCTGCTTCGAGGTCACTGAAGAAGCTCTCGTCCACAACAGAAGCTCCACTTCGTAACTAGAATGTAAAGCAACTCATATACAAATAGTCCTAAAAAGTCATGGCAATCAGGGTTTCAACCCTAGCATGAAGACAACCGTGGGTCATCATCACAAGTATTTGAGTTCGTGGAAGCAAGCGACAGTGTCATGTATAACATCCTCCAAAGCTTGAAAAGTGAATCCAAGACTTTTCAGTTTCTCAGTCGACAGGTTATGTGCAGGAATCCTCGGTGAGTCGTCTGCATCCCTGCAATTCGACCACAAAACCATCTTCAGCTTTTCACCACAAAAGCTCTGATATCACAAAAGTTCTGATATCACAGAAGCTCTGATATCACAAAAGCTCTGATATCACAAAAGTTCTGATATCACAAAAGTTCTGATATCACAAGAGCTCTGATATCACAAAAGTTCTGATATCACAAAAGCTCTGACATACATACATACGGGATCAATCATCAAACCGACATTGGATTGATTCTTAGGAGTACAAGCAAGTTTTAGTTTCTGCTGGTGAAGAGCAGATACCTGGCCTCAATAGGGGAGTGTGGGTAAAGCTTCGTCAGCAAAGACACCACACCAGCATAGTGTAGAACGCGCTCATTGCACATATACCGACCATGTGCCTTTGGATCCTCATAGAGCACAATGTGAGCCTCCACTGGATGTGGTTTTTTTTTTATTTGTTTTTGTCTTGCCTCTTTTGTTTTTTGACACTCAAGGTCTAGGTGTACCCCACATGTACACACACCTTTTGCGTGTGTATGTGTGGAGTGCACTTACTTTTGGTGCATGTTCTTTTTTTGTCGCTATTTTTTATGTTGTATTTATTTTTTCTTTTTTGCCTCTTTTGTTTTATTACACTCAAGGTCTAGGTGTACTCCACATGTACACACACCTTTTGCGTGTGTATGTGTAGAGCGCACTTACTTTTGGTGCATGTTCTTTTTTTTGTCGTTTTTCTTTTACTTTTTTTGTCTTGCCTCTTTTGCTTTTGTTGTTTGCTTTTGTTTTTTTCTTATATATATATATATATATATATATGTATCTATCACTCTTCATTCTCATTTTCATTGACGCTCTTATGCTTTGGATTTTGTCATGGGTTCTCCTTCGACTCCTCCTCCTCCGCAGGTATTTCCACTTCTTTTATTTGATTTTTCTTCATTTTCATTTTCATGAGCCAATACATTGAAATTTTTTGCTTCCTGTTTTTGCACCTCTCGACCAGTATGTGTTTTTTTAGGAATGGTGTAATAGGTCTGGTCATTACTGAATTATCAACCTCGAAGGAGGTGTTGGAGTCTCTGGGTAGGTCCCATTAAGGCAATTTCAACACACCTTGGAGTCTCATTGGAGTCTCTGGGTTGGAGTCTCATTGTGAGAGCAAATAATAAAAAGGACTTAGGTTTTATTGTTTGTTTGGCTTATTGTTTGTTTGTGATGTTTTGGTTTTTGCAGGAATGGTATATGGGCGAAGATGGCGTTCCAATTTCCATCTCCCCGGCCCCAGAGCGTTCTCCTAGAAGTCAGCTTGCTAGTCTTCAGCAAGAGGTGGCAACGGTTAGAGCCGAGTTGTTGGCGGACAAAGCCACGAATAAAAGCCGGTGGGAAGAACACAGGAGGAAGATTCAATCGTTTTCTGAGCAGAATGAATTGCGTTGGGCGCGGAATGAGAGTGATCATAGGGAGAATCAACGGCGTTGGGAGGAAAATGAGAGGCAGCTTGTGCTTAAGGAAAAAGATAGGCAAGATATTGCGGACTTACAAAAATTGGCCCGTCGTCATGACGAAATCCTACGCGGTTCCATGACAATGGAAATTGAAGTAAGCACTGCTGAGAATCTAAATTGGAGCAGTAGCAAGAAGGGACAAAAATAGGGTTTAGGTGTTCATTTCTATATCACTTTATTTATATATGTCTTTTGGCTTTGAAATTTATGTCATATGTTACCAGCGTAGAGATGATCTTGCGCCAAAAATTTCACTATGTATCAACAAAAACTCAATCCTAAGGAGGGCATCAAAGTTGGAAGTAGTAAACTGGTTTTCCCCTTTGTTTCTCAAAACTACACATGTTGATAGATTTGGATATTATTTTTTGTATGGGTCTTTTGGACTTGAAATTTTCCACACATCCAAACAACATAAAAATGTTTTTGCTCCAATTATGGTCGCCACTCCAGAGTGTATGAGTGTATTGGTGCCATATAATATTCTTTTAAGAGGTACAAGTGGATTGGAATCATCAAAGTTCATCAGCTTAATCAAGTTAAGGTGAAATTGCCATACACATACACAAATTGCTCATATGCTGGGGAGTATAAGATGCTTCACCTATCTGATAAAGTATTATCGAAACACAAACATGATAATACACCCACCATTCTTCAGTTCAGTTCAAAAAGTAACGACCAACTGCAATCGAGTACTTGGTAGCTTTTAAGAGCAATGAGCGCGAACCATTTAAAAAACGCTCAGGAAAATCCTAACCTTCGGCAAACAAAATACCTCCCGTACATACAGTAACCCCAACCCATGCATGCGAAGGTGTCCAATTCACCCGAAATCTTTCTTACAAGATGTACAAAATAGCAACTGCACCCTTCCCCTAGAGTAAAGGAGAAGAATAAAAGTTGAAGAGAAACTCCACCCGGGTAACGTCAAGACTTAACAAACACAAATACCAGCATCTGAATAGAGTGTTCGTTTGACCCATCCTTGGATGTATGCCTGACATGGTATCTCCCCAAAGGTTTTTGAGGTACCCACACAACGAGAGGTTCAAGAACCTCCTCCCACCATAGTTGAGTGAACTATGGTGGTGAGCACCACGCTAACATGGGGAGTAGAATCCATGACCTCCTCATTGGGAGCCATAAGCCCTAACCACCAAGCCAAGGCTTGTGGTGCATTTCTCTATCATATTTATTACTGAGTTACACGATAATTGAACAAAATAGGGTAGTGGTTAACCCTTGTAGTAAAATGAGGACATATAAGTGTTTTTTGGTTTCTCGTCGTGTTAGCATTTGGTCACCGATTGATGGTGAACCTTGTGAGCATCTCTTAGATTTTGCATATCTTTCTCACAAGACCATTATTGTTTCCAAATTCTTCCAACTTTAGGAGTTTGCAAATGTCTGCAAATTTGAGAGACTTATTTCACTTTTTTGACCTTCATGCAATTTATTTTCTGAAGGAGGGTTTAGAAACAACATTGTAGTAAACCACGCATCACCTTAAATGTTTTTGGTACAAAAAAAATGGATCGCTGACTAGGTGTTGATGAATTCATATTCTCTAAGTTTCGTAATTCCCATGAGGTAAAACTTTATGTAGGAATACACTTAACCAACTAAAAAAAACAAGAATATGAAGCCTCAAGTCAAATCTTCTTTAAAAAATGGGCCTTTTGCCCCCCCCCCCAAAAAAAAAAAAAACACTACTTCCTTATTCTACAACAAGGAAAACAACGCCCTTTTTTTTTCCTCACAATATGATTTCATAAATGTGTTTTCAATTTGGCAACAATATACTTTTGCATGGATCCTAGAAAAAGTAAAAAAGAAATCCTCACCTTGGAAGAGGGTATATTTCATTAAGGGCCCCTTTGGACTTGAGGGATAAAGACATTTCTCATTTTCCTCCACCAAAAGCCAAAACCCTAAAATCATGGAAAGACAATAAAGGTGATGTATTAATTTTTTTTTAATTTTTTTAATTTTTTTTTTTCCATGGTGAAGGGGAACATTTATTTAGTTGGCAATAATCAATAAGATGCAAAAGGCCTGTCATGGTCAATGGCAGCATTTTGTCATCTCATGTTTATTTGATAAGGTGGCCATACCCTTTTTATTTTATTGCACCAATGGCCTTGTCATACCTCCATTGAAATATTAAATAATTAAAATATTAAAAAAATAATTGAATGTGCTTTGTCTAATATTTTTGCGAAAGCTCCAAAGACGAGAAACTCCAACCTTTTTAGAGGTCGTCGTGAATAGAGTGTTTGTTTGACCTATTCTTGGATGTATGTCTGGAAGTTATCACATCAGTGGCGGGACTACTGATCCCTCTTGGGGTGAACACAATGCTAGTTCCTAGCTGGCGACTAGTGCTTTAGAGATACTTGACGTGGTATCTCCCCAAAGGGCTTTGAGATACCCATACAATGAGGTCCGCCGACCATAGTTGGGTGGACTCTGGTGGTGAGCATCACGCTGGCATGGGGAATGGAAGCCGCGACCTCCTCATTGGGGGCCATGAGCCCTAACCACCAAGCCAAGGCTTATTGTGCCTAGAATAACATAAATAACATAAAATGAGCTTTGTCTAATATTTTTGCAAAAGCTCACAAGGTAGGAAGAAGTTGTTGAAGTGTACTTTACAGTAGTGTTAACCCCTTTATGTTCTCAATGTCGAAAAACAACATCTTGAATGAAATGTAGATACTTGAAGAGCGATGAGTTCACTATTGGGTCCCCAATCAAGTCTAGTGTGTGAAGTAAAATTTGCGAACCCTTATGATGAAGTATGTTTCGGTGTTTGTAGATGGATCCGGCCTTCGTCGCTACATTTGCAGATTTCATTCTGCAGTCTATACATAGAGACTGTGTGTGGGATCCGGAGTTTCAGTTCCACTTGGACTTTGAGTCCTTGCAACTCATCGTCGACCTCGTTAGAACATGCTCACTTTTCAGGAAGTACCTTCACACCCGTGTGGAGTATTTTGCTATGAAATTAGCCGTTTATTTTGCAGCAATATCGCAAGTTCCATATTGGGTTTCGCCAGGTCGTCTACCAGGTGCGGACGATATGGTCTGACTTCAAGAAGTTGCAGTGTGGTCCTCAAGCTCCCTTCTATCGAAGTGTCTACGTTCACAAGCCATTAGCTGAAATGAGCCTTGAAGAGCTCATGTCGCTCCATGAAGAGTTACAGTGATTAGTGTAATGAATTTCATTTCCGTTTGTGTAGATAGGTATTTGGTGATGGAGTTACAAAACACGCTTGGGCATTTAGAACTTACTATGAATTTGTAAGTCTTGTCCCTTTTTTCAGTAACAATTTATGCTTCCCAACAATTTGGTTATTAACTTTCTTATAACAACACTCTTGTCAGCATGTAATCAACCTACTTGCTACTTTTCACAAAGTAAATAAATATTAGATTTATAATTTTCACAAAGTAAAGAAATATTAGATATATATATTTACATGTAGCTTTCTTCTTGTGCCCTCCATGCCTTATAATTGTCTAAGAGATTCTCTCAAATCTATCTTAAGACATAGGGACAGAGGGAGCATGTTTCTTTTGTATGATAATTATCATAAAAGTCATATATACTTTCTTGCTACACTAGACTCATAATGGTCACATGTCCCACATACATTGTTGACATCCACAGGCTTTTGACTCTACATCGAACTCAACACATGTGAAAAATCACAGAATCTACTCAACACGGGTGTACAATAGTAGACCACATCTGCGAAACAGAAAAATCATGAGTTTTCCATGAAACAAGGAGTTGCGCACTTTGCAAAAGAAAATCGAAACATCCTAGTGCAGTATATTTCGGGAAATCCGACGTAGACTGAAGGAATGTGAGAAGAGGAGAAAAACCGTTTTTATCATCATATTACAAAATTTTGGTCTTTCAAGATCGACCCCACAATCCACCAAAGAATGAGCTCTTCTTTTCGATCTTCTTCTTTAACCGGCCTTGCAATGAAGGAAACTCCAGCGCAGCCAGCGCCGTGTCTAACAATGCTGGTCGACATGGGACCGATTGAAAAGGTGGTGGAATCTGTGTTATCTTCGGCGCTTCTTTTGACCCTGCTGTCCCTACGAACGCCTCGAACTTCTCCAGATTGTCCACCAAGTATTGCGTCTCCTCCTGATACAACAACAATTGTGTAGTGCTCTGTTAGATCGTAGAGAATCTCAGTGGGCGAGAAGTCGGGGATCTGAGCAAGCACTAGGGAAAAGGAGTGGTGAACTTGAAACAAGGGTGGTGATGGCAAACCTTTGAAGCTCGAGAAGCTTCCTTCAACTTCATTGCTGCTACTCCCTTCTGTAATGATTCGTGAGCCTTCGAGTCATCGGCGACTGCCCGAGCATGAACCAAGGATGCTTCTCCTCTACTTCTTTCTCTCAATTGCTCGACTTCTTGTTTTAATTCCTGCCCTCACCAAGTGTGTGCAGAATCTATGAATACAATAGCGACATCACAATATTCTGGAATCCAGAAAAAAAACAGGAGTTGAGCGAGGTATAGCACTCAAGCGATGCACTCAACTGAATTGGAATTATATTAAACAAAAAACGTGTTAGTTCCAAAAGCAGCACCTTGTCCTGTGTCAGTTTCTTGGAACCCGAGTCAGCCCGCTGTTCAGAACGCTTGAAAAGCAGGTAAGCCTCTGAATACTTCGAGGCGGCGCTGTAGAATTGAGCCAAATAGAAGCATCTGCAACCATTGTTTGATTTCTTCGCCAAATTAGAAAACTTTTGCGACTTTTCTGTCCGGAACAGAGATGGCAAACGGTCTAGAATAATGATGAGAAGCCTTTAAGACGGCGAGGGAATTTGGTTAAAATCTACTGTTGTATGAGTCCAAACTCTATACAGTAATAGCACAAGCGATTCTAGTCATATCTAAGCACCACAAATTTAGGTTGCAAAAATACAATAATAATACCAGCTAAATCTTCAGCAGACTGTGAAGATGCATTACCTTGCTGCTTGAAAAACTTCTCGCCTGACTTCCAGCTCCTTGGCGAAAGCTATTTCACTAGGTTTTTGCTCCCTGGCTGACGTAGTAAGGTCAATGAGATCTGCAGCATTCTGAGGACAAATACTGACAGTTCGTTGTCAAAAGGATGGGTGGAGCATACTGTTGTCATGAAGGCAAAGAACGAAACAGAAGATGGAGCCACCGTATTCGACTATTCTGAACTATTGAACAATAATCTCTTAAGGGAACTAATTTGACTGTAAAAGAAGTGAACCATGCGGAGGGTTCAAAAGGATTAACCTGAATCAGAATATCATACAAGCGCACTAGATCCTCTGGCTTAGCAGGCTTCTCGCCTCTCTCTTCGCGTAAACCTTGCTGCTGCCGTGTCAGCCGTGCTTTAGCTCCGGCAACGAGAACTAAGTTTCGCTCTATTGTTCTTTGCAGTAGAATGCTGCTCACTGCTTTATCCAGAGAAATGAGCTCCTCCTTCACATCCTCTGTGCTCACAGCCCGCTCCTGAAAAATGTCACATAGAACCCAAATTAACACGTGGGAAGTGGAAGACTACATAGACGTCGGTGGACATTCGAGAAACAAAGATGCCATCAAAAGACCAATACAACAAATATATTAGATATTCGCAAAAATAGCGGCTGCAGAAAGTCAAAAACAAGTACAGATATGCTCACGACCAAGTAGAAATTAGCAACACCATAGATCCAATGAACTACTGTTCGACATACCTTGTACTTTCAACCTGGTAAGGCGAAAAGAATTAGAAATTTATCTAAGAGCTAGCAGTAAGGGGAAACCACCAACCAGATCATCCCGAATATGCCTCTTCGCATCGTGGTATGCGATGAAAATCTTGTCATAAATGGTGAGCTTTTTATCAGTAGTTGAGGTGTCTGATGTCAACTCCTTCGCCTCCTTTTCCAACTCCTGTGCTGTTTCATCCAAAAATGAACATCAGAAGACCACTCAACTTCGAAAACACCTACTCATTCAAAAAATTGTATGAATGGCTTCGATTGTAAGATACATCCAGAATGTGAAATTGCAGGCTCTGAACTTTCATTCTCAAGGTTGCTCATTCCAAGAGTTAACCTGCTTCGTAATTTGCATTGAATTCTCTTGAAACAGTATCATTGACTGAAGTAGCGAAACAAAAGTACGATTTCTACCTTTCAAAATGCACATGCGTGTCTTCTCATTGTTGACTGGCAACTTAATGCCAAGCCACTCAAGTTCAGTAACGGCTGTAGCCTGTTTTGACCGTGCTTCTTCTATCACCACCTGTACACCAGTCAGAGCTTCAGTTTATAAAGACCATCATGTTGATTCGTAGTAAGTGAAGCTTCCATCCAATAACTAAGAGCCTTTAACGGTTACCCATGCAATTATATGTGTGATATCGCGATATACCTGGAGTTTTGACTGGAGCAGATCTAGTCCAAGACCATCTTGTTTACTCAAATCAAGAAGATCATCGCCTTGAATCACGTCTCCCATTCTGTGATTACAGTACCGAATGCTAGGATCTAGTTCCTCTACTCGTTGTCGACACAACACTTGATTCTCCACGTCCCCGTACTTCCCGAGCTCTTCATAGACAGACCTAGTAGATCACGAGGTGTGCATTAATAAGACGTGTCCAGGTGCTGAACTGACACTAGCCCGAGACATGACCATGTCACCATCTCTAACTGCGAAGTGCCAAAACTAGAGCTGGTAAATATGTATACAAACAATCAGAGTAATACCTGGCATTCTGAAAATTTCTCAACGCTTTATCCCAGTCATCTTCTCGCTCGAGCAAAAGGCTGCCTGTCATGTAGGCAGAGTAGGCAACTGCCTCTAAAGCAGTTCGATCATCTGCTTTGCTGGAGCATAGCTGGGAAAAGAGATCCGCCCACCGAGCAGCTTTAGCTAAGCGGCGAATCAAGTGAGTGCGCCTTCGCGAATTTGCATTTCCACTCGACTGCTTCAACTCCGTGGCATAGCTCCAAGCTCGCTCAGCCAGGTACAGAACAATATGTAGATACCTGTCGATGGAAGAAACTCCATCATGACATGCTAGACAAGGTCTAAATGCATCGGTGTATGAAAAACTGTTGTAGATTTAAGTAGGTGCTCCTGGTAGGCAATTTAAGTGTACTTAGCTAACACTTCCCACAGCCGCTAACTCATCAAGAGACCACTTCCACATGATTCGATCACTAGACAACTTGGATTAGTAAGGAACAGAACGAGACCTGACGTCTGTTACAACAGCCTCCGTAATCGGCTTCTTCACATATTTGCCCTTCCCATGCGTGAAGTTCAAAGACTTATAAAGCCTTGCTAACCTGGCTGTACAGTATCTCCTGCAAAATATTGAAGAATTTCAGAACTGATATCTGATTCATACGAAGGAAAGCAAATAGAACAATACATACTGCAGACCATTTCGAATATCCCCAAGTTTAGCGTTTGTAAAAACCTGTAGCGCTGGTAGTCACCGTTCCGAAGACCATGTTGTGATTGCGCGGTCTTGATAAGCTGTAACACGGGAATAGAAGGCAATGTGGCATCCGCCGTCGTCACATCTGACATTGGAGTATCCATTGCGCCTGATCACAAAAAGGGGAGGGACTCATAAGCATGTCACAGTTCGCTTCTTCGTAAAATATCACCTTCTTTAAGCTGGAAATAATTTCAAAGACATCATAATAGAGAAAAACAAAGAACCTGGAACCTCGAAGTCCACCTCAAAAGGTGGACGATAACCTACAGTTTTAGTAAAGCAGCAATGTGGCAGGCTCGCAGCTTGAATTAAAACGTCATATCACAGAAAAGTGACCTAGAACCCTAAAAAGCCAAACACGGATACTCCTCACACAAGACTATATCTTCTGCTAAAAACGCATCTTTAGCCCTAGTTTTATCTGTTCATGCGCTCAGTAAGAGGTCGAACCTCAATACCCCTAGATTCTCAATGCAACCAAGACAATACCGAAGTAGACACACGATGAAGTACGTTGATGCTTACTGGAAAAAGGAAGAGGTCGCTTTGCCCTAAAACAACTTTGACGTGATTGAGACTAAGAACAATAAGCTCGCAGAAGACTATTGAAGTCTAAGATTCGAAAATTCCCCTAGATTATCAATGCGAGCAAGACAGTAGTGAAGTATGCGTATGTTATTGCTAACGAGTGCAATACTGGAAAACGAAGAGGTCGCTATACCCTGATGGAGCTATAAAGCAACTGAGAATGAGAACAATAAGCTCGCATCCTTAGAAGAGGAAGTCTATTGAAGTGTTCTTCAGCTCCGGCAATTCATAAGCCTCCCGGATCGGATTGAAATGCTGTGGCCGACAGAAGAACAAAGAATGCTGGAATGAAGAAAGCATTTAATTGGAAGAAAAGCGGCATGGAGGACTCACCTCCTACGGGACTCCTTTACTCAGAGCGGGCGGGCGATGGCGAAGCTCCTCAGCGAAAATTGGAAACAGGGGAAAGCTTGGACACAGAATTAGGGTTTTAGTGAGGAATCACGTAATGCGATCATGGCTTGTTGTCTTGTTTGCTCCTTGTTCCACAAAAGGGGCAGGGGCAGAAAGTTAGAAAATTATTGTGCACGGTTGCTAACCGGGCAGGTGGATTGGAACCGACCCGGCCGGATTGATACCCGGTCCGGCTGATATGCAGGTTCGGGGTTTTAGTGCGAGGGAGGTCGTTTACAATTTTTCTTCCGGGAGAGCTCTGTCGAGCAAGGTTAGGGTTTCACCATGGCGATGGTAGCGATGGCATCGTCCTTGGAGAACGGTCTCTTGCGCGCTGAGACAGCCAACGGCAAGCCTGATACAATTTCTGCTACGCAGAATGGAGGCGGTTCTGACGACACCCAGGTTGTGGCAAACGGAGGAGGAGCCGAGAAGAAGGACGCTGCCACAGGGCGAAAGGCCAGGGAAGCAGAGCGGCGTCGCAAGCGGCGCAGCAAGAAGAAAAAATCTGGCAAGAAGGAACAGAGGCCTGATGAGACTGACGATGGCAGCGACAAGGACGATGACACCATGGACGAGCTGGAAGAGAAGGTCGAGGTCGAGTATGTCATCGAGAAGCCTGAGTTCGGGGACGCTGACGGTTTCATGAACCCGCTCATGGAGGATTTTCAGAGGATTTTCGATAAATTTGTGCCGTTAGAGACCGGGGAACTGTCTAAGAGCGTCGAGATTGAGGGGACTCGAATAGATGAGCTCAAGAAAAAACGCGGGGATGACTCGGATGATTCCGATGACTCCGACGCTGATGACAAGGATAAAGAGAAAGCCCTATCGAACAAGAAGAAGAAGATGCAGAGGAGGATGAAGCTAGCCGAGCTGAAGCAACAATCGATGAAGCCTGATGTTGTTGAGGTTTGGGATGCAACAGCTGCCGATCCACGTCTTTTGGTTTTCTTGAAAGGCTATCGCAATACAGTTCCTGTGCCTCGGCATTGGTGTCAGAAGCGAAAGTTTCTTCAGGGAAAGCGTGGTATCGAGAAGCAGCCATTTCAGCTTCCGGATTTCATTGCCGCGACAGGAATTGAGAAGATTAGACAGGCTTACATTGAGAAGGAAGATAGTAAGAAGCTGAAGCAGAAGCAGAGGGAGAAGATGCAGCCGAAGATGGGGAAGATGGACATCGATTATCAGGTGCTTCATGATGCTTTTTTCAAGTATCAAACGAAGCCGAAGCTCACTCACCATGGCGATCTGTATCACGAGGGAAAGGAGTTTGAGGTGAAATTGAGGGAGATGAGACCTGGGCAAATCTCCCACGAGCTCAAGGAAGCACTCGGCATGCCAGATGGTGCACCTCCTCCATGGCTGATCAACATGCAGAGATACGGACCTCCTCCGTCATATCCTCACTTGCAGATTCCTGGATTGAATGCTCCGATTCCCGAGGGTGCTTCTTTTGGATATCATGCAGGAGGGTGGGGCAAGCCCCCTGTGGATGAGTTCGGGCGGCCATTGTATGGAGATGTGTTCGGCGTGCATCGTGTGAAGCCTGATGCGTACGATGATGAGCCTGTAGATCGAACAAAGCACTGGGGTGACCTAGACGAGGAAGAGGAAGAAGAAGAGGAGGAGGAAGAAGAAGAAGATGAAGCCGAGCTTGGAGAAGACGAAATGGCAGATGGTGTTGCATCCGTTGAGACCATTTCCACAACACCGACGGGTGTGGAGACCCCCGATGTCATCGACCTTCGAAAGGCTCAAAGAAAAGATGCACCTGAGAAGCAGCTGTACCAGGTACTGGAGGAGAAAGAGGAGCGAGCTCAACAAGGCACTTTGTTGGGGACGAGTCATGTGTATGTATTACCATCTGCAGATAAGGGTACTGGGAAGAAGGGTGTGGATCTGCTGAAGAGCCAGAGAACAGACAAAGTGGAGATTACTCTCCGACCTGAAGAGTTGGAAGGGCTTGATGATGTCGCCCTGGCTGCCAAGTATGAGGAGGCTAGTCACGAAGCTACGTTAGCAACGCGACGAGAAGACTTCAGTGACTTAGTCGCAGAAAAGGAGAAGCAGCGGAAACGCAAAGCACAAGAGAAGGACGGGAAATCAAAGAAGCAGAAGGATTTCAAGTTTTGAGCTCCAGGTCAATCTTGTGCAGTCACGCCCTTATCAGGTTACAGTTTAGGCTATCTCAAAATCCTTATGTACAGTAGCTCCAGTTCGAGCATTTAAAGGAGAAGAATTCAAAAAGCAATGAGGATTAGTGATTAGCTCGTTACTGTTCCGATTAGTTGTTTGCAGACATCCACTCGACTGCCAAGTTTTGAAGGCAGATATTGAGTGAAAGGGGATAATAGCAACCGGGGATTGGACTGGCCCGGTTGTCACACCATCCGATGGTGACCATGGTTCAGGGTTTTAGTGGGAAGGAAGGAGGAGATGAAGAATCTTGGAAGCAGGGAGAGAGAAGGGCATAGACTTCAGAACAGAATGTCAAGAAGTAGGTTTACTCTGTGCAGATTCAATGGGGAAAACCACCCTATTCTTCCAGTGGAATTCGCAATCTGGTCAGGGCGGTGTGATACGTATAGTCTGAGGTTGTTCAGGTCTCTATTATCACACATCGTGTAATCAATGGAGACTTCGGAGAATTTTCCTCCAAGGTAGTCAAATTGGACCTTTGACCTTTACCGAATGTACTTTACTTAACCCTTAAACGCCCAAGCAGGCCCGAGGGGCTTGACTCCAACAGAACCCTCCCTGTAGCTCTCATTGTACTCAACTGTTCACTTATATTTTGATGTCAAACTGGTCACCTGTCAAACTGGTCACCTTCTTCTGATGCATTCAAAAGTGAAATTTAACAATTCAAATCACAATTTGTATGAATGATTTTGTGCTTTGAAAGGATTGTGGTAGGTAGGTTGGGGTTGTACATAAACTTGTAGGAGGTTGCAAACTCATCATTGATTGGTCCATTCATGATGCCCAAGTTCAAAAAGTGCACTATTCATGATGCCCAAGTCCAAAAGATGCTGTGATCTAATTTTGGGCTGCCCGTTTTCGACCCCAAGGGCGTTTAAGGGTTAAGCAATCACTTTGTAAATGGGTTAAGGGTCAAGCAATCACTTTTTAAATGGTCAGCTTCGTGCTTTACTCGAAATTCCTCACTTTTGGAATTTAAGAATCGTTTGCAAGAAGTAGCATATGACATGGGCTGCTGAACAACCAGTGGGTTTGGTATTGCAGACCTCTCTCTTTGGTACACTTCTGATACTTCCCATTCTCATGGCTGTTGACAAACACTACACAAAAGTTGTTGATTAGTGTTATATGAAGATGTATGTTATTTACCAAAAGTTAAGTTTTTCAACTCTCCTAAGATTAGTGCTCAAGTTTGGTTGCCATTGCAAATTGCTGTTTCTTTTTTTCTTTTTTTTTCAAAGCCGATTGGTTGCCATTGCAAATCGTCGTTTTTTAATTTTATTTTAGAGCCACGGATTGTACCAATTCCAGTAGATTCTTCTCCCTACATGGAAGTTTCCGTGCTCTCACGATTAGTGTTATGTTTTGAAGATTAGTGTTGTAACACTAAGGTGACGTCTGACATTTAGTGTTTTGGGTGTGCAACTAATGTTTGTAATAGTAATCAACAACTATTGTATATGGTAGGCAGTCCTAAAAGCGCCAGGGACCCAAAAGCGATCTGTCCTCATTTGTAGATTGTGAAGATACAAATGTACCTCATTTGTATATAACGCATTTGGGTCAAATCTTACTTAGCACTTTGGAATTTTGTATAAAATTCACAAATGCGAATTACATGTTGCAAATTTTGCAATCCTCCCGAAAACCTATTTTGAATGTGGTCATAATTTTATTTTGAATTTACTAGTGCTAAAAATAGGTCAGATCTCTTAAGATGGCGCTTTTAGGACACTCTACCTTAGTGTGAATTGATTCACCTTCATAATCTTATGTGCATCAACAAAACTCAAGATGTGAAACGTAACGACCTCCTGTCGGACATCGCCTTTGAATAGTCGAAACCTCCCTCAGCAGAATAATTTTCAATTGTATAGCCTCACAAGGAATTCCCTGTGAGGAAATCTCAAAGGGAATTCCCTGTGAGGCTATACAAATCGAAATCTTATCAATTGCTGCCCAGATTTGAATACTGCTGCCCGCGTTCGCCCATAGCTGCCCGCCTATTTTGTTACCAAATCGGTCGTTACGCCGGTGGATGCCCCCACTCGGCGTCGGGTCTCCCGCTCTGTTCGTGACCCTTCCTCGTTGGGCTCCTGCCCTCCGCGGGTCGGGTCCCTCACAGGCGGGAGTCCCTCCGGTGGGGGCCTCCCCCTTTACAATAACAAGTGTTTATGGACTCTTACTACATCTAATGTCGAATGTGTTTCGGACTCCTCACTTAAGATTTGGTATGCTTGTAGTATTTTTTAGTAGTATTCTAACAACATATTGCTTGTTTGAATCTAATATTAATTAACGTAGGAGGGCCGCGGGGTTGCGAGGGGCAAAGGTGGAGGGCGGGGAAGTGCAAAGGGTGAGATATTGAGGTTTAGACCTCCATTTATTTGAAATGAGAATATCATAAATATGATTATCTTGACATAAGTGGGCTGCCAAACCAATGGTGACGAGTGAATATTGTGATTTCACGAATAGCATGATTTTGGGAGTTAAAAAAGGACTATCTTTCTATGCTATTTTCTACTTGTGTCACGTAGCGGCATACGAAGTGTTTACATGAGATTTGTGCGAGTCAAGTACTATGAAGCCTAAGGATTGGGAGGATTTGCAAAATGGACGCGAGCCTAGAAACGGCAACCAACGAAGTATGAGTAAACCCTCCTAAGAGCGGAAGGAAAAAAACCATGATGAGACCCACTTGGCACCAACAAGGTTAAAGACGCAAACGAGCAAGCTAAAATTGAGTATGTACTTGGAAAGCGAGACATTGTCACCTACGAGAGAATCATAAAAAGCCTTTGGTCGGGAGAATCATATGTATAAGATAAACCAACACTCGTAAAAATGACAGAAAAAAGAGTATGTAGTGACTTGTCCCTAGTGATGCAAGGGTGCCTATCGAAATTGTGCTTCTAATGACATAGAAATAATTCATTATATTTGTCACTTTTCTTTAAAGTTTCACTAATCTAGTAGGCTATAGTATTGCTTATTGTACTAATATAATAATTTATTTTGATATCATTAGGAGCGAGAATCAAATAAGCACTCTTGCGCCACTAACGACAAGTTGATATGAATTGTTTTTCATGTCATTTTCTACTAGTGCAAGCAGCTTGTCTATTAAAAAGAAGATGCTACAGAAAGCTTTGAGGAGGTTGTTTAGTAATATATAGAATATACAGAGAGGCTTTTCTAAGCAAAAATGGAAGATGCAATAAAAAGCTCCGGGCAATCCAAGTCTCCTTTAATATCTTAAAAGCTTTCCCAAATTTGTAGAAAGAGACACTGGCCTCATAGCGAAAAGTTCCTTTAACAACACTAGCAGAAAATGGCATAAAAAAGACGTTTGTAGAGACTTGTCCTTGGTGACGCAAGAGAATGCATTTAAATTTTACTAGTAATGATATCAAATTATCATCTTTTTCATTTATTTTTTTGTTGATCTAGTAAGCTATAGTATAGCTTATTACACACCCACAAATAAAATAATTTTTTTAAGAAATCATCTATAGAGAAGTGGCGGATAAAATAATACATTTTGATAATTTTAAAACTCAATGAAACATGCTCTCTTATGGACCGGAGGTTCATGCTCAGAGGACATGCCCAACATGCCAGATTCTTGCTCACATGGTGGCCATGCCCGAGCTTGCATCCCATAAATGAAGCGTACATTTCAAGATGGGCGCATACATCCTCCTCCGCTTCCTGAGGAAACGTTAATCTCGCAATCGACACTGCAATTACAACTAAAGCTCGCAAGAGAGAAGCAGCACATCTGCAGAATGACACCCGGACAAGTTACTTGTCCCTTCATTGACCCAATGAGCCATAGCTTGTGCAGGAGCAACATTGTGAGTAGTTCTCAACGTCCCTGTTAGCTTCCATCCGCCCAAGAAAACCTATCAGAAATAATTGTGGACAAATTATTACAGAAGGTACTTTTTGCATTTTTCCATATAAAAAAACTTAATATATTTGTCACTTTTCATGATGTCAAGATCCTTACAGGGCTTCTCTTCCTTTGATCAATTGCGCTGAGTATAAGAGGTTCATCTTTTTTTAGACTTGAAGTTTTCTGGCTAGAACCAGGGAATTATTCCTTGGATCTGGCCAAAATCAGGTTGTCCGGTAACGTACTCTACGTCGTACTTTGCATAGTCATTATATTGTTGGCTTGCTCCAATCTTATTGTAACGGCGACCTCTCCGCCTCCTTCTCACATTCCAACTACGCTTTTGGTGGTCCTATGCAATTGGAGACTCACACACTCGGATACCCAGATTTGGTCACTAGTAGTAAATGGCACTAAAAGTGACGCCCGTAATGACACAAAGTGTTTGTTTTATTTGTGCTTCTAATGACATTAAATTTTCTACTATATTTGTTTCCTTCTCTTAGTTTTTGTTGTTGTGATAAGCATACTATAGCCTAATAGATCATTAAAAAATTCAAGAAAGGTGGGAAATATAGTAATATATTTTGATGTCATTAGAAGCACATTCAAAACATGCACTCTTTTGTCATCATGGACAAATCATTAGAGACCGTCACTTTTAGTGTTGTTTTTTACCAATGTTTGGCTTTTACGTTAGTCAAAAATCCTCTAGTAGAAAATGACACAAAATGTAAGGTCTGTAATGACTTGTCCCTAGTGTCTCAAGATAGCCCATTTTATTGTGCTTCTAATGAAATCAATACATATTATCATATTTTTCACTTTTATTTAAGTTTTGTTTTGGTGTATAAGCAATACTATAGCCTACAGAGTATGAAGAATTTTGGAGCATAAGATGACTAATCATAGAGATATGGAAAAACTCTACAACTTGCAAATGTTTCATCTTCATGCTATCTAAAAAAAGTAAGTGAGAGGTTGACCAAAGTCCAATCAACCCAATTTCAGCCTCAGTCACCTATAGGGGTTAATGTCATCAATCCTTCCAAAACCCATCCATGCCCGCAACTCAACTCAGCTCAACATAATTGTCACTTCATTGATAGTGTGAAATTTGGTCCCAACCAATTATATGTGTTAACGTGTGGAGGGATTGTGAATTCTGTACAAGTTTTGTTTCATCACATTTTCACCATACAAATTGGAGGGAATTGCATATAGAGGGATGATGCAAGAGCAACTTTAGAAGTGAATACTTATTGACAAGTGGATCAAGCATATTTTATTGAGGAGAAAATGGTGATGACTTATTGGTGCTCACATGCTCATAATTCAAGAACACAAAATCAAGTGTTTGTCTTGGTAGAAACTTGTAGAAAGTAAAAAAATTCCATACTCCCCATTTTATCATATAAGATATGATTTTAGCCAGTCATATCAATTTCCAACTACTAATAATAAAAAGTAAATTTTATATTGATTTTAAAAGTTTTAATCTTTTTAATTTAATATAAAGCGAATTTATTCTATTTCAAGAAATTCAACCATATAGATCTAACTTAGAGTTTAAGGTCTTTATACTCTCTCCGGAGTGCTACGTCATAAAAGTTATGGAATCCATATTTTATAACACATCTTAGTTTTTCTTCAAACTCCTCGGGTCTTTAGAGGTTAAGCAGGCCGAATGTCGGCAACGACATTTTGGATGAAAGGCAACAACTTTGAAGAGCCTTATCTTCTTCAATCGGAGTCTATTTTTGATGAAATCACTTATATTAGATGCCAAAAACTTTGAGGCCTACATAACAAATAATGAATTTATGCCAAGCATTCTAGTAAAGCCAGCTCTTGTTTTTGGGTTTTTTTAAACTTGGAGCATGTTTTATCATTGCAAGCCAATCATGTGAATTCCAATTTAGCTTTTCATGAATTATTCTTGCATAAGTATGATTTCAAAATAAAAGCCAACAACTTGATTCTTGATTTGAATACTTTAGGTTTTTAGTGATGTTTCTGTACTAAAATCTTAAAAATAGAGACATGGTTCTTGAGCAGTTGTTTCTCCTTCATCCACAATTGGACTTCCATTTTGTTTGTTGGGTTGAACATCAATATGAGTTTAGTTATAGTGGCAAAGACCTCAAATTCATCAAAGGTGTGAGGAAGACATGGCATGCATTTGAGTGCAAGAGGCCTAGTTTTAGACTTTTTTCCTTTTATATATTTTGAGGAAATTTTCATCATTGCAAGGCTATTAATTGATCCAAGAATTTTTTCTCATGAATTATATTGGGAAAAGTTGTTATTGAGATGAAGGTTAACCTCTTGGTGAGTTTTTCGTTGCAATGAGTCTATCGTAGCATATTCACTTTACACTGAGAATGTTGAGATTTTGTGATTTTTTTAAAGTACGAATATGTTACGCTCTCACAATTATGTTCAAGAGGCCTCATGACTCAAAATTTGACCCACATGATGTTCAATATGCCCCATACAAGATTGTACGGGTGAGATCTAAAAAACTTACCTTTGTTTATGACACGTTTTTTGAGAATGTGTTCTTTTTTTATACAAATGAATCAAACCATTTAGAGGTTTAAATTCTTACCCTAATGTTCAAATGTCAACATTAGTGAAGAAGTGTGGTTCTACAAAGTTGATTGACTCACTTCACCAAGAAAAATATTAGTGGAATGAGACATTTTTGGTGGAAATACTTGTAGAGAGTTTGAGATAATCCTATACTTTTCCACTACACTACAATTTTGGTGTACCTACACTGCTATTATTTTCTTCTTTTGATCAAAGAATTTATTACCTGAGACTACAAGTTTGAGTTTACCCCCTGTAAGTACAACATGTAGTTGTTCGCTTGAGAAAAGAATTCCTCACAAGTAAAACGTTATAACAAACTCTAATCATATAGTGTGGCTATACTAAACATAATGTTTAGTGTAATGTAAACAATATGTGATAAGAATTCAAGGCTACCATTACAATGTGTATATAAGATATTGTGTTTGACGTTATCCCTTCTTCACAAAAGAAAATAAAATCAAGCAAGTGAAGCCGTTTTGTTATACATCCAGAACTGTACTTTACTATCATAGATAGGGATACCCCGCCTCTATAGTAATAAATTTGGTGTAATAACCATTAATACTTCTATATAGGGCAATCACTTGCGACGTGGGCAATGCGCCAAATAACCCTCTGACGAGAAGGGCAAAGCTCCATTATTTGGCACGTTGCCTTGGTTGCAAGTAACGTAAACATCTACATGAATTATCCAAAGCATCGATAAAACTCAAAACCGAAGAAAGGCTGCCGATCGATGATATTCCCGTAATCCCCTACTACGAGGAAAAACCTGCATAACATAACACGGGATTGCGCCTCACAACCTATCTGCGTTAAGAATGCAAAATTTCTCCATAAGAGTTTACAAAATTTGAAAAATGAGTGAATATTTGAAAGCAAGGGGCACTCACTTTAATTACAGCTTTGGTTTCTCAATTTTTGTTCCTCAATTCTCTCAAAAACATGTTAATTATCATTCTATGCAAGATTTAAGTATATGAAATTAGTCTCCTTATTTAATAGTGTGAATCAGTCTTTTGCAATTTCACCCCTAATATTGTGAGCCATTGAATTTGTATCCACCCGGGGGCTAGTTTTGAGGGCAAATCACGAAAATAAACAAGGTCTTGAAACTTTAGGAGTTAAGCCACCAGAAGGCAAGGTCAGGTCATGATATGGGTACCACTAAGACGCGTCTCATCATGTGTGACCTATGTGTAATTCATTATCATATGTGCCAGAAATTCCTCCTCATGTATACAACTATAGCCATGTCACCTACAATACCATCTGGTTAGAATCATATTTTCAGTAATATTTTCACACTATTTTTGGAGAGGTACCCATATCATGCCCTTACCCCACGATTATAGTACCGTAAAAAAAATTTGCAGAATTTTAGAGTTTCTCAAAATACAAATTCAATGGCCCATATGATATGTTGATGATAAATGAGGGTGTCCGAGAAATGGCTCGGAGCTTTGAGTGTGGCCTTGGAAATGGATCTACGGAATTGAGGGGGGTAAGGGCAAGTCTGTTACAAGCGGAGGAGCAGTGCCACCAACTCCGGTGCAGTAGCAAGCAAGGCCACAAACGAGCGAAGTCCACGTAGCACGGACTCCATCATTGGCTACTCAAGCAAAACCATAGCCGATTGTGAGTAGTACCTCTTTAACCAACTTTGTACGTACCCCAAATTCCTCCCTCTTCTCCCTTCCTTTCTCGCTCGCTCGCTCAAGAGTGAGTGGGGCTATCTTCCTTCCATCGCCATCCATCCATGCGTAAGGGCATGATATGGGTACCCTCTTAAAAAATAGTGTGATAATTTTAAATTACGTTTTTGATAAATAAATAAATTTTTTAAAAAAAAAAAAAAAAAAAAAAAAACAATATTGAAAATTTATTCTAACCAGATGGTATTATATGTGACATGCCTATAGTTGTATACATGGGGTTCAGAAAAGGAATTTCTGGCACATATATAATGAATTATACATAGGTCAGATAGATAGATAGAAACTCCGGTCCCTTTCTAAGGGGCTGGCGTGAATGAAGTGTCCGTTCGTTATACATAGGTCACACATAATGAGATGCGTCTTAGCGGTACCTATATCATGCCCTTGCCCCCATGTAACATCGATCGTCGTCATCTCCTTACGATACAATACATCTTCTTTTTTCTCCACCTCTTGCTGCAAACGTTTATCACTTTTTAACCCCTTGATTTCCTTTAAAACCCGAAATGGGTTTTGGAGATTTCCGCAGAATAAAAACTCAGCCAACAGTTTGATGATGATTATAATCTCACAAATGAAGAAGAATCAAGGGTTCAAATTTGTTATGTGAAAAGGAATGTCGAGTTAACTTTGTTGAAATGCTTTTAATTAATGCTAAGGTTGAGATTTTTTGAGCTTAATTGAGCAAAGGAAGGTCAAATTTTTGTGACTTAGACGGTTTTGCAACAAGGAAATTTAGGGGTTAAACGCCCAAAGGGGCAGCCCACAACATCTTTTGGAGTTGGGCACTATGAATAGTGCACTTTTTGAACTTGGGCACCATGAATGAACCAATCACTATTGAGCTTGCAACCTCCTACAAGGTTAATATGTACAACCCCAACCTACCTACCTACCACAATCCTTTCAAAGCACAAATTGTGATTTGCATTGTAAAAATTCCACTTTTTGAATGGAGCATAAGAAGTTTGACATCAAAATATAAGTAAAAAGTTGAGTACATTGAGAGCTACAGAAAAAAGCCCCTCGGGCTTATAGCGCATCACTAGGGATAGCTCCTACAAGGTTTTTTACATACCGTGGGGGAGATTGCAACATTTTTTATTTGATTATTTTTTTCGTTCGAGACTTTCGATTTAGGGTGGACTTCCATACATGTAGTTGCTATGCATGAAGAGATGATCGCAAATTACCGACTCGTCAACGAATTCGCTCGGTATTGGTCACCAACTTAAAACTTTTGTTTTGGCGGTTAGTACCGGGACCCCGAGAAAACATCGGTGTTTCGCAAGAAAAATCTACACTTGGCATATCACTCGAGAATGATGGTCCGAGTCCTTTCGTCCCAACAAGATAGTACTCCGGAATCCGCGATTTTTCTTTTATTTTTTTTTATTTTGTTTTTATATATGAATTGTGTTATTGGCAACAGCTGGTGACAAAGCACAATCTCTTGAGTGCCAAGAGGAAGTCCTATTTTTCTGTTTCAGAGATACACATGATTGGTTTCTAGTGATTGATTGCATGTTTGTGTAACTTTTTTCCTTTGTAAAAAAAATCTTACCCTATTTTCTAGATACTCGTACTATTCATGTATATGTTTACTTACCATACTATGGATGTATGGTAAGTCGCTCTGAAATGGGGAGTTGCAAATTTGGAGAAATGTGCAAACTATGTTGGAGATTGGACCAATTAGAATGATTAATCCAAGAAAGCCGAAATGGCTCTTTGGGGTTTCTGTAGGGAGAAAAATCAGCCAACTTTGACCATTATAATCTCACAAATAAAAAAACGAATCAGTGGTTCAAATTTTGTATACGAGTGAGAAGGTAAGTTAAATTTAAGATCCTATGGTTAGATCTTCTAATTGATACTTAGATCAAACCTTTTTTTGGCCTGAAGTAAAGAAAGGTCATTTTCTGTGATTTATGCAATTTTGCATCAAGAATCTTTAGGGGTTAATTTTGGATCACATTTTGAGTCCGTTGTGAAATTGGAGGTGTACTCGAAACCACTCAACCTAAAATGTACACAATGATTACATTGAAATTCAAAGTTGGAAACTAGAATGTACCTCCTACTTTAGTGAATGGTTTGTGGTGTTGTGTGGATTTTTGGCCACCTACTATACTTACCATACTATTGAATGTATCCATGCGCATGTAGTAAAAATAATGTTTATTCTAAGTTACATAACAATGTCCTTGTGGTGCATATGGTTCACGAAAGATGCCATCGTAGGTTTGATGTTTCATATGTGTGCCTTCTCATCGTAATTCTCTCGAGGTAATGTTTTGTGTGTTCAATGAAGGAACAATTGAAGTCGGTTAAAATGTACCCATTTGGTTAGAGGAATGTATTTAATTTGTCACACCGGAACGTGCATTTGTATGCACATATAATGGCTCTGTAATATCACCAAGTTTTTCTGTAATATCACCTCCAAATTCCGTGATAACACCTTGTTTTGGCCCAAATCCACATACCTTTGGTTTTCATTTAAGTAGAATTGGTTCTAAGTTCCTAAGTGCGAAGATTAAATTTTCATTTTTAGAAAAGTGGTGTTTATACCTCAAAAATTGACGAAAGTAGGTTTGTTGAACCCAAAAACTCAAAAATGATGAATATATCCAAGAATTTTACTTTGCCATGCACATACATTATTTTTGTATACAAAGCAATCATGCAAGGGCATAATATGGGTCCCACTAAGACGCATCTCATTATGTGTGACCTGTGTGTAATTCATTATATATGTACTAGAAACTAAATTTTTAACCCCACGTGTACAATTATAACCATGTCACCTATAATACTATGTGGTTAGAATAGTTTTTTCAATATTTTTTTTTTATCATAAGAGTAGTTTCAAAGATATCACACTATTTTTGGAGGGGTGCCCATATCATACTCTTACCCAAATGCTAATAAGGAAAAACAACCGCAAATGATTTTTCATCTTCCATCTCAAAATAAAGATGAACTCATAATAAAAATTGAGTTGTTGATACAAAATATGAAACCATTGTACCAATGTGTTCTATGAATGTACAAACTTTGGAAGAAAAACAAGGCTATTTGTTTGTAGTAGCATGTACTAACACCATATATGCCACATGTACCCATCCTCATCCGATGGCACATAATTTACCACATCTATCTACGAGTCTATATACGATCCCATATATGGAAAAAGGACCAAGTGCATTACATTACACTCTCGAGTACAAGTAGTACTTTACGTCCTCGCCTTCCGGGCAAAAAAACTAACTTCACTCCCCATGATTACCTTGTCCTTGCATTCAATGGCGCCCATTGAATTAGAGTCGGCTCTCGAAAACAAACCGACTCTTCCATAACAGCCCAATGCTTTCCCACAATTATTTGCCAATGGCTAGAGAAAAAAATACTCATTGTTCATGATTCGAAAATTTCCATTTAATTCTCCGCATATTGCAAGCGAAAAAAATCCAAAAAACGAACCTCGTAGGCAACACGTTTTTTCCTTTTTTTGATTTTCTCTCATCCACCACCATCAAGTAGGAGTACTATGTTGTAATTTTCTTGTCTTTTTTGTTCTATTTGAATACCAACTTTTTGATAACATGAGATTTGTGTCAATTTATGATGATCAATTTTCTAAATGTGTTGTAATAATGCTAAGAAATAGAGCTTCAACGTACGTATGGAAAGAACCATAATTATTTGTTATGTCATCTTAAGGATGTAGTAAAGTATAATAGTTTGACAATCGTTCCCTTGTGTTACATTCTATATAGATCCTTTGTTGCTACCAAATGCATCATGTTACCTATGTATAATTATATAAAACTAAGCCGTGACTACAATATTTGATGATCTCATGCATATCGGATACTACTTCATACACTAGTAGAAATGGTGTCCAAAATTTGTCCGGAATTACAGAGAACCGCTTGTTTTTGTCTATAACTTTGTGTCCTTTAATAAATTATTACACTTGTCAATTTTCATCAAAGTTGTATTGGTTCGATTCTAGTGTGGGTTGCTCTACTACACTAATAAAAATCATCAAAATATTGGTATTTGTGTTGATTGATTTGAGGATACAAAGTTGTAGGAAAAAATAGGTGGTTGTACGTAATTCCAGACAAATTTAGGACACCATTTTCTATTGGTGATATTCTTTATACAGGAATAAAATGTGTTACATTCTTACTATGACTCATGAAAGTGTTAAATCCCAATTTACCCTACTCGTATTTTCTAGGAGGCTCAAAGCAAAGTGCGGATAAAGTAAGTTGCTCAAAACTTGTGTACTAAGATGAACATAATAGCTCAGATTGAAGGTTGCTTTTCAACATACTCACTATGTAATTGCGCCATTTCAAACTTTTGAAGAGTCCAAAATTGCTAATTCGAGTATGTCTAATCATCTACTTACTACACCCATACACACAAACTGCTCAAATGCCTAACTCACCAGTAGAATTTGACCCCATTTCCTACGTTTGTGTTTCAAAAAAATCACGTTCAGGGAGTAGATTAAACTATGTTTTAACATATTTTTGTTGCAATGTAGCTATTGAAACTACGTTGTAACATAAACATGTTAAAACGTAGTTTACGCTACTCCCCAAACGTGGCTTTTGTAAAAACACAAATATATTAACAAATGGGGTCAAATTCTAGTAGTGACTTCAATACAAATTTGTCACAAATGAAAATTCACCTTCCTACAATAGATTCAATAAAACAGAAAATTTGGACTGATGTGATAATGATGAAATATTGAAGTACAAACCATAAAGTTTGGCACCCATGTGGATGATGGATGAAAGAGAAGCAAGGAATATCATCCAAGGATTTTGTTGGTGCCTGCAAGCAGGCAGGACGGCCCTGATTTGAAGACGATGCACTGTACTCATCAGTTAGTTGCGCTTCGTGTTGATGAGTGACCTCACTCTTGCATTGCAAGCCTCTCTTCCTTCCTCTTCTCCTTCCCTCCTCTTCCTTTTCCGTTTCAAAACAAAAAGCTCCCAATTCTCACTTTCAAAAATACCCATCTCTTTTGATACATGCATGCATGACAGTTTGCTCGTAGCGATTGATTTCGATCAGATAGCGAGCTTGTAAGTTGCAGATACAATCCTAGTAGATAGACTATGGCGAGATCAGTCGTAGGTAGATGAATTGCAGCAAGAAAGGAAGTATCATGGATCAGCAGCAGCGGCGGAGTATGCTGCAATCAGTGCCAGTGCCAGTGGTGCCAGTCACGGCGACGTCGCCGCTTCTGGACGATTTCTACGACCTTCTGCAATCCACACGGACCGGAGGAGTCCCCGGCGGCGCGCTCAAGATGGAGCCGGAGTTTTCATGGGGCGCATCGATACCACAGCAGCAACAGGCGCCGCAGCAGTTGTTCTACGACGACAGTTTGCCAACGATGGTGGGAGCAGACATGGCCTCCGCGAGCCAGCAGTTCGCGACGGGTACGCAGATTCAAGCGCTCCGGGACTTCATGGTGTATGGGAGCACGACGCCGGCGGTGGTTGGGCATGGGGCGAGCTCGTTCTATCACGGGGGAGTTGTTGGGGAGGACGCGCCGGTGGTGGTGGGCGGTGATCATGGCTCAGGTGTTGGTGGCATTCCGAGCTTGGCATACCGGACGCTCTGCAACGAGATGTACGGGGTGGCTCCCACGGAGCGGAGTCCGCATCGGAGCCAGTTCCAGCGCGAGAATCACATCCTGGCGGAGCGGCAGCGGCGCGAGGAGATGAATGAGAAATTCTCCGCCCTCCGGGCCATGATCCCGAAAGCCACCAAGAAGGACAAAGCGTCCATTGTGGGTGATACCATCGATTACGTGCTGGAGCTCGAGAAGCGGTTGAAGCAGCTGCAGGCCTGCAAGGAGAATTCCATCAACAACAACAATAGTCATCATGTGTTCTCGTCGACGAAGAAGCGGCTTCGTTGCGACGACGGCAACAACACTGGTGGAGCGTCCACGAGCTCCGAGACCACCATGAATACTACTCACCATCACCACCATCATCTGCCGCTGCCTGCCGCTGCTCACGCTCACGGCGGCGATCACTCCGTTGTTAGCTCGCCGTCTGATCAAATCACCGCCGAGTCTAAGCTGGTAAGTTCTCATCTACACTCTCACCGAGGATTCACTCCATTGCTTCTATGCACTCTCAGCATTCCATAGCTGCTTGTCACCAGAATCTGAACTTCCCGAAAACAAACCCACAATCCCACCAGTGCCTCCACTCGTGTTTGAAATTTCCCACATTGCTTTAATCGACATGGTTTTGCACTAGTGTTACAACGTGGTTTGAATGAAAATTTGACAAGTTCAATGGGATTATCATGCGTCCATTCAACAAAAGTGAGCCTTTGAGGGAGGTTTGATGTATGATTGATTGTCTGCCAGTTTTTTATGTCCAGTGATCATAGTGTATAGAATTAGGGGTGAAATTGGCGTTTGATTTATGTGGTGGTGGTGGTGAGAGTTGAGGTCAGTTTGTTATGTCTGGTGGTCATAGTGTATAGAATTAGGGGTGAAATTGGCACTGCATTTATGTGGTGTTGGTGGTGAGAGTCGAGGTCAGTTTTTTATGTCTGGTGGTCATAGTGTATAGAATCAGGGGTGAAATTGGTGCTTGATTCATGTGGTGTTGATGGTGAGAGTTGGGGTCAGTTTTTTTCATGTCTGGTGGTTATAGTGTAAAGAATTAGGGGTGAAATTGGTGCTGCATTTATGTGATGTTGGTGGTAACAGCAGTCAGGGAAAGGGATGAAAGACGGACCCGGGGGCGTGGCGGAGGTGGATGTGCAACAACTGGGGAAGCAGGCGGTGGTGAAGGTGGTGTGCGCAAGGCGAGCAGGGCATGTGTTGCGAGTGCTCAATGCCTTGGAGGAGTGCAAACTGGAGGTTCTGCAATCCAATGTCATGACCGTCGCCGACAACTCCATCCATTTTGTCACTGTTCAGGTGACCACTTCCTCTCATCTCCTCCTTTCTTCATGATCTCACATCAGTCTTTTGTTCAACCGCTAAACAATCGAGAGTTTTGATTTACTCATGGTGTATATTCACTAGTAGAAATTGGTGTCCAAAATTTGTTTGTAAATACATGTCCGGAATTACGTAGAACTGCTTGTTCATCCATTTTGTCACTGTTCAGGTGACACTTACTCTCATCTCCACCTTTTTCTTTTTCTTTTTTTTCTTTTTTTTTTCCCCTTCATGATCTCACATTAGTCGTTGTTCAACTGCGAAACAACCAAAGATTTTTTATTTACTCATGGTGTAATTTCACTAGTAGAAAATGGTGTCCAAAATTTGTCTGTAATGACACGTCCAGAATTGCTTGTTTTTTTTCTATAACTTTGTGTCATTCAATTAATCATTGTTCATCATATTTTTGTACTGATTCAATGCACGTGTAAGTTGGTCGACGACGATAGTAAAAATTTATGAAATATTGGTAGTTGTGTTGACTGTTTTGAGAATACAAAGTTGTAGGAAAAAATAAGTGGGTCGATGTAATTCCAGACACCATTTTCTACTAGCGTTTAGATTGTTCAACGGTTTTCAAAATTCATAACCAATCCAAAATAAATCAATCCAAAAGTTCACATTCACACTTGTACCAAAATTGGTCACCATGGCTAACCCCAACCTATAATTATGAAAATGGCTCTAACTGAATAGATTTTATTTGGCAAAATGATTTCTTCAAGGAACTGACAAAGTGAATGACCACCTTAAGTGGCTAGAGGATGCATAGATTGAACATGATGACTACATTGAGTGGGGTAACTGACAACTCATAAAGATTTGGAATAAAGATTTCTTTAGAATTCAAATGTCTTACGGTCAGTACAGTGAACAATTTTTAAAAAAATATCTTAGGGCAGGCTACCTTAGGGCCAGTTTACACTACACTGGAGAACACCACCGGTGTGGTAAGGAGAAAATGTCGGTGTGATTGGTTGAAATTGAGGCTCTTGAATTGTGATTGGTTGAAAATGAAATTCTTGACCAACTGGTGGCCTTCTTCTTCACTGTAGTGTAAACCGGCCCTTTTTACCTCAAGATCAAAGTAGTGGGTGCTTGTAACAATGATTAGATTTATTAGGGGAGCTTTTTTAGGGCGTTGCTTTTTCAAAGAATGATTGTTGCTTCTCTAATCCTAACCATTCTTATATCAAATGTTTCTACTTTGATTTCGTCAAATATCTTGTTATTTTTGTATACTCATGTGGGAATTGAAGAAGTTTTTATAGATTATGTTCACTATGAAATAACACAAAATTGTATTCATTTTAGAGTGTTTTTTTAATATATACATATAATTTATTTTAAATTTATTTTTATTTACTTTTTGTTTTTGAAATTTTTTCTATTCGTCTAAAGATTTAGATAGTGCTATGAAGCAAAAATAAGCGTGGAGAGAGATCTAAATGAACCGAAAGTTGAGAGTATAAATAGATTCTTTTAGTGATATGTTGTTTCTTGGAAAAAAGAAAGTCTTTTGAAACAATGTTTTAACAATCACAAACCATAAGAATGTTGTTTGCTTGAAAAAAAAATAGTAGTAGAGAGATATGATGTTCATTTGGCAATCAACATTGATTGTTGAATTAGCAGTTGTTAGGTCCTGTGAGCATATCATCAAGGGTAGGTCGAACAGACACTTTATTCAAGCCAACCCTTACGGGTCTGGTGTTCTTCTTCTTCTTGAATTAGCATATTTAGACGTGCATACATGGATGTTTCTAGGAAATATTTCTTTCATTTTGTGTTTGTGAAAGTCAATTAACTCGGAGCCGCTTTATAAGACTAAGAGTAAACCTTGTGTTTAATTGTGACAGCTTGAGGATGGCGTGAGTGTCCCCACAGAGGAGCTTGTTTCAGCAGTTTTACAAGCTATCAATCCTTCTGAGGCATAAATAATGCTTCTTTTTAAGTATTGTTATTGGTAATTTTTTTTAGAAAATTAATTATAATTCATGATGGATGAAGAAGCAACCTTGTAAATAGTTCTACCAATCTCTTAATGCCCTAAGTTAACATAGGAAATTGGCATAAGAGTCCTGAATGCCCATTCTTTCATTGCTGTAATTATATTAGTTCGTGTTATTTGGAAAAAGTATTTGTGATGATGGGAACTTATTTAATAACACGCCCAAGTTTGGCCATACAAGTGTCGTCTAGCTAGTATCAGACATTGTCTATAAGTTGTGTGTATTTGAGAGGCACTAAATCAGTCTAGTGATGTTGTTTGTGTGCTTCATGTGAATATAAGTTGGATTTCAGAAACCGCTCATTTTGAGGTAAATTGGCTTGGCATATAGGATGTGAACCACTTTTGGTGGTAGTTTGGATCTCATGCTCTCTTTACAAGAAGTGGGGAATATGGTTCATCCTTTTTGGTTGCCTACCCTCTTTTGAATATTGAGATTTGGTAAATCCTGAATGGAATTACAGCATTTATACCCTAACCTTGCCCTTCACAAAATGTAAAGGACGTGTACAAGCCACTTCATAAATAGTGAGACACTTTGTAGTATTAGAGACACACTTTGCAATATTTGAAACATATGTCTCATGTCACTTCAAAGGTAAGATAAATGTATAATAAAGTTACCAAAACGAAGTATTTATCTTATAAATCTTTAAGAGTTATAATACAATACCCTCAAACTTGGATACCCAAATACACTTAACTTTTTAAAGATAATAACACGAAAGCTACATTGTCATACTTAGTATGAAGAAAAATAAACACTTCAAAACAACATCAGTATAATCATACAACATTTAATTATACACAATCTTTTCTCTTAAATTGGTAGCTTTTGGGATTTGAAAATCCTTCCCTTTATTCTATGAGTTATTGATATTAAGGTGAATTTGTTTTCCCAAATAGACTCAGTGTAAACTGATTTTCATGGTCTTGCACAGTGAAATATGCCTTGATTAGACGTGGGTCACTAGAATTTCAATTTAAAAATTGATCTACGTAAACATAAGCCAATCCAGATACATTAGTATGTGTCTCTCACAAGATAATCTCACCACAGTGTATGTCAAGCAAAAAGTAATGAACATGTATAAATTAAAGCTTTCAACTTCAAAAATATATGACACAAATTCAAAAGTCACCCCAAATTTTTGAGTTGTGACATCTACATACAAGATAATGAATAAGAGATTAGAGACCACAACCAATGTAACTCCTAGCCAACCTGCACGACACCCAAGTTACAAACTATACAGCTATTTAGCACTCAATGCAATTGAGATTGCAAATATACTTATTGTAATTTGTAAGCCTACATTAGAGTCAAAGGGATCTTGGTATCTCAAGGATAATTATACATTAGCAAAGCACCATACGTATATTGTCTTCCCTTTGTAAAAACCATTAAGCCATGGCCTCTTAAGCAACTTACAGTATTCACCGTGGCTTTTTTGATGATGCACGATGTGCTCATACTTGTTAATAATTTTTGTTGTATATTCCAAATATTCAATTCCAACAACCTGCCCACTTTTAGGCAAGAAACCAACAAACACATACAAGACAAGGTAAGGTTGCTTGGTTGCAACAATTTGCTATGGTAATTCTTGGAACTAAGCAAACAATATTTTAATTGGTAGTAGATATCCAATTGATTTCAACCCTAGATTTATTTTATAGATATTAGTAACCATATTTTTCAAACAAAAACCTCAAAAAGTAAATGATTGTATGATTCAATACAAATATCATGATCCAATAGCTACCAATGAATAGTGCATTCTCGAAGACAAATGACAAGCTTTGCACTTAATCAATTTTTGTTCTTATGCAAAGAATCTGCACCATGCCCATATGAAATCCTGAAGAACCAACCCTAACAAAGTGGTTCGATCAATCCCCAACCTCATCCTCCTCCGTGTAACATCATCTCTGCAATATGTACCATTGAGTGAGCCAAAGGCCAGAAGCTTAGAGTTTAGTCTCTTCAATGCTCCATGTTTCCAACAATGCTTCTGCACAAGCATCCAAGAGGTTGATATGACAATTATGATGTAGATTAGTTATTGCTAGTACTATAATTGATTGAATGAAGTTTCTGCACTGCACTTAATGATAACTTGATGAACATTCTCACCTTCTGCTTCAGCTATTGATAGTTCCTCATCTTGGCATTCTAAGAGTGTTTTTCTTTTAAATCTTTGCTTGCATTTATTCTTTTTGTTCTTATTCAGTTTATAATCTTTCCTCATACAGTATTTCTTTCTCCGATGATGATACTCCTCCTTACTTGTAATTGCATGTCCATCTATCTTATCATCATCTTCTTCAATATCTTTATTTCGGCTTCATAAGTTCAGAATTATGCCAACAACATCCACAATGTACATAAGAAGAACTTCTACAGCTCACAAATATTCTATATATAACTAGTAAATGCTTATTTATTTTCAGCAACAACCAAAACCAAAAGCCTTCAATCCAACACGATGATGTGTACTAGCTAAAACATCATAATATACATACCAGTGTTTCCTTCCAACCTTTTTCTTCCCCTTGTCATAATCACATTTACTTTTACTTCTTGATCGTGACTTTGCTTTTGACACTTTCCGTTTCTCGTACACAAACTTAAGCCTTAGCTTACGCTTACGTCCACGCCCAATTTCTTTCTCTCTATCCCTCCTCCTAAAAATAATAACCTCTCCTTCTTCTTCCTCCTCCTCCTCAACCTCAACCGCTTCTTTAGGACCGATCACCTCAACACACTCTCCTTCTTCTTCCTCTTTAGGACCCATCACTTCGGCACTCGCTTCTCCTTCATCTTCTTCCTCCGGCGGCAACATCGGACCTTCAAAAACTAAATCCTCGGATTCTCCCTTACTCTCACTCTCAACCTCCTCATCACAGCCATCTCCATTCTGATCCACACAAACTGTAAGCTCATTGCAAGCAACTACAGTCTCAGTCTCAACTTTCAGCTCTTCTTCCTTCCTTTTGAACTCCATCCGCTTCAACTTCTCCAACTCATTTGCTTTGATATCATCACGCCAGTCATCAACTTCCTCATCATCGTCGTCTGTTCGATCAGACCATTCCTTAACGTGTAATACTCTAGCTTTGGTTCTGAAGGCGCCGATCTGATGATCAAGCTCGACGGACGGACTGGGCTTTGCATGATCAGAGACTGGACTTTGGCTGTGGCTCCGAGATGGAGGAGTACTGGGTCTTGGTTGCGGGGATCGAGAGCGTCGCCGGCGGCACCGTGTGAAAGAAGGACTGCAAGATCGGGATCGAGAGCGAGACCTGCGACTTCGGCTACGACTTCTGCTGCTGCTACGGCGTGAGCGATTACTATACTGTATCGTGCTCCAGCTATACTCTCCGCGACCCCTGTAGTAACTTCGTCGACTGCTGCGTCCCCGGTAGCTGAGATACTCCCTGGAGAGTCCTGGCGATGGCCGTGAAGAATCTCGCCTGTACCGTATCGGTGATAGTGAAGCTGAGCGATCCCTGTGGCACACAAAAGAAGACTAACCTGTAAGATCTTGAACTTCTCACCTAAACCTCTGAAATTTTGTTACAATGGCAATATCTCCTCAAAGGTGGCTCGTGGAATTTAGCCGAAAGAGAGGATGATATCATATGAATTGTGACATAATAGAGAAGGAATGGGTGCTCCCTAGAGTTGCCAGTTTGGATGATGTATAATAACACATGCCACTAAAACAGAACTTTGTGTCAAGATGGCAATTTTCGTTTGTCAAAAATGACACTTACAATGCAAATGGAGTTATTCCCCATTGACCTAGCTATTGTAAGTATGCATTGTCCTTGCCTATTGTAGGACAATATCTTGAAAGATTTTATATACAGCAGCAGCAGCAACGTAATGCAAACCAACATTGTCATTCATCAGACACAATTTAGATGAGATGTACATTTGATACATTGATAGCGTCTTAGATGTCCATCTCATTTAAATTGTGTCTGACAAATGAATAGAACTATTGTCTAATAAGACAACCTTGATGCAAACTTCAGTCCAAGCAACACTTGAACTAGAATTGCAGAGATACTACCTCTTGATTCCAGAAGCAGGGTGAAAGCATGAACACTGATGGCGGTAGCTATGAGTCGATTGATCGAACTAATTCAGTTTGATTTTGGGATTTTCAAGCATTGATGTATGCTGCTATTTGAACCGGGTGCTTGGTTTAATTGCAAATGATGTTTTAGAGTGGAGAGATAAGAAAAGAGAGAGCTCACAACAACAAAATTAATTTACCTTCGACGACACTTGTTGTTGTCGTCGTCCTCTTCAACCTCCGGTTCGTTTCCTTTCAGTTGTTTGCTAATCTCGGCAGCTCGAGCAGCTGCCATCTCCTGAGCAGATTTCACTGTGGCTGCTCGAGCTGCTGCTTGTTGCGAAGCCATCACCTGCCATTCAAACATACCGTATAATGAGTATAAATACTAGAAAACATTTCTTAACATTTCTTAAATGCTGCAATTGTCTAAATTACAAGCTTTTTGAAGAAATTGATGCTTTGGTGTTGTTAAAGTAAGGTAAATTTGTTTGAATCAAGACTTTTGCAAGTCTCATTTTAGTTTAGAGTTCTTGCAAGCACAAAAGAAATGAAGGTGATTGAAGTACAACAAAGTGTTGTGTGCAGAAAGTAGTATTATAAGTCCCAAGAACCTCATATTGTGTTGATTTAATGAATATGATCTTGAGTGAATATTTTCAAAGAATTTTAAGAATCACTTCTGCACTCTTAGAAGTCTAGAGAGTAGTTCTTAGCATTTTGGTTTGCAAATTAATAAAGAAATTGGCCGTTTCAAAGAAAGAAAAAAGTTTGGGGAGTAAAAAGGTTTGGGGAGCTCTAACCTACCTGTTGCATGAGCAAAGCTTGTTGGAATTGAAACTGTTGCATAGCCACTGCCTGATGCATCATCATCATTTGTGGAGGCACTTGTTGGTTCTGAACTATAGTGCCCACACCCCCAACACTTTGCTTTAGCATGCGTGCGGCCTCTGAAAGGTGAACATTTGTAATGCTTCCAATATTCATGTCTTCTACAAGTGTAGTGATAGTCGACGTTTTCGTGTCAAGACCTTCTGAATAAGATAATTCCTTAGACTTTCATCACTTCCTTTACATTTTTTTACAAAACCCTAAAATTATCAATTCATAATTCTTCATATATCTTACTGAGTTTGATCACATTCATAGAAGTCCAACCATCATAGATGGTTTGGTCAACCATTGTTACAAAGAGAAGAACCAAAGAAATTTATAAAAGCACCAAGTTCTAATTTGGCAATAATTAATTTAAAAAATTGCTATTTTTACTTATGAAGTTATTTAAGGAAGACTTTGTTGTGAAAATTTCTATACCTTAAAATTAATGCGATTGAAAGGAAAAGCCCAAAAATCCAATAGAATCTTACAATTATTGAACCCCTAAATAAGTCATGAACCATCATAATTACAATTGTAAAAAGCATCGATAATCAATTTGTCCTTATTGGAAGTTGGAAGCTAAAAAGAAAAACAGAAGCTACATAAACAAGAGGAGTTGCAATGCACCTTGTTCAATCAAAGGACTCTCCAAACCCTAACCGTTTTCTTTGCAAATCATGTACAATGGATGCACAAAAAAAATATGAAAAGAAAAACAAGGAGAATTGAGAAGTTACATACTGAATGTCAACAAGTTGTATGAGCAATTGGATACCCTAATATACATTTAGAAGTGATTCTTTCTTTCAAAGGTTCATAGTTTAGTTTTAACCCCTAAACAAGTCAAAATTGGGCATTTTGGATGACAAGCTACAACTTTGAAGAGCCATCGTTTTTTCATCCAAAAATTATTGAATTGGATTGCAAATTAAGTCTTATATTTGACATGAATAATGCAAATCCACCCAAGATGGTATACATTGATCGCACGCATCCTAGTAAAGGCCACTTCTGTTGTAGGGTTTTCAAATATGGGGCATGTTTATCTTATTGCAAGCCAATTATGTGAAGAAATGAGCATTTTATAAAATCTCATGAAATTTTCAACAATTTTGAATAATTTCCCACAAGCGTGGTTTAAGAATAAATTTGAATTTTTTTTCTATTATGAGATATTATATCCACATATATATATATATATATATATATGGCATTGGATTTGCAATTATATTTGAATTCTCTCAAAATTCAAGAACTAAATGGTTCTTGAAGAGTCATGTCTCTATCGGTGAATTTCAACTTTGTTTATTGGGTTCAATTTCAATCCAAATCAAGTTTTTATGGTTAAAATCCTTGCTAAATCCAAGATGTGAGGAAGGTATGGCATTTATTCTAGTGCAAGGGGTCTTCTTTTGGATCTTCTTCTCTTAGGTAGATATTGGGACAATTTCCTAAATTTGAAGACCATCATTTAAGCTAACAAAAATTTCTGATTTTATATGGTACAAGGGTATTCTTGCGGATAGAGCTGAACAACTTTCTAGTTGGTAATCTTTTGATTGCAATGGATTTTTGGCAGTATTTTCCAGTTCAAAGTGGAAGTGATTGAAACATTGAATCATTGGAACCTTTTTTGATTATTAGTACATCATAATCTAGAAATCTTTGAGGACTCATGACTCAGGATTAGATAACCGCTACCTACAATGGATCTATTACAAGATATCTAAATAGATTGCCTTCATTATGATTGTAACTCTTTTGATAATATTATGTTTAAGTGGTAACCTCAATTCCGTTAAAATAGCATTATTCAGGTAAAATGGCACACCTTAACTTTCTGAACTGTAGTTCAAAAACCATGTGATATAACAGAATTTTAAGGTGATATTAGGGAAAATGAGTGACAATGTATGTAAAGAAGTGATATTACAAGAAAAACTGTGATATTACATAATATACCATTTTATATGAGCACAAATGTAAGATCTAGTGTGACAAGATGGCACATGGCATAGTGCCATTTCAACGGAATTGGGGTTTGGTGATATGAGACTTCACAGGTTGTAATTTGTTGATTGGGCTCAAATACTAAATGTTCAAAATATTTGAAAAGCATTGGTTAAGGTTAAGGTTGAATACTAAATGTTCATTTTCACTTGCAAAATTGATATGAGTGCCTAAAGTTGTTCTTTAGATACTTGGGCAGCACGGTGCGGAATGTGGAGGTCCCCAAGCGCCAGCACCAGCACCATCTTGGCTTGGCTTGCCTCCCTCCGTTTGGCTTCACGAATGGCTCGATGAAATCAGAAAAAGCTACTGCTACGCATCGCCATTAGCATCAACAATCTGGAAAATTCACGATCGCATGCTTGCTTGCTTGGTGTGCAAACTTCCAAAACCCCTGTCTGTCGCATCGACTGCATCTCCCCCGAAGAGACCCTCCTCGAGCGTTTTCATGCCTGCCGCCTTTAGCCGCTGCCGCGCGTCTCCGTTACCTGCCCCTCAACTTTCAATCTTTATAGTAAGGTGCTCAACAATGGGAAATCTATAGGGGTGTTATTAGTGTAAGAAATTTTTGTGTTTGGGGGAAAATAGTAGAAAGATACAGCAAGTGAAAACACCATTTTTGGATTCTTCTACAATGAATCATAAATTTTTGAAGTTAGAATTAAATAAGTGTTCCTAAAATGATACCTTAAATCAACACCCTCTTATGGTTGGAGTGAGTAAATGGTATTATAGTACGAGGAAGCTATTGTATACTTGTGAGTGAGATTACTAAAACTCTATTATTCTACGTGCTCCATGGTAAACCACTCAACTATATGTTTTCCTATAACCCCTCAACTTCTCGTGAGCATTTCTTTTTCAAATACGGTTTTTGTTTCATGTAAACTTTTAATCTCGTTTTCTTGATTGAAGAAGGCAAGAACTACAATATTTTTAAAGAGTTAGTGACAAATTTGTGTGTCCGAGGCAATTACATCAAAAAACTAAAGAACTACGACACTATTAAGGGTTCAACTCCAACGTTGACATCTGTCATCTTGGAAGTCGCTGCAAATTACCTTTGAATCAAGAGACCTTTCTAGAATGTAGTATTCCCTTATTCAAATTGAGAGAATTGTTTCATCATGTCTTGTCCGGCCCTTTATCACAAGTTGAGAAACGGGAAGAATCAATCAATCTTGTTTTTGCACTAGATCAGTTCTAGTGACTTGTCCTAGTGATGCAAGTGTGCTTGTTTAAATTGTGTTGATAATGACATCATGATAAATTATTATATCAATCACTTGTGTTTTAATGATTTTTGATTTGATAAAAAATACCAGAGCTTACTATATTAGTAGAAATTTAAGGAAAGATAAAAAATGTATTGATTAATTTTGATGTCATTAGAAGGACAATTTAAATAGACAATCTGAACAAGTAAAATACGGAAATCTTTTATATATCATTTTCTACTACTGTTCTTTTGGCTAGTAGGCCAATGTCTCAAAATTTCTACAAATTTGGGAATTTTTATAAAATGTAAGAGGAGATTTGGATACTTCGAAGGTTTTAATTAAGTCTTCCTCTTTCGCTTGGATAAGCCACTCACTTTATTCTCTACATTGCCAAACGATTCCCCTAAAGCTTTCCGTTGCATCTTCCTCATTTTCTTACATTGGTTTGTTGCAGTAGTAGAAAATTACATTAAAAATATTAATTGGTAGTGAATTGTCCCTAGTGACGCAAGACTGCCTAATGCGCTCGTAATGACATCAAATTAAATTCTTATATTTGTCACTTTTCCTTGAATACTTTATAGTGTAATAAGCAATAACACAACCTCCTATAATAATAAAAGTTTAAAGAAATTTGATAAATGTGATAATTTAATTTCTTTCTTCTACTCAAACAATGTTGATAAATGTAATTATAATTAGACAAGACAATATTAATTATAATACTATACTCCAATAAACATAATTATTACAGTATCAGGAAATCTATATTAGATAGCTTGAATGTCAATAATTCAAAATTCTATACATAATACTCAAAATTATTTAAGTTGCACATCCATGAACCTAATAACAAATGAATGAAAACATTCTCACTATTTAATTTGAGCCCTCATCGCTTCGTTATTATGATTCTCTCAAAAAGACTTCATTTTGAAATGGAGAGCCAATTTCACCACATCAGAAAATGACATACTCCGAATCAATGATCGAGAGAATCTAGTAGTTAAATTGTTGTAGTAAGCCGAATGAAGTTGTCAAATTGATTTTGAAACTGCAAGATTTCTAGATTATACATACCATCACTACCTACTATACCATTTTCAAACAATTAACATAATTATCAAAAATGCATGAGTAGAATCCGCATATGACTCACTTAATGTAACAAGTTGAAAACCCTTATAATACCAACCCCTATTATCACTATTACAGATGTAAGGTTTTATAACCTTGAAAGTCATATTCACTATCACTAAATGATGTCATATTATCCGAAAAGACTAAAGGTTGCGCTGGACACATGAGTCATATGGCTCAGAGTAATTTTCACAGATATATCTTTTGGGGCCTCTCCCCCAATCGCATAGAGGAATCGATAGCCTCTTTTTTGCATTTTGGGTTGGTTAAGGTTAACAATTGGGCTATTGAGACCCTCTTTTCCCCACCCTCTACTCGAAGCTCCAGATACTTGCAATTGGACTATCACTAAATGATGTCATATTATCCGAAAAGACTAAAGGTTGCGCTGGACACATGAGTCATATGGCTCAGGTAATTTGCCTGTGCATATATGCTGGCGGGCCCCCTCTCCCCCCAATTGCATAGAGGCAACTGATAGCCCTCTTTTTTGCATTTTGGGTTGGTTAAGGTTAACAATTGGGCTATTGAGACCCTCTTTTCCCCACCCTCTACTCGAAGCTCCAGAGACTCTCTTTGTACTCCCATACTCCTTCATTTGGAGCTTTGATACTCTCATACATTTCTTTTATTTTATTTTTTAAAACTACTTTTTCCTTTTTTTTCAAAATTTTTTATATTCATTTTATCTTTGAGGTGTTTTGATTTTGGTTTTATATCTTGTAGGTCTTTGGAAATTTGTATTAATTAGGGGTTTAGGTTTAAACCTTGAACTACTTGTTATCATTGTGTTTGATTTATAGAGAAGATGGAGTCTTCTTTTCAAACTCAAGTTGTGATAATTTGAATGTTTTTCTCACGCTACTTGACATGGCTTCTTATTATTAGTAGAACTTCTACAACACGTCATGTGTTAAAAGTATGTAGTTCAGCCTCTTTAACTCTCCATCTTCTTCATCTTTTAGTTTGACTCAATAAAAGAAAAATGTCAAAAGTTATCAGAAATTTTTGGTTGAGCCAAAGCAATCCATACATTGAAATTATGTAGCGAGAGTAGTTTGGAGATCAAGTGAGAATATGCATCATCAGAAATTCAGGCAATTTTAGTGAATGAGTTTTCCGCTTTCAACAACTTGTTGGAAATGTTGACTCATTTCTTAAAGAGTAATTGTGAGCACCAAATTAGGCCGCAATTCAAGATTAGATAGAGTGTGAGGTTAAATTCCGGTGTTCCGGTTCTAACTCACAAGTTGGGCCGTGGGGGGGGTGCAAACAATTTGACTTTCCAAGCAATATACAACCTTTTACCAGTGAATTAAGAGTAAGACTCCACCAATTGTTAGGTTGGGAGACTCAAATTGCCTTCAATCAATCTCTAGGGCTTTGGGCTCAATTATGGGGATCAAATGAGCCAAACAAAACCTCCAAATTGCATCAATTCAAAAGACTACAGCACTAATCTAGCATATGAAAACTAGAATTGCAATACTAAACATCAACAAGTAAATTCAACCAACCACACAAGCAAATTCAACCAACCAAACAAGCAAATTCAAACAATCAAACAAGCAAATTCAAACAAACATACAACCAAATTCAAACAACCAACAAGCAAATTCAAGCAACCAAATGAATGCAAAGAACACAATATTTTTTGGGTGACTAAAGCCACCGAATTTTAAAGTAATGTTACTTCTCTAACGACACACACTAAACCAATTGCATAAAACACTCAAACATCAAGGAATTGAGAAGAGATGGGCTCCTTTCATATTGCCTCCGGCTACTGTTGGACCCTCCTTCACTCCGCTATGGCTTCTTGTCCGTTGCTTCAAATCCAGTGTGCAAGCTATTCTTGGAAAGAGGACAACCTGATCTGTGTTGTCCCAAGATCTCAGCTCCAGAAACGTTGGAGACCGAGTGCTACCGTCCTTCAAAGCTCTGCTCCTCCATTCCACGGCTGCAGCACCCCTCCTCCTTCCGACGGCTATGGCTCCTTGTCCGTTGCTTCAAATCGAGCGTGCAAGGTGTCCTTGGAAAGAGGACAACCTGATCTACGTCAACCCAAAATCTCAGCTTCAGAATCGTTGGAGGCCGAGCGCTACCGTCCTTCAAAGTTCTGCTGCTTCATTCGGCGGATGAGCTCCCCTCCTCCTTCCAACGGCTATAACTCCTTGTATGTTGCTTCAAATGCAGCGTGTAAGGTGTCTTTGAAAAGAGGACTTTGAGGCGCTCCTCTTCTCCAGAGGGCGTGCGCAAATTCGTCTCGAGCTGACTGCTACGCCCCTCCAAAGTTGGCAGATCCAGCTCCGAGTTGGGAGATCCACCTCTCCTCCTTCTCCTCCTTCTTCTCCTACCTACACACACTCAAACACCACCACCAAGCACCCCACACCCTCTTTTAACGTATTTTCTTCATCATGTAGTTCAAATCATGTCTCTTCCTACAAAAACACTCTCATACTCCTTCTCACCTCACACACAGCAACACACACATTCAAAAAATTCTCTCTCCTCCTCAAAAAACTTCTAACCCTAACTCCCACCCTCTCTCCCTAGTTGGAGACTTGGATGGGGCGAGTTTCATCTATTTCGCACGGATGAAACTTTGTTCATCCGGCAGTTCATCCGCAGGGTTTTACCAATTCCCTAGCATATTAACTAGGAGGAAACTTGAGCAATTTATGAATGATAATAAAGCAGTAAAACATAACTAAAACATGTCATGAAACTTTGACGCAATTTAATATTACCAATTTAGAATAGAATAACAACCATCGGGCCATCTAAGTAGATCCCTGCAATTATCCTAGAAATTCCGGAAACCGAAGGAATTAGCCTAAATGCCCCAATTGGGGATTTTGAACGTAAAAATATTATACTAGCGCTTGTAGATAGTGTTTTGAACAAGCGTGAACCGTTTCGGCGCTGCACAAAGAGAGTTGCTTGTATTCTTTATAGATTAGCTAATGAGTTTAATCCGGTGCATATGGTAAACCGTTTGAACGTAGAAGCATCAATCGTAAGGAAATATGTAGACATAGTTGGTGACGTTCTGTCAAATGAGACCAAATTGTTTTCCCATTGCATCTCTATTCCTGCAGGAGAGCGTTTACAAACCATTATCCATGATTTTGAGGCTCTTACCGGGATTCCCAATATGTGCGGGGCGATTGATGGTACACCCATTCCCCTGGAGGAGCGGCCCAATCAAGCTGTCTCATTGGCGTCTCAAGACATTTACAACAAGAAGTTATTCTCCTTCGTTTAGCAAGCGGTATGTGATTCCAAACAAATGTTTTAGAATGGTTGTGCTACTCAAATGGGTGGTGTACATGATGGTGGTCAATTCAAAGTATCTAGTTTGTACAAAGATTTGAGAGAACATCAAATCTTGCAAACTCCTATTGTAGATGTTGGTAGTGTATTGCACACCTTTCCTAGTCGGCGATTCTGCTTATTCCATTGGAACCTTTCTTATGAAAAATTATAAGGTTCCTAATGATGAAAACAAAAGAGATTTGATTCATCAATGAATTCAACAAGAGTTATAATGAGAAACCGCTTTTGGGAGTTAGAAAAATAGATAAAGAATCTTGAGGCATTTTAATTCCAGATTGGATGAAGTAGCTAGAATTATAGCGGCTTGTTGTTGGTTGCACAAAAACTGTGAAATGTGGCACGAGGCAGAGCCTTTTGTAGCTAGGGGTGTGGATAGAGTAGATCCCTTGTTCGATTCCCAACAAGGGGATCTACTTTGGAAACGTCCGTATCCCGATCCATAGAAAAGGTGAGCGGGCAAAGAGACATGGAGAAGTATTGAGAAATCTACTTTTTACTCTATAGGTTTTCAATAACTCAAATCAGTGATGTAATCTTGGTTATGTATTATTTTATGATTATATCATTTTTTTAAGGTGTTTATTAGCTATTTCAAGATTTAAAAATATTTTTCCTCTTTTTTTATCAAAATTTTATCTATTACTCAAATTCTAGTCACTTAAGCCACTTTATAATAATTCGGGTCTTCTATAAATTATTTGATGATTCGAACATATGTATAGGATTCTTATTGGCTATTACAAACTTAAAAACCATCTTCATCATGTTAATTTTTATACATTTGCATACATCATTCCTTTCCTAAGCAAAATTAATCTTGAGCACTTCAAGAAAAATATTAGATATTAAAATCCTCATCTTTCCATCATTTTTTTATTCCCCCATATTCAGATTCTGGATGGTCGACATAAATGGACATGTAGATGGGTTATTTTATTTTTATTTTTTTTATAATCCCATCATATTTATAAGGTTTTTATTAGCTAGTTCAAGTACCATAACCTTTTTCACCCTCATTTTATTTCTTTTTCGCCTCCTATTCAAGGTTCAAATGAGTAAAAACTTTTGGAAGGAACTCATAGCATATAGATGCGTTGTTCTCAAAATTCCTTAAACATCACAATCATTTCTACAGTGTCATAATTAGCGTATGTATTTGTTATTTATTATTAATTTTTTTCTTCTCACCTTCTTTATATTTTCTACCAATTATTCAAAGTTTTGGTCGGTAAGAGGTAAGCTAAAGTAATTTGTGAAAAGTAGTTCGGATCTAAAACCATTTTGATGCTTCCATAATTTTTATAGAATACTAATTAACTACTTTAAGTATGAAAAACCCTTTCCATTAACCCTTTTCTATTTACCTTAAAAAACCTCTTCTACTTTGAAATATGAAAAATTAATTTCAAAATGAGATACATAGATTTAATTAGTTAGCTACATGGTTTTAGATTTTTCATGTCCTTATAGGTACCATTTGAATTCAACACAAAATAGACAAACTTTTATTGATGTTAAAAATACACTACAAAACCAATCCAATTCAAAACAAAAACAAAGGTAGAAACTACATTCTTGAAGGTTTGCAACAATTGCAAGTCTCTGTAAAATAAAATCCAAACACGTCAACTAGAATCAAGAAGTAGAAGAATCGTTTTTCTTCGGAATCTCTGCAAATAGAGCCGCCATCTGCAAGTTTCCTTCTATAGCTAATTTGCGCCCCTCCTTCTCGTTGTCAATCAACTTCTCTGTCAATTTTAGTTTTATTTTCTCCAACTCAACAAGACCGGAACTAATTGAAGAAATGACAGTAGCTATGGCATCAATACCTTCAAAAATCTTGCGCTTCTTTTTGTTGGGCCTGCGGTTCACTTGCCTCTCATATCTAGGAGCCCTAGCAGCCTTAGAGCGGGGAGTGAGATTGGAAGTCGTAGAGGAAAAAAGAGAGGGCGGTAGAGTTTGAAGAATCACATCCTTGTGACTCATAACATGCTCATGCTTCTTCTTATCCTTGTATAAAAAAGAGCTTCCTTGATCACTGCCATTTGAAATGCCATTGACTTTAGCAGTGCCGGAATACACACAATCAAAAAGGGCAAACCATGAAGTCCATGTTGAAGGTGTCGCTCCGTTCGCTGACTGCTTCTCCTTTTCTTCATGGTATAAACTTCTCATCTTCCTCCATTCTTCCTTGTTTGTTAGCCGGTATGTAAAGTCTCCTCTGGAAATTGTACATTGATGACATCGGCGAAGTAATCTCAATTCTCCACCTTGAAAGCCTTTCTTTTATACTCCCAATATTTTTCCTCAACAATTTTGAACAAAAAATGGAGAACTCTATCACTCCATTTTCTCTCATAACTTGCCTTTGGAATCACATTTTGAGTCCCCCAACCTCCCTGGGGCTATCCTCTAGCAGTATCGCCAATAGGCTACCTCCCAAGTCACCCATTGCAAAAAAAAAAAAAAAAAAAAAAAAAAAAAAAAAAAAAAAAAAAAAAAAAACTAAAAATGCTCACAATTGAACAAACCCTAGTTACGACTATGAGTCTTCCAAACGTCCCTCGATAGTCTTTGGAGTCACTAAGGTCTCTAGAGGAGTCCATGTGCACTCACTTGTGGAAGCCTTTTGCAGAGACGGTTTAGATTCACGTTCGTGAGGAAGGGTGTTGATTTTAGCGTTATTTTTTTTTTACTGTTGTACCTTGCACGTGATTGATTGAGCAAAGTGAGGGAGAGGTAAACAAACGAGAGTTGCGCGCGAAGAGCGGACTCTTCCGTCCGCCTGGGTTTGAGCAAACGCGGAGACGTCGGAGCTGCACTGAACGCTTTCAAAAGGAGCCGTTTGGCTCATGTGAGGAGACATAGTAATTGATTGAAAATTTGATTGTTGGTTGTTATGTTACAGTTATGTACTGCAAACTTTGTCGTCACATATGACATGTTATGATTGTTTGTTGTCACTACGAACGGTCAAAAGATCGCTATCTATAAACATATTTCAATCATTTACTCTTAATCGCTGCGGACAATATGAATCCTATAGTTATAGGATCTTAAATTTCTCTAAGCGTATATCTTTAAGCCTAAAAAGATCCGCGCGCCGAAAATCAAGAGATACAAGAATGGAAGGCCGTTTCATGGCTTAGAGGCCGTTTCCAAAACCCTTAAAATTATATCTCTAATAAAAGAATCATTTCGCCTCATCAACAACCTTTATCTCCTCATTGGGGACTTAGACGAATTATGAGCGGTAGTGCGAGAAGTCGCAAGGCCTTGGTCTCCCAAGCCTTCGTAGGTCTCTTATCTTTGAGATGTCCAACGAGAGTTAGGATCTCTATTTGTATAGGATGTTTGGCTGAAATTTGTTGTCAAGGTAAGATTTGAAGATCAAAACAATCTCCATTGGCTGCAATGACCTCAATTTCCACACCTTCTATGCTCTTATGTATTCCGATTACAAAACATGTTTCAATTTTCTTAATACATGATGCTGAATTTTTTTCAACAACGTGTTGTTTTTGCCTAATTCTGATCAATTCTACTATTGTACTAATTTTTCACTCTTTTGTTCTAAGTGTTGATACATGGCTCAAATTGCACATTCGGATGCATGTGGTCATCCATAGATTGAAGTAGACAGTAGAAGCGTGCAAAAAAAAATTCAACATTTTATTCAAACAATACCGCCCTTATAAGATTGCAAATGGAGGCTCCGGATCATGTCATAAAGAGTGCAAGTTCTATGATGTCTTTCATCAATGGTGGCATTAAATCGGTACTATTTCCAACCATGTTACATCAATGGCAAGCGATATGTCATTTCAAGTTTCAGAAAATAATAAGGAGGAAGTGAAGAAAGTACTTATTTCAGCAAGAGACTCTACCTCTTATATATAACAAACCAAAATTTGCAAAATCAAACCCTCACTATCTTCGCTCAAATGGTGAAGAATTCTACTATTATGGTTAGAAATTTCAAGGAAACAAATGCCTTGTTACAGAAAGTAGAAAGACAAATGGACCGCTTAATTGATAACCTCTGTATTCCACTCTTCCTCACTCTCCATGCTAGGAAAGAGGATTTTATCCTTTTTCAACAAATGTGCTTCCCAAAAAGATTTGGGCATCAATTCATGTGATTGAGTTGCTTGAATCAATAAATTCTTGACTCGTGTTTCTTTCTCCAATCGTCTCTCTTGTAACTTCGTATTGTCAACTTCTTCAAAGCCATATTTGTTGTCGTTCTTTGTCGTATCTTCGATTTCCTCCATTGACATATCTATCTCACCCAAACCGCCTTATCTCCCGTGCTCCTTCTAACGCACCATTAAAAATATCACCTTTCTCAAATTGTTTCATCACGCGAGAGTTCTCTCTCTTCATCATTTCTTCACTTTCCCTCGCCCAATTATCGTCAACAGTTCCTTATGAATGATACTCAAATTATGCAAACATATGCGAGTGGTCACTAAAAATGAAATATACCTGAAAGACATCTTTATCTTTTTCAAAAGGATTTTCCAATGCCTCTTTGAAATCCAAAATTCCTTCTCCAGGGACATTCTAGTAGAGAATTTGATAAAATTCCAATGTGTCTTGGCTCTTGGCAAACCCTCATTTTTCCCTTTAGAAAGAGAATACAACCACATCCTCATGGCATAAGCGACATCACCTACAAGTTTTTAAGGTGCTAAAAGTCCAGTCATGAATTTCTTCCCAATATGTGAATCTTGAAACGAAGTCCAATCATAGCATCTATTCGTCCACTAGAAATTATAATCCCAAAACTGACATTTAGCATCCACTACTCTTTGGAGAAACATCAAATAAAATTTCTTTCTATAATAAGAAGTAGTAGGGTCTAAAGGAAGGGCTATGGTACAAATATGACTACCATCTACTGCTCGTATTACACAAGGAAGGTCCCTTAATTCCTCAAATTCTGCGGCAATTCTCGTTAATGTATCCGCGGTTTGTTTTTCAATTACTAATGGTTTTAGATGTTTTTCAACCGCCACACCAAAGTCCTGAACAATAATAGAAACCGTACTCTCATGAATCCCATTATTTCAGCACATCCCCGCAAAGTGTTCCGACTACAAAGTCTACGAAGAGAAATAGCAACTCGGGCTTCAAGAAAAATTGCACATCTCATGTTTGTATTTACCCGATATAATGAAGGAGCCAAAACACGACACAAATGTTTTCGGGAAGTAACCTTGAATGTTGTCCAAACAAATGTAAGGTGTAGCTCCCAAACTATTGATTCTCCAAAAAGAAAAAGGTTGTTCTACCCTGCATCCAAGCATCTTGTGCCACCCTTGAAACGCCACCGCCTTCCACCATGATGGCATACATTATAGTCATGGCACTATAATGTTGGGCCAAGGCCAATTGTTGCAAAATTGCAACCATGAATAAAACATGCTAAACAGCCATGAAGATAACAAGTGCAATTACCACCTATGCCTTCTCTCATCCATCTTTACCAAAGATAAAGAGAAAGATGAAGATAGGTCGATTTTGTCAAAAAAAAAAAAAAAAGATCTTATAGCCTCTAGAAACAGCCCCAAGGACTTTACACATAGAAGAATTGGCCCCCACTTTACAGATTTTACAATGTGTTCTCCAAGCAGCGCATGGACTCGAAAAGTGAGTGAATTGGCTTGGAGATTCGTTGGCCTGTACTCCCTATGTATAGCGTCCCTTATAATTTGGAACCGGGCAGCTATGCATTTTATATGTCATACATATACACATAGTTTATATCAATGATCACAATTGGATAAAGACTTTCATCAATAAATGCACCTAGGGTTGCTCATGTTCTTCATGTCTCCAAGAATTTGTGCCTCCTTGCAAGTATGATATAAGCGCTCACTCTAAAATTTGTGAAAAAAACTCGATAATATACTTAAAAGCATATCAACCATAGTAGCCTAAAACTCTCGATACCATTGAGAAAAAAAAATCGGAAACGGACCCAATTAGTGTATAAAGATAGAGCATTAATTTCTTACAACCAAGCTAAATTTAGATTGGAGAGTTATTTGTGGATCTCCGGGGGTAATTTAGATAGGAAAGTTTTTCATGTTCTTGATAACATTTCACTTTTCATTATTGAAACAAAACAATAAAATTATCCCAGATTTTCATAAATTTATTTGTAGTGTTCGCTCAATTCAAATTGCTCTTAACCCTTAAACACCCAAGCAAGCCCAACATACTTGCTACTGGGTGTATTTCCCACAGTGCTAAGCGTTTAAGGGTAAGGTAGGAGTCCTGAAAACCGTCTGAATTTCAGCTTTGCATACTTGGAACAGTGGTGTAAAATTTTAATTATTTTTCGATGGTCTGCAAAGCTAGTGCAAATCCATCGCAAAAAAAAAAAAAAAAAAAAAAAAAAAAAACATTTTTTGAGTAATCCTATAATTTCCTGTGAATTTTTGAATCTCGAGTCTTAGGAGTCTTACTACCCGAACATAGAGTCTTTGGCTTTTTGCAAGGTTGTATTCGAAAAGTGTGGATTGAATGTCCCAAAATGAATTAAAATAGGTTTAGAACCGACATAGGAGTTGTCTAAAACCGTTCAAAGATGCAAGGAGGGAGCTAAAAACAGTGGATGGTTCCCAAAACCTGTCAGTTTACCATGAACGGACGGTTCTACAGCCCCTACCCATAAACCTACTGTGCGGTTTTTGGGGCTGGACGGTTTTCACGACTCCTACCTTAATTGCTTTTTGTATTCACAAGCTAACTTTGGTTCTCTACATTTTTTTTCTTTTTCTTTTTCTTTGAACCAAATTATGAAATAATCAATTGACAAAGCCATTATTCCGTAATTTTATGTTGTAGTTTTTTAATTTAAGAAGCCAACAAATGTATAAAATGTTTGAGAAATACATCAATGTCAGGTCATAAAAATCAACTCCTTTTAGATTATTATTTTTTTTCGAGAGCTGCCCGTAGAGAGAGAGGGAGAGGGCCAACAGTAATGTAGCCATCCGACATGCCTATGGGGTCCCACTTTTGGGCACAATAAAAACAAGTGTTACTGCAGCTGGCCATTCAATCAATGCAGCCACTACGTTCACAGCAGAGCCAGGTAAACATCCCATTTAAAGCATCGTTGAATCAATAAAATCCTTAAACAACACTCTTCCACTGACTTTTATTTTTTTAATGAAGATTCCAATTAATCCACATTGATAGCCTAATAAAAATATTTTACTATAGTCATGGGTATTTTTGAGGTTGCTGCGTAATTACTCTTTACTTCTGGAAGATGAGTTGGTTGGTGCAAGCTCTAAATGGACACCTTGGAACATTGGAAGTGTTTATTGTATTTTTTATATGACATACCCTCTCTCGGAGCTCTGTATAAAGAGGCTACGAATAGGGATTGAGGCAAATTGTACGTCCCCGCCTTAGCCTAAGGGCAGCTCGTAGCACGTTGTTGAGGGTTCCGCCTCCGGCCTTCCGAGCCTCACTCCCGTTGTGCCTTCTAGTCACGCTGCTTGCTCTTATCCTGTGCTCCCGCGCTCACTTCTCTTACCAATGCCCACGAGCGCTCTAAGGAAGTAAAGAAGGCTCGAAAGCATGTTTTTCTTGTGTCCTCAAGCATCTCGTTTCCTTAATCCAATCAAACTTCAATCAAATAACCATGCTCTCATCTTAGCTGGCATAATTCTCACCAAGTTATGCAATTATACTTAAATTGTGCTTAAAGGAGACACAAAATAATTTATCGCCAATGAAATTGGTGTCTTGGGCAATGCATGCATTGTTGATGTCTATAAAGCACTTCATGAACAACTCAATTAGTTTTGCTTAAGACAACAATTTCTATCTACGATAGCAATTTCTGTTTGCGACAACAATTTCTGCTTGCTCAAGACATTTATTTCTGTTGTGGAGGAGGATTTCTACTACTCTAATATTGTCTTTTAAGATTCTTATCTGTAAGAAGTTCCGTCATCTGGAAATTTTTGTTCACAACTAACTGTAGATGCACCTCATGATACAACTTGTTCAATAGCATTTTGTTGGGAAGAAGTCGACCTACTTTTGAGGACAACTCGGGACAAAGTCTTGGATTTTGCGCTTCCTCGGTGGTCAAAGCTTCTTGAAGTTCCATCTTAATTGTGGATTTTAGATTGAAAAGGAAAGACAAAAGAGGTCAAATGAGTGGGAGCCTTACGAGCAGGAGTAGTGAGGGCGCTGGTCCAAGAAGTGAGCACAGGAGCAGCGAGCATCGTGACTGGAAGGCGTGGCTGGAGGCGGAACGCTAGGGAGCTTGCCGCGCAAGGTAAACTCGATCTACAAGCTGCCCTCGTGCGACGACAGGGACATGCAGTTTGCCTAGATCCCCATTCGTAGCCTCTTTTTATAAATCTCCCCCTCTCCCTCTCTCTTTAACATTTATTTGTAGTAAACTTGCAAGAATGTCTATACTAGGAAAGTGAAGATTTTAGGGTTGGAGATTAACCCGAAGTCAAAGCATAAGTAAGGGCCGGTTTACAATATAGTGTAGAAGTCCACTGGTCAAGAAATCAAGAAGAAATCTCAATTGTAATTGATTGAAATTGAGGCTCTTGAAATGTAATTTGTTGAAAATGAAATTCTCGACCAACCGTGGCCTTCTTCAGTGAAGTGTAAACCAACTTTAAGTCTGCAAGGTATTGTGCATGAGGTTACAACAGATTGAACAACTTTCATTCTTAAGTTAAGAAATCATACAAGATTTGAAATGTTAAAAATAAGACTCAAAAGTGTAATGTTTGGTTGCAATTTTAGTAAAATTCTTAGTGGGCACTTGCACACTTACTGAGGCATGGGGGGGGGGGGTAGATTCCCTCTTGGACCTATTTGAAATCGATTTTTTTGTTTTGATATCAAAAGTAGGAAAATTTTGAAGTTGACTCTTATTTTTTTAATAGTTTTACTTTAAAAAAATATACGTACTTTTTAAGATAATATGGCAACACATGATATAGAGACACATGGTTTTTAGCTTGTTTTATGTAGTAAACTTTGTGTGGTATCCTATTGTGTAGCAAAAGAAGAACCCCTGACTAGGTTGGTCCAAATCGATTGACTTATCCTTGAATGTATGCCTAGGGTTTATAACAAATGTGGTACAACTACTAACCCCACTTATGATGAACATTCTTTTATACATATATATCCACTCAAAGTAATGTAGGATCTTTGTTTAGTATACTTGGCAACATATAGAATACACCAAAATGTTAATTATCATCTCTAATTGTTTCAAATCCCCGCGAAAAGAATATTTGAAAATCTTCTAATGTTGTTTAGTGGAAGCACTTAGTAAATTCTAAAACTGGAGTAGAAGCAAATTAATTGAGTATATCAAAAAGAGGGGACTTATGTAGATATATCAGATATGTGCATGACAAATATGTAATATTTAGAACACAAGTATATGGATCTATGTTTTGCAATGTTTGTTATTGTGTATTAAACATTTTGATGCAGAGGTTCATCAAACACACCAAAATAGCACAACACAACACTTGAGAAATAAAATGGTTACCTCATGGCCATTTGAATACTAAATAGGTTGTTTTGTCGTGTGGGCATAGCATCGAGGATAGATCAAATGAACACTATATTCACGCGAACCCATAGGACTCTTATTCTTTTCCTTTCTAACAAGAAATGGTTAATTAATTTTCACTCTCTGAGCCCTCAAATCTTGAAAAGCTTTACCGTCCTCTCTCGTCAATATTCAAACCCATGTGGTCAAAACTTACAATTTTCTATACCAATAGTAGATTTCATGTTTGAAATCAACAATGCAACAACAATATCTTGTTCATTTATTTCAAAAGCAATTGGAAGTACAAATATTAAGCCTATCTCATCACCGATTCTTAAAACTAGGCTATCAAAAACTTGTGAATCCACGTAGCTAGATCATTACATGGATAAGCTTGATCATCAAATGGTTAAGAATACAAAAAAATTTACTATGATACTAGAGTAGTTTACATTTTCACCTCATCTACAACCTATGCATGGAAATGGAGAAGCACAACTCATACAATATTGCAAAAGTTGCCTTTTTTGTAAAGGGATACCCAAAAAACTATTTGAAAAATATGTTAGAATCTCGTGGGTGTAAAGGGATAATCTATATTTAGGAAGAGTACTTGGAGTGTGAGTGATCATGGCTGCGGAGACTTGAATTGCTGCCCGTGAAATATCATAGTTGCCATCATAAGTACGGGCAGGCAGCAAAAGGTCAGCTTAGAATGACACCAACCCATCCACAAACGGGAAAGGACGTCAGAGGCAACTATCATCCAACTACATTCATCACCGCACGTCAACGTCCCCCTCCCCACATTCCCCCACCGCGGACGCGCGTCCGCGTTCACACCCTTCTCGCACCCTGGCTTGCTCCATCCAATGGCCCCAGCGTAGTGGTCGCGCGATCTGCTGCCATTCCATCGCCGACGCCGTCCCTCCCTCGCTTCGCAGATCCCAGTTTCCGGAGCATTGCCCAAGAATTTCTCTGGAGATCTGACGCTCGCTAGCTTAGCCCCCCTTCCTTTTTCTGGTATGCTCGCTTGCTCGCTCGCTCGCTCATTCCCATTTAAATTTTTTTTGGGTTGTTGGTTTTCCTCCCCTAGAAACAAAACTCATGAGATGGAAACATGAGCAAGGGTTTGATGAGACCAGGGTTTTAGATCCATGGGGTTAGGTTAGAATAGAATGCGAGAGTGGGAGCTCTCCGCGCACAATGTGGTAACAATACGAAGGGGTGTTGTAATCTAGGGCGGAAAATATGGTTTGGTTTCGCTATGGAAGAAGACTAGGGTGCGGAATGTGAGAGAGGAGATCGCTCGCTACGATGTGAAGATAGCTGGACCGTATTTTTCGGACAATGGGGGGAAGACAACGCCAATGTTGCTGCAACAATGAAACCCAGGAAAAAGTTGTTAGGGCACCTCAGCATTATTATGGCGTTTGACGCCAATGATCATCGATTTTAGTTGGGAGTGTTTTTCCAACGCCCAACCCCCCTTCTAACACCCTGGCGGCCGAAGAGATGTCCGCTGCAGTGAGCCCGACTCCATTTGACCGCCCTGCCCGAACTAGTAATCGCAGCAATAACTTGGTGAGCTTGTTTTTCGAGGATCTGCACCTCTGCATTGCATGTTTTCGCTCTAGATCTGCCACCTCAAGCACACAAATTAGGTCATCATTAATCCACTCAAAATTTGAATACTCACTTCCGAAGCTCAATAGCTCGCTTTCATTGATCTGCGGAGCCATTTTAGAAACCCTATCTTTCCTGCAGTAAATGGAAGTTTTGACGCTTTTTAGGGCATATGATTCTTGTGAGTAGTGATTACATTGGAGTACTTAGAATTTTGAACTCAATCATAAGTCCGCTGTGCAGGTTTACAAGAGCGGGCCACTCTACATCTCATCGAAAGGTGCGAATATCTTTGGAAATGAGGATGAATCATTGTTACAGTTTGGTGGAGATAATCGGTTACTGAGATTGGTTTAATGGCTACTCAGGTTTAGGTTGGAAGTCATGGAAACGACGCTGGTTCATTTTGACTCGAACGTCACTAGTGTTTTTCAAAAATGACCCGGTGAGTATCAACGTGCATATCCATATCAAGTCAATGTAAGGTTATGATCGGTGACTATTTTGAGAGGTAGGGAGAAGCAGCAGTTTCTGATCTGTGATGATTTGGGTGCAGAACACATATCCCTCGAAAGGGGGTGATATGAACCTGACGCTTGGAGGAATTGACTTAAACAACTCCGGCAGGTAATCATCGACTTTATTGTACAGAATCAATTAGTGCCCTCGCAATAGCAGTTGAACTAATCACCTATGATGGACATGTGAACAGTGTGCTTGTACGTGCGGAGAAGAAGTTGCTGACAGTCTTGTTTCCGGATGGAAGGGCTTTCACTTTGAAGGTGATCACTTGTTTTTTGATCCATTTATAACTAGGTGGTGAATGATTCAATTGCATCAATCGTTAAAGTATCTCATTTCGGTCAGTGCTTAAATGGAATCTCTAGAGCAGTTGAGACACGATACATGGATTCAGGGTTTAAGAGATGACAGATGTCACAAACAGTCTGTTTTCATCTATGAAGATGGGTCCGGTGTCCACATGTGGAAACTTGGCTAGTTTGACTTCTTTCTGGTTCTTAACGTGGTTATTGTACTTACAGGCGGAAACAGTTGAAGATGTGGACGAATGGAAAGACGCATTGGAGCGAGCTCTTCAGGCTGCCCCGAATGCTTCGACTTTGAGTAATAGTCCAAGCTTTCAGACTGAGGCTCTTGAGTCTCTCGATGGGTCTTCGGAGCAAGGTGGGTCTTGGCCGTTCAAGTCTCATTTCGAACTGTAGGGAAGTTGATTTTAGTGTTCACTATCTAGACCTCAAAATCGCCTGTGTATTGACAGGTCTCATAGGAAGCCACCGGCGACCCGTCAGATCTATGGTCGTTGGACGACCAATCTTACTAGCCTTGGAAGATATTGATGGAAGTCCATCGTTTCTGGAGAAGGCTCTTACGTTCATCGAGACACATGGTATGCCATTCCACTTGCGTTTGTTGCATCGAACGCACTTTGGCATTCACTAACGTGATGCTTTCTGTTCACAGGTGTCGGAGTGGAAGGTATTCTGCGGCAATCTGCGGATGTTGAAGATGTGGAGCGACGAGTCCGTGATTATGAACAAGGTTTCTTGCTGTGTGTGTTGTTGTTTCTGGCACTTGGTGATAAGCAAAGTACAAACAGCTGACTCTTGTTATCCATTTACTCATGTTTCAGGGCGGAATCAGTTTTTATCTGATGAAGATGCACATGTCATTGGCGATTGCATCAAGGTTGGATTTCTGACGTCTTTCGATGTTGTGAAAAAGATTTCTTCTTCAAGAGTAAAGGCCTAACTTGTAGTTTTTTGTTGGGAGCAGCATGTGCTGAGGGAGTTGCCGTCATCACCAGTTCCTACACCATGCTGCACAGCACTTCTCGAGGCTCAAAGTAATAACACCTCATTGCACACTGATTCAAACTATCGTCCTTGGTGCAATCTATTGACATTTTTTTTATGTGCGCAGGGTTAGAGGGTAAGGGGACTCGTATCCAATCAATGAAGGCAGCTGTTACTGATACATTTCCTGAGCCTAATCGACGACTTCTCCAAAGGTAATGAGAAGTCTGAAGCTAGTAGCTCTTACTCTGAAGCTGATCTTGTTCTTGTGTTACTTTTGTCTTACCCAAGGTTGTGCTGTTTTGCAGAGTTTTGAAAATGATGAGAACAGTATCAGCACACACAGATGACAATCGAATGACTGCGTCAGCTGTTGCTGCATGTATGGCTCCTCTGTTGTTGCGTCCTTTGTTGGCTGGTGAATGCGGACTGGAGGATGAGGCCGAAGTTAGTCCGGACAATGCTGCTCAGCTCCTGGCTGCTACGGCTGCTGCTAACAATGCGCAATCCATTGTTACCACTCTGCTTGAAGAGTATGACCACATTTTCGAAGTAAGTCACTCTTGCTGGCTCTCATTTGTTTACATTTTCAATGTTTCCTTGTTTCACTTGTATGTCCTGGCTTCCTATATCGAATATATTGCTATGCTTATGGATCTTGCTCAATTCGCATTTATTCCTCTGCAGGATTATGGTTTACAGCGTGCCCCGCCGTCTCCTCAAATATACGGAACGCTCGAGGCAAGCGAAACCGAAGCATCATCTGACGAAGAGGATGATGAAGGATTGCACGCAATAAATGAAGGGGAAGGCAACTTTCACGATGCGGCAAACGATTTACAGGAAGAGGGTGACGACTACAACGAGCGTGCACTTTCGGGCACTCTCAGCGAAAGCAGTGGCAACCTTGGCAGTGATGTTTTCGACTACAAGGTGTTTGAAGGTGGGGATTCCGACAACGAGTGCTCAGGAGGATTTGGTTCTTCAACTGTGAGACCCAAGGGGAGCACCAAGGCTTGGTCAACGCGCTCTGTGCAACTAGGAAGTGAGGACCAGAATCACTTGCCCTCAGTAACTGTGGACAACGGTGTGTTCAACACGAATATTGCTGGAGCTCGAGGTCGGTCCTCTCCATGGAGAGATGGCAGGCTGTCACCACCCATGAACACACCGCAATCTGAGAAGACCAGCAATAACAACACTGTCACCAAGCCGCTGGCCTCGACGTCCATCAGCAAGCGAACATCTCTGTGGGGTCTTACTGCAGTACGTGCACATCTGAGATTATCACCGCATGAACTTCACTGTTGCATGTTACTCACCAATCTTTATTGAAACTGTCTGAGCAATGAATTCGATTCGCAGGTGACTAACAAGAGTGCAAATTCGGATGTCAACGATTCATCTGGAGAGGAAGAGTAGGTTCTCCACAACCTGGTTGTTGTTACATTCTTGGTTTATGATGGCTTAGCCTGAAGCTTATGAGTACTCTATGCTGATCCTGATTTTATTGTGGTGTTTGTTCCTTGACCCGTAGATTGGCCATCCATCGATTGGAAGTAACCAGGACTGATTTGCGGAACCGGATTGCTAAAGAGGTATGCTTCTCTTATGGATTATGGTTTTTGCTTGTACCTTCTTTCATGTTTCTCACGAATAAGTTCGGGTTGCTTGCATCATACAGTAGCAGTCAGTCATTTCTAGATGTGTACATGTTAGCAACCTCCAGTTTCACCTACAGGGGAAATCCGAAGTACCTTGTCAGAAGGAATTGTAAGTATCTTGTCTTTCTTCTTGTATCATTATGGTCGTCGTCAGTGTGACTAAATTGTGTCGTTTGGAATCTGCAGGCAAAAGGTAATGCAATCTTACAAGCCAGTTTGGAGAGAAGAAAGCAAGCTTTACACGACCGTCGGCTCGCACTTGAGCAAGATGTATGTTCCAACCACCAATCTTGCAACTAATGCCATAATCTAAGCCTCTCATTTGTCATGTAGGCTTGTGCAGTAACTCAAGCCGTTGTGAAGCTTTCTGACAAAGTGTGTTATGCTGGTGTGTGGTCAGGTGGCAAGATTGCAAGAGCAGCTCCAAACTGAGCGAGATTTAAGAGCTGCTCTGGAAATTGGGCTTAGTATGTCGGCCGCTCAGTTATCTGGTGCCCAGTCTCTTGACTCCAAGGTAAGTTGAAGATGGCCGGTCTCAATTTTGGAGTCGTTACCTTAATCTAGACCACATTATGTTGCCTATTCAGTATTTTCTGATGTAATCTCGTCGTGCCGTTTGTAGACAAGAGCGGAAGTGGAGGAGATAGCCGTTGTGGAAGCTGATGTTGCAAGGTTGAAGCAAAAAGTTGCTGAGCTGCACTTGCAGTTGAACCAGCAACGCCAACAGCAACACGGGATGTCGCTCTCAGACTCTAACGAGCGTCAGCAGCGAGTCAAAAGTCTGCAAGCTCAACAGTAAGCTTCTGTGGGTGTGGAGGCACTAGTTTTCTATCAGCGTCAGAAACAGTTTACATCACATCATTCATCTTGATTGGTATCCAACTGAGCCGTTTTGAATGTTCTTGCAGAAAAATTCTGCAACAAGAGCTTGATTTGACATTAGCCCTTTGCCATCACGAGAAGCAGAAGAACGAGGTTATACTCCTTCTCCTTTTCACGTCCTCTGAAACTCCCTCAGTTAATTTGATTATTTGCTGATACTGTCTGCATTTATTGCAGAATGTCGATGGAATGGGTGCTCAAGAAGACACAGCTGCACTTGAGCATGTAGTGAATCAACAACGTAATGCACTTGCAGAAGCAAAGGTACGTGGACGGGAAGAGCACGCAATTTGCAGAGTAATAGAACCATGTTTCCTCTCTGAGTATGATGTTGACTGGCACTTAGTTGTGGTTGGGTGCACATGCAGGAGGCTCTCATGGCCGAACGAGCTCGAGGTTTGAGCATGCAACGGCGAAGCAGCCCTCCACATGAACTATCTGGAGTGAGTGACTGGAGAACGCTTCGTCCACCTGCAGGGCCGTCAGCCGCTGGTCGCCAGTTCGCTTGGAGAAATCAGCCTGATCCCTCCAACCTCTCTGAAGACATGAAGCTTGCCAGTTCGGACTGATCGAATCGTTAGAAACCATGCATCCTGGTGGGAAACGCCTTCATCTCGACCTCGAGGTACGCACTCAATCCAATCCATATCAATCTGTTGCACGACGTCCATCTTGTTTAGAATCAATCTACACAGTACTCCGTAACGTCTATATAAATAGAAACTCAAAACCTTAACAATTAATGTGAATCAGTCGTTTGAATTCCTTGACTGATGTGAGAATGTGTGTGGGTGCAGAGCGGCAACACAAGGATACCAGTGTCACATCGGCAACCACCCACAGCGTCAGCGGCACTGGTGGAGTTAACCACACGGCTGGACTTCTTCAAGGAGCGGCGATCGCAGCTGATGGACCAACTCAACAGTCTGGATCCAAGCTTAGTGCCCACCACTCTCAGCGGCCATGACTTGATGCCAACGTCTCCATCGAGAAGAAGCCCGTGAATGAGTAGAATGATGAATTGAACAGTCATTTTTTTTGTCTTTCTCTGTTCTTGCAAAATTTTCTGGTAGCTGGATTGTGTAGAACTATCAGTTAGTCAGTCAGTCAGCTGTAAAATGTTTTAGTGTAGGAGTTGCAAGGAGATCGCTAGAACATCCATTTATCTCCTCATGTGGGATTGGATTTCAAGTGGACCCAGTGATCATCCTCAGTTGAAATTGGGAGCCAGCCAGTTCCAGGGTCGGTCAGATTGACATTGATTACAACAGTTAGTAGCTTTTAGCATTGGAAGCACCTTGTATAGCATTGCATTGGGGTGGTGCAAGCCCTCTCGTTTCATTTCATGAATGTTTGTTTCGGAGCCGTCTTTCATTCAATCCCTTCAAATCTCTTCATTCTCTCCAGTACACTTCAGTGTCCTTGTAGTATTTTTCTACGGTTGTTGTGTACCTACATTGTTTTGTCATGCCATTTGTATGTGTTCTTGTTTTATAATGATTACCGCCTGTAAGTCATGCAGGATTTATGGTCATATGGATCAAGAAACTAGGTCATACGCATGGATGCATCGTGATTTTGCAGTACAGCATTTTGCAGTGCAGCACCCTCCAGATGATTTACGAATTCAGTTGTGAGGGTTATCTTTCAATCGACTTTAGACATTGCCCGTGCACTCAAAAATGATCCGATTGTGCGGTACAACCAATTGGGAGTCTACTACGTCTTCAACCACATGGGAGTCTAGTACGTCTTCAACACAAATTTACACATCAACGAATAGATATAAAATATTTCTACTACCGTACTTCAAACAATATCAATGAATAAGTGTTAGTATACATTGCTTCAATTTGATGTTGAATATGAAAATTTGAAATGAGCTTACAAATGTGTTCTCATCATTTTCATTTTTATCATAATTATGGGTGGAAGCACACTTGGGTGGATCAAAAAGTACGTTACGCCCTCTAAATCTTGTAAATTTGCTTGTTCAATGGCCTTTCTTGGACCCCTATACATCTTAAAGTACCAAATTTTTTTGGATTCAGCTAAAAAGAGTGATGAAGTGGGCAAATCACTTGACAATTTTTTCAAAAATATTAGGAACATCTTGTAATTTGCACTTCTTGCTTTTTAGAAAAGTACGTTACAGCAGTCAAAAATGTTACAAAGTACTCCAACTTGGTAAGATTTGAGTTGCAAAGTACAAAAATAATTATATGGTTAGAGAGAGCACCTTCTAAGGTAACGTATGTAAGTTGTATCATTACTTTCCAAAAACTCATCCTTTCCTCACAATTTTTAGCGATCAAAGGGCACATTTTTTGACATGATGTAATTTAGTCAAAAATTAAACTTTTTAGGTGGATTTTTGTGCATTCCACCATATTCATACAATCCCCACGTGGGGCATTTGTACCAACTCATTGTTTTTGGCACCAAAGGCTACTTCTAAGGAATCAAGATATGGTACTTAGCATGTACTCTTTGTACAATATTAAAAACTTCCGATGGGGATAATTGTCATTATTGTGACTTTTATCACTAGCCCACAACCAAGTCTAGTAGTCCCCTTAATTCTCTTTAATTCACTATGATTTTTAACACTCAATGCTTCCTGTAAACCTTGTTTATTTGCAAATTAAGATTTCTAGTACCTAAAGTACCCATCAAAATTGGGCGTTGACTTTTGGTACTTCTTGAGTACAAGTATTTGTCCAAAAGTGATCCACCCTAGTATGCTTCTACCCTTATCAAGTTTATAATCATCAAGGCCTGCCTTTACTGGATTTAAAATACAATCGGTCACAATGTGCTGTGAGTAACAATCTTTTGAAGTATTTCATTACTTTGTGATGAGTCCAAAATGAGCATTAAATAGGGATTATTTGAGTCCCGACCTTTCTATTGATTGGATTTGAAATTTATCATTTTTATTATGAGATAAACATTATTAATTAGAACAACATATTAATTTACATAATTAAAAAAGCGGCTTTTTAGTCCGCGCCCAAATGGGTCAATTACAATATGGGGTTGTTATCATATGAATCAGACTCATCCAGCCCGGTTGGATTTATAACACATTCAACCACAATGAGAGTAACAATTTTTGAAGTATTTGATTAATGTTTTGTTTCAAGAACTTTGTAATTATGCCATTCTTAATCTAGTGAGCAGGGATAGTAACTAAATATATTTATTTTACAAATTATATCATAATTATTGAGGGGCTCACTAAGATGAAGGGCTGTAAGTAGTATTTCAACTTTGTTACAAGTGAATAATCGAATCAATAAAAAAAAAAATCAGTCAATCCCTGACCATAACCATTTCAATTCAATCGAAATTGAAGAATATAAAGTTCTCCATGGCCAGGAAATTTCTTTATTAGCGCTCATGACTTAAATTATTTTATTGGGCACCTGAAAAAAGTGATCACAAATTAAATGGTTGAAGCTCATTCTTCCTTCGAAGTGCACAACATGTTGAATGTCTCCTTTCCACTCAAAACTTCATTTCGTGTGTAGCCACGCTACATGACTTGTTACTTTGAAGTTCTTTATGATTTTTATTTTTTACTAAGCAAATTAGTACTTTTAGCAAGAAAGGGGTTAAATTTTTTTCAACGCAAGTAGTAAATTCTTTAATCTAAAGTAAAAAGTTATACTTGATTATATGATTGTGGATTATGAAACTTTTCATTGCTTGCGGTTGGAAATAGTGAATGGAATTTAATCCATCCCTTGCCGATTTGATTCTCTGTTATGATCTCCACACATCGAAAGGAATCATAAAATTCAAATTCATCAGAATGATTATTTGAAATACTTAATTGAAACTCATTAACTTCTTCTGTTATCACTGCATTATTTTTTTTTTTTTTTTTTTTGAAACAAATTGAGACACCTCAATTGCAAGTAAAAAAATAGGTTACAACATGGTGGCCCCTGGCCGGGATCGGCCAGGGCAGGGCCGACACAGGACTGAACCATACACATACAGGAACGACTAGGGTTCTGCCACTGCATTATTTAATGTTCGTTGGGTCGGTTAGTAAATCTTCTTCTGCAGATCTACCTAACTTAGTTTGAAGCATCCCCAAATTCCTGCACCAATCATTCCTATCATGCGAAGTTACCTTGTTTGGTGTCAAAGTTGATACTTTTATGCGGTTTTTGAAAAAGTAACCTTCACATTCTTTTTTCTTTTTCAAAGATTAGTTCCAACAATTGATGCCCAATTGGAACTTCAATATTAAAAAGAAAACAATCTTATGTGTGCACTCGTCGGCAGGTGCATGTTGACTAGATCAAGTGTCTCCAAAGTTTGTTACTCTAAAGCTTTTGATTGGTTTTTGTTTTGTTCATTCCCATTTTTTCATTATTTGAATTCTATTGTCTTGCTTGATGGTGCCATTGGAGGCAAAGGCGTGTAACAATGAGGTAATTATACAAAGCATGGGCCCCATCTTCTTGAATGCCATCAATGATATGGTGCCCGAGATAAAAATACCCTTTCTATATTCTTTAAAATTTATGTCAATGTAAGATTGAGCCACGTAAGTCTAATATGATTGTAGAAGCAAATTCTTGTTGAATGATGTTTAATGACCCAATTGATAAGTTTTTGTTGTAAGTTGGAACCTTATTGGAACTTTGGAAGTCAAACAAATAATGTTTGTAACTCAAGAAGGTACTCTTCTGTGAGCACTTTCTCTTGGGCAACGTACTCAACCATCAACCATCAATGTGGCCCTTGCCCAACTAAGCTTTTGGTATGTTTTTCTAGTCGTTGAGCCTCAAAGCTTTATTTGATTGTTCAACCGTCCGATGTTGTGTATGTAGTTCTTTGACACTCTTGATTTGTGAAACCACTTCTTAAGTTTGATTAGTGATCATTATAATATCATACACTATTAATCCTAAATCAACCTTCTTATTCATTCATTGAACTCAAATCTCCTGGACTACTTTCAATCAGTCTTTATTTTGAGCCAACGTTGTCAAACCGCAGCCGCGCCCGGAAACACTTGTCCGCCTGTTTGCTTGTGCGTTTACCTCAACACGCTTGATATGGCTAAGCTTTAAGGGGATCAAACCGGGCGGGCATGCCGCTCGCCAAGGACAATGGTCCGTCCGATCACCTCAACACGCCCGATATGACATGACCTTGTTTTGAGCCTCAAGTTTGAAGACATTGTCAACAAATCCTAAGGATGAGCTTTGTCAAATGATATATTCATTCTTATAAATCAAACAAGACAATTATATCATAAATAGGGTTATTGGTCAACCAACTTTAAGATCTTATTGTTATGAGTTTGAAATCTTAGAATCTTCTTTTGCTATTGCTCCATTTTGTACTACAAGACCCATAATTATGAGAGACTTCCATTGACTTGAAAGAGCTTGGCCCAAGTTGAAGCCTTGAAGGGTTAAGGAAAAGAGTTGACTTTTCAAGAGTAAGTGGTTTTGAACTTATTTTATTCTTTCGGAAATGAAAGTGTTTTACTTTTTACTTACCAATTAAGTAACTATGAGAAGTCTAATTAACACCCAACACCTAAACGAAAATCTAATCTTCATAATTACTTCTAGAAGTGGATATGGCGTTTAAGAACAAATAAGAGAGGAGCATAGTATTCCCTAATTAGTGGCGGTCAACCTCCTCCACCCATTGAACACCCTTGACCGTCACTTTCATTATGAAATACGTATGGTACTAGAATACGTACATCATATACGGAATTGACGCCGCCACCGGATCGACGACGATGGCGATGGCGGCGGCATTTAGTGGATGATCGACAGAGGCGGTGACCGGTCACGTCGTCACTGTAAATAATTGGGCGGGAAAACGGATTTGAATTTGAATGGGACCTATTTGAATTGGCGCCTCAATCGTTCGAATGCTGGCAAACTCAAGAGTGAGGCTGAACAGCAGTCGGTCTCATTCATGATCCACTCGATCGATGCTTTGGTTCCGGACGTGTAGATTGTTGGAAGTCATTCACGGAGTGACGCTTTGATTCGGTCGTCATGTAACCGGAAGGATTGGTGATGGTCGAAGAAGACGACACTTCACTCATTAGGAATACTTGCGCAGGCACTTCTTCCGTCGGGTCAGGAGCTTCTGGCTGCATTTGTCTCTGCCGGCATATGTGAAATAATTCTCGCTTCGATCTGATGGATCGATTTGTCAAGTGCCAGCAATCCCGGTCGCGCGCGAGTCTATGTAGGTACAAATTAACACTCTCATACGTAAACAGTGTTCAAGTATAATTTATCACTTGGTGTTCGTGAAGATCGACTTTCTGGAGAATTGAAGGGTTAGAATTCTAAAACATGCCTGCCTGTCGAAAACGTTAGTCGATCATAGTTAGCCAGTAGGTTGTTGATCGCAACTGGCATTCAGATATTAAGTGGAACCCGAACTTGGGGTGCGTTACACGAGTTCTCTACTCCGCTAGCGATCGACATTCGGGTTGCATGCAGCCCAGAAATTGAGATTGAAGTTACTTGTATGCATGTCATCGTAGTTGTATCTTGAGTCTCATCCCCCGGTTTGCTCTGAGTGAATTCGAGCCCCGTGACGTGTGCACACCATAGAGGAGCATGCCAACTAGTTGTAGTTCATTGGATGAAATGCTATGTTTTGTTTTTGAGTTTAGACAGTCGCTTGAAAACGAAATCAATGGTCATCTGCATATATTGCTTACGGCGATCGAGTGCATGCACGGGATAGATATGAGCCTCGAATTATGCGAGGAAATTTTTTTCGTCATTATCTCCAACTCGGCTGTAGTCACTCACTCTCATGTTTGCTAGCAAGACGGTCCGCGTGCCGAGGTTGAGGTCTTGAACCATGCTACGAGGTACCGAAGTCCGTTTGATCACGATCACAGTCATGTAGATGGGCATGTAAGTATAATTATGACGATGTAGAGCTTGATGTAGATTACTGAAGCCTATGAATTGCAAACTGTGGTCGTCGGATTAATCCGTGTGCACTCTGTTCGATCCTACAGAGTACAGACTGGTTCCAGGATTCTTTAATTCCGTGGGACTAATGATGACCAGCCATGAGAGAATTCGAGTCCCGTGTGCACACCATAGAGGAGCATGCCGATGAGTTGTAGTTCATTGGATCAAATGTTATGTCCTGTTTCTGAGTTTAGACAGTTCCTTGAAAACGTATTCTATGCTCATCTGCATAAGCTTACGGCGAGTGCATGGATTGGATGGATATGAGCCTCGAATTCACCGAGAAACTTTCTTCGTAATTATCCCCGACTCGGCTGTAGTCACTCACTCTCATGTTTGCGAGCAAGACGGTCCGCGTGCTGAGGTTGAGGTCTTGAACCATGATTGTCACTATTAACTACGAGGTACCAAAATCGTCAATTCCGATGGGCAGTGGATGTAGAGCTTAGATGGGTAGTAGATGTAGAGCTTGGTTTAGAGCACTGAAGCCCATGAATTGCAAACTGTGGTCATCAGATTAATCCGTGTGCACTCTGTTCGATCCTCTGCATCGGTTCCAGGATTCTTTCGTGGGACAAATGATGACCCCGGTTTCGGTAGTAATCCCTTCCAAATGAATGCTCGGCCAAGGACTCACGGAAGAGAGAGCGATGATCTCACGAATTCATACATGAACCGAGATGTTGTCGATCATAGCATTACAATGAAATCGAGGTACGACGTACGTGTTGAGACGTGAGCTTTCTTTTCCGGCCGTCAATCACATGGCTCGATTTGAGGTGAATTGCGTGGGCCGCATGCCCATGAACGAGGTTATGTATGCAATGGAAACCCAGTACCGTTACAGAACTGGTGGAGACGCATGTTCTGGCCCTACTTGACCTTACACCACGCGCTCGCGATTATTAATATTTGTGAAACATGATAGTTACCAGTGGGCACCTCTGTAACTTTGATTGTTGAACTTCGACGCGGAAGGAGCCATTTGAAGCTTAGCTAGTGCGGAGATACCAATGCGTAACTAGTGCGGAGTTATCAATGCGTAACCAGTGCGGAGTTACCAATGCGTAACTACAACTATATCTGTAACATCAAACGTACTGGATTCGTTAACTTTCTTTCCGTCGACCATATGACGACGACGACCCTTGTGGTGCTGTTTCGGTGCGTCCAGCCACTGGAGCTTTCATTGTTGGTGGAAAGGGGAATGTCAAGTTGCAGGCGGCCGAGAACAACCCTTAGTACATTGTCGTCGTTATTAGCTTCGAGGCAAGCTACTACTGTGCAGCAGCCGAGTTTCGTTTCACACACATGTGCAATTTTTAGAGAATACCTCGGATTTTCGGATATGGCAAAGAAAAGTTCGGATGTGACACCAACAAGTAAGGGGAGTAGTGCGAGCTTTTGTTGTAGACTTGAAAAGCAAGCGATCGCACAACCATGTTAATATCGATACACTTAACACTGTCTTACTCCACGCTCAAGGTTCCAAGTTCAGATAGTATCATGAATGGCAATTCGAGCTAGCTTGTACCCCCCCTTTCGGGTAGAATTCCAAAGCATTCAAGGTAACTAAGGCGAATTCATATGATTGTGCGGTATCCTGATTCTTTCGGGGGCATTAAAAAATCTTAAGAAAAAAACAAAAACAGGGGTCTCGTGGATCATTCTGTTAAATTCTAATAAAGTGTTGAAGCATGAAATTGAGCGTGTTCAATTTCCTGAAGCATTCTTCCAAGAAGCTTGTGACCAAATAATCATGCACGATTACCATTCCGAAAATAACAGTTGAATGTTGTTCTGAATTATGAGTTTTAGAACTCTTTCTTTGAAGATAAAATACTGGAGGTTCGCAATTGGTATTCATGAAAAGACGAAACCTTGGAAGGGGAAATTTGTGAAATTCAATAAATCGGTCTCGTGAACTGGAAGTTTCAACAAACAAGGTGAATCATAGTATTTGTCAATATGGTACCTCGGAATTGGGTCACTTTTATGAGAAAGGCTCTGAAACTTTAAGTAAAGCAATTAAGCAGGGTTCATTTTGATATGCACCCCTAGGATTAGTAAGTTTCAAAATGAATGCATTTTCATTGCAAAAAGATTCCAAATTCATAACAAATCCATAGCAAATTCTTTGCAAAAAGATTCGAAATTCATAGCAAATTCATTGCATTTTGCTTTCATTTTTATTGCACTTTCAAGGATACTGATCAGGATCATGGTGGTCCGAAAAGAAGAAAATCGGTGATGATTTGTATGGCTAAAGAACTGATTGCCTTCCTAAAACCGAAAGTTTGAGCAATTTGTACATCGGAATTCGTCGATTCTCTACACGTAGTATCGATTGTAGTTTGAAACTAGTTAGAAGATATTCATCAAATGGATTACACAATTTAAAATGGGTTGACCGCTCCCAAAACCAAAAAGTAAAACCAAAAAACATAGCAAATTAAAGAGCATTAGAGATTGTGAGGGCTCCACTTACAGCGACAACAATGACCACTGGCACGCCGGCTACGGTAGGTCAACTACCAACCTATGCTATAGCTTCTAAAATATATATATCCAGCCTTAGTCCTTTTCTCGGACATCCCACCCCCTTCATCACTCCTTGCATCTCCCCCGCACGCACATCCAATCTTGCTTCCCGTACATTTTACTCCACACGCTTCGCCAATCTTCAAAGATTTCCTAGAACTTCATTCCGGAATGATCAGGCTCACAACCCACACCGTAATCTTCCAAACAATACGTTCACCCATCGGGCTTTACACAGTCATGATTGGGGCACCACATGTGATACACTGGTCATCCATGGAATCTGGACATTCAAGGTTATATCTGCTTGATTTGACGTTATTTAGCCCTTTGCCATCACGAGAAGCAGAAGAACGAGGTTTATTCCTTCTCCTTTTCACGTCCTCTGAAACTCCCTCAGTTTATTTGATTATTTGCTGATACTGTCTGCATTTATTGCAGAATGTCGATGGAATGGGTGCTCAAGAAGACACAGCTGCACTTGAGCATGTAGTGAATCAACAACGTAATGCACTTGCAGAAGCAAAGGTACGTGGACGGGAAGAGCAAGCAATTTGCAGAGTAATAGAACCATGTTTCCTCTCTGAGTATGATGTTGACTGGCACTTAGTTGTGGTTGGGTGCACATGCAGGAGGCTCTCATGGCCGAACGAGCTCGAGGTTTGAGCATGCAACGGGCGGCGACCCTCTCCACATGAACTATCTCGGAGTGAGTGGATCGAGAACGCTTCGTCCACCTGCAGGCCGCCACCACCTGGTCGTCGCGATTCGCTTGGAGAAATCACCGATCCTCCAACCTCTCTCAAGACATGAAGCTTGCGATTCGGATCGATCGAATCGTTAGAAACCATGCATCCTGGTGGGAAACGCCTTCATCTCGACCTCGAGGTACGACTCAATCCAATCCATATCAATCATTTGCACGACGTCCATCTTGTTTAGAATCAATCTACACAAGACTCGTAACGTCTATATAAATAGAAACTCAAAACCTTAACAATTAATGTGAATCGGTCGTTTGAATTCCTTGATCGATGTGAGAATGTGTGTGGGTGCAGAGCGGCAACACAAGGATACCCGATGTCACATCGGCAACCACCCCACGGCGTCGGCCGCATGGTGGAGTTAACCACACGGTGGACTTCTTCAAGGAGCGGCGATCGCGGTGATGGACCAACTCAACAGCCGGATCCAAGCTTAGTGCCCACCACTCTCGGCCATGACTTGATGCCAACGTCTCCATCGAGAAGAAGCCCGTGAATGAGTAGAATGATGAATTGAGCAGTCATTTTTTTTGTCTTTTCTGTTCTTGCAAAATTTTTAAGTAGTTGGATTGTGTAGAACTATCGTTAGTCATCGATCGGTTTGTAAAATGTTTTAGTGTAGGAGTTGCAAGGAGATCGCTAGAACATCCATTTATCTCCTCATGTGGGATTGGATTTCAAGTGGACCCAGTGATCATCCTCGATTGAAATTGGGAGCCGGCCGGCCTGTGGTCGGTCGATTGACATTGATTACAACAGATTAGTAGCTTTTAGCATTGGAAGCACCTTGTATAGCATTGCATTGGGGTGGTGCAAGCCCTCTCGTTTCATTTCATGAATGTTTGTTTTGGAGCCGTCTTTCATTCAATCCCTTCAAATCTCTTCATTCTCTCCAAGACACTTTCGGTGTCCTTGTAGTATTTTTCTACGGTTGTTGTGTACCTACATTGTTTTGTCATGCCATTTGTATGTGTTCTTGTTTTATAATGATTACCGTAAGTCATGCAGGATTTATGGTCATATGGATCAAGAAACTAGGTCATACGCATGGATGCATCGTGATTTTGCAAAGACAAAGATTTTGCGGTCAAAGCACCCTCCGTGATGATTTACGAATTCAGTTGTGAGGGTTATCTTTCAATCGACTTTAGACATTGCCGTGCACTCAAAAATGATCCGATTGTGCGGTACAACCAATTGGGAGTCTACTACGTCTTCAACCACATGGGAGTCTAGTACGTCTTCAACACAAATTTACACATCAACGAATAGATATAAAATATTTCTACTACCGTACTTCAAACAATATCAATGAATAAGTGTTAGTATACATTGCTTCAATTTGATGTTGAATATGAAAATTTGAAATGAGCTTACAAATGTGTTCTCATCATTTTCATTTTTATCATAATTATGGGTGGAAGCACACTTGGGTGGATCAAAAAGTACGTTACGCCCTCTAAATCTTGTAAATTTGCTTGTTCAATGGCCTTTCTTGGACCCCTATACATCTTAAAGTACCAAATTTTTTTGGATTCAGCTAAAAAGAGTGATGAAGTGGGCAAATCACTTGACAATTTTTTTCAAAAATATTAGGAACATACTGTAATTTGCACTTCTTGCTTTTTAGAAAAGTACGTTACAGCAGTCAAAAATGTTACAAAGTACTCCAACTTGGTAAGATTTGAGTTGCAAAGTACAAAAATAATTATATGGTTAGAGAGAGCACCTTCTAAGGTAACGTATGTAAGTTGTATCATTACTTTCCAAAAACTCATCCTTTCCTCACAATTTTTAGCGATCAAAGGGCACATTTTTTGACATGATGTAATTTAGTCAAAAATTAAACTTTTTAGGTGGATTTTTGTGCATTCCACCATATTCATACAATCCCCACGTGGGGCATTTGTACCAACTCATTGTTTTTGGCACCAAAGGCTACTTCTAAGGAATCAAGATATGGTACTTAGCATGTACTCTTTGTACAATATTAAAAACTTCCGATGGGGATAATTGTCATTATTGTGACTTTTATCACTAGCCCACAACCAAGTCTAGTAGTCCCCTTAATTCTCTTTAATTCACTATGATTTTTAACACTCAATGCTTCCTGTAAACCTTGTTTATTTGCAAATTAAGATTTCTAGTACCTAAAGTACCCATCAAAATTGGGCGTTGACTTTTGGTACTTCTTGAGTACAAGTATTTGTCCAAAAGTGATCCACCCTAGTATGCTTCTACCCTTATCAAGTTTATAATCATCAAGGCCTGCCCGGCTGGATTTAAAATACAACTGGTCACAATGTGCCTGTGAGTAACAATCTTTTTGAAGTATTTCATTACTTTGTGATGAGTCCAAAATGAGCATTAAATAGGGATTATTTGAGTCCTGACCTTTCTATTCAGATTGGATTTGAAATTTATCATTTTTATTATGAGATAAACATTATTAATTAGAACAACATATTAATTTACATAATTAAAAAAACGGCTTTTTTTAGCCGCCCCAAATGGGTCAATTACAATATGGGGTTGTTATCATATGAATCTGTAGACTCATCCAGGCCCGGTTGGATTTATAACACATTCAACCACAATGAGAGTAACAATTTTTGAAGTATTTGATTAATGTTTTGTTTCAAGAACTTTGTAATTATGCCATTCTTAATCTAGTGAGCAGGGATAGTAACTAAATATATTTATTTTACAAATTATATCATAATTATTGAGGGGCTCACTAAGATGAAGGGCTGTAAGTAGTATTTCAACTTTGTTACAAGTGAATAATCGAATCAATAAAAAAAAAAAAAATCAGTCAATCCCGACCATAACCATTTCAATTCAATCGAAATTGAAGAATATAAAGTTCTCCATGGCCAGGAAATTTCTTTATTAGCGCTCATGACTTAAATTATTTTATTGGGCACCTGAAAAAGTGATCACAAATTAAATGGTTGAAGCTCATTCTTCCTTCGAAGTGCACAACATGTTGAATGTCTCCTTTCCACTCAAAACTTCATTTCGTGTGTAGCCACGCTACATGACTTGTTACTTTGAAGTTCTTTATGATTTTTATTTTTTACTAAGCAAATTAGTACTTTTAGCAAGAAAGGGGTTAAATTTTTTCAACGCAAGTAGTAAATTCTTTAATCTAAAGTAAAAAGTTGTAACAGTTATATGATTGTGGATTATGAAACTTTTCATTGCTTGCGGTTGGAAATAGTGAATGGAATTTAATCCATCCCTTGCCGATTTGATTCTCTGTTATGATCTCCACACATCGAAAGGAATCATAAAATTCAAATTCATCAGAATGATTATTTGAAATACTTAATTGAAACTCATTAACTTCTTCTGTTATCACTGCATTATTTTTTTTTTTTTTTTTTGAAACAAATTGAGACACCTCAATTGCAAGTAAAAAAATAGGTTACAACATGGTGGCCCCTGGCCGGGATCGGCCAGGGCAGGGCCGACACAGGACTGAACCATACACATACAGGAACGACTAGGGTTCTGCCACTGCATTATTTAATGTTCGTTGGGTCGGTTAGTAAATCTTCTTTCGCAGATCTACCTAACTTAGTTTGAAGCATCCCCAAATTCCTGCACCAATCATTCCTATCATGCGAAGTTACCTTGTTTGGTGTCAAAGTTGATACTTTTATGCGGTTTTTGAAAAAGTAACCTTCACATTCTTTTTTCTTTTTCAAAGATTAGTTCCAACAATTGATGCCCAATTGGAACTTCAATATTAAAAAGAAAACAATCTTATGTGTGCACTCGTCGGCAGGGTGCATGTTGACTAGATCAAGTGTCTCCAAAGTTTGTTACTCTAAAGCTTTTGATTGGTTTTTGTTTTGTTCATTCCCATTTTTTCATTATTTGAATTCTATTGTCTTGCTTGATGGTGCCATTGGAGGCAAAGGCGTGTAACAATGAGGTAATTATACAAAGCATGGGCCCCATCTTCTTGAATGCCATCAATGATATGGTGCCCGAGATAAAAATACCCTTTCTATATTCTTTAAAATTTATGTCAATGTAAGATTGAGCCACGTAAGTCTAATATGATTGTAGAAGCAAATTCTTGTTGAATGATGTTTAATGACCCAATTGATAAGTTTTTGTTGTAAGTTGGAACCTTATTGGAACTTTGGAAGTCAAACAAATAATGTTTGTAACTCAAGAAGGTACTCTTCTGTGAGCACTTTCTCTTGGGCAACGTACTCAACCATCAACCATCAATGTGGCCCTTGCCCAACTAAGCTTTTGGTATGTTTTTCTAGTCGTTGAGCCTCAAAGCTTTATTTGATTGTTCAACCGTCCGATGTTGTGTATGTAGTTCTTTGACACTCTTGATTTGTGAAACCACTTCTTAAGTTTGATTAGTGATCATTATAATATCATACACTATTAATCTTAAATCAACCTTCTTATTCATTCATTGAACTCAAATCTCCTGGACTACTTTCAATCAGTCTTTATTTTGAGCCAACGTTGTCAAACCGGGCAGGCCGCCCCCCCGGAAACACTTGTCCGCCCTGTTTGCTTGTGCGTTTACCTCAACACGCTTGATATGGCTAAGCTTTAAGGGGATCAAACCGGCGGGCATGCCGCCGCCAAGGACAATCTGGTCCGTCTGATCACCTCAACACGCCCGATATGACAGCCTTGTTTTGAGCCTCGAAGTTTGAAGACATTGTCAACAAATCCTAAGGATGAGCTTTGTCAAATGATATATTCATTCTTATAAATCAAACAAGACAATTATATCATAAATAGGGTTATTGGTCAACCAACTTTAAGATCTTATTGTTATGAGTTTGAAATCTTAGAATCTTCTTTTGCTATTGCTCCATTTTGTACTACAAGACCCATAATTATGAGAGACTTCCATTGACTTGAAAGAGCTTGGCCCAAGTTGAAGCCTTGAAGGGTTAAGGAAAAGAGTTGACTTTTCAAGAGTAAGTGGTTTTGAACTTATTTTATTCTTTCGGAAATGAAAGTGTTTTACTTTTTACTTACCAATTAAGTAACTATGAGAAGTCTAATTAACACCCAACACCTAAACGAAAATCTAATCTTCATAATTACTTCTAGAAGTGGATATGGCAGTTTAAGAACAAATAAGAGAGGAGCATAGTATTCCCTAATTAGTGGCGGTCAACCTCCTCCACCCATTGAACACCCTTGACCGTCACTTTCATTATGAAATACGTATGGTACTAGAATACGTACATCATATACGGAATGCACGCCACCGGGACCGACGACGACGATGGCGGCGGCGGCATTTAGTGGATGACCGACAGAGGCGGTGACCGGTCACGCGGTCACCTGTAAATAATTGGGCGGGAAAACGGATTTGAATTTGAATGGGACCTATTTGAATTGGCGCCTCAATCGTTCGAATGCTGGCAAACTCAAGAGTGAGGCTGAACAGCAGTCGGTCTCATTCATGATCCACTCGATCGATGCTTTGGTTCCGGACGTGTAGATTGTTGGAAGTCATTCACGGAGTGACGCTTTGATTTCAGTGCGTCATGTAACCAGAAGGATTGGTGATGGTCGAAGAAGACGTACACTTCACTCATTAGGAATACTTGCGCAGGCACTTCTTCCGTCGGGTCAGTAGCTTCTGTCTGCATTTGTCTCTGCCGGCATATGTGAAATAATTCTCGCTTCGATCTGATGGATCGATTTGTCAAGTGCCAAGAATCCCGTCGCGCGAGTCTATGTAGGTACAAATTAACACTCTCATACGTAAAATGGTGTTCAAGTATAATTTATCACTTGGTGTTCGTGAAGATCGACTTTCTGGAGAATTGAAGGGTTAGAATTCTAAAACATGCCTGCCGTTTGTCGAAAACGTTAGTCGATCATAGTTAGCCAGTAGGTTGTTGATCGCAACTGGCATTCAGATATTAAGTGGAACCCGAACTTGGGGTGCGTTACACGAGTTCTCTACTCCGCTAGCGATCGACATTCGGGTTGCATGCAGCCCAGAAATTGAGATTGAAGTTACTTGTATGCATGTCATCGTAGTTGTATCTTGAGTCTCATCCCCCGGTTTGCTCTGAGTGAATTCGAGCCCCGTACGTGTGCACACCATAGAGGAGCATGCCAACTAGTTGTAGTTCATTGGATGAAATGCTATGTTTTGTTTTTGAGTTTAGACAGTCGCTTGAAAACGAAATCAATGGTCATCTGCATATTAAGCTTACGGCGATCGAGTGCATGCACAGGATAGATATGAGCCTCGAATTATGCGAGGAAATTTTTTTCGTCATTATCTCCAACTCGGCTGTAGTCACTCACTCTCATGTTTGCTAGCAAGACGGTCCGCGTGCCGAGGTTGAGGTCTTGAACCATGCTACGAGGTACCGAAGTCCGTTTGATCACGATCACAGTCATGTAGATGGGCATGTAAGTATAATTATGACGATGTAGAGCTTGATGTAGATTACTGAAGCCTATGAATTGCAAACTGTGGTCGTCGGATTAATCCGTGTGCACTCTGTTCGATCCTACAGAGTACAGACTGGTTCCAGGATTCTTTAATTCCGTGGGACTAATGATGACCAGCCATGAGAGAATTCGAGTCCCGTGTGCACACCATAGAGGAGCATGCCGATGAGTTGTAGTTCATTGGATCAAATGTTATGTCCTGTTTCTGAGTTTAGACAGTTCCTTGAAAACGTATTCTATGCTCATCTGCATAAGCTTACGGCGAGTGCATGGATTGGATGGATATGAGCCTCGAATTCACCGAGAAACTTTCTTCGTAATTATCCCCGACTCGACTGTAGTCACTCACTCTCATGTTTGCGAGCAAGACGGTCCGCGTGCTGAGGTTGAGGTCTTGAACCATGATTGTCACTATTAACTACGAGGTACCAAAATCGTCAATTCCGATGGGCAGTGGATGTAGAGCTTAGATGGGTAGTAGATGTAGAGCTTGGTTTAGAGCACTGAAGCCCATGAATTGCAAACTGTGGTCATCAGATTAATCCGTGTGCACTCTGTTCGATCCTACAGACTGGTTCCAGGATTCTTTCTGTGGGACAAATGATGACCAGCGGTTTCGGTAGTAATCCCTTCCAAATGAATGCTCGGCCAAGGACTCACGGAAGAGAGCTGATGATCTCACGAATTCAGACATGAACCGAGATGTTGTCGATCATAGCATTACAATGAAATCGAGGTACGTACGTACGTGTTGAGACGTGAGCTTTCTTTCTGGCTGTCAATCACATGGCTCAGATTTCAGAGGTGAATTGCGTGGGCTGCATGCCCATGAACGAGGTTATGTATGCAATGGAAACCCAGTACCGTTACAGAACTGGTGGAGACGCATGTTCTGGCCCTACTTGACCTTACACCACGCGCTCGCGATTATTAATATTTGTGAAACATGATAGTTACCAGTGGGCACCTCTGTAACTTTGATTGTTGAACTTCGACGCGGAAGGAGCCATTTGAAGCTTAGCTAGTGCGGAGATACCAATGCGTAACTAGTGCGGAGTTATCAATGCGTAACCAGTGCGGAGTTACCAATGCGTAACTACAACTATATCTGTAACATCAAACGTACTGGATTCGTTAACTTTCTTTCCGTCGACCATATGACGACGACGACCCTTGTGGTGCTGTTTCGGTGCGTCCAGCCACTGGAGCTTTCATTGTTGGTGGAAAGGGGAATGTCAAGTTGCAGGCGGCCGAGAACAACCCTTAGTACATTGTCGTCGTTATTAGCTTCGAGGCAAGCTACTACTGTGCAGCAGCCGAGTTTCGTCACACATGTGCAGCTTAGAGAATACCTCGGATTTCTCAGATATGGCAAAGAAAAGTTCAGATGTGACACCAACAAGTAAGGGGAGTAGTGCGAGCTTTGCTGTAGACTTGAAAAGCAAGCAGATCGCACAACCATGTTAATATCTGATACACTTAACACTGTCTTACTCCACGTTCGAAGGTTCCAAGTTCAGATAGTATCATGAATGGCAATTCGAGCTAGCTTGTACCCCCCCCCCCCTTTCAGGTAGAATTCCAGCATTCAAGGTAACTAAGGCGAATTCATATGATTGTGCGGTATCCTGATTCTTTCGGGGGCATTAAAAAATCTTAAGAAAAAAACAAAAACAGGGGTCTCGTGGATCATTCTGTTAAATTCTAATAAAGTGTTGAAGCATGAAATTGAGCGTGTTCAATTTCCTGAAGCATTCTTCCAAGAAGCTTGTGACCAAATAATCATGCACGATTACCATTCCGAAAATAACAGTTGAATGTTGTTCTGAATTATGAGTTTTAGAACTCTTTCTTTGAAGATAAAATACTGGAGGTTCGCAATTGGTATTCATGAAAAGACGAAACCTTGGAAGGGGAAATTTGTGAAATTCAATAAATCGGTCTCGTGAACTGGAAGTTTCAACAAACAAGGTGAATCATAGTATTTGTCAATATGGTACCTCGGAATTGGGTCACTTTTATGAGAAAGGCTCTGAAACTTTAAGTAAAGCAATTAAGCAGGGTTCATTTTGATATGCACCCCTGGGATTAGTAAGTTTCAAAATGAATGCATTTTCATTGCAAAAAGATTCCAAATTCATAACAAATCCATAGCAAATTCTTTGCAAAAAGATTCGAAATTCATAGCAAATTCATTGCATTTTGCTTTCATTTTTATTGCACTTTCAAGGATACTGATCAGGATCACAGCTGGTCTGAAAAGAAGAAAACTGGTGATGATTTGTATGGCTAAAGAACTGATTGCCTTCCTAAACTGAAAGTTTGAGCAATTTGTACATCGGAATTCGTCGATTCTCTACACGTAGTATCGATTGTAGTTTGAAACTAGTTAGAAGATATTCATCAAATGGATTACACACCGAGAAATGGGTTGACCGCTCCCCAAAACCAAAAAGTAAAACCAAAAACATAGCAAATTAAAGAGCATTAGAGATTGTGAGGGCTCCACTTACAGCGACAACAATGACCACTGGCACGCCGGCTACGGTAGGTCAACTACCAACCTATGCTATAGCTTCTAAAATATATATATCCAGCCTTAGTCCTTTTCTCGGACATCCCACCCCCTTCATCACTCCTTGCATCTCCCCCGCACGCACATCCAATCTTGCTTCCCGTACATTTTACTCCACACGCTTCGCCAATCTTCAAAGATTTCCTAGAACTTCATTCCGGAATGATCAGGCTCACAACCCACACCGTAATCTTCCAAACAATACGTTCACCCATCGGGCTTTACACAGTCATGATTGGGGCACCACATGTGATACACTGGTCATCCATGGAATCGGACATTCAAGGTTATATCCGCTTGATTTGACGTTATTTAGCCCTTTGCCATCACGAAGCGGAAGAACGAGGTTTATTCCTTCTCCTTTTCACGTCCTCTCGAAACTCCCTCGGTTTATTTGATTATTTGTCGATCACATGCCGCATTTATTGCGAGAATGTCGATGGAATGGGTGCTCAAGAAGACACAGCTTGCACTTGAGCATGTAGTGAATCAACAACGTAATGCACTTGCGAGAAGCAAAGGTACGTGGACGGGAAGAGCAAGCAATTTGCGAGTAATAGAACCATGTTTCTCTCCGAGTATGATGTTGACGGCACTTAGTTGTGGTTGGGTGCACATGCGGGGAGGCTCTCATGGCCGAACGAGCTCGAGGTTTGAGCATGCAACGGCGCGACGACCCTCCACATGAACTATCTGGAGTGAGTGATCGAGAACGCTTCGTCCCACTGCGCAGGCCGTCACCGGCTGGTCGCGATTCGCTTGGAGAAATCACTGATCCTCCAACCTCTCTCGAAGACATGAAGCTTGCCGATTCGGATCGATCGAATCGTTAGAAACCATGCATCCTCACGGTGGAAACGCCTTCATCTCGACTCGAGGTACGCACTCAATCCAATCCATATCAATCATTTTTGCACGACGTCCATCTTGTTTAGAATCAATCTACACAAGACTTCGTAACGTCTATATAAATAGAAACTCAAAACCTTAACAATTAATGTGAATCATCGTTTGAATTCCTTGATCGATGTGAGAATGTGTGTGGGTGCGGAGCGGCAACACAAGGATACCAGTGTCACATCGGCAACCACCCACGCGTCGGCCGCACCTTTGGTGGAGTTAACCACACGGCCGACTTCTTCAAGGAGCGGCGATCGCGGTGATGGACCAACTCAACGACCGGATCCAAGCTTAGTGCCCACCACTCTCGGCGGCCATGACTTGATGCCAACGTCTCCATCGAGAAGAAGCCCGTGAATGAGTAGAATGATGAATTGAGCAGTCATTTTTTTGTCTTTCTCTGTTCTTGCAAAATTTTTCAGTATTTGGATTGTGTAGAACTATCAGTTAGTCATCAGTCATTTGTAAAATGTTTTAGTGTAGGAGTTGCAAGGAGATCGCTAGAACATCCATTTATCTCCTCATGTGGGATTGGATTTCAAGTGGACCCAAGTGATCATCCTCGATTGAAATTGGGAGCCGGCCCGGTTCAGTGGTCGGTCCGATTGACATTGATTACAACAGATTAGTAGCTTTTAGCATTGGAAGCACCTTGTATAGCATTGCATTGGGGTGGTGCAAGCCCTCTCGTTTCATTTCATGAATGTTTGTTTTGAGCCGTCTTTCATTCAATCCCTTCAAATCTCTTCATTCTCTCCAAGACACTTCCGAGTGTCCTTGTAGTATTTTTCTACGGTTGTTGTGTACCTACATTGTTTTGTCATGCCATTTGTATGTGTTCTTGTTTTATAATGATTACCGCCTGTAAGTCATGCAGGATTTATGGTCATATGGATCAAGAAACTAGGTCATACGCATGGATGCATCGTGATTTTGCAAAGACAAAGATTTTTGCGGTGCAAAGACCTCTCCAGATGATTTACGAATTCAGTTGTGAGGGTTATCTTTCAATCGACTTTAGACATTGCCCGTGCACTCAAAAATGATCCGATTGTGCGGTACAACCAATTGGGAGTCTACTACGTCTTCAACCACATGGGAGTCTAGTACGTCTTCAACACAAATTTACACATCAACGAATAGATATAAAATATTTCTACTACCGTACTTCAAACAATATCAATGAATAAGTGTTAGTATACATTGCTTCAATTTGATGTTGAATATGAAAATTTGAAATGAGCTTACAAATGTGTTCTCATCATTTTCATTTTTATCATAATTATGGGTGGAAGCACACTTGGGTGGATCAAAAAGTACGTTACGCCCTCTAAATCTTGTAAATTTGCTTGTTCAATGGCCTTTCTTGGACCCCTATACATCTTAAAGTACCAAATTTTTTTGGATTCAGCTAAAAAGAGTGATGAAGTGGGCAAATCACTTGACAATTTTTTTCAAAAATATTAGGAACATACTGTAATTTGCACTTCTTGCTTTTTAGAAAAGTACGTTACAGCAGTCAAAAATGTTACAAAGTACTCCAACTTGGTAAGATTTGAGTTGCAAAGTACAAAAATAATTATATGGTTAGAGAGAGCACCTTCTAAGGTAACGTATGTAAGTTGTATCATTACTTTCCAAAAACTCATCCTTTCCTCACAATTTTTAGCGATCAAAGGGCACATTTTTTGACATGATGTAATTTAGTCAAAAATTAAACTTTTAGGTGGATTTTTGTGCATTCCACCATATTCATACAATCCCCACGTGGGGCATTTGTACCAACTCATTGTTTTTGGCACCAAAGGCTACTTCTAAGGAATCAAGATATGGTACTTAGCATGTACTCTTTGTACAATATTAAAAACTTCCGATGGGGATAATTGTCATTATTGTGACTTTTATCACTAGCCCACAACCAAGTCTAGTAGTCCCCTTAATTCTCTTTAATTCACTATGATTTTTAACACTCAATGCTTCCTGTAAACCTTGTTTATTTGCAAATTAAGATTTCTAGTACCTAAAGTACCCATCAAAATTGGGCGTTGACTTTTGGTACTTCTTGAGTACAAGTATTTGTCCAAAAGTGATCCACCCTAGTATGCTTCTACCCTTATCAAGTTTATAATCATCAAGGCCTGCCCGGCTGGATTTAAAATACAACTGGTCACAATGTGCCTGTGAGTAACAATCTTTTTGAAGTATTTCATTACTTTGTGATGAGTCCAAAATGAGCATTAAATAGGGATTATTTGAGTCCTGACCTTTCTATTCAGATTGGATTTGAAATTTATCATTTTTATTATGAGATAAACATTATTAATTAGAACAACATATTAATTTACATAATTAAAAAACTGGCTTTTTAGCTGCTGCCCCAAATGGGTCAATTACAATATGGGGTTGTTATCATATGAATCTGTAGACTCATCCAGGCCCGGTTGGATTTATAACACATTCAACCACAATGAGAGTAACAATTTTTGAAGTATTTGATTAATGTTTTGTTTCAAGAACTTTGTAATTATGCCATTCTTAATCTAGTGAGCAGGGATAGTAACTAAATATATTTATTTTACAAATTATATCATAATTATTGAGGGGCTCACTAAGATGAAGGGCTGTAAGTAGTATTTCAACTTTGTTACAAGTGAATAATCGAATCAATAAAAAAAAAAATCAGTCAATCCCTGACCATAACCATTTCAATTCAATCAGAAATTGAAGAATATAAAGTTCTCCATGGCCAGGAAATTTCTTTATTAGCGCTCATGACTTAAATTATTTTATTGGGCACCTGAAAAAAGTGATCACAAATTAAATGGTTGAAGCTCATTCTTCCTTCGAAGTGCACAACATGTTGAATGTCTCCTTTCCACTCAAAACTTCATTTCGTGTGTAGCCACGCTACATGACTTGTTACTTTGAAGTTCTTTATGATTTTTATTTTTTACTAAGCAAATTAGTACTTTTAGCAAGAAAAGGGGTTAAATTTTTTCAACGCAAGTAGTAAATTCTTTAATCTAAAGTAAAAAGTTGTAACAGTTATATGATTGTGGATTATGAAACTTTTCATTGCTTGCGGTTGGAAATAGTGAATGGAATTTAATCCATCCCTTGCCGATTTGATTCTCTGTTATGATCTCCACACATCGAAAGGAATCATAAAATTCAAATTCATCAGAATGATTATTTGAAATACTTAATTGAAACTCATTAACTTCTTACATTATCACTTTGCATTATTTTTTTTTTTTTTTTTTTTGAAACAAATTGAGACACCTCAATTGCAAGTAAAAAAATAGGTTACAACATGGTGGCCTGGCCGGATCGCCGGGGAGGGGGCCGACACAGATGAACCATACACACACGAGAACGACTAGGGTTACGCCTTTGCATTATTTAATGTTCGTTGGGTCGGTTAGTAAATCTTCTTCTGCAGATCTACCTAACTTAGTTTGAAGCATCCCCAAATTCCTGCACCAATCATTCCTATCATGCGAAGTTACCTTGTTTGGTGTCAAAGTTGATACTTTTATGCGGTTTTTGAAAAAGTAACCTTCACATTCTTTTTTCTTTTTCAAAGATTAGTTCCAACAATTGATGCCCAATTGGAACTTCAATATTAAAAAGAAAACAATCTTATGTGTGCACTCGTCGGGCAGTGCATGTTGACTAGATCAAGTGTCTCCAAAGTTTGTTACTCTAAAGCTTTTGATTGGTTTTTGTTTTGTTCATTCCCATTTTTTCATTATTTGAATTCTATTGTCTTGCTTGATGGTGCCATTGGAGGCAAAGGCGTGTAACAATGAGGTAATTATACAAAGCATGGGCCCCATCTTCTTGAATGCCATCAATGATATGGTGCCCGAGATAAAAATACCCTTTCTATATTCTTTAAAATTTATGTCAATGTAAGATTGAGCCACGTAAGTCTAATATGATTGTAGAAGCAAATTCTTGTTGAATGATGTTTAATGACCCAATTGATAAGTTTTTGTTGTAAGTTGGAACCTTATTGGAACTTTGGAAGTCAAACAAATAATGTTTGTAACTCAAGAAGGTACTCTTCTGTGAGCACTTTCTCTTGGGCAACGTACTCAACCATCAACCATCAATGTGGCCCTTGCCCAACTAAGCTTTTGGTATGTTTTTCTAGTCGTTGAGCCTCAAAGCTTTATTTGATTGTTCAACCGTCCGATGTTGTGTATGTAGTTCTTTGACACTCTTGATTTGTGAAACCACTTCTTAAGTTTGATTAGTGATCATTATAATATCATACACTATTAATCTTAAATCAACCTTCTTATTCATTCATTGAACTCAAATCTCCTGGACTACTTTCAATCAGTCTTTATTTTGAGCCAACGTTGTCAAACCGGGCAGGCCGCCCCCCCGGAAACACTTGTCCGCCCTGTTTGCTTGTGCGTTTACCTCAACACGCTTGATATGGCTAAGCTTTAAGGGGATCAAACCGGGCAGGCATGCCGCTCGCCAAGGACAACTGGTCCGTCTGATCACCTCAACACGCCCGATATGACAGCCTTGTTTTGAGCCTCGAAGTTTGAAGACATTGTCAACAAATCCTAAGGATGAGCTTTGTCAAATGATATATTCATTCTTATAAATCAAACAAGACAATTATATCATAAATAGGGTTATTGGTCAACCAACTTTAAGATCTTATTGTTATGAGTTTGAAATCTTAGAATCTTCTTTTGCTATTGCTCCATTTTGTACTACAAGACCCATAATTATGAGAGACTTCCATTGACTTGAAAGAGCTTGGCCCAAGTTGAAGCCTTGAAGGGTTAAGGAAAAGAGTTGACTTTTCAAGAGTAAGTGGTTTTGAACTTATTTTATTCTTTCGGAAATGAAAGTGTTTACTTTTTACTTACCAATTAAGTAACTATGAGAAGTCTAATTAACACCCAACACCTAAACGAAAATCTAATCTTCATAATTACTTCTAGAAGTGGATATGGCAGTTTAAGAACAAATAAGAGAGGAGCATAGTATTCCCTAATTAGTGGCGGTCAACCTCCTCCACCCATTGAACACCCTTGACCGTCACTTTCATTATGAAATACGTATGGTACTAGAATACGTACATCATATACGGAATCTGTACGCCGGCCACCGGGGACTGACGCTGACGATGGCGGCGGCATTTAGTGGATGACCGACAGAGGCGGTGACCGGTCACGCGGTCACCTGTAAATAATTGGGCGGGAAAACGGATTTGAATTTGAATGGGACCTATTTGAATTGGCGCCTCAATCGTTCGAATGCTGGCAAACTCAAGAGTGCTGAACAGCAGTCGGTCTCATTCATGATCCACTCGATCGATGCTTTGGTTCCGGACGTGTAGATTGTTGGAAGTCATTCACGGAGTGACGCTTTGATTTCAGTGCGTCATGTAACCAGAAGGATTGGTGATGGTCGAAGAAGACGTACACTTCACTCATTAGGAATACTTGCGCAGGCACTTCTTCCGTCGGGTCAGTAGCTTCTGTCTGCATTTGTCTCTGCCGGCATATGTGAAATAATTCTCGCTTCGATCTGATGGATCGATTTGTCAAGTGCCAGCAATCCCGGTCGCGCGCGAGTCTATGTAGGTACAAATTAACACTCTCATACGTAAACAGTGTTCAAGTATAATTTATCACTTGGTGTTCGTGAAGATCGACTTTCTGGAGAATTGAAGGGTTAGAATTCTAAAACATGCCTGCCTGTCGAAAACGTTAGTCGATCATAGTTAGCCAGTAGGTTGTTGATCGCAACTGGCATTCAGATATTAAGTGGAACCCGAACTTGGGGTGCGTTACACGAGTTCTCTACTCCGCTAGCGATCGACATTCGGGTTGCATGCAGCCCAGAAATTGAGATTGAAGTTACTTGTATGCATGTCATCGTAGTTGTATCTTGAGTCTCATCCCCCGGTTTGCTCTGAGTGAATTCGAGCCCCGTACGTGTGCACACCATAGAGGAGCATGCCAACTAGTTGTAGTTCATTGGATGAAATGCTATGTTTTGTTTTTGAGTTTAGACAGTCGCTTGAAAACGAAATCAATGGTCATCTGCATATTAAGCTTACGGCGATCGAGTGCATGCACAGGATAGATATGAGCCTCGAATTATGCGAGGAAATTTTTTTCGTCATTATCTCCAACTCGGCTGTAGTCACTCACTCTCATGTTTGCTAGCAAGACGGTCCGCGTGCCGAGGTTGAGGTCTTGAACCATGCTACGAGGTACATCAAGTCCGTTTGATCACGATCACGAGTCATGTAGATGGGCATGTAAGTATAATTATGACGATGTAGAGCTTGATGTAGATTATGAAGCCTATGAATTGCAAAAGCGTGGTCGTCGGATTAATCCGTGTGCACTCTGTTCGATCCTACAGAGTACAGAGTGGTTCCAGGATTCTTTAATTCCGTGGGACTAATGATGACCAGCCATGAGAGAATTCGAGTCCCGTGTGCACACCATAGAGGAGCATGCCGATGAGTTGTAGTTCATTGGATCAAATGTTATGTCCTGTTTCTGAGTTTAGACAGTTCCTTGAAAACGTATTCTATGCTCATCTGCATAAGCTTACGGCGAGTGCATGGATTGGATGGATATGAGCCTCGAATTCACCGAGAAACTTTCTTCGTAATTATCCCCGACTCGGCTGTAGTCACTCACTCTCATGTTTGCGAGCAAGACGGTCCGCGTGCTGAGGTTGAGGTCTTGAACCATGATTGTCACTATTAACTACGAGGTACCAAAATCGTCAATTCCGATGGGCAGTGGATGTAGAGCTTAGATGGGTAGTAGATGTAGAGCTTGGTTTAGAGCACTGAAGCCCATGAATTGCAAACTGTGGTCATCAGATTAATCCGTGTGCACTCTGTTCGATCCTACAGACTGGTTCCAGGATTCTTTCTGTGGGACAAATGATGACCAGCGGTTTCGGTAGTAATCCCTTCCAAATGAATGCTCGGCCAAGGACTCACGGAAGAGAGCTGATGATCTCACGAATTCAGACATGAACCGAGATGTTGTCGATCATAGCATTACAATGAAATCGAGGTACGTACGTACGTGTTGAGACGTGAGCTTTCTTTCTGGCTGTCAATCACATGGCTCAGATTTCAGAGGTGAATTGCGTGGGCTGCATGCCCATGAACGAGGTTATGTATGCAATGGAAACCCGATCACGATTCTGAAGCGGGTGGAGACGCATGTTCTGGCCCTACTTGACCTTACACCACGCGCTCGCGATTATTAATATTTGTGAAACATGATAGTTACCAGTGGGCACCTCTGTAACTTTGATTGTTGAACTTCGACGCGGAAGGAGCCATTTGAAGCTTAGCTAGTGCGGAGATACCAATGCGTAACTAGTGCGGAGTTATCAATGCGTAACCAGTGCGGAGTTACCAATGCGTAACTACAACTATATCTGTAACATCAAACGTCTTTGGATTCGTTAACTTTCTTTCCGTCGACCATATGACGACGGCGACCCCTTGTGGTCTTTGTTTTGGTGCGTCCCACCACCTGGAGCTTTCATTGTTGGTGGAAAGGGGAATGTCAAGTTGCGGCGGCCGAGAACAACCCTTAGTACATTGTCGTCGTTATTAGCTTCGAGGCAAGCTACTCTTGTGCGCAGCCGAGTTTCGTCACACATGTGCGGCTTAGAGAATACCTCGGATTTCTCGGATATGGCAAAGAAAAGTTCAGATGTGACACCAACAAGTAAGGGGAGTAGTGCGAGCTTTCTTTGTAGACTTGAAAAGCAAGCGATCGCACAACCATGTTAATATCTCGATACACTTACTTGTTTGTCTTACTCCACGTTCGAAGGTTCCAAGTTCGAGATAGTATCATGAATGGCAATTCGAGCTAGCTTGTACCCCCCCCTCGGGTAGAATTCCGGCATTCAAGGTAACTAAGGCGAATTCATATGATTGTCTTGATATCCCGATTCTTTCGGGGCATTAAAAATCTTAAGAAAAAAACAAAAACAGGGGTCTCGTGGATCATTCATTAAATTCTAATAAAGTGTTGAAGCATGAAATTGAGCGTGTTCAATTTCTCAAGCATTCTTCCAAGAAGCTTGTGACCAAATAATCATGCACGATTACCATTCCGAAAATAACGAGTTGAATGTTGTTCGAATTATGAGTTTTAGAACTCTTTCTTTGAAGATAAAATCTTTGGAGGTTCGCAATTGGTATTCATGAAAAGACGAAACCTTGGAAGGGGAAATTTGTGAAATTCAATAAATCGGTCTCGTGAATGGAAGTTTCAACAAACAAGGTGAATCATAGTATTTGTCAATATGGTACCTCGGAATTGGGTCACTTTTATGAGAAGGCTCTCGAAACTTTAAGTAAAGCAATTAAGCGGGGTTCATTTTGATATGCACCCACAGGATTAGTAAGTTTCAAAATGAATGCATTTTCATTGCAAAAAGATTCCAAATTCATAACAAATCCATAGCAAATTCTTTGCAAAAAAGATTCGAAATTCATAGCAAATTCATTGCATTTTGCTTTCATTTTTATTGCACTTTCAAGGATACTGATCAGGATCACAGCTGGTCTGAAAAGAAGAAAACTGGTGATGATTTGTATGGCTAAAGAACTGATTGCCTTCCTAAACTGAAAGTTTGAGCAATTTGTACATCGGAATTCGTCGATTCTCTACACGTAGTATCAGATTGTAGTTTGAAACTAGTTAGAAGATATTCATCAAATGGATTACACACCAGAAATGGGTTGACCGCTCCCAAAACCAAAAAGTAAAACCAAAAAACATAGCAAATTAAAGAGCATTAGAGATTGTGAGGGCTCCACTTACAGCGACAACAATGACCACTGGCACGCCGGCTACGGTAGGTCAACTACCAACCTATGCTATAGCTTCTAAAATATATATATCCAGCCTTAGTCCTTTTCTCGGACATCCCACCCCCTTCATCACTCCTTGCATCTCCCCCGCACGCACATCCAATCTTGCTTCCCGTACATTTTACTCCACACGCTTCGCCAATCTTCAAAGATTTCCTAGAACTTCATTCCGGAATGATCAGGCTCACAACCCACACCGTAATCTTCCAAACAATACGTTCACCCATCGGGCTTTACACAGTCATGATTGGGGCACCACATGTGATACACTGGTCATCCATGGAATCTGGACATTCAAGGTTATATCTGCTTGATTTGACGTTATTTAGCCCTTTGCCATCACGAGAAGCAGAAGAACGAGGTTTATTCCTTCTCCTTTTCACGTCCTCTGAAACTCCCTCAGTTTATTTGATTATTTGTCGTCTTTATGCGCATTTATTGCGAGAATGTCGATGGAATGGGTGCTCAAGAAGAAGACACAGTGCACTTGAGCATGTAGTGAATCAACAACGTAATGCACTTGCGAAGCAAAGGTACGTGGACGGGAAGAGCAAGCAATTTGCGAGTAATAGAACCATGTTTCTCTCTCCGAGTATGATGTTGGTGGCACTTAGTTGTGGTTGGGTGCACATGCGGGAGGCTCTCATGGCCGAACGAGCTCGAGGTTTGAGCATGCAACGGCGGCGACCCTCCACATGAACTATCCGGAGTGAGTGATGGAGAACGCTTCGTCCCCTGCGGGGCCGTCACCGCCGGTCGCCGATTCGCTTGGAGAAATCACCTGATCCTCCAACCTCTCACGAAGACATGAAGCTTGCCGATTCGGACTGATCGAATCGTTAGAAACCATGCATCCTGGTGGGAAACGCCTTCATCTCGACCTCGAGAGTACGCACTCAATCCAATCCATATCAATCTGTTGCACGACGTCCATCTTGTTTAGAATCAATCTACACAAGACTCGTAACGTCTATATAAATAGAAACTCAAAACCTTAACAATTAATGTGAATCGGTCGTTTGAATTCCTTGGGCGATGTGAGAATGTGTGTGGGTGCGGAGCGGCAACACAAGGATACCGATGTCACATCGGCAACCACCCACGGCGTCGGCAGCGCTGGTGGAGTTAACCACACGGTGGACTTCTTCAAGGAGCGGCGATCGCGGTGATGGACCAACTCAACGATCGGATCCAAGCTTAGTGCCCACCACTCTCGCGGCCATGACTTGATGCCAACGTCTCCATCGAGAAGAAGCCCGTGAATGAGTAGAATGATGAATTGAGCAGTCATTTTTTTGTCTTTTCTGTTCTTGCAAAATTTTTTAAGTATTTGGATTGTGTAGAACTATCGGTTAGTCGATCAGTCGGTGTAAAATGTTTTAGTGTAGGAGTTGCAAGGAGATCGCTAGAACATCCATTTATCTCCTCATGTGGGATTGGATTTCAAGTGGACCCAGTGATCATCCTCGATTGAAATTGGGAGCGGCCCGGTTTCAGGGTCGGTCAGATTGACATTGATTACAACGATTAGTAGCTTTTAGCATTGGAAGCACCTTGTATAGCATTGCATTGGGGTGGTGCAAGCCCTCTCGTTTCATTTCATGAATGTTTGTTTTGAGCCGTCTTTCATTCAATCCCTTCAAATCTCTTCATTCTCTCCAAGTACACTTGGTGTCCTTGTAGTATTTTTCTACGGTTGTTGTGTACCTACATTGTTTTGTCATGCCATTTGTATGTGTTCTTGTTTTATAATGATTACACTTTGTAAGTCATGCAGGATTTATGGTCATATGGATCAAGAAACTAGGTCATACGCATGGATGCATCGTGATTTTTGCGATCTGACATTTTGCGGTGCGGCACCCTCCGGATGATTTACGAATTGATTTGTGAGGGTTATCTTTCAATCGACTTTAGACATTGCCCGTGCACTCAAAAATGATCCGATTGTGCGGTACAACCAATTGGGAGTCTACTACGTCTTCAACCACATGGGAGTCTAGTACGTCTTCAACACAAATTTACACATCAACGAATAGATATAAAATATTTCTACTACCGTACTTCAAACAATATCAATGAATAAGTGTTAGTATACATTGCTTCAATTTGATGTTGAATATGAAAATTTGAAATGAGCTTACAAATGTGTTCTCATCATTTTCATTTTTATCATAATTATGGGTGGAAGCACACTTGGGTGGATCAAAAAGTACGTTACGCCCTCTAAATCTTGTAAATTTGCTTGTTCAATGGCCTTTCTTGGACCCCTATACATCTTAAAGTACCAAATTTTTTTGGATTCAGCTAAAAAGAGTGATGAAGTGGGCAAATCACTTGACAATTTTTTTCAAAAATATTAGGAACATCTTGTAATTTGCACTTCTTGCTTTTTAGAAAAGTACGTTACAATGATCAAAAATGTTACAAAGTACTCCAACTTGGTAAGATTTGAGTTGCAAAGTACAAAAATAATTATATGGTTAGAGAGAGCACCTTCTAAGGTAACGTATGTAAGTTGTATCATTACTTTCCAAAAACTCATCCTTTCCTCACAATTTTTAGCGATCAAAGGGCACATTTTTGACATGATGTAATTTAGTCAAAAATTAAACTTTTTAGGTGGATTTTTGTGCATTCCACCATATTCATACAATCCCCACGTGGGGCATTTGTACCAACTCATTGTTTTTGGCACCAAAGGCTACTTCTAAGGAATCAAGATATGGTACTTAGCATGTACTCTTTGTACAATATTAAAAACTTCCGATGGGGATAATTGTCATTATTGTGACTTTTATCACTAGCCCACAACCAAGTCTAGTAGTCCCCTTAATTCTCTTTAATTCACTATGATTTTTAACACTCAATGCTTCCTGTAAACCTTGTTTATTTGCAAATTAAGATTTCTAGTACCTAAAGTACCCATCAAAATTGGGCGTTGACTTTTGGTACTTCTTGAGTACAAGTATTTGTCCAAAAGTGATCCACCCTAGTATGCTTCTACCCTTATCAAGTTTATAATCATCAAGCAAGGCCTTGCATTTGGATTTAAAATACAACTGGTCACAATGTGCTGTGAGTAACAATCTTTTGAAGTATTTCATTACTTTGTGATGAGTCCAAAATGAGCATTAAATAGGGATTATTTGAGTCGACCTTTCTATTGATTGGATTTGAAATTTATCATTTTTATTATGAGATAAACATTATTAATTAGAACAACATATTAATTTACATAATTAAAAAACTGGCTTTTTAGCTGCTGCCCCAAATGGGTCAATTACAATATGGGGTTGTTATCATATGAATCAGACTCATCCAGGCCGGTTGGATTTATAACACATTCAACCACAATGAGAGTAACAATTTTTGAAGTATTTGATTAATGTTTTGTTTCAAGAACTTTGTAATTATGCCATTCTTAATCTAGTGAGCGGGGATAGTAACTAAATATATTTATTTTACAAATTATATCATAATTATTGAGGGGCTCACTAAGATGAAGGGCTGTAAGTAGTATTTCAACTTTGTTACAAGTGAATAATCGAATCAATAAAAAAAAAAATCAGTCAATCCCTGACCATAACCATTTCAATTCAATCAGAAATTGAAGAATATAAAGTTCTCCATGGCCAGGAAATTTCTTTATTAGCGCTCATGACTTAAATTATTTTATTGGGCACCTGAAAAAAGTGATCACAAATTAAATGGTTGAAGCTCATTCTTCCTTCGAAGTGCACAACATGTTGAATGTCTCCTTTCCACTCAAAACTTCATTTCGTGTGTAGCCACGCTACATGACTTGTTACTTTGAAGTTCTTTATGATTTTTATTTTTTACTAAGCAAATTAGTACTTTTAGCAAGAAAGGGGTTAAATTTTTTCAACGCAAGTAGTAAATTCTTTAATCTAAAGTAAAAAGTTGTAACAGTTATATGATTGTGGATTATGAAACTTTTCATTGCTTGCGGTTGGAAATAGTGAATGGAATTTAATCCATCCCTTGCCGATTTGATTCTCTGTTATGATCTCCACACATCGAAAGGAATCATAAAATTCAAATTCATCAGAATGATTATTTGAAATACTTAATTGAAACTCATTAACTTCTTCTGTTATCACTGCATTATTTTTTTTTTTTTTTTTTTTGAAACAAATTGAGACACCTCAATTGCAAGTAAAAAAATAGGTTACAACATGGTGGCCCCTGGCCGGGATCGGCCAGGGCAGGGCCGACACAGGATCGAACCATACACATACGGGGAACGACTAGGGTTACGCCTTTGCATTATTTAATGTTCGTTGGGTCGGTTAGTAAATCTTCTTCTGCAGATCTACCTAACTTAGTTTGAAGCATCCCCAAATTCCTGCACCAATCATTCCTATCATGCGAAGTTACCTTGTTTGGTGTCAAAGTTGATACTTTTATGCGGTTTTTGAAAAAGTAACCTTCACATTCTTTTTTCTTTTTCAAAGATTAGTTCCAACAATTGATGCCCAATTGGAACTTCAATATTAAAAAGAAAACAATCTTATGTGTGCACTCGTCGGCGGTGCATGTTGACTAGATCAAGTGTCTCCAAAGTTTGTTACTCTAAAGCTTTTGATTGGTTTTTGTTTTGTTCATTCCCATTTTTTCATTATTTGAATTCTATTGTCTTGCTTGATGGTGCCATTGGAGGCAAAGGCGTGTAACAATGAGGTAATTATACAAAGCATGGGCCCCATCTTCTTGAATGCCATCAATGATATGGTGCCCGAGATAAAAATACCCTTTCTATATTCTTTAAAATTTATGTCAATGTAAGATTGAGCCACGTAAGTCTAATATGATTGTAGAAGCAAATTCTTGTTGAATGATGTTTAATGACCCAATTGATAAGTTTTTGTTGTAAGTTGGAACCTTATTGGAACTTTGGAAGTCAAACAAATAATGTTTGTAACTCAAGAAGGTACTCTTACGTGAGCACTTTCTCTTGGGCAACGTACTCAACCATCAACCATCAATGTGGCCCTTGCCCAACTAAGCTTTTGGTATGTTTTTCTAGTCGTTGAGCCTCAAAGCTTTATTTGATTGTTCAACCGTCCGATGTTGTGTATGTAGTTCTTTGACACTCTTGATTTGTGAAACCACTTCTTAAGTTTGATTAGTGATCATTATAATATCATACACTATTAATCTTAAATCAACCTTCTTATTCATTCATTGAACTCAAATCTCTGGACTACTTTCAATCGAGTCTTTATTTTGAGCCAACGTTGTCAAACCAGGCAGCCGCCCCGGAAACACTTGTCCCCTGTTTGCTTGTGCGTTTACCTCAACACGCTTGATATGGCTAAGCTTTAAGGGGATCAAACCGGGCAGGCATGCCGCTCGCCAAGGACAACTGGTCCGTCTGATCACCTCAACACGCCCGATATGACAGCCTTGTTTTGAGCCTCGAAGTTTGAAGACATTGTCAACAAATCCTAAGGATGAGCTTTGTCAAATGATATATTCATTCTTATAAATCAAACAAGACAATTATATCATAAATAGGGTTATTGGTCAACCAACTTTAAGATCTTATTGTTATGAGTTTGAAATCTTAGAATCTTCTTTTGCTATTGCTCCATTTTGTACTACAAGACCCATAATTATGAGAGACTTCCATTGACTTGAAAGAGCTTGGCCCAAGTTGAAGCCTTGAAGGGTTAAGGAAAAGAGTTGACTTTTCAAGAGTAAGTGGTTTTGAACTTATTTTATTCTTTCGGAAATGAAAGTGTTTTACTTTTTACTTACCAATTAAGTAACTATGAGAAGTCTAATTAACACCCAACACCTAAACGAAAATCTAATCTTCATAATTACTTCTAGAAGTGGATATGGCAGTTTAAGAACAAATAAGAGAGGAGCATAGTATTCCCTAATTAGTGGCGGTCAACCTCCTCCACCCATTGAACACCCTTGACCGTCACTTTCATTATGAAATACGTATGGTACTAGAATACGTACATCATATACGGAATCTGTACGCCGGCCACCGGGGACTGACGCTGACGATGGCGGCGGCGGCATTTAGTGGATGACCGACAGAGGCGGTGACCGGTCACGCGGTCACCTGTAAATAATTGGGCGGGAAAACGGATTTGAATTTGAATGGGACCTATTTGAATTGGCGCCTCAATCGTTCGAATGCTGGCAAACTCAAGAGTGAGGCTGAACAGCAGTCGGTCTCATTCATGATCCACTCGATCGATGCTTTGGTTCCGGACGTGTAGATTGTTGGAAGTCATTCACGGAGTGACGCTTTGATTTCAGTGCGTCATGTAACCAGAAGGATTGGTGATGGTCGAAGAAGACGTACACTTCACTCATTAGGAATACTTGCGCAGGCACTTCTTCCGTCGGGTCAGTAGCTTCTGTCTGCATTTGTCTCTGCCGGCATATGTGAAATAATTCTCGCTTCGATCTGATGGATCGATTTGTCAAGTGCCAGCAATCCCGGTCGCGCGCGAGTCTATGTAGGTACAAATTAACACTCTCATACGTAAACAGTGTTCAAGTATAATTTATCACTTGGTGTTCGTGAAGATCGACTTTCTGGAGAATTGAAGGGTTAGAATTCTAAAACATGCCTGCCTGTCGAAAACGTTAGTCGATCATAGTTAGCCAGTAGGTTGTTGATCGCAACTGGCATTCAGATATTAAGTGGAACCCGAACTTGGGGTGCGTTACGAGTTCTCTACTCCGCTAGCGATCGACATTCGGGTTGCATGCGGCATTTTAAATTGAGATTGAAGTTACTTGTATGCATGTCATCGTAGTTGTATCTTGAGTCTCATCCCCCGGTTTGCTCTGAGTGAATTCGAGCCCCGTACGTGTGCACACCATAGAGGAGCATGCCAACTAGTTGTAGTTCATTGGATGAAATGCTATGTTTTGTTTTTGAGTTTAGGCAGTCGCTTGAAAACGAAATCAATGGTCATCCGCATATTAGCTTACGGCGATCGAGTGCATGCACGGGATAGATATGAGCCTCGAATTATGCGAGGAAATTTTTTTCGTCATTATCTCCAACTCGGTTTGTAGTCACTCACTCTCATGTTTGCTAGCAAGACGGTCCGCGTCGTGCCGAGGTTGAGGTCTTGAACCATGCACGAGGTGCGAAGTCCGTTTGATCACGATCACGATCATGTAGATGGGCATGTAAGTATAATTATGACGATGTAGAGCTTGATGTAGATTATCGAAGCCTATGAATTGCAAAGCGTGGTCGTCGGATTAATCCGTGTGCACTCTGTTCGATCCTACTGAGTGCTGGGTGTTCCAGGATTCTTTAATTCCGTGGGACTAATGATGACCAGCCATGAGAGAATTCGAGTCCCGTGTGCACACCATAGAGGAGCATGCCGATGAGTTGTAGTTCATTGGATCAAATGTTATGTCCTGTTTCTGAGTTTAGACAGTTCCTTGAAAACGTATTCTATGCTCATCTGCATAAGCTTACGGCGAGTGCATGGATTGGATGGATATGAGCCTCGAATTCACCGAGAAACTTTCTTCGTAATTATCCCCGACTCATTTGTAGTCACTCACTCTCATGTTTGCGAGCAAGACGGTCCGCGTCTTTGAGGTTGAGGTCTTGAACCATGATTGTCACTATTAACTACGAGGTACCAAAATCGTCAATTCCGATGGGCAGTGGATGTAGAGCTTAGATGGGTAGTAGATGTAGAGCTTGGTTTAGAGCACTGAAGCCCATGAATTGCAAAGCGTGGTCATCATTAATCCGTGTGCGCTCTGTTCGATCCCTGGTGGTTCCAGGATTCTTTACGTGGGACAAATGATGACCGGCGGTTTCGGTAGTAATCCTTCCAAATGAATGCTCGGCCAAGGACTCACGGAAGAGAGGCGATGATCTCACGAATTGAGACATGAACCGAGATGTTGTCGATCATAGCATTACAATGAAATCGAGGTACGTGCGTGCGTGTTGAGACGTGAGCTTTCTTTTCGTTGTCAATCACATGGCTCGGATTTCAGAGGTGAATTGCGTGGGTGCATGCCCATGAACGAGGTTATGTATGCAATGGAAACCCGATGCATCGTTCTGAATCGGGTGGAGACGCATGTTCGGCCCTACTTGACCTTACACCACGCGCTCGCGATTATTAATATTTGTGAAACATGATAGTTACCAGTGGGCACCTCAGAACTTTGATTGTTGAACTTCGGACTTGAAGGAGCCATTTGAAGCTTAGCTAGTGCGGAGATACCAATGCGTAACTAGTGCGGAGTTATCAATGCGTAACGGTGCGGAGTTACCAATGCGTAACTACAACTATATCGTAACATCAAGCGATTGGATTCGTTAACTTTCTTTCCGTCGACCATATGACGACGACGACCCTTGTGGTGCTGTTTCGGTGCGTCCAGCCACTGGAGCTTTCATTGTTGGTGGAAAGGGGAATGTCAAGTTGCAGGCGGCCGAGAACAACCCTTAGTACATTGTCGTCGTTATTAGCTTCGAGGCAAGCTACTCTTGTGCGGCGGCCGAGTTTCGTCACACATGCGAAATTTTAGAGAATACCTCGGATTTCTCGGATATGGCAAGAAAAGTTCAGATGTGACACCAACAAGTAAGGGGAGTAGTGCGAGCTTTGCTGTAGACTTGAAAAGCAAGCAGATCGCACAACCATGTTAATATCTGATACACTTAACACTGTCTTACTCCACGTTCGAAGGTTCCAAGTTCAGATAGTATCATGAATGGCAATTCGAGCTAGCTTGTACCCCCCCTTTCGGGTAGAATTCCAGCATTCAAGGTAACTAAGGCGAATTCATATGATTGTGCGGTATCCTGATTCTTTCGGGGGCATTAAAAAATCTTAAGAAAAAAACAAAAACAGGGGTCTCGTGGATCATTCTGTTAAATTCTAATAAAGTGTTGAAGCATGAAATTGAGCGTGTTCAATTTCCTGAAGCATTCTTCCAAGAAGCTTGTGACCAAATAATCATGCACGATTACCATTCCGAAAATAACGGTTGAATGTTGTTACGAATTATGAGTTTTAGAACTCTTTCTTTGAAGATAAAATCTTTGGAGGTTCGCAATTGGTATTCATGAAAAGACGAAACCTTGGAAGGGGAAATTTGTGAAATTCAATAAATCGGTCTCGTGAAATGGAAGTTTCAACAAACAAGGTGAATCATAGTATTTGTCAATATGGTACCTCGGAATTGGGTCACTTTTATGAGAAAGGCTCTGAAACTTTAAGTAAAGCAATTAAGCAGGGTTCATTTTGATATGCACCCCTGGGATTAGTAAGTTTCAAAATGAATGCATTTTCATTGCAAAAAGATTCCAAATTCATAACAAATCCATAGCAAATTCTTTGCAAAAAGATTCGAAATTCATAGCAAATTCATTGCATTTTGCTTTCATTTTTATTGCACTTTCAAGGATACTGATCAGGATCACAGCTGGTCTGAAAAGAAGAAAACTGGTGATGATTTGTATGGCTAAAGAACTGATTGCCTTCCTAAACTGAAAGTTTGAGCAATTTGTACATCGGAATTCGTCGATTCTCTACACGTAGTATCAGATTGTAGTTTGAAACTAGTTAGAAGATATTCATCAAATGGATTACACACCAGAAATGGGTTGACCGCTCCCAAAACCAAAAAGTAAAACCAAAAAACATAGCAAATTAAAGAGCATTAGAGATTGTGAGGGCTCCACTTACAGCGACAACAATGACCACTGGCACGCCGGCTACGGTAGGTCAACTACCAACCTATGCTATAGCTTCTAAAATATATATATCCGACCTTAGTCCTTTTTCGGACATCCCACCCCCTTCATCACTCCTTGCATCTCCCCCGCACGCACATCCAATCTTGCTTCCCGTACATTTTACTCCACACGCTTCGCCAATCTTCAAAGATTTCCTAGAACTTCATTCCGGAATGATCAGGCTCACAACCCACACCGTAATCTTCCAAACAATACGTTCACCCATCGGGCTTTACACAGTCATGATTGGGGCACCACATGTGATACATTTGTCATCCATGGAATCTGGACATTCAAGGTTATATATCCGCTTGATTTGACGTTATTTAGCCCTTTGCCATCACGAAGCGGAAGAACGAGGTTTATTCCTTCTCCTTTTCACGTCCTCACGAAACTCCCTCGGTTTATTTGATTATTTTGCGTCATCTCGCATTTATTGCGAATGTCGATGGAATGGGTGCTCAAGAAGACACAGTGCGCACTTGAGCATGTAGTGAATCAACAACGTAATGCACTTGCGAGAAGCAAAGGTACGTGGACGGGAAGAGCAAGCAATTTGCGAGTAATAGAACCATGTTTCCTCTCCGAGTATGATGTTGACGGCACTTAGTTGTGGTTGGGTGCACATGCGGGAGGCTCTCATGGCCGAACGAGCTCGAGGTTTGAGCATGCAACGGCGAGCGACCCTCCACATGAACTATCTCGGAGTGAGTGATCGGAGAACGCTTCGTCCACTGCAGGGCCGTCGACCGCTGGTCGCCGATTCGCTTGGAGAAATCACTGATCCTCCAACCTCTCTGAAGACATGAAGCTTGCCGTTCGGATCGATCGAATCGTTAGAAACCATGCATCCTGGTGGGAAACGCCTTCATCTCGACCTCGAGGTACGCACTCAATCCAATCCATATCAACTGTTGCACGACGTCCATCTTGTTTAGAATCAATCTACACAAGACTCGTAACGTCTATATAAATAGAAACTCAAAACCTTAACAATTAATGTGAATCGATCGTTTGAATTCCTTGATCGATGTGAGAATGTGTGGGTGCAGAGCGGCAACACAAGGATACCGATGTCACATCGGCAACCACCCACGCGTCGGCCGCACTGGTGGAGTTAACCACACGGTGGACTTCTTCAAGGAGCGGCGATCGCGGTGATGGACCAACTCAACGATCTGGATCCAAGCTTAGTGCCCACCACTCTCGGTGGCCATGACTTGATGCCAACGTCTCCATCGAGAAGAAGCCCGTGAATGAGTAGAATGATGAATTGAGCAGTCATTTTTTTGTCTTTCTCTGTTCTTGCAAAATTTTCTGGTAGTTGGATTGTGTAGAACTATCGAGTTAGTCGGTCAGTCGGTGTAAAATGTTTTAGTGTAGGAGTTGCAAGGAGATCGCTAGAACATCCATTTATCTCCTCATGTGGGATTGGATTTCAAGTGGACCCAGTGATCATCCTCGATTGAAATTGGGAGCCGGCCGGTTCGTGGTCGGTCGATTGACATTGATTACAACGATTAGTAGCTTTTAGCATTGGAAGCACCTTGTATAGCATTGCATTGGGGTGGTGCAAGCCCTCTCGTTTCATTTCATGAATGTTTGTTTCTGAGCCGTCTTTCATTCAATCCCTTCAAATCTCTTCATTCTCTCCAGTACACTTCAGTGTCCTTGTAGTATTTTTCTACGGTTGTTGTGTACCTACATTGTTTTGTCATGCCATTCGTATGTGTTCTTGTTTTATAATGATTACCGCCTGTAAGTCATGCAGGATTTATGGTCATATGGATCAAAAAAACAAAGGTCATACGCATGGATGCATCGTGATGTTCCAGTACAGCACCCGCACCCTCCAGATGATTTACGAATTCAGTTGATGATTTACGAATTCAGTTGTGAGGGTAACCTTTCAATCGACTTCAGACATTGCCCGTGCACTCAAAAATGATCCGATAGTGCGGTACAACCACATGGGAGTCTACTACGTCTTCAACACAAGTTTACACATCAACGAATAGATATAAAATATTTCTACTACTTCAAACAATATCGATGAATAAGTGTTAGTATACATTACTTTAATTTGATGTTCAATATTCATTCTAGTATGCAAATTTGAAAGGAGCTTACAAATGTGTTCTTTAGATACTAGAGCTTGTGCCTAAATGCATGATTTGTTGGGAACATATTCCACTCTTGACTTACGTATTCTTACATTCATCTGTCTACTCCGTAGATGTACATTCATCCACATTGTTGAAGGTGCTCACGTATGTATATATATCTCTGTGCACTCTTGATAATACGGTGCGCGCTATCGCAGGCATTTGATGCTTAGTCTGTGTAGGTCATTGAGTCTTTTAACATGGTATCAGAGCCGACGATTGCAGAGTGTTAAAGAGAGAATTAGAGTGACAACTACAAAGAAAGTACGAGTGCAGTAGAAATTGCTTGGAAGGCAATGCCACCAAAGCTAATAGTTGAACTGATAGAAGAATTCCAAGTGTCACTAGAGAGAACAATCAAGGAAGAGCTGCGTTTAGAACACGGAGAGTCAAGTCTAGGACTCCGTCTTGAACAAATAGGAAGTACGTACAGAATGACGGACAACTCAGCTGTAAAAGAGGGAGACAAACTAAAAAGGAAAGAAAATTACTATGTTTGGAGCTTGAAGCTCCAAGGCATTCTGAGAGGAGAACATCTGTGGTCTTTGGTTGAGAAAAAACACACACCGACGGAATTCCCAGCAACAATCACTGGATAGCAGTTCACTAAAGTTCAGCTTGACTCGCCGAAGGCCATTGCATGCTAATTATTGCTATTATCAGTTTCTGACCACCTTGTGGACACTATTGCTGCTTACACAAATCCAAGTGAAGCATGGGACGCTCTTAAGAATGAGTTCTCATCTAGAGGAGAGTCACAAGTTCTCACACTTATGGCTCGATTGCAAACTATGAAGTTATCCAAAGGTGCATCTTTAGAAGATTATGTGAGAAGAGCGCGTGAGCTGAAGAATTGACTTGCAAGTATGGGCAAGAAGCTAAGCGATTGACACCTCAACCACATGATGCTGAATGGACTACCTCGCTCCTACAAAAGCGTTGTTCAGACCTTAACTTATCTCGATTCAACCATGTTCTTTGACAAGCTTGGTGCGAATCTGATGTTGAGCTATTTCGACGCGCCTACATAAATGCGTTGCATGGAGATAAGGAAGCTTTATCCGCACATCACGAACGAGGGAACTTGTCAAATTATCGTTGAGGAAGGGGACGATATGGACAACGCTCACCTTGGTGGTAAGCACTGCTAGGAAGACTCATACGAAGAAGACAGTTTCGACCACCTCCACCTAGCTGAGGCTACGCAGGAAACCAAGGTGCACCGTGGAGACCGCCTGCTCAATACCCTCAAAGTGAAGCACCTCGACCGCCATTCAACCGCTACTCATGTAGTAAACTCGTTCATATAGCGAGAGATTGTGGTCAGTTTCCAGCAACTGCAAGTAGTGATTACGTTTATACAAGAGAGATGTTCAATAATTATGATCACAATCAGTATGATCCGTATAACTATTACTATCCTAACGCATATCATCACACTACTGACACTAGTAGAAAATGACACTAAAAGTGACGTCCATACTAAATTGACCGGAATGACACAAAGTATCAGTTTTAATCGTGCTTCTAATAACGTCAAAATAAATTATGATATTTGTCACTTTTTCTCAGATGCTTTTTGGTTGAAACAAGCATACCACACTCTAATAAATAAACAAAACAATTAAGTCATTCCGGTGAAGTCATTACGGCCGTCACTTTTAGTGCCATTTTTTATTAGTGTCAACTGGACATCCCTCGTACATTGACAGCGGTGCGACTTTGCACATTGCATCTGATGCAAACAAGCTTGATAGTACTCTCCTTTTCTATAGTTACAACAATGATGTTAGGACAGGTGGTAGTGAATCCCACACCGTGCAAGGCACTGGAACCTCCACTCTTTGTACTCTCCTTCATGCGAAATAAAGATGGAGAACATTTGATATGTACCAACCATGAAGAAAAATCTTGCATTTGTTGGAGTATTGGCTGATTTAAGTTATACAATTTTGTTTACAAAAACACATTGCTAGATTTGTAAAGAAACTCATCCAATATCCACATGCTATAGAGATCACTGCAACAACATGTATTATTTTCCATATATTTCTGCTGAGGTACTTTGAGCGGAAACATGTGGCACTGGAGAACTTTGACATCGCAGATTGGGTCATTTGAGTTATTCGAGATTAAGTTTATATATCAAAATCCTTGCATGGAAGTGGCCTCCCCTACATACATGTGAACAAACGCATTTGTGCATGCTTCTTGGCCAACAAGCATCATCGCCAGAAATTTCCTCTAAAGTTTCATACAAGGGCAAACCAACCATGTGAGAAAATACACAACAATGTGATGGGTCCGTCACAACATCCATCCTTATATGGCTCACGATTCATACTTGTGTTACCGATGACTTCTCGCGAAAGAGCTAGGTGTATTTTTTTAAGCACAAGAGTGAGACAATGAGTTTTTTCTCTTCATTTTAAACTTATGCTAGAAGTGGAGACAAGAAACAGACTATTGGCTCTTTGCTTTGATAGAGGAGGAGAATATTTATTTGAGGAATCTTTTGCTTTGATCAAAAGATTCAAAGAGAGTTAACACACCCAAGGACACCTCAGTAAAACGGCGTTTCAGAGTAGAGAAATCGGACTATAATGGAATGCGCACAAAATATAGCAGTTGACTTTAATTTGCCTATATTTCTCTGGCTAGAGGCGATAAATATGGCTATTTTTTTCATCAAGCGGAGTCCAACCTGGACCAACTTTGAAATACCACCAGAAACAAGCTTTACAGGCAAGCCAACTTACCTTGAAAACCTGAGAGTATTTGGTTGGATCGCGCATGTTTACATTCCAGAGGGAGAAAGAAAGAAATTAGACGAATAAAGTCATATGCGCATGTTCGTAGGGTATAATGCATAGTCAAAAGCCTACAGGCTATATGATCACATTAGAAAGAAAATCATCATAAGTCGAGATGTGATTTTTTATAAGAGTAGAATATGTCTTTATAATTTGCAAGAGCCAACACCTCTTAATAAACCAGTTTTTACCTGTTGAATACCTCTAGCGTTCACAAATATATCTCACAATCTAGTAACAAGGAATCCTAGGCAATTGAGCAACTTCTGCGGCCGCTATGATCTGCTTTAGACGAGTTGTATACTAGTCCTAAAGGGACCCACAATCCTGCACATGGAATTCACCAATTTGATCAAGCCGCACATGAGCAACCAAATGTACAAAAATCAACGATGATCAATAGACTATGAGAAGCTTAATTTTCGCCATCCAATAAGAGATTATCAAACTCAGCAGATAGCTCGGTATGAACATATTATCCTCGTAGAAAAAGGGAGCCATTGAGAAGATTTCAGGATTATTATGGACTCGCTGCTGATACCTTAGAAGAATCAGAAGATCCACGAACCTTCGCAGAAGTTGAGGATAATGAAGGATGGCGCAAAGCAACTGATAGTGAGGTTTATTTGGTTGTCAAAAATCACACATGGGAAGTGATTGATCGACCTCTTGGATGCACTCCATCCCCCCAAAATGGACTTTTAGAACGAAGCAGGCAGGAGAAGATACAAGATTAAAAGCCAGGATAGTTGTCAGAGGATTTCAGCAGACAGAGTGAGTAGACTACGGAGACAACTTTACACCACTTGTGCGATGATCGACAACAAAGACAATAATTGCAATAATAATGCCAAAAATAATTTAAATCTTCACCAACTTGGTATTGTAGTGGCCTTTTTGAATGGTACGTTAATTGAAGAGGTCTTGATGGAGATCTCTAAAAGATTCCCACATGCAAGCAATTGATCCAACATGATCATGGTTAAACGAGCTCAGTATGGATTAAAGCAAGGACTACGAGAGTAATATGCCTATTGATACCTGGCTAATCTCTCAAGGCTACACTAAAAGTCAATATGATCCGAATCTATATTATGCGACACGGGAAGGAAGGAGAGTATTCATATTGTTATAAGTGAACAATCTCTTTATAATAGGTGATGACAAAAATTGGATTGTTGCCCTAAAGGTAGCTTCCCACAGAGAGTTTGAAATGTTAGATCTTGGACAGGCACAACTCTATCTTGGTGCAAAAATTCGGCTCTCAATACAATAGTTTGCTCACCCAAACACAATACTTCAAGAAACTCAACAAATTCGAATGCAATCATGCAATCCTAGTTTATTGCCAGTGGATCTGACATTTCAACTTCAGAAGTTCACAGGAACGACAGAAGTGGATCTCGAAGTCTACATATATCTTGTAGGCACCTTATTTTACTTGACCAATACTCGTCCTCATATCAATTATGCAGTGGGTAGTGTAGCCAGATATAAGGATCGGCCGGAACAAACACATCTTTTATCAACAAAACGAGTGTTGAGATTCCTAAAAGGTACCATGCATTATGGACTGCTTTTGTCTGCACACACATCAGACCAATATCATACCTATACCGATGCAAAGATGTGGATACACGAAGATCAACGTCTAGAATTTTACACAAGATTCAAAACTCATGTATATTTTGGTCAAGCAAGTTGCAACCAACTATATTGTTGTTAACTACTTAGGTAGAATATAGAGTAATTACAAATGCTTTGAAGAACATTCTTTATTTTTGAAGGCTCCTTTCAGAACTTGGAATTAACATGACAGAAGTCACAAAACTAACAAAAATCTTCAGTGACAACCAGTCATTCCTCACGCTAGTTTGAAACCATGTATCCAACATCCAAGAATGAAACATATTGAAATTCATATTCACTTTAATAAAGAGACGGTTTACAGTAGTGGTCTCCTATGTTCCTACTTCATCTCAACAGACAAATTTTCTAACCAAGCCACTTTCCTTGAGCAAGTTTGTCCTTGATAGGAAAGGTGCCGGCGTCATTGCAACATCATTCGAAATTGCTCTTTCACCAAGTAGGCGTATAATAGCCATCAATCCATAATGCGTGTCTGGTTCTTTTATTCTTGAAATCCGACGCTTGTTGATTAGACCGAGTGCGTCGATTGTCCCAATATTGAGTCAGATATTCAAAGTAGTGTACTCAGGGTCTCTCCACAAAACTCCCGGTACCTGCAATTCTGGCCTTGACAGCATCTCGGGCGACGTCCTTACTATCCATGCCTTCCATATCCTCAAGATCTTGGTATCCTTGATCCATCACACAGAAGAATACGACGTCTGCTCGACACACCACCTTAAGCGGCAAACAACGACATAAGAGGAGAATTTCCAACTGCAAAACTTAAACCCTTAGGCCCGGTTCAGACTGAGACGTCTAGTGGAGCTGGACGAAATTCTCTGGCTTGTCATTGGCCACTGTTTACATTTTTTCCAAAGTCCCTTTCAGACTGAAGGGATGTCCGTAGGATGAGTATGCCATGTTGGCATCCTCTCCCGCCAAAATTCTACACAATGAACTTGTCCACTAGACAAGTTTGAGGCCACCACTGAAGGTGACCCTAAACATGTCAAGTGGACAAGCTCGTCGCCTTTCGCGACCCACCTCGTTTCCGTCGCTGCTCGCCTCGTTACCGTCGCTGCTCTCGGTGACTACAAGAGCTGCATCTTCTCTGAGGCTTGACTCGTAGCTCTTCATCTCTTTCACTACCTCGCTTTTATTCACTACCTCGCTTATTTCGGGAGCCTGAGGAAGGCTTGGAGCTCAGGACACGTTGACTGTTGTGCGCCGGTTTACTCAAATATCTTCCTGGTATAGTAGATTCGATTTCAAGCTTTGCTTAGGTTCGATCAGCAACACTACGTTCCGGCAGATTTAGGTACTAACTTGGGAAACTCCAGTAAGTGACTAAATGGTAGCATTGGATGCGCACCTTCACCCTAGCTGCACTCGTATTTGGCCACTTCGTTCATTATTTATGGGAAGTACCTCAATGCAAACATGACGATTTCATTGCTCCGGATGCAGCAAGCTGTACATAGAAGATGCACAATCCGATTCGGAAGATTGACAAATGCTACAATGAGAGGAGTCTATGAATGCATGTTCTCGGTATGAATAGGATGTTCTTCTATTTGAGGCGAATGCATATCTCTTGCACAATATAGAGTTAAGAGATTCATGGATGCTCCAGATGCATGTTGTCTGGTGTGTCGATGGACCGTGTCTCGTTGAGCTTCAGTGTTTTTTTTTTTTTTTTTTTTTTTTCACTTTGTGCATTCCTTTCAAGACTGAGGCCCGTAGGCTTCTAGTTTGTCTACGCACACTCCAGGCTTGAGCGCCTCCTTCCCTTTTGGCTGCTGTCTTGCACAATATGCTGGCTTGAGTGCTTCGTGTTCTTCACTCGGAGAGAGTGCTTTACCAAATTGTAGATGCAATTATATATAGAACAATGAGTATGCGATTTTTGGTAGAGGAGTATCAGGGTGAAACAATGCTTATCGAGTATTGCAGGCAGATATGGTAATGAGACAGTGAAGAGCTAATTGCTCTTTTCAAGTGTCAGGACGTTCGGTACTGACAAGAAAATTATTCTACAACGTCCATTCAGCTCCGCGAGCATTTCTCCGTAGTAGTGCGAAAATTGATGAAATCGTATCACTCTGTCGATGATGATGATTGCTAATGAAATTTTTGATGAGTACTGATTCTCTTGTGACAATGCCAAGGTGTTCTCTACTTCTGATAATCGTTCGCTGCTTGCTGACAATGTTGTCGTGACTTACACCCGCGTGGGTATCAGTGGTGACGCTGAAGTTTGGCTGGTGCGTGCGACATTTTGTCCTTGAAAGGCTGCCGTGGGAAAGGTTGCATTTCTAGCCTAGGTGCGAAGTTTCCAATATACCAAGATTGAGTGTGGTGCACTCATCTGCGGCGAGGTTGACTCCATTGACAAGTCGGGTGTTGCTCATTCAGGTTCAATGCATCCTCTTTCATATGCTATCGTAGGTGGATATGGGCATGTGCTCAAATCACTACCTTGGCAGACATTAAATAGTTGGAGATTATTGCTAAGTACAAGTTTTGGAGCGACCAAAAACTGACAAAAAATACCAAATCTTGTGTTTGCCTCTTGCAGGACCTAGTTGTGTTTCTCTTATATTTGGACGGACGTTGTCTCAGCACAGTTTGGTGACCTTTTGTCCTTCGCACAAACTCTATCACCATGTCGTCCCCACCCCGCGGAAACGATTCACAAAAAAAAAACTACGGTGAGGCCGTTCGTAACATGAGAATTGCATTTTCATTAATATCTTTCTAAACTCCAGTCCTGTTTTTTAGCATGGTTGTATTTTTGAACTCTAAGAATCGCTTGTTTTAATTCTATTATTACAGGGGTCTCTTTTGAACATTGGTTTAGGTGATGAGGTTCAACCATACTATATAGGATTGAATGAATACAAATCGCAGGAGGAGTAGAATCTTGACCTCGTAACTCAAAACACTATTGAAGATAGTGAGTTGCAACCTGCAAGAAAGAAACAGAAGAAAGGTGCGTAGAATGTTGAGAAGGCAAAAAGTAAGAGCAAACGAAGAAGAAGAAGAAAAACTGGGAACAATTATGGAGAAAGTTCAGACGAAGATGTAAGGGCGAAGCGTTGCCCCAATTAGAAAGAGCATTGGATTGTGAACCTCATTCACTTGAGGGGGAAAATGCATGCTCAGTTCAGCAGCATGAAGAAACAAGGTAACTATGTGTTCATTAAATTCTATCTTCAATGCTCAAACGATTACCTTTGAACTTTGATTATATTGAGTCTGTTTTCTTGACATAGTGTTTTTTATATTAACATAATGTCTGTATTGCTTCTGGTTTTTGCAGGAATAGACAATTGGGGTATATATTACATACGCACCTTGTTGCTGCATGTCTTGATTTCGACCAAAGCAGTGATGCTTGTAGAAAGAAATGAAAAAAACTATACGACGAGTATAAGGGGAATCATGCTGCCACTGACATATCACGTAATGCAAGGGCGTCGAAGTCCAAGTACTATGATTTGATTGATGGGTACATGCATGAGCGTGCTAATATTTATGAAGCATGTTCATGCTAGCGCTCATGATGAAAATCCCAACTTTGAAGAGGATAATCCACAGGATGATGTGGCGGGAACTTTAAGTGCCCCATAACCTTCTTCAAGCACCTCAAACTCACAATGTAAGAAAAAGACAGAGAAGTTAGCTACTCAAGATATTGTTGCAGTGATGGGAGAACAGTCCAAGGAATTGACAAAAGTGGTGAAGGAATCTGAGGCAGCAAAGTTAGCACTATTGCAAGGAATGCTTGCAACTATGGGTGAAATAGTCAAGAAATTGTTGACTTAGTTCTTACTTATGATGGTCTACTATACACTTTATTAGTAGTATCATATTATCTGTGATTAAATTTTTCTGAGTTTTTTGTACTAGAGGGGGGTTTGATTTATGTTTTTTGATTTGATTTGATATTTAAGTTCCTAGATTGTTGTTTTAGTCATGTACATGAACCTACACATCAGCGTCATTGAACACAATTGTATCATGTATTAAAACAACATTCAATTAAATGCAATAAATAACAAGTTGTGTATTTAATGATATATGTCCAAACAACAATTCGCATTAAATGTTCAAAAATAAAAAACATGTATCACCAAACTTTGCCACATACACCTTCTGTATATTATCACATCTACATCATAGTATAGCCCAAAATACAAAAGTCTTTTAGGTAAACAACTTCGAACGACAAGAACTACTTCTGGCTTTCCAAGACCATTAGGGGTTACAAAGCTGCAATTTGAATTATAACATGATATTATGAATATGAGGACTTTAACTGATAATGATCCTCATCTTCACCCGCGGCAAAATCCCTACGTCGTTTTCTAGAAAACACTGATTTAGCTATAGCATCTCGACGCATGCTCATTTCTAATCTAGTTGCAGACGGAGTTGAATTCCAACTTGGGACGTCGGCCTTGTATGTTGAACGCTTGTGATATTCATTTGGACTTATAGTGACATTTTGATCTTCTTAGAGTGCGGTCGAAGCAACTGCAAGTCTGCAACATCCGAGGCCGTATTCATTGTTTCTGTAACCTAATACATATTGAAACTATCCTTGTCATTATAGTCAAATTATGCAAGATTAAACACGCAGTGACGTGAGTTGGCACATGCTCTAGCTTGCAATCCATACGCTTAAGAAGAATCGTCCAACGTAATTTTAAGATTCCATATGCACGCTCAACGCACATTCGTGAGCTTGATTGAATGAAATTTCAATTTTCTTGTTCACGATTAAAACCATGTTTACTTCCAAGATAGGGTGTCAGCATCCATGGTCGAGGTTGATAAGCAGCATCTGCTAATAGAGCATAAGGGTAAATTGACCTGTGAGACAATATTTGCCTATGTAAGGTTTTGTGAATAGATTATAGTCGTGTATGCTGCCACACCACCCTACATCATAGTCCCAAAAATAACATGAATGATCAACAACTCCTTGGAGTAAAACCGAGTGAAATCATTTTCTGCAATAATAATCTGCTGCATGCTTTTCAGGTGCAATAATTAGAATATGACTCCCATCTATCGCTCCGGCAATGTATGGTATCCCATGGAGAGCTTCAAATCTTTCGCTAATGGTTTGCAAGCGTGATGAAGTGGGCCAACAAATAAATATATCCCGAGAAGTTTTTTTGAGAGCTTCACAAAATTCTAAAACAATTGCATGCACTGTAGATACACCAACCCTCACTATAAGAAAACCATCGAATTTTAAAAGTCTTAAGATTTGGGTAGATCACTTTTAAGATGTCTTGCTGTCTTGCAAAATGTCTTGTAAGATGGAAAGATATCTTGTCGTTTTAAAGATGTCTTCAAGTAGGAGTGCGGGATGACTCGAAGACATCCAAAGATACGTGGATGTTTTATAAGTTGTCTATTAAGACATCGCGTTCGACATGAAACTGCCACGTTGGCAAGAAATTCCGGTTTGACCAAGTAAAAAATTCTGTAAGTTAACGGTACGAGGGTGAAAAGTAGCCCAGTTGTAAAAAAAAAACATGATAATGGGCAGCGGCTTGTGGGAGGACAAAAAAAGGAATTTCCACCTTTTAAATACTCTTTTGTTATATGTACATATTAATTTTATTTTGTACAACTAAAAATATCGAAATATGAATTTCATAATATTAATCTTGTAATTTCAGATTTTTTCACTAGTCCAATTTTTATAATAATATTTAAATATTATAATTTAATTTTAGATATATATCATATAAATATTTGAGATTATTTTAATAATAAATATTATCAAAATATTTTAATAAAATCAAACAATTATAAAATATTTATTATTAAATATTAAAATATTAGAATATTATTATTCAATTATTATTTAATTAGTAAAATAATTTAGTTAGCAAATATAGATATTTAAATATATACGACAATTTTCGCATATTTATGAACGAAATTATACGTGGGTATTTCATTAATTTCATAATTTACAGCTATTTATCTACATGGTAAACAAAAGTCCACGTCGGACGAGAGTACATGTCATACAATGTCTATGCAGTGTCTTCGTGAACATTTAAATAGATGTCTTATAAAACATCTTAGAAGACATTGTGATATTGGAATGATTTTTATCAACTTTAGTGGTTAGGTCATAAGACTTTTAAGTAAAAGTAGAGGCCACACAAAGCTCATTTTTGCCTTCATTTTTAAAAAAAGTTAGTATTTAGAGTGTAGAGGCTAGGCTTTGGTTCTTCATGTAGTTAGGGTTTGCTGCCGCCGCCATAGTTAGGTCATGAGATCTTTAAGTGGAAGTAGAGGTTGGACAAAGCTCACTTCTGCCATAGTTTTTCTAAGGAATTAGTGTTTGAAGTGTAGAGAATTTCAAAAAAAAATTCATTCAATTTAAAATTATTGTTAAGTACAATAAGAGAATAGTATTTGTAGAGAGAGCCATGAAACTTGGGAGTTACTAGATTTCAAAAGCATTATGTACAAGAAACCCTTGGACTTGTAGTATTTGATTTGTTGTGAAAGAAACCCTGAAACTTGTTATAGAAGAAACCCTATGACTTACAATATCTGCTTTGTTGTGGAAAGAACTTTGAAGCTTGATTAATTGTGGTTGATAACCTGAAAATGTCATTAGAAGTCTATGATGATGTCTGCTGGGATGTCTTAGAGCATGTTGATGAAGATGTCTAAAAGGATGTCTGATTGTGTTGATTGAATTTTGTTTTGTAGGGTGGAACATGAGCGGTCGGAGTCCCCGTATGGCGGTAAGGAAAGCTTAAAGAATACATGAACATAGAAGAAGTATGCCAAAGTAAGTGAATTGCTGTTTTTTCACAACTTCAAAGAGGCGGCAAAACACAATCTGAGGCCGCAAACAGATGTTTGTATGGATGTTTAATGATGTCTTCAACAATGTCTTCAAGGATGTTTGCCTGAATGTTTAAGCAGATGTCCGCAAGAATGTCTAATTGTGTCGATATCTTGAAGTCATGATGAAAACTATATCAACCTAGTTAGCGCAATTAAATGAAACTAAATCACAATTTTTTGCCTTTACAAACCCCTTGTTTAAATGCAGCCGATATTGACTTATTGAACATGTGCAGCGGCAGGACATGCATATGACCGTAGAGGTATCACCCACAAGCGATGTTAGTAGAGGGACATCGTGGAGGGACATTGTCTTCGAAGACATCCTATAAAACATTTTGTGAAATATCACAAAAAACACCTCCAAAACATCCTGGCAGACATCTTCAAAAGTCAAAACATCATATAAGACATCTTATAGCCTATAGCTATGACCTATTATATACATCTTTTGTATATCAGTGGCCCAACTTGTTCACATACATATTTGAAGGTTTCTTTTGAAATCCTATACCTTCGCTTGAAAACTATATTGCTCTAGGATCCTACTAAATCAATGTCTCTATAGGGTTGATCTCGATGGTGGGACTGGATTCTCCCTTGGAGAGATCCTCCTCTACTATAATCAAGTAATAAATGTTGTATTAAGAATATAGCACTTTGTTCTAAACTTGAGTGGTTTTTCAATGTAATTGGAGATGTAAAAAATGATGCAATAAAAGATGCAAATTGTAAAAGCATAGCTACAATAAGCTTTCTGCGATGTGGATTCATGGTGGCGTTATAAAATTTAGAATATATAATTTAACATATTGTGATTGCACAACAAAGTATAGTATACAATATATACCCTATATAATCCATCTTATTGATAGTAATATAATGTACACATCCATATTATTACCACTAAACTCCTACTTACTTTAGAGTTAAGTAAAAAATAAGTATTTATTTATAAAACCCTAAACTCAAAGTATGTGTTGTACATAGTAAAAGTAAGGAGTTTTTCTTGTTTAACTTCCCTTCATTTGTAACCCTACTATTTTAAGTGCATTAAAACCATAGTCCTCAAGAACAAAATAATGTTATTAATAAATTATACTCTAATGAATTACACCTTAATAAATAAGTAATAGTTTGCATCTTGTTAATTTCCGAGAACCATAGTCTTCTATTGATTCCCAAAAACAAGTTTTAAAATTATATTTCAAAGTGGCCTAGTAATAATATCAGGGAATGTTATAAAAGTAAAATCTATCAATGATATATTCCATTATAAGTGATAGTATATATTTACAAGAATTACCCCAAATTTTGCTTATAATTCACAGAAGACAAAGCAGTAAGTGTTGTTAATTGATTGATGTTAACCAACATTGTAATAAACCCCTAAAGTTCTTTGCGTTGTTGGCAAAATACAACATCATGACAATATTACTGAGAGAATAAATTGGAAGATATAGAATGTTTGGAGTAAAGATCTTCATCTTAACTTTCAAGGCTACCCTTTAAAGCAAGAATGTATAGAAAATGCAATTTGGGTGAAGATGTATAAAACCCTCTCAAGTAAAAATCTAAAAATTTTGACCCTGCTAGTTTTACAAGATCACCCTATTTGGGCATAAATATAAACTGTACATCACCGCACAACAAGTGAGTTGTCATGGAACACTCATATGGTTTTTACTCTGTAGTGAAATAATAGTATGTATATTACTCCTTGTAATTGAAGGGTACATGAAGGAAAGTCTCAAGACGTCCAGTAGAGCAGTCTGAAACCATTCACTGGATGAACAAAAAGATAGATGACATGGCAAGTTCCCTTCCCAATGTAATGGACAAGATGGTGGACATCCCGTTTTGTGGTCGTCCCAGTCTAAACCAGGCCTTAGTTCACATTCGAATATTTTTGTTCAAAGATTGGGTATACACTTAAAGTTGTCAAAGATACTACCTCCCGTTTTCATACTTGAGCCCAGCTGCAAGAAATCCTCTTACTATTGCCTCATCTTGCAAATCCTGGAAGATACATTTGAAAGAGAGTTGAGAGCGAGGGGGATGGTAGAAACATATTCCACTCTCGACTTACGTATTCGTACATTCATCTGTCCACTCCATAGATTACATTTATTCATATTGTTGACGATATTGTTGACGGTGCTCACGTGTGTGTGCAATCCTAATAAGACACTACACACTAGCGCAGTCGTTTGATGCTTAGTCTGTGTAAGTCACAGAGTCGTTTAAGATGATTCGCATCACTTCCTTTTGTGTTGTTGTGTGAAGAATTTTTAAAAACTTACAATGGATTGATAAGTCGTCCCTCTACTTCAACAAGAAGAGTAAATATGTGTGAGCTTAGCAACTAGTGCATGAGAGATACCACTCAATTTGTCATGTACCACCCTTCAATCTCCAATGCAACATTGTGAAAGTGCATAAAGTTACATGTAATGGGGTGCTTCGCGATAGTTATGAAGAGGCTTGCCATCACCATATGCATAGTAATGAAAAATTCTGAAAATTTTAGGACTGATCACTCCAACCAATATCGAGATTATTGAGGATGAATAACTAATGTATGGGCTTAAGCTTGGCAATGCCACAATTAATCATTTAACTACAACAAACACCTTGTATGTACACTTATGCTTAATTGTAGCCCCAAATTTTAGATTCAAATCCTTTATCTAGGTTGTTTGACCACAGAGAGTGCTTTTGGCTTTTGAGAATAGTTAGGAAGTCAAAGTAGAAAGTGTAAAATTCATTGATAACTTTAAATATGAATCTAAAATGCATATACATTTCTTTTTTATGAGATTCTATTAACCAATTTTTATGATCTTGGATTTTTCCAAAATATGAAATATTTTGTTCAATGGTGATACTATACGACTTTGAAGTGTAACATCATAATTTCACACTTGTAAAAATGGAAGCTTTCCATTATTAGTTGAAATGCAAATATAATGGTCTAATATGGATCAAATTGTATAAAAAATGATATGTAATGACTTCATACAAAGAACTCCAAACATGTTTCAAGGCCGGTGTCATTAAAGGTGTCGAAAGGGAAAACACATGCCCTCTCATAATTTTCATAGTGGCTATGCTCATAGTGGCTGCTATACAAGAAAACCATAAGTAAAAATTGTCCAGATGCATGCTAAAACAAACTTCTTAACTTCTACAACAAGTAAATGGGCATTACTACAAACTTCTTTACTTCTACAAGAAGTAAATGGGCATTACTTGCTCCCTCATATATTGAGTTTTGTCTGAAAATATGATAATCAATTTCACAAGTAGACATGAGAATGAGAAGTAGACTCAAGGATGAACACTTCTCGAGTGAAATACCAAAGCATTAGTAGGCCAAAACTTCTGCTACTTTCTTAGTAAGAAAGTGACCATTCACAATGTGATTTAAAAAAGAGAATACAATTAGAAAAGGTCGGTATTGTCTACCTCGGAAAAAACATCACCAAGTTCTCTATCAATCACACAATAAGTAATAATGGAAACCTGAACAACCTCAGACTAAACATGATCAAACCGGCTTTGACAAGATAGCAAGTTCTATTGCATTAACTGGGCTGGTATCCATTCCTGAATCTGCACAAACTGAACACACTTCTTGACAGTTTGTTCAAGTCTCCCTGCTTCAAAGATCCCTGAACTCCTCCGTCCTTGCACTAATCATCCGGTCCTTATCGGATGGTTAAACAACCAGGCCTATCGATTCCCAGTTTAACATGATCACTCAAAATCTTCCTTCAAAACTCAGCAGTCGAGTGGATGTCTGCAAACAGCTAAACATCTTCTCGCTACTCGATGATTTCTGAACTTGTTTTCTTTAGACGCTCAATCCGGAGCTACTGTACATATAGAGTTTGAGATAGCCCACCCTGCAGATAAGAGCAAAACTGCACAAAAAAACCTCGAGATCAGAACTTGAAATCCTTCTGCTTCTTCGATTTCCCGTCCTTCTCGTGCTCTTTGCGTTTCCGCTTCTTCTCCCTTTCTGCGACCATGTCACTGAAGTCTTCGTGTCGCGTTGCCTCTTTAGCCACGTGACTAGCCTCCTCATACTTAGCAGCCAGGGCATCATCGTCAAGCCCTTCCAACTCTTCAGGTCGGAGAGTAATCTCCACTTTGTCTGTTCTCTGGCTCTTCAGCAGATCCACACCCTTCTTCCCAGTACCCTTATCTGCAGATGGTAATACATACACATGACTCGTCCCCAACAAAGTGCCTTGTTGAGCTCGCTCCTCTTTCTCCTCCAGTACCTGGTATAGCTGCTTCTCAGGTGCATCTTTTCTTTGAGCCTTTCGAAGGTCGATGACATCGGGGGTCTCCACACCCGTCGGTGTTGTGGAAATGGTCTCAACAGATGCAACACCATCTGCCATTTCGTCTTCTCCAAGCTCAGCTTCATCCTCTTCTTCTTCCTCCTCCTCTTCTTCTTCCTCTTCCTCGTCTAGGTCACCCCAGTGCTTTGTTCGATCTACAGGCTCATCATCGTACGCATCAGGCTTCACACGATGCACGCCGAACACATCTCCATACAATGGCCGCCCGAACTCATCCACAGGGGGCTTGCCCCACCCTCCTGCATGATATCCAAAAGAAGCACCCTCGGGAATCGGAGCATTCAATCCAGGAATCTGCAAGTGAGGATATGACGGAGGAGGTCCGTATCTCTGCATGTTGATCAGCCATGGAGGAGGTGCACCATCTGGCATGCCGAGTGCTTCCTTGAGCTCGGGGGAGATTTGCCCAGGTCTCATCTCCCTCAACTTCACCTCAAACTCCTTTCCCTCGTGATAAAGATCGCCATGGCGAGAGAGCTTCGGCTTCGTTTGATACTTGAAAAAAGCATCATGAAGCACCTGATAATCGATGTCCATCTTCCCCATCTTCGGCTGCATCTTCTCCCTCTGCTTCTGCTTCAGCTTCTTACTATCTTCCTTCTCAATGTAAGCCTGTCTAATCTTCTCAATTCCTGTCGCGGCAATGAAATCCGGAAGCTGAAATGGCTGCTTCTCGATACCACGCTTCCCCTGAAGAAACTTTCGCTTCTGAGACCAATGCCTGGGAACAGGAACTGTATTGCGATAGCCTTTCAAGAAAACTAAAAGACGTGGATCTGCAGCTGTTGCATCCCAAACCTCAACAACATCAGGCTTCATCGATTGTTGCTTCAGCTCGGCTAGCTTCATCCTCCTCTGCATCTTCTTCTTCTTGTTCGATAGGGCTTTCTCTTTATCCTTGTCATCAGCATCGGAGTCGTCGGAATCATCCGAGTCATCCCCGCGTTTTTTCTTGAGCTCATCTATTCGAGTCCCCTCAATCTCGACGCTCTTGGACAGTTCCCCGGTCTCTAACGGCACAAATTTATCGAAGATCCTCTGAAAATCCTCCATGAGCGGGTTCATGAAACCGTCAGCGTCCCCGAAGTCAGGCTTCTCGATAACATACTCGACCTCGACCTTCTCTTCCTGCTCGTCCATGGTGTCTTCGTCCTTTTCGCTGCCATCGTCAGTCTCATCAGGCTTCTGCTCTTTCTTGCCGGACTTCTTTTTCTTACTGCGCCGCTTGCGACGCCGCTCAGCTTCCCTGGCCTTTCGCCCTGTGGCAGCGTCCTTCTTCTCGGCTCCTCCTCCGTTTGCCACAACCTGGATAGCATCGGAACCGTCTCCATTCTCCACAACAGGAATTGTATCAGGCTTGCCGTTGGCCGTATCAGCTGGCAAGGGCCCATTCTCCAAGGATGCTGCCATCGTTACAATCGCATAGTAAAACCCTAACTTGATCTCTCAAAGGAAAAAAAAAATTAAAAAAAAAATCACCTCCTTCGCACTCAAACCCGAAATCCTACTCCCTGCTTATCAGCTGAAAAGCTCTCGATAAAAATCTTCACCTCCCTCAACTCAAACCCCAAACCCTGGTTCCTGCTTATCGATTGGAAAACTCTCGCGGACAGAAATTCTTCAACTCCCTCTTACTAAAACCCCGAGCCCTATTTCCTGCTTTCGAACTGGAAAACTCTCTCGGCGAATTTTCTTCACCTCCCTCGCACTCAAACCCCAAATCCTAATTACTGCTGATCAACTGGAAATCTCTCTCGGAAAAGAATGCTTCACCTCCCTCACAGTAAAACCCCCAATCCTAGTTCCTGCTGATCGACTAAGAAACTCTTTTGGCAAAAGTTTCTTCTTCACCTTCGTCGCACTAAAACCCCGAATCCTAATTCCTGCTTATCAACTGGAAATGTGAACCGAAAGAAGGGTTTTCGGGCCAAACGAAGGGTTTAAGAGCCGAAAGTGGCCAAGCCATTGATGGGACCTATTTAGGACAAATTCCTCAATTATGATTGGTCCATTTCTTGAAATAGGCCCCAAGGGTTTTACTAAGGGCCTCTTTACACTAGAGGCGAGAGGCCGTGAGGAGAGAAATTTCAGCCAATGGGAGGCGTAAAAACCGAGAAGACCAAAGAATATCACTTTACACCCGAAATTTTCAGCCCTAGGGACAAAAAGAGGAGAAAATGACATGGACAGCACTTTTGTCCTTCGTGGCAGCAAAAAGGCACATTTTTGATGGCCCCCGGATTTTGCGTCAGGCCCACCTCAAGAGGTGGGCCTGACGCAAAATCCGGGAGGCCGTTTGGCCAAAATTCTCACGGCCAATTAATTTCATTATTTTAAGAATATTTCAGAACGGTGTGAACAGTGAAATCAGCACTTTAATTTGTGAACAGTGAAATCAGCACTTTATTTTGTGGCCCCTTCTCACTTTGCACTATATCCAAAGGCCGTCAAGTTCAAAGGTTGGCTTCTCAAGGATGAGCCACGGCCCATGTGAGGTTTTCTCCACGGCCTCTCGTCTCTAGTGTAAAGAGGCCGTAAGTGGAGTCAAGGCCAATTTTTCTGAATTACATTATAATTGGTGGGGGACTAGTAAAGACACAGCCCTTGCTCCAAAAAATGAGAGATACAAGAATGAAAAACCAATTCATTTATAACTTGTCAGTGTAGAATTTTATGAATTTTAAATGAAGAAAAAGAGATGTAGATGAGTAAAAGTTAGAATTCAATGAAAAATCTAAGGAATGGAAAATCTTTGAAAAGTAAGAATAATATTTTGTGACAACCAAAAGTTAACTACATACAGATATTAAAATAGAAGTAAACCATAGTAAATTGGTGTCATTTTTCATTATGGAAATATGGTTCTTCATATTTCAAAATGTCTCATTTTCCATTAGCTCAAAACCAAACTTGTTACTTTACTACATTACCACATGTTGTTAATACATTCAAAAATAATTGCAGAAGTCAAATTGAATGAGATTTTTTCTAAAAAAATACTTCTTTGTGTGGTAAAGAAGATTATTTCTTTTTTTTTAAAGATATGATCCAACTATTTAAGAATAGTTGATTAATTGGCTGCATATGGTCAAACGTGATATCAGCCTATAGTAGTTACGGGGGATGACAAGATGTCACACTGATGACTAATACAACATACATGCTTCTTTGTGGGCTAGTTGTTAACTTGAAGTTACATCATAGATTACCTATTTGGGAGATAAAGACGACTTAAATAATCTCAATCTTGAATGAAATTAATTGTCCAGTGCCTAATAATTGCAACTACAGTATTATAAAACTCAAATTATAGAAGCTCCAACAACACAACCACAACATTGAAGCAAAACATTGCTCTAAATGAGTTGTTAATCTCTTCTATTTTAGCAAATATAATAGGTTTTGTGTGTCCAAGTATAGTCGAGTATTGGCCATTAACGAAGTCCTCTTTAACAGATTTTTTCTCAAAACTTTGAAAATTCAATGTGAATTCAAAAATGATCATATTTGGATTCCGTAAAGTTTGTTGAAATCAACATGTACTACAATATTATAATAAATATTAATGCCATTTTGTGATATCATAATTCAACATATTACAAATACTTCATACACCACCTCCCATTGACTACTCTTCCCTTTTGTTTGCTTACAATGTACATTTTAATGGCAGATTCAAAATGAGCTTCCCAAATTTTTCATCGGATCTTCATATTTTGGTGTTAAGAGCGTTTCTTAGAGGCTATCTACGGGCAGCAGCCCGCTCCTACCACGACCCCAAGACTTCTGAAGGCTGCCTTTAAGCCCCCCAGCTACATCTAGGAAGACCCCAGAGGCTGTCTTTGGCGCCCGACTCCATCCGTCGTCGTCCCTCCAACGTCTTCCCCGCCACCTCAGTACACCTCTCCCTTTGCCCTAATTTCATCACATTTCAACTCCTCCAAGCCGCTACTCCACTGTCGTTGTTCTCCGAAGTCGTCTCCAAATACCTCCGCATGCAACAACTCACCACGGCTGGATAACAGAATGACAGTAGGCTTTCATCATTGTGCATCCAGAAGTTCAACCACTCTGGTGCATGCGCGTTGCTGTTCGAATCCTTCGATTTCCTCCAAGAACAAGCACAAAGAGTTTTGCGTTGTCGGCTTTGTTGCCACTCGGCGCAGCATGGACTTACACCTCCGCAACGTGTTCTTGTCTGCCATCACAATTGCCTCAATGCACGACAACATTGCAGCCATTTTAGAATGTACAAGCTTGATGCAGGGACTAACCGTTCACAATACACAAAGGCTCGTTTGCTTGTGAGATCTCTGTTTGAGAAATCAGAAACAATTTGATAAAAGAAAGCTGACAAATCGATGGAAGAAGGCTCGTCGACAGGCTGCCCGGGAGCAATTCGATTAGAGATGGTTGCTTGAAAGATTTAAGCAATTTGGAATGAGATTGGCAGTGGTCTTATTTGCGCACCCAAAAGCAACTTCAATACGAGCATTGCTGTTACTATCAAATCCTTCGATTTCCTTCAAAAACGACAACATAGGATTTCGCTTCGTCGGCTTTGCAGTACCAATTTTGAAAGTAATCTTCAGCATGGGTATACTAATTTGCGCAGGCCCAGTCGTTGCTGTATAGGATTCACAAAGAATAAACATCTTTAGCAATTTCAAGGTGATAATTTGTAACTCTCAAAATGAATGTTCTGATCAATGTTTCTTTTTAGTACAATTAACTATTTACAGATAATCCATCACGAACTACGGATGAAGCAGCATATCTCGTAGTCTTAATGTACAATCATATTCCAAAATGGATTCAAATTCTGGCTAGCATAGCCTAAATAGAAAGTTATGCTCAAAAATTTGCAAAAGCATAACTCTCACTTCATGTATGAAGTGAACTCAAGTTCTCTCGTATGTGAATATTTCAAGGCGTGAAACACCTCAAAAGAAACACTTTCGTACTATAAGTTTGGTCTTACTCACTGCCAAACGAATGCTGATATTTTTGGTTAACTTATACTCTAAAGAAACTGTACAAATACAAGAGCTTCTATTGATTACATCATCAGGTAGAAAATGTTGTTACTGATTCAAGCAGTAGCTTCTACTAGTAAATACTGACCGTATTCCATAAAGAACAGCAATAGCCAGTGTCTATTATTTCCTTGTTGTCATGCCTATTATTTCCTTGTTGTTCATAAATCATAAATTACATGAACACACCAATACAATTGTTCACATAACAATGCCAACTGTACTTCATTACATAAAAATGCTTATACTTATCATCACTTAAAGATACCTTGGTACGTCACCCAAAATATCGTCCTAATTGTCAAGGACACTCTTCCTCTTCTTCATCAATTTTCCGCCTTGATGCCGTGAACGCTCCAAACAGCTGGGGTGGCGTCTAGTGTTATTATCGCACTCTCCTGCATTAAATTGTGGCTGAAAAAAGGAGGTGCAAAACGCTTGCGTGCGTCTTTTCTTGCTTGTTAAAAATCTTCCCCTTGATACTGTTTACGTGAGCAAATGCGAAAGCTGTCAAGGGCTTGTCTTGGGTAAAGAATTCCTAAATTTCACGCAATTAAGTAACAAAATCATTGTACTCACTATCTGGAGCGCTCCACTTTCATGATCTCTAGCTATACATTTCGTATCTGATTCATCTCTTGTACTTACTATTGAACCACCATGAAATGCATCTATGACTGAATTATCAATGTCTGCATCAATGGTTCCCTTCAAGGTACCTCCATGCCTTATAATGTATGCATTTTTAATGTTTACATGAATATGCTTAAACACCTTCACTACATGTTCACAAATATTCTACGTATTCCCATAAAATAGTCATATTGTACCAAAATGGAGTCAGGACAAGTCATCGTCTAGTGAACAAGATAATCATCAGAGCATTGTCCTTGTTCTCGAGGTAGATGTATACATAATCATCAGTAATTTTTCGTGCTTATAGGTCGACGCTTGCAACAATCTCCTCGGTTTTTTGTTTTTGAGAAATCTGTACATTTTGCATCAAATACTATACCAGGAATGGGTGGTGACGTTTCCTATCGAATCATAGCAAGCCAATCCATCCGTCTACCACAAAGCTTTTGTCCGGTCTGTGCTAGAATGGACTTCAAGTTTTCATGATACGATTTAATTGACGCATTTGTATCTTAGCCACAATAAAGAAAGTTTCTGTTGTAAGTAACCCACAAAATAGTCTTCATGCTCCATGTCTTTTCAAGGTAACTGATAAACCCTTGCGCTGCTCGAAACCTCTGTCGTAATTCACCAATTTTTTGTTTTATTTGAAGTCCCGCAACTTCTCCTTAAATCAATCCTGAATAGTGCATTATTTTCTCAATAGCTCTCAACACCTCCACTCGTAATGTTTCATCCTAAATCTTTTGTACAACATTCTCCTTCCATGTCTTCCTCACATGCCATAGGCATAGCATCATGGGCATTCCTGGCCAAACATTTCTATATAACGAGAAGAACATTTCAAATTTGTGAATTAAATAGTAAAAGAACATGACAAAAAATAAAATCTTTAAGTATCCACAAAACAAACAAGTATTACGGCATGGCATTTAACTTTGCTTGAGCATTATCAACTATCATAGAACAAGACATCCAAGCAAGCTGCGCAGCTTCACAGCGCAATTTTAGTTTTTTTTAGCCACAGTTAGATGTTCTTTTTTCTTGATTTCTTTACTATAATGAATGCAATAAGAATGTTTTTCTCTTACTCATCAAAGAGTATGATAATGTAAAGCGGATACTGCAAAAAGACATAAAGTACAATAAGATCCTGCATATTATATAAAAATGACTTATCACAGTAGTGTGTCAAGGCATACCTTTGGCTCGTTAGTGTCAAACGTTGCATTCATAGCTATCATTCTATTATGATTGTATTGCAATATCATTTCCAATTGTCGTAGGGTTTTTATACGAAGACAAAAACGAACCTCTTCTTCCGTCCGTGAAGGTGCAACTTCATTCAAATTCATGTTCACAAACTCTTGGTAATAGAATTTTTTTTCTTTATTCTTCTCTCTGCACATCTGCACACTCAAGGGGTCTCGCGCATATTTTTGTCATAGTTGAGCTGCACGTTTCTTACTTAGATTGTAAATGTCATGAGGCATTATAAATATAACTCTAGTGCAAAGCATGTTTCTTATAGATGACTCTCACACTTCTTTTTGTGAAAAACAATAAATAGGGCACGGGAGAAGCCTTGGCCTTGCATAGTCCGAATTCAATTATTTGTTTGCTAAGATAATCAAATGCTCAGAGAATGTCTGAAGTCTGCAAAAGAACTGCCATTGTAGACTTGACTTTGGCTATTGAAATGGTTCATATTGTGGTATTGAATCTCACATAGTGTGTTCTTCTTGAAGAGGTGTTTTAGCATAAAATTGCATTGACAACCATGCTTGGAAGTTGTATTGGCTTGCACAAGACTGGCTCACCGCTGCCCCTCAGGTCCTAAGTTAGTCGGGGTTGGTACTTCGCTCCCGAGTCTAGGTCGCACGAGCTGAGTGTCAGATTCACAGAAATCCTCAACAAATGGTGCTAGAGGAGGTGGTATTCATCTATCCCTCTTATAGCCTTTCATTTGTTTTGCTTTTGCTGCTACAACCTTTGAAACCTACTTTGCAGCATTTTTTCTAGTTTCTCAACCCCCTATTTTTCTTTCTTTTAATTTATTAATAGCTTTGTCTTTAAAGAATTTGCAAAAATCTTGTGAACATCTTTCTTCATTTCACCTGTCCTGTTCATAGCACCGTACTCGTTCTCAAATCTGCTCTAAGGAGCTAAAAATTAAACATAATTGAGACGAGCAAGATAACTTAACTCTTAAAGAACATTTCAATCTAATAAAACAACAAAGAAGACCAAATAAGAGTGCCATGGATGTGAAGAATTTACCTAAATTTTTGAAAGTAACTACATTCCTTTGCATTCGTAGTTTGATTCTCTTTGTGCCCTACCTTGAAGACTTCATTGAATCTGCATAAGAAGTATCTCATACTTTGCTCTTTAGCAACAAATTTGTCCAATCTCTCTTAAGAGATAATCGCCCTGCAAGTATCTTTGCATTTACTCCGGTCTTGAATGGTAAATCTCTTTCCAAATAATGTCGATCCTATCAAAGTGCTCTTCAAGAAAAACCTGCAGCTTAGCACGCGACATTTCTATTGTAATGTGTCGGAGTAAAGAAAGCTGTTCACAAGATTTTTGCATTTGTATACTAATGCCTCCTCAACACTAGATTCTTAAGCATGCTTCTTATCTGAAGATTGAATTTCAGATGTACTCTGCAGTACATCTTTTGAGCCATCCCAGCCGTTTTGCAAACAACATGCTCTCTCATAGGGATCCAAAATGAGAAGAATATTCTGGCCGTGAGATCAATTACATCGGCCTTCACGGCGTTAGCCTCCATGGTGAATTCACAAAACAGCTCCGAAGATTGCACAGACGAGCGTCACTGTAAAGACGAGCACGGCTTCGAAGAGATGCGCAAATGCAATGAAAATTCAGGAAAAGTAAAGAAATGATGAAGAAGAATAAGAAGCTTGTGAAGATGTTGCCTACTAAGATATTGAACACAAAATTGCCTTAGCCTACTTTGCGGATTAAGTAACAAAGTGACGTGCTTTTTAATATTTGGCGACCAGCAGGGGCCAAGATGATGATAACGACGACTACGATGAAGATATGAGGATTTTGCACATGTATGTGCAAGCATATTTTTCACGATATACAAGATATGTAAGCTCTTTTACCTTAAGTTCATTTGTCCAATTGAATGTCTTTATGCTTCTTATGCTTCCTGATTGCTGGTGTATATTTCATTGTTACTGATTATCCCTTCAACGCCTATATATACAATTTAGGGCAGTAGGGCTTTATATTTCGCATCAAGGCATAAAAAATATGAGCATCCGGCAGTCATTGGTCCTGCTGCTACGCACGTTTGGAAAGAGAGAAGTGAGCCGCAGCGGGGTCCAGGCCGGCATGTCGGGGTCGCGTACTAATCGTGCGAGGGTTGGCGCAGACGAAAGTCAGGCAAAAAGGACGGAAGAATACCTGCTCGTTTCCATCCCAGCCAATCGACTCTATCTCAGATTATACTCGAAGGATCTTCATTCTTACGCGAGTTCTGTGGCTCTTATCGAATGCCTATTTTTTTGAATATTTGAGCTGAGCTCTGTTGTACAGCTTCTACCACGAATACAAATTTGATCTTTACAAGCATGTTTACAATTTTATAATTTAAATATGTTACTCGAGTCAAACCCCTCTTGTCTGGAAAATGTCGCTGTTACCATTGCAATAGTCGTCTTGTTAGCAAACCAAATTATAAAACTGGTAAAACTAATTATAAAATTTTAATTTTATAATAGACAAAGAGTAACATATATAAATTATAAAAATCTTACTCTTTTTCAATTATGAAATTATAAACCTAATTATCAAATTATCAAATGCAGTATATAAAAATGTTGCATAGAATCGAGTAAGTGAAATGAATAAGTGGGTTACGGGTTAGAATCGTAGACTACAAAGCATTCATCCATACAACCGACACTTTGCAAGTACGGCAATAACATTGTTAAACATTTTTTTTTACACACCACACAAACCAGACATGAACGTATTTCGTGCCCCTTTTACGTCATCGTGTAGTGTAACTTCCTAGGATTTAGGACAACCGTGTTGGGCATGCATGTTAACTTCTCTACGGGCACCTCAGTCAACACGTTATCAATTTCCACATAGAATTGCAAATACGAGATAGGTTTAGATCCTCTAGTTTCCATCACTTTCTTATACAAAATTCATGCGTTCAAAAATGATTGATCGAAGATAAGAAAAAAAAATTTGATACCACCACTTATGATCCCTTCTTTGTAAAGATTAGTATCATCTCAATTGATCATGCACATCAACGCCTTTCATGTGCTCTTGATAATGCAACAACACCGGAGACGTCGGGATTTCAATATTCGCCCCTATATGTCAACGGAGTTATAAACAAGTATTTCGAGCTGTCTATTGGACTACACGCCGTTGAAAGCAACGAAACGAGTTTGTTATTGTACCATGTCACGCCGCACATCCTTTCGCTCACGCCCAGTACTAAAGTTGTCCCCAGGATCCTCCCGTCGAGGAGTTTGTAAGCGCTTGTAGCCACCCAATGCGATTTGTCATGCAAATTCCAATAGCAGATATCCCAAAATCTAACAATGTCTAAAACAAACTAGGTGAGGTAAAGAAATTGTCACATGTAACAATATGTCTCTTACCTTTCAAACCTCCCATGGGATTTAGCACAACCCAGCCACCAACATTGCCCTGTTAATAAGAATCCAATGCTCCGCAATATATTTTAATTCTTTTAACATATTTAAACTCACAATTTGCCAAACACCACATTTTTAGGCCGTATTGTGTCGGTTTAACTTTCATGTATTGTCGGATTGGAGCATACTTACCAGCGTATTTAATCATCATTTCATCCACACATAAGTTTTGTTCAGGATTATAGTACATAGAACATAAATTATTGTGTTCTTAACTAACCATTCGGTTTTAGCTATACTAAAAATTATATTTAGTGTTGGCAACACTAAATACGAACAACAACATTAATTGTCAACAAGGGTAGAATTGTAGCAACTCTAATTGTCAATTCCAACACCAATTGTAAACAATAGTAAATATTAAGGAATTGAACAATGAAAAAGTTGACATTTAGTGTTGGATTTTCAAATATACATGTGCACAAGTAGGATTGTAGAAAAATTACATAATGATTAGAATTGTGCATTGAGAATAAAATTGAAAAAAATGACAAGTACCCCAATATAATGGAAAATTCAGAAGAAGTACAAAATTAGAAATGAGTTGCAAGAAATCTTTATTGAATAGGAAAAAAAAAATTTGTGAAATCAAGGTGCCATGGGAAGTGGTGGTACTTCCAAACCACGGAAGTGTTGCTCATATTTTGCAACAATTTCCTGTAAGTGAGAAAACAATTGTTGAACATTCCAAGTTCCATCAATTCCCAAAGCTAAATCACACCTAATCATGGACTTTCTGGCAAAGGACATATTATCAATGTTTACATCCCTATTATCCTCTTCAATGACATCTGCTGCCAATTGAAGAAAAAAACTCTTTTCAGGGTTTTTCAACTTCTGAGACCACGTTCCGACTGCTCTATGAACATTTTGCCAAGCATCAAATTTAATCATTTCTGCTTTTTGACTTCCCATCTTCTAGTCCATGCATCTTTTATCTTGGAAATGACAAATGTGTCAGCAGGTTGATACAAATGTGTGCAACATGAGGGCAGAAATTTGGGGATTGTATTTTTCTCTCTCAAAGTGGCTTCTAACCTAGGGGTGCTATTATGGCCAGAACAATTATCTAACCACATCAACTTAGTACGTTGATGTAGGTCTTGCTGATAAGCACGGGGTTCCAGAAAGTATTCTGGAAATAAGGTGGTGTCTATCCAACCTTTGGGACTTGTTTGATAACAAACACCAAGAATGTTATCATCGACACCTCTAATCGGATAAGTGCAATTAGAGTTTGTAAAAATGAGCATAGGCGCTTTGATCATTGAGCGCCGCCCCGCAGAGATTCGCACAACCAAAGTCATGGACTCCCCGCCAGCCACAACATCAGCATATTTAACTGTAGAATCGCCCCTAAATCCCAATGATCTACCGTTGTCCATATTGATGACAAAGTGTGTCTCATCAATGTTTCCCACTAAGTTCTCATCAAACTTTCCAGTCTGGAATCCTCTATGGAGCAACTCTAGATGGTATGCAACCATCTTCTGAATTTGCATATCTTTAGCACTGCTAAACAATAATCGGCCCCGTTGTGATAAAAGGACTACATTATGGACACCCATAAATTGTTGGATCCATGAGTTAGTAATCTTTTCAATTAAAAGTTTATCATCTTTGGAGTCTCTAGATTCGGCATGGTATATGGAATCAGGGGATAGGAGAATCGACATTGCCAACTCTCCTAAGAGTTTTGAAGAAAACTTTACCACAGATTTGCGATACATGTCAAATGACTCCAACAATTAGAATTTGTGAATCTTCCAATGCAAGTTATAATGGTGGTTCAGTTCATCACCAAAGCAAGTTATGATAGTGGACCAGTTCATCACCAAAGCATCATGTATTATGGACCAATATTGAGACCATCAGCATGTGTTATGGACCATTATTGAGACTATCAGCATGTGTTATGGACTATTATTGAAACCATCACCATGTATTATGGACCAATATTGAAACCATCACAAACAGCATGCATGACAACCAATATTAACACCATCACACTGAGAAATTAGAAGGCCACCTGATCTCTTTTTGAACGGATTTTTTTTTTTTATATAGTACAGTTTGATAAAAGAAACTAAATTCATTTGCAGAAAAATGAAGAAGAAAAAGAATGAAAATCAACACTTAATGGAAGGAAAGAAAGACTGAAGTCCAATGTACCTTGTGAAACTCCATCTTTCTTGCAAAGTCCCTCCTTTCTTGCAAAGTCCCTCTTTTCTTGCAATAAAGAAGATGTTTTGCAAAGCCACCTCTTAATTGCAAAGCACTCCAATTGCAATCTCTCAAATAAGTGAGCTCTAGAGAGAAGTAAGCTCCATGGGAGTTTAGAAAAGGAAGGAAACTCTTGTGACAGTAGGATGAACAAATCCTCCAAGGAGGATAAGATAAGAGGGCATGGAGAAGATGCCTTAATTTTCCAAGTTGCAACATTTGGCGGCTAGAAAGGAGGGTGCAATTAAGAATCGTGGCCCCACTGCACTAATTGTCCACAAGTTGATAAATAGTGTTGGAGCATGATGGTGGTGACTACACCAATTGTCATCCAACACTAAATATAATTTTTAGTGTAGTTTGTTGTAATTGTGAGTTGGTAATTTTATTGGTAATTACGGTGTTATTATCAACTAAGTGTAAACATCTCAAAACATCTTCAAATCTATCTCTACTCATGCATCTTCTAATTTATTTGGTCAATAATAAGTCATCAAAAGATCCCGACCAATGTAAGCTAACATCTGGTAACTTTTTCGTAGCTATTAGCATCAAAATTCTAAAGAAGATTAAAAGTTCTTTTATCGTGAATGGAACCCACTTTCTTCCACGGCAATTTTACCTTCTCCGTAGCTTGAGGGAGCATACAAGTTTTTCATTCTAATGATTTTCACTAGAACATTATTAGGGCAAAATAACATGAAGAAATTGAGTGGATTATTATACAACTGCAAATGACCTACCAACGCTTGGTTACCTCCGGTCCAAATTAGAGCGGAAACTCCACATACCGGGGGTAAAGCGTTCGCTAAGCAGTAAATTAGAGAATTGGATGAATGAAAGATTACAATCTAAGCCTAATTCATTTCTTAGATTGGAGGAATTGATGTACCATTTCTTGGAATTTGACATCAATTCCAAGTTACACAAGTTGTCAATGTCATTAGCATTGTAGGATAAAGTTTGATCGGGAATATAAGAGCAATCAGATGATTCATTGTTAGTGGGACTTGAGGTCCTAAGATTGCACCCCAAAGTTGTACCGCACTAACTTTTCTCATGTTCATATTCTCATCAAGTAGTTGTGAGCCAAAAAAACCACACATAAGTGGTCTTTGGTCACAAGGAGTTATTTTAACAATGAAAAAAGGAAAAAGGAAAAAAAAGAACAGGAGCAAACTTGAAAGAGGATGGACAACAAGAAGACTTGGGGAAGGATTTCCCCCACCGAATCACTTGGAGGTGGCCCTTAGTTTTTGGGCCACCATTTATTTGTCGTAACTCCAATTGGGGCGTGTCATAGCTTTTTAGAAAGCTAACTTCAATGTGCACACAATCCTAAAATCTCAGATGCAAAGACTGGAAATCCTAGGACTGATTGCCATTCGATTGTGGCTCTTTTTCCACACGCCGACCGAGAAACACCTTCAACACCTCTATCTTCGGGAGGTCATATCACCTTCTCTACATACTGGAATTCAACATGCCTCATAACATTGGAAAACTCTACTGAAGTTCTATTTATTGTAGAAATTTCAAGACCATACAATCAGCACTCTGTGATTGATTGCCGATCAATGGTAGCTAATTTGTTCACCGCCGAGGTGGAAACTCTTCCAACACCCCTACTTCGGGAACCGATTTTTCTCTCTCTAACAATCAGATGGGAGCATACCAAATACTCCTAGAAAGCTCCCCTAGAACTCTATCTACCCTAATAATTTCAAAGTTGTTAAAGAAGAATTGAGTAGGCTATAAGCAAAACAAACGGACTGCCTTTCATAGGGGAAGAACAAGACACTAGCTAGTAATCAAACCGAATAAAAAGGATCAAGATTGAATAAGGAAAGACAATGCACTTGAAAAGGAGGCTCACGGCCTTTGTTCTCCTATTTTAACAATGCAGCCCTAACAATGAAGATTCAGGTGACAAAGAAGATGAAGAAGATGGAGAAGGGGGCTTACGGCTCTCCTCCTCTTATTTTAACTAGATTGATGAGATGTAAGAAGCTTGGAAACAAGTTCTTAAATACACAATAAGGAGCCGCCGGAGAAGCGGCTTACTCTAACCCTACCAAGGCTCAAAGCCGTAATCAAAGGTCTTTGTGGATGAATGTTGTCCAAACTCCATGGCGTTCCGTTCTACAAACACATTAACTTCTCTACCGGCTCCACAAATGAATGTAACTCACAACCACTATCACGAAGTTAAATGAAAAAAACCAATACAATTAAATCATAAACACAAATATGAATATCAAAGTTAATTACGCAAGGCCAACGGTAAACATCTAACCCAAAGTCAAGCAACTAATTTCTACGCTAAGAATCCACTTAAAATTTTTTACCTCCTCTAGTCCTTCCTCATTACATTAAGGATCCACTAAGCGGCTCTTTGCATCTCCTAGTCTTTACTTATAAAACCAATCACTCCTAATCTAATCTAAACTCAAAATCAATGCTAAATAATTTACCCAAGGCCTTAAGAATATTATCTTTTAACATGCACATTGTGTTCACAACTTAATTATCTTAATTTTGTCAAATTACTCCAAGATTGCATTGTTCATTAACATTTCACTCACAAAACCAATGAAAAAACTTACAATGAAACAAGAGAGTGGAATCAAGTTTTCACAATAGTTTTAGCACAGCATCAGGAACATTGAATGTTCCCCATGGCCCAAATAACATCACTCTAAGTATATCTATTGTTTGGATTGGATCATAAAACTCACCTACAATAGTGCCTCAAAACAAAGCCAATGAATTAGCCTCATTATCACTACGAATAATCAAATCCAACAACTCACATTTACGCACAATACAACTTCGACCTAGGCATCCTAAGTCATACAATAGCATGAGCAACTTTTTACATAAGTCACTTCTCAAGGTTACATTTCTAGTATTAGTAGGTAAACTAGAGGATGCATACATATGCTCAAAGTTGCTTGCAACAATAGAATCTAGATTCCAAATAGTATGATTTCTAAGTGCTTCTAAAAGAAGATCCACCAGTGCTTCTAGATTTTTTTGCATCAATCGGCATACATGGGCATCAGGATTTTCATGTAAAGAATCCACAACCAAAGGTACTAAAAATCGGCGTAAATGCATACCTAACTGATAAGCATTGCGCCGCTTTCTGACACGCTACTTTTTCGCAGCCCATGCTGAATTGTTGTCCTCATGACCCGCCACCTTTCTAATGCTCTCCATCTCCGTTGTTGGAGATAGCAGTCCCTCTGCACGCTGGTGCAACAAAACCGTGCTACGGACACCCAACTCGAATCTTTGCCAAATTAGTCGACTTCCATGAAAATCCCCACTTCGTAGGAGTACCTGCTCATCGAAGGCAACCTCCAATTCAGTACTGCTGCCGGCTTGGACACCCTGCACACAATGAGAGGAATTTAAGAGGTTTGTTTTCATTCTTATGTTCGATGCTGCATGTGACTTGATTATGTAGTTGCAAGAAAATGGTTCAATATCTTCTGTGTCTGAAGGTTTATGAACCCTAAGTACATCATGATCTGAAAATTTGAATACAATAGCTTGTTAATCGGCCTATGCAACTTGAGAATTTTAAGTGATGAATACAGAACGTCTTTTTGGTGCTATGGGATTCACGTTTTTTGTTGTTCAGATAAAAGATCAATTGTTATGAATGCATAGAAAAGAAGGTTAGCGTTAAGTGCAAGCATGCAACTTAGTGCAAGCATGCAAAGATGATTGCACCTTCGATGATTGGGCATTCTAAAGAGGTGCCTTCATCCTAGACGCGCAGATTGATTGGTCGCTCCTCCATCTGAGGTACATCATTGTTTTATTGCTACTACTTGTGCTCACCCGGAACATGCAAGAATCTCAATCAGATTCGAGGAGTTGAGAAAATCCAGTAGCGGGTGCAACAATGAATCCGAGCAGCACTAGATATCTTTTGGTAGACAATATAATTGAGCAATACTTACCGGTGTGGTATGAGGCTGTTGCTGCATCTTTAGAGGTCTGCCATGAACTTCACCCCGAACTGCTAACCGTGGACCAGGCGCAGCAACAACATCCTCAGCGGAACCAACATTGCACCTCCGTAACTGATCACTGACATCTGATGTCGTCCGTATGTTCACTATGGGACTACTTACCTATGGAGCTTCACCAACACTAGCGAATAGTCCAAATTCAACCATTTCGAAACCCTAAAAATCAGTATTTGCAAAGCAAGGTGTTGAAACTCACCTGGATTGCTGATTGTCGTGTCTTGGGCGGTGAAGAACCTCTCCCCTTTCGTCTGGCCACCAAATCTCCCTCACAAATTTGTTCATGGAATCACTAAAACCGTAATACTCACCTTCTTTGCGTCTCTCTGTCCACCCCAACAGCGACGCAACGTGCTAGCGAAACAAGAGGCGAAAATTTCTAGCACCAAGCACTGCCGGTAAGATAAATATTGGCAGAAGTGACTACGACAGCAAATATGATTCTTCTAACAAGAGCATACAAACATCGACGATTGTTTGCCGTTGATTTTGTTCACGAATGAGTCAATCAGTAAGACATAGGCGGAACTGAGCCAAAGAGCCCCGTGAGAGCTACGCCTCTCAAGGACCCAGGGCGCCACCATCGCGAGGCCGTTGCTTTCTCAACGGGTGCAACAACAACAAACAGCAGCATCCAAGGCTCCGTACACACTAAAATTGGAGACACCTTCTGACACAGGGAACGAAAGAAGACCCTCCAAGCTTGCAACGGCACACAAGAGCAATGGATACTGCACAACGAGCAGGCGCTCGTCTCTCGCAACGTATCGCCGAAACACTTGGGATTAAAACTGCAATCGGTGCAGTCACGAATTGTCGATGCAATCAGCGCCTTCCGAAAGCTGCTTCCGCTCGACCACATTGATACTCGTCGCGCTTCCTGACATCCGGCGAGTTTGCCGCTACAGTAGCTCAAACAGTGCAAACGGACCTCTCAGGTCACCTTCGTCTTTCAAGGGTTAAATTAACAAGTTGTTTTCATTTGTACTCTTCCAGATGCTTTAATTGACTATTATTATCGTAGCTCCCACCACTAATAAAGACATGTCGGGCTTGTCCAGGTGATATTTTGTGAAGAATTTCTAACATGAAACACAGTCACCATGTCCAATTTCTATCAACTTATCCACATTTGGCATGTGATTGGCATATCGGTTTGTCGTGCACTTTATCACTTGCATACTACTGCCTCATAATTCTGTAGTTTACAATTATGGGCATGTTGCGTATACGAGGAGGATTGATTTGCAATTATGAGACGAAATAGCTCAAAGCATCTCTAAGGATTGATATATGTATGAGCAAACACATCCCAAGATGGATAGAAATATTTCTTCAATTCTCGAAACGGGACAAAAGGTTGGCCACCATATAATTAAGGTGTTGATATAATATGATAATTACAATTCACACACAAAGAATACCTTGGTCTTAGGTCCTTTCAAGAACTCATATATTGGGACTTAGGTTTTAAAGAACAAATGTAGAGAAATTGCATTGGTTGACTAATAGTACCCAACAAGGTCCTTAACAGCTCCCCAAATTCCTTTTGTTTTCCTCGAAAATCCAGGAGCTTCTCCCGACTCCTTTTCTGGTGGTCATTTAGTCTTATCATCGAGACAAAAAAACCAAAGGTATCAAAGCCAAAGGAAACTAGAAGAATCTCATGGTTAGTATCAGATGCACGTTTAGTCTATTACCAATTATACAGGACACATGAACTCATTTCATAAAGAAATTAGATGACAATCTGATGGCATGATCACTGTGTCTCTGAACATTTTGAGGGAGTCGGGATTGACTGTTTCTTCGCACCTTCTTGTCTACGATTTGACCGAACATGTCTGCTTTCTGTACTTGATCGCCCACTCTGTCATGTTGACATGCTCGTGGGGTAGCGCTAGATTGATGGATTCGGTCAGTTGTTGTCTGCAGAGGTATTCGGAGACGGCTGAGGAGAATAACGACACTGGATCAACAGCGGGGGGAGGAGCCGAAATGCCATTAAATTAGGGCAGGAGTGGGAGGAGGTGCGTTGAGGTGGCAGAAGGACAACGGAGAGACGATGGACAGAGTTGGGCGCCAAAAACAGTCTTGGGGTCTTTCCAGATGCAGTTGGGAGGGGCTTAAAGGCAGCCTCAGGGAGTCTTTGGGCCCTGGCAGGAGCGGACTGCTGCCCGCAGATGGCCTTCGAGAAACGCTCGTACTACCAAACTACGGAGATCCTTATTCTCGGACACTTGAGAGTGCATATTTGGTATATCATTGATATATTTCTTCTTCAGTTTTTGGCTTGAAGGGGTTTCTTGAGAAGTCCTACTAATGAGGAGACCTTTCCTAACACCTGTGAAAGCCTTTTGCACTACTACAAATGTCTTACATATGTCTTCCAAGGACTTCGAAGGACGGTTGAGGGCTATTAGAGTGATGAACCTCATGCCTAGCTCAAATTCTTCTCGTATTCTTGCCAAGATCAATTGAAAATATTTTTTCCACCTTCAGTTTAAATAATGAGCCTATAAGAAACCACTTCAAACCAAAGAAAGTAGTCGAGGAAATTCTATTCATGATACAAGTAACATGAAGTGTCTCAAGAACATCTTTGGAAGCCCATTTCAAATTTCCAATTGAGATGTACATTGAAGTCAAATCATAAAGGAAGAGTAGTAAATGATAAATGATGTGTGAAGTAAATGTAATATGTGGAATGATGTCAAAGATGGGAATATATATTTTTATTATGATACTGTAATACATCCCCGATCGATTTCCAAGTGAACAATGCATAGCCTTAATCATATGGTTCAACTGTAGCACTGAAATACAAATGTGATTTTATGAAAATTAAGTTAAATAGTGTCTAGATTTTCAAGTTATTTCGCAATCAGTGTGTCGACAATAATTAGAAATTATTCTCATCATTCTGTACGATAGAGAAAGGTTGATTGTGCAAGCGACAAAGTTCGAATTCATCGATGTGAAAAACGACTGATTTATAATACTTCACTTCAACTACGCAGACAAACTTCATGAGCAAATTGACCTTATTTCACAGAAAAATTGCGGATCTGGATATATTTAACTGAAATGCAAGGACTAAGATTCAGATAACCACTTCAAAATAAAAAGGTACCTTTACATGAATGTATAGAATGATGAAGACTACAGTGTGTAGACATCTCTGTAACGCAATGTAAAATGAAGTGACTTGCAAGTCATTCTACAACCTTGAAACTGCATAAGGACCAAACCTGCAATCTGGTAGTCAAGCTACAGCGCATCGTTTCACAGCAGAGCAATCACGAATGCAATTAAAATCGGAAAAAATTTAACCACAGCAACTACAGATACTTGGAAGAGATCAATAATGCTGAAGTAGCGATCACAACTCTCCAATTGATTACCTTTTTTGTAAATCAAACCAGAACTAATCAAAACAAAGGGCATGCAGGCTCTCTCGCATCCAAGACAGCCCACTAATATTGGGGAACAAAGGCACCTGTACCTTTTCTCTGTCGGTAACTACTACTACGTAACGAATGGGAGAGTCTAGCTCGCGCAAAAATAACAAATGAGATGCTAGACTACTGCTCCCTACGACTTCCAAGCGTATCAAGATGATGACGAACGTATGTATGCTCTTCAAGGCTTGATCACGAACAGAGGCTGCACAAAAACAAAACAGTCAATCCAGATCGTAACCTTTCTTCTTCAAATCAAAATGGTAAATACAGTCTCCATAGACACGAGCTTCCTGACACAAACAAACCTTGCCCTCTCATCACCCCCGCTTTCCTTTCGATGGAAAGGCAATGCTACATACATTGACCTTCCCACTCTGACTGACCTACACAATCAAGGCATCAACCCTTTGTTTGATAAAAAACGAAATTGGGAAGGCAATGGTACATACACTCTCCATTGACACGGGCTTCCCATCGTCAGCCAGAATCTCGACGATGGTTCCTGATTGATCAGCCTGCACACAAAGAATGAAATGTTAGACTACCACCGACATCAATATCACAACATCAGCATGAGAATGGTCACGATGCGCACCTCAATCTCGTTCATCAACTTCATTGCTTCCACGATACAAACGACTTGGCCCTTAGTGACCTTGTCTCCAACCTGAAAAACAAAGCAGTGTTAGAGAGTGTAGTATCGAGTGTTGTTGTAAGAAAAGGAAAAGTGCATGGTTGTGGCCTGACCTTGACATATGGGGGTTCGCCAGGGCCAGGGCACTTGTAGAAAGTGCCAGCCATGGGGGAGAGCATGGGCGGGTGCTCGGCAGCCAAGGGAATGGCATCGGGAATAGCAGGGGCAGGAGCAGCATCAGCGGGAGTGGAAGGAGCGGCAGAAGCGGCGGCTTGCTGTGGAGGAGGCTGGGCGTATCCTGGGAACATGGTGTGCGCCATCACGTGCGGTCCCTGCGTGGAATGCTGCGGCGCGGGAGGTGGCGGGAGCGCTTCCTTCTTGCGAATGATCAGCTCGTAGTCCTTTTGCTTCAACTCTAGCTCCACTATGTCCCGAGTGTCCACTAACCTGCACCCATGCATCCTCCAGCAATGAGTTCCAGCGCAGTCTTATCATGCAAGAGAGATTCGCTCAGAGGGATTCCAATGGCCAACACTCAGGCCTCTCTATTCTGCAGACTCAGTCTACGCTATTGATCGATTGTAACCATACATGGAACTGTGTTATGCAGCCTCAAAGCACCACCGAAAGCAAGAAAGACTCCATGACACCGACGTGTTTGTGAGAGACTCATCTCTTGCAATGAGGGACAGTCTAGGCTATCTTGTAAGCTTCTGAAAATAAAATCAGGTGCAGCACTTCCTCAAGCTTTGTCATGCAAGAAAGCTTAATCCATTCGTGACTCCGAGATTCAAACTTCTAACAATCGACTACGCTCAAATTTCTTTATTCTGCAGGGACAGTCTAATCACTTCTGAGACTCAGATCAGCTGTAGTCGTACAAGAGCAAAAAAGATTCCTTCAAGACACCGAGATTCGAATGTTGAGCAATGGCCTACAGTCAGATTATCGCAATAGGTTGCTCGATCTTGGTACGTACTTGATCAAATTGGCGACGTCTGCCATGAACACGGACGCAGCCGTGGCGATGGATGAGGAGGAAGCGGACTCAGACGCAGCAGGCTTCTCCTGAGCAGCAGCAGCTGCAGGCACTTCGAACTTCGTGGAGGTGTTGTTGGTGGCGCCGTCAACAGCAACCTGGAACCATCGAAACACATTGAATCATAAACCTAGAACCCCGAACATTCAAGAATCTCACATATCAGGATAGGGCTTTAGCACACTTTACCTCATTGACAACGCTAGCGACAGTCCGCGGCCCAGATCCCTGCACACAGAGAGAGAAATCCATCATCCTCGGAATGTCCGTCAACCCCGCCAAAACCCATAGAGAGCGAAAAGCGATTCGAGCCGACTCACATTGGAGGCACGGATGGCGAATCGATCGACGCCGGCCCCGAAGAAGGTCGAGGAGGCCGCAACCAAGCGCGGCTGGCCCCAGCACCCTGCCGAGGAGGGAGACACTTTCACGAACCTGCTGGTACGGACTGCGCCATTCCATGACGATGATGAGGAGACGCCATTGCTCGTGGTTGCCGTCACGGCACTCCCCGCTGCTGCCACTGACGCCATATCTCTCGCTCTCGCTTTCTCGCCCTGTTGCGGACTCGATACAAAGAGTGAGGGAGCGAGTGAGAGCTCTCTGGAGAACGGGAGAAAGAGCTTGGAGAGAACGGGAGAGTGTAGAGCGGGACGAAGAGCAATGGGAGGGGAACTATGCAGAGAGAGGGTGAGGCAAACGAGGAAGATGGCTGGACTGGGCTGGCCTCGTCGCCTCCGCCCTTCCCACTCCTCTTCACCTTTGTCTCTTTTGTTTGGTGAAAGCCCTTCCATTGAACGCTCTGGGCCGGTTCATCCTCGCCGTCCGATACTCAACGGCTGGATCTCGATTACCACCTTACTCGAATGACTATGGAAGAGCAATCCCAAATGAATGTGTGTAAGAGTTTTGGCTTGACCATTCACCATGAAAAAGGTGTGGTATTTTTGCTACACAAGAGTTGTTGGTTAGTGTTATCTTTTTATAATATTTGAAGATGCTATAAAATTTCACCAAGAGCAATGAATTCAATACTATTAAAAGATCCCCATATTGATTAATATAGATGGTAAAAATGGTGATCATTAGTAAAACTTCTGATCTTATCAGATAAATCACTACATATAACACCAATGAAAATATCAAAGTTCATTCTGCTTTAATTTTTCTTAAAGCAGACCCTCTTATGTCATTACGGACAAGTCATTACATATATGAGAAATGTCATTGTTTAGTGTCGTTTTCAACTAGTGAACAATCTCCCATCCAGGTGGGGGAAGGAGCCGCCAAAGCGGATTGCAACTTTTTCCAAAGTTTGGAAATTGTTGTAGTTGGTCTCTTACCAAGTCTCATTCTTAGTACATTGTGTGGCTTCCCCGATTTAAATATGTTGCCAAATTTAGTCAAGTTAGGCCTCACAAATTTCTTCATCTCTTCAAATGTAAGATATTTCATAATGTTTGGATACTCACATGGCTTCTCTTCCTTTGTTTGAATGTTTGAGCCGAATCCAAGAAGTACCGATTGTTTTAGACTTGATGTTTCCTAGCCCAAACCTTTAGATTACTCCATGGGTATGACTCAAGTTTGGGTCCTCGATCAGGTATTCAACGTTCTCCTATGCATTATCGTCGTGGCTGATTTTAAAGTGTTTTAACGTCACATTCACGTGTCCATTTAAGAGCAATAAAAACAAGCACTCTCTGTCATTACAGACAAGTCATTAGAGACGTTAGAGACGTCAATTCTAGTGCCATTATCTAGTAGTGTCAGATACACAAGTGCCATTTTCTACTATTGTTGGTTGTCCAAGTGTCAGGCTCTAGTAGCGTGAGATACACAAGTGCCACTTTCTACTAGTGATGGATGTATAAGTGTTACTTTCTAGTAGTATCGGATACACAGATTCGGTAGGGCACACACTTAGATACACAAATTTACTCGGATGCAAAGATTCACTCAAATACAATTCACTATCATTCACAATGCTCAAAGAAGTGATAGTGTGTGCATGAGCATAGGCAATTTATATACTCCAAGAAGAAGATTGTACCAATGGTCTTTGGTACTCACAATGATTAGGCGGCATCGAATGGTCTTCACTTTAATACTGCTCATTGCATTTAATCCTAGTTCTCAAGAAATGTGGAGCACTAGTTTTTTGTTTTCTAATTTCTAACCTTCCTATATATATATTATTTTTTTTTCAAAAATTTAATTTTTTAAAATTTGGAATAAGTAAGATCGACTTTAGTCAAGCGCAAGGAAAACCAACCTTGAATAATCCGCTTTCAGTGCTTCGTATGAGATTGCGTGCCCTAAAAGATAGCCCAATTGATCTCTGCAGTTCGGACTTCTTTTCGCCCCAACCGCATGTGTTCTTGAAAGTTCACCACCCTTCTCGAGTGATTTTTCTCCCCGTAGCTTCCATGTCGCGATTTGAGAAAAAACAATAACCGATGCATGTGGAGGATTGCGAGAGGTACTCTGTGCATGTCAAGACCGCGCACTATAAGAAACCCTTGTTTTTAATGACACGTCAAGTAACGAGCAATTATGTTTTGTGCAATATGATGCACATTAACTTCAATGTCCAAACAAATCCGTCATAACTGACATGCAAAAAACATGCCAAAATCTTGAAAAACATGCCCACATTTTTGGAAAACATCACAAAAACATGGGGATTGAAGTTGTTAAAAATGTGCCATGTGGTTGCCACCTAGCGTCGACGTCATTGCCCCGAGGGCGGACAGTGCCACGTGGAAATATTTTCCTCCGGCCCCTTGGTGACGTGGCAGCTGACGTGGTCCCCCCCAAATCTAACGTGGCAGAGCAAATATCCGACGTGGCCCGCGAAATGCTGACTTGACAAGTCCAATCAGCATAATTTCACCACACTTGGCACTCATACTTGTGTTTTATTTGCACATCACTTTTGACGTCCTCGTTGTCCTCTGTCAATGTCCGGTCCATTTTTGAATTGAGTTATCCATACTAGTTAGGGTGCATATAAGTACACATATTCTTTCATTGCGGTTGTCAATGGCGTTGTTTCTGACGTTTACAGTTTTAAGGCGTGTTGTTAGCGACTTTTGAGAGGACATGCAAATGTTGATGATGAACATGTCCAATGAGAATTAGTGAAGTATAGTGAGATGGATGGTGAAGTGAATTGGCAGGTTCTTTCATCGTAACATCTGATTTGTTATTAGGTTGATTGGAAGTAATATGTTTAAACTTGATTATTAATCTACATCGTTAGGATGCTACCCATGTGGAGAATTCCGATTTACCCGACGGAATGGACGGACTCAATGGACCACGTACTTATTTGCAATAAAGAGTAACTTAGACTTCTTGCATTTCTTGCAACATTGTAGACCTTACAAACAATGCATATGCGTCTAAGGTTGACAATATTTTATTGTATGAATGCATGAAGTCTTATGATATTCACCAAGGCATTGGGATGGTTGTTTTTACTTTCTTGGATGGACATGATCAGTGAAACGACGGATCGTGAGTGTCTGATGCCCTTTAAAACAACTATGACATCTAGAGAAACACCAACCAAGACATTCAGCTAAATACCAACCAAGCTAAATACCAACATAATAATCATAGTTGTTGTTGTATAAGATGTCTACATAAACATAGTAATTATGTACCTTAGTCATCATTAGCCCCTAAACTTCCCAATGTTGTTTCTCTACATTTTGATTGTAGGGCGGAAACTTTGATGAGTCAATCTGTCAGACTTCGTGACTCAATTTTTTATTCACATCAACTATGATGAATTTACTATAAGACCGTGTAATTGAGGTCTGAATAAGTTACCTTCATTTTTCATCTATAACACTTTGTTTATTTATTTATTTTTATTTTTTTAAATTTTTTTTTTTAAAAAAATTTTAATCGTAGTATTTGGCTATGAGCCAACATGGAAAATAGTAGAGGTAGACAGAAAAGTGGTGCCAATTTTCGAAAAGATGAATTTCAATTTTACTTTTTAAATATTCAAAAAGAGAGTGGGTGCGTGGCAAGTGGGAATAAAGTGCCAGGTGGGATTTTGCTCCTGTTTTTTTTTGCTGAGGTGGAAGATAGGTGAGAAAGTGCATAGGGTTTGGCTTGTGGAATGTCAGATAAGACCTTTCTACTTTATGATCACCTGGATTGATTCCCATTATCATGGCTTTTCTTGCGGATATACGATACCAAAGAAGCATGAAGAATTCAAAGATGACTTGATATTCCTTTTATCCAAAACAAAAGAAAAGATTTCAAAGTCACAAGGGAGAATGCTCAAAAATGGCTCAAATTTTAGCATGAGAAATTCGTAGTGAAGATAACAGTGTGAGAAATTTGAGTACAAAAGATGGTCGAAGTGAATTTATCATTTTTAGACTCTTCTTCAATTTGTTACGAATATTTATAGGTGTTTCTTAAATGGCTCCCTAATTTGCACCCAATAGTGTTTTCGATGAGTATATGGTATTGTTGAGAGTTCCATGTATATCCGGCTGTAGCTCCATTATTGGCATCGTAACATTTTAGAGCACTCTCCATTAAATGGTAGACTTACTGTAAATATGCTTAGGGGTATTCATAATAAAATATGTCCAAAAAGATGTATGTAAAGTGGTGACCATTTCTTTCTAAAAGTTCCTGAGAAAGAAGAATAAATTCTTGTTTAGGTTTGTGTATATAATTCCTAGACGTTTTAGTCCATTTTTTGTACATAAGAGCCATTATTTAGTTTAGTCACACCACTACTTATATTTGTATCCTCACAAAATGGTGAACTTTCTAATATCATATCTCGTTTATAGTATCACTCGTTATCATACGATATCACTTGAAGATGTTTTGAGAAAGGGGCATAGATTGAGTGCAAAGGGTATACTTTCGTCGGTGCTTGGATGAACATCAAAATAGTTTTTAATCTCAAAAGTGTACCTAATAGCCTAAACAATCCTTGCAGAATAAAGTTGTGCTTGTAGGAACTGCACTTCATTGTTGAAAGTTCAACTGTCTTTCTAACATGTTAGTCTCATGAAGGAATCCTTATTGCTTCTAGTGATACTTGCATGACTCAACTCAAAGGAATACTACGGTTGGTTGTAATCTCAAATGCTTATATGATCTTCTAGATTTTCAAACTAGAATAAAGAGGCTCAAATGTAGGCCACTGCTTAATGAAATCTTTTGACACATGGTGATGACAATACATTAGAATGATAATGTACTTGTAACATGTATGAATGGACTTGGTGACAACAAGTTTGTGAAATTACTAATTACTTCGCATTGGCTTCCGTAAAATTATAGTAATCACAAAACACACTTGCTCATCAAATCATCAAAGATGATGTAATCCAAGGTACCAATTCATATATTAGAATTTTAATAGATATGTATTCATTATCATATCACACCTACCACTTAGTAAGGTTAACATAATTCAAAAACATTACATGATAAGCTGATCAAATTTGAGTAAGGCTGTCACCTTTTCTCTACCCTGTCACAATACTCCATTGTACTCAACCGGTTTGATTGATCATAAATGTGCATACTATTTCATTAACGACAAGACTTCAGGAGGAAGAAGAAAATAAATAAATGAATAAAATAAAAGTGTCGATAACAAGTTTAACTATTCTTGCTTACAGATTAATCTGCTCATCATCGGATGCAGCAGAATGATTGTTGAGCATTTAGGCTTGACTCAAGCCAAGTGGTGGAAGATCCAAGGTGACGACCAAGTGACCTTTGTCATATAGAACACAAGTGTCCTCGCAGTAGATGAAATGTCAAAGCTTATCTGATAAATGCAGCCAACTCCCTGAGGGCACTTGTTGCGATCAAAGTCAACAATGATACCTCGTCTGTAAGATGATCGAACCAAGCAGACATATGATCAGGCGTAAGTGGATGTGCGCTAATCTGCGCTCAAGTTTGAGTTGATCCACACCCGGTTGTTAACTAGGAAGCTGCAAGTGAGACTTGATTTCTGCTACAAGCCACTGGAGCTCCTCCGGCTGTAGTGCAGATCCAAACACATGTTCCTTCGAACCTTCCTTCAGATAAGCTGATTTAGCGCTACGTTTAGTGTAGCCCTGATCAGGATCCTGTGACACAATTTGGAGAAGATACAGTTCAAGTCCGTGGGATGTCTCCAAAGCCAGTCTCAGATCAATCTCTTGATACTCTAGCAAAATGATATAGAAGGATGGCGCAATACCTGTACTTCGTCCACCATGATATCAACAGTGCGTATGTTTTGAACCTCTCCAACCACTCGACGGCTCCAAAGCTTACCGATGTTATACTCAATAACAAACTGTGGGCCGTCAAACTCTAAACGAATGCCGACTGCTGTACTGAATACGGTTCTCTTGGCCAGCCTGATGAAGGGGCGTACTTTTAGAAGAAGGAACTCACCTACAAGTGAATACTCAAGGTTAAGTTGAGAACCACGACAAGTGATTGTTACCTTACCTAAGGCCTACAAACCAGAAAGGGAGGGAGAAGGCAGCAAATACTGGACCGCCTCCCACAATGGCTGTACGCGTCCAGGCAGCTACAAACGCATTCCATGCCTGGCACAACCATAAAAGACAAACCACGCCTATCAACGAATCGTTCCCCTTTTTGCTGCAACAGTATGTAAGACGGATTGACATGAAACAAATGAACACCCAGGAGATTCGGGACTCACCACAGTGAACGCACTACTCTCCAGTGTCTCTTGTGTGAACCCATTCGCTGGAATCGTCACCTCCAACTTGGTGCTGCTCCTGCTCAGTTTCTGCATTCAGAAAACATGGTTGTGGGCATTATGGCGTAGAAGTTCTGCTCAAGAATAGGAGAACGTAGATCAATAGTCTGCATGACCTCTAAGGGTCCATGCACCAAGAGTTCCAATAAATCACTTCAACAAAAAAAAAATTCAGAATATCCAGAATTAAGCAGGCCTCACGGAAAAAAGAATAAATTTGCTCACCACTTGCGTCCCTGCGGGTTGTCGGACAGTATTCGACTGGCTGACGTATCGAGCTGTGTTATCAGAAGACAATGAAAAGGATCCATTACTCTCTCCTTGCAGAGCTTGAATGACCTGTCTTGGGGACTATACAGAGCAAAAGAGAAAACATGTGAGTGCAAACAGGCATATGGTTGACCATTCATATATTGCACTGATAATAAGCCTTACATATCCTCCTTGAAACAGTCTATTTCTTTGCAGACCGCAAGCATGCCAGACGAGTGTGTTGCTTCTTCCGAAAAGTTGAGTTAATAAGGCGAAAGCTGTATCGTAGGATCTTCACTCTTTAGAGAGTGAGAACTAAGTACTTATGAACCGACCACCTCGATTGATCATATATATATCACAACAAGAAATCAATTGGATTAGACAGCAAGTTGCTCAGATTGGACTCCTCAACTGACCTACTCCAGAAGATAAGATGCTGGGTTCGATAGAGGTTCCCTACAACAATGAGTCACCTGAAAGCGGTCCTCTGGCGCAGGCTCCAAAAGCCGATTGACAACATTAGCAAGCCCGGCACTCATGGTCACGACGTCTTGAAATTCCACCTTCAATCGCCTCTGTCTTGCATCAAGATTTTATTGTAAGCTTGCCCTTCACAAGTGCGGACATGAAGATTTTCACCTTGGCCTAAAAAGAATACAGACCTGAGGAAAGTACGAGGGAGGACGTCCCGACAGCATATACAGCAGGGTACCACCCAGTCCATAGAGGTCCGTCTGAAGTGTTGCTCGGTTCTGAAACTGCTCTGGCGCCATGTAGCCATACTGTGAAGCAAATCATCACCCACAGTTTAAATAATGATCGATCCGAAATGCAACAACCTCACTTCCAAAAATATAAGTATTTACTGCCAGCAGCTAAAGAACCAACAGTAGATGATAGCTTCCAGTCCTTTCAGATGAAAACGAACACAAAGAATGATATGCAGCATATTTTAAAGAGGGAAAGGTGAATGGAGACCTCATCCAGAGCAAGAAAACCGCACCGTGCCCACAACTGTACTGCCTATCAAAGTTGAGGATGCCACATCTTGGACTGCTCCAAAGTCCACAATCTTCACATTCCCCGTCTCTTCGTCCAATATAATGTTCTCTGGCTGTAGACAATCAACTACAGTTTTGTAGACTGAATAGGCCATGTGCGAAGCAACTGCACAAATTGTGATCAATGGTCCTAAACAGGCCCATACGCCAAGAAGTTCACATTGAAGTTCGCCAAACACAAAAACCAAGAGAAATCGGAAGTACGAAATTATGTGCAAACGGATGACTACCTTGATGTCTCTATGAATAACAGGAGGTCGCAGGTCCCCAAGATACTGCAACACCGACAAAATCTGTCTCCCAAACATCGAAAGATGTTAAATGTTTGAGCTTCCTTTACCAAGTAGAAAATGTGCGAAGAAAGCTACACTTTCCCTTTCCAGAACACAATCCTACCTTTTAGTTAGACAAGAAAGTGGAATTTAAAAACTTCCTCTCTCGTTTTTCGGTACTATGCTGCAACAGTGGATCTACAAAGAAAAATAGCCTGAGCATGCAAGAAAAAATACATCACGACGACCCCAGTGTGCACTTCGTTTGATGCTTCAGAGTAAGGTTTCGTATGTCAGTGACCTGAACAAAACTTACCTCCAGTGCAATGAGTTTTACTTTCTCCTCAGAGACACGCCATCCACCTGTTACTAAATCTTCCAATGATTTTCCTTTAGCTGCTCTTTGAGCTATGTAGAAAACGCGGTCAGCATCTGTGTCCACCTTCATCCAATAACCCAAACGAAGATGATGAGATGATGGTAACACTTGTCTGACCATAGAACCATGCACTTTACTTTCTCTGATAGCCCTGTGCTGTAGTTTGCGCCTACGATCAGCATAAGCATAATAGGAATAACAAACCTGGAAATAATCAATGTAAGCTGGAATACCAGGATGGTCCAATGACTTGAGCACTCTTGCCTCCCTTTCGAAAAGATCAAGTTCCTGCAGTATACAATCACATTGCACACATTCATAAAGCAACACCATATTACGGGCTCAATAGTAGCTGCTTCCAAATCTATGGGACTCGAAATATAAGAAATGAGTACTGTCAAAGAAGGTGGCATAATGTACCAAAACGGGACAAGTTTCAGCAACATCAAGAAGAAATCATACTCTACAACTTTCGTACAAAAACTATGCTATGCAGGTCACCTGAATCGCCTCTGAACAGCTATTACAATGCAGCCTCCAAAATGGAACGGGACAGATTCTTTAGATAAAAGCCTCAAACAATTTGGGGTTGACACAAAGTCTAAAGAGTCAACACCTCCTCCTAAGAGTCCACAAAAGCAAAACCTCCACTTACAAAGGCTCCTATTCCTCCTACAAGGGATACTCACTCTCCAATAACCACTTCCACTTCCTGCTTCCAAAGTGGACTTCATGCAAGGAAGCTAAAGTATAGTCAAAACGAACCTTCCATCCCTTCATATTCCGTAAAGACATCGCTTTAAGCGCTACAACTTCACCGTCATCTCTCTGAGCTTCATATGTGACACCCATCGCACCCTGCCCAAATACGCCTTGGATGGTATACTTTCCAGCAACAACATCTCCTTTCTTATGAATAACGCCATATGGCCTCTCAAGCCACAAGCCTTCCTCCACTGTGTCCTTACTGCAAAAGCACATCATCGTGAGCTTAACATCCTTTGCAAAGATGTCAAGTGCATGGACGAAAGATGCAATTCAAACGAGAGCCTCAGATACTCGCCTTTTCGGAGCAGCATCACTCGCATTCTCACGACTAGAGGCTTGTGCTAGGACCCTGCCAGAGATATAACTGCGGAGCAATTTGACATATGAGCTTAAGATCGGTCTCCAAGACACCCTTCCCAATCCAATCATACAGTGGTCAAAGAAACACATTAAATTCCCTCTCAGTTGCAACAAGCCTCACAGATTTGTACGATGCACATAAATGGTTATAGATGCACACACCTTAATGGAGTTGAAGATGAAGTCCAATTTTCAATTAAAAAAATCATCTGATTTCAACCGCAGATGAGTACACGTCAATTACACGGACCAGAAGCAGGCCACATAAGAAGAGATCCAGTGCTTCGTTTCAGAAATCTCACTGCGTTCCTACTCAAACTATGAACTCTGATGACAGATGTAATATGTGATACAAAAGCTCCAAATCTCGACAAGCTCTTGGAAACATGTGCGGTCGACTAAATAGAAATTAGAGACAAAATCTGCAAAGTTTTCTTCTGATCTTTATAAATCTCACACGCAGTCCTGAAACTTCAGCGGACAGCATTCTAGCTTAAGCATATTTTCCTGCTCGTGATTTATACTCAACGCAAAATCCTGGTGCATCAAACATTTTGTAGGTCACTTTCGAATTCCAACTCGAAAGTGCCGCGGTTGACCTTTCCACGAAATTGAATAGGTGCATTGTTCATACTGAAGCAATTGCATACCTTATTACAGTTGCTAGAAGGCCGAAATCGCGCAGCTCTCCGAACATCTTGACCTGAATTCAAGCTTCCAGTTCCTGCCACTACACTTATGAACCTCTTCATCGAACTTTCCAAAACTAAAAAAGAATGCAAGAAAGCCTTTGAATCTTCAGAAATTCAACTATACTAGGATATTTCTGGATAGAGAGGGTTTGTAATAGGAAACAGAGCACATGATTCACTGCCCGATCGAAACGAAATCAAATTTAGAACGAAAATGAAGCGGGAAAAAATTGGAACTCACGGAAAGCGATGCTCGTGGAAACAGCAGAAGCAGCCATTATGGAATTCGGTAATTTACATGCTTCCTTGCAAAATCTAGTCAGGAACTTCAATATTGCGAACCTCGTTGAGGGGGATGGGTCCTCGCACCAAGAAGCCGTGGGTGCCAAGTGTTGTGAGCCCATTTCGATGACTTCGGTCATCCGTTTTTGGATGAAATATTATTTCATTCGTTCTCATAATATGATTGACTTGCAATTATTCATTTTCAAGTTAGTGATGATGAGTATCATTGTTTGAGTTCATGACTTTTTGACACTACTTGAATTGCAATAGTATGTTTGGTAATTTCACACAATTTATATTGAGAATCTGAAAGAATATTGTATGAAATATTAGATTCAAGTGATTATCTTTCAACTCCCTAAATGGTTTGATATATTTGTAACAAAAACAACACATTCTCAAAAAATTGTCAAAGATGGAAACAAAAGGTGAGTTATCAAGATCTCAACTGTACAATCTTGTAAAAGAGATATTGGAAATCATGTGGGTCAAATTTTGAGTTTTGAGATGTTATAGATAGGGAGATCATGACGTATTAGTGCTCAAAAATGGTCATAAAATTTGAAGTGAAAATGCTACCAAGGGACTTATTGCAATGAAAAATTCATCAACAAGAGAGTTGTTTACCTTCATCTCAATAACCTTCTTGAACCAAAAAATATTCAGAAGAAGAATTTCTTTAGGCAATGGTGAAATATGCCTTGATTTTTACAAAAGAAAAAAAAAAATTCAAAACTAGATCGCTTGCACAAAAATGATTGCCATAAGTTACTCACATCTTGGATGAATATAATGTTTCTACACCAAAGCTAGATACAAATTGGAATCCAACCCAAAAAATGAAGTTGAAATCCAATTGTGGAGGAAGGAGATGTGGCTCCTCAAAGATCATCCATTTTGTCGCTTCTTTCATTGTAGCAACCTTGTAATAAATCCAATACTAGAATCATTTGGATTAAAAATCTATCAACTAATAAGCTGTAAGATTCATCTTAAATTGATGATTATGCAACGTAATTCATGTCAATCTATTTTTTATTGACTCGCAATGGTAAAACATGACACATGTTTGAAAATTCTGAAACAAGACTTTCCCTCACTCATGAAGAAGTTATGATTCTCCAAGGTAGAAGCTTTCATCCAATATGTTGTTTTTTGACATTTGGCACGTTTAGGGGTTAAGGTGATATTTCTAAGGTATACGAAATGTGAGTCGTTTTTTATGTAATGAGGAAGAGATCAAATTACAAGAATCTCATGTATAACGATTGGGTGGATTGAGAATGAGTTTGGTTTTATCTCGAAAGGCCAAAATTTGAAATAAATTTCTAATACTATAAAGGAGTAAGGTTGAACTTTTAAAAACTAAGTCCTTAACCCTTAAACGCCCATGGGGTCTAAAACGGGCAGCCCAAAATTGGATCACAACATCTTTTGGACTTGGGCATCATGAATAGTGCACTTTTTGAACTTGGGCACCATGAATGGACCAATCAATGATGAGCTTGCAACCTCCTACAAGGTTATGTAAGTCAGGGAAGATCAAAACTTAGCATGTAATAACCATTAAATGCTCAATGAATCAGATATCCACAAAGTAAGGCATTTTAACTCCTAAACGTTTCTAGTGTCAAAAAATGACATCTTGGATGAAGGGCAAAATCTTTGAAGAGCCATACTTTTTTCATTTGAACTTTGTTTTGGACGAAATCACTTGAATCGGGTCACAAATCAAGTGTAATTTGTGTGATCTAAATTGCAATTTCATTCAATAAAGTATGAACCAATGGCATGCTTGTAGTGAAGGAAGTTTTGTTTGGGGATTTAAAACATTTGGCATGTTTTACCATTGCAAGCCAATTATGTGAGGTCTAAATAGTTTCTCATGAGTTTGTTTTACGTAAGTGTGATCTTTAGATGCATCCCAACATCATTGTAGTCGGTAGATTTTTAATCCGAATAGCATTAGAATTGAATTTGCAATGATTTTTTATGATGAAAAAAGTGAAAAAATGGATGATTTTTGAAGAGCTATATCTCCTTTATCTACTGTTAGATTTTGACTTTATTTTCTGGGATGGATTCAAATTGTAGTCTAGTTTTAATGATAGAAACCGTGACGCGATCAAAGATGTATTGAAGGTAAGGCATGGATTACATTGCAAGGGGTCTATGTTCAAATTGTTTTTCCTTTGTGAATATTTGGTAATTTTCACCATTGCAAGACTACTATTTGGTCTATAATTTATTTATTTTTTAAATTCTTTTCATGCAATAGAGTCTTTGACATGAACCTTTCAGCTTAATATTTTGTGCCGCCAGTCTTTCCACCAACATGATTGATAAATACCAACATAGTAACAAGTTGTTACCCGCCACGGCACCGCGGGTATCATTACCGAAGACCAGTGGCCACGGGGAAGACCAAGACTTAACAGCCACGGGGCTCGAGGCCGAGGCAGTGATCAGAGGACCACGAGGATCGAGAACAGGGTCACAGGGAGTTAAGGCCGAAACACAGCGCAGAGGAATTAGGTTTATTATAAATAGAGAAGGAATTACACAGAGAGGCAGCTTTGTATCACACGGATTCTAGAGATAGCCGCACGAGCACATTTGCTGCGACTTGTTGTAGCCAATTCGGCATTTCATGGATCAATGTAATACGGACTCAAGTCCAATTCCTACTCCCCCTGTCTGCTTCTAAACCTCTCAGTCTTGCTTCTGCTGTGCTCTACCTAACTGCGATACTCACCGTGGCGCCGTGGACAGTCCGTCTTGGTTGTGTACCCCCTGTGAAACGCAGACCAGTCGTGGGAGACCTCCTCGTTCAGCCCCGTCGCTCCTCGGAAGATAGCCGCCTCACCAATAAGGACCTTGGCCGTGGAGACAGAGCCGGAAGCACACAGCAAGGTCGTAACCCTGAACTGTGATCAGCTCTCCATACACTCACGGGACCTTTTACCACGAAAGCCCCGCCGACGACACTAATCCATCTGTTGATTACGAGTTAACCAGTCAACGGCCTTGGAACCCTACCCTGCCCCGGGCAAATCGTGGTAACCGGCCACATACCCGGTTCTCCTCACGCCCCTTATCACCCTCCACCCCTCTTCTCTGGGCCTCAGGCATCTCCATACCATGACCCCGGCTAACATTTTGGCGACCATGCTGGGGATGGAGTACTGAGGTGAAAAAAAAAAAAAAAAAAAAAAAAAAAAAAAGAGAGAGAGATAGATAGAAAGAAAGAAATTGTTTTTTGGCTACGAGCCTGTAGGGAAGGAAAATGCCCCCGAAAAAACACGCCGCGGAAAAAGCCGTGGAAAATGTAGTTGCAGATATGGAAGAAATCGTGCAACACGAAGAAGAGACAGAGGAATTATCGCAATGGATGAAGCGAAAGAATGACGGATTTAGCAGCCCAGAATGAGGCCACGAATGCTAAGTTGGAGTTGCTCAGCTTGAAATATCAAGACATCCAGGGGAATGTCGCTCCCGAGGTTATCGCTTCCACGCCAAGGAGCGTGGGAGAACCAGCAGAAGCCGTGCGATCGGCCACCATACCTCAGGGAAACAACGCCGCGGCCAGCTCAAGTACCTCGGGAATGCCATCACCGGCACCAGTAGCGGTACCCACGGGATTACCCACTGTGTCACACACCCCAGGGAACCTTGATGCCCAGGCCAAGTTACTAAAAATACCGTACCCCGTGTTCGATGAATCTGGAGATCCAGATTGGCACATCAGGATATTTAAGGTAATAGCACGCACAAACGGCATCTTTCATGCCACGGACTTACAGAACATTTTTGGCACCACGCTCCAAGGGAATCATATCAACTGGTACATTGACTTCGAATCCGAACACAGCAATGCCAGTTGGGAGGACATGGAGCGTAGTTTCTTACACAAGTTCAGAAAACTCAAGACGAGCTCGGAAGTTCTCCGAGCATTGGGATCAATTACGCAATCCACGAACGAGCCTGTGGATAAGTTCTATGATCGATTCAAACAGTTGGCAGATAAACTCAGCCAACGACCCGAGGAGGAATATATGTGCGAATGGTTTAAAAAGGGGCTACTTCCGTGGATTCAACAGGGCATTGTCATCCGTGGCGTTAAAACGTTACCGGATATACTATCCGCGGCCAATGATATCAGTCGAGAGCTCACAGCTCTCAAACATACTACCGTTACCCTCAACAAGGCAGGATGCCAGATTGGCACCCCCGTTGTGTGACACTTGCGGAAAAACGCACCAAGGGAGGTGTTGGTACTCCACCAATGCGCCTTCACCCCGGGACCCAAGGCGTTCCAGGAATACCATGGCCGCGGTATATCCCGAGGAAGTCAACGTGGACGCTTTCCAACCCGGCCGTGCGGATGCATGTTGGGAATGCGGCGGCCTAGACCATCGAAGAAGCCAGTGCCCCGTGTTCAAGCAGAGGTGGGCACAGAACCGAAACGGTAACCCCCCGGGGCCCCCAAACACAAGCGCCGCAGCACCCAGAAGAGGAGGGGTGACATTGACCGAGGTACACGGGCCAGAAACAAATGTGTCCACAATATCCACCTCCGCGGTAACTACGAGGTCCAAGGCAAATTCCCCGAACCACGTGGTGGAACACAGGAAACCGTTCCCGGAAAATCACTGGGAGCGGCTGCATAATCTAAGAAAAGATATGCAGAGAGACCTGGAGACAACACCTACGGAGCAGGAACGTGCCACGGACCATACGTTGCAGCAGATACTAGATACCACCAACGTGACCCTCACCTTGGCAAAACTAGTACAAATTAGCCCGGAATTGCAACAATACTTACAACGGGCCATGCTGACTTCAACAAAATCAGACCCCGCATTCGTGGAGGTAAACGCTACTACCTTAGACCCGGACGCGGCGGTGATACATGTGCAACTAGGAGGACAAACGCTAACCAACGTCCTCGTTGATGGAGGATCGGGCGTAAACGTAATGAGCAATCATGTCCGACAGGCACTCGGGTTACCACAACCCCGGAATGTCCGTTTCATACTACGCATGGCTAACGATGCCCCCGTGACACCCCTCGGAATTCTCACCATGGTTGGAATTACCATACATGGGGTCTCGACACCGGCGACATTTGTGATTATCGAGATGCCGCATGATAGTAGTTTTCCAGTTATACTAGGAAGGCCCTGGCTGCGTGATATGCAGGCAATCCACGACTGGACTAAGAATCACATCCGCATTCAACGCCACGGACGAACCGTGGTAATACCCGTGGATAGTTGCCTTACTCGTGCTAAAATGAGCCAAATCCGAACCTCGGCAGGAACTGACTGGCCGGAAGAATTTACCAACGAGCAGGAGGCCCTCGTACTCCACGTACACCCCAGTCTGGTACCCGTGGCAGAGATACATCTAGCCAGTCTGGTGCAAGAGGAGGAGAAATTAGACATACCCAAGCACTTCACCCGTGAGATAGCCGGGGAGGTAGTGGTAAACGCTGTCCCCGCCAAAACAGCGTTACACCACGAGACTATCACGGGATGGACGCACGGGGCCAAGGAGAGAGTCCAGCTCGTCAACCTCGGAACAGAAGATGAACCCAAATATATCAAAATTAACACAGATGCACCGCCAGCCATCAAACAAGCCGCCATTGCCTTGTTTCGGGAGTATCGAGATATATTTGCGTGGAACCACGAGGATCTGAAAGGCATACCCAACGCCTTAGCCGAGCATACGATCGACCTTATCCCTGGAGCAACCCCGGTGCAACAACGGCGTCTGAGAATGAATCCAAATTTATTTGCTCGGGTCAAGGCCGAGCTCGACAAATTGCTCCACGCAAAGTTTATCTCTCACCCGTGGACGCAAAGACCGCGTGGCTCTCACCCATGGTCATCATACCCAAGAAAAACGGCACGTTGCGCATCTGTGTGGATTTCCGGAAACTTAATGCGGCGACAAAAAAAGATCACTATCCGCTACCATATATGGAGGAGATCATCGACGAAGTGGCCGGACACGAGATGTACTCATTCTTGGACTGTTTTTCGGGATACTACCAAGTAGCCATGGCAGAGCAGGACAAAGGCAAAACAGCCTTTTCCACAGAATGGGGCCCGTACCAGTTTGAGAGAATGCCCTTCGGGGCCAAGAACGCTCCCATGACGTTTCAACGTGTCATGGAGCTAATATTTAGACCATACCTTAAACGGTTCTTCCGCATCTACCTAGATGACGGTACCGTTTACGGAAAAATGGCAGACCACGTCGAACATCTCAGACAAATCTTCCACGCCTGTAGAGCCAACGGGGTAAGTCTCAACGCGGATAAATGCATGTTTTTGTACTTCGCCGGGGTGATCCTCGGGTACATCGTGTGTAAACATGGTAAACTACCGGACCCCGAGAAGATCAAAGACATCTTAAGCATGACCCCACCTCTAAATCAGAAGGGTGTACAAAGACTGTTGGGTTTGGCACAATTCAACCGCATCTACATCGAAAAGCTGGCTCACATCACCGCCCCGATAACCGCGTTGAACCACGCCAAGTATGTCTACCCACGGGACTGGACCCCGGAAGCACAGGCAGCATTGGAAAAAATAAAACATGCGTATTCCAACGCACCCATACTCATCGCCCCGGATTGGTCCAAACCATTCCACGTACACACCGACGCATCCAACATTGCCGTGGGAGTAATGTTAGCCCAGAACATAAATGGCAAACACGATCAACCCGTGGCTTACGCCAGCCGATTACTCAACCTAGCCGAGCGAAACTACTCCACCACGGAACGGGAAGCCCTGGCAATGATCTACGCTGTCAAAAAGTTTAGACATTACCTCCTCGGAAAGAAATTCCGGTTCATGGTCGATCATCACAGTTTATCGTACCTCGTCAACCAAACCTTGGTCACGGGGCGAGTAGCACGATGGATCATGATACTACTCGAATACGATTTCGAAGTAGTATACGTCCCCGGGAAGCGACACATCGTGGCTGACTACCTGTCCAGAGACACTAACACCACCGCGGAAGGAATCGATGATTCCTTTAACGAAGCCTACGTACAGGCCGCACAAATAACAACGGATCCCGGGGAATGCGGAGAAGATTGGAGGGCCAAAATTATTCAGTACCTCACCACGGGCATCACCCCCGGGGACTTGACCGGAACACGCAAGATCAGCTTCGTACAAACGACCCTGCCATACACCGTGGTCCGAGGGGTACTATACAGACGGGGACCTGACCAGGAAGTGCGATTGTGCGTACCAACGCAGCAACAGCGGCAAATCATCGAACACCTCCACGATGGACCCGCGGGAGGACACCAGGGCCCAGACACCACGATAAAAAAAATACTGTCCGCCAAATACTGGTGGCCAACACTGCACAAGGACGTGTTCACCTACGTCAAAAATTGCCACGCCTGCCAGATCTCCACAACGAATTTTCAGCATCAAGGCAAAGTACCGTTAAAATCCATACCCCCCCTGGGCCCTTTTCAAAGATGGGGCCTGGATTTCGTGGGACCAATCAAACCAACGACACGCCAGGGGTACAAGTATATCCTCGTGGCCACGGATTACACCACGAAGTGGGTTGAGGCTAAACCTCTGCGAACCAACACCGCGGTAGTCACAGCCTCGTTTATCTATGATAACATAATCACAAGGTTTGGGTGCCCCCTGGAGATAGTATCGGACCAAGTCACACATTTCGTGAACACCGTCATCCACGACCTCCTCGACAATCATATTATCAAGCATCGGACTAGCACCGTGTATTACCCCCAGGGAAATGGGCAAGCAGAGTCGACAAACAAGACATTAATCAACATGCTCAAACGATTTGTGCATGCCAACCAGGCAGACTGGGACGATTGCTTACCAGCTGCGCTGTGGGCATACCGCGTGGCCATCAAAACCGCCACGAATGCTAGCCCATTTGAAATGGTCTATGGCACTCAACCGCTACTACCCACGGAATACATCGTACCGACATTTCAGACTCTCCAGCCAAGGGACTATACACCGCACAGGGTATTGGCAGCCCGCATCAACGACCTCCACCACCTGGAGGAAATACGAGCCACGGCAGCTACACACGTATTGCACAAACAAACCTTGGCAGCTCAGTATTTCCAAGGCACGCAACCCCCGAGGATATTCCAAAAGGGTGACCAAGTACTTTGGTGCCCCAGGGACCCAAAGCTCAAGCGGTCAAAATTTGAATCAATATGGCACGGTCCATACACTGTACAGCTGGCGTTACCTAACAACACGGTGCTTCTCGTCAACGGGCCAAATTACGACCCCCACGCCACCATCGTTAATTCTGCAAAATTAAAACAATATCACACCACGACGCCGCAAATCACAACAGCCCTCAGCCTCCAGGATATCCACGCAACCCTGGCGGCCGAAGCTACAAACGTGGACGATAACCCCGGGGCACAGCAACCTTCCAAATTGCTACCCCAAGAAGACGTGGACATTCACACCGACATATGTCACGACCAAGGCATCAGGTTACGCCAGGCACAAACCCGGGGGGAGAGCCACGGGAAGACAAGCACAGAATCCGAGGGAACACCACACCCACAGGTCACCAGGAAGCAAGCCCGGGGACACACCGACACCACAGCACATGTGCAACAAACAACCCCATGGGACTTAGCCGCGGAAGGGGCCTCCCCTGCCTCGGACATACCCATCCACATCCCATGTGCATACATAAGCCACATCCACGTCATCCATGGCCAAAACACAGAGGGTCACAGTCACCACCCGACTACCGAGGCGGGGCAAATCAGTGCCATAATTACCCCCCGAGATCTTCCCGAGGCATCACCACTCGATTATCCTACCGAGGCATCATTACCTGATTATACCGCCGAGGCCTCATCACTCCACATGATAAAAGCAGACACCGCCGCCACGGACAAGTCCCTCATTATCACCACTCTCGCACTTCCGCAGTCAGTGAGAATTCAAATACCGAGAGTTTTCCCAGGGAGAAGGCACATTCTCGCATTTCCGCCACTGCCCTTGCCCCTCAGTCTCTGTAGCTTTGCACGCCCTCTATACTCCTTGCTCGCGCAAGATTGTCTTTTTTCGGTGCAGGACGCAGCTATGGCGCGCGGTGCTCCCCGGGATCGTAAGCCCCTGTATGTTCCACGACAGATCGCCGAGTGGAAGAAATACCCCGATGCGGAATGGCTCACGCAAGCGGGGCTGTTTCGCTACGCCAGCCACCTCCGCGAAAACATCGATCTCGGGCGATGTCGCGCATTCATCGCCTCAATGCGGGAGAGGCAATTGGCGGATCCCAGCAACCGGGACGTGGCCGGGGTCGTGGAGGGGGTCCTCATCCAATACTCCCCGAGGTACCTGTATCAGTTTTTTGGGTGGGATGGCACGGGGGTCACGAGCTGGGCACCACACAGCAGCAGCTTTCCGCAGCCCGACACCACGATTTACACCCACGGGTACCCAGCCCAGGGGGACGGCAAGTTCGATGTCTACGAAATTACTCGTAGCAATCCCAATTTGCCCGATCCATGGTTCGGCAGGATCCGCGGGATCCTTAGTCAAGTGTTTTTCTGGAACGACTGCAACGCAGTCCACCCAAATCAGCTCGCATTGTGCGTCATGGCGGGCCGGGGAGAAAAGATCAACTGGGGTAAACTCGTGGACGGGAACGCTGTGAGTCAAATCCAAGGACATGTGCACAGCGATGCGTACGAGAGCCCCATAGCCCCATTTTTGACGCAGTTCATTGGCCATTTTTTGGATTACCACAGGGCAAACCATCACCCGTGGACCCTGGGCGCCTTCTTAGATGTGCAGCGGGAAATTGCCGAGGCTGCAATACCAAGTACCACACCACCACACAGAGGCAAACGTCCACGTACCGAGGAAGCCGAGGTAGCGGAAGCAGGCCCTGTGGAGGTAGCCAGCACATCCACGGTCACGCAGTTCGGCCCTCGGGCCACAGCTTTTAAAGTCCAGAAACGCACCATGGAGACATGCATGGAGGACATACTTAATTTCCTCCACGCCACTGAGCAGCAGCAGCAGACGGCCACGGCCAAATACAAGGAGTGGGAGGCCCGACACAAGCGCCACACCGCCCAGCTCGTTCAGACCACACAGGCCGCGGCACACAAAACCCTGGCGGATTACAAGCTGGAAGCACAGCTCCACATTGAGCAACTCCAAGGACAGGTAACATCCCTGCGAAATCAACTCAATACGAGGGATTTGGAGCTACAAGCTGCCACGGAAAGGGCCAAGTCTTTCGAAGACCAGGGTGCCAGAGACCGCGAACGGATTGAGCGGCTGGATCGTCAAACAACTGAACTCGTGGCGCAGTGTAAGACACTGACCGAGGAATTGGCACTCAAAGCCACGGCCCCGGCACCCAGCCCCATGGACGTGGAATCGATACAGCGGCACCGCCAGGAGGTGGACGATGCCAGAGAAAATTTTGAGGCCAACAAACTGGCGTGGACGAATCATGCGGCCCAAGTGATAGCCACCACGGCCTACCACCTACTGCGATCCACGCCTCCCACGTTCGAGGAACCCCCGGCATCATTTATCGATCAATGCACCAGCGAGGCACTAATCACGTTGGACCTTGAGAGCTCCGACAACAATTGGGGCAGCCAAGGAGAGCCATTCCTCGGCGAAGAAGAGGAGGACAGGCACCCCCAGGAGGAGCCGGAGTTGACGCAACTCCGGACACACACGCACGAGGAGGATTATGATGCACAGGAGGAGGACACCCCCGCATAGCAAACCCACACACATGCACAAAACAGGGACATGGACGCGGACTCCGGGGAAGGAATGTACGACTTCCCAACACAGATAGGTGAGGAGCGAGTGGACATACCCGAGGGATTTACAGATCACGAGCAGACCCCACACCAGTCCCCGCGGCCACATACCACGGCAAGCTCCCCGCCGTACCATCTCCCAGTCCTGTCCCCCCCATCACAATACGAGTCCCCGGTCAGACAAAACGCTGATGGGACTTACCCGTGGCCAAGACGGGCCGAGTCACCCATGTCTCCCTCGAACCCCCTGCCAGTGTTCTCCCCATTGCGAACAAGGCCTTCCCCTCAGTCCGTGGCCCGGCACAGACAGGTCCTCCTCCAACAGGAGGAACGCGAAGGATGGAACATCGAGGACGCGGACGAGGGTGGGGATGAGGCCTCGGAATCAATGCACTTCGTATTGAAGTACTTCCACGAGCACCCCGATCTCGCGGCCCACTACACCGACCCCGAGGCGCAAGGACGCCAATGTCCGGCATGTAACAGGACATTAGGAGGCACAGTGTTTGATGTGTACACTCATGCCCTCAATTTCCGTGGCAATCACATTCTAATGCACCGAGCCGTGGCCGAGGCGCTGAGACGAATCCACAATGATGACGAACCTCCTCGTAGCGGTCGACAGCTTCCCCGAGAGCAGGCCAGGCCGAACAGGAGGCCCGCCCCCTCGCGCCGATAAACACAGCAATTCGGGGAAGAATTACACTATGCGAGGGAGGGCAAAATGTTACCCGCCACGGCACCGCGGGTATCATTACCGAAGACCAGTGGCCACGGGGAAGACCAAGACTTAACAGCCACGGGGCTCGAGGCCGAGGCAGTGATCAGAGGACCACGAGGATCGAGAACAGGGTCACAGGGAGTTAAGGCCGAAACACAGCGCAGAGGAATTAGGTTTATTATAAATAGAGAAGGAATTACACAGAGAGGCAGCTTTGTATCACACGGATTCTAGAGATAGCCGCACGAGCACATTTGCTGCGACTTGTTGTAGCCAATTCGGCATTTCATGGATCAATGTAATACGGACTCAAGTCCAATTCCTACTCCCCCTGTCTGCTTCTAAACCTCTCAGTCTTGCTTCTGCTGTGCTCTACCTAACTGCGATACTCACCGTGGCGCCGTGGACAGTCCGTCTTGGTTGTGTACCCCCTGTGAAACGCAGACCAGTCGTGGGAGACCTCCTCGTTCAGCCCCGTCGCTCCTCGGAAGATAGCCGCCTCACCAATAAGGACCTTGGCCGTGGAGACAGAGCCGGAAGCACACAGCAAGGTCGTAACCCTGAACTGTGATCAGCTCTCCATACACTCACGGGACCTTTTACCACGAAAGCCCCGCCGACGACACTAATCCATCTGTTGATTACGAGTTAACCAGTCAACGGCCTTGGAACCCTACCCTGCCCCGGGCAAATCGTGGTAACCGGCCACATACCCGGTTCTCCTCACGCCCCTTATCACCCTCCACCCCTCTTCCCTGGGCCTCAGGCATCTCCATACCATGACCCCGGCTAACACAAGTATCCTTTTGTTCTTATGCCAAGTTGTATAAATAGAGGCCATTGTGCTTGCCCACTAATACAATTACAAGGTCCCGTTTTGATTTGCACACAAATTGGTACAAGAGATACTATGCCACCTGCCCACCAATATGATAACAAGGGTCCCTCTTTTATTCATAGACAAATTGTTACAAAAAGATAGCATCTTGCTCCCTTTAGATGTAATGTGATTACTTACAATGAAGCTGAGCAACTTCGTAGCTTCACGGTGACCTGCGATTCGTGTTGGAGATGCGCAAGTGAATGTTGCGGCGAAGTGTTGGCGCCAAGGGAAGCAACAGCAGGCTGGGCTGCAGCGCATCTGAAGTCGCAGGAGCTCTCTCCCGAAATTCTAGGATCTGAGTCCCGCAACTCCAGAAACTCACACTAGTCACTAGTGCTGAAAGCCAATCACAGATCGTTAGCCGTAGTCGCAGAGAAGTCGATGTAGATCGAAAACCAACAGTGTCGGAAACCTGCCATCACGGTTAGCAGTAGACACATTCGAAGTCGTAGCAGATCGAAACCCGCCAGTGCCGATAACAAGCCAGCAGATAGGTAATCGTAGCAGCACGAACAGAGCGTTAGATACAGAAGCATTTGAATTTTGAAGTCGATGTAGATCGAACTACACCTGTGCCGAAAGCCAGCCAACATTCTTAGTCGCAGACACAATCGATATAGTGGCAGATCGAAAACCGCCAGTGCCGTCAGCCAGCAGATCTGCAGTCGTAGCAACATTTGTAGTCGATGCAGAGTGCAGCCGCAACAACACCTCACATTAGCGCTTCATCCCTCACCTGAAATATAGAATCGGTTAGCACCCCTCGATAGAAACTATCTTCCTGCACCCCCGAATTCCACTCAACCCCCTGCCCACGAAAGAACAGCAAGCAATTGGGGACGATAGAGCAACAGGGAGCGTGCAAATCTCACCTGCACCGAAGCAGCCGCCAGCAGCACCGACCCCGGGGCCTCAAACTCACCAGTCAGCAGAGGACGCAGCAGCAACTCCAAGCTGTAGTGCCTCCGATGGCACACAAAGCCGCCTCCAGAACACCAGGTACGCAAATCACCTTCCTTCATTCTTCTCGTTGTTTGTCCGTTCTCAGCACCACACCAACATCATGCAACCCACCTCACGCCCATGAGACGAATGCTCTTGGGAGGGCCCCTGCTGATTTTGGTGATGGAAGTAGAAACCACTACCAACAACAGATTTGCTCACAATGCACAATCACTCAATCACGAAAGATACATAAGCAGGCTAACCTAACAGATACAAAAAATTGCAAATTCAAACTATGTGAATCTTACCTCTACCATATGCAACACTCAAACTTGCCATGTACAGACCAATTGCAGATGGCAGCCTCCAGCTCCACACCAATGATGAACTCGCCCACAGTCACGCCACACGAGGAAATGGACATAGACGACAATGGACACAACAACAAACGCACCACCAGCAGTGACTCCTCCATCAAACAGAAGAAAGCACGAGGCAGCCAACAAATCCTCTGCATGCCACCTGCTCCGGACATTTGGCTCGGCTTCCAAACCCTGGAGACGCTCGCTTATGAGACAAGTATGCCTCTCATACCTCCTAAATCTATTGTTGATCTCATAGCTGCAGGTTGTCAAGAAGCAGAAGCAACGGAAATGCTCACAGCCAAGCATTCATTCCCGAGAGTAGCCCAGAAACTATGGCCTGTTACTAGGCCTGACAAAATAGAAGGACAGCATTACAATGTGACACAAATCCCCTTCGATGTAGAAACCGACGCAATCACAGGCCTTGCCCTAGATTACCACATCCTTGTCCACTTCGAGAAACCTAGAACCCCATTCACCCAAGACCAGATGATGAAAAAATTCCTCCATCGATTACAGTACATGAACATTGAGTTAGGGACAGACATTGCAGAACCCATAGCTATCCTCTGCCACGGCCCCAAAACAGACAGAACATGGTCAGGTATGGCCAAACTACACCTCAAACACCCGACAGCTGACGGATACGATCTCCTCCGGGGCACCAGACCGTTCATTCTCACATTAGACGATGGAAACCCTTACCTCGCAAAAATTGCCAAAAGTTGGGACCCGTTAGCAACAAGCTCTCTCCTATCTATCAAACTTGCCAGCGAAAACCTCAGAGAATTAGATGCCCACACCCTATTCCAAGCAATAGTTACAGACAGTTTCAAACGTGGCCAAGAATTCGAAATCACGCAAGTCTCGAAGAAAGTGGGAGATACCTTTGCTTTTCTCACAACGACCTCCCCAGAGCAAGCAGACAAACTAAAACGTAGCAAAATACCCATCCTAGGAGAACTCGTGCAAGTCCCAGTCTCCAGCGGCGAACACCTCTCCAAAGACGAAGTCGCCAAACGAAACTGCCTCGTCCTCATCGCCAAGAACTTGAGCCTCACCAAATCAGCAGAAGAAATCAAGGCAATCCTACAGGAGCACTTCGGACCCAAGAATATCACGTCCATCTTCTTTCCAAGACTCAAGGGCACCAGCACACACAGTGGAATAGCTAACGTGGAATGCCTCAATGCAGCAGTATACAAGCAGCACGTCAAGAAGTCAGCAAAGATCCTCAACAAATATGTTCAGTTCTTACCACACCCGAACAGCTTGGACGGCACAGCAAGGCCCGGAGACGATCTGCTAAAGAAGTATGGCTTCCTCGATGTCCACACAGCTCTCGCGGAGACTGCAAAACGCCCCTGCCGCTCCTCGCCACGACATCTCCCCGACACAACTCACCACCATCGTCGAAACAGCAGTAGCTAAAGGTACTGCCGACCTGCGCAAAGAGATAAGACAAGAAATGGCGAGCCTCAAAGCCGAAATTAGCGCAGAAGCACACCAGTACGCAGACACACTCCACAACGAACTCCATCAGGCGCTCACGAATCTAGAGCAGATTCTCGGGCAAAGCATGAAGGTGGTCCAGGGTATCACTGCCGGCACAGCAACGCGGCCAGCACTACCAGCGCCATCTACCCCAAGCTCGCAGCCAAACTAGCTACGCTCAACAGCCCCATCGTAAGCCTGCAAACCCCAATGCGACACAAGCTATCACTCTCTCTCGCATGCAGGAATACCGAGCAAACAGAAGCGCAAAAGAACGAAGGAAACGAAGGGCGTGAAGGAGCCAAGGAATCGCAGGACAAAGTGCAGCCAAAAGCCCGCGAACTCCCTGACGTTCCCTCTCCCCCTCGATGGCCTAGGACACTGACAGCTGCCATCATGCAGCACTCACCATCATCATTACTCCTTGGATTATCTCATCATATCGTATCAATGCTACATCACTCATTCAGTATGGCCAATTACCCCAGTTTAGAGCATTTTAGGTGCTCACACAAAAAAATATATAAATATCGGTGTTTTATTTACTATATATATTATTACTGCATGGACAGATACCATATAAGACTCTGTAGATCTCTATACAAAAGAATATATGGATTTTATTATTGTTATTACTATCGCTGTTTTTCTTTATTCTCCAATTGTATGTACAAAAAACATCTACATAACAAACACAAAACAAAATTTAATCCAAAAAAATATACAAAACATATTCTTAGCATTACAAACGGGCACTTCATTTCAACAACACAAAAACAACAAAACAAACACACTAACTCTAAACAACAAAACCCAAACAAAGAATACATAGATGACCACAGAAATAAGAACCCCAAAATCTATCTATTAAATAACACAAATACAATGCCTATACGCAAAACTTTTACACGGATGAACATAAGAAAAAAAGACACACATAACCAACACAAAAGCCACTTTAAAACATACCTCTTAGGTTTTCACACAACTAACCGTCAAAAACCCAAAAAAATAGATTCCTCCTATAAAACCAATACAACTAAAACACTCTCCAGCCCTATAAAGGAGATAACAACCAAGCACCTAAACAAACCCTACCAAAGAAACTATAAAAACCATAAACCTCTACCAAAAATCGGCGTAAATACAATGCATGCACGTAATTTCCATAACAAAATGGCCACACAAAACTACAAACACTACTCACCACATAACATAAATAACACAAACTGTTCTTACGCACAAACCAAACATCACAAACTCTCCGCCAAAACCCTAAATACACTCAAAATACATCACATTAAAACACACCCGACAAACAAAACAAAGATAATCAAAACAAACAGTATACACACAATAATCATTGTACAAATAAATAGAATCCATAGCTATATACTTATATACCTAAAAGCACTCAACAAGACATTGTACACACACCAATCTATAGTATATAGTTCCTATATGTATACACAACCAAGACACATATCAGAATTGCCCAAAACATACAACAACACCCCTAGCACCAGAGTGACCAAAACACAGGGAACCCAACGAGCTCGGCTTCCCGGCCTCGCCAATACACAAACACATCAAAAATTAACCAAAAATCATGACAACTTCAGAATTACCACAAAATCCGACCAATCACGCACGTACACACAAAATCAACCCAACACTCTCTTTACAAACAAAATACGACAACCACAAAAAGATAACATGCACACCCCCACAAACCTAAAAACCCACACACAATTATACCCAACAAAATCAAAAAACAAAACATACAAAGGCTATACCATACCAAACTACCTCTTTCTACTCCTATGTGGAGATATTGAGTCCAACCCAGGACCAATGCCCAATGTCCTACATCTACATCCTGCACTACATAGAAGACATAGTAGGACCTATTTTATACCTAGTACAATAGTACTCTACCCCGAATACAAACACCTAGCCACAACATTCTCACCCACCATAAAAACCACCTACCCTCAACACCAAAACAGTTGCAACCTATACCCACATCTCACAAGCTATATCCACAACCATCCACATTTTCCCCCTCCGAATATGCTCTACGCTCTCATAACCACCATAGGACCACAAATAAACCTCTGTGAACAAACAATAACAACAAACCCTAATCCATACTGGACAACAACTCTACTAAACCAACTATCACGTCTCCCCAACGATCCTGCGAGACACCTAACTACTCCACACCCCTACACACAATTCCAACAAACCAACCAACACCTTATCACACCAACAAAATCCATCCACAAAGAACTTTATAAACACATCCTGAATCCAAACACCAACACCTCCATCCAAACACTTAAAACAACATTTCCATACTTACCCGAAACACTGTTAATTGAAGCTACAAGATGCAAAGAACACCTCCCAAAATACTCACACCCGCCCCCATTGCCACCAACCCACCCTATCACCCCTCAACCTCAACATACTACCCAATTAAACACAACAATATCCACATGGAACGCAAGCTCTCTAAACACGGCTCTCCCGAACCTTTACAAAATCGCACTAAATCTCCCGGCAATCATTACAGTACAAGAAACAAAACTCACCGCCAACAAATCTACAAAATATATCCAACGCATGTTACCACAATATAAACTAATTTTCAATAACACACATGCACTCACCCGATGCATCCAACAACGAATACCATACACCCCCGCACGAGGCGGCCTCCTCACTCTCATACACCAAAACTACGCTTTCCCGGGAAACATTACAAAAATCCCCACCCCAGCCAACATCTCACCGTACCTACAAATTATTCACATAACAAACAAACCCCTCACCCCTTGGCTACTCATCCATTTATACATGCCTTCTCACCCAACAGACATAAGTCTAATCCCCATAATCCAACAAACAATCACCACCCACATACAAACATACCCCAACCATACCCATATTTTATGCGGAGACTTTAATAGAGACATTGCCTTAAACGGAAGACAGACCGCGCACAACACCACACAACCACAAGACGAAGACCACCAATGGCGTACATACACGGATAACCTTAATCTCACATATATTCCCACAAACAGCCCATTCTCGAGACAACACTACAAGAAAAATGGTGTATAAATGACTAAAAATTGACAACCAAATGTCCTGAATGATAGAGTGGGCAATTTTTTTTGGAATTCCTGTCAATTTGAATAAATTTTGAATTTTTGTTAATTTTTTGTTAAGGGTTTGACAAGCAAAACGCAAACTGTACACGTGGAGATGTTCATAAGGTATTATCGCCGGTCTTTTTCTTCTTTCACCTTTTACTGCTCCTGCCTTGACGTTGATTAGTGATTACCGATCATTAATGTACAAGTGAGAATTCACTTAATCTTTACTGGAATTTTACTGTTTTGGGGACGTAACTTAAATTTCTGGTTTTCTACTTTAAGGGGGATTTGGATAAGGGTTATTGGCTAAATTTGGCTAGCACGTAATACTTTCTGCCTTTGCAGCCCCCATTTCAGTTAAAATTATCTATCCTTCATCGTAGACGTCGCATCTATAAACTTTCCTGCACCACGTCAGGATGATAATGGAAATGCAAATTTCTAGGGCAGGTAAAGGCAGTGCTTCGTAGCAGCTAGTAGAGGATGAAAAAGTGCCATTCCATTCCCCTCCCATCCCTGAAATTATCAATTGATACCCTCCCAAAGTCATTTTTTAAGAAATTGATTACAGAAATGAGGCCTGCAGATCCAAGTTACTGCAAGCGCATGCTGCTTGGTAATTTTATCCCATTAAATTAAAAACTAGTGGGCTCCTTTACCCCTGCCCCAAGAACCGCTTATCCTCGCCTTCCGCGGCTGGTAAAGCTGTTACTGTGAAACATCCAACACATATGCAGCCTCTATTGGAAATTCTAAAATAACATTCTAAAAGCATTGCTTTTGACACAGTAATTTTGCTTAAGAAATTTACTTAATTTAATAAGTACCTGTGAGAGGGCCCAGTACATTTGAATATGTAAAATACAGTATCGTATCATGGAATGTACTCTATCTGTTACCGTATTTGTACATTCCTTTTGCTCTGCACAGAACATACCGCTCTCTCCCTTAATAAGTACTGCACCCCTTCATACGTTTCATAACCTGCAATTCAACATACAATATCAGTGCTAATTCAACATACAACATTAGTGGCAATTTGTTACTGCATGTGAGGCATGGATGTGATGGAATGATAGACAAGATACTAATTTCGAACAGCCCACATACAAACCATGCTCCTGAGGTAATTGAGATATACCTCTCCTCGCAAACCGATTTGAAAATATGAACCAATTGTTCAAAGAACGCGGGTTCAGCTGCTCTTGGTCAACAAATGGATAGAAACATAATCCATGTTTCTCGTACCTCAAGTTCAATTTGAAGATAATAGCAGCTACATAGAAAACGTTTATCCATACACCTGCATGATTGAAGAGCACAAGAGTATATACTTTATAACCCAGAGATATATGCAATACTACCTTAAAACATATTCGCTACCACAGTCTAAATCTATATAGAAACAAGACGCCAGTCGAAGAGGATAGAGTGCTGACTCGGTTGTGTCTGTAATGTTTATTGACATTAAGATGTATTCACACGACCACACTGAAGTGAACGAATCGCACGCTACTCTAGCATAATCAGATGAAGAACGCCCTCCGGGTGTTAGAAGATGTTACTGCTTCTTCTGCCATCAGACTTCCGACCGCTTTTTTTCTCTCAAACCGATATTCCTATGTCCGGTGCCACGTTTGCTGTTGGTCTCGTTCCTTAGTGCAGGTAGGACACTCATAAGCACGACCTGATAGACAAAACGTCTAAAATTTAGAACACATTGAAAAACTGTATTGTGCTGACTTTTCCCACTCAATTCTTGAAGTATTTGATATGATACGCGCAATAACAAAGACTTATCCAGAACAAGCAAATTGACGAAGACAAACGTGAACAAATATTAAGACATACTTGATTGATTGATATTATTCGAATGTGGCTCGTAATTTCAATCACCACAATCCAGCCTTAATACCACCATGCAATTCTATTTTTGAAATCCTTGAGTTCTTTAGAAGGTAACGGTGATAACTTGATAATTCGGTTCTATTACGAGACAAACTAATTGGTATCGATGTAACGTATTTATTTGCCACGTTATGCTTTGCTAATTTATCGGCTACTACGTTAGTAGCATTGATTTATACAAAATTTCTCTTGATTTACCTTCGTACCTCCTTGAGATCGCTATAGCCAAAGCAATGCATTCCGTGTCCAACTCAGAATGTGAAGAAGACGCAACTCCGTCCATGATTGAAGCTACCACTGAGAAACCTTACTGTTAGGTGTAATAGAAATTCAATGTACCTGTAATGAAGAGTTTCGCAAGCGACGTTGTTCTGAAAAAACATTTCATAGGACTGAAGCAGATGACATCAAATTAACGTTTCCCCATCACATCACTAAACTGAGTGTCAGAAACTGCTGTAAAAAATATTACACACCACATACTAGGTCAAATAAGCCTGTGAGATCGAAAGAAGGACCAAGGGCAGCTTACTTTTTAACTTCCTTATACTTCCCCTCTTCGAAGTTCATGACCCTTGGTATATCAGTAAATACAGAAATCCGCATATGCATAGATCTTTGTCGGGCGGTCACTGCAACACTCCGTTTCTGTAAAACCTTCCGCTAGTAAGAATTGCTTAAACTCCTCAGAGTGCGTGAACGCATTAAAGGACAAAAAGGTTCACGACTCTGACCATGTAACCTCTGATGGGAGTGGTTTAGTCCATGATCGAAGAACCTCCTCAGAAATGCGAGGGAGCTACCTCTCAATCCTGCGACAGAAGTACCGGAGTATTTCAGATACAGTTTTCATGTATCTCTAATCGGCCTTCTTCGTGATTCCTTCAAGCTTAGAATGTTTAGAATAAGCCTCTCACCTCCTCATTATCTGATTCGCGCGAAGAGCTGGACGTATCTTCTGCCGAAGTGCTTTCAAGATGTTGTGCTTCTTCCTCCTCGCTACTGTCCTCGCTGCTGTGAATCGATTCCTCCTCCCGAGGTCTGCGCCTGACATTTCTATTATCTCCTAAGTCGTTTTTGGCTGCCCTTCTACGAAGTTGGCCCCCGTTTCCCTCGTTTTCTTCATGAAAACTGTCTGCTGCCGATTCCTCACTGTTCTCAATGCTTTGATCAGACTCCCTAGCCTGCTGTGTGTTTGGAACGACTCGCCCACCACAGCCGCCGCCATGCCGCCCCCTTCTGCCACCACGGTTTCTACCACCGCCTCCACGACCTTGTCGTCTCACTATGTTTCTTTGATTCACTGGCTCAAGGTAAACATCAATGCCGGTTGCTGCTGGTGGTAGCTCCTCCTCCCCAACTTCCCGTTCTGGCCGTAACCCCTCAAAGTCCTCATCTTGCCCCATGTGAAACAACTCTGTATCGTCTTCACCCATTGTGTTTGGTAATATCCGTTTCCCTCGCACTTCTTTTCGCAAGATCACTCTCCAACCGGGGGACTCTCTTGCGTTTGAATAGAACACCTGCTCACAGTGAATGGGAAACGCAAAACTATCTCTACAAACTGTACGGTATCTTCTTTCGTAATTTGCTAATGTGAAGCCCCACTTATCTCGTTTTATAGTTGCATTCTCTCCCCCTATAAATTGCCTTCACAAAGTCGCATACTAATACCACTAAGCAATGGCGTTTATAGTTAAGCTCTAATATTTCCTCTATGTGTCCTACATACTCTACGTCTGCTTGAACTTGGTTAGCATCACGGATGTTATTCCTGCACACTTATCTAAATGTTGCCGCAACTCCACCATTGCATGTTCGCAAGGGCCTCTCGGAGCTTAGCACTCGGAAATGGTTCCCATATGCATACATAGACTTAAACGCAGCCGCTACATGCAAAGGTCCCATTCTTTGTGTCTACTATCATCTGCTCTACAACGACACCCTCTCGTTGGTCATGGCGTACCTCTTCTAGAACCCATTCTGAGAAGGTTGGTAATGACTGAAGCTCCCTAGGGAACGCAAAACTTGTTCTCCTTCCCCTTCGCCGAATCATTCGCGCTGTCTTGCTCTCTTTCATTTTCCCTCTCAATTCTCCGATCCTCGTACCTCCTACACAAAACAAGGAAGAATTCAGCCACCGAATCGGTAAAAATTGAATACCTGTCAGATTTATTATCCAAATGGTATTCAGCCCTACGGCAATATCCTTCATACACCTTTCAAATTTGTAATTATCTTATCTATTACAAGAGCAATTACGAACGACACTTCATTCACGCGGGCCCCTTACAAAGGAACTGATTTTCAATCTACCTATCTATCTTACAAGAGCGATTAGTTTATCAATCATGCTTATACCCAACTTTAACCGGCGTATGTGAAGACTCTAACTATTTGAATCATGAACATGGATACGTTGTTGCTAGAAAATTGCATTCTAGGCTGTCCTATCACTATGAAAATCCGAGTCCAAATGATATTTTCAAGAACCTGCTTTATACTGATCAGGAAGTTATGCTTCACGCAGCCCTATACAACCCATGTTACAATTCAAACATGCATTTCTGAAAAATAACTAAAAAATAGAAATTGCGTCGATTCACCCACCGCAGTATCATACACATTGGCTTCTGTAGTTAGGAGATAAAGGTTTTGGCTCCGGTGTTTACAGCAGAAACGTCAGTTTCAGGAATCTCAAGTAGGCCTAGACAAATGGCAAAAAATGAATCGGCAAATAACATCGAGTTCTGCTGGATTTCTACGCAGTTCAGCTTGCCGCATTTGCTGCAAATGCGAGCATAGAGCCGGAACTGATAGTTATAGTGTCAATGACGAGGCAATCATAGATACTACAAAGGGACATGAAGAGTCCAACATAAAATGGCGATTGGTTTACTACGTGGTTAAACATAGACCCTCATACATACCACTTTGACAGGACATCCCCCACGCTGGGACTTACCAAGCGTGGGGTTTACCCCGGCATGCAAGGGCGAGGGTACAACAACCCCGTGATTTTGAATTGTTGATTACTACAATACCACCCCCTAGACTTATATGGGGTCTGTGATTCCAAATTTCATCACTAAAAAATTAAACAAGGGCCGCATGACCTTCAGTTTGAGAGCAGGGGTAAATGGGCCGCAAGCCTTATACACTCTATCCAATGAGCAGATTCGGTTCTGATATCAAACCATGAAAACGAACATTCACGCTAAAGCCAGCGACTCTATCCAATGAGCAGATTCGGGTTTTGATATCAAACCACGAAAACGAACATTCACGCTAAAGCCAGCAACCCCGGCTTCTACCGCTATACGCAGGTAAATTGAACATGTGGCTAAGAATTTGGCTGATAAACAAGGAAGCACTGCTGTAATGTCTACCTTGCTAGTTGATGGAGACAACCATGGCTCATGGGCTGGCTTCACCCTTCCTACATGGATGTACTACATAGGGCCCCTCACCTGAAATTATTATGGAGAATATTACAAATACTTGTTGTTTGACCCCTTGAAGGCCTACAGTGTTGATCAAAGGCGGCAAATGCCATCTTTGACAAACAACAACAGTTACAGGTTCGAAGGATATTACAATGATTTTGGTAAACATTAGGATATAGTATCGCGTAACTACTAAAAGGGAAAATTCTTTGTTGAGATAGACAAAGACAAAACAAATAAAATATTACCTCTACAAGGGAAACTAAAATTCTTTGTTGAGATAGACAAAGACAAAACAAATAAAATATTACCTCCTGTAAGGCTCCATGTGCTCGGTGTTGTTTAGCACAAACTCGTGTATCAACTTCAAAAAGCCTGAAGTCATGACACGGTCTCTTCGTGCACCCTCCAGTATCTCATCGTACATTGCCGGTTCCTCCTTGTCATCCCATGCACGCTTTGTTGTTGGAGTATACTGCAACAGATACTCATTCAAAAATCCCACAGATTCTTCTCTAAGGTAACCATTAGCCATACTCCCCTCAGGTTTCGCCTTATTTTTGACGAATCCTTTTAATCCTTTCATGTATCTCTCAAAGGGATACATCCATCGTGTGTGGACTGGACCGCAAATGAACAACTCCTCTACTAAGTGAATAGGGAGATGCATCATTATCACGAACACAGACGGTGGCAATTCTTTTTCTAAAGAGCATATGGTTTCAGCTACTTCTTCTAGCATTGTTGCCTTTTGATTTACATCTACAACTTTTGCACAAAGGTTTCTAAATAATCATTTGACGCCAGCACACAGATCCAACAACCCTATGATTTCCTACATTCCTCAAACACAAAGGAATCACTTGTTGGAGTAATATGTGGAAATCATGAGTTTTTAACCCCCTTAACTTCCCGTCTGAAATTCGTGAGCTTAGGGGTCCGACATAACCCGAGGGGAATTTTAGTTTCCTTAAGGTGGTGAGGAAAATGGAACGCTCATCTTTTTATTGAGAACATAAGGTGCGTCCGGCTTAAAATGGCTTCGTCCATCCGGGTTCCGTTGCAGGTGAAGGTGTGGCCTGATGCCTCTGACCCGCATGTCCTCCCTTGATTTATTATCATCTTTCTCGCCAAACAATATCTTCAATAAATTTTCGCAAATATTTTTTTCGCAGTGCATTGTGTCCAATGTGTGCCTTGTTGGAAGTTCCTACAATGAAAAAGATAAAAATTAGCATCCTTAGAAGTTCCAGAACTACCTCTTCATTCGAAGGATTAATAAAAACTATATGCATGTGTCATCATCATCTAGACAAAGATACAGAATAGCTTTAAACATAAAGCACGACTATAATTCCCTGGTTCACAAAAAGCACGACTATAATTCAAAGATACAGAATAGCTTTAAACAGAAATATCAAAATTCGAAAGGCTTTAAGCATAAAAGAAAATGCGTACGGAAGCACGACTATAATTCCCTGTTTCACAAAAAGCAAAGACATGAAAGGGCTAATAACAAAACTTAATAACTGTCAAGCTACTAATGAAGAACTCTTTACATTCTAAGCTTTCTACATGATACTCAGAGCCACCGCTTTTGTTATAAACTTATGCATAAGTAGCTCAACCAGAACGAATTTAAAATATAAAACCTTTCAAAAATAAAAATCATAACAATAAACCATACAGAATTGAGAAATTCTGAAATAGAGAAAGCTATTAGAAAGCTCTCAGAAATTTGACATGCACTGAACATCTCGAAATAAATATGAACCCTGTTAGGGAGGACAAAACAGCGTGAAATCCCCACCAAAATTCAGAATGAGATAAACAGTGCAAACCATAAAAAGAATAAGTAGACTGTCCTGTAAGCACCAATTTTAGCGACCTTGCCTATATTTAGCAGTAGTAAAATCAAAATGCAAACATGATCACATTCGAAATAGGTTTTAACGAGGATTGAAAAATTTGCAACATGTATTTTGCATTCATGAATTTTATACAGAAGTTCAAACTGCTAAGTAAGATTTGACCCAAATGCGCACTCTACAAATGAGGTACATCTGTCCTTTCACAATCAATAGAATTTGGAGAGGGCGCTTTTGGGTCGGGGGCGCTTTTTGGACAGTCTAACAGGGAACATCATTTTTGGAAGCAAACGGTGGATTTATTCCATAGAAGGGAATAACTCAAAATTTCTCATTGAGCACTAAACTAAGTTTTTACCTCTACAAGCAATTACTTAGCCTAGGTAATACGGTGGCGGATATAAATTTCCACAAATATAGGTAAACCGAAGTACAGCACCTCTTTACAGTTGTGAATAAAACTTTAAACTCCTATACTGGAACTACTCCGATACGACAACCCACATAGTGTAATTTGAAGTTACTACAACCAATGGAGATTTAAAGGTGAAGCTTTCTATCGAAATATAAAATTGCCATCCAAAAGTAATGAATCATGGGGAAATTGCCATATTTTGATGTTGCGAATTTTAGTAGTAACATAAGATGTCATAATTTTAGAGTAAGCAAGTAGCCGTTATTGTTTTATTTCTCCCATTCTATTCGTTATCTTATATAGCGCAGATCCCAAAAGTCCCAGACGATGTCATAAATTCGTGAATTTTCTGATCATTTCGTGATTGTCGTTACCATCATGGACTCACGGCATATCAGATGGGTACTTCTACGAGAAAACAGAAATTTGAGCTCTAAGGTCCTACAAAGATTCAGGTATGCTTAAACAAATCTCTTACCTCCCAATAAGGAAGTTGAAAAAGAATACTTATTCTTTTAACTCCAGTTTTTTTAACTGGGTCATGTGCTGAATTTGGGCGGCCTCCGAGTTGTAGAAAACTCTCCCTCCACGCCCCTCGCAATCTGACTGTTAAACCGGATTGTCTGCCGGGTGAGGGTTCGTGGTTGGGTAGCCCATTGAATGCGGCACGAGCTACCCTCCAGTGGTGGTCCTCTTTCAGCCACCTTCGATTGCCTAGGAAAACCGTCTTGTGCGCCTCCCTTGAGTGCTCTGCAAATGTGCCCTCCCCACATACAGGACATCCCGCATACCCTTTCCCAGTTTGTCCAGATATTAGAGTATACGCAGGAAAATCATGTATCGTCCAAATTAACATGCCCCGCATTCTAAAGCTTCTCTTTGGGACCGGTGTGGTTCGACATGTCTATGGCACTCACACCCACCCAAAGCTTCTTCAACTCACGAACAAGAGGTTCTAAAAACACGTCTATTGTATTTTCGGATGGAGAGTTAGGCCCCGGTATGATCATACTTAAACTAATAAAGAATCTCTTAGTTAGCAAGTATGGTGGAAGATTGTAGAACACAATCATAACCGGCCAAACAGAATGCTTTGAGGATTGCAGACTATGGGGATTCACACCATCTAAAGCTAGCCCCATTCTTACGTTTCTTGATTGCCCACTAAAGCTAGGGAATTTTTGTTGAATAAAACTCCACTGTTCACTATCAACAACCGATCTCATTTTGCTATCCTGTGATGAATTTAAACTATGCCAACGCATATGCTTCGCTATTTCAGGCGTGGAACATCCTTCGCAACCTTCTAATTAAGGAGAAATAACGAAGTACACGAATTGGCACAGTTCTCGAACCGGGAATATACCTAGACTTATGGCAAACTGGACATTCCTCTAAGTCTGACTTTTCCATCCAATACAGAGTACGGCCACACTCACAACAATGAATGGTCTCATGAGATAATCCTAGCTTCATTAGCATAGTTTTCATCTCATAAGACGATTTAGGACATGTGTTGTCCTTAGGCAATACATCGTATTTGAGGAACGTCAAAATTTCATCTAAGCAATGGTGGCTGAACGAAAACAGTGTGCACAAGGACATAAGTACGATGCTAAACTGTAACCTGGTGGTTTCAGAACCTGGATACAGTGGCTCCATAGCCTCTTGGAGTAGCGCTTCAACGACTGGTGTAACATCAGGCTCTTCTTCCTCAGATGACATGTCTTCAAAATCGAGCATGTCGTCCTCCACCTCTCTGAATTGCCCGTGAATCTCATCCGCTCTCGCGAAGTAATTCTCCGCCATCTCCTCAAGGTTGATGTCTGTGTTTGGAGGGGCAGGCTCAAAAGCTGCGTAATCTTGTGCATCCAGGAAGACGTCCTCTTCTATGTTGTTATTCGCTGGTATTTGGGGATGACCGTCGAGTTCTCCTTCTTCCCCTTGGGTATTATTATGCTGGTGGGGGTTTCTCTGCAAGACAATGTAAAATATCAGGTATTTTAGATTTATAGGTGAACACTAGGTGTGTTAGCCGGGGTCTTCGATGGAGGTGTCCGAGGTGTAAGGAACGGGACTGTATGGGTCAGCAAATGGGTAAAGACCGGGGCTCGGGGTTTAAATCACAGTTAGCCCCGGGTCCGGGTAGGTCGTTTGACTCGAGACCGTAATCACTCAGTGATTAGGCCGGGTAAGTCAATCCAGTGAGCTCGGGGTAGTACTCTGTCGGCCCGAGTCCCAGGGTTATGGTGCCTTGCGGGTTTCTCTCCTGTGTGCGACTCCACGGCCGCGGCGTGTGTGTGTGTGTGTGTTCGCTGCAGTGTAGGTCCGTCGACGGGGAGAACATCCACGAGGAGAGGGCCTTTTCAACCACGTAGCGTGCACTGAGACACAACAATCCCAACCCAGATTTCCACGGTGCCACGGCGATTGCAAGATGTAGACCACAGGAGTTTAGAAATAGGGAAGGAGGGAGAGAGGGATAAGCACAAGGTTAGAAGTAGGGGAACTGGACTGAGTCCTGTTTGCATTGAATTGTGAACGCCCAAGGTACAAAGATCGCAAGCATGCGTTGTGACTATCACGACATTCGTGCACTACAGAGACTGGCTAATGTGTAAATCCTCCTCTATTTATAATAAAACCTAATTCTTGCGTTGTTCTTCGGCCTTAACTCCCTGCGCCCCTGCTCTCGATCCTCGTGGTCCTCTGGTCACTGCCTCGGCCTCGAGCCCCGTGGTTGTTTAATTCCTGGTCTTCCCCCGGGGTGTTGGTCTTCGGTAATGATACCCGTGGCACCGAGGCGGGTAACATTTTGCCCTCTTTTTCAGAGTGCAATTCGTCCCCGAATTGCTGTGTCAACGCCGCGAGGGGGCGGGCCTCCGATTCGGTCGGGCTTGCTCTCGAGGAAGCTGGCGACCGCTGCGAGGGGGTTCGTCCCCATTGTAAATCCGCCGAAGTGCCTCGGCCACGGCCCGATGCACCAGCACATGGTTGCCACGGAAGTTGAGTGTGTGGGTGTACACATCGAACACCGTGCCTCCTAACGTCCGGTTACAGGCCGGACATTGTCGCCCCTGTGCTTCGGGGTCTGCGTAATGTGCCGCTAGGTCGGGGTGTTCGTGGAAGTACTTCAATACGAAGTGCATCGACTCTGTGGCCTCGTCTCCATCCTCGTCCGCATTCTCGATATTCCATCCCTCGTGCTCCTCCTGTTGGAGGATGACTTGCCTGTGTCGAGCCAAGGACTGAGGAGAAGGCCGTGTGCGCAACGGGGAAAACACCGGCAGAGGATTTGAGGGTGTCATGGGGGACTCGGCCCTTTTTGGCCAGGGGTAAGTGCCATCCGCATTTTGTCTGACCGGGGACTCGTATTGTGTCGGGGGGGACAGAATGGGGAGGTGATACTGCGGGGAGCTTACCGAGGCATGCGGTCGTGGTGATTGGTGTGGTGTTTGCTCGTGGTCGGTAAACCCCTCGGGTATTTCTACTCTCTCCTCCCCTATTTGTGTTGAGAATTGGTACATTCCTTCCCCGGAGTCAGCTTCCATATCCCTGTCCTCGGTTTGTGCGCGGGTGTCCTCCTCCTGTGCGTCGTAATCCTCCGTGGGGGTGTGTTTTCGGAATTGTGTCAACTCCGGCTCATCCTGCATGTGTGTTTCCTCCTCATCTTCCCCGAGGAAGGGCTCCCCCTGGCTGCCCCAGTTGTTGTCGGAGATCTCCAGATCCAGGGTGATGAGTGCATCGCTCGTGCACTGATCCAGGAACGAGGCCGGGGGTTCTTCGAGCGTGGGGGGTGTGGCTCGCAGCAGTTGGTAGGCTGCTGTGGCTATCACCCGGGCCGCATGGTTTGTCCATGCCATTTTGTTTGCCTCAAAATTTTCGCGGGCACTGTCCACCTCCTGGCGCTGTCGTTGTATCACTTCCACGTCCAAGGTGCTGGGTGGCGGGGCCGTGGACTTGAGAGCCAGTTCCTCGGTGAGTGCTTTACACTGTGCCACGAGTTCGGTGGTTTGTCGGTCGAGCCGCTCAATCCTCTCACGGTCCCTGGCACTCTGGTCTTCGAAGGACTTGGATCTTTCCGTGGCGGCCTGTAACTCCAAGTCCCTCGTGTTGAGCTGATTTTGCAGGGTTGTTACCTGCCCCTGCAGCTGCTCCGTGCGAAGCTGAGCCTCCAGCTTGTACGCCTCCAAGGTTTTGTGTGCCGCGGCCTGGGTGGTCTGCACAAGTTGGGCGGTGTGTCGCTTGTGTCGAGTCTCCCATTCCCTGTATTTAGCCGTGGCGGTCTGCTGCTGTTGCTCTGTGACGTGGAGAAAACTGAGGATGTCTTCCATGCAGGTCTCCATGGTTCGCTTCTGTGCTTCGAATGCCGTGGTGCGGGGACCGAACTGTGTGGCTGTGGAGGTGCTGGCCACCTCCATGGGACCCCCTTCAATGACCTCGGCCTCCTCGGTGCGTGGCCTCTTGCCTCTGTGGGGTGGCGTGATGCTTGGTTTTGTGGCCTCCGCTAACTCCCGTTGTATCTCCAGGAAGGTGCCCATGGCCCACGGATGGTGATTAGCTCTGTGATAGTCTAAAAAGTGGCCGATGAATTGCGTGAGGAACGGGGCTATGGGGCTTTCGTATGTATCGCTGTGTACGTGCCCCTGAATTTGGCTCACCGCGTTGCCATCCACGAGCTTGCCCCAGTTGATTTTCTCTCCCCGGCCCGCCATGACACACAGTGCGATTTGATTCGGGTGTACTGCGTTGCAATCGTTCCTGAAAAATATTTGGCTGAGTATACCCCGAATCCTGCCAAACCAAGGGTCGGGCATGTTGGGGTTGCTGCGTGTAATCTCATAGACATCGAACTTGCCATCCCCCCCGCGCCGGGTACCCGTGGGTGTAAACCGTGGTGTCCGGTTGTGGCAGACTGCTGCTGTGCTGCGACCAGCTTGTCACCCCTGTGCCGTCCCATCCAAAAAATTGGTAGAGGTACCTCGGGGAGTATTGTACGAGGACCCCTTCCACGACCCCGGCCACGTCCCGGTTGCTGGGATCCTCCAACTGTCTTTCCCGCATCGAGGAAATGAACGCGCGGCAGCGACTGAGGTCAATGTTTTCGCGGAGGTTATTGGCGTAGCGCAACAACCCTGCCTGGGAGAGCCACTCCATGTCCGGGTACTTCTTCCACTCCGCAATCTGCCTGGGGATGTACAAGGGTTTGCGATCCCGGGGAGCACCGCGCGCCATAGCTGCTGCGACCTGCAACGGGGTTCGGACACTAGAAAGAACAGAGGTGCAAAGGGGCGAGGTGTGTGAGATCGCCGCGCCGCAACAAAACTTGAGCTGTGGCGAAGGAGGTGAGAGAATGAGGTTGAGCCCCGGGGATCCCCTCGGTATGTAAGCTCGCACTGACTGCTGAGAGAGAGGAGTGGAAATGATGGAGTTGGCCGTGGCGGCGGCTCCTTTTAAAAGATACAGTGATGATGCCTCGGGGGTCGATTTTGGTGATGATGCCTCGGGCGGATCCAGGGGGGTAATTATGGCATTGATTGGCCACTCCCCGAGACTGTGACCCCCTGGGTTTTTGCCATGGGCAACATGGATGTGGCTGATGTATGCGCATGGTATGGGCATTATCATGGCCGAGGCGGGGGGGGCTCCTTGTGCGGCTAGGGCCCATGGATTGTCCACGTGGTTTCCTGCCGAGGCTTCCCTGTGCTCTTGTTTTTTGGTGTCTGCGTTTGTGTGCTTGTGTACGTCCCCCCGAGTTTCTGCCTGGTGTCCCCTGATGCCATGGTGATTCGTTCCCTCGGCTTGTGTGTCCATGGTGTCTGCGGAAGATGTTTTTTCGTTTGCGGGATCCTTGGTGTGTGCATCTCCGTCACGTGCCTCGGCTGCCAATGTGGTGTGTATATCTTGTAAACTAAGAGCTGTCGTAAGTTGTGGTGTTAGAGTATGGTATTGCTTTAGTTTTGCAGCGTTGACTATCGTGGCGTGGGGATCATAATTTGTGTTGTTGACAAGGAGGACGGTATTGTTGGGCAGGGCTAATTGTACTGTATATGGGCCGTGCCATATAGACTCAAATTTAGATTTTTTGAGTTTAGGATCGCGTGGGCACCAGAGGACCTGGTCACCTTTCTGAAACAATCGCGGGGGCTGCGTGCCTTGGAAGTGACGGATGGCCAAGGCTTGCTTGTGCAGGATGTGCGATGTGGCCAATGCCCGCAGTTCCTCAAGGTGGTGAAGATCTCCGATGCGGGCTGCGAGCACCCTGTGAGGAGTGTAATCCCTTGGCTGTAATGTCTGGAATGTCGGCACAATGTATTCCGTGGGTAATAAAGGTTGGGTGCCATAAACCATTTCAAACGGGCTAGCGTTTGTGGCGGTTTTAATGGCTACTCGGTATGCCCAGAGTGCAGCTGGTAGGCAATCGTCCCAATCGGTTTGGTTAGCATGGACGAATCTTTTCAGCATATTGATCAATGTTTTATTCGTGGATTCGGCTTGTCCATTTCCCTGGGGGTAATAGACAGTGCTGGTTCGATGCTTGATAACATGGTTGTCGAGGAGGTCTTGGATGACAGTGTTCACAAAATGGTACCCTGATCTGATACTATTTCCAGGGGGCATCCAAACCTCGTGATTATATTTTCGTAGATAAACGAGGCCGTGACTACTGCGGTGTTAGTGCGCAATGGTTTGGCCTCGACCCATTTCGTGGTATAGTCCGTGGCCACCAGGATATACTTGTACCCTTGGCGTGTGGTGGGTTTTATCGGACCCACGAAGTCTAATCCCCACCTTTGGAATGGTCCCAATGGTGGTATGGCTTTCATGGGTACTCGACCTTGGTGCTGAAAGTTTGTCGTGGATATTTGGCAGGCGTGGCAGTTCTTGACATAGGTAATGACGTCCTTGTGCAACGTCGGCCACCAGTATTTTGCGGAGAGAATCTTTTTTACCGTGGTGTCGGGGCCTTGGTGGCCCCCCGCGGGTCCATCGTGGAGGTGCGCTATGATCTGCTGCTGCTGGTGAGCGGGTACGCACAACCGGATTTCCTGATCCGGCCCACGTTTGTACAGCTTTGCTTGGACCACGGTATAAGGCAATGTTGTTTGCACAAAGCTAATCTTGCGAGTCCCTGTTATGCCCACGGGGGTGTGGCCCGTGGTGAGGTATCGGATGATATCAGTCCTCCAATCTGCCTCGTGTTCCTCGGGGTCCGTGGCTATTTGAGTAGCCTGCACATATGCCTCATTGAAAGAATCATCGATTCCCTCCGCGGCAGTGTTGGTATCCCTGGACAGATAGTCGGCCATGATGTGCCTCTTCCCCGGGACGTAGACCACTTCGAAGTCGTATTCGAGTAATATCATGATCCACCGAGCTACCCTCCCCGTGACCAAGGTTTGATTCACGAGGTAGGACAGGCTGTGGTGGTCGACCATGAAACTAAATTTCTTCCCGAGGAGGTAATGTCTAAATTTTTTAACAGCGTAGATCATTGCGAGGGCCTCACGTTCCGTGGTGGAGTAATTCCTCTCGGCTTGGTTGAGTAATCGGCTAGCGTAGGCCACGGGTTGATCGTGTTTGCCATTTATGTTCTGTGCTAACATCACCCCCACGGCAATGTTGGATGCATCGGTGTGGACGTGGAACGGTTTAGACCAGTCTGGAGCAATGAGAATGGGTGCGTTTGAATAGGCCTTTTTTATCTTTTCCAGGGCTGCTTGGGCCTCCGGCGTCCAGTCCCGGGGGTACGTGTACTTGGCATGGTTCAGTGCGGTGATTGGTGCAGTAATGTGTGCCAATTTTTCGATGTAGATTCGGTTGAACTGTGCTAAGCCCAGGAGCCGTTGGACACCCTTTTGGTTTAGTGGAGGTGTCATGTCCAGGATATCCTTGATTTTCGCGGGGTCGGGGAGTTTGCCGTGCTTGCAAACGATGTAACCCAAGATGACCCCGGCGAAGTATAGGAACATGCACTTGTCCGCGTTGAGACTCACCCCGTTAGTTCTGCAGGCGTGGAAAATTTGCCTGAGGTGTGAGACGTGGTCCTTCATTTTGCCGTAGACGGTTCCATCGTCCAGATAGATTCTGAAAAATTGTTTGAGATACGGCCTGAAAATTAATTCCATGACGCGCTGGAATGTCATGGGTGCGTTTTTGGCCCCAAATGGCATGCGTTCAAATTGGTATGGCCCCCATTCCGTGGAAAAAGCTGTCTTTCCTTTATCCTGCTCAGCCATGGCTACTTGGTAATACCCCGAGAAGCAATCGAGGAACGAGTACATCTCATGTCCGGCAACCTCATCGATGATCTCCTCCATGTATGGTAACGGGTAGTGATCCTTTTTTGTTGCTGCGTTGAGTTTTCGGAAATCCACGCAGATACGCAACGTGCCGTTTTTCTTGGGGATAATCACCATGGGGGAGAGCCAAGGTGCTGCATCCACGGGGGAAATGAACTTGGCGTGGAGAAGTTTGTCCAATTCCGCTTTGACCCGAGCGGCGTAGTTTGGGTTCATTCTGTATCGCCTTTGCTGTACTGGGGTTGCTCCGGGGACGAGGTCAATGGTATGTTCAGCCAGGGCATTGGGAATACCCTTCAGGTCCTCGTGGTTCCAGGCGAATATGTCTTTGTACTCGTGAAACAGGGCGATGGCCGCCTGCTTGATGGCTGGGGGCGCGTCGGTGTTGATTTTGATATATTTGGGCTCTTCTGATGTTCCGAGGTTTACTAGCTGCACCCGTTCCTTGGCCCCGTGCGTCCATCCCGTGATGGTCTCATGACACAATGCTTCTTTTGCCGGGACAGCATTTACCACCACGTCCCCGGCTATCTCTTGAGTGAAATGTTCGGGGATGTCTAATTTCTCTTCCTGTACTAAACTAGCTAAATGGATTTCGGCCACGGGTATTAAGCTGGGGTGGACGTGGAGTACTAGGGCTTCCTGATCGTTCGTAAATTCTGTCGGCCAATCAGTCCCGGTAGAGGTCCGGATCTGACTGATCTTAGCACGAGTCAAACAACTATCCACGGGTATCACCACGGTTCTCCCGTGGCGTTGAATGTGGATCTGGTTTTTGGTCCAGTCGTGTATGGCCTGCATGTCTCGTAACCAAGGTCTTCCTAAAATTACCGGAAAACCGCTGTTTTGAGGCATCTCGATTATTACGAACGTTGCTGGTGTTGATACCCCATGTATCGTAATCCCCACCATGGTGAGAATTCCCAAGGGTGTGACGGGGGCGTCGTTAGCCATGCGTAAAATAAACCGGGCACTCCGGGGTTGTGGTAGTCCTAATGCTCGTCGGACGTGGTTGCTCATTACATTCACGCCGGATCCCCCATCGACGAGGACGTTGGTCAGTGTCTGTCCCCCTAATTGTACGTGGATTACTGCCGCGTCGGGGTCGATTGTGGCGGCGTTAACTTCCACGAACGTGGGGTCGGGTTTGGTTTCTGTTATCACAGCCCGTTGCAAATATTGTTGTAACTCCGGGCTGATTTGTACAAGCTTTGCCAAGGTGATGGTGACGTTGGTCGTGTCTAGAACTTGCTGCAGGGTGCGGTCCGTGGCACACCTTTGATCTGTAGGCGCGGTTTCCAGGTCCTTCTGGAGATTCGTCCTCATGTTATGTAGTCGTTCCCAGTGATGTTCCGGAAATGGCTTCCGGTGCTCTATCACGTGGTTGGCGGGGATCGCTTTTGACCGGGTAGTCACTGCGGCGGCCGAAATCATGGACACATTTGTTTCGGGACCGTGGACCTTAGTCAATGTTACTCCTCCTCTCCTAGGGGCCGTGGGATTAGTGTTTGGATGTCCCTGGGCGCCAGTGTTTCTACCTTGGGTCCACTTCTGCTTGAATACTGGACACTGACTGCGCCGATGGTCTAAACCTCCGCATTCCCAGCACGCGTCAGAACGTCCCGGTTGGAATGCATCCACGTTAACTTCCTCGGGGTATACCGAGGCCGTGGTGTTCCTAGGTCGCCTGTGATCCTGGGGCGGGGTGGCATTGGCCGAGTACCAACACCTCCCAGGGTGTGTCTTTCCGCACGTCTCACATAACGGTGGTGCCATCCGAGCATCTTGCCGTGCCGAGGGTAAGGGTAGTATGGGTGTTTGTGTCTGCTTCAGCGCCATAAGTTCCCGGCTGATGTCATTTGCCGCTGAGAGGATGTCCGGTAGTGTTTTGACTCCACGGATAACAATACCCTGCTGGATCCATGGAAGTAAGCCTTTTTTGAACCATTCACACATGTATTCCTCCTCGGGCCGTTGACTAAGTTTGTCGGCCAATTGTTTAAATCTATCATAAAACTTATCCACCGGCTCGTTCGTGGATTGTGTAATCGATCCCAACGCTCGGAGGACTTCCGAACTTGTTTTGAGTTTTCGGAACTTATGCAAAAAACTACGCTCCATATCCTCCCAACTGGCATTGCTGTGTTCGGTTTCGAAGTCAATGTACCAGTTAATATGATTCCCTTGGAGCGTGGTACCAAAAATATTCTGTAAATCCGTGGCATGAAAAATGCCGTTCGTACGGGCTATCACCTTAAACCTCCGAATGTGCCAATCCGGGTCCCCAGACTCGTCAAACACGGGGTAAGGTATCTTGGGTAACTTGGCCAGGGTGTCAAGACTTCCGGGGTGGTGTGACACAGGAGGTATCCCTGCGGATAACGCTACTGGTGCCGGTGGAGGCATTCCCGACGTGCTTGCACTGGCCGCGGCATTGTTCTCTCTGAGTATTGTTGCAGACCTTGCTGCTTCGGCTGGTTCTTCCACACTCCTGGGCGTGGAAGCAATGACCTCGGGAGCTACATTGCCTTGGAGGTCCTGGTACTTGAGGCTGAGTAGTTCCAGTTTGGCATTCGTAGCCTCGTTTTGAGCAGCTAGATCCGTCATCTGTTGCTTCATCCATTGTAGCAGCTCTCTGGTCTCATCTTCTTGTTGCACGATTTCTTCCATATCTGCAACCACATTTTCCACGGCTCTTTCCGCGGCATTTCTTCTTGGGGGCATCTTTTCTTCCCTTCAGGCTCGTGGCCGGGTATCTCTTCTCTTTTCTCTCTTTTTCTTACCTCAGCACTCCATCCCCAGCATGGTCGCCAAAATGTTAGCCGGGGTCTTCGATGGAGGTGTCCGAGGTGTAAGGAACGGGACTGTATGGGTCAGCAAATGGGTAAAGACCGGGGCTCGGGGTTTAAATCACAGTTAGCCCCGGGTCCGGGTAGGTCGTTTGACTCGAGACCGTAATCACTCAGTGATTAGGCCGGGTAAGTCAATCCGGTGAGCTCGGGGCAGTACTCTGTCGGCCCGAGTCCCAGGGTTATGGTGCCTTGCGGGTTTCTCTCCTGTGTGCGACTCCACGGCCGCGGCGTGTGTGTGTGTGTGTGTTCGCTGCAGTGTAGGTCCGTCGACGGGGAGAACATCCACGAGGAGAGGGCCTTTTCAACCACGTAGCGTGCACTGAGACACAACAATCCCAACCCAGATTTCCACGGTGCCACGGCGATTGCAAGATGTAGACCACAGGAGTTTAGAAATAGGGAAGGAGGGAGAGAGGGATAAGCACAAGGTTAGAAGTAGGGGAACTGGACTGAGTCCTGTTTGCATTGAATTGTGAACGCCCAAGGTACAAAGATCGCAAGCATGCGTTGTGACTATCACGACATTCGTGCACTACAGAGACTGGCTAATGTGTAAATCCTCCTCTATTTATAATAAAACCTAATTCTTGCGTTGTTCTTCGGCCTTAACTCCCTGCGCCCCTGCTCTCGATCCTCGTGGTCCTCTGGTCACTGCCTCGGCCTCGAGCCCCGTGGTTGTTTAATTCCTGGTCTTCCCCCGGGGTGTTGGTCTTCGGTAATGATACCCTTGGCACCGAGGCGGGTAACAAGGTGCACTGTCAATAAATCAAATGTTTGGAAAGAAATCTTCCACAGTACATAAGAAATAGAAAACCGATTATAGTATTAAAAAGTCCTGTATTTGTAATGATGTGATGTTTTTCCTTATTAAATCTCATTTTCCTTCGTCACGGTCCTAACCCAGTAACTTTGCTCAACAACATTGTTTATATGCTTCATTACGGGACCCCATATCTTATTATATGAATCAGAGTGTGATTTGCAGAAGTGTCCTAAAGCAAAAGAACTTACAAGAAGTGGTTCAATGAGCTGGGTGTCCCGCCCATACTTCCGGTGGTGTGTTTCCACTGTTTGTACAGTTTGGGACTTAAATCCGTGGCATGTTTCGCATCCACAAGGGTATCTTCGTATACCTTGACGGGCGGCTAACGCCCTTTCAATGTGGTAAGCCTCCCCTAAGGGTGTAGGCCTCATTGTGTTTCGAGTTGTACTGATACCCTTTTTTTGAAAGGAATTCCTGGACACAAACATAGCAAGAATTTCTCTTTTAAAACAATTAGTTCGATGGAACTAACACACGAAAACATAGAGTTCAAAGTAGCAAAATTTTAACTTACAATTTTCATTGACAGAACCGAACATGAAGTCGGCAGGCAGTACTGTTGGAGTTCAGAAGTTATTCTTCTCTTATTACAATTCCAAAGTCACTAGCTAGTAAGCTAACTAGACGTGATGCTTAACAAACCTCTCCAAGAACCCATTCATTGCATTTATTAGAACCCATTTATAATTTTAGTACCCATCAATCACCATCCAAAATTTAACTACCATTGAATTATGATCAATCAAATCACAAACACATGATCACTGTATGTTTGCCTTCGACATTGGTCGGAAGGTTTTACATAATATTTAAGTCGTAGTGGTAGTGCCAGAATACCTTTTTTGTTTACTGTAAACTTTGTTTGTCGTCCTGCATCCAACGATGGCCTCCCCTGAACTGTCTTTGCCTAAATGTGGAGGCACCTACCACATTCAACATAGTTAGTACGAAACTCATGTGGTTACTACTTTGTGAATTCTAAATTTAAACAATGCAATCATACAATGCAATTCACTGTAATTCCAAGAATACTAATATTGGGTATACTTACATGAATTGATAGTTTAGTTAGCTATAATGCCATAAGCATTCTTTGTTATCACAAATGTTGCAGGTTCTTCGATTATGCCTGCACAACGTATCGAAAGATGTCAATCTCTTTCACAATTTCAGCCATCATGTTAATATATGCGCATGTTGTGCACTTGGGTTTAGTACACTAAACGTTTTCTAATCTGTAAGAGGGTGCACAAGAATTTACTTCAGGATTCTTCCAGTTGAATTCATCGTTGGCTGAAACCTTTGTGTACGTGATATCTGATTCAATTGTTCTGTATTCTAGGTCTCAATTGGCACTTTTCGGAAAGGTATGGAAGATGGACTGTTAGTCGCTTTGTGAAGGCTAACACCGAGCGTACCTACAAACTTCTCCCCCAACTCCCATGTATGGTTTAAAACTTTTGTATCTGTTGATGTGAAGGTTGAAGTTATGCAAATGCGTACAGGAGGGTTTATTTGGTTTGTTCTTATGCGTAGAGTTATGCGAAACAGAGATCGGAATCAGTGCAGTGCACGCACCTTCTTGTTTGCTGCGTGGTACCCGAAAAACCTTGAACCTTTCAATTTCTTCTACATCGACTTAGTGTTTCACACGTTCCCCCTCGTCAATCCCGAACACGGAAGCTTGAAAACTCCGGTTCCTACCTCACCGCACTCTTTCCCGAAAGACATACGAGAATGAATGGACTTTGAGATAACAAAAATTCTGACTTATACAATGTCAATTTACGCAAGGTCCGGGTGTTCTACAGCACCGATATTTCCAGGGTACAAGATATGCAATAAGCTATTCACTTTCACCACGTCAAAGTTTTCTTTTGTTTACATCAAACTAGCTTCCTTACAGGACAAAGGTGCACAACCGCATGATAACAGCGGGGCTGTAGTACAAAATAAGGAGGTGCGGGGATAATCTAGCAAGACTAGGAGTTCAAACACAGTATGTCTTCCATCAAAACTAAAAATTTCATTGACCTGAAATTTCAGAAGCAGGTGCTATGTGAATACCTCTGGTCGGTAGACACCACTTTCGCAAATATTTTTGAAGTTCACCTCTTCTTACTGGTGCTGCTTGCGTTGTGGTCAAGGATCAGCAAGTAGAAATACGTTTGGAAACCTTGGAAGCCTGCGACAGAGCAACAAAATGGAGCCTCAACGGCAACAGTCGTCGGGAAAAAACAAAAATGTCAAAAGCGATACTTCTATTCCTCAGAGGCTGCGTAGTGGAGTGTTTTTCCCAAGGTTAGTGACTTACCCAAAGAGTGCTGTCATGCTCCCATAGGAACGCTTACTTACTCACCGATAACATCGTCACTCTCGCGATATCCTTGCCTCAAATTGTGTGAATCCATTGCTGAGTTGGCAAATCCAGAGATGAAATTATGAGCCACCTGAGTTGTCTGCATGATCTCCTAAATTAGCTGATGCTCGTTGTACCGGAATCCTGCACCACTCTCACATGCAGCGAGGCTAGTTACTGCGGGACGGAGCAAATCAGAGCTGCAATTAACGCTACGAAATGTCGGAGGAGAAAGTAAAACTGAGAAGAGGTCATTCCCCTTCCATGCCCTGAAAATTAGGGCTAGATGGATGAAAAAGTGCCCATGCAGCCAAGGCACGGACTTCCACGTCTGTCACTTTTTCCCACCGCCGCTGTCAACTTTTCCCCACTCCCTTGCATTGTGTCAATTATCTTTCACCTGAGCCTTTGTTTGTGAGGAATGTCTGATTTTTAGCTTCACTCTGTGTGGTGCTGGGGATTTCTCAAGATGGATAGCGTAGTCTTCTACTGTGATCTGGAGAGAGGAGGAGCGTCGCCACCGTAGTTCAGTCTTGCATATTTAGCCCTTGCGAAAACTTCGATTAGCTCGTTATGTTTTCTTAAGTCGGGAAGATGGGCCGCCATATTCTTAACCAAGTGTGCATGGGGTCGTTGCAAAGATCGAGCCCGACGACCCGTATTTGAAGCTTCTTTGCCAGGTCCGGGGCCCCGAGGAGGGTGCATTGCGAGTGCGGAGGACCCTTTGGAAGCCTGATTGCATGCGGCGGTGAAAAGAACGTGATTTGCGGCGAAGGAGAGTGCAGTGCTCGACGCAACATCATTAGCCCGAAGGAGTGGAACTCAAGTCGAGGAGGGAAGCGAAGGCAACGACGGGTCGAGGCGCATGTAACTTCATCTCGCAGAGTTCAACTAAAAGCAAACTTGAGGCAAGTACCCAAAAATCCACATCGTCCATTTTAAAGGTTCATCGCACAATGGTTTGCTCAAAGTTTCGGTGTAATACAAAGCAGAGGGGTGGTCGCACGCTCCGACGACATTGTCCTTGAAACTTGATTCTTTGCACTACAATGAGGTTTCAAGAATTAAAGAATAGTAGTGATATGTCCGATTCTCGCTATGAGGTCTTACTTGTCGCATGAATCAGTTTGGTATAACATGAATCTAGGTAGATTGATGACCCGCAAGCAAAGCTTTCCCTTAACCTGGTTTTCCACATCCAACGTTTTTGCAAAATCGCTAATTTAGAAGCTGATGTCCCGTACTAAAAATGAATCCACGGATAGCAATTCATAGATGTATGCTCTCTGAACCCTTAGTCGAAAACAAAACTAGATTCATCATGTACCCAAAGTGTTTTTCCTACGGTAGACACTGTTCATATGCATCGGGGTAGTGACTTGAAACAAAGATAACCCCAGGAAATGCGATCCTCAGACCTGATTTATCTTCTGCCGTTCTCGTGTGTAACAGAAATGTCAATTTAACACATACATCTTCTACCAGAATTCTGATACTGAGGAAGACTCTGACAGTCAGGAGGCCACAAAATCCAACATCACCACTACAACCTTCTGGTCGTCAACAAACCAGAAGTCTTAGGCAAGGTACCTACTGTGAAGAGTAGTGGTACACCCTGTAGCGCTGTGAATGCATGTACAGCTCGAAGCGCCTTTTGTACAGCCCGAATACGTAGCAACAAACAAGAACTCATAAAAGGCTCTAACTTACATAGCTACAGAAACAGCCACGGAACTGCACTGCAGTTGTTTAGGTGTTTTTTTTTAATGCCAATGTGTGTGCGGCTTGGACTGTGTTGTTTTCGTTGTATTAGGTCAGGAGATCTCTATAGGGAACTTCAAACCGAAATGGTATCTTAAATAGTGGTAGGTTGTAACAATGTGTCGTCACAGGGTCTTCATGGATATCCCTATTTCGAGTACAGTACCTGAGGATGGTGACTACTGAACATAGCTTTCCTTGAGAAACCGGTGTATATTTGTAAATCCTCCCTTCATACGAATTCAGTTCTTCTTGTTACTAAATGGTTTAACTGTATAGCTATCCTTGACACCATGGTGTATGTTTGAAATTATACTCTTTTTGTAAAAGAATTGGTTGATCAGTTTTGCGCCCACAGTGTACCGTAAGATATGTATGATTTACTTAACGAGCGAGGTGCTACTGGAATGTCTGCGGTGGGCACTTAGAATATTGGGTGTGAAGGAAAAATAATGGTAAGGGGAAAATGTAACAGTGAGTTAACGACTGGGATGCTGGCTTTCAGCAACGTATTACAGTCTAACTTCAAAAATAGAAGGATCGAATTTCGTGACTTAGGATCGAATTTCGTGACTTAGGATCGAATTTCGTGACTTAGGATTCAGTCATACGTAGACGCATGGATAATGAGGCGGTAAATAGAGAACAGGGTGTCTGATTTTGTAAGCAAGGTATCGTTCTCGTTTCGTTCTGAAATACACAGCTCTGCTGTAATACATCACATGCTATTCACATTGACTTTGGAATGTAAATGTATTCTATTGTATTCATATATGAATTGCATGAATATTGGGTCTATGGTATTGTTTCAGAGAAAATGGGTCGAACTACAGTTGCAGAGCGAGGGAGCGAAAGATTTGTGCAGTGGAATAATGCGTTGACGGAGGACTTGGACATAACGAATCTTGTTGGCCCGAGGTCTACCATTTTCGGGAAGAAGAACACTCCCACGCGAATTTCGAATTCTCCATCTGTTGAAGGAGAGACAAGAGTCATGAAGTCGTCTCAGATTCCTAGAACAACACTGAAGACACCTCCACCGCCTCATTTCAGACTGCCCCGCAACATCGCAGAAACGAGATCCTCCTGGGAAACTGAGGATGAGGCACAAGACGAGCATTTCACAACAGCTCCAGGTCGTATGGAAGAACCACAAGGTGACTGTCAACTCCGAGAATCACTCACATCCCATCATATATTGTAAAAATGTTGTTTTATTATAAACTAGAGTGTGAATCTGTGGTTAAACGTTGAAATTAACCGTTACTGAAAAGGGAAATTCCAAACATTGTCATATTAATTAGTGATATTGAAAAAGTTGCAAAAATTAATTGATTTTTGTAAAAATCTCAAAGGGTATACAGTAACTTTACCGTGATCGTTGATTCCAATCTCCATTCCGAAATATTATTAGGGGGGGGGTTCCATATCATATTATAACTGACATATCCAGTTGTAGTCACAAACCGAACACTATTCAGGACATCTCCAGGTGGGAGACCCGTGCAGCGGAAAGGAGGAAGTGGAAGACAATACGGAAGCAAAGAGGGTTGCACAGTACTCAGCTCGGGAGGAGGTCTGAAACAAGTACGATCGAACAGGCCAGCAGCAGAATACATTCATCTTCAGAATATGGAAGCCAACACAAGCACAGAACGAGGAAAACATCGTGATGGCATGCGTCGGTACTCCTCCAACTTCGAAAAGCATACCAAAAACTTGGGGTCTCTGACGATTCCGTCTGCATCAACCGCTAACAGGAGATCGCCAAGTCCCACGCCGACAGAAGAACACAATGAGGTTGTTCTGTAAAGTGTTCTACATGATTTGAGAGTCTAGTTAATCTATTTTAGACTACATCAAATCACTTTTGATGAATGAAATTGGAATCTAATAATATGGTTATCATGATTATATTATTGTATATTATTGTATTTACGTTTCACATATTGGGGCTTACAGATGTTGTCATAAAAAATATCGCTTATGTTGCAGATACATCAATCGCAACCTGAGGGGGATACAGACAATCGAGTGCAGCGCTCAACTACAAGAACGGAACTGCAACAAAGGACTTATACATTTTACAACTCAGATGCTGAGAGGACTGGAAGTAGCGATGCGAGTACAGACGAGTATGTAGAAGAAATAGAAGACGTAGGGGAACAAGGCGATGCAGATGCAGAGGATATGGATCCTGACGATGTCAACGGTGAAACTGAAGCTGAGAGACGGAAGGCATCACGATACGCCAAGAAGGCAAGGGAGAGAGAGGGAGATAGACGTCGACGTGAAGGTAAACCAAGAAACTTTCTATTGGTTGATGAATACACAGGAAAGCCTTATGGTACAGGTGTCAGCGTTTGGCGAAAGGAAGTGATGCTTCTTTTTAGGAAGCTTGACCCAGCAATATCACTGATCAACAAACAACCTCAAGACGCGGTGAAGGAAATCACTGAGTGGATCCAAAAGACTTGGGAGTCTGATGCACTTCGTCCGCTATGAGGTAGTGAAGCAAGTTATCGCCCGTGGTGTTTCATTGAGACGTGCAGAGATATGGAGGAAGATTCGCAACAACGAATTGAAACCCGAGGATGTGACTGATAAAGCGTGGAAGTCGTTGAAGAAGGAGTTGCGTAATCCAGCAACGAAACGCAAGTCAGCAATGTGCAGCAAGGCAAACTCATGCCGCATCAACTTCGGCCGCACAGGTTGTATTGCAATCATATGTGCACTAAAATATGAAAGTCTTTTGAAATGAAGCAACTAAATTTTATTGGGGCATTTTCATTCTTCTTTTGGACATGTTTTAAAATTCTTTTGTATTTCGTAGTCACTAATAATAGATTGATTTATTGTGCACAGGTCCAACTGGAGAAGTTGGGATTAGAGAAAGACTTCGAAGGCGGTATCGTAGATCGCCAGAGCCAGAGGAAATTGATGCAGAGATGGCCCGTGATAAGGGCTACGGGGGTCGAGCGAAGCCCAATACTCGGCAAGATTTAGTCATACGTGAATCAAACAATAGATCCCCACTATCTGCGGAAATGGCCGCAGTAGGTGAAAGTTGCGGTACTGAGTATATGGAAGACACGGAGGAAATGGAGAATATTCCCACAGATGTTGGAGCAACTGCAGAAGAACCCGGCGACATAGCGTGTAATCCTTTTGTTCAGCAGCTGATGGATCGGTTGGCCGCTTTGGAGAACTCGTTGAGAAGCAAATCAGCGGAAGTAGGGGCTCATACAGGGAATAAAACTTCAGATCTAGTAAGCCTCGGTGATGTGACTGTACTGGAGCCAAATGAAGGCATTGCAAGGGTTCAGGTAAGGCTGCGATTAAGACAGCAATCAGCCGAATAAGACAGCAATAAAAGTATATAGTTTGTCTTCAACAATAAATAATTAGGCATAGGGTGATTGGTGTTTCAATTCTATGCAGAGGGCCTCCAATATTCCAAGAACAATCACGTTTTTTGTAAAATTGCTTGTCCTGACTTTAATTCGCCCATGCTGAACAGGTTCAAGAAGGTGAAGATGAACGGACGGAGGACCTCGTAGAGGCGGTACAAGTGTGTTCCACACAGGTGAGCGGTGAACAAAGTGAACCTTCGCTCGTGAATGTATTATTTATATTGTTTGCAGGAGATTGTCCATTCTAATATCATTACATTTATTTAAATTTGTTGGTCAGGGGCTTGGCATGGAGGACAGCAAAGGCCCTGAAATCCCCACGCAATTGTCGGAGCCTAATACGGTAACACGCATCTATTTCTCACAGGGATATCTAAGTCCATTTGAACATACTTTTGCATCTGTCCTCTGAATTCATTTATTTCATGCATACAAAATTCTAAACTACGGTACTCACGAACATAAGAATGAGTGGTTCTTGTTCATTTGCAGGGTGAGGAGGTGGACGGAGTAGACAAGAGCATAGCGGATATGAAGAAATCAAGGGGCTTGAGGAAGAAGGTTAATCGCAAGGTGTAGCGCATAAGTTTTGAAATGCGCACATAAGTATTGAAATGCGGAAACATATGTCCAGTGAGTAGGAATTGCATGTTACATAGCTAGGCAGATCGATAGTGTCATATAGATAGTATCCATATAATATGATTATACAAAAGCCAGCAATGGGTGCACCGTGCAGAGATTTAAACAGAAAGTAGCATGTACGAATGTTGTACGAATGCCATATCCAGGCTATGTACTGGTCACAATTTCAATTTTGCAAATATATTTACAGCCATCATATACCCTGCTTCTATTCTGATTGGTCACGGTATATGCCACGTTGAAAGCAAATTCCTAATTTAGTTCCAGTAACTACCCGGTATGTGGCTGCACCAATCAAATAGCAACATATTAGCCTTATTTAGATCCAGTTCATGGCTTCACCAATCACGCCAAAACAAATATTTCAAGGTAAATCTATATTAAGGTGTTAAAAGGGTAAGAAGTGACCTAGAATAGAACCACCATTTACTCGGGTGAATTAACTAAATTTACTGAAAATGAATGCATGGTAGAAAGGAAATAATTTCACTTTGCATTACAGTAAATGCCCAATGGTAATTATAATCCCCCCCCTCCCTTTGTGAAAAATGAAAAGGAAGTAACTTCAATAATTCACCATGGGATAATAGTAAAAGTAAATTAAAGTACACCTTGGCAAGGAAGTAAGAAAATGCAATCCTATGTGGCAAAATGTCCCAATTGACAACCATAGTGACACAAATTTGTCAAATAAGTGACCGAATCAAGGTACCATAACCTACAAGGCATTTAACAGAATTTTGTCAACTTTTTGTCAAAAATGACACCATTCCCCTTGTAGTGCAAGGTGGCTATAACTACACCGAAACCAGTCTTATCGATGGCTATTACACCAACACCACCAACAATCGCATCTTCACATCTACAACCAACCACACTCTAGAACTGAATTCCGACCACTCCCCCGTATCCCTCCACATTCCCCAACAAACACTTATAGCTAGGCCACCACAAATAATAACCCCAAAACCCCCACGCATTCTGAATGCCATCCCCCAAACCAATTTAAACACATTTACCACCACATATTTTGAACACAACACAATCCCCATCAACGAACTCACAACAACTCTACAAAACGAACACCTCACTCCCACAGAATGGGCCACCGCCTGCGCACAATTAGACCATCTCATCCACAACATCACAAAAACACTGCTAACCACATGCTCCGCACCTCCCATCCCAGCACTCACCACACAAACCAGCCGACAAGGAGGTTTCCTCCCGCGAAAATCACAAAGAGACTGGAAAAAACATCTTTCCACATACCACCTAACCCGCAAAACAATATACATCGCTAACAACAATGATAATTGGCGAACACACCCAATATTACAAGCCATACAACAACACACACATACAAATATGCCTTCACCCCCTGAAAGCGATGACAATAAACACGAATGGCTTAACGCATTAGCAGATATAGCTAAAAATGCAAACAAAAAAGCACGGGCCATTACCACAAAACATACACGTCAATCTATCAAAAAAGCCATCACCAAATACAGACAGCTTTATAACACAAGTCCTAAGAAAATAAACAATCGAGTTTTTAAAAATCTAGAAACACCGCCACTAGATTGCATTACCACACGCAACAACGAAATCCTTACTAGCCCAGAAGATATAGCTCAAGAAATCTTTCTACAACAAACAATTACTAACCGCCCAACCATCCCAACATGTTACTATCAACCAGACCACCCGCTACCATGTACATGTGCAGTCCGACAATACCCATGGCACGAATTAGACGGATTTACACTTGAAAAAAGAGGCACCCCTGAGATCCCCCTTCACACATACTTTACCCGCGAAACCTTCGACATTTGCCTAAAAAACCTTTCACGAAACAAAGCTCCTGGCCCAGATAAAATCCCTAATACCATCCTCAAAAATATGCCAGATTCCTTTCAAACGCTTTTATACCTCTTCTTTTCCCACTGCTATAAGCAAAAACAAATACCCGCATTATGGAAAACAAGTCTCACTATCCTGCTATACAAGAAAGGAAACCCCTCACTTCTACCTAACCACAGACCAATCGCGCTGGCCAACACAATATATAAACTATTTACAAGTACTCTTACATATATTCTCTCCGCCTATGGAGAACAACATCAAATCCTCCATGATAGTCAAGAAGGCTTCCGCGCTGAAAGAAGTACCTCACGGCAAATCCAGCTTATCACAGCTGCATTAGAAGACGCTAGAATCACAAATCAAGACATCTATATCATGTACATAGATTTCAAGAATGCCTTTGGGTCCCTCGACCATGCTAGACTACTAGCAATAATAAAAGACCTTGGATACCCCGAAGATGCTGTCACACTAATCGGTAACATCTACTCTCACTCCACAACCATCTATACCGGAGAATACTTTGGCCAAACTAAACCAATTCCAATTCAAAGAGGCACCATACAAGGAGACACATTAAGCCCATACCTCTTTATCATATTTTTAGAACCCCTCCTCAGATGGATACAAAGAGGTCACCACGGATACAAATTTAACACATCATGCACAACTATTAACTCCGCTGCGTATGCTGACGACCTAGCCATAATCACTTCTACCCTTCCAGCACTACAGACACAAATGAACAAAATCGAAAAATACAGTGAATGGACAGGACTGGAAGTCGGCACACTTAAATGTGCAGTCACAGGATGCCCAAACAAATCCAAACTCTCACCCGCAGACTTCAAAAACCTGCTCCTAACACAAAACATCAACTACAGAAATGAACCACTACCCACGCTACACCAAAACGAAGCATACCCCTATCTAGGCATACAAATAGTACCAACACTCAAATGGAAACTACAAACACACCTCACCACTAAAAAACTCACAGAACAATGCCAAAAACTCTCCAACTGCCCAGCTACAATCAAGCAAAAAATTAGCATGATAGATACAGTCATACGAGCAGGCATCGCGTATAGCTTCTACGCAGTACCCTACTCATTACCAATGATTAAAAAACTTGACAAGAAAATTACCAGCATCCAAAAAACTATATGTGGCCTACCGAAATGTACCGCAAACATTATAGCACAATTACCACACATAGACTTTGGTCTCGAAGCCTTCTCCCTAAAAAATGCCTATCTCAAATGCATAGGGGACCAACTAATAAATGCGCTCAATGACAAAGGCAAACTAGGCCCAATCTACCAAGGTCTTATCCAAAGACATCCTTGCAAAATTTGGTGGATCCAAAGAAATTCCTTAATAAAATTCAATGATGTATCCACTCCCCAATCACAAGGACACTCTTTATACTCAAAGAAGGGCGGGATCCACCTACAAAGTACACATTGGACAACTTCCAACTCGACGCCACTTTGAACTAGAAACACAATGGATGTCTCAAGCAACAAACAACCCCGCCTCACCTTGACCCCAAACTATCCATCAAACTCCTACATAAATTACTAAAACACAAAATATACAAAATAAAACACCTCACATTACCAAACGGAACCACCCTCATGTCGCCTATAGATTTTAGAAAATATTATAGGAACCCTACAAAATTAGAAAGAAGCGCCCTAAACCTCGCCCAACAACTCTTCTGTCAGAAAAACTGCACTCCTATCTGTTCGCACCCATGCAACACACACCCACCAACCCATCTTCTCATCAATAAATATATTTCACAGAACCATGAAATACCCCCCACCCCCTCCACATCCCCACCCCTAACACACCCAAACCTCACACCAATGACGCCAACAAGACCCCCACCCAAAGAAATCATCAAAGACCCGATTACGTTCCCCATACACCACATCTCTGCCCATAAACTAACCACCAAAAAAGACAAATACAACATAACACACTCCTCTAATATATACATATGTCATTGGGAAATCCATAACCACCCTGCATACCACACATGGTTATCCCCTAGAATACTATTCCCCAGAAACCTCCCAACAGTCATAAGACACAATCTCAACTTATTATTTGACTATTACACACACCAACAACACACATTATATAAACACATCATTAGTACATGTTTTACACCACCTCAATTAAAAGACACCCGTTTCATCCCACCACCTACACACATACCTCTACTAAATATCCACCTCCAAGATTGTAACCCAGATAAAGATATCCTCACAAACTCACACACCATAAAAGTCGTGAATGAAAAAACGCATCTATATGACAAAACAGGACATTTCCTCATCACCATCCCCACCTCTAGGCTTACATGGCTATGGATGCAATACCACGCATGTCTTAACAACAACCTCGGACTTACCCCACCCACCCAATCATTTGAAACTGAAATCATTATGCTATACAAAAGATACAAACACACTCTTTCCAAGAGTAATCCCAAAACAACAAACCATCACATGCTCCCCACTGCTTTAATTGACACACTTATCGAAACATTCCAAATTACACACACCTACCTCTCCTCCCCAGTCACATGCCCAATACAAATCAAAAAATACTACTCCATCTTCCCCCGAGATAGAATATTTGGCTCCAATGGTTTAGCTTTCCAATATAAATGGCAAGGTATTGGCTACGCCCATCCCCACGACGAAGAAACTGCACAACAAACCATACATTGGGCTAGATTAGCCGCACAAAAAAACCCAAATGCCACAACCATCGTTGTCATGACTGACAAACAATGGTTCCACAACCCAACCCCATATCCCACTGAGTTCCCAGACACACACGTTTTACTACACTTTGCTGCCGACACAATAACATACGAAGAACCCACCATACCCGCTAATCACACTAAACCCCGCACCGAACCCAACACGCTCTCAATCCTTTGCATTCACCATAAACGTCATACCATCACCACTATAGAAGACATACACAACCTCTCAACCACAATTAGTAATCTCTCTATTACACAATACCAGATTCAAGAAATTCCCCCTACTCCTGAAAACACCATAGTCAACAAAAACAAAAATTGGTCTAAAACATTAGATCCTCCAATCCATACACCTACTTTGTCAAACACACCACCATTACCGCAATACAACTCACTCCACCCCATCAAATTCCCGCCACAATATAGTTACTACACAGACGGCTCGTTTATACCCCCCCAAGAAATAGCGCCGGGCCAATGGAGACCCGAAACAGCTGGCTATGGTATCTACAACCCGACCAAAACAGAGATACAAATCTCCAAAAGATTACCAGGCCTCCAAACAATATTTAGAGCGGAGCTAATCGCCATATATAAAACACTCAAAATTATTACAACAAAATATAACAACGAGCCGGCATATATCTTTACTGACTGCATAAATTGCCTATACGTACTACAAACACAACTTACACACCCTACGTTACAAAATAATCATCCAGACCAAAATACTCTCATTGCAATCACCAACCTGCTAAAACTACGTACACAACCCACTACATTCCACAAAATACAAGCCCACGTCAACATCGCTGGAAATGAGAAAGCAGACAAACTGGCGAAAACAGGAAACAATAAAACCTACAAATTTGCCAGTAAACCCCATGAATTCGCACATACCACCCCGTTTTTCTTCCAAAAAGATATATGGCCTGGACCACAGCATAGGCCCGATAAAGGCCCAGTGAGATGTCTTGCCACATACCTCACCAAATACGACCGTGACAATAATCTCACCCTCCTCGCTCAGAACTTCCCTAACATAAATAAATGGACCTCAAACCCAAACATTCACGCTGAATCCTCAAATGCCTTCTGGAATAACCCAAATATCACGGATTCCCAAATAACTAGTATACTAAAATTTCGCACAGGACAATACATGGGACATGCACGCAAACAACTATTCTTTGGATGCACTAGGTTCCCGTCAAACACATGTCCTATCTGCAACTCCACAGATGCAGACACATGGTTACATGTACTACTCAAATGCCCCCAACCAAACATACACGCACTTAGAGTTACCAGACATAATCTCGCAGCTAAATCCATCAAACAACTCATCCTCTCTAATACCAAATCAAGATGCTACACACTTATAAATGCAGGAAAACAACTAATTGAACCACCTGATAACACAGTACCGAGCTGGCTCCTTCCTTGCACCTGCAACACACGCCGATGCCAATGCAATGCAAGATTTAAACCAGATATACTCTGCGCAATAGGCTTGCCACACCAAGGCACACCCCCACAACACCCCAATGACAACGTTATCATCCAATACATTGAATTCACATACTGTAACGACAGATTCCCGCAAGAAACCATCACAAATAAAACCAACAAGTACCAATCTCTACTAGACTCAATAGCCGCTCGCGGATGGAAAGTTAACCCGCTCATAGTCATAACTGCAGGCGCTAGAGGCACCACTCACATACCGTCCATGACTGCTCTAGAAACTACATTTAAACTCACCAAACAACCAATCTATACCACATTCAAATCAATCAACACCATAGCCATACAATACGCCGCCCTAATCCTCCTACACAAAAGGAAGCTAGAGAACCACCAACCTCTCCCTGCCAACCCAACATAAGAAGAAGAAAAAGAGGGGCGGGGGTAGTGGTACAAACCACTGTTGTTCGCAGCGCACTGCTTGTCTCAGATTAAAGGATAGGGGCCAGATGATTGATAATACTTTCCTGCCATACAAACTCACAGTCACCCCAAGCCATACGTACTGCTCCAACGAGCCCGACAGGGTTCGAACCCGGACCAACACAACTACAAATGTCCCACATATCAATCACCTTAGGACTGCATGGCTTGGTGACCACGAAACCACTCAAATCCCACTTAAAACACCAATGTTTCCGCCACACAACACATACAAACTACCCTAGGTAGGTTAACTCTAGTTTAGCCTAGCTTCTGCCTTAAGTGGTGTTTAGTGTCTATTCCCGAGAGGGGTGAGTAGTTTTGTTCCTTTACCTCTTTGTCCTGTGGCCATCGAGGTAATAACATTACGAACAGACACTGTATTCACGCCAATCTTCAAACGAAGGTTGGAGTTCTTATATATATATATGATTACTTACAAACTTTCACATTTCAAAAGAAATTGGAAACAACGAGTTCCTTTCTTTGCCACAAAACAATACATCTTTACACAACCATATCCATAAACACTTCAACAAAACAAAACTAAACACAAGAGATTGTTTTTATTCTCCATCGAGTTACAATGATTAAAATAATAAGTTTTACAAATAATTTTTATGTAAATTGGTTTGAAGTGCCTTGTTTTTAGCCTAAAAGTGGAAAGATAACCTTTTTAGAAGGGTGTACAAACTATGTGAATCTCAATTCATTTAGGAGTAAAGCCCCCTTCATTTTAATTCACATCAATAAATAAGCCAATGATTTAATATGTAATTACTCCAACTAGTCTGATCCTTACGTAGAATAAAAATTGATACAACATACTATTTTTACGATTCAATACAAAATCTCTTATCTTTTGTACATTTGAAGTCAAAGTCTTGAGATTACATGTAAATCTCTCAACACATATGAACATCTCGACCTTCAGATTTATTCATGCACACTGAAGTAGAGATGTTTGTCATCTGACTCTCTGTGAACATTATTGGTCACTACGAGTGGAACAACAAGGTCCAACAAGATTCCATGATGCTTTTTCCAACATAGATAACAGGAACGTCACCTTTTTATGCACCTTACATGCTATCTCAAAGATACTTGTCATCAGTGGGCCTATTATTTTCCTAATATAATGACATGTGACTATAATGACAAGCCCACGGTTGTGATCCACGCGGAGATTGTTACAAAATAATACCATGCTATCAACTATCTTCTCACTTCAATGACATGTAACTATAATGACAAGTCCCTCATGTTGAGATCCACACGTGGATTGGTACAAAATGTTATCATGCTACCCGCTGAATAGGGAAAAACCAAAAATAAATAAATTTCTAAACACTATTATACATTTTGAAAGAACAACTTTCAATTCTCAAACACTACATTACTTTACTTACATTGATAAAAAAGGCTTTAGCAAAAGAAAAGTTTCTAGTCTAAAAGTACAAAGGTAATCTCTTTAAAAGGGTGTACATACTAAGTATGTGAAGCTCAATATATTTAGGAGTGAAGCCCTCCTTCATTTTAAGTCATATCAATTAGTAGGCCAATAAATTAATATATAACAATCCAACTAGGCTGATCCTTACATTGAATAAAAATTGATACCACATACTATATTTACGATTCAATACAAAAACTCTTACCTTCTCTACAATTCAAGTCTAAAACTTGAGATCAAAATTAAATCTCTCAACATATATGAACCTCTCTCAACATATATATGAACATCTCAACCTTCATATATTTTCAAGCACAGTGAAATAGAGATGTTTGTCACCTGTCTCCCTGTTAACATTATTGGTGACCACCAGTGGAGCAACAAGGTGCCAATAAGATACCATGATGCTTTTCCCAACATGTATAACGATATGCCACCCTGCGCACTATGTCAATTGAAATATGTTTGCCATCAATTCACCTACCCATCATAATGACATGTGTCCAAACTGAGAAGCCCTCCGTTGTGATCCACACGCAAAATGTTACAAAATGATACCGTGCAAACTTGCCAATTATCTTCTCACTATAACGACATGAAACCATATGACAAGCCCCCGTTGTGTACAAAATGACATCATGCTACCCCCTGAAGAGGGAAAACCAAAAAATAAACAAATTTCTATACACTATCATACATTTTAAAAATAATAAGAAGTTTTATTTTTTAAACATTACATTACTTTACTTCCATTGATAAAAATAAAAAGGCTTTAGCAAAAAAAAGGCTTTTAACACAAGAGATTAATTTCCTCCATGGCGGAGGCGGAGCTGCCCGAGAGAGCGGGCAGTCGGAGGGGGCCAGTGGAAGCGCGGCCGGACGGGCGGGCAGGCAGCGGCCCGCGTTGGTTATGGGAGCTTTCAAGTTTCAACCGATGCTCTCGAAGGAAAGGAACGACGACTACCATTGTGTTGTTTTGTGAGGAGCAGTCCCCCGTTGTTTTTTTTTTTGTTTGTTTTTTTTCCTCGCGGAGCTCTTCGTTGTTGCAGCAGTAGCTGCAGCCCCCCTTGCCTTGCCCCTGCTCCCTTCCCCTTCCCCTTCCTGTGCCCCTGCTCCCGAGGGCGCTCTGTCTCTTTCGCCTTATTACTGCGCTTCCAGTTTGCTTGCGGCTCCTGTGAGTGCGTGCTTGCTTGTAGGGTTTGCAGGGATTGGCAATTGCTGCTATTAGGGCACGGAATGACGGGCGGTGGCGACGACACAGAGTCGGAGTGAGGAGGTTTGCGGGTATGTTGGAAGCGAGATTAGGGTTGGAAGAAGAGTGAAGAGTGTTTGTGTGAGTGTAAGAGTGTTCAGCGCGTGTAGGAGAACGAGCGATGGCATGCCATTCTAGAGGAGAGTCAATGGGAGGAGCGTCGGCGGAAGCCGCCGTGTCTTCGAAGCTGTCGTATCCGATGTCGGATCCGGCTACGGAGTGGCGCTCGCGGGAGCAGCATGAGCCTTCGCCGCCCTCCACTTCCCCGGCCTACTGGGACACTGATGAGGACGACGATTCCAATTCATCCTCCATGACGGGTATTCACCAAACTGCCTGCCCTAAGTTTTGCTTACTGACATTAGGCAGGAGGCGCGGGAACAGCATAGGGTTGATTTAAGAGACGGATCTCAGTGCTTTTGATGGCTGTTTCCGATTAAGCGCTTGGAGCATCAACATGATTGTTCGGCATTGAACATCACGGCGTTCAATATTGCTAAAAGTGCACGTCGCAAGAGGGTCTGAAATTATTCACAAATTTGAACTTCAGTCATATTCTGATGAAGCGATCAACGCCATGGGATGTGCTGTATGTTTAGGGTCGGCCGTTATTAAAGTTTTTACTTTTTCTTGGTCGGAGGCTGCTGTGATATTCAACTTCTGATTGTGCTTGGGTTAGTTTCCGTAAGTAGCCATTTCGGACTACGTTTTTTGTTTCAAGTCTTTTGCAGTGCAACTTGGCTACTTTCATGGACCGGTCTTATTTCGCTTTGGGGAAGATATTCTCGTCGATCGTTAGATTCTTGGTTGTAGATTTTGAGTCTGGCGCTCAGTTCGATCGTGCTAAATTTTTATTGAAGCTACGGTAATTTAGTCTCTTAGATGGAACCCTTGGACGTAGAGGGTGTCTTTTCAGTTTGTTTTCAGGTTAGGCTTGAAACTGCAAGTTAAGCATTTCTCATCTTTGTGACGTCATTCTGCTTTTCATGATTTGCACTGAGTTTTTCTGCACTCTGCGAATTCAGGACCGAAACCCACAGATCTGTATGGCAAGTTCACCTGGAAGATAGAGAACTTTTCAGAGATCAGCAAGCGGGAGCTACGCAGCAATGTCTTCGAAGTTGGTGGCTACAAGTGGTGAGGTTCTTATTGCTTCGGTTTGAGAACTTGTTACTGGACTTTTTCTTGCGAAATCTGCGAGATCATAAGGGATACTTTTATGTCCTCCGAATAATTCTTTTACGCCGTCGTCAGAGGCTTTATTGCAACTATGGTCGTCCTTTTGCGGACCAAAGTTCCAAATACTGGAGTATCAACATTGAAGTTGGATAATCATAGTGGCTTCAGTATAGTAACAGGACCAAGTACGTGAACAGAACGGTGGCTATTTGAGCATCCGCTTTGTATTGGATCCAGTTCCCGGTTCTACGGATGATATCGTCGTTTTTGATCTAGTCAATCTTTTCATAGATTGGCTTGCCGTATTGTTGTTCCGAGTCATGGCTAGGATGTAGTTGCAGGTGATGTGTTACGTCTCCCTTGGTCATAATTTGTGGTTACTTGGTTTTAGCCGTGAAAGCTATTGAATAGAAGTAGTTATCTCATAGGGGCTTCTTTTGGGCGTTTTGTCGCAGGTACATCCTGGTCTATCCTCAGGGCTGCGATGTATGTAATCATCTCTCCTTGTTTCTCTGTGTTGCGGACTACGACAAGCTTTTACCTGGTATGGTTCCGTATTTAAAGTATGTAAGAAAATGTGTTTTAGGTCGTTTATTGCAAATCTCGGATCATGAAGTGGTAGTTTCTTTCAGTATTTTTGTGCTCCTTGATTGTGCTACAACACTCTAAAATCTGCTCTCCATACAGGATGGAGTCACTTTGCGCAGTTCACAATTGCTGTTGTCAACAAGGACCCCAAGAAATCAAAATACTCCGGTAACGTATACGAATACTGATCGGGTTTTTTCGCGAGCGATTGTTGTTTCAAGTTTGGGTCCTATCTACTGTTGAATATTAGCCTCTGAAGTGTTTATGCCGTTGCGTGGATGTCTCCCGCTTTAGATCTATAACTGTTACTATTGAGGCTCTTCAGATCCTCGAACATTATGTGCGGATTCATAATTTTGTCATGGTTGGTTGAAGTTAAGGAGCTAAGTCTTACCTCTGTTGTAGTACAACCCGTAACGCACACCCTACTGTGCGGAAAAAAAACTGTTGAATTTCAAATTGTGCACTCTAGCTCCTTTGGTTGTCGCTCTATTCATCAGAAAAATTAACACAAGGTAGAGATAGGCTTGTCTTGAGAGTTTAAGTTAGTTGGGTTTAGGGTTTCATATACCTTCCAGCTTCATAACAGGAATTCTGCAGCAATTTTTTTTTGCTTCTCTTCGCAACTTTCCGTCTTTCTGACAGGCTTGGGGCTTCCTCGTTCAACAGTGGCTTTGTGTTATAAAGGTTATAACTTATAACTTACTTAATATTTATTTGTTACCATAATATTAAGTACATCTCTGTGCATCTTTCTTTTCTCCTCTACATCTGCATCCTGTTACTGAGTGGTAGTACATCTTATGTTATAGATCACTCTTGTTAGTGTCAAGCTATTTACAAGTGAGCACATTCTTGGCAGCTTCTGATAATCTTCTCCTTTTGATCAAATGCACTTGTCAAATGTGGTAACTTTGGTATCAGGATTTTCTTAAAATTTGTAAAGGGAAGGGGTCTCTCTATTCTATCTTGATAATGGTTTCTGAGTCTGCTTTTTCATTGTGGAGGAGTACAGATACTTTGCACCGATTTTGTAAGAAGGAACACGATTGGGGTTGGAAGAAGTTTATGGAGCTTTCCAAAGTACTGGATGGGTTCACAGTTGCTGACACTCTCGTCATAAAGGCGCAAGTACAGGTTATCAGGTAGTTGTCTTGAAAATATACTTTGCTCCAAAATTTAAAGGCATCACTAAGCACGAATAGAATGCATCAAGTGTGCACCAGCGACAACATCATATAAGCAAAAGAAGAAGCAAATCGGCTATAAGACATTACGAAAGCATAGTGTATTGGCGCCGTTGGAACTGTACATGTTGAAGATTGATTTTTTCAGTGTAGCACCATGAACGTACTATTGATACTCGTAATGTCATGTTTCAAGCTTACTAAGGTTGTTAGGAAGTGAATGAAATCTAACACTTCCATTTTTATGCAGAGAGAACCCCCACCGTCCATTTCGGTGCTTAGATTGCCAGTATCGAAGAGAGCTTGTTCGAGTATACCTGACTAACGTTGAAGGGATATGCCGCCGTTTTGTCGATGAGAAGAAAGAAAAGCTGGGGAAGCTCATGGAGAACACGGCACAATGGAGCAGGTATCTGGGTTTATTTTCAGGAGACTCCTGTCTTTAGTTTCTTATCAAATACAATGGACCAGTTTACTTCGGTGAATATCTTAATTGAATGATCAAGCAAGGCGTTTCCAGTACTTGGTTCTGCCTTTGGATAGACCCCGAAGTTAATCACATTTTCTAAACTTGGCTGGTGATGCAGTTTCCAAGTTTTTTGGTCAGCTGTAGATGAAGGCACTCGTCGTCGTCTTGCACGAGAGAAGACGGATGTGATTTTGAAAGCTGTGGTGAAGCGTTTTTTTAATGAGAAGGAGGTGACATCAACGTTGGTCATGGATGCGCTTTACAGTGGATGCAAAGCACTGGATTATCGGAGCCGTAATAAGAAGGGTAAACACAATGGTGTGGACATGGAAGAAACCATCAACCCCATAGTCTGGGTCGACAAAGATGCTTTCGTTCTCGCGGGTGATGTATTGCTCCTGCTTGAGCGGGTGGTGTCTGAAACCTTACCACCATACAAGGACGACAAGGGACCACAAAATAGGACCAAGGTTTCTGCCCTGCTTTGCTTAGATGTTATAAGCTATGCTGGATCGAATGATATTGTTCTGAGATCATGGGCTTGTCTCGGAGTACACACTCTTGCTTATACAAGTATCACAGTTGCAGGATGGGAGCTCTGGCGATGATTTCGGTAAAGATTCAGTGGAGCGTGACGAACGGCGATTAACTGAACTTGGCAGACGAACTGTTGAAATGTTTGTACTAGCTCATCTGTACACGTATGTGTCATTCAAACTTCTTGCTCTTGAGGAAAGTTCATAGTGGTCTTTCGAATCTCAGATTTCCAATTTTGTGGTTCGATCTGTCCTCTCCTATTCATGAATACTTCAAGCGTAATGCGTTAATAATGACTAAGAGATTACAGTGGGTTCTTGCATTTTTCGGTACGGAGTAATTAGATTCCATACCTGAATTAAGTTGGCAAAGTGTAAGGCGTCCCTTCCTTTTGACATTCTTGTGAACTGAGCTGCCAATATGGGATACTCATGATTGTCTCCAGATGCACCAAGTTCATCAGATTGTTATATATCTGACATGCTTCGCTGCTTGAATGTGGTTTTGGTGTAATGCAGTAATCGTGTAGAGGTCGCTTACAAGGAAGCTGTTGCTTTGAAAAGACAAGAAGAGCTCATTCGTGAAGAAGAGGCTGCTGGGGTTGCTGAAACTGAGAAGCAAGCTAAAAAGGAAGCAGCTGAAAAGGAGAAGCGTTCAAAGAAGAAGCAGGTCGGTTATTTCGATGTACTTCTTATGATGGTGTTTCTGACTTTCTTCATTCTTTTTGCAGGAATTATACTTTTTTCGCGTCATTTATTCCATCATAGAGTTCACCGTTCCTACACCCTTATTGATTAGATCCTTCATTCATCATAGCTTGATGTTCAACTGATACAAGGTTTATTCTCTAGGCAAAGCAAAGGAGGAAAGACCGCAAGGACAAAGATAAAGAAGCTGAAGAAAAACGTGTGCGCGTTGAACAAGAGAATCATCAACGTCAGATTCAGTCTTCCAGGTCTAAAGAACGGCTGTCGAAGGATCGGGAGATTACATCATTGATTCCAGCAGACGCTGGAGATGACGAAGATGAGTTCAGTGGACTAGATGCTATAGATGATGTTGTAGGTACTTTGGGGCCCGCTACCGAGGATGGTGATGTCGATCGCACCAGCTGGGAAAGAGAAGTATCTTACGGTCAGAATGGCATGGAAGCTGCTGGTTTTAGTGGAGCACTCGAGGACGGTTTGATTCGTAATGGGAGGGCTGGAAGAAAGAATCAGGCATCTGCTTTGGACGATAGTTCTTCCACATGCTCATCTGACTCTCTTCCCTCGGCGAGGCCGTCGATGAACGGAGCATATAGTATGCGAGCAAGCTTGCCTGACCAGAATCACGCAGTTGTCAGCAGGTGCGTTCACCTCCGCTTCTTCCTATCACATGTTCCCTCGTGTACTTGACTAAATTCTGTCAAATATCAAGGATTAATTCCTACAATCAGCCAGTTGATCTGTTCAAGTGCATTCTCATTTCCTTCAGTTATATAATTGCAATCGTGTCTGCATACTTCAGAGCAAGGAGTAGAGGAGACAGCGATGGCTATGAACACGACGGACGTCTCTTAGAAGCCGAAGGCACCATCCTGCGTGCAACCGGGCTGGATCCTAGTGGTGCTGGTGAAGCCAGCAGTAGTTGCAGTACAGCCGGATTAGATAACGAGACCGTGATTCTTTCTCTTAGGGAGCGAGTTCGATGGCTTGAACAACGTCTTTGTGAGAAGGTGTGTGAGCATTTACTCTGCTTTATACGGAAGTCACTGTATCTGTGGAGTGTCCAAACCTCGAGTGCTTGATTTTGAGCTCTCAGCCAGCTTTATTTATAACAACCTGGTCAACGGTATTCTCTGCAGGATGAGGAAGTGGTAATGTTGCAAGAGCAAGTTAGCCTTTTACAACATCAAATGGGACTAGACCGACCCGCTCATGGTTCGACAGAAGAAGCTTCTAGTGGATCCAGGCACGGGGCACAGGGTGCTTCGAGTTCCTTACCAGCTGATGAAAGCGGGAGTGGCTTTTCTACTTCTGGAGTTGATACCAGCCAATTCAGATCAACCAAAGGCATGGCAGGTACAACTAATGCTCCTGGTAATCACCCAAGTGCATCTAATGGCAATGGCACACCAGCAGCAGGTGGCGCGAGTAGCAATGGTGATGTTAATAGGAAGTGGCATCTCGCCAATGCAGGTGACAAAACTAGCAGCAGTAGCCATGCAGTGAAGGTGGAAGTCAAAGCACCAGTTCCAATCAAAACTCGCAGCATGGACGGGTCTAGACCGCCTCGGATCATTCCCGCAGCACCTGGATCTCTAGCTACTGGGATAGATGAAACAAGCTCAAGCTATTCAGCCACTTTATCAGCAACCTCACCAGGAATTACTCGTCCTACAAGTGCACCTGGCTTGGTAGCTTCTCAACGTCCAGGAAACCACTTCGGCCCTATTTTGCACGCTCAACCGCCGTTATCACGCTCTTTGAGTGCTGCAGGCCGTTTAGTTTTGGGAGCTGAATCCCCTTTTAGAGTACACAGCAACGGACATATTGACGCAAGTCCTCCAGTTTCGCCCTCATACAGAAATGCTGCTGCAGGGAGAATCAAAAGCTCTGGAGGTCTAGCCTCATATGCAGTTCCAAGTTCCGCAAATATCCATAGTGGAGGTTCGGGTATGACCACTTCAAGCGCATACATGACTCCTTCCCCATCCCACGGAGGTGCTCCCTCAGCTTTCTCATCTGCACCCACGGCCTCAGCGGCGTCTCCTCCTTCGACACCGTCCAAGATGCCAGCAGGGCCTGCCCAGGTAGCCAAAACCGAGATCTCACCTTCATCTACACCAGGGTCGTTGCAACCTGCAGTAGTTTCACAAGGTCTTCCGGAGGTTCTCTCCACCCAAGAGAACAGTCAGATTGCTGCAGGTGGGCGAAGATCGCCGGTTGGCATTACTTTCGGCACGGTGACTCCGGAGGTCCTCCATCAGCAGCAGGATACAGAGGAACCAGAGCATCTGCACCGACAGCAGAAAGGTGGAGAACAGGCACAATCGCAGTTTCCGACATTAGCACCTCATCAGCAAGAATCCCTGGAGAGTCAAAAGCAGCAGCAGCAGCAGCAGCAGCAAGACAACTTGGTGTTTCAGGATGGTCTTTCGAGGCATCTCTCTCATGGCCAACAAGCTTATCAGAGATCTGTCCATTCTAGCCTGTTACATGAGAATGGAGTGCTGGAAGCAGGACGGCATAACATGATGTCCTTGATGGAATCTGTGAATAATGGAGGAGCTATGGGGGAAGAATTCCCTCACCTGGACATTATCAATGATTTGTTGGAGGATGATCAGGGATGCTTTGGGTTGGCATTGAATACAATGGCGCAGCAAGCAGGATCTGTCCCATTCTCCAACAACCGACATCTTAGTATGGCAATGCCCAAGCATAACCAGTACGGCCAGCTGCATTCGGACAGTAGCAACGAACCAAGTGATCGAGGGAGGACCTCAGATGACGACCGGCTGCACATGCACGAAGGAAATCATGGCAACATGAGAGACAACCGACGGATGGCTGTAGCCTTCTCGCACCAATCATTGGGAAGACTACAGAGCCAGCATAGCAGCCACCTCGATAGTATCTATTGGCCCATCACCAGCGCAGGAATACCAGCCGCAAGCAACGCAAGAAACGGCTTAGACACTCACATGGGTTATCCTCTAGTGCAAAGCCATCACGTACAGGACTGCTCAGGATTCTCCTTGGGGCATAATGGTTATTCTGTATATGCTCCTGCTCAGCAGCCGTAGCTCGTAGGTGCTACCTTCCTGTCACTGTCATCTCAACTGCTTATTTTTCCTTGGAAAGAAAACTTGATGACTCCTGGACCTTTTGAAATGCATTTCCCTTGGAATTGGGTTCTTTTATTTCTCTAATCTTATTTCTCGCTTTATCTTTATCGAGCTCTAACTTAGCACTTCTGAGGAATCAATGACTTTCTACCTTGCAGACATCATGTACGACTCTGCTCCAGGTCTGTTCATTACCCTACTCTGTCCATCTATTCTTATTTGAAGCAAGCTAGCCTTCTGTCATGGCACACGCTGCAAATCCTGGTTGGAATCCGATCTTAGTTGTTAGGGTCCTAGACGCAGGCCTGTATTCTATGGTCCTGGGTCTATCCCTTGAATGTCTGTGTATAATGATTCGGCATCTACCAATGTCTTGTAAGTGCTACAGGACAGCGACTTGTGATGCAGAATTTTGCAGCCGTTTCGAATTGTTGTACACAAGAGCATGCCAAAACTCAACAACAGCAACATCAACACCAGATCATTTGGAGATGAGCCCATATGAAGTTGAAGTGGGCCTTAACTCAATCCCTAAGTGGACCATGGGATTGGCCTTGAAATGTAAGGGCGGTGTCATGTGGGGGGCAGACATCTTAGCCTGCTGCCTCTGATTGGCAGTATTAACCTGCCGCATACCACACTAGTTGCAGGCTGTAGAGGGCAACCGGATCAGGGTGTTCGTGAAAGTACTGGAGAATAAACTGCATCGACTCTGGCCTCGCAATCTCTTTCAAACAAAAAAAACCATTCACGATACGAACATCATGAGTCAATCTAAACCTCCAATGACCACTAATTCAATCTGTGATTTGCGAACGTCGTGATGCATCGCTTCGTTTAGCTTCTTCAACTTTTTGCTAGAAACCTACTAGTCATTGAAGAAAAAATTGGAAAATTGTGATCTTGTAGTACTAATATCTTGTTCCTTAACTCGAAATATTTTCAAAGTTATTTTCATAAAGTCTACAACTGAAGGCATTTCATCACAAGTTTGCGAACTAGTTACCATGCTTCAAGGTTCAGTTGTTTTTCGTTCAAGACCTAATCTGTTTAAAAAATGTCAAGAATTTCAAAGGTACTGTCCAAAAATTCGTAAAAGAGCTCTAGAAACATCCGCAGCTGAAAGCGGTTGCCAATCGAAAGCGGTTGCATTCATCTTCTTAGAGCAAAATGGAAGCAGACATGTTTGAGTGAGCACAAAGTTACTGCTGTGTTTTGTCTGAAGTAGCAATCATACATTGTCTGCGCACATGCTACTGCATCTATTCGTAGATATCCGGTAAATAGGGGATGCTGTGAATGCCTGTAAAGTGTAGCGGGAAGTGAGGCGCAAGTCTCTCCGTGACGAGAAAGGACGGCCGCTGGATCGCTGTACATCTTCCCCGCTGGATCGCCGTACATCTTCCCCGCTGGATCGCCGTACATCGTCCCCACATATGGCTCCAAATCTGCGATTTGGCAGGATATCCCCCACGCTGGGACTTACCAGGCGTGGGGTCTTGGATGAATCTTGTCCGGGCCCGCAAGGGTGAGGGGTAAAAGCCCCCTATTTTTTTGTTGTTGATTGGAAAAATGAGACTCCTTGAACTAATGTGGAGTCTCTGATTCCAAATATAAACTCAGAAAAAATAAAATAGGGCCGCAGGCTCTTTTTTTTAAAAGTAGGGAAAGAAGGCTCGAGGCATGGTAAGGTCCCAGCTTGGGGGATGTCCTGTCCACGCCCCAAATCTGTGCATCTCGAAAAAGCGTGTGCTCGCTTTTCCTCCTCAAGGAAAAACCTGCAAGTTTTTAATTCTACCTCTTCCAGTTATGGCGGCACGACGATGCAGCACTTGATTTGTCTGCGCGGCTACAGACTGCGCCGCTCTCCTTAGGCCGAACCCCGCGGGATGAATGAACAGAACCAGGTTTGCTGGATTGAGCTCTAGATGTCATCTCGTAGATGTAAATTGCTGTTAGACTGCCATCATTGTCATTTCAGCTTTTACCTATCTACTCTTGAATTTTCAACAGTGGTTGTTAGCAGTCAAACTACAAATTAGGTTCAAATTTTACTTAAATCTACATTGCGAGGTAGATTTGAGAGAACCTACTTGACAATATAAATGGGAGAGAGGAATACTTCGTTGATTAAGTTAATTCTTCACAAGCGGCATCTCTTCGTGTTGACAATCAGGCGAGTGTTCCTGCTCACGCGTGATGTGGCTCAGAAATCAGCTAGGTTTTCTCCTTTTCAGTCTCTTGGTAGGCTGAGCCTTTACAATGTCCTATTTCATATTTGCAGGTGCAGAGCTGTTCATTGTGTCGAGGTCTGTCTTTGAAATACGGGTGCGTTTCTTTCAATTCGGTGATGTTGTTCGTTCGTTGAAGTGCTCACTTTGCTATCCTTGCAGATAATGCTGAAGGTCGGCCACCTCCCTCTCTTGCTCAACAGCATACAGACATGTATCATTTTCTCCTGTTTGAATTGGAGCTATGCCAGCTACATATGGTCATGAACTTACGTGACTTCGCAGCTCTCAAGTTCAGCAGTCACAGAGTGGGAAATGATTATGCAAGTCTTCTCCAAAAACTTCTCTTATAACTGTCTTTCCAGGGCGGAGTGAATGAAGATTTTACAGCACTTTCCTAACATGAAGCTCGAGCCGCAAGTGGATTGTTCATACCGTACTTCGACCTCAGGTTCAACACCTAGGTGTCGAATAACTTGAATTTTTCAAGGTTTAGTGCTTACAACACTTCCTAACATTATGTTTTTTCAGATTTTGACAATAGACAATTGATGATTCTTGTATCTCAGAACTTTGGGCAATAATGGGTTTCCCAATTATTTCTGCCGATCCTGAGGTTAGCGCAGGATACATCTGGCGGTATTTCTCACCTTTTTCGGCGCAGTGGATAATGGGCCAATTCGTGGCCGATGAGGAGAACACTTTGTGCATTCTATTCACTTGTACGGTTGTACGCCTCCCTCCTTGCTCATCGCAAGTCCTCGGCAAATCTCATGCTTGACCATGGTGTACGGTAGATATACTGCATCTAGTATGAATACGACCGTCCAGAGAGATTGCCGACGCGTGTGTCAGAAGCAATCCTTCTTGAAAATTTGTTGGCGAAGGTACACTGGAACCAGCTAGAGTTCAATAGCTTTTGAGCACTGTTACAAGCTCAGGGCAAGAAGAGCCATGACCGAGAATTGAGACGATGAGTGCAAGGCGAGTGATAGCTGCAGCGCAGACAGTTCCGATCAGCGGGGACGTGCACGCCAACATAAAGCAACATGTGGCGATGATGCAGGCAGCCGCCAGGCATGGAGTGCAACTGCTGGTGTTTCCGGAGCTGTCCTTGACAGGTTATGAACCATCACTGGCTCGAAAGCTGGCCGTGCAAGCGGACGACACCCTGCTGCAACCGCTTCGAGACCAAGCGGCGCTCAGTGGCATGACGGCCGTCGTGGGCATGCCGCTCACGCTACCTGGTCGCCCGGGCTGTGTCTTCATCGGTGCTCTGGTGCTCGAGCCGAATGGTGGCGTCTGTGTGTACACGAAGCAGCACCTGGCTCCGAGCGAAACCTCCGTGTTTGAGGTCGGCATGGGTGGCGCACCCGCACAGGTCTCTTCTTTCACCGCCACTGCCGTCCCATCAACCCAATTCCAACATCCTTGTTATTCTTCTCTAGAAGCTCGTAGTGGGGTTTAAAATTCAAGGATTACTGCATTAGTTGATGCAGTTTATGCCTCCATCTTCGCACTCTTCACGGTCCTTGAATGAATGAATTGTTCTATGAACTAAAATCTGTGGCTGGAGCAGGTGGGTGATCAGCAAGTGGCAGTGGCAATATGCTACGATACGGCGCACGCCAGCCACCCTGCTGCAGCTGCGGATGCTGGAGCCTCGATTTACGCCGCTGGGATTTGGAGCACCCCGGACGAGGCAGAGATGATCAAATGTCGATTTGAAGGGCACGCATCGCGGCATCATCTGACCATCGTGGTGGCCAACTATGGCGGTCCCACGAATGGCTCCGCTTCGGGTGGAGGAAGTGCAATCTGGTCTGCAGATGGTAAACTTGTTGTCAAGGCTCTCGAGAGCGGAGTCGCTCTTGTCGTTGCCACCGACGACGGTCACCGGTGGTCCGGAAATCTGATACTCGACATCCCTCTCTCTTGAGTTTAGTTATGGTGAAACCACCTATAAGCGGGTACCTACCTAAAGGCGTGCACCCAAGATTCTTTCTTTCATGAAGATCTAAGTTAGACCTCCCTTGCATGTACCTCATGCAAACAGAATTAGGGTGCCCGCCTTTAGGCTACTGCTTCTGAAAATTGTATTTAATTATGTGTGATTTTGTAAAAACCACAAAAATAGGGAAAGTGAGACTTTTCCTATTCCTCATCCCTGAAAAATAGTAACCCATTCATTTCTCTTTCCAAGTATATAGATTCCCTCAATTTCCCTTAAGTGCACGACAATAGGTGGTTTTACCATAGTGCCCTTGCAAGTTCGTGTTGAAGTAGCTACATCCACATCATATTTATTGACTAAAAAAACCCCAGAGACATTTAGATGTTTAGATGTTTAAACCCTTTAACCTAGGAGAGTCCAATCAACCATTTTATGATCGGTTCCAAATTTGAGGAGTTGGTAGCAGACTGAAAAGAGAAATTTTTTATGGTTTTTTAAAAATTTTCTTTTAGGATCTTGGTAAGTTGGAAACCACATCCAGTTCAGGGAACCTAGTTTGGATTCATAGAATGTTCACAATGAGTCTTTAGACACAAATAAAGCAAAGGTTTCCTTAGTGTTTGGATGCTTGCTAATCTACAGATATGATGGTGTTCCTCTTAGGGCCGGTTTACACTACGGTGTAGAAGTCCACCGGTCAAGAAAAAAAGGGCGTTTCTCCATTGTGATTGGTCGAAAATGCCATTTTTCACCGGTGGGTGTTTACACTTGGTGAAGAAATCAAAGGTGGTGAACTTTTGTCATGGATGAAAAAATGACATGGTCGTTTAGGTGGCGGTACTTTTTGTTCAAGAGCTTTTTCGGAACACTGATTTCTTGTCCGGCCTCAAGAGGCTGGTCAAGAAATCACTGTCCCGGAAAAGGTCTCGACAATAAAAAAATCATTTTCAAAACAAAATCTTGGCCATAGATCTCATATCTGACTTTCAAAAACCTAAGGTTAAGCTATCAAGATTTGAACCTTGTATCTCATGACTACCAACCATGCCCCAAGGTGGCCATCCATGTTTGGAGATACATGTATGGCCCTCCATGATTCCCAACCCACTTGGGATCGTATATATACACTTCCTACTCTAGCTCCACATGCTGTAGTAAAATTTTCAAAGCCATTTTGAAGGCTTAGAGCTCATTTTCTTGGCATTTTATCATCTTTTCGTTCACTTGAGCAAGTGAAATACTAAATTTGATATTTATAAGGTGTTGATATATAGGTTCGACTTTAATCGCAAATAATAGTGACGATTCAAGGATTTTCATGTACGGCCAAGGCATGTCGAAAGAAATTTGAGATAGTTTTCAAGCATTAAAAGGAGGACAAACTTGATAACTTGATTACTTGAAATGACCACCATGAATGTAAGTTTTATGATTTGATTGATCATTGGTGGCATCAAGTCGGTTTCGTTATGAAACATATGAGTGGACAACACTAGTGTAGGAGGACAATAAAATCTAACAAATGCTAATGAAGATGAAATTCAACCGGTCACTACCATTCAATCCGCATTATCAAGTGCCTCAAAAAAGAAAAAATTCAAAACCGAGCTCTGCATTACTATTTTTGAATGACATTGAATATAATAGACCATGGCATGTTTCTATACTATTTGAAGTAAAAATGAACCATCAAATTTATTAGTCTACGGCAGAAGTCGATAATAAAATTATTTTGAAATTTACTCAATTTGCCATACATATGCATATTTATTTTTATAAAAAGAAAATTTTGTTGATGTATTTTTATACAATGTGAGTGTAGAGAATTATGATTATTTATCACAAAAAATCTTCACCATTAGGTGAGCTTCTCTTCACCGGTGGACTTCTCCGGTGGACATCACCGCTAAACTTCTCCTCTAGGTGCTTAGACTACAATCGGTCAAGATCCCTTAAGAAATTTTTTATTGCATTTAATTCTTCTCCGGCACATCCATCATTTGCCTCATATAACCATGTCTTGACCAAGCATACATGACCGACTGGAGGCCTTCTCCACCCTAGTGTAAACCGGCCCTTTCTCTACATAATATACAATATGTGATTTCAATCAATCACATCAGATTTTCAATTACTAATAATAGAAACTATATCATCTAATGTTCTTCAAGGTTTACTCTCTTTGATTCATTGTAAAATCACTAGTTTCTACTTTGAAAAATTTAAGTGTAGTAATCTAATCTAAGCATTAGTGTCTTCATATTAACTTTTGAGCTTTCATAAGAGTCACAATCATTTCATAATATGTAACACATTTAAGATAATCTCCAATCTCTTTAGGCCTTTACATGTGAATGTGATCTTCTTAATAACATCAATACACAAGAGCTGTTACTTGGTGCAATAGACGTTAATTGCGAACCCTAATAGTGAATGTCATATGTCACCATAGTGTTACAGCACTGATTGTCAAACCATAACACAAAATGTGAGAGCATGCAAGTGGAAGAATATATTGAAAGTGGTGCAATTGATAACTTGAAGGGACATTGATTGCAATGGCAGCCCAAAGTGAACACTAATCTCAAGAGAATTGAAAAATAGTGTTCTTTACCAAAAGTTACGCATTACACTAATCTTCACATATCATTAATTAGCAACTCTTGTGTAACAGAACAACTGTGGTCAATCAAAAGTACCCCTAGACTGACATTTAACCCAAATATGAATTTGAGGTATATATATATATATATATATATATATATATATATCCTTTTATTGAAGCAATCAATGTATTATCGATTGAAAGAAATACATCTGTTCCATAGAAGAATCTCTGGATGGATGAAGAATCGACTGCAGTTCAGTTGGTGTAACCTCTGTGGACAGAAAAGGAGAAGAGAAAAGGATGAAAAAGTAATTTTGAATGTGTGGTTCTTATTCATTCTCTTGAAGCACTACATTGGTATGTCCGAATGCTTGCTTGCTGCAAAAGCTCGCTCTCTTGCGGTTGTCTGCACTCTCCAGCAGACAATGCCGATTGAAATGGCCATGGCGCAATTCGCGATCTTCATTTTCAGATGCATTTTTGTTCAAATTCAACTCAGTACATCGAAGTATTTGTTGCGATCGTTAGAAGCGAGGGAGTTTTTGGTGTATCGCCATAGCCAGCCATCGGCAGTATGGCAAGGGATAAGGACCGGAACCAGAAATCTGTGCGGTACGACGATGGGCGCAATAAGGACCTCAGGTTGCACTTTACCTTCGACCCCGAGGACTCTACAAGCCCAGAGTTTTTTCGGTGGATTCTTAAGTGCTATGAGTCTAAGGCGCGTGGTAGTCCCGAATGCGATGGTCTGAAAAGGTTGAAGCGACCGGAGTTACGGGGCGTCTTAGAGGGAATTCTACCTCTGAAAGCCCTGCCTGCGCATTTCGATGATATGCCGAGAGAGGTCAGGATGGCAGAACTGTCCAGGCTTGCGTCGGATCAAGCGAAGGATCTTACGACAAGGCTTGCGGAGCAAGCGAAGAATTCTACGTCAATGTGTAAAGGGAACCAGGTACAGTATGTTGGATTGAGTTTCAAAGTTTACCTCGTGGGTTGTGAATTAGGTCAAGATCTAAATTAGGTCAAGGTTTACAAGGGTTTCTCTTCATTGTCTTCTTAATTAATAACAAGCCACATTTCTTGGTGTTGACAATCAGGCAATTGTTGCTCCGGACGAGCAGCAGGCGACCGTTGCTCCGGAGAAGCAGGCGACCGACAATCAGACGACAGTTCCTCTTGACAGGGGATGTGGTTCAGAAAATCTGTTAGGTATTCTCATTTTCATTCTCTTGGTAGGCTGATTCTCTACAGTTTGCTAATTCATAGATGCTCATTTTCGCAAGTGCAGTTCTGTTCATAGTGTAGAAGTTTGTCTTTGAAATACGGGTGAATTTCTTTCAATTTGATGGTTCCTGTCAATTTGGTGATGTTGTTCGTACGTTGTAGTGCTCATCTGGTTATCCTTGCAGATAATCCTGAAGGTCGCCCACCTACCATTCCTGTTCAAGAACGCATCAACATGGTTTTTAGCGAACTTCAAATCCGGGCTCTCAACCATTTTTACATCTGGTTGGAGTTAGAGGGTCTGAAGGCGAATCTCACGGATTGCTTTAACGGTACGCATGCATCACTTGACGTTTGTAGAGATGGGGGACGTCATATCCTTTCCTGAATTGTTGTCGTTGGTAGGGTCTCGACTTGCATTGAAGTTCTACATTGTCAACATTTTGCGTAGGTTTGTAATCGAAAGATCAAACGTAATTGTTGCATGAATTTTTGTAAAGATTCAGCTTGATGTTATCCTGATATACAATGCTGTTGTTCACTGGCAAGTCCGTGACCCAGCTGCTTAATTTGTGCTTCCGTATGTTTTTACAGCTCTACTACAAATGGAAAAAATGGAGTTTCACTCGGGCAGCAGTCCTGTACCATCGCCTGACGGCACCCAGGCCGAGGTTAGCGAACGCTCACTAAGCATGTTCAAGATGCATTCAAGTTCTTGCATGCCTTTACACAGTCTGTGCCACACATCAAACCTTCTCTTACATGCATACGTGTGTGTTGTTTGCGGTGGCTTTTGTAGGGTCGTGGGAAGGATGTGGTGGGTGCTACGAAGGAAGGTGATACGGACGGGCCTCGAGATCTGGATACATCTTTAGAATCCGTTCCGAGGTTGACTGGTCGGAAAAGAGCAAATGAAAAAGATACTCAGTCGCCACTGAACAGTGAAGACGAGGATACTGAGCGACAACAGCCGATGAAAAAGCCAATAGTGGTTAGTACTTGTCGCTATTCTACAGTTCTCGTTATGCTTCTGAGAGGTTCAATTGCGTAGTGTTGTGTATTGATGTGTTCCGACGTTGCACTCACTTTTCTTGCATTTTGGTGTGCAGAATTACCCCATGCCGTCGTCTCCCTTGGGTAACCAACTTGAAGGGAGCAATATACACGGTGATGGGGAGAATGTTCGGTCGCTCGATTTTTCACAGTCTCTTATTGAATTTGCTGAGTTGAGTTGGAAGGATGAAGGGCAGCAACATGATCATGGATCACCTGCTCACGAGGTTAGTTTATGTTGCTAACTTACTATATCTTCTTTCAGATAGACGTATGTGCTCCTGAATTGCATGTCCTTCACATACATAGATTTAAATCGTGCTCTTTTAACGTCTAGGATTGAATCACCCCTTCGGTCCGAGTATATACAACAGTTTCACGGTACTCGGGCCGAGGTCAGTGAACATTAGCTAAGCATGTGTTAAGATGCACGAAGTTCCTGTATCTCCTTATGCAATGTGTATTATATTATTGTAATCTCCTGTTGTCTGAGTATGATTGCAATCTCATGTGTGTGATTTGTGGTTGCTTTTCCAGCTCAAGTCCGATGCAAGTTATCCTCAGACAAATGAGATTTGCGATGGTACAAATGAAACACCTATGGAGGACGGCAATACGGATGTGTCTGCATCTTTAGAAGTCGTCCCGCCGTCTACTGGTCGGATCAGAGCGGACATTGATATCTACGAGCAGCTCTCTCCCCTACACGAGTTTGCACCTTATGAACGTTACAACGGTGAGAAGGATTTTGAGGACCCTAATCACGCTTTCGACGTGCGAGGTCAAGTTAACGCGCTCAACCCAGAGGTTAGCGATTGCTACTGCATATGCTCTTCTCTTGGTGGATATGGATGTACCATCTTTTCCTGTTTAAATTAGAGCTATACCAGCTACAGATGGTCTCAAATTCGGTAGCCATGGAGTGGGGAATGGTCATGCAAGCTCTGTACACTAAATTGTGTCACTTTTGTCTTTCCAGGGCGGAGTGAATGGAGGTTTTTACAGCAATTTTGTAGCATGAAGCCCGAACCGCAAGTGGATTGTTCACACCGTACTTAAACCCTACGTCTAAAACCTAGGTGTCAAATAGATTATATTTTCAAGGTTTATTGCTTTCAACACATCAAAAAAGAAGTTTTTTCTGAAATTTTGAAATAAAATATTGATGACACTTGTGTCTCAGAACTCTGGGTAATAATGGATTTTACAATTATTTTTGCCGATCCTAAGGTCATCTGGTGGTATTTCTCTCTTCTCTCTTGAGTGCAGGGGTCAATGGGCTGGCTCGTGGCTGACGACGAAATTACTTCATGCATTCTACTCGTACATACGGTTGCACGCCTCCCACCCATGGCAAATCTTCAGAGCACGCTGCCAGAATATGGTGTAGGGTTGATTTTCTGCATCTAGTATAAATACGACGGTTCAGAGAATTGCCGATTGTGTCACAAGTAGTCATCCTTGAGAATTTGTGGGCGAAGGTACCTTGAAACCAGCTAGAGTACAAAAGCTTTTGAGCACCAGGGGAAGAGCCATGATCGAGAATGGAGACGATGAGTGCAAGGTGAGTGATAAAGATGTAGGTGAGGCATTCATTTTGGGATGGATTTTGAGTCGTTTTGTGCATGGTCTAGAATTTTGCTTCCGCATGTGTATGAGGCGGCGTACATGCGGAATGCGGAATGCGGAAGTGCTTATGTTCTCTGTTGAGATATTATCCATTCTCTCTAGAACCTGTTAGTATCTACTTGTATAGTCCTTATCTATATATCATATGTATTACCTGAGTTTAGTTAACTCATGGTTAACTGGTAGTCCTTATCTATATAGCATATGTATTACCTGAGTTTAGTTAACTCATGGTTAACTGGCTGTACTCGTACAATATATATATACATGGTGGAATGGAGAATCTCGTTTTGCATTTGCGAAGAAATTTCTGCAACTGTATATAATTTCATGTCTTTGCTAGTATTTTGGGTGCTTTGAGAGTCAACAAAAAGAACATGTAAAGAATGTGTTTTACAAATTCCAACAACTGCACAGATGTATTTACAATGTAAGCAAATCAGCAAGTCATTGTTTGAAGTGGCGGTTCATCCACTTCTGCAATCACAAGCTACACAGTTTCTGTACTAGGTTAGTTTTTTTTTTTCCCGCACACGGACCGTGCAGCTCGTGGCAGTTTTGCATCAGGTGGTTTCTGTACTAAAATTCAAATGTTAGAGAAGACTATGGATCGGGATGGATAATTACAAATGGCTATGACTTTCAAATGGCAAAAACCGAGCCTTCTTCAGGAGAACCTTGAGAAGGCAGGAAAACCATTTGATACTATGATAACACAAGGGGTCATCATTCTGTGCTGGTGAAGTTATGGAGTCCGTAACAATCCGCCTGGCTGGCGTAGGAATGGGGTCCAAAACAATTCGCTGTGATGGTGAAGGAACTGGTTCCATGACAATCCGCTGTGCTGGTGTAGGGATCGGATCCATAAAGATCCGGTGCCGGATAGTAGCTGCTGCAGAAGCCCTATTACAATCAATAATAAAAACCACACGTTAGTCTCATCCTGGTGCTTTAACAAACCTTTCTCTCTTCTAACCCATATTTGGCCAGAGTTCCGTCCATCTCTAAATAGCTTCATTTGAAACACATGAAAAGTTAACGAAGCGATTGCTCAACGAAGAATTAATTTGCAGTGAATCCTTACCTCCTCTGTGAAAGGCGCGTTATAAACTCCATATCGCTGGTCAGTGGTCTGGTTTGGAATCGACGTCAGGGGCTCAGTTTGTATGTACCCGACCATATTGTTGTGCAACGGGTGAATGTCGGGCAACATCTTTCTCAAATTGACCGGTGGAAGGACCTGCAGAGCTTCGGAAAATCCTTCCGAGAGCATAAGCTTTTGCTCGCAAGTCAAGATATGGCCTTCAACATGATTGTCAAAATTGCTTGCCCCAAGACCACATCCCTGCACAAGTACACCACAGTGATTCAATTGCCCACAACATTCAAGCACCTCTCTAATCAAGGAACACTGAACGAGCACCACGATTCTTAAGGAGTATGAAGCATAAACGAGAAGGCAAACAATCAAAACCAGCCACTGACCTTGCTGAATGGGCTTGACACTATTGAATCAGCAGGTGTTACGAAACCTTCAAATTCAGCGTAAATCTCGTTCAGCCGATTCCTGTGACGAGTATCTGTATCATCATCCAGAGCTTCAAGTAGCTCTGCAAGCACACCCAGTAGATGATCACAAATTAGCTATGCACGAGTACCGATGCAGCAGCTCTAAATTCTAACACAAACCAAACAATATCGTGTCTGTATCCAGATACAACACTCAACAAGGAAAATGGTTAACCCCATACCGGTTGTGAGATCAGCATCCCACAGCTTCTCCAACTGAGCAAAGTCATTGAGATGCAGCCTGTGAGGACTAGTAGGAGGTCGTCCTTCGGGATGATCTGCAAGGACGTTCAGAGTATGAAGCAATTTGAAAGGATTGATGATCGAGAGTATCATCAGAAAGACGAGACTACATGCTTGTGCATAGAAAGCTGACTTACCTAACCGATTCCGAGCTGCGCCTCCATATTGAGGAAGCCAAATATCGTTGGCTATGTGAATTGCTGCCCCTCCATTACGTTTGTATTCCTGCATGACATCAAGACCGTTAGAGAATTCTCGACAATGAAGGCATACTAGAATCAAAATCCTCAATGCTTTTACCAGAAATTAGACATACTCAATCTTCTCCATGAGAACGTGGAACCCTATGTCCAGGCACCACATGATTGTAAGAGAGTAGAGCTCCCGACGAAGAAGGCATACTAACATCAAACTTCCTCATGCTTTAACAGACATTTAACATACTTAATCTCCACAATCCTCCATGATAAAGTGTAACCTATTTCCAGGCACAACATAATTGTAGAACAGAAGAGCTTTCAGAGACAGTAGAAATCACACATCTCCACGTGATATTGAGTTAAAAACTCAAGGTCCACGAAACCCTAGAATAAAATGAAACAAGAACCTAACATGAAACAAGAACCAAGAACCTAAGTAGAGGAAAGCGCATACCAGATCCAGACCAAGCTTGTCTGCAACATCATCTTCAGTCTCATCAAGAAGTCTCTTCAACTCCTCTTTCTTCTTGTCATCGGGGAGGCTGTGAAATCTCACCGGAACAGACTTCAAGTAATCATCGCTCAATTTCGCAACCATAGCACGAACCTCAGCATATTTTTCCTTGATCGCGAGAGAAGAATACGACTCTCGGCGCAAGACTTTCTCATAGCACTTGGCGAGGTACTTGTAAAGAGGTTTCCTCGCTGGACACTTAAACCTCGTCTTGTTCACCTTACAGTCGAAACCTTCGCAACGTATACGAACGCAACACGATGCTTTTGCACGAGCGGAGGGCTCCCCCTTCCGGACCTTCTTCGTGTACACCATAGCAAAAACAGAGGACACAGAGACAGAGGAGGAGCTCGACAGTAGCAAATTCTTGTTTTTTTTTGTTTGATCGTTCGCGAACACAGTAACGGGAAGCAATTTTTGCGGATTTTTGCGAATTGTTGAAGACCGTGACGTTGGGAAGTGTAAAATAGTGGCCGCGGCAGCACCATCGCCATCGCCGGGCCCCCGAGGGGCGGAGCTGCGAGGAAAAATGTCTGAAAATGTCTGGGCTACACGACAATGAACAATGTCTGGCGAATGGCTTCGCGCCTCGTGGACCTCAGCAAATTAATGAAATACATAAATTGTTGGTTGCATTAGTCTCAACTGTAGCAGAATTTAGGGACTTCAATGATAGCCCAACAAGTTTATTTTCATACCTTGTTTTCATCAATTTCTGCTTTACCACAAGTTGAGTTATTTCATCGACATGAAATTATGTTCACCATCATCGTGTTTCACTAAATTTTTAGGCACTCAACCACTCACACGTACAAGTACATTCAAACTTTTCTGTGCACTGATGAAATATATATACACAATTTGTTATCTACTTAACTCTTTTTCTGCAATCTTCCGTTTGATAAGATTCCACTCATCTGCTTCTTCTTTCTCACATTTGCAATTCAACCAAGCATGGCATTTGCAGACCATTCTTAATTTGGTACTAAAACCAGCAATCTTTGAGATTTTTCCACTCTTCGATATAAGTTTCAGCTTGAGTACGTCTACTCAACATTCTGTAGTCTTGCTTTGTAGAGTAGACTAAATCCTACGTGAATAATCTCTAGAACAAGTAAGTAGCACAATCAACTATGATCTTCAATAAGAACGAGGATCAGATCGAAAAGCCTCCGAATGAAATTGTAAAAATACGATACACACACTCAATTCTGCTCTACTTGCTTTGCTTCCAAAAGGAACTAATTCCAGTTGACCATCAATGGCTATAAATACAAGATACCTGCTACAAAATTTTGCTTACAGAGCGAGTTCTCTCTCTCTCTCTCTCTTTACTTCTAAAGTAACGCCCTAAGCTCCTAAATTTGACCCTAAAAGTGTAAGTAACAAACCCTAAACACCTTAATCTATCATCTCCTCTTCTCTCCTTTCTTGCCAGGCTTCCCAGAACCAAGAGACTTGGGAGACTTGCCAGATCCAAGGGACTTGGGAGACTTGCCAGATCCAAGGGACTTGGGAGACTTGCCAGAACCAAGGGACTTGGGAGACTTGCCAGATCCAATAGACTTAGGAGACTTGGTTGCGGACTTCGGAGACTTGCTTGGGAGGCCATTTTTGGGCTTCTTATTCTGTGGTGTACCGACGGCACCGTCCTGGGACTTGGGTCTCTTGCGGTTGCTGCCTGGGGAACTTGAAACTGGAGAGGTTGTACTGGGAACTGGAGGCTTTGTACTTGAAAGCGGCGTACTTGAAGTCTTATCACCTTGTTTCTTCTGACGCTTCTTTCCCGACGGTGCTTTGTCTTCTCCAGCATCATCCTTAGCATCTGAACCTGTCTTCCTTTTCTTTTTCTTTTCTTTTGCTTTTTCCTTAGCATCTGTTGAGTGCTGCTTGCCCACAACCGCCTCCCCTTCAAGCATACTTTCATCTTTTGGAGCTTCTGCAAAGCGCAAGATCGTAGAGGTTACACTAAATTGGCATAAGAGTAAAGGTATTTTTGAGCCACACAGCCAATCTTGTTCTCTATTATGTGATTCATGAAACTATTCTCTAGAAGTAAGCAAGGGAGTTATATGTATACACAGCTAGTTAGGTGGGAATTGGTGAAGTTCAATAAAGGTTGCAGATGGCATAGAGACAGTGCAAGAGAGCTTACTTTTGCCTCCAGAGCTGCTAACAAGGCAAGTGAGGCGAGCCTTAGTCTCAGCCTGCATGAGAGGAACAGCGGCAGTGCCATTCATACGAGAATCCCAAACCTTGAGTAGCCCATCGGATGAAGCAGAAGCCACCATGTGAGGCAAGTCGCCAGAAATATCATCGTCATCGGCATCGCCTGAAGATTTCGATTCAAGTATTGCAACACCTTTGATGCGATTTGTGTGCGCATTCTCCATCCACCAAGCCTGTTTGCCTGATCTTGTGTCCCACGCTCTGACTACGCAGTCCTCGCCACCCGTCACCAGCATGTTGTCCTGAAACAAATCATGCACCCATGTTGGTTATACGAGAAACAAGTACTGCAAATGATGCATTCATGCTATTTGTAAGAGAAAGAAAGAATGGACTGATGAGAACCGTAGAAGTTAGAATGGGTAAAGTGAGGCGGACCTGGCGCTGAGCCATACAGAAGATGCGCTTGTCATGCTCAAGACGATGAATGGTGCTCCCTGTCTCCGCATTCCGAATCTCCATCACATTCCCTAATGCTAATGCATAAGACTCCCCTGCCTGTGGGAAAAACTTCACTATTTCTGGTTGCTCAGGTAGCTTTGTTGTGAAACTACACCTACCCTTCGTCAAATTCCACATCTTCATGTTGTTGTTTCGCTCGATCGACAAGGCAAGCAATCCTGAGAAGCATAAGAAGTCCCAAAATTTCAATGTCATCACACTAGCGAACCGATGAACTCAAACCCTAATTTCAGTCAAATTCTTCATTCTGCCTAAAACTGATGAAACAGATCGACATAAAGTCCAGACTTAACTCCGGCTCAAAGCATGGTTCCGGTTCTGAATCATCACAAACCCTAATCCTTCAGCGAAACGAACAATGTAAACCATGAGTTTCAAATTCATGGCACCTACTTCACAACAAGGTAGCTTAAACCTTGAACCCTAATTTCAGTCAAAATCTTGTTTCTATCTGTTTCTCACGAAATAACATGAACCCGAACCCTAAAATCCTCTCAATGTAATTCGAAAACACCAAACAACCTTAATTATATAGCAATCAGCTCTATATCTCAAATTCATCTAACCTGTAAATGAAACCTTAAACGCTCATTCCATTTTCTGTACAACAAACAGCTGTAAATTCAACTCCTGTTTAACTTTTGTTCCTGTTGTGAATTGAATCCTGAGATTCTGTCGATGCGATGAGCACACTTACCGGAGGTATGAATGGACAAATCCTGGACGGGAGCCTTGGGGCCTTTCTTGGCCTTCATAGTAAGCAAGTGAATCCAAGCGTCAGTATCCCAGATGCAAATGGAGCCATCCTCGGAGCCGCTGAGAAGATGAGTGGGATGGTTGATGCTGGGGTGGGAGTTATGGAAGTCCAAACACGTGACTGCGCCTTCGTGCTTGTAGAGCGAGCCCATGTCTTTCTGCGCGTTCAAGTCGAAGACGCGGATGGTGTCGTCAGCTCCGCCCGTAGCCACCACGGCGCCACTGGTGGCGATGCACTTGACGGGCCCGTTGTGCGCGGGATACGCGAACTTCCATACCAGCTCTTGCTTCTTGGGCTTCACGTCGTAGCCCCATAGGAAGCGCTCGTATGATCCCGCTACCAACTTCATGGCAGCTCCAATTCCAATCCCGTGCAAACAATTGATCGGGCGCGATGCAGAATTCTCTCTTTCTGGAAAGCTAACGGTCCAATTTCTTGCGAGACAGGCTCCCGGGAAGACTGTGAGTTCCTTAAACCCTAAACCCTGGCTGACCTCGTCTGTATGAACAGGGTACTCTCGAGGCTCGTGTGAAAAGGGTCTAGTCTTTTGAGAAAGAAGTAGGAATGGTTCTAGGTCATTTCTTATGTAGTGTACACCTGAGAGGGGTTAGTAGTCTTATATCACTGTTGTTATGTCCTGCGGGCATATCATCAAGTGTAGGTCGAACAAACACATTATTTATGCCAACCCATAGGGGGTTTGGTTTTCTTCTTAGGAGAGGAATGTTTAAGAGTCAAGCCCTTGTTAAGTGATGCAAATATATTAAAATGTTTATTACCTACCCTTGAGGATATGCACATGTGACACAACGTCAAACTTGCCAGTGGGGCCGCCCGTCGACCACCACATTGGTGGGAGGGAGTCTCAAATTTAAGGGTTTAAAAAGACAATTTGATATATTTTGTTAAAAATAATAAGGACTTTTTAATATGTTTACTAAATTATGGTTTTGTAGTGTTGATGTTGAGAGGAACATCTATTTCTAAACGGATGGTGTATTGTGAAGTAATGAATCATAAAATAGAGTTAAAACACATGTTTCATGAAATGACAAGCTTAATAGGGATTTTGAGTTTTATTTCTTACGAAGTTTTTTTTTTTTTTTTTAAGATGTTGTGTAATCACATTCTAGAATAGAGAGTTATATTAGAGCGAACATCTCATCATGCATACAAAAAAATACAAAAATGAAAACAATAAGTGTTTGCTTGAGAGAAGAAACTATATTGCGTTCAAATTTTAATCTCAAAAATAAGATCTCTAAGATTAGGACCCCAAATTACTGTACCAAAAAAAATCCCGAAGATATATTTCCAAAACCTTAACAAAACCCCCAAAAAAATCCCCAAATCCCCCCCCCCCCCAAAACCCCCAAACCCCACCCCCTCCCAAAATCCTAAGAAAACCCCCAAAAAACTCCAAAAAGACCCCATTAATTTTTCCCAAAAGTAGTTTTGATGCATATTTCCAACAGATTGGCTAAACGAACAAGACTTGATACATTTAGCCAAACAAACGTTATTTTTCTTTCTCAACAAATTGCTTAAAGGACCTGCTACCTATGGCGATCCGTCATAGAAACGCTCCACACGCTCCAATGTGATGGCCCGCCACGGCCTTGTTGCCGACACCCACCCCTCAATATTAAAACTCAACGTACTTTCCAAAGTATTTTCTTCATGGTTGCAACGCTTCCTCATCATTTGAACATCTTTCTATCTTCATTATTTTAACATCTTTCTAATGTATTCATCTTTTAAAGCGTCTATTTCCTTCATTTTTGTTTGACATCTTTCTATTGTGTTCATGTTTTTAAGCGTCTCCTCAAATCCTTCGAAGTGCCAAGTATATACAACATAACAAAGTCCTTTAGCTAGTGCGTTGGAAAAATAGTGTCGATATAAAGGGATGCCGTATTTGACAACCCCTCCTTCATTGGGTATGCTCTATTAATCCAACCTAGAAACATATCCATTCTCTTATACCATGCATGTTTAAAATTGCCAACCATGATTATGCCTCCTATTACTAAATCCTTGAAAGACATTGCAAAAAGAAACATACCTCCTAATCGGGCGGAAACATACCTCCTAATCGGGGCTCCGCCCGCTTTGTCGATGTCTTTCTTTTTACAATTTTCTCTACATTAGGCTCCGCCTTCCTCATAGGTGTGTTCATTTTTTGCAATACTCTCATCCCAAAAACTTTCTGACAACAATTATCTAAACAAACAAGTTACATATTCCACTGAAATCCCATTTACTTACCTATATTTACATGTGTTTAGAAGCATGTCCAATAGCAATTTGTATGCAAGTTGTACTTAATCCAAAAATACATTAATCGTGGAAGTGGAAGGCATCTAGACGGTGGAACGCAATGAACAGGATTGCAACGCTTTAGGAAGCGGACGTTCTTTGTCGCACTCCATGTAAGCTTGAAGCTCTGAAGCACGTCTGATAACCAGGCACATTCCTTGCAATGACATGGCGATGGCTCTTTTATAAACTCTGCACTTCGTCAATTTGAGTTCCAAGCAACCCACCGTTCATTCGCAGTGGTTGATAGGCTGCGGCCGGTTCGGGGATGCAGAAATCGGCGTATCAGCTTCCTGATGGATTTTGGGGTGCATTTGAGAAAATGGCGAACCGGTGTTGATAACACCGAATGCTAAAACCCTACAACCTGCGGTGATTGCTGGGAAACTCGGGAACGCAGAGACGGTGGACAGAAGACGGAGAACGTTTAAGAAATTACAAGGGATTACAGCACTTGAGGTCGAACACCTATCATTTTGGTGTGCAGAAGGAACCACTGAGCTAGTCTTTCAAGTTACTGCTTTTTCTTCAAAACCTAGTATACATGTACACACATGTATGGAAGAGTAGAGCACGGGGTTGAAATCACAAAGGAGGAGACGTCAAGTCAGCAATGAAGATAAAAACGACAAAAACAATAAGACTGGACATCATTGGAGCCAAGAAGGTAGGATTAGGTAGCAAAAGTTCAGACCAGACACAAAATGAAACTGTTCTGTGATGCCTACGAGGTCTGCATGCAACCCAATAAGGATAAAAAGCTGTAAGGTCCATTTTTCCAGCCTCCACCAGAAGTCTTCGAGAAGATTGATTTCCTCCACAAGCGATGTGTGCCATGTAGCCGCAGTAGATGCATCTAGGAGAACGTGCCAACCCGCAGCGAGCTTGTTCACCTGTGAAACAAAAAAACCCCCTCTACCACAGACACCAGTTTGACGTCGTATGCACATCCTACATTGGAAATTAGTTCCAACCCAGAACACTCAAAGTAGCCAATACTTTTAATGTGACACTCTAGTATGTGAACTCCAAAAAGGGGCCAGTAAGAAAGAAAAGACACAGACAGGAATCAAAAAGGGTACAGGAATCGCACTTGGGGGATCAAGGATCAGATGAGAGGAGAGTCTGGCAATGACTGGGTTCTGAGAAGGACTTCGGTTGTCAGTTGGTAGCGGGGCAAGGGCAAACGCACAGCATACTACAGTTGTTGCATATTTGCTATCCAGCTAAAAAAGGAAAATAAAAATTCTACATTGTTTACTACTCTCTACACTACAAGGTTCTCATTCGACCTCATGTTATGCTGGACTAGCATAAAAGACGACGACGTTGTTCAGGCACCTCTTACCGGCAAACCACACGGACGCTGATGCAAACCAATCGCACGTCTCTCACTTGTGCACACGTAGTAAAAACTACCTAGGCTTTCACACCAGGTTTTGTGGCAGCAGCTTCTCGATTCCTGGCTGCCACTTTGTCTGCTACCTCTTGTGCCGTCAATGGAAGGTAATAAATATGAGGCTTCGACCGTGTTTTTCTAAATAGATCATCCAGGGTTGGCGTTTTCTCCACCTCTGCACACAACTCTCAAATCAGAAACTTGACGAATTTGAGTCCTTCGTGAAAAATCAAGCTAGTTGTGGGACTACATCAGTCTTAGTCAGCAAGAAATCGTTACCTTGTTTGAGCCTGTCCCTGGGAGAAAATGGAAGGGGAGGTGGGGGAGGAAGAGCTCCTGCAGCAGGAGCGGAGGGCTGGCCAGATGAGGGAACCGTGTTTCCATCTTTCGATGCCTTTGAGTTAGCTGCAAGACCTCCCCGGGGAGTGATAGCATTCGTGGAAGGGGCTGCTGCTGCTGTGGGACCTGCAGCTGCCGCTGCTTTCTCAGCATCAGTTCGGGTTTTCACTTCCGATGGGTCTACAAACTCTGCTGTCAACAACCGCCCTCCTTGTGGAGGCCACTGAAGATTGTATAGGGCATTGCGCGTCGCTGTGGCCTCCTCCACTGAAGAATACTGAAAGACAGAGATACATTTCACTATCAGGATCTCAGATTTTACATTAGAAGCTAAGATATACGTTAGCTCGGAAGGGCACAACCTTGGATAGACCAGTTCGTCTCCATCATCCACCAGCAACGAACAACAGACACTACGACAGGGTTACCACTGAACCAGAGTTACTGACCGTGACGTAGCAGTGGGTCTTGATCTGATCCATCCACACATCTTGAACTGTGCCAGTTTGTGCAAGAAGCTCCTTCACAGCTTTGAAGGTGAAAGGTCGCAAGAACTTATCAATTTTCAAGGACGTTGTAGCGGGCTTCGCACTGGGTGGTACTGCAAAAAAATGAAAGCTATGTTCTTCAAAAACCAACAAGCGACTCACATCATCATAATCAGCTCACTACCCATCTGGCATACAAGAAACTAGAAATCATGGCGTTTTCATGTGCATTCGTAAAGTTCACAATAACTGCAGTTGACTTACCAGTACGTGTTTTTTGGCCCTCTCCATTAACTGTAGCCTCTGTTCGCGAAGGAGCGGTCCGGGTAACGGCCACTTTCTCGGGAGGAGCGCTCTTTGGAGTCAAAACCTTAGCGGATGGCACAGAGGGCGCTGATTCCTGTACCTCAAGAGGCTGAACATCCTTCACTGAGCTTTTCGAGTCCTCTTCACCCTTACCAGAGTTCCACCGTCGTCGCTTGGTGGGCTCCAAAGCAGTGAGCTCTCCATCCCCTGCTGCGAACAGGAAAATCAATGTAAATTATGTAAGGTTCGTATACTGCAGATGAAGTACGTTGAGCTCTAAGCCTGTCCAACTCTCACTCGAAGAATGATGTGACCAAGAAACGCTCAGAATCCAGTAACAAGCCTATCCTAGTGAGAAAAAACAGAAAACTGACACTTAATACAGGGTTCAAGCCATAGGCATACAAAAGACCGTGACAAGAAGCCAATAAGCTGTGGAATAATGTGGAGAAAGAAGAGTCAAATGAGAAAGAAGCCAACCAGCATCCTTTCGCTTAGATCCTTTCTGAGTGTCTGCATCAACGTCCATCGGCGTCTCTGATTTCGTATCTTCCACGTTCGACCCTTTCTCAACCCCTCCGTCAACATCCATCGCCGATTCATCCTTTGGTGCTTCCGCAACTTCTGCCGATGCCGCAGCTTCTGGGACTGCCACGGCTTCTAGGACTGCCGCGGCTTCTGTGACCACCGCAGCTTCTGGGGCTGCCGCGGCTTCTGGGACAGCCGCAGCCTCTGGGACTGTCGCAACATCTGTGACTGCCGGAGTTTCTGGGACTGCAGCAGCCTCTGGGACTGCATCAGCTTCTGGGGCTGCTGCTGTAGCTGTCACATCTTCGGTGCCATCCTCCTTAGGAGCTTCTTCCATCACATCATCAGGTTTCCCCTCCAGCGCTCCGACTGTCTCTGCAACAGGCTTTACGGCTTCACCAGCAGCAAGTGTTGTAGACGTTTCCACAGTCACAACGGTAACGGTTGTTTCCTCCAAGGTGGCAACCTCGTTGGCTGATTCCTCCAGAATTTCAACCCTGGTGCTTGTTGTGACAGTTTGCTGCTCTTCTACAGTTGCAAAATTCTGTTCCCCAGGAACAACTGGAACAACTTCTTCCACTGTGGTCGTTACGGTCTTTTCAAGTGTCGTAGAGATAACCTCCTCCGCCACGGCCACGGCCACGTTCGCATCCGCAGCCGGGACTATATCAGCAGGTTCCACTGTTTGCAAATCCTTCGTTTCCTGTGCTGCTGCTGCTTGAGGCACTTCTTCCTGCACGATACTACTGAAATTCTGCTCCAAGTCTGCAACCAAGTCTTCAAGAGCAGGAGCTGCAGAAGTAATTGTGGTAGTCTGCTCATCTACAGGTGCTTTACCTCCATTTCCTGCAGCTATTTCCTCCACTGGAGTAGAAAGTACAACGTCTTCAGCAGCAGCCTCGGTCACGGAGATTGTTACTTCAGTTCCCTCAGAAGCAAGCACAGGCTCACCATCCACCTTGGGCTGCTCCTCTTCTTTGGCATGATGGTCATGAGCCTTAGAGCGTCGCTTCGTGACAGGAGTCACAGGCTCGGCTTGCTCCACAGGAGTAGCTGCTGCATCCTCCAACACCGTTTCAAGATTTTTCTGTTGCTCTACTTCCTCCTGCTTCAACACCTCCTCGAGCCGATCTACCAAGTCTTTCTTCAAGCCCTTGATCTGAATGCCGCGTTTCTTCAATTCCTCCCGCAATTCAGCCACTTTCAGCTGCTCCGGTGTTCGATTCCCCAAGGCCGGCGACGGCGTCGACATTGCGTCCTATGACCCTGAAATAGGTCAAACACTCAAATCACTCAATACACAACCACATCCTACGAACCAAGCATCACAACTACAACCTTCACTCTCAGCATTCAAACTAAAATCTTATCAAGAGGTTTAATATCGTATTAAAACCCTACCAACGACAATGTGGGCCAAGCCGAACAATTAATTAACTCCGCCGTTTTTACTAAGGCCTGCCGCACTGAATAAAATATACACCTTACGAAAGTTTTGCGGTAAGATTAAGAAAGCTTCAATGCAATGCAAAACCCTAATGCCAACTATGAAACCCTAACGAACACCAAAATGCACGAGATACAGGGCAGTTTGCAAATTAGCAAAAGCGCCGTAATAAAGCAGGTGCTTTACAAAAAGAAACCAATGCATCTTGTGTGCTCACCACTTGCTTAGAGAAACCTTGAAAACTCCAGCGCTTCGGCGCCACCTGCTCTTCAACTTTCGAATTTTTCCAAGAATGTGATGTCAAACGGATCGACTTGCATTAACGACCTAAAAACCTTGAGTGTAAATTTTCTAATGGCAAAGCATCTCGCGCCGCTCGCAGCAAAAACAAACGAACTCGAAGCTGCAAATGCAAAGGGACGCAAAGACGATCAGCTTCATGCGTGGCCCTGTTCACACGGAGATCGTCTTGACTCGTTTTACCCTCTTTCACACTATGCGGGTTATATTCACTCTATAGATGCTTTTATCCGTTTTGGACACTACTCTTCCTTGAAAGATTAGGGGGATTTTTGATCCAAATGTTTTTTTAGATTTTCGTACTTTTTACTACAATTAGTTCTCTTAGTATATTTCACTTTCTCGTATGTTGTTGCTATTTTATCATTTATATCTATTATTTAAAGAAGGTAGTTTATTTTGTTTCGTTTTAGACATGATATTACGATCTTGCGCACCATCTGTCAATTCATAGCGCATAAGGTGTCCTTGGAAGCACGTTTTTTTGCAGAATTGGACTGCAAAATAGATTTACAGATTCCAAGATTTTGAAGTTCCAAGTATATATCGCTTCAAATATATTGGAAATTATCTATATGAGTATGGCAACACCATGGGACGTACTAGTAGGATTAAAAAGACAAAGAACATTAAACTTATTGTTACACTTGCAACTTATTGTTACACTTGCGTACATTTGCTAGTTCTTAACTAGCTATTAAGGGCATTTCCAAGGTGGCAAGTCTTCAGTAAGGGACCTGAGGAGCGAGGAGGAACTCACAATCTTCAATAATCTACCGACGGAGCGCGGAGGAAGTGACGGCGAGCAGTGAGGCGCAGGTTCCTTACTAAAGACATATTAGATTATTAAGGCTAGATTAATAGCCTACTAGATTAATGAAGATGTTAAAGAAAATTGATAAATATATTCATTTACTTTGATGTCATTGAAATTACAATAAAAACAAGCACTTTTTTTTATCAATACTGACAAATCATCAAAGACATTAGAGATGTCATTTTTAGTGCCATTTCCTTCTAGAGCTTGACTTTTGGGAGGTTTCATGATGCCTATAAGAAAACCTCTAAAAATTTGGACTTTTGGACTTAAAGTACATCTAGGTTTTTTGTCATGGTGTGGTAGAAGATACAATACAACAAGGTCATTTAACTCGTCTGTTGGAAAAGGGTGTCAATTCAAAAGAATGCTACATTAAGCAACCCCTCTCCTTTTATTAAATATAGACAGTTATTTAGCCAGAATGTTAGGAATGCCTTAATGCCTTACATATAAGTATATGTTAACCTTAAAAGGGTTTTAAGGTACCCATATAACAAGATTCGAGGACCTCCCACCATTATAGTTGAATAACCTCCCACCATAGCTGAGTAGACTAAGCTAATGAGTACCATGCCACGTTAAGGCTTTTGGTACCTAAAATACATCCAACATTCAACAATACAATGTTTCTGAAAGTATAACTACCTATATAGATATAGATATAAATTATAATTATCCTCTAAATACTGCGTCAACAATTAAGATAAAATATATTCATATCATGGGTTGATATTGAATAGCATGGCTCCAGGGGGAGATAAAAGGTTTTTCCACTTCCGGCAAGTGGAAATCCTTCGAGACCTTCCCTCGTGTCACATGGAAAAATGATTCTGCCACATGGTAAATTGCATTTGAGAGAAAATACATAAATGCTTTTTCATAAGTGAGGTCTCATTTACAAGGAATTCATACAGACATTTCTGGGCTTGACAAGTCGACAATGGCGACAACTCAAAAATATATTGTTTGCCTTTCGAGGTTAGAAGGTAAAATCAATACAAGACAATACAATCACTAGAGGAAAACAGTGATTTGTCCCGCCTTATTTCGCGTCAAAAGTGACGTTTACCCAGACTAGTCAAAATTACTGTGGGTAACTTGACCACAATGACTTTTTGCATGTTAATCGGTTTAACATACTTCCGTCACTATTGACTATGGTTTAACAGCGAGTGTCATAGTAACACTCATGGATTTTGGAAGAACAGAACCGCGTTAAAACGAACAGAACCACGCCAACGTTGATATATACGCTTCGCGGGGGTAACTTTAGCACTTCATTTTTTACCTCTAGTAATATTTAAATGATTAAATATATTCATGATCCACGTAAAGACACGTTTCTTTTAACATTGATGACGTTTAAAGTGACATGGGCGGCGTTCGGTGTGTTACTTTTGACATATTCATAAATCCCTCGTGGAATGCCCCTGGTGATGTGGAAGGCTTATCCGGAGGATAGAGGTGACTAGGACAAGTTGGTTTTTGTCCCATGTGGATGTCAATAGTGGCGTTGGCGTTTATTTTGACGCACATTGTGTCACCGTATGTTTAAGAAACGAATGCATAGCCGACGCGTGTCAAGTGCATTTATGATAGGGTGACGTGGCGATTCGGGTTTGACTTGGTCAATGATCCTAGAGAGTGTCAATGGTGACGTAAATGTCAAAAGTAACATATATCATTTTAAATGTCTTTAGGGTTAGGGTTTGAAGCTGGCGGGTGGGGTTTGACCTGCGTCAAAATTGACGCACGTGTCTAAAAAGACATAGAATGTGTTAAACACTGATCCTAAAGATGTGATCATGCATGCGTTTCTATTGACGCATGGTTGACGCCAGTGAGTCATTACTGACGTCATGTTACTTGTATAACGTGAACGTGTCACTAGTGACATGATCACATCAACACAAGCATGTGAAGAAAGAAGTCTACTATGATGTCTAGAATAACGTACTTTAGTCCGTTTAGAGGGATGACTTTCATCGGGGTGGATGAACAGAGGCGGCTAGAGTTAGCCGCCATAGTTAGGTCATGGTACTTTTAGAGAAAATATAAGCTAGAATCTCACTCTTGCTTTCATTTCTACACATTTTGTGTTAGAGTTCTACAGTTTTAGAAATTAACATGTTAGATTGTTAAAGTATGAGTTGTAGAGGTGTTGGAGTTTTACAAGTTTGTCTTCTTTTTTTGCAATTCTTAGGTTGTTCAAGAGTTGCATCGTAATGATCTTCATCACAGTTTGATTGCATGATGTGCCTTATTAAACTCAGCGTGTCCGTGGTAATGTGTGTTGTGCAGATCAAGAAAAATCAAGCATGAGGAAACCCAGAAAGTCACTCTACGGCGGCTAGGGTTTCTGCATCAAAAGTGACGCGCCCGTCAAAAGTGACATAGGTTGTGTTAAACACTGTTTTTAAAGACGTCATCATATAGAGTACTTGAATGCGTCACTAATGATGCAGGTTTAACGCTAGCGCGTCACTTTTGACGTAGTGTAACGCAAGGAGTACCCTAGCACATAGCACATATATGTAGCCTTTATGCTTTATGCTACTCAATACTTGCAACTTTGTACCAGTGGCTAATTTTCCATCTAATACAGCAAAAGCATTAACCAGGTTTATGTTGCACTCCATTTCGTGTATGTTTCTGTCAGAGTGTGTTATGTTTGACGTTGCATTTACGTTATCGAATGTGACTGTCATGTAACGTCACTTTTAACGTTTTCATTTCCGTCATAGTGTGTCATATTGTTTTTCTTTTGACACACATCTGCCATCGAGTTGCGTCGAATGGATGACGTGGTGAACGTCATCCTACATCTTGTCTCTTTACTTGAAACACGCTAAAACACATGACATTCGTGTTTAAGTGCGTCAACTTTGACACGAGGCCGTTTTTCTTTTCACACATAACTTGATAACGTGAATGTCACCCTACGTCTAAAGACACATCCAAAACGCGTTAAAACAAACGACATTTGTGTTTAACAATATTAAACAACGTCTAAGGATGTTTTGGAAATCGTGTTAAAACAGAGGACACAAGTGTTCCTCAACGTCAATGTGGACACTATCTCCCGTTTCTTTTGACACAAACTCCGAACTTCTTTCAAATTTTAGGATGTGGCCGCGTGCCACGATTTTAGCCACCGAAATTTAAATGCCACGTCAGATTTCCGATGCCACATCAGATCAGATTTCATCCATCACAAGGATGAAAACTTGTCCCACGTGGCATGTACAAACGCGAGAAAAGCTGACGTGGAAAGTAATTTACTTACCAATTTACTGACCCTCGGTAACTTACCCAACTGGAAAAATGTCATTTCAACACTGCGTCATAAATCATTTGTCCCCGTTAACATTTTATAGCACTACACGTTAAACTCCGAAGACGTCCGTGACATTTTTGATTTATTTGCATCACTTTTTCTATCCGCGTTAAACCACGTTAAACCGCGTTAAAAACAACGTTAAAAACAATGTCCGAGGACCCTGTTTTCCTCTAGTGAATGGCACCTGGTCTAAATCTACGCTTCACGAACATATCCAGACCTTCAGAGCTGCAATTACTTGAGTTTCTTCTGGCAGCCTATTCGCGAGCTTCTATTGACGACATTCATTAAAAATCTCTAAATTCGCTGATTTAGACTTTTAGAGCCAAATGAGAAAATTCCTTTGCTAAATTTTTGGAGGTGAGATGGAGCACTAGGGTTTAAAAGTAGAAGTAGACAATGAACAAGCCGGACAAATGCAAGGGTTAATGGCGGAGGTGTAGGCGTAGGCAATTTTAGCTCGGAATGCGTGGTTGGCTCGAGCGTCGCTGCAAAGCAAGGCTCATATTGCCAACGATGAGCAATCGCTCCGGCCACAAGCCAGAACGGACATTTTAAAACTAGCTCGATGACATTTCTCACCTTTTGAAAGCCGCCAGGGTGAGTGCATGCTCACTCCTTCGGAGCATTGTGTTTTCCTTACTAGGAGAGAGATTTTCCAAAAATATAATTAAGTAGCTCTTGTTTTCTTGTATGTTACGGATACCGTATCATCAACTCAGCTTGCAGATTGATGATCTTGTAAGACATTCTATAAGTGTGCTTTTCGAATATGTTTAAGGTCTTACAAAATGCTCATAAACTGATAACACCATATTTATTATAATGGTAAAATTGCATGATTTGGAGAGAATACATTTTAGCTCTAGTCGAGCTAAATTGTACACATCGGGTACTTCACTGAAATTGAACAAAACAACCAATTGTTAGCATTTTCATATGGCCATAACTTACTCACATTTTGTCTAAATTGGGCATAATTATGAGGTGTTCTTTAACATCTACAAAAATCGGGAAAACATCATATCTTATCGAGAAATAAAATTACAAAAATGTACGTTAATTTGTAGAAATTCAGTACACCAATTGACACAATCTTAGGAATTTGATTATTGGATTATAAGAAAGTTAGAGCTCTAGGAACATTAGAATACCCTAAATGAACAAGAGTAATTACGTTATTTATTAACAACACTACAATACACTCGCATGTAAATATGCTCCGGAACAATAAGTGAATGTCTAGAAGGTTCTAAAGACTGCTTTTATATCACGAGTGCGTCGAACTACTCTTGACTTTTGCTGATGCCTCCCACACTTCAAGTCCATGACTGTTACCTATATATCACGAGGACCGATAACTTGATTCCTTTCGTGTCTATAGCTTCAATGTCCTTTGCTCCCATGCATCCCAAACAGGACAACATATGACTCTGAGTGAGATGAAATTTATCATGTGATTGAGTCCGACGGTGACCCTCGGGCAATGACGGGCGCACAGTACAGAAGTATCATCGGCATGGGCAAATGAAGATGAAGGTGGCTCAATTGAAATTGACGTACGGTCTCCAAATCTCAAGATCGTCTTATAACAATCTTCGTGGAGAAAGGCGACACAGGACACAGGAGAATTAAATGGCGACGCAAGAGTTTTTAATGGCAACGTTGTGGTACAGGGCGAAAATTTCACAGCCTACAATTCTCATACGATTGGTATGGCTTGTCTGTTTCAAAGCTTACTGCACTCTAGAATGTTCACTTTGAGTACATTCGAAATCTGACTTCAATGCTATGATGTACCTCCTGGACAACTAACTCCTGATAGTCCACCTCGTAAGAAGAGTGCCGGTTATCGACACCCTACGACCGGAAATGGTGGAGACTCGAACTCCCGACACCTCGAATGCAAACGCAAGTTCAAAAGGTTCCGACTACGGTGAAGATCCCTCGTTTTTAATCATATATGGTGCTCCAATATGGAGCTGTTACTCACTTCACCGCAGCCGGAACCACAAGTCCATATCAGAAAGTGTCCACCATTTATACATCAGTTTACAACTCAGAGTGGAGTTAGATTGTTTCTCGGGGAGCATGCCGAACCAGATCACAGTCATTCAAACTCTTCTACCCGAAGTCGTGGGGATTTGAACTCCCCACCAGAATGTAAGCTGATCCAACGCCGTGCCTATGAAGGTTCCAATTACGGTGAACTACTGGAGCACATGATATCTCTACCAAATACCATTGAGATGGACCTTATCTACCGACACATCTTACTCGATACTGAACATGCTCGAGCTGATACATGATCTACTTCTTGTACATACACCTGATCGAGTGCTGCCGTATTCTTCTGAACTGCACTGGTGATACTTGATGTGAATGAGCTTCTGATATGAGACTTACAAACCACAGAGCAGTGGATGAGCAGTGGGTATGCTATAATTAGCTGAAAGTGCTGCATGGTCAATGCCGCAAGATGAGGAGCATTATGGTAGTCCTCATCTCAAATTGGCAACCTTCTGTAGTCGGTCAGTCGGGCGTCGACATCGATCGCAGTCAAAGTTTGCAAAAGTGGGATTGACGATGGAGGGTTGCGCCGATTGTACCGATCGCCTTGGAGTTTGCTTTTCATAAATTGACAAGCTTCTGTATTCTGTCAGTCGGGCGTCGACATTGCAGTCGAAGTTTTCAAAGGTGGGATTGACGATGGAGGCTTGCTCCGATTGTACCGATCGCCTTGGAGTTTGCTTTTCACGATTTGGTGTACGCGGAGGGTTGATTGCCCGGATCGACAATCCATTATCCGGTTTCGTGGACGGATTAGATAACTAGTTTTTGCCAGTTTAGGAAGGTGAAGGGATCGAAGTTCAGTCCCGGTTGTGTCGGCAGTTACTTGTGAAGAGGCTCCGACAGTCGATCGGCGAGTCCAGTATTTGCAGCTTCTTCAATCGGTGGGTCGGAGCTGACGAAGTCTAAATTGATTGTTGATTTTCACAAGCAATTTGGTTGACGTAAGAATTGAGATATCGAAAAGTAACAAACCAACAGACGTATCGTCATTTCCAACTTAAGAATGATCAAAAGCCATCTGTGCAACAAGTTGAAGGTTTGCAACCACGAACTTGCATTCGTCCTAGAGTGCGCATCATAGATTTTGACCACTCATTATATTCTTTTTCTATTAGACATGCTAGAAATGAGAAATTACTGTAGCACATTTAGGAATCAAATAGTCAACTTACATACATAGGTAGTTATTGAAAAGAATCTTGACAAAGTACATGTTGAGACAATATGCTCAGTAATTGCATAAGCTTCAATGTAGCAAATCTGTGGTGGAGCTAGCCATTTGTGTGCATGGAGGAAATTAGTGAAATAAGTTGGATCCATTTGGATCCTCATCATTGGACTCTTCTTATTTATTTATCATAGCGTTCAAAAATGTTGTTCAAAATAACTTGCCTAGAATGACATATGAGATTCATGTATAGAATGACATAAAAATTCATGATTATTTACAATTATTATTATGTTTATAATGATATAGGTATATGTCAGAGAGTCATAATTCTTTTTTTTTGTCATTTGTGACACGTCATTCCAAACAACATTTTTGACAGAATTCCTATTAACTTGTAATGGTCTATAATTGGCGTAGTGCGGATAATGGAGCGCTAATAATCTTCACTCAAATGTACATAGTGGCTTTTCTATACAACAATATTCTATGATAGTGCAAACATTATAGTGCACCTGTCACTTCCGGGGAGCATTTTAGGAACAACTATATTTCCAACTTCAAAAATTCATAACTCATTGTAGACGAGTCCAAAAATTATGGTTGTACTTGCTCTAACTATGGTTCTACTTGCTCTAATTATGGTTCTACTTGCTCTAATTATGGTTCTACTTGCTCTAATTATGGTTCTACTTGCTCTAATTCTTTACTTTTAAAATTTTGCAATTTTCAGCCAAGTCAATAACGTTTGAGTAAATCATAAATAAGGGACAATGGCAAACAAGAAGATCCCATGTTCCAGCTAACATTGGCTAATTGAAGGAACATGCGGTGCACTTCAACGTCCGTCGTGTTCCAAAATTTGGAGATCCTTTTAGCGTAGCATTACAAGCTATGCCTACATTGGTAAGAGGGGAGAATTGTGGGATCCACACACCTCACGATGTCGCAATTTCAACATGATCTTGCTAGTAGGTAGATGATACTTTCCTTGAAACTTTTCAATAAAATATTTAGCTTGCATGAATTGTATATAACATTTACTTTTCTCTGTTATAGGATATGAATTTGAAAAGCTGGACATCTGTTGAATATGGGTCTCGGATTGAGTTAAGTTCCAACCCGTTGTCCATGTTAACTTCCACTTGAGAGTTTATGCGAGTTTCAATCTCTAAGTCTGTGTCAACTTCCTTTCCCAAGTTTGTGGTATCATCAATTTTCATATTGTCCTACATGACACAAGCAACCTAAAATTGTCACTATGAGAATTCTTAAATCTTGATGTTGATCCATTTTTCTTTTGAAGAAGAACAACTCTACCATAATGCATCTACCTAATTATATGATTACCCTCAACAAAATGGTTGTCATGATTACAAGAACAATTTTATATAAATCTTAACTAAAGAAAAAGTAATTTTGCTATATGAAAACATTACTAAGATTGAAAGATTGAAGTTGCAAGTATTAAGTTCCTAGTGGCGTATAATCTTTGTACTCATACATTTTGTCATTCTAAAAGTATTGTATTAGATCTACTTCTATATATTAATTTCTTTAATTAAAAACACAACAACTTTTTATTGTTATCATGAATCACTAATGTCTACCTTATCATGAAATACTTGCTTTATGATTTATAAAATCTAAAATTAAACACTAAACCCTTTTTAAATGTTATTGGTTAAGATGCTAGAAAAATAAATGAGTGTAGTTTATATTTTAAGGATTAGTACCCAATATACTTGGTTTCGTTTAGTTTGGCACTTTAGCTCAGTTTGGTGAATTTAAGTGTAATTTCTGGATGAATGCATAAATCCATGCCACAAATTTGTATTGTTCTTCTTGTATTTAAAGCCTTCATAGTCCTAATCCCCACATGTATTAAAAGCACTTCAATTTCACTTCTACAAAAACTTCAAAATAAAAAACTAGTGCGTTAAGTAAGGTAAAACTAGTGTTACTTTCTCTAAATTTCTTCATTAATCATGATATTGGACCTTTTAAATTGAAATTTTAATTGTCATTGACTTGCAACTTAATTTTGAATATACATTTTCCTTCGATTGTAATAAAATTACACCCCTTGGACATCAAGCTTTGCCCTCTTTCCTCAAGGCCTAATTACCAATTTTCCTATACAATAGTGCAAATTAACTTCACTAATACACAATGTTCAATCCCAATTTAACTCTTACAAAAAAGGTTACAATTGCAATGAAGTTGCCTTAGTAATGTAGAGGGCTATCGACTATATATACTCAAACCTCACTACAACTAGTACCACATTAGTTGAAGAGAAATCTTGCACTAAACCCCAATACCATTAAAATGGCGCTATTTCAACTTTCAAGTGACTGTTTTATTATCACACTAAGACTTGTATTTCTGTACTTAGGGAAAAATGTACACTATATTATCAAACTTATTCTAATATCACTCTTATTTACATTATGCCACTCATATTTCAGAATGTCACCTTCAAATTTTGTAATTTCACATGATTTTTGAACTCTAAGTTTACGCACGCTAGTTCACAAAATGGTACCGTTATAAAGGAATAAACTTTACTCTTATATACACACATCATTTACAAGTCAAGATGGAGTTGCGTACTTGCGTGCTGATAACTAAACCTCCAGCAAGAGTCCCTCTTCTCTTGTAGTCCTTCTCGTGATATCTGCTTTATATGAGGGGATGAGGCCAGCATAATATGCAGGTCACTTCATATCATTTATTGTCAAAAAGGGAAGAATCTGGACAGTCGAATTTAAGGAAGTTTTTTCTGAATGCATATTGTGATCAGGTGCCTTTACGGCTTCCCAATATATATGCCTTCGCCTAGCTACATAGTCTAGTCTGTTTATTAACTTTCACTGTATGCAGTGAATCTAGCTGCCATGATTTTATTGAACAATTTACCAAATCGTGAGAAGTGAATATGGCCACTTACTTGTGTAATAGCATCATAGTAGCGTATGTGTTATCTACCAATGAGATGGGCCGTAACTATCTACTTATATAGCTAGTGAAAGACCGCATCTGAACAAGCTCTTTGATAGGTAAATGGCAGTTTCACCATCGTACATACACAACGGAATGGATGGTCTATTTTGCACTCCTTTGGAATGACCCCGGTGAAACTGGATGTCAATGAGCCCCTAATATGGCTAATTATATGAACCGGAGCAGCAATGGATTTGCTATGATTAGCAGAAGGTGCTGTATGGTCAATGCCGCAAGATGGGGAGCATTATGGTAGTCCTCATGTCAACCTGGCAAGCTTCTGTAGTCGGTCACTCGGACGTCGCCGTTGCAGACAAAGTTTGCAAGCTTTGCAACCATGGGTTTGACGATGAAGGCTTGCGCCGATTATCAGTTTCCGTACCGATCGCCCTGAAGTTTGCTTCTCACGATGTGGTGTTAGCGGAGGGTGACTGACAACCCGCCCGGATCGATAATCCAACATCTGATTTCGTGCACTGATCAGATAGCTAGTTTTTGCCAGTTTAGGAAGGTGGAAGGATCGAAGTCCGATCGAGAATATTGCTGGCAGGTCCGGTAGTGTGGGATGCTAGCAGGTCCGGTAGTGTGGGATGCTAGCAGGTCCATCACACCATGCTAGAATTTTGAAATTACTGGAGCACATTTTCCAATCAAATACTCTACACATACAAAGATACTCTATCGGTCTTAGAAAAATACCCTGATTTGCTTGAAAAGTTTGTCTCACAATAATACCGTGATTTCAATTTGATAGGGTTCACCAAGCATGAGAGTGTTGTGTTTCAGTGCAATTCGTTGAAAGAAAATCATTCCTTGCAAGTGAATTTAATCAAGACACACATGAATGAATTGAAAGATACTAAGTACTCACAAATTGTTAGGGCACCATAATTAGAGTTGACCTTAAAACTACCAAAGTAAGGAATTAATGGTATTTTAGTGAGATGGAAGAAGTATTTATCAAAACTAATGACGACAAAGTATAGTAACTAAGATAACCTGCTCAATAATGGCATAAACTTTAATGTGATAAGGGTTATGTGGAGCTCGCCATTTCTATGCATGGACAAACAAGTGGAAGAGTTGACGTATTCAGATTCTCATCGTCGGACTCTTCTTACTTACTATAAATTTTTAAAACTAGATTCAAATACTTACCGCACTCTAGAATGTTCACTTTGAGTAAATTCAAATTCAGACTTCAATGCTATGATGTACCTCTTGGATAACTAACTTGTCCAGCCTGGTAGTCAACCTCGTAAGAAGCGTGCCGATTATGGACTCACTTCTACCGAAAATGGTGGAGAGTCAAACTCCCGACACCTCGAACGCAAACGCAAGTTCCAAAAGGTTCCGACTGCGATGAAGATTCCTCGTTTTTAATCATATATGGTGCTCCAATATGGAGCTATTAATTACTCACTTCACCGCAGCACTGCAGCCGGAACCACATGTTCATATCACAAATTATCCACCATTTATACATCACTTTACAACTCAAATCGGAGTTAGATTGTCTCTAAGGGAGCATGCGGAACCAGATCACAGTCATTTCGACACTTCTCAAAATAGCAGTTGTCAATGAGTTTCAGATGCTAGGAAGCGCTGCATACACAAACCGCAGCAGTTGATTAGCTATGGACGTGCTATAATCAGCAGACAGTAGTGCTTGGTTAATTTCTTTCCTCGGAATGTGGAACAATATGGTAGTTCTCATCTTAACTTGGCATGGCATGCTACTGTGGTCGGTCGTCATTGCAGTCAAGGTTTGCAAACTGGGATCGACAATGGAGGCTTGCGTCGATGGTCTTATCCTGGTTTTTACGATTGTGCTGGGAGAGTTACTGTCACCAAGGCCGGGTCGACAACCCTTTGACTGATTTCCTGCACAAGATCCTAGCTGGCAGGTAAGCCAGTATTGGAGGTGATCGAAGGGATCGAAGTCCGAGAATGCTGGCAGGTCCACCAGTTCTGCAGCGAAGAAGCTTCCACAGTCGGCATGTCCAGTATCGGCGCAGCTTCTTCAATCGGAGCCGGGTCTGTGTGCCTTGAAGCTCCGGTTGATGAAGCTGCGACAGTCGGGGAGCGCAGCATTGGTTCAGAGTCTTCAATCGGCTGGTCTGTGTGGCTTGAGGCTCCGGTTGAAGATGCGTTGACAGTGTGAGAGTGTGCGGGAGCCCAATATTGGTGCATCTTCTTCATTCGGCAAGTGGTGTGCGTGAAGTCGTCGTTCGACTGCGTGAAGACGTCCCTCGGCTATGTGAGCACAGCAGGTTTTGACATTTCACCATACATCTCTCCTTTCAGACTATACTAGATACTAGAATTTACATGATTATCTTCATAAGATATCCAACATGCTTAGAGAATTACCAAAACTAACCACAATCATTTTGATAACGTAACGTGTTCAATATATAATCGCACAAATTTGCTGCAATTTCAGCATGGAAAATATAGAGAGCTTCAATCATATGCTTATTAAGCTACAATTGGTGTTGGAAGTGCATCACAACTACCTAGTTAAAGATGAAGTACAACGACCTAGTTAAAGATGCAGTACAACTACCTAGTTAAAGATGCATTACAACTACCTAGTGAAAGATGCATTACAACTACCTACTTAAAGACATGTACAAGAGATGTTATGAGACACCTTCTATTAGTTTGAAGATTGTTGTCTTGAGGAACTATGACTTAAGTAGAACGAAAACCAGACTACGTACATGAGTATCATGTATTTCTAGGGAATTGACTCTAGTAGGCCTAGTACACCTTACAAGAAAACAACCGGCTGAAAGACACTTCTCCCGAAAATCGTGGAGAGTCGAACTCGCGACCAAGTCACACGAACGCAAATCCAAGCCTTGCCCAAAACGATTCCGCCAACTTGGCTCGTTATGGTATTCCATCATGGAGACACTCTCCGGAACCACATGCTTAAAACAGAAATTAAAGCAGAAATTACATTGCACTATTTATACATCACTTTGCACTATTTATACATCACTTTGCAACTGGTAGTGGAGTGAGAGTATACCAGATCACACTTCTTCCGGAAGTCGTGGGGATTTGAACTCCCGACCATGTCCTTCGATCGCAAATATGTAAAGAAGTTCAACCTTTGCCCAAAAAGTGTGGTTCCAACTACGGTGAAGCTGCCTTTTTTTTTATGTATAGGGCTATGAGTTATCCACTCAATCATCACCGCAGCTGGAACCACATGCTCACGACTGAGTTTTTGCAGAATTTATACAATCAGTTTCCTCTTCTCTTTTAGTCCTTCTCATGTTTATCCGCTTCTTATGAGGGGATGAGGCCAGTTACATATTAAATCTTGTAAGGAAGGAACTCAGACACTGGAAAAGGTATCGTCAATCATGCATTCCAGATTCTCAAAAATGTTAATGAAAGTTTTGCTCGTATGCATATGTTGAAACTCTAGTGACCTAGCGAGTGAAATACCATTTGAGTGAACTATTTGTGGGCTCTTGGCCCCTTGTATTATGTATAAGAGTGTACATGATCTCTCTACCAGTAAGGACGACCGTTAACTTCCACAGGCATAGTGAAAGAACGAATGCTAAACATGCTTTCTGATACATTATCTACTTACTGTATATAAATACACTTATGTTACACTCTCAGAAACATGTTGAGTTGCACTGTTGAAACTTGATCGATGTCAATGAGCTCCAGATATGGGATTCACGAACCGCAGCGGTCGACGAGCAATGTAATTGCTATAATTAGCACAATACTGAATGGTCAATGCCGTGCCTCGAATTGTGGAACAATATGGTAGTTCTCATCGTCTTCATTTGGAAGTTTCTGGGGTCGCACGTCATTGCAGACAGTCAAAGTTTGCAACACTGGGATTGACGATGGAGGCTTGCGCCGGCCGATGGTCTGAGCCCGTACCGATCTTCTAGATTGGAGTCTGTGTGCTTCACGATGTGGTGTTAGCAGAGGGTTACTGTCAACCGGCCCCGATCGACAACCCAGCATCTGATTTGGAGCACTGATCAGATGCTTGCTTTGCTAGCAGTCTAGGAAGGTGGAGGGATCGAACTCCAGGAATGTTTGTGGCATGTCCGGCAGTTCTGCAGCAATGCTGCCTGAAGAAGCTGGCGAGTCCCGTATCGGTGGAGCTTCTTCCATCAGCAAGTCTGTGTGGCTTGATGGAGAAGCTCCGGCAGTCGACAAGTCCAATGTAGGTGGAGCAGGTATTTCTTCAAGCTGCTCCGGGTCTGTGTAGCTTGAAGAAGCTCCGGCGGTCGGTGAGTTCAGTGATATTGGTGCCGCTTCTTCAATCGGAGCCGGGTTTGTATCACCTCGTCGTGAAGCGATGATCTGTCCACTTACTTCTCTCAGCATCTTGCGCAGCCGCGAGGCAAACTCATTCTGGGACAAGTTAGAATCAATGACTGGAAGGGCCTGACAAAGCTCATGGACGTCGAAATTCCTCTCACTGTCAGACTTGAAGTAGCAGAGTGCGACATCGTACGCAACCGCAGCTTCCTCCGCAGACCCGAACGTGCCCAACCACCACTTCTCGGAGGATCTCGGCGGACGAATCTCGCTCACCCACTTCGTTCCCTCGCGGCACCGCACTCCCTTGTACCCCGGCACACCCTCACTGCTGCTGGGTCCACGATGATGTTGAGTCTTCTTGGACTTCTTCCCGCTGTGCAAGTTCTTGTGGCCTCCGAGGGATTGCGGAGACGTGAATATCCTCATACAGACATCACACTTATAGGTCTTCTTACGCCCTAATCTTCCACCTTGAACCTGATTGTTGCCACCCACCCGCCTCCTGAGGACTCTGTGAACGCGCATCCGCTCCTCACTTCCCGCTCCCTCGCTCAACGACTGCGCTTCGACATCCATCGCCGAGCCCTCCGAGTGAAGCGTGCTATCCACCGACTGTGTACGCCTGGCGGTCACCGGAACCTCCCCCGACGCTAACAATTCCTCCAGGAGTCTATCCATCTCCATCCCAAACAGGCTCTGCATCAAAATCAATCAGACTCTTTGGGTCTGGATCGAAAGAACTCAGAGGAGCCCTGCCCATACAATTGTATACACAACCCTGTCTATGAAACCCTGTGAGTGCACAGAAAGAACGTCCAAGAGAGAGAGAGAGAGACTCGAGAGGACCGAGAAATGCGAATACTTACAGTTAGATGCACGGAACACGGCTATATTTATAATCTAAAAGATGGGAACCAATCAACCTTGCCGACATGAATCGCATTTGATCAATTTCAATATGTCTGCAGGAGCACAGGTGTTCGCCCACCGTTTGTCTGTACCGATTGATTGATCGCATGGATAACGACCGCAGGCGTCTCGAATCCTGGCTCTTCCAAAAAATGCCTGGGAGCTACAATTAGAGTACGTAGAAAATTGCAACCATGCACCGCTTTTCAGGCACCACATGCGCACTTTCTTAGCAGACTTTGACCGACCCTAGCTTGCATCCAAATAAACCGCTCCGGGAAACTGTCATGCAACTTCACTCGAAAAGGGGATCTCTACTTCGCGAAGAGTCGGATTACTAGTTTCTGTCACGTCTGCATTTCAATTGGGTTATGAAGCTTTGATTGTAGCTTTAGCTTTTTCCGATGAGACCATTCATGTTGCAGATTCCTGATTCTACGGAAGTTACTCAGTGAAGCGCCGTTGTACATTCGATAGTACATGTGCACATGGATCGGTAGGGGTTCAAGCCTGAAATTGGTGCACACCCAGAAATAGAGAAGTTTGTAACCAAGTCGTTCATTGCAGCATCGGAATCGGAGTAAGGTCAGATCTGGTACCGACAATCATTGTGGCTATTTTAGAGTCCTCGAAACTACCGGTGGATTCCCGGAATGGTAGCTTCTCAGGGTCCCTTTAGAGTATGGACCATGAAGATTGACCATGGCCTTTTAAAATTTGTGATTGTAGAGTAAAGTGCTCTTGGTCCCATTTGGCTTTACACTAGCATGAAAAAAGGAGAAGGATCACTAACTTTGAGGTCCCCAAAGTATGCTAAATTTTGCATAGTGGATAATGTTTTCATGGTCTTCTTGATGATAGTTGAGTCGAGGCAATTACCTCGACTCAACTACAATCAAGGAGACCATGAGGCTCCAAAATCATTGATTGGCTAGTGTTCAATTATTTAGATAGAGAGGAGGAAAAAGGGGAGGGGAAGAGGGAGAATGATGAGGATTTATATTAGAATATTGAGCTTAAAGTTCTCCTAGTCCAAATCCACTTTACACTACAAGAGTGACCAAGCCACTCAAAAATTCATTTTGATTTATCATGGTCACGGCTCTTGACCAATAGCCATGACCATGGAAATGATTTTATTTTTTTGGTCATGGCTCTTGGTCCATAGTGTAAAGGGACCCTCGGAGTCGCTTGTTTTATAACCATGACCATGGCCTTCTAAAACTTGTGATTGGAGAGTAAAGTGCTCTTGGTCCCATTCGGCTTTACACTACCTTGAATAAAGGAGAATGACCACTAACTTTGAGGTCCCCAAAGTATGCTAAATTTTGCATGTAGGATAATGTTTTCATGTTCTCCTTGATTATAATTGGGTCGACAACTCAAGGAGAACATGAGGGTCAAAAATCATTGATTTGCAAATGTTCAATTATTTTAAAAGAACGGAGGAAAAAATGGTAGGTAAAAGAGAGAATGATGAGGATTTATATTAGAGAATTGAGCTTAAACTTATCCTCGTCCAATTTATCCACTTTACACTACAAGAGTGACCAAGCCACTAAAAATTTAATTTTTGATTTATTATGGTTATTGGTCTTGCCCAATGATTTTGATTTCTTGATCATGGCTCTTGGTCCATAGTATAAAGGGACCCTGAGTTATAAAAAAAGGTATGCACCTATGGTCAAAGTAGCTAATTGTGGGTGTTTTTTCTTTGGTGTGGTGGCTTTTTCTCAATTTTGGGGCTATGTAATTATGTGTTATGGAGTTTGTATAGTTTTGTGCATAACTTTCTAGTTTACAAGATCATTCATGTTCCGAAACTCCTCCTACTTTCAATACGGTGAATGTAGGAAAACTGACATTTGACATTCTCGATGACAAGCAAAGTTATAACTTCTTCACTTAGAATATGTTTTGGGTCCATTTTGGGTCTAATATTAAGCCCATTCTTTTTGTTAGACTCAATTAATCAAGAAAGTGTAAAAGGCAACTCTTGCATTTGGGATTTCAAATACGGAGTATGATTTACCATAGTAAGCCAATTTTGTGAAATCCAATTTTAGTTTTTTTAAAATGTTTTATACACGACCGTGATCCAATTTTGTGAAATTCAATTTTAGTTTTTTATAGATGTTTTATACATAACTCTGATCTTTAGATGACACCCAACAACTTTGTATTTGGAAGATTTTATTTGCACAATTGATGACTTTGTGCAAATGTGTAAAAATCTCATACATTGTTTTGGTTCAAGGGTGTCACTGAGATGGAGGTAAACAACTTCGTAACTAATGATTTTTTCATTACGATAGGTATATCATTAAGATTTTCACTTCAAAGTGAAAATGATGAAATTATGTGATTTTGTTCATTATGTGATTTTGACTATTAAGCACTAAGGGGATCCTTACGGGCGGCAGCGGCAGTGGTAGAGCAGGCTAGGCATGCAAGTAGGCAGGGCCGGCCAGCTCACCTGCCTGCCCCCCGCAGCACCAGACGGGCGACAGCGCCAATAGCTTCAAGAGAACGCACGCGCCAATAATAGGATCAAAAGTGCGATGATAGCAGGCAGCAGCTCATCAAGGAAGGAAGGTCGCACCGCAGGAGAATGCACGCGGGAGAGATGGCCATTGGCCGGGAGGCCGGCAAACTCGGGTTGCCGTAGTCGAGCACCTGGAAGTTATCAGCGATGCAACTACCGCACCACGTCGGAGTTGCCGCTGCGGCATAAAATTGGACCAATGGCCTGCCGTGTTTCTGTGCCACTGCTACCCGTATGGCTTACTCCTAATACGCACAATCTATGAAGCCTCATGACTCAAAACTTGACCCATGTAGCTTATGATAATTATTATTTTACTACAAGATGATATAGTTTAGATTTCAACTTCATTTCCATATACAACACTTTTTATAAAATGTGTTGTTTGGCCATAGATAGGTTGGAACATATAGGGGTTAAGAACTCAAGAGCCATAACCATGGAAAAATCTTCATGGTACATATTTAAGAATACTGAACATTGCTCGCATCCATTCTGTCTGTTTACAGACATTATCGACAGACATTCTGGTGACTCATACAATCCATCCTTCCAGGATTCACTGAAAGGTGGAACCTGCAAAATCTGTACATTATTCGCAAAACCAATGCTTGTAGCTAGTTACCGCTACTCAAAATTTTCTGTATGCGGGTGGACAGTCAAGCCTTTGCCTAACTATAAATGACGATTCGCCAAAGAGAATAAACTCCAACTCTTGCCCTGCTTGAAGACCACTTTCAGTCTTAAATTCCTTCCAGCCATCCGTAAAGGAAATTCTTCTCTTGTCTTTATCCATTCTCCGAGTGCAAGCCACATTATACATCGGGGACTCCACATGTAACCACCGAAGTGAAACGAAATTGGCTAGTCGGATGCCGTAAGTTCTCACAAATTTGCAGGGAAGCTCCTGCACCACCAAAAAATTAGAAAGAATCCTTCACGGTGTAACCATCATAATGATAGATGCTCTGCCATGTTGTTGCAACGGAATGTATCTTATGGCAAAATGTGGGAAATTGAATCTAGCGCTCACCAGTGTAGAGCAGTGACTTCGTGTTAATTTCTTGTAAAAGCTTGGTGGTGCTTTCGGCAGCTTCTTTCGAGGAGCATCCTCATGAACTTGACTTCTTTTTCTCACATATACGTTCCATGGACTGTCGATCATGTTGTTGAAGGACCTCACAAGATCCTGATGCTTGACCATCTGCAGAGACTCAGCTTCTTGAAACCTTTCCCATGAAGAATTCTTCTTGCTTTTCTGCAATGTTACAACAAAGATGTAAGTACGTCTGCGAACTCGGGCAACTAATTATGCTATTGTTTGAATGACTCGGGGGTGAAATTTCATTAACAGGATAAGCAATGATCTGCCTTGCATTCACATACTCTGCATTGCACTCAGTCCCTTATCAATTGCAATCTGTTTATAGTGGAATCTGACAACGCTTCAGAACAGATGTAACGCTCGTCTCCGTTCCGGAGATATCTTTAGATCGAGATCGGCATTCAAGAACTTTACCGGTGCTAGAGTGTGCGACTTGCTGAAGGACGATTCTCCATCTCTTGAGGCAGACTGGATAGCATTCGCCTCTGTGCATCTAACCGAGTGCAGCTTCGACTTCTTTTTCTCGGCAGCCACGTGCTGAACTTTACGCTTGGGAGACGCGGACTGTGTTTCACTGACTTCTTTGAAGCGAGGAAATGCATTCCGTGAAATGAATACTTCGAACTCGGACATGGCCGTCAGTGTAAATGTGACATGGTCCCCTTCAACAAGGCAATTAAAGGAGGCGAAGGCACACCATCCTTGACAAAGCATGACTTGCGGCTGCCTTTCAGGATGATAAATCACAACGTTCACACTCCATGTTCTTCCTGTAGCTCTTGAAAATAGATTAACCGTCTCTTTTATCTTATCCCCGTGCTCTCGCACAAACCAAATCGGCACTGTCTGTAAGAAAACAAAAAAATGTTATCAACTCCAAATGAAGAACATCAAGACTCCTCCAAGAACGCCGATTCTCCACTCACCAGCTTCGCGTACTTGTTTTGAAACGGCGAACTCGTAGCCGTAATCGTCGATTCGAAAAAAATTCTCCTCTGCGGAACCTGTATGCACACAATCTTATAAAAAATTTAAATTCCCGCTCAATCCAAAATCTAACTAAAATCATCAAGAAGTCATATTATGACAAAATCTTAACCACGAGATGTACCGAAATGCTCCTCTGCGGGACCTGCAAGTCCACATTTGACTCAATCTCAGACTTCACTTCCATCTTAGTAACTACTGGTCTCAAAAAAGCTCAAGAATGATCATCCTGAGAGCGCAAAAAATGGAGAACAAAAAAAATTGATTGATTGTGAGTTTGAGATCATCATTTTACACTAAAAAATCAAGTAGATGTAATGAGCGAGATTTTTCCTGATGTGGACGATTGATATGACTTGAGTAAGAGATAGGGAAAGCCAGTCGATTCAGAGTTCCGCAAAATCTTTTTCGCCATCGCCAGATCAGATTGTGATTCTCCGTCTCCTTAACACACAGCTCACGTCTCGACTTCTCATCATTCAAAGCTCGTCATTCACGATTTTCATCCACTTTGGATGAGCGTTTTCGTTATTCGCACTAAATGTATAAGGAGATGGATGAATTTTGATGGATGTCGACTGGGTTTCATCACCAGCCTCGGCTCTACTCACTCCCTCCTGTTTTCCAAGTTTTGTTGCAATTGATTTTCTTTTTTGTATACAAGAATGCGGGCAAGAGGGAGGTAGTAAAAGCCGCGGTAGCTTTTGTTGTTCGGTTGCTCTTTCTGTTTCGATCGATCTCTTAACTGCTCATGGATTAGGGTTTTAGAAACCACTAGGGTTTGAGAAGCGGTTGAGAGAGAGAGAGAGAGCAATGGGGACTCCGGATGTGTTGATGATAGAGGCAGCGCCAGGGGCGAAGGAAATTGAGCAAGCTAAGTGGCGTGGTGGTGCGACTCCGGATGAGGGCGTGGTGGATGCACTCCCTTACATCGATCATGACTACGCGGACCCTAAGGTGAAAGCGGAGGTCGATAAAATGATCGCGGAGGAAATGCGATTGAGCTCCAAGAAGCCTGCTGATTTCCTTGCTGAGCTTCCGGCTGTGCCTTCCATCAATCCTCAGGTATCGCTGTTTGGCCTGAATGACTTTGAACATTTCAAGCAATATTTTTCACCAGGGTGCGCCAGGGTTATAAGATTCTCATTTTTAACGCAGCAAATATTTCATAATCTCCGAATGGTGCTAATATCACTCGATAATAATGATGTTTCTTTTTATCAGGATCATCCAATGCTTGCGAAAGAGTTCGACCGTGTGCGAGCTGGAAAAGCTCCGGTAATGTTGGACCTTTCCCGGTATGGCTTAGAGCCTCCGCCGTTGAATAGACGCAACGATGTAGGGGCCTGGAAGAATGCTGTTCAAAATGCGAAAGCACAACTACAACACCAAACTTTGAGGTTCATTGTCTTTCCATTTCACCTCCTATTCTTTCCAATGCTTGTCTGACTTTCCTATGAGCTACATCTGTCTCTCCCGGAGAATTATCGAAGCATAGTTTTCCAATGCGCATTGTCTGTTACAGATATTGAGGAGTGAGGTGAATTTAATTATGGATTAGAAAATCGCAGTTTTTGAAGAATAAGTTCGAACACCATTAGTTAGTGTTCTCCTCGTGGTTCCTGTTACTGAGTAGAGCGCACTGTTTTGGATGCAGACTTGAGAACCTAGAGCTAATGGTGAAGTATGGTACTAATACATGGAAGGTTCACAATCAACATCTTGAAGCTTTCCAGGCGAGGTTGGCCTTTTTGACCTTGTTCAAATTTCCGTCTTTCTGTTTGTTTATGAAAGTTTGAATTGTTTTTTTCGTCGGGTGTAGTTTATTCAAGTGCTGCTATATGTTCACTACTGAATGTTTTCACTGTGGCATCAGGTTAAAAGACACTGCTCTCGAATTCCAGCGTGAGATTGAATTATTGAATCGTGAACGGAAGCTTAATCAGGTCAGGAATCTCTCCACCGTTATCCTTTTCTATTCCTACAGAATGTAGTTGTACTGTGGGACCCTTTTTAGTTTTTTTACTAGCATATCCGTTGTTACTCTTTCTTTGCAATGATGTGCGACACCTTCTGATAAGTGATCTGTATGTGCATTATAGCAAGCTGCGGCTGTTGAGCTCAACTTATTAAGTTCCCAGTGGAAAGAAATTAGTCAGAAGAACTTGGACATAGAAGATGCTTGCCTGAAACTGGAGCTCGAGGTCATCAAACTCCGTGAGGAAGCTGAACAGAAGTGAGCGTCTTTACTCTTTTCTTTTGATTCGTTTCTAGAAGCTGCAACAATGGCTCGTGGAACGATGTCTCATTCATTGTTACTTAATATTAATGGTCTTGCCTTTTTACTTCTCATTTTGCAGAGGAATTGATCTTACCCGACCACCTCAATCAGGGAGTTAACGGTCAAGTAAACAATCATCTAGTTCTTTTCTTCATGTACCATGAGTATCCTCGTAGACATGAAACGTTGTCGGTACTAGTATGCTTCTGAACTACATGGTGCGAGATGGAGCAAGAGCTTCACATCATCTACCTTTTCTTGTCGCTACTTATAGATTGTATCTTTGATGGTGATGCTGAATGCTTCTTCCTAATTTCTTTTGCACCTCGAGTTTCTCGGTGATCTGTGTCACAATGAACTGCTTCTTTTGTTCACACATTGCTTGGGTAAACGAATTGAAGTAAGAACTTTATTGGCAAGTTTTTTCCTTTGGACTTAGAACGTAAAATACAAGACTCACCTTGTGCTCTACTACATTAGAATACAGTTTTTGACTATCTTGCACATCAGTAGGCGTTGCTAATATTGAGTTTTGAAATGAAATCTTCTGATTACAAAACTTGGACTACAAGATAACCCATCAAAAGTTCAAGACTTAACCCTTGGTAGATAATCCATTAAGAATGTAAAACTTAATTGCATTGTAGAATTTTGGAGATGAATCTTCAAATAATAATTGGTAGGTTGTAGAATTTTGGAGATAAATCTTCAAATAATAATTGGTAGGTCTCAAGATTTGACCATTTGGACCTATGTTTTAAGGCATTGACCATGGGAGCATATGAGCATATTATGGTGAATTTGAGTGCCTTCGACTTATATGTAAAGTGGTAGGGGTCTCTCAAGGTTATGATTCTCACTTAAGTAACCTCACTTAGCAAGTACCACCAAATCTCTTTAAAGTCAAGAGCCCCTAAAATTGCCAAAACTCCTCAAAATGACCCTCTTTCGAGTTGAAAATTTTCAACTTTTGATGTAAACTAAAGTATGTAATAGTAAGATCTTACACCTAACTTGTTCATGTATGTGTGTACCAAAACTTAGTTTTTAATTGCTTACCGATTGTGAAATTGTAATATTCAAAGTTAGAAAAAAAAAGTCTTTTTCCCTTGTTGCAAATTGCATAGACATGTTCTCAACTCACTTAGGAACAAGGATTTAAATAGTCAAATTTACTCTTACAATTGTTTTCCTTGGGCTCATATCCTTGTACAAAAAACCTTATATCCAAGTGCAAATAACAAAACTTGAAAAAATGTATTCTCAGTTTTTGGTGAAAATTTTGAAGTTCTTACAATCTTATTTCTTTCGGGCAGGTTTTGAGAATAAACAAGCATATACACATTTTAAGAGTTTCCAAATAGTGTTTTCAAACTTTGACCGTGACTATCTCGTGAAGTGAGGAATTTTGAAGCAAAAAATGACTCTTCCGAAAGGTATGGAAAAACTCAACAACGTGCAAAATGGTTTCAATTTCGTACAAGCTGAGTAAAGTAGATAAGGGGCTGACCAGACTCCCATAACAACCCGTTTTGGGCTCTTTTCAAAAATATTGGTAGGGATTTTTCAAGAGTATGATCCTCACTTATGCGATCTCATTTAGCAAGTACAAGCAAGCCTCGTGAAAGTGAGACATATACAAGTCATGATATCTTGCATAGTATCACAAGATACTTTATTGGAAATTCTTATATATAATATTGGACTATGTTTGGCAAAGTTCATAATTTAAGTTTGTAAGAAACATAATTAACCCCTAAACTACCAAGGCCTCCGATTAGGAGATTTGCGATTTCGGGCAGCCTAAGTTAACCCCTAAAGGTTCTTGATGCAAAATTGTAAAAATGGACATTCCCTTACTTCAAGCCTAAAAACTCTCAATCTAAGAATTATTTGCAAGATCCAACTGTAAGATCTTGAAGTTAACTTAACCTTCCACTCACTTGCCAAAATTGAACCGTTAATTCTTCTTCATTTGTGAGATTATAATGGTCAAAGTTGGCTGAATTTTGGACCCCAAAAAGCAGTTTTCGCTTTCCTGGACCTTTAGGGGTTAAGATGTTAAAAGTAATATTTTTGCCTAGGAGTTTTACTGGATGTTCCCTATACTACAAGGTATGTGTGGGAAAATTTGCAAAGTCAAACTCCACCTATGGAGTCCTTAAACGCAAATTTTAGTTTTCAGCCTTAGGGCGGGCAGAAAAAACTTTTTATTTTTACCTTTTTTAAAAATTGTTTTTTTGGAAATATTTTCTTGATTGATTTTGTACTTAGATTTCCAAGTGACCCAAGTTGAAACTTTTACCAATCCTACAAGGGCACCCTTCAAAAATTACAAGAGCTAGATTCAAAGTTTTCTTTGATATTTCAAATTTTTCTCTCAATATTTGCCAAAATTTGAGATTTTGGAATTTTTTGTATTTCTTTTTTCTTGAAATTCAGAAACTCAAGAAGGTATATACTTACCGTTCATTTTTCTCTTAAACCATATACAATAAACCTGGTGCATGTTTTACCAAATCCTTGATTTCTACCTTCTTCTAGTAAATAAATTGCATGAAGGTTCAAAAAGCAAAATGAGTGTCTAAAATTTTGCATGGGCATGCCCAACTTAGTTATATACATGGAAAAAAATATGAGCTAGATGTCTAAGGTAATAAGCATCACGTTTCTCTTTGCACAAAGTCGACTATGTTTGCTGAAAAAAAATTTGCATCAACTTTGAATGTTGTAATCTTACAAATGGCTGCGATCCAACGGTTGAAACTTCAGCCACTACCTCTAATAATAGTTCTCTTCAAGATCATACGGTTGAAAGTTTCAAAAAAGTGTAAAAAATATTCTCACACTCCAAGGTTTACAAGGTGGTATGGAATTGCAATTTTGGAGTTTGGAGCTCACAAAACACCATGGTCGTTTAGGGGTTAAGTTTGTAAGAAACATAATTAAAACGTCAACAAGGCACACAAACACATTTGTATTTGTTTGCTCAACAACCATTCTCCTCATGGTTCGGGAAGTTTTTTGACTTTTATTGGCTAATAAGCAGCATTTTCCACACCCAATTGGTTTTTCTCAAATCTCTTCCGGCAATTACCTTATTTTATACTGAGAATAGAAACTTGTATGTAATTTTCATCTGTTTTTAGCCGGTGGTTTCATGAATGGATCGGCCAGTGTGCTAAATCCATCGGTCGATATTGAACTAGTCGTCTGTTCTTCCCGATCATCGACTCTCCTATGCGGAAAATTCTCTAAAACATAACCTAATTCCAAAAAAAAAAAAAAAAAAAAAAAACATATTTCATAAAACATCATTCTTTTCATAACCTTGGTCAAAAGGTGCCCTCAACAAAAAAGAGTCTCCACAACCGTCCCACGTGGCAGAGAAGACAGTAGCCACGCGGCACTGACACGCTGGACAGATTCGTAAACGTGTCACTCGCCGAAAGGCCACGTAAGCAAGCTAATCCTCAAGACGCAAGACGGAATCTTTCAACACGAAAGACCCAGTCGCCTCAAATCGGACTTGTCGGTGGATACCTTCCCCGAAGAAAACGCAACAATCCCCACAATCACAATACAATCGCTATCTGCCCATTTCATCTCATTCCTCACATTTGATCGAACAAGCCACCGACACCCAACTCTTCATCGATCGCCTGCCGAGGTAAGCGTCCCTCCATTGGGGTCACTCTCTCCCACTCAAATTAGGGTTTCTTGTTCCTTGCTTGCTTGCTTAGTCCGTTTGCAGCAAGAGTCTTTGGATCTGCTTGTTGGGGTCGCTCTCCCATTCAAATTAGGGTTTCTGGTTTCTTGCTTGCTTGTTTTGGCAAGAGTCTTTGAATCTGCTTGTTGCACGAGAGGTTGTTGCAGGAGAGATTGGAGCTTATCACAGCCACAAGGGCTTGGCTTAGAAATTTCTGTTTCTGGTGGGGCTCTCTCCCCTGCCTTTTGGGCTATTCGGGTGTTATTGTTGATCACCCCGGAAAGGGCTTTTCACTGCAGGAGAGCATTGCAGCCATGTCGTGGTTGAAGAAGTATTTGCCGGGAGGTGGAGGGAGCGGCGACCACTCCACGCCGTTTATCATCGGAAGCGACAAGTGGATGAGCAGCACCACGCATCATAAGGGAGAGAAAGCAGACCCAGTCGTCTCTCAACCCTCACTGGATCCAGAACAAGTAGACGATGTTGTAGCAGCAGCAGCTTCCAAGCCAGAGATGGCTCGCTCGCAATCGTTTGCGCCTCCGTTGCAATCCTCCTCGTCCGGCGAGCTTCCAAGGTCGGCGTCCATGGGCAACAAGAAGAACACGAGCATGTACCCACAGGTTCATCAACAAGAGGATTCTTCTTCGTTGTATCCCAAGATCTATGAAGGCGGAGAGGATGAGGATGATGATGAGGAAGAGGAGGCGCCATTGGATCCTCGCGAGGAGTGCTTGGTGACCGTCCCCAATGCAATCGTGCACCTGGTGGACGAGAATCAGAGCCCGCACTTGGCCACCGGCCATTTCTCCATCATTCGGATTGCGCAGAAAGGGAATGGCATTGTGGTGCTGGTGCGAGTCGGCGAGAATCTGCACTGGCCGTTGATGAAGGACGAGCCTACCGTGAAGCTCGACCCCACTCACTACTTCTTCACCATCGCCGTCCCCTCCGAGCTCGATTCCGAAAGCGAGGACAAGAACATGGAGACGTTGAACTATGGAGTCACGTTTCCGGATGCGAAGAAGCACGAGGATGAGATGAAGCAGCTGGATAAGATTCTTACACAGTACAGTTTCTTCTCGTCTCCCACTCTTGTTCAGGGTGATGAAGCTCTGGCACAGAAAACCAAGGAACTCTCTCTGCAACAGGATCAGCAACAGTCCAAGGATAAGGATACGAGTGTAACATCTCGAGACTTTTCCAACCAACAGCATGGCGGCAAAGTGGTCTCCAGCGACGTCCTCTCCAGTGATGGCAAGCAGGTAATTATACTCCATACTGCAAATTGCCCATCATGACTTGTCCATACAAATGTAAAACAATGTGCAATGTTACCTTGAATGCATGTTACCGTCAAATTGTTACACAATGTGCAATGCTACCGTCAATGCAAACGGTTTATTATGACTTGTCGAGTGTTGTGCTGAGAATGATGGGGGGGGGGGGTGTGTGCAGGTGGTGGCGACGGAGGAGAATCAGGCGGAGTTTTGGACGACGATGGCGCCGAATGTGGACGATTACGGCTCGAGCGCGGCCAGGGCGATTGCGACGGGGTCAGGGCATGTGATCCGCGGCATTTTCTGGGTGCGTGACTCCACCGTCACCCGGCTGGAGAGTGGCACCATCTACCTCAAGAGCAAGATGAATCCCGCCGACAAGCCTCGCCCCATCAGCCCCACCACCCTCAAAAACTTGAAACGGTACCACCTTTACTCCCTTCCCTCACCCTAAATCTGTAGTAATCCTCGGACTTAATCTGCTGCGGCATTTTTTTGTCAATGAAAATGTGGCTTCGCACATGAATCACTCATCATTCATACTTGAAAGTTCTAGAGCTCTCAAATAGTAACAAACTCATCAAACATTCCTCCACATACACTCAAGCTAAAGATGTGGGTCTCCAAATTTCATGCAAATTGGTGGAATGGCAGAGTGCGGAACATGTCGAGGGCGACGGAGAATGTGGCCAAGGGAGTGCTCAAGGGGATTGTGACAACAGCAGGCTTCTTCTCCGGATCCGTCATCAAGTCCCGAGCTGGAAAGAAGATTTTCAAGCTCATGCCTGGGGAGGTGGCGCTCGTCTCCTTGGATGCTTTTGGTATGTAACTCTACCACATTCCTTCCCTTTTTTTTTTTCTTCTGATGAATCAATTATTTATGTATGAGATTGCAAATTTTTTATGCAAATTTGACATGTGCATAAATAGTCAAGTTAACTTCAAGATCCTATGGTTGGATTTGCCAAAGAACTCTTAGACCTTGAGTTTTTTTAAGACTTCCAAGTGGGAGAAGGTCGTTTTTGATAATTTAGGCAATTGTGCGACCATGTACCTTTAGGTTAGGGGGGTTAAATGGCTTCACAGTTGTTGGTGTGTTTGTTTGTTTGTTGCAGGCAAGTTGTTTGATGCTGTGGAGAAAGCCACCACGGACGTGCTGCAGTCTACCTCTTTGATGACACAGAATGTCGTCGCTCATAAGTACCATTTCTCTCCATTCTTCTCTGAAACATCTAGCTACTTTTTAAAGTCCACAAGCAACAACAGATAGGGAAACAAGAATGCACAGTCTGAATAGTATGGTTTTTTTGTCTAGATTCAATGTAAAGTGGTATCTTCTTGTTTTGTCTACAACACATCCATGTCTCTTCCAAACAACGTGGTATGTCAACAATGTGACTACCAATGAAACCAAACTTCTACTTTTATACAACAGAACACACTCCAAACAACCACTTTACTGATTTTTGGTTTCTATATATACAGCGTTTACCTTGAGAGGGGTTAATAGTCATATACCACTGTTGTTATGTCTTGTGGGCATGTCGTAACAGTGTGTTGCAATGTTGTGCAGGTTTGGAGAGGAAGCAGGGAAAGTGACTGAAGAGACATTGGCGACTGCAGGGCATGTAGTGGCAACAGCGTGGACGGTGTCGAAGCTGCGGAAGGCTTTCAATCCCAAGGATGGTGTCAGGCCTGGTCTCACCAAAACTGGCTTGGTCAAAGGCTTAGCCAAAAATGCCATGAAAGGCAAGTAGATAGATAGCCTTTGTGTGTGTGTACCATTGTATGTGAATAATTTTCTCTTCATCTTTTGAGGTTATTGGAATTGGAATTTATTGGCTTGAGATGCGTAGTTTGCCAAGTTGGAGGTAGTACGACTTTAATTGCTGGTTGGTAGTTACAAAGTGTAGAGTAGCGGTGTGTTTTTTTTTTTTTTTTTAAAGAAATTGAGAAGTCTTTGTTGAGTTAGTTTATGAGTTAACCCATTTATCTTATTCATGGGTAGTTATGATTTCCTATATATAATTCTTAGTTGATAACAATTTTATTTGAGGCGAATGGTAAAGTGGATCCAATGTATTTACTCTTCTTATTGTGACATGATTAATGTTTGTTGTTTATCATGTAGACATTCTTGTAAGAAGAGTATTGAAGGAAATAAGCAAATAGATTAGTTTTGAATATATTATTGCATACAACTATGTGCAATTTGTAAATGGTACTCCCGAGTGAAGCTTGGTGACATGGTTCCATGTTCATGTATGCACGATTGGCTATCTTTTACAATTTATTTATTTGCGTAAAGACAATGGCATCTAGCAACCCACATCATTTTTTCATTTGTATCAAGAAAGCAAGAGTACAACTCCATCACTTTAGATTCGAATTTTAGTGTCCGTGCTTGGCAAGTTTGGTGTAAGACAATTTTGAAGTGGTGGGAATGAGTGGACTGGTTGTCAAATTCACAATGTATAATCGGAACTCTACCATGGTCTTCACCACGGAACGTTGGTCCGTCTTAAAAGCTCTTTCCATGTTATCTATCCTTGACATTACAAATGAGTGATACAATTGCAAAGCTCTGACGTTACATATGTATGTGGAGTTGTGTTCTCATGCATGGGGCCTTTGCTAGTAGATCATGAATGAAGCGTAAATCATGTAATTTGAACTTTACATCACCAATCACAATCTAATGCCTTCAATTAGTCTCACTTACAAGATGAACCTAAATGTTGTGGTATATTTTTTCTGATATAACGAATGGTTGCATGGTATAAATACTAAAAGTACAAAGTAGCTATATGTGAATATTCTTTTTCTTGAAATACGCACGTGTGTAGCCCTTGATATCAAGTACCTCATCAAATGCCTTAGCTATATTCTATCCCACCAATATCTTAGCCATCTTTTTGTTTGATTTTGGCCTTCTAGAAGGAAGAATACCTTTTCGGAGCAAAATTTGTGATTTGAGCCATTAAATGTGCTTATTGCAACATACATTACATCTCTTAGCAAATGTAAAGAAGCTACTAGACCTAACCTCGTAATTTATAAAGGCTACTTGATTAAATGGAGTCCTCTTTAGTTCAATTGCTAAATTAACATATCTAGAATTAATAAAGCATGAGCTACTCTTACCATTGAGTGGGTGCTCATTTTTGTTTTCAAATGGGTGCTCAATTTTGTTTTCAAAAAACTTCCAGCTATCTTTTTTATCTATAGTACGTTTTGGATGAAATTACATGGGTTGCGTTCCAAATCAAGTATAGTTTGTGTGGTAAATATTTCAAACCCTTAGAATAAAGTATAAATAAAAGGTATGCATTTTAGTGCAAAAAGCTCTTGTTTTTGAGTTTTCAAACATGGGGCATATTTTACCATTGTAAGGCAATTATGGAAAATCAAAAGGATGTTTTTTTTGAATTTTTTTAATCGAATCATGATCTTAACATGAAGGCTAACAGCTTTCTAGCTAAAATGCTTTTTGATCCAAATGACTTTGGTATTGGATTTGCAATGGTGTTTCTACAATGAAAAAAGTGAATAAATGGATGATTTTTGAGGAGCTATATCTCCTTCATCCACAGTTGGATTTTGACTTTGTTTTTTGGGATGGATTTGAGTTTGTGTCTAGTTCATGTGGCAAAACCTTGAAAAAATGAAAGATGCAATAAATATAAAGCATAGATTTGAGTGCAAAGCATTAAGTTTTGGACTATTTTTCCTTTGTAAAAGTTTTGGCAGTTTTTACCATTGCAAAGCCATTATTTGCACAATGAATTTTTTCTTAAAGATTTCTTTTGTTTGAGGATCTTATTGAGATGAAGGTTAACATCTTAGTAGTTGGTAAGTTTTCATCATAATAAATTTATTGGTAGCATTTTTACTTCAAAGTGAACATGTTGGGATTCTGTGATGTTTTTTGAGTACCAATATGCTATGATCTCCCAATCTATGAGGCCTCATGACTCAAGATTTGAGCCACAACATGTACAATATGTCTACTACAAGATTACACAATTGAGACATGAATAACTTATCTTTGTTTCCATTTATGACACTTTTTTTGAGAGTTTTTTTCCTTTTTGTACAAATGAGTAAAACCATTTGGGGGTTAATACACCCCATAGTTTCAAAACCCATTCCGAAATACTTATTATATATTACTTAGATTCATACATATCAAATTATGAGAGTGGCGAAAGTATCTCTCTACACTATAATAGAATACATTTTTGTGAATTTCCATTCTCCAGGAGCCACTTCAGAGATCCCACAGTAGCCTCCAAAAGTCAAAATGTAAAAAAAAAAATTAACCAAAAAGGTTGTGAAAAGGTTAACGGGCCGATGCCTCAAGCTCGCCGCGCTCTCCTTCTGCTGACTATACCCAATGAATGTGAATACACCCAACTAATGGTACAAAGCAATGTAAGAGCCACACTTGTTGAATTGGAGCTATTATTGGTGAATCCCAAATAACTTTGGTATTTGCAATGATGTTTCTACAATGAAAAAAAAAAATGAAAAAAATGATGATTTTTGAAGAGTTTCATCTCCTTCATCCACTGTTAGATTTTGCCTTTATTTTTTGGGATGGATTCCAATTATGATAATTACTTATGCCTTTGTATTTGTACAATATAATAAAATTGTTTTGGTGAATTTCCAATCTTGATGGACTGATCAGAGAGCAAGTAGCCCCTAAAAGCTGATTCTTTTTTAAAAAGTTTCAGAAAAAAGCCGTCGAAAAAGTAAAGAGGCCGAGAGGCGCTGGAGCCCTACTCCTCTATGTCTCTCTTGGCCGCGTCACTCTTGGCCGCTGCCCTAAGTGGTTCGATTGCGATGTGTTGATTGTGATTGCGGAGGGCATGAAGCTCATTGGGCTAGTAGTCAAGGTAATTACACATTTCTTAGAAAATTCAATTATTAATTGTTGAGTGACTTTATGCGCTCTGCAAAGCGCTTTGCTTGCTACAACGAGGGTAGCAATGCCGCACGAGCTTGTTATGGTTTGAATCGTGTGTGAGTTCTCTTGCTGGAGCTGGGGCAATAAGGGCAAAGATTGCTATCAATTGTCACAGATTATCAATTGTCAATTCATTGTGTACGCTTTGCCAAGCGCTTTGCTTGGTGAAAGAAGGCTAGCGATATCGCATGAGCTTGGTATGGTTTGAGGAAGGATTGTTTGTGAGTCCGCTCGCTAGAGCACCGACAACAAGGGCAGAGAAGTGCTCCGCTCACCAACTTGCACATTACAACAAGACTTCTCAAGGATTCGTGTGACTTTTGTAGTGATGTATCAATGGTGGCATTTTGATTTTCCTCTTCATGTACAATGGTGGCATTTTGATTTTCCTCTTCATGTACAATCTTATGGTATAGAAAAAACACGACGTAACTCTAAATGAAGAAAAATCTTCAGAAACAAACATTGCACATCGCACTTGAGAGATTACTTTGAGATGAATTCTTGGAAGCTCAAGCACCTCGGAACTGTTGTTTAGTTTCTAATATGATTAAAATGAAGGATGTTCCAGTGTTGTGAGGAAGTAGCTGTGGAGCATTCCAATATTGTGTACAGAGGAGGTAATCATTTACAATTGCTGCATGAAGGTACGTGGCTTTTCTTATTTTTCCTTCTTGAGCTCACTCCTAGATGCTCCAACTCTACTGCATTCTCTTCGACCGCTTATAAATTGTGACAAACAATGATCGTTGTTCATTCACTGCACAAAACATGGTTGAGCTTTTTATTCAATAATTGTAACAGAAGAAGCCTTTACAACAAAAAATAAGTAACTAGAAGGTACTTTTGTTACTATGATAACCTTATTATAAAATGAAACTCAACAAACTCTAGAGCAAAGAAAGATCTTCTTGCAAAAGAATGAGTCAAATTATAATTTCTTGGTTTATGAACGAGCATGCCAACTCTCATCATCAAGAAGGGTTCAAATTATAACAATGACATATGGTTCACAAAAAGCCCTACACAAAGTCAAATGTCTAAGATTTCATAATAACCCAATTGAACACATTCACAACAAGTATAATTAGACTATCTTAACAAAAGTACAATCAAACAATTCCAAAACTAAGATATCTCCTTTCCTTTTGAGGATATCACTATGACCTCTCAGAAGACAGGTTTGCTTCTTACACTGTTCTTACAAATTCCTATACGCGTAGCTTATGAAATGATTGTCAACAAGGCACAAGGGCAAACACTCACAAAAGTTGGCACATGTTTGACTAATAATGTATTTAGCCATGGTCAATTATACGTTGCTTTTTTCACAAGTCACAATAGGTGCAAAATTTGGAATACTTTCAAAATTTGGTAGTGCAAAGAATTCGGCATTGTGCAATATGTTGTTTCCAAGGAGGCTGTGCATTGATAATTACCACCTTCTAATTTTTCTAATTCTAAACTTAGGATTCGTTCCTTTCAGTAAAAAACAACTTTTGTGTATTCGGAGGACAGGGGTCCTACGTACTAGCAAGCCAATTCCCCTTACATATATTGTACTCCCTCTGTCCCATTATGATTTTCCGGTAGGTTCTCTCAAATCTACCTCCAAAGGTAGATTTGAGAGAACCTACCAGAAAATCATAATGGGACAGAGGGAGTATCTATCAATCTATTACACTTGAAAAGAGAAGGACTCCCCTCTTATCTCCTCCCATAAAACTACTTAACATTCAAGAGATTACCACTTTAGTCTTTCTTATCTCCCTTTTGGAAATCATAAGTCTCAGATAAAGTAAAAGTAATCTTTCAGTCATCCTTGTCCTTACCGCTTCCTCATTCTTACCTCGTTTTTATCACACACATGAGTATTTTGATTGACTGAATGTATCTACTACACGGCACTGAGTTTGAATCTGAAAGGCCACTGATTCAAAAAAAAATAAAAAGAATAAAAATCTGAAAGGCCACAAGCTAGGTGTCTGTACCTTATTTCCCACTCTTAACCTTTGCACGATAGACAAAAATCAGCTGAAGATTGAACTTGCAGCTCTCTCGTGGCAAATCCTTATTTCCTGAGCATGACCAAAATCCGTGCAGTAAGCCAAATATCTCATCAAGAAGATTCTAGACTGTATGCTCACGATAGCTTAAGGGAACACCTATTACATGATTTTCTAAAATTCATAACTAAAGAAAGGAAAGTTGGAAAACTTTGATTCCTTCATCAGTGCTCTTCCACGAAGTTTTCACATCCTCATAAAAAATTTGTTTCGACAACTCCATCAGGAACTTGTCCACTTGAGATCTTTTGAGTTTTTATGCATGTTACCTTCCCAAAAAAGCTACCAATTCTAAGTTCCCAAAGTTGTTGGGCATGCACACCTCATTGCATGCATTCAATCCTACGATTCTAAAGCTGTTGGGCATGCACACCTCATTGCATGCAGGTTCCCAAAGCTGTTGAGCCTGCACACCTCATTGCATGCATTCAGGTCTACATGGAAGTGCAACAGGACACAGTTAAAAGCTCAATATACTCATATCATGAAATATAAGGCTTTTATCTTGGAGGCATTATAGATTGAAGAACAATTGCATAATAGTAACATTCAGAATTACTCTCGCTATTTGAGTTTTTAAGTGATCAGAAGGCTAGGAAAAAACCTCTGAAAAATAGTTTTTTGATTGTCTCAATATTTCCAGACGAGGTTTTCAATGCATAATGGATAATGACATTGTCAACTTCCAATCCAGAAGTATTGTACACACTACCAAAAAATGATGGGGCATTCCAACCGTGGGTAAAAAAAATGTAGAATTGCACAGACGCAAACGAGATGTGTTAATCTCAATACATAAAATTGTGACTGAAACGGCCAAAAAGGAGGCAGAGAACAGATGTAAGTTTGATCCTTGCCTGTAGTTATTATCTCTCGTGAGGGGTCCAATGCAAAGTGGATCCACTCTCTTCGTATAGTGTGCAACACGTATCCCGAGGTTACCCCAAAAAACTCAGCTATGCCACTTCCAGATTTTATCTACAGTAAGTTCATTTGCTCCCCGACTTGCTTTGGTACATGCAGTTCATTACTGCACAGACAGTCTGTTTCCATTCCCTGTACGTCTAGCTTCACTCCAGCTCCTGCAATCCAATGGTCACAGCTCCTCCAGCTCCTCCAGCCTCGGTGCCACGGCTTTTCTCTCTAGTCCAGTGATCTGTCCCAAATGAACACATACTTGGGTTCATTAACCGTAGCAGAAAATCTGTTCCCGACTCATAAAATTTGACTTGACGAAGCAATCTGAAGAAGGAATCTGACGAAGCAGCAACACTGATTGACGAAGCAATCTGAAGAAGGAATTTGACGAAGCAGCAACACTGATTTTCTTTTGTTAATTAGTGTTAGGTACACTAATTTAAATGAATACGTTATAAGTTTTTACTGTTGACTAATATTTTAACCCTCTATACTCCTCTATATTGCTCAAGATGGAGTCTTTTAATAGTATATGCATCAATGCTCTTGGTAAAACTAGGCATCAATGCCCTTGGTAAAAATTTATGTCAGGAGTACAAACTTATCATATCTTTAAATTATTATTATTATCAACATTATTAGAGTAGTTTACTTCGAACCGCGGACCAAGAACATAACATAGTGACAGTGCACTACGACTCAGAGCGATGCCAACATTCAGAAAGATCACCAAATTACACTGTCGGTTTATGACAAGAGCTTCAGGACTGGCTGTAATAACGAATCCTGCTGCAGCTGTCCGTAAACCTGACATCTTCTCAACTAGTAATAGAGCAAAGACCACACTGATTCAACGGGTGACGTGCATTCCTTCCTTGAATCTATCAACAAACGACTGGATCACTCCTTCCAGTGTCTCCGGGTAATCGGTGAGGCGTACGCCATCTTCGCAGGTGTCGTCTACACAAGTCGTCACCTACAAAAGCAATTTTTGAACAGCAGATATGTGAGGTCATAATCTTCTCTTGTGAAGACTCTTAACTTTGCTCAAGGACCGAGATTCCTTAAGTTCGAAATCATCCTGAAGGGTAGATGTCAGATCGCAACTCACCTGCACGAGTAGAGGCCGGGGCCTTTTTCTGACTAGAACTATCCGCCGCAAGGCTATCAAAGCGTCCGGCACTTTGCACAGCTGAGAATCAATGCACATGATAAGTACTTCTCAAATTCTTCATGACCACATGAAGTAGTGTTTTCTTCTTGCGGGTTACTCTGGCTCTTGCTCATTCTTCCGTATTTTAAATTTTAATGCGTGAATCAGCGAAAACGAGAAGCAGGTCGTGGTTGCTCGTACCTCAGCGAGTAGTGAGCGTGCACTATCCACATCCGCAGTAGATTTGTAGACTTGAAGACGACACAAAAAATCTCCAAGAGCAGCTCTTCCGATGGAATAGATCTTGGTTCTGTTCAAGGAGATCAAAACGTCGGTCTCCTGGCTTACCAGTTGGAGAAACGGTGCTTTCGTTTCCTCATCTGCAGAATCCGGTGCCCGTGGTTCAGCCCCCGAAGCCTTCAGCAAAGTGCGGAGTACTGCGTATCGTGCCTACTCGATATTTCACGCCCGTGCACAGAACATGTATTAGGTATAGTCTGGTCAAAGTGTGTATGACGAATAATCAGTCTACCTTCAGATTCTCAGGTGCAGCAGCCTCGGCCGAAAAATTGTACTCAAGATCAGATATTATGGAAGACGTCAATTGACGATAACTCACTTGCATGTGAGGCTGGCTCCAGTTCCCTGTTTTAGGATTGTAGAACTCCAAGGCCACCAGACCTGCTCGTACCTGTTGAGTTGTACTCAACACATAAATTCCAGCACACAACCATCAAAAGCAATCGATTAAGCGCGCTGATTGACCATATACATAGAATCAATCTCTAGCTTCAGGACCGGTTTTCGACGCGAAGTTTCGAGGCTCCTTAAAGGCAAGAAGGCTGAAGTGCAAGAAGGATGTTTATGCCCAATTTTCAGATTCACCTCTACGTTAAACTGGCATAATTCCAAACTCTACGCTTCAAATTTCAAGCCCTAATTTGAAGGACCTTCCGTGATAGAAGCTCGTAGTAAAGCTGTCTTCCACTATAAAAGCTCGTGATAAAACCTAGTAGAAGACGGCTTTGGTCTTTATTTGGTGCATCTGAAGTGATAAAACCAACGTATCCTAGGGTCCGCAAGGTTTGACATTGAAACTTGGAAGAAAAGAATATACATACCATGAGCAGCCAGTTGACGTACACGACATCCTGTGCAACATCTCCCGTATGACCAAATATTTCGAGTACCTGGGTACCCAGCTCAAAGATTGTATGACAATGTTACCACTACACTGGTCACGTGATTGAAACTCGGATCAACACCTTCAAGCGAAGTCCAGTATCAAGGACAAGAAGTGAAATATTTATCTAGGTTTCTCTCAAAGAAACGAGGTGATTATCAGTGACTATGATTTTCTATTATCTTTCCATGTGATCAGCAGCAAGTTTTCTTGAGAAAATATAGTCCAAGGAGGGATATTACGTACCTCTGGATTCGAGCTTAGAAACAATCCAACACAATCCGCTCGACATTCTTCAAAAGTTGAACTCATTGAACCAAAAACACTGTCAAATGTTTGCCCGGGTAAATAACATTGCGCCACTGGCTCAGAAGTATAGGGGTGCATGACCTGCAAAAGGCGCCAAATCGCGAGGATTATAAGTGACTTACTTCCAGCTTGGCTAACGTCATGAGATAATTGAAAATGAACAAGTTCTCAACATGTGAGAAAGAACAAGTGGACATGCAAGGGATCTGAAAACCCCAGTACTTTTGAGGGCTAAGATATCAAAGCACAAGAAAGAAGTGAACAAGGAACGGCAATCCTATTTCACTAACAATATAATTAGTAGACGAGAATCATGAGGACATCGGATCAAGTAAAAGGCGTCCACAGTTTGAATTACTTCTCCACGTCTGAAGTTGTGGCTACCATCTTCCCTTTGCTTAAAAATCTTCCCAGAGCCATGGCCGAGGAGTTCATGACAGGCGATTTGAATGTGCAAGGAAGCTTGCATTTGCTTTTCGAAGACTTCCTGATCGCCGTCTACCAGAAAAGTCACCTGAAAGAATATCACTATCTCGGATAAGCCCAGAGCGTACACAATTACAAAGTTACAAAATACACTTCGAGAGAATATTAAGAACGTTTACTCTCTGTTAGTATTCTATGATCAAGGAACGCACCGGAAAGGTACCTTTCCAACGTCCTCGTGAGCTGAAAGAATATTTTGTAAGACTACATTCTTAAAACCATGTTCCTGCGTAGACACCAATGACTTGTCGAGCTTTAGAAGAATGACGATGTGGAAAACGAAACAATGAGTACGTTACATGCCATGGCACATCCACAAAAATACCAGAATCTGCAAACTCATAGGAACGAACAAGGTGATGAACGCTTTCGATTCGGTATAGGAAACCACATTACAGTATAAAGCTCTAGCATTTCTAACAAAGGCTTCATCGATGATCATTACTTGACGCGATTGACATGGGAATTCTTTCCTGCCAGGAACAAGATCTTGCTAATATTACCTGGCGTATGTCTTCATAGTTGGGTAAGTTAATTCCTACTGGAATGCTGCTGTTCGCAAAGGATATCATCTGCAGATGTTTTGACTCACACAAATGAGACGGTTATAGACTAGATAATCTACACTGATATTAACCAGAATTATACTGAACAGGTCATTCCATTACATCTATAGTTTCAGGAACTGTGCATTGCGGTTGATCAGAGGAATCATTGAGCAGAGTACTCAAAGATCACAGCTCTTCAAATAAATAAAAAACAATAGTGACATCCTTGAAACTCGGACTTACCATTCTGTGTCATCTGACCAACCTATTTGAATACAGAATCAAGTGATATATCAAGTTTGAGCTGTTTCTTATTCCTTAGAGTAAAAAGAACTTGTCGAAGAGTAGCAGACAAGTAAAGATTGCTATCTTGTATGTGAACAGTAAACACTGCTAAGACTAAGGGGGTTTGCAACGTTTTCTTAGCAACGTTTCTTACGAACAATGCTTAAAAAGACGAAGCAAACGCCCCTTAGTCCGAGTAGGTGAACAAGATTTCAGTAACACCTCTTCAATACGCAGAAGGAAACAGTAAATCTTACAGTCAAAGACGAAAATTGTGGAACATGATAAACATCCTTCTCGAACTCACTAGGCCATGGTAGTGACTGCAGAACATCCTCCGCGACTTCCACAAGACGAGCATACTTTACGCTCTTATCCTGAATATATTTCATAGCAAGTTAACAATTAGTGACTCACTGCGATAATACATGCAGCAAATAAATATACACGTGTTCTTCATGAGTACTTTTTATGGTTCACATTGGAAGAAACAGAAAAAACAGTTGAAAGAAGATATCCATGAACAAAAGAAGGGAATTAGAGCCATGTCTAACAATCGTCACAAACCTTATCAACTGTTGCAACAAATCCTTCGAACTCGGCTCGAATACCAATGGGATCGCGGTAAGTCTCCATGAACCTAACCCAAGTCCCGCAAATGTTTCAGTTACTTCAACTACTTGCATCGGATTTTTCTTCATTGAATCTGAACTCATTCCTAGGAAGGATCCTCAAAGACGAGGCCATGCCAAGTCTAATAACAACCAATAGATCGTTTGCGAAGTACATCCATTATCAAAGTAGAGAAGTGGGTGTTTGATGTGCTCAACGCTTGATGGGACACTCGCAATATTTATCACTTACTCCAGAATGACAAAAAAAAAAAAAGAAAAAAGAAAAAAAAAAGAAAGAGTTCAAATGAGAGTAGACGCTTACCCAATGTTTGTCTCAATGGGCAAATCCTTTACAGAGACCCAAAGCCTCTGGGCTCTTTTGTGGGCGTCAACCGAACCGGTCCTGAAATATTCAATGAATCTGCGAATGGTGATTTGTGCCATTAGTCATACTCTCATCTAGCGAAATAAAATTGAACACCGCTCTACAACCCATGAATTTGCAAAATACAAGGATATTTCATGATTTGCCAGACTCAGGGCTAAACCTCGCCAACCAGCAGAAGGTCTTACATCTCACCACCTAAAACCTCTGAAACCCCCTGGTCGACATGGTTTTGAAAGTTCAAGGTCATACTCTGTGAGCATCTCCTTCTGAACGCCATTCCCATATTCATACGCTTTAAGAAGATGTTCCACAACCTCCTGCATATGCTCACGATAATCTCCATACACAATTTCAATGAAGCATTTGTCCTGCGTTGACAGAACATGTTATGTGTCAAGCATCAGTAAACTCCTTACCATAAACATCGTCAGAAATTGAACTCAGAAACTACACAACACAGACAGGTACAAACCTTATACTTCAAGATTCTAGAAGGCAATGTAAGAGAAGATGCAACCCGCAACTGAAACAGGGGAAGTCCATCTCTCATCATTTCCTCATCATTCCGCCATATTCTAGTGTTCCAACCTTCTACACCATCTTGCGCCATCCATTCCTGAAAAAAAAGATCTACTTATTGCGTCAGCGTTGTGAGAAGAAGCGCTACCTTCTCAGCCCTGGTCTGGCTTTGGAGTGGACTGATACAGCACAGAAGAACTTGTGGCATTTCTAGGACAATTCTATCTACACTGCAGCTCACTTTTGTTTGTAAAGAAATATGACCTATACAAGGAACTTAGTCCAAGTTCGACCTAACTGTGCAGTTTCATTGTTCAAATAAGAGTGTCTGCAAATAGATGTGCCCGTGATCGTTCATGACCTTTAATATACAATAATACCAGCGTAGAAGTTGAGATGCTGGAAGAATCGATGAGGAGCTCATACGTACCTGAATAAGAGTGATGTCTTTCGCTCGGATACTCGGGTGGTAGTACATGGAAGTACCAGTAGGAGGAATTCCCAGTTGCCTCTCATCTGCCAAGGACCAAAAGGATTCAGTATGCTTCAGCCATTTCCAATATGGTTCATATCAACATTGACAAGCAGACAATGATGCGCTTTGTAACAAGTTTGGTACCTTCCGTGAGAGAATACATCTTCTCCTTCGTCGAATTCCACATTGATAACAATCTTTCTTTTTCGTCACCCTGTATGAAGATATCGTATACGAAGATTGATATGCACAGTCAGCGATCCAGGTATTTAACGACGCGAAATCATACTGTAGTATACGCACAAGGATGATATAACCATCTAATATTATAAGTAGATCAGTAACACATAAAAACAAGCGCAAACGACCACGGTTGTCCATAAGTCATTGTTATCTTCAGAGAATAGCTTAAAAAAATCTGAAAATGTCTAGAAAATTTGAGAAAGGAAGAGATCAGAAGCTGTCTCCAAACATCGGCACCTTCAGATATGAATGTTCGGAATATTCCAGACCAAAAGTAGATGCTCATAAAAGGAGTTCCTACCTCTAGAATACACAAGTTTATTATGTTGTCAAATTTCTGCTGAGAAATTCCAGGTATAAATTTGGTGCCACCAAAAGCTAGGTAATTTCCTGCACAACTTACAGTCCAGCAAAAGCGGTTCTCATAAGCATGGAGGTCATCGATGTTATTGGGTGACTCTTTTCTCTATGACCTGGGGCCTGTACCATCAGACCTATGTCCACATGCAAATAAACTACGATGTCAATATTGAACTGGGAGGCGATATTGTTCTCGGATGGACCAATATTGAGAAATCGTTAATATAATGGCTGTGAGTGTTCGAATTCATCCAAGGTTTAGATCGGCTCCCTAGCTTTACGAAGAAAAAACCCAAGCTTTACACTAGGATGGAAAAATCACTGGTCCCCTCGCCACTTTGGACGACTTACCCATATTCGTGAAGAAACAAGCGGCGAATGCTCCCAAGTATTTCCATTCCAGCGCCGTAATTCCAGCTTCATAGCTTCTCTTCTCGAGGGAATGAACCGATTCTCCAGAAAACACCGAACACAATATGCTCAGTATCGCTGGACTTTCCTGCCAAGATACTTCTCTTTCAGCCTTTAAAGTGCTTCCGAAAGTATTGCAGAAAATTCGGAATATTAACTTGTCGGCACAGTTATGAGAACGTGCACATGCTTAGAATGCACAAAAAATTCTAAGAGCTAGTGTCTTAGTAAGAGATGATTGCATGCAAGGTGGTCTTCTAACCAACTAAGGCCCAACGAAGAGTATTTCCTCGAAATGAATCGGTTCCTAAGAGAAAGCTAACAGTTTGCAGACATATTACACATTTGAAGAAGATTCCGATTTCCTGAGTCCTGCTGTAGAGCGACACTACGGTTATTACATACGCTCCTAAACACTTCATTAGAAATGACTTAGACGTACGGCGCAACTTCCTCATAGGTTGAGAAGTAAACGTACATCCGTCCATGGGACAGCTTTATCGGCTGAAGATACGAATCACACGATAATCCGCTTTGAACCCAATATTATGCGGGCGGACACGTGCGCAAAGATACAGAATTTCAAACACCTGATCGTCGTCCTCAAACTACACTTAATAATTAGGAGGCCAGTCATTGGCCACGTGCTAGCTAGTAACAAAGGGACACATACGTTCAGTCACATGAGTTATTTAGGAGCCAGCCATGTAGCACAACGCACTTCCTGATCACGAGCCAGAGATCAGAAACCTCAGGAAATTTCAGGAAAATCTAAGAAACCTCAGGCTCAATCGCGGATCAACGACATTTCTCCGGCATCCAGTACCTTCCCTCAGAATGCGCGCATCTTCAGAACATGTCTGACCGACAAGTGTAATACGTAGCTGCTTGCAAATTACTCAGTAATTACCAAGCAATTACTAATTTGGTAAATTTGCGAAAAACCGAAAGAGAAGTGACCGACGTTCACACAACGATCAGCATAGTGGTCGGAGAAAAAAGAATCTCCTCACTGATCTTTTCGAAACACTTGAATCAGCAAAAGTAGCTTGATCAAGTACCTCATAATTTAGTACTAAAACAAGGTCTACTTCTCTCCACAAACAATCCTGATGCCTCCAACGACGTAACCACATTAGAAACATGTGCCAGCTGAAGCGCCATGACTAAAGATCAGCTACAGTCTGTACCAATTAGGTCGAATCTCACCAAACTCAAGAGAATTGAGGCCAGTACGCTACAGGGACAAAAGGACCGACCACCGTAGTGACATAATTTCGTCTTGCATGTTTAGTTTTCGAGAGGGTCACGCCATTAATTCTGACCTAAAACAGAAAATGCAAACGCACAAACACGATCATCATCACCTGTGAGGATTGATAAGCACAGACACGAGCGCCGGCCCATGCTGCCTGACTAAAATAATGCCCGTAGAGCTTTTCTGCCTTGGTGAGTGTGTACAACCACGCATCACGACATTCCACACGGCGAACTGTCAATGCATGCGACACCACATGATAGCGCTGGATGGAATCTGATACGGGTCGAGCCTCGGGCACAATCCCGCGGGAGGTTCCCACATTGCAACGAGCTAATACATCTTCCCGCGCTTGAGAGTTGAGAGGCGCCCGCTCGGCCTCTTCCGCCTCCAGTCGCATCCGCTTCGACCTCGGGCCAAGGTCACTAGCCTCCTCCATCGCTTGCTGCGCTTGCACTCTAACCAGCTGCACCACATTAGCACGGCTCTGTGGCAACCACCAGGCAGGCGATCACGGCGCAAAGCGGAAATGGGAGAAAGAAAGGCGGCATGGCCTGCATGTCATGCAATGAAAAAACTTCTCTAGAGAAAATCAGCGGGCAATCGTCTAGGCGTAGTAGCACTGTAGATCAGGCGGTGTAGCGGGCTGCAGTAAGGCTAGAACTTAAACGACGGGGGTCAAGGTCGGGGGAGAACGACCGGGGGGGGTCGGCCATGCCGGTGTGAAAGGGAGCGAGCAATCGAGCGCGCGAGCGCGGGGAGACGAAGAAACGGGCGCCATGAAAGTGACAGGCGGGGAGAGTGACCCAAGGCGGGGGCGGGCGGGAGCAGGGGCAGGGCTGGCCAGAGGGGATAGAGGAAATATCTGGGCACGTGGCGGACGAAGAACAGCGGGAGAACTCCCCCACATGCACATGCTACTGGGTTGGGGATCATGGGAACTGCCTTCTAACGGCTTCCGATGCACTGCTTTTGGTCCTACCCCTCCCGTTCCCCGCCCCTCGGGAACGGGGCAGCCTGCTGCCCCCCACTCCCCGATGCCCTTGCCCCGGCCCCACCCTGCGGAATTTTTCACCCGCCGGACGGCCATCAGTAACTAACCAACGAAAAGGTCTTGTCTAGTCTTATAATGTCAGGTTTTGTCACCCTCGACTCAAAAGGGGAAGTAGTATTGTTCCAATTTCCCCTTGTTCAGTAGGCATCGAACAAAAACTTCATTCAGACCAACCTCTCAGAAAGGAACCGAAGTTTCTATCTATCTCAGGTTTTATATTGATATTACGCTATTCAAAAACCATTGTTCCATTGTACACTGCACACTATTAAAATTATTTTGTCCACCGTTTGGACTAAAGGCAAGTTTGCTTGGGTCTTGGAACAGCCTTCTCAAGAAAGAAAAACTTGTTGAGTATCATGGCTCAACCCCCTAATGCTTGAAACTCCCCTCAAAATTGCCCTCTTTCATTGCAAGGTGGAAAGTTTCAACCTTTGTGTATGTAACTTGTATTGTACATGTATGAGTACGCCAAATTTCAAATTCCTCACCGATTGTGAGATCATAATGTTAAAAAAAAACCAATTTTAAGAGTAAACTTGTATTGAGGCTCCTCAAATCCTTGTTCCGAGTGAGTGGGGAATGCGTCTATACAATTTTTCTACCCTTGTATGACCTATAAAAACCTGTAGAAAGGCTTAATCCCTTCCTCACATGGAGGTATGCTGAAATTGAAATACAAAGACTAATCTTTGACAATTAAAACAAAATATGAAAAACTATTGGACCGATAATCCAAGCACTAGGATTGTGTCATAGAATCTACTATACAAGTACAAAAACAAAACCAAAAAAATAAATAAAAATAATTAAAAAAATAATAAAAAATGGTGAATTTGAAGATACTTCGAACTAATTTAAGTCTGCTTAGATTCCGGGAATAAATGAGCATATTCCACAGTTCGGGCAGATTTCAAATAGTGTATTCAAACTTTGACTGAGAATATCTCTCAAACTATGAGGAATCTGGAAACATGAGATGGCATTTCGGAAAGGTATGGGAAAACTCTACAATCTGCACAATGTTTCAACTTCATGCGAGGCTATATTTAGTAACTAAGAGCCTGACCAGAATCAAAACGGAGACACTTAGGGATTAAAATAATCCAACATTTTGGAACTGGTGCCCAGTCTTCAGCCTTTAGGCTCCTTGCCCTTTTGCCTGACTCACCATGCCTGACTCACCTTGCCTGGGCCACACAGTCCCCCTTGGCAGCTGGACACTGCCCTACTCACTATTCACCCCACCCCCCTTTCCCCTGATCTCCGTTGGATACTTTCTACATCCAAATTCTTGACCATGAAACATTATGGTACTTACTATTTATTCTATCAAACTCTTGCCTTGGGATATCCGTTCATGGCACTTTGAAGTTGGTGTTACCTTCTTTTAAAACAAGGAAACTTCATTAAGTTTGGTGATTTTTTTTACTAGCCATTAACCCCTAACTTTCCTTTAAACTCGAAATGGGTTTTGGAGGTTCCCCTAGGAGAAAAACCTAGCCAACTTTGACCATTATAATCTCAGAAATGAGAAAGAATGAACTGTTCAAATTTGGTATGTGAGAAGAATGTCAAGTGAAATTTGAGATCTTATGGTTGATTCTTTTAAGTAATGCTTAGATTGAGATTTTTTGAGCTTAATCTAAAGGAAGGTCAAGTTTTGTGACTTAGACCGTTTTGCAACAAGGAAATTTAGGGGTTAATGTTCTTTTCTCTTGTAGAGAAAAAGGAAATATGAAGATTGATGGTGAGTAGTATGATTTTAGATGATTTTGTATACAAAAGTACATGTAATGCATTCCTTTGTTTATTCTTCGATATTATTATGACTCGCATAGGAGTTCATTTACGAGCACTTCAAAGTAAGCAATCGAGTATAAGCAATATAGAATTTGTATTTGATGAATCTATCTTAAGGTCATCATTGATTTTGGTATCATGTGTTATTTGAGCATTTATATCATAGTGGGGGTTTGGGAATTTAGCTAGAAAAGGGACAATATCATCGAGGAGATTCGCTAGCGGACCTGCCTCATTTGAGAGAAGGTCCACTATTACCTAGTAGATATCTTGTCCAACTTGTGATTTGGAGGAAGGGTCAATAGATTCGGACTAACTTGATTTTAGGAAAGCATCAACCTTATCCTAGTAGATCCGCCAATCAAATATTGTAGAGTAGTTTAAATGAAGGGTCAATTTCAACCAATAGATTAGCTAGCCGACTAAGATGATTTGAGAAATGGTCAAACTTATGCTAGTGGACTGACTAGTTAACTAGGTTGATTTAAGTGCAAGTATTATTGGTATTACGTTAAACACTTCGCTAGCTTGATTCAATAAATGGGTTGTAATTACATAGCGTGATAGAAGAAAATGGTTAAAAATTATGGACTCACTAGTGAATAAGCGTGGTTAAGAAAAGAGCCATAATCACCTAGTTGACACACTAGCCAATTAGCCTGCTTTTAGGATAGGGTCACTTTCTCCCGCAAGGACCTCAATCCAACTAGCTTAACATAACAACCCTCAAAGAAGGACCTTTGACTCACCAACGGTAGCCACGAAAGAGGGCCTTCTACTTGCGAGAGATAGCATGTCTCCAACTTTTGCTTACTGTTTGATTACTTACGATTCAAAGTGCCCAATCGTTCTTCATATTTTGTGAATCACGGTCAACGCCACATTATCATGAGCAGATTCAAAAGAACCCGTGCCACAATTGAATGTGCTCAATCGTGCATCATTTTTTGTAAAATATAGTTGATGCTACATCATCTTACGTACACTAGAAGAAATATGAGTTGTCAAAACACTATTCCAGGTTTAAGGTCACATTGTCCTTAGCACATTAAATTTGCATCAATAATCAATCAATAATCAATCAAAACGTGCTCATGAGATTGTCCTTAGGTTACCGATATCAAGATCTCATAATCATATAAAATAAAACTAGCTTCATAAATATTAATTGTGACATTGAATAGGATCTTATCTTATGATTAAATTATCATTTAAGGGTTGATGTGACGCTCGTTGACAATAATGTTACATTTAGATTCAATGAAGGGTAGCATGGTCATTAAGATCAACATTGTTGCTTTGTGGAAAAGGGTGTGGAATTAGAAAGGTGCTTAATTTCACTACCTTGAAACTACCTCCAAAGAGATTATATGGATACAAGTCAACAATTTAATTCAAAAAAAACTTAAAAACTCAAAAAGTGGCTTACTAATTTTGGAGAAAGTCAGAGGTTTCTTCCACCTTGGACCTTTAGGGGTTAGAAAAAAACTTGTTGATTTCCGAAGTTGGTCAAAAGGGTCTATATGAATCCAATGACCCCTCAAATCCTTGTGATAAATGGTATCTATGTTTCTAGCTATACATCACTCTATATGGTGAACAAAGTCTAACTTCATCATGTGAAAGTATTTGTAAATGACTCATTGTTATCATTCTTCAAAAAATACTAAAAAAACTACTAATTGTTGTCACAAATACTAGTGCGGTCTTGGTTAGGAAACAATGCAAGGTTGGATTTGCAAAATTGGTGAATGAACACATTATACAACACTATTACAAAAGAATATTCTAGAAAACATGAATCAAACCTTGAAGGCCTTATTGACCATTATAAAATTTATGCTAATTAGTGAAAGGCTACCATGACGAGGAAAACTACATTATACCCTTGAAAATCAAAAACTTTGAAGTGAAAGTTTGACGAGGTGTGATATGTATGCAATTTTTCAAAAGTCATTTGGATTCATAGATTTCTCTTACTTGTCTTTAACCCTTAAACGCCCAAGGAAGCCCCAAGTGGCTTTTTTCCAATAGAGTCAAGCTCTGTAACTCTCGATGTACTAAACTTTTCCCTTATATTTTGATGTCAAATTGGTCACTTTCTTATGATGCATTCAAATTTCAACGTTACTATGGTCATAAGTACCAAAGCTTTAACCTATGTAATCACCTATGTAATCGTATATAAAGTGATTATTTGTTACCAGCCATCTTTCATTCATCATACACTCAAGTGCATTTGCCAATCTCTACACCCTAGCCTATTTACACACCCTTCAAATAACGGCTTAATCAACTATTAAGTTTGGCGTACATCTATGCGCAAAGATGTTATTTGCATGATAGCACTCAAAGATAGGATTTGATTACTATCAGTGACTTTCATTGGACCGTTGATCATAATGATACAAAATTATTCATAGCGGTTGGGGCAAATTTATATTTATAAAGTGTTTACCTTAGAGAATAATTATAGTACATAATTTGAAGTAGTAGAGGGTTATTGGGAAGTTTGTTCATCACAACTTGATTGCAATGAACCAAACTGTTGAATGTGTCACAAAGTGTTTTTTAGAACCGGCTTGTCATTGTTTGAGCCATAATGGATACATCTTCTTCTAGTAGGTGTTGTTTTGTGAACAAATGTTTACTTTTGAGCACAATATTGAGTAAAAAATGCTATATCTATATTATCTTGCAAATTGTAGGAATTTTCAATGTGAAATTTAGTATGCATGTACATGTACAAGTTAGGTACTAAATTTTATTGTTATTTTTTAAAAATACTTTACAAGTTGATCATATACACCTTGTATGAAAAATAGGTATTTTGTATAAAAAAGAAAATAAAATTTGTGCCGATTTACTTCAAAGTTTAATTTAGGAATAAGAGAAAATTTCATTTACAAATCCAAATATATCTAAAACCAATTTAAATTACCTTCTTCCACCCATAATAATTTTATTTGTAAAGTGAAGCCTATGCTATTTACAAAACTCCATTTGTTTTCGTAGACACAAAGAGGGCAAGATTCTTCGCCAATCCAAAAACATATATGTGCTTGGCGACCATGGGGTTTTGAAGAATACCTAAATGTATGCCCCAATCCTTTTGGAGACTACAAACATAAGATACCAAAAGAACAAGAATACTTGTACTTTCAAATTCTAAATACTCACATTCTCACAACATACATCCTTTCCTTTTTTTCATACGTAGAGTATCCATTACAAAATATAAATAATTCAATAAAATTATTAAATTAATAAACTAACCCCTAAATTTCCTTGCCGACACTCACATAATTTGACCCTCCTTTAGATTAAGCTCAAATAATCACTATCTAAGCATTATCTGAAAGATTCAACCGTAAGGTCTCAAAGCTCACGTGATCTTCTTCTCACATACCAAATTTGAACCGTTCATCCTTCCCCAGTTGTGAGATTATAACGGTCAAAGTTGGCTGAGTTTTTTGCTCCGGTGGGAACCTCCAAAACCCGTTTCGGGTTTCAAGGAAAGTCAAGGGTTAAAAAAAATTTACAAAATTTGTAACACAAGCATAGCCATGGTTAAAACTTCCACTTTCAACAAAAAAATAATGTTAAAAGTGGAAGTTTTATCATGATTTTTGCTGAAAAATGGGAACTTGAGTAGCAAGGGCTGCAATGTCGGCAAGGCAAGCTGGGTTCCTTACGTGCCGAAATGGGAAGTGGCAAGCATCATGGCTGATATTTTGTTGGAGGGGGATGACTTTTGCTAAATCATCCTCCTAGAGTGGATGATTTTTGAGGAGCTCTATCTCTCCTTCATCTACCGTTGGATTTCAGCTTTGTTTATTCTGGGTTAGAGTCTAGTTTAACTCTTAGAGCCTAGAATGGGTTGTTTGGAGTCTGGTCGGTCAGCACCTTGTTTACTATGTTTAGCTCGGTATGAAATTGGAGGTTGTAGAGTCTTTCGGAGAAGTCATTTCATGCTTCAAAGTTCCTCATACTTTAAGAGGTATGTACGGTCAAAGGTTTGGAAAGAGTAGTTGAAATTTGCCCGAACTATGCTCGTTTATTCTCAAAATTAATGAGATCAGAGTCAATTCACGAAGAATTGAGATTATACTTTTGTTTTTTTGTACTTGGAAATTAGGTTTTAAGGCATGATCTTACCGTTTGGATCTTTCATCCTATTATTCTTTACATGCCATTTTTATTATCAAAGAGGGGCCTTTGAAGTGAGAATTTCAGCATGCTTCCATGTGGAAATTTAAGCATTTCTTCAGGTTTTAATGGTCGCATGAGGGTAAAAATTGCATAGACATGTTCTTAACTCACTTACGAACAAGAATTTGAAGAGCCACACGTCAAGCTTACTCTTAAAACTTGGTTTATTGGGCTCACTAAAAACTTCGAACCCATTTTGCAACAAGGGAGGAAACTTTTTATTCAACTTTGAATGTTATGATCTCACAATCGGTTAGGAATTTGAAACTATGTTTTGGTACACACATACATGGACAAGTTAGGTATAAGATCTTACAATTACATACTTGAGATTTCGTCAAAAGTTGATGTTTTTTATCTTGCATTGAAAGAGGGTGGTTTTGAGAATTTTGGCAGTTTTGGGGGCTTTCGACTTTAGGGCTTAAGTGGTAGTAACGTTGACCCATTCATAAGTGTTTTGAAGATGATGCAAGAATTTGAGTGCAAGGGATGTAGATATGGACCCTTTTGTACATATTTTGGAAAACTCTTTTTGTACAAGGGTGTTGTTGAGATGGGGCTGGACAACTTCATAGTTGCTGACTTTTTCATTGCAATATGTTTGTTGATAGCATTTTCGTTTCAGATTGAGAATGTTGAAATTCTGTGATTTTTTCTGAATATTATCATGTTATCATCTTGCAATATGACAAGCTTCAAAACTTCAAATTTGACTCTCATGATCTAAAACAAGTGTACTAGAAGATTGTATGGTTAAGATCTAGATAGCTTGCCTTCCTTTTTTTCTCTAACAGTGTGCAAAAAATTATGTTTCTAGGCCCTAGATCCCTCTTGGGCATTTAACACCTAAACGCCCAACCTATCTTTAGCCTAAAAGCACATTTTCACAAGAAGTGTCATAGATGAAAATACAAGTAACTTATCCAGATTCTCAATTGTACAAACTTAGATTAGACTTATTGTAGATTGTGTGGACCAAAATTTAACTCACGAACCCTCATAGATTGGGAGATTGTAATGTTTTAGTACTACAAACAAACTGTGAAATTTCATCATTTTCACTTTAGAGAAAAAATTCTACCTATTAACGAATTACAATAAAAAAATCACCAACTAGAAAGTTGTTCGCCTTCATCTAAATAACACACTTGCACCAAAAAAATTCATCAAAAAGATTCATTGGATCTTATAATAGCCTTGCAAAGGTGAAAACTGCCAAAAAATTTACAATCAAAAAGTAGTCCAAAATTACACCTCTTGCACCCAAACCTACGCCTTATCATCAAAACATCTTTAATCAAGTCAAGCTTTCTACCACAAATGCTCCTCAAACTTCATCCATTTTTTCACTTTTTTCATTGTAGAAACATCATGACAAATCTAATACTAAACATATTTGGATTAAAAAGCTTTCAACTAGAAAGTTGTTGGGATCCACCTTAAGATCATACTTATGTAAAAAAAAATTCATTAAGAAATATTTTTTATTTTTCATAATCGGCTTCCAACGGTAAAACATGCTCAATGTTGAAAATCTCAACACTTAAAGCTGCCATCACTAAAATGCATGTCAATAACTCATACTTCATTGTACGGGTTTGCGGTTTGTACCCTGTAAACTAGACTCAATTTGGAGCCCAATCTAAGTGAATTCGTCAAAAACAGACTTTGAATGAAGAAGTTATAGCTCTTCAAAGTTTATGGCCTTCATCCAAAAGGTTTCAAAACGACCGCAAGAACGTTTAGGGGTTAAGGGTTAAAAGCCAAAATGGGTTTTTGAGATTTCCGCCACTCCATTTGAAGGGGTTGGAATTGATATTTTGCTTAACATTTTTGCTAGAACACGTAATTCGTTATAATGGTAACATTCACTGATTTTGAGAAATGGGGGTTTAGCTTGAGTCGAGCTAAATGTACCTACTGAGTACATTTGGCTCAACTCAAGCTCAATTGTGATCAATTTCAAAATTTCAAAATTTCCATTATAACGAATTACGTGTTCTAGGTGCTCCCTATTGCAAAATGTATGTGACTCTTTTGACCTTCAGCTCTTTTCACCCTTTGGCTCTTTTGACCTTGATGCAAATTATTTTCTAGAAGAAGATCCAAAAAAAATGATATAGAAAATTGGGAAGATTTATTTTGAAAATTTTAGAGATTGCCCTTGTAAAATCTATAAACTTTTTGATAAAATTGACTTGAGTCACTTTGGAATTTGAGTACCGTACCACCATCGCACGTTCGGCCCTCAACGAACATTTTTTTTTTTTTTTTTTTGAAGAAATAAGGTTCGTTGCCAGGAATAGATTTTCTTGAAATTGGTTCCTTTGTTTTTTTATAAAATTTACCAACTTTTGGATACCCTTTCATCACAATAAAGTGGTTTTTGGAAATAATATAATTTCCCAACTTTTTGTTCCTCTTGGCTCGTAATTTCTTTTTTTCTTTTTTTTTTTTTGGTTTGAAATTAGAATTTATTCTGACCAAACCTGCTATGGTGGTACGGTAGTCATTTGGTAATGAGTATATTTCCAAAAACACATTCAAAAACTTTTTTAGGCTGCCATTTTTACTTGAAACCTAAAATTCCTAGATGAAGGTTCTAAAATTGGAAATTGGCTTCGCAAATTTACCACATACACCTTGCATTGTAAGGAACACTCGGTAAAAATCTTAGGCAAAAAAATTCCTTTCAAATCCTTTTATATAGGCTGCTAAAAATCCCAAAAAAAGAGATTTTTGCACCGAAAGAGCTTTAAGGGTTAAAATAGTGAGTGTATATTTGTTTCCTATTTCTCAAGAGGTGTTTGATGATTTATGTAACGGAGTCATCATTTAGAAACCCATTTGTTGTTCATAGATTCATAGTATCATCGATTGCAAGCCAATTTCTTCTTTTATAGGTTAGATATTGTGTAAGTTTAACCCTTAAACGTCAGGCTGTACGGATTTGGGCAGCCCCGTATTGGATCACAACATCTTTTGGACTCGGGCATCATGAATAGTGCACTTTTTGAACTTGGGCATCATGAATGATCCAATCAATGATGAACTTGCAACCTCCTACAAGTATTGTACAACCCCAACCTACCTACTACAATCCTTTCAAAGCACAAAATCACTCAAACAAATTGTGATTTGAATTCTAAAATTTCACTTTTTGAATGCATCAGAAGAAGGTGACCAATTTGACATCAAAATATAAGTGAAAAGTTGAGTACATTGAGAGCTACAGAGAAGATTCTGTTGGAAAAGGACCCCTCGGGTCACCTTAGACGTTTAAGGATTAAGATGTTTGTATTTCAACAATAAAGAGATGCGCATTTCAATTGATGAATGTGGGACCTTGATGTATTAATTTTCAACTAAGATAGTTATTAAGTATCAACTATGAAATTACATATTTTGCTTGTTTTAAGAGTTTCCGTAACAAAAAGAGCCTCTTCAACCTTTTAAGCCCAATCACCTCTTTTATTGACAATGCCATTTTTAAAAGGTTTGCGGAACTAAAACTAGTTTATTTCTGAGATTTAAACTTTCTTCATTCAAAATTTGATAATTAGTGATTTGCATGCCATTTAGAAAACTTGATTTGGATCAATATACATGTTTAATATATGTGTATATATTTAATAAAACGTAAACTTGAGAATACTTGCTTAGAGTTAGAAAACTTACTATTTTGCAACATTATGATAATTGTGTTGGTTTTTTGAAATCTTTTTAAGTACTTTCATCATATGATATATATTCCTAAGTTTTAACTAATCATATTAAAACTAAGATAATGTATTATAGGATAAAGATTTTGGATTTTACCAAGTTGTACTCTCTTAGATTCACTACAAAATAGATAATTGCCAATTAAAAAAAACCTAATCACATGAATTATTCCAAGCATTGAGTTTTTTTTTTTTAAAAATCCGGGCAAAATTTATCAAAGTTAGTAAACACATATTTCATAATACACTAGTATGACCCATCAGCATTGCGACGCCCTCTAAAATACTCTGATCATGCCTCTTTATTTGTGCTAGATCTATAAATAGGTCCTTTTTTAATTTTAGATGATGTAGGGGCCAAAATCACTTGAAAATTCAATAACTTGGCATCTGTTGATCCGTTTTGCGATCCAATTCTTTTCCACAACTCTACGAAGAATCCCACTTCTAAGGATACCTCATGCAACCCAATTCGACTAGCAGTGCCGAAGATAATAATGTCACATCTAAAAGAAAACAAAACAAACAAACAACTTGCTTAAATAATAGACTAGTATGAACCGCGGCGTTGCCACACATATATTGTCAAATTTTGTATACTTAAGTAACTACAAAAATAATACTACAGTCTACTATTGAAACCAAAAGTATGAGACCAAGTAAAAGTAACCTTTCCTTTTTGCCATCCTTTGTATCTTGATCCTTAGTCAACAAAACAAAAAATTGACTCACATTTCTATCTTTAGTATTGATAATGTAGCTCCAACGACATCAACGACATGTTAGGTGGTTGCGTTTTCTTGTTTTTGATTCGAGGTAATTTGTGGGCCATATATACTTCAAAATTGAATATTTGAGGATTTGTTTTGCGATCCAATTGTTTTCCACAATTCTACAAAAAAACCCGCTTCCAACAACACCTCATGCACTTCAATCCAATTGACGGTTCTTGGGATTGATATGTCACTTGCAAAACAAAATGAAACAAAACAAATGAAACTACGTGCCTTATATAATAGATTGGGTTCTTCAAACTCCTTTGGCCTTCCAGTGACTAGAAACGAATGTCAACGCATTTTCTTTTCACAAAGTCCTCTTAGTTTAATAGAAAGTAAAAACTAACAAAGTTTACAAAGGGTCTTACCAAAATATAGAGTCTTCATCCTTAGGCTTATGTGGTGCCATTGGAAACCCTAAATGAATTTCCAAAGAACCTTACTACGACATCTTGACCATGATGATGTATTCTTGTAACCATTGAATAAAAATATGAAGCTCTAAGCTATGCTATCATACAAATTACTATATATTAGTAACCAATGCTCATTCATCACACGCTCAACCAATTTTTGTTCTTAAACACGAGATGTTTGAGTAATGATGTTATTCTTATGATGGCGCTTAGCACTTGGTTATAATCACCTACTTTCATTCAATATACGTGTACAACTACTCCCTCTATCCCATTATCATCGTCCAATAGGTTCTCCCAAATCTACCTCTCAAGGTAAATGTGAGAGAATCTACTCGACAATTATAATGGGACAGAGGGAGTACAAGTTTATTTACAATCATGGAGAGAGAGCTCTGCAAAATTATTATATACAAAATGTGTGCATCAAATCAATCTTTTCACGAGATAGAATAAGAGTCAATAAGAGTCATTTAGACTTGATTCTCAAGCATTTATAGCCTTCAAATGCTGCTTTTTATCTTCCAACAACATGCTTGCTGATGACTTCGTAGTGTCATTGGACTCTGTGGCTCCATGTATGTCTGAAGTCATCACACATTCCTTGGACCTCACTAAACTTAAACAACTGATATAACCTCTTTTTACTCTTCATTGAAATTATTACATCCTACATTTGAATCATGGATGTCAACACACATTATTGAAGGGTTAACATTTGTAAGTGGCAAATAAACAAAGAGTGCATTAACAGTAAACATTCCAGTTCGCAAGTACGAACGACTCTATTAACAAATATAGTGAGTTAGTGTAACTACAGGGTGGACTGTAATACTACAACTTCGTCATTTACAAAACTGTCCTGTCAAGCCAATATGCACTCACTGTTGTGGATTAAAGTTTCACCTTGAAAACTTGCGCACAGTATTAATGAAACTAGTTAATATAATGTAGAAATCCAGAGACTGTTAACGACAAAAGAACAAAACTGATACAACATACGATAACAAATTCCTTGCACACGATAACATTGCATGCACAGAAGAAAATGACGACCTATAAGATAAGATTCAAACAAAAAGAGAAAGAGAGAGAGGGAGCTAGAAGTTTTCATTGTTAGCAGACTAGGTCAGGCACAACGTCAAAAAAGCCTGTTGTTGTATATTCATGAGGATGAAGAGAGGCTTTTCACAAAGCTCAGCTCAACGGAGAGGAGCATTACAGGGCTCTTTACTTCTTACTACCTGACTATGAGAAGAAAGGAAGGTAAACGGGAAAAAACTTAACAGGGACTTAATCGCCTACTGATTTTGTCTGCATATCAGAAAAGCCAGGAAGCTCCAATGGCAAATCGGGCTGTGATGTTGTTTAATGTTACAGAAAAAAAGGAAAATAAGAATCATCTGTTGAAAGTGGTGCCCACCTCCAAGAGAAAAAACGATGAACCGAGGAGCACAATGATCCCAGTCCCTATAATAATTTGTTTTGTTGACACCCCCACGGTATAAAGTTCTGTTCGCAGCTAACGCCTTCTGCGTACCCATCAGGACCCCGTTTAGTCACAAACGTCTCCTCACTTTTAAGGATCAATTTGTGTGCAAAAGAGAAAAACTAAAATTAAAAAATCAGAAGCCAATCTACATTTGGAAAAGGATTAAACCCCATCTACCTTCTAAATCGCTAATCGAAGTAATGAAACTCGAGCAGACACAATGAGGATCAAGAGTCAATAACTAACTACTTTCAGCATTATGCAAGAGAAAAGAGAGCAATGGGAATAGAAGATGCTGGAAAGCTTTTTTGTTTCAGTTTGAGTGTTCCAAAAGGAAAAATGAACGTCTACCTTTTAGGACGGCTTCGATCTTCTTCATAATCCATGACAAGAGCACCAGCCTCGGCATAAACCACATCTTGCTGTCCACGCAACTCCATCTCAGCCTGCTCACACCAGTTACTGACCTTTCTTTTTTTCTTTTTGCTAAAGAGACTAGAAAATGGTGACTTTCCGGCATTCAGCATGCGTGACGGTAAACCTTCCTAAGGCAATCTGCTAGCAAATTTTCGTGTACACTAACTTCCGGGACCTGGAAGAAGCATGTATTCGTTGCGATCATTAGAGACCAACATATGTATTATTTTATTGATAGATAGACAATCGGCTTATTATATATTTGTATACTAAAGAGAGTGTTCGTGTCACCTTGATAGTTTTCCGCATCTCCTCTGCCTTGTCTTCAACTTCCTTCTTGTGCCTCCGGTCTTGCTCACTCATGCTGTCTGCCCACTTTATCTTTTCTTGTATTGTAAGCAACAAGTTATCCGAGCTTCCCAACCTGAGCAAAAACTCAAAAACCGTGTTCATTGGTATGTATACTTGAATTATAATCAAACCTAAGGTTGTTCAAGCAAAGAATGGTCCATTAACAACATACCAATTAGACAATGTTGCGATCATGTTGTCTAGTTGGCCGGGTCTCAAGTCTCGTCCAGCAGCGAATTGCACCTGATTCCACACACATAGAGAATTTGAATACAATCTAGTAATCGATAGAGATAGCACAAATTCAGTACAAAATTGATGAAGGTAGAAACCTCTACCTCAAAACATCGGCGTCGTTGATCCAGCTTTCCTCTTACTATGCCCTGCGCAAAATAAGAAAATAAGTAAACTATCTCTATGGAATTTCTTCAATCACAAATGGAAAAGGGATCGCTTACAGAGTACATGCAGTCATTGATGAGTAGATCCTCGAGCTCCCGAACGTTGGAAATATCCAATTGTTGCATCAACAAATCATAAGGCAACACCTGAACAACAAAACCATGTTTAAGGAAACTATCATTTTTGAAAAAGAAAACTCAATCAGAAGAGTCTAGAGATTTACCTTCGCTGATTCGGCCAATGTCATCACAGTGAGCTGCTTCAACTTAAGCACCTGTTGAGTATCTAATGGAGGCAGCATCTGCGCATTATCTGCTCAAAACGCAGAAGAATTAGGGTTAGCGTAAGACGTAACCCTAATTGAGATGAAATGAAAGGTGGTTTTACTTACTTTTGTAATCGGACCAGGTGCCATGCGCGAAGAGACGGAGTAAATCCAAAGAAGCCGAGTGTTCCGTGCCCTTCAACTGCAAACCCTAAAATTCGTAAGCGGGTGAAATTCCAACAAATTGGGTGTGAAAAAGGAGTGATGATGGGGTGTTGATTGATCTCTGACCTCGCTTATGTTGGGAGAAGACAGAAGCTCGCTGAAAGCGAAAAGGTTGGGGTGCGAGGTAGCGTGAGTAATGAGCTCCACGGCCGCGCGACCACGGGCGTTTTGGGCCAGCAAAACGAATTGTTGCACCAAATCGCCTTGCTTCTGCTCCACCTCCATGGCTGCAACGATGAGGACGATGCACGATTCCTGCTCGCGAAACTTGATCGAAGAAATCGAAAGCAAGCTTCCGGCAATGCTCAAAGAGAATTGCACGGCGACAGGGGAACTTTCTTGGATCCCCTAGCGATGCTTCCTAGCTTCAATTGTTCTACTCGGCTTTGTCTTTTCTTGAAGAATGTTTGTATGTACTGCAAAATCTACGTATTTATGTTGATTTGGGACTCATTCTATTATTTTTATTTATTAAAACCAACTATGAGAAAGATGTCTTTTAGGTTTACTTTCAAAGAGAACATCTAGTTCTAAAATTGAAATCTTGTTTAGAATCATCTATGAAAACCAACAAAAAATATGACTTATATCGAGTTCATACTTTTTACCTGTACAAATTTTTATCATTTAACTAGTTTGTAGGACCCGTATTCTCCGGACACTCACCCAAAAAACAGTAGATTTGGAATTTCATTTTTGAATTTTTTATTCAACCAAAGAAATCCCAACCTGATTAGATTGGAAATGGCATAGTTTAATAGTCTATTGTCGGAACCAATAGGCGTTCCGCAAATATGTAATGTGTTACGTTCACACTTAGTGACAAAATTACTTGCAAAGTAAATGTTGAACTCAAAACATTATCTATCAATTCTAGTGCTCAATTATTGGATGGAAATTCTCAGTATTGTCCGTAGTAATTTTTCAAGGTAAAGATGTCCCTATATCATTTATGTCATTTGAGGTAGCAAGTTGTCCTCCAGCATTGATAGATAGATAGATAGATAGAAACTCCGGTCCCTTTCTAAGGGGCCGATGTGAATGAAGTGTCCGTTCGTAATGCTAATATCCCGATAGCCACCGGACAAGGGGAAATTAGAAGAATACTACTTCCCCCTCTCGAGGGTGAACACTATAACTACGCTAGTTTCTAGCCTAGTTACTTCCCCAGCATTGCATTCTAGAACACTCAAGGAGGACATAATGAACACTGCATCCTAGAAACCGCAGCGTGAATGCGCGAATTAAAAAATTGCTCCAAATTAGCTCAAGCTTATGCTCAAGAACATACTAATTGTCACCCACTATTATAAGTTCAAGAACTCAAATCAACTCAAAGTTGGAAAAGTAAATGCGGTAACATGAGTGCAAAAAGCAAGTTCTGAAAATAACCACAAGACCTTGTGACACGGACAATGCTAAAAACTCGAATGAAAGGAGACAGGTAGGGATTTATTTTATGTCTCTCCTTTTATTTACTTTCGGCATGCAAAAAAAACTACTTAACCTTAACCCTTAAACGTCTAAGAAGCCCCGAGGGGCTCTTTTCCAACAGAATCTCCTATGTAGCTCTCAATGTACTCAACTTTTTACTTATATTTTGATGTCAAACTAGTCACCTTCGTGTGATGCATTCAACAAGTGAAATTTTAGAATTCAAATCACAATTTGTATGAGTGATTTGTGGTTTGAAAGGATTGTGGTAGGTAGGTTGGGGTTGTACATAACCTTGTAGGAGGTTGCAAGCTCATCATTGATTGGATTGTTCATGATGCCTAAGTTCAAAAAGTGCACTATTCATGATGCCCTTGAAGTCCAAAAGATGTTGTGATCCAATTTTGGGCTGCCCCAATCCGTATAGCTAGACGTTTAAGGGTTAAACGCCCAAGCATGCCCCTCGGGCTTGCTTTTCAGTGTAGTTTCAGAGGGGCTGGGCGTTGAAGAGTTAAACTGTAAACTTCACTCTACATTTTCTAGTTCATTGCTCAAAAACATGACTAACTAATACTTTTCCTCACTTACTCTGACACTAGTAAGGAATAGCAATACGTCATACATGATGAGTTTGTGATGTAAGAAGTGAGTTTGTGATGTAAGAATCTTGTGGAGGAGGCAACCTCGATATGCCATATTTCCTTGAAAACTCAAAATCCTTGAAAACTCAAAATCCATCGGCATCGAGTTTAGCAGCGGTAAATTCGAAATAAAATATGATCACGTTCGAAATAAGGTTTCAGGAGGATTGCAAAAATTTGCAACATGTAATTCGCATTTGTGAAATCTATACAAAATTCCAAAGTGCTAAGTAAGGTTTGACCCATAAGCGTTATGTTCAAATGAGGTACATCTGTAATTTCACAATGTACAAATGAGGTACAGCGCATTATAGGACTACCGTAATACGCTCCTTTCTATGTGTCAAGCTTCTCGTATTCCCAGTCGGAACAATCGTTGAAGGTTGAAAATCCAAAAACAACCTGTAATTGTTGACATGGGCAGTATTGGACAATTCGGAGCTAACCTAGATAGCAATCCCGCATGTGCATCAAATCCTAACTCATTAAAAGCAAAGAACAATGGAGCTTTCAAAATTTGTTTCGCAAATGATTTGTTTCTTCTTCAGAGTAAGGTAAGATCTGATCAACTGGAAAGTGCCTCATCCATTTGAAATTTCGTCCTGAGTATGATTTGGTCGAGAAAGAGATGAATGCTCAACATTCGACTGAAAAAGAGGGCGGCAAGGACTCTCAAACGAAATTTCTTCTAATCCTGTTTTAAAGAGACATGATCCAAGCAAGCAAGCAAATGAGTATGTGTCCGCAATTAAGGTTAGACTGTCCAATGGCACGACCAAATTCTCTGATCTAACACTGAATTTTCACACAGGCAGAGCTCGACCATCATCGATTTTGTAAGGATGAGATGATGTGCATATGCACAAATTGAGGGACTGGGAACTGGACAATCTCCAAAAATTGAAAGATGAAACGATTGGGAAATGGACCAATTCGGCAGTCTATGAAATCCGCTTCGATTTGATGGAAGCTCAATGACGATAAAGCTCAAGGGCTGCTTCGGAATGATCGATTGTTGGTCGTAGCTATGGCGAACGGAGCGCAAACCCTAGTTGAACAGAGCTCTTGCGACTCGTCGAATGCCTGGTTGCCTGGCCAGTTAGCTTTTTCGTATACTTTTCTTTAGATTATTTTTGACTTTTGGGGTACTGCGGGCTCTCTTATTGGCGCATGCAGAATAGAAATTCGCAAAAACGTATTCTATTATAGTGTTGAGAGATCAGGAACATTAAATATAACATACATGTGTTTGTTGTTTTCCCATTTACTACTGTGCTTCTCTGACATTGCCACTACTTGGAAATTCGTGATTCCTATCTTATATTCATCCCAAGGATTACTCTGTCTCCTCGTCTAGCTCAAGTCCCCTCTTGAAAACATGAAAGCGTTTCTATGTTTGTCCCTAGAGCCAATCTTATCATTTACCATCTCTCAAACCTTATCCTTGCCCTTGTACCGTTCATGCCACCACGTGTTTGTTTCCACCCTCTTCCTTTATCTTATTCAAGATAGAAAGGCGAGAGGTCTTCTTTTTGTACTTTTCTACTTTTTGTAGCTTTTAACCCCTCAAAGTCTTTGCATATTTTAAGCCAAAAAACACATTCTCAAAATAAGGCATGAAGGTAATGTATTCAGATCTCAACTGTACGAACTTATAGTAGACTTATTTAGATCATGTGAATTAATTCATGAACCCTCGTAGATTATAACATATTAGTACTTTGCCTCCATCTAAATAACACACTTGTACCAAAAATACTCATCAAAAAATTCATTGGCTCCAATAGTAGTCTTGCAATGGAGAAAACTACCGAAAAAATCACAAAGGAAAAGTAGTCCAAAACTACACCTCTTGCACTCAAACCTACGCCTTATCTACAACACATCTTTGATCTGGTCAACATATCTACTATCAAAACTAAACTCTAATTGGAATGCATCCCCAAAAAAAAGTTTAACTTTAACAATGGATGGAGGAAATATAGATCCCCAAACTTCATTCATTTTTCACTATTTCAATTGAAGAAACATCATGGCTAATCCACTACTCTACTTATTTGGATCAAAAAGCTCCCAACCAGAAAGTCGTTGGGAACTATCTTAAGATCATACTTATGTAAATAAATTCATGAAATTTTTTCTTTGATTTCTCATAATTGGTTTGCAATGGTAAAACATGTCCAATGTTTGAAATTTAAAATCCAAAAGTTGGTGTCACTATTATGCATGCTATTAATTCATACTTTATTTTATGGGTCTGAAATTTATATTACACAAGCTAGGCTTGATTTTGGAACCAACTCAAGTGATTTGTATTAAAATCGGACTCTGGATGAAGAAGTTATGGCCCTTCAGAGTTTTTGTCCTTTATCCAAAATGTATCACAACGGCCGTAGGGACATCTAGGGGTTAAATCACATCACTTTTGCAATTTCTACAATTTTGGTATCATATATACTCTGAAGGTTTTTATCTTGCTATCCACATGTGAGATTGTTGATTCAACTATTAAATGCACAACAAAAAAATTATGCATTTCCAACAACACCTTAAGCGCCAAAATCCAACCATCGGGCATCTTAGTAAAGGCAACTCTTGTTTTTGGGTTTTTAAACATTGAGCGTGTTTTATCATTGCAAGCCTATTAAGCAAAATCAAAAGTAGTTTCTTATGAAAAAAAAAAATCATATCATCTCATCTTAAGATGAAATATAACAGCTTTGTAGTTGGAAGATGTTTAATCCAGATACTCTTGACATTGAATTTTCACTAAATAATGTTCTACAATGAAAAAAGTAAAACGTGGATGTTTTTTTGAGGAGCTATTATATCTCCTTCATGAGCCATTGGATTTCAACTTTGTTATTGGGGATTTTTCTAAATAGAATCTTGTTTGAGTGGTATTAACCGCGATCCAATAGAAAGTGATTTGAAGATAAGGCAAAAAATTGAGTGCAAGGGGTATAGACATAGACAATCAGTTACGGATATGGCAAGAACTCAGAGGTTACTCGTAAGTCCTCTTCATATTTATTTTTATTTTATTTTATTTCTACTCCATCTTCATTGTCATGTTCAAAAATTGTTCAAATTCTTTTATTCCTTAATTTTATTCACTTACTTGCATGTCATTTCCATTTCTCAACATTGTAGGTCAAGAGCCGCAATCACGTCACCCTAGAACCATCATATGTGCCGGCTAGGTAGGTCCTACGATAATGACCGTGCCATATTTGCGGGGACAATTTTATTCCCCACCCACCAAATGCAGATGAAGGGGGTACCTTGCCGTTTCAAGATCCAGGATACCTTTAGGGAATAAACACAAATCCCCAAGCTCCAATAGTTCAAACAAAGTGTTGACTTCCTTATGTTTGTACTTGCACAACAATCCAACTTTCCCATAAGTTGTGTGGAGGACAATAGAAACAAAAAGAAAAAATTAGGAAAACAATCTAGTGGACCACCCATGTCATCATTTGGGGCATAGCATCTTCCTATCCAATCTCATATAAAATCTTTTTGGGTGTTTCAATTCCCCAAAAACAAAACAAATAAAATAAATAAATACCTGAACAAGTCTTTCACTGTACAAACCAATCATATAGTGAGCTACCATGTGCTCTTCAACTCTATGGACTATTAATTGCTACAAAGGATTTTTGTACTTTGACAACTTTGTGCCATCTTTAATTCCTTGTTCTCATTGGCTAGGTTATGAGTCCCCACATCAATCAGAAAAATCATATTTGTATGCCTTCAATTTATTTTATTATTTTAGTAAATTTTATGTGATTTTATTACTTGTGAAGAAAGCATCTTTGAAGTAGTTCAAGGTGGATTCTAATCCCCATGCCTGCGTGGTGCTCACCACCATAGTACACCCAACTATGGTTCTTGGACCTCGTTGTTGTATGGGTACCTCAAAGTCCTTTGGTGGAGACCATCTAAGGCATGACATTGATGTTAATTTACATAAATATGTTATAAGTATTTACTGATAATTTATATTTTTAACCCTCTATATTGTTTAAGATATGGGTATTTTGATGGTATGAACATCAATGCTCTTAAATATTTATGTAAAGGGTAAAACTTATAGCATTTTGAGATCTTAAAGAAACTCGATACCAATCAATGGTAGCTAGGTAGAATCTAGCATAGTGTCCACTGTGACATAGTAGTCCCACCATTGTTGTTATGATTTTTGGGCATGCATCCAAGAACAGACACTCTAATCACGTTGCCCTCAAGTAGGGTTGAAGTTCTTTATTCTTCTTCGTTTCCTCAAGAGCAAAGTTGTAACAAAACTTATAATTTTGAGTTCCATGAGTTTTTTACGAAGGATTTTAGTGGAGTCCTTTATAAAGCATTGGTAATAGCTACACCATGCTACCAATGCATGATTGGGTACTTTTTGTCCGACTATTTAACACCAAAATTTGATTTTAGTGTTAAATAGTCATTTCTAAATGTATGATTGAGTGTAACATAGTAAGGTGCAATTTGACCACTCTTGTAAAAAAACATGCCCATTGTTGTATTTTGATAGACTTCAAGGTTCAAACTACCTTTCAATGAGTGTTCCTAAAAAAACCTTTGATTGAATACAAGGTCTATAAGCGGCTACCATCCTCCTAAGTACCATATTCAAATCTTCCAAAGCTCCATCCTCATAAGTAAAATGCCAGATCAACTTGGTCTAAAATTGAAATTCATCATCATGCTTCAACTACTTGATTAGAATATAAGTTGTTAAATTAAACTTGCCATTTTTCTTGCATGTCATATTTGAACCCTGGGTTCTTTTGCATTGTGAGATGTGATGGTCGAAGTTAACTGATTTGTTTTCTCTTGGTAACACAAAAAACTATTTCAGCTTTCTAAGGTCTTTAGACGTTGAATTTAACCCCTAACTTTCCTTAAAACTCGAGATGGGTTTTGGAGGTTTTCGTAGGAGAAAAACTCAGTCAACTTTGATCATTATAATCTCACAAATGAGAAAGAATGAACGGTTCAAATTTGGTATGTGAGACGAATGTCAAGTTAACTTTTAGATCTTACAGTTGAATCTTTTAGATAATTCTTAGATTGAGATTTTTTGAGCTTGATGTAAAGGAAGGTCAAATTTTGTGACTTAGCCCGTTTTGCAACAAAGGAAATTTAGGGATTAATGTAAAACTTGTTAAATGTGAAAAGTTGACATTTTGAATGATAAGCTAAAATTATATAAGAAGGACAACTTTTTCATTTATAGTTTGCTTTTCACCAATATTTTGAGTTTCATCCCAAATCATGTCAAGTTTCTATCTTGAAAATTGCAAGTCCATCTAAGACATATGCTTTCATGACTTTGTCGGGTATCTCTTAGGCACTAGTGTCTAGCTAGGAACTAGCATAGTGTTCACCCCAAGAGGGGTTAGTAGACCCGCCATTGGTGTGATGACCTCCGGGCATACATCCCAAGGATAGGTCGAACAAACACTCTATTCACGCCGGCCTCTAGATGGGTTGGAGATTCTCTTCTTCTTCATGACTTGCATCTTAGTGAAAGTACCTTTTGTTTTAGAATTTTGAATTATGGTGCATGTTTTTCCATGGAAGCCAATTTTTGTAATCATAAGTAGTAATCTATGATTTCATTTTACTTTTGTGCTTTTCTTTGTAAGTCCCATTCTAAGATGAAGTCCACAAACTTTATGTTTGAAAAACTCTTGATTGGAGTAGTTTCCATGATGAACTTGCAATGATATTGTTCAACTAAAAGAACCAAAACAAACATGGTTATCTTCTTCATTAACCATTGGATTTTAGCTTTATTTGTTTGGTTGGATTCCTATGTGGATTTAGTATTGTGATAAAAATCTATATTAAACTTAATATGCAATGAAAATTTGACATTATTTTCTTTGAGTGCAAAGGAGTTAATTTTGGACTCATTTCCTTTGTAGAACTTAGGCCAATATTCATCGTCGCACTTAGTTTGCTAGAAGACTTCTTGCTCCAAAGTGATATTAAGGAAAATTCTACATCTTTTTTGAGTCCTCATATGTTATGATTTGCAATCTACAAGGTCACATGACTCAATCTAAATTAAATGAACTATAATGAGTCCATAACAAGAATGTGGTGTTGAAATCTATCAACTAATTCTCTTCATTCACATCTTTGAAGGATTAAAATAAGTATTGTGTTTCTTGACCAAAACTAGATTACCACATTCAAGGGTTATCTTTCTTTGTTATGATTAAGTGTGTGCCACTATGTATAGTTTTTTTTGTCATCACATTCAATCGATTGAAAGAAATATCATATAATGTCCAATATTAATATTAAAATAAAATGATAATGAAAATTTTAATGAAGAAATACGATGAAACTTTGAATGTTGTTGACTTTCAAAGAGAACAAGGTATTGTTTAAAAGTCAAGAAGTCTTAATTTTTACTCATTTCCATTTTCCTCTTTGAATGCAAGGTGAGAATTTTTCTTTTATGACGTGTTAAGAGGATACTAACCTCGGGACCAAGTACCTAACTTGTACACGTACATGCACACCAAATCTAAATTTCAAATTGTGGGATTGGGTTGTCTAAACTTAACGTGTAAAAATCTCTTCCTTGTTATGGACTACTATGCAAGTCAAGCAAATCATTTTTGTAAGTAAGAAAGAATTGAGATTTCCCCCATTCTTAATTCTAGGCTAATTGGATACATGTTCCCAAATATAGAAACCTCACATGAGGGTATACTACATGTTAATTTAAAAACTAGTTTTTGCAATAGAAAAGGCATATGTGAGTAAGTACATTGCCAAACATTTATACAATAGAAACATACTATGGTACATGTGTACCATAGGGAATAAAAAACTAGAATTGAACATGAGTCTCGGTTCTTAGTGAAATATTGGGTTATTCGTAACTAGCTTCGAGCAAGTTTTGAATTTATTTGAGAATGTACCGCAATTTTAGTTTTATTAGAGCCTAACTTAGCGGTCATTTCCAAACTTTAACCTCGAAATAGTTTGACTCATTTGTACAATAACAAACACATTCTCGAATGAATTGTCATGAATAGAATCATATGTAAGTTATTGAGATCTCACCTGTATAATCTTATAGTAGACATGATGTACATTACGTGGCTCAAATCTTGAGTCATGAGGCCTCATAGATTGCAAGATTGAAACTTATTAGTACTCAAAAAACATCACAAAATCTCATCATTATCACTTTGAAGTACTACCAATAAACTTACTGCAACGAAGAAAGCACCAACTTCAAAGACATTTACCTTCATCTCAATAACACCCTCGTACAAAAAAATCCTTGAGAATTTTCTTTGCACATAATATGGCTTTGCAATGGTGAAAACTACCATAAAATTTACAAATGAATAGTCCAAAACTCAACCCTTTGCACTAAAATCTATGCCTTCTATTCCATGCATGTTCGATTCTGTAAAGGTTTCTACCACATGAACTAGACTCAAATTCGAACTCATCCCAAAAACAAAGCTGAAATCTAATGGTGGATGAAGGAGGTATATCTCCTAAAATATCATTCATTCATTAGCTTTTTTTTCATTGTAGAAACATCATTGCAAATCCAATACCAACGTCATGTGAATCAAACCTCTCCAAACTAGAAAGTTGTTAGCCTTCAGCTTAAGATCATTATTCTATTAAAAATATAAAAGAAAAAAATAAAAAGCTATTATTTATTTTCAATAATTGCTTTACAATGGTAAAACATGCTCGATGATTGGAAACTCAAAAAGAAGAGTTGCCTTCACTATTCATACTTCATTGTAAGAGTCTCAAAATTTTCCCACACAAACTAGACTTGATTTGGGACGCAATCCACACAATTTTCATTCAAAACGGCGAAGACATTCAACACATACAAGGGTTGAGGAATTTAGAACCAATATTGGTTCACTCAAAAACATATGGATAATCTCTTCACATCCTAAAAGATTCCGCAATCATGATACTACACGTCAAAAAGAACCAATATGGATGTCTTGGGTCTATAGGGGTTAACATCATCACCTCTTTTTAGAAACCCATGGTCCCCTCCCTTCGATAAGACCCAACTTTCCCAACTCGTCACAATTGAGTGGGCGTCAATAACGTAAAGAATTGACAACTACAATCATGTCTTCCAAGATTAAGAACAAACAACACAATCATGCCTTTCAAGATTAAGTTGTCCAAAAGTGCGACATTTGAAAAGGGAGGTTTTTGGTTCCGTAACGTTTGAGAGAGAGAGGAGAGGTCAATGTCATTGCCCCCTACCCCACTTATATACCATACCACGACATGGGACGTGATGGTATAAGCTTATCTACTATTTTTCCAACCCATACTAATTAGGGGTGAACATCATCACCTCTTTTTAGAAAACCATAGTCACCTCCCTTCCATAAGACCCAACTTTCCCAACTAGTCACAATTGAGTGGGCGTCAATAACGTAAACAACAAACAACACAATCATGCCTTTCAAGAGTAAGTTGCCCAAAAGTGCGACATTTGAAAGGAAGTTTTTGGTTAAGTAACATTTGATAGAGATAGAGAGAGGAGAGGTCAATGTCATTGCCCCCTACCCCTACTTATATACCGTGATGGTAGTAAAAGCTTATCTACTATTCTCCCACCCACACTAATTCCCCCATGGTAGTCAGCCACCGTCACAATTGAGTGGCTTGAGAGGTGAACAAGTCACAGTGACTCACTAGTGACAAGTACCGACCGACCCCTCGTATGGATAAGTAGCAGACCCCCATGGGGGGGGGGGCTGGGTCATAGCGGAGTGAAAGTGTTAGGAAGGTTCCTCCATGGATGTATGGATAAGCATGAGGCCCTCCTCGCCCGTTTTTGGGTGCCCACCCCCTCCAGCCTGCGCCCAAAAATAATTGAATTGGTTTGACGGGCGGTTTGACAGCCCGGCCCCTTCCTTTGACCATCTCCCCCCACATGCTTGATGGCTGCCATGTCCACATATGCATGGCTGAGCTGTGACTGGATGGATGGATGGTCCCATGCCCCCATGCACCAAGGGGGATGGGCTCTTAATGATGATGATGGAGCCTTGTTACTCTTCTTTAATGATTTCATGTAACTTAAGGTTTGGGGGAGTTTTAATTGTGATCTTGACATTTTAAGTATTCTTGAAGAAACTTGGTGTGTCCTTTCCTTGCATTAATTAATAATCAAAAGGCTTTGGTTGAAAGATGTCGGTTTATTTTCATTGCTTAATCCCTAAATGACCAAGGCCTCTTCTAAGGAGATTTGTGATTTCGGGCAGCCTAAATGACAGATGTTAAAAGTAATATTTTTGCCTGAGATTTTTACTAGATGTTCCCTATACTACAAGGTGTATGTGGGAAAAAAATGTTTAGAATTCAATCAATGAATAATGTTTTGTTGAATTTTTGCAAGGATAAGACTACTTGTAGATTGTTTTTAATAGATCCTTTCCTTTTTAAATAACGTCTTCGTAAAGAGTTTCTTAAGTTGATGAAGATAGGAAAATTTCAGCATGGAAAATTAGTTGCAGGAGCATTTTGTGTGCATTTTGCATGGGCACAAGGAGTTGAAGATTGGAGATGTTGGAATTCTATTTTTGAGACCCTTTTAGGATTTGTTGTGAAATTCTCAAGTTGAACATTTAGGTGTGCCTAAAATGGTGTAAGTTCAAATGATGATTGTGACTATGTTGAAAAGCAACATTTGAATTTAGTTTGTACCTCCTACAAACTTCACTATGGTGGGTCTTAATTTGATATTGCATGAGTTTTTTTCTTGATCAGAAATTAAGGTAAGGGACTTGTTTAGTGGGTGCTTCACTTCTATGAACCAACTCTAAAACCTTAAACTCGTACACTAACAAGTTAGAGAAATTTTGACTTTAAGAAATTGAAAAGGTTAGTGGTTTAGGGTAATCAACATGTTTTGTGATGCCTTCTTTTATTGATGAGATCCTAATTGTGTAAAATATCCAATGAACAAGAATTGCGTTATTTGACTTTTGAGATCTAGTTTTAGAGTGTGACAACAAATTACTTTTTGAAACAACTGAGTATTGACGTCAAAGACAAGATTAACATGCAAGAATAGAAAGGAGAGAACAAGAAAACAAAATTATCTATTTGAGTACAAACAATGTTGTTACTAACATATATGATAAAATATTTTTATTTCTATTTTTTATGGTATGTGTGAAGGCTAGCTTGTTTTTTGTTGATATCATTGCTGTGTACATAGACTATTATATTTGAATGTAAAAAGAAAATACATTTGGTAGAAAATTGTTCAAAAAAAATGGTTAAAAAATCTATTATGGAAATGTTGAAATTGGTTAATTATGTATTAGATGGTAACTATGACTTGCCAAGTTGTCAATTCTGATTACAGCAATGTATAATTCATGTGAGGTAAGCTATGCATTTTAGTGAATAACTTTGTAAGGTGACTTGCCGATAAAAGTACACAAATTTCACTAAATGCCTAATCATAAGTTAAGTATTTTATTGATCAACCATTTTGGTAATCTATGATGCTTATACAACAAATGCATAGAGGTCATTGAGGTCATTGCTTCTTGAACTATGATATGTCACAAATAACTTACAAAAGACTAAAAGGGTCTCTACTATTTGCACTCTAAATGAACCCACCACATAAAAATTAGTATGCAAATCTTATAGAAATTGTTGCTTCTTGATGCAACAAATTCGATTAATCTGACCATACTCAAGTGTGTTGCCAAACCATGAGAAGTGATATGGAAGTTAAAGATAGTCAATGGAATTTTTAATTAATGAATACCAAAAGCTAATCATAAAACAAACCAAAACATCCAAGATCATATAACTGAATGGAGACTCCCTATTAACAAGTTTTTATGTAATATTTTTGGAAACCCCACGATATCCAAAATTTTAAATGCAAATGCAAGCGCAATCATCAAATCTAAGAAGAGAGGACTATTCATTGACCCTTACTGCACTTAATGCATAGAAGACAACTCTTGGAGTTTAAAAAGTAGCAAAATCCTCAAGGGCACTTTAGAAAGGTCCCACTCGATATGTTATTTATGTTATAAGGCACTCACGTTTGTGTTTATGCTATTTGTTTCTTCAACATATACGCGTAAAGAGTTGGCGGTTATTTAACAAAACGGTCCACACGCGTAAAGATACCGTTATATGGCTAAATTCTCTTTATGTTACAAATGAAGTCGTGTGTATAAATTCTACTTGCATACTTTCAACTTTTCACCCTCAAGCGTCTCCTTTTTAAACAATAAACAAATTCTACACCAAAAAAAGTCAAACAATTCCACTTATTTTTAAACCAAAGAGAACAATCTACATCGTTGAATGCCCTCTTGAGACAGTTGAACTGAAAAAGAGTACAATACATAAAATTCCTTTGCGAGTGTGCCAAATCATTTAGTCTCAAATTCCAATTTTCTTTTTTTCCTTGAACCAAATAACGTATCAATCTATTGACAATACATATTTTTTCCATTTCTCATTGCCTTATACTCTCAAGCGTTCATCTTCCAAACAAACAATAAGAATTTTTCTTCTTTTCCAAAGAAAGTAGGTAAAGTCCACGCTTAGAGTTCAAGGCTTTGATATTCGCATTCAAGACTCCCCACCCGTACACTCCCAATGTACACGCATCTGCTTTTTTTTTTTTCTTGCAAAAGAAGCTTTCTCATAAAAAAGGAATTTGCTCACCTGGCAATACAACATACAAATTATTCGCAGTACTTGGAAACAACAAGAAGCTTGTGCAAGTCCCAATACGAATGGAAATCGGTTTTTTACTTAGGAATAGTGACTGTACTATTCCTGAGAAATCTCTAGAAACAACGATAATCCGCTTTGTCTGAACAGTTAACATTTCCCCTGTTGTGAGACCAACCCCCCTCCCCCACGATAATATGCCCACTTACACGTATACATATATCCTCTTTCCCAAAAATAGTAACGACATCAGAATATCCACTTTCGTTGAAGAAATCAAAATGGTGGGCATCACATCAACAAGCTTGAGAAAGCCCAGTAGAAAAATCACACCAAAAGAAAGCACAATGAAGAATCACAATTCAGAAGAAACCGCAATTGAGAAAGAATCACAATTGAGAGAGCACAACAGAGATATTTACACGACGAGGAAGAATCACAGGAATTGCAATTCCGGAGAAACCACAATTGAGAAAGCACAATAGAGGAGAAAGAATCACAAGAATCGCAATAGAGAAAAGCACGACAGGGGAATCACAATACGGGAATTACAAATCGAAGAGCATTGAAAAGGAATTGCATACGAAGAGGTCAAGAGAGATGATCACGAGAGCACGAGAGGGAAATGGTGGAGATGGAAAAGGAAAATCTTCCTTCGATTTCATTACACCGATAATCCACACAAAAATGTCAATGTTGCTATATTACAAGGCTTGGAATGAGATGAGAAAAGAGGGGGGTGGGGGGGGGGAAGAAAAATAAGTAAAAAAAGAGGGGAAAAAAAACTAGGTTTTGGGTGTTTTCAAGTGTCTTCATCTTCTTCGGCAATGTCAGATGTGTGTTGATGATGTTGTTGTTGTTTCTCCATCAATTGTTGTTTCTCCCTTGCTTCCTCGAAGGGACCCGATTCTTCTTCTCTTGTCTGTTGTGGTTCATCTCTCTCTGTCTCTCTCTCTCTATGGTTTCAAATGTCTGTATGTAAAAACACTCTATATAGTTGGGCTTCCCTGCTTCCTTTTTTTCTGGGCACATGGGTTTCGCTGTAAAATGCCGATGTTTAATCCCTCATCATCAGGGATCAGAGACCAAAAGAAAAAGAAGAAAAAAAAGGGGGTGGAAAAAAACCATAAAAAAAAAACGAAGCCCAACTAAAGCACATCAGTCTCTTGCCAAAGAATGCACCATCACTGGTGAAGCTTCTCCAATGCCAAGCCCTGTCTGCTGCTTGCTCCATAAAAGATCCATGTAGCAAAAGGAGTCCTGTCTCTTCAAGGTCTTGCTAAGGGTCTTGGTCGAGGAGGGCTGCCTGCTGCGTGATGAGGAAGATCGGTGAGCGAGTAAGATCGTGAAGGAAATCCTCGCATTTCGCCCTGCTGCACTGGAGGTTTTGCTCCTGCTTCGGAAGAAACTTGTTCGGATTCTTGGAGGCCTCCGAGAATGACTGCCACAGCCAAAGTGTTGCGAGATCCGCTGGATGGGAGTTTCTTCGCAATGCTTGCACCGGATGATCGCGTCGGTGGTGGATATGAGCGAGTCTTGTCGCCTAATGGACAATTGAACCCCATCTTCCTCCTCTTCGCATATGGATTGTTCGGTTTCGCCAACTCCGTTACAGTGCTCACTTCTGCTAACGAAGAAAACGATCGACTCTTCCCCCCGAAGAACTTCGATAACCCTGGTCTCCTGTAAACACAAGATGACATCCGATCAGCAATCGACATCTTTCGCAATCACAAGAAATGGCTAAGAGCAAGGAATGCTCTATTCCGATTTATCACTGCCAATGACTGAGCCTCCTACTCTAATTCATCTCCAGAATGCTAAGAAACGAGTTAGAATGTGAGCAAGAGAGGCTCTAATTCGATCCTTGCTCTAATCCAATATCTAAGCATCTTCGGATGATGGGAAAGGTAAGGTAAGAATGCTATGAATCGACATCAGAGCATGGCAAAGAAAGGAGTGACGATGTGTGTGTGAGAGAGAAGGGGCTTACTTGATGGGGAGAGACTCGTCGAGGGCGGACATCATGGTGGTGAGCGGGCCACGGTAAGCGGACTGGGCTTCTTCGCCGCCGGTGTTGTCACCGGAGGAGCAAGAGCCGGAGTCTTCGGAAGCTTGACAGATCGAGGAAGAACTCTCGCTGGAGTTGCTTCCATACGGAACTTGATGATACTTGGACTGCTCAGCAATATGCGGAATGACACCAGGCTTGGACATGAAGCCTCTCCCATGGAGTCTCGCAAGCGGCCTGCTGCTCACGAGCGGCCTGCTCTCCGCCTCCCCCATGGTGGCCGTAGTCGCCGCTTCTTCCTCAGTAGTAACCGTGCTCGTAGCGGAAACCGGCGGAACCGTGCTCGGAACCGGCTTCTGCTGCTGCTGCTGTTGCTGCTTAAGATCGCTCGAGGTTTGTTGCATGAACATGAACAACGAGGTTTCGTGGGAAGGGCTGGAGTGGCACCGTAACGACGAGTGGTTGTCACTAACCACGTGGTGGTACTGCGGCAACGAGTGGCTCTTGACACCGACGCCGACGGTAGATCCCACCCCCATTTCCCAGCATTGATAAGCGATGGACATCGTCTTAAGAGACTTCTTCTTCTACTCTTCTTCTTCTAACACTACTACTAATCGAAAAGAAACAGATGCTTGTGTCTTCGTTGACGTGGGTGAATGGAGAGAACGAAAGAAAGTGCCTGTCGAGATGAACAAAAGCTGCGAACGCCGGACTTCATCAAACACTCCACGCGGACACTCTTTCTTCCATAGCCATCCTTCCTGCGCGTGGTACCGCTTCCACTACACTCTGCAAATACGTCTCTAAAGTGGGGCATCCGCGCTTAAATCCCAAATACAACCTCTTCTTCCCTGTTCTTGCTCCACCTGTCTGTCCACTTCCGCTTCATCAAACCCCTGTTACACAAAAGATGGATTCTCCTAAACTGCGAACTCCTAATCTGTGAGATGGGTTGTCTTCAACTGGTATGTGCAAGATGGGTTGTGCTAAGACGGTGAGGTGCGAGATGGGGAATGGTTGGAGTAGACAGCGAGCCCTAAGTAAGTAAGCAAGCATGTGAGAGTGGAGAGATGGAGGGTAGGAAGGGGAAGGGGAAGGGAAGGGGTGGCTGACTAGGACGGAGAGGAGGGAAGGCGGGCGATGTTGTAGTGATCCATCCAAGCGAGGGCAGGTCAGGGCATAGCCAGGACCAGGGCTTGCGGGACGGGAGGGGAGGGGAGGGGAGGGGGAGTGTATGTGCCTGGCTGGGTGGTCTGTCTGACAGGATGGGCGACATCCGCGGCGACGAACCAAAAGAGGACGATGACGGGGAAAGGGCAAAGCAAGCAAAGGGGGGGGAGTGGAGTGGGGGGCTAGGTGGCTGTGCACAGAGTGCTCCACCCAGCCCCCCTAGGCATGGGTGCTCATGCTTGCGTTATCCTCCTTCTCACCCACCAAACGCCTCCACACTCCACATCACCCACCCCCCCTAGCCCCCTCCCTCATTTGCTTTCCTTTTGAGGGAATGAACGCGTTCTTTGGATTGGGTTTTTTTCTTTTTAGAATTTTATTGTAGGTTATATACACATGTTATTTCTTTGGTCATCATGGTGCAGATTTCATTCATTGTTCAAAAATGAAACACCTTGGCTAATAAAAATCGTAACTGTAAGTTCTCCAAAGGACTTCATACACAACGGTCAAAAGAATCTATATGGTAACCGTTTATATGTGCATTTGGTAACCATTTAAATGTGATCTCCGCACGTGCGTAAACGGTCTCATCTCATTTTATAGGCTCGCGGATAATCTCTTCAATGACAAATCGAACGTGACGGTTGAGGAATCTTATCGCGGTGACGGTGGTAACGGTAATCCCTATACGCATGTGGATAATCTCTTGGAGGACGAATTGAACTTGATAGCTGAATGAAGGACCTTACCTGGACTCGAAAAGTAAGTGATTATGTACACAAGATTAAATGTGAATAACCTCGATATGTGACGGACTTTGATATGAAAATATTTGCATAAGTTTATTGCCTTATCACCATTTGAAATCAATGGCCCTCATCTTTAACAACACTTGTCCTATTCAAATGTGATGCATTTGGTTTTTTTTTTTTTTTTGACATCTCCACAATATGTTAAGGGAAATTTGAAGACGTGGTTTTTTTATCATTAAAAGTAACAAACTTTTTTTAAGTTTTTGATAGCATAATTGCATACACAATTTGCCTTATCTCACTTGAACATTCGTACCTTCTATTTAAACTCTTTAATTTTAAACCAACACATAAGAAATATATGACATTCTACATTGAATCTATAAAAGAAAAAACACCTATTAAAACTTGGGATATGAACTTTGAATGTTGTGATCTGTCAAATGGTTAACATTTATTTGTCAATTTTTGGAACATAATTAAATATACACTTAGAAGATCTTCGGGTTGGAAGTTTTAGAAAGGAAGAAAAACCTTGTTTTCCCCTACCTTCCTAGAGATTGCGTAGAGGTTGAAAACCACAAATTTGAGGTTTCAAGGTTCCATAAATACACAAGGAGCTTTAGAGGTTTGATAAATTCGAAGTCAAGAATAAACTAAATCGTGTATTAAACACATAATTAATTTGGAACATTGATGAAGTTTGGTATTGTACGCTAATTGGGTTCTTGAACACCAATCGGGTTGTGAACACTAATTGGGGTCTCATCAAACGACTTGACTGAACTTAATATCTTGCAGGTTCTATGTTGTGTATTTATATTAATTCTCAATAAGAATCTGTAGGCTACTAAAATTTTGTTTCCTCATGTAGTTTGAATTGTAAATATATTGTGATTCATCTTTTCATGAAAAAACAATGTGTAATAAATGGCATAAATAAATAAAATATATCATTTGCGTACAACCAATTATCACCAAGTTACAAAGAAATATTCATGAGTAAATCTCATAAACACAAATGTTTTTTTATAATTCACAAGGTAAAATTTTCAATTCATAAAAGACAACAATCAATTTCAAAGTGACTCAATTAGAAGTATATGTCATCACATACTTAATATGAAAGGTTGATTGAGGTAATTATTAAAAATGATTCTTACGAACATTGTCATATGATGTTACATGTAGAAATTTAGGAGTAAATACACTAAGTTGTCCAAATCTTCATGGACCTACTTGTCTTTTCAACTCAATCTTTGAACCGAAACAACAAATAAAATTAAAATAAATAAATAAATAAATTATATATATATATATATATATATATATATATATATATATATATATATATATATATATAATATCGGCATACTAATCATGCGTGATGATTTATTTTTTATTTTTCTTCTTCTTTAACAAGTCTTACCCCTATCTTCCGGACACAAACATCAAAAACGTTCGATTGAAATTTATAAAATGTGTAAAAATTCCATACCTAATTATAAATTAAAAAACCATGTAATCATAAAATGAATTGTTATATAGATCATAGATCCATACATAATTTTAAATGGTTGACATTCAAAGCTTTATTTCAAAATTTGAAACATGAGTAGTAAATCAAGTATACTAAGAATACATACATGATTTTGAAAGTTAATCTCTGAAGTCAAAATTTCAAGTTCATTAGAATGTTCTGAAGAGCCTACTTCTACTTAGTTTTAAGATATATGATTCTAATTCTTGCTATATTTATTTTCTTTTCTCTTTTTTCTTTTTTCTTTTCTTTTTTCTTTTTCTTATTTTTTGAAACAATTCAAGTAAACTTTTACAATTTGATTTACCAATTTTAAGTTGGGGTTTATAAGACCTAGAATTGCAAGGAGTTGGTTTTGATAACTACGCAAATTGCACTTAGAAACTTCTTTCTACATCATGCCACAATATTACTTGCTTTAATTTACAAAAACAATTCTCTTTGTTTTATATTCACCGACACTCCTCTCCAATTTATTACAACATATTTTGAAGTTTCATAGTTGATTGAAAGTTATTCAACCTTGAAATTTTCATGACTCCTCCTTTTCATTTCTTCAAGGTCTTACATTTATTATAATATTTGATTTATTAGAAATACTTGAAAAAATCCTAAATACATAAATAAATTGAAGTGGATTTAGATATTATATTTTAGACAATAAAACTATAGTGTTTTGGTACTTTTGAAGTGCACGCTTTTTGCACAAATTGCATCTGAAGTGTTTTCATAACTCTTTGCATACTGTAAAACTATTATAACTGAGTGTATCATGCCATGAAGTTTTCATGATTTTTTACACAAATACAAACAACCTCATCGTGCAATAAATATAAATATAAAAGTAATTTTTTTTGGTTGTTAAAATATGAAGATAATAAATCAATATTTGAACAACATCTCTTGATTTTTGAAGTCACGTTTTGTCCAAAAAATCCACATGAGATGTTTAAAGCAAATGTTAAGTGGTGGATTTTTTTTCAATGTTGAAACTAACAAGCACTTAAGAAGAATAGAATTGCACAAATGCAAAAGTAACTCCCTTACCATAAGTTAATATTTATTGTACATCTAGAGAAAACCTCAAATTCTTATCTTACGCATTTGATGAAAAATACTTCAAACTCACTTCAACAAGGTCTATGTGAGTAAAGTGTCCGTTTAATCTATCTTCAATGTGTATGTCCAGAGGTCACAACAACAACACTCAACACCTAACTCCTCTAGCAGTCAACACTATGCTAATATTGAGCCACCAAGTAGAGACTTGAACATTAACGGACGTGTTATTACTCCAAAGCCCTCTCAAAGACCCATACAACAAGGTTCAGTGTAGTTAGATGGTAGTCAGCACCACGACACCATAGTAAATGAACACTCGACCTCCTTATCGGAAGCCGCGAGTCTCAACCACCAATCTAAAACTTCTGATGTCTATAACATAAACATTGTAACCATCTAATCTTACGAGAGTGAACTATACACTATTCCGACTCAAATTTCAGTGCTTAAAAGACAATGAACATACCATCCCCAAAAACACTCATTCTCATAAAACAACAACTACAAACCCCAACAAATAAGTGTACCGAGACGGTAAGCACCCTATCAAAATAACAATGTGAAGGCACAACGAACTCATTAAAGGCTATGATTTTGAAATACCAAATCTAAGCACGTGTTGCCTCTCTATCATCTAAACATCCCCCTTGTAGTTCATGCTTTTTCTCAGTAAATAGAAACCAAAATAATAATTAAAAATCGACTTGCATTAAAATATAATACTTCCACACCAATTATTTAAAACCTCACTCATCAAACATTGAGAAAAAAAAAAAAAAAAAAAAAACCCTTTTCATCAAACTATATAATGTATTAATCAAACCCACCATATCTAGAAAATCTTGATATGCTTACATACAAATTTATCACCTTACAGTAGAAAATTCTATCTCTGATGCCCAAAATAACAACCAAAGATTGACTTTTCAACAAAAAGGTTTATAAAGGTTATTAGAGATGATTCCCAATCTGACATAAGCAGTGAGCATGAATGCAACAGTAAACCCCCCCTCCACACTATTTTAAAATATTTAAATTATATTATTAATTGACCCACTCCGGATTTAATTTTTGGATCAGATCAGTCAGTGACTGACTGACTGAAACAAATCCAATCTATCTTCTTTGCAGTAAAGAAATTGCTTTGTAAATAAATAAATAAATAAATCCAATCTTTTAAGGAATAATTAATGTTTTGTTTATTGGGAGCATCAACTTGGTTGGTCTTGAAGTTGTCAACTCTGTTTACAATTCACCGTGTTTACTGTTGTCCTGGATTTGAGGTTTAAATTGGTGGGGTTTTTGCTTGGGGGTGGATTTTCACGAAGATTGACCATGGCCTTCTAAAATCTGTGATTGGAGAGTAAAGTGCTCATGGTCCCATTTGGTTTTACGGTACCTTGGAAAAAGGAGAATGACCATTGAATTTGAGGTCCCTGAAGTATGCTAAATTTTACCATATTGGATAATGTTTTTCATGGTCCCCTAGATTATAATTGAGTCCGAGCAAATGCCTTGACACAACTACAATCAAGACTGTAAATTGGCTAGTGTTCAACTATTTAGAAAGAAAAGAGAGGAAGGGGGAGGGCAGAAGAAAGAATGATGAGGGTTTCTTTATTAGAGATTGAGCTTAAACTTGTCTCGATCTAAATCCAATTTACACTACGAGAGTAACACTATGCATTTTTTTTATTTACAATGTTCCCAACTCTTGGCCAAGAGCCAAGACCATGAGATATCACTTCAGTTTTCTCAATTATGACTCTTGGTCCATAGTGTGAAGGGACCTTTAATATTACACGAAAATTAAATTATGAAAAGCATATACCATTTAGTGCTTTGAAAACTAAAACTCAATCTTCTTGATTTTTCAAGGGTTAACATTAGATTTAAATTAACATAAAAGCTACTACACTTAGAGTTAATTCCAATAGTACCCATTCTACGTAAAGTAAAGTTTATTTCATGTGCAAAGAATGATTACACGCTATTCAATACCAAGTAGCAATATCAAAGACAAGGGTTTCACATAAAGAAATTAGATACTTAATCCTAATTCATTGTACTTATGAAACATAACTCTCCTAAAGGACATGAAAGGAGAGAGCCCATGCAAAAACTTGAAACCAATCTCACCCCATTAGTAACACTTAAACACATGTCAAGAGTACATTGAAGGATCCAAAAAGTCCCATATAAAGAAAGTAGACTCTTTATCCCAATTAACTCTACTTAAGAAATATAATACTCCTAAAGGGCATGAAAGGAGAGAAAGCCCATGCAACAACCATCTTACCCCATTAGGAACACTTATAAACACATGTCATGGGTACATTAGAGGGGGATCCATACCAACATTTAAGATGGTAGAGGGACTTTATATCCCAAGAATATGATATTTTAAAAAAGAAATAATAAAAAAGTGGTAGAGAAATTTGAAAAGGAAAGGGGGTTAATGACATTTGGCAAGAGATAAGGATTATCCCCAATTGAATAGGAATAGGAATGACGATCGTGATGACGATGAAATAAATAAATGTTATTTGATTTTGCCTTATCCAGAATCCGGGTCTGACTTACTACTGACTGTACTCGTACCTTACTACTAGTTAATTAGTTAGTTGGAACTTGCGCTCCACCCACCCACTTATCACTCCCTTTCCTTTCAACCAACGTTACCCATTACTTGGTTTCTTCTTATCATTAAAAAATAATAAAAAATAAAATGGTATCACTTAGGTTTCTTGCACACACTTTTTTTTTTAAAAAATAAAAATAAAATTAATGTGAGATTTGATTAAACATATGAATTTAATCAACACTATCTTAGGGCCTTTTCCCATGTGAGACGCGTCCCGGTAAAATTGAGAGGGGTTTCTAAAAAGGAAGACACTCCTATGTAACTTAACCTGTAATTAGTTTTGCGGGAACCCGTAATATTTCAAGGGCTTGCTGGCAAGCCCTTACGGGCTCCTGCAATACAAAGATAGTGTGCGACGAACCTTGTCTTCACACTTATGATTACTTATATTATATGAAAACAAGCAACTAGTGAACAAAGTTTTTTTTCTTCACAATTCAGTAGCAATTTAATCTTAGAATGGGGTGGCAACGAGTAGGACAAAAGCTTCGTCCACCACTTGTTTATTTTCAAGCATGATTGGTCTTACATGGGAAGCAACTTGTAATTTGCACCTTGAAAAATGACCCGTGAAAGAATAGGGGTAGCGCCGGGCGGGGTAAGATAAGGTGCTCAAGTAATGGCTCGTGATAAGCAAGCAATTTATGTATATGACCAATGTAAGTAGAAGATTAGACGTACTCGTTACCATACTCTCGGAATCTAGAATGTTCATACCGAGTACATTGAAAATCACCTTTATTGCCAAGTTACCCAAGTGAACCAATTTTGGTTTTTGTGCCTTCTTTCTTTTTTTTCTTTTTTTTTTTTAAATCTGTAAAATTTATTTCTTTAATGCAAATGAAAGTAGTTTTCATTGCCAAAGGAAAAATAAAAACCTCCTTACAATTTTTGGTTGAACAATTGTTTTGCCTTGGTTGGGGGGAGGGGAGGTGAGGGCTATATCCCACTCACCTACCCACCTTCCTAATGATGACATTATGATAGTGGACTTGTTATTGGTACCTGCACTTCTGTTGGGAACATGTCAACGTGCTTTGTACCATCGTTCTAGCCTTATCCTTTCCCCCTCCCATTCCTATCAACCCAAAACCAAAATCAAAACCAAACCAAAAACAAAACATTATCTGAAAATATCTTGTTATGAAAGTAGTACCGTAGCCTCTACCAGATTTTGGCATTAAATAATTAGCTATTATAGTAAATGAAAATCTTTGTGAATTTCACACAACAATCATCAATTTTTGTGATTTTTGAAAGTTTGAGTGTAAAAACCAAAAAATATGAAACTTATAAAAACATGGTGGTGAAATCTATGTGAGAGAAATAAAAATTTAAATTCCTCTAGTAGGAAGCTACAATAGTATTCCCTTCCGTGTTTTTAAAGAGCTTTTACAACTTATTTCATCAATATAGAATCTCAAGAGATGCCACATGGTTTTAGGTCTCAAGGACCTACTTTAGATGCTTAGTGAATTCCATGGTTAGTGAAGTACACAAAAATTTTGTAAGACGTTTTTTTTTTACATTTATAGGTTTTCATTGTACTTTGAATTTTGTTTAAAAATGTGTTTGTGAGTACAAACACATGTATTTTTCAAGTATGTATATTTTAATGGAGAAGTACATATTTAACCCCAAGAAAGCCAAAAGGTTCCCACAAGAACAAAATTCAGCTAACTTTGACCATTACAATCTCACAAATGAAGAAGAATCAACACTCCAAATTTGGGTTCATGAGGTCTCACAATTGAATTTTCCAAATAATACTTAGATTAAGTTTTTTCAGACATGAAGTAGAAGAAGGTTATTATAATAATTTAAACAATTTTGCACCAAGAATTAAAATATAGAAATACAAGAATATCCGGATAAGTCTTTCCATCTAGAAAAAATGTTCCATATTCTCTCATAAATGAAAAAGGATTGCTCAACACCTTCTTCTTTCTAATTTGTGGGGTACTTGCTATGGTACCCCCATTTTTGTTAACTATATTGCTCTCTTGGTGATAGACTTGGTCTCATTATTTTCAATAATAAAAATTGTGAGATAGTATGGGCCAAAAGTCACATGTGGAAGGCATGCAAGTCATTACATCTGACATTGGATAAGATTGAAAATCAATTACCAAGCATATACATACATAATATGCTACCATGTTTTAAAAAAAAATATTTCCAAACATGCACTATTGTTCACTATTGTTGGTGGTTGGATATGGTAAATTATTGCATGTTATCAGCATATTCATTTTCACATTATTTTACGTACTTGACGTAAAAACCCATGAATTATTGACGACTAAATATGGGTTGTACCGTAGGAATCCCATGAAATATCATAACAATGAGGGGGAGTTTTGTAGATGGAGAAGAACGTAGTATTTGACGTTTTTTTAACCCCTAAATTTCCTTGTTGCGGAACGGTCTAAGGCACAAAATTTGACCTTCTTTTAGATTACGCTCAAAAAATTATAATCTAAGCAATATTTAAAAGATTCAACCGTAAGATCACTTTACATTCTTCTCACATAATACCAAATTTGGCTGAATTTTTGTCATATGGGAACCTCCAAAATTTGTTTCGGTTTTAAGGACAGTTAGGATTTAACACATATTTGTGAAGTATACCATAGGTTCTTTCAAACTTGTGTTAAAACCTAAAATTTGGAAAAGTAATGTTTTGTTAGTTTACTTCTTTAGGTTTTCAAGTTTCATTCTCGTGTGTTGACTTGTAACCCATGGTATGGTTTTGAGCTCTTTGGTAAGAAATTGTCATATTAGATTGTCGTAAGGTATCATTGGCCTTGGCTTGGTAGTTGGGGCTCATGGGATTGTGGGTTCTCATTATATGTTGACTATCTTGGTTTAACCAATCACTCTTGGAGATTTAAGGATTTTGTCGTATAGGTGTTCGAGAAATTCTTGGGAGGAAAGACATGTAGGTTGTTTCATAGGACTTGTAGCTAGGTAGATACTCGTATGATACTGACACCATCATAGGAAATAGTAGTCTTTCCATTGTTGTTTTGATCGTCGGTCATAAACATCTCAAAATGGGTAAAACAAACAATCTATCCGTGTTGTCCTCAAAATGGGCTTGGAGACCAACTTATTTTAGATTATATAAATTTAGTATATTTACTTCATATATGACTATACAATCTAAAGTAAGACAAAACTACTCCAAAATCTACAAAGGAAAGATAGTCTGAAATTGGACTCCTTGTACTCAAATCCGTGCCTAATCTACATTATATCTTTGATTGATTCAAGGTTTCTATCACTCAAACTAGACTATAATTTGAATCCATTCCCAAAAATAAAGCCAACACTAATAGTGGATGAAGGAGATATAGCTCCTCAAAAATCATCCATTCTTTCTCATTTTTCATCGTAAAAACATCATTGCAAATCCAATACCAAAGTTATCCGGATTAAAAGACTTCCAACTACAAAGTTGTTCAAAAGAATCTAGATGTTACACTTACGCAAAAAACACTCATGAAAGACTATTTTTGATCTCACATAATTTTTGTAAAATATGGCAAATGTTTGAAAACCCAAAAACAAAAGCTGCCTTCATGTGACTTATTCAAACTTTACTGTATGGATCTCCAAATCTACCACACAAATTAGACTCAATTTTTGACCCAACCCAAGCAATTTCGTCCAAAACGGAGTCTGGATAAGGCTTTTCAAAGTTTGGCCCTTCATCCAAAATGTCGTTTCCTGACACTAGCAACGTTCACAGTTAAAAAACTACCACGAACACACCGGTGTTCGACAGCTGAGATGGATGATAAAATGACATGGCCGCCTACGTGGATACTCGAACCTCAAGAACCCAAAACAAAAACTCCACTTCCAAAATAAAATTTTCTCGAATAACTTCAATATATCATCTTAAATTTTTTTGCGACACAATATCCCTTGTCCCAAATCAATATTTCTTTGTCCCAAACATCCTCGACCGTTCTCCGTCCTAGTGTACAACGGCCCTACCTTACTATGAACACTTTGGAGAACAAATGGTACCCATGCAAGTGCGGTCTAAGTATGGCACAATTGAACGTTTTGTAAAATAATCGTAAAAATGTGGTTCGCGCAAGGGGTGACCCATGTGACGAGCACTTGCGGGTCCGTCAGGATAGGCTCTCGAAATCGCTATTGGCAAAAGGGCGAAAGAGGATGATTGCATTTTCAGGCAAAACTATCCACATGAAGGGGAGGGGGCCACCCACCCAACCCGACCCAACCCAATTCTACTCAAAAAGCAACATTTTGTCCGCAAACATATACATACATAGGTCGTCGATTGTACATGTACATCATAATAATAATAACAAAGCCTATAAAAGGAACGCGCATGTTTCCATAGAGGATGTATATGCATCAATGGCTTATTTATTTTATTACAAAAAGAGCATGCAACCATGCGAATTTGGGTACAATGGCAATAGGGCTCGACCAAAAAGCCCTAGAAGTACCCTTTTTACCTTCAATCAAGGGGGCTGGGTAAAATACAGTTATGATCACATTCCTTTTTTTCGGGTTTTTTTGCTTATCCAAAAGGCTCCTGGCAACATTTGTACATTTTCATTATGAATGGCTTTTTTTTTTTTTTTTTTTTTTTTTTTTTTTTTTTTTTTTGACGATTTGGGCATAATTTTAAAAGTGCTGCCATTGTCAGGTAAAAAGGTTGGGTTTGTGGTCAAATTTTACCCGAGCGTTTTGAAAAGGAAAAAAAAAACAAACAACATTCCTTGAGCATGGCCCCTTGTATCCAACCGTCTCTCATCGTACTACGGTCTTTGTAAGATGCACTCATCATATTTTCGCAATTTAGACGTGTCAAAATCGGAGCATATGAAAGTCTCTTTGTTTGAAATCCTAAAAGAGAAGCAAGGATGCAGTAATTGGAAATGTATTTTGCAAATTTATCACTAAACTTAACGATGAATTAACATCCGACCCAATTACAATCGTCAAAAACAAACATCACATGGATGCTCAAAGTTCTAACTTCTCATCGAATATCGAAATTTTGGCACATGTAGAGGGGGACGTTAAATAATTCAAAAACGAAAACCATGGAACGAAAACTTATAGGATATTTCAAAGGTAAGCAAAAGCTAACGACACATGGTGCAATTTTTAATAATTAGACTTGGCTTTTGCAATAGACCGATGATTATAAGTGGATAGACCTCTTGTTGTCCTCGGGATTAATGAATGATGGGAACACGAAATTCATGGTAGCCAAAGGGATAGAAAAGAAAGGAAGGGCGAGTGCACTTGGAACAAAAACTCTCTATGGAACGAAAACTTATAGGGATATTTCAAAGATAAGCAAAAGCTAACGACACATGAGCATGTATTTAATAATTAGACTCGGCTTTTGCAATAGAACGATGATTATAAGTGGATAGACCTCTTGTTGTCCTTGGGGTTAATGAATGACGGGAACGCGGATTTCATGGCCACGAAAGGGAAAGAAAAGGAAAAAGGAAGGGGGCGAGTGCACTTGGCTCACGCTCGCGCACCCACTCGAGTAGAAAGCGCACCACGTTTGTTATGTTGTCATGTGAAAAAGAAAGAGAGAGAGAGAGAGTCATGGCCCGCGTGTGTGCTTATAAGTGCAAGTGCAAGTGCGCAGCCAAATGGATAAGAAGGTGCGGCAAGCCTTTTTGATTGGCTGCAGTATTGCCATCCCCTGTTGTTGTTCATGTGGGTGCGACCAATCAAATGCGCGACATCCAAAAAAGAGCCTCTGAAAACAAACCTTGGTACTTTTTAGTGTTGCTCAGAGCCCCTGGGCCGGAGAGTGGAGCCTTGTTTGGAGCAATCAGATCGGGAAGAACCGACGGATAATGTATTTTCAGCCGATGGATTTAGCACATTGGTCGGTCAATTCATGAAACCACTGTCCTAAATCTGATGAAAATTACAAATAAATTTTTTATTCTTAGTATAAAATGAGGTAATTGTTGGAAGAGATTTGTGAAAAACCGATTGGGTGTGGGAAATGCCGATTAGTAAGAGTCCAAAAAACTTCCCCAAACCCTCGTTTGGAGTGTGAGGAGCCCTTGCCCAGTAACGCACTCAAGAGGGTTGAGGTAGCAAACCATAACTCGAAGATCTATCCCGTGCTTTCATTCACATTTTTGCGTCGTTGTTAACTAATGGAAGAGTGTCAAGTGGTAGAGATTTTATTGGCTGGAAATAGTTTCTGTTATAATAGTTTTGTTAGCATATGTGATTGGTGAGTGGCCTTTTCCTTGGCCTTGTCTATTGGCATGGGGTGGGGGTAGTGATGCAATGCTTGCAAGCTTTTCATGCATCCCGGCGGTCACGCTTGAAACACAGAGTTGGGTATGCTCTAACCCTAAAGTTGACTAGCCTCAAAATTGCGAGAGAATCGCCCCGTACGATGCAAGGTTAAAATTGTTGTCTTTTGATAAATTTTGAAGAGTGCAACGGTAGGATTTAGTCCCTAAGTTGTGTGTGTACATGTGTATCAAATTTTGAATGGAGAATTTCTCACTACTTCTGAGATTGTTCGTGATGTTTAAAAATAGAAAAAAGGAATTTTTTATCTTGTGTTGTAGAAAGGGAAAGCATTGTTTTGAGGGTCAAAAAAAGCATTTTTGGAAGTAAACATAAATTGAGGCTTTTTCACATTCTTGCTCTTGAGTGAATTTCATTGGAAGATGTCTATGCAATTTTTACTCTTGGAAGACCTCTATAAATTCCTAATTATTCACATGGAGGTATGCTAAATCTCAAATACATAGACTAGTCTTTGATAATATGGAAGGGGTGTGAAGACTCATTAGATCATAAATATGAATGGGGAGATTATGCTTTGGTACTTTCTCTTCATAACGAAAAAACGAAACTTGAGAAAAAGTAATATTTTAATTTTTGGTGAGTTTTTTAAGTTTTTGCGAACTCATAAATTTTAGGTAGTTTTTGAGAATAAATAAGCATTTAGCCCAATTTTGGGCAAATTTCAACGTGCATTGATAGTGTTTTCAAAACTTAGAGAGAAAATTTATTTAATAGTTCAAGGACATTTGAAGCATGAATGACTAGAGATATGACACTTTTAAGATATGACACTTTTAAGATATGAATGTTTCTAAAAATAGGCTTGGTGTATGGGAGTTAAAGCTCATGTCATACAACCTAAACTTAATTCAAATTTTCTCTTTGATTCTTGTTTTGTAGTATGGTTTTTTTCAAAAATCCTACTCAAACTTCTAAATGAGTAAAGTTGAAGTTCATATCTAATACTCTTAGGTAAGGGAATTTTCTTTTAAACAACTAAAATAAATAAATAAATAGATAAATAAGTATATATTTTCATTCATAACTTCGCGAAGATCACATCTTTTGACAATGTTTACTGAATCATTTCTCAAATATTGGATTATTAATTACCTCTATCAACCCTATATATCAAGACTACGACAATATAAATATATTATCTGGTTTATGACAATATAAACCAATATATGAGTCACTTTGAAATACATTGTTGGAGATTGTAGACCATAAGTTTTATATTGTAATTTCAAGTGAATAGTGGAGTTTTTTCTCTTGTTCACAATATTTTGTTATTTGTATGTAGTAATGACTTCTAATAGGAAAATATGAATAATCACCTTAATGGCTTCTACACATTAATGTAAAATATCATAAAATTCAAAGAGTGTTGAATTAACTTTTAAGAGTTGCCTTAATGTGTTATAGAAGGTGTTTATCTCGTGCAAATAGATTCTTGATTCTTTCAAGTGTTCAACACTTTCAAAGTCAAGAAAACAACCACCTCTTCACATTCCCTTTAAGGTCTTCTCCAGATTGCAAATGTGTCATTGTAGAAAATGACAAATGTCTTTTAAGTATAAAGTCGTTGTTGTCCTATCCCCAAGAGCAGTTACTTCCATGTCAATTAGTTCACATTCTTTTGCATTACGAGGTTGTCTATATCTACGTGACAAACTATATGTTGAGCATCTTTTGCACAGAATCACTCTTGTTCTCAATCTACGTCGACAATCGATGTTACGATTTATTTTCTTTTTTATTTTTACTATGTAACGAGATTCTCTAGTCATTACTATTACATATATGTTTGCCACCACGAGGTATTCACACACCCGTGGAGATAACCCTCTCCAAACTAGACAAACTTTATATAAAAACAACTACAAGGCCAAATGTACTTCCATAAATCGCAAATGAAGCTAAAATCACCAAATTCCTATTGTACAATATAAAATCTAAAAATATTCTTTTTCTTCTAAGGTCAATCATTCAACAAATATTTTTTTTTAAGACCGTGAACCACTCGTACAATGAAAAAGGTCAAATGAACACACTATCCACGCGAGGCTCAAAATAAGTTTTGGAGTTACTCGTTTCAAAAATCTCTCTCTTCTTCGTAGCTAGCGAGATAAAAATCCATGGCAATAACGCGTCGTCGTCGACGCGACGCACATGGGAGCGATCGTACACATCAGACAATGGCACCCTCGTGGCCGTCGTTGACAACCAAATGAGTGATGATAAAAAACTACGACGACGCAATCAAGGGACGGACAAAAAAACAACAAACAACAACGTGGGCGGATATGGCTGACACTCTTTCTGACATGGCACCCATCATGTAACCAATACACCATTTTAAGTCACTTCTAAGCCAATCACATTCCAATGCCCTTCTGTCCATGTTGATATAACAGAAAAAATAATAGCATATATATCCACATCCGCTTTGCCAAGTGGGCTTGGCTCAATATAACTTCTTAAAAAAAGACATGGAGGCTTACCCTATTAAGAATTGTTTAGGGAGAATTCTATCTTTAAAAACTTAAATTTAAAGTAAGGACAAAACATTGGAGCGGAAAAAACAAGGAAGCTTATTGGATTTTATTTGTTCCGTTAGAAAAAGAACCCCCCACATTCTCATTCTTGATGTGCTTAATTTATAAAAAGTGATCTAGAAACTCTACCATTGGCCCTTATTATGTTTTTGGAAGTAATGTAATTTGGAGGTTTTTTTGACATGGTTTATTGATTAATAAAGTGTTTGAGTTTGTGTCTTGATTTGTTCGCGTGGGAAATCACTTTTAAAGTGTTGAATGAAAATCAAAATATATCTTTCTTGGGGCTAAGGAACTAGATTTGAAAAAATAATTCTTTAAATCAATTAGAGAAAGACAATGATGTTTTTTGATTCAACATTTTTTCATAAAGTAGTTTCGCTAGAATCTTTATGCATACGCTTATGCTTATGATCATAACAACAATTCTCATTCACTAGAGTTTCATACACAAAATTTATGCTTACGACGAGCGATTCTCATAGAGAACGTTCGCGCATGTCACTTATATAGTGAGGCAAATCTCCCTAAATTTACGCTAACATTTTCAAGAATTAGAGTTTTAAACCAACTAAATTTCAAAACTATATTACCTCAAAAACCCAAAAGAAAACCTCTACCTTTTCCTCCCTCCTAAACGACTATGATTATCCAATTGAGAAGTAAATAAAACTAAAACATAGGTTATATCCTCACCATTTTCAAATTAAGAATAAAATAAAACAAAATAATGGGTGTCCTCATCCATTCCATGATACTTTGAGTAGAAGCGTGGATTTCTTTAATGTCACGTTTAGAGGGAGGATTTTTTATTGGTGAGGTGGCAAATGACCAACAATAGTGGGCCCCCAAAGGAAAAAGGAATCCTCCCATGATGTGGGCATATTATTTGATATTGCTAAATAGAGGCTCTCCCATAACGTGGCCTGGAAAAAAGTGAGCCCAATATATACATGTGGTCTTTCTAATTTTAATTTTTTGATTTTATTTAGTGGCCAATTTCTAATGCCACATGGCCATGTACTTCATCATGTGGAATATTTGACCTTTCCAATGTGGATGTTCTTGTGCTTTGGCGGTACTTGGTCATGATCTAGAACATTAGCGCGTTAGGGGACGCTTTACATGGGGAGTCAACAAATCTCTAAGCCAATTCGCTCACATTTTCAGCCCCATTGGCTCCGTGGGCCACTTGGAGAACACATTAGAAAGTGGGGCTGATTTTCCCCATGTGTAAAGTCCTTTGGGTTGATTAGTAGAAGGAAAAAAACAAGGTCATGGGGTTATTAGTTGCTTTTGATTTGTTTACATTAAATTATTTTAGTGAAAATTCAATTTTGAATTTAAAATTAAGCGATGGCTTCTAATTGGCCTTGTATTTCCCAACTTTTGGAGCGCCGGTTGTGTCATAACTTGTCCCCCACCCATCATAACATAATTTGAGAATATTGGCCTTGACTCCCCATGTAAAGCCCCTTGAGCCGATTTCAAGAATGGAACCAATCACACAAGAAGATTTGGCTATGAACTGGCCCTATCAATGGCTTGGCCCTTCGTGTAAAGCGGCCCTTCTCTCTATGAAAAGTAGAAAAAGGTTTTCTCCAACATGGTTCAAGTTTTATCCGCAAATAGCCAATATTTTGCATCGTCCACCGGCTTTTTACGGGACTCTTGTAGTAATCTACACAAAGAATATAGATTTTCATCGGCTAATAATGAACTAACCGTGAAGTTTTTTTCATACCATTGTTCCAAATGGCCGAATGGATACTCAAGGTTTGTTTTTTAGTCCCTTTCCGTTGGGTTCTTTATATGTGGTTAGGTTGTAGTTTAGCCTAGATGTATGCCCAACAGAAGCGGGACATGTCGGATAAAGTCTTGTATTTTATTTTTATAGTAAAGGATACCCTTTATTTTTGTCCCACAAAAACAAGTAAATAACAAAAGAAATAATAACTTATACTAACCCCTAAACGTCCCCAATGTTGTTTTTCTACATTTTGGATAAAGGACGAAAACTTTGAAAGACCATAACTTCTTCATCCAAACTTCATTTTTGACAATATTATTTAGATTCCTAGTCAAGTATAGTTTGTGGGATAAAATTTGGAAACCCATACAGTGAAGTATGAAATACTGGTATGCATTTTAGTGAAGGCAACTTCTGGTTTTGGGTTTTGAAACGTTAGGCATTTTTACCATTGCAAGCCAACGGTAGCTTGATTTGCGCACTAGTAGGTTATGATCTCGCAATCTATGAGGCCTCATGACCCAAAGTTTGATCCACATGACCTATAACAAATCTATTACAGGTTTGTACGGTTGAGGTCTAAAATGCTTATAACTGATATTGAACTAATTATGGACAAATTCATAGTCCAAAATAATGTCGGCTGTCCGTCGATATTACCTTAAGACTTTAATAGTAATCTTTGAAAGGTCATAACTTAGTCAAATGTTGTCCAAATTGAACATATTAGGTGTTTTTTAATATCTACATGAAATGCAGATGTCAAAAAACACCTCATATGTTTGATTTGGACAAAATTTGACTCAGTCACAACCTTTTGAAAGTCGCAGATGTTGGGATGTATCAGTTGGTTGCCGACAAAACCAAGGTTCTTCATAAGTTACAAAAAGTCCATAAGTTGGAAATAAGTCCATAATTTGTTAAATACGGGTTTTATCTTCATTTTCATGTATAAGACTTCCTTTGAAAATGAGTTTTTGGCTACAATTGAGCTAGGACATTTAGGGGTTAAGGATGTTGATTTATAATGTTTTCTTATGTATTATTTAAATTAGTTGTGACTATAATTCAACTAATTTAACCCCTAAAGATCCAAGAGGACCAAATCGGGCTTTTGCTATTTTGGGCAGTCTAGATGAATAGGTTAAAAGTAATATTTTCTCCCAATTTTTTTGATGGGTGCTCTCTATACTGCAAAGTGTATGTGGTAAAATTTTCAGAACCAAATTTCAATTTTTGAGTCTTCTACGACAATTCTTGGTTTGCGAGCCGAACTGGGGCAATTTAAGTTTAGTATTTTTTTAGAAATATGTTCATAACCAAATCACTACTTAACTTCCAAAGGGCCCCAAGTCACAAAAAGTACCAATTTTACAAGGGCAACCTTCAAAAGTGTCAAAAATAATTCCAACAATGTCCAAAAAACTTCGTAGACAAACTTTGGATGTTATGATCTCTCAAATGGTAAACATCCGACGGTCAATTTTCAAATCAGATACTAAAAATTGTCTTAGGTACAAGACCTTACGGTTGGAAGTTAAAGAAAGAATAAAAAAAAACCGTTTTGCACCCCTTGAAGTGCATAGAGGTATAAAATTGGAGTTTTGAGGTTTCAAGCTCCCAAAAACACACAAGGATCTTTAGGGGTTAAGAAGGTCTCACAAAATTTTTAAGATGCCTATGTATTTTCAGTTAGGGTGTTGTACATGCGAACATGAATATTCAGGAATAGGTTGAACAAAGACTCTATTCACAATGTTGAAAAAAGCAAATGAACTCATAAAGTAGTTTTGAGAGAATCCTTGTGCAAATAGAGTCCTAGCTACTCAAAAGAGGAGTTATCTCCAATGGGGCCATGAGTAGGTGGGTTGTACGGTGGAGTATAGTTTGCTTACGAATTCCTCCCCAGTGGGAGTATTTGTGAATAGTTTGACAATTCATTGTGAGCTCAAAAAAGATCGGAATTGAAATCCGTAAAGTGGGTTGAAATCACATTAGAGTGTACTAAAATATTATGATAAAATATCAATTTTTCCTTGTAATGTCATTTACCATATTACAATTACTTCATACATCATCTACCATAGACTACTCCTACTTTTTGTTTTGTTGAAATAGACAATTTAATTGCAAGCTTGAAATTAGCTTCAAAAGTTGTTCTTGAGGTACTTAGGAACATATTTGTGGTATCATTGATAAACCTCTTATTTGATATTCACTTGGAGAAATCTCTTAGTAAGTCCTATTAACCAGTAAACTTTACCCAAAACATGTGAAAGCCTTTTACACAGTTACATATGTTTCTGAAAAACCAACAAATATCCTTGGAGGATGGTTAGAGGCTATTAGAGTAATAACTCTCATGCCTAGCTTACATTCTTATATTACTCTTGCCAAGTTCAAAGGAAGATTCAATTTCCATTTTGAGTTTTTATTAGAGACTCATAAGAAACTACTTCATCACCAAAAAAGTCAAGAGAGGATGTTCTTTTTAATATTTAAGTATGTGCCTAAGTACCTTAAGAACAACTTCCAAAGCTAATTTCAAACTTGCAATTGAAATGTATATCAAACAAAAAACAAAAAGTAGAAGCAGTAAATGGTGGATGGTGTATAAAGTAATCGTAATATGATAAATTTCATTACCAAGAAGAATTGATATTTTATCATAGTATTGTAGTACACTCTGATGTGATTCCAACCCACTTTACAAATTTCAATTCTGATTATTTTTGAGCCCACAATCAATTTTCAAACTTTTCACGAATACTCCCACTCAAGAGGAATTCGTAAGCAAAGTGTATCCCACTGTACAATAGGCCCTTGCTCTCCTTCTCCTTGTGGTTAGCTTTTGCAATCCTAGTTTGATTTGAAAATTTCTGACTAGGAAGGAAGAAATTGCAATAGTTAGAGCATGCCCAACCATATAATTTTGGCGGAGCCACTCTGCTCGGCTCGGCAACCCCACCCCAAGCCACGAGACAAGGTAGAGGAAGAGGAAAAGGCCGCTCACCAATCACATTTGCTACCAAGCATGTTATAATAAAAACTATTTTTTGCCAATAAAGTCTTTACACGATATCACTCTTCCATTAGTTATCCCTTAAAGGTTTGAGAGTGCCGTGGCGACCAGTAGAATACGGTGTATTTTGGTTGTATTTGGAGTGAATGCACGCCTTTAATAGGTTTGAGTTCAAAGAAGAAGTTGACATTTGAATTAATGCGGTTCTAGTGAGCTATTACAATTCCAGTTTAAAGTTTCTTGTTGGTAGCAAATCCTAATTATACGACAGCGTACATATTATCCCCAAGGAACTTTTAAGGGTTAACCCTTAAACGTCAGACCCAGCCCGAGGGGTTGGGTTTTTATTTTGAGAGAATCTTGCTCATAACTTACACTTCATTATACCAAATGGAATTTTTAGAATTCCAAACTGAGCACCTTAAAGAGATCTATACTTTCTTAGAATAGAGCTCAAGCAAATTAAAAATAGAATAATGCTAAAAATGGAGTTTTAAAAAGATTTTGGGTGTGGTATAGCGAAAGCATATGACATTTAAGGGTTAATGGGAACTAGATAACTTGGTGTTCTAGGATTCAGGAGACCTCAACCCTCTTGACCAGGTTACAGGGATACTCTCTGGTTCCTCACGGGTCTCTTTATTTCTCCCCTACGAGCGTGGCTCGGATGCCAGGCTCGGTGGGGATCAATTTTCTGGCCCTTCCCATTTCCCCCATTTGGGGCCATTTTTTGAATTTTTTTTTGCAAAATTTGGGGCCCCAAATTACCCTTGGAAGCCCCCTTTGTGTTCAAATGGGGCCTAAACAAATTAAAAAATAGGGGCAAATTTTACCCCACCCTCCCCACCCCCACCCGAGCCTGGCATCCAAGCCACGCTCGTAGAGGATATTTAGACACTCCCGTTCCTCACACTCCAAACAAGGCTCCACTCTCCAGCCGACAGTGCGGGCTGGGCGTACTCTTAGGATATTTCTGAACAACACACCTTATCCACACTGTTGACGAATATATGATGAAGAAATGTACAGCGACCATTGTACTAATTTCTTGGCCGCAGTATTTATTGTAACTTACAAATTGAAGTCAAACGTATGTATACAGGCATAGTAGCCAAGTGCGCAGCTGCTGCAACATAATAATGTTCGCGCAGTTTTAAACATTCAAGGCTTACCAGTGCAGTGCGGCATGTTCCGTGTGTATAATGATTGATGGATGATGTTTCTGAGTATATTGTTGAGCCCCATGTACTTCAATTCATGTGTAAGTAAATTGTCTTTTTTGAAAAAAAAAAAATTAAAAAATGATTTATTGAAGAGTGTAAAAATTCGAGTCGTAAGTGCATGTCATGTACCCAGTTTTACCATCGAGTAAACCAGTGCGGCATGTTCCTTGTGTTCAATGATTGATGTATGATGTTTCTGAATGTTGTTGGAGGCATGTTCTTCAATTCATGTGTAAGTAATTTTTTAATTTTTTTCGAAAATATTTCTTTATTGAAAAATTCTAGTTGTAAGGGTGTAGTAGCTCTATTAATGTGGATTTATGATTTGGATAGCTAGAAGAGAAACTTCAACCTATCAAGAGGTTGGCGGGAATAGAGTGTTTCTTTGACCTATCCTTGGATGTATGCGTCGAGGTTATTGTACCAATGGCAAAACTGCTCAACAAACTATTCACTGGGCCAGGTTAGCTGCACAACATAACCCCAATGCTATAACCATTAAGATCATGCCATACAAGCAATGGTTCCACAATCCAACCCCATACTCAACTAAGTTTCCAGATACACACGTTTTAGCACACTTTGCCGCTGACACAATAACATACGAACAACCCATCGTCCCCACTGACCACAAAAAACCCCGCACCGAATCAAACACAATCCAAATCCTTTGCATCCACCACAAACAACACCATCTCACCACCACAACGGACACACATAATCTCACAACCACTCTTGGAAATCTATCTATCACTCAGTTCTACTTCAAGAAATTCCCCCCACACCTGAAAACACCAAGGTCAACAAAAACAAAAATTAGGCCAAACTCCTATATCCCCCGACACATACCCCCACTCCCACAATACACCACACATCTTCCTATCAAATTCCCTCCAAAATACTGCTATTATACAGACGGATCCTTCATACCACCACAAAAAACAACAGCTGGCTATATGCTCCTAGAAACCGCCGGTTATGGCATTTATAACCCAACAAAACTAGAAATACAAATATCAAAAAGACTACCGGGCTTACAAACCATCTTTAGGGCAGAACTTATGGCCATATACAAAACACTCAAAATCCTCACAACTAGGTACATAAACGAACCCGCATACATATCTACAGATTGCATAAATTGCTTGTACGTTTTAGAAACACACCTAACATCCTACTCTACAAAACAACCACCCCGATCTAAACACTCTCATCGCCATTACAAATATGTTGAAAATACGTATACAACCAACCACGTTCCACAAAGTAAGAGCTCATGTTAACATATCCGGAAATGCAAAAGCAGATAAGCTAGCAAAAGCGGGTGACGAGAAAAACTATAAATTTGCTCGAAAAAACCACGAATTTGCACACATCACCCCTTTCTATTACCAAAAAGAGATATGGCCTGGACCGCACCACAGACCAGATAAGGGACCAGTTAGAAACCTAGCTACATACCTTAAAAATACAACCGTGAAGACAACCTTACAATTCTATCACAAAACTTTCCTAACATAAACAAATGGACCTCCAATCCCGATATACATGCAAAATCTCCAAATGCCTTTTGGAAAAACCCAAAAATTACAGACTCCCAAATAATTAGCATACTAAAATTCCGCATAGGACAATACATGGGCAACGCACGAAAACAACTATTCTTTGTACTAACACATACGATTCCCAACAAAAACATGCCCTATCTGCAACTCCACAGACGTAAACACATGGCTACACGTCTTACTTAAATGCCCACACCCAAACATCACGCACTTAGAGTTACGAGACACAATCAGGCAGTTAAAACCATCAAACAACTCATCATGTCCAACACCAAGTCTAGATGCTACACACTGAGAAATGCCGGAAGGCACCTTAGCGCACCCCTAGATAACACAGTGCCCAGTTGGCTCCTCCCTTGCACTTGCGACACACGTAGATGCCACTGCAATGCAAGATTTTGACCTGACTTACTTTGTGTAATCGGCCTCCCACACCAAGGCACACCTCCTCAACACCCCAACAACAACATTGCCATTCAATATATTGAATTCACATACTGTAACGACAAATTTCCACAAGAAACCATCACAAATAAAACTAATAAATACCAACCATTACTCGACTCAATAGTTGCCCGTGGCTGGAAAGTCAACCCCCTTATAGTCATTACTTCAGGTACTAAAGGCACTACTCACACACCATCAATGACCTCATTGGAAACTTCATTCAAACTAACCAAAAAACAAATAAAAAACGCATTCAAAATAATTAACATGATAGCCATACAACACGCAACATTAATCCTCCTATATAAACGCAAACTAGAAAACCACCAAACCCTCCCCACCAATCTCAAACCACCATGACAAACCTGTTTTAGTCTCAGCTTCTCGGGTAGGGGCCGGGTGGTTGATTAATTTTTCCTGCCATATACTCACAGACAGCCCCAAGCCATGCGAACTGCTCAAACGAGCCGGACAAGGTTCAAACTCGGACCAGCACGATTACAAACGTCCTATACCTCAACCACCCTAGGACTGCACGGCTTGGTGACCTTGAACCCACCCAAATCCCAATTAAAACATCCATTTGCCAAACACTCGCACCCTAAATACTTCTATCTTGGGTACTTTAGTTTAGTCTGGTCTCGGTTGCTTTGTGTAGTCAATTTCGTGTGTGTAGTTTAGTGTCTATTCCCGTAAGGGGTGAGTAGTTTTGTTCTTTTACCACTTTGTCATGTGGCCATTGAGGTAAAGACATTACAAACAGACGTTGTATTCACGCCAATCTTTTATTGGAGATTGGAGTTCTTATATGTGTACCAATGGCGGGACTAATAACCCCTCTTGGGGTGAACACTATGGTAGTTCCTAGCTAGCCATTAGTATCTTAGAGATACCCGCCATGGTTACATGCCAAAGGGCTTTGAGGTACCCATACAATGAGGTCCAAGAACCCCTCACCATAGTTGGGTCGACTATGGTCGTGAGCACCATGTTGGCATGGGAAGTAGAACCCACGACCTCCTCATTTGGGAGCTATGAGCCTTAACTACCAAGTCAAGGCTTGTGGGTGTTTGTTGGATAGCTATAGAAGTATTGACATCTTCAAGCATGCATTCAAGCACTCACTCTGCAAAGAGAAAGTCTAAATTGAAAGGAAGGTAAGGTTAGAATTAGCCAACTTAGTTTCAAAGAGACATTTACATGGAAATTTTAGCATATACGTCATTACTGCAAAGGTGATGCTTTTGGACAAGAGGAGTTTACCTATAGTGGCACAATATACGCAATTTTGTGTATATTGTACCACTGAATGTATACTCCTCCTGTCTAATAAAACTACCTTTGAAGTTTAACGTGTTTTGATTTTCACGTATTATTGATATTTTGTATTTTGACTTTTGAAGATTTGAATCTATTTTCGCTAGGTATTTGGGACAAGGAGTTTTTTGTATCTAGTACAAGTATATTTTCTTTTTTATGAAACGACTTGCAAATGTATCAATATGAAAAGAAATAAAAAAAATTAACTCCTAAAAGCATGAGCAACCCAAATCGGACTTTTGTTGTTTCGAGCAGCAGTAAATGAAGGGGTTAAAATTGAATATTTTGCCTATGATTTTGATTAGATATTTGCTATAGTATAAGGTGTGTGTGCGTGTGTGTGTGTGTGAGAATTTGCAAAGTCAAATTCCCAAATAGATTTTTTAAAGCAAATTATTGTTTTCAAGCCCAAATAATGCAACAATTATATATATATACATATATGAATAAAATTTATTTATTTTGAGAACATGTCTGTAGCAATTTACTACTCAATTTTTTGAATTTCCAGGTTTAAGCTCTTAACAATTTTATTAGGGCAGCCTTCAACATTTAAAATATTGAGCTTCAACCAAAAAACTTGACACATCAACTTTGAACGTTAGGACCTCACAAATGGTGAAGATCCAACGGTTAAAATTTGGCAATTTGTTAGTGCAAGTAGTAATTGGGAAAGCTTACGGTTAAAAGTACTAAAAAAATAAAAAATATTGAATCATACCTCGACTTGCACAAAATGGTCAAAAATTGCAATTTTTGGTTCTGAAGGCTCAAGCATACAAGGAACATACAACCTATATGATTTCCGGAAATAAAAATGTGCACCATTTTGCTACATTTCTCTATAAGGTTGTTATTTTAGATAGGTCATACGAGGAATCTATTTATTCCAGATTTTAAAGGTCTATCATCTAAAAAGGAAGTCAACTTTGCACCTAAATCTCTACCATGTAATTATTGGTACTAAAGAAAATTCTAATGTCTACTTCACTTCAAGGATAGGCCCTTTTTTCCATTGGCGATGTGTTGATGGGGCCTTGCGCTTGTGGGAATTGAATCAAATTAACGTTGAATTCAAATTCCACATTGTTTGCAACATCACAATGTTTAAAGTTGGAGTAGAAGTTTAATTTCTCTTATGGCGTTACCAAGCTAATCTAAATTATTGCATTTAAATTAATTCTCTTTTTATTTCTTTTTGCCAAAAATACTTTCCGAACGATTTTATACAATTATGACATTATTTATTCTTAACATGTGTTTGTATGAATTAAAACTATTAAGATATAACAATATTTCAGAGACCAGTTTGTAGGAACCGTGTCCTCTAGACACACACAAATGAAAAGAATATGCAAAAATGAGTTGTCCTACATCGAACGCCATGATCAGCATATTGCCATTTCGGCCATAAGCATATCACCATTTCCGCATTGATCCTTTACAACTTATCACATTAATCACTCTCATAATGACTTCCTCTTTGATTGGTGACACAAAAACTTCTCTAAGATTCAACACTCTAGTGAATGCATCCTCTGAAATCGATTAGACAAAAATTCCTCTAAAACTCGTCACTCCAGCGACCGCATCCTCTCTATCGCACAAAAATCCTCCAAAATTTATCACTGTGACGAATGTGTTCTCTAAAAAAGATCATTCACAAATTCACTAAAAATGGTCACTCTCATGATCACATCCTCTAAGATTGATCACTCACAAATTCACTAAAAATGGTCACTCTCATGATCGCATCCTCTAAGATTGATCACTCACTAATCCGCTAAAGTTGATCACTCTAATGCACAAATCACTCAAATTGGACATACATAAATTGTCTAAAGATGGATCACTCTTATGATCGCATTCTTAGAACATCGAACATACCGTATCCGCTGAAAATTGATCGCTATATCCTCTAAAATCATGGTTGTCATATTGGACAAATCACTATCCATTTCATGACCTAAAAGACAAGTTACTATTTATCAAATGTATCTTTCAAGTACCCAGAATTCGTACTTGTTATCCCACAGTTCACCATCAACCACCACTTCTCCAAACTCAAAACTCTAATTGCACTTCCGAATTGAAGTGTAAAAAGCTTGTGGAGTCCCATATGGATCCAACACATTCTACGCTTGGGTCTCCGTGCACTGATGGAGATTGAAGGAGTCTTGGTACTCACGTACGCACATTTGGACGGGGACTGGAACGGCCACATAACCAAGTGATACTCACATCCACTCTCGTGTTGTTCCGCCGATTCTCGTTCGCTGTCGAGGAGTTTTATGGTGCATGCTTGGGGTGAGTCCACGATCAAAAAGGCCATGCTCTTCTCAATGGCTACGTTTTCGTATCACTCCTACTCATCGCAAGTATGATAAACATCCAAGCTTCGCCACTAAACACGTATTTCGTTTATATGGGAATATTCAATGATTTTGGGAAAATAGAGTTAGCTTGAGTTGAGCTTAATGTACCCTGAGATTGGGTACTTCATTGAAACAGGACAAAACACAACCAATCGTTGGCATTTTCAAATTGCCTTAAACCTCCCACTCTAGATTCTTGCCTATTTTCTAGATTTTATGTAGAAAGATGTACTTCATGTGCACATGGAGCATGTGAACAGATTCAGGTTATGTGGTACATGTCACTTCTATTTTTTTTTGTTTATGTTAATAAGTGCTTAATTTTTTTTTAGAAATATGGAAACTTATTAATTTCATCATATCTATAATTGGAAAATATTGATTCACATATTCCAAATTCCCAACTAATGTGTAATCCTTAAATGCACGGATTCAACATTGTCTACCTTAGATCTTATTGATGAACCACAAAACAAATGAATATGCAATTGTTATGCTATTATGTACCAACACTATATGTAAACAAGATTATTGATTTTTCATCACCAATAGTTGTTGCCATGAAATATGATATATATTCGTTATAGTATGTTAATTCATCGAGATTATAATCAACATGAATTTAGTATACATTCATCAACAATATACATGAAAATGTACAACACGAATAGGACATTCAACAAAGTGCACAACTGACGCAATGCAATTTGAATAGCACATTCAGAGAGAGCACATTCATTAAGACCCGACACCAAGAACACATCTATCAAGATCTAATGTACCCAATATGATATGTATATATTGATCATGCAAGTGACACTCTTACCAAGTAATCATTATTTTTGTGTATTTATGATCTCTACACCAAGATTAATACGGAAATTTGAAAGTGTCTTCTATCCTTCATGTCTCTAAAAATGAAACTAAATTCTATTAGAATCTAAATAAAAAATCAATAACCTGTATAAGATCGACTTTTTTAGAATAACCACTCTTTTATACTATTGATAAATATATTGGTTTACAAGGTATGACTTCATGACTATGCATTTCCACAACAAAACCACAAAACTATTACTTCAACAAGCTAATCAAATCCCTATGATCGTTAACAACATTTTTTTTTGGATTCAACCATAATTATGGCTAATATCATTACACTTTATTTATAATTCCTCTTGCACGAATATCATCAAAGTATTCACACTTACTTTATATTTTCTTTCTTTAACTTTGCTTATGTTCCCAATGTCTTTTACACCAAATGATAAATAGATCAAGAATTTCCTACACTAATTTATCATCACTTTCCAACAAAGGTTGCACCCAAACGTTGATCATAATAGTTTTTTAAAAAGACCTTTTTATCAACATTCTACACTCTCTAGATGCCCCATCCAATATTTCAAACATCTCGTTCACGATGAACTCATCACACTCTAGACGACTAGAAACTACTCTACGTCCCGACAATCTACCCTAAATTAATTCTAACTCGTTCAAGACAATCTCAAACTAACAAAAGAGGTTGGTGTTAAGACACCCAAGAGTTAATTTTCATACCTTACAGTCCCCCATTCAACTCAAGAGAAGAAAAAGAGAAACTCCAACCTATTTAAAGGCCGCCATGAATATTCGACCTATCCTTGAATGTATGTTTGTAGGTCATCACACCAATGGCGAGATAGATAGATAGATAGATAGAAACTCCAGTCCTTTCTAAGGGGCCGGCGTGAATGAAGTGTCCGTTCGTAATGCTAATATCCCGATGGCCACTAATAACCCCTCTCGGGGGTCACATCACATGTTGCACACTTCACAATCCTAACGCGCACAAAAAATTTTAAAAAAAATAAAAATTAAAATTTAAAAAAATAAAATAAAATAAATTCTAACACACTAACATAAGTTTTTTTCTTTATGCAAAACAATAAACTAAACTCATTCTAGAAAACCCCAAAACAATTGATTTCCAAAAATAATTTGTTTGTTTCTAAATTCTTTGCATGAACAAAGAAGGGCGGCCCATAGCCATCATGCATGACGCAACCCATACCGTCGTCGTTCTCGTTCTGGTGAAACTTCCAGAACCCTAATTCTCTCACTACTCACCTACTCACTCCGAAACATCCTGCAATCACTCAAATGTGGGAGTGCAGTGTCTGTTTTTTTGTTGTTTTCGGTACCTTGCATGTAAATTGGTGGCTATGGAGGATATGAGAGGATGGTGGAGGCAGAGGAGAGAGCCAAGCACAAAATTCATGATCGCGTCTCCTGTGGAAGTGGACGACAGGGAGCTCATCAGGGTTCGTCTTGCTGAAGAGAAACTCGCCAGAGCCAAGCACTGTACCGATGGTAAAGCATTCCTGCTCCTCTTCTCTCTCTTTTTTCCCTTCACAAATTGGGGAGGATGCTAATGCTATTGTTGCCAATTCTACTAATGTGAAATATTCTCATATAAGAGAACGAAATGCAAAGAGAGAACCCAGATTTCTTTGCTTTGATTCAATTATCCCATCACTGAAGATGCTCATATCGAAACTAACATACAATTTCTTCTTCTTCCTGTTTTTGGAAGCAACAATGAGATAGTTTCTTCTTCTTGTAAATGTTTCCCCTATTCTCTTGTATGAAAATTCATACTGGATTAGTGAGTTTGATTAGAATCCTCGGTATTGAGCAGGTACCGGCTGAAGGATTCTAAAGTCCTAAGGAATCTTCATTTGTATTTCTAATACAAGCAGGAGCAGGAACACAGAATTACACGGCAAAAAAAGAATGTGAATAAGAAGAAGAAGCTTATGGCTGAGGTAAACCTAAATTTTCATAATTGGTAGTTTCATAAACTTGCAAAAAACGAATTAGTTTGGTTTGTGATAAAAAAAAATGGGTGTTATTATTGACAAGTTATAGGCTTTGATTTTCACTAGTGAATCAATTACTCACTTCTCTAGACAAAAGAAAATAATAATAAAAAACTCATGAAATGCTTGCGAACTCAACAAAATTGAATTCTTGCATCCAAATTGGCACATATCCATAGTTATTTGAAACCTTCATGATGTGGCTCTCCTTTTGATATGCGTAGAGGGCATGAAGGCCGGATTGAAGGCGGCTGCATATGCATGTGCTTTGAGTGCCATTCCAACCGTAAGCTCGACATCGCCTTTTTCAACCATTGTTTTGTTTGCTTCCATTGCTCAATTACGAGTTCACTAAAACCGTTTTTCGGAGTTACTTTTTCGCGTAGATAGTATCATTGATGATCTCTTTTGTATACAAGAATGTATGATTTGGGTTTCCATGGTCATTTGGATTTTGTTAGACTCGGTTTGGGGATGAGCATTATGGTAATGGATGTTGTGTGTTGGTTTTTTAATCAGCTTGCTGCTGTTCGATTTCTTCCATGGGCTAAAGCCAATATCAATTATACAGGCCAAGCTCTTATCATTTCTGCAGGTATGTCATTACCTTCCTTTTTTACTTGTGGTCCCAATTTTTGATTGAATGAGAAAAAAAAATGTTTTATTTTTTGTTGTTGTTTGTGGTGCAGCTACTATAGGGACATATTTTGTAGTGACTGAGCAAACCATGTTGGAATGCTCTCGCAAGCAGAATGTGGCTGCTCTTGAGAAGAGCCGTGCTGGAGCAACAACCTAGACTATTTATTCAACCATACTAATTTATGTGAAAATCACGGTTAATAACACAAAATGCGAGTTTAAATGTATTTGCTCCTTTTGTAGAATTTTGTGTTGAAGTAGCAAAAGACTATTACAATCATGATGTCTGTGAAGAAGAGGCGTGATTGGTTGACCTTTTAAGGATTTTGATTTGGTCAACCTTGTGAGGGTTGTGATTGGCAGAAGTCTTTGATTTAATAAATGGTATTCATTCGCTATATAAATGTGAGCCTATACATTCACTATCAGCACAAAAGACATGCACTTGCGACCAACCCGGTTGGTCTCGTTGCACTTGTTTGTTTTGAGAGTGTCCATGTGTTGAGAATGTTTCCTTTGGATGCTTGTGGAACATGCTGTAGCTAGTCTAATTATGTGGTTGTACACATCATTTTTTGAAGTTTGTTTAGTAACATGGTTGTTAGTGTTATTTTTTGGTTCGTACAAGAAAGTTTGTTGGATGGATATTTAAATCATCAATATATTCCTCTGGATGATATAAGGCATATTGGTGCTATGGCTTATGAAGATTCTAGGGAATTCGCATGGATTGTTTGAAGCATACATTACATTGAATTGAATTACTCTAATGATGATGTATGAACAAAATTTAAAATTTAATTTGTTTTGGATTTGGTTTTAATCATGTATGGTTCAATTTTTAGCTCTTGTCTAATCATCTCGCAAGAATTGTACAATCCTTGGTAATTTAATCCATAATAGGAATACGACATTTGTTTGTATTTGAACTTATTGAAAATTAGTAAAGATGGTGGTGCTTGGTATGGTCCAATGAGAGAACTTTATCACATAGTTATGATACTGTGAATTATAATAATGATATGATTTAAAATTTCAATGAGAGAACTTTCAAAAAGTTGATTCAAACTAGCCTTTACTGAGTGAAAAGCCATTTGGATAATCCCTACCTTGCTCAACTCATGGTTCACAATTTAATGCATTCTCTATCCTTGAGCGTAGAGTTCTTCCTTTTCCCCTTAGAAGTTCATAACATTGACCTCTACATTGATTAGTGTTAGATGCGCTAATTTACATTAATATCTTGTAATTTCCTTGTTGATCAATGTTTTTATATACTATGTTGCTTAAGATGAATTTTTTTATTGGTATTAACATCAATGCTATTGATAAAAATTAACGTCAAGAGTGAGAATTTATAGCATTTTCAAATCTTAAAAAAAATTAACACTAATCGACATTATCAATGTAGTCTACGAGTAGAACTCATTGGAACCTAGTCTCCTTGTCTCTCTTTTTTATAAATACTTGTATCCTTTTTATGCAATATGAATGTGTTCCCAACTCAAATAAATTGTAAATTCAGACACATAAGAATTAGAGGACCAATACCCACATCATCAACAAGGTATTAGTTTGCCTTTTGTTAAAACATACAACTCCAAAAATAGAGTAGAAATCAATTCAAGCAAAACTAGCTAACAAGCACAAGCCTCCACATCATTTCAAGTGCATGTACTCATTAAATCATTTTAAGTTGTAGCTTTTGGACCTTGCAATATTATGAGAACTTCCTAAAATGAAGAAGTTGTAGGTGAACCCTAAAACTTCCAAAGTCCAAATAATATGGCAAGCGAATAAACAAACTTTAAGAAAACATTTTCATCATGTATATGCAAACACTGTTCTACGCTAAACCAAATGAAGTCATTGAGCTATTGCCTTTTTTGATCAAGTTACAATCCTCAACTTTTCATTACACTACTTTCTCAAAGAATGCTACTACAATTGATCAATTGATATACTAATTTCCATTAAATGGAAGGAAATAATTTTTTAACCAAATAATGTCTAATAGGAGAGAAGAGCAGGATCATCCAATGCTTCCTTACCAAACAAGCTTTGATGCTCAACATTGTAACACTTGTGTTGAGTATGGAACCAATCGTGAAATTCACTCAAGGTCCTAATGTTAGGAGCAAGCATCATCAAGCTCTCTAGCGCCTTCTTCTCCTTTACTCTTCGAGCCTGCACACACCATAGCTCACCACTTAAACTATACCCTTGATGTTGTAGCTACTAGAGCCATCCAAGTATTCGCAATAATAACTATCACTACAAAATTCCTATTTCTCTTCAAGTAGATGATCTATCCATGGATTGGGTAGCAAAGGTTGTAGTTTCTGCCCCTGCTATTAGTGAACAATTTCTTTTTTGAACTCCTACTGTGATAGAAACACCTAAAATAATATGACACCTACTTTGGTTTCTACTAGAAAATCCACTGTTGCAGTACCTCAAACTATTTCCAAACAATACTTTGATTCTTGATGACTTTCACATAAAACATCCAAATCACACATCCTCTGGTACATCAGAACTCTTTTGCACTTGTCAACAAATATATGCCTATTCTAATGACGACAGATAGGCACAATAGCACAAGTCATTGTTGTAGGTGCCTCAACCTTACGAGGTCGTAAAACACAAGAGGATGTTGGTGATTAGTGTCATTCAAGAGAGTTACGGACTTTTGTTCCTCTTCAAAGTGCTTTTGCTTTCATAAATTCTATGCTGCTATTCACGAGTTAGTATTTGTAACATGAAGGAAGGTAGTGTGATACTGACCTGAACGATACAGCTATCAATGCCGTCATCAGACACGCTATGGTACTGCAACGTGAACCCTTGGCTTCGTGAACTCGAGGAAAATGACGAGCCATTGCCATTATTATTATGACTACTACTCTCTTCTTGATGTTGTTTGACGTTGGAAGTGCCGGCTCCTTGTAAGCCAAACACCCACTCGAAGATGGCATGCGTCCTAGGCATGTGGAAATCTGATGTCACCACTGCCATTGTCCTCCATCTTCGAGGAATCGCGTGTTGAGTTAGCGCGAAAAACCCATTCCCTACATCCCAAAACAACACAAACAAACTTTAGCTCCATGATACACCAAACCACCTAACCTCGTCACTAACATAATTTTTAATCATTGAGGACACTTTTAGTTATTGTCATTGAGTAATTGAGAATTACTGATAATGCTCTCATGATTACTATATACTCTCTCACGGCACATGCACTTTTATTATTCTTATAATGTGCTCTCTCTCGCATGGCGAAAAACAAAACCAGGCACTTCCATTCCAGCAGCAAAACAAGGCAGGCACTTTATCTTATATATGCTGCCCACTGTTCAACAGGCACTTACATAATGTATCAAAAAAAAACAGGCACTTCCATTATATACTCCTACACCAAAAAAAAGAAAAGAAAAGAAAAAGACAAACGAAACAGAGCACTTTCTTACAGAATGCAAAAACAAGCAGCACTTCTATAATGTGCTCTCTCACTCACAGCATTACAAGCACTTGTATATCATAGCCAAAAAAACAAAACAACAGGCACTTTCCCATTATACAGTCTTCCAGCAAAACCAAAACAGGAACTTTCAATTCAATTTTAACTCTCTCACGGTACAAAAACAAAACAGGTACTCCCTCTGTCCCATTATTATTGTCCAGTAGGTTTTCTCAAATCTACTTCCAACAGGCACTCACAGCAAGCAACAAAACCCAAAACAAGCACATTTATCATGGTATATACATACTCTAACAGGCACAAGCCCTGCGAAACAAAAACAAAACAAAAAACAAAACAGGCACTTCTATATATATAGTCTCTAACAGCAGCAGGCAAGCAGCAGCAGCAAAAAACCCAATCAACTACATACATACTTTTTTATCACCCAAAAACTACTCACTGCAAGCAGCAAAACAGGCACATTTTATGAATATGAATACTCTTTCTCTCTATCTATCAATCTCTCACAGAAAAAGCAGCAAAACAAAACAAAACAGGCACTTTTGCTGATAAGATTGTTATTATATACGCTCTCTCTCGCAGAGCTCAGAGCTCGCAGCAAAAACCAAACAAGATCACTTTTTTTTATCATCATATAAACTGCAGCTCAAGTGCTAAAACAAAACCAGGCACTTTCATGATTCTATACTCTCCTCACAAAACAAACAAACAAAACAGGCACTTTTCACGATCATATACTCTCTCACACAAACAAGCAGCAAAAACAAAACAAAACAGGCACTTTTTTATTGATAATATAGCAACCGGCCAAAACAAAACAGGCACTGTTATTGATAATATAGCAAGCAGCAAAAACCAATCAGATCACTTTTGTTTATCATCATAAACTGCAGCTTACGTGCAAATCAAAACCAGTCACTTTCATGATTCTATACTCTCCTCACAAAACAAACAAAGAAACAAGCAGCAAAACAAAACAAAACAAAACAGGCACTTTTCATGATTCTAGACTCTCCTCACACAAACAAGCAGCAGAAACAAACCAAAACAGGCACTTTTTTATAGTCGAAAATAGACTCTGCAATTGCCATAGGGAAGGTGTGTTGTTGTTGTTGTTTGTTTGTTGGTGGCTTACCGATGGTGTCGTAGGAGCCCCATTCTTTGAGCAAGGCAGAGACAGGAGCACCCTGCTTGATGAGATAGTCGGCGCAGGAGGTGCTTTCGTGGATGACGAAACCCTCGGGAGTGAGGAGAGGTCGGCGATGGGGAGTGCCGTTCCCCAAGCAGACGATCCTGCATTCGGGATGTTTCTGCAGCAATGCGAGCGCTTTGTCGAGCCGTCTCTCCACCCAGAGCGGTACTCCTCCTCCTCCTCCGCCGGGTACTTGACCCCCTGCTAGCACCAAAATCGCCTCCAGGGGGAGTTGCTTCTCCTCCGACGAAAATGCGGAAGCTTCAATGCTTCCATTGTTTGCTGCCGATGCTCGTATGATTGATGAATTTCTCCTGATCGAGCCTCTCTGGATACTGATGATTCCTGATCCTCCTCTTGCTCTTGCTCTTGCTGTCGTAATGATATTGATGCTTCTTAGAGAGGAGAGCAATTGGTGGTGCCGTGTAAGCGGCCGAATTGAGCACGACATCTTGAAACAGAAACTAGCATCGCTTCTACTACTCCAACAAATCCATCACAACAACCCTAAGAAACCACCACTTTTTCAAGGCTTCCGAAATTCCTCAACTCTGTCCCTGCTACTCTGAACCCATGTACAATTTTCCAACCCTCCTGACTCAAACCATCTACAAACAACTACCACTTCTCAACCCTAATTTTTCGGCACATGATATTTTGAAACCCTAATTTGATCGGAGAAACGCAAAGGCTTGCGCCAAGTAGACAGATTGCATACTGCGATTCTCAACCAGACAAATTGAGACGTTTATTCCTGCAAAATGCGTTTTTTACCAGGATTGATTGATTTGATAAGAACCCTCATTCCAATTTGTCTTCTTCTTTTCAGAGGAGATGCTGAATATCAGATACTTTTAGAGAAGAAAAGTTGGAATTCTTGTGGATGCTTCCGAAAATTATGTGCTCCGAATCCTAGATTTTTATTTTTTTATTAGTGATTTCTGAAAGTTTGATGCGAATGTGAATGTTCGACAATAATTTATTTTCTTTCTGGCTTCAGTGATTTGGTGGTTTAGGTGCTTAACCCTCAATACTTACCTAGCGCTCATGAGGTATTTGGGCAGCCAATATGCTTGGCTCGTTGGGCATGTGGCAAACAGAAAATTCATTGTTGAGTGAAAGGGGTAGGCAATTTGATTGTCTAAGATATATGCTCGGAAGATTCCCTTTCTCTTCCCACACTCACACCTGAGAAGCAGACGGTCTCGTTCACGCTAGCAAGCAAGAGTGGCGATGTGGACAGGGTGGCAATGTGGACGTGAATATTGTTTTACAGGTTTAGTCTCGCAAGTGATTGGTTACCCGAGTTGAGGAGGGTAAACACGCGGTAACGACAAAATCATACTCCTATGTTTGCCTCCGTTTGAGCAAACTCTCCAAAGTCGGAGGCACATATGTGCCTTCACACGGCCCCGTTAGCCTCATGTGTGGAGGCTAACTGCATTCTTTCAATGCAAGGTGAGATTTTTCATTTTAAGGTAAATTTTGAAGTATGTAACCCTAAGATCTTGTACTAAACTTATACAAGATTATGAACACAAAAGCATAAATAGGGAAAAAAAAGAAAAAAAAACGGAATTTATAATGCCTTTCTTGAACTTAAAACCTAACATTTATAGATGGAGGTTTTAAAATTGGAATTTGGCTTTGCAAATTTTACATCATACACTTTGCAGTGTAAGGAGCACCAAATAAAAATCTTAGGCAAAAATACTATTTTTTACAGACTTAGGCAAAAATACTATTTTTAACGCCTTCATCTAGACTACCCGAAACTGCAATAACCCATTTTGGGTTTATGGACCTCTAGGGTTAATATCTATATTGCACTTGACATTGTTAATATCTGTATTGCATTTGATAGTATTAATGACTATATAATGAGTTTCAGGGCAGTCATTGTTCTTTACTTTTTCCAAGTAATATGTTTTACTACTTTCAAGTAAAAATTCTCTAAGGTGTAGACTTTTTTTTTGCATGATTCCCACTTTACACCTACACTAAAGAAAATGTGCAATGTGTATGTTCCATTATTATATCACACAAATTGCATATAGTAGTCACTCCATACAATCTTAGAGGACAAGGTCTAAGAGCAAGCCTCTTTTACGTAGTAGTACAACAATTTGTATCTTGTAATCAAATGATTGATTTGTAGCATGCTTTCTATATCACAAAACAAACAGGACTTTACATAGAAAATTGAGTTCACCACAATGTACTAAGAGACAAACATGTTGTAAAATATCAACGTGAATGTAGACATTCTCAAAAGTTGCTCTATTTTGTGGCTTCTTGCGACGAAGTTGTATGAGTTTTAGATGACAATATGGAGATCAATGCCTTTGGCATTTCAAAAACGCCTCAATTCCAAATTGATTTTTTAAAAAGCTTCTAATAATCCAAGTTATCTCATGTATTACATAATGAATTTTCATTGATTCACATTCTCACTTGTTCTTTTAATACACATCATTAATCCATCTCTCTCAAATATCCCACCTATGTGCATACTATGAAATAAGCTACTCTATCTCCGATAGAATGTCATCTATCAACAATTTAGCACTTTCGGATATATAATCAACAAAACATCCATATTTTATAATTTTACGCATAGCTTCTTCGTGACTTCTATCGATTTCATCTACTAAGAGGTCATATTTTGTTCTCGTATCGGTCAACTCAAATCCTCTTGTCTTTGCCATCTTCAAGTAGTTTGCAGTTTCTTCAAAAAGGTCAAGCACCTTGAGATATATTTGACACATCATGTGACGAAGGTGAGTATTATCTTCAGGTGTACCTATAGCGTGAACAATTCGTTTGAAAAGCGACATGTTTTTATGGATCTTTCAAATCTTATTTTCTGCCTCATTTGTGTAGGTAGTCAATTGAGTCATCTTGTCCATCCTCTTGTCTATAAACTTTATAGAGTCCATGTTGTCCTTCTTCAGTTGAATCTTGTTCTAAAATAAATGAGCAAGACGGATATATAAGATTGTATAAAAGTGTTCTGCAAAGAATTCAATGATACATGAATTCTTTCATATACTTTGATGTAGAGGCAAATAGCTATATATTTTAACAATACTAATGTAAAAGTAAAAGAAGTACATAAGCACTCAATGAAGTAAAAGTCATCAAAAATGTAAAAGTAATAATGTATACGGAGTGATACACAAGTTCTTATTGATTCTTTTGAAATCTTTTAGGAACAAATTTGGAATCAAGGAGCACATGGCAATATTAGGACTAATAAGAAGGTGTCAAAATAATTATATATATACGTCCTTTTCATTATCTCTAATACATAAAGAGATTTTACAAATATTTTGTCTTTCTCTTCTAGAAAGAAATAAAATAAAAGAACAAAGGCCTTAGATGGCAACGCAAATAGAGCACCAATTTCACTCCTAGTTGTGTACTTATGATTGTTTAGTCTTCTATATAGGATAAGGTCATATAAGGCGTGCGAGTTGGTCATGAAGGGAGAGTTCATGAATGGATAAAATTCTTTGTTAAAAATGATTTAAGAATCATTATTATTTTACTAGGATAGAGTTGATTTTGTCTTTTGTATCTGAGCATATTTATATGAATCTAAACTAAACATGTGGAAATTATACGATATCATGATATTGAACAACCTCATAAAACCAAAGGTAACATGCTGATAATCTTGGTAGGTCTACACAAGAGTTGTTAATTAGTGTTACAACATTGATTGCGAACCGTAACACTAAATGTCACACACGTCACCATGGTGTTACAACTCTAATCCTCAAACCATAACACTAAATGTGAGAGCATGCACACGTTCTTGCAAGTGGAAGAATATCTTCGAAGTCATGCAATTGTTGGCTTCAAGAAAAGAGAAGGAACATTGATTACACTCGCGGCCCAAAGTGAACACTAATCTCAAGGGAGTTGAGAAATAGTGTTCTCTACCGAAAGTTATCCGTTACACTAATCTCGATGTAACACTACTTAACAACCCTTGTGTAGTAATTGAGCACTAAGCCAATCTACTTAAAAAGACTAGAACCTTCAAACCTTTCTTAAAATGTTCTTCATAGCTTGATCGGTTTAAGAAACACCCATGACATCACCTTCCAAAATTCTCAACTAAATAAAGAAAATGCGACTCCTACATGACTAATCTCCAATAAGTTTGCACATTCTTCTAACAAAAATCTGAGGGGCAATGGTTGGTGGTAGCTACCAAGGAGGCACCCTAGAATCCGTGGAGACCCCCCCCCCCACAAGGTCATTTTCGGTAATTTTGAATTTAGAAATGGGTATCATGAATGGACCAATCAATGATGAGCTTGCAACCTTCTACAAGTTTATGTACAACCCAACCTACCTACCACAATCCTTTCAAAGCACAAAATCACTCATACAAATTGTGATTTGAATTGTAAAATTTCACTTCTTGAATGAACGAGGAGACGGTGACCAGTTTGACATCAAAATATAAGTAAAAAGTTGAGTACAATGAGAGCTACAAGGCATATTCTGTTGGAAAAAAGCCCCTCGGGCTCACAGGGACCTTTAAGGGTTAAACCAATACATTAAAAACTCGGGGCTCCTTCAACCCTCCCCCATCCTCCTTGGTAGCTGCTACGAACAAAATTTGTGCAAGTTACCTTGTGTTAGTAAAATTTTGTAAGTTCCATGAAGACAACTCCAAAGAAGAGAAAGAGAGAGACCACGTCGGAGACTTGGAGAGTTCGCAATCATGGGCGACAATCGGCATAATGAATGAAGTGTGCTTTTGGAGAAGGCGCACAATTGGCTGGCGAATCACAACCCATGCTCACCCTCTGCCGTTTTCGTCACGCGTCCGCCACTCCTCTCATCGATGCCGCATCCCACAAGCTTACTCTTCCTACATTCTTAACATCCTTCGATCCCCTTGCCTTCTTTAGACAACTCTTCAGCCGCTCAAGGTACAGCATCCCCATCCCCCGCAATTGGATTTTGATCCTGGACTGTCCGATGATTGAATTGGGTTTTGCATTCTTCGCCATTTTTGATTAGGCCCACCCTTGTATTGCAGGAGAGTCTGTAATTAGATTTGGCCATGGCGTGCACCCTCAATCTCGCTACTCCACTACAATCTCAATGCTCTTGTGTTGGCTTTAAACGGACCACCTCCATTGTGGGCAACTCAACTCAACTCACTGCACTGCACTGCACTGCAATTCAATCTCCTCATCATCTGACACCACCTTTTTTTCTTGAATTCAGAAACTCCGTACAACGAAGGCGGCACCGATTCGAATGGCAATGGCACAGGTATGGCAGCATGCAAACTAGGGTAACAAGATTGGTATGGATCGAAGTGATCGTTGACGGAGGGTATTTTGATTTGGCAGGCGGGTGAAAGGGAGGTGGGAAGCGACGAGAAATGGACAGTGCCGGATAGTAAGAGCTTGGGGTACGAGACGGCAGTGCAAGTCACACCGAAAGACATCTGGTACTGGCAAGCAGACACGCATTGGAAGCACTGGCATGGCTTCTGGATTCACTATCAACCATTCAAGAGCAAGGAAGTCATCAAGGAGTATAAGTCGGTGAGGTCTTTGCAAATCGTCGACGCTGAACGCACCAAGCTCTACCACCGGTTAGCAACTCCACTTTCCACTCATAATTGATAAGCATACTCTTTCAGTAACAGTCCAACATAGTCAAATTGCAAATCCAGTCTATCGTGCGGATGCAGGAACGAGTGTCACCCCCACTTAGCTTATGATCAAGTAGGGTTTCAAGACAGTCTGATTTTATTGGATTTATCGTCTTGTGTGCAGGAACCAGTGGTATGATGCGAAAGGGTTCGGCAAAGACGTGAACTGGGAGTACGGGCCATGGAACATGACACTGGCGGAGCACTCGTTGCCCGATGGAATCCTGCATCCTAATTCCAAAGATCATCGCATTCTTTTGATGCCGAATGGAAACTTGGGCTGGATTGCCAGGTACCTCAAGCCTGATGACCCCCGCTCGGTCATTTTCAGCGAGCCCATGTTTTACGTCAGTAAGTACAGCATCTCCCAACCTCCTATGTTCACATGCTGCATCAAAATTCACGTTTCGAATGCATCAATCTCAATCTCAGTACTGTTCAGTGCTTTTGCACGGGCTATGTAAATGGGTGCAAGTCGAATTTGCTCTCTGAAGGCTATGTCTATGGGTACAAGTCGAATCTGAAAGAACTGTCTTCACTCCATCTATCAATTCATCGTTGACTTTCTTCAGTCAATGACCAATTTTTTAGTTCATTTTATCGATATAGTGAACATTGGATTGATGATGGATTAGAACACAAACTAGATGAAGACAGTCCTTGACTGATTTCTACGTAACGAAGGAATCCATTCAATCTAAAATCCCATGTATATTCTTCAGTTTCTTCACATACTTACTGTTTTCGAAGCAGATGCTTCCTGGTTCCTGAAGGTGGTTTGTGTTTTGCAGATCCCAAGCAAAGAATTTCGGTGCCAGTAGGCTACGACAACGAAGGTCAGCTCGGCGTGGCTCTCCTTCTGGAAGAGGTGAAAACACACGAGGAGAAGATGGACTCATCGTGGAGTGGAACGCTCTGGAAACACTCCAGGTAACAAACACTTACACTAAAATATTTCCTGCCTTGAATCCACATAATCACATTGAACCCCTCTTTGTTGCAGGGATGAGCTGGTGGAGAGCAGGGAGGAGCCGAAAGGCACCTACCGAGGGCACGAGGAGAGCATAAGTCCACAGTTGGAGTGGAAGATGCGGGAAGCAGAGTGGCAAGGCTTCAAGGGAGGTTTAAGCGACGAGGAAGCGGCGAATTACACGCTTGTGCACATGCCTAACAATGTCACCATCTTCGCACCCACCAAAGCCGCAGTGCACAAGGATTTCTCCTTCTACATCACCTACGTCGAGAGTGAGAGCCGAGTGCGTGTTATGTCGGTTGCGTATGGCGCTGATCTCCAACTCACGTACGTCAAGGCCGGCGTCTACGACAAGGTCGTCGAAGAAGAATGACGATGAACCTTGAATCAATCACAAGGCTACCAATTTGTCGACTATTTATCAATCAATCCGAAGCTGTGTGTATATGCTGTAGTTAGTTAGAATAAGAGCCTGCTGCCCCTCTTTGTGCATAAACTGTTGGCTCCTGGCTCTGCGGGAAATCAGATGATGATTCCTGATCGGTAGCTCTTCTGTGTATGGTGTTGTCTTGTTGTATATGTTTGTTGATTTGGCAACCATTTTTGCGTGTTCATATATGAAAGTTGTATATGAGTGTGCACTTATTCTTTGATGGTTACAATTTGCATTTGAATACCGTAAGAAGAAGAGAAACTGCAACCTATTTAGAGACTGACGTGAATAGAGTGTTCATTCGACCTATCCTTGGATGCATGCCTGGAGGTCATCACACCAATGGCAGGACTACTAACCCTTCTCGGGGTGAACACTATACTAGTTCCTAGCTAGCCACTAGTGCCTTACAGATACCCGATATGGTATCCTCCCAAAGGGCTTTGAGGTACCCATACAACGAGGTCCAAGGACCCCTGACCATAGTTAGGTGGATTATGGTGGTGAGCACCATGCTGACGTAGGGAGTAGAACCTACGACCTCCTCATTGAGGGTCATGAACCAAGCTAAGGCATGTGGTGCCTTACCGTTAGTAACTTGTAAGTTGCCACTGAAACAAAACTATATTATGAAAGCATTGTCATTATTGGCTGGATAAACTACATTGATAATTATATGTCAATAATGGAGGGTATAAACTTTTTATAATGAGGGTGTGTACTTGTGTGACATAAGTTCCTTTTGGATGCTTTATGGGAGCTTGGATAATTCATTTACAATCGACTTGAGGCAATCGACGAGGTGTTGTGGTTTATCGATCATATGAGATGATTGAAGCAAGAAATCTCATGTTTGAGTGTGAGGAGTGAGTTCCGCATTGTATAGAAGTTGTATACTTTATATAATGAAGAAAGAAACAAAATACAACATTGGTTACAATTAGTAGAATGTAGAATGTTCATTAATCTTGACACAAATATCAAATGTTAAATTGCTACAACACTTTCTTCCATATTTACAATTTTTTGTTACCTATTCATAATTTTTCTTTGTCTCTTGTCAATCTATACGCTACCCTTTTTGAACTCAAGGAAGTTGTAAGCTCTTCTTATGCCTCCAAATTTATTATTTATATTTCTGTAACTTTATTTTTATATGAAGATAATTTGTTTCATAATTTATTATTTTATATGAGTCTTTTTATGCTTTGGAAGGTTTTTGAGAAAAAGGTTTATTACGATACTTTCCTCATGAAAGCTAAACACTCTTTTTTGACTTCACTCTTAAGCGGGTCAAATTTCAAAAAACAACGTTTTTGGATAACTGGAGTAACTATGAAGAGCCATGACCTCTTCATCTAGGATCCGTTTTGAATGAAATCATTTAGGTTGGGTCCCAAATCAATTGTAGTTTGTGTGGTAATTATTGAAGAGCCATTGATACAATGAAGTATGATAAATGGCATGCACTTTAGTGAAGGTAGCTCTTGTTTTATAGTTTTCAAACATGGGGCATGTTTTACCATTGTAAGGCAATTATGGGAAATCATTAAGATGTTTTTAGGAAGTTTTTTGTATAGTCATGATCTTAACTCCTAAACGCCCGAGCCTATTTTTAGCAAAAAAGCACATTTCCATAGAAATCGTCATAGATGAAAATCAAGAGAAGCTATTAAGATCTTGACCGTACAAACTTGTAATAGACTTATCTAAGATTATGTGGACCAAGATTTGAGTCATGAGGCCTTATAGATCGGGACATCATAACATATTAATATAAAAAACAAACTGCAAAATTTCATCATTTTCGCTTTGAGGTGGAAATGCTACCAATATACCTACTGCAATGAAAAAATCACCAATTAGAAAAATGTTCACCTTCATCTTAATGAGTCCTGTACCCAACAAAAATTCATCAGAAAAATTTCTTGGCTCAAATAAAAGTCATGCAATCGTAAAAACTACTGAACATTTTACAAAGGAAAAATTGTCCAAAACTAGACCCTTTGCATTCAATTTCATGTCTTATCTTCAAAACATCTTCGATCTTGTTAAGTTTTCTACCACTTAGACTAGACTCTAATTGGAGGCCATCCCAAAAAATTAAGTTGAAATCCAACGGTGGATGAAGGAGATATAGCTCCTCAAATATCATCCATTTTCTCACTTTTTCTGTTGACAAAACATCATTGCAAATCCAATAGCAAAATCATTTGGATCAAAAAACTTCTCACTACAAAGTTGTTAAGAATCACCTTAAGATCATGACCATGAAGAAAATAATCATGAAAAACTAATTTTAATTTCACATAATTGGCTTGCAATGGTAATACATGCCCCATGCTTGGAAACCCAAAAACAAGAGCTGTCTTCACTAAAGTGCATTCCATTAATTCATACTTTATTGTATGGGCTTGAGAATTTTACAACACAAACTAGACTTGATTTGGAACCTAACCCAAGTGATTTCATCCAAAGCGGACCTCGGATGAAGAAGATATGGCTATTCAAAGTTGCTGCCTTCCATCCAAAATGTCGTTTTTTGACATTCGGCGCGTGTAGGGGTTAAATATCCCACCTATGTGCATACCATGAAATAAGCTACTCTATCTCTGATAGAATGTTCTCTATCAACAACTTAGCACTTTCCGATATATAATCAACAAAACATCCATATTTTATAATTTTACGCATAGCATCTTTGTGACTTCTATCGATTTCATCTACTAAGAGGTCATATTTTGTTCTTGTATCCGTCAACTCAAATCCTTTCGTCTTTGCCATCTTCAAGTAGTTTGCAGTTTCTTCAAAAAGGTCAAGCACCTTCAGATATATTTGACACATTATGTGACGAAGGTGCGTATTATCTTCGGGTGTACCTATCGCGCGAACAATTCGTTTGAATATCGACATGTTTTTATGTATCTTTGAAATCTTATTTTCTGCCTCATTTGTGTAGGTAGTCAATTGAGTCATTTTGTCCATCCTCTTGTCTATAGACTTTATAGAGTCCGTGTTGTCCTTTCTTGCTTTGAATCTTGTTCTAAAATATATAAGCAAAACGGATATATAAGATTGTAATGAAGTATTCTGCATAGAATTCAAATGGTACATAAATTCTTTCATATACTTTCAATGTAGAGGCAAATGGCTATATATTATAACAATACTAATGTAAAAGTAACAAAAGTACATAAGCAGTCAATAAAGTAAAAGTCATCAAAAATGTAAAAGTAATCATTTATACAGAGTGATACACTTCCTATTGATTCTTTCGAAACATTTATGAACAATTTTGGAATGTTTAAGGATTAAGATGAAGGCTAACAACTTATTAGTTGGTAATTTTTTCATCCAAATGTTTTTGCACCAATGTTCCTATCCTGAAAGAAAGTGAATAATTGTGTGATTTTTGAGGAGCTATATCTCCTTCATCCACTATAGAATTTCAACTTTGTTTTCTGGAGTCGGTTCCAATTTGATCCTAGTTTACGTAGTAGAAGCCTTGACAAAATCGAAGATGTATTAAGGATAATGCATAGATTTAAGTGCAAAGGGTTGAGTTTTGGACTATATTTTCTTTGTAAAACATTTGGCAGTTTTCACCAGTGCAAGGTAATTTGCGCAATAAAAATAAAATTCATGACTTTTTTTCTGTTCAAGGATGATATTGCAATAGAGTTGAATATCTTTGTAATTGGTGATTATTTTATTGCAATAAGTATTTTGGAAGCATTTTCACTTCAAAAAGAAAATGTTGAGATTTTGTGATGTTTTTTGTGTACTAATATATTATGATCTTGCAATTTATGAGGCCTCATGGCTTGAAAGTTGACCGACATAATGTACAATATGTCTACTACAAGATTGTACGGTTGGAATCTGATTAACTTACCTTTGTTTCTATTTATGCCACTTTTTTTTGAGAATGTGTTCTTTTTTCTACCAATGAGTCGAACCATTTAGGGGTTAAAAGGTTTCTATGTCTTATTGAAATATGAGATTTTGAATAAAAGTAAGGTATTTTTTCGATACCTCTCAAAGGGTTTTCATTGGATTCTTTTCACATTACTTACAAGTTATAAACTCTTCTTGTGCCTCAAAAGGTACACATGTAATTATTGTTCACAATTATAAACTTCACAAGCATCACTAGTTATATGAATTAGAATAATAAATGAAGAACCTCTTAAACAAAAAGTCTTCTTGCAAGTGTATTATCACGTTTCAAGTTTTTATTTTCTTTTTGCCATGTTTGATTAGGTATTTTTTGCACTTCTACATTAATTCAGCTCACGTACAGAAAATCCTCATTTCACTTTGAAAGTTTTTCCAACTTGTTAACTTGTGCTTTTATAAGTGTGTATATAGAAAAAACCCAACAACTTTCTTAAATACTCATTAATTAACTAAAATATAACTAACAATACTAACTCTAACTATTGACTAGAAGTAGTCAATACTAACTTACTTTAACTATTGACCGTCCGATCAGATCTCCGTACCACCAAAAGAAAACTACATACGATCATGTATACATACATACGGACCCTAATACCGACTAGGGTTTGAAGCTCCTCCTCTGGCCACAAATCTTCCTTTCTATTCACCATCTCGCACCTTCTCTCTCAGATTCTTCGCGTCTACGGCTCCATCGCCACGGACTCCCCTCTCGTAAGTCACCCCTCAATCTTTTCCTGCTCACTACCACCTTCCAATTCCGCCAATTCCTGCCCGTTTTGGAGCTTATTTGAGGATTTCGGAGCACTCCACTCGTTGTGTACGAAATTCTAGCTCTTCGACTCATTTTCTCGCCTTTGTGTGCAGATTCGAGCTTTTGGAGCATAGTTGCAAACCTATGTCTTCCGGCGAGGGGAGCGTCCCTGTGGTGGCACAACTCTCTTTCGTTTGGAGTTTTACCTTGAGAGATATGTGTATCCCAGGACCCGGATGCTTTGTGTCTCCCTTCCTGTCCCCTTAAGCTCCCTTCCCATGGCTCCTCACCAGCCATAGAAAGCTTATTTCCTCCAAATCTCAATACTCTAGCTTTGACAGGAGTTCCGGATATATTTTTTATTCTCTGTTACTTGATGGTCATGGGGCTCCAGCCAGGTCTTGGTAATGCTTACAAAGTGGCATCTGGAGATGGTGATGCTGTTATGAAGTCCATGATGCCCGTTGTTCAAGAGGCTACTAACAATTTCGCCTCTGCTGCCATCGACGTTCCTGTAATGTCTCTTGAGCTTTGAAGTTTTTTTCGGTTATGTCTTGTAGTGGAAGTGTGTTTTGTATCATTGGAAGAAGGATGCTTACGAAGGGTAATGAATGCAGGAGCAGAAACAACCGGTGGTTCTACAGCGAAGGCTTTCACGCCGATTTTCGCTCAATGCTCCTGGCGATCGTGATGATCGTGGCTGGACTCCTCTCCATGTTGCTGCTCGCCGAGGAGACCTTGCCGAGGTAGGTGTTTTCTCACCAATTGACTCATTTCAGCAAATCCATTACTGAAAAAAGAGTTGCTTCTCACTATTGGTGAGAAAAGTAAGGTAGAAGCACCAGGCACCGTAACAATAATGGCGCAGCACCGAAATATCTGATTTGAGTGTACTCACACTGAGGGACCATTCTAGACTGTGCCATAATACACTATAGAAATTTATAACAAGTTTTAGAAGGGTTCAAATATGTTGATTCCGTCTCTCAATAACTTTTCCCATGCACACAAATTGTTTGCATGGTTAAGTTTAGTGCATATTTGCCATGTTGAAACTCGTGCCATTATTGATTAGTTACTATGTCTTAAAGTCATGAATAGTTTGTTGCAAGTGTGGATTCCAATGCTGCAGCTTTACGAAGTATCACTTTTTGTGTTGACAAGTGTCTATGTCATGTTGGTTAGGTACATGCACCTTGGTTATAGGTTACGCTACTGTATATTAGTGTCAGTAATAGGGGAGTGTTAACTGTTTCACTTAGAATCTGTACATCAGAAATTTCTTCAGAATCGTTCTCTAGGCCTAAATTGATGTTCTTTAATCTCTCAACATGCAAGCAGAGATTTTTCATTCGTCGGTATTAGGTGCTTCTACCTAGGTGCAAAGTTTTGACACCAGCCTGTAACTGATCTCTCATGTTCAGGTTCGGAGACTCATAGATGGAGGAGCCAATGTGAATGAGCCTTCCACTGGACCTAAATCACCAGGTTGTTCACCGCTCCACCTTGCAGCTGCTGGTGGGCACATAGATGTGATGGATGAGCTTCTGGATCGTGGTGCAGACATCGAAGCACGGACACGAGGCAGCTGCGGATGTAAGTTTGCTCTTGCACTATACTACTATTCCTGCCATGCTTCGATTTGCACATAGATTCCGGGTCATTCAACTTTGAATCAATTGCTTGCAGGGACACCGCTTCACAACGCTGCCAAAGAGAGAAAGAGGAAAGCAGTGCGTTTCCTTCTCGAGAATGGAGCCTTTCTTGCTCCTGACATGACCGATGGTCGCTTCAATCCGCCTCTCCACTACTGTCCTGGCCTGCAATGGGCTTATAAGGCTCGCGATAAGATCAATGCTGGAGCACAAGAGATCAGAATCGAGGAAGATCGGGGAACTGGTAGCAGTAACGAGTAAATTTCATATTTGACGCAGCCGAGTGAGTATTGTGATTCGTAAATATGCAAAGATATAGTTCAGATAGCATGTTCAGGCCTTTCATATTCGAAGTGTGCATTTCCTTATCGGGTTACTGTTGAGATTTGTCCCACCAGCTCCTTCGGACGAAATGCAGTGTAATGGACAGATGTGCCGGAACATGTCCGCGAATATACAAGTGTTTAAATTATGAGTTTGTGACCAATCTTCAATGTATGCTTTTGTCTACAATGCAAATTGTTTTGTTTTTATAGTTCGAGGCATGAACTTCATAGTGGTAGGCATGAAGTGCTGCCTGGAATGACGACAATTTTTTAAGATATTGTATTCCTATATTTCCAAGGGGAGAATGCGCCTCACACTTAGCATCTTCAAGCCTCAGATGTCAGACATCATTAAATAGTGTAGTGCAATTTGATATTTGAGAATGGAATGTGCAATAGCGTATGCATGTAACTATGTAGAAGAGGCTCACACATACAGTACCCGTGAGCACCCTCTTCTCACTTCGAAATATCAGGAGACCAAGTTAGTTGCTGTTTGCTCATGGTAATACGCAGTCATCAAGCGAATGATCTATAGGAACATTCTATCAGAGTTTAATCTGCAGCTTAGAATGTATGAAACGGACGGGTGAATCTTTCAAATTATGGACCTGATCAGCTTAAAGGCAAGATGTTCATATGCATACTTTTTGGATTTACTGTCATCACTGTATTTGATTTCCATACTAACACCTAGGATGTTGGAAATGTCCCCAGTCAGAGCCGTGAGAACATCTGTATGGTTAAAAAATTGCATATACAAACACCGATACAACAGACTACTTTCATGTACTTTTGAAGTCCCCTCCAGCATTTAGGGTTGATATAAATTTGATATGAATCTGTCAGCGAACTCCTATTTCGAAGTCTATAATTTCCTACATATTCTTGAAAATCAAGTGCTGTTCACACCTTTACTGCTTAGAAAGACGGCCTCCAGGAAACTTGTAACTAAAATTACCTTTAAGATGATTCCACCGAACCACTTTTAGAAAGACTAATGGTGAAAGCAAGACATTAGTATCTGGTGAATGCCAAGAACTCGACTTCTCAAAATTGTAGGTGTGGAACATTTCTAGACAACACAACCCTATGTAGAGATAACTTTCCGAGATTCTGAGTAGCTTTTCATGGTTATGGTAGTCGCAAAAATGGCAGTAGTATACCCGGTTGCATGTACTACGAACCATCAAGCTATACCACTGGATGCTTTCGTAAATAATAGCATCTAGATAAAATGTAAGAGCTAACTAGCTTCTTCCTAAGCTAAAAACTGCCTTCCTGGTCTTTGAATTTGCGTCGTATACTTCTAATGCTACAGTTGAGTTTCTCCTATGACAAATACATCTACTGCAGGTAATCTCAAGATCAAAACGGTGTTCACGTAGAATATAAAGCACCGCTGCTTAAACTGAAACCCTTTTAAACGTTCTGGACAACATCGACGTCGAACGATTCGTGGTCTTACCGAATAATCGCTCATTTCGAAACTTGAGAGCCTTTTTCAAAGCTGATGCATCAGGCTTCGTCTTCAGAGATACAATTTGAACCCTGCACCAAAATCAGAATCTACCAACTGAGTAACCCGAAACTTAATCAGGTCCAGAGAAGCTTCATATATCTGACTATCACAAAAGACGCAGAAGTTCGTGACTATCACATGAACCATTGCGTTAGGCTGCCATGAAAGTCACGCAAATGTCTACTAGATAAACATGAATATCCAGTCGAAATTAACAACTTGTGACTTTCAGCAGTTAAACAAACGAACACCAATGGTTTTGCATACAATGTTAGTGTGATGCTTATGTCGATATCATTGACTTGAACCTGCATTAAGAGCTATTACCTTGACAACGGATGAATCTGATGCCATTTCAGAAATTGATTCACATACCTGCTATTCTTAGAGACAAACTTCGAGGGCTTCGAGGGCTTTGCTTTCTTCTGTTCCGGTTCGGGCTCTGGCTCTCTGATGTACTTGTGCTTAGCAATACCGCCACTCTTCTCAACTATTCTGTACAAGAAAAATCAGCATTGACACATGAGCATTTGGCACCACTCCGTTTCCACTCAATAAAAGAACCTACAGAAACGAGGATTTCCTACAGAAATCGAGGTCATTCTAAAATAGAACTCACTCAATGTGATCCCCTAGATGACATTCTAAGATTTAGAGAGGTTTAAGAGATCACGCACTTTTCTCTGGCCCTGATCAGCTGCACAACTTTGTCGTCTAACATGACAGATCCGATGGCTTTGTTCGCCGTCTCCGTCTCACTTTTGCCTGCTGATTCCGGTGCACCATCACCAGTCTGCTCGCCTTTCCGTTTCCGGCTGCGTGACTTTTCTGGCACCGCCGGTACCGGTTTGGTTTCTGTGATTGCAGCACCAACATCTTCAACTTCGATTCCTTTCTTCGCCAACTGTCGCTCTTTCTTCCTCTGATTCCTTTCTATTTTCTTTTCCAATGCCGCTTTCTTTGCCTCTTGCTTTTTCTTCTTCTCTAATTCATGCTCTTGCTTCTTCTCTAACTGCGCCTTGCGCTTCTCTTTCTTCACCTCTGCTAATCTGAACACCAATCTCATAACTGAATAATACAATCTCTCGTTTCCAATGCTAATCTCAATCATTGTCCAGAAAAGCTTGAACCAAAAGCATACCTCTTCAAGTTGTCTTTCTCATTCTTTCGAAACTGCTCCGCTTCCTCTCGACCCTGGCCAAATAGAGCGCCAAATTCAAAACCTCAGGAACCTATCACCTCCGAACCCTAATATTTTGAGAAATTTGCGAAAGGCTATTAGCGTATGATTCGAAGAAGTTTATTTTCAGTTATAGTAAAATTCAGCGAGCTCCGAGCAGGAGAAACTGTGAGAAAAAATACCTAATATTGCGAGCAGCATTCTCTTACCTTGTTGAGAGAGATTTCCTCCGGCGCCTCGTCTGAGTCTGAATCAAGGTGAGGATCCATGGCGCCCTTCCTCCAATTCAAAATTCACGACAAGGCTGCTGGAGTAGCAGCTGTGCGAAACCCTTAAACCCTGGTCCCTTCAGGTGTGGAGTCAATACAAGCTACTCTGGTGAAGACGAACCCCAAACGTCCCTACAGGTACCGTGGACCTTTATAACAGAGCTATATAGAGGGGCCGGTAACCTTGATAGTAGAGAAACAGTATATAGAGGTTAGGGTGACCCTAATGCTCTTTAGTAGAGTTACTTCAAATGAGCCCTCTTCTCATATTGGTGTTCATAAATAAATAAATAAATATATAAATAAGAACACAAAACCCTTGTAGGCATGTCGTGAATAAAATGCGCGATTGATCTACCCTTGATGATATACCCATGGGACATAACTTGGTGTTTAAATATCTTAACTTGAATGAAAAAATGATTGATCTTTTTATTATGAAAGAATATGATTTAGAGCAGAAATAAATTGATTGCTACACTAATATCACACTTCAATTGTGAACACAAAATGTAAAAGGTAAGTGCAAAAGACATGAATGTTTTTTTGGAGAACCTTGTATATTTTTGAAATTGAGAAAGGAATAGTGCACCTCTCTAGATCTTATTTGATGTGAAGCAATTATAATATAAGTGTTTTGGATTTCTAGAATGCTTTCTAGGATTTAGGATTTATTAATGGGGTATTTTACCTGATTTTGATCACTCAAAGTGGGCACCACGTGAAGTTGTACGGTAAACAAGAGCTTTGTGGGTGTGTGCAACCAATATCACCTTTTCATCCAAATTATAAAAAACCATGGAATTCTAGTATACAAGTAAAAAGTAGAATTATATAGAAATATATATATATATATATATATATATATGAGTCAAATGTATTTATCGACTAAGAAATACACGAGTATAAGTTTTTAAGGAGAAAATGAGGATATTAGTTATTAGTGGTGAAAATAAACCATAAGTCAACTTATGATACCAATTGTTTGATCTTCCAACACAGAAACTGTTGAAAATGCAAATGAAAGCAAGGAGAATACAAAGTAGGCACCAAGAAGATAAGACACAAAGAAGAGGGTCTTAGATTGAGAGAAAGAGTGTATGAAGGTACAAGGAGAGAGAAGATGAATAGTACTTCTCTATCACGGGTCCAAAGGTTGGTGATATCTTACACTAGTGACTCAACTAGCTACAATACAAAGAAGAGCGTATGTGAGAATATTAATTCTCAACATAAACCAAAGTGGTGTCTTGCAATGTTTTGATTTGTCTCAAAAAAGTCATTTTCACCTTACAATCTTAGTATGAGTCGTTTTTTTTGGATGTTGAAGTGCTCTCTACAATACCATTCCTGTTCCAAAGATACAACCATTCTTGTTCCAAAGGTACAAACATTTCTCAAAAATCAAGATGAAAGAACGCTGTGTAAATGGAAGCCGAGACTCAAAGAGAAGGTACCAAGTGAAGGATGGTAACCACGATCGTTTCCTAGATAGATAGATAGAAACTCCAGTCCCTTTCTAAGGGGCCGGCGTGAATGAAGTGGTCGTTCGTAATGCTAATATCCCGATGGCCACCGGACAAGGGGAAATTCGAACAATAAATCATTTCCTACTGTAAGTGATGAATCAGATAGTGATAAACAGTTTCAAGAATTTTGTCCATTCACATCCTCTCTAGAATGAGCATGTTTCCAGTCAAGGTTAATGGCTTCACTTAGCGAAACCAAGGTAAACAAGCTGAAAACAATTGCTATAACAAACTGCTGTATTGAAGATGATGGACAAAATAGTTGCATGTGTGTCCGACAGGGTTGTCTTATCCTATTCATTTGTCAGACATAATTTAGCTGAGATGTACATCCAAGACGTCATCAATGTATCAAATGTACATCTCATCTAAATTGTGTTTGACAAATGAATAGGAATTTTGTCTTATAAGACAACGCTGGTGTCCGATGATGAAGGTGAGGAAAGTCATGTGAATTTGGGAAGCTTGCCAACTGTTGACGTGAGAAAGTAAAGATGTATTATGTCGGTAACCCTCATTTCTGATGTAAGGACTCTGGAGCCTCAATATTTCATTCGTAGCTCCAAAAGTTGGGAGGTACAAGAATGGAAGACGAATTCATGGACTAGAGGTTGTTTCTCGATTTCAATACAAATTCATTATTTTACTTAAATACTTTAATGTGAACAAATCAAATGGATGGAATGTAGCCAATAAAACGAATTGGCCCCATGGCCTTGTTTTTCCTTCTAGAAATTGGCCCCAAAGGCTTTACACATGGGGGAATTGGTCCACACTTATTACTTGTTTAATGTGTTTTCCAAGTGGCTCATGGAACCAATTGGGCTGAAAATATGAGTAAATTGGTTTAGAGATTTGTTAGCCTTGACTCCCCATGTAAAGCGTCCCTAAGCTAGATTCAAGCTTCACTCTATTTGCTACGAGGTGCGTGATCTTCTTAGTCATTGACCAATCTATGCGTTTCTTCTCATGTACCTTCATGCAGTTTTGCAATTTTTTTGTCCATGAAGGTGACACATGAGTCAAGAATTTTTTTTGCTCATTTTTTTGGTACATGTGTGTTCTTGAGACGAATCTGGAAACTTTCTAGTTGGTGATGTTCTAGTTGCAATTGATTTAGTGATATTATTTTTACTCCTAAGTATTTGTAATCTGATTTGCATACCAATAGGTTATGATCTTGGAATCTATGCGGTTTTATGACTCAATTTTTGGTCTACATGGATTACCTAAGTCTATTACAAGTATATACGGTTGAGATCTAAATATCTTGAACTCACTTTCATCTACAACATTTTTTTCAAAATTGTGTATTTTGACTAAAAATAGCGAGATGCGTTTAAGATTTAGTGAAATTTAATGGTTGCAGTTTTTATTGGAATGACACAAACTTATTAATTTTTTTTAAAAAAAATAAAAAAAATTAAAATAGTTCTATTTTGGATGCAAAATTACAAATAAATTTTGGACACTACTTCTTACTACGCAAGAGTTGTTGATCACATCACTAGAATGACAAATATATTGATTTATTTTAATGAATTTAGAAGCACACTTAAAACAAGCATTGTGCATCACTAGAGAGAAGTCACTAAAAATTTCAATTTTAGTACCATTTCCTTCTAATGATCAGTATTACATACACTAATTGCTAACCAAACCACTAAATGTCATAATAGTGTTACAACACTAATCTTCAAGCCATATCACTACATGTGAGAGTGAGAGTATGGAACTCTCCTTGGAAGGAGAGGATGATATTGAAAGTGGTGCAATTGGTGGCTGAAAAAAAAACAACGAGCATTAATTCATTGATTGCAATGGCGGCCCAAAGTGAATACTACTCTCAAAAGAGTTGAGAAATAGTATAATAGGTAACTTCTTGTAAATAACACTAATCTTCATTTAACAATAATCAACAACTCTTGTGTAGTGATTTAATAAAAAAGTTGGTCTAAAAAATTTTAATTTTTGTGTGCCCGTAACCTTAATTGCTCATGTCATGATAGTAGCACCAAATAGCACCTTCTAAGGGTCAAATAAAGTGCTAGACCCCATTTTTAAATATTACTTTCTTCTTTAATATCACCATCATTTTTATATTAACATTTTGTGGTTCGGGGTCATTTTGGTTAGATTAACACAATATGAGGTTCTTGGAACTTATAATACTACTTTGTGTACGTTAAGCTTTATTTTGTTTAATCTTCACACCTTTTGTGCTTGCAACAACTCCAAGCTAAAATGAGACTAGCAAATTTTACATAATTAGGAATTTTTGCACTTGGGGGTAGAATCATGCACTTGCAAATGGATGGTTCAAAAAACCGCATTTAGAGAAATTAGGTGGAACATTTCATCCTTAAATTTGGTATCTTATTTTATTATCAAAATTCTAAAAAAATATTTATTTATGATAATTATTGAACCTCATAATTGGATGCAATGTATCTTGGCAATTTTTATGTGTACCATTCATTTCCCAAATTTTAGAGTCCTACAAGTTAGTAAGATTTTACATTATCTTGCATAGAGAGTACCAACAGTCTAAAAATACCCCACTACAATTTTATACTTGACCATAAAAAGTACCAACACCCTACCACGGTACTACACTTGACCATATACTTATGCTATAAGAATGAAGAAGCAAGTGCAAAAGAATTGAAAGTTAATTTTATCAGAGAAACCCTACAACCTATCCAAAATATCCAAAAATTTATCACATTTTTGTAACAGAAAAAACATGTAATGTATAAGAAATTACAAACTCCTATAGTTAGCAACCATAATATATGATTACTACTAAAATAAACATACACTGCTAAAAGTACACCTCTCTTCCCTAAATATTTATTTCTACCTAATTTTTATACTCATGACGATCTATATCATTTTAAAGGCGTTTGTTATCTATGTATTCAACCTGCATTGCAATGTATGCTAGAAGGTGTGGGTTTGCAAAAGTTGGAATTTTGATGTTTCGCTCTGTTGAAATACCATGTATTGGAATATGAAGTTGGTTCTTGCATGTTTCATTTACCCATGAATAAATCGATGCTTCTTTCTCGACCCTTCCATGTTTTTTACATGATGGCCCCCAATTTGACTCCATGCAATTCAAAAACCGTTGTTTATCAAGAACCAATGTTTCTCGCAATCCCCTCCAATGCGGCCTGTACCACACTATTTTTATTTTTGTTGTCCACCTTCCATGACCAAATTCCAAAACTTTTCCAATATAAAAACAATACACCTGCTTGAACCCTTGTGGGATCGACCTTCAGCGCTACAAAGTGTCCAACCTTCACATCTTCATGGTGATCACAAATACTGATTAAATTCCAAATATCGGATAAGGGTGTTACACATGCCACAATCTTTGAAAATAAAACTAGTATATTTTGTATAGTGTATGACATGCACTCTATATGTCTCGCATATGGCAAAGTAATTATGTGGTAAGAGATAAATTTACATCTTTGTCAAGATCTTTGATTCTAAGCCTCAATTATTATTAGTAAAAATATGTGCATGCCCCTTGTACCTTAAACCTTGTAATCATGTATGAAAATCTATAAACAACACTACTAGAAAAGAGTGGGATTTGCAAGGTTTTTTTTAATAATGTTGTTCAAGTGAAGCAACATCTTGTTACTTGCTCTAGTAATGTTTTGAGTTTTAAATATTTGAAATTGTAAACAACGTTTCTCATCAATACAATAACTTTACTTGTTTTTGTAATAACATTGCTAAAGCAAGACCTAGGACATTCCTTTACTTGCGTAGCGTTTGGGAAAAAAACGTTGGGGGTCCCCTTTTAATTTTTGGTAATGTAAAAATGTATATTTGGGTTTGATAATACAATTGAGAATAAATTATAATATGAGGTTGTCTCCATGATTTTTATTCACTATAAAATGTCATATTTATGAAAATTCTATTTCATTTCTAAAAGACCAAAAATCGTCGAGGGTGCTATTGATATTGTGCCTCCGGCGCTCTTAGAAAACTGCAAGTCAATGTTATCAAATTTGAGTAAGTTAAAGCCATACAGACTTGGGAATCTTACAACACATAACACAACACTAAAATTTGAAATAAACGGTCCCTTTGAGTATTTCATAAATACTATATGCATGTTAATATTCATACTATGATACATGGAGATGCAACTTGTAACTCAAAAACCATTAAAAGTAAAAGAAAATAGGAAAAAGAAAGAAAAAAAAGGGAAAAAAAAAGAAATAGAAAAAAAGAAAGAAAAAAGAAAAAAAAGAGAGAAGAAAACAAGATCAAGTACCGAACAAAAATGAAAAAGTAAAATTAAATTGTTAAAAGTTTTGTCCATATAAGATTTTAAAAAAAAAAAAAAAAAAAAAAACCATCATGCCATGGAAACACCCCATGGCAGCGATGTGCAGACCTCGCGGGAGGGGCGGAAGTTTGCAATCCTCGAGCCAGGTCAGGCTGGCTGACCCTCGGCTCTAACGGCGCCTGGTTGGGGCGCCGACACCTGCCCCAGCGGCAGCTTGAAAGAGTCGCGGCGGCAGGCTCTAGCCGGCCTTGTCCCGCCCGCCCGCCCGCTCGAAGGCACAACCCGTCTGCCCAAAACATCAACATGTCTTCGTGTAAAATTGGCTCTGTATTCGTGCCAATTGTCGACTTTATTTGTTCATCTATGTTTGATTTGTGACAAGAAAACATGTAATGTTTTATTTGGAGTAAAGTAAAGAAAGCTTTCTTTCATCATGAATTCATTTGAGTTTTAAGTTGCAAGAAATGCATGTTTTCATATGGACTATTCATCACCAAAATGTTGATAAAATATCATGAGTGTTTTAATGATTCTTGCATAGAAGTTTGCATGTTGCAACGACATTCATTAAGTGTGCATTGTTATGAAATAAATAGGGTATGTACATTGATATTGATTTGGTATACCAATTTGAAAAAATTAAGGATTTTGGTCAAAACGGATTGCAAATGTACATTGCACTTTTTGGGTGCAAAATTAACGAATTTGGTGTTAAAAGTGTCCAACTAATGAATACGACCTTATTTCATTTAGCCTAGATTCACGATTTTACACAAATATTTCCATTTTATTATTTTAATCTCATGAAATCGGGGTTTTGTTGATAGCTTAAATGAAGAGGGGGTTCTCTAGTTTGTAATGTATAAGCCCTTACAAATCCAAAGAAAGGCACCTAGGGTAAAATGGGGTTAAGATTCCATTTTATTTTTATTTTTTATAAAAATTTGACCTATCCCTTTAAAAACCCGAATTGACTGTAGTGAGCTCGAATTGTGAAACCCTAGTCTAAATGGCATTTAACCCTTTAACGCCGAGGGATGGTTCTTGCAAGAACAAGTTTGTTCCTAATTATTTTAATAAAAATAGAAATCTTCTTTTCAAAATCCAATCTTTGCAACTTGAACTCAGGTCAAAACATCAACCATTAGGAAAATTTGCACAAACATTCAACGGTTGATGGAAAATATTATAAAACTCAAAGTTGCCGTATATTGGTAGTGTGAACTCTTGATTTTTGAGGGTGTACTACTTCAACCAATCAATAGATTCTTGCATTAGTTTTTTTATTACACATGGATTTTGGTTACATGTGCACAAGGTCAATAGCTCTACATTGACATATCATATGTAAAGAGAAGCTTCATATACAATCAATGGTGATAATTTTGCATGGGTCCACTTGAATGTGTACAAAATTCTTCCAAATTATGTACAGATCAAATTGGAAATTGTGAATGTAAGGAGAGAAATCAAGTATTACCAAACAATGAAGAATGTACCGATAATAAAGTTTGATAAGAAAACTGTACAAAAATTTGTACCCATGTGTGTGAAATACAACATATATAGTATATTGTGTGGTATTCATGGTTTTCATTATATGTTGTGTATTTAATGTATTTTGTTTTGTATTCTTAAGAATTTGAGAAGTAATATAGCTCCAAAGTATGATCCAATTGTTGGAGACCGCTCATGTAAGATTCATGAAAATCCGTTCACACTACCTCAAAAGTTAAGCTACTTTGTGATGGAAGTTGAGTAAAAGTACCTAAATCGACCCCACATTACAAAAGAAATGGACTCATGATTGGGCTGCGAGTTAGGTTACTAAATCAACTCACTAGTCTCCCTGCCCGATAGTTAAAAAATACTGGACACGCTGGCATGCAAACCACCATGCCACATTTGAGAGGGGTTCCAACCAATGAATGGACTCGTCCTTCCTGACGCCATCGTGACTGCGATTATGATCATGAGTGGTGAGAGTGAGAGCTCATCTGTCTTGTCCATACTTTCTCTGTCTGTTCCATGCTCACATCGTCTTTGGTACATCGTCTTTGATAGTTTCTGTGTGAACGTTTTTATGTGTTTCTTTCTACACTGTCAAGAATATTGGTTATAAAAAAGGACAAGCACAATCAAGAGTTCAAGACTCTGCAAAATGGCGCCAAAGAACTCCATCGTGAACTCCACATTTGGTTCCACGTGGACTCCATGACAAATCATGATCACCCTGCCCAGAGCTAAAAATATGTGCACCATAGATTATCTTTTAGCCTCATGCTGCCCACTGCCCCAAAACCATGTAATGATTGCTGTGGTAAGCTTTAGTTGTTCTAACTAGTAACTTCAAAATAATGAAGCAAGGCAGCCTCTTGAGGGGTTCGGTTTTCTTGTAATGCTTAGGCCATCTCGGCGTTACAGCGTTACCGGATGAATGCAGGGTCACATCAAAATGCAGGGCACATCAGAAAGACAGCGTCTAATTTGATAGTCTGATAATATCAGAGTTTATGATCATACTCCACTGTTGAGTCCCCTCCAGATGATTTACGAATTCAGCACTCATGGATAGTTTCTCCACTAACTTTGAACATTGCTTGCGCACTCAAAAATGATCCGATTTCAAAACCGTAAAGTGCGTCGCAACCAAAATGAAGATTACTACATTTTCAATACAATTGTACACTTTCATCAATGAAAGGAATAAAAAAATTACAAATACTTCACACACTATGCACAAACAAGTATTACCATTCTTTGCTTCAATTTGAATGTTCATTCTAACTTGCAAATTTGAAATGAGCTTAGAACTTAGTTCTTTAGATACTATAGGTTTTTTGTGATGCAAAATCTGTATCTCTTCCTCTCGTGTTGTGGTGTGGAGCAATTTTTGTAAAGGTATTACATAGTATTTATAGTAGATTGATAAGTCATTCCTTAAAATCGGCAAGAATAACAGACATATCTGAGCTTAGTAATCAATTCTTGAGAGATATTACTCAATGTCTCACGCACCACCCTTTACTTTCTAGTGCAATATTGTTGAGGAGTGGGAAGGGCTTTTACAAGCTTTGACATATATTCTTTAAATATTAAGAATATTTAAGACTCCGCTCAAGATTGTAGCATGAAGTAGAAGTGATACAAATCATGCATTGGAATGATCTACAATATCTAAAAAACAAAATTGCAAGCTCAATTCAAATTTGCAAGCTAGAATGAACATTCAAATTGAAGCAAAGAATGGTAACACTTGTTTGTCGATAGTGTATGAAGTATTTCTACTCATTTATATTTCTTTCATTGTCGAATGTGTACAATCATGTCAAAGATGTAGTAGTCTTCATTGTTGTTGCAACGCACTTCACGGTTTTGAAATCGGATCATTTTTGAGTGCACAAGCAATGTGCAAAGTTGATAGGAAAATTGTCCTTGAATGCTGAATTCGTAAATCATCTGGAGGGGACTGTTCATTACCATTCTATTCCTTCAATGTTCAAGGCACACTGTTCAGAGTAGAGCAATATTACATCCAATATGAGCATAAGTTCATCAAGTAAAGCGTACGAAACTTCATCCGATGGAGCAATCCATTGTCCCTTCCAGTGGAGCACTCCATTGGAGCTCGCCGTCTGTTACCCAATGGAGCCTGCCGGCATTTCATCCATTGAGAGAACCCTGTCGTTTATCAGTCAACGGGAATCCGGATTTCGGGAATCGGGAGTATTACGGAACTTCCACGCTTCTACCCCAGTACCCCACCGCCAATAGGTTCTCTCAATTCTACATTATGAGGTAGATTTGAGAAACATTATGAGGTAGATTTGAGAAACATTATGAGGTAGATTTGAGAAACATTTTGAGGTAGATTTGAGAAACATTATGAGGTAGATTTGAGAAACATAATGAGGTAGAATTGAGAAGATTTGAGAGAAACTACTTGACAATATACATAATATAAATGGGACAACAGAGTTCTCCTGTCTGCTATCCCTACTGAGTAGGGAGACTAAAAAGTGCGTCTAGACTGCCACTTTGCTTCACAATATAAATAATATAAATGTAAATATTATAAATGGGACAACAGAGTTTTCCGGGATGCAAAGTGGTCTGCGAAGCGAAGTGGTTTGCGAAGCGAAGTGGTTTGCGAAGCGAAGTGGTCCGAGAAGCGAAGAGGGGCACCTCAGTGCTGCGGAGAGCGATCTGGCTACAAGCCGAAGCAAGAATTTCACACCTTCATTGTTCTTGAGCAAGGTCCGTGTTTACATTTATCCTGCTGTGAATTGTTTTAGGAGCCGAGTTGTTGTCAGAGCGGTGCAAATTTCTGAATTCTTTGCACAATACTTGTTTTCTAAGTCTAGAAGTTATTATAGATTGCAACGTAGATCGAGTTTCGTCGCCGTCACCAGCAGAGTTGTTGCAAGTATATCCAGGACTAGTCCAAATTTGTACCATGTCCAAATTTGTACCATGTCCAAGATTCTGTTCAGGTCCATTTTGCATTTCTGGAACTGCACATTGTTCTGCTCATGATCGCCATGCCCTGGTGGCTTGTCGAGCTGGGGATTGTGTGTGGTTGCAAGCTCGCAACGATGGAAGTCGGTAGTTACTCACTTCCTTTCATTGTGGGTGTACAATCGTTTGTTTGTCTTACAACAAAGTGTATTGTGGGTGTACAATCGTTTGTTTGTCTTTCAGCAAAGTGTATTGATGGGTGGATTGATCGCAAACTTCATTACTCGTTCTATGTTGACGTATCGTATGTTTGACTGCGATTTAGACACGAAAACTGGATCCTACGTAGTCTATTTACCCAGAAACAACTCTGTCGACATGATTGATTCAAAACTGAAATTTGTGCGCAGCTTGAGAGATCAATTCCGGATAGCTGATCAATAATTCGGGATGATCGATGGAAATTAGACTGCGGTTGTCTCCGGCAATGGTCAGGTGGTCAGGAGGCTTCTATTCATGAAGAATAACGGGTGGGACAGTACCTACCGAGCCGCTACCGCCAGTCCCGCGGCTCGGCAGGTACTGTCCCACCAGTTATTTTTCGTAACCACAGCCTCCTTGCCCATCACCTAGTCCATAATCTTAGAAACATCACAAGCAGTGAAGAAGCATTGAAAAATTGTTTGTATATGAAAGATTCCTCATGCACGAGAATATTCTTGTGCACAGCTTAAGTGGTAAAGGGTCGTCTCATATTGTGTTATTGTTTCATTCGGAAATTAATTGTTGCGTGCTCGCGCAGATGGATACTTTAGCTGTTCTGTTCATCACATTCTTGTTGACGATCATTGCCCCTCTCCTAGCCGCATGGATTACATCGGTTTGCAATTCAATCTGCCAGATTCTAGGTAAGTTACTATCATTGTCTTACCTTCTTGCACCATGTCCGATTCATTGCATCTAGCTTGCCCTTCATAGTTGTTCAATTCCATTGTGAATTAAAACATTCGTTCACTCACGTCACACTTCACCAATAAATTTCGTTCTCTTGTGAATTCCCAGCTCGTGAACCTGCTACTAATGCTGCTCCAACCAATGCGGCTGCAACTAGTGCAGCTGATGTTGCTCTAACTGTTGCTACTCCGACCAATGCTGATATCGCTTCAACTACAGCTGATGTTGCTCCGACCACTGTTGTTGTGAGCAATGCACAGGAGAATTGTGGTGAGGAGCTTCTTTTAACCTTCATTCTTAGCCCCTCAAACCAAACCGAGTAGTAGACACTCAATGCTATTGTTTCCTGAATAGTGTAGAGTTTCTGTTCTAGTGGCTTTTACAATGGATTGATTATTCTATGCCATGTTTACCAAACAAATAGTTGACTTCACTTGCGCAACTGCATAGATACAAGCAACCATGTCGACGACCTTTACAATCTCAATGGAGTTGTGGTGACACTGAATGGGCAACAATCCGGACAAGTTGTTGTGAACATAGAAGACCATGATGATGAAGAATCTGGAGTGTGAAGACTTTGAAGTGCTCTTATCAGCCTAAAATATGTGTGTATTGAATCATGTGTGTAAGACTTGAAGCAGATGTGTGTTGCTCGAGTATTTCCGATGTAGCACCCATTGGTAAATTTAACTGAAGTATGAGGCTTTTATTTACCTCCAGAACATTGGGCACGTCTAGTGACATCTAGCGAGTGGGTGCTCCTCCTGATCAATAAAAAAGTACCGTGTAACAAAGTACCGTGTAGGACTAGTGAAGCAAGATTATGCGGGATGTTATGAATCTCTTTCATACTGAAGAATGCCATTCACAATTTTCCAACTTTCCGGTTCCACATTCTCTCTGAAATGGACATGTTTCCAGTCAAGGTCAATGGCTTCACTTACCAAAACCAAGGTAAACAAGCTGGAAACAATTTCTATAACAAACTGCTGTATTGAAGATGATGGACGAAATAGTTGCACGTGTGTCCGATGATGAAGGTGAGGAAAGTCATGTGAAATTGGGAAGCTTGAAAGTCCTGTAATGGAAATAGCAAGACAATGTGGCAAATCTAAAGTCGATCCCTATGAAAATTCAGTAGCTTTTTCAGTGTCATCCCTCAGCATACGTTCTCTTATCTAGTGCATTGATGACTTTGAAGGATCAATTCAAAGGACCTCTGACTCAAAGTAACCCTCACCAAGAGATCCAAGGCATGGAAAGCAACAGAATCACAATGTCGACCGCAAATTTCAAGTTCAGCAATGAATAGTTTGCAGCAAGCAATCAATGCAAAAACCCTAGCACGAGTCAAATGATACAAGAAATGGCATACTACCAGAATTCATACGACATTCAGCATCTCTGAGGACTGCCACAACAAAATTGGTCATCCTCACGATAAGCCAACATGAAGGACATGGAAAGCAACAGAATCACAATGTTGACTGCAACTTGCAATGTATAGTTTACATCAGTGCAGCAGAAAAACCGATGCAAAACCCTCGCACGAGTCAAATGATACAAGAAATGGCATAGTACCCGAACTCACAGCATCTGCCACAACAAAATTGAACATCCTCTTGATAAGAATTTTCTCATACTCTTAAAAGAATTGGTTGGAGTACAAAACTTTCCACTAACCTAATAGTCAGCCAGATTGATACCGGCCTTCTTAGCCATGGCCTGAAGGCCGTTCTTTTCCACAGTCTTGAGCGCCTTGGTAGAGAGCCGGAGCTTCACGAAGCGCTTGCCCTCCTCCCACCAGAGGCGCTTGTATTGCAAGTTGGCTTGCTGCAAGTGCTTCGTTCTATGGTTGGAGAAAGACACCTTGTAGCCATTGTTAGCTTTCTTGCCCGTCAAATCGCACACCCGACCTAGCACGCACCACAATCAAACCACCTCAATTCCAAATAAAGAAATGCGCTCAATGCCTGAAAAAGAAAATTGCGGAGCATGCCTGGGGGATTCGAGGGCTTACTGGCACGGGGTTGGACCAGAACAGGGCCTGCAGCAGCAGCAGGGGCAGCGGACGATGTGCAAGCGAGGGAGCTGCCAGAGAGCTGCGCCTGGCGAGAAGCAAGATACTGAGGCGCCGTAAGAACACAGAGCGATGTAGCCAAGGAGGTCACCATGGCTCCGAGAGAATTGCAAACAATTGAGCTCTGCTTCAGTCGAACTCTGAAGCTCCTTCGAGAGTCGAAGCTGTGAAGCTCCTTCGGTGGCTGCGAGGGACCGACGGGAGCCACCCCCACGGTTTATCCTGAAGTTCTTCTTAGGCCAGGTTCAGACTGGGACGTCCGGTGGAGGCGGACAAAACCGGATGTCCACCATTTTGTCCACTACATTGTGGAGGGAAAGGCGCCTACGTGGCAAAACCCTATGATGATGACGCAAAGGTGGTGCATGCAAGGAGGGGAGGAGGAGGCAAGAAGACCTTGGTTTGTCCATTGGACAAGATTTGGGGTCACCTCCCAAGGTGTCTGGTTTAGGGAGGTGACCCCAAATCTTGTCCGGTGGACAAAAGGATACATTGGATTTTTGGAGGGAAATGTGTCTATGTGGCAAAACCCTAAACCAGACGTCCTTCGAGTGTGAAAGCCCCACCGGACGAAACCTCCACATTACCCAATGGAAGGCCGGAGAATTTCGTCCGCCTCCACTGGACGTCCCAGTCTGAACCAAGCCTTACTCCCTGTTCCTTGTTCGGAGGCACCTAAAACCGACCATTTAAGAGATAGATAGATAGAAACTCCGGTCCCCTTTCTAGGGGCCGGCGTGAATGAAGTGTTTGTTCGTAATGCTAATATCCCGATGGCCACCGGACAGGGTCTCTTTATTTCTCCCCTACGAGCGTGGCTCGGATGCCAAGCTCGGTGGGGATCAATTTTCTGGCCCTTCCCGTTTCCCCCATTTGGGACCATTTTTTGAATTTTTTTTTGCAAAATTTGGGGCCTGGGGCCCCAAATTACCCTTGGAAGCCCCCTTTGTGTTCAAATGGGGCCTAAACAAATTAAAAAATAGGGGCAGATTTTACCCCACCCGAGCCTGGCATCCAAGCCACGCTCGTAGAGGATATTTAGACACTCCCCACTGGACAAGGGGAAATTAGAACCCATTTAAGAGAATTCCCACCAGAAGGGGAGGTGTATTACTGGAGGGTGATTTTTCCTTCAAAGAGAAATAAATATCATGAGGGATGCAACTTCAAATTTTATGTTTTACTCTCGTATTTAATTTCACAATGAATCTTGAAAGCCAAAACGATACACTTAATGGATATTGTAGGCTCACCTAAAACCAAAAATGAAGAAACTAACATTTTGTCTTTTATTTATTATTTTTTTTATATATATATATATATATTTTTTATCAATCAATGTATCATATCAATTGAGAGAAATATGATCATGAATCTTAGTAGCATGGCTACTTGGCGGGAAGAATCTCAGTGAGTGAATTTTGAATACTCTACCCGTTGATTATGGGTGCATGGTGGGGTGTGCCTGTCTCGAATTCAGGTAAGAACTAGCATAGTGGTCAACTGGTCATTCTTTGAGGCGTTACCACAACAACTGCACCATTGATGTTGTCACCTTTGGACATAAGGGAGAGTGTTCAATAATGAAACAAATTTTGGTATGGGAAATTTGTAAAGAAGTTAACAATGTAAACAATTTGCTATGAATTTTTTAATGTGGACGTATACGTGTATTCCACATGATGCCCTAATTTGACACCCTAAAATGTTTTCCATTAATACAAGGTATTGTTGAACTGAAAAGTTAGTACGTAGGTGTACGTGAAGAAGTCCATAGCTCCAACATCAGTACGGCTTTTAACCCCTAAAGGTTCAAGAAAGCAGACGGGGCTGTTTGCAATTTTGGACAACCTAGATGAAGGGGTTAAAAGTAATATTTTTACCAAAGATTTTTATTCAATGCCCCTTATACTGTAAAGTGTATGTGGTAAAATTTGCACTACTGTAAAGATTCCAATTTTGAGTCCTCTAGTACAATTCTTGGGTTGCTAGTCGAAATGGGACATCTTAAAAGAAGTGATTTCTTGAAAATATTTTTGCAAAAAAATGTTTGTGATGAAAATACTACTCAAATTTTCAAAAAATCCAAGCTCAAGCTAGTACCAATTTTACAAGGGCAACCGTCAAAATTTACAAAAGCAAGCTTCAACATTTGCTTAAAAAACTTGGTACATCAACTTTGAACATTATGAACTCACATATGATAAAGATCCAAGAAACTTATCACGATGTTAGTGCAAGTAGTCATCCTAAAGATATTAGGGTTGAAAATACCGAATAACCAAAATGTATATTGAATCATACCCCAACTTGCACAAAATGTACAAAATCCAGGTTTTCGGTTTTGAAGGCTCAAAAACACGCTTGGACCATTAGGGGCTAATAGCAAGGAATTCTATTAGCCACCTCCCTAGTAGGAAGAACCTATAAGCTAGATTCGAGATTTCCCATGCAAGACTTAATGTGCCCTAGAGCTGGATTTAAAGTGAAAATTAAGGGTAATTTCAACCTCAGAAATGTAATACTCACTCAAAATGAGTCTTAACAAACTTGTCGAGTCTCCCTCAAGGTTCGCAAACCCTAAACTTTTAAATAAATCTTAAGCCACTCAAGTTGGTACGTTTGCTAACTTTTATTTGGACATTCCCAATCCATCTACCTTGGTCTACATTCTGAAAATTGCAAGATGTAACTTAACTTTTCTCTCAATTCCTTAAAAATGTAAAATAAATAAATAAAAAAGAACACCACATACCCTTGTGGAGTTTACATGAATAAAATGGCCATTTGACCTACCCTTGATGATATGCACACAGGACATAACAACAATGACGTAGGACTACTAACCCCTCTCAGGGTGGGCACTACAACCACAAGTAGTAAGCGGCATTAGAAATGTAAATAACTTGCTCAATGAAGGAAGATGACATCGCCAAGAGTATTTCAAGGTCGGCATGAAAAGACAAACAAAAAGAAGAAGCCAGCCTCCGATTGCGACTGCTCGATCGGGGGGAGAGATGGCCCGCCAATTTGAATCGCTGCTGTTTGAACATTCGAATGCGGGAATTTGCACGATCCGAAGCCTCCCCATGCGACATTAATCCTTAACGCATGGAGCAGGTGGATCATGATTTCTCAGTAATAGTTACCGTGTATTTCCATTCTCGGCTCTCGGGATCACCGGGCATTTCCAAGCTATTGATCAAATTCTGCTTTCTAATCGAAGGCCGGGACTTGTGATTTTACGTGATTGCCGATTTCGTAATGGTGGGAGCATTTCAATCAGGTCTAGTGAGAGAAACCCTAATTCTAGCCTGGAGGAGATCGAAGGTGTGAAGCTCCTCAACTGTGGCTGACATTGTACGTTTTCTTTCAGACAATTCATTAGAAATGTTAAACCCTGAACCTCTAGACGGAGCGTTGTTCGATCGTCATAAAATGCAGGTATTAGAGCTCTTTGGTGATGCAATTTCCTCGTGTTCGCTCGTTTATTCAAATTGGGGGTGAATGAATAAGCTGTACTTTGTGAATTTAAATGGTTCGCAAACAACGGGAAGTGATAGTGAGGAGGATTTGGTGTATCTGCAGGCTCTTGGATTGGGCGTCTCCTTTGAATGTGAGGGTGTATAGTTTGAGTACGGTGTAAGAGAGATGGCTGGCATGCAGTTGAGCTCCATGGGGCTCTCCGACTCAATTCTTAAGGTCTTCAGAGCTCGGAACATCCTCACGGCTAAGGTTTGTGTTCCTGCCAAGTCGTGGTCATCAGACTTTAGACCTTGAATCTTTTGTGAATAGCGTTCTGTGTTCCACTGAGATTCGAGCAAGTGGAGCTGAAACGTTACATGTTGTGGGGCTTGTCCACACAGGACGTTCTTTTCAAGACAGAGTGGGAGCTGGTAGAGCTCCTGGATGTGCCATTTGAGGAAGTTCAATCTTTACTTGCTATCATCAGTGCGAAAGTGTGCCCACCATGCCATTCGGTTTGGCTTACACCTTTCTCTCGCTTCTGGTTGTATTATCATCTGTTTATTTGGCTGAATTTTTATGAGGTTGCATTTCCGTATAGGTCTTCGACATCTTGAGTGAACGTGCGAAGAAGGAGGTTGCATTTGGTCATCTTTCCACGGGATTACCCGCTTTGGATGCATCTCTATGGGGTGGGATACCCTTTGGTGTATTGACAGAAGTTGTGGGACCTGCTGGTATTGGAAAGACTCAGGTATAAGCACCTTTCGGACATCTTTGAGTGTTCTGCTTAGTAATTGTATATATTTAACGTTCTACATGCTTACACTCCTGAGAGTCCGCTGAAGAAACGTGATGTTTGTTGCAGTTCTGTCTTCTTCTGTCAGTCCTGGCAGCCATGCCCGAGGAACTTGGAGGTCTAGGTGGCAGCGTGATATACATAGACACAGAGAAAAAGTTCCGTTCAGGAAGGTATTTCCTTTTTCTAAGTGGCAATGGGTTCAGAATCAAGCAACTGACATATCTTGTTCCCGAAGTGCTGAACTTGCAAAGAGCGTTGAATTGCCATTGAATTGAATTGTGGAGAGTTGTATGATTCATGTGTCTTTCTATATTATCATATCGACAGTGTAATCGGTTCTTGTGGGTAATGTGAGCAAGAGGTTGGTATATCCTACTTTCTTGTCAGACATTCATGGAGTCTGAACTTTTTGAACAGATTATTACAAATCGCGAAGTGTAGATTTGAAGATTATTTCAACGACCATCAGGCTTTAGAGCAGGTAACTCTTGCACTTTGAAGCCACTGACTACAATTTGAGTCTTATTTAATGAAGATATGGGTGTAATATACTGTTCTTTATCCTTAGGCTTCACTAAGCCCTTCTTTAGTGTTTCTTGATGGTGGGTATCATATTCAAAAGTGTAAAGGGGAAAGTTGTACTAATCGCATGTCTTGCAGCTGGCTACTCGCGTGCTTACTCTCCAGCCGGATACTGTGGGAGAACTCATGCTTAGGTGCGATGCAATGCATTTCATCTTGCTGTGTTGCTTATTTGCACTGAATGATTGTACATAGCATGTGCTGCTGTTTTGATTCAAAGGTTGCGTACGTTTTGAAGTGGCACTGTCATGTCGTTACTTTTGTAACTTGTATATAGGAGCTTCAAAGCTAATTGTAGTACTTGAGGAGGGCTCTAAAGTGTGGTTGTTGTAGGTTACAGGGGCTTGAGGAGCCTATTCGTCAACGTGGTGTGAGACTGTTAGTGATTGACAGCGTAGCCGCACTCGTGCAAAGGTGACTGCTCGCATTATTCTTTGAAATAAGCTCATGTTTATTGTAACTCTCCAAACCTTAGAATAGTTCTTTCCATTACGGGCCTTCTTCATTCAGAGCTTGTGTTAATTCACCCTGTTGCTGGGAAACTGCATCCTAGAGTTATTAATCAGAATTGTGGAATGCCGGCAGTGAGTATGGACGTGACAGTATTGTACAGAGACAGGAAATACTTGGAAAGCAAGCCTCAATTCTGAAGTAAGTCACAAGCTATTTAGTCTCCTTCGCCTTCTCTGCTATCGATATGTTCACCTTCATGTGATATCTGGCTTGGCAATTACTTACTGAACGTCATAAAACTCTTGTATGGTCAGGAAATTGGCTGAAGTGCACAGAATGCCAGTAATCGTCACCAACCAAGTGAGGTGTCAAGGTGGCCTCGGAGAACAAGTGACAGCATTTACTACTTCTGGTAATGTTACACGCATAATCTTATGCACTTACAAACTTTGGTCAATAAGATATGTTGGATTTGAGTTTACAACGCATTTGGTCGTTGTCATAGGGACCTTCACTCCCTTATGCATCATATTTACGGACGGGTTACCTGTGCATGAGAGTGAGGAACTGTATACTCTCATCTCAGGTTTCATAAAACGCCACTGAGCTTGCTATGTCTATCTGTCGTACAATAGATTGGAGCATGCCATATATTTTGTAGCCTTTGTTGAATCTCAGCCATTCTTTTCAGGGAAGAAAGAGATAGTACTCCCAGCGGAGGCAGCGAGTGAAGAGGGGTTGGACCTCCAACTAACAGCCGCTCTTGGCACCAAGTGGGCACATGCAGTCAATATCCGCCTTGTTCTCGAGTCCATCTCAGGTATTGGGATGATAGTTTCTAAACCCTAAACCCTAAACATGAAGATGAAGCGTGTATGATAAGGATACTCTTCATGCTGATACCAACACCTAACTTGGAGAAGCCCTAAAAGTACTGTCGTGACTTGTTTCTGCTTACCACATGTATGAACATGTTCATGTTGAAAGGTCATGTGGTCACTATATTGTGGTTGAAATGAAAATTTGATGCCATGTTACTCTCAAGCCTTCCTTTTGTAGGTAAGTGAGTAGTAGCTAACTGCTACTGATCGAGTGATTCTCGCAGGTCATCGTTACATGAAGATTGCAAAATCCCCCATTTCTGCAACAATAGCATTCAATTACGAGGTCACTGCAGCAGGGACTGTGCAGATAGGTGACGAAACCTTCGATGCTAGCGACGGCGGCAGGAATATGATCCAATGAATCCCTTTTCCAAATATACGTGGTTATTTTGATATACGTGGTTATTTTGATATTGTTTCAAAATTGAAGAGCGTGACGTTCACTAAAAACCACACTGTTTGGCCAACTTCTGAAGTGAGATTCCTTCACCCCCTAGCAGCCACAGTGTTATCATGCAAGTGCAATGGAAATGATTCACGACCCACTCGAACATTTGTCAGCAACGCCCTCATGAGCCGCTGTATTATTTAGTTAATAAATCTACCTCCTATGCGGAGTGTGGACAATCCACCTCTAAGGTATTGATGCCAAAAACTGCATTACACCATAAACTGCAGAGTCTATGCAATTAAGTAAGAGAGAGGGTCTTACTTTTGTCTTTGAAATTTGGCGTACTTAGGAGTTGAACTTTAGGTGGAATCTAAGGTGTGCCCTTGAGGTGCACATACAATAATACGATTCCAGTAGATACAATCTTACTCATTTTCTGTAAATGATTCCTGTGCATATTTCCTTAGAGGAAAAAATGTACACAACCTCCCCAATTTATGAATGTAGATAGATATTTTAATTTTGTGGTTTGCCTCTAGATTAGGAATGAGACATTGTGAAATCATGCCATAGAAGGAAAAGTGCTATGGCGATGAAGCAATGGGGCCTAGTCTTGGTAGTCAAGTTCAAAGTGTTTCCAAGTAGGCAATCATATGAAGCAAAGAGGAGATTAGAGGTGCTTGGTCATGGAATCGAAAGTTCAAACTTACTTAGTCCATTGATGCTTCTACAAGTTCATGTATAGTGGATAAATTTGATCTAACTAAATAAAATTTTTAATATAAATTAAAGTTCAACTCCTAAAAATCCATGGATCATTTTATGATTGATGTTGGAATATCTACATTTTTACACAAGTTGCTCATTTTATCAAATGCTTTAATTGCTGTGTACTGAAATAAAATGGAATGTTTTGAGAAGCTTATAAATTACTAAATTCTACAAGTCCTTATCAAGTCTTTTGATCACATTAAAAAAAAAAACGTAATATAATTCCCATAGACTTACACAATTTAAGTGAAGTACAATTTTCCTATTCCTTGGGGTAATTCTTGGTTTAAAATCATGTCTGATCTTTATTAGATTCTATCTATTATTTTAAATTAATAATGGAAATAAGTTTATTAGCCTCATTCTGAAGGTACTAAATGTGCCGGATAGCAATAGTGCTCTACTAGGAAAATAGTCAAAATATGACTACAAATGTCCAATATGACTTGTTCGATATGACTAAATTTTATCAAAATTTGTGATAAATTTTAGTGGCATATTACTTATTCTGCTCAATCTTGACTAGATTTAGTCATATGTGACTAAAGTATGGTTACCAAGTACGAAATACAAAGTCCAATACAAACTAGAAATATGTAGAAATATATTGTTCAAGTACAATGCTTAAGTACATTGATATAAAAAGAATATTATACTTGGAATAGGAAAATGTAACCCTCAAGCATCAACTTCTACAGACTCTAGTATCGTATGTCTATGGTCTTCCACAAACCAAATTGACACTTTCTTTGTGAAACTTTAGGTTGTTCAACATACTTTCTCTCTCCCAAGGATAAGTGAGGAAGAGCTTGTAGGGGAGGGAAGAGACAATGGGGTCATATTTCAAGCAGAGCAACTGAATTGCAAAGTTTCAAATGAAGCTTTCGGCCATGGCTACCGCCTAGAAGAAGCACCTGGAACATCGCCCAACCACAAGGGCTTTGATTTTGTAGCATAGCTCAATCTCGACGCGTTGCCGAACCTCAAAAGATGCAGCCCCTAACCCTCATGAAGATGCAATGAGCATTAAACTATGGATGAATGTAATTTTAAATTAAGTTACTGCTGGTTTAATACACTCTTTTTGTACAATGTGTTTATAAGTACATACAGGTATGTACTTATACAACAACTTAGTAACCATGGACTAAATTAGTCACAAATTTTAATAAAATCCAGAAAAATTGGAGAAGTCATAATAAACATTTCCAATCATATTTTGATTGTTCTTCTAAAATGGAGTGATGAAGATAAGCTGAATTCTGTGAATAGGCAAGCAAAGTGGGCATCATCAATATACTCAACCCTCCTTTTCCCACCTCCTTCCGACAGAGAGGACGATGGCAAAGGAGAGGATGGCAGCTATTAATCTCAACTCTCCCTTCACTCGAAAGCCACGGCAGGCATAAAAAACAACTACGAGGGTAGTGTTGGGATTGCAGGATTTGTTGGTCAAGCCGTCAACAATAGATTAAAAGAGCAGTAGGGCCTCCCGGAATGGAGACCTTCGGATTTGCCTTCTTATACACCTATCAGTTTGATGTGCATCATAGATGTTGAGGATGGTGTAGAGCATTCTACCACCTCAGCCTCGGCAAACCTCATAAGTTCATCGGAGCCATTTATAAACATTCCTAATCATATCTTGATTGTTTTTTAATAGTGGTGGTTCTGCTAAATGATTGCCTTGGTCAGTTTTAAATGGCCCACAATAGAGTTGTTTGAGTTTATTTAAAAGCAAATTTGGGAACAAGAATTAAACCTTTCTATGTAGCCATGAACCTTGACAAAATATCAATTAAGGTTGAATGGATGCCTAGATAAACGGAGGTTGCTCAATAAATTTTGTGGTGGATTTAACTGAGTGGTCCAAAGTTGATTAGTAGGTATTCATTGCAAATCGTCTTATGGCAAAAGAGTGCCTAGTGCAAAAGTGTTTAAGATGCTCTTAGTAACATCAATAATTAATATCATAATCTTCCCATTTCCTCAAATTACTACTAGTAAAGTAAGCAATACTAGAGCCTACTACATTATTAGGTAAATATTACATGAAGTTCATTCTATAATAATTGATTATGATGTCATTAAATACACAATTTATATAAGTACTCTTTTGTCATTATCAACAATCATAATAATGACTAAAGAGTACTATTTAAGTTGCGACTTTCAAAACTTAAATAGCCCAACCAACACATGTTATGCACCATTATCCACCACATGTTATGTACATACTCGTGTCCTTCACACACATACCAAAAAAAAAGGTGAATCTAAAATTGTATTGATTGCGATAAAACTCAAGAAAATAATTTTGAAAACACCCCTACCGTCAACATGTAGCATCGACTTTTCTAGCGTGCATCGTATGCATTGTAGAGACCCTTATATCATTCAAGCGATGTCTGTAGAGACCCTTGTATCATTCAAACGGTGTCGATCATGTCAAAGTAGTCGCCTTAGCAATTCTCTCCGCGACAAACAGTAGCATTGTATCAATGAAATGATCAAGCACGGAAAACTCCGACTCGTAGTCGGTCACGTATTTATTACTGAGATTGAAGTAGATGACGCGCTCATCCTAGATGCAATCAAATCATTTCTTAAACATCTTCAATTCCTCCGTCCAATTAGTCCCTAGGATCATTGATCATACCAATCCGACATACCCATTCTCCCACCGATATTTGGAGGGCAACCCTTCAGGCTCGCTGATTCTCGCCCGCCTGCATTAGTGCACGAGGGCGACTTGAAATTGGGGTTGCAAATTGTGCGTGCTTAGGGAACGACCTTCCATCAACTTTGCTTCTAGATCTCGCTTGACAACTTAGTGTCTGCAGCTGAACACAGATAAGGTACCTTGTAGCTTCAAAACTCAAAGACAAATACAACAACTCACCTCCATGTTTTTCAATGTCAACACGTTCTTGTAGTCAACCACCTCCCTCTATGTGAGCAATATCAAATGACGGTGAGAAGAAATGCTTCCAATGAGAATTGTAGATAATTTAGCACACCACAGTTCCCCTTTTTTTGTGCAAGTCTTGCAAGTTCTCAAAACAAAACTTTGCAGCAATCTATCAAGCTTGAAAAAGGAAGCCATCATAATCCAAGCCATCTAGATCACCTTCGAACAATCTTCATACACTAAACTAAGCATAGAAATTTGCACCGAGTAAAAATCCTCCACTATCACAAGTTCCAAGGTTCTATTGTAAGGTTCTAAGATTCTAAGGTTCTCAATGGACTAATGTATTTGCATTTGTCAATTTTGCATCTACCTATTGAAACCTAAAATGCTCATGGAATCCTACATTTCAGTACAATTAGAGCTTATCTCACTGCATAAATAACCACGTTATTGTCTTAAAGTGCCAAAGGTATTGCACTTTCCCATACAATTATCCGAAAGTTTTTTTAAAAAGTAGAGATTATGAGCTCAAACTCAAACATGGACAATTCACACATATGAAATAGACTCCAAGACCGACCACACTCAATCAAGATCTCATTGATTTACTCCTGATAACACTTGAATAAGAGTCCTACATAGAGACAAGAGTGGATAGCGCAAATAGTTCCTTTAGAGGTTCATCTACTCATGCAATTTAAACCCTAAACCCTAAACTCTAAAACCCTAAACCTCAAACCTTGAACCCTAAACCAGAGAGACCTTCATATGCTCCGAATAAAAGTGAGCAATGTGTTGATACATAGAGGTACACTTTACACAAATAAAACATATGAGCACATGCAGAATGAGCATCCATTGTGGGAAAAACTCCTTTCTACTTGCCTAGGTTTTGTTTCTGTTCCAAACCAAACACACTTTCGTAGGTTACCATCTTAGGAGCGCTTTACTTTACATGGGGAGTCAGGCCAAGCATGGGGCCGAAGGACGGTAAAAAAATTTCTCAATGTGATTGATCTATTACTTTCCGCTTAAAAAATGCACCAATCACATTGAGGGGAGTTTTGCTCTCCAGTAAAGCATCCCTTACTATACTCTCATCTATTCTCATGCTTACGAATACCAAGAGAATGCAATTAACTAATTACAGCTTTCTGGGTATAGAATATTCTACAGACAACTGACCAACAGTATCAACGATACTATGGAGAATGTCAAGTATGCAAAGACGGATGTAAGGGACCGAGCTAGAGAAATCGTGAAAAACATGAGCTGATAACCTTAATTGCCGTAGCAGTATTCTTTGATTGTGCCATATTCTTTTATTGTGCCATTTTGCCAAAGCCCTGATGATGTTGCCAGAGTTTAACTGCTGTAGATGATTGCAAGTTGAAACTTCCTGACTTGGTAACAAAGTTTCGATCGATGCTTCTGATCGAACAAGATGCAAACCCTGGAAAACATCTACATGGCTCATTGAAGCCTCATACTCCTCACCTAGCTTCGTAAAGCTCGCATTACATGAAAAAGTCAGTGCAGATTTGTGAGTGCTATTGATTGAGAATATCTGCTCAAAAATATCAACACTCACACAATGATAAGGTAACGGCGTGATTCTTCCCAAACACTGTAACATCAAAAATCCATCGTCGACACGAAAACTCCATTCCGCAACAACTTTCAGCTGCAGCACTTTCACACAAGAGTGACCACCTAGCTAGGCATCAATATATCAACAATGGTTCAACAAGAGAGCATTTTCATTGATAAAATTACAACATGTTTGCAGACAACTCGCGGTTCAGGTAATCAGCAAACATGCGCTTGGCACTTCTTGCATCTGATGGTGGAGGAGGACCTGACAAGCTTGATTGCCCAGCCAATTTGAGGAAGGTTCGACGAAGTCGACGAAGCTCAGGTAGCCCTACAATCCTCTGCAAATTTAGGTGCAGCCATCCCATAAAGTCAAGGTCAAAATCCAATGCTGTATAATTTACACGTAATAATAAGTCAAACATGCACATGTTGGAATACTAAGCAGGTGTTTTAAAAGGATATGATAGGTAGTCCTTCTCCGAGGTTGACATTGCGCACTACACCCCCCACGCCTTGCGCTTGAGCATCCACTACAATGGACACAATTTCCTGGTCCATTGCAAAATATTTTAAGCTCAGAATGCAACAAGAGTATAGCCTCCATAGCAAGAGCATACTGAAATGATGAAGGTGCAAGTATTCAAACCTGCGTAGCACGGTCTAACTCGTAAAGCGAATTGGTCTCTGCGAATCGTACCTGTGAAAACCGGTAACAAAAACTCAAGACCTGCTAATGAGTATATAGCACCACCATTGAAGGCAACAATAGGATAGGTTTGAGATCTTACATTCTGTGTGGCAATAGTAGGTTGCAGCATCTGGGAGTTTCGTGCACCCGCTGACTTTGTATCACCAGTAAGAAAATTGACAGCCTCAACTATAGCTTGAGAGCCTTCATGTATATCCTCTGTTCTCACACGCAATAAATGACTTAGCAAAATTCCGGGCCAGAACACAACATACTCATCAATAATTCATATTGTACGAGACCGACCTTTGGCAGGATGAAGCTCAAAGAGACGAGAATCCCATCTGTTTTTCCCATCAGGCCTCTCGAACCTCCTCACCAAGTCATTGAATCTGCACACCATCGCTGAAAAACATCAAGACAAAAACGAATACATATAATGATGAAGTAAGAAAAAAAAGCTTACATGTTTTCATCGTAAGCCGGCATGGACTTTAATCGTCTCTCTTCGTTCCATGCTCGACAATCCCCTTCATCTGCAACACAATGCAACTGCTCATGCGGTTATTACTCAATGTCAAGCTCAAGCGATCCAACAAAACTCATAAATAAGATTCATACCACGCAGTAATGTATCCCGGCTGCTCGAGCCAAACACCACAACTCATATCTGTAACCCTGAGCCAAACACCAAACGTTACAAACGCCAAGCATCAAAAATAGCTTCCATATGAGTAGTCATGGCTTGGTAAAATGACAACAACAGCATACCTTGATATTGTTAAGAGACACTACGATGACGATAAAATCTCTCGATAGCGTCAAAAAGCATTAATATGAGTAGTCATTGCTTGGTAAAATGACAACAATGGCGTACCTTGATATTGTTAAGAGAGTCTACAATGACAATAGAGTCTCTCGATACAGCTCGATCGACTGCAGACCGCAGCATTCCACGCAGATTCTTCTCCCGTGGCATATCTGTACCATGCCTTAGTTAGAATAAGCCACGGCCGAGTTGAAGGAGCTTCACAGGAGATGGAAACAGACCTTGATAAGCGCAATTGCGGTCCAAATTTAACGAAGGCTCATCGATAAGGATGACGGGCGTGCTAGTGCCGGATTTCTCAAGTGCTTTGCTCAGGCACAATGCGGCCGTGGACTTGCCACTGCAGGGTTGCCCGCATATTATCACTAACGCCATCTCCGGAAATCGATCATCCCCTGCACGTCAAACCCTAACCCTAATAAAAACAGAACAAAAACATCAAAGCCTCATACACACACTTTGATCGTCTCTCACTACTGATCCTTGAATGGAAAACGAGTTTGACAACTTCAAAGCATACAAATTTCGAGGGTTCGTGTGAATGGAAGAATCTCTCGACTTTCGTTTAATTCTCCCTTTGGTGGATAGTATTACCGCTTTTGTAAATTTCGATTTGATTGATGGCTTGTTACTCAGGAATTGAATGAGTATGTAAGCGACGAGGGAAAAGGGGTCAAGAACCTTGATTTGACGTTCGATACAAGCACTTACTGCAGGATCCGGACGCATTTATTACCTCGCAATCGATTTGCAATGGAAAGAGATCGGAATGCGAAGGGGGAATCTCGGAAGGTGAGAGAGACGATGAAAAATCTCGAGCACTTCATTCATCTACACAATTTCATCCAATTGGTGTAAAGTGAAGTTACATAAAATGGTGACTTTTGTTGATGCGTTCATCTCTAACCATTTAAAATTTTGAATAATTTTTGTAGATAAATGCAAGAGGATTTTGTCTTGGCGCACAAGATTGTAGTTCCCGATGCTTTCTATGTTTTATAAATAAATATCATACCTCCTTGCAAAATAATGCATGCAATTTTTTGGATTGAGTTAAGATTCTACAACCAATCTTAATCTGAAATTGATATTCAAATTGAGAATTTGTTGTACAAAAAAGGACATTGTATGAAGAAGTTAGGGCTTCATGAGGTTTAGTTTAGCTAATTGTTCAGAATGACTAATAAGAACATGTGGTCCATTAAGGGGTTGGAAGTTTAAGAGCTATCAGGTGTATACACAATTAGTTTTCTAGACATACATCACTTACTATTGAGGTAATGCTTTGCATACTAGTTTCACAAAGGTTGTCTTGGAGGTTACTATAAACCACTCTCCTTTAGGAGTTAAGATGCCCATTCACACTTTTAAGACAAAAATCAAAAGCTTAGAGACAATGAAAAGGTTCACACATCTATGAAGAGTCACATATATTTATTCTTCATGTACGCCAACCCAATCTCAAAGTTCATTCGATAATGGTATAATTGTATAATTTTCACTAGAGTTTAATTTTTGACACAAATTTCTTCACCTTATACTTGCACAGTTCACTATAGGCTTTCTCAGTACAAGAAATAACAAGCCATTTATGGTAAAATAGAAATGTGCAAGTACTTTACGATATAAATAAATACATGCATATTGCAAATGATTTTCATGTATTACTCGATTATAAATAGTCTTTCGAAGTTGGCTCAACATTCACTGTTAGAGACTTTAAATTCTTATTCAACAAAATAATGTATGAATATTTGCAATACTATAATGATTCGTCAAGCTTCTCAACTTCGATGCTAAATTGATTATGTATTCCGCAATGTTTGGTATGCATTCTAAATTAAAATGAAATATTTGCAATCAACAAAAGAATCAAAGCTTTCATGCTTCTTTAAGTGTTGTATATTAATCAAAAAAAGTTTTATGATGTAGGCAGCGGCAGTTGCAGCAAGGCCCCAATGGTGGGGAATAGACTCCTTATACATAGAAATTGCAGTAGCAATACTTTTGATAGTTGGTGTATGGTATTGGAGAAAACGCCAACGAGGCGGGTTTGGTAGGAGATGTAAGCTACTTTCATTAAGCTTGAATATAAGCCTATAGGCATTCAAGGATAATTCTCACAATAATTGCAAGCATGACAAAGTTTACCTTTGCTACTATACTATACTCTACAAACAATAAATCAAAATTAACCATCATACTCTAAATTGTGATTTTTTTCGTGATTTACTCAACAATCCGTAAGTTGAGTACCCTGCCACATAATTGAACTAGACTTGTATACATGCTTAAAAAAATATTACTATTAATGCAATTACTTGCACACATGATTATAGAAGCTAAGAGTTTTCAAGAAGCCTATACTCTAAATACTTGCATTGTGTTTCATCAACCTATCATTTTGCAGGAGGAGGATGGTTCGAGAAAAAGATTTTTTATTATCACTACAAACTCGCAGCCATAGTCTTTTGACTACAGGTGAAGTTACAAGTGACGGCTATAGTGTTAGATTATAAGAGAGTTTTCATGAACCTTTTACCATTCCAAACATCATCAAGATGTTTTGACCCTTGAAATTTATTCATTTTTTCAACAAAAATATATCAAAACAACCACTACTCAATACAAAATTATTAAGACTCAAATTTAAATTTTTGTCACGAGAAGATCTTTTGGTTTAACAATATGCTTGTATGTTTAAAATGTGATTCTCATATTTGAGCTACTTGTTAATTGTTCATACATAACACTAATGTTATATCATGTGGGCATATCATCAAAGGTAGGCTCAACACACACACTCTATTCACGCCAACTCCACCAAGGGGCTTGTGCTCTTCTTCTTCTGGATAAATAACATCTTGAATTGTCATTTCTTGATGCATATGAAATTTAAATGTTGTAGGGATCAAGAACCATCTCATTCTATCTCATATTCTTCTTCATCAAAATCATACTTGGGCAATCCTCTTCCTGAATTAATAAGAATACTCAACCTTTATCAAGGTTTACATGTATATATTGTGTGATTGACATACCCTTTACAACATGCCTATATTCCTACTTTTATAAAGACAGAGAGTATGAAAGAATCCTTGAAGTATCGTTACTATGAGAATGTTCTACAATCTTAGAATATTTTTGTTATAACTTTCACAAGTGCATCTTTGAAACTATCTATAGTAATTGTAAGGCAAGAGTGTCATTATTGTTTATTTCAATCGTAACACTTGCAAGTTTTCTAGAATCATATTTAACTACTATAACACAAATATACATAGTAAACCATCTTAAGTTATCCACAAAGGTGTTTTCCGATCTCTGTAAATAATGACACCAGTGACATCTCCTGATTAGCAATGGGGTTCTACTCTTTCACATTCAAACAAAATGTCTTCACAGAAGATGGTTTCACTGGAGCACTTCTGCCAGGAATCTCAGTCAACAGGGACAATAAGGCACAGAAAACACAGTTGCAAGATATATGAACTCAGTTACGTCAGTTGCATTGTAAAGCAATAGCTGCGAAGATGAACATAAATTCCGAGATAAAATGGTCCCATTTGTTCAAGCTAATTAAGCAATCAACAGGTAGTCAAAATGATGCAATTTGAGCTACGAACACACGAACTAATGTAGATGAACCTCACCTCCAAGGTTGCAGAATGCTAGTGTCAACATCTTGATACAGGTCAAGGCTCATACAACAAAGAGGTGAAAGGACCTTCCAAACAGAGCAACAAGAAGCTTCAAAAGAATCAAGAAGCTCGACTCGATGATATCAGATTAATGTTCCCAACTCATGAAAATCACGACTTTCTGGTTCACGTCCAATTTACTACGAAACAGGTGTGATTAATTTTCATTCTACAAAAATCTGTGACTTTCTTCTTGAAATGAAGATTTTCACGTCGCATTCCATCCGGTGCTTCGTATCGTACTAAAGTCCGAGCTTTCTATACCTGATGCAAAAGCCAAATTTGAAAAAAACAAATGCAGCCAGATTGCAGAAGTGCGAAACTTGTATGGAGTAAAGCTTGTTGACAGGCATGATCAGGGCCACAACGAAATAAGTATGGATTCGCATAACTCCAACAACAGGCATACTTACATTCAGAGTAATTAGGGACGTGTGAAGTCAGGCGGAAGAATGGACAATCGCCAGTCACGCGAACAAAGAGGGGCTGAATAGCACAGATAAGATACATTAACATTTGAAGCGTTTGAACCCAAGTTCCGGTTGCAAGGACCGTCCTATTGATTGAATGCCATATGAACACATCAAAACTGGATCAAAGCAGAAACGCTGATCATTCTTAATTCAGCTCCATAAGGAGAATAGCAAGGGTACCACATAACACAGCCCCAAACGTATCCCACAAACGTAGTAAAAATCTAGAGACGACGTCCCCTGCGTCCTCCCTTCCTCCTGGTGCTGTCGGTGGGGATAGGAGTCACATCCTCGATGCGTCCAATCCTCATGCCGGAACGAGCCAAAGCACGCAGTGCAGACTGAGCTCCAGGTCCGGGAGTCTTGGTCTTGTTGCCGCCGGTAGCGCGGAGCTTGATGTGAAGGGCGGTGATTCCCAACTCCTGAAAATGAGATGGACATGATAAGTCACAAAATACAAGATTTCGAAGCAGCAGAACCTCACCATGAGGTCTGACTTACCTTGCACTTCTGGGCGACATCCTGCGCCGCAAGCATGGCTGCGTAAGGGGATGCTTCGTCACGGTCAGCCTTGACCTTCATGCCACCTGAAATTTACCGATTAGAAGAGTAAGGTCATCTCATGGCCGCACCAAACCCCATCGGTTGACCTAAAAGTCGTGATTAAGATACAAGCTACATCCAGAAACCCTACAAGGTGACCTAAAAGTATGATTTCGCATGAGACCAACATCCCCAAACCCTATCCGATGACCTAGAAGTCAAGTTCTGGGAGTGAGCAATACCAGTGACACGGGCGATGGTCTCCTTCCCTGAGAGATCAGTCACGTGCTGCATATCAAAAACACATGAATTTCATGTTAGCGCGCTCATCCTTAGTCGCCCACCATGTGTTAAACCCCTGAAACCCTAAATCCGAAAAGAAACAAGAGGCTTCGGCGGCTACGTACCACGAAGGTGTCATTGAATGAGGCGAAGATGTGAGCGACGCCGAAGACATGCTCTCCATCCCTCACGGTAGGGCCGAGGGTAACATTCTCCTCCTTCTCGGCTCTGACTTTCTTCTTTCCAGACTGCAGACAGAAACCAAACCTGGGTTAAAACAAAGCGCGCGAAAATCTAATTGGAATGGATTGATCAATATAATGCTTGAGGGAGGGGAGGCAAGGAGGGAGTTGTGCTAACCATGATGACGAGCTACTGCGACGAGAGGCACACAGCAAGCGAGGAGGGCGAAGACGAAAAAGAGAGCTTCGAAGGCGAGAGACCGAGAGAAGTAAGGCCGCGAAGAAAACCCTAACTCAACCCCCTGGCTGGCCGGCGGATCGGATGCATCTGACGGCGTACGTTTACTTTCGTTCACGCGCGTTCGCACGCGTTCCCTTTGTGTTATTTGAAAATTCTTTTTTATTTTTGCCAATATATGTCAGTAACTATGTTGAAACGATTTATAAGTTTGTTTTGTTTTCTAACTAGTTTCGTACCACCATAGGAAGTTTGTTCATAAATAGTTCTATTTTTTTTAAACGTATAAAATTAGAAATTACAAGCCAAAAAGAACAAAAAGTTGGGAAATTATTAGTTAGTGCACAGTCACATGGATGAGTTACTCCAAGAGTCAACTCGATGAGTTACTCCAACCGTCAACTCAATGTGTTACTGCAACAGTTAGAGCCTCCAGTTCATTTCTCTCCTTTGTGTAGAATTCTCTAGAAAACAAAAGAGTGAATTCCAGAAAAATCTATTTATGGCAGACAACCTTATTTTTCTAAATAAATAAATTTTTGTTCGATGAGGACTAAACTTGCTATGGTGGTACGTCCCGTGGCGATGCCACACCCGTCCAAATAATTTCGAGCATTTTTTAGGCCATAAATACTTGAAAATTCAATATCTCAAGATCTGTCAACCTGTTCCGCGATCCAATTGTTTTAACATTCCTACAAAAAATCTACTTCTATGGACACCTTATGCGCCTCGATCCGACCAGTAAGTTCCCGAGGATCATATTGTCACTTGCAAAACAAAACAAAACGAACTACTATAAATCCTTAATGATAGACTAGTACGCTCACTCGGCTTTGCCACCTTCATACAAAGTAATTTCCAATATATACATAGTCAATACTTTGAAACTTAGTATCTTAGGATCTCTTGACCCAATTTTTTATCCAATTTTTACCTACACCCCTACGATAATATCGACTTCAAACAACACGTTATGCGGCCCGATCTAATCGGCGGTGCTAGAGATCATCATGTTACTTGCAAAACAAAACAAACTACTTGTCATAAATAATAGACTAGTATGTCCTTGCCGCATTGCCACGCCAAATTAAATACTTTCACCATGTCCCTCTTGTTTTTCTGCTAGATCAATAATTAGGTAATTTTGTAATTTTTGGTGAACTGAAGGCCAAAATTACTTGAAAATTCAAAAACCAACAACGAGTTCCGTGATCCAATTGTTTACCACAACTTTACAAACTACCCTATTTCAACAACACCTCATGTGGCTGATCTGACTGGAGCTGCCCGAGGTCACAATGTCACTTTTCAAAAAAAAAACTTAAAAAATAAAATAAATAAATAAATTGATGGCTCGAGAATGATTATTAGTTATTTTTCTTTGTGTTAGCTATCAACAACAAACTATACATAGAAAGTGACGCTTGAGAGCAGATCCTTCTCCGAGAATGCTAAAATTTGCACAATTAAAATGAGACTCAACAATGTCTCAAAATAACAAATTTGATGTTTAAATCCGGACTAAATGACATCGCTTCTCATAAGAAGTAGTAGGCCCTTATTTATCAAAATTCATATTTGGTGCCCAAGAGACAACAAGCATGAAGTCTCCGTCCAAAAAAGTCCATTAATCATGTAATACTTGCACAAATTTACATAAACCATGAGCCCAATCACCACATCACTAGACCGAGTCCATAATACTTAAAAAACTAGTCCATAACACTTGCAAGGCTTGTTTTTATGCAACTACCAACTCGAGGCTACACTTAGAGTGTAACTTTGTAGCACCGTCTTGTGTTTCCAAAAGCTCCATGATAAGGGCGTAGAGCTCATGGTTAGCAATCTCTTTAATCCAAGTAGAGTCGTCATGGGTGTAAAACAAAAGATTAGGCTCCATAAATAGAGTGGTTGTTATGAGCTCGAGCTCCAAGATAGTACCACAATCCTATCTGCCGTAGTTGCCCTTGATGCAGCAAAAAGTGTCTTCTCTATCACAAACATACACTACTTGTCACGGATATACACTAATTAATAGAAGTTGTAGTTACAAGTTAGAGTTGACTATTTACTTATACATTTGAAATATATATTTCAATAGTGAAATTAACTTAATTTCCACCACTTGAATGTGGCACTGTGCAACATACCCTTGCTAGTATTGCAAGTTGCATACAATTTGTATATGGGTTTACAATAGGGTTGTGCGTTTACATATAGGAGTTTAATGGTAGAGCCTTGAATTATTTTCAAGGCTATCGAGGCAAGATAAGAGTATACCCAATCTTGCCAACAGAAGTCTTCGGTTTACTTCCTAATTTACTCTTTTGTTCCATATTTTTTAGTACTAATTAGTATCCTTGACATTCTTTTCCTCCGGTGTAGATCAAAGTGAGGCACAAAGTCTATGTAATGCTAGTAGGCAACGTACCTAAAAGCATGTTGGTGGATTGAACCCAATACTCATGGAACAAGGAATCAACCCCCCAATCCACTACGCACTTACAATAACATCTATAACATAGGTCCCCAAGAACCTTCTACAACTTAAGACCTTTTAAGACATTCATAAGTTGATTCCCTGGTATGTGGTTGTGACAACTACCATTCTTCTAAATACCTAGTAAGAAGATCTTTGATCCAAATGTTTCTACTATTGGATTTGCAACGATATTTCTATATTGAAAGAGAGTGAATAAATGGATGATTTCTAAGGAGCTACATCTCCTTCATCAACCATTGGATTTTGAATTTGTTTTTTTGAGATTAATTCCAATTAGAGACCAATTTTAGTGGTATATTAGAGATAAGACATAGATTTGAATGCAGAGGGTTGACTTTTGGACTCTTCTTCATTTGTAAAGTTTTTGGCAATTTGGACTATTGCAATGTCATTATTTGTGCAAAGAAATTTTTCTCATGATTTTTTTTTGTTCAAGGGTTTTATTGAGATGAAATTAAACATCTTTGTAGTTGGCAGTTTTATGAGTGCAATTAGTTATTGGTAGCATTTTTACTTCGAAGTGAAAATGTTGAGATTTTGTTATGTTTTTTGAGTACTAATACGTAACGATCTGCAAGCAATGAGGTCTCATGACTCAAAATTTGACCCACATGATGTCCAATATGTCTTCTACAAGATTGTATGATTGAGATCTAAATAACTTACTTTCGTTTCTAGTTATGACATTTTTTGAGAATGTGTTCTTTTCTCTACAAAGAAGAGAAAAAAAATAAGAACAGTCAATTGAATTTGCAATGAAAAAAAGGCTGACTAGAAACTTAGGATCTAATTAGTACCAAGAGAAGCCTTTAAATTTATAAAAATGCAAAAAATAAGCTTGAAACTGTAAATTATGACCCATGTCGTACATTAAAAGTGAAACTTCCACACAATTATGCATGCCATTATTTTATACTCCCTCTGTCCCATTATAATTGTCTAGTATAATTGTTCGGTAGGTTTTCACGAATCTACCTATAAAATAACTCAATGTAAACTTCAATGTGTAGGGGCTAAAATAGTAGTTAATGTATATATGTATGTGAGTACCAAATATTAGATTAAATTTTTTACCATACCAAGGTTATTAGAGTGTAAAGACTGTTTTACACATGTGTCAGGTATCTTTCATACACGTACATTTTTCTTTGTACTTTTAACGTTTTTGAATTAGCTTGGGTACAATTATATGCAAGTGAAGAAATGGTTTCAGTAAGTAAAATTTGAAGCCTTAGCATGTATTTAAAATTTGAAAGAGCAAGATCATCCTTGTACTCTAGTAACAACTAGTACGCTCATGCGGCGTTGCAACACTCATACAAACAATTTTGATTAATTTTGAGGCTACAAACACATCTAAACTTAATATCTTGGGATCCGTGGACCCGTTTCGTGATCCGATTGTTTTCCACAACTTTACAAAAAAAGCCCCTTCCAACGACACCTCATACGCTCCGATCTGACCTGCAGTTCTCAAGATCATAGTACTACTTGCAAAACAAAACAAACAAAACAAACTATCTCTTTCAAATAATAGATGATCCAAACCTATTTTGGCATAAAATGACAAGACATGCATTATGACATTTTTTCCCCACAAATAGTGATAAACAATGATAAGGGAGAGTGCTTAAAACTAGACCAATACCAACAATGGAGTACTAAGCTTCTTCACCAAAAGATACATAATAGCTTCTTTACTCAACAATAGTATGTATTCACGGCAAACATTACAAGTTGCAAAACTAGGGCACCATTTTATGAACACCCATGAGATTGCCTTCAAAAATCCATAGCAAATTGTAGAAGAGTTCCAAAATTCACGAATTCACTTTAACTACCCCTCTATTTACTATCCCCATGCCCAAAAATTGCTCACACTCGTTACTTCACTACAAATTAGGAAATTTGAAATTTGAGCCATTAACGGACTACACGCCTTGGCTTGGTGGTTAGGGCTCATGGCCCCCGGTTAGAAGGTTGTGGATTCTATTCCCCTTGCTGCGTAGTTGCTACTAACATAGTCCACCCAACTATGGTGGAGGGTTGATATGCCTCGTTGTAATCGGCACTCTAAAGCTCTTATGGGAGGCTACCATGTCGGACATCTATAGGACAAGTTGCACTAGCTGTTGTTTCTCCATGCACAGTTTGTGCTACGATATAGATGTATTTCTCAACTGATAAATAAATCGACTGCTTAAAAATGAAATAAAGCTATTATGGCACTCTTCTCAAGGTAACCTGCTCGAAACCCGCACAACACTCTAAACCAATAGGCTAATCAACTAGGATGAAGATTCCTTCAATCCATCTACAAATCCCAATGTACTTGTGAACTAGAATTTAGATGGAATCTAGAGTGAACGGTTCTTGAAACACCTATGAGCTCTTGCTCATCTAATTTTATAAAATTTTGAGTGTATCAAAAAACTCTCAAACTTGAGGGATACCTTCTTTGGTGCTTTGCCAATTCATGAAAATTGCTATTGTGCCAAAAATAGTTAGGGATTCTCCAATCTGAAATTTGGACGGTTATTAAGCAAATTACATTTATCCAACAAAAGTCCGAAATAGTCTCTTGCGAATAGAGAAGGAGCGTGCAGCAGGCATGTCAGCACCAACGTGGACATCCAGGTGGACAGCCCCGATAGGCCAAGAGTCTAGTTACCAGTAACTCGGAGTCACAGCGGCGTGAACTCGGGAAGGCGATGTCTGCGACCTCCCTCCGTTCAAGCAGCGGCAGCGATGGCGTCTCTCCGCATTTTCATCCCCCATTTTCATCGCCCCTTCTCCTTTGTTCCGATTCCGGCCGGCCGACAGTAGAAATTCGACACTTTCCGCTCCAGATTCCACTTCGCCACGCCCAATTTGGTGCACGGACGCCCCCGTTCGACCCCGCGAGCTCATAATTCGCTTGCCAAGGTTTTCACTCGCGATTTTCATTCCCTGGTGCATGCTTTTTGAGCACTGTTCCCACTTTTCAATGCTGCATCATTTATAGCTGATCGAGGTAGCTTTCAGTGTGCTACAAGTTCATTTTGTGTTCATTTTGTGTAGATTCGCTCGTTTGCTTGAGGTGAGTTGGAGATGTAATGACTAAATCATTTCATGTTTCTTGGTGTAGGAGTCGGGACGATATTAAGCCATTGTGAGGGCGCGCGGAAGGAATCTTGATGTTTCGTGGTTTAGGATTGCGACGTTACCAGTAGGTTCTGCCGTTTCGAACTTCCTGCTTGTTCAGAAGCTTTGTAGTTCTTGTTCGTAGTGATGTAAGCTTATTTTATTTTGTGGAGGTGGTGATGATGCAGGAGTTTGTGAGCTTTCTTCGTGCCGATCAGCTATGGCGGGGAATCATACCGGATCGATGTTTACGTCGACGGAAGCGATCGATTGGAGCAAATCATGGGCGGAGTTTGTGAAGGGGATGGTGCGCCCGCTGTTAGCGCTCGCCGTGGTGGCGGTGGCGATTGTAGTGTCGTATACGCAGAAGCTCGGGATAGAGAGAGAGATGGCGTACTCGATAGCGCGAGCGTTCATTCAGTTGTCGATCATAGGATTCGTTCTTGAATTTATCTTCACGCAGACGAATGTATTGTGGATTCTTTTAGCCTACGGCGTGATGGTGACAGTGGCGGGGTATACAGCGGGGAAGAGGGCCAAGCATGTGCCGAACGGCGCGTATGTTTCCGGAGCGTCAATTTTAGGCGGGACGGGTTTGACAATGACGCTTCTAATAGGATTGAAAGTGTTTCCTTTCACGCCGAGGTATATAATTCCGGTGGCAGGTATGATGGTCGGAAACGCCATGACGGTCACGGGAGTGACGTTGAAGCGGATGCGTGAGGACATGCGGTTGCAACAGGGATTGATCGAGACAGCACTGGCCCTTGGCGCAACGCCAAGACAAGCGGCTCTGACGCAAGTACGGCGTGCTTTAGTGGTTGGTCTCTCTCCTGTTCTAGACAACGCCAAGACCGTAGGCCTGATTTCATTGCCCGGTGCAATGACGGGACTCATCATGGGCGGTGCATCGCCCATGGAAGCAATCCAGCTGCAAATTGTTGTGATGAACATGTTACTCGGAGCTGCCACATTCAGTGGCGTATTGGCGACCTATTTCAGCTGGCCTTTCTTCTTCACGAAAACGTATCAGCTTGAGACCAAAGTATTTGCCGTCTCTGATTAGATGCAGCTTGCAAGCTCTTTCACATCTCAAGCCACTTCCGGGAGCAGGACTTCAACAAAAGCCAATCAGGAGATTAAGATTGCCTTGAATTCTATTGTAAGCTTGGAAAGCATCCTCGCAAGCTCGCATTCAAATCGTGCTGTCACGGTGTACAAGATTTCGTGATTCGTGCCCTTTTGACGATGCTGCTCAATTTCAGTAGCTGTCAGGTGGCTAAGACGTCGATTCCTGTCCGTTAGCCTGGATGTACCTGAGTGTGAGTTATTATTGAGATTTGGAAGGGAACGATTGCGTTTTCGGTTGTGAATAATGTTGCCATTTTTGAGCTGAAGGGCCAAGTGTGCTGGAGCTTCAGTCTCTGTAGACTCAGTTCGTGTTTGTGGGCCAGCACCTCGCGGGGTCAAGGTTGGCCACCTAGCCATAATCTCTCCTTTCAGTTTTGTTTTTTGATTTCTCCAAATTCATGTATTAATTCAGAAACATGAATAAAAGTGCAGTATCCATTTGTCTTTCAACAAGAATCACATGGCAGTGTCCATGGATTCTCCAAATTCTTGTATCAAATTCCTGGTCGCTTTGAGAGCTTACTCCGCATCGTTATGGATAAGAGCGGAGTGTGGAGTTATTCCTGAAGCAGCAAACGACGTGCCACATTTAAGGAAGACCTGGGCTGTCCGGTGGACACACTTCGGCACATGCCGCCCACACTCACGTCTTAAGCCCGGAGACTTCGGCCTTACCCAAGATTCCTCCCTCATGCAGTGTACCGCCAGATACTTCAAACTGCGATGCATCTGGTCTTCAATGACCTTCACCCTTGAGAGCTCAAGAAGCACCTCGGGCATGGTTCCCACAGATTCTTCTCTGTGGCCACTTCATACCGATGGTAGTGAATAACCGACTGATTACACTAAGTAGGTAGATTAGCATTAGATATACTAATTTATGTAAGCATGTTGTACGTTTTCACTACTGGTCAATATTTTTGCCCTATGTTGTAAGTTTTTACTATTTGTCAATAGCATGCTCCATGTGTACATGAGATACATTCTTCTATATGAAATTTAGAAAGTATGCAAGAATTTAGAGTGGGCGGTTTAAGGAGATGCACGGATTTAGCATTATTTACCTTAGAGTGATCAGCCTAAAGAAGGAATTTGAAGTTGGCTTATATGGAGTAAGTGGCTGAGAGAAATTGTGTGAAGTTTTCATAGACTCATACTAGTCTAGAAATACTTTACTTGACAAGAAATAAATTTTAATTGATTCAAGTATGAATAGTTGTAGATTAAAAGATTGTGGATTTTGAAATAAAAGGTGTGAGTATGAGGAGAAGAAAAGAAACACTATAGAAGTTATGTAACATATGGCAAGAGTGAGCAACTAAATGACGTCGATCATAATGTAGTGCTACCTACCTCACTCTATATGACTCCATGTCAAACTAACACATGTAATACTGCCAATATGGTTGTATTCAGAAATTCTATACAATCTCACACTTTTGAGACTTCTGCCTCTAAATCCAACATCTATTTTGAGAAATTGATGTCCTAACTATAAATTATCCTTAACTTGTAAAATGACATGAAGTCCCATTTATAGTTGGAACCTCAATTTCAATTGTAGAATTGATCAAAATTCATCAAAACTCTAGATTCCTAGCAATAAATTTGGTCATTGTAAAATCAGAGACACCATATTTGTTGAGTTTTCCCAATAACATATGCATTTTTATTAGTTCTTAATTCATATTTCTAGTTGCAAGTGAGATATAGATAATATATTCAAACTCTTATGAGATAATTGAGATATATAAAGTAGAATTTTTTATAAAATATTGTGATTACAAACTTGAGAAACAATTCTTATAAATCACTTTTCGAACGATTTCACTACATTAAATATTGTATCATTAAGCATAACTCAATATCTAAAATAGCTTGTTCGATAATGACGTAACACCAAAATGGCCCATTAAAGTGAACTTTGCAGGTGATGTATACTAATTAGCTTTTAATCAAATTCAAGTATTTAAGTACATTTGATTTTCAACCTTCAAAATATACATCTACGTATACAGTTGATAATTATACATCACCAACAAATTTATGTACTCATATTCAAGTATTAGGTTCAATCTTCTACTAATATTACCTATGATTGCACAAAAATTGCTCACATGAAATTCAATATACTCAAATTCAAATCTTCTACTTCACCTGTACACGCATATTTCTTCGAGAGGCTAATTAACTACAGATTAAGCTGAACCATCATTAAAGTTCTTCAAAACTGTTCGTGTACACACTAGTTTCCGTTCAACGATGATCTTGACCTAAGATTGTCTTATTAGACAAAACTCCTATTCATTTATCAGATACTGTTTAGATAAATTGTACATCTAAAATGTCATCAATGTATCAAATGTACATCTCATCTAAATTGTGGACATCTGACAAATGAATAAGAATTTTGTCTGGTAACACAATGTTGACTCAATTGTAGAAGGGAACGTGTGCACATTCCTTTAACCTTTAAAGGTCCTTGGGGTCTGAAACGGGCAGTCCAAAATTGGATCACTTAGGGCATCATGAATAGTGCACTTTTAAAACTTAGGCATCATGAATGGACAAATCAACGATGAGCTTGCAACCTTCTACAAGTTTATGTACAACCCAACCTACCTACCACAATTCTTTCAAAGCACAAAATCACTTATACAAATTGTGATTTAAATTGTAAAATTTCACTTTTTGAATGCATCATAAGAAGGTGACCAATTTAACATCAGAATATAAGTGAATAGTTGAGTACAATGACAGCTACAAGGCATATCCTGTTGGAAAAAAGCCCCCTCGGGTTTGCTTGAGCCTTTAAGGGTTAATTGCACTGCCGGACGGAAGCATGATGCTTGCAGACTTAGCATTCCATGCAGAAGTCGATGGTTTCCGCTTCAAGCACGCAACTTTCACTATCACAACCGGCCACTTGCATGTCTCGAAAAACGATCCCAGCTTCATTGGAAGTTGATGTCATCCTGATAGAGTTTCACTTCTACAAGCAAGCCAACATAAAATCCAAAACAACAAAACAGAAAAAGAGATCTAGCTAGTCAGTCGAGCACCTATACATGAAAGCATAACCCTCAGTCAAACTTCTTTAGATCTCTCCACCTCACTCTCAACTTGTGTGATCGATCGATGAGCATGGAGCGCCTTTTGCCTGATCGCGATCCTGGTGCTTGCAGCTGTGAATGTAATCGGATACAACAACGCAAAACGCATGCGAAAATTGTGCTACCGACATTGCACAGTAGGTTTTGGCAATTCCAACATAACGGCGAGATTCCAAAACAGCCATTTTTTCTATCACAATGTGTTGACATACATTCAAAATGATACAATTGAATGCATATAATACGCAAGGATTGCTTCTTTGTGGCAAAGATTGCGTCTTTGTGATGTCGCTCTGTCATTTGGAGAAACAAAAGCCTGATGAGACTACAGATGGCAGCGAGAAGGACGAAGACACCATGGACGAGCAGGAAGAGAAGGTGGAGATCGAATATGTCACCGAGAGGCCTGACTGTTTCATAAAACCGCTCATGGAATATTCTTAGAGGATCTTCGATAAATTTGTGCCATTTGAGTCCGGAGAATTGTCCAAGAGCGTCGAGATTGAGGGACTGGACTAGACGAGCTTGAGACAATTTCGACAACACCAACTCAGTGGTTGAATGATCCTAGATGGCATTGACCTTTGAAAGGGCCAAAGAAAAGATGTGCCAGAGAAGCAGGTGTATCAGATACTGCAGGAGAAAGAGGAGCATGCTCAAGCATGCCCAACTGTATGTTTGCAAGTACCAGAATATGATCGTACCAAGATTGCAAGGCTATGATTTGAGAAAAGAAAGAAAGAATGCATTCACAATAGAACGGACGGCGTCCAGCGGTCGCGCAACAACAGCTGCTCATCAGTAATAATGACGCCGCAATGACGCAGCCGGCCGTCACGACCCCGCCCCCCCGCATTCCCAATCTGTGCGCATCTCACCACCCACTCTTTCAGCACGCGGGCACGCGCCGCGTGCGGCCAGGTCCCGCGCTCGGCTACCGCCGACCAGACGCTCCCCCTTCCATTTCTGGCACCACTGCCTACGATACACTCCAAACGTACGTACCACCCACCATGATCAAGCCACGATTTCTCGCACCAAATTTGATCACCCGCTCCAATCACCACCACCATGGCAGCTCAACCTTTGCACCACCAGCTCCACGCTCGCCAATTCGCCACATCACCTGTCTCGCGCATGCCCCAACTCCACTCTGTCGGTATAGACCCCTCCTCACTCTCGCATGCTCCACCATTGATCGTTTCAGCAGGAATTTCACATTTTAGGTTCTAAGCTTGAGAGGCGGAAAATCCAAAGTTGGGTTTAAGCTTGACTGCCGGGAATTTTAAAATTGGATGTGACAGGAGCTAGGGTGGGTCTGGCAGTGAAATTGGACAAGAAGAGGAGTGAGGAGCTGAGGGTGGTGGTGACAAAGAAGCAGCTAGAGGCGTCGGCGTTTTTGCAAGAGATGAGCAAGCACGGGTACGGGGGCGTGGTGGCGACAACGCAAGTGTTGCAAGAAAAGGCCGCGTTTCTGTTCGGACATGTTTGCGTGAACCCGAGGGTGTTATCTCCCGAGGCAGCCGAGTTTATGCTCGCAGTAGCGGCCTCGCATGGTACTCTCTCCCTCGAAGACTCCGACGCGGCGTCGCAAGCGGACGTGATCCTGCGTGGCGTGCACCCGAGCTCGTTCCAGCCCGTGCTGCTGGTGTGCACCACCACCATGTTCGCCATGTCCATCGCCCCCTCGGATGTCAAGAAAGCTCAATCACGAGCCTCGCTTTGGCGCACCGCCGTCGGTCCTGCCTTTGTTGTCGTGCCCGTTGTTGCTGGCTTCGCCATTTCCCCCGAAGTCGAAGCCCTCTCTACCGACATGGACGTCATCTCCTGCGATCTTAGTAAGTAACCGATTTTCAATTTTGTTAGGGTTTCAAGAGCAGCATGGATTGCTGGAATTCGAGTTTTTTTTAGTAAATTTTGTAAGAAGCATTGTACTATTATTGGCATGAGCCTTTCTACCGATTCATGGCTTTGTAACTCTCTGTATTGTGCTTGTAATGGTAGTGAAGAGTTCCCTACTGTCTAGGTGGTAGCATTAGCTTTCCTTCTATGGTCGAAATTGGAATTTGTTTCTGATTGTTAGGTCATTGAACGATTTTTCTTTTTGAGCTGGAAATACGTGAGCGTCGTTGCAGTTTGAGTAGTCCGAGGATTTGAGAATGGGATGTAAGGTGGTGGTCATAGTCCTTTCTACCGCTTTCTTCTGTCCGTTCGAGAGGATCATAGTATGGAGGGAGCCGCTTGATCAGAGGAGGGAGGTTATACACGATGAATTTGTAGTAACAGGAATACGTGGATATCGCTGGATTGATTATCTTGCAAACGGGTGTTTGGATCCAGTTTCTGTTCTGTGCTTTTAGGTCCTGGTATTCATAACATCCCGCATAATCTTCCCGCATACTCTTGCTTTACTAGTACTCCACGGTACTTTGTTATTGATCAGGAGGAGCACCCACTCGCTAGACGTGGCCAATGTTCCAAAGGTAAATCAAATTCTGACCCTTAATATATTATAATTTATATTTTCCGACATGTGCTAATATGAAATACTCGAGCAACACACATCTCTGCTTCAAGTCTTACACACATGACTCAATACACACATATTTTAAGCTGATAAGAGCACTTCAAAGTCTTTGCACCCCAGATTCTTCATCATAATTTTCCTCTATGTTCACAACAACTTGTCTGGATCGCTGCGCATTCAGAGTCACCACAACTCCATCGAGATTGTTGAGATCGTCTTTGTTATCGATGTGGTAGTTTGTATCTATGCAATTGCACAAGTGAAGTGAGCTATTTGTTCGGTGAACATGGCATAGAATGATCAATCCATTGTAAAAGCCACTAGAGCAGAAACTCCACATTATTGAGGAAACAACAGCATTGAGAGTCTACTACTTGGTTTGGTTTGAGGGGCTAAGAATGAAGGTTCCAAGAAGCTCCTCACCACAATTCTTGTGTGCATTGCTCACAACAGTAGTGGTAGGACCAACATCAACTCTAGTTGGAGTGATATCAGCATTGGTCGGAGTAGCAACAGTTAGAGCAACATCAGCTCTACTGGTCGCAGCAACATCACCAGCAGGTTCACGAGCTGGGAATTTACAAGAGAACAATATTTATTGGAGAAGTGTGACGTGAGTGAACGAATGTTTTAAGGCATTTACAATGGAATTGAACAACCATGAAGGGCAAGCAAGATTGCAATGAATCGGACATGCTGCAAGAAGGTAAGACAATGATATAGTAACTTACCTAGAATCTGGTAGATTGAATTGCAAACCGACGTAATCCATGCGGCCAGGAGAGGGGCAATGATCGTCAGCAAGAATGTGATGAACAGAACAGCTAAGGTATTCATCTGCACGAGAGCACGCAACAGTTAATTTCCAAATGTATCAATAGCACACTATCAGGTCACCCTTTACCTCTTACGCTGCTGTAACAAAGCCTCTGCGTGTCCGCGAAAGAATCCTACTGATCTCATCGACGATCTCGTCGGTGATCTCGTTACAAAATTCACAAAATGACATTTCTTGGCAAGATGACACTGGGTGCTGACATAGAAACAAACAGTGGTGACCGGCTATGACCGAAGTGAGTACCGACTCCCATCGTTGTGAGCTTGCAACTATACACAATCTCCGACTTGACAAACCACCATGGAGATCATGAGAGTAAAAATTTGCAGCTTCAGAAGTGCACAACTTATATAGAAACGCGGACCAACATCTAATGCATCAACTCTGCCGGTGAATGCGAAGAAACTCCGAGTCGGTCCAAATTAATTGTTATCCATCTTAACTGAGACTCAAAAAGCAAGTGGTTGTGCAAACAATTCAAACTACTGAAGTGCTCTGAGCACTTCGTCAAAAAGACTGCCAAAACAATTCACAACACCGTTCGAATTGCTGGAAACACTCTCACAAAGAAAGGAGGCTCCTAGAGCAACTCACAGCACTCAACCTTTAGGTACGGTCAGTCAGAAGGCGGCTCCTAGCAAAAGACTTGGCAGCGATCAAAGATAATGAAACTTGCTGAGGAGAACCACTGCTGCCTCCTATATATGTGCCCTTGGCCCTTGCTCTGACTGCATCTGACAAGTTCAGCATACGTTTTCCTACTATTCAGTTTTTTCGTCGGGAAGCCGCCAATGGATAGCTGCCAGTTGGAAAAGGATACAGTAAAAGCACTTGAATGTGACCGTGAGAGCTCGATAAGTCGGTATGTCTGAAAAAAATAAGATATTTAGTGTTGGATGACAATTGGTGTATTTTTAGTGTAGTGGGATTTTTTATTCAGAATCTCTAGAATTTTTGATTGACCCCACTATTGTTTTTGATAATTTTGAATTCACAAATGTGGCTATGCCCCCAAATTACTTCTAGGATGTACTTGTTGGCAATTTAAGCCTAAACATTAAAAATTTAAGGGCTCTTTACCCCTCCTCCTCCCTTGCCCAAAAGAAACTATGTCCATTCCATTTCCACATAACCTCAATTCCGTTAAAATGGCACTATGCCATGTGCCATTTTGTCAAACTAGATCTTACATTTGTGCTCATGTAAAATGGTATATTCTGTAATATCACCTTTTTTTTTTGTAATATCACTTCTTTACATACATTGTCACTCATTTTCCCTAATATCACCTTAAAATTCTGTTATATCACATGGTTTTTGAACTACAGTTCAGAAAGTTGAGGTGTGCCATTTTACCGGAATAATGCCATTTTAACGGAATTGGGGTTACATGTCCATTCCGTTTCCACATGTCCATTCCAACTATTGCCTTGATTTGTGCTAAGAATATATTTTTCAACTTTTTTCTATAATGAACTAAAAAGACTAAAACTTTGAATTCAAAATTATCAAAGACAATAGTGGGGTCAAGTCGAAAATTCTAGGGAATTCGAAAAAAAAATCCCACTAGCTGATGGGGGCTCAGAAATGACACTCCCTGGAAGTGACTGAATCTATGCCTTTATGTGCTTTAGCATTTTCCAATTGGCAGCTATCCATTGGCGGCTTCCCGACGTGACCTTTGACACTCCCCTGGTTAGGAAAATGAAATTCATTAATGCTGATACTTGTCAGGCTCAATGGCAATAAGTTTCCACTTGCGAAAGCTCCAAAATATATATATATATATATATATATATATATATATATATACACACAAAGAATTGACCTACTAGGGAGATCTAATATATGTCTTGATGGAGTACTATATACTTGTAGTAGTAGACCAAAACAACTCCAACCTCCTTACATTTAAGTCGAATGCAATGGAGCATCACGAGATTAATGCCATAAAATATAAGTGGAATATAAGGTGAGATTCCATAATATGAGATGGAATGCTATGAAAATAAATTCACTCCTTAAGTTGTAGAAGATAGCGGAAACAAAAACATGTCCAACCTCCTAACTCTAGCATTGCCAATTTAATTGCGATGTCTTTAGTAAGAGATGAAATGAGAAATTTCCAATTAAAGGCTTGAGTACTGAAATTAAAGGGAAACATATTTTGTTTCTCCCTCAAGATCCTAGAAAGGTGAAAAGGCATATTTTCAATTTCAAGCAACCTAGAGGAAGTGGTTAGATTTGGAAAAATTCTTGGGATTTTGATTGGGTGTTTTTTATACTACAAGGTGAATGTGGAAAATATTGCAAAGTCAAAGCCCAATTTTTGAATTCTTTAACTCAAATTGTAGTTTTCAAGCCCAAGTGGGGTAAAAATAACATATTGTACAAAATATTCAACATTCTTAAAATTTCTAATCTTTAACCCCTAAACGCCTGAGCCTATTTTTAGCAGAAAAGCACATTTCCATAGAAATCGTCATAGATGAAAATCAAGAGAAGCTATTAAGATCTCAACCGTACAAACTTGTAATAGACTTATCGAAGATCATGTGGACCAAAATTTGAGTCATCAGGCCTTATAGATCGGGAGATCATATCATATTAATATCAAAATCAAACTGCAAAATTTCATCATTTTCACTTTGAGGTGGAAATGCTACCAATATACCTATTGCAATGAAAAAATCACCAACTAGAAAGATGTTTACCTTCATCTTAATAAGTCCTTTACCCAACAAAAATTCATCAAAAAAATTTCTTGGCTCAAATAAAAGCCATGCAATGGTAAAAACTACCCAACATTTTACAAAGGAAAAATAGTCCAAAACTAGACCCTTTACATTCAATTTCATGCCTCATCTTCAAAACATCTTCGATCTTGTTAAGGTTTCTACCACGTAGACTAGACTCTAATTGGAGGCCATCCCAAAAAATTAAGTTGAAATCCAACGGTGGATGAGGGAGATATAGCTCCTCAAATATCATCCATTTTCTCACTTTTTCTGTTGACAAAACATCATTGCAAATCCAATAGCAAAATCATTTGGATCAAAAAACTTCTCACTACAAAGTTGTTAAGAATCACCTTAAGATCATGATCATGAAAAAAAAATCATGAAAAACTATTTTTAATTTCACATAATTGGCTTGCAATGGTAATACATGCCCCATGCTTGGAAACCCAAAAATAAGAGTTGTTTTCACTAAAGTGCATTCCATTAATTCATACTTTATTGTATGGGCTTGAAATTTTACAACACAAACTAGACTTGATTTGGAACCTAATCCAAGTGATTTCATCCAAAACAGACCTCGGATGAAGAAGATATGGCTCTTCAAAGTTTCTGATGTACATCCAAAATGTCGTTTTTCGACATCGTGGGCGTTTAAGGGTTAAAGGTTTGCATCAACTTTGAACATTGATGCAAACCTTCTTTTTGTTCATAACACAATTTTTACTCAAATCTCCACAAAACCCAAGTAGAAACTTTTACCACAGACTCTTACAACCTGGGCAGCCTTTCAAATTTCCAAGAGCAAGCTTAAAAGCCTTTTTTAGTTATTACAATTTTTATATTTCAAAACTTTTCATAATTTGAGTTTTAAAGAATTTTTGTAAAATAGTCTTTCCTAAGAATCAAAAACTTGTAGAGGTACCCACTCATCACTCCTTTTTTTTCCTCGACCAAATATAATACATATGTCCCTACAGTTTTGCATAAGCATGCTCAACTTAGTTATCTACATGGGAAAAATCATGAGCAGAATGTCTAAGTTATTAGCAATCATGAATTCCCCTTTTGCACAAAGTAGACTATGTTTGCCATAGAATATCTACCCAAAAAAGTTGTGCATCAACTTTGAACATTATGAATTCATAAATGATGAAGATATTCAACAATTGAAACTTTACATGGTAACATGGAATATAGAAAGGTATACGATTCTATGTGGTTGAAAGTATAAAAAACCAGCAACAACTTTGACTGGTCATTCCCCCCAATTTCAACAAGGTGGTAGATTTTAGAGGTCCAAGAATCGCTTGGATTTTTAGGGGTTGAGTTAAATTGCTAAAAACCGGCCTAGTAGCTTAGTAGAGTGAATTTGCAAGAGGTACACAACTATTTTTGAAGGTTGGTTTTCAATGTGCTCACCATAAATATACTCTAATCTTGACTACGCCAATTGAGGACCGCCTAGAAATCCAGCTTCAAAACTTAATCCTTAAACGCCCAAGCAAGCCCGAGGGGCTTGATTTCAACAGAATCTTCCCTGTAGCTCTCACTGTACTCAACTTTTCACTTATATTTTGATGTCAAATTGGTCACCATCATATGATGCATTCAAAAAGTGAATTTTTACAATTCAAATCACAATTTGTATAGAGGATTTTCTGCTTTGAAAGGATTGTGGTAGGTAGGTTGGGGTGGTACATAACCTTGTAGGAGGTTGCAAGCTCATCATTGATTGGTCCATTCATGATGCCCAAGTTCAAAAAGTGCACTACTCATGATGCCCCAGTCCAAAAGATGCTGTGATCCAATTTTGGGCTGCTCGTTTTAGACCCCAAGGGCGTTTAAGGGTTAATAAAATGTAAAAGGATCCAAGAATGTTAATCTAAGCATGATTATCCAAATGAATCTCCTATATACATTTGCCCATGCACATAAGGTAGAAGAACCTATATTCGATATGGTCCCCATGCCCAAGTTGTAGACTCCCCAATTGCCACGGTCTGATTGACCAATTGTCGACATTTGGTTTTGGCAAACAGTGAAAATCATGGCAACTTTCTGTGATTGTGCATGGTGACTTCCTGGTTTAGAATGGCTGCACTAAATTAAGCAGCAAAATTAGGTGTCATGGTGTGCTGGTTTTCCAACTTCGGACTGCTTGGCTATTGTTAGCCTTGTGCTTGGCTTTAAGCATGACCGGCCTCTACTGAACGACAGTATCAACTATTAGTTATGTGGTTAGCTCAATTACATCAGTTTCCATCACGAGAATTAGTGATTTTGTGTTTGTGAACTAGTCTTATAGTTATCGGTTACAGGTGAAGCTACATATTGGTAACTAGTCCAGATCAATTGTTCACCTTTTTAATTTGTAGTAATTTCAATTTTGAGAAAAAAAAAAAATTTGGAAAAATGTGCATTCTACCTAAACCTTATTTCCTTATACGAGAAAAATTTCTCCCCATGAGTAATACAACTTCTACTATGCAAATCGCCTTAACTTATCGACTATGGGTTCCTCTACCTTAAATTGCTTACTTACATGACTAACTTCAGCCGTCATTGAGCAACGACTTACTGATTTCTTTTACACAAGCCACTGGAAAGCAAACGCTCCTTTTACACAAGCCAGTCAGTGGAACGGCAAGTCCATTCTGAGTTTGGTCCTACAGTAGTCAGAAAGAAATGCTACTGAATATTCAGCAGGTGGACACTCTTCTTACAGTGGCGACAATGCTGCCTACTCTTGGTGCCTGAGGGACTCCGGAGTCATTTTTACTAGGCTCCATGAGGAACGGGCTCGTCAGTGCAGGGGACTGAGGGAGATCAGCTTGCGGGTCGAAGCTTGAAGGCTCGAATTCTTGAAGCTGATTTTACCTCTGATGATTAGCGGGCTGGACATTTTGGTGTCAAATAGACTGATGCAGGCACGAAAACTGGATGTCTATGTGGATTACATCCCAGATGCCTCTTTGTGTAGAATAAGAATCTTCTTCGTGCTTAGGTACTTCTGGAATCGGGTGATTTTCACCTAACTCAAGGTCCGTCACGTTTGAGTCTAGGTGTGTGAGAGCAAAAATTAAACATCAACATAGAAAGTCATTCGTGGTTTACGGTGGAATGAGTTTCTGCTATATATTGTTCATTTTGGAAGTGTTAATTGCTCGCACAGGATGAATACAGGGGCTTTTCTGCTCATCACTTTCTTGCACATGGTCATTGCACCTCTCGTAAACTAACTGGAGATTGAATGTACTAGCTACAACCGCGCACAGATGGAAATCGCCACTCACTTCCTTTGTTATCAATTCACAGTTTTAGAGCATATTAATAGTCATCATATGTTTATCTTAGCATACTCTATTTTTTTAGCGCATATAATTTGGAGTAATTGTTATTTTACAGCAGCTCGTGTGCTCACTTTTGATATGATGGATAATCAAGATTATGTGTGGTCCGGGTACTCCAAAGGAAGGATGAATCTTAGTGACTAGTGCTTCTGTACTCCTAATTATGATCGAATAGTTGCCTCGGGCTTTGGTAGAAGACATGAAAAGCTCTTAGAATTGTTGATTTGCGATGATCTCAAACAGGTCAAATGTTATTGGAATCATATTCTACAAACACATGTCTTGTCCTTTATACGATAATTATTATTGGAACAAAGTAAAGGTTTCCAGAACTATACTAACCACGTTAAGATTTGGAAGTGATATAAAGATGATAGTGAAATAGTCATGATGAGATTTTTTAGATATAAATTGTTGTTGTCGTTGATTTGGAAATAGTTGCTCAATTATGGTAGGTTCAGTGACTTTGTTTTGTAAGTATCATATGTAATGAAGACATAGCCATCTTCTCATAAACAAATACATATCAACTCATGAAGCTCAAGCTTATAATTGAAAAATGCTAGCTCAAGAATATTAACACTCAAAAACTTCGGTACATGTGCAGATTTGCTGGCGATAGCGATCAAGCGGCCAAGTCTAGACTCGATTTTGACACAAGATTGTAGTTTCATTGCCGTCGCCACAAGTACGTGTAGCTACATGCAATTTCTATTTCTCCTTTGTGAAGGAAGCCTCTCCCCCTATTGTTTTTTGATTGGCTCCTCTCGACAGAGTGTAAAGAGCAGTCTAGTGTTCTAAATCGTTTTTGAGCAAATTGTAGAGCTTTTGTGCTAATCATTGTTTGGAAAATCACTTGATCATTTGTTTCCAAAAAATGATTAGCTTTTGTGTACAAGAGCATTTGTGCTAATCATTGTTTGAAAATTTAATGTTGAGTGCTAGCACAGATTGGATAAATTGGAGATTCTGGTCGCATACTTGTCGACGGTCATGTGCCCTCTCCTGGTGGCATTCATTTTGTGGCTTATCAAGTTACTCTGCCAGACTACAGGTACTACCACTTTCTTGTCACGTCTGTTTCGTCTGAAAAGAGGATCTTACCAAGGAATTTGATCTCTTGTTATTTGTCAAAAGATCCTTGATCTGCTATTGATGTGGCTCGTTCTACAATTGCTGCAGTGAGCATTGAAATGATGAATAGTGGTCAGAAGCTTAATCGAACCTTTCAAGAAGCCCCTCCTTCCAAGTAGTAGACTCTCATTTGTGTTTCTCCCTAAACAATTCATACTCCAATGAACCCCAATTCCGTTAAAATGGCACTATGCCATGTGCCATTTTGTCACACTAGATCTTACATTTGTGCTCATATAAAATGGTATATTCTGTAATATCACAATTTTTTTTGTAATATCACTTCTTTATATACATTGTCACTCATTTTCCCTAATATCACCTTCAAATTCTGTTATATCACATGATTTTTGAGCTACAGTTCAGAAAGTTGAGGTGTGCCATTTTACCGGAATAATGCCATTTTAACGGAATTGGGGTCAATGGCTCTTACAATGAAGCATGTAATTCTGTGCCAGATTGTTTTACAAACAAATAGCTAAATTCTCTTGTGCAATGATTGCAAAAATGCACATGCATCATACATAATAAGATGCAACTTTTCTTGTTTTTTTCCAAAATATACGCACTACATGGATAATGAGCGAATTGGCACTTCTTGGCACTCATTAATTCATACACAATGTCATTTTCATCTCAATCTTGCTTGAATTCCATCTTCTATAAATGAGATAATTCTAATGAGGCAAGATCCCACCCAAGAATAAGAAGAAAATGTAAATGCATCATATATAATAGGATTAAATTCTTTGTTTTATTTTATTTTCCAAAATATATGCACCACATGAATAATGACACTCCTTGACACTAACTTATTTATATATTTTAATAGTATGGTTGTTCTTCCTTGTAGAAATACTCAAAATTGTCATTAGTGGAAAGCTTTGGTATGTTATGCCACTAGGGTTCTTCTTGTGGTGTTTAGAGGACCACCCCTCTAATAGTGCATTTGCATTTACTAACAATTTGGCTCACTTGTTATATTCTAGCTCATGGACGTGGTGATGAAGTTGCTCTTGCTCCTAATGCTTTCAGAGACATAGAGATTAATCATGGTTGGATCCCTCTTCAAACCTTCATTCTCGTTTTCAAATTAGGATATCATGCAAAATTTTATTCCCTTGCACAACTACTCAATCATCAAGTCCATTGGCAATTAACAATACTTTTGCTCTCTTGTTATTTTTCAGCAAGTGTACAAGCTATTGATGTTGCTCCTGATGCTCTCTAAGATGGAGAGGAGAATCAAATCTTATTCAAATTTTTACCTATTTCTTCTGAGCTCCTCCGTTTTAGTAGCAGATTCTCATCTATGTTGTTTCGCAAGCACTTTATATTTTAGTGCCTTTTACAATCAAGTGATTCTCTTGGGGCTTGGGCCATAAAACTCCTCTCATTTCTGGACTTGCCTCTAATCGCATGTGCACACGTACAAGCACCCGCCTAGATTCAGGTTCTAGCACTCTCCTAGCTAGCATGCAGGATGTCAAATTTCATTGCAATGTTGCTTGCACAAATACTCAATCATACACTCCAAGCATATACATCGACTTATAGTTTGTTCGCTTGTTATTTAATAGCGATATTACACTGGCTTAACCTTCTTGTAGTATGTCAAATTTGTTGCAATCTTGTTTGCCGCGTATGAGTGGAAGTATGCTAGACCGACCCACTTTTTAGGTCACAATGTACTTATTTGCCAAAATCCAAAAATTTATGGTTTTTGACTAGGATTTGACATATCTTCGAAGTAGTGGGATTTCTTGGAAAACTTAGGTGCCTTACATCTCAAAAATGATTTACAACAAGTAGAAATGCTAAAGAGAATTGAGTTATGTACACGGTTTTAAGAGCACAACATAATGCTCTCTTAGATTTTTGATTCATTGGTAGGAGCTAGAAATCGTGTGGTAATTGTAAAAAATGGATAATTATATTGCTTTGCCAAGTTCATGTGCTCCATATTTTAAATTTTTAGAATTTGTAAAGGGGATTCCAGCATACGGTAGAGGTTCTCTACGTTAGGTAAAAATCGAAATTTTGAATAAACTAGTGTGGCGGAAACACATTTTTTGATAAAAGTCCAAGTAGTATATACATTAGTTTGCTCCAATACTTTTTTAGTACTTAATTTTGCTTACGGTGTCGTTCTAGATTTGCGTTTATTATGACCCCAAGCTTCACAAGCCATATAGGGCCCACTCCTCATTCATGAGTAACTCAAGTACATTATGTACTTAAGTACTCTTTTAGGAGGGCGCACTTACAGTGCACATGACCGCAAAGTAGGTCCGTCTAGCATACTTCCACCTGTATGATTAGTCAATCACATCATCCAATCACATAGTCTATTTGCTCTTGATCACTGACTTTGTTCAATTGTTAATCCCAAGTTGTGGATGTATTTCTGGTGGTGCTCCTGCTGTTGCTACTCCGAGTACTTCCGAAGAAGCTCCATTAACTGTTACTGTGAGCATTTCCATAGATATTCTAATTGTTGCTACAGTGAGAAATGCAAATATTGTTCCGACTATTGCTGCTGTCAGAAATACTTATTCAAACCCTAATTCATGGCCCCTCCGTCTAAGAAGTAGACTCCTAATGTTCTTGTTTCGTGATAGGGTAGAGTTCATGCTCTGGTAACTTCCACAGATAAGTAATACCGTCGGATTGTTGTGAACCATGGCTAGGCAAAAAATGAAAAGACCATTTATCGACTGCAGTTTACCAAAACCTTACAATCAACGACAAAGAAATTTAATTTGGTCGCAAATTATCATTCATTGATGATTCAAAAATTCAAGACTCTTATCAACGAAGAAAGTCAGATCAACATTATTTTCATCAGAAACACCAAGAAATCTTAAGATTTAACATGCACCCACCTCAATCCAATCAACTCTTGAATAAAATGAAAGTGAAAGAATTATTACAATAGGTGGCTAACATTTTTCATCAAATGACATCCAGAAGCAAGTGTCTGGCATCTTCGACGTCCTGCTAGAAAAGTACTAGCGGCAGAGTAATCAACTATCAAAACATACACAGTAAACCGAAAATCCTCCAGAAACTGTAGAAGAAGAGCTCAATCTAATAACCGAATACAAAAGAGCGATCATCCAAGTCCATTCTCATTACAAGAAAGCGTGGTCTGAGAAACTAAAGCAAAATAGTTCAGTTCATTGAAAGTAAATAACTGCGATATTCTTCCGTTGGGAAGAAGGAGTACACTAAATTTGATAATTAGTGTTAAATACATTAATTCACTTAAATATGTTATAAGTTTTTATTGTTGTTCAATAATTTTACCCACTATATTGGCCAAGATGGGGGTCCTTATATAGTATCAGAATCAATGCTCTTGGTAATTTTTTTGAAACAAAAGTAAAAACTTATAGCATTTTCAAATCTTATAATAATCTAACATTAACCCCTAACTCTCCTTAAAACCCGAATCGGGTTTGGAGGTTCCCGCAGGAGAAAAACTCAGCCAACTTTGACCATTATAATCTTACAAATGAGGAAGAATGAACGGTTCAAATTTGGTATTTGAGAAGAATGTCAAGTGAACTTTGAGATCTTACGGTTGAATCTTTTAAATAATGCTTGGATTGAGATTGTTTGAGCTTAATCCAAAGGAAGGTCACATTTTGTGACTTAGACCGTTTTGCAACAAGGAGAGTTAGGGGTTAATTATCAAATTTAGTGTAGCAGCATCATGAGAGTTCAGCAACTCGTGAACATATGAATTATGACAAGCATTTAATAGAGTACCTAGTTTGACTAACGGCGGGCAAAAGAATCTTAGGGTATAGGGCTCTAAGGGCGAAGGAATCTTAGGGTTTAGGGCTCTAAGGGACCCCACCATTCTCCATTCAATTATTTCTCCCCGACCTTGTTCTTGAGCCAGCATTGCAGCAGCATATTCTCCAGCTCTAAACCCTAGTATTCAGCCCCGCGCTGCCACGCTCCCGTCGCCATGGAGGCCGTAGCAGCCTTGGTCACGCCCCCTCTAGCTACTTCGTCGCGTTGTTACTCTTCATTCCCTTCACGGGCAGTGAACCTTACGGGTTTAGACTCGTCCGCCTCGCTGCATATTTTTCCGGTGGCTTCGGTTTTCAGGAGCTCCGGGGGGTGGCAATTCGTTGACAACCCCTCCAGGGGCAACAACAGTGGACGCTGCGGGTCCGATGCGAAGCAGGTGTTGCCGTTGTGAAGGAGGTCGAGAGGCCGCCGTTGACGCAGGATTTCACCGCTGTTGTGAAGTTCGGTGGTTCCTCCGTTGCTTCCGCTCATCGGATGCGGGAAGTCGCGCAGCTGATTTTGAGCATTCCCGATGAGAGGCTCGTTATGTGCTGTCTGCTATGGGCTAGACCACCAAAGATCTGCACAAGGTGAAGAAATGACTAAGGATTTGAACATTTCAGAGACTTTCGCTTTCAAGTAATGAAGACTTGGATCATGCGGGATTTCAAACTCAAAATGTCACTCGCCCTAACAATGTCGACTTTGACATGGCCTGGATTTCTAAGTTACGGTTTCCTACTTGATTGAGAGGCCGGAGAGAAGGCCGTCACACGTGGTGTGAAGGAGTCTGGCCAAATTGAGGAGCTCGAGTTCGTCAGAGACTTACGTAAGACGTACTGCTTACTACTTCTTTTAGATATCAGAAGAATCACATTTGTCAAAGGATCTATTTGAGATTATCGTATGGGAATTGAGGAGTAATCTTCAGGGATTCAGATTGAAAGTTAGGGTAATCAGTTTCATCAGCACAAGGAATGGCATGGCACTTGTATGGCTGTTTGATCGGTGAGCTTTGGCAGGAAAGCTCGGGAACTTAAGGTGGATGAGTCTTTAATCACTGGTGTGCATCAAGGATTTTTACTGTTGAGTGTCATAAATTTTGGATGTTCAAACAAATAACTATACTTTATCGGATGTAGGGCTTTTGGACGAGTCGGAACAGCTACTGATGGGCATTGCACTCATGAAAGAGTTCACGGTGCGTACGAAGAATTATCTGGTCTCTTTCGGGGAGCGTCTCTCCACCCGTCTATTTGCAGCTTATTTGAATAACAATCGGCACCTACGCACGACAGGTTCGTATTCTCTACGTATGAATGTAATCCACCTGTGTGTATGTGAGTTCTGGAACTAAAAGTTTACAATGTGAAATGCAGTACGATGCCTTTGATCTTGGAATCATCACTACTGATGAGTTTACGAGTGCTGAGATCCTGGAGCCCACGTACTCCACGATGAGAGAGGCTGGTGAAAGATCTCGAAGGGATTGCGGGGATGCAGATAGGGAGGCACCCGTATGCGTTGTTACAGGTTTCCTCGGAGATGATGATGAGGCTAGTGGAATGTACTTCATTTGAACATATTGTTTGAAATTTACACTCATTTGAATATGTAGAATCCAATCTAATACATATTGAATCTACCCTCTTGAATCTACTATTTAAAATCTACCCTTTTTAAATCTATGTAAGTGAGGTTCGTAATCTCTTTATGAGGAACACACACATGCTCTCATTGTAACTCAATCATATGTTGTGAAGGATACACACCCGAAATGCTTGAGCAAGTCACATCTGCTTCAGGTTCTACAATTCAAGGTAATAAGAACCATTCAAAGACCTCACACTCCGAATTCTTCATAGTCATAGGCCTCAATGCTCATAGCAACATGTCCGACTTGCTCTTGCTCCCCATTCGGTGTAACGGCAGTTTCAATGTGATTGTTGAGGTTGGACATCGCCCTTCCTGAGGTGGTTGCCCGTGTTTGTGCATTTACAATTAGCACAAGAGATGTCAGTTGTTTGTTTGCGGAACAATCTAGTATAGAAAAATTGCTTCAATGTGCAAGGTGCAAGAGTATGAACTCTACTATGTCCACAAAACAACAACATCAAGAGTCTACTACTTGGACATAGGAGCTAAGAATGATAATTTGAATGAGCATCTGACCATGATTCTCCATTGCATTGCTGACAGCAGCAATAGTCGCAGTACCAGTAGATGGAGCTTCTTCTGCCATGCTCAGAGGAGCAAGTGCAGGAGCAACACCAGAAACAGATTGACAACCTGGGTCTAACAGGAGAACAAAGTCAGTGATGAAAGCAAAAAGACTCTGTAATTGAAGGATGTGGTGGAGTAATCATACAAGGCAAGCAAGTATGTAACGAATTTGAAATGCTAGAAGAAGGTTAAGACAACAATACTGGTGGAAAATAAAAGTGAACTAACTAGCTAGATAAGTCGATGTATATGCTTGGGGTGTATGATTTGAATATTTGTGCAAGGCAAGCAATATTGTGATGAAGTTTGACATTGTGCATGAAGCTAGGAGAAATGTACTGACCTGGAAAAAGGTGGTTTCTGGTACCTGTGCAAGTGTGATCAGAGGCAAGTTCGGAAATGAGATCAAGTATAGGGCTCAAGAGAATCACTTCATTGTAAAAGGCCACTAGAACATGAAGTGCTCGCAAAACATGGATGAGAGAATATAACTAAAAAAGGAAAGAGGCGGCGACAAATAGGTCAAAAATTTGAATAGGCTTCTAACCATGATTCTTTAGTGCATCTTGGTCACCAACAACAGCTACATCAATAGCTGGTTCACGAGTTGGAGAAAAACAATAGAGCAAAAAATATTGTTTAATGCCAAAGACTTTATGATTGAGGCTAAGTGTCTTAATTTAACGAAAAGAGTGAAGGTTTGAATAGTGTTCTAACCATGATTCATCTCTATGTCTCTCGGGGCAGCAGCAGAAGCACCTTGATTACCACCTCTGTGAGCTGGAAAATAATAAGTGATCCAAATTATCAGTAAATGCAAATGCACCACACAAGAGTTGTTGATCAGTGTTATATGAAGAGTAGTTTTATTTCTCAACTCTTCCAAGATCGATGTTCAATTTGGGTTGCCATTGCAATCAATGATCTTTGTCTTATCTTGAAGTCACCAATTGCACCATATCCAAGGGAATTCTCTCCTTGCATGCTCTCCCAATTAGTGTTATGTTTTGTATTTTAGTATTGTAACACTACGGTGAGGTGTGACATCTAATGATTGTAACACTAATCAACATCTCGTATGTATTGGAGGGGGGGGGGCCTCATTAACACCACAACTATATTCATAGTGGCATAATATATCCAAGTTTTTGACTAATGGTGATTTTGAGTATTTCTACAAGGCAAAACTACCATACTCAATAAATAAATTAGTGTTAAGGAGTGCCGAATTGCTCATTATCCATGTGGTGTGTATGTTTTCGGAAAAAGAAAAAAGATCTTGTAATTATTGCAATGTATTTTTGCAATTATTGCAAAAGGGAAGATAGCTATTTGTTTGTAAAACAATTTGGCACAGAATTACATGCTTCATTGTAAGAGCTAGTTGAGCATGAATTGTTTAGAAAAACACATGAATGAGGGTCTATTAGGCAAGCAAGAACAATTATACAAGGCAAGCAAGATTGCAATGAATGTGACAAGGAAGTTAAGTTACCTAGAGCCTCCCATAGAAGCTTGATAAGCCACAAAATGAATGCCACCAGGAGAGGGCCCATGACCGCTGACAAGCATGGAACCAAAATCTCCAATTTATCCATTCTGCTAGCAGTCAAAATTTAATTTTCAAATTATTATTAGCACAAGATTAAATGATCAAGTGTAGAGTATACAATCAATCAATCCATGTATCCCAAGTAAGAAAGCTCTACAATTAGCAGAAAAGAGTTTACAACACTCAACTCCTCTTTACACTCTGTCAAGAGGTGGCAATCAAAAAACAGTGGCGAGCAATGCTTCCTTCATGGAGAAGAAATGGAAATTGCATGTAGCAATCGGAATGGTAACAAGTACCTGCGGGGACGGCAATGAAACTACAATCTTGTATCGAAATCAAGCCTAGACTTGGCCGCCTGATCGCTCTCCGCAGCAAATCTGCACATATTTCCAGTTTGAGTTAGTTTACGAGAGGTGCAATGACATTGAACAAGAAAGTGCCTCTGTATTCATCCTGTGCGAGCAATCGAACACTTCGCAAATGAACGACAGCCACATAATCATTCCACCGTAAACCACAAATGACTTTCTATGTTGATATTTAATTTTTGCACTCAGACACCTAGATTCAAACGTGTAAATTTTTCAGTTACGTGAACAATCACTCGATTACAGAAGTACTTAAGCACAAAGAAGATTCCTATCCTACATCTGGGAAGTAATCCAGTGGGTTTCCACTGATGATGCAGGGTTTCCATCAGTATGAATTAACCCTGCATCGATATCATCAGTCTATTTGACATCAGAAGAAAAATCAGCTTCAGAACTAGAACACAGTCTCATACGGACCTATTCTTGCATCAACTCTACTGCTGAATGCGACGAAACTTGGTGTAGGATGCAAACTTTGTGTACGGTCCCATTCTAAGTGACAGTGAAAGAACAGCTCCTCCGCGAAAGAACAGCTCCTCTGGAAAGAACACCTTGCCGATGAAACCGGCGATGATCGTAGAATGTGCCAGCTCGAGTGAACTACACGGTGGTCGAAGGAAAACACATACCTAATTGGTGACGAGAGCAATGAAGCTTGAATGCTTGATTGATGTGTCAGAATCGAGCTTCGAACCGCAACCTGATCTCCGACCCCACGCTATTGACCCCCTTTCTGTTGGAACCTAGGCAGAAGTGCAGCAGAAATCAGCTAATCATCAAAAGAAATTCAGCTTCAGAACTAGAACACAGTCACATACGGACCTATTCTTGCACCAACTCTACTGCTGAATGCGACGAAACTCGGTGTAGGATGCAAACTTGGTGTACGGTCCCATTCTAAGTGACAGTGAAAGTTGCTACGTTTACACTCCCTGCTGCGCCTGCTGGGCAGCCCCAAATTCGGTTTAAGTTAAGAAGCGGTTTTCACGCCCAGCAGATAGCCCAGCAGGCCGGAACAGCCACCTTCAACCAGCAGGCACAGCAGGAAGACTATTTTTACACCATTTTTCCGCAACGATTCTATCTCATTGGTCAGCAGATTCAGCAGGAAGTGGGAACGGAATTGAGCCGGTGGCTGCCTGCCGAAACTGCTGGCAGGCAGTGTAAACGCCACAGTGAAAGAACAGCTCCTCCGCTAAAGAACACCTTGCCGATGAAACCGGCGATGATCGTAGAATGTGCCAGCTCGAGTGAACTACACGGTGGTCGAAGGAAAACACATACCTAATTGGTGACGAGAGCAATGAAGCTTGAATGCTTGATTGATGTGTCAGAATCGAGCTTCGACCCGCAACCTGATCTCCGTCCCCACGCTATTGACCCCCTTTCTGTTGGAACCTAGGCAGAAGTGCAGCAGAAATCAGCTAATCATCAAAAGAAATTCAGCTTCAGAACTAGAACACAGTCACATACGGACCTATTCTTGCACCAACTCTACTGCTGAATGCGACGAAACTCGGTGTAGGATGCAAACTTGGTGTACGATCCCATGACGACAAATCCCGCGATCAGCACTACACTAAAAAGCGGCTGCCAGAAACATTGGCGACGATTCATTGATGATCTTTTCCCCTGGAGAACCGAGTGCAGAAACCATGATCCCCTCCGGAATTAACATTTTGCCGATGAACCGGAGATGATCGGAAAATATGTAACCTTCATGGAGAAACTACTGGCAGATAGTTGAAGGAAAACACTCACCTAATTGGTGACGAGAGCATGAAGCTTGAATGCTTGAATGCTGTGTTAGAATCGAGCTTCGACCCGCAACCTAATCTCCGTCCTCAACGATCTAGACCCCCTTCCTCTTGCGAAGTGAGCGCGGCGAAGTGCTTGAGTGAAAACGCTGCTCCGCTCTCACTTGGCAATACTGCAGCAGTTCTCTCGCACACAGAAAGGACTTGCCGCTCCACTGGCTTATGTAAAAGAAACCTTTGCTTTCCCCTGGCTTGTGTAAAAGAAAAACACGACGTTCTAATAATTGTTCAAGTTAGTCATTAGTCATTTAAGTAAGCAATTTATGTGCATGGTCAGAAGTATATAAATATTGGACAATCATGCTTAGATTATCATTTTGGATTTTTAAAATTTGTTATGCAATTTTGAAGTTGGATTTTGAGGCGGTCCTAAATTGGCTGAGTCAAAATTAAAATATTTTTTTGGTGAGCACATTGAAAATCAACCTTCAAAAACTCCTCCAAAAACTCTTATGTACCTCTTGCAAATTCACCACTACGCTGATTTTGAGTAATTTACCTCAACTCATAAAAAGTGTAGGGATCAATTTGGATGTTTGAAGTCCAATTTATTTTTTAGAAAAATTCTATATATATGAAGTTTTGTAAAAAGATGCATTATATGTATCATGGTTTGTTTGAGGAAAAAAAAAGGAGTGGTGAGTGGGTACCTCTACAAGTTTTTGATTCTTAGGAAAGACTATATTACAAAAATCCTTAAACCTCAAATTATGAAAAGTTTTGAATTATAAAAAATGTAATAACTACAAAAGGCATTTAAGCCTCCTCTTGAAAATTTGAAAGGTTGCCCTTCTAAAAATGGTAAAAAGTTTCTACTTGGGTTTCGTGGAGATTTGAGTACAAATTGGGGTATGAACAAAAAAGGTTTGCATCAATGTTCAAAGTTGATGCAAACTTTTAAAGATTAGAAATTTTAAGAATGTTGAATAGGTTGTAGAATATGTTATTTTTTACCCCACTTCGGCTTGAAGACTAAAATTTGAGTTAAAGAAAGCAAAAATTGGAATTTGACTTTGCAATATTTTCCACATACACCTTGTAGTATAAAAAACACCCAATAAAAATCCCAAGAATCTTTTTCTAGATCTAACCACATCATCTAGGTTGTTTGAAATTTCAAAATACCCATTTCAACTTTCTTGGATCTTGAGGGATGAAACAAAAATTGTTTCCCTTCAATTTCGAAACTCAAGCCTTTGATTGGAAATTTCTCACTAAAGACACCGCAATTGATTCGGCAATGTTAGAGTTAGGAGGTTGGACATGTTTTTGTTTCCGCTATTTTATACAACTTAGAGAGTGGATTTATTTCCATGACATTCCATCTCATATTATGAAGTCTCACCTTATGGCACCCATGTTATTCCACGGCATTTCAAAACAATCCATTTCACCATAGCATTTGACTAGAGTGAAAAGGTGGAAGTTGAAGTTGTTTTTGCTCCATTTTGCTCCACTACTCTAAGTAAATATCACACTCAACAAGACATATATGAAACTCTTGAATTGGATCTCCCTCATATGGTGTGTTCCTTGTTTACATGTAGCTTCCATATATATTTTAGTTCTCAACACTTTTTATCTCATTCAAAGAAATTTTAGATACAAATCAGTTTGAAGAAAGATCCGCACATAAGTGATGCACTCCTCCAAGAATACATGTGTCAATTACATTTCATGTAACTTATACTTCTAGTTTTGATGAGAAATAAAATAGTGATATATGGGATAGCAATCGATGGATCAATTACTAAAAAATCACAGGAGTGTGTGTATATTGAAATATTCTCTTCCAAATTGTGAGAATTTTCGATTTGTAAGTGTGAGTGAACATGCAGAAATATGAAGAACTCATACGATGTGGGAGATTCTATTGGATTGCTGTGAAGCATGGCTAGGCAAAAAATACAGACCAATTATTGACTGCACGGACACCACCAAAGATCTTTCTTTTTGGACGCGAACTCTGGACCATCAATAACGAATTCAAAATTCGACCACATAAGTCAGAAAGTCAGTACCAACATTATTTTCATCATAAACACCAGCCAAATTTAAGAGTAAACATGCGCCTACATTGGGTGCTTATACACATATTCGATCAACTTTAAAACTAAAAAACGAAAATGAAATACTGCATGAGACCGCCAAAATGTTGCGCATTAAATATCATCCAAAAACAAGTGTCTGGCACCTTCGGCGTTCTGAGTGATAGAATAGTACTAGCGGCCGAGTAATCAACTTTACACAGGGAATCGACAACCCTTCAGAAACTGTAGATGAAGAGCTAAATCTAGCAACCAAACACAAATGAACGATCATCCGAGTCCATTCTCAATGAAATAAGCACAGATTAACAATCTATAGCAATATAGTTCAGATCATTGAATATAAATAACTGCGATATTCTTCCGTTGGGAAGCAGCAGCAGCAGCATCATGAGAGTTCAGCAACTCGTGAACATATGAATTATGTATGATTGCTACGCCTAAGCTACGACTTTAATCAGCTTCCTCTTCACCATTTCTTTCACAGTAATCCTCGTATAAAATGCAGTGCCAGCAGCAGCAAGGCAAGCCAAATGCAAGATGTTCTTCCCTAAAGTAATGAGGAAGAGACGAAATAACCATTAGCTCTGCCTTAGACTTGCAAGAATCGTCACCATACTGACTCCTTCCTCGACACAGAGAGTCAATTTCTCAGTGCACCGAGGAACAAACATCATTTAAGCCTCTCGGTTGACTTTGATGTACCTATGCGTGAGTGGTGATAGCGCTCTCAATTGATTCCTCAGTAATTATGTACTTACTTGGATACCAGCAATCTTGGTGGCTAAGCTGTCCCTTTGACTCTGATCAGAGGTATTCTGGGCAGCCTCTAGAGCTGGATAAACAGTTTCAATCGCATGAACGACTTCGACGGTCTCCGAATGCTGATCCTGCTCGTCCAGCGTCGGAACGTTAATGTGCAAAGATCCCTCCGAAGACAAACTGTTTAGATTACTTCCAGCAGACACTGCTTTCTGTGTTATATGCCTGTAAAGCTCCTCATGGAATTCATGTTGTGGCGAGAAGACATCGACGTGACTATCCGACGAACCATTATTTGTCTTGCAGAAAGGGGGTAGTGTGTCGAGGTCCATCACCTACGAGCAACAGTAATTGATACATGAGTATGCAGGTCTTAAGGCAAGCATCGAAAATCAAGCCGCTCCTCTAGGGGTTACAAGAAAAAAAATTCACCTGGAGAAGCTCATCACGTCCATTGCCTCGTAGAACTTGAACTTTACGCTTTGTCCGTTCTTGCAACATGGGCTTCACTGCCTGCTCAACAAGCACAGTAGTTGTGAGGCTCTTTCGTATGATAACACAAAGCACGATTTTGTTGAGTTCACCACTCACTATGACAAGATTGTCGTTCATATAAACGACTAGACTCAAACTAAGGGCGATAACAAAAGCTTAGCATACCTTCCAACAGGCAGAAAATACGTATGGTGCATTGACAATGTAGTACGTATCAGTTTTCTCTGGGTAGTTCAAGTCGTCCACAGTAGCAATAGCTGTTGAGGTCTTCAGCCGACTGAAAGCTGAAAGTCTGAGGCCAGTCATATCCAAGATTTTCACACAAGTTCCAATATACTTCCCCGATTTTCGGCTGATTTCGGGCTGCGAGACAGGTCACTCAAATATAAGAGAGAATATTTAAATTCAGATAGACAATCAAATTAATGAAGGACTTGATTACAAATAAGCAGTCGTGCTGAAAGAAACCTACCAGGATAATTCTGTCCCTGTACTCGTTGATCTGTATGTGTGACTGGACGTATTTGTCTACCTGCAAGTGAATGAATACGTAACATTAGAGCCCACCGCACACACAACTATCGTATGCTACTAGAAAACATGAGAGCTTCAGTGCTCGTAATTTTTCCAGACCCAATGAGAGAACCTTACAGACAAATGAGGGATACCAACAATCTCTGTATCAGTGAACATCAGATACAACGTGACCACATGATCAAACTTTAAAACAAGGTCAACATGAGGTTATCACTTACTGAAGCTTGATCGAAAGTGCTGTTGCCCACACCAATTGCAAACACTGGACGACCCTGCCATAATATTGGAATAGCAACTCAGAAATGACAGAGAAAGAAAAGCTGCTTGACGATAAGAATGCTTGCACGAAGAAACAAGCTGACACCCAAAAGTAAGTTATACACATGCAACTCTATAATGAATCGACCAGCCCACTTTGCTGATGAGTTTCTTAAGATAAGCAGAAAGGACAACAATATTGACCTTCACACTGATGCAGGTTCAGATATTCCGTAACTTTCAGTTTCAGTTCAGAATCTTGAGCGATTTACATAACGTGCATCCATGTCCACATTCAGCATGATTGATAACTACAAACTCTTAAGCATGTCGGAGCGTGCACGGAAATGAGATTCTACACGGAAGAATAGACTTGCCTGTTTGCAATAGCCGCAGAATCCGATCAGTTGAGTTTGTCGGATAAGATCGAATTTATTCTTCGGAAGTATTGGTTTCTGCGATGATACCGTAATCACAGCCGTAAGCCTCATAAGAATTCTTGGACATAGAGTATGTGCAAGAACGAACAAAGCCAGAGCAGGAAATTCATCTCTACATTCGGTTCATTCGGTTCGAGAGATGACTCACCGCAAGGATGTTATCAATCTTGTTAGTAACTCTCCAAGTCAGGCAATCAACCAGCTGCAAAGAAAAGAACACAAGATTATGTCAAAAACACGTATCCAAAAGACCAAGTCTGCAATATTAACAGACAGGTTAGTCCCACATGCTATATAATGCTTACCATTTTAGCAGTCTTCGTCACATCTTCATCTCTCGCTTTCAGAAAGCGCTCCAGAAGAAATTCAGGATAGCCCATATGCATGTTCTGCAACCAGTTACAGTTGTGAGCAACTTCAGTTCCACGTCCTTCAAAGTATATGAAAGGAGTAGAAAGCAAGACTACGCCCAGCCGGAATGCGAAGGTACCTGGAAGCTCTGACGCAGGGGTTCGTCCACTGATTATTTCCACAACCATATGCAAAAAAAAAAAACGCATGGATGAGAAATCCTCGACTTCTGGTGATGCCTTAAGAGGAACCCTGAAAGCCACAATAACACATCGAAACAATCTGCAAAGGCTACTGAGTGAAAATTGATGCACTCGAATCAGAGATATAAATGATTACAAACAAAACACAAATTTCAGTGAACAATATGCTACTCACAGCCATCGATGATCTGCCTCAGTTCCTTCACCTTCGACTCCATATTGAGCCGGAAAATTACTTGGCCCTACAGCCACTCTCGACTCCCCGGACGTTCCTCCAGAATGATAATCTTGGACTATTATGCACCAAAAGCAGGCATGTACTTGACAAAGTCTAACAAGCTTGAAATTTTCACCAAATTGCTCAATGCTTGATGCCTTCCTGAACTCCGCATCAACCAGCTGAAAGGGTACACCAAGAATTCATCAATGCCAAGCACACTATAGAGAATAACAGTACCACTGAAAATCAGCCTAGTATCAACAAACATCCTGTAGTGCGACCATAGCAACACGCAGGAAAATAACTAGCCTTCAAGATTACAAAACCTAGTCCAAATTAAAGTACCTCAATTACAAGAATGTGCAAATTAATGATACATTCCGAAAAGCAAACTAAGATCCGAACCTCACGTACAAACTAATATGCAGCGAATCGTAGCATATGTACGTAAAATGAGCTCAATGGATGTCAGAGGTATGACGAAGTACAACACTTAATATTATAAAACCAAAAGTCACACTCCCGTCAACGCCGGAAGGACAAGCCTCAAGCCAAGTAAGTTTTCCCATGGTAATATCCAGTAAAAAGTTAAGCCTTCTCACAATCGAAGATCCTAACAAAGTAACAAAGCGATGTCAACTCAATCAGATCCAAAAGAACGCGCGATTCGATACTCCTAATCCAACAATCCATTGAGATCTCAGCACTAAGCTCGAACATTCAGGATAATGATCGAAACGCAAGTACACGAAGTTGCCAATAAATAACAATGTCACTTCGGACATGGACCAATCATTGTCCGCGGACATACCGACAAGGAGATGAAACGAGAATGCAGACAATAATCGGCCAAACACATACCGACATCCAACAATTTCCACAAAAAATCAACAAAAAACAAAGCGCTCCACAGAATAATCTCCTTCGAGCATTCGCTTGTTGAGATGTATTACCTCAGTATAAGAGCCTCGTGTGCATTGGCTAAGAAAAACAGGGGTGTGCTTCACGGAACCGGCGGTATCTCCACGCACAGGGCACGGCAGGCAGCGATTCGAAGCTCCCCCGGTAGATCTAGCGATGAGGAAGACGACGCCTCAGTTTGGAGCGACAGTCCGGACCACGGCGTCGATGATCCGCGCTCTCAATCAACTATGGCGAGACTAGCACACAAGCCGGAGCTCTCCCCCTCTGCCCTTGGCTCCCTTCCACAGTCCTTCCACCATCGCCCCCCCCCCCCCCGACTCCCGGAAAGTTGCTCCGACCGCCGGTCGTCAAATCCGGCCAATTGCGATGAACGGAATTAGTGAATGCGCTGACAAGTGGTTAGTGATCTCACCCCATGATGGTAAACAACTTTTACTTTTTCGAGATTATGTTTCTAAACTTTTTCAGTTCAAATGAAAAAGGCATTTCTCGAAATGCTAATGTAGATATGTCAATAAGTCGGCTGTGCCGTTTCATGAATTTGAGGGCGGACCAAAAAGTATGTCTCACGAATATTTTACCTCCTTGCCGGCCTTGAGCATGTGAATGGGAATTGTGTTCTGGGCATCATAAGAAGGAGAACTTTATTCCTCTTTTGAAGCCGGCGTGAATAGAGTGTTCATTTGACATATCCTAGAATTTTCATACATGGAAGATATTGGGACTGCTTATCTCTCGTGAGGTGAAGAAGAGAGACTCCAACCTATTTAAAGGCCAATAGAGTGATCATTCGACTTATACTTGGATGTATGCTCGGAGATCATCACACTAATGGCGGGACTACTAACCCCTCTCGGAGTGAAGAATAAGCTAGTTACTAGCTAGCCACTACTACCTTTTAGATACCTGACATGGTATCTCTCCAAAGGGCTTTGAGGTACCCATACAACGAGGTCCAAGAAGCCCCACCATATTTGGGTGAACTATGATGGTGAGCACCACGCCTGCATGAAAAATAAAACCGGCGACCTCCTCATTAGGGGCAATGAACGGCAACCACCAAGATGTACATTAGGTAGTTCTTACTTGGAGTCACTTGGCAAATGGCAAATGGCATAGCAAGATTTCTCACTTGGCAAATGGCATAGTAAGATTTCTCACTTGGCAAATGGCATAGTAAGATTTCTCACTTGGCAAATGGCATAGTAAGATTTCTCACTTGGCAAATGGCATAGTAAGATTTCTCACTTGGCAAATGGCATAGTAAGATTCTTTATTAATAATTTTTTTATCAAAAGTAGAAAGTGATAGGAGTTTTATGTCAACTAGTGAGAACATCCTTCTTAGTGTATTGCGACATGTTACCCTCTCAATGGGCTTTGAGGTACTTTTACAAAGAGGTTCAAAGATTCTAACCATTTTTCGAGCTACAACTAATAGGTCAATCAAAGTGAGAGAATTTTCGCCCTCCTTTAGTCCCATGCTCGGCTTGACTCCCCATGTAAAGCGCCCCTAAGTGAACTATGATGGTGAGCACCATGCCATGGTTAAGGGCAAACTTGGTGATTATTTCCATCCGCCAACCTAAACCTGTGCTTATATATATGTCATACAAATTTATAAATTAAAAATCCAAAATAAATATATAATAATACATTATTATAATAACTAAATAAATTTTTTTGAAATTTACTTGTTTTTCTATGATCAGATTGTTTTTTCTATATCGATCATAATGCTTTTAAATTTTAGAAAATAAGAAATAAAGAGTAGTGATTTCAGATGATTATCTCACAAAAGGACATGTTTGAAAAACGGCACTTCCCTCCTCAGGTATGACTCAGGTTTGACAATTTCAAGTTGCTGGCAAATGAATTAATTTTAACGCCCAATTCATCAACTAGCTCATTATTGTGCATGTCAGTTGACAATGTCATTTGTAAATGCCACATGATAAGCAAGTTGCTGACACTTAGTACTTAGCCTAAAGTAGAAACGGTGACTATGCTCCTCTTGTTCCTAAGTATGGTATGAGCACCTATTTTTGTATATTTAAGAAATTTTACTATATTTAAAGTGGTGGAAGAAGTATCTTAGTATTTTGTAGTGGTTAGCAAAAAGAAAAGAGGAGGGTTAATTTTATTACTTTTTAATATTTTTACAATAATAACTACGAACGTCAAAAATGACCAATAAAGGTCACCTTATAATCAGGTACCCTATTGCATGTATGCACGGGGTACATTGAGGGTAATTATAGGGTGATCAAATCTTCAGAGGAGCAACATGCACACTTGTGGGGAGGGGGGTGGCCGCCTTTAGGTTCTCCTACCGTAGACCTCGGAAATCCTCCAACTAGAAAGTAATTCATCTTCCTTTTACGGACAGTATTGTACCGAAATAAAGCATGAAAAAAACCTAACTTGAATTATAGCTTCGTAATGGATGAATTTTATATAGATCACATTAAGATCACAATTCAACCTAAAATGGAATCTAATAATAATAGTGAAAATATAATTTCTTAATGAGCATGTGTTTTGAAATCCTTTCTATAAAGGAACATCGTTATAAACCATAATTATTCCAATAAAAAAATTCTAGCTACGATATCATTGTACTCTATTGCAAAACCATACTTATTATCATTGATAAATGCAATGAAAACATACCCAAAATTCATGAAATTGTGAATGGACTTGTCATCCTACTCTAAAAACTACACGCGTCTTAAGATTACACCTGACTTTCTTTGTCAAAAAGGATTCCTAATTAATTGAAGAAATTACGACTTTTTGTAGTTCTTGTCATCCAAGATATTGAAACTCAACATACCATATGGTTGTGGAAACCCAAAGAAAACATAATTATGAAGGGAATCTTGTTAACACAATATAATAATGCTAGATTAAAGTGGAATAATTAGGTGAAGGTCACAAACATAGTTTCCAAATATACACAAACAAATCTAATATAATTTTTCTACATGTAAACCATATCACTTTATTTTAATTTAATTTATTCATTGAAAATAAATAAATTCCCCCTTATTTTTTATCAATCAATGTACTAATCATTTTAGAGAAATAAAATCATTCTTCTTGATTATTGAGCAATGATATGCCTCAAGGAAATTCTGTAAGACATTCTGCGGAATTATGTCCCTCTCAACAAAACAGGAATATTTTCTCTTCTAGCAAAGCCTTCTAATTTAAGGTGGCTTATTTGTATATATTCTATTTTCTGATACTGTCATTTTTAATAGATAATAATTTGTACATTCTGTTGGTTGCCCTCAAAGTTCACACAAGGTGCGAACTTATCCTCTAAAGTCGATATCGACCACATTGTGGTTGGTTTGCTCAAAATTGATATGCGGCTGTATTTGGTATAATTCAAGATTTGTATGGTGAAATTTGATAGACATAGGACATTTAGATAATTAAGTACAATATCCTACGGTTGAATTCCTCTATTTTTTAATTTTTTAAGGTGTTCGCGGATAATAGATTTGGTCGTCTCGCGGTCACTACGGAGCTTATGCTTTGGTGGTTAAAATGAAAGGTCATGGGTATATGCATGGAATAGGTCCAAAAATGAAGCTTTAGTAATGTTCACTTAGAGGTACATAATAGTCCCAATTACTCATTTCCAAACATTACATGGTGTAATCTTAAGCACTATTTTAGAAACACCTATAAGTACCACCAATTCTAACTTTAATAATTTATAATTAATTGTAAAATAGTTGAAAAATGATGATGCTATTTGCTCTTTTTGTAACACTTACTTTCCCCATGTACAAAATATACTTGCATTGTTTACTTTGTTGTAGATCTTCCTCCCAAATGTTGAGCCATTGTTTGAACACCTTACTAAAATGGATTCAACAAGTGTTTGTTTTATCAATTACACTTCACTGCTAATAAATACCTTCTTATTGCACTACAAACTCTGTCTAATTTTTAGGCATGAAGTTTTACTTACCTCTTCATGTTACTCAAGGACACTTAATATTAAAGTCCATTTCCAAACCCTAGGTAGCAACCAATTAGAGTGCTTAGATTGCACAAATAAGTTCTCAAGTGGGCCCAAGGGCTTTATATTGAGAGTTGACCTCCTCCTCTTGAGGCTTATGTGGCCGGTAACATGGCACTGTTCTGGAGGAAAATAATGGACCCTTGCCAAAAAAAAACAAAAAGTCCTCATGAATTTGCAACAACCTTGTGCTCTTAGATTCCTCCAAGCAATCTACGCACTTTTATTGATGAATGTAAGGTCTGGAAATGAGTCTACATCGAAACCAACTCAATTTGTTCAAAATGTGCAATGTAATTGAATTCGGGCCTTCCAAGTGAGCACCTTGACTTTACATTACAATTTTCAATCCATGGTCCATTTTGCAAATTAGGGTTAGAGTGAAGGCCCACTTCAACTTCACACAAGCACAACTCCAAATAGGCCTTGGACCAAGTGGGTCATAAACTAGCCTTTAACCCTTAAAAGTCCCATGGGGATAGTATGTACGCTGTCGTATAATAAGGATTTGCTACCAACAAGAAACTCTAAATTCGAATCATAATAGCTCACTAGAACCGCATTTATTCAAATGTCAACTTCTTTGAACTCAAACCCATTGAAGGTGTGCATTCACCCCAGATATAACCAAAATACACCGTATTCTACTGATCGCCACGGCACGCTCAAACCTTTAAGGGTTAAAACCAATAGATTTCATTATACCCACCAGCATAGGCTGTAGGATCATATCGCAACAAGCACCATTCAGATCAAAACCTACCATGACAGAAAAACTTCTCCCTGGAATCAACAAGCACACACACAACACCAGACAAAACCTAAAATTTTGCAAGCAGAATTACATCGACGAATCATCATCATTCAATTAGCAATTAGTTCCTTCACAAAATTTGGCATAATGTACAAGCACAGATGTCCTCCTTTTGCTATCTACTCTCGATCAGCTCCATATACAGCACAATTCATTTACACTTCTCCATTGCCGAATGCTACTCACTCTCTACTTGTTGCCCTTAAGAGCGTCCTTGGCATTGTCAGCAGCATCGCTCAACCCCTGCTGAATGTTCTCCAACACATTGCCGCCCTTGTTCTTGGCGTCTTGAGCAGTAGAGTCTGCTGCATTCTGAGCCTTGTTCAAGTTCTTCTCAGCATCCTTCTGTGCGTCCTTGCCGGCGCCGAACAACGAGTCCTGCACATACACCACCCAGTTCATTCAATACCCAATTGAAGCCTGGATTCAAGAGCAAGCAAACAGTTTCATGGAAGGCATCCATGGCTAGACTGGATTCCGGAGCATTACCTTGGCATCCTCAAGTGAGTTAGAGATCTTGGCGCCGATGCCGTCGGCACCGTTGGTGGTCTGCTTGGCCTTGCTCTCGGCAGTGCTAGCGGCGCTCTTGGCCTTGCTGGTAGCGTCAGCCTGGGTGCCTTGCAAGTTATCCCTCACGCTCTCAGCGCCCCTCTGCACAGCGGCGGAGAATTGCTCACCCGCATCCTGCAGGTTCTTTCCAACACCCTTCTGCACAAAGCCAAAACATGCACACTCGTCAGCTACAGTCTCAGAACGTACTGTAACATAGCCGGCATCATTGCTGAAATCATGTGCTTACATCTTCGGCGCGGACGAGAACAATGGGTCGCCTTGCAGCAACCCTCACACGGCTGACAGAGGACACACGCTGCCCAGCGAACGAAGACGATGCGATCCCAGCTGCAGGGGTGGCCATGGCGACATTCATGGTAGCAGCAGCCATTTTGAGACTAGAGTGGAGATGTAAGACTAGATTTGAGAGTAGGATACGATTGGAATGTGGAGAGGAATGTGTGAGTGCGATTGCGGTACGATGGGAATGAAGAGAGCAGGGGGAGCATTTGTACAAGTGGCTGGTGATCTGAACCGTACACCTGCTCGCATTCGTTGCTGCGAGCTGAGAGGCCGGTTTAGTAAGCTCAACCACGTGGATGGCAACACTACTCTTTTCACAAAAAGTTGCATGCAACGTAGTTGCAGATCAGTCATTTTCATCCGTGATGGAGCCCGGGCAAAGCAAATGCGGAGAAACCTGGTTTTGGAAAGAGCTGATCACCAGCCATGAATGTGTCGACAGCGACGATTCCGAATGGAGATCCTTCGGGGTTATCCATTGAACATGAGGCTGTAAGCTTGTTAGGGTAATTCAGAGCTGCAAATAACCGGGTTCTGTCACTTATGGAAAATTTCCTGGAGTATGTCATGGCCATTTTGGACAATAATTCATACTTTTTTCAGCGGACGAGTAACTACAATTGGGTTCCTCTGAACGAATATTTCTAGCAGCGTACAATCATATTAGAGTAGCGTCACCGGAATACCCAATCGCTCATGCAACGAATCTTACGAGTGATGAAGTTATTGCTTGCACTGCCTCTGTAAGTAGAGCCATTGCAAAGCCTCTCAATATGATTCGTCCTCATCGCTCAAAATCTGATCTCCCCCCCACCCCCCAAAAAAAAAACCCATCACGCACATGAACATGCATCATTATTTAAGCTTTCGCTTCTCATTTCTGTGCTGCTTACGTAAGAGGTATTGTTGTATCCATGCTTCTTCGTAGCCCTAGAACTCTTCCGAAGCTATGCAATTTCAAAATGTGCAGGGGAAGAATACTTTCGGAACTACCATTTCCGTCCAGCTATGCTCTCCGACGTGCAGCATATCGTAGAGTGCAGTACACATACTTTCCAACCGTAAATTGGTGTAGACACTGCACTTCAGATATTCACAGCATTAATGTAATCGAGACAAATCCCGATGATTTTTAACATATATGAACCATGAATGTGTACCAGAAAATATCCAGCTTCACATGTATGACGCAGATGCGCACTAAAGTCGACGTACACACCAGAATGAATTTGAAGTGTTACAATCAAAGCTCCTCAGAACGTTGCGAAGTAACATCGGAAAACAACTGTTGTCAAAAATGCGACAACGAGTAGAACAATCCACGCCGAGAGATGTCGTACGGTGGGAATCAGAATACATCAGAGCAGAAATGGTAGAACAAAGGCAGGCCATAGCCACTGGATATAAACAATACTTACACGCAAGTAGGGTCAAAGCACGAAATCAATATAAAAGCAGTCTCAAGTATTCCATTTCACAAAATTTGGCATAATGTACAAGCACAGATGTCCTCCTTTTGCTACCATTGTCTACCTACACTCAGCTTCATGTACAACACAGCTCTTTACACGCCTCCTTCGCATTGTCGCTAAATACTAATCACAACGTCTGCATTTACTTGTTGCCGCCGAGAGCGTCCTTGGCATTGTCAGCAGCATCGCTCAACCCCTGCTGAATGTTCTCCAACACATTGCCGCCCTTGTTCTTGGCGTCTTGTGCAGTAGAGTCCGCTGCATTCTGGGCCTTGTTCAAGTTCTTCTCAGCATCCTTCTGGGCGTCCTTGCCGGCACCGAACAACGAGTCCTGCACATACACCACCCATCTCATTTTCAGCACAATCAAATAATAAACCAGAGACATCCATAACGAACTTCTGAGAATGGTGAGCATGGTGTCTTCATTACCTTGGCATCCTCAAGTGAGTTAGAGATCTTGGCGCCGATGCCGTCAGCGTCGTTGGTGGTCTGCTTGGCCTTGCTCTCAGCAGTGCTAGCGGCGCTCTTGGCCTTGCTGGTAGCGTCAGCCTGAGTGCCTTGCAAGTTATCCCTCACGCTCTCAGCGCCCCTCTGCACAGCGGCAGAGAATTGCTCACCCGCATCCTGCAGGTTCTTTCCAACACCCTTCTGCACAAAGCCAAAACATGCACACTCGTCAGCTACAGTCTCAAAACGGACTGTTAACATAGCCGGCATCATTGTTGAAATCATGTGCTTACATCTTCGGCGCGGACGAGAACAATGGGTCGCCTTGCAGCAACGCTCACACGGCTAACAGAGGACACACGCTGCCCAGCGAACGAAGACGATGCGATCCCAGCTGCAGGGGTAGCAACGGCAGCCACATTCAAGTTCATCATGGTCGCCATCGTTTTGTAAGAATGTGCGAAAATGGGAAAATACTAGAGTATGTTGAGAATTGGGAAATTGCGAGATTGGAGAGATGATGGAATGAATGAAGAGGATGAGGGGAGTGGAGGTGTATAAGTACAAGTGGCATGCAATCTGGATCCCTACACTTGGCATTTGCTGTAAGCTCCGCTGCTACTAGATAACAGGGCGGCTCGGCACGGTCACCCACGTGGAACAAGTGCTTCTTTATGCATGTTGGTATGTTTATTCAAGCTTTTTGCGTTTTTTTCAGATGTGTGAACATTGACATTGAACGTGGACTAGTTTTTAGAATTGAACAATGGAAGTTTGATTGTGATTGGCTGGACAAACTCTTCCAAGATAGAAGGATATGCTTCTTTAGTGTTCCGAGAAGATACTGCAGCTGTGACTGCAGCTAAGATATTTTTGTAAATTTGCATGTTCTTGTATTTGGTGCATGTGAGTTTCGTTTAGGGGTTGTGATAATTTATACTTTGTGTGTATGTTAGGATGCTCCAAGTACCAACCAGGATTAAATACTGTAGTGTGCTCGATGACCATTCAATTTTCAGATTAGCAACTTCATTAGTTGGAGGGCAGCTAAGGGAATGAATTTTGGTACATGTGCATAATTTGTTGGAATTCGAACCAATTGGATGATTTAGTTTTGAAGTAGTCTTGGATTAATTATAAATTTTGGAAGTGGAAGTTGTAGAGGTACCAAGAATCTGTAATGTACACATGGAGTACATTGAAATCAAATGCGGAAGCTAAAGTGTCTCAAATGTCCATCTTGCTTTGATGAGGCTACTATGTTTAACGTTGAATGGATGTCGAGCAGTCTACCTTATGGTATAATTATTTAAAAGTGTGTTTGGTTTTAGATACACGTAACTTGGCGTCCATTCCCAAAATACAAAACTAATTCAAGAGGAGTTTTTTATTAGGTCAAGCATGACTTACAAACTTGCCTAAAATGCCAGAAATGTTTCACTAAGTTCAACCATAAAGGAGATACATTTTAACTTTCAAGTGAAGAGGTACTCACAGTGAACATTCCACGATCCTCCATTTAGAATGATGCAAGTTATTTATTCAGCGAGGACTACCTCCTCTAATGTCACTTCGCTGAAAGGGCTACATTTACAATAGGTGAATATATCTTTCACGAAAGTAAAGATATAAGATCCAATCACAATGGCAATGAGTTTGTACTGTTTTTCAAGTGCCAAACTTTACAACATCACTATCAGCACCAAGTCATGGAGATCACAACCAACGCTCACACGAATCGAACCCGGACCCGTTTAGATTGTAATACATATATATCCTTTCCAATCAACTCGGAACCACGACTTGGTGTCCAACCAAGCACAAAAACACCACTTATACTTCCATTGAACCAAGAATATACCACCACAAATAACCACAGGGGTACTAAAGTATCTATTTCCAAAAGGGGTGGAGAGTAGTCTTATAGCAATGACACTTTGCCCATTAGACATTGGCTAATTGTCTAAACGAAATGAATAGACACTCCATTCACGCCAACTTCTTAAGAAGGTCATGGTTTACATTATCTTTCAAGAGATTTAGTGCGTCAAGTCCAATTAGTGTAGGAAAGCGTTACTTGAATCTAGAGAGATTGAATGAAAGGGAAGTATTAAGTTATTCTGGGCCGGGTACGAAAGCATGAGTCGAGTAGTGGAGACCACAGTCTCATTCGTTGAGGAGTGAGTGGGGGGAGTGATGGAAGTGGTGGCCAGGGGGAGGAATGCTGAGGAAGCGCCACAGCACGCCTGCTCTTTTTCCACATGGCGCTGCCCCGGCGCTGTTGCATGGCCTGCACTCCTGCCGCCACCGCAAAGCATTCCACATTCTTCTTTCACTCCACCGTTCGTTTCATTACAAGATCAGCATTCCACCAATCATTTTCCTTTCTCTTTTGCCACTTCTGGATTGGAGCACACCAATTCTGCAAACACTCCTGAGCAGTTTGCAATTTTTCAATTGTTTCTAAGTCTAAGGTAACCTGTTCAATTATTGCTCAACATGGGAAAGCTGTAGTGAAATTAGTCACGCGAGCAATTTCTGTGTATGGGCAAAGTAAGTGGATGATCTGATATACTAGAGTTGTAATTCTTGGGTTCTTTGTTATAAATTTGTGGTCAAGAGTTTGATTTGGTAGGTGTTTCAAAAATGGCACTTCAATGTTCATGGTGTCTGAGTATATTACACATTAGCCATTGAAGTTATAATTCCGTACCTCTTGGGAAGTTTACCCTAGTCCGCCATTTTTGGTACTCCCCCACTTAGTCATAAGGGTACATAGATTGCAAGATGGAAAAGTATGTGTACTCATAAGGAATTCACAAATTTCATATAATTCACTTTAAACTGAAAATGCTACCAATAAACCAAAAGTCATCGGCTAGAAAGTTGTTCACTTATACCTTCACAATACTTTTATACCAACAGTATTAACTAAGAATTTTCTTGGCTCAAGATAATAGTGTGAAAATCATGTCCAAAATTTTTTAGAAGAAATATAGTCCAATCAAGCATTTCTTTTTCTTTATGTGCTACAAGTTTTATGAGGGTAAAAATTATGTAGAGATGTACCTAAGTTACTTAGAAACAAAGATCTGAAGAGCCTCACGCCTTAAGATTTATTCTCAAAATTGGTATTTGGGCTCTTGGACAGTACTCTTTCATATTACAACAATTAGAAAATAAACTTATTCTCTAACTTTGCACATTAAGATCTTACAAATGACCAAGAATTTGAATTTAAAGATTTGGAATTCACAAACAACTTAATCCCTAAACGCCCGAGCCTATTTTTAGCAAAAAAGCACATTTCCATAGAAATCATCATAGATGAAAATCAAGAGAAGCTATTAAGATCTCAACCGTACAAACTTGTAATAGACTTATCAAAGATCATGTAAACCAAAATTTGAGTCATGAGGCCTTATAGATCGGGAGATCATAACATATTAATATAAATAACAAACTCCAAAATTTCATCATTTTCACTTTGAGGTAGAAATGCTACCAATATACCTATTGCAGTTAAAAAATCACCAACTAGAAAGATGTTCACCTTCATCTTAATAAGTCCTTTACCTAACAAAAATTCATCAAAAAAATTTCTTGGCTCAAATAAAAGCCATGCAATGGTAAAAACTACCCAACATTTTACAAAGGAAAAATAGTCCAAAACTAGACCCTTTACATTCAATTTCATGCCTTATCTTCAAAACATCTTCGATCTTGTTAAGGTTTCTACCACGTAGACAAGACTCTAATTGGAGGCCATCCCAAAAAATTAAGTTGAAATCCAACGGTGGATGAGGGAGATATAGCTCCTCAAATATCATCCATTTTCTCACTTTTTCTGTTGACAAAACATCATTGCAAATCCAATAGCAAAATCATTTGGATCAAAAAACTTCTCACTACAAAGTTGTTAAGAATCACCTTAAGATCATGACCATGAAAAAAAATCATGAAAAACTATTTTTAATTTCACATAATTGGCTTGCAATGGTAATACATGCCCCATGCCTGGAAACACAAAAACAAGAGTTGTTTTCACTAAAGTGCATTCCATTAATTCATAATTTATTGTATGGGCTTGAAAATTTTACAACACAAACTAGACTTGATTTGGAACCTAATCCAAGTGATTTCATCCAAAAAAAGACCTCGGATGAAGAAGATATGGCTCTTCAAAGTTTCTGATGTACATCCAAAATGTCGTTTTTCGACATCGTGGGCGTTTAAGGGTTAATTATTGGATCCTTTAGTTACACACATGAAATTACATCAAAAATGAAAATGAAATGCATCAAAATAAGGCGGTTCGAGGGATTTTGGCGGTTTTGAAGCCATTCTCTTTCAATCACAGGTAAAGAACAAAAAGTTTGTATCTTCTTCTCACATATTAACATGTTTGTGGGGGTGAGAATGCTTCTAAAATCATGCCTTCGCACTCTTACTGAATACACAATTTTCTGCCAAGACCACCTCTTTCAGAAGGTCCTATTGTGTTTGTCCTTTTGCCTTCATTTATATTTATAAAAACCCACCAAAACTTCAATTTTGTGTTGAATCTGATTGCGAGAAGTTAAGTAAGGCCATTTAAAATTATGTGCACGAAAGTGGAATATATTTTTATCGAAACATCTTTCATGAGGTATTTCAAGTATAAAGTCATACAAAAATAAAACCAAAACAACAATAGAAATTGCAAGGTTTTCTTACAAATCTTATAAAAATCCTCTATTGACTTTCAGAATGTTCTTAATAGCTCCAATGTATCTTGTAGTGTCTCCTAATCTATTGCTAACAAGTGTCTTAAATATATGAGGTCTTGACTTTGTATTGCAATTTGATTGACCAAATTAGTGGTGTTGTTGTAGTTTGATTGTTGATGCACAATACTCAATACACAAAATAGTGTTAAAGGTTTTTCTAGAATGAATAATTTATGTTGGCATAAATGCGCTTATCAATATGAGTCTTACTTCAACAACATCACATTTAAGTATTATAATAGTTCATTTCCCTCAAATTTCTACTAGTGTAGAATTCAATATTGCTTGGCCAATGTGGGGAAGTGACAATTATCATCAATGTTTTTAATGTCATTAGAAAATTAGATTAAATAAGCACTCTTCATTATTTTTAAAAAGTGGATCTCGAAAAGGATTGACAATATTTCCACTAGTGACTAGTAGCCTCTTGCTTGGCAAGAGTTGATACTATGATTTTTTAAAGAATGTTTTTTGTCTTTAGTGATAAGTTCAAATTATCCTCTAGGCTTTGTACGTTTATTTTCAATATGCGCATTACATTTTTAATTCTCATATCTACCTTTATTATGTATCTAATTTTAGTTCCAATTATTATTGACTCTTAAAGGTCAAAGCTCTTCTAAATGTCAAAAAGGAGTTCATAAAAACAGTCGATGTTATAAGTGTTTGGTTTGCGCAATCCATACGAAGGTGTATGATCAAGGGACACAACACCCAATTTTATCACAAGGATTCAGTGCAAAATCAACGGCTTCCATTAAATTATACCAATTCTTTAACATCTAAGGCCACCCAATGAGCATAAAGAACCCTGCGTTGCCTAATGCTACGAAGAGCAAAACAATAATTATAGTTAGAGCCCACCCGATGTGATTCAACCAAAACGCAATGAGCATAATGAGAGGGAAACAAAAATACGGAAGTGGTCAAAAAGAGCCAATATTGAAAAAAAAGTTGATAGTGAGAATAATCAAAATAGTTAGTTTCTACACTATATTTGTGGACAACAAGATGCGCTTGCTTCTTGTGTGTTACACCCTTGAAAACCTAGATTTGTGATTTCTAAAGTGTATGTGTTATTAGAGTGTTAGTGGAAGCTAGGCTCAACAAGCGAGATCTATGTTGAAATTGTAAAATAGTGGTTCAAATTAAGAAATATAAATAGGCCAATTTGAAAGAATTGTGAAACAATTGTTGAATCTGAAACTTGTACTATATGGCATCAATCGAGGCATAAAGCAGTGAACTGACTAAAAAAAAAAGCAAATTGACTGAAGTGAGGATGAAAATGTAGTGCTTCATAGTGCAATAATAATTTAGCAATACTAGAGTGACAATTAAAATTCACAGTATATTGTTGAAGAAAAACGATCATGCTTTTTGGGCTTCTTCAACGTAGTCTTAAATATGTTATTGATATATCTCTTATTATTCATTAGGGCTCTACAAACCTATAATGAAGGTTGTTATTTTCCCTTCAACTTGGGTGTATGGACATGAACATGTACAAGTAAGGTACTAAATCCTACGAATCAAAATATGCACCCCTTATTGAGAATACCCCATGATGCCTACAACCAACTTTTGGTGGCATCCATCTTGTTTGGCTCTTCAACGACAACTGGGTCCTCGTTGCCGTAACTGTCAACGATTGATGTGACTTCCGTCAACGATTGATGTGACTTCGGTCAACGATTGAAATGACTTCCGTCAAGTCGACGAGAAGAAGTCGACGTTAGTTGGGGAGGTGGCTTCTTGACGAAGGCTCTCCGGCACAACATGGCGGGTCTTTCGACATTCGAATGCTTTCTTCCGTTTCAAACCAGCTTGCCGAACTGCGTGAGGGTTTATCGATGCATGAAACGCCGAAGCATTTCTGTGGCGTACGCCAATTTTTGGAAGCTTGAGCTATCACATGCGATTCGCCGTTTCTATTGAGGTACAATGTGTGCAAGAGGCTGAAATTTCTCCTTTCCTTTCCATCACTGCAATTCGCCTTGCCACAAGTCTCTCCTTCAAATCCTAGCTCCTCTTTTGAGCACTTCCATTCATGTTACTCGCGGTAATGCCTTTGCTGCCATTTCCGCCGAGGATTGCTGTGAGTAATCGCGGATTACGATTTCTGCCGCCCTAGCTCCTCTTTCTGCTCTATTTTCAAACCTCGGACGCATTCAGCCAATTCTTAGGTTTCAGCATGATATTGAGTATTTTTCTGATAATTTGTTTATCTGATGTAGGATTGCAACTATATCAAGAAAATAATTTCTGAAATGGATTAGCTTTTTCGCGGAGTAATGATGGTAGCCTCGGGGCAATCTGGAGTACGTATGTTGTACAAATTTATGTAGCATTATGACGGCAGCCGAGGCGTTGGGCTGCCAAGCGTGCGGATTACCAATCACACTTTGCCTAATATGTTCTTGTCCAATACCTATATCTGGAGCTGATGACACTTCATTTAAGAGCTGTCGGGACTGTGGAGTTCTCAATCCATTAGGTACTTGCCCTTTCACATTGGCTTTGGTAATTTGCACTGTGTTTTATGCTTTATGAAGTGTTCTGATGAGAGCAATGCTGTCACACCTGACTTATGTTCACAATTTTGAAGGTGACAGGTACCGCGAAGTTCTGGACATTCCTCCAATTTCAGCACTTCCATCAGCTATGGTGCGGCGAGCTCAGATTGCTCGTGCTGGGAGAAGACCTTACGTTCTAGCTAAGCATGCTCATTTCATGCACTTGAGTTCAATCAGTAAATCAAAGGGAGGGGATGAAAATGGAGACTCAGATTCATACGCAATCCCCATGCGCGAAATTTCTGCACGACTATCTTCGAAAGGGACTCCAGTTCCGGGAGTAATTGTATCTGCTGAAGAAGGTCTCCCTTTGACATTCTTACCTTATATGCAGGACACGGTAAGGTCTACTTTTTGAGATTACTTGCAAATGTTGTGGTTCAGTCATCGATTGGGCAAATCTGCAATATATCATATTTGCCACGCTACACATGAGAATTTTATTGCGAGGTGAAGCACGCGTTCACTTTGTCTTTTTGCAGAAGGGAGCGAAAGTACATCAGGAAGCAGTATGTGCGGGAATAAAGGCTGTTGAAGCGAAGCGCTTCTACCCATTTTCGGATTCTGAGTCGCCGGTGAAACGCATGTCTGTCATAATCCCTTGCTACTCTTGACCGGGTCAGTAAGTTGGGTTCTGTTCATTTTGCACCTACTACAACACATATGGATACATAGAGAACCTAATATATAAACTGAATTGGCATAATAAATGTTATTCTTGTAGGTGGAGGTAGTTTATCTGAGAGGTCAGCACGTAGTCCTGTGCTGTGGAGATCACATTTGGATCATGTCATTGTTTGTACCATGTACATTCGTCAAATTTGGTCGGTTTTTTCGTGGTCGGAATCTTGGTGGTTCCCGTACAATTTCTTCACTGACATCGTGATCACTGCAAACCAGGCGGCTCTCCCCGACGGAAGAAGTAACAGACCAGGTTGAGAAACATTCGAATGGAAGTATCTATTCAACTCCTCACCAAGCTCGAGTAGCTCCAAGCCATGCAGGCTCTGCACCGACCACCTCCAGTGAAGCTCTCATGAACGGTTCTACAAAGTTAGGAAAATCATTAGAAAAGTTGGCGGCCGGTTCGGGGATTAATACTGATCTTATCACTCCTGTTAACACAAATTCCACAAGGCCAACCACAGCTGAGGCTGATGATGAGGAAATAAGGTCTACTCCTGAAGCTGCATCCTCCATTCCAGTGGAGGCCTCACACAATGTCGGGCATAAAGCTAACCATCATTCTTCTAGCCCAATCGAGCTTCCTGGGTCTGCAATTCACGGGCTAGGTGACGAGGTTGCGAAATCTACCTCACTTGGAAGAGTACCTTCGAATGTGGAGGATGCACAAGGCCTCACTGCAGGCATTGCAAACGCAAATGGATCGGTAGAACATCGTCAAGCGAACTCGGAGCACGTACAATTGATTTTTGAGACACCCATCAAAGTGCCAAGTACCGATGCGCTGAACGGTGATGCCAATTGCGGCCTCAACCCCTTAGAACGTGATATTCCTGTAACTGGAACAGAGGAAGTTCCAGTTCATCTTCATGGTAGAGTCTGCTCGGAGTGTGGTGAAGCGAGTGAAGGATCTGGAAGGCCTTCTCGGAACGTAGATGAAGCAGGGTTCATGCGGTGCTGCACTCAAATTCTGGAGTTGTATTGCCCGCACACTCTAAAAGCTGATATGCGTACTACAAATTCATATCCGTTGTGCTGCCCTCTTCCTAGATACCCGTTGCCTGCAGGCTCCACATCCTCGAGCAGGGTGTGCCGGTCTTACGTGACTCAGTTCACTGTAGATACTTTGAGGGCAGCCCATACCACGCTTACATCAACTACACAAGAGTCAACATCTGAGGAAGTGGCGTCCGTTGAGCGAGCACTTTCAATGGCGGAGCAGTTCCTTAAGTCAAAAAGTAGAATGAAGCATAATCAAGGTCTGATACAGGAAGTTGAGGCTGCCAGCGTTCAGGCATCTCGAGACTTCAAGGCATATGGGGATCTCGGAGAGTCTTGTGCCCTTGCGAGTCGATTGATTCCTCGACTTCTCACGGAAGAGAAGCAACATATGGAGGAAAAGGCGAAGAACGACGTTCAGATGATGGGTACCTTTTTGCAAGACATCAACAAGTTGTTGACAAGCTGCTTTCAGTACGTGGGGAAGGTCGTGGAGGCGTCCTTGCTTCCAGTAGATGACAACCATGCAACTTCGAATGCACTTTTTGCCTTGGATCTGGACAACAAACCTGATTTGGAGGCAGTCCGAATCGCCGTTCCTTTGTGGCTTCGAATGTACCATGATGTGGCCCATTCTTTAGGGCTTCTGAAGTGACCTTCACTGTAAGTTCCTTTTTAAGGTTATATTTGTTTATCCATCTCACGTTCTTTAGAAATGCATTTCAGTATTGCAATTGAAATCCCTTTTCGGGGAGTTAATGAAAGTACACATACAACTGGGCAGCAGAGTGCTCTCGATGATCAGAGTGCATTTTAGTAGTGCAAGTCCCTGTTGTATTTGCGCTCGTCAATAGAAGTGGAAAGCTACTCTTCTACTCCTTTCATGCAACATGCCAAAACAAGCTCCCAAGTACTCGCAATATGCACATGGATATGGCTTGCACGTTCTTATGCACATGTCTCGGGGCCGTCTTTGGTTGAATACTTTACATTTACCGAAACATTTACAGCTTTATAAGTTGACTTTTTATCCAATCAGGGTTATTGCATTGCTGAAGAAGAACATCTCTTGTTCTGCATGCTTTTAAGAATATTTCTGTTTCAGAAGGGCCTCCCGACCTCTCGATTCGGAATGAATTGGTGGTAGAAGCTGCTCGATTAGCGGATGCAGCCGCTTCCGAGTTCGCTGGATTCTAAAGTCACGTCTCATCATGGCTCGTTAGCATGGAGATCTCCGCTTTGTACATTCGAATCTTTTCGTTATTATGCCATCATTCTGTGAATCTTGTGAAGGAGTCGCTTTTTAAGCTGTTCAGATGGGGTCTCCTGTTAACATTCTGTATCTTGCAATATTGGAAGCTCTTTCCCTGTACATTGGAGCTCTGTATCTTGCAACATTGGAAGTCCTTTTCGGTTAAAGTGGAGCCGTACATCTTGCAACATGAAGTCCTTCGTTACGGTTAGGAATGTGAAATTCTAGGGGAGTTATGATTGTAAGTGCTTACAAGTATTGTATGAATAGGGAAGTTTTGTCTTTTCTATTTGGCAATCTCTGAAAAACAAGAAGCTACTCATTCCACCACTCCAAGTATAGTGAATTCCTAAAATGTACTAAAGTAGATGTTCATACCTTTTAGCTTGTTGTTTGATTTATTTTCTTGTCATCAATGTGTTGAGTCATCAAGGGAGCAAATAGGGTAGTTTGAAGGTTAGTATGTAAGCCCTTTTACAAACAAAATTTGATCCGTATATTAAACACATGTGTCAACTTGCAGTAGTATGTTTGAGTTGCATGTAGTGAGAAATTAGGATTTAAAATTTAATTGAGAAAGATTAACATATTTGATATCTTTACATTGCCTAAATATAGAAGGGATTTGAAGAAAAAATTGATAAGTTCATCTGAATCTCTAAAAAATCCAAGTGTTTTTTGGACCTTCAAAATCAAAAGCTTGCAACTTTCTACCACATTGTTGAATTGAGGTACGAGCAATTTTTTTGTCTTTTGTTTGTACTTTCAACTATAGGATTTTGAACCTAGCTACTATCAAAAACCTTGTAAAATCTACGCTATTGGATTTGCACCATATGTGAGATTGTAAGTTAATGCAAATTGTTTTTTGGGCACTCTTTGGAAGAAATAACAATACTCATTAATTGTTTAATATCCCTCTCAATTACTCTCGCTAATTCTAAATCAACCAAATAATTTTGACTTATTATTTTGATAATTCGGTCAATTTGATACTTAGTTAACTTATTAACTATAATATTATTAGCCTTCTATGTGCGAAGGGGGAATTAAATATTGCTACCCTAAATATTTTTCTCCTATTCTTTCAATGTAGATAATCAAGATGAGGACCAGTTTGTCTGGGGGGCCGTGCCACAAGGAATTAAATACTTGGAAATTGGTAATTCCTACAAATATCTCCATCTTGAACCTTGTCCATGTTCATGTCCTGACCCTTTTTCGTGTCCCTCTCTCAAGCCTTGTTACTCTCGCCTCCTAAAGTCCAATACCCTCCCAAACTCTTACCCCCTCCCAAAGCCTCACTCCATTCCATACCTTATCTTTGTTCTTGTGCCTATCCAATCCAAGGTAATTAAGATAAAAAGGCAAAAATGCTTTAATTTATGCTTTTATACTTTTATACTTTTCTACTTCTCTAACATTTAAAAATTAGGTCATTTTGGTAATTTCCAAAATTTTGGGACCATAAATACTTTGAAATTTCATAACTTGCAATCTCCATGTCAAATTCGTGATCCGATTGTTCATAGCACTCTTATAAAAATTTGCGCTTCCAACAACACCTGCGACACCCCAATCGACTACCGGTATTGGTCTCCACGACCTTGTACAACAACACTTGCAACTCCCCATACAATGAAACAAGCACATGTTTATCCCTAAAGGCCTAAGCAACCTAAAGGGGACTTTTGTTGTTTTAAACAACCTAGACGAAAGGGTTAAAATAAATGTTTTAATCTAAGTTTCTTACTAGAAGTTTACTATACTACAAGGTGTGTGTGTGGGAATTTGCAAATCAAATTCTAAACTATGAATTTTTAATGCAGATTTTAGTTTTCAAGCCCAAATAGGGCAACAATTTTATTTTATTTTTTAGTGTTTTTTGTTTATATTTTAAATTATTCTGGAAATATATTTATGATGATACTACTACTGAAATTTTCAAAATTACATAGTTCAGGCTCTTACTAGTTTCACAAGGCAACCTTCAAAATTTACGAGAGCAAGCTTTAAAGTTTGTAAAAAAAACTTGATACATTAACTTTGTATGTTACGATCTCACAAATGGTAAAGGTCCAACGGTTGTAATTTGACATGGGTGTTAGTGCATGTAATCAATTTGAAGAGTTTATGGATGGAGATATGCAAAAAGTAAAAAGTATTGAATCATATTCCAACTTGCACAAAGTCGTCAAAAATTGCAGTTTTTAGTTTTGAAGGCTCAAAAACATGCTAAGGTCTTTAGGGACTAAGTTCGTAGAGGGGTCACTAACTTTGCTCAAAAGTGGAAGGGGCAAAAATTCTCAACCATGAAATTCATAAATTTTAAGTCGTAATTTCCCATGCATGCTATAAAAAGTATCCAAAGTCAATAGTATTCAATTATATCATAATTACTAGCTTTATCTAATTGTTATTGTTATTGAACCAATTAATGTATTAATCAGTTGAGAGGAATGCAATCATAAACGAGAATACCATAGCTACTTGACAAGGGAGTTTCTTGTGTTTTTTTGTACTTTTACTAAGAGTCCCCTTACACTATGGACCAAGAGCCGTGGCCGAGAAAATTAAAATCATTTTCATGGTCATGGCTCTTGGCCAAGAGCCATGATCATGATAAATCAAAAATGAATTTTTGAATGGCTTGGTCACTCTTGTAATGTAAGGTGGATTCGGACCGGGACAAGTTTAAGCTCAATCCTCTAATATAAATCCTCATCATTCTTCCTTTTACCCTCCCCTAGTATCCTCCTCTCTTTTTAAATAACTGTACATACAATAGCTAATCAATGATTTTAAAGCCACATGGTCTCCTTGATTATAGTTGAGTCACTTCAACTCAACTATAATCAAGGAAACCATGATAACAATATCAACTATGGAAAATTACCAAACTTTGGGGACCTCAAAGTTAGTGATCATTCTCCTTTATTCAAGGTAGCTCAAAGCCAAATGTAACCAGGAGCACTTTACTCTCCAATCACAAGTTTTAGAAGGCCGTGGTCAAACTTCATGGTCCATAGTGTAAAGCGACCCTAAGCATTACTAGCAGCTTAATATTTGTGTACTTAGAACCTTTTCATTTATACCTCCTTGCAAAAACATCAATTACATCAACAAACAAATGTACAAATGCTAAAGATACACTACGGTTGGACTACCTAAAAGCACCAGGGGACCCAAAAGCGCTCTGTACGTCATTTGTAGATTGTGAAAATACAGATGTACCTCATTTGTATATAACACAATTGGGTCAAATCTTACCTAGCACTTTGAATTTTTTTATAAAGTTCACAAATGCGAATTACATGTTGCAACTTTTTGTAATCCTCCTGAAAACCTATTTTGAATGTGGTCATAATTTTATTGTGAATTTACTAGTGCTAAAAATAGGTCAGATCTCTTAAGTTGGTGCTTTTAGGACACTCAACCTTATGTGTACTCAAGCAACTTACCTCGATATATGATACAAAATATATTATAAAGAGTTCACCTACTCAAATTCAAATAATTGGGCATTTTAATGGAATCGTCCCAATCATAACCAAATTGCAATATTCATTAAATTATTGTCCACACCAAATTTTGTCTCGACCTCTTGACTTTGCTAATCAACAGTGGTTTTCAATAAAATAAACATTAAAACAATAAAAAAAAAAAAAACAATAAGACAAAAATTAGAAGAATTAGAAAGAACACAAAAGCACCTAGATGAATGGCCAGCCACCCACAATGGTTATATTAAGCAAAAGGTTGTATTCTGTCCCTCCATTTGCTGTCAATATTCTTTTATGGTCAACTCTAAAGTTGACTATGTCGTTGATTTAATCCAAATAAAATTCTATTTGTATGCCTATGGTCAACTTGCATCTCATTTACCATGACGTGGCAGAGGAAGTTCTTGTATTTTATCTCAGCAATAAAAGAATCTGTATATTCATGTAAAAAATAGAAAAAAAATTAAAAACCCATAATTTAAGGTAGATTTATTGCGTAATGAACTAGCCAAATAACTTTGGTAAAATGTGATGTGATTCAGCACGAAACTTTCTTGCCAAGTAGCTGTGCTACTTAGGTTCATGATTGTATTTCTCTCAATTGATGAATACATTCAAGATTTAAAAATAAATAAACGATGGGGTTATATTACCATTTGATTTGAATCCTCAATAGTGTCTTGTTCATTCAATGTACCGTAATGGAGATTCATTGTATGTATGCAGTATTTAACTAAATATGGACTTTGGCGTCAATTCTGGACTGAAACATGGTAAGTGGGATGGGGCGATCTCCCGATTTCTTCCAATAAATAGGACTAATGACATGAAAATTCACGAGATCAAACTGAAAATACAATCCATACCAAGAAATAGTGGAGGAAAAGAAATAGTGGAGGAAAAGAAATAGTGGAGGAAAAGAAATAGTGGAGGTACATAGGAATGATACCAATGTGACACAGAGTGGCCTTAAACTATTATCTTAGCGGTTTCGTCTTAAGATTAATAAGAACAAATATGTTTCCACAAAATCTAATCAGGTTGTACTAAGTATTGAACAAAAATAAAGCTTGACAACATTCGAAGGGAAGATCAGTGGCCACATGAATCGGGGTCAGCCATAGAATCGGGGGATCGCCCCATCGCCGCCCGTGTCCATTCTAACTGAAGTTCTAAAGATAAAAGATTCAAAGGCAAGTAACGTTTTGAAAATTAGAAAAGTAACCTTCCATTTTCTGAAACCTTTGGACCAACAGTGGATGAATATTACTGTGATGGTATGGTGAACAACCTAAGAAGTGTAATTAGCGTATTACACGAACTAATAAAATGTCACACGAACTTCATAGCAAATTCCAAGAAGAACTCGAGAATGCGCGATAGCCATACAATCGGGGATCGCCCCATCGCCGTCCGTGTCCATTGTAATAGAAGTTGTAGAGTTAAAGATATCAAAGGCAAGTAACGAATCTAGGTTAAGGTATTGAGCAAAAGGTATCAAGTAAGAATCTCTATTTCTTCCCGAATTTCAAGCAATAAATTATACAAAGGATCCCCCACGTGAAGCCGTCAAAAGCTACATATTGTTAGAATGACTGCCATGAGAGTCAAGTACACCTATACAAAAGAACTCAAGTGCGGCATAGCCTCTCACAAGAGTCGGCGACGGAATTTTCCATCCATCTCAGAGTTCAAGAGGAATTGACTAACACTATCATAAGAACGAAGAGGCATAATAAAGGGAAGCAACGTCGTAGAAATATTTGGAATGACGTTCCGAGAATTTGGAAACTCGAGCTCCCCCAACCAGGACCTTGGAAAATAGCAGCATGAATCACCATTCCGCCTATTCCTCCATTGGCAGTCATCCACCATCAATATACGATCCGGACGACAAACTTTCCAAGTCCTGGAACCTTTCATTAGCCGCTTCATGAACTTCTCGCAGTAGGGGTACCAGTCTGGATTATGGCATTTATTTCGTCCATAAACAAATAATAGTGCGAGGAAATTTCTGCGGCAAAGAAAAATTCAATAACATGTCGAAGTCGACCAAACAGGCATCGATGACCAAATGCCAACATAAAAATGCTTCATGAGATTCCGGAGAAAACCATGCAATCCGGTCGCCGACGGATTCTCGTTGCGTCAAACTCCGCAGGTTGATGCCCATGTAATCCTCAAAGCAAAGTACACCGTTGATGTAAAAACACAATCACGTTCGCAATAGCCGATACAAGCGTTAACGTGATATCCAACTCATGGTAAAGAGTTACAATAGCATATCGGGAGATCGCCCGATCCTTTGTGACGAAATAGTTCATAGCAACTTATTTCTTAACTTGATAATAAAAAAAGAATAGTTGTCTTTGGTGATATGTGAAGCGTCAACATAAAAGTAATTCATGAAAATCCCCTTCCACTACTGTAACCAAATACTAATACCTTTTCAGTAAGCAATGAATGATAATCAATGTTATGGTATGGTCGACAACCTAGCAAGAGAAATTAAAAGAAACATACTTATAAAATGTCACACGAACTTGATAGCGAAGTCCGAGTTAGAATCAGCCTGAATGACCAATAGCCATACCTATCGGGGATCGCCCTATCGACGTCCATGTCCAATCTAACTACTGTTGAAGAGCATAATGAATAAAAGGCAAGTAAAAATGTCAACATTAGAAAAGGATCCTTTCATTTACTAATACGTTTGCAGTAGTCTTTGGACAAAAATTAATGTTATAGTATTGTCATCAACCTCACGAGTGTAATTAGAAGAAACATAATTATTAAGTATGATGATGAGTTGATAGCGAAGTCGAAGGAGGAATCAGGCTGAACGACCAATAGCCATACCAATCGGGGGATCGCCCCATCGACGTCCATGTCCATTCTAACTACTGTTGAAAAGTTTAATGAGTCAAAGGCAAGTAACGTATCTGAAAATTAGAAAAGAATCCATTCATTTACTAATACGTATGTACTAGGCTGTGGACAAAAATTAATGTTATGGAACGGTCGTCAACCTAAGAAGTGTAATTAGAAGAAACATACTTATTAAGTATCACACGCAGTTGATAGCCAAGTCCAAGGAGAAATCAGGATGAACGACCAATAGCCATACCTATCGGAGGATCGCCCTATCGGGGATCGCCCCATGTCCATGTCCATTCTAACTACTGATCAAACGTTTAATGAATCAGAGGCTAGTATTGAATCACAAAACTACAAAAGTATTCATTCATTTACTAAAACCTTCGCACTAGGCAGTGGATGAAAATTAATGTTATGGTATGGTCAACCTACGAAGTGTAATGATAAGAAACATACTAATTAACAATTACAACAACTTATACAATCTTGGTCCACGAGAGAGAGCAGCGGTGATCATATCGGGGATCGCCCGATGGCCGCCGTAGTTCAAGATTCTAAGTTCATTGGTCAAAATACGAAAAAACACATTCTAAAACATAAAACAAAAAACAAAGATAAGAGGCCGGAGACTTTAATCACTCCATCGCACTACCTACGTCTGAGACTCCAAAATCCTCACTTGAACATTCTTGTCGATGGCATCTCCGGCCACCGGAAGCGGATTCTTTGGTGACATAATCTTGAACAGATAGACTGAGTCAAAAAGGCCTTGTAGCCAAGGCCGTAAAACGAGTCTAAGAAGATATCACTTGATCACCATGCCAAGATGGTGGGTGGGGATGCGGTATGATTGGCGTTGAGCGAAGACTTCAACGGAGAATCATCCACTAATACAATACGATCGGGAGTATTTAAAGACAAACGCCATTGCACAACGGTTAGATCCTTGAGATACAACGTCTTGTTATTATCGAGCACGTTTTATTGAACGAACAATCGGCTTGAGAAAGTCAGGCGGCTCTGTGCGTTGAAGGAGCAACCCTTCGTGACCACATTCACCATATTGGCGACATTCTTCGAGGTAGCGGAACTCCATATCACAATTTGAGCCCGGCTTCTTACAAAATTCAACAACTCCGCACAACCAGGTCGAGGATAAACAATCCCTCGCTTACCCTGTTCGAAAGGGCTTCTATAACAGAGGACCCCATTTAAGTCAAACACTACAATGTATCGTGGTGGCGGTACCTTTGTTTTTTCTTTTGGGAGGCTCGGCCCGATAACTCCTTTCGGGAGTCTCTCTGCAGGAAATCAATATTGGAATCGGCAGATTAATCAGTATGGTAAAGGAAGAAGCTGAAACCATGAGCAAGAACGATGAGGAAATTAACTACGTACCCTTGGGATCATTACACTGTACCACCTGTTCCACAGGACTAACCGCACTTGTGTGCAAAGATCGAGATCGGGCGACCGCCCGATAAGGTGTTTACATCGACTAAGTGCTCCCCCTGGGAACCAATAATTATCAATACCAAATTAACATTGAAACTTGGAATTCAGTAGTAGGCATAAAGTTAAACACCATGTGCAAGAAATTGCAAGGACTTGCTCTGAAATACCTCAGAAATTAGTGGTAAAGTGTCATGTCGGGACTTAATGGACTTTTCGTTGTGTCGCGAGGCTTTTGATACCGGAATATTTTTCACCTTCGTCCTCCCTCCTTCCTCCCGCCCCTCAGCTGTCAACAAGTCCCTGACATTCGCCTTCCGCTTATTTGAAGGCTCTAACTCCTGCGTTACTAACAAAGCTTTCCCGCGAGGTTCTTCACGAATAGCCAAGGCGTCGAAAACAATCTCCGTTGAACGCTCCACCGCCTCAACTCCCGCAGATGACTCCTCCATTGCAGTATCTTCAACTTCCGCGGAAACGGCCTTGTCCCTAGGTACTATACAGAAACTGCCCGCTAAAGGAATGTCCTGAGAACGAACTCCGTCAGGATGCTCACTTGCACGATCGCGAGCTGGACTCATTCTCTCGAGATCAGTCATGGAGTCCACCATGCATGAGTCCAGAGGTTCTACTTCGCCGGCACCCGCATTTGCAGCATCAATGATGGGGCGATCGCCCGATAGCCCAATTAAAGCTAGTGCTGTGTCTGGAACTGATCCATCCAATGAATTCTCTTGAATGGACGCCTCAACGTCCGCATTAGCTTCGTTAAGGGGTGACTCTGCCATCGCATCTTCTTGCGACTGTGAAGCATCCTGTCTGCTTGATGATACAACTTGGTTAGAACCGATGCCGGGGATAGCTTCCGATCGCAGCTGAGTAGAACGATCGATGGGATTCTCAGCTCTTTGGGGTTCGTCAGTGTCGGACTTCTGAGGTGAAGAATTCCGTCGCTGTTCAACTCGAGTCACCTGTATTAAGGTCGATGTAGTGGGGTTAGCTACCATGTCACGGACTGGATGCACTTGTTGCATGTCATATGCAAGAGTACGCAACGGCAGGTGCCTTGTATGAACTCGCTCCGCATACTTTCTAGCTATAGAGATAGAATCCCTATAGCCTGATCCAGGCAACTGAGCCCACGAATTTTCATCAGTGAGATCAGCGTTAGACATAGAAAGTTTCCCGACATACATATTAGCATGGAACAGTACTTCCTGCATGGGTCGCGAGAACAAGTAGAGTCGGCAAAAGTTAATTAAGGATGAATTGATAGAGTGCCATATATCTCTTTACAAAAAGCTTAGAAATGTTTATCATACCAGGCTCGAATCCTCGGCAGCATGAGTTCGAGCTTCGTCATTGCCTAGTTGAAACAGTGCCCTGGCCGCAGATGTAGTTGTTCCCGCATTGGACTGTGCATGGGGTGCGAGGGATGCAGAATCAACGTCCATAGCGGCGTTGCGTATGCTATCGTCAGCCCCGTCAATGCTATCGCCGGTGTTGGGGCTTACAAGATCGACATCGATGTTGCGACGGGAAGCTGATCTAGTGTTATGCATCGAAGTTGTGGAAGGGTCCGTTGAACGACGAAGAACTGCACCAGTACTTGTCGAAAGAAGAGATGACGGCGCAGGATTCTCGAAATTGACATCTTTGGTGATGACAGCCCACATTCGTTCGGTTCGACTTTTGGCATCGTCCAGCTTAGAATCGTTCTCAACGAATTCCAAGACCGTGGCGTTGTTCCTCTGCGCATGACTGAGAGCGTGACATAAGAAGATTAGTGAAATCCTCTACAAGGATGGGGCGATCCCCCGATGCGCACGACAGGTAGAGTGATAGAAGAAGGTTAGTGAAATTCACTACACAGATGGGGCGATCCCCCGATGTGGATGACAGGTAGAGAGACAAAATAGAGTTAGTGAAATCCTCTGAACGGATGGGGCGATCCCCCGATAAACTACCAGGTTTACATCACAGAGACACTACTGCCACTGAAGAACTTGATAACTTACGGTCCGGCGTTAGTAAAATTTGGTCCTCCGTGCAGATTGACAAGAAGTATATCCTGCCTAAGAAAGAAAGGAGTGAACATTGCCAAGGCGGTGCTCAAATTCAAAGATGCGAGTTCCTTGAATTCGCCATTCGCGGTCGACGGTGTCATCGGCAAATCGAATCGGCCGAGTAGAGGGCCGACGACCTCTCCCGAGATCCCCTCCCGCTCAAGTAGAAATCAAAAAGTCGAACGTCTTCCACGAGTGGTTCTTCCAAAGATGAAAACGATATATACGAGAACACGGGAACCGATGTCACATGGAGGAAATTCATCATCGAGGTTGTGGAAGGTAGTGAACCACATGATAATCCCATGGTGATGAGCTCGATCTTCTCTTCCGCACCTCTATCTCCTTAGCAATTTGTGACATTCCGTGCACGTCCGTAATAATGATTGCGGTGGATGAATATCGATTTTTGCGTTTTCCTTCACTCGCATGCGTCGAAAATGCCGAAAGTCTTCTCGTCTTCAAGCAATCTTGGCTTCGACTTTCCATTCTCTCGGTTGTGAAGCGAAAACAGAGGAAGAGGAATTTTACTTCCTCGTTGTTGTCCATTATCCAGTCAAGAACCTCGCCATTCTCTTTCATCATCGGGCATCGAGGTTCCTTTTAAACCGATCAAATGTGGCGCATTTGTACTTCTTGAAAACGAATCATCGACTTGAGTTCGAGTCGGTCGATTGCCCCCTCGCCATAGGACTCGTAGACGCTCTTGATATGTTCGGGAGGTCGCCTTCCTTGGGATTCTTCACTAAGTTGTCGAGTCGGCGATTAAAGTAGAGCTCACCCTCCGGGAGTTTCGATTCGCGAAAGTAGTGCCATCATAGTGTCGCGAGTATAACCCCGTTCCCTAGCGAGATCATCCCATTCAAGCGCTGTATAAGGAACGTATTCTGCCTTCTTGCTAGGAAGCGGCTTATCCTTAAAGAGATTCATAAGCTCGTCCTTCATGACTCGGATCCTCTTCTCCGGTTACAAAAATCCACCATCGACATCAAAGTTGGAGGTACGCTTTTCGAGTGTGTACTCTTGACGCAGATTTTCTTCTCCCGGATATAAGTGGCAACAACGCGACATCCTCATTCCGCATATTGTGCAGAATCTTTAAGTCGTTTTCAACAAAATTCTTCCTGCCGCTAAACCCTTGCTCATGCGGAGGTACTACCTTTCCCCATTGGTCAAGAAGTCTTCCTGCTAACCACTCGTTCTCAATCGAAACCCACTTGTCGAAATGATCGTTCTCGAGGTAAAGCAACGGAAGCCTACCGTCACCCGCATTCTTGGATTTCACTGTTTTTCCTGCGAATATCAGCTTCACCTTTGGAAGAAACTCATTCTGCACAGAAGAAACAAATCGTTGTGAGCAAGCCTGTTTGGCATGGGTGGGTCGCCCCATGCAATACCCTACACACCAGGTACTCAGAAATCACATGGGGCGATCGCCCGATGAGTTCATCAAAGTCAAATAAATATTCTCAGATACCATTTTGAATCCTCTAATCAATTTGTACATCGGGCGATCGCCCGATGGTCTATATGAAAATCAAGCTCGGATCTACCACCTTCGAATATGAACATAATAAGGTCATCTCACCTTAAATTGAGAGGAATGCACGCGTCCACATAAAGCGGCATCGGCTTTCCCATATCGTTCCACGCTACTCGGCGTTCGCGAGTTTATTGCGTAAACGTTTGTTCCGTTCGCCGCCCGCAACATCTTGATTTAAAACACGGGAGAGGTAAAGTAGCTTCTGGAACTGACTCTCAGGGCACCAGACTGGGATGATGCTAAACTTTTCCAGCAATCCTCTCTTATAGTCAGAAAGTCGCTCCTTATTCGCGAGAACCTTCTCGGTGAGTCAAGCATCGTGTCTTTGGCCACCAATGATATAGTAGTGAGTAGCGACTTGAATGTCCTTCTTCTCGGGCTTCGTTGTGAAGTATATCGGCTTGTTGTTCAGGAATCCCTTAAGTGGCAAAACGATCACCTGAGCTCTAACCATGCTCATGTCTGGCACGATTTCTACCGCCATCGCAATGCGATCAACCCTGTCTTGAACCAGGCCTCGGTACACAATCTTCCCGGGAGGAGCGCGGTGAAGGTGGTCGTAGTGCACATGGAGCTCCTTGCCGTCTGCACCCTTCCATGATTCCATCCCGACATTATCGTCTGAATGATGAATATACGAGGGAGAGAACTCGGTATCGTATAACTTTTCGATTTCTTCCTCAACTCGGGAGTTAACCGCTTACTATCTTGGCCGAGAAATTCCGCATCTGCGAGTGATAGTTTTTTGCCGCTTTCTACTTTGTCCGTTGTACCCTTTTTGGACGTTTCGGCTTTATCGGTGACTTCCGCTTCTTGCTCGCGGATGCAGTTGGCGGCGGGTCCTCCCAACAACAAGCAGATTCGTCTAGGGCATCGATGAGAAGCTCCCACGACTTCTCAATATCCTCCACCGTAGTCGTGGGTCGTCGTATATTTCAAACCCCCTCTCGATGTGAGATCGATAACGCCGAGTCTAACTTCCCAGCGTCAACACTCAGTCCATATCGTCGGTTATTCTTCTCCTTCCCGAGTGGCAGCTCTTCAATTATTAGTACAACCTGCAGCCCATTATTTCGTGGCACCTTCATTCCAAGAACTTGGACACCTACTGCTGTACTCTTAAACTTCCCCCCTCCTGCCACTAATACCGGGACGATACGGGCTCGCTCGTCTGGTTTCTTTTGCCAAATCAACCCCCAGGCTTCTAGTTTAGGATCAGCTGTGAAAGTAATTCCGACAGCGGTTCCGTCATCCAACTCGTAGAATTCTTCACGCAGCCAGGTATTGACATATCGGGATAGGCGTTTTGGCTGAAGTTCCGCAGGTGCCTCTGTATAATTTGGATGACTGCAGGAATCAACTTCAGCTGTCAGTTTCTCACAGTGGACATTCTGATATACTCTAACAAACTGACTGCAACTAACACTTATGATGGGGGGATCGCCCCATCCAATAGGACATATCGGGCGATCGCCCCATTGGCATATCAGCATCGTGTGGGCCCCCATCAACAAGGACACATCGGGCGATCGCCCCATCTGATCACCACTTCTATGATTCGAAGGGCTGTGCGTATAATACACAACGATTATTAAGTCTTCCTACTTAACTACAAGCATAATCTAACGAAATGAATATTGAGATACGCCATTTTTGGAACTAAGTTCTTAGTCCTCGTTAGAACTAAGCATCATCGAGCGATCGCTCCATCTACTGACCAGCATCGGGCGATCGCCCCATCCACTTACCAGCATCAGGTTAGAGCCTCATGCTACCAACGGGTTAGGAGCATGGGGCGATCGCCCCATCTGCTTAGCAGCATGGGGCGATCGCCCATCTACTCAGCAGCATGGGGCGATCGCCCCATCTACTCAGCAGCATGGGGCGATCGCCCCATCTGCTTAGCAGCATCGGGCGATCGCCCCATCTGCTTGGCATCAATCACATTGTATTCCTTGCAATCAATCACAGAAAATTTCTACATGAGTTGTACGGACAACGCATCTACGGATCCCCCGGTGCACTGAATCCTGTAAATCAACGTGTTTGATTATCAGAATTCTATGCCTTCTTCCAACTTACTTCATTTCAGTATGATCGGCTTCTTCGATTGAGTCCGGTACGTCGGTTACTAATCGTTGCCGCTGCTCAAACACCGTCTGCACTTTGTGCGGGCTGCCCTAATTATCCGTGCGGTGCTCTTAGTTCGCGCCACGCTGATTCTTGGTAGTCGAACAATCCTAGAATTCACAGGGGTATACATGAGTCCTACTTGAAGAACAGGAATCAATCTCTCAGTCGGATGTATGTTGACGACATTTGCATTGGGATTATAAGACATTGCATTTTTGAGAAGCCGATTGAGAAGTTTGAAGCCGATTGATCCGAGTAGCAAGATCCTAAGCTTAAGAACAGTTTAAGCGATCGAATCACGACATGAGGCAAAAAAAGAAATTAGGTTTTCATTTGGGTTCTAGAAATTACGAGAAGAAGGCCCAAATTAGGTTTTCTAAAACCCTCGGACTACACAATTTACCTTGATGACGCAAAAGGTCGCCTTCAAAATCTTGCACAAGCGTCGAACTCCGATTGCACCGAGATGTTCGCCGCCACAACGCACCTAATGACAAAAATGAACAAAGCACTCACTACGAGGATCAGTTCTCGCTACGATTCGGAGCTCCAGTAGCTTAGACGGGCAGCGATCTCACTCGGACTATCAAAAATCTCAACAATCCAAAAAATTAGAATCGCAACACTCTGAAATGTCACTAATACCTTTCAAGTAGCAGAATTGCGCCTTCGACAGCACGCGCAGAAGTCGCTCACGCTGAAAAAGTCCAAAATTTACTCGTAATACTCGCGAATCTTCCAAAGCACTCGCAAAACTCTGCTTTCAACTTCAATACTCGCAATACTCGCTCAACTTCCAAAGCACTCGAACTGATCCTCGCTCAACTCATTCGTTTCATTCGTTGCGCGAGAACTGATCCTCGCAAAGCACTCGATCGGGAGAACCGATCCTCGCTTTTAGAATCGGCTAAAGTCGCAGGAGAACGCGCGCGCATTAAAACTCAACAGAAGTCGCTCAATTCTCACAGGATTGCAGCAAACACGCGCTAAACGAATAGAATGGAAGAGAAAACAAAATGAAAGTGAGGGAGCGCGGGAAGTGACGAACGCCTCTTCATCATTATTCTCATCACTCTTCATCAATCCATCATTACCGTCCTCTTCTCAGCCGCCAAATCTCACCAACGGCAACCTGCCACGTGTACTTACTTTTACTGTACTCATTATTTACTGCTTCCGTATTTACTATTTACTGTATTTACTGTATTGCCTTTAACTTTTACTGTATTAACTTTTATTGTATTTACTTTTATTTATTTACCTTTACCTATTTACTTTTACTGTGTTTACTTTAACTGTACTTTTACTTTACTTTTTCTGTACTTTTGCTTTACTATACTTTTACTTTAATTTTACTGTACTTTTACTTTACTTTTACTGTTCTTTTACATTACTGTACTTTTACTTTACTTTTACTGTTCTTTTACATTACTGTACTTTTACTTTACTTTTACTGTTCTTTTACTTTACTGTACTTTTACTTTAATTTTAGTGTACTGTTACTTTACTTTTACTGTTCAGTTACTTTACTTTTCTGTACTTAGTAATTACAGACTAATTACACAATTTAGTGTAAGTTTATTTTATTTTCAAAAATTGAACTACTTTGTTATTAGTATTCTTAAAATTACAATGTCACATTTTTTGCTTAAAATACGAGACAAAATCTAAATTTAACCCTTAAAAGTCCCTTGGGGATAGTACGTACCTTGTCGTATAATAAGAATTTCGTTAACCCCTAAAGGTTTGAGCGTGCCGTGGCGACCAGTAGAATACGGTGTATTTTGGTTGTATTTGGAGTGAATGCACACCTTTAATGGGTTTGAGTTCAAAGAAGAAGTTGACATTTGAATCAATGCGGTTCTAGTGAGCTATTACGATTCCAGTTTAGAGTTTCTTGTTGGTAGCAAAACCATATTATACGACAGCGTACATACTATCCCCAAGGGACTTTTAAGGGTTAAAGGTGTTCATTCTTTCTGAATACACCCAAAATACACCATATTCTACTAGCCGCCAGGGCACGCTTAGACCTCTAGGGCTAAACATTCCTACATGGATAAGATAATTACCATGTTCAAAACTTGTGTATTGATACATGAGGGAATAGTGTAATTTGTTTATGAGAATACTCCACCTCAAAGGCAACAACATGATTCATGACAATGCTCTTATATATTCTTGTACGGATTCCAAGCGTTGTGAGCAAATTGGTATTTGCAACTTCTAGATTCTATTTTTACCGTAAATCTCGATTTAAATATGTAGGACTCACGTAATAACTCGTACTAGTTACTAGTATTTACCTCGAAAATTGTATTAATCATGCAGTGTGCCACTATTTACCTAGAAATTCGTATTAATCATGCAGAATATATCGGGTAACTTGTATATATCATGCAGTATTTACCTAGTAACTCGTTTTAATCATGCACTATTTACCTAGTTGTTCGTATTATTTAGTCATAGTGTATAACCAATCGAAAACATTATCATGCTAGAATTCATGAGAATATTCTCATATATTTTTGTACTGATTGCATGCATTGTCACCAAATTAGTATTTGCAACTTGTAGATTCTAATTATACTTTGTAACTTGTTTTAAATAATTATGCACGATTCACCTAGTAACTCGTACTAGTTATGCAGTATTTACCTAGGAACTCGTATTAATCATTCCGTATGCCACTATTTACCTAGTTATCGTATTTATCATGTAGTATATACCTCGTTACTCGTATAAATCATGCAGTATATACCCGGTAATTCGTATAAATGATGCACTAATGAATCGGCTAGTAACTTGCGATTTGCAACTTGTAGATTCTATATGAAATGTGTAACTCGAACGTTAAAATATGTACGATTTACGTTACAATTCATACTAGTCATAGAGTAGTTACCTAGTACCGCGTATTAATTTTGCAATATGCCACTATTTACCTAGTAACTCGTATTTATCGAGCACTATATACGCAGTAAGTCGTATTAATCATGGAGTATATACCACAGTCACTCGTACATATCATGCAGTATTTACCTAGCAACTCGTACTAGGCATGCAATATTCACCTAATAACTCGTATTAATCATGCACTTTATACCTGGTAACTCGTATATATCATGCAGTATTTACCTAGTTACGCGTTCTAATCATGCTCTATGTACCTAGTTGTTCGTATAAGTCATGTTTGTATAACCAATCGAGAACATTATGCTAGAATTCATGAGAATATTCTCATATATTTTTTTACGGATTGCATGCGTTGTCAAGCAAATTAGTATTTGCAACTATTAGATTCTAATTTCATTGCCAGACTCTCGTTTTAAATATGCACGATTTACGTAATAATTCATACTAGTCATGGAGTATTTACCTAGTACCGCGTATTAATCGTGCAAATCGCCACTATTTACCTAGTAACTCGTATTTATCGAGCAAGATATACCCAGTAAGTCGTATTAATCATGGAGTATATACGCGGTGGTCAAATACATATCATGCAAGATTTACCTAGCAACTCGTACTAGGCATGCAGTATTGACCTAATAACTCTTATTAATCATGCGCTTTATACCTGGTAACTCGTATATATCATGCAGTATTTACCTAGTTACGCGTTCTAATCATGCTCTATGTACCTAGTTGTTCGTATAAGTCATGCTGTATAACGAATCGAGAACATTATGCTAGAATTCATGAGAATATTCTCATATATTTTTGTACGGATTGCATGCGTTGTCGAAGAAATTAGTATTTGCAACTTGTAGATTCTAATTTCTTCGCCAGAACTCATTTTAAATATGCACGATTTACGTAATAATTCATACTAGTCATGGAGTATTTACCTAGTACCGCGTATTAATCGTGCAATCTGCCACTATTTACCTAGTAACTCGTATTTATCGAGCAGTATATACCTGGTAAGTCGTATTAATCATGGAGTATATACCTGGTCACTCGTACATATCATGCAGTATTTACCTAGCAACTCGTACTAGGCATGCAGTATTCACCTAATAACTCGTATTAATCATGCACTTTATACCTGGTAACTCGTATATATCATGCAGTATTTACCTAGATACGCGTTCTAATCATGCTCTATGTACCTAGTTGTTCGTATAAGTCATGCTGTATAACCAATCGAGAACATTATGCTAGAATTCATGAGAATATTCTCATATATTTTTGTACGGATTGCATGCATTGTCAGCAAATTAGTATTTGCAACTTGTAGATTCTAATTTCACTGTGTAACTCGTTTTAAATATGCACGATTTACGTAATAATTCATACTAGTCATGGAGTATTTACCTAGTACCGCGTATTAATCGTGCAATCTGCCACTATTTACCTAGTAACTCGTATTTATCGAGCAGTATATACCTGGTAAGTCGTATTAATCATGGAGTATATACCTGGTCACTCGTACATATCATGCAGTATTTACCTAGCAACTCGTACTAGGCATGCAGTATTGACCTAATAACTCGTATTAATCATGCACTTTATACATGGTAACTCGTATATATCATGCAGTATAAAAATAGAATTTACAAGTTGCTAATACCAATTATCTTAAAATTCTGATCATGGAGTATTTTCCTAGTAACTTGTATTAATCATGCACTTTATACTTGGTTACTCGTGCATTTAATGCAGTATTTACCTAGTAACTCGTATTAATTATGCATTATGATCTTGTATTTTTTATCTGGTATGCTGTATAACTAAATGAAAACATCATCTTATGATTCTTGGCAATTATACTCTTATATATTTTTGCACGTTAATATTTGTTTTATTAGGTAACCATTGAAACATAATTTTAGGTGGAATTTTGAAGCATAAACGGTATTTCAAAAATTCATATTCAAGTTCGATTGTTAGATTTGTTTCGTGACATACTTAGCTAAATGAATTACTTCTACTAGTACCTAGGTGAACTACTAGTACCTAGGTGCAATGAATTTGAGGAGTTGACATATGAGTCATGGTACTAGACGTACTCGTGCATGACACTCATGAGGTGAACCGAAGTGCGTTTGACCGCGACCGCCATGTTTGGTAAATATGCTTTTTTATTGTATCTCCCAATGTCCTAGCCAATAACAACGGCTCCCTCCTTTTCTAAAGACATCCTCCCTCCCGCTAGAATTCGCATCACTCTTTCAAAACTTCAACTTCTCTTCTTCATGCTCTTCTTCTTCATTCAAGTTTCTAGTGCTAGTTTCTAGTGCTCTTCTTTGCTCGTGTTGGTGCTCTTCTTTGCTCGTGTTGGTGCTCTTCTTTGCTCGTGTTGGTCTCTTCTTGCTTTGCTCGTGTTGGTGCTCTTCTTTGCTCGTGTTGGTGCTCTTTCTAGTGATAGTTTCTAGTGCTCTTCTTTGCTCGTGGTGCTCTTTCTAGTGATAGTTTCTAGTGCTCTTCTTGCTCGTGGTGTTTGGTGCGCTTGCTACTCGTGTTGTTCTTCACGGTGCTACTCGTGCTCTTTTTCCTCACGTGTCTTCTTTGGACGTTAGTTCCTCTTCCTCCTCGCCTCCTGCAATCCACGCTGGACCTATTGTTGCCGCTGAGTTTCGACATTCATATACAATAAGGTGTGAATTACTCCTTCATCCCATTAAATCGGTTTCAAATTCTTGAATCCGCAATGAAATTAACACTGCATTCTAGCCGCACCGCTAAATGAATTTGATAGCTTCCTAAAGTATTGCAAATCTACGGATTTGGAGCGCTAGTAGTAGTCCAATTGTATTCAACTTATTATAGGCCTCCTAATCCAACAGCCTCAATTATCATGGTAGGATTTATCGATTTATAATACATCCTCCTCAGTATGGGAATAGTCAATCAACAACACATTGTAATGCAACTGCATGTTTTCATATATAGAGTGTTCGCAACGTCAACAGTAGAGAGGGGTGATGACGTGTGCTTGTACGAATCCGTACTATAGTACACGTCATCGGGCGATCGCCCGATAGTACTTCTCTAAGTTCTTAAGATATTGAACATTATGAGAAAGCCTCTAAGGCATGGGGCGGTCGCCCCATGCGAGATATCTAGTCTTTAAAAACTCTAAATTGGCATGGGGCGATCGCCCGATGAACTAATCGAACTGAAATAATCATTAAATGATTCCTTGCAGACTATTGAATCAATGGAGGCTTATAATTGTGTATGTTCAATATAAGATATCGTGGGACCCGTCTATTCAAATTGTGCAGGAAGAGAAGGTCGGAGAACTAGCACATCGGGCGACCCCCCGATGCTCGTATAAAATAAAGCTTGCGGCCGAGGATCGGGCGATCGCCCCATGATCGCCTCGCCATCGAGGCGGCGTTCGTCGGCTATTTCTTCTTCGTCGTGGTTCCGACTTGCAAGAGCACGTCGGGCGATCGCCCGATAAGTTGAGTTCTAAATCATGGCTTACGGGAGTGGCTCGACCACGGACTCGGCTTTTGACATTCCTGCGGTGAAGTCCGACTCCGCAATGGTATGGAGGTCACACTTCTATATCCTGGTATCGGTGCGGTCGGTTCGGCGTTCTCATCGACGCTTTCGCCCATTTGGGATATGGGAAGGAGTTTGTTTCCCGCACATGATCGAAGACTATGTTCTTCTTCGCCTATCACGGATCTTTGCCGGGCTTCGATGATCTGCCATTACAACCTCGGCGACTTGGGATTCACGTGGTCGGCCATGCCTTGAATAAGACCGTTCTTTGGAAAGCTCTTGACTTGGTAATATCATGGGCGATCCCCGATCGATGAGGATGTCCCGGACGGGATTACGCTTCCGTCCAAGATCGGAGTGGGTCGGGCATGAAATTACGAAGAAGGGCGAGAATGGTCGGGTTGATGCGTGCGGAAGAATAATTTGTTGCTTTCCTTCGGATCATTTCCAGGACACTACTTTAGGCGAAGGCTTCATTGGGGTCACTTTGTTTCGCAAGTTATGCGCGGTGACGTGATGACGATTATGACGCATCGAAGTGGCCATTTCAGATTGCTTTTTTGCTTTCGGTGGGACGGACTCGGATGACACTCTGCTGCACTTTGCTTCAATTCCGAAGTTGTCGACCCCGACGCGTATCTAGGAGGAGTTCGAAAGCTCCGTGATCGATTCGTCAATCAGAGCTTTGTGAAGATCCAAAGGTATCTCGTATACTAAGAAGACAGAAGACTACGAGATTCGCACGGTCGGTGCCGAGAAGTGTTGCGTTTTAGATCTTTTGCGGATGTTCCCTGGGGCGATACTTTGTCGTCGGACAATTGTTTTATCGAAGAGTTATGAGGATCGTCGTGAGTATGCCATTGCGGTGGAGGACATATGCATGCAATGGAGGGAGCGTGAGAGTGAAGTATATGACGCTTATGGGATATGAGGTCGTGCTACCGCTTGGTATAAAATTCATGGTATTGCCAAGTCTACATTCCATACGTACATGGAGAAGTACAATGAAGGCGTCCTCGGATGACAAAGATGGAAATAAAGGATGCAAGCGGCCCCGGATCGGGACAATCCAAGCCATGGGCACAATTTGCTATTGTGGCAGAACGCGGATCAAATGCCTAACCGGATGCGTGGGCTGGAAAGCACGGGCGGATGGATACTTTGAAGTATCGCCGTCTGGAAACAATTGGACTCGAGTGCATCTTTGATGCAAATGAGGTACGATTTGCGGTGTAGTTGTGTATTGCGGTGTTTATTGTTGTGTCGACTTTTGCATATGGGTATCGGGCGGTCCCCGATGCTTGTATTGAAGTCGTCCATTCCTTTCACTTCGTTCGTATATAAACTTACTTATGCACTTTGATTACTAGACAAATGCGTCTTACGGCCTTCCGCCTGTCAGCCAGTCTGCTATAAGCCGGATCAAGAAAGGCATGTTCAACAACGTTGCCATCAAACCAGTAGGAAGCAGTTTCGCCAAATGTACCGAATGCGACACTCTGCGCAGATTTCTTCTCGGTGTCATAAAGGCGGCCCAGTATGTGTCGTTTTCAAGCAACGAACTTCGCATTTGAATCATCAAGCGTCATGCCGTCGACTCTACGCATCTTGGCGAGAAGAATCAAAGCGAAATCCGCAAGAATATCTTTGCGTTATTCACGACAAAATGGATACAGCGAAGACAGCTCTTCCAAGGATGCGGACTACAACGAAGGCGACCTCAGGTTTGGGACAGCTTCCCATGAACGTTACTGGGATGGTTGCTCATGGCCATTGCGATGCGCGCAGATGCGCATTACTCCCCGGATTGCTAGCCGTGCGATTCCAACGCCACCATTTCTTCTCTTGCGAGATTATTCAGGCAGCTTTTGGAGCCACCGCTCAGAAAGAGTCACGGGAGCTTTTTCCCCATCCCCCAGCAAACTCCCTGTTCGAAGCTTTGCTACGCGGAAAGTCCAGGTGCATTGATGCTTTGACGGTGATGGAACCAAACAAATGTACTGGCCGTTCTCCGCTACCCCCCAACTTGTATCTTCAATTGGATAATTCCGCGAAGGACAACAAGAACCGATTCACGATGGCCTTCCTATCTTTCTTTACGGCAAAGGGGGTGTTCAAGGAAATCCGGTGGGATTTCTTCTTGTGGGACATACTCATGAGGATATCGATGCGTATTTCAGCCATCTATCAAAGGCACTCAAGAACAGGAATACTTTTTCATCTTGGCGGACTGATGAAGGCATTTATGCAGTCCCAGGAATTGTCTTTCATGCCAGAGTTTGTGCAGGAGATTGCAGACTTCAAGTCCTACATCAAGGGCTACCAATGCGATGGGGCAACTCGATTAATTGGCCTTGGGGAAATGCACCTCTTCAAGTTCTTTGTTGACTCTGATGGTTGGCCGGTCATGAGATGGAAGAAATCGGTGGATACGGAGTGGCAACCGCAAAACAAGCCAGCAATTCGACTTTGGAAAGAGGACGAATACGGGCGTCCATCACTACCGACTGGTCCGTTAAATCCAGTCCCTTTCAAGCATATGTGGGGCAGCGAAGTTCCATCCGCAACGGGGAATCAGGAGAAGGCAAGAGAGTCTGCAGCAAAAGCTACGGAAAGGCGGACTTTCATGATACTCGGAATCCGTAAGTACATTGAGTACTGGGAGAGTGGTCGTAGAAGGTGCTCGGCGTTTCTTCTGCCGCATTCGAACCGTATGTGAATATCGGTCTCGAGTTCTCCATGAGCTTCAGATGCCTCTTCCTCCAACACCGTCTCGTCTTGTGGAGGGCTTTTGGCCCCTACATGATTGGCGCGGGCCGTTGGTCACCATCCCACGCTTGACTCTAGTACCATTCGACTCAACTCCTGAAGACGAAGAACCCGAGAGGCATCTGCGGGCCAAAGAAACGAACGGCCCGAAGAGCGATTTAATCCTTGGCGGCAGATTGCCCCTCTCTGGTGGGTACTTCTCAGACCTGAAAACCCTATAGTATGTCCAGTATGGCTGGGAAGGGCTGTGTCTTCAGTGTGTAGGGATGAAGAGGATGAGAACTATGGAAAGTTCCTTATCCAGTATTGGGAGCCCCTGAATGCTGCACGAGACATGGCTAAGAAGTATGAGAATTGTTGGTCAGCTAAGTGGGTTGTCGAGAACCGCCGTCCCGAATGGATCGATGTTGGTCTTTGTTTTTACGCGCCGTTTTTGAGGATCGCCAATCCGAAGTCACGTACTATTCCCATAAGGGATAAAGCGCGGGCGTTGGTCAACTTGACGAGAGCGAATATTGCTGATCCGTAAAGCGGATTTGCATGACAGGGCAAGTGACTGGTGCATCATCGGGGGATCGCCCGATGGGCATTTTTCAATCTTAGTACGACCTTAGATGTCGAGATGTTGTGGACTTCGGTTCACTTTGGGAGGTTCCTAGTGGTTTTAGTTCGGATTTTGCTGCTTTGCGTAAAGAAGATGTTTAGGGTCCTCTACTTTGTCATCTTACCTTATTACATTTTTTGGAGAATGTAAATTTTCATGAGATTTTATTTTATGAAATATTATATGTCTCACAAATGACGTCTTTGAGGTGTGCATGTGTCGCTAGGAAATGTTACGTGAGATGTTATAGACGGAATGAATTTTCTTTGAGGTGCTTCTATTTCTAGGATAGCAAATCCAAATGTCACGTTCTCTGCCGGAAAGCGATAATGCTCGTTCGTTGATTAACTTGACGACTACGATCATTGTTCATCCGTATATCGGATTCTCCATGACAGTGCAAGTGAGTGGTGCATCATCGGGGGATCGCCCAATGGGCAGTTTTTATTTTTACAACGACTTCAGACCCCAACATGTTGTGGACTTTGGTTCATTCTTGGAGGTTCATATTGGTTTAGGTTTGGGTTTTTCTAATTTGCTTAAACAAGATGTTCGGTGTCCTCATCTTTTTTGGCGATCGATATTACATACTTTGGGGCATGTAAATTTATCTGAACGATTTATTGATGAAATTTTATATTATTCATTTCAATGTTCTCTAGCTTGTTCGAGCTCATGTGTAATTGTTTTCGCCAGAAAATGTAATGTGAGATGTCTTAGACAAATGGAGTTTTCTTCGAGGTGTTGCGGCTGGATGGTGTGTGTACGATACTACACGATCTTTGGGATATAAATTGGGCCATAGGATCGGGCGGTCGCCCGATTATAATTGATCGATGCAAGAATGTTTTCTCTGCAAAGGCTTGAGAGCGGCGTGGTGGTCTGTCAGTAGACCTAAAGTGCTCTTGGATCGGTCGATCGCCCGATATTTCTTCTTGCTGCTCGATCTAATAATCCTGATAGTTTACTTCCAATTGACAAATGATGAAGTTATAGCCTATAATTCCGTTAATTTGGCAATATTCTGGTAAAATGGCACGATTTTAGGTGGAAAAAATGAAAAAAACAACACTCATTTTTGTCATTTTTTGACATAATAGAGCAAATTTTTCTGAGCGGCCGCTCAAAACCAGAGATATTTCCGAGCGGCCGTTGAGAAAAAGCGCCTTCGACAGAATTTGAAGGTCAAAATTCATCAAATAGTGTGATATTATGGAATTTTTGATGATATTACAGAAATTTGTTGATATAATGGAAGATGTGGGTGATATTAAAAAACGTGCCATTTTGCAAGCATAAATCTTTGAGATTTTGAGTTCAAAAATATGCCGGTAAAATGGCACGTTTCAAAAACGCGACCAAATTGGCACAACATGGCTTTGGCAATATGGCACAAGGAATTGTGCCAATTTAACGGAATTGAGGTTTAGGACAATTTCCCCATGAGCACAGAAGTGCCTCTGAGATGTAGCATTTAGCTGTCCTCCTCTTTCTACTATGAGTTCAGCTCAACTAAATGTTTAACTTTGTTTTGTTTTGACTTTGACAGAGTTCGTTCTTGGATCTCTCCAGGCCTTCCCGTTTGTGGATTTCGTTTTGCAACCAAAGTGTACATAGATTGTGCCGCAGGATGAGGGGGTTCGTGATCGGACCTCAACTTTGACTCGTTGCGACTCATCATGAATGTTGCCAAGGCATGCTCCCATCTTCGGTGGTACCTACACACCGAGTGGAATATTTATTTGTGAAGTTGGCATTTCGGCATGGAGCACAATTGCCGCCGAACTCGTGGGTTTTGCCATCGAGGAAGTCGTCACACAATCGCGACCCATATGGTGTGACATGAAGAAGAAGGCTGCAGTGTGGGCCACACGCGACTTTTCATCGATATTTATACCTTTACAAGCCGTTGAGGGAGATGACCCCACATGAGCTCATGTGTCTCCGGGAGAAATTCTGGTCGGTCGAGTTCGATTCTTGTGGTTTATTGAATCATCTTAAATTCTGATTATTTTGTCGTGCATCTCATCTTTCAACCAAGATCGGTAGATCGCCCGATGTTAATTGCTTTATCGCACTAATGTATCGATAATGGACTAAATTTTCATTTCGGTCGGATGATTGAATCATGATGGGATTTTTCGATTTCTGTAGCGGTTGTTTTATGAATTTCGTATTGTTATACATAGTTAATATTTCGTATAATATCGGTTCTCTTGATCGGGGCATCGCCCCATGTTTAAGTTCGAACGTTTCGTTCTTAGTCCGAGCAATTTTTTATGTTCCTCTGTCGATCCTCCGGAAAGGCCGAGTGGATGCCCCCATGTTAAATTTTGTCTTCTTTGCTCTAGGTATCCCGTGATGTTTTGTTGGCGACGTGGAGCTCCACAGATGTTTTGAGGCATTTATTCCGAATCCCGCTATTAGAATCGACTCTTTGCGAGAAGCATTAAGTGAAAATTAATGTTATGGTATCGTCAACAACCGAACAAGTGAAATATTAAGCATTATATAGGTAACTACGTGTCTGCTTATATAAAGATGCTTTTATAAATTTAAGTAACGTTACTTGCCTTTGAATCTTCAAACTTTAGAACCTAAGTTAGAATGGTAACGGACGTCGATGGGGCGATCCCCCGATGGGAATGGGTATTGGTCAGTCGCTATGAAGTTCGTACGTGAAATAAGCATATGTGGCCTCGCCTCATTCTCGTTCGTGGCCGCTGCAGCTCAGGCTTTGTTAATTGTGCATAGTCATAATAAGGAGACTAAAACATAAATCAATAACTGCAAAAGAGGCCAATGACTGTAAAAGAAACCACAACACTACCTACTTACAGATTTTAAAATCCTCATAATATCCTTGTCTGATGGCATCTCCTGGCAAAGAAAAGTCACGTACTAAGTTATTTTCCACTTTCACACGAACGATAAGCAACCTCACTTCATTACCGTCTCGCTCTTTTAGACTATCATTCTCTTCTCCGCGACACTGTCTCCCCGTAGCATCAATCATCGGTGGATCAACCCATGAGTCTCACAATGTGCTCTTCGTTATTCCTGGACTTTGGATTGTCCATATTTAGTTAAATAACGCATATGTACCTTTGTTTGTATTTTAGAGAAATAAGAATATAAAACGTGTAACCGATACCATTTGATCTGATCATTTTTAAATTCCATAATTTCAAATTCCTATAAAATGTAATAGAAGAACAACAAACGTTTTTTGGTATCGGTTTGCCTGTCATTTATGTAGAGTATGTTCACTTTGAGTAAAATCTGGACATTCATGAAGTTTGTACAAATTTCCATTTACTATAAAAATAAATAAAATTAAAATTTCCAAATTAAAATTTCAAGCCAAAATATGAGATTGTATGAACTTGTCTAGCCTCTCGCTGTTTGTTAGAGGTCAACCCCTACACACACTAAATGTCAATCGATTGTTTGAATGACAAGTTAAGTACTTTGAAGTATTTCCACTTCTTCATCTAGAAGTCTGAATGCGGCAAAATTTGTTGGGTTGAATCCCGATGAAGTTCATTTTGTGTGCTAAAACTTATAAATCCGTCCAGATTTGGATGGATCAATCAATTGAAAGGCAATTTTGTGAAGGCAACTTCAATCTACCGTTTGAATTATGGGGCAATGGTTCGTGGCAGCTACCAAGGAGGCACCCTAGAATCTGTGGGAACCTCCCAAGTCTGTTTTTGATAATTTTGAATTCAAATTTGAGGTCTGCGACCCCAAGTTACCCTTGGAAGCCTACTCCTTGGCATTTAATGTCTGCACATCAAAAAATTAGGGGGCTCATTACCCCTCCTCCATCCTCCTTGGTAGCTGCTACGAACGCTTACCCTGAATTATGAGGCATGTTTTACCATTACAAGCCGATCAAGTGATAAGTGAAAGAGACACCTAATTTACTGCAACCCCAATAAGAAGCATGACAGGTGATACATTCTCCTTGTTATCAGGTTCATTTCTACATAATTAGCGGTAAAAAACAGTATGAGCTAAAATGTATCTAGACTGGACACATGTCTCATTAGAAAAGTTCTACTCAACACGAAATTTGTATGTAACATAAGCCAAATTGGTAGAAGCCATCCAAATTTGAACTAGTCCACGCGGCTGATCAAGCCACTAAACCGCAAACTAAACCGACAAGCGACCCACTAAAACCAGCTCCGCATTATACTGTACACGAATACAAACGGATATTAACGGCAGAATCGTACACTGATTGTTGCTACTTCGTCAACTACGTGTACGAGTCAAGCGGAAGGAACCCACCCCTATTAGCCAACCCCAAATCCGTTCTTTCTTACTCCAGTAATCTGAAAAAGCACTTACATCGATCCCTTTCCGCTAACTTTGTAGCCCGAAGCGGGAAGTTACGGTACTCGAGCCTCAAAGTCAAGGCGATATGCACAGTAAAGGTCATAATCTTAACTTCCAAGATATCATGTTCAATGTTTACTGTGTCTAGGAAGAGTCGAATTTAAACTGTACCATCGCCGTGATACCTAAGTTTCTGACAGCTCTGAGCTTGCATAGAAAATTGATATGTTGATTCAACTTGCGTACGTGATGAGTCGACGAGGTGAGTTAGCTCTTGCTGGTTGCCGCATCGGAAACTGCAAAAGGTGTACTGATCATCTTTTATTTATTTAATTACGCTCACGAAAAGAGTCTTACCAGTCACGAGGGTTGAATCTTAGCTGACTGATGATGTTTGTGTTTTCGATCGATGCAAAAGCTAGCTCCATTGTGATCGAGGTTAAAAAGCTGGCCGTGAGTGGACTATGTGAATTAAAATATGAAATCTCAGTGCTCGTCGATCGGCTGCGTGATTGGATCCGTACTGTATTCTGTCCCTGTGCTCTTTTCCAGAAACACGATCGATGCAGAAGAAGTAAACCCACTAACAACTAGATCTAGATCTCGGCTGGATGACGTTCGTTTTCAACCAGCTTGTGAATGATGAAGTTCGTCCGTGCGACTTGCTTGTGAGTACATCGGTACACTAAATAGTACACTAGATCAGTGTTGGAAACAGTTTTACGCTACAATATACACCACCGCTGTTTAACCATGGTTAGGGTTTGCTAGTCGAAGGAGCAGTGACTCAGTTTCTTAACCATTTCTGTGAAAACATGTTGCTGCGACAACTCTATGACTTAACTCCTAAAGATCCTCGATTCGAAATTGCTTAAATTACAGAAAGTGACCTTTGCTTACTTACTTCAGGCCAAAAAAGCTTAATCTAAGTATCAAAGAGAAGATCCAATTGTAGAATCTTAAAATAGAATTGCCTCTTTACTTGCGTGCATAATTTGAACCGTTGATTCTTTTTCATTTGTGAGATCGTAATGGTCAAAGTTGGCTGATATTAGTCCGCTTAAAAACCAGTTCGGCTTTCTCGGATTGAGGGGTTAAATAAAAGCATTGGAGATTAGGTTAGCAATTCAGATAGATAGAAACTCCGGTCCCTTTCTAAGGGGCCGGCGTGAATGAAGTGTCCGTTCGTAATGCTAATATCCCGATGGCCACCGGACAAGGGGAAATTGGAACAATACTACTTCCCCCTCTCGAGGGTGGACACTATAACTACGCTAGTTTCTAGCCTAGTTACTAGTGCCTTGAAGATACTTGACATAGTATCCTCCCAAAGGGCTTTGAGGTACCCATACAACAAGGTCCTAAGACCCCCCACAACAGTTGGGTGGACTATAGTGGTGAGCACCATGCCGGCATGGGGAAAAGAACCTACGACCTCCTCATTGGGAGCCTAAGCCCTAACCACCAAGCCAAGGCTTGTGGTGCCTCTTAGCAATTCACTTACAATTAGCAAAGAGAAACAACACAGGAGGAAGAAGGAAGGAGGAAGTACAAGGCCAAACTGCACAGGCGGCTGTAACTTTGTAGAAACCCTGTTCTAACGGTATTTGTAATTGCACTTGACAATTAGTATTTAATGTAACTATTGCATCTAACACTAATCTACCTATTTAGTGTACTTCAAAGGAACATTCTCGCTGGTGTTCACATTGTTGAAAAACTTACTTGAATATTTACATCCAATATACTCCCTCCGTCCCATTCTTATTGTCCAACGGGTTCTCTCAAATCTACCTTGCAATGTTGATTTGAGAGAACATACTCGACAATAAGAATGGGACAAAGGGAGTACTTGTTTGTACTAGATTTTGTTTGTTTTTACTTGACTGTTTGTGAAATGCAGTGGCCATATATTCATTCCATTCGAGAGAAGAAGACAAATTCTAAACCCATTTAAAACTGATGTTAAATAATAGTGTGTTTGTTTTGGATGTATGCTAGATAATTATTTAACACCAATGGTAATCTCTTGTGGGATGAACACTATGCTAATTCTTACCTAGTACTCCCTCTGTCCCATTTTAATTGTCCAGTAGGTTTTCTCAAATCTACCTTGAGAAGTAGATTTGAGAGAACCTACTGGACAATTATACTGGGAGACTTGATTGATTCAAGACATTTGCTTCTGCTTCGACTCAACTATATTCAAGAAGATCGTGAAAAATTATCCACTATGAAAAATTTAGCATATTTTGGGGACCTCAAAGTTACTAGTCATTCTCCTTTTTCCAAGGGAGTACAAAGCCAATTGGGACCAAGAGCATTTTCCTTTTCAATCACAAATTTTAGAATTTCATGGTCATCGCTCAATAAAAAGGGAGAAAATAAAATATGCTTGGCTGTAATGAAGAAGAATCGGGCACCTAAATTTTACCATGAGTGGGGAGTAAATGACACCTTGCATCAACTGTAGCAAAGAGTAGTGAGCTGTCTCCACAAGTGACCAAATATGAAATCTACCCTGCGATGAATACCATATAAACCCACGGTAACAAGGAGTCACGAGGCCACTGACGCTACTCGTGCACCAGTGCAGCAAGACGAGAGCGATTTCAAAACAAAGGGAATTGGACTACTGGAGTGCCGTGATAAGGCAGCTAGCCAGAGCAGGTGGTAGCAAGCGTTGACATTCTCAACCAGGATTCCCGATTAAGCATCAACAGCGTCAACGCCATTATCACTCGTGGCTGACCTTGGACCCAAGTCAAAGCCCCCGACTCCGCCGGCGATGGAGCGTGCAAACGTTGATCAGTGCCCATGGGCAGTGCAGTGCCGCGGTTCCAGACCCCGCCACACGGGCGTCCCGGCCGCGCATCCCCTCCTTTCCAGCCTGCTCGGCCGCTTGCTTACGCATCCATGATCGATGAATTATTGCACCTTCCCTCTCCGATCACTGTTTGTGTTAGTTGTCGAATAAACTAACACAATAATTCTGGATATGCTAAGAGTATTTAGCCCTCCTCCAACCTCCCAACTCTACCGCAACAGCTCGCTCCATCGGGGCCAGTGGTCACTCACCCCGAGGTATCTTGAAGTTCTCTCTTACTAGCTAACGTCTCGGTATAAACTTCAGAGCCGTTGCAGTTGGGCGTTGCTATAAATCTCTTCTATGAAACTGTTGGTTTGATCTTGGAAGAGGGTTTTACCGACATTCTTAGTAGCTAGTGCCGACTTAATTTTTGATGCGGATGTGTTTTTTTGCAGAAAAGAGGTGTTAGTAGTTCAGTGGTTTCGCAATGGGGATGGATTCGGCCATGAAGTGGGTTGGGATTATGATGCTGTTGTCGACGGCGCTGGTGGTGACGAACGCTCAGGTGAAGGGTGGTCCCATTCCTGCAGCAAACCTGCCGACGCAGTGCAACAATTTCCAGAAGTGTTGTATGCCGACGCCATATACCGGGGCGCCGATGTATGAGTTTCAGTATGAGTCGAACTTGCCCGTGAAGACGAGGCCCGCGGCGCATTTGGTGGATGAGACTTACGTCGCGAAGATTGAGAAGGCGTACGCGCTTATGCGGGCGCTTCCGGACAGTGATCCTCGCTCGTTGCTGAACCAGATGAGGCTGCACTGCCTGTACTGCAACCACGCCTTGTATTACCCGGGGATCAAGTATCCGCTCGCGATTCACAACGGTTGGTTGTTCCTGCCGTGGCACCGCATGTTCATCTACTTCCATGAGCGCATCCTCCAGACGCTGCTCGAAGATGAGACGTTCGCGCTTCCATACTGGGCGTGGGATAATTCGTTGGATGTGAAACCGGTTCCAAATACTATGCCTGCGATGTACGCCAAAGTGAATTCGTCTCTGTACGATGAGTACCGCAACAACTGCTCGTTCCCTCCCTTTTTGGTCGATCTTGATACGATTACCGGGTGCACCGCCAAGGGTCCTGACTTTATTCGCATTCAGAACGATCGTCTGATGTACACGCAACTTGTGGTCGGTGCCCCCACTACCTCTCTGTTCTACGGACAGCCTTACCATTTCGGCGACATTGGTGGTCTGGGCCCTGGGACGTTTGAGGATAAGCCCCACGGTACTGTGCACGCTTGGGTCGGTGATCCTAACGCCCCCCCTCCCCGTACGCCCATGGACGACATGGGTAATTTTAGTCGCGCCGCTTACGATCCAATCTTCTATGCTCATCATGGCAATGTGGACCGTTTGTGGGAAGTGTGGAGGACGCTCCCCGGCCGCTCCGGACAATATCCCACTGACCCCGTCTTCCTGGACTCTGAATTTACATTCTACGACCAGAATGCCCGCTTGGTGAAGGCTAAGGTCTCGCAGTTCCTTGACATCGAAAAGCTCAGGTATGCATATCTCGAGGTCTGAATTGTAAGCTCAGTTCCGAGATGTTAAAATCACTTGCCAAGTGGATAAAAGGATGCATTAGATCACTGAATCTGTCTGTTCGTTGTTTCAGGTATAACTACCAGCCCTTGTCGACTCCATGGGTTACAAACGGAGTAGTGGCAGGGCAAGAGAACTCGATCCCGACCTGCGCCGGACGGTTGACGCCAGCAGCAGTGAACGCAATGATTGCCGCGACCCCGAAGCACAAATCTTCCGACATCCTCGGCGCTGCGCCATTGACATTCAAAGTCACTCGTGGAACGCGCAGGTCGGAGGGAACCGAAGTGTTGGAGATTGCAGGACTTCACCTCCCTAATCAGGATGGCCAAGTTCACTGGAACGCGTTCTTTTTCTTCCCGAACGCGACATTCATGAACGGTCCGGCGTGCCCTGAGTTTGCGGGAACCTTCAACTTCATCCCTGTCGTGGGCCAGTCCACGAAGAACCCGAAGAGGTTGTGGCGTGCCGTGGTCGGTCCCAAGCTGAAGCAAATCGGCCTGGACTACGTGAAGGAGGTGGTCGTCACCATGGTGCAAGCTGGTCGCGTCCAGAACGTTACTTTTGAAAATGCCAAGATCTTCTACGACCTCAGCCCCGCGAAGACGCTCTAGAGCTCTGCTTGTGGACGTTGATATTCATTCTTCCTGCTGTAATTTGTTCATTGCCATTCTTTTTGGGGTTTTAGCAGCGTGTGGTAGAATTGGTATGGTTAGCTTAGTGAGAAGATGGAATGCAGGGATCAAAACCCGCAATCTTTCCAGTCGTTCCTTTCTTGTCTCATGCGACGAGAGCTGAGTGGCAGAAGTGCCTGTGTAATTCTCTGGCAGCACGCCTGGCATCTCCAGTTCACAAATTGAACTGACCTCCAATAAGCTGATTTTTTCAACTTAAAATTCCATCGCATCGCATGTATCACACCCTCACTAGGTACAGGCACCCAATCTAATAGGAAAGCATTTGGAAAGTTGTATGCATAATCGACTATCTATTTACTCCATTAGTTTCTACTTTCAAAACCACGACGTCTATTTTCCTACAACTTGGTGACCACAATGGAGCTCATTGTTGATTTTGTGCACTTCGAGAAAGACTCTGAGCAAGCAAAGCTTGTTCCCGCACACACCTACTTTTGATGAGGCCACTACTGTAATTAATAACCACTCACTTCATAATTCTCTATGGCCTTTATCTTGAGAACTGGAATCACTTTTGGTCATCCTCTAATTTCTGTTCTAGGCACCTTATGATTTTAAGTTCATAAATTTGGTAGATATCATGTAAGTCCTCAAAAAGCATGAAAATTGTGGCAATTGATTAATTTTTCACTAACAACTTTGTGCTATCATTATAATGAATTATATGAGTTTTTAAAGACCTCGTGTATATACACTGACTTTGAAATAGTGTCTGTTTTGGGAACTCTGTTCCTTGATTACTTCTAATTGGCTTTACCATACAGTTTGCACTTCAACTTCCTGTGACATTCTAATTTGAATAGATAGAATTGCTAAAAGGTTTTCCATACTGGTACAGTATGGGCGCAGAAAGTGGATGTGAACAGTACACCGGAAACACTTCTGAAAGCTACTCGTTGTACAGCACTTGCTTAGTTTATAATTAAATTTCGATAATAAGAATGGCGTGATGCATACCGCCGAAACTTAACCGCTAACTTAATCTAATTTCAAATATCAGGGTCCAGTGATACATGTGCAACAGTTCTAACGATGTATTGGATCTTATGTAAGGCATGTTCTCTCGATATGGAGGCCTCTTAAATATTGTTTGGTACTGTCTGTCTTTATCCGAACTTAACGATATATAAATCTGTTCTAGACAGATGGCACTCTTGACCACATTTTGGCCGACTTCTACAGAACTGTTGTCGATGCACAGAACTAACAATAGTGCTCGTGTTATCGGTGGTTCTGTTTAGCTTTTGTCGACTTGCTGTTTATCCGATCGGGTAGAAACTTCTACTTACCGAGGTTTGTTTCCTATTTTGAATTCCTTTAAATAAATTAAAGGTTAGGTTTCGACCTTTCGTATCTTGAAACGTTTTGTACATGTTCATTTCATGGAACCCAATGTGAAGGGTGACAGATGTTACATAAGGGTTAGTATGAGAACTCTGCAATAAGTTTGTTTATTGTTTTGGGTGGAAGCATGCTAGGGTGGATCACCAAAGACATGTACTTGTACCCATGGGAGTACCCAAAGTCAACGGTCTTTTAGCCCAGGAGTACTCAGGGTACTCGTTACTATTTAAAGAAAACAAATAGCTGGAAATTACGTGTCAGATACGCGTGGCCGTATTTTAAAGATTTGCAATGATGACAAAGATTTGAATCGGATTTTGGACCGGCAGTCACCGGTAAGTAAGGGCGCAAAACTGGTGGTTGCCGGTCACTCCCATTGAGGCCTCGAGGGGAACCGGTGATGCGTGGTGTTCGTCTCGCACCTCGGAGGTCGACTGTTTTTGCTTTGCAAAAGTTGATTGTGAGGAGCCCCGCTTCTTTGAAGTTAGGTCGCGCGTGGTTGAGCGAGTTTCTGTGAGGGTTTTTTTAGCAAGCTCGTGTGTGGAGGTTTAGGGATTAGTGTGAGTGGTCGGGTGCGCAGTTTCTGCAGGAGGGTTTTGTTTTTACTGTGCGAGGGTGGTATGAGTGTAGGGTGCTGATGTTAGGTTGCTCGTGGTTGAGCGAGTTTCCGAGAGGGTGTTTTAAGCGATCTCGTGTAGTCGTAGAAGGGTTTGCGGATTTTAGCGGGGCGGTGTAAGGAGAGAAATTGCGCTTTTAGGACGACTGTTTTTGAGAGCTTTTTGAGGGTAATGTGCGAGGGTTTACAGGACTGTGCGTGAGGGGTGCAACATCTGAGTGCAAGGGTTGTGAGAGCTTTTTGAGGGTTTACAGTAGTGTGCGTGAGGGGTGCAACAATTGAGTGCGAGGGTTGGAAGGCAGGGTGCGAGTTCTGTGTGCGAGTTCTGTATGCGAGTTCTGTGTGCGAGTTCTGTATGCGAGTTCTGTGTGCGAGTTTTGTGTGTGTTCTGTGTGCAGACAGTGCGAGGGTCCAACGGTCGTGTCCGCAATGCTATGGAGGTTTAGGGTTTAGTGTGAGTGGTCGGGGTGCGGTTTCTGCGCAAAGGGTCTTTTTTCCTTTGTACGAGGGTCTTTGAGTGTGAGTGTGGGAGTCTTTGAGTGAGAGTGTGGGGTGCTGAGAGTGTGGGGTGCTGAGAGTGTGGGCGCTGTGAGTGTGGGGCGCTGTGAGTGTGGGGCGCTTTGAGTGTGGGGCGCTGTGAGTGTGCACGGTGCTGTGAGTGTGCAGTGCTGTGAGTGTGGTGTGCTGTGAGCTTCACCTCGAGTATCGAGCTTTTGGGTTCGTTGGTTTTTTCTTGCAGGTAGTTCGAGCGGTCCTCTGCAATGCCCATGATGAAGAAACGCCCGATCCCGGCGCGTCTACCGAGCCGACATCTCCATCGAAGCGCCTCGAAGTCCGCGAAGGCAAAAGAAAAGCGAGACAAAGGTGAGAAATCCGAGAAGGCGCGCCAAAGAGGTGGAGGTAATCGAGGATGCACCCGGTGAAGAAGATGACGAGTGTATGGAGCTCGTGGGCGTGGGACGCAGCAATTTTGAAGTGCAAACCTCCACCGAAACAACCACGGTGGACGATTGGATAGAGCTGCCGCGGGGCGGAGGGGACGGGGTTGAATCCGAAGAGATTCGGGCCGTCGTTCAAGACGGAGGAGGAGATGAAGAAGGTGTTTGGTCCGAAGAAAGGGAGAAATGGCTACAAGTGGCAAGATTGTGCCATTCGAAGTATTGGCGAGGTGAAAGCTTCACCCGATAATCTATCAACGACGCGCGAAGGACATGCCTACAATTTTGAAGATCAAGTTTTTTGAAGGGATTCGGCATGAATTCGTGAATGGCATCGGCTCTATCAACTGGGCTCAGTTTGCTCAGGAGGTGAATAACACTCAGCGCAAAAGGCGATCTGAGACGCGCGAGAGGGCTCGATCTTTGCAAAGACAAGGGAGTCACGAAGGTCGTGAGGAGGAAATTCGAAAATCAAGCTTGAGACTCCTACGACAAGTGCGCAAATTCCGGTTCTTCTTCAAAGAAGGTAATTTTGCTTGAATTTCGGTGAAAAATTTAGGGTTGAGTGTGCCGCACAATCTCTTTGTTTTGGTGATTGCTTGTTTTTCGGTTTGTTGCGGGATGTTTGAAGTATGTGCCGTGAGAATCCCCCACCAAGCAAGAGGAAGACCTTGAAGACTCTATCTGCAGAGCGAATTGCAAGAATTTCAAATATTGGGCGAATCTTGAAGAAGGAGATCGCCGTGAGCAAAGCAGGTCAGGCCGCAGCGGCTGAGAAGATCGAAAAAGCAAATGACGTCAAGAGGGCGTTGGAACAGCATTTGTCGATGTTGGAGGGACAACTTGCTGGGGTCGGCTCAGAGGCCTGGGACGAGGACGTTGAAACTCAGTTTCAACTCAAGGTATTCGAGAGGATGAAGAGTACCAACACCGCAAAGTTACATGCAGCTATTTTGGAGACCAAAGTTGCTGAGGCAGAGCTTGAGAACATCGAGTTCAAGCTCAAGCTACATGAGCACGAGCTAGCGGCCATCACCGAAGAAGCAAATCACCTCAAGTCTGGAGGGCGACCTGCTGGGTTACATCCATGGCCAATGTTCTACCCTCAACCTTCACGAGAAGAAGTATCAATAGTGAATGTCTCATTGTGTAGCCTTTGTAGTTTTGGATTTCCCAATCATGACATAGTTGTAGCTAGTTGTATGCATGTCTACCATCCGTGGTGTGCATATTTAGTTTTTGGCAAAGGATTTAGGTGTGTGCAGAGAAATTGCACTTTGCATCCGTCCACCTGATTGGTATCGAGTTTCGGGTGGGGATTCCTTCGATGAGTGGTGCAAGAAGTGTCAAGCTCGATCGAGATGCGGTTTCCTTGAAGTTTATGCATGACCGAGAGGAGGCTATCAATTCCAAGCATCGGGAGGACGAGAAGTGTAACAAGGAGAAGAGCGGACCCGATTGGTAAGTGTTTTAGCTAAATTCAGGGGACATTTCAGATGCATACTGTGATTCACTTGTGTATGCTTGTTTGAGTGGCGTATGGGATTTTTTAAACGATGCAAGAGGTTGTAGGTACTGTACTCGATGTATTTACTAGAGGTATTGAAACTTGTTCAGGTATGCTTGGGTCGACTTGTACATTACTTGTCTGGGATGTAGGTATATGCTAGTACATTGTGTATGAAAAAGTATTAATAGTGCATGTTCAATACTGTGATGTGTAATTTGGGTACCGTGTAGATCTACTATATGTAGCCTTAGGTACGACGTAGTAGAAGCCGGATGTACTATGTGGTTACTATTTGTACAATGTTAGTATAGAGGGTAGCATACAATGTACTCATTCGCTCACTTAGCAATTTCGATTTCCGACAGGTACATTAATTCGATAGTCTGAGTACATGTATAGTACATTGGGTATCATAGTATACAATCAATGCGTTGAAGTAGCCATGATGTATCGGTTGAAGTACTTAGGAAAAATATGAGGTACTCAGATCAGGTTGGTTACAGTACTTAGAAGCAGATTTGTGGTGTAGGTACTTGGGTACTCCGACACAGGCACCACGTACGTACACATTTCGAATGTTTACTTCAATTATTGTACCTCCATTGAAGTTTCATTGGAAGACGACTAAGTTTTTTTATGGGCTTTCTGCAGTGTTGAGGAAGATGAAGATGGTGGGGAATGAGCTCCAGGTTTCCTTACCAGCTGTCCCTAGTGTGCTTCCGGATCAACCGGTTGCAGCTGCCACTCCTACAAGGCAGCATGTGTTCATTCCCCCAGGACCTGTCTCGGTGTCACCGAAACATCAAGTCATTGTATCCCAGCCATCAAAGAATGCAGGTTATGATTTTTCTCTTAGGGCAAACTCAATGCTAATGTAACTGTTATTGTGTAAAATAATAGTGTTTGACAATTTTTTTTGTGACTCACAGGTTTGTTGAAGGGCATACCAAGGCAAGAGGAGGACTCTGATGACGACACCGCTTCTTCTAAAAGAGGTGATGCATCAGACTCCGACGGTGAGTCAGAGGATGGGGGAGAGTCTCCAGTAGGGATGCACGACCCGGGGACATTTGTGCCAGACGCAGGACATCCTGAGGTAGTCGGAGCACGTGAAACGCAGCTTGAGGCTCTTTTGAAGTCGACACATTGCGCCGCTCCTGAGGTTCACATGGCACCTAGTACGTCGAATAAAGAGTTGAGCAAGGCAACACCCTGCTCAGCTCTGATGGTGGTCAAATCAGCCTGTGCTTCTAGTGAGGCCTTCAGCAAGGCAGCGCCCTGCTTAGCTCCTACGGAGGTGAAGGGAGTAATCTCGCCCATCGAGCCACCAAGCAAGGCAGCAACGTGTTCAGATCCTGCGGAGGTGAAAGCAGCGAGCTCGCCCATTGAGCTGCCGAGCAAGGCAGCACCCTGCTCAGATCCTGCGGAGGTGAAAGCAGCGAGCTTGACCATTGAGCCGCCGAGCAACGCAGCTCCCTGCTCAGATCCTGAGCTGGTCACCACAACCTACACGGCCATTGAGCCGAAGCAGACAAGCAACGAGCAGGAGAAGACAATTTCAATGGGGCTCATGGATTTAGCTCGGGAGTTAGAGGAATCCAGTGAGCCGAAGGCCTTGGAAGCTGAATCTAAGGCAGCGCCCTGTGAGACCCTCTTGTCCGAGATTCGCCCTCCAGACTTGATGGGTGAGGCTGAGGCGATGATTTCGGAGCATCGTGATTCAGAAATCAAAGGGCCCCGAGCAATGGACATTGACGTGCCATCCGCGGCACTGACGGAAAGTAAGGACGAGCCGCAGCAGGTTAGGAAGACAAGGGCTCGAATGACGCCGTTGGATGTGATGGAGAGCGACAGCCCTGATGGAGTGCCTGAGGAGAGTTCGAAGAGGATGAAGAAGGTCCTCGAATTGGAGGAGGATGGAAGTCGAAGTCGGAAACGGAGGAAGTCGGTGAGCAAAAAGAAGAGAGGAAAGCGCTAGATTCTTTGTCAATTGTGTATGATTTTGTTTAGCAATGCTGTAGTATAGCATTGCCTTTGTAAATGATGATAAGTCTCTAACTTATTGTCAACTATCTTATTGTGAAATGAAAATCGTGGTTCACTTTTGTACTTGACCGACGCAGGTGTTGTGGTTTGATGAGAATGACATTACTAGAGGGATGGAGAGCGTGCCTGTAACGGTTGATGTGCCTGTGGGAGGTTCCGCCCCCATGGCTCCTTTTGTCTATATCCCAACCAGTATTCTGTCTGAGCAGGTTGTAGTAGATAACGAGCGTGAGAGCAGTTGTAAGTGCTATGGTCAAGACTGCTCTTTAAACCCGGGTAGTTGTGAATGCTTGCAAAAGAATGGAGGTAGCTGTGCATACGACGCTGCTGGACACTTGCGAGAGGTCGACGACAGTAATGGATCCGAGGTAAGCACCATGTGAATTTTGCAAGGTTCAGAATGGTTTGGAAGAATCCAAATTTATCTTTGTTTTGTAATTGTAAGAATGGAATGGATTCTTCTTCACGCTCTCCATATTGCTTGTGCAAATTGTGAAGGTTTCCGAATACAAATACTGTCAACCGGGGGAGGGGTGTTACGTTGACGAGAACACAAAGTCATGGGACCCTCAGGACAGATCTGTAGTTTGCGAGGGACATTACAGTCAAAAGTTCATTTTCGAATGCAATTTGACTTGCTTGTGTCATGCCTCTTGTCGAAATAGACTTGTCCAGAAAGGTCTGAAATTAAAGTTTAGCCTATTTTGGTCTGAGGGTCGGGGTTGGGGTATCAAAACACTTGAACCTATTGCACGCGGACAGTTTGTTTTTTCGTACCATGGTGAGATTTGCACCAATGCAGAGACAATGAGAAGGACGGAAATGCGGCTGAGTAACTATTTGGTATTCAATGAGTCTTGTGATTGATCGGCGGGCGGAGGTCGCCAAAGAACGGCGATGTGATGCTTTGAATATTGATGGACTACGGTATGGTAATGTATCACGTTTTTTGAACCACAGGTGCGAAGACGCGAATCTATTGGACATGCCGGTGAGGATAAACTACGGAGACCCACGACTCTATGAAGTTGCTTTTTTTTCACATCGAGAGATCAAGGCTCTTGAAGAACTTACCTGGGTATGGGTAAAAATTTCCTTGTATAGCTCTTTCATGTACATGCTCTTTCATTCTGTAAGCGTATCTTTTGAGTTTTGAACAAGTTCAATGACGGGTTTATGATTGGCTAACAGGATTATGGTCCACAGTACCAGGGGAGAGGAGCGCTCAATGGGCCCTGTTTGTGTGGAAGTTTGTTATGTAGGAATCTACCCAGCAAGAGGAGTTTAGGTGTAGGAAGTAGCTGAGACCACGGAGAACTTACCTGGGTATGTGTAAGATTTGCTTGCATAGCTCATACTTCATTGTGTAATCGTCTCTTTCATGTTTTAAGCAAGTTCTAATCATGGGTTCATGGCTGATTAACAGGATTATCCACCCGAGGATAGGAGCGCTCAATGGGCCCTGTTTGTGTGGAAGTTAGTTATGTAGAAAACTACACAGCCATAGGAATTCAGATGTAGTTCATGTATGAAGTGCATTAGACGTATGTACCATTTCACTAGGCCATTTTTGTGTCACAGGGGCCTGGTTGATGATAATGGAATTTTCGGCCATCACTTATCATGTTCTGTTTGTCAAACTCTAATGCTCCTGCTCAATGGTGCCAGATGTTGTAAAATTGCACAATTGTGAAAATGAAACATCGATTAACTCTGAAAACTGGTATGTACTTCGAGTACTGAATAGTACCATTGCGTTAAGTACCAGATGTTATGTACTTCGAGTACTAAAGAATACCATTGGGGACTTAAGAATGCCAGACTTCATGGTTAAGTGTTATTCCCGTTGAGAGAAATTTTGCTACACACTGATTGGCCAAAGTGTAGTAATTAGCTTCCAAAACATGCCAATGGTTGCAGAAAAGAAGTCAAGTCTTTACTAACATGTAAACAAGCCCTAAGGAAGCTCAATGTGACTTTATTCAAAATACAATAAAAATACAAGATGCCATATGAGCGGATTGTTGCAATCAACCCATCACCTCATCTGTTGCCCACCAAGCAGACAGGACTTGTTGTATCATTTCTAGTGTATCACTTGTCATCTTGTAAACCGCCATACCACCCCTAACTGTATGTGAAGCTAATATCATTGGGAATTTTACAGCCCGTACATGACGTGCAAAAATATGGGCCACCGGGTGTGCGTCCAGGTACAAATATGTGTTGGACCCTCTTTGGGACTTCTGATAGTAAGTGCCAGCCACAACATAATCCCCCCTTTGAAACTCCTCTCCCCATGGGCAAACGAAATCCTCTTGAACCTCATACTTGGACTTTGTACATTGCAGCACGTAGAAGTCAACTCCTTCCTCATTGCCATCTTCTGCTGGAATCATGAAGTTGTCACCTACTTGTAAAAGGGCTGCGTTAGAGTCGTCAACACCACCCGCATGTAGCCAAGTCTCTGGATCATCATGGCTCTGGATTTGCTCCTGCACAGCTACCACGTTTGTTGGCCTAAGGCGGACTACACGCCAAGGTGCTACATATGAATTTTGTTCACAGTTTTGCCACTCGTGGTTAATACATGGAGCACAGAAACATGACAAATCACGAACCAAGAGAAGAGTAGGATCAGTCTGCGAACACCCCAATATACTATGGAATTGCCGGGACCCTGGAATGGTTTTGCACTTCCACTCATTCACTCTATCCACATCTCCAATGCCAATATGCCAAAACTCTCTATATATGGGCACTTCCTTTGCAGCATCTGAGGAACTCAAAACACGATGGCTGAACTTCGACTTCAAAAAATCTACACATTGTTGTGCATTGGCTAATTCGTCCTCTGGGTGCTGGATTTGATGCGTGCGTAATGCCCTCTTTGCAACCGCTCCAGCTCCGTCCCACTCTCCTGCAGTTCCAACAATCACGTGCCAACGGAGGTCAATATTAGATTTTAATACCCTAAATCATGCTAAATGGTCGGAAAAAATTACCTTTTCCATGGCCACTACCAAAGTAATTCCATCTCATGGTGCAACCCGTGAGGCCCGGATACCGTGCCACAAAATACATAGCTCGGGATCCTTTGAATTGGGCTGCGCATCCGTCGCTGTAGACCCAATGCTCAGTGGGTTTGTAACCTGCAGCATCCAACCACTTCCAGTGCAAAAGGAGACAATGTTGTACAAATAACGAATCATGTTTCTTGTCATCACTAATATAATAGTGAGTGTGCTTGATTATACCAGAATCCTCACCTTCTTCTGTGGGTGGTGCCTTGAACAATGTAATGTGAACAAGGATCGTTATAGATGTACTAAACCAATGCATGCTTTGAACCTCATTTTGAATTGCAAAAGTATAATTTTCTGCATAATCTATGTGAGAGATTAACACACCATGAGGCACATTCTCCATCATTTTCCTACATTCAGTGTCTTGCCACGATGCAACAAAGTTGTGAGTGACAAATTGTTGCATTTTTTTCTGGAAATAAGCTACAAACTCACCTGGAGATGTTTCCTTGAACACCTCTGTGATGCGCTTCTTTTCATAACTTGTTTCTTCATGGAGACCAACAACCTTCATTTCAAAGCATCTCCACTTGACCAAGAGATCAGTAGCTACAGAGCACTCCTAAGGACAGAACTTCACTTTTTTCACACCACAAGATGCGCATTCACCCATTAAGCAACTAAGTTTATGCCACTTATCAAGGTCCCCCTTAGGACAAACACAAGCTTGCCATAGTGTTGAGAGACGGTCGAACGTATTTGTCGTAGCAAGACATTCATCTTCTGCAATACCACATACCCCACATCCGCATGTACAGCCCATATGACAATGACTCTCCTTTGAGGTATCTCTAAAACCATTTAGAGCTTCCCTTAACAGGTCTACCTCGACATGATTCACACAACAACAACTATTTTGATCTTTGAGAGTTTTTACATACCAAGGCTTGAGATACTCGAAAGCTCTTTGTCTTATGCGACACTCAGGATGTGCTTCCTTGAAACCTATAAACAATTGGGCCTGGCACATAGTATCCGGATCAGAGTTAGTACATCTGCAGCACCATATTTAGTACTTGACAGAAACAAAGTATATTCGGTACACAGTGCACATGATCATGTGTATACATTCTGTATGAAAGACTACTCCAAGTACTGAAGTACATATGAACCCATGTAATGCACAATCTGACTGACAATTTAGTACAACGAACGACAGTACCATTACCTTATATACCAACTTGGACTTGTGTATTACAAAACGTAATTTCAGTACTTAGTTTTCTACCTTCTATACTGAACCCACGACCCAACTGTACCACGAATACGCTGAAGTCACACGTTGTCTACTCAGTATACTTAGAACTGTATGTCCAGCACATCAAAAGTAAACTACATACAAGAACTTAATGACAATTTGTACCTTTACTACCATGCCAATGAATTGATTACTTCTACAAGTACCATGTGCCACTCAGATTGACTTATGAGTATTTATGTACGCATAAAACCGCATGAGTACCTTGCTTCAATCCACTGAAAGTAATGGGTAACTAGCTTACCTTTCTACTTGTACATATGAACAAACACTGAACTTAGCTTATAACCTGTGAGTCCAAAGCCAAGCCTTCAGCAACATAAAGAATCATTCAATTACACAAAGAATATAGTAAACATCGAACCTGAGTGTCTGTGAGGTAGTGAGTAGCATGCACAACATATTCATTCCTCCCTGTGCGACGCCGTGTCACATCTTTCTTGTTGGGTGAGACACGAGATCTCCCATGCCACCAAGCTCGCACATTCTCCTTCACGTAATCGGACAAACCAGCACGCTTCGACCGCTCCAAAAGTTTGTACTGCTCTTGAACGTTGAAAGAGCCACTTCTCCTTTCTATAGCGTTCAGAATATTTCGGGGATGCACCTGCACACCAAAGTGACATCAACACCATATTCAATCGAATACCATAATCATTCAATCAACACCATAATCAAGCCACATGGAGTTCAGTCAAGACACAACAATGATTGACAAATTGTTGCATTAAAACTCAACTTTATTCCAATATTGACGGACAATCGAAGTAAACTCTCAAACTTAAGAAGACACAGACACTTGCGCCCTCACTTCCACACTAATAGTAGGTATGTTGACTGAAGTGCAGAAATTCAGCAGTACACCTCACTCCTCGAAATTGAGACATAAACCCTAAACCGTGATAAACAATCTAGTCTCAACACGATCTGATCTACACGATAGAAAAACCGCATTACTCTGACAGCAGGACAATAAGGTAGGCAACAACTCAAATACTGGCAGAATGGGAGTGATTTGGTGTACCTGCAAGACCCTAGAAAGAGATCGCCTCGATGAAGTGCCGTCAACAATGGCCGCATCCGGAAGAACCCCTTTCCGTGCAAGGAAATTCCTTGTGTGCACCCTTGATCGCTTGAAGCTCGGTAGCGGTAACTCTTAACAAACGAGTAGATCGATTTTCGCCTCGAAGCTTTGTGGATAATACTCCGGGAGCATGGGAGTTATCCCTGTGTGATTCAAGATCTTCTCGATGACAATGCTTTTACAAGTCGTTGTCTCGCAATCTTGAGCTCCGACATGATGCGAGCGCTAGCTTGTTCGACTTCAAGGTGCTCAACCGCTCAACGATTCCACCCGATTCCACCGAACTTTCCTCAGTGTTGAAGATTTTGCATATTGCAATTTCGCGTAGCTATCCTCGCCCGTATGCTCGCATTCTCGATCGCGAGCCTTCGCTAAAAGCGCGCGTTTCACAGGCCGCAGCTGCAGCGGCAGCTCGTGCTTCCGGACCAGGTCGAATAATTCCAAGTCGACGCCGCTGCCGATTCCGTGCGTTACCCATCACCGAGTTCCACACAATTCTTCCACACCGAGTTCCACACAATTCTTCCACACCGAATTCTTCCACACCGAGTTCCACACCGAATCCGATGACAACCAAGTAACGTTGACCAGTGGCAACCCACCTCAACCCTAAACAACTAGCGGGAAATTGATTCACTGAATTCGAACTCCACCTAGACGTTCCAGGAGGCTGAGACACTAACGCAACCCTAAACAAGCTTGACACGAAAGGCGTAGAATCAACGCGCGGGGACAAGGGAGGGCCGTCAACCCTAGAAACAAAACCGCTCATTTCGGAGAATGAATTTGGCGCTCCATCGGATCTCTCCAGCAATGTTTCGAAATGCGTGCAATTCTGACAAAGCCGGCACCTTTACAGCCCTGACATCGTGGCCAGTTACTGAAAACAGCTCTCCCGAAGTAATTTAAGTACAAGAGAGTACCAGAAGGCGGATTTCTCTGAAAAAATTCCACTTCCTGCTAGACAGTTTTCCCGCCAAAAAACTGCTGTTCGTACCCACCCCCATCTGCATCTCTGCATTATCTCCACGACTGCAAAAAAAAAAAACAAAAAATTTTCATTTTTGACCACCCTCAACCATGTCAAAGTTTTGGCTATTTGACCAATAAAGAACGCAATGTTAGAACATGTTTTTGGGAAGTAATGATACAACATGTAGAGCATTTGAAGGTGCTCTCTTTGTGTACATAATTTTTGGAGTACTTTGGAACTTAATTTATATCAAACTTGAGTACTTTGCGATTTTTTGGCAGCCAGTAACGTACTTTTCTGAAACTATAGATTGGCAAATTACCATATGTTGCGAATGTTTTTGCAAAAAATTGTTTAGTGATTTGCAAGCATAACCACCTCTTCTACCTATATCTACAAAAACATTAGTACTTAAGGATGTGTGATGATCTAGAACGGCGATTGAACAAGCAAAGGTACAGGAATTAGGGGGCGTAACGTACTTTTTGATCCACCCTAGCATGCTTCCACCCTTTTTGATAATAATTCGATAATGAATGAAGTCCTCTAGGTTGTTGTGGTTTCTATCGTAAATTATTTGGCATTTAACCTCCGAGTGACCTCAAGTGGCTTAACATCAAGTGACTAGGGTATCCAAGCACTTGACTAGGAAATCCTCTCATGTACCTCCTGTTTGGATACATCCCCAATTCCGTTAAAATGGCGTTATGCTGCTAAATTGGCAAACCTCAACTTTCTGAACTACAGTTCAAAAACCGTGTGATATAATAGAATCTGAAGGTGATATTATGGAAAATGAGTGACAATTTATATAAAGGAGTGATATTATTTTACAAAATTGTGATATGATAGAATACACCGTTCCATGTGAGCACATATGTAAGATTTGGTGTGACAAAATGGCACATGGCATAGTGCCATTTTAACAGAATTGAGGTTATACCCTAATAAAGTTTCTTAGCATTTCAGCAATATTTAAGCTGCCTACCTTAGTCTATATTCATAAGTAACAACCCTTTGAATTTTGGTACATGATTGTACCGACTTCACTTTGGGGGACACCTCAATCCAAATTGATAAACAAGCTATTTGCTACTGAACTTTGGATTTTTCTTCCTATGCATGCTAAATACCTTATGGATAAACTTGAAGAAATCTATCGTTGTTTAAAATGATAGAACCTAACACAAGTGTAGCCTGAATGTAGCAAGAAAATTTATTTTCTCTCTGGGGAGCAATCCAATGAATGATATTGTTAGTAACTAAACCACCTCCATGTTGCAAGTGGCAACACTGTTTTCCCTTTATCTTCCTTGAAGCAATCAATATCACAAGTGGCAGTTTTGGATATTCCAACTTACATGGGAAGGTTTCTACCCCCGAATGTCCATGGATCATGGAGATATTCAGCTATCTGAGCTTGATCATCAATCTGTTTAGTGATTCGCCCTTAAACGCCCAAGCAGAAGGGCTGGACGTTTAAGGGTTAAGAATATTGCAGGCAGCTGGCTGGGAGTCACATGCTACAAGCAAGCAGAGCAAGTAGTACTAGGCCGCCTTGGCTAGATCTACAATCAGCGGTGGCTTTTGTTTTGCTTGCAAGCATCACATACCACTTCCTTCCATGTCCCGAAATGCGGCTGTCGATGCTGTTTCCTCTTGAAAGGAATTGGTATACTGAATCGTTTGTAGATTTCAAAACTCTCGTGTTTCATTATTCCCGGTAAGCGTGGAGAACGAGGTGGCGAGCTAGCTAGCACCAAGATCGATATATGTACGGGCGGTTGTGAAAGGGATGATTCGTCGTCTTCGATCAGAGGAGCTTTTGTTGCACCGCCGACTCTAGCTTCGAGTGATCCAGGAACTTACGATCGGTAGACCTTCCGACCCATGTGCAGTAGGTGGATACTAGCTAGACAATTAATAATTTAGTGTTTCGCCATACATGTTTCTACAGGTGCCGCGACATCGGACAATTTGTTGCCGTCAAATCTCATCTTTTATCGAAAGGAGGGAAATTCTATTCAATGAGATTCTTCAAAATGCCTGTGGATTGTTTTATGCTTGTGTAGCATGCATTTATAATAATACTTGAAGCTATGGTGAACACACCTGTGAAATTGCTTTCTTGGGCTAAACAATAAACACACTTATGACCACAGATATGATTGGAAACTTAGAATCTCTGAATCTTATAATTTTAATCTATAATTTATTTTTTTATGAATTTTTCAAGCTTGTGGTGTTTATGAGTAGGTATTATGGACTAGGTAATAATGGTGAGGAGGACGGCTACAGCCAATAGCAAAGTTTAGACCTTCGGAGTCCCTGAGGACTAAGAAGGGAGATACAAACTTGGCTACAGCCGTAGTGTTCCTCCTCACTTCGGTTACTTGTGTGTGTGCTTTAAAATACCACAAAAATAGGGAAGTCTTGTCTTTTCCTTTTCCTTATCCTTGAAAAACAGTGACCTACTCATCTCATCACTCCAATTATATAAAATCCGTTCACTATAAACCAGCAACGAGCATCTACTCTATAGTGGAAGCATATAGTATAAACTCGAAATCCACCAATGTACATCAATTTTAAACACTTGTCAAGCACTCCGAATCCAAGGAAATGCTCCAGTACCTAGCTTTGTCGTTAACCCAAAGCTGAGCTCAATGATGGAAGAGTTAAATATTAATGAAAAAACCTCAGATTATATAAAAATTGGTTTTATTCATATACGCAAGATTCAAATGCATCGGCTGCCCAACCGAGGCCGATTTCCGCCTCCACATCCGTTCCTCAATCCTGGCGCCCAACTCAACATGCACAAAATGCATCCATCCTCAGCTTTGAAACCCATTTTCTTATACCAAAAGTGTGGGCCTGAAAGCTCCCACTTATTGATCCAACACATGATGCTGATGTTTCAAGCTTTCGCAAAAATCTCCAAGACGGTACTTTTATTGCTGATATACAGGTCTATGTACAGTTTGAGCCACGTCCTTTGATAGGCTTATCTTTGCCATGCAATTTAAAAGTGTTGAATTGTCTTTAGTATCAATATAATTGTGCACTCAAGTCTACCTATACTGTCAACTTATTACATTGGGTGAAAGCACACTAGACCCATGTACTTTGGGGGTCACAAACACAAATTCTGGAAGGTCTCAACTTTGTACTTCAGTTTTGCATATGTAAAACTTATATTTTTTGATATGTTTTGCATGATTTGGGTGACATAATGCTTGAGGATGATTTTCCAACAACCAAAGTCTAAAAATTCCTTAGATTTCTATGTGTACTTAGTAGATTTGTCATTTTATTCCTGGGGTCACAGTGAAATTAAGAATGCAAATGTACTCACCACGGGCTTGTTAGAACATTAAAGTTGTCAATTGTACTTGTTTTGAAAGCATAATATGAAGCTCTTTTAGATACTTGAAGTTGATATAGAGTGGAGAGCCTTAATTTTTGTGGTTTTGCAGTTTAAGACCAAAATTCTTCATCAAAGCATAAATGCCTCAAATTTTGACATTTTTTGGTTTTTTAAAGTGGAATCCTGCGTACCGGAATGAGTTCTTCTCTGGAACGATGTCAAAATTCTGAAAAAACCATCGTAATGGCAATTCCAGTTTTTGCCGTTCTTGGGCATGAAAAGTACTGTTGTGTTCACTCAGTACATCATGTACACTATTTTGATGACGTGGCAAACTGCCGTCGGAGTTGTGCAGTAAAGGCGCCCGTCACCTGCCACCAAGTCGGGGGCGGCCACCTCTGACGCAGTATTGAATTTGGCGGTTATCTTCTCCAATCCAATGTACGCATGTTTGCTTCGAATTCGTGTTCTACGTTGTTACGGAAAATTTCTTGTGCACGCATGTTCTCGTTCATGGAGTCGGAGCAAAACATTTGCATGCTTGTACCGATAAGTCCTAGGTAGATTGTCTATCTTCAACGTCGAATACTGTTAGTTGGCCATCAGTTATCTACTTTTCTGCGCTTCTTTTGCGTTTAGGTTGGATCCAGGGCTGGCAGGCCAAAGGCACCCACGTCTTCGGAGGGACAATCGCACGCAGACTTGGCTATGGCTGTAATGAAGTGAAGGGACGATTGTTAGCCGGGGTACATGTATGGAGGTGCCCGAGGTGCGAGGGGGCAAAATGGGACCAGTGGACGGGCAAGAACCGGGGCTCGTGGGCTTCAACCTCGGTTAACCACGGTCCGGGTATGTGAGGGCAGCCGTTGACCGGTGGCCGTAATCACCTTGCGATTAGTTCTGTCGGGGCAGGTCAATCCCGCGAGGGCAAGGCAGTGCTCGTCAAGCCGAGTCCCAGGGTTAGCCTTCTGTTCGGTGTTCTTCTATTGCGTAACTACTCGGCCACGGCAGGAGCTCGGATCTATGCGAGGCTGTCTGTAGTGACTCCGCGGGGTGGCTTCGCGACCACGTAGTGCACGCTGAGACACACGGCTTCGACACAGACTCCCACGGTGCCACGGACGTCACAGAGACTAGAACTTCAGGAGACATGATAGCAAGAACGGAGGGGGAGAATACAAGTAGAAATGGGGTTAGAGTAGAATTGGACTGAGTCCTGCTTGCATTGAATCGTGAGTGCCAAAAGGGGTACAAAAGATCGCAACACTGTGCTTGCGGCTATCACTACATTCGTGCAATACAGGGAGCTCCCTATTGTGTAACTCTAACTCTATTTATAATAAAACCTAACCCTTCTGCGTTGTTCTCCGGCCTTAACTGCCTGTGTCCGCGGTCTCGATCCTCGTGGTCCTCTGCTCACTGTGCCCCGGCCTCGAGCCCCGTGGATGCTGTAAAGTCTTGGTCTCCCGTGGTTGCTGGTCTTCGGTGATGATACCCGCGGTGTTGTGGCGGGTAACATTTTGCCCTCCTTCGCAGAGTGCAATTCGTCCGCGAATTGCTGGCTTAGCGACGCGTGGGGGCGGGCCTCCTGTTCGGTCGGGCCTGTTCGCGAGGAAATTGGTGGCCGCTGCGAGGAGGCTCCTCACCGTTGTACAATCGCCGAAGTGCTTCGGCCACTGCGCGATGCATCAGGATGTGGTTGCCACGGAAATTGAGTGCGTGGGTATACACATCAAACACCGTGCCTCCCAGGGTTCGATTACATGCCGGGCATTGCCGTCCGGTTGCCTTGGAATTGGTATAATGAGCAGCAAGATCGGGGTGTTCGTGGAAGTACTGCAACACGAATAGCATGGACTCTGAGGACTCGTCCCCGGCCTCATCCCCGTCTTCCACGTTCCAGCCTTCCTGTTCCTCCTTTTGGAGGATAATTTGCCTGTGCCTTGCGAGGGGTATCGGTGATGGTATTACTCGCAATGGTGAAAACGTGGGCAAGGGGTTTGAGGGGGATAGTGGGGACTCCGCTCGCGTCGGCCACGGGTATGTGCCATCGGGGTTCTGCCTCACTGGGGACTCATATCGTGTTGGTGGTGACAGGACCGGGAGGTGATATTGTGGCGAATTCACCGAGGTATGGTGCCGGGGAGACTGGTGGAGAGTCTGCTCTTGATCCGTGAATCCCTCGGGTATGTCTACTCTCTCCTCTTCTATTCGTGTCGAATATTGATACATCTCTTCCCCGGAGTTGATTTCCATGCCCCTGTCCTCGGTTTGTGCTTGGCCCTGTGTTACGCGGGTGTCCTCCTCCTGTATGTCGTCGTAATCCTCCTCGTGGGCATGTGACCGGGGTTGTGTCAGCTCCGGTTCTTCCATGGGCTGGGGCTGCGTCTCCTCCTCGTCTTCGCCAAGAAAGGGGTCTCCCTGGCTGCCCCAGGTATTTTCCGAGTTTTCCAGTTCCAAGGTTATCAGTGCGTCACCAATACACTGATCAAGAAATAACGCGGGGGGGTCCTCGGACGTGGATCGCAGCATCTGATATGCCGTGGTGGCGATTATTCGGGCCGCGTGGTTCGTCCATGCCACCTTGTTGGCCTCGAAATTCTCACGGGCGTTGTCGATCTCCTGACGCTGCTGTTGTATCGAGTCCATGGCCACGGTGTTTGAGGACGGGGTCGTGGGTTTGAGAGCCAGCTCCTCGGTTAAAGCCTTGCATTGTGCTACGAGCTCGGCTGTTTGTCGGTCCAATCTCTCAATCCTCTCACGATCCCTGGTGCTCTGATCTTCGAAGGACCGGGATTTCTCCGCGGCAGCCTGTAACTCCAAATCCCTCGTATTGAGCTGGTTTTGCAGGGAAGTCAGCTGCCCTTGGAGTTGTTCTGTTTGACGCTGTACCTCCAGCTTATAGTCCTCCATGGCTTTGTGAGCCGCGGCCTGGGTGGTCTGTACTAGCTGAGCAATGTGGCGCTTGTGCCGAATCTCCCATTCCTTCTGCTTGGCCGTGGCTGCCTGTTGCTGCTGCTCGGTAGTGTAGAGGAAATTGAGCATTTCCTCCATGCACGTCTCCACGGTGCGTTTCCTTGTCTCAAACTCCGTGGTGCGAGGTCCGAACTGTGTGGCGGTGGATGTACTGGCCACCTCCATGTGGCCTCCTTCGTCTACACCGGCTTCCTCGGTGCGTGGCCTCTTGCCTCGATGTGTCGGCGTGGTCTTCGTGTGTGCAGACTCTGCTATCTCGCGTTGCACATCCAAAAATGTGCCCATGGCCCAGGGGTGGTGGTTTACCCTGTGGTAATCCAGAAAATGCCCGATGAATTGTGTCAGGAACGGGGCGATGGGGCTTTCGTACGCATCGTTGTGAACGTGGCCCTGTATCTGACTCACCGCGTTTCTGTCGACCAGCTTTCCCCAGTTGATCTTCTCCCCACGGCCCGCCATTATGCACAATGCAAGTTGATCCGGGTGCACTGCATTGCAGTCATTCCGGAAAAAGACTTGACTTAGTATCCCACGGATCCTACCAAACCAGGGGTCGGGCATCTTCGGGTTGTTGCGTGTGATTTTGTAGACGTCGAACTTGTCATCTCCCTGTGCTGGATACCCGTGGGTGTATACCGTGGTGTCTGGCTGTGGAAAGCTACTCCGCGGTGTCCAACTGGTGACCCCCGTGCCATCCCACCCAAAGAACTGATGCAAGTACCTCGGGGAGTACCGCACGAGGACTCCTTCTACGACCCAGGCCACGTCCCTGTTGCTGGGGTCCTCCAGCTGCCTCTCCCGCATCGATGTGATGAAAGCTCGGGAGCGACCTAAATCGATATTCTCACGGAGGTGGTTTGCGTATCGAAACAACCCTGCCTCCGTGAGCCATTCTACATCGGGGTATTTCTTCCATTCCGCGATCTGCCGAGGTACGTACAGGGGCTTGCGATCCCGGGGAGCACCGTGCGCCATGACCGCTGGAACCTGTACCGAGGAGTCCGAACGAGGGGGAGGAGTGTGAGAGGGTGAAAAGCCAGAGATGTTGCGCGGAGAGAGGTTGCTGCGCCGAGGTGCGTGTGGCAATGGCGGAGAAATGAGGTCTCTCACCGGGGGCTGCCCCGGCCTATATGCTCCTGCTGGCTGCTGTGATGCGAGCGTGGTCATTATGAGCTTTTCTGTGGCGGCGGTGTCCGCTTTTAAAGTGTGTTGTGATGATGCCTCGGGAGTACCCAGGGGGGTAATTATGTCCTCAATCTGCCATGCCTCGGGGGTAAGGTTCTGACTGTGACTCCCCGGGCTATGGCCATGGCAAACATGTATGTGGCTGATGTATGTGTATGGCATGGGCATCAACATGGCCGAGGCGGGGGAGATTCCCTGTGCGGCTAAGTCCCAAGGAGTGCCCATGTATTTTTCTGCCCCGGCTCCCCCGTGCTTCTGTGTCTGTTCCCCGGTGTTTTGTGTGGATTTTCGTGCCTCGGGTTCTGTGTGGGTGTGCTCGTGCTTGTCTCCCCGGATTTCTGCCTGGCGCTTCCTGCTGCCTGTATTACTCTCTTCCTCGAGTTGTGTGTCCTCGGTTTCCGTGGACTGTGTTCTTGTGTGTGCTGGGTCCACGGTGTTTTCTTCCTCGTTACGTGCCTCGGCTGCCAACGTCGTGTGGATATCTTGCAGGCTCAGGGCTGTCGTGAGTTGTGGTGTTTGCGTATGATATTGTTTCAACTTTGCGGCGTTGACTATCGTGGCGTGGGGATCGTAATTTGGGCTGTTTACGAGGAGGACGGTATTGTTAGGTAGGGACAATTGCACCGTATAGGGACCGTGCCAGATTGACTCAAACTTGGGGCGTTTGAGTTTTGGGTCTCGGGGGCACCAGAGTACTTGGTCACCCCTCTGAAACACCCGCGGGAGCTGTGTGCCCTGAAAGTGTCTGGTGGCCAGGGCTTGTTTGTGCACGATGTTCGAGGTTGCCAAGGCTCGAATTTCCTCGAGGTGGTGTAGATCCCCGACGCTGGCCGCCAAAGACCCGTGCGGAGTGTAATCCCGGGTCAGAGTATGCGGAATGTCGGCACAATATATTACGTAGGTAGTAGCGGTTGGGTGCCGTAAACCATTTCAAATGGACTAGCTTTCGTGGCGGTTTTGACGGCTACGCGGTACGCCTGAGTCTTTGCGGGTAGGCGATCATCGATGCTTGATTAGCGTGGGACGAATCTCTTGACATGTTGATTAATGTTTTGTTTGTCGACTCCGCTTGTCCATTTCCCTGGGGATAATACACAGTGCTGGTTCGATGCTTGATTACGTGGTTGTCAAGGAGGTCTTGTATGACGGTGTTCACAAAGTGCGTGCCTTGGTCTGATATGATTTCCAGTGGGCACCCAAACCTCGTGATTATGTTCTCGTAGATAAACGAGGCCGTGACGACTGCGGTGTTAGTTCGCAGAGGCTTGGCCTCCACCCACTTTGTGGTATAATCCGTGGCTACAAGGATATACTTGTATCCTTGGCGTGTAACTGGTTTTATCGGGCCCACGAAGTCTAACCCCCATCGTTGAAATGGTCCCAAGGGTGGTATTGCCTTCATTGGTACTTTGCCTTGGTGCTGAAAGTTTGGTGTGGATATTTGGCAGGCGTGGCAGTTCTTGACGTATGTGATTACATCTTTGTGGAGCGTTGGCCACCAATATTTGGCGGAGAGGATCTTTTTTACCGTAGTATCGGGGCCCTGGTGTCCTCCCGCGGGTCCGTCGTGAAGGTGTGTAATGATTTGCTGCTGTTGGTCAGCTGGTACACACAACCGGATCTCTTGATCTAGTCCCCGTTTGTATAACTTTCCTTGGACCACGGTGTAGAGCAGTGCCGTTTGTACGAAACTGATTTTGCGAGTTCCAGTCGCGTCCACGGGGGTGTTGTCCGTGGTGAGATATCGAATGATATCGGCCCTCGAGTCTGCCTTGTGTTCCTCGGGGTTCGTGGCTATTTGTGTGGCCTGTACATATGCCTCGTTGAAAGAATCATCTATTCCTTCCGCGGTAGTGTTAGTGTCCCTGGACAGGTAATCTGCCACAATGTGTCTCTTCCCGGGGACGTATACTACCTCGAAGTCGTATTCGAGGAGTATCATGATCCACCGAGCCACCCTCCCCGTGACCAAGGTTTGATTGACTAGGTATGGCAAGCTGTGATGGTCGACCATGAAACGGAATTTCTTCCCGATGAGGTAATGTCTGAACTTTTTGACAGCGTAAATCATTGCCAGGGCCTCGCGTTCCGTGGTGGAGTAATTTCGCTCTGCCTGGTTGAGAAGTCGACTAGCGTAAGCCACGGGTTGGTCGTGTTTGCCATTTATGTTCTGTGCTAGCATCACCCCCACGGCAATGTTGGATGCGTCCGTGTGGACGTGGAACGGCTTAGACCAGTCCGGGGCAATAAGTATTGGTGCGTTTGAGTAAGCACTTTTTATCTTCTCTAGTGCTGCTTGTGCCTCCGGTGTCCAGTCCCGTGGGTATGTATATTTGGCATGATTCAGTGCAGTAATCGGGGCGGTGATGTGGGCCAGTTTCTCAATGTAGATCCGGTTGAATTGGGCTAAGCCCAGGAGCCGTTGTACGCCTTTTTGATTTGTTGGCGGCGTCATGCCCAGGATATCCTTGATTTTCTCGGGGTCGGGGAGCTTGCCGTGCTTGCACACAATGTACCCCAAGATGACCCCCGCGAAGTACAGGAACATGCACTTATCCGCGTTGAGGCTTACCCCGTTGGTTCGACATGCGTGAAAGATTTGCCTGAGGTGCGAGACGTGGTCTTTCATTTTGCCATAGACGGTTCCATCGTCCAGGTAGATTCGGAAGAATTGCTTGAGATATGGTCTGAAAATCAATTCCATAACACGTTGGAATGTCATGGGTGCATTTTTGGGCCCGAAGGGCATACGTTCGAATTGATAAGGTCCCCATTCCGTGGAGAAAGCTGTTTTCCCTTTGTCTTGTTCGGCCATGGCCACTTGGTAATATCCCGAGAAACAATCGAGGAACGAGTACATCTCATGTCCGGCAACCTCATCGATGATCTCCTCCATATATGGTAACGGATAGTGATCCTTTTTTGTTGCGGCGTTGAGTTTTCTGAAATCCACACAGATGCGCAACGTACCATTTTTCTTGGGAATGATAACCATGGGGGATAGCCACGGTGCTGCATCCACGGGGGAGATGAACTTGGCATGGAGTAACTTATCCAATTCAGCCTTAACTCGAGCGGCATAATTTGGGTTCATTCTGTACCGTCGTTGCTGCACCGGGGTCGCACCGGGGACGAGGTCAATGGTATGTTCTGCCAGGGCGTTGGGAATACCCTTCAAGTCCTCGTGGTTCCACGCGAATATGTCTCTGTACTCGTGGAACAAGGCTATGGCAGCCTGCTTAATGTCCGGGGGTGCGTCTGTGTTGATTTTGATATACTTGGGTTCTTCTGTTGTCCCAAGGTTGACCAGCTGTACCCTCTCCTTGACCCCGTGCGTCCAACCCGTAATGGTCTCGTGATACAGTGTCTTTTTGGCGGGGACAGCATTCACTACCACGTCTCCGGCTATCTCTCCAGTGAAGTGTTCGGGGATATCCAATTTTTCTTCTAACCCGGCTAACTGAATCTCGGCCACGGATATTAAGCTGGGATGAACGTGGAGTACTAGGGCCTCCTGCTCGTTTGTGAATTCTTCCGGCCAGTTGGTTCCTGCTGAGGTCCTGATCTGATTTGTCTTGGCGCGAGTCAGGCAACTGTCCACGGGTATGATCACGATTTTCCCGTGGCGTTGAATGCGGATCTGATTTTTGGTCCAGTCATGGATTGCCTGCATGTCTCGCAACCAAGGTCTTCCAAGGATTACCGGAAACCCGCTGTCGTGTGGCATTTCGATCACTACGAATGTCGCCGGTGTAGATACCCCGTGTATTGTAATCCCAACCATGGTGAGGATTCCCAACGGTGTAACGGGGGCGTCGTTAGCCATGCGTAAAATAAAACGGGCGCTTCAGGGTTGTGGTAAGCCGAGGGCCTGTCGGACGTGGTTGCTCATTACGTTCACGCCAGACCCCCCATCGACGAGGACGTTGGTTAACGTCTGTCCTCCTAATTGCACGTGGATCACTGCAGCGTCCGGGTCCATCGTGGTGGCGTTAACTTCTACAAACGTGGGATCGGGTTTTGCTTCGATCACCACAGCCCCCTGTAGATATTGTTGTAGCTCGGGGCTAATCTGCAGTAGTTTTGCCAGGGTGATGCTTACGTTGGTGGTGTCCAGCATTTGTTGCAAGCTGCACATGGTCCGTAGTACGTTCTTTGTCTGGGTGTGCAGTTTCCAGGTCCCTTTGTATATCCGTCCTCATGTTGTGTAGTCGTTCCCAATGATGTTCCGGGAATGGTTTCCGGTGCTCTACCACGTGGTTTGGTGGAATAGCCTTGGATTTTGTAGTCACCGCGGCGGCTAAGATCGTGGATACATTTGTTTCTTGTCCGTGGACTTCGGTCAGCGTGACTCCTCCTCTCCTATCAGCCGCGGGACTGGTGTTTGGCGGCCCTGGGGTATTACTGTTTCAGCCCTGTGCCCACTTTTGTTTGAATACGGGGCATTGGCTTCGTCGATGATCCAAACCCCCGCACTCCCAGCAAGCGTCCGAACGACCGGGCTGAAAAGCATCCACGTTGATCTCCTCGGGGTATACCGCGGCTGTGGTGTTTCGGGATCGCCTGTGATCCTGGGATGAGGTGGTATTGGAGTACCAACATTTTCCATGGTGTGCTTTTCCGCAAGTTTCACACAACGGGGGTGTCACCCTGGCGTCTTGTCTTACCGAGGGTAGTGGTAGTATGGGTGTTTGTGTCTGTTTCAGAGCCAGGAGTTCCCGACTAATGTCATTGGCTGCGGAGAGAATGTCTGGCAGCGTCTTTACTCCACGGATGACGATACCTTGCTGTATCCATGGAAGCAATCCCTTTTTGAACCATTCGCACATATATTCTTCCTCGGGTCGTTGGCTAAGTTTATCGGCCAACTGCTTAAATCTGTCATAAAACTTATCCACCGGTTCGTTTGTGGATTGCGTGATTGATCCCAGCGCTCGGAGGACTTCCGAACTTGATTTAAGTTTTCTAAACTTGTGCAAAAAGCTACGTTCCATATCCTCCCAACTGGCATTGCTGTGTTCTGATTCGAAGTCAATGTACCAGTTAATATGATTTCCTTGGAGCGTGGTACCAAAAATGTTCTGTAGATCCGTGGCATGAAAAATGCCATTCGTGCGTGCTATCACTTTAAATCTCCTGATGTGCCAATCTGGATCCCCAGATTCATCGAACACCGGGTATGGTATCTTTGGTAACTTGGCCTGGGTGTCAGGGCTCCCGGGGTTGTGTGACATAGTGGGTACCCCCGTGGGTGCCGCTGGTGGTGCCGGTGAGGGCATTCCCGAGGTGCTCGAGTTGGCCGCGGCATTGTTTCCCCTGGGTATGGTTGCAGATCTTACTGCGTCTGCTGGTTCTTCCACACTCCTGGGCGTGGAAGCGATAACCTCGGGTGTTACATTGCCTTGGATGTCTTGATATTTTAGGCTGAGTAATTCTAACTTGGCATTCGTCGCCTCGTTCTGAGCGGCTAGATCTGTCATCTGCTGCTTCATCCATTGAAGTAATTTTCTGGTCTCGTCTTCATGTTGCACTATTTCCTCCATATCTGCAACTATATTCTCCACGGCTTTTTCCGCGGCGTGTCTTTTCGGGGGCATTTTCCCTCCCTGCAGGCCCGTGGCCAAGAATCTCTCTTTCTGTCTCTCTCTCTCTCTCTCTCTCTCTTTTTTTTTTTTTTTTTTTTTTTTTTTACTACCTCAAAGACTCCATCCCCAAAGATGGTCGCCAAAATGTTAGCCGGGGTACATGTATGGAGGTGCCCGAGGTGCGAGGGGGCAAAATGGGACCAGTGGACGGGCAAGAACCGGGGCTCGTGGGCTTCAACCTCGGTTAACCACGGTCCGGGTAGAAGTTGCTGAAGCAGCTCGAGAGAGGAAGCGTAAACAGAGGTTACGTGATAAGGAGAGAAAAGAGTTCCTTACTGATTCACCAGAACATGCTGCGATTTCACCCCTCTCTGTAAGAAACTCATATAGGATTGCAAAGAGCGTTTCCAATGCGATTGTAGACCTTCTTAGTGCATGTCTTGACCTCATTAGCAAGAAACAAGTTATGGAAAGGGTCTTGGATCTTTGACTAGTTTCGGATTTTTGCACGATTGTTACCACCCTCCTCAGGAAGCACGTGCTAGGGATGCGTTCATAGAGAGCTTTAGGCATGAGTTTTCAATCGTGAAAGTTGCAAACTCCCATAATCTACTAGCTAGAAAATCAGCGTTGTTAGATGCAGCTGTGAGTAGTGGTTTTTCAGGAGTTGCTGCTTTGTCCAAAGTAGTAGGATCTACTCGAGAAAGTATTTCTATTGCTTACAAGAGAAGGATTCAAGAAGTCGTAAAGGACGGTTCAGTTCCATCAATTCCAAAGTTACGTTTGTGTAGGCTAAAAAGAGAAGGCATCTCTGACTATGTCAAAGATTGTGTAGTGGCTTGGTGGACATTGCAAACCAAGGTTTCTCCTAACAAGAAGGATGTTGTGAGACACAGAGTAGGAAGGAACGACTGGCTTCCCCCGCACCCTACTCACTATCTCTGTGAGACCCAGGTATTTCGACTTAAACTTGTTGCAAGTGTATTTGGAGTTTACTCCAAGGTTTGCCTGCAAATGTCGATTTGAAGGAAGTAGGGTTTATGTGAGTTTTACGTTTATGTAAGTTTCTGTTTTGAGGTTTCATTCAATAACTCGGAAGTGTAGTAACTACTTGTGCTATGTACGAGTTCATATTAGTATAAAGTTTTCACACTCTTGTAGTATCTATGCGTTACTTAGTGTGTACTTGCCTAGTAATTCAGTATTGTGTCCTCATACTTCATTACCGTCTCGTGAACTTTCGATGTGAATCTTTGCACTACAGTGATTTACATCAGTACTTTTGTTTTGAAGCACTGGCCTAAATGTCCTTTATATCATGTTTTAGTACATGTTGTAGTTGGAGTTCATCGTTATATACACTTAGGTGTCAGCTGACCTATGAATTTGTACATTTGTAGTTTTATCAGTAGTATTGCTGTGAACTATAAGAAAGAGTACAATTTGTGTAAGGGTTTAGTATAGTTTGTATTGGATGAAGAACAGTCTGTAGATGATTGACTACATTCAAGAGTAATGTAGTAGGTCTTGTACTTGGTGTATTAGTTCTTGTAGCTCATGCGGTAGTTCTTGTAGTTCATGGATAGATATTGTATACAGGTAGGTACTCTTGCTGTGAACATTGTTGTTGTGTAAGTGAGGTTTGTTTCTATTAATGTGTAAGTAATCAGTAATTACTTTCATTGCATGCTGAATGTAGGCGAGGAAAAGGTGCCCTGATCATTGTGTACTTTGTCTTGTACTTTTGCAGACATCGTTTTTTCAGCGGTTTATGGAGGCACATCTGGAATGTAATATTAGGTTAAGAGCTTTTGAAAAATTGAAACCATGGTGGGTGAAGAAGTTGAAAGAGCGGAACACGTGCTGCTGTATCTACCACGTGGAAATAGACATGATGAAGATTGGTTTGACCAATCTTAGAGATAAGTTGAGGGGATTCCATTCTACAACAAATTGTGCTTGTAGTTGTTTGGTACGTGCAGGGCAAGAGCATGACGATGGTTGTCAAGCACATGATCGAGTGTACAAGCATATTACTCTTATGTGGGAAAGTTGTATGTGCCCGAAAGGAAAATTTGATAGGTTCCACAAATTAGATTGTCTTGTGGGTCTGTGTCCCGATTGTGGTTTTCGTAACTTTGATATTTGTCCTCGTGAAGTAACTGATGAATCGTTCTTATTGAAGTGGAAATGTTTTGAGTACTACATAGTTGGAAACCATGGTGAAACAGATCAACCAAAGAAACGCCTTCGAGAGGCGTTTAGGGAGACTCCAGTCCTCGATTTTTTGGCTTACATGGAGAAGACGGTGACTAAATTCATTGGTCACAATTTCAGAGCTAGGTGGCAAGATGAGCAGTGCCGGATAATGATGAAGAACATACCTGAAGGAGTACTTGTTTCTCATATTGATTACGCTGAGAATTATACATTTGCTATTAAGAATGAAGTACAGAGTATGTATTACTTCAGTACATCTGTGACTATTCTTGTGCACATTTCGATGTTCAAAGAAGGTGACGTTGTACATAAGAGTACACACTACTACATTTCTGACGACAAATGTCACGATTCTGCATTTGTTCAACATTGTTTACTGAAACATTGGAAGTGGGCTGAAAGTTTAGGTGTTCCATTCCAAGAGCATTGGGTGTTTTCAGATGGGTGCAGTTCGCAATTCAAGTGTGCCACAGCGATGTATTTTGTGGCGAGGTTCCCTTATTTAACTGGGGGTTGTTTGATGCGATGGAATTACTTCGAATCCGCTCACGGGAAGGGCGAGTGGGATGGTGCAGGTGCTGTCGTTAAAAGGGCACTACGGCAAGAATAGATTCAAAATCCTGGGAGGCCTCTCCAGAATGTAGCCCAAGTTGTGGAATTCCTTAGAGAAAATTACTCTAACCGTGTAGTCACACACTACACGCAGGCTACTTCTAAACCCATCCATCGTGAATTTTGGCATGTTGAATCAAATGAAGTCAATCATGCGGACAACACTGTGAAATGTCGTACACTCTTGGGATCTAAGAGTTTGTATTCCATCATGGGTTTCTCAATGACTGATCCAACTCTACTGAAAACTCGTGAGTTATCATGTTTCTGTGTTTCGTGTGTAGATTGTGCTTGGAATAACTGTGAGAACAAGTCCCATGTGAAGGAGTGGAAAGTAGAACGTCTGAACCCCTTTATTGCAGGGACACTACCTATACAAGTTGCACACGATGATGATGAAATTAACTGGCAGAATGATGGGTTGTGTGAAGACCAGGGTTCCTTGCTGAGTGTTGGGGACAATTTCATGGTGCCTGCTGAAGTGGACAACGATGAAGGTGTCGATTACCACATCCTGTGTCGTAACGTGCTTTCCCGATTCGTGCCCGGATAACCCTTTTTCACGGTAAAAGAGGTTTCCTAAACAAGAACCCGAGTATTCGTTCCACGGAGATCCTGTGAAGTGCAAACGCAACAGTTTCCACCAGTTAGCTAACCCGGATTTGTGCTATCCGGGTTCTATCCTATCCCCTCTGTGCCCTATATCCTGTCCTGGAAGAGCTGCCCGGACAGGAGAGGAGAGGGTGTTTAGTCTTTGTGGTTTAATTTAGCCTCTGTATTCACCTCAGAGGGATTTTCCCGGACTTAGATAAGTGGGGGGGGATTAGGCCACTTCTCCCGTTGATTAACGTGACCGGAAAGGTCACCGAGACTCTCTCTCTCCTTACCCTGTTAGGAACTTCCCTTATACCTCCCTCTACGTCTGGACTCTAAATCCACACGCATGTCACAAAGGTTGGTATCCGGTTCTCCTATGGTCCGGTTATCACAACTTACTACCCGGGTTAGGAGATCCCGGGTTACTGGACTGGGGGTGGTGCGACTGACCCGGAGTTCACCGCGATTACCTATAAACCAACCCGCCTACCCGGACTTCAGCAACCAGGGGGACTCAACCGAGTGCAGCCTCGGGAGTCGGTTAAACGGCAAGAATCTCTCCCAGCCGCTGTAATCCTGGAAGCTGCACGGACAGACTAGGCAGTGCCCTAAGTAAGAGGTGCCGTTCGTTGGCCGCACTCTTCTCCTACCAGCTTCTCTACCCTCCTTTCTACTCTCCGTTCAAAGACGGAACCGTTATCTCTTGCCCGGACAGCAAGGGCCTTCTGGACTTCGCGATACTCCCAGCACAGCATACAAGACAGGAAAGAGGGAAGTTTGCACAAACTCACCCCTCACACACACACACACGCACACACAATGAGGATGGAGAAAAGGGCGTGCTTGCAACTGCATTAGGGTACTGCAAAAGGCACAAAAAAGACCCCGAGGGAGTATCCTCCCCTCGGCTAAGTAGCAGGTCCTCCCTGGCATCCCAGAGAGGACAAAATCCTGTGCCAGGGAATCTTTCTAAATCTAGCCTCTGACACTCTAGCGCCGTCATCCTCTTACTCGCCATAAAGGCACTAAAATCTAACCCTATCCTCGGCCAGGTGCACCCGCCATCAATCAACTCGGCCCTAGTCCTTCCTGTCGCGCTCATCCTACTTCGCAGCCTCGGCAGTCTCGGCGGTCTCAACCTTCTGCGCTCCCAACCCGGTTTGGGAGGTGACCTCCTCCTCCTCGTTCCCCGTCTCCTGGAGCACTGGAGCGGTCTCTTCACTCCCAAGGATCTCAGTGTCCCCTGAAGGCATCGGGGCTGAGGTGTCCGGGAGTGCCTCCCCGATCTCCGGGACCTCGATCAAGTCCTCGGGGATGAGGGGGACGGCCTCCGCGGTCAGCGCCTTCTTGGGGAGGACCTCGCTGTCAGAGGGCTCCGGTGGGACGGCTAAACCCGGACAGCGAGGTGCCCGCGGCTCCTCTGTTCCCAATCCGGTTGGTCGGGTATCGGCCTCACCTTCCTGTCCTGGTTGGATTGTGGCCTCTTGGGCAGGAATAGGACTCCTGTCCTCGGGGTCTTGATCCGGACGGGAAATGGGGAAGGATCCCTTACCCGGTACCCTCCTCCGCTATCCGAGAAGCCTCTCCTGCCACCGGGGTTATGCCTCCCCGGTTTGCCTCTATACTCTCCGGAGCGTCCTTGCAGGGGGAGTGCAAGGCCCCCACCTCCCTCATGGTCTTCTCCGGGCTCGGGTTTGGTGGCAGGACTGGCTCCTCCATGGCCACGGGATCGGTATGCTCTTCCTCCTCTGCCCTGCCCTCCTTAGTCACTTCGGGGGTACCCCGGATGGGGGTGTCCTCTACTACCGTCAGGGGAGGTGCCTCCCGGGAAAGGTCCGGGCCATCTCTCCGATGAGTCCTCTCATCTTACGGAGGGCTCCTTCCATCCTTTCCGCGGCCTTCTTCATGTACGCCGCCATCCGGGTTGGGAGGTCCGATCCCGATGCACGGAATTGGGCGTCGGCGGTGAGCCTTCATTTGTGCCTCTCCGGTGCATACAGAATCTCCCGAGCCCGAAAAGGTCTTTGCCGAGCGTACCTGCTTTGCTTAGACAGTTCCTCCTCCAATCTTTGGATTTCCGGGCTTGCGAAGGATGATGAGGACCCCTCGTTGATGCTTGCCCGGCCGCCGCATTCTCTGGACTAGATCCCGCACCATGTCGGGTACCGCTCCACCTGCCGATCCGGAGAGCTACCGATATCCCGCGCAGGGGCCTTATGCATTTGCGGATGCTCTTGCGTGCATATACGCAAAGCGTGGGCGATCGGTTGCAAGGGGTGTTCCTCCGTTATCCGGAATGGGGGTACCGGGAGGCGTAGGTCGATCTCCTTCCTCCGCGGGGTGAAATCCTCCCACTCGGGTAACCGATCGGTGTTGGCTGGTGCCGTCTCTCCTTGTGTCCGGGTAGTGGGGACAGGAGAGTCTTTGCCCCGATCGCCCCCTCCTCCTCCGAGTCTGAGGACTCCTCCATCACCCTTTTTCCTTTTCTCCGGGCTTCTCCTTCCCCGGGCGAGGTGGGTCGTTGTATAGCCGGAATAGTCCTGACGACTGGTTCGAGGGGCTCGGTCCGGACTGCGGGGGGGAAGTAGCAGGGTCGCGGCGGTGTCCTCCCGGGGCTGGTAAGTTTCCTCCGAACCCGGGGTCGAGGACTCTCGGCGGGGAGGTAAGCCCTCCTCTTCTTGGCGTACATTGGGTCTCCCCACTCAATTTCCCCTGCGGTGGCGGGGGCACGGTGTAACCTACCGGATGTGTCGCTAGGAGAAGAAGTCCGTCCGGTATGCTCTCGGCTTGTACTTCCCGGGTCGGAGTAGGTGCTTCCGGGGTAGGATCTCCGAGGGGGTGCTCCTTCCGCCTCGCCCTCTCTGGTTGTGCTACAATGCTATCTCCGCCTTACCAGGGGGAGAGGAAGCCTCTGCCTCCACAAACCTTAGTACCCGTCCGGATTTTCTCCGGTGTAGGACGGGGAGTTCCTCTCCGTCGCTGTCGTTCCCCGCACCGGTCCGAGGGGTGGTGGGGAGGCGATCGAGAGGTCGGAGGGGTTGCCATGGCTCCGGGGAGCTCTCCTCCGATCCGGGTAGGATCGGGCTCGTGGCTCGATCCGGTTGCGGCTCCACTCCGGGTTGCCATCCGGTGGTGGTGGTGGTGGCCGGGTGTAGTGGCTCCCTACAGGCGGGGTAGCGGAGCGACCTCCCCTGCCGGGAGGATGGTGCTCCTCTGCACTGAGGTCCCGGGCGCTCCTTCATCTCTGGCCGGGGTGCTTCTTCTCTGTCCTCCTCGGTCGCCGCTTTCTCCCGGGCCCGGCGGTCCGGGTGGTGCGGGGGGAGGAGGTGGGAGTGCCCCTGCCCGGGCGGGCATCCCGGGAGCGGCTTGGCGCGCAGCAGGACTCCCACCTCGGGATCCGCTCCCGGGAAACATGTCTGTCGCCCTCCATGAGCATCCTGAGGAGGGTGATCTCACCCGGATTGAGGCACTCGTAATGCGCGTACAGGTGGTACACGTATGGTGCCAGGGGACAGCCCTTCACACTGGTGGCCTTCTTCGAGGCCCGGACTACCACCTCCTCGAGGATGTGCCCCCATCCTACGCGCTTCCGTCCCAGGTAGGATTCCATGATTGCCTTCAGGAGTCGGTTTGACACAAACTGTGGCTTCTCCGGGTTGAGGATCGGTGCCAGGAACCTCAGCAGACGCCGCTCCCGAGCATTTGCGCAATCCTCTACTCGGTAGCCGTCATGCTCGTGCGCGGGATTGTGGAACATTCCTCCGAGGGAGGGATCATTCCTCACCTGGATGTACCCGGTGGAGGAATCCGGAAAGCCATACGTCGCCCTCCAGCACGCCTCCTGCCAAAAGTGCGGCTTGGCCCGGACAGGGTTGTCGGCGAAAGTCGGTGGATCCTGTCCGGACACGGCCTCCTCGATAATCCCTGCATCCTCCACATTCCAGGGCACCCAGTACAATCCCACGCACCCCATCCGCGTCAAGTCCTGCACCAACTGTGCCCGGGCATCCACCGCCATTGGGATGCCAGCCTGGATAATCTTGCTCCTAATCCGCGAAGCTCTCTCCCCGGCCATGTCTCCGTACTCCTCCTCTCCGGGCTATGGTGTGCAGGGCGGCCGCGTGTACAAGTTCGTGCGAGAATTGGGGGAGCAGCACGGCCGGCAATGGCGCACGAAAAACGAGGAAGAGAGAATGGGGGGGGGGAAATCAAAAAGGAAGGACAACGGCCTTCCCCGTGCCATTAACGACAAAAAGGAGTGGGGGAGGTGGCGGTACCCTTTTGGCGGCGCGGCCTTAATCATGGGCTTGTCAGCCCGGGACTGTCGGCGCCGCCGGTGGTTCTACGCCCCGCCCGTCCTACCCGGCGGTTTCCCGGCCATTGATAACCGGCCGAGTTATAACCGGTTAGGTTATGATCGGCCGGCCATAGCCGGTCGACCCATGGTCGGTCGGACGCCGATCGCTCGGTCATGCCCGGCAGATCGCACTGGCCTCTCATACCCCGGTCGGTACATGCCCGATCGGTGCATCCCGGTCATTATATGCCTTCCCGGTTTGAGCGCACCGAGACCGATCGGTTAAGCCTTACCCGGGCACTCAGTGGTCGGACTAGGTACGGTGAGTCCGTGCCCGGGTTTCAAAAGAAAAGATTAGAAAGCAAAAGGCGGGTTAGAATTTTCGCTATCCTATCCCGCCTACTAAGCTTTAGGATGTCCCTGGGCAGGGAGGTTCATGGCTAGGCTAACCCTACCCGGTTTTTACCCGGATAGGTGATTACCCAGGCGTTATTTATTCTATTTAACTACTACTAAGTACTATCCGGACCAAATTGGGGCAAAAACGAAAAAATGAGGTTTGACATCCTGCAATGTCACTGTGAGATGCATGTCTTGGAGGAAGATCATACTTGCCCGTGGGGAAACGTTTTCAGTGCGGGAGATAAAGTCGTGGTTGGGAAGTACTACAAGAAACGCGGAACAAGTGATAAGACGTATGTGCTTTGTAATAAAGCCGTTGTTGCAACCCTGGATGCCAATCTGGTAAGGGTTATTAAATTCCCTATGATACTTGCATCTTACAGAAGTAAGGGATCACCAGTGTATCAAATAACAGCCGACGCGAAAAGGCTATGTGAGAACGCGATGAGCGACTGGTGGGCCTTTAATTTGGTATGAATCATGGAGTATAAGTTTGTACATTGAGTATAAGTTTGTACATTGAGTACATTATGTTTATGTTATGTTCAGTTGATGCATTAAGAAATTTTATGGAAAGTAATTCAAGTTTCGATATAATGTACTGAGAAGGTTAATCAACTATAGAAGAGTAAAAGTCATCTACCTAATTGTATATTTAGTATGCATGTGAATGGTGTATACTAGATATACAACATGTAGTTCTTATTGACTAGTACTTGTCACGGACCTCTGTAAGACGGACTTTTGCACTTGCAACCGAATGTAGGCACGTCTGGGTCATGTGTTAAAAAGTCGGTTTTATAGTCCCATGTGAGTTCTTCATTGGGCTCAATTTCACGTAGGGTAAAAAAGGCAATCCGGTAGAAGCTCCTATCACTTCTCCCTACCAATACTGGGATGTCAATCAAATTTGCATCTTCACACCTCTGCACACATTGAATTTGTACAATATCTATTAGCTGTGGTGGAGGAAATACTCACCATAGTCCAAAACAATGAATCCAAAATAACACATGGGCACAACATGGAGCCTTACCGGTGGTTTACGAACCTCGCTACATTTCCAAACCTAGTTGCATCCAGACATAAGGCAGAGTTGTCATCCGCACTTGTCTCCAATATCCAATCAGCATCACAGTGTACACTGTAACCCGAGACCCCACCGTTTTCCTCGTTTCTCTCCATCTGCTCGGCATTTGTCAATATCTCCCCAGTCATTTCAAATACAAATGCAGCCTTCGGAATGCGGTCCCTTGCTCGAACACCCCACCCTTTCTCCTCAGTAAGGAATACCTCCACTCGATATGTCATCCCTCGTTGCACAATTCGATTTCGACACATCTTATGACACCCGCACTTGATATTACACTCAGCTATAAACGTCGGGCGCACAACGGAGTCACAGAACAAACCCGTCCCAAAATGGGCCTTGTTTAAACAGTAGCACTCCTCGGATAACTCGGGCTTTCGCTCGTTCTGTTTGGCCTTGAGAAATGAATTGCAAAGTATTCCTCCGTGAGTGTAAGCAAACCGGCCACTTGGGTCTGAGGTCGCACACTCACAATAAAACTTTATGAGGCAATCTCCCTCAGGAGGGCACTTACAGTATGCACCCTCGTCAATCTCAGAAAGCACCTCGTTCACCTTAGCGTCTTTGTGTACTACGCTTGTAGTTACATATTGGAATACGGGAAATGGAGTATCTGAAACCACAACGGGAATTGGGAAATTCTCAAGTCCTCAGGAAATGTCTTCAATCATGTATTTGGGCTGGTCTGGATCTATTTCCTATTGTTACAGCCCACACACGACAACATGAGATCCCCCCCTCAAACCCAATCATCTGCATTTACCAAGACAAGTCAAATATACAGAAAATAATGCATTCTTAGATATGAACTTGGTGTACAGTAAGTGTCCATATTGTACAAGGTACTGTCCACAGTGTACCAAAGGATTACATACAATATGGACACTTACTGTACAATATGGACACTTATGTTCGCCAAGAATTGGCTGCCAGACTACAAGTACCGAAAATGAAGGCAATACCGTGCTCTGAATCCAATAGTAGTGAAGAGAACTCAAAGAGAAAACGAGCTCTTAATTCAGTTGGAACCCATTACATCCATGGACACACTTAATATGGCCCATGTCAAAACTACGCAATTCAAAAACCTCTGGCATGTCACTACTAGGATTTGACCCCCTTTGCTACGATTTTATTTCCATAAAAGCCACGTTGGGGTGTAACTCAAGCTACGTATTTGCTAAATTCGTAGCTTGAGCTACACCCCAGCATAGTTTTTATGGAAATACAAACGTAGCAAACGAGCCAAATCCTAGTAGTGTGTGTACACGCCAGAAAAAACATGGACACACTGAATGTCTCCCATGTCACAACTACGTAATTCAAAAACCTCTAGCATGTGTACACGCCAGAAAAAATGGATCTCCTGAACGCTCATCGAAATCTAACACCTAGGCCGAGTGCACATAGTGGATAGTGCACACACAAACTTCTAAATATGCTAACTCTTTGACTTCCTTGTACTACGACCACAACTCGTATTGGCGCCTTTGGATTTGACAGTAGGAATTACCTTGCGCTTCTTCTTATGATATTTTTGTTTCGGTGAAGGTGATTCTGAATTGCCTCCACCTTCGTTGTTCACCTTCCTACGACCTCGCTTATTTGGCCCTGAGGATGGTGACTCGCATCTCCTAGAATCCGGCCCAGCCGAAGTTGCTAAATCACAAAGGGACTTGTAATTTTGGCCCACCGAATGTAGGTTCTCCACCGCTATGTCCTCGTCAGACTCCAACATCGGGTTATCAGGGATTGACTTCCCCTTTCCGCCACTCAGCTCTGTCTCCTTCTTGCGCGGCAGAACGACGAAATTTTCCGCTGCATTCGCCATCACTTGATCCATTCTGACCTCCTCGGGCTCCACTCTTTGAGGTACCGGGGTTTGCACTTCGGGTTCATCAGCCTCAGGTACCGCGGTTTCCACTCCGGGTTCATTAGCATCAGGTACCGGGGATTGCACTCCGGGTTCATCAGCCACCGCAGCCACAGTGTTGTTTTGCAATGTCAAACCTCATTTTTTCGTTTTTGCCCCAATTTGGTCCGGATAGTGCTTAGTAGTAGTTAAATAGGATAAATAACGCCCTGGTAACCGGCTATCCGGGTAATAACCGGGTAGGGTTAGCTTAGCCAGGGACCTGCCTGTCCGGGAGCATCCTAAAGCTTAGTGGGCAGGATAGGATAGCGGAATTTCTAACCCGCCTTTTGCTTCGTAACCTTTGCTTTTAAAACTCGTGCACGGACTCACCGTGCCTAGCCCGAGCACTGAGCGCCCGGGTAGGGCTTAGCCGACCGATCTCGGTCTCATCTCAAACCGGGAAGGCATATACTGACCCGGGATGCACCGATCGGGCATGTGCCGACCGGGCATGAGAGGCCCGGGTACGATCTGTCCGGGCACGACCCGGACAGTCATTGCCCGGCCCGGCTATGGCCCGACCGAACATAGACCGACCGGTTATAACCCGGCCGGTTATCAATGGCCGGAGAGGCCGCCGGGTGGAAGGACGGTCCGGGCGGTATAACCACCGGCGGCGCCGACAGTCCCGGGCTGACAAGCCCGTGATTAAGGTCGTGCCGCAAAAAAGTCTCGCCACCTCCCCACTCTCTTTTGTCGTTAATGGCACGGGGAAGGCCGTTGTCCTTCCTTTTTGATTTTCTCCCCCCCCTTTCCTCTCTTCCTCGTTTTTCGTGCGCCATTGCCGACTGAGTTGCTCCCCCAAATCTCGCACGAGCCTGTACACGCGGCCGTCCTGCACACCATAGCCCGGAGAGGAGGAGTACGGAGACATGGCCGGGGAGAGAGCTTCGCGGATTAGGAGCAAGATTATCCAGGCTGGCATTCCAATGGCGGTGGATGCCCGGGCGCAGTTGGTGCAGGACTTGACGCGGATGGGGTGCGTAGGATTGTACTGGGTGCCCTGGAATGTGGAGGATGCAGGGATTATCGAGGAGGCCGTGTCCGGACAGGATCCACCGACTTTCGCCGACAACCCCTGTCCGGGCCAAGCCGCATTTTTGGCAGGAGGCGTGCTGGAGGGCGACATACGGCTTTCCGGACTCCTCCACCGGATACATTCAGGTGAGGAACGATCCCTCCCTCGGTGGGATGTTCCACAACCCCGCGCACGAGCACGACGGCTACCGAGTGGAGGATTGCGCGAATGCTCGGAGCGGCGTGCTCGCTCGAGGTTCGGGCACCGATCTCAACCCGGAGAAGCCACAATTTGTGTCAAACCGGCCTCGAAGGCAATCATGGAGTCCTACCCGGGCCGGAAGCGCGTAGGGTGGGGGCACATCCTTGAGGAGGTCATCGTCCGGGCCTCGAAAAAGGCCGTCGTATGAAGGGTCGTCCCGGCACCATACGTGTACCACTGTGACGCGCATTACGAGTGCCTCAATCCGGGTGAGATCACCCTCCTCGGGATGCTCATGGAGGCGGACGGGACATGTTTCCCGGGAGCGATTCCCGAGGTGGGAGTTCTGCTGCGACCAAGCTACTCCCGGGTGCCCGCCCGGAGCGGGGCACTCCCACCACCTCCACCTCCTGCACCACCAGGACCGCCGGGCCCAGGAGAGCAGAGACCGTGGAGGTCAGGAGCAGAAGCACCCCGGCCAGGAGATGAGGGAGCGCCAGGACCTGGTGCAGGAGGAGCAGCCATCCTCCGGCAGAGGGAGGTCGCCCCGCTACCCCGCCCGGAGGGAGCCACCACACCCCGGCCAACCACCGGCCCACCGGATGGCGGTCGGAGTGGAGCCGCAACCGGATCGAGCCACGAGCCCGATCCTACCCGGACGGGAGAGAGAGCTCCAAGAGCCATGGCAACGCCTCCGACCTCTGCAATCGCCTCTCCACCACCTCTCAGACCGGTGCAGGGAAACGACAGTGACGGAGAGGAACTCCCCGTCCTACACCGGAGAAAATCCGGACGGGTGCTAAGGTTCGTGGAGGCTGAGGCTTCCTCTCCCCCGGAAGGCAGGAGGTAGCAATTATAGCGCAACCAGGAGAGGCTGAGGTGGAAGGAGCACTCCCGCGAGGAGATCCTACCCCGGAAGCACCTACTCCGACCCGGGAAGTACAGGCTGAGAGCATACCTGCCGGACTTCTTCTCCTAGCAGACAGTCCGGTAGGTGACCCCGTGCCCCCGCCAGCTGCAGGAGAAATCGAGTGGGGAGACCCAACGTACGCCAAGAAGAGGAGGGCGGACCTCCCCTCCGAGAGTCCTCGACCCCGGATTCGGAGGAAGCTTACTGAGGCCCGGGGAGGACACTACCGCGACCCTCGCTACTTCCCTGCTTTGTCCGGGCCGAACCCCTCGAACCGATCGTCAGGACTATTCGGCCATACAAATGACCCACCCCGCCGGGGAAGGAGACGCCCGGAGGAAAGGGAAAAGGGTGATGGAGGAGTCCTCAGACTCGGAGGAGGAGGGGGCGACTGGACAGCACTCTCCTGTCCCCACTACCCGGACACAAGGAGAGACGGCACCAGCCAACACCGATCGGTTACCCGGGTGGGAGGATTTCACCCCGCGGAGGCAGGAGATCGACCTACGCCTCCCGGTACCCCCATTCCGGATAACGGAGGAACACCCCTTGCAACCGATCGCCCACGCTTTGCACGTATGCACGCAAGAGCATCTGCAAATGCATAAGGCCCTGCGCGGGATATCGGTAGCTCTCCGGACTGGCCAGGTGGAGCGGTACCCCGACATGGTGCGGGATCTAGTCCAGGAGAATGCGGCAGCCCGGGCAAGCATCAACGAGGGGTCCCTCATCATCCTTCGGCAAGCCCGGGAAATCCAGCAGTTGGAGGAGGAACTGTCTAAGCAGCAGGGGTACGCTCGGCAGCACCTTTTCGGGCTCAGGAGAGTCCTGTATGCACCCGGAGAGGCACAGCTGAAGGCTCAGCTGCTCGACGCCCAATTCCAGGCATCGGGATCGGACCTCCCAACCCGGATGGCGGCGTACATGAAGAAGGCCGCGGAAAGGATGGAAGGAGCCCTCCAGGAGATGAGAGGACTCATCGGAGAGATGGCCCGGACCTTTCCCGGGGAGGCACCTCCCCTGACGGTAGTAGAGGACACCCCCATCCAGGGTACCCCGAAGTGACTAAGGAGGGCAGGGCAGAGGAGGAAGAGCATACCGATCCCGTGGCCATGGAGGAGCCAGTCCTGCCACCAAACCCGAGCCCGGAGAAGACCATGAGGGAGGTGGGGGCCTTGCACTCCCCCTGCAAGGACGCTCCGGGAGAGTATAGAGGCAAACCGGGAGGCATAACCGGTGGCGGGAGAGGCTTCTCGGATAGCGAGAGGAGGATACCCGGTAAGGGATCCTTCCCCATTTCCCGGTCCGTTGTGGACCCCGAGGACAGAGTCCTATTCCCGCCAAGAGGCCACAATCCAACCAGGGACAGGAAGGTGAGGCCGATACCCGACCAACCGGATTGGGAAGAGGAGCCGCGGGCACCTCGCCGTCCGGGTTTAGCCGCCCCACCGGAGCCCCCCTCGGGCGAGGTCCTCCCCAAGAAGGCGCTGACCGCGGAGGCCGTCCCCCTCATCCCCGAGGACTTGATCGAGGTCCCGGAGATCGGGAGGCACTCCCGGACACCTCGGCCCGATGCCTTCGGGGGACACCGAGATCCTTGGGAGTGAAGAGACCGCTCCAGTGCTCCGGGAGACGGGGAACGAGGAGGAGGAGGTCACCTCCCAAACCGGGTTGGGAGCGCAGAAGGTTGAGACCGCCGAGGCTGCCGAGGCTGCGAAGTAGGATGAGCGCGACAGGAAGGACTAGGACCGAGTTGATTGATGGCGGGTGCACCTGGCCGAGGATAGGGTTAGATTTTAGTGCCTTTATGGCGAGTAGGAGGATGATGCGCTAGAGTGTCGAGGCTAGATTTAGAAAGATTCCTGGGCGGGGTTTTGTCCTCTCTCGGGATGCCAGGGAGGATCCGCTACTTAGCCGAGGGGAGGATACTCCCTCGGGGTCTTTTTGTGATTCTCGCAATACCTAATCCCAGTGCAAGCACGCCTCTTTCTCATCTCCCTCGTGTGTGTGCGTGTGTGTCGATTGTGTGTCCTTCTCCTTTTCTGTCTTGTCTTTGGGTCGGGGTGTTTTGAGAGAGTCAGAGGACCCTTGCTATCCGGGCAAGAGAGAGAGCGGTTCCGTCCTTGAACGGAGAGTAGTAGTACGGGAGGTAGAGAAGGCGACGGGGAGGAGTGCGGCTAGCGAACGGCACTTGCCACTTAGGGTTCGGTCCGGTGCGTCCGTGTAGCGTCTCGGGATTACGGCGGCCGGGAAGGGATTCGGCCGCTCAACCGACTCCCGAGAACACCATCGGTTGAGTCCCCTAGATTCTTCAAGTCCGGGTAGGCAGGTTTGTCTGTAGGTGATAGCGGTGAACTCCGGGCCAGTCGCACCATCCCCCAGTCCAGTAACCCGGGATCTACTAACCCGGGTAGTAAGTTGTGATAACCGGACCATAGGAGAACCGGATACCAACCTTTGTGACATGCGTGTGGATTTAGAGTCCGGGCGTAGAGGGAGGTATAAGGGAAGTTCCTAACGAGGGTAAGGAGAGAGAGAGTCTCGGTGACTTTCCGGTCACGTTAATCAACGGGAGAAGTGGCCTAATCCCCCCACTTATCTAAGTCCGGGAAAATCCCTCTGAGGTGAATACAGAGGCTAAATTAAACCACAAAGACTAAACACCCTCTCCTCTCCTGTCCGGGCAGCTCTTCCAGGACAGGATATAGGGCACAGAGGGGATAGGATAGAACCCGGATAGCACAAATCCGGGTTAGCTAACTGGTGGAAACTGTTGCGTTTGCACTTCACAGGATCTCCGTGGAACGAATACTCGGGTTCTTGTTTAGGAAACCTCTTTTACCGTGAAAAAGGGTTATCCGGGCACGAATCGGGAAAGCACGTTACGACATGCGACAACGACTTCTCTAACACTCTTGGCTTCCCTAAACTCCAAATCCAAGATTAAGTCAATAAATTACAACATCCACGAAAGCTACAAGGCAATTAATCCAATTTATACCTGCGGTTTTGGGTGAGGCTTCATTTCGGCATGCTCGAGGAGAAGATTTCCGCTGCCCTAGAGGGTTTGTAGCTGCTCCGGGTTTTTGCTGACCCGTTTGGCTGCCTACTGCGGTTTTACTTGGGCTAATGGCTGCAATCGCATGCACCACAACTCCGGGCTTTGGGGCTGACCGGGGATGCACCTCAGGGTTCAGGGTCGGGGCTGACGGGGGCTGCACCTCAGTCCTGGGTGCTTGGACGGTGGCTGCAGGGGGTTGTACAGACTTCGGTGCAGCAAGAGGTTCTGCTTCTGCCACGGCGGGGTTCGGGGTTGGAGCTGACCAGGGCTGCTCCGAAGTCGTGGGTGCTTCGACGATGACTGCAGGGGATTTAGGGCAATTTGCTGGAGCATGAGGTTGCACTTCTCCCAGGGCGGATTTGAGGTGCACAAGTACTCCGGGTTGTACATTGGTGGCACTCCGCTTCGCTTGGACACTGTTGGCCAATGGTGAAATAAATCCCGGAGCCTGGACAAGTACCACCGGTGATGAGCCATCCTCCGCGGTTTTGCTTTCTTGATTGGTGACGGCGGGGACGTCATCCTCCTCTGCGTCAGACTCCTCCTCTTCACCGGATCCCGCTTCTTCCTCACAGCCCCCCTCTTCTTCGTCTGATTCCTCCCCTTCTTTGTCAGACTCCTCACCCTTGCTTGCTTTAACCTCGTTCCCTTGGACGGTGGTGGGTGTGGGCTCTGCCTCCTCAGAATTGCTGTAGTAGTATAATTGCAGAAAGGAATTCTACAATAGAGTTCCTTTCTGCAATTATACTACTACATTTTTGGCGCCGCTGCCGGGGATTTGTGAAGAAATTGGAGTGTTGTAAACGGAATTGAGGAGAAAGGTTGGATGCACCTTGAGATAGGGTTGCGAAGTAAAATGGAAGACCATGTTTCCAAAGGCTGAGCGCTTTCCAGTGGTGAAAACGCCGGACACAACGGAAGTAGAAAGGCGTCAAAAACAGACGCAAACGCATCTTAGAGCGGGAAGATTGGAACGGAGAAACCGAATTAAGGAGATAAGTGAACGTTGGGAGCGTTATTACCGTAAGCGCAGTTGGGTAAAGCCGTTTTTGAGAATTTGCAGACATGTTCAGTCGTTACCGATCGAAGAAAGAATACAGGCAATTAGAAGCCATTTTCCCTTCGATAAACTACCGAGAGAACTTCTGAGTGGAGATCCGATACAATTTGTGCCATTGCCAATTTTACGGAATTTTTGGAGTCTTACGGAGAATAAAGAAGAAGAGGAAGGAAGTACATCATCAGTTCAATTGAATAGAGAAACTGAGGAAGAAGTAAACCAAAGAGAACCGAAAGAGGAAGTTGGAAACATATCTGGATTCAAATCTATAATCAGAAACTTATTTGGAGAAGGACCAAGTAAGACACCAACGAGAAATATGGAGCCAGCGGCAATACAACAGTTGCCATATGTTCCCATTGCCATGGGCATGGGAGATGAGGACGATAGACAGACTAATGTGTCACCATTACCGATATTTTATGGAAGGCCAGGTGCGGACCCCGATTATCATATGTCTCAGTTTCTGACGGCGAGCGTTGCAAATAATGGCCGGACAGAACAACTGTGGTTGAGATGGTTCCCAGCCACTCTGAAAGATGTGGCCTTTGAATGGTATAATAGACAACCAGCAGGTTCCTTTGATACATGGAATGCACTACGAACAGCGTTCCTGGAACACTTCCGCCCAGTCGGATTTGAGGACAGACTTCGTAATCAGTTGATTTCGAGTAGGATGAATCCGGGAGAAACGGTAGACGCGTATTTTGGCAGAGTGGCTGATATCATACGGAGATGTCCAAATCACGCGCTACCAGATCCATTTATAATATCGATTTTGATAGCCGGGTTATTTCCGCCAGAGTTAAAAATGTTCGTCAAGGAAGCTCGACCAGTTACCTTGGGTGACACACTAAATCGAGCCAAAGTTTGGGAGGAATGTCATTACGACCAGTATCTGATGAATGGAGGAACAATGATTCCCTCGGAAGGAGTTATATCACCTTCCCAGTGGAATGTAACCACAGGAATCCCACAGCGCCAACCTGTACCAATGCTAACATCAGTTGATCCACGAAACACTGTTCTAAATGTAACTCCATTGCAGTCGCGACTACCAGCACCAGTTGCAGGAAATTATGAACAGCAGCAGTATCAGTCTGGACCAAATCCGCAAATGAATACAAACATGACTGTACCAGTAAATTCAAATGAGGCAATTCTATTAAATTTGACGAAACAGATGGAGCTGTTATCAGCAAATATCTCTAAGAATAAGGAAAAGAAGAATAAGGGAAATAATCAAACTAATAATATCTGGTGTACGAACTGTAAAGGATACGGCCATCCAGCGACCCATTGTCCATCTCCTAAAAATCTCAGAATTCAATGTAGGAACTGTGGCAAAGCTCATGCTACGGAAGAGTGCTGGTATCTATCAGGTAATCAACCAGGTGTACCAAATCAGATGATACCAAATACTCAGTTTGATGTAAATCAGGTTCAGGGCGGACCTCGTTATGGTTGGAGCGGACAAAGACAATACAACAATTGGAATGGACCAAGGAATAATTATAATAATAATGGGGGTTATGTTCAGAGTAATCAGAACACAGACTCAAAACCAGGCAACCAAGGCGGATCATTTACGCAGGCCACTTGGAACAAACCAAGTAGGTACATTCCTCCTGAATACCCGAAGTTTAGCAATCATACAAATCCGGATCAGAATGCACATATTTTGTGTTTTCGCTGCCGGAAGTATGGACACTATGCGCGGGAATGTATGAATGACATGTATCAGGAGAAATACTCCCCATTATGTGGCAACTGTAAACAACAGGGCCATCCGACGAGCGAATGCAATGCACCTCCTAATTATAATTCAAAAGATCAACGCCTACAACCAAATCCGTCATCAGATCAAAGGCGAGATCATCAGGAATCGCCAGTACATATAGTACAGGTGGTGGAAACTAGAGGTCAGAAAAAGAATTCAGAGAAACTTATACATAATCCTCCGCTAGAGAAGACTGGAGAAACTACATTTTCAAAAATAGTTCCTTTAGAAGCTGACATGCGGAATGCGCCCAAACATATCTTGATGCGTGACCAGTCCGTGACCCAGGCCAAACATAGTAAAGAGAAGCAGGTGGGACAACGCCAACCAGTTTCGGTCCAGCCGGAGTCAGTTCAAGAACTTCCGGATCTGGATAAAGTGGACGAGACTGAGGTCGCTCAGGAAGTTCCGCGTTTTATAAAAGATCCAGTGATAAAGCGCAATAAACCAGTTATTGAAAAAACTCAATCTCAGCTGCAGTCTAAGGAGCAGATGCAGAAAATTCAGTCTCAGTTGCCTGTCAGAGTAACAGAACCGCGAATTAAAGGGTCGTTGGGTGTAGCTTCATCTGCCAAACATTATGATATAATGAAAGACCTGGATGAATTAAAGCCAAGTATTTCAATGAAGCAGTTGTTAGCGGTTGCGCCAGAATGTAGGTCGATATTAAATTCCGCATTGATCAAGAAACGAACTAGAGTCAAAGAAATCCATGAGGTTGCGATTAACTTGGATCCTGGAACACCCATGGTGGATGTTACTATAAGAGGAATCTTGATTCCCAAGGCTCAGGTTGATGGAGGTTCCAGTGTGAATCTCATGACCAAGGAGACCATGGAGCTATTGGGGTTGACTGGCTTAATGCCCACAAAGATGCTTCTTAAAATGGCGGACCAACATTCAGTCCGACCAATGGGTATATTGAAGAATGTCGTGACTGAAGTGGGGGACCATGTCCATTCGGTACATTATGTAGTCTTCCATGTTCCAAATGCTATTTCCTCTTACGCGATCTTATTGGGCAGACCATGGTTATTTGATGCAAAGGCACGCGACGACTGGGGGAAAGGCACCCTCACATTAGGTTATGGAAAGAATAAACAGGTGTTACAAATGTATCCTGTAGCATATCATGGTGAATCTCAGTTATCAATCACTGAGAAATCTTTATATTATGATTCTGGGGATGAGTCCTCCATGGATGAGACGTATCACGTAACAAGGAAAGAGCGGTTAAAGAAGACGGAATCAAACTTCCGCAATATAGGCTTAGGCAAATATGAAATTACTCAATCACTAACCGACAATTCTGATCACGCTATAGCAGATTGGATGCAGAGCTACGAAGTGTATAATATTAGTACAACTGAGTTGGACCAAACGGAATCCGATCAATCTAGAATTTGGTATAGTACAGAACCTGATATAGAACATATTCAGGCTCATAAGGAAGATCAGTTAGTAAAAAGACTGAATTTGGGTAGTACAGAACAACCCCAAACTGTCATAATTTACGAAGGTATTAAAAACATTGAATTGGACAATTGGAAGACGTTCTTATTGAAATACAAATCAGTCTTCGCCTGGACGTATCATGACCTGAAAGGCATACCAACATCAAGCGTTTCAAAAGTATTTAAGGAAATTTATGGAAATATTCCTAGACGACTTCTGTGTATTTAGTACAAAGAAGAAACATTTGAACTGTTTGGGAAAGTGCATGCAACGTTGCAACGAATTTGGTATTTCCTTAAACACTGATAAATGTCAGTTTGGTATGCCATTTGGGAGATTACTTGGACATGTCGTCTCGAAGATGGGGCTCTCGACTGATCCGGATAAGATCCGTCATATTGTGAACTTACCGATACCAACCACTGTATCTAAAGTGAGAGCTTTTTTAGGCCATGCCAGTTACTATAGGAGATTTATACATTTATTTGCAGTTATTTGCAATCCATTAACCACCTTATTAAAAAGGACTGAACCAGGTGTCAGTCCAATTTGGACAGAGAAATGCACTCAGGCATTTGAAGAACTGAAAAGGAAATTAACAAATGCACCTATTTTAATAGCGCCAAGATGGAAAGAATTGTTTCATGTTTATGTCGATGCATCCAATGTGGCACTCGGTTCAGTCCTCAGCCAAAAGGATGCAAAAGGAAGTGACCACCCGATCTATTATGCTAGCCGACAACTGATTCAGGCTGAACGAAACTATACAGTGACTGAAAGAGAGGCCTTGGGGATGATATATTCAGTTCAGAAATTCCGGCATTACCTTCTTGGGTATCCATTTGTTTTTCATGTAGATCATGACGCATTAAAGTATATGATAAATAAACCTCAACTCAGTGGTCGAATCGCTAGGTGGGTCTTATTATTTCAGGAGTTCGAATTCACAATTGAAGTCCGGCCAGGTAAGAAGCATGGAAATGCGGATCACTTATCCCGACTGACAGAAGCAGAAGGAACTGATCCGGTCAATGACGCATTGCCGGACTCTCAGTTATTTTTAATTGATGTGATATCTGATCAGTACAAGGAAGTTATCCAGTACCTCACAACACAACAATTTCCGATGGATTTTACAGCCTCTCAGAAAAGGAGTTTGATTGAACGAAGTGCGCCCTTTACCATGTTGGATTCGGTTCTGTATAAACTGGGGAAAGACGGAATTTTAAGACGATGCATATTTGACAGCGAGGTCGATTCAATTCTCACAGGATGTCACTCCGACGTGTGTGGCGGACATTTTGCAGGTGATGCAACTGCGCGGAAAGTCTTACTTGCGGGTTTTTGGTGGCCGACCTTATTCAAGGATGCCCATAAATTTGTGAGAAGGTGCGATCCATGTTCAGGGCTTTGAGCAATTGCAGCGTCGCCCTCGTCAGAGTCGATACTGTCTCCCGAGGTGGATGGCAATTCACGAGGCATCTCCGGATCTGGCGCGTCATCATCTGAATCCTCGTCCTCGTCACTGCCTAAAATGAGCTCTTCTCCTACCGACTTCTTCAAAGACTCTGGCTGTAAGCATTCGAAGACGGCAGGCTCCACTCTCTTGTGCTTGTCTACACTCGAGGACGGCAAAGCAGCAATTGCAAGAGTTGTGTCGGATTGCTTGACTGCAGTCAGTGTAGTAGCAGGTGCTGGAAGCGTGGAATTGAGGACATCTGAAACACACAACAACCATCACAATGTACACAAATTAGGTCCAAAATGTATGCGGATGTACTGAAGTAGTTTGCAAAGTGAATGTAAGATTGCTCAGAAGTACCTCTTACGCCTATTCAGTACTACTGGAATTGACCGATTCGTATCCTGCAAAGGAGTATTACTATGATTGATGTAGCTAATATACACTTTTGTATTGTTAGTAGTAGCCATTGCACACTCTGTAGTGTACAGAACATAAGTACCCATTGCACACTCTGTAGTTCAACGAGACGAGAAAAGGACACTAGTACAACTTCTCTCCTTCTTGTAGAGCTGGCTACTACACAATAGAAGTACTGGACCACAAATTACAAACATTATGTACCTGTAGTACCTATATTTTACTTATCATGTTGTATGTTGTATACTTATAGTAGCAAACCAGTGTAGAACAAGTAGACGGGTAATATGCCATTGTACACACCCGGCTACTGAGGTACACTATAATCCGTGAACTACTAGTTTTACAGTTATCCTCGTACACACTCCGACGTTAGCTAAGTACTCAGCTCGTAATATGTGCATGCTACACGATAACAACACTACTGAACTGCTTAGTGACCGCCATGCATGTCGTGGACAAGACTACTCTTGTAGTGGCAAGAGTAGAATTCATCTGTACTTCTAGTACAAAACCGGCAGCACATAGACATCAGTAGGCTAAAATTGCAGCATGTATCCTAACTACGCAATTACTAACTTGCAATGAGCTTGAAGTGCACACACCTTCATGTACTGTGAATAAAAAGTACATTCACACACAGTAAATGGAGAATGTGCATGAAGATTATTTAGATGTAATCCATGATAAAGTAGCACAATCTCACCAGAATTGAGAGGCAGGAACGTTCTTGCTCGATTCGCCCTTGCATGAAGAACCTTCCCTCGCTCCTCAGCTAATCCCAGGGCTATCGAACGCTCCTTCACCTGGGCGCTTGGCTCACCCCAACCGAAACTCCTAAACCAATTTGGGTGGGGCAACTCGCCACATCCATCTGCCTTACATTTGTGTCCATTTCCAAAAACCATCCAAGCACAATACGGATGGTATGCATGTCTACAGCTAGAAAGGACAACGTCTAAATCAGGGAAAGGAAACAGACAGAAACTACAAGTCCTGAAATCGATTGTCAAATCCGAGGAATTGTCGTCTTCGTACACCATGGGCATCGGCCACACCGTTGAGTTGGTCTTCCCTCTCTTGATCTGAAACACCTCGTTTGTTATCGAATCGAATTGCCTCTCCCGAGCTGCACTCAACAACCGGACCTCCTCAAGCTCAAGGTCCACGAGACTCAATTCAGCCCTCTCCTTGCAAGTTTTTTTCTGTGCCCTTGCCAATTGTTCTTGAGACCCTCCAACTTGATCACCTCCTTGTGTGTATCTGCCCCCGTCGCCTTCAACCGGTCAATTTCCTCCTTTCTTTCTTCAACGTCCTCCTTGAAATTTTCCACCAAGTCCTGCAGCCGATCGAGTCTCTTCTTCACACCTTCTCTTCTCTCAGTGATCTCAGCCCTCCTGTGCTGCAAACCCTTGCATTCGAGGTGAACAACTTCGAGCAACCCCTGCAAATCAGCAACCCTCTCTCCGCTTGCATCCTTCTTCCAACCTTGCAGATCACCCTCCTGATAAAGGGAGGTTCCCTGCACACAAACGGCGGACCCCAGCCTGCTCTCCGTTTTGCATTCGAACCCGCCTCCTTCCGTTTCGCCGTACTGCGAAATGACGATTACTTCGCAATCGGTCTCCTTCCCCTTCTTGCGAGGGTATGTCACCTTCCTGTCGATCGATCCCTTCACAGGCTGCACAACCAGACTTCGCCATTCTTGGCCGCGAACGTCGTGCTCGAGTTTCCGCTCCACTACCGACCGCAATGCCTGCAGCTTCGCCAGGTCGTCGAAGTAGCGCTTTCGCTGCCGCTCGTTCGTCAATTCACCGAACTCACACCAGTTGACTTGACCCTCCTTCTCCATATCATGCACCACTCCCTCGGCGAACTTGACCTTGATCTGCGCTGAAATTTTCTGATTGGGGCAAGAGTACACAATGGGGTGTAGGTACTTCATCCTCGCAATCACGTCCTTGTTGGTGCAGCTGCTCCACACGAAGCCGTTCCGTCCGCAATCGCCAATTCGCTCGCCAAAAAGTTTCTTCATCTTGTCATAGTGGAAGTCCTTCGGCGCTAGTTTGTGAGGATTCACTCCTGTGTCGCTCAACTCCGGCCACTCCCTCTTAAAATCAGCAGCTGTCATCTTCTCCGGTGGCGGCTTCAAACGTCGGATCTCGGCGTCAACATCCTGCAGGCAGGTGTAAACCTTCTCTGGCTTACTTGATCTCCTCACATATAGCCGCTTGGATTTTGCTGCGACCTCCTCCGCTCTATCCGAATCGCTCTCCTCTACTTCTGTCACGGACTTCGAAGCAGCAATACGGCGATCGGAAGTAGTCGCCTTCCGCTTAGTCGCCCCTGCCCCTGCCATCTGCAAACACAAAAGCAAATGCTCCGACCAAACCCTAACAACTGAGCACAACGAAATGGAGACAACGATCACAAACTAAGTACAGCGGTGAACTCCAGCGGCTCACCCTACACCTAAAAGCCCCTTCTCTAAACTCACACACTCACGGGGGGAAACCACCGGTGTGAGCGTTGAGCGGTGAGCGGTAAAGTTTGAGCGGTAAGGAAAAAATAAATTAAAAGTTAATGGCCCTATTACCATGGAATGGGTGGTGCTGAAATTTTGAAATGGTTGTTTTTAGGCATAAACGTACCCAAAACCGTGGATATAGGTCCTTTATTCATTTATTTTCATGGTTTAGAGGTCATATAATATATAATAAATTATCCACATTTGCAAGTTTAAATAAAAGTTAATTAAATTAGGGCTGATATCATCATGTGTAACTCATATAATTCAAATCAAATACTGGCCTCGTTCATTCATAAATTCAAAACTTTAACCAAAATTTGAGAGGGCCCATTAGGACAACCATCAAATCACTTTAATGATTTAAAAGTTTAGATTAGAATTAGGGCTGACATCATCAATTAACTATAACACTTGTCAGAAATATATGTAAATGATTCGGAATATTTAATCTAAAGTTTATGATTACAAGTCGTCTTTTAGTGTCTCCTGGAAAGGTGTACAGAAAAACATTCACGTGGCATTGTAGTGGTCCAAGTTCGATTCTCGTCGGGCTCGTTTGAGCGTTGCAGTGCGTCGTAAAGCTATCCTGAGCTATACAAATACTGAACCAGAGCCCCTACCAACATTGGCTAGATTCAATCACTCCAATTGAAAATAAAGAAACGTTTTGAAACTTTAAGTTTGCATTGAGTTTAAAACTTAAACATTTAGATAGTAATTAAGAATGCATTAAACGTTCATGATTAATAGGTAAACGTCATATATAGATATAAAAACGTATAATAAAACCACATGTAAGACCAATGCCGTAGGGCAACTGTATGACCCTACGTAGTCCAAACTCCAAACCAAACGAGGAAAATAAAAACACCTACGATGCTGATGGTGAACGACCATTAAAGTGTTGGTCACACTGATCAGCCTCATCGTCTATAAACGCAAGCACTTTCGAGCTAAAGCGTCGACGTCTACTACTGTCCGATAAGACGGGAGACGGGGCAGCCACAAATTCCTGAGCTATCCGCTCCGCATAAGATGGTAGGGTGAAAGTTTGCGAAGGACTGCTGTAGAGACTAGCGTCACCAATCAAGCGTCGATTGGAACCTGCGATCCTAAAAGTACAGAAAAAGTCAATACCAATTAATTATTAGCAAGTGAAGGTGACAATAGAAGGGGGAAAAGTAAGATATAAGTACGCACAAAATGTTGGGCGTTGCTTCTTCTGAAGCGGTTCAGAAGTGTCGCTGTCGTAGTCATAAACTGGATCCGAATCGCCACTTTCTTCCTCAAAAGCAGTACCATCCACGTATGCCGATAAAAGTCCGTCAAATATCTCTTCATCTGCTTCAACAGCAATGAGATGACGGTTCGATCGCGCGCACGCAATCACGGAAGCACCTACATACCAGCAACCAACATCAGAACTACAATATTGAATGAGTTAAATGAGAGTTGGTATAAGCAACAACTAACCTGTACTAGGGCTCCAGTCAAAGACGATTCCGCGCTCGTCTGTGAGAGAATCAATAAAACATTGGATGAATGAAGGATCTTTTTCTCGCGAGCCACGCCACGGAGTACCATCTTCCTTCTTACGAATGGAGTCATTGCTCGCAAAATTGAAAACATGGTCCTCCTCGTCGGGAAGAATGGGCACACCTGCGTACTCTTTTGCAACCTGTCGGATGGAGAACCTGGTGGCAAAAGACTTCCGAACAAATACCTTAATGTGGAAGTTGTGAGTCTGCAAAATTCAATACATGATAGTGATTTAAAGAGACGTTGTAAATAATCGTAAACGATGAATTGAATGCAGAATGAAGACTATACCGTTTTCACGTGCGGGTTCGTCGAGGCCATTGGCATGGGATTATATCCCCACCAATCTCTCACCATTCGGAATTCGAAAGCCTTCGACTCGGCATCCAGAGCTTTCTCGACTCGATGATCCTTCGGATGCATAACAAGTATCGCACCCTCGTCTGTCAAGTTGTAGAAAGCAAAAAAGAACACACTCTCGAAGTAGCTTTTCTCTCGCTTGTTCCATGAAGGGATATCGACGGGCGACACGTCAGGCACGGGTAAGTTCTCGGGTACGTCTGCGTAGATGAGATCAATGCCGGGATGCGGGTGTTTCGTGCCCATCTCCTTACATGGGTACTTCCGGTCCTTGCCAATCTGTGGAAAACACAAAAAGTTAGACATGTTGTAAACGATATGTTCCAAACAGAATTTCAGAAATAAAAGAATGTGATAAGAGATTTAAGACATAATACCTTTCTGATGTGGTTAATGATGTCCATGATTTGCGTGTCCCAATCTTTTGTTTCATGAGCCGCCTTTTGAACAGAAGCTCCGATATCCCCTTTTTCCAAGTACATTGGGAGAGAAATAGTAATCTCAGAAGACGAGCACTCGCCAACATGCTTCGGTTCAAGAAATGGGAGTGAAGCGAACTTCTTTCGGAGTGTGGTCGACGGTGAAAGATTGAGGAGGGGACCCCGCATTCGTAAGAGCGCCTCTGTAAATCGAGTCAATGGTCGACCACGTCTACGTGCATTGTTGGTCGCTCCATCCCAAGCCCGAGTCAAATCAGCTTCTTCTTCGGACTCGCAACGTCTTGATGGAGCGGATGGTTTCATCGGGTTCTTGATCAAGATCAACGACACAGCTCCGCGCGGCGTTGCGCGTTGCTGTTTGCTCGGGTTCTAGGATGTGCAACCGGTGAAGGAGGTTCGGAGGGTGACACAGTTGCGCTTGGTAAAATGGACACGTCCTCGTCGTCATCGTCATCGATCTCCATAGGTGCATCGCCTGGTGCGTTTGAAGTGAGGTTTCGAAGCAGATGTCTCTCTTCCTTGTGTACAAAGTTATTGTTGCACTCAAGGAACCAACCACCGGTCAGCAACTGTGAGTTGGAAAACCGTGACTGTTGGGCTTCGGAGAAGATGCTGGATGGATCATTTGAGACGGCTACGTCCTCGAGCTTAGCTGGAATGGACCAGGAAGCCAAGGCTCCTTTGCCAACAAGCTCATTTTTCAAGTACCTACAATGAAGAAAACATAGAACAATGATAAACTTGAGTATATAGTACTGAATTTGGTAATGAGCAAAATGAATAGGAAATTGAAGAGCTAAGTGGATATATACCGGAATAAGAGCCGTTTAGTAGTAACTTTGCCACCACTAAACTTCTGAATATCGGATCCTTTGATGAACTTGGGGCTCGCATTCTGAGCAAGGTAGTTCTCGAATGCCTTTTCCCATAAAAGCAATCTCCATTTCTCCACATACGCGGATGGCTTTAGTACCGCATCCGTCCAGTGAATGGAAATTTTGCCATCCTCCAGAAGTTGTTGTATCCCACTTTCGAGGGATTGTTGTAACTGCAATGAAGTAGAACCTGTAAGAAAAAGTAGATAGTGCATGACATGAATATAGTAATGACAGAAGTTCAATTCAATATACCTGAGCCCAGAGAGAAGCGCGATGCAGAAAGAGAAGCAATGTTTTATCCTTCATAGGACGCTCTACTGGGAAGTGGACAGATCGACGTACATCATCTGGCGCATTCCACCATTGGAGCCACTTCCCCTTAAAATCGAAGTGGACATTGGTGGTGGCTACCATGTGCAACCGTTCGATTGTCATATCGGGCTTCAAGTTCTGACTGTAGTGAGAATAGATCTGCACATAGAACAAATCGAAGTAAGTAATTTAAGTATTAATCAATAACAGTATTGAGTCTCCTTAGAAACGAAGTAGACAGGATAATTTACCTCTTTCGGGAATACTTTCCCAAGTTGGTTATTATGTGACAACCATCTTGTTGAACTGTTTGTCACGAATCGATTTGATTTCGGCTTTGATGGCGTTATCCATGGCACTCCAAACTCCTGGCCCTGTTTGCTTTTCTTTAGGGGTAGTGGCGTAGTAAGTAGCCTCGGCATGATCCGATGCTTTCGCTAACCTCCTCTACATGGCACAAAAGTAGTAGTAAGAAATTGTAATGAAAAGAGTACAAGATAGAAGTGTTTAGTACGTATTAAGAAGTCTTACAGCGTATAAGAACTTGACGAAGACGTCCAGTGTGACAGGATACCATGTTTCTTTCTTTGCTTTAGCGTTTTTGCATATTTGGTAATCCTCGGGGGTAATGAGATCCTTGAAATCTTCCAGTTTCAACTTACCGAACTTCCTCATGCGTTGCAGCTTCGCACATAAACTGTCTTCGACGTGGTCATGTTCGGTAGACCTGTATAAAGGAAATGCAGACCTATATATGAGAAAACGTCAAGAGTACAAAAAATTAAAAGAAATTTAATGAAAAAAAGGTTTCAAGTACTAACCAGTTTATGTCATTCATGGCGTCAAGCAGGAGATTGCTTTGTCCGCGAGCATCTAGTACGATGCAATCAACTGATATGAACCATGATGGATCATTCTGGTGGTACCATTCTATATGACGCATCCACGCTGTCAAACGGTGATTTCCTTCGTATACGTATAAGTATTTGCCACTGAGATGATGAAGATCAGGATCCGACATCAAAGTCTTCTCGAACTCTTCATTTGCATCTCTCCATAGCGGATTCTTCCACACAACATCTCCTGCATCAACATTTTTTTCTCTTCCTTTCCTATCGAATGGAGATACATACATTACCCGATCTCCTTCTCGGTAACCTTTGTTGAACTCGTTCTCGAGTTTCCGGACGTCTTGTTCGGAGATAGGCCGAACTTTTGGGTAACACACCAGACGGCACAATGGAACAAGCATACGAGACTTCTTAACTGGTTTGAAACGGAACCTGTTAATGATTGCTATGGAATCACTTTTGTGAATCATCCGCATCTCATTCGCACTCCAATCAGGATCTTTGTTTTGGAGATGTGGTGGCATGTGAACGATGCCGACGTTGACACTCCCTGGCAAAGAAGAGTCTTCGTCATCAGAAGGGGAGTCGTGTCCATCCCGATCTTGCATACCGTTCGGCGACGGTTCGGTATCGATATGATTATCCAGCAGAACTGGAGAAGAAATGTGTTCCACAATTTCTTGCGGTACGGGTGTCCTATCATCTTCTTCAGGAACTGGACGTGACTCAAAGTTCTGAAGGGAGATGTCTTCTTCGTCTTGAAGAGATGGAAGCTCGGATATTCTCATCTGACAAATCAAGAAACAAAATACAACACCGCACTAAAATCATAAGAATAAATCAAAATAGTAAGAAAGTATTAATTCAAATATAATGTCGTTCACAATGTAGAAAAATGTTATAAGTATCAAGTAATGTTGGCAGACAACTATTTGGATTTCATCTTCGCCGCAAGTCGCGGAGAACGTCTGGGTGCAAGTCTAGCTAATGCTTTCTCTTCGATACGTCTAGCTTTTGCCTCATTCTTTTTAATTCGCATATTAACCGCCCATGCAAACCGATCAAAGTCATCACGTGGAGTGTGACTGACTGGTGGGGCAAGAGGCGGAGTTTCGGGAACTGAGGACAAGGGTATTACTAAACGCCGGGACTCTACATAAGCTAAAACATTATCTCTCAAAGCCGACAAGTCGCTATCGGCATCAGATTCTTCCTCCGCAGGGACAACTTTAGGTGTCAATGGGTTCTGCATTACCACAAAGAACTTTCAACGTAAGTATTATTGACGCTTATCAAACCATAAACATAAATCATTAAATCAATAGATATTACTTAATTACAAAATGCAATGCCCCAACTGATTACGAAATCAAGGAAATACATATCAGTCTTCTACATCAAATAAAGCTATGAGAAACGCGCCGGCCTTTCATAACAAAACATAATGTAGAACAAACCAGGGAACAATTGTAAAAAACAATGCGGTGCCAAAGTTCGCAGATGCAAGACATGGAATCACGATTCCCAATCCAAAATTTGAATAAAAAGCAACGACGGTCCCGTCCCAGATCAGCGAGCCTGAATAGCATTAACCAGCCTTGCGGTGCCGCAGTTCACAGAGGCAGCCACAACATCAAGAATCAAACTGGAGGAATAGAAAGAAAACCAAGGACGACCCAACAGAAACACGAGCCTGAGAGGCATTGAGCAACCTTGCGGTGCCGAAGTTCATAGAGGGCAGCCCCAGCATCAACCATCAAACTCGAGCAATTGAAAAATCCAAAGGACCGCCCCACCGAAGTTCGAGCCTGACAAGCATTAAGCAGCCTTCCGGTGCCACAGTTCACAGAGGCAGCCAAAGCATTGAGAATCAAGTGCAGAAAATGAAAAAAGAGCAAGGACGACCCCACCGAAATACGAGCCTGAGGAGCATTAAGCAGCCTTGCGGTGCCGAAGATCACAGAGGGCAGCCACACCATCAACCATCAACATCGAGCAATCAAAAAAAAACCATGAACGGCCCCACCGAAATGCGAGCTGTGAGGATCTTACAGCAGCCTTGCGGTGCCGCAGGTCACAGAGGCAGCCACAACAGCAACCATCAAACTTGAGCAATTGAGAAACAACCAAGGGCGGCCCCTTCAAATGCGAGTTCCTGAGGATCTTACAACAGCCTTGCGTACCGCAGTCCACAGAAGGCAGCCACAGCATTGGGAATCAAGTGCAGAATATGAACAAGGAGCAAGGACGGCCCCACAGAACTACGAGCTTGACGGGCATTAAGCAGCATTGCGGTGCCGAACTTCACAGAGGGCAGCCACATCATCAACCATCAACATCGAGCAATCAAAAGAAAACCAAGGACGGCCCCACCGAAATGCGAGCTGTAAGGATCTTACACATGACCTGCGGTGCCGCAGTTAACAGAAGGCAGCCAAAGCATTTAGCATGAAGTGAAGAAAATGAAAAAAAACCAAGGACGGCCCCACCGAAATCCGAACCTGATCAGCATTAAGCAGCCTTGCGGTGCCGCAGTTCACAGTGGGCAACCACAGCATCAAATATCAAACACGAACAATTGAAAGAAAAGCAAGGACGGCCCCCTCAAATGCGAGTCTGTGAGGATCTTACACCAGCCTTGCGGTGCCGCAGGTCACAGAGGGCTGCAACAGCATCAACCATCAAACTCGTGCCATTGCAAAACAACCAAGGACGGCCCCCTAAATGCGAGTTCGTGAGGATCTTACACCAGCATTGCGTACCGCAGTCCACAGAAGGCAGCCACAGCATTGGGAATCAAGTAAAGAAAATGAAAAAAAACCAAGACGGCCCCACCGAAATCCGAACCTGATCAGCATTCAGCAGCCTTGCGGTGCCGAAGTTCACAGAGGACAACCACAGCATCAAATATCAAACAGGAGCAATTGAAAGAAAACCAAGGACGGCCCCCTTAAATGCGAGTCTATGAGGATCTTACACCAGCCTTGCGGTGCCGCAGGTCATAGAGGGCAGTCACAGCATCAACCATCAAACTCGAGCAATTGAAAAACAACCAAGGACGGCCCCACCGAAATTCGTGTATATGAGGATCTTACACCAGCCTGGCGGTGCCGCAGTTCACAAAGGCAGCCACAGCATTGAGAATCAAGTGCAAAAAATGAAAATATACCGAGGATTGCCCCACCCAAATCCAAGCTTGAGGAGAATTAAGCAGCCTTGCGGTGCCGCAGTTCACAGAGGCAGCCACAGCATTGGGCATCAAGTCCAGAAAATGAAAAAAGAGCAAGGACGTCCCACAGAAATACGAGCGTGAGGAGCATTAAGCAGCCTTGCGGTGCCGAAGTTCACAGAGGGCAGCCAGAGCATCATCCATCAATTGAAAGAAAACCAAAGACAGCCCCACCGAAATCCCCACCCAAATTCGAAAATAAGAAACGACTGTGCCTCGTATTAAAGACCCTGGCTTCGCAACAGATCTGCGTGACAATTGAGCCCTCTGCAGACCTGATGTGCTAGTTCAAAGATGCAAGCTCCAGAGAAGAACGAATTCTTCATCAAAAAATAAAATCAAGCAACTAGGGCCGAATTAGTCTGCGATGAGAGACAAGATTCTAACCTTCCAGCCCCTCGAATAGAACGCCTCCAATTCTGCTCGTGTCTTGGTTTTTTCTCCTGGAGCGTACTTGTGAGCTCTGTAAAATTCTGCAAACAAACTGGAACTTGACCCGGAACTCACATTCTCCAAATTTGTGTCGACGTCCTCCCCTCCTTGCACCATTCCCACCACTTGCTCCGCTAAGCTCGCCATAACTTCTTCCTCCTCTGAATTCGCGTCTCCTTGCTACAAATTGCACGAAATCACACTCGTTTACACAAAAAGAGCGTTTCACACAATCCTTCTCTTTCATGGCAGCGTTCGCCATACTATTCTTAACGCTGACAGCTAACCTCATATTCTAACTCTGCGATTCCTCCTCCCTTTTTTAAATTTAGAGTCTGTCAACACTCCAACGTAGATTCCTCACAGTCATCTCTGTTCAGATTGGTAAAACCTGTCGCGCCCGATAAGCAATCCAAAAAAGGAGGACTGATTAGCCTATTAGGGTTTCCATTTCTCCGGCAGCCGCGCGTCGAAATTCCGGCGCTCTGGCCAGTGCCGCAACAGCGACGCCAAGCCCCAGCAGCGACGCCGAGCCCCAGCAGCGACGCCGAGCCCCAGCAGCGACGCCGAGCTCTACTGTCCCGTTCCATAATGGTGGTGGCAGTCGACTATACCCGGATCCCCGCCCTCCATATCCGCCCTATCCCTACCCGAAATATATAAACGCGGCCGATTTCTACCCGGCCTATCAATACCCAAAAAGTATATATCGGGCCAATTCCTACCCGGCCCCTCCACCCCATCCCGTCACTATGAACCTACCTGGCCCGCAGCTACCCGGCCCGTCAACCCCAGCCCATTACTTTGTACCTACCTTGCCCGCACCTACCCGGCCACTCCTACACTGCATGTCACGTCATATTGGTCTCCTGAATAGTAGAAGTACCAGAAGTACCATAAATATGAACTTTAGACCCGTAAATGACAATTAAACAAATAAAAGTATTTGTTTTATTTTTATCACGTTTTTCAAAAATCAAACATGCTTTCCGCTTGAAAATCACTACAAAATATATTACTCTGTCTTGGGTCTATATCTATCATGAAACAATATGATGTCAAAACTCAACACTATATTGAACGGAAGAAAGGACTCTCGTTGATTGTGTACTTAATCAACCCTAAGTCCTCCCAGTAAACCAGGAAGTAGGGTTTCTCATGTACCTCCTCCTCTAATTCTTCAGCGCTTGTGTCAACTTCATCCGCTTCATCATTATGTGTTTCCTGATGTAATGAGGCTTCCGCTATCTCCCCCACATCACTGACTCTTTTCTCCTCAAACTCAGGGTTGTCAGGACGACCGGACCAGGGGGCGACCGGTCGACCATGGTCCGGTCGTCCTCAGCCCTTAGGACCTGTCGGTGACATAACGGGTTTTTTTTAATTTACCTGGGGTAAATTACCGTCCGACCGGTGGCCGACCGCACCCCCGTCCAGCCGACCGCACCCCCGTCCAGCCGACCGCACCCCCGTCCGACCGTTTGACCGGCCGACCGCACCCCCGTCCGACGCTTCGACCGGCCGACCGGTGCCGGGACCGACGTTCCCTAGGCCGACCGGTGTGCGGACCGGCGAGGTCGGCTGCCGACCGGCCCCGAGACCGGCGAGGTCGGCCGCCGACCGGCCCCGAGACCGGCGAGGTCAGCCGCCGACCGGGGTGACGACCGGCGAGGTCGGCCGCCGACCGCTGTGACGACCGGCGAGGTCGGCCGGCTACGAAGGCCCGACCACTTGTATTTCAACGGTAAAAATTCAAATTTCAACGGTCAAATTCAGGGTTGAAGGTATATAAGAGAAGAGACACAAGGCCTCATTTCACTTCCGAATTGTGAATGCGACCAAACGTCTCTGAGCTGCATAACTTTATGTTATGTGTCCGTTGCTTGGTACGTATTGAGTTCGGAAGTGCAGAGTTCGTTTACGAACTTTTGACATTTTTTTCTACATATCTACTACCACGTTTGATCATTTTGAGGTGTCCTACCTATTAAAATGGCCAACAAATCATCCTCACCTTGGTTCACTGATGTTCATGAAGTAGAAGGCCAACCTACCACGACCCCAACGGTCCAATGCAATCTCTGTCATAAGGTTATGAGCAAGAGGCTAGAACGGCAGCTTAGTCACCTTGGCTATGAAGGCAAGCGTGGGGTCCGCCTTAATACAGTAACGCTTTGTCCAAAATTGAACACCCGAGTGATGGATTTATTTCGAAGATGTGACGGGCGGTTCCCTCCACATAATGGAGAAATGAGCGGTGCGCATTCAATCCCATCGTCATCTGAAGTTCCGAATGTTGGCACGCCAAGGTCCACTGGTGGAGACTCTTGCGTGGGATCCTCCCAAGCTACCCCTTCGATTCCATCAACACCTTTAGTTGGATCAATCTCCGCCGTTCCTAACTTCGCGGGACAAATGAGGGTTGGTGGGCATATCAATAGGGCGATGAAACAATCTGTGATTGAAGATGGTTTTGCTGAAGCGGATAGGCGGGAACTAGACATACTTTGGGCAAAGTTTTTCTATGAAGCAAACGTACCGTTTGCTGTAGCACGGAATCCGATCTTCAAGGAAGCCGTAATGAAAACTGCGTCTTTCCGAAAACCATATGTCCCTCCTTCTTACCATGACATTCGGACAAAGTTGTTGGGACAAGTAAAAAGTGATCTAGAAGGAAAACTAGATAGTAGACTCAAGGAGAGCCTTCGGAAGTTCGGGGGAACTTTAGCCATGGATGGATGGTCATCTGTGAGTAGTCGCCCTCTTGTGAATGCAATGCTAGTGACTCTGGCTGGAGAGCTTTTTCTTGGCGCCGTCGATACTACTTGGCAAAAGAAAAAAGAAAGAATGTATATGGCCTCTATCATGGTCAAGTTCATCAAACAAGTTGGCCCCGAGAACGTTGTCCAAGTCTGCACGGACAACGCTTCTGTAATACAACTTGTTTGATGAACTTGTTTAGATTAGTCGTTGAGGATTATCCCCATATATTCATTCAGGGATGCGCCACGCATGCGATGGATTTGTTGTTGGAAGATTGGGGAAAGGCGTCATGGGTGAAAGAAACTTTGGAAAAGGCCAAGGGCTTGGTCAAGTTCATTAAAAATCGTCAAATGCCTTTAGCCGTGTTTCGTAAACACGAGACAAGGTTTAGCCTATTGATGCCTGGGAAAACAAGATTTGCGTGCAATTTTATAATGATAGATCGCTTATTGCAGGTTCGGGATTCTTTGGAGCAAATCGTTGTAGATCCCGGTGGTTGTCATATGCCTCGAAGAAGTCTCTATCGGCTAGAGATAAATTACCGGAGTCCCGCAACGTAAGAAAAGTGGTTTTGGATGACGGTTTTCGGAGGCGTTGTACAAACTTCCGAGATATGGTGGCCCAGTGAGTGTATGCTCTTCGGGAATTCGACGGCAAGGAGCCTTGTACGGGCAAGGCTTTGCATATCGTTCGTCAGCTCGAGAAGCATGTACTGACGCTATCTACAGAACCATTTTCTCTCCCGACGGATTTAGCGGACATTGCGAAGGAGAACTTTTACGCAAGGAAAAAGATGATGCCAACAGATCGCTTTCTGTCTTTGGTGCACTTTTGAATCCTTATTTACTACATGACAAAGAGTTAGCAGATGATACCGAGGTCTGGCATGGGTGCAGGCGTGTTCTAAAAACTCTATGTGCTCCGGGCACTTATCATGATGTGGCGAATGAATATATGGCATTTCGAATGAGGAGTGCACCATTTCATGAGATGTTGGATCCTACTGAGTCGAAATGTTCTCACTTTGTTTGGTGGGAAATTAAAGGGTTTGTTGGAAAACTCCTTGCTCCGATTGCAAAGCGAATCCTAGCTCAAACAGTGTCATCGTCGGCGTGCGAACGCAATTGGAGCAGTTACTTTTTCGTTCATGATAGGAAGCGGAATCGGTTGCTACCGGAAAGGGCTGATGACTTGGTTTTTGTATACACCAACTCAAAGTTACTTGCAAACGCAAAGTTAACGGATGAGAAGAGGTGGTACTCGGAGAACTTGGATGTAGAGGATCGTGACGTACGTGACTCCGAGGATGAAGAAACCCCCCATAACTCAATTGGTGAAGGCTTTTCAGATCACGTTTTAGAGGACCTAGAAGATGACCTCAAGAGCATCCCCGATATGAGCTTGCAAGATGCTTTGAACGTCCCAAACACCACGTATGACTTTGTTGACGATGATGCTGAGGCGGATGATCCAGATGAATTGTTGCCCCTAGCTCATTTACCACGGTTTCAAAAGGATACCGACAAAGTCACTTGTGATAATACCCCTCGTACCGGACTAACTCCAAATACGGACGAGAATGTTGTTCTGAATGTGAAAATCGTGGGGGATGATTCTCATGGCCGTCTGAGAACGTTTGATCCAATAACAAGAAATATGACGTCGCCACTACGGACGAACTGCGCGCTTCTTTGTTGCCTCTCGGTCTCTATTTCAAAAATGTGATTTAGAGGTCCCTCTGATGATGGAGAAATCTTCCAAACGTTTGGTGTCACTTTCAAATCAAGTGCGACCCCGAACAAGAAGACGTACCAATTCCGGCGGAATCTCTAGTGACTCGGATGTACCGCTTCTTCAATTGGGATACAAGAACCTTCCGGAGGTTCAGGCTACGGAAGAAGGAGCCTCCAAGAGTTATGACGAAACGTAAAGCTCCAATGCTTCCGTTTCTTCATGATAAACCAAAGAATCCCCTTGATGCCATTGAGAATGCGGGAAAATTCAAGATCATTCATACAGGAAGTCACAAACGAAGAATCAAACAAGAAGTTAGTAGTGATTTCGAAGATGACCCTACGGGATCTAGCGGAGCTGAAGTCAAAGGAGACAGCGATTATGCAATTCCCACCGATGTGGATGAATAGAAATTAATTACATGCTCAGACACGTAGTAGAGGTCTAGCATACTTCGTGTATGTTTCGGGTAGTATAGCTCGTGAAACTTTATTACCAAACAGTTGATGTGTTCGTACTTTATTTTGTCTGAAAATGTCGGTGAATAGTCAACAAAAGACTATTACATCATAAGAAATAAAAAACTTCATTACAAAAACCATGCATTACAAATCCAAAATCGTATACGACTCTATTCCGGGAACTATAACCGTTCTAAACCGTCTACGCTTCTATTGGATTTCTATTACATCGCAACTGAATGCTCTTCTGTATCAATCGTATGTGCTATACTACGAGTCCGGGGTCTTTGGCTTGGTCTAGCAATTCTACCGCCCTCGTCGTATTCTTGATCCACCGCAGACAATTTCTGTTGTTGTTGCCCGACATCCAACTCTCGTCGCTCTCATTGCCATCATCCCTTTTCCGTTTCTTGGGTGGGTTAGCATTTTTGGAACGGAAGATTTTCATGGCCTCCTTGATTCGTCCCACCACATCCATCACAAAGGAGTCCTCTGCTGTGATAGACACCAATAACTCCGGCTTCGGGTCTTTGATCATTGTCGTCCAATGAGTAATGATGTTCTTAATGCGCCACTCAAATTTCTCTACCGCCTCCCAGAAAGTACAGTTTGCGTCTTTGAAAGATTCCTCCTTCGTTGAAATCCGTAAGTGTGCGGCCTCTTCCAATTTCGCTAGGACTAAAACCCTTCCAATCGGCCTATCATCGTACTTCTTGTACTCCTCTCCAAACTCAATGTCACTTGTTACCTCATGCCACAAACCATCTTCTCCCTTCTCCACTCTCTTTGGAGGGAATCGGAAGAAACGATTTTGTTCAGTACTCCAATGTCCTCCAAAGTTGCGGCAGAACATCTCTCGTTGCTCGTTGTCTTCAATATCTCGCGCCCTAATCTCCACCTCGTAGTCACGTGTCATCCAAAGCAATGGATCTGTCTCGCCTACATACTGCTTGAGGAGCTGGTGTTTTGATGTTGAACTATCCCATTCAAGTGCTTTCCCCCACTCACAAAAGTTGTGAAGTTTCTTTGGAAGTTGATCCAAAGGGAGATTCCATCGGTTGAACTCGTGCCCAGGTGGCATGACATTGCGCATCCCCATCACTTCGTAGAATCTCGTGCTAATTGGAGAACGACATATAGGACATGATGATTTTCCCCGGGCAGCGCTTGCTATGCAAGTAACATGAAAGTTATGGCCACATTGGCCCAGTGTGTACGCTCCTTCTGGACCGAAATGATATCGGCACATGCCACATTTTTCCTTCAGTATTGTCGGGGGGGGGTCGCATGTGTAAACTACATTTCGATTTGATTCTTCAAAATGCGATGAGAATGAGTTGTATGGCACCCATCCTTCTGCCACCTCCAAACTCCAATCAATATCATCATCTTTTCCCATCCGATTGAAATTTGTTCGCTCCATCATCTCCTCCACATCACCCCAAATAGTGACCTTAGCAGGTTCGTGTTCTCGTAATCTTTCGTATTTTTTAAATTCCTCCAATGATGTATTCACATGTTCACTCGAACCATATGATTTGGCGGCGATCTTCTTCAGATCATGTTGTGCCTTTGAAACCATGGCCTCCCTATCTTGAAGTCGGTGAACCCAAGCCAACCAAGGCAATATGTTCTCTTCGCGTGGTGTATAATCCACATTTCTCAATGCCATTCGTATGGATTCTAGTTCAGCTCGTGCCTCATCTCTCTGCTTCATCATTGCCTCCAATTGCATTTCCAATGTTTCTTTAGGACATTGATTATGTAGGCAAGCTTTTCCCTTCGAATGTGTATCATCCTCTATACGCACGCCTCTCCTTCCATTGTCCTTCGATTCCGTATCATCTTCCAAATTGATGATTTGTTTTCCTTTCTCCTGCGTATTGAACCGTGCTTCCTTCTCATGAATGTCCTCTGCTGCCTCTGTAGGCCCTGGCTCGCATGATGGAGTACCTTTCATCTCTGGGCCATCACTCTTATTATTCCCATCATAATTAGATGGGATAAGATTACCTTCCCTTTCGATCCTTTCTTCAATTTTTGAAATTGGAGAAATATCTTTTGGATTTAGGGGAAGATCTTCCACATCACCTTCTTCGGGAGGATTCAAAATGTTCATCGCTTCCTCCATGAGATTGCAGTAGTACGGGGATTTTCTGCGCTCATATCCATTAAGTTTGAAATCATAAACCACCTTTTCAATCACGGTAATTGCTACGGAATACTTTGCCTCAAGACTAGCAAGATCCTCCAAATCCTTTATCCTTGATTTCATATACAGGAGCCATTTCTCTGATATCTTCTCGTAGTCTATAGCTGCTTCTAGCATTCGAGGCATCATTAGGGCAAAAGTTTTAGACATTTCTAAAAACTGTGGAGCCATAGAAGCAAGAACTTCAGTCCCGATTTTCATATCGGTCCCAGCTTCCAGTATTGAGATTTTTTTGGTATCTTCCCACTTCAACTTCGTCTCACCATCTGGAGCCGAACCCTCGTATAAGATCTTCGCCATTTCGTCAATATAAGTGAGAAACTCTCTCAGTTTCTTGTTGCTTGGTACTCCTTCATATATCTCTTCGAAATTTGACATCCAATCCTTCTCCATCTGCGGAGTAATGGAATCTGGCATGGATGTTGTTTCCATTGGTTTACTTGGCCCTGCCTCATTCGATTTTGGATTCGAGAAGGTCAAATTTAGGCCATTGGGAATAATAGGGTTATCTGGAATGAGAGGGGAGAGTACCTCTTCCACTACATTCTCTAAGTCCCCCACCTGATCTTGCACTACATTCGCCTCTTCCAATGACTGGTCTCCAACTGCTTTTACATCCCAAAGCCTATCAATTGAAGATTGTTTGTTTGATAGACCATCCGTGGCAAGAGGAATGTCTGTATCCTTTGTAACGACATTTTCATCATCCGTTGTATCCTCCCCAGCCTTTGTTTTTTTTTTTTTCCTCAAAAGCTCCAAAATATGCTTTGTCAAGGCAGATTGTGGATAAAAGCAATCTGGAATATGCTTCTGCTTCCTCTCAATTCGAAGCGGAAATTGAGTATTAGTTTGGTACATGCTCCAATTTATCTTCCGCTGCAGTATCAACTCAGCATATACCATTGCCAACAATTGGTAACAAAAGTACCCTTTTGTTTTGGCACGATCCCCGAACAAGGCCCGCCATACTTCCTCTGCACGGTGGATAAAGTGATCATCCTTGCATGTTGCCGGGTTGCAACAAAAGTTCTTGGTATGAACTGTATGACATTCTTTAGGCCAAAGTTTGCCAATGTGAAACATCTTCACATATTTCTTGCAAATTTGAGCGGTCCAATACTCCGTCACCTCCAGTTCCCAACCGCGTTCCGCTTTAATGTCTTCATTCTCTAAAATCTCCCAATTCAGCCCATGAGTTGCACCTTTTTGTTTATTCCTCTTCTTAGGCGCCTCTGCTGATATCATCGAATTCTCCACCTCCATACTCGTGTTCACGTTCTCAGTCGTCGTCATCGTGCAAGTATCACCGAAGGATCCACGGGACGAAGTAGCCGCAACAAATGTGAAAAAAAACCGACCCCCTTCTCCTCTCCAACTAGAATGCAGCAGGCGCCTTAGCAACTGGAGAACATTCGAATTGGGTTACCATGAGGAGAGGAAGTGGTGGAAAATGAAGCCGGACGGCCCTTTATAGTGCCCTCATGCCGGACCGGCCGACCGAACCGCCGGCCGGGCCTGGTCGTCGGAGCCCTGGACCGGCCGACCGGTCCCCCGGACCTACCGACCGGTCCCCCGGACCTGCCGACCGGTCCCCCGGACCTGCCGACCGCCCCCCCGGACCTGCCGACCGACCCCCGGACCTGCCGACCGATCCCCCGGACCGGCCGTCGGGCCATTCGGGACCGGCCGACTGATCGCCCGGACCGCCCGGGCCTGGCCGACCGACCCTGACGGCCGAACCTTCGCACGCCGGGCCTGGCGGACCGGCCGCCGGCCGCCGCTCTAAACCCTAATCCAAAAATTTCTTGGGCCCGTTTACAAACCCTAGGCATCAACCAATGAGAATCTATCTATCTCTAAAATTTTAAATTTGGGCCCTGGAAGTGGGCATTAGGACTTTATATTGCAAGATCCACTCTATGACCCACTTTGTAAAGTACAGATAAAGTTAAGGCCCACTTTAAGTCCAAGTGGGCTCAACTCCAAATGGGCCCAACTTCAAATGGCCTCTAATATAAAGTAGCCGTAAAAAGTGCCAAACCCCTCAAAACCAACTTGTTATGAATTTCACTTCAATCTGAAAATGATGAAATTTCGTAAATTCTCTTGTGTACTAATACATTATCATCTCGCAATCTATGAGGCTCTATGAATCAAACTTTTATGTACATGACTTACAAGAGTATGTGTATTAGGGCATCCTCAATGGACACTAAATAACCGCCCTTGAACACGCAATTAAGCAATTATGCACATATACTAAGCATTTCAAATATCCCTGGACAAAAATATTTGTATTATTCACATGAATTTATATCAAAAATATGTTCACAATGCCATTAGAAGTCTTTTTATATTACCACTTCTGACAATACGCAACATTCTTTGCAAAACACCTTTTTTTCCAGAAAAAATCAAGTTTAAAAATAAAAAATTCCATTTTTGCAAGAAATGGCCATCGTAGTACCCAAGTGCACTTATAAATAGCCGGGTGCATAATTGCTTAATTGCGCGTTCTTTGTACCAAATTCTATGTTTTGAGTGATTTTGAATTAGAAAATACAATTACCAACGTTAGAAGCGCATGTAAATAAACGTGAGATAGATCTCAAGAAAAAAGAAATGTGGATAAAACTTTCTTCCCAAATTGTGTAAACTTTCTCTACCAATTTAAAGTTGTTTTTTTTTAGGTTTGTTTTAGGTTTTTTTAAAAAATTATACCTAGTTGCTTAAAAGTTCCTACTTAACCGTCTCCCTTGGAACGAATTTCTTATACTAATAGGATAATTATAAAATGGTAATTATTGTTCTTCAACAAGATAGATAGATAAGAACTCCAATTTTCATATCGAATATAACAATTGTATATAAATATAACCAAAGAACTCACAACAAAAAAATAGTCTCTACCTTCTTACCCACGAGTTTATATATCCACCTATTTAAAAGTCTTTCTATAGTCTTTTACTTTCCTATTTCTAAAAACAAATCTTATCAATAGATCAATTAGAGAAATCTAACTCTTCATGTATTTAAACTATTTATATTTAAAGTAGGATGTGTATATTTATGTATATACTATGTATTAATAAATTAGAATATGTATATTTATGTATGTACTTTCTATTTCAAAGTATAATATGTATATGAAGGTATATATTATATATAATATATATTATAATTGTATTGTATTATGGTTGAATTTATAATAAATATAATATTTACTATATACATCAATACATGTATAGTATGTATATTTATGTATGTACTTTTTGATTTATAGTTCTAGCACACAAAGTAGAATTGATTTGCTTTACCTCTAAATATGTATTTAAAGAGAACCACTATTTATATAGAACTAGTTTACCTGTAAATAAATTTTTAGCCTTAAATCGCTATTTATGTAGAGGGACTTTACCTCTAAATATGTTTTTAGCAAAAACCACTCTACCTTTACCGTATAGTGTATATATATTATTTATTTAATTCTTTTCATTTCAGAGGGGACCCGAGTTCAGAACCAACATCCGGGATGAGACTATAACATGTCCAATATATTATAAAGGAATTAGCCTACAAAGGTTTGTAAAATAATGTATTGGATATGGAAAAATAAAAATATTAGCCAGGGGAAATTAATAAATCCTAGACCATAAACCTTATATCCTATGCACAAGTGATTTTATCCACAATATACTCTAAATGAAAAAGTGATGGCTATTCAAAACATTCTATTCCCTAATCAATCAATCGAAGTTTCTAATATAAGAATAATCAACTTCATTTAACATAAAATAGAAGTACTATACGTGTACAAGATCAAATATGATTATAACTTTATAAGTTGATGCCATTATTGCCATATGTTAAAAACTTATAGGGTGCGATATTTTTATAAATTTATTTGTAACGCTTTTTACTTCTCTTAATTTATGATCACAAAATAGAAAACAATATAACTGTATTTCTATTACCTTTACAAGAGGTAAATAAATAATTACTCAAATAAATTCACAACGATGGAGTTATTTCTAAATGCACATCAAATAATATAGACCATAAAATGTGAACAACTTAAGGGCTAAATAGGAAGTTTAAATATTGACTAATACGGTAATACCAAAGTTATGAAAACAAAATACTCACACATGCTCACCTACATTTAATATATACTTAGATCTCTCCACTGTTAGACATAAGTATACTCTCATCAAGGAATAGCTAAAAAGTCCCCAACGTGATATGAGAGGATTTAGGGCCACCTCAAAGTGCACAATAGGGGCCAATCCATTAATGGGGCCAATACATGAGAACATCTCCTTGTGAGAATGGATCAATTTTCGACAAAAGTTGGGACATTCAAGAAATGAATGTCAATTCATGGCCTAAAAGCGTTTTCTTGATTCAAATTAAGAAAGAATATTTTTAAGAAATAAAATCAATGAGAACAAATCTAAAACATGGACTCTAGCTAATAATAAGAATTGGCCCCATAACCTTCGTTTTCCTTCTAGAAATGGGCACCAACTCCCAACACCTTCACAAATGGGGGAATTGGCATGGGAGATATGTTGGCCTTGACTCCTCTTGTAAAGAGTCCCTTATTATAGAATTATTTAGAGCCTAGAGTATCTTTGTCATAAAACATTCTTGTTTCTGACAAAGAGATCTTCCCGACATTCCCTTGTCAGAACATTCCCTACCCTGATTTAGACGCCACGTGGACGAGTGACGCTAAATATAGAAATGCAAATATGCAATGCAGGGAAGTGAGAGAAGTTGAGGAAACGGGGAGTTTTGGCCTTCTGGGGAGAGGCAAGAAGAGGAGGGGGAGGGAGGTACGCGGGCCGACCGCAGGCCGCCCGGCCGGTCTCCGGGCCGGTCCCCGGTCGCTCGGCCGGTCCCCGGTCGCCTAGTCGGTCGGTAGGCCGGTCATGCGGTCCCTCCGATCGGTCGGCCGGGCACGAGCGGCCCAGATTGTCCGATCGTACATCGCCATCGAGCCGGCCGCTTGGGGTTTTTTTTTCCCTTTTTTTTTAATCTTAGTTTCCAATGTGTTACTGAAATCTTTCAAAATTTCATAGGATCCTTTTTAAATATTAATCCCTCTCAGATTTCTGTTATTAGATTCTCAGTGATTATTACACAATGAAAAAAGGAATCCTATGTTGATTTGTGAAATGCTATATATTCTTTATTCACGGATAGGGTTCAGTGGTTTAGGGTTTAGGGTTTAGGATTTAGGTTTATGGTTTACTTGGAGATTTCATAATTGCAGTAGCTTTGTTATATGAATTTTCACTTCAATCTGGAAATGATGAAATTTCGTAAATTCTCTTGTGTACTAACATATTATGATCTCGTAATCTATGAGGCTATATGACTCAACTTTGGGGCACATGACCTACAACTATAACTCTATTTCAATATTGCATGGTTGAGAATGTAAGTTGAGCATCCTCATTTTAATATAGGACCCTTATTTTGGAAATGCGACATTTGGTAAAAAATGGGCATTAAGTTTGGGGAGTCTATAATCTTAGATGCTATGTTGAATGTTGAAAATACTACCAATATATTCCTTGCAATAAACTCGTGATTTATTCCATGTCAATAACATCTCCAAACAAAAATAAATAAAAACTAGATTATTTTGCAAATAATAACAATGCGATGGAGAAAAGTGGCATTGTAATCGATTAAAAATATAATTCAATACTACACCATAGAAAACAATAGAATCGTGTTTCTATTACCTTTGTAAGAGGTAAATAAATAATTATTCAAATAAATACAATAAAAAAATGCTACTAATAATTATGTAAAAAGAATATGAGCAAATTAAGTACAATGATATGTACTACAATATAAATATACTCCTACCTTAGTTCAAGGGTGTCAAACAAAAATAGCCAATAATAGAATGAGTTCTTTAAGCACAATGTTTTTTAAGTTAAGAGTATTCTTATGTCTAAATGTGGTCAATCTAAGGCCTAACACGGTAATACCAAAGTTATGAAACTAAATGGTCACACATGCTCTATAACTCTATTACAATATTACATGGTTGAGAATGTAAATTGTGCATCTTCATTTTAATATAGGACCCTTAATTTGATAATGCGTCATTTGGTTTAAAATAGGCACTACGTTTGGGGAGTATATAATCTTAGATCCTATTGCAAAAAAAAAAAGACTTATTTTGTTCCTATAAGTCATTTTGAAGTATTCTAATTATAATGTGAATAAGAATGATATTAGAAAATATGAGTAATTATTATATACGGTATAAATAAAACCACGTCCATTTACATAAAATTCAAGTGGGTTAGACTGAATGAATTTGAAAGAAACATATATGATAATGAAATTAAAGAGTATATGATGAAAGTAAATGATGAAATTTTGCTTTTAGAATTAAATTTTTTTCTAAATATAGTATGTAGGTTGTAGAGTTTAATATTCTCAGTATACATATAATGAACGTTTGAACTCAATACTATTGTAAGAATACGAAATGCTAGAATGAAATCTAATAAGTACATATAATTCATACAGAAAGCAAAAAGAATACAAAGCATGAATGTGAGAAAGATTCATTATAATGTAGGAGTTAGGAGTAATGATCAAACGCATTTTATATTATTTATATGCATTCTCTATGCTTAAACATTACCTCTACATGAGTTAATTTATATCCATAAGAGTCTTATAGAAATATAATATTTTAAACCTACTGTTCACATGGAAGACACAAATTAGGATACACTAGATTCTATCATCCCTGGTTCTAAATTTGGGATGCATGTATGTATAATGGAATTTATATGTTATATGTTTTATACGTACACATATTTTCATGAATGCCAATAGCCTTCTATTATAGTTCATGAGAAAATATATTTTTTCGCTAATACATGTTCATTGTAAGTTTGTAACCCTTGACCTCAAATGCCCAAGGGGGTGTAAACTCTAGAGCCTAGAAACACACGTTTTGCAAAGTGCGAGAGATGAAAATGAAGGTTAGCAATCTAGATCTCAACCGTACAACATTGTAGAAGACTTGGTTTAGGTCATGTGGAGGAAATTTGGACTCCAAGACCTAAAGTATTAAAAAAAAATTCCTTTCTTCGTGGGCCATGGGAAAGCATGCCCCATTTTTACAAAAATAAAAAAACAAGACCTGGTTCTCCATCGGCGTTCATTTTCTTTCTTGCAATGGAAATCCACCATTTTAAAAAAAAAAAAAAAAAAAAAAAAAAAAAAAAAAAAAACAAACAAGACGACCGGACAGGGGACGGCCGACCGCATTGAGGCCGGCGGCGACCGATCGGACGGCGGCCGCCGCCCTCGCGACCCGTCGGACGGCCGCCGTCGGATCCGTCGGCCGCAGTGAATCGGTCGGCCTCGATGGACCGGCCGGATCCGACGGCCGCGACGGATCTGTCGGCCGATCGGGCGGCCTGGATCGGTCGCCATTGCGGCCATCGGATTGGCCGACCGATGGCGGAATCGGCCCGCCGGCCGAGATCGGACGGCCGGGCGAACGGGCGAATGCCGACCGCCCCGATCGGCATAAATAGCCGACCAGGGCTCATTTTTCTTCACTCTGGTGTGCGCCGTCGGTCGTTGTGGTTTTCCATGTCGATTGCGCTCCTCGAGTCCCTCTTGATAATCGACGCGCCTTTTTTGCAGTTTTTTTCTTGTGGCTGAACAATATGCCGAGGGAACGACGTACTAGTGCACCCAAGGGCAAGGCCCCGGAGATGGACTGGGAAGCAACTGATGATCCAAATTGTGTTGCCGAAGATGGATGGGAAGATGAACCGGCGAGAATTTGGAATTGCACCATGTGCAAGCGATATGTGAAGATGAAACACCTCATGAAGTTATGGCCAAGAAATCAAGCGATTATATCGGGGCCACGACGCGAAGGTCTAGCCAGCAGTTGCACAAGTCAACATTTCACGCTTCGATATCATGAAGTGACCATTGCCGTTGGAGTACGGAATACTAGGCCGGAAATCATGTTATATTCCAACATGGCTATGGTTTGGGCAGAAATCGTTCTACATAAGAACGTGAATTGGAGCACCGTAACAGGTTTGAATGTTGCCGAATTGGATCGGAGCAATGATTTCATACCAACTAGTTGGCTTGGACCCAGTGATTGTATGCCCCTTTGGTCGAATCGGACATATACGGAGATGTCGGAAGTTCAAGATGAAGAAAGTACACCTCCAAGGAGATATGGAGGTCAAACACGAATTTCTCAAGATACACCTCCGAGGGGATACGAGGGTCAAACACAACATCAACAAGATACACCTCCGAGGGGATACGAAGGTCAAACTGAACATCAACAACATACACCTCCGAGGGGATATGGGGGTCACACAGCAGATAATTATAATCGCAAGCAATAACAGGGTATGGTACCAATATCTTTTGGCATAGGAAGTGGTGGGTATTATCCCGGTAGCAATATATACGGTCCAGGAACCACTACTCCTGAGACATATAGGGCAGAGCATCCAAGGGATACGTACCAATCCAGAGGCCAACACGATACAAGTCCGAATGCTGGAGGAAGATATATGCCAACATATCCTCGGGATACATACGAGTCAGGAGGCCGATACGGTGGAATGAGTGCTCCGGAGAGCTATACGCCAACATATCCTCGGGAATTCAACGATGTTCCCGGCCAATATGGTAGAGGTACCAGTAGTCCAGAGTACCATATCCCAACACATCCAAGGGACACATACGAGTCTCGAGGCCAGTATGGGAGAGGACCTAACATTCGAGAAAGGTACCCCACAATGTATCCTACAGGATCATACGATGCTCACAACCAATACGGTAGAAGATCTGAGGTTCCAGATAGCTTTAGACCAACGTATCCAAGAGATACGCATGATCATCACGGCGAGTACGGTAGAGCTATTACCAATCCCGAGTACCGTACTCCAAGTCAAGCAAGAGATGAATACGAGCCCAGTTGGAATTACCGGAACAAGGATCGTGAAGAGCATATCACTCAGTATCCATATCCTGGGTATGGCCAATATGCATATGGGAGTAACAACACTCCCCCGCCACCATTCCGAACTCGTGAAGAAGAAGATGCAGAGTTTGAAAGACAACTACAAGAGGCAACAATTCAAAGTCAAGCGGAGTACATCCGCAAGCTTGAAAATGATCGTATTCTGACGAGCGGCGCTTGTATGATGCTTATTCGCGAGGGCGGTTCTCGGACAAGCGGGGCCAAGTGGAACACAAGATGATAAGGACTAGGATGCAAAGTAGTTATACATTTACATATAGGCATGTTGTAATGTACAATACGTACATGTAGTATTTGGATGAGAACTCTATTCTCCATATGGTAGAGGTCATTTTTTAAGACCTTCTTAACCATGTTTTGTTGGTAAACGGACATCATATGAATGATATAAGGAATGTAGAACCATGACCTATATTACACATTTATTTGAGTAAATATGTTATGATTCCATTTATTAACCAAGAAGAATTATAGTGTTTTGGAAGCTTGAAAGTTGAAACCTCCTGCTCATAACTACGATTTCCTACGTGTATGTACTCTTGGAGTATGTACGAATTATTTTTATCTATTTCATACATTCAACCGTAAGATCGTGAACCGAAGCCTATTTTAAGTTACTATTTTAAAAAGTGACCTTAGGATGTTTATCATTTGCGAGCTCCTAACATCCAAATTTTGTTTAAAACTTTATTTGGGATTTGCTCCGGAGGCAGTGTCTCCACAGTGCAAAGGGGGAGTTGGAGATTGTTACCAACAAAATTTTGGTCATACTTTTTCCCATGTATGTAATCAAGTGTAGTAAATTCATGCAAAATTTGGGAGCCTCATTCCTCTTGATTGACATTCTTACAAGTTATTTTCTAAAAGCAGGTCCGAAAACAATACTATAGTAAAACATGCACGTCGTTACTTATATTTCGTATTATAAAGAACTTAAAGTGGGGTATGTGAGTGTAGGAGTTTGTGATTTTTGAGGTAACTTATTTCTAACAGTATTCCATAATCTAAAATTTTGACAAATTCTGAAATATATAATTCATAATTTACTAATACATTTTGAGCTTGTGTTGGTAATTTCTGGAGGCTGCCACTGTAAAATTGGTAAATATTATGACTTAAATATTGTTGGAATTTCAGTAGTGATTGGCTTATAAACATATGAGAAGAAAAATAGAAGATAAATCGCTAATTTTGAATTACCCAACCAACACTTAAAAATTGAATCAATAGGTTTTTTTGGGCTTTATCCTAAAGGCCTCATCCAAATGGTGCAAAGGGGCAAAATATTATAATAAACATAAGTGTACTTGGTGGGCCAAAATTTGAAAGGCATGCAATGCATTTGAAACAAAGAGTATTGTTGTAGTGAAAATAGAACACGCATACTAATTCATAAACTATAATAAAACCGATATGAGTAAAACAAATTCTACGTTTTCCTATTCGTAATTCGTCCGAAAATGCTCATGAGGCGTGGGCCAATGAAACATTTCGCTAAAGCGTGAGATGATATGGGACAACCCTCCTGCGCCGTCACGGCTCTCGTTGCATACTCTATCCATGTAAAGATGGAAAGCTTGTGTAAGGTCTTCATTGGAGAATACTGAAGTATTTCGGTTTCCACGTTGCAAGCTCTCGTACGCCGTAGACATGGTCATCCCATTAATTCTTTGTGCTATGCGGGCCGTGGCAAACTCCTCCAAAGCGATCGAGTATTTTGGAATAACCTGTAAATCCTCACCCGCTTTGTACAAGAACGCCACTCGAGGATCTACCCAATAACGTTTTCGCAAGGTCTCCACCATGTCCTCACGTTTTGTGAATGTATAAAGGGATTGCATTGGTTTCTGAACCGTTGTAGAAAAGCCCCAATCGCATACTCCGATATACACTCGTGATTCATCAGCAGGGAAGTGGAGAAGGATATTATCAGGAGATATATCGTTATGGAGGTGGTGGCTCTTGTGGACCTCGTTCATGATATGCAACAACGCCCAAGCAAGCTCTGTCCGTTTTTTACGGAATCGAATCAATTGATGAGCCCGAATAACCTCGTCATCAGGGTAATTCCCAAAGTTCAAATGTACAAAGACATCGTCACCATAATCCATATCGCGGTTTAGCATCTCTCGAATAGTCCCGCCATTCCACCAAAACGCATAGCCTTGATTCTTCACTGGATGAATGGCCACAAAGCGGATCACACCAGGGTGTCTAATCCTTATCGCCATAGACTCATTCATATGCTCCAATTTTGCCAACTCCGGTCGTGTCAAGAAGTGAATGGAAGTTTTTGCAGCAAATTCCCAAAATGGTTCAATGCCTGCAACACCTTCAAAGCGAACTTTGATAATAGTACCATACCGTCCCTTCAACCTCGTGCTGTCAACTCGTATGATTTGGGCTGTATCTGGAATGGTAACCAAATGAGTCAATTGCATGGTTTGAGTTTGTCGTCCCTCAAGGGATTGCCACCATGTTCTAGAGCCTCGACGGTGTGAATTCTTTGAAAATGCCCTCATTTGGGCAGAAAAACAATCAGCCCTATTCACCACGTCAACGAAATCCTCATCACCCTCCCGAAACATCCTTCCATATTTGGCTATTACAACCTTGGGATTCCAGAGTGCATCCTTCACCCTATTATCCAAAAACCACATGAACCCTTGTTTCTCTGTCTCTGCTACCCACTTCGGATGCTGAAGCACTTCTATCATGAGATCTCTCATTTCAAGCTTGAACTTCTCGATGCCCTCCTCCTGATATCTCACATATTTGCTTTCCAATGCTCGAAGATCATTGGCCTCATAGAATTTGACGGTAAATTCTATCAAGAATACCTTACAAGCGTCACCCGGGACCTCATGAGCCTCGAACTTCTCAAAAAAGTTCGCACCACCCTTCCTCTTCTTCTCCTTCGGCATCTTGATCCCAAAAAAAGAAATATGTAAAGAAAGTGTAGTAAGTTTTTAAAAAAACTTTTCAAAAAAAAACAACAAAAACTCCCCCCGTATAACGAGTCACTTCCTTCCTCCAAAAGACAAGGAGCCAGTGGACAGGAATTACAAGAATTCCCAGCCAGAGACACTCCGCATCCTCTCTTCGTGAGAAATGGAGAAAAGAAGTGGAGGAAAAGGAGGCCGGTCGGCCTTTTATAGCGGCCGACGGCCCGCCCTGGATCCGACGGCCGATCCGTCGCCTGGCCGACCGATCGGACGGCCCGCCCGGATGGCCGACCGATCCGACCGTCGGACGGCCCGACCGCTGGCCGACCGCCCCCTGGCGGCCGACCGACCGCTGGCCGACCGGCCGACCGCCCGCCGACCGACCGAGCCGCCCGCTTTGCCGAGCCGATCCAGCCGTCGGACGGCCCGACCGCTTAGCCGACCCGATCGGTCGGCCGCGCCCGATCCGATCTCGCCGTCGGGCATGCGGACGGGCGCCCGATCCAACGCCCGCAAGCGCTGGAATTGATCCGACGGCTACGATCCATGCGGTCGGCCGCCGTCCGATCGACGGAGCGGACCGGAGGTCGATCGGCCAGACCGGGGATCAAAATTTGACGGCTGAGATGCTGCCAGGTGGATGATCCAACGGCCCCAGAAGTTACCAGGGAACGGGGTAACTCCCATTTACCCCCCTGGACCATGGTCCGGACTATGGTCCCGGTCGACATAGTCCGGACTACGTCCGCGGACTAGGTTTACTCCGAATGTCGACCGATTTGACAACCCTGCTCAAACTTTGTTCTTTCGTCTCCTGATTGATCGTCTTTTTCTTCCAATCCTCTGCGATTCTGAAGACAACACATGTTGATATCAATCCCTACTAGTAATCGGGAATAGTTTAACTTTCATGAATAACAACTTATTTGTAACATATACTACTACAGTACCTCATGTGTAGAGTCCACACCTCCATCGTCATCCCCATCCCCACAAACCGTCTCGCTTGACGTCCTGAACTGCCCTCTACTCCCTCCCTCCTCCTCTTCTTCAGCTTCGTCAGTCCCGACACTCTCCGGGACACTGTCGAGGTTGAGCGACCGCATTTTGATAGTCCGCCTGAATGGTGGTAGCACATCATCGTCGATCAAGGTAGCCGGGGTTTCAGCCATGGAGGTGTTCGAGGCACAGAGACGAGGTAAGGGCCCGGGTGTAAGGTACCCGGGCTGATACCCGGTTACCACAGAAGTCCCGAGGTCCAGGGAGGGTGTGGCCGGTCGTTTGACCGGTCACTGTATTCAGGGAATGATTGGCCGAAGAGGGTCAACTTTCCGATGGCGGGGTTGAGTCTGAGCAGTAGGAAGCCCGAAGTGAGGTCCCGCGGCACTACTCCTCGGTGAGGTTTCCACGGTCAAGTGTTCACTCCGCGAGAGTGATCCCTCGGTGGGGCGGGGTTGTCAACCTCAACTGCCGACCGCGTGACGAACCTGAGACATAAGTATCTCGGCCACAGGAGTTCCACGGCGCCACGGATTGTACAAGGAATAGAACGGTGAGCAGGAAAGAAGGGTTTAGAGAGCAGACAGACTTATAGAGTAGAATCGGAGCGAGTCCTGTGTATTACTTAGTGGATGCCGAATGGCTACAGAGGTGAGCCAAGAAGGTGCTCGAGCTATCACTATTCGTGGGATTCAGGACTAGCAAATGTGTAATTCTATTCTCTTCTTATAATAAAACCTAACCTCCTGGCGCTGGCTTTCGCCTTAATTGTTCTGTGTCCGTGGCCTCGTTCCGTGGCTCTGTCACTGCACCCTCGGCCTCGAGCCCCGTGGTCGCTGTTATGTCTTGGTCTCCCCGTGGCGCCCCTGGTCTTTGGTAATGATACCCGCGGTGCCATGGCGGGTAACATTTTGCCCCCCTTCGCAGAGTGCAATTCGTCCTCGAATTGCTGGATTCTAACGGCGCGTGGGTGCGGGCCTCCTGTTCGGTCGGGCTTGCTCTCGAGGGAGTTGTCGATCGCTGCGAGGGGGCTCCTCGCCGTTGTAAATTCGCCGAAGTGCCTCAGCTACTGCCCTGTGGACCAAGACATGGTTTCCGCGGAAGTTTAGGGCATGGGTGTATACGTCGAACACCGTGCCTCCCAGCGTCTTGTTACATGCCGGGCACTGTCTCCCCGTGGCGTCGGGATCATTGAAGTGTGTGGCGAGGTCGGGGTGTTCGTGGAAGTACCGAAGCACAAAGAGCATTGACTCTGATGCCTCGTCCCCTGCCTCGTCCGCGTCCTCAACGTTCCACCCGTCCTGTTCCTCCTTTTGGAGGATGGCCTGTTTGTGCTTGGCTAACGGCAACGGTGAGGGTCTTGTCCGCAATGGAGAAAATGTGGGTAACGGATCCTCGTGTGCGATCGGGGAGTCAACTTGCCTTGGCCACGGATATGTTCCATCAGGGTTTTGCCTGACCGGGGATTCAAACTGTCGTGGCGGGGAGAGGACCGGGAGGTGGTATTGGGGAGAATTCACCAAGGTGTATGGCCGTGGAGACTGGTGTGGCGTCTGCTCCTGCTCTGCGAATCCTTCTGGTATGTCTACCCTCTCCTCTCCTACATGTGTGTCAAATTGATATAACCCCTCCCCGGAGTCCTCCATGGCCCTGTCCTCGGTCTGTGCATGGGTTTGTTGATCGTGGGGTGTTCCTCTGGGTCGGCGTCGTAGTCCTCCTCGTGGGTGTGGGTCCGTGGCTGTGTGAGTGCATGCTTGTCTATGGGATGCGGTTGTGTCCCCTCCTCATCCTCCCCGAGGAAGGCCTCACCTTGGCTGCCCCAGTTGTGATCCGAGCCTTCCAAGTCTAAAGCCATGAGTGCATCCCCTATGCACTGCTCGAGGAATACCGTGGGCGGTTCTTCTGACGTGGGTGGCGAGGATCGCAGCATTTGATAGGCCGTGGTGGCTACACCCTGGCCGCCTGATTCGTCCAAGCCACTTTGTTGGCTTCGAAGTTTTCCCGGGCGTTCTCCACTTCCTGGCGGTGGCGTTGCAGCATCTCTATATCCACGGTGCTAGAGGACGGGGTCGTGGATCTGAGGGCTAACTCCTCGGTCAGTGCCTTACACTTGGCCACGAGCTCGGCAGTTTGTCGGTCTAGCCGCTCGATCCTTTCCCTGTCCCGGGTGCTCTGATCCTCGAAGGTGCGGGACCTCTCCGTGGCTGCCTGTAGCTCCAAATCCGTGGCGTCTAGCTGGTTTTGCAAGGAATTTATCTGCCCTTGGAGTTGGTCTGCCTGGAGCTGGGCCTCCAGCTTGTAATCCTCCACGGATTTGCGAGCCGCGACATGTGTCGTTTGTACCATTTGTCTTGTGTGTGACGTTTGTGTCGCGTCTCCCACTCTTTATACTTGGCCGTGGCTGTCTGCTGCTGCTGCTCCGCTGTGTGGAGGAAATGAAGCATTTCCTCCATGCACGTTTCCATAGTGCGCTTGTGTGCCTCGAATTCCTGAGTACGGGGCCCGAATTGCGTGGCCGTGGACGTACTGGCCGTCCTCATGGGGGCCTCTGCTACCGCATTGTCTTCCTCGGTGCGTGGCCGTTTGCCCCGGTGAGTTGGTGTGGCGTGGGGTGGTGCGGACTCTGCTATCTCGCGCTGCACGTCGAGGAATGTACCCATGGCCCAGGGATGGTGGTTCACGCGGTGGTAATCCAAGAAGTGACCGATGAACTGTGTTAGGAACGGGGCAATTGGGCTCTCGTACTCGTCGCTCTGAACATGGCCTTGAATCTGGTTGACGGCATTCCTATCCACGAGCTTGCCCCAGTTGATTTTCTCGCCACGGCCTGCCATGACGCAAAGTGCGATTTGGTCCGGATGTACTGCATTGCAGTCGTTCCGAAAAAATACCTGGCTGAGGATGCCGCGGAGTCTTCCAAACCAGGGGTCGGGCATGCTCGGATTGTTGCGGGTGATGTCATACACATCGAACTTGTTGCCCGTCTTGACAGGGTACCCCTGGGTATAGACCGTGGTGTCGGGCTGCGGGAAGCTACTGGTCTGAGGCGACCAGCTGGTAACCCCGCTGCCATCCCAGCCAAAAAACTGGTAGAGGTACCTCGGGGAGTATCGCACGAGGACCCCCTCCACGACCCCGGCCACTTCCATGTTGCGGGGATCTTCCTGCTGCTTCTCCCGCATCGAGGCGATGAACGCCCTGCATCGCCTGTCGTAACGTGCTTTCCCGATTCGTGCCCGGATAACCCTTTTTCACGGTAAAAGAGGTTTCCTAAACAAGAACCCGAGTATTCGTTCCACGGAGATCCTGTGAAGTGCAAACGCAACAGTTTCCACCAGTTAGCTAACCCGGATTTGTGCTATCCGGGTTCTATCCTATCCCCTCTGTGCCCTATATCCTGTCCTGGAAGAGCTGCCCGGACAGGAGAGGAGAGGGTGTTTAGTCTTTGTGGTTTAATTTAGCCTCTGTATTCACCTCAGAGGGATTTTCCCGGACTTAGATAAGTGGGGGGATTAGGCCACTTCTCCCGTTGATTAACGTGACCGGAAAGGTCACCGAGACTCTCTCTCTCCTTACCCTGTTAGGAACTTCCCTTATACCTCCCTCTACGCCTGGACTCTAAATCCACACGCATGTCACAAAGGTTGGTATCCGGTTCTCCTATGGTCCGGTTATCACAACTTACTACCCGGGTTAGTAGATCCCGGGTTACTGGACTGGGGGATGGTGCGACTGGCCCGGAGTTCACCGCTATCACCTGAGACAAAACGCGCTACCCGGACTTCGGCGATCTAGGGGGACTCAACCGATGGTGTTCTCGGGAGTCGGTTGAGCGGCCGGAATCCCTTCCTGGCCGCTGTAATCCCAGACGCTACACGGACAGACCGGACCGAACCCTAAGTGGCAAGTGCCGTTCGCTAGCCGCACTCCTCCCCTGTCAGCTTCTCTACCTCCCGTACTACTCTCCGTTCAAGGACGGAACCGCTCTCTCTCTTGCCCGGATAGCAAGGGTCCTCTGGACTCTGCAAACACCCCGACCCAGCAGACAAGACAGGAAAAGGAGAAGGACACACAATCAGACACACACGCACACACACGAGGGAGATGAGAAAGAGGCGTGCTTGCTTTGGATTAGGTATTGCGAGAATCACAAAAGACCCCGAGGAGTATCCTCCCCTCGGCTAAGTAGTGCATCCTCCCCGGCATCCTAGAGAAGACAAAATCTGTGTGCAGGGAATCTTTCTAAATCTAGCCTCGACACTCTAGCGCCGTCATCCTCCTACTCGCCATAAAGGCACTAAAATCTAACCCTATCTTCGGCCAGCTGCATCCGCCCTCAATCGACTCGGCCTTGGTTCTTCTTGTCCCGCCCATCCTACTTCGCAGCCTCGGAAGCCTTGGCGATCTCGGTAGTCGCGACCTCCGTGCTCCCAACCCGGGTTGGGAAGTGACCTCCTCCTCCTCGTTCCCCGTCTTCGGAGCTGGAGATATCCTCACTCCCAAGGATCTCAGTGTCTCCAGAAGGCATCGGGGCTGAGGTGTCCGGGAGGGCCTCCCCGATCTCCGGGACCTCGATCAAGTCCTCGTGGATGAGGGGATGATCTCCGCGGGCGTGCCTTCTCGGGAGGGCCTCGCCGTCGAGGGCTCCGACGGATTGGTTAAACCCGGACGAGGCATCTCGTGGCTCCTCGGTTTACCAGTCCGGGTGGCCGGGTATCGGCCTCCCCCTCTGTCTGGTTGGATCGTGGCCTCTAGGGCGGGAATAGGACTCCGTCCGCGGGGTCCACGATCCGGTCCGGTGGAATGGGGAGGATTCCTTACCCGGTATCCTCCTCCGCTACCCGGAAACCTCTCTTCGACTATCCGGAGAACCTCCTCCTCGATCGGGGTATGCCCTTGAGGCTTGCCTCAAAGACTCTCCGGTATGTCCTGCTGAGGGGGTGCAAAGTCCCTGTCTCCCTCGAGGTCTTCTCCGGGCTCAGGTTCGTGGGCAGGACCGGCTCCTCCATTGCCGCGGGGTCGGTGGGCTCTTCCTCCTCGGCCCTGGCATCCTCGGTCGCTTCGGGGTGGCCCTGGATGCGGGTATCTCTACAACCGCAAGGGAGGTGCCTCCCGGGAAAAGTCCGGGCCATCTCCCGATGAGGCCTCTCATCTCTGGAGAGCTCCTTCCATCCTTTCTGCAGCCTTCTTCATGTACGCCGCCGCCAGGGTTGTCCCCGCCCGACCCGTTCGTGGCTACCGACCCGGCCGCTGCCTTCCCCGGTTGAGGTATACCCGGTTGAGGCAGCCCTTTCCCGGGTAGGAGTCAACCCGCGAAGAGCCGCTACGGCGTTATCCGGGTCCGCAGGTGGGCCGATTTGGATACGACTAGGCGGGATCATGGCTCGAGAACAGGAGATACAAAGCAAAAGAAAATTCAAAAAGGTAGTGCTACCCTACCCTGTCCACTAAGCCTAAGGATGCTCCTGGGTGGGTAGGTTCCTGGCCGAGCTAACCTTACCCGGTCATTACCCGGGTAGGCCAGGATATGGGCGTTTATTTCTCCTAATTAGCTATAACTAACCGCTATCCGGACTTACGTGGGGCAAAAACGAAAAAATGAGGTTTGACATTACCCCTTTTTCATCTGTGAGCGTCCTCGCGAACACTCAGCCCCCTTTCCGTAACCGTGGTTACTCGGATTCGTGCTGTGGGGGTTCGTCCTCCTCCGACGGAACCTCCTCATCCGTTAACTCCTCCGGGTGGTACTTTTTCACCCGCGACCCATTCACGCGGGTATCCATGCTGTTACCCTGTAAATCTTCCAACTGGAGGGATCCGTTGGGAAACACTTGGGCTACCCGGTAAGGCCCCATCCAACGGGTATGCAGCTTACCCGGAAAGTTCTGATGGCGGCTGTCGTACAGGAGTACTAGCCCGCCTTCTCGGATTCCATGGTCCCCTGGAAGTCTCGCATCATACTTCCCCTTCCGATCTTCTGTTGCCCGGTTTCGACTCATTCTTCCGCTCGGCCCTCCTCCAAGGCGTCGATGGCTTGTAATCGCTCAGGTTTGCCGTCTCCCTCCTCTCCGAGCCGCGTAGCCATGACCCTGTGAGTTTCCACCGCAAGCTCAACTCCGTGAATGGCCTCCTGACCGAAGACCATAAAGTACGGGGTCTTTCCGGTTGTTGTCTTCTGCGCCGTGTTGTACGCATGAACTGCAGAGGCCAACTTCCTATCCCAATCGGTCTTATGAGCGGACACCATCTTGTTGAGCATTTTGCCGATGGTGCCATTTGACCGCTCCGTCTGACCGTTGGCCTTGGGATTGTATGGGGTTGTTTTGCGGTGCCGGATGGCATACTTGGTGGTGATGTCCTCAACGACATCGTTGATGAAGTGCGCTCCCCGGTCACTGACCAGTTCCAGGGGATGGCCGAACCTCATCAGGATTTCTTCGAACAGGAATGACGCAGCTGTCCTGGCATCATTTCCTCGAGTTGCCCGGGCTTCTACCCACTTCGTGGCGTAATCGGTTGCGAGTATGATGTAGCGCTTCCGGTTTTTGGTAATGGGGGCGATTGGACCTACAAAGTCGATTCCCCATTTGACAAAAGGGGCCAGGGGAAAAATCGGGGTCAGGGGCCAGTGGTTCCTGAAACCCGGTTGTCCTGTCCGCTGGCATTGGTCGCAGCGCTGGACGTATTGCCGGACATCCCGGATTACGAAGGGCCACCAATACCCTGCGCTCTTAATACGGTTAACCGTACTCATGGCGGCTAGGTGCCCTCCGGAATCTCCCGCGTGTAAAGCCTCCATCACCTGCCTCCGCTCTCCGGGTTCCAAACACCGGCGCAGCCTGTCATCGGCTCCCATCCGGAACAGGACTCCGTTGATTAAAGTGTATGGAGCCACACGGTGTTGGAAGACGCTCTTTTCTTCCCGGTTCATGTCTGCGGGGTAGCGCTGGGTCAGGAGGTAATCCCGGATCTCCTGGAATTCGGAAAGTGTCTCACTTTCCACTTGCAGCACAGCAACTTCCGGTCTATCCTGGCTATCCGGGAATTCGTCGGGGAACAGGGAGGAAATGTCTTCCAGGGCTGGCTCGCCTCGCATCCTGGACAAGTAGTCGACATTGGCATTTGCCCTACCCGGTTTGACGATCACCTCGTAGGTAAACTCCTGTAACAGGAGAATCCACCGGGCTATCCGTCCGGAAAGGTCCGGCTTATTCACCAGATATTTGAGCGAATCGTGATCCGTATGGAAGACCACCCGATATCCGAGTAGATAGTGCCGAAACTTCTTGCAGGCATAGACTACAGCCAGGGCCTCGCGTTCGGTGGTGGTGTAATTCCTTTCCGCTGAACTCATCTGTCGGCTGGCGTAGTAGATAGGCCTCTCCCGCTTCTGCTCATCCGCCGCCACGGGGATGGCTCCTAGGCACCACCCCGAGGCGTCCAGGGTAACATGGAATTCCCGGGTCCAATCCGGAGGTGCCAGGATAGGTGCCCGGGTTAGCTGCTGCTTCAGGTCCTCGAAAGCGGCCTGCCTCTCCGGTTTCCACTGGAAGGGTTCATCCTTCTTTAGCAAGGCCGTTAACGGGGCAGCTTTCCGGGCATATCCGTCGATGAAGCGCCTGTAGTATCCCACACAACCCAGGAATCCACGAACCTCCTTCACAGTTCGCGGTGGTGCCAGTGTCAGGATAGCGCTGACCTTGTCCGTGTCCACCTGCAGCCCTCTCCGGCTCACCACATGCCCGAGTAGTAACCCGGTCTCCATTCCGAAAAAGCATTTCCCGGGATGCAGTTTGAGGTTGGTCTCCCTACAGCGCTGGAAGGTTTTCCTCAAGTGCTCGAGGTGGTTCTCCCGCTTTCCGAACACTGCGAAATCATCAATGAATACTTCTAGGAAATGCCGAAGAAAGTCCTTGAAGATATCCATCATGAGCCGCTGGAAGGTGCCCGGGGCGTTACACAACCCGAACGGCATCCGGTTGAACGCGTAGGTCCCCCATTCCGTAGTGAAAGTCGTTTTAAGCTGGTCACTTTCACGGATGGAGACCTGGTTGTACCCGGAGAACCCGTCCAGGAAACTGTAAAGCTCCTGCCCGGCCACATGATCCAAGATAATGTCGGTAAACGGGAGCGGAAAGTAATCCTTCTTGGTGGCGGCGTTGAGCTTACGGAAGTCCTGGCAAACCCGGATTTTCACCTTCCCATCCGCCCCGGTTTTCTTCGGTACCACCACAATCGGGGACACCCACTCCGTGTTGTTAACCGGATAGATGAATCCGGCCTCCAGTAGTCGGTCGATTTCCTCCTTCACCATCAGGGAGTACTTCGGGTTAAGTCGGTACTGTCGCTGGCGAACCGGGCTAACCCCTTCCACCAGATCGATTTGGTGCTCTCCTAGCTGCGGAGGAATACCTCGGAGGTCTGTAGGTGCCCAGGCAAACACATCGGCAAACCCGGTTAGCAGGGCGCTGTACTCGCTCTTCTCCCGGGTAGTCAGGGTCTTTCCCAAGAAGAACTTCTTCCCGGGGCCTACTTCGACCTCCTCAAAATCCTTGGGCGTCGACGCCTTTTTAATGCGCTCGGGTTCGGCCTCTTCCGGGTTATTCCCAAGTTTCCCACAGGAATAACCCCCCCCAGTGAGTCGGCTGGGGTTGTCCGGTGGGTCGGCGAGCTGCTTCCGTATCCACTTCTCGGAAAGGGCTACGCACGATTCTCCCAGGGATCTGTCATCCATCTCCGGTTTTTCCTCGACCTCCTCATCTGCACCCAGTTCCCGTCCTTCTTCCGTCACGGAATCCGGGAATGCGAAGTCCTGCTCTACCAACCGGAGAATTCGCCCACTGGTAGTCGGCTTGTGAAGTGGGATTATCCGTATCCGACCACTCCGTGGTGTAGCCGTCGGATTCGTGTGTTTCCCCTTCATGGGCGGAATGCATCCAGGGGATGATGAGGGTCGGCCTCTTCCCAACCCGGAATTCCTTCTCTCCCCAGTCCACTATTACCCGGGCCATGTAGAGCCAGGGTCGGCCCAGGAGCATCCGGAAGGGTCGCCCGGTTGCTACCCGGATAATGACAAAGTTCAGGGGGTAAGTCACTCCCCCTATGATGGTGGGAACCCTGGAAAGCCTCCCAACCGGGGCTACCCGGGATTGGTCAGCCATGCGAAGGACCAACTGGGTCGTTTCCAGGGTAGTGTATCCGAGGTCGTGAGCCGTGTCCTCCAACATCAGGTTCACGCCGGAGCCACCATCTACTGGGACATCGGGGATGATGCAGCCATCAACTTCGACCTGCAGTTCGGGCGCGCCGAAATCCTCCACCTGCGCGAAGTTCACCGCAACTGAAGGAAGCTTGTATCTCTTCTTCCGCCGTTGAATCCAGGCTTCCCGGACAGTCTTCTGATAATTGGCGTTATCGTGGAGAAGCTGCCCGATAGTCACATTGGCCTGCGTGTCCTTGATGTCTTGCAGGATATCATACTCATCAACCCTCACTTGGGGTCCGGGTTTGATCACGACTGGGTTGTCCTGGAAATGGACAACCCTGCGGTCCGGGTCTGCCCGGGTTGCGGCAAGGTCCGCCCTGACCTCGTCACTGATGTCACGATCAAGCTTGGTGGGTTCCACCCCTTTTTCAGCGTCTGCCAGAGGTGGTGTTGGGAGCTCTACCCGGGTAGGCTCTTCGTCTTCCTCTTCCTGCCCGGGTTCCTCATCTTCTTGTGCTTTCCGGTTTGCCTCCCGGATCGCCTTCTTCTGTCGCCTCGAGCCTGTGTTGTTCTTTTCCTGGGTGGAGCTACGCGTGGAGACTTTATTGACTGCGGCCTCCTGTTCGCCGGGTAGCTCCACCTCGCACCCTCATTTATCCGGGTTCTCTATGCCGGCCGTGGAACCGTAGTTGAGGCCGGACTGAGAACGCGGAGGGGTCTGCACAGACTTGTAGATGACCTTCGGAGGGGGCTTCTTCGGACAACCCTCGAGGTTATGTCCGTATTCGTGGCAACCCTGACAGGGTAAGTTCTTCGGGGCACCGGGCTCGACGTCAGGTACGTCGTAGCCACTGGCATAATGCCCTCTTCTCCCGCATCGGTAACAGATGACGTAGTCCAGGTAGGTGCCAGTGAGGGGCTGCCCGGATGACTGTCCGGGTAGACTCCTTCCTGGGGCGGCTGGGTACGACCTGCCTCCTGAACGCGGGGTGACACCTCGGCCACGCCCATATCCCGCATGAACCTGGTACAGGGTAACCACATCCTCCTCTTCCGGTTCCTCTTCCTCCTCAGCCAACACGTATCTGACCCCGGTCTGGGGGTCAGTCCATTTCGAGGATCTCCGGGTAGACGTATTGGGGCACTCCGTGGGGTTGTGTCCGTACTCCTTGCACTTGGAGCACCACACGTTAGCCCTCTGCGTCGGAGGATTTTTGCGGCCACTCTGGAGTTCGGCCATGTTCACCTTGATAGCTTCGAGCTCGCCGGGACTTTCTTGAGACCATCTTCCTTCTCAACCTTCACCTTGACCGTGGCGTAACTAGATTTCTTTGAACTCTTGGCCTTCTCGGTTTGGCCTCCTCCCGCTCTCCGAGCTATCCGGGTCGTTCGAGTCCGGGTCGTCGCTACCCGCGGAACCGCCCCGAGTCGGTGTCCTTCTTCTTCTTACCCTTCTCCTTCTTCTTATCCTTCCCCTTCCTGCGGGCCGCTACGGAGGGCTTGAGCGGAGTCCTCGTAATCCGGGCGGCATCCATGGCTTCCCGGAGCGTTTCGGTTTGCTTCTCCGGATGCGGAAGGACATATCCTCCGGTAGCCCTCCCACGTACCACTGGACGGCTACCATAGGGGCGATGTCGAAGGCCACCTTGTTCATGAGGGCTTTCACCCCCTGCCCGCATTTCCCCCGACGGACTCGTCTCGCGCTTCCGGACTTTCCCGAGTTGCATCGAGCCCGAGCCTCTCCTCCGGCTTCCCGGAAAGCATGTAGGAAGGCTATCCTCGGTGATCGATTAGCCTTCACATCCGCGGGTACATCATTGTACCACTTCAACGCTTCCTTTAGCAACCCGGAAAAGACACGGAGTCCGGACTCCGGATCTTCGAGTTAGCATCGCCGTGGCCACGAACTCCTCGACCCAATCGTCCACGTCCTTGCCACCATCACCTGCGAAGCGGCCGTATTTTTAACCGGGTGAGTGGGAGCGACGCAACGGAAGGACAGGTTAGGGTCCATGGATCCGGGTTGACTCGGCCCGGATCGGGCGGTCCTTCGCTTCCCGGAGGGGAGCTCGGTGCGTCGCTCTCGGATGGGGGTCTTTGCATCGAATCACCCCCTACCGCAACCGGGACGACTACATCCTCGGGAGGGGATGCGAGTGGATATCCTCCTCTTCGTAAGCAAATTCGCGAGCTTGTGCGAGCCGCTCGATCTCGGCCGTAGCTCTTCGCCTGGCTGCCGGGTAACTCGACTTCCACTTGGCTCACCCGTCCGCCTCGAGTCATGAAGCAAGACACGGTATACCTCCGGCGGCTTCTAGACTTGTGGTTGGCTCGCACTTGCAACTCCTTCCCGCAAGACGAGGTGAGTGAGCTTCAATCTCGTCACGTAACCTCCGGCGAGAATCTCCTTCTCTCCTGGCGAAATGTCGAACTTGCGACTTTAGGATCCCGGCGTGGCGCCAAAAGTAATCGTGTCGTAACGTGCTTTCCCGATTCGTGCCCGGATAACCCTTTTTCACGTAAAAGAGGTTTCCTAAACAAGAACCCGAGTATTCGTTCCACGGAGATCCGTGAAGTGCAAACGCACATTTTCACTGATTAGCTAACCCGGATTTGTGCTATCCGGGTTCTATCCTATCCCCTCTGTGCCCTATATCCCGTCTCCGGAAGAGCTGCCCGGACGGAGAGGAGAGGGTGTTTAGTCTTTGTGGTTTAATTTAGCCTCTGTATTCACCTCGGAGGGATTTTCCCGGACTTAGATAAGTGGGGGATTAGGCCACTTCTCCCGTTGATTAACGTGACCGGAAAGGTCACCGAGACTCTCTCTCCTTACCCTGTTAGGAACTTCCCTTATACCTCCTCTACGCCCGGACTCTAAATCCACACGCATGTCACAAAGGTTGGTATCCGGTTCTCCTATGGTCCGGTTATCACAACTTACTACCCGGGTTAGTAGATCCCGGGTTCTCGGATCAGGGGATGGTGCGACGGCCCGGAGTTCACCGCTATCACCTCTGAGACAAACTCCGCCTACCCGGACTTGGCGATCTAGGGGACTCAACCGATGGTGTTCTCGGGAGTCGGTTGAGCGGCCGGAATCCCTTCCGGCCGCTGTAATCCCGAGACGCTACACGGATGAGACGGACCGAACCCTAAGTGGCAAGTGCCGTTCGCTAGCCGCACTCCTCCCCGTCGCCTTCTCTACCTCCCGTACTACTCTCCGTTCAAGGACGGAACCGCTCTCTCTCTTGCCCGGATAGCAAGGGTCCTCGGACTCGCAAAACACCCCGACCCAAAGCAGACAAGACGGGGAAAAGGAGAAGGACACACAATCAGACACACACGCACACACACGAGGGAGATGAGAAAGAGGCGTGCTTGCACTGGATTAGGGTATTGCAGAATCACAAAAAGACCCCGAGGGAGTATCCTCCCCTCGGCTAAGTAGCAGATCCTCCCTGGCATCCTAGAGAAGACAAAATCCTGTGCCAGGGAATCTTTCTAAATCTAGCCTCTGACACTCTAGCGCCGTCATCCTCCTACTCGCCATAAAGGCACTAAAATCTAACCCTATCTTGGCCACCGTGCATCCGCCTCAATCGACTCGGCCTTGGTTCTTCTTGTCCCGCCCATCCTACTTGTGACCTCGGAAGCCTCGCGCGATCTCGGTAGTCGCGACCTTCTCGTGCTCCCAACCCGGGTTGGGAAGTGACCTCCTCCTCCTCGTTCCCCGTCTTCTGGAGCGCTGGAGCAGTATCCTCACTCCCAAGGATCTCAGTGTCTCCAGAAGGCATCGGGGCTGAGGTGTCCGGGAGGGCCTCCCCGATCTCCGGGACCTCGATCAAGTCCTCGTGGATGAGGGGGATGATCTCCGCGGGCAGTGCCTTCTCGGGGAGGGCCTCGCCGTCAGAGGGCTCCGACGGATTGGTTAAACCCGGACAGCGAGGCATCTGTGGCTCCTCGGTTACCAGTCCGGGTGGCCGGGTATCGGCCTCCCCCTCCTGTCCTGGTTGGATCGTGGCCTCTAGGGCAGGAATAGGACTCCTGTCCGCGGGGTCCACAGTCCGGTCCGGTGGAATGGGGGAGGGATTCCTTACCCGGGTATCCTCCTCCGCTACCCGGGAAACCTCCTCTTCGACTATCCGGAGAACCTCCTCCTCGACTGGGGGTATGCCCTTCAGGCTTGCCTCAGCACTCTCCGGTATGTCCTTGCTGAGGGGGTGCAAAGTCCCTGTCTCCCTCGAGGTCTTCTCCGGGCTCAGGTTCGTGGGCAGGACCGGCTCCTCCATTGCCGCGGGGTCGGTGGGCTCTTCCTCCTCGGCCCTGGCATCCTCGGTCGCTTCGGGGTGGCCCTGGATGCGGGTATCCTCTACAACTGCAAGGGGAGGTGCCTCCCCGGGAAAAGTCCGGGCCATCTCCCTGATGAGGCCTCTCATCTCCTGGAGAGCTCCTTCCATCCTTTCTGCAGCCTTCTTCATGTACGCCGCCGCCAGGGTTGTCCCCGCCCGACCCGTTCGTGGCTACCGACCCGGCCGCTGCCTTCCCCGGTTGAGGTATACCCGGTTGAGGCAGCCCTTTCCCGGGTAGGAGTCAACCCGCGAAGAGCCGCTACGCGTTATCCGGGTCCGCAGCGGGCCGACTGGATACGACTAGGCAGGATCATGGCTCGAGAACAGGAGATACAAAGCAAAAGAAAATTCAAAAAGGTAGTGCTACCCTACCCTGTCCACTAAGCCTAAGGATGCTCCTGGGTGGGTAGGTTCCTGGCCGAGCTAACCTTACCCGGTCATTACCCGGGTAGGCCAGGATATGGGCGTTTATTTCTCCTAATTAGCTATAACTAACCGCTATCCGGACTTACGTGGGGCAAAAACGAAAAAATGAGGTTTGACATCGCCCAAGGTCGATGTTTTCTCGCAGGTGATTCGCGTAGCGAAGCAACCCCGCGTCGGTGAGCCACTCCACGTCCGGGTATTTTTTCCACTCCGCAATCTGCCGCGGGATGTACAGCGGCCTTCGTTCCCGTGGAGCACCGCGCGCCATAGCTTCTGAGACCTGCAACGTGGGGAAAACACGAGGGCGAGCGGAGCTACAAATCAACGAGGTGTGTGGAAGCGCCGAAAAGCAAGAAACCCTGCACTGTGGCGAAGAAATGAGGTCACGCCCCGTGAACTCCCACGGTGTATGCGCTCTCACTGACTGCTGGGAGAGAGAAGTGAGAATGATTATGGATCTGGCCGTGGCGGCGGTGCCTTTTAAAAGACATGGTGATGGTGCCTCGGGAGTCGGATTCTGTGATGATGCCTCGGGAGGATCCAGGGGGGTAATAATGACATTGATTGGCCACTCCCGAGACTATGACGCCTGGGTTTTGCCATGGGTGACATGGATGTGGTTGATGTATGCACATGGGATGTGCATGGCCATGGCCGAGGCGTGAGTGTCCCTGTGCCGCTAAGTTCCAAGGGCGGACAAGAGTGTTTTTCGACGGTGCCCCCGTGTCCCCGAGCACAGCTCCGGTAGTCTCGTGTGTGTCCTCGGGGTTTGTGTTTGCCCGCTCGTGCTTCTCTCCCGGTGTTCGCTCGGCTTGGCTCGATGCCTTGACTGCCGAGTGCCTTGGGAGATGCGTCCCGGCGCCCGTGGATGGTGTATCTTTGTCGTTTATGTCCATGCTATTTTCTTCCCGTTTTGAACCTCGGCCGCCCGGTGTTGTGTGTATGTCTGTCCCGGGGTAGTTGTTGTCGTGTGCCGAGAATCTTTGTGGCGTGGTATTGTTTTAATTTTGCCGAATTAACAATTGTGGCGTGGGGATCGTAGTGTGTCTTTGTTGACGAGTAAGGTTTGTGTTGTTTGGTAACGCCAGTTGTGCTGTGTATGGGCCATGCCATATCGATTCAAATTTGGAACGTTTGAGCTTGGGATCTCGGGGCACCAAAGCACTTGGTCCCCCCTTCCGGAAAACTCGTGGGGTTGTGTTCCTTGGAAATGCCGGGCAGACCAAGGTTTGTTTGTGTAGAATGTGCTCGGTTCTTGAGGCTCGAATTTCCTCGAGGTGGTGTAGATCTCCGAGGCGGGCCGCCGCATATCCGTGGGGTGCGTAATCCCGGGCCGCAGGGTTTGAAATGTTGGCGCGATGTATTCCGTGGGTAGCGGTGGTTGGGTGCCGTAAACCATTTCGAATGGGCCGCCTTCGTGGAGGTTTTGACGGCTCACGCGGTATGCCCATAATGCGGCTGGTAAGCAATCGTCCCAGTCTGCTTGGTTAGCGTGCACAAATCGTTTGAGCATGTTGATCAATGTCTTGTTTGTAGACTCGGCTTGCCCATTTCCTTGTGGATAGTATACCGTGCTGGTTCGCTTGATAACGTGGTTGTCGAGGAGGTCTTGTATGACTGCGTTCACAAAATGTGTGCCTTGGTCTGAGACTATTTCCAATGGGCATCCGAACCTTGTAATTATATTCTCGTAAATAAACGATGCCGTGACAACCGCGGTATTGGTCCGCAGGGGCTTAGCTTCAACCCATTTCGTGGTGTAGTCCGTGGCCACAAGTATGTACTTGTATCCCTGGCGGGTCACCGGCTTGATTGGACCCACGAAGTCTAATCCCCATCGTTGAAAGGGTCCCAGGGGTGGTATGGACTTCAATGGTACCTTGCCTTGGTGCTGGAAGTTCGTCGTGGAGATTTGGCAGGCGTGGCAATTTTTGATGTACTGAATGACATCCTTGTGCGGCGTTAGCATACCAATATCTCGCGGAGAGGATCTTTTTATCGTGGTATCGGGGCCTGGTGTCCTCCCGCGGGCCCATCGTGGAGGTGTTCGATAATTCGTTGCTGCTGTTTAGCTGGTACGCACAGCCGGATTTCTTGATCCAGCCCTCGTTTGTATAATTCGTTCTTTCTTTGTTTATTCGGGTACGCATGTACCGGATTTCTTGATCCGCCCTCGTTTGTATAATTCTCCTCGGACCACGGTATAAGGCGGCGTCGTTTGTGCAAAAAATCGATTCGGCGCGTCCTGTGAGTTCCGCGGGAGTAATGCCCGTGGTAAGGTAATGTATGATGTCACCCTCTAGTCTTCCTCGTGTCCCCCCGGGGTCCGTGGCTATTTGTGCGATTTGGACATAGGCCTCGTTGAACGAGTCGTCTATCCCTTCGCGGTGGTGTTAGTGTCCCTGGAGAGGTAATCCGCCACAATGTGTCGTTTCCCAGGGACGTATACGACCTCAAAGTCGTATTCTAATAGGATCATGATCCATCGAGCTACTCTTCCCGTGACCAGGGTCTGATTCACGAGGTACGATAAGCTGTGATGGTCGACCATGAACCGGAATTTTTTCCCGAGGAGGTAATGCCTAAATTTTTTAACGGCATAGATCATGGCCAAGGCTTCTCGTTCCGTGGTGGAGTAATTCCGTTCTGCTTGGTTGAGTAACCTGCTTGCATATGCCACGGGTTGGTCGTGTTTGCCGTTTATGTTTTGAGCCAGCATCACTCCCACGGCAATGTTGGATGCGTCTGTATGGACGTGGAAAGGCTTGGACCAATCTAGTGCGATGAGAATGGGCGCGTTGGAGTATGCGTGCTTTATTTTTCTAACGCTGCCTGTGCTTCCGGTGTCCAATCCCGGGGGTAGACATACTTAGCATGGTTCAAGGTGTGATTGGAGCGGTGATGTGAGCTAGTTTCTCGATGTAGATTCGATTGAACGAGCTAGGGCCCAGAGAGTCTCTCGAACACCCTTCCGATTGGTTGGCGGTGTCATGTCCAGGATGTCCTTAATCTTTTCGGGTCGGGAAGCTTGCCGTGTTTGCATACGATGTAACCGAGGATGACCCTGCGAAGTACAAAAACATGCACTTGTCGCGTTGAGGCTCACCCCGTTAGCTCGACATGCGTGGAAAATTTGCCGAGGTCGGAAACGTGGTCCTTCATCTTCCCGCATACGGTTCCGTCGTCCAAATAGATTCGAAAGAATCGTTTAAGGTATGGTCTCGAAGATAAGCTCCATGACACGTTGGAATGTCATGGGTGCATTTTTGGCTCCAAAGGCATTCGCTCAAACTGGTAAGGTCCCCATTCCGTGGAGAAAAAGTGTTTTGCCTTTGTCTGTTTACGCCATGGCTACCTGGTAGTACCCCGAAAAGCAATCCAAGAACGAGTACATCTCATGCCCAACCACTTCATCGATAATTTCCTCCATGTAGGGTAGGGGTAGTGGTCCTTCTTTGTCATTTGCGTTGAGTTTTTGAAATCCACACAAATGCGCAACGTGCCATTTTTCTTGGGGATAATTACCATGGGTGAGAGCCATGGTGCGGCATCCACGGGTGGTATGAACTTCGCGTGGAGCAGCTTGTCAAGTTCGGCTTTGACCCGCGCGGCGTAGTTCGGGTTCATCCTGTATCGTCATTTGTTGGACCGGGTGGCTCCGGGGACGAGGTCTATGGTGTGCTCGGCCAAGGCATTGGGGATACCCTTTAAATCCTCGTGGTTCCACGCAAATATATCTCGGTACTCGTGGAACAAGGCGATAGCAGCTTGTTTGATGGCCGGGGGTGCATCGGTATTGATCTTGATGTATTTCGGTTCCTCTGTTGTACCGAGGTTGACTAACTGTACCCGTTCCTTGGCCCCGTGTGTCCACATTGTGACCGTCTCGTGGTGTAATGCTGTCTTTGCGGGGACAGCACTTACCACTACCTCCTCGGCTATCTCTCGTGTGAAATGCTCGGGGATGTCCAGTTTTTCTTCCTCGTGTACCAAACTGGCTAAATGGATTTCCGCCACGGGTACGAAGTTGGGGTGGATGTGGAGTACGAGGGCCTCTTGCTCGTTAGTGAGTTCCTCTGGCCAGTCTGTCCCAGCCGCGGTTCTGATCTGGTTCACCTTGGTACGAGTGAGGCAACTATCCACGGGAATAACCACGGTCTTCCCTTGGCGTTGAATGTGGATACGGTTTTGGTCCCGGTCGTGGATTGCCCGCATGTCTCGTAACCAAGGTCTCCCAGGATGACCGGAAAGCCCTTTGTCGTGGGGCATTTCTATCACTACGAATGTTGCCGGTGTCGACACTCCATGTATTGTAATCCCGACCATGGTCAGAATTCCCAGGGGGGTGACGGGGGCGTCATTTGCCATGCGTAGAATAAAACGGGCATTCCGAGGTTGGGGTAACCCCAGTGCTTGTCGAACGTGATTGCTCATTACATTCACGCCGGATCCTCCATCAACGAGGACATTGGTCAATGTTTGTCCTCCCAGCTGGACGTGTATGACTGCAGCATCGGGTCCATCGTGGTGGCGTTGACTTCCACGAAGGTGAGATCTGGTTTTGCCTCGGGCACCGCGGTCCGTTGCAAATAGTGTTGTAATTCGGGGCTGATTTGTACGAGTTTGGCCAAGGTAATTGTTACGTTGGTCGTATCTAGTATCTCTATTTGAAGGGTGAAGTCGTAGCACGCCCTTGGTCCATGATTCTTGTTTCAGATCCCTTTGAATGTCCGTCCTCATGTTATGCGGCCGTTGGTGGTTTTCAGGAAATGGCTTTCGGTGTTCTACCACGTGGTTTGGAGAATTAGCCTTGGACCTCGTGGTTCTGCAGTTTTGATATCGTGGAAACATTTGTTTCCGGTCCATGTACTTCGGTGAGTGTTACTCCTCCTCTCCTGTGGCCCGCGGTGTTTGAGTTCGGGGCTCCCGGGGGTTGACTGGCTCGGTTCTGTGCCCATTTCTGTTTTAGTATCGGGCATTGGCTCCGTCGATGGTCCAGGCCTCCGCATTCCCAACATGCATCTGTTCGGCCGGGTTGGAAGGCATCTACATTGACCTCCTCGGGGTATACCGCGGCCGTGGTGTTCCTGGGTCGCCTGCGGTCCTGGGACGGGGAAGTGTTGGTGGAGTACCAGCACCTTCCATGGTGGGTTTTTCCACATGTGTCACATAATGGGGGCGCTACTCGGGCATCTTGCCGTGTCGTGGGTAGTGGCAATATAGGATTCTGTGTTTGCTTCAAAGCCATGAGTTCGCGACTGATATCGTTTGCCGCGGAAAGTATTTCAGGCAACGTTTTTACGCCACGGATAACAATGCCTTGCTGTATCCAGGGTAGTAGCCCCTTTTTAAACCACTCACACATGTATTCTTCCGCGGGTCGCTGGCTCAGTTTGTCGGCCAACTGCTTAAACCTATCATAAAATTTGTCCACCGGTTCGTTCGTGGATTGAGTAATTGATCCCAACGCTCGGAGAACTTCTGAGCTTGTTTTCAGTTTTCTGAACTTGTGTAAAAAGCTGCGCTCCATGTCTTCCCAACTGGCATTGCTGTGTTCGGTTTCGAAGTCAATGTACCAGTTAATGTGGTTCCCTTGGAGCGTGGTGCCGAAGATATTCTGCAGGTCCGTGGTCTGAAAGATGCCGTTCGTGCGGGCTATTACTTTGAACCTTCTGATGTGCCAATCTGGGTCCCCAGATTCATCAAACACGGGGTACGGTATCTTTGGTAACTTGGCATGGGCATCAAGGCTCCCTAGGGTGTGTGACACAGTAGGTAATCCCGTAGGTACCACTACTGGTGCCGGTGAGGGCATTCCCGAGGTACTTGAGCTGGCCGCGGCATTATTTCCCTGGGGGATGGTTGCCGACCGCACTGCTTCTGCTGGTTCTCCCACACTTCTTGGTGTCGAAGCAATAACCGGGGCGCCATTCCCCTGGATGTCTTGATATTTCAAGCTAAGCAATTCTATCTTGGCGTTCGTGGCCTCATTCTGAGCAGCTAAATCCGTCATTTGCTGCTTCATCCATTGTAGTAACTCCCTGGTCTCATCTTCGTGTTGCACTATTTCTTCCATATCTGCAACTACATTTTCCACGGCTTTTTCCGCGGCGTGCCTTTTCGGGGGCATTTTCCTCTTTTTCAGGCTCGTAGCCTAACAATCTCTTTCTTTTCTCTCTCTCTCTCTCTCTCTTTCTTTTTTTTTTTTTTTTTTTTTTTTTACCTCAACACTCCATCCCCAGCATGGTCGCCAAAATGTTAGCCGGGGTTTCAGCCATGGAGGTGTTCGAGGCACAGAGACGAGGTAAGGGCCCGGGTGTAAGGTACCCGGGCTGATACCCGGTTACCACAGAAGTCCCGAGGTCCAGGGAGGGTGTGGCCGGTCGTTTGACCGGTCACCGTATTGAGGAATGATTGGCCGAAGAGGGTCAACTTTCCGATGGCGGGGTTGAGTCCGAGCGAGGGAAGCCGAAGTGAGGTCATGGCGGCACTACTCCTCGGTGAGGTTTCCACGGTCAAGTGTTCACTCCGCGAGAGTGATCCTCGGTGGGCGGGGTTGTCAACCTCAATCGCCGACCGCGTGACGAACTCGAGACATAAGTATCTCGGCCACAGGAGTTCCACGGCGCCACAGATTGTACAAGGAATAGAACGGTGAGTAGGAAAGAAGGGTTTAGAGAGCAGACAGACTTATAGAGTAGAATCGGAGCGAGTCCTGTGTATTACTTAGTGGATGCCGAATGGCTATAGAGGTGAGCCAAGAAGGTGCTCGAGCTATCACTATTCGTGGGATTCAGGACTAGCAAATGTGTAATTCTATTCTCTTCTTATAATAAAACCTAACCTCCTGGCGCTGGCTTTCGCCTTAATTGTTCTGTGTCCGTGGCCTCGTTCCGTGGCTCTGTCACTGCACCCTCGGCCTCGAGCCCCGTGGTCGCTGTTATGTCTTGGTCTCCCCGTGGCGCCCCTGGTCTTCGGTAATGATACCCGCGGTGCCATGGCGGGTAACAATCAAGATATCGTACCCGTCTGGCTCGCGATCATCGCCGCTAGAGCTTCTCCCATCGCGCCTCCGCATAGCACTACGCCTCTGTGCTTTAGAATTAGTGAACTTCGTTCCACCCCTCCGCTTCTTCTTTCTCTGACCTATCTCCTTTCCTCTCTCACTACCGCTAGCGGTTTCGTCCATACTGCTTGCAATGAGATAACTTTTCAAACGTTCCACTAAACGAGTCCAACTGTTCTCAGTGCAAATGAAGAGGTTGAACTATGATTTTCAACTCCATTATATAGGTTCCCCCATGCGGCAGAGAAACCCTAATCAGCCAACGCGTATTCCCTAACATCCCGCTCTCACCGTGTCTGACAATCCAAAATAAGCTAACTTTTGAACGCATCTATTATCCAACTAAATCTCTGACAATGACTGCCGCCGTCACTTTTCCTTCTCCACCTACTTATTTTATGGCCGGATATCATATTTTTAATCGTGACTACTTTATGCAATTCTGTCAAACCTAATATTTTAAGTATTACAAGTACTGTGTTTTTAAATGATCCTGCCCACGATTAAGAGTATCGAGTATTTGTACGTTTTATTATAAGAAATTAAGTTTAATAAGTTTTAATACGTATGCAAACACCCTACACCAATTTCTCGTATTTGAACATTCGAAACGCACCTCAGACTCTCTTTCTCCGCGCACTTGTTGATGTTGTCTTCCTCGCCTCCGTCTATCATGGCATCCTCCGCTCCCCTGCCTCCCGCTACAGACGTCATTGCCATTAGGTCTGAAGACTTAAGTCCCCCAATTTGCATTCCTCCGGGGGTGGATGGAGTGGCTGAAGTCACTCCGTCTTGGCTAGCAATTCGTTTTGGGTTTGATGAGTCCTCTCTCTGGTTAGAGCATCAAGTCTTAGATTCCAACACTAAGCTTGTTGACTACTCTGTCCTCGTCGAACCAGTCGCCCTTGAGGGTAACTCAAAGATCTATAAACTACAACCCGGACAATATCGACTGTACGGCTTGACAGAGTCCGTCATGAACGCATCCACCGTCCTCCTTACTCCTCGTAGTTCTTCTACCATCTCCACAGTTCTTGCTCGTGTCAAGGTCGAACCCGGACTCGAAGTCCGAATCGATATTTCTGATTCATCCGACGATGAAAGAAAAGCGTCCATCCAGTCCCGTCGACTATCATCGAATCTGCCTCCCCCCTTGTATGGTTCTGAATACAGTATCAGAACCACCCCCGTTTATATTTCCGCGTCTAAAGTCGTAAAATCCATTAACATTCTTTCCTCGCTCCGTAGACTAGGTAGTATGTCTCGCAATAAAACTATACTCAAAAAAATAGATTTCCATTCCATTCGTACTCACAGCGTCTCTTTCCTGCCTCCCATTTTCAATGGTGATGTCCTGTACATTCTCCCTCCTGTTCTACCAACTACTGCTGTCAAGGTAGCCAAATCTATGGAAGGGATGGAAAAGAGATACGACGGTCATGTCTGGACCAGGACAATGACTACTAACATAAGTAACAACCTTGGTTTGTCATTCCGCTACTCCAACAATGTAGGCCATCTTCAATGCCACAATGAGAACTACGGCTTCTTGCTACGACCTGACCGTAGAGCACAAGTGAATGAAGTGGAGTTTGAGGGCTTTACCAAGGACCCCTTCTCTGTCGGCCAGGCGCCTCCTCCTTCTTCAACACTAGTCTGTAAGATCTGCAAAGAACCTCCCGTTTGTGTTGCTCTATGCCCTTCTAAAATATTCTACGTATTCGGAGAGGAGAGTCAAGAGCGTGCATGTGTGCATATCGGTACACACGAACATCCTGTCAAGGTCGGAGACTACAGATGCGCACGTAAAATAATTGATGAGTTAATAGAGGAGCACGTAGAACGTAACCCACAAGCTACCACGTCCAAAATAGTCATGGAGGCAAGCAAGGACTTACTCGGAAACTTACTTCTCTGTAAAGACGGTGACCCTGTAACCTCCAAGCTCACCATCCAAGAGCTAGAACCTATATTCGATCAATGTAAAGAGCTGAACTCTCCTAGCGTCAGGAATCGTATTACCACGTTTAAGCACTTGCGCAGATACGGTGTTCTTGATGGGATCACCAAGCTTCGAGGCCTCAGCAACTGGGCTTACATCCAACGTAACCAGTTCCCGGGCCAAGGAGATGAAAGTGACAAAGTGTTCATTTTCAAGATGTCTGAGGTCGGCCCCGGAAGCGGTGTTGACCTTGTTCGTCGTATGCAGCCTGGAGGCGACCTGTCCCATGCGTGGATGATGTTCGACCACGTCAAGCGTGTCAAGAACTGGACCACCATGGCATGCCACGTTTATGACTCGAAAATCTGCCGCATTCTAACTATTGCATGCTGTGATTTCCAATCTGAAGACGGAGATGCTCAAATCGTCTTCTGGAAGAACCTAAACCACGTCATGGGCAGGAACGGAGTGGAAGCGCCGCAGTTTCAAGGGTTCATGGCCGACAGTGCGCAAGCCAACTGGAACGCTGTGCGGATCATTTATGGCTCCGGAGACCCTAAAGAGCCCATGGAAGGCCGCGAGCGGACTTGCTACTTCCATTCACTACAAGGAGAATAGTATCCTAAATGACGAAATTTTGACAGAAACCTGCCAATTGCTCCGTCAATTAGGAGACCCTGATTCGGTCACTCAATTGACAGAATTCTATCATTCATTTGTCAATTTGGACGAAGTTCCACAATGCAAAAAAATTAAAAATTTGGAAATTTTGAGGAAACATTTCTCTGCCCGGGCACGCCGGGCAGCAGCGTTGGCACAACGAAAAATAGCGCGGGCCCCATCAAGGGGGTAGCGAGGGCCCTACTGCGGGCAATACGGGCTCCACCTGTAGAGGCTTACAAGTGGTATGCTAGGGGATTCGATCCCTTGACCTCACGGGTATAGTCCAAGTGACTAGCCAACTCACCTACTATTCAATTTCATGTCCGAAGATTTGTTTTTTTTTATATATATATGCTTTAAGTACAAGTACAGTAGACTTTGAATATTTTTCACGATGTAAAAAAATTTTTTTTTTCAAAATTTTTTTTTGAAATATTCCATGCAGGTATTTTTTTATATGTATAAAAAATTTCAATTTTTTTTGAAATTATTATTTTTTTATGCTAGGGCCTTTTTTTACTACCGAGCAGACTTTGAATATTTTCCACGATGTAAAAAAACTTTTTTTTTTCAAATTTTTTTTTTGCACTATTTCATGCAGGTATTTTTCTATATGAAAACCAACCCAAGTGATTTTGTCCAAAACGGAGTCCGGATGAAGAAGTTATAGTTCTTCAAAGTTTCTGCCCTTCATGCAAAATGTCGTATTTTGACATTTTGCATCAACTTTGAACGTTATGATCTCACAAATGGAGAAGATCCAACGGTTGAAAATTTCAGCGGTAGCTCAAAAACAAGTAAATTACAAGATCCTACGGTTAAAGTCTACAAAAAGTTTTAGCAATTCCATGCTTGTCGTAAATAAAAAAAATTGACAAGAAGTTGACTAGAATTTGACAAGAAGTTGACAAAAACATTAATAATGTCCAAAGTGACAGAGTTGGGCTGCGAGATGCTGACTTCGTCATTTCGGACATTTTTTTGTCAACTATTTGTCATCTCGGGCCCCATTTCCTTGTAGTGATTGGACGCAATCCCTAGAGAAACACACCAAACAATACATCGTGCACGAGTTGCAGGATCAACATCGACATCTTTGTAAGCAATACAAAGATGCACGCACCATGGCTGAGGCGGAGACAAGATACTGGGCGATCCGAGCGTGGTGGGCGTCGGCGCAGGCCACCTCCGACGTTGGATTAGGTCACCTCGAACACTGGCTTGCATTCTGGCATTTCCGATATAGGCAGTGGGGTGGCTTCATGGAATTGGTGAGTCCACAGTCACTGTAGCAATTATGTACACGTGAATTGATGTCTAGTAAATCTGTAAAATATATTTACTTTTTTAGTATAGAATATTCTGCTTTTTAAAAAAAATTCAGTAACAATTATTTTTTAAAAAAAATTTTAAAAATCTATTTTTAGACTAACCTTGCGGTGCAGCAAGTCTAACCTGCTGTAGACATCGTGATAAACTTGTTTTGTTACTAAGTCAAAAGTCTTTGCACCATGCAGGAAAATAAATATTCTGCAGAGGAGCTGGCGGAGATGCCTTCATGTAACCTTGCAGAATCTATCTATAACAAATGGTTGCAAGCGTCCGGCAACAAGGGTGGGGACTTGTACGTTGCAGCTGTTGATGATTATGTTCGTGCTTTCCTCCAAGTTGTGGGATACCACGACTTCAACGGAGGTGGTAAGGGTGGTAATGGACCAACATCCGAAGAACTATTACTTCGTGTTGCTCATAAAGCTCAACGAACCGGCGATCCATCTGGCCTCACAAAGGCAATTTCTGACTATCCAGGAGCTGAAAATATTTGTACCCGCAACGCCCACCTTGAGGGGGCGGAGGTGTTCAGATCCAAGAAACGTAAGGCTGATGTTCCAATTGGAGCTGATGATGAAACGCACAGACCTGACACCGTAAGCTACTCACGTCCGCGAATTGGGAGAAGGGTTACCCGAGCTTGTGCTGAAAATCTGAGTACTATCCATGAAGAGGATGAAGTTGAGGAGTCACCGACAATACCATCCACTTTTGCTGGACCTAGTATTGAACGTGTGACCGCTGTTCAGGAGACTAAAGTAGACGAGAGGCTATGGCACATTGCCCGTTTGAGGGAGAATTCTGCCAAGGCTTGTTGGGGTATCATGCGAAAGAGTAAAAAAAGATGTGACTCACAAATTATTCAGAAGGGGAAGGCCACCGCAGCTCCAACTTACATCGGAGTATGGCAACGCCCTCAAGAGGGGCCAAGAAAAATTGATCAGTTCTTTTTATGTGCGGATGATATTGACAGGTGTGTGAAGGTCATCGTCGCAAGTGGATTGAGCCATTTTCCCTAAGCCAGGATAGACCCCCTATTCCTTCAATATGGCCTGTTAAGATAGGGACCAACCTCACACGTGATGAAATGGAGGCGTTGGAGAATGTGGGCTTTCGACTACCACAAAAAGTAGAGCTTCCTACAAATCGCACTTTCAATAATGCTGCCCTTCCAAGAGACTTGTCGCATATTCCAGTCCCGGAGAAGCCTGACGTGTTCCCTAGGTCAAGAAGATCGAAGAACATGAAACGCATTCCAGCTATGACTTCAAAGCACATGAAGAATATTGAGTCTGCTACCTCAATGCAGGCCAAAATTCTGAAGGTGACCATGATCCCCCAGCCTGGTTTTGGATGTATCGTAGACTTGGAGTTGGATTCGGATGCAGTTTATAGACTTTCAATTAGTAAATTCCCGGATTGCTCATGCCCAGTGTTCAAAAAGACAATTTCTTCGTTAGGACGGAGAGATCCATACCGACCGTGCAAGCACCTATACTTCATCACGGTATTGGTTTGCAAATTTGATCCGGATGCTGACCTCTTCATCCACGCGGCCACTCTTAGTTTCAATGAGGTGAAGAAGATTTTGGAGGGAGGAATCCTAGACCATGGTACAGATTAGAATGCCTTAAATTCCCTCATTTCCACACGCCATATGTAAGTCCTATGATTGGGTGTATGTGATATTTTTTCACAACTTATTAAACATCATTACACCAGGACCTACATGTACAGCAAACCTTGCCAATTTGCCTAACTTGGAGTACTAATCACTTAGAAATATTACCTTAGAAACCTCTTGACATTAACAAATTGTCATTTACTGTGAAGTTTGTGGCTCAAGTCCAACCAAATTCAGGGAATTTAAACCCTATTTCCACGGGTTTGGGTCACTAAATCCACGGTAATAAGTCTGGAATATTCGAATATTCCCGAGAATATTCGGGAATTATCCCCTAATAAAAACATTATACTACTTTTAGAAAATTTTTTACTAAAAATACAAAGTCGGCCCTAAAAATTCAAAAATCTTACCGCTCACCGCTCACCGCTCACCGCTCACCGCTCACCGCTCACCGCTCAACGCTCACACGGTAGCAACGTCCCACTCACGGCGCCAAAGGCTTTCCTCGCTCTACGTGCGATCGCAGTTCTAAACTACATCAATTAGAACTCTCTCAACGAAACTCAAAAACTGAAACTCAAAAACTGAAAAACGAAACTCAACTCCAGTCTCCAAAACTCTCCCTATTGACACTGTGTAACTAAGCTCACACACTCACGGCGCAATGGTGAGAACGCTCTCAATCAGCTACGTACGCGATCAACAAACGGCGGCGGGGAAGAGAAAATCGATGCGCGGCGGCGGGGAAAGCAAGCTGCGAAAGCAAACAGCGACCAGGCGCGCTCCGCCCTCTCCCGCCAAACATCGTGCTCAACCTGCGAGACGATGACCGGTGGTCACCGGTCGTCCACGTTCAGGACCGGTGATCACCGGTTTCGCAGTAACACGTTCCAAATGAAGACCGGCTATCAACGGTGCTTGATTTATTGTAATCTTCACCCACTCAATTGCAAATCCAATGAAATTAATACATGCAACCCTAGTATGTCAAATCCTAAATGTTCATCATTGTAGTATGAATTCACCTAATTATGAATTTACCTAATTTTGTACCCATTAATCCTAGTTATGAATTTACCTAATTTTGTATTCCGTAATACTAGTTATGAATTTACCTAATTTTATACCTATTTTAGTATACAATAAACATATAAATACTTTTAGTGTAATCGCACATTTACTAATTAAACACTATTATTTCTTAATGTAGATTTGTTAATAAAGAAGATCAGGTGTGGCACATTTACTATTTAAACACTATTATTTCTTAATATAGATTTGTTAGTAAAGAAAATCAAGTGTGGCACATTTACTATGATTTGAACACTATTATTTCTCAATTTAGATTTGTCCTTAAAGAAGATCAAGTGTGGCACATTTACTATAATTTGAACACTATTATTTCTTATTTTAGATTTGTTAGTAAAGAAGATCAAGTGTGACTCGTGAGATTTTTAGTCTAACTCGTGAACTTCTATGGTAGTTTGATGTTCAAGTACGTTTCTATGATTTATTCTCTGAATTCATTCTTATAAGTATTGTAATTTCATTCAAATCGCATACAACAAATATGTGATTCCCACATCTCCAAAATTTAGTATTCAATTAATGCACCAAGATTGAACACATACACTATCATGTATTTTCTAAATAAATTGAAATTTTGAGATAATTTATTCTTTATATCCATTTGGAAAAGTCTAAGTAGTACAACTTTTCAATAAATATTTGGGTTTACATCAAAACATGTCTACACTCTACACTTACTAAGTATGATATATAATATTTAGTCTTCAATAATTACTCATTATTGGATTCCTAAACTTGCACATCACTACATGAATTTTGGTTTGAAATACATATTTGATATCTACATAAAATTATGTATGATGTCAATAAAGTAGATATAAAACCTGATGTCCACGTTCATTTCTTGAAACCGCCAAATATATCATATCCAATAATATAAAATAGAATACAGTACTACACTTTTGATAAGATATTATATTTGTACGAGGGTTATTCAACATGAGTCATATATAAACCCTACTTATAACAATTGTACAGATTAATGCATAAACATGCCTTTATACTTCCAATTTGGCTAAAATTCCCAAACCATCACCTCATCATTCATGATTTATCTTAACCCCTACACTATGAATTTCTAGAGTAGTCTAAAGAATGGCCATTATAAGTATTGTAGAAAAAATAATTAAAAATGACATTAAACAATAGCCACAAAATTATTACATATGCATGGTTCAAAATTTATATATGATTAAAATCCAGATTCTAAGCCCATGTTATGAATGCAAACAATGAACATTCAATTATTCAAATGCCTTTTTAGAGTAAATGTATGTGTTCTATGTATTCCTTCCTACAAATTATGTATGAGAATAAGTGATCATAAATATTCATCCTTCATTCATCCATATTAATCTTATGCATAGTAGAAAAGCATAGGTTTATCTATGCAAACAATTCATATGCATTCTTGAAAGGATGAAGTTCATTCTCTAGTCACGTGGCTAAAAAGGTCCATTGGATCCATTCCCTCTCTTCAACTTGCCATCAAGACATTCCTTTCTTTAATGTCCAAATTTAATACTTGACAGGGAATTTTCTCCAAATTGATTTGGAACTTTGCACAATGTCAGACTACGTGGCGCACTAAGAGTGGATCACCCCAACACAATCAATCGGGACCCTTCAAATTCAGGAGCATTTATTGCCCTAATCCGACGGCTGCAGGTACTCCTGCATGTGTACTCCCTGTACACAATGACAAAAATGTACTAAAGTGTACTGGACGGATCTGCAAAAAACTGCATGGGTCTAGCATGCTTTCACCCCATTATATTATGTTGGTACTGGAGGTAGTAGGTGGAGGGTAAGGGAGAGTGTTCAAAACTGGAGCGGTATCAATAATAAAGCAAGAGGCTTCTTGACACAGAGGTACATAATAGTTTCAGTAACATGTATTCTCAATACATATTATAAGGTGCAGAATTAGGGCATGATTTTAGAAACACCTATGAGACTTCCTTCAAGAATTCATAACAAATTGTAAGAGAGTCCATAAATAATAAAGTCACTTTGACTATCCTTCCATTTACTTTCATTACGTAAGAAAATTTTCTTGCAATGTTTACTTGAGTACAGATTAGGATATCTGTAATTTCAAAATTATTGGGCACTTCCCCTTGTGTAATACTTTAGAAAGTTTTAACCCCTAAGGATAAGCTCTACAATGACCTTGAGACGACAATATTTGAAATCCGTGAATGAAGTTTCTTTTAATTCAATTATGGAAAATATAACTGTAGGATCTTATTTATAACTGTTTAATTGGTCTGTCAACTTTTTAATTCTATTTTTATCAATTCCACCGTATGGATCTTGAGTTATATTCAGTCAAAGTTTAAGTTTTCAGAAAATCAAAATACCTTTTGTTGTTGCTTGTGGTCAATTTCAACTTTAGGAGTTCACTTCCAAAGTTGATAAGAGTGAGGCAGGGTTGTCTTGTGCGACAAACTCGACACGACGTTGAGCACGACATGTGAGACAAACAACAACAGAAAACAAACCCTTTGTTTGAGAATATACCATATGCCTAGAATATACTTAGAATATTTTAGAATATGCCCACATATTTCTTGGATATTCGAGCATATTTCATCCAAATTGTCTAACGTACCATACATACACCTGATGAACACGACAAACACGACAACTCGACAGACATTGCCAAAAATGCCAAAAATGTGTCGAAGAAGACAACCCTGGAGCGAGGTTGTGGTTTTTTTGAATTTGGGTAGGCTCTTAGATTCAAATTTGGATTGTATAAAGTTGATTAATACTAATCTTTATTAGAATAGAATAATCTTGAAAACAAAATTCCTTATACTTTAAGAGTTAGTCACTCGTGAAGTTTGAAAACACTATTAGCGAAGCACTTTTGAGTTTCAATATAATTAATTGTGTTGGCGGAACTTGGGGTCCCATAAGAAGTTTGTGATTCTCTAGATGCCATCTCTTCATCACTATTCGAAGACTTTAAAAAGCAAAGATTGCATTCTTGATTCTTCTTGTTAAAATGTATTCAAAACCATATAGAATTATTTCAGTCTATTAAGTTGATGGACAAGTGCAATATGATGTTGAAGTTAATGTTGAGTTTATTTGGAACCCCGGAATCCCCTCATAGGTTCATACATCCATTTCAATAATTAAACTTTATGTTATATAGGTCCTATGGAAGTAAAAATTGCACAGATATATTCCTTACTTACTTAGGAAGAAGATTTGAAGACCCTAAATTCATAAATACTTCTAGATAAAGGTTTTATTTTGCCCTTAAATAACACTTCTTACACATTCTACAAAAGTGAAAAAAAACTCTTAATTCCAACTTTGAACACTACAATTTCACAACTGGTAAGGAAGTTAAATTTGAAGTTAAATTATACATACTAATCTAAAAATATGATTGTAAAATTTTAAGAAAAAAATGGCACTTTTGATACTTTTCAATAGTTTCGAGACTAGTTAAACACTTAAACTTCAAAGATAAAACCACCTCTAGTATCCATTTTACGTTACGTACCCTCAGCTATCGACCCCTACGTGAAATTCCACAATTTGAAACAAGAGCTGAAACTTTGAAGTGCTATAACTTTCTTATTCATAGTTTGTTTTGATAATATTATTTTGTTGAATTGGATCCAAAATCAAGTGTAGTTTTTGTGATGAAGAGTTCTAATGCATCCATTATGATATGAATTTGTAGCATGCATTTTTGTGAAGATTACTTTAGTACCATGATTCTAAACTTGAAGAAATTTTTACTATTGTACTAGGGATTTTGGACATAAATACCTAAATTTCTGGCCTTGTGTTTTTAGGAGCTCTAAGCCTCGAGATTGCAATTTTCTACTTCTATGCACTCCTGAGAGATAAAGTTTTTTTTTTTTTTTTTTTTTTTTTTTTTTTTTTTTTTTTTTTTTTGAATTTTTTGAATTTTTAATCATAAGATTTTGTCTCTAAGCCTATTTTTAGTTTCTTTTCCAAAAATTGACTATTGGATGTTTATTATATAGAAGATTATAACATCTAAAGTTAATGCAAATTAAAATAATATTTTAAAGCATTGCTTCCAAACCTACAAGAATCTCTATAGTTACTAGTAGAACTAGTGAATACACGGACCTAAAGAGCAAGTTTTAGACAGCCCTATACACATTAAGTATTGAGTATACCACGGTATACTCAATAGATGTCTCCGTGTAAAACGCCTCAGACATCGTTAATGAAGAAAAATCATGGAGCACCTTCATAGAGTCTTAAAAAAAATGATTTTTTAGAATTTTAGTGTCCTAAGGTTGGTCACTTAACTTTGTGACGTGGCACATGACAAGCCTTGTGATTCTCAAAATCACATAGTACATTACCGCAACTTGTGTCATGGCACAAATTCAAATTCTGCCCTTTAGGGTTTCATTGATGGTTAACATCGTTGATGAGGACCATTCACCCACTAAAAGGTGCGCATGATGATTAGTAAGAAAGGATGGTATAAGAAGTGAACAAGGAGTTGTTATTCGTGTCCCCGTATTAATGTTGTGGAGGATGAAGAAATGTAGCATGCATGGATGGCATTGAGTACGCGAGGGGCATATTCTTCTGGATAGAGTTATTTGACTCATTATATCACTTATTACATCGTGAATTAAGTCTAGTATAGTGCAATAATATGTTCAACCATGTTTTAAACTGGTGTAGAAATGCTGTAAAAAATGTTGTTTAAAATAACATATAAAAAATGACATGAGAAAATCTATGTGTCAAATGACACAAACCCATGTCATTATTGACATAATTATGTCTATAATAATAGATTATTACATCATTTCAGACAAGAATATTTTATGTCATTTCAAACATGTTTTTCCATACAACATTTTGGAACGTGTTCCTAATAGTGCTAGGGGTTAATTGGTTGGATTTTCTGAATTTTAGAATCACTCGGGTTACTTGAGGAGTTGTTTCATGTTGATTCCTTAAAGGACAACATCACTAGTAGAGATTGACATAAAAAGTGATGTTTATTGTGACTTGTCCCTAGTGACACAAGAGTGCTTGTATTAATTGTGTTTCTCGTAATATTAAAATAGATAATTATATTTTAATCACTTTTAATTTTTTTTGGTGTAGGAAGCAATACAGCCTACTAGATTAGAAGAAATTTAAGGGAATATGAAAAATATAAGAATTTAATTTGATGTCATAGGAAGCACACATTAAACAAGATTTTAATTAGACTTTAATTAGACTTTAGAGCTTGAATCTTGAAGCTTAGTAGAGCTTGAATCTTGAAGCTTAGCACATATTAAACAAGATTCAAGCTTTTAATTAGACTTTAGAGCTTGTCTTTATTTTATTTAAAACTATAACAATTTTTGTAAAATTATGGTTTTTATATGGCAAGAATTTTACACCAGTAGTTTAGAAGCAAAATTATTGACCAATTAGATTTTGGTGTGGGTAGAAGGTGGGGCTAGTGGACATAATATTCAGGATTTAAATAGGGTAATTTAAATGAGGGTTGTCTTACATGACACACTTTTGGTAATGTTTGTCTAAACTGTTGTGTTTGACATGTCCGTATGACGTTGGATCTGACGCAAATGTTCAACAATTTTAGAAAATGCTTAGTAAAAACATGAACAATTGCCTCTTTGATAATGTTGTCTACGTACTTCAAGGGTGAATGTCTGTCTGATTGTTGTGTCTATCTGATTGTTGTGTCTATCTGATTGTTGTGTCTATCTGGCTGTTCTGTTGTTCTGTTTGATATTCGACAGTGTCGCATAAGACAATCCTGATTTTAATCATTACTATGTATATAGTGACATGGTTTTAAGTCCTTTCACTCATAAATATCTTATTTAGAGATACTCTAGCATGCTAGACAAATATGATAATTAGTTTTGATGTCATTAAAAGCACAATTTAAACCGGCACTCCAACTTGCATCACAATGAACAAGTCACTACGGACGACGTCACTTTTATGCCGTTTTCTACTAGTGCATTGAGGAGAAGAACAACAATAGATATGGTCCTTATTAGTGGAAACAATGCTATTGGAAATGCTAGTGTCTTATCCCATAATGCTGTCTCATTACCTGACTTTTTACCAAACCTTGCACTTCTCACACAAAAATTCAAGTATTGATATCAAGGAATGAACAACACAAAATGGTGTGGTTTCCACAAATCAGTGAGACCACAACTATCCCATTTAGATTTGAAATAATTAAATAAATAATGTGTACTTCACCAAATACAATGAGCAGAACGTGATCCTAGTTTACTCTTAGAAACTGTGTTAATTAATTTTTAATTTCATGTTTTCTTTGCATGTAGACTGACAGAGGATCAAATCTATGAAGGTTGAAGTTATTCCTTGTAATTGTTATGAGCAAGAAGAAAGAAGAAGCAATCAATGATCTTGAAAAGATAGATTTATATATATATATATATATATATATATATATATATATATATATATATGATTCATATATATACTCAAGGAAGTACTTGTTAGCCGGGGTACGGGTATGGAGATGCCCGAGGTACGGGAACGGGGAAGGTAAAGGTGGGAAACAGGGAGAAGACCGGGGCTTGGAGACGACGCTCACAATTACTCCCAGGGTCCAGGTAGGGTATGGCGGTCGTTGACCGGGCCGTAATCACCTAGTGATTAATTCGGTCGGGCGAGCCAGTCCTGAGCGGCCGAGGTATGATCGAGGGGGGTCAAGACCCAGGGTTACAGTCTCCCGGGGTAACTCGTCCTTGGCTCACTTCCACGGCCACGGTGCTGGTTTGGCGAGACGGATCCTTGGGCGGGGCGTTGGCGACAGCAGCTACACAACCACGTGAGAGATTGAGACACCACGGCTCCGACTCAGTGACTACCACGGTGCCAAGGCCTCCGCAGACAGAAGCGCGATTAGAGGAGGGTAGTAGAAAATAGATAGAGGCGGGATAAGATAGAATTGGATTGAGTCCTGTGTTTGCATTGAATTGGAGAATGCCGCAAGGCTACAAAGTTCGTGAGTACGCACTCGTGGCTAACATCCTGTTCTAGCAATACAAGGAGCTGCTATTGTATCATTCTACCCCTATTTATAATAAAACCTAATCCCTTGCGCTGCCCTTCGACTTTACTGCCTGTGTCCACGGTCTCGATCCTCGTGGTCCTCTCGATCCGCTGTGTCCTTGGCCTCGAGCCCCGGGGTCGTCGTTAATTCTCTGGTCTCCCCGTGTTTGTGGTCTTCGATGATGATACCCGTGGTTGGCGGGTAACATTTTGCCCTCCTTTGCAGAGTGCAATTCGTCCTCGAATTGCTGGCTTAGCGCGTGGGGGCGGGCCTCTGTTCGGTCCGGCTTGCTCCCGGGAAATTGCCGACCGCTACGGGGGTTCTTCGCCGTGAAGTACGATCGACGGAGTGCCTCGGCCATTGCTCTATGTATCGGGACATGGTTTCCTCGAAAATTGAGCGCATGTGTATACACATCGAACACCGTACCCTAAGGTCCGATTGCATGCGAGGCCTTCGTCGCCATGTAGTCTCGAGTTGGCATAATGTGCGGTGAGGTCGGGTGTTCGTGGAAATAACGCAACACGAATCGCATGGACTCCGAGGCCTCGTCTCCGTTTTCATCCGCGTCTTCCATGTTCCACCCCTCCTGTTCCTCCTTCCGGAGGAGGATTTGCCTGTGCTGGCGAGAGATAACGGGAGGGTATTACTCGCAACGGGAGAACGTGGGCGGGGTCCGAGTGGGCTACCGGGGACTCGCCCGAGTCGGCCATGGGTAAGTACCATCCGGATTTTGTCTCACCGGGGACTCGTCTTGTGTAGGTGGTGTGAGAACCGGAAGGTGGTATGGGGGCGAGCTTGCCGAGGGAGTCTTGCCGCCAAGACCGGTGTGGCGTCTGTTCGTGGTGCGTAAACCCCTCGGGTATGTCCACCCTCTCTTCTCCAATTTGTGTCGGGAATTGATAGATGCCTTCCCGGAGTTAGTGTCCATTGCCCTGTCCCCGCGTGTGTAGGGGTCGGCCGCTCGTGGGTGTCCTCCTCCTCCTCGTATGTTGTCATAATCCTCCTCGTGGGTGTATGTCCGGGTGAGTCAATTCTGGTTCCTCCATGGGTTGAGGTTGTACCTCCTCGTCATCCTCTCCGAGGAAGGGTTCGCCTTAGTTGCCCCGGTGTTGTCGGAGCCCTCAAGCTCCAATGCGATTAATGCATCACCTGTGCATTGATCAAGGAATGCTACGGGGGTTCTTCCGATGTGTGTGGTTCCGATCGCGGACATGTGGTATCTTTGTGGTGGCGATAATTCTAGCCGCGTCATTCGTCCAAGCCACCTTATTGGCCGAAGTTCTCCCGGGCATTTTCCACCTCTGGCGGTGTGCATTGCACCGTGTCCATGTGTGGCGGTGGAGAAAGGGGTCGTGGCTTTGAGGGCCAACTCCTCGACAATGTCTTGCATTTGGCGAGGAGTTCGCGATTTATGGTCTAGCCGCTCAATTCTCTCCCTGTCCCGGTGCTTTGGTCCTCGAAAGTGCGGGACCTTTCCGTGGCCGCTGGAGTTCTAGATCCCGTGCATCGAGTTGGTCTCGCGGGAAGTTATACGTCCTTGGAGTTGGTGGTGTGGAGTGGACCTCCGGCTTGTACTCCTCCATGGACTTACGAGCCGTGGCCTGGGTTGTCTGCATCAGCTGTGCCGTATGGCGCTTATGCCGAGTCTCCCAGTCTTTGTACTTGGCCGAGGTTTGTTTCTTCTTTGTTCTTTCCGTCTTTGTGAAGGAAGTCGAGATCTCTTCCATCAAGTCTCTATTGTGCGTTTTTGGGCCTCGAACTCCTTGGCGCGGGGGCCGAACTCCGTGGTCGTGGACGTGCTGGCGATCTCCATGAGGCCGCCTCCTCTTGTTGTCCCCTCCTCCTCGGTGCGTGGCCGCTTTCCACGGTGGGTTGGCGTGGTGTTTGGCTGCTGGGATTCTGCCACCTCGCGCTGTACATCAAGGAAGGTGCCCATGGCCCATGGGTGATGGTTTACTCGGTGGTAATCCAAGAAATGGCCGATAAACTGTGTCCAAAATGGGGCGATGGGGCTCTCGTAGTCGTCACTCTGGACATGCCCTTGGATTTGATTCACCGCATTCCTGTCCACGAGCCGACCCCAGTTAATCTTTTCGCCGCGGCCCGCCATGACACACAATGCAATTTGATCCGGATGCACTGCATTGCAGTCATTCCGAAAAAATACTTGGCTGAGTATGCCACGGATTCTGCCAAACCACGGGTCGGGCATGTTTGGATTGTTCCGTGTGATATCGTAAACGTCGAACTTGCCTCCTCCTCGGACAGGGTACCCGTGGGTGTAAACCGTGGTGTCGGGTTGTGGCAGACTGCTGCTGTGCGGTGACCAGCTAGTGACCCCCGTGCCATCCCAACCGAAGAATTGGTGGAGGTACCTCGGGGAGTACCTAACGAGGACCCCTTCCACGACCCCGGCCACCTCGGTGTTGTTAGGATCCTCCTGCTGCCGCTCCCTCATTGAGGCGATAAATGCCCTGCATCGTCCGAGGTCAATATTCTCACGGAGGTGGTTTGCATATCGCAACAATCCTGCCTCGGTGAGCCATTCAACGTCGGGGTACTTCTTCCACTCCGCGATCTGCCGTGGGACGTACAGTGGCTTCCGCTCCCGGGGGGCACCGCGCGCCATGGCTGCTAACACCTGCAAGGGGTCCGAACTGGGAGCAAAGATGGGTAGAGAGAACAAAAGACGCGAAAAGCAATGCGCACGAAAGTGAGCTGATGTTGCAAAAAAGAGAGTTCTCCCCGGGGAAGTCCGCACTATTTGAGTTTGCACTGACTGCGGCGGTGGGAGAGTAGTGGTAATGATGGCTCTGTCCGTAGCGGCGGTGTCTGCCTTTATAGAATAGAGTGATGGTGTCTCGGGGGTAGAATCTGGTGATGATGCCTCGGGCGGAACTTGGGGGGTAATTATGGTGTTGATGTGGCATTCCTCGGGAGTAGATTCATGATTGGGACGTCTTGTGTTTGGGCCCTGGATGACATGGATGTGGCTTATGTATGCGCATGGGATGTGCATGGGCATGGCCTCGGTAGGGGAGGTCGCTTTTGCAGCTAAGTCCCATGGTGGTTTTGTGCTTTTTGATTGTGATTCCTCCGTGCCCCTGGATCTGTTCCTCGGTGTTGTGGGTGTGTGTGTCTTCCGCGGGTCTGTACTTGTCCTTTGTGTTCGATCCCGGGGTTTTTGCCTGGCTTGGGCACGATACCTTGGGTGTTTGGTGACCCGAGTTGTGTGTCCTCGGTGGCGGCGGGCTGTGTCCGTTTGTTAGCTAGATCCATGTGGTTTTCCTCCATGTCCCGTGCCTCGGATGCCAACGTGGTGTGAATATCCCTGTAGGCTTAGGGGTGTCTCCGAGTTGTGGTCTTTGTAGTGTAGTATTGTTTCGGTTTTGTGGCGTTGACTATCGTGGCGTGGGGGTCGTAGTTCGTCTTTGTTGACGAGGAGTACGGTATTGTTAGGTAGAACCAATGCACCGTATATGGGCCATGCCATATCGACTCAAATTTAGACCGTTTGAGTTTGGGGTCTCGGGGCACCAAAGTACTTGGTCACCCTTTTGAAACACCCGTGGAGGCTGCGTTCCTGGAAATGGCGGGCCGTCGTGGTCTGCATTTGTGATGTATGTGCGATGTAGCCAGGGTTCTAATTTCTTCGAGGTGGTGTAGGTCGTTGATGCGGGTGCCAAAGACCGTGGGGGTGTAATCCCTCATTTGTAGTGTTTGGAACGTTGGTACGATGTACTCCGTGGGAAGCGGGGTTGAGTACCGTAAACCATTTCGAACGGGTGACATTTGTGGCGGTTTTGACGGCGACACGGTAAGCCAGAGTGCGGCCGGTAGACAATCATCCCGATCCGCTTTGATTTGCGTGCACAAATCTTTTCAAAGATATTAATTAGTGTCTTGTTTGTCGACTCTGCCGCCCATTTCCCCGAGGGTAATACATTGTCTTTGGTGTGATGTTTGATAACGTGGTTATCTCGAGGTCTGTATGACGGTATTCACGAAATGCGTGCCTTGGTGCGATACTATCTCCAGGGGGCATCCAAACCTTGTAATTATGTTTTCGTAAATAAACGAGGCTGTGACGACGGCGGTGTTGGTCCGCAGAGGCTTGGCCTCTACCCACTTCGTAGTGTAGTGAGGATGTACTTGTACCCCTGGCGTGTAACTGGTTTGATTGGTCCCACGAAATCCAACCCCCACCGTTGAAATGGGCCTAGGGGAGGTATGGCCTTCATTGGTACTTTGCCTTGGTGCTGAAAATTTGTTGTGGAAATTTGACAGGCGTGGCAATTTTTGACATGGGCAATCACGTCTTTGTGGAGCGTTGGCCACCAGTACTTGGCAGAGAGGATCTTTTTTACCGTGGTGTCAGGGCCCTGGTGGCCTCCTGCGGGTCCATCGTGGAGATGTCTGATGATCTGTTGCTGCTGTTCAGTGGGTACGCATAGCCGGATCTCTTGATCCGGCCCCCGTTTGTATAATTTTCCATGGACCACGGTGTAAGGGAGTGTTATCCGCACGGCCGACCTTGCGTGTCCTCGTTATGTCCACGGGAGTGTTGCCCGTGGTGAGATATCTAATGATATCGGCCCCTCGATCGTCCCCGTGCTCCTTGGTGTCCGTGGCGATTTGCGTGGCTTTGTACATAAGCCTCGTTGAAGGAGTCATCTATTCCTTACGCGTGGCGTTGGTGTCCCCTGGACAAGTAGTCCGCCACGATGTGTCGCTTTCCCGGGGATGTATACCACTTGAAGTCGTATTCGAGGAGTATCATGATCCACCGAGCCACTCGCCCCGTGACCAATGTCCGGTTTACGAGGTATGACAAGTTGTGGTGGTCGACCATGAACCGGAATTTCTTCCCGAGGAGGTAATGTCTAAACTTTTGTGGCGTATATCATTGCCAAGGCTTCCCGCTCCGTGGTGGAGTAGTTTCGTTCGGCCTGGTTGAGTAGTCTACTAGCGTATGCCACGGGTTGATCGTACTTGCCATTTACATTTTGTGCTAGCATTACTCCCACGGCAAGATTAGACGCGTCCGTGTGGACGTGGAATGGTTCAGACCAGTCCGGGGCTATGAGTATCGGTGCGTTGGAGTATGCGTTTTTTATCTTATCCAACGCTGCTTGTGCCTCGGGTGTCCAGTCCCCTGGGTATGTGTACTTGGCATGGTTCAAAGCCGTGATCGGGGCGGTGATGTGGGCTAGTTTTTCTATATAAAATCGGTTGAACTGTGCTAGGCCCAGGAGCCGTTGTATGCCTTTTTGATTTGTTGGTGGTGTCATGTCCAGGATGTCTTTGATCTTCTCAGGATCGGGAAGCTTGCCATATTTACACACGATGTAACCCAAAATAACCCCCGCGAAGTACAGAAACATGCACTTGTCCGCGTTAAGGCTTACCCCGTTGGCTCTACAGGCGTGGAAAATTTGCTCGAGATGCGAAACATGGTCTTTCATCTTGCCGTAGGCGGTGCCATCGTCCCGGTAGATGCGGAAGAACTGTTTGAGGTATGGTCTCGAAGATTAATTCCATGACCCGTTGAAATGTCATGGGTGCGTTTTTGGCCCCGAAGGGCATGCGCTCGAATTGGTACGGTCCCCATTCCGTGGAAAAAGCCGTTTTACCTTTGTCTTGCTCTGCCATGGTTACTTGGTAGTACCCTGAAAAGCAATCAATGAACGAGTACATTTCATGTTCAGCAACCTCGTCGATGATCTCTTCCATGTACGGTAATGGGTAATGGTCCTTTTTTGTCGCGGCGTTGAGTTTTCTGAAATCCACACAGATGCGCAACGTGCCGTTTTTTTTTGGAATAATGACCATGGGAGAAAGCCACGGTGCTGCATCCACGGGCGAAATGAACTTGGCGTGGAGTAGTTTGTCTAGTTCAGCTTTGACTCGGGCGGCGTAGTTCGGATTCATCCTGTACCTCCGTTGCTGTACCGGGGTTGCACCGGGGATGAGATCGATGGTATGTTTGGCCAAGGAGTTGGGGATGCCTTTCAGGTCCTCGTGGTTCCAGGCGAATATGTCCCTGTACTCGTGGAACAGGGCGATGGCGGCTTGCTTAATGCCTGGTGGTGCGTCTTGTGTTGATTTTAATGTACTTGGGCTCGTCTGTTGTTCCGAGGTTGACCAGCTGTACTTTCTCCTTGGCCCCGTGTGTCCATCCCGTGATGGTTTCGTGATGTAATGCCGTTTTGGCCGGGACGGCGTCCACCACAACCTCTCCAGCTATCTCCCGGGTGAAGTGCTCGGGGATATCCAGTTTTTCTTCTTGCATCAGACTAGCTAAATGTATGTCTGCCACGGGTATCAGGCTGGGGTGCACGTGGAGTACGAGAGCCTCTTGCTCTGTTGTGAATTCTTCTGGCCAATCCGTTCCGGCCGAAGTTCGGATCTGGTTCATCTTGGCACGGGTCAGACAGCTATCCACGGGGATGACCACGGTTCTTCCGTGGCGTTGCAGGTGGATCTGATTTTTGGTCCAGTCGTGAATTGCTTGCATGTCTCGCAACCACGGCCTCCCTAAAATTACCGGAAAATTGCTTTGTCATGTGGCATATCGATGATTACGAATGTTCTTTGGTGTTGATACCCGTGTATTGCAATCCCGACCATGGTGAGAATTCCCGGGGGTGATTTGGAGCGTCATTAGCCATACGTAAAATGAAACGAGCGCTTCGGGCCGCGGCAATCCTAGTGCTTGTCGAACATGGTTGCTCATTACGTTCACGCCCAACCCTCCATCTACGAGGACGTTGGTTAGCGTCATCCCCCGAGTTGCACATATCATCGGCTGCGTCGGGGTCCAAAGTGGTGGCATTAACTTCCACGAACGGGATCCGATTTTGCCTCGGTTAACGCGACCCGTTGTAAATATTGCTGCAGATTCGGGGCTGATTTGTACTAACTTTGCAGGGTGATGGTCACGTTAGTAGTGTCCGATTTTCGCAGTGTGTGATCCGTGGCACGTCCTTGGTCCGGGAGTGAGGCTTCCAGGTCTTTTTGTATATCTCGTTCTCGAGGTTGTGTAGCCGCTCCCGTGTGTTTTTCGGAAATGGCTTTTGTGTTCCACCACGTGGTTCGGGAGGCGGCTTTTGATCTTGTCGTCATCTGCGCGGAGGCCGATATCGTGGACACATTAGTCTCTCGGTCCGTGCACCTCTCGGCGTTACCCCTCCTCTCCCGTGAGCCGCGGTGTTTGTGTTCGGGGCCCCGGGGTATTATTGTTTCGATTTTGAGCCCATTTTGTTTGAATATTGGGGCGGCTCCGTCGGTGGTCGATCCTCCGCATTCCCAGCATGCATCGAGCGGCGGGTGAAAGGCATCCACGTTAACCTCGTCGGGGTATACCGCGGCCATGGTGTTCTGGGCGCGCCGGGGACTGGGGCGGCGTTGTATTGGTGGAGTACCAAAGATCGTCCAAGTGTGTTTTTCCACAGGTCTCGCACGGGGGTTGTCACCTGGCATCTTTGCCGTGTCGGCGGTGGTAAAATGGGGGCTTGTAATCCGCCAGGGCCGTGAGTTCTCATTTGATGTCGTTTGCGGCGAGAGAGAATGTCCGCAACGTTTTTACGCCACGGATGACAATGCCTGTTGTATCCATGGAAGTAGCCCCTTTTTAAACCATTCACACATATACTCCTCTTCGGGCCGTTGGCTAAGTTTATCCGCCAACTGCTTGAATCTATCATAAAACTTATCCACAGGCTCGTTCGTGGATTGAGTAATTGATCCCAATGCTCGGAGGACTTCCGAACTTGTTTTAAGTTTTCGAAACTTGTGTAAAAAACTACGCTCCATATCTTCCCAACTGGCATTGTTGTGTTCTGATTCGAAGTCGATGTACCAGTTGATATGGTTTCCTTGGAGCGTGGTACCAAAAATGTTCTGCAAATCCGTGGCATGGAAAATGCCGTTCGTCGTGCGATCACCTTAAATCTCCGATGTGCGATCTCAGGTCCCCTGATTCGTCGAACACGGGGTAAGGTATTTTGGGCAACTTAGCTTGGGCGTCAAGGCTCCCGGGGTTATGTGATACACTTGGGATCCCCGTGGGTACCACTACGGGTGGCGGGGATGGCATTCCCGAAGTGCTTGAGCTGGCCGCGGCGTTGTTTCCCCGAGAGATGGTTGCCGATCTGGCTGCCTCTACGGGTTCCCCCTCACTCCTTGGTGTGGAAGCGATAGCCTCGGGGTTACCATTAGCTTGGATATCTTGGTATTTCAGGCTAAGCAGTTCTAGCTTAGCGTTCGTGGCATCGTTCTTAGCGGCCCGGATCATCATATCGCCGCTTCATCCACCGTAGTATATCTCCCTGGTTTCATCCTCTGTTGCACTATTTCTTCCATATCTGCAACAATATTTTCCACGGCTTTTTCCGCGGCGTGCCTTTTCGGGGGCATTTCCTTTCCTAGTGGCTCGTAGCCAGATTTCTCTTTTTCTCTCTCTCTCTCTCTCTTTTTTTTTTTTTTTTTACCAAGATTCCATCCCCAAAGACGGTCGCCAAAATGTTAGCCGGAGTGCGGGTATGGAGATGCCCGAGGCGACGGAACGGGAAGGTAAAGGTGGGAAAACAGGGAGAAGACCGGGGCTTGAGACGACGCTCACAATTACTCCCGGGGTCCGGGTAGGGTATGGCGGTCGTTGGCCGGGCCGTAATCACCTAGTGATTAATCGGTCGGGGCGAGCGATCTGAGCGGCCGAGGTATGATCGAGGGGGTCAAGACCCGGGTTCTGATCTCCGGGGTAACTCGTCCTTGGCTCACTTCCACGGCCACGGTCTTTGGTTTGGCGAGACGGATCCTTGGGCGGGCGTTGGCGGCAGCGAGCCTACACAACCACGTGAGAGATTGAGACACCACGGCTCCGACTCGGTGACTACCACGGTGCCAAGGCCTCCCGCAGACGAGCGCGATTAGAGGAGGGTAGTAGAAAATAGATAGAGGCGGGATAAGATAGAATTGGACTGAGTCCTGTGTTTGCATTGAATTGGAGAATGCCGCAAGGCTACAAAGTTCGTGAGTACGCACTCGTGGCTAACATCCTGTTCTAGCAATACAAGGAGCTGCTATTGTATCATTCTACCCCTATTTATAATAAAACCTAATCCCTTGCGCTGCCCTTCGACTTTACTGCCTGTGTCCACGGTCTCGATCCTCGTGGTCCTCTGATCACTGTGTCCTTGGCCTCGAGCCCCGGGGTCGTCGTTAATTCCTGGTCTCCCCGTGGCTGTGGTCTTCGATGATGATACCCGTGGTTCGGCGGGTAACAGTACTTTAGAAGTACTTTTACTTTGCCCTAATTTAGGTACTGTGGCGGTGCTTTTAGATAGCACACCACCTTAACTAAGCAGGACTATTACTTAACTCGAACTAACCGGAGAGTAAGATCTGCTAGAAGGTTCTAGAAGGTTCCGAGGTCGCTTATCACAACACTCCTCCTCGATTGAGGAACACTTCACAACACTCCCCCTCTAACAGTAGATACCTCGTTAAAAACTACCTTTGAGTAAAAACCTATCTCGTAGGACAAGCTCAAACTGTAGAAAAGAGTATATCTAGTTTAACTCATGTAGAAGTCGCATTCCAGCGGCTTGTACAAGTCTACGATGAGTGTGGGCTGGAAGGGCCTTCGTAAGAAGATCAGCAACATTGTGGGTAGATTCGATCTTCTGCACTTGAATTTGTCCACTTGTCACCAAATCTTGAGTGTAGCTGAAGATCTGCGGATCAATGTGCTTCACACGATCGCTCTTGATAAATCCACCACCAACTTGTGCTATACAGGCTGCATTATCCTCATACATGATAGTTGGGTTGATAGGAGTCTTCAAGCCCGAGTTGGTTATCAACAATTTGTGGAGATTGCAAAGCCAGACAGCTTCTCGGGTTGCTTCATGAAAAGCAATCAGCTCCGAGTGGTTGGTGGAGGTTGCTGTCACCGTTTGCTTCACACTTTTCCAAGAGATAGGTGCGTTACTATATAGAAAAATATAGCCAGTTTGGGACTTGCCTGTGGTGACATCAGATTTGTAACCAGCATCTGCGTAGCCAATGATGTCGGATGATTCACTCTTGGTATAGTGGAGTCCCAAGTTTTCAGTGCCACGCAAATATCTGAAGATATGCTTCACAGCGCGCCAATGCCTGATTGAGGGATTTTGACTGTGCCTTGCCAAGACACTCACAGCGAAAGAAATGTCACGTCTTGTAAATGTTGCTAGATACAATAGAGCGCCGATAGCTGCAAGATAGTGCGTCTTATCTGTGAACTCCTCCTCCTTGTCTTGGCATGGATGATAAGGATCATCGTTGGTGCTACTTCTGCCAATCATCGGAGTTGACAAAGGGCTGGTGTTGTCCATGTTGAATCTCTTTAACATCTTCTGAGTGTAACTCGTTTGATGGAGAAAGATACTGCCATGAGGAAGATGGGCAATCTGCAAGCCAAGGCAATAGGAGGTTTTCCCTAACAACTTCATCTCGAAGCGGGAGGTTAGTAGACTTACAACCTTCTTGCATGCTGCCGGGGTACCCACTAAGTTGATGTCATCAACATAAATGGCAAGTATGGCAAAATCAGATGACTCTCTAAGGATGAAGATACAAGGCAAACTTTGGTCATGTTGGAATTTATGCTCTATCAAGAAAGAATGTAGATGAGAGTACCACATTCGACCAGATTGCTTCAAGCCGTACAAGGCACGTTGAAGTCTGAGACCGGAGTAGGATTTAGATGTGTCAGTCGGGATAGATTGAGAGAGAAAATCAGGAGGTGGCTTAATATAAAGCTCGGTATCTAAAGGACCATATAGTTAGGCTGTTACTACATCTAGTAGTTGGGTTTCCAACGTGTATTGGACTGCCATTCCTAACAGATATCGAAACGTAGAAGAATCCATTACTGGAGAGTAAGTGGATGTGTAATCGATACCTGGGCGTTGAGTAAAACCTTGGGCTACTAAGCGGACTTTGTAGCGGAGAACTTGCCCTTTAGCATTTCTTTTCTTTGTAAAAATCAATTTGTGGCCAACTGGCTTGGTATCCAAGTTGGTCACAAGCGGTCCAAAGACCTGATGTTTTCGCAAAGAAGCATACTCATGCTGAAGGGCTTCAAGCCAGCGGGGCCAGTCATGTCTGGCCTTTGCTTCTTCTAATGTAAGGGGGTCAGTAGCTTCTTCTAAGCTAGAGACAAAAGAAGCAGACTCTAGGGGCTGACTTGTGAACCTAGGTTTCTTGGCTTTGGAAAGTAAAGACTGAGCAGTAGCTTGGTTGGGTAAGAGTTTGATGGTAGACAGACCAGTGCCTGGAAGAGGGTTTCGAGTGATTCCAGAAGAATCATTGAAACCGTCTGGAAGCTTTTCAGCTAAGGCCTGGAGATCTAGTAGTTTTCTAACTTCTGAGTTTGTGAGGCTAGTAATAGGATCTGGATTCATTGTGAAGGTTTCAGGAGCACGGAAAACTAGGGGTTGAGAAGGACCCGGAGAGATGAGAGAATGAAAGACTTTTTCTTCAAATTGACAATTTTGGAAACGAGCCTTGTGTAGGACGCCTGTCTGAGGGGACACATAACGGATTATACTTGGGGAGTCAAATCCTACATAGATGCCCTCTTGGCGATGGGCCCCTATAGTCTTACGTTGAGGCTCTGGAACAGGGACCCAAACACGACATCCGAAGACTCTGAAGTGGCCAACGCTAGGAGGTTGACCAGTTAAACTCTCTAGGGGAGAATGTTGAAGAAGTAGGGTAGGTCTATACCTCAGCAAGGTAGCTGCATGCAGTACAGCATGTGACCAAAATGATGAAGGAAGATGAGCATGGATCAAAAGAGGCCGGCTTATAAATTGAATTTTCTTTATAAAAGCCTCAGCTAGTCCATTTTGAGAATGCTCATACGGGACATTGTAAGTTAGAGTAATCCCAGTGGCTTTACAGTAATCTTCAAAAACATGGGACTTAAATTCTTGTGCATTATCCATGCGCAAGAATTTCACTGGATACTCTGGGAAATGGGTTTTAAATTTTATTAGGGATGCTAGGATCTTAGAAAAGACAATGTTTCGGGTGCTAAGTAAAGAGACTTCAAAATGGACCCCAGCAGCATCAACAAGAACGAGGAAGTACCTGAAAGGTCCGGATGGAGGATTGATGGGGCTACAGACGTCCCCTTGAAGTCGATGAAGTGGTGGAGGGAGCTCTTGCGGAAGTCTCCACTTCGAGGGGTTAAGGATAAGCTTTCCTTGAGCACACGCCTCGCACACCCCAAGTTTGTTAGCATCACTTAAACAAACTTCATGACCCGTTAAAACAGGTATCATCCGTCTAAGCATGGTCACTCCTGGGTGACCCATTTTCGAGTGCCAAAGTTGAACCTTGTCAGGTATGGCAACAGAATATGTTGAATGGTCGCGTTGACCAGTACTGAGACAAGAGATCGGAATCTCATAGAGGCCGTTAGCTCAGCAATGTGCAGTAGCTAGGCACTTGTCTCCTTGCATCAGGTTTAGAATCTCCTCACCGTTCCTGATCGCAGTCAGGACGTGAATTCCATGTGTCCGGAGGTCGCGAAAGCTGATCAGACTTCGGTGTGCCTCCGGGACGAACATGGCACTGGAGCAGATGAGGGTGGCGCCTCCGGAGAGCTTCACTCTTGCCCGGCCCTCACGGAAGATCATCTTCCGTTTTCCAGCGACTGTGCTGAGCTCACAAGTGCGCCATGCTTCGGAATCATGTCGCGAAGCATTGGGGTCATGCCTCCGTATCTCGGAATCATGTCTCGAGAAATCAAAGTAGCGTGCGCTACGTAAGATTGTATGCGTAGAACCACTGTCTAGCAAAGCCATGTCTCCATCGGACGTCTCCGAGTGGATGTGAGTGCTCAAAGACTCAACTATGGCGATGTAGTTCTCAGGGTCAGCACCATCAAGAGATGGGGCATCCAGAGAGTGTGACTCTCGTTGACTCTTTCGAAGCTCTTGGAGTTCTCTGTATAACTTTTCCGTGTACGCTCCGACCCGGCAATCAGAAGTCTTATGTCCAACTCTGCCACATCTTTGACACACATTGGACTTACAGTCCCGAGTTAGATGTCCAGGGCCACCACACCGTTTACACTCGCCCGTTCGGCAATCCTTTTGTAAGTGACCGTCTCTACCACACTTGAAACATTTGCAGGAAATAGACTTATTAGAAGAGCGAGAGTCTGAGTTAGAAGACTTATTTTGAGGCCTGGTGTACGGAGTTTGTTTCTGCTTCTGTTGATTGTACTTTTCGCCTCCCTTCGCCTTCCGCGTTGGTATCTCCAATGCGTTTGTCTCACGTGGCGGTTTGGCTTCGTTGTTCTTCAGTAGCAATTGTTGTTGTTGTTCGGAGAGAAGCAGAGATTGGGTGAGCTCACTGTAAGTCTTGAACTTCATAGTCCGGTACATCTGGGCCAACAATGCAGACGCAGTTGGGAAGGTTGACAAAGTCTTGTCAATCATCTCCTCATTGCTCTTGGGTTCTCCACACATATGTAGTTGAGATGTAATTGTGAAGAGTTGGGTGTTGTATGATGAGAAGTCTGCAAAATCATAAACCCTAAGATTTGCCCAGTCACTGCGGGCCTTGGGCAAAAAAATGGTCTTCTCATGAATGTCGAAACCTCCGCTCTAGTTGCCTCCATAGATCTCCGCTCTAGTTGCCTCCATAGATCTGCTGGGTCATCAACTTGTAAGTATTGTTGTTGAAGGGAATCCTCAAATGAATATGCTTTCGCATAAAAACGGTGGCCCAACTCTTTTGTGCGGCCGTGAAATTTGCAGGTACCGGATAAGTTAGAATATCTTGTAACTCGTTAGATGCAAGGTATCCTTTGACATCAATGCACCATCGCAAATAATTTCTACCATCAGCTTCTAACTCAGGAAATATAAGAGGCTGGATACTCTTAGCTACTTTGGTTTCTACTATGGGCTTAGAAGCAGCCATGCTAGCAAAACTTATAAGACAAGATACTATCGTGCTGATAACGTGTTATGAGCAAGAAGAAAGAAGAAGCAATCAATGATACTGAAAAGATAGATTATATATATATATATATATATGATTCATATATATACTCAAGGAAGTACTTTAGAAGTACTTTTACTTTGCCCTAATTTAGGTACTGTGGCGGTGCTTTTAGATAGCACACCACCTTAACTAAGTAGGACTATTACTTAACTCGAACTAACCGGAGAGTAAGATCTGCTAGAAGGTTCTAGAAGGTTCCGAGGTCGCTTATCACAATAGTAATGAATGAGCAAGTTTACCTGAAAACATAGAAAAGCGGGAAATTAAGCGAGCACCAGATGCTAAAAGCAATGGCCTCGAATAATAGCTAGATCCTAACTTTCTGTTATTTCGATGTCAATGAAACTGCTGATTCTCCCTGAACTTCAAACTTTTGCTTTGAATTATTTGAAGCTCCCGACCGAAAGATGAAGTCTTGTCATGTCTCGAACTGCACACATTCTCACTGTTGGATCTGCGGCATCGAAATCGATCGTCATCAATTGGCAAGATCCAACCATGACAGGATGTGTGTTACATTTAAATTTAAAGTTTCCACGATAAAATGTAAAAAAGATGTACATGTTTTTCTTTCTATTCAGATGAAAGGGTATTAACAGACTTGAGAGCATGGTGTTGATGTGAATGGAAAGACGACGAAGTTTTATGTAACGGAAGGGGACGGAGTACATCCACAATGCAAACATGAGTCCTCGGCACATCAACGGCATAGTATGAAATCTGTTGCCCTACCCAGCTAAGGGAGAGTTCTCATTCCTATGTCCTATGAATTTACCGTAAACAGTCAGAGCGTGTATTGGAAACTCGCAACATCAATTGCCTCGAGCACTCTTGTGCGGCTCATCCCAAATTCCCATCGGGTCTTAAGTCCAGACTTGCATTAAGGAAAACTCTGGCAAACATGCAAACACGAAAACTTCATCGAATTTGAGTTCGACTTCAAGGAGCTCTCCTATGCGCATGCCATGTTAAAACTTGGTGCAATGATCACCAAAAGATAGCAGGAACGGATCCTCAACAGGCACAGGTTTACAGCAATATCAGCGACATCACAAGGAGCGTATCAGTTTTAGAGGTTTGAAGGTTGAGTTGCGGGAACCGATTTAATGCAGGCTTGCTCCACGAATTAAACCGAGTTAATGCAGGTAATGTATATACAAGTAACGTATCAGTTTTGGGGGCGTGAAGCTTGCTCTACGGAACCATATGAATGCAAATTTTCATGTGTTTTCGAAAAAGCATCAAACTAATGAATTGCTCCGATCAATCTAGTCTTACGCACTGAGTGAGGAAGATCAGTTACACTCAACCACTCATCAATGGATGTTTTCTATAATCTCATCCTTCGAACGAGATCTGCAATTGGAATCGTTTCCTCTCGATGTGAGTGCTTCATCAAACGTGGATGGTTTCCATTGAACGCCCGCTCGTTCTGCACGTATTTTTCTATTGTAACATTCCGCGATCATACGATGACTGAGGACTGAGGACGAAAACCTTGCCAGTGATCTTCTTTTACAGAAAGCATGGATGATCACCAAAGAGTTGAACATGTGATCTATGTGAAAGAAGAAAAATTCGCCAATGGAATATTCTCTGTTTTGAGAGTGCAATCAATATCAATAAAATGATCTCAGCGCATACAGTTGAAGATAATGTCAAATGAAATGCATGTTAGAGCAGAATTTGAAAAGTAGTATCATTGCATGACAATCTGCATATTTTGATACACGAGTTGTTGGCAGCTTTTCTAATGATATGATCGATCAATTTGTAATTTGCCGCGGCAATCTGCACCGTCATATTTGTTCCAAATTGTATACGTTTCTTCTTTACAATACACATATACTGTACTTAAATAGCATGGTCCTCGACCTCCTGATGATTTGCTGCTTTTGATACTACCAGATTTCGAGGCTCCTGGTGAAATTCGTTTGGCATCACGACGGAGCTCATTCGTAATTATAATCTGTGTTGAAAGAACTAAAAGGATAAGAGTATTTTAGGTATTTTTATGACACTGCATTATTATTTGGTTGGGTACGTTAGTAGTTGAATGAAGAATGGGCGAAAGCGATTATGTCGTATTCAGGTTGTGCTGCAAGCTTATTGCCCATCTCTAGTTTTGAATTTTTACAGTTCCTGGCTTTTTAAGGATTCAAGTTGTGGTAGATCTCCCTCTCCGAAAGACTGTGGTGCCTTTAGTTAGTGACTTTTCATTTTCTAATCAATCCAAAAAGGAATCTTCAAAGAATGAGTGGAAGAGTTGGAGCAACAACCTTTGATCACTTTGAATCTCAATTTTTGTTGCACTCCTCGCTTTGCACACTAGAATTTTATATGTGTTGTTAGATTTACAATCGTGTAAAGTTATTTCTGAGAGGTAGTGCAAAGAGAAGCTCAGGTTTAGGGGAATAAACAAATTGAAAGGAAAATCCACATATGAAGCTCGAAATGTTGTTAGATCCACAGCTTTGCGAGACACTTTACATGGGGAGTCAACGTATTCAATCTTCAAGTTGTTTCACCCGGATTTTGAGTCTAAATGGCTCAGGTTGGTGAACACACTACAAGATTGATATAGTGGGGGCCAAAAAATTTGCATCATACGGCCACAGAAGATCACCGATTTCTCATAATATGTTGTCTGTGTCCCTCCAACTTTGTATATTTCTAGAGACTTGAAAGTTATGAAACTAACTAATTATTTTAAACATAGTGTTGCCTGCAAAGTGTAAGGCTATCTAAGTTATGACATCTACCTGCCATTCCACTATAACTATTTGCATGCTTACAAAAGGAAATACCATCACTCTCAAATAATGTTGTACATATCACTCTCGATTCGATAGACTTTCTATTATGAACACTTATTATTATTATTTTCATATCTTTGACCAAAAAAAAAAGTGTTACCTGCATATCATTAATCCCTAAAGTCGATTGAGGCCATGTTGTGGTTGTTTGGGGTTTGGTTTGGTAATATTTTTAGCTCTCATGAAGTTGAAATCTTTTGAAGGTTGTAGAGTTTTTCCATACCTTTCCGAAAAGTCATCTCATGCTTCAATACTCCTTATACTTTAACTCTTTAAGAGATATTCACGGTCAAAGTTTGAAGAAACTATTTGAAATCTACCCAAAACTGCCCAAACTCCGGTACATGCTCATTTATTTTTAAAATCTGCCCAAAATCAATTAAATCGCATAAACTTCAAAAGTTCACCAAAAATTGAGATTTTACTTTTTTTCAAGTTTTGAATTTGTACATGTGAATATTAAGGTTCCAAGGCTTGATCTCACCATTCAGATTTCCAATCCAATTATGTTTCACATGACAATTTTATTGTTAAAGATTGGCCTTTGTAGTCGAATTTTAGCATATCTCCATGTGAATAATCTAGCATTCCTTTAGGTTTGTTACGTCCCTTGAGAGTAAAAAGTGCATGGACATGTTCCCAACTCACCTAGGAACAAGGATATGAAGAGACTCATATCAAAATTTCTACCACAAATAGTTTTTTTGGCCCTCAAAAACTAGTTCCTCTTCCAACAACAAGGGAAAAAATCTTTTTGTCCAACTTTGAACATTACACAGTTGGTATGGAATTCGAATATGAGATTTGATATATATAAATAAATATCATATATATACACAAGTTGAGAAATAGATACTACGGTTTCATACCTAAAATTACATCAAAATTTGAACTCTTTCACCTTGCACAAAAAATGAGTAGTTTTTGCTTGTTTTGAGACTTTCTAGTCTGTAGTTTGTGGCCAAGTCGACTTTAGGGGTTAGGTTTGACATTTTGGGTGGAAGCACACTAGGATGGATCACTTTTGATGTCACAGTGTCACACTTGACGAACTAAATTATTTTAAGCTTATGTAAATGAAGAAAATTACATATATGAATACGATTCAATGATTGACATTACTAATCCATACTAGGGTCCAATGGCAATTTTGCATGTCTAATCTATATTTAGATTTATTCACTAAAATTCACAAAAGACGAGGAATTTTATAAAAAATTGGTAAAAAAGATTTTTAACACTTTGGTTGGTTGATGGAGGAAGTGAACAAGATTCTAGAGGTGGGCCTAATTATTTTACTTTTTAATTCTTTTTTGAAATAATTCTAAAGTTAGGTTTAGATGAAATTACAGAATCACAATGTACCACCTTTTAAAGTTTAGTATTTGTAAAAATCCCTTCTAGAAGGATCTAAGCAATAAAAAATATGCCCACTTGTAGAATTTTCTTAGCTTCTTCCACCAACCAACCAAAGTATTAAAAAACTTTTTTACAATGTTTTATTAAATTCCCCATTTCTGCCAAAACTGATCCACCCTAGTGTGCTTTCACCCTTTTAATAGGCAAAATATTTAAAAATGATATTTTTGATGAAGGGCAAAAACTTTGGATATCCATAACTTCTTCATGCAAACTCCATTTTGGAGGAAATATCTCCGATTGGGTCCCAAATCAAGTCTACTTAGTGTTGTAAAATTTTGCACTCATGAAATAAAGTATGAAGTGATGGCATGTATTTAGTGATGGCAACTCTCGTTTTTTTTTTGTTTCCAAATTTTGGGCATGTTTTTCCATTGCAAGCCAGTTATGTGAAATTGGAAATAGTTTTGCATGAATTTTTTTTGCATAATCATCAACTTAAGATGAATTTTTTAAACTTTCTAGTTGGAAGTTTTTGATCCAAATGAGTCTAGTATAATTGGATTTGCTACCATGTTTCTACAATAAAAAAAATGTGACAAAATGGATGATTTTTGAAGGGCTAGATCTCCTCTATCCGTTGTTGGATATCAATTTATTTGTTGGGTTGGATTCCAATGCGAATCTAGTTCTTTTAGTAGAAGAATTAAATCCATCCAAGATTTGCGGAAGTTATGGCATTCATTTTTGCACAAGAGGTCTAGTTTTGGACATCTCTTCCTTAGTTAAACTTACTAAGGGCGATTTTCACCGTTGCAAGGGCCATTATTTTCACAAACAATTCTTTCTCATGGTTTTAATTTGGTTCAAAGTGGTTATTGAGATGAACGTGAACAAATTTCTAATTTGCAACATTTTCATTGCAATAAATAAATTGGTATCATTTTCACTTGAAAGTGCAAATGATGAGATTTTGTGATCATTTTTGAGTACTGATACTTGACGATCTTGCACTCTATGAGCCCTCATGACTCAAATTTGACTCACACGATGTACAATGTATCTACTACAAGATTGTACAATTGAGATCTGAATAACTCAACTTTTTTCCATACATTCTTGCTACAAATGAGTCAAACCATTTAGGGGTTAGAGACTACTTAGTACCTTGTTACATCCACTTGCCATATACTACCAGAAATATGGTCCAAAATGTTGTTTGTGATGATATGATTGAGGGATTTATGTCCATAATGACATAAAACTCTGCCATTGTAAAAAAAATTATAAATAACATAACGAAGATTTGTCATTACGGACATTTATCCCTCATGTCACTTTGGTCACATTTTGGACAATATTTCTATTAGTATTACAATTGTAACTATCACCATGCATGCACCAAGGTTTTTAAGAATATTCTTGTATTTTCAAAGTTTAACCACATACTTCTATGCACAATTCTACGTACTCATACTTTAATTTTCATACACACATATACCCACAATCAAAATATTTTATAAATGTTAGAAGTACACGAAATATGTGAAAGATTCTTAAAACTAATACGACATATTCCTTGTACTTTGGTAACCACGGCAGGCACATCCATACCCACAATCAAAATATTTTATAAATGTTAGAAGTACACGAAATATGTGAAAGATTCTTAAAACTAATACGACATGTTCCTTGTAGTATGGTAACCACGGCATGCACATCCATACAAGATACGTAGTTTCATATAAAATACGTAAAATCACGACTCATATCTACGGAACAGTTCATTGAAAATACAGAATAAGTAGAGAAATTGGTCAATTGGAGGTCCACACAAGGAACAAAGTCAACAATTCCCTGAACCACGAGTCCACGATCAGTCACCAGCCCTGCTGACAGTTGAAAACGGCGTGGACTTTGAGTGCATCTGTCTTATTTGTTCTTTGTTTTTTCGCTTTTTAATTGTACTTTTCTGACTGCTCTTGTTTGATACCGAGTCGTCAGAGTCAAAGATGAAGTATGGTAGAAACACCCTCAAAAGCAATCTCTATAATTACCAAAATACCTTCGCTAAGCAAGCCGCTTGCTTTGGTTCATGTTGTGTTGATTCAGTTGATTAACCCCTAACTCTCCTTAAAACCCGAATCGGGTTTGGAGGTTCCCGCAGGAGAAAAACTCAGCCAACTTTGACCATTATAATCTTACAAATGAGGAAGAATGAACGGTTCAAATTTGGTATGTGAGAAGAACGTCAAGTGAACTTTGAGATCTTACGGTTGAATATTTTAAATAATGCTTGGATTGAGATTGTTTGAGCTTAACCCAAAGGAAGGTCACATTTTGTGACTTAGACCGTTTTGCAACAAGGAGAGTTAGGGGTTAATACATTAATTGGTTCAAGAAGAGGAATTAAAGAAAGAAAGAAAAGCAATCTCTGTAATTGGATGCATTCACAAGCATTCATATTTTCTCTCAAAAGAGAGTGCTCAAAAATGGCTCGAAGTTCAATTTCCCAATCTATAATGAAGATGATATTGGAAGTAATTTATATATATGGGGAAAGTAAGTGGAATGACTGTCGTAGTGGATTCATGATTTTTAGACTCTTTTACAATTTTCTATGAATTTTTTGAAGGGAGTGTCATAGGTGTTTCTAAAATGGTCCCCTAATTTTGCACCCTATAATGCTACTCTTGAGTGAAGAAGCTATTATGTACCTTAAGTTTGTGTCAAGAAGCCTAGTGCTCCATCATTGGTATCACTCCAATTTTGAGCACTCTCTCTTTGTGTACACACAAAAGTTAACCAATAAAACAAATTTAACAAAAGGCACTCATTGAATGGTACTAGCAACCAAATGGTAAGTTGTCCTCATGCATGCTTTTGGGAGGGGTTTATGCACAGAAATAGGAGTCTAGGCATACAATACTTTGAAAATTTATGAAATGCAAGTAGTGCCTTCAAATTGCATGGATTGAAATCAAGATTGGGTTTTGAAGATTCATGTAGCAACGAAATTCAAAAATCAGCCAAATTTGACCATTATAAATGAAGAATCAATGATTCAAATTTAATATGTAAGTAGAAGGTCAAGTCAATATTAATATCAGGTGGTTGGATCTAAATAATGCTTAGTTTAAGTTTTATTGGTCATTAAGTAAAAGAAGGTAATTTTTGAGAATTTAGGCAATTTTGCATCAAGGGATTTTATGATTTAGGGCAACTTCCTCTCTAACGATACAAAGTTTTAATATCCAAAATTTGTATCGAAGTTAGCTATGCAACCACTAGTATAGTAAAAAATTATTGAAAATACTTGAATAAAAACTTTTGAACTCTTCTAGAATTTGTTATGAATTTTTGAACTTGGACTTGTAGGTGCAATCTGATTGTTTAGGGTGAGCATACTGAAAACAAAAATCTACAACTATTATGTGCCTCCTGGGAAGTTCACCCTAACGATATTTTGGTACTGTCCAATTTTGAGCAGGCTACCTTGGTGCAATAAAAAATTCGCGGGTCGGTAGAACCACATATAAGTGGGTACTTCAATGGCTCATCACTCTAGCTCCTTGCGAGCATTGTAGATTTTACCACCTTGGAATGTACTTTGCGACTACATGAAGTGGAGTGACTTGTTATAGCACTATGTATTTTGATAAGATACGAGTCGCTATAAGCTTGACCATAGTTAAAACAAGACCAAAATATTACTTCCTACAACTCTAGGGTTAATTGAGCTTAAACCCTATGGTGGCATGCCCTAGGCATGGAGAAGGATTTGATATTATTAAGGCTTGAAAGGTGGTGGAGAGAGTCATGTATACATTGTTTGAATATTGATCGATTCATTAAAAGAAAGATTGTCAATTACAACTCATTTGTACTAACTCAAACATCCGAAAACCTCTTATAAAGAACACTTTATAGGTGGTTTACAATCATTTAAACCATTACTGAGAAGTTGCAATAAACAATTTCTTTACTATTAATCAATCATTAATTGCCTTGTACTTTGGTCAAACTGATATCTGCCTCATGTTGAAAGTTTAATTCTTTTATATTACCTTTTTTTTCTTTTCTTTTTTTCTTTTTTTCAACCTATCGATGTTTTAATCAAGTAAGACTGTAAGAGAAGTATAATCATGAACCAAAGTACCAAGGCTACTGGGCAGGGATATCCTATCTACCTTTCCTCTTTTAAGAATACAAACACAAGTTTCCGATGGGATTCTACGAATAGCTCTACGTACAGATATTGCCCATGCTGGGGCTATTCAATGTAAGAAACAAGATCATTCTTGTGATCCCCGATGGCAACGATCCCAACATCGAAGACTGCAAGATCGATGAAATCTGCCATCGCAGTCGGTTATCACAGTTTTCATCGGATCGTAAACCAATTTTAACCGACACCGTCAGGTGCATCCTGTTAAATCATTCCATTTCGAAGTCAGCAAACGAGTTAACAATGTTTGGCGATCGTAACGTGACGTCGATTATTTGTACACATCTGACACTTTACCTGCAAACAAGTCAACACTCTGAGTACTTTAAAGTTCAAACGTATTTCAGACCTCAAAAACTTATCGAAAATTCATTAAAAGTGAAAAGTTCGAGCAATTTTATATCGGATAATGCATCTTACACTATTATTCTAATGACCTCGGAGCGGAAGATTGCAACAACACCTTCAGGTGCAATATTCAAGAAAGGAGCTCCTCAGTAGCATTCGGTCTGACTCTGCCAATAATGCCGATGACACTGATGAAGCGTGAATACTGTCAGGATATGCGGATTACAGTCACGTAAAGTTGGACAGTGTCCATAATCGGACGAGGAATTAGTAAAGCGGCGATCGAACGTGCACAATGGTGGAGACTGGGTCGACGACACGGGCGTTGTCTCCGACTCATTGTTTATTGTTTCGGAGAGGATGGACTTTATTATTGATGCTAGCTAGACTAGCGTCCAACGTCCACATGGAGGCAAACGGGCCGCGCATTCCTCAATTCCAGGTTGTATGAATGAATTCAAACAATGGGATCCTGATTCAACGATGATGCTCAACTTCTGCTGCACTTTGTCTACCGCAATAATAAAAATTCTGCATATACGCTAGCCTATGGAGTATTTATATGACTTGAGAATCCTCCATTCTATCAGCTAGACCTCTATTGAGCACCGGAGTAGTACCGGGAACACGCAGCTAGCTTGCTGCTGGGTGGGTCGAGCCTCTGTGAGTGCTTTCTCGGTTTCGGAAGCCACGCAATTATTTGGGGTTTGATCATTGCCCTCGGGGAAGGTCAGTTGCTTATAAACCTCTCATGTATTAAGATGATGGGCAATTGTTTGATGGGACAGCTCTAGAGTGGTCGACGGGCAGCTGTTGTGAGCTTCAGCTTGTACGAGCTCTCGATTTGACTGTAGTGATGCTCTGTTTCAGGTACCGACAAGCTGAGGAGGTGTTACCTAATTGATTTTGGATTTAGCTAGAAATATCTAGTGAGGAATTGCGGCGATGTGGATGGAGCGGAGCAGGTTTTCTGCCACGGCCATGAAGTATGTGTCGGTTCTGGTCGTTGTGTCGATGACGCTGGTGGTCATTGTCGGCGCTCAAGAGATCGGAGGACCCATTCCGCCCGCCGACATTCCGACACAGTGCAACAGCATTGAGAAGTGCTGCATGCCCACGCCTTACACGGGGAAGCCGATTTACCAGTTTGAGTTCGAATCGCACCTACCCGTGAGGACTCGACCTGCAGCTCACCTGGTGGATGCGGACTACATCGCCAAGATCGAGAAGGCATACACGATCCTCCGGGGTCTTCCGGACAGCGACCCACGCTCGCTGCTGAACCAGATGAATCTGCACTGCCTGTACTGCGACAACGCGTTGTACTGGCCAGGAGTGGAGTACCCGCTGGCGGTTCACAACAGTTGGTTGTTCCTGCCATGGCATCGCATGTTTATGTACTTCCACGAGCGCATTCTTCAGGGAGTGCTGAATGACACCTCGTTTGCGCTCCCATACTGGGCGTGGGACAATGCCATGGACGTGACGCCGGTGCCGAACGCCATGCCTGCCATGTACGCGAACAGGGAGTCGTCTCTGTGGGATCCCAATCGCAACAATTGCTCACTTCCACCGTTCCTAACCGATCTGGACACTATCGGTGGATGCACGACCAAGACGCCAGACTTCATTCGCATCCAGAACGACCGGCTCATGTACACTCAATTAGTAGTGGGTTCACCGACGACCTCTCTGTTCTATGGAATGCCATACAGATTCGGCGACTTCGGAGGCGCGGGCCAAGGTACCTTCGAGGACCAGCCTCACGGCATCGTTCACTTGTGGGTAGGCAATCAGAGCGCGGAGCCCCCTCTCATTCCGTACGATGACATGGGTCACTTTCACCGCTCCTCTTTTGATCCCATCTTCTACGCTCATCACGCCAATGTGGACCGACTTTGGCAAGTATGGAAAGGCCTTCCTGGCGGTATTAGAACTGCTCCACATGATCCTGTCTTCTTGAACTCAGCCTTCACATTCTACGACCAGGATGGTAATCTAGTGAAGGCGAACATCTCCCAGTTTCTCGACATGGAACCACTCAGGTAAGTATTCCTTCTCTCGGCTTATAATTCTCTCCCTCAGCTTGACTACCGAAACACCAATGAAATTCACTACACTGGAGTTGTTATATTAGGTGTTATGTGGAGATCGGTGTATTGGGTAACTTTTTGTAAATAACACTATTTTATAACTCCCTTAAGATTAGTGTTCGTTTTGGGCAGTCATTGCAATCAATGTCCTTTGTCTTTTGTTGCAAGTCACCAATTGCACCACTTCCAATGAATTCTTGCACTTCTGAGAAAGTTTGCATACTCTCATATTTAGTGGTAAGATTTGACTATTACTGTTGTAACACTATGGTGAGGTGACATTTAGTGTTACTGTTTGGAACTAATGTCTGTAACACTAATTAACAACTATTGTGAACCGAAGATCGATTTTGACACGTTTATGAACTTGTGAACAGGTATAACTATCAGGAACTACCAACGCCGTGGGTAACGAACGGGGTGGCCGCGGGCAAGGAGAATTCGATTGGGCTCTGCAACCCACTGTCGAAGACAGCACTGGAAAGCTTGATCGATGCGACCCCGAAGCACAAGAAAAGCGCAGACGTGATATCAGCAGCGCCGTTGACATTCAAGGTGAGCCGCGGCACTCGCAAGACGAAGGGATCAGAGGTGCTCGAGTTTTCAGGGTTGCACCTTCCGGACCCCACACAGCAAGTGCACTGGAAAGTTTTCTTCTTCTTCCCGGGGGCGAATCTGACCAACAGCAACCCCACGTGCCCTGAATTCGCCGGTACCTTCAATTTCCTGCCTGTAGTTGGCCAGGCCATCTTGAATCCCAAGCGGGTGTGGCGAGTCGCCGTTGGACCCAAATTGAAGCAACTCGGCTACGACTACGCCGACAGCGTCGTCGTCACCATTGTTCAGAGCAGCTATCCCATTCAGAATGTCACCTTCGACAAGGCCGAGATCATCTACGACAGGAGCCCCGAAGTCACTCTCAATTAGGGTTGCGGCGGTGGACGTTAATAACATTCTTGGTCTGTTTTGAGCGCATTAGATGAGTTGGAGTTCACTAATGTGATCTAGACCCCCACATGATTCGTTATGCTCCGGTACATTCTTGTTCTTAAATGGCACGAAAACTGTGCATGTATTGTGATTTCGATTGGATCTATCAATGCAGTTCAGGGATTTGACTTCGATTCTTGGCAATGTTTCGAAGTTAAGACTTCAATGTTTCAGGACGGATGTGTTCATCACACTTTGAGTCAATATGGTTGTTCGGGTATGAGATAATCATGGCACATATGATCTTGTCAGTTTAACAAGTTATGAATCAATGTCTAGCGTATGCGTTTGGTGAAGCAAATGAATGTACACCACTTTATCAATGTGACAAAATTAGTATAGTGCAATGCGTGGTATTTTCCTCGATACTTGCCTTCAATAATTTGCATTAGCATAAATATCAATCAGTCACAGGTAGTGTCACCGACATTAGTTAAACCCACCAATGCAATCATGTCTTATTCTTTGATAGTGTCACATCTATAATATTGTACAATACTATCATCTTCACTTTGGGATGGTATCACATCCTGGATGTTACTTCAAACCGCGGCATTATTTATGCAAAGAATTTCGTCTTGAACATCACACTATGGTGCGCTTAACTTCCAAATACCTTGAAGTCCGTGTGAGACACAATTCTCTTTTTAGTGCTGAAATACGTCTATCTAGTGCATACCACAACTATTTATGATGACTGTAGTCTCCATTTTGTGTACAGTATGAGCAAGATATGAATCCTAATCGTGAACGATACATGAATGGGTTCAGACAAAATTCGCTTTTTGATCATTTTGAAACGCGGGAAAGCGAACTCCAGATGCTAAAATCAGTCTTAAGTTGGTAGCTAAATCTAGCCACTCTTCTAGACTTTCTGTTAAGTCGATGTGTTGTATCGTCATTGAAATTGTTGATTCTCCTTGAAACTTAAGCTTTTCTTCGATTTTCTAAAATCTGAATGAATGAGTTTCAAAGCATCGAGTTGCCACCAACCAGGAGGTGGAGTCGTGTCATGGCTCGAATTAGAATACACATTCTCACAGTTCGCAATTCCAAAAACTTTTATGCTTTGGATCTGCTCCTACCGAATCAAATTAGGATGATGCATCAATGGCAACCGCATCCAATTAACCTGATTGTTCTATCCTCGTAGAGAATGTGTAGGACATGGACGATCAAAATGTGCCATGTTTTTTTTTCAAATGAAAGCTTAGAAATAGAATGAACTTCGAGCATGCCCCATGGAAAGAGGTTCTAGTGGACGAAGTTGCAGAAGAACGGAAGATAACAGTTGTACATCCAAAATGAAACCATGAGGTTTAGCATTTGATAACTCATGCATGCTATGATTTGTTGCAATAAGCAAATCTAATGACTCAAATGGTTGGCAGGAATGAGTGCTTCCTCCTTACTAGTCACAAGTTTACAAGAATTGCAATTGCAATGTGTGTGAAATTACGACATTGGTGACAACATAATGTATCAGCTTTGACGGTTGTGGGAGCTTGAAGTGACTTCTTTGCATAATGATTTAGATATAGTTAAAGGTTTGGTATAAATGACTTCGTGAAGCTAGCTCTGCAGAAAACGGCAAAGTAGTGACTCACTTGTTCTTATCAATGTGCGCTTACTCAATCAAATGCACTCAATCACTAATTGATGAATGTTTCGACTGAAACCTCAATTATGTTAAAATGGCACGTGTCATTTTAACACCATATTCATTATTTTGAGAGTATCCCTTAAGAATGAGAGTATTGTTGAGGCCCAAAAGTAATGATAAAAGTACAAATAGTCTGGAAAAATGGTATCAAGCAGATACAAATGGATGAACAATTGTATGCCAGACTGAAATATACATGAATGTATGTTTATTTATAGACATTGTATACAATAATTGACTACGTCAAAGGAAATATGCTCATCCAGATAAAAATGTGAGCTCTGGTTACATATGAATGATACGAATGTATGATGGTAAATACAATATTTCTATACCTATAGAACAATACAGTATGGTGTTGAATGTGGGCTATCCCTGGAGAACCATACCGATCAATGTACTCTAAATCATATCAAGACTGTTGCCGTATCACAAGTGCGAACGGCTTCGAATTTCAGCTAGTGCCTTCCACACTTCTGGTCCACGACTATACCCTGTGTATGGCGACGAACGCGAACTTGAATTTTCACGTCGTTGAAGCTTTAAAATTCGCTGCTCCAATGCATCGCGAACAGGAGGAACCCTAACTCTGGACTGAAATCCATCGTGTGACTGAGTCTGGCGGTGACCCTCGTGTAATGGCGGGCGCATAGTACGGAACCGCAAAAGCGAGGTATCAACAGCATGGGCAACAGACGGATTAGGTGGCCCCGTTAGTTCCGTCCGGCAGTCTCCAAGTTCTGTTGTTGGCTCCAAAGACTTCAATGGACAAGGCGTAGAGAGAGAACGGGTTGACGCACCACGAGATTTTTTCAGCGACGATGCCTTATGAGGTGATAAACGAAGAGCCGGAGACTCGACAATGACCGGTATGGGCACGACTGCTGCAGTTGTCGCCTAAGTGCATAAAAAGACATAGAGAAATGTAAGTAAATCAAACTACGATGCCAGTTAAGAACCAGGAAAAACTCATAAATGAACTGCTTCAAGTATGTCATACCTGTACGGGAAGTGCATCATCAACTAACTCAGAATCATCGTAAAGCTTTCTTTGCGGAGCGCCACCTCGACTTGATTCGTCAATTAGGGTGCGGGTCTTCAGCGGGGAAGGAGAACATGCAGAGTGTGGTCGCTTACCGCCAAAAAGAGGACTATCCACAACCCCATCATCAATTGTCATTGTCGAGTAGTCCATAGTTGATTGTGCAGTAGCTGCTGAGTACATTATGTGGCCCATTCCACTCTGCGAAATTGAGTATTGTCCGTAGTCCAAAATCGAATCAGCAGAAGCAGCGCAACGGAAATCAAAATCATTGTCCGAAACCGAGACGGAATTGGACACCTGGATACGAATTCATTTTAGAGGAATCATCAACAAGGATGATATCAATATGATATAACCAAATCACCTCGCTAGTTAAACCAATGCTGAGAGAACTAGCATCATCAAACAGTACAATAAAATAAAGGGTCGGACACAAGCCCGCTCTGAAATGACATCAGTCCAGGAGGAGACATTAATATTGAATCATTTATTATAATCTACACAATATACATGACAAACGTGAATCTTGTCTGGTGAGGCCAACCTTGGATAACTAGCCTAATCATGCACTAGCTTCCTAGAAGCCTCTACGGCGTTAATAAGCTCTTCGTATTCTGAAGTATCAAGCTCTTCAGAGAGCATTCTACGCCCAATGTTGTCTTCCCTACGGAAAGACAACAAGCCCTGACCGCGGCTTTGATGTAGACGTCGAATCCAAGGGAGGAGCTCGTCCACCAAGAATCTATCGATACATCATGCCTCGACCACGAGAGGTGGCAAGACGACATTCGGTTCGGTTCATTCACGACGTTCTTCTCACGGCTATCGCCGATGATGATCGTGTCATGCTCATTAAACTTTAAGTTTAGACCATCGAAAAGCATATCCGGTGGTTTGAGGAAGAGATCCTTATTAGTCCCCTTCAACTTGAAGTTGGACAACTTATTCCGCGGTCCACGAACCTTGACAACCTCACAAGAGTTCTGCCCCCAAACAAGGCACGGGTATGGCACACCCCGGAACAAGTAGTCACATATGGACTTCGTGGTCGCATGAACCATCGAACTCCATACGGAGACGTATGCAACTTCACTCAACTCACGAAGGAAATCATGGCAGAAGGGCCGAACGAAAACAGCCTTGGGACCAATCGGAGCGGGTAGGACAGAGGAATGTGCACTCGTAACCATGTTGTAAACTTGGTCCTTTGGCATGAATCTCTTCTCCTTGCAGACACAGAGGATACCGTTCAAATCCAGGATGACATTGAGCCACTTGCATGTCACCCTTGACGGAATAGAACGAGGGATATCCTCCACGGCTGCAACTACGGATCGCAAATGACTCATCCCCTGTTCGGAAGGGGGGGACAAATGTGTATCTGATTAAGATCGTGACCGCCACATTTCGAGACTGACCCTTTCTATAACACTAAGAAATCCCGAATCCAAACAATGCGATCACATTGAACCAATAAAGGATAGGATTGAATAAATCTTGGAGAAGGAGCAGACTTTACGGTGATATCGATTGAGTTTCATTTGTTTGTGAATCTCAGACAAATGATCGACGATGGAAGAGGAATGTGAACCTCGAGCAGTATGGAATCAGGAATGTGACCTTCATTGTGATCATCTTGCGCCGTGTTACTTGGCTCACCATGAAACGGACTCATAGGACTGGTGTCATGAGACACACAAACATTCGGAACACTTCGCAAATCAATGGATCCTGCGTAGATATCAGAGGGAGAAAATGTGTAAGAAAATATGATTGTATTCCAAACTCTGCGTTCAAAATTGAGCGTCATATACAGAAAGTATTTACACGATGAACACCAAGTCCAATCTAACAAAACTGCCCTACGGGAATATATATACTAGTCTATCAACAACTGCCGAAGGCCTCTACAGGCGAACTTCCATTAACCGAAGGAGAAATTCAACTCGAGTCGAGTTATTTGAAAGACTAGATCATGGAGTTCAACCTGATTCGGTAATGTTGGGATCGGGAGTCTGATCCTGTGTTCCTATCTGCTCTTCCTCATCCACGGCCTTCCGTTGCGACTCGACTGGGTCCGATGGTGTGGAGCGACTTGATGGGCCTTGATCCGTAGAAACAACTGGAGAGTTGGTTCCCGCAGGTGAGGGAGCAGCAGTCGACTGAGGAGGCGTGCCTTGGAGGGAACGTCGAGGAGATGCATGTCGAGCTGCACCGCTGTCGGAAGACTGAGTAGGCCCGTGGGTGAGGAGGAGAGGTTCACTCTGACCTGGTTCGAGGGAGAGGAGAGGCTTTGCATTCATGTGCGAGATTGCTTGGACTACCATATCAGGCATTCTCGCGATGGTCTCTGAGAACATGAACTTCCATCGTCGCTCATCCTCCTGTCTCTGGAGTGCGCGTTCCTCGCGCTCTCGAGCAAGCATTGCTTCAACTTCGATCCTATGTCGAGCCTGCGCATCCTCTTGCATTTTGGCGAGCTTCTCCATAAGGGTTTCAACGGATAGTGAATCCCTTTTCCTCTTCTGTGGCGATGGCGTAGAAGCCCGAAGAGAGGTATCCGAGTAGCCTTGTTCCAGTGGAAGATGCGAAGATGAGCCTCGTCCAGTCTGGGGTGTTACCGGGTGTTGGGAACCGTAGGCCTCAACATCCTGGATAGGATCGTCATCGTCATCACTTGACCCGATTGCGATCGGTCTTGGGTCATGCACGTCAAGTGCTAACTGAACACCGCTGACCTTCTTCTTCCCCTTCCCCTTCTCAGACTTCGTGGGGAGTGGCGGTGCTTCCAGTCTCTCCCTGGATAAGGAAGGCTCATCGATCGGGTACCCATCTTCGAAATCACGACGATCCAAGTTCAAGACATTCAAGGAAAGTCTGACAACATCGTCGTGCTCTTCGGTGGAGCTGATCGTGTAGTTCATCAGGGAACACATCTGCAAGTACACACATCAAGAGATGCAACATCGATCATAAGATCATTTAACTCGAGTCGAGTTGAAATGGAGGTGGCGTGTGAGAGTAAGACCAGACTACACTTCTCTGTGCATTCAACTCGAGTCGAGTTGAATACCAACATTACACTCTAAGCTCCATGAAACACCAAATTTAACTCGACTTGAGTTAAATTGAGTAACACATGCATGAACAAGGTTTCTTAGCATATTCAGTACTCCATTCAACTCGAGTCGAGTTGAATAGACTTAAAGTTAGTGTACAACAATACCTAGACAAATAGGTGCGAAATGAACCGACTCGACTTTAATACAACTAGTATGCACGAAACAGAGCCATGGCAAACTATTCAACTCGAATCGAGTTGAAATATATAGGACATCCTTACCCAGGCCGCACAGTAGAGCTTCCCGCCTCCAAACACACTGAGGATCGCATCCCCTTCCTTGCAGAAGATGTCAAGCAGCTTCAGGTAGAACTCCATCCTCAATTCCGTATTATAGATACGGTACTCGAGCTCGTTGTATCTCCCGCAGATCTTGAACTGTGGAGTGTTGGGGGCCTGGAAGAACTTAGGAAGATTCGAAATCCTCAACTTCTGATTTTTTCGAAACAAGAAAAGGATCTGGACATGATCCTTGGCCTCTTTCTTCGACGAGTTTTGGTCCTCGAGTCGCTCGTAAGGAGCCGGAACGTACTCAGCATACTCAATCTTGTAATTTGCTCCGAACTCGCAAGTGTCGAGGTGATTCTTGATCTTCGCCTCAACATCCTTACTACCGCAGATCCAAACCCAAACTGGGATTTCAGTTACCACGGGGTCCGTGATAGACTTCAGGACTTGGAGGACGTTGTAGAAGTAGGAGCCTGCTGACGAGCTCGACGACGCTGATTCCTCATTTGCTCCGGGGAGATTTCGGAAGTCCATAATTCCGACCTTGATTCGCTTCGCGGACTGCTCATTCCAAGCGTTCTCGTGCCATTCCCCTAGAACATCGTCCTCCAGGTTGTAGGCCCTGAAGTTTGTTTCGCCCTTCGGCACCTGGAACTTCCCCTTGTTGGCGAGGAAGCACCTGAAGAACTCTGTTGCATACGGCGAGAGTTCCTCTAAGGTCTTGTTCTTGTTGCTGGGGAATTTCGCCAGCGTGAAGAAGTCTTCCCCGGGATTCGTGAGGAGAACGTTGAGTGTAGCTGGAGTGATCTTAAAATCCCTCTTGAATTTCTTCCAGCTCTCCTTCCTGAAGTCCCCACTTGTGCTGAATAGCATTAAGTCAGGGCGCATGCTATGAATGACGCGCTTCACGATGGTCTTCCTCTTGCAGCGCTCCAGCCAGTCGTAAGAGCTGTAGCAATCTACAAGCACACCCTTCATCTGCTTCAATGTGACTTTGGGGTATGAGTGGCGCCGTTTTGGGTTCGGTCTGTTCAGCATGTGCTCGGCTAATCGCTTGAGCTGGGCGTAGCTACAGTTTCCGATCCATTTGAAGAACTCCCTGGTGATGTGTCCATGGTCAGGCTTCCACTTCCCCAACTCCTTCTGCTTCCTTCCTGTTTCGGGGTCGACGAGCTCCCCTTGGGATGCAGCTGAGATTAGCTCAGCATAGACGTCGTAGACGTCATCTGGAGCAGTGATGATTTTGAGGTCATTTGCGATGTTGAGCTTCTCTCTGGCCGCCTTGCTAGTTGTCACTGCTCTCTGGGCGTTCTTGACGTCGATGAGAGCAAATCTTGTCCTGACCGCTTCCATGAACTCCTGTATCATTCGAGTACGGGATTGAGTTAGATATTTAACTCGAATCGAGTTGAAATAGGATACAACGAAATAGAAATATAGAAATTATCGTTAAAAGTGTAGGACATTATTCAACTCGAATCGAGTTGAATGTAGGTACACATACGTTGAAATTGTCCTTATCAGGCTTCTTGCCCTTGCCGGGCCTCTGACTGACGACCCTGCCAACCTCAAGAGCCTCCTTCGGATTCACCGGTCTACCGAGGCTTATCCACAGCTCCCGTGCCCCGATTATGTTTGTCGCCCACGTCGGATTTGTATTCATGAAGTGGTTGACCCTGTTGTAGAACGCGGAGATTCTTCGAATGATGGGCTTTTGTTCGTTCCATACGACGAAGCAGTCCCATGTCTTGAATTCATCCTTGATGCTTTGGTCTACATCAGGCATGAGCTGCAACTGCTTGGATGCCTCGACGCAATGCTGTCCGTTGACCATGTAGAACTCCCCGTCCTTTATGTCATCCCATGATCGGGGTTTCACAAGCTGATCCTTCGGGTAGACGCAGAGGGTGTTCTTCTTGCTTTTATCGGACATCTCAATCAGGAAATGCCTCGTGTTCTTGACTTTCTCCTGCTCGAGATTTCAGATGTTCAGGTCCGCAGGGGGGGTAAAGAGTTGCTCGATTGGAATCTCGAAAGTCACATGTGAGCCAAAGATGTATGAGCTCTGGCAGAGCCCCCAGTAGTTCTTGAAGACATTCATTGACTCCTTGTAATCGACAACTTTGTCTACATTGTCGATGGGTACCTCCGTCAAAGCCGACACTAAGCTCGCCTGTTCAGTCTCGGTGGGGTCGGCCAGGGTCGACTTCTTCGTCGTGACTGATTTGAGCTTCTTCGGTGTCGGCCCCCGCTGAGCTGTGGACGGATTCGCCTTCCGCCTCTTTGATCCCGTCGCCTCAGGAGTCTGGTATAGGATAGACTCGTGGCTGCCGCTTTGCATGCTTACTTCCTGCGTCAGGCGAAGAGGCGTCATTTGCATCTTCTTGCGTTGCAGCTTCGCCTTGAAGTTCACCATGGCAGTGACGAGTGATCGGAGACGAGGCGCGAGAATACTTGGTGGCTGCTGTTCACCGCCATCTTTTGTGAATCAAAACTCACGAATGTGTTGCTCGACATTCTTCGCCAGAGGTTCGTAAGGAGTATTCTTAATACTGTCGACATGTGCCAAGATGTCGAAATCCATCTTCGTTGTGTCGATCATGTAAGTGAACCTGTAGTCTTGGTCCACAGCCGAGTCGTCGTTGGGGTCGTCCACGATGCACGTCACACATATCCAATTCGTGTTGTGGTTTACAACGTCGATGATGTTCTCTTCCAAATTCACGGGAAGGTTGCACTCCGCACCTGTGTACTTGGTGACCACAGCCAGCTTGTCTGTGTGCGGTGTGAGGAGCATACTCCACCATTCGACATCCGCAGGCTCCCTGTGCACCCACATGTCCCCAAATATTTCGGGATCTGCGACCTCGCTATCCTTTTCAGGAACATAGAGATCGAAGAAGGCTGAGAGCCTTTCCTTGGGATTTTCTCCTGCTGAGAAAGAGAGGCAACTTTAGTATCTACGTACTCGAAATGCATGGATTATTATTCAACTCGAGTCGAGTTGAAATTGCATTCTCTACTTCTCAATTATGTTCATCTTCCTTAGTAAGGAAACTGGACTCAACTCGATTCGAGTTGAATGCTTTCATGATGGCTTACAGTGGTCTCTACATGTACTTACTATAGTTACTGCCCACGGTTACTACATTAACGATATTAACATCGTTTCCAGATTATAGTTACTGTAGTGATATTCAACTCGAGTCGAGTTGAATCTCGTGTTTGTTTGTGATCTGTTCAAGTAGCTGACAAGATTGTACCCTCCTCATCTTAAAAAGGGTTCAACGGTTTCAGATGTCGTGACTTTCGCTGTACTCTTATTCAACTCGAATCGAGTTGAATTTCTTATCTTAAAGTTAATGAGTCCGACTCTCAGGATTTCCTCGCTAATTCTCGTTAACTCGAGTCGAGTTAACTGTTCTGGACTTTTGCAACTTCACTAACCAGACAACCTTGTTTGATCCGTTTCAACTCGACTCGAGTTGAATTCTACCCGTGCGAATTCTACCTGATTTATGGAGGTAAGCTGAGTTATCGTAAAAATAGTTGATTAGATCTTCTAGACTTACTGTAGGCTATTTTATTACTGGACTTCTTGTCTAGTTTAAGTTGTGCCCTAGATTCAACTGGATCCGAGTTGAATAGTTCTTTGGAAGTCATTCAAGTCGCCTATATGATTTAACTCGGGTCGAGTTGAAAATGCATGCTAGAATGAATTTACTAAATGTTAATAGTACAAAGGTAGTTCATTTTAGCTCGGTTCGAGGTAAATTTTAATTAGCTTCTGTAATTGCACTGAGAACTTTATAGAGTCGGTCCGTTTCAACTCGACTCGAGTTGAATTAGTATGACACATGGTAACGTGAGGCGCTACTCTAATTCAACTCGAGTCGAGTTGAATTGGTAATGTGTCCTAATTTTATCCTATTCGGAAATATATTAGTCACACGTCACTCTGATTATGACCCTTCGATATTAAAAATTTACTAGAATAGAGATTCAACTCTGGTCTACTTGAATTCTCTCTGCTCTGTATGAGATTCAACTAGGGACTAGTTGAACTGCCAACGATTCTGCTAAAACAACTGTACATTGATCGAGTAAAATATACTATTCACTCACCCATTGATAGATCTGCTTCTCTTCTACTATGTGAATACCGCACGCAATTCAACAAGGCTCAGCTTTGCCCTGATCCTGTAGGAACAAAAATGTATACAAATGTGATCAATACTGCATTAAAACAAAATTCGTTGCAATCCAGTAGAACAGCATCAACAATCCATGCAAAAAATTCCTAAATTCACCTCATATGCGACCATTTACAACTGAACATGGTAAGAAAAACAAAAATCCAGGTTAGCTGATCCAGAATCAGCGAACAATATCGAAGATCTAAGCTCCTACAAGTGATCAATTCTGCTGGTGATCACAGTCGTATCCAAAGCCTATTTATACAAGACCAAGTTGCAAAATACTTCAATACAAGCAGAGATCCGGCTGTAATGCCACTGAAATCAAATTGCAAAACGACACATTGACTAATTAGCGTAACATTCATACAAGAGTGGCTCCTGCTGTTCAAACGTGATTGTATACCAGTACATGAAACAACCATATTATCTCTTGAAACGAAGAGAGATACGCCACAAGATTTTTAAAACCTCTAAGAAGGCAACACAAAAACCAGAAACAAAGACTCAACATCATTGATGCAAAACGTCCAGAGAAAAAATTGAATTGAAAGAAGACCAACACAAGAGGCAACAGGCATCATCAACTCAACCACATTCTGAATTGAAGCTTGCTGCTGAATTCAACCACATTTCATGTGGGCTTCTGCTAGACGAGACCCTAAAGAGACTGCCGGTGAAAACCCGGCCCCAAAAAACCTCAAAATCCTGCCCTCGATTCGGATTGCAAGCTGCAACTCAAGTGAAAGAAGACCAACACAAGAGCTTCATGCAATCCGAATCGAGGGCAGAATCAAGAGATTGCAGGCTGAAACACAAGAGGCAACTCCGCATTCACAAATTTCAAAAAAAAAAAAACCTAAAGCTTACCAGGAATTTCCTCAACTGTGTCGTCCGCCGCGGCAATAGAAGCTCTCTTCCCGTTGACAGTCGAAGCACTCCGCCGCAGCCGCCGCCGCCGCGTGAACGAACACCTTCACCGCCACGACCGCGCTCCTCTTCGCAGCTTGTCGAAAATCCTCCTCGGCGCAAACCCCAAAAACTCTAAACCTATCTACAGTAGTGCGCCTCGAACGAAATGGCGGCAAAGCAAACACAAGCTCACCACCACCGCTAAAAGACAAAACCCTAGAACCTCAAAACACAGCGCAAAACGACAACGTATCGACAGCGCAAAAAGACAAAAGCAATAATGCAGCGCTAACTCCGCGGATGGCAGAGGGAGCAAGAGCAAATGGAGCAAATGCGCGCAGAAGAAGTAAAAACAGAGCGCGCAGAAGATAGGGGACGAATGGCCAGTGGGTGAGGAAGATGGGGAGTGCCTCGTAATGGCGGCGGTGGTGGGACGTCCGTACCCCTTCACGAAAAAGTATTCCATGCATGGGCATGTGCATGGGCATGGTCATGCACATGGTCATACACACATACATGGCCATGTACATGACCATGCCGATGCACATGATCATGGGCATTTCAAACTTTTTACTCTAGTCATTCATTGTTGTAAGCTTCTTACTTTTTATGTATATTTACTAATTTTTCCACTAATTCTTGTCTAAGTTTTGACTATGATTATGTCTAAGTTCTGTTCAAATTCTGACTAAGTGAATGTGTAGGTTTTTTATGGAAGTTTGTGACTAAAATGTAATTAAACCCGGGCCGCCTAACACGCTGCCCCCGCCATAAATCGCTTCGGGTAGCAATCTCTTGCCCTTGTCATGTCTGCCAGCCTCCACACCACACTAAATTCCATTATATTTTTCATTTATTTCTAACTATTGTTTTAAGTTAATTTTTTTGAAAATAAGATAAGTTCAATAAATGCCAAAACCCTAAACCCTAAACCCTAAACCTTAAACCCTAAACCCTAAACCCTAAACCCTAAACCCTAAACCCTAAACCCTAAACCCTAAACCCTAAACCCTAAACCCTAAACCCTATACCTTATACCCTAAACCCTAAACCCTAAATCCCTTCCCAATTAGTTAACGTTCTCCAATCCAATAAGGTCATCATTAACTCGAAAACGAAGGTAATAAATTATCCCCTCTCTATTAATTTCTAAGATGTTGTCAACTCATAAAATTTTATTATTAATATAAACAGCTACAAATTAAAAATATTAGTGGATAGCTATATAATCAAATAAGAAGGTTTGAGAGAACGAATTGGACAATATAAATAAGACTATGAGAGTATATAGATAGAAGATATCTTTAACAAACATCATGTGTACTATAGACATGCACCACACAAATCATGGCCATACATCACAACTATCATTGACGTACATCATTCATACCATAGCCATACATCATACTTACCAAAAGATCGTCCAACAGTTTTATGTTTGAGAAGTAGATTACTGACTACAAACCTTATATATATCTCTGTATACGTATGTTAATTTATTTATATATTCATGTATATACATATTTGAATTCGTAAGCGTATATGACTCGGCCTCCCTTCTCTAAATTAAGATAGCAGAATAAATGCTCAACGTATATTCAAATATATGTTAATATTGAACATAATTGAATTAAGATTCTAGGAAGTTCACTTATGTACCAATGTCTATGTATATACATACGTACTTATTTTGGTCTTCATATTCAATTTTACTTGTATGTATATCTCCATATACATATATTAAATTATTTATATATTCATGTATATACATATTTGAATTCGTAAGCGTATATGACAGGGCCTCCCTTCTCTAAATTAAGATAGCAGAATAAATGCTCAACGTATATTCAAATATATGTTAATATTGAACATAATTGAATTAAGATTCTAGGAAGTTAACTTATGTACCAATGTCTAAATATATACATACATACTTATTTTGGTCTTCATATTCATTTTTACTTGTATGTATATCTCTATATACATATATTAATTTATTTATATATTCATGTATATACATATTTGAATTCGTAAGCGTATATGACAGAGCCTCCCTTCTCTAAATTAAGATAGCACAATAAATGCTCAATACGTAGTCAAATTTATCTTATAATCATGCATTATTAAATTGAAATATTATGTATTTAACATCTATACCCGTATCTATGTACATATACGTACTTATTTATCTAAGTTAATATTCATTTGTACTCGGGTATATATCCATGTATACCAATTTTAACTCGTATGGTCATACAATCGCGCTTTCATTGTTCTATATTAAGATAGTACAATAAATGCTCAATACGTAGTCAAATTTCTCTTATAATCATGCATTATTAAATTGAAATATTATGTATTTAACATCTATACCCGTATCTATGTACATATACGTACTTATTTATCTAAGTTAATATTCATTTGTACTCGGGTATATACCCATGTATACCAATTTTAACTCGTATGGTCATATAATCGCGCTTTCATTGTTCTATATTAATATTGTACAATAAATGCTCAATACGTAGTCAAATTTATCTTATAATCATGCATCATTAAATTGAAATATTATGTATTTAACATCTATCTCCGTATCTATGTACATATATGTACTTATTTATCTAAGTTAATATTGATTTGTACTCGGGTATATATCCATGTATACCAATTTTAACTCGTATGGTCATATAATTGCGCTTTCATTGTTCTATATTAAGATAGTACAATAAATGCTCAATACGTAGTCAAATTTATCTTATAATCATTCATCATTGAATTGAAATATTATGTATGTAACATCTATACCTGTATTTATGTATATATACGTACTTATATATCTATTCATATACATTTGTACTCGTATATAGATGAATTAATATATTATGTATTTATCATAGTATGTATTTAACATATTATGTACTTAATATATTATGTATATATTGATGTATATTGAAATGTATTCATAGATCCATTTATTTGTAGTGATTTTATTCTATGTTAGTATTTTATGTTTTTTTTTGGTATTTTTTATTAGTAGTGAACCATATATGTGATTCCATTGATTTTGAGTTACTAGGTAAAGTATTGTCAATGGAATGTTCTCAATTACTCTAGTTACTCTAATTTTGTAAATATTCTATCTTATTCAGTAAATTTACGTGTACGAATTTGTATTTTTTTTCCACAACTCGTACATGTGTATTGAATGGTTAATTTTATGGAGAAAACATTAAATCACATTTCTTTGTAAAAAAGTTAAATTGCATACTTACGAATGGGTTTCCCTCCAAAATCAGTTTCCCGCCGAAACATCTTTGCCGCCAAATATTTTCGAAATTCATAATTAAAAGTAGATTCCTATTTCGAAGCTCAATCAAGATAACATGCAGGTGGCGACAAAAAGAGGTCGGCTTTTTGCACGATATTGGGAGTCGAGGATACTCGACCGATTCAACCGTTGAGGTCGGGTTGGGGTGTAACGCAGTCCCTCATGTTTCATTTCGATTTCTCTCACTGTCGTCCGTGCTTTGAAGGTGCGCTTACCTTGATTTCGTTTCGCTGTCCTTGTTCAAAGTTGCGTGTCAGTTTAGATTGTATTGAGTTTGTGCTGACGGAGTTTAAAGTAGTTTCCCATTTTGAGGTTCTAGTATTGTAGAAAAGGCGCATCCTCTTGTACTTTGATTGTGTTTCTGGTTATCGAAGTTGCTCGTGCTGTATTGTTTGTCTTCCGCATACGAATTGTTGATTGTTGTGCGTGCTTTTTTCAGTTGCGAGCCCTGGTATTCCTCGCGAAATCTGCAATTCGCAGGTGAGCGTTCTTCGGAATTCCTCAGTGTTTCAGCAGTTACTGAATTTTGATTGAGAGCTGATTACGAGTTCCGGGAATTCCGCCGGTATTTCCGGGTGAATGTGTTCATCACAGGTCTCCATATTTTAATCATTTAACTCGACTCGAGTTGAATTAATCATGCAGGTGTATATAGGTCTGTCCAATTTCAACTCGGGTCGAGTTAAATTGTAATTCAGTCCTGATTCCGTAATTAGGAATTTAGACTTATAGGTGGTAATATTCAACTCGACTCGAGTTGAAATGGAACATATCCGATTTCATGGGGGTTCTTCCCTTTACGGTACGGATATTCAACTGAGGTCCAGTTGAATCACGAATTGGATATCAAGCAGATTATAACAGCCAAAATGGATTCAACTCGAATCGAGTTAAATGTGGATAAGAAATACCTTCTATATGCCTTAATGAATGTATTAGAATCCGATATGCTGTATTCATGGATAGTATCATTCAACTCGATCCGAGTTGAATCGGTTAACACCAAGATCTTCAGGTGATTTACAGTAGTCTTGTCGAGTGTTGTAGTTTCTATATAGGGCTCATATACATGACTATTATCAATGTAACGTGATTTAACTCGGTTCGAGTTAAATATGAATTAGCACATATTTTCAGTTATACGTTTCCTTGGAGTAGGTTTTCTTCGTTTATCTATGGGTATTCAACTCGATTCGAGTTGAATACCCATACTTCTTAGCTGGAAGATAATTCATTCCAACATCTTGTCTACGTATAAATAATTCTTCTCTATTTCTGTCATCATTCTATTCAACTCGAGTCGAGTTGAACCACCGCATATTCTTCTGTTCCTCAAGTCGCGTTCGTGATCAATTTGCAGACTCTTCCATGGCTGTACAAGATGCTCAATTGCTTGGTGATTTTTCCTCTGATGAGGAGGTTGCGGAGCAACCCGATGTTCCAGTAGACGTTCCAATGTGTGAAGGTATCCCTCGTCGTCTTTGGGCTACAAAGTTCGTTACCCTTCACGGTGAGGAGGGTCGCCCTGTAGCGGAGGGACTTTGTCACAGCATCAGTTACGATCTCGTCCTCGGAAGCAATGGTCCACTTGGGCACTCCAGAGTCGCAGTTCAAATCTCGAAGACCCTCGATGCCACAGTGGTGCCAGATGAGTGGAGATATTCTGTCAGGGCGTGGCCGATCGATAAGGTCTTCTATAATGGGTCTAGTCTCAGAGACCATGACATACGACACGATCATGACTCTCGTCTTGCACGTCTTGCTAGACCTCAGTCATCGCGTAGCCGGAGTTACAACAATACATCTAGGAACCCGCCTCCTGAAACATCCGTCAAGTCCAAAGGCTTATTAACTCAGGAGTCCATCAATTCTGTCTCCAGCAAAGTTTGCTGCACCAGGAACTGCGTTCAGCCCTTCCCGAGGGAAAAGATCCGATGTTTCCGAGAGCGGATGTATAGTGGTACAACCTACCAATTCAGGTTTCACATGAAGCTTGATGTGCACAGGCAGGTTCATCGAAATGCTGGCGGGAAGAGGGTGGTCACGGTTGAGGGAATCGATGTTTGCTTGCCTGCGTGGAGACATATTGCTGGAGTGTCCGAGGCAACCTTTCATCGGTTTCAAACGTACGTGGCCGATGGCGTCATGGCGCATCCCCATGGAAATTCGTCTTTGCTTAAACCGCGCAAGCACACGCCGCAGTAATCGCAACCTGCGTTGCATCCTAGAGAACTCGCCGATCACATGCCGCATCGAACGAGGACACTAAAATCTGGAGAGAAGGTTGTATCCATGATTCTTCCCGCTACATGGAAATGGAAGAGTACCATCCCGGAAATCAACGCCGCAAACGAAGGCTTCGGTTTGAAGATGGTCTCACCATCTTCTCTCGAGTAGAATTCGGAAGTTACACTTTTCCGAATTTGATGCGAAGAAACCCGGGGATAACTTCGCTCGGTGCTCCAAATGCGATCGGTTTGCACACACTTCGTCGTGGCTCTATTCCCCGGTCGCAACAAGCACTACTTTGGGCAAAGAAGCTCGAGGTACACTTGGTCGCAGCCCGTGCTCATCGGGAGTTATATTATGCAAACAGTATAGGTCGAAAACCTACCCGCATGAGTGTCGACCATTATGCATGACAAGATGGATCATGCGAAGACCGCTTTCTTCTGTCTTTTCTCACAAGAGTAAGGAGCTCGATGGTCTCGTGAAGCTACCGTATCCGTCACAGAATGATCGCTCATGGCCACGGAGATGTACGCTACGCACATTACGGTCTAGATATTTTCGCACACGATTCAAATTACACGGTAGGCTCTTTTGCTAAGTCGCTGCCGAGATATAGAGTTGCCACCAAAGTACTCTTCAAGGGAGCTTTTTCTTGGTCGAGGTCGGCACCTATCTTTGATCTTTGTTTCTCCATGGTGCGGAGACTGCAGATCGTCACTCCGTCCAAGACCAAATTATTTCGAGTTCGAGGATTTCTCTTCCGCCAATTCTCAATGTTCGGATGGACAATGCAGCAGGGGACAACAAGAATAGATATGTATTCATTTTTGGTCTCTCCTTGTCGCGAAGAAGATCTTCCCGAGGTATATGTGAATTTCATGTTGGTTGGGCATACCCATGATGACATCGATGCAATGTTTGGAAGGTGGAGCATCTTTGTTGAGGAAAGACAATTTCCCCACTATTCCGTTACTCATGAAATCTTTCATGGACGTGGAATCTATTCCACCATCCCCACCTTGTTGAAGAGGTGCCGGATTTTAAAGGATTTATCGATGGGTTTATCGGGGATGGAGGAAGCACTTGTTGGTCATACGAAGGCACAACAATTCAAGTTCTTTTTGGATTCTACATGTTGTCCCGTGATGAAGTACAAGGCTTCGTCGTGACAAGAGAAGATTGGTTGCCAAATGATACAACCGGAATTAAGTTGTGGAGAGAGGACTCGGAAGGTCGTTCTTTGTGGCCACGTGGTGATCCAATTCCTACGACGATCGTGCAATGAGGGGTGTAGAGGACATTGTGAAGGGCATTTTGGATTTATCAAGTCTTCGGGAGGCAATGTCTAATGAAGATAGAATCGAGAGTATAGAAGACGCTATGAACATCTTGTGTTTTATTGGCGCGCTGTGAAGGCAGCTCTAGAGGTACCCATTGAACCATCAAATGTTCTTCGGGACGGATTTTGGCCATTGTCCAGGATAGATGCGACTTTGGAGGACCAATTTGCTGAAGATGGCGAACTTCGTGAGGAGTTTGGGGAAGATGAGGCATTTGTTGGAGAGATCCGAGATCGCCCTCAACCATCTTTCCGTGTAGCTCGTGATGTTTATGAAGGATACTTTCTTGCTATTCGGCCTGCAGATGGTGACTCACGACCGGTGTGGATCGCTCGAGCGTTGTCAGATCCGAACATAAACCCCGAGCAGCCAAATTGCATCCTTATTCAATTCTTTTCGGCCTACATCAAGGATCGAGATGTGCAAGAGACCTACAATGGATGGGATTCGGTCAAAGGATTGCGTTGGAAGGTTGACGATACTCAACCTCCTCTGTGGGAGAATACAGCTTCATTGATGACTTCATGGAAGTCAAAGGTCAAGAAGGATACAACCGAGTGCACTTTAAAAATTCCGGTTGATCAAATTAAAGTCATTCACGATACTATAGTTGAATTTTCTAATGCTTGAAGGTCTTATATGTATTGCAATCGTATTTGAGTATTGTAACAACTACATAGTCATGGCTTTGTCTTCCGACTTAGAAATAATAATCTTTTGCTTCAAATTCAAAAGATTATAGGCATTTATAAATATAGAAGATATGTTAGACCAAATGATCTACAAGGATGTGTGGTTTAGAATGTTGGTAGTATCAATGGAATATGGACTATCTTCAAGTCACTTAGCTCACTTCGAGCAACACTTTGTTTGTGGTACTGGGTTTCATTTGAAATCAAAAATACATTGTACGCATTTATGAAAATATATTTCGATACTATATTATAGTATTGATTTGTTCTTTCCAATTAGTACTTTTGTCCATTGATTTATGTGAAAAAAAATCATAACATGTATTTAATTTGTTATAAAAGGTAGTAGTGGTTAGCACCACTGATGTTTGTGTGTGTCATACATGTCACAATTAAGGGTACGTAGTTGGTTGGTAGCAAATATTTTCCTGCCCGCCGAAGCTCACTTAGCAGTACCAAGTCATGTGTACATTTTAGCTGCTCAAACGAGTCCGACCGGAATCGAACTCGGACCACCTACGTTGTACAGAAACTCCTTCTCATCCAACCACTAAGCTCATGACTTGGTGTCCATTTCAAAATTACTCCGGTCTTTATATTAATCAATTGGAAAAAGCGCTTAGAAACGCCACGGTGCACAAACTTTCCCCCATATTATACTATAATTTGAATGGAAACTTTAAGATTCATAACTTTCTAAGTTATTTCTGTACAACAAAACATCATTCTAAAACCTCTCAATTTCATTTTGAGAGGATTATTAACTCTCAAAATAATGAATATGGTGTTTTTTGTTACACTAGATCTTATGTGTGTGCTTGTACGGAATGGTGTAATTTGTAATATCATAGTTTTTTGTAATATCACTTCTTTATATACATTGTCACTCATTTTCCCTAATAACACCTTACAATTGTTAAATCACATGGTTTTTAAACTGTATTTCAAAAAGTTAATGTGTGCCATTTTCAACTAGTTCACTTTGTACTATCACAGTATCACTTTTTATTAGTTGGTAGACACCATTTCAACTAGTACCCTTTGTAGTATCATTTGTACTCCAACAATTACACATGTTTTTACTATACCAACTACTTATTTAAATATGAGCTTTGATAGTTGTCTTGAAACATTAGAATGTCCAATTTGAAAAGAACCAAATTCACATGTTTTTAGTCATTTTTCATTGAAATCCAATACCAAAAGAGTGCTACTTTGGTGCAATGTTGCTATTTCAATAAAAATGAGGTTTGAATCATCAAAAGATACTTTTGAATAAGAAAAGCCTTTAATTCAATCTCAAATTGTTTATCGCTCTTCTAATACCATCAACCAATTTGTTTGGTAACCTCATAATATTACTTGAATACATTATATTGATCCTTGTAAAAAGTAGTATAACCAATTAACCATCTACAAATATGCTTAATGTGTTCAATATTGTCACTACCTACTCTGAATCAAAAAATTACACTACTACCCATGAACAAGCTGCAATTCGTTTATGTTTTCTCAGTTCTGTTTCTGAAATTTGTTTATGTTTTCTAAGCTCATATAAGTGTAAAAAGTGTGAAAATTAAATAAGAAATCGTTGTGAGTATTTATAGGTTACGATATATAATAAAACTTCAGTAACTTAAAATTTTCTTCAGAAATCTCATTCTTAAGACTCTACAAGATAAAATCTCTATGTATAAAAGAATAGTATCCGTCATGCGTTCGACATACACTTCCTCTTAAGTATCTATCTATCTACCTACCTACCTACCAACCTAGGTGAGTATTATGATTGTTATCTCAAGTTCTAAGTGAGTGTTAACATATCTTGCATTAAGATTGTGCATTTCAGATATCAGTGAATGTGTTAACTATTTATTTATCTAACTATCTTTTACTATATACATAAAATCAACATGATATATGTCATAAAATAAATAACATAAATATATAAAATTATTAAATAAACACATTTTAATATAAAAATAAAAATAAAAATAAGAAAAAGAAAGAAGAAAACTAGAAACAAAAGTTAATTTTTTATAATATCAAATAAATAGCTTTCATTACTAGTCTATAATATCATTAAGTATTTTTATTATTAAATTTATTTTAAAGCTAGATTTATTCCAAAGATCAATCTCATCAATGAGAGGTTGAGTTTAAAATTCATCGTTATGAGCACTTTTAACAAGATCAGAAAACAACATTCTTTAGGAACTCTAAGAAGGTACCCGTTGATAATTTTGTCCGGTGCGCTATTTGTAATAGACTTGAGTGCATGATCAAGTCTATGATGTCAGATTCATCCGAAAAACATATGTCAATTAAATAACTTAAACTTCACTTCGATCAACAGCAAATGCATCGGAAGTATTATTATACAAACCGTTCGTTGTCTATCCAGATACTTAAAAAATATTTTATGCATCATTTACGACAAGATGGATCATGCGAAGACTGCATGTCCATTGTTTACGCATAAAACAGAACAAACGATGTGTTGATATAACTTCCGATTGTCGTGACCAGGATGATTGCTCATGAGTATAGATATGTTTGGTACACTCATTACGGACTGAACATCTACCCTAATGATTGCAATCATACGGTTGGTTCTATAGCCTTTGCATGTTGTTCAACTCCCTTCTAGTCTTTTCCATTAATGTCTACACGCTCCATTCGGGTCACTACCGCAACCGGCAGTACTTTTCAGGAGGACTAGTTTGGGGCGGGACACTTTTACAACCCAGTGTTTCGGGATGCTCACCTCAAGCATCCCATAGTGTCTAAGGTGTGGGAGTGAGGCTCCGTTCCAAGCCTCACCCCTTGGAGCCACTCCGGCTCCCCTTGGTACTGTGTGGGAGTGACGAAGGAGACCACCCCTTTCCCATAGTACCCTCGGTGGTCTTCGGCAGGCTCCCCTCTCTGATATTGAGGAGCCTTCTATAACATACTTTTCTTTGGACGATCACCCGTATTTGTCTTAGTTTCGGAAACGGATCCTAACTTCTCATCGGGCTACCTCCCAGCTTAGGTATCCAAATAGAACGTGTTAGCTCATTTTCGACATATGTATAGATATTGATGGATTATCTATTTGCTCCAATCAGAGGTGTCCGAGGGAGATATGCCCCTCTGAACATTCAGTGTCTCGGGAGGCAACATTTTTAAGTCTCAAGGTCCCGACCGCTTAGACGAGTCATATCTCCTAGACCATTGTTTTTCTCCTTGTGAGCACAAACTATGAACCCTTAACTTAGATCATAATTTTACTCATGTTGCCTTGGAATGACAATACCGTCCCTTTTGTAAATCATGGGACTCGAATTGAGGGGTCTACCAAAATTAAATCCACTTGGAACTGAGGGTTGTGGAAACTTTAACAGTTTTGACAGTTACACTCTCTAGAATTCTAAACGCACAAATACAATTGCACAATGTTGCAATTGCAGGAGCTTACAGCTTATGTAATAAGTCGCTTCTCACATTTTATATTCTCACTTCTATTCCTCACTACGATAGACTTCTTTCCTAATAATTCCTACGCATTGCAACAAGCTCTATTTAATTGCACTTCCCATCGTAATTTGTCTCTTAAATAAGCCAACCCAAGCTCGAACTGATCAACAATTCCTAGGACGGGATTACAACTCGTAATGGCGTAACCTTCCCAGTAAATGCACCTCCTCCGGTGCCACCGCGCCACGGCTCTTTCGTCCAAGCTCCAAATTGAGTTTGCAGTAGCTCGTCGAAAAGAAGACTGCACCAAGCACCTTCCTTCCGAATCTCAGAGCGAGAAGCCTTTCAGTTCAAGAGATCTCGTCTTCCAAAGTTGCAGCTCCTAGATCCGCCGGCAGCTGACCTTCTCGTACTTGATCGCTCACAACTCCTTCGTCTAAGCTCCAATTTGCGCTTGTAATAGCTCATTGGAAAGAAGACTGCAGGACGCACCTTCCCTCCGAATCTCAGAGCCAGAAGCCTTTTGGTTCAGGAGATCTCGTCTTCCAAGGTCCGGTGGCAGCTGACCTCCTTGTACTTAATCGCCCACAGCTCCTTCGTCCAAGCTCCAATTTGATGAAGACGTCCTCCTCTCGCCTCGTGTTGTCCACCAGCTGCATCCTCTCGAACGCCTTGTCCGCTTCTATCTTCCTCTCTGATGCCTTGGCAGCTTCCAAGGCCTTGCGCTTCTCTTCCAAAACCTTCTCCGTCAAACTGCCTGCGTCGCGAGACTGAACCTCCACAAAAACTACTGAATTCTCCAACCTCATAGGAGTAGGAAAGAAAAAGCTCAAAACTAGCACTTTTAGAATTCGAAACCAACACTTAGAACTTGTAAAGAGAAATGATGATTTGCAACAAAACAACCTCCATGCTAAATACTTGCATGATTGAAGACATTTTCTCATGCAATCATGCACAATAAGTGATTTGAAGAATTAGTGTAACTTGTGGCCCGTATAGTGTGGGCGGATGCTAAAAAGTGCGGCCAGAAAATAGTGTGGCCAGAATAATTGAACTATCTACTAAATGCTGCGATTAAAAATTAATATGACTATCTACTCAATTTTGCAATTAAGAATTAGTATACGCTACTAGCTTTGCAATCTATTTACTAGCTATCTACGCTATCTACTAGCTTTGCAATTAGAAATTAGTGTAAGTTAGCAATTAAATATTGCAATTAGAAGTTAGAACCTAGCATGGCTTCCTACTAAATTTTGCAATTAGAAATTGGAATGGCTATGTACTACATATCGTCATATCGGAAATTAGAAATTAGAATGTCTATCTACTACATGTCGGAAATTAGTACATGACTAATAAATGGCTTATTCCAAGTAGTACGTACATAAATTAGTATGTCTCTCTTAAATGGCCTTAGTGACAAAATTAAGAGCTTCTAAAATTAAATAAGTCTCTATTTTGCAATAATAATTGCTATTTAGGCTACAAGCTATGAAAATGGCTTAATTTTACCATAATACTTACAATACATTGGGAAAATTATGTAACTTGATTAATTGAGCTGTTTCAACGGCTCACACTTCTCATGAGCCTTAGCATTCGAAAAGCCCCTATCTTTAACTATCCAATGATATGCAACATGTCGTCTTTCATGACGAACAACACATTGAGTCCCCGAAGGCAACACTCCCGAGTCCCTAAGTGTCCCAGAACGTGCTCCAACATTGAGAAGCCATATCTCATAACTCACAACTCCAAATCGCGCTTTCTTTGAAGTCTTGGTTGCGTTCTTGAACAAGGTTTTCAACTATATAACGTACCCTACCAAGTTCGTCCCGAGCACAATGCTATTGCGTGTTGTTTGCTATGAACTCCCATTGGTCACTTCACCTTGTCTCTTGCCAAGCCCAAGACGTTACTCCCGGGGTCTTCTTGACATCCTTTTAAAAAGGATGTTATAAGGTCAATATCATTAAACAAAGTATTATGTTGTTTGAGGCGGACAAAAATTGGAAGGACAATTTGAGATTATTCGAGGCATTGCAATTCAGCTTTGGTCGAGCTAAATTAGTCAATTGCGATTTTAAGCTTTCAAGTTGATTGGCGCACGTCATCGAAATCTAGTGTACAAGCTCGATATATGTGTCCTACAATGTCATTATTAGAGCAACAGTTCAATAGCATTAGGTAGAGTTTTGAGCAATTTGAGGCGGAGGAAGAGTATGGGATCACTTCCAGATCATTTCTGGCATTTGATTTTAACTATGATCGAGCTAAGATTATTTTATAATTATTTAGGGCTTTATTCATTATTGGCGCAATTTTCTACCTTTCAACTCTACTTAGATTTGTAGTTTGATGTGTTTTTTTTTCTACGACACTCTCTTGTAACAGACTAACAATTACTTTAAATGTAATCCTTTACATTCGAAACTATACTTAGTATTTGACGTTGTGATTGTTTCGCATTTTAATTGGGTTAATTGTTTTAGTGTGTGTTACTTTGAAATTAGATATTGAATTTGTTTTGACCATTCTTGATCGCACTCTCAATTTATTTGAGTTTATTATTTTAATGTGATGTTTTTTTTATATTTCAAAGTTTTAACTTTATTGGTTCGGACTTTAGTTCTACATGAAGTTCTTTTGCTGAATTTAGGTTGGTGATAATACAACTATTCTCACTATAACGAAATAAGTTTTGGGTGATAATTTGAATATTTCCATTATAAAAAATTACGTGTTATGTTTAGTTGCAAAGTTGTCGTGGGCAACCTCAATTGTAAAACCGCACCCATTATATTCTATAAAACTCATATGTATTCTTATTTTTATTTGCGCATAGCAGGCATAATAAGCTTGCCTACTTGTTGTTGCACTTTGTTGGTCTTTGTAGAAGCCGATGGCTTATGCAATCAATACTTTGCTTGGTAAAAGCTCATAATTCGATTTAGATAATAAAAGAGAATAAAGTGGACTACAAAATTTACAAATAATGTACAAAACTTGATCCCTCTAATGACTACTTTCAATATGCTACATTTCACCACATTTGGCTCTAGGTGGAATTCGTGTGGGAGAGCTTTCATCTTCATATGATTTGTGTCAGAAGAACTAAAAGAATTACTAAATGGATATTTTGATATTTCATAATATTGCATTATTGGTTGGGTACCTAGTTGGATTTTGAATAAGAAAAAGTGTTGGGGCCTAGCAGTGTAGTAAGTTGTGACCACTGAACACCTGAGCTTTTACTTAGTTTGCACCTTGGTTTGCATGCTACTCAAAATCACAAGTAACTAGAGTTTTTTCATGTGCAGAGCTCTAAACACTTTTGTGAGCTAGCCCTAATGTGTAGAGTAAGGTTATTTCTTAGAAGTGTGCTATAGATTTCTCCTGCAAGAATTGGGCCCAATTTGAAATCCAACGGTCCAACCCCAAGAATTAAATTGGTTGAAAGAGATACAATTCCACAAAGACCATGTGTTTATTTAGTTTTGAGGTTTCTTTTGTAGCTTTAACTTCAGAAACAAAATTTGCTTACACAATCAAATGCCCAAACAATTTTCAGTCACCCATTCAAGAATGGTTTTTTGGTCCTTCGAGAAAATCAATTCTTCTTTTGGTTCTTTATCCATCTGTCTATTTGCCACATCGCCACTTGTAGAAACTCCAACAAAGAATATAAAAGTCCCAATGTAGACTAATCTCAAACTTTACATCGAGTCTCACTCACACAATATTGGAATTAATTAACATACATAGTATTGCCAGAAAAACTCTTAGTGTCCTCTATATTTTTATATAAAGAAGAAAAATTATTTTTCGATAATTTTTCTGAAGGGCGACCCAAAGCCCAATCAATCATATATCATGGTAACCTAAAATTTCAAGGGTTAAAATCTTATAATACATCCTCTATATTTTCTCATATCTTTACCGGAAAAATAGTGTTGCCATCAATTTCCGATAATGTTGTACACATCAGTCTATATTCCAGCGACTTAACATTATGAACACTTATTGTTTTTTTCCATATCTTTGACCAGAAAATAATGTTACCTGCAAACCTTTGAAGACTATCTACCGTATGACACATCCACCTGCCATACCATTGTGAACTATTTTCATACATTAACATCAGTGCAGAACACATCAAAATACGGTTGAGAACTTGAGATTACGAAATACTTCGTTGAAAATACAGGATAGAGTTAGAATATGGTCATGCTGGGTCAACAAGAGAAGCCAAGACAATGTGTTCCTCAACTACGGTCAGTCACCAGCCCTGCTGCCTGTTGAAAACGGCGTGGACTTTGAGTGGACTTTGCGTGTATTAGTTCGATACTAGCCGTCAGAGTCAAAGGTCCACTTCCGTTCAAGCCAGTTACAAGATAACATGTTTCGCATTCTCCTTCAAAAGTTTCAAAGCACCATCAATTTATAACTTGATGGTGCTTCGAATGTGAAGTCTTTGCGATGCATGTTACAAAGTATGCAACTGGACCATTGACTAAAACTGCAGAAGCTTTGAACACTCACCACAACTTGGATGAAAATTTGTCGCTGTCCAACTATCCTGCCATTAGTAACTAACTACTTTGCATGCAGCAACAAAACGGTCCACCATATCAATGTTCATGAATTTGTGAAGGTATATCCAGTCAAAATGTAGCACATACAAGGCATCTTCTCAGCCTCAGCAACATACAAAAACGTGACTCTGGCGGTGCGGTTGCCCTGACCGTTATATGAGACAAGATCATCCTTGATTCCCGATGGCAACAATCCCATCACCAGGAAATAACAATGATAAGGAATCGGCAGCGTGACTTCGGTAATTTGTATACTTCTAACACTTTGCCTGCAAACTGGTCAACACTCTGCATAATTGTATTGTACTTGTGACAGAGACGAGTTTCAATCGATCGCGGACCCAAAGACTGCAACAAGACCTTCAGGTTCATTATCCAAGAAAGGGGTTCATCAGTACTAGTGTACGGGTCAATAATGGACTCGGGGAGATCAAGCGTCAACGCTGTCAGGTCATTCGGATTACAGTGAGTTACGTTAAGTCGAACAGCGTCCATAATCGGATGGGGAATTGGCAAAGCGGCGGATCAACGTGCACGATGTTGTCGACTTGGTCGATGACACGGGCGTATACCGACTAATCGCTTACGACCTCGGACTCATTGTGTATTGTTTGAGAGCCGATGGACTGAAATATTATTGCTAGATGAGCATCCAATGCCCAGATGAAGGTAGACGGGCCGCGCGCTTCCAGAATTCAACTGTAGGATCCTGATTCAACGATGATGCTCAACTACTGCTGCACTTTAATAATCAATTTTCTGAACATACTTTCCTCGATGGAGTATAAATTTAGCTTGATGATTCTCCATTCAATCAACTGCAACTCTGTCGAATACCTAAGTAGAGCTGAAGAAGTACAGCTAGCCTGGATGTCTCTAGCCTCTGTAAGTGCTGTTTCGGTGCCGAGATTCGCGAAACTGTAAGTGGTTTGGGTTGAATCATTGCCCTCACAGAAGGTCAGTTTCTTATGAACCTTTCATGAATTGAGATGATGGACATTAATTTGATGCTATAGCTCTAGAGTGGTCGACAGGCAATTGTTGTGAGCTTCAGCTTTTACGAGCTGTCGATTTGTCGATTTGTTTTTTTTCGTTTTTTATTTTATTTTACTGAAATAATCACGAGCTCTAAATTTTGATTGTACTGATGCTCTGTTTCAGGTGCCGACAAGCTGAGGAGGTGTTACCTAATTGATTTTGGATTTAGCTAGAAATATCTAGTGAGGAATTGCGGCGATGTGGATGGAGCGGAGCAGGTTTTCTGCCACGGCCATGAAGTATGTGTCGGTTCTGGTCGTTGTGTCGATGACGCTGGTGGTCATTGTCGGCGCTCAAGAGATCGGAGGACCCATTCCGCCCGCCGACATTCCGACACAGTGCAACAGCATTGAGAAGTGCTGCATGCCCACGCCTTACGTGGGAAAGCCGATTTACCAATTTGAGTTCGAGTCTCACCTTCCCGTGAGGACTCGACCTGCAGCTCACCTGGTGGATTCGGACTACATCGCCAAGATCGAGAAGGCATACACGATCCTCCGGGGGCTTCCGGACAGCGACCCACGCTCGCTGCTGAACCAGATGAATCTGCACTGCCTGTACTGCGACAACGCGTTGTACTGGCCAGGAGTGGAGTACCCGCTGGCGGTTCACAACAGTTGGTTGTTCCTGCCATGGCATCGCATGTTCATGTACTTCCACGAGCGCATTCTTCAGGGAGTGCTGAATGACACTTCGTTTGCGCTCCCATACTGGGCGTGGGACAATGCCATGGATGTGACGCCGGCGCCGAACGCCATGCCTGCCATGTACGCGAACAGGGAGTCGTCTCTGTGGGATCCCAACCGCAACAATTGCTCACTCCCGCCGTTCATAGTTGATCTCGACTCAGTTGGTGGGTGCACGACCAAGACGCCAGATTTCATTCGCATTCAGAACGATCGTGTCCTGTACACGCAGATAGTAGTAGGTTCTCCCACGACCTCTCTGTTCTATGGAATGCCATACAGGTTTGGTGACTTCGGAGGCACGGGCCAGGGTACCTTCGAGGACCAGCCCCACGGCACCGTTCATTTATGGGTAGGCAATCAGAGCGCAGAGCCCCCTCTCATCCCCTATGATGATATGGGTCATTTCCACCGCTCCGCTTTCGATCCCATTTTTTACGCTCACCACGGCAACACAGATCGAATTTGGCAACTTTGGCAAGGCCTTCCCGGGGGAATCCGAACTGCCCCACTTGACCCTGCCTTCTTGAACTCAGCCTTCACATTCTACGACCAGGATGGAAATCTAGTGAAGGCGAGCATCTCACAGTTTCTCGATATCGAACCGCTCAGGTCAGAATCTCCTTCCTCAGCTTAGAGATGTCTCTACCGTAGTCGGGCTTTGACACGTCGATGAATTTGTGCACAGGTATAATTACCAGGACCTGCCAACGCCGTGGGTAACCAACGGGGTGGCAGCGGGCAAGGAGAATTCAATTGCCCTCTGCAACCCATTGACAAAGACAGCAGTGGAGAGCTTGATCGATGCGACGCCGAAGCACAAGAAAAGTGAAGTGATATCCGCAGCGCCGTTGACGTTCAAGGTGAGCCGCGGCAGTCGCAAGTCGAAGGGAACAGAGGTGCTGGAGTTTTCGGGATTGCACCTTCCGGACCTCACACAGCAAGTGCATTGGAAGTTATACATCTTCTTTCCTGGGGCGAATCTGACCAACGGCAATCCCTCGTGCCCTGAATTCACCGGTACCTTCAACTTCCTGCCTGTAGTTGGCCAGGCCATCCTGAATCCCAAGCGGGTATGGCGAGTCGCCATTGGACCCAAATTGGAGCAACTCGGCTATGACTACGTCGACAGCATCGTCGTCACCATTGTGCAGAGCAGTGATCCCATTCAGAATGTTACGTTCGACAAGGCCGAGATTATCTACGACAGGAGCCCCGAAGCCACTCTTGATTAGGGCTCTGGCGGTGGACGTTAATGATCATTTAGATTGGTTTCGGTGTCAGAGCATTAGATGCTGTCGAGTTCACTGGTTCAGTTTTTTCTTTTAGTTTTTACTCACACGGAGCATGAAGCTTGTGGCTTTTTGCATCAGGTGATGAGGTACACTTGTAGCATCATCTCACTGGTTTGATTTGATTTAGGCCCCACACAATTCGCTATGCTGCGGTAGATTTTATGTTCTAGAGTGGCACGAAGACTGGGCATGGACTGTGATTTCAATCGAATCAATCAAAGCAGCAATCTTGGTTGTGAGACTGTTGGCCAACGCAAGTGTCAGTAAATGTCATCAATGGGAGGGTTGAAACGTGCTGTCAACTTACGTAGGTAGCCGCCCTTACTGTCGGCTCGGGATGCTAAACCGGCCTTTATAGCTTTCGGGAAGATTGTCAGCTTTCTCGGCAATTCACCTCCATTTTTCTTCTTTTAACTCTTAGAAATTCAAGCTTTTCTTGAACCTCCGGAACCAAAAATTGCGATTTTCTACCACCTCGTTGACAATGAGGTGTAGTCAAAACAAAATCATGACTTTTTTGTACTTTCAATCGTAAGATCTCATATCTCTCTACAATTAGTTCTTGTACTATCCTGTAGAATTTCAATGGATGTATGTTCACCATTTGTGAGATCATAACGTTTAATGTTGATGCTAAACGTTTTGAGGCAATCTTTGGCAAACATAGTCTACTTTGTGCAAAGGAGGACTTGATGATCGTTACCCCAAACAACTTTCTCAATATTTTTTTTCATGTAAGTTACAAAATTGAGCACGCCCATGCAAAAAAATTGAGACTCATTTGGCTATTTGAACCTTTTTGCAATTTATTAAATGTGTTACTAGAAGAAGATATAAAAACAACAATTCATTAAAACATGCAATATAACAATTCATTAAAACATGCAATATGTTGAAAGTATTGGATTTAGGGATAAGGTGAAGAGTGAGTAGCTACCTCTATAAGTATTTTATTTTAAGCCAAATGCGTATTAAAGAATTCTAGAATTTTTAATTTTGATATTTTTTTACAAAAATAAAATGTAAAATCACAAATAACTTTCGATCTTGCTCTTTTAAATCTTAAAGGTTGCAAGCCTGTGTTAAATTAGTAAACTTTTTGACTTGGGTATTTTGGAATTTTAGTAATAAAATTTGGTTATGAACATTTTTGTTGGTTTAACCAATTTTAACCTCCAGACGTCCTTATGGTATTTTTGGCCGAAAACTCATTTTTTAAAAAGTGACATAGATGAAAATCAAGACAAGCTATTCATATCTCTATCGTACAAACTTGTAATAGACTTGTTGTAGATCATGTGGACCAAACCTTGACTCATTGACCTTATAGATTGCAAGATCGAAACGTATTTGTGCACAAAATAGGTTACAAAATACCATCATTTACACTTTGAAGTGAAAAAACTACCAACATGAAATTTGCAATAAAGTTTCACAAACTAGAAAGTTGTTTAACCCCAAAACGTCCCTAGTGTCGAAAAACGACATTTTGGATGAAGGGCAGAAACTTTGAAGAGCCACAACTTCTTCATCCAAACTCCGTTTTTGACGAAATCACTTGGGTTAGGTCACAAATCAAGTCTAGTTTATGTGGTAAAAATTGCAGACTCATAAAATAAAGTATGAATAAATGGCATGGATTTTAGTGAAGGCAGCTTTTGTTTTTGGGTTTTCAAACATTTGGCATGTTTTACCATTGCAGGTTTCCAACTTACCTTGCAACTTACATTGCAACTTCTTTGGCGAGGGGTCTAGTTTTGGACTATTTTTCCTTTGCAAATTTTTTGGCAGTTTTCACGACTACAAGGCTACTATTTGAGCCAAGATTTTTTTTTGATGAATTTTTTTGGTACAAGAGTGTCTTTGAGATGAAGATGAACAACTTTCTAGTTGCTGATTTTTTGATTGCAAATTTCATGTTGGTAGTATTTTCACTTCAAAGTGGAAATGATGGTATTTTGTAGCCTGTTTCGCGCACTAATATGTTATGATCTCGCAATCTATGAGGTCCCATGAGTCAAGTTTTGGTCCACATGATCTACTACAAGTCTATTACAAGTTTGTACGGTTGAGATCTGAATAGCTTATCTTTATTTTCATCTATATCACTTTTTTTGAAAATGAGTTTTTGGCTAAAAATACCCCAAGGACGTTTAGGGGTCAACCCTTAAACGCCACGATGTCGAAAAACGACATTTTGGATGTACATCAGAAACTTTGAAGAGCCATATCTTCTTCATCCGAGGTCCGTTTTGGATGAAATCACTTGGATTAGGTTCCAAATCAAGTCTAGTTTGTGTTGTAAAATTTTCAAGCCCATACAATAAAGTATGAATTAATGGAATGCACTTTAGTGAAGACAACTCTTGTTTTTGGGTTTCCAGGCAAGCATGGGGCATGTATTACCATTGCAAGCCAATTATGTGAAATTAAAAATAGTTTTTCATGATTTTTTTTTCATGGTCATGATCTTAAGGTGATTCTTAACAACTTTGTAGTGAGAAGTTTTTTGATCCAAATGATTTTGCTATTGGATTTGCAATGATGTTTTGTCAACAGAAAAAGTGAGAAAATGGATGATATTTGAGGAGCTATATCTCCCTCATCCACCGTTGGATTTCAACTTAATTTTTTGGGATGGCCTCCAATTAGAGTCTAGTCTAAGTGGTAGAAACCTTAACAAGACCGAAGATGTTTTGAAGATAAGGCATGAAATTGAATGCAAAGGGTCTAGTTTTGGACTATTTTTCCTTTGTAAAATGTTTGGTAGTTTTTACCATTGCATGGCTTTTATTTGAGCCAAGAATTTTTTTTGATGAATTTTTGTTGGGTAAAGGACTTATTAAGATGAAGGTAAACATCTTTCTAGTTGGTGATTTTTTCATTGCAATAGGTATGTTGGTAGCATTTCCACCTCAAAGTGAAAATGATGAAATTTTGCAGTTTGATTTTGATATTAATATGATATGATCTCCCGATCTATAAGGCCTGATGACTCAAATTTTGGTCCACATGATCTTCGATAAGTCTATTACAAGTTTGTACGGTTGAGATCTTAATAGCTTCTCTTGATTTTCATCTATGACGATTTCTATGGAAATGTGCTTTTCTGCTAAAAATAGGCTCGGGCGTTTACGGGTTAACCCTTAAACGTCATATGCTGTCCTGATAGCACACCCAAAATCTCTTTTAAAACTCCACTTTTAGCATTATTCTATTTTTAATTTGCGTGAGCTCTATTCTAAGAAAGTATAGATCTCTTTAAGGTGTTGAGTTTGGAATTTAAAAAATTCCATTTGGTATAATGGAGTGTAAGTTATGAGCAAGATTCTCTCAAAAAAAAACCCAACCCCTCGGGCTGGGTCTGACGTTTAAGGGTTAAATGACTCTATTGTACCAAAAAACTTCATGGAAAAAATATTATGACTCAAATAGTAGCCTTGCAATGGTGAAAACTGCCAAATATTTTTCAAAGAAGAAATAGACCAAAACTAGAGTCCTTGCACTTTAATTCATGCCTTATTTCAATACATCATTGATCCAATCAAGGTTTCTGTTACTAAACTAGACTATAATTTGAATCCATCCCAAAAAATAAAGTCAAAATCTAATAATGGATGAAGGAGACATAGCTCGTCAAAAATCATCCATTTTTTCACTTTTTGCATTATAGAAATAACATTGCAAAGCTAGTGCCGAAGTTATTTAGATTGAAAAACTTCTGACTACAAAGTTTATATGATGCACCTAAAGATTACACCTATGCAAGAAAGATTCAAGAACAACTATTTCTGATTTTACATAATTGGCTTACAATCGTAAAACATGCCAAATGTTTGAAAACCAAAAAAACAATACTTGCCTTCACTAAAACACATGCCATTTATTCAGGATTTATTGTATGGGTTTGCGATTATCATCACACATACTAACCCAACCCAAGCAATTTTGGACCTAAAACCTAAAATTTCCATTTGAATCATGAAGATTCATTTGAAGTTGGAAATTGACTATGCAAATTTTTCCACATGCACCTTGTAGTATATGGGACACCCTGTAAAATCGTAGGAAAAAATATATTGATTTCAACCCGTGCATCTAAGTTGCTTAAAATAGAAAAAAGCCATTTTGGCTTTCTTGGATTTTTAGGAGTTAACTATTTCCTCCATACCTATCTCATATATTGTCATTTCATATATAAGAGATTGATAATTACATATAATTTACACTAAATATTTCAATAAAATTCCTATAGTAAATTTGACCATTTCCATTGTCTAGCATTAAAGTAATTGCAAGGTCTCATTGCACATTCCTACTCTAAGTCCATATGCTCTATCCTTCCGCTTACTTTGCCTATGCACATCGATCATTTATGATATTAACTTCACTAAGATTTGTTAGGCAGAGGGTTGGTTTACACTACGGTGGAGAAGTCCACTGATCATGAAAACAAAGGGAATTGTGATTGGTTGAAAGCCTGCGTATTGGGCGGTGGGTGTTTACACTAGTGAAGAAAGCCATGGTAGTGAATATTTGTCATGGATGATAAAACGACATGGCCGCCTGCGTGGCAACACGTTCTGGAGAAAGAGTTTTCTAGAGGTAGAGTTTCTTCTACGGCCTCAAGAGGCCGGACAAGACAACAGTGTTCCGGAGGACCTCGACTTTAATTAATGTTATTAAATTTCCAAAAATGCCACTCAGGTAATATTTTGAAAATAGACAGTTACGTATATAATAAGCTATAATAAGCTTTAGAGGCACAAAATACTTCTTTGATTCCTAAGTGTGAGAACAAAGTTGTATCTCTAATGTTCACCTCAACAATGTTCTTCATATACTTTTTGAATAGGAACAACTCCCTCTCCCTTGTTTTTATTGGCTCATCCCGATGATTCCCTTCAGCCTCAAACCCCCCTTATGTTGATACTTTTTCACATAAGTGCCATGTATGTTAGAAATTATGGCCCCCATACACGTGAAAAATTATGGACCCCTATGTATGTTGATTGGTAACTCTCCATCCTGTTATGGTATTGTAAAGATTTATGCCTCGAATATTTTTGAACAAATTGAAATAGACAAATTTTCAAATATATTGCTATTTAGATATAGAACCAAATAATCTAGTCTCAATTTTTAACTAAAAAATCAAGTTAGTTTGAGTAACAAATTCTAGAAAACTAATTGAAAAATATTTAATCCTCACTATGCGATGAAGTTCTCTTCACCCGTGGACTTCTCCATTGTACTTCTCCGGTAGACTTCTCCGTTAGGTGCTTAGATTACAATCCGTCAAGACTTATTAAGAAATATTTTATTGCCTTTAATTTCTTTTCTGGCACATCCACCATTTGCCTCATATAGCTATGTCTTGAACTCTTGGACATGCATTTTTGACCGACCAGTGACCTACTCCACCGTAGGTTAATTAGGGCATCTCCACCGTTGGGGGCAATGGACCCTCCAACGGCCAACTGCCGAGAAGAAGCAGCCAGCGGCGCGACGCCAACGGCAGGCTGAAGGCCGGTCACTCCAAATGACCCTCCCCGCCCTGGAGCTTACAGGGGGTAGTTTCTCACTTCAAACAATAGATATTCCGGGAATCTTATCTTCTTGGTCAAACGTCATCATGGTAGCAGAGAGAAAGAACAAAGCGACTAGGGTGGCCGAGGAAGGAGGGCTTGTGCGTCCTGGTTTGAAGGGGGAGAACACGCTGACGCCGCGCAGGTGGGTGGGGGTCATGCCGGGGCCAGCGGCCGGCAGCCACATTTGGCACCGTCAACCACCCCGTTGGCGTCGTCATTGACGCCCAGGGTGGAGATGCCCTTAAACCCGGCCTGAAATTTGGAGGTTACCTTCTGACAAGTTATCACAATACCATTGAAACTTTTTGGGTTCCGTACAATAGAATTTCTACATGACGGAATAACGATTGTCCATCAAAGGAGTGCCTTATCTAGCCAGGCAGGAACCTGTCGTCAGGAGTGATTATCTAGCCAGGCAGAAACTTGTTTTAGTAAATGATGTAGTTGCAAATATTCAATCCATCGATCCTTTCAGAGAAATAAAAAACTATTCGGTAAAACATACAATTTGTTAATTTTATTCGATTTGGGACAAAAGTGAACGGTGGGAAGGTTACTCCATGAATTTGTGAGTTAGAAGAAAAAAAAAAGAAAAAAGAAAAGAAAAAAAGAAAAAATAAAAAAATTCCTGAATCTCAAATTTTAACAAATTTTAGGGGTTAATCTGACGATTTACACACATGTCAAATTTGAATCTTTTATTCTTCTTCACCTGTGAGATATAATGGTAAAAGATGACTGAATAATTTTCTTGAAGGAACCCCAAGAAGCCATTTCAACGTTCTTGGATCTTTAAGAATTTAGACGCAGCAACCTTTTCAAAGTATCAAATCAACCACAAAATGAATCTTTGGACTTTAGGGGTTAAACACCGACCAATTAGGAGTCGCTTTCAACTGATCACAATTGAAAAGTTCCCTACATTTCATGAGCTGCTGGTGGACCTCTTCACAGTAGTGTAAATGGGCCCCAAGACTTGAGAATCTCTTCTTCTTACTGCTACTACTACTATTAAAATGATTGGAAGGCAGCACACCAAGAATACTCATATGCTCTCCTACCGAACTGCGATTCAGAAGAAACAGGCTTACATTACAATATAAATATTTTGAACAGTAATAAAATACAGATGTTTTCGTTGAAATGTTGTGCCATGTGTTGACTAGTTGTCGGCAATACCAGCCTTTGAGTCCGCCGCGGACAACATCAATCCTCCGCTGACATTCATCGGCCATTCATCTGTTCTGTGTATGATGCGTGGGCCATTGATCCGCTCCATCCATGGGCTCCAGCAATTCGATCGTTGAAATGTGCCGCGGTTGTTCTGGTTTGCGATAGGCGCAGACAGTTTCGCTCTTCGGCTAGATATTAATTTTATTTTGTCTTTCATCTGAGCGACGAGCGGTGTTGGTGTACTCGCAGATGTAATCTCCGGTGTATGACGGATACATTTGTATATTTGTATTAGTGCATCAACAATAGATTAAGGTAACCCTTGAAGTGGATTGAGGCAAGATTGTGATCGTTTGGGGTTTGGGCAACCTCTTATTTACTATCTTAGCTCGAGCACCTGAGATTCAAACCTTGTGGAGGTTGTAGAGTTTTTCCATACATTTCCTAAAGGTCATTTCACGCTTCAAAATTCCTCAAAATTCAGGAGATATTTACTGCCAAAGTTTAAAAACACTATTTAAAATCTGCCCAAAACTACCAATACAGGGCAATGGTAAGCTTGGGGTATCACTTTTTGGACACACTAATTACGTTATTTTTATTGAAAACCTCCAAAGTTTGTCTAATTTAGTCATTTTAATCAAGTAAAAAGACCCTAAAATAGAAAATAAAATATCATGCACCTCACTGAAATCAAAGTATATATGCCTATAGATTTTCTTTTAGATTTTTTATTTTTTTTGGATCCATTCATAGATGAGGGAAAAAGTGTTGAATTTGGGGATTTGCAGGCATTATAGTGCACAATGAATTAATTTTTTTATTATTAAATAAATTATTTTGTATTCTATACAAGAAGATGTAGGTCATATTCAAAAATTATATTAAAATAAAAATGGTTGATATTCCATTTGCTTGATTCTATGGATTTTAGGTTATTGGGACATGACTTACTTTTTCAACTAAAAAATCAAATAAAATTACTTCAAAATATTTTTTTAAATTTTTAATTTTTTTTCTTGATACATTATAAGTATAGACAACTAAAACCACATCTAATGTAGTCTTATTGTATTACAGTTTAAAAATGGATATGTTTGTCACACCAGCATAGAGTGCAATTGTTCATGGGACAACCTTTTTGGGTACCCCAACCAGACCATCACCTTACAACCAAACCGGAGTATATGCTCCTTCATTCTCAAAATTTGCCTTGAATGAAGAAAATTGTAGTAACTTCAGAAATTTACCAAAAAAAAGAAGATTTAACTCTTGTGTGGGAAAAATAAATTACATTGTCAGATATGAATTGCGAATCAAACATTGCAACATGAGCTGCTTCGAAAGGGCAATATAAGGGTCCGAAATGACCTTATAAACTACCCGTAAGACGGGTGCAGGTGGTAGGTGCTTGTGGTTGAACCCACGAGGTCACAAGTTCGATCCTATGTGGAGGCAAGAATGCCATTCGATCAACCTTCACTTGCACCCCGATGGGATTTCCGTGCTTGTAATTCCGGAAAAACAAACCGGTCGCATGGGTTAGAGTCAGAGTCAGTCCATTGCTGCGACTCTCAATCTCGAGGTCGTATGTGTCAAAAAAAAAAAGAAAAAAAAAAAAAAGAGAGGGCAATATAGGTCTAGCATCTCATTCATGAGTAATAAATATCAACGTTATCTCGAAGTTAGACTTTCATAGTCTGCAGAGAACCAGAAAAGTGTAAGAACGTGTCAAAAATGATAACTAGATTGGTCAATTACGAGTCAGAGCGGATCATTCCCTGAGAAATGCCGACTCCGCCATATGGGGGTCTACGAGACCATCGATTTCTAGCTGTCCAGGCTGTCTTTGAAAATACGACCGTATTCTACTGTACACACACGCGGACGTCCCCGATTTTCAACGATGCTGCGTATCAGCTGCACTTAATCTTCGGAGAGACCCAGTTAGTCAATAGCTAAGGCGAGTATTTAAACAACTTGATTGTATCCACTTATCAGTGACTTGCTTCGAGCTGCTGGGGTCCGCCAACAAACACGAGAACCCATCGCATGCACTTGCGTCGGCTCGAAGGTAACCGCGTGATGGTAAGTTGCAACATAAACCCCTTGCGTCCTTCACTTCGAGGCTATACTGAAATTCTCGATGCCGTTTGGACTTCTGCAATAAAACTACACAGCAGCCTTCGCTACTTGAAAACTAGTACGACATAGTTACTCCCGTACGCACTGTGTACCGACAAGCTAGAGGAGGATTGTTGCACTAAATTGTGAATTGTAGGTGGAGATTTTGTGAGCAGCTGGTCCGGTTTGATCTGCTAGTCGATCAGGCTCTCCGAATTGGTCATGAAGTGTGTGTTAGTCCTGGTATTTGTGTCGATGACGCTAGTCGTCATCGACGCTCAAGCCATAGGGGGACCGATTCCGGCCGCCAACTTGCCGGATCAGTGCAACAGCCAGGAGAGGTGTTGTATGCCTCGGCCTTACAAGGGAAAGGAGATGTATCAGTTTAAGTACGAGGACCTGCCCATGAGGACTCGACCTGCAGCTCACACGGTGAGCGCGGACTACATCAAGAAGATCGAGAAGGGGTACAAGATTCTCCGGGAGCTTCCGGACACCGATCCCCGCTCGCTGCTGAACCAGATGAGGCTGCACTGCCTCTACTGCGACCATGGATTGACCTTCCCGGGAGTGGAGTACGCTCTGGCCATTCACAACGGCTGGTTGTTCGTTCCCTGGCACAGGATGTTCCTCTACTTCCATGAGCGCATTCTTCAGAAAGTGCTGAACGACGACACGTTCGCGCTCCCGTACTGGGCATGGGATCTCTCCTTGGACGTGAAACCAGCACCGAATATGATGCCAGCTATGTATGCGAATCCATCGTCCCCCTTGTTCAATCCCAATCGCAACAACTGCTCATTCCCGCCCTTCGTGGCGGACATGGACACGACTGGCGGCTGCCCCCTTCCCTTCAAGACGTCAGACTACCTCCGAATTCAGAACGACAGAATCATGTACACGCAGCTGGTGTTGGGCGCTCCCACGACCTCTTTGTTCTATGGTTTGCCATACAGGTTTGGGGACTTCGGAGGCGCGGGCCAAGGTACCTTCGAGGACATGCCTCATGGAACGATTCATTTGTGGGTTGGGAACAAGTACCCCGCCAGAAACTCCTCGTTACGCCAATATGACGACATGGGACGATTTGGTCGCGCCGCTTACGATCCCATCTTTTACGCTCACCATGGTAATGTAGACCGTCTGTGGAACGTATGGCTAGATCTGCCTGGGCGAGCGGGAGACTATCCGAAGGATCCTGTCTTCTTGGATACACAGTTTACATTCTACGACCAGGACGCTAATCTGGTGAAGGCGAACGTGTCACAGTTTCTCGACATCGAAAAGCTAAGGTCAGTAATTATATACCTGTCTCGAGCTTAATCTTTGTTTTCGGAATCCTGAAAGTTGTTAACATATATGTTGACTGATGTGTGCAGGTATAAATATGAGAAATCGCCGACACCGTGGGTAACGAACGGAGTGCAGAAAGGCAAGGAGAATTCCATTCAGCGGTGCAGCCCGCTGTCCAAGACAGCAGTAGAGACTTTGATCAGCCAGACACCGAAGCACAAGAAATCGGTGTTGCTTTCTGCAAAGCCGGTCACATTCAAGGTGAATCGTGGTACTCGCAAGAAGAAGGGAACTGAGGTCCTAGAGATTTCGAAAATTCACATCCCTGACGCTTTTCAGCAAGTGCATTGGAAGTTATATCTCTTCTTCCCAGGAGCGAATTTAACCAACAGCGGCGCGACTTGCCCCGAGTTTGCGGGCACCTTCAACTTCATTCCCGTCACAGGTCAGCCTAGATTCAATCCCAAGAGGGTGTGGAGAGTGGCCATTGGACCCAAATTGCAGCAACTCGGCATGGACTACGTCGACGACATAGTCGTCACCATTGTTTCAGCGCCGAGCGATGCCGGCTATCAGAATGTCAAGGTCGACAAAGTCAAGATCATCTACGACACGAGTCCCGATAAGACACTCTAAGTTGAAGCGACTGGTGGACGTTGATATTCATTCTTGCGGAAATAAGACATTTCATGCACGATATGTAGAAAACTTCAAATTGTAATAACACCGAAAACAGGAAGTGGAACATAAACACATGCAAAAGTGCACATATGTACTCCACTTTCTTGTTGCTCAGATTTTGAACTGCTCGATCAGTTGCACAGCTCGTGTTCCTGACTGTGTACTCCATGACGTTCATGACATTGCGAACAGATGTTTGCAACACTCTTGCAATGAATTTCCAACTCTGATTTGCGAAGTCTTGATTTCTTTCAAACCTGTTCTTTCTTGCTCCAATACCTTTGCATGAGAGCATAGGCTTCCGGTTCATGTGTGTACTGATACGATATCATACTGGTTGACAAAATTTGTCAATTGCTGTGTACTTTTTGAATTTGAGTGAAGAAGCATATACTATGTTGTTGTCGGTATACCCGGTTTTTGTGAACACATACAGTGTTTGTACAGTAAAGTCAAAGAAAAATTCTGCCACTCAGACTTTCTTTCACTCTTGGGCTAGTTTAGCAACATTTGTACGACTCATTTGGACTTTTATGGTTTGACTTCCATGCTTTTAAAACTTCCAATTCAACTTCAAATTAACCACATTAACCTCATGTTAAATGTATGTAACTTCAAAAACTGATGTTACGTACCCTAAATGTTGTGGTAACTAATTTCACTTTGTAAAAATTTGTCGACTTGTTTACATCTCTTCCTTGTTACAACCTCACGTAAATATACAAAACCGTTGAAGTTCAATGTCCAGACCTCACAGTTATTTCTCATTTACTACCAGGGCTCCTTAGTGCCGACTACCTAGTCAATTGAAGTAAACTAAACATCCCTCTACATAACACCTGATCATAAATCGTCCATATAAATCGTCCATCGTCTGGCATCGTTATTCAGCTCTTAAATTATTCTTCATTCTGCCTGTAGCATCACCTATGCTCCTGTGCTGTTTCCTACTTCCTTAGAGCTCAAGTTAGTTCGTTGTTCAAATCTCGGAGGCGCAGGATTATGGAGTATTAGATTAAATGAAGCTGTGAAACGTCTTCAATCCTTGCTGAGAATTAAAGGATTTAGTCACTGAAAAGCTCCCCACTCGATGCACTGAAGATCATATGAACCCACACTTTAAACCGCCGTGACCTCTCCGCTGTGCGCATCGGCATACACTTCGGAAGCACTCCTTAATCGCCGGTGGGCTCCGGAGCTCGTGCTCTCTCAGTTCCGGAAATTCCGGGATTAAAAACCCTAAATTGATTAGTGCACTTCGGTACGTGAATTGAAACGTTTCTTTTTGTTTTTGTCGTGGCGTCCCTTAACGCAACTATTACTGCACTCGAGGGGCTTTTGTACTAGGATGCGTGGCAGTGATCTAGAGTAGAACCTGAAACGTTTCTGTAGTGTTTTTGTCCTTATGCGCCATATTGATATGGGTCATGGCAGATTGCATAATGGCAAGCAGGCACTTTGTCGTCTATGCAAGCAAGTTGTGGGAGTAGCATTGGTAGTCATGTATGTGAGTACTTAGGGTGATATAATGGAGGCGACAGAAGTTGCCTCAGGACTGATGGTGTTGCCCATCATCGGATCGTTGCACCTGCTGGGTGCAAGCCCTCACTAAAGCTTGACGAGATTAGCCAAAAAGCCCCCGCTCGATTGAACTGTGCTGTCAATGTACTGGGCGTGGAAGTAGGCAACAATAACCTCGTGAAGGAGTTTGGTGCAATAACGTAGGAGTCGAACTGCGCTGTCAGTAGCGTGGAGTTGGGCGACGTCTTCTACCAACCTTCCGGACGTGCAGGCTCCGGAACTCGCTGCTCCGGAACTCGCTGCTCCGGAACTAGGAGCGCGTATGGATCGGTTCTACCGCACCATGCATGAGCGACTACGAGCAGTTACAAAACACAAGAAGGTTGCTACCACCGACATGAACGATTCGACTCCGCGGGGATAGCTCAGTTGGGAGAGCGTCAGACTGAAGATCTGAAGGTCGCGTGTTCGATCCACGCTCACCGCAACTTCTTCTGTCACCACAACCTGGTTCCACCCTGAAAATCTAGCGCCTAGAGAGTTGTACGAACTGCTGTAATTGTTTCACAAAAATTAACTGCTTTCAAGTAAAACTTAACGATTTACAACTCCACTATCACACCGCTTCTCGATGGATTGCATTTTGCAGCATTGCTTACCTTTACGACTCAAAACAGTTTCGATGAATTGTGCACAGCCCGGGACGTTACACGTGCAGATTAAATAGAATGGTGAAAGCAGGGGTCCACGATCACCCTGTCTGCTTGTTCAGTAGGTCGTGATGGTGTGCGTTCCCTTCGTGGTCTGTGGTTCGGTCTTGGTTAGCCACGCAACCGTGCTTCTCAATCTGATCAACTCTATGTTAACATAGTAAGAAAAGTAAAAAATCATACTCAGTCTCTACATGAAGGTATCATCTGTTGGAATGCTACGTCCTCTGTAGCCTCGTCTAATTTGCCCCGAACAACTCGATGGTCTGATCTCGCGAAAACTAAAAATTGCTGTTCTCGATGGACCAACCTTGCCGAATAATGGAAATTAAAGGCGAAGAGGAAGCCAAGAATCGGTAATGAATGTAGCTCTTCTACAAATCTACAGCAATTCTGAGAGTGTAGCAATGAGGGACTGACTGAAACGAACGGATTCTGTGACGGTCCAAGCCCAGGTGCAATACTTACATTAGCCATTGGCCATCTCCGCAATTGCACAAAATCGGCTCACCTAAACTTACTACCTTTTCAGGAACTCGAAGCTTGAGAACAGAGCCGATTCTTACAATACTACTATCATGTTTCACGCATGTGAGTGAGTGAATGTGCTTCGTCTAGCACGATCGGCTCTGACAGTAGACACTCCAAAATTTTCTGGTTTTTCATAAACATTATTCTACAAATTCTATCGAACGTTTAATGAACGGAATGCCCAGCTCCTCTCTAGATACTTTCATCTGATCCACTTCCCAACATGATACCGACTGTATTGTCAGGCAACTCTCCAGAATCCGGAGGACCCAAATCCAAAAGCAGTAATGTTTTGTCACTATTTATTACCCCGGGCTCAGTTATTACAACTCAGTAACTCCTCCGGTCTATTTCCAGATTCAATCGGCTAATACAAATTTTTATAGTGCAAAATTGCGGTCCAAACGTGAAACTTTGAATTCGAAGTGTTGCTGTTCAAGTTTTTGTGAAAGGAGTGATGAATATCTTCTAGGTAAGAACTTTTTTTGAGACAACCATAGAAGCAACTGAATATTCTGAAAGAGTCATCATACGTAGAATTCAAATAAATAACACTCCTCGAATAAAACACTGAAGAACTCCATGTCAGAATCTAACATTTAAACCTTTGAACGGCCTGAATGTCTTCATCTATTGTGTATTTTTGAAAAAACTTCTAGCTGGAATCTCAAATCAAGTCTTGGCCTAGTGGTAGCTCTTTGTGTAGATGTCCAAAAAGATCTCATATGGACAAAATTTGAGTAAGATATGGCCATTTGAAAATGCCGACAATTGATTGTTTGGTTTTCGTATGTCAGTATCAGTGCCCAATCTGTGGGTACATTCAGCTCGACTCAAACTCAGCTGCCATTGAATTGATAATTTGAATATTCCCACTATAATGAAATACACGTTTAAAATTGAAGAAGATTAGTGTTGCCAATCAGCGAAAGTGGGACTAGCATGTCAATTACTTCCTGTGTCAAAAACCACCGCAGTCCCGAAGACCAAACCTCTGTCGTCAAATGATATACGCAAAAGATCTGCAGCATATGCACACTATATCCGGGACAATATAATTTAACTGAGAATGCACTCTTTGAAAATCTAGTTTTGATGGTTCAAGGTTCTAGTACCAGGAAGAATGCTAAAAACAATCTACCAACTCGAACTCAATTTGTATTCGGTCGTGTTAGTAAACGCAAATTTTACTTGGGTGTGTTACGACACGTCCGGTTGTACGGCCTTTTAAGATCTATAAACCTCCCTTACATTGAGGATTTCGAGAACACACATGCATTACTAGGAGGATTCCATCAGGCATCTGCATACGTTCTGTTGTCGACGTTTGCAACGCCAATCCAGTTTTAGTGTATTACAGACTTGAGGCAAGTACATTCGTTGCATATACAGGTACCAAAACATTGCTCAATAACATATTGAAAAAAGTCGCAAATCCACACGTTACGCTAGTTGGTAGCATGGAATGATCTTTAATACATGGCTTGATCAAAGATATTCAGGCACATATGAAAATTTATATTATGTTTTTGTGAGAAATAGCTACAAAGCAGCAGATCGTATGCAAGATACGAATAGACAAATGGGAAAGCGCTCTGAGAAATGTGCTACAGCACAATGTATTATTGAAAAGAAATCAAAGACCACTACACAATGGAAGGAAGTTATTCACTGTGCTTACACTTCACACCGCTTAAGCGCAGCTGTGAAAGACAACACCAGCGCACTACAAACACTCCTACGGAAACATCTGTGCAAGGTAAGAACTATCAATGTACAGCAAGCTTATGTACGGTGGTGGAACGTGGTGGAACGGACAGAAGTCCTCGATCTTCATATTAAACGAAATTCATCCAACACTTCCACTCGAGTATATGAAGATTTGAACGAAACGGAACTTGATTAGTCTCTCCCACTCGTTGAGTTTGAATTCAAAAACTTTCCCGCGCACGCTTTGTTGAAGTCGAAAATCATCCCTTAACGTACGGTGGAGTTTCGGTAAGTCCAAGAAGAGACACAGATGAAGAGAAAGCTTCCCGTGGCACAACTTTAGTAAAGACATCGGCGAGTTGATTTTTCGTATTGACATACTGGATGTCCATTTGTCGCTTATTAAACTTCTCCCGAATAAAGTAATACTTGCGCTCAATATGTTTCGTCTTCTTGTGGTAACGCGGATTCTTCACAAGATGAATAGCACCCTGGTTATCTGAATAGAGGATCGTAGGAGCATCTTGAGGAATGCCAAGGCTTCTGAGGAGATTAGCGAGCCATAGCGTATCTTTCAAAGCCTCAGCAATAGCGACAAACTCAGCCTCGACAGTCGATTCAGCTGTGCACACCCCTGCCTTTTGCTCGTCCAATCTATAGCTCCATTGCTTAGAATCATGACGTAGCCGGTTCTTGACTTCCTGTCGTCTTGGTCATTTGAGAAGTCGGCGTCGCAATATTCATGAAGAGTCAAATGGTTTATCGAACCATGATAGAGAATTCCGAAATTAGTTGTGCCTTTGAGATAACGCAAAATCCGTTTGGCAGCTATCCAATGCCGATGTCTCGGCCGGTCGGTGTCATGGTTGTCATATTGGACAGATTACTATTCATTTCATGTCCTATAGGACGAGTTACCATTTATCAAATGTACCTTTCAAGTACATGTGATGAATAGTAACTCGTCCTGTAGGACATGAAATGAATAGTAATTTGTCTGATATGGCAACCATGGTCGGTGTATGTTGTAACTCGACTAACAGCGTAGCAGATATCAAATCTTGTAAGAACCATTGCGTACATAATCGATCCAATTATCGCTTTGAAGGGTATCTCAGGGCTCAAGGGTTCATCTTCCGGGTCGTCCCAAATAGGAGAATGTGGATCCGCCGGTGTAGAAACAGGATTCGCATCTGCCATATTGAAGCGTTTCACAATATCATCAATATACTTAGATTGGTGTATGAAAATAGAACCTGTGAAAGGATCTCGTTGAATTTGAAATCCAACGTAGTACTCCGCGTTACTCCGCACGACTTTGAATTCTGATTCGAGGTGCTTGATGATAATGTCGAGTACAGTAGGATCCGTAGAACATGCCATGCCATCGTCTACAAAGATACCAACAATCGTATCTATCTCCCGGGTCGAATTAACTCGGTAGTAAACGAAGGAGTCATAATCGCTTGGTGTAAGATCATGTCGCTTAAGAAAATCGTCGAATTTCAAATTCCACTGCCCTCCAGACTGCTTGAGTCCATACAGACTCTTGTGAAGTCGACAAACATAACCTTGGTGATTGACATCCTCGTATCCTTCAGGTTGCTTCATGAAAATATCTTCAGCTAGGTCACCATTGAGGTAAGCGGTACCAATGTCAAATTGCATCAATTGCATCTGGCGAGCCGCTGCTACAGCAAAAATGGTACGAATAGAAGCATGTTTGATTACGGGGCTATATGTTTCCTCATAATCAATACCAGCAACTTGGCTATAGCCTTTCGCCACAAGTCGAGCCTTGTATTTGTCAATCTCTCCAGAAGCCCGATACTTCAACTTATACACCCACTTGTTCGAGATGATCTTCCTACCCGGAGGAGGTTCAACAAGAGTCCACGTTCGGTTATCAATGAGCGATTGGTATTCTTTGTTCATGGCATCCTGCCAAGAAGAAACATCCGGTGACTTTAAGGCTGCCTTGTAGGTTTGTGGCTCCCTGTATGTACTAGCTGAGTCAACCAAAGCTGCATGGGAACGTCTAGTATGACTGAGCTCCTCATCTGATAAGTTTCCTTCAGCAGCATAGATCTCCGGTATTGAGCGAAGTTTAGGTATATTCGGTGAGGAATCATAGTAAGGAGAAAAATTCGATGAAGGTTGACTGCTCAAAACCTGAGGTGAAGACTGACGTTGATCGGTAACCATTGGAGAAAGCTCTCAGTGGAAGAGAAACTGAAGAGTTTTCCTCCATAATGTGAGTGTCAGCCGTAGGCAAGTTATCTCCCACTGAAGAGTTACGCATGATGGAACAAGGATTGTCTAGCGATTTGGAGAGAGAGCCTTCCATATCTTGTGAACAAGGTCTTGTGGAATTTTCACTCGTGTCGGAATTCGGAATATACGCTTCAAAGTCCGGAAAGATATTGTACGGAAGGTCACTGATTGTAGAATGTTCACCTAGAAACAGTGTTGAACAATAGTTCAAGGTCTTGTCAAAGATAACGTCCGAACGCTCGAAAACCTTAACGGTGTTTGGTTTCCAAAACCTCCACGCTTTGCTCACGTTGCTGTAGCCGATAAAAACAACACGATCACCATGAGCCTCGAACTTAGTACGAGACCGCTTGTCAAGAAAGATGTATGCTATCGTTCCAAAAACACGGTAATGACTGATGGCAGGCTTCCTGTGGTTCCATAATTCGTACGGTGTTCTGATCCCAACTTGTGTGTTTATTGCTCGATTGAGAAGATACACCGCTGTACTCATGGCTTCTGCCCAAAGCTTCAAAGGAACGCTGGTAGTATGTAGCATACTACACGCTGACTCTACAATGGTCCGGTTATCTCGTTCGACATATCCATTTTGTTGAGGTGTGTAAACTACACTCAGCTCTCGGATAATTCCTTCTTTCTCTAGAAAAGTGTTGAACTCAGTATTATAGAACTCCGTTCCTTGATCCGTATGTAGAAACTTGACATCATTGCCGATTTGTCGGGTGATAAGCCGAAGAGCTTGGATGACGTAAGAAAGAGTTTCCGATTTCTTTTTGAGAACATACATGAAACGGTATGAGGTACAATCATCTTTGAGAAGAAGATAGTACACAGCACCACCGAGTGATGGTTTGGAAATCTTTCCACTCAAATCCGCGTGAAGACGCTCGCCTGGTATCTGTGAGCGTTGTTTATCCGGAACAACTGAGTATGAAGCCTTGTGTTGTTTTCCATAAACGCACCCTGAACATACATGGAGAAGCTTCGCCGATGGAGCAAGAGAAAAATTCTCCAGACTCGAATGAGTGCTCATTTTCTTCATAGTGTCAACGTTGATGTGTCCCATTCGACGATGCCATAAACTCGGATCCGTAACGAGTCGCGAGGTGTGTTGAGAGCTTGGGTTTACGTGAGAGACGCAACAACCACGGTGGAAGAGGATAGAAAGATAACTCATACAATGTGCCAACTCGCACTCCTTCCATTATCTTTGGTCCTTTACCAAAATTTCGATATAGTGCGCACGTCCCACCGAGAGTGACAAAAGATATGCCGGATAAAGAAGCCAATCCGACAGAGAAGAGGTTTCGTCGAAGATCTGGGATGTACAGAACTTTTCGGAGCGTGCCATGTTGCTGAGAACCATCAACCGTAAGCATAATATTGATATCACCCGTTCCTAGAACCCAAACGTCTCGATCATCGGCCACAGCAACAGACCATTTGCCAGGATCAACTAGAGTAAAGTTTGAAAACCAATCTCTATGTTCAGTCATATGCTCAGGGTGAAAGCACACTAGACCCATGTACTTTGGGCGTCACAAACACAAATTCTGGAAGGTCTCAACTTTGTACTTCAGTTTTGCATATGTAAAACTTATATTTTTTGATATGTTTTGCATGATTTGGGTGACATAATGCTTGAGGATGATTTTCCAACAACCAAAGTCTAAAAATTCCTTAGATTTCTATGTGTACTTAGTAGATTTGTCATTTTGTTCCTGGGGTCACAATGAAATTAAGAATGCAAATGTACTCACCACGGGCTTGTTAGAACATTAAAGTTGTCAACTGTACTTGTTTTGAAAGCATAATATGAAGCTCTTTTAGATACTTGAAGTTGATATAGAGTGGAGAGCCTTAATATTTGTGGTTTTGCAGTTTAAGACCAAAATTCTTCATCAAAGCATAAATGCCTCAAATTTTAACATTTTTTGGTTTTTTAAAGTGGAATCCTGAGTACCGGAATGAGTTCTTCTTTGGAACCATGTCAAAATTCAGAAAAAACCATCGTAATGGCAATTCCAGTTTTTGCCGTTCTTGGGCATGAAAAGTACTGTTGTGTTCACTCAGACTCAGTACATCATGTACACTATTTTGATGACGTGGCAAACTGCCGTCCGAGTTGTGCAGTAAAGGCGCCCGTCAAGCCGTCACCTGCCACCAAGTCAGGGGCGGCGACCTCTGACGTAATATTGAATTTGGCGGTTATCTTCTCCAATCCAATGTACGCATGTTTGCTTCGAATTCGTGTTCTACGTTGTCACGGAAAAATTTCTTGTGCACGCATGTTCTCGTTCATGGAGTCGGAGCAAAACATTTGCATGCTTGTACCGATAAGTCCTAGGTAGATTGTCTATCTTCAACGTCGAATACTGTTAGTTGGCCATCAGTTATCTACTTTTCTGCGCTTCTTTTACGTTTAGGTTGGATCCAGGGCTGACAGGCCAAAGGCACCCACGTCTTCGGAGGGACAATCGCACGCAGACTTGGCTATGGCTGTAATGAAGTGAAGGGACGATCGATCGACGTGTAAGCTGGTGAGGCGCGTTGCAAGAAAGCCAGGATTCACGAAGCTGACGTGATTGATGCCGCGCATATTGGGGCCGACCTTTGCCTGTGTCATAATAAGGAGGAGGTCTACCTTCGAAGTGAGCGTGCACTTCGGCTGTTGCGCTGTGCTGTCGTAGCAAGGCTCAGCTGAGTTTGGTTCGGCCGAAAGTGACCCGCAGCCAGGTCTTTGGCTCTTTGCGCTGCCAATCTCGCGGTCAGCAGTCGATGTGCCCCTGCCCTTCCGTTTCGCTCGGCTCTGCACTCTCGGTAGTCACACAGTTCACGCAGGCTACTTCTAAACCCATCCATTCTGAAATTTGCTTACGTTTTGTAATGGGTGATATTGCAAAGAGACGCCGCGTGCGTGAGGGAGTGTCTCGTCCAGGTCCCGCCCAAAGACTTGCAGAATGTGCAGAACGTGAGGCGCGTAGAGTAGAAGTTGCTGAAGCAGCTCGAGAGAGGAAGCGTAAACAGAGGTTGCGTGATAAGGAGAGAAAAGAGTTCCTTACTGATTCACCAGAACATGCTGCGATTTCACCCCTCTCTGTAAGAAACTCATATAGGATTGCAAAGAGCGTTTCCAATGCGATTGTAGACCTTCTTAGTGCATGTCCTGATCTCATTAGCAAGAAACAAGTTATGGAAAGGGTCTTGGATCACCAGCTAGTTTCCGGATTTTTGCCTGATTGTTACCACCCTCCTCAGGAAGCACGTGCTAGGGATGCGTTCATAGAGAGCTTTAGGCATGAGTTTTCAATCGTGAAAGTTGCAAACTCCCATGATCTACTAGCTAGAAAATCAGCGTTGTTAGATGCAGCTGTGAGTAGTGGTTTTTCAGGAGTTGCTGCTTTGTCCAAAGTAGTAGGATCTACTCGAGAAAGTATTTCTATTGCTTACAAGAGAAGGATTCAAGAAGTCGTAAAGGACGGTTCAGTTCCATCAATTCCAAAGTTACGTTTGTGTAGGCTAAAAAGAGAAGGCATCTCTGACTATGTTAAAGATTGTGTAGTGGCTTGGTGGACATTGCAAACCAAGGTTTCTCCTAACAAGAAGGATGTTGTGAGACACAGAGTAGGAAGGAACGACTGGCTTCCCCCGCACCCTACTCACTATCTCTGTGAGACCCAGGTATTTCGACTTAAACTTGTTGCAAGTGTATTTGGCGTTTACTGCAAGGTTTGCCTGCAAATGTCGATTTGAAGGAAGTAGGGTTTATGTGAGTTTTACGTTTATGTAAGTTTCTGTTTTGAGGTTTCATTCAATAACTCGGAAGTATAGTAACTACTTGTGCTATGTACGAGTTCATATTAGTATGAAGTTTTCACACTCTTGTAGTATCTATGCGTTACTTAGTGTGTACTTGCCTAGTAATTCAGTATTGTGTCCTCATACTTCATTACCGTCTCGTGAACTTTCGATGTGAATCTCTGCACTACAGTGATTTACATCAGTACTTTTGTTTTGAAGCACTGGCCTAAATGTCCTTTATATCATGTTTTAGTACATGTTGTAGTTGGAGTTCATCGTTATATACACTTAGGTGTCATCTGACCTATGAATTTGTACATTTGTAGTTTTATCAGTAGTGTTGCTGTGAACTATAAGAAAGAGTACAGTTTGTGTAAGGGTTTTGTACAGTTTGTAGTGGATGAACTACAGTCTGTAGATGATTGACTACATTCAATAGCAATGCAGTGAGTCTTGTACTTGGTGTCTTAGTTCTTGTAGCTCATGAGGTACTTCTTGTAGTTCATGGATAGATATTGTATAGAAGTAGGTACTCTTGTTGTGAACATTGTTGTTGTGTACGTGAGGTTTGTGTTTATTAATGTGTATACATGTAATCAGTAATTACTTTCATTGCATGTTGGATGTAGGCGAGGTAAAGGTGCCCTGATCAGTGTGTACTTTGTCTTGTACTTTTGCAGACATCATTTTTTCAGCGGTTTATGGAGGCACATCCGGAATGTAAAATTAGGTTAAGAGCTTTTGAGAAATTGAAACCATGGTGGGTGAAGAAGTTGAAAGAGCGGAACACGTGCTGCTGTATCTACCACGTGGAAATGGACATGATGAAGATTGGTTTGACCAATCTTAGAGATAAGTTGAGGGGATTCCATTCTACAACAAATTGTGCTTGTAGTTGTTTGGTATGTGCAGGGCAAGAGCATGACGATGGTTGTCAAGCACATGATCGAGTGTACAAGCATATTACTCTTATGTGGGAAAGTTGTATGTGCCCGAAAGGAGAATTTGATAGGTTCCACAAATTAGATTGTCTAGTGGGTCTGTGTCCCGATTGTGGTTTTCGTAACTTTGATATTTGTCCTCGTGAAGTAACTGATGAATCGTTCTTATTGAAGTAGAAATGTTTTGAGTATTACATAGTTGGAAACCATGGTGAAACAGGTCAACCAAAGAAACGCCTTCGAGAGGCGTTTAGGGAGACTCCAGTCCTAGATTTTTTGGCTTACATGGAGAAGACGGTGACTAAATTCATTGGTCACAATTTCAGAGCTAGGTGGCAAGATGAGCAGTGCCGGATAATGACGAAGAACATACCTGAAGGAGTACTTGTTTCTCATATTGATTACGCTAAGAATTATACATTTGCTATTCAGAATGAAGTACAGAGTATGTATTACTTCAGTACATCTGTGACTATTCTTGTGCACATTTCGATGTTCAGAGAAGGTGACGTTGTACATAAGAGTACACACTACTACATTTCTGACGACAAATGTCACGATTCTGCATTTGTTCAACATTGTTTACTGAAACATTGGAAGTGGGCTGAAAGTTTAGGTGTTCCATTCCAAGAGCATTGGGTGTTTTCAGATGGGTGCAGTTCGCAATTCAAGTGTGCCACGGCGATGTATTTTGTGGCGAGGTTCCCTTATTTAACTGGGGGTTGTTTGATGCGATGGAATTACTTCGAATCCGCTCACGGGAAGGGCGAGTGGGATGGTGCAGGTGCTGTCGTTAAAAGGGCACTACGGCAAGAACAGATTCAAAATCCTGGGAGGCCTCTCCAGAATGCAGCCCAAGTTGTGGAATTCCTTAGAGAAAATTACTCTAACCGTGTAGTCACACACTACACGTAGGCTACTTCTAAACCCATCCATCGTGAATTTTGGCATGTTGAATCAAATGAAGTCAATCATGCGGACAATACTGCGAAATGTCGAACACTCTTGGGATCTAAGAGTTTGTATTCCATCATGGGTTTCTCAATGACTGATCCAACTCTACTGAAAACTCGTGAGTTATCATGTTTCTGTGTTTCGTGTGTAGATTGTGCTTGGAATAACTGTGAGAACAAGTCCCATGTGAAGGAGTGGAAAGTAGAACGTCTGAACCCCTTTATTGCAGGGACACTACCTATACAAGTTGCACACGATGATGATGAAGTTAACTGGCAGAATGATGGGTTGTGTGAAGACCAGGGTTCCTTGCTGAGTGTTGGGGACAATTTCATGGTGCCTGCTGAAGTGGACAACGATGAAGGTGTCGATTACCACATCCTGCAATGTCACCGTGAGAAGCATGTCTTGGAGGAAGATCATACTTGCCCGTGGGGAAACGTTTTCAGTGCGGGAGATGAAGTCGTGGTTGGGAAGTACTACAAGAAACGCGGAACAAGTGATAAGACGTATGTGCTTTGTAATAAAGCCGTTGTTGCAACCCTGGATGCCAATCTGGTAAGGGTTATTAAATTCCCTATCATACTTGCATCTTACAGAAGTAAGGGATCACCACTGTATCAAATAACAGCCGACGCGAAAAGGCTATGTGAGAACGCGATGAGCGACTGGTGGGCCTTTAATTCGGTATGAATCATGGAGTATAAGTTTGTACATTCAGTATAAGTTTGTACATTCAGTATAAGTTTGTACATTGAGTACATTATGTTTATGTTATGTTCAGTTGATGCATTAAGAAATTTTATGGAAAGTAATTCAAGTTTCGATATAATGTACTGAGAAGGTTAATCAACTATAGAAGAGTAAAAGTCATCTACCTAATTGTATATTTAGTATGCATGTGAATGGTGTATACTAGATATACAACATGTAGTTCTTAGTGACTAGTACTTGTCACGGACCCCTGCAAGACGGACTTTTGCACTTGCAACCGAATGTAGGCACGTCTGGGTCATGTGTTAAAAAGTCGGTTTTATAGTCCCACGTGAGTTCTTCATTGGGCTCAATTTCACGTAGGGTAAAAAAGGCAATCCGGTAGAAGCTCCTATCACTTCTCCCTACCAACACTGGGATGTCAATCAAATTTGCATCTTCACACCTGTGCACACATTGAATTTGTACAATATCTATTAGTTGTGGTGGTAGAAATACTCACCATAGTGCAAAACAATGAATCCAAAATAACACATGGGCACAGCATGGAGCCTTACCGGTGGTTTACGAACCTCGCTACATTTCCAAACCTAGTTGCATCCAGACATAAGGCAGAGTTGTCATCCGCACTTGTCTCCAATATCCAATCAGCATCACAGTGTACACTGTAACCCGAGACCCCACCATTTTCCTCGTTTCTCTCCATCTGCTCGGCATTTGTCAATATCTCCCCAGTCATTTCAAATACAAATGCAGCCTTCGGAATGCGGTCCCTTGCTCGAACACCCCACCCTTTCTCGTCAGTAAGGAATACCTCCACTCGATATGTCATCCCTCGTTGCACAATTCGATTTCCACACATCTTATGACACCCGCACTTGATATTACACTCAGCTATAAACATCGGGCGCACAACGGAGTCACACAGCAAACCCGTCCCAAAATGGGCCTTGTTGAAACAGTAGCACTCCTCGGATCCATCGGGCTTTCGCTCCTTCTGTTTGGCCTTGAGAAATGAATTGCGGAGTATTCCTCCGTGAGTGTAAGCAAACCGGCCACTTGGGTCTGAGGTCGCACACTCAAAATAAAACTTCATGAGGCAATCTCCCTCAGGAGGGCACTTACAGTATGCACCCTCGTCAATCTCAGAAAGCACCTCGTTCACCTTAGCGTCTTTGTGTACTACGCTTGTAGTTACATATTGGAATACGGGAAATGGAGTATACGAAACCACAACGGGAATTGGGAAATTCTCAAGTCCTCGGAAATGTCTTCAATCATGTATTTGGGTGGTCCGGATCTATTTCCTATTGTTCTGACCCACACACGACAACATGAGATCCCCCTCAAACCCAATCATCTCGCATTTACCAAGACAAGTCAAATATACGAGAAAATAATGCATTCTTAGATATGAACTTGGTGTACGATGAAGTGTCCATATTGTACAAAGTGCATCGCCCACAGTGTACCAAATGATTACATACAATATGGACACTTTCATCACAAAGATGGACACTTATGTTCGCCAAGAATTGGCCGCGGACTACAAGTACCGAAAATGAAGGCAATACCGTGCTCTGACTCCAATAGTAGTGAAGAGAACTCAAAGAGAAAACGAGCTCTTAATTCAGTTGGAACCCATTACATCCATGGACACACTTAATATGGCCCATGTCACAACTACGCAATTCAAAAACCTCTGGCATGTGTACACGCCAGAAAAAACATGGACACACTGAATGTCTCCCATGTCACAACTACGCAATTCAAAAACCTCTAGCATGTGTACACGCCAGAAAAAATGGATCTCCTCAACGCTCATCGAAATCTAACACCTAGGTCGAGTGCACATAGTGGATAGTGCACACACAAACTTCTAAATATGCTAACTCTTTGACTTCCTTGTACTACGACCACGACTCGTATTGGCGCCTTTGGATTTGACAGTAGGAATTACCTTGCGCTTCTTCTTATGATATTTTTGTTTCGGTGAAGGTGATTCTGAATTGCCTCCACCTTCGTTGTTCACCTTCCTACGACCTCGCTTATTTGGCCCTGAGGATGGTGACTCGCATCTCCTAGAATCCGGCCCAGCCGAAGTTGCTAAATCAGAAAGGGACTTGTAATTTTGGCCCACCGAATGTAGGTTCTCCACCGCTATGTCCTCGTCACACTCCAACATCGGGTCATCAGGGATTGACTTCCCCTTTCCGCCACTCAGCTCTGTCTCCTTCTTGCGCGGCACAACGACGAAATTTTCCGCTGCATTCGCCATCACTTGATCCATTCTGACCTCCTCGGGCTCCACTCCTTGAGGTACCGGGGTTTGCACTTCGGGTTCATCAGCCTCAGGTACCGCGGTTTCCACTCCGGGTTCATCAGCCACCGCAGCCACAGTGTTGTTTTGCAACAACGACTTCTCTAACACTCTTGGCTTCCCTAAACTCCAAATCCAAGATTAAGTCAATACATTACAACATGCACGAAAGCTACAAGGCAATTTTGGTTTGAATTTGTACTTGCGGTTTTGGGTGAGGCTTCATTTCGGCATGCTCGAGGAGAAGATTTCCGCTGCCCTAGAGGGTTTGTAGCTGCTCCGGTTTTACTTGGGCTAATGGCTGCAATCGCATGCACCACAACTCCGGGCTTTGGGGCTGACCGGGGCTGCACCTCAGGGTTCGGGGTCGGGGCTGACGGGGGCTGCACCTCAGCGTTCGGGGTCGGGGCCTGACGGGGGCTGCACCTCAGGGTTCGGGGTCGGGGCTGACGGGGGCTGCACCTCAGTCCTTGGTGCTTGGACGGTGGCTGCAGGGGTTGTCTGAGACTTCGGTGCAAAGAAGAGGTTCGCGCCGCCACGCGCGGGGTTCGGGGTTGGGGATGACCGGGGCTGCTCCGAAGTCGTGGGTGCTTCGACGATGGCTGTAGGGGATTTACGGCAATTTGCTGGAGCAAGAGGTTGCGCTTCTCCCAGGGCGGATTTGAGGTGCACAAGTACTCCGGGTTGTACATTGGTGACGGCGGGGACGTCATCCTCCTCTGCGTCAGACTCCTCCTCTTCACCGGATCCCGCTTCTTCCTCACAGCCCCCCTCTTCTTCGTCTGATTCCTCCCCTTCTTTGTCAGACTCCTCACCCTTGCTTGCTTTAACCTCGTTCCCTTGGACGGTGGTGGGTGTGGGCTCTGCCTCCTCAGAATTGCCCTGCTCTACACCGCTACTCGGTGCAGGACCATCTAGCGACTTGTGCTCGAAGGGCTCAGGGCTTTGAGCAATTGCAGCGTCGCCCTCGTCAGAGTCGATACTGTCTCCCGAGGTGGATGGCAATTCACGAGGCATCTCCGGATCTGGCGCGTCATCATCTGAATCCTCGTCCTCGTCACTACCTAAAATGGGCTCTTCTCCTACCGGCTTCTTCAAAGACTCTGGCTGTAAGCATTCGAAGACGGCAGGCTCCACTCTCTTGCGCTTGTCTACACTCGAGGACGGCAAAGCAGCAATTGCAAGAGTTGTGTCGGATTGCTTGACTGCAGTCAGTGTAGTAGCAGGTGCGGGAAGCGTGGAATTCAGGACATCTGAAACACACAACAACCATTACAATGTACACAAATTAGGTCCAAAATGTATGCGGATGTACTGAAGCAGTTTGCAAAGTGAAGGTAAGATTGCTCAGAAGTACCTCTTACGCCTATTCAGTACTACTGGAATTGACCGATTCGTATCCTGCAAAGGAGTATTACTATAATTGATGTAGCTAATATACACTTTTGTATTGTTAGTAGTAGCCATTGCACACTCTGTAGTGTACAGAACGTAAGTACCCATTGCACACTCTGTAGTTCAACGAGACGAGAAAATGACACTAGTACAACTTCTCTCCTTCTTGTAGAGCTGGCTACTACACAATAGAAGTACTGGACCACAAATTACAAACACTATGTACCTGTAGTACCTATATTTTACTTATCATGTTGTATGTTGTATACTTATAGTAGCAAACCAGTGTAGAACAAGTAGACGGGTAATATGCCATTGTACACACCCGGATACTCAGGTACACTATAATCCGTGAACTACTAGTTTTACAGTTATCCTCGTACACACTCCGACGTTAGCTAAGTACTCAACTCGTAAAATGTGCATGCTACACGATAACAATACTACTGAACTGCTTAGTGACCGCCATGCATGTCGTGGACAAGACTACTCTTGTAGTGGCAAGAGTAGAATTCATCTGTACTTCTAGTACAAAACCGGCAGCACATAGACATCAGTAGGCTAAAATTGCAGCATGTATCCTAACTACGCAATTACTAACTTGCAATGAGCTTGAAGTGCACACACCTTCATGTATTGTGAATGAAAAGTACATTCACACACAGTAAATGGAGAATGTGCATGAAGATTATTTTGATGTAATCCATGATAAAGTAGCACAATCTCACCAGAATTGAGAGGCAGGAACGTTCTTGCTCGATTCGCCCTTGCATGAAGAACCTTCCCTCGCTCCTCAGCTAATCCCAGGGCTATCGAACGCTCCTTCACCTGGGCGCTTGGCTCACCCCAACTGAAACTCCTAAACCAATTTGGGTGGGGCAACTCGCCACATCCATCTGCCTTACATTTATGTCCATTTCCAAAAACCATCCAAGCACAATACGGATGGTATGCATGTCTACAGCTAGAAAGGACAACGTCTAAATCAGGAAAAGGAAACAAACAGAAACTACAAGTCCTGAAATCGATTGTCAGCTCCGAGGAATTGTCGTCTTTGTACACCATGGGCATCGGCCACACCGTTGAGTTGGTCTTCCCTCTCTTGATCTGAAACACCTCGTTTGTCATTGAATCGAATTGCCTCTCCCGAGCTGCACTCAACAACCGGACCTCCTCAAGCTCAAGGTCCACGAGACTCAATTCAGCCCTCTCCTTGCAAGTTTTTTTCTGTGCCCTTGCCAATTGTTCTTGAGAGCCCTCCAACTTGATCACCTCCTTGTGTGTATCTGCCCCCGTCGCCTTCAACCGGTCAATTTCCTCCTTTCTTTCTTCAACGTCCTCCTTGAAATTCTCTACCAAGTCCTGCAGCCGATCGAGTCTCTTCTTCACACCTTCTCTTCTCTCAGTGATCTCAGCCCTCCTGTGCTGCAAACCCTTGCATTCGAGGTGAACAACTTCGAGCAACCACTGCAAATCAGCAACCCTCTCTCCGCTTGCATCCTTCTTCCAACCTTGCAGATCACCCTCCTGATAAAGGGAGGCTCCCTGCACACAAACGGCGGACCCTAGCCCGCTCTCCGTTTTGCATTCGAACCAGCCTCCTTCCGTTTCGCCGTACTGCGAAATGACGATTACTTCGCAATCGGTCTCCTTCCCCTTCTTGCGAGGGTATGTCACCTTCCTGTCGATCGATCCCTTCAAAGGCTGCACAACCAAACTTCGCCATTCTTGGCCACGAACGTCGTGCTCGAGTTTCCGCTCCACTACCGACCGCAATGCCTGCAGCTTCGCCAGGTCGTCGAAGTAGCGCTTTCGCTGCCGCTCGTTCGTCAATTCACCGAACTCACACCAGTTGACTTGACCCTCCTTCTCCATATCACGCACCACTCCCTCGGCGAACTTGACCTTGGTCTGCGCTGGAATTTTCTGATTGGGGCAAGAGTACACAATGGGGTGTAGGTACTTCACCCTCGCAATCACGTCCTTGTTGGTGCAGCTGCTCCACACGAAGCCGTTCCGTCCGCAATCGCCAATTCGCTGGCCAAAGAGTTTCTTCATCTTGTCATAGTGGAAGTCCTTCGGCGCTAGTTTGTGAGGATTCACTCCTGTGTCGCTCAACTCCGGCCACTCCCTCTTAAAATCAGCAGCTGTCATCTTCTCCGGTGGCGGCTTCAAACGTCGGATCTCGGCGTCAACATCCTGCAGGGAGGTGTAAACCTTCTCTGGCTTAGTTGATCTCCTCACATATGGCCGCTTGGATTTTGCTGCGACCTCCTCCGCTCTATCCGAATCGCTCTCCTCTACTTCATCACGGACTTGAGCAAAGAATACGGCGATCGGAAGTAGTCGCCTTCCGCTTAGTCGCCCCTGCCCCTGCCATCTGCAAACGCAAAAGCAAACCCGACAAACGATCCGACCAAACCCTAACAATTGAGCACAACGAAATGGAGACAACGATCACAAACTAACTACAGCGGTGAACTCCAGCGGCTCACCCTACACCTAAAAGCCCCCTCTCTAAACTCACACACTCACGGCGCCAAAGGCTTTCCTCGCTCTACGTGCGATCGCAGTTCTAAACTACATCAATCAGAACTCTCTCAACGAAACTCAAAAACTGAAACTCAAAAACTCAAAAACGAAACTCAACTCCAGTCTCCAAAACTCTCCCTATCGACACTGTGCAACTAAGCTCACACACTCACGGCGCAATGGTGAGAACGCTCTCAATCAGCTACGTACGCGATCAACAAACGGCGGCGGGGAAGAGAAAATCGATGCGCGGCGGCGGGAAAGCAAGCTGCGGAAACCAAACAATGACCAGCGCGCTCTCCCTCTCTCGCCAAACAAACATCGCTCAACTGCGAGACGATGACCGGTGGTCACCGATCGTCCATGTTCGGGACCGGTGATCACGGTTTCAGCGAGAACACGTTCCAAATGAAGACCGGCTATCAACGGTGCTTGATTTATTGTAATCTTCACCCACTCAATTGCAAATCCAATGAAATTAATACATGCAACCCTAGTATGTCAAATCCTAAATGTTCATCATTGTAGTATGAATTTACCTAATTTTGTACCCATTAATCCTAGTTATGAATTTACCTAATTTTGTACCCATTAATCCTAGTTATGAATTTACCTAATTTTGTACCCCGTAATACTAGTTATGAATTTACCTAATTTTGTATTCCGTAATACTAGTTATGAATTTACCTAATTTTATACCTATTTTAGTATACAATAAACATATAAATACTTTTAGTGTAATCGCACATTTACTGATTAAACACTATTATTTCTTAATGTAGATTTGTTAATAAAGAAGATCAGGTCTGGCACATTTACTATTTACACACTATTATTTCTTAATTTAGATTTGTGCGTAAAGAAGATTACGAGTGGCACATTTACTATTTAAACACTATTATTTCTTAATATAGATTTGTTAGTAAAGAAAATCAAGTGTGGCACATTTACTATGATTTGAACACTATTATTTCTCAATTTAGATTTGTCCTTAAAGAAGATCAAGTGTGGCACATTTACTATGATTTGAACACTATTATTTCTCAATTTAGATTTGTCCTTAAAGAAGATCAAGTGTGGCACATTTACTATAATTTGAACACTATTATTTCTTATTTTAGATTTGTTAGTAAAGAAGATCAAGTGTGACTAGTGAGATTTTTAGTCTAACTCGTGAACTTCTATGGTAGTTTGATGTTCAAGTACGTTTCTATGATTTATTCTCTGAATTCATTCTTATAAGTATTGTAATTTCATTCAAATTGCATACAACAAATATGTGATTCCCACATCTCCAAAATTTAGTATTCAATTAATGCACCAAGATTGAACACATACACTATCATGTATTTTCTAAATAAACTGAAATTTTGAGATAATTTTATTCTTTATATCCATATGGAAAAGTCTAGATAGTACAACTTTTCAATAAATATTTGGGTTTACATCAAAACATGTCTACACTCTACACTTACTAAGTATGATATATAATATTTAGTCTTCAATAATTACTCATTATTGGATTCCTAAACTTGCACATCACTACATGAATTTTGGTTTGAAATACATATTTGATATCTACATAAAATTATGTATGATGTCAATAAAGTAGATATAAAACCAGATGTCCACGTTCATTTCTTGAAACCGCCAGATATATCATATCCAATAATATAAAATAGAATACAGTACTACACTTTTGATAAGATATTATATTTGTACGAGGGTTATTCAACATGAGTCATATATAAACCCTACTTATAACAATTGTATAAATTAATGCATAAATATGCCTTTATACTTCCAATTTGGCTAAAATTCCCAAACCATCACCTCATCATTCATGATTCATCTTAACCCCTACACTATGAATTTCTAGAGTAGTCTAAAGAATGGCCATTATAAGTATTGTAAAAAAAAAAATTAAAAATGACATTAAACAATAGCCACACAATTATTACATATGCATTGTTCAAAATTTATGTATGATCAAAATCCACATTCTAAGCTCATGTTATGAATGCAAACAATGAATATTCAATTATTCAAATGCCTTCTTAGAGTAGATGTATGTGTTCTATGTAATCCTTCCTACAATTTAGGTATGAGAATAAGTGATCATAAATATTCATCCTTCATTCATCCATATTAATCTTATACATCCAGGGAGATGAAGAGTTTTACATATGCAAACAATTCACATGCATTTTTGAAAGGAGGTTCATTCTCTAGGCACGTGGCAGAAAAAAGTGTTTCATCATCATCTGTATTATGTATAAATTGAGTGTTTGTTCATAGCTTTCAAGACCTTATATTTGCTACCTAAAAGTCCCTATATACTAGGTAATTAGGGTTTTGGAATACATATTTATTATTTAGATAAAATTATGAATAATGTAGCTAATAAAGTAGATATAAAAACATCCACGCTCATTTCAAACCTCCAAATATATCATATCCAATAATATAAAATAGAATACAATACTCAATTTTTGATAAGATATTAAAATTGTATGAGGGTTATTCAACATGAGTCATATCTAAACCCTAATTATAACAAATGTACTAAAATTAATGCATGAACATGCCCTTATACTTCCAATTTCGCTACAATTCCCATACCATGACCTCCTCATTCATGATTCATCTTAACCCCTACACTATGAATTACTAGAGTAGTCTAAAGAATGGCCATTATAAGTATTGTAGAAAAATAATTAAAAATGACATTAAACAATAGCCACAAAATTATTACATATGCATGGTTCAAAATTTATATATGATTAAAATCCACATTCTAAGCCCATGTTATGAATGCAAACAATGAACATTCAATTATTCAAATGCCTTTTTAGAGTAAATGTATGTGTTTCGTGTATTCCTTCCTACAAATTATGTATGAGAATAAGTGATCATAAATATTCATCCTTCATTCATCCATATTAATCTTATGCATCGTAGAAAAGCATAGGTTTATCTATGCAAACAATTCATATGCATTCTTGAAAGGATGAAGTTCATTCTCTAGTCACGTGGCTAAAAAGGTCCATTGGATCCATTCCTCTCTTCAACTTGCCACCAAGACATTCCTTTCTTTAATGTCCAAATTTAATACTTGACAGGGAATCTTCTCCAAATTGATTTGCAACTTTGCACAATGTCAGACTACGTGGCGCACTAAGAGTGGATCACCCCAACACAATCAATCGGGACCCTTCAAATTCGGGAGCATTTATTGCCCTAACTGACGCAGTGCAGTACTCCCGCATGTGTACTCCAGAGACAGACAATGACAGAAATGTACTAAAGTGTACTGGACGGATCTGCAAAAAACTGCATGGGTCTAGCATGCTTTCACCCCTCAGTCGCACCAGTGTCCGCATACCACGTCCGTAAGTCAAGATTGACACTAAGTGCTTGAGAGTGTCGACTGATTGTCATGAACGCGTAAGAATCACTCTCAGCGGAGTTGCAATCAGAATCATGATTAGAGTTGCATGATAAAGGCTGACTCGTAGCAGTATTTGCATCACTCTGTTTTCGATTGTTAGAATTTCTAGAAGACTTCTCAGATCTCTTAGAATCAGACCGAGGCGGTTCCGGACATTCATCTCGCCAATGACGTGGTTTCCCACAATTGTAGCACAAGGAATTTTCCTTGAGTAGCCGGAGATGCTCCTTGTTACGCTCCTTCTCCTCTGAACGTTCCTTAATATGCTCTGGACGTTGATACTTTGAAGCGGATGAACTCGAGTTACGATTCGTACGAGAGAAAAAAGCTTTGTCCATCACACTCTCGACATTTCCATTCTGTAGCGATATAATGTTCTCCATCTGAAGAAGCCTCGTCTTAAGATTCTTAACAGTACGATCAGCATCGGCAAGATTCGTCCATGCCGCAATAATGCCGTTGTAACTCGGCGGGAGACTAGAGAATGTTTTGGAAATGAGCATGTCTTCTGCAACGGGCTTCCCGAGATCTTTAAGAAGATTTCCAAGAGCTAACACCTTGTTAACTAACATGTGTGTTCATGCGATCTCCTTGTACCATCTTGTAATCGAAGAAACTCGCCTCGACGGAGTAAATATTTTCCTGCGACTTCTGTTGATAGAATGAACAAAGAGTCGACCACATGCATGCAGCTGTAGTGCAGTTTACCAGGTTCTCGAGAACAGGGAGAGTAACAGCGGAACTGATCATTCGCCGAGCCATCGAGTTCTTTTTGTTCCATAATTCGCGAAGTTCCTCCGGCTCGCTGAGAGAAGGCGCTATCGAAAATCCGTTGATAACGTCCAGAACCATCTTCTCCTCAAAGCAAATCTCCATGTGGAACTTCCATACAGCAAACTTCGTACCATCGAAAACCTTCAAAGAATCGTCAAGTCGCTCCATTTTCTTCTATTGTCTATAGCGAAGAGATAAGGCCCATAACCTGTGAGAAATAGCTACAAAGCAGCAGATCGTATGCAAGATACGAATAGACAAATGGGAAAGCGCTCTGAGAAATGTGCTACAGCACAATGTATTATTGAAAAGAAATCAAAGACCACTACACAATGGAAGGAAGCTATTCACTGTGCTTACACTTCACACCGCTTAAGCGCAGAGCTCTGTGAAAGACAACACCAGCGCACTACAAACACTCCTACGGAAACATCTGTGCAAGGTAAGAACTATCAATGTATAGCAAGCTTATGTACGGTGGTGGAACGTGGTGGAACGGACAGAAGTCATCGATCTTCATATTAAACAAAATTCATCCAACAGTTTTTGTTCTCTCAGAGATCAACAAGAGCACCTGTGTGCCTATCGAATAACAAGGAAAGTTTTTGACCTTCACACTTGAATGCAATTCACTTGCAGGTTATAGGTGGACCCTAGATTCGACAATTTCAGTAATGGTACTAGTACTCTGGATTTTGTTCGGAAAGTGACCAAATGTATGTAAATTTGGACCACCTTTGGCCAATAGTAAGGCTATAATGTGTCAAGACTGTCGTCGTGATATTGTTGTGGCGCTTAGAATCCTGCCATTTCGATGAGATTACCCATGATCAGGCATTTCGTTGACGAGAATTGTGAAGCTGCAGAACAAGTTTGAGTTGAATTTGTACCCTGCCGTCATTTAACATGTCTCTCAAGCTCACTTCTGATCCGCAAAGGCCATTCTGTGAGTTGGATTCCGAAGCAAATGCGGCGAATGATTCTGGTCACATAAGCGTTAGTATACTCGCAGACAGATTCACGACTACACTCAATGGGTACACGGGTGAGCAAATAAGTGAATACTTCATAACCGGTTGTTGTCATTGTCAATGCTTACGTGGCTTCATCCCATTGCGCAACTCGTCCCATCACCATCACAAATTACAACTCACAACCTTCTCTCCTATCAACTTGTATCCTACACCCTTGGATCATGAAGATCAAGGGTTGCGATTAAAGAGTGCACAACCGGTTATGAACGATAACCGACTCGCCGCTACGCGGCTCGACCGGTTATCTAATCCATAATGGATCTGAAGTTGTAATGAAGTGATATAGGAATTATGAAGATTTCTATATCAAGAGAAAATACATGACTCTGTAGACCTCGGTAAGATAATTTGGAACCAGTTCAACTTCTCCCATTTTCATTATAGTTTCTCTTCAATCTCCCAATTTTATGAAAATGGTCAGATTTTACGGTGTACCAAATTTCTCAAACGTGTTCTAAACGCATACACGCTTAGGGGAGGCGCCTGCCTTAAGGTTCACCTACCTTAACCCTTAAACGTCAGGCCCAGCCCGAGGGGTTGGGTTTTTTTTTGAGAGAATCTTGCTCATAACTTACACTCCATTATACCAAATGGAATTTTTAAAATTCCAAACTGAGCACCTTAAAGAGATCTATACTTTCTTAGAATAGAGCTCACGCAAATTAAAAATAGAATAATGCTAAAAGTAGAGTTTTAAAAGAGATTTTGGGTGTGGTATCAGGACAGCATATGACGTTTAAGGGTTAACTTGGGCATATTGACATGGTTATGTAGAAGGTCACTAACACTCTCGGTCAAAGTGGTCCACAGACAGGGAAAGGAGGCTGGAATTTCAACGTTGGAGCAAAGTTTACAGCAGCAAATGGTGAAATGGGTTCGAAAGGTTGAGAATTGTTGACCGACGAAAAAATGAAGTAGCCGATATTAATGTCATCATCGTGCTCATGAGAATGATTGGAGAGTATCTAGAGAGTGTTTGCAGCGTGATGAGAGGGAGTTGGGTGCTTGATCTAAGTTAACCCCAAAACGCCCAAGTTAGCCCTAGGGGCTTGATTCCAATAGAATCTTCTCTGAAGCTCTCAGTGTACTCAACTCTTTACTTATATTTTGATGTCAATCTGGTCACCTTCTTATGATGCATTCAAAAAGTGAAATTTTTACAATCTGAATCACAATTTGTATGAGTGATTTTGTGCTTTGAAAAGATTGTGGTAGGTAGTTTGGGGTTGTACATAAGTTTGTAGGAGGTTGCAAGGTCATCATTGACTCGCTCATCTAAAATGCCCAAGTTCAAAAAGTGCACTATTCATGATGCCCAAGTCTAAAAGATGTTGAAATCGAGTTTTGGGCTGCCCATTTTAGACCCCATGGGCGCTTAAGGGTTAAGGGATCTCAATTTTCAATATATATATTTTTTGACCTCTTATTGTCTCCATTGTTGATTTTCTACATTTTGTATGACGGGTAGAAACTTTGAAGAGCTATTGTTTAATTTCTTCATTCGAGCTCAGTTCTTGACAACATCACTTGGGTGTGGTCCGAGTTCAAGTCTAGTTTGTGTGATAAAAATTGCAGACCCATACGAGAAAGTATGAATTATTGGCATGCATTTTAGTGCTTCTTGTTTTGGGATTTCAATAAGGCATGTTTTACAATTGCAAGCCAATTATGTCAAATCAAAAGTTGTTTTTCATGATCATAAGTATGATTTGAAGATAACTTCTCACAACTTTCTAGTTGGCCGCTTTATGACTTGAATAACTTTGGTATTGAACTTGCAATGAGGTTTCTTTTAGTAAAAAAAGTAAAGTAATGGATGGTTTTTGAGGAGCTATACCTCCTTCATCCATTGTTAGATTTTGACTTTACTTTTTGGGATAGATTCCAATGAGAAACCTTGTCTTAGTGATACTGATTAGAAACCTTAATAAGATGAAAGATATTTTGAGGATAAGGCATGATTTCAGTGAGTGCAAGTCTAGTTTTGGACTAGTCTATTAATTTTTTCAAAACTCTTTCATTGGTAGTATTCACTTTTGAGAAGCTGTCATTTGAGTCAAGAAAAGTTTTATGGAATTTTTGTGCAATGATGAATGTGGCCTTTTAAATATATTTGACAATTTAAAAGGCCATATTCATCAAGTTGAGACTATGTCTCATTTCGCATGATTTCAATTTTTGTACTAGGGAGATCTCATAGTTTCCGTTTTTTCATAAAACAAATTATTCTATATTCTCAATTGGTTTCTAGTATACATAGAAAATTTATTCTTGACTCAACTGAAGGAAAAATTCTGTTTAGAAAGCCGAACAAAGATGTATAGATTTTCTTAAAATCTTTAATATATGAAAAGTAAAGCCTTAAAGGGTACGATTCTGATATGGGTACCACTAAGACGCGTCTCATTATGTGTGACCTATGTGTAATTCATAATATATGTGCCAGAAATTCCATTTTTTAACTACATGTATACAACAATAGCCATGTCACCTATAATACCATATGGTAAGAATAATTTTTCGATAAAGTTTTTTTATCAAGAAAGTAGTTTAAAAAAAATCACACTATTTTGAAGGGGGTACCCATATCAGAACCGTACCCTAAAACATGTTTTTCCTTGGAGCAATCTAGCTTGGGCATGCACATGCCAAATCTTAGATGTCCCTCACACTTTTTGAATGTTTATCTGAATTGGTTTCGAAACTTTTTTGGCGGAATTTTTCTCAGAAATTTCTAAAACCTCTAATTGTAACTTATTTTACAAGGAATTCTTTTGGTAAAATGACAATACAATGAGGCAGCTACATGATATTGGGTCCCCTTCTTCCACCCCTGGAGCCCAATACAGTATGCAGTAAGGGGCATGCACCACAAGCCTTGGCTTGGTGATTAGGGCTTAGGCCCCCAATGAGGAGGTCGTGGGTTCTATTCCCCATGCCGGTGTGGTGCTCACCACTTTAGTCCAGGTGCCCAACTATTGTGGGGGGTCTGTGGACCTTGTTGTATGGGTACCTCAAAGCCCTTTGGGGGGATACTATGTCATGTATCTTCAAGGCACTAGTAACCACGCTAGAAACTAGCGTAGTTATAGTGTCCACCCTCGAGAGGGGGAAGTAGTATTGTTCTAATTTCCCCTTGTCAGGTGGCCATTGGTATATTAGCATTACGAACGGACACTTCATTCACGCCAGACCCTTAGAAAGGGACCAGAGTTTCTATCTATCTGCAGTAAGGGGCAAAGCCTAATTAACTCAAGAATAATTGTGGCATTTCAAAGTGCTAAAAAAAAAGGGGACAGTAAATAATGCCATGATTATACATGGATTGAGGTGGCTACTATTTTAGGTGATGGGAGCCAGGCTCCAAGAATGTTTTTTTTTTTAATATTTTTTTTTCATCGTACGGCAATCATGGGTAGCCCAAAATCTTTGCTGAACTTGCTGCCCCCGTGCCCACGTCTAAATTTGCTCGCTGACCTCCACCCTGCCCCCCACCACAACCCCATCACCCATTGGCTTGTGAGCCAGCCCAAGTTGTCCCAGTTGGGATCTGAAATGAACATCCTCAGTAAGAAATTCTAAAAAGTGAATCTACCTTCCATATTTTTTGCCGCCCAAACTATTTAGTACAGAGAGCACGTGGTGAAAATCTTAATAAAAAATATTAATTTTAGTCCCTCCACCTAAGCTGCCCAAAACAACAAGATTTTGTAAATCTTTAGGGGTTAAATCAAATTTTGGAAGATTTCATCCCCTAATGGGTAAACCTCAAGACTTTGAACCTTGAACTTCAAGTTCTTTTGAATTTTTATCATGATGTGATGAGAGGCAAAATATAGCACGTGATTTAACTAGTCCGTCGAAAACAAGTGTGAATTCATATTGGTGCTACATAGCTTACTAGTACTTTAGCTATTTTGCTGGGAATGCCCTTAAGGGTGGTGAACCCAAAGAACTGACGACCAAAACATGCGAAAGAATGTGAATCTCAGCCGAAACTTCAAAATGTTACAATGATTGACTGTTACAAGACGACTTGATATTAAAGAAGTTTGTGGTGACATCATAGAAACATTGTTCATATTATAGTAGAAGAGTGATATTACAGAGAAATTGTTAATTGTACAGAAAATGAGTGATTTTATAGAACACAGCCGTTTTGGGCGATGCATATTTATGGAAGTATTGGTGTCTCAATAATGACGCGCGTTTGGAATACCGCCATAATAACCGAGCATTGCGGATCCATTCATGACCCAACACAGTTGACCCAGTGCACATAACCATGTATTGTATATGATATCTTGCATAGATCTTTGTTCCAAATCGTAATATAAAATTTGGATTACTCTCCTAAGCTTCATAGAAAACTTCAACAAAGTGTCTGACCAATAATTAAAATGCTGCGTTTCCAGGAGGCTGCTAGAATCGGCCACTTACTGACTGGCTGCTGGGCTCGGCCCAGTAGCACTGACTACGTGCGACGAATTGCTGGCGCTGGGGTCCATCCCGATCTTGACCGAGTTGCTATGAGCCGGATTAGTAGCGCAACGAAGATCTGGAACATAAATACTCTGTTTTACTCAGTTTGAAACAATTAAGCTGAAGTTCAGGTTCTGCAATTAAAGCAGAAAGAGAGCAGCCTTCAGTTGCCACTTATGCTGCCGATTGTATCAGGACTTGTATCCCGTGGTTACGTACTAGTTAAGTACCGACAAGGTGTGGAATACTGATCAGGTTGTGAGTTGTAATTGCAGAGTTCGGAATGGTGTAATTCCTTGTCGAGGAGTTCGATCTGCTAGTGGATCAGTCATGGGGGCGATGAACAGGGTCTCCGATTTTGTCATGAAGTGTGTGTTGGCTCTGGTGCTCGTGTCTATGACGCTAGTCGTCATCGACGCTCAAGCCATAGGGGGACCCGTTCCCGCCGCCAACCTGCCGTATCAGTGCAACAGCCAGGAGAGATGTTGTATGCCGACGCCGTACCAGGGGAAGGAGATTTATCAGTTCGAGTACGAGCCCAACCTGCCCATGAAGACTCGGCGACCTGCTCACCTTCTCGATGCGGAGTTCATCAAAAAGCTCGAGAAGGGGTACAAGATACTCCGGGAGCTTCCCGACAGCGACCCACGGTCGCTGCTGAACCAGATGAAGCTGCACTGCCTCTACTGCGACCACTCGTTGTACTTCCCCGGAGTGGAGTACCCGCTTGCCATTCACAACGGCTGGCTGTTCGTTCCGTGGCATCGCATGTTCCTGTACTTTCATGAGCGCATTCTTCAGAAAGTTCTGAACGACGACACGTTCGCGCTCCCCTACTGGGCATGGGACAACTCCATGAACGTGACGCCTGCGGCCAATATGATGCCGGCCATGTATGCCAATTCTTCGTCTCCCTTGTGGAACCAAAACCGCAACAACTGCTCATATCCGCCCTACGTGGTGGACATGGACACGAATGGCGGCTGTCCCCTGCCCTTCAAGACGTCGGACTACCTCCGAGTTCAGAACGATCGAATCATGTACACGCAGCTGGTGTTAGGCGCTCCTACGACCTCTCTGTTCTATGGCATGCCATATAAATTTGGCGACTTCGGAGGCATGGGCCAGGGTACCCTCGAGGACATGCCTCACGGCACAATTCATCTGTGGGTGGGCAACAAGTACCCTGACAAAAACTCTACTTTCCACCCTTTCGACGATATGGGCAATTTTGGGCGCGCTGCTTACGATCCCATCTTCTATGCTCACCATAGTAATATGGACCGCCTGTGGAATGTGTGGCTGGAGCTTCCTGGTCGTGCACGAGACTACCCCGACGACCCTGCCTTCATGGATTCAGCATTCACATTCTACGACCAGGACGCTAATCTTGTGAAGGCCAACGTTTCGCAGTTTCTTGACATCGACAAGCTAAGGTCCGCAATTCTCGATCGCTGTCGATGTACTGCCTAAGCATAATTATGAAATTGTGATCGAGTTGTTTACATATTGTTGATGTGCGCAGGTATAACTATGAGAAATTGCCGACGCCGTGGGTGACGAACGGGGTGCTCAAGGGCGAGGAGAATTCGATTGCGCGCTGCAACCCGCTTTCCAAGACAGCAGTAGAGACTTTGATCAGCCAGACACCGAAGCACAAGAAGTCGCTGGTGGTTTCTTCAAAGCCGGTCACATACAAGGTGAAACGCGGTACCCACAAGAAGAAGGGAACAGAGGTCCTTGAGTTTTCGGGATTGCACATTCCAGACGCTTTTCTGCAAGTGCATTGGAAGATATATCTCTTCTACCCTGGAGCGAATTTGACCAACAGCTCGCCGATGTGCCCCGAGTTTGCGGGCACCTGGAACTACGTTCCCGTTGTTGGGCAGCCTACATTCAATCCCAAGAGAGTGTGGAGAGTGGCCATTGGACCCAAATTGCAGCAACTTGGCTTGGACTACGTGGACAGCATCGTCGTCACCACTGTGCCTCTTGGAGATTACTATCAGAATGTCACTATCGACAAAGTCAAGGTCATGTACGACAGAAGTCCCGAGGTGTCAATTTAGGGTTGCGCTAGCTCGTGGACGTTGATATTCATTCTTTCCGGTGACAGACCTTCCATTCTCGAGATTCAGCTAAAAGTAGCCTGCAGCTCGAGAATGGTATAACCGTATACAGGTTCGTATGCTTGAAAGCTGTAATATTATGAATTGGAGTTTTGATCTATTTGAATAATCCTCGAGAATGTCTGAAAATGCAGAATCTCTCGCCACTTGCACAACCATCTCCTGCTTCAATCCAAATTGCTAGATAGATCAATTCCTCAGTTGGTGTTCCTGGTTTCTTTCTTAAACTCAACGTACACGTTACCGACAAACTTTCATTCTACAAATTTCCGATCCAGGTTTTCGATCGTTGATTTTCTTTGTGAACCTGTAATCCTCGAACTGTGGAAAGCTATTCCGAACCCTTAGTCATAAACCCAATGTTATTAAACTGGCGGTAATTATCAGTAAAAACAGTGGGTATAACGAAAGGGGGAAAAGGAAAGAAAAACATGCGAGTCTAAATTTGGAAAAAACATGCAAAGAACATGTGAGTTCAAGGTGATACCACAAAGTTTGGAGGGAAGCATACAAATGCAAGTTTTGATGTGCCAACGAGTTCACCAATTCGTTTTCAAATACTTCAGGCTTCAGTAAACCTTAATTATAATGGACAAGCCACCTCTGTTTTGCGAGGGGCTTTCAGAAGATCCAAAGGCTCAATTTGTATATCTCGGTATTCATATGAAAATAATGATGCTCGAGCACACGAGGTTAAAGTCAAATCGGGGGGCTCTAGAACAAGCCATAACAACGAAGATGCCATAACGTGCTTTAGTAAATAAATCACTTGGTTTCCGATCTAGATCTAGATCGAGGTTTTAAGTGCTATACATAGAATATGCATACGTCACTGACCATGTCACCTGCACATGTGCGGTGAAATTTGGAACGTGTCATGGAACGAAGCTCATTGCGAACATGCTTCCGAACCATCAAGGTCAGACAGACGACGTCACTGTGATGGATAAACATTGAATTGAGAAGTAGCTGATTAGCAGCTTATGGTAAGAGGGCTCAAAACCAGCATCAAAATTGGCGTTCAAAATCTAACATGGTACAAGCAGAAGGTAATTATATAATAGCTTCTTACTTTGAATCTCAATGTACTGATGATGTACATCATACTTGAACTGATTGGTTTGGGTACACAGTCTCGAATTCAGGATAAATCCGTTATGTTTCCCAATCTCCTACATGCTTTTGTACGTTTTCCAAGATAGATTCCTTCACTGCCCAATGAGGTTGTCAATCTGAAAATCGTGAGCCTCCCACTAAATGTAAACGTGGAGACTTTTTGGAGTTTGAATCTCAAAAAGCACCATAAGTTCGTTTTACTTTAGAAACATCTTCGAAGACAAGTATGTGATACGACGACCTTGTGATATTCGCGTGTCTGACCATGCACCTCCAGCTACAAACTGCTCATGCATGTGTCACAGAAGTCAAGTATCTGTTTTCTTTTCTTTTCTTTTTTGTCATGAACCAGTTGACGTTATGAATATTTGAGCAATAGTGAAGTCAAATCTTTCTGAAACCGGCCCGATGACAGAGTCCATGCTTTAAGTTCGTGGCGCCTGTAACTGATCAAGTAATATACTCCCTCTGTCCCATTATGATTTTCCGGTAGGTTCTCTCAAATCTACCTTTGGAGGTAGATTTGAGAGAACCTACCGGAAAATCATAATGGGACAGAGGGAGTAGTAAAGTAATATAGTAAGGTGGGCAGGCCAACAATGACGCAATTTCCAGCACAAGAAATTTAAACCCCATATTCGTTAATTTGGCCCAATTCCCTTTATATTTGGCCGCACACTATTCAATAAATAGAGTAAAGTGAAACAAAAAAGCTTTAAGATGGGAAAATATATTAATAATTTATTTTAGTCCTCTCAATGCATGTTGATTTTAATGTAATTATCTACAATCATGGCATTGTTTTCATTTGTGCTATATACACTATTTCAAGCGGCCAAAATAATAGGGATTGGCCAATTTAACGAATATGGCGTTATTTACGGGGATGTTACAGGGAAATTTACATGGAAGTTACTACACTAAATTTGATAATTAGTGTTAGATTATTATAAGATTTGAAAATGCTATAAGTTTTTACTTTTGTTTAAAAGAATTTACCAAGAGCATTGATTCTGATACTATATAAGGACCCCCATCTTGACCAATATAGTGGGTAAAATTATTGAACAACAGTAAAAAATTATAACATGTTCATGTAAATTAGTGCATCTAACACTAATTATCAAATTTAGTGTAGTGCAAGCAACTTTTGTGTATGGGTTGTCAATCAGAAGGCTAGAGCAAGTGGAATCATCAAATTTGGACTTTTCTACTTTGAGTCATGAATTTTTGAAGTTGGTAAAATAAGTGTTCTTGACATGGTGCCCTCAAGTGATACCAATCACAATTCTGTTAAAATGGCATTATTCCGGTAAAATGGCACACCTCAACTTTCTCAACTGTAGTTCAAAAACCATGTGATATATAACAGAATTTTGAGGTGATATTAGGGAAAATGGGTGACAATGTGTATAAAGAAGTGATGTTACAAAAAAAATTATGATATTACAGAATACACCATTTTGTATGAGCACAGATGTAAGATCTAGTGTGACAAAATGGCACAGTCATGGCATAGTGCCATTTTAACGAAATGGGGATTTCCCATATAATGTTTGCACTGTTTGCAGTGAGTACACGATATCGCTGTATTGAAAAGTTGTTATGTACTTGACTCTGAGTGAAGATTACTATAACTCCATTGTGGGGCTTGCTCCATCTTAGACCACTCTACTAAAACCCTTGAATCTACGAGACCTGATTTCAACATTTCACTCTCAAGATTGACTTTTTTCAGTGCAAGCCAAGTTTTTTCACTTTGTGATGTATCCTGACGATCGTAACCAATGGATCACTAGTACCTAACTTTTACATGATCATTTCCACCAAGTATTAAATTGAGATTCCTCATTGTTTATGAGATCATAATATTCAAGGTTGAATTTAAAGGAAGTATTTTTGCCTTGTTTTCAAAAAGGAAATCAGTACTTTGGAGCCCAAAAATATCATTTAGTCTAGAAGTAAATTTGATCGGATGCTCTTCGAATTCTCATTCCTAGGCAAGTTAGTTACATGTTCATGTACTTTTTACCCTCATAGGACGTATAAAACCTAAAGAAAAGCTTGAATTTTCAAATGGGGGTATGCTGAGAATTTCACAAAGGCCTATTTTTGACCGTTTTGAAGGCATGTGAAATTTTTTCATACAGGAAATTAGAACAGTGAGAATGTGCCTTTATACCTATTATACAAAAACCAAAATTTGAGAAGACTTAAATTCTTAATTATATTAGGTGAATTTTTGAAGTAAATGCAATCTTATTGTTATTGGGCAGAATTTTGAGAATACATGGGAATATACGGTAGTTTTGGGCAGATTTCAACATGCATGCACAAATAGTGTTTTCACAGTGTGAGAGCACTTGAATATTATCTAAATAACGAGTGCATGTGCAGCTCCCAACATGTGCACCTCAACGTGCACGACTTACCTTAGTCATTGCATGTTTTTGGCTGGCGTCAGCTGAGAGGGCTGGTGACAAAATCTAAGAATTATTTACAGCTGGAGATACTGAATCCCTGCCTGGATCTCTTGGCTCTCATCACCCGGTCGATCGACTCTGCATCAATCGACTACTAGTCGGTAAAGTTGGGTAACTCATACATGTGCATAGCTGTAATGAGGATTTCGAAGGCAGGCAGAAGGATCCACTGTTTTAGATTTTCGATTTTCTTTCAACCCACGTGCACTAAACCCCGGCATCACCAAGAGATGCCGCCACTAAAGTTAGTGAAATTGGCACAAGAAACATTTTGCAGATTCCCTATAGGCAAAATGTATTTAAATTCCCTTTGAGAACGGGTTCTTTTTCTATTACACAGGGAAATTTAGTGTCACAGGGAAAGGTGAGACAGGGAAAAACGAGGACACGTATAACAATCAACACATGGGGAAATTTTATAGAAAGCAATGAAGGGGAATTCAGTGTAATGCAATGAAGGGAAACTTATTAGAAAACGATGAAGGGAAACTTAATAGAAAACAATGAGGGGAAACTTTGTGCAAAACAGTGAAGGGAAACTTAGTGCAAATCAATGAAGGGATATGTAATGGAAAACAATGAAGGGAAATGTAATGGAAAACAATGAAGGGAAATGTACATGAAAAACATTGTGAAAAACATGGTGATCAGCCACTGTTCTTTCACAAAAGAATGAACTAAAATGGTAGAGAAAAAATTGAAAAATTGAAAAATTGAAAAATTGAAAAATGTCATATGTCCAAGGAATATTGCACTACACATCCCTTTATCTCTCTACACAAGTAAACTAAGACATACTTCTAAAAAAACAAACATACTTCTCACAGACACGAGAGCCGCATGCACTCCACAGGATCCCGAGCTGCCAAAACCGAACCGGTGAAGAGCTTGCACACCGAAGCATAACTTGCGTGGCGACCAGACGCTCCATGCCATTGTTCATATTGTCTTCTGCCGCCATCCTCCTTATTCCAACCCCATGCTTCCACGCTCCTCGCCTCCCCAGGCTTCAATTCAAGATCTCTCTGTCACCGGCGTCAACTCGTTGCCATCCACCATAGCAATTCCGTCCCAAACCCTACTCCAATCATGCCGGATAAACAACGCGATTACCCGTTATTATCACTCCCATTCTTAGGATCCGATCAATCCACTTACCATTTTCGAGCTCTATATCTATACAACGGCCCTCAATATGTGCAAAAATTCACACCATCACGCCACTAGCCTTGACCAATCCGTACTCTAGCTTTCAAAGACATCAAAACACTCCCCGTCCGGCTCGCAGAGCTACATGCATTCCGTAGGGGCGGAGACTCCAACCGACAAATTCAATGAGAACCATTTCATCACTTGCAAAATATTCTAAGGCATGGAACGGTATCGAATTCAAGCCCAAAGAACTCCTCAAGAAGAAAGCATTCCTGCAGTGGACACAATGAGGGGTTCTTTTCAACAATTCAAGACTTTGAGCACATACCGTAAAACACCCCAAAGATGTTGTTGTGGTTAAGCTCATACCAGAAGGACTCCTGCAGATCAGAGAGCGAAACACAACAGTTACTCATTGTCAGTACCATCTTCTTTCCACCATCCTACAAGCAGCTGACGTTGTGCCCACAAATATGCCATCGAACCCTTTCGATTGTCAGTCAATTGCATGGAAATGAAAGCTAAAATTAGCTCCTGGAAACTCCCGGAAAATTAGAGTGCACATCCCTAATGAGGCTTTGCACTTACTTAGATATTATCTAATAGGCGAGAAAGGTGCCCTGCAATTACGGTATACTCATGAACCCAGAAGCTTATGAGATCATCACTAATCGAATCTTTACTCTTAAGCATAAATCGAAAGTTAAAGTAATTCGAAGCTGGAAGAGATTTTAATGGATGATCAGTCCGTGACCCAAAGCACATGGAGTAGTCAAAGTGCGTGTGGTACAATTTTAAGGCTACCCTTGATTCCATGCCGGCAGTCGTTGTTGATATACTCAGTACGATAAAACAAATGGATTGCAATGTGTGACTGAAGTGGTACATCAATTGGTACTGAAGACTCACCTCAACTTCGTTTCCTCTTGTAATGCTTGATTTCAAAAGCGTACTTCATGATGTCGTCAACCTTCCATCGCATGGTTATACTCTCCTCAATGAACACAAGAGTAGCTAGTTCTGGTTCTCTTGCCTTGACAAAATCTAAGAGCCTCTTCAGAAATGGACCATCGTGTCTGATGGAGGGACGCTTAAAAAATTCATCAACCAAAGGATCTTTTGTATTTGAGAACCAGTGCCTCACATCTCCATGAATGAGATTCAGTTTCTCATGTTGCCTTGGATAGTATTTCTTCAAGAATTGCTTACCCCAGAGTTGTTTGTTATCAGCCATGTGTCGTGGGCGAGGGTGAAAGACTCTCTCGTATGAAAGTTGGCGATCAGAAATGCTTGGTCCATTGACTTGAGAATCTGAGCTGTGACTTGAGAACAACTTACCTTGGCTTTCAGCTCCACCAGAGCCCTGGACCAGTAAGTGGCCTTCAGCTCCACCGGAGCCTTGGACCTGTAAGTGGCTTTCAGTTGCACCAGCCGATTGTCTTGCACCGCAATAGCTGCAGTATGAATAGGCTGAGCTCATGAGTCGTAGCTTGCACCTCCAGCAATGTGCCGTTTGAAATGGTGAAGTCTCAGTATCAGCCTCCTCCGAGGGTGCATCATCAGTTGTCTCAATATTTGTCTTCGATGTTGTTCTCTCCTTGCGTGAGCTCTCAAATGGCGGTAGTCCTAAAGTCTTCAAGACCATAGCATTTCTCCTCATGTTGGAATCTCGGAGCTTTTCATATTCATTTTCTCCAACTTCTCCTCCAATTTGAACATGAGATGTCATGTTCTTTTGATTCACACGTCGAGGCTCTCCAATATCAATTGATTTTTTCCCTTTCTTTATGACCTTTTGATGCCTGTTCAATACCACAATACCATATCAGAAGAACGGTTTGTAATTCATGAGCATAACTATATTGAAATTCAAAACACATATCAATACATATTTAGTATACATACAACACTTACTTTATAACCGGTTCGGAGGCACCGCACTGGAACTGTATCGGCTTCATTTTCCTGTTTTTTTGTCTCACTCATAAACATCAATCCACTGAGGAGTCAATTACATAAAAACGACAAACCTCCGAAATAATAGACGAGACAGAAGGAAATGCTAATGCCAGAGACAACTAAAAAGTGAGCAACACCAAACAGTGCTAAGAAGCGCAAACAACATTGTCAAAGAATTCGTCAGAAACAAAACGAAACATCACACTAAATGCAATCAAAGCACCGAATTACTCCTTCAAAGCATCGCAGCTTATTTGCAATTGCAGCAATTGAAAATTAAATCACAGTGAACAAGAAAACAACAACCCGCACAAAGAACACTCCGTCCAGTTCGAAATTCCCCGCGCAGGTTCTCCTCCGTCCACTCCTCGAAATTCTCCGCACGCGGTACTCCTCCGTCCACTCCCGAAATTCTCTTGCACAGTACTCCCAAAGAAATGCATAGAACCGCAAATCCAATCAAACCAAACATCACCTTATCCAAGCAAGAAATTAAACTCCAGTACATCTTGACACGAGAATACTAATCTTCCGAAAAAAGCACACAACCGCACATCCAATTCAACCAAGTATTTCTCCAATCAAGAACTCCACCACCGGCACACCAATCAAAAAATCATGATCTTAATAAAAAAAAAATGCTAATCTCCTCAGAATCACACGGAGCGTTCAACGAAATCGAACTTACCTTATCCAATGAACAAAGTCACCGCTCCAAGTCCAACGAAACAGAACATCGCTAGAATTATAACAACCTCCACTGCAGCTCCTGCTCCGGCTCCACAACAAGCGCCATTCGCTAGAACGAAGCGTAATCCTTCCGAGTCCCGGTCGTTGTCTCTAGGCTCGTATATACAAGATACGTAATATCGCCAAACGTCAACATCAAATCATCAAATGAACTCCACTACGTTGCTTGGAGGTTACACATCAACATCAAATGAACCTTACCTGTTACGTCGCCTGTAGGTTACATCAACATCAAATGGATGAAAAATGTGCTGGAAAGATGGATGAAAACTGAGTTGGATCTGAGGGAAGACGAAGAGTTGGCTTTTGCAGAGATTGGAGACATGCGCATGCTGTTCAGGAGGTTAGTACTGCAATGCAATGCACGTATCAATTTTTTTTAAGCTTGTTTGAGCTTGTTTGAGCATGTATGATTCTTCTCATTGCAGAAATGTACAACTTAATGATGGATTGCAACTGTTCATCTTGCAATATAGTTTTCTGGTTTAGCACAGGTTTATGTTGTTTGCGGCGTAGCATCGAATCTGACAATCATCCTTCAAAAATATCCGAATTTTGGGATGGATCCAAGTTTCGAATGAACCAAGCATTTTGGGATCCTGATCGACAGTGGGAGCTCCCAGTGAGATGTGCCAATGAAGAGTGCGCACAAGTTTATCGTGCATTTCCCTCTGCTTGTGAAGAGTTACTACATGGGTGGAATGAGAATACTCAAGAGTACATGTTTAGATGCGCGGCTTGCTCTACAATTGTACACAGTAAGAAGACTTTTGTTCAGGTTAGTTTTAACTCTACTTTGTTTATTATCTTTTGGAATGAACGTTTTGACTCTGATTTTGAAAACGTGCTTCAGCTGTGCATCATATGCAGGGGTGGTCTACTTATGTAACCCTAATCTCTTGTAAGTCTAATTGGAACGGCAAGGATGTGTTAAGGAATCGAATCATTCGTATGAGTGCTAGCGTCCTGTGTCTACTCGCGGTGATCAAGTCCATGGCTGGATTCTTGGTGCTCGAATGGATTTTTTCCCTGTTGTATTTGATGTTGCGAAGTGGTCAGTGAGAGCTGAGAATACTTATCTGCAGGTCTGCAAGAACGAATCGAATATGTAAGGACACTTGTTCTATTATAAATATTGATTGTAAGTCTACTGTTTGTTTGAATCAGGGAGATCCAAGAAATTTTGCTTAGGAGGTCATTGGGATGGATTTCTGAGTGCTTCTACAAAGTTCAAGAATACATGGACAGTTGAAGTTGAAATCATGAATGATGGGAAGAAAAACATTCTTGGCCCTATTCCTCTAGTTTTTATTCCGGCTTCTTCGAAGGAGATTATCAAGCAATCCGAAGACCATATCCTCACAATGTTCTTAGAGCCATTGTTTCGAGATTTGGAGGCCCTTTTTACAACTGGTTTTTTGGTGGACTACAACTACCCCCAACATCTCATCTCCTCCAATTTGCCAATCCTTGAGAATGGGAAGGCTAGGCTAAGAGGGATGCTAATGCTTTGGACAGGAGATCATCCCGCTCAAACAAAAATTGGTGGATTAAAAGATAAAGGATATAATGCATGCCGAAGGGATGTGATGGTAGAAGGTTTATTTGAAAGGAGAGTTGTTTACCATGACAATCGAAGACAAGCATGCTATCCACCACCATTGCGGAGCATGAAGGATCTTTTATCTGAAGTAAGTTATCTGGGTGATTGGTTGTTCTTTGCTCGATTTCTTTGTTATCTTTGTTATGTTGCCTCCTCTGTCGTCTATGCTTTTGGCTCAGTGGATATGGTAAGAGTTTGGGATGGATGCTTTTGAATTGGGTGTACTAAGTCTGGCTCGTCTGTGGAGCTCGATGAGGATGTCGGACGAGTGTTTGTTATTGAGTTTTAGGTTTGGGATTTGCATCTGGTGTGGGAATTAGTTAGGGCTTAAGATTTTCCTGGGATGGAGGTGGCGTTGGGCTTGAAGGGCTTATTTTCATTGATCATATTTATGAATTTTATTTTGATTGTATCAGGTACATAACTTGAAGAAAGTTGATTCAAGACGGATGTGCATCACTGGTGTTTCAAAGCTTTGGCGACTATATTACCTGTATGAGTTTAATATCTCGTTGGATTTGGTTTATGATGTGATGCACATCTTACCATTGTGCATTTTAAAAAAATATGTTTGTAAACTGAAAGAGGAGTGCCACTCAAGAGGTGATATTCTTGAGAAAGCTTTAGTAGAAGTTAGTGCTTATAGACCTACTGACCTCGGTGCTAGATGGCCTATTGGCATCAATGATAGACTTGGATATTGGAAAGCGAGAAGAGTATGTGCTTTTCATCCAATGGTGTTTACCGTATATCTTGGATCAATTTGGGTTACAAAAAAAGATGAAGAGTTTTGTCTTTTGGGGCTGATTTTAGTCGAAATCTCTCGATTATTCTTTACCCATTCTCGAATACATGGGTGGACATTTGAGGCGATAATCATTGCAAGGGAATATCTAGCCGCTTGGAGGGTCCGCTGGGAAGAGCTTTATGGACCTAATGGATCCATCCTTGAACACGTAGTTTGGTAATGTTGCATTGTAACTTTTTATGTGTTAATTTCGCTTTTTTTATATTATGTTATTAATGTGACATGCATATGTTGGATAATAGTGATGATTGATTTCATTGTTTGTGTTGTAGGAAATGGTGAGATATTGGACGATGTACTACGACATGGATCACATGACATCTTTTGGTGCTTTAGACATGAAAGGAAGGTGTCAAGTTATGTCAACATCAAAACCAACAAGAAGGAGAATGAACTTACATATGCGACTTACCATGGGAGAACAAGATTTAGTTCCTTATATAAGCAGAATCAAATTGATTTGGACTTGTTACTTCCGCCTCATAGAGCTATTCATTTGTTGCATGATCATTTGATGACTTCATCAAGAAGGCATGGAGTTGAAGGTATGTGAAATTGAGATGTGTTTCTCAATTCTGTTTTGTACTTGCATTATTAAATTTTTTGTTTATTATATGCTATGTTGAGGCATCGGAACAATCAGTGACCAATATGAATGAGATTGTTCCCAATATGAATGTCTTCCATTGAAACAACTTCCACTTTAATTGATTGTTAGTTAGATTCTTTGTAAGCTTATTCTTTTAATAGTCTTCTATTGAAACGACTTCCACTTTATTTTATTGTTAGTTTTATTCTATGTAGGCTTATTCTTTTAACATGAACAAGTATTAATGGTGGGTTTGCATACGGTGTCTATCCGGAGAAATGCTCTTTAGATCACTCAGACGGATGTTTTGTGACATCGTCTCAAGATCTCGCCATTGAATTATGGAAACTTTTTCCAACTCTTCCAAATTGTACATGCAAAGAAGTCTTGGAGAGAAAGGGGGTCGGTGTGGGATGGAAAAGTGGAAACAAACGGCCAATGAGTAAGACAAGAAAGGCATACCTTACGAATATTGGAGGAAATAAGGGTGATGAATGAGGAGAGCGGACATCAATTCAAGGACGAGATTGAAAAAATGTCATTTTTGATCCACAGGGGAACACACTATAAGATGAATGATTTAGTAGTGGTTAGGCACGATGGGGTGGAGGAGTGCGAAGAGATGGACTACTTATCTTGGACTTGGAAGGCTAAGATAATGAGTATTTTTGTACATGAGTTCATGGGAGTACATGAAGTTTTTTTCCGTCTTTGAGTATTTTGACCAAGTACCATCAAGTGAAGGAAGCTGCTTAGCAAAACAGTCCGAGCTCTCTTTTATGAGAATCTTAAAATCAAACCCTCGGCAACACTATGGAGATGATACACGACCTGTCAACCAATTGCTTCACAAATTCATTAGACACCCGATACCTAATAGGAAAGATGCAATAGTGGCTTATGAACTATGTGATCTTAGTGTCAGGTCTCACTTGCTCTCAGATGGTCATAGAAGTGTTCTACCACCTTGGCCTGAAGTTGAGAAATTATATTGGTTTGAAGCAAGCCAGGGTTTAGGGAAGTTCAATTTAGGTGTCGTGAGACGGGTGTCACTGCCGAGGCACTTACAAATTGAAGAAGAAGCTGGAGAGGTTGAGGAAGATCAAAATCATGATCCATATATAGGGTTGGTTCATATAAGTCAATTGAGGAAAATTGTAGGCAAAGAAAGGGAATATCAAGCATCAGTGAAGGACTTTCCTCTTTCGTGGAGATGCCTTGAGAGTACGTGATGTCAAATTATCACGTGACGGGGAATCAAGAAGGGTATTCCCATCTCATGGGGATTTTTGTGAGTGAGTTGCTGGAGGTGTCTTAGGTTGAAGAGTGAGATGGAGTTTGCGGTGGGGGCTTGCGGTGGGGGGCGAGGTTGGGTCGCTGCAATTGGCGGATGGTGTGCGGATCGAGACGGGGGGTTGTTGCAGCTCACGCAGAAGGGGCTGCCCGCCACCATTCCAGAGGACATGCTCCTGGACTTGCATCCAGATGCTCGTCTGTGCCAGTTCACGCCCTTACACTTGTAAATATGTCGAAGTGATCGTGAAGGTTATATGTTTTTTGTTACTTACAGTGTAACGCTTTTCTTTCGTTGTTGTTGTCTTTCGTTGTTGTCGTTTTTACTTGTTAGGTCTCAGATCATTTGTAACGGAGCAATATGCTTACTTTCGCATTCTGCTATAACAGGTTGGACAGATGAAGGGAAGCACGATACTTCGACATGATTTATTCACGAATGATGTGTTGTATACCGAAGTTGCTTTTGACATGCGTACAGTGAAAGCAGAGCTGCTTCCTCTCGTTCCCCTCTTCTGGCAAGTCTTGAATGGAGGTGCTAGTCTCGAATGGAGGGTGTAGTTACCGGGTGGGAGTAGCATTTGTCCATTTGAGATGAGAAGGTTGTGGATAGTGACTAAACACATCGTACGTTTATTGCAGATTCGAAAGGAAAGGTGCTCCAGGATGTCAAGTTCGATGACCAAGGCCGCTTCAATCAGTTTGTTCTGCAAAGCAAGTCTCGAATAGAGGTGCTAAGTCTATTACCCTTTGACAATTTACCAATTCATTTCTGGGCGGTTGTTTTTGTGAGGCTATTATGGTACTCCACTGTCATGAAACTAATATATCGGATTTTTTTTTTCATGCAGAGCCGGATAACGGGCGGAGGTCATAGTGTTGCCGCAGCACGTCTAGATGCGAAGCTCAACTCCTCAGGATGGGTTAGCGAGAATGGGAGGACTCATGTAAGTACACCCTCACTTGTCAAAGCTCTTGTGATTCTTTCAGTAATACGCTGAACTGAACTCCATATGTTACCTTGCAGTTACTGAGGGATCTGGAAAAAAGGGTGGATGAAGATTGGCCCTCAGTAGCCGAATTATTGTTGTTTCCTTGAGATAACCCCTTCAAAACTTGAAAGTTGCTTGTGATGTTGGAAGGTGTCACATTAGTCTTACAAGCATAACATATGCTAATAAGTATAAAAATGCAAATATAAGAAAACATAGGCATATGCCTATTGAGAGTTGCATAAAGAAAAACAACTCCAAACCTATTTTCGAGGTCGGTGTGGGGCTTTAAGTGTTGAATGCATAGTCCAAAATTGTGTCCTCATCCAAGGGTTGCAAGTTGTGCTCACCCTTTGATCAAGAATAACTCCAAATCTATTGTGTATTGTTTTGAATAGAGTGTTGGTTAAACCTACCTCACGGAAAATTACACTCTTACATAGTGACAAAAATTAGGGAGGTAGTTCTGCGTTCATCTTTTAAATTAAAAATTATGATATCACTTGTAATTGGCTTACAATGGAAAAACATGCTTAATATTTGAAAATCCTAAAATGAAATTTTCCTTCACTAAAATGCATGCCATTAATTCATCCTTTCTTGAATGGATTTGCAAATTTTATCACAAAATTAGACTTGATTTGGAACCCAACCCAAGTGATTTCGTCAAAAATGGAGTACGGATGAAGAACTTCACGTGAACTAAAATGTAATTCCCTATTATCACTTGAAATTTGGAAAATGATAGTATCTTTCCTACAATAGAAACGAACAAAGTCACTTCAACTTTGTTTCCCTATACAAAAATGTATGAAAATGCCCTGCAAGAAAAACGAAAAATTTCCCTTCAATGTTAATGTGCAAGTTTCCCTGTATGAAAATACAAAAATGTATGAAACTCCCCTCCGAGAAAAACAAACAATTTTCCTTCAATATTAATGTGAAAGTTTCCCTGTATGAAAATGCCCTGCAAGAAAAACAAACAATTTCCCTTCGATGTTTATGTGCAAGTTTCCCTATATGATAATTCCCTTCGAGAACTAAAATGCAATTTCCTCTTATCACTTAAAATTGTGGGAAATAATAGTATCTTCCCTATAATAAAAACGATCCATTTCCCTCTAATATAATATCTTTTAAAATATCCCTACAAGGAAACATTCCAACATAGGGAATACATACAAACTAGGAAAAGACATAGGGAAAACGTGATAAATCTCCGAAACATACACAGGGAAAATGAAAAAAGCTCCTTGTGTGGGGTTGGGTAGCATGATTATCTTCGTCTTAAAGCAAGCAGCACGATTAATGGAATTTAGTCTGCATCGTTGACGAAGTGGACTAAATCTCACAGGGACGCTTTGCTTGACTTGTCATGCACGGGATCAAGCGCGCCACGCAGTCCTGATCCTCGGTTTTGAAATCTTCAGTTTGCTGTAGGATCTTATTGAATTCTCCTCGATTCTCGAGTTTGTCGAACTGAATTCCCAAAGCGGCAGCTCTAAGTAATTCCAGAGTTGCATTGAGGGAATTAGAGGTCTATTACTGAAAATGGCTCAGTGGAAAAGAAGCGAAGACACTGGTCTTCAAAGTAGAAAGGGAGTACTATGGAAAGGAAAGGATAACAGTATGAAATTTGTACCTCATCGCAGAAAGGGAGTAGCTGAAATGTAAGTTCACTTGGAATTTGACCCCGGATATGAGTATGTCGATGCTTTGGAAGTCAGAGTGTTAGGATGGCAGTAAAATAGCTAGATTACTTGTATGTATCTCCGGTTGTGATCTGATCTTCGGCTGCTGTGATGCTGGATGATCGTGTGTATCCTTGGTCGCTTGACTTTGTAAAGAAGTCGATTATTTCAATGATAAAAAGCACGACGGATTCCTGTGTAGTATATGCGGTGCCCCGACCGGGCATTACCTTCACCAGTAAAGCCTTCGAGGGTAACGGACGCACTACTCATGGCTCTCACTCATGGAATCCAAAGTCAACCTGGCTTTGCCTCCTTTTTGGATCAAAAGGAAGGTGGAAATTTGAAAATGCGTTGAGGTATCCACCCACCCCGGTCCAACCGACAACGTTCCTGCCTTCCTGGGATCCGTGGCTTGCACATAAGGACCGGTTATTAATCAGTCAAGTCGGTATCTCTAGTAATGCGACTGAAGGTCCCTTCCCACCTAGCGTTTGTTGACCTCTAACGTTTCAAGGCACTGTTTGCATGCTTTACCTTCAAAATTTCCCTCTTTTAACTAGTGCAAAGTGAGATGTTTTCAAACTAATACATATTTTAAAGTATGTAACCGAAGGATTTGGTGCTCAACTTGTGCAAGATCATGTATATGCCAATGAAATCTTAGACTCAAAGTCCTTCGTGACCATTTGTGAGATCATGGTTGAGAAGACGTTTTTTTCACTTGTTGTGAAAAGGGACATGAGTGTTTTGTGGACCAAAGTAACCATTTTGGAAGTGAATATGAAGTCAGGCTCTTCACATTCTTCAACTCCCCTGAGTTAGAAATATATATACACAATTTTTGAATGCCCTTTAAAACCTATAGAAATGCTTTAATTTTCACATAGAGGTAATTATGCTGAAATTGAAATACAAAGGTCCCTTTTCTACCATGAATAAGGCACTTGAAAAATTAGTTCGAAGCATCTCACTTTGCCCTGAAAGAGGGCAGTTTTGAGGGTTACAAAGCATGCAAATAGTGCCTTGAAACTTTAGCGGTCACTTTTGAGGATCTAGGCATACCTTGACCAATAATGCGTAGCTTTCGGCCTATAGCGATATGAAACATAGCCTTAATAGATGGGCTCCTTAACCCTTAAAGGCCCAAGCAAGCCCGAGGGGCTTGATTCCAACAAAATCTTCTCTGTAGCTCTCACTGTAATCAACTTTTCACTTATATTTTGATGTCAAACTGGTCACCGTCTTATGATGCATTCAAAATGTGAAATTTTACAATTCAAATCACAATTTGTATGTACATTATGATTTTACATGCACTACTAGGATTTGACCCTGTTTGCTACGTTTGGGTTTTCACTAAAGCGACTTCAGGGGTGTAACGCTAGCTACGTTTTTGCTGAAACGTAGTTTCAAAAGCTACGTTTAAGCAAACACGTAGCTAGCGTTACACCCCTGAAGTTGCTTTAGTGAAAACCCAAACGTAGCAAACAAGGTCAAATCCTAGTAGTGATGGTTTGAAAGGATTGTGGTAGGTGGGTTGGGGTTGTACATAACCTTGTAGGAGGTTGCAAGCTCATCATTGATTGGTTCATTCATGGTGCCCAAGTTCAAAAAGTGCACTATTCATGATGCCCAAGTCCAAAAGATGCTGTGATCCAATTTTGAGCTGCCCGTTTTAGACAAGGTTGTCATACCGGACGGACACGCCGCCCGTCCGTCCGTCCGCCTTGTCCGTCCGATTGAGTTGTGGCTTGCCCGATAGGGTCAAATGGCTGTTGACTTTTAGTTTAGGTAAAGAAACGACGACGTGGCAAGGGTTTAGGTGAAAACTAAGCCACTTGGCCGCCGCGTACGGGCCGCGTGGAACGCCACACACGCTTTTTACTGCAAAGTTTGTTTCAAATGAAAAATTACACACCCCCTACAATCAAGGTGGACGGACACGCCCGTCTGTCCGGGACAACTCATACGTCCGTTTTGTCCGTCCAATTACCTCAACACGCCCGATATGACAACCTTGGTTTTAGACCCCATGGGCGTTTAAGGGTTAACAAGTGAGACCTCAAATTTTTGAATGCGGTGATTGTGAGGTTACAAATACGGTTGTTGAATGCACCATTTAATGCTACATCTGTAGCTATTAGTATCTAGACAAATGCGATCTCAAGGATCAAGTTTGAGTGATGATACAAAATAAAAGATGTCTTCAGAGGCAAGGATTGAGAGCATGAGAAAAAACTAAGAAGCCATTCTTGTCAAAGGAGCACAAAGCATGTTGATATGCATGGGCAAAAAAGTATAGGCATGCAAGTTGGATAGATTCGAGTTATATGGTTTTTTCAAATTAGTCAAATTTCAGTTTATTTGGCTTAGAGGGAAGGCAATATTGTTGGAGGAAGAGAAGGGAACATATTTTACATGAGCATGTGCAACCTAATATCAAATTTGGGGTGGCAATATTATGTTTTGGGGATGTATGACATAAAAGGGAGTTGACAATCTTCATATTTTAGAAGGTAACATGGATAAGTTTGTGTATTGTGAAATTTGGAGATGAAACACATGAATACCTTACACATGGATGATTTAGGAGAAGAGATTCTTATTTCTCAACACGACAACCGTCCCAAAATACTTCTAAATATGTTAGAGATTAGTTGTTAGCATAGGAGTTTCAACTAATTTGGCATCCAGCTCAAGTCCTTGACTTGAATTCTACAGAACACCTTTGAGATTACGTAGATTGTTGTATGAGAATGATGGCCGGAGAAGAAACCCACTAACAAGAAGGATTTGTGGGAAAAATTGCAAGAAATTTGGTATAGCATTGAGGTTGAGGTTGATACTGTGAGGAAATTGATCATGTCTATGCCTGAGCTAGCTATATATGTTTATCAAGCAAAAGGTGGCTATAGATGATTTCTAATAGTTATTATGATTTAACATTCAAGTTTTAAGGTGGTCATCATGATTCTACATTTAAGTTTTTAGCTTGGTTTCGTAGCTCATGGCTTTGTTTTCAAATTAAATAGTTAACCACTTCATTTTTTGCATACCGACTTGGACACGTACATCATGTGTTTTATTTTTGATTAATTGTTCTTTTAGATTTCTGTTTGTGAGTGGTATGTTACATCTTGTTGTAACTATCTCATTTTATGTTTAATTTTTTAGAACTTGAGTGTGAGTTATGAAGAAAAACTATCGCATATTGGAAGAGGAAGCAACCCATCCGAACACTTTTGTTGACCACTGTATAGTTGAGTGGTCTTAAATGGCACAAGGTTTCATTATTGAGCTCTACTTAGTGGTATTTTTAATAAATGTTGACACAAATAAAGGGAAAATTTTACCACATGCATAGAGTCACAAGAGCTTTAATAATCTCCACTCAAAGGTACATAATAGCTTCCCCATGCAATAGTACTCATTGCAAACATGATAGGGTGTCACGTCAGGGCACCAATTTGGGAACACCAATATTTCAACTATTAACAACTCATTGTAAAAGAGATTAAAAATGATGATTCCACTTGCTTTATATTTCTACTAATTTTCTACATGCAAAAAATTGCTTGCACTAATAACATCGTTGTCTGAAAATTCTTGTTTGTAAATTGAGCCATTATTGAACACCTAAGTCTAAACTTGGTTTACTTAGGGCCGTTCTACACAAAGGACTAATCCATTGATGAGGCCAATTCATTGAAAATTTGAGAGGGCCTCAAAAAAGCAAGCCATTCCAATGCAACCCAACCCATAAGTGGTTTTACGGGAACATGTAAGATTCAAGGGCTTGCCAAGGGGAGGTGGCAAGCCCTTGAAATAAAAATAGAACCCTTGATGCAAGTTTGGGGGCTTTATTATCTTGTATTTGCCTTTTTGAGGATGAATAGTTCTTTCTCAAATGGAGGACAACTATTCCCTCAAAAGGAGGACTTAAATTTGGATTTCAACCCGTAAAGTCGAAAGGCTCCAAAACTGCCAATAGGCCTCAAAACCACCCTCACTCAATGCAAGATGAAAATTTTCAACTTTTGACGCTATATCAAGTATGTAACCGTAAGATCTTGTACGGAACTTGTCCAAGTACATGTGTACCAAATCTTGGCTTCAAGTTCTTCATCAATTGTGAGATCATGACATTCAAAGTTGAGAAAAGAGCTTTTTCCCCTTGTTGCAAAATAGGTTTGAAGTTTTTGGTGAACCTAAAGAATCAATTTTAAGAGTAAATTTGAATTGAGGCTCTTCACATTCTTGTTCCTAAGTAAGTTAGAAGCATGTCTATGGAATTTTTACCCTCATGGAACCTAAAAAACTCAAGAAATGCTTAAGTTATTATATGGAAGTATGCTGAAATTAAAATCCAAAGGCTGGTCTTTGACAATAAAAATTGCATGTGAAAAATGAATGGACTGAAGATCCAAATGCTAAGATCATGCCTTGGTACCTCGTCAAGGGTTTAGGGTCTCACATGGGATGGGTCCTTACAAAGGTGATGCCCCACGAGGGTTGTTTATTTCGAACAAGAGTACGGGCTAGCTGAGACTGCCGAGGCGCATGTGCAAAGATACCGGAGGAATTGGTACCTCCTCACATAAAATAATGTATGCCAACATTGTCTTATTAGACATGATCATATTCCTGGATTACATGGTATAACACATCATTGTCAACAACGACTAGCATAGCAGAAAGAAAGGTGCTCTCTTTTTGCTATTCAAATAACTAAAAAAAAAAAAGGAGTAGAAAATTGTACTAGGATTGACTAAGATCAATCGATTTTGTAACCGATGTGTAGGAACTTGGTGGAGAATAAACGGTAAAAATATCATAAAAAGAAACCCTAAGAAAATATTTTGGTGGTCCGCAAGGACGCAGTGGTTCACGAGTTGCGCAGGATAGGCGCTGGAAGGCGGGCTACAGGGAGAAGGGCTCTCTTCGGGAAGGGAGGGTGTTTCTCAACCATGCTGCGAGCTCAGCCAGAGTGCACTAAGGTAGACCATGCTAAATCCGTGCATTTAAGGACTACACTACAATTGGAAAGTTGGAATATGTGAATCAATATTTTTCAATTATAAATACGAAAAAATGAAGAAGTTTCATATTTTTTATTTTTTGATATTTTTTAAGCACTTATAAAAATAAATAAAAAAACTCAGAAGTGACATGTACCACATTACCTAAAATCATTCACATGCTCCATGTGCACACAAGGCACATTCTTTTACATGAAATCTAGAAAGTAGGCAAGAATTTAGAGTGGGTGGTTTAAGGAGATGTACGGATTTAGCATTGTCTACCTTAGTATCTAGGCACTCGAGTTGTCCAAGTCCAAAGACTCTTGGACAACTTGGGGCCACTTCACACTATGGGGGCCGGTTCACACTATGCTGCCCAAGTCAAGAGGTAGTTGATCAAACTTCTCTCATTCTTAGGCAAGAGGTGGAGAGAGAAGTCCATCAAAAATTGTTATATTCTTTTAGTAAGTTGATCATTTGGACATACATTGAGTAGTTAATTTGGATATGCATTGTGATATAAGCAAAAAACGAAAGTACGTACTTAGTTATATGATTTTTGTGATTGGAAATGCCAATTCTGCAATTATCTTGAAATAAACAAGTTTCACCTTGAAGAGAGTCCTCCAAATGAATGAAGAATGTGAATATGTATTGTGACATATGCAAACTAGAAGAGAAGTCTCCAATGAAGAATGTGAATATGTATTGTGACATATGCAAACTAGTTCGGAGTTCACTTGGTGTATATAGAAGCAACCTGAATTTTTTCAAATTTGCACAATCCAAACATGTTCACATAAATAATTGGCACCTGGTCCACATGAAACCAGACAATATGTTTATGTGTAGAGTTACAAGAAAACAAAGAAAAGCCAACTATATATGAAGATATAGCAATGTAGACAACGCAAGCATGTAAGTTTTCACGGTTGCTAAATAACCTTGGTAACAAATGCATTCGTAGTGACAAGATGTATATAGTGACTTGTCCCTTATGACATGCCACAAGCCATGTCCTTACAACCATAACTTCTCCAAAATGACTCCCTAGCCTATCACTACAGTCATCATTTTTTGGTATTTTTCTACTAGTGATTTGTTGGGGATGAAATAAAATATTACGACCAATAGCTTGACAATTGTGTTTTTAAATTTGTTAAATAGAACCAAAAGTTGAGGCCGACAACAACTCAACCTTTGATTTGAAATACAAGGTGAGACTTACTCGTGAGCCATATATCAACCAAGAGGGCTACGGTTCTCATCTATGTGTAGCACCAAAGTGTGCTCTTCACTTGCACCACTTGGTCCTTGGCCATATAATGCTGGCAAATAAGCTTTGTAGGCAGGCATGTATCTTGAACAAAAGTCAGCCACCTACAAAACATAACATCAATTGGAAAACAATAAACTCAAACTCAAGAACTATTGATTGTTCGAAAAGATTTTTTTTAGAAGCAGTTAACTACTTGAATTTATATACCTACAAATAAGCAGTTTGTTTCTAATTCTCAACTTGTAAACAAAAGATACATTGATTTCCAAAACTTCCAGTTATAATCAAAATCTTCCTCCTTATAAACACTCACAATCATTTATTTAAAACCCTCAATCTCTAGTAGCAAAAGCCGGATGATCGATATACTCAATCACTCAAGACTTGTGAATTAATTTAGACTCTACAATTAAAGCTCCGGACCCATTATTCAGGAGCTTCCCTACTTTTACACTGAAAGGACTACCAATTGATTTCATCACCCTGATGGCCAAGGAGAATAATTTTGCGGTGTAGTACATGCACTTCATCAACTCAGAAATCGCAGAAACAAACTTCTCCACGTTGCTAGAATGATAAGGTATGCTATGCATCGATTCAAATCATATCTTGAAAATCCGAACACATTCAACTTCGGACTTAGATTAGTGTGGCACTGACCTGCTGGTCCGTCATTCCTGTCTTTCCTTCCGCTCGCATTGCAACTTCCGCCTGCGACACATGATTTGAGTTAGTCTCATCATAAAATTTCTTGATATCTTCATGATTTTATGAACTCAAGGAGCTAAACGATGCGGAACATGGCTATAGCCTATAGACCTGCAAACGCCACCGAAACACCCACTGAGGGTCTTCGACTTGGACGATGATCCACGAGTTGATAAATTTGTGCCAAGCATCATGGTATGCTGCCAAATTCCTGTTCACAGGAACAAGCTGCAACACCAACAGTAACCATAATTATTTCATTGCATCTTTAGTATCATAAAGTATCAGTTTTAACATGAGCATGGTTACCTGAGGATCAACAGATGCAACAGCGAATTCTTCTTGAGGCTCGAATCCCAGCATCCAGCCTTCAAACAGCACCACCTGTGCATTAATTTAGCGAAGTTATGCTACAAGTTAGAGATATTTGGAGGACAAGGGAAGCAAAATACAACCCACTCGATTCTATGAAGCACTAATTCGGGTGGCATTTCTTTCATTATAGTCTGAGAACTGTTGTGATATTGACTGTACCTTTACAGGTCCGTTGATTTTCGGCCATTGTGATCGATCAGCGCGATCACCTAAACCACCATATGCCGACTGCATCACCCAATTGAAGGACTTGAAGTATGATTGTGTTCATAACCCCACTAATTAATCGAAATGTTGTGATTAGATAGACAGAGGAGTCAATACCTTGTCATATCGTGGGAGCATGACTTCTTTACCTGAGAAAAACACCAACAGCAAGTAGTATAAGAGACCCCAAAAGTAATTTGTTAGGATATATGGAAATTATCAAATAGCAACTCCATAAATATGGCGAGACAGTTCAAGATGGTTGGAATCATAGCAATTTCATAAACATGGAGTTGGAATCATAGAGTAATAAAAAATGAAAACAGAAAATGTGTGAGTTTGGATCATTTTGGGCCAAAATTGGGTGAGGCTACAATGTTTCAGATCAGTGATGATAATAATTATAGAGTGTGATGATGATGTTACAAGTGATAAAGATCTTGGTATAGCAATATGATGTTTGGGATACCACAACTTCAATAGGGTTGCGTATAATCAACAAGTGACACCTGTTATTATTTAGCATGATTGTGTAATTGAAAAAAATGTTATTACACATGTTGAATGAGAGAGATAGAGATTAAACCCAGTATTAGGTGGAGGCCAACCACTTGTTGTAAGACACTGCAAAGCTTTTAACGTCTCACTCCCAAGCTTTAAGTCATGACTCCCCGCATTACCCCGCATCTGAATATCAACATCAATTTAGCCCTCCAAAGATTGATTCAAGGTTATGAAACAAGCAAAGCCTGAATATATAATGAGAGAACAAGGATACCTCCAATAATTTATTTCCTGGGTTGCTTGCAGAGAGCTTTCTCTGCATCACAAAAGCAAAATTACTTCATTCTACAACGACCACAATGCTTTGTAAAGACATAAAAACAACAAATAAAAGTAATAAAAAAAAGAATCTAACAGGTAAGGACGATATTGTATTATTTTATAACATGAAGGATGGCGATTGTGACAAAATTTAGAGATGTGGAAGAGGCAAACTTGCTCGGCGGCTGTAAGGTAGAAGTCATCAATTGAAATAGAGGCAGCTCGACTGTTGAAAGGCCACAATCAAATTTAGTGAACTTCTTTACAAAACATTGAAAAAAAAACTATCCATAAGGGCTTGTCTGTAATAACTCAAAGAATTGGAAGTCGGACACAAGAACAAGTTGTAATTGACAATATTTCTACCAATGAAACAAAGATAGCCATTTACCAGCCAAGAGAGTTGAACAAATACTCAAGGGAGTAGACAATTGTTGTTTTGCCACACCCTTGCGGAGCACTGATACCAATCTGCAGTAAAAGATGACAAGATTGTAGCAGATGTGGCCATCCAATGAAGTCCTACTCGTAAATTGGTGTGCAGTAATCATATTTAGCTTTTCAATGTTGATACGGCTGATTAGAAACTCAAAGTATATAAATGGAATATCCAAAGTTGCATATACAAATGTCAGATCATTGCAACCTAAACTCTGAATGGAACCCTAAAATTCATGAGGAGATGATTTTACCACCAAAGCAGGCACTGGCTCGCCTGGTTTGAACTTGGAAGTATGAATGTCGAGCTCTCGCTTGCACCAAAGAAACACTGGCACATAGTAATGATAGATGCGGACTTTCTCAGATTGCGAAAGTGCAAATTCATCAAACTTGAGTTGGCGTGACAGCTTCACTCCTAATGTCAGCCATTCATCAACCTGCTGTCCAACTCTCTCTGGAGTCCACCCTATTTTCTTCAGCAGGGGACCACTGCAAATTCGCCCACAGATCGGGTCAGGGGAAGCTAAATTTTGTACCCTAATATCAAAACTATACCTGCAGAAGCTCATCATCGCCACTTCTTACATAAAACCACAATTATAGCGAATGGTCTCAGATTGTCATTGTGCATCCGACCTGGTAACAGTGTCCATTATGAACTTGCATGTCACACATTTTAAACAGTATGTGCGTGGCGATTTCATTTCACAGAAAATTTCGATTATGATCCCTTATCCTCTCATAACTCGAGCAACACATTTTTTGTTCAGTTTATACCATGACGGTATAATCGCTCCCGATGTTTACTGATTTCACATTTGCTCAGCATGAGAACGTCTGTTTCATGAGTTAAGAGCAGAGATTGAAAAGCAATAAGAAACTTGCAGGATCGACGAAGGAGATGTGCCTACTCCTTCGTATCACGACCTAACCAAGATCCGAAGCAATTCCATTCTCTCTTCAAAACGTTGCTTTCACAGCACTAATTCATTCCAAATTCAGAATTTCACGAGACTCCAAAGCGAGGTAAATTGATTGTGGAGGATGAGCTTGAAGGACCTGCAGATGAACTCGTACAACTCCATGAGAGGAAACGTGGGCGGTGGATCGTTCCCCCTGATCTCCGCCTTTATCGTCTTCTTCACGACCTCGCACTGGATCAACAACCTGGGGCCATGCTTGCCACCACCTCTCGTTCGCAACAACGCCGAAGTCATGGAGCCGAGTCCTGGCTTCGTCGCTACACACCGGGAACTTGGAGTCACTCCCACCATGCCCACCATCACCGTAGCCTCCATCGCAACAACAGAATGCTTCTTCCGAGTCACAATTCGGAATTTGGTGTCCAGGATCACGAGACCTCCCAAAAGTGACAAAGCATCAATAGGTACGATCTGATGCGGGACCCAAATAATTGAGATGATCGTCATGGTCGTTGATCGATCAGAGGTCAAAGGAATGAGAATTCAACACCAGAGCAGTTGAGTGTAAGCAGTTGATACCCGGGTGTGATATTGGGTCTCTCTGCAAAGCGATGCACCATCTTTTGGCATCTAGAGTGGATGAGTAGATATTAAAGACTTTCGACTTCGAATCTTCGATGTTGCTCAATTTGGCAGTGTTGCTTCGATATGGCAGTGTAATAGTGCGAATGATAGTGGTAGGGTTGTAGCTAGCTATGGCGAGATGTGTGTTTCCTGTGTCGAAAGCTCTTGAGGGACACGAAAATTTGGTAGACTATGCGTTGCTGGATGCCTTCACAGCGGAGGCGTTCAAGGGAAACCCAGCGGCGGTGTGTCTGCTTCCGATCGCAAGGAGCAAGGAGTGGATGCAGAGCGTGGCCGGGGAGTTTAACGCCCCGATGGCAGCTTTTCTGGTGGAGCGCACGAGCGGCGAGTACGAAATCCGGTTCTTCACAACCATGGCGGAGGTAGACCTCTGCGGGCACGCAACGCTCGCCTCCGCGTACCTCGTTTTTCGATCAGGTCTAGTCCCGGGCGCTCACGTCCTCTTTCACACCCCCTCGAGCACGTTGCAAGTAAACAAGGTGATGAGTGAGGAGGAGGCATGGCAGGGTCAGGTGGAGCTCAATTTCCCATTAATGGAGAGTGTGCCAGTGGCGCTAGACACTGAAACACTCTTTCCTCGCACTCTGCAGAGCTCCAAAGCGATCTCCACGTTTCAATCCGAATGGGACCGGTTACTAGTGGAGCTTCCCAGTGCGAGTGATGTCGAGGAGCTCCAGCCATGTTTCGAGGAGTTTGCGGAAGCAACGCGAGGCGGCGTAATTGTTACAGCGAAAGCTCCGCCGGAGGCTCCATACGACTTCGTCTCCCGGTTTTTTGCTCCCCAGTTGGGTGTTCCGGAAGATTCCGTTTGTGGAACTGCTCATTGTGCCCTTGCGCCATGGTGGGCTGCCAAGCTCGGGAAGCAGAAGCTGGTGGCCTACCAGGCATCGAAGCGTGGTGGCGTGCTGGAATTGCTCGTGGATCATGATGCGAAACGCGTGTTGCTGCGAGGAACTGCGGTCATTGTCTCCGCTGGCGTCCTTCTCAGCTAACAGCTTTCATGGATACACCATAGACAGTGGATGCACAAATTCCTTTAGCACAGGTTGATTCTGTTGTGCATGCCATATAAAATGGATCACATCATCGTTCTTTCGACCGTGACAGTTGCGGGATATCATAACTTCAAGCCATTGTATACGATCATCCGAGAAGCTACCACCTGGACGCGTGCTTAAGAAGCATTTTGCAATCGCAAAATCCTCCAACCAAGAATTTCAACGACCTCCCATGGAATTACAATGATCAAGCTGTCTTCGATGACACATTCGCCTTCAATGCCATTCTTCCTTTCACGACTGGCAAGTACATTCCACTGTGAACTAATGCGCAATCAATTCTAGTACGTGAGTGAATCTTTCAGTCAAACTTTCGAATGTAATGTATGCATTCTAAGAACTAGCGAAGCAGTCGACAAATGAAGAAGCAGACTGTTGCAATATGTCGCAGGATGCTTCACCTTGTTCCCTCATGCAACACCTTAGGGTTCAAGAGAGATATTTTAGGGTTTGGGGTGCACGTACAGTACTCGGCAGATGATCAAGCTCTTTACTGAGCCGATTCTCAGCCTCCCAAACTATTTATCGGATCGACCTGTAAATCGATTCATGCTAGCTAGCTAGTTTTGACTGAGCTATGATACTTCGAATTGTAGTATAATATGGTGGTTTCGTAAGAAAGACCCTGTCGGAAGAATGTTAAACAATGCTAGCATATTCGTTCTGTTGAAAGTGTAATAGCTTTTTGAGACGTTCGGTTGATTTCAATCCGGTACTTGACTTGCTTTGTGTTTTTAAAATTCTGTTCATTTCCGTCCGGATACTCCAACTCATTTAGAAACTCTCTTGCATGCTTAGTCCCGTTCATCCAACATGTTCAAATTGTCAGCATGCTCAATTTGACTGCCTTGGTGTTGTGGTTGAGCTCATGGTCGTTGCCAAGGTGAATGTGGTGTAAATTTGTGAACTCTTTTATGTTTGATGCAAGGATGTAAAAGTACACTTAACTCCAAATATGTTCATCAGGTTGAAATTTGACATTTTGGATGAAGGGCTTAAAACTTCAAAGAGCCATAACTTCTTCATAAGATGTTTATTAGGTTGGATTAAGATTAAGTTTGAATTGAGTAGTAAAGTCTAAAATTTACTAAAGATGGTAGGAAGTAATGACATTGATGCATTTTGTGCGAAGAGCTAGATGGTAGGAAGACAGTAATGACATTGATGCATTTTGTGCGAAGAGCTAGATGGTAGGAAGACAGTAATGACATTGATGCATTTTGTGCGAAGAGTTTTTGTATTTGATTTGTACAACATGGGGCATGTTTAATTGACCACATGGACAAGAGAGCGCTAACCCGCAAAGACCTGCAAAGACCTACCTGTGGAGGCAAAGAATAAAACGAAGGAAGAAAGACTAAGTAACGCTAAGAGCGCTAGGATGAAAAGAGGAGAATACAAGAATCAATCAATGCTATGATTGATGCTACGATTGTACGACAAGTAACTAACGAACACTTCAGGACTAGATCTCACTATGAACTCTTGTCTCATGTATTAGATCTCATTGATCAGTATGAAGGTAGAAGGATAACAAACTTTCCTAAACTACTCTCACTCTAAACGAGGAACTCTCGTCTCCTGTGTCAGATCTCACTAATCACTAGAAAGGTAGACTTCAGGAATACAGTAGATCTCATTATGAACTCTCTTGTATTAGATCTCACTGATCAATAGGAAGGTAGAAAACACGTAATTCGTAATAAACACAGAATTAGGAATTTTTGCACTTGGGGGTAGAATCATGCACTTGCAAATGGATGGTTCAAAAAATCACATTTAGTGAAATTAGGTGTACCATTTCATCCTTGAATGTCGTATCCTATTTTAATATCAAAATTCTAAAGAAACATTCATTTCTGGTAATTATTGAACCTCATGATTGGATGCAATGTATCTTGAAAATTTTCATGTGTAGCATTCATTTCCCTGAGTTTAGACTCCTTCAAGTGGTATAAATGGCCAAGTTATCCAAAACTTTATCGCATCTTTGTAACAAAAAAGACATGTAATGTATAAGAAATCTAATACTTCTAAAACTCCTTTAGTTAGCAACCATAATTTATGATTACCACTAAAATAAACTTACACTGCTAAAAGTACACATTCTCTTCTCTAAATATTTATTTCTCCCTAATCTCTATACTAATAACGGTCTATATCATTTTGAAGGCGTTCGTTATCTATGTATTCAACTTGCATTGCAATGTATGCTAGAAGGTGTGGTTTTGCAAAAGTTGGAATTTTGATGTTTCGCTCCGGGGCAATGGTAAGCTTGGGGTATCACTTTTTGGACACACTAATTAGGTTATTTTTATTGAAAGCCTCCAAAGTTTGTCTAATTTAGTCATTTTAATCAAGTAAAAAGACCCTAAAATAGAAAATAAAATATCATGCACCTCACTGAAATCAAAGTATATATGCCTATAGATTTTCTTTTAGATTTTTTATTTTTTTTTGGATCCATTCATAGATGAGGGAAAAAGTGCTGAATTTGGGGATTTGCAGGCATTATAGTGCACAATGAATTAATTTTTTTATTATTAATTTTTTTTTTTGTATTCTATACAAGAAGATGTAGGTCATATTCAAAAATTATATTAAAATAAAAATGGTTGATATTCCATTTGCTTGATTCAATGGATTTTAGATTATTGGGACATGACTTACTTTTTCAACTAAAAAATCAAATAAAATTACTCCAAAATATTTTTTTTAATTTTTAATTTTTTTTCTTGATACATTATAAGTATAGACAACTAAAACCACATCTAATGAAGTCTTATTGTATTACAGTTTAAAAATGGATATGTTTGTCACACCAGCATAGAGTGCAATTGTTCATGGGACAACCTTTTTGGGTACCCCAACCAGACTATCACCCTCCGTTGAAACACCGTGTATTGGAATACAAAGTTGTTGCGGTTCTTTGGTTCTTGCATGTTGTGTTTCATCCACCCATGAATAAATCGATGCCTCTTTCTCCACCCATCCATGTCTTTCACCCGATGGCTCCCACTTTGACTCCATGCAATTCGAATACCGTTGTCTATCAAGAACCAATGATATTTCTTGGGATCCCCTCCATTGCGGCCAGTACCACACTACTTTCATTTTTGTTGCCCACCTTCCATGACCAAATTCCAAAACTTTTCCAATATAAAACGGTACACCTGCTTGAACCTCCGTGGGATCCACCGTCAGCGCTACAAAGTGTCCAACCTTCACATCATCATCTGGACAAAAATGGGTAAACGGAGCTTCTCCGTTCTCTGGTGTAATTAGTACATGCGACTCTAGTATTGAAGTTCTACGTCTTGTTGGTGCTCTTGTCGCAGCCTCTTCTGATGGTCTCTCCCTACGAGGACCAAAATATTGCCTTCGTTCTGGATCAGGCATTGTTCTCATTATAAGATCCACCGTGCTCGTGTCCAACGTTCCATCTTGATTTTCAATAGAAGTTGCAGGTGCATTTACGGTTGCTCTGTTTGGGCTTTGATTGTCTTCTGGCCAAAAAGGGGCATTTGTTGTCGTGCTCCTATCTTGTTCAGGAAAGTGTTCCAAATAATCTGCCAACCACTTTTCTTGATCAATGGCTTCCAAGTTCTTCTCCACGTTTTGGAATCGTTCTACACACTTCTCCTTGTAGGCCACAAAATCTTCTAATGCCCTCAGTTCCCTTGCATCAGCCCCAAATACCTCAGCTAGCATTGGCTTCTCGGCTCTAGTAGGCATTGATCTCAAACATGGATGCCCATCCGCTGGAACCCAAGCATCTTTACTGAAAGTCTTAGACTGTACTTGAGGCATTCCACCCACCATGTAAAATCGCATGTGATGTGGGAACGTTATGCCGGTCAAAGTATCGCCACCTCTGAGCAAATGAGGAGTGATGAAAGACTTCCAATCCCTCACATTCTCTAAATGCCTCGCACTCACATACGCTTCGGTATACGAGGTTCCTCTCTCGACTAGTGATAGTAACTCCTTCATAGAATCAATGTCGCTCCTCTTTAACGTATTTGAAATGGTACTAAAACGTTGGTCTATATCTTCGTGTGTGTGCCCAACCAATAGAAAACATAGCCCCACCTCTTGAAAAAACCCCATACCCACTAGTGCAGCACACAAGGCGAACATGTATATGTTCTTGTTCTCCGCGTCGTATTATCCGCTTGAATTCGTAAAGTTGGTGGCAACATTCCTTTCCTTCTCTTCACATCCGTAATAACATGCATCAACGAGGTAACAACTTGATTGCTATCGTGCTTGTGGTGTGCATCGAGCCATACATCTGCATAGAGGCCAATCCCGTGCACAAGCACTCCGCATAGGTGTGTCTTCACGAACCGCCATTCAATGTTTTTCTTTGTTTGCTTCATCTTTGGCACCATTGTTGTATTTTGGTCCATCCCATCTACGATTATGCTCATGAAAAGATCCGGAGTTATGATAGTGACCTTTTGAAAATCCAATAATCTCGACGCTCTTCCATTTGACGATTAATGTGTACCAAAAACAATTTTTGATTTTCGCCTTGGCCGCCTCATTCGTTGTGGATTCCATGCCACATTTGTACTCCCAAGAATGAAAGCACTTTGAAAACCTTGAGAATGGTGGAATTTGCACGTGGGGAAAGTCTCATCCTCCACATTTTGTGAAACGAACTTATTGATATTGGATGTCCATCAACTAGCTTCTTCACCTCCTCATTCACATAATGAAAGACATCGAGTTTTGTTGTATTCATTGGCAATAGTATCAACGGCAATATTGCATCGTCTCGATCTTCTCTTCACTTGTCGATGCGGTTGGGTACACCCCACTTCATTGACAAACACCGCAAAACTTTCTCGATTGCAGATATCTTCCTTGCTCCTTCTGCTTACCATTATTCCCATGTACGCCAGCTACCTTTCCATACAGTGATCGTGCTTGCTTGAGTTGTTTGAAACGCCTTTGGGAGTATCCTAATGCTCGAGCATAGCATGCGTTGCATACACGATGACCATCAAGCTTGGTGTCAAACTTTTCCTTCCGTTTGGTATTTGTTCGTGTGTAAAATGAATTCAGCATTTGCATGATCCATGTAGCTCTGCTCTCATACTTTTGTGCCCATGCCATGTACCGATTGTCCAAAATTACTCTCTCGTTCACATGCTTCAAACAATTTAATGTACAACCTCCTGTGACCTTTGCTGCCCGTACGCTTTCAATTGTCACTTTTGTTTGCGCTGATTCCCCCTTCTCCCGTACTCTTGTTGGTCGACTCCTCCGGTTTTGCATCGAATATTTTCTCCGAGGTCTACCTTCCACCTGATCCTTCCGCTTCAAATACACCTCCAACACTAGATTGTGACTCCGGTGTCACTGGTAATGATCGTTCCCCGACACTGCTGCCCACTAGGTTGCTTTCAGACATCCGAATTGGCATTCCATGATTAACTTCATCGTCGAAATCAAACGCAGATGTTCCCACATTTTGAAACGTAAATGATTGCCTTTCCTCTAAACCAATGTTTCTCTGTGGCAATCCACATTTTTTTCGCAAGTTTGACGCCTTCCAACGAATGACCAAACCTACACATTGTTCAAGGCGTTCTCCAACAACTTCACCAACCCAAAGTGAACCTTGAAAGACTTCCGTTACACACACTGCAACCTCGTCCGGAGTTAATTTCAAATAATGTAATTCCATCCCTGGTTTGTAGGTTTGATCTACTGACGAATCCTTGCCCTACCAATACGTCGTCCTCTATAAGAAGCTCTACAACTCCATCTGGCGTACTCAAGTTCCGTTGCTCTCGAAGAGTTTGTCTGTCAAAGTCTGTTGCAAGACTACGTACAAGTCTTCTACCCACCGTATTTGTTCTTGTTGTGGGAGGTGCTACATTTTGATACCCAACAACCGGACTTCCAAAACCCAAATTCTCCATCTTTATCTACCAACAAGAAACCCACAAACACTATGTCATTCATAATGTGAAGCTTAGAAATCTCAAGGTAAGCATTGTTTTTCAAACTCTACTAATAATGTCCAAATCATCAGGTTCACTTGATTTTGAACTACAAATTGATGTAATACCTATGAGATCCTAGTTGGACACTTTGGATGACAAGCTCAAATTCATTAAGAGACCCGAAACTTATTGATAGCATTCAATATTGGGAGATTTGGATTAGGTTGAACTCCAAATCATGTGTAGGTTTTTTGCTACAAGTTACAAAGTTGAAGAAGACCATATGAACGTATAGCATGCAATATATGAAGGTAGCTCTATTTTGAGAGACTTAAAACGTGAGGTATGTTTTACAACTCGAAGCCAATTAAATTCCAAATACCCGATAAGGGTGTTACACATGCCACAATCTTTAAAAATAAAACTAGTAAATTTTGTATAGTGTATGACATACACTCTATATGTCTCGCATATGGAAATATCATTATGTCGTAAGAGATAAAATTACATATTTGTCAAGATCTTTGATTCTAAGCATAAATTATTATTAGTATAATATGTGCATGCCCCTTGTACCTCAAAGCTTGTAATCACGTATGGAAATTTATAAAGAAAACTACTAGAACACTACTAGGGATTTGCAAGGTTTTTTGGAAATGTTGTCCAAGCAAAACAACATCTTGGTACTTGCTCTAGCAATTTTTCCAATTTTAAATACTTAAAATAGTAAACAAAGTTTTTCATCAATATAATAACTTTACTTATTTTTGTAGGAACATTACTAAAGCAAGACCTAGGACATTCCTTTACTTGCGTAGCGTTTGACAAAAAAACGTAGAGAATCCCCTTTTAATTTTTGGTAATGTAAAAATGTATATTTTGGTTTGATAATACAAATGAGAGTAGATTATATTACGAGGTTGTCTACATGATTTTAATTCACTATAAAATGTCATATTTATGGAAATTCTACTTTATTTCTAAAAAATCGAAAATCGTCGAAGGTGCTATTAATATTGTGCCACCGGCGCTCCCAAAAAATTTCAAGTCAATATCATCAAATTTGAGTAAATTAGAGCCATACAGACTTGGGAATCTCACAACACAAAAGTAAACTAAAATTTGAAATAAACAGTTGCTTGAAATATTTTATGAATACTACATGCATGTTATTTATCCATACTAAATAACATGAAGATGCAACTTCCCAATGCAAATATTAGAGCAAACCATAGAAAGTAAAAGAAAATAGAAAAGGAAAAGAAAAGAACAAAAACTAGAAAAAAATCAAAATAAAAAATCAAATAAAAATAAGAAAACAAGATCAAATACTAAACAGAAATGAAAAACAAAAAAAAATAAAAAAAAAACAAAAAAAAATAAAAAATAAAAACAAAAAAAAAATAAAAAAAAAATAAAAAAAACCTGCCGCCCTGCGGCAGCGCAGACCTCCGCACGCGCGGAGGGGTGGCTGGCCGGCAGCAGCTGGCCGCAGCAGCTGGCCTGCAGCAGGCTGGCTGCCTAGCCGCCGCCCGCCGAGGTAAGCTAGCAGGCATGGGGAGGGTATAAGTACCCTTCCCCACATTTTATTTTCATCAGTTGAAAATTTGCAAATACCTTGGAGGTGAGATTTTTTTGAAACAACAAGAACTAACCACCATTTCATCCTTTTATACCAAACAAATTAGGATTTCATTGTTAAGAATCTAAATTTTACATGTTTTTTCAAGTTCATGTAAGTTTTCTTTTACAATGTTAGGGTTTCATTGCAAATTAATGTTTTTGTAGTTTTAGGGTTTTGTATTTTATTTTATTTTTTTGGTTGTTTCATTGTTTTTTGTGTTTATATAAATTTTTCATGAGATACTAGGGTTTCATTGCAAATTTATTTTGTAGCTTTAAGAATTTCCATAGTTTGATTTTTATTTTTATTTTTTTTTTATTTTTTTTCCATATTGTTGTGTTTTTATAGATTTTTGTGGTTTATTTTGGAGTTTTAGGATTTTATTGCAATGCTTTTATGTGGTTATGGGAATTTGTGTCGTTTGTAGTTTTTGGACTTTTTGCTATTTTTGTAGTTTTTCTTTTTTAGCAATTTTAGAATTTCATTTCAAGAATATTTTCAAGTTCTAGGTTTTTTGTTTGATTGTGGATTTTTGTGGTTTTGGTATTAATTGTTGTATTTTGAGCTTTGAAGTTTCTTTCAAGTTTTATTTTTCTATTAAATTAAAGCTTTATGTAACTCATGACTTTCATTGCAAAATCATTCTTTGAATTTACTTGTGATGGTTTGTAGCCTTGAGGTTTTTTGTAATTTGTGGATTTTTGTGGGTATAGATCTTTTTTAGATTTTTTTTTAGTTTTGATATTTGATTTTCCAAAACCTACAGAAAAATTCAGTCAACTCAAAAGTTATATGTGTTTGTGAAATCATTATTTCTTACAACATTGTTAAATTCTATCTTTCAAACTTTTAGAAAATAAACAAATAAAATTACTTTTACAAAAACCAATGTAAAAGTACAAACTTTTATTTTTTTCCATTTTATCCACTTTTAAAATAATAAATATTTATAAATATATTACATTGATAAATGTAAATTATCACATGATAATTTAGTACTTAAGAGCTTTATTTTTTATATATATACTGATTATCGTTTGTTTATTAGATATATCTGCACAGTAAACATGGCACCTCAAAGTCAATGGAGTGAGCACGGGTGGATGATATTGGCTCCAAACAAGGACCAAGCTCAATTATGGATTTCAGACTACCCGTTGGTACGTGGTAAGGAGATTTGTGGAATCGGCAAGGACGTCGGGCAAATTGAGAAAATTGTAGCGATTCCAGAGGGGTTGGTTCAAGTGAAAGTCCGAACTCGTCCACATGTAGTGACCCTATACAAGATTGAGAAGGGGAATATGCTGGCAGAAATTCCTAATTTGTTGTTTGAAGCTGCAAAACCGCTCCGAACATTGCGCTCTTTAGCATCATTTTGGAAAAGGTTTGACTGAAGACGTGAGAATGGAACGTACTGCTGCCATTGTGAAAACTAGGCAGTGCAATCCTGAGGAGATATTGGAACTGAGAAATCAGTATATTCAGCAAAGAAGGGATTTAATCGAGCAGCAAGAACGACCTAACGTAGCAGATTTCGTAGTGTCAGGAGCGACATCACATGGACCTCACACTAGTCCTGATCGATCGTATGCAGATGTGGTTAGTAATAGAGTAAGGGATGATATTCTATCACAACCAGAGCATGTCACACATCCAGTGCTACAAACAGAGCCAGTAGAGGCACCTTCTTCACAAACACAACCTCCAAGTGCCACGAGACCAACACCAACACAAAAGGCTACAGAAGTGGGTCGGTCTTCTAGCGTGAGGAGGGCAAGAAGTGCAGCACGTGCTTCTACTCAAAGTCCAGCATCAACATCACGTGTGCCAAATGTTGCGGTATCGAGGGGAAACAATTCAAGTGGAGGAGGAATATCACGAGGACGACCTGAAAGTTCTGAAACAGGTACACATGGTGGAGCTCCAATTACAGCGGAAGTTCGAAGCGCTCATAATATTACTACTCCTACGAGTATTAATATTTCAAGGAGTGCAAGACTAGCTACATCAGTAGCACCAACTCAGACTGGCAGCGAATCAACTAGAGGACGTGGAAGACGATCACCCACCTCAAGAGCTCCACAAACTCAAACACCTGCTGCTAGAAGGCAAGCACGTGTTGTACAACAAAACACAGTACTAACAGAAACTCCCAGAGGAGAGCAAGAGGGCGGGGGATCAGAAGATTTGGACAACCCTTCTTCCGATGAGGAAGAACCAAGAGAAGTGGAGAAAAGTACTAAAGGCCCTACAGTTGCATTCCCAACAGAGGAGGAATTTAAAGCTGGATATGTGTGGGGGATGAAGGCGGTGTTTAAGATTCGCACGGAGAATGTACGGCGTGCAGTTAGTGCAGAAACCAACCATCGGGCATTGTCAAAGAAGCGTATGGCTGAGATATATGAACGGCTACGGGGAGATGATGAGGACCTCGTGTCCCCCATTACATTTCGGCCAGTTGCATTTCTTGAAAAAAGAGTGGATGGTGATGGCAATATAGTAGAAAAAGAGGTTCCATTCAGGAAGGAGGATACAGTAGACCATTTCAAAACCGTATTTGAGAAGTATCAAAGGCAACAAGACAATACAATGGGCATTTTAAAAACGGAATGGTTACGAAATGCTATAATTTGGGAACCGGTGGATGGGCAACACATTATAGAAGCATGCAAGTTTGCAAAACAACAATTGGCGGCCCAAAGACTCTCTCAAGAAGAATATGCAAGTATATTTGCAGAGGCGGAAAAGAAAATTTGTTGTATACAACAACCCTCAGTTTTACATTGAGGCCTCTATGCGGATCAATGCAAAGCAGTTTGAGAGAAAATTTTATATGTCACTACAAGACCAATTGGTGAAGCTCAGGGAGATCTGGGAGTCTTGTGGGAAACCCAATGCGGAGGTGAGAGCTCACGACGCCAACCGGGCCAAAGCAATAGCTATGGCAGCGAGTGCGCTGCATCTTAGCGTACAAATGACTTCACGGAGCCTTTGGGACTAGTGGCAAAACGGATGTTGGATTGGACTAGGCATGCGTGGAACGAGAATGAAGAATGCTACAAAGCTGTTTTGGAGGTGTGCAAAGACTACGAAGATGGTTGTTTATGGTATAGTAAAGCAGATGAGAAAAAGTGGAAGAAGTATGCTAAGGAGAAAGGGTTGGATATTACGAGGGATCTAAGACCAAAAAGACCAAAGATGGAGAAAACATGGTTGAGGCCTTTAACCCCTAAAGGCCCAAGCGTTTTTGCAACCTCCAATCTCAAAATCTGCGATTTTTGACCACATTGTGGAGTTTGGAGTATGGCATAAATTTTTATTGTATTCTGGAACATTCAACCGTAAGATCTTGAACCTAACTTCATCCATGATTACCATGTCAAATCTCAACCGTTGGATCTGCACCATTTGTGAGATCATAACGTTCAAAGTTGATGCAGAAATTTTTTTGTGGCTTGCCCGAAAGACATAGTCTACTTGGTGCAAAGGGAGACTTGGTGATTGTTACCCTAAACATTTTGCTAGTATTTTTTTCCATGTTAGAAATCAAGTTGGCCACACCCATGCAAAATTTTAGACACTCATTCCACTTTTTGGACCTTCATACAATTTTTTTTCTAGAAGGAGGCAAAAAAAAGTACTCTAAGTGAACAAATTGGGGTTCTAATACAAATCCACCATCAACTTTTTGAATTTTTCAAAAGTGAACGGTGAAAATGTTCCTTTACACAAATCAGAGTCATGGGGAAAAAAATTTGAAAAAAGTAAAATCTCAATTATTGACAATTTTGGAGAACATAAACACACATATGCAAATTAGTAAATGGACGGGCAACAAAGAAGAATGGGAACCCATTCTCAATCTTACGGGCCCATTGCTGGCAATATGGCAGAGCTATGAATAGCCTACTGCCACCATAAATACTTTGCCTAATATTCTATGTAGATAGCTATGACATGTGTCACTTGCAATAAAGGGAGGGCTTTCTTCCCGTTGCTCCCCACCGTTACTAAGCTCCCTAAGCTCTTTATAAGTTCCCTATAAAAAGATGATCTGACAAAAAGGCCCACGCTTGCAACGACAAAGTGGATTTGACTGGCACCTTGGGGAGCCACATGAGGTGGCAGGAATTTCGTGATCTGGAAAGAGCCGAGCTGGAGGAGCTGGCCCGCCTTGCTGCCGTCCCTGGCCACCACTTGTACCGTGCAGTAGGCGCACTGATTGAAGCCCCCTTTGCGAAGTCGTTCTCCAGGGCACAAAATAGAATTCTCCTAACTGGAGAAAGGACTCCAGGGATTGCCGAACACCTACAAAATCACCAAAATTTATCAATTTACAAGAATTCTAATGTAACTAATAAAAAATAAATTATCCATAAGCATAGTATTATTCATAGTATTATTACTAACTTTTGTATGTGGGGTAAGAAACAAAGCAAAGAATTATTCACAAGCAATATTCAAATTATTGTGGTGTCATTTGTTTGTGGGGTAAGAAATAAAGCAAAGTATTATTCATAACTCAACTACTATTCATATTTGTTTGTGGGATAAAAAACATAGCAAAGTATTATTCACAAGCAAAGTACTATTCATATTATTATTACTAACGTTTGTTTGTGGGGTTCGAAATAAAGCAAAGTATTATTCACAAGGAAAGTACTATTATTCACAAGCAAAGTACTATATGCGCAAAATGTGGGGTAACAAACTTGAGCTTCCTCTTTGTATGCAAAAAGAAATACTTACATTCACTCACATATGGCGTTGGCGTCGTATGGCAATATCTGTGTGCCACTTCTCAAAGCAACCTCGATTGAGACACATCCATTTGTCTCCACACTTCCGGCAGTAATAATGTGGTTCAAATTTTTGGCAAACCACACACCGACGTCGTAATTTTGTATATGTGGGTACACAAATCAATGGCGTGTTCCTTGCTCGAGGAATATCCGCGGGTGTGAATCTCTCATAGGCCACCCTTGAAGAAGGGCTTCACATAAGCCCTTCTTGAATTGAAGGTGTGTCATCGGCGTGCGGTTATATCGATAGTGTTTCACACACTCCAAATAATATATATACATGTTGACAATCGAGACATCCAATAAGAAGAAAAAAATACGGTGCCACCACTTGTGGCTCCGCACTTGGCATGAATAGGATGCTCGGAGTTGATCGGCAACATCTACACCTCGCATGTGAGTTGTATATTCTTTCAAAATCGGGGATGTTAGAATCATTTCACGACTTGCACCATTTCGCCGAGGGACCGTTACTACCTTCTCACATGGGGGTTGAATTGGCAAATAATGAGTGGAAATAAGAAGCACGGGCTTCTTATCCTTCCACATAACACATGATATCGTGCGGGTGTCATGCATTTTCCATAAAGTTGTGCCTTGAGGCACATTTTTGAAAGAATTGGTGTTTTTCAAATCTAAGGGAAGACCAACCCGGTTTGCCCTTATTGTCCCACATGCATACATTTCCCGTGATAAAAGAGTTGTGAAAAGTCCAAAACTAGTGAAGTAATTATCCATTGTCACGCAATGGCCTAAGTTCCAAAGGCCATCCACTAACCTCATAACTACATTATGGGCCAATCGAGCATCGCCAAGAACAATATTAGGTTGTTCTATGGGAAGGGGGGCTACAATATTGTCTTTTCCACAATAGATCTCGAAATTCCATACGAACTTTGAAATCGAGCATGCCAAACACCAAACCTTCAAGCCCCACTTTTGAGGCTTCTTAGGCATATATTGACGTATCGGTGAATATGTCCCCTTATAGCGAATCATCATTTCATCAATGGTCAAATATTTTCCAAGAAACCATGCCTTTTTACATTGATCTCTCATAGCATTGACTAACCATCTTGTTTGACCGATTTTGTCATAACCCGGGTCCCCTCTAGTTTGTCCTTCCATGTTTGTAAGATGGAGACATCTCCTAATGTCTTGAAATCGGGCCCGTGTAAATATATTTGAAATACTTGGGCATCCAAAGAGGTCATCACGCATCCAATATGTTCTTACATTAGGTTGAACCCTCAACCCCATATATATGGCTAAGGCCATAAATGCTTTGAGGCTCGAAATTGTCATATTCTCCCAAGTAGGACCACCTTTGGTATTTCCATGCTCATCTAAAGGAGCATTTGCATACCGATTAGTTTCTTGAACAATAGTGGCCAACATGTGTGGAGTCCAAAAGAGGCCAAATAAATCCATAAAACTTGGCATACCACGATGATGACGAGAAGGACCCATGGGTTTCCCCAAAAATGATATCGGCATTGGATTATACATAATACTTGGGTTTCCCCAAGTCTCATTCCTAAATTGCCACCTAATATCCTCTTGTTGATGGGGTAACCCATCGTTACGATTATCTCCATCACTATCAGAGGCACTTTCAAAATTGGGTAAGTCCTCACTATCATTCCCACCCAAATCATCCCTCACACCATTGCGTGTCATTCTCCTTCTTATTATATGTTCTTCCTCAACATCATCATCCCACTCCATATTATTATTACCGCCCTCAGTATCATTGCCATAGAATTCTCCAGGCCCAATACCAGTACTTCTCTCCCCAATAAAAATATTTGGCTGCAATGTGAATTGACCAATATTTTCTTCTGAAGTCACAACTACTGGTTGCCCTTGTAGCCCAAGCGTATGGCCTGTAAGGGGAAGGCCAGAAGGCGATGCACCCGCCACAGGAAGGCCCTGGTGCCCGGGTAAGCAGGCGTGCCGGCCGTTGCTGCTGTTCGGCTGGAGATGCCCCGCTGCGCTCGGCGCCGGACCCCAGCTGGCAGCCGACGCGCTTGACTCGCCGACGTGGCCCGACCTCGTGGCCGCGGCGCTGTGCCAGCCCGCAGTCCGCCGGCTTGAGTCCCATACTAGTCGCAACGCCGTTGCATCACCGCAATCTTGGTCGACGCCTAGCTGCAGCGCTGGTCCGTGCATCTCACCACTCCCGCTTGCTTCTTCGGGATCAGGTCCAGCATTGTAGATCTCACCACCTCTCTTCCGTCCTCTTCGGCCAAAGTTTATTGCTGCAAGCAAGACTTCAGGTGGCCAGAGGATATCCTCAAGACTTGCAGCTCTCTCCATACCACTATCATCTTCTCCTTCTTCATTACACAATTCTTCTGAGCTTGGGTAATACGCATGCACTGGAGATTGCGAATTCAAGTACTCGCCGTTGAAGCCAACATCTGTATCAGGGAAGGTCATGAGCTCAACTCCAGGTCCTAGATCTGGCAATTCTTGATGTTGAGGAGGTAATATTGCTTCAGGACTAGATGGTGGGCTTGGAGGAACCGTAGTTGGTTCCGGTTGTGTCTGTAGACGTGAACTCCTTCTCATTGGAATATTGTCCCACTCCATCTGTATTCTCCAAGTTAGACATTACTCATAACTCTCAACTATGAAATTTAGGTACATGTTACACAAGAGATACTCACCTCCTTTGACTTCTTCCATGATCGACGTGGAGGCATTGCTTGTATCGGGCCAAGTAGATTTGACAATATCAAGAAATTCTTGCTCAAAAGCGTGTTGATCAACCCACCCTAGAATATGTGCGGCTTGCCTGTAGAAATGGTGTCGGAAATTATTTGCTTGTGGATTTCTTGGCCAAGCTTTGGACTTCTTACGAACGCGTAAACTGCGCAAATGTTTTTGATCAAGCAGTGAAAGGAGGTCATGAATCTGATGTGCTCGAAGGTGTTTGCGTACAGCCCAGGAACGAAGGCGAGCTTCTGGATCGGCAGATGGAGGCGGCAATGTCGAAATAAGAAGTGGCTGCAAGTTTCCGACACTCACAACCGCAGTATTGGGTTCCTGCATATGGTCATATTAGTCAGTTGATGTGATGTCAGTTTACCATGCAAGTTCCACATGCAAACCAAGTTCATGTTCATGTATTCGAACCCGTTGATGTGATCGCTCCTCGATCTGTGCAATCATCTGATCGCTCACTGGCGCATGGGCTGCCGAAGTTGGTGATGATCTGCAGGCTGCCGAACTTGATGCAGCGGCGACCTTGAAGCTGGACGGTCGGAGGCAGCTGCAGTACGCCTCCGAAGGAACTCGTCGACCTCCCTGGCACGTACAGTTCGCCGCCGATTCCTCTCGCTGAAGCTCAACCTCGGCGGCAAGTACAGTTGGACCACGAAGGAGCTGTTCGATCTCCTGGCCGAAGACTCTACTGCGTAATCACCATTTTCAGTGCTCTGATCATTTTCGGTCCATACTGGCACCTCGATGAATCCTTCTCCTACTGTTGCACTCGCCTCTCTCGAATCGGTAGTTGCTAGTGAAATGATGGCAGCAGTCACAGGAACCCCGTCCAAAGAATTTGCAAAACTAGCCATAATGGATTTTTGTTACTTTTGAAATATGCTTTGGATTTGATGTATGCTGTTTGTTGTTCCCAACATCTTTCCATGAGTTTCTCATTCAAATTCTGAAATTTGAATCGCCCCATGTCAGTGTGTTCTCAGCCGCCAGTTTCACGAAGTTTGTAGTTATGACATGTATTTGGAGGGGGCGTCAATCTTTGGCCAGTCCCAAAGCATTCAATTCTGCCGAATGTTGGGTCCTCCAAAACCCTGCTTGGAACCCCTGCCCCTCTGGAGTTTTCTCGAGTGACCCTCGCAACTGCCCCCATTTCCACCTTGTTCCTTAGTGGCCACAACAACAACCCGTTCTGCCCTTTCTCAACTCCAAATCAAAAATTTGCTCTACAAGGCACTAAAATTGGAATCTTACTTTGCAAATTTTACCACACACAATTACTATGTTTCCCGACACACACACCAAATTACAGCCCAAAACACCAAAATTTGACCTCTCATCTAAGGTGCCCAAAACTGCAAAACGCCGATTCGGCTTTCCTGGGCCTTTAGGGGTTAACAAGGGTACCACCTGAGGAGTACCTACAATTGGCTAAGGAGATGGTAGCTAAACCTATTGTAAATGGAAAGAGGAATTCCCAGAAGTACTATTTTAATAGGGCTCATAGGGGTTTTATGGAAAAACAAACTCTTGAATGGATAGTAGATCGACTACAACGTCCACGGGCAGTTCAAAATGCATTGCGGTGGTTGATAGTATCTAAAGGAATGGAGCGCCCAACATCCATGGAAGATTTTTACAACATAGATGTTGGCGATGACGGCGGTGGAGAAGGCAAGATAGTTTCAAGCGCTTGCAGAGGAAATAGACAAAGACATGAAGAATATTTGGTCAATGCCATCCGTGAAAACCGTGGGGAGTTTGGTTAAATTTGGAGAGAAAATCAACGCCCATGTGAAACAACATTTCGAAGACGTGAATGTTGGTGGTAGAGGTTACGAAGGTTTGGGAATAAGAAGGAGATCAAGAGGAAATTTCCGATGGGATTGGAGAGTTGATGTCAGCGAGGAGATGAAGACCATAGTGTGGGAACGATTCCAATCGGAGGCGATTCAGATTCTTTAGTAATGAATACCATGAAATGCAAATGCCTTGTTTGTGGGTATTCGATTGTCGAAGGGGAGTATGGATGGCGGGGACAAAGCTTGGACAAGGGGAGAATCAAAAGCGTCTTGGTCAGTGAAAGTAGATGAGTAAGATTTTAAGGTGGACTATAGTCTTTTTATTTCCACTGGGGAGAAACCTATGGCGACGAGATGCGGGATGTTGCGGGTGACATAGAAGGAATGACGTGCGTGAGAGGGATCAGGCGTTCCAATCGGACACCGTTAAAGATTACAAAAAGAATTTTAGGGAGGCGGGGGTAAGACGCAAAGTTCAAGCGCTTGGAAGTATTGTAGTGTTGATGGAACACCCGGTTGATGAGGAGCTATCAAGAATTTGCCGAAGAAAAAAAGATGTACTCCCAACCCTTTTTCGACTCTTGGGACCATTTGGAAGAGTCTTCAAGCGTTAATGAAGTTAGAGAGAGATCCTATGGAATTGCGTGAGACATTGTTCAATCGTATTTGCATCCTAAATGGACGTTGGTGGCATTTGGGATTACAACATCCATTAGAGATCTTGTGGTGGATTGAAGGGCAACAAATTTTGTCTTCGATCAATCTCAAGCCCGAACAACATTTTTGTACAATACCCTAAGACAAGAATTCAAGGGCTTCGTGAGACAATCACCACCACAAAATTTGCGCAGACGTAGCGGGACCTTCAACAAGATACGCAGAGGATGCGAAGATGAAATTGAAGAGGGAGATGAAAGAGATTCTGAAGAAGAATCTGAAGAAGAAATGTTCATTACAACTGATGAAGATGATAGTGATGATCATGTTTCCGATGATTTTGACAGAGAGTCAGAATCTTTGGAGCCATTGGAGAGAAGACGGAAGACGGTTGTACAATCGGCAATAGTAGATGATGATACCCAACCAAGAACAACGAACGCATCGAGGATGAGGAGGGCGGAAGTACTAATGATGAAAGGCGAGAAGAAACTCGAGACCACTTGATGCGGTACCAGAAGTCGAGTTGGTAGAGGGGGAGGGCATTATTGGAGAAAGTTTGTTGGTAATAGTCCAATTCATAGAGCACATCAAGAACCGGTTCTGAGGATTTACCGCTACCGAGAGAGCACAACGTCATATGATCGCCTTTTGAATGGGCAAACACCGAAAGACGCAATGATCCCAGGGAATGAGGGTTTCTACTTCAATCCAGGAGGGGGTGAGGTTTCGCCGCATTGGTGAAGAAGGCAACCATACTTTTGTAGAGGCATCGTCTATTTTGGAGGAAAATTCGGGGTTGGAACGAGTGCCTCCGGAGTGATAGATGCTATGGTGGCGGAAGGGCAATGGATTATGCGGACCCCTCGATTCCATGGGAGATGCGGCCACGTGAAGGGCGAGGAGTTACACCTGTCATCAGAGAGGAGCAACCGCAATCTGAAAGTGTCGAGTTAATAGCGGAAACTCCTCCAGACTTGCATTGATAGGTTTTAATATATTTGGATGGTGTCAAATATATATTTGATTTGTGACCTGAAAGCATGTAATGTTTTTTTTGGAGTAAAGTAATGAAAGCTTTCTTTCGTCATGAATGTATTTGAGTTTCAAATCGCAATAATTGCATGTTCTCATATGAACGATTCTTACCAAAATGTTGATAAAATTTCATGTGTTTTAAAAATTCTTGTATAAAAGTTTTGCTTGCTGCAATGACATTTATTAAGTGTACGTTGTCATGACGAAGATAGGATATCTACATTGATAGTGGTTTGGTATACCAATTTGAAAAAATTAAGGATTTTGGTCAAAACGGATTGCAAATGTACATTGCACTTCTTGGGTGCAAAATTAACGAATTCGGTGTTAATAATGGTAATATTCACTGATTTTGAGAAATGTGGGTTTCGGTGGAGTCGAGCTAAATGTACCCACACAGTACATTTGGCTCAACTTAACTCAAGCTCAATTTGATAATCTAAATATTCCCATTATAACGAATTACGTGTTAGAAGGATAACGAACTCTTCTGAACGAGATCTCACTCTAAACGAGGAACTCTCTTCTCTTGTATCAGATCTCACTAATCACTAGAAAGGTAGAAGGATTCTGCGATCGACCGCTATGATACGATGATAAACGACAAGTACAACACCAACAATCCAACTCTGCGTGGAACATTCAGTTAAGAAAAGAGAGAATATAGAAAACAACAACACTGTGTGGAACATTGAATTAAGAGAAAAGAGAATACAGATAGCCTAATTAAATATCCCTGAGCGTAAGCTCTAAGGACCGTGTCCTCATGTTCTCGCAAGGCAACGCGAGATCTAGGTAAAGCATAGTAAAGCATGTAATTTTAACACGCTGAAAGGGTTGAACCCCATCGAGTAATTCCGGCCTTCCGCTTCGCATAGTGCTTCTCAATATACTACAAGTTCCGGTTCCGCTTCGCATAGTGCTTCTCAATATACTACAAGTTATCTTTGAAGATCATGAATATGATGTGCTAGCAGTGCTCGAGTGCTACACAAGGTTGCACATGCTTTTCCTCCCACCTCTCGAACAAGCTCATCGTTGTTAGATCCATGACTACTTGGAACTCAAATTCATACCGCGTCCTTGCTAAGTCGTTAAGGCTAGTAACACGAATTTTGTTATAATGAAAATATGTAGAGAATTTGGTGATTTTGTAGGCCACCATTTATAAGGCATCTAGCTAAAACTATTACCAAATAATCAGACTATCATCATTATAGTAGAATAGTCTTGAAGTGAAAAGAGATTATCATCAATTTAAGAATGAACAAGCACGTGGTTGGGAGGTGACATCTCCACAAGAATTTCTCTAGAAGGATGAGATATCTTCACTACGAGTGTATTTAGATGCCCTAACCACAACCCCTCCCTCCCCTGCAGTGTAAAGAGAATTAGCCCCATCGTGCTTCTTGCTCCACACCCCATGATTATCTTGTCCGATCAAAAAAAGCTCTCAGCTCACATGTCAATTCACATCGATTGAAAAGCTCACCTCATGTGGAAAACTCGAAACTGAACTAGTTGGACCATCGATCACACTACTAGAATATTGCCTTGTAACCACGTTTTTTAAGCTACATTTACAAAATTAGCTATGTTAACGGGATGTACTTCTACGTTCTGGAAGATTTCAACTTCCCGGTCTTTCTCACTACGTTAGCACTACGATCTTCTAGCGGGAACGCGACTTTCTTGCTAAAGGAATTGCATGTGGTCTCGGTAGTTATCCTGTCGTATCATACGGCGATTGTTTTTACGCACTAGTACAACACGTGTCTCCTGTAGCATGGGTTTCAGATACTCGACGTCGTAAATAAAGTAACCTCCATTATCCCTACTTCAAAAGAACAGTATTATCAATTGCCACGCCTGCTACGGTAGAAATGCGTTCCTCTAAAAAGGAAGGCATCCTGTCTATGTCGATGCCAATTTAATTAAGAATGTGACTTAACAAAAGGCAAGTTATGTATGGGAAAATGTAAATATTTAATAGTGGTACTGAGTACTGACTTTTTAATCTTGGTTTGAATGATCACATGATCATGAAATATCACCGACTATGAAGTATGTGTCAAAGGAAAAAAAAGGCAATTGACCGCAAATTTAACCAAATTAAAATATTAAGCACCAGAGTAATTCTTCATGACAGCCTTGAGGGCAAATCGAGATGTCTACTGAGATAAAAAAAGGCGGGTTGCGGTTTTAGATTTGAATAATGAACATAGTTGCACCAATTTTGTTCCGATTGACTGAATATCAACTGAACAAAACAGCCGTATCCTTTCTGAGTGTGTCTGTTCATCCATAAGCAATCCTGCATTGTCCAAGACGGTAAGCACATATGGAAATTGGCAATAGGTCAGGTAAGTTGTATTGCTTACTGCCTACTCATGTAACGAATTGTAAGGTAAGGGTTTACCTACAACCTCGAGTTATTGTGACCTTCATTGGTCGATGGCAATTGTCAATAGCATCTTTCCCCCACTTCCCGCTATGACTGCCGGTTTACTATTGGTGCATTGGCCTCAGCAGTAGTCCCCTCGTCCGTAGCGCCAGCGATGCCGCGAAAGAGGCTCTGGTTTCAAAAGTGCTGCAACCATAGAACACGTAATTCGTTATAATGGTATTATTCAGTGATTTTGAGAAATGTGGGTTTAGGTGGAGTCGAGCTAAATGTACCCACACAGTACATTTGGCTCAACTCAAGCTCAATTTGATAATGTGAATATTCCCACTATAACGAATTACGTGTTATAGCAAATACTTATTAATGGCATTGCCGCTTGTATAGCCTCAAATCTCGCGCCCCTGTTCTGGATCACTATGTTTACGCTACAATTGCGTGCCCGTATATGCTAACACATGAAGTTACATATAAGTTTTAGAACATTTTACCTTTGTCGCGGCAGGGTCAGTAGTATCGAGACGATGCAGTGGCCTTTCATTCTCCATAAATTCTCCATCACTTTGAATGTCAAGTAACTCATCTTCACTTGCGAGTTGCTCGAAGCCTTCTGAATCATCTAATCTAGTGGTCGGTAACTCCTCTTGATCAGAATACAATTCCTGTGCACTAAGTTCCGCCAGGACGTCGTCGCCGTCATCAACATCTTTCTCGATGCCCACTCCTTCGCCGTCATCAACATCTTTCTCGATGCCCACTTATTCGCCGACATCATCATCTGCCTCAATCGTGAGTAACTCCAATTCAAGTCAATTAGGAGGAAACGACTCTGCACCGCCTTTGGTAGTGAGTAGTGACCTCTGTAGGTATACTCGGTTGTTCAGATGATGTGTTTAGGGTTTCTTCTCGCAGCAGGTTGTGCTTATGGCCGCTTGTATTTCAGTAGGATCCCAATTTCAGTAGGATCTGAATTGTTTTATAGGTAGGTTTGGTATATAGAGAACTTCTAAAGCCCATATAAGGCTTCACCACCCACGCATGTAAGCATTTCCTATAACTTTTTTGATTCCAATTTCAGTAGGATCTGATTTGTAACATAGTTAGGTAGACTGGTACAATACAACAGTCTTCTGTAAGCTTGATGTGAAATGTAAGGATTCCGGAAGTTGGTGCGCATTCCAGAATAGGACATTAGAAATGCTTTGTATATCATTGCCACTTTTGTGCTGACATGTGCTGGAGTGCATTGTTTTAGGAGGAAGAGTTCAAGAGGGTGCCAACGGATGAGGAGGTTCTAATAGAAAAACGAGATGGAATGCGGAGCCTATTTGAAATGATTCATAAACGGTACAACACCAAGGCAGGGGTCAAGGACAGAGTTTTGGCCATTTAGCATGCTGGAGCTTGAAAATCGCCGCACAAACAGCCTCAGTCACATGCTTCACGAGACATAGAAGAGGAGAGTGCGAGAACATTGTCAGATGAGGAAGAGGAGGGTCATAGATCGAAACAGACCAGCTCAAGTTATTCAGATTCTTCGAAGTCGGATAGTAGCAACGACGACGGAGAAGATGACGAAGAGGAGGCGAGTGAAGAGTTCCAGGGCTGCGGAGTGGAGCAGGAGGAATCTCAGAGAGAGGACACTGGGTCATCATCTCATGACGGTAGTGCATACTATCAGGACTGATGTCGTGTCTCCATATTGAAACTAAACCTTCGTTTTTATTTGTTTATCGTACATGTTGTGTGCAATTCTCTACATAATTATTGTAAATACACGGCTGACCATCGACATAGAGAATATGATTCCTTGTTCTCAGTCTTTGCAGAATCATGCGGAACATGGGACTTTCTAGAACTCTGAACATATTTCATAGTGCACAGGATGCAGTTTTTTTTTTTTTTTTTTTGCCACATTCGTTTGCAATATTTTATTTCATATATGATTATATTCGAGTGATACAAACAAGATCTCACGCAACATAATAACAACTCTGTTATACAACAACTACTGGCTACTGCTAAATATAAATGGAAGAAACGTTGGCTTATGCCAATTCTTAATTTTAACATACAATTCTACCACTTACACATCTCCACGTCTCAATATCTCAACCCTTCTTACAGTACTAGATATCCAAGAACATTATATCGTCACATTCACAATTATCAATTTCCCAACAAGTACTATTAATAGCTCGTGTAAATCTAAAATAGGACATTTTAGATTTTCCCGATTATTTACTGTTAGTAAATTGCGCAATTTAATCAGAAACGATAAATTACTATTTACCCAAAATTTTACCAAGGTAATTTTTTTCACTTTACCGGAGTAAACAATTTTTTACCACTGCACAGTAAATCATGCGTTTACTTTTATCTTGCCAAATTAATTTTATTCATGTAGTTAGAAGTAATTTATATCAAACATATCTACCATTAGTGGGCCCCCCACATGCATTGAGAGCGGATGGGAACTCGAATCCCATGGGAACGACCAGTTCACAACAAGGTTGCAAGCCGTAACGGAATCTACACCCCAACGTAGCTTGATGAATAACTACGTACGCCTGCAACTAACATTACGATTTCAGGAGTCCCATTTTTCAGCAGCCTAGAGTATTTAGCTACGATATAGCCGTAGTTCGTAGTGTTGAATCCTAGTAGTGCGAGAAGCACTTCACATGTGTGTATCTAATGTATGTTGAAAAGCTCATCGCATGTGGAAAATTGGAAACTGAACTAGTTGGACCATCGAGAAGCACTTCACATGTGTGTATCTAATGTATGTCGAAAAGCTCACCTCATGTGGAAAACTGGAAACTGAACTAGTTGGACCATCGAGAAGCACTTCACATGTGTGTATCTAATGTATGTCAATGTCAGCAGGTAATTATGTATATCATTCATGATTCGTGTGCAGATATGTATGTCATGATTCGTGTGCAGATATGTATGTCATGATTCGTGTGCAGATATGTACAATGGTCAACAAAAGTGTTCGGACAGAAATAACAATCTTGATTTAGTAGTAATGTCACTTGTCAACTTTGGTGGATAGGTGCTGACTTTTTCAGCTAATTATAACTAAAGAGCCATTTGTAAATTAGAAAGAGTACCAAAATTGACATTCATTGAGCCACTTGCAAGGGCAGCAGTTCACGATGTGTCAATCATGGGTGTCCAATTCATTATGCATACAAGTTGTCCATCTAAAAAATTCTAACAACCAACATGTATTTATGGAGACCTTTTGCATTTCAAAATTCATTGTGATTGAGTAAGATTGCTTTTGATTAGCTATGGCTCCTAAAAGGTCTCTTGCTGAACGTGAGTTAGTTCTCCAGATGCATGAGAGAGGGACTACGTACTCTGAAATTTCAGTGGTTTTAGGCATCCCTCGAAGCACTTGCCATGCTATTGTGCAGAGGTTTACAATGAGGTCATTTGAGAGATGCTCTTTCACAAGGGAGACCTCGAATTCTTGATGAACGTTAAGGTTGTCATATCGGGCATATTGAGGTAATCGGGTGTACGAGTTGTCCCGGACAGACGGGCGTGCCCGCCCACCTTGATTGTAGGGGGTGTGTAATTTTTCGTGGGTAACAAAATTTGCAGTAAAAAGCGTGTGCGGCGTTCCACGCGGCCCGTACGCGGCGGCCAAGTGGCTTAGTTTTCACCTAAATCCTTGCCACGTCGTCGTTTTTTTACCTAAACTAAAAGTCAACAGCCGTTTAACCCTATCGGGCGAGCCACAACTCAATCGAACGGACAAGGCGGACGGACGGGCGGGCGGCGTGCCCGCCCGGTATGACAACCTTGATGAACGTGGTGATCGTATGGTTGTAAGGTTGTTGAATGCACCAACTAATGGTACAACTGCAGCAGTGGGTAGAGAAATGCGATCTCAAGGATTGGATTTGAGTGATGATACAATTAGAAGATGTCTTCAGAGGCAATGATTGAGAGCACGAGTGAAAACTAAGAAGCCATTCTTGTCAAAAAAGTACAAAGCACATCGATATGCATGGGCAAAGAAGTGTAGGCATGCAAGTTGGATGGATTGGAGTTATGTGGTTTTTTCAGATGAGTCAAAATTCAATTTATTTGGCTCAAATGGAAGGCATAATTGTTGAAGGAAGAGAGGAGAGCATCTTTCAGATAAGCATGTGCAACCTACTATCAAATTTGGAGGTGGAAATATTATGGTTTGGGGATGTATGACTTGGGAGGGAGTTGGCAACCTTCGTCTTATAGAAGGGAATATGGATAAGTTTTTGTATCGTGAAATTTTGGAGATGGAACTCATGAATACTATATACATGCATGATTTAGGAGAGGAGAACGTTATTTTTCAGCACGACAACAATCCCAAACATATTTCTAAGTATGTTACAGATTGGTTGTTAGCACAGAAGTTTCAACTAATTTGGCATCCACCTCAATCTCCTGACTTGAATCCTATAGAACACCTTTGGAATGAAGTAGATCGTCGTATGAGAATGTCGGAGAAGAAACCCACTAACAAGAAGGATTTGTGGGAGAAATTGCAACAAATTTGGTATAGCATTGAGGTCGTTACCGTGAGGAAATTGATCATGTCTATGCCTGTGAAAGCTGTAGATGTTTATCAAGCAAAAGGTGGCTATACACGATGGTAGTCATTATGATTATACATTCAAGTTTTTATGTAATCATTATGATTCTACATTCTAATTTTTAGCTTGATTTTGTAGCTCATGGCTTTGTTTTCAATGTAAATAGATAACCACTTCACTTTTTGCATAAAGAATTGGACACCCACATCATGTGTTTTATTTTTGATTGATTTTTTGATTGACATTTTTTATTATGAATGTTATGTTAAATGTTTGTTGTAACTATGTGATTGTATGTTTAAATCTTTACAACTTGAATGTGAGTTATGTGGGAAAACTAGCTCATATTGGAAGAGGAAGCGTCCTGTCCGAACACTTCTGCTAACCACTGTATGTCATGATTCGTGTGCTTGGAGGACTCTAGATCGAATAGTAGTGATCAAATTTTTTAAAATTTGAGATTCTTGGCATCTTGACCAACTAATTCAACTTAGGTCAAAATTGATAAACAACTACGGGTAATAATTTTAAGCATTAGGTTGCTTTTTTTAAAAATATTTTTTATTTGAGGAATATTTTTGTTTGAGCAAAACTTTGTGAAAATAATCAATGTACATTTAATGCATATTTCATGCACATTTCATCTAAATTTTACATAAAACCACTTGGGTCGTTTGGGATTGAAGAACAAAGATCGACAGCAGATGCTCTCAAGGAAAACAATGGATAATCGGAAACTGTCAAGTATCAATCGGGACAGACATGCTGAGTCATTTAAGAGGGCTGAAGTCATTCATTGTGAACCCGTTATTCATAACCACAGTAACTATTGGCTACGTGATTGACTGACAAACTACTGCAAACAAGATCTATGAAGATTGCAGATCGCAAGTAAATAAGCGATGATACATTTCTAAGGAAATTCGACCAACATTTTGTGCTTTGCGATAATTATCGTATGCATTTACAAGTCACGGTATTATTTATACTGCTAAGTATCAATCGAAAACGAAAACGCGTGCTCTCATGCAACAGCAACGTTTTAAGTAGTCGTTGTGGGCCAAGCTTTGAAAGGGAATGTGGGATACATGTTGATGCCGCACAATCCATAGGGGCTGCCAGATCCCAAGCGCTCCAATTTCATGAAACCACCATCTCCCCACCATGCTCCCCATGAGTTTTTCACAAGCCAGTAGTTCTTGCCGCTTGCTTCGTCAGTACCGTAACCCACAATCACCACAGCATGGTCGAGGTTGGTGCCACATTTGCCCGAAAACACTCCCTGCAAGTCAAACACTCAGTTGGTAACGTGGTACTAATCCAACTGTAAACAGGAGAATGTGGGAATGAAATGCGCACCGATCTATAGTGCTGAAAGTCGATGGAGTATCCGTCAATCAAAACGCTAACAGGGTGCATCGCCACAGCCTTGAGCAAAGAGTCCTCCGAATTTGCAGGGACAGAGTCGTAACCGTCAATCGCCACCTTACTCGCATTTAGATTCTGCACATCGGAGGGTAGAATCAGACTATCAGATGTTGTCGAGAGTACTTAAGGTCTTTGATTATGATCGATGTGAGCTTAGCTACCTTGGCGTTACACGCGTTTTTCTGAGGTGTGTAAGGGTAATATGCTTGTGTATGTATACCACCACTGTCAACAATGTACTGATAAGCGTTTGTTGTCCATCCGCCCCCGCATCCGTAACTGACGGGCGTGCAGTCCAAAAGCTCCTGCTCAGAAAGGTTGAGCATCTCTCCCGTCCAAAACCATCGTAATGCCTCAACTACACCGATTGCTGCGAACGCCCAGCAGCTTCCTGCAAATTAATGGGCATACATGGTTATGCCGTGGATCGAAGTCCAAAAAAGAAGAAGAATCAAGGGATAAGTATGTATGAAATGAAATTAGGTTTCATTTGCGTCGAAAAAGAAAGATAAAAAAATATATGAGTATGTACCGCATTTGCCTTGATCCTTGGCTTCTGAGACGGCGCCCTTAGCGTGCCAGTCCACTGTCGGCGGTGCCTGCACGTCCTCGTACCTAAAATTCTCCAGGGTGCTGTGGGTGGGCCGATTCTTTCCCTTGTAAGCGACGCCGACGTACTGTTTCTTGAATTCCTTCTGAGTGAGGTCGCTGAACTTGTTCAGCCCCATGATAAAACTCTTCCCTGAATCTTTGTTGTGTTTCTGAATATACTTCACGTTGTACTTGAAGATGTTGAACCTGTGAGCCTTTTCCTTCGCCGTGTCGTATTGGTGGCCGTGCTGCATCGCCCAGTCTTCGAACACCTTCTTCAACTCCTCGTTGGATCCAACGTTAGACAACGGATCCTCCTGTGCAGCAGCGTAGGCTAAGCCTAGCATTGCAAAGAGACCAAACACTCTCGCCCAGCACCCCATAATGACCGAACGCTCACACCTGCCTCGAGCCCAAGAATTAGTCCGAGCTTTCACCAACTGCAGCAATTCAGAAAATCATCCGCGACAGATTAAGTGTGTCGATGGTTCGATGCAAGCAATCTAGAAACTCAAGGATCGCAAGCAGATGAGGAGCGACGTACTGAAAATGAAAAGCAATCGGACCACGAGCGAATTGCAGAGATGAAAGCATGCAGGGGCATGGCAACGATTTATGTAGTGGCTACAGCGGTCCTTATCCTCTCGTCCTCTCCACGCCCAAGTGTTCCGTTTTTGCACATATTGAGAATTGTTTTGTGGAGGCTCTTCACATCACATCGATCCTGAAGAGAAACACCTTCAATAGCTTTTTAATTCCAGAATTTAAGATTCAATTATGAAAATATTTTTGACTGTTGTAAGTAGCTTCAATGTATGATTATAACATGATTGAGCAATTTATAGTCTTATAAGATGATGTCAAATTTTTTTGAGTGCTCACCGTAAGGCACTTATTTTGTGCCTCCAAGTCATAAATCTATGAATCTCTTCATCTTGTAGTCAAAGTCTCAAAACCCTTATAGTCAAACCTCACAACAATATCCAAACGTGGATAAGATAAAATAATGAAGACTATGAAAACTTCCTATGTATGAAAACAAACCAACAATTTATCTAAAACTCAAAAAAAAAGTTGTCTTAACCCCTAAAAGCCCAATCGACCATATTCTGGTCGATGCCGATTTTTGAGGGGCTCCAGTGGGTAAAAAAAGTAACTTTTTGCAAAGTATTTTTTTTTTACTAGGAGTTTGGTGAGTTGAGAACTACATCCAATTTACAAAACCTCATTTGAATTCATAGAATTTTTTCTACTAAGCTTCAAACACAAACAGGGCAAAGATTTGGACTTGGGCAGCTTGTGGGCAGTATCTAGAGCCAATCAAGTGTGAGTTTGGCCATTGATTGGGCAACAGCTTGAAAATGGAAATCTTGAAATTTGACAGAGGGGCAGAAAGGGTTTGAGGGTCACCCATGATTCCTCCCCTCACTCTCCACTGTTCACATGCTTACAAAATGTTAAAAAGGGCAATGGATAAGGGGGGAAGGGGGATTGCTTTTATGGGTAAAGGGGAGGGAGACTTGCTTATGTGAGACAGGATTTGGGTGGATGCCATATGCGACAACTCACATGCCACCTCACATGCTACTTGCTATTTTTTTTATTATTATTGAATGTGTTTTATAACAATTATTCTTCTATTCTTGGAACTGTAGTGAAGGGCCCATCCGGCACCCTTTATTTTCCACTGTGCCCCAAGGTGTGTAAAGTTTTTGAGAAATTTTGCAATGTTTCAAGATTTTGTGTACCTTAGCCCATTGCAAGTCACATTATAAAATATGTATACATCCTAAAATTCTACTTTTTTTTGAAAATGGTATAGAACTACACATGACAATGTATTTCCAAGAGAGGCTGCGTTTTCAAGATTGTATGAAGTCGTAATAATTGCTCAAAGTCTGCTGCCCGACAAATCAAAACTTGCATATTTTTCATCTAATGCATATATCTCCCAATCCGTGCGGGCAAGAATTCTGAATTTTTTTGTGAAGGTTTCCATACTACTATCCTACAAGATCCTACGGTTGGATTTGTTCAGATCTAATTTCAAAATCCTTAAAAAATGCTGATTGTCTTGCTCTTTCTAGGGTGAAGTTCAAGCTTCCTACCCCCTTGGGCTTTTAGGGGTTAAAGTACCAAAGTTAACAAGAGGTCTTTGATGATGTAGTCTCAAGAAAATTAATTAATTTTCATGTCCTTACTGGACTCTTTACATGAAATAAAAAGTGGCAAGGGCACTCAAAGGTCGCCTTTGAAGGGTAACTATTTTTTTTTATGTGAAAGGTATTTTCAAGTTTGCAATATAATATCATGTGATCACGTTCTCATTAAAGTTTGCAAAGAATCCACATATTAAGTACAAAAATTATGACTGTCACATAAAGAAATATAGTACTAACCAAACTTTTAAGTGCTTAAGAATATCTTAAATTTCTTTGATTCCACATTGTTACACTAAAATAATTGAAATGTGTTAATATAATTTTTGTTGTCAAAGTGCTAAACCGTTGCCATACCATGAGTTAACCCTTAATTGTCACCGGTGACCAAACTGGTCACCAAGGTCATTGTTTTTGCTTTTGGGGTCCGACACAGCGGTAGGGTGCAAATCTTGTCCAAAGGCACCCCTATTCTTTTGTTTTTCTGAATCAAATGCTTCTTCCCAATCGCCTTCTTGAGGTTTGTGTGATCCGCGCAAAATTGTAGGGGCCACGTAATACCATGGTCAATGCTCTTTGACTTGGCCTTTCTTTTTATTTTTTTGACGATTTTTTTTCAAAATAATAAAAAATCTTGATATTTATCCCCATACCATGCTCTACGGTGCCAATTTTCAAAAAAAATGATCCAAGGGGGGAAAAACCAAAAAAGCAATATGATATTTCTCACTCATTTTCAGCAACCAAAACATATTTTCTCAACGGTGCCATTTTTTTGAAATTTTACCCGTTGTGATTGATCTTTTTTGCATTGGTCACATCACCAAGTTACCTTGATAACCACCGTTTCCGATTCTCAAAATTGTTTTACCTTCAGTGCAGAAATAAGGCCAGAAGACAATGAGGTTGCATTTCTCTCCAATTTGTGGAAAACAAGGATGTCAATTAAGGGTTAATAAAAGCAAATTTCTCTTTTCAACTTCAGTCACTAATACTAGTACATCAAGGACTAATTAGAAGGGCCAAATGAATTATATGGCGGGCCCAAAGATTCCCAAGAACAACTTTAAAATTGCGAACATTGCAACTCTTCACAAATTGAGTGAAAAAAAAAAGTATATCTTTGAATGCATCTCAGCGAAGAGATTGTGTTCAAAAGGATATTTTTTATTAAACCCTTCAACTAGTTAATATACAAAAATGACATTTGTCAAATTGGAATATTCCTATGGGGACCTCCCAAGAGGTTCAAATATTTAAATTGCATAAGTTTTTCTAGATTGACTTATGCTAAATGATGGTCAAAATTCTTAAAAATTGTATTTTTTTTTAAGTACTTTCCGGTGGCTCTAAGTGTACAACCCTAGTGTGCTTTCACTTGAAGGAATATCCCCAATAGCCAAGCTGGAATGCCCTGGAGGTTATTTGATTACTCTCTAGTGCACTTTTCGCATATGCATGAGCAAAGTTTAAAATTAGCAAGACCTTCCAAGAGCACTTTTAACCCCTAGTACATGTTTTTGGCTATTCTTAGCCCAAAAGAACAAAATCTATAAAAGTTACATAATTAATCATGAATGTACACTTTCAAAATCTCACCCATGAAAACTTGTGAAAGACTTATTGTAAGTCATATCAGTTGACTTTGGAGTCGTAAGGCCTCACAATCTGCGAGATCATAATATAAGGTAAGGTTGTAATTAAAAGGATGCAACTACAAAGATTTAACCTCTTTAACTCCTAAAGTCAAAAGGCCTCAAAACAACCCAAAACCCTTAAAACAAACTCTTTCAGTAAAAGGTGCAAATTTTCAATTTTTCATGTATTTAGAATAAGCTAACTATATGATCCAGTATCTTCCTTTTACATGTATACATGTCCCAAAACATTGAATCTGAATTCCTAACCATTTATGAGTTTATGATGTTTAAAGTAGTAAAAGAAGTTTTTTACCCTCGCTGCAAAATTGGTTCGAAGTGTTCCGTGAGCTGGGAAAACCAATCTTAAATTCTCTTGATGCTCTTCAAATACTTTTTCTTGGGTGAGTAAGATATATGTCTAGTTAATTTTTACTCCCACATAACATACAAAATCTAGAGAAATGCTTGTTTTTTTCACATGGAGGTATGCTGAAAATTTCTAATATAAAGGCCCCTTCTTTACAATAAAAAAGGCATGCAAAGAAGTATTCGATCAAAAATATGAATGGTGAGATCATGTCTTAGAACCTTACCTATACGCTCGAAAAGCAAAACTTAAATTTTGGTAAATTTTTGAAGTTTCTGCAATCTACTTGATTTTGGGCAAATTTTTAGAATGAAGGAGCATATACAATAGATTTGGGCAAATTTGAGCATGCGTGAATATTGTTTTAAAACTTTGGGAGCGAAGGTCTTCTCAAGTATGAGGAATTTTGAAGCATGAAATGTCTTGTTGGAGAGGTATAATGGTATAGCAAAATTCTACAATCTCCCAAAGTTGCAACTTTAGATAGTAGCGCTTTAAAGATCATATAAAAACCTTAAACTCTAAATTAGATCTATACAATTTAATTTCCTAAAATTGGAAATTTTTGTTTCATAATGAATTAAAAAGATTATAAATTTTATAATCAATATATAATGTACTTTCTACTATTAGTTATTGGAAATCAATATGATTGGCTTAAATCACATATTATTTAATAGAATGAAGACAAGCCACTAGGAACCTATAAGGAACCTCACTAGTTTTCCTATATAATAAGTCTTCTTACACTAAGAAATTCTTGCGGCCCTATTTGAGTTTGAAGGCTTGTTGTGAACAATCTATGACTCCAAATGAGATTCGGTAAGTTGTATGTGGTTCCCAACTCAATTTCCTAAAACTTCTGGAAGAACAAAAAAAAAAAAAAAAAAAAAAAAAAAAAAAAAAAAAAAAAAAAAAATTATCTAGGTACATCTCCTCAAAATTGGGGATTGACAATAAAATTGGTTGATTGGGCACTTATGGGTTAATTGTAATGACAAGTATGACATACATAGTCTAAGAGCATCGATGATGTTGACGATGGGATTTCAAGTAAGTTGCCTCACAGTTGTTTGCTTATTACAAATTTCTCCAAATTAGAAGTTGGTGTGAACATCATGACCTCATACCTTGCTCACAAGGTATGACATCAATTCACACTTTCTAGGAGTTTCGTAACTACTCCTACGAAATTGTTCCTGAAGGTGATAACTTAGTGCATGCTACTTGTAAGTTGGCTGACAGTTGATGCAAGCTTGACTTTCATACTTCGCAAGCTGCCAAGAATCATGCAATCAAAAAATTTACCTGGTAGCACGGAACCTCTGCTTTTCCACTTGGGCCATGCATACAGTGCCTTCGTACCTCTTTATAAGACAGAGGACAAAAACAAAAATGAAACAACTTCATTCACACTTGGGACATGAATTGTTTGCATGTAAGGGCCAATGCACATGGGTAGATGCACGATTGAGCCACTCACTTTTCTAGTCACACGTACTTTTTTTGGTCTTTTTGGAAAAGTACAGACAAACTCTATAATTTGCAAATGGTTATAATTTCATGCAATTTATGATTAGTATACCACTAGATGACCAATCCTCTCGATACGCTAGTAAGGGTTTAATTAGACTAGTTAATATGCTACCTAGGATCCAAGCTGTATGTCACTGGACAATGTTTAATGAGCTTGAAAACTTCAAAGATTTTATACAGCATTGTTCAAAATACATTTACAACTTTTCAAGAGCTAGATACCACGGAGTGGTTCAAGCCGCATCTCGAGGGAAGGGAATGTGCAACCTTCAAGATTAAGCATAAACAGGAGGGAATCCAGAATTATTCACGTTGAAACTGTTCAATTACTCATCAAATTTGGCACCCAACTGAGCAAAATGGAATGAAATGAGTCACTCAAATCCTTTAAGGACAGCCACACGACACATCAAGCCATGCAGGACTGCAGGTGTACTTAAAAGCGGCAGAAATTGATGAACCGTGCCTTTTTTCAGGACAAACTACAGTATAATAATGACAGCCGTACAAAGCTACAGAATGAAGAATCGTCGGTAAATTAGTAGCCACATTCTTTTAACCCTAGAACGTCGGAGCCCATAACCGTGGCCTGAACTTTGATATGTCTTACTCTGAATCCTCCATTTCGCCACTTTACCTGAAAGTAAAATATTTTATTTTATTTTTCGTAGATGTGATCACATGCTTTTCATATGCTGTAAAAATTTCAGATTTTTTTGGGAAGATTTGAAATTCAAGTGAATTTTCAAAGAAAAACCAAAAATAATTCATATCAAATACAAATCACTTTCAAAAAATCTGAAATTTTTGGAATAAGGGGACATTGTAGTGAAGAATAGCATGGTGTAATCCATGGTTTCGTGTCATGCTATATTTGAAAATTGAGAAAGAGACCCTATAGGCATGTAAACTTAAGGTGTCAGTAAATCACTAGATATTAGGAATTTCTTGAAATTCTAACTTGGAGTAGAAACAAGACTTGGTAAGATTCATTTTATGAATTGAGCTTGAACTCAAAAGAGATCATTTAGTTGCCTAAATTTGAGACTTAATAAAAGTAGGAAAAAGTTGCAGAAATGCACTGTGTGGTGACTTGTTTTTAACCATTCTTTCAACTTTCATACCACATGTGATCTTAGGAAATACCTTAAATGACCTCAAATGAATTCCATGATATGCTATTATCATTCATAAATCCAATTACAAAAATCATGAATGAAATTCATCCCGCAATAATAGGTTACAGTGAAAATGTTCTGTTCATCGGACATAAAAAGGCCGCTCCGACGTTCCAGGGTTAACATATTTCCCTTCTAAGCTTGAATACTCGAAACAGTGCATGATACAGCTGGATAGATGCCACGAAGAGAATCCCTCCTCTTCTTCACTCGTGAGCGCGGTTGACTCCAAATCTGCCAATTAAAAGTTACTCATAAGGACTGCCAGTGCTACAATAGTAGAAGAAAGTGACGGAGAGTCGTAATGCATCGCTCAGAACTCCGTAGCAGAGTGGATTGATCGAGCTCTGCTTTTCTTCAGACCCTTCAAGGCCAACCACAGGTGTGTTGAAGTGACTCCGCCGCTTGTAGTTCTTTTGTTGTGATTCTTGCTTGCAGCTAGCTGAGTGTCATGTTTTACTTCTCTAGGAGCTGGTAAAAGAGGATTGGATTCGAAAGAGGAAGTAGGGGTAAGGGAGGTGTCGCTAGTTTTAGTTTCAGGAGGCTTGGGATAGTCTTGCCCACTTTGGCGGCATCGCAGGAATTTTTTGGGCGTCGTTTGTAACGCCTGTTCTCGAATTGCTGCAAATGGGCCGTATCTACAATTCTTAATGTTGACATGAGTTCGAGCTTCAGGAATTGACATTCATCAATCGTATTGAAATGCAGAGCTCGACGCAAGATGAGCACCCTGCTGGAATCCTCACACGGAAGTTCAGGGTCAGGTTCACTCACAGCTTCTGGGGAGCGTAGTGTCAGTAAAAAGTTTGACGACTTAGACCAGGATCGTGAGCTCGACAAAATTAGCTTGTACATAATGCAGGAGGTCACGCCATTTTTCCTCTACCTCCACTACTGTAGATTATGTCCCTGGAAGTATAAACTTGACGGGGGGAGATTCGTTTACAATTCATTCAGAGGCGGTTCAAAAGACACCCACGCGCGACTGCTCATACACGACTCCGTAATAGTGCAGTATGGCGCTAATGAATGGATTAAAGGAGAGAAAGGAGGCGAAGATGCGAAGATGAAAGTTGGCGGCATCAGAGTATTCCCTCTCACGGATGCTAGAGCTCCTGAAGAGTGGACAGACCCCGAAGACACAGAATCAGGTCGATACAGTATTCGGTTCTCAACGGGTGAAATCGAACTCGGCAAGGGCAGGGACAGGTGGACTTTGAGAAAGTTGAAGGAGCTTCTGAGAGATTCCGACGACGCTTACTACCACTTTCTGTCAGCGAACTGCTGGCAATATGCACATTTGGGTGCCGAGGCCGTTCTGGAGTGGGTCAAGAGCAACGCTCTGGATGCGCAAGTGAAGAAGCAAGTGCAGGCGAAGCTGGACCAACTCAAGCGTCTGAAGCGTCCGCAGCCCCTGGAAGTTTTACGAGCGCTCCGGAAAGATTCGCCCAATCGAGAACTATTGAAGCAATATCGACGAAAACTGTCCGACACTTGTGAGCATTTGCCTCCGAAGTCACATGTTCGGAAGCGTGCTTGTCAGAGGATCAAAAGAGTCGTGATTGCGCGCTGCATCACCAGAGCATACAGTGCAGGTAGAGAGAGTGATCGTTTTGCTGTAGTGAGGCGCGTACTTCTTCCCCGACTTCAAGCTGCCTGGCAATCCTGGGCACAAGAGAATGTGGATCATTCAGAGGAGGAGCAGCAGCTCGTCGAGGACTCTGCACCGTCAGAGGAAGAATGCGCATCGGACGAGGAAGAAGCATCGGATGAAAGTGAGGCAGAGCAGGATCGTGCCATCATGCCTCGAACCAAGATGGGGCAGTGCCGTAGGTTCGAGGGAGACACTCTCCGCCTTCGGATCTCTGCGCGGAGGCCACGATACAGACTTAGTTTATTGAATATGATTCAATATATAAGGTGGTAGTTCCATGCATACTTCATATGATTCAATATATAAGGTGGTAGTTCCATGCATACTTCATATGATTATGATGCATTTTTTTCTATTGTAATATATACACTAATTTGTATATATGATATTGTTGCAATGAGGTCTTTCGCTTGTTTGGTATAACATTGGCAATTTTGGTAATTTTTTTAAAAAATGATTGTATTCTATAAAAATAGGTTTTTCAGGGTGGTTGAAATTATCTAAGAAAAGACTAGAAAATAGGTGAAATTTGGGTCAAAAGTGAGGGCTTTGATGTTTTAAAGAACTACCGTTCATTACGATTGTGTTTCGCTTGTTTGAGGCACTACGGACGAGTCGGACAATTTTTCTACCAGTAAAAGGTCGTTCCTTCAAGACATGTATAATCTTAATTTCAAACCAAAACATCGAAAAAAATTATATGATCCATAAATGTGATTTTCAGAATCATAGCATATATTACTTAAATTTATGACTAGTTTGAGAATACTGAAAATTCAAATGCAATTGTATGGGATCACCCAAAAATTGGAGCCATGTATCATCTTGACACTCAAAATTTGGCATATGGTGTCCCCTCAGTTTTTGCCTAGGGTGTCAAGTTTATGCCCTCTCAAAATGTACATCAAAATGTCTATTTGAGGTGTTCCCGGTTTAATTTGCCATGGTTTCCCATGCACTACAGTACGAGACTAGTGGACCAAATTCCGAGGCAAGTTGAGTTTAGCATATTCGGACAGGAAATCTCCACATGCACGCTTGGTTATGATTGGAAATACCAAAATAAGCATCTGGGCTCAGAAAGGGAGCAAGAGGTGGCAGTGAATCAATTTGAAGGGTTACTTGAATGATGCACATTGAAGTATTTATGATCTCAAGATTATCAGAAATTCCAAAGAATGACCTAATTTTAGATCAAGCAGAAAAATTAGAAAACCTCCAACGTTCAAGAATCACATCGTTTAGAGCCCTACAAAAATTACGAAAAAATGAAATATGGGGTTACAAGCATAGAATCCCGAGGTTTTATTTATTTTAATTTTAATTTTTTTGCGGCTAGGATGGGCATACTTACGTGAGGATGGCAAAGCGGCGAGGGCATTGATACTAGTTTACTATTTATGGTAGGTAGTTTGTTTGTATTTTTTGAAAATGACACTATGATCTCAAGCATCGCCGCTTGAATCGGGCTCCATGAGTTGTTGTGGTTTTTAAATTTTTTTTAGAGTTGTAGACAACGATTGGATTGCGATTCCGAATGACACATCTCAAGATATTGTATTTCCAGCTGCTCAGGTCCCAAATTTATTGGAAATTATTTGTGTGAGCGTGGCAAAGCTGATGGGATGTACTACAAGGTGTGAAATTCTACTGTAAAACTGCTCAGTAAAATGTTTGGTGTTTTGTATCTTTATATATTTGCAAAAATGAAAGGAAGAATTTTTTATTTTATTTTTTATTTTTTTATTTTTTGGTTCTCTTAAACATGTGCGATTGATTGTAAATTTTAATTGTTGAGGTGTAGTACAAAATCCCTCCTCAGTATATCTACGGTTAACAAGCGCTGAGAAAAAAAAAACAAAAAACCGTAACCAAATGGCAGTCACTGACTCCTCTGTAAGAAAGTTAAATTTTACTGCACAGAGAAGAGTGACAAGCATTTCTTAGAGTAGGGTGAATTCTTAGTGGTTTCTCAAACAAATGAAACTGACTTCACACTACTAGAGACTACCCCTTTTGAAAATAAGAACATAATTTAGAAAGGATGTATATACAGTGGTGCTTGGATTAGATAAACGTTTTTGGACAGACAAAAACGTTGATCTTATCCAAGCGTTGACCATAACGGAACAATGCCTCTTTGCATAATACAGGGACATGGACAACGTTCTTAACCCTTAAAAGTCCCTTGGGGATAGTATGTACGCTGTCGTATAATTAGGATTTGCTACCAACAAGAAACTCTAAACTAGAATCGTAATAGCTCACTAGAACCGCATTATTTCAAATGTCAACTTCTTCTTTGCACTCAAACCCATTCGAGGTGTGCATTCACTCCAAATACAACCAAAATACACCGTATTCTACTGGTCGCCACGGCACGCTCAGACCTTTAGGGGTTAACTAAACGTTGATCTTAACGAGGTTGATCTTAACAAGGTTGATCTCATCGAGGTACCACTGTATCATGGTTGTTGTGTACCCACCAACTTCATGCCACCATCATTGATGGTTCATGCCACCATCATTGATGGTTCATGCCACCATCATTGATGGTTCATGCCACCATCATTGATTGCTTTTGCAAAAGGCGAGTTCTTAAATATATGCCCCGGTCTTTCAACAACTTTCTCAAGAAGTCAAGAATAAACTATTAAGCATAGCACACTAAATTGTTTATCAAGGAATGGTTAATTTTATTTTGCCTTTTACTTTGAAGGGTTCACAAAAAAACTACCTCTTTCTTTTTGAAAGATTGCAAAATATTTTGAAGGGAAAGTGAAGAGCTGGACCCCAAAACAAGGGTATTATCCCTTCAATTTTATTCCCTGAGAGGTGGCCTTCCTTGCCGTGAATGGAGTGTCCACTGTCTCCAGCCTCTGTTCATGAGCACTGTATGAATGGTTGACTCCAAGTCGCTGCGAGCATAGCCAGGAATCATGCAGGCCTCGGTACTGTACTGTACAGTGGGGTACAGAAATAACACGAACTTGAATAAAAGTTTGAAATGTGCCTGTGTACTCAAAAATCATCGAGATTGCAATCAGTAAAACGCGTTTGAACCACATCGGAGTGTTTTACAGTATTATTGCAAAAAGTTGCATCTTTTTTTATTAGATTGTTCAGAAAATTAGAAATTTACATGCACTATTTACAATTTACCCCTGTCACTTTTGCTTCAATTACAATGTTCATTTTCACTTGCAAATCTGAGTGTCTGACTAAAGTTGTTCTTTCCAAACTTTTGAGTACCCTACTGTACTGTACAGTACTGTACTACATATGGTCTTCATCTTGACTCTTTTTGAAGACTTGTTACTTGTTACAGGTTACTTCGCGTCCCATAGCTTTCCATCATGGTATCATGCGACATGTCGTTCAGCATTAGCAGTAATCCTGAGCATGTCATACCTTGGCCACACTGGAGGAAGAACTGACCGCGAGACCAAACGAGTTTAGTAAAAGTATCTGCTAAAAATAGCAATGGAAAATAAAATACCAATGAAACTTCTTTCAACCTCTGGTCAATTTCTTAAAATGTCAATACCTTCATTATCTTCGACGCCAATTCATTCTTGCCGTCGCAACTGGGGCATCATCCTAATTATATGAATAAACCCTTGTGTATAGTGGAGCACCAACGGCTTGTCTCCTACATTACCAAAACTACATTGTACCTGACAATGAAACGCCAATATGGCTGAGGAGGAACAGTGGCTTTTATTGGTTATTCTTCTCGGACGAACATATAGAATTCACACTCGGTATTAGCCTATTTAACCCTTAAACGCCCATGGGCTCTGAAATGGGAAGCCCAAAATTGGATCACAGCATCTTTTTGACTTGGGCATCATGAATAGTGCACTTTTTGAACTTGGGCATCATGAATGAACCAATCAATGATGAGCTTGCAACCTCTTACAAGGTTATGTACCACCCCAACCTACCTACCACAATCCTTTCAAAGTACAAAATCACTCATACAAATTGTGATTTGAATTGTATAATTTCACATTTTGAATGCATCACAAGAATGTGACCAGTTTGACATCAAAATATAAGTGAAAAGTTGAGTACAGTGAGAGCTACGGAGGAGATTCCGTTGGAATCAAGCCCCTCGGGCTTGCTTGGGCGTTTAAGGGTTAAGGCCCATTCCCATGGAAGACCCGTCCCCGTATTTTCACTCTAGCAACGCGTATTCATTCACGAGTCATTTTTCAAAGTGCAAATTATAGGTTGATTCTCATGTGAGTCCCCCCATGCTTGAAAATAAGCAAGGTGGTGAACAAAGCTTTTGTCCTACTCATTGCCACCCATTCTAAGATTAAATAGCCAGTGAATAGAACAGAAGCTTTGCTCACCACTTGCTTATTTTTATGTAATTTAAGTAATCATAAGTTTGAAAACAAGATCTGCCGCACACTATCTTTGTATTGCAAAAGCTCATTATATTTCAAGGGCATGCCACCTCCCCTTAACAAGCCCTTAAAATATTACGCGTTCCTGTAAAACTAGTTACAGGTTGGATTACATGAAAATGTCGTGCTTTTTGGAGATCCTCTCAATTTTACGAGGGACAGGACTCACATGGGAATGGGCCCTAATACTATGATGAGGGTGCTCTATTGACGAGATAACAAGAATATGTTTGAGGATGGCAATTTAGTAGCTCTAGCTACTTCTGAATTGCATAAATTTGGTGAACATTTGGCAGAATGCTTTAGTAAATTCAACAAGCGTAACTGTGTTCCATACAAAAGCTCTTTACAGAAATGCACCTCTCCTAATGTCCTTGAGCAAGATTAACGTTGAAAACGACAATTTGACTTCGTGTACTTGAGCTTTGATTTGATTGTGCACAAAGAACAGAACACTGCTACTTTCACATCGAAAATAGAATTCACATATAAAAACATTTCATCTCAATTTTTGCAGGAAGAAATTGTAATACATTCTTGAATGTCAATCTACAGTTTTACGCGTCATGTGAAAGATACAGCTCACAACTTAACCCCTTATGTCAAAATCGAGCACATTGTGGATGATATGCTGCAAGAACTGAGACGTCGACTCACTTTATCTCAAGATCCATGGAGAGAATTCCAATAAAAAATTGGTGGGTGGAGTACTTGGACAGTTAGAAACAAGATCCTGTGGTTGGGTTTCCCAAAATCGAATTTAAAAACTTTCTGTTGACTGAACTCGGATATGGCCGTCACTGTAGAGTTTCTCATTTAGGAATTAAATTTTTACAATACAAACAAGATTGAGAGTCCCAAGACACCAGAAAGCCAGGAACACTTTTGAAATTCCCGCAATGATGATACCCGAAGTCCCGAACGCGGCCTGGAAACTAACGAATCAATGACATTTTCGTTCCGACACAGTACCAACAAAATTATAAATGGCAGTGGACATATAAAACTGCAGAATGTAGAATCATCGGTAGAATCGTTGCCACATTCTTTAGTTACATAGTTCCTTTCGAAGTTTGAATTTCGAAACAATGATACAACTGGATCGATGCCATCCAGGGTGAGAATCTCTCCTGGCTCTGGTGGCGAGCGCGGTACTGACTGTTGACTCCAATTCGGCCGAGTGAGAGTTGTCAGCTTAAGAGGATTCTGCCATGAGCACAATCACTCACACCAGTTCGAGTGCATATGTGAAAGGAGAGTCGTATTGCATCGCTCCGAAATATTTCCTCGGGTGGATCGAGCGAGCTAGCTCTGCAATTTTTCAGGCACTCCAAGCCCACCCACATTTCTGTTCAGGTGTGTTGAAGAGGCGTAGATGCAAGATGAGTCCCCCGGGATTCTCACAAGGAGGTTCAGTGTTCCGTTCAGTGTTAGATTCGGTGTTAGGTTCAGTGTCAGCTCCTGGGGAGGTTGTAGTTAATGGCAGATTGAACGAATTGGAGGCTCTTGAGGTTCCAAACAATGTGTTACATCTTTGCATTTTGCAAGAGCGCATGGACATTCTGACAATTTTCTTAAATTGGTTCTACTACGTTAGATGGCGTTTCTGGCGGTATAATTATGACCGCCAGGCTAAGAAACGCATTTACAGATGCTCGATCAAAGGCAGAGGCAGTAGGGACGACACCCACGGGTGGGTGTTGAAACACGACTCCATCATTGTGAAAATTGACGATGGGAAATGGATCAAGGCAGAGAAAGGAGGCGTGGAGCGAGAGATGAACCTTGGCGGCATCAGAATATACCCTGTGACGGATCATAAGGCTCCTGTGGAGTGGGAAGACCCCGGTGATGAAGGACCAGGTCGATACAGTGTTCGGTTTGAATGCGTCATCAAGCTCGGCGAGGGCATGAAATTGACTGCAGGGGAGGTGACGAACCTCTTGAGGTCCTCCGACTGTGATAAGTGCTACAATGCTCTGTCAGCGAACTGCTGGAAATATGCAAACTCCAGAGCCAGGGCAGTTCTGGAGTGGGCCAAAGAGAATGCTGTGGATGAGCATGTGAAGAATGAGGTCCAGATGAAGCTGGAGGAGCTTGCGAAGCTGGAGCGACCCATGCCCCTAGCGATTTTGCAAGCGCTCTGGAATCCGCACACCCAAGAGAATCAAGTGGTGTTGAGGCAGTTTCTGCGAAAGCTGTCCGGCACTCGCAGAGGATTGCCAAAAACTTCTTATTTTCGGGCGCTGGGTGTGTGGGTCCTTAAAAAAGTGTGCTTGCTACTGGGATGCGACACCACGGTCGTCATGGCCTCGTCTTCAGGCTCACTCGGGAATGAGGTTGGGCTCCATCACTCGCAGCCGCAGGGTCCTGTCCTGGACTCTAGAGCGCCGTCGGTCCAAGTTGAGGCGGGGCTTGACTCAGCGCTCTTGCATCAAGATGCGTGGAATCTTGTCATGTTCGATGAAATTCAATAGCTTTCATGATACTAGAACTTACTACCATCTAGAGTAGATCCCATTCTTTAACTCTACCGCTTCAGGAAGATTCAAGTAGATTCAATGAAACTTACAAGACTTGTAAACTCAATGGATCATTGAAGGGAGTAACCCCCCAAGTTCCAAGGGGTAGTAGACTGAGGCTCAAACCAACTACAAAGGATTCATTCGGAAATTGATTTGTAAATAATTCGAGAGCATTTTTTAAAATTTCCAACTATAGAATCCTATTGGAGATTAATTTAGTCCACCAAATTTCATATATTTAACTCTATGGACTTTGGTACATATGTCCATTCAAAGTACCATTTTTTGTGTAGAAACATTTTTTTCCTCATAGGTAATGTCTTTGGGGGTCAAATTCCATGATTTCACTCCAATTTTTTTTGTCTGCTGACATATGTAAATATGGGTAGTAGAGAATGACTACACCAACGAACATATTAGTACTAAAAGAATATCACAAAATCTGAGTATTTTCACTTTGAAGTGAAAATGCTACTAATAAACTCACTGCGATGAAAAAATCCATGTACATACAAAAACAACAGGTGTTTATGGAGTACTAATATTATCAATGCGAAGTACGTAGTTGAACTTTGCAGCTAGCTACAAGAATATTGGCTTGCACTTGGATAACCTTGGTTCCTTGCTTAATTTGCCGTAGTCTCCCCATGCACTACAGTACGCGGCTAGTGGACCAAAGTACGAGGCAAGTTGAGAGCAGCATATTCGGACAAGAAATTCCAACATCCACGTTTGATGATGATTGGGAGTACTGTTGGTACTAAAATAATCATGTGAGCCCGGGAATGGAGCAACAGGTGGGGTTACTTGCGGGTGGCCATGTACTCGATGGACTTTGGAGACTGGAGAGCGTCCACTGTCACCAGCCTCTGTTCATGAGCACTGCACATTAAGGGACGCTTTACATGGAGAGTCAACGCCAACCAATCTCCAAGCCAATTCACTCACATTTTAAGCCCAACTGGCTTCATGGGCCACTTGGAGAACTCATTTAAACAATTAATAAAGTGGGGGCCAATTCTTCCATGTATAACGGCCTTGGGGCTGACTTGTAAAAGAAAAAAACAAGCCCATGTGGCTAATTTGTATTATCAGCTACATTCCATGAGCTTTTTTGATTTGTTCATGTGCATTAAAACATTGTAGTGAAATAATGATTTTGTATTGAAACCAAGCAGGTGCCTCTTGGCCATGAATTGGCCTAACTTCCATTCTTGTATCTCACTCCCAACTTCTGGAGTGCGGGTTGTATCATAACTTGTCCCCCACCCATTTTTATAACTTCAGAAAAGTGACCATTTTGACGGAATAGTTTCATTTCAGAATTGCCGATTCAAGGAAGTTTTATCTACAATTTTGCATGAACAACTTGAAAGAAGTTCTTGAATGGCAATTTACAATTTTACGCGTCATCTGCAAGACAATTCTCTGAAAAACTTAGATTTCACACTAAGGACAAGATTGAGAGTCCCAAGACACAAGAAACCCAGGTACACTATTCAAATTCTGGACAGCGCTGATGATACCCGATTGCGGGCTGGAATCTTCGCACCAATGACATTTTCCGTATGAACACAGTCCCAACAAGAATAAAAATGGCAGCGGACGCATAAAACTGCAGAATGTGGAATCATCGGTAGAATAGTTGCCACATTCTTTAGCATAGTTCCCTTCAAAGGTTGAATACCATATCAATGATACAACTGGATCGATACCAGGCAGGGTGAGAATCTCTCCTGGCTCTGGTCACGAGCGCGGTACTGACTGTTGACTCCAATTCTGCCGAGTAAGAGCCGTAACTGAATGAGAGTTGAAAACTTAAATGGACTCTGCCATGAGCACAATTACTCACACCAGTTCGAGTGCTGCAACTGTCGAAGAATGTGACGGAGAGTCAAATTGCATCGCTCAGAACTTTGTCCCCCAGTGGATCGATCGAGCATTCGAGCTCTGCTTTTCTTCAGCCCCTTCAAGCTCAACCATATATTTCTTCAGGTGTGTTGAAGTGACTCTGCCTCCTGTAATTGTTCAGTAGTGATTCTTGCTTGCAGCTAAGTAGCTAACTAGCATTGCATTACGTGTCTAGGAGTTGGAAGTAGAGGAATGTAGCCGAACAGGATCCAGGGGTAAAGGGCGGTGTCGCTTGTTTTAGTTTCAGGAGGCTTGAGTTGTAAGCGTCTGAGAAGTGGGATGATCTTGCCCATTGCATGATACACAACGCCACTAGATATCATGGGCGTCATATCCGCTTGAACATCTCCAATCATTCTACGAATTCTTCATTTGTTGTAGAGAGGCCGTATTTTAATGGTTTCATAAGTTCGAGCTACGGAATTTGACACGCACCATTCGTATTCTGAAGTAGAGACGCAGGGATGCAAGATGAGCCCGCCGATTTCACTATCAGCTCCTGGGGAGATCAAGGATGAATTGCCAGAATCGTTCCAGAACAATAGTGGGCTCCCAGAGGACAAATTACTTTTGAACATAATGCAGGAGTTCTTGCCAATATATTTAGTGGAAATATGCGTTCAGAAGCTCACTTACAGAGGCTCGTTCAGAGGCAGTTTGGAAGATACCCACGGGCGGCTGCTTGTACACGATTCCATTATTGTGAAGATTGACAGTGGAATGTGGATCAAGGGAGAGAAAGGAGGCAAGGAGCCAGGGATGGACCGTGGCGGTATTAGAGTGTTCGTACAGGAGAGTGTCGAAGATCCTAAAGACTGGATGGACAGTGGTGATACAAGACCGGGTCGTTACACTGTTCGGTTTACAACGGGTGAAATCGACCTTAGCAAGTGCACTACGAGGTTGACTTGGGGTGAGCTGAGGCATCGTCTGACACAGTTCGATGATCCGAAATACGATGTTACGTATGCAAACTGCTGGAGATATGCAAACGCCAGTGCTAGGGCAGTTCTCGAGTGGGTCGAAGAGAACACTGAGGATAACCATTTGCAGAATGTAGTCGAGTTGAAGCTGAAGGAGCTTGCGGCGCTTGAGCGACCCATGCCCCGGGCGGTTTTGCGAGCGCTTCGGAATCCTCACACCGAAGAGAATCGAAAAGTATTAAAGCAATTGCTACGAAAATTGTCCGGCACTCGCGAACGTTTGCCAGAGAATTCAAAGTTTCGGAAGCGGGGTGTGCGGAGAATTAAAAAAGTCGTGGACTGGCGACTGGGCTGCAACAACACGATCGTCACACCCTCGTCACCAGGCTCCCTCGAGAATGAGGTTGAACTCCACCATTCGCAGCCGCAGTATCTCGACGCCGAGGACTTTGCGCTGCCGGATCAACATGGAGCACTGCCGCAGGAGCCCGACGAGACAAGGCCGCAGGAACCGGACGAGGGACGGCCGCAGGAGCCAGACCACGCACGGCCGCAGGGTCAAGATGCGGCGCAGTTGCGGGATCTTGTCAAAGAATCTGCGCTCTTGGATCAAGTTGAGGTATCGCGGAAGGATCTTTCTATACTCGAAGAATTGAAGTTCATTCAAGATGAATGTGAAACGTAACCCTTAAACGCCCAACCCTCTGAAAATACACTAAAAAGCAAGCCCGACAGGGTATGCTTGGGCGTTTAAGGGTTAACCCTAAAGACCCAGGGGGTAACAAAGGTTAGGAGGCTTAATGAGAGCTTGAATTGGAGATTGGCAAGCTCAATGCGTAGAGGCCAAGGAAATTAATTTTGGTAGATGTACATACTGTGTAGGAATTCGGATCAACTTTTTAAATCTCAATTGGGTTGGTTTAATTTGAGTTTTGGAAGTGATATTTTGGAGGTGTCTACTCAAATTTTTTCATTCTATAATATACACCACGAGTACATCTAAAATTGAAGTTGGAACCCATATTGTATTTTTTGCTTAAATGGACATAGTGAGCTTGTTGTGAACAATGTGGATTTCAAACCACCTACCTCTGTGGAGTCCCAAACCACGTGAATTCTATCAGGAAACTTTTTGAATTCCAACTCTCTTGTGGGTCTCAAGTATCTCAAGAATAACTTTGGACACTCATATTAAACTTCTAAGTGGAAATGAGCATGGTCGTAAATGAAGAAGAAATCTGAAGTAGCCAATGGTAGATGGTGCACAAATTATCTATCATTTTTAAATGGTATTGAGACAAAGTGATGTCTTTCCATGGTATTATAGTACAATCTAATGTGATTCTAATGTTTTTTACAACTTTCAAATTCAATCATCTACAAGTACACAAGCAATTTTCAAAATGCACTCAAAAAGTTAGTTTGAATAAATGGACATATTTAACATTCATCATGATTGATCCAATTTTCATGCCATATTCCAAAATTAGACATCACTATGTTTGTGATGAAATTAATAAAAATAGTTTCTCAAGTTTTTGTACTCCATTGTTGTGCTCATGTAAGTAAATGTTTCAGGGGTGACACTTTGGTCGAACCACTTTTGAGTTGCATAGGCCTATGTTGATGACGCTCTCGCAAAATAATTTAGTGATACCAACAGGTGCAACCATATGAGAACAAGGTTGTATTGAAAGATAATCAATCTTGTTTTAACCCTTAAACGCCCAATTATGGGGTCTAAAATGGGCAGCCCAAAATTGGATCACAACATCTTTTGGACTTGGGCATCATGAATAGTGCACTTTTTGAACTTGGGCATCATGAGTAGACCAATCAATGATGAGCTTGCAACCTCTTACAAGGTTTTGTACAACCCCAACCTACCTGCCACAATCCTTTCAAAGCACAAAATCACTCATACAAATTGTGATTTGAATTGTAATATTTTACTTTTTGAATGCATCATAAGAAGGTGACCAATTTGACATCAAAATATAAGTGAAAAGTTGTTTACAATGAGAGCTACAAGGAAGATTCTGTTGGTATTAAGCCCCTCCGGCTTGCTTGGGCGTTTAAGGGTTAAACAAACAAACTTGTGGAGATTGTGGATGCACTTTCCAAAATATCTTTAAGCAAGATCAACATCGAAGACTTGAATTGTCTTGAGTTTTGATTGACCTAGAAGTTTGCTACTTTTGAAAGAAGGTGGAAAGCTACATTCAGAAACATGTCATCTCATTTTCTGCATGGATAATATGCAAAAACTATTTGAATGTCAATCTACGTCATGTGAGAAAAAAAAACCACACAGACACAAGTTGAGGGTCCCAGCACACGAAAAAGCCAGGACCACTTTTCAAATTCCAGCACTGATGAAACCCAAACGCGGCATGAGATCAACGAATTCATGGCATTTCCGTACGGACACAGTCTGTACCGACAATAAAAAAAACATTAGGATTGGTGGTAGAAATCTGCAGAATGTAGAATAATCGGTAGAATAGATGCCCAAGTCCCTTGCGAACATGACTCTCTTCGAAGTTTGAATTCCAAATCAATGAAACAGCTGCCACCTGGGTGAGTACTTCTCAGCCTGGTCACAAGCGCGGTACGGATTGTTGACTCCAATTCTGCCGAGTAAGAGTTGTAACTGGATGAGAGCTGTAAACTTAAAAGGACTTTGCCAGTTCAAGTGCTACAATTGTAGAGATTTGTGACGGAGAGTCCCCGGGTGGATTAATCTCGAGAGCTGTGCTTTTCTTCAGGCCCTCCAACCTTAACCTTATCTCTGTTCAGGTGTGTTGAAGTGCCCTGTGCCGCATGTAATTGGTTCGTTGTCGCTCTTGCTTGCAGCAACAAGCCATGCTTTACGTGTGAGTCTAGAAACTGGAAAATCTTGGAGTCGAAACAGGGAGTTCGAGCTTCGAGGTTTGACATGCGCCAATTTTTACTGTATTGCAGAGAGGCAGAGACGCAAGATGAGATCCAAAGCCAGCTCTTCACACGGAGGGTCTAAGTACATGATATCAGCTACTGGGAGGTTTAATGACGGTGGTTCGCCAGAAGAGTTGGACACTCTTGAGCTCCCAGGCAATGAGTTACAAATGAACATTATGCAGGAGTGCATGGGATTGACATTTTTCTTCTGGATCCATTACACTAGGTTTTGGTTCTGGCGGTACAGTATCGACTGGCAGATTCGTAAAGTCACTTACGAAGGCTCGCTTAATGGCAGAGGCAGTGCAAACGACATCCACGGGCGGGTATTCAAACACGATTCCATCGTTGTGAGGATTGGCAGTGGGAGATGGGTCAAGGCAGAGAAAGGAGGCGATACAGGCATCACTGTGTTCTTAGAGGAGAAATCCGACGATCCTGAGGAGTGGAAAGATCCCGGAGATGAAGAACCGGGTCGATACAAAACGCGATTTTCAACCGGTGTGTTCAAGCTCGGCAAGGGCAAGAAGGACTGGACAGTGGGAAAGCTGAGACAGATTTTGAAGTTGTGCGATGATCCTGACTACAATATTGCGTCTGCGAACTGCTGGAAATATGCATATTCGTCTGCCAGGGCCGTTCTGAAGTGGGTCGAAGAGAACGCTGAGGACGAGCAAGTGAAGAATCGAGCGCAGGAGAAGCTATTGGAGCTCGCGAGGCTGGAGCGTCCCATGCCCCTGGAGGTTTGGCAAGCAATCCGGAACCCGTTCACTGAAAGGAGTCAACAAGTATGCAAGCATTTTGAAGAAATTCTGTGGAACACTCGTGAAGCTTTGCCTGCGAAGTCATGGGTACGGAGGTGCGGTTTGTGGATGATCTTAGGATTCTTACGCTTGCTGGCCCGCATCTATGCCATGGTCGACAGATTTGGAGCTGCATTCGCTTCTCTTGTTCATCGGGTCACGGTTGGAGTGCTGCTGGCCATGGTTGGGGTCCTGCTCTGCATGGTTGTAAAGTGGCTGGTCATGGATCTACTCTACATGCTTATAAAGTGGCTGGTCATGGTTCTAGTGCTCATTTTCAAAGACAGACTCGTGGCGGTGGGTAAACTAGTTGTAGAATGTTATAGGATCTAGTTAGAAGAAAGCCGTAGGAAAATTTTGAGATTTCTTAACACTCTTTGACACATTGAGTGTATATGCGACATCTTAGAATACAAAAGATTGATTATTACTGGGAACAAATAAAATTTCCAATTCTATGCATATGGTTGATTTTGTTCCTTTTCCCTCTGCATAAAATTTCTGTCCAACACTATTATTCAGCCATATTGTATTTAATGAAATTTATATCCAACCATCTTCATTGTCTCCATTACAGCAGTAGAGAAGTCACACAAGTGTAAATACAATGAAGCTCGCCCAAATTCTCACTTCAACTTGCAATCTCAACTTTTCAAGCCGCCGAAATTCGACGTCCCTGCTCATCGTCGAAAAGATTACAGCTTCTTCCTCTCAACTGAAAGGCAGGTTCCTGATTCTTCCAAGGTCCAGAATCAAGCTCGATCAAGTCTAGCATGTTCCTGCTCTGATCATCTCGGACTCGACCATGGAAAATCCTGCTGTTTCATGCACGCATAAAATTCTCAAAGGAATTACTGAGAATCGTTTCATAAAGAATGGGTGGACAGTGCAATCTTGATGTTGTCCTGGGCATGTATTTGATGATATTTGTGCGATGGGTGTGCGCAGGTCTTCACGACGGCAGGAATTTCATTTGTTGCGGCAGTCGTGGTGCTGGTGTTGATGCTGGCGCCGAGCGTGACGGCCACAAGCTACTTTGTCGCCGGTGCGGCAGACGGCTGGTCGGTTGGGTACGAAAGTAACCCCTTTTACTTGCAAATTAGCTATCCCATGTCCACCCATATTAGCAGGCTTATTTGCTTTTAGTTAGCGATTCTTTGCTCTTCAGAAGTGTTCTTTCTCTTTCTTGTTTAAGTAGTTAGAACTGACTCCTTACACATAGTCATTTGTGAAGAATACAAATATCAGTCAAATCAACCAAATTGTGTGCTCCTTCCAAGCTCCATTCTAATACTCAGCTCACGTATCCCGTTCACATATCCTGACTATCATATTGTTCTCAATCACACGAGTTCCAGCATAAATCTGCCTCACTCTCGTTGCCTTGCTGCAAGAGTTTAGGGTTGCTGCAAGAGTTTAGGGTTGCTGCAAGAGTTTAGGGTTAGGTGCTCTAGTCTTGTATATTTGCAAGGCAGTATCCTTGCGTGGATTCGGGCTCCTAGACTTTCGTAGATTTTTCACTCGAATTATGCGCTGCTCCTTACTCGACAGAATTGAAAATTTATAACCTCGATGACACAAAGACAGATTCAACCTCCTGTAGTATAAGGTGAAATTCTATTTATTGCATGTAATATGTAGGATGCAGTATCAAATTTACATGTATGTAGTATGTGTGCCATATCCTAGACTTATTCTCCTTACTATTTGTGAGATGATAATGTTTCAAATTGAAAATAAAAGTTCTTTTTCTCTCATGTAAAAGGGAGAGAAGTGTTTAGTTAACAGATGAAACCACTTAAATTCAAATTTGAAGAGATACAAGAAAACTTAACAATGTGCAAAGAGATTCAAATTCAATATGATAAAGAGTAAGTGCAGCATTGCCCAAATGAAAACAACCAACACGTAATTCGTTATAATGTGAATATATATTGATTTTGGTAATTAGGGAGACTTCCATTTAGATCGATTCTGACCAGATTAGTTACCAAATCACTAGGTTTTTACTGATAATGAAGAATTTTCTCAATATAAAAGATAATAATAGAAAAGAATTATTAATGCAAGCTAAGAAATATGCTACCCCAAGAGAGAATTTTATTCATATGAAAGCACAAATACAATTTATTGGTGTAATTGTAGACCTCTAACAGGTAGGCACTATATTTATCTACCAATTACGACGTGGCGGAGAGGAGGTATCACCAGAAGAATCATTCTTAGTGAATAGAGGGTCCTCACTACGTGTGTATTTAGAGAAGGCAGGTTCGTCCATCTCCATAAGCCCACCACTTCTACGACGCTTCGGTGCACGTCTCCGTAATAGACGGTGCGTCTCAGTCGAAAATCGTGTTGGATGAACGCGAGTGTTTGCCCCAAGAGATAAGGAGCAATGAGCCCCAGTATTTGGCAAGGAACTATTTAGCTCGAGACGAGCTAAATAGGCACGGGCGTCGACGACGGGATTGCGTAATACAGCTTCACCTTGGGGAGCCGCTGCAACCGAGGTCATCACACCGATTCGATCATTGCCGGTTGCAATAATTGGTTGAATCTCAAGAGGGGGACTGTCTACTACACCATCATCGTCATTATCCATGTCCTCCTTCGTGAAGTCTACAGCCGACGCATCGTCCGGAGCAAAGTAGATTAGCCGTCCCCGCATTTGTTCTGAGAAAGTTCTGGAGTCGTCACTTGTAATAGAAGCCTCTGAAACCGTCGAAGGACCCATTACAAGATTTGCTTGCAAAGCACATGATGCATGTGAAGAGAGCTGACGTCCAACAGCAGCAACCTGGTTCATAAACACAACCATATTAGCAAGTGAGTCCAAGACGCTAAGTGCAATGAAAAAGGTACACAATATAAGAACGCATTTAATCATGTATGTCGAGGGTGGATTCACCAATCGATCTACATTATATCTGAATCTAAGCAACCGATAAACATAAGCTTTCCTAGGGTAAAAACCAGAACAATACCACTGATAAAAGAATTTAAGGCAAATTCTTCCCACTGATTCGGTCCTGATTCCACAAATATGGAAGATTACGGCTCAAGAGCATATACAACTCTGAGTCCTTCGACAGTTCATTATGCGTGGGTCTACGATGGCGCATAGTCTCGGCAAAATTTTCAGGACCGTTCAAATGTACGGAAAGACATATCTCGCCTATCTTCTTCAAGAAGTCGGACTTTGGATCCTCCGGACAGGAATGGTTCCACGGAACAGTGAAAAGTGTGTTCTTTGTGGGAACCGCAATGCAAGTCTCGGGCTTGGAATCGACAATGAGCAAGTTATCGTCATTGAAATTGGCACCCTTCCTAGGATACAACCGCCGTCGAGGATATTTTAAGAGGATGGGATTTGTCGTGCCGGGGTACTTGGCGAATGCGTAATTCTTCAACAACAGATTATCGCATTGGTTGGAAGCCAAGACAAGTCCAGGGGCAGCGTCTAACTTCGAGAACAAAAAGGAGCAGAGTCCATGGACAACCTTAGGATCTAGGGTACTCCAGACGTGGACGTGGCAAAACAAATTTAGTAAGCGAAGGAACCCGGTCAACCCGGGACGACAGTAGACAACCCTGCCGGCAACTAAGGTTGGGACGGTGGAGGAAAACACCGGAGGATTATTGGGATCCGGAAAAGACAGGCACTCTGCAGGCGTTGGGGTAGACACAGAGGCCATCGAACATAGAACCCCGTCCAACTCCAACATCACATTCAACCACTTGGGCTTGGACCGTAAAAGACTGCGGGAGATATGCGTAATGGGTAGCTCGGGCGAGATACGCTGTTTGGGATGTTTGGACGGTCCTGCCTGCAGTGAGGGAACACGTAACAATGGCAAATGGTATTAAAACAAGAGGGTGTGTACCTTGCAAAATGGTGAAGTATGCAAAGAACTGCCAGCACTGATTGGGTACTGAACCGCCACACCCAGAGGTAACATGAGGTGGTTGGTGGGGGATTTTGAAGCAATCGGACGGAACAAGGTATTCAGAAGGGGGGCCAAATAGAAAAGGACGAAGTTTAGGGCCTTGTGATGAGAAGGACGCAGACTCACTGAAGATAAAAAGTGATGTGAAATAAAAGAGTCTCAATTTTATTGAATGATGTTTCAATAAGTACAACGATTATAATTGTATTATGTACAAAAAGCGAAACAGCATCCAATAATTCGGAGACTACTCGTCGACCTACTCGCCGCCATTGGTGCCGGACTCCTGTCAAACAAGTAGCATCGGCTTTAAGATTACTAAATGCGAAAACTTGAAGACATGAGGGAATAGCATAGCAACTGCCATCACCATCAATGATCACAAAGACAAAGAGGAGGAAAGGATAGTAACTAACCTCTGGATTTACCGGTGAAGTTATAGCCGTCTCAGTACCAGCCCCGGGAGAGTCAAGGGTAGGAGGAACATCGGTAGCAGCCACGGGAGAGTCAAGGGTAGGAACAACTTCGGTAGCAGCCACAGGAGAGTGGGTCGGCGTCGGTGCTGCCTCAATCGGGACATCATCCTCTTTCGCTGGCTTCTCCGAAATCTCGAGGGGTATGGGGCGTGGTGCGATCTCCGGTTCAGCAACAATAGGAGGCTGTGGAGGCGCGACGATGGCTGGTTGTGCAGGTGCGACGATGGGAGGTTGTGGAGGCGCGACGATGGCTCGTGGACTCGCGTCACAGGTGCTGAGGCGAGGTTGATCGGGGTTGATGGAGGCAATGGGGACAGGAAAAGTAGGCAGTTGGGATAAGATATTCCCGAATGACTGAAACATCTGCTCCATCTTGCCTAGTGCCATGCGGGTTTCGGACTGAGAGCTCAGGAATGTGGACTCCAATTTGTCCACTCGAGCATTCGCAGCTGCGATGTCTGCTAACCTTTGCCTCTCTCTCTCCGCTTCTCTCTCTGCTTCTTCCTTTGCCTTGCGAGCCTTCAGAGCCTCCTTCTCTTGCCGCTTCTGTGCTCGCTTCTGATCCTTCGTGAGCATAGGGGCGACAATTTCCAGCTTCACTGGTGGTTGTGAAGGCTCTCCAGGCTCCTTGGGCCCGACAGGAAGTAGAGGATCATCCTCATCGCTTTTGGGCTTTGGAGAACTAGGCTCCTCCGAGAAGTCATAATACCGGATTACTTTGTTATCCTCCGGCTCGTCCTCGGGCTTCCAAACACCTTTCACTAACCATTTGTCGTACTTCCCCTTCTCAATCTGCCTCCTGGGAGGGCTCTGCAGGCCCTGGGGAGAAGGCGCCAAAGTATTCTCCTCCTGGGATGGATCAGGAGCCACCTCGTCGTCTAAGGTCATGGCCGCGAGATCAGCATCATCAGCTTGGTTATCGTCATCCCCGTCGCCATCGCTCGCACCCTCATTATCGTCATTGTCTGACGAGTTAGAACTGTCTGATGATGATGCATCCCGTGGCACACGCTCTTGCCCAGGTTCTTCATCGTCTTCGCCAAAGAGATCCCGGTAGATGCCATCGTTCGAGTTCTTTGAACGAACCTCCCTCCGAAACCCCGGGGGTGGAACCGTGTGGTGAACCGGAGTCCCAGCGGCCCCAATATCGACGACCCCAGGAGACTGCTCGTTTAGCTCGACTCGAGCTAAATCCTCCTCCGATGGAGGACCACGACGCAAGCGCCGGAGGGGGGGGCTCTCAATGTCCCCGACGACATCGCAGGCCCCATAGTTGGCTTCGAGCGCCCTCTGTGCTTGAGGCACAGTAGCGCTTCTTGACCGAGAAGCCTCTCCAGCTCGCGCCTCAGAAGAAGAACGCTTGGTAGATTCGCGCGGAGGGGCGCGTGCTGTACCGCGGCCATGAGACGCAGAAGACCGAGCTCGACCGCTTCCACAACCCTAAGGGGGAGCACGAGCAGTAACACGACCACGAGGGGGAGCACGAGCAGTACTGGACGGAATAGCCACCGCAGCCCAGTCAATTGCGGGAGGAGACACCAGAGGAACAGCTGAATCCATTGGGGAATTCATCCCCGCCGGAGAATAAGGACCACCTTCATCATCATGCTCGTGCTTAGAAGCAGAAGAGTCGCTTGCATAGTCGGGTGGTTTTCTTCTTGGACTTCCTCTTCTTTCCCTTCCCCGACCCTTCAGCAGAAGGCTTGGGACCGCGATTAGCTTCTGGATTTACGTATGCTGCGACGTTGATATCGTTGTAGTCCAGATGTTGGTAGTCCATCGCAGCATTTGTATAAGCCTCCGCCTCGGTCTCGCTGATACCAACATATGTCTCAGCCTGGCACATCTGTTTTAAAAGGAGACAGAAACTTATAAGAAGACGAAGAGAAAATAGCTCGACTCGAGCTAAAAGGCCGTGGACAAAATACAAAATGAAGAGATTTTAGCATGAAACCGTTTAGCTCGACTCGAGCTAAACGAGCATTAGACCGTTTAGCTCGACTCGAGCTAAACGAGCATGAGACCGTTTAGCTCGACTCGAGCTAAACGAGCATGAGACCGTTTAGCTCGAGTCGAGCTAAACGAGCATGAGACCGTTTAGCTCGACTCGAGCTAAACGAGCATGAGAGTGTTTAGCTCGACTCGAGCTAAACGATCATGAGAAGTTCAAATTGAAGGAATGGTGCGAGGTACTTACAATGCCAGCCAACATTGGCTTTGTGCCACCCATTATCGATAAGAATTTCCCTCCCGGAGATGAGAACATCTTCAACACCCGACAGTAGAACTCCAATCGCAGCTCGGTGTCACTGAGACCAAGGTCGTGTTCTCTGTACGCGCCGGGCTTCGAGTACAGGGGCAACTCTGGAGCGTAGAGTACAGAGGGTATCGCATCCAACACACTCTGAGCATGGCTGCTCTTCTTGACAAGAAAGAGAAGGGGGAGCAAGTGCTTCTCTGAAGCTTTTCCCTCTGCAATGCCGTTGAATCGCTCGTTGCTGGAGGGCATGTAGTTGGCTGCCTTGCGAGAGTACTCGTCCTTCAACTTCTTGTCGACGTAAACCATTGCCTGGCAGTGACGGTCGACGTTGGAGGTGATCAGCAACCAAACCTCGGGATTCTTGATGTGAGGATCGGTCACGGTGTCTGCCCACACATCAAGGAATTCTTGGAAGTATGGACTCTCCGTGTCGTCCACTCTACTTCCACTCCCTGGGACAGCTCGCAAATCAATCAAGCCTAAATCTCACTTGCTAGATTGGTTCCAGGCGTAGTTTTTGTCCCAAATCCCGAATTTGAACTCGGAAGAGTAAAAGAGCCGCGTGTAAACAATCGGTGCAGGAGGTTCAAACGTCCCTTTGACATCCAGGAACTTCTTGAAGAACTCGGCTGCATATTCCGAAATCTCTGCCGCACTCCTATTCTTCGTCTGCTTTTGGCGGTAGAGGGTGAAGAACGAGTCGCCCGGGACCGAGAGAAGCATGGACATAGTCTGACGAGTCAGATTGTATTCCACCTTGAATTTCCTCCAGTTGTCGCCGTCGAAGTGCCACTCGGAGTCGAACAAACCGAGCGAGGGCTTGAGGTTGTGCAATTCCCTCGCGACAGTGTTCTTCCTCTTCCGATTCTCGACCCACTGCTTCGCACTCATACACTGGAAGTATTTCTTCGCAGGCTTCCTCACGGCCACCTTCGATCCGATAGGGATAGGGCAACGTTCGATCCGGAGTCTCGTTGAGCAAGTGCTGAGCCAACACCTCGAGGTTCTCCGCGTCTAACTGCCCCATTCCCTTGAAGAACTTCCTGTTCAAGGTGAACTTCTTTGAGGCGGTTTCCCAATCTTTCGCCTGATTGAATGGAAGCTCGGTGTCGGGGTCGATCAGCTCTCCAAGACTGTAGTCAGTGATGAACCTCTTCCACAACTCGTAGACGTCGTCCGGAGATGTGATGATGAGGAGCTCGTTGCGAAGGTCGGACGGTCTGACGATCTTGTCCTTCGCGTTATTGTTGATGCTGATGAACCTCTTCACCATAGCGGCCGCGAATGCCTGCACGAAAGCCCAACGATTAAGAAATAACCTATGTTGTTTTAGCTCGAGTCGAGCTAAAACGACGTCCCCAAAAACGTCGACAAAGAATGCAAACAACGCCAACCAGAAAAAGAAAAGAACAAGTCATCTCATACCTCATAACGCTTCCGGTTATCTACTTCAACCGGTGTTTCACGTCGATGCGGCTTCTTGAGCTTCTGAGGGCGGCCATAGTCTTCCCAAACCTTTCCTGCGCCCATGATATTCGTTGCCCAGGAAGATATGAACGTCCCAGCATTGTTCGTCTTGTTCGCCATGGCCGACACGTCCAGAATCTTGCTGATGTCGGAATGCCACACAACGTGGGCTTTCCATGTCTGAAGGGCGAGGACCTTCGAGTCGTCGATCTTCTTGTCACGAATCAACTGTTTCGCAGCCTCAACGTGATGCTGCCCGTCGATAATTCGGAACCGACAAGATTGGACCAGATCTTCCCAATCCCACACCTCAGGCTCAGCTTTGATCTTCGGCATAATGATGATGGTTTGCCTGGAAGTAACATTGAGGGAATTCATCAAGATGTTCTTGTAATGCGCGATGCCGGCCGGTTCCAGAGATCGCACGATAAACCTTGGTTCAGCAGGGTCAAGCAGGTCGATCGACACGTCAAGCGGATTGTCACGACCGAAGACATAGCACTCTCCACAGCTGTCCCAGTAGTCCTTCAGAGACTTCGTCGCCTCCTCATACTTGATCTCCTTCTCCGAGACAGCCACGTTCATTGTAGGGTTCATGAACGTCAGAGCGCTGCCGGAGGATTTGCTCCTCTTGGAGCCAGAGCTAGATGAGATCGGGTTCGGCCTCTTCGTACCCTGCACGCCTAGACTTCCCTCTGGAGTGCCTAGACCCGACGGAGCATTCTCGGATGGAGCCTGCAACAGTAGATTCTCGGACCGCTTCATTGGAGCATTGCCTTTCTTCTTTGCAGTCTCGAAATCAGACAGAGCCTTCCAGATCTGCGCAGTGTAAGGAATGTACGATCTGACGAAGAGTTTCGGGGAAGACACAATGGGCTGCAATTTCGTGTCGATATGATGAAGCTGAGTGGGATCGACCTTCCCGACCATAAAGCTGCGGATGAAGTCGTGGGAGAAACGGACTTCATTGGGGGGAAATACAATAGTGAAGACGAAACCTTCGACCTCCACTGCTTCGAACTTGATCATGAGGAATTCGTCTTCATACGTAACAAGTTCGATGAAGGCATCAAGACACAGAGGCAAAAATGCCCCGTGAGACCCCGATTGTTGATAAAAGAAGAAATGCGTCTTGTTCATCGGACGAATCGACCAAGACTTGATGGAATGTGGCTTGGGTGTCCACAACCTCCCCCATTGCGCGTCCAGAGCAATAGCTGCAAGCGGATCGTCTGCTGATTCGAATTGTACTGGTGCAAGGAATCCCTCCAGGGCTTGCATGTTATAAGTGACCTGTAGATAACAGATTAACAGAGGGCGAATTAGCTCGATTCGAGCTAAATGGACACATTAGATGGGAACATAGATATGAAGTGGACTATTACCTCAGGAACAGACTCTTTCTGACCCGCATCCATGTCGACTTCAATTTCAGGCTCGGCAGGTACATTCGCAGCCATCTGAACGATTCTAGCAGTTTGTTTGGTTCTCGGCATCACTGTCATTCAACAAACGAGAATCACATGTAAGATTCACAAGGGCAGTAGATATCGTCATTAGTTTGACGCTCAAATCCGTCATGTCTAAATCAGGTGGCGAGATCAATTAGCTCGACTCAAGCTAAATGACCCTGGACCTAGTAGTAAGTCCATTTAGCTCGAGTCGAGCTCAATGGGCTTACTGGCTTATTTGAGGTCCGTGACCATTTAGCTCGAGTCGAGCTAAATGGGCTTGAACTTTAATGAATGAGTCAGCCCATATAGCTCGACTCGAGCTAAATGGGTCTGGTCATGTTTCAGGACCGTGACCATTTAGCTCGACTCGAGCTAAATGGACTAACTGCTTCATTGAGCTAAATGAGCTAAATAGTCATGTACCTGAAACAAGTCAGTGAGCCCATTTAGCTCGGATCGAGCTAAATGGTCACGGACCTAAAAAGGCCAGGCCCATTTAGCTCGAGTCGAGCTAAATGGGCTCACTGCCCTATTTCATGTCAAGCCCATTTAGCTCGACTCGAGCTAAATGGGCTCACTGCCCTGTTTCATGTCAAGCCCATTTAGCTCGAGTCGAGCTAAATGGGCGTGGCCTTTTTTAGGTCCGTGACCATTTAGCTCGAGTCGAGCTAAATGGGCTTACTGCTATGTGGCAGTTCAAGCCCATTTAGCTCGACTCGAGCTAAATGGTTACGGACCTAAAAAAGGCCAGGCCCATTTAGCTCGAGTGGAGCTAAATAGGCTTGACATGCAACAAAGCAGTAAGCCCATTTAGCTCGAGTCGAGCTAAATGGGCGTGGCCTTTTTTAGGTCCGTGACCATTTAGCTCGAGTCGAGCTAAATGGGCTTACTGCTATGTGGCATGTCGGATGCCATGTATTCACTTTATCTTCCCTTACACGTTTATTGGTGTAAAACCCGTGTTCAGGTGACTCGTGTATCGTTCCAGGGATTCTGTGAAGTGACCAAGACAAGTAGTACTAGAACACCCAAACCCACAAACGTTTCCTAGTCCCAACTTATGTTTTAGCCTTGCAGGGCAAGGGTATCCCTTTGCAAGAGGGGATGCACAAAGACTCTTTCCCTTATGTTTATCGTGGCGGAAACTTCCACACTTAAACTCTACACACACACACACATACTAAGGCACACATTACGTCCTCACAACTAATCCGTCCTATCCGTCCGAACTAGCAGGTCACGCAGGCCGTCCTGGTTACCCTATCACCCTTACTACAATGACAGACTCCAAGAGCTCCGAATCCGGCTAGAAGACGTCTACACGTATTCTGGTCACGTACCGCGCTTAATCCGTCCTCTGAGACTACAGAGGAACCCAAGTCTGTGGCAGCTGGAGGCCGGATTGGAATCCGTCCTCACACACTGTACTCCCGTAACCTTCCCGCACCGTAAGTCTTACCACGGTAGTTTTCCTCTCTCGGACGCCTAGACCAGTTCAAGACACAAGGCACTCAGGAATACGCCCAACCCGACTTCAACTCCACAGAAACGATCTAACAAGGAATCCGGATTCCTAACTCCCAACTTATAACACACATAGTAGATCCGGCTTTCCAAGCACTCAACTGAAAAGGAGACAGGGAAATGATCACACCAAATATGCGCATAAGAAGGTTTGATTAACACTCAAGCAAGGAATGTTTTAGGTGGCCAAACTTCCACCTATAAGTACTTCTAAGTCAACGACTTAGATCCCTAATCTGGATTGCGGCGCGCCGCCTACTGGCCTACTCCTCAAAACGGCACGCATTCCCAAAAAGAAAACACTATCTTCGCCTAGGACGGATACCAATCCGGCCTCCTAACCCCGGCCGTCTGTGACGGCCGTCCTCTAAGACGTCCTACCTCTTCCTTCGCGAACTAACTCCGTGCTTCGCCGCTTGATGGCGTCGGTTGCGATACGTCCCCGCCTTCACCCTCTTGCCCGTGTCGGTGATCACGTACTCGTCCCTCGGAGTTAGTCTCGTCCCCGCTCTTCAACTCTTCCTCTTCGGAATGCTCGAGGCCGATGTCGTGAAGCTTCGCGCTCCGGGGACTTCTCGTATTCCTCGGCCGTGAGCTTCCTCTTCGCGGTGCGCGTATTCTTGGCCGGGCGAGTCTCTTTGGCGGGTGCATCCGACCCCGTCTTCACCTTCGCCTTGCCCTTCGGGTCGGTCGGATCGACGGCCCAAAGATCCGTCCTGCTTTGTATCCGGCCGCGGAGTCTTGGCCGGAGTAGAAGTGAAGGCCGGCATCACTACCTCCTTCATCTGCTCTCGGACGGCGTCGAGCAACACCTTGACCTCGGCGTTGCTCTTCTCCACTTTCGTAGCGTACGTCTTCGCCGCCAAGAGGAACTTCTTGAATGTCTCCGTCTTGAAAACCTCCGACTCCAAAATTCCGGCCTCGAACAAGTTCGCCCCTCAGAAGACACCTCGGCCGGAACCTCGCAGATTTCTACGAGCTTCACGACCTGTTCGTTTGCCGTGATTACGGCCTGCCTTCCGACCAGGAGTTCCTCCTCCCTTCTCCTGACCGTCTCGCGAACCCGTCTATTCTCCAAGACCAGCTTGGTCACTTGCTTCTCCATTTGTCGAAATTGCTCCGCGTCCGGCTTGGAATCCCACTTCGCCTTGACCTCCAGCAACGTCTTCACTCCAAATTCTTGGCATAGCTTCGCCAGCATTTCTTGGTAGAGGAAGTACTGGCACCTGGCTTCCGTGAAGTGGTGCCATGCTCGCCTCATGGGATCCGGGTGATTGGCGGACGGACTGAGAAGTGGGGAAGTCGGGGTCGTTCGGATTCATGGGGTTCTCCCAATCGGCCGTAACTTCCCCTTCATCTACCGGCCTCAAGGGTGGCCTCCTCGATCGAGTTCGGTCTCGGTCGGATTCGTGGGGGGACGGGGACGGAAGGATGATTACCTCGACGCTCGCTCGTGGTGGGTTGCCTCCGAGCCGGCTCTTACAGTGCGTCGGGTGGAACGTCCCCTTCATCCGATCCGACCTCGTCCCTCCTCCTCATCCGAGTACACGGCCTTGCTATCCGTACTCTCCTCCGATTCGAATACGCCGTTGTTTTGCGGCGACAGTAGCGATCTCATAGTTCGACTCCTCCTCATCCGTCGCACCTCCTCCTTCAGACGGTGGTAAAGAAAAGGAGTAATAGGGCTAGGACGGGTTTTACCTACGTTCTCCGCAAGCCGGGCGACCAAGTCGCGGATGATCATCCCCCGATCCGTCTCTCGTTCGCCACGCAAGGAACCCGGGGCGGTGTTGGCGGCCAGACGCGGTGATGCGGTGCGGCTTCTCCCGTGAATAATCGGCGCCAAGAACTTGATGACGGCGCGCTCCCTCGGATTCTTACAATCTTCTATTGAGTAGCCGTTGTGCTTGTGCGGATCTCCGTGGAACGCCTTCTTCGCCCACTTGTGTTCCGCCGCACAACCCTACTCCGTTGTTTTCTGGTCGGCCGTAAATGACTCTCTCAGTCTTTCGGCCGTCCAGGAAGCGGCTTTCCTCTAATGATCCCCTCGAATCTGGTTTTGGCGCGCCCGACCTTGATCTCGCGCACCATCTCGCGTCGCGCAAACCCTGTGGCGTATCAAAGAGGCGGCTAATCCCATCCTTTCGAGATCTTCCGTCAAGGACTTCTTTTCGTCCTCCTCGATCGGAATGCATGGTGACACGAGCTTGATGGAGATCTTGACTCCTCCCGCTCCCGAGCGGAAGTGGAAGCCGTCCCGGCCATCGGAAAGAAGTGTGCAAGGAAATAGAGTGTCGCCGGGCTAAGGTCGGCCAGTGGGCGGATCGCGGCTAAGGACGGAAAGCGTAAAGACGGAGGGCGGGGGCGCAAGACGACAAGGGGCGCGAAAACGAGGAGGCGGTGGCGACAAGGGCGGACGGGTTGCCTTATATCGAGGGGGCGGAGTTAAGTCCGACCATCATGACATGGTCCGCCGCCATCATTGTACTTCCCCGTACGGGGCCGCCTTCTAGATTTCTCGCTATTTATTATATTCTTCGCCACTCCGTCCTTTACCTACCATCATAACTCCTAATCCGTCCTCTGACAGCACGTCCTAGCCGTACGGGGACAGAGTACGGATTGGCAAATCCGTCCTACTTAACAGAAACTAGATTTTAGCTAAGTCCTTTATTTGTAAAAACGTAATTGTCTTAAAGTATACGGCTTAACAAATACATAGGTCGGATTCTAAACACTATACTTATTCTTAATGCGCATTAGAACATAATGGCCAAAAATCGAAAAAAACGGGGTCCGACATGGCAGTTCAAGCCCATTTAGCTCGACTCGAGCTAAATGGTCACGGACCTCAAACAAGGCCAGGCCCATTTAGCTCGAGTGGAGCTAAATAGGCTTGACATGCAACAAAGCAGTAAGCCCATTTAGCTCGAGTCGAGCTAAATGGGCGTGGCCTTTTTTAGGTCCGTGACCATTTAGCTCGAGTCGAGCTAAATGGCGTTTTTTAGGTCCGTGACCATTTAGCTCGAGTCGAGCTAAATGGGCTTGAACTGCCACATAGCAGTAAGCCCATTTAGCTCGACTCGAGCTAAATGGTCACGGACCTAAAAAAGGCCACGCCCATTTAGCTTGACTCGAGCTAAATGGGCTTGGTGGTATTGGAAAATCAAGTAATCTAATGAAGCTAATTTGGTATCGAGCTAAATGGGCATCGAGCTAAATGGGCATCGAGCTAAATGGGCATCGAGCTAAATGGGCATCGAGCTAAATGAGCATCGAGCTAAATGAGCTTTGAGCTAAATGAGCTGAAACTTGAAAATGGGCGCATTGCAGCAGAAAAACACAAATTTCGACGCAAATAACACAAATCGGAAGACCTCTATTACTGTGCGAGCAACATTTCATAGCATTCTGCCCTGCGATGTACTGAAAATGGAATTGAATCAAAAACCTAAAAGACAAGAATTAGCAACTTACAATGAAGCACGTGAGAAAATGCGCTGTAGATGCAGCAATGATTCGCCTCGAAATGCAGGCGAAGAAAGGCGGAGCCACGAGCGTCCACAACGCAACAACAAAGCGAAAAAGCCGCCCAAAGTCTGAAAACAAGCAGAAGCAAGCTCGAAAAAGCAGGAAGGAGGAGGAGTCTGAAAAGCCGCCCGAAGTCTGAAAACAAGCGCAAAAGCAAGGAGCAGAGAGTGCGCGCGAGGAGCGGCAGGAAGGAGGAGGCGGAGGCGCGCGAGGAGCGGCAAAAATGAGCAGGCAGAAACGAGCGAGGAGCGGCAGGAAGGAGAGGCGGAGGCGCGCAGACACAGCGGAGAGGGAGGAAGAGGGCGTCTCCGACGCTGCTGTCGGCAAGGTCGCCTCTCCCGCCAACAGCCCGTCCGCCGCAATCTGCAGGCTGCCCGGGCTGCCCGGGCGGCCCTGACTGCCCGATCTGCCCGAGCTGCCCGAGCTGCCCGAGCTGCCCGGGCTTGGCCGACGCCTTCGGCTGCCCAGGTTTTGTTTCTTTTTTTTTCAAATTTTTTTTTCTTTAATACTTGCAAATTTTATGTCCATTTTTTTTGTTTTTGTTTAGTTTATATATAATCTCTAAAAATCATGTGTGAAGGTTTGAACAAATTTGAATAAGGAGTTCGTGCATGGGTATGGAAAAAAAAAAGGGGAGAAAATATTTTGTGTACTTCATACTTTATATAAGCCATGGAAATAATCCTAGTGCCAAAAACAAATACTAAATCAATATTCAAAAATCATTTGGTTTCATTAGAACTACTTGAAGTTTTGAATGAGGGGGTGGTGCCTTTGTTTTGGAAAAAAGGGTTGAAATTTTTTTTGAAATTTTCCTAGGTAATTGGTACCCTATAAAGTATATAGCGTGTGTTTTGGAAGCATGCAAGAAATAAAAGAATTTTTGAAGAAGTACACAAGTTTAATTATTTAGACTTGTCAAAATAGGAGGCGCTTGGAGATGTATTTTAAAAAAATTATTGGAAAGGGGTTTTTATATGTGAAGTAGGTAATAAGGATTCAATAAAATTTATGGAATCACCAAAATAATTTCTAAGAAATCGGAAATATTTTTCCCGATTTACATTACATTACCTCTATCGACCTGAACTTTGAATAATTTGTAGAAAATATAAAGAAGATGGGAAAAATTATTTTTGAATCTTAGGTTAGCTAACCTATAAAATTGATGGTGATATTTAGAAATTTGTGAGAAAGAGGCATCTATATGCTATGAGTTTCTTACAAAAGTTTTAACACATTGGAACTTAAAATAATAAGGGAAAAATAAATAAATTGCGGAGCAAAAAGATTTTTGTACTGTGACTAACTATTAATAACCTTATAAAAATTATGGGGTCATAAAATAAATCATAGGAGTAACCCATCTATGTGTCATCGTTTACGTGGACCTTTTAGAAATTTGAATAAGGGGGTGAATAAGAAAATGATGGAAAGAAGTTGATTTTAATATCTAAAATAGCTAAATAGGACCATATGAATGTGGTGGAAGTGTAAAAAATATCATAGGGAAAATGGAACTTTGTCTAAAAAATTTCGTGAGAATTCAATAACTCAGCAGAATTTGAAGTAGGGGGCGAGTGCAAGTGTAATTATGCGCAAAAAGGGAGGAAGAGTGGTTTTTATAACTTTAATTCATAATTCATGTCATATGATAACTATGGTGAAAATATTAGGGCCACGAGACAATGGAAGTATTTCTTTTTTTTCAATTTTTTTTTATTTCATTACTTTAAAATTATATGTTTATTTTATTTGTTTTTGTTTAATTTATATGTTTTTGTTTTCACGCATTGAATTAAAATAGTTCATTTCTATGGTTAAAGCTTAAATTAATTCGTAAGAAATCAAAATAAAGTGAATAAAGATATTTTTAAATCCTAGAGTAATTATCCTATAAAATGTTAGTTAAATATGTTTAATTGGTAGGAAAGCAAATTAAGGTTAAGAAACATAGTTTAGATCTTAAAATGAAAACTTATAAATATGATGGTGATATTTATAACTTGTATAAAAAACAAATCTACATGCTACGGGTTTTTTGTAAAAGTTTTATCACTTTCGAACTATGAATAATTCGTGAAATGTAAATAAATAAAATACAAGAATATATTTGTAGTGATCGTGTTAAAAATATTATATGCTTGGAAAAACTATGTGTAGAAAGAAAATGAGGATTGGATAATCCGTCAGTATTTGAAGTAAGTAAAAACATCTAATATAGTGGCAAATAGAGAGTGTAAGTGGTTTTTATAACTTGATTGCTTTACTTGTTTCCCCTCCGCAATTACTTCCTCTATTGGATCAATCTGTTTGTCTCGAAATAGCGCAACCAATTCTGACTGCGAGAAGGAAATAACTGAAGAATGCACAGCTACTGTGATGTGAGCAGCGCCGTCATTCTTAGATGTCTTCTGCAGCAAGCTTCTTTTAGGGTCAATCTCATTTTAACGGAATGAGTCTCATTTTGATTGAAATTCAGATATGCATAGTCGATATCCTATACGTAAGTATTCTTTCTTAATTAAAGATAAAAGTGTTTAATTTCCCAATTGCATTCAAGTAATTGTATAAGGAAGTGATTATCATTTCTAAAATACCTAAAGACAACCATATTTTTGTAGTGTACGTGTTAAAATTATTAAATGCTAAAAGAAAGTATTTGTAGAAAAAAATGAGAATTCAATAATCCGGCATAATTTTAAGTAGGTAAAAACAAAAAATGTATGGGCAAGTAGCGAGTCTGTGTAACTAAGTGGTTTGTATTACCTTAATAGAAAAAAAGTTATTCAATATAAATATATATAAAAATATATATATATATATATATATATATATATATATTTTTATATATATATTTATATATATATATATATATTAATAAAAATAACTATGAAAGATTTCCAATTCAGCTTCCTTATAAATCATGAAGGTATAATGTTCAGAGTTGGAAAATAATTTTTTATTTGTTCTTGCATAGGCAAACCTAAGTTTCTTAAGATAGTAAGATACAAAATTACAAAAAAGATATTTTTGATTCTAAATACTTAATTTTCATTAGTAAAACGTTAACTGATTTTACCTACATTAAGTAATTTTGTAGGCAATAAGCATATTGTTAGCACGGAATAAAATAAAGTATTTACGCACAATTAAAATTGCATTTAATTTATGTATGACGAATGCCCATGATTATTAATCTACATTTCCTCGTTTAGTAGGGAAATATCCTATTGGAACAAAACATTATTAATATTCACATTCAACTATTAGAACTGATAGACATTATATATTATTAAAAAATTAAAAATACAGTAGATTAGTCTATTGATATAATCACTATTATTTAAATATTAATTAATGTAGTAATATAGTGTATAATAGCATATTCAATAATACTGAATATACCTTATTATAATAAGAAATATATTTTCATATAGTACAATATGGTTAAACAAAACATATTAGTATATTAAACAAAAATTAATCTAAACTCCTTAATCTTTAATCAAAAATTAATACTTAAGTAAAGAATATCTAAATAAAAAAGTTATGACGATTTCACATAAATATTGTGGTAGGGTAAACATGGCACATGTAAACAAATAACGAAATTTAAAATTTAATGCACAACCAACACATTTGATTCTCATAGCTTAATATACAAATCTCCTAAAAATGAATGTGCCATTTGCAACCATTTTACAGTAGCAATTATCAGATTGATTCAATGAAAGAACTAAGCGCGGAGCAAAATCAAGTGAATCAATCCTAATATGATCTACTGGAAAATACGGAGGCTGCACCAAATTGACCGGATGAAGAGCTTCCAAGCGATGCAAACAAGCGCAAGAAAGAGAATGAGCGCGAGGATTAGCTAAAGTAGCATGAGCGAGGAGTAGGAGCAGAAGACAACGGCGGAATAGCGAAAGGACATGTGCGCGGGAAAGTAGAGAGTGCGCCACGAGATTGAATGCGTTGCGAGAGTCCTCTATTAGAGTATAGAATTTAGGCTAACGAATTTAGGAATTAAGGTTTTGGTTATTGAGTTAAAGGTTTAGGATTAAAGGTTAATTATTTTTGAACTTAAAGAGTAAGGATTGAAAAGTAAACATAGAAGTTAGATATCAACTTTATAAAAAAAAGCGTAAATGCGGATACATTATAAATTTTTGAAAATAACTTTAGAATACTATAATATATAAAACATCCTAGCATAAGAATTGAAGTAAAACAGAATATTATTATGTTTGAATATCACACATAGAATACTAAACTTCTAAAAAACATATAGTCACTCAATGTTAACAAGACTGAATTTTAAAGCAATAATATTATACTTTAAATATATTATACTTTAAGTATTATACTTTAAGTAATATACTTAAAATATCCTATTGGAAATAACACACTTGAAAAAATACGTAATAAACTTATGATTTCTCAACTTATTCACTGTCTAAATACTTATATGATATTATATCACATAAATATCTTGAATATTATGTTTATAATGGCCATTTGTTGAATATCACATTCAACTTAATTGAATATCATACGTAATACACCACACCTAATTAAATAGAAACTAATCTTATAGGATCACATTTAAATAATTTGAATATAATATTTACTATAACTGTTTCAACGTGTAAAGTATTTATCTTTTAATATTACATGTAATTTAGTAAATACAAATCTTACAATTATACTTCACAACACCTGTCGATTTTAATCAATTAAGCATAAACGCTAGGCTTAAAGACTATAAAGTTGTTAAGAATCACCTTAAGATCATGATTATGAAAAAGCGAATCATGAAAAACTATTTTTAATTTCACATAATTGGCTTGCAATCATAATACATGCTCCATGCTTGAAGTTCCAATAAAATAGAAGAGTTGTTTTCACTTAAGTGCATTTCATTAATTCATACTTTTTTGCAAAGTTTAGAATAGAAACTAGACTTGATTTGGAGCAAAACCTAAGTGATATCATTCAAAACGGACCTCGGACGAAGAAGATATGGCTATTCAAAGTTATGCTTTCTATTCAAAATGTCGTTTTTTGACATTCGGCGCATTAAGAGGTTAACATTCTAGTGCCCAATATGAGATTATTTTGTTCATTTGAGTTTGGGTTATCCATTTTCCTCGCGAATCCGGTTTTTTTTATTACAATTATGTAATTTCTATTTTTAGAAGTATTCTGATTTCTCGCGACTTAACTTCAAATGATTTTTCTTGCCTAAGATGTCCTCGTTCCTCCCAAATTTCCGAAGATGTCCTCGTTCCTTGCGAAGTTCCCCGTTCCTTGTGAAGTTCCCTGTTCCCCCCAAGTTCCCATCCACGTCGCTTTTACTCTATACCGTTACTGGCCGTATTTGGCGCCCTTTCTATTTTGAGTTCGTGATCTTGTTTGGCGCCATTTCTCTTCCCGCTTGCTCTGGCTCTCTCCTCATTTGCGCACTATGCGCTTTCGGCTCCTCTCTTGCTCCGCTCCTGTGCTCTTTCCGCTCCTTCGCTCCTCTGCTGCTCTCCTGCTTCTTTTCCGCTCCTCTCTCCGCTCCGCCGCTCTGTTGCCCTTCGCCTCACCTCCGCACCTTCGCATCTTTGCCCTTCGTCTCTGTACACTAAGTTTTGCCTAAACTCCCTATTACCATTAGTGCTTCTGGTTTTGCAAATTTTGATTAGGGTTTGGGACTCTCAGAAGCTCTGGAGTTGATGCGCGTGCTGCTTTTGAGGATGCCCAAGGCCTTCGTTGAAATACCGCACGCATTTTGCCAAGCACACACGGCGTGAGGGTAAGTTCGATCTATATCCTCAATGTCAATGTATAACAAGAGATTGTTGTTGATTGGTCATATCTTGCGTTCATCGTGGTGCATTCCTGATGGCAATGTGGATATCGTCGGAGTAGTTGTGCACGGAAATCGAGGCAAAGATACTGTTTTACTTCTGCACAGTTCCCAAGAACGATTCTTAGTATTTGCTTTGCACGAATATCGAGGCAGTTTCATATAACATATGCATGATATGCTCATGAAGTCCTGTACTTAAGGATTCACTCGAAGACCATTTAGCTCGAGTCGAGCTAAATGGGCTTGATCTGCTACAGGGCAGTACGCCCATTTAGCTCGACTCGAGCTAAATGGGCGTACAGCTCTGATTCAGTGCAAGCCCATTTAGCTCGACTCGAGCTAAATGGGCTTGCATTGAATCAGAGCAAATGAAGCCCATTTAGCTCGAGTCGAGCTAAATGGGCGTACTGCTCTAATTCAGTGCAAGCCCATTTAGCTCGAGTCGAGCTAAATGGGCTTAACCTACAACGGAGTGGTATGCCCATTTAGCTCGACTCGAGCTAAATGGTCATCCGGCTTTAACTGCGTCGTGGTGAGAGTTGAGCAATTATCTTGAAGACCATTTAGCTCGAGTCGAGCTAAATGGTCATTAAGAAAATTGTTCATCACGCTTACCTCGAAGCTGTTGAAGCTTGATGACTATTTAGCTCAACTCGAGCTAAACTTGGTCTTCCTCTTCGACATGCTTCGGGGTAAACAAAATGTATTAAGATCTTCAAGACCATTTAGCTCGAGTCGAGCTAAATGGTCATCCAGGTTTAACTGCTTCACGGTGAGTGGTGAACAATTATCTCGAAGACCATTTAGCTCGAGTCGAGCTAAATGTTCATTCAGAAAACTGTTCATCACGCTTACCTCGAAGGTGTTAAAGCGTGATGACCATTTAGCTCGACTCGAGCTAAATAGTCGTCAGTATACACGTGCATCGTGACTGAGTGGTGAATTCTTATCTTGAAGCCCATTCAGCTCGAGTCGAGCTTAATGGTCATATATTCTCAATGGTAGTAATCATTTCTGACTGCACGTAAATATAGCTACCAGTGGTTTCTCATGATTGTTTATTTATTGTTGGCATTCAGGTTATCATGGAATTGAGTGAATCCGATGGCGACGGTGATTTTCAGCGTCTTTTTTCGGAGGTACTGGACTTACTTATTTTGCATAATACAATATTGATCTGAGTTCATCCATTCGTACTAATTCGTCTATGTTTGTGGTCTTTTAGGACTTGGATGGTCCTTCTGAGCTTGTTCTTCCGGACCATTTAAAAGATTGCCCCGGACTACCCAGAAGTAAATGGGTTACGAAATTTGTGACACTTCTCAACGATAGTGGGGACGTTGTTGGTGAAGGCATTTGTCAGACTCTGGACGCTGAAAGAATGCTTGAGAGTAATGACGAGCCCGTATGTGAAGATCAAGTAGTTGTGCAGATCGTGAAGTGCTTGAATTTCGACTTCGTACCTGCTGAGACCATTTATGGGACCAGGAGCTGGAAGCTCAGCCATGCTATGCACGAGGGTTGGTCACTACTTGATCATTTACGAGTTGATCAATTCAACGTCGCTGTTTATGCCCGCGATCATCCAAAGAAGAAGGGGGTGCGACCGTATGATTTGGGAGAACGGAACCAACGTTTTGTGAGGACCAAGAGGGAGGAGGAGCTCTTGACGTTAGATTCAGTCAACTTGGTTGCAAGCAAGATTTGCTGCAGCAAGAACTGTTGCCAACCTTTCCCTCGTCAGAAAATTATGGCTCTCCGAAAGCAGATGTACGAGGCGTCGGGTTTTAAATTTAAATCACATTTCAAGATCGATGTTCATAATCGTTTTCATCAGGCACCGGACGGCACGATGATGGTAACCACTGAAGGCATTGATGTTTGCGCGCGTGCATGGCAACATATTAGTGGAGTTCCGATTTCCACATTTTACAGGCGGAAGGCAGAAGCTGCAGCTGGACTACGTGCTCGGCACCATGGAAATGTTGGTCAGAAGAAACCACGATTGCATGTATAGCAAGCTGTTGCTACTCTGAAGACATTCATTGACAATGCTGCTGATCATATGCCTCACCGGTCGAAGATGTTGACATCTGGTGAGAAGGTTGTCTTGCGGTCCTTGCCATCGTCCTTCAGATGGAAGGATGCCATACCAGGGATCAATGACATCAATGAGAGGTTGGGCTTGAAGTCTATTTCTCAGAGCACACTGAGCAAGATTAGGAGGTCAAAATTTTCTGAGTATTCAAAGAAGGCGCCTGGGGACAACTTTGCTCGTTGCTCAACTTGTGACAGGATGGAGGCAATGATCAAGTCTATGGTACCTGATTCATGTGAAGAGACTATGTGGATCAAGAAGCTAGAGGAGCATTTGCATCATCAAGAAACACATCGTGAGTATTATTATTCAAATCGTTCTCTTTCTATTCAGAGGCCGAGAGATGTGCTTTGTATAATACATGACAAAATGGATCATGCAAAGACTGCGTGCCCTGTATTTTCACATAAAACAAAGGCAAATGATGCATTGATGAAGCTTCCAATTGCTGTGACTGGCATGATTGCTCACGGGCATAGCGACGTCCGGTATGCTCATTATGGGCTCGATATTTATCCAAGTGATTGCAATCACACTGTTGGATCAATATTAAAGCTTTTACGAGATCTAGAAGGTGTTCCGATCTCGTATTCGAAGTCATTATTCGCAAATTCGGGGTCGCTGCCTTTATTTGAAGCTGTATTGTTCGGAAAAGAAGGGTGTTTAAACTCTCTTCTACCTGAAAGTGAAGTTTCTGGGGGTGGCGGAGCCTCTACCTCCTGTCCTGCATGTGCAACTGGACAACGCAGCTTCTGACAACAAGAATAGATTTATGTTTTGCTTTTGGTCTCTTCTGGTACACATGGATGTGTTCCGTGAAGTATATGTCAATTTCTTGTTAGTTGGACATACCCACGAAGACATTGACGCCCTCTTTGGACGTTGGAGCATGACTCTCAAAGAGAATGACTTTCTCACACTTCCTCAGTTGATGAAGTCATTTATGGACGCGGAGTCTTTGCCCGTCATTCCTCATTTGAGAGAGGCAATACCTGACTTCAAGGGTTATATCAAAGACTACATTGGTTCCAGAGATGAAATTTTAGTTGGGCATTCGGAGGGTCAGCAGTTCAAGTTTTACAAGCATGACAATGGATGGCCCATGATGCAATATAAGATGTTATGCATGAGACAAGGAGTGGTTACCTTCTACTAATGGAGGTATAAAATTGTGGAAAGAGGACAAGATGCGGAAACCAATGTTACCTACAGGTGACATGAAACCTTTGGCGCCCATTCCCATGAAGAACCGTGATGACATTGTAAAAGGCATTGGAGGGTTTATTAAGATGTGGGAGACTTCAAGTGCGGAGGACATATCTGGAGAATTTGGTCGGCGTCATGAATTTGTTATTCGCTATTGGCGAGCTGTGAAGCTTGCGTTGGTTGAGCCTATAGAAGTGTCCTCATTTTTGAAGAACGGTTGTTGGCCTTTAACTCGAGTACCTGCGACACGAGAATTCTTAAATACTGGCGAATTGCGAGAGGAATATGGGCGTGATCCGCACTTTATCGGACGGTTGTGTGATAGACCAAGGGAGTCGTTTCGGGTTGGTCGAGATGTTTTTGCTGGATATTTTGTAGCTCTACGTCCAGCTGATGGGGATGCTCGTCCTTTCTGGATTGCTAGGGCTCTAACTGATTTTGATGTTGATCACAACTATCCAGGCTGTATTCAAATGCAATATTTTCAACTTGCATCGAAAAATAGTGTTGTTCAGGAAACCTATGCTGGTTGGGATACGAAGAAGACATTCAAATGGAAAGTTGAAGACACTCACATTCCGGAATGGCTTCATCCTGATGCTATTTTTACGTCATGGAAATCAAGTGCAAAACTTGGCTCTCGGCGTCCCATTATTTCATTATCGGAGCGTCAAATCGACATTATCAAACAAAGTATTGAGCGGTTCGACGGTGGAGAGGAGTAGCCTGACATCCCTACTTTATTTGGGCATGCCAATTTAGCTCTAATCGAGCTAAATGACCTCAGTGCAATTTGAGCTGTCAATTTATCGTGTGGTGACTTTTTGCCAATAGATTCATCTTAGAAATGCACGTACTAGAAGTCCTACCTCTCATCCGTAGTTAAGTATTGGTACAGTTGTTATGCCTTAAAGTTAACAATTCAAGTGTTTGTAAATTTTTGGACTTGGTCGTTGATTCCCCAGTTTAATTGAGTTTATCGTTTTATTGTGCTCTTTTAGCAAATTGCTGTCAGGATGCATTTTGCTTTTGCTATTTTGATCATCTTTTGCATTCAGTTTAGCTCTACCACATGCGCGTTTAGCTCTACATCAAGCGCATTTTGCTCTAAAACACGCACGTTTAGCTCGATATATATGTTGGAATTTAGGTCGATTGGTTTTTGAGAGTTTGAATATTCCCATTATAACGAATTACGTGTTAACCCCATTTTGCTCACCTAAAAGCATCAAAATCACACGCATGACTTAGGACGAGTCCCCATGCTTGGAGCAACCCGTCATCTTTCAAGGTTCGTCCTGTAGCAAACCTCCTTTTAAAGTTAGGGAGGAGAGGTGATGGGTTGTCCTCATGTGAAGACCATGCCGTAATAAGAGCATGCCCAGCCCTGTCCGTCAGGCTGGGCCACTCTGCTCTGCCGCGTGAAAACGTCGCGGGCGCCGCGCTCGGGCGGGCGTAGTAATCCCACTTCAAGCCACTGGGACACAGGCCGGAGCAAAAGGCCTCTAGCCAGTTACATGCTAGAAGAAAAGCAGATTATAATAGAATAAACTTTTGTCAATCAAATCTTTGCCATGTGTCACTATTCCATTGGTTAATAGAGACACTAAAATGTGAATGAAGGCACAAGATAACTTGGAGTTATAGTGTTCTAGAATTTAGGAGATCTCAACCCTCTTGACCGGGTTAAAGGGATAGTGTGTGGGTTGGGGCTCCTTGCACGCTAAATATGGCTCCACTCCCGGCCCACTGTGCGGGCTTGGCATGCTCTAATCCTCCACTCAATTTAGATAATTGACAAAAAAAAACTAATGTAAGCTCCAAACAACGGAGTTCGAAAAAGCATGCTACATTAAGGGAGGAATAATCCAAGATAAGAAATGAGGGTGACCCGTATCATTAAGAGGGCTTGCCAAGCCATCTTGGCAAATAAGAATCTTAAAAAAACGAACCGCTTTTATTTATACAGGTCGAGTGTCTCCAAATTACATGCAAGCCACCCTCACCTTCAAATAAATACGGGTCGGTTCAAGCATGGGGAGAGGCCCTTAGGGCTGATTTACACTACGGTGGAGAAGGCCTCCGGTGGGTTAAGAATCCTTGGCCAAGACATGGTTATATGAGGCAAATGGTGGATGTGCCGGAGAAGAATTAATGGCAATAAAAAATTTCTTAAGGAGTCTTGACCGGTTGTAGTCTAAACACCTAGAGGAGAAGTTTAACCGGAGAAGTCCACCGGTGAAGAGAACTTCACCAAATGGTGACACTATAATGATAAAAAAAACCATATTCCCTACATGGACATTGTATCAAAAAAATTCAACAAAAATTGTTCATGAAGAATTATAATCTATATATATGGCAATTTCATTAAACCTCGAATCAGTATGCCTATGTATCACATTGTGCTATAGAATGATAACTTTCTTTGTAGATTTTCACTTCAAAAACTAAAATGAACATTCTATGGTGTTCAACCTTATGCAAAAAAATTGGGAATCTCCAAATGTATTGTCAAATTTGACTCTTTATGAAATTATTGTTTCCTTGGCTGGTGGAAATGAAGGCTTGCACCATTATAATGTTCAAAAATTAGAAAATAATAATGTTAAAAAAATAAATATCAATAAGAACTTTAATTCCATTACACTACAAATCTAATTATTTACCAAACCATGCAATGAAATAACAATTGTTTATGGTACACATAATTCTCAAAACTACCTCTCAAAATGTATTGTTCACCACTAAGGTAGAATGCCCTTAAACCGCTCAAATAAGAGATTCAGCATGGTTGTGGACATCGTGTGTATTGTTTGTAATTTTTCTTCGATGGAGAAACAAGAGGGAGAGTGAATGCAAAAATTTCCAGAATTAAATAGCAAAAGATGAATTTACCACAAATTTTTGAAGTCAAAAGTGTACATGACCTTAAACCGCTCAGTAGACTCTCCTTTGTGGCGGGTCACGCATGTAGCAAAAACCGTGCAAAAAGATTCCAGATCAAGTCACTATGAACCCTCAGATTTCAGAATATTCTTTTTTGCCGTGGGTGCAAAAAGGTCCAGGCCATGGGCGGTTTAACAGGCAGTCTAGCATGCGCTTCAGGGGGGCCGAACGGTTTAAGGGCATTCTACCTTAGTGACTGTAGAAAAATGCGCTTTTAAGCTTAATGATACCATTTCAGTTTTAGACCACTTTTGAAGGTAAAGATAAAATTGAAAATGATTTACACTGTTATTTACACCCCCTTGAGGGGTATTTGAAATACCGAATGTATGCCATTCAAGTGAGTATAACAGTAGGAAAAAGAAAAACCTACTGGGGTTAACTTCACTTGCATTGCAGTTCCATAAAAAGTGAAACTAGAAATGAGGAAGCAAGCACAAGAGTTTGCTATTTTGGACATTTAATGTGCAAGTTAGAGCAGAGAAAGGAGGACAAAGAAGGGCTTGGTGCCATATATAGTATTAATATATATCATCATCTAATAGAATTGGGCTTCTCCGAAGCACATATTTCTTGTCCGACCTCTTGAGGCCGGACAAGAAATAATAAAAGAAATATGTGCTCCGGAGAAGCTCTTGTCCAAAAAGTACCGCCACGTAAGCCGCCATGTCATTTTATCATCCATGACAAAAGTTGACCACCATTGCTTTCTTCACCAAGTGTAAACACCCACCGGTCAAGAGTGGCATTTCCAACCAATCACAATTGAGAAACGCCCTTTTTTTCATGACCGGTGGACTTCTCCAGCATAGTGTAAACCGGCCCTTAGTGGCTTACTCTTACAGTATGATGCTCTATTCTGAAGCAGTACTTGAAAGTGGGTTTGGAAGAGAAGAGTTGCTGCCGGAGGGCCGACTGTTCGGTCTGAAGTCCCGCTCTCTAGCCTGTGTGCTTTGACAGCCTGCTGCTGCTGCGTGATTGTTGCTGCATCGGAACAAGTGTTTCTCCAACTTCTTGGTTATGGTGGAGCTCGGATTGTTGATTGTAGTTTGTGCTTTTGGAGCTCTTCTTGATCAAGGCGTTACCAGTGCTAGCAAACGGTCGCACCTTGCTTGTTGTCGATTCCAGTGAGAAAAGATAGCAGTCGACAAAGTTCCGGGCGCTTCCGCTACGAGCTTCCAACCTGCACAGGCAGCAGTCGAAAAGTTTCGGGCGCTCGATCAGCACATTCCGACCAGGGATCGTCTAGTGAATTCGGATCTGCTCTCGCTCGGGACATTCAAACTTGCTAGCTTCATTTGCATCCATAGACTCGAAAGCACAGAAACATGGCGACACGATCAGTACTAGCTCTTCTCTTGGGTGTGATCGTCACCTTTTTCGCAGCCTCTAGAGCGCCTCCAGCAAGAGCATACAGACATGGTACTCGGCAGCCAGCCGTGGTGAGCGACGAGCGGCGTTTTGACTTCCCCGACACTCCGTTCAGTTTCGCAACCACAGTGGACGAGCTTCTGTTCGACACCTTCATCGACTCCCCCGAGACCGTCCAGAGCAGCGGTGCTAGCTTCGCCGATAGCACGACGTACAATCATTACGTGCACACGCAAACTGAGTACGAGAAGGACGAAGTGTTCTTTTATACGTCCGATGCTGAAACCATATACTGAGCCAACGACGACTCCACGGACCTGCCGCTCCTTGCCCAACACCACCGAAGATCCACCTGCGACAATCTCGAAGTCGCCACTACCGGACCAGCTCTCCAATATAGGCAGCGCAGCAGCAAAAGCACACCCCAACCCAGGCAGTCGGAGGACCCAACGCGCCACGCCTGGAAGTCCCAGCGACAGACTCCACCGCCATCGTTATGGTACCTGATACATCACACCTGGCGGACCTCGAGCGTCCCCCAACGCAAGCTCTGCTCCCACCCTGCGCCACAGACAGATGACCCCTGTCCCCGAAAGTCACCAGTCTCTCGCATTATTACAATACACTCTACTCCCTCTTCTGTTTTCCGCATTCATTCCACCAGCCCACACCACAATCTCTATCACAAAGAAACCATCAAACTCCATCTACTATACACACCATTGGATCACCTCTACCCACGTACTCTACCGGAATTACCTCACTACCGACCTTCAACTACTCATTCCACCAGCAACTCCAAACCACACTCCAAATCTAGACTGACCATTATAATCCATGAAAACGCACAAGATTACCAATCCATGCAAACACTCACTTTTGACCACGTAAACTTCCCACAGAGAGTTCAAATTCATAGATACACACATGAACACTGTTCCTCTTCTCAAGGCTCATTTCCATCATTTACTTACCAGTTCAAGAACATGATACCGAGGTATACACCTCTCCCAGACACATCTCGTAGACATTTTGCAGTGCACAAAATGAATCACCGCAAGTTCCGTCTTTTCCGGAACTCACCCACACCACAATGGACCCCACAGGATGCCCAAACTCGCACCCGGAATTCTCGTTGAACAGATCAATCTCACACCACTCAAACACCAAGATCAACTTCCTGATAAGATACAAGATCAACTTCCTGATAAGCTACAGGATCAACCTCAGGATATGCTACCCCCGCACACCACACACACCGTACATACAGAATCAAACAGATAAACTTACGATCCCTTCTAGAAGTCTTATCGCCAGCCTCTGCAACTGGCCGACACATGATGAACCGCCGATACAATTACAACCTCACCCCCCCGAATACATCGCCGAAAAATATCTCCACTCAACATTCTCCTACACTTTAGCCGCCAAGAACATTTCAAACACCAATCAATACAAAGTCAAAAGCAACCAAATTGTCAGACCCGCCGAAATTCATTCCCTGCTGTCCCCAAGTCATCATTCCGAAATTAACTACCAAACATACTACAACCCATCCCTCTTCCACGCAAACACACCTCCAAATCAATATAAATACCAACCACATGGACTCACCATTCACCCCACAACAACACTCACCAAGTATGATCCTCTTATTTCGATGATGATTCAATTTCCTTGTATTCACTTTTGTTCCATGTCAAGTGATGTTGCTAACGATGATCTCACATTTACTTGTATGGTTGACGCAGCCTACACCCGAATCCTACTTCCGACCATGGCACTAGTGAAAGGTACTGCTCGCAAGGGATCACTCGCTTCCTCCAAGAAGAAGGCCTCTAGCATCACAAAATCGAAGAAGACTCGTCTGACCTCCCAGCTCAACGATCTTTTCATCACCAACACCTCAAGTGATCCAATTGCCATCAGAGATTGGCCAGATGAATGTGGACCGGCCAAGTCTATCGACCCAGACGAATCCATTGCATCCGACACGTGCAGTAAGGGCAGAAAACGCCAGATGGACCAGCAGGACACCAGTGACGGTTCTGAAGCAGATTCAGTCCACTTCCGAAGAAATGCCGGAGAAATGATGAAGTAAAAGAGTTTGAGTCTTGCCGTCACGCTTTTCCCCATGTTCCACAGGTCCTCTATCCACTAACACGCCCTGACGGCCTTTCTGGACAATTTCTCCACCTCACCCAAATTCCATTTGGAGTGGAAATTGACACCACTACTGGACTCTCTAATACTCACCAAATTGTTATACGCTTTGACTATGGCTACCAGGGAATGACTAAGACAGAAGTACAAACAGCTACTCTAGATCGCTTCATGTCCATGGGAATTAGACTCTCTGACCGATTTCGCGAACCAGTGTCTGCCTTAGTGCACCCACAAAACAAGACTTGGCTTGGGTTCATTAAGGTAGACCTTCTAAACCCGAGTACTGATGGCATTAGACTCTTGCAAGGTACTCGTTTGTTTGTCATGAAACTTAAAGACTCATCTCTAGTAGTTGGAAAGGTTGAGAAGGGATTTGAGTTTCCCTCCACCGCCGCTAACAGAAAGCTCTTGGTCAAAAATCCTATCTTGTCACAATACACGTCTCGACAGCTTCTAGGAGAATTAACCAAGCTAAGTTATGTGGGAGGATCTAACTTAGAGTTTGTAGGCGTGACGAAGAGAACGAAAGAATTAGAATACGCCGAAATTACGCTAGCCTCAGATAAATCTAAACAATACCTCCTAAGCAAACCAATCTACTTCTCAGGTCAACTCTTACACATCTCTGTGCCATCTCCTAACTCTTACAACCCTAACTCTCCTGGTGCCCTATCTACCTCACTAGTAGTACGTGGACTCCCTGTTGAAGTGAGACAATTGGAAGTCACAGCAGCTATTCACAAACTACTTGGACCTAGTAACGTACTGACTGTTTCTTACAACCAAGCGGACGGTGACCCCCAACAACGCCATCACTATAAGAAAACCCTGTTTTTTGTGATGTCTTGTGTAATGTCTAATGTATTTTGTGATGTCTTACTGTCTTAAAAGATGTCTTCGAAGACGGGAGAATGTCTGTACGTCTAACGGGCACATTTTGGATTGGAGGGGCATGAAGACATCACCAAACAAAAAGATGTTGGTGAAGACATGGATGTCTTTGAAGACATCTTGATAGACATCAAACTGTCACGTTGGCAAGGGATTTTGGACCAGCAAGGTAAAAACGACCAAAATTTACTGGTAGACAGGGTCAAAAGCATTTCTAATGTTAAAAGAGTAGGTGAATGGGCAGCGGTTTTCAAAGTAGAAAAAAAAAACATCACACTTTTTTCTTTTTTTTTTTTTTTTGTTTTTTTTTGTTTTTTTGTTTTTTTTTTTTTTTTTTCCTTCTTGCTAAAACATTATGTGACGTGGCAATACTGAAAATACTAATTTCAGGCTATTCTCACTACTTTTTCATTGGTCTATTTTTTTAAAAAAATATTAAAAAATATAATTATATTTCAATAAAAAATATATTTTGTAAAATTTTAATATATTCAAATAAATTAGAATATTATAATTCTGTAATTTTTATGATTAAAAAATATTTAAATATTAAAAAATATTATATATAAAATATAATATCTATAAGATAACAATGGTGCCAAAAAAAAGTAAAAGTAATTTTGTGGATATTTAATCCTCAAAAAACACGTGGACATAGATTAATAAAGTTATTTACAGCGCTTTATCTACATGGCAACAAAAACTCCACGTCAGACCAGTTGACAAGTCATTCAACATCTAGTCGGATGTTTAACACGATGTTCAACTTACCATAACTACAGTCAGGCATGAATGTCCGCAGAGACATCTACTTGGATGTCTATGAAGATGTTTTGCACGACATCCTCCTAGACGTCATTTACTAAAAAGCGGCAGTACTTAAGAGTCTTTTAAAGAATAATATCAACTTTCTCTCTTACTGCTTGTCCTCCATTGGCGCGGGTCTCTGATTGGGGTAATCCTCAAATACTTCAAGAAAATATAAAAAGAAAATAAAAACAATAAACAATGTTTTTTGGCTTACTTCAAGAAGGAATTAAATATTATTGATTACTTATAAATTAGATTATTATAGTCTAATGGCAAGACTATACATTACTCTATCACTAACAACCAATATTATACAAATTAAAGAAAATTTACAAGAAATATGAATGTATAAAAGTAGCTATTTAATACAGTTTAGGAGACAATTCAAGAATAGAATTAATATTAAGAAAGTTAGTTGGAAAGTTAGTTAGGGTAGAAATAAAAGGTAGTTGAGAGTTTAACCCCTAAACGCCCAAGGGGGGGTAAAGCTCCTAACAATTGGTAATAATGCTGAATTTTTCAAAACTTCGTAAAAACAAATAAAAGATGAAAATGGAAAATCCAACCGTAGGATCTTCTTTGGAGCACGGCAATTAGTGTGACCGCCAAGTTGCATGCCATTTGGAGGTATGGATTTGAAGATCCATGCAAAAAAGGGGTGAAGATCACACCACCAAAACTTTCATGAAAAATCTCTTTCGTCTACTCTTACAATTTGAGGATCAAGGTTTTTACTATTTATCCAAGGAGGGAGTAGAGTAAACCCACCGAGGAGTTGAGCAAAGAAAACGGCGGATGAAAAATCGACGGGATGAAAGCGGGGTTGTGCACCAAAGACGGAGCCTCACATCCAGAATGTCGAAAAACGACACTGTGGGCGCTTAAGGGTTAAAAGAGAGCCTATCACCATGGAAGACTATAAATAGTCTCATGATTGTAATTCCACACTTTTTCTATCAATAAAATTTATTTGATTTGCTGTGGTAGAAACTTTAAGACTTACAATATGTGCTTTGTTGTGGAAAGAACTTTAAAGCATCTGGTATTTGATTTGTTGTGAGGGAAAACAAAAGACCTTTTATAGTTAATATGTTGTGATTGAAACCGTGAAGATGTCATCAGATGTTTATGATAATGTGTGCAGGGATGTCTAAGATGACGTTTATGAAAATGTCTAACATGATGTCTATGAAGATGTCGAAGATGACATCTATGACAGCATCCAGAACCATCTACAGGGATGATTTTCATTGACTTCAATGGATGAACACAGGCGGCTAGGGTTTGCTGCCGCCGCCATAATTAGGTCATGAGACCTTTAAGTAGAATTAGAGACCGCACGAAGCTCATTTTTGCCTTCATTTTTTCAAAGAGTTAGTGTTTGGAGTGTAGAGGCTAAGGTTTGCTTCTTCATGTGGCTAGGGTTTGTTGCCGCTGCCATAGTTAGGTCATGAGATCTTCAAATGGAATTACAAAGCTCATTTTTACCTTAGTTTTTCCAAAGAGTTTGTGTTTAAAGTATAGAGGATTTCGAAATTGTTTCCATTCAGTTTCAGAATGATTGTTAACTACAATAAGAGAATAGTATTTGTAGAAATCCAATAGCTCTCAAGAGTAGGTTTCCTTTTTCATGTGGCTAAGATTTGCTACTTAAGAGGTACTAGATTTCAAAAGCATCTTGTACAAGAAACCCTAGGACTTGTAGAATTTGATTTGTTGTGAAGGAAACCCTAGTACTTGTAGTATTTGATTTGTTGTAAAAGATGTCTATGATGATGTTTGCAAGATGTCTTAGAGCATGTCTATGAAGATGTCTAAATGTGTTGATGGAATTCTATTTTGGAAGGTGGGACATAAGGGGTCGGGGCAGCGAGCACGATCTGAGGCCGCGAAGCGACATGCGTGCTTGTAGGTGAGTGGAACAGATGTATGTATAGATGTCTATAATGTTGTTTTTAATGATGTTTAGAAGGATGTCTGAAGAAATGTCTAAGCAGATGTTTGCAAAAATGTCTAACTGTGTCGATATCTTGAGGTTAGGAAGTAAACCATCTCAACCTAGGTAGTGCAATTAAATGGAATTAAATCAGAATTTTTTTACCTTTACAAACCCTTTTTTAAATGCAGTTGATATTGGCTTATTGAATATGTGTAGTGGCGGGACATGCACATGACCATACGGATATCGACAACAAGCGATGGAAGTGGAGGGACTTACGGAGTTCAAATTGTGGGTGCGTAGTATATCGTAGTTGTTGACAGGCGTATTAGTAAATATTCTAGTTTGTGTTATCTGAGGTTTTTAATGACCTAAGCAATATATGTTTGATTCATACTTTTTGATGTGACAGTGTTTACAGTTGATGTTATGTGAGACGTCTGTGGATTACAGATCTGATGACTATATAAACATCTAAATATGTCATCCTAGATGTCCTTTCATATGCCCAAAAAACATCAATAGTAACTCTGTTGCAAACATCATGTCCTAGGAGATGTCGCTACAAACATCCGAGCAAACATCACAAACTTAATAAGGACATCAACGTAAACATCATTCTACGCACTGGAAACATCTTATAAGATATAAAAATTGTCTTCTAAGATATTTTGTAAGACATTGCATACGTCTTGCAAGACATCTTGTACAACATCTAAGATGTCTTGCAAGACATTTAAGTCGTCTTAACTGATGTCTAAAACTATCATAATAGGAGCATAAAACCTCTGCAATATGCTGACGTAGCATGCCATGTCATTTTTCCAAGTCCACATCAACTTTTCCCGCGTGCCACGTCGGATATTCCCAGGTGCCACGTCAGATTTTCCCAGGTGCCACGTCAGATTTTCCCGGGTGCCACGTCAGATTTTCCCGAGTGCCACATCGGATTTTCTCGGGTCCACATGGGATTTTGGCGCCGCCATGTCATCTTTCATGGGACCATGTAAAATTCCACATCATGATGAATTTCATCCCCATGTGGCACTACCCGTTGAATTCAAGCTGATGTGTCATCTACGTGGCACCTACGTGGCACACTTTTTACCCTTCCAAAATTACCTTAAGACATCTTCGATCTTAAGACATTTTCCTGTCTTTTTAGACGTCTGCTTAGACATCTGTCATGTCTAGGATGTCTTATCGTCTATAAGACATCCGAATTAATGTCTACGATGTCTTTTTAGACATCATTTACAACATCATTAAAAACGCAGGTTTCTTATAGTGCATGATGGCGTGGCAACAGTAAGGTGCCTCAATGGAGCCGTCTACACTCAATGGAGTGCCGCAAAAGGAGTTCCGCTTCTTGGTAGGTTCATTGATTTCTCACCTCATTCTCGGAGCATGTCTGGAACAAACCCTCTCCCACACACCAAATCTCAAGACAATCGACCAACACGTGAAGCCATCACTGACGCAATTACTGCTTTGAAGAATGAGTCTCCCGCAACTCCGACTCTTTCACAATTTGCAGAGTCTATCCATGCGGTGGAGGATCGCCTCAAGACCCACATCTCCAACATTGGTACTTCCATCAACACGCACACCTCCGACAAAATTAACCATGTGGCTACCCAACAGCAAGCACAGCACAACCATCTGACTCAACATCTCCAGCTTCTAACCGCCGCCTCCCAGGAGTATAGCCTCCACATGAGCGGAATCTTCTCGGCTCTAAAAACTGGACCTACCGAGGGCCCTCCTGCCAACCTCCCACTTCTAGACAATATGCCTGTTGATGATTAGTACACCTTTAGTATGTTCAGTCTCTCTCAGAACTAGCATTCTTATCAGCTTTTAATTTACTATGAAAATATACTTGGCTAGTGATATCAACAACAGTTCCCATTTTCAGCGCACATTCCTTTGTCTCCTCTATCAACGCAGCTCAATTGACAAGCATTCAAAATCCGATAAATTACCACAGACACCTCACGCATCTTTTTTTCTCACCTCGCATTGGCCTCATCAGTCCCTCCTACAATGCATCAACAAGCAAACGCAACCAGAACCTAATACGCCTTCATGGCGCAGCATACATTCCTCAAGCCCACGCTGTTCGAACACCGCCGCACCTCGACAACAACACTGTGAAACTCTCTCACCGCAAAACGACTCTACAAGCCCCGATACCTGTCCACCAGTCCATACCTGGACCAGCGCAGATCTAGTACTTAGCCCAAGGATACCCGCATACCTCCTGCTGAGGCACAGGACTCCCCCAGACCGTGTGGTATGGGGCTCTATCCCTGGGCAATACGCCCTACTTGACAACAAAAAGGCCATGGTATTAGACCGCGGCCCTCACATCAAAACACCTATTACTCCTAGCCCTACACAACTGCCTCACACTACCTCAGTACAGCTAAATATTGGTCCCTACCACAACATACCAAATTACACACCTCCACCCATTTTCTATCAAACCCCACACCATATATATTCTTCCTCACAAACAAATCAATATCCATTATCTACACAAAATAATTCCCAAAATCAAATACACAAAAGACAATATGAACAAACATTATACTCACACCAATATCCTCTAAAACAAAAATACACCGCAACTCTCTACAAATATAGAGTGTTTGTTCAACCTACCCCTCAAAACTACCCCATCAAAACACAAAACCTACATACAAACCCCTACCACCACAACAAATACACTACAACTCCCCAAACTCCCAATCTCACCTTATCTAAACCTTCACACTCACACACATACATCTTCCCTCCCAAAGGCACTACAACACCTACACTTGCTCTCTACACCACTCATTACCCATATAACCTTATCACCCCACGCCTGACGCCCAAAAATCCGCAACCCCCCCATACACACACTCACTACCACACAATAAAAATCCAATATATTCCTCCATTTCCCTACCGAACTACTACAACTTTCACACAATATACTCACCTCTACAAACATAAGCCAAATATACAAACTCTAATATTCTACCACTTTGATAATCCTTTACAAATTCTTCTCTCTGGCAATTTAGAATCAAATCCAGGTCCTATCTCCTACCTAGCACTCACCACACAACACCAAAATCTCTATGAACATTTATATATCTCACACACACATAAATCACTACACAAACAATTAAACCCAAAAATAATATACTCCAAAGTGACACTAACCAACCGCACAAACCAAAGCATAACAAACTTTCAACTATTACTTCTAAGTGGAGACATTGAATCTAACCCTGGACCAATGCCAAACGTCCTCTACTCTCACCCGGTAATACACAAACGACACAGCCGAACATACTTTATCCCGAGCACTATAATATTACACCCTGGATATAAACACCTTGCAAGCACATTCTCATCCACTATCCAAATCACACACCCAAACCACCACACAAACATCACCCTATATCCTTCTCTGACACAATACATACATCAAAACCCACAATTCCCACCCCCACACCTCTTATACGCATTTATTACCACAATAGGACCCCACCTAAACCTATGTGAACAACACCTAATCTCCAACCCTGACCCATATTGGACAACAACGTTGCTCAATAAACTCTCCCGATTGCCAAACAACCCATCCAGACATCTAAACACCCCACACCCATACACTCACTTCCTTCAAACAAATCAACATATTACGACACCAACACAAACCATCCATAAAGAACTCTACAAACATATTTTGGACCCCAACAACGACACCTCCACGCAAGCACTCAAAACACAATTTCCATACCTCCCCGTAACACTATTAAACGAAGCCAAAAGATGCACAGAACCTCTCCCAGAATACTCACACCCGGCCCCATTACCGCCCTCTCTACCCGTCCTACGACAACCTCAATTTACTACCCAACTAAACACGCAAATAATTACTTGGAATGCAGGGTCACTAAACACAGCCCTCCCAAATATCCACAAAATCATAATAAATGATCTTGCAATCATTGCCATCCAAGAAACAAAACTCACAGCCCACAAATCCACAAAATACATTCAACGACTGCTACCACAATATAAACTCATTTTCAACAACACACATGCCCTTACTAGATGCATACAACAAAGAATGCCTTACACTCCAGCAAGAGGAGGCCTGCTCACACTCATACATCAAAATTTAGCCTCTCCGGGAAACATTACCAAAATCCCAACACCGGCTAACATTTCACCTTACCTCTAAATTATTCATATAGCAAACAAACCTCTCAACCCCTGGTTACTCATTCACCTATACATGCCATCTCATCTAGAAGACATAGGACTACTCCCCCTCATTCAACAAACGATCACCACACACATACAAACACACGCAAATCACACCCACATCTTATGCGGTGATTTTAATAGAGATGTTGCCCTCATTGGTAAACAAAATGCACATACCAATACACCGCCACAACACGAAGACATTCAATGGCGTGCTTTTACAGATAATCTCCATCTCACCTACATTCCCACAAACAGCCCATTCTCTAGACAAGGAGGCCATAACTATACCGAAACAAGTCTTATTGACGGATATTATATAACATCACAAACTCACCACCTTTTCACATCTACAACCAACCACAATCTAGACCTAAACTCCGATCACTCACCAGTAACTCTTCATATTCCCCAACACCAACTTATAGCAAGACCCCTACCAAGAGCCGCTGAAAAGCCCCCACGAATTCTCAACCCCATTCCACAAGCTAACTTAGAAACATTCATCACCACTTTCTTCGAACAAAATACAACTTCCATTAATGATCTCACTACAACGCTACAACAAGATCAACTCACTCCTACAGAATGGTCCAATAGTTGCACACAATTAGATCACCTCATAAACAACATGACGCAAACATTACTCACAACATGTACCGCCCCCCCTATCCCTACCCTCACCTCACATACCAACCACCAAGGTGGATTCCTACCACGGAAATCACAAAAAGACTGGAAAACACACCTCTCAACATATCATTTAGTTCGTAAAACAATTTATATTGCTAACAACAATGACGATTGGAGAACACACCCAATATTACTAACCACACAACTACATACACCTGTTAACATACCACCACCCCCACAAAATGATAACACTAAGCAAGACTGGCTGAACACATTAGCAGACTTAGCTAAAACTGCTAACAAAAAAGCACGCGCCATCACCACAAAATACACTCCCCAATCTATTAAAAAAGCCATCTCAAAATACAGACAACTCTACAACACGAGCCCTAAGAAAATAAACAATCGAGTTTTCAAAAATCTAGAAAACCCACCACTAGATTGCATCACCACTCACAACAATGAAATCCTCACTAACCCAGAAGACATAGCCCAGGAAATATTTTTACAACAATCAATCACTAACCGCCCAACCATACCAACATGTTACTATCAACCAGAACACCCACAAAATTGTACTTGTGCAGTAAGACAATATCCATGGCATGAATTAGATGGCTTTACCCTAGAAAAGAGAGGTACCCCAGAGATCCCCCTACATACATATTACAACCGAGAAACATTTGACATCTGCCTGAAAAATCTCTCACAAAATAAAGCACCCGGCCCAGACAAGATCCCCAATTCTATCCTAAAAAATATGCCAGACTCATTCCACACACTTCTATACCTATTCTTCTCACAGTGCTATAAACAAAAACAAATACCCGCCTCGTGGAAAACAAGCCTTACTATATTACTCTACAAAAAAGGCAACCCCTCACTCCTCCCTAATCACAGACCCATTGCATTAGCCAACACAATATACAAACTTTTTACCAGCACCCTCACATTCATTCTTTCAGCCTATGGTGAACACCACCAAATACTACACGATAGTCAGGAAGGCTTCCGTGCTGAAAGAAGTACCTCCTGCCAAATACAACTCATCACGGCTGCTCTAGAAGATGCCAGAATCACCAACCAAGACATCTACATTATGTATATTGACTTCAAAAACGCCTTCGGTTCTCTGGACCACGCTAGACTCTTAGCAATAATAAAAGATCTCGGTTACCCAGAAGATGCTGTCACACTTATTGGTAATATTTACTCTCTTTCCACTACTACATACATAGGCGAACAGTTTGGACAAACAAAACCAATCCCAATCCAACGAGGAACTATTCAAGGAGACACATTAAGCCCATATCTCTTCATTATATTCTTGAAACCCCTCCTAAGATGGCTACAAAGAGGAAATCACGGTTATAAATTCGGCACATCCAAAACAACAATCAACTCCATTGCATACGCTGATGATTTAGCCACCCTTACTGCTACTCTTCAAGCACTACAAATACAAATGAACAAAATAGAAAAATACAGTGACTGGACAGGACTCGAAGTTGGTACACAAAAATGTGCAGTTACAGGCTGCCCAAATAAATCCAAATTCACACCCACTATCTTCAAAGCCCTCCTACAAACCCAAAACATAAATTACAAAAATGAACCTTTACCAATACTACACCAAAATGAAGCCTACGCATATCTAGGCATCCAAGTGGTACCAACCTTAAAATGGAAACTCCAAACTCGCATGACCACCAAAAAACTTACTGAACAATGCCAAAAACTTACCAATTGCCCAGCCACAATTAGACAAAAAATCAACATGGTTGACACAGTAATACGAGCAGGCATCGCATACAGCTTCTATGCAGTGCCTTTCTCACTCCCAATGATCAAAAAACTAGATAAGAATATATCCAGCATCCAAAAAACAATATGTGGATTACCTAAATGTACAGCAAACGTTATAGCACAACTACCACATGAAGACTTCGGCCTTGAAGCATTCTCCCTCAAAAACGCTTACCTTAGATGCATTGGAGACCAACTAGTTAATGCACTAAATGATAGAGGCAAACTTGGCCTCATTTACCAGGGCCTTACACAATACATCTTAGCCAAATTTGGTGGATCCAAAGAAATTCCCCGAATAAACTACCACGACTGTATACACTCGAGATCCAATTACCAGAACACTCTTTTTACTCAAAGAAGAAGGTGGAATCCATCTGAAAAGCACAATGGACAATTTCCACCTACAAGCCTCTGAATTAGAAACCCACTGGATGGCCCAAGCATCCAAACTCCTACCCCACCTCAATTCCAAACTATCCCTGAGATTATTGCACAAACTACTTAGACACAAAATACATGAAATCAAACATCTCACACTCCCAAATGGAACCACCTTGATGTCACCCATAGACTTCAGAAAATATTATCACAAACCCACAAAATTAAAAAGAAGCGCCCTAAATATAGCACAACAACTCTTCTGCCAAAACACTTGCACTCCTAGATGTTTACACCCATGCCATGATCACCCACCGTCCCACCTTCTACACAACGAATACACCACACGAAACCATGAAATATCCCCCCCTACTCCACCACCTTCAACGCACCCAACTCCCCCCCCCCCCACAAACACCAACAACACCCCCACCCAAACATATCATTAATGACCCGATAAACTTCCCCATACACCACATATCCGCACACAAACTAGTTACCAAAAAAGACAAATACAAAATCACACACTCCTCTAACGCATACATATGTCATTGGGAAATAATCAACCATCCCCCATTTCACACCTGGCTATCTCCTAAAAAGCTCTTCCCACCAAACTACCCGACAGTCATACGACATAATCTTACACTCCTAACAGATTACTACACACAACGAAAACACACAATTTATAATCACATCATCAACAATTACTTTACACAACCACAAGTAAAAGACACCCGCTTTATTCCACCTCCAACGAACCTACCCCTCATAAAAATACAACTCCAGGACTGCAATCCTGATAAAGACATCCTTACGAACTCCTCGACCATCCAAGTTCTTAACGAAACAACACATTTATTCGACAATACCGGACACTTTCTCCTCACCATCCCCACAGCTCGACTCACATGGCTATGGAAACAATATCACTCATGTCTCAACACCAACCACGGTCTAACCCTTCCCACGCAATCATTTGAAACAGAAATTATTTTGCTATATAAACGCTACAACCACACTATTTCCAAACGCAATCCCAAAACAACACCCCACCATACCCTCCCTACCACCATAATTGACGCACTTATCACATCCTTTCAAATCACACACATATTTTTCCTCTCCAGTAACATGCCCACTTAAAATTACAAAATATTATTCCGCATTCCCTCGCGACAAAATATTTGGATCCAGGGGCCTTGCCTTTCAATACAAGTGGGAGGGCATAAGGTACGCCCACCCCCACAACGATGAAACTACCCAACAAACCATATACTGGGCTAGATTAGCAGCACAACAAAATCATGGCGCCACAACCATTGTTGTCATATCAGACAAACAATGGTTCCATAATCCAGCGCCATACTCAACCGACTTCCCACATACACATATATTAGCACACTTTGCTGCTGACACAATAACATATGAAGAACCCACCATCCCCATCAATCACCAAAAACCACGCACTGAACCAAACACAATCCAAATTCTTTGCATCCATCACAAAAACCATAATCTCACCACTCCAGCAGACACACAAAACCTCACAACTGCCCTTAGAAAATTATCTATCACTCAATTTCACCTCCAAGAAATCCCCCTCACACCTGACAATACTAAGGTCAACAAAAACAAAAATTGGACAAAACTATTATACCCACCAACCTATACATTCAATTTCTCAAACATACCCTTGCTTACACAATACAACATACATCCCCCTATTAAATTCCCACCAGCATACAGCTACTACACTGACAGATCTTTTATACCACCGCAACAAACAGCAGATGGCTATATGCTTCCAGAGACAGCCGGATATGGTATTTATAACCCAACCAAACCAGAAATACAAATATCAAAAAGACTACCAGGCCTACAAACCATCTTCAGGGCAGAACTTATGGCCATATACAAAACACTCAAAATCCTCACAATTAGAAATATAGATGAACCCGCATATATCTTCACAGATTGTATAAACTGCTTATACGTTCTACAAACACACCTCACACACCCTACCCTCCAAAACAACCATCCAGATCTAAACACCCTCACCGCCATAACCAATATGCTAAAAATACGCACACAACCCACTACATTCCACAAAGTACAAGCCCATGTTAACATTTCAAGCAATGAGAAAGCAGACAAACTTGCCAAAGCAGGAAATGAGAAATACTATAAATTTGCTCGTAAACACCATGAATTTGCACACATTACCCCCTTCTACTATCAAAAAGACATCTGGCCTGGACCACACCACAGGCCAGATAAAGGGCCAGTCAGAAACCTAGCTACATATCTTACCAAACACGACCGAGAAAACAACCTCGAAACACTAGCACAAAACTTTCCTAACATAAAAAAATGGACCTCTAATCCGGACATACATGCAAAATCCTCAAATGCCTTTTGGAAAAACCCAACAATCACAGATTCTCAAATAACTAGCATTCTAAAATTCCGAACTGGACAATACATGGGACACGCACGAAAACAACTATTTTTTGGACATATAAGATTCCCATCCAAAACATGCCCTATCTGCAAATCCACAGACATAGACACATGGCTCCACGTATTACTTAAATGCCCCCAACCAAACATCCACGCACTTAGAGTTACCAGGCACAACTAGGCAGTTAAAACCATCAAACAACTCATCTTGTCAAACACCAAATCTAGATGCTTCAGGGTGATGGTCTGGTTGGGGTATCCAAAAAGGTTGTCCCATGAACAATTGCACTCTATGCTGGTGTGACAAACATATCCATTTTTAAACTGTAATACAATAAGACTTCATTAGATGTGGTTTTAGTTGTCTATACTTATAATGTATCAAGAAAAAAAAATAGAAATTAAAAAAAATATTTTGAAGTAATTTTATTTGATTTTTTAGTTGAAAAAGTAAGTCATGTCCCAATAACCTAAAATCTATAGAATCAAGCAAATGGAATATCAACCATTTTTATTTTAATATGATTTTTGAATATGACCTACATCTTCTTGTATAGAATACAAAATAATTTATTTAATAATAAAAAAATTAATTCATTGTGCACTATAATGTCTGCAAATCCCCAAATTCAACACTTTTTCCCTCATCTATGAATGGATCCAAAAAAAATAAAAAATCTAAAAGAAAATCTATAGGCATACATACTTTGATTTCAATGAGGTGCATGATATTTTATTTTCTATTCTAGGGTCTTTTTACTTGATTAAAATGACTAAATTAGACAAACTTTGGAGGCTTTCAATAAAAATAACCTAATTAGTGTGTCCAAAAAGTGATACCCCAAGCTTACCATTGCCCTTCACTCTTATAAATGCCGGAAAACACCTTAATGCGCCTCCTGATAACACAGTACCAAGCTGGCTCTTACCATGTACCTGCGACGTACGCACGTGCCACTGCAATGCAAAATTTAGACCTGACTTATTATTCGTCTTAGGAGTCCCACACCAAGGCATACCTCCACAACACTCAAACCCCAACATAGCCATACAATACGTTGAATTCACATATTGTAACGATAGATTCCCACATGAAACCATCACAAATAAAATCAACAAATATCAACTATTACTAGATTCAATAGCTGCCCGTGGATGGAAAGTCAACCCCCTTATAGTCATTACTTCAGGCGCCAGAGGCACAACTCATACGCCATCAATGTCCTCATTAGAAACCACCTTCAAGCTCACCAAAAAACAAATAAAAAATACATTCAAATCAATTAGCACAATTGCCATACGACACGCCGCATTAATCCTCCTACACAAAAGAAAACTCGAAAACCACCAAAGCCTTCCCACCAACCTTGAACCTCCATGACAAAAGGAGGGGGTTAGTGGTGCAAACCACTATTGTTAGCAGCACACTACTTCAGTCTCAGCTTCTGGGTAGGGGCCGGGTGGTTGATATTACTTTCCTGCCTTATACTCACAGACAGTCCCAAGCCATGCGTACTGCTCAAACAAGCCCGTTGGGGTTTGAACTCGGACCAGCACGATTACAAACATCCTACAAACTCAACCACCCTAGGACTGCATGGCTTGGTGACTACTTACCCACCAGCACTCCACTTATAACACACATTGCACCGCAAAGACTGCCACCCTAAACAGCTCTATCTTAGTTACTCTAGTTTAGTTTATTTTGGTTACTTAGTATAGTCAGCTAACGGTTACGTGTACAGTTCAGTGTCTATTCCCGAAAGGGGTGAGTAGTTTTGTTCTATTACTGCTTTGTCCTGTGGCCATCGACGTAAAGACATTACGAACAGATGCTGTATTCACGCCAATCTTCGATTTGAAGATTGGAGTTCTTATCTATCTATCTGCTCTATTCTCCTAAAATCTCTAAAATTCCAAAGAGGTGATCTCCCAAAAGCAGGATTCTACAAGTGGCCATCTAGTGTTCAAAATTGGAAAGGAATGATTCGAAGTGAATCGCTCGGCCCCACGAAAGCCTAAAATAAATGACACAAGACACCCTGAAGCCAAAATGTCCCACAAACACGTGAGGTTAGAGTCGTAGCACTTTTCCAGGACGGGAAACAGGACGGGAAGCGTAGCTTGCGAGGATAATAATGGCAATGGAGTGTAGTGGACAACTGACTGAGGACTGTAGAATGTCGAATCGTCGGTAGAGTAAGTTGCCCCTTTCTTTAACATATCCTCCTTCTTACTTTGACTTCCACAGCTAGATTGATGCCTGCCAGGATGCTCACAGTCTCTCCTCACTCGATCGGGTAGCACCGACTGTTCCCATCTCCCGAGAAAGATTTACTTATAAGCGATGAGCGCCATAACCTGTCCGACCTTCACAGTGAGGGAGAGTCGCTCCGACCGACTGGATTGAGCATATTCAGGCCCTCAGCACATCCCAACCACATTCATGTTCAGGTGTGTTTGAGTGACCCTGCCTCTTGTAAGTGGATAGGCGTAACGCTTCATTCGTTTCAGGAGGAAGCTTTGGGTTGTAAAATCGTGGTTGAATCAGTTTCTGAAACACTGATAGTGTTTGAACTTCTTTTTTTTTTGCACTGATGTTTCAACATGTCACTTATATTTTCTTGAGAAAGTGGTTAGTAGTTGCATCATTGAGAAATGGACATGGTTGAAATACTGTTCAAACTCTATTAGTGTTTCAGTGGACCAAGGATCTGCACCAGTGAGTGAAGTGGGATGGCCATGCCCATTGGAATGCAACCCAGCTCTTCGGAATCTCATGGGCGTCATTTACTCTTGTTCTACGTATGATCATCTCTAGATAGGTTGAATCCCCATTCTAATTGCTTACAAGATTTCGAGTTTCAGAGCTTGACATGCGTCTTTTGTATTGTAATGCAGAGAGGCAGGATGAACTGCGGATGCAGCCCGTCGGGTTCGTTGTCAGCTTCTGGGGAGGTTAACGACCGAGACTTGCCGGAATCATTCGATGACCATCTACTCCAGGGCAACGAGTTACTTCTGAACATAATGCAGGAGTTCACGCCATATCCATTCTGGGCCAATGTGCACTACGTCAGATTGCTTCCTTGGCGGTACGGGGGCATATGGAGGGGCTCATTCACTTACACTGGATCATTCAGAGGCAGTTTGAAAGACACCCACGGACGGGTCCTCAAACACGACTCCATCATTGTGAAGATTGGCGACGGGAGATGGATCAAGGCAGAGAAATCAGGCGTAGAACCAGAAATGAACATTGGCGGCATCAGAGTATACCCAGTAGCGAGTACCGAACCTGATCCTGAAATGTGGGAAGACGCAGGAGACGAAACACCGGGTCGATACACTGTTCGATTCACAACAGGTGGAATCAAACTCGGCAAGGGCACGAAGGCCTGGACAGTAGGAAACCTAAGACGGCTATTGAGGTCCTGCGATGATCCTGAGTACAATGTTGTGTCTGCGAACTGCTGGAAATATGCAAACTCGAGCGCCAGGGCCGTGCTGGAGTGGGCCAAAGAGAACGCTCTGGACGATCAAGTGAAGGATCAAGTGCACGAGAAGTTGGAGGAGCTTGCGAGGTTGGAGCGTCCTATGCCACTGGCACTTTGTCGAGCGTTTTGGGACACTCGCGCCGAAGAGAGTCGAGCAGTGTTAGCGCAGTTCCGAAGGAAGTTGACCGGCACGAGAAGAGAGTTGCCGAGAAACTCCATCTTTCGCCGGTGGGGTGTGCGTGGGATCCGAAAAGTGTTGAGCTTGCGAGCGCCCTGCCACGCCGCGGTCACCGCTGCCCACCACCACTCGGTTCGTGTTCGTCGCGTACTGCTCGTCATGGTTGCGGTGCAGGTGCTTGTTAGAACATGGCCACTCGTTAACTGATTGGCATTTAGGAAGGACGGCCATTGTTCAAGAATGTGCTTTACACTTTCAAGGCACACTCAAATTTCACTACAGGTCTCCTCTCTTGGCGTGCAAGAAAACCTTGCAGTCTTTTCCGGAGGGCACACTAAATATTCCGAAAAAGATTGCGGAGATGTTTTCTTGCACGCTATGAGAGCGGACCTGTAGTGAATTTTGAGTGTGCCCTAAAAGTGAACAGCTCTCCGCAATTTTGAGTGTGCCCTCATCGTTCAAGAATGTGCTATTCACTTTAAGGCACACTCAAAATTCACTACAGGTCCGCTCTCCTGGCGTGCAAGAAAACCTCTCCGCAGCAGTGAATTTTGAGTGTGCCCTCACCTCTAGAATGTGCACGGAAGAGGTTGTTATCAGTGCAGATATTGAGAGCAAGAGTGATTATGCTCTTATGTAGAGTATATTTATTCAATTCGGTAAGTGTACCTAATTATGACCATGTTTACAAAACTGCAATTGTGTTTACTACTAGTAGATATCCTACGTTTCAGCTCTTGACTTGTAGTTAATACCATTGGCCCTGCAAACATGGGCATTTTTAAATGCACTTACTAGGAAGTAGGATCACGTTGAGTTTTATGTAATGTACAGGTACTTTCCATTTAGGGTTAGAATTCAGATTTTTAATCCAATAAATATGATCATTGTTGGTTTTTCCTTCAGTGATATTTTAGTCACATTGTTCTTCAGCTCCCATATGCTATCACTAGTTCGCTGTTTCTGAACATTCTTGTTCAAACGAAGGCTATTGAGATGACTTCTCTGCAGAATTTGTCGTATTCAAGACTCTCCAAATGATTGTTAGGATTGTACGATGATTTTGTACAGTAACAAAATCTCATTCTTGTGGTTTTTCAGGACTGTTCATTTTAAAATGGGTTTAGACAACTCATACTTAATCTAAATTTACTCAGGCTGGATTTGTGCACTTTAAACACTGTCCACGAGCAAGTTGAAATCAGCATATTCTTACTACTGTAAACTTTCCATTTGATTGATTATGATTGGTGATACCAAAATAAGCATCTGAGCTCAGAAATGGAACAAATAGGTCGGGTTGCTTGCGGAAGAATGTCACTGTTTCCAGACTCTGTTCATGTAAGTTAAGGATGGTTTACAGTACCTCTATTTGAGTACATATTGACATTGTAAGTTATCCTCTCAGTAGAAAAAAGGTTGAAATTTCTTACAACTATCACACAAAGAGTCTTAAGGTAGGAGTGGCTAAAACCGTCCAACCCCAAAAACCGCACAGTAGGGTTCAAATATTCATAGGAAATTATAGGATTACTCAAAAAATGTCTTTTTTTGGGGATGGATTTGCACTAGCTTTGCAGACTATCGAAAAATAATTAAAATTTTACACCACTATTCCAAGTATGCAAAGCTGAAATTCAGACCGTTTTTGGGGTTGGATGGTTTTAGCCACTCCTACCTTAATTCAGAGTAAGAACTCTTTACTTTTAAGTTGTGAGGCTGTCCTATTGATTGAATTTGCAATTTTGCATGAGCAGTACTATTCTTATTATTACCGTATGTCATAGGTCATTTCAAGTGAAAGTAGACTTAAGCTGAAAAATTGGGAAATTTTCTATTTTTAGAACAATCAGAATTGGCACGGAAATTGAACTGTCACACTGAAATCTCAAGAAAGTAGTAATTTATCAACAACCAGATATTGAATTTGCCTCTGGAAAATTGCCCAAGCAAGTATGAGGGTAGTATTCAAAAACGATGAATGAGAGAGATTTTGAACCTCATCGCGAAAATATTGGTGATTAACCCTTAAACGTCAGACCCAGCCCGAGGGGTTGGGTTTTTTTTTAGAGAATCTTGCTCATAACTTACACTCCATTATACCAAATGGAATTTTTAGAATTCCAAACTGAGCACCTTAAATAGATCTATACTTTCTTAGAATAGAGCTCAAGCAAATTAAAAAATAGAATAATGCTAAAAATGGAGTTTAAAAGAGATCTTGGGTGTGGTATCAGGAAAGCATATGACGTTTAAGTTTAATCTTGTTCCCTATGGATACTTCAACTGTGGGAAACGTCGACAAAATGCAGAGTGCCGGGGTTAAACGCAATAAGAATGTGAGTACCTCATCATCACCGGAATCCGAAACAGCGTAATTATGTTCTCATTGGTTCTATCACTTTTGATAGAACAACTGAAATCGGTAGCTGTAAATCATGAAGTTATATGTTGTTGCGGCACTTCTCGTAGATACAGAGACAGGATTGATTGCCGGCATTTAGTATTAGTATTTTACATGGGTTCTTTTCTTAAATCACTTCGGCTGGATGCTGATTCTCATATGAGTTTTTAGTGTGGACGTTTGAAGCGTTCTGTGCAGATACTGGCAGCTCTTATCAAAATATGAAAGCAGTCGTGAGCACTTAAAGTTGGGACAATTTGTTCCGAAGTGCTTGTGGCTGTAGGTCAACATTAGGGTAGTAGTACACCTTGCATAACTTTCACTTTAAGACACGCATTACAATAGTCTCAAAACTTGCCTCTTTCAAATAGAAATTTTACGACAGGATATCACATGCCATAGAGCGACATGGAGAAGTTTTCTTCCTTCCAGCTTGAAAATTTTCATATGCAAAGTTTTAATGCACTAGAGGATAGGAGATGGGCCAATGTTCAGTTTTGTGAAAGAAGTGTAACAATGCATTTTGAAGAAAAAAATTCTACATATAGTGTACGATAGAATCTGTTCAAATTAATACCATGGGCTCCGTCTCTAGCCTATTACGTTGTGGAAGTGATTAATTTACAATCTAGGGTTTAGTGTCCAGCACTCCCATTTCTCCCAAAACAACGCAAGGGCAGAGCTGGGAAGGACACCAAACATTCATCCCAACTATCTGTCAATTTATGATTGCAACTGGGTGGATGTGGAAGGACAACAAATATTCGTTCCATGTGACCTACAATTCAAAGCGACCTCCAAGTTACAATTGAAATTGATACTAAATGAGATCTTGGTAGCAATGGCCAAGTTTAATCATGTTGGGTACATCAATTGTTTAGGGTTTAGCTCAAGATAGCTCAAGATAGTTTTGAGAGTGCTCATTCCAAAGCACAGTGTATTATTAATTGATGTAATCTATGAGATTTTGGCCCCAAATTCACATGTTATTGCACGATTTTGATTTTTAAAATCGTTCAATCCAACCTACACCTGCCATATCCATGAAAAACCAACAATTTGATGAAATTGAGATATTAGGTCATTTCCATATGGAACAAAAGTTTCAGTTTTACATCATGGGGTTCAGATTAGACCCTGCTTCCACACCAACTTCGCGATCGCAGCGAGCTGAAAGCAAAACCTAATCAAACTTTGCATTCGAACAATGGCCAAAACAATCGAACAATGGCCAAAACAATCGGACAATGGCCAAAAGAATTGAAAAATAGCTGTTTTCTTTCGCTGAGCGCGGAGCACTAAGTTGCACACTGTTGATGAGCGTGCAAGGAAACACAAAAGCTCAAAAATCCTGTGCAAAAATGCTCATCAAGCATTACAAGGAGAAAACAGAGGAAGATGTGATAATACAGAAGAAGAAGTGAAAGTATACCCCAAAAAGTATGTACTGTACAAACAGAAGCTACGAATTGACAGTCTGACCGGAGAAAGGACTGACAGTGAGTTGGAGTGGCTACTACTGGTACTGCAGCTAACCTCATTAGTGACCTCGCTTGCCTGCTTGATAGCTCCCATTCTATGAGTGCTGCATTATTACTCTTTCTCCTCTTTCGGGCCCCAGGTCCTCCTCTATCATTGCTTGCTCCATCGGTCCCAGTGAGCAAATCGACATTGCTGGAACTCTTGGAGCTCCAGAAATCGCTCAGACATGCATGCATTGTCACGGCAGTCAATATCGAGGTTGAGCAAATCGCGCTGCAGCTACTGTCCTTGCTCGAGGTTTGTCAGATTAGAGAGTTGCGGGAGGATGCGTGTGTGGGTGAGAGTTTGTGTTAGGGCTGGGTGATTTGGGTTTTGAGCAGGAGGGCGCGATGCTCGTGCAGCAGGAGAATGGGAAGGCGGGGTGGCTGGGCAACGGCTCCCGCAATGTGTCGGAGGCCGAGGCCGCTGCCATTGATGAGGACGATGAGGTGCTCGACCCCTACAGCGACGTGATGCGCCCGCCGGAGGTCGACTTCGAGGCCGAGAGCAGCGCGCTCAGCTCCCTCGGTGGCTGGCTCACGGAGAATCTCGTCAAGGTCGTGCTTGTGGTGTTCGTCTTCCTGGGTGCGCTCGTAATGGTCGTCATGCAGCGCAACCAGAACGGCCCCGTCCCGCTCCTGTGCGCGGAGAAGCTGGAGGAGCAGCTGCAGCGTATCCCCTACCCGGATTTGAATGTGAAGCACATCGCGCCCCGGGTCGACAAAGGTCGGTACGCGGCCATGAGACACGATAAGTGGATTGTCGTCGCGGCTCTGGGAGCGCCCACGCCGCAGGTTCAATCGCTCACGAGAGTGACTGGGTGGCAAGTGGTGGCGGTCGGCGGCGAGACCACGCCCGCGGATTGGAAAGTCCCGGGTGCCATTTTTCTGTCCATGGCGGATCAGGCCGCGCTTGGCTACCGCGTCCTTGCCCATCTTCCAGGTGAAAATTATCTACGGAAGAATGTGGGGTACTTGTTTGCTATTCAGCACGGCGCGCAGACGATATACGACGCGGACGAGCACGAGTCGGTGATCGGCGACGACCTCGACTCGCATTTTGATGTGTACATGCAGGGACGCCGCGCGCGCCGCGACCATATTTTGCAGTTCAGGAGTCTCCCCAATCGGACTGTCGTGAACCCATTTATCCATTTCGGTCAGAGATCCGTTTGGCCGAGAGGATTCCCCCTCGAATTCGTGCAGCAAATCACGCCGGACATCTCATACGGCGAGGTTATTCCCGGCCGGCAGTTCATCCAACAGGGGCTCGCGAACGGATTACCGGATGTGGACTCGATCTTCTACAACACACGAAAAGCGCACGATGGGGAGATCAACATCAACTTCGACACGAACGCGCCGGCTGTAGCACTCCCGCACGGCACACTCGCGCCCTGCAATGCCTTCAATACGCTTTTCCAGTCGTCCGCGTTCTGGGGGCTAATGCTGCCCGTGACGCTCAGTCCGAAGGCGGCCGACATTGTGCGAGGATACTGGGCACAACGAATTCTGTGGGAGATTGGTGGACAGATGGTGATATACCCGCCGACGAGCGTGCGGGTCGACACGGGTGTGCCGCTCTCGTTCCTCGAGGAGAAGGACTTGCACGCCGAGTCGCGCCGCCTAGCGAGTTTTCTCGTATCGTGGCGGTCACCGAACACATCCACATTGTTTGACAAGATTATCCATCTCACGCACACCATGGCAGAGGAGGGATTCTGGGGCGCGCCTGACGTGACGCTCACGACGGATTGGCTCAAGGATCTCCTCTCAGTGGGGTGGCGCCAGCCCCGGCTCTTAGGCAGCGACATCGACGTGCCGGACCCGTCCGCGCACAAGCAATTCGTCCCGCGCTCGTTTCCCACAGTACACCTCGGCGTGCAAGACGGCGCCGCATTGACCGAAGAATTTGTCGATTTTCTCCGATGGCGCAAATTCTACGGCAACATGATCCTCGTCCTTGAATGCGCATGGCCATTAAACCACACCGTCCTCTCGTGGAGACTCCTCTACGGCCGCCTGTTCAAGCACGTCGTGATACTCTCCCAGGAAAACGAGCCGGGGCTAGGAGTGCGCGCCAGCGACTGGTGGCTGTCATACAGCCAGCTCCCAAAGATCTTCGAGAAGTACCCCGCGGCCGAAGGATTCGTGGTCATGAAAGAGGCCCTGGTCCTCAACTACTGGCATCTCGCGACGGCCGCGAACAAAACCAAGCTCTGGAACTTGCACCAGTCAAACTCATCAACCTGGCAAGTGGTGAGCTTCAACGCCACGGGATCCGAGTGGTATCTCGAGAAAGGCAACCGCAACGGCGTGAAGAAGCTCGTGAGCAGGCTGCCAGTGGAGTATCGAACGACTTACAAGGAAACAATGGACGACGACCACTTCGTGGTCTCCTCATCCGATGTGTTCTACCTGCCGCGCCGCTACGTGGACGACTTCGCCGCGCTCGTGCCACTCGCGGCCAAAATGAAAGTGCACCGCGACTTGGCCCTGCCCATGATGTTCATGGCCATGGAGAATGTGCGAAATTTTGATGCGTTTGCGTTTAGTAGTGTGAAGGAGTTGAAGGAAACAGAGGAGCTTGAGGATCCAGCCATTGCGTACACACCCGCTTGGCACGCCGTCTACCCTTGGCCTGCCAATAGTGACATTGAGCTTTACCGAATCATTAAGGCCATGTCCGCTGGAGACCCTTCCTTAGCGGACATTATTGAGTAAAAATAGCAATTGTTCTCATTGTCGTTTCCAACATGAAGTGATTGCACAGAGAATGCTTGGACACACAATCTACAGCTTCAAGTTCGAGAAACTGAAAACCGGGTATGGCAATGGTACGTCCTCCTACTCATGAATCCTGATTACTTCTTCATCTCTTTCGACACTTGACAATTGCAAAGCTACTGCAGTGTTCGGATATTGTGAAGAAGGCTCAATTTCGGGAGTCTGTTGTACATTAGGATTAATTTAGATCTGATGTGCGACCATTTCCCTGTGGGTTTCTTGCAGGTATGGTTTTGCAATCTCTCAAAACAGAGTCTCACAGGGCTGGTTTGATGTAAGTGGGTTGTTTTGGGTCTTGCTTGCAGATAGCCTGTGCCATGGTTCACATTTGTGAGAGGTGGAGTAAGAGGTGTGGAGAAGCAATTTGTCATTAATTCCTTCGTGGGTTGCCTGATAAAGCAATTTTTCTTTATAAAATTTCAGGCAGTTTTTCTTTGTAAAATTTTAGGCAGTTTTCACAAGGTCATTATTAATGCAAAAAAAAATAATTCTTATGGTCTTTATTCGTTCGAGGGTCTTATTAAGATGAAGGTATACATCATTCTAGTTGGTTTTCTCATTTTTTGTGAGAGACAAGATAATCATTATAATGCACAAAAACTAGCTACTTCTGTGATGTCGACATTGAGAAAACAATATGTCTGAGCCCTTGTTTCCCTTTTTTGAATGCTAGCATGTTGAGCAGCGCTTTACACTATACCGTTAAACAAATGTTAGAAGAGGCCAGAAATGATCATTCCACTTGGTCAGTTATTCCACTAATTTGACCATGCACGAAAAAATGCTCTTCGAGGGGCCAATTAGCCTCGGCGTGTTGTCTATTTATATTCTCAGCAGCAACGATGTGGTGAGTATCAGTATCACTTATTGATGCTCTTCCACTCTTGCACAGAAGGGAATTATACATTTGTGGGTCCAAAAAACAGTTTAATTTTTTTTTATGTATTAACAATAATAATAATCTAATTTGAGCCTCTTTAAATTTCTTGTTCTTGGACACGTAAGGTACATATTCATAAATTTTACCCTCATGCAACATAAAAAACGTAGAGAAAAGCTTGATTTTTCCACATGGGGGTATGCTGAAATTGAAATACTGAGGCCTAAATTAGATGGCCTGAAAATCAAAACGGTGAGAACATGCAATGATACCTTCTTCAGATGTAGAGAAAACAGAATTTGAGAAAAAAGTAATATCAGTTTTTGGTGAACTTTTGAAGTTACTGCAATTTATTTGTTTGTGGGCAAAAATTTGAGAATATATGGGGATATACAACACTTTTGTGCAAATTTGAGCATGCTCTGATAATATCTCCCAAAGTATGAGGAATTTTAGTGCATGAGTGGTCCTGATGAAAAGGTATGAGAATACTCTAATGTTTGCAAAAGGTTTGAACTCCACACCAGTTAAATATGGTAAGTCAGAGGTTGACCAAAGTCAAAATGGCCATATTTTGGCCGCCTGAATCTTTAGGGTTTAAAACTTTAAAGAGATCAACATGCGAAGGTAGAGTGCAAAAAATGGAGCAGTTTCGATAATGGCCCACTAGGCTTATCCACCTAGAGGTACATGTTTATACTTATGGTACACATCATAAGGTACCATTTAAACCCCTAAAGTTTCAAGGCGCTATTTGCATGTTTTACCCTCAAAACTGCCCTTTTTCAACGCAAGGTGAGAATTTTAATTTTATGCTATACTTTAAGTATGTAACCGTAGGATCTAGTACCTAACTTCTACGTGTATATGTATATAAAATCTTAGCTTTAAATTCCTTACCATTTGTGAGATCGTCATGTTTAAAGTTGATAAAAAAGTTTTTTTCCCTTGATGTAAAGAGGGTGAGCAAAGTTCTGAGGGCCAAGAAAACCATTTTTGGTAGTAAATTTGAATAGAGGCTCTTCAAATTCTTGTTCCTAGGTGAGTTTGATATGTGCCTATATAATGTTTACCCTCATACAACCCCTAAACCTAAAGAAATGCTTGAATATTCTCATAGAGGTATGGTAAAATTCAAATACAAAAGCCATTCCTTGACAATAATAAAGGCATTTGAAGAATTATTGGATTGAAAATCCAAATGGTAACATCATGCCTAACAACCTCCTTTGCAGAAAGAAAGAAAAAGAAAAAGAAAAAGAAAAAGAAAAAGAAAAAGAAAAAGAAAAAGAAAACCAGGTTTCTCTAATTCTAGTTGTTTTTGGGCAGATCTTGAGAATAAATGACCATATATCACAGTTTGGGTAGTTTTGGGCAGATATCAAAAAGTGTTTTCAAACTTTGATCGCAAATGTCTTGTAAAATAATGAGGAATCTTGGGGCTCAAAATGACTTTAGGGGAAGGTATAGAAAAACTCTACAACCCCAAAAAGTTTCCAAATTCATGCGAGCTAAGAATAGTAAGTGAGAGGTTGACCAGAGCCAAAGCCAAATCAGGTCAAAATGGTGGCGTGATACTCGAGGGGTTAAGAACTGCGGTGAGCATCAGTTCACTTATCGATGCTTTTCTCTCTCTTGTATGTGCTCCGATTGTTCCGTCATTTCCGTGGTTGTCCTCTTCGAAGCGTTTGATCAAGGGATCTTTAATTATTTCGATCACTAACTTGAGCGAGGTCGCCATGTGCAGGTCTTCTGATACCGTCGAGTTTGAGCTTTATCAGGGTGATCGGTTCTTTGCATTTGCAAGTCAGAATTGATCGGACGGTCTTTTCTCGAACAAGGTCCGTTGCCCTACTTGCGAACTATCTTAGTACTTGATACCTTGACCAGATCATCGTGTGTACAAGTGCTTGATCTTCTCCGTGTAGATATGCTTAGTCCGAAATTTTCATGTGTTTGTGAGCTGCTTTGTGGACTTTGTCGGTATGCTTAGGACCAGTAGCTGGCTGATAGGTTGCGAGGTCGAAGCTTCCGATTGATTGGGAGTACCATATTGCCTTTCCTCAGCATGTCGCTCAGCCGAAGCTCTGGGAGCCAAAGCTCTGGAAGGATTTCAAATCTCGGTTCAATTGTATCCAAGGGAGCGGTTCGCGACGACGTACCTCCCTATTTGGATGATCACATGTTCGGAAGCAAGTTTGAGATGCGCATAATGCAGGAGCGAATGGGCTATCGTCAGACATGGAGACATGGAGACACCCATGGGCATCTTCTCAGACACGATTCTATCATTGTGAAAATCGATGATTGGAAATGGATCAAGGCTGAGAAAGGAGGTGAATCAGCTCCAGGGAAAGACGATGGCGGCATCCACGTGACATTAAAGGAGAGTTTTGAAGCTCCTGAAGATTGGAAAGACAAAGGGGATAAAGGATCGGGTCGATATGCTGTCCGCTTTACAACGGGTGTCATCAACCTCGGCAATTGCTTGACTGTGCGAGAGCTGAAGGAGCTTCTGACTTCCTATTCCAACCCTAATTACAACGTTGTTGCTTCGAACTGCTGGAAATATGCAAGCTCCACTGCCCAAGCCGTTCTCTTTTGGATTAGGAGGAAGATGGATGTATATAGTGGGATCAAGCAGATATTGGATCAGAAGCTGGAGGAGCTTGAGCAGGTGGAGTGTCCCATGCCCTCGAAAGTAGCCCGTGCGGTGTTTAGACCTTTACAACCAGGGGATTTAGAAGTTTTATGGCAAGCTTCGGACAAATTGGCTCACACCAGGCAAGGACTACAAGGTACAGGATCAATATTTTGGCGTTCTGGTGCAGTATTGGCACATGTTATAACCAAGACGAGGTTACGTATCAATAGCTGGTTCGGCATATAAATCGAGTTTTCCTCCCGATCGAGTGGCTTTCTTTGATCTGGTAAGCACAAACTGTCTGCCACTATAGAATGGAATGTCGTCTCATCTCTTGTATAATTGGATGTACACGATGATTTTGTCTCTGACCTGTAAAGAGTTGCATGATGAAGTTCTTGAATGTTACATTTTGGAGATTCTGGTCTGCAGAATAGGAGGTCATGAAAGAGATGTCACCGAAGACACGAGTAGAGCTCAGCAACCTTCACGAAACGTTCTACAGGGCAAGATTGACGTCCGGTTCCAATTTTGATCTTGACAGTTGAATGTGATGCTGAGGCGCCAAGGTCAGAATCGATTCCTCAGTTTTCTGCTCTGCTCTTTACAATCAAGTGATTTTATCCATTTTTCAGAAGCCGCTTATTCAGTAATTTGAGAACGCTTGCTAAGTCTAGTTGCTCATTACTGCTAGTGAACATGTCCAATACTTTCTAAGTTCAAGGTTTCATTGAATCAGATATCGTTATAGTCTCCAGGTTTCAGTTTCCAATTGGGTGAAGTAGTCAGACTTAGTTTTGATTACAAGTGCTTTGTCAATTTGCATCGGGTAGAAAGAGCTTGTTGATGATTGAGTTCAATTACCTCGGGGTAAGATCGGTGCTAAGTACATCCTCCTAGCTGAAGAGACTTAAGCATCAGATCTTGAAATAGAGTAGCGATGTACTAGTAGTTCCTTGCGACTGAACCCGACCAAATAAAGGCATGCTCATTGAAACTGTAGCATCGAAAGATGATCTTTCTGTAAACGTGCTCTTTCGTTCAAGGATTCTTATAGAGTTTTTTCATACCTTTTTGATAAGTCATCTCATGCTTCATAATTCCTCATACTTTAGGAGATATTCACGGTCAAAGTTTGAAATCACTATCCGAAATTCGCCCAAAACTGCCCAAATTGCTGTATATGCTCATTTATTCTCAAAATCTGCCCAAAATTGATCATATTGCATAAACTTAAAAAATTCACCAAAGAATTGAGATTTAAATTTTTTTTTCAAGTTTTGTTTTTTGTAGAATGATGTATTAAATAAGGTTCCAAGGGTGTGATCTCAATCATTGTTATGATTTCCAATCCAATTACTTTTCACAAGCCAATTTTATTGTCAAAGACCGGCCTTTGTAGTTGAATTTTAGCATTCCATATGACACATTTAACTACTTTTGGACTAGAAGCAATCCAAAAGTAAGGCAACGAGGACCCCTCCATACTCATGTGTGTAAGATACAGTGTGAACACGAAAATGTAAACCAAGGGATCTTTGGAGAATATAAAGATTTTCACATCCCCTGATGTAAATTTTCAATAAGTGTCATTCATGATCATTTCACAAATTTGTAATTTCCAAAATCTACTCTAGTCTTGAATTCAAGAATTGAATCCAGATTCAGTTCAATGTAGCATGATACCTCCATGTGAAGTATCAAACATTTCTTTAGGTTTGATAGGTTCCATGAGAGCAAAAAAATTGCATGGACATGTTCTTAACTCACCTAGGAACAAGGATGTGAAGAGCTTCATATCAAATTTTCTACCGGAAAAGTTATTTTGGCCCTCAAAAAACTAGATACCTTTTTGTCAACTTGATACATTATGATTTCAAGTTTGAAGTCTTTTCTTGTTGATGTAAAAAGGGTGAGCAAAGTTTTGAGGGCCAATAATACCATCTTCGGTAGTAAATTTGACAAGAAGCTCTTCAAATTCTTGTTCCTAGGTGAGTTAGGAATATGGCTACACAATTGTTACCCTCATACAATGATACAACCTATGAAACCTAAAGAAATGCTTGATTATTCTCATATAAAAGGTATGATAAAATTAAAATTCAAAGACCATTCTTTGACAATAATAAAGACATGTGCAAAATGATTGAATTGAAAAATTTAAACAATAATATCATGCTAACAACCTCCTTTATACGTAGAAAAAATAAAAATTGAAAAAAAAGTAAAATACCAAATTTTGATGAATTTTTGAAGTTTTTGTGCTTTAATTATTTTTTGGCAGATCTTGAGAATAAATGACCATATCCAGTAGTTTGGCAGTTTTGGGCAGATTTCAAGTAGTATTTTCAAACTTTGACCATGAATATCTTGTAAAATATGAGGAATTTGGGGGCTCTAACTGACTTTCTCGAAAGCTGTGGAAAAACTCTACAATTCTTAAGAGGTTTCAAATCCACTCAAGCTAAAACTAGTAACTGAGAGGCTGACCAGAGCCAAATCAGCCCAAAATGGGATGCGTGCTCCAAAAATTCATAACAAATGGTAGAATCTGAGTCCAAAAATAATGATCCACTTGGTCTGTCTTTCCAATCATTTGTCCCATGCACAAAACATTATTTTTTGTTTGCCGCACAAAAGATTATTCGTTGTTTGCCGCACAAAACTTATTCTTTGTTCGCCGCATGCTCTAGCCTCAGCATGTTGTCTATATATATTCTGAGCAGCAACGGTGCCGTGAGCATCTGTATCACTTATCGATGCTTCTCTCTCTTGTGTATGCTTCGATTGTTCCGTGATCCTCGACATGGTTGTCCCCTTCGAATCGTTTGTTCAACGGATCTTTAATAATTTCGATCACTAACTTCAGCACGATCGCCATGTGCAGGTCTTTTTCCTCATAGTTGTATACCCCCGAAGTTGAATGTGCTTTACCAGGGTGATCGGTCCTTTGCATTTGCAAGTCAGAATTGATCGGTCTTTTCTCGAACAAGGTCAGTTGCCCTGCTTGCGAACTATCTTAGTATTTGACACCTTAGCCAGATCCTCGTGTGTACAAGTGCTTGATCTTCTCCGTATAGACATGCTTGGTGTGAAAATTTCATGTGTTTGTGAGCTGCTTTGTGGACTTTGTCGGTATCCTTCGGACCAGTAAACGGTTGCTAGCTAGGTCGAAGTTTCGTCGGTATGCTTGGGACCAGTAGCTGGCTGATAGGTTGCGAGGTCGAAGCTTCCGATTGATTGGGAGAACCATATTGTCTTTCCTCAGTATGTCGTTCAGCCGAAGCTCTGGGAGCCAAAGCTCTGGAAGGATGTCAAATCTCGGTTCAATTGTATCCAAGGGAGCGGTTCGCGACGACGTACCTGCCTATTTGGATTATCACACGTTCGGAAGCAAGTTTGAGATGCGCATACTGCAGGAGCGAATGGGCTATCCTCAGAGATTCAAACCTGGAGACACCAGTGGGTATGTTTTCAGACACGATTCCATCATTGTGAAAATCGACGATGGGAAATGGATCAAGGCTGAGAAAGGAGGTGAATCAGCTCCAGGGAAACACGATGGCGGCATCCACGTGATGTTAGTGGAGAGTTCTGAAGCACCTGAAGATTGGAAAGACAAAGGGGATAAAGGATCGGGTCGATATGCTGTCCGCTTTACAACGGGTGTCATCAACCTCGGCAATTGCTTGACTGTGCAAGATCTGAAGCATTTTCTGACTTCCTATTCCGACCCTAACTACAACGTTGTTGCTTCGAACTGCTGGAAATATGCAAGCTCCACTGCCCAAGACGTTCTCATGTGGATTAGGACAAAGATAGACCTATATAGTGGGATCAAGCATACATTGGATCAGAAGCTGGAGGAGCTTGAGCAGGTGGAGTGTCCCATGCCCGCGAAAGTAATCCGTGCGCTGTTTAGACCTTTACAACCAGGGGATTTAGAAGTTTTATGGCAAGCTTCGGACAAATTGGCTCACACCAGGCAAGGACTACAAGGTACAGGATCAATATTTCGGCGTTCTGGTGCAGCATTGGCACATTTTATATGTAAGACGAGGTTATGTATCAATTTCTGGTTCGGCAAATAAATCGAGTTGTCCTTCCGATCGAGTGGCTTTCATTGCTCTGGTAAGCACAAACTGTCTGCCATCATAGAATGGAATGTCGTCTCGTCTCTTGTATAATTGGATGTACATGATGATTTTGTCTCTCACCTGTAAAGAGTTGCATGATGAAGTTCTTGAATGTTACAATTTGGAGATTCTGGTTGTTTGCAGGAAAGGAGGTCATGAAAGAGATGTCACCGAAGACACGAGTAGAGCTCAGCAACCTTCACGAAACGTTCTACAGGGTAAGATTGACGTCCGGTTCCAATTTTGATCTTGGCAGTAGAATGTGATGCTGAGGCGCCAGGGTCAGAATCGATTCCTTTGTCTTCTGCTCTGCTCTTTACAATCAAGTGATTTTATCCATTTTTCAGAAGCCGCTTATTCAGTAATATGAAAAGGCGTGCTAAGTCTAGTTGCTCATTACTGCTACACTGAATAGGTAGATTAGTGTTAGATTTTAATAAGATTTGAAAATGCTGTAAGTTTTTACTTCTACTAAAAAATAATTACTAAGAGTATTGATTCCATTACTATGGAAAGATCCCCATCTTGATGGATGTAAAGGGTAAAAATATTGACCAACAGTAAAAACTTATAACATGTTTATATAAATTAGTGTATCTAACACTAATCTACCTATTTAGTGTAGTGAACATGTCCAATGCTTTCTAAGTTCAAGGGTTTCATAGAATCAAATATCGTCAAAGTCACCAGGTTTTAGTTTCCAATTGGGTCAAGTAGACTCAGTTTTGATTATAAGTGCTTTCTACCCGATGCAAGAGCTTGTTGCTGATAGTCTTCAACTACCTCGGGGTAAGATCGGTGCTAGGTACATCCTCCTAGCTGAAGAGACTTAAGCATCGGATCCTGAAATAGAGTAGCGATGTAGTAGTTCCTTGCGACTGAACCCGACCAAGTAAAGGCATGCTCATTGAAACTGTAACATCGGAGGATGATCTTTCTATACACCTTCTCTTACGTTCAAGGATTCTTATTTGAGAAATGTAGTAGTAGAGTGTTGTATCAAATTAGGCCTTTGCAAAAGTTCAAAAGTTGAGGCGTTTTCTGCAAACAACAAAATAGTGAGAGTTGCAAGGACTTTTTGGTATTGAGGATACCACTCTGAATAACAACTCCCAAACGGGTAAACTCCCACTTTTGATTTTACAAACTATGGAAATTCATAGAGCGAAGAAGGTGTATCCACCTACTCGGTTAAATACGAGTCTCCAATTAACCCTTAAACGTAAACGCCCATGGGTCTGAAATGGGCAGCCCAAAATTGAATCACAACATTTTTTGGACTTCGGCATCATGAGTAGTGCACTTTTTGAACTTGGGCATGAGGAATGAATGAACCAATCAATGATGAGCTTGCATCCTCCTATAAGGGTATGTAAAACCCCAACCTACCTAGCACAACCCTTTCAAAGTACAAAATCACTCTTACATATTGTGATTTGGATGGTAAAATTTCACTTTTTGAGTGCATCATAAGGTGACCACTTTGAGATCAAAATATAAGTGAAATGCCACTTTTTGAGTACAGTGGGAGCTACAAAGAGACTCTTTTGGAAAAAAGCCCCTCGGGTACACTAATTTATATAAACATGTTATAAGTTTTTACTGTTGGTTTTTAAGGGTTAAAGAAGAAGTAGAACACCATATCCTTAAGCAATGGCTTGAATATAATGTCTGTTTGACTTACCCTTGATGATGTGTAAGGGTTAGCGTGAATATAATTTGACCTACCCTTTATGGTTTGCATGCGCGAGACATAACAACTTTTTTTCCACCCCACTACACTAAATTTGATAATTAGTGTTAGATACACTAATTTACATAAACATGTTATAAGTTTTTACTGTTGTTCAATAATTTTACCCACTATATTGGCCAAGAAGGGGGGCCTTATATAGTATCAAAATCAATGCTCTCGGTAATTTTTTTTAAACAAAAGTAAAAACTCATAGCATTTTCAAATCTTATAATACTCTAACACTAATTATCAAATTTAGTGTAGCACTGGCTTGGCAGCCTCGCACCTCCATAGCACTGGACCTTCCCTAGCCTCCTGCACTAGGTTTGCAATCAAACCATATGACGGGGCCCTGGGTCCGAAAAAAAGCTTACATGAACCTCAATTTTTAAATGCAATTGTTTATAACTGAAACAAAAATTTCTTCTTTGATTTTGAATATATCTTAACTAGGAGAATCATAAATGCACCTTTAACCCCTAAACGCCCAAGGGGTAAAGCTCCTAATAGTTGGTAATAACGCTGATTTTTTCAAAACTGCGTAAAAACAAATAAAAGATTAAAATGGAAAATCCAACCGTAGGATCTTCTTTGGAGCATGGCAAATAGTATGACCGCCAAGTTGCATGCCAATTGGAGCTATGGATTTCAAGATTCTTGCAAAAAAGGGGTGAAGATCACACGACCAAAACTTTCATGCAAAATCTCTTTCGCCCACTCTCACAAATTGAGGATCAAGGTTTTTACTATTTATCCAAGGAGGGAGTATAGTTAACCCGCCGAGGAGTTGGGCAAAAAAACGGCGGATGAAAAATCGATGGGATGAAAGCGGGGATGTGCACCAAAGACGGAGCCTCACATCCATGTCCAAAAACGACACTGTGGGCGCTAAAGGGTTAAATTCCAAATGCTTCAAATAGTAATAAAGTGATGACATTTATCAAATCACAAAACTCCCACGGAAACCTAAGATCCCACCAATAGGTTCAAGTGTGGATCTAGTGCCCAAATTCATCGAGACATCGCTTATTATGTTGTTTATTGTACCCAAAAAGAATCACAGTTTGAGGTACCTCTGGCTAGGGTCTCTTACATCCATGTAGAAAATTGAAAACCCTGAGCATTTATTTGGAGGGTACACTTTCCCTACATTTTATATCATACTTCAAACTAGCAATGTACCTGTTGCCGCGACAGGAAAGCTCTTTATATGGTACTTTTATAGAATTATCCTGTGTCTACCATTTCCTCATATTATGTTTATTATTTTTATATAGTAAGGTACCCGTCGTCTTGACGGAGAAGCACTTATATGGTATTTTAAAAAAGTATCTCGTGTCTACCATTCCATAATAATTTTATTTAAGCGTGTGTGTTTTTTTTTTTTTTTTTTTTTGAATATAATTTCAATTTAATTCATTTTAATTTACATAATCCAAAAAACATAAAAAAAGATAGGTGGATAGGTTGGTTGGTAAGTTCGTAAGATGGTAGGCTGGTACGTTGGGTAGGAAGGTTTGGTGGGTAGGAAGGTTTGGTGGGTAGGAAGGTTTGGTGGGTAGGAAGGTTTGGTGAGTAGGAAGGTTTGGTAAGTAGGAAGGTTTGGTAGGTAGAAAGGTCTGGTAGGTAGAAAGGATCGCCAAACAATATTATGTTATAGAATTAGATTCCAATTGCAAGAATGGAGCAGAAACACCAACTTACCTACGCCGCTCACTAAATTCAATCGGTGTCGGGGTGTCAAGCCCTCTTTTAGGCGTCTTTTTGCAACCTGGCGGACCATTTTCGCCCTCTCGCGCTCGTCTTTTGCTTTCCGTTGCCACGTTACCGAGAGGTTCGAGGTATTGGTTACCGACGTTCGAGGTATCGGTCACAGATAGTTTCAAGGTATGGGTCACCGAGAGGTTCGAGGTATCGGTCACAGATAGTTTCAAGGTATGGGTCACCGAGAGGTTCAAGGTATCGGTCACCGATAGTGTTCTTGGACGATAGACGTGTATCAGAGTGTATCAGAAAGAAAACGTAAAGGAAAAGACGAGCGCGAGAGGGAGAAAATGGTCCGCCAGGTCGGGGAAAGACGCCTACAAGAGGGCCTGATACCCCGACACGCAGCGCAATTAATGAGCGGCCTTACCTACAACCGAAATCTGAAACCTGAAAACAAAAACACTAAAAACCAAACCCCAGCAACGGTATGGTGGGTGTCAGTATCATCATCGATCAGATTATCTCTCCCTTGTTGATCCTTGCTCAGGCTTCGATTGTTCTTAGAGTCTTAAATCCTATCTTCTGATTGTCCTTCTTCGAGCGCTTGTCACCTATCTCGTTGTATGAGTCTCCGTTTCGATCACTAACTTCAAGAGCGCGATCTCCGTCTGCAGACCTTTTCGCATCCTATGAACAGAACGTCGATTGCCTCTTCCGTTCCGTCGAAGTTGCGGATGTTAGGGTTTCCAGCCCTTTGCATCGAAGTCGGAACTGGTCGGTCTTTTCTCCACCAAAAGGTCAGTTGCCCTCTTGCGAATTGTCTTAGTAGCTGATCTCTCCATCTTACAATTGGCTGCCTCAGCCGGCCTCTTGAGCTACCTGTGACTCTGTATCAATATCTTCAAGTACTGTTGCTTGATCTTCTTCGTGTAGATATTCTCGGTGTGAAATTTTCGTGTGTTTATGAGCTGCTTTGTGGACTTCGAATAGATCATTGTCGGTATTGTTAGGACCAGTAAGCGGCTGCGTGGTAGCTACGAAATTAATAAGTTCGATAATTGCATCATTTGATCTGCTCAGAGGTGTTTTACCGGAGGATATTGTGAGAGAGGTCATTTGAAGGATATGTGAGCTGCTTTGTGGACTTCGAACAGATCATTGTCGGAATTGTTAGGACCAGTAAGCGGCTGCGTGGTAGCAACGAAATTAATAACTTTGATAATTGCATCACTTGATCTGCCGAGAGGTGTTTTACCGGAGGGTATTGTGAGAGAGGTCATTTGAAGGATATGTGAGAATGAAGGGAACAGTTTATCTTAGAAAGCTCAGATCCGAGAGTCTGCTATCATGATTGCGTGTTACAAGAGGATTACTTCGATTTGATGTGCGACCATTTCCCTGAAGCTCCTTGTCGCTTCGTTTGGTTTCCTTCCAATGATGTTTTGAAATCTCTCAATGTGTCGGACTTGACCATCAAAATAGAGTGCCACAGCCCTACTCGTATGTGCTGGTTTGATCACATCTTGTAATTGGGTCATTGTTAGTCTTGCTTGCAGACATCCATTGCCGTGGTTCACGATTGTGAGAGCTGGAGATGCAAGCACTGTAGAAGCCTCCTTGTTTAGTTCGTGTCTTGTTGAGGAGTTAAGAAGTGGGAGAGTGTTGCCGATGGCAATGCATGGGTGAGAGCAGATGGCGTTGACTCAACTTGTGGAACTTAGTTGTAGCTGTGCAGAGGCTTAACGCAATCTCTGAAGCTTTATCGACACACGAGCGGGTGACGGAGCTTCCGATTGGTGACCTACGTTTATACTGCATTCGCTCGCCATGGCGTCGTCCAGCCAAAGCTCTCGAAAGAAAGGTTCTCTAATATCGAAGGGACAGGTTCACGACAAGGTGCCTTGCAGTTTGGATCGTCACAAGGTCGGAAATTACTTCGAGATGCGCATAATGCAGGAGCGTATGGGCACAGACAAGAAATTCGAATCCAAGGTCAATGGGAAAGACATCCATGGGTGGGTCTTCAGACACGATTCCCTCATTGTAAAGATTGTCGATTGGAAATGGATCAAGGCAGAGAAAGGAGGCGATACAGGGGCAAATGATGGCGGCATCCACATTTTCTTAAAGGAGGATACCAGAGATCCTGAAGATTGGTATGACGAAGGTGCACAACCGGGTCAATACGTTGTCCGCTATACAACGGGTGTCATCAACCTCGGTGATTGCTTGACCGTGAAAGAGTTGAAGGATGTATTGGAATCGTGCTGCGATCATAACTACAACTTTCTTTCTGAGAACTGCTGGAAATTTGCATATTGCAGTGCCAAGGCCTTGCTCTGTTTTATTCTTCGTCGTCTGGAGGTTGAGGCAAGGCAAACTTTGGACCATGTGAAGCAGCAGTTACCGCATATATTGGCTCAGAAGCTGATCGAGCTTGAGAAGGTGAAGTTTCCCATGCCCACGGATGTACTGAAGTCAGTGGTTGCTCCTCATAAATATACGAGTGTAGAAGTCCTTCTGCATGCTATGGAGAGATTGGCCCACACCAACAATAGACTGCCTTCTAATTCAAGATTTCGTCGTTCTGCTGTAGGGTTGTCACAGTGTGCCGTAAGCCTGTGTCTGGTCTCTGCAAGTTTAAGGCACATATGGGCAAGGACTAACCCACTATCTAAAACACAAACCGTCATAAAATCCTTAAAAGCTCAGCAGATGATAGTAGACGAGTGTACTCGTATGCGAGTAGAATCCATCATGAGAACCCAGAAAGCTGCGCAGATGCTAGCAGACGCGTATACTCGTATGCAAATCCGAAAAAGCTGCGCAGATGATAGCAGACGCGTATGCTCGTATGCGAGACTATGCAATATACCATACGAGCACCCTGTCTCTGATACAATGAAAATGGAGTATGTGTGATACAATTGCCACTGCACTGATTGTGTGCTATTGAGGTGGAATAGATTCACTTCAACGTGTACCTCAAGATTCAATCTAGAGGAGATTGGGCTTGATTTTGCAATCATAAAGAAGAGACCAAGTTGCAAGTGTTTTCAATGAGTGAGATTGCTGCTTTCATGGATGTGCAAATGCAAGTCAATGTCTAACTTAAGCTCGTATTCTACTTATTAGTACTTTCTTTCAGTCTGTGAAATGTCAATATTTGAGTTTTGAGCAGAAAAAAACAATCTGTGACTATCACATGAAAGAAAATTTGGGAGGAAAGCCTATATCTAGTAGGGCATTAGAGAGGTATAGACTAGTAAAGAGGTGGGCCTTGTTGTTGGAGAAGTAGTCATTTCTACGTTATTTAAGAGGAAGAAAAGTTCTTGACTCGAAAGGCCTCAAAACTACAAAAGACCCTCATAAATACCCTTTTTCAATGCATGGTGCAAATTTTTAACTTTTGATGTATTTTTAAGTATGTAACCGTAAGATCTTGTACTTAGCTTGTAAGTTTATATGAACGTCAAATCTTAAATCAATATTCCTTACTATTTGTGAGATCGTAATGTTCAAAGTTGGATAAAGTTTTTTTTAATTTGTTGGAAAAAGGGTAAGTGGTACTTTGAGAGCCCAAAAAACCATTTTAGGGGGGAATTCGATATAAGGCTCTTCACATTCTTGTTCATAGGTGAGTTAAAAATATGTTCATGCAACTTTTACCTTCATATGACCTATAAAATCTAAGTGTGCTTGATTTCTCATGTGGAGGTCTACTGAAATTCAAATACAAAGGTAAGTCTTCAAAAATAAATATGCATGTGGAGAATAAGCAGATTGAAGATTTGTGTAGTGAAGTCATGCCTTTGAACCTTATTTACATGTATAGAAAACGGAACCTGAATAAAAGTAAAATCTCAATTTTTGGTTAGTTCTTGAAGTTTCTGCAAATGAGCATATTGAGCAATCCTAAGCTTTCCGATAATCTTCTCAACCCTTGACTGCAAATTTCTCCTAAAGTATAAGGAATTTTGAAGCACGAAATGACTTTTTGGAAAGGTATGGGGAAACTCTACAATGTGTTAGAGTAGCAACTTCATGGAGTCTGAATTTAGTAACTTAGAGTCTAACCAAAGTGAAATCGACAATAACGTGGTTGAATTTGACTTTAGGGATTAAGGTTGTTGACCTCCAAAGGTGCTGAATGTATAAATACAACATTCTGGATGACAATTAAGCTGAAACTCAACATAGCCATCACTTCTTCACCCTAGACTTTTTTACTTCGGTTGTGTCCCAAATCATGCCTACTTCGGCAACATGGTATATAGAGTTGTAGAAAACATGGATTAGCTACTTGTTAGTCACCATAATAGTCTTTGTATGATTACGGCAACAACAAATCATGTACCTTCATTCCTTATCATGAATACAAGGCCTTGAGCCAGTACTTCTCCCTACCTTTTCTTCTTATTCTACTACTCACATTGGTAACTATATTGTTTCCTCCTCTGTCTTTACCACTCCATGTCATTGCTACCTAAACTCTGTGATCTTCCTAACTCCACGGAGGTCAATTTCTAACTTTGACCTTCTCCGCTTCGACGGCCATCATGCACTCCTTGTTGACTTAGACCCTCCTCTTGATGGTCACTTGGCTTTGTCCCAAACATTCTCCCAATCCTACAATAACACAAAGTGTCGCTTTCTCTCACGACCCACATTCCTTGAGTTCCGAGGTAAACATCTCAATAAATCAATAAAGCATAGAAGCAAAGTCATTAGCAAAAACTCAAGATATTAACCTTTTGGCCACTTTCACAAACTCTCTTGTCTCAGAAAGGTCATCACCCTAGTAAACCAAGGATGACCTAAATAAGCTCGTAAAACACTTCTATTACATCGCTTCGCCTTGATGTTGCATGCACCTCACCACCTTATGCAATAATTGCCATAATCTAGATGCTTCGTGTGTGATCTTAACTTCTTAAGTAAAAAACTAATGATGATGAAATTTTGTATTTTCTTTTTAGTACTAACCTTCACCTTTATCTCATAATGTCGCAATTTATGAGGTTGTATAAGTTAGCCTCTAAGTCTTCTTAAAACTCAAATGAATTTTTGCAAATTTGGAGAGCTATTTTGAACATGTTAAGAGTAATATTTTTGCCTAAGAGTTTACACAGTGCTCCTTTATACTACAAGGTGTATGATTGTGTCAAATCTGCAAAGCCAAATTCCAATTTTTGAACCTTCATTTTTGAGCCTTCATAGAGAAATTTGAGTTTTCAAGTCTATAACGGGCAATTTTAGTTTATACTTTTTTTGAATTCTTTTTTAGAAAAATTTCCATAACCAAATTATATCAAGTTCTAAAGTTACCTAAGGCAAAAAGCTTGCCAATTTCACGAGTGTAGCCTCCAAAATTTACAAGAACAATCTTCACAATTTCTAATAATTTTCAAATTATTACTTATAAAATTAGTCGAAATTTGAGATTTTGGAATTTTTCAAAATTCTCAAATTCAAAAAATCATAATGGCACCTACTCACCGTATGAGCTTTTTTAAATGTAAAAATATTTAAGCATGGTGCATGTCTTTCTATATCATTGTTTTTGAATCTTCTTCTGGATTTTGTTTTTGCATGAAGGTCAAAAAAATTGATTGAGTCTCTAAAACTTTGCATGAGAGTACCCAACTTGATAACCTACATAGAAAAAAATATGCCTAAAGTGTTTGGGGTGACAAATGTCAACTTGCCCTTGGCACCATTTATACTGTGTGTCCGGTCCAACCAATGGCTCAAAAAACTTTGCATCAACTTTGAACATTACAATTTCACAAATGGAGAAGATCCAATGGTTGAAAATTTCACCAGTAGCACAAGTAAGGTACAAGATCCTACGATTAAAAGTCTAAAAATAGGTAGAGAAAATTCAATTCACATGGCCATGAGTGCACGGGACTTGAAAAAGGCAACTTTGAGACTTCTCGCTCTCATAACAACAAAGAAATTTAGGGGTTAACATTTGACCCATATGACCTACACATTGTATAATTGAGATTTGAATAACTTACCTTCATTTTCAACTACAACACATTTTCAAGAACCTGTTTTTCAAGAGAAAATAGGCTTGAACTTTGAGGGCTTAAAGAGAGAAAAAAATATAACAAAAGGTGTAAAAAAAAACATGTATGGTTTTAGTATCATATGATCAAGTGGCAATGCTCTTAGAGCATTCCCAACAAACTCGCTAAATGGACAAAACTTGCTATATTTAGCGAAACATCATTTTCCGTTTTCGATGGACTAGCTATACAACTTGGAACCTTTGGCGGCCCGCAATAGAAACGGTCCATGCCCGGGAGATGTAGCGGCTCGCCTGCTACCGATTCAACTTCTACTCAAATGCTTTGTTTATTTTAAGTTAGCTTGACTTTTTGGGAGATTCCATTTGTCGTTTGGGAAAGTTGATAATATATGAACTACAAGTACTTTTGAATTTTTATTGAGGTGTTATGAAAAACAAGATATAACAAGGTCCTTAGCCAATCGGTTGGAATACGGTGTGATTCACACCCTTTTTCAACGGAGTGGCTTAAGGATCTTGCTAAATGACCATGCTATGTTCTATATTATTTAGCACATTTTAGAAATTGAAGAGATGCTTAAAAAGTTGAAGACAATTGAAAGATGCCTAACAAAAATAAAGAAGGTAGACACTTAGAAAGATGAAAACATTAGAAAAATGCTAAAAATAATGAAAATAGAAACGTGTAGTAGGGCTGTGGGAGGCATCCATATTTGGCATGTCTGAAGCGTCTCTAGCGGGCCATTAAAGATAGCGGGTCATTTAGCTTCTTTGTTGAAAAAGGAAAGTGACGTTTGCGTGGGTAAATGTAGCGAGTTTTGTCCCTTTAACTAGTTCATTGAGAATGCTCTGAGGGGTTAAACACTTACTCCTAATAGGTTCACGACAATGACTATACTTTGTGATACAGTAAGTTAGTAGGAGCTTCGCTATAAAATACTTCATAAAATATAAGTCAGCTGAAAGTGAATCAAAAGATATATCTCCAAAACCCATATTTCGAATGAGAAAAACATGATATCTCTATTTTCGAGAAGTTTAAAATGAATTTATAATAATTAAACTCTCAATTAACTAAAAATAAAATAGACATAACTATGGCATGAACGAACAAACTTTTCATTCACGCCAACTCCAAAAGGAAAGAAAGGAAAGCAAAGCCACGGAAGCGCACCTTTTTACTTTCTCACCCCCACCAGGAGGGAGGGGCTTCGTAGCAATTCCCGACAACTCCGGGGAGAAAGATGGCCCTCGCACATGGCAGGGGGCTGGCGCCGGCGGCAGCGCCTGGCAGCCTATTTTGGGCCAGGTGCCGACCGGCCAGCCAAGACGCGGGCAGCCAGCAGGGCTGACCCGCTTCGCTTTTTTTAATAAATTTTAATTTTTTTTTTTTAAAAAAAAAAAAAAAACTGATTTTTTTTTTAAACTTATTCTCAGAGAGTCTTTCTGTACTTAGAACTTAGTACTTGGAATCATTTTGACTCCTACTTTTTGACTTTTTGATACCAAATACAAAGTAGATATTTTAAATTTTAATTAATGAACGGGGCCCATTAGAATTAGTCTTACTTACTAATTAATGCATGGGTTCAATTTACTTCTAGGTTTGGCATTTTGTTTTGCTTCTTTTTGTTTTTGAGTCCATTTCGCGTCCATATTGTTTATAAGGTAGTTTTTATTTTTTTATAGTTTTCGTTTTCGCAAATGGCGGATCCTACAATCGCCGAGATAGTTGGCGTTTGGTTTCTTTTGACGATCTTTTTCACAGTTCCTCGACCCTTGAGGGCCAAGAAGCGTTTTAGACCGGTTCAATTTCGCCCGTTTCGTATTTTTCCTAGGCCGATTCCGTTCACTGACGAGCGTTCCCTCTTACAGCGAGATTTACTTGCATTGACCTTGTTACTTCCCAGTGAGATAGAGGAGCTCCAGAGGATGTGGTGGAAGATTCCTAGACAGAGTATACATTCTGATATCATAGAGAGGGATGTGTGGTTTACATCGCCAGAGTTTCTCGATAAACAATACTTATCTTCTTACAGGATGACTTTTTTTGCTTTCGAGCAGCTCGTGGCTTTTATCACCCCCTTCTTACGTTTTGCACCTTTCTATGTTCGCTGTCCGTTATCCCCTCGTACCATTGTGAAGATTGTTTTGTATAGATTGGCACACGGGATTAGTCCAGAGCGTATGGTAGATTTGTACAACGTAGGCGCTTCCACCATCAAGAAGTACACCGTCATTGTCTGTGATATTCTCTCCGATAGAGAGAAATTGTTCGGTTTATACGTCCAGATTCCGAGTGGTTCACGCTTAGCTTTTACTATTGCTAGGTTTGCGGAGATAACAGGCATTCCTCATATTTGTGGGGTTATTGATGAGACCCACATCCAACTAGCTGCTAAACCCCCTCTCAGACTCACACTCGCTACCGCTGATTTCTACAACCGTAAGAGATTTTTGAGTGTGGTTGTGCAGAGCGTATGTGATGCAGATAAGCTTTTCTGGGATGTGTCTTGTACGCAGCCTGGAGGAGTACATGATGCAGGAGCGTTTAGAGCTTCTGCTCTAGGGAAGATGCTAGCTGCTGGTTCTATTCTGAAGGAGCCCGTTGTTCGTATCGGGGACGTGGAGGTTGCCCCGTTTCTCTTGGGTGATTCAGCTTACCCTTTGCGCTCGTACCTGCTGAAGAACTTCAAGATGAGGACTCCGCAAGCAATAGACGAAAATAGGTTTGATTCTTCTATGAATGTCGCTAGGGTTTTGATTGAGAACTGTTTTGGTTCTCTCAAGAACCGTTGGAGGATTTTGCATATGTTCACTCCTATGATAGATAGGGGAGGATCATATATTTTAGCTTGTTGTGCATTGCACAATTTTTGCTAGCTACAGGGGATGCCCGAACCAGCTGATGGATTACCTCGTGATGTAGAGCGTAACCACATACCTTGCCATCAGCCTGTGATTGACGTTGATGCTGCTAGAGTAGCTGGTGGGCGTGTTAGAGATGCGATTTTTGCATCTTGGTTAGCTAGTCATCCACGTCGGGAGTGATCTATATTCATCTTTTATATACATATATATGATAGTGTGATTTCCATATTATACGTGGTATTTGTTCAAATGTCTCACATATATTAGATATACTTATAATAACAAATAAGTTAAAATTAAATTTTGGTTTTATATACAATTATAGCTTAAGAGATTTTAATGTGTAAAATTATATAGTACCAAACACAATGCAATGTAAGTAAAATTTTATCAACAAAATATACTTTTTATATATATATATATATATATATATATATATATATATAAAACCAAATAAAATAGTTTGTTTGGTAAATACCAAACATACAAAGTAAATCATATAATAAAGATAATACATATGTAATAATATATCTATATATCTATATAGATAATATAAATAACCCTATGCAAACATAATAGTACGTATAAAGTAATAAATAAAACATCTAGGCGCTATCTGGCTTCCTAGCCTGTAGAATACTAGCAAAAAGCTTCGCCATTTCCAGCTGCCCGCTAAGAAACCGATCGGTGATGCGCTCTTCGGACGCCATTGCCTCGCGGGAACGACGCTCTTCCATCTCGATCGCTTCGCGGCGGCTCCGCTCCTCCATCTCCAACCGCCTCTCCTCAAAACGCTCAGCCTGCTCCTGAGCGAGAGTATGGGCCTCAAACCTCTTGCGTTCAAGATCGACAGAGGATTTTGCATAGTCAGCAAATAAATTTGCTGCAACTGCAGAATCCACACCGACCTTCCGACGCTTGGAATTTGGCTTGCCTGAAACTCCAGGCCTCGAGCATGCTGCAGTACGGGGCGATGGAGGCTGTGGGGTCGGGGTGTCCTCGTCATCGATAGGTACCGGGCGTTCGGGTGTACCAGTTTGATTCGAAGTCGGGACGCCATTGTCAATCCCTCCCGGTATGCCAGTCACTTTGGCGGTGCCTCCGATAATCTCGTTTATCTTCTCGAAATGACACCACCCTTCCGCAGCAGCTCCTGTCTGGCCCATCCGATCAACCATCCTCTTGTGTCTATCCTTCAACTTGCGTATCTTATCAGAACAAGTCTTGTGATTGCGCGCGGGAAAACACGGGTGCGAAAGATTCAAAGAATCAGCGATGTCTATGAAGTGCTTCTGTGTCAAAGTCCCCCGACCAATGTTGAAATACGTCTCCGCATACAATTCCAACAAACGTTCCTTGCAAGAGGTATCCTATACACGTCGAGGAGTTTGCGTAACGGGAACATCTTCGGAAACTTGAGAAACGGGAGGAGGAGAAGAAATGGGAGGAATGTCCATGGAAGGGGCCCCCTCATAGCTAGAAAGAAGTAGAGAAGTGTAATGGTTGGCCATGGTAGGAAAGTGGAAAAAATTAGCAAGAAAATGAGAAGAGGCAAGAGGAAGTAAGAGAGAGATTGAAAATGTGTGTATGTTTGTGTCCATGTTTGTTTTATGGGCATATTCTGGATGATTGTTGAAATAATTTGGTTATGGAGGATGAGGAAGAGACCAAAGAATAATGGCAATTGCAAAGGAATGAGGAAAAAATAGGAAGGGGAATACTATGAAAATGCAAGCGGTAGGTGGGGTCATGGGGTGTGGGGATAAGTGGGAGTGACCCAAGTAGATGGGTCACTTTTATTTTTTGTTTGTGGGTGGGGCAGGTGTTGCAGCGTTTGGGCAGGGTGCCGCAGAGACGAGCGCTCCTCGTCACTAAGGGCGGGACAGTGAGGGACTTGCGCCTCACTGCCCGCCCCCCTCCTGCTGCTCGCCCAAGCCGCTGCTCCATCGAGCCCAGCGGCCGCGGCCTGCGTTGCCGCCGCTCCCATTCGGCGATCGCGCCGTTCGCATAGTATCGAACTCCAGGCCACCATGAAGACTCACACTCGAAGGTTTGGCCAATCCAAGACATCGATTTCAGATTAGTTTTTGGGTAGCTTTTTGCAGGGTGGTTTCTGGTTTTGGCAGGATTCAGTTTCTGCGGATTCTCTCGCGGCGATGGCGCACAAGCTTTCTTATTTGTTTCAGTATCGAATGGTAAGCTGGAACATTACTGCTTTGAAATTTTCCAATGATCAAACAGGGTTTTGAATGAGTCGATGGCTCTCTCCCTCTCGCAGGTAAGAGAGGATACAAGTTCCGGGTGCTGATTCCAACTCTAGCAGTCTCTAGATGTCATGTCTAGGTTAATGCATTAGAATCTCTCCCTGTGTTCAATTACACACTGTGGAATGCGAGCTTTTTCGAAATCCTGACTCCATTTGAACGACATTTCAGTTTGCAGTTGCCGTGAAGATGTACTTGATCAGAGACATGGCTGAAGTTTTCCAAATCTTGCATGAGACAACACGCTTCTCTCTCTAGAATTTCCCTGGCAACGATCGAATGGGAAAGAATTGGCGGGATTACCAGCACCTAGGGTTTCGAGTGGCAGGTGCTTCGCCACGCAGAATCCCGGCTACAGTGTAGTTAGCGGCAAACGAGAGTATGTTGTTTAAGGAACAGAAGCAATTGGAAAGGAGTAAGTTGCTTGTTCTGTACAGTAAGCCGATTGTTGTCTGTGTGACGCGTTGAAGGAGAAAATGCAGCTTATTCATGTTAGTCCATCACGATTTATCAGAAGTTGAACTTGAGGTACCATTCCGAACTTCCTCTTGTTAATGAACTCATTGATAACATTGTAAGCAATGAAATTTTCACAAACTTAGAGGAATTGTTCAATTTAGAAGCAAATGGAGTATGTTGCACATTTTCTGATGTGGTATCAATTGACATTTTGGTGTAGTGTATGTCCACATAGATCATTGCAATTTTCATGATTTCTTTGACCGAGAGGAGAATTAAGTATACTGCACGTTTCAATTTCTGATGTAGGTACAAGACATTACTACTAATGAAGCATGGGAGAGGGCGTATCAGTATAAAATTCTTTTCTTGATGCGCATGAGAGCTGACGATTCAGAGGTAAGGCTTGCCCGACGCTGCAAGTTTTAGTCCCAATGAAGAAGAGTAGAGATCTTATGTATTTGGCTAAACAATCACAACAATAATGTTTCACGTGCAGGAAACCATCCCAAGATTTTCTCCGAGGCTTACGGTTGATCAGCTTCACAAAAAGCTTGCTGCTGCTTTAAGCTCCAAGATAGATTAGTCCGGCAACCATCTATAAACATTGGCCGCCCTTCAGAGTTAGAGACTTCATGATCTTTACAGACCTTCCGTTTTAGGAGAATTCTAACGCCGTGACAGGAGCAACGTAGCACTTCCAATAACCTGATTTGCTTCTATTTTCCTACAGAAGTTCCCCTGAACATCCATCCATGGGCAATGGCTGCCTTGAATAGGAAAGCGTGTCACCTGCAAGATTAAAAAAAAAAAAAAAAAAAAAAAAAAAAAAACACCCGCTTCTCACCCCAAATTTATAGCATGAATTCGTAAAATACAACATGTACTTGTTTCTTTGAAAAAATCACAATTCAACCAAACCGATTGCAGCACCAACAGGATAGGAATCATCAACCAAAATTCTCTTCTTGCAGATGTGATCACAAACCTTGTCATGAAGAAGCGAGGTATCATACAAATTCTCCGAGCACAGGTTGAAGATTTTATACCTACCCAGCCCAGAAGAAAAAAATTTAAAAATTAGTATCTTAACAGTCAAAGCAATAGTACCGGATGCTCGGCCTTGCAAAATGTGATGAGCTCCTCCATAAGGTTTTGGTAGTTAGCCTAGAGATAGAACAACCATCAGCACAGAAGCTTATCACTGTCTTGCCATTGATATGTAACAACAAGCATGTGAGAAGAGTCTTAAAAAATCACTCACCTCCAAAACCCCATCTACACAGCTAGAGTTGGAATCAGCACCCGAAACTTGTATCCTCTCTTACCTGCGAGAGGGAGAGAGCCATCGACTCATTCAAAACCCTGTTTGATCATTGGAAAATTTCAAAGCAGTAATGTTCCAGCTTACCATTCGATACTGAAACAAATAAGAAAGCTTGTGCGCCATCGCCGCGAGAGAATCCGCAGAAACCGAATCCTGCCAAAACCAGAAACCACCCTGCAAAAAGCTACCCAAAAACTAATCTGAAATCGATGTCTTGGATTGGCCAAACCTTCGAGTGTGAGTCTTCATGGTGGCCTGGAGTTCGATACTATGCGAACGGCGCGATCGCCGAATGGGAGCGGCGGCAACGCAGGCCGCGGCCGCTGGGCTCGATGGAGCAGCGGCTTGGGCGGGCAGCGGGAGGGGGGCGGGCAGTGAGGCGCAAGTCCCTCACTGTCCCGCCCTTAGTGACGAGGACGGTGGAGGCTCACCGCAGGCTTTCAGGTTTTCCCGAAAGCCTGCGGTGAGCCTCCACCGTCGGCGTTTTGGGCGTCAGCTTCGGCTCAACGCCTCATGTGCGAAGGCCTAGAGCAGAGAAGAGAAGGGGATCTCTTGTGCCGTGCCATTGCAATCGTCTTTCACCACCAGCTTGCTTGTTTCTTTCCGGGGGAGGAGTTATCGTACTCCGGCAGAAGAAGAAGCTCGCTCCTACAGCCAACGAGTCGTCGCCTCAATTGCAAATTGGGGAGCACTCCAAGCAAATCAAAGCATCTCCCAGTAAGGTCAGTAAAGTTCTGCTTTTGCGATAACCCACATCTCAGCTCCAATTGCAAAGATTCAGCTGGGGTTCCATAAAACCTCTCTTTGTGTGATCCCCTTTTTGTCACTCGGATTCAAACACCTATTCTTTATGCCCAAGCTTCAAGATTCTTTCTCTTCCAAGAATGAGTTTTTACTCGCTTTTTGTTGTTCAGGTATGGCTGGGGTTCTTTAGACATTCATCGGGAGTGGGAAATGGTATGTTCCTCCTTAAACCCTAATCACTCCATTTTTAGTTCTACAGGCTGCTCATTTTCGGGAGTAGGATTGGTTTGATTCCTGAAGCTTTTTGCAATGTTTTCTTTGGACCGAACGATAGTCGCTTTTTAAGAGAATGTTAATTGCAGTGGCGCAGGATGACAAAGCTTTCCAGTTTAGTGAAAGCGTTAGGTAGCTTTACGACATTCCCTAGCAGTAGCTGAAGACTACAGCGGTTGTGTAGCATGCTTGACTGGTCTTGGCTGGTAAAGCTTGCACTCCTCTGCGTGCGCTGTATGTATGGGGTAAGCGTCTTCAAAAGCATATTTTACAGCAATTGAATGCGTGAGTTGGTCCATAAGAAACTCTTTTGTGATAAGGATGAGATTGAAATCTTGAAGCTCAAAATGACTTTATGGAAAGGTATGGGAAAACTCTACAACCCCCAAAAGCTTCCAAATTCATGCAAGCTAAGAATAGTAAGTGAGATAAGAATAGTAAGTGAGAGATTGACCAGAGCCAAATCAGGTCAAAATGGGTGGCGTGGTACTCGAGGGGTTAAGATACAAAAATTATTCATTGTTCGCCGTACAAAATTTATTCTTTGTTCGCCGCATGCTCTAGCCTCAGCGTGTTGTCTATTTATAATCTGAGCAGCAACGGTGCGGTGAGCATCAGTTTCACTTATCGATGCTTTTCTCTCTCTTGTATGTGCTTCGATTGTTCCGTCATTTCCGTGGTTGTCCTCTTCGAAGCGTTTGTTCAAGGGATCTTTAATAATTTCGATCACTAACTTGAGCGAGGTCGCCATGTGCAGGTCTTCTGATACCGTCGAAGTTGAGCTTTATCAGGGTGATCGGTTCTTTGCATTTGCAAGTTAGAATTGATCGATCTTTTCTCAAACAAGGTCAGTTGCCCTACTTGCGAAATATCTTAGTACTTGATACCTTGACCAGATCATCGTGTGTACAAGTGCTTGATCTTCTCCGTGTAGATATGCTTGGTCCGAAATTTTCATGTGTTTGTGAGCTGCTTTGAGGACATTGTCGGTATGCTTAGGACCAGTAGCTGGCAGATAGGTTGCGAGGTCAAAGCTTCCGATTGATTGGGGGTACCATATTGTCTTCCCTCAGCATGTCGTTCAGCCGAAGCTCTGGGAGCCAAAGCTCTGGAAGAAAGTCAAATCTCGGTTCAATTGTATCCAAGGGAGCGGTTCGGGACAAAGTACCTGCCAATTTGGATGATCACACGTTCGGAAGCAAGTTTGAGATGTGCATCATGCAGGAGCCAATGTTCTATCCTCAGAAATTCAAAGATGGAGACACCAGTGGGTATGTTTTAAGACACGATTCCATCATTGTGAAAATCGACGATGGGAAATGGATCAAGGCTGAGAAAGGAGGTGAATCAGCTCCAGGGAAAGACGATGGCGGCATCCACCTGAAGTTAGTGGAGAGTTTTGAAGCTCCCGAAGATTGGGAAGACGAAGGAGATAAAGGAAAGGGTCGATACGCTGTCCGCTTTACAACTGGTGTCATCGACCTCGGCAATTGCTTGACTGTGCGAAAGCTGAAGGACTATCTGACTTCCACTTCCAACCCTGCCTACAACCTTGTTGCTTCGAACTGCTGGAAGTATGCAAGCTCCACTGCCCGAGACGTTCTGTATTCGATCAAGACGGATATGAATGTATCTAGTGGGATCAAGCAGATATTGGATCAGAAGCTGAAGGAGCTTGAGCAGGTGGTGTGTCCCATGCCCGCGAAAGTAATCCGTGCGCTGTTTAGACCTTTACAACAAGGGGATTTAGAAGTTTTATCGCAAGCTACGGACAAGTTGGCTCACACCAGGCAAGGACTACAAGGTACAAGATCATTATTTCGGCGTTCTGGTGCAGCATTGGCTCATAGTATACTCAAGACGAGGTTAGGTATCAATAATCGGTTCGGCATATAAATCGAGTTTACCTCCCGATCGAGTGGCTTTCATTGATCTGGTAAGCACAAGTCTGTCATCATAGAATGGAATGTCGTCTCGTCTCTTGTATCAATTAGATACATGATGATTTTGTCTCTCACCTGTAAAGAGTTGCATGATGAAGTTAGAACTTGAATGTTACATTTTGGAGATTCTAGTTGTTTGCAGGAAAGAAGGTCATGAAAGAGATGTCACCGAAGACACGAATAGAGCTCAGCAGCCTTCACAAAACGTTCTACAGGGCAATCTTGACTCACAGTAGAATGTGATGCTGAGGCGCCAGGGTCAGGATCGATTCCTCATTTTTCTGCTCTGTACTTTACAATCAAGTGGTTTTGTTCATTTTTCAGAAGCCGCTTATTCAGTATTATGAAAAGGCTTGTTAAGTCTAGTTGCTCATTACTGCTAGTGAACATGTCCCATACTTTCTAAGTTCAAGGGCTTCATTGAATCAGATATCGTTTTAGTCTCGAGGTTTCAGTTTCCAATTGGGTCTTGTAGACTTAGTTTTGATTAGAAGTGCTTTGTCGATTTGCATCGGGTAGAAAGAGCTTGTTGACGATAGTCTTCAACCACCTCGGGGTAAGATCGGTGCTAAGTACATCCTCCTAGCTGAAGAGACTTAAGCATCGAATCCTGAAATAGAGTAGCGATGTAGTAGTTCCTTGCGATTGAACCCGACCAAATAAAGGCTTTCTCATGGAAACTGTAGCATCGGAAGATGATCTTTGTGTAAACCTGCTCGTACGTTTAAGAATTCTTGTTTAGGAAATGTAGTAGTAGAGTCTTGCATCAAATTAGGGCTTTGCAAGAGTTCAAAAGTTGAGGCGTTTTCTACAAACAACAAAATAGTAAGTGAGACTTTTTGTTTCGAGGATACCGGTTTGAATAAAAACTCCCAAATGGGTAACGTAGAATGTACTGTCTACTTTTGGGTTTGCAAATCATGTACTAGGTAACTCAAAAGGAGCCAAGTGTTGGTTATGGAAAATAACTAGTGGGGCATCCTTGTGAGCCGCGGGAGCGGCGAGGGAGGTGCCACACTAGATATTTCACATAACCAGGGGCTTCTTTTGAGTTCCCTAGCATAACCGCAGTTCAGAACTTTTTAGGAAAACTAATTTATCCCTCCCCTCAAATTAAAAATATTATTCAAAAGTCCAAAATAAAGTCATTTACTCTCAAAAAATATTTTAAAAATTGCATAAAGTTGGGAATAACTCAATTCTCATCCTCAAAAAAAAAAGAAAAAAAAAAAAAAGTCAATTATCCCTTACTATTTGCCGGTGGAAAAAACGTAGGGTATGAAAACCCCCTCCCCCATCTGTTTTATAACAAAACACAAGAAGACCATTGATCTTTAAGATCAATGGTACAGGAGTTTGAAGCCCATAACATCAAGGAAGGTGCGTTACGGAAGATGACCACACCTCTCTCCTCTGATGGGGAGGTGCCACCTCTATAGTTTTTCCCTCCACTGCGGTTATGAAAAATTATAAAGCAAAGGAGGTGTATCCACCTACTTGGTTATTTTAGCCCTAAACGCCCGAGCCTATTTTTAGCAGAAAAACACATTTCCATAGAAATTGTCATAGATGAAAATGAAGAGAAGCTATTAAGATCTCAACCGTACACACTTGTAATAAACTTATCGAAGATCATGTGGACCAAAATTTGAGTCATGAGGCCTTAAAGATTGGGAGATCATAACATATTAACCCTTAAACACCCAAGCAAGCCCGAGGGGCATGATTCCAACAGAATCTTCCCTGTAGCTCTCACTCTACTCAACTTCTCACTTATATTTTGATGTCAAACTGGTCACCTTCTTCTGATGCATTGAAGAAGTGAGATTTAACAATTCAAATCACAATTTGTATGAGTGATTTTGTGCTTTGAAAGGATTATGGTAGGTAGGTTGGGGTAGTACATAACCTTGTAGGAGGTTAAAAGCTCATCATTGATTGGTTCATTCACAATGCCCAAGTTCAAAAAGTGCACTATTCATGATGCCCAAGTCCAAAAGATGCTGTGATCCAATTTTGGGCTGCCCATTTCAGACCCCAAGGGCGTTTAAGGGTTAATATCAAAAACAAACTGCAAAATTTCATCATTTTCACTTTGAGGTGGAAATGCTACCAATATACCTATTGCAATGAAAAAATCACCAACTAGAAAGATGTTCACCTTCATCTTAATAAGTCCTTTACCCAACAAAAATTCATCAAAAAAAATTCTTGGCTCAAATAAAAGCCATGCAATAGTAAAAACTACCGAACATTTTACAAAGGAAAAATAGTCCAAACCTAGACCCTTTGCATTCAATTTCATGCCTTATCTTCAAAACATCTTCGATCTTGTTAAGGTTTCTACCACTTAGACTAGACTCTAATTGGAGGCCATCCCAAAAAATTAAGTTGAAATCCAACGGTGGTTGAGGAAGATATAGCTCCTCAAATATCATCCATTTTCTCACTTTTTCTGTTGACAAAACATCATTGCAAATCCAATAGCAAAATCATTTGGATCAGAAAACTTCTCACTACAAAGTTGTTAAGAATCACCTTAAGATCATGACCATGAAAAAAAAAACCATGAAAAATTATTTTTAATTTCACATAATTGGCTTGCAATGGTAATACATGCCCCATGCTTGGAAACCCAAAAACAAGAGTTGTCTTCACTAAAGTGCATTCCATTCATTCATACTTTATTGTATGGGCTTGAAAATTTTACAACACAAACTAGACTTGATTTGGAACCTAATCCAAGTGATTTCATCCAAAACGGACCTCGGATGAAGAAGATATGGCTCTTCAAAGTTTCTGATGTACATCCAAAATGTTGTTTTTCGACATCGTGGGCGTTTAAGGGTTAAAGTGATTGAGGCCACATTGTGGTCGTTTGAGGTTTGGTCAACCTCTTAGTTACTATTTTCAACTTGCATGTAGTTGAAACTTTTGAAGGTTAATATGAGTCTGCAATTAAACCATATGAGGGGGGCTGAGAGTGCCAAATTAAGCTAACATGAACTTCAAATTTTAATAGCACGTGTTCATATTAAACTTGACAAATAATTTCTTTTACGAAGAGAATGAAAAGTGCACAATCATTGATTTTAAGCGTTTTAAATAGTCACAAAGCGATGACATCTACCAAATTACGAACCCTATAGGGACCCCGGTTCCACCAATAGATCCTATTGTGGATCTACTTCCCAAGTTTAACAAGATGTTAGTTATTATGTTATGTATGGTACTAATAAAAATTGAGAGTTTGATGAACCTTTAGCCACTATCTCTCTCACCTACGTAGAAAACTGAAAACCCTAAGTCCTAGAACATAGAACTTGTAATTGGTTACCATAGCTTTGGCGATTATACTACTGAGATTAGAAAAAGTAGATGTGTAAGTGGTTAATGGTTTTTTTTTTTTTTTTTTTTTAAATTTATTTATTTATTTAAGTGATGATGGTAGTGTTAGGTGATTATGATGCTTGGGCTTTGTTGTGGGAAAAATAGTCCTTTCTTGGTCATTAACCTCAAAAGATGTCAAACATTGAAGAACAACATTTTGGATGACTAGCTAAATCTTTGAGTATAAATAACTTCTTCATTCAAGACTTTGTCACTTTAGTTGAGTCCCAAATCAAATCTACTTGTATGATAAATATTGCAAAACCATTCAAGAAAATATGAGTTATAGTAAGGCAACTCAAGTTTTTGAGTTTTTTTACCATGGGGCATGTTTTGCCATTGCAAGTACAATTACATAAAATCAAACTTAGTACTTTATGAATTTTTTTCACATCAATTTGATTTTTCATTGAAATCCAACAACTTACTTTGTAGTTGAGAAATTCTTTATCAAAACATTTTGGTACCAGATTTGCAGTGATGTTCTTATTCCGAGAAAACTAAAACATCACATAGTTCTTAAGGAGCTTTCTCTCCTTTATTCACCGTGTTGGATATCATTTTTTTTACAAGGTTGGATTCCAACTTGAATTAGGCTTTTGTGGTAGAGACCACCTAGTGCAAATACTTAGTGCATCATTGCCACGAGCTATACGTTGTACAAAATAAGTTAAAAAGTATTGATGAAATTATGTAATTATTTTAAGTATTAATACGTTATGATGTTGCAACCTTTGAGGCCTAATTAGAGAAATTTCTAAAGAAAATATATCAAAAGGTGTACAAAGAAAGCTAATATTTGGAGCTAGTGTCCCCTTGAACAAGTGTCAATGCTATGAAGGGTTAAAAACTTGCTTGTAAATTGTTCATTACAATGACTACTCTTTGTGATATCATATGTGGTAGCACCTTTGTTGTAAGATGTTTCAAAATTAAAAATTTGAATATTAATTCTTCAAGAAGATATTTATTTTTTGGTATAAGAAAAAAAATCTTCCTCTCATAATAAAAATAATCCCCAAATTACTCTTTAAAGGGATAAGCAAGCTTTTCATTCACGCCAACTCCAAAAAGGAAAAAGAAGGAAAGGAAAGCAAAGCAAAGCCACGGAAGCGCACCTTTTTACTTTCTCACTGCGAGGGCTTCGTAGCAATTCCCGACAACTCCGGGGAGAAAGAGAAGAGAAGAGAAGGGGATCTCTGGTGCCGTGCTATTGCAATCGCCTGCTTGCTTGTTTCTTTACGGGGGAGGAGTATCGTGCTCCCGCAGAAGAAGAAGCTCGCTCCTACAGCCAACGATTCGTCGCCTCAATTGCAAATTGGGGAGCACTCCAAGCAAATCAAAGCATCTCCCAGTAAGGTCAGTAAAGTTCTGCTTTTGCGATAACCCACATCTCAGCTCCAATTGCAAAGATTCAGCTGGGGTTGCAAAAAACCTCTCTATTTCTCTCCTTGTGTGATCCCCTTTTTGCCTCTCGGATTCAAACACCTATTTTTTATGCCCAAGCTTCAAGATTCTTTCTCTTCCAAGAATGAGTTTTTACTCGCTTTTTGTTGTTCAGGTATGGCTGGGGTTCTTTAGACATTCATCGGGAGTGGGAAATGGTATGTTCCTCCTTAAACCCTAATCACTCCATTTTTAGTTCTACAGGCTGCTCATTTTCGGGAGTAGGATTGGTTTGATTCCTGAAGCTTTTTGCAATGTTTCTTTGGAACTGAATGATCAAGATAGTCGCTTTTTAAGGGACTGTTATTTGCAGTGGCGCAGGATGACAAAGCTTTCCAGTTTAGTGAAAGCATTAGGTAGTTTTACGACATTCCTATAGCAGTAGCTGAAGACTACAGCGGTTGTGTAGTATGCTTGACTGGTCTTGGCTGGTAAAGCTTGCACTCCTCTGCGTGCGCTGTATGTATGGGGTAAGCGTTTTCAAAAGCGTATTTCTTTACAGCAATTGAATGCATGAGTTGGTTTATAAGAAGCTCTTTTGTGATGAGGATGAGATTGAAATGAGCCTGTTTATGTGGAAAACGTGTTTCATTGACGGATATGTTCGATTGCAGTGTGGCAATTGCTTTGGGCGATTCACGAAGTCTCAGAGACTAGACCCAGAAAACTTGTCGACGAAAGATTCCAGGGGGGCAACTGAAGGTGAGACTGTGCCCCTCAATAAGCCGTTGGAAAGTAGCTCGAGCTCCAATGAGATGGAGAATAACGGCAGCAGCTCTCGCCAGCAAAGGGGAAGTACTACCAGCTCCGTTACTGCCAATCACCATGTTCCCGAGATTCAAGCACCTGCTGACAACAACGACGCCAATGCTCCTTTCGTGAACCACGGTACCTACTATACTATCTATGCAATAAGAAAGTACTCCCTCCGTCCCATTATAATTGTTCAATAGATTAGAGAACCTACTGGACAATAATAATGGGACAGAGGGAGTAGATATCACGGTCGTCGGTCAAAATTGCAGTGCTCAAAAGTAGTATCCTTTTGTCACCAATCAGCTGCATATGTTGCCTAATTTCGAACATATATCATCCTAGCCTGTACGCGTCCTTCATTACCGCCATTGATTGTAGTTATATATCGTAACATGAACATGTTGATGTACATGAGCAGCAATGAGGATCTGGACCCAAAGGAGGCGGGAGTGGGTAGGGAATCGAGAGAGGCCTCGACCTGCACAGCACCGAGAACCAGTCATCAGGTGCGACCTCTTTCTTTTCACTGAAGTCTTAACACGATCATGTACAAGAATGCAGCAATAGATCGTATATGCGTAATTCTCTAGTATATGAAATGCACACCCCTGCTTACAAAGGATGTTTTCGAAAGCCTGATCTTAAAATGTGGTTTTCGATGTCAGCTGGAGTACAACATACGAGGACTTGCTTGGTACAAGCAGACCGTTTACTCAGCCAATTTCTTTACCAGTAAGTTCCACCTCAAAAATACTATGTATTACCACAAGAAAAACGTTTAGTCATATTGTCGAAAGCGACAAGCGACTATTGACATTCATAGGAAGTGAAGGTCATGGCAATTTGGGTTCATATGTCTATAAACAGTCATTTTGGACGCAGACGCTTAATGTTTTTTGTAGCGTATGATACCCATATTTGGTCGCAAACTGACACTGTGGTGCGAATTGTGCAGGAGATGGTGGATTTTCTCGTCGATGTATGGGAGCAAGAGGGACTATATTATGAGTAGTAGATTTAGCAGAAAGCAGTAACAGCCACAGTGGCTTAAAGAATGATCTAGCTAATCATTCAGTTGGATTGGTGTGTGTACATTCTAGAGCTCATGTAACTTTTGAATATAGTTTGATCTGTCGACACCACTCCTCATATCAAGAATGCTCTTGAGTTTCGGTTCTCGTCTCCTTCCTTTGCATCAATCATTCCCCTCGATACTGAGGTACAATCACTTCAGCTCCTTCACGAAAGTGGTCAACATCTCATTTATTAAGGCCAGGGTTTAGTGGCCCACAAGCTATGAGATGGTTTCAGGTGTCCAAGACTGACTGGGCAATGCTATGATCGTGCAGTGGCTTTTCAAGCTAGAGTCACTTTGATTGCGGCAACGAGTTTCGTGTGGAGTGATTATTGTCTCAGTCCAGGTACTGCTCCCGAGATAACCCACTCATCAAATCATTGCCACTGATTTGTTCAATGTCGTGTCTTCGGATAGTGAACCTCGAAGTTTATGCACTCCTCGATAGAGAGGCTCACCTTGTGCTTGGCCTAGTTCGGATGTTACTTCTGCAACTCATTCTCGCGACTTGATCAGACCTCCAACTGAATCTGCGAAACATTCTTCCAGAATCTCGGGAATTTTTGAATCAGAAATGCATGAATCTTTCACGTATTTGGAGACATCTGTGGGTGGCAGTTTGAGGAGTAGGTTTGCCAGCCGAATGATGGAGCTGAGATAGTCGAAGGTCTGTGCTGCAGTAAATATCTGGTTCTAATATCATGATTCTAAGAAAGTACAAATTATCGACAGCTAAATTTATGTATATATTTCCAATTTTAAGCTCGAATTCTGATTCCGTGTGTGTTTAGATCCGTACAATTACGTAGGAATCTCTCTTTGTAAATTTTTACATCACTAGTGGATTGATCAGCTAGTAGAAACTGTACATTATTCTGGAGGTTACTCTGTGACCGGCAAGAGTGTTGTATTGTGTAGAAGTAAAACTTCCTTCACAAACTAGAGGCGGTTTTAACATTCCACTGATTCATCAGTTTTCTCGAAATTTGCAATGCGTTCATGATAAGAAGGATGTCTATTGTCTTGAATTCGCAGCCAAATCATCTTGGACCGGTTCTCGTCGGTGTAGACACGGTCATGACTGACTGGGTGACCTAAATAAAAGCAGCCACAGCTTCACCGAACTACAATTGACATAAATTTGCGAATTGACTTCGTTGTGTCGACCTTCACCTGAAGCTCCAACCTTTGTTTTCCGGCAATTTCGTTGCAGGTGCCGACCATCAGTTCATTGCCTTTGCTGTGCTGTTGACAGGTTTTCTGTCGTTACAGTAATGGTTTTGTGGTATTGCAGATTGGTTCATCATGCAAGTGTTTCAGGAGATCCAGAGGCTCAGGCCGGCCCCTGCAGCAGCTGGAATCATCAATCCTCCAAGTGAGGAGGATGGAGGTCGCTGAGCAAGTGGCTTCGGAGAGCGTCTGCAGAGGATATTCACAACAACAAATCGAGTCTTTCTTAGACGAGGTATTCTTCACAGCCTTGTTCACATCTAGCACCTCAACCTCGCAGAGAGACGCTCGTGGCAACAAGCTAGTATCACAAGTTACTAAAGATCACTATGGCAGCAGCCTGCAGAGCGATGGACCATGTATAGCCGCCTCATGTAAAATTTTATCCAGCCTATGAAGTTATATAAGGTTATGCTTGTGTATAGTCTATCGTTCCTGTGCATCTCTCTGCTTTCGCGGATTTACAGATGTTGCACATTTTGCACCGTCTTCTCGAGTTGGGTGTGAAGAGTTGTGCACGGTTTCGAGGGTTGTGCACGGTGCCAATGGTCATTGGCTTTTGGAACTTGGAAAGGGTTTTGCGAGTGTTTTAGTTGGTAGATATGTTAATAAATGTTGTTGTTTTGAAATAGTCTTTGATTGGAATATTTTCTCTTAAGCCTTTACATGAGTGGAATGGTCCATCAATGAGAAGCTTGGAGATTAGAGCAAGAAAGTGATAAATTTGGGTCTTTCTGAAATGAACGGCCGCCTTCATTCTTCATGAAAGGCTTGATTTGTATAGGAAGATAGTAGTGGTGGTAGGAAGAGTGTAAGCACTAATTTGAATGGATAGAAGTGAGCACAATGACTACATTCATTACTGGCACTTTTGCTATCACCATATATGCAAGTATACCTTTGTGTGCAAACCCACCTTTAAGTCTATTTGTGTGCAAAGTTGTACTTATTGCAAGCATTGACATGAGCTGTCATACATGTTCTTAATATTGGATTTTTTTTTTATTGAAACGCATGGTGAATGTTAAATAGAGGAATATATACTAAACGAAGATGTAGGTTGACTACATCTTGTGTTCCTTTCTGGTTGATCTTTTTATTTATGTTCATATCTCATTGAGGATCAAATACTTTGTAATTAGAGTGGAGATTATCGAGATGCTTCAAGAGGCAAGTCTCTTTCTTTAAACAATGATAGTAAGTAGTACAAGAAAAGTAGTGAGAGTATATGAGCTTTAGACATGTGGCTTTTGAGATAAGAAGAGCAACATCTTTGATATCTCTACACACTTTGCGAAGGACTCCATTTTTACAATCACCATTCATGAATAAAACATGAATGAAAGTAGGGACATATTTTGGTTCAAATCTATATAACTTCACTCTGAAATGTCAAAAACCTATGGCAAGGTTTATTGCCAAGTACTTCTCAAAGCTTTTTTATAATCAAGAATATTCCTATTACATGCTTGAAATTTCCCTCGCTACTATAGCACACCCACTTTTCTCTATTTGCAGAGTTATGAAGTTTAAATGTTTACAACATTGTCTGATATTGCCAACTTTAGAGGATCTTAGGATAAATGAGGGACGTGTGATGATATCATGTATATAGAGCGTGTTGAATATTGTGAAGACATGGCATATTCAAGAGCTAAAGGAAGGATGATGGTAGCATTAGACCAACCTACAAGAGCAGAGAAAGTGAGGACTCTAGCCTTTCAAAGGTTGATGGCCACCAAGATCAATGAAGAAATAGCAACACAATTTCAAGATAATTTGACAGCACATGAATTTCTTGATTGTGGCTATGGTCATGACATTAGAATAAATAACAATGGAGATTTTACATGTCGTACAAGCCAACTTGATACAAGAAGCCGCCGTAGCTTGCCTATATCACCAAAAAAACGTAAGTATTTGAATACATTTGAGCTTTTATTCCTTGCGTATGTGTCCAATACAACAATACTGCAAGAGCGAGTAGTAACAAAATAAGCACTTTAAGACATGGTTGCATAAGTGGTATGCATGGCTCTTTAATCAAGTCATATTGTATCCATTTCTTTATACAAGCAATCCTTTGAAAAGCTATAAAAATTTGTAGAAAATCAAATGGTGAGAATATGTTCTATTGAACTTGGTCAATATGATTTTCACTTTTAGAAAGCTCATATGATTTAATTATTTTTTTATATTCCTTGATAAGCTACAAGTATTTGATAAATATAATATTTCCATATATTTAGTGACCATATGCTCTCAAATGAAGATCTTGTGCAATATTTCGAAACCCCAATTAGTGAACTTTAAACATGAGCACAATTGCTCTTTACACTTGTTACAATGTTGCTACACAATAAATAATAGAAGGCTAAAACCTTATAAGTATTATTTCATCCTCATTGACTCTCATAATTTGTGTATAAAAATAATTTATTTCTTGATACATGTCAAACAACGGGCAAAGACAAAAAATTGTCAAAAATCTCACTACATAATTGGATCTTTTTTCTTTTAATCTTAGGTTGCTACTCCCTCTGTCCCACTATAATTGTTCAGAAGGTTCTCTCAAATCTATCTTGGGAGGTAGATTTTAAAGAACCTATTGTACAATTATAATGGGACAGAGGGAGTATTATTTTGTTGGTAAGTATAAAATATTGCACTTTTTGGTTTGTTTCAAGTGAGGAGATGTATATGGAAAGGTACATTATATTTACTTTGGAGTGACACATGCAGGTAAACCCAAGTCTGAAACTTCCTCTATGATGACATTACCACTTCTTAAAGCAAGTTGGGATTGGGACGATGCAAGAATATATGGTAGCATTCCTAAAGGCAAATATGGAAATACCACATTCTAATAGTTAACTCCACGTTAGCTTCATTCGAGAATTAAATTCAACAAAATTCATTTTACCACTGGCGTACAACTATTTGAGTCATTACAGACATGTTGTAATGAACAAATGTTGTAATGAACAAATGTTCTTTTAGTGAATGTCTTTATATTCACGATTTTAGAATCAAGGTTTACAGTTTCTACTACACATGTGTATGTTCTATACTCATGATATAGATTTTTGATTAGGAGGTTTTAGGTTTACGTTTCTAGATTTGAAACTCTAAAAGATTTATGGCACAAATTTTGGTAGAATCCTTTATTTGAGAATCGTATCATGTGCTTCAAGTCTTGTAATAGCATATTGTAAGAGTGGAAATTGCAACTACGCAATTCACACACATTTATGTTGTTTCATGTTATTTCGGCATTTGAGCAAATATTATTGGCGAATTGTTTCATCAAAGTAGATCAACTCTAGAATAAGGTAAATTTCTTATATGTTATAACTTTGTAAATATAGATGCTTGTTAGTGATATTTGACCTTTGTATTTTGGAAAAATTGCAACTATATAATGAAGCGAAAATCTGGAGAACTAATTTATATTTAAGTTTCAAGACTTGAAGTTGCACTTTTGAGTTCAAGATTCTTTATTGGGTCTACATTGTTTTTAGAAGTATTTTTACATGCATTTATAAAATAATACAACCAGTTTTCTCATTAGGAGCAATAAGTGAAGTTTGTGAGTATTAAACACAATATTTAAGTAGAATTGGTGTTTGGTAATTTACCCACTTCCTACCATACATAGTTGGACTACATACATTAGTAGAAAACAATTCAATACAATAAATACTTGTTCGTAACTAATGACTCAAATAGCTATAAATCAATCCTATTCGGTTCTTTCTAATAATACACAAGAGTTGTTAGTTAGTGTTACAACGTTAATTTTGAACTGTAACATTAAATGTCACACGTCACCATAGTGTTTACAACACTAATTGTCAAACGGTAACACTAAATGTGAGAGCCTGCAAACTTTCTTGAAAGTGGAAAATCTATTGGAAATGGTCCAATTGGTGGCTTGAAGAAAAGACATTGGACATTGATTGCAATGGCGACCCAAAGTGAACACTAATCTCAAGAGAGTTGAGAAATAGTGTTCTTTACCAAAAGATAATTGTTACACTAATCTCCCCCTAACACTAATTAACAACTCTTGTGTAGTGATAATACAAACAAACCAAAAATCACCACAAAATCAAGAATTGGCAACCATACCAAATTTTAAGGATGGGGCTTTAACCTCAATTCCGTTAAAATGGCATTATGCCATGTGCCATTCTGTCACACCAAATCTTACATATGTGCTCACATGGAATGGTGTATTGTGTAATAATTATCACATTTTTTAATAATATCACTCCTTTATATACATTATCACTCATTTTTCATAATATCACATTAAAATTCTGTTATATCACATGGTTTTTGAAGTATAGTTCAGAAAGTTGAGGTGTGCCATTTTAGCGGCATAACGCCATTTTAACAGAATTGAGGATCTTTTTAAATACAACAAATTTGCTAATTCTTGCATTACATGCCTTGCATTTTTAGTTTTTTTGTGGTAATATGAAACACCTCTCTTTGTTACACTTAAATGCCCATGGGGTCTGAAACCGGTAGCCCAATAATTGATTACAACATCTTTTGGACTTAGGCATTATGAATAGTGCACTTTTTGAACTTGGGCATCATGAATGAACCAATCAATGATGAGCTTGCAACCTCCTACAAGGTTATGTACAACCCCAACCTACCTATTACAATCCTTTCAAAGCACAAAATCACTTATACAAATTGTGATGTGAATTGTAAAATTCACTTTTTGAATGCATCATAAGAAGGTGACTAGTGTGACATCAAAATATAAGTGAAAAGTTGAGTACTTTGAAAGAATATGTGCAAAGAAGGGCTCCTGTTTTCATGCTCCTTGGAATTTTGGATGTATTACAATTGACAAGTTTTGAATATCTCAAAACACCATTGCTTAGAACATGTATAGTAATAAGGGTGTTGTGGAAGCTATTATTGCCATGGTCACAATTCCTTTATCACACGTACACTACTAGTAATAGTGGTGCACATTTGCACTTTGGAGGTTTGTGACCCTACGTTCGTAACAAGAATGGCTAATTCTATGATCGTGGATTTTTGTTCTCTAGAGGGGATGGTAGTCACACCAATGGTGTGATGACCTCCAAGCATACATCCAAAAATAGGTCTAACAAACACTGTTCACCTAGTCTTGATAGATTTGAAGTTGTTGTTGTTCTTCTTCTTTTAGTAGTTAAGTGAATGTTGTTAAGAACTAAACCCGGCCAAATTCAACCATTTTCTACGTGATTTAATTACTATCTCAACACAAGACACAAGGAGCCTTTTCATAGGAATAGTGCCAAAATGAATAGTGTTACCACTAAGACACCTAGAATTATGTGGCCTCTAAACCAAGTGGGAAAAAAATGTGCTCGGGGATGTGTACTCACTTTCATGTCTCAACACGTAAGAATGAAGAGTATGTGAAGCACTTAGAAGAGGAATCCAAGATTCATAGCTTCAAACGCGATGGCATCAAATCCGTTGTTCCATCCCCCCACGGCAACCCCATTGAATCCGTATGTTTATCATCCCTAATAAGAACATGAAAACATGCAAAAAGACATAGAATTTTCTTGCATTCCACAATAAGAGTATGAAATATTTATGCACTAGAATTAAGGTTGTGATAGCATTCTTCATTATATCCTTTTGGCATCTAAAGTGATCAATGTTTTGCCTTGTATTACGGCTTCACGATCTCCTAAAACACAACATTCTCATGAGAATACGATACATGGGTTTGAACACATGTAGCAACAAAAGAAAAAATTGTTCTATACGACTTGTTTGCCAATGACTCAAATACTTGTATTGCAATCATAAATGTCTTGATACAATTGTTTTTGATCATTTTTTGACATATCGTAGAGGATTTTATTTGTTTTTTTAGTGTAATAAGTGTGATCTTTATATTATCTTACGCCCACCCATGTTTTTGCTAAACCTATAAAATTGAACAACTTGAGACAAATCCTCTCGTAATGGAGTTGCTACTTATTGTAGACGAGACTCCCAACCTTATGGCTACCCTAATTTACTTCCGCCTTGCCTTGAGGTCCATGATCTAATCATGTGGTGATCTATAAATTCATGTTTTTACTCGAGGAAGGTGCATTACGAACCCTACGATGTTTTCGCCTTGCCTCGAAATCCATGATAATGATGGAACCTAGTGATTTATAGGTTCATGTGTTTATCCGAGGAAAGGTGCAAGGTGTGCATTTCCTACCATGGGCTCGGGAGCAAGCCAAATACATGACCATCAATGGATGGATTCGCTATGTGAAAGATGGATCCGTCGAAGCCGTGTTCTCGGGGAAGCCGGTGTCCGTGGACAAAATGATGGATTTTTGCAAAACGGGACCCGGGTACGCAAAAGTCACGGAAATCGAGGCGGAAGCGTGCGATCCACCACCCGGAGCCGGATTTCAACAATTGCCTAAACACGAGTAATGCCTTTCGAAACCTTGCTTGTAGCACTTTCTATACATTTTAAACCTCCAAGCATCAAAATGAGTAAATAACTTTATTTGTTGAATAAATAGATAAATAAGAGCACCAGACCCTTGTGGGATTGGCGTGAATAAAATGTGTGCTCGACCTACCCTTGATGATATGCCCACATGACATAGCAAAAATTGTTTAATACTTATTGCTCACGCACACAATTGTGAGTTGGTTTTGAATGAGAGAAGTAGGGGTTGAGCTCAAACCACACTTTTGCAATATTGTTTTTTTCCATATACCTCATTTAGGGTTTTAGAACAAATAAAAATAAGATGCTTCAAATAAAAAAATTGCATACTTCGATTAAGGTAAATTGTACAATCTATTTGGCTTGGAGATATGTTGGGTCCAAAGAGAATGGAGAATTAAAGCCAAAAAGACTTGATTTATAACATTAGTTGTGCTTGTGCAATTTTTAAAATGTGCAAATTACTGCTGAGCTTCTATATTTCATGCAAGATGTGCCAGTCCAGCCAAAGTAAAAAGCAAAGAGGTATAAATGTGCTTTTCATGCTTCAATAAAAAAAACTATAATTGAATAATGTCTACTATTTAGATTTATCATAAAATAAAATAAAATATCTAAGGAATAATTTAATTTGAAGAAAATGGTATTGCATTGTAATTATATTGGGTTCTATGAAACATGTTACTTTGCCATCCGTTTTGAAATGCACTTGTTTCTAGATTAGGCCTTTTTAACCCTTTTCTGACTGGGGATAGACATGTACAAATGTTCATGCATTGGACATTCATACACCGTATCAGTAGGACCTTCCTGGCAATAGAGGATTAAAGATCTCATATTGAAGTAAATTTTGTGATTGATTGCAGGAAAAGATTGGAAAACCAAAGCCCGCAAGGAGGGAATCTTATAAATTTCAACTAAAAAAAGTTGGTGAGCCAACGGCTACGATTGGCAATAAGCGACCAAATTGATGACATGGTTTATTGAGATTTTAAAAATTAAAAGTCTTCAAATCACATTTAGAAATGGAGTATTTTTTGTAATGAATTGAAGTTCTATGATAACTCAATTTAGGTCAACGATAATTCAATTATTGATGTGCTAGTAAGGTTCCCGTCGTCCCGACGACGAAGCTCTTTATATGGGACATTTAAAACAGTATCCCGTGCTCAAAAAAATATTATGTTTATTACTTCTATATATGTCCATGTTTTTTGTTTTATTTTTTATTTTATTTTATATATATATATATATATATATATATATATATATACATATATATAATCCAAAAAAACATAAAAGAAGGTAGGTTGGTAAGTTCGTAGGTTGATAAGTTTGTATCTTGGTAGGTTGGTAAGTTTGTAGGTTGGTAGGTTGGTACCTTGGTGGGTAGGAAGGATTGCCGTATAGTATTTTATTATAGAAGTAGATGCAACTTCCATTTTGTATCACATTGTAATATTTATAGTAAGTCAACTAAGTTGCATGAATAGCTCAACCCCTAAATGCGTCTTGTTGCTTGTAACGGAAAAACACAATTTTGAAAAATGTGTTATAGATGAAAATGAAGGCAAGCTATTAACCGTAAAAGAATCTGTAGATTCTGTCAACCAAAATTCGAGTCATAAGGCCCACATAGATTGCAAGATTATAACATATAAGTCTGAAATAGAAACTACAAAATCTCATTGTTTTCACTTGATTTGAGGTGGAAATGCTATCAAACCCCTAAAGGCCCAATAGAATCACAAAGGTCTCATTTTCAATGCATTTTGACAACCTTGGGCCATTAGGGGTTGAATTTGGTTGTAGGCATTTATTAATTTAGCCTTGTTACGTAGTCAGTGCTTCATTATTAGTAGCCTAATCTCTTACTTATGTTAACACCTAAAGTCAAAAGGCCTTAAGATTCCAAAAAACCCTAAAAAATACCCTTTTTCAATGCAAGGTGCAAATTTTCAACTTTTGATGTATTTTAAGTATACAATTGTAAGAACTTGTACTTAACTTGTATGTTTATATGCATGTCAAATCTTAAAATCAAATTCCTTACCATTTGTGAGATTATAATGTTCAAAGTTGGAAAGTAAGTATTTTTGACTTGTTGGATAAAGGATAAGCGTTACTTTGAGGGCCCCGAAAACCATTTTGGAAGCAAATTTGATATGAGGCTCTACACATTCTTGTTCCTAGGTGAGTTAGCAACAATATGACCTCATACGACCTAAATGCTTGATTTCTCACATGGAGGTCTTCTGAAATTCAATTACAAAGGCAAGTCTTTAACAATAAAAATGGCATGTGAGGAATAAGTGGATTGATGGTGATATCATGCCTTAAAACGGAAAAAAACTTGAATAAAAGTAAAATCTCAATTTTTGGTGATCCTTTGAAGTTTTTGCGATTCAAATGATTTTAGGTAGATTTTGAGACTAAATGAGCACTTTGAGAAGTTTTGGGCAGGTTTCAAATAGTGTTTTCAAACTTTGACCATGAATATCTCCTAAAGTATGAGGAATTTTGAAATTGGAAAGAACTTTTCAAAATGGTATAGAAAAACTTTTCAACTTGCAAAAGGTTTTAACTTTATATGAACTAAATTTAGAGAGCTAGAGGCTGACCAAACCCTAATCAACCAAAATATGACCTAACCCTATTTGACAAAAACATGACCTCAGACGACTTTAGGGGTTGAGATGGGGAAGAGTGGGGGAGGAGAAGAAGAGATACTCCAACTTATTTTGAGGCCGGCATGAATAGAGTGTTCGTTCGAACTATCCTTGTATGTATGCGAGAGGTCATCACACCAATGGCGGGACTACGAACCCCTCGGGGTGAACAAAAGAGTGGGGGACCCTAAGTTTAAACCTAAAAGGAAGTACTTGTTTCGTTGTATCCTTATGGGGACTCAAATTGCTTATGGGGACATAAATTGCTTATTGGGGACTTAAACGAAATACTCCGGACTTATAAATGAGATCCGGTGGTAATTTCTGGAATAAGCATATATTGGTATTTTATACGAAGAAAATGACGAATCTTGAGTGCATAGACTAAGACCAACAACAACTAACTCAAGGTCCTTAATTCATTTTCTATGAATAAAATGTTCGTTCAACCTATCCTTGAGCAGACACATATTATTAGTTATAAAAATTTGGTAAAACCGTTGAATTTTACTTATTCTTATATGAGAAGGCTAAGAGAACCCTTCTTGTATACTAAGTAGAACTACAAACTCAACTATAATAAAGGATTTCTGAAAATTGTTGTATGAATGTGAGGAATTCTTTAAATTACTAATTTGGTTTGCAATGGTGAATTGCAAAAGTAGATTGCCCAAAATTAAAAGAACTATTACAAGGAAACTCTTGTAACACTAGAAGTGAATTTGACTATACATCCATTCAATTCTAAATATAAATCTTTACTTTTATTTTACCAATATTCATGAGGTATATAAACCCACATGGTTATGGATAGAAATATATAAGGTTGTAGTCTTGGTTAAGATAATAAGGCTTTCATTTATTTTTTCTCTTGCTCTTTCCTTTCTTACAATGTAAGTATATGTCAAGTATAGTATTGTATCAGGGTGTTGATACTCATTCTATGGTTGAGTAGTGGGTTGTAGTAGGGTGTAAAATTGAAATAGGGTATTTTTTTGGATGTTCGTACTTTCTTTGCAAGATAATGTAAAACCTAATTAACGTGCAATTTCCTAACTAGCTTGTAATAGCTTAATAATTAACCTATTACAAGCAAGTTACAAAACTACAAGTTAGTTAGATTTTACATTATCTTGCATAGAGAGATTCTCCTTATATTCTAAGTAGCACTACAAACTCAACTCTATGATGAAGGATTTTTGGACCTTGCTGTATGGGTACCTCGTTGTATGAATGTGAGGAATTCTTTAATTACAAATTTGTTTTGCAAAAGTAACTTGCACAAAATTTAAAAACCTATTATAAGAAAAACCTTGTAATATTAGAAGTTAATCCAACTATACATTCATTTGATTCTAAATTTAAGTCTTTACTTTTATTTTACCAATATTCATGAGGTATATAAATTCACATGATTATGGATAGATATTTACAATTTTGTGGGCTTGGTTAAAATAATAAGGCTTTCATTTTTTTTTTGCTTTTGCTTCTTCATTCTTACAACGTAAATAATTCTTATAATGTAAGTATATGTTCAAGTATAGTGTTGTATCAGGGTGTTGGTACTTTATATGGTTGAGTAGTAGGTTGTAGTAGGGTGTAAAATCGTAGTAGGGTATTTTTGGAGTGTTGGTACTCTCTATGCAAGATAATGTAAAATTTTACTAACTTGTACTTGTCTAACTAGCTTGTAATAGCTTAATAACTAACCTATTACAAGCTAGTTAGACGACTACAAGCTAGTTAAATTTTACATTATCTTGCATGGAGAGTACCAACATTCTAAAAATACCCTACTACAATTTTATACTTAACCATAAAAAGTACCAACACCTTACCACGGTACTATACTTGACCATATACTTATGCTATAAGAATGAAGAAGCAAGGGCAAAAAAAATTGAAAGTTAATTTTATCGGAGAAACCCTACAACCTATCATTGAGCGGACACATATTATGAGCTATAAATATTTGGTAACACCGTTGAATTTTACTTTTCCTTATACAAGAAGGCTAAGAGATTCTCCTTGTATTCTAAGTAGCACTACAAACTCAACTATGATAGAGGATTTTTCAACCTCGTTGTATGGGTACCTCGTTGTATGAATGTTCGGAATACTTTAAATTACAAAAAAAAATTGCAACGGTAAATTGCAAAGTAATTTGCATTTTAAAATAAAATATAATAAGAAAACCCTCATCACATTAGAAGTTAATTCCACTATACATTCATTCGATTTGAAATTCAAGTCTTTACGTTTATTTTACCAATATTTATGAGGTAATAAACCCTAGATAGAGATGTATAATGTTGTAGTCTTGGTTAAAAATAATTGGCTTTCAAATGGTTTTTGCTCTTGCTTCTTCATTCTTACAATGTAAGTATATGTTCAAGTATAGTATTGTATTAGAGTGCTGGTACTTTATATGGTCGAGTAGTAGGTTGTAAAATTGAAGTAGGATAATTTTGGGACATTGGTACTTTCTTTGCAAGATAATGTACTAATTGGCTTCGATTTTTGTAACTAGCTTTTAATAGCTTAGTAACTAACCTACTACAAGCTACTTACAAAATTGGAAGCTGATTAGGTTTTACATTATCCTTCATAGAAAGTAACAACACACTAAAAATACCCTACTACAGTTTTCTACTTGATCATGTAAAGTACCAACACACTACGACGGTACATACTTGAACACATACTTATATTGAAGCAAGAGCAAGAAAAAATTGAAAGTTAATTTTATCGGAGAAACCCATTACAATTACTTAAAAAACAATCTTCAATATTTCAACATAATTGCAATGTAATAAATGTATTAAAAGATGAACAATACTAATATTGAAAGTTGTATTTATTGATTCAATATTATAAGATAATTGTGTAGATTGACACCTCTCAAGAAATTAACTACAAAAGTCTCTGTTTATAATAATTGAGCTATAAAATCTACTATACATTTGATAATTCTACTAATCATCAAGACAATGCCATGTGTAGAAAACTTCAGCAACTACATTCATATAAAATTACTAACTTTGTACAAAGGCTCTTATTACGTGCACCTTGAATTGATATGTCATGATTGTATAGGTCTTATATCTCATACATGGTGCAATGAATCAAAAACGACCCTAACTAACCATTAGTGAAATAACCCTAATTTTTTTCGTCTATGTTTGGTCATCACACTGCAAAAAAACATGTACGAAATTAACGCTTAATTTCTCTTGGCCTATGTAAACCTCCATCCCTTCCTCTTTTTCATTATGATAACACGCCTTTACAACGTTTTGAGAGCTTCTATGTCAAGAAGCTCCTTCTATGCTAGCCTGAGCAAAGGGCTTGTAGCTCGAGTACTGCAATGAGCTATCCACGATTGCGTACGTGCTCTCTTCCCCAAGGGTGATGTAGACATCTTTGCATTCATTATTTCTAACTCCCAAAAAGAATAAGAACTTCAACTTTATTTGAAGCAAGCATGAATGAAGTGTCCATTTGACCTCTCCCGAGAAGAATGCCTGGAGGTCATTACACCAACGGTGCGATTTCTGACTCCCACATGGACAAACATCAGTAACAAAAGGTTGTCCTAGAGTTTTTTTTCAAACAAATGAGAAACGAATGACATCATTACAAAACTTACATTGAAATGACTAATCATGAACGATTTAATATCAAATCTTTCACGTAGAAGAGTTCATGTAAAGCAAAATTTATAAACCTAAGAGAAAAGAATACTTTCAGTTAGTCATAGCCAAAAACAATCTCTTGTCACCTCATTATTCAGTAGTGCATGGTGAGCTCACCAAATAGTTGGAAGTAGCAATACTCCCAGTATCGCGATGGTCATCAGAATGTGCATTTCGGGCATACGAACCAAATGTGCACATGAACAAAAGGCACACAATCCACTTCCGCGTTTCTAACAGACCCAAATTGAAAAAGAGTGAAGGAGCCTTGTAACATAACGCGAGAATCATGAGAAGATGACTTTGTAGATTGGAACGCCATTTGACACTATTCGCCATTTGCAAAAACATTCTTTTCTCTGGAAAACAAACCCTAACACCACTCAAACACGGAAATAGCTAAACAAAAGCTAAAAGAAAGAAGACAAGCTCCAGCTTGTACATACAGAATAAGCTAACACTCTCTCAATGTTGAACAGAAGCTATTTAACATTCAAAACTGGCACCCACAGTCCATACACAAGAAGCAGTACTTGATTGACATTCTACAAATTTCGCACATTCGTCTACAAAATCATGGTTCTTGTACCTGATGCATGAGACGAAGGAAGTATGCTCAAGAGATTTTGCTCTCTTTCTTAAATAATAAGCGGCACTTCCTCCTTCTCGTGCTGCTGCCATCATTATTGAGAGTAGAACATGCACAGCGGAATTAGGAGTCTGCACGACAACAACCGTTCAAATGCTTTCGTCAGCCATGGTCAGCAATGTGCAAAAAGCGAAGGACACAGACTGGCTATGATGCTGTAGTAAGAGCCTCAGTGTCTGTAATAACAGGTTTGGAAGTTGCAGAGGCCTCACAAGGATAATCTGCACATGGAAAGCACATGAATTGGCAGTGCATTCTGGTTTTTTTCGGGTTTCATCAACTTTGAAGTATTCAACGTCACTCCTGGTAGAGCTTATTGAACAAGTCTTCGTAACCATTAACCCTTTACCGCTCGCAGGGTACGAATGTTCACCGTGGAGACATTTTATCGACCGTATGAGGGCCTTCGCGGCAGTCAAAGGTTAAGGTATCTTGCTCGATAACGGCGTACCAAAGATGGAAATTTTTAGAGTAGGTTGATTTCTGGTGTACTCACTCTGAACATTTTTAGATTCAATCACTTTAGAAAACACCTACATATGAGTTGAACTATTTAAAAATTAATAACAAATTTTTTGGAATAATTGAGAAAATGATGATTATTGTTTTTTACTTACTTTGCCCATGCCCACAACTTGCTCATAGGGCGGATTTTTAATCATGACTTGCCACGCTGAAGATTTGTACCAATATTGAGCAGATTACGTTTTTCAAGACGCTTCTACAAAATGTTTGTTCTCAGCTAACATAGATGTAGATAATGCACCACCCTTCGTATATGTAAGGTAGCAATTCTTTTACAATGATCTAACTTCAAAAACTAAGAACCAAGTATACAAGAGCTGGAAAAGCAATATGTGATGTAATCTAATTTGATTATTTTAAGTGATGAGAATAGTTACACTTGAGAATTTGGTTCAGCGAATGCAGGGCCAGTTTATGGCACATCTATGATGAAGGTGTCCTCAATTGCTTGTACTGCAGCTCAATCATGGCCGTGCACTGCAGATACCCCTCTTACATTTATGTAAGGAATCAAGCAAGAAAAGCGAGGGGGGCTTCAATGATGCACGACAACAAGTACTATCCATTTGAAACACGTTTGAAAGGATTTAACCCCTAAACGCGCCGAATGTCGAAAAACGACATTTTGGATGGAAGGCAGCAACTTTGAATAGCCATATCTTCTTCATCCGAGGTCCGTTTTGGATGAAATCACTTGGGTTAGGTTCCAAATCAAGTCTAGTTTGCGTTGTAAAATTTGCAAGCCCATACAATAAAGTATGAATTAATGGAATGCACTTTAGTGAAGACAGCGCTTGCTTTTGGGTTTTCAAGCATGGGGCATGTATTACCATTGCAAGCCAATTATGTGAAATTAAAAATAGTTTTCATGATTTTTTTTTTCATGGTCATGATCTTAAGGTGATTCTTAACAACTTTGTAGTGTGAAGTTTTTTGATCCAAATGATTTTGCTATTGGATTTGCAATGATGTTTTGTCAACGAGAAAAAGTGAGAAAATGGATGATATTTGAGGAGCTATATCTCCTTCATCCACCGTTGGATTTCAACTTAATTTTTGGGATGGCCTCCAATTAGAGTCTAGTCTAAGTGGTAGAAACCTTAACAAGATCGAAGGTGTTTTGAAGATAAGGCATGAAATTGAATGCAAAGGGTCTAGGTTTGGACTATTTTTCCTTTGTAAAATTTTTGCGTTTTTACCATTGCATGGCTTTTATTTGAGCCAAGAAATTTTTTTGATGAATTTTTGTTGGGTAAAGGACTTATTAAGATGAAGGTGAACATCTCTCTAGTTGGTAATTTTTTCATTGCAATAGGTATATTGGTAGCATTTCCACCTCAAAGTGAAAATGATGAAATTTTGCAGTTTGTTTTTAGTATTAATATGTTATGATCTTCCGATCTATAAGGCCTCATGACTCAAGTTTTGGTCCACATGATCTTGGATAAGTCTATTACAAGTTTGTACGGTTGAGATCTTAATAGCTTCTCTTGATTTTCATCTATGAGGATTTCTATGGAAATGTGCTTTTCTGCTAAAAATAGGCTGGCGCGTTTAGGGGTTAAGGTCGACTGCTCTAAAACCACCAACTTAAGGATTCTGAGCTTTTTTTTGCAGAGTTATTCTTGGGGTATATTTTTCCCATGTAGGAAAGTTATTTTCTAACGGAATGCAAATTTTTCGAATTTTACGCCCAATATCTTGAAATAGATACAAATTTCGAAGGTAAAAGTACTTCGTGACCCAAACCCGATCCGTAGGTTTTCCCATTGTCACACCATGCGGTACCCAAAACCACCGACTTTTTTTCATTGCGGGGATTGGTCAATATTTGGTGTTTCTGGATATCAACTGTGGTGGTTTAAGAAAGGTCTACATATCAGAGATGGGGAAGGTGGTGGTTTTAGGACACTCGACCGTATCTTTTTATTTTCCTCACATAGCAACTTGTAACCATTCATGACCCAAGACTTGTTCTTGATGAAAGAAGGATATGGTAGAAGTACCTAAAACCACCAGCACCCCCACTATCAACATGTAGGTCTCCCAATAACCGCACCTAGCCTGAACTAGCATTGTCAGAACACTCAATTCAAACTGACCAATCAAAACAATAAAAAAGTTGGTGGTTTTGGGTCGAATCATGAATGGAAATTTGTACCAACTAAGGTGGTTTTTGCATACCCTATAGGTTGATTACGGGTCCTGCAGTACTTTACTGTTTGAAAATTTGTATTATTCGTGTGTTTCACAAAAAAATATAAAAAAATTGCAAACCTTCCTAAAAAGTATCTTGCCACCCAAAAAAAATTACCCATTATAAATAGACCAGCTACAAATGGGCAAATTTTCTTATGTTGGTGGTTATGGGTACTTCGACCATAGTTGACGTAATTTAGCATCTTCTTATACTCCCTCCGTCCCATTTATATTGTCACATAGGTTGTACATTGGGAGGTAGATTTGAGAGAACCTACTGGACAATATAAATGGGACAGAGAGAGTATATTTAAGGCACATAGTTTGTATGTTTTGTTTGTTTGTTTGTGACGGGCGAGAGACGACCGGTTGGATTAGGCTGCATGAGGTGTTGTTGGAAGTGGGTATTTTGTAGAGGTGCAAGGCGACGGTCGGATTTCAGGACGGGCTTGTGGATCTGGGATATTAAATTTCTAAGTATTTGTTGAACCAGAAACTACAAAAAATGACTTGATTTTAGATGGAGCAGAAAAATGAATATGACCTGGTTGCACAAGAAGCACATCTTTTGGAACCTTAGAAAATTATGAGAAATAGAAAAGTGGGCCTACAAGCGAAGAGATATGCTTGTTTTTTTTTTTTTTTTTTTTTTTTTTTTTGGGTAGCAGGGAAGGGCATGGTCAAAGTATTTACGTGGGTATAGCAACGCTACGCGAGCGTACTAGTAACATATAGTTTGTTAAGGATTCTTTCTACCCTACCTCGTGGTCAGTTTTGACATAAATTAATTCAAACCAAGAATGTTGAATGTTTTGGAAAATTATATGTTGGGATTTGTTGAAAGTGCAGAAATTATAAAGCTTTATTGCTTAATTTTTGAAAAAATTATAGTTGTTTGAAATTGCAAAATTCAAAGACTAGAGAGGAAAATATAAAATTCGAGATATAGAAAAAAAATTGCTTCAAATTTAAAATATAACCCATTCTCAAACCAAAATAAAAAGTCTCAATCTTGTATCAATACAAATACTATGATAATGGTAAATACTATATTAAAGTTGCTTTATAGGGCATGTTGATGAAGCATCACAATGGTCTTACTCTACAACCACCATATGTTGTTTTGTCTTCATATTGCACTGTAATTCAAAACATGAAACACATAATTAAAACTCATTGGTCATGGAAATGATTTTAATTTTGCAAATCAAATTTTCAAATCGAAAAATGCATACCTAAACTATTATACATGTGAAGCGTATTTCTTGTCACTCTTTCAAGCCTGGCCCCACCATTGATAGTGACCCCACAAAACACCGAAAGGGCAGACTAAACATCCTGGCAAAGTTCAAAATGCAGAACATATCTATTTCTATTACCGAACGCTTTGCCTAGTAAAAATGAATTCATTTCGTTTCTCGTGTGTTGAAAGTCACCACGATCTACGATAATCTGAACCTACGAAATACCATTGCTATGTCATGCACAAGTCATTCAATAATCTATGGTTATGACTTTATAAATAAGATTATTTTGTCGCTCCGCAATATGTACTCGAAGATTGTCTTGAATGTATTACAAGTAATAAATATGAGACATTTGTAAGAAATTATCGCAAGACAAAAATAATCCGTTTATTCACTTTTTTCATTGTAGAAACATCATTGCAAATCCAATACCAAAATTATCTCAATCAAAAATCTTCCAACTAAAAAGTTGTTTGTTTTTATCTTAAGATCATGATTCTAACAAAAGAAAAATCATGAGAACATTATTTTATGTTTCCTAGAATTGCCTTACAATGGTAAAACATGCCCCATGTTTGAAAACTCAAAAACAAGAGGTGCCTTCACTAAAATGCATGCCATTTATTCATGATTCATTTTATAGGTCTACAATTTTTACCACACAAAATATACTTGATTTGAGACCCAACCAAAAATGGAATGGAGACTCTAAATGAAGAAGTTTCGATCTTCAAAGTTTTAAACCTTCATCCACAATGTCATTTTCGACATTTGGCATGTTGAGGGACTAAGTGTAACATGTTTCATAAATTTATAATGTGGTTCCTTTTAATTCTTTCTTTGCTACTTTTAACTACTTATAGACTTGACCACTACAGAAGTAATACATCACAGCTTGCCTAATTGGGAGTGCTTGGACGTTTAAAGGTTTATGTTGAAGACATATGCTTAAATGCCAAGGCCAAATATTTGGGCTATAAGAACAGGCATGTTTATCCTAAAAATAAATGAAATGGTAAAAACTCCTACAAAGATCAAACCAATGACAAGCCTAACAATTATATAAGAAGAAGAATTCTAACAATAGAATATCCGCTTGTGCCTCGAATCTTGTAGTTCAATTTCTCCTACTCTTCTAATTTCGCCCAATTAGAGGATTTTCACTACTCTATTAAAACCCTAATTGGAGGCCACAAAGGAAGTGGTTGCTTTTGACCTAAAAATGAGGTGCAAGAATGCAAAGGGAGGCATATGGATTCCTCAAAGTTCTAGAGATATCACTTAAAATGCCTAGAAATTCTCATCGTACCAATGCAAGCATTGTGTACAAATAATTCATGTTGATATATTATTGTCAATCGAATCTACCTCACGGTTACCGGAGCATGAGAATATTGTCATTCTTTCAAATATCAAATAAATATCAATGCTTAAAATTATTCATACTTATATCTTTTTCCATACTTGTAAATGACTATAATTAGAGAATTTTTTCAAATGTTAGAAGTAGGAAGAAAAACGTATGTATGTGGAAAAATCCTGAATGATGAAAGTCAAATACATTGGGTTTTTGACAGGGTTTAAAAGCAAACACATGTCTATGTTAAAAAGGAATGTCTAGGCCAAAAAATACATGCCTCCATGAAAACGTATGCCTATCTGGATAAAAAACCAGTCCATGCAAAATGTAAACGATGCAACATTCCAAACACGCTACTCTGACGCTCAGGACCATCAAGCATTACTTGTCTTCTTCCTCTTGTACACCTTGTCAAGCACCGCTAGAAGTTGTTGTTGCTGCCTCCTCCTCCTCTTGCTTCTGCTTCTCTTTGTCATCGACTGCAGTAAAATTCAAGAAAATAATCTTATGTTATCTACAAATCTTTCCGGCCGAACTTCAAAGTTAAAAATCTATAATAAAAGAGGCAAGGAGAGAGCCAAACAAGGCAACGTAGAAGAAAACAAACCAAAAGAAACAACAAATACTAGAACTCTTACTATGTAAGAAATATCACAAATCTCGATCTCTTCATTGTTTGATTCAAAACGATTTGTTTGCAAGCTGGAGCAATCCCAATGATTGACCTTGCCAGCATTGTCCTAGTGTTGTGCAAAACACGAATATGAGTTTAAAGAACTAAATTCCGCGAGAGATACAACAACGGAAAACTGTTGTCTGACACGCTTTCCTAGAAGAGAGTGATAAGAGAAAAATTAAGATTAAAATTAAAAGTTCATCATGTGCAGCCCAATTGCAATAAGTTACCGTGAAGCCGCGAAGGCTCCTAATATAAATTGTTAACTTATGTTTATCTTAGCATACTCTATAATTTGTTCGAGAGCATAGAAATTACACAATGGAGTAATTGTTATCTTCCAGCAGCTCGTGTGCTCACTTTTAATATGGTGGATAATCAAGATTATCTGTGGTCTTTGTACATGTGCAGTCTTTGGCAAAACATTTACCACTATGCTACATAATATCGAATTAACATCACTTCTAATTCAAGTTGTGCCAAGAGTTGAAAACATGTCTTCACTTGCAACCACATTTCCCATTTAAAGTGCATCACTCTTTCATATTATTTTAAATTTTGTGATACAAAATTGAAACCCTACACAATAGCTAAAATAATTAATAAACAATTAGCATGATCTTTAAATCTACGTGGTTAGTACTCAAATGATTGTGCAACATCTCGAAGGAACATTGGCTAATTTATTGATGTTATAACTCCAAAAGGTTTAAACATAGAGTGTTCATTTAATCAAATACTTTCAATACAAGATCTAATACTCTGCCAACAACCTTCAATTGGTGCTTCTTGCAAGATAATAAATCTATTGCCACCTTACAAAATTTAGTTTAATTCAGATCTTGTACTTCTACATTATTTGACTACCGATTTCATTTGAAAATAGGCAAATAATAATTTACTTAATAGTCATATGAAAAACATATAAAAATTAGAATTCACCAAACTTACTGCATACTTGTGTATATTTCTTATATAATTTTAATCCTATGTCACCACAAGTGTTTGTCATGTTGGACAATTTTAAAATCCTCAAAAGCTTCAAATTTGTGTGAAATATGAAGAATTAAAAACATGAAAAAAACATGAAAAAAAAAAAAAAAAAAGTTAAGAGAGGTGCCCAACAAAGGTACAACTCTACTGTCAAATTTGTCTAAAATTTTACCATAGCACCCCTATCATGATTTAAGCAACCAAATATTTTGACACAATAAAAAGTAGAAACATCTATATATAAAAGTTTAAATAATTGATTGATATAAATGTTAGTATCATAACCATAAATCACTTAAAGCCATAATCTACTTAAAGCCACTTAATTATTACACTCTTGAATATACACTAATCTAACAACCATTTGGCTGAACACATCCAAGAAGAACCTTAGAAGATCAACGAATACATCTATCAATATCATCTCCTGTAGTGAGAAATAAGATGTGATTATTAATGCCATAAATGACTTTTAGATACCATACAAATTGGATCATGTCAACAACTGTAAACTTCCATCGAGAATCTACATATACGAATAATTCTAAGTAATATTTCTTACATAGTAAGCTATAAGTTACACATATCATATTTTCAAAACATACCTTATTTTGAAATTGGCAAATTCATTGAGAAGTATTTCTAAGATAATTGAGCCCGTTTGATTTTCTCTTTGGTTTCAATTTCCACCCACTTCTCAAAAACATACATTCAACGTTTTGTAAGTGTATGATGATGACAATGTATATATGGATTAAATGAATGTTTAATTATTTTTTTTGTTGTAACCGAATGTTCATTATTGACATCACTTCTACGTAGAGGTTTTCAAGGTTTGATAAAAGAAAACATGCATATCAATACAAGATATGAACAAGTGATATACAATTTGCATCAATTGACGTTATCTTTATATATATTGTAATGTTGTATATATAAAATATATATATATATATATATATATATATATATATATATATATATATTTATATATACAACATTACAATATATTTCTAATTGCAAATCAAGTTGCAACAAATCTAAATACAAAGACTTACCAACAAAAGACAACATAATTACTTAGTTCATTCTATCTGATATTCTTTCAATGGAAGACCAACCTTTAAGAGATCATGGTATCATTATGAACAAAAAAATGGTATTTTTAGTCTTGAAGTAGAAATTCTTGGCGGAAGTCATTTCCAAGAGCGATTAAGAACACCAATACTTGAGATTAAAGCTTTTTTTAAATTCCTTCACACTTTCTCTAGTGGTGCAACATGGTCCCTCTAACCCCACCGTTATACCGTATATAGAAATAGGGGGAGATTTGGGGCTATATATACGCTAACCTCCCAGAGGCATTGTTATTCTTCTTCTCTTTTCCCGAAAACATTGACCATTTAGCAGATGGAAATCTATGGCAAATAAATGCCAAGAAAAAGAAAGCTTGGTTGATATGAAAGGATTCCAAGTTTTACTATGATCAACCAAAACATCCACAAGAATTTTTATTTTTGTTTCTCATCTTTGGTTTAGGACTTTTGGGTCTATCTTTTCCTCCTAGCATAAATATCTTGATCTTGTGCAAATATTTTTGCCCTTGTTTCCCACTAGTCACAGCTACATTGAATTTCATATCTGATACTTTGATGATTTTTGAAACATTTTTTTCACCTTCCATCACCATAATTGTATTATCATCAACTCCATCATCGGCATCTTTATGCACTATTTTGCCTTTCCTTTTCCTCCCACAACAACTACAACAACGATTATCATTCTTACGGGATCTTGATGATCTTTTTATTATAATTGGTGGTGGAATATGATCTTCCGGTGTTCTTGGAGAATACTCATGATAATCGCATTTATCGAGTGCATTAGGATTTGTATATACTCTTGGATGTGTAATTGGTTTCCTTGTTCTTCTAAGCTTAACACGAGCAATAGGTGTTTTGGAGCTTGTATAGACTTGCTCAAAAAAGTTGTTCATATAGTGCTTTTTATCATCAACTTCCTCATTAGACTTGGTTTGATCAACTTTTTCCTCATTGAATATAGTTTGATCGTTACTCTTTTCATCTACATTGCAATTAGAAACTTGATCTTCCGAGGACTTGTTGTCATCAAAGGTGCCATATGCCTCACTAAAACCATTAGGATTAGTAAAATAGTTTGGTTAGTCAATTGATCCATATACTTTTATATCATTTCAACATTTAGAATGTCAAGAGGAACTTAGAATCATTGCATATTTACATGATATTCTTATTGATAAAAAAGCTTTACAATTGAAAAATATGTAAATGCTACATGTAAACATTTGTATGTGAATGAGCTCATCACTTTGAACATAAACTATGACATATCAAGTGATTCAATTAGGTAATATGTTGAAAAGTACCAAACGGCATTATGAACAAAAGTTCTTGCACTTTCACTCTTGTACACCTTTAAAAATGGAATGAACTTCTAACTTTGTAGTAATAAGTTTTAAAGTGCTAAGTATGCACTTTCAAAATATTAACTTTCTCAAAACCTCCAAGAGCATACATTTTCAAATATAAGTGAGTACTTATATATTAGACTTTTGTCATGTTCACATGTTTCAAATGAGTAGAACAAGTGAGTTTGAGATTACTTTGATTCGATCATTTGATCTTGAGCTTCATCGTTCTTTGATGTTTTTGGTGGAAATTTGATGTGCTTAGGTAATGAAAAAGTTGGTATTGGTGTTAAAGATGGTGGTGACTGTTGGAGTAGGTTTGGTTGTCTTGATATTTGCAAAGGTGATACTTGTCGTACATAAGGTCTTGGTGTTACAGGAGATTTGTTAACTTGCATTTCATCATAATGTAAATTAGGAGGAGGCATAACCCATGGTTGTGTATGTTTGAATTTTGGTTTATGGCGATCTTCTCTTACGGACTTTACGTAATGCCTTGCACTTGGTGGTGTGGGATCTCTATCTCTTGTACACCGTATAGGTGAAGGAGAATCTAGTGGAGTAGGCTTAGTGAAACGTCTTGGACTAGTCATTTTTGAATTGATTCTTGGACTTTTTAGTACAGGTGTTGCTTTGGTCCAAGGGGATTGGGATCTTGGAGTTTTTACAGGTATTGGTTCATCTTGAGAATCGCTTTTATGAGCTTTACAATGAAAGTCTTTATTTTTTGTGTTGATATTTGGTCTAGGCTTCATTCTTGGTGTGGCATTTCTTGAGTTAGGTGGTTCCAATTGATTAGATCTTGGAGTTTTCATTGACTTATATTCAGGAGCAAATTCATGAGAATTACAATGATCATCTTTTAGCTTTGAATTTAGAAAATCTGTACTGCCAATGTTTCTAGGTGAAACATTCTTAGATCTTGGCGACCCAAATTGATGAGATTTGCAGTGTTGATCGGGAGATTTTGCTGGAAACTTTGGTACACCCGTAATTTTCTTTCTCTCAGTACCACATTTATCTCTGTTGAAATTGTGTGATTTACAATGCTCATCGTATTCACTTTTACAATTTGATGAGTCCAATTCTTCATCTTGAGATTCACTTGAACAATATGACGAGTTTGATTCATTATCTTGGGAATTTGTAGGTACTTGTCTTGCAGCAGAATAACTAAATGATTGTTTTTCTAATTTTTGCACACCATCTTTTTCATAGCTTTGACAAGTTTGAAATTGTGAGTTTATTAGATACCCATTTGTAGGGCAAGATTCATTATTATGTATAATTGGCTTCTCTATCTCAGTATTGTTTCTTTTATTAACTTGTGTATCGCATGATTCATTTGGATTCCTTCTCTTTGGAGATGGTTTATCAGATTGCTCACATTTAGATAAAGGTGAACTTGAACCTCCAGATTGTTCACTTCTCGATGACGATGAACTCAAAGCCCTTGACTGCTTACTTGCAACCAAAGCCTTTGCTTGTTCACCTTTTGCTAAAGCTTTACTCAATGCACTTGATTGTTCACTTCTTGGCAAAGCCAAAGCCCTTGGTGTAGTTTCCGTACTAGTACTTTTACAATTAGAACTCTTAATTCTTGGTACTGAATTTTGACTTTGATTTGAATCATTTTTATTTTCTCTTTCGATTGTTTCTTGTTGCGACCTATAATGAAAATCTTCATCGGAATTCCCCAAATTCCTAAAGTTTGTATCATCATGAATACTAAAAACAATATCGGTTGTGGAAGTTCCAACATTGTATTAGTTGTTGTATGTGAAAATTGCACTTTTTTCACAAATTGGCCATCTTCAGGAAGGGGACAAGATTCAATTTTATTTAAATCGGTATCATTTTCTACAATATCAGTGTTGGGATTTAAAGCTAGAGTAGTATCTGGCTGATCATTTAAATCATTTTCCACAAGTGGAAATATATTTAAATGCTCATCATCAGTACCCCTCTCAAAAGGTTTAAAACTCTAGAATCTTTTTTTTCTGGTGCATCTGTTCTTAAACATATTTCTTCATCCTCTATGGAATCTTTCTTGCTTGATGTGGACATCTTGCTATTTTAATTTTTTCATTGCAATTCAAATTGTCCAAATCAAATAAATACAATATCAATTGCGGTGTTTTTGTTTGCTATAATTTATCTCTACAAAAAAAATCAGATGATTTTGTTACAGAAACAATGTTCTTGTTCATTGACGTCGTTTTATTTTTTCTGAAAGATATACTAAAATTTGTGATTATTATAGGTTTTTATGATATTGTTGAGATTGTTTGAAAGGTGAATATTATTTGTAGTTGAGTTTTTAGTTTGCATGTATAATCTCAAAAACCCTACTTGATTATTGACATCAAAGCTGGGATGCAAGTGTTACATCTAGTGTCATTCTGATTTCTATGTTTTATTCTGATGAAATTTAATTACTTTCCAAAGGAATCAACTGAATTAATGATCAATTGCAAGTAGGGTCTATTATTTGATTTGTGCTTATAGTTTGAATGTGGCTACTCAAATAGGTTTTATCAAAGATTTTTGACTAATTTATAGTGTACACAATCTTATGTCTATATAGACAATCATTATTTTATATAACTCAAGTAATTTGAATTCTCAACAAAATTTTCTTATTCTAATCACATATTATTATATAGTTAGTGAATGTTAACAAATATAAGCACACTTTGACTTTGTGGTATATGCTTACACCCTAAAAGTACATCTGAAAAGGTTTCAAATGATATAATACAAGATAACATTTTTTATCATGAAATTTCACACATATGATGTTGTGTGTAGCTTACAACATGTGGATTCTCAAATTTGGTTTAAGATTTATCACTTAAGGACTAATAATTACATGTGATACCGAATCTATTGACAAATATCAATGGTTCTAAAAATAATAATTCAAAAGCGTGATCTAACATGATAAATCAATTGAAATACAACACTTTAAAGTTTTAAGGAGTTTCAAATGTACCGAACTTCCATGTTTTATGCTAAGAAAGTAAATCAATGCTCAAAATAAGTATTTTTTGGATTTTATTAAGCTTTCGTAAACCCATTGGCCACATTTAGCAAAGGGTGACAATGGGCAAAGATATTTTGGTTTTGTTACATTGAGATACCGAACATTTATCTAAACAAAAAATCCAAAAACTCGAGCTTTGAAGATTTTGATCTACGTCTATAGACAACATTTTAGGTAGAGTACATCATATTCGGAAAAAATGCAAAAATTTGATAAAATATACAAAAATTAATATAAATTTAATATCTACAACCCTCAAAAACATGAACACTATAAGGACACTATTTTTCTAATATAAAATTTTGGCTAACAAAATTGTTGTGCAAAACATACAATAGAATAGATTTTGTCAATAATACATAATAATCTTGTAAATCCCACAAAGAAAGTTTTTTTAGTATTATTTATGGCTAATTTCCAAACATATGTCTCTTTATGATCCTTAACGTATTAGTTCCAAATTATTAGATTCATATTAATTTGAAAAATTCCACCCTATTGAACTTCGTCTCTAGATCACACTAATATCAAAAAATAGCAAAAGTTTGAGGGAAAAATGGGCTTTTAAAAGCAAAAGAAGTGTTGTGTTGCACAAACCAAAAACAATAGTTTATAGCACATAAAATGCATGCCATATTTTCATACCATCTTGAATTGACTGTTGCAATTTTATATTACAAAACTAGACTTACTTTGGAATTGACAAACTACGTTCATCAAAAAGTAACAATTAAAAAAATTGAATTCAAATTTTAAGATAATGGCCTCCAAAAAGTTAAATTTCACTCTGGATCTGGAAGTGACATCTTGTGGGCCTTCTTCGTATGAAAACTCAAAGTCTATAATTTTAAATACTCTATGCCATTTTACAACTCAATAACTCAACCTCTCGCCATAACAACGTCTTCAGAAATGGTCCTTAGTCTATGACCTAGAATGTACTCATAAGAATGGATACACATAATTGCAAATTTAGCATGATCATAAGGTACAACCCCATAAACCCGTGCATATTACAAACAAATACTCGTACCGTAGAAGAGGGAGAGGAGGCTCAAAGTCCCAGAAGCGTATTGACCAACCAACGACAATATCTAGACACAAGATATCGCAGGCGCTCCACAATCGCCCAACATTCATCCGAATCCCTTTGAAAACAACAACAGAGCACTAAAATTCATCCAAGACACCGAAAACATTCATCTGTGGGTCCTCCTCATGGCTGGCGGAGCGACGCCAGGAGTCCGCAAGCGAGGGAGGGAAGGAAGGCACTTTGTCAAATCACTTCCATGCTTCCGCCATAGTTATAGATCTGCAAACCCTAAGCCTGTCTCCTGTCCTTTCCTGCCCGCCATGTCGACCTGCTAACCCCTCATCCCTCCCCGCTTGCCTTCGCATTGCCAGGCATTTTTTTCCGGGCGCTTTTTCATCAAGTTTTGAGCAATTGGCGCCCATTTTCGCGTTCCGGACAGGCGCTCACGGTAATCACTTCCCATTCATGGCTCTCATTGCTAAATTATCGATCACGGCCTTTGCATGTTTGTTTTTGCCCTAATTTTTGAATCCGTCTCTCTCCTCTCCTGCATTGATCGGTGAATCCGTTCGAAAATTCTACTCTTTGTTTGTGATTGAATTTTGCGAAACTACGTGGAGAGATTGGAGTTAGAGGAAGAGATGAGGATTAGGGGAAGATATGAGGATTTTATTTTATTTTTTTATTTTTTTATTTTTGTTTATTTTTGTTTGATTTCAATTTTCTGGGGCGGCATTTGACATTCTGGCTGCATGTGAGCAGCGGCGGGATGGAATCTGAATCTCGGTTAGGCCGCATGGTGGACATGTCGTCGATGGGAGCAGGATTACAAGGCTCGGGTGGCGCAGCGCTTGGGCTCGGGCCTTCGTTGGAGAGTTCGTTGCCGCAACCCTTGTATACCCGGGGCTCTGGGCAGGTGAGTCATTGCATGTTTCTTTTGGAGGTTTAGGAATTCTTGATCAGAGAGCTACATGATTCATGTTCGAGGGGTTTGAATTTTCGAAAGGATGAAGGTGATACAATCATCTTTGTACTTCGGAGTATGTTCACTCCTGTTAACAATCTTTTATGCATGCAATGAGAGCTGGAACAAGTTTCTTGTTTTGTGTTTGAGGTCAAGTTCATTGATTGCTAAATCGCTAACCCTTCCTTTATCTACAGTCTAAAGTAGTTGATTTAGGATGAAGGTGATAGAGTTATCTTTGTACTTCAGAGTATGTCTTCTTCTGTTTAGACATTATGTCAACAATCTGCCATTCCATGCAGTGAAATTTGGAACTAGTTGCGGCTTTGCGTTTGAGATCGATGATTGCTAACCCTTCGTTCACCTTCGGTCGAAGTTGATTGATGTAATTATCCGTTAAGTTCTTCGTACGTAGCAATTTTTTTTTGTATCTTTGGTTAATGAACGAATAGTGCTGGCGATTGTTGTTAGGTGATGACAGAGGAGCAACTTGAGACGTTACGACGACAAATTTCAGTATACGCGACCATCTGCCAACAGCTTGTTGAAATGCACAAAGCGAGCGTTTCGCAGCAATCAAGTCTTCCTGGTCAGTCAGCAGAATTGCTCCTTATCGGCATGATAGCATTTGGCAATGCTAGCTATTCTGCAAGGCTTCGTATTCGAAGTTAAAGGCTTAGTTTGCGCGCTGAAATTCTCTATGTGCACTACCAGGACTTTTAGCAGGTGGTCAGATCACGTCCATGGAGCAGATGACCGGAACGCCTACTCACAAATCAACAGCGAGGCAACGGTGGACACCCAGTCAACATCAGCTGCAAATATTGGAGAAGCTGTTTGAGCAAGGCAGTGGTACACCGAACAAGCAACGCATCAAGGAAATTACTGCGGAGCTCAGTCAGCATGGTGTAATTTCAGAGACAAACGTGTACAACTGGTTCCAAAATCGCAAGGCTCGAGCCAAAAGAAAACAGCAATTGGTAACCAACTCTTGCTTCTTCCTTCTGTTGTGAATCTCTTTTACAAAGACTTAATTGGGATAGCTGCCAACATGCATGTAACCTTATCTGCAGGTCGCGCCCAAGGATGGTGAATCAGAAGCAGACACAGACGTGGAATCACCAAAGGAAAAGCGCACGAGGCAGGAGGGCGATCAAATGCAAGATGAATCGGGAGCTGTTGGTGATACGAATGGTGGTAGTTCTGACGGAGGAGGTAACGGGGTCCCTGAGCAGAGAACTGCCAACTTTGACCAGCAAGATGCTACCTCATCTGCGCTCTTGCACTCCCAGACCGATACGAAACCTGATGTATCATCGTTTAACAGGGGCACAGGCTTTGATCCTCATAGTTTGTCTCAAGGTAGGCACTTGTCCTCCGTCCTTGTCTCAATATCACAGTGAAAATCGTTCTCTCCAACTTTCATCTGAAAACAACCTTAACGAAAGTGAATCACCACATTGTATGATATTCACCACGTCGTTTATGGGATATGAAGTTTAGAAGCAAGTAAAATCTCACTTTCGGTTCGTGCCGACCTAAATTCGGATAGAACATTCGAAGATTTAGATCTCGTACTGCTTATCTTGCAATGACTGATATGACGGATGTCGTTCATGTTGGTCAGGCGTTTCTCCCATGATGAGTTAAGAGTGGTATAAGCAGCTGGTTTGGGGGCTTTAATGTTCGTGGTAAGCTCCGACTCTTCCTGGATCAATCATTTCATCAGTGCTGATCTCAATGCGTTTCTCGGTGCTTAACGGTAGTCAGTTGAGTACCACTCGGTTCCGAAACGACCTGCAGGTAGGAAGGGTACTTTCAATCTGGGTTGGGAGGTTCATGGCATACGACTGACTTGGGGCGTGGTACTCGTGAATGCATGCAGGGTTGGATAGGTACTGTATCAGTCTGAAAATTAAAAAAGGCTTGGAAGCTTGGTGCCCAGATAGAATAGGATAAGGGATGGATGAAAGTGCGTTACGTGTTAGCCATTGCTTGCACCCGATGTGGTGTGCCCTGAAGGGACTGAGCCACCCGCGGATGTCAGAAGCAGTTTTTTTACTTATTGCAGCAATTGTGCTTCCTCCCTTGGATGTTATAGAATAGATAGATAGACAGATAGTTGTGATTCATGTTGTTTTTCGGGAGATGTTGGACAATTGAAATCACACATGCATGTGTGTCGTGGGGTTGGGTGATCAAAGGGATTTATGAACGTGGCCTGCTTTGATGTGCCTGGACTGATTTTGCCACCTGTCTGGCTTTGATGTGCCTGAACTGATTTTGCCACTTCACTTTTATATATTTTCTTTTTATCAGGAAGGTAAAGAGGGTTTTAAGTTAAGTAACGTAAAGTGCTCTAAAATGGAGCTCTAGGCTTCCTCGACGAGAGGTACATCATAGCTTTGCAAACCAAAAAGTGTGAATTGAGCTTGAGTTTTCTAAATGCTTTGATCTATGGAGGAGCGTATTCCCAGTAACAAATTTCTTCTTAGATTGCATGCAATCTTTGTGAAAGGCACCTAGTATGCGTGTTCGGCATTACCATGCCCAATTAAATACTTTTGATCATGCATGTCCCCACCATTGTAAAAGAGAATAATCCATGATTCTAGGCTTGTAGGTCTATGTATGTTTTGGTGATTTTCAAGGCTCCAAATGTTGTAATTCTGGTGTGGTTGGGTACCTCTTGTTTTCTCCTTGATCTAATATTAGGTTAGTCTCAGTCATATTGGTAATTAGGTTAGTCTCAGTCATATTGGTAATTAGGTTAGTCTCAGTCATATTGGTAATTAATGATACTGTAAATACCATAAATATCCTAAAACTTGGTGGCCCGATCCAGGATCTTGTTGTTGCTCGCTCCCTAACAAAAATATACGCTTCCATTGACACCTTATGCGCCCCCATCCTACCCACGGTCTGTCAGATCAAATTGTCTCAATCGAAACAAAATAAACATAGTACTTACCTTAAATATACTGGAATCAAATTGTGCATGTAATAAGGTTCCTCATCTATTATATAAGGCATGTAGTTTGTTTGTGACTTTATGATCTTGAGGACCGTGGGTCGGATTGGGCTACACGAGGTGTCGTTGGAAGTGCGTATTATTTTAGGGGTGTAGGCAACAGTCAGATGGCAGGTCGAGCCCTCGGATATGGAGATATTGAATCCAAAGTATTTATGGCCCAAAAATACGAGAGATCACATAAATGACCTAAGTTTAGATAGAGCAGAAAACAAGAGGAACCCAACGGTGCAAGAATCCCAATATCTGAGCCCTTCTAAATTTACCAAATTTAGCAAGGTGGGCCTACAAGCATAGAATCTCTGTTTTTTCCCCCATTTCTCCTTTCTCCTTTTACAGAAGCGGAGAGGGGCATGGTCAAAATATTTATATGGGCGTGGCAACGCCGCGCAACGGCGCAAGCATACTAGTCGGATTTGAATAGGACAATTCTATGACTTTTTCCGATTGAAATTAAATTCCACATGTAATAAGGTTCCTCATTGGATTAGGGTAGAAAAATTTATGACTTCTTCCTATTAGAATCGCTAGAAGCATTGCATGACAAAATCACATGTAATTTTTGCACACAACTTGTAAATAGAAGTGTTGATTGATATGGTTGTTCAAAAGAAAGAAATCTCTCGAGATTTACCCCTAAGAGCCCAATAAATGATTTTAAAAGAAAGAAATTTCTCGAGATTAACCCCTACGAGCCCAATAAATGACATTACGGTCAATTCCAAATTGTGAGGAGCGTGGCACACTAAGAGAAGATTTTTTTTTTTTTTCTTTTTTTTTTTTACGTGTTAAATTTTGATATACCATATCGTGCATCACTCATGCAAGTAAGAAAGATGAATGCCTCCGGGCATGAGGCCATATGAGACCTCTCTAGCCACCTCATGGTTGGTCTGCTAAAAAGAAACCGAGTGATACCAAGACGTGGGCGCGGAGTTGAGTATTGAAGAAGTTTTCAACGTTGAAGGTTGAGGTTGTCAAAAGATCTAACTCCGGTTTAACCTTTGTCAATTAATTGTTAATGCATTTGCAAACCAAGGTTGTTCAAAACCTACAAGTCATGAAAGACGATTAGGCAATTGATATCAAAATTTTGGAGCTCAATGGACACAAACAAGAAAGAAAATTTTGCTCTACCTATGCCTGCATTGGCTTCTGAACCCTACAAGCGTGAAGATGTTTGGAAGCTTCAACTTTCTTTCAAAATGAGCAAGACATCAAATGAATTCTTAAATCTTTTCAAAATGATTTGAGATTTTGTAATTCCCTTGCACTAAAATGCATGCTATGTATTCCTCACCTCTTGGATGCAAATGTTGGTAGTATTTTCATTCAAAGTGAAAATGATGGTATATTCAAGCCTGTTTTGCGCATTGATATGTTACGATCTTGCAATCACTGAGGACTCATGAGTCAAGTTTTGGTTCACATGATCTAAAACAAGTCTATTACAAGTTTGTACAATTGAGATTTGAATTACTTATTTCTATTATCATTTATGTGATTTATTTCAATAATGAGTTTTTGGCTAAAAATACCCCTAGGACGTTTAGGGGTTAAGGTTTGCACCACATAAACTAGATATAAACAAGAAGTCAACCCAACAGACAAAGTGAATGAAATGCAAAAAGTGAAAGAAGAAAATACAGCTCCTCAATAAACATGTATTTTTTTCAGTTTTTTTCAATATAAAATACATCATTGCAAATTCACTGCCAAAAGCATTTAAGTATAAATATTATAAGTTTAAAGTTTTTGAATTTCACTTTGAGGTCTGATCTTCCAAAGAAAAATCATAAAAAAAGTAAATTGGATTTCACATATTTGGCTTGCAATTGTTAAACATGCCCCATGTTTGAAAACCCCGAAACAAAAGTCGTTTTTACTAAAATGAATGCCGATTATTCGTATGAATGTGAAAATCTTAACACACAAATTAGACTTGATACAAGACCCAATTCAAGTGATTTCATCCAAAACGGACTTGGAATGAAACAGTTATGGCTCTTCAGAGTTCATACTTGCTATCTAAAATGTTGCTTTTCTACATTGAGCACATTTAGGAGTTAAAATAACTTATTGATTTGTTTTGTGACAACGATGGGATTTTGGGCACTGATAGGATCAACGTGCGTGAAGTGTTGTTGGAAGTGGGTGATATTGCAAGGGTGCTAGAAATGATTGGATTGCGGATTGGACCTTTGATTTCCAAGATCGATCCAAAAATACAATAGAAACCCAAAATCACATCGCGTCACACCATAGAAAATTTCTCAAAAATATAAACGTAGGCAAAATTTGATAGGATTTTTAAAAAATCTTACTTTTATATTTTACTTTGATTATTTTCTTTTTAAGATGGTAGCATAAACAAGGTTGGATATGTGAATGCTTAGAGTATTTATGTGGGCGTGGCAATGCCACAACCCATACTAGTCAAAGAGTAAAGGTTAATTCATACTAGTAAGCCGTCGTGGCATTGCCACGCCACTTAACCCCTAAAGGTCTAGGAAAGCGAAAACTGCTTTTTGGAGTCCAAGATTCAGCAAACTTTGACCATTGTAATCTCACAAATGAAGAAGAATCAACGGTTCAATTTTGGCAAGTGAGTGGAAGGTTGAGTTAACTTCAAGATCCTACGGTTGGATCTTCCAAAAATTCTTAGATTGAGAGTTTTTAGGCCTGAAGTAAGGGAATGTCCATTTTTACAATTTTGCATCAAGAACCTTTAGGGGTTAATACTTTGACCATGCCTCTCTTGCCAGATCTAAAATTAGGTAGCTATTGTAATTTTTAGTAGTTTGGGGGCCATTATTACTTGAAAATTCAATATCTTGGGTTCTGTCGGCTTGATTTGTGGTCTGATCGTTGCCTGCACTTCTACAAACCAAACCTCACCTCTAAAAACCAGACCTGCTTACCACGCTATTTCATGCGCCCCAATCCAATTGGCATTTCCCAAGATCATAATGTCATTCAATCACTCACAAAACAAACTGTCTATCTGAGCCGGTGTATAATAGATATATTACATTCGAGGTACTTGGAGTGCACTATTCATGATGCCCAAGTCCAAAAGATGCTGTGATCCAATTTTGGGCTGCCCCTTTCACACCCCATGGCGTTTAAGGGTTAAATATGTGGAATCTAAAGATTAGAAGACTACTTTATTGCCATACGCAAGGACAAAAGCTCCTGCCTGCCTGGTCGATCTTTCATCATGCCCATGCAGGAAAGATTCTGAAGTCCACAATTGATCGAGCTCCACTGATGCAAACTGCCGATGTGCAAATTCAAAAAAAGAAACCATTAAAGATTGCAGCGAACGCCATCACGGGAGCTGGCTACAGACTGTACTCGCTCCACTGATAGCAGAAGCGTCGTTCTTGATTCCCGTTTTTAGCATAAAGTGATCAAACGGCGCCATATTTGTGAGCCATTCTGTTCCGCGATGGGCGGTGTCTCTCGTTCGAATCCGTCACAACAGACAAGCTGTTGGACCGCGTGAAGCGGCAGGGGCGGCGTACTCTACCATCATCGATTCGAAGTCCCAGCTAAGCGCTTCGATTGTTTCCGCTGTTGTCGCTAGATTATTCGCAAATTGGATTCTCCGTAAATTACATTCTCCATAAATTGGATGGATGGATGAAGTTTTAAGCGGATGAGTCACAGATGATATGTGAATGGATGAAAATGTACAAGAACGAGTGTCCACCTATTGAATGAATGAAATATGAAAACTGGATGTAAAACTGGATGAATGGTAACAATCCTCTGTTGGATGAGAATAAAATGGATGAAATCATGTTATATTATATATTAATATATAAATCATATTACTTCCCCGGTTTGCTACTAGGAGCAAGAGCTCCAGAACAAATTGCAACACTATGTGCCAACCTAGTCTGATTTTCTTGATAGACTACCCCGGGAAGAAGCCGATGAGAAACTTCCAATAGCTTTTGTTGCAGGCCGTCGTGAGGAATTCTACATCAGAAATGATGAGAGTATGACATTTTGCCAATGGGGCCACATCTAGTGGTATCACATGGTTCGTCGTCACCGAAGAAGCAGCAACGTAGCCCACGCTCTGTCTAGCTCCAAAAATGAGCCAATTCGATGCCCCGATTCCCATCCCAGAGCTCGATGGGGAAACTCTCAGACTGCCATTTACATTCACCTCTTCGCCAAACCGCAGTTTCTGCACATGAATGAAGCAGTCTCGAATATCCTGTGCACTGCAACGCCATGGAGGGCTACTTCAGAACAAAGCCTGCTGAAACGGAAAAAATGTGGCGAAATTCTAACCTGTAAAGTGGCTGCCAATTTGCCCGATTCGAGAAACACCGACCGAGTGAAGAGCTCCTCACATGCTCTGGCAATGTGCACAGCAACGAAGGGTCTAACCACGGTGGGTTTCGCCGCTATGTTCTAGCCTTCCATGACTAAATTCAGTGGAGAATCACTAACTCCTCCATCATCATTCTCGATCTCATTTGTTGCTTTAGTGGCATACACCGCACATGAAACGCTATCATATAAGAGACTGATTTCTGATGAGGTTAAATGATTTAGTGAAAGAATCATGCGAGTCCTGGAGAGCTTGCCTTGCCACGGAAATCGGGATGCTTCGTCAAGAAGGGAAGGCCAAGCATGGCCGAGGGATTTGAAACGATGACAGCATCCAGTAATCCGACATCCACAAGCTCCAGATTCGCAACTTTGTACCATGGCTCTCCCTTCGCAAGAACCTGTCCGTTAACTTCTTTGAAAATTGAATTGGTCACATCTCTATGCTCCCTTGCTCTTTTCCTCTTGCGGACTGTGATTAAGCTTCGGACATTGTTGTCAGACTGTGAAGGCGCGGGGTGAAAGAGCGATAGGGGTGATAGGTCGATCGGACACTCCAGTAGAACACAAGATTGCTCGAAGTCCAGTAGGTGGCATGCAAGCCCGGACTCCTCCTCCCGGCTGGAGTGCTTGCCACACCCTAGCGATGTCTGCATACAATTGATTAGGCCATAAACCCTAAACCCTGAGGTTGCAAAAAATTCAAGGGTGAGGGGTTCCTTACCAGCGTCATCGCTTGCATACTTTTAACATACTCCGTTGCAATTATCGCCGATCACTATGCGCTGAAAATTGCATGCCACCCGGGAAATGCGGAAGGAGGGGTCCATATTTGCTAGTTTCAGCAGCCTTCTCATAGTTTCAGCCTTTTTTGTTGGGCCTGTCCTTCACTTTGTCTGCTGCTTGCCCTCGTCTTGTCTGCTGCACCATAACCTGTCTCCTTCGTCGCCTACGCTACGTCTCCGGCAGTGTTGTAGGTTGTCTCCTTCATTTCCTGAGCTGCATCCGAAGCCTTCGACGCTGCATCGGCTTCGGTATTCTACAAGTATTCTGCACCTTCCTTCGTCTTCTCAGTTGCACCTGTATTGCACATCACATGCATAAGCCAGTTCTTTGCTGCCCACACTGATATTTTAGACGGTGCATACGTTATCGAAAGAAAGCAGCAGATTTTCCATCTGATATAATTAAGGTTTGATGCTAGCTCTGGTCTACAATCCTAAAACTGGAATCACACAAACTCTAAACTGCAGTTCCTCACGGCCGGCCTCTCCGTTCTCAATTGCTGCAATTTCCTCTCTGATAGTGATCACCACGTCACAGAATCGGTCCAACTCAGCCTGAGGCAGAATCGGTCCAACTCAGCCTGAGGCATCACAATACTGGGTGTTAGTGCCAGCTCTAAAAATTTGCCCTATTATTGAGCAGTCCACCTTATTACATGCAATCTTTTCCATAATCTTTCCCACGAGAGGAGGCCAGAGAACTAAAATTCAGTACGTCATTGTACCTGGCGTCAACTTACATGCTAAAAAATACATAAACAGATTTGTTCAAAAAGGTTAAAAAAACAAAAACTACTTGATACATGCAATGATATCCATAACCACAACTGCTAATAGGTACCAGCAGCATTCACCTGCCCCAGATGAACAAAAACTTCATAAATGAAATACACACTACTAATGTGACGCCACAGTTTGAGTGACCGTTGCCCATGAATATCCATCTTTCCACCCTGCATCGGAAAACCCAAACAGCTTGGGAATCCAACTACTGGAGGCAATCGACTGAAGAAATCATGAAGATAAGGGTGGAACTTACTTTCAGCCGCTTCATCTGTGTAAGGACCGTTCCTGATGTTCAAAATGGTGCAGGCTTCGGTGTAATCCAAGTTGGGGAGGAGCTTCGGAGTCAACAGAAAGCACCTGCAAAAAAAAATTCAAGTTTAGATCGTGAAAAAAGTATTACCGGTAACGTCTACCATGAATACTGATAATTCAAGATGGCCATATGCTTTTATGATTGAGAAAGTAACAATTTGTAGTCCTACGAGCACGACGCTTCTAATTCTTCATAGACTGATCAGATTTCTACTTTCTGATGTGTATTGAATTTTGAATAATGTATCAATTGCCAATCTCCTCCAGAGGAACAACTTACTGTGGGGTATTCGAGTAACTGGCAGCCCTCAGAAGTTGTTGAAACATTTTGTGCTCGTTTTGAGTATTCATGCCTACAAGAGAATCCAACCACATATCATATTTAGCCAATCAAACATATGTACGAGAAGCTTATGATGTTTACTATAGCATCAACTGATTGATCATATCGATTATACCAGAAAACGTGTACGTAACCACAAATGCATAGAGTCAGGTAAGAAAGAGGTACCCTGATTGATCTCATCCACCACACGGAAGGGGCAGTAAGTCAAATCTTTAAGCGAGACAAGGTATAGTATTGTCGGCACTGAACTTACCTGGTAATAGATCCCATTTCCGGTCTCAGACCACAACCCGAAGAGGAAAAAAAATATTACAGCCACTCAGATAATCTATTCAGAGAACATTTCCATCTGCTAATTTACGGATCGAGTCCAATTGCAATGCCAAATATACATATAGAAATTGAACCCATATTGTAGACAGAATGTTTCTGAAAACTACAAAGGTAGAATAACTGCCCTCATTGTAAGTTAAAAACGGGTATGGTTTGCTGGTTCAAGCATTCAGTGTGATGGCACTTACTCCTCCAGATTGATGATGTGCATTCAGCACCTGCAACGCTCAAGTTTCCCTGATCGTGAAGATAGCAAAAGCATTATCATATACTAGTGATGATCATGCTTGAAGTACTTCCCAATTGCAACAACCTTGTGTAAAAGCATTGAGACGAGGGTGGTTAGGAATAATAATTACCTGAATTGTACTTTTATGAGAATGCCAAACTTGTCGAACTCAGTTTCATGTTCGTCTGCAATGAGACATACAAATTACTTGAGGATGGTGGAAACTGATGAACAAAGGCTATCTCAAATCAACTGATCGCCAAATAGAATGGTCAAAAGTATTAGTATTGTAGAAAGAGACGAAGCTGAGCCAGACTTTGACTTGCAGGTAATGAAACATGCACCATGTTTTGTTCCTGGCAAGCGCATATTCATAGGCCCGCTTACAACCCTCCCATTCCCTTGAACTAGCTCCCTGCACATCCACGAATCCATACAAGTCAATCATACTGAACCGCGCCGAGATCAAGCACCTAACCAGGAAACACTTTCAGCTCAAACAACTCATGCAAACCTTGTGATACAAGATTGATCTAGCATTCACTAAAAAATCCAAACAAGAGCTTTCCCTTCACCTCACATACTAATTTAACATCATCTAAAGATTAAATTCTAGCCGTGCAATGACGCTCATTGCAATTCTTCAATAAAGGAAAATGTAAAGAACGACTCACAGTAATAGATTACAAGGGAAAATCGCAAAGCTAAAACTTCCGTAATTCTTTCACATCAAAATGTGCAAACAATCAGGAAAATTTTACACTATTAGGGTTTCCTACCTACAATTCATCTCCTGAAACACTCATAGAACGTGCACTTCGAAACTTCTGAAGCATAAGAACGATACACTCTACAATAGAGCCTGCCTGCCTAATCCGATACTGAATTGCTTCACTTTAGGACAGAAAAAGCTACAAAGTCGAATCATAAGCACGAATTTCCTCAATGCAAAAGCAATCAGGTCCTCGAAAACTCTTTCAAATCTTCATTTCACGAAGGTGACCAGTCCTGGGGGTTTGAATTGATAATTCACCAACAAGGGCACAGAATTGGAGTGCGGGGAGGGGAGCGTTGGTGATCACATACCATCGCTGTTCGGAGCTGAAGAGGCACCGATTGGAGTGCCTGCTGTAGTGTACTGGACGTAATGCTAAAGCAAGAGCAATTGAGCACAAGAGCAATTGTAATCTCCAAACGCGCATTCTCTTGAAGGAAGGGCATAATTTCAGATATACAAGCTTGACTTTCTACTTGATTCAAGGTGCATGAAATAAGTCAATAAAATAATCTCAAAGAAATTCAAAGAAATTGCTTAGTATCTCAATGACATGTCCCTCGTCCCCAGGTTAATTAATGAACTCAAGCTTACTCAATTCTGAATCAGATTCGAGTGTGTGCCACACTATGTGGTAATCTTGAGTGGATGCTATGGTAGTGGATAGAAAGATATGAAACCATTCCACAAGCAGTAGACACACATTTGATACAGAAAAAAATTCATTTAGTTACAATGTGTCAACCAGGGCGTGGTACATATCTGTCTTTCCCTCGTCAGGACTCCATGTCTTCAGTTCATCTACGGAAAAGGAGGCTACAATGAGCCATACAAATCATCGCCTCGACCTAGCACTCCGTTGACGCATCCCTCCCCTGGTTTTGTCGTTGATGAAAGTGTAGTATGTCTATCGTGGGAGACCTCCTGCAATTCAGCAGCCATGCACTGAAGTTGACAATGCCTTCACGAATGTTCTCAAATGATTTATTCTTCCTAGGTAGAAAGGTGAAAATGTACTACCATATTTATCGTCACAAGGCACCCTCATTTTGCAAGTACGGCCACTACAAATGCTTCAATCTAACAATGGAATGCGCCATCAGAGTTTGTCGTGATACTTACCAATCAGTTTTTGGCAACCTGAACATAGTTCAAGTAGGTCGTCCTCCACAATATCGTTGAGTCCTCTGCATATTTCCCTTTCAGTACATCCCCCATATTCTGGATTCCTTCACGTTGTTGGTCACGGTACAACGGTAGCACATGAGCCCACTGTGGGTATACATGTTCGACAGTCACTTGTTGCATACCGTATTCCCATAACACGCCACTTACATTTGGAACATACTTTGTTTTGTTTGATTTCCAGTGCGATCCAGTTTGCCCAAGAGCAACCGTCTCATTAGGATGATCTGGATGTAGGATCCAAACGTATCGCTTTGGATGCAAAGGTCCTGCCTGAACAATCAAAGTTTTCACATCATCTTTCAAATCGTGCATCATATATTGCCTTGTAAAGAGACAAATTGCAATTCTCAAGTGCATACTCCAACAACATCTGGAACTGTAATAACTTGGATTTAGACTTACACAATGCCGTATGAAAAGATCAGAGAGCATTTTCAAGAGAATGTGAAAATACCTTCTCGCTTCGAGGCCGATTCACTGATGGAGGAGTGTACTCTAGATACTTCGAAGGCCTTCTTGTCGATCTCTTGCTCCTCTCCCGCATGGATGCTTTTGCCTTCCCTTCCCCAGGAGCATCTTGAACAAACTCCCCCTCCTTTCCGTTCGGCGGTGTGTTCCTCATCATAAGTGTCGTATCTTCACCTAGACATCCCACAATAAACTTAGCAGCATACATCACATGTCCTACTAAAATTCATGGGCTTCGGTGATCACAATCCACATATTCAAAGCAAATCATACATACCATTCCCACCTGAAATTCGTGGCCTTTTCACCCGAGGTTCGACCTGATCAGATTCCTCTATCACATGACCACATTCAAAATCATTAAAATTGATACTATATACATTTTATGCCCCTAAATAACACAAGTCCACAGTCTTGCTCCTAAATGATCCAAACATCCAAATTGTCAAGTTGAATTGAACAACACCTGTGTCTTGGTGAAGAGTCGGCCTCTGCATGCATAAGATGTCGTCGTCAAATGACCCTAATGCTACTTGCATTCCGTTATGATGAACTCCTATAGTGTTATCGTCCATTCTCGCAGTAGGTGCTTCGTCACTTCGGTCACACTGTTTTCCAACATCTTTCAGACCAAATCTGAAACTCCCAGCTGGTTTTTCTTTACTCTCCGATTGTGCAAGGATTTGAGGGCTTCTATTCATCTCAGAAACCCATGCATCACCTGCAAAGACCACCCTAACAGACATTGGTTTCCAACCAGGCTTCACAAAGTCGTTTGAATTTTGTATGAAAAAACTCATGTAATGTGTCTGTCATGTGCAGTAATATAATATGAGGGACCAAGTGAACGCTACCTGCTTCATCATGTACGTGGACAACACTGCCAATCTCTTGTGACACCGCTGATGCTGAGCAAGCCTTCTCTGGAGTTGCGTCTGTGTGGGCGTTTGTGGTAGGACGCTGCTGTGGCACTGTTGTTTGTGTAGAGGTGTGACCATTGAATTGGGTGTTTGATTTTTCTTTTGACAACAAGCTCTCAATAAGAAAGTCTATCTTTTTATTCATCGACGACATTTCTGTTGCTGTATTGGTGAGCTTCTTATCAACCTCGCCGCGCCAATCTAATATGGTTCTAAGAGATGCTATTGTTGACTCCTGAGCATGGCCAGTAATACCCTGACCATTCCCCAACTCCACACTTTCACGTAGGCGACTCCGTCTGTGGAGAGGACTCCCGCTACCTAGGTTGCCTTCATCCCTCTGTGTATTGAAAACCGCAAGTCAAAACAGGTGCCATGTTCATGGTTTTAAAATGACGCTGGTGATCGAATATTACCTGGTTGGCAGAGAGAAGGCCGTCATGTGGCTGGGGAGTAGAGGACGTCCCAACCTGAATAACATGTAGAGAAGCATGCTGAATAACATGTAGAGAAACATGTAGAGAAACATGTAGAGAAACATGATCGTTCGGCAAATCCTAAAGATACAAAATGAATTGTGGGCCTCCAAGAGAAAGCAGTCCACGGTAGTTAGCACTCACCTGTACCTGGTGATCGTCGTCGCCCTTGTAGCGTTGCGGGCCTGAGAATGTCTCTGACTCCAACCTTAAGTCCAAGTCTTTCCACATCAGCGACTCCGGGTTGTCCTCGTCTAGCAAGGGCTGCAACATTATACAACCCCACATATCTCTGTGAGCGACAATTGGGGGCAACGGTAATCTCAATAGCCTCGGGTAATATCTATGACAATGGAGACGCCTATACTTGTACATCCTAAGCAGTCTTGGGGGCTCTTCTGATATATTGCAAATTTTTCAGTTAAAGAGTACAAACATGGGAGAAAAAGCATGTAGCTCTGATTTCTTACGTCCGTTGTGTCTGCACTAAGTGACTGCGATGTATCTCCAAGTAGAATCTGCAGTCGATGATCAGTTCTCTCTTCATTTCTTTCCCTCTCTAGGACTCGACTTTCTTCCTCCGACTCCACTGTGTTCCAATATTTCACCAATGCTGGAAAAGATTCGCTCGGGCATTGATCGTGCTTCTTCCCCTTCCCTGTCTTCTGCCAGAACTTCTTCCATTGATATCGGCATGCACTCATGCATTTCTGTAGGTAATCGTGTATAACTCCATCAGCCAACGGAGGGTTGAAATCGAACCTCTTCCGTATGAGCTCCATTACGGTCTTCTGGTCCTGAGGGGGGTGATCTGAAAAAGAAATCACCTCAATTTTCAAGAACCGCCGTGCCGTGGCTCTAAAAATTCTGTGAACAAAAACTCTGTATCCTTCCTCGATCTCGCCGGAGGCACTGCAAGGCACTTTGATTGGGTACTCCCCGGATTTTTCTTTGAATTCATTCTTGGCCAGGCGCTGCAACTTCCTTTGATGTGTCCTCTTCGAGTCTTTCCACAGATCACCCCGATTTCCGGGAGTGTCTCCAGGGACAGCAACCACTGCTGAGCTTCTCAATGCATCTTTCATGGGGGTGTTGGCGTCGGCATTTACGGCAGTTGGGGGAGTATTCGAATTTGATGGGACTTGAGCATTGCCCATCCACGCAGGCCAACGAATGTCATCCGAGAATGCATTGGAACCGCCAAAAGGGATGGAGTTGAAGCTCTCTGCTCCTACCGTCCCACTCTGGCGTCCCGTGTGTGTGCTAGAACTATCCCTCGACATTGCACTTGGCGCAGCACCTGCCATAAATTGAGACCCCGGTTGTAAGTAACCCGTCGACCCCATGAAAGGCATGCCAACGTTTGCATGGGAAATGGGCGACGGCCCAAGTGAGTGCGAATTCATGCTCTGAGAGTGTCCATAGACATGTTGCGGTGGATGATGTTGTGTTGGAGGTGTTGAGAACCCAGAGTATAGAAAATGAAGGGGGTTGTGAGTCCTAGTACTTGCCGCTTTGAGACCCGTTTCGGAGTACATCACTTGACCGACCATGCATTTTTGTACATATAGCGGTCATGTTGTGGGTAGGGAGATAGCGGCGACATTCAGAGTCGTTTCACCGATCGTAGAAACATCGGAAATAGAACCGCATGAGATAAAGTGTCGTAGACATTATGTAAGAAAAAAATGACTTTGTATTTAATCACAAAGAAAAATAAGAGTCAAAATCGATAGCAACCTTGTTTAGTCCGAATTGATCAAATTGATAGGAACTATGAATCCCAATTACCTGACCCGATGTATTTATCGGGATATATCCGTTCGACTCCATGTCGATGGCGTTGTGACGGAGTCCGCAAAGGTTGGTTGTTGCTTGTGAGAAGATTGCAGGGCAGAACTCCTGCAATATCAGTGAATGGATACACATTATGAGCCATGCTACGACTAAAGATCCCCTGGAATGAGCTTCAACAGAACAAACTTTCAAGACAAAGAACTTATGGAATCCATTTAGGGGTTGCACACTCGCGGAATAATCCACAAAATACGTAAGAATTTGTAATAAAACTTGGGAGGAATCCAAGGATATTGCACACTCCGGGATACTGCCGCGGCATGTCCCACACATTAGAATGATGGTCTATGCTAGTGACGCAACTAAGGGAACCGAATCCAGTAAGACTTCTCCTAACAGAGAGTGGGGAAATTAAGCACTGGAGATGAAAGTGTTCCCCCTATGATGCTCCACATATAACTCGGACTGTATAAATCTACTCAACTCTAAACGAGCTTTATCAGTGGAATATAAGCCAAATCAGAAGTCGGTGTCACAGTCGGAGGACTCGTTGCTATCTTTCTCTGCCTAGTAACGATTGAAAGCAACCATTCCTACATACCACTCCCTCTAGTCTTTGACAAAATTATACCAAAATGTGCATACTCCCCGAAGTGAAGTGCAAATCAAGTTCTTCAGCTTGTTCTTGCCACGCATAAGGCGTGGCTATATCTCCCCTTATACTATATAATCCGTCATTTCTGCAAAGAAGGATTCATGTACGGCTCCGTCTCCACGGGATGCATGAAAAGAGCGCCGTTGATCCCTTCAACATGATTATTATCCGAGTGCGGGTCCATAATTAAACAGCAAATATCAGGGTTATTGAAACCACGAGAAGGCATGTCGACGCACTGGTATGTGAGATATCAACTCTTGTAGAAAATAAGAACGACTTATGCAAAGTAGTGCTACGGTTTGTTCATAGTACCTGAGAAACACCTTCTTGGGCTCCAGTTCGTGATAGGAAGTGCGCATCTACGTACACCACTTCGGGCTCTTCCTTCACCCTCCGCAAAGGGATTCGTAGGTGTGGATAGGGCGGCCATGCCAGCATTATGTGTATTTTGTGGAGTCATGGGTTGCATAATGACGATTCTGCGGATGAGGGGTGCCTCCGTCGAGTTTCCTGTTACGGTGAAGCAATTTTCTGTCGACAATTAATGTTGGCGGCTAAAAAATCCAAATTTCTTCTAATCCATGTGCCCTTCGAGCGACACACATGCCCCCAGGTGGAATTTTAGAAATCCCACTTTAGGAAGAGTTAAGCAAACAATCCAAAAATTGTAGGGAACTCCTGACGACGGCGGTTGCAAAGTGTAAAAATATATGAGCCCCGGACTTGGCGGAGGAAGCTTTGTATGTATTCTATCTTGCAGTAAAGGTCTCCCTTTATTTGTGTCAAAAAAGAAAAAAAAAAATAAAATTAAAAAAAATATATATATATATATATATATGAGCCACGGAATCCATTACCACACGACTGCAAGTGCAGGTACCAAATCTGGACAGTGGAACCCTAATCTCGCTTGCATGTGGGGACGAGTTGGCAGTACTAGATATTGGGGACGCGTAGGCACTAAGAGCAGCAGCAATCGACACTGGATATACAGGGAGTGCGTTCCTGTACTGTATAATCCAAAGTTTTCTTTGGACTGACTCAGAATTAGAATTTGAAATTACTATCATTAGAAGCATACGTTAACAAATGTGAAATATTTGTCAACTAAAAGTTTTTGGGACTGCCATGAAGAAAGAAAAATAAATTTTGAATCATTTTTTAATTAATCAACTGCAAAATATGGAAGGTGTTGCTATAAATGTTTTCAACATTGTTCAGTTGGTGATCTAGATTAATTACTGTTCCACCACAAATAGAATATACTGCAGAAAGTTTATTGTAGAAATATAAATATTGTCAAGGTTGAGTATACAAAGTTCTTATCCAGCATTTAACTTCGAAAGTGCCTTTGCGGCCAGTAGAATACGGTGTATTTTTCTAGTATTTGGAATGGAATTAAACCTTTTATAGGTTTGAGTTCAACACAAAAGTTGAAATTTACATCAATGCGGTTCTAATGATCCATTAAGATCCCTATTTAGAGCTTCTTTATTGGTAGAAAATGCCAATTATACAGTCTTGTATTTACTATCCCCATGGGACGTTTACGGGTTAACCCCTAACTTTACTTAAAACCGGAAATGGTTTTGGAGGTTCCTGCAGGAGAAAATTCTAGCCAACTTTGACCATTATAATCTCACAAATGAAGAAGAATCAACGGTTCAAAATTCTATGGTGAGTAGAAAGTCAAATTGAATTTGAGATCCTACGGTTGGATCTTTTAAAGAATGCTTGGATTGAGCTTTCTGAAGCCTGAAGTGGAAGAAGGTCAAAATTTGAAATTTGGACAATTTTGCATCAATACAATTTAGGGGTTAACCCCTAAATGTCACTGAAATCCAAATCAGGTCGATTTGACTTTGGTCAGGATCTAAGGTACTACATTTAGATCGTGTGATGTTGAAACTTTTGCAGATCGTAGAGTTTTCCAATACCTTTCCAATGACACCATTCGCGCATCAAAATTCCTTATACTTTAAGAGTTATCCACCCTCAAACTTCAAAAACAGTACTGTACGTTTGGGGCAGCTTCGGCACCTTGCTGCCGAATAATTAATCAAATTTCAAAAACTAATTCCGGTGCCTAAAAATAGTATATTGTAAATTTCGGTAGTTTTATCCTTTAATTTTTTTAAAATTCGGCTTATTATCAAGTCCTCCTCCCACCCATAGGTTAGAATGTAAGACTTGAATCTTCAAAGTCCTAGAATGCTCTGTGACTTATACAAGAGGAGTGGAGTCGTATCCAACAATGCATGTGGGATATGTAATTTTTGAGTTGAAAGAACTAGTTAGTCCTCATTTTTACAACAAGCATAGATTTTGCAAAAATTCAACATATGACATAAAAAAATGCGGAGGTGAAAGAATTTAAAGATTTTGTTTGACCAAATTATTTCCAAAAAAGTTGATTTGTTGTGCCCAAATGAGCTTCAAGAAATAGTTTATAACGCATTTTTAAACATGGACCTTTACATGGACCTTTAGTTCACTATGGTTGACCACCTTTCGCAATGAGAGATGAGAACCACAAATTAGTGCAAAGATCACGTTGTCCAATTATTTCTCTCAGGAGAGGCTCACTCCTCATGTCATTATAGATTACAACATTGATCAAGAATAAATCAATATATATATTAAACATAGCAAGTTAAAATAAATAAAATAACCCATGCCATTAACCCTCAAAGTTTTGAGAGGCCCAAACTGAGTCGATTTGACTTTAGTGAACCTCTAGTTTACTAATTAATTATCTCATGAAGTTAGAACATTTTGCAGGTTGTAGATTTTATCTATACCTTTCTAAAAAGATCATTCATGCTCCAGAATTCCTCATACTTTAGGAGATAATCACGATCAAAGTTTGAGAACATTATTAGGGCATATTGAAATCTGCCCAAAACTAGGGTATACGCTCATTTATTCTCGAATCTGCCCAAAATCTATTGAATTATAGAAACTTCAATTTGAATGTTATGATCTCACAATTGGTAAGGAATTGGAAGCTAAGATTCGATACACACATACATGGACAAGTTAGGTACAAGATCTTACCGTTAAATACTTGATTTTACGTCAAAAATCTTAAAAATTCATCTTGTATTGAAAAAGGGTGATTTCGAAGGCTTTTGGCAGTTTTGGGACCGTTCCACTTTAGGAGTTAACTATCCCGACAAGGGACTTACCACCTAAAGAGATGTGATAATAAATCAATGAGTACCTTAGATATGAAAGTAAACAACGTTCATCATTTTAGAGGTACCCTAATTTCAATTACTGGATTCACACATCGGCCCCAATCACATGGGGGGCTTTCTGGCCCCAATCACATGGGGGGCTTTCTGGGGGGCTTTCTGGCCCCAATCACATGGGGGGCTTAACAGAAGGGGGGCTTGATCTGGTTCATGAGCCCAGCCGTGCAGTTGGCCTAACAGGAGGTACAGAAGTGGGTTGGGCAGTTGTGCCAGGTCAGCGCTGGGGGTACCTACGAGGATTGAGGGGCACAGTTAGTTTTCGTCCCGGTCGGGTCGGTCCAACTGGCGGGTACGGGGCCAGGATTGGGGTCTCCGTCGTTTTGTGTCCGTTAACCACAGAGAGGGGTTTAGGGTTCAGTTTAACCCTAGAACGTCGGAGCCCATAACCGTGGCCTGAACTTTGATATGTCTTACTCTGAATCCTCCATTTCGCCACTTTACCTGAAAGTAAAATATTTTATTTTATTTTTCGTAGATGTGATCACATGCTTTTCATATGCTGTAAAAATTTCAGATTTTTTTGGGAAGATTTGAAATTCAAGTGAATTTTCAAAGAAAAACCAAAAATAATTCATATCAAATACAAATCACTTTCAAAAAATCTGAAATTTTTGGAATAAGGGGACATTGTAGTGAAGAATAGCATGGTGTAATCCATGGTTTCGTGTCATGCTATATTTGAAAATTGAGAAAGAGACCCTATAGGCATGTAAACTTAAGGTGTCAGTAAATCACTAGATATTAGGAATTTCTTGAAATTCTAACTTGGAGTAGAAACAAGACTTGGTAAGATTCATTTTATGAATTGAGCTTGAACTCAAAAGAGATCATTTAGTTGCCTAAATTTGAGACTTAATAAAAGTAGGAAAAAGTTGCAGAAATGCACTGTGTGGTGACTTGTTTTTAACCATTCTTTCAACTTTCATACCACATGTGATCTTAGGAAATACCTTAAATGACCTCAAATGAATTCCATGATATGCTATTATCATTCATAAATCCAATTACAAAAATCATGAATGAAATTCATCCCGCAATAATAGGTTACAGTGAAAATGTTCTGTTCATCGGACATAAAAAGGCCGCTCCGACGTTCCAGGGTTAACCATGCGCTTTTGCGCACGCTTTTCCCTTCCATAAGCGGCTCCTTTATCAAGGTACTGTACCGCTGCGCTCATCGGCTCTGGAGTCCTGGCTCCTCAATTGCAGCAGTATTCATGGTCCGTTCACACCAGCGTAGTGCCACTGTTGCGTTAGCGTTCCTGAAAGGATGTAGGTAAAATGAAGAAACAAAAAAATATTCAAATCTTTGTCTTTTCCTGTCGCAGCTAAGGTTGAGCACTGTGCAACTGCAATACACTACCGCAATTATAGTCCCCTCTGTTTTATGTGTTGTGTTGATTTCTGTCTTGCTGTAGAGTGATTTATTTCTGCCTAATTTAGATTTGTCATGTTACCGCATATTCCTTCACAAATGTACTTTTGATTGTCACTTTCACTGTATTTCATATGCAGTGCTTTCACGGTTTGCAGCGGAGGGTGTGAACATGAGCTGACAACCACCGAAAAGAAAACAAATGAGCATCTCAACTGAGGGAGAACATCAGGTAGATAGCCCATAAGAAGAAGCTCTACACTGGTTTCTCGATGCTTGCAAATTGGAGCTCGGATTTAAAGGAGTTTTTGTTTGTAATCGAGTTGACTTTGGAAATACTGCAACTTCTCTGTTCTCAAGGTACAGTGTACTGTACATATATGGCCGCACAGTGTTTGTTGTTGTGTTAATGACCAGAATCTCAGTACTTACCGATACAAGTTGTAGGAAGTTGTTTTTCTCCAATTCTACTTCACATTTATGGCATCGAAGTTGACGAAATTTTGCCCATAAATGACTCATGGCCGGTTCACACCAGCCCACTGCCACAATTGCTTTTGCGTTCTCCAAACAGGGGAAGGTAAAACCCATAAACAATAAAATATTGAAGGCCTTATAAAGTTCATCGCAGCAAGTCTTGATGTGCTCTTTTTTTGCGTTGCCTTCCTACTTGTGTTGCATTCTAGTAAATTCTCATTTCATTCTTTATATTTATTGGTTTCCAAAATATTCCCTGTAAATATATTTGGCCCATTCACATATAGCACTGCCGCCGCATGCATCAGAAATGCTGTATCTGAACGGGCCTTCAGAGTATGACTTAAGCTTAATTAAGCTTGTTGTGATCAATTTTGTGTGTGAACTGATTGAGTTACCTTATTTTATTTTATAGTATATATCTATAATAAAATGTAAAGTGGGAATATCTGTTGTCAATGGGCCAATCAGAGAGCTCGAATCCCCTTTTGAAAGCCAAAAAGCCGAAATATTTCACTGGAGTTAATTGAGTGTTATCATTTATAAAGTTGAGCTTTTTTAAGTCCAAGGTAAATCAATTCACTAAATGTTAAGTGAGTGTTATCATCATTAAAGTTGAGCTTTTTTTATCCAAAGCAAATCAATTCACTAAACTTAAGTGAGTGTTATGATCGTTAAGAACAAGAAGTTGATAGATCGTTCTTGATTTAGTAGTAGGAACACTAGTGGGACCCGTGCCGTTGAGCACGTTCAACTTGGATTGCCTAAAGCTATAAAACATTCATAAACTTCAAATAAGTTTATACAGAAAATATTTAAAAATACATATCGAATTTATATATTTAGAATAATAAAATATACATCAATCGTCTCAAACATGGTCTCTATTGGATCATTCCTCAAAATGGGTATTGACCGTTGGAATCCCTTTACTCTTTGTAAAAGGGTATTATAACGTTCGTTTGCAGGTTCACTATTGAGCAACCATAGGCCATGAGTGTATATCTTATAATCTGTGGACGAAATCTCACTGTCTTCATCAAAAGGCCCTATAATCCAAGATGCTATCCTTGATGTAACATACACATCAGTAGCTAAACTAAATTTAGCTACTTTTGATCCATAAACACTCATTAAAGATGGATCCACCCAAGGCCGTCTTATTCTATCTGCCTCCAATTCTTTTTGTGATGGATATGCATAGTTGGATAGCAGAGGAAACTCTATCTTACATGCAAATCCCCAATCACAAACACCTATGTACATATTATCTTCTTCTCTGTGTAATAAGATGTTGTCGGGAGACAAATCACAATGTATGCTACCATTTTTATACAAAAATAGCATACCAAATAAAAAGTGCCAAGACAATCGGATTCGTAGTCGTTGAAACAACTTCACATTGTCAGCATCCACTCCTGGCTCCATACGTGATTTTCCATTGCGCTTCAAGACCATACTTCTCAAAGTTCCAGCATTCCACCATCGCATATATCCATGCGGTTTAGAAGGATGTATGGCAAATAATTTCATAAATAGAGGATGGACCAAAGGACAACTTGTGGCTTCTATGTTCATTGATTGAAAACTATTTCTATGAACAGTACTAATGAAGGCTTTACAAGCGTACTCCTCTTCTCTTGGAATGAAATCGACTCCTATTATGTGACACTTAAAAATCACACCGTAGCTACGTCTAGCAACCTCCCTATTACCGTTCAAATCAATAACCTCTCAGATCGAGTGGGAGGAAATGCAACAAAGATCCATCTAACGGATCTTTGTTTATCCCATGTACTAACCTACGAGGTTCAATTACTAATTCTGTTCGTCAACTCGGCATCAAGCCATGAAATTTTTGTCATTAAAGAGTCAAAATTGGGATCAAAAGGATCTAAAACTTGAAGCATCCAATTTTTTAAATTAGTGGTACCACTATTGACCTCCTCGCAAATAAGACTATCAAACCTCTCAAAAGACATCCGCTACCTATTTCTTTTTAACACATTTATATCTTTTTACTATCTAAATACCTAAAAAAACTAAAGACTACTTCTAGTCTTTTTATTTTATATTCCAATTTTAGAGCTAACGCATAGATCTTCCTATCTTTTAACCGTAGGTCTAAAACAATCTTATCTCTTTGAGAGAAGTTCCTTTCTCAAAAGACCAACAGTCTACTCCTACTCTTTTTACTTTCAGTTCCTACTTTAATTCTAAGTCATAGATTTAGCTACAATCTACTTCTAGTTTTTTTACTTTCTATTCCAATATTGGTTGTGTGGATACAAGAGGCAAGTCTCCACGACGGATTCCAGCGCGGAACCGTCGTGTGAGACAAAGCCTCCTGTATTGTAATATAGATATGAGCTTCATGGTTGCACATTTTAGATGTTAGTGTGTCCGAAGGACACGGGCTGGACTTGTTTCATTATAAGTGAATATGACACACTATTTTTTTAGTTTGTATGTTTCAATGAGTTATCACATCACTCTTATATTACACCAGTCTCTTTTGTTGGTTCTATTTCGATTATGAGATGGTATTTTGCCTTCTATTGAAAAGCCTTAATTGTTTTGTTTTTCATGATCTTCCATATTAGTTGACAATAAAGTGGTAACAATTTCTTGTGTTCGCAGGTGGAGACAATTTGTGGGTCACGCGCAAACCTAAAAGTTTTGTGAAAGCAGTGCGGGTCTATCATTGGCTGGTAATTTCGTGTTTGGCTCTGTGTGTCTTTGCTTCTGGCCAGTAAGTCCCTTTTCGGGATCTTCACGGCTCAGTGCTTGCATTCCATTGGAATTTGTACTTAGAAAGAGAAGTAACTTGATTGTTTTTTTTTTTTCTTTATCGTTGCGCCTTGAAAACCTTAATTGAGGCAACTATTAGATTTTAGCTTATAAAATAATGTTTTGGTATGTTGTTTAAAGTTGTTGGTACATGGAGCAAAGCCACTTGTTATGTTTGCTGTAGACTGTGTCATTTGCAAGAGTATGTAATACAATTGTTCCACTTTTGGAGCTTCACACTTTTGGCTCTATTCAATGTAAGGTTTTCTTAAATTTGTGTGGTATATAGGTTATCTTGCACTATGCATGAGTTGGAAGAGTAGGGTTTGGTAAGGAGGTATGGCAGAGGACTTTGGAAATGACAGAGGTCTACAATCCATATCACCTAATGAGGGCATGTCTCCACTTGACCAACAGGTACAATACTTTTTCTTAATTCTAAAATCATAAGTGAAAATTAGGGTGTAATAAGATACAAAACTAACCTCAAACAACCTTTTCTGAAATTAGAGAAAATTTGTTTTAAGATCGATTTTGAGAAATCCAACCATAGGATCTTGTTAAGAACTATCCAATTAGTCCACATTCCCGGTTTAATCAAATTTTAGCGTACGGATCTTAAAATATATTTATACAAAATTTTATTTTTCGTAAAAACAAGAAATTTGTTTTTAAAGCAAATCAACCTAATTTGGACTCAACCTAATAATTTTGATGAAAGTCTGCCAATCTGTCAAAAAATTTAATTTGTGGGGAATAAGAGTTTGAGAATAATTACAAAATGAACTTATAACGTTTTTATATGAGTTCAATAACAAACTTAACAATGAATTTATAACGTTAATATTTGTCACTTGAATGGAGATCTTGTATAGAAAAGTGGCCCAATATTGTTTACAGGATTGATTGTTAGTGATTGTTTTGAATCTAAAATTCTTTTTATAACTTTGTCAAATTTTTTGTGCTCTTTAATTTTTTCTTTTCCTACATTCTATCAAGTGATTCTATAGGATTTGGGTCTTTTGTGTTTTTATCTAGTTCAAACTAAATATCTTCACTTTTATTTGAATATTTGTTTTGATCTTGCATTTACTTTGGCTTAATTATTATGATAATTGTTTTACTAGATGTAGTTGTAATCTTTACTTATGTTTGGATTTTTTTTCTTTATCTTACATCTTTTTTAGTTTAATTATTTAGGAATTTTTTTAGTATATTTAATTTTAAGTGTCATTTATGTTTGGATCTTGTTTTTCACTTTGCATTTACTTTGGTATTATTATTGTAAGAATTCTTATCATATATGTAGTTATAAGCTTTACTTATGTTTTAATCTTATTGCTCATATTGCATTTTCTTTACCTTAATCATTTAAGATTTGTTTGGACTATGTAATTGTAAGTTTTATTTATATTTGGATTTTGTTTTTGTCTTGAATTTTTTGGCTTAGTTATTTAAGTTTTTTTAAAGTAAATGTAGTTTTACTTATGTTTTGACATTATTTTAATCTTGCACTTTCTGTGGCTAATTTATATAAGAATGCTTTTAGAATATGTAGTTTTTGATAAATATAGTTTTTTCTACAGAATTTTATAATTTTCTATAATAATTTTTTACAAAAGTCTTAGCATAACATGTTGATTTTCTTAATGATTAGTAATAATGTGTACATCTTCTGAATTTGTGCATGTTAATCTTTGATATTTGTGATTAAGATCTATAAATATATGTTTGAATTTTATATAATTTTTATGTTTCAATATTTGATTAAGGTTATCTACTAAAATGTTAATTATGATTGCAAAATTCACATCAATTTTTTATGATATTTGAGAAAACACAAGGGTTTGATTTGATGAAAATAAAACATAATCTTGAGGTTTGAAGATCATACTATTATAGTTATTTTTCTTTGAATTGATTATGATCTATGTAAATTTTGAATGGGCATATGCTAATATTTGACTTTTCTTATTAAACAGGTTGGAGATGTTTCCAAAATTCCAGGTAAGTTCCAAAATATATAAGAATTTAGTTTGATATATTAAAAAAAAATTAAAAATTAAAAGTATTTTTTTTTTGTTATTTTTTTGTGATTCTAAAAGACTTATAAACTCCATTAATAATTACTTATTTCCACTGTGTTCACTTTTTAAGTACATTGATTGTTTGTTTCTTTTTATTTTTATTTGTAAAAGACATAAAAAACTCAGTTGGTGGTTTGTTTTTCCCAAAAGGTTAACTCTCCGGATATTTTGAGTGTTTCATTGTCTTATTTGTTTTTTTTTGTTCGTAAAAGACATTGAAAACTCAGTTGGTGGTTAGTTTTTCCCAAAAGGTTAACTCTCCGGATATTTTGAGTGTTTCATTGTCTTATTTGTTTTTTTTTGTTTGTAAAAGACATTGAAAACTCAGTTGGTGGTTAGTTTTTCCCAAAAGGTTAACTCTCCGGATACTTTGAGTGTTTCATTGTCTTATTTGTTTTTTTTTGTTCGTAAAAGACATTGAAAACTCAGTTGGTGGTTAGTTTTTCCCAAAAGGTTAACTCTCCGGATACTTTGAGTGTTTCATTGTCTTATTTTGTTTTTTTGTTTGTAAAAGACATTGAAAACTCGGTTGGTGGTTAGTTTTTCCCAAAAGGTTAACTCTCCGGATACTTTGAGTGTTTCATTGTCTTATTTTTTTTTTGTTTGTAAAAGACATTGAAAACTCGGTTGGTGGTTAGTTTTTCCCAAAAGGTTAACTCTCCGGATACTTTGAGTGTTTCATTGTCTTATTTGTTTTTTTTTTTGTTCGTAAAAGACATTGAAAACTCAGTTGGTGGTTAGTTTTTCCCAAAAGGTTAACTCTCCGGATACTTTGAGTGTTTCATTGTCTTATTTGTTTTTTTTTGTTTGTAAAAGACATTGAAAACTCAGTTGGTGGTTAGTTTTTCCCAAAAGGTTAACTCTCCGGATACTTTGAGTGTTTCATTGTCTTATTTGTTTTTTTTTTGTTTGTAAAAGACATTGAAAACTCAGTTGGTGGTTAGTTTTTCCCAAAAGGTTAACTCTCCGGATACTTTGAGTGTTTCATTGTCTTATTTGTTTTTTTGTTTGTAAAAGACATTGAAAACTCGGTTGGTGGTTAGTTTTTCCCAAAAGGTTAACTCTCCGGATACTTTGAGTGTTTCATTGTCTTATTTTTTTTTTTGTTTGTAAAAGACATTGAAAACTCAGTTGGTGGTTAGTTTTTCCCAAAAGGTTAACTCTCCGGATACTTTGAGTGTTTCATTGTCTTATTTGTTTTTTTTTGTTTGTAAAAGACATTGAAAACTCAGTTGGTGGTTAGTTTTTCCCAAAAGGTTAACTCTCCGGATACTTTGAGTGTTTCATTGTCTTATTTGTTTTTTTTTGTTTGTAAAAGACATTGAAAACTCAGTTGGTGGTTAGTTTTTCCCAAAAGGTTAACTCTCCGGATACTTTGAGTGTTTCATTGTCTTATTTGTTTTTTTTTGTTTGTAAAAGACATTGAAAACTGAGTTGGTGGTTAGTTTTTCCCAAAAGGTTAACTCTCCGGATACTTTGAGTGTTTCATTGTCTTATTTGTTTTTTTTTGTTTGTAAAAGACATTGAAAACTCAGTTGGTGGTTAGTTTTTCCCAAAAGGTTAACTCTCCGGATATTTTGAGTGTTTCATTGTCTTATTTGTTTTTTTTTTGTTTGTAAAAGACATTGAAAACTCAGTTGGTGGTTAGTTTTTCCCAAAAGGTTAACTCTCCGGATACTTTGAGTGTTTCATTGTCTTATTTGTTTTTTTTTGTTTGTAAAAGACATTGAAAACTCAGTTGGTGGTTAGTTTTTCCCAAAAGGTTAACTCTCCGGATACTTTGAGTGTTTCATTGTCTTATTTGTTTTTTTTTTTTGTAAAAGACATTGAAAACTCGGTTGGTGGTTAGTTTTTCCCAAAAGGTTAACTCTCCGGATACTTTGAGTGTTTCATTGTCTTATTTGTTTTTTTGTTTGTAAAAGACATTGAAAATCGAGTTGGTGGTTAGTTTTTCCCAAAAGGTTAACTCTCCGGATACTTTGAGTGTTTCATTGTCTTATTTGTTTTTTTTTGTTTGTAAAAGACATTGAAAACTCAGTTGGTGGTTAGTTTTTCCCAAAAGGTTAACTCTCCGGATACTTTGAGTGTTTCATTGTCTTATTTGTTTTTTTTTGTTTGTTAAAGACATTGAAAACTCAGTTGGTGGTTAGTTTTTCCCAAAAGGTTAACTCTCCGGATACTTTGAGTGTTTCATTGTCTTATTTGTTTTTTTTTGTTTGTAAAAGACATTGAAAACTCAGTTGGTGGTTAGTTTTTCCCAATAAGGTAGATAATTTGAGTGTTTTTTTGTCTTCTTTGTTGTTTTTGTTCGTAAAATATATTGAAAACTCTATTTGTGGGTAGTTTTTTCTTAAAATGTTACCTTTCTGTATACTTTTAGTAGTTATTTGTCTATTAGTTGTTGTTTTGTTTTTCTTATAAAATATGTTTCAATACTTAACATTTGTACATCTTAATTATTTTTATTATTTGTAACAGGAAAAGAGATCAAGAAGAGAAGGAAAAGAGGTTGTAAAAGACCTAGGGAAGTCATTCCATTACCAGGTGGTCAAGAAGTTGTTTTGGAAAAGAATACAGATTACTTTTGTTTATCTTGTCAAACATCTGTAAGCCGTCAAGGAGTTCATGATCACTTTAAAGGAAGAATCCACAAGAATATGGAGAAGTTGGAATTACTTTACCATTTTCTTACAGAACAAGGACTTAGTTGGAGGGACGGTCGAAAATCCTTTCAATGTAACAGGGAGACTTGTAAAACACTGATTTTACCTGCCAAGTATGAAGAACTTGAGCATCATGTGTTTAAGAAACATTTTTCCTCTGTCAAACCCATATATCCTTCACTGGCTCCTCTAGCCTATGTAGGTTCTCAAGTGCCTAAAATTATCTATGGGAGCCAGGGTGGTAGACAGACTAAGGAATTTTGGAAGGATTTTGATATTGAATCAAACATTGGAGGTTATGATCGGATTCTGAGTCCATCAACTATTATTTCTCACGGCACTGAAGAGCTTCTTCTTCAATTGATCAACGGAAATTTCAATGATGAAGACCTTCGAGAGATGACCACACTAGCTTCATACCTTGCTGCTCATGGAGAACCCGTGAGGAACAAAGGAGGAAGCAAAGGAGGCACAAAGATGATGTGCCACGGTTTTCGATATGCCCATGGAGATATTGGAAGGTCTGTCTAAAAAGAGAAATATTTTATTTTAAAATTTGTTTGTTGATGTTCTATATAATTTTTTTTCAAATGTTTTTATAAAAAATTTAATTTACTTGATTTTTTATTTTTTTTCAGGTTTCGACAGAAAAAACCTTTATGCTATTCATATGGTGAGAGGTTGTCTCTGAAGCTCAGCAACCATTTGAAAGTATTATTTCCAAAGGTTTTTGAGCTTCTTGAAACAATAAGAGTAAAGGAAAATATGCCAGAGGATGTGGGAAGAATTCGTGATTCTCCTTTTACAACCATGGGAGTCACAAAGGATTATTCTTGTAATCCTCATGTGGATGAAGACGATTTAAGTTATGGCTTTTTTATATGGTTGGGTTCCAATGGTAAGTATTATATGATTTTGAAGTTGTCAAAATTTATTTTCATGATGATGATATTATGTTTTAAGTTCTAATATATATAAATTTTATTTTTTTTGTTGCAGGATCCAAAGACTGTAAAGGTAATGAGGCAAAGTTCTTATTTCCTTCTTTACGTTTCTATGTGGAACCTCAGATTGGAGACATTGTGCTTTGCAAGAGTAGTGAATTAGTACATTGTACGAAGACTATGAGATCCCCAGGTCAGTTCGGAATTGCTTTGTTTCAGAAGTCTTCATTTTTCCGAGGTTACCAAGTTCTTAGGGAGAAACTGGATGAGGGTATTGAAGATAAACTGACCTTGAGCTGGAAAGAATCTGAGATGATTTATGATGAACTATAAAAACTCAAATGACAATGTTTTGATCTCTAAGGAAAGATTATGGTTAAGTCCAATTATATTCTATTCTAATCTTTTATCTGTCATTTTCTTAATCTTCTATATTCTTTATTCAATATTATGTAATCTTTTCTATTATATTTGACCATTTTGTGTGATCAAATTTATTACATTATTTGATGTAATTTAATATGTTATATTTTATTCTTTGTTGCGATTTATTGTAATCAGGTTTATTCTGTGATGTGTTCTAATCTATACTTTGATGTTACGAATTCTAATTCCTTATGCAATGTAATCTATTATATTCTATTTAATTTAATTATTTGATGTTTTATGTGATGTACACTATACTAATATTTAATGTGATCCATTTTGATTTTATTTTTAATGTAATATATTCTAATCGTTGAGGTAATCCGGTCTATGTGATTTATCATTTATTCTATTTCCAATTTTTGATATGTATTATTCTTTGTGTTCTAATATTTGATGTGATATACTATATTATTTGATGTACTTTATTGATTTAGATTATATTCATTGTTGTGGTCCATTAAGTTATATTATACAATATGAACTTTTTGTGGTATTTGTATTCTTACATGTGAACTATTTTGTTTAATTAATCATTGATGTAATCCATTCTAATTTATTCTAATTTATATGCTTTATCATATATTTATTAGCATTTATGTGAACTAATCTAATTGAAGCTTTGATATAATCTATTCTAGTCTATTATGTATGTGATCTATTATGTCATACTCTTTGATGTAAACTATTAATTATGATACTTTTACATTTTATGTATTCTACCTTATTTTCTTTTTTGATGAAGTTTATTTTTTAAAATTTGATTTTCTGTTGTGATCTATTCTAATTTGATTTGCATGTTATTTGTTTAATTTGATGATTTAATGTGATCTATTCTAATATATTTTTTGATGAACTGAGCTATCTTATTTGCACTATATTTTTTTTATGTGATCTACTCTAATCTTTGCTATGATCTATTTAGTTTCTAATATTCGATGGCATCTATTCTATTGTAATCTTTGAGGCAATCTATTCTATCCTTTTATGTAATATATTGTATAATGTACCACTATTTTATGTAATCTATTCTATTATTCTTTGATGTAAGTTATTATGTAACTTATATTTCATTCTTGTTGCGATCTATTCTGATAAGGTCTTTTATGTGATTTGTTCTATTCTATGTTTTGATGTGACCTATTCTGATTTTGTCAAGAATTGAAAAGGAAAATTTCAATTTTTAAAGTGTTTTGAAACATAATTCCGTTTTTAGGCCCAACTGGAGTAGTTTTTTTTTTTTTTTTTTTTTTTCATGTAATTGGTTCCTGCTTTAAGTTTATAGATTAAGATTGTGCAATAGTTAATGTGTTATGTTCATGAATTAGCTTTTGCATTTATTGTATGCATTGACTTCTACATTACTTGTAAGAATTGACTTTTACATTAATATTATGCATGATTTCTACATTACTTGTATGCATTGACTTTTACATTATTATTATAAATGCATCCATCAATGCATTACTTTTATATATTGACTATCGCATTTAATTAACTTGTAATATAAGTTAATGTTATGCTTTCATTAATGCATCATGTTAATACAATACTATTCTCCGCTTTCAAGAATAGACGCTATAATTTTGGTAGATACTAGGTAGTAAATAGCGCATACCAGATATGGTATCCCCCTAAATAAATTAAATTAGTACATACCCCCGTGAATACATAGAGGTAGAAAATTGCAGTTTTGAGGTTTTAAGCGCCAAAAACAGAAGGATTTTTATGGGTTAAAATTGCACGTGGGCCAATTTGGCACATCCGATCTACCAAAATGGGATGTGGGATAACATTTTTTTAACGGAAGTGTGGTTTATTAAGATAAAAAAACCACACTAAAAGTTGTTCACGTTTACTTCAATAAATTCTTTGTATTATATAAAACCCATTCAAAAAAACTATTGGATCAAAAAAATAGCTTGGAAAATAGAAAACTGCCCCAAAATGTACAAAAAGAATAAAAGTCCAAAACTAGACTTATTGCACCAAAATGCATTGGATTGCAACGGTAAACCATGCCCCATGTTTGTAAACCAAAAAATCTGCCTCAACTAAAATACAAATCATAAATTTATCCTTTCATAAATGGATCGGCAATTCTTACTGCAAAAAGTAGACCTCATTTGGGACACAAATCAAGTCATGTTTTCAAATATAGAGTTTTAATGAAGAAGAAATGTGGTAAAAAATTAAAGTCCTATCATGTAGAGATTGAATTTATGACATGCATTTTGATGAAGGTGGATTTTTTAGGTTTTCAAAGATAAGGTATGTTTTCCGATTTTCATCCAATAATTTGGATCATGTTTAATCATGAAATCTTAATACACAAAAACGATCTTAGGATAGAAATTTACAACTTTCTAATTAGAATTTTATGGTTGGAATAATTTTGTGGTACATTTCTAGTGAAGTAACTATATACAAAAAACTAAAGAAATATATATGAATTTTGAGAAATAAAGAAAGAAAAATAAAAGGAATGGATGCCTAAGAAGGCCAATGTAAATAGAGAACCGATTTCACCCCTATTTCTATACGGTATTACCACCGGTCAAAATCAAGAACATAGGGGTTTCTTCACCTCTGTCGAGGAGTAGGCACTTATGTGTTACTAACTACAGGGGATGGAAGAGGAAGAGGGTGGAAAAGAATATAATTTTATTTTATTTTTAAATATAAAAAAATTAGATGTTGTATCTCCTTTATTTAGTGTTGGATTATAACTTCGTTTGTTGGGTTGGCTTTCAATACGGTTCTCCTTCTTGTAGTAGAAAGCTTACTTTGATTCAAGATATCTAATATACTTGACGTGCATTTTAGTGCAAGAGTTATAGTTTTGGACAATGTTTCATTTGAAATTTTTGGGGCAACTTTCATTATTAGAAGGCTATTTTTTTATGCAACTGTTTTTTTAAAAGTATTTTTATTGTACTATACTGTTATTGTGATCAAGGTGAACAACTTTCTTGTTGTAGAGTTTTTTAAAGCAATTGCTTTGTTGGTAGAATTTCCAGTACAAAGTAAATATGATGGAAGTTTATAATTTTTTTAGAATACAGGTGCTTTATGATCTTGCAATCTATGTGGTGTCATAGTTCCAAATTTGATGAACATGACCTATTATAAGTCTTTTATAAGATTTATATTTAACCCCTAAGTGCCCAGAATGTTGAAAAACTACATTTCGAATGACAGGATGAAACTTTGAAGAGCCATAACATCTTCCACCAGACTCTATTCTAGACGAAATTACTTGGGTTGGATCCCAATTCGAGTCTAGTTTGTGTGGTAAAAATTGTAGACCCCTTAAGAAAGTATTAATTTATGGAGCACATTTTAGTGAAAGAAACTTTTGTTTATGGATTTACAATAAAAATGCATGTTTTACCATTGCAAATTAATTATGTGAACTCCAATCTAATTTTCAATTATATTAGTTATTTGATACGCAATGATGTTTATACTTTTGAAAAACTGAATTACACATTTTTTGAGGAGTTGTTCTTCCTTCAAGCACCGTTGGATTTTAAACCTTTTTTGTCAGCATTTTGTTTTGTCATCAGTGAGTTTTGAATGTCCAACATCCTTCTTAATAAATTTTACATTTAAATATACTTGAAAAGTGATGCACTTGAGTAAAGGTTCATTTTTGTGACAAAAAATCATATATTGGATATTCAAGATCCATGTATTACTTGTAGATATACATATACATAGTCAAAACGTAAATGTCCGGGGTCTTATGACTCTTAAAATATAATTGTCTTTGGAATGTTATTAGTGATTATGAAAATAAGCTATTCAAATCCCAACTATACAATCTTGTAGTAGCGCAAAACGAGCGGGACCTGAGCAATGGACAGCGAGTGTGGGCTTAGAGCAGCACGTAGCAACTGTGTGTGAGTTCGTGAAGAACAAAGGAGTGTCTCTGATAGGTATCCACGGGCAAGCTGGGCTGGGAAGACGACGCTGCTGAATGAGATTGTGGCCAAGATTGAGAAAGAGGAGAAGCCGCTGTTCGCTTACATCGAAGTGGGTGAAGACCTGAAGAAGCTTCAGAGCTCGCTCGTCGAGCAGCTCGGCGGTGGAAAGAAGGAGATCACGAGCGTGGCACAGGGACGCAGTGCTCTGTTGGCTCAACTTCGGAAGTTGAAGGAAAACAACAAGGTAGCCAGAATCGCTATTGACAATTTGTACAATGTACGTTTGGTTGGTGAGTTTTTCCCTCACAGTCTCGGGCTGTGTGATTATCACATGCCCCTCTGTGGCTATTCTAAGCAAGGTGGATCAGCTATGTCGCCGTGCCATGCCGAACTACCACTACCTGCCTTACAAGCTGCCGTGCCTAGCTCCGCAACAAGCCAAGGCTCTCTTCATTTCTCACGCTGCTTCTGAGCCGGTGAACACGCTCTACTCCATCAATGGCAGTACGGCGACCTCGCGAACCATTTGTTGCCTCTTTGTGAGGGTCTTCGGATGGCATTGAAGGTGGTTGGATCGTACTTCTCGAATCCAGCTAACCGGAGTGATGAGAATTGGTTGGCTATCCGGAAGCGGATGAAACAAGTCGCCGAGGAAATGAATCACACGCCTTGATTAACCTCAGAAAGGGTGGGGGGAGAGATATGGATTAACGACGGTACCTCTTTGCATTGGAATATGGCAAGCTCCCATACACGGGACTTGTATGACAATTGCTGCATGCTCTGTTTCAGGAAACCCTATAGTGTTTGATGTATTGTATGTGTTTGCTGAGCCACAACCGCGATGTTGATGAGTCTCAAAGCGCTCCTCCCATGATTGAACCTTTATAAGTTCGTAATTGCTCCGACTATAATGATGTCTACGGAGCAGTGCATGCCCCTAAATGAGACAATGGTGTCTTTCATTCCGTACATCCTGTCGCATTGGAGGAGTTATAGGAAGTCACTTACCTGTGTTTACAGGGAGAGTGTTCTTGGTGATTTACTTTGTGCTTAATGTGTGTTTCTAGCGCAGGTGCGATGGAGGCAAACATTCGGTGTTCACTTCCTACGGAAAGGAGAATTCGTATGAGGGAGACAAAGTTGCTTGAACGGGAGCTCCGTCACGCAGAAATTAATGGCATTACAAAATTGTATTGTCCGTGTAAGTTGTGCATGCGGGAGCAACACTCACGGAAGATTCTACCGAATTACCGTCGCTGTCTTCTTGCTAACAGACGGCATGCTTGGTTCTTCGGTTCCTCAGAGGTGCGTATGAAAATGTAATCCTTATTGCTTACATCTTCCAAACGTTTAGATTTGTTTTCCCAATGTTGGTCGACTATCATCTGAACATCTGCGAGGCCTTGTCAAGAACATTGTAATATCCAAGTACGGTATCTTCGTCGTCGAGAGAACTATGATTTACCTTGTTAATTTTAGGGATATGATCGTGATGAGTCGGACCACGAGTGGGATGACCACATTATGTGGTACTACGGTGCATGCGATCAACAGACCCCACAAAACCCGCAAGAATCGCAACAACTTGACCACGGCATGGACCTCCAGCCAGATGGTGATAGACTCTATAAGTGGGTGACCGGATTCGCGGAGAGAAGCCGCAATCGAGCGAGACATTCGTGAAGCGCGAGAACAACGCGTTGGAGTTCACGAGACGAGGGACCCCCAGGCGATGAAGGGGAAGGTGATCCTCGAGGTGAATTAAGTGGAGATGATGGTGCCGCCGGGGATGCAGGTATTCGAGATGATGTTGCATTACCAGAAAGTGAGCAGATCCTCGAGGTTGGAGACGGTCCAGCTGAGGCGCCTGCAGATCGGCAGTTTCTAAGTGTAAATGTCGAGGACGACTCGAATGCCTCGAATCCCAATGACGGTGCCCCTTCCGCTGCGTATGAATCTGAAGATATGGAGTGTGTTCAAAGGAATATCGGGCACTCCCCGCCAAGTGTTGGGACGCCTGCAATAGAAGAAGATTTTTCAGATGAAGACTCGTTGTCTTGGGGTGACTCTGACGACGATGACGACGCAGCTTTCCGCGCCTTGGAGGAAGCGGCAGCGACACCCCTATTTCCTGGAGCAGAGCACTCGAGTATGGGCACTACTTACTTGTTGTTGAGTTCCGGTAAGCTCCACAAGTGCACAGACACTTACCTTGACGAGCTCTTCAGGACTTTGAGTATGACTGTTCTGCCACAGCCGAACTCCCTTCCTCGCTCGTACCACGATGCCTCCCAATACCTGAAGCGACTGGGACACTCTTACAAGAGCGTAGACGTTTGCCCAAACAACTGCGTACTCTTTAGAGGGGATCTAAAGGATGCACGCATATGTCCAAAGTGCAGGGCGCAGAGGAGAAAACGTGCAGGACGATCTGAGGTCCCGCAGAAAGTAGCAAGGTACTTTCCAATTACCCCGCGTTTGAAGAGAATGTTCCGCAGCGTCGAACAGGCATCAGCCATGACATGGTGGGCTGCTCAACAATTCGACGGTCACTTGATGAAGCACGTGTCCCAGTCGAAGCAATGGGAATTTATTAACGCCCGCTTTAGACATGAATTTGGTTACGAGGACCGTAATGTGAGGATGGCCCTAGTTGCTGATGGCATCAATCCTTTCGGCGACAAGCGGAATGTGTACTCGATGTGGCCCGTCCTATTGTTGAATTATAACATTCCGCCTTGGTTGTCGACAAAGAAATATTTCATCATGTTGGCAATTTTGATACCCGGTCCAAAGTCAGTAACAGGGGAGCAGTTTGACGAATTCCTGAACCCGCTAATTGACGAACTCCTTGATTTATGGAACTACGGAGTGTATTGCATTGACGCAGCTTGTTATAAAGAGTCTTCTCACTTCGTTATGAAAGCAATGTTAATCTGGACGATTGGGGATTTCCCAGCTTACGGTATGATGGCCGGGTGCGTGACAAAAGGGTTTGTGGGTTGCCCAGTATGTGGTGAAGGGTTCCGTTCCAGGCGTTCTAAGGTGTTGCATAAAAATGTATTCTGCGATTGTGCGAGGCGATGGTTATTTGAAGGGCATCATCTTCGGGACGACGACATTAGGTTCGGTTCGACAGAGCACCGTACTGCTCCTCCGCCGGTGACAGGAGCTCAAGTCAAAGCATGGGGGGAGGAAAGAGAGAGATGGCTACAAGAGGGTGGAAATCGACGTGACTCCGACCCGGTCAGGAGAACGGGAATTAAACGAGTGAGCGCCCTGTTCCGATTACCGTATTGGCAGGTTTGAATCTCATTTCAGTTCTCTTCCTACTTATTGATGACCGGCACACATTGTAAGCAAGCTCTCTTATGACTCGTGACTTTCCATTGTTTTACTTATTAGAACAGTACTTCAAAGCCACGCTGAATGAGGTCCAGTACGATATCGGCGTCTATGATATATATATAATGCGGTGCGAGTTGTTGGTGTTTGTGACCTAACTGTAATGCCTTAACGTATTTGTCACAAAACTTGGACTCAAAAAACTTGTATCAACCTCGGTAATTTGCTACTGCCAGAGTAAGGGCGTGGACCTCCCGTAAAGTGCTCGTAGATTTGACAGTCCAGTTCGCTTCCTCAGAAGTGATTACAGGTCGCATTGTTGTTTTAGACTGTGCCTGCGATGTAGAGAGTAATTATCCAAGTAGCAGTAACACTGTCTGCCCTGGCAATTTACGCAAATTTCCTACTGTCAGAAGAATCTCTCTACCTTAGTGACAACGGACAATGGTAGAAAACTGAGCAGCCATTATCTAATTTTCGAAGATGTGGTTATTTGGAATATAATGCAGGATTTGCCAGTCAGGCATACCCTCGATGTGATGCACATCGAGAAAAACATTGCTGCCACAACGATGGGGTTCCTCCTTGGGGAGCTTGACACTGTCGCCGTCCGAAAAGATGCACAAGCTGCGGGCGTCATGGAGGAGATACACATGGTTAGGCAGGGAGATAGTGACAATTACCTCAAGCCACATGCGCCTTATGTCCTACTTCCAGAGGAGAGGAAACAGGTTTTGGAGACGATCAAGGGTGTCCAAACGCCTTCGGAACACTGCGGTAATTTCAACAAACTCGTGAACTTGGACAAGGAAAAGTTGCAGTTCATGAAGAGCCACGATTGGCATGTATTGCTACAGGAGGTTCTCCCAGTGGCGTTGCGTTCGTCACTTCCGGAAGGTCCTCGCGTTGCCATTATCAGACTTGCACACTGCTTTAAAAGATTCTGCGAGAAGGTCGTTGATAGGAGAGATATACCGGAGCTTCAAAATTATGTGGCAGAGACTGCAGCCTTACTTGAGCTCCACTTTCCGCCTGGTTTTTGGAACGTCATGCCTCATCTAACTGTGCATATTCCACGCGAGTTGTACTGGTGTGGCCCAGTACATGCAAGATGGATGTATAGTGTAGAAAGATATCTCGGTCATTTGAAGTCCCTCATTCGGAACAAAACGAGGCCTGAAGGTTCAATAGCAATGGGCTACATGTACGAAGAGGCTCTTGGTTTTGTAACCGAGCATTTTCGTCTTTATCCAGGTTGTGCCCGTGTTATCTGGGACATGGAGGAGGACGAGAAGGACTGTGCAGAGGTTCTGGAAGGAAAGCCAAGACAGAGGGAGTGGGACCATGATGAGCTGCTTCAGCTACACGAGTTCATCATTAGACACAACATAATAACAGCACCATTCTACGAGTAAGTGCTTGTATAACCAAAGTTGAAATTGAAGCTTATAACACGATTGCATAGGCCTGGATGTAGCATCTATCAAGTTCATGGTATCCAATTATCATACGTACCATGCCTGTGACATGACGGATCCTTTCATTGTAGTCTAACTCCCGTATATGTATTGACGGGTCTCAAACGCGGTTGTTATTTCTCCAGACACTACTAACAAGGGGTATGACATCGTGGACGTGTAGTGAGTACATTCAAGCAAAGAGCGCACATGAAGCAAGAAGGGGAAGTCGTTTCTCTTCGTTTACCATTTGGCTGCAAAACCGTGTTACATCAATGGAACAAGAAAGACTTAATCCAGACCTTTCCCTGCAAACCATGTGCAGGTTGCCTACACCCACAGTGAAGCACTTTAATTCTATGTGGGCATATGGGTACCACCTAAGAACTGACGACGAGCAGGGAAGATCTCATGTGTCATTCAACTCTGGAGTGGCGGCGATTATTACTCAGGTCTGCCGATCCTCAAGAGCAGATCGGCACCCTGTAGAGGCATCTTTAAATTACGTTGGTATTATCCGAGACATTGTGCAAGTGGACTACGGAGTGCACCAATACACGGCGCTTAAGTGCTCATGGGTGAAACCGAACCAGGAGGGTGCTCCAACCATGCGGAGGGATGAGCACGGATTTTGGTCACTGAAGTACGCCGCTCGACAGAATCCTGACATTGAGCCGTATGTACTTCCAAGCCACATTCAACAGGTAAAATCCAACTTCTGTTTTCAGAAAAATATTTATAAACGTGCACGTTTTTACATTCTTAAGCATATTCTATCCAATAATTGACAAACATTTATCAATGTGCAGGTTTACTTTGTGAGAGATGTCCACGACCCCGACTGGAAGGTGGTGCGACAAAAAGAACCACGGTCACGACGGGTGACTTCAGAGCTTGAGGGGCAAACACTGAGCGCAGCGGGCAGAGTGGATGCTACGAGAATGACTGGCCCTGAAGTAAGACACAACATATACCGCGGTGCACATGTTGAACCTGTGTCGAGGACAGAGGTGGAGCAAGTTATGGCAGCAGAAGAATGCGAAGACGATGACACCCTTTACGATGACACTGATTATGTGGAAGGTTTGGATGACGATAGCGTTGACTTTGATGAAGACATGGACGTCTCTCACCCGACAGCAGTGGCATGATTGGGTATTGAGTTGGTAAATTACATGTTTACGAATTTTGTATGACAATGTTGATGGAAAATATCTAAGGATCCCCCATTGTAAGTGGTACAAAGTTTTCAGTTTAGGCTCCATGTTTTTAGATTACATAGCACTAATTGCACCGTGATGCTATATGTAATTAAGGCACAATTATTTCCTTTTTCGATTTCTGCAGATGTTCTGCTTCATACCCTGCAATCTCCAAGGACGTCATAGAGGGCGCAGAGGATGACTGGGATGTCAATTGGTAGTACAAGGACTTCCTAGCGCACCATGTCCCTGAATTCGACATTTGTTGGGACCTGAATCCTAAGCCAAGGAGCCTCATCAGCCCCATCTTTGAGAAGTCTCAGTGCCCGCAAGGTGTGCTCCCATATCTTTCACTTTTACTCTCACCACTGAGATGCTTTAGAAATTAACCCTAAACCAAACATAAAACGAGCTGCAAGTCCATTATGATAATTATGTGTATGAATTGTGTAATACAGACAGATGTGAGTATGGCATTAGCTGTATTGGAAAACCGTGTGACGGAGCCGAATTAGATGCGAATCTCCGTGCAGGGTGATATAAATTGCATTGCAAACTCAAAGTTATGTATGCTCTTGGAAAATTAAGTCCAGTTATTACACCTTCATTGTAGGTTTCTTGAAGAAAGGATATGGAAGCGGCCCTGGTACTCCAAACACCGTACTTGTCGGACTAGGAGCACGTATGATTCGTTACTTTCTGTTTCATCAGATTTGAGAACCTGATGTGGAGGGAATTGCAACTTGTCATTTGAAATTTCTAATCAGGGACCCTAGAGCAATGCAGAAGGCACCTTCACCCAGGGAGATACGGCTACAGCGTCCGGAGAGGAAATCGCCACACCTTGATGTTTGGAAAGAGATGCCTAGAGGACTCGGTTTACAATGTCTTCAGATTTTCCTAATGCTAGATGTTAAATAGAAGCCAATGTCTTTAGGTACATAGTCAAACGGACTTATAGATTACTGTGCTAAACTTGAAAGACATGTAAATGCTTGTATACAAAAGGAAAGAGATTTGAGGCAGGTACATGACTATTTAGATTTTGAACTCCAATTTTTCATGGGAAGACCTAATTTCCGACATAACATGTCTTTGCTGAAAAGACTCGATCAAGTTTTGAATGCGAATCATATTTATGATTATTGTGTATCAACTTGCAATGAGTCTTATAATATATTTTCTGAGAAGTCTTGTATTTTCCAATTCGAAAAAATGTATATTCCAATTCAAAGTCCTCTACGTCCCAAGTTTCATCTTAACCCCTAAAGGAGAAAAGAACTATTTGCATGCTTTACCCTCAAAACTGCCCTCTTTCAATGCAAGGTGAGATTTTTATTTTATGACATATTTTGAAGTATATAACCGTAAGATCTAGTAGATAACTTGTACAAGATCATGTACGCAAAATTTTGAACTAAAATTCCTCACCGTTTGTGAGATCTTAACGTTCAAAGCTGGATTATTTTATTTTATTTTTTTCCCTTGTTGAGAAAAGAGAAAGCAATGTTTTGAGGGCCAAAATAACCACTTTTGGGAGTAAATTTGATTTGAGGCTCTTCAAATTCTTGATGTTAGGTGAGTTAGGAATATGTCAATGCAATTTTTATCCTCAGAGGACCTATGAAAACTATAGAAATGCTTCATTTTTCACATGGAGGTATGCTAAATTTCAAATACAAAGGCCGGTCTTTGACAATAGAAAAGGCATGTGAAATATTATTAGATTGGAAATCCGAACGGTGAGATCATGCCTCGAAACCTTATTTGCACAAAGAAAAATAAAAAATAAAAAACTTGAAAAAAAGTAAAATCTCAAATTTTGGTGAATTTTTGAAGTTTCTGTGATCTAATAGATTTTGGGCAGATTTTGAGAATAAATGAGCATATACCACAGTTTGGGCAGTTTTGGGTAGTTTTCAAATAGTGTTTTCAAACTTTGAGTGTGAATATCTTCTAAAGTATGAGGAATTTCAAAGCATGAAATAACTTTTCGGAAAGGTATGGGAAAAATATATGATTTGCCAAAGGTGCAACTTCATGCGGTCTAAATTTAGTAATTCCGATGCTGCCCAGATCCAAATCGACCACAGAATGGTCGATTTCTCCTTTACTGGTTAAAAACTTTACTTTAATCTCATTATTGCATTTCCACGTTCCTTCTTACCCTGGAACACACCTGGACCAACCCCGAATACACTCCTCATATCAGTTACGGGGAAGTATCCAAAGCTAAAACGATGTAGAGTGGCAGGGTAAAGTTTACTAAAGAATCATCCACTACATAGGCCCCCCTCTTCCCTGAGGTAACTCGAGCTTGATGCTTATAGTTGATTTTACCAAATCATGCAATAGTTTTCCGATAATATCAAATTAGTCAGAATAAGTGTTGAAAACATGTCCCACTATTAGTATTATAACCTCCAGGCATAAACATTCAAGGATAAATCAAACTAACATCCTACCCAAGCTCGCCTCAAAATAGCTTTGGGATGTTGTAAAAGAAATAACCTTTTAGGTGAGCACAATGTATAGAGACACTTAAAAATTTATTTGTAATTGAAAACCCTCATTGAGTTTGAAATAGGTCCTAATGATGGGATTGAGTGGGTCTAGCCCTTTAACGCGCCTACATCCAAAATGTGGACGCCGGAAGCTAGAAGCAATTTTCATCCTTTCATAATTCTCTTGGTTCTTGAGCTAGTTGACTATCATTTGTATGGTACAAATCTTCAAAATAAGATCTTGTGATTCTTCGAAAATCCATAGAATTAGTTAACCCCTAAACGTCCTTGGGGTATTTTTAGCAAAAAACCATTTTTTCAAAAAAGTGTAATAGATGAAAATGAAAGCAAGAAATTTAGATCTCAACCGTACAAACTTGTAATAGACTTGTTGTATGTCATGTGGACAAAAACTTGACTCATGACACCTCATAGATTGCGAGATTGTAACGTATTAGTGCGCAAAACAGGGTACAAAATTCCATCATTTTCACTTTGAAGTGAAAATACTACCAACATGAAATTTGCAACCAAAAAATCACAAACTATAAAGTTGTTCATCTTCATGTCAAGAACACTTTTGTAGCAAAAAAATTCATCAAAAAATTATTTTGGCTCAAATAGTAGCCTTCCAGCGGTGAAAACTACCCCAAAATTTACAAAGAAAAAATAGTCCAAAAATAGACCCTCTGCACTAAAATCCATGCCCTATGTTCAATACATCTTCAATTAGGTCAAGGATTCTACCACTATAACTAGACTCTTATTGGACTCCATCCCAAAAAATAAAACCAAAATCCAACGGTGGATGAGGGAGATCTAGCTCCTCAAATATCGTCCATTTTTTCACTTTTTTTATTGTAGAAACATCATGGCAAATCCAATACCATAGTTATTTGGATTAAAAAACTTGAAACTAGAAAGTTGTTAAGATGCATCTAAAGATCATATTTATGTAAGAAAAATTCATAGAAAACTATTTTTGATTCTACATAATTAGCTTGCAATGGTAAAACAAGCTCCAAGTTTGGAATCTCAAAATCAAAAGCTGCCTTCACTAAAATGCTTGCCATTAATTCATACTTCATTGTATCGGTCTGCAATTTTTAATACACATACTAGACTTGATGTGGGACCCAACCCAAGTTATTTCGTTCAAAACGAAGTCGGGATGAAGAAGTTATGGCTCTTAAAAGTTTAAAAGTTTCTGCCCTTCATCCAAAATGTCGTTTTTCGACATCAAGGACGTTTAGGGGTTAATGTCAAGTTTATTTCTTAGTTCAGAAAGTGAGATCTTAAATATGATTATCCAAAATAAGTAGGATCAAATAAAGGAAATTTAGCACATATTGCATGTAATTCTGAATTTGTACCAAATTTTTTCAAGTAAAAATTGTTAACTTGGGAGTTTTAATTGAATTTCAAAAGAAAACCATGCAAAATTAATTTTAAAATATTAATATAATCTTTTGTTAAATCCAATTGTATAGATGTGATTTCCACATTGAGATTTACAACTATTGTTTGTATATCCACTCCAATTTTGTAAATCATCAAACACTTTATAGCACATTTTTGAAATTGGTGATTTGGGACGTTAAAGGGGTAGACTCCAACCTTACTTGCATTTGGGGGGCTTTGAATTAATTAATTAATTAATTAAAGTAATTAAAACCCCATGTCCAAGGCAGCCCGCAGCTATCGGCTGCCCCTCCGCATCCCTCATCCAAGGCATTCGCCTCCTCATCGAAGGCGTTCCCCCATGTTCCCGTGTTCTCATGTTCTCATGTTCTCTCCCATTCGAAATGCTTGATCCGACGGCTCGAGATGTAGCACATGATTGGACGGCCAGGATGATCCAGGCCGGACTACCAAGCTAAGTGACGAGATAGGCCCCACCATAGTCCTTTAAAGAGGCAATATGCCGCGAAGCTATGCCACTGGAAGAACAACGAGGCCCCACCCCACCCTCGTATGGGGGGAGCTGAATTACTATTTCCAGAGCCTTTCAATCAAAAGCGTCACTTCACCGGGTTAACAGGAACCAAGAACGACGCTTCTGCTAGCAGTGCTCGGAGTTCATCTCTTTATCGATCCAGAGATGACGTCGGGCTCGGGGAGGTCATTGACAACACTGACTTTGAATTGACGACTTTCACGGGTCCGAAGCATCGTTCGGGGAGAAAATTGCATGAAAGTATAATCGCGACGTCCAAAAAAGCTAGATTAATAAGAGCTTGCAGATATATATACTTTGTGGAGAAGCATCATCGCTCAGTCATCATCAGATTACTTGGTTTGTCGGAGTGAGTGGCTCGTGTCTCACTTTACTTCCCATATGATCACTTCTGAGAGCATCCCGTGTTGATAGAGGCCAAGGTCACCGTGTGGATCATCTCTTCCTTGTAAGAACTTCCTCTTCTCTTTGTAATTTCAGCCACTTGTAGCACGGTCAAACTAATTATGGGTACTTCTGTTGAAATGGCACTCCTCCAGATGCTAGTTTGGAGTCAGAAAGTGTCATTCTCATGGCATATTTGGTTGTTTGTGCCATTAAGGAGTAGTGAAGAGTAGAATTCTAGCTAACAGCCTGAACGTGGCATTCTGTAGGAATTTCACGGAGTAGTATCATAGTGCCTTCGCTCACCATGTCGTCCAGGCGAGGCTCTGGTAACTTGATGTCGAAGGGGAAGATTCACGACACCGTGGATGAGGATTTGAATGCTCATGAGTTCGGAAGTGAGTTTGAGTTGCGCATAATGCAGGAGCAAATGGGTAGGAGTTACAAGGCAGGCCGTTGCAATCCCCATGGGAGGCTCCTCGTTCACCATTCCGTTGTTGTGAGAATTGGCGATGGGCACTGGATCAAGGCAGAGAAAGGAGGCGGTGAAGGGAAAGAAGATGGAGGCATTTCGGTGTTCGGAGTGAAAAGATCCGAAGATCCTACAGAGTGGAAAAAGGAGAAAGATGAAGCATCAGATCGATATTATGACCGATTCACAACGGGTAGAATCAACCTAGGCGAGGGCAAGGAGAAGTGGACAGTGGAAAAGCTGAGGGGCCTTCTGAGCTCCTCCGACACTCCTGACTACAATGTTCTGTCTGCGAATTGCTGGCATTACGCGAACAAAAGTGTCATGGAGATTTTGAACTGGATCATAGCCAACACTGAGGATGAGCAAGTGAAAACGACTATCGAGGAGAAGGTGGTGGAGCTCAAGAATGTGGAGCGTCACAAGCCCAAGGAGCTTGGGCGCGCTTACTTGAATCCTACCAGCGACCGGAGTAAGCAAGTCCTTCGGCAGGTTAAGGAGAGATTAAGTGCCACCATAGAAAGAGAGCGCGAGGAATCATTTTTCCGGTATTACCGTGCAAGGCTTGGACTAAAACTCGTGGAATGGCGACAAGGACAAGACCAAGGTAGTGGACCAGGTGTAGACTCACTTGTAGAGTAGACATCTCAAAATCGATGCAGTTACATTTTTACACAGAGCCACGTACATGATAGCTTCAAAGTACTAGATTCTTCATGTATCAATCATCATGAACATTTGAGAGTGTCATTCTAGCGCATCATTCCAGCGCATCGCTAAACGTCTAGTTTCAAAACTGGAAACTAATTGCAGGAAAATCCAAAATGATGATTCCACTTAATCTAGTCTTCTATCTACTTTCCAACTCTAACAGGAAAAGAATGTCCCACTTCTTCAGTTTTTCTAGATTGAAATTCTGGCCATCTTTGAGCACTCAACCGTGATCGTACACTCTTGTAGAGAATCACAGTTACTTGATGGTCATGGTGTTTACACTGACGCAATTTTTGGAAAGGAAGATCGAATTTTTATTCTCTAGAAGATTTTATCGTCGATTCTGAGGAAGAGATAGGGTTTGAGTGATCTTACGAGTACTTATTATCCGATTGGTAGGAGATCGAACTACCGGTCATGAGGCTGGACTTATGTTGTTAGTATCTTTTTCAAATTATGTGCTCAATGTGAGAACGATGTTATATTATTGGGTATTTCTATTACTGTCATGTGGTTTTATGGTTGAGTCTCTTATATTTATCTTCAAATACTTAGACTTGTTTACCAATTTATACCAGATGGGAATGGGGACTATCGGAATTCTCATCATCCGAACTATCTGAACTATCTGAACTTTCATCATCAGAACTATCCAAACTTTCATTATCAGAACTATCCGAACTTTCATTATTTGAACCATGTGAATTAATGTCATCCTCATTTTCTTCATCGTCCTCATTTTCCTCATTTTCTTCGTCGTCCTCATTTTCAACATTTTCTTCGTCGTCCTCATTTTCAACATTTTCTTCGTCGTCCTCATTTTCAACATTTTCTTCGTCGTCCTCATTTTCAACATTTTCTTCGTCGTCCTCATTCTCAACATTTTCTTTGTCGTCTTCATTTTCTTCAACTTCTTCAATTACTTCAATTACTTCAATTTCTTCATCTTCTTCAACATCTTTGTATTCCTTATTGTCATCACTTTCGTTGTCTTCTGCATCACTTTCATTGTCTTCTTCATCACTTTCATCGTCTTCTTCATCGCTTGAGCTAATTATAGCATCATAGCCTTTAACCATTTTAAAAACCATAGGAGGGGAAATACTATCAGCGGACGGTACTACTCTATAAACATAATTTGATTCATCCTCATCGGGTTCATCTAGTTCAAAATCAGAATTTTCATTCAACAAACTTCTTTCTGCTTTTGATTTCTTTGAACGATTCTCATCTCCATTATCTTCATCACATTTCGACCTCTTCCTTCCAACATTAGTGGAACTTATTGCTTTATTAGTAGTAGCTCTTTTGGTTGTTGTCTTCTTTCGGGTTGTCTTGGTTTGGCGGCCCTTATTGTAAATTCTGGGGTAGGACAATTTTTGTTGACACATTTATAACGAGGTTGTCCCGTGTTTTTATTTGCAAACATGCGCCACCGACCTAATACTTTACAATCCGGACAAACTTTTGGTATAGCTAGAAGCTCCTTGTCCATCATGTCTTCAGTCCACTTCCTTACTTTTAATGGCTTCCCCATGTTAAGGTATTGCGTTAAAGAATGTTAACAATAATGCTCTCAAGAATAATGGAGAGTTGAAAGTGAATAATGAGAAGAATTTTTATGCTCTATATATACAAATATATCAAAGTAAAAGTAAAGTAAAAGACAAAATATTTCTATAGACTAGTTGTAGCATTGTGAAAGAAAGTAAAAGATGCCTAGGACCGAGAATCGTAACTTTTACGTAAGAAATCTAGAAATCGAGAGTAGCCGCTCAAAGTGGTTCATGCTCTGTTATCGTATTTGCATCGATTTTCCAAGATCTGCTGCTCGGTTATGACGTAATGGAAAGAGTAATTTGAGTGTTCAGTGCAACCAGTTAAATTTAGTTGAATTGAAATGCAAGAGCTTCTAAGGTAATGCATGTGACTATTGTATTGTCAGCAAATGCTTAATTTCATAGTGTAAAGCGCTGGCTTGTGAGAGTAGACTGTACTACATATTCTCTTATCTTTAATGAAAATGGAGCCTGAATTTGAGTAAAACTGATACTTAGGAGCAAAGTATGTTCTTATTCTGCTGCAATTGAATGATCGGCAATTGTCCTCAGTTTCTTATCAGGAGAGTTTGAATGAATTCTCTTCAAATAACACCGACGAATGCTCCAAATTGGATTTTCTAGTCATTTGATTTTGTCATTCTCACGATGAGATCGGGTTGGGGATGAAGCGCGAGTGTCCTCTGATCAGGTCGGTCGGTAGGAGTCTGTGTGACTACCGGTTTGTTCGTAGCATGTTTCATTCTTGCACATTCTTTGTTTGGACAGTGATACACTAACTTTTGATTCTGATGTGCACAACATATGCTGCTTAGCAAAACGAGACGGTCCTGACTGCTCTAGCGAAGGATGGGCAAGGACATGGAACAATTGCTGGGTAATTAGGTTCTTGAGTCTAGTCCCATGGCATAACAATCGAATAAGGAGGTTATTCAAAGTGCGGCAGGCATCTTTCATGCGGACAGAAAAGAGCTGTGATGGCTGGGAGGAAGGTTCGCCAGGACTTGAGCTATTAGAATGGCATCACTTATAGAAACCAATTATCTCCTTTGTTGACTTGATGACTTCGTGCTTTCCTAGAAACGATGCTATAGTGTTGATACATGAACCCTGACAGGATCATTTTGCCAGAGAAGATTCGTATCGAGTACGAATCCTAGATTAGATATTATGTCAGCTAAAACTACTTAGCTCTAATTAAAGTTTAGCTGACACTCATTTATGAGCCACTAACTACGAGTTAATGGTGTAGCCGCCTTTTGAGCCCAAGCATGGCTTATAAGCCGGTGCTTTCTGTTTAGCATTTCATCTGAGTAATGTGACTGTTTCTTAACACGATTCTCTTCATGGTATCAGAGCCCGGCAGGAATGACTTGAGCGGATTTGACTGTTGTAGAATAGCTAGTGAGACCAGCTGTTGCAGAATAGATCAAAGCTCAAGGAGGTTAGAGCAGTAATACCAGATCAGTTGTTCACCACGCCACTATGGCACTTCGTGAAGTCTCCATGGGAGAAACATCTAAGTTAGATGGAAACACCAATTACGATTATGCGGAGTTTTAAGCTACGTAACATGCTGCGGGGAAGATACCGGAAGCTAGTAGAGCCACCACCAGGCACAATAGCACCAATCGACCCCGAGGAAGTGGTCGCCTTGCAGTACAAAAGAACAAAGCGCTCACAACGATCGCGCTATCGATCGAGACAACGTGATACCATACATCCGCAATATCATGAACCGGATGTCGTTGGGCAACATCAAGGGGATCAGACGCGAGCAAAGACCAACTCCCGCAAACTCTTACTCCGACGCAAACTTACAAGTCCGAAGCTAGAGGAAGGAGGGTCCATGTCAACATTTCGCAACACCTCAAAGAGCTCATCAACGAGCTTGCATGCGCGGGGAGATAATCGCCGATGAAGAAGTTGTCGAACACGTACTCATGGCACTCGCCCGAGAGCTACGAAGGGCTTGTCAACACAATCACGATCGGCCAACTCGCGCAAGCGTTCTTTGAGCTTACGATTATCCTTCTCCGGGACGAGATACGGAGAGAGATCCGGGGCCAAAAACAAGGCGATCTGCGAGGCCCCCGCTAGTCAAGACCAAGAAGAATTTCATAAGTCGGAAGCCAACATCCGGAGGGGATAGCCTGAGCAAGGGAAAGAGGACTCCGAGCGAGTGTCACTACTGCGGATCAACAAGTCATTGGATGCGCAATTGCCCTCAGCTCGCAGCTGAACTCAAGAAGCGACGGGCTGAACGTAGAGACAAAACGACCATCAATCTCATCGATAACTTCGAAAGCGGTGAGGATGATGACTCTCCAGATTCCGATTCGAACTCGCTGTGAATTTAACGGAACTTAATATTGCCGAGCAATGTACTAGTCAGGCCGAGTGGTATATAGATAGTGGCGCCTCCAAGCATGTTACTGGACGCAAAAAGCTACTCAGTGAGATAGAGTCAGGAAGCAGTTCAAAAATAAGCACTGCTGGAGGAGAGACTCTTAATGTCATTGGAAAGGGCAAAGTACAAATTCCCACCAACTCAGGAGGAATAAAATTTGACAACGTTCTTTACGTCCCGGGAGTCACAAAAAATCTCTTGTCAGTAGGAACAATAGCAGATGACAAAGAAGGATTCAAAATATTATTTGACTCTGGGAAGGTCTGGATACTAAGAGACTTTCCCATCCCGGATGTTCATCATGTCGTCACATAAGGTCACAGGGATTTTAAAAATGGACTTTACAAATTCCGGCCTCCCGAAGACTCTATCAACAGTGTGTCATTATCGCTTCAATTGCCCGAAGAGTGCTCTGTGGCAGAAAGCGTAGGATCAGCTACCGAGACTATGTTGAAACCTGCCACCGAGACCAGTCATGGACACACACCAAACTTCACGGCCGAATCAACTTCGAGTCTTTGGCACCAAAGGTTAGGCCATGCAAACTTGCGAACCTTGCAGTACATGGCGTCACAAGTCAAAGTTCGAGGCTTACCTGCTTCAATTACATCGATTCCTTTTTGCGAGCCTTGTCATCTTGGAAAACAGACACGAGAACGAAGAACATCCAAAGTTCCATCTTTGAAACTTTGCACCATCTGCCGAGGCCTGAGAAGAGACGAACAAGGAGCTGGGGGCAAACATAGATCCACAAGACCCATGCAGCTGGTCCATACTGATCTTTGCGGGCCGATGTCTACTCACTCTCTCTCAGGATCCAGGTATATCTTGACCATCACCGATGATTTTAGCAGATTCACATGGATCTTTTTCTTGAAACAGAAAAGTGAAACATTATCCAAGTTTCAACAGTTCAAGTCAATGGTTGAGCTACCAGGCAAGTTCAAACTACAGACCATACGGTCAGATAGGGGAGGAGAGTATACGTCACATGCATTTATAAAATTCTGTGACGATTCTGGAATAGCCAGACAACTCACCCAAGCTTATACTCCTCACCAAAACGGAGTCGCAGAAAGGAAAAATAGGAGCCTGTTAGAAAAAGCTAGGAGCATGGCTTTTGCTTGCAACCTACCTTCTTTCCTGTGGACGGAAGCTATTGCAACCGCCAACTACGTCATCAATAGGACACCGACCCGAGCAAATGCTGGCGAGACTCCATACGGAAAGCTTACGGGTTCCACGCCTGATATAGGACATCTGCGAGTATTCGGGCCGCGAGAACACCGGGTTCTAGACACCTCTCCAGAAGAAAGAAGTGGGCTCCTCGCGCAAGTGCATGCATCTTTCTTGGCTATGATACAACCTCAAAGGGGTATCGCAACTACCACCAGAAGACCAGACGGATACTGATATCAAAAGATGTGCGCTTTGACGAAAAATCTTTTCCGCTACTCATTTCCAACACTTCAACGTCGATCCAACCGACACTCAAAGATTGGCGATGCAGTGCGAGCTAAGCAGTGACCCTGGAGCGACACCATCATCACCATGCACTCCATGTGCTCAATCAAACCCACGAATCATCGACTCAGCAAGCGGACAAGCAAACATCGATCCAGAACACATCACCGACACAACCATTCCATCTTCAATGGAAATGGACCATGGTACCGAATCGCCATCTTCTTCACAGCATGATGTTCCAAGTGTTGCTTCTCCTCAAGAACAGTACACCAGATTGCTCTCGGTTTGATGGCCCACACCGATTGGAGATTTTTCGGTGCAACCAACGATATGCCCAGACACATCCAAATAAGCTCGGATCCCATTGCACACTTACTATCGGAGGCATGTTTTCATCATCAAGACAAGCGCCGCCTCGAAGTGCACGGTCCCGATGACCCCCCTCACCACCTTCAAGACTTCTATCTTGATGCCGTTGAGGTTCAAAATGATCCCGATCCGCCCAACTCTATACAAGAAGCCATGAGTCATCCTGGATGGCTCGCAAAGAATGGAAGACGAACTCGATTCCATCTACAAAAATGATACTTGGGACCTCGTGCCGTTGCCTCCTGACCGACAAGCCATTTCGACCAAATGGGTTTTTCGCATAAAGCACAACGCAGACGGGACCATCGCCAAGTTCAAAGCTAGATTGGTGGCCAAAGGGTTTCAGCAGCGTGAAGGCCATGACTACACTGAAACATTTGCACCGGTCGTGAAATGGAATACCCTGCGAAGCGTTATATCACTAGCTGGTCATCAAGGTTGGACAATAGTTCATTTGGATGTCAAGACTGCCTTCCTCAATGGAGACATACAGGAAGACATTTATGTAAAGCCGCCCCCTGGATACGAGTCCCTGGCTCATCCTCACCACGCCTGCAAATTGAAAAAGGCTCTATACGGTTTGAAGCAAGCTCCACGCTCCCGGCATGCGCAAGATTGACGACTACCTCACCGGTCAAGGTTTATAGAAGTCTAGTGCGGACCAGAATCTCTATTTCCACAAGAAAGACGGCCTTCTTACGTTACTCATTCTCTATGTGGATGACGTATACTTGACAGGAAATAACCTCTCTTACATCACACGACTTCGCAGCGACATACAAAGAACTTTCGAGATGACCGATCTAGGTACCTTATCGTATTCTTTGGGGATTGAGTTTCTATTCGGCCCTGATGGCATCCGTCTCACGCAACGTAGGTACATTGAGTCTATGCTTGCTGACTTTGGTCTTAGTGAATGTCGCCCTGTAGCAACACCTATGGTCGAGAAGACTCATTTAGTACCAGACATGGGAGCAACCCCTGCCGACCTCGTGCGATATCAAACAATGGTTGGAAAACTCATCTTCTTGACACACACAAGGCCCGATATTGCCTATGCTGTAAGCATTGTTAGTAGGTTTATGGCTGCCCCGCAAGAGATCCACGCCCAAGCAGTAAAACACATCTACCGGTATCTCAAGGGTACTGCCAACTTTGCATTGCTCTACCGGCGAGGGGAGGAAGACGATTTGCTTGGCTGATGATCTTTGATTGGGCGGGAGATGCCTACGATAGGAAATCCACCACCTTTGGATACCTTTTTCTATCGGGAAGCACCCCGTCACGTGGAAAAGAAAAAGCGACCCAGCGGTGGCTCTCTCATCAACCGAGGCGGAGTACATGGCAATAACGGAAGGCACAAAAGAAGTGGTATGGTTGAGACGATTATTTGGAGAGTCGAAAGTCCAAAATCTCAAGAAACCAACAACAATTCATGGAGACAACCAAGGAAGCCTGAATTTGGCTCACAATCCGATTTACCACGGGCGTACAAAGCACATAGAGGTAAAGCATCATTTCATTAGAGAAAAGATCAATTCCAAGGAAAATCTCGGAATACGTTCCTACGATGAGCAGTTAGGCGATATACTAACTAAAGCTCTAGGAAAAATAGCTTTTGAAAGACTCGAGAAAGAAATTAGGCCTAATCGACCTAACTACTCAAGTTTCGGCCCCAACTTAATCTTGTAGCACTCTCGACGGCTCACTCAAAGCTTGAAGGACACCAAGGTCGCACCGATGTCCAATCACTCCACCGAGCAAAGTGGTTACTATGAAGTTGTCCCATGACCGACGAGCGGTAGATGAAGGAGAAGCGGCTAGTGACATCGGACTCATCAACGTCGGGAAAGGAATGCGACACTTGACAGAATCCAATTGATTTACAAGTCTCGAAGAAGTCGAAGTGTCATCAAGAGCAACATCAGCTAAGTGATGAGTCGAATCGTCACCAAGCAAAGCTCCCTCCGATTCTTCTTTCTCTCCAAGGTTCAGGAAATCAAAAGTCCACCTTTGTAGCACTCCGGATGTGAAGCTTGCAATTTAACAAGCAAACTTACTACAGGTCCAAAGGCAAAACAAGAAGGACACAGCAGCCTCTCAGAAGCGCTCCAGCTGAAGAATCTGAAGAATCATCTCAGGTCTGGAGCGAAGGGGGGTGTTGATACATGAACCCTGACAGGATCATTTTGCCAGAGAAGATTCGTATCGAGTACGAATCCTAGATTAGATATTATGTCAGCTAAAACTACTTAGCTCTAATTAAAGTTTAGCTGACACTCATTTATGAGCCACTAACTACGAGTTAATGGTGTAGCCGCCTTTTGAGCCCAAGCATGGCTTATAAGCCGGTGCTTTCTGTTTAGCATTTCATCTGAGTAATGTGACTGTTTCTTAACACGATTCTCTTCATATAGTGTCAGATCCTTCCATTCTGTACTCGTAAAACCGTTGTTGCATGTGATGCACGGATTCATAAGCCGATTGATCATGCAGCAGTTTGAGTTTGTCCCATATAGCTACAGTTCATGAGGACTTCCAGTATCGACTCGTCTACTGCCTTGCATAAAAGTGAAATTCATTGATTATCCTTTTTGATCCACTCTATCTGCTGTTCTGGGGTTGTTGGCACCAGTATGGTACTGTCCACAATACCCATGAGATTCTGTCCTAACAGGATAGCTCGCAGATGAAAATTCTGGCCGTTGTAGCTTTTGACATTTCTAAGCTCAGGTAGAATCAACCTGTTTGCGTCCATATCGTATTTGCAAAGATAGGAACAGAAATATACTCAGCCTTCTATACACAAGAAAAACAGAAAGGATAATCTGACAACATAAAGATTTCACTATGACAGAGCATATGATGACTCACTCAACTTAGACCATTTGCTCTGGTGAACAAGGATCAGCTTACACAAAAATATTAAACTCAGCCATTTACACAATACATACAGGAACCAGCTAGCTCTACCACTGACACGCACCCAACTATTCTTGGAGCTACGTGCAACTGATCACAAAGAGGAAAGAGAGTCCAGTCACAGTCTAGGTAGTAATCCTAAGCTACGGTTATCGTTTACGGTGGGTAATCCTGCCATGATCACATGTGGTGGAATTTGACATTCTTGGGAATACTTAGTCATATGTGGTAGAATGTACAAGTAATGAAATAACCCGATGTTGATCTGTAATTGACTTAGTAGAATAAGAAATCTGTACTAGTCCAAACTTAGTTGAATGTGGCACACTCCAGGCTAATCAAGGAGCGAGTCCCGTCATCACCTGTGATTCTTTACAAGGAGATACGAGGGTAGGGTTATAAGAGTAGATATCCGCACCTCAGGGGCTCTCCCATACAGAAGTCCACTTCTTCATGTGGATCCTCGCCGAACATTGCTTCTGTCGTCAATTCAATCTTCTACCAACAGAATGAGCCAGGCCCAAAAATCCATCCAACAGCCCTACACCCATAAACCGGAATAAGGATCTGTTTCGCAATGCATCTCTGGTGGCAGTTAATCTCTGCCTCGCTCGCTGGAGGACTTGTCTACTCTTGGCACGGTAAGGAGTCAAAAAAGCTTTGGCAAGCTCCCCGGGCATGGTACGCTCCACTTCCGTGAGCTCCTTCAGCTTCTCCTCGATAATCGTTTTCACTCGCTTATCCAGAGTGTTGGCGATGATCCACTTGAGAATGGCCCTGGCACTTAGGTTCACATATTTCCAGCAATTCGAAGACAGAACATTGTAGTGACAATTGTCGGAGGAAGCCAGAAGGTGCCTCAGCTTCTCCACTGTCCACTTCTCCCTGCCCACGCCCAGGTTGATTCTACCCGTTGTAAATCGGTTACTGTACCGACCTGGTCTGTCATCTCCATCATCTTTCCACATTTCAGGATCTTCGATGCCCTCCACTACGAACACTTTGATGCCGCCATTGTTATTCCTCGCACGTGTCACCTCCTTTCTCTGCCTTGATCCATTTCCCATTGCCGAATCTCACAGCAAGGGAATGGTGAATGAAGAGCAACCCTCGGTTGTCCATCCGTTGTCCAACCATCGGTTGTCCAATATACAAGTTACCATGCCTCCTTTTTTCTGAGTCTCCTCTGCCTGCAATTACCAAAAACCATCGTCAACCTTATACTAATTAGGAAAATTATCAAGACCCCTTCCAGGGCTTATACAACATTATACTAATTCCTAAATTTGAATCATATAAATTTTCTTCCCAAAATGAACACTTGACTAGCTTAGAATTCATTGGGCTTTGTTGTTGAATGGGTACTAAGTAAGCCTGGTGTAGAGTTTTGGGGGAGCTAGAGATTGAAGAGTATGCATCATTTAGAGTTTTCCAAAGCGGATACAAAGACATGTTTGAGGCATGATTTGAGTTTGGTTGAGTAGGGAGGAGTGCCAGAGCGTGTTTGGATTTCGAGAATGTAGGAGGGGGGTAGATTTCGGGGGTTGGGATGTAGGAGAGGCATAGAGGGGGAGGGATTGGGGATCTAGGAAAAAGGCGTAAGGATTATCTTTTGAGATAGAAAGAGAGAGAGAGAGAGTGATTATTTTTAGAGATAGAAAGAGAAAGAGTGAGTGTGTTCATATGTATGTTCATGTGTGCAAGGATTTTTAGAGATAGAGAAAGAGAGAGCGTGTTTAGTTTCAGAGATAGAAAGAGAGAGAATGTAAGGGTTGTTTTTAGAGATAGAAAGAGAGAGAGAGAGAGAATGTTAGTATGTTCACGTGTGCATGTTCATACCTCAAAAGTTGTTCACCTACTCGATTTCATTCAATGTATAAATGCCCATCGTTTGATACTAATGTCCATCGTTTGATGCTAATGTCCATGATACCACTAGTGACTCCATTCCCAGAAAAGTTGAACTAGAGCCACTAACTTGGATCTTTTTGTAAGTTTGAAATACACAACATCAAGACCTGAAGTAGTAGAAATGTTTACATCACTCAATCATGTAGAGTTAGTACAATTGAAGGCCATTGACTACCCTAGCTTCAAAAGCGTACAATTATGACTTGAAAACTGTAGGTTTTGGGGGTGACAACAGCGGGATTCGAACCCACTAAAAGAGTCCATTTACTCTATTGTCTGTTACGCGGTGCAGAGGCAATTCGGAAACTTGGGGGCAGAATTTGGAACTTACACATTTAGGAAATCACAACCTGGACAGAATAAATAAACGCATTCAACTTAGCGTGGTATGAAGAGCAAAACAAATTGATAGTTCAAGCAATGTTAAATACTCAGCCGGGGTAGAAAAATCAATACCTGCTCCAGCAACATCTACCTAGGCAACAGTCAACCAGATAGTGCAAGCAGAATTGAAAAGTACTATGCAAGGAAAACCTTACCTTCAACAATATCTGCAGTTGATTCTCAAAGCTTCATGCAAGTAATCACAACCCCAAAATGCAGATTTATTCAACTCCTACACATGTCAACCAAACCAACCCCAGATTACAGATTTGCCCTTGATCAAAGTCTAATATACATGAACGAAAGTCGTACACAACCGGTACATAAAATAAACATCATTTGTACATCACATAATGCATATATTGATAAGTCCTATTCATGACTTTAGCCGACTCACTGAGACAGGTACCCCAATTACAACCTTCCTTTCAATATGTGCACACTTCACTCTTTCTGATCACTGCTTACCGTTTTCAATGTTATCAACCTCATACCTGAGTTTCACAATAAGGCCACGAAATAAGACAGATCTGCTCAAATGACATATACTTTTATGACATGATCAACCCAATGATCTAAAACTGAATGTCAAAAAACCACCGTTTAACCCAGGTCAATTCGAACAATTGAAACAACCAGATACAAGCGAAACCAAGTTCTGGATGTTAAAAACCACACCAGCGTACGAAAATCCACAACTAAGAATGTACAAATTAGGACTCATGTATTTCGATAGCATTTGATACTGAAAACAGATTGAACCATTGCCTGGCTGCTGACGTGAACACATGGAACTAAACATATGAAGACACAAATCCATGCTTAAACTCTTGACAGAAGCTTCACTCAAATCATATGAATCATGTTCTTTACCTGTTAGCTAAGAGTCCAAGATATTGAGTAGCCAGGCTTCCGATCAACAACCCTGAGCCACCTTAAGTTTGCTCTCTTCAGCCATGAAAAAGGCCCGGGCAGCATCTGCATCAGCTCCTTTTGCCTTCATCAAACTGATCCAATGTCCAGATGAAATCTGCACAAGCACACGTCAGATAGCCAAAATAAAATGTAGACCGTGTTCGAGTGTAGAAGCGCCCACCTACAATAGATGACTCGACATGCATTTACTCCAGCTTGCGTCTAAGACTAAGAAGGTATAAAAGATCCCAAAAAAAAGAGATGACTGAACTGGTCACTACGATTACGGTATGTCAGCAGTTGCAAGGCGAGAAACAGAATGATGCCTTCGAGGCTTTTGAATGCATCGAGATCACAAACTTTACTTTGTGGCGCCTCCGCGCATGTAATACTTCTTTGCTTTGCAGAGATCTGCTTTGCAAGCATCCACTGGGCACGATGGCACTTGATGTTGAGGAGATGGAGCACGATTTCGCTTGCCATTCCACTAACCACCGGTCCCCATTTTCTTCGGACAGCGTGGGCATATGAATCTCCTCCTTGGAAGCTTCAGGCTAAGAGATCCAGCTGCTTCTGGTGAGTCATAGTCTTCCCGAGGCATAATCATTTCCGTACGTTATTGGATGGTGGGGAGGGAGTTTTCCTCTCAGACGTGGTTCTCTCGAGCGATATTCTCTTCATCATCATCCTCGATTCCTCGGTGCACCTGGCGTGTTTCTTTCCTGAACAAGGCCGTTCTACTGCAACTCCGAAGGCTACACGATTCCTGTCATACTGCAATCGATCTTCACAAGTCTCCCCTCTTCTATCAGCACGCTGAGCCACAAACTTTACGGGATCCCAGTTCCAAGATTTCAAGTCCCACTGACGGGGCAAGACTCCGAATTCATCTGCAGAGGATACTTAGAGCACCATCGATTTCCTTTTCTCAACACTATCTGTGTGCAATGGTTGTACTCCATTGACTGTTGAACAGAACACTATAATTCAGCACTTGCGATTCACAAATTCATTTGTCACGTCCAATTTCCTCAAGTCCATTTCATACAGAATTTCAATTACCCTCAATGGGACGACTGATCACAGCGGTAAGGGTGATTAGAAGGAATTATACCCTCAAGAAAATTTAACAGACTGCAAAATTGCGCCTACGTCACACGAAGACTTCTGTTCTGTACACTAAGGGTGAGATCAAAAGAAAAGGGGCTCTGTCATTCCCGGGGGGATATCAAGAAACATGTATACGAATGACTTCTCTGACAATACATAGAGACAATCATGTGTCGCTTAATTTGAAGGTGAAGCTGTGTCATCCTCACTTACAACATTGAAGCGGCCTTACGGTTTGAGACTCACCTGGAAAGAATTGGTGTTGATAAAAAGGAGGACTAGTGCCATTGTGTATGTCGACACCAAGCACCCAACCCTAAACCTCTTTACATCGCTACGTTCTGCAGTGCCACTATCAGGATAGAATACATTGATCACATCTTGCATAGACCATGAAAGAAAGCTGGAAGAGTTCCAGACAAGCTCTTCCGTAAAAAGGAGCACCATCGGAAGCTAATGCGATATATCTACTGCGTCTTAGAAGTAAACCCTAATATGCAAAACCCTGCTTTGAGAACAGGCTAGATCATCGTCGTAACAGAGATGCAAGAAAGTAAACCAGAGATCAATTAAATGGATCAATAGTTCAGCCACAAGTATGTATTCGGATGCACACTTGATTTTCATCATCTCTCTAATTCGAAACAAACCTACACATGCATGGTGATATGAAAGTGGCATGGTCTGTCCCAAAGAGTAAAAAACGGACGCTCTCCAGGGCAATGGAATATGCGCGCGACTCCGCTTCTCACAAGACTTCCTCTTGCGTAAAGTGGAACTTCATGTGAGCAGATGTTTCTCTCCGACGTTACCAATGGACTCTACGACCACAAATGCGATTGCATGGTCGCTCTGATATGAAAGAGCAACACTCCGCCAAGAGTGCGGCCCCCGTCGTCTCTCTGAAATGTCTCAACATGTGCTCTGACGGTGGCATGGTCTGTCCCAACGAGTAATGGCAGCGACGTTGCTCTCCAGGGCAATGGAATATGCAACCTCAGTTTCCACGCGCAATGGAGTTCGCAATACGTCAACAACCCACAATCGTGTGAAGGAACAGAGGGTCACTCCGTTATACCAGAGGGTCGCAAGAAATGAGTTACAGTTTCAAGATCAAGCACAACAGAAGACACAATGGAGGCACCCAACCCTAAACCTCTTTACATCGCTACTTAGCAACCTAGAGATTGTGCATGCATGCTTGGTAAGACAACACTCAAAACACACAACACTTGCCTAGTAAACTCCATAGTACAATCCACCAACACTCAATAAGAATCATTTGACCACTCGCGACAACAACAAGGCAACAGGTGCACCAATGCAGGTGCAACGGCGAGAGAGGGAGAGGGAAAGCTGTGAAAGAGAATGAACTAAGTAGAAGGTGGAGGAGCCTTCTTCATGACTATCTATGGCGGCTCTCCCTTGCCTGCCTGCACCAACAACCGTCAATAAATAACAGATTCTCAAACAAGAAACACGTCATTTAACCGCTGTCAAAAAGACCCTAAGTGCATTTAGTGTTGCCTAAGTGTAATTAGTGTTGCCTAAGTGCATTTAGTGTTGCTTAAGTGCATTTAGTCTTTTTAGAGGCATCCAAAGAGTTGTACAATGCTTCCTACACTCTTTCTTTACTTCCTTACATTCTTAAAAAATTCCACCAAGTTACATTGGATTCTCAATAGTTTGATTATGCTTTCTTATGCAACCAATTGGACATTGATTCGTTATTTATTTTTTAACAACCAATTTATATTGATTTATTATGATCTTAGCTACTTGCTTCACGTATTCCCACAAATCATTGTAAATCTTGTTTCAATGTGATTAAGGGGCTATTTGGGTACATTACAAGGTGGAGCTAGTCGAATACTTGTAACTATTTCAATGAGCAATTCCATTGATGTGCATGGTTGTATTTCAAGCATTCTTTTTCATGTACCAAAAGTTACCATACTTGTAATAATTACCACGTCCGCCATACTTTGTAATAACATCTCTAACTTCTTTTGCAAGAGAGTACTAGGACCGAGGCTAGCCCTACTCGTAGCCCTAGAACATTGTAGCCTCACTCACGTTCAAATGGCCCACATGCACATATTTCTAAGCCCTCTAATGTACGATGAAGATTCCAACCCGCCATCATTTGGACTCAATTGCCAATATTGATACAATCATAGACTTTCATTTTCCTTCATAATAAAACAAGTCAACTAGATTCTCAAATTGAGAGATTCTTTTTTTACTTTTTATGTATAAGGTGAGCTACTAAATAATGGCCCCGATGTATGTGTGGGAAATTTGTGAGGACATTAGCGATGGAGGAAACTTTTGCAAATGGGCATAGTAAGTGAAAGACTAGACCAAGTGGAATCATCATGTTTGAACTCTTTCACAAATTGCCATGAATTTTGTGAGCTGGAATTATGAAAGTTTTAAAATGGTGCCCCTAAATGACACCCTAAATGACTACCTAAATGTCACTCCAAATGACACCCTAAATGACACCCTAAATGGTGCCCCTAAACATGCCCCTAATGGAGCCCCTAAATGGTGCCCCTAAATGGAGTCCCTAAATGACACCCTAAATGACACCCTAAATGGCACCTAATGGACACCCTAAATGACACCCTAATGGACACCGTGAATGGTGCCACTAAATGACGCCCTAAATGACATCATAAATGACACCATAAATGACACCCGAATGAACACCATAAATGACACCCGAATGAACACCCTAAATGGTGCCCCTAAATGACACCCGAATGAACACCATAAATGACACCCGAATGAACACCCTAAATGGTGCCCCTAAATGACACCCTAAATGGTGCCCCTAAATGACGCCCTAAATGACACCTTAAATGACACCCTAAATGACACCCTAGTTGACACCCTAATGGACACCGTAAATGGTGCCACTAAATGACGCCCTAAATGACATCATAAATGACACCATAAATGACACCCGAATGAACACCATAAATGACACCCGAATGAACACCCTAAATGGTGCCCCTAAATGACACCCTAAATGGTGCCCCTAAATGATGGCCCTAAATCGTGCCCCTAAATGATGGCCCTAAATCGTGCCCCTAAATGGTGCCCCTATATGGAGCCCCTGAATGGAGCCCCTAATTGGAGCCCCTAAATGGTGCCCCTAATTGATGGCCCTAAATCGTGCCCCTCAATGGTGCCCCTAACTGGAGCCCCTTAATGGAGCCCCTAAATGAGCCCCTAAATGACACCCTAAATGACACCCTATATGGTGCCCCTAAATGACGCCCTAAATGAAACCCTCAATGACACCCTAAAAGACACCCTAAATGGTGCCCCTAAATGACACCCTAATGGACACCCTAAATGACACCCTAAATGACACTCTATATGTCACCCTAAATGGTGCCTCTAAAGGGAGCCCTTAAGTGACACCCTAAATGACACCCTAAATGACACCCTAAATGGTGCCCCTAAATGGTGCCCCTAAATGGTGCCCCTAAATGGTGCCCCTAAATGGTGCCCCTAAAGGACACCCTAAAAGACACTCTAAATGGTGCCCCTAAATGACACCCTAATGGACACCCTAAATGGTGCTCCTAAATGACACCCTAAATGACATCATAAATGGTGCCCCTAAACAGAGCCCCTAAATGGTGCCCCTAAATGGAGCTCCTAAATGACACCCTAAGCGACACCCTAAATGACACCCTACATGGCACCCTAAATGACACCCTAAATGACACCCTAAATGGCACCCTAAATGACACCCGATAATGTCCATAATAGGTACATGAAAATGAATGGGGTCCTGAAGCTATTATGTACCTTTGGTGGACTTAAGAAATTAAGCCTACTATAGTGAGCCATACTTAGTCTACCGTAGTTTATGGTGAGGTAAACTTACTAAAATAAAACTTTTGCCTCTCTATTCAAATAGTTGATCGAGAGAATAAGTTATATCATTTGCATTTAAAATGCAAAGCACCAAAATTAATGGTGATTCATTTGTAAGAGTCTCAATCTAATAGAAATGGTTGAACCGGGCCCATTGCTCCTTTTCTTACAAGTAGCCCATCCCATTTTAACAACATGTGAGCCTTACTTGCTTAATTATGCAAAATAATATTTAATGCCAGATGCAGTTGAACTCTCGATAATCACGACTCAGATCTGATAAGATCCGATAGTGGGTGAACATTCTCGATAAGCAATTGGTCTTAAAAGCGAGTTGAAGCCCCAAATTTCATTTACTTATAATTCTCTCTTGAATAAGAACCCAATGTGGACATAATAATTAAATTTAGATTTGATCAATTTGGGATCTAACCCAACAACCCAAATCAATGATATGATCAACATTGGATGAAATGGGTCAATTCTCGAGACATTGATGAGAGGAATTATGTAACTTTTTTGTGAAAAATGAATGAAATTTTGATGGAAGGAATGAGACTTCGAGGAGATACATGAAACTTTGATCATGGAATGAATGAGACTCTGATGAAATAAGGAATTAAAAGTATTTTAATTGCTGAAATTGATGAAAATTTAGTGAGACTCATGTAACTTCAGTGGACACTCAGGTGTTCATGAGAAGTTAGAATGAAATTCAGAAATAATATTTGAGTTGTCGAAATATTTGAACCTCACTATTTGAAGTTTTGAACCTCACTATTTGAAGTTTTGAACCTCACTATTTGAACCTCAACCTGATGAAACTCACAAAACTTTTGATGAGATCTTACTGGAATGCTGGTAAATCACCGATTGTGCAACTTTGATGAGCAATTGCAAAACTGGGTAATTGGAAAGTAACATTTATCTGTAAGAAGAATGGATCTTACTTTCAAAGTTTCACCAAACCGTTAACCGGTTTATGAAATTTGTGCATCTTAATTTTTAGAGAGACCAGGCTGTAATTTGGACATTCCAAGATATGAAGCTTTTATTGGACTCACGTTTGGTAGAATCTAAGATAATTATCTGTACTAGTCCAAACTTAGTTGAATGTGGCACACTCCAGGCTAATCAAGGAGCGAGTCCCGTCATCACCTGTGATTCTTTACAAGGAGATACGAGGGTAGGGTTATAAGAGTAGATATCCGCACCTCAGGGGCTCTCCCATACAGAAGTCCACTTCTTCATGTGGATCCTCGCCGAACATTGCTTCTGTCGTCAATTCAATCTTCTACCAACAGAATGAGCCAGGCCCAAAAATCCATCCAACAGCCCTACACCCATAAACCGGAATAAGGATCTGTTTCGCAATGCATCTCTGGTGGCAGTTAATCTCTGCCTCGCTCGCTGGAGGACTTGTCTACTCTTGGCACGGTAAGGAGTCAAAAAGCTTTGGCAAGCTCCCCGGGCATGGTACGCTCCACTTCCGTGAGCTCCTTCAGCTTCTCCTCGATAATCGTTTTCACTCGCTTATCCAGAGTGTTGGCGATGATCCACTTGAGAATGGCCCTGGCACTTAGGTTCACATATTTCCAGCAATTCGAAGACAGAACATTGTAGTGACAATTGTCGGAGGAAGCCAGAAGGTGCCTCAGCTTCTCCACTGTCCACTTCTCCCTGCCCACGCCCAGGTTGATTCTACCCGTTGTAAATCGGTTACTGTACCGACCTGGTCTGTCATCTCCATCATCTTTCCACATTTCAGGATCTTCGATGCCCTCCACTACGAACACTTTGATGCCGCCATTGTTATTCCTCGCACGTGTCACCTCCTTTCTCTGCCTTGATCCATTTCCCATTGCCGAATCTCACAGCAAGGGAATGGTGAATGAAGAGCAACCCTCGGTTGTCCATCCGTTGTCCAACCATCGGTTGTCCAATATACAAGTTACCATGCCTCCTTTTTTCTGAGTCTCCTCTGCCTGCAATTACCAAAAACCATCGTCAACCTTATACTAATTAGGAAAATTATCAAGACCCCTTCCAGGGCTTATACAACATTATACTAATTCCTAAATTTGAATCATATAAATTTTCTTCCCAAAATGAACACTTGACTAGCTTAGAATTCATTGGGCTTTGTTGTTGAATGGGTACTAAGTAAGCCTGGTGTAGAGTTTTGGGGGAGCTAGAGATTGAAGAGTATGCATCATTTAGAGTTTTCCAAAGCGGATACAAAGACATGTTTGAGGCATGATTTGAGTTTGGTTGAGTAGGGAGGAGTGCGGAGCGTGTTTGGATTTCGAGAATGTAGGAGGGGGGTAGATTTCGGGGGTTGGGATGTAGGAGAGGCATAGAGGGGGAGGGATTGGGGATCTAGGAAAAAGGCGTAAGGATTATCTTTTGAGATAGAAAGAGAGAGAGAGAGAGTGATTATTTTTAGAGATAGAAAGAGAAAGAGTGAGTGTGTTCATATGTATGTTCATGTGTGCAAGGATTTTTAGAGATAGAGAAAGAGAGAGCGTGTTTAGTTTCAGAGATAGAAAGAGAGAGAATGTAAGGGTTGTTTTTAGAGATAGAAAGAGAGAGAGAGAGAGAGAATGTTAGTATGTTCACGTGTGCATGTTCATACCTCAAAAGTTGTTCACCTACTCGATTTCATTCAATGTATAAATGCCCATCGTTTGATACTAATGTCCATCGTTTGATGCTAATGTCCATGATACCACTAGTGACTCCATTCCCAGAAAAGTTGAACTAGAGCCACTAACTTGGATCTTTTTGTAAGTTTGAAATACACAACATCAAGACCTGAAGTAGTAGAAATGTTTACATCACTCAATCATGTAGAGTTAGTACAATTGAAGGCCATTGACTACCCTAGCTTCAAAAGCGTACAATTATGACTTGAAAACGTAGGTTTTGGGGGTGACAACAATGGGATTCGAACCCACTAAAAGAGTCCATTTACTCTATTGTCCATTACGCGGTGCGAGAGGCAATTCGGAAACTTGGGGGCAGAATTTGGAACTTACACATTTAGGAAATCACAACCTGGACAGAATAAATAAACGCATTCAACTTAGCGTGGTATGAAGAGCAAAACAAATTGATAGTTCAAGCAATGTTAAATACTCAGCCGGGGTAGAAAAATCAATACCTGCTCCAGCAACATCTACCTAGGCAACAGTCAACCAGATAGTGCAAGCAGAATTGAAAAGTACTATGCAAGGAAAACCTTACCTTCAACAATATCTGCAGTTGATTCTCAAAGCTTCATGCAAGTAATCACAACCCCAAAATGCAGATTTATTCAACTCCTACACATGTCAACCAAACCAACCCCAGATTACAGATTTGCCCTTGATCAAAGTCTAATATACATGAACGAAAGTCGTACACAACCGGTACATAAAATAAACATCATTTGTACATCACATAATGCATATATTGATAAGTCCTATTCATGACTTTAGCCGACTCACTGAGACAGGTACCCCAATTACAACCTTCCTTTCAATATGTGCACACTTCACTCTTTCTGATCACTGCTTACCGTTTTCAATGTTATCAACCTCATACCTGAGTTTCACAATAAGGCCACGAAATAAGACAGATCTGCTCAAATGACATATACTTTTATGACATGATCAACCCAATGATCTAAAACTGAATGTCAAAAAACCACCGTTTAACCCAGGTCAATTCGAACAATTGAAACAACCAGATACAAGCGAAACCAAGTTCTGGATGTTAAAAACCACACCCGCGTACGAAAATCCACAACTAAGAATGTACAAATTAGGACTCATGTATTTCGATAGCATTTGATACTGAAAACAGATTGAACCATTGCCTGGCTGCTGACGTGAACACATGGAACTAAACATATGAAGACACAAATCCATGCTTAAACTCTTGACAGAAGCTTCACTCAAATCATATGAATCATGTTCTTTACCTGTTAGCTAAGAGTCCAAGATATTGAGTAGCCAGGCTTCCGATCAACAACCCTGAGCCACCTTAAGTTTGCTCTCTTCAGCCATGAAAAAGGCCCGGGCAGCATCTGCATCAGCTCCTTTTGCCTTCATCAAACTGATCCAATGTCCAGATGAAATCTGCACAAGCACACGTCAGATAGCCAAAATAAAATGTAGACCGTGTTCGAGTGTAGAAGCGCCCACCTACAATAGATGACTCGACATGCATTTACTCCAGCTTGCGTCTAAGACTAAGAAGGTATAAAAGATCCCAAAAAAAAGAGATGACAGGAATCTGGTCACTACGATTACGGTATGTCAGCAGTTGCAAGGCGAGAAACAGAATGATGCCTTCGAGGCTTTTGAATGCATCGAGATCACAAACTTTACTTTGTGGCGCCTCCGCGCATGTAATACTTCTTTGCTTTGCAGAGATCTGCTTTGCAAGCATCCACTGGGCACGATGGCACTTGATGTTGAGGAGATGGAGCACGATTTCGCTTGCCATTCCACTAACCACCGGTCCCCATTTTCTTCGGACAGCGTGGGCATATGAATCTCCTCCTTGGAAGCTTCAGGCTAAGAGATCCAGCTGCTTCTGGTGAGTCATAGTCTTCCCGAGGCATAATCATTTCCGTACGTTATTGGATGGTGGGGAGGGAGTTTTCCTCTCAGACGTGGTTCTCTCGAGCGATATTCTCTTCATCATCATCCTCGATTCCTCGGCACACTGGCGTGTTTCTTTCCGAACAAGGCCGTTTCTCGCAACTCCGAAGGCTACACGATTCCTGTCATACCGCAATCGATCTTCACAAGTCTCCCCTCTTCTATCAGCACGCTGAGCCACAAACTTTACGGGATCCCAGTTCCAAGATTTCAAGTCCCACTGACGGGGCAAGACTCCGAATTCATCTGCAGAGGATACTTAGAGCACCATCGATTTCCTTTTCTCAACACTATCTGTGTGCAATGGTTGTACTCCATTGACTGTTGAACAGAACACTATAATTCAGCACTTGCGATTCACAAATTCATTTGTCGTCCAATTTCCTCAAGTCCATTTCATGTAATTTCAATTACCCTCAATGGGACGACTGATCACAGCGGTAAGGGTGATTAGAAGGAATTATACCCTCAAGAAAATTTAACAGACTGCAAAATTGCGCCTACGTCACACGAAGACTTCTGTTCTGTACACTAAGGGTGAGATCAAAAGAAAAGGGGCTCTGTCATTCCCGGGGGGATATCAAGAAACATGTATACGAATGACTTCTCTGACAATACATAGAGACAATCATGTGTCGCTTAATTTGAAGGTGAAGCTGTGTCATCCTCACTTACAACATTGAAGCGGCCTTACGGTTTGAGACTCACCTGGAAAGAATTGGTGTTGATAAAAAGGAGGACTAGTGCCATTGTGTATGTCGACACCAAGCACCCAACCCTAAACCTCTTTACATCGCTACGTTCTGCAGTGCCACTATCAGGATAGAATACATTGATCACATCTTGCATAGACCATGAAAGAAAGCTGGAAGAGTTCCAGACAAGCTCTTCCGTAAAAAGGAGCACCATCGGAAGCTAATGCGATATATCTACTGCGTCTTAGAAGTAAACCCTAATATGCAAAACCCTGCTTTGAGAACAGGCTAGATCATCGTCGTAACAGAGATGCAAGAAAGTAAACCAGAGATCAATTAAATGGATCAATAGTTCAGCCACAAGTATGTATTCGGATGCACACTTGATTTTCATCATCTCTCTAATTCGAAACAAACCTACACATGCATGGTGATATGAAAGTGGCATGGTCTGTCCCAAAGAGTAAAAGCAGCGACGCTGCTCTCCAGGGCAATGGAATATGCGCGCGACTCCGCTTCTCACAAGACTTCCTCTTGCGTAAAGTGGAACTTCATGTGAGCAGATGTTTCTCTCCGACGTTACCAATGGACTCTACGACCACAAATGCGATTGCATGGTCGCTCTGATATGAAAGAGCAACACTCCGCCAAGAGTGCGGCCCCCGTCGTCTCTCTGAAATGTCTCAACATGTGCTCTGACGGTGGCATGGTCTGTCCCAACGAGTAATGGCAGCGACGTTGCTCTCCAGGGCAATGGAATATGCAACCTCAGTTTCCACGCGCAATGGAGTTCGCAATACGTCAACAACCCACAATCGTGTGAAGGAACAGAGGGTCACTCCGTTATACCAGAGGGTCGCAAGAAATGAGTTACAGTTTCAAGATCAAGCACAACAGAAGACACAATGGAGGCACCCAACCCTAAACCTCTTTACATCGCTACTTAGCAACCTAGAGATTGTGCATGCATGCTTGGTAAGACAACACTCAAAACACACAACACTTGCCTAGTAAACTCCATAGTACAATCCACCAACACTCAATAAGAATCATTTGACCACTCGCGACAACAACAAGGCAACAGGTGCACCAATGCAGGTGCAACGGCGAGAGAGGGAGAGGGAAAGCTGTGAAAGAGAATGAACTAAGTAGAAGGTGGAGGAGCCTTCTTCATGACTATCTATGGCGGCTCTCCTTGCCTCGCTGCGCTGCACCAACAACCGTCAATAAATAACAGATTCTCAAACAAGAAACACGTCATTTAACCGCTGTCAAAAAGACCCTAAGTGCATTTAGTGTTGCCTAAGTGTAATTAGTGTTGCCTAAGTGCATTTAGTGTTGCTTAAGTGCATTTAGTCTTTTTAGAGGCATCCAAAGAGTTGTACAATGCTTCCTACACTCTTTCTTTACTTCCTTACATTCTTAAAAAATTCCACCAAGTTACATTGGATTCTCAATAGTTTGATTATGCTTTCTTATGCAACCAATTGGACATTGATTCGTTATTTATTTTTTAACAACCAATTTATATTGATTTATTATGATCTTAGCTACTTGCTTCACGTATTCCCACAAATCATTGTAAATCTTGTTTCAATGTGATTAAGGGGCTATTTGGGTACATTACAAGGTGGAGCTAGTCAGAATACTTGTAACTATTTCAATGAGCAATTCCATTGATGTGCATGGTTGTATTTCAAGCATTCTTTTTTCATGTACCAAAAGTTACCATACTTGTAATAATTACCACGTCCGCCATACTTTGTAATAACATCTCTAACTTCTTTTGCAAGAGAGTACTAGGACCGAGGCTAGCCCTACTCGTAGCCCTAGAACATTGTAGCCTCACTCACGTTCAAATGGCCCACATGCACATATTTCTAAGCCCTCTAATGTACGATGAAGATTCCAACCCGCCATCATTTGGACTCAATTGCCAATATTGATACAATCATAGACTTTCATTTTCCTTCATAATAAAACAAGTCAACTAGATTCTCAAATTGAGAGATTCTTTTTTTACTTTTTATGTATAAGGTGAGCTACTAAATAATGGCCCCGATGTATGTGTGGGAAATTTGTGAGGACATTAGCGATGGAGGAAACTTTTGCAAATGGGCATAGTAAGTGAAAGACTAGACCAAGTGGAATCATCATGTTTGAACTCTTTCACAAATTGCCATGAATTTTGTGAGCTGGAATTATGAAAGTTTTAAAATGGTGCCCCTAAATGACACCCTAAATGACTACCTAAATGTCACTCCAAATGACACCCTAAATGACACCCTAAATGGTGCCCCTAAACATGCCCCTAATGGAGCCCCTAAATGGTGCCCCTAAATGGAGTCCCTAAATGACACCCTAAATGACACCCTAAATGGCACCTAATGGACACCCTAAATGACACCCTAATGGACACCGTGAATGGTGCCACTAAATGACGCCCTAAATGACATCATAAATGACACCATAAATGACACCCGAATGAACACCATAAATGACACCCGAATGAACACCTAAATGGTGCCCCTAAATGACACCCGAATGAACACCATAAATGACACCCGAATGAACACCCTAAATGGTGCCCCTAAATGACACCCTAAATGGTGCCCCTAAATGACGCCCTAAATGACACCTTAAATGACACCCTAAATGACACCCTAGTTGACACCCTAATGGACACCGTAAATGGTGCCACTAAATGACGCCCTAAATGACATCATAAATGACACCATAAATGACACCCGAATGAACACCATAAATGACACCCGAATGAACACCCTAAATGGTGCCCCTAAATGACACCCTAAATGGTGCCCCTAAATGATGGCCCTAAATCGTGCCCCTAAATGATGGCCCTAAATCGTGCCCCTAAATGGTGCCCCTATATGGAGCCCCTGAATGGAGCCCCTAATTGGAGCCCCTAAATGGTGCCCCTAATTGATGGCCCTAAATCGTGCCCCTCAATGGTGCCCCTAACTGGAGCCCCTTAATGGAGCCCCTAAATGAGCCCCTAAATGACACCCTAAATGACACCCTATATGGTGCCCCTAAATGACGCCCTAAATGAAACCCTCAATGACACCCTAAAAGACACCCTAAATGGTGCCCCTAAATGACACCCTAATGGACACCCTAAATGACACCCTAAATGACACTCTATATGTCACCCTAAATGGTGCCTCTAAAGGGAGCCCTTAAGTGACACCCTAAATGACACCCTAAATGACACCCTAAATGGTGCCCCTAAATGGTGCCCCTAAATGGTGCCCCTAAATGGTGCCCCTAAATGGTGCCCCTAAAGGACACCCTAAAAGACACTCTAAATGGTGCCCCTAAATGACACCCTAATGGACACCCTAAATGGTGCTCCTAAATGACACCCTAAATGACATCATAAATGGTGCCCCTAAACAGAGCCCCTAAATGGTGCCCCTAAATGGAGCTCCTAAATGACACCCTAAGCGACACCCTAAATGACACCCTACATGGCACCCTAAATGACACCTAAATGACACCCTAAATGGCACCCTAAATGACACCCGATAATGTCCATAATAGGTACATGAAAATGAATGGGGTCTGAAGCTATTATGTACCTTTGGTGGACTTAAGAAATTAAGCCTACTATAGTGAGCCATACTTAGTCTACCGTAGTTTATGGTGAGGTAAACTTACTAAAATAAAACTTTTGCCTCTCTATTCAAATAGTTGATCAGAGAATAAGTTATATCATTTGCATTTAAAATGCAAAGCACCAAAATTAATGGTGATTCATTTGTAAGAGTCTCAATCTAATAGAAATGGTTGAACCGGGCCCATTGCTCCTTTTCTTACAAGTAGCCCATCCCATTTTAACAACATGTGAGCCTTACTTGCTTAATTATGCAAAATAATATTTAATGCCAGATGCAGTTGAACTCTCGATAATCACGACTCAGTACTGATAAGATCTGATAGTGGGTGAACATTCTGATAAGCAATTGGTCTTAAAAGCAGTTGAAGCCCCAAATTTCATTTACTTATAATTCTCTCTTGAATAAGAACCCAATGTGGACATAATAATTAAATTTAGATTTGATCAATTTGGGATCTAACCCAACAACCCAAATCAATGATACAGTCAACATTGGATGAAATGGGTCAATTCTGAGACATTGATGAGAGGAATTATGTAACTTTTTTGTGAAAAATGAATGAAATTTTGATGGAAGGAATGAGACTTCGAGGAGATACATGAAACTTTGATCATGGAATGAATGAGACTCTGATGAAATAAGGAATTAAAAGTATTTTAATTGCTGAAATTGATGAAAATTTAGTGAGACTCATGTAACTTCAGTGGACACTCAGGTGTTCATGAGAAGTTAGAATGAAATTCAGAAATAATATTTGAGTTGTCGAAATATTTGAACCTCACTATTTGAAGTTTTGAACCTCACTATTTGAAGTTTTGAACCTCACTATTTGAACCTCAACCTGATGAAACTCACAAAACTTTTGATGAGATCTTACTGGAATGCTGGTAAATCACCGATTGTGCAACTTTGATGAGCAATTGCAAAACTGGGTAATTGGAAAGTAACATTTATCTGTAAGAAGAATGGATCTTACTTTCAAAGTTTCACCAAACCGTTAACCGGTTTATGAAATTTGTGCATCTTAATTTTTAGAGAGACCAGGCTGTAATTTGGACATTCCAAGATATGAAGCTTTTATTGGACTCACGTTTGGTAGAATCTAAGATAATTATCTGTACTAGTCCAAACTTAGTTGAATGTGGCACACTCCAGGCTAATCAAGGAGCGAGTCCCGTCATCACCTGTGATTCTTTACAAGGAGATACGAGGGTAGGGTTATAAGAGTAGATATCCGCACCTCAGGGGCTCTCCCATACAGAAGTCCACTTCTTCATGTGGATCCTCGCCGAACATTGCTTCTGTCGTCAATTCAATCTTCTACCAACAGAATGAGCCAGGCCCAAAAATCCATCCAACAGCCCTACACCCATAAACCGGAATAAGGATCTGTTTCGCAATGCATCTCTGGTGGCAGTTAATCTCTGCCTCGCTCGCTGGAGGACTTGTCTACTCTTGGCACGGTAAGGAGTCAAAAAGCTTTGGCAAGCTCCCCGGGCATGGTACGCTCCACTTCCGTGAGCTCCTTCAGCTTCTCCTCGATAATCGTTTTCACTCGCTTATCCAGAGTGTTGGCGATGATCCACTTGAGAATGGCCCTGGCACTTAGGTTCACATATTTCCAGCAATTCGAAGACAGAACATTGTAGTGACAATTGTCGGAGGAAGCCAGAAGGTGCCTCAGCTTCTCCACTGTCCACTTCTCCCTGCCCACGCCCAGGTTGATTCTACCCGTTGTAAATCGGTTACTGTACCGACCTGGTCTGTCATCTCCATCATCTTTCCACATTTCAGGATCTTCGATGCCCTCCACTACGAACACTTTGATGCCGCCATTGTTATTCCTCGCACGTGTCACCTCCTTTCTCTGCCTTGATCCATTTCCCATTGCCGAATCTCACAGCAAGGGAATGGTGAATGAAGAGCAACCCTCGGTTGTCCATCCGTTGTCCAACCATCGGTTGTCCAATATACAAGTTACCATGCCTCCTTTTTTCTGAGTCTCCTCTGCCTGCAATTACCAAAAACCATCGTCAACCTTATACTAATTAGGAAAATTATCAAGACCCCTTCCAGGGCTTATACAACATTATACTAATTCCTAAATTTGAATCATATAAATTTTCTTCCCAAAATGAACACTTGACTAGCTTAGAATTCATTGGGCTTTGTTGTTGAATGGGTACTAAGTAAGCCTGGTGTAGAGTTTTGGGGGAGCTAGAGATTGAAGAGTATGCATCATTTAGAGTTTTCCAAAGCGGATACAAAGACATGTTTGAGGCATGATTTGAGTTTGGTTGAGTAGGGAGGAGTGCCAGAGCGTGTTTGGATTTCGAGAATGTAGGAGGGGGGTAGATTTCGGGGGTTGGGATGTAGGAGAGGCATAGAGGGGGAGGGATTGGGGATCTAGGAAAAAGGCGTAAGGATTATCTTTTGAGATAGAAAGAGAGAGAGAGAGAGTGATTATTTTTAGAGATAGAAAGAGAAAGAGTGAGTGTGTTCATATGTATGTTCATGTGTGCAAGGATTTTTAGAGATAGAGAAAGAGAGAGCGTGTTTAGTTTCAGAGATAGAAAGAGAGAGAATGTAAGAGTTGTTTTTAGAGATAGAAAGAGAGAGAGAGAGAGAATGTTAGTATGTTCACGTGTGCATGTTCATACCTCAAAAGTTGTTCACCTACTCGATTTCATTCAATGTATAAATGCCCATCGTTTGATACTAATGTCCATCGTTTGATGCTAATGTCCATGATACCACTAGTGACTCCATTCCCAGAAAAGTTGAACTAGAGCCACTAACTTGGATCTTTTTGTAAGTTTGAAATACACAACATCAAGACTCAAGTAGTAGAAATGTTTACATCACTCAATCATGTAGAGTTAGTACAATTGAAGGCCATTGACTACCCTAGCTTCAAAAGCGTACAATTATGACTTGAAAATCGTAGGTTTTGGGGGTGACAAATGGGATTCGAACCCACTAAAAGAGTCCATTTACTCTATTGTCTGTTACGCGGTGCAGAGGCAATTCGGAAACTTGGGGGCAGAATTTGGAACTTACACATTTAGGAAATCACAACCTGGACAGAATAAATAAACGCATTCAACTTAGCGTGGTATGAAGAGCAAAACAAATTGATAGTTCAAGCAATGTTAAATACTCAGCCGGGGTAGAAAAATCAATACCTGCTCCAGCAACATCTACCTAGGCAACAGTCAACCAGATAGTGCAAGCAGAATTGAAAAGTACTATGCAAGGAAAACCTTACCTTCAACAATATCTGCAGTTGATTCTCAAAGCTTCATGCAAGTAATCACAACCCCAAAATGCAGATTTATTCAACTCCTACACATGTCAACCAAACCAACCCCAGATTACAGATTTGCCCTTGATCAAAGTCTAATATACATGAACGAAAGTCGTACACAACCGGTACATAAAATAAACATCATTTGTACATCACATAATGCATATATTGATAAGTCCTATTCATGACTTTAGCCGACTCACTGAGACAGGTACCCCAATTACAACCTTCCTTTCAATATGTGCACACTTCACTCTTTCTGATCACTGCTTACCGTTTTCAATGTTATCAACCTCATACCTGAGTTTCACAATAAGGCCACGAAATAAGACAGATCTGCTCAAATGACATATACTTTTATGACATGATCAACCCAATGATCTAAAACTGAATGTCAAAAAACCACCGTTTAACCCAGGTCAATTCGAACAATTGAAACAACCAGATACAAGCGAAACCAAGTTCTGGATGTTAAAAACCACACCCGCGTACGAAAATCCACAACTAAGAATGTACAAATTAGGACTCATGTATTTCGATAGCATTTGATACTGAAAACAGATTGAACCATTGCCTGGCTGCTGACGTGAACACATGGAACTAAACATATGAAGACACAAATCCATGCTTAAACTCTTGACAGAAGCTTCACTCAAATCATATGAATCATGTTCTTTACCTGTTAGCTAAGAGTCCAAGATATTGAGTAGCCAGGCTTCCGATCAACAACCCTGAGCCACCTTAAGTTTGCTCTCTTCAGCCATGAAAAAGGCCCGGGCAGCATCTGCATCAGCTCCTTTTGCCTTCATCAAACTGATCCAATGTCCAGATGAAATCTGCACAAGCACACGTCAGATAGCCAAAATAAAATGTAGACCGTGTTCGAGTGTAGAAGCGCCCACCTACAATAGATGACTCGACATGCATTTACTCCAGCTTGCGTCTAAGACTAAGAAGGTATAAAAGATCCCAAAAAAAAGAGATGACTGAATCTGGTCACTACGATTACGGTATGTCGGCGATTTGCAAGGCGAGAAATGAATGATGCCTTCGAGGCTTTTGAATGCATCGAGATCACAAACTTTACTTTGTGGCGCCTCCGCGCATGTAATACTTCTTTGCTTTTGAGAGATCGCTTTGCAAGCATCCACCGGGCACGATGGCACTTGATGTTGAGGAGATGGAGCACGATTTCGCTTGCCATTCCACTAACCACCGGTCCCCATTTTCTTCGGGGCGTGGGCATATGAATCTCCTCCTTGGAAGCTTCAGGCTAAGAGATCCGGTTTATACGGTGAGTCATAGTCTTCCCGAGGCATAATCATTTCCGTACGTTATTGGATGGTGGGAGGGAGTTTTCCTCTCGAGGCGTGGTTCTCTCGGCGATATTCTCTTCATCATCATCCTCGATTCCTCGGCACTGGGCGTGTTTCTTTCCGAACAAGGCCGTTCTCATCGCAACTCCGAAGGCTACACGATTCTGTCATATCGCAATCGATCTTCACAAGTCTCCCCTCTTCTATCAAAGACGCCGAGCCACAAACTTTACGGGATCCCGGTTCAAGATTTCAAGTCCCACCGACGGGCAAGACTCGAATTCATCTCGCAGAGGATACTTAGAGCACCATCGATTTCCTTTTCTCAACACTATCTGTGTGCAATGGTTGTACTCCATTGACTGTTGAACAGAACACTATAATTCAGCACTTGCGATTCACAAATTCATTTGTCACGTCCAATTTCCTCAAGTCCATTTCATACAGAATTTCAATTACCCTCAATGGGACGACTGATCACAGCGGTAAGGGTGATTAGAAGGAATTATACCCTCAAGAAAATTTAACAGACTGCAAAATTGCGCCTACGTCACACGAAGACTTCTGTTCTGTACACTAAGGGTGAGATCAAAAGAAAAGGGGCTCTGTCATTCCCGGGGGGATATCAAGAAACATGTATACGAATGACTTCTCTGACAATACATAGAGACAATCATGTGTCGCTTAATTTGAAGGTGAAGCTGTGTCATCCTCACTTACAACATTGAAGCGGCCTTACGGTTTGAGACTCACCTGGAAAGAATTGGTGTTGATAAAAAGGAGGACTAGTGCCATTGTGTATGTCGACACCAAGCACCCAACCCTAAACCTCTTTACATCGCTACGTTCGCGGTGCCACTATCAGGATAGAATACATTGATCACATCTTGCATAGACCATGAAAGAAAGCTGGAAGAGTTCCAGACAAGCTCTTCCGTAAAAAGGAGCACCATCGGAAGCTAATGCGATATATCTACTGCGTCTTAGAAGTAAACCCTAATATGCAAAACCCTGCTTTGAGAACAGGCTAGATCATCGTCGTAACAGAGATGCAAGAAAGTAAACCAGAGATCAATTAAATGGATCAATAGTTCACCCACAAGTATGTATTCGGATGCACACTTGATTTTCATCATCTCTCTAATTCGAAACAAACCTACACATGCATGGTGATATGAAAGTGGCATGGTGCGTCCCAAAGAGTAAAAAAAATGACGCCGCTCTCTCGGGCAATGGAATATGCGCGCGACTCCGCTTCTCACAAGACTTCCTCTTGCGTAAAGTGGAACTTCATGTGAGCGAGATGTTTCTCTCCGGCGTTACCAATGGACTCTACGACCACAAATGCGATTGCATGGTCGCCACGATATGAAAGAGCAACACTCCGCCAAGAGTGCGGCCCCGTCGTCTCTCGAAATGTCTCAACATGTGCTCGACGACGGTGGCATGGTCTGTCCCAACGAGTAATGGCGTGACGTTGCTCTCAGGGCAATGGAATATGCAACCTCGGTTTCCACGCGCAATGGAGTTCGCAATACGTCAACAACCCACAATCGTGTGAAGGAACAGAGGGTCACTCCGTTATACCGCAGGGTCGCAAGAAATGAGTTACTGATTTCAAGATCAGCACAATGAGAAGACACAATGGAGGCACCCAACCCTAAACCTCTTTACATCGCTACTTAGCAACCTAGAGATTGTGCATGCATGCTTGGTAAGACAACACTCAAAACACACAACACTTGCCTAGTAAACTCCATAGTACAATCCACCAACACTCAATAAGAATCATTTGACCACTCGCGACAACAACAACAGCAAACAGGTGCACCAATGCGGGTGCAACGGCGAGAGAGGGGAGAGGGAAAGTGTGAAAGAGAATGAACTAAGTAGAAGGTGGAGGAGCCTTCTTCATGACTATCTATGGCGGCTCTCCCTTGCCTCGCCCGCACCAACAACCGTCAATAAATAATGATTCTCAAACAAGAAACACGTCATTTAAATTTGTCAAAAAGACCCTAAGTGCATTTAGTGTTGCCTAAGTGTAATTAGTGTTGCCTAAGTGCATTTTAGTGTTTAAGTGCATTTAGTCTTTTTAGAGGCATCCAAAGAGTTGTACAATGCTTCCTACACTCTTTCTTTACTTCCTTACATTCTTAAAAATTCCACCAAGTTACATTGGATTCTCAATAGTTTGATTATGCTTTCTTATGCAACCAATTGGACATTGATTCGTTATTTATTTTTTAACAACCAATTTATATTGATTTATTATGATCTTAGCTACTTGCTTCACGTATTCCCACAAATCATTGTAAATCTTGTTTCAATGTGATTAAGGGGCTATTTGGGTACATTACAAGGTGGAGCTAGTCAGAATACTTGTAACTATTTCAATGAGCAATTCCATTGATGTGCATGGTTGTATTTCAAGCATTCTTTTTTCATGTACCAAAAGTTACCATACTTGTAATAATTACCACGTCCGCCATACTTTGTAATAACATCTCTAACTTCTTTTGCAAGAGAGTACTAGGACCGAGGCTAGCCCTACTCGTAGCCCTAGAACATTGTAGCCTCACTCACGTTCAAATGGCCCACATGCACATATTTCTAAGCCCTCTAATGTACGATGAAGATTCCAACCCGCCATCATTTGGACTCAATTGCCAATATTGATACAATCATAGACTTTCATTTTCCTTCATAATAAAACAAGTCAACTAGATTCTCAAATTGAGAGATTCTTTTTTTTACTTTTTATGTATAAGGTGAGCTACTAAATAATGGCCCCGATGTATGTGTGGGAAATTTGTGAGGACATTAGCGATGGAGGAAACTTTTGCAAATGGGCATAGTAAGTGAAAGACTAGACCAAGTGGAATCATCATGTTTGAACTCTTTCACAAATTGCCATGAATTTTGTGAGCTGGAATTATGAAAGTTTTAAAATGGTGCCCCTAAATGACACCCTAAATGACTACCTAAATGTCACTCCAAATGACACCCTAAATGACACCCTAAATGGTGCCCCTAAACATGCCCCTAATGGAGCCCCTAAATGGTGCCCCTAAATGGAGTCCCTAAATGACACCCTAAATGACACCCTAAATGGCACCTAATGGACACCCTAAATGACACCCTAATGGACACCGTGAATGGTGCCACTAAATGACGCCCTAAATGACATCATAAATGACACCATAAATGACACCCGAATGAACACCATAAATGACACCCGAATGAACACCCTAAATGGTGCCCCTAAATGACACCCGAATGAACACCATAAATGACACCCGAATGAACACCCTAAATGGTGCCCCTAAATGACACCCTAAATGGTGCCCCTAAATGACGCCCTAAATGACACCTTAAATGACACCCTAAATGACACCCTAGTTGACACCCTAATGGACACCGTAAATGGTGCCACTAAATGACGCCCTAAATGACATCATAAATGACACCATAAATGACACCCGAATGAACACCATAAATGACACCCGAATGAACACCCTAAATGGTGCCCCTAAATGACACCCTAAATGGTGCCCCTAAATGATGGCCCTAAATCGTGCCCCTAAATGATGGCCCTAAATCGTGCCCCTAAATGGTGCCCCTATATGGAGCCCCTGAATGGAGCCCCTAATTGGAGCCCCTAAATGGTGCCCCTAATTGATGGCCCTAAATCGTGCCCCTCAATGGTGCCCCTAACTGGAGCCCCTTAATGGAGCCCCTAAATGAGCCCCTAAATGACACCCTAAATGACACCCTATATGGTGCCCCTAAATGACGCCCTAAATGAAACCCTCAATGACACCCTAAAAGACACCCTAAATGGTGCCCCTAAATGACACCCTAATGGACACCCTAAATGACACCCTAAATGACACTCTATATGTCACCCTAAATGGTGCCTCTAAAGGGAGCCCTTAAGTGACACCCTAAATGACACCCTAAATGACACCCTAAATGGTGCCCCTAAATGGTGCCCCTAAATGGTGCCCCTAAATGGTGCCCCTAAATGGTGCCCCTAAAGGACACCCTAAAAGACACTCTAAATGGTGCCCCTAAATGACACCCTAATGGACACCCTAAATGGTGCTCCTAAATGACACCCTAAATGACATCATAAATGGTGCCCCTAAACAGAGCCCCTAAATGGTGCCCCTAAATGGAGCTCCTAAATGACACCCTAAGCGACACCCTAAATGACACCCTACATGGCACCCTAAATGACACCCTAAATGACACCCTAAATGGCACCCTAAATGACACCCGATAATGTCCATAATAGGTACATGAAAATGAATGGGGTCTGAAGCTATTATGTACCTTTGGTGGACTTAAGAAATTAACCCTACTATAGTGAGCCATACTTAGTCTACCGTAGTTTATGGTGAGGTAAACTTACTAAAATAAAACTTTTGCCTCTCTATTCAAATAGTTGATCAGAGAATAAGTTATATCATTTGCATTTAAAATGCAAAGCACCAAAATTAATGGTGATTCATTTGTAAGAGTCTCAATCTAATAGAAATGGTTGAACCGGGCCCATTGCTCCTTTTCTTACAAGTAGCCCATCCCATTTTAACAACATGTGAGCCTTACTTGCTTAATTATGCAAAATAATATTTAATGCCAGATGCAGTTGAACTCTCGATAATCACGACTCAGTACTGATAAGATCTGATAGTGGGTGAACATTCTGATAAGCAATTGGTCTTAAAAGCAGTTGAAGCCCCAAATTTCATTTACTTATAATTCTCTCTTGAATAAGAACCCAATGTGGACATAATAATTAAATTTAGATTTGATCAATTTGGGATCTAACCCAACAACCCAAATCAATGATACAGTCAACATTGGATGAAATGGGTCAATTCTGAGACATTGATGAGAGGAATTATGTAACTTTTTGTGAAAAATGAATGAAATTTTGATGGAAGGAATGAGACTTGAGGAGATACATGAAACTTTGATCATGGAATGAATGAGACTCTGATGAAATAAGGAATTAAAAGTATTTTAATTGCTGAAATTGATGAAAATTTAGTGAGACTCATGTAACTTCAGTGGACACTCAGGTGTTCATGAGAAGTTAGAATGAAATTCAGAAATAATATTTGAGTTGTCGAAATATTTGAACCTCACTATTTGAAGTTTTGAACCTCACTATTTGAAGTTTTGAACCTCACTATTTGAACCTCAACCTGATGAAACTCACAAAACTTTTGATGAGATCTTACTGGAATGCTGGTAAATCACCGATTGTGCAACTTTGATGAGCAATTGCAAAACTGGGTAATTGGAAAGTAACATTTATCTGTAAGAAGAATGGATCTTACTTTCAAAGTTTCACCAAACCGTTAACCGGTTTATGAAATTTGTGCATCTTAATTTTTAGAGAGACCAGGCTGTAATTTGGACATTCCAAGATATGAAGCTTTTATTGGACTCACGTTTGGTAGAATCTAAGATAATTATCTGTACTAGTCCAAACTTAGTTGAATGTGGCACACTCCAGGCTAATCAAGGAGCGAGTCCCGTCATCACCTGTGATTCTTTACAAGGAGATACGAGGGTAGGGTTATAAGAGTAGATATCCGCACCTCAGGGGCTCTCCCATACAGAAGTCCACTTCTTCATGTGGATCCTCGCCGAACATTGCTTCTGTCGTCAATTCAATCTTCTACCAACAGAATGAGCCAGGCCCAAAAATCCATCCAACAGCCCTACACCCATAAACCGGAATAAGGATCTGTTTCGCAATGCATCTCTGGTGGCAGTTAATCTCTGCCTCGCTCGCTGGAGGACTTGTCTACTCTTGGCACGGTAAGGAGTCAAAAAGCTTTGGCAAGCTCCCCGGGCATGGTACGCTCCACTTCCGTAAGCTCCTTCAGCTTCTCCTCGACAATCGTTTTCACTCGCTTATCCAGAGTGTTGGCGATGATCCACTTGAGAATGGCCCTGGCACTTAGGTTCACATATTTCCAGCAATTCGAAGACAGAACATTGTAGTGACAATTGTCGGAGGAAGCCAGAAGGTGCCTCAGCTTCTCCACTGTCCACTTCTCCCTGCCCACGCCCAGGTTGATTCTACCCGTTGTAAATCGGTTACTGTACCGACCTGGTCTGTCATCTCCATCATCTTTCCACATTTCAGGATCTTCGATGCCCTCCACTACGAACACTTTGATGCCGCCATTGTTATTCCTCGCACGTGTCACCTCCTTTCTCTGCCTTGATCCATTTCCCATTGCCGAATCTCACAGCAAGGGAATGGTGAATGAAGAGCAACCCTCGGTTGTCCATCCGTTGTCCAACCATCGGTTGTCCAATATACAAGTTACCATGCCTCCTTTTTCTGAGTCTCCTCTGCCTGCAATTACCAAAAACCATCGTCAACCTTATACTAATTAGGAAAATTATCAAGACCCCTTCCAGGGCTTATACAACATTATACTAATTCCTAAATTTGAATCATATAAATTTTCTTCCCAAAATGAACACTTGACTAGCTTAGAATTCATTGGGCTTTGTTGTTGAATGGGTACTAAGTAAGCCTGGTGTAGAGTTTTGGGGGAGCTAGAGATTGAAGAGTATGCATCATTTAGAGTTTTCCAAAGCGGATACAAAGACATGTTTGAGGCATGATTTGAGTTTGGTTGAGTAGGGAGGAGTGCCAGAGCGTGTTTGGATTTCGAGAATGTAGGAGGGGGGTAGATTTCGGGGGTTGGGATGTAGGAGAGGCATAGAGGGGGAGGGATTGGGGATCTAGGAAAAAGGCGTAAGGATTATCTTTTGAGATAGAAAGAGAGAGAGAGAGAGTGATTATTTTTAGAGATAGAAAGAGAAAGAGTGAGTGTGTTCATATGTATGTTCATGTGTGCAAGGATTTTTAGAGATAGAGAAAGAGAGAGCGTGTTTAGTTTCAGAGATAGAAAGAGAGAGAATGTAAGGGTTGTTTTTAGAGATAGAAAGAGAGAGAATGTTAGTATGTTCACGTGTGCATGTTCATACCTCAAAAGTTGTTCACCTACTCGATTTCATTCAATGTATAAATGCCCATCGTTTGATACTAATGTCCATCGTTTGATGCTAATGTCCATGATACCACTAGTGACTCCATTCCCAGAAAAGTTGAACTAGAGCCACTAACTTGGATCTTTTTGTAAGTTTGAAATACACAACATCAAGGCCTGAAGTAGTAGAAATGTTTACATCACTCAATCATGTAGAGTTAGTACAATTGAAGGCCATTGACTACCCTAGCTTCAAAAGCGTACAATTATGACTTGAAAACTGTAGGTTTTGGGGGTGACAACAGCGGGATTCGAACCCACTAAAAGAGTCCATTTACTCTATTGTCTGTTACGCGGTGCAGAGGCAATTCGGAAACTTGGGGGCAGAATTTGGAACTTACACATTTGGGAAATCACAACCTGGACAGAATAAATAAACGCATTCAACTTAGCGTGGTATGAAGAGCAAAACAAATTGATAGTTCAAGCAATGTTAAATACTCAGTCGGGGTAGAAAAATCAATACCTGCTCCAGCAACATCTACCTAGGCAACAGTCAACCAGATAGTGCAAGCAGAATTGAAAAGTACTATGCAAGGAAAACCTTACCTTCAACAATATCTGCAGTTGATTCTCAAAGCTTCATGCAAGTAATCACAACCCCAAAATGCAGATTTATTCAACTCCTACACATGTCAACCAAACCAACCCCAGATTACAGATTTGCCCTTGATCAAAGTCTAATATACATGAACGAAAGTCGTACACAACCGGTACATAAAATAAACATCATTTGTACATCACATAATGCATATATTGATAAGTCCTATTCATGACTTTAGCCGACTCACTGAGACAGGTACCCCAATTACAACCTTCCTTTCAATATGTGCACACTTCACTCTTTCTGATCACTGCTTACCGTTTTCAATGTTATCAACCTCATACCTGAGTTTCACAATAAGGCCACGAAATAAGACAGATCTGCTCAAATGACATATACTTTTATGACATGATCAACCCAATGATCTAAAACTGAATGTCAAAAAACCACCGTTTAACCCAGGTCAATTCGAACAACTGAAACAACCAGATACAAGCGAAACCAAGTTCTGGATGTTAAAAACCACACCCGCGTACGAAAATCCACAACTAAGAATGTACAAATTAGTCTGAATGTATTTCGATAGCATTTGATACTGAAAACAGATTGAGCCATTGCCTGGCTGCTGACGTGAACACATGGAACTAAACATATGAAGACACAAATCCATGCTTAAACTCTTGACAGAAGCTTCACTCAAATCATATGAATCATGTTCTTTACCTGTTAGCTAAGAGTCCAAGATATTGAGTAGCCAGGCTTCCGATCAACAACCCTGAGCCACCTTAAGTTTGCTCTCTTCAGCCATGAAAAAGGCCCGGGCAGCATCTGCATCAGCTCCTTTTGCCTTCATCAAACTGATCCAATGTCCAGATGAAATCTGCACAAGCACACGTCAGATAGCCAAAATAAAATGTAGACCGTGTACGAGTGTAGAAGCGCCCACCTACAATAGATGATTCGACATGCATTTACTCCAGCGTGCGTCTAAGACTAAGAAGGTATACAAGATCCCAAAAAAAAGAGATGACTGAACTGGTCACTACGATTACGGTATGTCAGCAGTTGTAAGGCGAGAAACAGAATGATGCCTTCGAGGCTTTTGAATGCATCGAGATCACAAACTTTACTTTGTGGCGCCTCCGCGCCTGTAATACTTCTTTGCTTTGCAGAGATCTGCTTTGCGAGCATCCACTTGGCACGATGGCACTTGATGTTGAGAAGATGGAGAACGATTTCGCTTGCCATTCTGCGAACCACCCCCATTTTCTTCGGACAGCGTGGGCATATGAATCTCCTCCAAGCTTCAGGCTACGAGATCCAGCTGCTTCTGGTGAGTCATAGTCTTCCCGAGGCATAATCATTTCCGTACATTATTGGATGGTGGCGAGGGAGTTTTCCTCTCAAATGTGGTTCTCTCGAGCGATATTCTCTTCATCATCATCCTCGATTCCTCGGTGCACCTGGCGTGTTTCTTTCCTGAACAAGGCCGTTCTACTGCAACTCCGAAGGCTACACGATTCCTGTCATACTGCAATCGATCTTCACAAGTCTCCCCTCTTCCATCAGCACGCTGAGCCACAAACTTTACGGGATCCCAGTTCCAAGATTTCAAGTCCCACTGACGGGGCAAGACTCCGAATTCATCTGCAGAGGATACTTAGAGCACCATCGATTTCCTTTTCTCAACACTATCTGTGTGCAATGGTTGTACTCCATTGACTGTTGAACAGAACACTATAATTCAGCACTTGCGATTCACAAATTCATTTGTCACGTCCAATTTCCTCAAGTCCATTTCATACAGAATTTCAATTACCCTCAATGGGACGACTGATCACAGCGGTAAGGGTGATTAGAAGGAATTATACCCTCAAGAAAATTTAACAGACTGCAAAATTGCGCCTACGTCACACGAAGACTTCTGTTCTGTACACTAAGGGTGAGATCAAAAGAAAAGGGGCTCTGTCATTCCCGCGGGGGGATATCAAGAAACATGTATACGAATGACTTCTCTGACAATACATAGAGACAATCATGTGTCGCTTAATTTGAAGGTGAAGCTGTGTCATCCTCACTTACAACATTGAAGCGGCCTTACGGTTTGAGACTCACTGGAAAGAATTGGTGTTGATAAAAGGAGGACTAGTGCCATTGTGTATGTCGACACCAAGCACCCAACCCTAAACCTCTTTACATCGCTACGTTCTGCAGTGCCACTATCAGGATAGAATACATTGATCACATCTTGCATAGACCATGAAAGAAAGCTGGAAGAGTTCCAGACAAGCTCTTCCGTAAAAAGGAGCACCATCGGAAGCTAATGCGATATATCTACTGCGTCTTAGAAGTAAACCCTAATATGCAAAACCCTGCTTTGAGAACAGGCTAGATCATCGTCGTAACAGAGAGATGCAAGAAAGTAAACCAGAGATCAATTAAATGGATCAATAGTTCAGCCACAAGTATGTATTCGGATGCACACTTGATTTTCATCATCTCTCTAATTCGAAACAAACCTACACATGCATGGTGATATGAAAGTGGCATGGTCTGTCCCAAAGAGTAAGCAGCGACGCTGCTCTCCAGGGCAATGGAATATGCGCGCGACTCCGCTTCTCACAAGACTTCCTCTTGCGTAAAGTGGAACTTCATGTGAGCAGATGTTTCTCTCCGACGTTACCAATGGACTCTACGACCACAAATGCGATTGCATGGTCGCTCTGATATGAAAGAGCAACACTCCGCCAAGAGTGCGGCCCCCGTCGTCTCTCTGAAATGTCTCAACATGTGCTCGACGGCGGTGGCATGGTAGTGCATCCCAACGAGTAATGGCGTGACGTTGCTCTCCAGGGCAATGGAATATGCAACCTCGGTTTTCACGCGCAATGGAGTTCGCAATACGTCAACAACCCACAATCGTGTGAAGGAACAGAGGGTCACTCCGTTATACCAGAGGGTCGCAAGAAATGAGTTACAGTTTCAAGATCAAGCACAACAGAAGACACAATGGAGGCACCCAACCCTAAACCTCTTTACATCGCTACTTAGCAACCTAGAGATTGTGCATGCATGCTTGGTAAGACAACACTCAAAACAAACAACACTTGCCTAGTAAACTCCATAGTACAATCCACCAACACTCAATAAGAATCATTTGACCACTCGCGACAATAACAAGGCAACAGGTGCACCAATGCAGGTGCAACGGCGAGAGAGGGGAGAGGGAAAGCTGTGAAAGAGAATGAACTAAGTAGAAGGTGGAGGAGCCTTCTTCATGACTATCTATGGCGGCTCTCCCTTGCCTGCCTGCACCAACAACCGTCAATAAATAACAGATTCTCAAACAAGAAACACGTCATTTAACCGCTGTCAAAAAGACCCTAAGTGCATTTAGTGTTGCCTAAGTGCATTTAGTGTTGCCTAAGTGCATTTAGTCTTTTTAGAGGCATCCAAAGAGTTGTACAATGCTTCCTACACTCTTTCTTTACTTCCTTACATTCTTAAAAAAATTCCACCAAGTTACATTGGATTCTCAATAGTTTGATTATGCTTTCTTATGCAACCAATTGGACATTGATTTGTTATTTATTTTTTAACAACCAATTTATATTGATTTATTATGATCTTAGCTACTTGCTTCACGTATTCCCACAAATCATTGTAAATCTTGTTTCAATGTGATTAAGGGGCTATTTGGGTACATTACAAGGTGGAGCTAGTCAGAATTGACCATACTTGTACCTATTTCAATGAGCAATTCCATTGATGTGCATGGTTGTATTTCAAGCATTCTTTTTTCATGTACCAAAAGTTACCATACTTGTAATAATTACCACGTCCGCCATACTTTGTAATAACATCTCTAACTTCTTTTGCAAGAGAGTACTAGGACCGAGGCTAGCCCTACTCGTAGCCCTAGAACATTGTAGCCTCACTTACGTTCAAATGGCCCACATGCACATATTTCTAAGCCCTCTAATGTACGATGAAGATTCCAACCCGCCATCATTTGGACTCAATTGCCAATATTGATACAATCATAGACTTTCATTTTCCTTCATAATAAAACAAGTCAACTAGATTCTCAAATTGAGAGATTCTTTTTTTACTTTTTATGTATAAGGTGAGCTACTAAATAATGGCCCCGATGTATGTGTGGGAAATTTGTGAGGACATTAGCGATGGAGGAAACTTTTGCAAATGGGCATAGTAAGTGAAAGACTAGACCAAGTGAAATCATCATGTTTGAACTCTTTCACAAATTGCCATGAATTTTGTGAGCTGGAATTATGAAAGTTTTAAAATGGTGCCCCTAAATGACACCCTAAATGACTACCTAAATGTCACTCCAAATGACACCCTAAATGACACCCTAAATGGTGCCCCTAAACATGCCCCTAATGGAGCCCCTAAATGGTGCCCCTAAATGGAGTCCCTAAATGACACCCTAAATGACACCTAATGGACACCCTAAATGACACCCTAATGGACACCGTGAATGGTGCCACTAAATGACGCCCTAAATGACATCATAAATGACACCATAAATGACACCCGAATGAACACCATAAATGACACCGGAATGAACACCCTAAATGGTGCCCCTAAATGACACCCTAAATGGTGCCCCTAAATGACGCCCTAAATGACACCTTAAATGACACCCTAAATGACACCCTAAATGACACCCTAATGGACACCGTAAATGGTGCCACTAAATGACGCCCTAAATGACATCATAAATGACACCATAAATGACACCCGAATGAACACCATAAATGACACCCGAATGAACACCCTAAATGGTGCCCCTAAATGTCACCCGAATGAACACCATAAATGACACCCGAATGAACACCCTAAATGGTGCCCCTAAATGACACCCTAAATGACACCCTAATGGACACCGTAAATGGTGCCACTAAATGACGCCCTAAATGACATCATAAATGACACCATAAATGACACCCGAATGAACACCATAAATGACACCCGAATGAACACCCTAAATGGTGCCCCTAAATGACACCCGAATGAACACCATAAATGACACCCGAATGAACACCCTAAATGGTGCCCCTAAATGACACCCTAAATGGTGCCCCTAAATGACGCCCTAAATGACACCTTAAATGACACCCTAAATGACACCCTAAATGACACCCTAAATGACACCCTAATGGACACCGTAAATGGTGCCACTAAATGACGCCCTAAATGACATCATAAATGACACCATAAATGACACCCGAATGAACACCATAAATGACACCCGAATGAACACCCTAAATGGTGCCCCTAAATGTCACCCTAAATGGTGCCCCTAAATGATGGCCCTAAATCGTGCCCCTAAATGATGGCCCTAAATGGTGCCCCTAAATGGTGCCCCTATATGGAGCCCCTGAATGGAGCCCCTAATTGGAGCCCCTAAATGGTGCCCCTAATTGATGGCCCTAAATCGTGCCCCTCAATGGTGCCCCTAACTGGAGCCCCTTAATGGAGCCCCTAAATGAGCCCCTAAATGAGCCCCTAAATGACACCCTAAATGGCACCCTAAATGGTGCCCCTAAATGGTGCCCCTTACTAGAGCCCCTCACTAGAGCCCCTAAATGACACCCTAAATGACACCCTATATGGTGCCCCTAAATGACGCCCTAAATGAAACCCTCAATGACACCCTAAAAGACACCCTAAATGGTGCCCCTAAATGACACCCTAATGGACACCCTAAATGACACCCTAAATGACACTCTATATGTCACCCTAAATGGTGCCTCTAAAGGGAGCCCTTAAGTGACACCCTAAATGACACCCTAAATGGTGCCCCTAAATGGTGCCCCTAAATGGTGCCCCTTACTAGAGCCCCTAAATGACACCCTATATGGTGCCCCTAAATGATGCCCTAAATGAAACCCTCAATGACACCCTCAATGACACCCTAAAAGACACCCTAAATGGTGCCCCTAAATGACACCCTAATGGACACCCTAAATGACACCCTAAATGACACTCTATATGTCACCCTAAATGGTGCCTCTAAATGGTGCCCCTCAATGGTGCCCCTAAAGCACACCCTAAAAGACACTCTAAATGGTGCCCCTAAATGACACCCTAAATGACACCCTAATGGACACCCTAAATGGTGCTCCTAAATGACACCCTAAATGACATCATAAATGGTGCCCCTAAACAGAGCCCCTAAATGGTGCCCCTAAATGGAGCTCCTAAATGACACCCTAAGCGACACCCTAAATGACACCCTACATGGCACCCTAAATGACACCCTAAATGACACCCTAAATGACACCCTAAATGGCACCCTAAATGACACCCGATAATGTCCATAATAGGTACATGAAAATGAATGGGGTCTGAAGCTATTATGTACCTTTGGTGGACTTAAGAAATGAAGCCTACTATAGTGAGCCATACTTAGTCTACCGTAGTTTATGGTGAGGTAAACTTACTAAAATAAAACTTTTGCCTCTCTATTCAAATAGTTGATCAGAGAATAAGTTATATCATTTGCATTTAAAATGCAAAGCACCAAAATTAATGGTGATTCATTTGTAAGAGTCTCAATCTAATAGAAATGGTTGAACCGGGCCCATTGCTCCTTTTCTTACAAGTAGCCCATCCCATTTTAACAACATGTGAGCCTTACTTGCTTAATTATGCAAAATAATATTTAATGCAGGATGCGTTGAACTCTCGATAATCACGACTCAAGACTGATAAGATCGATAGTGGGTGAACATTCTCGATAAGCAATTGGTCTTAAAAGCGAGTTGAAGCCCCAAATTTCATTTACTTATAATTCTCTCTTGAATAAGAACCCAATGTGGACATAATAATTAAATTTAGATTTGATCAATTTGGGATCTAACCCAACAACCCAAATCAATGATACAGTCAACATTGGATGAAATGGGTCAATTCTGAGACATTGATGAGAGGAATTATGTAACTTTTTTGTGAAAAATGAATGAAATTTTGATGGAAGGAATGAGACTTCGAGGAGATACATGAAACTTTGATCATGGAATGAATGAGACTACGATGAAATAAGGAATTAAAAGTATTTTAATTGCTGAAATTGATGAAAATTTAGTGAGACTCATGTAACTTCAGTGGACACTCAGGTGTTCATGAGAAGTTAGAATGAAATTCAGAAATAATATTTGAGTTGTCGAAATATTTGAACCTCACTATTTGAAGTTTTGAACCTCACTATTTGAAGTTTTGAACCTCACTATTTGAACCTCAACCTGATGAAACTCACAAAACTTTTGATGAGATCTTACTGGAATGCTGGTAAATCACCGATTGTGCAACTTTGATGAGCAATTGCAAAACTGGGTAATTGGAAAGTAACATTTATCTGTAAGAAGAATGGATCTTACTTTCAAAGTTTCACCAAACCGTTAACCGGTTTATGAAATTTGTGCATCTTAATTTTTAGAGAGACCAGGCTGTAATTTGGACATTCCAAGATATGAAGCTTTTATTGGACTCACGTTTGGTAGAATCTAAGATAATTATCTGTACTAGTCCAAACTTAGTTGAATGTGGCACACTCCAGGCTAATCAAGGAGCGAGTCCCGTCATCACCTGTGATTCTTTACAAGGAGATACGAGGGTAGGGTTATAAGAGTAGATATCCGCACCTCAGGGGCTCTCCCATACAGAAGTCCACTTCTTCATGTGGATCCTCGCCGAACATTGCTTCTGTCGTCAATTCAATCTTCTACCAACAGAATGAGCCAGGCCCAAAAATCCATCCAACAGCCCTACACCCATAAACCGGAATAAGGATCTGTTTCGCAATGCATCTCTGGTGGCAGTTAATCTCTGCCTCGCTCGCTGGAGGACTTGTCTACTCTTGGCACGGTAAGGAGTCAAAAAAGCTTTGGCAAGCTCCCCGGGCATGGTACGCTCCACTTCCGTAAGCTCCTTCAGCTTCTCCTCGACAATCGTTTTCACTCGCTTATCCAGAGTGTTGGCGATGATCCACTTGAGAATGGCCCTGGCACTTAGGTTCACATATTTCCAGCAATTCGAAGACAGAACATTGTAGTGACAATTGTCGGAGGAAGCCAGAAGGTGCCTCAGCTTCTCCACTGTCCACTTCTCCCTGCCCACGCCCAGGTTGATTCTACCCGTTGTAAATCGGTTACTGTACCGACCTGGTCTGTCATCTCCATCATCTTTCCACATTTCAGGATCTTCGATGCCCTCCACTACGAACACTTTGATGCCGCCATTGTTATTCCTCGCACGTGTCACCTCCTTTCTCTGCCTTGATCCATTTCCCATTGCCGAATCTCACAGCAAGGGAATGGTGAATGAAGAGCAACCCTCGGTTGTCCATCCGTTGTCCAACCATCGGTTGTCCAATATACAAGTTACCATGCCTCCTTTTTCTGAGTCTCCTCTGCCTGCAATTACCAAAAACCATCGTCAACCTTATACTAATTAGGAAAATTATCAAGACCCCTTCCAGGGCTTATACAACATTATACTAATTCCTAAATTTGAATCATATAAATTTTCTTCCCAAAATGAACACTTGACTAGCTTAGAATTCATTGGGCTTTGTTGTTGAATGGGTACTAAGTAAGCCTGGTGTAGAGTTTTGGGGAGCTAGAGATTGAAGAGTATGCATCATTTAGAGTTTTCCAAAGCGGATACAAAGACATGTTTGAGGCATGATTTGAGTTTGGTTGAGTAGGGAGGAGTGCCAGAGCGTGTTTGGATTTCGAGAATGTAGGAGGGGGGTAGATTTCGGGGGTTGGGATGTAGGAGAGGCATAGAGGGGGAGGGATTGGGGATCTAGGAAAAAGGCGTAAGGATTATCTTTTGAGATAGAAAGAGAGAGAGAGAGAGTGATTATTTTTAGAGATAGAAAGAGAAAGAGTGAGTGTGTTCATATGTATGTTCATGTGTGCAAGGATTTTTAGAGATAGAGAAAGAGAGAGCGTGTTTAGTTTCAGAGATAGAAAGAGAGAGAATGTAAGGGTTGTTTTTAGAGATAGAAAGAGAGAGAATGTTAGTATGTTCACGTGTGCATGTTCATACCTCAAAAGTTGTTCACCTACTCGATTTCATTCAATGTATAAATGCCCATCGTTTGATACTAATGTCCATCGTTTGATGCTAATGTCCATGATACCACTAGTGACTCCATTCCCAGAAAAGTTGAACTAGAGCCACTAACTTGGATCTTTTTGTAAGTTTGAAATACACAACATCAAGGCCTGAAGTAGTAGAAATGTTTACATCACTCAATCATGTAGAGTTAGTACAATTGAAGGCCATTGACTACCCTAGCTTCAAAAGCGTACAATTATGACTTGAAAACTGTAGGTTTTGGGGGTGACAACAAGTGGATTCGAACCCACTAAAAGAGTCCATTTACTCTATTGTCCATTACGCGGTGCGAGGCAATTCGGAAACTTGGGGGCAGAATTTGGAACTTACACATTTGGGAAATCACAACCTGGACAGAATAAATAAACGCATTCAACTTAGCGTGGTATGAAGAGCAAAACAAATTGATAGTTCAAGCAATGTTAAATACTCGGTCGGGGTAGAAAAATCAATACCTGCTCCAAGAACATCTACCTAGGCAACAGTCAACCAGATAGTGCAAGCAGAATTGAAAAGTACTATGCAAGGAAAACCTTACCTTCAACAATATCTGCAGTTGATTCTCAAAGCTTCATGCAAGTAATCACAACCCCAAAATGCAGATTTATTCAACTCCTACACATGTCAACCAAACCAACCCCAGATTACAGATTTGCCCTTGATCAAAGTCTAATATACATGAACGAAAGTCGTACACAACCGGTACATAAAATAAACATCATTTGTACATCACATAATGCATATATTGATAAGTCCTATTCATGACTTTAGCCGACTCACTGAGACAGGTACCCCAATTACAACCTTCCTTTCAATATGTGCACACTTCACTCTTTCTGATCACTGCTTACCGTTTTCAATGTTATCAACCTCATACCTGAGTTTCACAATAAGGCCACGAAATAAGACAGATCTGCTCAAATGACATATACTTTTATGACATGATCAACCCAATGATCTAAAACTGAATGTCAAAAAACCACCGTTTAACCCAGGTCAATTCGAACAACTGAAACAACCAGATACAAGCGAAACCAAGTTCTGGATGTTAAAAACCACACCAGCGCACGAAAATCCACAACTAAGAATGTACAAATTAGTCTGAATGTATTTCGATAGCATTTGATACTGAAAACAGATTGAGCCATTGCCTGGCTGCTGACGTGAACACATGGAACTAAACATATGAAGACACAAATCCATGCTTAAACTCTTGACAGAAGCTTCACTCAAATCATATGAATCATGTTCTTTACCTGTTAGCTAAGAGTCCAAGATATTGAGTAGCCAGGCTTCCGATCAACAACCCTGAGCCACCTTAAGTTTGCTCTCTTCAGCCATGAAAAAGGCCCGGGCAGCATCTGCATCAGCTCCTTTTGCCTTCATCAAATCGATCCAATGTCCGGATGAAATCTGCACAAGCACACGTCGATAGCCAAAATAAAATGTAGACCGTGTACGAGTGTAGAAGCGCCCACCTACAATAGATGATTCGACATGCATTTACTCCAGCGTGCGTCTAAGACTAAGAAGGTATACAAGATCCCAAAAAAAAGAGATGACTGAACTGGTCACTACGATTACGGTATGTCAGCAGTTGTAAGGCGAGAAACAGAATGATGCCTTCGAGGCTTTTGAATGCATCGAGATCACAAACTTTACTTTGTGGCGCCTCCGCGCCTGTAATACTTCTTTGCTTTGCAGAGATCTGCTGCGAGCATCCACTTGGCACGATGGCACTTGATGTTGAGAAGATGGAGAACGATTTCGCTTGCCATTCTGCGAACCACCCCCATTTTCTTCGGACAGCGTGGGCATATGAATCTCCTCCAAGCTTCAGGCTACGAGATCCAGCTGCTTCTGGTGAGTCATAGTCTTCCCGAGGCATAATCATTTCCGTACATTATTGGATGGTGGCGAGGGAGTTTTCCTCTCAAATGTGGTTCTCTCGAGCGATATTCTCTTCATCATCATCCTCGATTCCTCGGTGCACCTGGCGTGTTTCTTTCCTGAACAAGGCCGTTCTACTGCAACTCCGAAGGCTACACGATTTCTGTCATACTGCAATCGATCTTCACAAGTCTCCCCTCTTCCATCAGCACGCTGAGCCACAAACTTTACGGGATCCCAGTTCCAAGATTTCAAGTCCCACTGACGGGGCAAGACTCCGAATTCATCTGCTGAGGATACTTACAGCACCATTCCTTTTCTCAACACTATCTGCGTGCAATAGCTGTACTCCATTGACTGTTGAACAGAACACTATAATTCAGCACTTGCGATTCACAAATTCATTTGTCACGTCCAATTTCCTCAAGTCCATTTTCGTAATTTCAATTACCCTCAATGGGACGATCGATCACAAATGGTAAGGGTGATTAGAAGGAATTATACCCTCAAGAAAATTTAACAGACTGCAAAATTGCGCCTACGTCACACGAAGACTTCTATTCTGTACACTAAGGGTGAGATCAAAAGAAAAGGGGCTCTGTCATTTCCGGGGGGATATCAAGAAACATGTATACGAATGACTTTCTCGACAATACATAGAGACAATCATGTGTCGCTTAATTTGAAGGTGAAGTCGTGTCATCCTCACTTACAACATTGAAGCGGCCTTACGGTTTGAGACTCACCTGGAAAGAATTGGTGTTGATAAAAAGGAGGACTAGTGCCATTGTGTATGTCGACACCAAGCACCCAACCCTAAACCTCTTTACATCGCTACGTTCTGCAGTGCCACTATCAGGATAGAATACATTGATCACATCTTGCATAGACCATGAAAGAAAGCTGGAAGAGTTCCAGACAAGCTCTTCCGTAAAAAGGAGCACCATCGGAAGCTAATGCGATATATCTACTGCGTCTTAGAAGTAAACCCTAATATGCAAAACCCTGCTTTGAGAACAGGCTAGATCATCGTCGTAACAGAGATGCAAGAAAGTAAACCAGAGATCAATTAAATGGATCAATAGTTCAGCCACAAGTATGTATTCGGATGCACACTTGATTTTCATCATCTCTCTAATTCGAAACAAACCTACACATGCATGGTGATATGAAAGTGGCATGGTCTGTCCCAAAGAGTAAAAGCAGCGACGCTGCTCTCCAGGGCAATGGAATATGCGCGCGACTCCGCTTCTCACAAGACTTCCTCTTGCGTAAAGTGGAACTTCATGTGAGCAGATGTTTCTCTCCGACGTTACCAATGGACTCTACGACCACAAATGCGATTGCATGGTCGCTCTGATATGAAAGAGCAACACTCCGCCAAGAGTGCGGCCCCCGTCGTCTCTCTGAAATGTCTCAACATGTGCTCTGACGGTGGCATGGTCTGTCCCAACGAGTAATGGCAGCGACGTTGCTCTCCAGGGCAATGGAATATGCAACCTCGTTTCCACGCGCGCAATGGAGTTCGCAATACGTCAACAACCCACAATCGTGTGAAGGAACAGAGGGTCACTCCGTTATACCAGAGGGTCGCAAGAAATGAGTTACAGTTTCAAGATCAAGCACAACAGAAGACACAATGGAGGCACCCAACCCTAAACCTCTTTACATCGCTACTTAGCAACCTAGAGATTGTGCATGCATGCTTGGTAAGACAACACTCAAAACAAACAACACTTGCCTAGTAAACTCCATAGTACAATCCACCAACACTCAATAAGAATCATTTGACCACTCGCGACAATAACAAGGCAACAGGTGCACCAATGCAGGTGCAACGGCGAGAGAGGGAGAGGGAAAGCTGTGAAAGAGAATGAACTAAGTAGAAGGTGGAGGAGCCTTCTTCATGACTATCTATGGCGGCTCTCCCTTGCCTGCCTGCACCAACAACCGTCAATAAATAACAGATTCTCAAACAAGAAACACGTCATTTAACCGCTGTCAAAAAGACCCTAAGTGCATTTAGTGTTGCCTAAGTGCATTTAGTGTTGCCTAAGTGCATTTAGTCTTTTTAGAGGCATCCAAAGAGTTGTACAATGCTTCCTACACTCTTTCTTTACTTCCTTACATTCTTAAAAAATTCCACCAAGTTACATTGGATTCTCAATAGTTTGATTATGCTTTCTTATGCAACCAATTGGACATTGATTTGTTATTTATTTTTTAACAACCAATTTATATTGATTTATTATGATCTTAGCTACTTGCTTCACGTATTCCCACAAATCATTGTAAATCTTGTTTCAATGTGATTAAGGGGCTATTTGGGTACATTACAAGGTGGAGCTAGTCAGAATTGACCATACTTGTACCTATTTCAATGAGCAATTCCATTGATGTGCATGGTTGTATTTCAAGCATTCTTTTTTCATGTACCAAAAGTTACCATACTTGTAATAATTACCACGTCCGCCATACTTTGTAATAACATCTCTAACTTCTTTTGCAAGAGAGTACTAGGACCGAGGCTAGCCCTACTCGTAGCCCTAGAACATTGTAGCCTCACTTACGTTCAAATGGCCCACATGCACATATTTCTAAGCCCTCTAATGTACGATGAAGATTCCAACCCGCCATCATTTGGACTCAATTGCCAATATTGATACAATCATAGACTTTCATTTTCCTTCATAATAAAACAAGTCAACTAGATTCTCAAATTGAGAGATTCTTTTTTTACTTTTTATGTATAAGGTGAGCTACTAAATAATGGCCCCGATGTATGTGTGGGAAATTTGTGAGGACATTAGCGATGGAGGAAACTTTTGCAAATGGGCATAGTAAGTGAAAGACTAGACCAAGTGAAATCATCATGTTTGAACTCTTTCACAAATTGCCATGAATTTTGTGAGTGGAATTATGAAAGTTTTAAAATGGTGCCCCTAAATGACACCCTAAATGACTACCTAAATGTCACTCCAAATGACACCCTAAATGACACCCTAAATGGTGCCCCTAAACATGCCCCTAATGGAGCCCCTAAATGGTGCCCCTAAATGGAGTCCCTAAATGACACCCTAAATGACACCTAATGGACACCCTAAATGACACCCTAATGGACACCGTGAATGGTGCCACTAAATGACGCCCTAAATGACATCATAAATGACACCATAAATGACACCCGAATGAACACCATAAATGACACCGGAATGAACACCCTAAATGGTGCCCCTAAATGACACCCTAAATGGTGCCCCTAAATGACGCCCTAAATGACACCTTAAATGACACCCTAAATGACACCCTAAATGACACCCTAATGGACACCGTAAATGGTGCCACTAAATGACGCCCTAAATGACATCATAAATGACACCATAAATGACACCCGAATGAACACCATAAATGACACCCGAATGAACACCCTAAATGGTGCCCCTAAATGTCACCCGAATGAACACCATAAATGACACCCGAATGAACACCCTAAATGGTGCCCCTAAATGACACCCTAAATGACACCCTAATGGACACCGTAAATGGTGCCACTAAATGACGCCCTAAATGACATCATAAATGACACCATAAATGACACCCGAATGAACACCATAAATGACACCCGAATGAACACCCTAAATGGTGCCCCTAAATGACACCCGAATGAACACCATAAATGACACCCGAATGAACACCCTAAATGGTGCCCCTAAATGACACCCTAAATGGTGCCCCTAAATGACGCCCTAAATGACACCTTAAATGACACCCTAAATGACACCCTAAATGACACCCTAAATGACACCCTAATGGACACCGTAAATGGTGCCACTAAATGACGCCCTAAATGACATCATAAATGACACCATAAATGACACCCGAATGAACACCATAAATGACACCCGAATGAACACCCTAAATGGTGCCCCTAAATGTCACCCTAAATGGTGCCCCTAAATGATGGCCCTAAATCGTGCCCCTAAATGATGGCCCTAAATGGTGCCCCTAAATGGTGCCCCTATATGGAGCCCCTGAATGGAGCCCCTAATTGGAGCCCCTAAATGGTGCCCCTAATTGATGGCCCTAAATCGTGCCCCTCAATGGTGCCCCTAACTGGAGCCCCTTAATGGAGCCCCTAAATGAGCCCCTAAATGAGCCCCTAAATGACACCCTAAATGGCACCCTAAATGGTGCCCCTAAATGGTGCCCCTTACTAGAGCCCCTCACTAGAGCCCCTAAATGACACCCTAAATGACACCCTATATGGTGCCCCTAAATGACGCCCTAAATGAAACCCTCAATGACACCCTAAAAGACACCTAAATGGTGCCCCTAAATGACACCCTAATGGACACCCTAAATGACACCCTAAATGACACTCTATATGTCACCCTAAATGGTGCCTCTAAAGGGAGCCCTTAAGTGACACCCTAAATGACACCCTAAATGGTGCCCCTAAATGGTGCCCCTAAATGGTGCCCCTTACTAGAGCCCCTAAATGACACCCTATATGGTGCCCCTAAATGATGCCCTAAATGAAACCCTCAATGACACCCTCAATGACACCCTAAAAGACACCCTAAATGGTGCCCCTAAATGACACCCTAATGGACACCCTAAATGACACCCTAAATGACACTCTATATGTCACCCTAAATGGTGCCTCTAAATGGTGCCCCTCAATGGTGCCCCTAAAGCACACCCTAAAAGACACTCTAAATGGTGCCCCTAAATGACACCCTAAATGACACCCTAATGGACACCCTAAATGGTGCTCCTAAATGACACCCTAAATGACATCATAAATGGTGCCCCTAAACAGAGCCCCTAAATGGTGCCCCTAAATGGAGCTCCTAAATGACACCCTAAGCGACACCCTAAATGACACCCTACATGGCACCCTAAATGACACCCTAAATGACACCCTAAATGACACCCTAAATGGCACCCTAAATGACACCCGATAATGTCCATAATAGGTACATGAAAATGAATGGGGTCTGAAGCTATTATGTACCTTTGGTGGACTTAAGAAATGAAGCCTACTATAGTGAGCCATACTTAGTCTACCGTAGTTTATGGTGAGGTAAACTTACTAAAATAAAACTTTTGCCTCTCTATTCAAATAGTTGATCGAGAGAATAAGTTATATCATTTGCATTTAAAATGCAAAGCACCAAAATTAATGGTGATTCATTTGTAAGAGTCTCAATCTAATAGAAATGGTTGAACCGGGCCCATTGCTCCTTTTCTTACAAGTAGCCCATCCCATTTTAACAACATGTGAGCCTTACTTGCTTAATTATGCAAAATAATATTTAATGCCAGATGCAGTTGAACTCTCGATAATCACGACTCAGTACTGATAAGATCTGATAGTGGGTGAACATTCTGATAAGCAATTGGTCTTAAAAGCAGTTGAAGCCCCAAATTTCATTTACTTATAATTCTCTCTTGAATAAGAACCCAATGTGGACATAATAATTAAATTTAGATTTGATCAATTTGGGATCTAACCCAACAACCCAAATCAATGATACAGTCAACATTGGATGAAATGGGTCAATTCTGAGACATTGATGAGAGGAATTATGTAACTTTTTTGTGAAAAATGAATGAAATTTTGATGGAAGGAATGAGACTTCGAGGAGATACATGAAACTTTGATCATGGAATGAATGAGACTCTGATGAAATAAGGAATTAAAAGTATTTTAATTGCTGAAATTGATGAAAATTTAGTGAGACTCATGTAACTTCAGTGGACACTCAGGTGTTCATGAGAAGTTAGAATGAAATTCAGAAATAATATTTGAGTTGTCGAAATATTTGAACCTCACTATTTGAAGTTTTGAACCTCACTATTTGAACCTCAACCTGATGAAACTCACAAAACTTTTGATGAGATCTTACTGGAATGCTGGTAAATCACCGATTGTGCAACTTTGATGAGCAATTGCAAAACTGGGTAATTGGAAAGTAACATTTATCTGTAAGAAGAATGGATCTTACTTTCAAAGTTTCACCAAACCGTTAACCGGTTTATGAAATTTGTGCATCTTAATTTTTAGAGAGACCAGGCTGTAATTTGGACATTCCAAGATATGAAGCTTTTATTGGACTCACGTTTGGTAGGATCTAAGATAATTATCTGTACTAGTCCAAACTTAGTTGAATGTGGCACACTCCAGGCTAATCAAGGAGCGAGTCCCGTCATCACCTGTGATTCTTTACAAGGAGATACGAGGGTAGGGTTATAAAAGTAGATATCCGCACCTCAGGGGCTCTCCCATACAGAAGTCCACTTCTTCATGTGGATCCTCGCCGAACATTGGTTCTGTCGTCAATTCAATCTTCTACCAACAGAATGAGCCAGGCCCAAAAATCCATCCAACAGCCCTACACCCATAAACCGGAATAAGGATCTGTTTCGCAATGCATCTCTGGTGGCAGTTAATCTCTGCCTCGCTCGCTGGAGGACTTGTCTACTCTTGGCACGGTAAGGAGTCAAAAAAGCTTTGGCAAGCTCCCCGGGCATGGTACGCTCCACTTCCGTAAGCTCCTTCAGCTTCTCCTCGACAATCGTTTTCACTCGCTTATCCAGAGTGTTGGCGATGATCCACTTGAGAATGGCCCTGGCACTTAGGTTCACATATTTCCAGCAATTCGAAGACAGAACATTGTAGTGACAATTGTCGGAGGAAGCCAGAAGGTGCCTCAGCTTCTCCACTGTCCACTTCTCCCTGCCCACGCCCAGGTTGATTCTACCCGTTGTAAATCGGTTACTGTACCGACCTGGTCTGTCATCTCCATCATCTTTCCACATTTCAGGATCTTCGATGCCCTCCACTACGAACACTTTGATGCCGCCATTGTTATTCCTCGCACGTGTCACCTCCTTTCTCTGCCTTGATCCATTTCCCATTGCCGAATCTCACAGCAAGGGAATGGTGAATGAAGAGCAACCCTCGGTTGTCCATCCGACTGGAAGGGCCTTTCTTGTAACGCTCACCCATTCGCTCCTGCATTATGCGCAACTCAAACTCACCTCCGAACTCGTGAGCGTTCAATCTACTATCCACCCTGTCGTAAAGCTTTCCCTCGGATCTAAATGAACCTTTCTTTCGAGAGCCTTGGCCCGCCGACGACATGCTGAGCGAGGCGTTGAAGATACAAAGACGATGAGGGTTCTTGCAACTGAAAGGAGGAGATGATCCACAAGGTTGCCTCGGTTTCTATCAACACGAGATGCTCTCAGAACTGATGTGCCTGGGAGTAAGATGTCGCACTTTCTGGTAGAGTCCCCTAGCTACTCTCCTGGTCCACCTCTTTCAGACGATGACTGAGTAGCTGACTATTCGAGCGACGTTGCTTCTCTACACAGTGTAACTAGCCACAATATTGCTCCACCGGAACCTACTGCACGCTCATAATCTAGCTATTGCGTGTGGGTAGCAAGAATTCATGAAAGCAGGAGACAAACCAGCGAGCCCTATCGGACGGTGATCTTCCTTCGAGGGTCAGGCGGCGTCGACGAACCTCTGAAATCCCGACGAGCGCTCGCGGGCAACAAAGAGATGAAGTCGAAGGAACGAGGGACGTTTCAAGGGAGCTCGGACGTTACAAGCAAGGAGGTCCAGAGTGGGCGATGATCCCAAAGTGATCCCAAAGTGTGAGGCACAATTTCAGGAAGAGTCAATTGTAAGTCATGATTAAGTTGACTTAGATATCAAAAGTCAATTCGTAGGTCTGTAGTCCTGAGTCTGTAGACTATTTCTAGGTCCGTAGAGTTGAGTCTGTAGATTTGAACATATACTCGAGTGTTTGACCTATCCTTGATTGTTCATGCTCATGTTTCATAATGGTGGGACTGTTCATTGTTCGTTGGACTATGTTGATGCCTAGAGGGTTTCGATTAGTACAAGGAGTATTTCGGCATGCGGAAAATTCACAAGTCGTGGAATGGAAGGCCAATCCAATCTTTACTTCGAAATGTAAGAGTATGGGTAGAGATGCTCTAATCAATGCTTTGATGAACTTATTACTCATATAGAGAAGAAAGAGTAGCATGGAGGAAAGAAAGAGTGGCAGACGAGAATAGAGAGGCTGCTGCTCCAACGCCTGTGCTAAAGAAATAAAAAAGGGTGGATCTCTGAACCCTCGACGAAAAGAAGTACACTCGACGGGATGAAGGAGAAGTACGTTAGTTAACAGCATGATCAATCATGAGAGAGCATACTACTTAATCCCGTTAAAGCTCTTGAAATTAATAGAACACTTCAGCATGAAGGAGACTGAAGCCACAAATGCCGTCAAATGGATATCACGGGCTGAACCGTCTATCAGCCGGTAATGATACGAACGGGCTCCCTTTGAACCTAGAAAAACACGAGAGAGCCTATAACTACTACTGCTCTACTCCTAACCTGCCCTCCGCAGCTTCCTACAATGTGCTAGAAGAATTATTGTACATTTTGCTGGAAAGGCTAGCAAGCGAGCCAAGTCCCAAATCGAAGAGGCCTGCTTTTCATACAGCACTGCGCCCTGCTTGGAAGCGAGAGAGAGTGAGCTCCCAGTATGACCTTTCAACATATCACTCCTGAGATGACATGTGGTTTTGCGTGGGATGTGGCGTCATCACGAAGCTACTTATGTCTGCCAGTCTGAACGTGTGAGGAGCTCCACATCTCCGTCTACCTCTCCCTGTTGCTGCTAGTTTTGTAGAGAGCAACGCTGTTCAAAGTCCAATGATTTTCTTCAGGACGTAAATGACCAGCATGGCTGCGCAGAGGACAATGAGCACCAATATACAAGTTACCATGCCTCCTTTTTTCTGAGTCTCCTCTGCCTGCAATTACCAAAAACCATTGTCAACCTCAAAGGTGAACTGCTCAATAATTGCGCGAATTTCAGTACGGAAAATCGGTGAGGCTAATAGTGTAAGCACTATCTGTGCGTGTGGAAAATAAGTAGAAGTCTAACCAAGTGGAATCATCGAATTTAAACTCCTCTTTAAATTGCTATGAAATTTTGAGATTAGAAATGTAGATGAAATTTTTGAATCAGAAATATAGGTGTTTCTAAGATGGTGCCCTAGTATGCACCCTATGATGTTCGCTGTGAGCACATGGAAAATCAGGATGCGAAGTTATTATGTACCTCTAACTTAAGAAGCCTAGTGAGCCACTACCGGTACTGAGTCGATATCGAGCAATTTACCTAACACGATTAACATCACGACTCAAACTTCAAAAGGATTCAGTATGCTCACCTTTACGAGCTCCTTCACTCCCTGCTCCACTGAGGCAGCAACATTGGTGATATTGTAATCAATTCGATCTACTATTGTTCCCTGCTCGTATCGGTCACACACAGGGTCAGCGAGATAAAACAGACTTCACGTCGATATGTTTATGTAAGAAGTAAAGTAGAAGACAAAATGGTACGCGTCATACCTGATCAATGACGAGAACAGAGAGATCCTTCATAATTTGTGCTAGGTCATTAACAGACTGCACAATCTGCACGAACAGAGGCACAAGATTTTGATCAGAAAGGTGTGCAGGAAATACGTCCATTCGTTGTTATGTAAGATAAAGTGTTAAATGGGCAATCTATCGCAGAAACTATTTCGTCAAAGAAATAATAGAGCACTAGGGCACTGGAAATGATAGGGCATTGGAAGTATAAACAGTTGAAGAGAAGTAACTACATGAAGACTACGGGTAGCAACATTAGAAGAAAGTTGCACCAACTTGCCTGATCGATCTCCTTCTCTCGTTCAACTGACAAAGCTTCATTCTGTCTTAGTTGAGCAAGATGTTGATTTGTGAAGCTCTGGAAATGAACAGAACGTCAGAAAATGAGACAATAATATTGAAACTACTTATCATTCAGAAGGTGACTGCTCACTAACAATGGCATCGTTACTCAGATTCTAGTCCAAGGTACAGAATAAGGCCATAAGTCGTGAATAGGTAGTAACCTGAGAGAAGTCATCATCCTCGCTCGCTCTTGGCTGCTTCCTTAACCCAATTCCATCATCTCCAGCTTGTCCCTGCTTGGTCAGCGACACAAAAGGTCAGACAATCGTGCTCTACACAAACCTTAGAACAGCCAAACCTTAGAACAGCAAAAGTCAGGTCCTGCAGAGGTCTAGAGCTGGAACTTTCAACTACTGGTTACAGTAACTACTTCATGAAAGAGCAGTGTGCAAAAATCAGAGACGTAATGAACAAGAAATGCACCTCTTGCTGGCGTTGCAATCTATTCAAGTACCCTTTCTGTTGCTTCCGAAAATCCATCGACAAGGTTTGCAAATCCGTTGCTAAAGATCTCTGAACAAGAAAAATTTACGAAAGTGAGAACGTAAGGCAGCAAATTCGTGGACAGATGAAGGCTTCTGCGTAGCTGTTCCATCCAATGATGCTCAGGATTGATTGCTTACTTGTACATTCTTGCGAATATTAGCATCTTGTTCGCTAGGGCCAGTTGGTTTTGACAACTGCTGAAGCCTCTGCTCACACTTCTTCAACAACTTGGTGATCTGCTGAGACAGCAACTCAATGGTACGCTCCTCCTTGGACGTCTCATCAAAGGAAGGCATTAAAGCACGGCCGTGAGCTTTCGCTAGCTCCGCCATTTTGGAACGGGCCTGCTGCATATCTGCAGCCACTTGGTCCGAGATGTCCACCCAACCTGGTGGCAAATTCATCGTTGCTGATGGCCCCGCACTGCACATCAATACATCAAAAGTCTAACTCATACCCGATCACTTCCTAAGGATCGACAATAAAAATGTCTTGAGAATCAAACCCTAATTCCATTTTCAGACCCTCTGTCATTGTAAATGTGGAGGACTCATTTAGGATTCCCTGATAAGAATCGGGGTTGAATTGCCGATCATTCATATTGCTTCAATCAAGGCAGACTTTCCAGCTCTTCTCTTTCCTCGTCAGCTACAAATTGAAGAACAGGTCATAGAGTTTGGACTGACACCGATTTCTCAATACGCCTTTACTTATTTTCGATACGGAATCCGAGGTTGCATAAGCTGATCTACAAAACCCTAACCAAGGAGAGAGTCTCATCATCTCCTGCGGCAACTAAAGAAGGTTGAGCCATTGGTAGGGTTACGCACCTGGAGTGTGCAGCATCGAGATCTTCACCACCAATAGCATTGTAGCCGCGGGGGCCTCCTCGATTAAGCAGAGGCGCTTCCACAAGCTCGATCGCCCCGCCATGCGCACCAGACGACGTGGCCACATACGGCCGAACACTGCGTAACGCTTCCCGGTACTTCCGGAACAACGCCGTCTGATTCCTCGTCGCCATTACTACTCTCGATCTCCACAAACCTTTTCTTCTCCTTCTATTCCACTAAATGAAAAGTCACAACAACCTCTCAATCATCCTTCCTCTAAATTGCTACACACGAGCTCTCTCTCTCATCCTGTCCACACCGGATGTCCTGTGCCGAGATAGGGTTTTGGTCGCATTCAAGATCTGCTCACACTCATTGCACAAATTTCCAGATATCCGGTCGATTTGCACTAACAGAAGCCACCTGGTTTGTCGAATCAGGCTCTCCACATTGGAAGACGAAGTCAGTCACCTACTTCGCGAAAGGATTGATCGCCATGAACCCTCCCACGCAACTTCTGCATAGCCATTCGCAAGAATCATGGTAGCCGAAGAAGAAAAGCCGCGTACAATATCTATCGTATGAAAATACTGTACTTTACGGTAGCTGTGAGGGTGAGAACGGTAACGAAGGGACTGAGTTATCTAGGAACGTCCAGGATCTCAGCACACGGTAATCATTCAAATCCTAGATGTGAGAAAGCAGAGTTCGAACCGACCGGGTGGGTATTCTGAAACCTAAGCTATGAGGTTCGGACAGTGGTTCGGTTCAGGTTCGGTGGCCATTGTTTTCTGAACTTCCGCGCTCCCGCCTTTCCTTAATTCAGTTCACAGTTGGCGGCATCTCTTCTGCGCGGTTAGTTTTTCGAGTTGGAAATTGGCTATGGAGCTGGAGATAGTGATTTCCTGAAGAGGACGAGTTGCAATTCGAGCCGATCGCGTGAAAATTTGCAGAGTTTTGAATAATTCACGGGTCAGGTAGGTCTTTCGCGGCGATGCGTTTGTGAGCTGGCGAAGATTATCGTGTGATAAAGGTGCGTAACTTGCTTTTTCCAGCTGAATTTCTTTGTCCGGTTTGTCATTCTCGTAGGGGACATCGAGTTTTTCCTGCTTTTTGGTGTGTAGTAGACATTCGCCGTGTGTAAGGACTTCGTTCGGAGGTTTGAACGCAAATTCAGTTGAATGAGATCTACTGTTCTGTAGCTAATAAAATTCGAAACGTTGCAGGTGACAATGAATTCTAACAACTCGAATAAGAATGTAAATAATCCGAATTTGGAACCTCCGACCGTTCTTCGTAATGGTAGGCCCTATTTATAAGTATACGCCGTGGAGAGTACTCGGTGGCAGAAGTGCTCTAGTTGTATTTGTGGCATATGTCTTTTGCTTGTAGACTTGTTCTGTCTTTGTACGACCGGCATTGGCGATGATGTTTAAAAGCAGCTCAGAGCAACTTGGAGCTTTGATTCGTTAATGTTGCAATTGTTTGATCCAGCCGCAATATATTCACCGAACGTGTGATACATGGACGTCTACTTGGAGATTGTTTGAAAGTTGAGGGATGTGCGTTTACATTTCTGAATTACATGCACGTGATGCAGGGCCAGAAAGAGTTATGGCCCAGCAACGGAACTTGTTTTCGTTTTTCAAGAAGGGTCCAGAGACGCCGTCTAAAGGAAACTCCTTGAATGCATCCCAAGAAGACAATGACGGCAAGAAGCAGCAAGCAGTGGAAGCGAATGGTCGGTCGCCATCCTCCAGGCAAGATGAATTTCAGCCTTTCAACCATTATATCCTGCAAAAGATGATCCTTGTCACATGTGAGAACTACGATGCTTATCGTCGATCAGTTTTTAAAGAGTACTATACCCTCTATAAGATTCGATACATTTTTTGGAAACCAAGGATCTGGTAACTAGAGTACGCGGGAAGATTCTGTCTATTAGACTCCTTCGTTTTATCGCACTTCGTTTGTTTTTTCATGGTCTCCCTCTATCCCTTAATGTCTGATCCATAGGTTCGCTCAGATCTACCATATACTTAACATGGGGACTGACTTGAACTTGTGCCTTTGCAGTCCCAATTTCGAGTCTCCTCCAGTGAAAAATTCGAAGGAGGCGTTATGGCTCAAGTTTAAGCCCCCTGTTTCTGATTCGAATGTTGCGAGTTCGAAACCCGCTGTTGCGAACTCGAAGCCTTCTGTTGCAAACTTGAAATCCTCTGATGCAGATTCGGAACCATCTGTTGCAAATTCGAAACCATTTATTCCACGGCTTAAGCGCGTTCAGGATGAATTGCCCGCTGTAAATGGCGATTCAAATAAAAGGAGGAAACTTATGGATGCATTAGGAGTTGAGGAAGGGCCTACACAGGGAGGTAAGTGGGCTGCTGCGCAAGCCAAATTTGATTGGCTGATGCCTTGCAAGATTAAAGATGCGAAGGGAAGGAGGCCTGACCACCCTCTTTACGATAAAAGAACGTTGTATATTCCACCCGATGTTTTATCAAAAATGACGGCGTCTCAAAGGCAGTACTGGACCGCGAAGTGCAAGTACATGGATACCGTACTTTTTTTTAAAGTGGTAAGTCAATCGTTCATTTTGGGTCATGCCGTCAGGAGGATATCCCAAGTGCACCAGCTGGTTTGTCTTGCCTTGGTCAGCCTGTTTATTTTCGGCGTTACTCACCATCAGGAACTTTGTCCTGAAAATTTGCAGGGTAAATTCTACGAGCTTTATGAAGTTGATGCAGAGATTGGGCAGAAGGAAATGGACTGGAAGCTTACTCTCAGTGGCGTCGGGAAGTGTAGACAGGTTCGTATTGTTGCCTGGATCTCTCTGCTAGATTTACTTTAGGCCTGAATTTTCCATGTGATATGCTGATATGAACAGGATCAGGCTCTAGATCATGATATCAATATCCATGAGAGGATCTGTGTCTTGTGTTGCATCTTAGAAATTAATTCTACGGTGCCAACAAATTGGAGTACATAAGATGTTTGTGTATGTTACATTTTTTCTCAGTTGCAGGAACTTTTTTCTGCCTGTACATTCTAGTTCAACTGCAAGCCTCTTGCGAGGCTCACCATGATTATCAGTCGTAGTTCAATCGGATATGTAGAGTCCGTGTTTGGCCACGTCTGGTTTGCCATGGATGTTCGTTTTGCCTCTCTCGTGTTTAAAGCATGAGCTTCTTTTAGTAAGTTCGTGAAATTGTTTCGCCAGGTTGGTGTCCCGGAAAGTGGAATCGATGATGCTGTTCAGAAACTGGTGGCTCGAGGGTAAGTTGCCGAATTTAGTATTGATGGTGCGGGGTTGTTATTGGTTTATGCTAGAGGTCGGAATGAAAATTCTGAATCTTCCTACTGCTTGTCAAATTTTTTTTCAGGTACAAGGTGGGGAGAGTAGAACAACTTGAGACTTCTGACCAAGCCAAGCAGCGAGGTGGTGGGGTAAGTGAAGCAGTATATGCCTTGATAAGCGTTTCTGGAGTTGCAACATTTTAAACTAATGAGCAGCGACGTGTCGTGATTTACTTTGAAACTGTGACGATGAATATGTCTGCTAATGAGCAGCGACGTGTCGTGATTTACTTTGAAACTGTGACGATGAATATGTCTGCTAAATGCTAAACTTCTGAATTCTTTAGTTACTGTAGCGTTTTTTTGTCAGAAGTCTACAGTTTACAAATGTTGAAGAAATGAGCATTTTCATTCTGAACGTATACTAAATGTTGCAAGTGCTGTGAAGGGTCAAGCGCGTGAACTAACTAGTGGCTTCCACCTGGTTCGCAGATGGTTCAGCGTGATCTTACTCACGTCATTACTCCGTCGACAAGATTGGATGGGAATCTGCGTCCTGAAGCTGTTCATCTGCTTGCGTTGAGGGAGGTATGGTCATGTGAAATTCTTAACGAAGTTGTATCTTCCTCAAATGTGATTATTAATTATATACTGAATTGCCTCAGCACCACGAGGATTCTTTTGATAATCTTGATGTTTTGTATAGAATCTCCTATTTATGGTCATCTGACCTTGCGCCTTGACAGGATGCTTTGGATGGGTCCCAAGGTGGTGCACTGAGCCAAGGGTCAGTAGCTATAGGGTTTGCCTTTGTGGACGCTGCTGTTGGCAAGTTTTACGTTGGAACTATCAACGATGATTGCTCTCGTGGAGCTTTGGAATCTCTTCTAGCTCAGGTACTAATTAAGTGTACTTACCGTGTAGTTTGTGTCATCCTCTATGGTCTTCCTATAGCAATTCAACTTCTGATAGCATGCATCACTTTTCTTCATTCCACGATATGCCCCGGTTGTTATGAAGATTGGAAACTGAGAAATAAGTATCTCTCTTTGCAGGTTGCGCCTCAAGAAATTTTGTACGAATTAGGAGGTACAACAATAATTTACATGCTCATTGAAGCATATGATGTTGTGTTTATATATATCTTATTTGTGATTCATTTCTTAGATGGAGCCAATTAGTATTCACTCTTGTGGTTGCTGTTGCAGCTATATCTAGTGAGACAATGAAGGTTCTTTCCCATCGTACTACTCCAGGTAGCATCTTCGAACACTTTCAGCTCATTGTGGTTTCACTTTTTAATGATATTGCTTTGAGTCAGAGTGACTCACCTCATCATTTTTTACAGCGCTGCTTCCAGTAATGAAAACGCCTCTGACTGACGAATTTCAAGAGGCGAACCTAGCGATGAAGACGATCAATGATAGAAAGTACTTTCGTTCTGAGAGTGGCTCAGAAGGTCGAAGAGGCTTATGGCCAGAAGCTCTGGAGACTTTGTACAATAAGCAATTGGCTGCCAGTGCCCTCGGAGCCCTGGTCGCTCATTTGACTCGAATAAAAGTGAGATTTTTTCCAGTTCTAGACGTGTCAATTAATATCTCTGTGCTTGTCGCTCATCTTGGCCTTCACAACCTGCTGCCTCATCATTCTGCAGCAATAAAATTGAAGGCTTCTTGGATGGATTTTTATGATTACGATGATGTATTGTTTCTGGCCAGGTAAGTGATGAGCTGCTACCGAATGGCGTTCTTCTCTCTTATGAGGTATTTCGAGGTTCATTAAGATTGGATGGCCAATCTATCGCAAATCTTGAGCTTCTTGAGAACAAGGATGACGGAGGACGAGCAGGTCAGGCTTTAGTTGAGTAGCCTTTAGCTAGCATATGCTTTGTCTATTCGGATATATGCAATCTGTCTACTACAAACATCATGAAATCAAGGCATAGTTTTAGGATTTGGTAGTATGGCTACAGCTGCAGGTGATGCGGTCGGTACTAAAAAATCTACTTTTTTAGTTTCACTTATTCAATAATCTCATCAACATATGATGTTCTCCTAAGGTCCATGCTGGGTTCTGCTGTGTTTGAGTAACGGGAATTTTAGATGTGGACAATGTTACGTACATGTGAAATGATTCGTGGCTTTTGGATGTTCTCCTTCAGGTACACTGCTCAATTATTTGGACAGTTGTGTGACCAAGTACGGGAAGCGTATGCTTAGAAGATGGATCTGTCACCCTTTACAAAACATAGCGGAACTCGATGACCGACTTGATGCAGTGGAGGAGCTCTCTAAGCGTGAGGATATGGCTTGCTCCATAAGGGAAGACTTGCGCGTGCTGCCTGACCTGGAAAGATTAGTTGCTCGTGTCAGAGGACTAGCCGGGTCTCCAAACTTAGGAGTTATACCCATGGCTGCTAAGAAAGTGCATCAACGGCGGGTGAGGAAATTTCTTGTTTCGATCAGGATTACCTTTGATGTGATTAGTGTATCTACAGAATATGATGGCATGGCTTCTTAGCTACGCATTCTATTTGTTATCGTACCCTTAGTTCGTTATCATTTTGACAACCGTGATCCATGGTAAAACGCTTTCGAACTATACCATACCATTCTCAATTTCCGAATTTTCTGCATTATTTTATATTTCTTATCACTTTGCGACTTTTATCATGTAGATGAAAACTTTTGGAGAAGCCGTTCTTGCGGTGCGGGGAGCTTTTGAGTTACTACAGAAACTGAAGTCTTCCGAAGATCGACTTGGCCCTCCTAAAGCACACATTTTGCAGGCTGCACTAGCGTTATGCGACAAAAATGCTGCCTTGGATACCCTCGAAGCTATTGACAGTTGCATAGATCGAAGTCCAGGCACCATCAGTCTAAATTTTCCGGTGAGAGCTGATTTCAGTAGCATTCGTAGTGATTTTACTTTACTTCACTACTCGAGTATCCAACATCCAAATATCATCTTCCGAACGAACTTCTATATTATTTTTCTGATTATTATGCTCGTATGATACTTTCGACCAATTTTCTGCTCATGTTGCATTTTATTCTGGATACAGGGAGGGGCTACAACCAGTGAAGACGATTGCGACAGCAATGTTATGGAGAAAGAAGCAGAATATCTGACAAAACTCATGCTTAGTTTCAATGAACACAGTGAGCTTTGGCAGGCGGCAGTGGAGACGCTTGCGCGATTAGATATTCTGATTGGTTTTGCTGCAATTTCAAAAACTGCAGCTGGGCCTACTTGTCGACCGCAGTTTGTACAGAATAACAAGAGTGGCATTGGAGGTTCTATTCTTGATATTAAAGGCCTCTGGCACCCGTATGCATCTGGTGGTGATGGAGGGGTAGTTGTTCCCAATGATGTGGAGCTTGGATCAGATGGACAGCATATGTCTGTCAACCCTCGAACGATGCTCTTAACAGGTCCCAACATGGGCGGGAAGTCTACATTATTGAGGGCTACGTGCATGGCTGTCATAATGGCTCAGGTACAATCTCAGAGCACATCTTCACTTGCAAGATAGAGATTACGCATTGCTAGGAACCTTGACTTATTTCTAATCTCTGAGGTTGTCGTGTGCAGCTGGGCTGTTTTGTGCCTGGAGAGTCGTGCATACTTTCGCCTGTTGATATCATCTTCACTCGACTTGGTGCTAGTGACCGTATCATGGAAGGAAAAAGTGAGTATGGATTCCGTGTTGATGCAGCTAACATGAATAATATTCTACCTTAGTTATAATGAGGTTGCCTCTGCATGCATTCCACATTCGCAAGCTACTGAGACTACTCACTCCAGATCTTGGTGGCTCGTTTGAAATTGATCCATTTCGTATATGTTGAGAATAAATTCTATACATGCTAACTCTGATCTCATCACTGCCTGTTTTTTTTTCTTTTCCGTCATGCGGCTTTACAGTATTACTTAATTGTGTTTATGGAGGTTGCTAGAGCTTCTCCTGGCTGTTTCGACAGAGATGCCCAGTCCCACATCCGTCCGGACTACGTATAATTTCTTAATGAACGTTCACCTGATGGCAGGCACGTTCATGGTGGAATGTACAGAGGCTGCTTCTGTCTTGAGGCACGCAACCAACAACTCTCTGGTGGTTTTGGATGAGCTTGGTCGTGGAACTTCGACATTCGATGGTTATGCCATTGCATACGCTGTAAGATAGACTTTTCTTCATAACCGTTACATCCTTTTCCAGTGGTTACAAAGGTTGTCGTCTCACGAGTCTATATTTATCTCAAGCCTATGAGCATAGTCTAGTTACGAATGATCATTCCCTGGAAATTTAGGTCTTAGTCCCAGTTGTATATAAGATACTACTCTTCAAACTGTAATTTTGCATCCGGGACCGGTTTCAGGTACTTCGGCACGTTGTTGACACCTTGGATTGCCGGCTACTCTTTGCCACTCATTACCATGCTTTGACTACCGAGTTTGCATCCCATCCCTCGGTTGGACTTCGGCATATGGCATGTGCTTTGCTAGACTCCGACAAGCAAAGTGGGAAATCTATTGGCGAACAGGAGATCGTCTTCTTGTACAAACTGAAGGAAGGAGTCTGTCAGCAGAGTTATGGGCTCCAAGTTGCAACTCTTGCGGGGCTTCCGCCGTCAGTCGTTCGCTCAGCTGAATCTGCAAGTGACCGAATACGAACCAAAGTGTCTGCTGCCTTCGATGCTGCTCTTGTCAAGGAGGGCTTGCCTCACCTGCACATGCAGTGGTTGCTAGCTCTTGTTGAGGCATTCACCTTTGATGTAGACGACATGATGGAAACGGTCATTTGTATCTGGGAGGAGATGCGCCGATCATCTGTGTGAAGAAGGCGTAGACTCACAGATATCAGGTTTTCTTGTAAGATATATCTGACTCAGGGAAGATGACGGGACATTCTGAGGGTCATTTTGGACTTGCTAGGCTGGTAGTATCCCTGAGCTCTTACTGCTCGGTAGAGTCCTCAGAGTTTTCAAATTCCGTTCCCTGCTGCAGACCAACTCCGATACTCTAGTAGGAGCTTAGATGCGAAAGGATTTAAGGATGTCTGAAATTCCATGGTATGAGCAATTAAAGCTTTTAGAATGTACCTGGACTTTTAGATCAGTATCATGATGCTGGTTGGCGACCTCGTGCTGGCGGACTACCAACTCAGACTCGGTCTCGTACATATGAGTTAAGTAATATCTGAAATATATGAAATTTTGCACAAGGTTGACTTACCTTGGATGTTTGAGCTGCTTCTTTTCTCCTTTGGTTATTGGATGTGATGCAATAGTTCGGCATCAGGCATTTTAGCAATTCTCTGGCTGAATCGCAAGTTTTCTTATATACAATCAGTCATGTACAACTTAATCTTTGTTAAGTCATTGAGCTTAATCTTTGTTAACTCTTCCATATTCTTGTGCTCACGCGAGGCCATTGGTGATTGTGAAGTTGTCATTTGTAACTCAATCTTTTAGTTTGTTTCTGATGCTGTCATCAGCAAGAGAACTGCCGATCCCCTGATTGAAAAGCACTTGGATGAGGCCGGCATTATGAGCCGGAAAGGTGGGCTTCTTTTGCAGTGCCAGGGATCGAAGGCAGCACCACGTGTCGGGCAAAGTTCGGACCATTGCGCCTTGCTCAACTATGCAGAAGTCTGAGGAAGCGGGAGGTCGGTCCTCGTCATTGGAAAGACTGTCTATCCTGCATTCTAAGACCTTAATGTGGCCATCAGAATCAGAATTAAAGGTTTGCAAAGCATGATGCCACTTGGTGAATGATTCTGACCAATCTCGGTTGGGCTTTCGTTGCAGGGGTTTCATTTGAGATCATGTCGATGAGCAGATGGTGAGTACTCGTATCTTTGTATGATTTACTTGCTAGTTGTAAGGTGCTAGACCCTTGGAGGCATTGTCAAAGACGGGTCTGGAGCATGCATAAATTGGCAATCAGATTTTAGTCTTGACCTGAACGCTTAGAATCCCCCCTTGCAATCTTGCTACGTTACGCTTTTTATCACGTTGAAATGTATGTTCCGTACATGAACGATCCGATTGGAGGAATGGTCGACGATGGAAATGTGGCGTACGAATAGATTAAGGCTCAATTGGGAAGGATGACACGATGTCTGGGAATGCCATTAGGGTTGTGGAAGTGATGGTTGAGTTGTGCTGCTTGCAAGTATCCCACAGTTGAAGCTGGCTCATTGACGGGTAATAAAGCTCACCTAAGTTCTCCCACTCCTGGAGGATACAAACTCGCAGATGCCACGGTGAGATCTTTCGGCTACAGCATTTATGTAAGGTAGGAGAACCTACAGGTGGGTGCCCCGCAAGCGTGCATGCTAGAGTCTTGGGCAATGGTTCGTGGCAGCTACCAAGGAGGCACCCCAGAATCCGTGGGGACCTCCCAAGGCCGTTTTTGATAATTTTGAATTCAATTTTGAGGTCTGCGACCCCAAGTTACCCTTTGAAGCCTACTCCTTGGCATTTAATGTCTATACATCAAAAATTAGGGGGCTCATTACCCCTCCTCCATCCTCCTTGGTAGCTGCTACGGACGCTTACCCTAGAGTCTTGCTCTTTTGAAGATTTGATCATCTTATAATTACCCTCAATCTTATAATTAACCTCAACGGACGCTTACCCTAGAGTCTTGCTCTTTTGAAGATTTGATCATCTTATAATTACCCTCAATCTTATAATTAACCTCAACGTATCCCATGCCTACATGCACTAGAATATGCCTACATGCACTAGGGTATGTAGTAGGGTAGAGAAACTTAGTCTTTTCTTCTTGCTAACCACTGAAAAATAGTAAGGCACTAATTCCACCTCTCCAAGTATAGAGAATTCCTGAAGTGTACAAAAATAGGTGTTCATACCTTGCATAAAATTTGTTTAAACAGATGATCACAGGATCCTCGAAGGTCAGCTTATGAGCTCATAACTCCAAATCAGTGTAAAATATCCCAACGAGCCTACGAGCTTTTCTCGGGGAAGAGTAAGGGAGCCCGGTGGATTTTAATTTATTGATTGAAATTCTAGGGGATGTAGTTTATTGACTGAAATTCTAGGGGATGTAGTTTATTGACTGAAATTCTAGGGGATTGTCTCAAGGGTAATTTGGGGCCGCAGGCTCCATGTCCGAATTCAAGAACCCAAAAAACGGCCCTGGGTCGTGCAAATCGAAATTGACAGGTTGGCTGGTGGAGCTCCGGGGAAAGAGAACATAGCGAACCCGTAACTTGCGGTTGCATGTTTCCGTTCGTTTGAATGCTTTTCTCGTCACAAGGATGTTGGCCATCTGTGTCTCAGGCCTGCAGCTCTTCTCGACCTCACCGGTGTGATAGCTCTTCCTCCATTATCTTTGCTGCGGTTTGCAGGTTTTTTAATTATTGCATGTACTTGTGAGTGAATGATTTGATAAGCACAGTGGGTACTTGATGCATTTTGTGCAGGAACTGGGCTCCAGCATGTGAGAAATAGGCGGTGTAAGGGCCCATTCCCATGTGAAACCCGTCCCCTTAAAATTGAGCTGGTCTTCAAAAAGCAGGACATTCCCATGTAATCCAACCTGCAAATAGTTTTACAGGAAGGTAATATTGCACGGGCTTCCCAAATGTTGGTGGCAGGCCCTTAAAATTATTTTAGAACCTGTAATACAAATTTGGAGGCTTTGTCCTCTTGTCTCTACCTTTTTGAGGATGAATAGTGCTTTCTCAAATGAAGAACCACTATTCCCTCAAGAGGATGCTCAAATCTTGGATTCTAGTGGAAGGCATGTGAATGGCCCTACATATTCTTCCCTTGGTAGAGGCCATGATTTTTCACGGGCGGGTCTCACATGGAAACGGGCCCTAACCAATTTGTGCAGTGAGAGTCTTGCCAGTTTACAGTAGTTGATGATAGCAACTGTTCTAACTTAATAGACCACAGCCATGCTCATCACGCGGAAGTCCTTGAGCAACGTACGAACCGTCTGTGCGTCTCCACGTCCCTACGACACGCTTGGCCATCAATGAATTCGTGCACTGCATGTAGCAGCTGAAGTACCATCATCGCTTTTGCGCTTCTTAACTTCCCATACTCGCAGTAATCAACCTCATCAGCCTGACGCAGATTAGAATTTTAAAAGAGGTTGTCGCGGAACCAGGCGATGATGAGGAAGAATTTCTGCAACTAAGACAGCACCATATCGTCCTCAGTTGAACTTATCCTGATTTTCGTTACTTTCGTACGAGTGGAGTTAAACCGTCCAGGTGGGAATAAATCATGCCCTGCACTCTCTTATCGTCTGCCTATATACATTTTCCTGCATTAGATCTCCCAGTTGCAGGGTAATTAAGGAAGAAAGCTTAGATCCCAGTACATTTGAACTTCAGAGTTCCTCACATGCAGGACTGCTTTTCAGTATCTTCCTCGATTTCCGCTCCTCGTTGACAATTTCTCAATATTGATGGGCGTGATCACCAAGGCCAACGGAAACGGGACCTTATTGGAGGTTTTCTTTTCAACAGCCGAGGCATGAGGAGAGACTCTCAGTTGTGTATGAGATCCGTATCCAGCACAGTGGTAAGGAAACAGAATCGCCATTCTCAGCGTTAATCATGCTTTACATTGTGAGTGGCACTTCGTTGATGAAAATCCAACGTTTACAGGCGAGAGTGCTCTTAAAACTGCGGCTTCCAAGTACGTGCATGGCCTAAGACCGACAATAATGACTTCAAGAGTCATCTAATTACGTGAAACCCTATGAAAGAAGGCTACCCCTACAAAAAAACGCATATCCAGTAGGAGAAGGCTCACACGTTTCTCATGCTCTTCAAAATCAATACTTCTGTGAAACTCTGATGGCTTACATCATAATATGAAGTTGGTTCGTGGCCAGATATCAGGATAGTGCAAAAGCGCTAATATGTGTTTCCTAACATTTCCTGAAAACACGGCAACCGCGTACAGATAGAGGCGCTCGTCTCTCCCCAACAATAAACACGAGCAAGAGACAAAGGAAATTACCCTGTACAAGTTACAACCAAAGGTTAGGGTTGTGTGGGGAGCACATAGGGTTTACACCTGGTGGCCTACTGAAACAGAGGGGGCCATAGCAGCCAGCCAGCAGCAGCAGAACGGAAAATGAATTTAAGCGAGGGTATCGTGAGACATCGTACTAGCAGTGTCTCGGAATGGAGAAGACAGGAATCAATAATCCAGTCCAAGACATTGCTTGTACCGTGTCTGACGTCCCAGTAAACGAATCTCCAAGGCAGCAGCAACCCGCATACTAACAGCGAGAGCTCTGCTGTTGTTGTTCTAACAAAAAAATGGGAGGAGAGCGAGCGTGTGTGTGTGTATGTAGGAGCGAGCAATGCGGTGGAGATAGAATGGTGGGAACTGCTTTTTCCTATCCAAGCGGGTGGGGTTTGAATCGTTAGATCGCATTGCAATCAGACACCAGTGGTCATTGGATGTACTATAAACGACCTACTCTTTCTCGCTTGTTGGTCAGTACAGTATCATCCTGACAGCCAAGCCGGGCAGGAATTATGCCACCAAGGAAGGGTCAGTCGTGGCTCAAGAGCACCTTCAGAAGCCGGTCTGCCTGTGGTGGACCTGTGATGTGGTGGTATAAAGTAAAAAGGCTCCAGAAAGCTACTTTTATTCTCTTGACTTTGTGAGGGACCCTGTGGATGTGGTGGTACGAAGTAAGGAGGCTCCAGAAAGCTACTTTCATTCTCCTTGACCTGGTTTGTTGGTTTTGTGGAAACAATCGCCCACGAGCCATGATTCTTGGGATTTGTGGGAGAAAGTGGAAGTCACGGACCAGGATTCATGGGATTTGTGAGACTATGTCACTCTTCCGACGCTGATTAGACTTTGAGCTTCAGTGCCTTGGTTTAGGCTTGAGGTAAAAGAAGGCGGTTATAAGGAGAAGTAAAATACCTTTCATTGGTGATCATTGTGCATGTAAATAAGTTGTGCATGCAATGAATTAAGTTGTGCATTTAAATAAGTGATCATTGTGCATGTAAACTAAAGGAAATGTGGCATTCGTTTGTAGGTTACAAGTTTAAAACCTACATGGCACAAGAATCACATAGTAGGAAAATTTAACTGGTAGGAAGATTTTAGTTGTTATCTTTAGCTTCTAATGTGTATGAGGTTTGAATCACAGAGTGTACGTCTTGAGGTGCACCAATTGCACTAACTCAAGAAAAGTCCATAAATGATGATTCCACTTTCATTTGGCACATTTTCTAGAATTAATTCCAATGATTACTTAGCTACGAGCTTGATAGTCTGAAATGTGTAACTTTCTATATAAAATCACAAGACCTTTGAAGTTTGTTATGCATAATGCAAGAAAAGCAACAATTGTTCCACTTTAGATTGTTACACATGATGTGTTTATATGATGCAAATATATTGCTACTACTATCTTTTTGCCAACATTTTATCGAGAAATCTTATGAAGTTGAGTATGTGCATACGAAGTTTTATAGACTTTGTTACACTTTTCAATCTTCATGCAAATCCTCTCGAGAGGAAGGTATAGCAACATCAAGAATGTAAGATATGGTAATTATATGTAATTTGGAACATCAGGTTTGAAAGAGAATCAAAACGATATCAAGGTGTTTTTATGAGTTTGTGAAATTTTGACAAATATTTCTCTCAAAGTTCCCAAATCTTGATTTATGACAAACTCCAAAATGAAGACGATATAAACTAGTAAAAGCTATGGAACCCACCTCATACTATCACTCTAAAAGTTGAAATATGCCCTTGGAGAATGTATAATATTTCAAAATTGGGTCACTTAGGCAATGTGATCAAGAATATGGTTAATGCTTACCACCTAAAACCATATTCTACAAAGGCTTTGAAAGTGTTTGGTTGGCCCGGTTAGCCCTTAGACTAATTCTTTAAATCATACCTAAATTATAAGCACTCTTTCTATACGATTAATTCCCCAAGAAGCTCATTCAATTCCCCACATTCACAAAATAAACCACAAAAAATCCACAAAATACCTGCGAAGTAGAACTTGAAATTTGATCCTCCACACATGGTTAAATCTCAAGGTTCCGTTTTGGGTTGTGGGACCTTTAGGGGTCAAGAACAAGATAGCACTTCACTCAAAATGATCCGCTTTGATATTCGTACCATTGAAACATTCAAAAATCATTGGCTCATACTTTCCTATCCAATGACCACCTTGGTATCATCGAGCCATTTGTACTCAGGAACTTCGAGATTACGAGGAGCGGGCCCCTTGCGAATCCGCCCCGAGATATCATAGTGAGAGCCATGACATGGGCAGAACCAACCACCATAGTCCCCGGCTCCCGGAAGAGGCACACATCCGAGATGAGTACATACGCCAACGACAATGAGGTATGTAGGATTCGACGCACGCGAAGCATCAGTTTGAGGATCGCGAAGCTCGGACATGTTCACGGAATTAGCGAGCTTGATGTCGTCCTCCGTGCGGTTCCGCACAAACACCGGCTTCCCTCGCCATTTCACAGTGATCGTATTGCCTGGTTCGATGTTGCCCACATCCATCTCCAAGGACGCCATGGCCAACACGTCTTTGCTCGCGGACATGGACAAAATGACCTTGCATAGAAACAGTCGTAAGCCCGCGGTAAGAAAGAAGCGCCCGAATGTGAGTATAAAGTATGTGAACGCCCTTTTACTCGGGTCGCCCGGTGGGTGCCGATCCATGCACGACTCATCATATGTGATTTGGTTGGTTGGGTTTTTCAATGCTACTACAGTAGCTGGTAATTCTCCGGAATTTGATAAGTCATGGGCAAGACCTGCATATTGCCACACCCAAGGTTGTCAAATTTCCACATCAACATTAAAAAAAAAAAAAAAAAAAAAAAAAAAAAACTTACATTGGTGGAACCCTATCGTAAATCTCCCCTCGTACTCTCAATTATGGGATTGAGCACCAAATAATACAAAGGATTAATTGCTTTGTGCCCTTCCATTAATTTGTAGTTGAAGTATGCACATGATGGCTCTTGTCTACAACATGGAGAAATGAATTGCAATTCTGACACCAGACTCAAAACTACCGTTTGGCACCTCTTGGCACTGTCAAAATATCCTCAAAAAGCACTTATATCTTTGTACTCAGAAAAAACTATAATAACTGGGGAAACATTTAATGCACTAGGAATTCAGATCGATTGAATCATAATCCCTCCTCATGAGTACTTTTTTATGTCAAGGTAGAAGCACCTACTAGCAACCATGCATGTAGAAATAATCAAATAAAGTTGAAATGTAAGAACTTTGCTAACAACAAGAATACAATAAGGGGAATTTTCATATGAGGGAACATCCTTGTAAAATATTTTCAAAATGGGAAGGATTGCGAACTTAAATTTAAAGTTTATTTTTTCATCACTAATAAACACATTAAAGCTAACATGAAGAAGATTGGCATCTCAATGTATTGAAGCTAACATTTAGCTTCATCTTCATACTTTTAAAGCAACAAAGGGACGTCATTCCTTCCCCTCTTTGCAAATATTCGAAGGTTATTCCCCTACATGAAAATACTTCACAAAAATGTTCTTGTGTATGAAAAGTCCCCATTACATTTATGTTACAATGGCAACAAAAATTACGACTCTAAAGATTTTTTCCAAAAGCGATAAAATTTTAAATATAAACTTGAGCCGATTTGTGTAAATTTTTTTTGGGTGAGCGTACATTATTTTTGAAAGATAAGGATCTTCTGATATGATATTACAAATGATTCAGATTTTGACATACATAATGATACTTGGCAATTTGTAATATCATATCAATATCACCATTTTAATGGTATTGCCCCCAACGACGAAGGGATTGCAGAAATAAAGGTCCCCACAAAGAGGGCAAGATGGAAAGATGGAAAGATGAGCTTGGAGATGGAAAGATGAGCTTGTGATTGTGAAGTTACCGCGACTGAAGGTAGCTCGCCAACCATTCGAGAAAAGAGCGCCATTAGGGTTTAGCCGATTCCGTTGCAGCAGCAGCAAATCCACACTCGGGCGAGGAGGAGAAGAATCCATGTCCATGAGAGGCGTCTGTTGCAGCAGCGGCACTGCAATGGGATGATGCGAGTAAAAGCGGGGGCGGAGGAGCACGCCAGGCATTCGTCTGCTTATTGCTCTCAACATCTTCGGTGTACTCTCTTTATTTAGCAGATCGCCACACTTTCACTCCCGATCATTCTTTCGTTGTCCACGGATTAAAGTAAGCCGACTCTGCTGCGTGATAAATCGATATCTAATCTTCGGCAAAATGCATGCAACCTCGATCTAGCTGAAAATTCCCTCCCTCCTCACTTTCTTATCCAAAATACATCATCTACTCCTTCCGTTTTACTTGTTTACTGTGCCATTTTCCATAATAAACAAACAACTTCTTCAGTAGACCTTCACTTATGCCAAATTAATCACAAATTGCTGTCACTGCGCAAGTACTTTGAGAGGCTGTGATGTACATGAAGTATTCTGTCTTGATCAATCTTGGCTCGCGATCAATTTTGCAATGGCGTTCATTACCTGCAATATTGTCGACCGATAAGTCATGTACTTTCTACTGTGTAATGAATCGACATTAACTGTTTGGCATTTCTGGCATGGAGTCCCTCATTGTAACGTGATGCACTTTTCTATGCACAAAATACAATCATTCAAACTACTAACTAAAGCCACAAACTACGTTATAGTCTTCATAACTACATTTGTAATAGGAATCCATTCCCTTCCTTTTACTATTCAAGAGTTGCTGAAAGAATACAGGCTTGAGCCGAATTATCTCCTGGGAAACGGCAGTATGCAAAGAATTCGAGATATACGTGAGGCTTTGATTCAATCACCTTGTAGTCTCTTTAATCAATTTTTGGCTCTTGAAGATTAGCAGGTGTCGATTTGGCAATGCCGTAACGGTCTTGTGCTTCTTGACGAGATTGATTCTGTTTCAAAATCCGGTGATGCTGCTGTAGCGAACCAACTACTGTTTCCATGCGCAATTAAAGAGGTAGGTTGTCTGCAATGCAATGTTTGCATTTCGGACACAAGAATGAGGCGGTTATAACCGCATGAACGCCGCCAAGGCATTCAACCAGATGCTGGACTTCCATGATTTGCTTCCAGTTTCATTGTCGCCATCGCTTCGGCAAATTGCAACTACAGTTTTTGCACTTCTCCCATTCACAAATTGCTTACGCAGCTAATTTCATTACAATTAAACTTGCACTAGCATTGTTGAGCAGCTTTGTATTGATTAAAGCTCTGCTGTGAACAATTTCAATCGATGCATCTACGAGGATTTAGATGCAAGGTGGGAGGTCCAATAATCGTACAAGTTTCACATTGATAAACTCACTACGGAATGACCAACTGAATGGTGCTATGTAGGTGGTTGGGACAATTGGAATCATGGATTCTTAGTATATCTTGAATTAGTTATAAATTTCAGAAGTGAGAGTGATAGGTGTACCAAAAACTACACATTGTAAAATGTACACCATAGGTACATTGATATGTAGTCTGGTTTTTGAGCATCCCTCAACCACACGGACTTGTGTTTAGTACAATACTTAGTAGCTTTTTGTGAGACTTTCTCTAAAACAATGTGTTTTTCCATCCAGTCCGGTGAATGTGAAGCATTGTAAACTTAACAAACATGTTGTATGCAATTTTGAGAGGACATTGTGGAGTTTAAGTGGCCACATGCACAATGGTTGTCATCACTACAATAACCTTGTAGAATCGTTTCTTCCCTTATTTGATCAATACTAGAACGGGATCTCAAGAAAAGTTGAATAAATAGGCAAAAACTGAATAATGAATAAGTATGTAGGAGCCAAATAGAGATACATTGTCTCTTAAACTGAAGAGTTGACTACCAATTTTTACACTAACTTTGCGACGTTGCCATATGCACTATTGAACAAGACACTAGAGTTAATAAGCTCAAGAAACCGCATTTCCCAATAGCAAATTCTACAGTTTGAAACTATATGTGTGCTTGTACAATTGTCTTGCTCAATGTCACTGGCAGTGCACTCGGGACACAGGAAGGGGATTGAGGGTGAGAGTCATTGTCGTTCCAAACACGCCATGTTGTAGCTTGTTAATGTGGTGTTAGGGAGTTTGCGATGCTCTTAGCAGAGCTCCACACACTCCAATCATCCTTCAAGAGATCATAGGCAATAGACTTGCATGTGATTGATGTCAACACAATGAAGTTGCCACACCTAACCGCCACCATGTTACCACCTGTACCTTGCAACTCAACTTATGCCTTGGAGCGATTTGGCATAAAGTAATCTAGGGACTCCAATAGCTCTTCATTGGATCGCTTGTCTATCGGCGAGGTGACTTCCCAATAGTCTCCATACACTACGTTTTCATCATCGTTTTCATCATATTCATCAACCCCTACAAAAAACAACCGCTTGAGTGTGGTTGTTAGTTGAGGCACTATTACATGATAAAATAACTTCACGCTAGTGTCAATTTACGCACCATATCCAAGGACAAGTTTTGGTGTACAGTTACCTCTCAGTCCCAAATCAACATTTACAATGTTCCATTGAATCTCAACAAATGAGATGGTGGTATTCCCTTGCGGCAGTTGAGAAAACCTTGCCACTCGCCCACCTGGGAGTCAAACTGAACCAAGGATGACCTCTCATGAACTCCAATTGCGAAGACAAAATACAATGCAAAGGGAGAGTAGTCCTGTGCATTAGTCGCATATGCGAGTCTAGTGTCTGCATGACGGACAGGCGGAATCTCAAGCATTGATCTCGTGACGAAATTGGTTACTTGCATATACCCCAAACTCTTGTTCCATAGCACCCACACAAAGCCCTTGTCTGCAGCAATGATTTGAAATCCATCAAATGGGGAAAGTGGCATGCCATTGTACAAATACTCTAGATTGATCGGGTAAGGGTAAGATCGAAAAGATCGAAGCTTTCTTGGAGGAGGCCTGTGATCTCTTCGTTGGTGTGTATGTTGTTGGAGAAAGTGACATTGCCAATGTCGATTTCGTGTGGCGCTCTGAGAATGTAAGTGTGTTGTGATCGCGCTCTAACTGCACATTCGAGCTTGTGCGTAAGGTCGTTCCATTCACGGCAGACGATCCGGAGCCGACATAATTCGGGTACCGAACAGAAGTGGAGAACATTAGCATGTAACTCCGACGGGAGGTCTTTCCACACTTTCGCTTCCATGATACTCTCTTCCACTATGGCCACCTCAAGAACTTCTAACTTCGGCTACTCCGTCTGTGCTCTAACAACTCCGTGTAATCAATGTCCTCGTCCACGATAAGTCAATCAATTTATGAACCTCCAGAATTTGATAAATCTTTCATCAAGAATCATACTTTCCAATTTTTGATAAATTTGTCATCAAAAATCATACTTAACAATCGAGCCAATAACCGCATAAGCCCCTTTATCTGTTCAACAGACTTCGATCTTGTCACCTGTGAACAGCAAATACACACACCATGAAACCCAATTTCAGATTACTGAAATTCAATCTGCATAACTTTGCTTTTCACAGTTTATGAAAACAACAATCCTCATCGATAATAAAATATCTGATTCAGCTTAGGCACCTTTGCCGTGAACTATTACCTTAGTACAGGTTCTTAGCAGTCTTTCTCAATGACTCTGATGTTACATGATTGAGTTTTGGAATACAAATAAATGCTTATGAAGTTCAAGAGCACAAGATTCTTCATTGAGAAGCATAAACCTTCAAACCTAACCTCGTAAAATAAATGCCCTGCATCTCTCTGGCTGACATCCTGAATTTGCTCGAAATTGTGAGAAGAGGCAACCTGATTCAAATTGTGGTCACAATCAAGGCCATAATGCACCATCGTGCTGGTGAGCCGCATCCAATCCCATCGCATGCACTTTGAATGAGAATATGGATTTAACGATTTCAGCAATATGCTTACTCGTGCACTCGGAAAAGAACGAGGCCTGCATATCTTCTTTGCTCTATGTTTAACACATTTCACAAGATTTTACTCAAATGAAGTAACCTTCACTCCGCCTTTGATCCCTAAAGGCCGAGGAGGTTCAGAAAACAGTAAAAAGTGCTCGAGAAGTTCAGTGGCGATTACTCTACAATGAGAGTAAACCTCGAATCATGCAACATACGAAACTCTATTATAAGGAGTAAACATCAAAAGTAAACATCAGTCAGAGTCACACATGCAGACTCGCTCCTTACAATGAAATGAGAGAGGATTGTAATGCTCTGCCCAAGCCTGTAGAAAGTAATCTAATGAAATCGCAGAGAAACAGATGAGCGTGACATTTTCAGGAAATTCATATACGCGAAGATATGAACTACAAAATTAAGAGTCAAGTGATTGTGTACTTACTCAACAACAGCCTGCCGAGTGACAATCGTGCTTGTATTGACGGACTGAATCAGCTGCAAGCGTAATCATGCAACCTCAGAACCGATTCCTCGTCTTATGATGTAACGATTGTCGTTCCATGTCTGATCGCAAAACCGATCGCTCTCATTCAAAACCCTGGCGTTGCCAAACCCGCTGTGGAGGTCCGTGTGGGCTCGGAAGAGTCTCAAATTGTCCGCTCCAAAATGGGCTAGAAAGAGGAAGAACTATTGGAGGCTGTGGAGGAGTGGACGCGGGACGCTGCGAAAGTAGAGGGTTAGCGTACGCACATGAGGCAAGTGAGTGGCAAAACAGAGTCAAACTCTTGAAATTCGTAATTTGATTAGCAATCTGGAAAACTTGGCAATAGATTTTCAGAATGTGTAAATTGTGCAATATAGCAATTTGAATCGGCTACAATTTGATGTAGGAGAAGCTCCTCCTTACAAAGGAAATGTACAAGAAAATTACATTAAAAGGAAACTATTTTCCTTGACTCACTTTTGCATCCACTATCAAAAAACAACTTAATATTTTGTCCACTTGCCTTTAGCCAGCCGCTAAAATAGCTCGGATTTGCCTTTGCATGCTCTCATACAACCTCCTACACTCCTCTATTGCTATAAAAGCCCAACACTCCTCAATACACTCTCACAATTCTAAAATTCTTGCTAAAGCATTTTCATACTGGTTAAGACAACGTTTGAGTCCAACCTAAAGATGCTCAATTGGATTCAAGTCACAAGATGAACATGTTGAGAAACTTGTGTAGCAATTATAAAACCTTCTAATGTGACAACATGAATACATGCTCTCTTCTGTGCATCACTTAGCACTTGTTGTCTACCACCACTACAAGCTGGCAAATCACATAATCTCTTCTTTAATTTCAAGTCTTGCAACATGACTTCGGCCGTGACACTTGCAACTCATGTGCTACATCTCTTTTAGTCCTACCACCTTGCATCATCACCAAAATGGAGTTATTTAGGTCCCTACGAGCACTATCACAAAGCTCATCTAAGTGCACCATGGTCTGTCCCCCAGGGAGATCACTATCATTTTTTAGAAATATACGTGAGTTAAAATATAGGGTCTATTTAATTCAAAGGGGAAAATTTTTATATAATGTGTAGGACTACTATAGGGTCCATAAAATGCTACATACTCTATTATATATAAATTAGGCTATACATAAAAGATAGTAATTATCAATGTGATTAAAGTTTGGAGTTTTTAGTTTGGAGTTGTTGCAAGCATGAAAGAAGTGAAGGCAAAATACAACAAAGTGTTATATGCACTAAGTAGCATTTTAAATCCCAAGAACCTTATTTTGTGTCGATTTAACGAATATGACCTTTTGTGCTATGTTTAAGTTTTGGTATGTTGCAGCAATCAAAGTAAGACAAAATCTTTGGCCTTGAGAGCAAATTTTTGTACAAGGCTCGAAAAAATGCACCCATACTGTTTATATGTAACATAGCCTCAAGTAATTCAACAGATGAATGAATTTATAAAACACCATAGGGTACCGAGAATACGCCCCGAGTAGCTTTTTATGTAAATATACGGTCATCTAAAACACAAAAACAAATGTAAATAGCCCCACATCAAATACCCTCTTAACTCAAGTGTGTACCCTAAATTACAAGGAGTGATCTATTCGGGGTATGTCCTCACACTATGCTAACAATGTGCACTAAGTTCACATGGAGTATGTCATGAGGGGATTGGTTTAGTGCATAAACTCCAAACTCTCGCTTCTCGAAGTCGACACACGGAGCCCTTGTCCGCCGCCATTATTTGACAACAATGAAAGAGGGTAAGATACGTATGCAGATACTCCATATCAATGGAGTAGTACGTTTGGGTGCTAGGATCGAAAATATCAAGAGGAGGTCTCTGATCTCCTTGTTGATGGCGTGCATACGAGGGGTGTTGAAAACAATGTCAAAATCAATTTTATGTGGCGCTCTGAGAAAGTAAGTGTCCTGCGATCGAGCTGGACGTGCAAACTCCAGCTTATGAGTAAGGTCGTTCAATTTGCGGCAGACAATTCGGAGCCGACATAGAATTCGGTTATAGAAGAGAATTGGAGGACATGGGCATGTAACTCAGACGGGACGGGTCTTTCCATACCTCCGCTTCCATGATAACGCCCTCCGCTACGGCCACCTCGGGATCTATCTCTGGGTACTCCATCTCAGGATCAATTATCTCGATCCAAATTCTTCATCGATCTCAGGATCTTCTACCTCCGAACACTACATCTCAACGACTCCAACTTATGGGGTTGTGAATTTCTGAACCTCTACATATGATAAAATTTCATGAGAAATCATGCCACTTGAGTCAATGACCGCATGAGCCTCGGTATCAGCTCATCAGACTTAATTTGATCTTGCTGATTGAATGCATGTCACCTGTGAACAGCAAATACACACATCGTGAAACCCAATGTCAAAGTTCTGAAAGTCTAACTGCATAACCTTGCTTTTTACAGCTTGGGAAAACAACATTTCTCATCGACAAGAAAAGTTCCAGTTAAGGTCAAACAATGCCGTGAACTATTAACTCAGGGCCATACCACATGGGAGGAAAGGCAGTGAGATGGAAGATTCGTATTGGTTCCAATTAGCAAGTGGTTGCCACATGAGAGGAAGTAGGGAGAGTGGCAAGAGTGACATGGAGCAACTTTGTAGCTTTGGGGTTTGCTTTGGATGTTGCTTTGGGATCTACATGGCGATGACATGGCACATGGGAGGCACTTGAAAACTACCAAGCACTAGTGCCTGGAAGTCGACCGGCAATTGAAGAAAAATGGAGAAATTTCTGGAGAAAAGTAGACAAGGACAGAAAGCAGCGGCAGCAGGCAGGGGCGGCCTGCCGATGGTGTGGCAAGGTCCTCAGGGGCAATCCACACGAGAGGGAGAGGAAGTTTCACAACTTCCTCCAACGTGGCACTTTGCCTCTTAGAAAAAAAAATTCCTTGTTTTTCTCCTTACAATGTGGACTTCCAACCCACTTCCATGCACTAATGCCCCATAGTGGAGTGGTAGCATTTATTGTGCCAAGTCATTGCCATGTACATCCAAAGCCAATTCCAAAGCTACAAAGTTGTTTCATGTCATTCTTGCCACTCTCCCTACTTCGTCTCATGTGGCAACCACTTGCTAATTTGAACCAATGCTATTCATCCAACTCAGTGCCTTCCCTCTCGTGTGGATTGCCCCTTAGTACAGGTTCTTGGCTTCTCACAGAAGCAGTCTTTCTCAATGACCCTAATGTTGCATAATTGAGTTCCGAGGTACATATATGTTTTTTTCGGATATAATAATTAGGATAAATGAGATCTGAACAGTTAAAGTTTTAAAATTGCATGCAAGTAAGTATGATAGTAGCCACCTCTAGAAAAATCTACAATATTTCAGAAGCTTCACACATATTAGTAAAATTATAAGGATTTGAGTGGAATTATTATTTCGGGTGTGTTAATGTATTATTTAAGGCAAGCTTTCAAAAAATATATATGGTTCCCACCAACATTGAAATCCGTTGTCTTGTAATATAGCAATCCGTAATCCGTTCCTAAGCCTGCGCCCCACTGCCACAGTGACGACCACATCATAATCTGACGTGGTTTTCAATGTCAAATTTTGTACCTTTAAAAAAATTACATGGCCTCTTATTAACATAACGTCTTTTTAGGCCCTAAACCGTCTGCTCGTCTGGTATGCCACGCCCGATGACCCCTACGTGCCCAACATGACAACCTTACCCACAACATGTACATATGGTGATATTTTTCTTATCAACCCATTGATGGTTGATATGAAATCTTTTCATATTTTCATGATGATCTTCACATTAACCCTTAATTTCAAAATATGCCCTATTTAAGGGTCTTTTGGGGTCTGATCAGCCCCTTATTTACTGTATTTAGCTTGGATCATATGAAGCCATTTGCAGGTTGTAGATTTTTCCCATACCTTTCCGAAAAGTCATTCCATACTTCAAGATTCCTCAGGACTACTTTAGGAAATAATCATGGTCAAAGTTTGAAAATACTATTTGAAATCTGCCCAAATCTGCCCAAAGTGCGGTATATGCTTGTTAGTTTATTCTCAAAGTTTACCCAAAATAAATAAGATCGCAAGAACTTCAAAAATTCACCAAAAATTGAAAATTTACTTTTTTTTCAAGTTTTGTTGCTTGTGCTTGGAAATAAGAATTCAAGGCATGACCTCACGGTTTGGACTTTTCATCCAAATTATTCTTCACATGCCAAAGAGGGGCCTTTGGAGTTTCAAAATTTCACCATACCTCCATGTGAATATTCAAGCATCTCTTTAGGTTTTACAGGTTGCATGAGGGTAAAAATTGCATAAACATGTTTCTAACATCCCCAATTCCGTTAAAATGGCGCTATGCCGCTAAAATGGCATGCCTCAACTTTCTGGACTGCAATTCAAAAACCATGTGATATAACAGAAATTGAAGGTGATATTATGGAAAATGAGTGACAATGTATGTAAAGAAGTGATATTATTAAAAAAATAGTGATATTACATAATACACCATCCAATGTGAGCACATATGTAAGATTTGGTGTGACAAAATGGCACATGGCATAGTGCCATTTTACGGAATTGAGGTTTAACTCACTTAGGAACAAGAATTTAAAGAGCGACACTTTAGATCTACTCTTAATATTGGTTTTTGGGCTCACAAAAAACATCAAACCCATTTTGCAACAAGGGGAAAAAAAAAGAAAAAAAAAAAGGAAAAGAAAAAGAAAAAAAAAAAGAAGAAAAAAAAATCTTGAAAAAAAGAGAGAGTAAGTTAACTTTAAATGTTACGATCTCACAATTGGTAACGAATTTGAAACTAAGTTTTGGTACACACATACATGAACAAGTTAGGTGTAAGATCGTACAGTTACATACTTGAGATTACATCAAAAGCTGAAAATTTTCAATCTTGCACTGAAAGATTGTGACCAGTTTTGAGAAGTTTTAGCAGTTTCGGCGGCTTTCGACTTTAGGGGTTTACTAACATAACATCATTCAAATAAACTGATAAATATATAAAAAATTATGTTCTAGTATATTATCTTATAATAAATACGCAAGCAATTTTTGAATTTTCTTTTTCTGTTGATTCAATGAAAGTTTATGAGTTTTTAAGATATGGAAGCTTGGTCCATTCCAGGCAAAGGTCCCTTGTGTTCCTCAAGGGCCACTCTGACGATAAGTTGACTTTTAGTAGCCTCATAAATTCATGATATAATTATTCATTTTGTTTTCAGAATTCAGAGGATGAAATTAATGAAACACCAAGTGAAATGCATGTCGGTGTATTATTGGAACTTGGCACTACAGTAGGAGGAAAACCCTTTTTTTGAGGATAAAGACTAAAAATTGAACGTTAGTAGAGTTGAGAACCGTGTTTTCGGAGTACAAAAAGAAAAATATTTTGTACATGTTGAGGTGTGTTTATTCTTTAGTGAAAGACACTTGATTTCAAAATGCGTCAATTACATCTGGATATGAAAAAATTTAAAAAATTCTCAAACATGAAATAGTAGATGTGGAATATTATTTATACTCACTTGACTATGGTTGAGAAGAATGCCGATATTTTGAACACTTTCGTTACAACCACTTTCATCTTATCATATGATTTTGTTCGAATGTCCACCATGTTTGCCTTACAGACTGCTTAACCCTTAAACGCCCAAGCAAGCCCAAGGGGTTTGTTCCAACAAAATCTGTTGTGCAGTTTCTACTGTAATCAACTTTTCACTTATAGTTTGATGTCAAACTTGTTGACCACCTTCTTGTGATGCATTCAAAAGTGAAATTTTACATTTCAAATCACAATTCGTATGGGTGATTTTGTGATTTGAGAGAATTGTGGTAGGTAGGTTGGGATTGTACATAACCTTGTAGGAGGTTGCAAGCTCATCACTGATTGGTTCATTCATGATGCCCTAGTCCAAAAGATGCTGTGATCCAATTTTGGGCTGCCCGTTTCAGACTCCATGGGCGTTGAAGACTTATCCAAGCCATATGAGCTGATGCGGGTGGGAGACGACTAATGACGCACCATCTTCTTCCTGCCATGCAGACCTGCCATTCGTGCGAAGTGGCACTCAAAGTCCAATCCATTTACATACTTACTGCAATTCCTGTCACTCGATCTTGAAAGCTTCCTATCACTTCCCATTTGCGAAGGAGACATTTTATATATATTCATCGATCCTAGTCCATTGATTTCGGTGACACCAGCAGTCTCCCTTCTTTTAATCAATGCTCCTGAAGGCTCTATCATCTCCTGCTGCCTGATCAATGCTTCACGTTCGATCTGTTGATTCCTATAAGACTGAGAAACAGATCTTGCTCTACGACTACGAGTCTGTATCTGATATGAAATGCTTTGGGAATCATCCTTATCAACTTATTGGTGAGTTCGATGCAACCTGATCGAGTTGTGAGGTTAAGAGAATTTTGATTTGGTATGAAATACTCTGACTAGATGTCGGCCTTATCATTCTGTTGTGAGTTCAATGCAACATGAGTCAAGCGAGAAGAGAATTAGACAGATCGAATCCGCTATGACTTTTGTTCAAGAATTTCTATTTCATGGGTCCTTGGGAAAGAAGGTGGATATGAGTATTCGAAGGGAAACTATCATATAGCTTATGGCAAGTGTGGACAGATCAAGCTTTGAAACTGTAGTACACAAGTGATCTCACTCCTGATGACTTGATTTCAAAATGGCATCTCAATCCTTATGACTTCATATCAAAATGGCACATGTAACATCAAAATCGGAGTTACATAGAAAATTCATATGCCATATATATAGTGTACCAATACTTGATATACACACAATATATTCAGTGAAGAGTTGATCTTACTTTATTTATGTACATGTATACACATTATTTGCACCATGACAACAGAGAAGGCAACTTCTAAATTCTGCATTTAATATACTAGACTTCACCCTCAAGATCTAATTTCAGAAAACTTAATGAAGACAATTTGACCTCTTCTCCCTGCCTTCAACTTTAAATCTCCTTGCTGATAGGAATGTGGCATAAGTCCAACGAGCAAGCTTCTGTGCCTAAAAACTCATTTTCTAATACAAATAAGCGGGACGTTTTGGCTTGGCAACCAACTTCAATGGCGTTTTCTTAAGGACAGCCAACCCAAACTGCTCGTTCATATCAATATCCTCCTCTCCATTGGGAAGACTCCACTCGAATCCGTGTATTAGAGTCGCAACCAACAAATGCACTTGCATGTTGCCCATACTCGCTGCAGGACACATCCGCCTGCCAACCCCATGTCCACACCACACTTATCATTGGCCACAAAGTCTTTCATAGAATAGAAACTCTCAACTTGCGAACTCAGTTGGTGCTTATGCTACCATTTGAAATGGTCGAGGAATTAATGTAAAATGACGTTGTTGAAATGGGGGTCAAATCTAAAGTAGAAAGTGATAGTTAAACTGTTAAAGGAATAGAAAGTACTTCAGATTTATGTAACGTATGACATCATACAGTATCCGAATGGTTGAGATTTGGTACAAGCAAAAGCACAATCACTTGCACTTTACATGAGTCCATGCAAGAGGGCACGGTGTGGACAATGCAAGAATGTGATGGTGGAGAGTGGAGGACTGGAGGATGTGAGGGTACCTGCCAACGGAGAAGGGCATAAGCTCATACGACTCGAAGCCACTAATGGAGTTGACGTGCGAGTGGCGCTCCTGCAGGAACCTGTCGGGGCGGAACTCGTCAGGGGAGTCCCACACACTGGGGTCACGGTGAATGGCATACAAGTTGATCAGCAAGCGCGTGTTCTTCGGGAACTTGTAGCCCTGAAACTCGAACGCCTTTGCGGAGTGGCGGTGCGGGTTGAGACAGATCGGCGGGTGCACTCGAAACGTCTCCTTCACCACCGCCTGCAAGTAAGGCAGATTAGCGATGTCGGACTCTTGCGGCACCCTCTCCGGCCCGATCACGGCGTTCAGCTCGTCCTGCAGCTTTGTCATCGCCTCTGGATGCCGAACCAGCTCCGCTAATGCCCACTCTGATGTCGTCGCACTTGTCTCCGTCCCCGCATACATAAAATCCTGCAGACCCCACATTGCGTACTTAGTACTCCATCGGCGTCTGGGTGGTGCGATCAAGTGATCGTTGGGGTGCTATGCTTACGATTAGGATGACTTGGGCGAGGTTTTTCTCTGGCAGGGTTTTGCCATCGGCAAGTGGGGTGCGCAGTAGCAGATCGAGGAAATCCGGAACGTAACTGTCGTCCGTTCCTTCTTTGGCTCGTTGTTTGTGTTTCTCGATTTCGAGCAAGCCTTTCGCAACATCGTAAGTCCAGTCACGGATTCGCTCGAATGTCTTCCGCCACCCTTGCAACTCCGTGATGAAGCTTAGACAAGGTATATAGTCGCTGATGATGAAAACATTCACATTCTTCATGCTGGCCACCATCAAATCCTCGAAGTCGTCCTTCTCCTTCTTCCGATCGCCGCTGTTCTTAAAGTACCTGCAGCGGCGCCACAATCATTTAGTTACTGTCTGTCGACATGGTGGTACTGTAGAGAAATTAAGAACTGTCTGCAGTACCTTTTGTTGATGAGCATGCGGGTCATGAAGTTGGACGTGACGCCGCGTAACCAGCTTCGCATATCTACTGTAGCAGTGCCGTCCTTGGAATCTGCCAAAAGCTCCCTCATCATGAGCTGCATCTCCTCAATCCGGCCGCTCTGGTACGTCGCCATGCGCTTGGGGGTGAAAAGCTCGCTGGTGTACAACTTCCGGAGCTGGCGCCAGTACTCACCATTGGCAGCAATCATGTTCTTGTAGTCGTCGAGCACGATGTTGAGACCAAGTAATTTAGGCCGGTCCAGAAAGTTCGCATCGTGTGCTTGAAACAGCTCTTTCAACACTGCAGAGCTCGAAACCACAATGCTCGGCACCGACCCTGGATGCAACGATCGATCCAATCAGTCCACCGTCACATACACACCAAAAGCAAAACCATGATCAAAATCCTGTATCAAAACACTAGAAATGTTTCAACAAAGTATATCAACCATGCCTTAATCTCAATGTTGTACCAACACTATCATCTGCTCAATTATACCACTCCTTTCAAACACTAGCATGTTGAAACAGCAGTGCAGAAAAACTGTTAAATTTGCAACCCATGAATTTGCACTCGATGGGGCTTGGAGTGTACCCAGTTGAAGATACATGAGCCCGCCGTACTTTGCAGCGAGCCGTTTCAGGATTTGGTGAGGGAGGTCGCCGATCAAGGAAGGGAAGTTGCCAACGACAGGCCAAGCGAAAGGTCCTGGAGGCCGACGCTTGCGCTGCAGGTACAGGAACAGCAGCAACGAAGTGGCAACCAGCATGGCTAACACAACGTCACCAGAGTTCCGGAGCGAGTCCATGAGAATTCCAGTGCCATGGAATTGTCGATTCGAGCTCAGAAAGCTCGGATCGAACTGGCGGTTGGCACGAGTAGAGCTAGCGTTGTACTGAATCTGCTCCATGGTGATTGCTTGTGGTGAGCTTGCATTACTGAAGTTGGATGCGAGCCTTTTCTAGATGATGAAGCTCGGATCAGGAGGTTGTCATAGTTGTCCTGATCAGTGCTGTCAGAACGCAGCCGGCTACCGCGACCGGTAGTGTTGCGATGACTATCGGGTACAGTCCTGATCAACTTGCTTCGGCTTTAGAATCGTTACAGCCATGTTACTATATCTGATTCGGTGATGGGCAATGGGAAGCTTGGAAATGACTTCAAAAATGTCTTTTTTTTTCTTTCTTATTCTCCTATCAGAATCAAGCATTTAACTTTCGAACACTACGTACACGACTCAAACACATTATTGATTAAATTGTACATTATTGATTAAATTGTACAAGCTCGGCATCTCCATATACGTACAGAGAACACACAAAAAATTCAGAGTACTTAGTTTCATTCTTAAGGATTTAGAACATGTGGAACACAGGGGAATTAGGAGGCTTTCCCACTTTCGGTAAGTGGAAATCCTTAAGATTAAGAAATCCTGACACTGCTACATGGTAAATTGCATTTTCTTATTTTGTTTTCCGATTTCTTAAAGTGGGAATGAACCAAATTTTTGCCAGGTCCTCAATCGGATGAAGTGGAAAACGAGGGGTAATATTTTTACTTATTTTCAGGTGGAAAAGGCTCCAGTATGTTCCCTGTGGAAAAAACTCCTGAAATTGAATCACTTGTATTATAATTACAACTATTTTCTAACATATTTGATACCACATGGATGTTTCATAGTACATGTAAATACATTATGTATACAATATTTCAAGTGTACTTAGGCAGATTTACTTGTCTGGATGAGTTTCTTAAAATCAAAACAAGAGTATGGACAGATTTTGGATCATGCACGGCGGAACCTATTCACTTATATATGCGCATATCATTTTCAAAAGTTTCCTCGGAAGAAAGTGTTGGACAGTCCCAGTGATGGCAAGTTTCAGACGGACTGTACGTATGGCCACTTTCAGTCACTGATAATGAACAAGCATTGATTCACAGACCAAATTTTGTTAATTAAGCCCCACTACAAGAGTTTCTCTTCCATATCTGCCGCTTTCCGTAAGCACCAATTCAACACAAATAGTCCCGTGCCCATTTGTGAGCGTCGAGGTTAAAATGTTTGCACTACTCATCTTGAGGGTCTGCAATCATTTGTGTATTGGTAAAACAAATCAGATGATTTTTGGGAATGATCGAGATGAGTTCAACTTTTTGTTCCGTGACTGTATCATATTTTGTTCAAGTAAAAACCACTTCGCTCAATGAGTTCCACTCAAAGTAGTCATTCAAGCTATGAAAAGACATCTTTAGCTTGTCACAATACAGTTATGACATCTGAGGCTTTGAGAAGACGACAGAATGGGAGGTACACAAATGTCAATATACCGACTGAGCGTTTTCTCAAGGAGATGAAGTCTTACAGATGTTTGATGGAGGGTTTTTGTCATATAGTCTGCCGCCACATTAAATTTTTCTGCTGGATGTGTACTGCAGTGGGGCTCCTGTTGGATACTTATAAAAATTGGGTAATTTTTTTTTAAAGAAAATAAATAAAATAGAATAATAGAAAGCTAGAGCAAGTGGAATGAGTTATTTTTGCAGTGAGTTATGAATTTTCTGAAGTTGGAAAATATAGGTGTTTCTGAAATGGTGTTGCGTAAAGTGATACTGTGTTAGTAGTGTTTGTGGTGAGTTCATGGTACTGTTGTATGGAGAAGCTATTTATGTACCTATGAGTGAAGATTATTAGAGCTTCATTGTGGGACTTGCTCCATTTTAGACCACTCTACTATATAAATTATGAGGAAGACACTCGTCTTTCTAACCAATTTTTACGAATATATTCTTTAAGAAAGTAGCGTTTGATGCATAATTGTAAGAAATATAGCCCCAAAAATCGAAACGCGTCAATATTGTCAGAAATTCCTAGAATACGTTCTTTCGATGCAAGGTGAATTTCTAAAAAATCCTGGACATATTTTGATTCGTATGATCACTTAAATTCTCAAATTAACATGTACATGTACAACAAAATTAAAATTCCTTAACGGTCTTGAGCTCTTCCGAGTCAAAGAACATAATTTTTCTAAGATGAAGATGAACTTAAGCTTTGTGGATCTTAACCATCATGGATACAATCTTCAAGTAACTCCAATTCTATTAAAATGGCACTATTCCGAGCTACAATCTCACATACCAGAACTTATATTTGTACATACAAGCAATCATATACTTTATAATAACACTCTTGTTTATATAATATCACTCATATTTCATGATATAAGGTACTTCAAATTCTATAATATCACATGTTTTGAAAGGCTATTCAGATAACCGTTGAGGCATGTTGTTTTGGCATAATAGTATAACTTTTTGAAATGCAGACTTTTTAAGGATCATGTGAATCAGATTTTGACTCGTGAGGCTCATAGATTGTGATATCATGATATATTAGTACTAAAAACGATACAAAATCCATGATTATCAATGTAAAAAGGAAATGTCTAGCGCAAATATAGTGCAGTTTTTAAAACTCCAACAAGAAAATTTTTCACCTTCATTTCAAAAACATTGCTACCAGAAACCCTTAAAAAATATTAAAAGAATAAAAATTAGAAAAAATTAAAAAATGGTAAAGATGGTAAGAACCGTCATAAAATTTACAAAGAAAAAAAATTGTCCAAAACTTAATCCCTTGCACTAAAAATGAATGTCATATCTACCTCACATCCTGGATTGAGTAAGTATTCTCACGAGAAAAACATACTCCAAAATGGAATTCAACTCAACAATAGAAGTTGAAATTTCAATGTTCTTTAGGTTTAAAATTTCTTCAAGACTAAGAAGTTATGGCTCTTCAAAAGGTTAGCCCTTCATCCAAAAAATTGTATTTCAACATCAAGGAGGTTGAGCTAACTGAAGGGTGAAATGGAATGAAACTCAAAACCCTCACGGTTTGTGTGATCATAATGCTCACACTTGAAATAAATAAAAAATATGAAAATTGTTGTAGAATGGGAAAGTAATGTTTTATGGGCCAAAAATACCATGTTCAAAAGTGGGTATGACATGGAATCCTCCATAAAATTTGTTCCCATGTGAGTTGGAGATGAGATTGATAATTTTATCTATAAAATTATAAAACTTAGAGAATTGAAAAGGTTGAAATTACGCCGAAACACATACACAAAGGTTGGTTCCCAACAGTAATAAAAAAATATTAAAGAATTTGGCTATACATTTGAATAAAGCGTAGTGAGAGAACGCCGAAGTTAGCACATCTCCCTGTGTCGAAAACTTGTCACCCTATGCTTTGTAATGAATCCTTTGTTTTAATACTACCTAATGAAAGGAATTCCAAAAGAATGCAAGGTATTAAGGAGAATCAGACTAAAAAACGACTCACTTTACCAAAGTTTCAACACATTCATTACATCACCAAATGACTTGAAGATGAACTCATTACATTGCATGAAGCGATTTGACACAACAAATGGAAATTGATGAATACATTCAATCCAATCAATTCAATTTTCTATCACACTCCATCAAGCCATGGTTGTACAAGGAATGCTAAAAGTCAAACAGAAGCTCATTACACAAGATAAAGAAACTTGTGCTACGCCGGGACTCTACTTATACCACGTACAAGAATTTATACTTGCTTTCTATCTTGATTTGCTTCAAAAGTTTGTTACAGAATAGTAACATAATTTAAGGAGACATTTGATTAGGTGATTCTAAACACTCACAAAGTGTTTGGGCAACATAATTAGAATTGACCTAAAAAGTTCCTAATTAAGCAAATCAATATTTTTTTTTTGAGACGTAGGGAGTAGTATTCGTATTCAGTATAGAGTAGCATCAAAAACATTTGAAATTAAAGAAACCCTGATCTCAACTCAAATTGTTGGAACTATTTCACTAAGTCCAAGTAGCATATCTTGACTTATCCACCCGTTTCTGTTTGAGTCTATCTCATAGAATGTGCTTGTTCATGCACCCGTATAACTTCATGCCCTTGCATTCTTTCCTCACCTTGTCCTAATATGCTACTACTTTTAATGTTGTATCAAAAGTTCCCGCCATTGGTGTGATGCCTTACGGGCATACATCCAAGGATAGGTTAAACGAACACTCTATTTACGTTGGCCTTTAAACAAGTTGGAGTTTCTCTTCTTCTTGTATTACAAGAAAAGAGTAGTTCCAACATGTGGTGTAGTAGAGTATCGCCACCCATACGCGCCATTTCACGCCTTGAATAATCATGTACTATGTTCCTCGAAAACATTTGAGCCCCACTCATATACAAATTCAAGCAACTGGAAGGTCGAACCCCACAAACTTTTCAAGACATAGCCTAAGAAGGCATCCAAGGAAGCCATATTCATCAACAACAGAGGTTTTTAAGGCATGCCAAGATAACGGGAAAGAGTTGATTTTGAGCAAGCATGGAAAGTGGTCTTTGTTTCAAGGTACTAAGTAACTACTACTTTGGTAGCAGGGAATCAAGGCTACAGAGAACAAAGACCACTTTCCGTGCCTTAGAGTTTCTACTAGTGAAGTCAGAGCTACAAAGCAAATTCTGTTGAAAACAAGCCCCTCGGGTTTGGTTTGGCGTTTAAGGGTTAAATGCTATCACACGGTATGCTTTGCTCGGAAGATTACATGTATGTTGATAATTATGTGAGTTTCTAGTGAAGAATTTCAAGCCATAAAAAGACGATGTATGTGAATAAAGCCAAATCTCAAATCAGTGTCATCAGAGGCTGAATCCATCCACGTGATTCTTCCTGCCTGCCGGAGCACCAAAAGTCCATCATACTGCAATTCCTGTCAAGGCTAGCTTCCACTTGCAAGTGTTTTCATATTCTTACTTCGGTGCCACTAGCGTCGTTCTCTTTAATGACAGGCTCTCGCTACGAACCACAATACAGAGCGGCACGAATGGTCTGCTGCCGGAGAATTACTCCAAACAGATATAGGTCACCAACCTTTCTACATACTGAATTTTGTTTGACCCTTTACCGTTGGGAAAGTCAAGAGAAATGTCCAAGGCCTGAACATTTGTACGCCTGTGTGAAGTCTTGTAGGCGCCCGGAAAAGAGTTCATTGGCTCTTGTAAGGTCAACCTGCCTATTCCCGAGCTTTTAAGGGGTTCTTGTAGTTCTTCATAAAATTAGAACATGAACTTTTCCCCTCAGATTAGCAAATACAGTAGAAAATTAGACCAAGTTGAATCATAATTTTCTTAATAATTCTCCATTTATTATAAATTTCCAAAGTGGGAGACATGTAGACTCCTATAATGGGGCATAGGTGAGCATTAAACCGTGTGTTTCATTCCTTAATGTCCATCACACACCAACCCACATGTGGACAAGAACCACCCAAAGGGAGGAAAGCACCTGGCATTTGTGTAAGAGGCAAGTTATTAATGAGGTCGACTTTGGGTAGTGGGATGCTCGGTTTAATATGGGCTTATAGAGGTCGGTTTTAGGAAGGCGGTCGGAAATAGGCAGGCTGACCGTAGTGACTGCCAATTGACTGGGTACAGAATAATATAGTTTACCTTCACATATTATAATATGCATTTAGATGACGGCTCAAGTATATACATGCATGTAAATGATGTGGTTAATACCAAATTACAAGTCCTGTAATGTAAGATAATTTGAGAAAGATTTAGATCAAAATAAATTAGCTCCAAAAAATTACTTATGCTTACACTTGGATTAATCAATGAATGCTACTAATCTGACATGTTCAAGTGGTCTTTTCTAGGTCTGCTTTTTTGGGTGAGCATGTTCTTGGCCTTCACATTTATAATGTCTCCTTAGGATTCAGTGCACATCATGTATGCAAATTGAGCAAAATGGTTTCATTGGGATTTCTCTTTGTTGTTAGTAGAAAGCAAGTAGAAGAAGCTACTTCAGAGAAGTTGAGGAGGGGCGAGAGTAATAGAAATGTTGCTAGAGAGAAATAAGTATCCCAAATTTAGGCTGCAAAATTTCGTAAACAATATTTGAGTGAATTGAGTGATGTCAATTAAAATCTTGGTGGTAGGCTGGAAATGTACGATGCAGTTGATAGAAGAGCTTGTGATAAAGCAATCTTGGTGGTAGGCTGGAAATGTACGATGCAGTTGATAGAAGAGCTTGTGATAAAGCAATCACTATGGGTGGCTTGGAAACTCCAGATAGATAGATAGATAGATAGATAGATAGAAACTCCGGTCCCTTTCTAAGGGGCCGGCGTGAATGAAGTGTCCGTTCGTAATGCTAATATCCCGATGGCCACCGGACAAGGGGAAATTGGAACAATACTACTTCCCCCTCTCGAGGGTGGACACTATAACTACGCTAGTTTCTAGCCTAGTTACTAGTGCCTTGAGGATACTTGACATAGTATCCCCCCAAAGGACTTTGAGGTACCCATACAACAAGGTCCAAGGACCCCCCACAATAGTTGGGTGGACTATAGTGGTGAGCACCACGCCGGCATGGGGAATGGAACCCACAACCTCCTCAATGGGGGCCATGAGCCCCAACCACCAAGCCAAGGCTTGTGGTGCCTTTGGAAACTCCATACAAACTTAGAAATTACTTGAGGGAAGAGCTTCATGTTGGTATATGAGCAAATGAATACTATTGGGAGGAGAGTGTTTGATATGTAAAGCGAAGCAAAAGAAACAAAAGCTTACACTTCTCCAAGTTAAAAGGCAATTAGAATTTGCTAAACGTCATTGCCATTGGATTGATGATGATTGGGATCGTATAGTATTCTCCAATAAAAGAAAAATCAATTGATTTTGTTGTGACAATCGCAGTTGGTGTTGGTTTCGTAATGAACATAGTAGAAGTGCAGTAACGGTACAACAAACTATCAAGTTAACTTTGGAGGTGGCGGAGTGATGATGTGGGATTGCATGACTTCATGTCGCCCTCATATCACATGTAGTATTGAAGGAATCTTGAATGTATCGGTACATGTATAGAGAAATTTTAGAGCGAGAGTTGATTCATACGCTCCATGCATGCGATTTTGATACTATCAATTTAATTTTCCAACGTTCAAAACATAAATTCCAAATGTATGCTCCGCCGGCTGAATTTGTACGAATTTGTTTTCTTAAAGTGGCTAGTGCAATCTCCAAACTTATATCCAATCCAAGCACTTGTGGGCAATTTCAAAACGCCGAGTAAACCAATATAAGAGAGTCAAGAGACCTCCCTGGAAAGGAATGTTAGAATTGTGGGAGCGTGTGAAGGATTATCGGGCTTCAATTACTCTCAATGAGTGTCAGAACTTGTATAGGAGCATGCCTAAGCGCATTGCAGTTGTTATAGCTGTTAATAGTAGGTGAACAAAGTTTTAGTTTCATTTTAGCTATGTGAGTGAAACTTAGTTTTAGATTGACTTTTACTTTGAAGTATGACTAATTGCAATGGTAACCCATATAATTTATGGTTTCATTTTCGATGCATTCAATTTCTTACATAATTTCGATGACTTACCTAGGTTGAATTTCAATATGATGTGCCTGAACTTAGTTTTCGCAGACATTGTATGCTGCAAGATGACTTAGCTCAGAATGCAGAATAGTAGACTAGAAAATATTAAGGTAAGGAAAAACCTACTTAAAGTAGTGTTATGTATGGCGAGATAGTGTAGGGCGTGAGAGTGGCTAAAATGCTGTTCCTACACCATTGCTTAGAGAATGTGTCGCAGAGTTGGGCGGCCGCTGCTGGACCCTTCCAGGGTCTTCTGCCACACGACTCGGCCGTAATCCACAAGCCCCAGCCCGATCTTCTGATATACCTTGTCTTCCGGCCACGAGATGCCACTGAACAAAACTTTCATGGATTTGGAACGAAGCAAAGCGGGGCTTTTGGTACAGTCTGAATAAGTAGAAAGAGCAGACATGATGTGATGTAGTAAGGTACAAACATAGACCTACTTAAACATAAACGATTGCTTCCAAGATCACGATAACGATCATAGGCTGATCGGAAAGGAGGCATTCCACTGGACTTGATTATCGAGTCCTGATGATAATCCTCTTGCAAAATCCAACAAGAGTAAGGAGAAGCAAGCATCGCAGGAGTCATAAGAAAAGTGAGATTGGTGCCATAACAATAGCTAGTGGTAAGGGTTACTCCAACCATTTGTTTACTGATTCTTCAAGAATCTCATAACATACACTGGAATGGTCAGTGCTACATGACCACCAGACTGTAAGATCATCTACTTTTTTACACTTCAAAACAGGAGGATGGCTGCTCTATACACCGACAGTCATGTGCTCCTGCACCTCACAAAATCAATGCAATTTGAAGACTGAGGATTCTTGACTATAAATTGTTGGGCTACAAAAAATGTCTGCAAGTGAATAAACAGCCCTGGCAAGAGGCAGGATGTTGTAACAATCCTGTCACTAATAAGACTCGAGTAAGAGAGAGTGTGAGAGAGCAATTGTATAATTCTTCAAGCGGCGGATGCGCGTGTTTGGACTCGGGCGAGACCCTGTTTGGGTTGCCGCTGTGCAGCTCTGATGAGAAACTTGCCGAATGATGAAACTTCCTCCATGTGATTCGCTGTCGGTGTTAGTGCTGGCGGTGCCTCTCCGAGGCTCGAATCATCGTATATCTCTTGCTCTTCCTCGGCGATCTCGTGTAGGTGGCCCACTACGGTCAGACCCGCATCGCTGCTTCGCATCTCCATCGTCGTGTATAGATCTTGGTCTCCGTCGCCCGTTTTCAGGGTCTCTGGAACCGGCAGATCCTACAAACAGAAAACAGAATTAGCATCGCTTCACGAATTACTATGCAAAGTAGCAAAGAGAAATGCTGGATCATGGATTAAGTGAACAGAATAAGGAAAACTGTGTAGCAAAGTGAGCGAGGTTCGGCAGAAACAATATCTAGACAAAGTCAATTCACAGTGACACATGTGATATAGCCGATTATGTTGCATTAGGCTCAATTGACATTCTCAAGCGTTCAAGTTCTTAGATGGTATAACTGTGGAACCCAATGAAAGCCCTAACTAAAAAAGCAGCAACCTGACACTCGAAATTCTTTCATTGGATGTCAAATGTTTAATTGGACATGGAACATGAATGATCGGGCTAATACTAACTCGTAAATACTAGCAATCTGAAATAGAAAACCAGGCGAACAGGGCCATGCATATTCCACTACTAATACCATAACTCTTGTCGAACAACCAATTTCAAACCTTGAATCAAACGTAACAGTTTGAGTGACAGAGATGATTCACTGCCGACACCGTTCAGACATTACGGAACTTTCAACAAACACCAATGTGACCGTATTCTAAGAAAATCGGAAGTGGTGTCATTTTCGAATCATTGCAACTAGAAATTGAGAATGTGGTACTTGTGGTTTTTTTATCATTATCACACCTAGGTCTTTACAGTTAGATTAAGAGTTTGCAAAATGGTTGATAGACTAGAGCGTTACCTGGAGCCACTGAAGGACGGTGTTGTACGAAGTTCGCAAACGTTGATTCATGTCCTCGGGTTTCAGAATTCGATCAGGCATGCCGACAATGACCGCATCCTCATTCACCACCTTCCGTTCCGCAGGCTTGATGATAATTCGGTCACCGGCTTGCTGATCAGCCATTAGCCTGGACTGATGATCTCTAGCAGGGCTAAACGGCGACATGGACTTGCTCGGGAACACCTTGTTGCTGCTAGTGAGATTCATGGGGCTTCCAATGCCCTTGAACCCCAATTTTGATCGCCAGCGAGAAGGACTAAAAGGACTACTGGCCCTCTTCTCCTTCACCACCACAACATCATCTTCCCCCGACATGTCATCCTTCACTTCGCGGATGACGCGCAGAGCCGTCTCTTTCGCGGTCTTGTCCACGAGCGGCGAATCTGGGATCGAGGAAGCTAAGCTCTTGCCGACCGTCTTGTTTGTCTTGCTAGTACCGAGCCATCGTTTTCGATCTGTGCTTTGGTCGAGCACTTTCGATGGGGGGCAGAGTAACATGCTTCGACTGGGGGTAGTTACTATGTCGCCGTACCGACTGTCTAACACGAAGTCCAACCCGGGCTCCATTATGTGCCCCCTCCCTGATGCCTTGTGATTTCGCTTCTTGATGCTTGCGATTGAGCCTAGAATCGCTATCGCCTCCTTCGGGTGCACCGGATCTATACTCTGTTTGCTCTCTGCGCCCCACCGCACTGACTTCAGCTTCTTCTGTAAACACGTTGGACATACCCCGTCCGCTGTCAGCTGCGGATGATGCTTGCACTGCCCCATAGCCGATCAAGATCCTCACACCCCCAAAACTATCTGAATGCGCCGTAACCACCACCACCAACTTGCCTCACCACCATTTGAAACAAACTTCGAATCCAGACCAGAAATCAACACCCCACCGACGCAACTGCCGAAACCCCAAACTAGAAAGGTGAATCAAACCAGTAGCCCTACACGGAACTGCGAAGACAACTACTGGTACCGAAATGCAGACACCAGTAAAACTATCAAACTAGAAAGGAGAATCGAACCGCAAAAGATGGACAGTCCTACACGGAACTTCGTATCGGTACCGAAGTGCGGACAACGCGCTGTGCTGAGCATGTGCTAACAATCTGGTACCGATATCGAAGATGACTATCCAGAGGAGAGCTAAATTAGCAGGGGAGAGAGATAGAGAGAGAGGGAGCGGTGTTGATACAGGAATCCGGTGGAAAGCCAGGTCATGGATCGGGCCGGAAAAGCAGGGAGGTGGAGGAGAAAAAGAGCCGAGAGCGTGAGCGTGATCGGCGCAAGGGCTCATTGCTTTCATGCTATCTTTGGAAACCTCAACACCGAAGAGTTTTCTAATTTTGTCACCCTCGGTGGATCAGATCGATCCCCTCAGATTCGAGCCTCTCGCTTGGATGGACGTGTCCAGAATCTCATTCTCAAGTGGGTCCCCAGCAAGACGGTAACTTTGCCGATTCATGCTTTTCTTTCACAGAAAAACTTTTAAGATGATGACGGAGGGGACGGACTTCGCCGATTCACGAGGTTTGACGCCCGAAACTCTCACTCCTGCCATATAATATCTTTGTCAGTGCAGTCGCAAGTCAATGACTTAACGCATCTGATGATTTTCAAGTCTGTGGGACGAATGTGAACTCAGCTTTCAGTTTGTGAACTTGATTGATTGTTTCTTTTCTGTTCATGCAGCGACTTTGAAGATGTACTTCCAGTTCTGCGTCCGATTCTGGTGCTCATGAGATGCCTCGGTTTCCAGTTGAAACTGATGGTGTGATTTGACGGGAAATTTCAGCACGGCAACTTGACTACTAGGATTCGAAAGTTTCTGGGAAAGTAGGAAGAACATTGAGGATGATGATGGGATTGCTCCTGAGCCACTGGGAAGAATATGATTCTTCCTTTTTATATTTGTTTTCTGAAAGTCGACTTCCGCGTGACTCCTAATGGTCCAAAGTAAATTGAGTGCCAATTTTGTACTTTGTGAGGGTATTTCCACTATTGCATTATAGGAGGACTTGGTAGGGACACTTCATTCGCGAACGGACACTTCATTCACGCCAGCCCCTTAGAAAGGGACCGGAGTTTCTATCTATCTAGGACTTGGTAGGGACCTCAAGGGAGAAAGGCCTCAATCCAATGGAATCGGCCTCTTTAACCCCTACATGTAATTTCAGAGGGGTTGGGCGTTTAAGGGTTAACGTAATAAATTTTTATTTCTATGACATGTATTGAGGTGTGTATAGTAGTATCTAGTACCTAATTTGTACATGTACGTCAGACTCATTGTATAAATTCCTCACCATTTGTGAATTGTAGTGTTCAAAGTTAGGAAAAAATTATGTGTATAATTTCAATTGTTGCAAAAATGCTTTTGGAGCATGTTGAAATCTGCCCAATAAAACTACGGTATATCCTCAAAATCTCCCCCAAAGTAGAATCAAAATGATGAAACCCTAACAAAATTACCAAAAATTGATATATTACTTCTTTTTAGCATGTAAAAGAGATACTAAGGCCTGATCACTCAATTCACATTCCCAATCCAAGAATTCTTCACAGGCTTCTTTTATCATCAAAGACCAACCATTGTATTTGAATTTCATCATACCTTCATGTGAAAAAATCAAGCTCCCCTCTAGCTTTCCTAACTTCTACAAGGATAAAAATTTACGTAGGCATGTACCTAACTCACTTACCAATCTATACTCTTCATTTTTTAGCTTTTTGCCAGACTTTCAATTTTCCAGCTGCCTCTGGAAATTAATATACAAAATGAATTGAGTGATTCCCCACATGAATGTGTCAATTGTAGCAAAATTCCTCCGGATGATTCACGCTTGCCGCGCTCCATGTTGCTAGTTTTAGCAAGTGAGCCATAGCATTTTGAATATGTCAAGAATCTCTCAAATTTTGAGTTTGAATTTTTGGGGTCTTGGAAGGGGGGGTTCCAATGCATGCAAGTCTTTTGGAGTTTTGAAATGATGAGCATGTTTATGTTTGCTATTTGATTCAAGTAAACAAGGAATTTTTTTTAATTTTTAATTTTAATTTTTAATTTTTTTTTAATTTTTTTTAAAAAACCAATTAATGTATTAGTCAATTGAATTTACACAACGTGAACAAAAGCAAGAGGCTTGCTTGGGGAAGGTATTTTTGTAATTTTCTCATAGTGTCCTTGGCCTGTCTAAGTTCTAGAACTAAGTAAAAGCTCCTAGTCACTGAGTAGGTTGTCTTGTCTGGCTCGCCCCTAAAAATTAGATACTCTATCGGGTGTTTGGTCTAAGGACCAACTTCATTAAATACCCCTAAATTTCTTTGAAACCCAACCCGGAATGGGTTTTGGAGATTCTAGCAAGAGAAAAAGTCGGTCAACTTTTACCATTATGATCTCACCAAATGAAGAAGATGAACGGTTGAGATTTGGTATGTGAGAAAATGTCACGTTAACTTTCAAATTTTATGATTGTTGGATCTTCTAGATAGTGCTTAGATTATTATTTTTTTGGGCTTAAAGTAAAGGAAGGTCAAATTTTGTGACTTGGGCAGTTCTGCATCAAGGAAATTTAGGAGTTTGAACTACCATGGTGTTTTGGGAGCTTCAAAACCCCAAAACTGTGATTATCTATGACTTTATTAACTTTGAGGTACAAGAATTTATTTGATACTCTTTTGAAACATTCAACCGTAGGATAGTGAAGATAATGACTATATGAGATTGTGGCAAAATTTTCAACCATTTTGTCTTCACCATTTGTGAGATCGTAACATTCAAAGTTGATGGCTTTTATTTTTGGCTATCTTTGCTCTTGCTTTCGTAAATTTTGGAGGCTGCATTTCAAGAATTAGTATGGGTTTCAACTTGGGTCACTTTGAATACGAGTAGTGATTTTGTGATGAACATATTTTTCAGAAAAAAACTATTTCAATCTAAAGTACTGCACTTGGATTTATTTTTTAGGAGAAAAAAAAAAAAAAAAAAAAAAGCTCCTCAAGCCTCACAAATTGCATATCTAACCTTTCAATTTTTACCACACATACTTTGATATATTTCCTAATCCCACAAAAAACTGCAGCTCTAAATTTCACTTCTAACCAATTCATCTAGCCTAACCAAAACCTTGAAATGTCGTTTTGGATGTCGTGGTTGTTTAGGGGTTAAAGGTGCTTGCATATGCAAAATTGTGTATCATAAAGTGTAAATATCAACGATATGAAGGATTTTCCTCACCTTAGTATTTGGAATTTGTATCATATTATTAAATTTATCGCCAAGTAGCACGCTATCATGGTTCATGATTGTATTTTTCTCAACTGATTAATACATAATTGATTCAAAAGATTTTTTTTATTTTATTTTTTAAAACGTAACCAAAAAATAATAATTAAATTATTCTATGTGTCCAACCCTTGAATGTCTTTCAAGTTCTTAGGTGGTAGTTAAACTTCGAGTTTCATAATCTTTCAAACGTGAGTATGATAAATTGTCCACTATAAATTGATTGAGGATGAACCTACAACCTCCTTCAAGGCTATGGACAACCTCAAACCTACCTACAATCCTTTTAAAATGCAAATCACTTGTACAAATCTATATACTTAAAGCATATGTTTATTTGTTTTAGAGGCATGATCTTGGGGACCACCATGCCAATCAAGGTGCAAGATTCATTTTAGAAAGTGTACTTTGTGGGGGTATGGGCACTAATTGAAAAGTGGATTTGACATACAACTTGGAAAGATATTGAATTTTCAAAGTATGTATCTCAAAAAATAGCATTTTTTTCAATGAATTTATTATTTTATTTTATTTTTAAATTTTTATTTTAATAGAGCAATTAGAAAGGAGGGGTGTAAAAATTACAAGAATCATGTTGTTTGGAGCCTTGTAAAAATCACAAAAAACAAAAACTTGAAGATTGGTTTTGTGTCCTTGACAAGACTCCATGGAGAGGGGGTGTATTGTTCCAAGACTAAACCATAGGACCTCAACCTAGAGAAACATGTGATTTTTCACACACGGAGGTATATTGAATTTCATATGCAAAGGCCGGTTTTTAACGATAAAAAAGGCATGTGCTAAATTAATGGAGATCAAATGGTGATATCCAAACGGTGAGATCATGACTAAGTACGTCTCTTAAATGTATAAAGACCAAAAAATGAAAGAAAGTAAACTTTTGGTTAGTTTTATAAGTTAGTGTGTTTTAATTGATTTTGGGCGGATTTTGAGAATACATGAGTATATATTGCAGTTTTGGGCAAATTTCAGCATGCCCTAATAGTGTACTCAAACTTTGATTAGAAATATCTTGTAGGCTTTGAGGAGTTTTGAAGCGTGAATGATGTCATTGAAAAGGCATGGGAAAACTATACAACTTGCAAAAAAGTCCAACTTCCTAAACCAAAGTCAAATCGACCAAAATTTGGCCTCACTTACCTTTAGGGGTTAACATATGAATCAACTCAGAAGAATGCAATTATGAACCTTAGGGCCGCATTACACCAGGGGCCAAGCCATTGATGGGGCCAATTCATGGCCAAATCGTCTCTAGTGATTGGTCCAATTCTTGAAATTGGCTCGAAAAGCTTCACATGGGGAGTCAAGGCCAATTTTTTGAAATTATATTATAATGAGCTGAGGGACAAGTTATGACACCGCCCGCACTCCAAAAGTTGGGAGATACAAGAACAGAAAAACAATTCTTGACCTAGAAGTCGTCTCTTGATTTCAATACAAAATCGTTATCTCACTAATAAAAGTACTTCAGTGTGAACAAATCAAAAGCATGGAATGTAGCTAACAATACGAATCAACCCCCATGGCCTTGTATGTCCTTCTAGATTCTGGCCCCATGGCCTTGTATGTCACTCCTTCAGATATTGGCCCCAAGGGCTTTACAAATGGAAGAATTGGCCCACACTTTATTAATTAAATATTGCATTCTCCAAGTGACCCATAAAGCCAATTGGGCTCAATATCAGCTAGGAGATTTGTTGGCCTCGTTTTAATTTCCCCTTGTCCAGTGGCCACAGAGATATTAGCATTATGAACGGACACTTCATTCACCGCCAACCCTTAGAAAGGACCAAAGTTTCTATCTATCTATCTTTGTTGGCCTTGACTCCCCATGTAAAGCATCCCTTTCGAGCGTGCTCAACTTTACGTTATTTTTGAGGTGACTCTTTTTTTTTTTTTTTTTTTTTTTGAGACAAATGGTGTGATTTCCATTGCAATAGTGAAAGGTTACACCGCCGCGAACCTAGCGTGGCAAGCCATGCTGGCGAAATTGAGGTGACTCTTTTGACCCAAAAACATGAAATGAGTTGAGTGGTAGGAAACACCCAATTTTTTTATTTTTTTATTTTTTTTTAAATCAAATTTGTTTTTTCACTTTCTATCTTTGTCTGGTTGTTGAGTACATGAAGCCAAAAAAGCGAATGTGACACCAACCTTCCCTCCATCCAAAGAGTCCAAGTCAAATTGAGGCTCCAAAGGAACATTTTTTAAGACCCCTTAAAATGGGGTACCTAAAAATGGAAAAATAAGTTGGCTTTGCACATGGGGCCCTGAATAAGAGGCTAGTTTTCAGGGTCCTAGTCCACTAAACTGGTGGGCATGCCCTGCCCTCCAGGTTGGACCTGACTTGGCGAATTGGTGCCCCCTTTATCCCGGTTTAAATTGGCTTTTGAAGCTAATTAAATTAGACCATTGAAAGTCTGTCCATTGCTGCTGGAATCATTAAATTTAATTAAGGCCGAAAGCTCAATTCATCAATTTTGTCTTTTTTGGATTAAATCCGAAGAGAGCATGTAATTTTTCGAATCTACTATTATATACAAAAAGAAATGGAAGAAAGAAGAGCTTTGGCCTTTTTGAACTACTTTTATCACTTTGTTGGTTCAAATTCTGTTTTTGTATAATGTTTTGATGTCGCTAAAAAATGTTGTTGCATGGTTGTTTTATGTGTAAAGTGTCACAAAACTTTGGATTTTGTGGTGGAGTTTTGGAGATTTCAAATGGTGGGTAAGAACTCAATGTTATTTCTCTAAGTGTTTTTTTTTAAGTGATTATGACTATGTCAAGTTTCAAGAAAAAGAAAAGAAAAGAAACAATGGCCTTTGTAGATTTGTATACAAGTTTTGATTTAGTTTATTGTTTATTTAGTCTAGCAATTTCAACCAACCCATCAAGTAGTTTGTTTAGGTGTACTTCAGCACAAGCGTTCTTTGCTTCAACGCCAAAGCTTCACATCATTTCTCCATCTCAACCACACCACTTTTGTCAGCTTTTTTATTTCAGTTAAACACAAGTTGGTGAACAAGTGCCCATCACAAGAAGGATTATTCGAGTGTTTGCGCATGTTGTAACAAGGGGAAGGGGGTGTTGTGTTGTTCGTGGTTTATAGTTAAGGTAAAGGGGGCATGCCATAGACGTTCGAGCTTGCAACCCACCAATGAAAGCCATGAGCAAAGTCTTGAAAACCTTCAACTTCTTGTCAAATGACTTCAACCCCAAAGTGGCAAGGTGAACAAAAACCGTCCTCTTGTTATTTCATGACCCAAAACAATGTTGTCTTATCAGACAATTTCCTATCCATTCAGACACAATTTAGATGAGATGTACATTCAATACATTGATGACGTCTTAGATGTACAATACATCTCATCCAAAATGAATTGGAATTTTGTCCGATAAGATAACCCCGCCCCAAAATGAGGGTTCTCCAAATAGAATACGAGAAGTTACAAGGTCTCGAAACATTCTACAAGGGATGTCTCAATCAAGCAATTTTGATCTAAATGAGATGCTTTTGGTAAATTCTAGCCATAGTTTTGATACTTACCTAGGATTGCCAAAAAGGCTGCGATTACTTTGCTTACTTGAGACGATTACTTTGCTTACTTGAGATTGTAATTAGTGTATCTAGTTGCTAACAAACTTGACCTTGTACCTTCAAGTTGATCAAATCTCAAAAAGAAGAAATGTCAATGTCCTTGTTACTTGAAGTGCCGAATAACGTACACAAGGGTGTGTCAAGTACCCCCATTGCCAACAACTTTTCATAAATGCAGATTCCACACCCCGATTTATCCTCACCTCAGCTCAGCTCCACATTAAGATTGCAGGTCGTCCTTTTTATCAATGCAAAGACAACAGGAGGCTGTCATAACAATACACATATCGCTGTATAGATAGATTGCTTATCAGGATTCTACTTTAATCAGCTCTCTCCTACACTTCGGGTGACATAACTTTCATGTTCAAGCCTCATTCTTTAACTAAAATGTATGATTCCTGGTCATCGACTGTCTGTACTTTCATCTTGGAAGCTCCTTGGAAGCTTACATTCCTTTTCAGGTTGAATAGCTAACTGTCCTTCGTACCTGAAAAAAGAAAATCTTTCTCAAAACTCCAGATCACTTTTTACACTCGGAAAGACCATGCGGCAGAATTCACAGTTACTCAAACAGCGGCAATAATGTCGTTGTTTATGAAGTTTGTTGCTGAATGTACCACATAACAGCAACTGTCCTCTGCTGCGGACAACTTCCAGTCATCACTAATCACAGTACATAGCAAATCATCTGTTATGAAAAAAAAAGGCAGAATTACCCAGAAGTACAAGAATCACATTTTTCAATTAAAACTCCATTTACAAATCGGTGCATTCGATCAAGACATGGAAGGTATCTTTTAAAAGTTTGACTATGTCTTTTAAAGGTTGGGGGTCAGGCCGAGTCGTTGAGTAGTGGCGCATTTCGTAGCAATCTCTCCACTTCATCGTTGGCCTCCGCTTGCAATCTCCATGCCTGCCACAACGCTTTCCTAGAATTGAGTCTCTGGAGTTTTACGCACTTACATTCACATTGAATGAAGGACTTGATGATATTCAAGACACAGTCGAGTATTTTTGTATCAACAGGGGCAGAGACGAACATTGTTGGTGACCTAATTACCAAGAGTAAATGAAAGAAAGACCCTACAAAAGTGCTAAGAAAAAGATGAGGATAGGAGTGACGAAAACTACGCTAGAGAATGTGCACCTTTTGAAGATCTTCAACTTCCATCAGTCGCTCAATCTGCTCTGCTATAGCCTGTTAGTAAATTAAACAGAGCCCGTTAATGACTGAGAGTACATGAAATGAATACAGAGGTAAGTCATTGATTGAGGCAAAAACTTACAGTGGCGCCCGTGCTTTCCGCAGCCAGCACATCAATGTCCATCTCCACCTCAATTTCTATCATTGACGCAATCTTAACAGTCACAAACCCCAACACTTAACCATTAGATACTCGGAAGTCAGAAGCATGGAGATACCAAATGGAAGTGGACCGCGAAGAACAGGCCTTTTAGAGCAGACGATGTATACCTTGGCGTAGCTGTATATAAGCTCCAGCCGAGCTTCAAGTCGTTCATCCAGGGTTACTCGTGCTTTCTGCACTCTTTCCATACGTGCACTGAAAAGACAACAAGTGATTATATCGTTCAGACTTTTCTTAACATGATGATTGCACTTCTACCAATTAGAATCGGCCGGGAGCAAATGGATCATGAGCTACCTGTATGAAGCTTCATTCACAGCTTCCATCTTGTTCTGTAACTGACACATACGCGCCAGCATTCTGACCTGAACAAAAGAACGTAAAAAGAGCCTCAACAGAATGCGTCAAACTGCATGACGGTCATACAAGAAACGAATGTGGCTTCAAAGTGAAATTATGAAATTACATGACGTAGTTGTGAATAGTACATCATCAGCGGCTGCTTGTGTGAGACCCTGAAGTCGGGCTTGTAGTGCCTCATGCTGCGCCAGAAGCTGTTGCCGGAGAGCCAAAGCATCTACTGTTCTTTGTGGTAACTGCGAGAAACGAGCTCAAAAAATGCTTCAACCCAATGAAACTAAGCTAGATCTCAAATGTAAAGACTTGACCGATTCGATATGAACAAACATATAATCAAGACAAGACTCACTTCAATATCAGTCAACAAAAGAAGTGCTGATAACACCCAATTTGGGCTTCTGAAAGAGGCAAAAGAAAGGCACCTGATTAAGGCGAGGCAAAACGAAGGTATTAGTAGCACTTCCAATTGCGAAAGCCGAGGCAGCTCCAATGGCGATTGCGCGAGGAAGAGAAGGATCAATGAGGGCAGTGGCAGCATCGCTACTGGCAAAAAGAAGAGCAGCAGGGATGAACCAAGAAGCGTCAAAAATTGCGCCACTTCCAGACTTGGGTGGTGGGCGTAACAGAAAGGAAACGCGGTCTGTGGCGTGGTTCGTGACGGCCATCGGTTCACTGGGTCTCCACCCCGGTGTTCTCGTACTGCTTTTAAATGGACCAATGCCAATGCCTGCATTTGCTGGAGCTGCTGATATCACCGTCACTCGCTCGCCTTCTTGCGCTGGTATATCGGCACTTTCTGTTGCACACCGATGTGTACGAGCTAGGCCATCTGGAGCACGCACCTGAGCATCAAAGCATTGATAAAGCAGTCACCAAGCTGAGAAATCAACAATCAAGCAAGTTGATCTTTTAGAATGCTTGCTTGCGAATTAGCAAACCTCGCAAATCATCATAATCCTCAATCGATTAACTATGAGGAAGTTTATTAGAAAGCCAGCTTGTTATAACTAGAACCATGTGCATTTTGACACAAAGGGTTCATAGTTTTACATTTCGTTATCTTCCTCGGCAGCCTTTTAAGGCATAACATCAAAACCTGGTCTCCTGCATGGTTACTAAACTTTAAAAAGAGTTTCCAGAAGCTATTTGATGCTATGACTAATTAAGACTTCAGATATACTACTGCTATTGTAAAGCATTCAAGATGTTTTTGACCTTAAGTTTCAGTATACCGACGAATTGAAGACGTCATATCCAATTTGTGCGTGGACTTGAATTTAGCAATAGCAACTAACGGAATTATTGAGGCTGCTTACCACTATTGAATGCACAGCTGCAGCAACTGGCCGTTTCAGCAACTTCAAAACTCGTAAGCCCCGCTCAACTGCGGAGATATTCATGCTGCCATAATATTGACAAAAAGAAGTATCACTAGTAAAGCAACAATAGGCTTTTATATTAAAATACGACCGCATGCTCATAGTTTGGATGGAGCAGACTCAACAACCTTCGAGGGGATTCAAAAGAGATGCATGCCCTACTCACCTGATAGACTCCGATTCGCAATCCACAACAGTGCCAGACATCAACTCATACTGATATCGGCATTTTGCGCATGGAGCAACCTGTCCACAAACACTAGATATTCAAACCCCAAACGAGTTCTTCGAAACAGATAACCCAGTCACAGTGATGCAAAACTAGCATAATCTGGAGCGATAAATTCCGCTTACGACAGACTGAATGAGGGAAAATTAGCAATTCTAATTTGAGTCACAAGCGCTTATTCTCACTACGCAGGAGCCACAAAAATAATCTGAAGGAATGCTCAAGAAGCTCCTCAAGTCACGTATGTAACGTGCTCACACTCTGTGAACAGGTTGATGAATTTCTACTTCTGAACATGGTAATAGAGGATGTGAGGAAAACCTGAACACCTTGTTGAGGTTGGACGACAGCAAGTGCCGTTCTGCAAGTGGGGCAGCTGACCACTTTACCGAATGGAACCTGCAACCCCCGTCTAATCCCCATGTTTGAGATTGCAAACATTGCATGCTCACAGCCTTAAATTCTTGCATGACTCTATCTTCTATAAAACAGCAGAAAACAATTTAGATTCATTGTGGCTGAGAATATCTTCAAGCATTAGAAAGGGTTTCGTCTCCATAGTTCGATGTGTCGAAGTTGATAGAGCATCGTGCTTCTTAGCACAAGAACTCAAATGTGTTCAGATTTTCTTTCAAGAATGTGACGAAGTTGCAAAGTCCGAAGGAAAACCCTAGAATTGCAAGCTCACAATCATCAGTCTTCAATTCTTGTATGAGTGTTATGAATGATCGAACAATGCTTGATTCGTTTACGATGAGGCTGAAAACAACTTCAAGTATCAAAGGGCTTAAGAGTATCAATTTAAGATGTTACAGCATCTTGCTTCTTACTTGGATCAACGTAAGGGCCTCAATGTGTTCGGATTTTGCAAGACATATATGAAAAAAGCTCGTGCAGTTGGGTCTACCTCATCTCCAGCCGGCACTCCACGACGTCTCACATCGGCAACGAGCTCAATAGCATCTGCAACTCTCAAAGAAGCTGCTAATCCTCTCACAAGTGTAGCATATGTGTTCACATTCGGTTGCGCCCATCGCCATCCATCAACATATGATCCTTTCTCTGCCAAAACTGCTCTTATCAATCAAAGCATTCTCCATCATAAAGATTTACATTCTCTCAAATGTGTAGGAAAAGCATCATCATTGATAGATCATTCAGTTGCAAGTGGGAGTTGAGCATTCTTCATGATTCCTTCAGTAAGGATTCGATTACTCTCAGTTGTGTACGAAAGCATCATGCATTGATTGATCATTCAGTTGTAATTGAACAGTGTTGGGTTACCGTCGCGTTCGACGCGGCGTTGGATGACGGATCCTCGCATGGCTTTCAACACAGAGAAAGCGAGGTCGGAGTTTCCCTGCGCAAGGGCATCCAAGATGAGCTTGGAGCAGTCTTCGTTGCTCACCACTCCACCTGAAATTCCAGCTCGTTCAGCAATCATCACCAACGCCGCTGCTGCATCGGTCGCCTTCGCCACTTGCCTCCAAAACCCTGGCTCATTCTCAGTCTGCAAATTCTCCTCGCCACTTGCACTGTCCACCTGCTTGGTACTCGCCTCGCCATTCCTATTCCCACTTGCATTGTCCACCTGCTTGGCGCTCGCCTCCTCAGGTGCAGCAAACGAAGAAACTTCTCTTTTATTCTGCTTCCATTGTAAGGATCGTGGCAGTGATACTCCTCCTGGCAACTTCGGCTTTGGAGCTCGCAAGCTGGGTGTGGAGAATACTGCACATGCCACACGACCCGAGAAGCTCGCCATTGAATCGATGCACCATCACCCCAGGCTCCAAGAAATTACCCAAATCCTAAATTCTCCATACTTCAAATTTCAGTGCTGATGTACCGAACCAAAATTTAATACACTGATGAAGGAATTTTGGGGGTTCGTGGTAAGTGATTGGGGAGAAAGCGATTGGCTGCTGTTATATCCAACATCCGGAATACCTATGACTTGCGAGTGGATGAGAAATGACAATAGATCATCCTCCTGCCCTGCCATGGCCTTTTTGTGGCGGCAAACAGGTGGTTACTCATCAGATGCCTTTTGAAACCGAAGAGACAACGTTGAAGTGGTGGCAATCGCCCTGCCTGGCTCGTTCGCCGCAGTATGACGATTATGGTTTTTCTTCACACAATTTGCAGTTGGAGCAGCACCTCATGTCAGGTACTACATCATCTTTTGAGCATTACAAAATCTCATCGCTGTTTGAATTTATCGTAATCGTTTTTAGCTCGAAATGAAGAAATTGAACCGTAGAAAGTAATCCACGATGGGCATGTGACTCGTCATCCGTTCTGCTAATTATGCAGCGAACCCTAATCTATGCAAGAATGCTGTGTGTTTGGGAATAGGTGGAAAGCATGGGCACAGAATTGGATTGCCTAGACAGAGGAAGGAGCATTGCAGATCATGGTTTATCAAGTGAGTGGCACGAAACCCTAATGTTTGACGATTTGGAAATTGTACATGCAGCTTGTTTTCTTCTGTAAAGGCTTGAACATCAAGTTTCCTGATTGAACTTGATAAGTTGCAGCAAGCTTTGAAGTCACTAATTTATACTTGTCGGATGTAGGACGTCATGGGTATGCAAGTGAGAGATCGGTCTGCTCGAGAAAGATGATTTCGTCACAGGAAATCAGGTAAGCACAACAGTTGATTCTTCACAAATCTTTCGCAGTAGAGTTATCATTTGCTTCGAATCACGTGCAAACAAGACTTTGAGTTGCAGAAAATCTAAAATCTCTGCTAAAGGATTTGAGCTGGAGGTAAACTGTAAAATTTGCATTACCTCAACATCGAAACTCGTATGAGTCTTGAGAACGAAGCTATAAATCGCATCGGTTCAAGATCATCTGTCCATCAAATTTCAAATCTTCCTAATGTTGCATGCGCAAGTGACGCATAGGAATCTCGTGCAAACAAGACTTCGAGTTGCAAAAACTTGCAAAAGTTATAAATTCCTGCTAATAATTTTGAGCTGAAGGAAAACTGTAGAATGTGCACAATATTAACATCGAGACTTGAGAACGAAGTCATGAAATCTTACAACTCACATTGCTTCAAGAACTCACATTGGTATAGTGAATGTTCGGATGTGAGCAGGAATTCTGGTAGGGTGGTGATGTGAGAGGAGGTGCATGGAAGCATGAGCAGTCGGCTGGTGGAGGTGGGGAAGGATTTGACGGCGGGCACAATGGCAGGGATAGCGCAGTTGCTAGTGGGCCATCCGTTCGACACTGTCAAGGTGAAGCTGCAGTCGCAGCAGATGGAGGGCACTTGCAGCGGCACTGCCAAGTACAGTGGTGCCTGGGACGCGGCGAAGAAGATCATGGCCAGCGAGGGGCCCAAGGGGTTGTACCGTGGCCTCAGTGCGCCCCTGGCGGCCGTGGCGCTCTTTAACGCAGTGCTGTTCACTGCCCGTGGCCAGATGGAAGCGATTCTTTCTCATAACAAGAAGCACCCGTCTCTGAGTGTTCGCCAGCAAATGGTGGCCGGCGTTGGCGCTGGCGTTGCTGTTTCCTTCGTTGCTTGTCCCACTGAGCTCATCAAATGCCGGCTCCAAGCTCAGAGCAGCAGCACCCCTGCTTCATCCCCTCCACCTCCTCTCAGGTACAAAGCATCCCATATCTCCTAATTCAACATTCTTCATTCAACAAGACTCACCATTGTTGATTAGCCAAAACTCCTAATTCAACATTCGTCAACAACATTCTCCATTCAACAGGATTCAACATTGTTCATTAGCATCAGGACAATAGTTGCAATCTGCTTTTTGAAACACTGTTTCAATGATGTTCCAAGTATGTTCAGAAGTGTTTTAAAACACAAATATTATCAGCCCAAAAGCATTTTCTCACCGCTCATGAGAGAGCAAGCAAGAAATCAGTCAGAATCGTATCATTGAAATTTCGCACTTCTTCAATCGCTACTTACAGCTCAAAGTATCCTGCAGTACACAGTATGAAGAGGACGCGAGGAAATCATCGGAGCAAGACAAGGCTTTACATGACAACCCAACTTTTGTTGAAAGTGAGACAGTTGTCCTGCAAGAAGACATCGGATTGAGGACCTTGGTGGTTGACCATGAACAGGTGCCTCCACCGACTGTTGTCGCGGTGGATTTAGAAGCTCCTGCAACAATCGATTCAAGAGTAGAAGAAGATGTTGGACAACTGCAGCAGCCATCTTCTTGTCCAGTAGCAGCTCCGAAGTATACTGGCTCTCTGGACGTCGTTGTGCAGGTACGTAGAGTTCATCATTTCACGTGTAGTTACTTGCATTGCCTTTTTTCACCACATGAACATGTGATATTATGCAATATCATTTTTTAGGACCATGTGTCTTATGTATTCAACTCGTTATTTTTCGAGAATTCCACGCTATCTGTTTTCATCTACTGCGTAAAAGATTCTGCTTTCTATAGTGCATTAGAATTTCGTGCTGTCTTTATTCATGTACCGAGAGGTGATTGTGGGCTGTGAAGAGCAGATCTTTCGGGATGATGGAGGTTTGTTAGGATTTTTCAAGGGGTTGTCACCGACATTTTTGCGAGAGGTGTTCGGGAACGCGGCCTACTTCGGGTCGTATCAGGGGACGAAGCAGTTGCTGAGCAAGGGAGGGACAGGGGAGAACCTCAGTACAGGCTCTTTGTTGGTAGCAGGCGGCGTGGCGGGCGCCATGTTTTGGTTATGCGTGTACCCGGCGGATGTGATCAAGAGCATGATCCAGGTCGATGACTACCGCAACCCCAAGTACAGCAATGTCTTCGATGCCTTCCGGAAAGTTTTCAAGTCCCAGGGGTTTAAAGGCTTCTACTGTGGCTTTGGACCCGCCATGGCTCGCTCTGTCCTTGCCAATGCTGTCTGTTTCTATGTCTACGAGCTTGTCCGCAAGGCTTTCAAGTAATAGAAAACAACCATTGCATCAATCACTCATATCATAGAATCAAGGACTGGTCATGGGTCGAAAAAATTAAGTTAATAGGGGAACAGAACAATATAGTGACATCAGATAGCTCGCTCTACCCATCCGGGGACAGTGTAGGAGCCTCTCAAACCTAATCGCCGTAAAAAGATGGCATATAAGACGTGGAGAAGGAAAACGAATGAACCACAATTCATCACAAGCTGCACACAACACCACCAGTTCCATGAATTAGATTCAGCAACCAAGAACTAACTCATCGACTAATTCATTAAAAAAGCAAAGAAGAATACTCACCAAGGTGGCGAAGACAACATAAATCATAGGCATTGTTGGCACTAAGTTGATTCCTAACGCTGCTAACACGTACGATAATGATGCATGAGCGTTCATGGTTATCTGCACAACCAGGCATACAAGGTTCAACTCCCATAATTTTCTATCTACGAAGAATTAAGTTGCAGATTTCAATTCATACAGAATGAGTGCAAGTGCATCCAGTTTCGGAAAGCGAAACTGACTACACATGGTTAAAAGTATGATCCCAGAAGCTCACCAGAGCCAGAAGATTGTCTCGCAATAGCCATGAAGTCAGAAGTACAAATCCTAATGCTCCCAGACATCTAACCTGAGAACCAGGAAATAACAGGCAGCGAGTAAGTCCACATTCGACCTTGTGCATTTCAAGCGAAAGTATCCAAAGAGGTTTCATAATTGACTATTATGCGAAGTGAATTTTGGTGAGAAAGAGTTGGATCATTTCTTACCACTGTACAGGCTGCTATAGAGAGACCCCAGTTAAGATTCCACCTGCAGAGTGAAGAAACAAACTCTAGTTAATCAGAAACCTCGACTCCTCTGTGGTGTGAGTATCAAAGAGTTCTGTACGACTTACTTCCAGAAGGCACCCATAGCCAGCCCCACAAATCCATGCATCAACTGCAATTCATCAGATTCTCACTTCATTAGTACATCACTCCAAAATAAACGCCTTAGAATCGTACAATAAACTTCGGAAAAAGATCAAATAAACCTTTGCAATCTGCTTCTAGATCGTCAAGCAACAAGTAGGAAGCAGACCAGGTAAGAAGCCGCCTTCAGAGGTCCCGAAAGTACCAGCAGTAGCATTGCCGTTGCCACCTAAACGAAACAAGAGGTTAAACTCCAGACCAATATTGATTTCCATACGATATCGAAAGGTTACAATAACATACTTAGAATTTGAAGCATACCATAGTTTTTCTCCCTGCAGCAGCCCCCCAACGCATGGAGGAAATCACCACCGGTAAAGGAAAGAAACATCCAAAATAAGCCTGCCATCACCATCGTCACCAAAGCATCAATACTTGCAACTACATAAACGAAAGATGTTGATAAGTTACCACAAAAAGGCTACAAATAAGAGTATTTTCACCAACATCAAGGACATCCATACTCGTGAATGAAGACTACATCTCTGTGATAGAAAATGAACATTCTAAGGAAATGTAGTTACTGTACTGCTTTTTGTATGAAATGAATGCTCATCAACAACAGCAAAGACATCCACACAATTATCATTGTTCAACAAAACACGAACATTGTAAGGTAACGATAATTATCGTAGTTACTGATGTGCTTCTTGTGTGAAATGGACGCTCATCAAGACATCCATACTCGTGATAAAGACTGACTTTGGTTGATAAAAAAATGAACACTGTCAGGTGTCGCTTGATATTGTAGTTACTGTAGTGCTTCTTGCTCAGGCAGGAGTCACTTTCTTTGAGGTGGACATGTGAGGGATGGTAGACGTTACCTCGATTCGTAGAAGATTGCTAAGGAAGTAAGCAAGGCCGGCAGTAGCAGCCAGCATGGCACATTCTACTAAACGCACGGTGCTTCGCAGCTCACTCCCATCGCCAGTCAATATGGAACCATCCTCCACCCGTTCATCTGCTTTTGAATCATTAACTGATGAACCCGCTGATGAATCTACGACTGATTCACAACAAAAGGCTTCTCTCCTTCGTAGAAAATCATCACTAGGTCTAAGAGCCGTGCCACTTCTAGCTACTCCATGAACCCCTGGCTGTGGACACAACATGCCATAGTATCAGTATACACAAAAATGCTCATACACATAACACCCGAACCAAAATAGGGTATGTCGAGCAGAATTGGAGCACTTACTTGAAGTCTCTTCTGCAAAGTTGCATATATAGTAGGGTTACTCCTGCTCTTTAAGGCTGAATCAGTCTTTGACCTCAAGCCACTTATTCTTATTTGACTATGCTCCAGCTGAGCGTGCCCTTGCAGACCTGTACAGTAACACGTCAAAAGACTGAAAACACGTTAAACCTTATACCGCTTAATGTCAACACGTTAAATTTTAAAAGGATTAAATCCATGACCAGCTCAATCAATCATGCAATGCAAGTCGGGCCATATGCTATTTCAAGAGAATTAGTGCATAAGAAATTGGACAAAAGAGACCCAACTTGGGCTGAGATCTGAAGCTACTGCAATTGAATTAGGGTTCAGTTTTGAGGGCAATAGAAGATACAAACCGATGGAGGAGCATCTTGTAATTGGCTGCAAACGGTGGCCGTGGGGTTTACAAAAAGCCATCTCTTCGCCAGGGCGACATGAAAGCCCGAGTACTTTCATAATAAACTCACTCACTTGCTTCAATTCGCATATAATTTCCACATTTTTGGCTGCGCCATGCACCAGCTGAGTATTAGGTCAGACATCCAACGGCTTCCGGAGCTACCAAAATTGGACTCTCTGCTTTAATTTCAGATTGCTGACGAGATTGTGGTCCCAGAGCAGAAAGAGATGAGGTCTTGTATATCAAAATTCTAAAAGTAAGGTGAAAAATGAAAAGGGAGAACGAAGAATTGGCTATTGTGCTTCATTCGAAATTCATTACATAGCGGAGAGAATCAATTGATTGATGGGTGCTTGACTTACAGCTTAATGGGTCATTGTCCGGCGTGAGCTTCTGGTACAGAGCAGGGGATTTCAATTGAATGAGGGCGAAGAGTAGCAGCAACAAAGGCTGGAAAACCCATTCCCGTGGCTTCCTGCTTTAGATTTGAAGCCCTTCTGCCGCGGGCCCCTATCACCATGCGAATTTGAGGAGAACATGCCTATGACCGTCAAACCACTCAAAAAATTGTGGACGCCGATTCTGATTGTAACATTGACTCAATTTCTACACGTTCTTGATGATCAGCATTCTGAATGACAAGCTGAAACTCTGAAGATTCTGATCGGAGCAGCAGCATGTTCAAGGAGGAGCACCCGCATTTTGTAACAGGAAAGTTCACTCCACAGAATGTGTACTTGGGCGACAAGGAGTATGGCATGGCGCTGGATTGCCTGGTGAAAGCGTGCACAGACTTGCTCATTCTCGACTCCGACGATGACCCGGATTGCAAATTGCTCTTGGGCAAGCGCACCGTCGAGCCCCAGCCAGATTGGTGGTAAGCCACATTCCATATTCTTCAGCTGCAATCTCCCATTGCTCTGAGGGCGCCAAAATTTGAATGCTCAGGTATGTGGGCGGGAGAATGAAGCCGGGCGAGACACCGGAACAGTCGATTGCCCGCCTTGTCAAGCGGGAGCTCCACTTGCAGGTGGAGCCTTCTCGATTCCAGCAATTAGGCACTCACTCTTATGTGTGGGCACGGCGGCAGCAACCGCCCATGGATAATGGCACTTGCGACATCTCCGTCGTATTGACGCTCGTTCTTTTGCCTGGTGAAGCGGACAGCGTTCATATGGACGAGAAAGAGTACTCCGAATTCAGGTGTGCCCTAAACCCTAAGCCCTTGATGAATCTCAGCAGTGATACGATTGATTTATAGTTTTAGCATTGTTTGGAAATGATGTACTCGATTCATCACTTATGAAAGCTCTAATCTGGATGAGGTCAAATTGTATATTAACCGCATCGCTGCTGAAAGATCGAGAGAACCTAAGCAGTGATGCGGCCGATATCCAATTTCAAGAGCACCAAGGTCTTTTGATGTTGAAACTAATGAATCTGATTCATCACGTTGTGAAAGCTCTATTGTCGATGAGGTCAAATCGTATATGAACCGCATCACTCCTGAGGTACTCTTGGTTCTTCAGGAGTTAGGAGAAGCAGTGATGTGGCCTCATTCAGACTGGAGCTTTCGCTATGTGATGAATCAGATTCACTATCTTCAGATACATGAGACCTTTCGCGGTCTGCTCTACCACCCATCTCTGCGGATTCTCCTTACTGTTAGTTTCTCATGATGGTGATTGTTTTGGCTCTGCAGATGGTTCTCGGTTTCAGAAGTAATTGCCGATGCAAGCTTTCACCCTGCACTTCGAGCTTCCGCAAGGTCTGAATCAAGTTATTTCATACTGCAACGAGGACTACCTCGTTAATTCTATACTGCTATTCATTCTGTCTCTTTTGATAACTCACGGAAGGTGAAATGTTGCAGGGATATCTGGCAACGGCAATCTTGGCGGAAGCTTGTGCACGAGGTCCGACATGGAGGCAGCACGGAGTCCATCGCAGAAGCTGCAAAGAAACTTGTTAATATTGTGTAGCCATTGGCCCAGTGATGTTTAGCTTCTCAATGCATATTCTTCCTGGTTAATCCGCATTTTAGTATACAAAGGAGATTCCAATCTTCTTCCTTCATCAATTACTCCTACGGTTACCAAAATCTATGCATATTATCTGTAAATGTTGTTCATGATTCCCAGATTGTAAGTCGTCTTTCTGTAAGAAGTCATATTTTAAGTCCTCATTCTGTTGTTTCAAGATTCTCTGATTACATAAATGACAAACTGTGAAGCAAGATCGTATGATGCAGAATTGTCTTGATAATAAAAAATGACCTTCTTCTGGTTTAGGTCCTGGAACCTCAATCTTAGCATTTTTGGAAAATTCAACCGTAGGATCTTGAAGTTAACTTGTTTATGTACGCACATGTCAGATTTGAATCGTTGATTTGTGAGATTATAATGGTCAAAGTTGGTTGATTCTTATTCCAAAACCCATTTCGGGTTTAGGGTCTTAAGAATTTATGATGTATAAGCACCTTGAATCAACGAGAAATATATGAAGAGTTGACTAGCACGTAATCTCAGCTTCGATTTGGTTCTTACTCTTGTGGTCAGTCCATTGAGTTCTAAGTTATGGGCGGCTTTAGTATCAATTTGCTAGAACTGTGCATTAGAACGAGCGTTGTCTTATTGGACAAGCTTCCTATTCATGTTCAGACACAGTTTAGATGAGATGTACATTTGTTACGTTAGATGTACATCTCATCTATCTGTATGATAAAACAACCTTGATTAGGAGGCCATGTTTTCAGTATAAAATTTATTTCAATCCTTGATTTTTCTTGAAAATCTGCACTGACATTCTCTCTTCTTCTTTAGACAAAAAGTTTTATTAAGCACAATAATGGTTGCCATGCTTGTGCCAATATCCTGAATTTCTCACGTAAAACTGCAATTTTCTTCATGAATAACATGTTGTTCCAGCATAATAAAACCTGCTCGTACACAAGTCATAAGTGAAGTTAATTGAGCAATTCATTGACCTGGTCAGTGAATTGCATCAATCATTAACGTTTTTGAATTTCCTCAATGAATTTTTCAACAGAATTATAAGTCTGATCTTGTTATCATTATTGGTAAGCATGGCATTCTTAAAGTAATTAGTTGTGTGGGAATAACTTAGGGACGCTTTACATGGGGAGTCAAGCTGTAAAATGGGGCTGATGGAGAGCAAAAGTCCTCTCAACGTCATAGGTTCATTTTTTGGACTACAAGTAACAATCACATTCAGAGAATTTTGTTTCACATGACCTACGATAAGTTTATTACAAGTTGATATTAGAATACCTTATCTTCATTTTCATAAATGACAAGTTTTTTGAAAATGTGCTTTTTAGCTGAAAATAGGTTGGGACGTTTAGGGGTTAAGTTTACGATTAATGTGTAATGTAAAAAGTTTCAAACCCCTTTAAATTATTTGTATTCTCTAAATTCTTTTATGACCAAGAGGTGAAATAGGTTTGCTAAAATCGAAGCTTTAAAAAAATCTAAAAATCCAATTGTCGTAAGTGGTACGATATATAATTCGTTAAAATTTGAAAATTGTTATCATGAAGTTTCCTTTTAAGAACCAAGTCCAAGGGGCTGGTGAAATGACCACTTCAACACCGAAATTGGGCAAATTGGGCACGACACCAAAGACTAAACACCAACGTACTTGACAGTACAGCAACGAAGACTCAAGTCTCAATACGCTCAAGACCAAGACTTCAGAATGAGAGGCAAGATCTAGGCGCGGTGTACATTTCCGTCAAAGCACCTACAGCTCCGCCATGACTCCTACAAACAGTGGAGGAACTTGAACCAAACCAAAATCTATCCATTATATAGATTCATTTCAAGTCCCCAGTCAAGAAGACGAAGAACGCTCGCTCGAATGTTCGCCCTTCATAGATTTCAGCCCAGTCAAGGGGACGTTGAATGCTTTTTGAGCATGGGGTCATTCACACGACATTCCTGGCGGTTCTTCTCTTTCGTTTCGCCATCAGATTGATTGCTCCATCGCTCCATTCGAACGATGTGCTCATCCCGGCCGGCAATTTCACACTTGCTGTCAATAATCCTGCTATGACTTTCTCTTCTGCAGCTTCTTTAAAGAATTACTTTGAAGGAGCATCCCTGCGAGTAAAATTTCGAAGAAGCATTCCTCAAGCTCTTATAACTTGACTTTCATCTTCAAGTCGATGCAGCTGCTCCTGATACTTAATGTGTTTACAGCCTTCCTGTCGATATAGCTTTTTTCTGCTAATTTGAATTTGGAGATTGGAGCCCTTGCTCTTGTGAGCAGTCCTGTTCTTTCTTTGTGAAGCGATCGGAGAACGCAGTTTTGAGCAGGTCGAGTGAGTGTTGATCTGGTGGAGTTTTTTTTAGATATGTCGTGGTGTTTCAGACTGTGAGGTCGTTTCTTGTGGAGTTTTCGATTGCTTGAGTCATTAGAGGAGCGGTGGTCGTCATGGAGTTCGGGCACTTGGTGCAGAACTTCCATAACATTTTTGCCGATTGCGGAGAAGCAGCCTCACTGCTGCCTTACAACGCTGAGTTCGAAGTTCTTGATTCATCCATATGGAGCAACGTCCCCGAGAGTGTCTTGTATTACGTGTTCTTGAAGTTGCCTCTCAAGAGCCACATTCGCATCCGAAGTCTCAGCAAGCTATGGATGTCAACGAATTTCCTATCAGCACAAGAGGAGAATTCCGGTCGCTTTGCTGTTATGAAGAGCGGGAAATACTGCGATGATCAAGAAGTCTGGATTTTCGACACTCCGGCGCAAGAATGGTGCAAGTTTCGTCTCTGTAATTTTCCGTCGTCGTTGAAGTTCAGCGGGCCGTTTGCTACAGCAGGCGGACTCTTGTGTTACATTGCGGAGACTCATGGTGGCACTCTACGAGCTATGGTTGGCAATCCTCTGACGCAGACATGGCGTCAATTGCCGAACAACCTTGTGCTGAACGAGTTTCCAACCCTAACGCACATGGCTGTGACCAAGGGTGATCAATACTCCATCACCTTCGTCGGATTGTGCGTTGACACAGGGGAGATTGTCATCGAGGTGTATGAATCGCTTTCAAACACATGGCGGAGTACTGTTACTCCTCCGCAACTGTCGTCTTACTACAATTTCTTCAAGGGCGACGAGTACTTAGGCTTGGCCTCGATTGACACCAGGTCCAAGCAGATCAAACGACTCATGTACCCGTCCGCGCTGAAAGAAAGCTCCTTTCTCGACCGGTACGAGGACAAATGCTGGATCCTGGAGAGCAAAGGGAGCTTGTTTATGTGCAGCAACGCTCCTCGCAAGGAAGGGCTGTGGCAGCGGCTGGAGACACAGTGGGAGAGAGTGTGCCCTTACCCGAAAGTGCTGCAAAAGTATGAGAAAACAGCACTGTTTCTCTCAGATCAATACATGATGCTCGTTGGCTCGGATCCTCACTGTTTCACTCCCCAGTTCGAAGATGTGGATTCTCACAAGATTGTCCTGTACAACAAGACGACACGGCAGTGGAGCGTTTTGCCCTGCATTAGTGAAAGTTTTGGTACCGTGAATGAGCTTGTGCGAGGTTTGATGTTTGAGCCAAGGTTTGATGCGAAACCTTGAAGGCTCATTGCATTCCTGTACATAGAATCGAAGGCAGATCAGATCAGGTCCAGGTTATTAGGTCAGAGAAGCTCCAAATAGCAGTAGGATTATCAACGAAGGTCGGCTATATTTTTTGTTCCTGTATATCACCAATTGAATGTTTGAACTATCTATTTTTTCCAACTTGTTGTATGAAGTTCCCGATCAGTCGTTCAAGCTGAAGTTTGATCGGTTCAACAGAGTGTGTTTCAATTGTGTTGGGAGACTGATTCGTATCCCCATTTACAGTAGGTGCTTGTTCAGGGTCCCACGATTGAAAATTATTGTCTCCATTTCCCAAAGCAAGCAAATTATTTATGGAGCTGGGATGAATCTTATTTCCTGCCGTTAAACAGACAGTGAAAGTGACAGGTGAGTCCCACATTTGCACTCAAGTTTCATGCTCACCTCTGAGGTACATGATCAACAGGTGTGAAGAGTGATGGGGCACAGAAATAACAACTTGAATGCAGATAAACGTGGGACGGGGTCGTATTAGTTGCATGGAGAGTAGAGTAACAGCTGACTTATTCTTTACAGCGTCTCTTGTTATTTAAGTTCATGAATCATGTCTACCAGCATGACATACCTTGATTTTGCAGAGTCTTGTTGACAGCTGGAGGAGGCTCTTTACCATCCATTATTTGGGCATGAACTGCTCTCAGGTTCGCATCTGTTCTTCCTCCACTTATGCCATCAATGTTGCTATTTTAGTGTTGATGTTTGAGCTTGCAATCTCATATGATTGGAGCAACCAAATTGTACACTACGCACTAGTTTTGCTTGCAAGATGATATTTAACCACGCATGCTATTCAAGTATCAGACACATGCGCTTCATAGCCTCAATTTGATTATGTCAAGCAATCTATGACTACACGAAAGGTGCAGAGTGCAACATTTGGCCGGATGCACTGGTGCATGAGGCAATGGAATGCTCTTGGTCCCACTTTGAGCGTTCACACGCAAGTACATTCTTCTTTGGATTGGCTCTATTTTAAGCTTTTTAGTGCACAGTATGCAGATGTGATGATGATAAAGATCCCGATTCTGATTCTTTTTGTTAAAAGATGGAAAGATACTTCTCACATTGCTTCTGGTTCTGGAATAGAAATTCCTCACGCTTTGCTCATACACGAAATCAGAAGGAATGATGGCATACAGTACTTTACAGATGTGAGTATAGGACCACCACCACTTCAGTATGTTGACACTATGTCATCAGAATGTGGCTATTGGCAGCTTTTGGATGACCGTGATCGTCAGGCAGGTCGGATGACTTGCATCCAGTTTTTCTGTTATTTGTTGTGACGATGGGGGTGTTATGCAGCAGTATGTGAAATGCGAATGCGTTGCAAATGTTTTGACATGTTGCTGCATAGGTTGCTGCATAGTGAGATTCACTATGCAGCAACGTTAATTAATTAATCTATTGGTATTTCTTGCCACATGGACCCCCTTAAGGGGGGTGCAACATGGGCCCATGAACGCGCTTTACTTTGTAATTTTTTTCTTTTGAGGAGGGCCCCCAGCCGTTTTGTACATTTTCAGGGGGAGGAAGTAGCTGCAAATGATATGGGATAGGTCCCTCCCCAAGACCCCCTGCCCCAAGACCCCCCCAAGACCCCCCAAGACTCCCCCCTTAAGACCCCCTTAAGACCCCCCAAGTCCCCCCAAGACTCCCCCAAGACCCTCCAGCTGGACCCTCCAATACCCCTCCGCATTTTTAGACGCACTTTGCGGCCCGCACTCCACGGCATTAACGAGATTTGGGGAGATAGCTCCTATGTGAGAATTCTATCATGGAATTTGTTGTTTGTAAGGAACCGTGGCGTTGAGAGCTACTTGATATATTTTATTATACATTTTGAGTGATTTAGTATCATGCTAGACTTCTAGGTCGTGTTTTCTAACCTTGATTATGAGTAAAGTGTATTTATATAACAGTAGCACAAGGATCATGGTTACCGGAGTAGGAGAATACTCTTGTACTTGTGTCAGGAATCTTTCAGATATTTACATATTTATTTCTTTATTACATATTTACATATTTATTACCTAACTTGTACATGTCCATGTATACCAAGTCTTAAATTCAAATTCTCTCCATATGTGAGATCATAACATTCAAACATGAGAAGAAAGTTTTTTTTTTTTTTTTTTTTTTTTTTTTTTTTTTTTTTTTTACCGATGAATGTAAGGGCGGGTGACAATTGTGGTAGGGCAAGTGCCATTCGGGTAGGGCGGGTGATTTTTTTAAATTTTTTTTACTATTCAATGTAAGGACAGATGACAATTGTTGTAGGGCGGGTGACAATTGTGGCAAGGGGTGAGTTTTTTCTTATTTTTTTAGTATTCATCATTCCCTTCTCTTTTCAAATTCATGTTATCAAATCCCAATTCCTCCTCTTATTCAAACTTTGAGCTACCACATCCCAATTCCCCCTCTTATTCAAATTTGGAATAAAAAAGTTTGAAAATATAGTTAGACAATGATTTAAAAAGACTTCCATCTCTCCCATGCTTGTAAAACACATCCATCCTTCCATCTAAATGTAGCCAATATTTCAATCCATTTCATTAATCAAATTATGTTATTTGGATAACTTTGATACAATAAGGAGAATTTTAATGTATCTCACGTTGAGAAATTCTCATAAGAACTTAAAATAATAAGGCCATTTTGTATTAAGTTGATAATATAGTATATATATTTTAGCATTCCCTATCCCGATCCCAATCCGACCCACGAAAAATTACACGCCCTCTGCAATCAAGGCGGGCAGGCACCCCTACCTGCACGGGGCAACTCGTCCGCCCGGTTTGCCCGCCCGATCACGCCGATTTGACAACTCTAGCGGCCAGACCTCAGGAGCTGCAAGAGACTTCGACACCTCCAACTATGCCGCAGTGGAGTCCGTCTCTCTTCAGAAGATATCATGGTTCTCGCAGCATTAAAAATCTCCAGAGTGTTTGTCTGTGATCATTTTCACTTGAACTTTTCAACTATGCTAAAGAGTATGTCGTTGACAGAGGTGGTGATGAAGATTGAAGCGAAGCAATTAGAATATTTTGCCAAACCTCAGACGATGGATCGGTTGCCTGCATGGGTTAGGATGAAGTCAGTGCAGTGGGATGACCGATTATTGATGACATTGGAAGACGGAATTGGTTGGTTCTGCCAAGAATTGGATGATTGTAGCGAGTATTCTCACATGTCCAGAAGCTAGAACGGCACACATGTGAACGAGGAGGCTTGGCAATCGATGAATCATTGCAAGTTTTTGGTCCCTGCAATTTTCCGTCGTTGAAGTTTATCGGGCCGTTCGCTGCGGCAGGCGGGCTCATTTGTTACATTGCGGAGACCAATGACACGCTAGCTCCAAGTCATGGTTGGCAATGCCTTACCTCAGATACGACGTTTCCTGCCGAAGAACCTCGCGCTCAATGAAGCTCCGACCTTACCGCACATTGCTATGAAATGTGATCAATACTTCATCACCTCCATCGGATTTGAGCGATAACAAGGGGGAGATACTCATCGAGACGTGTTATTCGATCTCCAGTACATGGCGTAGTACTAATTCCCTCCCCAGTCCGAAGATGTGGATGCTGACATGATATTTTGTATAACAAGGTGATACAGCCGTGGAGCTTTTTGCCCTTCATCAGTGAAAGTTTTGGTACCCTATATGAGCTCGTGCAAGGTTCGATGTTCGAGCCAGGTTTGACGCAAAACCTTGATGGCTCATAGCATTCCTGATTCCTGTACATAGTACCTGGTTATAGCAATATCGGATCAGGTCGAGGTCATCAGGTCAGAATCTCCAAACTGAACCAGTAAGATTTTTATCGATGAAAGGTTGGAGATATTTTGTTCCTGTACATCACCAATTGGGTCTTTCAACTGATTATCCGCTTTCATCTTGTAGTGTAAAGATTTCGAACTGTTGAAGTTGAAATTTGCTTGTTTAACAGTGTGCATGTCATAACTGTTGTTTGAGCACGATATTCAATCCGGGTCATTTGAGACGGAGGTCCAAAAAGGATTCTTGTATTTTTTTTCATAAGGATGGTCTTAGATGAAGTTCAACAAATTTGCAGTTGAGAGTTTACTGATTTGCATATTTAAGGTATTGAATTTGCAATGATTTTCTCTAATGAGAAAATTCTAATGACATGCTTTTGAGAAAATAAATCCTTTGCATTCAAAATTAGATTTCAATTTAGTGTGATGGTTGAGACTCTGCTTTGAATTAAACTATACTGCTACAAGCAATACATTCATTTCACATGAGAGGAAGGCAAGGCACATATTTCGACGCAACGCCTCATATAATCATGTTCAATGCCAATCTTTTTGAGCTATATCGGTCCATGAATGATGATAATAAAAGAAAATATATATCGCCAAACGCGTTCACAATTACCCAAGTTGTAGAATCTCATTGTATGACTATTGAGGCATCTAAAATAAAACCCTTTGGGAGATATATAAATCCAAACAAATCCGTGAGCACTCACATAATTTGATGTGTTATCGGAGCCCTATCATGAAAGCCTCATCGTGCATGGGTCTTCTAGAATCGACATGAAAAGATAGATATGCTTGGACACATGAATGGGGATTTGAGAGTCCCACAAAAAGTTCCTAGGCCACTCTATTCTCACAATGAAGCTTGCCAAGTACCTCGCCGCATATGCCTCGGTAGTCCAAAGACTTGCAACTTTGACCACAAATTGTCATACACCACCCGCTTGAATGTCGCCTTCGGTTTCGGCTTATACCACCAACCGAGTCGAGACTCCATCCGCCATGTCACCAAGCTCCCTTGATCAACCTCCGTTGGCATGAGTGGGGCGGCGGTGCGGGAGAGTGTTGCAATGGCCTCGGGCGTGAGGAAATTTGCACCCTTCTCAAGAGGAGGTGGGAAGATGAGAGCCTTTATGAGCGAGGGTCCACACCCTCTTTTGTCATTCTCCCGCACGCACTAGTTTTGATTGGCATTTCCATCGAGCTTGTGTTAGACGTTCGATCCTTACTTTTTGCTTTTTGAGTGTGTTAGGCGAGACTATAGTCCGAGCAATGGAGGCCGTTACAAGCACGGAGCCGGGCTCGAGGAATGAGAAGGTGTCAAACCAAAAGAAATTCAAGATGGTGAGGAAGGCCACCGCTCCAAGAAGCCACCGCTACTCCGTAAGAAACACCCACTATTACATTGAGCCGCAAAGGAGGGAGAAGTTGTGTAAGGTGGATGTCTCATCCGCACCCATGCAAACATTGTTGCAACAGGCAAAGGCTGCTAAGGCTGCTAAGGTGGCCTTGGCGCATGCAAACGAAGCCGACGCGGTTGTAGCGCCCAAGATTGACAGCTTTGAAGAATATAGTCTCAGGAAAGAGGTACAATGGTGGTTTGATGGCTTTAAGAGAAGTAAGAAAACCAGCGATTCGTTGGACCTCGAGCAACCCTTGGTTGTGAAGGCGTGATGTGTAGCCACCCATAATAGTCACCAGGTACATCATTAGGAAGGCCAAGTAGAAGCCCATCTTCAACTGTAACTTTTAGTGTTGGGACCAACATATAATCATGTTCAATGCCAATCTTTTTGAGCTATATCGGTCCATGAATAATGATAATAAAAAATATATACCGCCAAACGCGTTCAAAATTACCCAAGTTGTAGAATCTCATTGTATCACTATTGAGGCGTCTAAAATAAAACCCTTTGGGAGATATATAAATCCAAACAAATCTGCGAGCACTCACATCATTTGAAGTGTGCATGGGTCTTCTAGAATCGACATGAAAAGATAGATATAACTGATATTTAACTAATTGTGGACTTATTTCGAACTTATAGACTTTTTGCAACTAATGAAGAACCTTGGTTTTATCGGCGGCCAGCCGTCACATCCCCATATCTGCGACTTTCAAAAGGTCACAACTCACTCAAATTTTGTCCAAATCAAACATATGAGGTGTTTTTTGGCATCTCCATTTTCTGTAGATATCAAAAAACACCTCATATGTTTAATTTGGACAAAAATTGACTAAGTTATGACCATTCAAAGATTACGGATGGAGTCTCAAGGTTATATCGGCGGACAGCCGACATTATTTCTGGACTATGAATTTGTCCATAATTAGTTAAATATCAGATATATGCTTGGACACATGAATGGGGATTTGGGAGTCCTACAAAATGTCCCTAGGCCACTCTATTCCCACAATGAAGCTTGCCAAGTACCTCGCCGCATATGCCCTGGTAGTCCAAATCCTTTCAACTTTACCACTGAATATGTTTGCTTTGTATATTCTGAGGTAGCTTTGACCACTACAAAGCTATTGTTTTAGCCAAGAATTTTCTTGGGCCAAGTTCTTTTCAAGTCTATTGTGAATATATTTGTAGTTGAAGATGTTTTTGATTCAATAAGTTTATTGTTAACCTCAATTCCGTTAAAATGGCACTATGCCATGTGCCATTTTGTCACACCAAATCTTACATATGCGCTCACATGGAGTGGTGTATTCTATAATATCACATTTTTTTAATAATATCACTCCTATATAGACATTGTCACTCATTTTTCATAATATCACCTTCAAATTCTGTTATATCACATGGTTTTTGAACTGTAGTTCAGAAAGTTGAGGGGTGCCATTTTAGCGACATAATGCCATTTTAACGGAATTGGGGATTGTTGTTTTAGTAGCAATTTATTTCAAAGTGAAAATGTTGCGATTTTGTGCTTTACATGTTAATATGGTTCTAGGGCATGATCTTAAAGTTTGGTTTTTGTATACATTATTTCTTCCCATGCCGTTTATACTCTTGAGACCCTGGCTTTGTGTTTAATTTCCAATTTACCTCCATGTGAACTATCAAGCATTTTTTTTTTGTCATAAATTCTTCATGAATTAAAAAATTACATAAACATATTCTTGACTCTTTTAGAATACGACTATAAAGAGCCTCAAGACATATTTACTCTCAAAATTGTTTCTTTCAGCCCACAAAGCACCTCTTCTTCTTTCTACAACAAGGGAAAATTACTTCTTTTTCAACTTTCGACATCATTATGTCACGAGCGGTTAGGAATTTGAGTTTAAGATTTTGTATACATGTAAATGTACTAGATCCTATAGTTACATGCTTCGAAATAAATTTTAAATCCAACTTTTTTGGTCGCATTGAAAAGAGCCATATTTAGATTGTTTAGAATAATTTTACCACTTCACTTTTCTGTCAACAAGATAACTTATGTCACATGATCTGTCACAATAGCACAGTCAGCATGCCACGCAAGAAAACAGTCAGCACACACCAAAAGAAAAGAAATGACCATCACGACAACGAAACTCTCTCACCAAGTTCATTTGCGTGGAGTTGCTGATCCTTTGGAACAGATTTCCGTGCTCGTCTCATTTTTGGCAGCCCATGTAAGTTACGCATTCCTCTCAATCAATTGCCATCGCCCTGCCATTCCCTGCATTCATATTCGCATCATCATCACTAAGCAGTTGTTGCAATTTCGGAGGATCTCTCTTAATTTCTCTGGGTTCTCTGTTCGATGCATATGTGAAACTAAAAGACAAATAGTTAAGTTCTGCTTCTGTAGTTTGCGATGCGAGTATTGGAATTGAAAAAGAGAAATGAGTTAAAGGGCAGTAAGCAGTTTGCTTTATATTCTCCGATCCTATCTCTGGAGAAAGGAGCTGTCTCTTGCTTGTGTTAGCGAATGTGTATTAGAGAAATCTCGACCTGATTCAAATTGGGTCATCGCAGAGACAAATCCCTGCTTCTGTGATAGATTTTGGCTTATCTGAGATTCTTGGTGGGCGACGCCTCTATGGCAGCAGCAATCAGATCAAAGTTGCCGAGCTGTCGATGCTGGCTCTCGACCAGTCTGAATCGACTCCATGTCCGCCTTGTATGTCTCTCTCGACCCCAATTTATCTTTGGAGTTGATTGCGTGGGTGTTGTTAGAGCATCAGGTGAAGTGAACCGTATTTTAAACGAATGGATGCATTTCTGTAGAGTTACGTGTCATAAGCTCTAGCATTGAGAATGTTACAGCAACTTAAGCTACGAAGTACTGCTTACAATCTAGAATTCGTTTGTAGAAATGTGGTAATTGTATAACCTAGGGTTGGTGATACGAGTAACCCTAAAAGATCACAGTAATTATATATGCATTAGCGTGTTAGGAGCAACAATTTCTTTCTTTGAGCTGAGAATATTCATATGACATTGTCTATCATGATTGATGTATCAATTATGATTGCGGACTTTACGGATATGTTACTGTTAAAACATCAATAGAAGAGTATGAAACTACCTTCAAAGTTGAAGTGACAGAATTGTTCACTCATGGCCACGGAACGGATGGTCGAATACAGAATATAGTCGATGCGCACTTTTTTTTACTTACAGGAAATTGAGGTTTTTACTGATGAAAATGGGTTGGAAATGTGAAGGCCAGCACTTTGGTGGTGGCGGAGCATGATGGAGGCAAACTGAAAGATTCAACCCTAAGCGCAATTGCAGCGGCAGGTGGGTTGGGAGAGAGCAGCACCATTTCGGTGCTTCTCGGTGGCACGGGACCTGCACTTCAAGAAGCTGCTTCATCTGCATCCAAGGCCCACCCATCTATCACCAAAGTACAGGACGTTTCCCTTCGAAACCAAATAGCATATTATCGGACTCAATCCTTATTCCCGTTTGTACACTTAGTGTTGAAGGGACTATGTCTGGGTTCTGAACATGGCTATGCAGGTTTTAGTGGCCGATTTTAAAAAACTGGAGCACGACTTGGCGGAGCCATGGGCCGAAGTCATAGCAAAAGCTGCTCGCAGTGACAAGTACTCACATGTTGTCACGGCATCCACCTCGTTTGGGAAGAACGTTCTACCACGAGCAGCTGCCCTGTTGAATGTCTCTCCTGTCTCTGATGTTACCAGCATCGTGGACGAACGCACTTTCGTCAGGTCCGTGCACAAATTGCTTTGAAGAACTCTAATTTCTGGTCTCCTGCTTTGGTTCTAGCACTTGTTTTCAAAGTTAGGGTTTTCCTAGACCAGTTTTCTCATACTACACTTCAGATCTACACTAAGATTTTCAAACTTTGGATAGGGCTTCTGTTGTCTACAGAATGTTACGGGCTCTTACCATACTTTTTTTCTCGTTGAATTCCCCGATTTTGAGATACGATGAAGTGTCCCAAATGATCCAAATGCAGGCCCATATACGCAGGGAATGCAATGTGTAAAGTCCAATATGTGGGATCCGGACCTTGCATGATATCGATTCGGCCAACGTCATTTGCTGTATCAAATGCTTTGCAACGTGATGCGGAGGCCCCCATAACACCTTTGGACACGTCAGACTTGAATGCAGGTAACCCTAATACTTCTGTGTTTGATGTCTTGTATACTCTTCAGATTGATATCCGCCGTCTGCAGCAATAACATATTGTTAGTATTCTATGAGGATGGAAGTGTAAACTCACGAAGATTCTGAATTGAGCTTTCAGAAATTGTTGAAAGGTCGGAGTGGTTGGGACAGCAAGTTCAGGAATCTGAACGACCCGAACTAGGAAGTGCTCGCGTTGTTGTCTCTGGAGGCAGGGGCCTCAAAAACAAGGAGAATTTCACAATGCTCGAGAAGCTTGCAGATAAACTCGGTGGTGCTGGTGAGCTTTTCGTTCTCTGTCCGCTTTTTATTAAGAAAGTCATATGTCGAATGTGATGCCATCCGCATGGGTTTTCGAGTTTTCGGCCCACATCCACAGTCGTAGAGAAGCTTTACTTTGAGCCGCTCAGTGACGTCAACCCATTAAAATGCTCTCCAAGTGAAATGACAATAACCAGAATCGTGCGTTTGTCTCTCAATCACTTATAACAATAACTTATGACAATAATTTATCGCTTACGACAAATACTCATACGAACACGGCATATGCTACCTCAGACTGGCGCACCTGGTTTTCCTCTAGAAACAAACTAACTTCTGCCGTCATCGTTGGTCGCGCTGTGATTCAGTTGGAGCTTCAAGAGCGGCAGTAGATGGAGGATATGTGCCAAATGACATGCAAGTAAGAATCTTCTTTCTTTTAACAGTTGCAAGTTCGACTCTTCTCATCCAACTAATGAGGACTTAATCGCCAAAGACATGAACCTTTTTCAATTTTTGGCGCGACAGTATTGCTCAAGCCATGGGCAGATTGCAAGAGGTGCACGAAGTGTCTGCATAGTCTAGATATTGATGCTCGTACCTGCGCTTTGTACAGGTTGGTCAGACCGGAAAAATTGTTGCTCCGGAGTTGTATATTGCAGTAGGAATTTCAGGCGCGATTCAGCATCTAGCAGGCATGAAGGATTCCAAGGTCATCGTTGCGATTAACAAGGACCCTGATTCAGCTATCTTTCAGGTGATGCTCACTTTTTGTTGGACACAATGTTATATGCAAAGCTCCAGAACTAGCACAGCCATACCTTCACACTTCTGATGCGATGTGTGCTGATACAGGTTGCCGATTATGGGCTCGTGGCTGATCTGTTTCAAGCCGTTCCTGAGCTCATTGAAAAACTCCCTGAGAAGGAGAAACTTAGTTCGTAAACTGTACAAGGTCGGATCGAAATGGTTAAAAGCAATAATGTGTAAAAAATGATTCTTGCAAACGCAGGAATCAAGCTGTAAATATAAACAAAGAGTTATCTTCAAATTTTGAATATTCTTACCAATTTGACTCTTGATTAGTACGACTGACTTGCGAATCCAGAGGTTCTTATTGGTACAAATAAGACGTTACCGATATGTGTTGCCAGCTCAGTTGGATGCTGTTCACATGGTTGTGATCTATGGCAGTGGATCATGTGCTGCAGCTGTACTTAGCAAAGAAGCACGTTTGGTGAACCAACTACAATGAAATGTTGTACTAATAACTTACTTATAGTTTATTCTTCTAGCATGACGGAATAGGAACAGTGGATTCCGAAATCGTGGGCACATGCGAGCCACGTGTCCTTAGCATCATCTACGACAAAAGTCGCTTACGGAGTAGGAATTCCAATAAAAAGGTCTGACGGCGGGCATCCAATAAACTCACTAAATTTATCGGCCTTCGCCACTCGCAATTTTTTAGTCCAGAAGATACCAAAAAAACCAATTTGCTTCGTCCCTATATCCATCTTGAACAATTCGCCTAGGAGAGGATCCGCGAACCTAAATCCTCTGCACTTTCCTGTGCGGCTGTTCTGTGTTGTTCGCAGCAAGCACTGGTGCACAAGCTCCAAGAGCTGGAAGATTAGTACTCGGAGACCAAGATTCCTGCAATTGCCCTCATCTTCCTGTCTGTTGTGTGGGTTTGATTGCAGCGATGGTGAATGAGTTCCAAGAGATGGAGGATTACGATTTTTATGATCCCGTGCCGTACCAGGGAGGGTATGATATCGGCGCGAAGTACGGCGCCCCTAAGCCTGCTGACGGGAAGAACCGCAGCCAATTCGGTTTGGAGCCACCGGTGGCGCAGTATGGCAATGAACCGAATCCCTACAAGCGAGGCCATCCTGGACCACCGGTTTGTGCTGGCTGTTGGAAACCGGGCGCAGTGTATGGAGGCGGACGTGATCGCTCGCTGGAAAAGGCCAAAGCGCAGCCGGCCAAGACCAGCATTAAAGGCAGAGCGAAGCCCGTTTACAATGACAAAGTGAAGCAATCGATGCACTGCTGGATATGCAGATTGAATGCCAAATTCAGCAGCAAAGTGAGTCCTAGCTCTCACGGCGACGCGAAGCGTAGTTCTTACGGCAACGCGAAGCCTAGCTCCAACGGTGGCGCGAAGCGCAGCTCCAAAGGCGATGCGAAGCCCAGCTCCAAAGGCAATGCGAAGCCCAGCTCTAAAGGCGATGCGAAGCCCAGCTCCAAAGGCGATGCGAAGCCCAGCTCCAAAGGCGATGCGAAGCCCAGCTCCGAAGGCGATGTGAAGCCCAGCTCCAACGACCCCGCGCAGCGCATCGCCGATGGCCTCGCGGAGCTCATCTCCGACCGCGCTGCGAAGCTTATTCCTGACGGCGCCCGGCAGTTCATCCCCGCCGGCGCCGCGCAATTCATTGCCGACGGCGCTGCGAAGCTCATCCCCGACGGCGCTGCGAAGCTCATTTCCGACGGTGCCGCGAAGCTCATCCCTAACGGCGGCGCGAAGCCCAGCTCTAATGGCGACCACGAAATGAGCGAAGAATCAGGTTTCCGCAAGCTGGTGTCTGCTTACGACGATGGACAGAGAAGCATGCCTGGTTTCTACACTTATAGCGAAGCCGAATCTGCGCACCAGCAACCGCATTACGGTTACGAAGAAGCTTACCGACCTACGTTCAGCGAAGTAGATCAGTATGGATTTCGCAATTCATTCTTTGGTTATGGCGATCCATTTCCCAGGTATGACGATGCAGGAGCTGGGCAACCTGGAGATTCATCAGTATACCTGAAGGCATACAACCAAGAGTCGAAAGCAAGCCCAATTTATGTTGAACAAACAGAAACTGCTTTCGGAGGTGAGCAAGGAGCTTACAATCCCTATGGCTACAGCTATCAACCGAGTTACTACGGCGAGGAGACGAGTAGTTATGGCAGCTATGGCGGCTATGGAGGGCATTACGCTAATGACGATCCGGCGCGATTCGGAGGCGGGAGCACTTACGTTGAGGAGCCCATTTATCACGCTCCCCCGCCCGCGTCCGACAGACCATTCATATCGTGGTGGTGATCAAGGTAATTCGAATGCCTGCATGTTTGAATTTGCGCGGGGTGATCAAGGTGATTCAAATGCATTTGGGCGGCAACTATTGTGTGTAGCGATCAGGGCCGTTTTTGCATAAGAAACGAGGAAGAAGGAAGAGCTTTCCTCCTCGGAACAAATATTGTATTAAGATTTAAACAGTTTCGATTACGTTCAGGTTTTAGTGTAAGAAAGATACTGTATGTAGCATTGTCCTGATTGGAGCCGATGCACTTCTTGCTTCCTCTGTCCGCTCAGAATTCTTCTATATGTCGAGTGTAGACTCTGAACAGCTTCCTCACATGTAAATTAGAGATCAGCATATATACATCAAAAATTGATACTGGTACAAGGTTCAAAAGGAGGTGAATATTGCAGTCTTGCAATTTGTATCATGTTTCAGAGCTGATGATTGAGATAGAGTTTTTTATTGCGGTTCATGTGAGGATGAAAGAATTTAGATTGTCTCTTCAGCTTCGGGTATGTATAGATCGGTTCTGTGATACAAGAGAATTTTTTTTGAGAATTGAGAACAAAAGCAGGGGTTCCAACGTTAAGTTGAAATTGTATATTATACAATTGTTTCTTGGAATGGTAGGTAGGACCTCGACTCATGGCCCATACACACGTGGGGGTATGGAACGGAGAAACAAATGTTGGGAAAGCGTCTGCACGTCTGCACGATCCAATGCACTAACTTTGCTTAATTCCATGCATTAAAGTAGGATCTTTTGCTTAATTCAATGCACTAAAGTAGATTCTTTTGCTTAATCCGATGCACTAAAGTAAGCTTTTGCATGAGTTGGCATTCAACATGGGACAGACACCTACTGGAAGTATAGTAGGTGAGAGATATTGCACGACTATTGAAGTACATTGGAAGATATAGCTCCCTCATTCAATATTAAGAACAGGAAAAGCGGTGTATATAGCAACAGATATGTAGCAATTCTTTATCCCTAACTTGTTTTAAATTGCTCGATAACCTGCCGATCTTGCGTCTTGGAAGCAGTCCTGCAAACGATGACGAGGTCACTTGTTGCATTCTGCTTCTCAATTTCACTAGCATCGTTGCTTCCTCCCAGGTGTTCAGTTTCATTCAAGCTCTGATATGTTAGAGTCTTATACGCGTATGTGTACAAGCGCACTCTGCCAAAAGCTGCATGCTGAACCTTTACTGCTGATGAGATTCGGAGTGCTTGACACGACTCAAGACGAAGCACATCGAGTATGTGGCTTCCACTTGAATAGCATGGGTGATCGGGTACCTTCGTACAGGGAAAAAACGTGAGTTCAGTAAACAGTTCAGAAGCATAAGGTTCTCCAATTTAATGGTATGCCAAATCCTATGACGGTGTACGAATATCAGCACCAGTAGATGAAAGGACAGATGAGAACCTGCGAGCAGTTTACTCTATCACTTCTGCGCAAATGATGAATGTTACAGAGCGTCCCTCCAGTTGTCAACAAGACCCTGTAGAATCATGCTGTTGATGATCTCAAGTACAAGGTACTTTGTATAGGTCAAGTCAGCGATTAATCCATTCTCTATGCAACTAATACGACCCCGTCCTATGCTTTCATGTTGTACGTATCTGTGGTCTGTTACTGTTCAAGCCTGTTGTTCTTGTACGCCACTAGTGAACATGAAATTAGCGTGCAACTCACCAGCCACTCTCACTGATGTGTTGAACGGTAGGCAGGAAGGTTTCATCCAACTCCACGATTTGCTTGCTTTGAAAATCGGATTCAATCACTTTTCGACCCTGCACAACCACGTACTGTTATTGGACGTACGATTAGTATCCAACACGATTGACTCAATCTGAATATTGTTCTCGAACAGCAAGAGTAGTGAAATGCAAGCTTCAGCTTCAACTGATCGGGATCTTCATACAACAAGCTAAAGGAACAGAGAGTTTGAATGTTCAATTGGTGATGTACAAGAACAAAATTTTCACCGAGCTTCGTCAATAATCCTACTGCTTCAATTTGGATCGTCTCTGACTTAGTAATTTGGACCTCATCTGATATTGTTATGACAAGGTACAGTGTACAGTACAGGAAGGCAATGAGCCATCAAGGTTTTGCGTCAAACCTTGGCTCACGGTACCAAAACTGTCAGTAATGCAGGGCAAAACGCTCCAATGCCGTGTCACTTTGTTGTACAAAACAATCTTGTGAGGATCCACATCTTCGAAGTGGGGAGGGAAACAGCGAGCCAACGAGCAACATGTGTTGATCCGAGGGGAACACTGCTGGTTTCTCATACTTTTGGAGCACTTTCGGGTAAGGCCACACATTCTCCCACTGCGTCTCCAGCCGTTGCTGCACATGAATAAGCTCCCTTCGATATCCAGGATCCAGCATTTGTCCTCGTCTGAGTAATTCGCCTGTGTCATCGCTCAATCCGACGAAGGTGATGGAGTAGTGATCACCTTTGGTAATATCCAGGTGCGTTAGGGTCGGACTTCGTTGAGCGCGAGGTTCTTTAGCAGGAAACGCCATATCTAAGTCGAAGGATTGCCAACTATGTCTTGGAGATTGTCACCGGTCTCCGCAATGTACACGAGTCCGCCTGCCCCAGCGAAGCGCCCGCTGACGGAAAATTTCCGGGACAAAACTTGCAATTATTCATAGATTGCCAAGCATTCAGGCTCACATGTATGCCGTTCTAGCTTCAGGGCATATGACAATACTCGCCACAATCAACGTAATATTAATCGGTCAACCCACTGCACTACTCGTATCCTTGTGCGTGCAGCACTCCCAGGTCGGATCCAACGTCTGGGGTCTGGGAAAATAATCCAACTGCTGCGCTTCAATCTTCGTCACCACCTACTCTCTAGCATGGTTGATCGAGAAGTTCAAGTGAAAATGGTCACAGACAAACTCATCGGAGATTTTTAATCCTGCGAGAGCCATGATGTCTTCTGAAGCGAGACGGACTCCACTGCGACATAGCGTGAGGTATCGAAGTCTCTTGCAGCTCCTGAGGTCTGGCAGCCTTTCTAACCTGTAACACCATTCAACTTTGAGCGTCGCCAATGCATGTAGGATTGCAAGGTTACCCAAACTCGTCAGCTGATAACGGTGAGAAAGGGCGATATGCTTCAGCAATTTGGAACCAGTGAGATCTGGTAACTCGGCCAACTCCATGTTGAGTTCCCTGACCTGTGTAAGGGGTCTAAGGCTTGGTAAACTTCTGCTTCGAGTACCCCAAAGCTTCAAATCCTGCAAGTCAACCTCAATTCCATTAAAATGGCACTATGCCATGTGCCATTTTGTCACACCAAATTCTACATATGTGCTCACATGGAATGGTGTTTTCTGTAATATCACAATTTTTTTAATAATATCACTCTTTTATATACATTGTCACTCATTTTCCATAATATCACCTTCAAATTCTGTTATATCACATGATTTTGAACTGCATTTCATAAAGTTGAGGTGTGCCATTTTACCGGAATAATGCCATTTTAACAGAATTGATCATAAGTTCGTGAGCTTGTAATGATCTGGTAGCTCGGCTATTCCCACCGAAGCTCAACTGCAACCAAGTTACCAAAATTGGGTAGCCGTAACACTAGTTTAGGTGCAACACTCCATGTAGTGAGACTTCGCAACCTTGATAGGTTGTGCGTACTGGGTAATTCTTGCACCTTGTTCACTTCAAGTAGATAAAGTTTCTACAATGCAGTGAAATTGTTAAACTGCAGCAAAATGGACCCAAAGAAGGATTATAAAGATAGTTTCCGAGAATTCTTAAAAATGTAAAAAGTAGGCAACTCCTCTACATGTCTCACAGTATGATCTTGAATTTGCATTGTTTTACTGGGTTTCTAAAATTAAAATTTGGCTTTGCAAATTTTACCACATCCACTTGCAGCCTAGTAATAATCTTAGGCAAAAATATTAATTTTAACCCCTTCAAATATGCTGCCCGGGATCATAAAAAGTCATTTCGGTGGCCGTGGATCTTTAGGGGTTAAGGCTCCAAGCACCCATTTTAGTGTCAAAATTACACCATATTGTGAGATGGTGCCACGTGGAATTGCCACGTGGCAGCACTAGACTTCCCAGACAGACTCACGAATTCCACTACAATGGGCAAAAGCGCCTTCAAAAGCTTCACAGACAGTTTGCCGATCGAGCGAGCACTGTATTGGTATTCAATTTAGATCAGATCAATTTGAAACAATCGCATGAGTCCAATCCGATTTGAGGCTCCACGGATTTTTTCGGTCATGAGGCATCAAAGATTGTCGCGCAAGAATCGGCAACAGGTTCACCAAATCTGGACGACTCTACTAGACTTACTCCGGACGATCTTCATGAACGGTGTAATGGTGATGCTGGCGCCCGTCATCGTCCCGATCTCGCTCGCGATTCAGCTATGGAACTCGCTGCCGAGCTTTCGTCAGGTGAAGAAATCCATTCCCAGGAGCTTCAGCGACGTGAAGCGCATCCCTCACTGCATTTGGACCTCCATTCCAAGTGCCAGCGAGTTAGGAAACATGTTGTTGACTTTGCTTCAAACGCTCGTGAGAGATTGCCTGCAACGGTACAGTGCACGCCAGCCGGCCTTTTGAAGACGATCCATTAGTAACCCTAATGCTGAGTATGAGCCTCTCCGGACCCTCTCGATCAAAGTACGATTTCTTCTTCACTGTATCATTATCAAGCTGAATTGAGGAATGCTGTGTTGATGGTTCAATTTCACATGTGAAATTGACCTCCAGAATTTGAACTAGCATTCGGTTGAGCTTCTAGGGTGTTCGTTGTAATATACACTCACCTTCTTTGTGATTCTTCTTCAGATCGTTCTTTTGTAGGATGCATTTACTTCAATGCAACTGCTACCAACCAATGTTACACTTAAGTACTTCTAGACTTCTTTAATCGATTTAGAAGTAACACATGGGGTTCCTTTGATGGTCTGAAGTGAAATATCATTGAGAGATTCCCCAAAATTCCCTAATATGATTTTCCAGTAACATAGTAATTATGTCACAAAAACTGTGGAATCTAAAATCGGTTTCTGTTCAGATTTCTTGAAAGAGTCCAGATTTAGTTGAATATGGCATCTCAGCAGAAATTGTTGACATCAGGACGTGATACCGTTTTTTAGGTACTATCATACTGATGGTGGTGCACTGCATGCTCCAAGAGATTGGAGGAACGAGGTACTTCCATTTCTTACCATTTTCATAAGTGATGTTCTACAGACATTCTTGAACAAGGTCCAAGTCCAGTGTAGGAATGAGATGAGGATGAGGATGAAGGCACTGCGGTGGTGAACAAGTTTGTTTCTCTTATTCAGAGGTTTCCACGAGCAAAGCCTCCCAAACGCTTTTCATTCTGTGAAAACTGCAAATGCAGAACTCTCTCGAAGGACCTTGGTCTACGAGTTGGTTGCTCTGACCTGAATGGCACCCACTGCTCTTCAATGGAAAGTGCGGCTTGTCACCAAGTTGGTGGGAGATGACGGGTACTTCACTTTTTGGGGAAGCTCAGATGACAACCATCACCACCACTTCATTTGAATATCAATAGGTCTAAAATGAAATGAAAATAAGTCAATTCTACAATTTTGGCAAATTTGCCAAATCCTCAGTTTCTGGTTCCAGAGTTCCAGAGTTGCTTGGAATATGAGCAGATTCCCTTTGTCATAGTATGCACAATAAGAGTGTCTGATAATAACCAATATCCTGATTTATTAACTCTTTGGTCTTTTAAGGACTTCTTTCTTTTTCTTCTCTTTCTTTCTTGATTCACTCACTTGAAGAGTATATAAACGTTGTATCTTCCAACCCTTTTTTAATCTAGTATAGTGTTATATCAAAACAATTATGAGTGATTCATACATATTGTAGTTGTAGGACTTGAGGTTGAGAAAAAATGACACTCTTCCTACAAAGGTTCACCTTATTTTCTATTGGGTCACATCATAATTTTAAGTTGGATACAATACACTTTTCATTCTACATAATGAGTTAGGTATACCTACATTTAAGGAGCATCTTGATTCTGAGTATCAAATAAACATCATAAACCAAGCAATGAGGGATGATCATTAAGTAGGGAAAACTGAAGTTGAGATGTGATATCACATGTATAGTAAGTTGATTTGCATGAAGCGGAAAAGCATATATGCTTATTGCACCATGCATATGGTTTGTAGTAGGCATTTGCATAATATTAGTTTTCTTAATAAGAAATGAAGATAAAGAAGTTTCATTATCACCTTTGCCCATTTTATCTCCAAAGTATCATAAGTCATGGCATGAATTACTCATAATTGTGTAATTAATTACAAGCTTGTATATTAAAGTAATCAAATTTACGCTTTCAATTTCTTGAAAGAACCAATGTAACCTTCTTGATGGCGGCCTAATACAAAAAATGGCTTACTAGGGTGAACTTTGTAGAAAGTAGATAACAATTTTGATGATTGATTTTCAATGCATTCTATGTGAACATTTTAAGCTCTGCCATTCTAGGACTTTAGAAACACCTATAACACCAACTATAAAAACTTGTAACAAATTTAAGAAGTATCTTATTATGAATCCGATTCCTCTACTTCTTTCTCCATAAAGGAGAGTGCTCTACAATAGAACAAAACCAATAATGAAGCGCTACGTTTTGTCCCCTATAGGTACATAATAGCTTCGACATTCCAACAGTACCATGTATATTTATCACAAACATCACAAGGCTCTTAAATTATGGCACCATTTTAGAAACGCCTTTGACTCCACCTTCAACATTTCATGAACAAATTGTAGAAGAATTCAAAAATGATGAATCCACTTGGACTATCCTTTCCACTTATTTCCTCCATGCACAGAAATTGCTTACACCATTAACCCTTAAACGCCGATCTATAAAGTATCCTATACAAAATACAATGAAAACTGTGAATACTATACAACGTGGTGTGTTGTATTTCATACACATGGATACAAATTTTAGTACAAACTTCTTATCAAACTTTGTTTTCAATACATTCTTCATTGTTTGGTGATTCTCGATTTCTCTCTTTACATTCAAAACTTTTGATTTTACCACTATACTTTTGAAGAATTTTGTACATATTCAAGTAGACTCATGCAAAATAGTCACTATTGATTGTATATAAGTTTCCTTTTACAAATGATATATCAATAGAAAGCTATTGACGTAGTACACATGTAACCAAAGTCCATGTGAATTGAAAGAACTTATATATATTGATGGTCAAAGTAATACACCCTCAAAAATCAAGAGTTCTCAGATAGATAGATAGATAAGAACTCCAATCTTCAAATCGAAAATTGGCGTGAATACAACGTCTGTTCGTAATGTCTTTACCTCAATGGCCACAGGACAAACAAGAGTTATCACTACCAATATAGAACAACTTAAAACTCTATAATGTTTTCAGTCAACCTTTGGATGTTTCTTTCAACTCTTAGATTCTTCACTTAAGTTCAATTCTCAAATGTTGGTTTTTGAAAAGGAGTGTTTAATTTTGTTAACAAAAGGTCAAAGAAAAAAATTGGGAGCAGAATTTTTCTCGCGAGACTTCACCCTCCACGTTAAAGGGTTAATTTCACTACAAATTTACCATGCTAAAATTTGAGCCATTACTAAGGGTTGCTTTACACGAGGGGCCAAGCCATTGATGGGGCAAATTCATGGCCAAATCCTCTCTTGTGATTGGTCCAATTCTCGAAATTGGCCTGAAGGGCTTTATATGGAGAGTCTAGGTTAATTCTATGAAATTATATTATAATGGGTGGGGGACAAGTTATGATATGACTCGCGCTCCAAAAGTTGGGAGATACAAGAATGGAAGGCCAATTCATGGCCTAGAGGCCGTTTTTGATATTAATACAAAATCATTATTTCACTAACATACTTCAATGTGAAGAAATCAAAAGCATGGAATGTAGCTAATTATACGAATTGGCCCATAGCCTTGTTATTCCTCTTACAAATTGGCCCCAAGGGCTTTCCACATGGGGGGATTGGCCCACACTTTCTTAATTGTTGTAATGTGTTCTCTAAGTGGCCCCTGGAGCTAATTGGGCTCAAACTGTGAGTGAATTGGCTTGGAGATTTGTTGGCCTTGACTCCCCGTGTAAAGCGTCCCTAAACAAGCAGGTTAAAGTTGCTGCACTTTGAGGGTATTATCAAATTCAAAAAGATTGGCTCTCCTCGAAAGTAGCTCCAATAGGAAAAGGCTGGAGAAACTGATCCCGAACAAAAGCCCGAATGAATCTTATATCCATCCATACATTATCTGCCGCACACGGCAATCGCCTTCGGGGTAGGCCACCATCGTCTCCTGCTCCACACAATCAAAACATACCCACCCCCCATACCCCTCCCCATTGCAAACTCCTCGCAATCCTCTCTCACAAGCTCATCGCAATTCTATCATAGTCGCAGCAATGGCGCACGCCGCGTGCCTGCAGGCCTCCATCGCCGCTGTCGGCGTCGCGCACACCAGCAGCGTGGCCACTGCTTCCACCAGCAGCACCCCCGATGCCTCCCTCTTCTTCACAGGCCGGCGCATGCCGGCTTTGATCCAATGCGGCACTGTCCGGAGCGGAGCCGTGGCTCGCAGGGCTCCCATTGTGGCCGCTCTGACCGAGCAGGCGAGCAAAGTTGCCCTCTCAGCCGACTTGGAAGCCGCATCCGATCCCCCGATGCATTTGTTCAAGAACAAGGAGCCTTTCACCGGGACGGTGAAATCCGTGGAGCGCATCGTCGGCCCGAACGCCACTGGTGAGACGTGCCATATCGTCATCGAGCACAACGGCGATATGCCCTACTGGGAGGGCCAGAGCTATGGCATCATTCCTCCTGGTGACAACCCCAAGAAGCCTGGACAGCCCCACGCCGTGCGCTTGTACTCCATTGCTTCCTCCCGCTATGGCGATGAATTTGACGGTAAGACCGCCAGTTTGTGTGTTCGTCGTGCTGTTTACTGGGACCCTGAGCTCAAGGCTGAAGACCCCGCCAAGAAGGGTATCTGCTCCAACTTCCTCTGCGACTGCAAACCCGGCGACAAAGTGCAGGTCTGCTCAATTCTCCAGACATTGCTGCTTTTCTGCTTTTTTCATGTGAATGTGTGAGGTCCAGAATCTTCATTTTACATGTGATGCCTACTTACCCGAGTTCTTTATCTGAGTGAACCATGGACCTTCTTGTTTTATGTGATGGGTTCATTCTGTACTCAAATCTGTCATTTGAATGTGTGAGCCTTAGACCTGAACCCGAATGTCCGAATAATTCATTGAATTGTGTGAGTAGTATCTTCGTTCTAGAAATTCTAAATGCGATTACTATCTGTTGTTCTTCTAAGGAGATCTTTTATGTGAATGTATCTGAGAGCCGTAGATCCTCATTTCTGAGGGATTCTCGTTTCAAATGTACCTGTTATTCTCTTGTCCAAACCTTAACTCAGAAGAATCTCAATGCAATCGATCAAATGAATTTCTGAGTGTGGACGATGACTGGCTGGCAGATTACGGGACCATCAGGGAAGGTGATGCTGTTGCCAGAGGACGATCCGAACGCGACACACATCATGGTAGCCACAGGAACAGGAATTGCGCCCTACAGAGGCTTCCTCCGCCGGATGTTCATGGAGGATGTGCCGACATTCAAGTTCGGAGGTCTAGCATGGTTGTTCCTGGGAGTGGCGAACACAGACAGTCTCCTGTACCACGACGAGTTCACCAAGTTCAAGGAGCAGTACCCAGAGAATTTCCGGTACGACACCGCGCTGAGCAGGGAGCAGACGAACCAGAAGGGCGGCAAGATGTACGTGCAGGACAAGATCGAGGAGTACAGCGAGGAGCTCTTCGAGATGCTGGACAAGGGCGCCCACATCTACTTCTGTGGCCTGCGAGGAATGATGCCCGGTATCCAGGACACGCTCAAGCGCGTCGCTGAGTCCCGCGGCGAGAGCTGGGAGGAGAAGCTGTCCAAGTTGAAGAAGAACAAGCAGTGGCACGTCGAGGTTTACTGAGCAATCTTTATCTGTCGAGATCTTTCCTTCGGGAAGCGAGCTTTGATTGTTGCTGTGATGATTCATCTACACAAGACGGCTGCATTCTTCTCCTTTTTGCATGCTTTGTATGCTGCGCCCCATTCCATCGCCGTAAAATATGTACTATATGGAATAAGCGTTGGATTCTGTCAAAGCTTTTTCTTTTGAATGTAGATTTTACTGGGCTTTCGTCACTGTCGAGTTGTTGCAACCCTTGAAATGGAGGCTGATGTTGCATATCTTATTTAATTCTTTTCAAGTGAAATGCGTCTCGCACTGTTGTCGGTTGTGGCCCGAAAACGTGACACAGTTGTTTAGAATATCTCATGAATGAATTTTTTGAGAGAGAAGTTACGTAGACGTAACATTATAATTTCTTCAAGATCGAGAAGAGAGAATGCATTTCCAGTAGAGTTAGCCCTTGGACGCCCAGCCCCTCTGAAAATACACTAAAAAGCATGCCTGGACATGCTTGGGGGTATGAGGGTTAATCATATTTGCAAAGCATGCGGTGCTTTGAGTCCATCCCTTTCAAGGCGAACACCATTAAACATAATACCATAGGATTCCACCATCACCCTTCTCTCCTTGGTGTGATCACCACTGAATAAATGCCGTGGTTCTCTTCAAACTATCATGACAACTATCACACTTTCTCATCGTTTTTCACACAACAACAAAGCTGAGAATAGAGCAGGTGAGCCATCGAAGCTTAACTATAATAACTAATTATGGACACATCAACTTCTCACCCCTTTCGTGAACCCAACGAATAAAGTATATAGGAGCTAAATCTGGCTGTTTCTATTTTTGATAGCAAAGAGTAATTTGCACTTGTACAAATCCCCTGTAGATCAAATGCAGATTGGAAAGGTACACACCATTGCATTAACATGGGAAGTTAGCTCGAATTGTCCATGCGCATCTGACGATGTTTTCAACAAAAGTTTATTTGAAGAATGAGGAAAGTTAAGGTCTCATCACACCTGGCTGTAAGTAACATCTGAGGAGCGGTATTAGTGGTTTACTTTATGGTAGGGTTCACACCAGCGTTCGGGAAGTTTTTTGAAATATTAAGGTTAATTGCCTACATCTAGAAAAGGGCATAGGTAATTTCTCCAAGAGCATAGGCTACATCCTACAATGATGAAATTTGTAGGTGGAAAAATTGTAATATTTCTAAGTTACTGGCCAATTGCCTTCAAATCAAAAATTTAGTAGGTTGTAATCCTTCAAAAGTTTAATGTAATAGGTTTTGGATTCAATATTCATTCATTAAATAATTAATATCCTTGGCAGGAATTGAATCTGGTAGCCCATCATCCACTTGATGGCCAAGGATTCTCACCTCCAACATACCATCTCCTACAACCAAAGAAAATTGTATGTTGGAGGGATTTTCTATCTAAGCTCACAAAGCAGCTCCACTGCAATTTGCAATACCACCCACAACGTCATTTCTTTCTCTTTTTTTGTTAAGTCAAACAATGTATTGATCGTCCAAGGAATACATCAAGAACCAAGGCGGTTTTACAACGTCATTTCTACAGTGAAAGACATCGAGAACAAAAGCACCACATGCATACAATGAATTCAAATGATACTGCAGCTAGCACAATAAGATGCACAAGAAAGACTGGCTTCAGATACATGTCCGAAAACCTCATGGACATCTACTATCTACATACTGTATTCGTCATGAATTTAGTAAAGGTGGAGCACCACCGACCAGCCATAAAAGCCCCATCGTCCACATCTACATGACAATCTAGTGCATTCGACAGGAACCTGCAACCTCCTCTGCAGGATAGCATGCCTGGAAAACCACTCTTACAAATGATCTTGTCATCTTCAATTCGTAGGCCCTCCGATATTCTCCCTGACATACAAAACGAGAGACCATATTGAGTATCGACTACTGAAAAGCACAGGGAGCTCAAATGCCAACTTCGATGTGAAAGATCAAAGTGATCGTGCATCACAGCGTAGCCCTTGAAAATCAATACGAAGCCGCTTTTGTTTGATCTACTAGTGCGTTGTGCACGATGATATCGGCGCGGCCCACCACACACGCGTGAATATTGAGAATGCGATAAGCCAAGAACGATTTGCAAGATCGCGGCTCAAACAAGCGGGACTGCGGGAGAAGGAAGCTGGCGAGGAGGACGGAGATAGGGCAACGTTGTTGCAAGTTACCAGGGGCAGGATGTTAGGGTTTCTAGTTACTGGAGTTTCATTGATATTGATGTCCGTGGCACACCCAATAGCCCCGGGTATGAGCCTAAGGATCCATATTAGGACAAGTTGATTTCCTACATTGGAGAATTATGATTGGCTAAAATCCTCTCTTTTGTAATATCTATAGGCAAAAAATCCTACATTTTTTTTATTGGAGAGGCTAAAATCCAATGCTTCTAAATTTCCTTAGGTTTTACGTCCTACACTTTCAAAATTTTGTAGGCTATTTCACAATTTTCATAGGCTGCATTTGTATTAGACTTAGGTTCTTCCCGGACGCTGGTTCACACCAGCTGTCTTCCGTAATCGCCGAACCTACATGGCATCCCTCGTGGCAGGGAAATAAGAGCGGTTGTTAGAAAAGCAGTCAGCACTTAAGTAGGAGATAAGAGCAAGTGGCAACTTAAATTTGAATCTAGAAAACCGAAGATTTATGAGAGAAAACCGCGCTCTTAAGTAAATGAGCTTCCGGTGCTCCGGTAACACAAAGCGGGGTCTATTGTTGTGCCTAAAGGTAAGCAGTGGGAACGACAATCCACAAAATCATGCGCATGATACTGTTCAACCATGCAAAACTTTTGGCTCGTCGTGAAGATGGCAACTTCGTAGTTTCACGTACCTTACAAAGGCACAACGTTGTCTTGTTGCAGTTAAGGTCTCAATCCATCGCAACCTTTATACGAGCTACAATGGAGAACAGCGGCACTACGTCCAGATTCGGAACTTGAATGGAGAGCATCAACAGTTCAGCTATATTCGGAACTTGTCCAAGCGCAATCGCATGATGGTACGTAGTGATTTCAGAACCATTTCTCCTCTCCTATCTTGACCTGCACACACCACTTACACACTCTGATGCAAAAGTAAGTATTTCTCTAAAATTATTGCCGTTTCAAATCATACGTAACACCAATCCTTATTGCAGGTGCGGTGGTGACTGGTATTTCCATGCCGCAGCGCGTAGGTGGGGCTAAAAGGGGACTCATTGGGATGCCTCGAGCCGCTCCTCCGTGCTCTCCTCCGCCCTGCAGTAGCCAAGCCAAACGCATTAGAATGGATAGGGGACCGAATTGGAACCCTCATGAAATATTTGTGCTCATAGCTGCAACAAGAGAGATGTACCTCTAAGAGCTGGATGGCATTGACGGGAGGGACTTGATGACCCCGGATACAAATAAATGGATGAGGATTTCACAACAGTTTATGTAGGCTGGATTTTCTCCATGCTTAAGAGACGGTACAACTTGTAAACACTAGAGGAAAACAGTGGTTTGTCCACTGTTATTTTGCGTCAAAAGTGACGTATACCCATACTAGTCGAAATTAGTGTGGAAAAGTTGTCTACAGTGACATAGTGCATGTTAATCGATTTAACATACTTCCATCACTATTGACGTTGGGTTAACAGCGAGGTTAATAGTGACTCGTTTGGATTTTGGAAGAACGATTTTGCGTTAAAAATAACAGAACCGCGTCAACATTGGCATGTACGTCCCTTAGGGGAGGTACCTTTAGCACTTCATTTTTTTACCCTCTAGTAATATTTTAATGATTAAATATAGTCATGATCCATGTCAGCACGTTTCTTTTAACATAGATGACATTTAAAGTGACATGGGCGACATTCAAGTGTGTTACTTTTGACAAATTCCTAAATCCTACGTGGAATGCCTTGGTGACGTGGAAAGCTTATGTGGAGGATATGGGTGACGAGGACAAGTTGGTGTTTGGTCCTAGGGGATGTCAATAGTGACGTTGGCGTTCTTTTTGACGCAAAATTGTGTCAACGTGTGTTTAAGGAAACGTAATCACATAGCTGACGTGTCTAGTGCATTTATAGTAAGCGTGACGTGGCTATTAGGGTTTGACTTGGTCAATGATTCTAGAGATTTTCAATAGTTACGCGGGTGTCAGAAGTTAAATAGAATATGTTAAACTGTGTTTCAGGAAACGCGTTTCAAGAAAGTGCATGGAGCTTTAGGGTTTTGCGGCGGCCAGGTTTTCTACGTCAAAAGTGACTTGCGCGTCAAAAGTGACATAGGTTGTGTTAAACATTGTTTTTAGAAACGTCATCATATAGGGTACGTGAATGCGTCACTATTGACGCAAGTTTAACGCCGACGAGTCACTTTTGACGTTGTATAACGTAAACGCGTCACTAGTGAACTTGAGGATGACTTTCATCGGGGTGGATGAACAGAGGCGGCTAGGGTTAGCCGCCATAGTTAGGTCATGGTACTTTTAGGGAAGATATAAGCTAGAATCTCACTCTTGTTTTCATTTCTACACATTTTGTGTTAGAGTTCTATAGTTTTAGAGATTAACATGTTAGATTGTTAAAGTATGAGTTGTAGAGGTGTTGGAGTTTTACAAGTTTTTCTTCTTTCTTTGCAAATTCTCTTCTTCACATTTTGTGTTAGAGTTCTACAATTTTAGAGATTAACATGTTAGATTGTGTAAGTATGAGTTGTAGAGGTGTTGGAGTTTTACAAGTCTTTCTTCTTTCTTTGCAATTCTTAGGTTCTTCAAGAGTTAAATCATGATGATCTCCATTCCAGTTTGATTGAATGACGTGCCTTATTAAACTCAACGTGTCCGTGGTAATGTGTGTTGTGCAGATCAAGAAAAATCGAGCATGAGGAAACCCAGAAAGTCACTCTACGGCGGCTAGGGTTTCTACGTCAAAAGTGATGCGCACGTCAAAAGTGACGCGCCCGTCAAAAGTGACATAGGTTGTGTTAAACACCGTTTTTAGAGATGTCATCATATAGAGTACTTGAATGCGTCACTATTTACGCAGATTTAACGCTAGCGCGTCACTTTTTACGTAGTATAACGCAAGGAGTATCCTAGCATATAACACACATATGTAGTCTTTATGCTTTATGCTACTCAATATGTGCATCTTTGTATCAGTGGCTAATTTTCCATCTAATACAACGAAAGCACTGACCAGCTTCATGTTGCACTCCATTTCGTTTATGTTTATGTCAGAGTGTGTTATTTTTGACGTTGCATTTACTTTATCGATTGTGTCATGTAACGTCACTTTTGACGTTTTCATTTCCGTCATGTTGTGTCATGTAACGTCACTTTGACAGGAGTCTCTGTTTCTATTGATACATAACTCGATAACTCGAATGTCACCCTACGTCTAAAGACGTCATCCGAAACGCGTTAAAATAAATGAAATTTGTATTTAACAATGTTAAACAACGTCAAATTCAACGTCGGTGACGCATTCCAGAAACACGTCACTCTGCGTCAACGTTAAGACAATATAAGTATATAACGGATATTTAAATTCTAGTGCAAAATTATACGCAAAATCCAAGATCACGCCACGTGTCTAAATCTCAGCCATTAAGAATCTGCCACATCAGTACATTCTTCATCCATCCAAAACGACTGAGGCGTGTGCACGTCATAACCTACGTGGAAATTAAACATGAGAGATGACCATGTCATAGCCACCGTGAAAACTAAGTTACTTCGGAAGTTACTGACCCCAGGTAACTTACCTGCCCTAAGATGACGCATTTTGATGCAGCACGTCATCTTATGTTAAACGGTTTAGCACGTTTAGATGTGCAAGGTCAAGCCCAAAAGACGTCCGTGACGTAGTGAGCATTTTTGCGTCAACGAAATTGACCTGTTAAACTAGGTTAAACTGCGTTAAAACCCACGTTAAACTGTGTCCCTTCGGACACTGTTTTTCTCAAGTGAAAACAAAGTGGAACCAACTCATTCCCGATAACAAGCGTATTGCCGATTACTTGAGTAGGACCGGAAGAAACGTCCAAAACTACTGGGAGCTATCGACGACGGAGCGTAGGATAGATGGACTGCCTAGACAGTTCGCCCAAGATGTGTTGGATGGTATTCATGATTGGTTCAGCAATAGGCCAATGATTCAACCCCTCATGTGCGTGATTTGTTGTCGCCTCAGGATGCCAATTACCGGACACTGCCACATGGGCGGCATGAGTTAGGAGAGGAGTGCGACAACGAGCCGGAGGCCGATGATGCTGACATAACACAGCCAGAGGGTTTTGACACAACGTAGCAGTCAACTCCGCGTCAGTCACCACGACGTCCCATGGTCACTCCCCTACAAGGTACAGAACAGTCAGATGCGTGAGGGAGTCCGAGCATAAGGCTCTTTACAAGGATGCCTCCAGGGGTAACCCTACATGTCCTTAGCTCCTCGGGCACTAGCCAATACTTAGGCCAGATGCGCCCAAGGAACACCGCAGTTCTCATGAAAAGCTTGAGCGGTCATACTGTAATAGCGGAAGCAACCAAGGCTACAGGAGCCGTGATGGCGGCCCAAATGCCAATGCTTCAAGAGAGCTCGAGAGTTCAAAGATAGAAGTTCAGCTGAATTTATTTTTGGAATAAATGGAGTATCAACGGGAGAAGGACAGGAGAATGTATGAGAAGTCACTTGTTGCCAATGAGAATGCCAGACTTACAATTATGAAGCATGGTGAAATGGTGTCATGCCTCGCACACAACTTTCAACTGTGGTCAGTCAAGGAATGACCATGACCACCGAAAGAACATCGCCACATGAAGTTCATAGACCGAACCCCGACATTGGACTTTGACATCCCAGGCAGCACACACCGACGTTGACCACCTCTACCGTTGGCCCGCTTTTCCAGACCTACACCTTGACCTCAACTACCCAAGCAAGCCATACGGGACAGAGAACATGACTCCCCTCCCACCTTCAACTGTGGCAGCAGAGACACCCCATCCCTACAATGAATAGCCATTACATCACCCGGAGCCCCCGACCAGTACTGGACTATTTCCTACGACTCAGATGGACGTCTACGTTGCCCTAAACCGCTACTCCGACTGTTCCACGCAGCCCCCAGAAATCAACTCTATCTGTACAACACCAACGGATTGGCCTTAAATCTTTCCTCAGTCTGGCTACACCTCATCTACTGCATTGCCTGCAACTAGCAATGCAATCACCTACATAGAACTCCAAGTGTTAGTTTTGAAATAGTCATGGATTTTTGAAGTGATTTTGAATTCCCTGTGGCATGTGTTACCATTAAATGAAATAAAAAAACACAAAAAATAAATTGGACAAATGGATCGGTTTAGTGTACAGATGGAACTCACTTACATGTGCAGGCTACGACAGATGATGGCACTGGGTTGTGAGAAAAACTCCAAGTTGAGTTCTTTTGCATTTCCTGATGTCGCCGCTACGTGGCCACCGTTCACTTCTCCAGTATCCTGCACTTCGACATCTTCATATGTCACGTCTCCTTCCAAACCATCTCTTCGAAGAACCTGCAGTAGCTCCTCCACCTCCTCGTGGGATTGTTGTAGCAAGATAACACATCACAACATCGAGAACAAACATGACTGACAACTCTGATTTACCGATCAACTCCCGGAAGGTCTGCTTCAAGATACCGAAGGCGTTTTCAACTACACCCCGACCACGTCGCAGCCTACGGTTGAACAATGTCTTTGCAAGGCTGAGCTGACCTTGTGTGCTGTGAGGCACCATCAGCCATGGAAGCAGCGGGTATCCTAAGTTTCATACGAGGTATGGAGTGAAACCATCCATAGATAGTCCAGGGTCCATCAATGTCTTGGTTATGGCAAGCTGGTACAGACTAGAACATCGCAGCATCCGAGACTCGTCCGTGGAACCCGACATGCCTACATACAAATCAAAAAACCGTTTTTCGCTGTCCACTACAGCTTGACAGTTTATGGTGTACCCTCCGGACTTGAAATAGTAGTAGTCGGCAGGTACAAAGTCCAGTTTCAAAATTAAAACATGCATTCCGTCAATCGCCCCGACTACCCCAGACAAGCCACAGAGTTCAGAAAACTTAGTTTGTTTTTCCTGTAGGCGCTCGCCCGAAGGCCAAAGGATCTCGTGTCTGAGGCTTTCGTTGATTGCGTGCACCACCTCTCGAATAACCTTCGAGACCGTGCTCCGTCGAATCGCGAACACTTCGCTGCACACAATATAATTAGCAGCATGTGTTAGTTTGAACAGAGTGCAAGCAACGCGGATAAGGACCGGAATTGCGAGTCTAAACTTGGTGTCTTGTTTTTCAACATGCGGTCGCAGAACACCATCCAATGCAAACACCGATGGCTTCGTCATGCGGAACATCTCCACCCATCTTGTGTTGTCGTATCGATCGACAAGAAATCGGGAGAACCAAGTTGTCGACCTTGGTTTCACCCAGTATCCCATATCGTCGTCTAGGTATGAGAAGGGGTATAAAGCCTGAAATTGTGTAACGCCGAAATGATGAGGCTTGCGTAATCGAAGTGTGGCGAATCAAATGCGTACACCATTTGCGACAGCGGGTCTCGTCCATCTGCAGCAACCTCCACAGCCTCGACAATGGAGGGAGCCTCAAGCAATTGATGTATTCGGAGCAAAAGCAACAGCATCCACGACATGATAGTCAAACTCCCGGATGCATGATGTAGTGGCTCCATTGGGCAAGCACCATACACCCCCTCTGCTCACGAAGTGCTGCACTACACACAGTAGCACTAAGTACTTAACATTGGAGATGGTATGGTTGCCACAACCTATAACTCTAATGGCACATGGAAAAGAAACCTCTGAGAAGACGAAGCAACTTTTCAAAACACAACAATGATCGAAAGGAAAACCATCACAAAATAAAACAAAACACAAAAAATTACAAAATAGCGCCAATCAATTCATAATGCAGAAAATTTGATTGCACAAATGAATAGACGAAGGGAAGGTGAGATGAGAGAATCTCACGTGTGCGCCAATAACAGCCGAGACCGATTCCTCAAGACGCCGAAGCGTATCAGCACCAAATGCGACTCCAGCAATTGGCCCTCATACCGACTACGTTGAAAACGTGGAACCTCAACGTACACACTCTGGTAAACCCACAAAACCCATGTCGACACAATTATTGCAAATACAAAACAACCTCACCCCCCCCCCCCACAACCACGATGCCCACTAAAAGCTGTAAGAATTCTCCCGGCGCTGTGGAGAAAACCGGCAACGAGATCATATAATCAACAAGTACAAACTGCAAGAAGGAGAAAATCCAAACTCAACGCGTGAGCGACCACAGCAAAACGCCCAGAGACGAGAGAGACAGCGGCAATGTCACCCGAGTATGACTGCACCAAAAAGCGAATGTCACCAACAAACAACACCCCCCCCCCCCTCAACGCAAGTGTGACCAGTCACTTGTTACTTTCATCATTACAATCCAACGTGGCCAATAACCTGATAAGACCCCCCCTAGGTCTGAACGCTGCATGGGCAAAGGGTACCATAATACCCTGAACCAGACCCCTCTTCCTGCCGACAATGTGAAACCGCCCCCCACGCAAAAGCAACCGGCTATTAGGCCGTGTAGTTAAATTCTAACAACTACCAGGTGTGATGATACCTTAATTAGCCAAACAAATTATTTTTTGGGCAGTTAAGTTAGCAAGTGCACCTACTACAATTTGTGTCTATAAAATAGTTTCACACAAGAGCAGTAATAACTTCTGAAATTATAACTCTCGAAAATGAATTGGTGAGAGCATTACAATCTTTTCACGGGTGGAGGTGATAAAATACAAAACCCGGAGGCATGCTAGTGCGAAAAGTCTCATTTAAAAATTCTTTTTTCTATCTATGGTATACATTGGAAGATCTAATTAGTTGTACTTATTCAAGCAAGCACTTCAAGCAACTTCAAGCAATCACTAAGACTTAGTATGTTACTCAAGATGCCACCTTACTCAAGAATACATCACAATAAAGATTTCCCTACCATTCTCTAAAATCTTATAGTCAATGGAGGTTCACAATAATATACATCAACCTTGCAACAAACAAAGGTAGTGAAAAGCTTATAACATAGTATTGGGGTACTCAATAAAGGAAGTTTACTTGTCTTTCATTTTTAAATTCTTATGAAATATTTGCAGGTTAAAAATTGTTTGCTTTTTGAGTGCGAGGATGTTACAAAGTAACAAGGGGGATCCGAACCAATCCTTAAACTCATCATTCCCTTACAAAAATTCTAAAAAGTACACATTATAAGTTAATATTAATTATATGGCAATGCACATTTCTTTGGAATTGCCTTGTAAAGAATTCTTGTCCTTTTTGTGTTTAACCCCTAAATGTTCATGCCAATATTTAGTCAAGAATCATAGTTTTTTGGAAGCTTCCTTAATGGATATGTATTTGTACTAAAAACAATTATGAGGCTTAAGCATTTTCACTTTGAAGTGGAAATACTATTATTGCACCAATTGTAGTCAAGAGTTCACCAACAAGAAAGTTGTTCATCTTCATCTCAAAATTCCTCTTAAACTCAAAAAATCACTAAAAAATTCCTTAGCTCAAAAAATAGCCTTGCAATGGTGAAAACTGCCCCATATTTTAGAAAGAAAGAAAGAATAGTCCAAATCTAACTCACTTGCACGAAAATCCATGTTGTGTCTTTAAGACATATTAGATGACATTAAGATTCCTAGAGCAAATACCAGACTTGAGATGGATTCCAACTCAAAAAATAAAATCAATAGGTGTAGGAGATACAAGTCCTCGAAGACCATGCATTTTTTGGGTCCACTTTTAAAACAAAATACTATTATAGATTCAAATTTAAAAAAGACCATAAATTCAAATGAAGTCTTGTAAGTTGCTTTTGACTCTTGACTCATCAACCTCGTAATGAAAATAATTTACTATCTTAAGTTTACCAAGAAAATCCTCGATCTTTTGCATCACTCCAAAATGGTTGATTGGGTGCTTGGTGTAAACAAAATACATTACAGTGCCCACAAAATGTATACATTCACAACTCAAACAAAAAGACATGCCTAAATTTTCAAATAGTTGCTATTCTCACAGAAATTTTCTAAATTGCAAATAGAAAATGCTTTTAGAGATTTTACGTAGATTTCTTCATCATCATTTGAAGAACTCTCAATAATAAACTATACCCTCTTCTAATTTAATATAACACATTTACAACAAATTATCTACTGATTACCCTTAACTTTCATCACAAGCTACTTATGCTTAAGCATCCCACAATGGAGAACTTCCACCAATTTTGAGAATTGTAGCCAGCACAATGCCATTTGTTTACATGCAACTGTTATTTAGAGTTTTTTAGAATTGTACCGACCAAAAAGCTCTACTTTGGACTTTTGTACTCTAAATACACTGTTACAATGAACAAGTGCAACTTCAAATGATCATATCTACCACATAGAATAACCAAGTTCCATGAAACTACCACCCAAGGTATCCAAAATGTAGTAAAGCTTATCAAAACCATCTCTTGCATGCTAATCCAAGCAACAACATGTGTAAGAAAAATCCATTAGCAATCAATGTACTTTAAAATATGCATGTGATGTTTTCAATAGAAGGCAACATTAATTCTTCTTACGCCAACTCAATTCAATATTTGTGAATGTGAGCCACATACATATGAAGGGCATCAAAAAAGGTTTTCAAAGAGATATCAAGACTTTATTTCTTAACAAGCCTCACCATGTGAAAGTCTTCATATGAGCTATAGGTAGATACTAAAAAGTGCGTTAAAAGATATTAGAGGTATTAGATGATTTTACACTAATTGTTTCTTTACACTAATTAAGAACATCCCTTTCTAATTGCACCGGACTTGGGTAGGCCAATATTGGACGTGCAATTAGAAAGGGATGTTCTCATCATTGGGAACGGAGGCGAACGAGCAGGGAGAACAAGTCGCACAGGGAACGTGACAGACTCCAATCACTCGGACTGCTCTGCCTCTGCCTCACCTTCACTCTCGTCGCTGTTTTCTCTTCCCCCGATCTGGCAATTTACCGTCACAGGTTCGTATCTCTCGCTGCGCTTCTGTATTATCCGCATTCTATGAAAAATTTCCAACTTTTCAAGCCCAATTTGGTGTGCTGAGGTGCTTATTTGCGCATTTCCGCCATTCAGCATTAGAAAGCGTATTTCATAACCGGATACACCTTCGGTACCACTGAAGCTTCATGGAAGAGAAATTGGTACGACCTTGAAATGCCGCCGATCGGCCGATCACAAAACTCTAGGATCCATTTCGCACTCTGTTGCGTTTAGGGTTAATCAGGCTTCCAAGGTTTTACGTTCAGTTGTAGATACTGCGCTTGATACGGGATGCTCATGCCTTTGCCGTCGGAATTTTCTTCGATGGACTTTGAACTAAGATGCGAATCGCAATTCTAATTATATTGTTCTACTCGATTATGATGTATCTATCACTCTTTACAGCAGCAATGTCGCACCAGGTCTACAATGTCGCCAATCTTTTGATTAAATCTCGAAATTCTTAGGATGATTTTTTCGTGTTTAGGTTTACTTGATTGTCGAGGCTAGCTCTGGATTAAGTGTTCTTGTCGTTCTGGTGAGCTGAAGATCTTTCATAAAGCGCATTCTATCTATTTGTTACTAGAAGATTTGTGATACTGTATGAAGGCTGTATCGTTCAAGTATGAGAGAATTTTCAAAATACTGTAAAATGTCGCTGATGCAGGATTACTTAATGGTGCAGGATTTGGGATCGTTATTCAAGGATATGTAGTAATAATCGCCATGTGTTCAGGTTAATTGAGTTGTAAGGGATTTGAGATACTGCTGAAGATTTTACGATAGCAGAGATCTTCTATCCTCAAGGGTTGTTGATGAGTACTTCGCATTAGTGTGCTGTGGATGGACTGTTTACATCTTGTGGTCATGTGTTGTTGAAGCAGATTCATAGACACAGGTTTATGATTCATTTGTGAGGGAAAAATCAATTTCGGGGGCCTCAAGGAGGATCAAAATGGCGCAAGACCCTGGGGCATCGCTGATGGATCTGATAACCTCAGATCCCGCACCTGCTGGCAATCCCACCTTTCCTCCTCTTGGCAAGGCAGAACGGCCGTCTAAGAATGTTCCGCCTCGAAAGTCAAACGTACAGATGACGCCAGAGTTGTTACAATCAATCAAAACGTCAGTCCCTGGGAAGACCGGACTTGGCCTTCCTAAACAGAAGAAGAAGGTACCTTTTGCCATTCTTCGCTTGTTCACTACTACCTGTTTACAAGAGAGGTTCATATTGGCTCGTCTTTATCATAAATTTGTTAATAAACTATCGTGTATCAATCTGGGAAAGCATGGTCCTAATTTTGCAGCTCGTTGAACGGTTTGAACAAAATAGCTTGTGATGGTACAGATGTTGTCACTTTGATGAATCGTGCTCACTAGGCTATGGCAAAGTTCATTCAGTTTTTTGAAACATACAAAAAAGAGAAGACGACTTCTGGTGTATCAATGAATGAGCTTAACAAGTTAGCGGTGTGTAAACTACTTCTGTGCAAAATTGATGGCATGGTTGAGGACAGACAGGTGTTTAACGAACCTCTTTAGACAATTGCTGACTATATCAGGTGCATATATTCTTTGCATTCTACTTCGTTGAATATTTACCTCACTGTGGCCGTTTATGTACTTGCAGCCACTTTCCTACTCACACCTTGCCAGAGCTCTTCAAGAACTTTCAGCTTCCCCTGATCAGGTCTGTGTTTGTTATCGTAGTTGTGCCTCTATTAGAAATGGCATGCTAATATTTGAAGCCATTCTGCATGTGATTGCATCCTTTCACGTAGGAAGTCAAAAAGGACTTGTTGATCCTCAACATCTGAAGCGATCAATATGACTAAGATTTCTTTGGTGCTCTCAGAAAACGGCTGCGAAGCAGCTTGTGCACCAGGTGTTTCCCAAGCTTGCCGTTTACAGCTCCGTCGATCCCTCTTTGGCTCCCTCCCTGCTTGCGGTATGCTGCTCTTCCAAGTCTTTGTTCTGAACTTTCTAACGGCCTTGCTTTCCCTTTTTGGAAGCCACCTTCTGTTGTTTCTTTAGGTTATGCATGAAACATGTTTCCTTACATTCCGTGAGATTGCGTTTAGGCTGTGTGATAGTAACCGTTCAGACTGCCTCTATTAAGGTTGCAATATTGGTGGTCGAGTGTGACTGACTATGTTGTAAACTTTGAACGACACGTGCAGCTTCATAAGTCATCGGAAGACAGAAGCGTATTGCGCTATGTTTACTACTTTCTTGCTAGACTACTGGCAGAAAGCGGTGCCCAAGGTGTTACACCCGGGGGAGGACTACCAACACCCAATTGGGATGCTTTGGCAGACTTGAACCTCGCTGGAGGGACTGTAGTCACTCGAGCAGAAGTTGTGCCACAAATTATTAATCAGCTCACTGCTGAAGCTTCAAACGCAGAGCCTCTATGTAAGTAGCATTCTATGTATGTAGAATTTGGAACTCGTGGATTCGTCTACCCAAACCAAGTCGTCTTATACCCGTTTCCACTTTCTGGTGTTTGACAAGGTAACTTGTTATGAGGTGGATTTGACAATGACACAGGACGTGACTGATTTTCAAACTTGCTTTTTCTTCTCTGAAGTGCATCCTCGGCGTATTGCTGCTCTTAAGGCACTTAGTTTTGCTCCTACCACTAGCAACGATGTGCTAGCTACCTTATATGAGATTGTGTTCGGCATCCTGGACAAGGTCAGTATCACTACTCCTTCCATTCTCATGTGTGCTGGTAGTACCGGTTGAATGGAAGCCTTTGCATGTGTTGGTATCATCGTAGCCTTCTATGATTAGGTTCCTCTAGTTTCCACTTGTGCTCCTTTTCAGTAGGTGTAGAAGAATAGATGGTGGTTTTTCGATCATTCAGTCAGTATTGTTGATAACATGTTAGTAGCGAAAGGAACTTCCACAATTGCTTCGGCTGGTATTTGGAAGAAGCCAATGAATGGTCGTAGACAGATTTGTTTCCTTTCATCTCGTGCAATAGATACGTGACAGACAACTGGATGCAGGTTGCTGACGCAGGGAAGCTGAGGAGGAAGAAGGGCATGTTCGGGAGACAAAGTGTGGACAAAGAGGTGATCTTAAATGGACCACTTTAACATCTGCCTTTTCGTAATTTATTACAATTTAGTGGTTACTTGTCAAATTATAACTCGATTTATCATCAGAGCTGTTTCAACACTCGCGTTTCTAGCTGAAGGCGGTTGTTGTATGCAAACGTTTCGTTGTCTTGAGCTTTGAATGGTGCTGCTGGCAGTCCGCATTACGAAGCAACTTGCAATACGCTGCTTTGAGCACCTTGCGACGCTTGCCGTTAGATTCCGGGAATCCTGCGTTCCTTCACCGAGCAGTTCAAGGGTGCGCTAATATATCAGTTTTATGTATATTGCCCACGAAGAGTTATTCAGTTCTCATTCTGAAAATTGTTATGTAGAATATTACTTCAGCCGTGAGATGATGCCAGCTTGTAACGAGTGTAGGGCAATCTTAATAGAAAACGCTTAGAACAGATGCTTACAAGGATGCTCTTAACATGTGAATTTTGTTCAGAATTGCTTGTGCAGATCCTGTGGGAGTGAGACACGCATTATCCGTGGTTCAGGAGTTGGCCACCAAGGATGTTACTGCAGTGGCCATGGCTGTAGGTAAGTGCTTTCACTCTCATATGGAGGAATCTCCTTAAATCGGAGGCTATCATCAGGGTGTCTGCCTGTTGATTGAAACGGATATCATGCTCTTATTTCTTATACTAGTTGCGATATTCTGTCACTCATTACGGTATCCGCGTGGATCTATCTTTCCACTGAGGGCTGGTTTTGGAATTGTACTCCTTCTCATTGTCATCACCATGTTTATGTGGGCACTGACAATGATAAATTGCTTGTTTTTTGCTTGTTTCGCTTTGTCTGCAGCGAAAGTTGCGCTTGCTGGAGGTAACTTTTCAATCATATTCTGATGCAAGTGTTCAGTTACTCAAATTCGTGAGCATGATTTGTAGTGAAAGAACTTATTGCGAAGTTGATTTGTCGGGAACGTTCATACAATAGTGTTACGATTCGAGAAGACTTCCTAAGTATCTGCTACCTCTGTAGGTTCCTTGCAAGAAGTGCTACAGATCCACGACGTCCTTGCCCGTGTTTATCTTGCCCGGCTTTGTTACATTCTTTCTCGAGCAAGAGTTCTCGACGGTGAGTTTCCTTCCTAGGCCTCTCGATATGCCCGATGATTATGGACTCCCTCTCAATTTGAATGCCCATCCTTGCAGAAAGACCTGAGGTGAAGGGTCAGTTCACAACCATTTTGTACCAGCTTCTCTTGGATCCGAGTGAGAGGGTTTGCTTCGAAGCCATCTGTTGCGTTCTGGGGAAGTTTGATGCCTCTGAAAGGTATGTATGGAACTCTGCACCTCGTCATCAAATTTGTGAATCAAATTTCTTTTGTTATGTGAGGCGTGTCTTGATAATCGCTTGCGTATGTGCAGCCTTGAAGACCGTGCAAATGGTTGGGGTTTGCTCACAACTGCTATTCTCAAATTTCCCGAGCCTCCCTCAGTGGCAGGTAAGGATGCTAGTGGAGCAGCCAAGGATGGTGCTTCTAAAGATGGAATACCACCAAGAGGGCCAAAAGATCGTCAAGCCCCAAGGCCACGGAGGCCTCAACCTTTGATTAAGTTAGTCATGCGAAGGTACGATGAATCTAAATCGACTGTTGCTTTCCTTTGAATTACAATCATATTTGTAGTTGGCTATGAGCATTTTAGATGAAAAACTCATGTTCTACCCACTCGAATATAATTGGACTACTTGAATTTTGAGCAGCATCGATGATATTACCCTCAGCGAAGCCGATTGATGTGGAGATTTTTGAATTTTTCCACATACAGTTTCGAGAAAATAATAATTCTCTAATTTGAAGATCGCTTATTTTGTTGTTTCGATTTAGACTTGCGTATCGAAGATCTGCATTTTAGTCACTGAATTTCAAGAGATTCTGATTCCTTGTTGTGTTGAATTTTTGATTATCTAACCTTTTTCAAAGGTTGAATATGCACTACTGACTGCCATCTGCTTTTATACTAACAGTATCCTGATGTGCTTGCCATGGGATTTTGTAGATTAGAATCTGCGTTGAGGAGCTCTTCTAGGCCCGTGCTCCATGGAGCTGTACGCATTGTTCAAGAGCTTGGGAAGAGTAGGGCGTCTGCAGTGGCTATTCGGGGGTACACTGTTGATGACATGGCTCAACAAGATGAATCGATGATCAATCCTACCGCTGATCTTCATAAAGTAGATGATGAGGCTGGAGATGCTGAAGCAGGTACTTTCTTGATTCTAATTGATTAGTTTCACGCTTTGGTGTTTCTCCTGCTTTGTCGATTTGCTTTTTTTGTATTTCTGGGGATCTGAATACCTTATTCGTCTATGCAGGTCATCGCAGAACAGTGTCAATGTCTGCAGGTGGAAAGGAAACAATATCCAGCATGCTTGCAAGTCTTGTAGAGGGCGTTCGAACTACTACAGCATGCGAGTGCGTATATGTTCGAGCTGCAGCTATTAAAGCTTTGATCTGGATGCAAAATCCTTATGAGCCTGTCGAGGAGCTGAAGGCAATTATCACTGGTGAATTGGCTGATCCATCCTGGCCCGCAGCGTTGCTGAACGATATAATGCTCACGTTGCATGCACGTTTCAAGGTCAGTACGTCTAAGAATTTCCGTATCCGTCAAGACGAGACATATTTTCTTTCAGAGCACAGGAATGCTCGAATCTGACAGCTTAACTTTGACCTCTCATTGAAGATGTCAACCCTTCAGATGTGTGGCTGTCACTTTAAGCAGTGGGAAGCACGAGTTTATTTCAGAATGTTCTAGTTGACCCTTCACAAGGTCTTTGTCTTTGTTTAGTAAAATCCTCTCAAACTCTCAGCACATCCAGATCGTTGCCGTGATTATCTTTCCAAACTCTTGTTTACCTATGTCTGGTCTTGACTGAGTTTGATCATCACCTTTGCAGGCCACTCCAGAGATGGCAGTTATATTGCTGGACATATCTAGGCTATTCGCTACTAAGGTTCCCGGTAAAATCGACTCGGATGTGTTGCAACTCTTATGGAAGGTACTGAACTTACACATTTATACACTGAGAATTAGCTTCGGATTGTTGAGATCTTCACCTGGTATTAGTGAAACTTCTGCGTGCACGATCTAATTTTGTAACCACATGTGCACAGACTTGCCTCGTAGGGTCAGGGGCTGATGGAAAGCATAACGCCTTGGAGGCGGTCACAGTTGTGCTCGATCTTCCACCACCCCAGCCGCTACAGATGGTTGGAGGCAGAGCAACAGATCGTGCCGATCCGAAATCGGCCATTGCTCTTCAACGACTAGTACAAGCAGCAGTAAGTGTCTCCCAACCAGAACTGTCCTCATGCAACTGAGAAAGCAGTTGTGTTGCTTGTTTTGCCGCTATTTAAGTTACCAAAATTCAATTAGATTCAAAGTTGCCAATTTACAGTGATCGTATGTCTCTCCATTATCAACTATCAACTTTTGAGTGTGGGTAAGGGTCTTAGTTTCTTTCACGTTGTGCTCGGATTTGAGGTTCCGGTAAATGAACATGGCTTTCTTTTCTTTGTGCATATTTGCTTAGCATTGCTGACTGTTTGAAATGATCAGGTGTGGTTTCTTGGTGAGAATGCGAATTATGCAGCAGGGGAGTATGCCTGGGAGTCGGCCACTTCTCCCAGCACCGCTCTTATGATGCTTGATGGTGATAAGATGGTGGCTGCTGCCAGCTCTAGGAATCCAACACTTGTCGGGGCTATCACACGTCTCCAGCGATGTGCTATCAGTGGCAGCTGGGAGGTAAGAGCGTGCAATTTCGTACACATTGATAGTATGTCTGGTGCACTTCCATTGCATTTTGTGCCAGTGTGTACTCTGTGCTCACTTACAAAGGTTACATTTGCCAGGTTCGTATCATCGCAGCCCAAGCTCTTGTTACCGTAGCAATCAGATCCGGTGAGCCTTATAGGCTTCAGATCTATGAGTTTTTGCACACTCTTGCTCAGGGAAGAACAAGGGAAAAAGTTATTGGTGCAGAAGCTACCAACGGAGAGGACCAAGGAGCCAGTGGGACTGGACTCAGCTCTATCATTGCACCTATGCTGAGAGTCTTGGATGAAGTTTACAAGGGTCAAGATCAATTTGTCAAGTATGGCATACATTCCTTTGTCCATAAGCGTCAATGTACTGTTTCTGGTGTAATTATGAACCAAGCATGACTCGTTTACTTTTTGAGTGCAGGTAGAGTGCTTGTTCCTTATGTATAACATGTCCTAAAAGTCTGTTGTACTTTGATGCAGAGACATGAGGGAACATGACAATGCCAAACGAGAATGGACAGACGATGACCTGAAGAGACTGTATGATTCACATGAGAGATTATTGGATCTTGTATCACTGTATTGTTATGTTCCTCGCTCCAAGTACCTGCCCCTTGGTCCTACAAGGTAATCAATGGGTCTGACTTTGCTCATTCTTCTAGGATATCACAATGGCGTCGCTAGAAATCAGAAATGTGTCATCAGTGATACCCAAGGATATTATGAGAAATACTATAGAGGAAGGAGGTTCATCTACATCTGAGCCGACCAGTCTTGTGGAAGTCGCTTTGACCGTCTTACAAACTGAAGGCTTCGGCGGCTTCGGCGTCAAGTTGTACCTGGGTCGGAAGAAGGATGGTAACAAGTTGATAATTATCTCTGATGTAGGATTTGTGTGGTTTGTTTTATTGCAGCGCAAAGCTCATCAATTTGTACCGTAATGAGCACCGGATCGACGCGAATGCTGGTTACAATGACCCAGCCGTAGCTACGGGAATATCAGATCTGCTTGATGGAGGTAGAGGGAGCCGTGGAAATGAGGAGAATGCGTCGTCAGCGTGGGGTAACAATCAACCTGGCGTAGAGAGGGTACGAACTGCCTCCTCTGCTGTTTCACTTCTTCTGTTCTGGAATAGTTTTTCATTTCACTTGGAGTCTTATTCGGCAATTTAAATATAGGTTTTTGTTTATTTCATCCGTGGTCACATGCTGGTCACAAATTCTCTCGCGACACCGAAGTTGTTCCTGATGTGTCATGATAACATTGGATTGTACGTGTAGGTAAATGCCTTCATGAAAGGTGGAGGCACCGATGCTCCTGAGGATGACGCAGAAGAAGAAGAGGAAACACGGCCTTCTGTCTCTTATGATGACATGTGGGCCAAGACACTTTTGGATGGCTCTGATAGCTCGGTGAGCTTAGTATCTCATTGTGGCCTTGCTTTTTTACATCTCCAGTATCTCAGTCGTGTACGTTTGTTGACTTCTCATGGTATAGAAGCCACCTCTTGCTAATGCGGGTGTGTATGTGTGCCACAGGATGACGAAGGAGGGTCATCTGGCTCTTCATCTCCAGGTTCAGCTGGATCGTCGAGAGCTGGCAGCACGCGTTTCCCTGGAGGATTGTTCACTGGTGGCCAGCCTTCACGTCGGGTATGGTGTTTTGAAGCTCGCTTAGTAGTTCAGAATGTCATTTGAGTTGTTATTGGTTGAAGCTTTTCCTTCGAGTTTTTGACAGCACTTCTCCTGAAAAAGAAGTCGTGAACAAATAAGGCCACTCCAGATTGATTACAAAGCTACTCGAATACTCAAAGTATCAGCTTGGTGTTTTGTTTCTTTTGTAGGAGGTTGATAATAGGTTTCATACCTCCACAGTCGGTTCTGGTATGAGAGACATGTCGACCAAATCAGATTCACCAAAGGTAGACTTGCTCACATTGTCCAGACTTTTCAACTTGAGAGGCATCAGAAATAATATAGCTTTACGCTTTATTACCTTGTGTACTTCCTTTCTTGACTTCATTTGCAGTTTTTGATCGTAAGACTTTAAGCTAAAGAATCCCTCATGACATTTGCAATCAGACATCTGGACGGAAGTTTGGCACTTCAGCGAGGAATGATTCAATGAACTCGGATAGCACTACTCGAGACTCTCCTCGAATGAGTGTTGATGCGGGCAGTGACGATCGTCAAGAGCCTCAATTTGGCAAAGCACTCTATGATTTTACTGCCGGTGGTGATGAGGAGGTACTTTGTCTTCTCTCCTTCACTCGGGTGCTCATATTAGGATGTTATCTTGTGCCACCTCAAGAGTCCTTGTATTGATGAGGCATGAAGACGTGCTCAGCTTACTTTTTTAGACGAATCAACATTTGTGTTGGGTCTAGAGTATCGTATTCTCACGAAGTTTGTTATGGTTGCAGCTCAATTTGACAGCAGGAGAAGAACTAGAGATTGAGTACGAAGTCGATGGGTGGTTTTCGGTTCGTCTCTGACCCATATATACTCTACACCTCTCTCTCACGATCACCAAGTAGTCCAACTTGGTCATACTCTCAAATGACACCTCCAAAGCTACTCATGCCAAATAAAAGAACAGTACATCATAGTTTTCGAATGATTGTCACGTGAACTCTTGTTAAATTGTTAACATATTTCGATACATCTAGTCTCACACCACCAGTATCTGCATAACGCAGACCTCTACTTAATCTGAAAAGTGCATGAATCTAACACTGTTGAGTTTGTTTCTCATGTCATTTTCGTTATTGTGTTCTCCTCACTATCAATCACAATGTAGTTCCTTCTAGAGCTATTTGATCTGATCTATGTTCTATAGTCAACTTGCCTAATTCTTGGCTGTACTGCAGGTGAGGAAGAGAAGGCCTGGACGTGACGGAAAGATACAGGGACTTGTTCCAGTTCTTTACGTGGCTTATTAGTGAATGTAAGCTTCAGCCATTGGGGCAACTTCTTTAAAACGTCTACGTTGATAGAGTAGTATGTTGTCGTTTGTTGAAACATGTTCCTTCCACACTGATGTGGTCTATTCTTTAGAAGCGAATTATCATAATTGGGAACAATGATGAAGACAGTCGATAGTCTAAGCGCTTTTCGCTTAGGCTCGACTGGGCATACCCTTATTCCTGGTGGTCATTTATTGACTTTTTCAAGAGTGTAAGCACTTTTTGTGCATAGGCAAAGTGGAAGACTATACCAAGTGGAATCATCAATTTTAGACTCTCCTACTATTTGTTATGAATTGATCTCCTTAATTGGAAGAAACTAATTGTGTACCTTTGGTCCCAAGTAGTGGTACACTAGTGAAAATGGCACTAAAAGTTGAACTAAAAGGTGTCATTGTTCAACTTTTTCCTAATGCACAAAAGGCACCTAGTCATTGTTCAACTTTTTCCTAAACCAAATATACCTTACAAAATGTGTGTTGTTTTCCTATATCGTTGTCTTCACACCCTTTTTAGAAAATAATTTGCCTGAAGTCATAAAAGTAAATTGAGTCTCTAACACTTTGCACGGCCACTTCCAACTTGATCACCTACACGGAAAAAAATTATGACCAAGATGTTTGAAGCAACAATCTTCAAGTTTCCCTTTGCATCATGGAGACAATATTTCACCCAAAATAACTTCTGACTTTGAACATTGTGATCCCACAAATGGTGCAAATTCAATAGCTGAAATTTTACATGATAATACTAATAGTAGGTAAGTTTGAAATCCGACCGTTCAAACTACAAAAAAAATTATTAAAATCAAAAATAAAAAATAAATCCGACCATATTTCAATTTGAACAAGGAGTAAAAATATGCACTTTTTAGATTAGGAAGTCCAAAAGACACCTTGGATAATTAGAGGTGATCTTTAACCCCTAGAGATCCACGATGTTTTGGGAGCTTGAAATCCTAACACTGACCACTATGTACTAACAGGGGTATGTTCAATATTTTTGAATTTTTTTGATAATTTCAACGGTAGGATCTTGAAGTAGACTACCATCGGTAGTAGTGTGAAAAATTTCAACCGTTGGATCATCATTAGATGTGAGATCATAACATTTGAAGTTGACTGTAAATTTGTTTTTGGCCTTGACGGTAAAAGCCGAATCGGTGGCCGTGGTCATTTATGAGTTAAAGAGTATTTGAATTTAATTAATCAAAGAAAGAACCAATATGGTGACTCAAAAAACTGAAAAAGTATATTTACAAAGTGAAAAAAAAGGACTGTAAAGAGCAAAAGTTACAAAGATGAAAAGGCTTATGTTAACATCAACCAAGTGGGACCTTAGGGACGTACTTTTCAAGAAAACCTGAGAATTTCAAAAAGGAAAATACAACCTTTTTAATGTACACTTTCCTACAAGGCAGGAGGTCCACAGTTTTGGTTTAATTTCATTAACACCAAAAAGTACTTCCTGAACAGTATTCTAAAATGTCCCAATTGGTTGCATACCACTGAGTTTTGTAGGAGGGTTGAGCTAACAATTGAGTGGCTCAATCCTGCACCCTCACTGGGACTTGGACAGGACATCCCTCAAGGTGAGACTTACCCCAGCGCCTGCCCTCTCATACTCCCTGCCCAACCAAAATATGGCAATTTTTTTCTTTTAAGTCTTCAACTACTTTTTTTGAAATTTTGAGTTTGGAAATGGGATCTAAGACCCCATTTTACCCTTGGCAACCCTACCATGGGATCATGATTGACATCAACGATTCAAAAATAGGGGGCAAATTTACTCCCAAATTTTTATATGGCCGAGCAGGGTTTCGGGGGCAGGGAGGGAGGGACACTGGTAAGTCTGAGCTTGGGGGATGTCCTACCAAATCGCCTCACTGGGCACCTTTGGTTGAAATCATCCTCCCATTGTTCTTTCTTTCCTTATAGATATTCACAAATATTATACAGAGTTGTAGACTCTCCAGGCTTGTGTGCTATGAACCATATGTATTATTCTTAAATCAGTAAAACATTGACTAATTTTTAAAATATAATGAATAAATAAATAATAATAATTTCAAATGAAATACGGGCAGTCTTGTACCGTTGCTTTAGAGACTAGAAAGGTTTAATGGTGGATGATCACGTTTAAGTTGTTCTCTTTTTATACTTAAACTTCCAAGTGTTCAATTTTGAGATGTTGTACAATTTCTAAGACTTTTACAATTTGCATCTTTGAGAGATTATTGCAAGGGGCTTAGAGATTTTAGAGATTATTGCAAGGTCTACAGGAGTTTATGAGCTCAAGAAAAAACATCTTACATTCAAGTTCAATGTTTACACTAAAGTTGAAAGTTAGTGGCATAAGAATGAGACAACTGCAAGGGGGCTTGGTTCAAACTATGAGTAGTTTAATATTTCTTTTTGTATGGTTTGTTATCAAAATATTGGTTACATTCAAACATTAGAAATTCAGATTATTAGTTAGTCTAATCTTCTACTTACTCCCCCCATACACACAGATTGCTTACATGATTAACTTCGGTACAAATTCATCATTTGAGCCATCTACCGTAGCATATAGTTTTGTCTTTTTGAAATATCATAAAGTTTGTTCAAATAACCAACAAATGATGACTTTCTCTTGCCCTCAATAAATACAAAGAGTCATTGTTCAAACTCTATAATTATCATATCATCATAACACCACAAAGATATTTGTAAGCCACTACTCCACATGTGCCAACATTTACAAGAATTTAAAAAATCATTTTTGCATGGTGGTGGTATCCTGCAACCACAACCCATTAACCTTTCATACCCTAAAAGCACCCACAATTAAAAAAAAAAAAATGACCCAAAAACAACCCACAATTAAAAAAAAAAAAAATGACCCAAAAACAACCCACAATTAAAAAAAGAAGATTAAATGACCCAAAAACAACCCACAATTAAAAAAAGAAGATTAAATGACCCAAAAACAACCCACAATTTAAAAAATAAAAATAAATGACCCAAAAACAACCCACAATTAAAAAAATAATATTAAATGACCCAAAAACAACCCACAATTAAAATAATAAAAATAAATGACCCAAAAACAACCCACAATTTTTTTTAAAAAATAATTAATCTTACAACAGTAGCAGTCGGTTAATCCCAGACAATGAGAGGGACAGTGGGAACCAAAGGGGAAAAGAAAAGGTAAGCAGGAATAATTAATGGAATGTTCCTGGAAAGAGCAAGGCCCCTCAGCCACCGCCAGAAAGAAAAGAAAAATGGGGGACCTGCAATGATAAAGATAAAGACAACCATGCTTCATCTCCCCCACTGTAGATTTTGAGCATGTGCTTGAATGGTGGCCCTCCTTCCTAAACGCAGACCCTAGATAGTTGCATTCCGTGTTGTTTTCAATTAATGAGTGGCCATGCTTTAAAGGTACTCAATAACCAATCAATTTCATATTATCTAATTGGGGGGATTAATTTCTGATACATGTGTAAAATCTAGGGATTTGGATCAAATCATGAATTCTAAATCTATCTTTGAAAGCTTTGAAAGTGGAAGCAATATGGTTACGAGAACCAAGTTAGTCTAAAATGTACACCTTGAGTACATTAGAAATTGAAGGTGGAATCTAGAATGTAGTCATTGCTTTGATGGGGTTAGTGAAGGACACTTGACAGACTTAACACGATGGTAAACCATATGAGTACACACATAGTGACAATTCAGACCTCTAGTGGGTATAAGTTGCTGCCTTGAGTATATTCGTTGATGTAGTGGTTTTGTGTACGTGGTTTGTGTACGAAGACCACCACGTGGCTTGTGTGCAAAGACCACCTTTCTATGATATGGATAAGGATGATCCGGTAATTACGATGGTAATATGAGTAAACCCCATGAGCACACTAGAGAGTGGCAATTCAAACCTCAGGTGGGTGGGTGATCCAAGTTCCTGCTTTGAGTATATTCGTTGATGTAGTGTACGAAGACCACCACGTGGTTTGTGTACGTGGTTTATATATAAAGACCACCTTTTTATGATATGGATAAGGACAATCCAGTAATTAAATGTAAATCAACGGAACGAAGTTGTCAAAACTACCAAGTTCAAAATGAGAGAGCTAGGATTTTATTTTTATACTAATAATCTAAACATGACCTAAGTATCACACGAGTATCATCCAAGTATCGGATAGGTATTATACAAAGATTACCGCCAGAAAGAAAAAAGAAACCCGGCAACGATAAAGATAAAGACAGCCCTGCCGCTTCATCTCCCCCACTGTAGCCTCGCCCTCCACTGACCATGCACAGACAGTGGCAGGGATTTGATGACTCTAGCTTGGATTAATTAGTTGCTGCGATCAGAATTGATTCGCTCCCGAAGCTGCGGTGAGTGGCTGAGATTCATCGCAGTTTAGCAAGCTTTGGGATTTGTCACTACATATCTTGTAAGAAAAAGTGGGAGGATGGCATTTGTTTACGAATTGTGGAGTCCTGTAAGTAGGGAATGGCGTGTGTAAGAAAATTCGTCTTCACCCTCTTGCGAGATTTTCGGTCCCTTTTTTAAGCCTGGTGCGATATGCCGTGTAAGTATTTCGGGCCGGAGCCTCGGATATATAGAGTAATTTAGTGGCAATTCTTTTCATTGATGCTAGGGTTTCGACTTTTTCGCGTCTGAGGTTGCTTTTTGGTTCTGGTTCAACCTTTTCGAGTTTGAGAAAATCATCAAGTGAGCGGTCGGTGTTGCGCCAGTTTACCTTTTTGGTGCGAGTACTTTGCTCGGGAGATGCGGAAGGAGGAGGAAGCCAGCCATTCGATTTGACTAGCTCAGGGACATGGCTGCTGCTGGTTCTTTGAACAAGAGAGTCGTAGCGTCTCGATTACAACAACAATAGCGTCGTGCTTGTAGCCACCACTACCACCTTCTCTCTCTCTCTCTCTCTTTCAACAATAATAGTTAGTCAGTGGTGTTGTGTTGTATTATAGGCCTCTCAACCAATTCTTTCTCTTTTCCCCCCCGCTTTTCAGCACTTTGCGTGTTGTTTCTTGCTCCGATCTGTGGAATTTTGGCATCAGAAGCTCAATGTAGGGTAAGTAGGGGAGGGATCGTCGACAATGGTGCGGATCTTGGATTTAGGTTACGCAATGCTCAAGCAGGAGGGGTTTGATTTGTAGTGGATTCCGTTGAGTAGGGAGTTCGGTCAAGATGCAGCGGAATTTTTCCGTGGATGATATTTTAGGAACATTTTGGAAGTTGGATACGAGCCAGGGGGAGGCGAAGGGGCCAGTGGTTTCGATTCCAGAGGAGGTACAGGATGATGAGGATACGCACATACCGGTGGTGGAGTCGTTGCGGACGATCGAGGTAGACAGGGGGGGTAGTATGAATCGGTCGGCATCGGAGTACGCATTTCAGGAGTTTCTGAAAGTGAGTGAAGCGAGCGGGGGGTTTGCGCGTCCCAAGAGCCGGTTCATGACGAATGAGGGCATCCGAGACACGAACGAGGACGACGAGGAAGACGAGGATACAGACCCTCCAAGCCCGGCTAGTCCCGAATCGCCCGAAACCTCTGATAATACGAAGACCGAGATTGTTAGCCTCTCCAAACAGGGATCCGATGAGGTTGACAAAGCGATGGTGCCTGCCAACTTTGTGCTGCCGAAACTCGAGATTCGGACCCTGAGCGGTGTGGTCGATCAGGAGGAGGTCAGCGATGCCTTGAATCCTTTGTTTTCAGGTATTCGAGATGAAGTGGAGAAAGCGGCTACAGCTACCAACAGCCCGCAGGAATACGAGTACTTTCTCAAGCATAAACTTGATATCGCTTGTGCTGCTGTTGCCCTTACTCGGGTGAGGTCATCCTTACTCCCTGTTATGTTTCTGTGCTTATTGTAGCTCAGAATCCTTCTTCAGCCTCCCGGTGCTTGTGAAGGACTGTTACAGTGGCAGGACCTCAAGGACAGTTTTAGGTGCGCACATCGACTAGTTTAAATAGCGCCAGTCTCTCCCTGATTTTAGAGTAGGAAAAATGATAGCTGTTTGACATTCTCTGCTGCTGTTTTTGGACATTAGTCTGCTGCTGGAGGAGCGAATGCGGAGCCACCCAGGTCGCAGTCAAGCTATACTCCTGTACCTTATGGTGAACTTCTGAGCTTTCTCTGGTGTGATGGAAGTGCTGTTTTGATGGTTTAAATAAGAATCGATGTTTGTAAGCGACTCTCGTGAGGTCCCAATCATCAGCTTTTGGGTGATCTTAGGTGGTGGTGCTCCTCTTGGGATACCTGCTTTGCCTCCAAAGCCTGAGTATGGGGCTGTGGTTCCCCCAACCAGAACTCGAGCTATCACGAGTGGCTCAGATGTTTCTGAAGACGAAGAATCAGAGCTGGGACAGAATGTGGCACCTGGTGACATTAAGCGTGTGAAGAGGTGATCACTTTCTCTTGATTTTGTTGTAGCCTCTGTTCTGGGCGAAGGAGGTTTCTCGCAATCTTGAGTTTCGTGCAGTTTTCACAACAACGAATATTGCGAACAGAAATATCACATGTTTGGAAGTATTTTTTCTGCTATGCTATAGATCCCGAATGTATCTTTCTGAATTATGTTCAGTCATTCTAATTGTAGGCTGATATGTTGTCCGCGCGTTTCAGAATGCTTTCCAACAGGGAGTCAGCACGACGATCACGGAGGAGAAAGCAAGCACATCTGACTGAACTTGAGACGCAGGTATGGTTGGTGAAAATTGTCATTGTACGTTAATTGGTTTGTTGAAGTTGGTACATCGACTATGCTTTTTTAAGTGTTACCTTAATGCCGTTCATGTTCGACTCTTGTATGTACCGCCTATTATGACGAAGGTACTCTGAATTCACGAATATAGATATTTTGTTGTTGGGAAATTGATTACCTTTTCTAGAAATTTGTAGTCTCCATAGTTTGCGTAAATCTCTTGGGTATTTGATGCAAAGGTTATGATTTAACATGCTGCATGACTCAGTTACTGATGCGATTTTGTGTCTTTTTCCAGGTTGCTCAGTTGCGTGCTGAAAATTCCACAATTATGAAAAGGGTTGCGGAGATCACCCTCAAGTTCCAAGAAGCCGCCATGGAAAATCGCGTGCTAAAGGCAGATGTTGCATCTTTACAAGCGAAAGTGAGTGATACTATGCCATGTCCTTCCTCCTGTGTTCAGTTCTGTAAGTGGCTGATCACAAATGTCTACATTCTGCCCGTTTTTAGAAGTTGCATTAAACACAATTTTGAGAAACTTATTACCATATTTATCTTACTGATGATAACCAACCGTATTTGTGTTAGTTTGATTCGGAAAGTAAAAGATTATCTAATAAGAATGATCATGCAGTATATCGACAGGAAGGGGTGCTTTACGTATCAGCACCCTGCTCCAATATTGTATCAGCATGTATCATAAAAAAAGGATCAACCCGAAGAGTATATGTCGTACGTTCTCTGTAGGGACATTCCTATCATGTTTTTAAGTACACACGATTGGTATAGGGTTCATAATTATCAGTGAGGGTGCTTCTATCTTACATGCATGTCTGCAGGAGATGTTTTCTTCTACTATCTTAGGTTCGAGAACTCTGTAGTTTCTCATAATGATGAATCATGTTATGTACAGCTGAAGGTTGCAGAAAGTATGGTACCAGGGACAAACAACGGGCAAACAGGGACAATGGAAATGCCACACGGAGGCCCCAGATACATGGCATACGCAACAGGGGGCAATGGCCCGCACTATGTGCAACAACAGGCTCCTTCGGTTGTGCAGCAGCAGCAGCAGCATGAACAACAGCAGGGAGGAGGATTTCCTGGAGGCAAAATGGAGCAACAGCAGGGAGGAGGATTTACAGGAGGCAAAATGGGTCGGACGCCGTCCATGCAAAGGGTAGCAAGTCTGGAGCACCTGCAGAAGCGCATTCGAGGAGGGCCAGCGTGCAACAATCCTGCGTGGGGTGGCCCCTTCGAGGCCGATGGCAATTCCATGTTGGAGCAACGGGAGGATTGACCTTCTGATATTGTTACCCCATCTCACCATCTTAGTTTTTCTCATCTTCTGCTACGTCTGTGGAGAAGTTAGTTACTGCTAAAGAATGAAATGACAGCAATCCAGAAAACTAAGGTGAATGATCTGCTCTCGGTCTCTCATTCGAGGAGTAGGTTGTACAGAAACATATAAAAGTCCAGTGGGAACTTGTTTGTTTCACATTAATGGACCCTACCTAGCATGATTCACTAGCACCAGCGGATTGTCTGACTCATTTTTAGAGGGCATTGATGTGGGATTTAGGAAAATATTTGTACTTTTAGAGTTATTGTAGTGTCATTCCATTGAATCTTATTTACTTTCTGTTCATTTCAGTAGCTATGAGAGCATCAATGTCATTGGTTCCTTGATTGTTCGTTGTCTTATGCATCGGAGGTGTCTGACTGGTTCTTGGATTGTGCCGTAGTGAGATTCACCTGCAGGTTACAATCTATTGTTTTTAAATTTGAGTGAGCAGTATGCAGTCGAGTTTTCTTTCTTCTTTTTTCTTTCAAAAAAAGAAGTTATTATCATTCAATATTATTATTATTACTAGTGGGACCCGTGCCGTTGAGCACGTTCAACTTGGATTGCCTAAAGCTATAAAACATTCATAAACTTCAAATAAGTTGATACAGAAAATATTAAAAAATACATATCAAATTTATATATTTAGAATAATAAAATATACATCAATGGTCTCAAACATGGTCTCTATTTTATTTTACGATAACATTCCATTGGATCATTCCTCAAAATGGGTATTGACCGTTGGAATCCCCTTACTCTTTGTAAAAGGGTATTATAACGTTCGTTTGCAGGTTCACTACTGAGCAACCGTAGGCCATGAGAGTATATCTCATAATCTGTGGACGAAATCTCACTGTCTTCATCAAAAGGCCCTATAATCCAAGATGCTATCCTTAATGTAACATACACATCAGTAGCTAAACTAAATTTAGCTACTTCTGATCCATAAACACTCATTAAAGATGGATCCACCCAAGGCCGTCTTATTCTATCTGCATCCAATTCTTTTTGTGATGGATATACATAGTTGGATAGCAGAGGAAACTCTATCTTACATGCAAATCCCCAATCACAAACACCTATGTACATATTATCTTCTTCTCTGTGTAATAAGATGTTGTCGGGAGACAAATCACAATGTATGCTACCATTTTTATACAGAAATAGCATACCAAATAAAAAGTGCTAAGACAATCGGATTCGTAGTCGTTGAAACAACTTCACATTGTCAGCATCCACTCCTGGCTCGATACGTGATTTTCCATTGCACTTCAAGACCATACTTCTCAAAGTTCCAGCATTCCACCATCGCATATATCCATGCGGTTTAGAAGGATGTATGGCAAAAAAATTTATAAATAGAGGATGGACCAAAGGACAACTTGTGGCTTCCATATTCATTGATTGAAAACTATTTGTATGAACATTACTAATGAAGGCTTTACAAGCGTACTCCTCTTCTCTTGGAATGAAATCGACTCCTATTATGTGACACTTAAAAATCACACCGTAGCTACCTCTAGCAACCTCCCTATTACCGTTCAAATCAATAACCTCTGCATCGAGTGGAAGGAAATGCAACAAAGATCCATCTAAGAGATCTTTGTTTATCCCATGTACTAATCTACGAGGTTCAATTACTAATCCTGTCAACTCGGCATCAAACCATGAAATTTTAGTCATTATTGATTCAAAATTGGGATCAAAAGGATCTAAAACTTGAACCATCCAATTTTTTAAATTAGTGGTACCACTATTGACCTCCTCACGAATAAGACTTTCAAATCTATCGAAGACATTCGGTTCTTTTTATTGAGAATTCTTCGCTAAAAAACACATTTAATATTATTTTTTCAAAATGTCTCTTATATTCTCTAACCCCTTCGACTTGACTGCTTAAAAACATACGTTGCAAACTCTGTTTAGATAGACTTTTGAACCAATTTATGACAGTTTCATGAATTTTAGCAAGACACGGTCTAGAAAAAAACCTATCCCGATCTTTTTCTTTCTATGACGGGATCCACGGGTTCCGGATTTTTTTTTTCGTTTTTAGGTTTGTTCCGCATTGACATTGCTAGGTCCAACATCAATTGGACGGGGAGGAGACCCACTCGAACTACTCGTACCGCTCATCGTGAATGATATCAAATACTCTACGGTTAGTCACCAACTTACAAACTTCTAATCAAAAGAAATATATGAAAATGATCCAAGAATAAGTACAATCTACTTCTAAATAATTTTTATAATCAAAATACACAAAAGAAGTACAATCTACTTCTAGTTTTTTTACTTTCTATTCCAATATTAGATCTAAGTAATAGAGGTGCCTATTTCTTTCTAACACATTTATATCTTTTTACTGTCTAAATATATAAAAAAACTAAAGACTACTTCTAGTCTTTTTATTTTATATTCCAATCTTAGAGCTAACTCATAGATCTTCCTATCTTTCAACCCTAGGTCTAAAACAATCTTATCTTTTTACCAACTAAACATCCAAAAGGGCTATAGCCTAATTTTGGTCTTTTACTATCCACTCCAATCTTAAAAATCTCAAATTGAAACAAATTTTGAAAATACAGAAGACCTTGGAAATTTTTGTACTTTATTCTTGAGGCCGCCTTAGCAAGCCAAGAATACAATGAACATGGATCATTTTTAAATTTTGAGCCAAAAACTGGTGAGAGGCCAGTCTCCAAAATAAAAATTTGAAGAAATGATTGTAATAAAAAGTTTTTAATGCACAAGTTCCGCTTGAAACTAAAAATTTCAACAACAGTATTAGTGAAACTCAATTTGACTTTTTGATTTATACCATTAACACATTGTATATATAACCACGTCCATGCCAAATTATAATCTTAAATTCTTAATTTAAACCCTCCATCTAAGTTTCTTAAAATAGCTAAAACCCATTTTGGCTTTTAACCCTTACACGCCCACAATGTCGAAAAACGACATTTTGGATGTACTCCAGAAACTTTGAAGAGCCATAGCTTCTTCATCCGGACTCCGTTTTGGATGAAATCACTTGGGTTGAGTCCCAAATCAAGTCTAGTTTGTGTGATAAAAATTTCAGACCCATACAATGAAGTATTAATTAATGGCATGCATTTTAGTGAAGGCAGCTTTCATTTTTGGAATTTCAAACATGGGGCATGTTTTACCATTGCAATCCAATTAAGTGAAATCAAATATAGTTTTTCATATATTTTTTTTACATAATCATGATCCTAAAATGAAACCTAAAAACTTTCTAGTTGGAAGATTTTTAATTCAAATACTTTTGGTATGAGATTTGCAATGATGTTTCTACAATAAAAAAGTAAACAAATGGATGATTTTTGAGGAGCTAGATCTCCTTCATCCACCGTTGGATTTCGACTTTATTTTTGGGATGGATTCCAAATCAAGTCTAGTTTTAGTGGTAGAAACCTTGACTAAATCGAAGATGTATTGTAGATTAGGCATAGATTTTATTACAAAGGGTCTAGTTTTGGACTATTCTTCCTTTGTAAAGATTTTGGCAAGATTCACCATTGCAAGGCTATTATTTGAGCAAAGATATTTTTTTGATGATTTTTTTTGGTTCAAGGTTATTTTTTAGATATAGGTGAACAACTTTCTAGTTGGAGATTTTTTCATTGCAATAGGTCTATTGGTAGTATTTCCACTCTAAAGTGAAAATGATGAAATTTTTGTAGGTGTTTTGAGTCCTAATATGTTATGATCTCGCAATCTATGAGGGTTCATGACTCAAATTTTGGTCCACATGACCCACAATAGGTCTATTACAAGATTGTACGGTTGAGATCTAGATGGCTTGCCTCTATTTTCATCTATGACATTGTTTTCAAAAATGTGTTTCTAGGCTTGAGACCCCTCTTGGGCGTTTAGGGGTTAAAGGCTTTTAGAAGTTAATATAGTATAACAAGAAGACAAATTAAAAAGAAGCAATATGAAATATTAGATATCATAATGATTCTTTTGTAATCAAGAATCTTATAAATAAAATGATAAGTCAACTTAATGTAATTTGCAATTTTGAAAAAACCAAACAAATTATTAAAACTTATAATAAAAAAAAAAAAAAAAAAAAAAAAAAAAAAAAAAAACTTTATTGTAATAGAATTTCAGAATAAACAACATTGACAGTTTTGAACACCGTATCATCTTGCCGTAGCAAAGCCGCAATATGATTCAAGAAGTTGCTCTTGAAAGCGCAACATATAGTTGTCCATGATCAAAACCGGGATTCGAATATCTAATCCTACATACTTTTCGGATTGCCCTTGGGACTTATTAATAGTCATAGCAAATGCCAATCGATCGAAATTGCCGCCTAGTGAAATGAAAAGGCAAGGCGGTAGAAGATGGAGTTAAAGAAATTCGTGGTATAAAAACATGCTCGCCAAAGATGTGGACGAGAAAAGTAAACGTGCTTCTAAAAACACGTGACGAGAGCGCGTGAGAACCATTCTAGCTCCATTGCAAAGTCCCCTGTTTAGGAGCAAGGTTTCGCAATAAAATAATAGGACATCCAATTTTCAAGTCGAGTTTGGCCAATGGAATGCCGGACAAATCCAATGAGTTCAAATACTCGAGATGGATATGCGGCATGATTATCCGCACCAACTTCAACAAATATTTGAATCAAGACTCCTAAAAGTTTCGAGATTGCCGGGAAATATTGCAAAATCTCCTTGTTGATCAAATCAACATCCAGTATTACGAGCACTTAAAATAGTCCGATCTCGAAAATATTGATCCTCATGAGAAGATATATCGCCAATGTTGTTGTAGATATTGTCGATAAGAGAGATCGAACGAGAAGAAACAATATTAATGCAAGTATGCAATAGAATCATACTGCTACTTGAATCATCAAAATTAGAGCCATCGCCTACTTTTAATAACCATTGAGCATATTCCCTATCTTCATGCGATGCGTTTGACAAACGCATATTGATGGAAAGGGGCAAGATTATAACATGTTGCCATATTATAGATCGTCAAGGCGGGCTCCAACAATTTGAGGTCCGGAACCTCTTGGAATAATCGGTAGGATTTGTCGGAAGTCACCTCCAAATACAAAAAAGTAGCACCACCAAAAGGAGAATTCGAATCACGAATGTCTCGTAATGATCGATCCACTGCTTCTGCACAATGTCGGTGTTGCATAGGAACTTCATCCCAAATAATCAAAGAAGCCTCACGAAACACATCCGCATATTCGGAGTTCTTGTTTATAGAGCACATGGAGTATTCATCAACTTCAATAGGAATTTTGAAAGTTGAATGAGCAGTGCGACCTCCATGAAGAAGAAGTGCAGCTATTCCAGAAGAGGCAACACATATGACGATTTTCCCTTTGCTTCGCACGTTTGCAGAGACTATGTTATAGAGAAATGTCTTTCCTGTACCAACGGGGCCATTAACAAAAAATACAATACCAGATTGGTCCTCAATGGAACTCAAAATGGCATCATAATTATGGCGTTGGTCTCTATTTAGAAGAGGCTCGTGCTCCCGAACATAAAGTTCAAGTTCTTCACGATTCCATTGCAACTGTTCATTGACAAATCGGTTACCACGATGACGGGACCAATTTAGAGTTGAAATTGGCATAGGAGGAAACAAAGAAAGGTTTTTGTTTGACTGTTCACGTAATATTTCATCGATGAGAAAAAGGCCAAAATCGTATACTTCTTCTTCACTTGGTTCAGATAACTCATAGAGTTGGCGAAGACGATGACGCAAGTCATCACACATATGAGGACGAAATTGTTGCCATAATAACTCGGGATGAGTGGGGTTACATTCCGAGAGTATGAGCACAAACAAATTGCGCAATGATGCACCTAAGACGCATAGTAGATGCTTCTTCCAAATCGTATCCACTCTCCATCGTCTTGTAATAAGCCTAGAGCGTTACAAGCATCTTTAAAGGTTCCATGTACCACTCCATTCACCGTCCGTAAATCTTCAAATGAGCGAGGCCCAACAATAGTTGTCAATAGGAGTCGCAAGTAGAAACGTTCACCTTCACTTGGTCTTGCAAAATACAACCTACCGATTGCAAAGCCTTTTTCGCGGATCTTCCATGTGCTCTCGGGTTGTCTCCAAACGTAATCTTTGGGAAACTCTTGATAAGTCAATTGACGGGCATTTTCATCCGTAGCACATATTCTAAAAACTCTGTCAATCTAGTTCTTTGGACTTGGCCGCGATTCAAAATAGTCATAGGATCATCGCGAGTATTGAAAACAACACGATGCATCCCCGGCAAATGTAAATGTAGCCTAACAACATTGGGATCTTCTTCGTGCATCGTCATCTTGAAGAACGCCGCATGACCTCCGAGGCTCCAATATAACGTGCATCTAGGTATTGTTTGATCTCATCTTGTTCCTCCCCAATCCTCGAGTAGCCCTGTCATGACCTTTATAGATGTATTTATGAATATATTTAACCGCTTGAACAGATGCACAAACTTCAATATTAATATGGCGGTCATACTTTCGAATCAAATCGGGGTTGTATGGAACAACATGGCTATTGTTGAAGAAAAACCCATATTTTTCAAAACTACGCCCATCGTTGCGTCGACGATAAAGAGGGTAACCATCTTGGTCCATTGCGAGTTTGATCTTGGAAAGATTTGGGAAAGCGTTTTGTGCATTGTCCGGTCTCGTTGAGACATCGATCACGTGTGCATGGTCCATGGACCATGTGTTTTAGAACCATACCAAAAAGTTCGGGATCCTCTTGTTCATCGGGGAACTCCGCACATACTCTTCTATCAACTTGACCCGGTTCTCTTATCTTGTCTTCATTGGCAAGAAAGATTAGAAAGTGCATATGGGGCAAAGTCCGCTTTGGAACTCAATGACATATACATGGGCAACATGATTTTCCAAAACACCGCATCTTTACGATATCGCCCACGAGAGCATTGCGTTTAAGTTCAAATACGCGTGCTACAATATCAGCCGATCAGTGCAGTTTGTCCAAGTAAGAGAGCTTCTTGTATCTCACGCCAATTCGGATTTGCCGTCATAGTTCCAAAAATATCTGGATGTTGGAAAAATCTTGTTATGGCCATGGAATCTTGAAACAATTCAAACATGTTGCGAGCACTACCAATATGACTTGAGGGAAGAATAACACGGCGCCCCAGGTTTTCAAGATTCATATTTCTTTCTCCATCACCTTGTAATGCATCAGCAAGACCTTGGTAGAGATCGGCACGCAAATCCGATTGATTCATTCGAATATAGCCGAGTCTGTTTTGTTGATTCGATTCCCAAGCATCAACAATAAATTGTTGAAATAACTTCCCGCCACGAAGAATGGTAGAATATTGATTGCTCATGAGAATAACCGAAAAGCAAAATATTCTCTTTGAGTCAACCGACCTTCACCATTAGAATGTGTTAGATCTTCATGCCATCCAAGTTCCCCAAATGGAAATAAAAACCACGAGTGCAATGGCAAATAAGCCGGATGACACTCGTTAATACGTTCAGAAAATGACCTTCTCCTCTTAGTCGAAGCACAATATCTCGTGTTCCTTGTGGTCGATCTTCCTCTCCAGGTATTAAAACAACTATTTCACTGCCAGCCGGAAGATTGTAGCGTCTTCGATCCATTTGGCCTTCAAAATGCAAATGCGCAACAACATTTGGAATTCTTCGACCACATTGTGGGTTGTCGTTGTTGTTGTTGTTCGAACTCCATCGAGGATTTGATAAGCTTGTTTGTAGTGTCCATGAAATGCATGATGAGTCCGTAATAATTCTTGAATCTCCAACATGGTAGTTTTCGTACACTGGATTACGCTCCATTCGAATGTTGATTGCCTCGGTAGTATCAATAAAATATAATTGAGCATATTTGGTCGTTTCACCTGTGATGAGGCAACAACGATCCACTCAAATGTCTTAATTCTCCATGAAATTTAAAGACATATGGACCATTTCTCGCAACATGTGTGTTGGAGTTTGAAGTACCAAGAGAAGTAAACGCAAAAGCGGCGTTGTATCTCCGAATATTTCTTGAAATTCTTTAGCTTGATCATTTGTCACATTCAAATAATTGGCGCAACCGTTGTGGAGGATCTTGTAATAAAGGAAGGTTCACCTTGCCTTTTAGACAACAAGAACCAAATCTTTGGATTTCGATTACTTGAAGACGTTAATCTTTCATCACTCCAATGTAGTCCTTGACAATAACTACAAACTCGATCCATGGAACCCAAATAATGGGCGTCAAATCCATGGGACGAAAAAGTGTCTCACGTCTTGCATTTTCGTAAGCTATTCGTGCCCTCCCCAAGCGTACTTCATGTGCACCGCCATCTTCTCTAACTCTGCTAATTCTTTCGCCGCACGTCGCCTCAATAACTGTTCATACATACTTTGACTTTGCTCCTCGGCAACACCTCCGGCTCTATGGCTAGAAAGCAAAGACTCTCCTCCTACCAATGAATCGTCCATTTTTCATGGACAAAAAAATATATGTCACCTACAACATTCCAAATGTAAAAATATAAGTTTAGGATATCAAATACTTATTTTCAATATCAATTTAAAACAAAATATCTTAAAATACATATAAATTTCAAAATAAAATAGGGAATATGGCATATAGACACTTTCAAGATATTTGAAAAAAGTGTTTGAATTATTAAACTTTTTGATATCATCAATTATTCAAGTATCTTTCTACTATAGAGAAAGGGGATACTTACAACATGCATAAATTAAATTCAAAGACGATAAAATTAGAAGCATAAATAATTTTCACATTTTTAATTGGTAACAAAAAATTTAAGATTTCAAATTTCATCATTGAGATTGAAATAACACAAATTCAAAAACCTTTGAATAAAATAATGAATTGACTTAAAAATTTAGAGCATAAACTTTATTATCATCAATTCTTCAAGGTTCTTTGTACTTTAGTGAAAAAGCGAAGCTTAGAACAAACATAAATTGAATTCAAAAAAGATAAAATTGAAAGCATAAATAAACTTCACTTCCAACATTCATAACAACAATTTTAAAAAATCAAATTTCATCATTGAGGTTGAAACAACACAAATTTGAAAACCTTGCAATAGAATCAAAAGTTTACTCAAAACTTAATAGCATAATAACAACAATATATTATTTTATTCCAAATAAACGCTACACTATCAATAAAAAAGCAAAAACATCTAAAGTCTATTTGAACTACAACATCAAACATTAATATCTTCTTCATCAGTTTCTGAAATGTGACCTGGCGATTGCGGCAACGGAACTGTATTTTCTCGAGCCAATGCTATATTTCTATTCAACAACGATCTAGCACGTTGTTCATCTGCAAGCCTTTGCCTACGAATATTGAGAGCAACTAATCTATTACGTTCTGATCGAGATTGTTGCTCAATTCTAATTCTATTCCTTGTTGCACAAATTGCCAATGCCGCATTTCTGTTTCGAATCATCCGTTGGCGCTGAGAGTTTGCACGTCGGACCAAAGCTTCTTGTCTGTTCATTTCGACCGTAAGAAAACAAGATCCGGAATAGTTTGTCACATCACTTGAAGGAATTCCTTGATCCAATAGTGCAGGAATTGGCCCTTGATAGAAGAAAGAGCTACATGATTTATAGAAGGTTCAATTTCTATGCATAAAGAAACGAGTTTGGAATCTCCAATAACTCAAGCTAACAATGAGCCTTGAGGTGACATAATCACGGAGATTTCGGATGGTTGTTGTCGTCGTACTCGATCTCTAGCTATAGCGTAGTGCACGCAAACTTATAGCTTCGTGATGAAATTGATTCATATTGATAATAATATGAAACAATGTCTTGTAAATGTTCTGTAATATAAAATAAAATTAGATAAATTTATCAATGTACAATACAATATTCAAATTCAAAAATCTATTGAATCTATTACAAGATTATAATAAAATTGAGAAATTATAAGATAAGATATGATTTAATATGTAACATCCAGATACGTGTATCCTCAAAAAAATAAATTATTTAAGCATCTCATAAATAAAAGATAAAATTGAAATTGAAAATCTATCTATACATCATGCTTTAGATGATACGTTATATCACTAAATATAATCAATGAAATCAAGGCATGAAATATCAAAAAAATTTATTTCAATATTATATGTGAGTATTACCTACATCTAATTGAATAGAGTACAAAATATTTCAATCCGTTGTTAAAATAATTCATTAATTGCGTAATATAATACTTGAAATTTTTAAAATATATCATTTTTTTCCTCATTTTGAGTTTCTAAAAAAACATCTTTAGCCATATATAATTTGATTTCATTGTGGTGCATGATTTTTTAGGGTCTCTTTAGTACTTGATTAGAAAGAATAAATTAGACAAACTTTAAAATTTATAAACAAAAATATCCTTATTTGTTTGTCACATGATTAGATGTGGTTTTAGTTTTCTAAACTTATGAAGTTTCAAGAAAAAAAAAAACAATAATCAAAGATATTGCTCAGGCAATTTTATTTGATTTTTTGGTTGAAAAAGTAAGTTATGACCTACTTACCTACAATCCATAAAATCAAGCAAATAAAACATCAAAAATATTTATTTTAATATTATATTTTAGAATGACCTACTCCTAATTGTGTAGGATACAAAATAATTTATTTTAACCCCTAAAGTCCAAAGGCCTCAAAATGACCACAAACTCTAAAAAAACAACCCTCTTTCAAAGCAAGGTGCAAAATTTCAATTGATGTAATTTTGGGGATGTAATCGTACGATCTACTACCTTACTTGTACATGTATATGTACCCTAAATCTTAGATTTGAATTCCTCACCCTTAGTGAGATCATAATGGTCAAACTTGAATAAAAATAATTTTTTTCTCTTGCTGCAAAATGTGTTTGAAGGATTAATTTGAGTTGAGGCTCTTCAATACTTTGTCCCTAACTGGGTTTGGATTATGTCTATTAATTCTTACCCTCAAAGGACCTATAGAACCTTTAGAAATGCGTGATTCTTCACATAGAGGTATGCTGAAATTTAAATACAAAGGCTCCTTTAGACAGTAAGAAAGGCATGTGAATAATTATTGGATAGAAAATCCGAATGGTGAGATCCTGCCTTGGTACTTTATTTACACACTTACAAAACTAAACTTGAAGAGAATTAAAATTTCAAATTGAGGTGAATTTTTGAAGTTTCTGCGACTTAATTGAATTTGGGCAGATTTTGAGAATACATGGGCATACACCACAATTTGGCCAATTTTGGACAATTTTAAAATCAAAATTTCAAACTTTGACTACAAATATCTCCTAGAGCATGATGAATTTTTGAGCATGAATAGTCTTTTCTAAAAGGTATGGAAAAACTCTACAATTTGCGAAAAAATTAAGCTTCAAGCGCTCTAAATTTAGTAAGTCAGAGGCTGACCAAGGGAAACCGACCATAGTATGATCAATTTTCACTTTAGCAGTTAATGATCAAATAATTGATTAATTGTGGAGTATAATGCTTGCAAATCCCAAAATTCATCATTTTTACCCTCATCTACAAATGGATCTTAAAAGAACTCTTGAGGCATATAGATGATTCCATTGAGGTGTTTGATTTATTAGGGTCTTTTTAATTGACCAAATGAACAAATTGAACAAACTCTACAAATTTAACAAACAAAGTTCTCTGATTTAGGTGGAGACACCCATAACCAACAGGTGACCAATAGCCGATATATCCCTAATTCCTAGATTGTGAAAGAATAGATGTACCTCATGTGTATATATTGGTTATTGGTTCTAAGGTACTTTTCACTTTGAAAAATTGTACAAGTTTCAATATTGGGAGATAATTCATGAAAAAATGCTCATTCGTCATGAACCTTATTTTCCTCTGAACAAAAATTATCTCCTTATCAATAACCAAAGCTTTGATATGCTAAAATGCCTTAAGTTGTCGGTTATAGGTGTCTGTACTTTAGTGTGTCCAAAAAGTGATACCCCAATCTCACCTTCAGAATAAATGTTCTAAGCTAACCAAATTAACAAAAAAATACAAAAAAATATAATAATCACAATTTTTAATCAACATTAAAAAATCCATCACACTCCAAATAACCTCCCTACCTAATTATAAAATTCAATGGGCAAACTTGTTTTTTTACTTACCACAATGACCAAAAATGTAACGATGGGTAAAAAGTAGTAAAAAGTAGTAATGTGATGCATGTCGGTCGTTCGCGATTGTCCAAGGGTTTTAAAACCTTCGGTCAATCCTACAACATCCGCAAATTCCACTCCCGGTACAATCTAAGAGCTCAAATGCAATATAGCACGAGTCCTTAAGACTAACGGAAGTGGAACAAGTAACAAATAATTAAATAGATCTCACTTCACACCACTTCGTAGAACTCCAAAAAGCTGTACATGAGCTGCAAAATAACAATAATCAATAAATAAGTGCCAAACATTGCAAAAAACCACTCTTTCGTGGTTTAAAACTTCAAAATCCAATATCAATAACAAGAAGACTTCATTTGTCATCTAATCCAAGTGATCTCATTAAAAACAAAGTCTAAGTGATATAACTCTTCAAAGTTTTTATAGTTCATGCAAAATGTTGTTTTTGACATTCTGACATCTAAGGGTTGAGCATTATTAGAAGCAAACTATGTAAAATCATGTGCAAACAGAAGGTTAAAATTCTATTTGAAAACTGCCCAAAACTGGCCAAACTGCAGTATATGCTCATTTCTCCTCAAAATCTGCCCAAATTCAAATTTAGTTGCATAAACTTCCTTGAAACCGTCCATGCATTGCATCAAATTAAAGCAGCAGGACACCATAAATATATTGCAGTAAGTTGAAGTAACTCTACACCATGGCTTTCATGCTTTGTTATTTAACAAAAGAGAACACACAAATATTGGAGCAAATCGCTTTTTGGACCTAGCTGTGTTAATTCAAGTACTGCAGATGCTGCTTAACCCCTAAAGGAGAGTGAAGCCCGGGTCACTCTGCCTTAAAAAAGATAAGCTGTTTTTACAAAACATTAAACTTTGACTGAAAATATCTCAAGATCCGTACGGTCAAATTTTATGAAACTTGGTGGGTAGATTAATTGGATGGCTCTGAACAAGATCCTACGGTTGAATTTCTCAAACTCAAGTTTTTTAAAAAATTGTTCAATGATTTCAGAACGGATCGTTTCGAGTCCACTGTTGAGCACTCTACAGTACTCTCCTTTACTCTCCTTTAGGGGTTAATGGGATGAAAGCAAGTATATATCAGCTGCTCAAAAGCTTTTTCAGGGTCCCAATTTGTTCCCAAAAAAGAAAAAAGAAACTTTTGCAGAGGAATTGGTAGAGGGGCACAGATGGTAACCATCAATTACAGTAAATAAGTTTGCTGCCATGCCCCATGGTTCATGCCCCCAACAATATATTTTAGTCAGTTCCTACATTATTGAGCTAGCCTCAGTTTAGATTAATTTTTTTTTTTTGTGGGCGTGAATTAGTCTGTACATCAGACATAGGGCCGTGTTCCTCCTTGGGCTTTGTATTGGTCACCGAGCAAGAGACAAATGACTTTGCTGAAACTTTGACTTTGTGTGTGAATGTCAGTCTGTTTGTTTGCTGGCCAATTTCTTCTTGGAATGAGTAGCACTAAATCTGGACGATTAACTTCGTTCGAGATCAGCGACCACAATTTTTCACTTCAATTCCAACTTCTGAAAACTTAAACCACATTGTTTCGTTGCGAGTTTCGAGGGTGGGTACATGAGGTCCAGATCCAGCGAGAAGGCAAGCCAGTTGCGATCTTCTTGCAAGAAAGTTTTCGTAACGGTGCGGAGAGGAGGAGGCTGAAATGATCACCTGGAAGTGCTAGTATCCACTCGGTGGTTGACCCAATTGCGAAAGCCTTCGGTTGAAAGCACCTGCACACCTGCGGCAAGCTGAAGATTCTGAGCGGGAAGTACTCAAGATTCATGTAGCTAGACTACACCTTCAAGCTGAACTCAAAGAGGAGCATCCATCTGTCGAGACTTTGGGAGCGGATGAAAATACCTCGGCAGATTTAAGCTCGAAAGTGGGAGAATCACTTGCAGAACACTTGAAAGTGGAGGAATCACTTCCAGAACACTCGAAAGTGGAGGAATCACTTCCAGATCAGACTTCGGAAAGCAAAATCGAAGGACATTCTTCTTCCTCTGGTAATCAAGTACTCAGCCTTCACATTAAGGAACGAGGATGCGACCTTGATGCCCCTTACCAGCATGCCAGATTCCAAAAGTTCAGAGAAGCAGCTAGCCGCAGTCACACCGCATCTTAAGATTGAGCTTTGCTAAGAACAGTGCTCCATCGTCATATCCACCCTTGAGGATAAGCTGAGGATAAGCTGAGGTTGAGCGGGAATTGTGGTACAGGAGGCAAGTCTCCTCGACCGATTCCAAGGCGGAACGGTCGTGTGAGACAAAGCCTCCTGTATTGTAATATAGATTATTTGTAATTTTTCAAAATGTGAGCAGTGCCCTAAAGTAATCCAGTCTCTTTACCTGTGGTTGCCTGCCTGTGTGCTAACAGGTAGTGAGATAATCTCTTTTTGGTTATTATGTGAGGTTCAAAACTAGTCATTCTGGACATGGGATGATTTCAAATGCTTAAGGTGACTGAATACCACTGTAACAAAGTCAGAGGCCACTTGGTCAAAGTCAGTACAAGAGATATTGAGAGTGAACTCTAAGTAATGAGTCAAGTGATCTGTGAGAGTCAAGTACGTGATGTGCGTCACTTATCTGAGGCAGTCAAGAAAATCAAGGTGAACTTGATGTTTGACTTCAACATTTTGATTCTGTGCTTTTCTTTTGTACTTTTGTGTGTTTATATTTGATTTCGAGTGTGAAGACCCCTTGTAGCCCTTGTGAAATCTTAACCCCTAACTCTCCTTAAAACCCGAAACGGGTTTTGGAGGTTCCCGCAGGAGAAAAGCTCAGCCAACTTTGACCATTATAATCTCACAAATGAGGAATAATGAACGGTTCAAATTTGGTATGTGAGATGAATGTCAAGTGAACTTTGAGATCTTACGGTTGAATCTTTCAAATAATGCTTAGATTGAGATTTTTTGAGCTGAATCTAAAGGAAGGTCAAATTTTGTGACTTACACCGTTTTGCAACAAGGAGAGTTAGGGGTTAAGTAAGAGGAACACAATTTTGTCGTTGTGCTTATGATACGAAGATAGACCATATAATAGTAATGTGATTGATAGTTCTCATATTTGATATATTGCTAATATGCTCATGTCATAAAATGCTTATGTCGTAAAAGATGTGCAAATGACATGATGATTGAGAGTTCTTATACTTGATATATTGCTAATTTGACACTAAAGACTCGCAATTGACATGCTCATGACATAAAAATGGGCAACAACTAATAGTAATGTAATGTGATTGAGAGTTCTCATGTGTAAATTTACCCCAAAAGATCCTTAAAACCCGACATGAGTTTTGAGAGTTCCCATAGAACAAAATCTTGCCATCTTTAACCATAGTAATTTCACAAATGAAGAAGAATTAATGGCTCAAATTTGGTGATCCTATGATCGAATTTTCTAAATAATGCTAAGTTTGAGTTTTTTGATCTTGAAGTAGAAGGTTGATTTTTGGAATTTGAGCTTATTTGCACCGAGGATTTTTAGGGGTTAAACAATATCATGTGAAGTCAAGAGTGCAAAGTGTCAAGAATGTAATGCAATTCTAAATAATCCAAGAATCCTAAATCAATTAGACAATTCTTTGACATGATTCTATATTCTTCAAAGAGTCACATAATGTGATTTTTGAAGTATTGAGAGCATTTGAATCAACCACTTAATACAAGGCAAATTATAACATAATAAATATGAACTTAGAGAAGGTATGCATTTACCATAGTTGTGTTATGGGGTGTTATTTGATCTATATTACATTTCAAATATTTCAATTATTTACTTTGATTGTGAGATAGTGTTAAAACTTGTTCTATTCTATATCAGGATACAAATCTTCATACAAGTATCAATAAAATTGATTAAATTGATTTTATATAAGAAAATAGTATTCATAACTAGAGCTTTTATTACACGAAAAGAAAAATGGTGAATTTTTGGGATATGAAGACTAAGAGGACAAGAATTTAGGAAGCTCTAATGTAGCTAATAGCAAAGTGAACATATAAGTGGCTGAAAATTAGCACAAAAGTTATCCAAATGCTTTTTTTAGTTGGATTGGTGGTTTGTGTTGCGAAATGATGTAGTTGAAAAGAAAGGGAGATAGTGAATCTTAGACTGAAAAAGTAATTAAACGGAGGAAAACTACAATAATCTAATGTTTGGTAAAATAGATTAGTTGTATTGCTAAAATTTGAACTAACACAATAACTTGCACTCCACAAGATCCCGTACCATTGATTTCTCACAACATAGCATACGTAGATTCTCACCTACTCAAGGAAAATCAAAACTGTAACTAATCTCACGCTATATGGTATTTTTCATCACAAGCAGTAATAAGACCATACAAGTAATACTCCTATTACAGGGAAGTGAGGTTTAAGGTAGCTTGCTCAAAAGTGGGGCATCATAAAATTAGCCCAGTAGGTTGAACTTTGCAAGAGATACATAATAGGTTACATGGTCCATTTCAATGTACTCACTATGAACATTCTACACCGCACCATCTTAAGAACACCTACTTGTCCAACTTCAAAAATTCACAACATTCTACACCACACCGCACCGTTTTTAGAGACACCTACCTGTCCAACTTCAAAGATTCATTGGCAGATTTGAAGATGATAATTCTAATAGGTCTAATCTTCCACTTCATTACTTTGTCCAGACACACAAAGTATTTTCACACTACATAGTCTCCCATGCTAAAATTAAGCCATCATAGTGGAAAAGGGCGGGATTGGCTTGGTCGACAAGGATCGTTGTCACGAATGGCGCGCGATCGGCCCCCGCGGCTTGAATGCAAAACGGGAGCGCGTGCCAGTCATAAACTCTCATCGTCTTCCGATCTCCCGCCCCCGCCCCCTCCCCCGCCCCGATCCCTTCCTCCATAGCCAGCCATTGGATCTCTTCCATGCTGCGATAGAGTTGCATTGAGACTGTAGCTAGCTTGCTTCAAGTCCATGCTGTATGTCTAGCATTACTCCCAGGGACGCAAGCTCTGCATCATTCAACGGATCCAGTAATCGTAGGATACCCCGGCCAGGTGCCTCCTCTCTCCATTAATTGCTTTCTTGCTCATTAACTCCCGCTCTCAACGTCGTCTGACACTAATCCAGTTTCCATGGACCCATGGGCTTTGGGCAACGGTGGCATGGGTTTTGGGTATAGGCAACCTCGGAGACACACTATTCTTCTACACGTTGTGGATTACTGTGTGTGTGTTTTGTAGGTGTGTGCTTCAATGGTGAGAGGTTGATCGAGCATGGAGGCGTACGGCGGCTTGGTGGCGGGTTCTCACAACCGGAATGAGCTTGTTGTTATTCGTCAGGATGGTGATGGGGTTGGTCATCTCTCCCTACACTCTTTCTTGTTTTTGTGTGCTCGTTCGGAAGTAACGAGGAGAGTGCTCATGGATTGCTACATGGATTAAAGTCTGTGCACTCGACGCCGAGCTCAGGGTGATATTTTAGGGATCAAGAAGAGTGCGGGTTCCGGAGATTTTTGGCATGACTGCTGCTCTGGTTTCTTTATCTTGAGAGTGGGCGAAGTGTGGAAGTAAGAACAACGTAGGTTAGACCTAGATGGAGTTTCGAAGAAATGTGGACAGTGTTCATATCATCCTGTCAGAGCTTTTTGATCAAGAAAGCCTCGACGCTCTTGAGGTTTGCGTTCTATAGTGGTTCGGGGCAAGCGATGATGGGCAATGCGTATCTGTAAGTACGAGCAATATTTTGTTAGTGAGAGGGACACGGTCCGGGGCTTTTATGTTTGTCCTCGTTTCTAAATTTGACCTTCTTAAGTAGGTCCCACTTTAGCCAATCAGAAGTTTTCATGAGCGTATTTCACAGCTTCAAAATTTTGTAGTGCTGATCACTACTCGAGGAAGCGCTCTGCATCGATGAATACACCGAGCCTCACTGAGCATCTTTCCGAGCTATGGACACTATCATGTCGTCTTCCTGCACACTTCGGAGGTTAACGTGGGATTTCTTCTTTTTTTTCAGCCGAAGCCACTTGGCAATGTCAACAGCCACATTTGTCAAATTTGTGGAGACGACGTGGGGATCACTATCGAAGGAGAGCTCTTCGTGGCCTGCAATGAATGCGGGTTCCCCGTCTGCCGCCCCTGCTACGAGTACGAGCGCAAAGATGGCAATCAGTCATGCCCGCAATGTCGAACCCGCTACAAACGCCACAAAGGTGCGCTCCTTGCTTGTCGCACTTCGGTTCCACTGTTTCCGAACATTGTAGAAGATTTAGGGTTTGAATCTTGAAGCATGAAGTGCTCTTATGGAGTTTTATCTCAAGGCTGAACCACTTCCTACTTGTGCTAACACAAGATTTCTCTCGTTAGCATCATCTGAGGTTGAGGATCCTTGTCGAGTCACTTTGAGGGGTTTATATCACCATGTAGGTGTCTGCTTTCATTGTAAAGCTCTTGGCATCTCAAACCAACTGCATTTTGATCAGATTTTTATCACTATGCACGAATATCTCAAACCGGAAGGTTGATGGAATAGTATAGACACTTAAAGTTCACTGATCATGCTCATAGTCAACATTTTTATCTAAGGTTGATGGAATAGTATAGATGGATGAAATGATGATGGTAGGTCTATGCATAGAGAAACACTCGCTTCTGTTTCGAAATGACTAGAAGGAGCGGTGTCATTTGAGCTGCACTCGTTTCAATGGTAGACTATACACTGATGAGGTTCATCTACTGACGCACTCAACTCTGGCTGATCATGAAGGTAGTCCACGAGTTGCTGGCGATGAAGAAGAGGAGGACATTGACGACCTTGAGAACGAGTTTAGTTACACGGACATGGATAAGCAGGACAAACACGAAGTTACAGAAGAGATGTTACATGCTCACATGGGTTATGGACATGATAGTGATATGATGATGACACCTATGATGACTCCTATTCGGTCTCAATATCCTCTTCTTACTAATGGACACATGGTAGAGCCACTTTCCATGCCTGTAATCGTGTTGCATATGATCTCCAGAATGTGGTTTGTGACACTCAAAAAGTAGGAGGTTAACACTAAGCATTTTTCAGGTCTCCGGTACGAGTGAGTCGAGTACAAATTCACCCGAACATCATGCTATAGTTCTTCCTCCAAGTACAGGGAGCGGGAAAAGAGTGCACCCTGTTCCTTACATTGAAGGTGGAATCCCAGGTACATATTTGAATCAGTGTTGTGTGGTTCCTTTCAAAGCCAGTGTATGGTGTCATGATCTGCCAAAGATCCTACTGCTTATGCGATATGTGCAATTCTCATGAGCGTTCTTTATTCTCTTATTGCAGTGGAAGCTCGTCCAATGGATCCAACCAAGGATCTTGGTCAGTATGGTTACGGCAGTATTGCGTGGAAGGAAAGGGTGGAGAGCTGGAGGTTGAGACAGGAAAAGTTGCAAATGATGATGACGGAGGGAGGTCAACTTCAAGCCAGTGGAAGAGGTGATCTAGATGAAGGCGACCTCAATGGCCCCGACTTGCCTATGTAAGATAGCTCTGGACAATCTTCAGCAGAAAGTCCCTTTGACAAGAGCGTCGAGAGAGACTGGATTAAGATCGTCATATGTATCAGCAGCTCTTTTTACTGTATAACTTGCGCAGTAATAACCAGTGCTGTGGGTTTCTTGATTCTGGTCTGAAGTTTCCACAATGAGTGTAGTACTCCTTGCAGTCCACACTGTGCAGGGCTCGATGGTTTGAGTTTGAAGTAGGCACTTCATATGTGGCTGGAGGTCATGACTACCTGCTGGCGATGCTTGTACTCTTTAACGAGGTTGAAAGTTAACTGTTGTGTCATTGTGGTTTTTTTAACAGAATGGACGAGTCCAGGCAGCCATTGTCAAGAAAAGTCCCATTTCCGTCAAGCAGAATAAATCCCTACAGAATGATAATTGTAGTCCGTCTAATCGTGATCGCCTTCTTCTTCCGGTATCGAATATTGAACCCTGTTCCTGAAGCTTATGGCCTGTGGCTGACATCTGTAATCTGCGAAATTTGGTTCGCTGTCTCTTGGATCCTTGACCAGTTTCCCAAGTGGTTGCCTATCAACCGTGAAACTTACTTGGACCGGCTGTCACTCAGGTGAGTCCATGTCCCTTAGTATCGATATGTATACAGAGACCTATGTTCAATCCAGTGTTCCTTCTATTCTTGTTTGAGTCGTAGTAACTTCTCTCTTCGTTTAGCTGGGCATGCTAGGAGACTTCATGGGCACTAACGTAGGTCTTACCTATTGCACAGGTACGAAAAGGAAGGTGAACCATCTCAGTTGGCTCATGTTGACATATTTGTCAGCACTGTGGATCCTAGCAAGGAACCACCGCTGGTGACAGCCAACACTGTACTATCCATCCTGTCTGTCGACTATCCGGTGGACAAAGTCTCCTGCTATGTGTCTGATGATGGCGCAGCCATGCTAACTTTTGAAACGATATCAGAAACGTCAGAGTTTGCACGAAAGTGGGTTCCATTTTGTAAGAAGTTCAACATCGAACCTCGAGCCCCTGAAGTTTACTTCGCTCTGAAGATCGATTACCTGAAGGACAAGGTGCAACCAACATTCGTCAAAGAGCGTAGAGCCATGAAGGTTGGGTTTCAGCATTCCAGTATTCCAGCACTGGTATCCATGCATGTTCATACTACTGCTTATCTCATTTGTTGCCCTACCCTCTGATATTCAAGTTGGTTTATTCTGTAGAGAGAGTACGAGGAGTATAAAGTGCGGGTCAATGCATTGGTAGCGAAAGCTCAACGAGTTCCAGAGGAAGGGTGGACGATGCAAGACGGAACACCTTGGCCTGGAAATAACACCAGAGATCATCCTGGAATGATCCAGGTAAGTTAATAGGTTTAAGGTCGTCTACATAGTAGCGAAGTTGCAGGTTTCGGTGATAGTGGGTCATGTGATTCTGATACGGCATAAGATCATTGTTGTAACTACAGAAAAAGCGACCTGATGAGGATTGTTTCATAAATTGTTAGGATGCAGAAACTCTACTTTATTGACGAAGCGTCTCGCATTTGTGGCTTCGTCAGGTATTCTTGGGACACAGCGGTGGACTTGATACAGATGGGAATGAGTTGCCTCGTCTTGTTTACGTTTCGAGAGAGAAGCGTCCGGGTTTCAATCACCACAAGAAAGCTGGTGCCATGAACGCTTTGGTGCGGGTTTCCGCAGTTCTTACGAACGCTCCTTTCTTCCTCAACTTGGACTGCGATCATTACATCAACAACAGTAAAGCTCTCCGAGAAGCAATGTGCTTCTTAATGGATCCAACCGTGGGCAAGAGGGTCTGCTATGTACAGTTCCCACAGCGATTTGATGGTATCGACAGGAATGACAGATATGCTAATCACAACACGGTCTTCTTTGACGTAAGATTTCGAACCGTGCCACCTATTCAGGAACTTCAAAACCTGGTTACAAGTAAAGTTTTTCGTTGACTTTGCGCACTAAGAAAGCGTGATTATGGCATTTCAGATTAACTTGAAAGGTCTCGATGGAATTCAAGGCCCTGTGTACGTGGGTACGGGATGCGTGTTTAAAAGACAGGCCCTCTACGGGTATGACCCTCCTCCCAAAGATGCGTCAAAGAAGGATCACAGCAGTGGCATTTGTCCATCATGGTGCTATGGATCTCGGAAATCTGGGCGTAAGAGTGAGAAGTATAGACGAGGCGGAAAAACGAAAGCTCCCTCAAGAACAGGCTCTGCAACAACCCCCATCTTTAGTCTTGAAGATATAGAAGAAGGGATCGAAGGTACGAATCTGTCCATCTCAGATTGTTCATTCTGTACATCTTGCCGGGCCTTCCGTACTATCAAGTAATCCGTATATGTTATAGACATCGAATGTGGATGAGGAAAGGTCTGAACTGTCTCGTGTCTGTAGGAATAGAGGAGGAAAAATCATCACTCATGTCTTTAAAGAACTTTGAGAAGCGATTTGGCCAGTCTCCTATATTTGTTGCCTCCACGCTTCTCGAAAATGGAGGGGTGCCTCATGCTGCAAATCCTGGTTCCCTACTGAAGGAAGCCATCCACGTGATCAGTTGCGGATACGAAGACAAAACAGAATGGGGGAAGGAGGTCAGACTCGGAGCCATGTGCCATGAAGGAACCTCAATATGCACGTTCATTTATTAAGCATTTGTACATTCGTGTTCGTAGTTCATGAAGGAACCTTGATTTATGCGGTTGATTTTTAGCATAGTTTTGTGCATTCGTGTAAGATTGATCTTTGATTGGGGTCTGTGTCCAGATTGGATGGATTTATGGATCAGTGACGGAGGACATTCTCACAGGCTTCAAAATGCACTGTCGGGGATGGCGATCGATATACTGCATGCCTCCACGACCTGCATTCAAGGGATCAGCTCCGATTAATCTTTCTGATCGCCTGAATCAAGTGTTACGGTGGGCGCTTGGGTCTGTGGAGATTTGTCTTAGTCGACATTGCCCTATCTGGTACGGCTATGGTGGTGGAAAGGGCGGCGGTTTGAAATGCTTGGAGAGGCTTGCATACATCAACACGACTGTCTACCCTCTCACCTCTCTGCCACTCCTCGCCTACTGTGTTCTTCCTGCAGTTTGCTTGCTCACCGGAAAATTCATCATCCCTACGGTACGTAATTTAAGCCCCAATTGCCCAAATCAATACTGCTTGCCTCCAGAACTTGAACGTCAGTTCGTAACAACTTCCAAAACATGATGTCACCGCTAAAACTAAAACGACTGTCACAACATGATCTTATTCTGTATGAACTTCTGAATGTTGTGTGCAGATAAGCAACCTGGCGAGTTTATGGTTCATTTCACTATTTATTTCCATATTTGCCACGGGAATTCTCGAAATGAGGTGGTCAGGAGTGGGCATAGACGAGTGGTGGAGGAACGAGCAGTTCTGGGTGATCGGAGGCGTATCGGCTCACTTGTTTGCCGTCTTCCAAGGCCTGCTGAAGGTATTCGCCGGTATCGACACCAACTTCACTGTCACAGCCAAGTCTTCGGAGGACGAGGATTTCGGCGAACTCTATGTCTTCAAGTGGACGACACTTCTGATTCCCCCGACCACCTTGCTCATCATCAACCTCGTCGGCGTGGTGGCTGGAATCTCCGACGCCATCAACAACGGCTATCAATCATGGGGTCCTCTATTCGGCAAGCTTTTCTTTGCCTTCTGGGTGATCGTGCACTTGTACCCGTTCCTGAAAGGGCTCATGGGCAGGCAGAACCGCATGCCCACCATCGTCATTGTGTGGTCCATTCTGTTGGCCTCCATCTTCTCGTTGCTCTGGGTCCGGATCGACCCCTTCCTCGCCAAAGTCTCCGGTCCCAATCTTCAACAATGTGGCATCAACTGTTGACATGCCATTTCCACTTACTCTCATTCTTTTCAACATACATACATGCAGTCAGAGCAGATATATGTCTTCCAGTGCCATCAATCACTGCCTCGCATCTGTAAATTTGGGACGTCTGAGGCTGTCACTCTGCTGATTCTGTTTTGAATATAACACCCATTTTTTTCCCATTCAAACTGACAGCGAGAGCGTCCATGTGTTGAGCTCGTCAATAAGGGTGTGGAATTTTTCGAATTGTAAATGCATGGTAGAAGTACTATCAATATGCACTGAGATGAACTAATGTGCATTTGAACTGGTAAGCAGATTCCTGACGGAAAGCAGAAGTACGAGCAGCTTGCTGGCTGGTAGTTTCTAAGATGAGAATTCATCATTCAAAGCTCAATGCTCATGGGATCACCTGCACCCGATTGCCTTCCTTTAACCAATATGAAACTGCACCCAGGTCTGTCTTTAAGTATTCATCACTACTTCATTAAGTGGGTTTGAATGATTGAAGGAAATTACCTACTATGTAGAAAATTATGAAACTACTTCTCTTCATCACCTATGAAACTCTCGTTAATTTTTCTGTATGAAACGAAATAGTGTTTTAACTTGATTCACTATCAATGTCGGAGTCTCCTCATTTTGAAAATCAACTGCTTTCGTTTTCAGTCTCATTTATCACAAAACCCGTGCGGTCAAACTTGTAGCACAAATTGCAGAAGATTTTCCAGATTGTAAGAAAGAAGATCCTGCAGTTGCAGTTGGATTTCCAACAAAAAAACAGGGTTGAAATTTCTGACCTCTATATTCTCATCCCTCCTCTCTTTGTAATATCTTTCTCTATAATGTTCTATATTCTGTAGATTGTATTACTAAAAAAAGGTATTATAGAGTTCAAAAAACAACACCCACCTATTTGGCTAGGTACTTCTGAAAATATTGTATTTCTGAAAAACCTTTCTTTTTCTTTTTTGCCTTTTTTGACACAAATAAAGGGCTTCCTTAACTGCAAAGATAAAGTACAAGGGTGACCTTCGCCATGTCTGGCGATTAGAAAAGCTTTCCATTAGAAATGCTTCTTCATACTTCAATGATTACATATTTGAAAACTTGTTATTTTTACCTTATTATTTTATGAATAAATAATAACACAAGCCACTTAGAGGGTTTCAATTAAGGTCAACCATCATTCCCACAAATGATGGCTTTGCTCCATGCTCGCTTTTTGGCACCATTGGAAGGTCAAGGACCGTCCACTTGTGTGAGGATAAATCAAAAAGCCATGTAAGATGTGCGTGACAATTTACACATCGTGTATAGTCTCTTGAATCCCATTCAAGTATTACATGCTTGACTATCAACAAAAAGCCTTTACAGGCATGAATTGTTATCTTGAATAATCCATCCTTCTCACCATCTTTTATAAAAGGAAAATTATGGTTGCGGATTTTATATCCCACGTTTGGTGGCATTCTATAAACAATCTCGTCAAGACAATATTCAGCTCCGTTCTTCTTTTTACGCATTATGAAAAAATGATTCCTCAAACGTGCGAAAATATTATACATTTCTACTACTTGTGTTTTAGAGGTGTTGAATTTTCCTATTGTAGGTCCATAAAATTGATTATCATAATCACATAAGCCACTTACTTCAAAGTGAGGACCAATTTGTAAATTCCCATCAACAATTTCCCAGTTACTTTTTTGGGAGTCATAAACATGTTTTGTACTTTTTGATCCACAAAGATGACTGTCATAATGTACCTTGAGTTTGAAGTCTTTTGATTTGTTGTCCACAACCAATTGGATTACTAATTTGCGAGAATTATATATAAGCGATAAAGGGGGGAGTTCTTGTGATATTCCTCTCAAAAGATTAACAATAGTAAATATGTACAAGTTACGTTGTCTTGCAACGCCACGTACTGTAGTTAAGAAACACAAGATTCCATTGCTTCCACATATATAAAAGGTGTTTATAAAATGGCCGAACCAATCAAACAATTCAAATGCAGGTTGTTTGACAATTATTTTGAAAGAACTCCATGTGTTTGAATGGATGTTGAGTATCCTAATCCAAAATGATCCAAGCCTTGAAGAGTCGGTATTGATGAATATAAGAGACTTCCCAAGATATGTAGTTAAAAGTTTATGAAAGTAAGGGTGGTCTTTTACACAAGCTCTCCAGTGTTTGTTGACACAACTAATCTTTTGAGTGTCGCAAAAAGGGAGACGAGCAAACACAAGCACCATCAAGGAATTAGGAAGGTTGGTCCATATTGTAGGATTCAAAAGTTCTTGTTGGGAAGCGCACGAATCTTTCAATTTAAATTTCTTTTGTTTTTCAAAATCCATTGCTTCCCATATCTTTCAAAGAGATTAGGCAATTTTGTTTATATATGCAAACATATCAATGTACATCTATATATGCAAAAATATCAATAAAATAACTCTTAAATTAATAGAAAAGTAAAATTTAAGTAAAATGAAGTGATAATTTAACAAACAAAAGTAAAATAATAATGAGATCAACAAATTCTACATATGTAGGTTTATTGGTTCTCATTCTTCCATTAACACCTAAGTTTCCTTAAAACCCGAAACGAGTTTTGGAGGTTCTCGCCGGAGAAAAACTCAGCCAATTTTGATCATTATAATCTCACAAATGAGGAAGAATGGACGGTTCAAATTTGGTATGTAAGAAGAATGTCAAGTGAACTTTGAGATCTTACGGTTGAATCTTTTAAATAATGCTTGGATTGAAATTTTTTGAACTTAATCTAAAGTAAGGTCAAATTTTGTAATTTAAACCGTTTTGCAACAAGGAAATTTAGGGGTTGATCATGCAATTGTGTATCTTGACTCCAATGAAATGGTGTAGTTTTTTGAAAAAACATCTTGTTATCTAAAACATTGAGTAAGTATCATTCTACTTGTGGGCATGCCATCAAGAGTAGATCAAAAATATTTGTCTTTGAAGCCACCAAGTGCATTGATTCCAATAAATTCTTTCATTTTTGTAAAAATTCTCATGCTCTCACATTTAGTGTTACGTTTTGAAAGTAGTGTTGTCCTATGGTGGTGTGTAACATTTATTGTTTCTGACTGATTGACATTTGTAACACTAATCAAAAACTCTTGTGTAGTAAGAAAAACCATTCCAAAATTTACAATCAAAATCAGATCCCTTACACTAAAATACATGGCATATGTGCTCAACATTTTGAATTGAGCAACTAATTTTTCTAAGTCCATATGGGAACTTGATCTAACAAATATGTTAGAATCCAAAGGTGGATAAAATCATCCTCTAACCCCTAAGTGTCCCAGGGTCCAAAAAAAGACCCAAAAAAATCAAGAAGTTATATCTCCTATATCCACCACTGGAATTCAATTATGTTTCAATTTTCACCATTGCAAGGCCCTTTTCTAATCCAAGAAATCAAATTGAGTGTTTTTTAACATTCAAGAGTATTTCTGAGATGAAGGGGAACAACTTTCTTGTTGGCAAAATTCCGATTGCATCGATAGTATCTCCACCTCAAAGTGAAATCCCATAATCGGTTTTACACTACAAATACATAACGATCTCGCAATCTATAAAACCTCATGACTCCAAATCTGACCCACACTAACAGTACTACAAGATTGTACAGTTCAGATTCAAATAACTTACTTTCATTTCCGTTTAAGAAGCTTTCAAAAAACTATGTTCTTTGACTCTAAAATGGCAGAAACGGACCAATCGTACGTACTACTCCCTATGTCCCATTATTATTGTCCACTAGGTTCTTTCAAATGTACCTCTCAGGGTAGATTTGAGAGAACCTATTGCACAATAAGAATGGGACGGAGGGAGTAGTACTCAAGAACCATGATGATAGACTCAACAAAGTCAAACTGACAACAACAGAAGTGGATAAGTATCAGTACTCCGACACCCTTATCAGAACTACAGTAGTTCTGGTACCACTTGTACACCAACCCCACTTTGTTGATGTTCTTAAATTTTTAATTTTTTTTTTTTTTAATTTTTTAATTTTTTACTATAATAGTCAATTAAAAGCTGGTTCACAAGTTGCTTTACAAGTTGCCGTACTAGACACAAGATGAAAGGGAATCTAATCTTGGACTCAATACTAGTGATAGTGATGCTAAATGTCTCATTGTCAATTGTCACATGGCACTTATTTGGTTCAATGGATGTATATGAGCTTATGGAATCCTAGGTCTCTTGGGAGGCAGATTTGAGAGAACCTACTCGACAATAATAATGGGACAAATGGAGTACCAAATAGTGAAATTGGATTGCTTTTTATTACTAAGAAGAAGTCACTTGACTACCTCATGGACACTCTTTCTTGATTTGTTTATTCATGAATAAGGTGTTGTGCGGAATTGGGTTACCTTAGTTATTCATGAAAGTTATCATAGCTATAGGACATATTTATATAGTGTGGAAATCAACTTAATATTGTGGCTAAGTTTGGAAAATCAAATTATTAGTGTGGCTCAACCTATTTTTGCTATCTAGTGTAGTAAAATGATGCTAAGCGAACTTCTACAACCTAGTGTTTTGCAGATAAAAACTTTCATCCTAAGATATGTGTTTTGTTTTTAACCCTTGAAATAGACCAAAGCCCTCAAAGTGCTAGAATGTCCGAGAACTGGCAAAAATCACTCACTTTTGATGCAAGGTGAAAGTTTTGACAAAATTTTAGATATGTAATTGTAAGATCTAGTTCTTAACATTTTAGATATGTAATTGTAAGATCTAGTTCTTAACTTGTATGTATATATGTATATCAAATCTTGTATTCGAATTCCTTACTGATTGTGAGATCGTAATGTTCAAAATCATGAGTCTACTTGCTTTGGTTTTCTGTTAACATTCCCCATGCACTAAAGTTGCTTGTACTCACAACATCCATGTGGCTTTCCTCTATTGAAAATTGCACCATTACTGGCAACCTTACTCTAATACATCAACCATCACATTAGTTTGCTGCCAAATGTAAACATGAAGTCCTAAGAGAGAGTGCTCAAAACTCGAGCAATACCAATAATGGAGCACTAGGCTTTTTCACCCAAAGGTACATAATAGCTCCTTCACTCAACAATAGCATGTACTTGCAACAAACATTATAGGGTGCTAACATTTTAGAAATACCTATAAGACCACCTTGAAAAATTCATATCAAATTGCAGAAGAGTCCAAAAATCACAAATCGACTTTAACTATAATTCCACTTACTTTCCCTATGCATTAAAATTACTTCCATTATTATCTTCTTTACAAATTGAGCCATTTTTAGCACTCTCACTTATAGTCTCCAAGTGTCCAACATGATTAATCATCACCAATCCTTATCTTAGGATATTAAAAGTGAAATGTGGCAGCATTCTATGTTCTCCTACTATGAAGGAAGGAAGAGAAGACTAAATATATTATACACTAAATTAAGCAGGTTTTTTTAATCAATAATACAATGACTGTTTCCAAATAAAATAAAAATAACAACCAGCTTTTTAAATTAATGGACGAATCAAAGGATGCCATTTGGTACATAGCATTAGTTTAATTAAACTCTTGACATGAAGCCTCATGAATTGAAAAAAATAATTAAGTTTTGGGGGTGACAAGTGGCCTTGAAACACAATCTTGGTCCTCTAACCCAAATAAAGGATGGACCTTGCAAATGACGACAAGTGTCAATAATTAGCAAATCAAGTATTAAAAATTTAACATGTGTCTTTGTGGTTGGGAAACTTCTTTAGCCCTTGATTGCCTTGAAAAGGGGGTCTTCAAATTTAATTTTGGACTTTTGAGAAGATCATAAGTTTCTAAAGACCGATTTATGAATGAAAAATGAATACAAAATTAGGGCTCTCAAAAAAGGATACAACCTATAAAAAAACATCTTCGTCAAAACCTCTTGTTCAAATATTATAATATTAATTCAAATAAGAAACCAAATAATTCAATACATTATTTGGTTTTTAATATAAACACAAAAATACCCACAAAAGTCAGCAACAGTTTTTTTTTTTTTTTTTTTTTTTTTTTTTTTACTTCTGTTTTATTCCTTAGTCTTTTTGGGGGGTTTATAATGTCATTTGACATCCATTGGGAACGTATAAGGGCACGCCATGGGAACAAGAGGGAACATGCAACCCTCCATGCACCTCCTCAAGGTGTCAATACCACAATGTGGGTTTTTACTTTTACTTTCCTTTTGTTGCTTTTCACTCATTTCTATTCATGAATAAATGGATAAGATGGCTAACGACCTCAAGAAATCACTTTAATTTTAAGGCTACGTTGTTACTTGGCATTGCAACACGTTGGGACAAATTTTACCTCAATCTATCCAAATGGGTAATATTGGCCAAGGTTATTGTAAATCTAGCACTTGATTGAAATTGCTTACCATATGATATCAAATCTTAAAGTGGTGTTCGTTAGATGTTCTTATATCTTTGGTTGATGTACTCTTAATACTTCTTCTTAGCAATAACAATTTACTAAAACGTACCTACGGCGTTGCCGCGCTCATACAAATAATTTCGAGTATTTTTGTGGTTATAATACTTCGACATTCTATGTCGTGGGATCCGTCGGCCCGATCTCCGATCCCATTGTTGCCGGCTTACCCCTATGTAATCACCCGCTTCCAACAACATCTCATGCGTCCGGATCCAACCAACGATCACTGAGATCATAAAAGGCAATAACAAACAAAACAAACTATTTGCCTTATATAACACATATTCCCTCTGTTCCATTATGATTATACTACGTCCTCTTTCGTTGTGGTGTAAAGTAGTCTTAATGAGATAAATAATGCATCAGGAATGAGCTCTAGTATTTGAAGAACAAATCTGTAGGCTCCTTTCAAATTGGTGCCCCATTTCGTAAGCTCTTTTCAAACTGCCCGATTTCGGCTCGCAACCCCAAGAATTATCCTAAAAGACCCAAAAATTGATATTTGGCTTTTTCAGATTTTACCACATACACCTTGAATGTATTGCAACACTAACACCAAGTTGTAGCCAAAATTAGACCCTTCATCTACGTTACCCAAGAATCCCAAAAAACCATTGTGATTATAAAGGAGATTTAGGTGTTAATCCTTAAAAACCCTTGGAATTTTAGGACCTCAAAAATCCAAAATCGCTATTAAATCTACATTGCATCAATCAATGTGTTAATCATTACTATTATAGCTTCTCAAAACTATCAAATGTAGGATCTTCAAACTAAATACTATCAAATGTACTAGGTCAAAATTGAGTGATAGGATGTACACAATTTTTAAGATCATAGAATTTGAAGTTGATTAAAAACTCTTTTTTTATTCAATTCAACCCTCTTTTTCCCTTTATATGAGCCTATAAAATGCATACATATAAACACAATTGAATAACCTAATTTCCTGAAAAGCAAATAAAACTAAATGGCTCTCCAATGGGGCCCTACCCATGATAAGAAATGAAATAATATCTATGTGATTTGGTGCGGGTGGGGGGGTTAAAGCGAGGTGCTAATATGGAGGAGAAGACGGACTGGGTCGTTCAGGTGATAGTATGGAGCAGAACGGGAGTGGGTCAGTCAGGTGATAATAAGGAGGGGAAGGTGGGCGATGTGGCGACTCGGAAGGAAGAGGATGACGTGGACGGATGAAGTGGAAGACGTGGCACGTGACGTGGAGCCGGTGACCGTAGCGAGCCATCATGTGCGCGGAGATAAGGGAGAGAAGTTGTCCCCCACGGGCAGACCGAATGACACAAATCCCCCTCCCTTTTGCTGCCCCATTTGACCTTTTTAATAGTCACCACATTGAAGCAAACATTCCTTTCTCTTCCAAAATTAAAATTTGGTTTCATATCAAGATTTTTTTTTTTTTTTTTTTTAAATTTTTAAATTTTTAATTTTAATTTTAATTTTAATATTAGCTAATCATGCACTTTTTGATTCAAAATGCTCTTTTACAATTATAACTTAGAGGCACTAATAAACAATTATTCTAGGAAAATTGACTCCTAAGTCTCTCAACGTATTTTAGCCAAAGACTTAAAAAAAAATTATTGAGAATGTTTGATATGGAAACGAGGGTAAGTTATTTAGATCTCAACTGTACAATCGTGTAGTTAATTTATTGTAGGTTACTTGGATCAAAATATGAGTTATGGCGTCTCATAAGTTACAAGATCATGAAATAGTGATACTCAACAAAGACTAGAAGATGTCATCGTTTTTACCTCAATGTAGAAATGTTATTGACAAACCTAGTGCAATTGAAATCTACATTGAATGTTCACATTCATCTAAAAAAAATTCATGTACCAAAAACAATCATCATTTAAAATTTATGGGTGCGGATGCCCTTACCTTCGCAACTCCTATCCGACACTTTATCGGAACTACAGTAGTTCTGATACCACTTGTACACCGCACTTAACCAACCCCACTTTGTTAACCCCTAGAGGTCCTTGATACAAAATTGTTTAAATTATCAAAAAGAACCTTCTTCTACTTCAGGTGCAAAGAAACTCAATCTAAGCATTGATTAGAAGATCCAACCGTAGGATCTTGAAGTTATCTTGACCCTTTTCTCGAATGTCAAATTTGAACCGTTAATTTTTCTCCAATTTTGAGATTATAATGGTCAAAGTTGGCTGAATTTTCTCCTTGCGCAAATTCCAAATTTCTGCTTTCTTGGACCTTTAGGGGTTAATGTCCCTAAATTTTCCAAGAAATTATTATTCTTTTGACACATAATGCCAATTAAGGGTTGGACCTTGACCTCAATTTGCAACAAGGCCGTAGCCAATGTACTAGACACAAGATGAAAGGGAATATAATTCCTTGGAATCAATACTAGATAGTGATGCTAAACGTCAAATTGTCACATGGCACTTATCCAATAGAAATTCTCAATAAACACTATTGAAATGGCTAATGGAATCCTAGGTTGCCTCAAGAATTAGGTTGTAGTACTAAGAAGAAGTCATTTGATTTATCTCACGACACATGGTTGTGTATGTGTATAAGTGTACCAAGTCTTAGATTCAATTTAAGCAATTGTGAGATTATAATGCTCGAAGTTATTTTTCCTTGTTTTACAACGGGAATGGAGGGTTTTGGGGGCCTAATAAACCAATTTTGGATGTAAATTAGACTTGATATTCTTCAAATTCCTGTTCCTAGGTGAATTAGGAATGTGCGTGGTATACCTTATAGGACCTATAAAACCTAAAGGAAAGCCTGAATCTTTTTACATGGGGGTGTGCTGAAATTTGTATGCAAAAGGCTTGTTTTTGACAATGAATAAGGTAAATATCAAATTGCAATATTAAAATTCTAAATTGTGTATACATGCCTTGGTAGCTCATTTACATGTACAAAAGATAAAACTTAAAATTAAATCTCAATTTTTGGTGAATTTTTGAAGTTAGTGCAATTCAATTGAATTTGGGCAAATCCCGAGAACAAGTGAGCATCTAACATTGCACTTTTGGTGAGATATCAACATGCTCTAATAGTGCTTTCAAAGTATGAGAGGGTATGTCTCCTAATTGGAATGTATGGAATATTTGAGCATGGATAATCTTGTTGGAAAGGTATGGAAAAGACCTACTAGTGGCCAAAAGTTGTAACTTCCTACTATCTAAACTAAGTACCCTAAAATCAACCCAATTCAATTGACGTTGGGGGTTAAGCAATGTGACAATTTTAACTATGTAACCCCTTGATTTCTTCTAGAATGTACTCACAAAATGTACAATAAGTTCAAGAAGTCAATACTATCATCACAAAAGTAAAGTAGGTGCCTTGAAATCCACACGGCACCCCCAAGCCCCTCACTACGTCCATAGATTACATTCCAACTTCAACTTTCAATGTACTGATGGTATGTATTTTAGATTGAACGTTTCTGAGTACACTTACATGTTCCACATCCAAAACTCTTAACAAATTAGAGACAAATGTTATACAATTGTTTTCAATTTTACTACATTCTTTGCACAATATCCAAAATTGATTCCCTTGATCAAACCTCAATGAGCTTGCCAATCAAGCGGTTGATGAGCCATCTCGCATAACAGATCGTCGTAAACTACCCGCACTAGAGTTTCTCAGGGGCAGGGGAAGGAGTAAAGAGCCCCAATATTCATTGTTTGTAGATTTAACCCTTAAAGGTCTGAACAACCAGATTTTGGTTGCTGGAATACGACGTATTTTGATTATATTGGAATGAGTGTACACCTTTAATAGATTTGAGTTCAAAGGAGAAGTTGACATTTAAGGCCATGCAATTCTACTGAGCTTTTAAGATCAGAATATAGAGTTTCTTGTTTGTAGCAAATCTCAATTATACGACAACGTATGTACTATCCCCAAGGGACCTTTAAGGGTTAAATGCCAAGGAGCATGCCCCCTAAAGCAATTTAGGACCGTATGCTCCATTTTTGAATTCAAAATAGTCGAAAATGGCGTGGGGGTCCAAATTCAAAATCCCAAGAATTGTGAAAAAAAAAAAAAGCCCATTGGCTAGGCTGGCTCCAAAAATAGCTCTAGAGGCAAGATACAATCGTCCTTGCCGTAACTATCAGAGCATGCCCAACCTTGTGCTCCAAGTCGGTCGGGCTGGTGGGCTACGTCAGAAGTTGGCAGGCGTAGGTTGGGCGAGCGTCGAAACTCCACCCTCTACTGGAAGGCAAAGACACGGCGAAGGAAAAGGCCGCTCACCAATCTCATTCCTTGAGAAGCCAATTAGAATAGAAATATGCCAATAGAATCTATGCCACGTGTCACTCTCCCATTGCTTGATGGGGATGCTAAAAGGTGAGTGAAGGCATGAAATAACTTTGAGTTATTGTGCCTAGAGGGGTTAGTAGTCCTATACCATTGTTGGTATGTCCTGTGGGCATATCACCAAGGGTAGGTCGAACGGACACTATATTCACGCCAACCTATACGGTCTCGTGTTTTTCTTCTGCTTCTTATTGTGCCTTGCCCTAAAATCTAGAGAACGTCAACCCTCTTGGCCATGTTACACGAATACTATTGCGTGGGCTACGCTTCCTCACACTCCAAACAAGGCTCCACTCTCCAACCCACATGCTCTCACTACAATATTGCTCATACGAGAATTCTCACTTGTAAAATCCTCTCGAGACCAGTCAATTGATGATTGGCACCTATTCAACCAAGGCAACATGAAGTTCCATACTTGCAATGTATCCACCCCCACCACCGATATAATAGTAAGGTAGAAGTACCTAAAACCACCAGCACCCCCAGTATCAACCTATAGATCTCCCCATAACCGCACCTAGCCTGAACTAGCATTGTCAGAACACTCAGTTCAAACTGACCAGTCAAAACAATCAAAAAGCTGGTGGTTTTGGGTCGAATCATGAATGGAAATTTGTACCACCTAAGGTGGTTTTTGCATATCCTATAGGTTGATTACGGGTCCTGCAGTACTTTACTGTTTGAAAATTTGTATTAATTCATGTGTTTTACAAAAAAATATAAAAAATTACAAACCTTCCTAAAAACTATCTTGCCACCCAAAAAAAAATACCCACTATAAATAGACCAGCTACAAATGGGCGAATTTTCTCATGTTGGTGGTTATGGGTACTTCAACCATACATTAAATTAGCACATCAGCCTTGCTGCCAAATGTAATAACATCAAGTCCTCTAGCCTCCAAGTGTCCAACAACATTGACATTAATTATCTCTATTATTATTATATTAATTAATTATTCATCCTTATCTTATGGGTGTTCCAAAGATATCAAAAATGAAACAACAAGGTTGCATGTGCCATGTGGCACCACTTTGTGCTCTCCTACTACAAAGGAAGAACAAATATTAATCACCTACTAAATTAAGGATGCCATTTGTTTGATTGAAAATCTTGAGATGAACCTTTCAAGAATAAAAAAGATGAATTGTTTAGATTTGGGGGGTGACAAGTGTCCCTTGAGGCACAATCTTGGTCTTTATCTCATGTATGTGGCTCACAAGCTAGGTTGGACCTTCATGGCCTTGCAATTGGTGACCATGTGGCACTTCGGTGGAGCTTTCTAAAAATATTTTAAAACTAAAAAAGTGAAATTTTACAATGTGGGTTAGCCCTTCGAATGAATGGTTACACGTGCCTCTACTTCAATATGAAATATGATTAAGAATGAGCATTACACAAGAGTTGTTAATTAGTGTTACGTGGAAATTAGTGTAACTTTTGGTAAAGAATATTATTTCTCAACTCTATGAAAATGAGTGTTCACTTTGGGTTGTCATTACAATCAATGTTCCTTGTTTTTTCTTCACGCCACCAATTCCAAGATGTTCTTCCATTTGCAAGAAAGTGTGCATGCTCTCACATTTACTGTTATGTTTTGATGATTAGTTTTTTTACACTATGGTTGCACTATAGTGTTGCGGTTTGCAATCAACGTTTGTAACCTAATTGATAGTGAAAACCCATATCGGGGTATTGAATAAAAGAGTATACAACTGCCGGTTCATGCATGGCTTGCCAAAGTGTAGCACTAATTAACAACTCTTGTGTAGTGAGGGTTTGATCCATGGAGTGTGCTTCTATCATCAGTGAATGCAGTACATTAGGCAAAGATGAAATGCACAACCTTCGTAAACTAAAAGGCCGCTTTCCACTCCAATGGAGGAGGCCATCACTTGGTAAAAAAATTCATTTTTCAACCAATCATATTTCAAGAGCCCCAATTTCAACCAATCACATTTGAGAAGTTTTTTGGATCAAAATCTTTGAATACGGGACTTCTCCACCTTAGCGTAAACCGGCCCTAGGAATGGTAGGAAGCTAAGATGAGAGAAGTGATGGTAAGGGGTGAATGTTTTTTTGCAATGATGTTCTCCGCGATTGCCATGATTGTTCCCATGCATCAAGTGCGGTCGAGTACACGACAGCCGGTGCGCGTGGGCATGAGCGTTTTATCCAACTGCCTGCAAACATCCCCACATGCTCTACACTTATCCCATATGAAAACTATCATGGGCGCAATTGATTAATTCATTAATTGTTATATATATATATATATATATATATATATATATATATATCTATCATGGGTGTGCCAATCAATGCTACAATGATCCATTTTTTTATGAGACTTTCTTCATTTAAAAAGAACATGGATGAGTGAATGGAACATGAAGGGAATGTAAGAGAGTGGTTAGAGAGCCTCAATAATGGCTACACTAAATTTGATAATTAGTGTTAGATACACTAATTTATATAAACATGTTATAAGTTTTTACTATTAGAAAATATTTTTACCCTCTACATTGGTCAAGATGGGGATCCTTCCATAGTATTGGAATCAATACCCTTGGTAAATTTTTTTCCAAAAGTAAAAACTTGTAGCATTTTCAAATCTTATAAGAATCTAACACTAATCTACCTATTTAGTGCAGTGAAGTTAAACCCTAAACCCTAAACAATTTTTGTGCATAGGAGGAAAACACCAAGTGGAAGGGAGAGACCAAGTGGAATTATCATTCTTATACTCTTCTCCAATTCGCTTCCAAATTTTTGAAGTTGTTATAAATGTGTCTAAAATGATGCCACATTGTTTGAATGTTTGAATTGCTGACCTAATATGTGAATAAGTCTAGTGAGTCATTATTGGTATTGCTCCATTTTCAAGGGCTTGGGTAACAAAAGGATTATGGAATATTAATTGCTAAAAAGAAGTATAGAGAGGATACCAATATCAAAACACCTTAGATTTGAGATTATTTATTTTAAGGTGGGGTAATTTTATTTTACCTCTAAAAGAGCGCTAGGTTTTCAAAAACCTCACCCAACAATATCCATTTTGAGGTAACATTTGTACCTCGTGTTGCAATTTATAGCCTTCAAATTAAAGTGGTTTCTTGAGGTCGTTGGCAATCTTATCCATTTATTCATGAATAGAAATGAGTGAAAAGCAACAAAAGGGAAAGTAAAAGTAAAAACCCACATTGTGGTATTGACACCTTGAGGAGGTGCATGGAGGGTTGCATGTTCCCTTACTCGTTCCCGTGGCGTGCCCTCATACGTTCGCTATGGATGTGAGTTGACATTATGAACCCCCAAAAGGACCAAAAAAAAAAAAAAAAAAAGGGAAAATGATGTTGCTGACTTTTGTGGGTTTGTGTGCTTTTTCTTTTTTTCTTTTTGACGGGCAGTGTTGTTGTACAGTGGGGTACCAATCAAAATGTCGTTTCTGACTCTGCAGTGAGAAAAAATTCAGCACTGCCAACTTTGAAAGCCTCCTGAGAGCTCAAAAATTGGTATTTTAACACGAAATTTTTAACAAAGGTTTATCTTCAAGTTAATTACATGTATGCCAAATTTCAAGGCCAAAAGTTTCACTGAAACAAACTTATTCAAAATCTACCAACATTGGTAACTGCAGAAATTTTTTCACTGCTGCCAACTTTGACAACCTCCCAAAGATTGAATAAATTTTTTATTACCATGAAATTCTTGGACCAACAACCTCTTTAGGTTAAGAACATATGAAAAAAAATTCAAGGCCAAAAGATTACTACAAAAAAAGAAATCCACATTCTACCAACATGTGTAGTTGTGGGAAACAAATGGGGGAAACCATTTTGTTGCTACCAACTTTGACACCCTCCCCACGGTTGAGAAATTGTCTATTTACCATGAAATTTTTGGCACAATATGCTCTTTATGATGGCAACATTCACACCAAATTTCAAGGTCAAAAATTATATATATAAAAAAACATTTACAATCTACCAACGTGTATGTCTTCCTTTTGCCTCAATCATTGCTTGTAACCTAGAGGGCATAAAATGACATAGTTGAAGGAGCTTTGTATCATTGATTAACCCCTAAAAATCCAAGCGTTTTTTGGACTTCCAAAACCAAAAACTGCGATTTTCTACTACCTTGTTCGGATTGAGACATGGTCAAAAAATTTATTGTTTATCTGTACTTTCAACCGTAAGATCTCAAACCTACCTACTATCACTACTACCATGTGAAATTTCAATCCTTGGATCTTTATCATTTGTGAGATCATAACATTCAAAGTTGGTGCAAAAGTTTTTTCGGGCATTGCCTGTGAGAGATTGTTTCCATGGAGCAAAGAGAAAATTGAAGATTGTTACCCCAAACATAATTTCCATATTTTTTTTCATATGGGTAATCAAGTTGGGTACGCTCATGCAAAATTTTGGAAACTCATTCCATTTTTGTGGCCTTCATGCAAATTATTTCGTAAAAGAAGGTCTAAAAACAACAATATAGTAAAACATGCATTTCATTCAATATATTTGGCTTAATTAAAGATCCCAACGGCGAGTAGGTGCCTTTATGAGTTTGTGAAATTTGAGAAAAAAAAATTTGGGAAAATTCCAAAACCTTAAATTTTGACAAATTTTGTAAGAGTTAATTCAGAAATTACAAGAAATTGTGAAGACTGTTTTTGTAATTTTTGAGGGTTGCCCTTGTGGAATTGACAAACTTTTTGACTTGGGTCACTTTGGAACTCAAGTAATTATTTGTTCATGAACATATTTCCAAAAAAAAAATTCAAAAAAAAGACTAAATTTAAACTGCCCTTTTTGGACTTCAAACCTAAAATTTCTAGATGAAGGTTCTAAAATTGGAATTTGGATTTGCAAATTTTACCACATGCACTTTGCGGTGTAAGGAGCACCCAGTAAAAAATTTAGGAAAAATATATTACTTTTAATCCCTTCATCTAGGTTGCCCGAAATAGGAAACCTCCACTTTGGTGGCCGAGGATCTTTAGGGGTTAACATCCACTCTCTTTCAATAACTACCTTCAAGTTATCTAAATTTTTTGGACATATTGGGCCATGTTGTACAACATCTTTCAAAATCTTCCAAAGGTTTTCAATTGGATTGAGATGGGGAGAATTTGCACGCCAATCGAGCTTCTCCAAAAGGTGTGTTTGTCTCCATTCCTCACTACTTTGCTACGATGAACGGGTGAGCCATGTTCCATGAGCACTCCGTGCGGCACTCTACTCATAAAATGAAGCAACTCGACATTGTAAACCACTTCAACAAAATCCTTACGAGAACGTTTATCCTTGGACATAAAAACAAGTTGTGACTTTTGCCCTCCAGCAAATGCACCCCAAATTATCAAAGAAGTTCTTCCACTCTTAAAAGTTGGAACTATACAACTTGATGCATAGCGCTCATATGCATTTCTCCAAAATGAATCTATTTAGAAATTTTTCCAACTTCAAAGGTAGACTCATATGTCCAAACAACTCTCTCCCATTCTTTTATAGTCCACCCACAATACTTTTGAGCAAATGCCAATCGTTTAGACATGTGACAATGTGTCAGAAATGGTTTTTTAACAGTCGTCTGAAAATGTCATTCTCATGTAAGGCCCTTCGAATAGTCGATTTAGACACTTGAGTAGAGCATATGTTATATGTTAGTGATCTCAGAGTGTGTCGAGCGATGATGAGTTTTTGAAACACGTATACTAGCACGAACATCTCTATCACTACATTTTTCAGCATGATTTCCACTACAAGGTTTGCAATTATAGGTTCCATTTTCTCGAAATCTTTTCACTATCCTCTGAACCGTTCTAACATGGACACTAACAATAGATGCAATGTCAACTCCTCTCTTCCCTGCCTCACTCAAACCTACTATACGAGCTCGAGTTTCATCTGAAACAGCCATTACTCACCATCATCCTGGCTCACAACCTTCAGTCAATCACCATACCTCACCAGTCACCACAGTCATCTGTTAAAAACCCATTATGGGATGCTTAAATAAATATGTAACTTACAAGGTGGCTTGTCCTCTAAATTTTCACCACATTCATCTCACATACCTCACCAATTAGTTGTTAAGTCCCTTTTCTAGGTAACTGAATGGAATGAAGTTCCAGAAGCTGAGAGGACATACCTCACTAGTCACCACATGCATCTCATATACCTCAGCAGTCATCACAGTCATCTCACATACCTCCATATATACCTCACATACCTCAAACACTCATTCCATGCCTCATTCTCTCAATTAACTCATGTCATACAACATCACTTGTTTCTCTCATCAATCCACATAAATCCACCTCCTATAACGCTTCATTGCAAATGCAAGCATTGTTGTTGAGAGAAAAAATCTTCTTCATGCATGTATGGTCTCCAATTTTTGAACAAGTGCACTTTTTGAGATGTGACAAGTGCACACAACTAAATTTGGCTATCCTTGATTTTTTGAGAAGCATCTATGATTAGAGATTGCATCATCTTGAAAATTTCAATCTAGAAGCATGATTGTATGACATACTTCAACCATTTCAATATCTTTGACAAAAGGTATCTTACAACTACACACAATGGTAGATTGTAAATGTTTTTTTATATATATAATTTTTGACCTTGAAATTTGGTGTGAATGTTGCCATCATAAAGAGCATATTGTGCCAAAAATTTCATGGTAAATAGACAATTTCTCAACCGTGGGGAGGGTGTCAAAGTTGGTAGCAACAAAATGGTTTCCCCCATTTGTTTCCCACAACTACACATGTTGGTAGAATGTGGATTTCTTTTTTTGTAGTAATCTTTTGGCCTTGAATTTTTTTTCATATGTTCTTAACCTAAAGAGGTTGTTGGTCCAAGAATTTCATGGTAATAAAAAATTTATTCAATCTTTGGGAGGTTGTCAAAGTTGGCAGCAGTGAAAAAATTTCTGCAGTTACCAATGTTGGTAGATTTTGAATAAGTTTGTTTCAGTGAAACTTTTGGCCTTGAAATTTGGCATACATGTAATTAACTTGAAGATAAACCTTTGTTAAAAATTTCGTGTTAAAATACCAATTTTTGAGCTCTCAGGAGGCTTTCAAAGTTGGCAGTGCTGAATTTTTTCTCACTGCAGAGTCAGAAACGACATTTTGATTGGTACCCCACTGTACACTTATACCTTGTAATTCAATTGGATAAATGTAGATGGTTTTTCAAAAGAAGAAGCCGAGGAGGAACTCCAACCTATATAGAGTCTGGCCAGCGTGAATGAAGTGTTCATTTGACCTATCCTTGAATGTATGCCTGTAGGTGATCACACCAATGGTGGGACTACTAATCCCTCTCACTGTGAACACTTTGCTAATTCCTAGATAGTGTCTTAGAGATATCCAACATGGTATTCTCCCAAAAGGCTTTCAGGTACCCATACAATACAAAGAGGTCCAGGAACCCCACAACATAGTTGGGGAGACTATGGTGGTGAGCACCATACCATAATTATCTAATGAATTGCTCTAACTCAATGATTTGTTATCTTTCCAACATTACCTAACATTTTATTATTATTATTTGTTTTATTTTATTTTATTATTTTATTTCATTGTGTTGGAGTAGAAAATTAAGCCATCCTCAATGTGCTGTTGGCATTTGGAGGAGAGAGTGCTACGAGATTACAGCCTCTTTGCTTTCATGAGTGCTTCAGAAGTTGCAAGAAGAAGAGAAGCCCACATCTAGAAGTGCCTAGCCAAGCCTTAAGCAACAAAGTTGGGAAGGGAATGGAATGTAATACACTGGGTCCACCTTGAGAGGGGTTAGTAGTCCTCTACCACTGTTGGTATGTCATGTGGGCATATCACCAAGGGTAGGTTGAACGGACACTATATTCACACCAACCCATAGTGCTGGTGTTTAAGGAAAAAAAGGTGATACATTGATTTGAAGGAGATCAGAAAATGTGAACTTGAAATGGGATTCAATCACTAAAATTGAAATTGTAGTTTATTTGACTTTCAAGTTTGGGAACTTCACAACCTAAATTTGGACTGAAAAACTATAATTTACTAGCTTTGTTATTGTAAATGGGCTACACTTTGCCAGGCTATATCATGGTTACCAAGTACTTCGTACAAGTATGTACTTGTATGTATGTATGTATGTGCATACACGTTGTAGAGAACTTTGTGAAAATGATTTTAATTTTCTTGGCCATGGCTTTTGGTCCATACTGTAAAGGGACTCTAAAATACAAGACTCTGTAAAAGCTATAAAAATTAAGTACTTTAATTCCATGTTCATGTATCACTATATTTAAGTGTTGTACATGAACATTATACTTGTACGTATTTTAAATAAGTATTCTATTTTGTACCTTGTACTTGGTATCCATGGGCTATATCATCTCCATGGGTCCGGAAACGGAAAGGTATCTTGTGGGTATGGAAACGGGAGGGTATCTAGATTTGCTTCGTCGTCGGGATTCGGAAACGGCAATGGAATGGGATGATGGTGCTTGTCCACTTCTAGAGGAGGTGCTTGCACACTTGCCGGAGGTCCAAGTTTTCTCGAGCTAAATGATGGTGGAGCACCTTGGGATCGAGCAACCGCCACGAGGCTAAATGGCAACATGGTAAGAAGTGCAATAATAAGCAAGAGCTTGAGCAAATTTGAGGTGGCCATCATTTGTATGGATATGTGAATAGAAGTATAAACTTGTGAGAAGAAGTGGAGCGAGAATATAAGAGGAATGAATAATGAGAAGCCAATGAGACCCTCCTCTTTTATACACGGTGAGGTGGGGAACTTTTACTTTGGTAACTTTTACTTTAATGTGATACCTTTTACTTTAAGGTCTTGCGTTTTGTTTTGATGCGCTGCCTTTCACTTTGACATGTTGCCTTTTACTTTGGCGTGGAATCAAAATTTCTAGAGATGTGTGCGAGATCAATGTTAACCCCTAAACGTCCTCAATGTTGATTTTCTACATTTCGGATAAAGGGCATGAACTTTAAACAACCATAACTCTTTTATTCAAACTTTGTTTCTGACAAAATCACTTGGATAACGCATCCAAATGACGTCCCAAAAAACTTTCACACAAACTTTCAATGTTACTATCCTGCAAATAATAAACATTGTGATGGTCAATTTTTGGGAAAGAAACTATATATGGGTGCAGGTACAAGATCTTCTAATTAGAAGTTTGATAAAAGTTTTAAAAATGGGTTTACACCCTTGGTAATGCACAGATTTAGAAAATTGCAAGTATGAAGTTTCAAACGCCCAAAAACACAAGGAAATTTAGGGGTTAACCTCTGGCCTTCATTAAAACTCACAATGGCTGCAATTTTGGGCAACCTAGATGAAGAAGTCAAAAGTGATATACTTGCCTACGATTTCTAGTAGGTGCAGCTTATATTGCAAGTTGTACGTGGTAAAATTTGCAAAGCCAAATCCCACTATCTCAAAATATAAAGGCTTCAAGTCCAAAAAGGGTAATTTAACTTTGGTATTTTTCCAAGGAAATAATCCCTTTCACAACCAAACCACTAGTGATGATATAAATTCACCCAATCCAAAAAAATTACCACTTCTACAAGACGGTGCCAAAATTTAAAACAAATCTTCACAATCTCAAAAAACTTTAGATACACAAACTTTGGATGTTATGATCTCTTTATAGTAAACATCCAAGGGTCAATATTTGGAACACTAACAAAAGATAGGCTTAAAGTATAAGATCTTACAATTAGAAGCTTAGATATAGGAAGATGAATTGAATCACACCCTACAAATGCAGAAGAGGTAAAAAATTGCAGTTTTGAGGTTTCAAGCTCCCAAAAAACATAAGGATCGCTATAGGCTAACTTGTCTACATGACCTCTTTGAAAGGACATAGATTTTTCAACTTACACAAGATATTTACATACGAAACTACCTTGATTTTAGAATAAGTTCTTTGTGTTCACATCTTTAACTTGTGATGAATATGGTACTTATTTGTGCGAATTCTTTTCAATAGCCCCCATTGACTAATTCGGTACAGTATATGACACTACCTAAGGATACAATACAGTGGGGTACAGAAATAATTCGAACTGAATTTGTAGGCAGTTTTTGAAAAAACTTCGAAATGTGCCTACATACTCAAAAATAATCGGAATTGCAATCCGTAAAGGGCGTTGGAACCACGTTAGAGTGTTTTACACTATCATGGCAAAAAATTGCTTCTTTTTTGTGCAATTGTTCAAAGAACTAAAACTCTACATGTTCCATCCACAATTGACCATTGTCGCTTTGTGCTTCAATTACAATGTTCATTTTCACTTGCAAAATTGATATGAATGCCATAATTTGTTCTTTAGATACTTGAGCTCATTGTTGAATGTTCAAAAATACTTGCTCCCTCTAAACTTTTGAGTTGGAGTAGTTTTGTGATAAATTTCCAATCAACACTTAAGGTGTGAAATTGAACTTTGATTTAAACTCGCGAGAATGCTAAAAGAATTTGAGTTTGGCAATGAGCTTATGAAAGTAAGCACCCTAACTTTATCAAACCATCCTTTAAGTCCTTGTAGGATATTTCTAGTGGTGTGAATGGCTTAAAGCTTTGAGAAAAATTGAATAGTCACAAGCACATTCTAAGACATTCCTCCTACCCAAGAAGAAAACAAGGAACATATCAATGATTCAATAAGCATGAGCTCAAGTATCTAAAGAACAACTTATGGCACTCATATCAATTTTGCAAGTGAAAATGAACATTGTAATTGAAGCACAAAGCGACAATGGTCAATTGTGGATGGAACATGTAGAGTTTTAGTTCTTTGAACAATTGCACAAAAAAGAAGCAATTTTTTGCCATGATAGTGTAAAACACTCTAACGTGGTTCCAACACCCTTTACGGATTGCAATTCCGATCATTTTTGAGTATGTAGGCACATTTCGAAGTTTTTTCAAAAACTGCCTACAAATTCAGTTCGAATTATTTCTGTACCCCACTGTACAGTATATGTGTTTTTTTATTGAGAAAACCAATGGATGTGTAGCTTCTCATGTTCTTCTTTTCTTTGCTTATTGTTTTTCTTGATAGAAAACTAGGATATGTGTAGTTTTCTTATCTTTATGTGCCCATGTGGATTTACAACAGGTGCGAGAGCATCTACATACATCCCTTCTATATATATCCTATAAGATAAACTCAAAATACTAAACAAACTTATAAATATACATCTAAAGAAATAAACATAGTTGCTATACTCCATGCCATGTTCATAATATTTTAGAAAAGAAAATTAGAAAGTGGAGAAGAATACCAAGTGAACATACTGTATATACAACCATCATGAATCCAAAAATATATTTATAATAGTAACCTTGTCACAATACAGGGGCCAAATCCATTGGAATTTCCTTACTACTAGATCAATAGCGGCAAAAGATTGTAAGGATGCTCAAACGAGAACAACATGAATTGGACCACCGCTACAACACATCCATGTCTTTTCCAAACAACATGGTATGTCAACAATGAGACTACCAACGCACCTAAACTTCTACTTTTATACAACTAAACACACCCCAAACAACAACTTCATAGTTTACTTGTTTTTTTGTTATACACTATCCACCCTCTTTAGAAGTCCTATACCATTCTTGTTATGTCCTATAAGCATATCATCAAGAGTAGGTCACACTATATTCACTCCCACCCGTAGGGATCTAGTGTTCTTCTATCATCTTCTCATGATGATTTGTGAGGAACCCTTTATTTGTGCCTAAAAATAAAATAAAAATGTACCTCTAATGAAGCTCCTTATGCTCTTTTTTCCAATCAACTTCATTTTTCTCTTTATGGTTATGAGTGGACACATATAAATACAAATGAACAAACATAGAGTAATGCCAAATTCTTGAGCAAATCACATCCCTTCCACTACCTTGGGAAAGCATATAGGATCATTCTAAATGGACTAAATGGCTCTCCAATGGGGCCCTATCCATGATAAGAAATGAAATCATATCCATGTGATTTGGGGCAATTAGTGCGGGTTGGGGGTTAAGGCGAGGTGCTAATATGGAGCAGAGGGTGGACTGGATCAGTTAGGTGATAATACGGAGGGAAGGTGGGCTATGTGGCGACTCGGAAGGCAGAGGATGACGTGGAGGATGCAGTGGAGGACGTGGCACGTGACGTGGACCCGGTGACCGTGGCGAGCCATCATGTGCCACGGAGATAAGGGAGGGAGTTGTCCCCCACGGGCAGACCGAATGACACAAATCCCCCGCCCTTTTGCTGCCCCACTTGACCCACTTTGGCATTGGACCAAACATTCCTTTATCTTCCCAAAATCAAAATTCAAGCTCTTCTTTAGTGAAAGAAAAAAGGATATTGGAGAATATGCATTTTTTGATTCCAAATGCTCTTTGGGATGATAAGGTAGAGGCACCTATAATCAATCCTTTCAAGGTTCTAGCATAATTTTTGAAATTTGTAACCTTTACATGTCTTACTCGAAGAACCAAATTCTTAACCCCTAAAGATCCAAGAAAGCCGAAATGGGTTTTTGGGGTTTCCGCAGGAAAAAAAGTCAGCCAACTTTGACCATTATAATCTCAAAATCGGAAAAAAATTAACGGTTCAAATTTGACATATGAGTATAGGGTCAAGTTCACTTCAAGATCCTACGGTTGGATCTTCTAATTAATGCTTAGATTGAGTTTTTTCGGGCCTGAAGTAGACGAGGGTCCTTTGTGATAATTTAGACAATTTTGTATCAAGGATCTTTAGGGGTTAAAATGTCTTTTATGAAAAAGAGGGTCCATAGTTTTAATCAGACCTCAACCACAAAAATCTTGTGATAGACTTGTATTGTAGGTGACTTGTATTCAAAAATTGAGTCTTGTGATCTCAAATAAAATAATAAAAGAATCTAAGAGAAACTCCAACCTATTTAGAGGCTGGCGGGAATAGAGTGTTCCTTTGACCTATCCTTGGATGTATGTATAGAGGTCATGACACTAATGGCGGGACCACTAACCCCTCTCGGGGTGAACACTATGCTAGTTCCTACCTAACCACGAGTGCCAAAAATTACAAGATCATATAGTATTGTTACTCAAAAAAGATTGCAAAAATATACTACTTTATCTTTGGAGAGAGGCCATTCAAAAACCGTGTGCAATCAAAATATTCAACTAGAAAGTTGTTCACCTTCATCTCAAGAGTAATCCTACATCAAGTTGATAAAATTTTATTAGCTCAAGTAAAAGCCTTGCAATTGTGAAAATTGCCCAATCTATATTACAATACAGGAGGCTTTGTCTCACACGACGGTTCCGCGCTGGAATCCGTCGTGGAGACTTGCCTCCTGTATCCACACAACCAATATTGGAATAGAAAGTAAAAAAACTAGAAGTAGATTGTAGCTAAATCTATGGCTTAGAATTAAAGTAGGAACTGAAAGTAAAAAGAGTAGGAGTAGACTGTTGGTCTTTTGAGAAAGGAACTTCTCTCAAAGAGATAAGATTGTTTTAGACCTACGGTTAAAAGATAGGAAGATCTATGCGTTAGCTCTAAAATTGGAATATAAAATAAAAAGACTAGAAGTAGTCTTTAGTTTTTTTAGGTATTTAGATAGTAAAAAGATATAAATGTGTTAGAAAGAAATAGGTAGCGGATGTCTTTTGAGAGGTTTGATAGTCTTATTTGCGAGGAGGTCAATAGTGGTACCACTAATTTAAAAAATTGGATGCTTCAAGTTTTAGATCCTTTTGATCCCAATTTTGACTCTTTAATGACAAAAATTTCATGGCTTGATGCCGAGTTTGAGAATTAGTAATTGAACCTCGTAGGTTAGTACATGGGATAAACAAAGATCCGTTAGATGGATCTTTGTTGCATTTCCTCCCACTCGATGCGAGAGGTTATTGATTTGAACGGTAATAGGGAGGTTGCTAGACGTAGCTACGGTGTGATTTTTAAGTGTCACATAATAGGAGTCGATTTCATTCCAAGAGAAGAGGAGTACGCTTGTAAAGCCTTCATTAGTACTGTTCATAGAAATAGTTTTCAATCAATGAACATAGAAGCCACAAGTTGTTCTTTGGTCCATCCTCTATTTATGAAATTTTTTGCCATACATCCTTCTAAACCGCATGGATATATGCGATGGTGGAATGCTGGAACTTTGAGAAGTATGGTCTTGAAGCGCAATGGAAAATCACGTATGGAGCTAGGAGTGGATGCTGACAATGTGAAGTTGTTTCAACGACTACGAATCCGATTGTCTTGGCACTTTTTATTTGGTATGCTATTTCTGTATATAAATGGTAGCATACATTGTGATTTGTCTCCTGACAACATCTTATTACACAGAGAAGAAGATAATATGTACATAGGTGTTTGTGATTGGGGATTTGCATGTAAGATAGAGTTTCCTCTGCTATCGAACTATGCATATCCATCAAAAAAAAAGAATTGGAGGCGAGATAGAATAAGACGGCCTTGGGTGGATCCATCTTTAATGAGTGTTTATGGATCAAAAGTAGCTAAATTTAGTTTAGCTATCGATGTGTATGTTACATCAAGGATAGCATCTTGGATTATAGGGCCTTTTGATGAAGACGGTGAGATTTCGTCCATGATTATAAGATATACACTCATGGCCTATGGTTGCTCAAGAGTGAACCCGCAAACGAATGTTATAATACCCTTTTACAAAGAGTAAAGGGATTCCAACGGTCAATACCCATTTTGAGGAATGATCCAATAGAGACCATGTTTGAGACCATTGATGTATATTTTATTAATCTAAATATATAAATTCGATATGTATTTTTTAATATTTTCTGTATAAACTTATTTGAAGTTTATGAATGTTTTATAGCTTTAGGCAATCCAAGTTGAACGTGCTCAACGGCACGGGTCCCACTAGTAGTTTACAAAGGAATAAAAGTCAAAAATTAAACCGAACTTTACACTAAAGTGAGTGCCATATCTTTCTCACATCTTGGATTGAGAATAGATTCTCACCACAATAATTGGATTCAAATTGGAATTCAACCCAACAACAACCCATTTCGGTGTAGATTTTTATTTTTATTTTTATTTTTATTTTTTTTACTTTTTATTATTTTTTACTTTTATTTTTTATTTTTTTCTTATTACCAACTTCATGTTTTTGTAAAAATTCAAATGTCTAGAAGTTTTAGAAATCTTAATTTCAAAGTACTTTCTCACGAACTAACCTATCACATACATTATAAGCAAGTTGGGAACAATGTGGGAACAATTTGGGAACAACATGCAGAGCCGTCAGTGCTTTTCATGGGTCATGACTTTGCAACAACTGCACTTATCATGAAATTCAATGAATGTGGACCAACATATAAGGGGTTTTATTTCCTTACAATATATGAGTATATTGCACTTATCATTAAATTCAATGAATGTGGACCAAAATGTAAGGGGTTCATTTCCTTACAATATATGGGTACATTGCATGTGGTCAATAAATGTAGCATTGGGTTTTGGGTTCATTGAATCTAGTCATATCCTTCTTTACCTATGGACTAGTACTTTCCAAAGCTTCAAAGGTTCTTAGACTAATTTCAAATTTTCATGCAATTCCTTGCAAATGAATTACAACCATCAATTGAATTTGGTTGTGGGGATGTCGAGATTCATTGAACCTAGTCGAAATGTATTTTTTCATTTTTTGATGTATAATCAAATGATGGTACTCCCTATGTCCCATTTATATTGTCCAGTAGGTTCTCTCAAATCTACCTCGCAATGTAGAATTGAGAGAATCTATTGGACAATATAAATGGGTACTATCTATGATTGAATCCATAGCCATTGCGTTGTGATTCCAAAGTTTAAATGATACTCCCTCTGTCCCATTCTTATTATCTAGTAGGTTCTCTCAAATCTACCTTGCAAGGTAGATTTGAGAGAACCTACTAAACAATAAGAATGGGACGGAGGGAGTAACAAGAAAGTAGAATAGAATCATATAAATTTAGTTTTTTTTTTTCAAAAAAAAAAAAAACTAAAAGAAATAAGTTCATATCGGGATGACTACTTAAATTCCAAAGGTTCCCCAAGTCAAAAAGTTTACCATTTTTACAAGCGGAGCCTCCAAAATTTTAAAAAAAGTTGCATCAACTTTGACGGTTATGATCTTACAAGTGATAAAGATTCAATGGTTGAAATTTGACATGGTGTAGTTTTTAAGGATCTTACGATGGGAAGTATAAATAAAACTAGAATATTGAATTATACCTCAAATTGGTCAAAAATTTGCAGTTTTAAGCTTAAAAAAAATTCTCCTTTGATCCTTTTAGGGGTTAACCCCTAACTCTCCTTAAAACCCGAATCGGGTTTGGAGGTTCCCGCAGGAGAAAAAATCAGCCAACTTTGACCATTATAATCTTACAAATGAGGAAGAATGAACGGTTCAAATTTGGTATGTGAGAAGAATGTCAAGTGAAATTTGAGATCTTACGGTTGAATCTTTTAAAGAATGCTTGGATTGAGATTGCTTGAGCTTAATCCAAAGGAAGGTCACATTTTGTGACTTAGACCGTTTTGCAACAAGGGAGTTAGGGGTTAAACAATAATTTTGGTTGACTATCTGTGAAAATGAGCATTGTTTTTGCCACTTGGAGAACATGAAGATAAGCTAGAAATCTCCTTTTTGATTGTAAAAAGTATCAACAATGTTCATTGGCATCCCTTCCAAAACATGCATGAACATGGGGTTTGCTGTCCACTTTGTGTTTTTTTTTAAAAAAACCCTGGTGGAGATTTAGAGCAAGGGGTGAGAGGGGCACTGACCTAAAAAAAAAAAGCTGGACAGTGGGTGACGGTCTTGTTTCTTAAAAAAAAAAAAACTGAATCTCCGTAAAGGAAATGCCATTAGTACAAATGTGTCTGAGCTACACCATAAATTGCACCCATTAGTACACCCAGGGTATTCTGTACACGAGGGTGTACTGAGTACGCTAGCGTATACTGAGTATATTGGTGTATAATGAGTACACTAGCGTGTATTGAATACACTAGTGTGTATTGAGTACACTAGCGTGTATTGAATACACTAGTGTGTATTGAGTACACTAGTGTGTATTGAGTACACTAGCATGTACTAAGTCCACACTAGTAAAAAATGGCACTAAAATGGACGGCCGTAATGACTTGACTGTAATGACACAAAGTGTCAGTTTTAATTGTGCTTCTAATAACATCAAAATAAATTATGATATTTGTCACTTTTTCTTAGGTTTTTTTTGTTGTTGTTGTTGTAATAAGCATACCACATCCTAATAAATTAACAAAAAAATTAAGGAAAAATGACAAATATCATAATTTATTTTGATGTCATTAGTAGCACAATCAAAATTTGCACTATGTCAAGTCATTTTGGTAGTCACTTTTAGTGTCATTTTCTACTAATGACGCTAGGATGTATTAAGTACACTAGCATGTACTAAGTACACTAGCATGTACTAAGTACCCTTGCAGGTGTAAAACACCACTCCCAAACACGCTGGTGCAAAATTTGAGAATTAAATAGGAACAACAAAGCTGTAGCAACAAGAGACAGTATAACCACGGTAGTAGGCTGCTGACCGCCGTACGACAATGATATGGCGTTCGATGTGCTCTAGCAGACCGCTAATGAGCGAACGTAGACGACTAGGTGTTGAAACTGCGACAACAGACTGCTGACTTGCGAACGGCAATGACCTAGCATTGGACTGCAGGCTGAGGGGTTGACCCCTCGCGAATCCATTATAGAAGATCATACCCTCCCCGAGGAACCCTCTTGTGCCAAGCGATGGTTGACATGGCAAGCCTCCAATGCTCCCGTCACACTTCTGATGCTCGAACTTGTGCTTATAGAGTCAAAAACAAATAGTTCTTTTACCATCCTCCAATTTTGTGAAGCAACCACGTATAAGGTGGTCCAACATCTGACACGACTCTGAATTAAATTTGGATGTTGAGGTCAACAGGTTGCTAAGCGTAACAAGCTATTTGAATGCGGAGCTGCATTCTATGGTAGACCATGGCTATTTTCGGCTTAATGGACCTTGACATTTCTCTCCCCATGGTGTACAAAGGACATTTTTCCTCTAGTGTTTTATGATTCGGAAAAGGGTCCTTATTGCAACTTAGAGAACGACGATCTCCTCTTGGAAGCAATGATGGACGTTTACATGGAAGAATGGACAAACGATTACGTGAGATTGTTACCAACTTATATATACCAGTTAGAGAACTGCTAGGGCACTTGGATGTATTTTCACACCAATTGAACATAAATCTCTATGTGAATTTATTGAACATGAATTATTCTATCTCCACAAACATGATAACTTTTGAATACAATCTCTAAATAATGCAATTTTCAATCACTTGGAATCCATTGAATGTGTTAAAGTGCAAAGCATGGTTAGCTAAGAGATTTGCCCTTTGTGGGTGCTCACGTTACATATAGTAGCCACTTTCACAATGCAAGCAAGTTGTGTTTACGAGATGTCTCCGTGTATAAGTTGGGGTGCCACTAGCACTTGTATTCACATGGCTTATCCTCAATTGTTTGCAATGGATTTGGCTACTTGTACTTCAACCTAAGGCAGTGGGAGGGGGCATGGTTAGTACTATCATCATGTTTTATAGAGAGACAAAGCTCAAGGTTATAGAGAGTGGTGCTTTTAAGGGGTTGAAACATTAGGCTACCTATCGTTGAATCTAATCTTTAAAACTCATACAAAAGTAAAAAGAGAAACTTTTTACATTTTTTTCCCATTCATGTACTCTTCATTTCCCATCTATTTTATTACTCTTTTCATTGAGTCACCTCAATGATCCTTATGCCCACTTTGTGATCGTTGCCCTTACATTGGAAGTTGTTTTAGGCATGAGGTCGTTTTGATTATGAAAACATATCTTGCAAATTTTTTTTGGTAGTGCGTGCCCGCGTTTAATATCCAAGTAAATTTCGAAATCCTACATCTACTTGCTTATGATTTGCTATTCCGATTTTTCCAAAACAAGATAAACCAATAAAAAATTAATCTACAACCATGTCCAAACTACCTTTTCTTTTCCCCAAGTAGAACACAAAGAGCACAAAACTTCTTAATCCATAAGTCTAATATTTCATATGTATCTATATAACAAAGTTCATAAACTTGGAATCAAAGTAAGCACCAAATTGGTGAACATGTATGACTTATAACCATATTCCTAAATGAACTTTAATGTGAATCCAACCCCACATAGAGTAGTACCTTGATAGTACAAAGTTTATATGATATTTCACAACTATACGTATCGTATATTTATTTTATTCCGAGCCAAACAAGCACTACGGAACAAAACCTCAAATGGGACTCAAACTAAACGTGTAAGTTTTCCAATTCTCGAACATTGGTGTTCTAAGTCAATGATACCCATCCTCGTAGAATACAATACAAAGAATATGATATTTAGTACGGACCTTGGAAATTAGTATTGGATACCCTGTAGTGCATGTCTCGGCCTTTTTCTCGCGCGTGTATATGTGCAGTGCAAATGTGTCCTTGTACTTTCAAGGTGGGTGGAATCGACAATTTAAGACTAGCAATTGCGCACATGTGCGAGAGATCTCCCCCTTGGAAGTGTGATAGTCAACACGTATTGGGGGAAAAATTGAATATTCAAACTTTTAAGCGTAAGAATCTAGTCCAAAAAGAATTGCTTGCATGCCATATGACTTGGGACATACATTTTAACAACTTCAAGACCATCTTTCGAGAACAAACACTCTAACGAAGTTTTTTAAATTTTCCAATGTACCATTTTACTTCCACGTTTATTGGGGAGTTAACTCCGTTTTGATAAAGGATACAACAACATGTGACACTTGAGAAAATATGTATATTTTTTCACCTAAGTAAGTAAGGGAGAGGAAACCCATTTGAAAAAACGGAGATCATAACCCAACAAAGGTGCATGTAGCACTAACTTTAACCCCTAAAGGCCCGAGGGGTTTGAAGAAAACTTAGATGCGTTATAAAATATGGATTCGGTAACCCCCTGTGAAGTAGCTCTCCAAAGATAGTATGAAGACCTTAAACCCTAAATTAGATCTATACGGTTAAATTTCCTAAAATAAGTAAGATTTGTTTCATAATTAATTAAAGAGAGTAAAAACTTTGAAAATCAATATAAAATGTAATTTCTATTATCAGTGATTGGAAATTGCTATGATTGGCTAAAATCACATATTATATGATAAAATGGAGAAAGGCCACAAGTAACCTATGAGGAACCTCATTAGTTTCCCAAAACAGTAACTTTTCTTACACTAAGAAAACTTTGCCATGTTTGTGTTTGAAGGCTTATTCTCAACAATCTATGAATCCAAACACGGTTCTGTAAATTGGATGTGGTTCCTAACTTACCAAACTTCTGGAATGTTAAAAAAAATTCCGAAAAAATTCTTTTTTTATTCACGTACAGCTCCTCAAATTCGGGATCGACCATAAAATGGTTGATTGGGCTCTTAGGGGTTAAGGGAAGAATTAACATGTTCTATCGTTTATGGTTAAAAACGAAGCACATCTTGCGATGATTTCCCCCAAAAACGCCGGTCACATGTCCATTTGATTGAAATTATGTACATCTACCCTACCATGGAATCGTCTTCTTCTTCTATGGTTTTTGAAAGCACCGGAAATATCATGTGCTCCTATTTCCTCGCAAAGGCCCCACTTGAGCGATACGTGTGCGCACATAAAAAAGAAAACCCAATCCTCATGTGCACATTCCGTAGTCCACCAGCCCTGAGTTTCAAAGCCATGTGCTCATTGACAAGTCCTAAAAATACCTCATGAGCACATGAGGATTGGACATCCGATTTTTTTTTTTTTAAAAAAGGAAGAAAAAGCCAATGGACGTGGAGGTACACACCTTTATGTGCCCACACTAAATTGTACACTTCGTCCTTCAAATTCCACACTCTTCCTGGAGTCTGCAGCATGTAGACATGCCCCGGCCATTTGCCTCCGGTTTACGCTAATTTTGAAAAGTGTATATACAAATACAAATGAATGAACCGAACCTCCTTTTTGTTGTACTCAATCGTGCCTAATTTGATCGGCAAATCACAACCCCTCCAAGGCTTGAGGTGATAAGCATGAATGGCAACAACAACCTCATCTCGCTCGTAATGGCCCTCCAATGTTATTGTATCCATGTGGGGATTTGTTGCATTTTTTTCCAATGGGGGTGGTACGATCATTAAAGTGTTCACCTATGCAAGTGAATAGGCTAAAGGAGATGATTAGAGGATAGTGTGGGTGGGAGAAATGCATGCTTTGTGTCGTTGGGGGTTGTCGGCTCTCTATAAAGTTGTGATGGCAATTGTTCACTTTCGTGGGCGTTTGAACACTAGTAGAAAACGGTGTCCAAAGTTTGTCCGGAATCATATAGAACCACCTAATATTTCCTACAACTTTGTATCCTCAATTTGATCAACACAACTACCAATATTTTATAGATTGTTATTAGTGTAGTAGACCAACCCACACTAGTATTGAATCAGTAAAGCTCTGAGAAAATTGGCAACTGTAATAATTGATTGAAGGACATGAAGTTAAAGAGAAAAAACAAGTGGTGCTATGTAATTCCGGATAAATTTTGGATACCATTTTCTACTAGTGAAAACACCGACATCATCTTCATGCTCACAATCTTGCAAGCTTTGTAAAACAACATACTTGTGAATGTGGCCGCTGATCTCAAGAGAGCCACAACAAGAACTTGTTTTCTCGTGCGAGATGATCAATAAAAGTGGTATAATAGTGTTGGTTTGTATACAATCATAAAACACGCATTCTTGTTGTTATCCGGAGATACAAGTTCCTTGTCATGCGTTGGCCCAGCCGCAAAAACTCCAGCAAGTGCAGGGAATTGCAGTCCTAGAGATGCCCTTACATGTGATTAGTTACAATAGATCCATAATTTTCACCTCACAAGAACAAATCCCTAATTTGTACAAAATGGATTGTCCAAATTTTTATCACCTTGGATAGGGATTTTGCAAGGGGTGTCCAAATCTTTAAACATTGTTTAGTTGTCATAAAAGATTCTCTATTTTGATTAATATCAATATGTACTATAATTTGATTAATATCAATATATGTTATTAGTCCTCATGTTCGTGTATACCTACCTAAATTCACTTTCGCAAACCATTTCACCCCTTAACCCCTAAAAATCTAGGCGTTTCCTCGACCTCCAAAACCAAAAACTGCCATTTTTCACCTTCGTTGGGAAATGGGGAAATGGAGAAACTTTTTTTTCTGGTTTTAGACTTTGAACCGTAAGATCTTGTACCTAACTTGTATACAAAGAACTGATCAAAATTTTAACCGTTGGATGTTCGTCATTTGTGAGATCGTACAACACTTTTTTTTGCCGCTGCGTGAGAGGCATTGTTTAAATGGTGCCAAGGGCAACTTGATGATTGTTACTCCAAATATTTTTCCCTCATTTTTTATCATGTAGGTAATCAAGTTGGGTATGCTCATGCAAAATTTTAGAGACCAATTCCACTTTTTGACCTTAATGTAAGATATTTTATGAAAGAAGGTCTATAAACAACCATATAGTAAAACAAGCACCACGTGTGATACATTTAGTTTGAGAAAAATCAGGACGGTGAGAAGGTGCATTTATAATAATGTGAATTTTGAAAAAAAAAAAAAAAAAAAAAAAATCTTGGAAAAAAATCCAAAATCTCGAATTTTGGCAATTTTTGAAAGAAAAAATCGTAAAATTACTAGAAATTGTGAAGATTGTTTTTGAAAGTTTTGGAGGCTGCCCTTGTAAAATTGGTAAACTTTTTGACTTCAGATACTTTGGAATTTGAATAGTACTTTGGTAATGAACATATTTCCAAAAATGAATACTAAATAGAAAAAGAAAAAAAAAGAAAAAAAAAAAGAAAAAAAAGAAGAAAAAAAAAGGAAAAAAAACTGCCCGTTTTGGACTTGAAACCTAAATTTTCTAGATGAAGGTTATAATATTAAATTTTGACTTTGCAAGTTTTACCACATACACATTACACTATGAAGAGCACCCTGAAAAAATCTTATGCAAAAATATCAATTTAACTCCTTAAAGTGAGCTGCCTGAAATCTCAAAAAACCGAATCGGTTTTCCTGGATTTTTAGGGGTTAACTTATTTTAGTGGATCTTGAGTTACATTGCGTCAAAGTTTCAGTTTTTGCAAAAAAAAACATACCTTAATTAATCCAATCCATCGGAAATGTGGACCCATGGGAATTGATTAATAAATTTAATGAATTTGCTGCAGCGGTGATGATAATACGGAAGGTAGGTGCATTGAAGAGGAGTGGGTGGGGTGTGATAATACAGGGGAGAGAGAAACCGGGAAGAAGCAGGTGGGGGGGGGGATGGTGGGCTATGTGGCGACTCGGGAGAGCAAACAAGTGACGTGGAAAGATCGTGAGTCGAGGTGGCAGGTGACGAGGATCGGGGGCAGATCCGGAGATCCGGCCCTAAGGCCCGGGATAAGGTTCGGAGCATAACAGAGCAAGGGGAGGGGAGATGTTCCCTGGCGGGCAGACCGAGTGACATTAATTCCCTTCCCTTTGGTCCTTTCCTGCTCCCCACTTGATCCCTTGACCCCCCCCCACCCTTTCCCCCACCTCGTGATTATCAATATGAATCTTCAAAAATATCTTCAAAAAAAGATGGTGTTCGTACGTGGAAACAAGAAGATTGTTGTTGTGGGTATTTTTGCATGTTTGTTATATTTCTTCTTGGAATGAAAATGAAATGAAAAAAAAAAGACCAATAATGACAATGTGATCAAGAAAATCCCAAGTTGCACCATATATTCCAACATCTCCAAGAATATGTTTTGTGAGTTAGAAAGAAAAAAAAAAAAAAAAAAAAAAAAAAAAAAAAAAAAAAAAAAAAAAAAAAAAAAAAAAAAAAAAAAAAAAAAAAAAAAAAACATCGAGTTTTTGCATTCTTATTAAATGTAATCTTGGATTGAAGTGGATTTATATACATTTGACATTATCCAAAGACATGTAAGGAAATATAGGGGTTACGATAGTTGAGTGTTGAGGTTCAATTGTAATGGGCAATATTGTTGTGGGCATATCATCAAGGGTAGGTTAAACGGGCATTTTATTCACGCCAGGCCTACAAGGGTTTGGTGTTTTAATTTATTTATTTATTCACTTGTAATGTTTTATTCGTAATTGTCAAACTACAATGTTAACCCCTAAAGATCCAAGAGGACCAAATCGGGCTTTTGCTATTTTGGGCAGCTTAGATGAATAGGTTAAAAGTAATATTTTTGCCTAAATTTTTTAATGGGTGCTCCCTATACTGCAAAGTGTATGTGGTAAAATTTACAAAGCCAAATTCCAATTTTTGAGTCTTCTACAACAATTCTTGGTTTGCGAGCCGAACTGGGGCAGTTTAAATTTAGTATTTTTTTGAAAATTTTTTTTGGAAATATGTTCATGACCAAATCACTACTTAAGTTCCAAAGGGCCCCAAGTCAAAAAGTGTACCAGTTTTACAAGGGCAGCCTCCAAAAGTGTCAAAAATAATATCAACAATGCCCAAAAAAACTTCGTAAACAAACTTTGGATGTTATAATCTCTCAAATGGTAAACATCCAACGGTCAATTTTTATATCAGATACTGAAAATTGGCTTAGGTACAAGATCTTACGGTTGGAAGTTAAGAAAAGAATAAAAAAATTGTTTCGCACCCCTTGAAGTGCATAGAGGTAGAGAATTGGAGTTTTGAGGTTTTAAGCTCCCAAAAACACCCAAGGATCTTTAGGGGTTAAGCATAGATGAAGAAGAAGAGGAATTTAATGTTGCATGCGCGTCACCACCTAATGTAAGAGTGCCACAAGCTTCTTAAGGCTCCATATGCAATAAAATACATATTCAAAAATTAAAGAGTGGGAACAATTTGGGAACCATGTGGGAACAACATGCAGGCCGCCAGTCAATACTGCAGTCATGAATTAAACTTTCCATAAGTTAGTTGACATTGCAATATTACAAGGTTCAATGAATGTGGTCCTCCTATGACCAGGTTCAATGAATCTGAAAAATTAGGGTTTCGTTTTTGGCATACATTGCATCTAGTCAGTATTGCATTTTCGGTACATTGCATCTAGACTATGGGTATGTTACACTAGTTTCTAAAAGTTCAAAGAAAATAGATGGATCTCATTCATGTTCGGAAATTGAACAAGGACCTTCAATGTGAGATAGCATGCATTATTCCTAGGTACATTGATTTTGGTCAAATTCCTCTACTTCGAGCTTTTTAGAATTTCAAGGAATATTTTAGCGTGTGTACCTATGTGACCGATAGTTTCTAAGGAAATAGATGGATCTCATTGTATCTTCGAAAGTTCAACTAGAACCATGAATATAAAATGGCATGCAATATTTTTGAGGTACATTGAATGTGGTCAAACTCATTTCACCCGGATTCTTTTAAAATTCCAAAAAGTATATTGCAACTCTAGTTTCTATAGCTTCCAAGGAAAAATGTGGGTTTTATTCGGTCTTGATTAAATGAATTAGAACCCATCAATATGGAATGGTGCATGGTGCATTGAATATGGTCAAGTTCCACTACTATAAGCTTTTAGTTATCTATAAATTGGTGATTTGTCCATTGAAAAATTTGTTGGCCACCAAAAAGTGATTCTACCAAGATAGGTGCATGTAAAAATTGACATCGTATGCAAAAGCAATGTCTCATATCTCATATTTAATGTCCCAAACTTCTTTTTATTCAAACTCTTAGCTCATATTAGATGGTGTTGTTTTTACCAAGTTATTTAGAAGTAGTCTATGTAAATATAATACGCTTGGACAAAGTCGACTTAATTTAGCGTACCTAAAATTGATTACCCTAAGTTTCAATTTTTGATTTCTAACTTCATTGAATTTGATCATATCCTTTGTACAAAATGTTGATGGCAAAAGCTTAGGAGAAAGCATAAAGTGAATGTACACTACAACCATCAAATTTGAGGTAGTCAATGTGCGTTGACCAGAAATCAGAATGTGGACCAAATGCAATGCATATCATGAATTGATTCATATTTATATTCACACAACAATTATTTTCTTTGCATAGGATCATCTTGTTGCTAAAATATTAATAAAAGAATAAAGATTTGAAGGAAGAATGTTCAGTACAAACTTAGATTGCATGATGCCACATTTTGATCATATGCCCTATTTTTGCCATAAAGCTACATTAACCCCTAAATCTCCTTGTTGCAAAACGGTCTAAGTCACAAAATTTGACCTTCCCTTAGATTAAGCTTAAAAAATCTCAATCTAAGCATTATTTGAAGGATTCAACCGTAAGATCTCAAAGTTCACCTCACATTCTTCTCACATACCAAATTTGAACCGTTCATTCTTTCTCATTTGTGAGATTATAATGGTCAAAGTTGGCTGAGTTTTTCTCCTGCGAGAAACCTCCAAGACCCGTTTCGGGTTTTAAGGAGAGTTAGGGGTTAAAAAGAACCAATATTTTAAAAATGTGCAAAAGTAATGCACAATACACCACATAGAATATTTTCATAGTCTATAGAATCATAAGGTAGCCATAAATTCCACTAAATCCAACAAAAATGTATGCCAACACCAAATGAACTTATTTTGATAATTATTGTGATTTCACTATCATCGAGATAAGCTCCACCGAAGGATCACAAAAAGTATCAACATGTCCATTGGCATCCTTCCAAAACAAGCTCAAAAGTGGGGGTGGGTTTGTGTCTACTTTGTTGTTTTTTGTTGGGTTCCTGCCCGAGATCCTCGGGCAGGGCAGGGCAGGGTAGGGGGGGCACTGACATTCAGAGGAAAAAAAGGCAGGGCAGTGGGGTGCACGGTTTCGTTTCTACACAAAACTGAATCTCCAAAAAGGACATTTTATTGATTCGGAATGTAATGCTTCAACGTTCATGAAAAGGGAAAATGATTCCAAGCATATCAAATCTTTTCTGCCAACTTGTGGTTCAAATAGTAATTTGAAATGACACGGTCCTAAGAAAAGAATATCGAGATTATGAGTCCATTTGGAACTTGTACGGTAATGGGGTTTGTGAAGTTTAACCCCTAAAGGTCCTTGATAAAAGATTGTTTAAATTATCAAAAAGAACCTTCTTCTACTTCAGGTGCAAAGAAACTCAATCTAAGCATTGATTAGAAGATCCAACCGTAGGATCTTGAAGTTAACTTGACCCTTTTTTCGAGTGTCAAATTGAAGGCCATAAGCCAATCACATTTCTGCCAAGCAAGTTATAATAGAAACCAATTTCTGCCAATGAAATCTTTGCCACATGGGATTTGCTCATAGGTTAAAAGACACGCTAAAATGTGAGTGGAGGCACGGGATAACTCGGAATTATGGGGTATTGACTTCAACCCTCTTGGCCAAGTTATAGGGATATTGTGTGGGGGTGGGCGTCTTCACACTCCAAAGTAATAAGAGTAATATATTTTTCAAGTTAGACCAACACTATTTACCAAACATATTCCCACGTGAAATGCTCGTTGCAAGTACATATTGTACAATGAATAATGCAATGTGCGTGTGTGTGTTTTAAAAAGTGAGGGACAGTCTGTGCATTAATGAAATCAAATCCGTTAAAAAAAAAAAAAAAAAAAAAAAAAAAAAAAAAAAAAAAAAAAAAAAAAAAAAAACCTTGTTCTTATCATACAAAGGTTTGTTTTCATCCAAAACATGTTTTTCTTCTTTTCTTTCAGGATAAGAAAAGCCTGGTAAAGCTTTTTGCTAAAGGAGAATCCGTACTGGGGAAATTTATTTATTGTGAAGTAGAGGTGCACGTGTATCATGAGTAATGAACTTTGTAGGGTAGAAATATGAAGGGTACAACAATATATATATATATATATATATATATATATATATATATATATATATATATATATATATATATATATATATATATATATATATAATTTTATTTTTGTTTGTAGAGACAAGAAACAAATGGATCATGTACTTCAGGTTCTATGACCTTTGCTGACTCTAGGATGATAGGTCAATGTAAATGAAGTGTTTAGTTTGGTACTGTAACGCGTTCATATTGGGAAAATATGTTGAATTAGATGTGGGAGATTAGCTTGGCGCAAAATGTAATATGATTGCAACAGAAACTCAAGGAAGAATTAGTAGTTACCGTTGTGCGGTTTCAAGAGGTTGGGTGTCAAAATGGAGTTGTAGTCACTTGGGAGCTATCAACTGCCCACTATCAATGGCATTTTTAAATCTAGCTCTTATAGATGTATTGTTGCTTGTGATTTATCTAACAACTAACTTGGCTTAGACATTTGTATGTACCACTTGATGCAAACCCACACTAAAAGCTCTTTTGCTCATGTTTGTCAAAAAATTTAAAAAAATGACATAAACAATGAAAAACATCACAATGACTTAACCCCTAAATATCCTTAACACAAAATTGCCTAAATTACAAATAAATGTCATTCTTCGACTTCTACAACCCACAAAACTCATTCTATATACTTATTAGAAAATCTAATTTGTACTACTTTAATTATAATTTCTTCTTTCCAAATAAAGGAGGATAGAAGTAAGTTCAAATTATCTTCCTCAAAACCCCAAAACCCCTCCCAAATGTTGTCATCCATCACCCACTATGACCTAAACCGCTATACCCCCAATTATTTTGGCTGGTAGGGGATGGAGGGAGCAGGCCATATCACTGACGTGGACCAAGTGAGAATAATGCGGTGCCCACCTATTTTTAAAATTTCAAAAATATTGCGGTGCCACCCTTTTTTAGTTTTTTAATATTATATTGCGGTGCCAGCTATTTTACAATGGAAACTGCTGACAGTAGATAAGAATATTACACTTCAATTTGAACCCTTGACTTTTTTAAACCCCATCTTTACCGGGTCTCTTTATTTCTCCCCTACGAGCGTGGCTCGGATGCCAGGCTCGGTGGGGATCAATTTTCTGGCCCTTCCCGTTTCCCCCATTTGGGACCATTTTTTGAATTTTTTTTTGCAAAATTTGGGGCCTGGGGCCCCAAATTACCTTCGGAAGCCCCCTATGTGTTCAAATGGGGCCTAAACAAATTAAAAAATAGGGGCAGATTTTACCCCACCCTCCCCACCCCCACCCGAGCCTGGCATCCAAGCCACGCTCGTAGAGGATATTTAGACACTCCCATCTTTACCGGGGGAAGTGAAACCTTTTGCATGTTGGAAAGTTCTTCCATTCTGAAAATGGCATGGCTTGTGATAAATAATTGGATTGAAAATCCCAACTGCTCGATCATACCTTAGGACCTTATTTACATGTATAATAAAGAAATCTTGAAAAAAAAAAAAAAAAAAGTAAAATCTCAAATTTTTGTGACTTTTTAAAAGATTCTACGATTTAATTGATATTGGGCGGATTTTGAGAATAAATGAGCATATACTGTAGTTTGGGTAGATTTCAAATAATGTTGTCAAAACTTTAAACTGTAAATATCTCTCCTACAGTATGAGGAAATTTGAAGTGTGAAACGACTTTTCAGAAAGGTATGGAAAAAACTTTCCAACTTGCAAAAGGTTTCAACTTCGCGAGAGCTAAAAAATAGCAAGTCAAATGCTAACGAAACCCCAAACAACCAAAATATGGCCTCAATCCAAATGTAAGCAAATTAACCACAATGTGGTAGATTTCGACATTAGGGAAGAATGCAAAATCAAGTAGGTGGATGGAAATATCTAAGCTTAACCAAAGTGCCCCAACAACAACATCAACAACAATGAAAAAGAAATTGCTTCTATTCTGAGGATGCTTAGAGGAATATGCTGAATGATAAGGCCTCTGACACACAGCATGGGTCAACACTGATTGCCTCAAATGCTTACTACACAACAATTCTATTATTTCTATTATTTCTATTATGATGTCATGCTCCATTGCTCCCCTTGCCAAAAAGTAAAAGTATCCACAGGGGGGGATCACCCGCAGGGAATGTGCTAGGCAGGGGGAGAAGTTCAAAAAAAGTAAAAGTAGCAAGGGAATCATCCACAGGGAATATGCGAGGGGAGGAAGTTTATTCATCCAAGCATATTCATGGGAGTAGTAAAGCTCCCCTGGGAATATGCTTCCTTGGACACTTCTTGTGAAGAGACATTGTTTTTGGGTTTCAAGTATCATGCTAAAGCATGTGCTTCTTCTTGAACAAGCTTTTGAGAGTTGTCCCTTTCTTTTGTGGTATTTCTACCTACTAGATTGAAGTGATGAGGATTGAACTACTTGGGGTGTTCACTTATCATGGATATACTCATGGGACTACACTAAGGTTTCTTTAATAGGGGTCTATAAAACACATTGTGAAAGTCTTTTTTTGAGCTGGGTAGATCGAGATCGACCATAAAATGGTTAATTGGGTTCTTAGGGGTTAATGTTAAGTGTTTTTTTTTTTTTTTTTTTTTTTCCACTAAATAGAATGAGGAGGAATGAGGAGAGGGGAAGGTGAAAGGAGAAGAAGTCCTCACGTGCATTTTGCATTGTGGTGGGGGGATTGGCAATGGCAATGGGTTGATGACACATGGGCAAGAGTGTGACTCAATGGACATAGAGCATGAGTCATTGCCTTGTGCAGCTGACTCACTCCGCGTCAATCCTTTCCTTTGCATGGATAACTCGCATCTGGCGGGAACGGAACGGAACGGAAAAACCAAAGTACTGCCTTGCATGTCTGTATTTACAACATCAAATGAGTGATCTTGTACCAACCATGATGTGCTCAAATCATTTCATACGAAAATTGTATGGATTGGGTAATTCACCCTTTCCGCCGGGCGTGTACAAATGTTCATGCATTGGACATTCGTACTCTGTATGTTCATGCATTGTACATTTGTACTTTGTATCGGGGCCTTTGCGGTGGTAAAGGGTTAAGGTAAGAAGCTCAAAAACCAATCGGGATTGAAAAAAACAACTTGATAAGATACGTGAGTCAATTACCGCTCAATAACATGTTGTGAGGTATGTAGGAGTCTGGGCTGATTGGAATCAAGCCTTTTGATTCATTATGAATCTAGAAGTGGAACCCATATGTGTATCCAAAATTGTTCACTATAAATTTTAAACTATGACTTTTTTGAAGATTGACATTGGAAGCTGTAATGTAGCTGATGCATAGATTGACATGATGAACACTTTCTAGAGCAGTGTGAATTTTATAACCATTTCACCGAAGGGGTATTCAAGCAAGAAGTACATTATAGCTTTCACTTTCAATGATTCAATGTATTCAATACTTTTGATTGATTAAAAAAAATTCAACCACCTTAGTGTCATGTATAATATCTAGCTAGCTCCACCCCACTTTTGTCAATGGGATGGTTCTAGTAGCACCGTCTGTGAATATTATTTATCAAGTCATTGATATTTTTCTATGAAAAAAGCAGATGTGTACTGTAATTTTGTAAAAAAAAAAAAAAAAAAAAAAAAAAAAAAAAAAAAAAAAAAAAAAAAACAAAGCTTTGTTTTACTTTGCCCTCCTTTCTGACTCAAAAAGGAGGCTTGTAGTATGATAGCTTAGGAGTCAATACACATCTCACCATGCAGTACCCATGTGCCAGAAGCTTCCGGGTTGTTGAGCCTCCATAATTCAACAGGAAGACATTCCAAAGGTTTATCTTTAATTCCTCCCTTTGAAAATGATTATTTTATTATTTTCAGCTTATCCATTAAGTTACTGTTTAAGTTCAAGTCTGCAATTTCGAAGTACTGCCTCCTCTTGACCAGCTCAGGGCGGTCTTGGAAATGATAACCATATGGGGATCGGTGGGTTCTATCCCATTGAGGAAACAAGAGATTATTATAGAGGAAAGCCAAGTGTCATTTCCTAAATGTTCATTGATATCCGGGGTGAAGTAGGTACAATCAAATGTTGGGAGTAGATGAGTTGTAAACATTAGGTGTGAGTTGATGGGGGAAAAGAATTGAGTAAGTGACAAGGAGGGCACCTCAATCTTGAGACGGCGAAGTACCCCTGCATCTTCATTTGAGTGGGAAGTGGAAATATGGTGGGGTCATTACTGCGGAACTTGCCCCAACCTAGTTAGTTGACACAGATGGAGGTTTTGGGAAAGAAGACAAATACATTGGCCATAGAAGGGGAAGTGTCGAGGCCGGAACGATGCAATCGCTTTGTAGCGCAGGGTTGGGGCAAGGATTCAGAAGTGTCGTTCGCGGGGCAACGTAACGTATAGATTGAAGATGCCCTAAGGTATTATTTGGAATCTTTATTGATTACATGGTATGAAACTCTTCAAGGTGACTTTGACTTTTAGTCTACCGAGATTTTACAGAATTTTGTAGACTTACAAGTAAATTTGATGTTGTTAATAGTGCAATGTTCATCTGTAGTTGATGTTTTTGAGATTGTAGAAAGGCTTGAAATGAAATCCACTAACGTACAAAAGCAATCATGACCCCTTTTGACAAGGCGAGCGAGAGTACAACTAGTGACAACTGAGCTACCAAAAGGAGTAACTGGTATGCTTACTGACAAATGAGCAACCAAAAGAGTCTATGGTACGCTTACTGCCAACCAAACAACAATCAATATAGAAAATAAATCATCATCGCCCATAGACAGAGATGTGTTTGAGACGCTTATTAACACCAGAGAGACCGATCAACTAATTAGCTACATGTCCCACCTTATTTTTACAAGTGACTTTGAGTAACTCATTCCACGTAACTCTCTACGCACTCTTCTACCTTGTCAGTATATAAGATATAAAAAATAATAATTTGAAATATTCTTTTTTGTTTTGTCTCAAACTAATAAGTAAGGGTGCACCCTGCGGTGAAAAATAATCTTAGTCCACAAAAGATATCAACAAAACTTATCCTTTAAAACTAATTTCAGTAAAAGAATTTTACAATACAACACCAATAAAGAATTCGACAACTAACTCACAAGGGCAAATAGTTCTAACTTGCTCTTATCACTTCTTTACATAAAGTATAAATTTTTAAGTGTCAACATCAAAAAAGACATTTTAGATAAAAAAGAACTTTCACATCCGTAGCTTATCATCTAAAAGAACTTATCCAAAATACTATAGGATATACCCAAATGGTTCATTTAACTACAACTTGAACTAAAGTATTTTTCTATTTCTCAGAATTATTTTGTAAAACTAAACCCATATCCTAAGCTTCACACCTTTCAATCTTGGTGTTGTCATCAACGGCTTTAGGGTGTAAATAGTGAACATTTTCAAATACTGTGGCATATACCCCCGGAGTACATTTGGGGGGTTGAGGAAAATGTACGCAGGGGGAACATATTAGCAGCCAAGAAGCTTAAAGAATATTATGGGTGAATATTATGCTATGGGGATTCAGTATCAATGGATCATTCGTTAGGAACCTACGAACCACAAGACGACAGGCGGCGCACACATTCCAACAACGTGGTTTCACCGGGTCGCCACGGGCAGGACGGGCGGCGGGTGGTTTCCATGGGAGCCCCGGCCGACCGAACCCGGTCCCTCTCTTGCCATCGTCTCCGCGTTTGCCTGGCTGCAGTATATGACTTGGCTGGCCCGTTTGTAGCATTCGTGGCTCGCTTCATCCCTCCTCCTCCGTGTCTCCACCTCCGGGAGCCATCTCTCCCTACTTAGCAATCACGCCTTCTTCCCTTTTGCGATCAACGGCGCTTTATTTGGAGCGAAATAGCGATGCGTGGAGTTTTTTCCTGGATTTTGATGATCGAGGGAGTCAGTGTTGCTTCCTTTGTCTGGATTAGAGGTTTGTAGTACATTAATGAGGAAGTGAAAGCCTGATTGAGGAGGAAGTGATTGATTGATTCATTGAAGAGTTTTTTCAGCTATGTCGGGAGTTATGAGTCTTAGGCCGGTGGCCTCGTCTGGGAAGACAGGTAGGAGAACTTCTCGCCTCACGGAGAAGTTGGCGGAGGAGAGAGGTGCCTCGACGAATTTTAAAGCTGCCGCGAGAGTGCATCATCCGATTATGATGCCTGTTGTTGGAGCCGTTGGCGGTGGAACCGCGAATGCGAGGCAGGTGAAGCAGGTGACGGATCCATGGCCTGAGGACGTGAAGGAGCGTCTGGTGCGTAATGTGACCACGGTGAACTACAGCTCAAGTGGAAGTGAGCATGAGCCGAGCTCGAACTGTCTCGTTGCAATGGTGCACGAATTCATGGAGAAAGAAAATGAGCTAAAGAAGTGCGGACGAGCTCGGTGCAACTGTGAAGGCGGTTCTTGCGGTGGTGATGTTGTGGTTCAAGATGATGATTCGAAATCCAGTCTCGGCGGGGAGCTTTGTGAAGTGCTGCAAACGATGGTGCCGTGTGTTGATGAGCAGGAGAGTTCGCTTCTTGCTGAGGTTGTGAAAGCGATGGACGTTCTTAAGACGTCGGAGTGCGCTACGACGCTCTGCCGACGACGGAGTGTGATGAAGCATCTGAGGAGTAATGGTTACAATGCCGCTCTTTGCAAGTCACGCTGGGATCACGCTGGTAGCTTTCCTGGTGGCGACTACGAGTACATTGATGTGATTTCGTCTCAATCGCGTCTCATTGTTGATATCGACTTCCAGAGCCAATTCGAAATCGCACGGCCGAGCTCTCAGTACAAGCACGTGTATCAGGCGCTTCCGTCAGTCTACGTCGGCACAACAGATCGGCTGCTTCAGATTCTTAATGTTATGACGGAAGCGGTGAAGCGGTCGTTGAAGAAGAAAGGGATGTTTCTTCCGCCCTGGAGAAAGCCGGAGTACGTTAAAGCGAAGTGGTTTTCTTCTTACAAGAGAACGACGAACGAATCCTCAAGTAAGAGCACCGATTCTATTTCACCAAACATCTCCCTTGTCGCCGTTCGAAGTGTGGATTGGGACAAGAACTTCACGAGAGAGATGGAGGATCAGTTCGAGGGCGCTGTGCGCGGTGGCAACAACTTGAAGCAGCTCTGGACAGACATGAATACAAACTCTCCCAGGGAGATTCAAGAGTTTGATAATATGGATTGGCAACCACCGGCACTGTTACCGAAAACCTCCAAGAACCGGAGAACGGGGCTCACTCTAGCATTGCGGGAAGCAGGTTTGATAGGCAGCACCTCATCACCAGTTGCAGCCATGTAACCCCCGGTTAGTTTACCAATCCAGGGTTTTAGCTTTATGTATATATTCTTATTACGATTGTGAAGGCTTATCGTCCTTCACCTTTTTTGGTCGGAGTTTTAATGGCACCAAGCCAATGCAGACAAACCCTTAGGTCATCGGGTACTGTATGAGCTTATGGATCGTGTTTTAGTAATAATCAATTTGAGTCTGTATTTTAGCATCCAACCCGGGCCTCTTAGGACCCTGAGAGAGAAAGACATGTACTGGCTATGGCTACTATTTGCTTACATCTTTCACAAGTAAAGAGACTTGTATTATTATCATCTCTGCTTCTATTGAAGGTTATGCTTCTATGGCGAAATGATTCCTTCTTTGCATTCTGAATGTCTTTGATGGGATTTCTCAAATTGTCAGCGGTACTTTTTTGCACTTAGTTTTCCTTCCATGCCCAATGGACGTATACATGGAATTGGGAGCAAATAGTGCAAATCGGATTTTCTGTATCTCAAAATTAAACTGTTTTGTTTCATAGTTGTCAGAAACTTGTCTTGTCCGATGCTGAGGATGGTTCAGTATTGGATTTGAGCTTCAAAGTGATTTTGTTGAAGTTCAGTGAATGGTTTTGATTCTCCGACTCATGAGCTGAAGACATGTTCGTTTTTTGAGAACGGCACTTCATGTTTTGTGCAAGGTTTCATGTCTATTAGTGTGACGAAATTGGCCATGTCCATGAGACTACCAAGTAGATTGTGGTCGGTGAGACGAAGCGTTTGTTTGTGATTATCAACTAGATGGTGAGTACCAGCTGTTTGTGTATCCAAATAAAAAAATAGTAAACAACGTGTCCAAATCATCAACAAATTGTCTTTTGTTGGCATCATCCTCTAAGGATATTAGAATCACTAGAATTTTCATAGAATTGTAGGTATTCATTTTATTCAATTGTTTCTGTACAACTTTGAAATAGAATGGGGATTATAAGAATGTTGTGATGAACATCGTACACGTGTCATGCATTCAAGTTTTGTCACAATGTGCTTGAGGGATATTTTGTAAAGGATTTGAGAGCATGAGACATTCTTATTTTAATGATTAGATTGTTTCGTCATTGTTAACAATTTCTTGGATTTGTGATGATTACCTTAGTAACATTTCAGTATATGTCTTGCTTACAACAAAGAATGGTATACATAGGCATTCATTCATTATTCAATTTAACAAAGAAGTTGAATTTTAATTTTCTTGTTAAACCTAACTATAAACTTGATTTTTATTTATTTAATAAATGCCAAAAATAGAATATTCCATGATATATATAAGTAGAATATCCTGTTTCATACCAAAATAGAATATTCCATAGTATATCCAAAGTTGCATCTGAAAATCTACAAATGAAATGTGTTGCACATAAAACATGATGTAAGTGATGAGTTGAAAAATAGAAGTCCTTTGGTTATAGTATTAAAGAATCAAGTAAACACCTAGTTAAATTTTGGATATAACATAGAATATTCTTTTTTGGTATGAAAAAGAATATTCTACTTACATATATTATGGAATATTCTATTTTGATAGCGTAATCATTTGCATATTAATTTAAGTTGTTAGGATGTCAAAAGTAACGAGGGTTGTTCAAAGGCGCCTTTGAAGGGTTGTGTTGAAACCGGTCTTATTTAAGTGAGCTGAGAATGCAAGATAGGATAAATGGGGATGACAAAATTTTACTTCTTAACTCTTGTGAACCTTACTTGTTCTCTATTTTTTATCTTAATTCTTTCCTATGAGCAAAGAAATTTCCTTAACCCTTAACCTTGAACCCTTGAACGTCCTTGGGGTATTTTTAGCCAAAAACTCATTTTGAAGAAAGTGTCAAAAACAAATATATATATATATAAGCTATTCAAATTTCAATAGTACAAACTTGTGATAGACTTGTTGTAGATCATGTGCACCAGAACTTGTGTCATGGAACCTTACAGATTGCAAGATCTCAACGTTTTAGTGCATAATACAAGCTACGAAACACCATCATTTTCACTTTGAAGTGACAATTCTACCAACATGAAATTTGCAATAAAAAATCACCAACTAGAAAGTTGTTCCTCTTCATCTCAGAGACTCTATTGTAACAAGAAAATTCATCAAAAAAAATCTTGGCTCAAATAGTAGCCTTTTGCAATGGTGAAAGTTGCCAAACATTTCACAAAGGAAAAATAGTCCAAAAGTAGACCCCTAGCACTCAAATCCATGCCTATTCTTCGATATATTTTTAATCAGGTCAAGGTTTCTACTACCAGAAATAGGCTATAATTGGAATCTATCCCAAAATATAAATTCAAAATCTAACGGTGGATAAAGGAGTTCTAGCTTTTCAAAAAATCATACATATTTTCACATTTTTCGTCGTAGAAACATCATTGCAAATCCAATACTAAAGTTATTCAGATCAATCATCTTCCAACTACAAAGTTGTTGGAATGCATCTAAAGATCACACTTATGTAATTTATTTATTTTTCACAAAACACTATTTTTGATTTTGCATAAGAGCAATGGTAAGCTTGGGGTATCACTTTTTGGACACACTAATTAGGTTCTTTTTATTAAAAGCCTCCAGAGTTTGTCTAATTTGTCCATTTTAATCAAGTAAAAAGACCCTAAAATGGAAAATAAAATATCATGCACCTCAATGAAATTAAAGTATATATGCCTATAGAGTTTCTCTTAGATTTTTTATTTTTTTTGGATCCATTCATAGATGAGGGAAAAAGTGCTGAATTTGGGGATTTGCAGGCATTATAGTGCACAATGAATTAATTTTTTTATAATTAAATAAATTATTTTTTATTCTATACAAGAAGATGTAGGTCATATTCAAAAATTATATTAAAATAAAAATGGTTGATATTCCATTTGCTTGATTCTATGGATTTTAGGTTATTGGGACATGACTTACTTTTTCAACTAAAAATTCAAATAAAATTACTTCAAAATATATTTTTTAATTTCTAATTTTTTTTCTTGATACATTATAAGTATAGACAACTAAAACCACATCTAATGAAGTCTTATTGTATTACAGTTTAAAAATGGATATGTTTGACACATCAGCATAGAGTGCAATTGTTCGTGGGACAACCTTTTTGGGTACCCCAACCAGACCATCACCCATAATTGGCTTGTAATCGTAAAACATGCCATAGTTTGAAAACCCAAAAACAAAAGCTGCCTTTTACTAAAATGCATGCCATCTAAGTACAAATTCTATCCTCAAATACATACAATTTGAGTCAAAAACATGTAGTAGACCGAAGTACATAGAATGTTCTCCTACTTGGTAGTCTTGGATTGAAGATACATCAAAAGATTTCATGCATTTTTGAAGAATTTTGAAGCGAAATTGTGGGCATGTCTACCCATTAAGTAATGAAGATAAGCACAAGAGTTGGAACTACACGCTTAGATGACAAAAATTAAATCACAAGGTAATAGACATGGTGTTTTGTTTTAAAATTAACTTTGTATGAAATTACATCCAAGTGTCAAAGCATTTGTCTGCGTGGCATACCTTGGTAACAATACACCTTATGTTTTACTCATATTTTTAAACTAAAAAATGGCACACAATATAACTTTGTGTAGATAACTCAAGCTCAAGCTCTTAGTGACTTCAAAGCCATGTTCTAGTCTAGTATAGAGCTACTCTATCATCACCGTCTCAATTTGTTGCAATTTATTATGCCTTCTTGACACATAGCACCTTTGAAGGATCTTCCCAATTTGATTCTATATTCATTTGCTTATTGGGAAAGATCTTAGTAGTTCAATTTTTTACCTTCGGCCTTGAACACACGGTTGCCACGGCACGCAAGGACAATTGTCGTCGGTGGATGGGTCGCAATCGTTTGAAGGCAATGGATCTGGTTTGCTACGTGGGTCGGGAAACGGAAAGGTATCCGGGTCGGGTGCCACAAACGGGTCGGGAAACGGAAATGGAAGTGGATGATGGTGCTTGTCTTCGTCTAGAGGGGGTGACGCCCCAAGAGGGGGTGATGCCCCAAGAGGGGGTGATGCTTCAAGAGGGGGTGATGCCTCAAGAGGGGGTGACGCCCCAAGAGGGGGTAACGCCGGTATTTGCACGCTTGCCGTAGGCCCCAACTTTCTTGAGGTAAAGGGTGGTGGAGCACCATTATTTTGGGCAACCACCATGGTGCTAAATGGCAACAATGAGGATAGCAAAAAAAGCACCAAAAGTGTGCGTTTCAATGAGGCCATTGAAAATACTTGTAAGTGAAAATGGAAGTGGATAAGTAGAAGTAGAAAATGGATAGGAGAGAAGATTGAGAGGTAGAAGAAGAAATAGAAAATGGAAATGAGAGAGAGAGAGGTGTGAGAGGTAGAGGAGGGAGAAGTTGAGTATACCTTGTAAGGCCACTCTCCTTATATAGGTGGGCGGCCTCTTTTACTTTTGACCTATCTTTTACTTTGCCCACCTTTTACTTCGCCAACCTTTTACTTTGCCCTCCTTTTACTTCGCCCAACTTTTACTTTTCCCACCTTTTGCTTTGCCCAACTTTTACTTTTCTTGCCATATTAACTAGACAGTAAAAACGTTTGTAAGTTTTTCCTATCGTCCAAATCTCTGTTCATTATTCCTCCAGAGAATTCGTTCGTCCATTCTTTCGGTTGTTTTTTCGTTCACTCTTCCAAAAGTTCGTTCGTTCGTTCTCTCATCCAAAAGTTCGTTCGTTCATTCTCTCATCCAAAAGTTTGTTCGTTCTCTCATCCAAAAGTTCGTATCGTTCGTTCTCTCATCCAAAAGTTCGTATCGTTCGTTCTCTCATTCAAAAGTTCGTTCGTTCTCTCATCCAAAAGTTCGTTCGTTCTCTCATCCAAAAGTTTCGCTCGTCCTCTCATCCAAACGTTCGTTCGTTCGTTCGTTCTCTCATTCAAAAGTTCGTTCGTTCTCTCATCCAAAAGTTCGTTCGTTCTCTCATCCAAAAGTTTTCGCTCGTCCTCTCATCCAAACGTTCGTTCGTTCGTTCGTTCTCTCATCCAAAAGTTCGTTCGTTCGTCCTTTACTGCATAAAAACGTGTGTATCATTTCTTCCAAAGGAGGTCACCGTTCTCGAGGCAGTAGTCTAGGAGGAGTAAAAAGGGACTCTCTTTTTCCCGAATCATGAAATGTCCTTTTTGGAGATTCAGTTTTGTTGAGAAACAAAACCGTCACACCCACTGTCTTTCTTTTTGCTTATCAATGTCAGTGCCTCTCATGACCCTTTCAAGTTTGGACCCTCGTCATCTAAATCTAGGGCAGGCTTTTAGGGCAGGGTTTAAGGGCAGGGTTTAAGGGCAGGGTTTAAGGGGGGCAGAGGTATATAAAAAAGCAACAAATTAGACAGCAAACCCCCAATTTCAAGCATGTTTTGTTTTGGACGGATGCCAATGGACAGGCTGGTACTTTTTACAATCAACAGAAGATTTCAAGCTTATCTTATCTTCATGCACATCAAGTGGCAAAAACAGTGCTCATTTTGACATATAGTGAACCAATAAAAGTAATCGAAAAAACATTTTATCTAAACAAAAGAAGGATCTATTTTATAATCGTCTCATTCATTTTAACCCAAGAAAGCTTCTTGGGATTTCTGTAGGGAAAAAATTCAGCCAAATTTGACCATAATAATCTCAAAATAGGAGAAAAATTAACGGTTTAAATTTGACATATGAGGAAAGGGTCAAGTGAATTTCAAGATCCTACGGTTGGATCTTCTTATTTATGCTTTGGGTCTGAAGCAGAAGAGAGTCCTTTTTGATAATCTAAACAATTTTGTTTCAAGGATCTTTAGGGGTTAAAGCACTCCCTTTGTCATGGATTATCTAATCGATATTGCAAACTTTGTTTGATTAAGGTCAATCTTGATGATTAAACGTAATATTCTAGGTGGATGGATGGCTTTCTTGCATAGTTTTGGAGATATATATGATTTGATAACATTTGCTTCATTAGCCCTTACTGCCAAAAAGCCTCAAAATGGCCCTCGGTCATTGCAAGGTGCAAGTTTTAAACTTTTGAGAAATTTTTCAATAGTACCTGACTTGTACATGTATGTGTGTTTGAAATCTTAGATTCAAATTCCTCATCAATTGTGAGATCTTAATGTTCAAAGTTAGAAAAAAAATTGTGAGACCATTTTCCCTAGTTGGAAAATGGGTTTCGTGAGCCAAGAAAACCAATTTTAAGAGTAGATTTGAATTGCCGCTCTTCAAATCCTTGTTTCTAAGCAAGTTACGTCTATATAATTTTCTATCCTAATGGGACCTTTGCCACCTATAGAAATGCTTGACTATTTAAATGGAGGTATGTTTTGAAATATAGAAATGCTTGACTATTTATATGGAGGTATGTTGAAATACAAATACAAAGGCCGGTCTTTGACTATAAAAAAGGCATGTGAGAAATTCTTGGATTTGAAATCTTAACGGTGAAATCATGCCTTGGTACCTCTTCTACATGAAGAGAAAACTAAACTTGAAAAATAAGTAAAATCTTAATATTTTGGTGAGTTTTTAAAGTTACTTCGATCTAATTGATATTGGGCAGATTCTGAGGATAAATGAGCATATACCACACTTTGAGCAGTTTGGGGCAAATTTTGAATAGTGTTTTCAAACTTTGACCATGAATATTTCCTAAAGTATGAGGAATTTTGAAGCTCTAGATGAATTTTTGGAAAGGTATGGAAAGTTCTACAATGTGCAAAAGTTTCAACTTCATACAATCTATATTTAGTAATTGAGAGCCTGACCAGAGTCGAATTGACCATGTTAGGGCTCATTTTAACACTAGGAGTTAACCAGAGGTTCTGCAAATTTTGATTGACCAAGAATTACCCGCCATAAGCTCAATTCATGATGATGAAAGATGCAATGATAATGAGTGGATAGCTCTCACCAAGAGCTTTGTAAATATATGTCATTTGATAACAATTGCTCTAGTATTCATAAAGCTTTGGCGTGTCAAGGGGCAAAACCTAATCCACCAAGAATCGCATCTGCTAAGCTCACCTAATGATAATGAGAGATGCAATATTACTGAGTGGATAGCTCTCATGCTTTGTAGCAAATGTGACTTGATAACATTTGGTCTTGAATTCATAAAATCTTCACACACCAAAGGTTGGGTAAAACTCCTCGAAGCATGTTCGTGCTATGTATGTTGCCAGCTCTTAGATTTAACTGTGAGTTTTGTTTGTCTCGATTGTAAGTTGATTATGCACAAACATAGAAAGAGTGTAAATTGAAGTGGTACCATGAGGTGATAAAAGGCTTTATACAATGTAGTGTGATGATCAAAGTGCTCAATAAGAAATGTTTGTGTTTGTTTGAAGTGATCAAGCATTTTGGGACAAAATGAAAAGGACAAATCGATGAGATACTTTGGGACATAGGTAGTAAATATTACTCCCTATATCCCTGATTTTGATGCATATGTTGTCACAAGTCTATGGTAGGGATTGATTTGAGAGACCTTTGGATCAAGTATTATGGTCAAAAGGAGTGATATAGTAAGGTATGATGCTAAAGGAGCAAGAATTTCAAGTTGGCATGTACATTGGAGAGTTGACAAGGGAATCAATGTTGGAAAATTTGTAAAGCTTTAAGAAAATTGTATCAATTGAAATCATCGGTTTGGATTTATCTTAAATAGGTTATGAGTTTTGGAAGTATGAGTGGTAGGTGTACTAAATTTGCAAACTCTAATGTAACTGTAAGATCGGTACCTAAATTGTACATGATAATATACACCAATTCTTAATCTAAATCTTCACCAAGGAAAATTGCAACAAGAACATGGTTTTGTACCTTTTATACTCACGAAAGCTTTACATAGGGGATTCAAGCCCTGCATTGGGCCGAAGGATAACAAATATCCTCTCGACATGATTGGTCCATTTTTTTAAATACTACATGAAATGGACCAATCACGTTGAGAGGATTTGTGTTGTCGTTCGACCTCATGCACGGGCATGACTCCCCATTTGAAGTGTCCCTTACATGACTTTGAATTTTTTTTGAAGAAAAGTAAACCTCAATTTTTGGTGAGTTTTTAAAGTTTTTGCTTGACTTAGTGTTTTTGGGCAGAATTTTGAGAATGTTCAAACATATACAACACTTTTGGGCAAATGTTAACATACCCTGAGAGTGTTTTCAAACTTTGAGAGTCAATATCTCTTAAAGTATGAGGAAATTTGGAAAATGAATAGTCTTGTTGAGAAAAATCTACGATCTGCAAATGATTTGAACATTACACAAGCTACATATAGTAGAATAGAGGTTGCCCAAAGTCAAAAGGACCATAATTTGGCCTTCTACTATTTCAGGGTTAAATGTTCAAAACGTCAGAAAACAACATTTGGCCAAAACTTTCTAAAGTCACAACTATCTCCATCCTCTATTTGACAAAATTACTTGGTCTAAAGCCCAAATCATGCCTTGTTTTTGTGGTCAAAAATTAAAGACCCATCCAAGGTATCGTGAATTTATGGCACACATCTTACTAAAGGCAGCTCTTGTTTGCGGTTTTTAGACATGGGGGCATGTTTTACCATTATAAGCCAATCATATGAGATCAAAATGAGTTTGTAATAATTTTTCAATACTGAGCATGATCTTGAGATAAAGTACTGACAACTTTCGAGTTGAAAGGATCTTGATGCAGATAATTTTGATAGTAGATTTATGATGATGTTTCCACATTAAAATAACTAAGAAAACACATGGTTCCTGTGTTAAATCTCCTTCCTCCATTGTTGGATTTCAACTTTGTTAGATGTAGTTGCAATGAGCCGACCACTGCCTTCAACAGCACACGCTTTGGAAGAAACAGAATTTAACCCTTAAACGTCAGAGCATGCCCAGTGTATTTTCAGCGGGGCTTGACGTTTAAGGGTTAACCTTAGTTACAATGGTGAAGCTTTCTACATCCTGGTAGATATCACCTCCGACAGTTTTTGCAGTACTTTCAATTATAGGAGTTAGCACAGTCGTTGATGATAACTTCCGCACCTACCTTGGACCATATGTCAGTCCCCAGCTCTCTACTGACAACGAAGGAATCTCACTTCTTGCTTCTATTATACATACTCTGTACAACAATGTTGATTGCTGGCATAAAATTGATGCAGCTGATGCATATCTTAACATCCAACATTGTGTCGGAGAAACAACCTCATCAGACTATGTTACATTGAAGCACTTTCATGGAATATGAGAACTACCTGGTGCCCTGGTAAAGAGCACATAAGTTTCAATACATCGGTCGTTAGGCATTCTCTAGAGAGAGAGATTCTGCAAAATCAGTACAGAATTTGAAATTGGGCGTGATCGAGACTGTAGAGAGCAATAGCACTCAGCAGTCAGCACCCTGTGCCTTGGCTATTGATTGCAAGAATCAGTAACTTGATGGTTGATATGCTTATAATACTTAGAGTGGATAGCACTCCACATTTGACATGGTTAAATATCTAAAAATGATGTCGGATTGAGAATTTTGAGATTTTGAGTTGAGTCAAGTTACAAAGGGCGTCAAGTGAAGCTGGATGTTGTCTTCTGTGCGTCACTCACGGTCCTCAACTTCGACGCGCGACGTGTCTCCTGTTTTGTCATATTCGGATCTAAATTCTTCACACATCTTCACGTAGTCGTCCAAATAAGTCTTCCTCCATTCCTACAAAATTCCACCAGGCTGCACGAGTTACGAACTGCGGACCAATAACTGGTGAGCGAAAGCTATATGAACAGACATGATCTTTGTGACATGATCATGCTCGAACTACTACTATAACACAACGACAAATAAATGATTCTTTCTGCACACCATCTTGCAAGCATTTCCACAACTGAAATATTTACCTCGGCCAAACTGCCTCAAGAAATTGCATTAAATTCGCCACATTCGCAGACGTTAACCACTAAGAGGACCAACCTGTGATCTTGAATTGAGGTCTTCACTGTGTACTATATTTGACTACCATAGTTGATGCATCTTTCATGAATTCATAAATGAGTTTATCGCATTACAGTATGTTATGAAGAATTTAGGTTCACCACACCGAGTCTTGGAAAACGGAACAAAAAAGAAAATTAAAATCGTCTGTAGTTGCTATACGATTGTTTTTAAGAGCATGAATGCACTTGTGAACGCGTAGAAGAAGTCTCATAAGTATATCAAACATAATTTTAACTTAGGAACTATAACAGAAACCAGTAAGATGAAGACGATAGTAAAATCCTTTCACTTGTAATTCTATGAACCAATCGAAATTTTCAGATCTCTAAGGTGGAGAACAAACAAGACTTGATAAGCTATAGCTTGTTAGTAACCCTCACATACGAAAGTTAATCTTCATAACCGGTATTGCGATTAGAGATATTCCGATACATTTCCAATATTACAGAAAATCAAACCACCATACCCATGAATGCACTATCCACTTGAGAAGTTTTAATCCAAATTGCTTCATTCTTTACTAGTGTGCAATAAAAATGCATGATTGAATGTAATGATTCAGTTCGTGAGAGTGATGATCAAGCAAAGATCAACCTGTTTTTAGTTGTTAGCGAAGCCGATAGCGCACTTTGCAACTTGAAGCTAAATTAGCAACAATGAGCCTCTTCTAAAATGAAATATAAAACTTAAGGTGTTAAAATGCATGGTGTAAAGGATAAGAATACCTCATAGTCCCAAACTCCTCGAAGAGCTGGATCTTGCTCGTTAGCCCAAATGTACATATCTGCAGTCACTTCCGTGGCTTCCTTAAGCCCAACATGATGACCTGGTGAAATTTCAACTGTCTTTTCTTCAAGTGCACCATTTCCTTGAGCTCCCTCATTCACCGATTCTCCGTCAACAGCATGCGCTCTCTGTTGCAACATACCCAGGGATTAAATTTGCTTCTATTTGGCCTTCATCCATGATCATGTGTAACTTGTGGTGAACGGAGAGGCATTCGAGATGCAAAGTCATAACAGCATGAAGACGGATACAATAGTAGCTCTGATATTCTAGAACGATATACTTTACAGCTCAACAACTAAACGAATATGCTTGCTTCAATATGTCAAGGCTTCTAAAAATACCAGAACAAGAGGCGAAACTGTGAGTTTGGTGTATTCAATATCTTCAAACTCGTCAAGAAGCTCCTGCTCTTGGTCGCTCAGATCAAACAATACCTGTTACACTACTCTAAGTCAGTAACTTTAATGGAATGAAGTAAGATCATTTCTGATCTAGATCCAGTCAAGAGGTAAATCAGAGTGGAACCGTGTGATTACAAGCAACATCTTAGATATTATTGGTCTTCTGAACAGCTCCCGATTAGAACAAACACATACACTAGAAGTTCAGAAAAAGCTACAGTAGTGAATCTTTGAGATATAGGAATCTTTCAGAAGAAACAAAAACAAGAAATCAAAAAACCTGTAGAGGACGAGACTGAGAGAAAAAGGGCAAAAACAGGAATCATTGCTAGCGAATAAGACGAGTGCTAATGTAGTAACACCTTTCCGAATACTTTATCATTCTTCTTAGGTAGTACAGCAGGATAGATGCGGTGCGTGATGCTATATCGATGGCTGCCACCCATTCCAACCCCACCGATGAGCACATGCACACAAGGAACTAAATCAGAATGAAGATGTTTAAAAGGTCAAGTCAGAACAAATTCAAGTATTGCTCCGGTTCAGTTCAAAATTGAAAGTACATGTCTCTGATTGTACGCTCGATTTCCGAAATTCCTCAAATCACCTAATTGTAGCCTCCCTAAGCTCTGAATTGCGAATGCAAGCAACCTTTGTGATTCATTCAGGAACTGGCCAGCATAAATTAGGGTTTTGGGCATCAATTTGAGTATTTGCCTTTGGAGCTTATGGAGGGTTGCGTGATGTATGAGCAATTCAACTTAATCGAATCACACAAGATTATGCTCATCTAGAGCTCGAGGGTTACTTGAATTTGAAATAAACTGAAAGAATGAATAACGAAGGTAAAACTTACTGGTCCTGAACAACCGCAAGTGATGCACGGGGAACTCGGTGCAAGAGTGCATTCAGAACTTCGGGCGCGAGCAATGTTCCATACACGAACACATTCCGGAACACAGCATTCGCAGCCATAAAGAACTCCCCTGCAACTCTGAAAAAAAATTATCAGTTAAAATTCCCGAACACTATCACAACGTCAATTGATTCTGCTTCACACAACCGCCTCTTCACCTAAAACAGAGCTAAAAGTTTGCAACAAGAGATGAAAGAATACCTCTAAACGGCCGATCGCTCAATTCTGCCTAATAAATCTCTCATACGGCCGATCGCTCCGTTATATGCTGAAACAACAGTGCAGCTCCCGTTTGATACCGAGAAAAAACAAAATTCAAGACAACGCGATAATTCTCGTTCACTCACAGCTCATAATGCTGGCTAAAATAATAAAAGAGTGACCTATCCTGAAATCCGCGCCATTGATTTTGCGTGCTAACTTAGGTCGTTAACATGAACAGCGTCCTTTACTAGCAGCGACAGTCACGGCACAATAGTGATTCCAAACAGTAATCCACAACAAGAGATGCAAGAAAATATCTAAAAATAGCGAGTGCAACAGTGCAGCTCCCGCACGATACCGAGACAAAAATTTCACGACCAAGCAAGACATTACAATTCCTCTGGTTCACTCGCAGCTCCTTATGCTGCTAACAAAATACAAGAGTGCCTTGTCCTAAAATGAGCGCCATTGATTTCGCCTCTTGATTGTTAGCATGAACAGCGTCCTGATGCACCGAAGAAAAACAGAGAGCGGCTCCCGTGACTTACCGAAATGAATTACGCAAGACAATCTCGAACATTACACTAATTCAGGTTCACATACAGCTCCTAACAATGCTGCCAATTGCGACCTATCTTACACGGCAATCAGCGCCATTGATATCGATTGCTCGCTCATTTGAAATGAACAGAGTCGTCGCCCGTTAGAAATGAGCGAAGTCCTCTCTGTCTTGACAAATTTAGAGCGCAGAAAAGCAAATTTCAACAAGAAATGCGAAACCAAGCTAGACGTACCAAGAGAGTGATATCATAGTACAACAAGCAATTACTCAAAAATCAGGCCCAAAACCCTAATTTATATTGGCCAGTTCCTGAATAAATCACAATAAATCAATAAATCACAGAGGTGGCTTACATTCGAAATTTAGAGCTAAGGGAGGCTACAATTAGGTGATTTGAGGAATTTTGGAAATCAAGCGTACATTCAGCGACATGTTCTTTCAATCTTGAATTAAACTGGAGCACACAGGAAAATCTCTTAATTCACAGGATGATGCAATATTCAGTGCATGCTACACTTATACCCTAAACTTTTACTGTTTCTGGACATTTCAGACTGTAACTTGTGTCAGGAAAGTTGTTGTTGTGCGCTGATTGAAGGTGGGAGAGAACTCACAATAGACGCATACAACGAGCGGTTTCAGTCTTCTTAGGAGCTGTTGTTTTCCATGGTGGTTGTTCACGAAGAGCAGATCGGGACGATCATCGCTCATACTGTAATTGCTACTGGCGATCTTCGGGGCCTATGGGACCTTGGGAAGGTACTCTATATGCTCCTTGAAGAAGTGAACATAGGAGATGTAAAAGTAGCGGAAGTCGCAGGAATGTCATGGGAGGAGAAAAGAATGGTCATGATGGAATGGACCTACAATGTGTGGCAAAACCGAGTCAAACTCTTGAAATTCGTATTTTGATTAGCAATGTGGAAAACTTGGCAATAGATTTTTAGAATGTGTAAATTGTGCAATATAGCAATTTGAATGGGCTACAATTTGATGGAGAGGAAGTTCCTTCTTACATTGAAATATACAAGAAAATTACATTTAAAGGAAACTATGTTCCTTACTCACTTTTGCATCCACTATCAAAAAGCAACTCAATATTTTGTCCACTTGCCTTTAGCGGCTAAAACTCCTTGGATCCGCCTTGGCATGCTTTCATACAACCTCCTACACTCCTCTATTGCTAAAGAAGCCCAACACTCCTCAATACGCTCCCAAAATTCTAAAATTCCTGTTGGAGCGCTTTCATACTGGTTAAGACGACGTTTCAGTCCAGCCCAAAGATGCTCAATTGGATTCAAGTCAGGAGATTGTGCAGGTCACTTAAGAACATCAAAATTTTGTGATCTCAACCATTGGCTAACACTTTTTGCTGTATGTTTGGGATCATTGTCATGCTGAAAAATCAAATTTGAAGGATCAAGATCATATGCACAGATGGTATACAATAAATTTCTTTGCAAGATTTCTTTATATTGATGTTGATCCATTCTTCCTTCGATTCTACATAACATACCAGGGCCACGGAATGTCATGCAACCCCATACCATCACTGAACCACCGCCAAACTTCACAGTCTCTTGCACTTGTCTTGAATTACAAGATTGTTCATTGCGAAGCCAACACCAACTACGACCATCTGAGCAAAATCGATTACGGTCCAATGTTGATGGCGCCTAGCAAATTCAAGTCAATCCTTAATGTGTTTCTGGTTGAAATTTGGTTTCTTCTGCTTCACTTTTGATCTCATGCTTGCTGCGGGTAAAGTCCTTCGCAATGTATCAACACTCATAATAACATGACATTCCTTGCGTACATGTTGGGCAACTTGTGTAGCACTTTCAAAACCTCCTGATGTGACAGCACGAACACATGCTCTCTTCTGTGCATCACTTAGCACTTGTGGTCTACCACCACTACTAGTTGACAAATCACATAATCTCTTATTTCTAAGTCTTGCAGCATGGCTCTGAGACACCTGCAACTCACGTGCTACATCTCTTGTTGTCCTACCAGCTTGCAACATCACCAAAATGGAGTTATCAAGGTCTTTTCGAGCACTACCACAAAGCTCATCTAAGTGCACCATGGTCTGTCCTCACACTCTTCTTACAATGTGCACTAAGTTGACATGGAGTATGTCAAGATTGACACTCGTTGTGCCCATGCCAATGTGGTCATAGAAGTCTTCCATCCATTTTTTACCACTTCATTGCATTTATTATGGCATGCCATGCAAAACTGAGTCAAGCCAAGTGTATGTGTTGGAAGGCATGTATCTCCTTATAACTTTTTTATATGTCACCATGTATGCTATGTCAACTCATACACTCCATATTATATCTCCTCCATGTTAAAAATGGTCATTTCATTTATTGAGTTGTTAGGAATCGACGGCCAAATAATCTCTTTCAACAAGGTTGACTCAGTTTTGCCACACACTGTATCTATGTCATAAAGGGGTTAAGTTGCTCAGTAAGTTGATGAATTTGACAAAGTATTTGTTCTGCATGACCTATTGATTTTATTCCTATTGCTATCAATGTTTCTATACCATGACTTTAACTTCTATGTATTGCAGGTATGATCAGACAAAAACATGTGATATTGCCAAGAGGGCAATCGATTGTTCTGGAAAGTGATCAGGGAATGGATCTTGCATTTTGAACTGGGGAGGAGACTGAATCTACAACAGACAAGTTAATTTGGGCCAGATCGAAGCCTTGTATCACTTGTTCTAGTCAGTGACCCTTCTTTTGAATGATGTTGAACTTCAGATTTTTGATTGGCTTTTATGAAATTCATGAATATCTTTGCTCAACTGGAACTTACTTGTCATCTTTCTTGAAGCTCGAGTGAAGGGTTTGATCTTTACAGCCTCATGATAAGGATGAATAACCATACATACATACTCCATATCATGATATACATGAACAAATTTGATCGTAGTCATACGCCCATCGCATCAAGAAAAATCGATGACACCCAAACGTAATCACAGAAGCACCGATCAATCATACAAGTCATTAATTGAGAGAGAGGAGGAAGGCATGCGGAAGCTCTAGTAGTACTTGTGTTCCTAACTATTCTACCATGCCTTATCAGAGCTTCAATTAAAGTGTTGCATACATTCCATGCAACCTCGAAATTGGACACCTGCAATTGGTGATAAAAAAAGGAGGGTAATGATCCTAGCCTTCAAATTGATGTATATATACGGCACAGTCTCGAAACTCGACATCACCGGGAGATGATGAAACCTCCAAGGCAGTTTAAACCTTGGCGTTCTTCATCTTTCCCCAGGGTACATTTGATAATTACAACAGTAACTCCATCCATTCACGTAAGGTAGAAGTACCTAAAACCACCAGCACCCCCAGTATCAACCTATAGGTCTCCCCATAACCGCACCTAGCCTGAACTAGCATTGTCAAAACACTCAATTCAAACTGACCAATTAAAAAAATCATTAAAGCTGGTGGTTTTGGGTTGAATCATGAATGGAAATTTGTACCAGCTAAGGTGGTTTTTGCATACCCTATAGGTTGATTACGGGTCCTGCAAGTACTCTACTGTTTGAAAATTTGTATTAATTCATGTGTTTTACAAAAAAATATAAAAAAATTACAAACCTTCCTAAAAACTATCTTGCCACCCCCAAAAAATTACCCACTATAAATAAACCAGCTACAAATGGGCAAATTTTCTTATGTTGGTGGTTATGGGTACTTCGACCGTAGTGAGTTTTTGTATCTTCGGAGCAATCCATACTTCAATGTAGTCGGGAGTTCAAGCCCCCTGCTACTTCCCTCAAAAGAATAACACTGAAATTACTTTTCTAAATTTTGTGTTTCTTGTTATTTGAAAATTTTCAACTCTAACTCTACCTAACGTCTTTTCCTTCTTAGAGATACTTTACATGGGGAGTCAAGCTGTACATGGTGCCTAACGTCTTTTCCTTCTTAGAGATACTTTACATAGGGAGTTAAGCCGTACATGGGGCTGAAGGACGAGCAAGATGTAAGATATTCTCAACGTGTTTGAACCAATCATGTTGTTGAGAGAAATCTTGCTTGTTCTTTGGCCCCATGTACAACTTGACTCCCCTTGTAAAAAGTCCCTTAATTGAGCATACAACATTTTTATATAATATGGATGAAATCCATATTATGTTATATTATTCATTTTTATTTTGACACGGGTGAAACCCATGGTCTCCAATGAAAGCCCCTCTTTTGAGTATCAGTTTCTTTGCAACAAACATCAGTTTCTTTGCAACGAAGATGATGCCCGACCTTTTTCATTGCCGATGTGAAAGTATGAGTACCATGCTAGTTTAGAAGATGATGAAGAGGAATGTGCCAGGCAGTATTAAAATCGGCCATCGCGAGCACACAAGGACTCTCAAATTGGGAGTAACGACTACTAGTGATAGTAATCAACTTCGGAAGTACTTCTAGATTCTAAGTTTATGTTTTGTTTCATTCCCTGCTTGGAATTAATAGCTGTTTGAGCAGGTTCACGAGTTTCTCAAGGAACCGAACAGAATCGTCATTCTTTGAAATCTTAAACTTAACCTCGGCAGGCTCCATTGTTGCAAGAGTGGCAAGATAGATAGATAGAAACTCAGTCCTTTCTAAGGGGCTGGCGTGAATGAAGTGTCTGTTCGTAATGCTAATATCCCGATGGCCACCGGACAAGGGGACAAGAGTGGCAACCCTCAATGTTGCATTGTCACGAGTTTAAGGAGACTACAACTTTTAAGGTTTCTTGGGGCCGCTTTACACGAGGGGTCAAGCCAATTCATGGTCACATCCTCCCTTGTGACTCATTCCCTTAATGAAGGGATATTTCAACGGACACGATAAAAGACCTTGCTAAATGACCATTCTATATTCTATATTCTCAATGCATTATTGTAATTCAAAGACTTCTAAAAAGATGATGACCTTACAAAAATGCAGAAGAGAATAAAGAAAATAGACTCGGAAAAAGATGAAAACAATAAAAAAAAATGCTAAACGTAATGGAGATAGAAAGATGCACAAAACGATAATGAAGTGTCGCAACTATAAAGAAAGTAATTTGTATTCCAATAAGGAAAGGTGGGTGTCGGTGTAGTAGGGGTTGTGGTGGACCGCCACATCTAGAGTGCTTTTCTAGCAAGCTGCCAAAGTTAGCAGGTAGTTTGGGAAGGAAAATGACTGTGTTGTCATTCAGCCACTCGGTTGAAGAAGGACATCGACGTTTGAGTGGCTAAATGTAGATAGTCTTGTCCCTTTAGCTAGTCCATTGAGAATACTCTTAGGGGTTAAATGTCATTTTAGAAACCCAATACAACACCACATATATGAAGCCACCTATTGTTGGGCACTTAAAGGAAAATGAGGGAATCTACATACTTGGAGTGAGAATTGAGCGACTTACTACTTTTCATGGATACGGAATAGAAAAAGACGAACTTTCCCTATTTTTGTGATTTTTTAAAACACCCACATAATTAAATACAAATTTCAGAAATAGAAGCCTAGAGGCAGGCACACTAAATATGTACGAATGAGGTACATGCAAGAAAAGTCAGATCTTTATAAAGTCAAGAATCTTGGATGCCAGCCTTTAGGTAGGTGCTCGCCTTTAGGTTGTTTCACCATACTACATTTACATTCATGAGCAATTTCATGAAATGGCATGGTCCAATTTTATTTTCTTGAACACACGTGAGCTGATTATAATTCTTTTTTATAAACTAACCAATGAGTTGTACTCCTAATATTGTAAAATATTAGTGACCGTTCATAGTGCACCTGACAACCACAAAGTACGGGGCTTTGATTAGAATACAACAATCCAAAGTGAAGAAAACGCAGAGTCTGGAACATCTGGATTCAGGGGGTCTGCAACTCTGCATTCTAAATGGGTGCTGTGTTACTCTATGATATGCGCATGTACGCCATACGGATCCACACAATGATGCTCTTTCTTCTCTGACAAATCTTACAGGCTCCACCAATCCCCACCTACATCCTCGTACCCACGTTTTGTCGACACTCTTTGTACTTTTTGCTGCCGGAATCCGAGCTCGGAATGGTTGCTTGAAGCTCTCGATCAAGCATTCGACGCCGGACATTAGTGAGCGAGCTATGGGGAATGCTGCGAGTACCCCTGCCCCTGTGGTGATGCAGGGGACACGGAAGGAGCGAGAGCTGGCGCCCTACGAGAAGTATCGGAAGGTGACCACAACGGAGACGAATGGGGGAACAATCGAAGCAGCAGCGCCGGTCGCGGTGTTACCAGTGGTTGTTGTGGAGAAGAAGGGATGGCAGAAGCCGTTGCCGGAGTTTCCTACTCTGGAGATGATGGCGCTCGCGGACAGTATCATGCAGGATATTGTGAAGGGTGATCTTGATGTGTCGTGGGAGAGTATTAAGGGATTGGAGAATGCGAAGAGGTTGCTCAAGGAAGCTGTTGTTATGCCGATCAAGTATCCGCACTACTTCACTGGGCTTTTGACCCCGTGGAAAGGTATCTTGCTCTTCGGTCCGCCCGGCACTGGCAAGGTATTGCTCAATTCTCGCATAGTATTGCTCTTTAGGTTTTTCTTTCAATTCGGGCTATCAGGGTTCAGGAAGTAGATTGAGCATGCGTGCACAAGCTTGATTGAATGTTGTAGGTTTTTGCACTTCCAATCGGGCTATCAGGGTTCGCGAATCGTATTGAGTATGCGTGCTGTATGTGTAGACGATGCTGGCGAAGGCGGTGGCGACGGAATGCAAGACGACGTTCTTCAACATTTCAGCTTCCTCCATAGTGAGCAAATGGCGGGGTGATTCGGAGAAGTTAGTGAAAGTGTTGTTTGAATTAGCGCGCCATTTCGCGCCTAGTACGATTTTCTTGGACGAGATCGATGCGTTGATAAGCACACGAGGGGAAGGCTCAAGTGAGCACGAGGCGAGTCGGAGGCTCAAAACGGAGTTGCTGGTGCAAATGGACGGGTTGACGAAATCGAAGGAGCTCGTGTTCGTGCTTGCAGCCACGAATTTGCCGTGGCAGTTGGACGGCGCCATGCTCCGGCGCCTTGAGAAGCGGATCTTGGTCCCCTTGCCGGAGCCCGAAGCGCGCGAGGCCATGTTCAAATCGCTTCTGAAACAGGATGATCTTCCTGTGGATACCCTCGTGGAGGGAACCGATGGTTACTCGGGGTCTGATATTCGCATTGTGTGCAAAGAAGCTGCCATGCGACCTTTGCGGCGAGTTATGGCTGTTTTGGAGCAGCGACAGGAAGGTGACGAGAATCCATTGCCTGCTCTTGGGCCTATTACTTCGGACGATGTCCTGTATTCTCTGAAAACTACCCGACCTTCTGCGCATTTGTCTGCTGCCAAATACTCGCAATTCGACAACGACTTCGGCAGTAAGGCATACCAGGAGATGTGAGATCTACTCATGCACTCCACCATAGCCAGTCTCAGTTTTTAGCTTCCATGGAGCTTTTAGGTGTTGTGAAGTCATTGAATCTCATTCTTTTCACGAGAGAAGGGTTCCTGATCATCATTGTAGAATACTAGTTCGCTCGGGGTGAGCATGCATGCCAGTAACCGCGAGTGAGCAAATTCTTTCTTCACTCTGTTTATCTCTGGAATCATTGTTCATATTTTCAGTACCATTAAATTCGTAAGAAACACATCAGTGACAGTAATCTACAGTTCATGTCGGTAAATGGACTCACACATGTGCATTCTTTGTGGGATACAATGTTGAATACAGTGCTATTTTTAGTCACTTTTCAGCTTCCATGGAGCTTTTAGGTCATGTGACGTTATTGAGAAGCCTGATGATCAATGTAGATTACTAGTTCGCTCGGGGTGAGCACGCGAGCGAGCAGATTCTTTCTTCACTCTGTTGATTCATTGCTGGAATCTTCGTTCATATTACAGAACCTCTAAAGTTGCACAGTACATGTCAGTAGTCTGGGATTTGTTTGTTGGATACTGACTCCACCTTGCTAACACACGTGCATTCTTTGTAGGATATGATGTGCAGTGAAGTGCTGTTTCTAGTGAGTTTTCAGCTTCCATGGAGCTTTTAAGTATGTGACGTTATTGAGAAGCTTGATTAGTATTGTAGATTAGATAGTGTATATTGGTTCGCTAACTCTTGGCTGATTTTCGTGGTGAGCCTGCCAGTAACCGCGAAGAGCAATTTATGCATTTGATTGCAGGAATCTTTCACTGTTCATGTTGAACCAATCAATTCACATCGAAAACACATCGGTGACAACAATCAACATTCCTCAGTGGCACGTCGGCAGTCACTCCGGGATTTATTTGTTGTTAAAGACTCCAACTTGCTGGAAGGTGGCCTGCTCAAATATGACCCAGACCCAGGTCCAAAAATTGCTCAATATTCTTAAGCACTCAGAGGTACATAATAGCTTGTAAATCACAATTTTGATGAATTCAGAAACTCTTATAAACTCTTACAAATTGAGCTTCAAAGTTTCATCACGGTTTGCAAAAGAGCTCAAAAATTGATAAATCCACTTGGTTTTGTCTTCCGCTTACTTTGCTCACGCACATACTATTAACTTTACCATACTTAAATTTGCACCATTCTTGAGTGATTCACCTTCGACCAGACACACATGCACATGCATTCTTTCTGCGATACGAACTTTGATAAAGTGCTATTTCTATAGGAGCATGTGGATGTAAGAAATGACATCTAATACTTTAATTTTGACACGCAGATGAACTAAACTTCATTGCGAAGGAAAGATTGAATACCCTCATCGGAGAGGGAATTGTCATTCTTGAAGCCCCAATTGATCCGTGGTTTATCAATATTGGCACAGGCATTAAGTGCTACAGGTCAATTCGATCCTCTGCCGACACATTTTCTCTGCGGCAACGGGGCCGCTGTTGTTACATGTATGGCCCACAACCACTTCCTACTACATTCTGTTTCCTTTTGAAATCCCTGCTCGGGTGAAGTGAGTAACCAGGATACAAAATTGGGCGCTTTCGTCACAACCAAGAAACAGGGGAGTACTGGTATTGAAACACTGCTCCACTACCACATTCTGTTTCCTAAAAACGACAAACCTTTCTTTCATCGCAGACTCTTCAGTCACTCTCTCAAGCTTAGATTAAAAAAGAAGGATCATTTCTACACAAGAGAGTTGTGATTACAGTGAAGAAAACCTAATTGAAAAGGCGTGGACATTTGGTCACCAGGGAGGTTCGACCACAAAATCGTAATCAGTCATAGGTGGATTCTCCAACTCGATGGTAGGAATGGTAGGAAACACCCCAGGTGGTTGCTCTGGATTCTGATAGTCATCCCAGAACAACGGCGGGAGGGCATACGAGGGCTCCGGTGCCTCAGTCGGCGCTACCTCTGGATCTGGATACAGATACACGTAGTGGGTGGAGTTTGATTGCTTGCTGTAATCGATTCCCGGTGCTCGTCGCAGGAACGGGTGATTGCGTGCTGCCGCTGGAGTCATTCGCACGTCATCCAGAAAGCGAGATGCCGGTGGTGCTGGAGGCCCCCATTTCCTGCCAGTGTGCATGCTCCTCACGCAGCAAGCTCCATTGCCCCCTGCACACACCCCAACTCCATGCACCTCATCACCTCATGCAAAAAACTGCCCACAAGCTTCACACTCTGTGTCTGTGATCTGGAAAGAAGACAAAGAAGAAGAAACTCTTGATGCATCAAAACTATCACATTCCTTTTCAATATATCTTTTGTTTTTGGTTACAACTCCGTGCAGTTTGGACTCTTCCGGAAACAAATAGTTGTGAAGTAGTTAAAAGGGGTGGTTTATGACTGATTTGAGTCATTGTGTATTAATCTTAGAACATAGAATGTTTACTAGTGGAGCATACATGAGATTCATACACCCTTCACTCCATTCAAAGCTAATGATGCATCACATGAACCTCTGTTTTTAGCTACAACTCCGTTAAGTTGGGGATCTTCTTGAAACAACATCGATATAAAACAGTCTTGAACTGGACTAGTCATAAAGCACAGATTCCTACTACTGGAGCATATCAGAGATTGGGAAGGTACGCACGGGAGTAGAGGTAAAAGGTGCAATCGATGCAATTTTGATCCTTCAGCTCCAACTGATAGAAAAGGTGGACAGTGTTGGAAGAAGAAGAGCGAGACGGCATTTGGCGCAGCAAGTCCATGGACATGAGCACGCCTGCGAAAGTGACGATGGACGCAATGACAACACAAGCGAACTTGAAAACCAGTTGCCTGCTCACGAAACCCATCTTCTTTCACATGCAAGCTGACTTCCCCTTGCGAAAGAATACCATCTGCTCTCACCGTCTCCCTCATTTTGCAATATGTGCGACATGCACATGATGATGATGATGGAAGTGGACACAACAAGCTTGCCATGGTGCATGTAACTTAAATTAAATGAACACTCAGGGTTGGTGAGAGATGGTAGTACAAGCGGTAGTACTCGCATTTTTACGATGAAAATAATGATACAAGCTCCATTGACCCAACGACTGAATGGCAGATGGCAATTGGCATGAATACAATGAATTTCAAAGAGGTTAAAATAGCAACAAGATTGTGTACATGATCGTAGCATGATGATTTCTGATTGAAGAAAATTGCTAATCAGAGGAGCAACCAGAGGGTTATCAGAAGTTATACCTGGGCTTGAAATGCCTCCATCATCAGCTTCCAAATTGGAGTACTTCGTGAGAATAAATGGCTTCATGATGGTCCGGCCTTATATTGGAAATGAACTAGGACCATCATGTGTGGTAACTTAGCAGGCATTGTTTTGTACCATTGGATGGTTTTTTTCACTGAGGTATGAACATATTCAAGGAATTCACTACACTTGGAGTGGTGGAATGTGTGGCTTTCCTATTTTTCAGCGATTAGCAAAGAGAAAAGACGAAGTTTTTCTATTTTGGGATATTTATAGGCACTTACAACAGTTTTTAAAGTGATCAATATAGGTTAACCTCTAAATGAACACCCTATTCTATGTACACCTGAGATGTATTACAGGTGATTTTATTGTGATCAAATCTTCATAAAAGCAATATTCCAACAAGCACACTTATGGGATGTCTGCCTTCAGTTGCTTATACCTTTTAGAAGTTTTTAGAAAATCAGTTTGTATGAAGTGGATAGTTGGAATACTGATGAGGAATAGTTAGATCACTAATGGATTTAATTTCAACACGGGAAATCTACTGTGAAGTTAACAATGTTAGCAATTTTTGAGAATGAGGAAAGTAAGTGGAAGGATAGTCAATTCCTCATTTTTGAACTCTTTCACAATGTGCTAAAAATTACCTGAAGGTGGACACATTAGTTGTTCCTAAAATGATGTCCTATTATGATACCTAATATTGTTTATAATGAGTACAAGGTATGTTGTGTATCGAGAGTCAAACTTGCTCATCCTCCTCCCCTTCTTCATCCTCCTCCCCTTCTTCATCCTCGTCCTCTTCTTCATTGTTGTCCCCTTCTTCATCGATGTCCCCTTCTTCATCGTTTTCCCCTTCTTCATCGTTTTCCCCTTCTTCATCCTCATCCGCTTGCTTGTCTTCACTATAATTAATTTTACTTTCTTAACTATTACCATTTTCACTTTCTTCATCGGTAGTCTCCTTATGAGATGAATCTTCCATTGAGCTTATACTAGTCTCAAAGCCTCTAACATATTTGAATATCTTAGGATATTCTTTGAAAAGCCTCATATTTGTAGACATAATTGTAATCATCATCAGATTTAGGTTTATCATCGTGATGCGGTCATACCAAGGCTACTACACGACATCTCATAAGAACTCTGAAGTTAAGCGCCTTTGGGCCGGAATAGTACTGGGATGGGTGACCTCCCGGGAAGTCCCGGTGCTGCATCCATTTTTAAAAGGCACCACAAGCCTTGGCTTGGTGGTTAGGGCTTAGGCCCCCAATGAGGAGGTCGTGGGTTCTATTCCCCATGCCGGCGTGGTGCTCACCACTATATTTCACCCAACTATTGTGGGAGGTTCTTGGACCGTGTTGTATGGGTACCTCAAAGCCCTTTACGGGGATACTATGTCAAGTATCTTCAAGGCACTAATAACTAGGCTAGAAACTAGCGTAGTTATAGTGTCCACCCTTGAGAGGGGGAAGTAGTATTGTTCTAATTTCTCCGGTGGCCATCGGGATATTAGCATTATGAACGGACACTTCATTCACGTCGGCCCCTTAGAAAGGACCGGAGTTTCTATCTATCTAGGTTCATCATCATCACATGCATGAAATTCACGAAAACTACTATCATCATCTTCACTTTTTTCATTGGCTTTTAGTTTCTTGGAAACTTTCTTATCTTCAATACTTTTGTCACATCTTAACTACTTTTCGGAACATTATATGTTGACTTTTTTTCGTTACAACTCTCTTAGCCTTCTTTCTGGGCAAATTTATAACTAATTGTGTATTCTTTAGTAGGACAATCTTGATTGTAACAAATTTAACAAGGTTGTTCAAGATTATGATTTGTATACAATTGGAACTTATGATTTTCAAATTTACGGTACCGACAAAGTTTTGGCATAGATTTCAGTTCGTCGCTCATCATATCCTCCGTCCACTTTCTTGGTTAATCCTTTCTCTTATTACTCTTCCCCATGTTAAAACACTCACAACTATACAAAAGAATCTCAACAATAATATGTTGAAATAAACTTCAACAACAATATGAATCAAATGAGCAAAAGATGGATCAAACTAGGTATTATACAAAAAGTAAACCAGAAGACACTCACCTTTGAAAGTGTTATTTTAGAAGTGTAGAAAGGAACTATGCACCATTCAAAGTAGAATGTGCTTGAGAAATCATTTGGTGCAAGGGATTGTGAAAAGAAGTAAAGTGGACAAAGATGTTCACCTTTTTCAATTCCCCGATTAAATACATTCAGAACCTCGGGAAAACCTCGATGTTCATACTATAAACATCCTCTTATACAACTTCCAATATTAAAGAGCTAATATAAGTAAATAAATAAATAAATAAATAGTGCTTTGGAGGGAATAAGAGAAGGTCGTGAACCATTTCGGGGAAAGGGGTTTGGAGGGGTTCAAAGCCCGCAACTTTGACATTCAAGGGACTAAAACTATGATAGCAAGGGGCAGTTGGAGGGGCTCAAAGCCCACAACTTTGACATTCAAAGGACTAAAACCATGGTAGGGTAGGGCAATTGGAGGGGCTCAACGCCCGCAACTTTGACAATCAAGGGATGAAACCTATGGTAGGGTGGGGACACGTGAACGCCAACCACCCCTGACAAGTTGTGTTGTCGGAACTAAAACACCTTGCTCTACGAATGCTTTAACAACAATTTAAAAAGCTGCAAAAGCTACAATTAAAGAGGATGAATGGCATTCAAAACTTTGAGAGTACATGAACATGTTGGTCGATGAGATTGTGCAAAAAGAGGTTTGGAAAAGGTGATCAAAGTTGGATGCGGTTGATTTGTAATGCTTTGAACAGTCCTCTCTCTATTTTAGAATGCAAAAGTCAAACCATAGGATCTTCCACGTCTTGCACATATCATGTACTCTCTCTGTCCCATTATTATTGTCCAGTAGGTTCTCTCAGTTCTACCTTGAGAGGTAGGTTTGAGAGAACCTACTGGACTATTATAATGGGACAGAGGGAGTACTTGGATCAAGATAGAAGTTTCAGAAATCTATCCGCAATGATGACAATGTAAAGGTAACAAACATGGAGCAGTGGGGCATCCTCTTGAGCAACCAGAGGTATTATTACTTTGAGATATTACAAATATCTTATACATAGGTAAATTTGGCATAAGTCAATTTAAAATATAAATTTTCTAAACCTTTGGAACTTGTTGGAAAGTTAAAAGAAATTTTGAAATGACGTTTGCCAAGAATGAAACTACTTATGAATATTTATGAGAGCGAAGTTCAAAAAAGTGCTAAAATATTGAGAAAACCTAAGCGCGTTAAAATCTATTATAGTAGAAATAAAAAGAATTCCAAACTTAGACGACTAGGGCCACTACTTGCCTAAGCAGAGCACCATTAGTTTCTCAAAGTAGTACAATTTTCATCACTAGAAAAATCTTGCCGAGTTTGTGCTTGAAATCTTGTTGTTAACAATTTGTGAATTCAAACAAATTTCTGTAAAGTGGATGAGAATCCCAATTTACCAATTTTTTTTTTAAAAAAGAAATGTTATTTTTCGAAAGTTTATTTTTTAAAACGAATATAGCTCCTTAAAATTTGGAATCGACCATAAAATGGTTGATTGGGCTATTAGGGGTTAATTGCGCCCTTGTTGTATTTGGAGATAATAAAGACTCTCGGAGAATAAACTTGGAAGTGGAAGTAAACGGAAGTCATAGTCTTCTTGGATACTCAATTAGTTTTGGATTTTTGAAGTTGGACTTATAGGCTTCCTTAAATGATAACCTATAATGACACCTTAAATCTTCACAACCTATACATGGAAAATTTTACCTCACAGCTATAATGTACCTCTTTGTTAGATGTACTAGGGAGCCATTTGTGGTATTGCGTCGTTTTTGAGCAGTATACCTTAGAATGAGAAGGAGCATCGATTGTGCAAGTGAGAACAAACCCAAGTTAGGCAATGACGCTTGTTAACCCCTATATTTTATTGTTGTTTTGGGAGCAAGAAGTCTCAAAATTGCCTTTTTAACCCCTAAAGGTTCTTGATGCAAAATTGTAAAAATAGACATTCCCTTACTTTAGGCCTAAAAAATCTCAATCTAAGAATTATTTGAAAGATCCAACCGTGGGATCTTGAAGTTAACTTAACCTTCCACTCACTTGCCAAAATTGAACCGTTGATTCTTCTTCATTTGTGAGATTATAATGGTCAAAGTTGGCTAAATTTGGGACTCCAAAAAGCAGTTTTCGCTTTCCTGGACCTTTAGGGGTTAAAGTTTCGTGCACTCCCGTCCATGAGAATCAAATTTTTTCTATATTTTTAGACTTCTGGACAACCGCAACATCTTGTAGGTTACTTGTATTTAGACTACTATAAAAAAAAATCAACCGTTGGATCTTCTCCATTGTGAGATCGTTATTTTTAAAGTCGATGCAAAAGTTTTTATGGCCATTGCCTGAGACATGTAGTATAAATGGTGTCAAGGGCAAGTTGGACTTTGTTACTCCAAACATTTTAGGCATATTTTTTTCCATGGATGTATATGGGTTGGGTTCACTCATGTAAAATTTTAGAGACTCCTTTTGCTTTTTTGACCTTCATGGAAACTATTTTCTAAAAGAAGGTCTAAAAACAACTATAGGGTAAAACATGCATTTGATTAAATACATTTGGTTCAAGAAAAAATTGAACAGCGAGTAGGTGCCTTTATGAGTTCGTGAATTTGGAGAAAAAAAATATGAAAAGGAAAAATTCCAAAATTTTGAGTTTTGACAAATTTTGTAAGACTTAATTCAAAAAAACCAGAAATTGAGAAGATTTTTGTAATTTTGGTGGCTCCCCTTGTAAAATTGGCAAACTTTTTGACTTGGGTCACTTTGAAACTTGATTAATGATTTTTTAATAAACATATTATTAAGAAGAAATTTCAGAAACTCTAAATTTAAACTGTCCTTTTAAGACTTGAATTCTAATTGAAGATTCTAAATAAAGGTTTTTTAAATTGAAACTTCGCTTTGCATCTTTTACCACATACACTTTGTAGTATAAGAAGCACCTTGTAAAAATCTTAGGGAAAAATATTACTTTTAATTCCTTCCGATGGGTTGCCCAAAATCAAATTTTTTTATTTCTAGTTTTAAAGATACCTAGGGGTTAAGAAAGAGGACCTAATGGAGTGTATGATGAAGTTAGAATTTCCATAAGTCATGCATGACAAGTATAGGTAAGTAACATCAAAGGTTGTAAAGAGGAAAGGTATTGGCTTCCTAGCCATTTTCGTTCAATGAAAATGTGAAGTACAAAGGGAGAACACTTGTAACTGCAGATGCTTAAGAGCAAGATCCTTAGTCTTTATTTTCATCTATTACTTGTAATTTGTATTGACATGTTCATTCACTTTATAATAAGTGGCTCAAAACCCACACAACACCACTATTTACTTTCTAAGGGAGAGTGCTCATAATTAGAGTACAACACCAATAATGGAGCTCTGGACTTCTTAACCCCTAGTGCTCCAAGCGGACATAAAGTGTCTATTTCACTCTGATCATGCTCTCTATTACTAAATGGAGATTGCATGATGTTGAATCATTTTTGCGGATAGTAGATTTTTTCCATACCTTTCCAAAAAGTGATCTCATGCTTCAAAATTCCTCATACTTTAAGAGGTATTCACGCCCAAAGTTTGAAAACACTATTTAATATAAATCTACCCAAAACTGCCCAAATTGCCAAATATGCTTATTTATTCTCAAAATCTGCCCAAAATCAATTACATTGCAAGAACTTCAAAAAATCACCAAAAATTGAGATTTTACTTATTTTCAAGTAAAGTGATTTTTTTTCAAGTCCACCTTTAAAAACTCATAGCACATTTTATAAAAGTCCAAAATTGATGATCCCACTTTGATTGTCTTTCCACTTACTTTCGCCATACATGAAAGTTGCTTACAACTTAAACTTCATGACAGAATACAAAATCTGAAACTTTAGCCATTATTGAGCACTCTCCCTCAGACTTAGGACAGCTTTACACGAGGGGCGAAGCCGTTGATGAGGCCAATTCATGGCCAAATCCTCTCTTGTGACTAGTCGAATTCTTGAAATTGGCCCGAAGGGCTTTACATGTGGAGTCAAGGCCAATTTTATGAAATTATATCATAATGGGTGGGAGACAATTTATGACACGACCCGCGTTCCAAAAGTTGGGAGATACAAGAATGGAAGGCCAATTCATGGCTTAGAGGCCGTTTCTTGATTACATTTACAAATTATTATTTCATTAAAATACTTTAATGTGAACAAATCAAAAGCATGAAATGTAGCTAATAATACGAATTGGCCCCATGGCCTTGTTTTTCCTTCTAGAATCTGCCTCAAGGGCTTTACACATGGGAAAATTGACCCCCACTTGTTTAATGTGTTCTCCAAGTGGCCCATGGGGCCAATTGGGCTCAAATTGTGAGTGAATTGGCTTGGAGATTTGTTGGCCTCCACTCCCCATGTAAAGCGTCCCTTACACTTATCAAAGAAGGAGGTAGTGAGGTACATTATCAATTTATGATATGATCATGAAGTATATTTTAGGTTGTATGGATTTGCAGGGAACACCTATGGATTCCCCAAGTTCCAAAATTCAAAACGAAGTCAATAGTGATTCAAAAATCAGTGATTCCAATTGGTCCAATCTCCTACATGCATTGCACATTTTGCGGATTTGGAAACTCCCTAATGAGCTTTCCAATCCAAAAGCGGTTCCTGAGTCCCTTGTCATCATAGTGGCACTGCGAAAGCGCCGCAAGATCGGAATGCATTATACTAATATTCCAATTATCTATTTACCACCCACATAAGACATGATCAATCGGCCGTTGATCTGCTGTCTGAACTGTTGCCTTCCGCGCGCGGCTCCGAGATTCCGCGTTTTAATCGGTAAGAGGGCAGGATATCAGACCGATCGGCACCGAAGAAGGTTGAGAGCTAGTGCAATCTCATTGTTGCACAGAGACGGATGACTGATTACTGTTTAGCGAGTAAGCCGAGGCAGATGACATCAATAGCTCAGCACTGAGAACAGGGATATGTTGCTGTAAGGAAGAACAGCATTGCTGGATTCAAGTCAAAGAAGAAGTTGTGGTCAAGATTCGATTACGACAAGTTTCCAGGTAAGTAAACAGTACCTCGAATCTGCCGTAGTCTTTTGGGTATGGGTGATATTCGATAAAACTGATGATTCGAAAAAGTGATGCCCTATCTTTATTCTAGATTCATCAGTTATGATTCGAGGTTGAGAGAAAGCTACTGAGTGACTTATAGCTGTGAACGCGGCCATGTCGATGTCCCATGGATTGTGGTAATGGTTTGAGCTAATCATCCTTGAAGTGCCTAACATTGTCGGTGTGCTGAGTATCTGCTATGAGAGTAAAAAGTTCCTTAAAGTGTCTCCCACTTGAGGTTCTTATGCCAAAGACAACAATGTTGCTTGTATCCATGTCTTGATTGAGCGGCAATTTGCATCCGCAGGTCGGGAGATCGACAGCGAGGGCATCTCCAAATACTCGATTGCACAAACGGAAGGTGATCGTTTTGAATCAGGACGCGGAGGACTTTGAAGAGGGGCATAAATCTTTCGAAGAATCGATGGGAATGCTGCAGCTACTTTCCGTTCTGGTACTGATTCATCAAACAAGGATAATACTCGTCGAAGCCCAGACCCCCCTCTTCGACTACCCCCCGTTCTTGCTCAGCGACACCAACTTGCTCATCGGAGGGGATACGCAGCTTACCGAGGCGGATGACTCCACGGGCGCAGGCTCATATGTCACTCTAAACCCGAGTAGTACTCACTTTAACTTAAGCTCTCCCGACAGTTGTGGCTCGTTACTCTACAGAAAGCCACTTCAAATGCGAGGTAGCGACTCCTCATTCACCACTTCCTTCACTTTCTCCATCTCCAGCGAGGACTCCGCCAATGCCGCCGGGTTCGCATTTGTCCTCCTCCCCCAGAATCACACCACCGGAATCCCCGGTGGCAAGCTCTGTTTGATGCCACGAAATTTGGATGCCACCAGTAGCCAGTTCTTCGCAGTGGAGTTCGACACATTCAAAAACCCGGAGTTCAACGACACCAGCAACAACCATGTCGGTGTCAACATCAACAGCATGAATTCCTCGTTTACTTACAACTTGTGTGGGGACGGAATTGACGAGTGCACTTATCTTATGTTTAACCCGTTGCTCACCTCCTTATCAACCCCTTTGGAATTCACATCATGGATCGAGTATGATTCCGTGACGAAAAACCTGGCGGTGTTCCTTACAAATGGTTCCACATTGAATGACATCGCGAAACCTGCTAGTGCTATCATTAAAGCCCCTGTCGATCTGAGCGATGTGATGACTGACAACATGTTCGTGGGGTTCACCGGATCAACCATTAGTTTTATAGAGTCGAAGAAAATCACTTCCTGGAGGTTCCGCTCAAGCGCCAGACTCACAGAAGTTACGTAAGTACTGTGCAGCAACATTGTCCAACCATTTTAGAACTCTGATTGACAGTTTGCCAAAGTTGTAGTCCGGATCTGTCCAACTCCACTAGTTGCGATTGAGGTGGTCTTTGATTGCAGCCCCGCCGCCTTCGGGTCCAATTAACAATGGAACTTCGCCACCTTTGGCTCCAATTAACAATGGAACTTCGCCAGGTATCAAGGGACCTCCAGGCTTGAGCCCGGGAAGCAATGGATCGACGGCGAAGCTCGTTGTGGGGATTGTTGGGAGTGTGGCTGGAGTGCTCGTCATACTATTAATTTACAAGATTTTCAGATTGTTCAACCGGCCTCTACGTATCTTCCTCTCCCATGCAGGCGGCAAGGATCAGGGAGGGAAGAACTTCCCAGACTGGCTCTACGACGAGATGACATCAAGCTGGAAGCTGAAGCACTTCATCGAGGTGTTCTTAGACCGAAGGCGTTTGGAGAAGGGCAAAAAAGTCGCGGACAAGATCATCGAAGCGCTCGGCGAGACGGAGGTGGGAATCGTGGTGGTCACACCTGAGTTTTTCACTAAAAAGTGGCCCATGACGGAGTTGATTTCTTTCATGAGGTCTCAAGACTACAAACCAGCCGTGAAAATCCTGCCGCTGTTCTACCAAATGCGTGTGGATCAAGTTAGAGAAAATTTGCGGAAAGGAGTGTGGGAAGTTGAATGGACGGAGTTTTCCAGGCATGGCAATCATCCACTTGTGATGGAAGATTGCCGAGCTGCAGTGCAGCAGCTGTGTGATGTGTACGGCATAGAGTACAATTTCAACGACGGGGGCCACGATCGAGAGTATATTAAGCTGATTCTGAAAGAGGTCGGTGGGATTGTGCGAAAAGGACTTTTGAAGAGATAATCGAAGGTGGAGGCTGTTGATTCCGATTGCTTCAGTCTTCTCTCTCCATTTTTGAATGCAAGTGAAACCCAGTGCATTTCCTTGGTCTCGTACTTGGCACAGTCAACGACAGTGCTCCATCCACAAAGATGACAAGGAATGGAGGAAACTCAAGTTACAGCCTGATCTGTGATGCGAAGTGCACGAATCAGTATGTGCCATCACCGTTTCCTTCCACGGACGCTGGGTGTTGATTGCAGCAAGAAGTTCAATTCCACAAAGTAAGTGTAAGGTAGAGGAACCCATAGTCGATAAGTTAAGGCGATTTGCATAGTAGAAGTTGTATTACTCATGGGGAGAAATTTTTCTCGTATAAGGAAATAAGGTTTAGGTAGAATGCACATTTTTCCAATTTTTTTTTTCTCAAAATTGAAATTACTACAAATTAAAAAGGTGTAAAGTTGATCCGGACTAGTTACCAATATGTAGCTTCACCTGTAACCGATAACTATAAGACTAGTTCTCAAACACAAATTCACTAATTCCCGTGATGGAAACTGATGTAATTGAGCTAATCACATGACTAATAGTTGATACTGTCGTTCAGAAGAGGCCGGTCATGCTTAAAGCCGAGCACAAGGCTAACAATAACCAAGCAGTCCGAAGTTGGAAAACCAACACACCATGGCACCTAATTTTGCTGCTTAATTTAGTGCAGCCATTCTAAACCAGGAAGCCACCATGCACAATCACAGAAAGTTGCCACGATTTTCACTGTTTGCCAAAACCAAATGTTGACAATGCGTCAATCAGACCGTGGCGATTGGGGAGTCTACAACTTGGACATGGGGACCATATCGACTATGGGTCCTCTACCTTATCTGTTTCTAGATCCACTTGAAGCGCACCGGAGCCATTGTAAGCCCCTTCAATGACAGATAATAGTTCCGCTTTTGGACCGCGAATGTAACAAAAGTCTCACCTTTGGATCAGGGTATCCTTCGCTGGAGTGATTTCTTCATTGCATTTTCATCTCTGTGTACGAATGCTCCGGCACTTTTTTTCATTCGATCGGTCTTTTCTCCAGGAATATCCAGGAATTTGAGAAACGTGTGGAGGTACAGAGCAACTTGGATCGAATGCTTTGTCTAAGCTTCGTAGGCTAGAGAGGGTGGTTGTAAGGTTCTAGAGACTGTACGTGAAGCTTGGTTGCAGGATGAAAGGTTTGGCGATACTTACAGTTTAACCCCTAATGTCGAAAAGAGCCCAAAACGGGTCTGCTCAGCCCCTTATTTACTACATTTAGCTCGTATGGTGATGAAATCTTTTGTAAGTTGTACAGTTCTTCCGTACCTTTCCAAAAAGTTATTTCTTGCTTCAAAATTCTCCATAGTTTAGGAGATATTCATGGTCAAAGTTTGAAAATACTATTTGAAATCTGCTCAAAACTGCCCAAACTGTGGTACGTTCTTGTTTATTCTCAAAATCTGCCCAAAGTAAATAAGATCGTAAGAACTTCAAAAAGTCACCAAAATTTGAGATTTTACTTTTTTGCAAAGTTTTTTTGTACTTGAAAATATGGTTTTTAAGCATGATCTCACCGTTTGGATCTTTCATCCAATTATGCTTTGCATGCCATATTTCTTATAAAAGATGGGCCTGTGAAGTTGAATTTTAGCATACCTCCATGTGAAAATTTGAGCATTTCTCCACGTTTTAAAAATCGGATGAGGGTAAACATTGCATAGACATCCTAACTCACTTGGGAAGAAGAATTTGAAGAGTCGCAGTTCACATTTATTCTTAAAATTGGTTTTTTGTGCTCACAAAGGATTTCAAACCCATTTTGCAACAAGGGAAAAAACTCTTTTTTCGACTTTTGAATATTATGATCTAACAATTGGTAAGGAGTTTGAAACTATTTTTTGGTACAAAAAGACATGGACAAGTTACATACAAGATCTAAGCGTTACATACTTGAGATTATGTCAAAAGTTGAAAATTTTCCCCTTTCATTGAAAAATGAAGGTTTTGAGGAGTTTTGGCAGTATTGGGGGCTTTTGACTTTAGGGGTTGAAGGAAAGTCAATCTGGGTAGCTCAGGAGACCAATGGCCATATGCAAATGGTTTTAGCGTTGAGAACATATGCCCTCGTAGATTTATTTTATTTTATTTTAGATTATTTTATTAATCATTTGACAATTCATCTTTCTAATTAACTACAAGAAATAGACTAATCACGGTGAGAGGATTTTTCCCTCCTTTCCTCTCATAAACGGCTTGACTCCCCGTAAAAAGTATCTCTTATCTACTACTTTGATAAAATATAATTTTGAAATTGTATGTACGGAGCATTCTAATGACAAGGTCCTGTAGTGCTTGGGTCCCGTGATGAATGGGTCTTGTGGTCATATGCACATATTTATACTTGACGTCACGATGTGTATAATCCCCTAAAGTTTCAAGAGACCCGTTATAGGAACGATTTGGCTCGGGTCAGGTCCTTCTAATTTACTAAATTTATATTGTATGAAATTGAAATCTTTGCAAATCGCAAAGTTTCTCCATACCTTTCCGAAAATACCATTTCTCCTCCAAATTTTCTCATACTTCAAGAGATATCTGCAATCAAAAAATCTGAAACTCCATTAGTGCATCTTGAATTGCTCTACATGCTTGTTTATCCTCAAAATTTGCCCAAAATTATTTAGATGCTTAAACTACAAAATTCACTAAAATTTTAGATTTTACTCTTTTTCAAAATTTTCATTTGTACGTGTAAATATGGATTCAAGGTCTGATCTCACTCCTCAAATTCTTACTTCACATGCCTTTTTAATTGTCAAAATGGGACCTTTGTATTTGAATTCCAGCAAACTTCCATGTAAAGAATAAAACATTTCTTTAGGTTTTATAGGTCCTATGGGGATAAAAATTGTGTAGACATGACTCAAACTCACCCAAAAACAAGAGTTCAAAGAGCCTTAGGTCGAATCTACTCCAAGAGATTGTAATATTGGTCCTCAAAATATTGCTATCTCTTTCGATGACACAAGAGAGAAAATTTTTCTTGTCCACTACTTTGAACATCATGATCTCACAAAGGTGTGAAATTTGAGTCTAAGATTTGATGTACATGATCTAATACAGGTTAGGTAAATTGGATCCTACAGCTACATTCTTCAAAATACATATTAGATAAAATATCTTGCATTGAAAAAGAGAAAGTTTTGAGGGTAGAGCATGCAAATAGTACCTCTAAACTTGAGGGATTATCTTGTTCTGTTATGATATTCAATGGGCTAGGACTGTTTGAAACTTCAATCATCCTTAGATTATGAAGTAAAATTCATCTTAAACTTGCAAATTGACATATTCCTCCGCTCTATGATTTCCACACTGTATAATCGGCAACATCCAATTTGACAACTTCTTTATCTGAAACCCTGTTTCACATCACATAATAGTAAAGTCATCATACTCCACGCATTACGTTATTGCCACACCAAAACTTGAGACTATATATCAACACAATGATCAACAGGTTCAAAGAAGTAAATGGAAAATTACATGAAGCTTCCGAAGATTACGACACACCAATATGGCCAAGCATAACCTAAAATGCCTTTTTGAATCTTATCGCACCCTTCAAGACGTCTGTTTTTGTCACTTTCCGCAAGTATCAAAGAAATTTGATTGTGCTCTCTTGTAGCACAGTCAAATCAAGTATTTAGTGGTATCCCTAACACAGGAGAGATAGAAGGCTTTTCCACTTCCTGCAAGTGGAAATCTTCAAAGACATACCCTCGTGTCACATGGTAAATTGCATTTTCCTATGTCATTTTCTTACTTCTCAAAGTGAGAATTGTCCAATTTTTGCCACATCGTCAATTGAATGAAGTGGGAAAGAGACAAGTAAAATTGTTACTTCATTTGCAGGAAGGAAAGGCTCCTATGTTGTGTTACCACATAAGTCATCGTCACGGTTTCAACAGCTAAAAACTAAACTTACACCTTTTGCTCCTCTAGGCAAATCCAACAAAAGACACTCATAATCTGAAGAAATCTAGGTGTTGTATTCATGTGCAGACGGATGTGGCCAGACTATATTCCTCTAATATACTCAAAGAAAGCAACAAAAAATGAACATGCATCGAAAGACCTCTGGAATGACATACTTAACTTAATATGGACAGTCCATGGTCTACAATTAATAACAATAGTTGCAAAATGATTTCTAGAATCTAGGTTCTATGAAGATACTCTTCAAATAAGTAGATTTTAAGGTCATGGATAGAGGGATCTCCCCATGTTTTAAAGTCCATAAATAAGCCCAAAGTCCATATTTAGTTAAATGATGCATTGGAGCTATATCTACACTTTCCCATGACTAATCCAAAGCCGATATTCATCTTTTGAAACGCAATAACAAGAGTGGCTTCAGTACGAGATGATACCGACACTGTTACTTGGCCACTGTTAGCCATACTGTAATCGGAAACATCCAATTTGAGAGACCTGGAGGTCTTGATGAGCTCGCATTCAACTGTGCATTGCAACTGTGCACTGCAAAATCGCCGGATTAATCGTCTGGCTTACAGTACTGCATCAGAATATTCATGTACTTCTATTCGGCTTCCCACCACATTATCACCTGTATAGTTCACTCGACATTTGATTTGATGTCTGATCGTTTACTTTCGCGGCTCCGGAATTCCTCGTTTTAAACGATACAGAGCAAGGTTTCAATACCTTACATCGGCACCGAAAGAGGTCGATGTAGGACTCTTCTTTGTTGCGTAGAAACGAATGGCTGGTTATTGTTTTGTGAGTAAGCCGAGAAAGCCGGCTCTCGGCTTGAACAGGATCATCACTCAGCATTGAACAGGGAGCACAAGAACGGATATGTTGCTGTAAGGGATTTGTTGTTCTTTTGACAACGTTCCTGGACTCAAGTCGCGAAGAAGCTGTGGTCTTCTTCGATCTCGATCGTTGAGTTTCCAGTTAGGTAAACAATGCCTCGAGATCTGCCGTATGTTTTGTGTCTTCTTATTACATGTAGAACTAAATGCGGATCTCTTACACAAGTTTCGAAAACGTGTATTCGATGTAGGCTGGGCCTCCTTGTCTCCTTCCACTTTTGACGATGAGCAGTTTTGTGAGAGTATGGATAGAATGAATGGAGGTTGATCAAGTTCAAGTGGAAAAGTATGATCGCGATCAATAAATCTCAAAGGAAGTGTCCGCCCGCATGTCTGTAATCTAGAGGATGATTAGAAAGGAAAAGAACAAAGTATGAGTGCTGGACAATGAAAGTATCAGACCACCTATCTAGTGAGAGTATCAGACCACCTTTCAAGTGAGCCTTCTTGCAAAGAGAATTGGAGTTCACTCATAAGGTCCAAGTTGCGAGATCTTTACATATTGAAACCTAAACCACAGCGCAGCACCACTTTGCCGTCTATTCATTAATCATAATCCCAGTTTGTGAGAGAGCTATTGAGTGACTTATGGCTGTGAACACGGCTTTGTAGATGTCCCATAGATTAGGGTAGTGGTTTGAGCCTATCAGATCCTCGAAGTGGCTAACAGTGTCGGTATGCTACGTAACTGCTATGATAGCACATTAATTTCTTCAAGTGTATCCCAAAGGTTCTTCGTATGTGAACGGCAACAATGTTGCTTGTATCCATGTATTGAGCGAAATGTAGGTCGGGCGCTCGTAAGCAAGGTCACTCCAAGTACTCGATTGCACAAACGACAGGAGATAGATGAATATCTTGACAGTTTGAATCAGGCAGAACACGGAGGTGCCACGCATGCAAATTTCGAAGCATCGATGGGTATGTTGCGGCTACTTCACATTCTGGTACTCATGATACATCAAGGGAGGATACTAGTCGAAGCTCAGACCACCTTCAACTACCCCCCATTCAACGACACCAACTTGCTCTTCGGAGGGGATATTCAGCTCACGGAAAATGCATTTTTCGGCACCTCAGAAGTCGATCTCAATACAGGTGCTAAAGTTAACTTCAACACTGCCGGCACTTGTGCCTCGTTACTCTATGGAAAGCCACTTCAAATGCGAGGTAGCAACTCCTCATTCACCACTTCCTTCACTTTCTCCATCATCGGCACCCACTCCGCCGGGTTCGCATTCGTCTTCCTCCAGCAGAACCACACCACCGAAAGCCCCGGAGGCAAGCTCTGTTTGATGCCGCAAAATCTGGATGGCACCAGTAGCCAGTTCTTAGCAGTGGAGTTCGACACATTCCAAAACCCGGAGTTCAACGACCCCAGCAACAACCATGTCGGCGTCAACATCAACAGCATGAATTCCTCGGTCACTTACAACTTGTGTGGAGACGGAATTGACGAGTGCACTTATCTTGTGTATGGCATTTCGACCTTAAACGTCGTTCACGAATTCACGTCGTGGATCGACTATGACTCCGTGACAAAATCCCTGGCAGTATATCTTACAAATGGTTCCACACTGCAAGACATTGCAAAACCTACTAGTGCTGTTATTCAAGCCTCGGTCGATCTGAGCGATGTGATGAAGGAGAACATGTTCGTGGGGTTCACCGGATCGACGAGAGATAATATTCGAGAGTACAAGAGGATCATGTCCTGGAGCTTCAGCACAAGCGCCAGACTCACAGGTATGCACCGTGCAGTATCAATCTATGCAACTTCCCATTAAAATTGTCAAACCATATCAGAACTTCGATTATCCGGATCTGTCTAACTCTATTAGTTACGATTGAGGTGGTATATGATTGCAGCCCCGCCACCTTTGGGTCCAATTAACAGTGGAACTTCGCCACCTTTGGCTCCAATTAACAATGGAACTTCGCCACCTTTGGGTCCAATTAACGATGGAACTTCGCCAGGTATCAACGGACCTCCGCCACGAGCTCCAGGGTCAAGCCCAGCCAACATTGTACCAGCTTCGTCGACCGGGGGTAGTGACAGCAAAAGTGCGATAATTGGTGGGACAATCGGTGGGATAGTTGGTGCGGTTGTGTTGCTAGTCATGTTCATCTTCTATTGGGTGAAAAAATTGTTGAGGCTGCCACTACATTTCTTCATCTCACTTACAGGTGGGAAAAAACAAATTTATAGAAACTTCACAAAGAGCCTCTACCGCAAGTTAACAAAAAGCTGGACGTTGAAGTGCTTCATTAAGGTGTTCATGGACAGTGAGCGTTTGGATATGGGTGAGCCATACATACCGCGACTTGACCTAGAGCTCGATAAGATGGAGGTGGGAATTGTGGTGGTCACACCCGAGTATTTTACAAAAAAATGGCCCATGACAGAGTTGATCTCTTTCATAAAGTCTCAAGACAAAAATCGGGATGTGATTATCCTACCCCTCTTCTACGAAATGACTGTCAACGACGTTCGAGACATTCTGAATATAGCTAAGCTGCTGCAAGTTAATCCGGAGGAAGTTGATCCGGGGCAAGTTATTCGGGGGCAAGTTGATCCGGAGCAAGTCAAAAGGGAGCTGGGGCAAGCATGGAACAGAGCATGGAACGAGAGGACCTGCCGTGAAGAAGCTTCAATTCCGTTCGAAGATTGCCAACATGCAGTGCAGAAGTTGTGCGGTAATAGCGGCATAGAGTACAAGTTCAGAGACAGGTGCTATGATAAAGAGTACATCGATCATATTGTGAAGGAAGTCGGTAAGATTGTGCGAAAAATTATTTGGAAGAGAGTGAAAGATGTCGCCTCCTTCAATAGAAATGCAAGTCGAATCCAGAGCAGCTCTTGATTAAACTCAGCACACTCAATTGTCGACAATGAGACTAATGAGTTTGTTATGAATCGTCAGGGAGTGTATACATGCTAGCTTCTTGTTGAACAGATATTTCACTTCTGACCAAAAACAAATGGGATGAAGCATGGAATTCGAGTAGTTCAGTGAGGGGAATCATCCAATTCCTCCACAAGAATGCCGTAAAGCAGTGGAGGGGTTGTGCGCAATTCACGGCGTAAATTACAGTTTCAGCTACTAGGGCCACGATCGAGAGTATATCAAGCGGATTCTGAAAGATGTCGGTCAGATTTTGCAAATTTTTTTTTGGAAGAGATAAGCGAAGGTGGAGGCTGTTGATTCCGCTTGCTTCAGTCCGAAGCGCACCTGAGCCATTGTAAGCCCTTCCGCCATCAATCTGGGATTGACTTTCGAAATCCGGAGAATACACCACGTGAGTTTTGTAACATTCCCGACATTGCTTTGGTGTTTCCACTTTTGACAGATTTAAGTTCCTCAATTGAACCACAATTGTAAGTAAAGTCTCATCTTTTGATTAGGTGTCCTTCGCTGGAGTAGTTTACTTCATCGTCCTCAAGTGTCAGGTCTTTTCAGAAATGCTCCGGTACTTTTCAGTATTCAATCGGTCTTTTCTTCTTTCTGTTTAGAGATTCACGATGGTAGTTGTGCACATATGAAAGCTGCAATCTCCAGGAATTTGAGAAAAGTGTGGAGTTTCAAGCAACTTCGATCGAATGCTTTGTCTAAGCTTTGTAGGCTAGAGAGAGTGGTTGTAGCTTGGTTGCAGGATGAAAGGTTTGGCGATAGTTGTTAGAAGGAAAGTGAATCTAGGAAGCTCAAAGGCGAGTGCCCACAAGCGGAGAGGTGTCTGATTTAGCTTATTTTGTTCCATAACAATCCATATGTATTAATTGGTTGACAATATATTTCTGAACTACAAGAAATGAACCACTCATCTTAAGAGGATTTTTACCCTCCTTTCGTCTCACAAACGGTTCAATTCCGCGCGTATAAAGTGTCCCTTCTCTACTACTATAATAAAATGCAGTTATGCAATTATGTGTTCGGAGTACCTTGATGATAAGTTGTGTTGTTCAAATACATAGTTATAGTAGTTACCAGTTAGCTTCGGCTAGAGGATATAGACACATTATTTACATATCTCCATCATGTAGTTAATACTAGTTAGTGAGCATCCGAGGTACTTAGCCGATGTTGGTTGTTTGTTCATGACGTTAGTGTTTTCTCTTCAGCTTTTGCTCATGGAATAAACGTAGCCCTTCGTGTTGTGAGCGATACATTCAAGTCTCGCTTGTTTTTTTTTTTTTTTTAGTTCCTTTCGAACAACATGTGCGTTCCTTGGGTCTCGTGATGAATGGATCTTGAATGCCATGATATATACAACTCTACACTTGACGCTAAGAGGTTTATAATCCCCTTATGCTCTAGAGGTTCAAGGGCTGTTGGTTGGAGGATACAAGGTTTGAAAATAGTTACAATTTGATAGGATAGTGAGTTTGAAAAGCTCATCGGGCCATGGCACGGCAAAAGGGATCGGTGGTGAGCACTTTCGCCAATCTAGATGTTTTATCTTATTTTTTTAATATTTATATAGAACAATTGGTTTATGATCAATTAACATACATTTGTACCAAAGCAGAGCACCTACACTATCTGCCTAGGAAAGAAATTAAGAACATTTCCAACAGACTAGCTACATTTAGCAAGACAAAGGTTATTTTCCTCCCCTATACAATCATTGTTCGACCCGTCAAAAAGAGGCCCTTGACCCAACAAAGCTAGCAACCCTCCAAAGTATATGCATGCCTATCCAATCAAGTGCCACTTAAACGTATTTTTTGTATAAATATGCAAAAAGCAATTGAGACCGTCATTGCTTCAAACCTTAGCCCTACCTTTACAAAACCTCTCTCTAACTTTCTTCATGAGCTCAAATCTTCACCTTCCATGTAATTTGCCATGTGACTAATGTCTATCACCCTTTTTTTTAGGTGCAATAGAAACTTTTCATACTACTATGGTAGAAGTACCTAAAACCACCAGCACCCCCAGTATCAACCTATAGGTCTCCCCATAACCGCACCTAGCCTGAACTAGCATTGTCAGAACACTCAATTCAAACTGACCAATCAAACAATCAAAAAGCAGGTGGTTTTGGGTCGAATCGTGAATGGAAATTTGTACCGGCTAGGTGTGACAATGGGACAGTCTACAGATTAGTTTTGGGTCACTAAGTACTTTTGCCTTTGGAAATTTATATTTATTTATGTAACATTTGGGAGTTAAATTTTGTAAAAAATTGCATCCTATGAGAAAAATTCTTTCCTACATGGGAAAAATATACCCCAAAAATAACCATTCTAAAAAAACCTCAAAAAGCTTAAGTTGGTGGTTGTTGGATGAATTTCGTTTAATATGAAGATCGATGACTTCTGTCCGTTCCACCACGTTCCACCACCGTACATAAGCTTGTTGTACATTGATAGTTCTTACCTTGCACAGATGTTTCCGTAGGAGTGTTTGTAGTGCGCTGGTGTTGTCTTTCACAGCTGCGCTTAAGCGGTGTGAAGTGTAAGCACAGTGAATAACTTCCTTCCATTGTGTAGTGGTCTTTGATTTCTTTTCAATAATACATTGTGCTGTAGCACATTTCTCAGAGCGCTTTCCCATTTGTCTATTCGTATTTTGCATACGATCTGCTGCTTTGTAGCTATTTCTCACAGGTTATGGGCCTTATCTCTTCGCTATAGACAATAGAAGAAAATAGAGCGACGTGACTTCTTTGAAGGTTTTCGATGGTACGAAGTTTGCTGTATGGAAGTTCCACATGGAGATTTGCTTTGAGGAGAAGATGGTTTTGGACGTTATCAACGGATTTACGATAGCGCCTTCTCTCAGCGAGCCGGAGGAACTTTGCGAATTATGGAACAAAAAGAACTCGATGGCTCGGCGAATGATCAGTTCCACTGTTACTCTCCCTGTTCTCGAGAACCTGGTGAACTGCACTACAGCTGCATGCATGTGGTCGACTCTTTGTTCATTCTATCAACAGAAGTCGCAGGAAAATATTTACTCCGTCCAGGCGAGTTTCTTCGATTACAAGATGGTACAAGGAGATAGCATGAACACACATGTTAACAAGGTGTTAGCTCTTGGAAATCTTCTTAAAGATCTCAGGAAGCCCGTTGTAGAAGACATGCTCATTTCCAAAATATTCTCTAGTCTCCCGCCGAGTTACAATGCCATTATTGCGGCATGGACGAATCTTGCCGATGCTGATCGTACTGTTAAGAATCTTAAGACGAGGCTTCTTCAGATGGAGAACATTATATCACTATAGAATGGAAATGTCGAGAGTGTGATGGACAAAGCTTTTTTCTCTCGTACGAATCGTAACTCGAGTTCATCCACTTCAAAGTATCAACGTCCAGAGCATATTAAGGAACGTTCAGAGGAGAAGGAGCGTAACAAGGAGCATCTCCGGCTACTCAAGGAAAATTCCTTGTGCTACAATTGTGGGAAACCACGTCATTGGCCAGATGAATGTCCGGAACCGCCTCGGTCTGATTCTAAGAGATCTGAGAAGTCTTCTCGAAATTCTAACAATCGAAAACAAAGTGATGCAAATACTGCTACGAGTCAGCCTTTATCATGCAACTCTGATCATGATTCTGATTGCAACTCCGCTGAGAGTGATTCTTACGCGTTCATGACAATAAGTTGACACTCTCAAGCACTTAGTGACAATCTTGACTCACGGACGTGGTATGCGGACACTATTGCGACTGAGCATATGACTGAACATAGAGATTGGTTTTCAAACTTTACTCCAGTTGATCCTGGCAAATGGTCTGTTGCTGTGGCCGATGATCGAGACGTTTGGGTTCTAGGAACGGGTGATATCAATATTATGCTTACGGTTGATGGTTCTCAGCAACATGGCACGCTCCGAAAAGTTCTGTACGTCCCAGATCTTCGACGAAACCTCTTCTCTGTCGGATTGGCTTCTTTATCCGGCATATCTTTTGTCACTCTCGGTGGGACGTGCGCACTATATCGAAATTTTGGTAAAGGACCAAAGATAATGGAAGGAGTGCGAGTTGGCACATTGTATGAGTTATCTTTCTATCCTCTTCCACCAGAAGTTGTTGCGTCTACGGTAACCCAAGCTCTCAACACAGCCTCGCGACTCGTTACAGATCTGAGTTTATGGCATCGTCGAATGGGACACATCAACGTTGACACTATGAAGAAAATGAGCACTCATTCGAGTCTGGAGAATTTTTCTCTTGCTCCATCGGCAAAGCTTCTCCATGTATGTTCAGGGTGCGTTTATGGAAAACAACACAAGGCTTCATACTCAGTTGTTCCGGATAAACAACGCTCACAGATACCATGCGAGCGTCTTCACGCGGATTTGAGTGGAAAGATTTCCGAACCATCACTCGGTGGTGCTGTGTACTATCTTCTTCTCAAAGATGATTGTACCTCATACCGTTTCATGTATTTTCTCAAAAAGAAATCGGAAACTCTTTCTTACGTCATCCAAGCTCTTCGGCTTATCACCCGACAAACCGGCAATGATGTCAAGTTTCTACATACGGATCAAGGAACGGAGTTCTATAATACTGAGTTCAACACTTTTCTAGAGAAAGAAGGAATTATCCGAGAGCTGAGTGTAGTTTACACACCTCAGCAAAATGGATATGTTGAATGAGATAACCGGACCATTGTAGAGTCAGCGTGTAGTATGCTACATACTACCAGCGTTCCTTTGAAGCTTTGGGCAGAAGCCATGAGTACAGCGGTGTATCTTCTCAATCGAGCGATAATCACACAAGTTGGGATTAGAACACCGTACGAATTATGGAACCACAGGAAGCCTGCCATCAGTCATTACCGTGTTTTTGGAACGATAGCATACATCTTTCTTGACAAGCGGTCTCGTACTAAGTTCGAGGCTCATGGTGATCGTGTTGTTTTTATCGGCTACAGCAACATGAGCAAAGCGTGGAGGTTTTGGAAACCAAACACCGTTAAGGTTTTCGAGCGTTCGGACGTTATCTTTGACAAGACCTTGAACTATTGTTCAACACTGTTTCCAGGTGAACATTCTACAATCAGTGACCTTTCGTACAATATCTTTCCGGACTTTGAAGCGTATATTCCAAATTCCGACACGAGTGAAAATTCCACAAGACCTTGTTCACAAGATATGGAAGGCTCTCGCTCCAAATCGCTAGACAATCCTTGTTCCATCATGCGTAACTCTTCAGTGGGAGATACCTTGCCTACGGCTGACACTCACATTATGGAGGAAAACTCTTCAGTTTCTCTTCCACTGGGAGAGCTTTCTCCAATGGTTACCGATCAACGTCAGTCTTCACCTCAGGTTTTGAGCAGTCAACCTTCATCGAATTTTTCTCCTTACTATGATTCCTCACTGAATATACCTAAACTTCGCTCAATACCAGAGATCTATGCTGCTGAAGGAAACTTATCAGATGAGGAGCTCAGTCATACTAGACGTTTCCATGCAGCTTTGGTTGACTCAGCTAGTACATACAGGGAGCCACAAACCTACAAGGCAGCCTTAAAGGCACCGGATGTTTCTTCTTGGCAGGATGCCATGAACAAAGAATACCAATCGCTCATTGATAACCGAACGTGGACTCTTGTTGAACCTCCTCCGGGTAGGAAGATCATCTCGAACAAGTGGGTGTACAAGTTGAAGTATCGGACTTCTGGAGAGATTGACAAATATAAGGCTCGACTTGTGGCGAAAGGCTATAGCCAAGTTGCTGGTATTGATTATGAGGCAACATATAGCCCCGTAATCAAACATGCTTCTATTCGTACCATTTTTGCTGTAGCAGCGGCTCGCTAGATGCAATTGATGCAATTTGACATTGGTACCGCTTACCTCAATGGTGACCTAGCTGAAGATATTTTCATGAAGCAACCTGAAGGATATGAGGATGTCAATCACCGAGGTTATGTTTGTCGACTTCACAAGAGTTTGTATGGACTCAAGCAGTCTGGACGGCAGTGGAATATGAAATTCGACGATTTTCTTAAGCGACATGATCTTACACCAAGCGATTATGACTCCTGCGTTTACTACCGAGTTAATTCGACCCGGGAGATAGATACGATTGTTGGTATCTTTGTAGATGATGGCATGGCATGTTCTACGGATCCTACTGTACTCGACATTATCATCAAGCACCTCGAAACAGAATTCAAAGTCGTGCGGAGTAACGCGGAGTACTACGTTGGATTTCAAATTCAACGAGATCCTTTCACAGGTTCTATTTTCATACACCAATCTAAGTATATTGATGATATTGTGAAAGGCTTCAATATGGCAGATGCGAATCCTGTTTCTACACCGGCGGATCCACATTCTCCTATTTGGGACGACCCGGAAGATGAACCCTGAGCCCTGAGATACCCTTCAAAGCGATAATTGGATCGATTATGTACGCAATGGTTCTTACAAGATTTGATATCTGCTACGCTGTTAGTCGAGTTGCAACATACACCGACCGGCCGAGACATCGGCATTGGATAGCTGCCAAACGGATTCTGCGTTATCTCAAAGGCACAACTAATTTTGGAATTCTCTATCATGGTTCGATAAACCATTTGACTCTTCATGGATATTGCGACGCCGACTTCTCAAATGACCAAGACGACAGGAAGTCAAGAACCGGCTACGTCATGATTCTAAGCAATGGAGCTATAGATTGGACGAGCAAAAGGCAGGGGTGCACAGCTGAATCGACTATCGAGGCTGAGTTTGTCGCTATTGCTGAGGCTTTGAAAGATACGCTATGGCTCGCTAATCTCCTCAGAAGCCTTGGCATTCCTCAAGATGCTCCTACGATCCTCTATTCAGATAACCAGGGTGTTATTCATCTTGTGAAGAATCCGCGTTACCACAAGAAGACGAAACATATTGAGCGCAAGTATTACTTCATTCGGGAGAAGTTTAATAAGCGACAAATGGACATCCAATATGTCAATATGAAAAATCAACTCGCCGATGTCTTTACTAAAGCTGTGCCACGGGAAGCTTTCTCTTCATCTGTGTCTCTTCTTGGACCTACCGAGACTCCACCGTACGTTAAGGGATGATTTTCGACTTCAACAAAGCGTACGCGGGAAAGTTTTTGAATTCAAACTCAACGAGTGGGAGAGACTAATCAAGTTCCGTTTCGTTCGAATCTTCATATACTCGAGTGGGAGTGTTGGATGAATTTCGTTTAATATGAAGATCGATGACTTCTATCCGTTCCACCACCGTACATAAGCTTGTTGTACATTGATAGTTCTTACCTTGCACAGATGTTTCCGTAGGAGTGTTTGTAGTGCGCTGGTGTTGTCTTTCACAGCTGCGCTTAAGCGGTGTGAAGTGTAAGCACAGTGAATAACTTCCTTCCATTGTGTAGTGGTCTTTGATTTCTTTTCAATAATACATTGTGCTGTAGCACATTTCTCAGAGCGCTTTCCCATTTGTCTATTCGTATTTTGCATACGATCTGCTGCTTTGTAGCTATTTCTCACAGTGGTTTTAGGGCATTCAACCTTACATCATCAAATATTCTACTGGTCTTTAACCCTTAAACGCCCAAGCAAGCCCGAGGGGCATGATTCCAACAGAATCTTCCTTATAGCTCTCACTGTACTCAACTTTTCACTTGTATTTTGATGTCAAACTGGTCACCTTCTTCTGATGCATTGAATTAGTCAGATTTGACAATTCAAATCACAATTTGTATGAGTGATTTTGTGCTTTGAAAGGATTATGGTAGGTAGGTTGGGATGGTACATAACCTTGTAGGAGGTTGCAAGCTCATCATTGATTGGTTCATTCACAATGCCCAAGTTCAAAAAGTGCACTATTCATGATGCCCAAGTTCAAAAGATGCTGTGATCAATTTTGGGCTGCCCATTTCAGACCCCATGGGCGTTTTTAAAGGGTTAATACTAATTCTGTATAGAATTTTGTAAGACTATGAAAACAATCAATAACTACTTGTTCAGATTGGGGGCCCATGGAAATGAAGGGCCAAAAGAGTCTATTTTTGGCTCTGAAGGCCCCCACCCCCATTTTATGGAAGGGCTTTTATTTTCTAAACATAGTCTCTAGGGAAATGGAGTACCTTTGGGAGCTTCACTTTTCAAGCCTTGCGGCGAAGTGGACTATATTAGTTCCTGGCTAAACATGCCAATAAAAAACAAAAATTGTGCAAGAAAAATACCTTAAAATATTATCAACCCCCATTTCTAGTGTAAAGTCAACGAGGCCAGCCTCTACTCCTATACTAATAAGGAAGCTTCATTTCAATGGCCCTAAGATAACTCAAAAACCAGCCCTACCTTGTTGAACAATCAAATGGTTTGACTCATTTTTACCAAAAGAGACACATTTTCAAAGAAAGAGTCATAAATGGTTACAAGTAATTTGGATTTTAACCATGTGATCTTCTAGGAGACCACTAGATACATATTATACATCATGTGGGTCAAATTTAATATGATGAGGCCTCATCACCCACCACCATTCGGTAGTTATGAAGCCAAAATTTTGGCAGATGAGATTCTTCAGCAAGTGGTTTACGAAGCAGATTAAGACAATGATACTTAAACAGTAGTCTTACCAACTTACTATTAGAGTTTGGTTGTTAAATCTTTAGAAAATCTACCAGAGCTCCCTGTGGGTAAAGGTTGATATGCTAGGGTAATATTTGAATTGAGTACTTTTACTAACTTAAGAAGGAGTTTACAAGTGATGAGGCCTCAGAGAGTGCAAGATCATATTGTGTAAGTACTCAGAAAACAACACAAAATCTTAGCATTTTCACATTGAAGTGAAAATACTACCGATAGGCTTTTTTGAATGAAAGATCACCAACTACAATATCTTTACTTTCATCCCAATTGTGCAAATAGTGGTCTTGCAATGATGAAAATTGCGCAAAAATCAGCAAAAAAAGAAATGTCCAAACTTGTACAAGTGAGGAAGTTATGGCATACATTTTTGTACAAGTTGCTAGTTACTACTTGTCATCCAAAATGTTGTCTTCCGCCTCAAGTAACCTTCATCACTTGAACTGACATATTCATCCTCTATATTTCCTGACTGATGTAGCCGCCAAGTTGCAATTTGAGGAACCTTCAGGTCTTGATGAACTCGCACAGGCCATTTAGTGCACTGCCATACTGAAGTGGTAATCACCTGGCGAAGTTCTCTCTAAATACTGGTGATCGAGGCTTTTACCTGTCCCCGCCCGTAACACAAGCTCTGCCCGCGCCTGAACGAGTCTTTAGAGATTGCACTTCATCTGTGTTGAGGGCGGGGACAGTCAAACCCTCGATCCCCGTTCGTAACCAGTATTTACAGAGCTCCTCACCTGGCTGGCTGACTGATATCATTATTCGACTTAGATGGTTCAGTCGGTATATTAATATGTTGTCTGACTGCTGACTTCCGCGGCTCACGAATTCTGTGTTTTAAACGGTAGAACGTAAGTAAGCAAGCAGCTTAGCACCACAAAAGGTCGAGCTATAGTAGCCAGAGCACTGCCTTTTTTGCACAGACGACTGTTTATCGTTTAGTGAATATCAAGAAGGGAAGCCTGGGGAGGAAGTTTGAGATCAATAGTTTTCCGGCTCTCGGCTCGAACACGGTTGTCACTCAGCACTTTGAACGGGGAGCTTGTGAAGCACAACAACGGATTTGTTGCTGTAAGGAAGTGTCCGTTACCTCAGCTCTACCGACAACGCTGCTGTACTTAACACAAAGAAAAAGCAGTCTAATTCGATCACATTAAGTTCCCAGGTACGTGAACAATGCTTCGATCGATGTTTTTGAGTATGGGTATGGCATGTAGAACTGAAAGTGATTCTTGTACGAAAGTTTCGAAGAAGTGATTCTATGTAGGTTGGGCCTTGAACAACATTCTTGTCTCCTTCCGTTGAGCAATTTTGTGAGGGTATGGATATGATGGGTGGAGTTTGATACAGTGGAAGTAGAAGTTCAAGTGGAAAAGCATGTTCGCGATCAGCAACCCGTAGAGGTGGTGTCGGCTCGCATGACTGTAAACCACAGGATCATTACGTAAAGGAAAAGAACATAGTATAAGTGCTTGAGAGTAAGAGTATCTCAAATAGTACATTCCTATTGCGAATTGGAGTTCGCTCATCAGGTCCTTCGGAGATTTGTACATACTTGAAACCTAAGCTATTTGTTTCGTAAGTTCAAGGCACATTCCTCATGGTTCAAGGTTGAGAGAGCTATCGACTGAGATAACTCCACCTGAAGCTGTGACCCTGGCCATTTAGATGTCCGATCGATTGAGGTTTACGGTTCAGTTTATCATCAGGACTCGAAGTGGCTAACAGTGTCGATATGCTACTCGTGAGATCTGCTATAAGAGTCTAAATTCATAAAGAGTAACCATTCCTAGAGTCCTCTAATGTCAAATACAACAGTGTTGCTTGTATATATTCATGTTTTGATACAGCCGTGGACATTCTGCATGATCCGAAAGGTCGGAAGCTCGTAAGCGAGGTCAATTCCCATTTACTTGATTGCTTAATCGATAGTGCATGTCAAGAGAAAGATAAACATCTGGACAGTTTGAATCAGGAAACGGAGGCCTACATGCATTGATGGGTTTGTTCCAGCTACTTCACGTTCTGGTACTCATGATTCTTCAAGCAACTGTAATACTCGTCGAAGCTCAGAACGAAGCTCAGAATGGCGGCACGACCTTCAGCTATCCCCCCTTCAATTACACCACAAGTAACTTGCTCTTCGGAGGGGAGGCGGAGATCAACGAGGAAAATGCAATTTTCGGCATCACAGAAGTCAATCTCAATCCAGGTACTGGAATTTACAACGACACTACTCCCGCTTCTTGTGCTTCGGTACTCTACGGAAACCCACTTCAAATGCGAAGCAAGGACTCTTCATTCACCACTACCTTCACTTTCTCCATCGCCGGCACGAACTCCGCCGGGTTCGCATTCGTCCTCCTCCCCCAGAATCACACCAGCGGAGACCCCGGATGCAAGCTCTGTTTGATGCCGCAAAATTTGGATGCCACTAGTAGTCAGTTCTTCGCAGTGGAGTTCGACACATTCAAAAACCCGGAGTTCGACGACCCCAGCAACAACCATGTCGGTGTCAACATCAACAGCATGAATTCCTCGTTCACTTACAACTTGTGTGGAGACGGAATTGACGAGTGCACTTATCTTGTGTATGGCAATTCGAACAACTTCATATCAACCAGATCCTATGACATTCACAATTTCACGTCGTGGATCGAGTACGATTCCGTGACGAAATACCTGGCGGTTTTTCTTACAAATGGTTCCACATTGCAAGACATCGCAAAACCTCCAGGTGCTATCATTGAAGCCTTTGTCGACCTGAGCGATGTGATGAATGACAACATGTTCGTGGGTTTTACCGGATCAACCAATGCTAATGATGAAGAGTTGAAGAAAATCACTTCGTGGAGCTTCAGTACAAGCGCCAAACTCACAGAAGGTACGTAAGTACTGTGCAGTATCAATCTATGCAACATTGTCAAACCATATCAGAACCCCGATACACAGTTTGCCGAAATGGTAGTCCGGGTCTGTCGAACTCCACTAGTTACGATTGAGGTGGTCTTTGATTGCAGCCCCGCCACCTTTGGGCGCAATCGATAATGGAACTTCGCCAGGTATCAACGGACCTCCACCTTTGGGCGCAATCAACAATGGAACTGAGCCTGGTATCAACGGACCTCCGCTACGAGCGCCAGGCTTAAGCCCAGGCAACATTGTATCAGCTTCGTCGACCGGGGGTAGTGGCAGCAATGGATTGAAAGCGGAGCTGGCTGTGGGGATTGTTGTGGGAGTGGCTGTTCTCCTCGCCATAGCCATCGGCTACAAGCTTTTCAGATTGTTCAGGCGGCCGCTTCGTTTCTTCCTCTCTCATGCGGGTGGCGACGATCAGGAAGGGAAGAACTTCCCAGACTGGCTCCGCGACACGATGACAGAAAGCTGGAAGCTGAAGCGCTTCATCAAGGTATTCTCGGACCGAAGGAGTTTGGAGACGGGCAGGCGATTCCCCGATCAGATCAAGCAAGCACTCGAGAAGACTGAGGTGGGAATCGTGGTGGTTACACCCGAGTTTTTCACTCGAAAGTGGCCCATGACAGAGTTGATCTCTTTTGTGCGTTCTGAAGAGAGGAATCCGGCCGTGAGAATCCTGCCGCTGTGGTACCAAATGACTGTGACCAAGGTTAAGGAGGATCTGCGGGCAGGAAAGTGGAATCAAGCATGGACGGAGATGTCCAAAGAGGGCAATCATCCACTTCCGCTTGAAGACTGCCTTAAAGCAGTGAAGCGGCTGTGCGAAATGCAAGGCGTTTCGTATACTGCCAATAGCCGCGGCCATGATCGAGAGTACATTAAGCAGATTCTTAAAGAAGTCGGTAGGATTCTGCGAAAAGAACTTTGGAAGAGATGATTCAAGTTGGGAGCTGTTGATTCCTAACGCTGCAGTCTCCTCTCCATTTTACAATGCAAGTGAAACCTAGCGCATTCCGTATGTCTCGTACGTAGCACATGGCACGTAGTACAGACAAGTCTGCTCCATCCGTAAAGATGACAATGGATAGAGATTTTGTTTTTGCTTTGAGAACTTTGATACAGTTAAGGTTCAAGCAAGCCCGAGGAAGCCCAACAGAATTTTGATACAGTTGGCCGCGGAAGCCCAACAGAATTTGCTCTGTAGATCTCACTGTACTGAAATTTTCACTTATATTTTGATGTTAAGCTGGTTACCTCCTTATGATGCATTCAAAAAGTGAAATTTTACTATTTAAAGCACAATTTGTACGAGCAATTTTGTGGTTTGAAAGGATTGTGATAGGTAGGTTGGAGTTGTACATAACATTGTAGGAGGTTGCAAGCTCATCATTGATTAGTTCATTGATCATTGATGCCCAAGTCCAAAAAATGATGTGATCCAATCTTGAGCTGTCCGTTTCGAAACACATGAGTATGTAAGGCTTAAGATTTCTCTAGATTAGATAGGTAAATCTCAAATGCAAAGTGCACGTATCAAGTCGTGCCATTGCCCTTTCATTTGGTTTGATTACAGCAAGAAGTCGTACTCTACAAAGTATTGTCAATCAATGATGATCTTTATGTCTAGATCCAATGGAAGTATCAACTGGATTTAGACATCCAATCAATGATGAGCTTGCAACCTCCTACAATGTCCTACAATGTCTAGATCCAATTGTATTGTCCTTTTAACCATAAAATCGCATTCTTTGTCATATCCTTTATGGATGGTTTTCCTACCAGTGAAACAAGGGAATTGTTAGCATGGCTTCAGTGTTTCTACCTTTGACAAATTTCTAACAGATTCGGAATGGCATTGCTAATTTACAAAATTCCCATCTTCACTGGAGTGGTTTTATTCGTTGTGAAGTTCAAATGCTCGGAATGGTGAAGTGGTTTACATTTTCATCTAATCAACTTTTTGCAAGAACCCCTAGATTTGAATTCCACATGTTAAATCTGCACTAATATTTAAGTACCACATTTTGTATCATTTGGAATATCATCACCAAACTCTCTAATATTAATATTGATTCAACAATACTTAATCATTGTAGCCTCACCCACTTTTAACCCAAAATGATCAAATTTCATATGTATTAGGTCACATTCCACCAAGTTTTGTCCACAAGAAGCTGCAATTTTGAGGTATTGGGTGTTTGGAGGGTAATATCATCACCTCAGTCTACAAAATCATTTAGCTTAGAAATATTTAAGGGAGAGTGCTCAATAATCGCTCAAATTTCAACTTTTGAAATCTATAATGAAGTTAACAGTGAGGAAAATTTTAGAAAAAAATAAAAAAATAAGTGCATGAGGAAAGTAAGTGGAAGAAAAATCAGAGGAGTTTCATTATTTTCAAACTCTATTATGAATCTTTGAGAATGAACTTATAGGTGTTTCTATAAGAGTGCCCTAATTTGACACCTTACTATCATGACTACAAATTCTATTTTTTGTTTGTAAATCCATTACAAATTCTTTAGTTAAAGGGGTAAGAATAATAATTATGATATTAATTGAAAACTAAATAATTGTTGAATTATGTTTGCTAGGGTTTTGAAATTTTAAAAAAATGACTATGACACCCTATTTGCAACGAGTACATGGTATTGTGGAATTGCGAAGCTATTATGTATCCATGTGGGAAGAAGCACTGAGCATTGTTTTCGGTACAACTCCATTTTAGAGCACTCTCTCTTAGACTTGGACTTTGAAGAGTCACTGAGGCTATGACAATAAAAAATCAGCCAAAAGTGGAAAGACACATTCATCCATTCTACCATATGTTCTGACTGCAGTAATAGCCAACTCTCCCACTTGAGGGACCTGCAGTCGTTATGAGCTTGGAAAGGCCAATTACTGCAATGCGGATCCGCTATGACAGTGTACTGAATCACACTATTGAGGTCATTAATTTGGCGACTGTACTATAGTCATCTGACTTCCCACTTGCTCCACTGTCCGAGTGTTGACTGCAGCTATGATAGCACTCACAGGTTCTGTCAGTGAACTAATTGGTAGAATGTAGACTCACAGTACGTCCTGCAAGCAGGGGTTCATGAACTTACGTCGGCACTGAAGAAGGTTGGGTTAGCAGGCAGAGCATTCCTCTTTGTTGCAGTAAGGAAGTCATGTTACCGACAGCGCTGCTGTACTCATGCCGATCGAGGAAATTGAGTGTGGTCGTCCTCGATCTTGTTCAAGTCCCGAGTAAGTGAACAATGCCTTGAACTCTTGCGTGAATTTTGAGTTTGGGTGATACTTAATCCTCGAGTTCTTCCACTTTTTGCATGTGAGGATGGCTTGCCCGACAAGCCGTCTTGACGGGTATTTGTAAACTTCAGAATAATTGCGAAGGAATCTGGCGAAGTATGAGTGCGTGACAGTAGGAGTATCAGACCATCGTTTTAGTACGCCTTCATTGTGAGCTCCGAAGTGGACTTCGGAGACCTGTACATGTTGAAAGCTTAACTACAGGGGCAGACCCTTTTTGTTCCGAAGGCAAATTCCTCATCTTTCAAAGTAAAGGAAGCTACCGAGTGAGATTGGTCCAATCGGAGATTTGATCATGGCCATGTAGATGTCTAGTCTACTGGGTTTCCAGTATGAGTGGCTGACTGTAGTGTCGTTAACGTACAGAAGAGAGAGTAGTTTTTGCAAGTGCATTCGAATATTCTTCTTATCTTACGAACAACCGTGTTTTTCGTGCTCGTATTTATGTTCTCACTCTGCAACATGTTGCATCTGTAGGTAGAATCTCGTTATTCGGAAGGGAGAAGGTCATCTGTGACTTAATCTCACAGTCTTGAGATAGAGCATGTTCGGAGGTTGCATGGCTTAGGAGTTCAAATCCTCGAGCATTTCGATTGGACTTGAATAGGACTTGGGCATGGATCTATTGCGGCTAGTTTACGTTCTGATACTCATATATCAAGCAAGGATAGTTACTCGTTGAAGCTCAGAATGGCACGACCTTCAACTTCCCCACCTTCACCGCCACTAACAAAGCTGACTTGCTCTTCAGAGGTGCACTACCCGAATTGACACAGTCCGGCGTCTTGCTCAATGGACTTGGTATGGGTTTGGGCTGTAGCTCCCTACTCTATGGAAAGCCATTTCAAATGCGGGGTAGCAACTCTTCAATGATCGCCTCTTTCAGCACTTCCTTCACTTTTTCCATCCTCGATCGGCACCAACTCCACTGGGATGGCATTCGCCTTCCTCCCCACAACGAAACCGCCGGAGACGCAGGAGGTCCGCTCTGCCTCTTGCATCAGTCAGAATGGGAGAATACCGTCACCCAATTTTTTGCAGTGGAGTTTGACAAATGGAAAAACCCGTAGTTCGATGACCCCAGTAACAACCATGTCGGTGTCAACATCAACAGCATGACTTCCTCCGCCACTAGCAACTTGTGTGGAGATGGAGTTGACAACTGCTCCTGTCTTGTTTCTGACTACACAAACGTTTAACCCTGGTAACAATTTCACTTCCTGGATCGATTATGACTCCGTGACGCAGAGCCTGACGGTTTTTCTCACGTATGGAACAATAATGCAAGGCGCTAAGAAACCTGCAAATGCTATCCTTCAAGCCTCGGTCGATCTGGCAATGTGATGAATGAGAAAATGTACGTGCACTACTAGAATACTGCCCCCGTAGCTACGTTTTTTCAGCTACGTTTCCGGTTTTCACTATGTTACGGATGCTGTGGGCTACGTTTGCCAAAATGTCGAAAACCCGCTGTCCGGAGCTACGTTTGCACTACGTTCGTGGGGAACTGCTCAATTTCCTGAGAACGCGACGTTCCCTCCGACGGGATTCCCTTAGTGCGCGGCTTTAGTACTGTAAGCGCCATCCTTACATGAACTGTAAATACACGTGTCCACTAAGGGACGGGCTGCAACCTGAGCCGGTGCAATGATACAGTTACTGGAGCCTTTTAAACTGAGTAAACTTTGTGTGACCTATCTGCTTATCTGGAAAGCGGGTTCTTATAGTAATTTTCTCCTGGATCTTTGACAACAGGTGGAAAAAATATAATCCCTCCTTGTATATAGATGCCTATTTCAGTGAGTGGTTTAATTAGAGGATTGGGTAATACTCGGGAGATGTAAATGAAAATATTTGAGTTTGAAATCAATACCCTTCTATTCATGTACATATAGGAGATATCATATGGTAACACCTTGTATAATTTGTGCGAAATTTCAGCACATCCATAATGTAGATTGCTGATAATAAGTTTCGGGATTAAAGGTGGTACATAAGTTTTACTGGCGAACGTAACAACACAAGGATTACGGATCCATGCTAAGAACAAGGTTTGCCCATCACATCCGTAAATACTTACATATGGGAAGTTAATTTTTTCTTGCGTTTAATATACGCTGAGAATAGTTTTGCCGTTCCATATTTAACCTGCGGCCGTATTTCAGGGTAGATGTCTGGTTCTATGTTATTGTGTTATATTACAATCCGTATAAAAAACTCCGAATTTCTTTTATTGTAAGTAATGTCCCAAAAATCTGCCAAAATTACGGATGTGAGGAAACATTCGGTTTGAGCTGCACTGATTCTTAGAAATCCGGATAATTCATATTAATTGTAAGAAACCAAATATCAGTATCATATAGTATCACGAATGCCCCACACAGGTAGAAAACCATCGCTTGTATCACCACTTCTGGTAAGTAGATTGTGTAAGACCTTGGATGAACACTGGGTTATTCCTACTGCACCATTTATTGCCTTCCTGAGAACGAGCCCTCTCCGATCATGGCTTGTACCTATTCGGAAAAGATTCCAACTTGCATCATGGACTGGCATTCAGGAGGCTAATGCATCATGACGAAGGAAGACAGCATTCTACACTACTCTAAGAGTCGAGCAAAAATCTGAAACCTGCCTGGAGCATATTTATATCTCCATGGACCAACCGCATTATACTTGGAAATTTGATGGCGGTCCATGAGCTCCGCATTATCAATGAATGCGCACCAAAACTTAGACACTAATCTCATTTTGAACATGTTCTGTATCTGACTAGCATGGTTACCTCCGCGGATCTTGGGCCACACTTCCTCAGCCACTATGACATTAGGGATTTTTGGAAGGAGTTCATTTCCTTCAAATCCATGGTCTGGAAGAAAGTCCACGTCTCCACTCGCTCGCTTCAGTGTCTGCTCCACGGTTACTGTCTTGCTGCCACCATGAATTTGGTACTCTGTTCCTAAGTGACGGACTGTCGTTCTGCAAGTAGTCGTTGCATGATGCATACCAGATTTCCTACGTGCCACCATATGTCGAGATCTCCCTATACGACAGAGTACACGTTAGTACCCATCCTATTCATGTTCGACACAAGGCTCTAAACTCATGCAGTGTACATTTCAAGGCAATGTGATTGCCGTAAGAGAATCCTACAGAAACATGTTTTCCAAAACTCCAGCACCTACTGTTTCCATTCCCTGTGTGTATGTATTTAACGAGCACAACTACAAAACGGAATTCCAATCCATCAGGAATCGTACCGTACAGTTTCTTACAATAAATCGAATCACATTTGCCGATAGACAGTCCAGATAACTGTACAAATTCGGATTACAGCAGTAGAGGTGTGATTGAGTAATACCTACAAATCTTTGTATGCGGCCAGCTAATATGCGGTTCTCCTGACAGAGTCTTTGGCTACTCTCCGACTCCTTCCACTTCTGGTTCTGAAAGCAAGAAGTCAAATCCCTGCAACGGGGACTACCAACTCCCTATCCCGCGCGTATGGCTCAGCAACCACCTTGTTGTTTCCAGAGAGAGACAAGCCAAGATGCCGAATGTGGCAAACGACGGTGCTACTTAGTAACTCGAAAGATTACCCCATTTCGGCTTACATGAGTATTTTCTGGAAGAACCTCATTGGAGGATGGATATTCCCGATTACGTTCTCACACCCTTTTCGGCAACATGTGGAGGTTTCCGTGATGTTAATTAGCCCCATGAGTGGTCCCGCTCCTTGACTGCACGTCGATTGCCGACAAACAGGGGCCTCCATGAGAACACGCCGCCACCATAGCTGAGTAAGATAATGTGTACCTGGCGCCTCAATGTTCTCACTATTCGCCGCCCTAATTTACAGAAGAATGAAAACGTAGAAATTAAACATTTTCGTAGAGACTAGACCCCGATGGAATTTTTGTGAGTTTCTGATAGTGTACCTGAGTCGACACGGAAGCTGCAGTACCCATACGATGCAGTGGTGTGTCATTCTCCATTTCGCCATCACTTTCGATGTCTAGTAACTCATCTTCACTAGTAAATTGCTCGAAGTCCTCTGGGTCATCTAAGAAGGCAGCCGGTGTTTCTTCGTTATCGGAGTAATATTCCTCTGCAGTAATGTCCGCAGGGACAGTGTTCCTTTCGTCATCTTCTTCGTCGACGCCCACTCCTTCGCCGGCATCATCATCAGCTTCAATAGTCAACAACTCCGATAATGTTGCATCCGGAAGAAACAATTCTGCACCTCCTTCGCCAGGGATCGGTCCTGGTAAATTGCCTTGAAAAGGTAAAGTGTTTACAGTCTCTGTTTCCGATGCTGTCGGCAACAACTTTGGCCTTTTGAAGGTTTGTGTACCAAGTCCCCACAGTCTAAGTCATATCTCTCCCTCCAAGGTTCCATGCAGGGAGCATTAAGTAATAAAAACCTATGGGCTTGTTGTGAGCCATCTAAATGACTCATTAACATAGATTTGCTTAACTTTGCAAATTTTGAGTAAATGTTTTATGAAAAACTTCTAAAAACTCTAATTCATTTTACTTATGTTCTTTGATTATTTAAGCGACTCTAAATTCTAATCCTAGTTTCCATTTTAATTTAATTCCCCATACTAATTCTCTAATTTTAGTATTTGGTTATATAGCCATTTCATTTCAATTCCCATACTAATTTTCTAATCTTATTATTTGGGTAAAAGCCATTTTAATTTAATTTTCCATACTAATTTTTTTTGATCGTAGTATTCGGTTAAATAACCATTTCATTTTTATAGCCTCTACTAATTTTCTAACCATATAATTAGTCTAATAGCCCATTTCCGTTTATTCGCCCATACTAATTTCTACTCGCAGTAATTAGTTAATAGCCATTTTCCATGTTCCGCCCATACTAATTTCTTAACGCAGTAATTACTTAATAGCCATTTTCTCATAACCTCAACCCATACTAATTTCTGGCTACACTAATTAACTGCCGCCCACACTAATTTCAGCAGAGGCCACACTAATTATTAATGGAGGAATCTTGAACCGTTCATCAACTCTCTTATTGAGTTGAAAATTTCTTCTTTGTAGGTGTATATAACAAGAAGAGTGTCTCTTCAAAAATCATCTTTTAGTTTCCTTTTAGTTCTTGTGTGTCGTTTCTTCCTGCTCCCGGTGGTTCGTCACATTCGGTGTTGCTGCTGTTGCTGGAGTGTGCCTCGGTGGTTTCTCATGCTGGAGTGTGCCTCGGTGGTTGGTTGCTACTTCCTGTTCGGTGATTCTTGTGATTCGGTGGTTTCTCATATTTCGTGGTTGCTACTTGCTACTTCCTGTTCGGTGGTTGCTGTTGGTGGTGGTGGAGTCCAGCGCACTCGTCTCCTCGTACCGCTTCCGGAGCTCGCGTCGGTAGGCCATGTCCGTCAAAGACGCCGTCTTTCATGCCGCTCAGCAGCTTTGGGAACGCTACATCCAGGCTCGCCGCACGTCCCACACCGGTTTTTCGAACCACGACGAGCGGGTCTTGCTTCATCGCATTCGAGTTGATCGAGATAGTTATCGTTTCGGTGCTAGAGACTCTCCTTGTTAGTGGCTGGAAGTGCCTACGAGTGCAATATCTCATTGTGCAAGTTCTTAATCATCACTAGAAGCAAGTTTTAGTCGATCGAGATAGTGCTAGTTCGATATTCGAACCTTCTACAAGTGATTACGAATAATGCACTATTCGAGTTCTAATCTTGTATTGCACTGTCGGTCTTTGGATTCTCTGGAATGTCCCAGTTCTAGTGCAAGTTGATCATTATCTCGCACGGTGCAAGGAGTTTCAGTCGATCGGATAGTGCTAGTTTCGGTATTGTCAAGTGCTTCTGAGCTCTCTGGAATGAGCAGTTCTAGTGTAGATTTATCGATTAGTTGAGTGCATTTTTGGGCTCACATTTGGTGCGTTTGCCGGGAGAATCAAACCATTGCTTGGAAGGCAATTTAGTCATGTTGAAGGAGCAATATAGTGTTGAATAGGTATGTTGAGATCATTAGTTAGATAAACTAAAATTTTCTTTTAAGTTAGAAGTTTTTTAAAGTTAAGTTAGTATAGTTAGATACAAGTCAATTTAGGTTTGAAATAGCTCAAAATTAGGTCTAAGTCAAGTATTCAACTTAATCAAGGCATGTTGAGAAATAGCCTTGGTAGACTTAGATTAAATTTAGAACACTTCTAGCACATAGATTAGTAACAGTGGAGAGTAGATAGTAAGTTTTTAGATCAAAGGGACTTTGTAAAAAAAAAAAAAAAAAAAAAAAAAAAGTAGAAGGAAAGTACTTGAAGGGATTACAACAAATTGGAGCATGGAGTAAAGCTGGGATTTGGGGTCGTGATTGGATTGCAATATCCGGGTAAGTAAAATTTCTGCATATGGCAACAGGTGTAAGGGTTAGAGACCTTAGAACCGTGATCGCTAGGCATTGATTATTGTTTGATCTTCTTCGACATCCAGGTAAATGTTCTTCAAAGTGTTTTATGTGTAAAATTCACCAAAGAATGAATTTTGTACCGTAATTTTATGTCGTTTGCTATTGTAGTGGGTAAATCCAGACCTATCAATTGTGAAGAAAGCGAAAGTGGGTAGGCTCCCTGCTGCCGCGGTGGCAGAGTTTTTTCTTCACAAATTGGTAGTATAAGTTCAGCCCCACACGTTAGTTGTCTGTATAGCATCTAGGTGGTCTTGGACAGCCTTGCATTGGGATTACCATGCAGTTAGGTGTTCAAGCAGCCTAGGTGTTGTTTTCCGTTTCCTTTCCCTGCCAGAAAGTTTTGCAAATCTAAGTGGGTTGCAGATTCTCTACTTAATTAACCTCCAGAATTTTTTACTAAGGTGAAACTTAAAAGCTTCCAAGTGTGTATGGAATTTAGAACTTAGTTGAGGAGTTTAGACTTAAAGGAGCTATAGTTAGTACTAGGACGTGATCGAATAGATTAGAGCAGTACCTATGTTACTTATTGGGATTATACGGGTTATATTCTACATTTGGAAACCTTGGTAAGTTTAATATCCTAACTAATTTTTTTTGAAGTTATGGTTAAATGCAACAATCAACTAGGTCACATAAACCAATCTTAGTAAAGCCTTTACAACGATTTAGAGCACTGCCTAATACTGCTTCGCGTTTGAGATCTGTTGGAAATTTAGACACAAACGTTAATTCACAAGCTCAAGCTATAGACGATTTTATAGAAGCTAACTTAGACAATTTAGAGGTTCTTGCAGATACTGGATCTCCATCAAACCTATTTCCGGTGTTCAACCAATTTGATTTGCCGTTAGAGTTTGAAATCATGGAACCACCCGAACCTCCACCAATTAACCCCTTGGTTCGACCAAGGGGTTTGCCTATAGTTGTGCCAGAGGGCCTTCAAGCCGCGCCTATGCCTCCAAATCTTCCCATTTTTAGAGGTTCTAGAGATGAAGATCCCTCGGCTCATGTTAAGCAATTTATCGAGATGCTCACAACGTGTTTGATCACGGATGGTAGGTATTATTTGGTGTGGTTTCCGACCACATTAAAAGATATGGCTTATGAATGGTATGGCAATCATCCCGCAAATACGTTCATCACATGGGACATGTTGCAACGAGCATTTTTGGAACACTTCCGACCCGAGGTAGGTCAAAGTGCGGCATTAACCGCTCTATCATCGCTTAGGCAAGGTCAAGATGAAGACATTTCGTCTTACATTCGCCGGTTTGAGTTAGTGGTCACTCGATTTGTCGGTAACTTGTTAACCGATGACACTCTCCAACATTTTTTCATTCAAGGTTTTTGTAAAGAAACTACGATTAAAGAAGTATTGCATGCCCGACCTAGGAATCTAGCCGATGCTAAAGAGGCCGCTAGGTTGGTTGAACAAATTAACAAACAACATGAACGATTATGGAGAAGAGAGGACCAAAACATACCAAGTTTTATACCAATTCACGCTAGGCCCTTACACGAGAATGTACAGCGTGCAACCACTCACAAGCCGGTGGTAAATCCATCCTACCCCGTGCCTTTGAACACGAGATTTCCAACGGATACGTTAGCATTGACATATCCGGTTAGCAATGATAGATGGAAGGAAGAGATTAAAGCCGAATTACAAGCCTCTCAGAAGGGATTTCATGATCAAATTGCTCAACAACTTAAGTCTATGACTGAACAAATGTCTATGATGATTAGGAACCAACAACCAAATTCCGTTCCTCTTCCAATAGAATCTGGCCATCATGCTTCCGGTTTGTGGTGCACAAACTGTGGGCAACCAAGTCACAGTGACCAATTCTGCCAAGTTGCGCCAACTTTGCGCACGTCACAGGGTAAACAACCGTTTAATAACATTCAACCATATGGTGAGTCAAATCGTCAAGATCGCGGTTATGAGTCTCAAAATCAAGGTCCTAGAGGTCAACGACGTTTTAGACACGAAATTCATCCATTTTGCGGTAGAAGACATCCACCCGGTAGTTGTTGGTTAGAGAATGGTGTGATTTGCGGTAATTGTGGTGGAAATCACCCTACCGATGTGTGCAACCGGCCAGATAAGGTAATTCCCCTGAATATGCCTAATTACGATTATGCTCGTCAAGCTCAAGAAAATTTGAGGGGATCTCGCCAACCTTCGGGTTCTAACAACCTAAGACCGCCCAATTTGTTTTATGATTATGCCCAAAATAGGCAAAATCATAATTCTCCGTCGGCATTGCAAACAAACCGTGGTACAATTCCCTTAAATCAGAAGACAAATCAAGGGGTAGGACCATCTCAATCTAATGCAAATTTTGCCCATGGTACGCAAGATGTTAGATTTTCGACCGAACCATTAATACCACCAACCATTAACGGCGGACCCTCTATTGCTTCTACCTCACAAGTGCCTCTTCAAATGAACCTAATTCTACACGAACTCGCGATGGAAGAACCGGTACAAGGTGCCAATGTACCAACGTTAGCAGTTATGACTAGATCGCAACACACAAAACCGATTCTAACATCAATTGATGAAGAAAGTGCTTCGGAAGATTCACCGCATTTATCAGATTTAAATGATACATTGAAAAATGCGGTAGAAGACACTTTAAAAGAAGGTGTCAAAAATTCTATACTCCAGCCAACTCTGCTTCCATTTGATCGATCGCCTAGGGACGAGGAAGAAAGGCTAAGTGAATTCTGGGAAGGACCAACAATACCGGAGTTGGAAAAGTTTCCCCTCCGTTATTGGAGGAGCCAACCATCGTGACACCGTACGATTTGATATCGGATCTCACTCGCCTTAAGGCAGACATTTCGATTGCTCAATTGCTAGAGCTTGTCCCAAAGCTGTTAAAAGGGTTCAAAAAACAATCAACGACAAGACGAAGGCAGAGGAGGCCAATCGCAAGAACCGGTGCTAATTTGGTTAAATTCAAACCTTTTGCTGTAAAAGCTATCGAGATTGAGGCGTCCATAGTAGATAAGGTTATACCCAATGTGGTTGTCGACAGTGGTAGTGGGCTCAACATTATGCCTCTTAACACTATGGAGAAGCTAGGATTGTCTATTACCGGCAAATCTCCCTATATTATTAACATGGCAGATCAAAGTGAGGATAAGCCGTTGGGAGAGATCAAAAATTGTAAAGTAACCTCGGGAGGAGAGGAATACTCCGTTACTTTCCAAGTCGTTAGAATGAAAACCAACAAGCATGGTTATCCTTTATTGTTAGGGCGTCCATGGTTACGACTTGCGGCCGCTAAGACCGATTGGGGAGGAAACAAACCACATATGTTGTATGGACCCCCTCACAACATCTCCAAGGTGAGAATTAAACCCGAGGACGCTTTTTGTGACGATTGGGACTCTTCAAGTGATGATGAATTACCGGTAGCAATTTCACGAAAGGATAAAGGCAAACAAGTTCAATTTGCAAAACCGGAGTCTAGTGTCATACCTCAACCGGAAACTACACCAATTCGTTGTTTAGGCCCGGCGTTGTACGATTGGGAAGATGAAGGGGGTTTTGCCCAATGGTTGGCAAACCACCCCAATTCTAATTCGGACGTTAGTGTTTCTATTAACTTCATTGAGAAATTCACCTTAGTTCCGGAAGACATGAGAGGGTCGAACCTTGTAACCTTTCTAGATGATGTGCGTTACGAGGATGTGTTTGAATTGAGCATGGATGGGACACAAGCAGATAACATAGAATTTCTTATGGATGAAAAAGAATTAGTCCCATCTCTTAAATTCAAACAAACATCAGAAGGAGTCATGGCCGGCAACGAATTAAACTCATATCCTTCAATTCCAAATGATTGGTATCGAGGTTCGGGAGAGCAACCCCACGTACAACAACAGGATTGGAAAACCATGGATGTGGCTAGTATTGGAGAGAGTCCACGGTTAATCAAAATTGGGGCCCAATTGTCCGAATTAGAGGTTGTCGTACAAGGCCCTGGTCAAAGAATTCAAAGATATTTTTGCGTGGTCTTATTCAGACCTTAAAGGAATTCCGCCCGAGATAGTTGAACATCGAATTCCCTTAATTCCGGGGTCTATGCCAGTGAGACAAAAACAACGTCGGATGAACCCCGCTCTTCAACTTCTTGTTAAAGCAGAATTAGAAAAGTTAAGTGAAGCCGGTTTCATTAAACCCGTTGAAATCGCGGATTGGGTCTCACCAATGGTATTGGTGAAGAAAAAGAATGGTAAGTTAAGAGTTTGCATTGACTATAGGAAACTAAACCAATGCACGCAAAAAGACCACTTTCCACTTCCATTCATCAACACCATTTTAGATGAGGTGGCCGGTTTTGCTAACTACACCTTCATGGATGGTTATTCTGGTTATAATCAAATAGCGGTAGCTCCGGAAGATTATCACAAAACGGCATTTATAACACCTTGGGGCACTTTTGTTTATGTGGTCATGCCATTTGGACTATGTAATGCACCTTCTACATTCCAAAGGGCCATGACTTGCGCTTTCTCCGATTTGCTACACAAGTCCATGACCGTTTTTATCGATGATTTTAGCACTCAATCTACCAAAGAAGCACACTTAGATGCGGTGCGAGCATGTTTTGAACGATGTAGGAAATTTAGGATTGCTCTAAATCCAGACAAAATCTATCTGGCGGTCGAACGTGGCTTATTACTTGGATACATAGTTTCTCAGAATGGTAGGGAACTGGATCCAGAAAAGGTTAAAGTAATCGCGAATTTAGCACCACCTACCGATGTTAAGGGAATTCAACGCATTTTGGGCCATATAGGTTGGTATCGAGAAACAATTCATGATTATGCTACAAAAGCCCTCCCTATCACTAGGCTTCAACAAAAAGCTATTAAATTTGAATGGACCCCCGAGTGCCAAGAAGCGTTTGAAACACTCAAACGAGATCTTAGTTCTTACCCCGTGCTTAAACCACCAAATTGGGAATTACCATTTCATGTTTATTGTGATGCCTCGGCGGTAGCGGTAGGTAGTGCTCTGTGTCAACCTACCGGGGAAAGAAAGAGAGATTATCCTATTGCATTTGCTAGTAGACAACTAAATGCCGCGGAGAGAAATTACACTACCACGGAAAGAGAGTGTTTAGCTATGGTCTACTCGGTTAAAAAGTTTAGACACTTCCTCTTGCTTAATCGCATAGTGTTTTTTGTGGATCACATGGCCATCCGCTATTTGGTCAATAAAGCCGACCTAAGCGGTAGAATTGCACGGTGGGTCCTTCTCCTTGAAGAATTCGACTACACGGTACAATTTAAACCGGGAAGAAAACACCTCCAAGCGGATCATTTGTCTAGACTTCCGGGAGAGCCTAGCACTATGCCTATCGATGATAGTTTGATAGATGAGAATCTATTTTACATTTCCTCCCAACCTTCATGGTACGATCACATTACCGAGTTTCTAACTCACCAAACAATGCCGTTGGGTCTATCCAAAAATGAACGCCGAAAGATAAGGTTAAATAGTCGCCATTTTGCGGTAATTGGTGGCCGATTGTATCGTAGAGGGATAGACTCTATACTACGCCGGTGTGTCACAGAAAATGAAATACCGGAAATTCTCTCCGCATGCCACGATAGTGCATGTGGGGGGCATTTCTCGGGCATGTTAATAGGCCAAAAAGCATTGAGAGCGGGCTATTATTGGCCAAACATGTTTCAAGATGCCCACACTTATGTTAAAAAGTGTGATGCTTGCCAACGGTATGCGCGGAACGATTTGCGTATGAATCTTCCGCTACATGTATCTTTGCCGCTAGTTCCTTTTGAAAAATGGGGAATTGATTACATCGGGGAAATTCACCCTAGTTCTTCTCGTGGTATGCAACATATTGTAGTAGCAACCGAGTATCTAACCAAGTGGGCAGAAGCAAGAGCAGTTAGAACAAATGATGCGAAACATGCCGCCAACTTCTTGTTTGAACAAGTTATCACCCGATTTGGTTGTCCTAAGATTTTAATTAGTGATAGAAGCAAACATTTTCTAAATAAGATGATTGATGAGTTAACCACCCGATTTAACATCAACCATCGCAAAACCACGCCTTATCATCCTCAAACAAACGGTCATACCGAGCGAGTAAACCAAACCTTGGTTACCATTTTACGCAAGACCGTCTTGGACTCCAAACGAGATTGGGACATCAAACTTCCGACGGCATTGTGGGCTTATAGAACCACTTATAAGGTTACAACTCGGGCCACACCTTTTTCCCTTGTCTATGGTGTAGAATCGGTTTTGCCTATTGAGTTTGAAATTCCATCATTGCGTATTGCCATTAAGGAACGATTGTCAGATAACGCATCTTTGAGTCATAGGTTGGGAGTTCTAGAAGGTTTGGATGAAGCAAGGCGTACAAGCGCCCAACATGTGGAAGTCATCCAACGGCGAAGGAAACTAACATATGACAAAAGGAACAAAGTTAGAACCCTTCGACCAGGTATGTTGGTTTTATTACAAGATGCGCGACGCTTGGACTTTTCGGGTAAATTTGATGCTCTATGGATGGGACCATATGTTGTGAAGGAGGTGTTTCACAACAACACCGTTCAATTACAAACTTTGAACGGTGAAGACTTCCCTACCCGAACCTCGGGAAGTCGGTGCAAAGAGTACAAAGTGTGATTTGAAAATCGCAAGTCTTATAAATTTTTAGCACTAATTTTCTTTAGTCTACGTCTAGGTCTAGGATATCATTTTCCCACATTAATTTTGGTCGGGGATATTGAAGGTCTTAGGCTCAAGGCATAGGCGGCGAGCACTTAACTTCCTTTAACTCCTAATTCTTTGTTCATTTTTTTCAATTGCGACATCTTATGATGAACAAGTTAGGTGATTAGAAGGGGAAGTGTCTATGATAACCTTACTTACTAATAGGTATTTAGTAGTATTATTTCCTATTTTCAATTTTGACTTTCTTAGCCTTCTATCTAATATGTTTTCTATTTAGTAGTTTCAGTTCAAACCATTAGAGGGAGAATTTTGTTTCATTAACTTCTCTTTTAGAAAGTGATAATTATATTATTTGGAGTTAGCTCATAGTACTAATTTTTAATTTGTTTCCAAATCAAGTAGTGAAGAGAAACCTTGAATTTTAACTTTGACTTGTAAGCCTTTCGTGGGTTACAATTTCTTTCTCTTAGTCCAAACCCACTCTATCGGGGGAGGTGCAATCTACTCTTCTAAACTCTAATATAGGTCCAAGTCATTTTCACATGAGGCGGACAAGTACCTTTCTATGCTATAATTTTATTTTTTCTTTTTATTGGTCGCTTCAAACTAATGTAGGAAGTAGGAAATGTCGAGTATACCAGGGTATTTTGCGGAGCAAAGAGCATCCCGTAGCGGTCTTGGTTAATTGACATAGCCGGTCGAACGACGTGCGTTCGAACCCGGTAGTTGGTAGCGCTATTCTCACTGAGCTAGTGGTTAGGCAGGAATTTAACCGATTGACCCGGGATATATATATTAACTATCCCAAACCGGTATTCCGGGGAGGTTATATCTACTTACTTTTATTTCTTTTTCTTTTCCATTTTAATTTTCTTTCTTTTAGACTACTAACTAGATACTCTCTTCCCAAGCCAAATCCATTTGCGTAGGGATTTCTAATTCTTCCACTCAGCCTCTATCTCCTATTTCCGGTACTAATATCAGCTTTCTTAACTATTAGTATAGACCGTGTGCCTCTAATCTTGTTGAGCGTCGTAGCAAGAGATTTTGGATTCGTTTTACTTGTTTCACAAGTAACCCCAGATGGTGCGCCATGTGTGAGCCATCTAAATGACTCATTAACATAGATTTGCTTAACTTTGCAAATTTTGAGTAAATGTTTTATGAAAAACTTCTAAAAACTCTAATTCATTTTACTTATGTTCTTTGATTATTTAAGCGACTCTAAATTCTAATCCTAGTTTCCATTTTAATTTAATTCCCCATACTAATTCTCTAATTTTAGTATTTGGTTATATAGCCATTTCATTTCAATTCCCATACTAATTTTCTAATCTTATTATTTGGGTAAAAGCCATTTTAATTTAATTTTCCATACTAATTTTTTTTGATCGTAGTATTCGGTTAAATAACCATTTCATTTTTATAGCCTCTACTAATTTTCTAACCATATAATTAGTCTAATAGCCCATTTCCGTTTATTCGCCCATACTAATTTCTACTCGCAGTAATTAGTTAATAGCCATTTTCCATGTTCCGCCCATACTAATTTCTTAACGCAGTAATTACTTAATAGCCATTTTCTCATAACCTCAACCCATACTAATTTCTGGCTACACTAATTAACTGCCGCCCACACTAATTTCAGCAGAGGCCACACTAATTATTAATGGAGGAATCTTGAACCGTTCATCAACTCTCTTATTGAGTTGAAAATTTCTTCTTTGTAGGTGTATATAACAAGAAGAGTGTCTCTTCAAAAAATCATCTTTTAGTTTCCTTTTAGTTCTTGTGTGTCGTTTCTTCCTGCTCCCGGTGGTTCGTCACATTCGGTGTTGCTGCTGTTGCTGGAGTGTGCCTCGGTGGTTTCTCATGCTGGAGTGTGCCTCGGTGGTTGGTTGCTACTTCCTGTTCGGTGATTGCACAGATTCGGTGGTTTCTCATATTTCGTGGTTGCTACTTGCTACTTCCTGTTCGGTGGTTGCTGTTGGTGGTGGTGGAGTCCAGCGCACTCGTCTCCTCGTACCGCTTCCGGAGCTCGCGTCGGTAGGCCATGTCCGTGCAGCACGCCGTGCTGTGCCGCTTCGGCGCTGGGAACGCTACATCCAGGCTCGCCGCACGTCCCACACTTCAGTTTTCTCGAACCACGACGAGCGGGTCTTGCTTCATCGCATTCGAGTTGATCAGATAGTTATCGTTTCGGTGCTAGAGACTCTCCTTGTTAGTGAAACTGGAAGTGCCTACAGTGCAATATCTGTTGTGCAAGTTCTTAATCATCACTAGAAGCAAGTTTTAGTCGATCAGATAGTGCTAGTTCTGATATTCTGAACCTTCTACAAGTGATTCTGAATAATCTGCACTATTCCAGTTCTAGTACTGTATTGCCTGTCGGTGCTGGATTCTCTGGAATGTCCCAGTTCTAGTGCAAGTTGATCATTATCTGCACGGTGCAAGGAAGTTCTGGTCGATCGGATAGTGCTAGTTTCGGTATTGTCAAGTGCTTCTGAGCTCTCTGGAATGAGCAGTTCTAGTGTAGATTTATCGATTAGTTGAGTGCATTTTTGGGCTCACACTTGTTCCCTGAAAATGGGATCCAAAGGTTTAGGAGATGATAAATTTGGCAATACTATCCCTTTTGATCGTATATCCTCCTCCGTTGGTTTTTGTAATCGGGTTGCAAACCTATCCAACCTTTGAGTATATTCATTTACATAGAACATAGATTTTGCACATATATATCCTTCGGCGATCGACCCTTCCGGTCGTGCTCGCTGTCTGATAAAGTCTTTTAATACTTTAAGGTAGCGCTCAATGTGATACATCCATCTTATAGAAACTGGGCCTGCAAGTTCTACTTCTTCTACTATATGCAAGATATTGTGGACTTGTATGTCAAAAATAGAAATAGGTAAATGTATTTCCATTTCACACAATATCTCTGCCGCTTCCTTCTTCATCTTCGGACAATCCGATATCTTAATTTCTTTCGAGCACACCCAACGGAAAAGGGCCGATAACCGGTGTACAATACTTCGAATACCGGGCGTTAGAGTACCTCTAACGGCAATAGGTAGTAAATCATGGAGCAAATTGTGATAATCATGGGTTTTGAAACCTACAAGCTTACAATTGTTGAACTTGTGGCGGAAGCTTGATCCATAGCCAAGAGGAGTACGGGTTGATGATATCATGTGGATGATATTATCGTACTCTTGAGCCTTCCAAATCCAATCGGCTGGCGTATATGTCCACCTTGTTAGGCCCTTCTCATCGACTCCATCTTCTACCGGGTGAAATCGTTGCAGTACATTGAATTGTTGTAAAGATTTGCGTAATGCAATTGAATCGGACTTTGTCCCCTTACAATTCGAGAATGTTTTCAGTAATGAAGCTGAAACGTTCTTCTCCGTATGCATCACATCTAGCAAATGAGGGACGAGCAGGTGCTGATAGAGGAAAGAAAAAACCGATGTAAAACTATGTCAAAACAAGAATTATGGTTTCATGCATATTCAACATTATTTATGGTCACTATATGAGTACAAAAAGTGAAGCATACAGTACCTATTGAATTCCATCAATTTTATGTATTTGAATCTTATTTTATAAACTACAAATGTCCTAACTAATTCAACTTCAACATGATTGTACAAAATCTAATAATTTATTCTGAGAACTCAACTAATATACTACTTCGGGTGAAACAATAGGATATTTAGTGTAGTAATGATAAATTACATATAGGAGTGTTACATGGAACACTATAAACGCTGCTCGCTTTTATACACACTTTTTACATATCTACGTATCATATGGTAAATGGTTATGTCTTCGATGTAATGACACCTTTTTCTTCCTGTAAATATTACATGTACAATTGATTTTGTTAAGATTGTGTATTGTTTTGGTGAGGTATTTCTTCATCTTGTATGCCTATTACCACGGTATTAAAAAATTTATATCATCTCTCATTACTAATTCTCTATCGGTTTAACTATCTAATCAACACTTTATATTACAATTAGTCAAGATGTTAAAGAACTACAAAGGTTGCATTCAAATATATATTGGACATCAGATCGTCCCTTTTTTATAGATTTCAAATCTCACTAGTACTTTTGTCATTTATTTTCTACTGATATATTTTCCTCATATTTTGATTAGTACTACTCTTTTATTTGAGGAACTTTGTACTATAAATTATAGCATTGCAAGTAAGAGATAAATAGGGAAAAGGTAGAGAACTCCATGATACTAACCTTGTAGTAAGGAAGACGGAATAGGATCGACTTATCCTTCATGCCTGAGTCTTTGAGGAGAACTTTATTTCTTTCGACATTCCTCCATTGTTTGAGCCAAAATTTTGCTGTTGTTCTCTCCGGCTTAGGAACTTTATTATATGAAGAACCATCAAATTTGTGTCGGTTTCTAATTGCCCGGTACTTGTGCTTCATAGGGAGGTATTTCCTATGCCCTATATATACTACCTTTCTTAAGAACGTACAATATTTTGACTCTATCACATTTGGGCCACATGGGGGGCAAGCTTTCAATCCTTGAGTTTGTAAAGAGGAAAATAATCCATACCCTGGGAAGTCATGCAATGACCATAGCATCATTGCATAAAGTTTGAAATTTTGTTTAGTGTTGGCATCATAGGCGTCAACTCCGTCCACCCACAACCTCAGAAGCTCATCTATCAACGGCTCCATGTATGTGTTAAAATTTTTAACTTTTCTTTTCCCTGCACAAAGGTCACATTCAATTAGTCTATAAATCCTTATTGAACCGAAGTTTGGTTCTCTCTAAATGTTGGCCCTTATTATAAGTACCTTTAATATCTGTACCCTTACTAGGTTTACAAAGCAAGTATTGACTTATGCCACGTCATGGAGGTGTAGTTCAATTCGGTACACGATGACTATAGTCACAACTGATTCACATTTAATAGTGACTAACAAATATCATGAAGAAAAAATATTGATTACCAAAATGAAATGTAATGGACAAAAGATTAAGGTTGGGAGTAATACCTGGTACGATAGTGGACAATAGAATGTGTCCTTTATGCATTCCAAGCTTAGGGTTCAAATTAAGCAAAGTGCATGTAATAGGCCATAGCGAATTGCTTGTTGAATTCAACCCAGCGGGGTTGATACCATCCGTACGAATTTGTAGCATAACGCTTCGGGCATCCTTCATTTTGTCGTACTTATCCTCCATTGCCTTCCAAGCAGGACTATCAGCCGGTATTCGCATAACCTCATCAAGACTTCTATTGTCACGATGCCATATCATGCGAGGAGACAGACTCGGGCTCCGGTAATAAGCAAGAAGGCGTGGTATTATAGGGAAATACCACATTCTCTGCACATTAACAAAAATTGTAAATAACACTGTGGATAAATCCAAGAGCATTCAAGTTATACTTCAGCATTCTAATGGTATTTGTTATTAAAACTTGGGGTGTCGTTTATTTTATTTTTAAAAAATTTTCATTCCCTCGGATTGAACTGACTGTGTACAAAAGCATACGGAAATAGTAACAAACTGCAACATTTTTTTTAAAAAAATTTTCTCCACATAATATACTCATCGTTATAGTACTTCCACTTTGATGATTTTGTACATGCATTTTATTTCGGGAGTTTACTAATATAAACATTTCTGCATTGTATTTAGGCAATTTACTAATATGAACAATTCTGAAGTATCCATGACGCATGCTCTTGCACATATTTGGGTAGGATGTGACTACAAAAACATTACCCCATATCAAATTACTAACAAGTAATGCATGTGAATTAGCTGATAAAGTCGTCAAGATTCTACACAGGTACGGTGTTATGATATCAGAAACTTCAGTCACAAATTAAAATGTATTATGTGGTGAAAAATTCTGTGTATTTATGCAGTCTTGTAATATGGGCTAAATACGAAGTACTAAGAATTAGTAAGAGAGATTAAAATAGTAGGATAAATCATTAATAAGGTTCAGAGAAACATACCTTACGAGGAACTGTTTTGCTTTGTGTAGTTTCAGTAAACCGGGAAAGATTACATTTGGGGCAGACTTTCCAGTCCTTCTTGATAGGGCCATAGTAAAGGGTTTGGTCACAAGGACATGCATGATAGACGATATAGTCAAAACCCACATCACTTACTATCTTGCGTGCTTCAGCTCTTGTTGTAGGCATTCTGGAGTTTAGATTCACAGGGATTACTTTCTCTGAAATTGCTCTGAAAATGGCATCCATGGCCACATTTGAGATCTGTTTATCAGCCTGGATGGTTAGGAACAAGAAGATAATCGATAAACGACTTGATGTTGCTCCATCAAAAATCATGGTGGAAGCTTCTTGTTCTAGTACCAAAAGTTTGGCGTCCATGTCTTGAGGAAAATGGTCAATCCTTTCAAGACCATGTGCATCGAAATCACAAAGAAGATCCATGTATTCTTCTAATACAAACCTGTCTTCTCGATATATATCATGCTCCTCAACAATTTCTTCACTTCCTCCCACTTCTTGTGTGCCATCGAAACTCGGATCCAAATCGGAAGGGTCCACACTTAACCTTTGAGCCTCATACAATCCCTGCGATAGTAAAAAAATTTATAACGTATTTCATTACAATAAAAATTGACAATAGATCGTAAAAACAATGTAATCTAATTTATACTACTTTAGGATTTGAGGGAAAAACCATGAATATTTGAAGTTATTGTGAACGAGAATGAAATACGAAGGGCATAGCCTACCCCTTCACTACATAGTTCAATTTTTTACCTATTATATTGTGTTTGTATAATTATATAACTAGAGGATTCATACTATTCACGAAATACTGTAACATGCTATTCACGAAAAGAAGACAAGAGTTCCGAATGAATCACCTGATACTTATCAGACATCTTATAGAAATCAATATGATTATCAACAATAGATATATATCTCATACTTGGCTTATCCAATTGTGCACATTTACAGCACGGGCAATAGACCTTGAACTCCGGTATATCGGGTGCATCTTCCAATGTTGTTTCCTCCCGTCTTCTTTTTTTTCTAGAGTATGTTGTTCTGGGGGGCGAGGATGGAATGTCCTCAGTAATTGAGAGTATAGGTGGAGGAGCGGGAGGAGTGAATTGAGAAACCCCAACAACTTTATGTCGGCGAGGCATTTTTAAAGACCTACAATACATCCATGATACAAAACATGGTTAATGTGACACATGTTACAATGAACAAGGAAAAGTATTAACCAAACATTTAACCAAAATTTAACCAAAATTTAAACCCAAAATTTATCCAAAATGTATCCAAAGTATTAATACTATAATTAAACCATAATATAACCATAAAATAGAACCAGAAATTGAACCCAAAATTTTATCCACAATTTTAACCAAAATGTAACCACAAATTTTAACCAAACATTGAACCAAAACTTTGACCAAATTCATTAACATTAATTAAAAAACTGAAAAGCAAATTAGTTATTATATTCTTTTCAAAGACTATAAGACAGACTTCCAGAAAATACGTATCATAAAACTCACATACGACTTCATACAAATCAGTACGTATTAATTCGATAATTACTTGGCAAAACATTTCTGACCCTCAATATATCCTAATATCCTAATATCCTAATTTGACCAGGAGATTAACCTAATCAATTTTTCATGAGTGCGTAAGATGAACCCACTTTCGTTTATCCTCTAAAATGTTGTGTCGCAAAACCGACTACGTGTACTTTATAAATCTTGAGAAAATATTTAATAAAATCAATCTAAAAAATTTGATAACCTAGTTCTATCACTTCTATGTAAACCTATTTCACCCATAGAACTCCGTTCAGGCATAACTATGAGCCTAGCCAGAATGTAATTTGTGGAAGGAAAATTTAGTGTGCAGGCCCAATTTTGACAAAAACCGAACACATCAATTTATCCACAATTTTAACCATAATTTAACCACAAATTTTAACCAAACATTGAACCAAAACTTTGACCAAAATCATTAACATTACTTAAAAACTGAAAAGCAAATTAGTTATTATATTATATTCAAAGACTATAATACAGACTTCTAGGAAATACGTATCATAAACCTCACATACGACTTCATACAAATCAGAACGTATTAATTAGATAATTATATTGCAAAATATTTTTGACCTCAATATATCCTAATTTGACCAGCAGATTAACGTAATCAAATTTCAATGATTGCGTAAGATTTCGAAATCATTAACAAGCATTAGAAATATAATGCCAGGAGTACGTACCTAGGGTCTGGCGATTGATGCGACTTACAGAGTTCGAGTTATGATGACTTTGCATTCAATAGCCGTTACCGACGCCGCCACTCCTGCTGCAGGGGTCGTTTTTCCAGGTTCATTTTGTTACCTCCCCCCCTGCATATGCTCCGTGTGATCCGGGTGCTCTCGTCGTTGCGTCGTTACGGAGTTTAGGGAAAGTGTGTGTTCAGGTGTTTTCGAAGCTCCACCGCTGTAGAGGCCGTTGCTAAACCGCTCAGTGTCCGACGATGTCGTTTTTTCCGTATTGAGCTGAGTTCTGCGAGTGCGAGTGCGAGCAATTCTGGTTTTGAAGTTCCTGACTGTCCACCCCGCAGACTGCTTGATTTCTGTGAGTCGTCGACTCGATGAGTCTTTAGAGCGTTAAGTGGAGGATTCTTCGAGTCGGTGAGTCGCTGAGTCGTGAGAGTCGTGAGGCGGGAGTGCTGTGTGACAAGTGTTGTATCGGGAGTGCTGTCTCGGGAGTCGGTGTGTCGCTGAGTCTACACTGTCTCGGAGTCGAGGAGTCGTCCACTCCCTCTGAAGTCGCTGTCTCGTGAGTCGGCTTCCTCTGTCGCGGGAGTGCTGTGTGGGGAGAGCGCGTCTCGGTAGTCGGTGAGACGCTCAGTATTTAGAGGAGGAGTCGTCGAGTTCTTGAGTCACTTAGTCGTTTGTCGCGAGTGCTGTGTCGGGAGTGCTTTGTCGGGAGGGCAGGGAATTCTGTATAGGGAGAGCTGTGAGTCCTGAGGCCTGTGAGTGCAGACATCGGAGGTTAGTCGCACAGTGCAAGAGAGGACTTAGTGGTACTAACTATTGCTGACATCCACTGTACAATTTGCTGTTGTCTTGGTTCGCTCTAGCCGGGATGCCCACGCTTTTTTCCTTTGCTGTTACGCACTCCGGAGGTCCCTAAACACTCCTTTCCAATTTTTCCTTCTGTTTTGCTTGTTAGTTTTGTGGGATTAGTTTTTGCAGGGTAGATGTTCTCCCATTGTCCTATCTACTCAGCTCTGTTTTTGTTGTGCTAAAGATTTCCTCATTCCCCGCCTCCACCTGTCTTGTCTTTCTGAGTTACCATAGTCTTGTCAATGGGAGAGGTAGAAATGGCCGCAAGTGGCGGAGGTAGTGCGGATGCGCCTTCCCGGCAGTGCAGGAGTGTTCATGACACTGGTGTGAATTGCGAGGGAGATGACACTTGTAATCTGAGAGTGAAAGAGGTGGATACCTTGTATAAGAAAACAGATCCGAAGCAACCGTATGCGACAAGGAGTTTGAAACCTACACCACCAGCAATAGAAACGGGCACGTCAGGAGGTACTGAAGCGCGTATGGAGTCAAAGAGAGGGAAACGCAAGAAGATTGGAGGAGGGCAGCAGCAAATGTGGACGAAGAAATTCCTGCGGAAGAAGAACGGAGGGTTTGAAGAGCAGGAAACAATATCGATGTACCTGCGGAGTGCAGATACAGTGATCGATGTATCGATCAAATCGCCAGCGAAGAGGAAGAAGACAAGCCGGCGCCAAGCAAAAGTCAGTGGCTCTGCCACCTCCACCGGACCAGCAATTGGTGGCAACCAGCAATGCACAGGTTCCTCCGAAACTATGCAGGAGTTGCAACAGTCAGGAGGCTCAAGGAAGAAGAACGATCCGGCGATGGTGATTCATCTCGTGGACGACAACGGTGATAACTCGGCGAGGACGCACTTGCTAAAAAGTAGCAGCAGAAGGTCGGGGACGGAGTTAGCACGAAGGAGTCTGCAGCAGCAGTACCTGGAAGCAGATAAGCAGCTGGTTCAACAGGGGACAATCGCAACATGTTCAGCAGGCGGCCAAGGTATGCAACATCGTAAATTTTCCTAAACCTCATCTGCATTTCATGAATTCTGTGAATATATTAATACATGACGTTTTTCGGCTCTCATGCAGGGTTCAGGGATGTCACAGCGTCCGGACGTCCGGACGTCCGGTAGGGGTCGGGGGACCGTCCGTTGGACGTCCGGAAGGGGTCCGGGGACCGTCCGTCGGACGTCCGGCAGGGGTCCGGGGACCGTCCGTGACTTAGAGATTCTGGTCATTTTACTAAGGGTAAATGACCAACGGGGTGCGTTCATCGGTCGAACCACCCTGTCGACCGGTCCCCGACCTCGCCGTCGGCCCGACCGACCGGTCGGCTGGCCAGGGCGACCGGCCGTCGGTCCGGCCATCGGCCGGGGCGACCGACCGTCGGCCGCTGCGACCGGCCCTCGCATCCGGCGACCGCCTATGACCAGATGGCCCCTTTGAGCATCCAATGGTTTAGGAGCATTTAAATTTCAAATTGCAACGGTCATATTCAGAGTTGGATGGTATATAAGAGAAGAGACATTGAGTCTCATTTCACTTCCGAATTTTGAACACTTTCCAAGAGCTTTGAGCTGCATAATTCATTTTATGTGTACATTGCTTGGTAGGTATTGAGTTCGGAAGTGAGGATTTCCGTAAGGAACTCTTGCCATTTTTTTCCCCGTCACGGTCCCACCACTGTTTAAGACTTTGAGGCGTCCTATTTATCAAAATGGGCCCTGCTCCACATGAGCCTTGGTTTAGAGACATCGAGAAGGAAGGCAAAGCGTCTGGGTCCTTCCTACAGTGCTCTCTATGTCATGTAATCGTTTTGAAGAAGAAGAGTCGGAATTTGAGTCATTATGGGTACGAGAAGATTCCTGGACATAGGGATTCGAGTTCTGCCCTTTGCCCAAAGCTGCCTAGGGAAATTAGGCAGTTATTTTAAAGATGTGGTGGGGAGTTCCCTCCATATAACGGAGAATTGGAACTATTTCTCGGTGAATGTTCTCTCACTCCATCCACAGACGTTCCAGGTGCTTCAAAACATGACATTCCTGAAACCCCTAGGAGTGACTCTTGTGTAGGGTCCTCGCTAGGCACCCCCATGAATTCAACAAATCTTTTGGTAGGGTCAACCTCTGCTTCTTCCATGCTTATGAGGGGAATTAGGGATACTCGCCCGATGTTTGGATCTATGAAGCAAACGAAGCAATCTTCAATTGAAGCTACTTTTGCAGAAGCGGATAGGCGGGAGTTGGATAAACTCGGGCGAAATTTTTTACGAAGCAAATATACCATTCTCAGAGTCAGGAATGATGCGTTCAAAGTCGCCGTGATGAAGAAGATCGGGATTTTGTAAATCCTATACTCCACCATCCTACCATGACATTCGGACAAGGTTGTTAGGAGAAGTAAAGACGGAGTTACAAAAGAAACTAGATAGTAGACTCTCTGAGAGCCTTCGGAAGTTTGGAGGAACTTTGACTATGGATGGATGGTCATCTGTGACTAGTCGCCCTTTGGTGAATGCGATGCTCGTGACTCAAGCTGGAGAGCTTTTTCTTGGTCTTTGTGGATACTGCGGCCTAGAAAAACAGCGGTGTACATGTCAACTCTCATGTTGAAGTACATAGAACAAGTTGGACCAGAGAACATTGTTCAAGTATGCACAAACAATGCTTCTGTAATGCTCAATGCCTCAAGAATAGTCCTTGAGAAATATCCGCACATTTTCATGCAAGGGTGTGCGACACATGCAATGGACTTGTTGTTGGAGGATTGGGAAAAGGCTGGATGGATGGCGAATACTTTGGTCATGGCGAAGAGAATGGTCAAGTTTATCAAGAGGCGACAAATGCCCCTAGCTGTGTTTCGTAAACACGAGGCGAAATTCAGCCTACTGATGCCTGGGAAAACTAGATTTGCTAGTCAATTCATAATGATAGATCGCTTGTTGGAGGTCAAGGAATCATTGGAGCAAGTTGTTGTCGACCCTATGTTCACAACCTATGCCTCGAAGAAGACGGTATCTGCTAGAGATAAGCTTATATTCTCACGTAAGGTCAAGAAGGTGGTGTTGAGCGATGAGTTTTGGGAGCAATGCAAAAGACTACGGGATATGGTTGCCCCCGTAGTGTACGCTCTGAGAGAATTCGACGGCAAGGCTCCTAGTACGGGCAAGGCATGGCATATCATGCGTGATCTTGAGAGACATGTCCATACTTTGCACGCACCGCCCATCTCATTGGAACTACTTGAGGTGGCCACCGCAAAAGAGGAGTTTTACCATCGGAAACGGCTCATGACAACGGATTTACATGGCGCGGCTGCACTTTTAAATCCTTATTTACTACAAGACCGAGAGTTAGCTGACGATCCCGATCTTACAATAGCTTGCAAGCGTGTTTTACAAAAATTATGTCCCGCGGAGGATTACGCAGACGTGGTGAGTGAATTTCTTGCGTTTCGAGTAAGGGGTCTACCATTCCATGACATGCTGGAGCCTAATACTCAAAAACTAGCTCCACATGCATGGTGGAAGTTTGAAGGTGCTTGTGCTAAGCTCCTCTCTCCAATTGCAAAGCGAATACTAGCACAGACCGTGTCCTCGTCGGCTTGCGAACGCAACTGGAGTAGCTACTCTTATGTTCACGACAAGAAACGGAATCGGTTACTACCGGGCAGAGCTGATGACTTGGTCTACATATATTCCAACTCGAAATTGCTCGCGAATGATAAGTTGAGTGATGATGGGCGGTGGTATAGAGAGAACTTGGATTTAGAGGAAGACCAAGTACATGAGAATAATGAGGAAGCTGTCGAGGACGAATCAGAGGCTGATGACAATGATGTTTTTGAATTTGGCGATGAAGATGATGATATGACTTTCTTCCCCGCTTCAAATGATGAAGATGCTCCAAATGTTCATGATGCTAATGGTGATTTTATCGCTCGTGGTCTTTCAGCGGATGATCTAGATGATGAGCAGCCGTTAGCCCGGTTAATGACACAAGGCGGCATGGACAAATCAAATAACGTCCTACCTGTTATCGCTACTGGTTTACGGTTGGAAAAGGAGGCGATAGATGCGAAGACCACTGCGTGCAACACTACTGCGGGCACTATGAGCTCTGATCCGGTCGCGGAGAATATCGCATCCGGTAGTAAGGATCAAGTATCTGATCAATGTGCTACTCCCCGCGCTTTATTTCAACCCTCTACTACAAGGGTTACGACAACCTTGGAGAAATCCTCTAAGGGTTTAGTATCCCTTTCAAGAGCCAAATATGGGAGCATCTCTAGTGACTCCGATGTACCCTTGGGCAGGTATTTAAAGAATGCCAATGTTCTTCGTACTGCCACGGGGTTACAGCACATGCTTGGCACTTCCAAGTCGCATAAACGGAAATCTGCAACGGTTCCAATTGTTCCGCCTAAAAAACCAAAGATCCCTGTTAATCTCCCCGAATTTGATACTTGGCATAAGTATGGGAATATACAATGTCCAGAGAATAAACCCAAGATCAAAGAGGAGGTTCCAAGCGATTATGAATATGATCCTACGGGGTCTAGTGGAGCTGAAGTGAAGGGAGATAGCGATTATGAGCAATCCTCTGGTCCTGATGAGTAGTTGAATTTCGCATCTTTCTGTAGTATAGGTTCATAGGACTTATACTTATTATAGAAATTGTAGCTATAGTTTACTGTAGTACTTTATTGTTATACTCCAAATGCATTTGGAGATTCTATTGTCTACATGACTACATGTAATGTGTTGAAAAATATTACATATATTTTTACATACTTGTCGTACGATAGTCTTGACTCTCAAGCATACAAAAGAAATGCACATTAAATCAAAAAGATTGTAACCCTTTACTTCAAAAATAAGGCCCCATGGATTAATGGTGGCATTTTCATCATTTTTAAAACAATGACCATACAACCTAAAAAAAGCATATATATATATATATATATATATATATATATATATATATATATATATATATATATATATATATATATATATATATATATATATATATATACGTGCAACTTAAGGTCCAACATCCGTTCTAACTTCAAACTGAAGATCCATCCGATTGGCCAATCTGAGCTACACTACGAGTACGTGGTCTTTGACTTGGACGGGCAATTCGACCGCCCTCTTCATACTCTTGATCCACGGCTGCGATTTCGCCTCTCATCTCCGCCTGCCAACTATCCTCCCCATCTTTGCCCGATTGCCTCTTCCGCTTTTTGCTAGGATCCACTTGTTTGTTACGTAAGATTTCCATGGCCTTCTCGATCTTTGCAACGACATCCTGTACAACACCTTCAAACTCATCCAATAATAGAAGTTGTGTGTCTTTTGGGTTTAAAAGACATTCTCTCCAAAATGAAATGGCGTCATCGATACGCATATCAAACTTCTTCACCGCATTCCAATAAGAGACCTCCACATCTTCAAAAGAATTCTCCGGTATCGAAGTCCGGTATATTGCGGCCTCCTCCAATTTCGCGAGTACCACAGCTCTTCCAATTGGAGTATGATCGTACTTCTTGTACTCCTCACCAAAGCTGGTTGAATCGGTTATTTCGTGCCACGAACCATCTTCTCCCTTTTCCACTTTCTTTGGAGGAAATCGAAAGAAACGGTTGTGTTCGACGCTCCAATGCCCTCCGAAATTACGACAAAACAACTCTCGTTGCTCATCACCTTCAATATTCCTCGCCCTGATCTCTATTTCGTAATCTCGTGTCATCCAAAATAATTGATCATGATCCCCGCCAAATTGAATGGCTAGTTGGTGTTTTGGTTCGGATGTACTCCAGTTAAGAGCATTTCCCCAATCAGAGTAGTTTAGAAATTTCTTCGGGTATTGATCCAATGGAAGATTCCATCGGTTGAACTCGTGCCCTAGTGGCATAAGATCTTGTATGCCCATCATCTCGTAGAATCTCGTGCTAAATGGGGAGCGACATACTGGACATACCGATTTTGTCATCGCATATCGGCATATGCAAGTAACATGAAAGTTATGTCCACATTGGCCCAACGTGTATGCGCCCTTTGGACCAAAATTATGTAGGCACACCGCACATTTGTCTTTAAGTATTGCGGGAGGAGGGTCGCATGTGTTGATTACAATGCGAGCTGACTCTTGTAGGTGCGATGAGAATCTACTATACGGCGCCCATCCTTCCTCTATCTCCATAGTCCAATCAACATCATTGTTTCGTCCCATCTTAGAGTAGTTTGTACGCTCCATCATCTCTTCAATATCCCCCCAAAAAGTGACCTCTACGGGGTCATATCGTTTTTTCGATCTGTTCGTACAGAACTTCTCCAATGAAGCATCTACAACTTCACGTGATTCCTTTGATGTAGATGCAATCGATTTCAGATCTTCTTTTGCCCTCGAAACTAAGCTCCTCCTATCTTGAAGTCGATGAACCCATCCCAACCATGGTAGTATGCATAGGTGGATTGTTGCCTCTGTAGAATCTACCGTTTTGAAGGTTTTCCGTAATGCCTCCAATTCAGCGACTGCCTCATCTGTCTCTTTACTTGTAACCTCCAACTTCATTGAGCATGCTTTTGCTTCCTCCTCCAATTTTGCAACTGTAACATCTCTCTCCTTCTTCACTGCCGCGAACTTCATCGCCCATGCTCGTTGTCGCTCAATCTGTCCATCATCTATCTCCTTTTGTGATATTAACTTCAATTCACCCGGAATTTCATCATCGTCATCATCGTCTATTTCGATAATGGTTTTTCCCTTATCTTCTTTACCATCCTCTTCACCAACCTCTTTGAGAGGAGATAAATCCCTGATATACGTCTTTCTCTTAGCTTCTTTACCATCCTCTTTACCACCCGAATCAATTTGTGAAAGAAAAAGACTATCAGAAGTCCCGAAATGGTCTTCCCCTTATCTTTATTACCATCCTTTTCACCATCCTCTTTACCATCGTCTTTACCACCCGCATCACATTCTGGAACAACATGACTACATGAAGCCCCCTGAATGTCATTCTGTGATGGAACATAGGTGAATCGGTCATCTTCTAAGTCTTCTACCGCATCCTTTTGGCGCATTGCTTCTTGGTACTTTGCCACATACTCGCTAGCAGGACCTTGGCCAAACAACCGCAATTCCCTGTAAAACTCGTCAAGGAGACGTTGCGTAATTTGCTGTTGTTTCTCCAGTTTCAAAATGATTAGCTCAGTCTTCACTCGGTCCTTTATTAGAGGATCAAACCGATCTACGAGTGCCTCAAAATTTGTGGCAGCTAGTAGAACGTTGGGCATGACACCTGCAAAACAATGAGCCATCTCCACAAAACGAGGAGCCATATCCGCAAGTATTTTTGACCCCATCTTCAAGTTGAACCCTAGATTAGTTATCTGTTCACCCGTAGTCTCTACCCAATGATTCCCTGACAAACCTTCCTCTTTATCTACCTCATTGCACCAATCTGCCAAACTTTTTGTTTTTTTCATCCACTCATCCAATGTGTTATCCGGTACTTGATAACGCATATTCCTCTCGAACTTTGGCGCCGCACCCGAATCGAGATCCATGTCATCCATGGCATAAGTTGGTGCTCTGGTTTCCCGTGGTTCACTTGGCCCTGCCTCCTCTGATGTTGGTACCGGGGTTACACGAGGTTCTTCAACTACGTTTGCACCTTCGAGCCTATCAGTTATAGTTGGTTCTACGATTGGGGCATCCGTAGCAACCATATTCCTTCCATCCTCCTGATGTGTCGTAGTTGTTGGAGGAGATTCCTTCTCCACCGTCTCATGAGTTTTCCTCCTCAAGTACTGCAATAAGGCCTTTGTAGAGTTTGATTCTGGATCAAACCTATCAGGGATATCCTTTTGATTTATCCCGATTCGAAGAGGATATGCACTACTCGCCGTGAATGTGCTCCAGTTCACCTTGCGCTTCAATATGAGCTCAGCATACACCATGCTCAAGAGCGTATAGGAAAAATAACCCTTGCTCTTGGGACGAGTTCCAAACAATGCCACCCAAACTTCTTCAGCACGATGAAGGAAGTGATCATCCTTGCATGTTTGAGGGTTGCAAGTAAAATTATTGGTATTAACTTTGTGACATTCTCGAGGCCAAAGTTTCCCAATGTGATACATCTTCACATATTTCTTGTACGTCGCCATTCTCCAGTATTCCTCCGTTTCATTGGCCCAACCGCTCTCAGCTTTGATGGCCTCATTATCCAAGATCTCGTAGTGCAACTCATGTCTCGCTCCTTTTGGTTTCACTCTCTTTGACGGTGTCTCATGTAAAACCAACTCAGTCCCTACCAATCCTGCGTTTGTGTTTTTACGTCGCGAGGTGACCTCAAGGTCATTCGAGAATCGACTTCCATGTTTGTGTTATCAATATCCGTCGCCATGAAGAATAGGGAGTATTTAAATACCCCGAAGATATCCCAAGTATGCAAAAATTCGATCGTGCCGCATGCAAGTATCACGTGACTTCCCCCCCCACCACAAATGCAGCACACGAGAAGCTAATGCCCACGGTTGCAGCTCAGTTGAGATGGATGAATACAAGGAGAAGTGAGGGGAAATGAGGCCCCAAAGGCCTTTTATCCCCCTCCTTCCCAACCCCCTAGAGAGGCCGCGACGGACGGTCGCTCGCCAATCACGGCCGCGACGCCGTCTTGGCGGCGGCGGTCCGGCCGGCCGATCGTGGCGGTCGATCCGGTCGGCCGACCGGGGCCGCCGTCGTGGCCCGGTCGTTCGGGCGGCGGTCGGCCGCCGACCGCCGGCGCGTCGGCCGACCGATTACGGCCGACCGATGTGGCCGGCCGATCGTGGCCGCTCGATGTCGGCCGACCAACGCGCCGACCGATCCGCCGATCCGATGGCGGCGCGTTTTTTTTTTTTAAATTTCTTTTTCAATTTAAAAAAAATATATATATATATATATATATATATATATATATATATATATATATATATATATATATATATATATATATATATATATATATATATATATATATATATATATATATTTTATAGTTGAGAGATCTTACATAGCATAGGATCCTTTTTTATTTCGCAAAGTTTTTTGTTATTTGATTCTCAGTGATTATTACACACTGAAAAAAGGAATCCTATGTTGATTTCTGAAATGCAATATATTATTTTCTCACGGATACATCTTAACTCTAAATTTTAAGTTCATAACCATTTTGAGTGGACTCTTTAAAGTGTAAATCTTCACAAATTCATAGATGTTTCAAACATAAGGCATTCATTTGGTTTCGAATCAATATCTTTCTTCTCTATTTTCCTTTTGTAATTTAATTGACCATTGGCTTCATGAATCTAACTTTGAACCACATGACCTACAACAGTAACTCTATTCCAATATTGCATGGTTGAGAATGTCAATTGGAGTATCCTCATCTTAATGTAGGACACTTATTTTGGAACAACGTCATATGGTGAAAAATAGGCTATGAGATTGAAGATTCTATAATCCTAATTCCTATGTTGAATGTTCAATGTTCAATATTGTACAAGTATATTTATTGCAATAAATGTGTGATTTATTCCATGTCAATAACATCTTCATCAAAAATGATAAATACAAAATAGATTATTTTGCACATATTAAGTATGCGATGTACAGTACTACAATTGTTATCCATTTAAAATATAACTTAGAACTACACCATACATACACGAGTCCAATATTTCCCTTCCACACACAATGGTGTTTGCAAAGCTTTGCAACACCAAAACTAGAATCAAAATGAAATCTATCCCAAAATCCCAAGACCCTAAACCGTAATCCGTAAACCGTGTACCATAGAGGCCTAAAGAGTTATTCATACATCCTAAACCATAAACCACAAATCCTATCCACAAGTGATTTTATCCACTAGATACTCTAAATGAAGAAGAGATGCCTATTTAAAATATTATATTTTCAAAACAATCAATCGAAGGAAGAGTTAATTTGGAAATTACTAGAAATTGTGAAGATTATTTTTGTAATCTCTCAAGGCTACCCTTGTGAAATTGACAAACATTTTGACTTGGGTCACTTTGGAACTGAAGTAGTAAATTGTTCATGAACATATTTCCAAAAAAGAATTTCAAACAAAGACTAAATTTAACTGCCCTTAATGGACTTCAGACCTAAATATTCTAGATGTAGGTTGTAAATTTGGAATTTGGATATGCAAATTTTACCACATGCACTTTGCGGTGTAAGGAGCACCTAGAAAAAATTTAATAAAAAATCATTACTTTTGACCTCTTCATATAAGCTGCCCGAAATAGGAAACCTCCACTTTGGTGTCCATGGATCTTTAGGGGTTTATATTTTAAGAAGGAATATTTTAACAATAATAAATTAAGGTGTACAATCAAAAGCATGGTCTCTAACTTATAATAAGAATTGGCCCCATGGCCTTTGCTTTCCTTATAGACAAGGGCATCAACTCCCAATGCCTTCACAAATGAGAAAATTGACCACACTTTTTTGATTGTTAAATGTTTACTTCGATTCAAGCCAATTGGGCACAACAACTCAAAAAGTGAGTGTATTGGCGTGGAGATTTGCTCGCCTTAACTCCCCTTGAAGAGAGTCCCTTATTATGGATATATTTAAAGCCGAGAGTATCTTTGTCATAAAACATTCTCGCGTGGGACAAAGAGATATTCCCGACATTCTCTTGTCAGAAAATTCCCTGTCCATATTTAGACGCCACGTGGATCATACAGGCTAAATATAGTAGTTTTGAAAATGCAGGTATGCAACGCGAGTAAGTGATCGAAGTTGTGTAAACGGGGAGTTTTGGGGAGAGGCAAGAGGAGGAGGGGGAAGGGGGGACGCGGAAGGAGCGACCGACCGGTCGCCCGGGGGACGTGGTCGGTCCCCAGACCGGTCGCCGGGCCGGTCGCACGCCCGCCCGATGGCGGCCTACCGATATGGGTGGCCGCAGTACAGTTTTTATTTTTTATTTTTTTATTTTTTTTAAAAACTTTTATTTTTTTCTTAAATATATAACTAAAATCAGATAAAATTGCATAGGATCCTTTTTTTATTTCTCAAAGATTTCTGTAACTCGATTTTCAGTAATTACTACACAATGAAAAAGGAATCCTATGTTGATTTCTGAAATGCTAAGTATTCTTTTTTCACGGATACATTTGAACTTTAAATTTTAAGTTCATAAACATTTCGAGTGGACTCCATAAAAGTATAGATCTTCACGAATTCAAAGATGTTTCGTACAAACACTACTTCAGTACTCATACGTTATGATCTATGAGGCTCTATGAATTAAACTCTGAGCCACATGACCTACAATAGTAACTCTATTCCAATATTGGTTTAAAATAGGCTATGAGATTGAAGACTCTGGAATCATAATTCGTATGTTGATGTTGAATATTGTACCTATATATTCTTTCCAATAAATGTGTGATTTATTCCATGTCAATAACATCTTCAATCAAAAATGATAAATACAAAATAGATTATTTTGCACACATTAACTATGCGATGTAGAGAAGTGCAACTTGTATCCATGTAAAATATAATTGAGAACTACACCATACATACATTAATCCATTATTTTACATCCACACACAATTGTGTTTGCAAAGCTTTGCAACACAAAAACTAGGATTAAAATGAAATCCACCCCAAATCCTCAAGACCATAAACCCTAAACCCTAAACCCTATACCCTAAACCCTATACCCTAGAGGCCTACATAGTAATTCATACATCTTTAACCAAGAACTTAAAGTTTATCCACAAGAGAATGTATCCATTACATACTGTAAATGAAGAAGTGATGGCTCTTGAAAATATTCTATTCCCAAATCAATCAATCATAGTATACGAATAATCAATTTTATATAACATCTAATCTTAGTACGAACGTACTATACGTGTACAATATCAAATATGCTTAAAAATTTAGAAGTTGATGCCATTATTGCCATATGTTAAACACTTATAGGGTGGGATATTTTTTAAAATTTATTTGTCTCCCTATTTATTTCTCTTATTTTATGATTGCAAAAATAGTAACAATAAAAACTTATTTCAATTACCTTTGTAAGAAGGAAATAAGTAACTATTCAAATCCATACAATAAGAATAATGCTACAATTAATCATATGTACTAGATTATATATATTCTCCTAGGTTAGTTGAAGGTTGTCAAACAAAAAATAGCGAATAATAGAACTAATTGTTTATGCACAATATTTTTTATAATAAGTACTACTAATTTAGATACACAACGATGGAGTAATTTCCAAATACCCATCAATTAATATAGATCATACAATGTGGAAAAGTTAAGGCCCAAATAGAAAGTCTAAATATTGACAAACTCAGTAAGACCAAAGTTATGAAAAGTAAATGCTCACACATGGTCACCTACATTTCATATATATTTGGAGACATCAATATACTCTCACCAAGGAATAGGTAAAATTTATGGAATGTAATCAGAGGGGATTTAGGGCCACCTCAGGGTACACAGTAGGGGGCAAGTCATGAATGGGGGCGAAGACATGACAAAATCTCCTAGTGAGAATGGATAACTTTTGACAAAAGTTGGGAGATAGAAGAAATGAATGTGAATCCATGGGAGCTTGCAATACTAGCACTCACCACTATGAACTATGGTGAAACCACCTAAAGGCGGGAGGCAAAGATTCTTGCCTTTATAAAGATCTCACCTCCCTTGCATTTACTTCATGCGTACATATTTAGGGTGCCCGCCTTTAGGCTTCTCCTTCTAAAATTTGTATTTCTTTATGTGTGTGCTTTAAAAAAGCACATAAATAGGGTTAGCTTGTCTTTTTCTATTTCCTATCCGTGAAAAATAGTAACCCACTCCTTTCTCACACCAAGTATATAGATTCCCTCAATTTTCCTTAAGTGTACAAGAATAGGTGGTTTCACTATAAAGGGGCTATGTCCAATATTTTTGGATATAGTTTATAATTTCAACCATAGGATCTTGAGTAGACTACCATATGTAGTAGTGTGAAATCTTCAACTGTTGGATCATCACTAGATGCGAGATCATAACATTTGAAATTGAATATGAAACATGTTTTGGCCGTGACGATAAAAGACGAAATGGTGGCCATGGTTGTTAAGGTGTTAGGGAAGAATAATTCAAAAAAATAAAATATAAAAAATAAATGTGTACAAATAAAAAACATGGACTCTAGTTAATAATAAGAATTGGCCCCATGGCCTTGGCTCTCCTTCTAGACATGGGCTTCAACTCCAAAGGACTTCACGACTCGGAAAATTGGCCCCACTAAATTGGTTGTTAAATGTATTGTCCAATTAAAGCTAATTGGGCAACATAACTCAAAAAGTGCGTGAATTGGCTTGGAGATTTGTTGGCCTTCACTCCTCTTGCAAAGAGTCCCTTATTATAGATTTATTTGAAGCCGATAGTATCTTTGTCATAAAACATTCCCGTTTATGACGAAAAGACATTCCCGACATTCCCTTGTCAGAACATTCCCTGTCCATATTTAGACGCCACGTGGACCAAACAGGCTAAATATAGTAATTTTGAAATTGCAGGTATGCAACGCGGGGAAGACATCGAAGTTGTGCAAACGGGGAGTTTTGGGGTGAGGCAAGAGGAGGAGGGGAAGGGGGGACGCGGAAGGAGCGACCGACCGGTCGCCCGGGGGACGTGGTCGGTCGCCAGCCGGTCGCCGGCCCGGTCGCATGGCCGGATGCCGGTTGCCAGGCCGGTCGACCGACCGGTCGCCGGTCGCCAGGCCGGTCGGCGGACCGGTCGCCGGTCGGCCGGATCGGTCGGCCGGGATCGGGCGGCGGCCCGATCGACCGATCGGCAGCGCCATCGACGGCCCCGATCGACCGATCGGACGTCGGCGACTTCGATCGGTCGATCCGGCCGGTCGCCCGCCCTGATCATGGATTTGTGCTGCCGGCGGGATCGGACGGCTTGATGCCGGTGGCCAATGGCGTCCGATCCCGGTTGGCATAAATAGGAGGGGAGGGGCTCATTGTCCCTCACTCTAGTGAACGAGCTATACGTTGCGGCTTTTTTTAAAGCTGCATCGATTGTATACTCGAGTCCGCGTGGGTCACCCACGCCCACACCGCGCATACTTGTCATTTCTTTGGGAATGGCGCCAAGTTTTCACGTTCGAGGGGCGAGGCCAAGTCTCCACGACCAAAGGGCGACCCTCCAAAAATGGATTGGGAAGCATGGAGTGACCCAAACTGTGTTGCAGAGCCGGGTTCGCGAGAGGAGAGGGCGGATATTTGGAATTGCACCATGTGCAAGAAGTACGTGAAGATGTACCACATAATGAAGTTATGGCCGCACGCTGGCGGTAGAGAAATATGGTCCTCGTCGCGAAGGCCCAGTGAAGAGTTGCAAGAGCGACCATTTTGCGCACAGATATCATGAAGTCACAATTGCAGTTGGAATCAAGAACACAAGGCCAGAATTGATGTTGTATTCTACCATGGCCATGGTGGGCTGAAATAGTCCTTCACAAGGACATTGACTGGACTCTTGTGATAGGTTTGAACGTGCATTTATTGGATCGCGAGAACCGATTCATTCCCACAAATTGGATGGGACCAAGCGATTGTTATACTACTTATTGAACGTTTGGTGATATGGATGCCCAACTTCAACAACATGGAACTCCAAGGGCATATGGGGGCACTCAAAGAAGACTCAAACCATGACGATCGTCAAGCACCGAGTATCCTTTGGCACGGGAAGTGAGGGGTATTACCATGGAAACCACCAATTGATACTCGGTGAGTTATATGCCACCTCATCAAAGAAACACACGACGAGCCGAACGCGAGTACGGTAGAGGTGGATCTAGTTCGAACTACCCATCTCCAATGTATACAGGAGGTACACATGGTTTAGGAGGTGAGCAGGGTAGCGGATCCAATGCTCAATGCAACTCAAGCCCAACTCATCCTATAAACCCATACAATCATGGGAACCAATACGGTACAACATTCGGAAGTCCCGAGTACCGTAGGCCATCACACCCGAAGGAAACATACGAGTATGGAGGTCAATATGATAGAAGATCAGACATTGTTGGCTACACAAATTATGGATATGGTCAGAATCCATACGGAAGTAACGACCTGCCTTCAGCACCTTTCCTATCTCCTGAGGACGAAGAGGCGAGGTACCAACGAGATCTGCAACAAGCCACACTTCTAAGTCAGCAGGAATACATTGAACAGCTTGAAGCCGAAAGAAACTTTAGGCAACCGTACTTGTTTGGAGAATCTTCTCGAGGACCACCTTCTTACGGCGCTACGCCAAGTCGTAAACATGATGATGAAGAATCGGATTAAGAATGACAAATCATCATACATAGTGTCATTATAGTGAAGGTTATGTAGTTTTTTGCAGCGGATAATGTCTACACCATTATCGCCTTGCTAGGGGCCAATTTTGAGGATACAGAAATCCATATTTTGTTTATAAATGGATTATCCGATATCGGACTATATCGTTGTATATTAATATACTATGCAATTTGTTATTTCAAGGATTTTATCGCGATGTCTTTGTATTTTATACTATAAGTTCACTTGGTGGTAATAATTTCTTCTGTTTGGCTTTAAGCCTTTTTTCACAGTCTCACACTCTCACCTAACATATAATATGTTCATCAATTCATTCAAAAAAAGGCATATGTAAGAAAAGTCATATTATGCTTGACTTGACTTCGGACAAACCATTAATATCGCAACTACGCTAGGTTGATGTAATGAAGAAGTTCCACAATTCATTATATATTCTCAAATATTGTTCATGAAGATTTGGAGATATTTCTATTGAAGGTAAGAAGTAATAAAATAAAATAACAAACAATGGAGAAGAAGTCATTCATTAGAATCATTGCAAGGTATATATAAACAAGAATGTACTTGAAGCCGCTACATATAGAAGGCATGTAATACATTTTACTACAAAAAATTTGCCTACATCTACATGAGAACTTCAATGAAGAATCTAAAAATCTAATAAAGCCGCAAGAACTAAAAGAAATGCGCATAACTAATTTGCTAATCATACTTGGTGCGATAATGATCATTTGGCACCGGCCAATGGAATGATTCCATGAAGCGGTTGACAACGTGGGTCAGCGTATACTTTGCATCAGCGACCATCTCCAAGTATTGGTCAAAAGCATTTGCCAAGTCTTGATTGGACCACCGGTCAGGCCCCGTTGTACTTTGGCAATTCTCGTAGGCCTTCGACATGCTCTTCTTGAGGATGCGTTGTGCTATTCGTGCCGTAGCAAACTCCTCCGAAGCGCAATCAAGAAGGGGAATAACGTGAATGTCATCACTCCGTTTGTACAAGTACGCCACCCGAGGATCTACCCAATATCGTGCTTGTAGAGTATCAATTCGCTCTTGGGGTTTTGTGAACGTATACAAGGACCTCATTTTATCATCCATGCTCGTAGTTAGCCCCCAATCACATACTCCAATATACACCCGTGATTCATCTTGAGGGAAGTGAAGAAGTATGTTGTTTGGAGACACATCGTTGTGGAGGTAGTTCAACCGGTGGACTTCACACATGATATGCACTAAAGCCCAAGCAAGCTCAGTTCGTTTTTTGCGGAACCGGACCAACTGCCAAGCTCGAATAAGCTCATCATCAGAATGAGGTGAGAGTCCGATCTTTCCATGAACATCATCTCCATATCTTGCATCAAGGGCCAACATCGATCGAATCGTGCCGCCATTCCACCAATACGTATAGCCCTGGAATTTATTTGCATGAATGGCTATAAAACGAATAACACCTGGATGTTGTATCCTCACAGCAAGCGCCTCATTATGATGCTCCACCTTGGCCAAGTCTGGTCGTGTCACAACATGGATGGGAGTCTTTGCAGCAAATTCCCAAAACTCTTCAATAGCCACAACCCCTCTTATGTGAACTTTGGAAATTGTGCCGTATCCTCCCTTTAGAGTCCTCTTCTCAAGCTCGATGATACGGGCCGTCATAGGAATTACTATCAAATTATTCGTACGAACCAGCTCCATTAACCTTCCTTGTTCCGTGCGCCACCATCCTATGGAACCAACCCGGTTTTTATTATTGGAATACGGCCTCATCGCTTCTTGAAAAGCCTCCGCCCTCAATACCACAATCCTAAACTCCTCACTACCCGCTCGACTGGTTCTCTTATACCTCTTCAATATGTCGACAGCGTTCCAGAGAGCATCAATTAATCTATCCTCCATCCAATCCGTAAAACCACGCTTATCGGTCTCCGTTCTCCACACCGGATCTTGGAGCGCTTCCATCATGAGGTCCATCATGTCGTCCTTGAATTTGGCCACAACTTCCTCTTTGTATCTCACGTATTTGCTGAACAAACGTGGAAGACTGTTAGCCTCATAAAATCGCACGATTACATTCTCCCGAAGAAAGTTCTTGCACTTATTGGATGGGTGCTCCCACTTCTCCAGATGTCTAACAGGCCTTGGTCTCCGGCCTCGATTCCTCCCACTGCCCCCAGCCCCATGTTTGGGCATCTTTGTGAAAAAAAAAAAGCAAAATCTCCCCCTTTACAAACGGAAAGACTTCTTTCCTCTCCAGGATAAAGAGCCAGTGGATGAAAATTAAAAAAAATTCCAACCTACAGCTACTCCGCACCCTGAAAAGGAAGGAAAGAAGTAAGGAGAGTGGAAGACCGGTCGGCCTTATATAGGCCGCGGTCGCATGGCCGACCGGCGCCCTAGATCGGACGGCCGATGGTCGACCGGCCCGACCGATCGGACGGCCGGCGCCGACCGGCCGGTCGCGGCCGATTGGACGGCCGACGGAGACCGCGACCGATCGGTCGGCCGACGTCGACCGCGACCGATCGGACGGCCGACGCCGACCAGGGCCCATCCGACGGCCGACCGAAATCGCGACCGATCGGACGGCCGACGCCGACCGGGACCCATCCGACGGCCGACCGAAATCGCGACCGATCGGACGGCCGACGGCCGATCAAGCGACCGATCTGTCGGCTGCGACCGATCCGACGGCGTCGACCGGTCGGTCGGCAAGGCCAATCGGATGGTCCTGGGCCGCCCGATTCAATCCAATGGTAATCACCTACACTCACAACATTATTTGAACGGCTACGATGCGACTTTCAATACGATCTGACGGTTAAAAAATTTACTACATGCATAGTAATTCCGATTTACCCCCGGACGGACGTCCGGACGGTCCTGGACGGACGTCCGTCCGACCAAAAAAATCCAAAAGACGTCCGGATTGACATCCCTGGCAGGGTTCAGCTTCCAAAGTGTACACGAACAGAATGCAGAGCAGGCGGACGGCCCAATTCCACACAATGCGGATGGCGGGATTCCACAATTTGCACAGGACAGAGGAGAAGTACCAGCCGGGGAGGTCACCAACGGAAGTGCTCATAAGGGTGCCCCGAGTGTTGTAGAATACAGAGTGTCCTTGGAAGAGCCGTCGTTGAAGGTGTACGCCACTTCCTCGAACGCAATGGCGATCACCGAGGCGGTACTGATTGGCGATGACGACACCACTCACCGAGGCGCGCAGCACGAAGTGGTTTGCGGCAGGGCAACTACAACTATGGAAACCGCACTTCGAATTCCACCTGAAGCATCAATCATTTCAAATATTGAAGTGACTAACGTGGGTACGATGGGCGCAAGGGAATTGGGTTTGCTTTGAGAACCTGTCGATGGAGAAGCGCCCACCTCAGGGGGGATTGAGTTCCCCCATGCCGATGCAGATATGGAGAGCCATTTCGCCGCAGCTGTTGTAGAGAACGGAAACCCAATTGAAGAGCCAGATGCAGAGTAAGGGAGGTCGATGGCAGCGCCTCATGCACGGAAGCCAACAAGCACCGACTCCTGCACTCATTCGAAGCACTTCCACAGCGTCGGATGCAGAGACAGGAAGCCCTAATACGACAGCGCCGGTTGTACTTGGGATTGAATTCCCTCAAACTGATGCAGATAATCACAGCCCGGAGCCTCAGACAGAGAAGAGGCCATGTCAGCTAACGGTAGCAGATTGCTTGGCCGAGTTTAGAGTACGATCACGAAGCCCATCTCCCATTCCCCTTTCTCAAATGCAGGTTACTTCTAGCTCGAGACCACCACGACAAAGCAAGCCGCGGAGACAGTCCTCTCCACCACCTATGACATTAGTGCCTGTGGTGTCGCCAAGTAAAACCGCGTCTAAGGCAGCGAAGAGTAAAGAAGAGCCAAAGCTGTACCTGGACGCTATCCTGAGCAAGCTGTCGCCAACAGAGCAAGCGAAGTACCTCAGAGCGAAAGCGGAGGTAAGTGACAACAGTTCATCATTTCTTTCCTATTTAGACAGCTGATTTCTTTCCTATTTAGACAGCCACTGCATGTAGTCGAAATATGTGGTTGTGTAGATTAGGTTCCTCCTGCACTAACAATTGACGTACATGCAAATACAGATGCTGGAGGAAAAGTTAGGAGGAACTGGAGTGCAAGATGGCCTTACTGGCACTGTCCAAATCGGTGATAAGTCGAAGAGTAAAAAGAAGGACAAGATGCCGGATGACGAAACAAGGACGGCAAGTCCACAGCTGTCCAAGAAGGAGCTAAGGCGGCAGAAGAGGGCGGCCGAGAAGCAAGCCGAAATGAAACAGATTGAGAAGGCAATGCGGGATTTGGCGAAAAAAAAGGCGGCACTCGAGGCTGAAGGTAAGAAGAAAAACAAAGGTGAAGTGCCCTCACCTCGAGAGAGCGCAAGGGCCAAGCCTCTAAGCAGTCTGTGCATACAAACGAGGCATCGAAGGGCCTCAAGGTAAGCCAAATCCCAGCGACTAGGATGAACACCAATTCCATAGAATCCTCAGCAATAAGTTTGCCTAGCGAGAGCAACATAATTAGTGATGTGCATTCCATAGGCATGTGGGATACAGTTAAGGACGTCCCTCCAGGCCTCCATGCGAGGTTAATGCGTTGGGCCAGCCATAGGGACGTTCTGGAAACATATGCAGAGTTACACACATGCGCGAGCTCCCTGGATTTTCCCATGGGACGTATCTTGGCCGCATCAAGACAAAGCACTCAAGAGAGCTTTTGCCAGTAGAGTCCAGTCCTTGTATCCGGGGAAGTATGACATAGACTATGTATTAGAAGATGTAGCGACGAATATTAGGCAGAGGAGACAGAGAACTAGGAATCATATGAAGAGACATAACTCAAAAAAGTATACCCCCATCGCTCATGGTCTTACAGTCAAGGCCTGGAATAATATTTGGGCCTCCATTTCTAACCGATCATACCAGGAAAAATCTAACAAATGCAAAGTAGCCGCGGATGCAAGGACTGAGCGAATGGGATATACTCACCGACTCGGTTCGCTGGGAGTGGCAGGTTTGATCAAAAAATTTGTAAGTATTCAAATAACTTTTGCAATTCTAGTTATGATTTCAGTGAATTTGTACCAATTTAGATAGAGTGCGGAAATCTCTGAAGTAGGATTTTGTGGGACCGTAGTAGTACATGACTGTAACCTTTAACTTTTGAAAGTACGTTAGCTGCACATGTTCTGTTTTCAGCTTTGATATGCGATGTTCTGACCCCGGCTCTAGGAGGACGAGTTCAAGCGGGTGCCCACGGAGGACGAGGTCGCTATAGGGAAGCGTGATGGAATTCGGAGCCTCTTCGAAATGACTCACAGGCGGTACAACAGGAAGGCAGGGGAGCCGGACAGAGTTCTCGCGATAAACCAAGCAGCCGCGTCGAAATCGGCCCAAAAAAAGCATCAGTCTCTGGCGTCAGCTGACACGGACGAGGAGAGCGCGAGGACCTCATCAGATGATGAAGAGGAGGGTGAGGCCTCTAAGGAGGAGAAGTCGTGCGGATCAGGTTCCTGTAAAACCGCCAGCAGCGAGGAAGAGGGACAGGAGGACGTCGAGGAGGCCGAAGCTGAGTTCAAAGCCAACGATTCGGAGGAAGACGAAGGAAATCAGAAGGAGGAAGTAGGGTCGTCGTCGGAGGACGCTAGTGCAGATGATCGCGACTGAATCGGCATGTGATAGACGAATTCCCATTTTGTGTTGCCTCTCACACGTGGTAGGTATTTTTTGTACATGTTGTGAATACTATAGACACCATTGACACAGACATATGTATGTGTTATTATGTTTTAATCTTAGACCCTTGCAGAGCATGCTGTATTCTGTGTAGTATACTGCAGAAGTATGCGGAGCAGGCTCCATTTCTGAAGTCAACAGGTTTTACGTCCTACTACCGAGGTAGCGATTTTGGGAAATTGTACGTTTCAGAATGCGTATCTAAGTTACCATATGTATCTTTTCTTTGGGATAGGACAGAACTGAGGTTTTTCGGATGCAATGTACATATGGTTAAGTCCTCAGAGAACTTGCCTTTCCTTGTATGTAAAAGGTCCGCAAGCAGGGTATGTCGATCCTCCAACCGGGAATGGTTATAAATTGCTATTTTCACAATCCGATCGATGAATCTGTAATATCCACGTCCCAAAATCACAGCCTTTCGTTACTCGCAGATATAAGGCACAATAAAATCATCGACAATCTTTAATTCCTCAGAAAATTCTTTTATTAGTAAACATAAATCTATTTCAGATTTTCACGCGGTTACTTCCCCGTTCTCTTTTCACCTATTCAACTGATTCATTTTTCCAAAAGCGAGTAATTACTCAAATCTCTAAAAGTTACCACTGCGGACAAAAAATTCACTTCGTTATCAATTAACGTAGCGGTAAACTATTTTCCTCACGAGTTGAAACAGTCAGCATCCCGGATAGAAGATACATATCTCGATGATCGATGATGCAGAAGTGGGCCCCCCTCCCCTGCCACATGCTTTTTTTGCGCACGGAAACTCGAATTGTCCGGGAACGAGTAGTACCCAGCAGGGATTTTTCGTGTAACGGATGCTACACCCCAACGTAGCTTGTTAAATAGCTACGAACGCCTGTCACGAAAACGACGATTTCGGGGGACCAAATTCAGAGTGGTCCAGTGTATTTAGCTACGATTTTGCCGTAGCCCTTAGTGCAGAAACCTAGTAGTGGTGGGGTTCACCGGATCGGAATCAACCAATAAAGAGGTGAAGAAACTTAAGTCAAGGAGCTTCAGCACAAGGTTCGACCACACACAAGCTAAGGTATGCACTCTGCAATATCGATCCATGCAACATTGTCAGAACTCCGATGAAGAAAATGTTGAATTGTTGGTCCGGAGATGTGAAATTGAACTACTTAAATACGATTTATTAAGGTGGTAAATAATTGCAGACTCATCGACTGGGGGTGGTGGCAGCAATGAAATCCCCCCGTCCTGGATTTCCAATGTGAGCTTGATTTCCAATGTGAGCTTGATTTCCAATGTGAGCTTGTATTTTAATCTCGCAATGAAATTAAGTTAACTTTCATTCGAAACAAAATTGGGAGCTTTACTTCTGAAGCCTTAGGGCAAATTGGGCTATGTCAGTGGCTAATACATGTCGATACTAAAACAAAAATGGTGTAAGACAAATATTTTAAAGTATTATCAACCCCCCGTTGCTAGTGTAAACTCAAGTGGACTAGCCTCAACTCCTATACTAATGAGGGAGCTCTATTTCAATGGCTCTAACTCAAAAACCACCCCTACGTTATCAAACCCCTAAATGGTTTGACTCATTTTTACCAAAAGAAACACATTTTAAAAGAAAGTGTCATAAATGGAAACAAAGGTAAATAATTGAATTTCAACCATGCAATCTTCTAGGAGACTACTAGACAAATTATACATCATGTGGTTCAAATTCTACGTCACGAGGTCTCATCCCCCACCACCAATGGTTACTTGAAGATGAAGCCAAAATTTTGGCAGATGAGATTCTTCAATAACTAGTCAAGCAGATGGCTCACATAGCATATCAAGATGATGATACTTAGACATTAGTCTTACCAACTACTAGGATTTGGTTGTTGAATCTTTAGAAGATTTAAGAAAGCTCCCTTTGGTCCAAAGTTGTTATCCCACGGTAATATTTGAATTGTGTAGGTTTACTAACTTAAAAAGGGATTTACAAGTGGTGAGGTCTAATCGAGTGCAAGATCATAATGTGTAAGTACTCAGAAAACAACACAAAATCTTAGCATTTTCACATTGAAGTGAAAATATCATTGATAGACTCTTTTGAATGAAAGATCACCAACTACAAATATCTTTACTTTCATCTCAATTGCGCAAATAGTGGTCTTGCAATGACGAAAATTGCCTCAAAATCTGCAAAGAAAAGAATGTCCAAACCTACGCCATGACTTCCTCACATCTTGGATGGAATTGACATTTCTACAACATAATCTAAACTCAAATTGGATCCAATCCAACGGATGATTGAGAAACTTCTCCTCAAAGACCATGTAATTTTTTCATTTTTTTGAGGATAGAAACATAATTGCAAATAAGGTACCAATTTATTTTTATTTTTTTAAAATAAAAATTAAAAACAGCTTTCAGCTGCAAAGTTGTTCATGCTTATGCCAAAACAAATAAAAAAGTAAAAAATAAAAAAATAGAAATAAAAATCATGATATACCAAATTGGATTTCACATAATTGGCTTGCAATGTTAAAACATGCCACACATTTGTAAACCAAAAGTAAGAGCTCCCTCTACTAAATTACATGCCATAAATTCTTACTATAATTCATGGGTCTGCAATCTTAATCACACAAACTAGACTTGATTTGGGATTCAACCCAAGAGGGTTTATCCAAAACAAAATCGAGAAGAATAAGTTATGGGTGTTCAAAGTTGATAGTTGCTGCAAGTCATCCAAAATGTCTTTTTCCCGACATCCCACCCGCTTAAGGGCTGAACCCGCCCTAAGTAACCGTCATCACTTGAACTGACATATTCATCCTCTATATTTCCTGACTGGTGTAATCGCCAAGTTGCAATTTGAGGAACCTGCACGTCTTGATGAGCTCCAAAAGGCCATTCAGTGCACTGCAAAATTGCAGTGATGATCACCTGGCCGGTTGATTGATACCATTATAATTCTATCTAGATGGTTCAGTCGGCATTTGATAGGCTGTCTGACTGTTGACTTTCCGCGGCTCACGAATTCCGTGTTTTAAATGGTAGAATGTAAGCAAGCAAGCAGCTTGGCACCGCAGAAGGTCGAGCTAGTAGCCAGAGCATTGCCAGAGCTTTGCACAGACGACTGTTTATTGTTTAGTGAGTATCAAGAAGGTAAGCCCGGGGAGGAAGTTTTCGATCAAATTTTTTTCCGGCTCTCGGCTCGAACAGGGTTGTCACTCAGCACTTGGAAGAGGGAGCTTGTGAAGCACAACAACAGTACCTCACCTCTACCGACAACGCTGTTGTACTCAATACAAAGAGCAAGCAGTCTCCTTCAACCACATTAAGTTCCCAGGTACGTGAACCATGCCTCGATGTTTTGAGTAGGGTATGACATGTCGAACTGAAAGTGATTCTCGTACGAAAGATTCGAAGAAGTGATTCTATGTAGGTTCACTTGGGCCTTGAACAACATTCTTGTCGCCTTCCACTTCTGGCGCTAAGCGAGTTTGTGAGGGTATGGAGAGGATGGATTGAGTTTGATACAGTGGAACTAGAAGTTCTTGAAGTGGAAAAGTATGATGGCGATCAGCAACTCTTAGAGGTGGTGTCTGCTCGCATGTCTGTAAACTACAGGATAATAGTATAGGAAAAGAACTATAGTATAGTAAGTAAATATGTGAGTGCCTGAGAGTAAGATTATCACACCACCTTATTTGTGCGCCTTCATTGTAAGAGAAATACAATCTTCCTCGAAATGGCTAACAGTGTCGGTATGCTAAGTATCTATTATTAGAGTACAAAATTTCTTACAGTGTATGAATTCCAAGATTCATCAAATTTATTTACGTGAAAGACGACAGTGTTGCTTACAGTCTCCATGTGTTGCTTCAGGGCTCCTAATTTTACATCTGTAGGTGGGGCGCTTGTGAGCGAGTTCATCTTCAATTAATTACTTGGTAGTGATGCAGGTCAAAGTGAGAGGGGAACACGTTGAGAGTTTGAATCAGCCAGAAAACGGAGGTGCCACGCATGCACCTTTCAAAGCATCGATGGGTTTGTGGCGGCTACTTCCCGTTCTGGTACTTATGATTCATCAAGCGAGGATACTACTCGTAAAAGCTCAGACCACTTTCGACTACCCCCCATTCAACGACACCAACTTGCTCTTCGGAGGGGATACGCAGCTCAACGAGGATGCATTTGAAGGCATCTCAGAAGTCACTCTCAACACGGGTTCTGGAGTTAGCTTCGGCTCTCCCGGCACTTGTGCCTCGTTACTCTACGGGAAGCCACTTCAAATGCGAGGCAAGAGCTCCTCGTTCACCACTTCCTTCACTTTCTCCATGGGAGGCACCTCCTCAGCCGGATTCGCATTCGTCCTCCTCCCCCAGAATCGCACCACCGGGATCCCCGGTGGCAAGCTCTGTTTGATGCCGCGAAATTTGGATGCCACCAATAGCCAGTTCTTCGCAGTGGAGTTCGACACATTCAAAAACCCGGAGTTCAACGACCCTAGCAACAACCATATCGGTGTCAACATCAACAGCATGAACTCCTCGGCTACTTACAACTTGTGTGGAGACGGAATTGGCGAGTGCACTTATCTTGTGTATGACATGATAACCTCCATTACAATCGTTCACGATTTCACATCGTGGATCGAGTATGATTCCGTGACGAAAAACCTGGCGGTGTTCCTTACAAATGGTTCCACATTGAATGACATCGCGAAACCTGCTAGTGCTATCATTAAAGCCCCTGTCGATCTGAGCGATGTGATGACTGACAACATGTTCGTGGGGTTCACCGGATCAACCAATAACTATGATCAAGAAACGAAGAGGATCGTTTCCTGGAGCTTCAGTACAAGCGCCAGACTCACAGAAGGTATGTGATGTGCATGACTCATCAATCTATGCAACTTTCCATTATTTAACATTGTTAAACCATATCAGAAATTCGATTGTTCGGATCTGTCGAACTCCACTAGTTACAATTATGTCGAACTCCACTAGTTACAATTAAGGTGGTATTTGATTGCAGCCCCGCCACCTTTGGGTCCAATTAACAATGGAACTTCGCCACCTTTGGCTCCAATTAACAATGGAACTTCGCCACCTTTGGGTCCAATTAACGATGGAACTTCGCCAGGTATCAACGGACCTCCGCCACGAGCGCCGGGCTTAAGCCCAGCCAACATTGTACCAGCTTCGTCGACCGGGGGTAGTGGTAGCAATGGATCGAAAGCGAAGCTTGCTGCGGGGTTTGCTATTTTGGGTGTGGCTGTATTGCTCACCTTAGCCATCGGGTACAAGCTTTTCAGATTGTTCAGGCGGCCGCTTCGTTTCTTCCTCTCCCATGCAGGTGGCAAGGATCAAGGTGGGAAGAACTTCCCAGACTGGCTCTATGACGAAATGACATCAAGTTGGAAGCTAAAGCACTTCATCAAGGTGTTCTTGGACCGAAGGTGTTTGGAGAAGGGCAAGGAATTTCCGGCCCAGATCATGCAAGAGCTCCAGAAGACGGAGGTAGGAATCGTGGTGGTCACACCCGAGTTTTTCACTCGGAAATGGCCCATGACAGAGTTGATTTCTTTCATGAGGTCTAAGCCGGCCGTGACAATCCTACCGCTGTTCTACCGAATGACTGTGGCTGAATTAAAGGATCATCTGACCAACAATAAATGGGATGAAGCATGGAAGTCGAGTGAGTTCAGTGAGGGGAATCATCCAATTCCTCCACAAGAATGCCATAAAGCAGTGAAGCGGTTGTGCGGAATTCACGGCACAGAATACAGTTTTAGCGACGAGGGCCACGATCGAGAGTACATCAAGCTTATTCTGAAAGATGTCGGTAATATTTTGCGAAATAAACTTTGGAAGAGATGAGTCAAGTTGGGTGCTGTAATTCTCAAAGGGTGCAATTTCCTTCCCATTTCGAAATGGAATTCAAATTCTGTGAATTCCTTATGTCTCGTATTTAGCACAGACAGTGAGAATGGATCATGGAGATTACGTATTTGTTGGAATTGCGTAACAGTAATGATATGATATATTATATTGTTAAAGGTAACTTGCCACCCAAGATATTGAATGAAATGTTTCAATCAACTATAGCTTCACCCTCCAAGCTATGTTTTATATCACCACACTATGGTGTTCCACTACACATATTGTATGGTGCTTAAACTACCATAAACTCAAGGGTCTTTGGAATCCTAAATCCAAGAGTTTTTACTTTAGAACTCAAGTCATTGTTGCTCTGTAAAGTGCAGGAATCAATTCGTGCCATTGCCCCGCCCTTTCATCCGAGAGTTATTGATTACAGTACAAAAAATTGAATCCCACAAACTATGTGCCTTTGTGTTAAAATCCATTTCTAGGATAAAACAGAGGCACCAGAGCCATCATATGACCATCTGCTGATCTGCCACTGTTCTGGGATGACTACCGTATCAAAATCTAGAGATAAAGTCTGAATAAGTCTGGGCAGCCTCCAAAAAGTACAAGAACAATCTTCATGATTTTTGGTAATTTCCCAATTAATTCTTTCAAAATTTGAGATTTTGGAATTTTTTAAAAACTTTCGCTCAAAAATCATAAACTCATAATGATATCTACTCACCATTCACTTTTTCTATGAATAAAATACTACAAAGCTAATGCTTGCTTTCTTGAATATCTGTTTTTATACCTTTTAGAAGAAAAAAAAATGCATGAAGGTTCAAAAAGCGGAATGAGTACTTATCCAAAATTTTGCATGGGCATTCTCAACTTAGTTATGTACATGGAAAAAAAAAATATAAAAAAAAAAAATGTTTGTCGCAACAATCTCCCTTCACTCAAAGTTGTCTATGTCTCCCAGACAATGCCAAAAAAAAGCTTTGCATCAATTTTGAATGTTGTGCAGATCCAATGATTGAAATTTGACATAGTATTTCCAATAGTAGTTTCCTTTGAGATCTTACAATTAAAAAGCCTATTATACGGTAAAAATTTCAGCCTTACCTCAATCTCTAGAGGGTAGTCAAAAGTTGCAGTTTTTGACTTTGGAGATCCAAAAAACACGAGGACCTTTAAGGGTTAAGTTCAATCTCAAACATTCATAACAAATAGTAAAAAGGTCCAAAAATTATGATTTCACATTGACTGCACCTCCACTTATTTTACCCATGCACAAAAATTTCTTACACCGGTAACCTTTCTATGTAGTATCCATTCTAGAATTCAAGCCAATTTTTATAACTTATTGCAAAAGAGTTCAAAGATGATGATTCCACTTACTTTTTCCATGCACAAAAATTGCTTGAACTGTACCTTTGCCATAGTTTTCCTGTACTGAAAATTGAGCCATTACTGAGCACCAAAAAAAGTAACTACAGATATAGAAGTGTCAAGTGGAACTTGACCAATATAGGGCTGTAATTCCAAACTCTGTAAGGTTAGTTTTTTGTTTGACATTTTTAACTACAATCTTGGAACAAAGAAATTATTTGTTAAGATTTTTTTTTAAAAAAATAAAAAATAAATAATAAATAATAAATAAATAAATAAATCATTTATAAGTACAACTGTACAAGTAAGTTCATTTTGGAAGTAAACTTGGAGTTCATATAATTTTGGAGTACATATGATTTTTGACATAATTATTATGTATCTAATCAAATTTTGGAAGTACAAGAGTACTCTTGTATCGAGGTAACCCGACCCTATAGACTAAAGTACTTCTTCATTCTTCAGGACAAGAAATTTCTTTTTGATTATCAATCGTGAATATTTATTTATTCTTGAACCAATTATTAGAGTAATAGATTGAGATTACATACATAAGCCAAGTTAAAGCATAAACAAACTTCAAACATTATGATCGCAGAAACGGTGAAGAATTTGGATTTAAAATCCGATGTACATAAACAAGTTAGGTAATTCATTCTATGGGTATATACCTCAAAATGTGTAAATAACCAATCATGGTTGCTTTCATCTTACAACAGAGATGGACATTACAAGGTATGAATGCCGCATGAACTTTGTGGGGTCAAAACCTCCCAGAGCTTCTCAGAATAGCTTGTTACGTGGGAGCCCTGAAGCTTGTAACTCATGCAATCAATGTAAATATTGAAGTACAAATCACACTCTGTGAGAGATCTTTGATATTGATGTCTTAAGGCTCATAACTCCAATGGTGAAATTACTACCCTTCTTGGTACAAACATTACACTAACTTATATATAACTACTACAGTATTATTTTAGAGATTACTCACATGTTATTTATCCCCTTGACGAACTTTGAGGTACTCATACAACAAGGTCCAGGAACCTACACCATAGTTGAATGGACACTAGTGAGAAGCATCACTATTGAATGGAATAATCACACCCACATGGAGAATAAAACAACATAACCAACCTTATAGGTCAACTCTAAATAAACTTCTGATTGGTTACCCATCCTTGCTAGACATCGAATCTCTATGGGCAATGGTAAGCTTGGGGTATCACTTTTTGGACACACTAATTAGGTTATTTTTATTGAAAACCTCCAAAGTTTGTCTAATTTAGTCATTTTAATCAAGTAAAAAGACCCTAAAATAGAAAATAAAATATCATGCACCTCACTGAAATCAAAGTATATATGCCTATAGATTTTCTTTTAGATTTTTTTATTTTTTTTGGATCCATTCATAGATGAGGGAAAAAGTGTTGAATTTGGGGATTTGCAGGCATTATAGTGCACAATGAATTAATTTTTTTTAAATTAAATAAATTTATTTTGTATTCTATACAAGAAGATGTAGGTCATATTCAAAAATTATATTTAAATAAAAATGGTTGATATTCCATTTGCTTGATTCTATGGATTTTAGGTTATTGGGACATGACTTACTTTTTCAACTAAAAAATCAAATAAAATTACTTCAAAATATTTTTTTTAATTTTTAATTTTTTTTCTTGATACATTATAAGTATAGACAACTAAAACCACATCTAATGTAGTCTTATTGTATTACAGTTTAAAAATGGATATGTTTGTCACACCAGCATAGAGTGCAATTGTTCATGGGACAACCTTTTTGGATACCCCAACCAGACCATCACCCCTATATTTTAGTCCTAATTTTTTGATGTTTAGGCTTTAAATTCCAAGGAGAAGGCTCTCTAAGGTAATTTGAGGTCGCAGACCTCAAATTTGAATTCAAAATTATCAAAATCGACCGTGGGGGGTCCAAATAGAAAATTCCAGGGATTTTGAAGCAAAAATCCCATTGGCTGATGGGGGCTCCTAGAAACGCTCGTAGCACTGAAATACAAAGATCCCTAGACATCCTAGCATTGAGAAGGCTGATACTCTGAACTTTTGGAATCTCTATATATATAACATATCTGGGTTCGTCCATGGCGATCCTTTCCCGGTGATACCACCGATAAGCCTGGTGATAGCTGATTATGTCAATCACATCCGTCGGTTCGGTGAGAGACAGAGAAGCAACTGGAACGTCTCGAGCAATCAGGAGGAGAATTGCAGAAAGCTTCTGGAGTTTCAGCTTCCTCATGAAAAAGCTAGGATGTCCAGCAAGGATAAGCCCTGACAATGACAATGTGAAGAGCCCAAAACTGAAAATCACTAAAGACATAATCCAAGTGCCATCACCACCAAAAAAACCCTCACTCAAAATTACCAGCATTCAAAACAAGAACGCTTTTCATACTTCGGATATCTTCCAACTTGGAGTCTAGAGCACCTAGTGAAACAGGGCCACGGAGCAGCATGTAACGCAGAGGTAGCCATCCAGTTCCTACGCTTGAGTCCCGTATCTTCATTCTATGCTTCTGTACCGTAGCACGTGACCGTCATAGTCCGTAGGAACGACAGGTACCACGCTAGTTTGTATCGTTAACAACAGATACGTATTCTGTATCGAATCATATTCTCAAAAAGGAAGTGAAATATCTGTTCAACAAGAAGCTAGCATGTATACACTCCCTGACGATTCATAACAAACTCATTAGTCTCATTGTCGACGATTGAGTGTGCTGAGTTTAATCAAGAACTGCTCTGCATTTGACTTGCATTTTTATTGAAGGAGGCGACATCTTTCACTCTCTTCCAAATTACTTCTCGCACAATCTTACCGACTTCCTTCACAATTTGATCGATGTACTCTTCATCGTGGCCCCTGTCACTGAACTTGTACTCTATGCCGGTAATACCGCACAACTTCTGCACTGCATGTTGGCAATCTTCGAACGGAATTGAAGCTTCTTCACGACGGGTCCTCTTGTTCCATGCTTTGTTCCATGCTTGCCCCAGCTCCATTTTGGCTCGCTCCGGACTAACTTGCAGCAGCTTAGCTATCTCCAGAATTTCTCGAACGTATTCGACAGTCATTTCGTAGAAGAGGGGTAGGATAATCACATCCCGATTATTGTCTTGAGACTTTATGAAAGAGATCAACTCTGTCATGGGCCATTTTTTTGTGAAATACTCGGGTGTGACCACCACAATTCCCACCTCCATCTTCTCGAGCTCTAGCTTAAGTCGGGGTATGTATGGCCTGCCCATACGCAAACGCTCACTGTCCATGAACACCTTGATGAAGCACTTCAACGTCCAGCTTTTTGTTAACTTGCGGTAGAGGCTCTTTGCGAAGTTTCTATATTCTTGATTATTGCCACCTGTAAGTGAGATGAAGAAATGTAGTGGCAGCCTCAACAATTTTTTCACCCAGTAGAACATGACTAGCAACACAACCGCACCAATTATCCCAAAAGTTGTCCCAACAATTTTCGCACTTTTGCTGCCACTATCCCCGGTCGACGAAGCTGGTACAATGTTGTCTGGGCTTGACCCTGGAGCTCGTGGCGGAGGTCCGTTGATACCTGGCGAAGTTCCATTGTTAATTGGAGCCAAAGGTGGCGAAGTTCCATTGTTAATTGGACCCAAAGGTGGCGGGGCTGCAATCAAAGACCACCTCAATCGTAACTAGTGGAGTTTGACAGATCTGGACTACTACTTGGGCAAACTGTGAATCGGAGTTCTGATATGGTTTGACAATGTTCCATAGATTGATACTGCACAGTATTTACGTACCTTCTGTGAGTCTGGCGCTTGTGCTGAAGCTCCAGGAAGTGATTTTCTTCGACTCTACATCATAACTATTGGTTGATCCGGTGAACCCCACGAACATGCTGTCAGTCATCACATCGCTCAGATCGACAGAGAATGAAATGGCAGCACTAGTAGGTTTCGGGATGTCTTGTAGTGTAGAACCATTTGTAAGAAACACCGCCAGGTTTTTCTTCATGGAATCATACTCGATCCACGATGTGAAATCGTGAACGATTGTTAAGGAGGTTACCATGTCATACACAAGATAAGTGCACTCGCCGATTCCGTCTCCACACAAGTTGTAAGTGACCGAGGAATTCATGCTGTTGATGTTGACACCGACATGGTTGTTGCTGGGGTCGTTGAACTCCGGGTTTTTGAATGTGTCGAACTCCACTGCGAAGAACTGGCTATTGGTGGCATCCAAATTTCGCGGCATCAAACAGAGCTTGCCACCGGGGATCCCGGTGGTGCGATTCTGGGGGAGAAGGACGAATGCGAACCCGGCGGAGGGGGTGCCTGTCATGGAGAAAGTGAAGGCAGTGGTGAATGAGGAGCTCTTGCCTCGCATTTGAAGTGGCTTTCCGTAGAGTAACGAGGCACAAGTGCCGGGAGAGCCGAAGCTAACTCCAGAACCCGTGTTGAGAGTGACATCTGAGTTGCCGAAATATGCATCCTCGTTGAGCTTAGTATCCCCTCCCATGAGCAAGTTGGTGTCGTTGAGCAAGAAGGGGGGGTAGTCGAAGGTGGTCTGAGCTTCCACGAGTATTATCATGAGTACCAGAACGGGAAGTAGCTGCAACATTCCCATCTATGCTTCGAAAGATGCATGCCCCTCTTCACAAGCCTCCCTTTCCTGATTCAAAATGATCACCTTTTGATTGTGCAATCCAGTATTTGGAGATGACCTCGCTATCGAGCTCCCGACCTACGGATGCAAAATGTCGCTCAATCAAAATATGGATTCAAGCAACATAAGAAGAACCTGAAGTGAAAGACACTATAAGGAACAATTTACTTTCATAGCAGATACTTTAGTTAGCACACAGACACTGTTAGCCACTTCGAGGTGATATCTCAAACCAATACCCTAATCCATGGGACATCCACATGGCCCCGTTCACAGCTATAAAGCACTTGGTAGCTCCTCTCAACCTCGAATCATAATGGATAAATCTGCTTGAAGTCACGAAACAAAGCTTTAACCTTACAGCATATCAATGGAACAATAAACCAACAACGCACAGGTGATTGTCGCCATCAATTGAGGGGCCCTCCGCTTCATCATCCAGTAGTTGAAATAGCTGCAGTTGAGAAATCAAGATTACGAAGCGCACTATACTACTTTCTCTACTTGAGTTCATTCATAAGCAATCGCCTAGAGCTTCCGAAGTCATCAGCAAGTACTGAGCACTAAGCATAAATAATCATACACCAAAAACGAGCACTAAGCATAAATAATCATACACCAAAAACGAGCACTGCACTTTTAATCATGTAACCATCGATAAGGTCCACTCGATGCCCATGTTACAGGTGATGTTCTTCCTAGTATGTCAATTTAGGTAGGAACCTATAAACTTATAAAAGAATTAAACCCACCTCAGATAGATCTTCTTCACGACATCTTTACATTTTAAATCGCTTGTCGTCACTCACTTCCCAACTCCAAGCACATCTGATTACTCCATGACGAGGAAACGATAAGTACGTCTACAGAATGTCGATCTGCAAAACGTAAAAACCTTGAACATACGCATGTATAAGTAGCCCGTGAAGAAGTTCCATACACCTACCATGAGCCTGCAACTTATCCTCACACTCATCCTGCATGCTCACACAGCCCAATTTACTGTTCAGGAACTGAGCACAGATCAATAATCCTTGCTCTTCCCAAAGTTCAGTGACTAGGTCATAGCCTACTCTGACACAGGAGTACAGCAATCAAGCCCAATTTTCAAGCTGAGGGCATCCCCACCGGTGCAGAACTGCAACTGCTGAAGATGCCAAGCCGAGCGATCAGCACGTCCCAGGGAACTTCCAGCCCTTGCGGATATTCGGCAGACCTTCAGCAAACTCAACTTACTCCAACTTCTAATCTGATAAGATCTGAGAAACTTATCCAAGTTGACCTCATGAAACTAACGTCCTCTAACAATGACAAGATTCTCAGTCTTTTCTCCCAGAAGCTCCTGGTTTCTACTGCCTCCAATAAAACTGCAGATTAGTCTCACATCGAATACTATCACTACTTGGAAACAACATATGATTTAGAAGACTCTGCTTACCACATCACAAAAACTGAAAATAAGAATGCTACTTAGTCGTAGTTATAACGGTGAAGAAGTCTACGGCTTTATAACTCTAGCAAATCAATTTTTACGACCTTCTCGATAAAGAACAAAGTTCAACCTCACATCTGATACTATCTCGACTTAGGAACAGTGTAAAGTTTGGAAAATCTGATTACTTCATCAGAAAGTGAGAAAATCAGAAAATCAGAAGTTAACAGTTTGAGAAGATAGTTTGAGCATTTCATATTGTGTGCACAAAGTAAAGCGGAAGAAACTAACTGGAATCACCATTGAACTCTTGGACTCTACTACAGTTTCTTATGATTCTTTGAAACTAGACTTGTAACTGCTTCTAAAATGATGCCCTAAGATGACACCGTCACTATTTATGAATAGAATCAGACATCGAAGCTAGTTAAATACTCAGAGTGAGCAGTCCACCTGTGAGGGTGAAAAAATCTACAGTTTTTAAAGCCTAGCAAATCAATGTATACAGGCTCCTCGATGAGGAACAAAAGTACTCCATGATGCGAGAATAGAATCTCAATCTATATAGAGTCAACCTTCCCCATTAAAGTACTACAAAGTTGAATTGGTCTCAGCATCTCTGAAAGCCTGACCTTAACAGGTTTAGATTCGTATGCAAATTTTCAGAACTAGGAGTTAGCAGCAAGGAGTGCTGAAATCGGGTTACAGAGGAAAGGTCGAAGGTCAGTGAAGCTCACCGACTTTTCGCAGAGCGAGGAAACCGAACTCCGCGAGCAAAGTGAAACTGTTTCTCTCTGAAAGTTCGATCGATCGATCGATCGAAAACAGTCGACGAAAACGCAGCAATCAATTCCAGTGGAAAAAGGACAGGATCAAGCAACTGTGAGCTCCGAGCGACCCATTCCTGCCCGTCCCCGCTGACCCCGCCGGAATATATTCGAACCCACCCCTTTCCTACGTACGGAAGAATATGTCAGGAATCTTTCACATACTTTTTGTATTTCTATGCTATTTATAATTTTCTGTATACTTTCCCCATGCCCAAAAATTGCTAGAACTATTAACTTTGCCATAGATTTCCCGTACTGAAAATTGAGTCATTATTGAGCACCTTACTAAGAAATCTGGTATATGAGATGATAGTAAAAAAAGTAACAACAAATTAGAAGTGTCAAGTGGAACTTGACCAATACAGGGATGTAACTTTAGTTTTTTGTTTGAAGTTTATAACTTCAATATTGGAACAAAGGAAGTATTTGTCAAGAAATGGGAAAGAAAATAGTTTATTTATAAGTAAGAGTAAGTTCAACAGATATTTTGGAGTACATATGTTTTTTATCATAATTATTATGTATTTAATCAATTTTTGAAAGTACAAGGGTACTCTTGTATCGAGGTAACCCCGCCCTACGAGACTAAGGTACTTTCTCATTCTCCAAGACGAGAAATTTCTTTTTTATTAATAATTGTGAATATTTATTTTTTCTTGAACCAATTATTAAAGTAATCTATTGAGAGTACATGCTTAGGCCAAAGTTTAAAACATAAACAAACTTTGAAAGTTATGATCGCACAAACGGTGTAGGATTTGCACCTAAAATCTGGTGTAGATAAACAAATTAGGTAAGTCATTCTATGAGTATACACTTCAAGATGTGTAAATAATCAATCATGGGTTGCTTTCATTTTACAATAGAGATGGACATTACAAGGTATGAATGCGGCATGAACTTTAAAGGGTCGATCCCTCCCAGAGCTTCTCAAAATAGGTTGTTAAGTGGGAACTCTACTAAAGCTTGGAACCAACATACATGTGCAGAAGCTTGAAACTCATAAAATCAATGTTAGTATTGTCAAAGTACAAACTCGCACTCTGTGAGAGATCTTTGATATTTGTGTCTTAGGGCTTATATAACACCAATGGTGAGACTGCTACCCTTCTTGGTACAAACAATTCACTAATTTAAATCTAATCACTACGGTAATATCTTAGAGATTACTCACATAATAATTATCCCCTTGACGGGCTTTGAGGTACTCATAAACAAGGTCCAGGAACCTACACCATAGTTGAATGGACACTAGTGAGAGGCATAACTATTGGATTGAATCATCACCCACATGGGGAATAGAATGATGATGATAGAAACTCCGGTCCCTTTCTTACTGGCAAGCGTGAATGAAGTGTCCGTTCATAATACTAATAACCAGATGCCCACGGGACAAGAGCTATAATAGAACAACATAAACAACTAGCTCCAAATAAACTTCTGATTGTTTACCTATATTTGTTTGCATTGAGAAGCCTGATACTCTGAACTTTTAGAATTTATATAACAACAGATACGTATTCTGTATCAAATCATATTCTCAAAAAGGAAGTGAAATATCTGTTCAACAAGTAGCTAGCATATATACAGTCCCTGACAATTCATTACAAACTCAATACTAGTCTCATTGTCGACGATTGAGTGTGCTGAGTTTAATCAAGAACTGCTCTCGGATTCGACTTGCATTTTTCTTGAAGGAGACGGCATCTTTCACTCTATCCCATATTACTCCTAGCACAATCTTACCGACTTTCTTCACAATCGTTTTGATGTAATCTTTCTCGCGGTGCTTGCCTGAAAACTCGTACTCTATGCCGGTATAACGGCACAACGCCTGCACTGCTTCACGGCACTCTTCGAACGGAATTGAAGCTGCATCACGACAAGCCCTCTTGTTCCATGCTTCGTTCCATGCTTGCCCCAGCTCAAGATCATCTTTATCAACTTGCCCCCGATTGACCTTCTCCGGATTCTTAGCTATCTCCAGAATTACTTTAACGCCTTCGACAGTCATTAAGTGGAAGAGGGGTACGATACGCACTTTTTTATTCTTTTCATAAGACTTTTTGAAAGAGATCAACTCTGTCATGGGCCAGTTTCTAGTGAAATACTCGGGTGTGACGAACACAATTCCCACCTCCATCTTCTCAAGCTCTAGCTCAAGTCGGGGTGGGTATAGCTCGCCCGTATCCAAATCCTCACTGTCCATGAACACCTTGATGAAGCAACTCGTCCAGCTTTTTGTTAACTTGCTGTAGAGGCTCTCTACGAAGTTCCTATATACCTTATCTTTGCCACCTGTAAATGACAAGAAGAAATGTATCGGCAGCCTCAACAATTTTTTCACCCCGTAGAAGAACATGAATAGCACCACAACCGCACTAATTGCCCCACCAAGCTTCGCATTAGTGCTGCCACTACCCCCAGTCGATGGAGCTGGTGCAATTTTGCTGCCACTACCCCCAGTCGATGGAGCTGGTGCAATGCTGCTTGGGCCCAAGGTTGGCGAGCCTGCATCAACGACAACCACATTCTTAACTAGTGCATTCGACATCTCCGGATTAACCACTTCTTCTCCTCCGGATCGAGGTTCTGACATGGTTTGACTATGTTGCAAAGATCGATTCTGCACAGTACTTACATACCTTCTGTGTGTGTGAAGCTTGTGTTGAAGCTCCACGATTTGAATTGCTTCACCTCCTTATACGCAGCTGCTGATCCAGTGAACCCCACGAACATGTACTCATTCATCACATCGCTCAGATTGACAGAGACTTGAATGATAGCACTTGCAGGTTTCTTAACACCTCGCATTGTCGTTCCATTCGCAAGAAACACCGCCAGGCTCTGCGCCCCAGAATCATAGTCGATCCAGGAAGTGAAATTGTAACCGGGGTCATAAACCCACGTTTGGTTATACACAAGATAGAAGCAATTGTCAATTCCCGCTCCACACAAGTTGTGAGTGGCGGAGGAATTCATGCTGTTGATGTTGACACCGACATGGTTGTTGCTGGGGTCGTTGAACTCCGGGTTTTTCCATGTGTCGAACTCCACTGCTAAAAACCGGCTGCTGGAATCCCCTGCTTCTGACAGATCAGAAAGGCACAGCTGACCTCCGCCTTTCCCGATAGTACGATTCTGGGGCAGAAAGACGAATGCAAATCCAGCGGAGTTTGTGCCCAACATGGAGAAAGTGAAGGAAGTGCTAAAGGAGGCGACCGCTGAGGAGTTGCTACCCCGCATTTGAATTGGCTCTCCGTAAAGGAAGGAGCCACAGTCGTTAGAGGTAAAATTATCTCTATTGATCCAGAGAGCACTTGACCTGAAAAGCACATTGTTGCTCAGGAAGTCATCTATGTCATTGTAGAGGAAGGTGGGGTAGCTGAAGGAAGTGCCGTTCTGAGCTTTGGCTAGATGAATTAGTGTCAGAACGTAAAGTAGCCGCAATAAACCCATCGGTGCATGCCCCAATCCACATTCGAGGATTCAGAGAGTCACGGAATTGTGCTCCCAAGCCATGAACATGCTGAGATCAAGTCGAATATGACCTTCCATCCAGCTAACGAGCTTCTACCTACGGATGCAACATGTGGCACAATCAGACTAACACGCAAACAAGGTTGTCTGTCAGATACGAAGAAGTTTAGGATGCACTTCAAAATACAGATTCTCGTATGTACGTTACCGACACTGGTAGACCGGGAACCCCAACCCATGAGACATCTACATGGCCATGATCTAAGCTCCAAGTAGGCTAATCTCACTCGATAGCCTCCTTCACTTCGAAGCATGAGGAAACTACGGAACAAAGAGGCAATGCACTATAGTTAAGGTTTCAAAATGTACAGTTCTCCGAAGAGCTGATGAGTAAAGTCAACTTCTCCCAAAAATAAGGCGTACTAGAACGATAACTCTTACTGTCAAGCACTCATACTTCGTGGGCTTCCTTCAGATTGTACAAACACCCGAACAGACACCATGTTGGGCAAACCATCCTCACCAAGCCAACTAATTCTGACATGCAAAAAGTGGAAGAAGTCGAGAATCATCCATGCCATACACAAAATATACGGCAGGGTTTAAGGCATTGTTCACTTACCCGGGACCTTAACGAGACCGACGAAGACCACGTTCAACTTCCACGGCATTAGTATAGCAGCATTGTCGGCAACATAGCTCCTCACTGCAACACATCCGTTGTTATGCTTCAAATGCTCCCTGATCTTAGCGCTGAGTGGTAACCCAGTTGAGGCGAGAGCCGAAAAACTATCCTTCTAAATTCCTCAGCAAACAGCATACATCAGTTTCATTGCAACAAGAAAAGAAAACGCTCTGCCTACTTACATCGACCTTCTTCAGTGTCGACGAAGCCGTGGTTGTTCTCCTTTATATATGCAGCCGATTGCAAGTGAGGTAAACCAATGATCGGGAAGAACCGACGGCTAGTTTATTATCAGCCGATGGATTTAGCACACTAGCCGGTCCATTCATGAAACCACTGGCTAAAAACCATTGAATATTATAAACAAATTTCTATTCTCAGTTGAAAATAAAGCAATTACCGGAATCTTGAGATCTGTGAAAAACCGATTGGGTGTGGGAAATGCCGCTTGTTGGCCAGTAAAAGCCGAAAATCTTCCCGAACCCTTCCCGAACCCTGAGGTATACTGTTCGAAACCGACTCAGTACCCGGAGGTACAGAATGGTTCTGATTAAGTACAATTCACTCATGTATGACCATATGGAGTTTATGGTGTCATTATGAAGAACCATTTCTGGATGATTCAACTTGACCTAGTCTTCCACTAGTGTACACTATTCACTCCATCACAAACTCCCTAAGCTGAAATTAGCACGATTTCTGATCAGTCACGGAACTTGTGGACCTTGTGAGCTGCTGCAGTCAACGCTCAGTCGGAGAAGTGAGCTGATTATAGTAGAACCGCCAATTTTAACAACCTTAATATCATGGTGCAGACAGATTTGCATCGCAGTGATTGGCCTTGCATTAAAGTAATAGGCTTTCTCGAGCTCATCACGATTGCACGTTCCGAAAGTGGGCGAGTAGTTGATTACTGCAATCCGAATACAATCACACCTCGATTAGACAGTGTTAAAGCTCCAGAAGGACCGGTTTACACTACGGTGGAGAAGTCACCAATCAAGTTTTTCCATTGTGATTGGTTGAAAATGCCATTCTTGACGGGTGGGTGTTTACACTTGGTGAGGAAATAAATGGTGGTGAACTTTTGTCATGGATGAAAAAATGACATGGCGGCTTAGGTGGCGGTACTTTTTGCTCAAGAGCTTCACCGGAATAGTGATTTCTTGTCCGGCCTCAAGAGGCCAGACAAGAAATTAGTGCTCCGGAGAAGCCCAATTCAATTAAATAATGGTACATATTTATGCTATATATGGGACCAAGCCCTTCTTCTGTGCTTGAACTTGAACATGCACATCAGTGGTCAAATATAGCAAATCTCTTTGTTGGCTTTGTGCTGACTTTCTCATGTTCAGTTTCACTTATGAGTGAAAACCTTTTGAGTTTGTGAGACTGCTCTGTAACTGAAGTTTACATTTTTATCGAACACCCTTTAAGGGGTGTAAATGAGTCTCAATTTCATATTTATCCAATATCTTTTGTGGGGGTGTAGATTTGCAGAGTAAATGAAATCATCAAGCCAAAAATTGCATTTATCTGGAGTCAACAGTGGTGATTAATACAAACTAAACATTTTGAGAGGTAGTATGTTAAAGTTATTGTACCAAAAACACTTGTTGCTTCATTGCATAGTTTAGTATAAAGTGAGTTTTGGAGTGAAATGAAATTAAATTTGTTAATAATATTCTTTTGTGAACATCATTTTCTAAAAAATTTGGTACAAGGTTCATGTCCCACCAGCCAAGGAAACAATTATTTTATATATCAATCAAAGTTGACAGTACATTTGGAGATTTCCAAATTTTTTTGCATAAATTTGAACACCATAGAGTGTTCATTTTAGTTTTAAGAGTGAATATATACCAACAAAGTTATTATTCTACTACACAATATGATAAATAGGCAAATTGATAATAAGTCTAATCAAATTGTCATGTATATAGATTACAATTCTTCATGAACAAAGTTTTGTTGAATATTTTTGATACAATGTCCACATAGGGAATTTGAGATAGTGTTCACCATTTGGTGAACTTCTCTTCACTGGTGGACTTCTCCTATGAACTTCTCTGGTAGACTTCTCCTCAAGGTGTTTAGATTACGACCGGTCAAGGCTTTTTGAAACATATTTTATTGCCGTTACTTCTTCTCCGGCACATTCACCATTTGCCTCATATAACCATGTCTTGGCCAAGCGTTCTTGACCAACCGGAGCCCGGAGGCCTTCTCCACCGTAGTGTAAACCGGCCCTAAGTGTTAAAACACTATATGTGTTATGGAGATTTCTGCTCCCTTAAACTCAACATTAGGGATTGTTATGTGTTAAGTGTTATGTAATGTTGGGCTCCCAATTTTGTTAATTTTACCTCGATGAGTGATAACCTTCTAAGAAAAGATTTTTTATACGAACCTTACTTTGGAGGGAGATAATTTTGAGGTCAAGTAATAGTTTCTAGGTGCAAATTGACTCTAAAAGTCCATTTTAGAGAAAAATTGGTTGGTACATGTATTTAAATTATGATCTTGTGTTTGATTTGAATAACTCTTATTAGCACGTTGATGAAGAATTTATTGAAATGCTTTCATCTTAACAACAAGTAGTGAGCACGAAGATATTGAAATTCTCTCGGTTGTGGGCTTTTAAGATGTAAGTAGTGCTCCTTAAATCCTAAAAAAGTTTTTAGGGCAAAGACGTAATGACACCATGTTATCTATTAGGAATATTGAAGCATAAGAAAAGAAAGTAGAATCTTGGAGTCTAAGAGAATCTTGCCAAACTAGTGTTGATTCATTCTTTCAACGGACTTGGATGAATAATGAATCAATGTTTTGTAATTTCAATCATTTTTTTCTAAAATATTATGTATATAATTTTTAAATTACTCTAAGTGTTATATTTTATAAGTCTTACAAATCATTCACCCTCGATAAGTGTTAAGTGTTATTTTTCCCTAAGTGTTAACATAAAGTATGCTCCCGGTTGTTACCACTTATCAAGGTGTGACTGATTATGGTAGAATGGCTAAATGTCTCCATACACTTGAGTGGAGACTCCGAATATATGGTAGATATCCATATACTTTTAAATGAAGGCTACTTTCTAATCATTTTCATCATCTAAAACTCATGTTAGATTTGAAGATTGAAATATGTGATATCTCTAGATTGAGGTGATCATATTAACCGCTAAACGCTCAAATGATTTAAGTTCAGATATAACCTTCTTTCATGAAGTTGGTTAGTTTAACCCCCGTACGTCCCTACAGTTGTTTTGGTACATTTTGGATGAAGGGTACAAATTATGAAGAGCCATAACTTCTTTAACTAAAGTTTATTTTTGACAAAATCACTTAGGTTGGGTTGAAAATCAAGTCTAGTTTGTGTAGTAAAAATTGTAGACTCATACAATAAATTTTGAATAAATGGCATGCATTTCAGTAACAACAACTTTTGCTTTTGAGATTTCAAACATTGGGCATGTTTTACCATTGCAAGCCAATTATGAGAAATCAGAAAAGTTTTTCATGAGCATTTGTACACAAATATAATCTCAAGATAATTTGTAATAACTTTCTAGTCGAAAGCTTTTTGATTCAAATAAGTTTAGTTTATAATTTGCCATGATGTTTCTTTAATGGAAAAAGTGAATAAATAGATGAAGTTTGAGGATCTATATTCCCTCTATATACCGTTAGTTTTCAGCTTTATTTTTTGGGTTGGATTCTATTTAGAGTCTAGTTTTAGAGGTAGAAATTGTGATGAAATCAAAAATGTTTTGTAGATAAGACGCTGGTTAGAGTGCAAGAGTTGTGGTTTTTGACTACTTTCCTTTTGTAAAGATTTTTGGCAGTTTTTACCATTGCAAGGCTCTTATAGGAGCCAATGATTTTTTTTGGTACAAGTGTGTTATTTGGATGAAGGCGAACAACTTTCTAGTTGGTGACTTCTTAATTGCAATTTCTTGGTTAATTGATTTTCCACTCTGAAGTGAATTTGATGAAATTTCATTAGTTTTTTCAATACTTATACATTATGATGGTTCATGACTTAGAATTTGGTTCACATGATCTACAATAAGTCTACTACAACTTTACATTTGGGTCGGATGGAGAGCCGGCCCGAGCTGTTTTAATTTCAACCAATAGGATGGCTAGATTCTCTCAAATCCGGCAAGGGCGTTAAATATGGGGCCGGCCGGAAGCACATCTCATCCTATGTGTCGCCTTAGCTGGCATGGTTTTGGCACCAAACCATCTGCCTCCAAGGGAGCAATTGGGACGAGGTATTTGGTGGCTCAACTCCCCATCTAAGGTTAGATGGTGCTCCATTGTTGGATCATCCAAATCTCAAGAGGCAATAACTTATAGGTTTTTTTTTTTTTTTTAAGTGTAAATTTATGTTTATGCCCTTGTACATACGGACTTTGCGGTCTCCCTATGGTTATTTCATATTTTTTGAAAATTAATTAACTTCAAAAAATTATAAATAGGAGAATCTCCTGTTTTTAGAAGAGAAATAAAGTAGAGAATATGAATACGTAAATTTTTTTGGTAATTTCCAATTAAGCTTTGAGAATCCAAGAGCACATGAATTGCAAATCTGGCCCCGAAATTTGGCTCTAAGGTTTTACATAACTTGGGGCCGAAGTGCTTAATTAAAATTTCGACCCTCAATCCGGCCCCAAGGCTTTATATTACTTGAGGTTGAATGGAAGAATTTAAAGAATTTGGGACCGGATTAAAGCCAAATCTGGCAAACCTTCAATTGAAGTCTGAGTACATTACCTTCATTTTCATCTATGACACTTTTTTTGAACATGTGTTTTTTGGCTAAGATTATGCAGGGACGTTTAGGGGTTAAGAATTCATCAGAGCTTGCAACCGACTTACCTGTGCAGAAGCTTCAGACTCATACGATCAATGCAAAAATCGGAGTACAAACTCCCACTCTGTCGGCATCCTCTGTTGATTCAAGTGGAGCCATAGAGCAAGATACCAACTGCAACAAAATCATTCAGACCATCCAACCACATCCATTGCTGGTTACAACTGAAGCTCTTATAAACTGGGAATCCTTGCAGAGCTCGCAACCAACTCACCTCTGCAAAAGTTGCGAACAAGATTTGAGTACAAACTCTCACTCTGCTGACATCCTTTGTTGATTAGAGCGTGAGAGAGAGCCATACCAGCTGCAACAATAACATTCAAGTTACAACTGAAGCTGTTGAGAAGAAACCCTCGCAGAGCTTGCAACGAACTCACCGCTGCAAAAACTTGAAGCTCAATGAATGTAGAAAAATTGGAGTACAAACTCTCATTCTGCTGAAATCCTTCGTTGATTAGAGCGTGAGAGCAAGTCATGCAGCAAGATACCAGCTGCAACACTAACATTCAAACTATCTACGGCCTCCGTTGCCGCCTGGAATTCGGAGTCGATCTCTTCCACTGGTGATGGTGATGAGCTTCCGGCTAACCCAAAGCCCTTAATAGACACCAATTGTGTGCATGATCGTTTCACATTGGTACGCAATCCACGGCCTTCGTTACCGAGCACAAGGATTGTCGGAAGCCCAGGCTCAAGTTCCTGAATGGGAAGCGCTCTCGACTCGGAGGAAGCTCCAACTGCTCTCCAGCCATTCAGCACTGAAGTCTCTAGAAACTTCATCATATTCCGGCATGATTGAATCTCCATGACCTCCAAGGCTCCAGCGCTCGCCTTGCTCACCACCCCACTCAAAGGCGCCGAGTTTTTGGCACAAACGATCACCCCTGTGGCTCCCAAGTAGTGACATGAGCGCAAGATGGCTCCAAAGTTCTGCGGGTCGATCACCTCGTCCAAGGCCACCCAGACTGGGGAGTTTCCGTCTGGTCGCTCCAGATACTCGCAAGGGACGAGCTCCAAAGGAGAAGCGTCCAACACTAAGCCCTGGTGAGGTCTGTTGTCCACTAGCAGGTTCAGATTCTGCTTCGACACCGTCTCCACCTTGATTTCGAGATTGTGAGCTCTGTTGAGAATCCAGTTCACTGCTTGCTTGTCTTTGCGTTTCCCAGACGCGACATTGTCCACGAGTGACTCTTGCACGTATAGAGTATGAAACTCCCGGCGCTCGGCTAAAAGCGCGGCTCGAATCGGTGCTACTCCGTAGAGTGGCTCCCCTTCTAACCTCCAATTCACTGCCTCTCTCTTAGGCCAGTCCTGCGACTCCTCATCGCCATCCTCCTCGAAATTGTCTCGCTGCTCCCTGCGTCCGTAACCCCCACCTCTGTCACTCTTGTAACCATTTGGCCCTGCCGAGCGCCGCTCTGTTGCCGTAGATTTGTTACTCCAAGCTGGTTTGCCTGGGCGTCCGTTAGTGTCCCGGGCAGTGCGACCTCCTTCATCGCCCCATTCTCTCCCTGCGTAGCTTGCAGCCTTCTTGTACTGCGACCCTGACCCTTCACTACCCCTACGCTCTTCATCACCCCATTCTCTGCCTGCAAAGCTTACAGCCTTCTTGTACTGGGGCCCTGACGAAGGACCGGTTCTACTGTCGACATTCTTCCTTACACTCCTGTCATCTCGCCTCCCAGACCTTGCATCACCGTAATTTGATGCATTACTAGCCGGAGCCTTCACTCTTGTGCTCTCTTTCACTGCAGGCTTCTCTCCCTTGGCGCGGAAAAACTCCTCTGCGGCTTCTTCCCAAACGTTCCGGCCACTACCACTTGCTTGCGCCTGAGGGAGAAGGCGGAAGCTCGCTCTAGGGTTCTTCGCAACGAGAAACAAAGAGAGATTGCTGCTCAAAGAGCCACGAATCAGAAATTCAGGGTTTAAGGAGGGTTTAAGGAGAGAAATGGATTTCATCATGGTGACGAGCAGAGCTCCGTGGACGGAGGGAGACAACGATCAATAGCTGACCCCCATGGGTTTCGCTTCAAAAACCCTAGACCCTGGACCGAATTGAATCGTGATCAAAGAGCACAATGGCGAGTACGGCACTCCAACCTGGCTGCAGAATGTGGACGATCATGGGGCCTACTCTGTGACATGAGCAATTTGTGAAGAAGCAAAAAATATTCCTGGAACGTGAGAAGTGCGCAATCTAAACTGCGAAGAGGAAAGACGAGAGACGATTAGGGCAAACCAACATTGCATTGATGTGCAGCTGCGGATAACGATGATACTGTGGGGAGCAAGCACGGTCATGGCCCCTGCTCGGATTGATGGGAGCGGTACACCAACTGGGCTATGACCGTGCTCACCCTTAAACACCTGAGATTATGACCGTGCTTACCCTTGAACACAGAGGGCTATGACCGTGTTCGCCCTTAAACCCCTCGGGGCTACGACCGTGCTTGCAGTCAACCTAGAGGCTGCATTAGTCAAGCTCTTTGGGTTCACTATCAAGCCTACATTCACAACATTTATTAGATTGAAAATTACTTTATAATCTTGATCACTCCACCATAAGATATTAAAGTGCATCAAGTTGGTTCAAACAAATTTTAGAGATCACATGGTTTGATCTAACACTTAGATCATGGTGAATAAGGAGAGCTTTGAATTTAATTCTCCATGCTTTTAAATCCATAATGAGTTTATGCAATTTTGAGCGGTTTAAATGAAGGGCTCAATCCTCCTATCTTGGGCTACAATTTGGTGTATATGTTATGTGCGATAAAATTTGCAAAGTCAAAATTTCAATTCTTGAGTTGAATAACCCCTGAAGATCATGTATATGGAAGTTTTAACCCTTAACCGGGCCGAATGTCAAAAATCGACAAAGTGGATAATTGCAGAAATTTTGAGGAGCCATAACTTCTTCATTCAGAGTTTGTATTGGATGAAATCACTTGGATTGCCTCCCAAATCAAGTCTTTTTGTGCAGTTAACATTGCAGACTTATAAAATGAAGTAAGAATTAATGGCATGCATTTAAGTGAAGGCAACTCTTTTTTTGAGTTTTTCAACACGTGGCATGTTTTGCCATTAGGAGGCAATGATAGGAAATCAATTAGATATTATCATGATTTCTTTTATAGAATCATAATCTTAAGCTGAAGGAAAACAAGTTTTTAGTAGGAAGTCATTAGATTCTAATATATTCGGTATTAGATTTGCAACGATAATTTTATTTTGAAAGAAAGTGAATAAATGGATGTTTTTTGAGGAGCTATATCTCCTTTATCAACAGTTAAATGTTGACTTTACTTTTAGGGATGGATTTCAATAAGAGTATATTTTTGGTAGTATAAACCTTGAAAAAACCGAAGATATATTGAAGATAAGGTATAGATTTGAGTGCAAAGGGTTGGGTTTGGACTATATTTCCTTTGTAGATTTTTTGGGAGTTTTCACCATTGCAAGGTCAATGTTTGTGCAAAGAAATTTTATTAATGAATTCTTTTTCTTGTTCAAGGGTGTTATTGAGATGAAGATATACATCTTTGTAGTTGGAAATTTTTTATTCCAGTAATACATCGGTAGTATTTTCAAAGTGAAAATGTTGAGATTTTATAACCTTTTTTGAGTATTAATACGTTATAATTGTGCAATCTATGAGGCCTCATGACTCAAAATTTGACCCACATGATGTTAAATATGTCTAAGAGATTGTAAGATTGTACAGTTGAGATTTCGAAAAACTACCTTAGTTTTTATTTATGACAATTTTCTTGAGAATGTGTCCTTTTTCTACCAATGAATCAAACCATTTAGGGGATAAGCCTCAAAATTGTAATTCTCTACCTCTATGCACTCCCAAGGGTGTAAAACAATTTTTTTCTATTTTTTCAAACTTCCAACCATATGATCTTGTGTCTAGGACTATTATTAATTATTTTTCCAAAATTGACAGTTAGATGATTATTATTTGAGAGATCGTAACATCCAAAGTTTGTCTCCTAAGTTCTTTGAGTAATGACAAGATTATTTTTGAAACTCTTGGAGGCTTCCCTTGTAAAACTTGTAAACTTTTTGACTTAGAGCCCTTTAGAACTGAAAGAGTGATTTGGTTTAGAACATATTTCTAAAACAAACAAAATTAAAAAGCTAAATTTTACCCCTAACTATCCTTAAAAACTCAATAAGTCTTTTTGCAATTTCGGGCAGCCTAGATATGGAGTTAAAATTGATATTCTTGATTAAGAATTTTTACAAGTTTCTTATAGTATGAAGTGAATGTGTGCAACAAATTACAAAATCGAATTACAATTTTTAAATCTTCTACAACAATTTTTAGGATGTGATCCGAGATGGGCCACTTTAGTTATTTTATTTTATTTTTTATTTTTATTTTTTAAAGTATATTTATAATCAAGTCACTACTCAAATTCTAAAGTGAGTCAAGTCAAAAAATTTACCAGTTCTATAAGGGCTGCCTCAAAAAACTACAAATAAAATCTCCATAATTTTTACTAGTTTTTTTAGATTATTTCGTTCAGAAAAAATTCAAATATTGAAATTTTGAAAATTTTTCAAAAAAAAAATTACCTAAAAATCACAAATTTGTAAAGGCACCTAACCTTTTTTTCAAATCCAAAATTGTCACTCTACAATATTTTGTTTGTCAATTTTGCACATCTTAACCTCCTTGTAAAAATCGATTTCAGTTTTTGCCTTAAGAACATGGAGGAACCCTAAATTTTTCATGCGCATACTTGAATTAGTTACCTACATGGGAATAAAAATACGAGCATAATGTTTGAGGTATCAATCATCAACTTGGCCTTTAAACTATTGAGGACACACATCTCTTGCAATGCCCAAAATTAACTTTTGCCACAACTTTCAACCTCATGATTTCGCAAATAATAAACACCCAATGGTCAACTTTTGGAAAATACCTAAAATCAGGATTAAGTATAAGATTTTACGGTTGAACGTCGAAAAATAGTAAAAAGATTGTTACATTTCCTTGGGAGTCCATAGAGGTTGAAAATTGCAGATTCGAGGTTTTAAGCTCTCAAAAACACAAGGAAATTTAGGGGTTAAACTGCCCAAGTTTGGCTTGTAATGAAAGGATTGTCTCAGAAGACTCAAAAATTGGAATTTGGCATTCCAAATTTTACCACATGCACTTTGCAATATACAGAGCACCCGGTATATAATTTTGGAAAATCTATTACTTTCAACCCATTCATCTAGGTTGCCCAAGATAGATAAGCCCTGTATGATCCTCTTGGATCTTTACGGGTTAAGACAATTCTTTGCTAGCCGCAATAGGGCAGTCTGGTTTTGTTAGAAAGTAATAATAAATAAATAATTGTCTACAACCAAATCATTACTCATATTCTCAAGTGTACTTAGTTAACCCTTAAGCGCCTACGATGTCGAAAAATGACATTTTGGATGTACATCAGAAACTTAAAAGAACCCTATCTTCTTCATCCGAGGTCCGTTTTGGATGAAATCACTTGGATTAGGTTCCAAATCAGATCTAGTTTGTGTTGTAAAATTTGCAAGCCCATACAATAAAGTATGAATTAATGGAATGCACTTTAGTGAAGACAACTCTTGTTTTTGGGTTTCCAAGCATGGGGCATGTATTACCATTGCAAGCCAATTATGTGAAATTAAAAATAGATTTTCATGATTTTTTTTTTCATGGTCATGATCTTAAGGTGATTCTTAACAACTTTGTAGTGAGAAGTTTATTGATCCAAATGATTTTTCTATTGGATTTGCAATTATGTTTTGTCAACAGAAAAAGTGAGAAAATGGATGATATTTGAGGAGCTATATCTCCCTCATCCACCGTTGGATTTCAACTTAATTTTTTGGCATGGCCTCCAATTAGAGTCTAGTCTATGTGGTAGAAACCTTAACAAGATCAAAGATGTTTTGAAGATAAGGCATGAAATTGAATGCAAAGGGTCTAGTTTTGGACTATATTTCCTTTGTAAAATGTTCGGTAGTTTTTACCATTGCATGGCTTTTATTTGAGCCAAGAAATTTTTTTGATGAATTTTTGTTGGGTAAAGGACTTATTAAGATGAAGGTGAACATCTTTCTAGTTGGTGATCTCTTCATTGCAATAGGTATATTGGTAGCATTTCCACCTCAAAGTGAAAATGATGAAATTTTGTAGTTTGTTTTTAGTATTATTATGTTATGATCTCTCGATCTATAAGGCCTCATGACTCAAATTTTGGTCCACATGATCTTCGACAAGTCTATTACAAGTTTGTACGGTTGAGATCTTAATAGCTTCTCTTGATTTTCATCTATGACAATTTGTATGGAAATGTGCTTTTCTGCTAAAAATAGGCTCGGGCGTTTAGAGGTCAAATATTTCGCTAATTTTACAAAGGTAGCCCCAATTTTTTAAAAACAATCTTCAGAATGTACAAAAAAGTTGGGGAGATAAACTTTTGGATGTTATGGTCTCTCAAATGGTATATATCCAATGGTCAGTTTTTGGAATAGTAATTGTAGATATTCTTAGGTATAAGATCTTACTATTGAATTTTATAAGAAGGAAAATCAATTGGTTCTCATTCCCTAAAGTGCATAGAGGTAGAAAACTGCACTTTTTAAGTTTCAAGCTCGAAAGCATAGAAGGAGCTTTCATGGTTAAGGCATAAAAAAAGAGTGTCTTGTGATGCTTAAAATCAAAATATAGAGTCATATGGAATATTTTTCAAGGATAGGACACTCAGGTGTGTTTCACATATACTAACCCTTAAAGGTGAGCAACCTCAAGACAACCAAAAACCCTTCAAGTTGCCCTCTTTTTATGCAAGATGCAACTTTTTAAATTCATACAAGTTTTGAATTTTGTAACCTTAGGATCTAGTACCTAAATTGGCCATGTACATTTATACCAAAAGTACAATGGTACATTTGCACAAGAGAGCTATTAGGGCCGCTTCACACTATGGCCGTCCAAGTCAAGAGGTCGTGGGATTCAGAGCCCAAACTTTGTTGAGAGTCTAAAGAAATCTACTGAAAATAGCAAATAAAATATTGTAATTGGAGCCTTTAAATTTTTTATGAATAAAATCTAGCGGCCTCTCAACCATAGTTTGGGTCTTGCAAAATGCAGGACCCAAACAAAGGCAGAGAGGCCGTTGCTTTGATCAAAAAGTGCTGCCACATGGACCATTTGGAGAGCGACGGTCAGTGAACTTTCGGACTTTTGCTTCTAGTGTGAAGGCTCGAGAGGCTGAAACTATGATTTCCTGCAATTTGATTGGCTGAAATCACCGGCCTCTCGACCTTCGGCCATAGTGTGAAGCGGCCCTTAAGGTAGAGTGTCCTAAGAGCGCCACCTTAAGAGATCTGACCTATTTTTAGCACTAGTAAATTCAAAATAAAATTATGACCACATTCGAAATAGGTTATCGGGAGGATTGCAAAAATTTGCAACATGTAATTTGCATTTGTGAATTTTATACAAAATTCCAAAGTGCTAAGTAAGATTTGACCCAAATGCGCTATATACAAATGAGGTACATCTGTATCTTCACAATCTAAAAATGAGGTACAATGCGCTTTTGGGTTCTGTGGCGCTTTTAGGATACTCTACCTTATATACCTATGACTGACTATTACCAAAGCTCCATAGTGGGATGTGCTCCATTTAACCCCTAAATTCAAAAAGAGCCTGAATCGGGTCGTTTGCAGTCTGGTCAGCCCCGTACTTACTATATTTAGTTTTTCTGACATTGAAACCTTTTGCAGGCTGAAGAGTTTTTCCATAGCTTTCCGAAAAGTCATTTCATGCTCCAAAATTCCTCATACTTTAGGAGATATTCTCTCTCAAAGTTTGAAAACACCATTTGAAATCTGCCCAAAACTGCCCAAACTGAGGTATATGCTTGTGTATTCTCAAAATCTGCCCAAAATAAATAAGGTCGCAGGAACTTCAAAAACTCACCAAAAATTAAGATTTTACTTTTTTTCAAATTTTGTTTTTTGTACTAGGAAACCCATTTTGCAACAAGGGAAAAAAACTTTTTTTTCAACTTTGAATGATATGATCTCACAATTGGTAAGGAATTTCAATCTAAGTTTTGGTACACACATACATGGACAAGTTAGGTACAAGATCTTACGGTTACATACTTCAGATTACGTCAAACCTTTAAAATTTTCATCTTGCATTGAAAGAGGGTGGTTTTCAGGAGTTGTGACAGTTTTGGGGGCTTTCGACTTTAGGGGTTAACCCCTAAAAATCCAGGGGTTTCCTCGATCTCCAGAACCAAAAACTGCCATTTTTCACCTTCATTGGGAGATGGGGAAATGGAGAAACTTTTTTTCCTGGTTTTAGACTTTGAACCGTAAGATCTTGTACCTAACTTGTATACAAAGGACTGGTCAAAATTTCAACCGTTGGATGTTTTTCATTTGTGAGATCATAACAATCAAAGTTTGACCAACACTTTTTTTTTGCCGTTGCGTGAGAGGCATTGTCTAAATGGTGCCAAGGGCAACTTGATGATTCTTATTCCAAATATTTTTCCCTCATTTTTTTTCATGTAGGTAATCAAGTTGGTTATGCTCATGCAAAATTTTAGAGACCAATTCCACTTTTTGACCTTAATGTAAAATATTTTATGAAAGAAGGTCTAAAAACAACCATATAGTAAAACAAGCACCATGTATGATATATTTAGTTTGAGAAAAATCTTGACGGTGAGAAGGTGCATTTATGATAATGTGAATTTCGAAAAAAAAAAATCTTGGAAAAAATCCAAAATCTCGAATTTTGGCAATTTTTGAAAGAAAAAAATGTAAAATTACTAGAAATTGTGAAGATTGTTTTCAAAAGTTTTGGAGGCTGCCCTTGTAAAATTGGTAAACTTTTTGACTTCGGACACTTTGGAATTTGAATAGTAATTTGGTAATGAACATATTTCTAAAAAAAAAAAAAAAAAAAAAAAATTTATTTTAAACTGCCCGTTTTGGACTTGAAACCTAAAATTTCTAGATGAAGGTTATAAAATTAAAATTTGACTTTGAAAATTTTACCACATACACATTACTGTATGGGGAGCACCCAATAAAAATCTTAGGCAAAAATATCAATTTAAATGCTTAAAATGAGCTGCCCGAAATCTCAGAAAACCGAATCGGTTTTCCTGGATTTTTAGGGGTTAAGACCACTCTAACTTACTATTCCCAGAATTCCTTATGAAACTACACCAACTCTTCCACGCGTGTCTTTGAAATGAAGCTTGATTTGTCTTAAATTTCACACAAATTAAGGGAATCATCAACATCAACTTTATCAATCAGAGAAAGTCTGGAGCAGATTGAAGTTTACAGGTCTGATAGCATCAGAAAGGGTACTAAGCAAGCAAGCAAGCAAGCAGCAGCTGGCGAAGGCAAACTGAACTGGCTGCCCTCAATTTCAAATATCTCGACTTATCATAGCATTTGTCGCCTTCACCTCGTTAAGGGGGATTCGTACTGAATCCCACTCTGTTGCGGATATTGTCCAAATCCCATGAACTTGAGTGGTCCAAAATGAGTTTCTCTTGAGGTTATCCCTTTTTTGTTGATTTTTTTTTAGTTGTAAAGATTGATTTTGACAATTTCAATTGCAGAATCTTCTTTCGGTTTTGTCTACTTTAAGAAAGTTGGTTGGAGTGGTTCATCTACTTTTAGCAAAAAAAAAATCATTTCCAAGAAAGTGTGTTACGTGAAAATGGTGGGAAGTTACTAAGATCTTGACTGTACCATCCTTGTTAGAGTTATTGTAAAGTATGCGGACCAATTTTTGAGTCATGAAGCTACATAGATTGCAAGATCATAACGTATTAGTCCTCAAGACAGACTACTAAAATTCATCATTAGAGTGGAGATTTTACCAATGGAACTACTAGAGTAAAGAACTCTTTAAGTAGATAGTTGTCCACATTCATCTCAAAGACACTCTAGAACCACAAAAATTTAGTAAAAACCATATTTTGACTCACAAGATAGTTTTGTATAGGTAAAAACTGTTAAAAATTTTACAAAAGAAAAATAGTCCACAACCTTCTACTCCTTGCACTCGAATTCATGCCTTATCTTTAAAACATTTTTGATTATACGACTAAACTAGACTCCAATCGAAATCTCTCCTCACATATAAAGTTGAAATTTAAAAATGGATGAAGAAGATATAGCTCCTCAAGAATCTTTCACTCTTTTCATTGTGGAAACATTATTGCAAATTCGATACCAAAGTTATTGGATCAAAACGCTTCCAACTAAGAAGTTGTTGGAAGTCATCTTAAGATCATACTTATGCAAGAAAAAAATTATTAAAAACTATTTTTGATTTCACATAATGGGCTTGCAATGGTACAACATGCCTAATATTTGACAACTCACACCAAAAGCTACCTTCACTAAAATGAATGCCATTAGTTTGTACTTCATTGTATGAGTTTCCAATTGTTCACACAATCTAAACTTGATTTGGGACCAAATCCAAGTGCTTTTGTCAAGAACAAACTTTGGATGAAGAAGTTATGGTTTTTCAAAGTGTAGCCCTTCATCCAAAATGTCACTTTTCAACAATAAGAGCGTACATGAGTTGAGAGATATCTAGTGGACATTTCATTTTTTGAAAAGTTAAGCAAGTTATTGTCTATTATATGAAATTAGTCATGAGCTATTTAAGCCCTAATGTCCTAAGGCCTTAACGACTACCAAAAAGCCTCAACACAACCCTTGTTCATTGCAAGGTGCATGTGAGAAGTTCTAACTTTTGAGAAGTTCTTTAGTATGTATTTGTTGGATCTAGTACCTTACTTATACATGTATGTGTGTACCATATCTTAGATTCAAATCCTCACCAATTGTGAGATCATAACATTCAAAGTTGAAAAAAGAGATTTTTTTCACTAGTTGTAGAACAGCTTCTGAATGTTTCGTGAGCCAAGAAAACCATTTCTAAGAGTGAATCCGAGTTGAGACTCTTCCAATTCGTGTTTCTAAGTGAGTTAGGATTATGTCCATACAATTTTCACCCTAATGGGATGTATGCCACTTCTAGAAATGCTTGATCAAGATTGATCTTTCACGTGGAGATCTGCTGAAATTCAAATACAAAAGCCGGTCTTTGACAATAAAGAAGGCATGTGAACAATTCATGAATTGGAAATCCAACGAGTACAATCATGCCTTGGTACCTCTTCTATGTGTACAAAAAACAAACTCAAAAAAAAAAAAAAAAAACCTCAATTTTTGGTGAATTTTTATAGTTATTGCGATATAATTGATTTTGGGCAGATTTTGAGAATAAATGAGCATGTATCACAATTTGGGCAGATTTCAAATAGTGTTTTCAAATTTGACTAAAAATATCGCCTAAAGTATAAGAATTTTAAAGCTTGAAATGACTTTTTGAAAGGTCTGGAAAGAATTTACAATCTGCAAAAAGATTCAACTTCATATGATCAATATTTAGTAACACCAAAGTCAAATTGACCACAATACAACTAACTCTTTTCCACATTAGGGGTCAACTTAACATCATCTCTAGTAGTGTTTCTTACAAAGTTTAGATGTACTACATACTTATACCTCGCTAGATGTAAAATGATCTTTGTGGTTATTTCAACTCTTAGAACAACTAGTACTTTGATTAAAATGGTTGGTGCAAAGCCTATTACCGTCATGCTTCTACATGATCAATCATCATGTGGAGGATTTTAAAACTAATATAAAGTTTGATTTTGCAACCTCACCTAACACTCAAGTGAAATGTAAATAATTTAATAAATGAGAGATTGGCAAATGAAAACACTGTAACCTGCAATCAAGATTCATGGTACTCAATCAAGTAGATGAACACATGTCATCACACAAAGTAACACTTTCTTAGAGCAAACCACAAAACACTAGCATTCAAGTGACCGTACACTAGAGTTCCATGAGCCTTGGTACTTGCACCCAAAGTGTCTTGCAAAGGACTTGTTATGATATTTTACAACTTAGTGTCGCTTTACACTATAGACCATGAGGATTGACCATGACCTTCTAAAACCTGTGATTAGAGAGTAAAGTGCTCTTGGTACCATTTGGTTTCACGCGATCTTGAGAAAAGGAGAATGACCGTTAACCCCTAAACGTCCCTAGTGTCGAAAAACGACATATTGGATGAAGGGCAGAAACTTTGAAGAGCCAGAACTTCTTCATCCAAACTCCGTTTTTGACGAAATCACTTGGGTTAGGTCACAAATCAAGTCTAGTTTATGTGGTAAAAATTACAGACTCATAAAATAAAGTATGAATAAATGGCATGGATTTTAGTGAAGGCAGCTTTTGTTTTTGGGTTTTCAAACATTTGGCATGTTTTACCATTGCAAGCCAATTATGTGAAATCTAAAATAGTTTTTCATGAATTTTTTTTCATAGGTTTGATATTTAGATGCATTCCAACAACTTTGTAGTTGAAAGTTTTTTGATCTAGATAACTTTGGTATTGGCTTTGCAATGATGTTTCTACGATGAAAAAAGTGAAAAAATGGATGATTTTTGAAGAGCTAGATCTCCTTCATCCACCGTTAGATTTTGACTTTATTTTTTGGGATGGACTCCAATTATAGTCCATTTTTAGTGGTAGAAACCTTGACCCAATCGAGGATATATTGAAGAAAAGGCATGGATTTGAGTGCGAGGGGTCTAGTTTTGGACTATTTTTCCTTTGTAAAATTTTTGGCAGTTTTCACGACTACAAGGCTACTATTTGAGCCAAGATTTTTTTTTGATGAATTTTTTTTGGTACAAGAGCGTCTTTGAGATGAAGATGAACAGCTTTCTAGTTGCTGATTTTTTGATTGCAAATTTCATGTTGGTAGTATTTTCACTTCAAAGTGAAAATGATGGTATTTTGTAGCCTGTTTTGCGTAGTAATATGTTATGATCTCGCAATCTATGAGGTCCCATGAGTCAAGTTTTGGTCCACATGATCTACTACAAGTCTATTACAAGTTTGTACGGTTGAGATCTGAATAGCTTATCTTTATTTTCATCTATATCACTTTTTTTGAAAATGAGTTTTTGGCTAAAAATACCCCAAGGACGTTTAGGGGTTAACTTTGATGTCCCCAAAGTATGCTAAACTTTCCATAATGGATAATGTTTTTATGGTCTCCTTGATTATAGTTGAGTCGAAGCAGATGCCCCAACTCAACTACAATCAAGGAGACCATGAGGCTCAAAAATCATTCATTGGCTAGTGTTCAATTATTTAAGAAAATAGGAGGAAAGAAGAGGAGGGTGTAAGAGAGAATGATGAGAATTTTTTATTAGAAAATTGAGCTTAAACTTGTACCGTTCCAAATCCACATTACAGTACAAGAGTAACCAAGCCACTCAAAATTTCATTTTTGATTTCTCATGGCCACTGCTCTTTGAAAATGATCTCAATTCTCTTTGTCATGGCTCTTGGTTCATACTGAAAAAGAACCCGTACCTTAGGGTCGTTTTAAACTATGGACCATGAAGATTGACCTTGGCCTTCTAAATTCTCTGATTGGAGAGTAAAGTGCTATTGGTACCATTTGGCTTCACACTACCTTGAAAAAAAGAGAATGACCACTAACTCTAACGTCCCCAAAGTATGTCAAATTTTCTATAATGCATAATGTTTTCATGATCTCCTTGATTATAGTTGAGTCGAAGCAAATGCCTTGTCTCAACTACAATCAAGAAGACCATGAGACTCAAAAATCACCGATTTGCTAGTGTTCAATTATCTAAGAAAAAAGGAGGAAAGAAGAGGACAGTAAGGAGAGAATGATAAGGATTTTTTATTAGAGGATTGAGCATCAACTTGTCCTCGTCAAAATCCACAAGAGTAACCAAGCCACTCAGAAATTTAGTTTTGATATATCATGGTCACGACTTTCGAACAAGAGGCGTGACCATGAAAATGCTTTTAATTTTCTCGGTCATGGCTCTTGGTCCATAGTGTAAAGGAACCCTAGTGCGGATATGTACCATGATTTTAGCTTGCATAGGGAATGATGAAGCTCACATCAATGGGCTCCACCTTGAGGACTGTGGCGGTCCAGTACATCCTGCCCTCCTCGCTGATACTCACCATTTGTCTCCGCGGGCATTCCACAAGTGGCACCGAGCTCGATCAATGGCCTGATGTGCACCAGCCACTCGCCAACAGCCGCTTGTCATGTACCATCCCATTTTATATCGCATATAACTGGTATCTCTCCAATAGGAAATTCATTCGAAACTCGATCGATCAATACTACTACTGTTGTTTCTTATTCAATCTTTCGATTGTGGAGCTTGACTTTGTTTAGCGATAATCTGTGTTCTTTGCTATGGCATATTATGCTGATCGCGTAGGCGGCTACCCTTTAGGTCCCGATCTCATTGAGGATCCGCTCGGTGGTGGACTTGGTGGCCGCGGCGGATATGGCGCTCCAAGCTTAGAGTATGAGCGTGGTGTTAGGCCTCTTGGTGGAGAGTACCTCGGTGGTCCACCGGAGTTCTTTGGCGCCGAACGGTAGGGACTTGAGTGTCATCCTTCTGCATTCTGAATGTAGTAAGCTGCGATACTGTATGATCATTGTGCTTTTGAGACGAAGCTTCGGTATTCTATGATCATAATGCTCCTGCGTTCATGAATGTATTTTTAGAAACGAAGCTGCGATAATGTACGATCATGCCTCTACGTTCTTGAAATTAGTTTGAAAATCGAAGCTGCGGTACAGAATGATCATTATACTTCTGCGTTTCTTGATCGTAGCTTCGAAACGAAGCTGCTATACTGTATGATCAGTATACTTCGCGTTCTTGAAAGTAGTTCGATATCAAAGCTGAGATGTTGTGCAATCGTCATACTTCTGTTTCCTCGAAAGTCATTCGAAAGTGAAGCTGCAATGTTGTGTGATTGTCATGCTTCTTCTTTCTTGAGAGTTGTCTAGAAGCGAAGCTGAGACTGCTGTATGTCGCAGGCCTGGACTTGGAAGGGGAGGACTTGGAAGGGAAGGATATGGAATGGAAGGACTTGGAATGGAGGGGTATGAACGGGGAGGCTTAGGGAGGGGAGGATATGGCATGGAAGGACTCGGAAGGGAAAGATTTGGAAGAGAGGGACTCGGCCGAGAAGGATTTGGACCAAGTCTATACGACGACGGCTATCCTTCTCGTCGACCAATGATGCCGCCACCAATGGACTATCTCGACGGGGCGCCTTCCGATCTTGGAATGGGATTACGCGAACCAGGCATGAGGCCCGGCTACGACATGAGGTCTGAGCTTGGTGGCTATGGCGGAGCTCCAGCATACGCTGAACGAGGCCTTGGCGGCGGCGCAGAAGTACGTATCATTTTTCTCTGATCTTTCTCTCCTTGATCAACAATGCTCTTCTTACTTACATTGTCGATTCTTGCATTGTCCTCAGGAGGAAGTGATGCGACTGAGGAGAGAGCTTGAGCACGAAAGGCGACAGAAGCACGAACTTCAGCTAGCAACAGGTGCTCCACTTGGCTATGGACCTTATGAGCGCCGCGAGAAGGAAGGCTCTGATGATGGGGAAGGCTCTGATGATGGGGAAGATAGTGATGAAGGAGAGAAGAAGGAACCGAAACATACCCGTCTCTTGCATAAACTAGGCCTCTGATCAGAAGCAGCAATGTATGTCGCACAGATTGTAAATTTTTGAAGAAAATGTATCTTGTAGATAGCTCTCAGTATAAAAAACGGCAGTGTATTGTTCATTTTCAGTTGCAGGAATGCATGTATGTAAATTTCTGGAAGTAGTTTACGTTATTCCTCAATCATTTCACCTACTTCTATAAGATCCTTCAGACCTTCCTGGAAGCTTAGAAGTTTTTATATGATGAATGTTATGAGTTTTTCAGATCGTAGAGTCAACTTCACACGTTGCTATGGACAATTTTTCAGACCTCTACAAACTTATCTTGTAAAATGTCAAATTGTGACTGCAGTATCTAGGTTATACATTTTATTAATGTCATCAATATCACTGTAATTGTGAGTATGTTTGGACATTGAAAGACGGTCAGTAAACAGCCCAAAGTCAAGCTGATGGAAAGAGTAACATTCTACCATAAGGTTTCTCAACAATGAAAATTATAGACTCTACTAGAGTGATCTGAGATGGGATAGGTCCCATCGTAGCCGTATACTAATCATTCACAGGTACATAATAGCTTACTCATTCAATGATACCATATATGCACTGCAAATATTGTAGGGAAAAGCGTGGGGTATCATTTTAGGGCATCACTTTAGAAGCACCTACATTTCCAACTTCAAAATTTGTAACTCATTGTAGAAGAGTCCAAAAGTGACAATTCCACTTGCTCTAACTTTCTAATAGTTCCCCACTGTACAAAAATTGCTTGCACTTCTAACATCCCTTGTAGAATTTTGTGCAGAAAAGTGTGCTATTATTGGCAGCCTTATTATAACAAAAAAGATCGTAATGGATGATAATTATATCTGTGACTAAATTTGAAATATGTATACTTCATGCTGTGTGTAAATTTATATAATTAGTGTGGAGAGTTCAAGTTTGGTAGTTCTTGAAAAGTTGATATTACAATGAGAACGAAATGTTGCAATGTTAGTTAGAATATAGAAAATTTCATGATTTTAAGAACATTTTTAAAATCATTAGTGATGATCAACTTTGTAAGTATATTCAAGTAAACTTTACCAAAATTGGATAATTAAATTTGGATAATTAAATTAAGGTATTTGCGACTCTTCATGTCTATTGAACCTCTTATCACCATGATGTATTCCACAAAAACTTTCAATCATTTATGCAATTTCGGTGAGAGTGTGTAACTTTCCATTGGGTTCATATCTAATGGAATATGATCATGAAATTAGATTGAATTAGCGTAGAAGACATTCATTTTGTAAAAGAAATTCTTTTCATTGAGAAAAATTATCACTTTGCAAATAAATTAAAGGAAAAATTTATGTAAAATAGATTTTGAAGATAATGAATAAACCTTAGATTGATTTTATACATACTAATGTGTAGCTTGTGACATCTAGATTTTGAAGTAGAATTGTAGCCTTATAAGTTTGAACTTATAAATTTACATTGAAGAACTCATTATTTCACAAATCAACTCAAAATTTGTAATCTAGTCATTCTTCTATATCATTTTTGTAACGTAGGAAGGAAGGAAATCCTAGATGAGGATAAAAAGTATGAGATTTTGAAAAATCACATAGGAAATGATAGAATCATTATACAACTAAGAAAATTAAGTGGCCACATTCAAATTTAATGTGATAATTTCTTTGACCAAACAAAGAGAAATAAATTTTCTAATAATGAATTTCAATGCTTGAAAAGCTATAAGGAGATAGAACATACTATTTTTGAGATGTAGAAGAAACTTGATTTAGTTACTATTGTGAAATTAAATGCAACCCTTAATCCTAAAGAGATAGATTTGTAAGAATTTTATTTGGTAATACACAATGAGGTACATCAAAATCTTTGCATTATTGATTCATTTCCACTTCAACATTCCATGATACAATTGCATGTGAAATATTTCTAGAGTTTAGATTTCTATGATTCCCTTTGTGGTTCATAAAGATCAAGCCAAATGCCCATACGTGATATTCCTCATAGTGAATCAAAACATTATTAAATTAATTTTCACTTTGAAAGAAAGTAACCCTTTTTTTAAACTACCATTTAGCTTGTAGTTTGACCAAGTCCCACTCATAGTAAAGTTAGGTAATAACAAGCTAAAGTGTATCATTGGTTTGAGGTTTTGCAACTTCTTGTAATTAGATAAAATAGTGGTGCACCACCTCTAAGTAAATTTTGAGAATGAGGGAGTCAAAAAGAGGCGAAGAGTTCTTTTGATCTTTGATCAAAGAGGTGAGCCATTCATGAGTCAACAAGATCAAAGTCATTAGAAAATTACGATAAGATTATCTTTATGTAACAACTTTGCAGATTATCACCTGCAAAATGAGAGCACATGGAGTTTCCATCATGTATATGATTGTGCTACTATCTCTACTATTAAGTGTCTATGCCCTTCCTCCTAATCGTTTCAAAGGAGTTACTCTACGAAAAAATGGTAAATGGCAATGTACAACAACATTCTATGGCGAAAGTAGTCGAAAGATTTTTCTTAGTCCATATCCAACCGATAAGCTAGCTGCACTAGCATGTGATGTCGTCGCCTATTACGAAGATTTCCCTCGTCCTATGTTTCATTGGAAACATTCGGCAGAAATAATAGCAGCCACTTGTTCTCCTAAATCGGCTTATGATGCACTAAATAGCTATGCGGACAAGAAACAATTTCTTAAAATGATGGCCGATACTGTTGTAGATGAAGTATCCACACCAGAATTTTACCACAATTGGGAAATATTTATTGGCCCACCAACACGACGAACTATTAGAGACACTTCATGTACCAAAGGTAATAGCTAAAATTTTGGTATTTCTAGTACTATACATGGTAGGAGAACTCAATAAATTTTTTATTATATTTGAAAATGTAAATTCTTCTAGGAATATGTAGTATGAAGAACAATGCAAAAAAACTAGAATTGAGTATAGAATAACTTTATTGAAGTCATAAATACAATATTAATCCATTATTCAACACTTAATTGTTTATGCAACCTAGCAAAAACACCACAATTTGTAAATTTGATTAACTTTCCAATTATTCTCATCAATTAAGCCACTTTTTATTTTACCTATAAACTAACTATACTATTGTATTTTAGATGATGAGACTAGAATGTGTTTAGTTGCTGCTAAAAATACCACAATTGAATGCATGTAAAGTTAACAAGTTAGAAGGTAAAACATTTTTGAATTTTGGATGGTCTCACATTACTTTCACAACCCCAAGCTTTAATACATTTGTGATTTGAAACTATATCTTACTTTCAGAAATATTTCAACTCCTAAAGATCTAAGAAAGCCTAAGTGGTTCTATGGAGTTTGTGCAGGGACAACATTGCGCCATTGCAATCTCACAAGTGATAAGGAATCAATAATTCAAATTTGACATGTGAGTAAAATGTCAAGTTAACTTTAAGAATTTACACTTGGATCTTCTAAGTAATGCCAAGAGTGAGTTTTTGTTAAGCATGAAGTAGAAAGAGGTCATTTGTGTATCAAAGATCTCCAAAGGTTAAGGTAACTTTGGAATTGGTTATTAGATGAAAATCAATGCCAATGATATCAAAGAATGTTTTTTATATGTATATCGTGCAAATTTTGAAAAGCATATTGGAATCTGTATTAGTAAGACATATATTTCTTGTAATGACCTACTAGGATGTACTATTACTCCTTCTGTTATGTGTAATTATTATTTTCTATACAATGGTTTAATTTTCTTGCGAATTGGCAAAATAAGTCCTAATTTCTTCTCATCAGGAATCAATTGTTGTCTATAGAGTGTATCATATGTTTACAATGAGTGATGTCTCTAAGTCTTAATTATGTCTCAAGTATATAATATTCAATATGTATTGAATGTATATATCTTATGTAACTAATTATCACAGGTCATTTAAAGGGGTGATGGCTCTTCAAGAGTTTTGGGGAGGCTCGCGGTAGAACTATCAGACACTCCTACCTTATAACAATATCGCCTGCATTCCACAAAAATACTACACAAACATTAATTAATTTTTAATGCGATGGAGTTAAGTAAATCAATATCTGAATGATAAACTTCAACATGTATAGTTTTTAAAATGAAGTTATGCTATACAAGCACTCGCAATGTGATTCAAGCTTTGGATTTCGATTGACGAGTGAAAGCCGTGTACATATAGCATAACTCAAATAGTCATTTTGTAGTTGTCCAGTGTTTTGAGCATACCATTTTGTCAAAAGTGGCCTTGGTATATGAATTTTAGCAGACCTCCATGGGGATGATAGGTTTTTTACACGTCACATGAGAAAACAATAGCATAGAGATGTTCTTAACTCACCCAGGAACAGATTTGAAGAGTCTGATACCGAATTTTCTTCAAAAAACCGAATTTTCTTCAAAAACCGAATTTTCTTCAAAAACCGAATTTTCTACAAAAAAGAATGGTTGTTTTGCTCACCAAATGCTTCAAACTCATTCTGCAACCAGCAAAAATTTCTTTTTCTGCTTCACAGAACATTATGAACATTATGATCTCACCATCAGTAAGGTGAAAGTGAGCAGTTTCAAGGCCATAGAGCAATAGGGGATAAATCTCCAACCCTCCGAGACGCATCACGATTGCAATTCGGTGTGCAAATTGGGAATCTTTGACTCTTGTTAATCAAAAGCTTTGTCTTTCAAAACCAGAAAGTAAATGACACTCATTCCATCGTCCAAACCCGACATCGAAAAAAAAACAGAGTAGGAGAGTCCAAATGCTCACGACACTCGATACTGTAGTCCTCCAATCAAAGACCCGTTTCTGTGATGACAGATTTCGACAAACAAGAAAAATATGTCATTAATCGAGCACTCGTATACTAAGAAAGAAACGTCCACAATGCAATGTCACCTGCCGACTCAACCAGTGACTTTCATCCTCTAGTGAAAACGTTTCAAAAGAGTCGACATTGATGGCAACTGTATCAGACGTTACATAGAGGATTCTAAACTCAAATTGGGACTCAATGTCCGCTCTCTTTACATCTCGGCTTCCTTTCCTACATGAGGCTTGTGGGCGAATTCCTCTTCTTCCTTGGGCATGTGGATGGTCACCACATCGGGAAGAGGAGTCATTGGTCCTTGCTTGCCCTTGGGATCCCAGTCGAGCATGATCTTGACCTTGATACCCAGCACACCCTGTAACCGCGAAACGAATACATCTCAGCTTTCTTATTCACTCTAAATCCACTTCATCTAAAAACTAATGTGGTATGAGCATTACAAAGAAAGACATTTTGACTCACCTGGCGCAACATGACGTGTCTAACGGCACTGTCAATGTAGTCGTTCACAGGGCTTCCAGAAGAGATCATGTAGCCGTCCTTGAACTTCATGGACTTGGCACGAGCAGCACGTAGCTTGCCGCTGACGATAACCTGCAAATCAAGTAAAACACTATGATGAACATTTTTTGCACCACTGCAACATGTAAGACTTGCAAACTTCAACCTACGATTAATTCAAAACAATCAGGAACAACCAAGGATTCTTTCTTGTAAATACAGAAAACCGTAAAAGAGAGATTTCACTGGCGTTCTCAATCATAGAAATCATGCCTACGAACATGAAAGTATGAAACCTTCTTTGATAAATCAAGAATCTAGTTTCAAGGACGTTCGAATAAGCTTGCAAAAAAAGCAAGCAGAGAATTTCGTGCCAGCAGAATTTCGAGTTCCACCGAACATGTTTGATCTTGCAGCTGAGAAGCAACTTATCAGAACTCGAACAAGGGTTTGAGACTCAATCGGGATACACGTACCTCACAGCCCTTGGCACCGCTCTCCATGATGAACCTCAACACTCCGTAGCAAGCCCTACAACAACCACATCCGAAGCCATCAGCCTCGAAACCCTAAAAAGAGAACCTAAAATGCCATAGTTACTACTGACAAGAGTGAACGAGGGCACACCTGCGCACGGCAAGACCTCCAAGAAGCTTGTATCGCAGAGACTCAGCCTGGGCAATAGCGCACAAGCCGCGGTTGTTCACCTTCTCAGCATACAACTCGACAGTGCCCTCAGGGAACTGGAACCGCTTCTGGACAACAGAAGTCAACTCCCTGATCCTGCGTCCCTTCTCACCTACACAAAGAATCATCACAATCTCAATACAAGCAATTCCAGCTTATCTCTCTCCTCACAAGAAGCGGTGAGACTCACCGAGCACATTCTGGGTGCGGGTAGCGCGGATGATAATCTCGGTCCTCATGGGAGTGACACGGACCTCCACACCGGAGTATCCATCCTCGGCAAGCTCCCGGGTGAGGAGCTCGTTCAACTCCGCGAAAAAGACTCCATCGGCGACGAACTGCGCATAGAAGTAGCGATACTTGGTCAGATGAGCTCGGGATTTTTTCGAATTTGAGAAGATTAAACTACGCTTACCTTGCGCTTCTTGCTCATTTGCGTAGCCATGGCGAATGCGAAGCGGCAGCGACGGGGAGACGGAGGAGCGAGAGCGACGAGAGCGTGCAGGCGAAAGAGAGAGAGCAAGTGCCACGGACTGCTCTATGAAACCCTAGCCGTCCTAACCTAGAACCGGACCTGGTTTTGCTTTTTCTCGTTTCTTTTAAAAGGGCCGGTTGGAGAGCGGGCCCGAGTTTCTTAATTTCCTTTTTTTTTCTTTCTTTTGTTTTTCTTAAACTTTAATTTGTTGTGTGCCTTTTTTTTTTTTTTTTTTTTTTTTTTTTTTTTTTTTTTTTTTTTTTTTTTTTTTTTTTTTTTTTTTTTTTTTTTTTTTTTTTTTTGGTTTTGTTCTTCTTCTGTGACTGTTCATACGGAGTTTGCGGATTTTTTTTCTTTTTTTTTTTTTTATGTATAGTAAAAATCAAAAAACAAACATAAATTATGTGCCCATGTTCATACAGACTTTGCGGATTTTTTTTTTAAATTAATTAGTTTTAAATTTTAAATTTTAATCAGTAACTTTCCTCAAAACCCATAACGGGATTTGGTTCTTTTGGGCAGTGAAAGTGAAGTACAACATAAATTTTTTTGTCAATTTTTTACTGAAAAATAGGTATATCCGAAATGAACATGCGGTAAAAATCTTAGATGTGAGTTTTATTTTTAGCGCCTTTTATGGCATTTTGAAGTTTTTGAGTCAAGATAGGGCAGGATAGGCGGGCCTTTAGACCAATGGGAGATGGTGGCAGGAAATTGGCAATTGTATAGTTTGCATGGGGAAATAAGGTATACTGTAGGTAGGGGGTTTAGAGAGGAGATGCATGACCCATAACTTCCCAGGAGGTGATTGTTCACCTAACTCTCTAAATGCACTAAGCATTTGTACTACTTCCCATACAACCTACAAGAGGGTCCACTTGGAATGACAAATATGATTATAGGACTTCAAGACTTATCACCAAAGATTGATTTAATTTCAAACCTTTGCGCCCAAGAAATGGCTATTTTGAGAAGGCTCATCAATGTATGTGACAATTTACCGCCATTCATGGCATGTCGTTTTGACTACATTTTCCCATTTGACATGTTTGGCCATTCATGGCATGTCGTTTTGACTACATTTTCCCATTTGACATGTTTGGCCATTCATGACATGTCGTTTTGACTACATTTTCCCATTTGACATGTTTGGCCATTCATTGCAAGGGAATTGAAGAGGGTGAAGGAAGGGCTCGTCTTTGCTAAGCTGCCCTTCAAAGTTATTTCTCATTTTTCACTAGTTTGGCTTTAGAAATTCATAAGTAATTGAGATTTTACAACTTTTACTCATAAATTGTATCAAAAATTCACAAAGTCAGAAACGTATATTTTCACCCTACACATTTTCATAATTCTAGACTCTCGTGCTTACACGTGACTTTATCTTATTTCAACCACAAAGTGACATTTCTAACCTTCATGTAGAAAACATTTTTGATGAAGGTTCTAAAAGAGGAATCAGGATGTTATCTTTTGCAGACGCGTAGACAATTTAGTTCCCTATATGGAAAAAAATATGAGCAAACTTTTTGGGTACCAATCATCAACTTGCTCATCGGCCCATTTGCACCATACCTCCCGGGCAATGCCAAAAAAACTTTTGTTGAAACTTTGAACATTACGATCACACAAATGACAAACATCCAACGGATAAAATTTGAATCAGTTCTTTCCAGTAGAAATCACACTTTTTCATATTCAAGCTCTCAAAAACATAAGGAAATTTTTGAGTTAAAATTGAGAATTTCTTATTTTTCAAGTAACATTAAGAAGAGAAAATGAAAGATATGACAATTTTTAGTAATTTTCAATCAAGTTTTAAGAATTCAAAAGCACATGAATTTAAATTGTAGCCCCGAAATTTGGATTTAAGGCTTTAAATTACTTGCAGTTGGACGGAATAAATTTAACCCCTAAACTACCAAGGCCTCTGATTAGGAGATTTGCGATTTTGGGCAGCCTAAGTTAAGATGTTAAAAGTAATATATTTGCATAAGATTTTTACTAGATGTTCCCTATACTACAAGGTGTATGTGGGAAAATTTGCAAAGTCAAACTCCACCTATGGAGTTCTTGAACGCAAATTTTAGTTTCTAGCCTTGAGGCGGGCAGAAAAAAACTTTTTATTTTTACCTTTTTTTCATTTTTTTTTTTTTTTTGACATCTTTTCCTGATTGATTTTGTACTTAGGTTTCCAAGAGACCCAAGTTGAAACTTTTACCAATCCTACAAGGGCACCCTTCAAAAAATACAAGAGCTAGATTCAAAGTTTTCTTTGATATTTCAATTTTTTCTTTCAAAATTTGCCAAAAAAATTTTGAATTTCTTGAATTTTTTGGAATTTTTTGAATTTTTTTTTTCTTGAAATTCTAAACCTCAAGAAGGTATATACTCACCATTCATTTTTCAATTAAACCATATACAATAAACGTGGTGCATGTTTTACCAAATCCTTGATTTTCACCTTCTTCTAGTAAATAAATTGCATGAAGGTTCAAAAAGCAAAATGAGTGTCTAAAATTTTGCATGGGCATGCCCAACTTAGTTATATACATGGAAAAAAATATGAGCTAGATGTTTAAAATCATAAGCATCATGTTTTCCTTTGCACAAAGTCAACTATGTTTGCTGTAAAAAAATTTGCATTAACTTTGAATGTTATGATCTTACAAATGGCAAAAATCCAACGGTTGAAATTTCAGTCACTACCTCATATAATATTTCTCTTCAAGATCATACGGTTGAAAGTTTAAAAAAAGCGTAAAAAATATTCTCACACTCCAAAGTTTACAAGGTGGTATAGAATTGCAGTTTTGGAGTTTGGAGCTCACAAAACACCATGGTCGTTTAGGGGTTAAATAAATTTGGGCCGGATTTGGGGTCGGATTCAAGTCAAATTCAGCCAACCTTCCTTCTGAACGCAGAATTAACGTATAACGGGCCTTTACTTGGGGGCTTGTTGGCCTCCACAGGTTTTCTTTACAGGTATTTCTTTCATCCGTGGTTACAAAAGGAGATGGAATGTTACAAAGGAAATAAAAGTAAAGGTTTTCTTCACAGGTGTTCCTTTCATCCGCAGTTATCAAAGAAGATGGAATGTCCCAAAGGAAATGAAAATAAAGAATGTAAGTTTTGTGGCGTAAGAATGAAATTGAAATTAGAGGTGCAAACAAAAATATATATATTCTCGTAACCATACTTCCATCATATATTGATTGTGATGAGACATTTCCAAAAGTTTAATTGAGATTTACAAATTTTTATCTACTTCTATAATAAAATATTGTACGGCGATCCTACTCACCAATTTACCAACCTACCAACCTACCAACTTACCAACCTACCTACCTTCTTTTATGTGTTAAAAAAAAATGAATAAAGAGAGAGACAAAGGGAGAAAAAAACCGTTTGAGGAAAAAACCGTTTAAATAACTCAACACGTTTTTAAGATGTGTTGAGTTACTTAAAAAGAATCTCACTTCTTATAAACATCAGTAGCAACCTCTTATTAAGTGGAAATTAAACTTCAAAATTTATATGTTATATTGGTTTTTTAAGGTAGCAAATTCAGAAGATTGTTGTGAGCCAATATAGTTGGTCGTATTGACTTGACGGCTATCAAGAAAAGTGTAATTCCACATACTTGGTGCCATGGATGTATGAAATAATTGAACTTTATTACTCAAGCTTCAAAGCATGTAGGTAAGGTTATCTCACAATCTTATTCATTACCAATTTCATAATCAAGAAATTTTTTAAACCACATTTGTGCATGATTGGAATCATTTTAGATTGTATACTTCAATTACTTACTTGTTTTCTAGTTCCGCACTTCCCATTTAATTATATGCCTAACCTTGACTATTTAAAGAAACTACCCCTTTATATTCTTTGCTTACAAGATCTTTGGGAGAAGAGTTTTGAATGCATTCTTGTGAGTAATAAACTTCATTAATGTATGAAAACCAAATTAAACAGTGTAATTTTATATACTTTTGACTTTCTTTAAAAAATTCTTTTTAAAGACAATGTTTTTATGATCCTATGACAAAACATTAACAAACATAAGAAGATGAACAAATACTTATAAATTTTAAAAGATCACTTATAAGTTTTAAAAGAACTATCTTAAATAGAGGGCATGTTTAACAACTAGAAAATAGTCTCACTTATTTAAATTTTGCAATTTTAAAAGGAAATATATACAAAAGTGAGCTACGCACAGGATTTCAAAATTCTATCATTGTTTACTTTAATTATTGATGTATTTATCAAAAAAATTATTTTTAATATGCTTCAAAAAAATAAAATAAAATAATTCCTTGAATAAATAAATAAATAAGTACCAAACCCTCGTATGTCTGGCGTGAATAAAATGTCCGTTCGACCTACCTTTAATGGTATGCCAACGGGAATGACGTAGGACTACTAACCCTCTCGGAGTGGACACCATAACATAAGTAGTAACCAGTAGCCATTGGACTAGTAGCTAAATAATTCCTTGAATAATTCATATAGAGAACTAAATTCACTAAGTCTTCAAGTTATTCTACACATATCAACTCAAATATCACATTTTGTTTAAAACTATATCATTTACTCAACAAGCTTTTAAAATAAGCTTATCTTTCTCTTCTTGCTCATCTGAGTTGCCACGGTGAACGGCAATGCGGCAACGAAGTAAGCTTACCTTTCGCTTCTTGCTCATCTGACTTGCCATGGTGAACGACGATGCGGCATTCAACATGGGACGAAGGAGCGAGCTTGCAAGCGATAAGGAGCGTGCGAGCAGAAGAGAAAGAGTGGGTGTCACGAAGTGCTCTTATGAAACCCTTGCCGCTTGCCCAAACCTATAAGCGGACCTGACTTATTTCTTTTTCTTGTTTCTTTGTCTAGGGATTTGTTGGCCTCGAGTTTTCTTTATAGGTGTTTTTTCCACAATCCTACACCCTGGTTCAACATCTCTAGAAATGAAAAAGCAGACAAACTCGCAAAAGAAGGAAACATTAAAAACTACAAATTTGTCCGTAAACCACATGAATTTGCACATACCACCCCTTTCTATTTCCAAATAGATATATGGCCTGGACCACACCACATGCCAGATAAGGGCCCAGTGAGATGCCTCTCTACATACCTCACTAAATATGACTAAGAAAACAACCTCACCATTTTAGCAAAAAATTCCCCTAACATAAATAAATGGACATCAAATCGAGATATTCATGCGGAATCTTCAAATGCCTTTTGGAACAACCCAAAAATCATAGATTCCCAAATAACTAGCATATTAAATTTTCGTACTGGACAATATATGGGCCATGCCCGCAAACAACTATTCTTTGGACACACTCGGTTTCCATCAAAGACATGCCCTATATGTAACTCCACAGATGCAGACACGTGGCTAGTGGCTACACGTACTACTTAAATGCTCTCAACCAAACATCCACACACTCAGAATTACCAGGCATAACCAGCACTAGAGGAAAACAGTGATTTGTCCCGCGTTATTTCGCGTCAAAAGTGACGTTGAACCAGACTAGTCGAAATTAGTGTGGGTAACTTGACCACAGTGACTTTCTGCATGTTAATCGGTTTAACATACTTCTGTCACTATTAACTATGGTTTAACAGCAAATGTCATAGTAACACTCATGGATTTTGGAAGAACAGAACCGCGTTAAAACGAACAGAACCACGTCAACGTTGACATGTACGCCCCCGGGGGGGTAACTTTAGCACTTCATTTTTTACCCTCTACTAATATTTAAATGATTAAATATATTCATGATCCACGTCAGCACGTTTCTTTTAACATTGATGACGTTTAAAGTGACATGGGCGACGTTCAGTGTGTTACTTTTGACATATTCATAAATCCTACGTGGAATGCCCTGGTGATGTGGAAGGCTTATGTGGAGGATAGGGGTGACTAGGACAAGTTGGTGTTTGTCCCACGTGGATGTCAATAGTGACGTTGGCGTTTATTTTGACGCACAATTGTGTCACCGTGTGTTTAAGGAAACGTAATGACATAACTGACGTGTCAAGTGCATTTATGGTAGGGTGACGTGTTTGTTCCGGTTTGACTTGGTCAAAGATCCTAGAGAGTGTCAATGGTGACATGAATGTCAAAAATAACATATATCATTTTAAACTGTGCTTTAGGGTTAGGGTTTGACTTGCGTCAAAATTGACGCACGTGTCTAAAAAGACATAGGATGTGTTAAACATTGATCCTAAAGATGTCATCATGCATGCGTTTCTATTGACGCATGGTTAACGCCAGCGAGTCATTACTGACTTCGTGTTACTTGTATAATGTGAACGTGTCACTAGAGACATGATCACATCAACACAAGCATGTGAAGAAAGACATCTAGAATAACATATTTTAGTCCATCCAGAGGGATGACTTTCATCGGGGTCGATGAATAGAGGCGGCTAGGGTTAGCCGCCATAGTTAGGTCATGGTACTTTTAGGGAAGATATAAGTTAGAATCTCACTTTTGCTTTCATTACTACACATTTTGTGTTAGAGTTCTACAGTTTTAGAGATTAACATGTTAGATTGTTAAAGTATGACTGTATGAGTTATAGAGGTGTTGGAGTTTTACAAGTTTTTCTTCTTTCTTTGCAATTTCTCTTCTTCACATTTTGTGTTAGAGTTCTACAGTTTTAGAGAGTAACATGTTAGATTGCTAAAGTATGAGTTGTAGAGGTTTTGGAGTTTTACAAGTTTGTCTTCTTTTTTTGCAATTCTTAGGTTGTTCAAGAGTTGCATCGTGATGATCATCATCACAGTTTGATTGCATGATGTGCCTTATTAAACTCAGCGTGTCCGTGGTAATGTGTGTTGTGCAGATCAAGAAAAACCGAGCATGAGGAAACCCAGAAAGTTACTCTACGGCGGCTAGGGTTTCTGCATCAAAAGTGACACGTTTGTCAAAAGAGACATAGGTTGTGTTAAACACTGTTTTTAGAGACGTTATCATATAGAGTACTTGAATGCGTCACTATTGACGTAGGTTTAACGCTAGCGCGTCACTTTTGACGTAGTGTAACGCAAGGAGTACCCTAGCACATAGCACATATATGTAGCCTTTATGCTTTATGCTACTCAATACTTGCAACTTTGTATCAGTGGCTAATTTTCCATCTAATACAGCGAAAGCACTGACCAGCTTTATATTGTACTCCATTTCGTGTATGTTTCTGTCAGAGTGTGTTATGTTTGACGTTGCATTTACGTTATCGAATGTGTCATGTAACGTCACTTTTAACGTTTTCATTTCCGTCATATTGTGTCATGTTGTGTTTCTTTTTACACACGTCTTCCATCGAATTGCGTCGAATGGATGACGTGGCGAACGTCATCCTACATCTTGTGTCTTTACTCGAAACTCGCTAAAACACGTGACATTCGTGTTTAAGTGCGTCAACTTTGACACAAGGCCCTGTTTCTTTTCACACATAATTTGATAACGTGAATGTCACCCTACGTCTAAAGACACATCCAAAACGCGTTAAAACAAACGACATTTGTGTTTAACAATATTAAACAACGTCTAAGGATGTTTTGGAAATCGCGTTTGAAACAGAGGACACAAGTGTTCCTCAACGTCAATGTGGACACTATCTCCTGTTTCTTTTGACACAAATTCCGAACTTCTTTCCCATTCCAGGATGTGGCCACGTGTCATGATCTCAGCCACCGAAATTCAAATGCCACGTCAGATTTCCGATGCCACATCAGATCAGATTTCATCCATCACAAGGATGAAGACTTGTCCCACGTGGCATGTACAAACGCGGGAAAAGCTGACGTGGAAAGTAATTTACTTACCAAGTTACCGACCTTCGGTAACTTACCCAACTGGAAAAATGTCATTTTAACACCGTGTCATAAATCATTTGTCCCCGTTAACATTTTTTAACACTACACTTTAAACTCAAAAGACGTCCGTGACATTTTCGATTTATTTGCGTCACTTTTTCTGTCCGCGTTAAACCACATTAAACTGCGTTAAAAATAGTGTCCGAGGACCCTGTTTTCCTCTAGTGCAGACAATTAAATCCATCAAGCAACTCATCATGTCGAATACCAAATCCAGATGCTACATACTCATAAATGCAGGAAAACACCTCAACACACCTCCAGATAACAAAGTACCAAGTTGGCTCCTTCCTTGCACCTGCAACATACGTCAATGCCACTACAACGCAAGATTTCGACCAGACTGACTATGTGTAATGGGCCTCCCACATCAAGGCACACCCCCACAACACCCCAATGATACCATCATCATCCAGTACATCGAATTCACATATTGTAACAATAGATTCCCACACGAAACCATCACTAATAAAACCGACAAATACCAATCGCTACTAGACTCAATAGCTGCTCGTGGATGGAAAGTCAACCCACTTATAGTCATCACCTCAGGCGCTAGGGGCACAACTCACACTCCATCCATGACCGCCCTTGAAACTACATTCAAACTCACCAAACAACCAATATATAACACATTTAAATCAATCAATACCATAGCCATACAACACGCCGCCCTAATACTTCTACACAAACGGCAACTAGAAAACCACCAAACTCTCCCGACCAACCCAACACCACCTTAAATAAAATATTATTAAAAAAGGGAAAAAAAAAAAAAAAAAAAAAAAAAAAAAAAAAAAAAAAGAAGAAGAAGAAAAGAAAAGAGAAGAAGAAGTAATGGTACAAACCACAGTTGTTAGCAGCGCACTGCTTGTCTCAGATTTCCGGGTAGGGACCGGGTGGTTGATACTGCTTTCCTGCCTTATAAACTCACAGACAGCCCCAAGCCATGCATACTGCTCCAACGAGCCCGACAAGATTCGAACTCGGACCAGCACGACTACAAACGTCCCATACTTCAACCACCTTAGGACTGCACGGCTTGGTGACCACGAAATCCCTAAAACCACATTTTAACATTCATACCTCCCAAACAACCCCCACCACAAACAACACGTAATTCGTTATAATGGGAATATTCAGATTATCAAATTAAGCTTGAGTTGAGCCAAATGTACATTTAGCTCGACTCCACCCAAACCCACATTTCTCAAAATCACTGTATAATACCATTATAACGAATTACGTGTTTAACCGTTTTATGTAGGTTACCCTAGACTTAGTCTAGCCTCTGCCACGTGTGTCGTTAGTGGCTATTCCCGAGAGGGGTGAGTAGTTTTGTTCTTTTACCTCTTTGTCTTGTGGCCATCGAGGTAATGACATTACGAACAGACACTGTATTTACGCCAATCTTCAATTGAAGATTGGAGTTCTTATCTATCTATCTATCTATCTATCTATCTATCTATCTATCTATCTATCTATCTATCTATCTATCTATCTATCTATCTATCTATCTATCTATCTATCTATCTATCTATCTATCTATCTATCTATCTATCTATCTATCTATCTATCTATCTATCTATCTATCTATCTATCTATCTATCTATCTATCTATCTATCTATCTATCTATCTATCTATCTATCTATCTATCTATCTATCTATCTATCTATCTATCTATCTATCTATCTATCTATCTATCTATCTATCTATCTATCTATCTATCTATCTATCTATCTATCTATCTATCTATCTATCTATCTATCTATCTATCTATCTATCTATCTATCTATCTATCTATCTATCTATCTATCTATCTATCTATCTATCTATCTATCTATCTATCTATCTATCTATCTATCTATCTATCTATCTATCTATCTATCTATCTATCTATCTATCTATCTATCTATCTATCTATCTATCTATCTATCTATCTATCTATCTATCTATCTATCTATCTATCTATCTATCTATCTATCTATCTATCTATCTATCTATCTATCTATCTATCTATCTATCTATCTATCTATCTATCTATCTATCTATCTATCTATCTATCTATCTATCTATCTATCTATCTATCTATCTATCTATCTATCTATCTATCTATCTATCTATCTATCTATCTATCTATCTATCTATCTATCTATCTATCTATCTATCTATCTATCTATCTATCTATCTATCTATCTATCTATCTATCTATCTATCTATCTATCTATCTATCTATCTATCTATCTATCTATCTATCTATCTATCTATCTATCTATCTATCTATCTATCTATCTATCTATCTATCTATCTATCTATCTATCTATCTATCTATCTATCTATCTATCTATCTATCTATCTATCTATCTATCTATCTATCTCTTTTTTCCATTTGTAGTTATTAAAGGAAATGGAATATTTCTTACTTATTAGTGAGACCTTCTAATTTTTTTGTACTTTTGATGTCTTAAGGCATGTGTTATTTGAGTATGACATAATCTTAGGTATAAAATTTTGAATATAAAGAATGTAAGATTTGTGTCGTATAAATGAAATTAAAATTGTTGTACAAAGAATTACAGCAACCAAACTTTTATTATACACTTATTGTAATTAGATATTTTCAATCATTGACACATTGATTGAGATCGACACATTTTGATATTTGTATAATTTATGATACTTAGTCATTTAAATGAATTAAGTGTTGTGATTTTATTTGAATTAATAAAAGGTGGATAAAAATAATGCTTCACAAATAACCCATTGTTTACTTTAATCAACGATGTATTTCTCAAATATTTAATCCATCTTCTGTTATTTTTCATTTTAAAAAAAAAAGAAAAAGAAAAAAAAAAGAAAAAGAAAAAATAAAAGGCCACGAAGTCTTTAAGTTGTTTTACACATATGAAGTCAAATATCACATTTAAAGAAAAATCCTATACTATCCACTCAACAAAAAAACTATAGATATTTGAAAGTTATTATTTTTACTACATAAAAATGCCCCATGCACTCTACCAACTTCAAGTTAAAATATATTCTCAGTATCTCATGTGGTTATAAGCTTAGGAGACAAAGAGGTGCAAATGAATTTCAATGACTTTACTCATAGGAAACTCATTGCACAATATCCCTTGCTCAATTTCCATGTCCACTTCAAAAAGCCGTTTAACCCCATTAAAGTGTGCGTCTAAGCTAGTCTCCATGTTACTATCTGCTCGGATATCGACTAGGTACAAACGCTGATTCCTTTAAACGTATGGACGTGTGCATCACTATTTAAAGCAATGAAGGCCCGCAAGAGTAATTGTATTACGTAATTGATTCTCATATTTGGTCACTCCAATCCGCAAGAGTGACTGTATTAAGTAATAAGTTGTTATATCTAGTTGATCTAATTAGTGATGTGACTTGACTGTGCCATATGTTAATATAAATAACTCAATAAAATTTATGCATATTAGAGATAGTGTCTACTTGGTTACACAAGTAAGGCTATCCTACTTTTGGCTTACTTGCTCCTATTTCTAGAAATTATATTTAGAAATTATATTTAAATAATAACTCACAATATGCATGTTCATATTATTATATTATGGAAGAGAGACAAAAACTTGCACAAATGGAATACCAATATTGCATTTGATTCTAGGTTACAATTGATATTCAACTAATTATGGACAAATTCATAGTCCAGAATTGATGTCGGTTGTCCGCCGATATTACCTTAAGACTCCATCAGTAATCTTTGAAAGGTCATAACTCAATCAGATTTTGTTTAAATTGAACATATGAGGTGTTTCTTAAAAAAACGTAGATGTCAAAAAAGACCTCGTATGTCTAATTTGGACAAGATTTGACTGAGTTATGATCTTCTGAAAGTAGCAGACGTGGAGATGTATCGGCTGGCCACCAATAAAACCAAGGTTCTTCATTAGTTGCAAAAAGTCTATAAGTTGGAAGTAACTCCATAAGTTGTTAAATATAGGTTTTACATTTAATTACTAAAATTTCAAAAAATGATTCAATTTGAAGTTTGCTAAATTTTCAATCAAATAGATCTAAATTATGAAATAAAATGATTTTCACATAAAGTTTCAATAATAAGTATTTGGACCCATTATGGTTGCAATACAATATCTATGAAAGATTTCACTTAACACTTTTCATCCTCTAAAAAAATACTGGACCAAATTAAGGTTAAAATTTTTATTTACGTGGTGGGGTGTGGGATCTTACGAAGTATTCTTGATTGTCCTTTGATATAAGTCCGTTTTATTTCAATTTCTACCAAAAGGAAAAAAAAAAACAAATACTTTAGACCTCCAACATTTATTCTTGAATTTTTCATGGAGAATCCTTGTGACAATATGTATGAGCCTAATTGATCGCCATTTAAATTCAAAATTGGAGTGGTGAATAGTGCCTTCACACTTCATATTATGATCAAATTGTCAACCTACACACATTTTATTCAGATTAAGGCATCAATGAAGCCTCAACACTTTATACACAACCTAATATGTTGACTCTTTAAGATTTATGAATACTTTTTAGTGAAAAGAAGCAATTGACTTCAATCTATAAAGGATAAGACAAACATATTGGATCCGATTGAAAAATTTGAAGCCTTACCACAAAGTTATAAAAAACTAGTTACATGGAAAAAATGATGTTTGAGTTGGATATTACATGCAACTTATCATTCAGGTAACCGGTTATTTTACAAGCCTCGAGATTCAAATATGGCGAATTTTTTTTGACAACATTTTGTAGGCTAATGTATAAACCAATGAACTTCAAGCATTAATATTCCACTTGCAGCCCCTTGAAATATCCGCCATCAATTTTTTTGTAATGCTAGTAACAAGGGGGAGAGTCACCCCTAATTCAATTTTGTCAATCTCCAACTTAGGCATTTATTGTCAAGCCAGGAGTAGATAATATATTCTTGTGGTATCAAAGTTTAGAATAGAAGATTCAAAACATAACATGACATCATAAATTTAGAAAACGAGCCTTTTGATAGCCTATGTCAAAAAAATGAAACCACTAAGTATGAGAACTGAACGGCTAGACTCCTCGTTCAAAGTGGCCCTTACACGACTGGATGAGAGGCAGTGATAATACAGAGTGTGATATTAAAGAGGCCGGGTCGTGTACAAGGAATGAAGAAGCTCCAGCAGCTTTCGTATAGCAAAGCAAAGTGAGTCGACGTCCCTGTTTCCGGCGGTTTGAGTCTTAAACCCTACTACAGTTGCCGAGATTGCAGGCAGCATTCGACCTGCAAGCAATTCCATCACGATGCTATTGATGTCATGAAATCATCGCTTCATTATTAGCAATAGGCGATCGTGGTGATCGCCATGGACACCAATTTCGGCAAGAATCGTCGAGGAGGCGCTGCTTACGAGCTTCTCAAAATCGATACCACCGGAGACGATGATGAGCAAGCCTCGCCGCCGGTAACGGCGATGGAGGTGAAGCTTAAGGGCAACAAGCGACGCAAGCACAAAAGCCGCAGCCACAAATCGCACCACAACACTGAATTAGCACCGCTTCCAGAGGAGACGACGACTTCTTTAGGTCTTGTTACAATTCAGGAATTGTTTTTGCCTCGCGCGGATGGAATTATTGCCGTGGAGCCGCGAATTCATGTGGATTTTGGTGAAGCTCAGTTTCAAGATTCTGCACAGGAGTTTCAGTTTGAAGCTACGAAATCCGCCGATTTGCGTTTGTTATTGACTAATGGATCCGTTGAGAGGCCGCTAAATTTAGACTTAGGGCTTGATGCAAGTTCATCGACAATTGATGGACGAATGCGAGGATTGTCAGGACAAAGCTCCCCTGTTGTGAATAGCATTCGTGGTGGAAGTGGTACTGTATTTCCAGAGCTTAGGCAGCGGACTGCAGCCGATAGATCGCCTGACTCTCCCGTGCAAGGAAATGGAGCGGAGGGAAGCTCAAAGTCTACTTTGACGAGGGTAGTCTCATTCAAGAAGGCAGATGGTGATGGACTTGAGCAGCTTCCTGGCCAGAAAACTCCTCCTCCTCGTACTTTGTTAACAAGCTATGAGACTCCTCATTTGACGGAGTGGGAGAGATTAATGGCTGCCAATTCAGAATGTAAGTGCGCAATTGTATCAATTATATTGTATTGAGTCCTTTTACTAGTAGCTATGGCTTGGACACAGGTTTGAATTGATCCTTGGCTCTTGAGAGATGTCCTCTGTGTCAGTATACAGCAGTGTTTGTGGTTTTTGTATCATACTTCAGTGTTGATTATGGCGTTATCTATCTTTTGACAGTCCTGTAAGTGAAGGAATTGAGCTCCTCTGTTGGGGGAAGTTATCAATCTTTGAACTAGTTGTGAGTTTTGGAAGTGCATGCTTCACAGTTTTCTATGTTCTTTGGGTCAATGTATGCGTGCATTTTGTGCAGATCCAACGGCGGTTGACATATCACCAATAAATTATTTGCGGGGTGAAATTGAGAGGGGGAGCATGTCCGAGCGACATACATCAGCGGGTATACAACAGCGGCGGGAGCGTATATATAACACAATGTTTCATGTACCGTGGAGATGTGAGCTGGTGAGTACTTTAGCATTCATCTTCTATACTCTCGTGGTGCTGTGTGGAGTTTCTGCACTAAAACCCTGCGATTTACATGTTCTATGGCGAGCACATCAATTTCTTCAGACTCTGTTTGTAGTTTTACATTTCTTCCTCGGTTTTGACTAGAGTATATTTGCAAGCCCGGGGCTGATGTTTTCTTGCGTGGTTTGGAATGGTTGCAGCTTATCGACGTTGGGTTCTTCGTATGTTTAGATTCCTTCCTTTCGCTGTTCACAGTGATGCCAGCCAGGATCCTTATGTTCCTCTGGCAGCGAATCATACATTGGAGGTGAATTTTCAACCCTGATTCTTTGGTTCATGTATTTCTCTATGTATCGGTGGGTCCAGTTTTTTCAAGAGAATGTTAGTGGGCGTATATATAAAGTTCCACTTTTGAATAACGGCAGTCTTGTAGATATAAAGAAGCAGATTTCCAAGTAGTGTGTCCTTTACGTTTTTAGTAATCTGTACGTTTTCAATGGTCTTACTCCATTGAAGCGGCTTATGTATCGCTTCAACCAATTAGTGGTAGATGGTTAGTTTGAATCTAAACTGGACGTTTGTGTTCTTATTTAACCATCAGAACTGAGAGGTGAGTGTCTGAGAAGTGAGTTCAACTAAATTTACTCAAGCAATTAAACTGAAATTTTTGAGACAGGGAATTTCAGAGACCACATGCTGCTGAATTGACCGACTTTGCCTCTTTGTTAATTCTTGTGCTGGGTGTGGCGGTTTTACAGCAGGCTGGTACTTCCTCTTTCCTCTGCTTGATTTGTAGTTGCTACAGAATCGTGGGAATCGTAACTCAAGAGGATAATGATTAGGTTGTTGTCTGATCGCTTATCTAAAGCGTTTTGAAGGTAGATAGACTTCAGTTTGGCTCCTGTTTTAGATAAGCACAGGTGCTCTCAATTCCTTACCATGGAGTGGCAAGTGCAGATATTAGTTTCATATATCACTATATTCGAGGTCAAGCCACTATCAAGCTGTACGTTGTCTTCAACTGTCTTGAGGTTTGTATCCCACTTAAAATAGTCTCAAAAGAGACTATTTGGTATGAGCTTTGCAATTTTGTATTTTGAAAGCCCTCCCCCCCCTTGCACCCTAGCAGTATGCGACTAATTCATGTGGACTTTATGCAGATTTTTGACAAGTTATGTCAATCTTTTGGAGGTGACGTGCTCCAGATCCTTCTCAATTCTGCCGTTGCCATCGGAGAGTGTCCACCGGAGAGGCTATTCAAGCAGTGGGCGCAGTTCTTTTTGGACGAAAGCATCGCCATTGCGTCTTTTCATATCCTTTCAAATTGAGCTTAAAGCTAAAGGGGTCGATAATAAGAGCCGAGTTTCTCGTGTTTTCTTTCCTCTATAAAATGCTTGAGGTGATACAATGTTGCCGTCTCCATGTAGTAGAACAGGATTGACATCCGTAAGCAAGCAGTCGTTAGAATTCCTCCAAAATTATTATCATATGTTATTTCCTTGACTGCAATATGCACTGGTGCATTCTCTTATCATAATGTCGCAAGCTATCACAGTTTCAGCAGCCATCAACTCCCAGAGCAATGCGCTGCTCACTCTCTTGATTTCGAACAATTTTGCCGAAATCAAAGGCAATGTCTTTAAACGGGTCAGCAAAGAGAATATTCACAAGATGGCTTATCATGGTACTGTTCCCTTTTCATTCATGAAGCAATCTTTTAAGCCAAGAAGATCTTTATAAATGTGGTGTAAGTAACATGGTGATCGTCTTTGCAGACACTGTGGAGCGATTTCACATTATGGCACATCTTGTATTTGTTTTGGCTCAGAACATCCAGAACACCGAGGAATTTTGGCTCTGGAGTTTTGTCTATGTACGTGTATTCTGCCCTTTGTGGAAACCTCACTGAGTTTGGCTTGGAACATGGCTCTAACTTCCATATTAAACCTGAAAATTACGTACTTGTTTCTTTTCCAATGTGTTTTCTGCTTCTAACGGAGTGGCCATTGAAACGTGTACAGAATGCAGGGATGGTGCTCTTATGTGAAGTTCTTGTTGATGTAATCAAGCATTCTTTCTTGGCGAAATTCAATGAGATAAAACCTGGTGCATACTCGGAATTTCTCCAAGCTCTTTGTAAGCAGGTACTAAAGCAATCCTCGCTTCGAATATTCCAGAATATCTACAGGGACCCAAATCTGGCAGTACACAAGATGATATTCACTGCTGCTACTCTATATAATCAGGGTTTGCTGTAACATATAACTGTCGATGAACTTTTTTACTGAACAAACAACCAATGATACAACTTCGAGAGGGGCAATCTTTTGGTCAGTAAAGTAATGTATCTAATATTAGAGTGGTTAACATTAGATATCAGCTTCACTGTAGCGATGTTAACGTGTTCTTATGTCTGCTACAGACGCTGAATAGTCAATCGCACGAAGTGCACAAGACACTTCACTTCGTACCGCTTGCCCCTGCCTGTGTGGTGAGCAATTCTTATTGAGCAGTTATTTTATAGTTTTGTGGATGTGCAGTTTTAGTCTTAAGAAGGTTATCGCTACCTATGAAACTTTTTCCTTCAATATTTTGCAGGTATTAAGGGTCTTGATCCCACTGTACGCGACTTTCCTTCCTCAAGGGCCATTCGAGCAAAGAGTTGTTGCAATTCTTATTCTTGGTGGAGGCACCTACATCATTCTTCTGGCCTTGAAGATACTAGTTGGTCTAGGCTTGCAGATGCATGCTGCGTGGTATCTGAAACGATGTAAACACAAAGAAAGTGACAGTGATCATCCACATGCAGATTGAAGTCTGAGCCAGGTTCGATGTATATTGGGCCAGAGTTGCCCTGTTTCGTTAGATTTTTTGCCCAATCAATTTTGGTAAGCAGTAAATAAGGTTGCTTATGCAGAGGTATGCCTAAGTATGTAGAACGATTTATGAGGAATTTAGTGATAGAGCTTGGCTCTGTTTTGACGAAGCATCTTAAGGTGTTCGTTCTCATTTAGTGTACCGTATATACTTAATTTATTCATCATTCTGATCGCTACATTGATAAGGATGAATTCAGCGTATGAACTCACTTTTTTACTTCTCGTCTGTCTGAAGGAGGATATATTTGGAGTGCCTTTGGAAACTGATAAATTCTCATGAGTATGTGCGTCGGAGTGGCATGAAGCATTTTACTGGTTTTGAGCAGTTGTTGCATTTTATGGAAGTGTTATCTAAATAGGCCCTTGAGAGCTTCGATGTTATTTTGTGAAATTAATAAAATTGTGAACGAAGTAGTGTAAGTCCGTTGTTTGTTCTTGTTGAAAAGTCTCATTGTGAGAAATAGACAAGTCTCATTGTGAGAAATAGACAAGTCTCATTGTGAGAAATAGACAGCTTCAACCCATCTAAATAGCTGAAGTAGCTGCAACTACCCGCAAAATCAGAACCCCTGAAAGATTAGTTAGCTACAACTCTTTTTTAAGGCCACACGTGAAATATGCAGTCAGCTACTAAGTAAGCTAGTTATAGCTCTTTTTCAGGGCTGCACAGAGAATATGCGGTTAGCTATAGGTTACTATATTTTTTGACAATGACATGTCAACAATTGTCAATAATGTTGATAGTTACCAACCCTAATGGGTAGTTGAAAGAGGTGTGTCTGGTATACTTCTGGTTGCATGCATTTCCCTCTTTATTCTTGTATTACTTCTTTTTGTAGTGTATTTGATTCCCATGGAATACTCTTGATGAATTCTGAACTTGGGTCTATGTGACTGGCATTAGTAGAAGCAATGCATGAACTGCCTTATTGAATTAGCCATCTCGAAAGCCCAACTAAAACAAAAGACATAGTATCCAACCATGACACAAAAACAAATGATTTCGACACCAAGCTTGAGCTGTATTTGAGTAGCACTTTGCAATCTGATCTCTATTTTCTTAGGACCACATTAAAAATCTAGTTAGCTATAGCTCTTTATCACAGTGAAAGCAAAAAAAAAAAAAAAAAAAAAAAAAAAAAAAAAAACTACACTCAATACGTAGTATTGGAAACGGTAATAGCGGATGGATACATATAAATCTTATAATTTTTATTAAACATCTTATATATAAAAACATCTTATTTATAAAGAACAAATAAATTTTATAGATTGTGGCACTTCTTGGCCTTGGAAGTATCGTAAGTGTTGGCCAATGATCTTCTGTAATTGTATAAATAATTGGTCAACACTTCGTGTACCATCAAGCCCCAACGCCAAACCACATCTTATCATAGCTTTTCTCGCACATGAAATGTTGTCATGGTCTACCTCCCTATTAACATCATCAACGCAAAGAGCGACTTACTCAAGAAAAAAACGTTTGCTAGGATTGATAATTTTTCTTGACCGTTGACCACCCAAACATGGTTGATCTTGCCATCCATAGGCTTGTATCAATTCAATTTATTTTGCTTCCCATCTCCTAGTCGGAGAGTCCTTAATTTTTGAAATTATAAATGTGTCAACAGGTTGACACAAGTGAGTAGAACATCGAGGTAAGTAACATAATTTGGTATTTTCAAAGTTAGAAATTCTTCTAGCCTAGGTGTTAGTGTGTGGCCACTACAATTGTCCAACCAATTGTTGACCATGAGGATGACCTTGATATCCATAGGGATCCTAAAAAAAACTCAGGCATAATAGAATGATCCATCCAACCTTTTCGACCAGACCCTATAAGTAACTCCAAGAATATTGTCATTTAACCCCTGAATAGGATTGCTCATTTACCTATAAATGTAGGTAGGATTCATACTCCAAATCAAAAGAACAATTATCACTCCTTCAAAAAAGTAGTCAGGATAGTTGTCATTTCAAAATAGGAATATTTGATCCATTGTACACAATGTTCTATACCATTCCTTCCCTCACATCGTTAATAATTGCTACAAGATACTAATTTACAATCATTCCTCGATTCTACTCAACCTTCTATTTCAAAAACTTACTAACATCAACCGGGAGTAGGCGGTTCTCTTAGGGTTTACTCCTCTTTGTCGAACGATGAAACCCAAATTAGCTGACGAGCGTACATTTCAATGCAGTGCTCCGTTGCTGAGTCAATTCAATCATTCATGAAAAATACTTAACCTTCGGGTTCCACATCGATCCCACACATGATTCCACACGCATTGGACTTGAGATTTCCATCTTGTAGCAATTCTGGAGAAAATCTACATGGAGAATGTGTCGAAGAAGGGTGGAAAATTGGAGGCACGACCCGAAGATGAAGTCGAGCAATGCATTCCAAAGACGAAGATCGAAGCAGGAAGTGAAAGAGTAGGAAGGAATTTTTTGTCAGGAACCTCAAAACCTGCACGAATTTCTTTCGAGGGAAACATTGGAGTCGGCAAATCCACCATTTTGAAGCTGCTGCAATCACATCCACTCTTGCGAGAGTAAGTCATTTTCGTGTTTGCTCGCGTAATCGTCTCATTCCGATGATTCTGAGTTTCGATTATGTTATCGCAGAATTACAGAGATATTGCAAGAGCCTATCTGGGAGTGGCAGAATGTCAATGGCACGAATCTCAACATGCTCGACGCTTTCTACAAAGATCCTAAAAGGTCCGTCTCGGATGATGTGTCTATTCTCTCAACTTAATACCTCAGTCTCAAATGGCGTTTCTTGTTTGAAATTAGATTTTTGTGAACTGTGATTGATAAGGTATTGGCAACAGGTACGCCTACCTGTTTCAGAGCTTTGTATTTACAACGAGATTTCTGCAGCAAAATGCAGCGGCTTCTCAATCGAAAGCAGCCCTGTTGCTAATGGAGCGATCGGTGTTAACTGATCGCTGTGTGTTCGTGGAGACTGCCACGGAGCAAAGTTACTTTGATCCCCTTGAAGCCGCTGCTTATGATGCTTGGTACGATGGCGTTGTGTCAACACTGCCAAATGTGGTGTGTATCCATCTCTCTGCCTCACAACATCCTAATTCACATCCTTCAAACGTGCTCTTCAGGGCACAAATTAAGAAACTTGACATTTCTGTGAACAGGTGCCGGATGCTTTCGTCTATCTCAGAGCTGATCCTACCGTATGCTATGAACGATTAAAAGCACGGTAAGCACCTTACCAAGACCTAAATCTGATGAAGACATTTTCAAAGCATTGCATCCATTTCATTTGCTGCTTTTTATCTAACTATTGCTCCTATTCACAAGAAAATGAGCAATTGTTCGTGTATGTAGCACGAATTTCTTTTACGAGAATTGTTGGTTGTGCAGAGCACGGTCAGAGGAAGCAGAAATCAGCTTGGAGTACCTTCAGTCACTCCACTCCAAGCATGAGAAGTGGTTCATAGAGAATGCCTTTGACAATGCTGGTAGAGTCTCTCTTGTTCTTTGAAAGCTTGTGTTTACAGGGTCTCTTGTGAATAAGAATCTTGTAACTGAAAGATGCACGATTGCAGGAGATTGGGGTGGCAAGTCTAAGGCGGGGTATTTCAGCTCAAGTGCAAAGACACCAGCTGTGATTCGAGGTCGTCCCGTCTTCGTGGTTGATTGCACCAAGACAATGGAGTATGACAAACCGTCGAAAGAGGTTGACCGTGTAGTTGAGGAGATCGTGAGTTTCTTGCTTGATCGGTAGTTCTCCAACAATTTGTAAATAAATCCCAATTCAGGTTTTGAATTCACTTTGAGATGAGCTGTAAGTAGTGAAGAACAAGACGGAGTACTCGTTCATTATGTTTTCCTTTGATGATTCTGCAATTGAAGAAGAAGTTGTTTCTTTTTGCATTGATAGTTGTAGGATACATTGGACTCTATAGATTTGCATAGATCTACATTGGACTTGCATAGATTTGAATTATTTTCATAGATCTATAGTGGACTTGTATAGATTTGAATTGCAGTTGAAGAAAACACAAATTTCATAGTGCTGTAATACAGGACATGGGGCGTGTATATGTTGTTCAGAGAGATATTATCACACAGTTGTATACGAGATGTTGCCCTTAGAATGTTGAACTCCCATTGTTATATGTTGTGTTCACAAGCATGCACTCATATTTTGCACTTCTTTTTATGTCTACACATGCATTTGCATTTCCTTTTCTTTCTATTATCTAACTTAATATTGTGTAGGATTATATACATTTACACAAGATTTTCTTTGATTACTTCTTCATATTTGCAAATTTTGGAACAATCTATTGTTTGGTATATACTACACTCTTGTTGTAGGTATCAGCGATCATATGGGTATTGAGAAGAGGCCTAGTTGTGCTACTTATGCATGTTTCTTGTTATGTTAATTATTTTAACAATGTCATTAATTGTAGTTTACTTTATTCATACCATGCTTTTTATGAATTTGTATAAGTTCTAATCATCAAAATTGAAAAGAAAAAGAATAATGTTCATAGTTTATAATTGAGTTTTTGAGCAAGTTTTTATATTGTCTATAAGTTTTTATTTTTTGTAAATGTGCATGTGCACAATTGTTGAACATATATAGCCAATTTGATATTATAGTGGTGCGTAGACACTTAGTTTTGAAATTTTGAATTTGAAAAACGTGCTATTGTTGTGATTCTTGTGTTCTAATAAAGGTATCAGTCTCTAAACAATAAAATATTCAAGAAATTTGACTTTAAATAAAATATAAATTTTGTCGATCTAGCATTCTAGCCTTGAGGTACATTTGCTAAAATGTCATGGAAAATATATATTCTGAAAGTGCATGGCATAATTTCATGAATTTTGAAAGTGCTAATTTTTTTGGAAAATCTTTACTAAGAAATTTTGATATTTTTACTGATACTGTGAAGTAAGTAATGTTCTGATTTCTGAAAATGTAAATACAATTAATGGAAATTTATGAGATTAAAAAAAATACCCCATTCAACTCTTGCACTAAAGAAGAGTGCTAGGTCACTTGAGGAGTAACTTTCTATCTCAAGTAGACCAAATTATATTTCGGAAAAGAATGAATTGTGCAATTTAGTTGAATTTTGGAGGTATAAATTATAGATTGGTGTCGTGGTCATAGGCCCTCGTCCTCTGACAACAACGTGAGCGACAACATCGAAGGAGGATACCCGCATGATACCCGGATCGATCGATCGATCGACACCCGGCGGAATGGCGAGAAAGGCAAAAAGCAAAAAGGAAGACAGGCAGAGGGGGGGAGAGACGGAAGGCAGGCAGGCAAAGAGCGGGACCGGAAGGCAACAGCACAGAAGTCGTCAGTAATCAAGCGCTGGATGGCTATGGATGCCTGCCCTTGTGCCGATCGCCACAACCAAAGCTGCAGCCCGCCATAGCAACTGCAGCCTCTAGCCAAGGAGAGACGGGAAACAAGCGAAAGCTCGGGAAGGAAACAGGCAACCAAGCTGAGCTTTACAGGACGAGGACGACCCTCGCTCTTTCCCTTCCCTTCCCTTGGCTCGCGGTTGCACCAGCAGCAGCAGAAGCTCTTATCCTCCGCCCGCCAGCCACAAGTGGGAATGGGCCCTCCTCTCTCCTTCCCCGTGCCCGCCATCCTCGTAGCGCACCAGCGAGACCAGCACCTCCATCGCAACTCGTCGCTGCCATCGCTGCCTTTCTTTTCCATCAACAACAAGGTCCCTTCCCGTCCCCCACTCCTACTCCCTCCCCCTTCCCCGCCTCCCTAACCCTAACCGAACTCCCACTCCCTCTCCCTCTCTCTCCAAGCGCTCTCTCTTCTTCCCTCTTCTCTTCTCTTCTCTTCTCCTGCCTAGGGTTACCTCGCCCTTCCGTTCCGCGCTTGGTCTTTTTGTGTGAGAGGAGGCCGTGCCGTGCTTATGCTTGTTTGAGGGAGAGAGATTACAGGTGTGAGCGAGGGAATTTAGGTGTGAGGTGTGTCAATGGAGAGACAGGAGGTAGAGAGAGAGGAGCCTGGTAAGGGAGTGCGAAGGCCGCGCTCGGATGCGGCTCGACGGCCGCGGCCACAGCCTGCGTTGGATGTTTCTCACGCTTCGTTTGACTCTTACAGGGAGCGGAGTGATCTTCCCAACGCGGCGCATGAACGGAGACCGGGGGAGAGATTTGTTGACGTAAGGAAGCTTTGCTTTTGATGACGAGTCTTTTTTTGCATTGTGTAAGAGCAGGATTCTTTTTGAAATTTGTCGGAGTAGTGATTGTGTTCGTGAGGATTTTTTTTGACGGAGATTGTACTGTGGCAGGTGATGGATGTCGGAGGGAATCGTACCGACCCTGGGCCTGATAGGAAGGATCCCAGGAAGGACGATAAGTATTACAGCCGGCATTCAAGCAAGGATCAACCTGCGTCATCTGGTAGGCACTTTTCAAGGGCAGATAGGGGTGATAAGTATGAAGGTGAAGGTCGGGGTGGAAGAGATGAATACAGGGCAGTGAAAGATGTTGGAAGGTCGAGGGATTATGACTCTCGATCTGGAAGAGATGAGCGGGGTCCTAGATACAGCGGAAATGGATTCCAGGATAACGGAAGAGACGGTGCATACCGTGGGGGTGAAAGGAGGGAGGATGCAAGGCGAGACGAACGACGAGCTGCAGAGGACGTTGGAAAGCACAGTTCTCGGAGAGATGATTACAGAGATAATAAAGCATTTCTAAGGAAGGATAACAAGTTCAGCGAGAGAAGGCCGTTTCATGGAAAAGAGGATGTGAAACAAGAGAGAGGGGATCGGAGAGAGAGCAATGGGGGAACGAGGAGGCCAGAACACGGTGAAAGAGGGAAGAGGCTCGAAAAGAGTATGAAGGATATTGTTGATGCGGAACGACCTGTTATGGATGATATCGATGAGTATCTCGGTAACAATGAGAGGAATAGACCTGGGAGATTTCGAGGGCGTGATGACTTTGACAATGGAAAAGAGAGGTTGTCAAGTCACACACATCGTCTTAGCGGGGGTGAAAAGCACGGCTCAAGGGAGTTGAATATGAAATCAACTGAAAAGGATGGTTCCGAACAAAAGCCTGGGGGTTTCACGAAGCTTAAGCTGAAAGTTGGAGGAGTCACTCACACCATTGTTTCGGACTCCGCAAAGAAGGCAGACGGTCCCGCTACTTCTGTAGCCAACAAACCTCGAGAGTCTGAATCTGCAGGCGCGAACAAGCGAAGGAGACAACGGTTGATATTGCAGGTAATTCTTGCTTCACAGAGTAATTATATGCCTATCTGATCAAGAAATTTTCTAGTTTGTTGACATGGCCGCCTGGTTCTTCTGCAGGATCAGTCGGATGACGATGAGGGGTTCGATTTTCCACCTCCCAAAGTTGCCAAGAAAACCGAGAGCTTCAGCCCAGGCTATGGAGCAAAAAGCGAGCAGAAGACACCGAATGGCGTAAAAGGTAATTCCATGAGCAGATCCGAGCCACTAAAAACTTCGACGTTCAACGCGGGTTCCTCTCTCCAAGCTGTTCGAAAGAGCTCTCGTGTCCCTAAAAGGCGGGTGCTGGATGGAGACGAAGATGACGTTGAGCCTCAGAGGCCATCTGTCTTCTCTAAAGGTTAGGAAACTTTCCTCGACGTCTAGTTCCTAAATTTCATTCCAAATACTTCTTGTGTGAACGCCATCCCCATTTCTGGAGAATCTATCCAACCGTTTACTTGTAGATACGTCACCTTGTTCACTACTCCTTAGCATCTACTTCTGGAAGATCTGGGGCACTAACATTGCTCATTTGTGGGCGAAGGTGGACGGAGCATTGAGGAGGAAGACAAGGAAGAGGAAGAAGCAGAAGCTGAGTCTTCAGAGGATGCTGGTGAAGAGAGCTTCGAAGGGTTAGGTGATGAAGACGATGAAGAAGAGCCAGAATTAGCGAAGCCAGTCAAAACGCAACAAATTCGGCAAATGAAAGAAATCGGTGGTCCGGTTGTGGCTTTAACTGCTAGGCAGCGTGCAATGCAGACATCGAAAGATGCAGACTCGTCGGCTCCCTCTCTTATCGAATTTCCGGAGGGCCTTACAAATCCGCTCTCTAAAAGTAAGCTTTACGAACTTATGACGTGTGGTGTCCTTGTTCGGTGTCCACGTCGTTCCACTGGTTTGTGGAAGTTACAAATTGGGGTGTTGCTCCTGATGTGTACTAAGTGTATTCCACTGAATGTGGTGAACAGAAGGAAAGAACAATCTCTCAGAAGCGGAGAGACAAGTAAAGAGGGTGGAAGCTGCTCATCGTCGGAAACAGCAGGTCGAAAAAACTGCAAGAGATATTCAGGTACTCTTCAATCTGCTCGTTGTTGCTTCAGCTTGTAGACCTTGCGTGAGTTGTTAATTTTCGCTATATGAAGCCTCGACTTTTAAGTAACAGAAATTGACATACAAGGGTGCCATGCATTCCATTAGTTGCAGCATATGCTTACTTCTTTCGGCACTACTTAACTCAATTTCTAAGGCTGACACGAAGACTTTTGTGTTGCATTACAGGCAACTGCAATTCAGAGAATTTTGGGACAGGATTCGACACGGAAAAGGCGTGAAAATCGTCTTGAGAAACAGAGACAAGATATTGAGGAGGTTTGTTTAATTTCGGTTTTGTTGTACCCATCTTTTTCACTTGTTTATGTAGAATACATACAGAGAGCTTGTTTGTTTGTTTGTTGACGCGAGGGCTTAAGTACAGCGGGCAGCGGGCAGTTTGAAGTCACTTCAGCCTTCTCAAGTCTTCTTCATATTTTGCAGGAGAAGAAGGCAGCCGAACTTGCTCCTTCGACCAACAGTATACGCTGGAATCTTGGACCTTCTGGTTCTATTGTTTCATTTTCAGAGGACGTGGGGCTTCCAAGCTTCTTCAGTTCGGGTCCTTGCCGGTGGGTGCATACTTACATTTCCTTTGTGGCAAAGGTTCTGTCTTGGCTTTTTTGAACGTTTCCTTCTTTTGACATCTAACACCGAGATTCTGCTTCTAGGTACCCGCCACCAAGGGAGAAGTGTGCTGCTCCGACATGCTCCAACTCGTACAAATATCGTGATGGAAAATCCAATGTTCCTCTCTGCAGTCTTCAGTGTTATAAAGCAGTTCACGCTGCGCTTCCTGTTACTTCCACACACTAGATTTCTACCACAATCCCGGAAACCTCCTCCTTCGAAGCGATGCTGCTGATGAAACGCGAGTTATCAGCCACTGTGGCAATCTATTCACGTCGAGTACTTCCGGCGCATTTAAACATTTTGAGGTATGCATACCTCCAGTGTTCCATCGTGGCTGTCTGGAAATCTTTCGCATTTTGGCAACTTATCTACAAGGTGATTTGGTCTCATGATTTTGGTGTTCTTGATTGGCAGACACTGGAACAAACGAGGATTCAATGCATTGCTAGATCATCTAGTATTGGTGTTTTCAGCTCACTTACAAGTGCTGCAAATTGGCGAATGATTAATTGTAACACCTGCCTGATTGAAAAGCAGCAGGTTCAAGTGTAGGATTATTGTACAGGTGCGGATTGTGCGTGCTCATTGCATGCTGCCCGTACTCATGCTTCTGGTTCACTAGAGTACTTGCACTTTTGTGGTCCTGTGAAACCTGGATTCTTTCGCACCAACTCTGTATTCTATGAGAACATCGAATTGGAACATTGGCGTTTTGCTCCACATGCATTTCAGTCATCTGCTCTTTGAGTTCAATACTAAGATACTTTGAATTATCAGAAGGTTATGTAATCGTCTTGAGTCGGTCATTGGGACGAGCACGACTCCGATTTGTTCGTAGACCTGCAAATCCCTCTTTTCATAAGAATCAGCGTTCAACAAAGCTCCTTGAATCTCGTATACTCACAATAAATTTAGAAGGTAGAATTTGAAAATTGACACTTAATATATGGTGACTGAAATCTCAAAACCCATCTGGGTTATACGAATCTTAATTGCATAAGAAGGCATTTGGTGGTTGTGCATGCACCTATTATTTGGTGTTAGCAGTATGAAAAATTGCCTATCCTTATCCTTTCATGACAATTGATTTTGTCAAGCGACTAACAAATTCTGTATTAATAGAATCACCGAAAGACAAAATCAACCTAGTTTTTTTTAAGAAAAAGGTGCACTTTGTGCTCAAAGTGGAACATTGTCTTCATACAGAACCAACATCGAATCATTGTTGTAACTCAAGTGAAGTGCATAATAATACTGATAAATTATACATTGTAAATAACACTTCTATGAGTTTTTTCAATTAGTTGTTCCATCATCAAAAAATTATTGGTATGACATACTTGCAATTTGTAATGATTGCCACTATCATACATTGCATTCTCACATTGCACCATTGCAATTCTAACTCACTCGATCATGCATGCAACTTCCTCGCTTCCGCTCATCCATTGCCACTCTCCTCCATTCCCTACCTGCAATACGTTCCCATGGACTCGCCCAGCCAGCCATTTTTCCCTCTTCCGGAGTAGCACTCGATCACCACTGCACTCTATCATCTCCCATTGCTTCAATACCTCTAACCCTAACGTGGACTCGATCAAATCCTCCCGGCAAAGCACCTATCACTGGGCTTTAAACGGTACGAGCCTAAGAATTTCTCTCTCCACTCTTTGATTAATCATTTGAGCGATTTCTATGCAGCGGGTGAAAATCTAGGGCTTGTGGATTCTAAGAAGATTTTTATATCTGCAACTGAAGTGTGCCTCTGCAGGTTGATAATCAACCCCTCTTAATTGCTCTCTAGCTACTGTAGTAGTAGTTGATTGTCAGGTGGGATTCTTGACTAATGGTGGGAGAGGCAAGGGCCCAATGCAGCAGTGGAAGGAGAGCTGTTTGTGATCCCAATGCTGCTCCCGAACGTGACGGGCGTGTTGCACGATGAGATTCTACTTCAATCCTCATCCTGATTCGCTATTACAACCAGAAATCAACCTTTGAATTGGCTTGGTTGCAAGATATTGTGATGAAGTTTTGGAAAATGCGGAGGGTGCCTAGTACCGATCACGCTGGCATCGTCACTCAGGTACTGCAACCTTTACTCATGCACAATTAGACCTATAATAGGAAGCATTCTAACATGCAAATATCTGATTAGGATGCAACTCTGGAGAAGATGGATATGGTTACTGAAGCCAACGATGCTGCGATCAGTTTGCAATGCAGTAGAATACTCCACTACCTAGGTATCATGCTTGCATTAAAAATGCTTGGATAGATTAGGTGCAGTTTAAAGAGGAGTCAATAGAGGAAACGAGACGAGGTCTTAATCTTGTGTTCTGTACAGGTAAGCTTAACGTAAATGATGTAGTGAATGAGGTAATTGGCTGAGTAAGAGGGAATTATGGTAGTTGTCGCAGTTGAGTGTGCATTATGGTACGAGGAGGCGGTGTGGTTAAGAAGATGCTGACTGCTCTAGGAGTGAAGCGAACGGAGGTCGGACGTGAAGCATTCGTGGACAAGGCTCGTGTGGGATTGGAGCGAGAAGAACGGCGATCCTCTCATGAATCCAATGCGCAAGTTAGACTTTTGTATGTAAGGAAATTAGATTGTTGATAGATCAGCGTCGTCGTTAGACATGGGCGGGAAGTGACGCCCCGCCGTTGCCGACTAGCGTCGGCTGTCCCCTCTGTGTCCGTGTTTGTGTCGAGGTCGTGCGGTCGAGTTCGTCGTCCGTTGCGTACTGTGCTTGGTCGATCGGGTCGTGTGCGTGGGGCTGCGCTTGGGGCTGGTCGCGTTGTGTGCTTGGAGCTGGTCAGTCATGGGTGCTTGGGTGAGTTGAGGGTGCTTTAGTCAGTCGGGGGTGTTGGGTCCGTCCGTCGGGTGCTTGGGTCGATCCGTCAGGGTGCGTGGGTCCGTCCGTCGGGGTGCTTGGGAGGCTTGGGTCGATCCATGGGGCTTAGGTTCGTCTTTCGGGGTGCATGAATCCGTTTGTCGGAGTGCTTGGTTGGTCCGTAGGGGTACTTGAGTTAGTCCGTCGGGGTGCGTGGGTCGGTCCGTCGGGGTGCGTGGGTCGGTCCGTCGGGGTGCGTGGGTCGGTCCGTCGGGGTGCTTGGGTCGGTCCGTCGAGGTGCTTGGGTCGGTCCGTCGAGATGCTTGGGTCGGTCCGTTGGGGTGTTTGGATCAGTCTATAAATTGCAAATTTACTTTTTTTGGGTGAGTGTTCGGAGGACGGGTCCTACAAATTAGATGCATGTAACCTTTATTAAGACTCAAATCCTCTCTACAATGCAACTTTGAGAGTGGTGAGTACTGAGTACAAAATGGAAGTTGGATGGAAGTTAATTGTAGCTCCACTCTTCAGAAATATTTTCGTGGAAATATACAGCTTCGGAGTGGTTGTTTGTGAGTGTACATCGATTCAATCGCCTTCTTTGCATTTGCATTTTGATCAAGTAGCTACTGATACCCCTCTTCCTCTCGTTCCTCCTTAGGATCAGAGAACACATGCCATAGCTGCAGTTCAAAGATGTTGTTAGAACAAAAAACAACAGGGGTTACAAATTTGAAGTGAGAAAGAGTGACAAACCTTGCCTCGCAATGTGGCAAGAACACCTAGCGGATGCCCACATTTTTGTAAGCTCATCCATGTGGGCATCGTCCTCTTCCTCTCCTTTTCGTAAGGCATTCTCCACAGTGCACCAACCATCACCGTTGGAGTCGATGAACTTAACAAACTTGACGAAAATCTGCGGACAGTTTTGATTTGCTGATAGTTATTGCCTTGGTTGAATGAAAATGTCACAAAAATGGTGTTGTGCTAGCATTGCTACACATGCATCTAGGGTTGACTCGCTTCATATAAGTGCACATCCTTCTCATTCCTGCTTTCTTCAAATTTTTATATCTACACAAAAGCAAAACACCAACTTAGCTTCCTATCACTTTGAATTAATCAATTTCTAGCAACTTAAAAGAGTGGTAACAAATTCAAAAAAGCCAAAATTTTGGAATTTGTCGCGAAATACACTGACTTCCTTAAACCTTGAACCCAAGTGCAAGCTTGTAATGAATACTAATTATTTTGTTACAATCTCGCAATCTATGAAGTCTCATGACTACAAATTTGATCCACGTAACCTACAACAAGTATACTACAAGATTATTGTACGATTAAGATCTAGATAGCTTTCCTTCATTTTTATCTAAGACACTTTTGCAAAGAATTATGTTTTTAGGCTCTAAACACCCCCTTGGGCATTTAAGGGTTAGATGAAGGTCTAAAAATTGGAATTTGGCTTTGCAAATTTTACAGCGTAGAGCATATGGAGCACCCAATGAAAATCTTAAGAAAAATTATTATTTCTTGGGAGTAAACAAAAGATTAAAACAGAATATAACAAGATGATATCATATGATACTATATCATGTCATATCATATGAAATATTATCTGATGACTATCTTTTCATTTGAATGTTGCATGAAAAGTACTAGCTGAGATCATATCTAGCCTCCCATACTTCTAAAACTCAACACAATATGATGCTATTTATGTATAAAACTCAACACCATATATGATGCTATTATCTTCTGGATATTTTCAAAGAAACGAGTTCAAGTCTTTTTTTGGCCCATGCCACCTTAACTTGCACTAAAATCACTTCTGATTCATTCCTACATTTGATTCAAAGAATGATGCATGCAAGAGTTCTGGTGCCCTAACTTGGCAATCGAATGTGAAGAACAGACATCTCTCATGTATGATACACTATTATGGTGGCACAGCACAGTAGTACTATATTCATGCACATAACATGTACAAATTAACAGCCATGAACAAACGGTGACACAGTAGCATACACAATCAATACACCAACATTCCAGAGACTTCCATAAAATTCCATATAAACACCAACTGACTTGCTCAAAATGTGAAAGCCAACCTTTATAACAATGTCCTGTACATCGTTGCCTAAAATTGCCACAAAAAGTATCCGAGCAGATGTCATCGTAGTCTGCTCTAAGGGCACTTTCTCTGCACATATGTGGGACCGTGCTCGTCGTACCTGTTTGCCATAAGATAAAACAAGATTGAGTTATTATGCAGATTGACAAGCTTTACAGAAAATGAACTATCTGTGAAGAGCTGATGCTTACTCTGCTTTGGAGAACCACATTTGCTGGAAAGAGCCCAACGAAGCTAGAATGCTCCCGCCTATCCACACACTGCACCAAAAAGTCCAAACAAAGTCAGCTTAACGTGGAGCATTCCTGTTGAGTAAGAATAGTGGAAAAAGTATAAAAGGGTACCTAAACCGCCGCTCTAATGCATTGCCGCTGGCCAACACTTTCACACGAGCAGCTTGTGGTGCTTCCTGCACTCAGAGCGGAACTCTCACTTCATCAGAAATAGAACATTGAAGCATTGATCTTGTGAACAAGACTAGCCCAATATGGCCAAAAGGTTCCAAAAGTTTCGTTTTTGTCAGCTATTAGCTTCAGAGTGGACTTTCTATCTCAAAAGTGAGTACTTAAGTATCCAAGCTAGAAGATGCCCACAAACACCAGTTATGGATGAGACATAATGTTCCATTGCTTACTTCCATGAGATCCTTTTCTAGTCGCTCTTTCATTTGCTGCATGGAAGCCGTTCCGCCCGCAAGCTGAATCAAAAACAGGAGTCTGTTACTATCAATTTGACACAGTAGTTACTCAAAAAATGGATGACTACAAATGCATACACATTCTCTTCAAGTGGTTTCAGAGCAAGCCTTGACAATAATATCGCTGTAATACATAAACCTCGCAGTTCTCGTTAATACTGTAGGATCCCAGATGTGGATAACTTGGAATGATGGATAATAGATATAGACATGTTATAATGGAATGAACGAACGCACCATAACGCTGTTAAAGAGCTCTCGTCGTATATCGACATCACATTTGTTGATGCTCTCAATAACCTACAACACCAGAAATCAACACGTCAAAATAGTTTCTTCGAATCACCACACTAAAATTTCATTTCATCATCATCATTTCATTTATAGCTTTTGTCTAACAATGACAACTTAGGCTTACCATTTGAGTGAGTCCATTGAATGGTACACCAGACTCAGTGCCATACTTCTCCATGCCAGGAATAGTCTGCTCCAACAATCAGAAAGTATCAGTCTAACGAGCATAAAACCAAGACAACAAAATCGAAATTTTGAGTACCATTGCCAAAAATCAAGGATAACGAGCAAGTGCAAGTATACCTGAATAAGCGTTGGGTTAAACATGATATCTGCGATCTTGAATCGATCAGCTCCGACTTCTATTGTTCTGTAAGGTCCATAGAAAGAACATCTCAGAAATTTTATAAAGTAAAGAAAACTCACGTAAGTTACCTGAACAGAAAACTTACTGGCCGTCTGGAAGCTCGTAGGAAGTCGTTGGTATATTAGCATATGAATTATCTGTCAAAACCAGAAGGCAATCAGCATAAAGAGTACTGTAAGAAGGCTAAATCTAAACTATAGACTCATTCATCAATCATTTTTGCAGTGAGAGGACGTTACCATCAAAAGCTGAGTCTGGTACACGACAAACTGATTCCTTAATATCAGCTACAATGGTTCTCTGCACATAAGTGTGATAGCTCTCCGTGGTATTTGGCACATCAACGGGAATCGTCTGCCGAAGAAATCAATGGTTAGCGACGACATTTATGCAACATAATAGTAGATCAAGGACTTGGTATAAAATAACACCGACCTCATACTCCCCTTGGCGAATCTCCTTGCGCTTGAATGTATATCGAGGTCTAATCTGCAAGCAAACAATAAAAACACAAGAATCATCACTCGCACTTAGATTAGAAATATGCATGTAAGTACTCATTTCCAGCAGTATGATAAATGTAGAAATAGTCACTTACTTTTACACCTTTGGATTCCAGCGTCCGTTGAAGGCATTCCGTGAGGACTTCCCCTCCAATTGGAGACCGTACTACAGCCTGCCAGTGATCAATTTTAGTACCTCGAAACAGACAACATACATATTGCCTTCCGCAAAGACAACTTTACACAATACCTTCTGGAGGACATAACCATCGTGCACAGCGGCCACAGTAGTGGAGCCTCCTCCACTGTATCACCAAGCAGTGTATCGATAAGTTGGATCATGCTGATATGAATAGATAATAAATGCAGACTTAAACTTCGACAGAAGAAAGTAGCTTAGAACAGGTAACAAACCAGTCTACAACGAGTGATGTTGCTCGTCCCGATGCAAAGGATGTCAGAACCTGGATCATCACAACCACGAAATAGACATGTTTCCAGGGGCATAGAATGAACCGAGACACTGATATTCAAATTCAGTTACTGCCCTCTATATGGTAGTCATCACAAATAAAGTGAACGAGCATAATCAGGCATGTACCACATACCGCATTTTTGGCCAGAAAGAGAGCAGGTACTTCGTACTTCTCAAACATGAGCTCCACCATTCTGTAACAAGTCGGAGATCAATACGGATGAGATGCAAGCGGAATGTGAAGTCGAATAAGCTTATTCCAACAGTTGCCCAGAGACTTTCTGGTCGACACATAGATAAATCTCTGATATAAAAGAGGTCTCACTTTTCACGATGATGTTGAGAGTTGAAGGACGGTTCCGCGAGAAGCATTGGGTGCTCTTTGGGGTCAATCATCAGACGTTCTCTATTCAGCACACGAGCCAGTCTCGGGAGTCAGAGACAACCATTCATGGCCCATTATAGTTTGCGAGTATCAAGGACTCAGAGAAACATATTCAAGCCTAACAAGAGGACAAGAGTAATTATGTAGCATACAAGGATGACGAGACAGTAAAAAAAGGGAAAATGACTTAAGTCAAAGAGAGCGCGAATAAGTTAACCAGAATATTTACTAGATTGTGAAATGAGGAAGGAAGCACAGTTGAAAATACCGTAGAGCATGATCCCAAAGACTCTCCACAACATCCCAGTCAGCAACAAGGCCATCTTTCATAGCTGGTATAGCCTGCAGTACCACAATAAGCAAACCTTGAGCAAGATCTTTGCACTTCTTCAAGAGAATTTGCTTCATATAACTAACATTTCAAGAAACACCCCACGCGATATATCCAACCAACATAAAGTAGAAAATCTCCGACGTGTTTCATGGATCCACAGTATGATTGTAGTTTGTAGCTATCGCATACTACTTGATAAACGAAACTTGTATGCAGAATAATCATCTTCTGCACTTAAAATATTCCCGAACAATAGAAAGATAAGAGTAGCTACCTCCATGTGATCTCTGCGGTAGCCAATTGCTTGCACACCCGCATACAGTTTTTTAGATTTAGCTGCTGCAGCGTCTCCAGGTTTCTTGTCCTCCATCTCTGCATCCCCTCCTCCATCGACCACTACTGCAGGGCTTTCTATTGATCCCACAACCTAGAATACAATCCAGAGGAAAATAAAGATAAAGGCAGTAAACGAACGCCAAACTTTCATCGGATTGTCAAACTGAAGCTTAACGAAGCAGTGTATGGAAATACAAGAATGAACTATACTACAATGTGTATGACTTTATACATTCTCAAGTAAAAAAAGCTTCAATAAGCAGGAACGACTTACCGATGGAAACACAGACTTAGGTTGATCTTCACCTGCGTAACCCGCCTTGACAGTGTGTGACCCCAAGTCCAACACTATCGCCGATACCTCATCTGTTCTCAAGAATCAGATAAGAAACTCAATGTCATTCCCTTTTTCCTTTAGGAATGGTAAAACCTCAGGCAGGACGGTCTTTCCGACCATGGGATAGCTCCATCAAATAGCTCCGACGACAAACACCGTAACTTTAATTCTTACTCCTCCAAGTCCTAATATGGCGTTGAATTACTTTCCGACAACATCGTCATGAATTTTAGAAAAATAATTATTTCCATAAGGCTTGTAGGATGTATCGATTCAGCAGATTAGTACTTCCAAATCGCTGTACTTACATGCATGACGTGAATCTCTTTACATGATACCTTTCAAAAATCCGAAATGCGAATCGCATTTTAACTACAACATTATGAGAACGGTCCAGCTGATTACGTCACAGTGTCATGAACGATAAGAATATAGTCTTATGATGGAGACATTTTCGATAATGTGGAGCTACCACAACATAAAGTAAACGAAAGGAGAGCGGGGCAAAGAAAAGAACACTCACCTCCCCCGTACATTGCGAAGCAGACGACAAATCTCAAGCTCCGATAAAGTCAAAAAACTACAGCGAAATATAAAGTCTAGCAAGGACCGATCGATCGATCGCGAAGCGCAACAGCAAATTACCGACAAACGACGTCGAAACCCTAGCTCCTCCACAAACAAGAAAGGTGAATATGAATTCTCATTCATCCACATTCATCCAGTGGTAGGAGCCTCCTATTGATAGTAATAGTCTTCGATCGCTGGACGGTCATGGTGACCATTGGACGGCGGGGTTAAGCCCTAGCAATAAACCCTAGTGTCTTCTTCCTATCGCCATTGCTCCGAATTTGATCGCGATGGCGGGTGCAGATCGGTATGCGAATGTGACGAAGCTTGTGGAGAGCTTTGGAAAAGCCGGAAATGGCGGTGTGAGCGAAGGCGGTATAGCCGATGTGTGCAAGGCCATTGCAACGCCGGAGCTTTTAGGGAAGACGGAGGAGGTTCAATCCGAAGTGGCGGACTGGATCGCATTCGCAAACAAGGAACAAGTCGATTTGACTGCGTTAAGCAAGCATTTGGAGACGCGATCAGTATTGGCAGGCGAGGGGACAGAGGTTACAGTGGCGGATTTGGCAGTCTTCGCTGCTATAAGAGAGAGCAAGATTGCAGAGTTTGAGAAATTTCCTCATGTACTTCGGTGGATTGATTACATTCAGCGCAAGCAGTCGGTGTACCCGCTGATCGCCGTGAACGCCGCGAGCTTCAATCCGCCGAAGGCAACACCTCGTCCGGCAGCAGCTCCTAAAGCAGCAGCAGCAGCTCCGGAAGCAAAAGGGAAGAAAGAGAAAGCGCCGGCGGTGAAGAAAGAGAGCGACACGAGCTTCAGTGTGTTAGACATCAAAGTAGGAGTGATTAACAAGGTATGGAAACATCCAGGAGCCGACGCATTGTACGTGGAGGAGATCGACATTGGTGAAGCTGCTCCTAGGCAGATTGTGAGCGGCTTGGCAAAGTTTCTCACTGAAGAGCAGATGTTGAATCGAAAGGTGCTCGTGCTTACGAATGTTAAGGCTGGGAAGGTGCGAGATGTGCTCTCTTCAGGGCTTGTTTTGTGTGCTTCCAACAGTGATCATACACAATGTGAGCCTGTTGTGCCTCCTGCTGAGGCTAAGATTGGAGAGAAGGTTACTGTGGCTGGCTTTGAAGGTGCTCCTGAAGAAGTTCTCAACCCTAAGAAGAAGCAATTCGAGAAGATTCAACCAGATTTGACTACTGATGGAAGTGGAGTTGCTTGCTATCAAAAAATCCCGTTCATGCTCTCAGGGAAGCCTTGCACTTCTAGTATATTGAATGCTATAGTCAAGTAGTCAATCAACAGCTCTTTCGTGATTTGTACATTGCCATGAGCTTCAAATTATTACCTCTTATATCATCTTCTGGGACCATTTTTCAAATGCATCTGGGAGAGGAGACCTTGCAGGTGTTTGGAATCATGAATCATCTTCGCAGGGGTATCTATCAGTATCAATATTACAGGCGTTCCTCCTCATTGTTCGTTTCTGTCCAACGCTATCAACCGGATTTGACCACTGACGTAATTGGAGTGACCTGGTATCAAGACATCCCCTTGATGCTTTTCAGGGAAGCTTTGTACTTGAATGCTGTTGTACACATCAAACGCTATTTCGTGGATTGTACATTGATATGAGCTACAAGTCAGTAGTGACCGTTTTATTTCTTTAGATACTCCTCTTGGGATCATTGTTCCTCGTCAAGAGGAGATTTTGCAGGTGTGTACAATCATGGCGACAGAGGTATCATTCAATATTATCCTGTCGAATGCTATCGATGTGAAGCCCAGGAAAGCGCTGCACCTCTTAAAAGTTAAAAGCTCCAGTCGACAAACTAGAGGTTCTTTCGTGAATTGTAACCGTCGAAGTCATTATATTTTATATCCTCGAATGCCCCAATCTTCTCTGCTCTCCAGATCTTTGAATGCTCTGGATAAAGTAGATTTTATCAATCCATCTTACTGTTAGTAATATAGTTTCCAATCTTACAGAAGGATTTGGGTGCAGTTCACATGCTATCATGGCATGTGTCGATGTGAAGTTAACCTTTTGAGTATTCTCTCATGGAAGCTTCACCCGTAAGGTAGAGGATACTTAGATTGTGGGATTGTGATTTTCAGAAGACCCTTTCAGATGATGATACCATGGAATGAGAAGGCCATGTGGGTTCGTTGCAAGAGCTGATTTTAGCATGAAATGAGAGTAATAATAAATAAAATACTCCTTTCAATTCTTCGAGTTGGAGACAGGACGATTGTATACTGTCAGCCTGCCTATTTCCGACCGCCTTCCTAAAACCGAACTCTATAAGCCCATATTAAACCGAGCATCCCACTACCCAAAGTCGAGCTCATTAATAACTTGCATCTTACACAAATGCCAGGTGCTTTCCTCCCTTTGGGTGGTTCTTGTCCACATGTGGGTTGGTGTGTGATGGACATTAAGGAATGAAACGCATTGTTTAATGCCCACCTATGCCCCATTATAGGAGTCTACTTGTCTCCCACTTTGAAAATTTATAATAAATGGAGAATTATTAACCCCTAAGCGCGCGCGGAATGCCGAAAAACAGCATTCTGGACATCCTCATTGAACTTTGACAAGCTGTAGCTCATTCATCCCGTCGAATTTTCATCCGCTGCGATTTTACCCGTGTTTGACACCTAGTTTACTTTACAGCCCAAGTTACTGCATGGCAAGCGCAGTAAGTGTGTTTTTTTTACAGCAGATTGAAGTGGATTCATTTTTGGTTTGAAGGAGTTTTGAGCCAATTTTTTTGCAAAATTTTGCTCTTCGGGAAGGCTGGAGTGTGGTGGGCATGAAAAAAGATGGGCGAGTAAAATCTTTATTAGAAGTTCAAATGCAAAAGAAGTGGAGGTTAGTGAAAAGAGAGCTTCATTATGGCCTTGCTGACACTCCAAATGGTGGTTGAGCCACCGAAATCAGCCTCCACCTCTAATTGCCTACCAATGGTTTGTATAATCCAATTCAAATTTGAAAAATCTACCCTCAACAAGCCTCAACAGCCATGTTCATGAATGCCAACGCATTCAAATTCAAACTTAGATGTATACATAGCACAAAACCATGATTTTCTTTTGCAATTGTTCTCAAATCTTCAGGTTTTGCCTCATAGTCATGGATACCAAGGCACTTACAACGGATTTGGTAGAGAGTGGGAGGAGGGAAATGGAGAGGTGGGGGAGGGAAGATAGAGGGCTAGGTGAAGGAGAAATTAGACTCCTCAAAAATCTCTTTGACAAAGACTACCTTCTTAGTTTGAATTGCTCCAAGAAGGTACAAAAGCAAGACACACCTGAAGGGTTGAGACATCTCTTTTACCACCACGTGGCTTCAATTCTAGGATGGAGGGAGAGAATGCAAGAAGGTGATAGTGAGGGAATGAGTGCTTTGCTTTACTCTATAGTTAGAGAATTGTGGCCTTTAAGTAAACATGGTCACAACTCGAAGTCAATTGGTAGCAGTTACGGTACCAGCAAGAAGAAGGCCAGAATGGGGTATACAATGTCAGCCAAATGTGACAAGCCAACGTCGGGAGGGTCTCACAAATGGAGCTGCGCCAGCCAACCTGCCAGCAAGACGCAGACAGAGGGAGGACCGGAAGCTAATCACAGAACCGGCGGATTTACTCATCCCGGCAGTTACATCTTCGTGCCTGGACAGTCCATCGGAGCACTTGGGAAGTCGATCGGGGGAGGTGCTGAATCAATCAAGCCGGAAGGTGCTGCGGCAGCGTCCGGAGCCTTCGAGCCCGACCTTCTCGAACAGCAGGTGCTGCCAACGACTGAAACCTCGGGAGGCCTACTCGCCGCACCTGCCAGCGATCTGCGAGGTAAGAAAAAATTTCTACAAATTCGGTGATTCTCGCGTTGGCTACTGTAAGTTTAGACAAGCATGTTCATCAAATTCATGACATTTCATGGAGGGTGCAAAATAAAAGAACGATACTCACAGAAGCTGCCTGCATGTCATGGGTCATGTGGCGGTCATCCATCTTGCTCTACAGGGGATCCAGTCACCACCGACGAGTCTTTGTGGACGGCGAAGCTGCCAAGGACGGCTGCTGGAGGCACGAACAAGGTTGACATCGGCCAGCCAAGGGCGAGGGGTGAGAACGGGGCAGCGGAGGCGCCTTCCTCCGCCTTCTCGGCAACCTGATCGGCCAGCGTGGGGTTGTGGCCATCTGTCCGGAGCCTCAGCTGCGGTGCGACCACCAACAAGGCTGCGGGGGGGAGGATCGACAATCTCAGGTCAAGGCTCACGGCCGGAGGAGTCCACGAGAGCTCTGCAACACACGGGAGTAGGAATTCGTGATGAAGGTAACAACGGATCACAGCCGTATTCATACACAGACTTGCCGATAACTATCACGAGTCCAATAGAGGTTCAGATTGTGAAACATGGAGATCATGATGATTCGGACGACGACGATTGTGAGGATGTTTGGATGAGGGGAAAAGCTATTGAGAGTTACGTTTGTGAAAATACTTCTACACTCATGTACAAGATTGAGGTCAATAGCAAAGTTTTTCATGTGCCGTTTGGTGAAATTCAAAGTATTCATGCACACACGTCAACAAATGTGGAAGTAGAAGATATGATTGGAACCTGTGAGGATGGAAGTCAATCTGAGTCGGACACCTCGGATTCTGAAAACGAAAAAGAGTTGGACTTGTTACTGTTGAACGATGATATTGGGCATCAATCCGGACCCATCCTCACGAATCCAGTCGAGGGTCTACCACCGTCGGAGGAGAGCAGCCTTGGCGGCTCCAGTCTTCAAACCACGCCATCGACAAATCACGCCATCGACAGAGGAAGCGGGAGGGTCAGCAGCGAAGCTGTGGGCGGTGATGGCCAGGATCTGGGCGACGACAGTGAGAATCTGAGCGGAGAAGCCAACGCTCTGGGCGCTTATGGCGACGCCGTAGGCGGAGACGCGCTGGGCGGAGACGGCAAACCTCCATGCGAAGCGGAAGTTCATGGATCCGGGTGCCTCGGCAGGAGCCGTTTAGCCGGAAGTGTGAGTTCCACCGGAGACAGGGAAAGGTTGGGAGCAGACTCCGAAGTTCATGGATCTGGGCGCGGCAGGCCGCCAAGCCCAGCTAGCAGCGCAAGTGCCCACCGTGGCGTCTCGTCAGCCACGTCACCTGGCAGCAAAGATGCCCCAGATCTCGATGTCCCGCAGCCGTTGAGGACTGCCCAACCTCTTGCCCATCTAGGAACTCATGATGGAGAGCGAATTTCCATACGGGGCCGAGGCCAAAGGGTAAGAGGGCTGCGAAATTGGGACAGTGGGGCCAGTTTCAAGGATTGTTATGCAGACATGTATTGGGGACAAGCACGACCCCAATATGCCCGTGCTAGTGCAAAATTTAGTGGTTTTACTATGGGACCTCCTCACATTCCTAGAGAACTTCCAAGCCATACCGATCTGTTTCACAAGTTCATCTCAAAAAAAACCTTGAGAAAAATTTGCAAAGAAACAAATCGGTATGCGGCATCCATGGACCCCAACACTTTGCGCACTAGGGGGCCACGTAGATGGACGAGGCTCAAAGTCCCTGAATTAGAAGCTTGGTTAGGATTATGCATCTTGATGGCTTTGAAAATTTTACCTAACCGAAGGGCATATTGGAAGAAGAAGGAACCATTTTACTATTGTACTAAAATTGCGGGGACTATGTGGCGACAAAGATATGAAGACATTAGTAAGTGCCTTCACATTCATGATGACTCGGCGGCTCCTACAAACCGCGACCATCCACAATTCGACAAGTTGGTGAAGATCCAATGGTTGCTAGAGGAGGTGCGCGAACGGTGCTTGGCGAATTGGAACTTAGGACAATATGTAACCATCGACGAACTCATGGTGCGATATAAGGGGATTTACGGGCACGGCATGAAACAATACATGCCGAACAAGCCCGTAAAATTTGGCTTCAAAGTTTGGGCGGCGGCGGATGCAAAGACGAAATACTTGTATAACTTTCAAGTGTACACCGGAGCCAATTTGAAGAAAAATTTGCAAAGAGCTAAACCCGGGGAGGCGAGGACCGGGTACGAGGTTGTGATGGACTTGATGGATGGGTTGCACGATCGTGGCCATGTGGCGGTGACGGACAACTTCTTCGCGTCGCCGAAGCTCTTGGTGGACTTATATGAGTTGGGGACTTACGGGACGGGCACGGTGCGAGCGAACCGCATCGGCTTACCATCCGATTTGACGGACAAGAAGCGATGGGCAAAGGAGATCCAAGGAGCACTCGATTGGCGGATGCACACCGCGGGCGAGCTATGTGCGCTAGTTTGGGTGGATAAAAAACCGGTCCTTTTTTTATCCACCCATGCCATGCTCCTTTTGCCAAATCCCCGCGTCCCTCTCACCGTGCCGAGGTATGTGAAGGGTCGAACGGTGCATGTTCCAACGTCGCCGATTCATTTGGAATATACACACCAAATGCGCGGGGTTGATGTCAATGATCAACTCCGTGGTATTTATAGTACGTTGACGAAGAGCCATAAATGGTGGCACCGCCTTTTTTCTTTTTGTTGGTCGTTTTTACTAACGCTTGGATATTGCACAAGCATTTGTGTGGTCAATTCATGGTGAAGTCGGAGTCGCACTTGGACTTCATGACAAACCTTGCATTTGCACTCATGGAGAAGTGGAGAGCGGCCCGGTCCGGTGTAGTGTCCGTTTATACCTCTAAACCGGGCATCCATGCATTGGAGAAGGTACCCGGGAGTCGCCATATTTGCCGCCAGTGCAAGGCGAAGAAACCATTTACTAGTTTCATTTGTAGAGACTGTGGGGATATTTGGTTGCATATGGGTGAGTGCTTCAAGAAAGCTCATTTTGCTATGAAGAAATAGTCGCTTCATTTTGGCACAGGTGAGTATATTCCTCATTATCTTCATTTTGTATTCATGCCTAGTTGTTTATTAGTTGTAAATAATTCTTAGTTTTATAGCCTACCCTCTCTTTTGGTGCACAGAGAGTGTTGATATATCTCTCCAGGGACTTATAAGGGTAGGAAATTGCAAGCACCTGTATACAGGCATAGAAAGAGTTTCATACGCCTCAGTCCAGGGACGATTCTAACTCATTCCTGTGCATGTCTCTTATTTTTTTTCCTTCGGTTTCCCACCTCAGCATGGGAGCATGACCCCCCAGCATCAACAAATCACCATGAAGGGGCTCTAATTGGGCAAATCAGTTACAAGGGACCATCGAGGAGGTAGCCCAATGGGGTAGTCCGATCGTGGCAGGAAACGAGGGAGGAGGATCTTGCTGGCCCGGCCTCAGGATGCCGTTCGCTCGACCCCACATCTGCAGCGCATTTCCCCCCCCACGCATCTTTATTGCATCTGGCCCACAATCCTTTTCTTCATTTCCCCTTTTCAGGGCTCCATTATGACAACTTGCAGGCATTTTAGAAAGAATGTCAGCAGGGTACTTGCTTCTTGGCTCTCTTTTTTGGAATTAGCATCCTTTTTCTTCCCATGCCTCTGCCCGATAGAGGGGCAAGTGCAATTTTCGTACCACACATGCTTATGTGGGCAGGGCATTTTGGAACACCCCATTTTTGACATCTTCTGTTTGCAAGCTCCATAGTGGATGATGAGCATTTTGTTTTAGTAAAATTTTTTTTTTTTTTTTTTTTTTTTTTGACACAAATAAAGGGTAACCTTTACTGCAGCAAGAGAAGGTACAGGGGCCATGACTCCGCCATGTCCGGCGAAGCCGGACAAGTCCGGGCCATAGGGAGGGGAAGAGAGGGAGAAAGAAAAGGAAAAAAATATAAATACAACTTTATACAATTTCTAAGTTCTCATCTAAAAACCGCCACTTTGGTTGCTCTTGCTCCCACGTGGCAAGCACTTCGTATTTACACCAAACTCCTTGAAATTGGTCCACCAGTTCTTCTTTCTTGTCGGTCTTTTTGAAGATCGCCGCCTTTGTTTTCCGCCAAGCTAGTCTCCCATAGTTAATAATTCCCATCCAAATTGTGATCTCAATTCGTTCTTTTGTCCATCTCTCATTGTTGAAGGTGATGTCGTTTCTCGCTTTCCAGAGTGTCCATAACACTAAGCCTCTTAGAAGAAGCCAAATTCTACTAACTTTCTTAAAACGCCCGGGCATTCTATGAGCAAAGATGCAGTGTTTCCAAGTGAGAAACTGTCTATGGTGATTATGTCTCTGATTCGGTTGCCGAGCCTGAATTCTGTCAAGTAATTCTTTGCACCACTCCCAGGTTGATAAAGCAATAGGACATTCCCAAAATCGATGGAGTACTGTTTCCCTACTCCCATTGTGACAAACTACACATTGTTGATCAATATTTTGCTGGACTTGACCTCTCCATGCGTTAACCCCTAAAAATCCAGGGGTTTCCTCGACCTCCAGAACCAAAAACTGCCATTTTTCACCTTCGTTGGGAGATGGGGAAATGGAGAAACTTTTTTTTCTGGTTTTAGACTTTGAACCGTAAGATCTTGTACCTAACTTGTATACAAAGGACTGGTCAAAATTTCAACCGTTGGATGTTTTTCATTTGTGAGATCATAACAATCAAAGTTTGACCAACACTTTTTTTTTGCCACTGCGTGAGAGGCATTGTCTAAATGGTGCCAAGGGCAACTTGATGATTGTTATTCCAAATATTTTTCCCTCATTTTTTTTCATGTAGGTATTCAAGTTGGTTATGCTCATGCAAAATTTTAGAGACCAATTCCACTTTTTGACCTTAATGTAAAATATTTTATGAAAGAAGGTCTAAAAACAACCATATAGTAAAACAAGCACCACGTATGATATATTTAGTTTGAGAAAAATCTCGACGGTGAGAAGGTGCATTTATGATAATGTGAATTTTGAAAAAAAAAATCTTGGAAAAAATCCAAAATCTCGAATTTTGGCAATTTTTGAAAGAAAAAATTGTAAAATTACTAGAAATTGTGAAGATTGTTTTTGAAAGTTTTGGAGGCTGCCCTTGTAAAATTGGTAAACTTTTTGACTTCGGACACATTGGAATTTGAATAGTAATTTGGTAATGAACATATTTCTAAAAAAAAAAAAAAAAAAAAAATAATTTTAAACTGCCCGATTTGGACTTGAAACCTAAAATTTCTAGATGAAGGTTATAAAATTAAAATTTGACTTTGAAAATTTTACCACATACACATTACTGCATGTAGAGCACCCAATAAAAATCTTAGGCAAAAATATCAGTTTAAATGCTTAAAATGAGCTGCCCGAAATCTCAGAAAACCGAATCGGCTTTCCTGGATTTTTAGGGGTTAACTGCCACTGCTTTGTGCCAAATAGTCCAAATCAAACCTGCTTCTTTCCTAGTACGCCTCTTGTCCCAAGTGTTGAGCCACTTTAATTTGTAGTTTGCAGGAAGAATGCCACCCCATTTCTTTTCTACTACAGGTGGCGGAATGTTATTCTTGCTAAGAAACTTGCGACCGGTTTTAGTAGAAAATTCCATGAAAGGAGTATCATCACTCCAACGGAATCTATCAGGATCCCAAATGAGCCTATCCACACGGCCATAGTAAAGGAAGATCTTGGTTTTCTTGGGCCCTCTCTTAATAGGGACCACTCTAACTCTTGAGCAAAAACCATCAAAGGTCACGATAGGATTACTAGTTTTGTAAAGACAAGAGGATGATGTGCTCACAAGAAATTTGTCAATACAAATGGGAATTTCAACCCTACCAAATCCAAAATTTGGAGTAAATACTCCTTCACATTGAAATACAACAATAGGATGAAGATCTTGAGCATTACTGAAGATGGCTAGCCATTCGCCTTTTACTGCCGAAGTACTAGGGGCGACCAAAATGGGATTCCAAGTAAGTAATAACCCATTCACCAAAGATCTCCACGCACCTTCTTTTCTATTAGAGAGGTTGAATTGGGTTTTGGCTTCGCCAAAATTCATGAATCTAGTCCCGAGCCACATATCTTTCAGTCTACAAAGTCCTTCCTTTGCAAGTTTAGAAGCCCTAAGCTTAGAAAAGCCTGGCCCTATACCATTAGCGGCCGAGCCAAACTATACACTGCAGTTGAGAAGTTCTTGCAGATTAGAAGGCGGAATACTCTTAACATCTGGTAACAACAATTTCCAGGCAGATGAGACCCTGTTCCATACGATAGACCCTTTACGCGCGTGATGTTTAGGGATAGTGAAAAATTCTAGACTCCCTGGCCATCTGCCTGCAGAGTACGGTTGAGTCGCTTCTAACTTGCAACGGAGTAAGAAATGAAGATTAGAATTTCCTGGTTCGAGGGCCTTCAAGACCCATTTGGTGAGGAGAGCTGTGGTTGCATGGGTTAGATCAATCATATTGAGCCCTCCTTTAGCCCTAGATTGACAACATTGGATTTTGCTGACTCGGGCTCTAGCTCTATGAGAGGTTCCTCCATTCAAAAAATTCATGATGAGACTTTGAACTTTTGTAATGCCCTGTTTAGTCCCTCCCCACACTGAGAGGAAAAAGAGAGGCATTGAAAGGAACACATTGTTCACTATAACACTTCTCCCCGTGGGATTAAGTTTGGAAGCGCTCCACGAAGCTAACTTTTTAGAAGTTCTATCGTAAAGGAAATCATTAACCCCTTTGGAGTCTAAGGTCATTCCAAATGGAGCGCCCAGAAGCTTGCTAACATCATCCTCCTCTGCCCAAGAGATGCCTAAGTTGTCTGTCCATCTAGGACGGATAGCGTTGTTAGTATCTTTCCAATAACCACAAGATTTGTCCCAATTAATAATAAGCCCCGTAGCCATGCAGAAAGTATCAAGAGTGTAAAGAAGATATCTAACTGGGTTTTCTTCCCCGAGTAAGGTAAAGGAGGTGTCATCTGCATACTGGGCTAAGGTTTGTTGCCTTTCTCCTTCACGTAGGGAAATTCCCTTAATGTTGCCAAGAGCAACTTCCTCACTAACCATGATATTGAGAGCCTCAGCCGTAATAATAAAGAGATAGGGGGCTAGAGGGCACCCTTGCCTCACCCCTCTCTCTATTTTGAAGGGCTGAGATGCCACCCCGTTAACTTTCACCGTGGATTGCGCATCTTGAAATAAAATACGCACCATGTTAATAAACTCCCTTGGGAAGCCAAGAGCTTGAAGGATTTTGAAAAGACAATCCCAATCTACCATATCATATGCCTTAGAAAAATCGAGCTTAAGAAAAAGTAAAGGTTGAGTAGTTTGCTCCGCCCAAGACATAGTCTCATAAGTTAACAATAAATTGTCCAAGATAAAACGGAGGGGAAGAAAGGCCGATTGTTCGGGACTAATGAGGTCCATGAGGGCCGGTTGTAACCTAAGTTGGAGTGCTTTGGCAAAAATTTTGTATCCCAAATTCAACAAGGAGATAGGCCTCCAGTTATTCAAAGTTTCCCTATCCCCACCTTTATGAAGCAGAGCAATCATCCCAGAGGTAACCCCTTTTGGCAGTTTGTCTAATGCAATGCTTTCCTGAATCATTCTGGTGTAATCATCTCCTATCAAGCCCCAATAGAGGCGATAAAATTCGCAAACTATGCCATCCGGGCCGGGGGACTTTCCAAGCTTCATGTCAAAAAGAGCTTTACCAAGCTCTTCTTTCCCAATAGGAACTTTAAGAGACTCATACAGAGATGAGGAGAGCTTAGGGGAAAGATATCTAAGTATCCTAAATTGAGCCCCCTCTCCTTCTTCCTTAGGTCTGGCACGATATAGTTTTTGATAAAACTCTTGGCAAGTTTTTTCTAAGTCGGGTTGAGAAGTGCACCTTTCCCCATTATTATTAACTAAAGCTGTAATGTGCGAAGCCGAAGAGTTGGCTCTTTTAGAGGCGAAAAACTCCTTAGAACACATGTCCCCCACCTCCATCCATTTGAGCTTACTTCTAAGCTGTTGGCCTTTGACCTTAGCTTTTTCAAAATCACAAAGCTTGTCGGTTTGGAGAGATAAAGTATCTTGCGCTAACCTATTGCTTGGATCTAATTGAAGGATATGCATAGCCTCTTCCATCAATCTCCTAGCCTCTACTTCCTCCCTCTTCCTTCCAAGAGCCTTATTTTTCCAAAATTCCTTATAATATTTGACCACCCTTCTAATTTTTCCAAAGAATGGAAGATGGTTGCAATTTTGCCAAATAAGCTCAATCTTGTCCTTAACCTCTTGGAGTTTGAGAAAAGATGAGTTCATAACATACCTAGACTTAAGATTTAGCCTAAGCCCAATCCAAGTCTCTCGCCATACTGGCAAATGGTCTGAGAAAGAAGAGTCACCAAAAATCCTATAGGTATTTCCGGAAGGTGAAGGGTCCCCTCCTTCATACACATAAATGCGATCTAATCTTGCAAGAATTCTTTGGTCACCTTTCCTCCTATTATCCCAAGAAAATTTGATGCAGTTACCCCTTGGGAAGTTGTCTTCAATCTTGAAAAGAGTTTTGAACTCTAAGAAGAGTCTAATGTCCTCAAGTGATCGGGTGGACGGGCAATTAGTCGATTTATCTAGCGGGTCTTCTACAAAGTTCCAATCCCCGGCTAAAAGCCATTTGCAATTGCTAGGAAGAGTTGCTAAGAGTTCCTCCCATAAAGGGCATCTTAGCACCGAAGTATGAGGGGAATAGATGTTTAGAATTCCAATGTCCCCATTTGGAAGGCCTGAGAGTTTCACCCATTGAGCTTCACCCCCCCTGGTTTGGCCGTGGCTATGAATATGATGAATAATCCTTGGAGACACCCACATCCCAATTCCACCACTACCGGCCCCATTAAGTCTCAACTCATTGTTATAAGCCATGTTGGCTTCACACCCATAAAATTGAGCTCCCCTCCAAAACATAGAAGATAGAAGGTCAAATTTGCTTCCACGAAGCTTAGTCTCTTGGAAACATAATACATCAATGTTATTCAGGTGCCTCCTATAATAATCTTGAATGACCCTATACTTGGTGCCATCATTCAAGCCTTGCACATTTTGACTAATAAGTGCTAATCTCATTCGCAGGGCATAGGAGGAGGGGGCGATTCAGAGGAATTGATTACCATTGTGTGACTTGAACCGGCGTCCACATTTGGGGGGTCCAAGGCTTCAAGGAAGTCAAGTGGCGGGTAGGGGTCATGAGCAAATAAGGCCTCCGAATTGTTAAGTTCGATAAATCCTAAACCTTGCTCCACCATCCAACTCTTGATGATAGGCAATAATTGGTCATGGGCAATTCTTTTGTTGAGCTTCTTTTGACCAACATGGTTGGGCAACACAATAGAGGAGGTGACCATTGGGTCCACCGCTCTCCCATCAGCTCCAATGAGCCGTTCCGTAAGCAGGTACAACGCTGCTGCGTTAAGATTTGGACAGGGCTCGAAGTCCTCGGCTGACTGGGCCTTGTTGGCTGCTTCGGTCACAGCTCCCCCCTTCAGACCCACCTCATCAGCCCGTCTTGGCTCCACGTCGCCTCGGTCTTCTTCAGCTGCCCATGGTTCTTCAAGGTTTGGTTACAATCTTGTCATACATTGTTTTATTAGTCTGCACTTTTTCCATGCGAGGGCTTTTCTTGGTAGATTTTCCACTTTGAAGTGACAATATCATGGTTGCCCCTCTGTTTTTAGCTTCCAATTTGACCCTATTTTCAAGTGGATGATGAGGATCTATACTTCCAAGTGCAGCCCAATTTGGCACATCCCTTCTATCCCCTTCCTACTACAAGATCCTACGGTTAGAATTCATAAAGCCAGCCCTCATTTTTATCCAAGTGACATACAAAAAAATGCAAAATTTGTCCACTTTTGGGAGCTCCTGACCCTTGGCGCGTTTAGGGGTTAAGAAAATTATGATTCAACTTGGTCTAATTTTCTACTGTATTTGCTAATCTGAGGAAAAAAAGTTCATGTTCTAATTTAATGAAGAACTACAAGAACCCCTTAAAAGCTCGGGAATAGGCAAGTTGACTTTAGATGAGTCCAAAATTTATGAATCCACTTTGATTATCCTCCACTAACTTCCCCCATTCACAAAAAATATTACTTCAATACAGATTAGAAAATGTGAAATTTGAGCCATTTCTGATCACTCTCCCTTACATTATTATTTTCCAATGGGGAGTAAGTCCTGAGCTTTCATCATCTGATTAAGCACAATCACTAAGGTCAACCTGCCTATTCCCGAGCTTTTAAGGGGTTCTTGTAGTTCTTCATTAAATTAGAACATGAACTTTTTTCCTCAGATTAGCAAATACAGTAGAAAATTAGACCAAGTTGAATCATAATTTTCTTAATAATTCTCCATTTATTATAAATTTCCAAAGTGGGAGACAAGTAGACTCCTATAATGGGGCATAGGTGGGCATTAAACCGTGCGTTTCATTCCTTAATGTCCATGACACACCAACCCACATGTGGACAAGAACCACCCAAAGGGAGGAAAGCACCTAGCATTTGTGTAAGATGCAAGTTATTAATGAGCTCGACTTTGGGTAGTGGGATGCTCGGTTTAATATGGGCTTATAGAGTTCGGTTTTAGGAAGGCGGTCGGAAATAGGCAGGGTGACCGTACAATCTGCGATGAATTTTTGGACCTGAAGGTGTTTCTAAAATGGTGCCCTAATGTGACACCCTACAATGCTATTATGTACCTTTGGGGTTGAGAAGACTAGCTATAACAAACCTTGCTTATTACCAACTTCAAAAAGGTTCAACAGAGCTCAAAACAATGTAACCACACAACATATATGATGTATATAATATATATTGTAGCTCTTTCTCCCCCTAGCCTTTTGATAAGGTCTTGAAGCTCAACTTCTAATTGGACATTTGTACTTCTTTTTATTTATGTTGGCCGAATGCTATATATCCCCAAGTATCTAACTTTAAGTTGCTACTTTCAGTGCCACCTCATAATTAACTAAACTCCAAGTCACTTTTACAAATAGAGATGTCCAACTCTAGTTCACTTATTTTCAATGTGAGGTCTGTCTCTTGAGGTTGTTTAGCTCCAATCATTTCCTGGAGTTGTTTAACTCCAGTTCTCATAAACTTATCTTAGGATTGTCTAGCTCCCATCCTCTAATGCAGTAGATATAAAGTTGTTTCTCTAGTGCACATAATCTCACTTTGGGGTTGTCAAGCCCACTCATTGTTTGCTTATACTCCAGTATATTATTATCCACTTAAAAAGATTAGCATTCATCTATAAAAAATCTTTGGCACGTTACACTAGCACTCTATTATTATCCACTTAAAAAGGTTAGCATTCATCCATAAAACATCTTTGGCACATTACACTAGCACTCTATTATTGAGATTGCTCTATTTTTAAGCACTCTCCCTTATATCGTAACAATCCATTGATATGTGTATTGGCTATAAGCTCACTTAGGCCCTATTTTATACCCAAATGTCCCTTCTTATTTGAATAGGCCCCTTCCTAAATTTTTGTGTACTTGAATGTACCTCATCTAAACATAAAGAGATTTGTTTTAGGTGGTCTTGGGTTAGATCACACTAGGCACTTATGCAATATTTCTATTTGAGTGTTTTTATATAAGTGCTAAAAAATATCACAAAATATGAAAATTATGTTTTTTTAATTTGCTTTTTGCTTGGAAAATAAGAAGGCGCATGAATTAATCAAGTACTTCTATACTACTTTGAATATACTTTAAGTATAGTATATGCCTTGATCGTTCAATAATAGGTGTTACTAGAGTCACCCACCTATTCACGAGCATTTAAGAGATTCTCATAGTTCCTCATAAACATAGGGTATGAACTTTTTTCTTTGCATCAACAAATACAATACAGAAGTATCCCAAGTGGGATCTCTATTTTCTAAAAAACTTCCAAAGTGGTAGACAAGTAGATGCCTTTTATGGGGCATAGGTGGGGCATGAAACTGAGCACTTTCTTTCCCATTCCTTACATATGCTCACCTATTTATGGACGAGAACCATCCAATCAATTATAGTTCACCTTAATTTTGTGTAAGAGACTAACATAGTGTGAGCTCCACTTTATGTGAGAGTGTGTTGTCAGTCTCACCCACATTAATAAGGTTTGGTTTTAGGAGGGAGCTCGGTTAAGCATGCTGACCGTCCCTTACTTTCACAAAATTGGTTGTTGCAAATACATGGCAGGGTCTCGATATTGGTGTCATATAGTTATCAAAGTATAATAGTTAATCTTGACATTTAAAAAAAAAAGAACATTCTCTCACTTTCTCTTTCCACCGTACAATTTTCTTTTTTAAAGAAGACCTTTGATAGAAATATGAGAGTTATTCTTGGAATTGTTTTCTAGCCAGGTCTATACATATAGTATATTAATAATATATTGGGTGATTTTAAATATCTCACAAGATTCAGAAGTTAGTGAACTTACTATTGAAAATATTATATTGGTTTAAAAGAAAAGTTCTTTTGGAGCTATAAGTTTTGACAGTACTATTAGAATTCAACTGTGCTCAAAATAAAGAGGTTATTTAGTTTAAGGCTCACGAAGTGTCTTGCAATTTCAGAGTAGTTGGCACCAGTCAATGAATGATAGAGAATCTTTAGATGAAGACAATGTAATATTTTCCATACTAAAATAACTACCAATCAATTTTTAATAAATCATACAATGCAAAAACATAATCTTAAAATTTAAACAAAGCCCTTCCAAAGTCCAAACTTTTGTGTTATAGTAAAATGAATGATCCTGGGGTTCAAAGTTGTCTATCAGTTCCACTGTTATTTCTTGCACCTAGAAGCAAATATAATGTGCTACCGTGCAACAATTTTTAGTGAACAGAAGACTATAGTTTAAGTAAAATTTCGCCCAAGAAAATTATTCATTTTTCAATAATTGGACGATAGAAAGCATAAAGGTAACCCCTCAACATTATATCAATTCATATAATATGAAACTAATGTAAATGTATGATAACTTGATGTCAATTATAGAGGGCAACAAACAACATGTAAACATAGAATAAGAGATTTATTGACAAAGAATGTCTAGTGAAGGAGTCGGCTCCTTCACTGGCATTTATACATGCTTGACTTCTAACTATTGCTAACTACTGCTTAGTCTTACGTCCGGTCCGCACACGCGCAACCTTAAAACTTGATATCTAAATTCTTATTAATTAGGGTCTATCTAATATATTATTTGTATGAACTAACACAATCTTAAATAGTATTATTATTTCAAAAAAGTTAAGAATGCCCTTCTCTTCATTGAGAATCCACCTACCATTGACTTTCTAATGGTCAAAACATTTATGTGTGTATGAATTTATTTGTGTATATCTATCTATATAAGTATATAAATTTCACTACAAGGATATATATGGCTTAATTGACTGCAAATTGACAAAATTTTGCCAACTGTCCCGTCAATTAGGAGACCCTGATTCGGTCAACTAATTGACAGAATTACGTTGATTTGGTCGTCATTTCGGACATATATACACGTCACTCATTTTTTATGATGGCCGCTGCCACGCTGGATTTGTTTGATGTTGCCATGCTGGAGTTACACTTGTGTAATTCTGTCAATGTGAAATAATGTTTACTCATATGTAGAAAAATTATATTCACTGAATTGTTAAAAATAGAATTACTAGCTTGTTAAAGGTTAAAGCTGGTATGTACTATTAGTTAATTCCCATGTGGTAATTTCTATTTATGAGCATATCTTCGACGACATGTGGACCAATTAGGAATTTGCAAATTTCTCTGAATCCATCTCATTTAATTTTCGGTTATTGACGTGGTTAATTATCATCCCCTGATTATTTCAGTACAACAACCAATAAGCGGTTTCAGAAAATATGAATGTAAAAGTAAAATGCGAGGATGTAACAATTACTGTACATAAGCTATATTAACAATATCCAGAGCGTTTTACGGTTCGCTCAAACTTGACATGTATGCATCAATGCGCTATTAGTTTCTCTACAACTGTGAGTGGCCGTCATCGATGATGTAAGCACTGTCTTTTGTAAGCAACTACATACTCCCAAAAAGAGTGGTGTTCATGTGTTCATGAACACACCGTAAGAAAACTATACATACTGTTCGAAGAAGATCATATTACACATTCTATTATGATCCGCACAAACGAGTGTGTCATCTAATATTTGTCTAAAAACTTCTGAAAAATACGTCCTTGAGTTGTCTTGCTGTTCCGCTCCTGTACAATATCTCAAGTGAGAATACTGTTGTTCTTCCAGCACTGTCGGCAGTGTTTATGCTTGAACTGTTTCAAAACAAATCACACATCTCTTTAACCCCTAAAAATCCAGGGGTTTCCTCGACCTCCAGAACCAAAAACTGCCATTTTTCACCTTCGTTGGGAGATGGGGAAATGGAGAAACTTTTTTTTCTGGTTTTAGACTTTGAACCGTAAGATCTTGTACCTAACTTGTATACAAAGGACTGGTCAAAATTTCAACCGTTGGATGTTTTTCGTTTGTGAGATCATAACAATCAAAGTTTGACCAACACTTTTTTTTTGCCACTGCGTGAGAGGCATTGTCTAAATGGTGCCAAGGGCAACTTGATGATTGTTATTCCAAATATTTTTCCCTCATTTCTTTTCATGTAGGTATTCAAGTTGGTTATGCTCATGCAAAATTTTAGAGACCAATTCCACTTTTTGACCTTAATGTAAAATATTTTATGAAAGAAGGTCTAAAAACAACCATATAGTAAAACAAGCACCACGTATGATATATTTAGTTTGAGAAAAATCTCGACGGTGAGAAGGTGCATTTATGATAATGTGAATTTTGAAAAAAATCTTGAAAAAATCCAAAATCTCGAATTTTGGAAATTTTTGAAAGAAAAATTGTAAAATTACTAGAAATTGTGAAGATTGTTTTTGAAAGTTTTGGAGGCTGCCCTTGTAAAATTGGTAAACTTTTTGACTTCGGACACATTGGAATTTGAATAGTAATTTGGTAATGAACATATTTCTAAAAAAAAATAAATTAAAATAAATTATTTTAAACTGCCCGATTTGGACTTGAAACCTAAAATTTCTAGATGAAGGTTATAAAATTAAAATTTGACTTTGAAAATTTTACCACATACACATTACTGCATGTGGAGCACCCAATAAAAATCTTAGGCAAAAATATCAGTTTAAATGCTTAAAATGAGCTGCCCGAAATCTCAGAAAACCGAATCGGCTTTCCTGGATTTTTAGGGGTTAAAGTTAGCCTAATGGAGAGTAACTTACTAATATGCTTCAAGCTGAATGAAAAAGTCATGAACCTTATTTGATAAGAAACAATAACATGTACATAAATACAAATACATGAATGTGAATCAAATCACAAACATAAATCCACTATTACACTTATTTCATGACATCATAGAAGATGACGATGAACTTACTGTTGCTTTTAAGCCCTCCTAGATTTCTTCTTTGCCCGAGTGGACTTGCGAATAGCTTGACTGCATCCCGGATTTCCAGATTGCTCCTCAACCTGTGAGATCAATATTTAGACAAAAGAAAATTATGAATCATTCCTTTCAAGCTTTTGGTCTTGATAATGTGTTTAAGAAACTTGTCACAAATTTAAAGCAATCCTAGTTTCACTACCACACAGAAATACATACCTGCATTGACTGTGACTTGTTTGCAACTACCTCTTCCAACAATGATTCCTCTATCGGTAATCGCTCCGATATTTCATCTGCTGGACTGTGAGGATTTTTCTCCACACAAATCGGTTCTTTGTATACCGGATCATGTGTTTTCTTCCCCTCTAGCGCTTCCAACCTTTGCATCATCCGCATTACCATTGGGTGTCGTGCAAGATCTTCCTCTGACATTGACAATACACCCGGGGAATTATTTGTGTTACCAGCAATTTCCAAGTCTGCTCCACAGCCGTCTTGCAGAGGTAAGCGTCTTCCACGCGTTCCTCCTGGACTAATGGAGAAGTCAGGAGATTCTCCATGTGGTCGTGAATCTTCCATGCGTTTTTGAGGAAGCTCCTCCTCCTGCATACGTAGTTCTTCATCCCGGCTTCCATGCATAATGTTATGACCCTGTTTGTTGCGCTTTGATCGGCCGCCGTAGCCCTTGTCTCTGGCCATTTCGAAGTTTACTTCTTCAGGGTTTGTGATCGCCTTAGTTTTTTTCTCAATCTTTCACGCACCCCAACCTCACCTGAAGGGCCGGTTCGGCCAAAATTTTGTCTGCTAGCATTCGCTCGGCTGCATATCTCGGCCTTCCTGATGGTTGCCGGGTTCTCCAACTCCCGTGCCAATGACCGCCAACTGCGATCGGAGACATCATCCGGTTTTCTCTCCCCCGCTCTGATTTTCCTCCACAACTCAGAGCGTCTTAAAGAGACCCCACGAGCTATAACGTCCTTCACATATCTGTTGCTGATGGGTCCTTGATACTCCCATGTGTGTTGAATCCATTCGGCTATCTCCTTCAAAAGCTCCGGAGGATGCTTGTTGATGTTGCCTATGGCTGGGTCTAGCTTTCTTGATAACAACTTAATCTCCTTTCGCCAAGCACTTACTCCTTGCCCATATGGCAGCTGGCTGATTGGATCAATTAGCAGGTAGTTCCTGGGCAGACCTTCTTGGCGACGCCTTTCCGCTTCTCTTTCTCTGGATGCTTGTGCGTGTCTCCTTTCTTTTCGTTTCTCAGCTTCGCTTGGATAGATTTCTTGATGGGCATTCTCGATCTCTGCTAATTCCCTGGAATGTGGCTGCTCTTCCATGTCTTCCTCCTGTGTATCCTCCTCTTCAGAGTGTTCGTCATCTTCAACATCGTCGTCGTTGTAGAACGAGAAAGTCTTTGATTGCTCCTGACGCACATTTCGCGGTCTTCTGCCTTCTTCAGAGCGGCAATCTTGCAGGTTCCGCACAGTCTCCTACAAAACAAACATAGCACATTTCATGTATTCCGAAATCACCCAACCAAGCGTGACCGGTCACAGATTTTTAATTCTTCTTCAGTACTAATTTTTCTAAAATATCACTCATATTTTTAACATTCGTTGTTCAGCCTACAACTTGTACTAGTATTATTGCTTTCACTGTACTAATGTCTTTGAATTATGCTCTTCAATGTCCAACCACAGTTCTACAAAAACCTCTTAGTCCCTGAATTCTATGAGGCAAACTTAAAGTAATTTTTTTTCATTTCGTTGCTCATCTCTACGTATCACCATTTATATCAAATTGTGTCAAGTAATTGTAAGTACATCCACTACCACCATTTTCTGAAATTAACCTACTTGCAAGATCATGCAAATATATCCACCATGACTACTTCTTGACAAAAACAATAATAACATGAAGGTTTATCGAAATACTTCTCTGTCAATGGCCCTGTTTACAACACCGGGATGCCTTGGAGCCAGTTCAGCCACTCCATGACTGAGAATTTGCATGGATGAAGGACTACGCTGGTTGCCTTGTATGGAGCGACGTTGTTCTCTGCTGCGTTCTCGGCTGCACTCTCCTCTTTGGTGTTGTACAGTATCTGCGCAACTGTTAGATTCGGAATTCCTATGCGTAAACCTCTCTCTTGGCGGTGTGGGTGTTCTATTTGTCAGAGAACTCCGCAAAGCATTTCCCGGGCCAACACGACCCCCACGTGGTGGTGTTACAAATGATTCTTCTCTTACTCTGGAAACGTGGGAATGTTCTTTTATATTTCGATTCCGACTTGCGACTGCGTCAATTCAAACAAACATCCATATTCGTCAGCCATTCTAATGTTCTACAATTGTAAGTACATTCAAGGGAAAGATGCATGATACATTCAAACACATTCACTGTTGGAATACCTAAACTCCCAGCAATGTTCAGTAATTGAAATTGTCGATATATTCAACACTTACAAAAGAATAGTACAAGGTTTTTGTTCTAACCTTCGGGGGGCGTTGTATTTACAGCAGATAAGGTATTGTATGGTTCCTCCTGACAAGTGTCATCATTCGTATAATAATCCACCTGCTGTGGCGACGTTCTCAATGAATGACCTACTGGAGATGGCCTTCGTTGGCGTAAAATCTCCTGTGAAGAATTAGACGTGTTTGCAGCTGCTGACGTAACAATGGCCCGAGGCGGCACAAATTTGTTCGTAGAAACCTGCCTAGTGATTTCTGATGGGTGCGTAAACAGAGCATCACCTTCAGGCGCACCACTTCCTTCGTTATCGCTATCATCTTCCCTGTGCTGTTGTAGTTGCTGTCTTTGTATTTGGTGGTTGACGCCAATTTCTAGCCTTGAAGCTCGATTGTTTTTCTTCATAACTGAAGTTGATGTGTCGCCTCCTTGACTGTGTCCTCCCAACGTTGACAGTGGTGAATCCTTCCACTGCACGAAATCTTCTCTGTGGTTCCCAGCAACTTGTCTTGGTGCCATGATCTGCTTCATTGAACAGAAGTACTGTAAGAAATTGGGGCTGTTGTTTCTCATGCCCTGTACTTTGGGTCATTCAATGCACATTCAGCGTAATGAACCAGTTGCGACAAGATTAACAAGATCTGCACTCCTGTCGAAACTATGTACTGAAGCAGTAATCGAAAGGATCAACATTGATGAACTAGATTAGCTTAAACTTCTACCTATTTAGTCATTTTGAAGTTAATTCTACTGTAGATTCGACAGTTGGCATTCATAACCAAGGCCTTTTTGACACAGTAACATAGAAGGTCTAACTAATTTCAGAAACTCTAACCATTCACGCAGTCGAACTACGTAAGTTATTTAACTTCTTGAAGGATATTGACTACAAGAAACAAATTAGACTAAGAGAAAGTGACTATACAACCAAAGCGTATCACTTGATTCACACTTGATTCACGCAGATTGACATTCACACCATTTTGAGCAGAGAATATTGTAGCTGCCAAAATTACATTTCTAAGATAATTGAACGTATGCTACATGTACAAGAGTAAACATCAAATACCCATACGTTCATTGTATTCCACTGATAACTCTACAAAATTGAAATAGCTTGCAAGATACATTCAAATTACATGATAATACTTACATCACAGTTGCTCACCTGTGGACTTCGCTGTGGTTCACGACGTCTTTTCTTGATCTCTTCTGGCACAAAGGATTTGTTCTCCAAGCATGCTGCTATCTTTGTAGTCGACCTTGTAGCCGGTCTGTGTGTTATGGCCGTAACTCCTTCATCGTCAGTGCTGCTACTCTGTACACATTCAGTACATTTTTTTTTCAATACTTCAGTTCCAACTGATCCACACTCCCTCATTCCTGAACTTCTACTTCTTAGTCGCAACATATCAATTTCACTATTTATATTCCCAAGACAACTTCTGATGTATATTGAACCATTGAGATACCTATTTACTCCTACCTACAGAAACACAAGGAGAACTGCTTCATAGATAACAGAATAAAAAAAGGTCTCATTACCTTCAGAGCTAAAAGGGGGTGGGTTTAGTGCAGTCACCTCACTGGTGTCGTCTGTGCAGTCTGTGCAAGATGTCTCGTACGTGGATTTGCTGTCGTCCTGAACACTGCTGGACTTGTATCCAGATCTAGACGTCGTTGTCAAGGTGTTCGTGTCGTCTTCTTCAACAAAGTATGAAGAACCTGTGTTGTCCTCAGCGGAACTTTCTACTGTATCGTCTTCCGAAGATGATGACTTTGAGTCGGGAGAGCTTTCAGACCCGTTCTTAACGATATCTATGCCTGTGCTCACTAGATCTGAAGTCCCTGCTTGAGGTGAACACGCTAACGCCAATACTCTCTTATCATCTTCTGTCTCAGAAGTTTCAGGGCTGGGAATGGATGGAGTTCTTATCTCGCCGGTTTCCAGAGCCGTTTGTGCGTCCTGTAATAGTTTGCATTTTGAGCAGCATATCTGAAAGACAGTCACAGATCATGAGGAACTGCGTGAGAAGTGGCAACCATGTGACGTGACTAAAAATATGACAAGCTCGATTGAACAGAAAGTTAACATATCTCGAACTTTGTGCCTCAATGATCACGAACGTTCTACATACTCATCCACGACAACGACTTTAAGCATACTCTGTTAAGATTATAGTTCATAATCTCCGAAATTGTTGTTAATATCCCGCACATCGAGGACGTCGTCACCTTCCACTTTCCACTTACTGAAGACGAGGGTGACAACGCAACTAAATTTCAGGAAACGACGCTTGCTGACGGCGGTGCGCACTTGCATGGCCAGTCCAATTACGCCATGGAAACTACCCTTGCGCCTCTACACAGTAAGAACCTCTCGCGATCAAACTATATTACAATGACAGTGGAAAACCACTTCCGTCTATCTCACTCGCGATAGGAAAAGTAAATTTTTTAGTAACTTACAACATGTTCTGCACGCCAGTCTTCTCTTGCAGTAGCGCCTCGTTGTCAACTATCGTCCTGTACCTCTGCAACTCGTAGTTTGTAACCCTCATCGTGAAGCTGCACTTGACACTCGCAGAGTACGCAAACTCGACCTGTGAGTTTTTGCCACTTCACAGTTTAGGCGATACGAGTAAAAGCCGTGAGAGTAGGAAGCATTTGCGAGAGAGGAGCATGCAGTATGGAAAGACGGCTTCAGATGTTCTCACCTCTTTCGAGTGAAAAATGTGAATGAATTTCAGGGCAATCTGGGTAAGCAATCTGACATACCTCGAAGTGTTTGTCCATTTTCCGCTGTCTGAGCAATTGAGGGAGAGAAGCAATTTCTCACGGCATTGGGAATGAGGTTGACGTAGTGAACACAGCCGAAATGCAATGAGAAAGGTGTAAAAGTTAAGTAGACGTCATGCAGAATGTCTAATCAGAAAAAGTAATCGATTAAGATCAAATCGACTAGATTTTAGAAAATATCAACAATCTTTAGTACTTAACACAATCTGCAAAAAGTGATCTGATGCTAATTACCTACTTTTTACCAGTAGGTAACGCATTCACCTGAGACCAACCTGTCGACCTCCATGCGGGTCGAGGCGCACTGCTGAGGATTGTCGCATTATTCGGAGCTGTGGGTCGCGTTGGTGGTTTGGCACAGCAAGTTCAAAGTGCACTCCGGCTTCCGAGAAGTCACGGCGCCCCGCTCCAACGAACTCTCTCCACTGCTTCTGCTCATACTCGCAAGCTTCAATCAAAGCAATTGACACAGTACAGTTACTTCGAGAGCTATTCGTTTTGTGAACTTCGGAAGGATAACGAAATTGTTTGAAATCAAAAGCTTTCAAAGGTCATGATCCACGGAGGCCAGCGGGACCACAGTCGTCTCGCACTATCCAGTAAGTATCCGTCTGCGATGCCCAATTTTGTGCGTAGACATGCTTATTTTTAACCAAAATTCTGAAATGGGTTACAGGGGCATCTCAAGATTGCGGAGAAAGCGGTATTAGGAGAGCATGCACGTCGCTATGTTTCACCCATTTGACTTGTCGGTAAGTCGTTCGGTGGAACTCTCTCTTTGTTCCTGCTCGAAATCCCAAAATCTGCCTTCTCTTATTTATAGAGAATCCAGGAACCTCTCATTTGAATTTGGTATCGATCAATATCTTGCGCACGTACTGATGATGCATGTGTTTAGTGATTAGGTCAGTTCCACATCTCCATTGCTATAGAGGTTTAGGGTTCCATGATTTCCTCTACCTACGTTAGAACCTGTTTGATTGTTTATTAAAACATTGAGGCCAACGATTTGATGCGAGAATGTGGAATTTCAGCATGTGGAGTGTTCTGTGATGAGCTACTTCCTATTTGGCGGAAAATTTTCAAAAATAGCCTAGGAATACTACGCCCGGGAATGCAGAGGACTCCAGTCTTCAAGTTCATAAACAAGTTTGGAATGCAAAGACAATCATGCCCACGCTTGCATGACGTCTACTTAAGGTTTGTAGAAGCTCTCGAACTTGCAATTTCTCTTTGTTTGCATTTACTTGAATAGTAGGTGAATTGCTTATTGCAAGGTATACTCTAAAAATTCTTTAGTTGCACATCCCTCTGTATTTGAATCTGTGCGTGTGTGCACGTCAAAGGAATTGGTGATTCGCCTGCTGAACATGCGTCTCCTTTGTATTCCACATGTGCAGATGTAATGAACGAGTGTTCAGACACTTGCACCCGCCCGTCATGCTCTCAGTTTGGAACCCCAGGTGATTAGAGCTACAAGAGTCCGGGAGTCCAAAACAACACGTTTGAATTGCGCCAACTGTTAGTTACCGGGAAAAACTTTGATCTGCTACGAGCTTTCTCAGGTCTGCTAACACCCCTTAGTGCAGAGTGGAAGTTACAGTAATGAAAGGACCAATAGTGAATGCGTTTATCAAAAAATAGTGATTGCTTTTCTCGTAAAATAGTGAATGATTTTCTCAAAATACAGTGACTGTTTGTCTCAAAAACCTTATGCACGTAGGACAATGTTGTACATGCCTTTGCCTTCACGAACATCAAAATATGGTGGTATTCAGCGCTACATTGTGGTCACAAATGCAATTTTATTAAATACTGAATGCTTTGCTATCTCCAAAAAGTGATTTGGGTTATGAGATGCAAGAGTACAGAAACTCTGTGTTCAATAATTTGTCTTTCCTTCCACTAAGATTTTTGTATTACAGTGCAGGGATCTACAAAATGAGAGAAGCTAGACTGGGAGAGGCTTACCATATAGAGAGAGCTTTGGCAGCTCGACAAGGCATTAGAAGGTACCCCTGTGGATGCCAGAAATGCCATGGGTTTAGGACTCAGCTGGTGCAGGTTGTTGAAACTCATCATAGAAAATTTGGACGGGACATTACACTTGTAGAACCTCTTCTTGTGAGTTATGCACAACCTTATTGAGCCCCAATTACTTGCTGCACCATACAAAATATGTTATGATATCAATTGTATTGCAATTGGTATTTCCGTGCAAAATGTTTGGGATCAATTTCTTCTTCATTAAACATACTAATCACAAATTTGCATGATGCATGCAGAGAATTCCAAACCGACCGGTACACCAGACGGAGTTTCCTGACGGAGATGATGACGTATTACCAACTGTAGATGGGGACGTGCTTGAAGAAGAACAAAGAGACCAGGAAGAGGAGGATGTCTTCCTGGACATCAAAGATGGAGAAGAATTTCAAGCCGCCGCTGCAAATACTGACATTAACTTTGATGACGTGGCAGAAAACTATTTCGCTCGGGCGGACGAAATTCACGCCCAAGTAAGAGATGAAGATGATGCAGTGCTAGACTTCGAGGACTTTTCATCTGAAGATGAAGAACCGGATAGAACACCTATACTGGAGGAGCTACTTCGGGAAGCTGCAGAGCCTTTGTTTCCTGGCTTACAGACAAGCAGGTTACAATTCAGCATTATACTCATGTCATTGTGCACATTGTATTCGGTTAGTCATCATTGCTTGGACGAGGTGTTAACCTTTCTGAAGTACGATGTCCTACCTGCTGAAAACACTTGTCCCAAATCATCCTATGAGATGAAGAGGTTGCTACTGAAATTAGGCTTGTCACACGAAACCATACATTGTTGTGAGTGTGGTAGAACCTTGTATTGGAAAGAGAATGCAAACCTAGACCATTGTCCAAAATGCCAGAAGTCTAGGTACATAGCAGGATCGACTTCCATTCCTAGTCGAGTGTTACGATATTTCTCAATCATTAAAAGGTTGAGAAGGATGTTTCGTTGCCCAGAACTGGCAAAACATATGAGATGGCATAGTGCCAACCATTCTATAGATAGCAAAATGCGATCTGTCGTAGATAGTGAGCAATGGCATTTCATAGACGAACAGTTCCCAGTTTTTAGCAGGGAGGATAGAAACATTCGGATGGGACTTGCCCTAGATGGCGTTAATCCTCATAGCTTGCAATCCTCGAAGCATTCTATTTGGCCTGTTATGTTAGTGCTGTACAACTTGCCCCCCTACCTCGTGACTAAGAGGTTTTTCATATGTTTAACTATGATAATACCTGGACCGAGCTCTCCATCTGAAGACACAATTGATGTTTATTTGCAACCTCATTCATGAGTTGAAGAAGCTACGGGTAGGAGTCAATGCGAAGAGACATGTCGGAACCCGTTCTCGTAAAAACCGTGATTTGATTGCGTGGTATGTTGATATGGACTATTCATGACTTTCCTGCGTATACGTTGATATCGGGTCAATCAGGCAAAGGGTATGCTGGATGCCCTGTTTGTGGAGAAGGAACATTTGCCGAACATTCGGCACAAGCACACAAAACTGTCTTTCTTGGGAATCGCAGGTGGCTAAGCCGAAATCACCGTTGGCGATCAGCACGAGCAGCTTTCAACGGGCGTCCTAACTACGATGAGGCACCGGGTCGGCAGACCGGATTGACTATCATACAGCGAGGAGCATGGAGAGCGACATTCTTAGAACTAGGGGGGCGACCGAATTCCAAGCATGATCCAGTTAAGCGAACAGGCGTGAAAAGGATCAGTATCCTCTTCAGTCTACCATATTGGGAGGTATTTTCTATCTTCATTTTAAGATTTTATTACGAAATTTAGATTAACAGCTGCCATACAAATGGTTTATATATGAGTGCCATGTTTTTGGACATTGCTGTGTATGTGTAATGCTCGTGTATAGTGACATTTGAAATGCAGTTACAGTTTTTAGAACCCAGAATGTGTTGACAGTATGTTAACTTTGCCAAACCGGTAAGAATGGGAACGTATCTACTTTTGAGAAACCATTTGTGGTCATTCGAGTGTGATAATCAGTGCATTGCTTTTAATATATAACCATCACGGAAATGAAATATTTGTTTTTATTGAGCTTTGAATTGTACGTCTTTACTAAAGTTTTTCGTTTGTGATACTGAAAGTTTGAATCTACAGTCTTAACGTGCCCACGCAAACACTCTTACAAGCTTAGTTGTTTGTATTTATCTATAGTCATGCTGATTTTGCCTTAGAGTGAGTTGCAAATGTTAGTCGTGAGAAATGCTTCAAGGAATCCATGAACAGATGCCCTCTTGTATAACAGTTGGCACCGGGTCGCATACAGGATTGTAGTGGTAGTCATAAGTTATCCTTCTGCAAATACTTTGGTATCCTTGCCGTTTTACATATTGATTGCACCGAAGTTAACAGTGTCTCTTTGAACCCACAGTCAATTAGTTTTTAGCAGGGAGTACAACCATAGACAAATTTCATAAATAAGTAAAATAACATCACTTCATATACTGATTATGGTTTTGTGTCAATTTTTCAGAAACTTCCGACAAGGCATACGTTGGATGGTATGCATTGTGAGAAAAATGTCTGTGAGAATTTGCTACGTACCCTGTTTGGTGAAACAGATGGCGCAAAGTCAAGAGAAGATATGCGAGCCCGCGGCATCCGACAACATCTCCATTTGCAACGAAATGCTGATGGTCATTCATACTTTAAGCCAGACGCACCATACGTATTGACAAAACGACATCAACAGGAATTTTTGACTACTCTTCGGGATTTAAAATTCCCGTCTAATTACGTAGGAGCATTGAGCCGGAGGATTTCAGACGGAAGACTACGAGGGTTGAAGACGCATGATTTCCATATACTGCTTCAACAGGTAATACCCCTCTGCTTGAGGAATGTAGGTCATCCGAAAGTAGTTGGAGCAATCATGCGTGTTAGTCGTTTGTTTAGGAAAATAATAGCAAAGATAGTAGATGCGGAAAATAAGAATTCAATGCTAGAAGAGGTTGCTGAAACAGTTTGCACTCTAGAAAAGGAGCTTCCGCCGTCAGTGTTCGTAATCATGATGCACTTGCCTATACATCTGGTAGAAGAATTGTTTATTTGTGGTCCTGTGCACACGCGGTGGATTTACCCGTTTGAGCGGTACATGAAAGGACTAAAAGGGTTTGTGAAAAACAAGGCTAAGCCAGAAGGTAGTATGGCATACGGATATCTGAGAGAGGAATCAATTGGATTCTTAAATGAGTACCTATTGGAATACACTCCAACGACAAAACGAGCCTGGGATGACAAAGAAGAACCGGCGATGTACGATGAAATTCTGGAAGGTGGCAACCGAGATCGAGTAATGAGCACACAGTTTCAGAAATTGATCCATGAGTTTGTGTTAGACAACACTGAACACATGGAGCCATATAGAAGGTACTTTCTTAACTTTATAACCCATGTGTATTACATTATAAGTATTCGAGGAGTTGCACATGGGTCTCGAAATTGAAGTACAAAAAAATTTGGTGATACAGTTTTGACAAGTAGGAATCTAGAGGACTACGGTTTGTTTTAAGATGCAATACCTATATATTTGAAGTGGTATGCAGAAGTTCTGTTTTCGTTGGATATTCCATGAACTTGAAAATTTTAAAGTTCTACAACAACTGTAATTGAGAGATGGGTTGATAGGAAAAATATATAGCTGTAATACTAGAAGTTCTTATATATTTTAAGTTTGTGGCAGAAACTTGTATGAGGCTTTCTGTCACAGTTTTTCCTTCCCTGTCCAAGTTGAGAGAAGTATTGGAGTGTCCATACTATTAACCTTAATACTGTACCCCACTAAGTACTGGAATCATTTTGCACAGGAGATATGGAGAAGCTGTAGCGCAGCGAGATGAAGAAAGAGAACGGTATCGACGCGAACAACGTCGATGTGGAAGGAGAGCGAGGTTCGCGTATCCACGTGAACTATCAAAAATACCTGACTTTGCACAGTGGGTTCAAGAAGAAGTTAGACGTGATCATGAGGTAGGGGCTAGAGTAGATTCAAGAGTTGTGGACACAGCTCGAGGACCGTTGAATGTTGCAGCTGCTTACAAATCTATGTACGCTTTTGGAAATCATTACCGGGTGCTCAGCTCTGAACGACCTCTGAAAACGTGTGACAGTGGTGTCGCTGCTACGTTCAAACAGGTTTGCAGAAACGGTAGGAGAGATAATAACCAAGTAAGTGCAGATGTTGAATATGTAGGGCACATTGAGGAGATTTTGGAATTAAATTATAGGCGCCATTGTTTGGTAGTGTTAGTGTGTGATTTTGTCAAGGCAAACTATGCTGGTGGGAATGCCACAATAAAACGAGATAGGTGGGGATTCACTTTAACTAACTATGACAGAAGATATGCTACAATTTGTCGAGACAGTTTTGCGTTTCCAAAACATTGTGAGCAAGTATTTTTTTCAGAAGCTCGAGAGTCACCAGGATGGAGGGTAGTGTTGAGGAAGGAGGTGCGAGGGAGACGAATACTACCCAGTAATGAAGACGACGAAGATGCTGAATTATTCCAAGTGGGTTTAGATGAAGATTTTGAAGGACTACGTCCGGAAAGAGAAGTTGGGGAGCAAGAACTCGAACCGGCTGCGACAGGGGAAGATGTAATTTTGCAACCAGTCATTAGGCTTAACAAGGCAAGACGAGGCGGAGGAGGGGGTCGTGGGCGTGGTAGAGGCGTCATACAAGGTAGGCGTGTCGGAGCGACTAGAATCCATACAGATGTTCAGGAAGAAAATTCGGAAAGTGAACATGAGGAAGCAAATGAAGAAAATCGACAAAACAGGGGAGCAACAGGTCGTACGAGGACGGTAGCAGATAACGAGGCCCAGCAGGCGAGGAACGTACGGCAAAGACCTCATCCTGAGGAATATATTCAAAGCGACGAAGCTACGACATCAGATGAAGAGGGAACCTGTTCGGAGTACTCCACCTCAGGATTGTCCTCCAGTGGTTCGGACCAAAACGAAGATTGAAAGGTGAGTTTGCGAGAGAGGAGCATCGTCTTTTGACATCCATTCATATGGAGGTCTGGTTTTTTTTTGTTAATTATCAGGCACTCGGTCAATTATTGTCGGCAGAAGTTATGAAGTTTACATAGTATAACTACTTCATTATTACAATATCTACACGAACCCGAACTAGTTGTTGTTACCATGTGTTGCATCATAATCTAACAATTTAATATGTGCCAATATGATCATGAGAGTCATCTGATTTCATGCTTTTATGTGTCAGAAATCAACCGTGCAGCTTCTCACTCTAACCATAATGTACTAAATCTATGTATTAGTCGACGTCATCAGTTCGTTGCTTAATGTGATACGTAAGCACCAACTTCCTTTCCTTATCCACTGATCCTTATCTTAGGATGTTATGCATTTTGATGTGCAGAATGTTTCGGTTTTCGTCAAAAATTTCAAGGTAAAGCGTTGTTGAAACTTGGACAGTTGTTATTTATTTTGTGTGTTTTGATTGATGACTGAAAGAATTACTGTTTTTATTATGTAGGAAGATGCTCTGAAGAAATGGGGCATATATAGATTATTGATGGTCCTAGAAGCAAACACAAAAGAGTATGTGGTTGAGTTTGTTGATACGAAGTGGCTATTGGGCTCTGGCTAGTCTCTGTTTGTGTCTTTAAAGGCTGCCGCTCCTTTTACGATGGTGAGAGAGTCGTCTGCGAAGACCATTCACTAAGGTTCCAATACGTTTTGCTATTGCAGTGTTCAGATTTCCCTTCACACAACGCATTCTGTTTTCCGAGAATTCACAGTAAGAAAGAATTTAAGATGTTGTAGTAGTCCTCGTTGGTTGTATGTGTATGTAGGTTAAAAATGTAAGTGATGGGGTGGTTGTATGTGTATGGAGGTTATCAATGTAAGTGATGGATTTAGTACCTGACATCTTTATTGTGGCCTTTCAGGAATTGAATAGAAATATAACGATGATCTTATGGCATTGAACGAATAGACAATTTGTTTGGAGCTGTAGCATCAAATTATTAAACCGTGAGCACTCGTCCAACTTCATTCATACAAGCATGTCTGTTGTTTTTTTTCACGTCTCACTTTGCTATTAAAAAGATCTCATGTTGTGACTGTTGTGCAGCAAATTGGTGAGAAGTGACTTGTTTTCGGCCATATTATGAAATGGAGCCGAGCGAATGACTTCCGGAAGGTAATAATCTCTTACGTTCAAAATTAAATTTGAGATTTCGAATATAACGTTCATGTATACATGAATCATCAATGGTTTCAACTGTTCAATTTAAATATCCTCGGAAAGTGGCATATAACCTTCCATATTTTGACAAATTAGATAAATCTTCAACATTCTGGTTTTTGACAGAGGCCCGCTCTACCATCCGTTCCATCAAGCTACAATTTACTCTTTGTTACCCTTCAGACCGACCGCTCGATGGATACGCAGGTAGCGGTTGTGGACAGTATGCTACATGAATCGACGGATGAGATTGTTAATGTTGTCATCACTTTAAACCGCTAGGACAGCAAGTCCAGTATTCTGAAAACATATAAACTTTTTGGAGGTGCTGATGAGCACTTTCTATGTCGGTTATCACAGTGGCCTTCGATTCATATGGACTGAAATGTTTGTAAGTTCGGATATATATTGCAGAGCATCCATGAAAACGCGAGGTCGACCCGAAAGATCGACTTGACCTCATTCAGTTTGATCCATCACCAGTCAGCTCCTGTACGATTTCGAATATGCCAAAGTGAGCGACACTATTGTTGTTTGATTTTCTCATATACCGGAGGTATTGATTCTGCCCAGCCCACTTATACCATAGGCATAGTATCGAAAGAGTGTATGGAGAACGTGACTTGTTTAATTTCTGACGTTTTGAAGTTTAACATGTAATGCTGTCAACAAAAACACACAACTGTCGTGATTCTTATTTACAAACATACGATCAATTGCAATGGCTGTTGTGAATTCATGAAAGTTGGATCTTAATGGGATGATTGTAGTCAAGTCAAGTAGGGAATAATCTGATTTTGTTGCTTGCACGTTAAAGATTTGTAAGAATCTTATCTGACGGAGGCTGTAAATGTACGGTTGTAGGATTTCATGCAATTGTAAAGACCAAAATGGCTTCTGGAACCAATGATGTACAGAGAATGGTACTCGTTTGTAATAGATAGCGTGATTTGAGCATCTGATCTCCATGCATGTGGACAAAGAACTAACTAAGGTGAGTGTTGTTATTTTTAACAACAAAGGCAAACAAGCCTTTCGCAAGCGCCGGAATTCAACACTTGAATGAGTTCCATGTACGGGCATTGCGAGGGGGAGGGAGGTCGATAGTCGCCACCGTATCTCGCCGGTTTTTTTGCTTTGTTGTTGGTCACATGTAAGGATTTCTTCTCATATTGCATCTTACAATTGCGCTTAACCATCATTTCAAATAATTGGTAATCGTATGGACAAGGTAGGTTTCCATGTGGATTGTGGTTAGAAAGTATAGTTTCGGATATTGTATTGTAGCAAAACATGTTTCAAAGTACGTAAATCTTTGGATTTCAATTACCTGAAGCTTCAAAATGTTGCAAAGGTGGACAGGGTAAGGAGCAAGGACTCAGGTTTCAAGCTGCAGAATACTGAATGTAAAGTACATGTTTCATAGAGAGCATGGAATTCTGCACACAGATGTTTGTTGAATTATATGTCTTCAGATATACAGAGTATTAGATATAGCACTTCATGTTAGTATAGCCTGAGAATTACAGACATGAAGTAGTCATCGATTGTTGTCATTTCATCATTACATCTTACAAATTATAGATTTCAGCAAGTGTACTTTTATCTCAATTATAGATTTCAGCAAAGGGATTTTCATCCCAATATTCATGGTTATTTAATGATTAAGACATTGCCATAAATGTCTTCAACGTGTAGTATGGAATGTAAGTGTTTACTCCAGTAAATAAGTAGATACAGTAAATAGAATGTGTAAGAATTTTAAATTTCGAAACTATATAAAAAAATTTGCCCTCGTAAATCTAAACTGATGTCATTTAACTTATAAATGATTAAAAACAATTGGAAATACTATTTTTTTCTTCACTAAATCTGTTATTTGAAAGCGCTCACATACAATGCCAGACCGAATTACCATTCAGGTATTTACAATAGTAAACAAAGGTTTTTAACTACAAAATTTACATAATTCGATGTGTTAAATATGGCAAGATACATATTATAATTTATAAAATATACTCGTAGTATTACCACCCATGTAAATCTGGATTTTAGAAACGATCCATGTTCAGTACATCCAGTCCACGCTGGATCCATTTTGGACTACTTGCAGGGAAGTTGACAAAAAATTGGCAGAAAGTTTATTAAGTGCCGAAATGACAGCGAAGGGGCTGATCAATGGTGCGGTCGTCAATTCGGACAATTTTCTGTCAACTATTAGTCATCCAGGGCCCCATTTCCTTGTAGTGTTTCAACATGAAAAGTTAAAACTATCTTATTGAACTAATTTTTTCTGCATAATTTTTGATTTTATCAAACATCTCATACATTGATTTTTGATAATATGACTTATCATATGTTATTTTATAATTACAACTGAGAATATCGAACACTAATTGAACCATAATGTCTAAATTATCCATATGATGCAACCAACATACATGTGCATCATGTGAAAGGTGTGATACTAATTGAATTAACAATCTTGTAGCAAGACTTATTAATATGAAATATTCTTACATAGTAAAAACATATATTATCATATCAATTATAATCTTTACAAATTCGTAATGCATTACTTCTAATTTTTATTGTCTAAGATCTGATTGTATAGCTAAAAAATATCATATTTTTACCCATTGTGATTTTTTATGGACAATTTTTTAGTTGGAAATGACACAATTCTTATTCAATTACATATAAATACATTGTTACTCTTTTTAAGTACACGCCACCATTTGCAAATTATAAGGGCACCTCTCAAAGGTCTAGCTCAAGAACCACAACATTGACCTTATACAATAAAGTGTTTAAGGCATAAAATGCTTAAAAATGTCTACAAGTATATGAGGGATTCGAAAGGATCAGTAATAAACACGTGGTAGATGTTAACTTCTATAAGTTTTATAACAATATTTTTGTTAGAAAGTTGTTACTTGTAGATCATTTTATTGCCACAATGCCAAATGTGGTTGTGCGGACCCAAGCTTTAAGGTGTGAACCTTAATGCTCAATTGTTTTTTTTTCTTCCAAATTGTTGAAGCCCTTCCTCCTTAATGGTGTAAAATAATAAGAGTTGGAAGAATTAGGTACACACCTATTTTGTGAATGTTCTTGTTTTTGTTGGCATTCCAACATTGGCTTTGCCGTTGACGTTCTAATCGCTCTGCCGGTGTCTTTGCCATTGCCATTCACTTACAAGTAAGGGCATTCAATACCATCATTACTAGATTAGTTGTAAGAGAGGTGGTTTAGAATGTCGAACTTGGAAGGCTGAGTTTACTATCTATGAAAAATTAGAATTCTATATTGATAAGTATTTTTTCAAAATTCCTAATTTATCAAAGTTGAAGTCCGTTTTATTTATATTTTTTTTTGTATTTAATTTTGTATCACTTCCAACATAGGTTGCAAAGCTAACTTCTTTTTAAGTGATAGTATATAAGTTATCCTAAATAAGAATTCTATAGATTATTTTGGTGGTAATGATCTCAATAAGTTACATATTTTCAACGATTTAGATTTCTTCATTTATGGATATCTCTACTCATCAATAATTCTAATAAGCATACAAATTTTATTGAACAAAAAGTTGTTGCTATGGTTTTTTTTAACACATATTTTTAGCAGAATTTATCATGAATAAGTTATAAAGCTTTATATAAAGTATATCCAAGTAACATTTCAATCTTTATTTACACAGAGGAATCATTGTAATAACATATATTTTGTAGGTTCTAATAGTCTAATATAAGAATTTATTGTAGATCTCTATCGACTTTGTAGTTATTATATCAATGATTTTCAAGCCTACCAAATTGGTAGATTACCTCAATGATATTTATGATATCACAAAATAAGTTAATTAACTAATTTGTAAACATCATATTAATATCTTGTTAAAGAGAAAGGAATCACTTGCATTTTAAAGTGATCTTAACCTCAAAATGCCTAAGTACTTTGGAGAAAAGCTTAGTTATGATATAAATTGAGCATTTAATTACTCCCACAAATTTTTTATCAACTGTAGACCTCAATTCTTAAAAAATCTCAATAGGGTTAATTTCTCTTTGATAAGTAGAATTTTAGTGTGTTATGAATCTGAAATATCAAAACCTCAAAATCAAAAAAAGGTGATAGTTTACGTTATTAAAAATTGATACAATTGGTTAAAATAATATTTCACATGATGATATTGACCACTTGTTACCTTAAAAAAATATCATCAGTAACCCAAAAAAATAAGTAAACCTTGCCTTGATTGTGTTTGAAAAATCTATGATCTAGACGTGGTACAATAAATTGCATATGGATCTGAACTCATTTAAATTCTTGGGAAAAAACACTTCCTTAATAAAAATAAAAATAAAAATAAATAATACAACCCACACTATTTTAATTCTGCTCTAATTCCATCACCCACAGTGAAATTCGCCGAGGTCTGCTTGAGCGGTGAACAATCACTCCTCGCGATGTGCACAATCGATCTCTCTCCCGAATCTCTTCAATCAGCTTCGACTTCCTGTTGAGTCTCTTGGATTCATAGTATTCAAAGTTGTATGAAATACAGGAATTCAAAGAAGGATTAGAGGCCATGGCCGCGAAGAAATTGGTAGAGCATGCTGCCGATCCGGGGCTATGCAATCCCAAGGAGCTTGGATTGCAATGAGATCACTCAAGCTCACTTGAAAGATTGACCATGCGCCTCTAATACCATCAGGTAAATGGACTGCGGAAATTCTTAACCCTAAATCTTTGAGCTGAATTATACCTCTGATTGAGATTTTTTGTTTCGAGTGCAATGGAATTCCAGAAAATTTATTAGTTTGCGAATTTGATAGCGCGCTCACTCTGAGTCTAGTTCAATAGGCTCGAGCTCGTGTGCTATCCGATGCCTGCACGTTTCGCAAGGTGATTTAGGTGATGGATTATTTACATGTTTGATCTTAATTTCTGGTTGTGCGAGCTTCTTGTATCAATGCCTTAATAAGGTTTAGTGTTTGAGCTTAATAGCGATATCTAGTTCAAATTATTGTAGATTGTGAATGCCTGTTTACTAATAATGAGCTTCCCGGAAGTTTGCCAGTTTTGTAGTTGCAAGGAGATCGCTCTGTAATTACTGGTCATTCATTAGTTCCTTTCTGTTATGTCTAGATTGCTTCGAGAATTGTGATCGGCAATCCAGTTGCTTGGTTCATTGGATCGCAACTTTTGTAGTGTCTGGAGGTGTTAGGGTGCGTTTATTTGGTTAATTTCGAGCTCGATGTCTTTTCGTGCCCACATTTCTAGGGTTTAGTTTTTCTTCATGGATAGGCAATCCATCCGATCAATCGTTAGCTCAAGGTTCTACAATGTGTTTCTCCTTGCGTTCATGACTCACTCACCTTTTCTCCTCGATTTGCGGTGCCTTTTGGAGCCATTCCCCTTATTGTAAGTCCAGCATGCAGGAGTTGGAAATGATTTTGTCCATAGCAGTGTGATGAGCACATTCTCGGATCCTGTTCTAGGTCTGTTTCAGAGATATAGGGGTTCAAGAGTGCTTCAACTTCGTTGTTGGATGACGTAAGTGTTATAGTATTGTCTACAGCAGAAGCTTGGAATCACCGTGCCGGCCTTAACTTGTTTCTTTACTTGTGCGTGGAAGCACAGTCGAGGTTAATGAGTGTTTTTGGAATTTTGTGAAATGGACAGGTTTTGCTTTGTCTTTGGGGTGTCCTTCGAGCGAGTAGAGCTGTGGTACTAATCCTTTCACAGGCTGTGATCATATGTTACAATCGGCAGTATCACCGAAGGATTAACTGAGTAGACTGAAAGCATCGGCCAGAAAGCTTCAAACCAATGGAGAATTGACACTAATTTTTCGAATTGCATTTATTGCTTGCAGTGACGGTTTGGCAACAAGCAGGACGATGAATCGAAGTCTCTTCACTGACGATCAACAAGCTTAAGTTGTCATTCTAAGGTTTGGGTACAATGGCAATATCGATAGCGGCGGAATGGGAAGCACTCTACAATCGGTACTACCGGAAGCAGGAGTTGTACACGATGTGTTGGAACAGTGTGGATTTGAGTCGCCACAAAGTGGCATGTGCGAGATATGGAGGACCAGTAGCCATGGTTCGTGATGAATCGAAGATGGTGCAGCTGCGAGCAGAGTCTGCTCGAGCGAAGCTGCTTATGTTCTCATCGTCGGGGAAGCTTTTATCTTCAGTCCCATGGGATCGTCCCGGTGGTCGGCTTATCGCTCTTGGGTGGACGGACGAGGAGATTCTTCTGGCTGTTGTGCACGACGGCACCATATTCCAATACAATATCCACGGGGAGCTTATTCCGGAGCAGCTATCCTTGGGACAAGAGTGCTGGGATCAGGGAGTGGCCGATTGTGTCATCTGGGGGAGCGGCCTTGTTGCGATCACTGAGCATAATCAGTTGTTTAGTATCCCAAATCTGGAGTCCCAGAAGGTTGTCAAACTTGCGGATCCTCATCTGGAGGATCCCCCACATTGTATGGCTGTTGTGGAACCGCTCTATACTCTCTCTGGAAACTTGGAAGTTCTCTTGGCTGTCGGATCCTCCGTTCTCATGGTGGACGCTGAGAATGTGCAAGACCAGATGGTTGATTTTGGACCTATTCAAAAGATGACCCTATCATCAAACGGAGGTTTTATCGCCTGTTTCACTCACGATGGTCGCCTTCTCGTCGTCAACGCAGATTTTAGCAAGACCTTATTGGAGCACTTAACAGAGGTCTGTTGGTTACCCTCATTCTGCCATTGGAGAGATGTTGTTATTGAACATTTGCTCACATTCATGTATTGTTGCTGTGGATATTGCAGTCAGCTTTGCCACCAGAGCAGCTCGTATGGTGTGGCGTTGACAGTGTTCTCCTTTATTGGGAAGAGCAGCTTGTCATGGTAGGCCCTTACGGTGATGTGGTCAGATTCTCGTACGATGAGCCGATTGTTCTGATTCCTGAATGTGATGGCGTTCGCATATTGTCCAACACGTACATGGAGTTTTTGCGTAAGGTGCCCGACTCTACAGTTTCGATCTTCAAGATTGGCAGCACTTCTCCTGCAGCCATGCTATTTGATGCGTTAGAGCAATTTGACAAACGAAGCGCAAAGGTATGTCTATTTCTTTCTGTTCCTCTCTATATTGTACAAGAATGCTTCATGATCTAATATGTCGGCATGTTGGTTGTTACCATCAGGCCGATGAGAACATCAGACTGATTAGTGACAAACTCCCGGAGGCAGTCGCGGATTGTATTGATGCAGCAGGGCATGAATTCGACATCTCCCTACAACGTACTCTACTGCGAGCTGCTGCTTATGGCAGAGCATTTTGCAGGTTGAAACTTTGAGTCAACTTTTCCCATAAGGAAGCAATTTGTTGCATGAGTTCGTAATCATCAGTTTTCTGTGTACCCCGTTTTTTGTTTCTGTAAATCTGGCAAGATGGATGGAACTGTAATTCTAATGCGCTGCTTTCTCTTCGCAGGAAGTTCGACAGGGATCAGTTTCAGGATATGTGTAGGACTCTCAGAGTACTGAATGCTGTTCGCCAGTTTGAGATTGGAATTTCTTTGAGTATTCAACAGTTCAAGGTAGTTGTTTCATCCCACGTCTACTTTTTCCGGCCCTGTTTATTATTGCCTTTATAAAGACCTCAAATTACGATATCAGTTCCTATGCACCTTATACCATGGCACTCCACGTCGTCGCTCTGAAAGTCTTACAATATGTCCAGGAGCTTACAGCTACAGTTCTTGTAGAGAGACTCGTGAATGCTCATCGACACCTTTTAGCTCTACGCATATCGGAGTATCTGGATCTAAACAAGGTCAGTGTCGCGTTCTACCATCAAAGTTGCTGTTTTGATGTTAGTTGTATCTTCTCTTCGTCATAAATATAATGCTAAGTAGATGATGCTAAGTACTCTTGGTGGTGAACAGGAAGTTGTGCTGGTACATTGGGCATGTACTAAGATCATGGCATCAAGTGATGTTCCAGACGCAACCCTTCTGGAGGTCTTATTAGACAAGGTATCCTTTCTTTTTGAGCTAAGCTTCTGATGATGCATCCCAGTTACCGGCGACAGCTTACTTTGACGGTGTTTCTCTTTTGAGATCTAAAACCATGTTTCTAGTCAAAGCACTAAATCAGACGTTTTGTTATGAGATATGCAGCTGAAAGCGTGCCCGGGAATTTCGTATGCTACTGTGGCTGCTGATGCACATCGGAATGGGCGGCAGAAACTTGCTGCGGCTCTTTTGGACTACGAACCACGTGCTTCTGAGCAGGTACTTCAGAGGATTAGATGAATTAACTGCATTTTATGTGTGAGAATTGGGTTCTCACTTTATGGTTTTTTCTTGAAACGTAGGTTCCTCTTTTGACGAGTATGGGCGAAGAGGAGAGAGCACTTGTTAAAGCCATCGAGAGTGGCGACACCGATCTGGTCTACTTTTCAATTCTGCACATATGGCGCCAAGTGAGTTTCATCACCTTGATTGTAAAACTTGTCAGCTTGCTACTTGCTTCTGAAATTAATTGCTATGGATCGAAGTGGGAGTAGAATGGGAGTCCTGGCTCGCCTCATAAGATAGTCTCATTCAACCCATATCTTCAAGCGTATCTTGTCAATATTGCTCACAAACATTGTATCATGGAATGAGTATGTGGATACTATCTTACGAGACTACTTTCTATCGGCCTGCACAGAAATCTCTGCCAGACTTCTTCCGCATTATTCAATCGAAATCTCTTGCTCGCAATCTGTTCATTGCTTATGCCAGGTACTTGGCTGATACTCTTCGGTACTTCCAGTCAACATTTGGGTCAAATTCTATGTGCCAGTAGCTGGCTTTTCGAACTTTTTACACAAACGTTTCGCTCACAAGGATTTGACCTGCTTAAGAATCAGTAATGAGCGAAGTTTACACTTTGAACCATATGAAATTGTTTAGTTTCATCTGCGCCTAATGTTTTGATCTGTTGCAGGCAAAACGAGCCTGAGATTTTGAAGAAATTTTTCATATCAATTGGTCAAATTCAGGTACTCATCACACTCATGATAGGTTCTTTATGCATATGGTAGATTTTGACAAATTTGTGAAGCCCATCTTCTTATTTGGTAATGTGGCTGATCAATTGGCCCTTATGGCTGGAGATTCTCTGGGTGCTGCTCTTGGGTACTTCGCAAATTCGTAAGACCTTAGAAATTCTCATGCCAGAGCCTGTTGACGGCATTCTGATGTAGCCGACTAATCTTACGGGAGCTGTGGATGAGCAGAGTGCCGCTGAAGTCGTTTTGAGAGAGTCGTGGAGTTATTCTCGCAGCATAGGAAGTCGCTCTGGGTCAGCTTTGCAAGGGCCCCGCTTGAAAACAATAGAGGAAGCGAGTGAGTTGTATGCACAGACCAAAGAGCACAATTTCGAAGCAAAGGCAGCTGAAGAACAGGCGAGGCTGCTCAAGTACGCTCTTGTTCCTCCTAGTCTTCACGAAAACCATTTCTTTCTGTTTGTAGATCTCACACGAATGCATTTTCTGACAGGTTGCAACAAGAGTTTGAAATATCCACGGGACAGTCATACTTTGTGGACTCCAGTGTCAGTGATACGATACGAACACTCATTACCTTGGGCAATAACCGAGCTGCCACAAGAGTGAAGACGGACTTCAAGGTATTGACTCCATTATTTCCGAGGTTCTATCCCTGTTGCTAGTGATGCTTGATCTGTCCTTTCTTTACGGCTACTGGTTATTCATCTGGATTTAGAGTTTTATCGTGGCCGTTTGGCTTATTTTCAGCTATTAAAGAAAAGTCCACCTTATTCTACAGTGTCTCAATTAGGTTCCATGATGTAAGCTTTAGGTGTAGGTTCGTATCAAGCAGGTCTATGCATGCTTCATTATTTCTTGAATCTGGATATGATATTCATACTATGGAACTCATGGCTATTCTCCTAATAAACGTCAGAACATGGTTTTATGTGTTGTCCAGGTCCCAGACAAGCGATTTTATTGGCTGAAAGTATTTGCACTCGCAACCGCGAAGCAGTGGGATGCACTAGAGAAGTTTTCGAAAGAGAGAAAACCTCCTATTGGTAAGAGGTTACACTTATCTTGATGCAAAATCTCCTATCCACAGAATATAATAGTCTTGGAGTCTCATCTCCCCACACATGGAAACTTTCTCAACCTGGGCAGCAGTGTAAATTTCTGATGTGGGCTTGTGCAGGATTCAAACCGTTCGTTGAGGCTTGCATAGAAGAAGAGGAAAATGAGGAAGCCTTGAAGTATATTGTGAAGCTGACGGATCCTCAAGAGAGAGCCGAGGTATGCTTCTTTTGAATGTGATTTACTGAGTTACAGTTAAGGACATTCAACACTAAACTACTTGTATGGTATGGTTTCAGGCGTACGCGCGGATCGGAATGGTGAAAGAAGCGACCGAAGCTGCCGCACAAGCCAAAGACAGTGAATTGCTGGGCAGATTGAAATCCACGTTTGGACAGAATACAGCCGCTGGGGCTCTCTTTGATACTTTACGTGATCGCTTGTCATTGACTTAATGAGCGAGGTAACTTTCTTCATGCATTCTTGTTTGTACATTTGGTGTATTCTGGTGGTTCATCTTGTAACGTTGGTCTTGATTGAGAGGCGCTTGTAATAAAGAGTGGGTTGGGTGTCGGACATTGTTCATTGACCGTGTCCCGTAAGGAGGGTACTTGGCCCAAACTCCCATTTGTCCCACTGTGGGTCACAATTGCAGGATGCACGCATAAATGTCTGGAAAAAAGGCTTATGCAATCTTCACTGCTAAAATCACAGACAACAAACACAAAAGGTCCAAGCATATATACAACATAAGACCACAGATAGTTGCTTTCCATCTCCCAGCAACTAATTGTCACGCATTGATACCCAACTTCGTTCCAAGCTACATCAATATAGAAAGTTTGAGTGTTTGAGAGCTTCACTTGCAAGTATTAGTAATTGCTATAAATTTGCTCATTTAAGTGCACTCAAGCATCTGCTGCAGGAAGACGCGACCAGGAAACGTCAGAAATGCCGAACACAACAAAGTCATAACTTTAGCTAATGGGTCCATATGTAAGACGGTGGCAAACGATGGTTTCAGAAGCAAAATATCATATTAGAAACAATAATTAGTGACAGAAAGTAGGGTTCCACAGCTAGAGATGATGAAATAGAGTTGGCCTTGATATTCAATCGACAAGGACTCTAATTCTAAATTTGTCCTGATGACAGCCAATAAAGCACTTCCCTACATACTGAAGTTGACAATTAGAAAATTAAAAAAACTCGGTATCAGTGCACAAGCCTGGTACCATTTGACGTTTTGCAAAGGAGGAATAGCAATGCTCAAACATGGTTCACTTATCTGTCGTCCAACAACACGATTAAATCCATTGATAAGGTTGTTGTGCTTGAAACTGCTCTCATGCATACAAAAGATCAGTCATTGGCTCAGAACCTCAGCTAGTCTATCAGAAAATTTCATTCAATCTGAACGAACGAATTCTTGAACAACTTGCAACTCTAAAATGATCTGGAACTGGTAAAACTAGTATCATGCTGGTACAAGCTGCACAGCAATCATGTTTGATAAAACATCCAACTATGGCTACCTCCCGTTCAGCCCATGAAGTTGAGCTTCTTCATGACTTTAGCAAGTGCAAGGGGAGCAATCGACGGCCGGCGAAGCTGTCGTCTTTGCTTGGGGGTCTGCAATGGTCCATCAATTCAAGGCTATTAGCAAAGCTTATTCACAATAAAATGCCATTGTATGCCCTCTAACAAAAGGCAGGATCTTTACGCACTCCATGCACAAACTGATGTACTACTAGAGCCAAAGATAAGAGCATGCCTTTGAATGAGCATTGTGCCGTGTGCCAGATCTCCATCGTTTATACTCTCCGTTCGCCATTCCCCTGAACCGCTCCTTATACGACCTGCATCACCCTCCTCCCAAGGTTGTTAATCATCCATCTATACAATGTTACATCACGAGAGCCGAAAGGTCTCTAGCTATCGAGAAACGAAGTACTGACACAATGAAACGAGGAACAAGCTTACGAGTAAGCCTTGATCTTCGTCTTCTTCAATTTGGTTAGCGTCCGCCTCTGCTGCACCTGCGCATGCAGCACTTTCCTTTTAATGTTCTCGCATACCAGCCAGAGCTTCTGCCAATATATCCCGAAGTCGATCGCCGCATTCAACCACATGTGTTTAGGTGTTGTGTATTGGAGAACAAGATATAGCATCTCTCTCCCCCACAACTCGTATCTCTTGACCTTGGTGAATGCCGAAAGCGTGAAAGTAGAGTTCAGGTTCAGAAACTTACATGAGCGAGGTTAGTCGTTGTGCATCCAACCTTGCAATTGACCTCATTCCTGAAGCCAGGAACTAACGAGCTCGCTGAACAACTTGGAAACAAGCTACAAGTTGACAGACTTCTGCTGGCCAAACCATAACGTTGAAGCAGACTAGTTCTCGTCACATCTATGCATGGAGTAGGAGCATGCACAATACGATGAGCAGTGTTTGCAGTTGCTAGTCGACTAGCAGGCAGCAACAGACGTTGCAGCACTTGCCTGCCAGACATTGTGGGACCTTACACTCCCCCAAAATGACAATGGCGCGGATTATCACACGGCCTGCTTCAGTGGCACACATGCATAAGTTAACCTCCGCCCCAGCCAAGCAGCACGACCGCAACATTGGGCATCCTATACTCTACTGCAATACAGAAAAATCAGATAGAGTCTGCCTAAACCGGATTCGCCTCAGATATCTATGTATCAATAATACGTTAAAGGGCAAAGCTAAACGTATACTGTGACAATTTTACACACCTTGACAAAGATGAGTAAAATTGACGAAAGAGGAACGAATGCAAGTTTCTTACACAATCAGCATAGCAAGTTGGCAAGAGTAACCCAGAACCCTAACTCAGCTACATTGTAAGTCGAGCGAGAATGCTCGATTCCTGCCGCGACCAGCTGCATTGTCCATAAAAGGCAAGATCCTCCCTTTTGTACTACTTTTCTGATTGACTTAACCTGCGACGCAAATCTCATTTTTTTGATGATTCCAAACGATTGCTGCTGAGCCCGTCATAATTGCTACCGAACTACACGATGAAGAATGGGAGAGGACCATTATACTCCAGTCACCTAACGCCAGCGAGCTTAAACCCTTGCAATCCAAATATAGTGATAACAGATGCAGATTACTAAGGCGAATATATTTCCGGAATCAGAGGACCACGAAATGACCTAAAATTCAACCTGAGACAGATGCTGAAAGTGAATCATTTGAAATACGCCAATGACCTAAAACCCTAATTCAGCTACAATGCAAGACTGTCCGAATGCTGACCAAATATTCGTGTATCAGTAAAAGAAAGCCCCAGGGAGCTAGAACTCTAACAATGCGACAGAAGAAACTCAAAATATGAACGATCAATTTTACTCCTGGTGACCACGTGGAGCTCAGATTCATACAGGGGGTTGATATAAACTCTCACATTACTACTTTGGATTGTGAACATCCTCGGATCAGATATGCGATACACGCTTGGAAATGAGTAGGAAATGCATTGATAACGAGAAAAACTGACGACTGGGTCAATTCAGACGCTAAAAAGCTCAAAAAAATTCCACTAAACGAGCAATACCTTTCACGAAGCGGTTGCGGCCGCTTCCGCATAATCGAAATTTGATGAGACGCGCACAGATCGATCCAACGCGAGGATTGAAAATCGATGTGCCAGCAGCTGAGGAGCTGAAGAGGGAGCAAGACGACGATGTTCTCCTTGTTCCTATTTGGGGAACTATGGGAACGTTGTTCGCATGTTGGGAACTTCAAAACTATCTTACTCTCTTGAATAGCACATTTATAACCTTTGCCCTTCGAGCCTATTTGAGCCACTCAAAACTTTTAACAATTCCATTGTACTAATTAAAAAGATTGGTAAAACTAATTTGAGACTTTTGAACATTGAGATGTAAGATCTTGAAGTCGATTCACGTGTTTATGTCATTGCGTTGTCAAAATTTTATTTTGTGAATGTGTTGTGCAAAATTATGAGGTATTGAATTTGGAAACATGAATTGCCTTGTTGGAAAGATATGGGAAAAGTCTCATCTATTGAAATTGAAAATAGTATTGTCTCCTACTTCGGTATCTTAAGTCATTTGTAACCTAATTGAAGCTGATTTTATAGAACACAAATTTTCATATAAAAGAAATGTTGCAGATTTGTCAAAGTTACCTAAGAACCAAAAGTTTAGAGGTTCTAAATTAGACCAAGATCATGAAAAACCTAAATCATGAAATCGAAAGTTTTCGATTTCAAGGGTATCTTTATCTGAACTCTTTGCATGGTCTTCATCTTGTTCAATAGGTTCTTCTAATGTTTTGTCAGGAAGGGACAATTCTAGTCTATTAGATGTTGCAAATTTCTCCATAGTTGGGGTTGCCACTGATTTTACTTTTGATGTAGATCCAACCATTGTGAAGTCCTTAGGTGTCAGTTCCACCATGGATTTTAACTTCTTCAACTTGGGTTTGGATTGTTTTGATAAGTTTGATGAAGTCCTCACTAGGTTTGAAGTCGGCCAATCTTGTTTGGGTTTTTTTCTATGTCTAGATTCTCTTGGTGTTGGAACTTCCTCCGCTTCGATAAAAGATACAAGGGACTTAAAGAAGTTTTTGGTTGCTGTGAAACGTGAAATTTTTCTCTGCAATATATAATAGCATGGTCTTGTTAGGTGACTTTAATTCAAGGTGATCAGATATAAATCATATAATACAAACCTTCAAAACAGTTATGAGAAAGGTTAAAGCTTTACCTCATCATCTATAAGAGATTCTTGAGAGACCCTTCGGTGTAAAAGTATCATGCGAGTCCAGTAAATAAAACAACAAAATATAGAAGCTAGACCGGTGGTCAAAAAGAGACCCCAGAATGTAGTTAAGCCTAACTCCGTGGCATCACGTGCTACATTACCCGTTGTACAACTTTCAGTGTTCAACCATAAATCATGAATTCGTTGCAATTCTCCATTCTCTGCAAGTTTTAGGATTGCAGTTGAGAAATCAATGGCCAATTGAGAGCCCTTTGGGAAAGCCTGAAATATAATCAAAAGGACTTATATTAATGAAAATTGCCTACTAAGTAAACCACTATAGATCATGTATCGAAAACATACACCTTATAACGATAGAACAACTACTACATTTGAACCTATACCAATCAATAATAATGTTTACCAATAAATTTAAAAGAGGGAAAGAGTTGAATGACACATACAAAGCCCCATCCACTCTTGGTGAATTCTTGACCCGCAATTGCAAACGCACATTCTGAAGATAAGAATAACTGAACGTAGGGAAGCTCGTCTACAATTGCACCAACACCTCCATGGTTGGGACCTTTGGTCAAAGCACTTGCATATGCTGCAAGTGTATCTAATGGTACAAGACGTTCTGCAGCAATGTTAAGTTGGAGAAGATAATCACGCACAAAAGACCCCGTTTGATATCCTATAGGAACGTTACTAGTAAGCAAGCTTGAAATGCCTTGTATTGTAGGTAGAAGTTGTTGTACGGTTAGTAATGAAGTCAAGCTTGCTGTATATGAGCTGATGATGATAAGCACCACAAATAACCATATAATGAGAACCGCTCTACCCAATGTGCTATTTACTTTTTCTCCTGCGAGGCCAATCATCTAATGAATGTGAATAATAAATACACACAATCTTTATGTAACATGCCCAAACTTTATCATATTGTAAAAGTTTACAAAATAATATTTCATTTTGCGATCAAACTTACATATCATGCCTTAATTACAAATTTGATATTGCGTCCTAAAAAACTATTTATTACATCATAAGCATATCAAGATAAGGAAGTGATGTTCATGTAGTATTCTTACTTTGAGAAAAAAACAAAGTTGAAAATATGAACCTGCAAGAATAGTGTATGAATAGATGTTAGAAGTGTCCTTATACTATTTTAAGTTAGTTTCAGATTATGTTATATTATGTTACTTAATGCAATTTATACAAGTAAGGATGTGAAATGAATCAATTTGGTTGAAAGTGTAAGTGTGAGGTTGAGAAATATGAGAGAAATGGTAGAAGTTGTTACCAAAGGGTAGTTACAATTTGTTTTTGTGGACGGCCACGAAAATCACGATTCTTTTTGTGCTCCAAGAACCATATAACAAATCCCGTGAAAAAAAAGAAGGCACCAGTAGTGAGCCACATAAGTGGAGTGAAAGGTCGCATAAAGGCCCAAGCATGATCATCATAACTTTGCTTTACAGGCACAACAACAGCCAATCCTGAGGTTGTATATGGTTGAGTAAAGTCGACTGTCATAGAACGTTTTGTTGTGATGGTAACATCTCCCACGACCGCATCAAAGTCCTACTCAAACCACCTATCTACTATTTAATTTACTTCCAATTTTCCATTACAATGAATCTATATATATATATATATATATATATATATATATATATATATATAGTATAAATCAACAATTAAATATCAATTTGTTATAAACTGCATATAAGTAGTAGCCTTAACAAGAGTATGAGAGATAGGATGCATATTAATCCTTGTGAAGAGCAAAAACAATAATAAGAGAAGAGTTAATATTGGAATTCACCTTAATGTAACATTCACTACATATGAACAGCTTCTACTAACGAATCGAATCCGCACTTAATACATCAAGATGCAATGAGAGGCTGATAGACCTGCATGTAGACTTGATCCAATTTTGTAAGACATAATGTGGCTTGAGAGGAAGTACAAAGAGAATGAATTTACCTTATCAACAATCATGTTGACGAGTGCATCATAACTAGGCGTGGAACTGCCATTGCCATATTTTAGAAAGCTATAAGCAACGGAATAGGGCAAATTGGCCAATGCTTGGAGAAATACATCAATACAAAACCCATGAAAAGAAGTCCGATTCTCAGAATCCACGGTAGAGCTTACAAACTCTTTGTAACCAATCTTGTTTGGTACTCCAATAACAAGAGGCCGTCCATTTTTGGGAACCACCCAACCTCTTGGCACCTCGGTTACAAGGCCAGGCCAAACAACAACTTGCAACTGTACACATGTATAGTAAGGACCATCATGAATTGAGAACAAAGTAATAAACTCAAAAACATCTAAATTACTTGAGTTCCCATGCAAATATATAGCAAAGAACATATAAGGATTAAATTAAATATCAAAATATTACAAATTTAACCATCAAAACTATCAATGCTAAGACACTTAATTGATCTCTACAAGCATATTTAAGTATCTACTCAAGGAGAAAATCAAATACTTGGATATCAAATATAGATACTCAAAAATCTAATATTTTAGAATAAAAAAACTTAGTAGTAGATCTTTACTTTTATGAAAATACATCAATATCTCACATATAAAATCTAGTCAAATTATCAAATATTTTACGCACATAAAAAATTGGAAGTTTTTAAGTTTTCAAGCTTTTTAAATAATTTTACTCAATTATATGTTATCTGTAGTATAAACACAACCACTGGAACAAGAAGAGTAAGTGTAACGAACCCCAGACTTTGAGTTGTGACCTAAAGCATGGTTGACGCCAAGTAATGAAGATGTATTGTGAGCACTCGGTGCGAACGGCAAACATCCTGTAGAATTTGACCAAAAGCCGACTCTTCGCAATCCTTTGCCAACCATGTTGAGTACTTCAAATGAAGATCCAATAAAATCACCACGTTCATCTATTTGAACAGGCCCTGAAATGCCTTTGAATGAAAATTGTAATAAATTTTGCATAAACAACCGACCATCATGAAACACCTTCAAAGTTGCCATCTCTGTACTACCACCAGCATCACGTGGAAAGCCTGTTGGTTCAACAAATATGGTGGTCCCACCTTGGTTTAAGAAGTTCCGAATTGCATATGCAATCATCCACACTGCATCATATGCATATAATGCGTATACATTATTCATTTGCGCAGGGCCAAGTGTACGATCTCCCGAATGAAAATTAGTCCATCGTTCCCTATAAGATGCCAATTGTGGAGAAGGTGGGATATAGCTTCGAGTAGCAATAGTGCCTTGTAATGCTTGTACAAAATCAACATCATTCTCTACATAGTCCATAATACTTGAGATAGCCTCCGTGATAATCCACACATAACCGATTGTAATCATTTGGAGCCATTGTGCCATAATAAGAAGTTCTCGGCCGATTCTTGGCTCCATATGTATCACAAATACGCGTGATTCCATTTGTGACAACTTGGTTAGTATCCGACCTATTCCATCTTTTGAAATCTTAGGATCTAGACTTGCTTTGTAGATTATATTGGAACCCACTGCTTTGAGTGCATCATCTAATGCGTCAATGCCATTGTTACCAAAATCATCATCTGTATATAAAGCGGTCACCTCTCTCCACCCATAGTATTGAATAATTCCTACATGGTCAACAATCGAGTACAAATTAGTGTATCCAAATTTTACTAGATAATAAAGCAATAAACTCTAAACATCTATTTGCTATATATAGCTACTCTTATACTTTTTGGAATCTTACGATAATCCGTAAGGGGAACCAATTTTATGAGGATACTAGAACACATATGAAACCCCTCTAAAATTAAGTACAACATTCTCCTATATATATGACATCTTTGGTTCAATAATATATCATCTAAATTAGTATTAGTATGTAAACGATACTAGTCATAACTTGAAACTATTACGTTTCTTGATTTTCCGTTTTCTTAAATCTTACATAAATTTTGCATTATTCATTGTAGCTATCACTATGAAACCCAAACAAAAACATTGAAATAATAAACCCTTAAACGTCATATGTTGTCCTGATACCACACCCAAAATCTCTTTTAAACTCCACTTTTAGGATTATTCTATTTTTAATTTGCGTGAGCTCTATTCTAAGAAAGTATAGATCTCTTTAAGGTGCTCAGTTTGGAATTTTAAAAACTCCATTTGGTATAATGGAGTGTAAGTTATGAGCAAGATTCTCTAAAAAAAAAACCCAACCCCTCGGGCTGGGTCTACATTTAAGGGTTAAGTAACAATACCAGCAACTGCTTCCATTTGCACTGTATCACTATGCGTAAGTCGAACAAAATAGGGATATTGGTCTTCAGAAAGAGAGGGATCCGTTGCTGAAAAAGACACCAATGGTACATGCGTTGCCGTCCCCATATGTGAAACAAAATGAGACACCACAGACGTTTGAGGTCCCACTATGGCCACCACTTCTTCTTTCAGCAAATTCATTGCTACATACACGTATAAAAGTGCCATGAGGTTATGAATTAGGTACACGTAGTATGCTATAAAATAATTTGGTTCATTTATATAGTTTTTTAGCATCCATTGAATTGCAAGTGGTAATATTTAAGTTAAGTGTTCATAAAAAACATTGAATCATAAGAGATTATAATGCCTAAATTATAACTTCTAAAGTTTTATTTTATAAATGATAAATTTGGTTTGATAAGTAACATGTCATATCAACTCTAATGATAACTAATATATCTCAATTAAGAATTATTTTTATATAGTTTTTATATATTAGAGATACCAATGATTTGGTGGTGTAGAAAGATGAGAGAAAAAACTATACCGGCGGCAGCTCCTTGGAAAGCACTACAATTGGTGTTGCCCAAATGTAGCACCAATTGCATTGACTTGCCTAAAATAGGGTCGTTGTTTACATCTTGGATAGCAAGTTCTAAAGCTGCTTTAGCTGCTCGGCCAATGGTAGAGTTGAAAACAAGGAGCCCTCCAATACCAACTGATTTGGCCTCCGATGATGGTAGTACTGATTGTGTTGGAGAAAAGGCACTAGTTGGAGTTCCAAAACCATATGGTTGTTCATAAATGCTAGCTATAAAAAGCAATTGCAATATTGCAATTATGTATGTTTTAGAGAAAAACCTCCACATGCTCTTTAGTACGTAAACTTTTTAGTCCCACCTCACCCAAGTTCTACCTCCTGGGGCATATAGGTCAAATACTTAACCCTTTCCTGCCAAATGTAACGCCACCACGACCATCTCAACCATTCACTTGGATGCCAATGCAGATTTTAGAGCAACTCTAAATCCACCATGAATGACCCCTCATTCCAAAATAGTATCTACATTATAATAAAAGGTGAGTTTAGGCTGACTATATTTAGGCTTATTATATTTGATAAATTGATTAAAGCGCAATTTGTAATGATCACAACTTGAACATTCAAAAAGCTCAACCGCCTTATCCAAACTTACATACCTGTGTATTTCTTTCACTATAAAAGAACTTCTATTCAATAGATGTAATGAATTGTGTCATTGACTTCTCACCTTAGAACAAAACGTTATGATCTTTAGTCAGAGATGAAATTTTTTTATGAAGCAAGGTAGGGAATGGCAAACACTAGCAATGCTCGAATCAATAATTACCACCCTCCTTTAAGTATTTATTGATCCCCTGCACCAAAAAACTTACAAATTCGTGTCAATTCAAGTATACAATATTTACATTTGTAGCTCTTTAAACAAGACCACATCCCTAAATATGATGTATAATTGCTCTCATTTAGCTCTCGAATCACTAAAAGGATTGGTTCTCATAGAGTATCTTTGTAAGGTTTTGTTGCTACACTTATGATGATTCTTAGAACTTATTTCAAATATCATCAAGGTCAATTTGCAAATTTTAGATATAAGTAGGAGGTCATGTACACATCTTAAATGAAAAAAGTTCTCATTTGTAGTTTTTAATCAATTTGCACTATATTTACATATATATTGCCTTTATGTCTCACCAAAATGAAATGTCAAAAATGTACCTCCCGAAATTCGTAAGCTAAAACCAATGTGTACTAAGAGTTGGAGCAATTGTAAGTCATATGTGCATCTTCATTCAACAAAATATCAAAGTAAATGTATCATTAATTTGTAAGAATAGTACAGAGAACATGAGCTCTCTAACTCAATTTTACTCCAAGTCTCTTGCATTTATTACATGTTATTAAAGTACAACTAATGAAAGGAAATTGGCCCATTGATGTTTAATAACAACTCAATGATGACTAATAAATCTTGAGATTAAAAATAAATAAATTTATATCACGTCCTTTTTTCACCTTAAAATCTATATACTTTTTCTACCTTACAATCCAAAAACTTTGGCATTTATTTTTTGCCACCCTTGCCCTAAAGCTGTAATAAACTCATATTAGTTTTCCATAAAAAAATTCATAATAGTAAATGGCTGTCAATTATCATTTAGAGTGTTTTAACTTTCTCAAATTTATACGACACAAAGACACCTACTTTTTATTGTTTAAGATTAAAGAACAATGATTATGTTGTTTTGCACATTGCAGCCAATGATATTGTAAGGTATAACCAATCCATACAAGCATATGTATACCATCAATAACTACTTTGTATAGTCAAGAGTATATGTCATTAAGTTCTTAATGCAAGATCATTAAATAACTATCTTGACTTCCATTTATATAGTGAGAAGTTTGTGATGACTTTATAAAAATCAAATACATCTTAGTTATCCAATTCACTATAACCAACCATAGTTTAGAGAGAGTTTATTAGAATCAAACCCATTTTCAAAGTTTTCATGTAATTTATAGCACCTATTTCCTACGCATTCATAACTATTTTGACTTTATATAGTATCAAGTCTATTTTTTTAATAAATTCTTCAAGAACCCTTGATCTGATATACTATCTCCAAAGTCCTCATTGAGACCACCCAACAATTTGTTTTTTCATAACCATGACTAGAGATCTTGTTCTTCTTTCTTGTTTCATCTACAAATTATACTAATACAAGAGCGTAGAAATGGATTCGTGATTGAAATTTGAATATAAAACAAAAAAGTCTAACACATTCACACCCGAATTCAACTTAAAACTTTTCGTACACAAAGGATCTCATATCCTAAAGTATAACTTTGTGAACTCAATTTATGAAATACTTTATACATAATTCAAAATATCAATACCAACTTAAACCCACCACTATCACATACATCGTTATAACCTTGCTCCATATTAATTACCTAGCTATATTTAATTTTTCAACCATGAACTGTGAAAATTCTTGAATGACCATGAAACATCAACTTGGAAAAAATCCAACAAAGATGAAAATGTCACTCCTTGTACTACAAACATACAACAAACAATTAATATTGGAACTCAGAATGTTTAATTTCAGTTCTATGGATGGTGTAAGAGTCAATGAAAAACTATAGGATAAGTCTATAGAACCTTATCAGTAGTTCATAAGCTTCAAGTACCATAAAAAACATATGTAAATTTCCCTAACAGATCGAAAACTAGTTCAATTTTCCAATGCCTCGGTTGCCACGCCAACGAAGGAGGAGCTGCAACCGATGCATCATTCAAAAAACAAAAATTAAATTATTGCAGATAGAATGGAGAGTGACTGCGCTATTGTTCGATGTCAGTAAGCAACAAACGATGCGGCAAAATGTAACAACACATTCAAACTAAAACTTACATTCATCAGAGGAGCAATTTCTCTATGAAAAAAAAATGATGGTCTAGCTCAACAATCGGTGAGTATTTGTATGGAAAAAAAGGGTTTGGTCCATTCACAAGCGCCCCATTCAAGGAAGTGCCCCATTCAAGGAATAGTACAATTGATAAGGTATAGAGTCACTCATTCCCTTCCAACTAGAGTCACCTATATTTTCAAATTGTGAGATGTATCGTTATCCCTTTTTTGAACATTTTGTTAAATTCCACAAATCAAGAATATTTCTCTTCTTGGTGCCTCTACCTTAGTACTTCTAAACTTTCCATTAGGTACCAATAAAAACAAGTCCTATATATAAAACGAAACATTTAGGAATTCATAGAATAATCCAACTTCAACTCTTCCTTGGTGAAGTCAATAAATAAAAGTGGTATTAGATATCATAAAACAATACATGGTAGGAGGGGTAACATTACAAATAGTAAAAGGATGATATCATAAAGGAAAAAATAGAGGTTGGAGGGATGACATTACATAAATAAGATGTGATGAGGAGACACAAGTACATTCTAGTAGTATCGTATATTAGGATAATTTGATTCATGCTCATTTACACGTAATTCCACAAGGGCAATCAAGCAATTGGGTATTTGAGAATAAAAGGAAAATGTATTCAAATGTGATCATTTAGGAAGCACATATTTGAGTGTGGAAGTGTTTAGTAAGACTAGATTTTTTTAGTAATAAAGAATGCAACATTTTAAATTTTTTTATTTTTTTATTTTTTATTTTTTTTATTTTTATAGATATACATATTTTTTTAATTTTTTTTTTTTTTTTTTTTTTTTTCAAAAATGGGGGTGTACATGCATGTATGGCGAACTACTCCTTTGCTTCAAGGGGGGTTTTCATTATGGGGCCCCAAATTGGTGGGCTGTGTAGGTAAAGGAGTGGGTACACTTGTTAGGTGAGGCTCATGTGATATCTGCTCCTTTCACTTTTCATCAAATTTAGGATGTCAAATAGTAAGGTGGCCAATAATGGCGCAATTTTCAGCACAAAAATAAATAAAAACTCGAGTCCCGGTTAAGGGGCCAGCGTGAATAAAGTGTCCGTTTGTAGTGCGTGTGACCCTATGCCCACATGAAAACAAAGGGATACTCGGAAATTCTACATAATAAGTAAGTGTGAGTTACTGAGGGTCCCTTTACACTATAGAGCAAGAGCAATGACTAAGAAAATTGTAATCATTTTCATGGTCATGGCTCTTGAGCAAGAGCTGTGATCATGATAAATCAGAAATAAGTTTTTGAGTGGCTTGGTCACTCTTGGGGTGTAAAGTGGATTTGGAATGTGAGAAGTTTGAGCTTAATCTTCTAATATAAAATCAATCTTTGATATGCATTGAAACTATTTCATAAAATGGAAAAATCTCAAATTGGTCCTAGTCTAGAATTCATGGATGGGTTGAGATTTAGTTGAATATGCAATATATATTGAAGTTCAAAACTTTTAAGTCTTGGGCTCCAGAATAATCTCCTTTTGTTGATATGCTCATATGGTCATTACCCTGTATGTTGAAAATCAACAAAATGGATGACAAGTTGAGACTTTGACGAGCTATAACTTCTTCATCTAGAGTTTCTTTTTGACAAAATTACTTCGGCTAAATTCCAATTCAAGTCTAGTTTGTGTTGTGAAAATTGGACTCATCCGAGAAGGTATAAATTTATGGCATGCATTCCAGTGAAGGCAGCTTATGTTTTAGGTTTTTCAAAGATGTTTCACCATTGCAAGCTCATTATGTGAAATCAAAATTAGTTTTTCATAAATTAGTTTTACACAACTATGATCTCGGATGAAATCCAACAACTTTGTAGTTGGAAGATTTTCGATCTGTATAACTTTGTTATTGGATTTATAATGATGTTTCTATACTGAAAAAATTCAAAAGATACATGGTTTTTGAGGAGCTCTTTCTCCTTCATTCACCAAATACTTAAGAACGCTTTACATGGGGAGTAAGCCGTACATGGCGCAAAAAATCCTCTTAACCCTCAACTGGGCCGAGGGTCAAAAATCAACATTTTGGATGATTGCAAAAATTTTGAAGAGCCATAACTTCTTCATCTAGAATATTACTTGGATGAAATCACTTGGGTTGCATCCCAGATCAAGTCTAGTTTGTGTGGTAAAAATTGCAAATCCATACAAGAAAGTATTAGTAAATGCATTTTAGTGAAGGCAACTCTTGTTTTTGAGTTTTTGAGCACAAGGCATGTTTTGCCATTGGGAGGCAATCATGGGAAATCAAATAGATAATTTCATGGATTATTTATAGAATCATGGTCTTAAGAAAGGTTTTGGATCCAAATACTTTTGGTATTGGATTTGCAAGGATGTTTCTATTCTTAAAGAAAGAGAATAAATGGATGATTTTTGAGGAGCTATATCCACTTTGTTTTTTGAGATGCTTTCCAATTAGGTTACATTTTTAGTGTTATAATCCTTGAAAAAACTAAAGATATATAAAAGTTAAGGCATAGATTTAAGTGCAAAGGATTGGGTTTTGGACTATATTTCCTTTGAATTTTTTTTGGGAGTTTTAACATGTGCAAGGTCATTATTTGCGCAAATAAACTTTTTATGGATTTTTTTGGTTTAAGGGTGTTATTGAAATAAAAGAAAACATCTTTGTAGTTGGTGATTTTTTTATTGTAAAAATATATTGGTAGCATTTTCACTTCAAAGTGAGAACATTGAGATTTTGTGATGTTTTTTGAGTACAGATATATTATGATCTTGAAATCTATTGAGCTTCGTCACTCAAAACTTGATCCACATGATGTACAATATGTTTACTACAAGTTTGTACAGTTGAGATCTGAATTACTTACCTTCATTATGACACTTTTTTTGATGATGAGTTCTTTATTCTACCAATGAGTCAAACCATTTAGGGGTTAAGGCAATTGGTCCATCTTGTGTAATTGGAAAAAATAACCAATTAAGTTGAGCAGATTTTTGCTCTCATTCAACTGCATATATCGCTTGCTCTCCATGTAAAGCTATTCTTGAAGACGCTTTGAGAGTTAAAATCTTTCTTAACCTCTAACGTTGACTTGCCTCAAAGCACATAGAATATCTCAAAATTGCCAAATACTACCAACTTTGATGTTAGGTGGAAGTTTACATTTGACGTATTTTTAGGTATTTTAGTGCAAGATCTAGTACTCAACTTGTAAGTGTATGTGTATATCAAAGCTCACATTCAAATTCAATTCCAGTTGCAAGATCATAATGTTCATAGTTGTAAAACGAGATTTTTTTACTTGTTGTAGAAAGGGTAACTAGTTTTTTGGAGGCCAAAAAGACCATTTTTGGTAGAAAGTTTGGTATGAGACTTTTTAAATTCTTGTTCCTAGATAAATAAGGAACATGCCTATGCAATTTTTACCCTCATGCGATTTATAAAACCCATTAAAATGCTTCATTATTCACATAAAGGCATGCTAAAATTAATATATAAAGGCTGATGTTTGAATGTAAAGATGACATCTTAAGAACCATTGGATTAAAAATCCGAACAATAAGATCATGCCTTAACCCCTAAGTGGTTTGACTCATTGGGAGGAGAATATACACGTTCTCAAAAAAAGTGTTATAAATTAAAGGTAAGTTATTCAAATCTCAATCCTGCAATCTTGTAGTAAACATATTGTACATCACATGGGTCAAATTTTGAGTTATGAGGCCTCAAAGATTGCAAGATCATGAGGAATTAGTACTAAAAAAAAAATCACAAAATCTCAACAGTTTCATTTGAAGTGAAAATGCTACCAATATATTTATCACAATGAAAAATTTATCATCTACAAAGAGCTACACCTTCATCTCAAGATAAACCTTGAACAACAGAAAACCATGAGAAAAATTTCTTTGCACAAATAATGACCTTGCAATGGTGGAAACTACCAATCTAAATTGGACTTTGGATGAAGAAGTTATGGCTCTTCAAAGTTGCGGCAGTCACCCAGAATGTTGAATTTTGACATTCGGCCCGGTTAAGTGTTAAAACCTTAGTTACATGAAAAAAAGACAAAACTTGAAAAAAAAGTAAAGTCTCAAATTTTGGTGACATTTTGGAGTTTCTACGATTTGATTGATTTTGGGTAGAATCTGAGGATAAATGAGCATATACACCCCAATTTAGGTAGTTTTGGGCAGTTTTCAAATGATGTTTCAAACTTCAACCGTGAATAATTCCTCAAGCATGAGGAATTTTAAGGCACAAAAGGAATTTTCAGAACAATATAGAAAACTCTACAACGTGCAAAAGGTCTCAACTTCACACAAACTAATTTAGAGGGAGGGACTAACCGAAGCCAAAATAGATAGATTCGAACCTCAGTCGACTGTAGGGGTTGATATCATGATACTCAAACCCCATGATCTTTGATCACTATTAAACTCGCTACAAAACCAAATGATTTGAAAAATTTACTCATTTAATCAAACGACAAGGGCAACATGAGAAACCAATACATCATTTGCAGCAACATTGTTCTTCAAAGATCTTGTAACTTTTTCCCTTCTGCATGCTTTTCAACTTGTATTTACATGTTTATAAGTCAAATTACACCAAACAGACTAAAGAGTCTTTCATCTCTAAACCTGCAATAAAATAGTAGATATGATGTGCCACTAGTGTACCAAGAACTTTAGTCTTGAATAATTTCTTCACAACAATCATAGAGATCAATGTCATTTCTAAATATTTGATGTTGGAAAAGTCATGTACAACTTCACACAAAGAATTGTTAGCCTTCGCACATGGCAGGGGGCTGGCGCCGGCGGCAGCGCCTGGCAGCCTATTCTGGGCCAGGTGCCGACCGGCCAGCCAAGCGCCGCCCCTGGCCGCCGCGAGACGCGGGCAGCCAGCAGGGCTGACCCGCCTCGCTTTTTTTAAAAATTTTAATTTTTTAAAAATAAAAATTAATTAGACGGGTCACTTTTGTTTTTTGTTTGTGGTTGGGGCAGGTGCTGCAGCGTTTGGGCAGGGTACCGCAGAGACCAGGCGCTGACGGGCACTGGCTGGGCGCTGGCTGGCGCAAGGTTTTCCCGAAGTCTGGGGTGAGCCTCCACCGTCGGCGTTTCGGGCGTCAGCGTCGGCTCAACGCCTCATGTGCGAAGGCCTTGTGTGCTAGTGCACCCTCAAAAGCCGTCCTTGACTTCTTCAAGGTCGGGAATATTCAAAGTAACTAACATTGACTCTACCGGCTGCAAAGAAACTCATCAAGACTGATGTTAAAAACATATCATGCACACCAAGTCCATGTAGATTTTGAGATTACAGCAAATTACTTCAATAAATCCAGCTTGTTGGGCCTTCTTCACAATGCTTGGTAAATAAGGTACAGTACCCACCAACAAGTTTACGTTCAGAGCAAGAAGAGATAACATACCTTCAACTTTCAAATGATCACCATGTTTGCGAAATCTATCCAAATTGCAAATTATGAAGTATGAAAGAAAGGTAGTGCATTTTTCTTTACCAATACATGAAAAACCGCCAAAAAATGTATAAATACATTTTATAACTTTGGTGTCTTTTAACTTACTTTTCAGTATCTACCTTCGACTATTATAAAGACCATTACATGGTGAGGTTTGTTAAGGAAGAGAGTAATAATATCTCTTTAGAAACCTCTCTTGATGCCCTTTACATACATGTGGCTCACATTTACAAATATTGAGTTGGGTTGGTGCAAGAAACCTTCATGTTGTCTCTTATTGAAAAAGCAACGTACACATTTTGAAGTGCAATAATTGCTCATAAACTTTTCTTAAACATGGGGCTTGGATCAGCAGAGAAGAGATAGTTTCGATAACATTTGCTACATTTCGAGCACTTTGGTGGTAGTTTCATCGAATTTGGTTATTCTAGATGCTAGATATGATCATTTGAAGTTGCCCTTGTTTATCGCTGCATTTACTAAGAGTACAAAAGTCCAATGTTGAGCTTCTTGGGGGCTACAATTCAAGTTCTTTCTAAAAAGCTGTTGCATATATAGAAAGTGTATCGAAGTAGCTTCCATAGAAGATTGTTGAAGTTTTCCATTGTCTCATGCCTCAGCAAAAGTAGCTCGAGATAAGAGCTAAGGGTAAATAGTGAATAATATATTAAAAAGTCATATATTAAAATAGAAATTATAATTTTTATTGAAATTTCTTCAGATGATGGTATAAAATACTACATGATCTCTCCGATACAATTTGTAGTTGGCAATTTGGATTATTTTTGTGAACATGGCAATTGTTCAAAGATTACAACATGTTCTCTTGTTTCAATTCTGAACGTAAACTTGTTGGTGGGTACTGTACAGTCGATCTTAGGCATCACTCAAAAAACTGAAATCAGAGTGTGCACCAAGATCATAAAAATCGAACACAAAAACTCCACAAATGAAAATACGAAATTGAGAACGCAAATGCAAGCACAGTTAGTTTTACAAAAAAGCTGAATGCAAAGTCTGCCGTAATGCCATACAGATCTCTTGTGAACTGTTTGAATGATGTCTGTCACTCCAGTCATGTGAACTAGGATTGCTACTGCAAAACGAAGCAACCCTTGCTCGTCGTTGACAGGTTCAGCTCCTATCAAACTGGTCTTACAGAACAGGACTCGCAGCTTCTTCTGATTCAAAGGCACTAGAGAGGCATCAACTTCCAAGGAGTCATGTAACATATATTCCAGCGACTCAAGCGATGAATCAGAATTGACTTTCCGCTGCTAGTCCGGCTGTTTCAACGCCTGTTTTCTTGTGCAGGTCACTCAATTCGTAGGCGACCTCTAGCTGTACCGAACCTGCATCTTTCAATGAAGCTTATCATGGTCAACTCAGCAAGCATTCTTGCGCTGAACCCTGCCTTTTTCGATATAGCAAACAAATGATGTCCGCTTGGTTCTGGATTGACAGTTGAGTAGATTTACTTTGAAGGATCGATGATCATGCCCTCACCGGAAATTCTGGTAAATTGCATCTACCTGCAACAACATACTAAGTGGTGTTACTCCAGGTAAAGAGCCGGGGTAAACAAAAACAATAACGAAATTCTTTGGTATCTCCATTTGTTGATCGCTGGATTTATGAACCGCATGATCTGATTTGTTGTTAAAGTATGAATCATCTCGAGTATGATGCACAGATTCTTTTTAAAAAACACCTGTTCTGTATATATGATTATATCAGGTACGGATGTTACTATTAACCATAAAGTATCCCGAATGTGAAATCATTAAATGTGAAAAAAGCACTCACCTTCTTGAGAAAGACCTCATTGCGTAAATGGGAGAGTATCAATTGTCGATATCCAGAGGTTGAAAACCGGGAAAGCTTTCCGAGGCCGCCTTCAAGGTCTTACGACTGCATCACCAGAAGAGCATTGGAAACGAAACTAGCACTCAGGAAAATAGTGCAAGGTACATCGATGGAATGATCTGACAGAGATGAAAGCAGATCGTACCTGCTGCTTAGAGTGTTTGATGTGGATCAACAGCAAAGTGAACCTCTCGCACGATTGAGCTGCCGCTCAATCTTTCGATGGTCACTCGATGTCTCGGGAATCACAATTCTCACCATCACCATTCTGGCAATGTCTCCGAACTGATTCGATAGTTTCTCTGTTCTCTGTCAGTTTCCTTTTCTCACAGAGTCTGTTGCAGAAAACGACGGTGTTGGAATATCAACTCTTACAGAGCATGGAGAGGCAAGAACTCACAGCGGGAGAAGTAACAAGGGTCACCATCTTACCTCCAGACAGACCTTGTTCTCTTAATCAGTGCCAAAACATTTGCGAATACACTATGAGTCTGAAGAACATCATCTACTGTCTCTCTCCTTGACAACGACACTAAATTGAAACGAAAGACATGAAGTTCTACAGTATATCGCTATCGTCTCCCCGGCCAATATATATCAAGAGTCGTTACTACTAACAGCACCAATGAGGACGATCTATCGATGTGGGAATTGAAAAGCGTACCTCTGTAAATATTCCTCTGTCTGACACCATTTTCGAGGTGGGTTGCCAGGATACAAATCTGCTTCAACAAAAGCATCGTCAGCAGGAACATGCTTTGAACAATAGGGACAGCGAGACTGGACGACTAGATCGTCCTCACGGCAGAACTTTGTTGTAGAAGCCCTTCCATATTCACGAGCTAATCGTCATGGGCGATGGGGGGAGGACCGCCATGGGAAGGCTGTCGATGTGTCCTCGGTGATGGGTTCAGGGTAACTGTCAGCGTAAACAGGACTCAAATGAATACATTTCTTCTGCCATTACAGAGCCAAAAGATAGATGTTAATGTGCTCCAAATCCCTTTTCTTGGAAGCTCTCCTCTTATTCTGGAATGTTCAATTCCCAAATTCTCCATTCTTGTCCTCCCCATGCGCCATCTCCTAAAAAATTCCGACACATCTTCATCCAAAACTCTCCAAAATTTAAGCGTAATTTCCTTCCGAATAAGTTCAAAATCTGGTCGGTGTTCAGGGTCAGGATGCCAGCACTTCTCGATCAGCTCTTTCCAGGAAGCAGAAATGTAGTCTGGAAACGATGGCCGCTGTCCTGCACAAATTAATTCCACCACTTCCGCAGACTTTATATCTCCTTCAAAGGGACATTTCCCAGTCAGAATCTCATACACGGTCATCCCAAAACTGAAGACATCGGCAGGCCATTTGTACGTGCAGTCCTCTTTCTTGGCATGTAGCTCGGGAGCCATGTAAGCTGTGGTCCCCTGCTTTCTTGTGTGGCAATTGGACGCATCTCTACCTCGCACCTTAGCTGATCCAAAGTCGATCAGTTTCACCACATAGTACGTCTCCCCACCTTCAATCTGCCTTATTCTCCTCTTCGCACTTACAAGAATGTTCGCAGGTTTTAAATCCCGGTGCAACACTCTGCACTCTCGCAGATGGATCATGGCTTCAACGATTTGAAGTATAATATCTGCTGATACAGATTGGGAGAATGGCATCCCACCATGTCCTCGAGCCGATCGAGCCGATCTTATCAACTGGCGAAGATCTTGTTCCATGTGCTCTGTCACAAGATACCCGGACTCCTGCTCCTCATCATATGCACACGCGTACAAGTTGACCACATTGGGGTGCTGAACGCTTGCCAGGATACCCCCTTCTGCTTCCAGATCCTTCTTTGCATATTCACCTTTGTAAACCGCTATGGCGACCTCCAATCCCAACCACTGACATTTCAAGACCTGCTTGAAAGAACCTTTTGCAACACAGTCTTTGAATGAAAACTCCAGCTTTCCGGGAATCCAACACCATTCTGGAAGCAAACCCGGTGTACTTGTCGATGCATCACTTTGGAGCCTCTTCCTGAGGAGGGTATCAAGCACTTCCTGATGATCTGACCCGCTTTCCAGCTTGTCTAAAAGATATGACCGATCTTCGATGTTGGCAACTTCAAAAGAGGAAGTCCTCAGCGGAGGACTTACTCTATCTTTCAACGGAGGTTCAAATGCAATCGAATCTTGTAACCAAAATCGGACCATGTCACATGAAAAATCTAAATCACGAGCTACAAGAGCAAATTTGGAGTCGCTTGCGGCACATGATGCGGGTAGAAACACAGAAAGGGCAGCTAACTTCCAATCCTTCTCAGCACAACGGTAGAGTAAGTCCTCAGCGGCCGCCACATTACACAAAAATCTGTCGAGCTCAGCTTCAATCTTTAACCAGCGGCTACCGGCATAGAACAACGTCGACGACGACGACTCTGCCAAAGAGTAACGTCTTGATGATTGAAGAATACTCTCCAATATCTTAGTAGATACTTCCTGGATCTTTGTAATGAGGCACTGACTTTGGGAAAAGCAAATCACCACCTGGCTCCGAAACTTTTCCAAAGTATCCTGGATTCTTAGGACGGTTCGAAGAATTGGGGCTTGACCCCCGGTAAGACGCACAACTGTGGAATGCTTGTCTGGCACCACTTCGCAAACGGCATCGATTATCAGCTTTTGATCAATCACTTCCGTATTTCTATCGAAGTATAAGCCATCTATCAAAAAAAAAAGTTCTCCCAAAGCCCTCGACCATTCGTTTTTCTCAGTGACGGAAACATCAGCCCATTGATGCCACTCTTCCAACCATGCGTTAGGTAATTGTTGCCATTCCTCTGCTGTGACACCAAGGAAAACTGGAATGATCCTCACCTTCCTCTTGGATGTTACAATTTCTCCCAATTCCCACAAGCAATACTTTGAGAACAGATACTCTGAAGATATAATAACCACAACAACTTGAGACTTATCTATCCCAGTGACCACATGTCGACCGCGGCTCCTGATACGAGCACACAATTGCTCCTTGAAATTTTTCAGGATTATGTGGGAAGTAATAAAGACTCCGGGAAAGATTTCATGTTCATCCAACCTGCACATATCCACACTTACAACGTTTCGTTACCTCCGTTCAAGTATGCAACTCCAACGTTTCACTGTAATGAAGTATCGAACAGCTAAATGAAGGCTCCACCAACCTCTGTGGATCTTCGAGGTCCATAAGCATCGTACCGCCACCTTCCATGTTTCAGATCCTTGCACACTTCTTGTGTTCAAAGTAAAAACATCGATATGTAGCACCTATGCTAACTTCAAATCAACAACCTGCAAGAAGTAGCAGTCGCTGAGTATTTCGTACGTCATTACTCAAGATGCCCTTTGAACAAGCATTCAAGAAACTTCTAACTCTACTATCTGAAATTCAGAGTCGATCTCAGATGTTGAATCACGAAGACAATCACTAGCATTGCCACGGAGCAAAGCGAACCATCCATGAAGTCGGAACACTATGATTTGAGCTTGTAGGTTTAAAGCTCTGAGGGAATGCGCCTCACTACGAATAGGACACACTAAAAGTTGCTGGCGGTGGCGGTTCCTTGAGGTTTCTAAAGTCTGAGCCGTGCTGAACATGGACGACTATGTCAGAATCATTCTCATCGTCTACTTGAGCCATCCAACCCTAATGAAGAAGCATACACCATGCACTGCCGCGCACTTACCGACACAGTAGATCTCTTTGTCATGCACCAGGTACCCGATCGAGCCACGACGGCGAAACTCTCGATTCCGCAACTGTCTCAAATTCTCTTGTCTCTTGCCTCAAAATCTCTTGTCTCGTCTCAGAATCTCCCAGAGCGCAATCAATCATGCATACTCTGATTCTCCGATACCACGGGAGATTCAACCGACGCTTGATTGAACTGGATGCGCCTGCGATCTCCACCTCCAGTGCAAGCGATCGAAGCTTGCTCCCGCACAAATCGGCGAACACCAAGTCCTGCTCTGAACCGCTAATTCTCTGCGGAGATTCCAGGCTTCGAGACTGATGGCCCCATCACTGTAGTCGGCAAACACTGTAGTCAACGGAGGCATTCGTCGGGCCAAAAGGGCAACGGACTACGGAGCCTCCATAACTGCTCAAGGTCAAATTGACAAGCTCTTCTCTCTCTCTCTCTTTTTCTTTTAATTGGAATAGAAAATCAATGTATCTATCAATTGGAGAAGAAACATCTAAACCGAAGCAATAGCTTGCCCGGAGAAGCAAAAACTGGGCACCCATGTCTGCAAGGATGAACACAAGGGAGATAGGTGCAGCAAGTGGAGACCTTCTCTCCTGACACATGGAAAAATGACTATGCCACATGGTAGATTGCATTTTCTTATTTCGTTTTCCTATTTCTCAAAGTAGGAATGGTCCAATTTTTGCCAGGTCGCCAACTGTATGAAGTGGGAAAAAGAGGGGTAATAATTTTACTTATTTCTAGGAGGGACAGGCTCATGTGTTTCTTGTGGAATTGTGGATGGGAAGGTGAGAATATAAAGAGGAGTATTGTGGGTGTCTTGAAAATCTCGTACATGTGTACAATATGTAGGAATTTGAATCAATTTTAAATTTGTAATCATAAAATTAGGATTTACCTAAAATAAGTTATGAATTTTGGAAGTAGAATACGTAAAGGTTCCAAGAATCGCTCACTTTGTCACCATGAGTACGTTGAATATTGAAGGTGGCACCTTCGAATTTATGCACTACCTCACATACTAGTGATTTTACACCTAGAAATCTATAATAATCTGTGGGATCGTTATCATGATGAAAAATAAAATTCTCCTCTCTTGAATCATGCATGTGTATAGTATTCATAATTCCATCTCTAAAATATCATGTTACACAAACTTATCCATGTTGACTTCCCTTCTATAAGACAAAGGTTGTCAACTCCCTTCCAAGTCATACATTCCCAAACCATACTGATATTTCCACCTCCAAATTTGATTATAGGTTGCACATGCTGATCTAAAAGATGTTATCCTCTCTTCTTTTAACAATAGGAATCTCCCATGTAATCCAAATAAATTGAATTTGACTTATCTAAAAAAAACCACATAACTCCTATCTATCCAACTTGCATGCCTATACTTCTTTGTCCATGCATGTCAAACATGGTTTTTGCTTCTTTGACGGGAATGGCTTTTCAATTTTCACTCATGCTATCAATTCTTGCATCTAAAGACATCTTCTAATTGTATCATCACTCAAATCCAATCCTTGAGATCGCATTTCTCTACTCACTCTTGCAGTTGTACAATTAGGTGGTGCATTCAATAGCCTTACAATCATATGATCACAAGGACCACTGAAAGTTCAAAGATGTAGTCTCTTCCTCATGCATATGAAGAATTAGCTCACGTTCAGCAAGAGAACTTCTAGGAGCCATAGCTAATCAACAACAATCTTAATCACAATGACTTTTGAAATGTAAGAGGACTTCTTAAATACATGTTGATCATTAATTTTTTTAGATGCACAAATTGTGATTGGACAACCCATTATTGACACATCAAGAACTGTTGCCCTTGCAAGTGGCTCTATGTCAATTGTGGTACTCTTTCTAGTTTATAAATGGCTATTTACTTATAAATAGTTGAAAATCAGCACCTACCAACCAAAGTTAACAAGTATTACTACTAAATCAAGATTGTCATTCTTGTCTGAACACTTTTGCTGACCACTGTATATAGATTGAGTCACCTTATAATACCTTTTATTTGTGAAAGTTATTGCAAGTAGTAGAACATCTTTATATAATGTGAATTTCAATTACTTAGTGTAATACAACCTAATTACAATATTTAGTGTAGTAAACATTTGGGTACAAACTTTGAACATAACTAAGATTGACCCCTTATAAGAATACATGTAATCTAGTCACACAATCTTCTTAACTCATGACTCAAGCTTGATTATTCCAAGACTTGTTACAAACAAATGAGTGTGCATTCACGCCTTTCTACTTGACATGAAATGATTGCTTTCCAACATCTTTTAATACACCACAATCATACTTACGGATGCTATGAGTATAATAATCTACTTCGATGCCACGATTCTTAAACCCCATAATGCTTGATCACTATTGGACCTGCTACAAGACCAAATTTTTGTAATTTATACCCATGAATGCAAGAACATAATAGGCTAATTGTACTCGTATGGGTGTGAAGCTCCACATGCAGTCAGCCTTGTAGGTTGTCCCAGGTAGACAGCTCCTTACCGACAATTCAAACTCCACGAGGAGTAATGATTGCTAAATCCCCCTCCCCCAAATGTCCCTGCTGCCACTTAGTGATTAGGACGGGCACCCAGACCGTAGTGTCTCACTCTCTTTGTCTATGTATTATGTGTTGTATTGCTCTCTAAGATTAGCAGTTGTATGTGTCATGTGTCAGTGGAAGCAAGTCCGATTCTGTAAGCTCCATGCATGAGCTTTTTGTAAAAGTAAAACTTCAATTGAGCTTTCTTTGTAACATTTCATTTGGCAATTGAGTATGAACCAATCTGTGCATGTCTGTCATAAAACGTACCTTGAGTCTTCGTTCTAGAAGTTGAGAGAATCTCGTTTGTGAAATAACCTCTTGGATAGACAATGAGTTGGTAAAGTTTATGCGATGAGAGAATAAGAGCGACTAGAGTAACCAATTCATCATTTGCAGCTACATCGTTCTTTGGAAATTTTGTAACTCTTTCTCTCATGCATGCATTTGAGCATTTGCTTTCTTGCTTGTAAGTTAAATCACACCGATGAGAGTGAGGTGTCTATATCCTCTAAATCCAAGATGAAATGGTGGATATGATATGCCACTTACGTACCAACAACTTTAGTCTAAAATTAATCTCTATGCAACTTTCAAAAATCAATATCATTTCCAAATATTTGATAATGAAAAAGTCAAGAACAACTTTGCAAGCTGCACTAGAAGAGGAAATGTTCATATCCAAACACAAAGAATCCTGTGCAACGGTACGTCCTCTAAGGCTGACCTTGACCTTTGAAGTTGTTACATGCCACGATAATTTCAATTTCTATAATCAGATTGAAATGACTTAAGTAAATAAAACATTATCTATGGCCTTGTAAACAATGTACTTCCTCTAAGGTACGTCCTCTAAAGCTGTCCTTGACCTTTGAAGTTGTTACATGCCACACTGATGTATATTTCAAGGTCAGGTTTTCAAGGTCACCTATATTCAAAAACAACATTAAATAACTCTAATGGCTCCAAAGAAAGTGGTAAAAACTAAAATTACTAACACGTCAAGGACATATCTATCATATCCACCAATTCCTCGTAGATTTTGAGATCACAGCAAACTACTTCAACAAATCTATTTGCATGATTGGCAGTGCTTGGTACGGTACAGTCAATTTCAAAACTTTGGGATGCGCTTGAAAATCTGAACTCAAAGTATGCACCAGCCTACACAAATCAAACACAAGAACCCCACATCTAAGATATGAAAATGAGAATGCACAAGAAAAAGACGTCGATATTTCTATTGCAACCGCAGTCACGTTGTCTCAAAGTTGCCGTAATGCCAAACAAACCTCCTGTGGACTAGTTGATGTCTATCACTTCAGTCATGTGGACTGCAACATATACTGCAAAGGTAATGACGAATCAACGATGTAACAAGGTTGACATTCCGCTGCCAATCTGGCCTACGACGCCTCTTTTTCTTGCCGCCCAAAATGTGCATGCAGTTGATTGGCAAGTTCTCTCTGTACCGAATCTACAACTTCCAATGAAGCTTATCATGGTTTCAACTCAGCAAGCATTCTCCACTGAACCATGCCCAAGAGTATCTCTTTCGATCTGAAACAGCAGTCAACCAAACGATCATAACTTCATGTCCGCTATAGCCAGCTACGTACGTAAGCTCCCCACCGACAAGCAGGCGGGATCCGATGATATATGGTTGAGCTAGAAGCACCAGCTTTCCTTACTGATTGTCTGCATCTACCTGCAACACCATACTGAACTGATGTTACTCCATGTGAAGTTACACTAGGCTCATTCTTAGACCAGAAAACGTGTCTTAAAAGTTCGCATGAGATAGAACGAGGTAGATAATCAACACAGAATTCTTTTAAAAAGTCCACTCGATAATATATATCGCTATAAATATGAACCGCTCATGATCTACTTCGTCGGTTGAAAATTGAGTCATCTCGAGTACCGGTAAATATAGTACACAAACTTTAATAAGAAAAAGAAACTTTCTGTTTATATTAAGTATTTACGATACTCTTGAGTCATACAAAAATCAACAACTTCCCCAACTGTAAAAACATTGAATGCGAAAAATGTACTCGTCTTATCAAGGTATAGGAAAAGTGATGCGGTAATGGGAAAGTATCACTGACCCATCAATATCTACTAGAGGTTGGAGACCAGGTACGGTCTCCAAGGCCGCCTTCAATGTAAGGTCTAACAACTGCACATGCTCACCACGAGAGCATTGCAAACGAAACAAAGTTAGCAAGTGCTCAGGAAAATAGTGCAAGGCACATCGACGGAATGATCTGACAGAGATGAAAGCAGATCGTACCTGCTGCTTAGAGTTTCGATGTGGATTTCGAAGTAAACCTCTCGCATGATTGAGCTGCTGCTCAATCTTTCGATGGTGTAAGGTCACTCGATCTCTCGGGAATTACAATTCTCACCATCACCATTCTGGCAATGTCTCAGAACTGATTCGATAGTTTCTCTGTTCTCTGTCAGTTTCCTTTTCTCCAGAGTCTGTTCCAAGAAGCGAAGGTGTTGGAATATCAACTCTTACAGAGCATAGAGAGACACCCAACCTTGGCCTCACAGCCGAAGAAGTAACCACGGACACTCACCATCTCTAAGTACATAGAGACAGACCTTACTCTCCTATTCAGCGCCAAAACATTTGCGAATGCATTATGAGTCTGTAGAACTTCATCTATAATTGTCTTCTCGCTGATCACGAAACAACAATGAAATGGAAAACATCAAGTTTTACAGGATGTCACTATCGCCTCTTGTTACTACTAACAACATCAAAGTGGGTATTGAATTTAAGCTTACCTGTGTTGATATTCCCCTGTCTATCTCCATTTTCGAGGTGGTTGCCGCGATCCACATCTGCTACAACAAAAGCAAGGTCAGCAGGAACATGCTTTGAACAACGGGGACAGCGAGACTGAACGACTGGCAAGCACAATCATGGTGGACTACTGTGTGATAGTCGTAGAAGCGTAGTGCAAAATTGGCGAAAACAATAGCCATGACTGAGCCCACCGTTGTAGTTGCCAGATCCATTGATGCCTTCTGCCACCACTCCATTGTGCACTTTGTACCTGTAGATCGAACACAGCGAGAAAATCTCCCCAGGACAGATGTATCCATGGACAAGATCGCAGAGACGAGTCGTCGGATCATCACACTGGGGATCTCCATGGCAGAACTTTGTTGTAAAAGTCCTTCCATATTCACGAGCAAACCGTAACCTACGCTCGACTATCCCTCTGAATCACTTTCTGACATGGGAGGCTGAGGAGAATATTGAGTTTCTTCCCGGAAGTTTCTGTCACTACAGAGCCAAAAAATAGATTTGACTGCACTCCAGATCAATCTCTTCTTAGAAGCAAACTGTGTTCTTGGAAGCTCTATTTCTATTCCGGAAATCTCTATTCTTGAAATTTCCGAATGTTCCTCCGGAATGCATCTCATAATTCCCTCCCGAAGGAATTCAAAACTTGGTCGGAGATTAGGGTCGTGTTCCCAGCACGCCTCGATCAACGCTTTCCAAAAACTAGGGATGTAGACTGAAAATGATGGCCGCTCTCCTCTACAAACTCTTTCTTCCACTTCCCCTAACTTCATATCATTTCCGAAGGGACATTCCCCAGTTAGAATCTCATAGATGGTCATCCCAAAACTGTAGACATCGGCAGGCCATTTGTACGTGCAGTCCTCTTTCATGGCATGTAGCTCGGGAGCCATATAAAGTGTGGACCCCCGCTTTCTTGTGTGGCAATTGGACGCATCTCTACCTCGCACCGTAGCTAATCCAAAGTCGATTAATTTCACCACATAGTACATCTCTCCACCTTCGATCAACCCTATCCTCTTCTTTGCACTTACAAGAATGTTCGCAGGTTTTAAATCCCGGTGCAACACTCTGCACTCTCGCAGATGGATCATGGCTTCAACGATTTGCAATATGATATCTCTTGATACAGACACAGAGAATGGCATCCCACCATGTCCTCGAGCCGACCGAGCCGATCTTATCAACTGGCGAAGATCTTGTTCCATGAACTCTGTCACAAGGTACCCTGCCTCCTTCTCCTCATCATATGCACACGCGTACAAGTTGACCACATTGGGGTGCTGAACCCTTGCGAGGATACCCGCTTCTGCCTCCAGATCCTTCTTTGCATACTCACCTTTGTATACGGCTATGGCGACCTCCAATTCTAACCACTGACATCTGAAGACAGACTTGGAAGAACCGGATGCAACATAGTCGGCGTATGAAACCTCCAGCTTTCCGGGAATCCAACACCATTCTGAAAGCAAACCCGGTGTACTTGTCGATGCATCATTTTGGAGCCTCTTTCTGAGGAGGGTATCAAGCATTCCCCGGTGAACTGACCCGCTTTCCAGCTTGTGTAATATAGTTGACCGATCCTGCCTGTTGGCAACATCAAAAGGTAGGGACAGAAGCGGAGGTTCATAAGCAATCGGACCTGCTTCTAACCAAGAAAGGAGCATGTGATATGAAGAATCTAAATCACGAGCTACAAGCGCGAATTTGGAGTCGCTTGCAGCACATGATGCTGGTAGAAACACAGAAAGGGCAGCTAACTTCCAATCCTTCTCAGCACAACGGTAGAGTAAGTCCTCAGCGGCCGCCACATTACACAAAAATCTGTCGAGCTCAGCTGTAATCTTTTCCCAGCGGCTACCGGCATAGAACGACGACGACGACGACGACTCTGCCGAAGAGGCACCTCTTGATGATTGAAGAATCCTCTCCAATATCTTGCTAGATACTTCCTGGATCTTTGTAATGAGGCACTGACTTTGGGAAGAACAAATCACCACCTGGCTCCGAAACTCTTCCGAAGTATTCTGGATCCTTAGTACGGTTCCAAGAATTGGGGCTTGACCTCTAGTAAGATGCTCAAGTGTGGAATACTTGTCTGGCACCACTGCACAAACGGCATCGACTATCATTGTTAGATCAATCACTTGATTCGCAAAGCATAAGCCATCTCCCGGTTTAAGTTTTTTCAAAGCCCTCGACCATTCTTGTTTCTCAGTGAGGGAAGCATCAGCCCAATTATGCCACTCTCCAAAACATACGCTACGCAAACTTTTCCATTGCTTTGGTCCGACAGTAAGGAACACTGGAATGATCCTTATAATCCTCCTGGATCTTACAATTTCTCCCAATTCCCTCATGCAATACCTTGAGAGCAGATACTCTGTAGTTATAATAACTACGACAACTCGACACTTATCTATTTTATTGACCACGTGTAGACCACGGCTCTTTATTCGAGCACACAATTGCCCCTTCAATCTCTCCTGGAATAGATTGGAAGTAACAAAGACTCCAGAAAAGATTTCATCTTCATCCAACCTGCACATATCCACAATTACAACATTTCGTTACCTCCATTCAGAGTATGCACTTCCCACGTCTCGCTGTAATAACAAAAGTATCGATTAGCCAAATGAAGGCTCCACCAACCTCATTGATTCTTCAAGGTCCATAAGCATCGTACCGCCACCTTCCATATTTCAGATTTTGTGTTCAAATTGAAAACGCTGGAAAGAAGCTACTTGAAAGAAGCCACTTGGTTTGAGCTAAGCCAACTTCATATCAACAACCTGCACACAAGCATGTACAGAAGCAGCAGCAATCAGTCGATGTTTGTGGTCCGCAACCTCCTTCGTCATTACTCAAGATGTACGTAGAACAAGCACTTGAGAAACTTCTAACTCTACTATCTGAAAAATAATCAAGTTAGTAAATTTCGAATCTTAACTCAAGAAGACATTCACACCTGAAACCACGAGCATCGCCACGGAGCGAAACGCATCATCCATGAAGTCGGAACACTATGATTTGAGCTTCTAGGTTTGAAGCTCTGAGGGAACGCGCCTCACTACGAACAGGGCACATTCAAAGTTGCTGACGGAGGCGGTTCCTTGAGGTTTCCAAAGTCTGAGCCATGGTGAACATGGTCAGAATCATTCCCATCGTCTACTTGAGCCATCCAACCCTAATGAAGAAGCATACACCATGCACAGCCGCGCACTTACCGACACTGTCACGCACCAGGTACCCGATCGAGCCACGACGGCGAAACTCTCGATTCCGCAACTGTCTCAAATTCTCTTGTCTCTTGCCTCAAAATCTCTTGTCTCCCGTCTCAGAATCTCCCAGAGCGCAATCAATCATGCATACTCCGATTCTCCGATACCACGGGAGATTCAACCGACGCTTGATTGAACTGGATGCGCCTGCGATCTCCACCTCCAGTGCAAGCGATCGATCGAAGCTTGCCCCCGCACAAATCGGCGAACACCAAGTCCTGCTCTGAACCGCCAAATCTCGGCGGAGATTCCAGGCTCCGAGACTGATGGGCCCCATCGCTGTATCGGCACACACTGTAGTCGGCAGACACTGTAGTCTGCAGACACTGTAGTCTGCAGACACTGTAGTCAACGGAGGCATTCGTCGGTCCAAAAGGGCAACGGACTACGAAGTCCGTTCAGGGAGGCTCCATAACTGCTCAAGGTCAAATTGACAAGCTCTTCTTTCTTTTCTTTTCTTATTTTTTTCTCTTTTTTAAGAAAAAAATAACTTATGTATCAATTGGAGAAGAATACATCTAAGCCATAGCAGTAACTTGCATGGAGAAGCAACAACTAGACACTCATGTGTGCAATGGTGGATGGGAAGGTGAGAATGTAGGTAGGAGAATTGTTGACTTCATTGCGAGTGTCTTGAAAACCTCGTACATGTGTAATGTATGTAGGAATTTGGACCAATTGTAAATTTGTAATCAAAGAATATGGATTCACCTTATGAATTTCTTAAGTGGAACACGTAAAAGTGTCGTGTACCGATTAGGATTAAAACGGACTTGATTGTCATGCGACTCTAGACCTAAGAATTCAAGTTCGGACCAGATGTCGAGTGGCTCCCAAGCGTGACGAATCGTGTTTCACCGGCCACAGCGTATGCATCAAAACTTCAGTTTTATGTTCACCCACATGCTATAGCAATATAAGAATACATATTCAAGTGGCTCCTTCTTAGTATTTGTCATGGTTTGTAAAGATTTTATTACACAGTGAATCTGAAAAGGGCTGAGCAATTCCAAACGAATATTCGCAAATACTTCCCGTTGTTGCCTAATGGTTAGGCCCATCCCTTTCATTACGATAGAACTTTGACACTAGCTTCTTCAATACTTAACCTCTACTCCCTGGATAGGTTTAGGATCTTAAAACTTTTAATTTAGTGTTTTTATGTCTTTATGTTTTTAACCTTGAAGAACTTGATTTTTCTAAAAATAGAAGGTAGTTGTAAAATTACCAAAGTAAAATGTTCATTAAGTCGTAATAGATGTTAGTTTAAGTATGTGAAGTAAGAGTGTTTTATAATATTGACAATAGTGAAACTTCCACTTTGAGAGACAAGTAAAATGTTTTCTTTTCTCGAACTATTAGTAAGCATGATGGTCTGTTGGTATATAAATGTTTTCTAAATAGGTGGACTTCAATTCATGAGTAGATAGAAGTATAAACAAAAGTGAAGGTTTGATTCAAGCTCTCTAGAAGGTCTTGTCAAAATTTCAGAGTATGGATACTTTCTTTAGAAGAGTACTACCCATGAATCAAAAGTGGTGGTTACCACTTTTAGTTTCTTTACTCATAATTTTTGTAGGAACTTCAATTGTCTTGCCAAATCTCAGGCCTTCATTGTGTGTAAGTAAAGATGCTACTACTTATGTATTTCCAGAGGTTCCAAATGCACCTATTGAATCCAAGCCCGTTCTTCCTCGACTCGCATATCTAATCTCGGGAACTCAAGGCGATGGATTGCGAATCCAAAGAACGTTACAAGCTCTTTACCATCCAAGAAATTACTATGTGCTCCATCTTGATCTCAAGGCATCATCAGAAGAAAGAGAAGACCTGAGTAGATACGTAAGCGATCATCCTCTTTTCCAGAAGGTGAAGAATGTACTGATGATAAAGAAGGCCAATTTAGTGACATATAGAGGTCCAACTATGGTTTCCGAAACCCTTCATGGTGCGGCGGTACTACTAAAGAATTTTACCGATTGGGATTGGTTCATCAACTTGAGTGCTTCCGACTACCCTCTCATGACCCAAGATGACATTTTGCATGTATTTTCATCCTTGCCGCGAGACCTCAACTTTATTGAACACACTACAGACCTCGGATGGAAATATCACGGAAGAGCACAACCTATCATTGTTGATCCAGCACTATACTTAACTCACGGTATTGATGGAAACATCGTGGAGACAAATTTTCTTCGAGACCTTCCGACATCATTTACTCTATTTACGGGATCTGCATGGACGGTCCTTTCAAGATCTTTCATGGAGTATACAATTATGGGTTGGGACAATCAACCACGTACTTTGCTCATGTACTACACAAATTTTGTGTCGACACCCGAAGGATACTTCCACACGGTCATTTGTAACAGCGACGAGTACAAACATATGACGGTGAACCATGATCTACACTATATTACTTGGGATATACCGCCGAAGCAACATCCATTATCTTTGACTACGAAGGATTTTGCAAACATGACTAAAAGTGGAGCTCCATTTGCTAGAAAATTCAGAAAAGAAGATCCGGTATTGACACAAATTGATAAAGAATTGTTGGGACGGGCACCTAGGAATTTTACTCCCGGAGGTTGGTGTGCAAATACATTGTGTATAGAAATAGGGGATTTGGATTTACTACAACCAGGTCCAGGTGCTGAAAGGTTTCAAAGTTTAATAGGTCCTTTGTTGATAAAATCAAAACAAGGTCATGATCAATGTGTCATTTTGTAGTTTATGTACATGATTGACTTGAAGGTGGCAACTAGGACTTTATGCACTTTCTTACACACCGGGGATTTTACACCTAGAATTCATAATAGGACAGGTTGGTTTTTGTAAGTGAACGCTTATAGATGTATCTTACTTTGGTCTATAGATTATTCTATGTACATTGGCCATGAGGAAAATATCCCAGGTTGTCCACTGAGAGGGTACCGAAAGTAGAAACTATCTCGTCATCTTGCTGAACATGCATGAATGTCATTGCAATGTGCCACATATTCTAGCAATGAACTGTGAAACAGACACTCAGGTGCCCATTTGCAATGAACACACATTCTGATGCAAGCAGATAAAGAACAGCTGATACATATCATAATTAAATGGAGATGAAGGAAACAGTATTGCGGACACAAAAATGAGAAGGAAGCAGTAAGCATGGGACAGTCAGTCAGTTCAAGGGATCAAACGTTCTTGGAAGCCCTACTTATTCCCCACCCAAGCAACCATCGCTCTTCTACCCTCCCTCTCTCATTGTTTCACGATCAGCGCGTCTCGCCCGGGCCCCACGCCGATGTACTGGCACGGCAAACCCACGAGCTCTTCTATCCTCTCCACGTATCTCTGCGCCGCGCTCGGCAGGTCCTCGTACGACCTCACCCCCGTGATGTCCTCCTTCCATCCCTCCAAAGTCTCGTACTCCACCTGCCCAACACGCAAGCATTAATTAAAATGACCCTCGCGACCCACAAGTACATGCAGAACTCCCAAGCAAGCTCACAAGCAGCAGTCAGAAAGCCGCACTCACAAGCAGGAACTCACAAGCCAGCACACACAAGCAAGCACTCATAAGTGGCACTCACCTCCACTTGCTCCAGGATGGACAGGTCTGATGGAAAAGATCTCAGCTTCTCCCCTGAGGGTGATCTGTATGCAATGCCCAGCTTCACCTCACTCAGGCCTGACAACACGTCCAGCTTCGTGAGATTGATGGCAGTGAAGCCGTTGATCGTGCAGGCGAAGTTGAGCGCCACAATGTCCAGCCATCCGCACCGACGGGGCCTTCCTGTCGTCGTTCCCCACTCGAACCCTGCCTTTCGAAGATCCTCGCCTTCATCCCCGAAGAGCTCCGTTGGGTATGGTCCTGCCCCTACTCGTGTTGTGTATGCTTTTGCCTGCACAGGTCGAGCTACGCTTGTCACAAATTTTGTACCCATAAGGTTAAATGGAAATGAATATACTATTGCAGCAACGTACCACGCCGACGATGTCGCCCAGGCGGTTCGGTGCCATGCCCAGCCCAGTGCAGATTCCGCCAACCGATGGGTTGGAGGAGGTCACGAAAGGGTACGTGCCGAAGTCGATATCCAGCATCGTTGCTTGACCCCCCTCGATCAAAATTCGCTTGCCTTCCGCATACGCGTTGTTCACGTAGTCAACAGTGTCCACGATGTAAGGCTCCAGCCTCTCCGCGTACTGCACGTACTTCTCCATCTCCGCATCCACCTCGGCGGACGAGTACTTGAAGTCCTTGAATCGTGCGGCCGCATCGCGGAACAGCACGTCCAGCTTCTCCCGGAACGTGTCCAGGTGCCGCAGGTCACCAACTCGGATGCCGTTCCGGATGGCCTTGCTCGCGTAGCACGGCCCGATTCCCCGCTTCGTTGTCCCGATCATCTGCCCTGCTAGCTCTGCTTCCCGCAGCCCGTCCACCTCTTGGTGAAGGTTGAATAGCAGGTGGGCGCGGTCTGAGACGAGCAGACGCCCCGTACAGTTCACACCCTTCGCCTCCAGGTTGTCGATCTCCTTAAAAAACCCTGGAAGGTGGATCACAACTCCGTTCCCAACCACGCAAGTGGCCTTCTCATTCAAGATCCCTGACGGCACCAAGTGCAAAGCAAACTTCTCACCCTCGTTGTTGTAGATTGTGTGACCGGCATTTGCGCCTCCCTGAATCACAACAGGGTACATCATACATGTGCGCTACACCAACTAGTAACCTCATCTCAAACTAGAAGCCTGAAACTGCCGAAACTATCTATCGGAAAATTCCACCACGTTACTCGCTACTTCTCAAACACGAGCGTTTGAAATGTAACATATGCATGCACGTGAAGGAATTCAGGTCCGGCATCCACAGCCAAGTCCAATGATAGAAGGCACTCAAACCCAAGCATGAATTTAGCAGCAGATGCAGATACAATCACAAGCATGTGTCGCTCAAGCATGCCCACTTATGAGCATGATTCAGGTGAAACATCGAGGGGTGATCATCACACGCTACATTCGAACAAAGAACTACGCAAAAGGCATCAGATGCAGAAATGTCATCCACACATGCCTGTAACAGGTCATGTTTCAGGTGAATCATCGAGTAGTGATCATCATGTGCCACACTTGAAACACTTACACATAGACGATAGACTTATCTAACGGGCAATTCTATAGCGTCAGATGCAGAAGTGTCGCTCATCCGTGCTCAAGAATGAACACATTACGGCTGAATCTCGAGAGATGATCATCATGCGCTGAACCTATGTTACTCACAAAGACAACCGACTATACTAAAGCTTAATTTGAAAAGTATGGATGAAGCGTCAGATGCAGAAATGTCGATCATACATGCCCACGCATGAACATAATTCAGGTGAATCATCGAAAGGTGATCATCATGCGCTACACCACCTCTTTTCTGCTAAGACCGTGCTGTCACCCTATTACCGGACCATATGACCATCGCTTTCCAGGTCCTGCTTTTATGCTAAAGCAACTCTTCAACGCACAGTACAAAAAAAGAGATATAACTGCAATGCATGCATTGGAACAGGCATTACGATAGATCACAAGAGAAAAACTTGCAAGATGAACGAGGACCTAAAGCAAGTCTCCGCTAAAGTACATTCCAAGAAATGCAGCTGCAATACTTTCATACACAATCGAATTGATTCGAAAATAGGGATGTAGCGTCAGATGCAGAAATGTCGCTCATTTATGCCCACGAATGAACACAATTCAGGTGAATCATCGAAAGGTGATCATCATACGCTACAGCGCCTCCTTTCTACTAAAAAGACGATTTCGAATTGCAATCACCCGTACTACCGAACCACAAGACCATCGTAAAAAGCAACTGAATAGTATCCTTTAAAGCAACTAAAAAGCATCTTGAGAAGCAACTCTCCAGCGTGCAGAAATCTCATTCATCACACAGCAGGTTCGCACACGAATGAAAAAAGAGGAATTCAAAAGCAAAAGAATGTCTCGAAACCGGCATTGCGATAGAAAACGTAAAAGAGAGAGATTCGCATGATGAAGAGGGACCTAAAGCAAGACTCCCAGAGAACACATTCCAAGAAATTCAGCTGAAATTTTCTAACATCAAACTAAAGAGCGCGATATCATGAAACAACATTCCAGTAACTCGTGAGCACGAAAATCGCACGCATTGCTAAGGATCACGCGCAAAAGACAAGAATTCCGACCAAAAAAAAACACATTCCAAGAAATTCAGCACAAGAGGCGCAATTTCCGCACCTGGCAACGAGCCACGATGTCGAAGCGCTGCGCCAAGATATCAACGAGCTTCCCCTTCCCTTCATCACCCCATTGCGTGCCAAGCACAGCGCAAACCTGCTTCAATCCACGAAACGCATCTTCGTCGTTACCTTTGCTAACTTTCACAGCCTCACGCTCAATAGCTTGCGCCTCACAGCGCACACCGCCACTCCTCACACCCTTAACGCCATTGCCATTCGCGGCTTTCACAGCCGTGAGACGGGCGAAATTCTTCGATGCAAGAGCCTGCTGCTGCTGCTTGGATGATGATGATCCTCCTGCGACAGCAGCAGCGAGGCCCTGCGAGGCCACGGCCGCTGCCATAGCCATTGCGAAAAGCACAGAAACGGAATGTAATGCGAGACGAGGGAGAGTGATGCAGCCCTTAAACCCTAATTTAAACCCTGGAGGGAGAATGAGACTCTACGAATTGCAGCAGATGTTGGAAGGGGTATATACCCCCTCCACTAAGGAGACCGTCGAGGGGGGGGGGGGGCAGCTGGATCCTCCTCTTTCCTCCAATAGCTTACTAGCATCTTCTTCTTCGGCCCCTTTGGCACTAACTGTCACTTTTCTTTTGATACCGTTATTTCTCCGGGGCTATATTCATTTTTTAACCCCTTGGTGGTACGTGTACTCTTATATTATTGTGTGTTTGGGCAAAAGCAAAAATGATAAAATTTTAATGTTGCTTAGTTCATTTTATAGATTTAGAATAATTTTCAATAGTTTTTGTGATAGATTTTAGATATTACCTGGTGAAAGATATTTATGATATATTTTTCTCCGTTCTTTTACGATTGCTGAAATATTTATGTCATTTTTACACCCTGAGGCTTTGTCACACTGAGTCATGTGAGAGAATTAGTCATTAATGATCTATTTATATGTATTATTAAAAAAAAGTAGGATCTCTCTATCCATGTTGGAACCTTTTATATTGATGGGAGCCAGACAAAAATAAAAATAAAAAATAGCAAAGTAAAATCTATATTACAATACAGGAGGCTTTGTCTCATACGACGGTTCCGCGCTGGAATCCGTCGTGGAGACCTTGAAGGGAAATTAATACCCTTTTACAAAGAGTAAAGGGATTCCAACGATCAATACCCATTTTGACTTATTTGAAGTTTATGAATGTTTTATAGCTTTAGGCAATCCAAGTTGAACGTGCTCAACGGCACGGGTCCCATTAGTTAATATATAAGGTAAAGTTTAAAATGTAAAACAAAACAAGATTTGAAACTCATTGGCGCCTCCATAAAAATACTCAAACACTAATGTGACCCTTGCTTCTTTTATTTTTTGGTGACTATTCACCTTCATAGTGTTCTTTTTAATTGCTTAAGAGTCTACAATAAGTTGTAATTTTGAATCCCTTTTGGTTAGCAAATTTATTATCAATGAATTGGTTAAAATCAAAATAAGGGAAATAAATTAGTCATTATAATTCATGTTTTGGGATTTTATGTTTTTAACAACGTTAGGGCAACCCGCATTATGGCCCTCCTCTTGCAAACCCTTGGAGGTTCTTTTTGTCAATGTTCGAAACTGGATGGTCAAACCTTATGACTTTCTTGAATATACATTATACGATTTTCACTTTCTCAAAATTTACAATATAATAACAAAAAACAAGTGAAAGAATCTCAAATTCTAAGTGTTGCAAGTTTGAATCTCAAAACCTCCTTATTGATGCCTTTAATTTTGTTCAAGGAGATTTTAAAAGCCTTTTAAGTTACTCAAATAAGTTGACAGTTAACCCCTGACTTTCCTTAAAACGTGAAACGGGTTTTGGAAGTCTCTTGTCGGAGAAAAACTCAGCCAACTTTGACCATTATAATCTCACAAATGACAAAGAATGAACGGTTTAAATTTGGTATGTGGTAAGAATGTCAAGTGAACTTTGAGATCTTACGGTTGAATCATTTAAATAATGCTTAGATTGAGATTTTTTGAGCTTAATCTAAAGGAAGGTCAAATTTTGTGACTTGGACCGTTTTGCAACAAGAAAATTTAGAGGTTAAGGATTGAACAAAATATTCTTTTAGGAGTTACTCCATGATAAATCATCTATATAATGCAAAGTTCATAAGTTCCTTCGATGTTGGATACAACATTTTTTAAAGATCAATATTAGAGATATATGAAGTGACATGAAGAGACACTTGCATGACTATTTATGGTTTGTGTACTTTTTAAATACTACTCATGGGCTTATGGTTTAATAATTTAGCAAGTCGACACAAAACACTATATGAAAGCATATCATCTAGTCTTTTTTATGCCTTATCATTGTCTTTATGCAATACTTAGATTGTAGAGAACAAAAATGAATTTTGAAATCTCAATAAGGACTTAAGGGTTACAGAATTCTTTTACAAGTTACCAAGTGATACCTTAGGGCATTTGCAACGGACTGGCCAAAGAGACAAGACTGGCTATTTGTAGCGGGTCAAAGGTAATTTTCCTTTCCCAACAAATTGGTTGTACGACCTGCTACCTTTGGTGGCCCGCCAAAAGAACGCATGCCATAGGTAGTGGCCTGCGAGAGCCCTCGCTACCTATCCAACTCGGACTCAAACATGTTGTTTACTTCAAGTTAACTTGAATTTTGGAAGATTTCATGCCGCATATTGGAAAACCTCAAATCTTGGAATTTCTGGACTTTAAATACTTTCAAATTTTTGTCATGTTGTAGTAAAAGACTTAATATAGCAAGGTCATTTAGCTAGTCTATTGGAAAAGGGTGTGAATTCTAAGGGGTGCTACATACAGCAACCCCTCCTTCGATCCTAGCTACAGTTACCTAGTCGTTTAGCCAATTCATTGGGAAAGCCCTTATCTCTTAACAATAATATGTCTATGAGGGTGTTGTCACACTCACATAAATATTTCATCAACCATGCTCACATACCCATCCCGGCTATCATCTCTATCCCCGTCCCTACTAGAATTCAAAAATACAAGTTTCCTAGGCTTCTTTTTAATATGAGAAATTTTTCTAGGGCTCCACACGACATAATTTTTGCACGGTCAGGTTTTATTGTTTTTCTCCTCAACCAAAATTTAGGTTTTGTAATTTCCAATGCTTTTTAGGGCCACAAATACTTTGAGCTTCGATATCTTGGGATTTGCAAGTCCAACTCACAATCTAACCATTGCCATTACCCCTACCAAATTTCACTTCCAGCAACACCTCTAGCGCCCTAATCGTACTTGGCCTCTTTGAAATTTTACTTCTATTTTTTGTTTTTAATTTAATATTTTACTTCTTGAAATTGGGTTATTTACATTAGTGTCTACACCCTCCATATGAGTTTCAAGCATCCAAATTGGTATTACTTGTTGAGAACGACCATTGAACAATACTGAACTCTCTATAAAAAAGTCAATCAAAGACCAAATATACACAGGGACAACCTCCCTATGCCACGGCATTCCATCATCCCAACGCGCAAATCGCTCCGTTAGTGACCATGAAGCAATACCAAATGCCGTATGAAGAGGCAATCTAAGACCAATTGTATATGCATAGGACTTGATGAATCTTACCGAATGCCAAATGTTGAGTATTTCCTCCAAGCAAGACAGGGAATTGCCAACATCTATGTCTACAAATGTAACTCTATCTGTGATTTTCAAGCCCTAAAACTTCAATAGTAAAAGCTCACCATAACGATAAGCTGCCATTTGAGTTCACACGTATCCGATTGATATTCTTGTTGTGGTTAGGAGATTTGTATGAAGTGCACAAATATGAATAAAATATTGGGCCAAAACAACCCCAATTTTGACGTTCTGCATATCACTCCAATTGCCTCAGCGAGGACCGTTTAAACAACACAATCCTTCACTCAAAACTTTAAATTTACAATAATCCAAGCACTTTTGTAAACGAGATATTTATTTTAGGAGGGAGGGAGTATAAAAATTTTATCACAAATTGATGTATATTTGTAGTTTTATAGGCATATAACAATAAGATTGTTGGGATGAGAAGGATCCTATCTGTGTTACATATGATTCCGTTTTTTTTTCACAATGAGGAATATTCGGGTGCCATCCTAGTTCACCTTTAGATAGTAAGGATTGTGCGCATGTATAACATCTCTAATTGGTATCTTAATTGTTGCATGAATTGTGCATATGAGAGTTGAGATCGGAAAGGTAGACTCAGAAACAAAATGACCCAATCTCATATAGTAGGCAGCCAAACGGGTGAGGTGGTTGCAAGTGAATATCGTGTTTTGAGAATATCATGATTTAGGGTGAAGTATCATGATATCGAGGTGGTTGCCAAATGCACCCTTAATAATCGAGAAAGCCAACACAAAACATTATATGAGAGCATATCATTTAGTTTCTGTGCCTCACCTATGGCCTTTATCTAGCCCTTAAATCCCAAGATTCAAAAATGAATTTTAAAAATTCATCTTGTGTCAGTTTCTCAAAACCATATATGGCCGCTTTCATCTACATCCAATTTTCAACGGTCAAACCTTATGATGTTTGCAAATTACAACAATTACAAGACATTCACAACTCTATTACTTTATTGGGGAATTAACTTCCAGACCTTGCGGCTGAAGATTTGATATCTTTGGTTTCATGACCATTCTTTCCAATTTTGTACAAACAAATGTTGGGGAGAGGCTTTTGAGAACATGGACATTTGAGAATTAATGTGTGCACTTGATTTCAACAATTCGTGCAGTTTCTCTACTTCAGCCCAACATACAATATGGCTCTACCATCAAAATTCAGGATTGAAGTATAATAACTTTGATAATTATGATTCGTCATCACACCAATATCTTACAAATTTGAACATCCTTCTCGCAAAAAAAAAAAACTGTAACTCCATAGTTGTTTACACCAACTTTTCCAAAACGAATGCTTCCTCATACTCGCGAACATTTCTTTTCCCACCCAAAACTTTGAGTCCTGAAAATCGAATTTTACAATTGTCCAGAAGCGACTTTCTGGAAGGTTGTTCCAATGTCAGGAGAACTTCTAAATTAATTCTTGGTTACAGAAGTTGCTCTTCCTGGCCGTTCTGTACATCCTCAACCACCGCAGAATCACTCGCTATAAGATCATCTCTAGCTGCGTCGGCACCTGTTAACTCGTCTCCTTCTTTGGTTTTTGAGTCTAAGTCCATTGCATCGCTTGCGGGCTCAGCTTCATCTGTAAAACACAGACGCTGATGCATTTGATCTGCTTCCGCTTTGGTTACCAGTACACTTACATTTGACCTGCCTCTCCAGCAAGCCACTGCTGTGCTCATACCTCCCGGAGTAATAACAGCGTCAGGCCCCTCTGCAAACCAACAGCGTCATCGATTAGATTCTTAACGAACAGTTTTGAAACGACCATCAAGTAGAACAAAATTGCACAACAACCTTTGTATGGACAAGTGAAATTGACCTAGTTCAAGGAATAATCCAGCGGAGTGAATTACACTTTGGAAGCTCCACTATAACGCTTCACTAGATCCAAGATGCATGATCATTAACAATGTGATACATTAAAGTTGTATGCTGTGAAATGGATAAACTTACCACTGGATAGGGCAACAACGCAGCAACCATGCTTGAGCTCCCGAAGGGAAGCAGCAAATGCAGAGTCATCGAAGGCTGAAAATGAAACAACTTTGTCTGCAAGCAACCGCATGAAGTCCTTCCGTGAAGCATGCACAATCTGCTTCGTCATGTGAGGTAACAACGCTGGGAGGCCCTCTGAGGAAATTCTGAAGATACAACTTGCAGCTGCTTCCTTTGACTGTTGTCGTTCCTGTAAAAAAAATGCACAAGCATGTCAAATTCTAGTTTATAGCATTGCCACATGCAGATGGAGAAGGTCGTGACTTTAGGGCTTACAAAGATCTTCAAGCCGGCAGAGGTGATCTTCATTTGTTCGCCGGCTCGGTAATTCTGCTGAATAACGCTACTGACGGAAGCGGAAACGTAGTATATCCGTTTGCAGCGTGTGAGGTCTTCACTTCTGACCACAAGATGCTGGTGTACAGAAAACGTGTCTTTGATTCCATAGAAATCCACGAGGCTTTTGATGATCCCCTCGTCTTTCAGGAAAAGCACAGGATCGACTCCTTTCCATCGTCCTTGCCGTTGTATCCGACCAATTGCATTCGGATCCTTGAACTCCACCACCTTCTCATCGTCAAGTTTGATATCTATATCCTCCTTCGATCCTGGTCCAGCTTCCTTGGTACTTTCTTCCTCCTTCGTCTCCTCATCATCTGTGAGAAGCCAAGAAATCAATTGAATGACACTCACAAAAAGCTGCTCTTGTGAACTAAGTCCAACTCTGCATTGTAGCACATTTGGAATAAAACTAGAGAAAGTAAGGGCCGTCTAATTAGCAGACAGTAACGCAAAACTAGGGTCATCTAATTAAATGAGACCAAAGACAGAATGTCTTCTGAATGGTCCACAGTAAAGCGGCACAAATACAGCTTCGTACCAGACACAATAACTTCTTCTGCTCCGGCTTCGTTCTCAGGTCGGAGATCCGCTAAAGCGCCTTCAGGAAGAACATCTTCCAAGTTATTATTGTTCAAAGCGGAGAAGTCTGACTTGATCTCGGGAATATCTGTTTGAATATCAGGAGCATTTATCAGCAGACCTTTCTCTCCATCTGCAATGACGGTCTCTTCATCTGCAAGAGAAGTTTCAATATCTGCAGTAACTGCCTCTTTATCTGCGGTGCAACGATCGTATTTAGAGCAAAAACACGACATGGACCAATCCATGTTCTCAGAAACATTTTGAGATTGAAGAAAATCTAATGATTAGATGAAAAAGAAGCCTCGTTATTGATACAACTTCACAAAGGTGCGGTCAAGACAAAAGGTGACACAACTCTGTACAGATTCTGACCTGAGCGCTCGCGTAAGATCCGTGTCTTATGTGACTCTTTGATTTTCGGAATAGCTGCATGAAATAAGAAACATTTTAGTACAGAAAATAGCTGAGAGTGATCATAAACTTCAAATTCTTCACGTGCTTGAAAGAGAGGAGAAACCGACACATATACTCACATTGTCAATGCAGTAAAAGCTAAATGACACATAATTACTGCCTACCAAAATATGTGGACGGAAAGACAGCAACAAGGGCTAGTACCATTAACATGTGCGTAGAACATGGATCGTACCTTTAAACGGTGCAATCTTGCGGAATACAGCAATGAAGAAGCCCCCTGTGTCTTGATCATGAGGTAGAAGCCTCATACACCGCTCCAGCGGCAAGGTTGCCACTTCAAGTGGACCTTCGTCGTCCTCTGCTTCTTCTGCCTCCTCTGTCTCATCTGCTTCTTTCTTTTCAACATCGTCTCCAGCATCTGCTTTGCAACTCCAGAGGGTTAATTCAGAAGTACCAAGTTCCAGGTTTTGCGTCTTCGTCAACAGAAAGGTAACATCACTGGCTGCAGTTACTTCGTCATTGTTGCAAATTTCTAGATGAAGCAGAGCAGTACAGAAAAAATGATTAAGATACTCCGCACTTGCCTGTGGGAGGGGAAGAATCTTCAAGTTGGGATTCAAGATCAGATAGATCCCACCCGTTTCCAGATGGGAACATACTTGGAACTACAGCACCAGCCCTGTGCCTATCTATCTTCGAAGCAGAGCAGAGCCACCTCTTCCGGTCCCGAATCTGGTTACAAATCACTACATCCTTAAGCCAAAACAGAACTATTTGTATAAAAGCGTCCACAGATCATTAGGGGTCCAAGAGCTCTACCAGTTTTGTAACCATTACAAGCATAAAATGTTGGAACAAAACTAAGGAATATGCCTGAAGTATCAATAATTATCCTCAAGGTCCATCTCTACTACTTAAGTGAATGTAGAAAGAGCCTACCTACTTAATGTGTTGAGACACTCGGAAATTACTTGGAAGAGAATAACAAGTACATGAACAGAACTTACCAGCCACGAAGTAAGGCCTGGTCGGCGTTTAAGCTCGGGGAGTTCTGAAGACACATCAAGTAGCTCCACACTTCCACGGCTTTCTCTCAAAATCTGCAAAGCATACATTAGTAGCTGAACATTTAAGAGTAGAAGTAATCCAGCATTACACTTGTGTCAGCACAAGAGTAATCAGTGTTTAAAAAGTAGAAGTGAAATTCGGAATACCTCTCCTACAACTGCCTCATCTTCCACAGGATTCAGGGAGCATGTCGAATATACCAGCCTCCCACCGGTCTTCAAAAGTGCGACACCTGAAGTCCATCACAGAGACACTCTCAAACAACGTACGTGGACGGTCATAACTGATCAAATCTTCAAAATCTTCAAAACCGAGATCAATCAACGCAAAGAGAACCAAAAGATCGAGTTTCCCCACATCATCGTCTCGTCCCGTTACACAACTTCACCATCAACAGGAACCATATTGGTAGATGTAGACATAAGTATTATTCCTTAGTCACCAGCATGCTTCATGAGTATAGAATCCCCAGCCCATTTTCAGATGACAAGTGATACCAATACTGTACCACGCATTGCTATTTGTATTTGAAGCCGATGTAAACCATTTGCAACACCGCAGTTCCTGTAAAATCACGAATTGCACAATGGAAGGTAAATAGAGCAATAAATTTCGTAGTCCTAGCAATAATCCAAAAAAAGCCTACCATGAAAGCAGACACAACAATCCTATCACTGTGAATGTTTCGACAATTTAATCATTCAAAATACGAGAATGTCATACCATTTCCTCCAAATGTCGGGTGCTTTGCGAAGAGTACCATCTCCACTACATGGAACATCGCATAAAATACGGTCGAAATATAGCCCATTTGTCTCTTGTTCGGATATTTCAGTATCAACAGTTTCTGTCGATGTGTTCTCGAAGTGTCCACTTTTATCTTTCAATCCTGGGAAAAGTTGAGCATCATGGTTGGTCACCACGATGTTCGGACTACACATGCGCTTAGTTTGGTGGATCAACAGATGACACCTTTTGACGTCGGAGTCATTAGCAATGACCTGCACAGAACAAGCAAATGTAAATGGACTGATGAAAGCTAAGAGTGAAACAGAAGCATTCTTCACGGTGCTAATGCAAGAGACGAAGGACTATTGGGTCAAACATTTGTATGAAATCATACCATGCCTTCTGAAAGTTCACCAGGTTTGACACCTTGATGGATCATCTCCAGAAGTTGGAAAGTCTTCGATCCAGGGGCAGCGCACACTGCCGCACAAGGAACAGCCCATAAGAAAAGGTTCTGGCAAAAATCATGACGACCAAAGCCACCATGCCATCTACTAAATTACATCATTGATTCTTAATACAAATGTAAGTTCCATACGCTAGTTGATAAACAACGTATGCCAACACACCCAAGCTGAGAAATAATCTGTAATTTATCAAAACGAAGACCACACTAACATCCACTCATACCAATCTGAGCTTCAAGGGTGAAGTTGGACTGTCACTTGCAAATAAATTTCCACAATGACCACTAGCGTAATGACCACTAGCAAGTTGCCATTACAGCCTGCAACAAAATATTATCATCTCGTATGGCCTTAAATTCAACAGTAACATGCTCCTTATTCCAGAAACTGCTGAAGTGAACGAGGAGTGCGACTTACTATCTAGAACTTTGTGATGCGGCTGTACATCCAAAAACAACGGGGGAATCTGCAAATGGAAGAAACAATATGTTAATGAGCAGGCACTCAGTGCAGAAACCTCTGAACATAAGATGAAACTGATTACCACCATAGATGCACATTACTATGCCAAATTAGTGGAATAAAAATCACGTAACAACAGGTTGCTTGTTGTTGGAGAAGAAGGATATGGCGGAAACGAAGTACCATAAAAATACCATGAACATGTAGATAACGATAAAGCAATCAAGCCGCTTCAGAATTACATCACGTACGAGCGCTTACCATGCTTACTGCTTCTTGACGCGTGATACTTCCAATTTCATTCTCTAGCTTCAAAAATTCATGTATTCTGTGACCATGAAAGAACGACATTGCAATATCACAAAAAACGTAAACTGATGCAGCAATATTTAAAATGCTAAGATTATGCTTAGTAATTCCTTGAAAATGAGATAACGCATTCGGAAATAAAATCGGAAAATGTACCGCTCAAGGATAGGCATCTTCCGGATCTGCATGCGAGAGTAGTTCAAGTGCCATGCCAGATTATCAGGGTACCAAGGCAATGCTCGAACAGGCTCGATGACTTCCCCATCCACCTGTTAGCAATGACTTATAAGTAAGTAAGAGACAGGCACGAGTAGTCTTCCATAACAAGAGACTTCGATCGACACCTTCATCAGAGAAATAGGGCCATGGCTATGAAATCTGCATATTGTGAAGAAATGAAGAAGTGTATCATGTGTAAGTCAAACAGACACTCGTACATTAGAAGTTGTAACGCATACACAGACTAAGTAAATTGCAGCTGAATATGGATCTGCCGAAATTACACGACAAAGTAGATGTTCTCGGTGCCGAAGTCATCACTCATGACTACTCATATCGACATATGCAGCCTCACCTCAGTTTCACTCTTCAATTGGTCGAAGAAGTCCCGTTGCATTTGGTCTCTAATATCCAATGCGAATTGTCCACTGCAAGAATTGAGCTTTGGACAGTGAGCAGCTGCCCATTCAATCCTCTAAAGGGATGCAATGGCGGAGTTTGGAGCAAATTAGGGTAACGGCTTTGACCAATTACAGTATGAGGCAGAACATCGCAATACACTTGACAACATTTACCTGCCATTGATACGGAACGTCGTTGCCAAGGGCTTCCGCATAGTCGCAATAAAGGCCTCCCACTCCTCTTCGGGGACGATCTTTTGCTTCTGTTCACATGAAGATGCCACAATAAAAATATGCTCACAAACCAACCTCGATACATTTCAATGAACTTTATAACTAGTCTACAGGTCGAGAGGTAGTTGCACTCAAGCTCGTAGGGAGACTCCCGTTTCTCATGTTTTCCGAAATGGCACACATTTGTTTTCCTCATAAACAAGTCTAACGTCTGCTCTAAACTATACTCTTCTGAACCTATTTTTGAAAATTCATGTAACCTGTAAAATCACTGCGGTACCGCACTAATTCAATTGCAGATTACATTCTTCATCATAACATGTGTATTGAAGCCTCGTAATTCAAACAGCTTACGGAAGAAGATTTAAGAAGCTTGCAAACATCAACGAACAGCGATTTCTCTTAACTTGAATCCTCACGATCAAACTCACATATAAATGATTGAGGAACTAATACAAAAATCAAGAGATGCCGCACTCAGCTAGTTAAAATGGCCACATTGACTATGTTCTGCTATTGCAACAAGTTGCCTTGTAATATCCTTGTAATGTGGCCACATGAATCAAACAAGCTCACAAACAATTGCTCTGCAGCAGGGTTTCCTGAATTTTAAGCCTCACACGCAAGACCTCGAACTTAGTCACAATAAAGAATGAAGCCGCCCTCAGTTGGTTAGTGAAAAGGGTGGAGATTTTTTAAAATGTCTGCGTGCTGCTAAGGAGCTTGTCTTGTAGAAAGCTTCAAGAGCACAACTCTCAACATTCCAGCCAGACATTTTTCCTCAAAGTAGGTGTAATGTGGCCTCATAATTCGAACAACTTCCTCAACAAAATTCAAGAAGCTCACATTGATTGCTCTACAACGAATTTTCTGTACTACAAGCCTCAAATAAGCTCAACTACAAATGTTGCAGAAAGAAACACAGAATCAAGAGGAGGCCGGCTCAATTAGAGAAAATGGCGGGAGATTTTCGAAAAAACTGATAAGGAGCTTGCCTTGTAGAAAGCTTCGAAAGCGGGGCTCTCCATGACGAAAGGATTCCAGCCAGCTTCGGAATTGGCGTGCTGCGACTCGGAGGCAGGGCGCGAGCGCTTCCATTCGTTAGGGCGTCCATCCTTGAAGTCGCGTCGCTGTGTGCGGTTGCGCTTGCCGCCCCGCCCTCTCCCCCTGCCCATCGCTCTTTCCCACTCTTTCACCCTCCCTGTCTTTCACCCTCTCTCGCTTCAATCTTCGAAACGATGAACAATGTGACAACACCTTGGTGTCGGTGCGAGACAGGAAGGTGAAATGCCAGGGTTTAGGGTTTTAGCAACGAGAGCATCTTCGTCGTTTGTTGGGATCTGTTTCCTTCTGCTTCCTTTTCCGATGAAGCTCAGAAGGCGGTTTGATGCCCAATACCATACTATTTTCAGTATACCATACTATTTTCAAAGCAAATTTAGAAATATTATAACTGCATCATTTTATGTGTGGGATTGTTTTTGTAGGAGAGTAAATAGTCATGTTTCTTATTCTAATTGGATAACATAATATAAGTCCTTAGAACATAGGTGGAAGTAGGGTTTCAATCATATGAGAGTACCATAGTTATAGAATGCAAAATAGATTGCATTTTATTACAATTTTATATAATATGAACTTAAAGTGTTTGATATGTAAGGTGATGTGAACTTATTTTTCATTTTATAGAATTTTAAATAATATGAACACAGAATGTAAAGATGACAATTGTAGGCTCAAACTTGAGTATATGTAATGTGCAAACCACTCAATTATTTTTAAAAGTAAACTTGAGGATATATTCTGACACTAAAGTTCACATTTGTATTCTCGTTTGCATTAATTAATTAATGGTTGGTGAGATGAGGAGGTATGGTGAGGGGGCATGGTATTTATGCCATGGTATGGTATGTATGGCATCGTGGGGATAGTACGTATGGTATGCTATTAGTATGTATGGCATCGTGGGGATAGTATATATGGCATGGTATGGTATGTTTGGAATGATATGGTATGTATGGTATGCATAGGTTGTATGGTATGTTTGGAATGATATGGTATGTATGGTATGCATAGGTTGTATGGTATGGTGATTGGAGAATCGTTATGGTTTGAGGATTAGGAGAAGTGAGAAAGTGTATAGGTGAACGAAGAAAATCAAAGGAGGTGGTTGGGTTGGCATGTTAATTCACCAAACAATTACAGATTGGTACTAACATTTATCTCAATGAAAATGTACCTTTTTTGCATGCCATGTAGGAAAACTCATGCCTTATATCATTCTCTCTTTATTAGATCTCTTTTTTAAAAAATTTAAAAAAAATTTAAAAAAAAATAAAATAAAAAAACTTATCAAATACTAGACTCAAACATCAAGTACCATGAAGTTGATAAACTCAGGAGTGGATGAAGGGGAAAGCAAGAAGCGGATGAAGGTGAAAATAAGAAGCGGATGAAGGGGAAAGTAAGAAGTGGATGAATGAGATGAAACGAAATTAGATATAACAGGAAGCACATGAAGTGAAAAGCGAATGAATTAGTTTAAACAAAGATGATGAAGTGGAAAGCATAGTGAAAATAAGATTTTGAAATGGGAAGCGATAGAAATATGATTCAAGTACACTCTTCAAGTACCATGTGAATTTTCACTTTTTTCAATTGGAAAATATCATTTTACCAATTAAAACTATTTGGAACAAAAAAAAATTTAATTAGAAAGATTTTCTAATAATGCGTTTAGAGGTTAAGGAGCAAAATTAAGTATTAATCTGTGCTTATGGAAGTAACATGTTGGTAACATGATGTGGTATTAATATAAATCATTAAAACATCTATATATCAAAGCTTCGAATGAAGCAACCAAACTTTAATGGGTACTAACTTTCCCACAACCAATTGATACAAAGATATTGTAAAAACTTACTAAAAATATGAAAGAAATACTATCAATCTACCTTATTTATCACCATCTTCATCACCATCATCATTGCCTTCTTCATCACTATCATCATTGTCGTCTTCATCACTATCATCATTGTCGTCTTCATCACTATCATCATTGCCCTCTTCATCACTATCTTCTTTCTCCTCTTCATCACTATCTTCATTCTTCTCTTCATCACCTTCTTGATCGCTGTCTTCATCACCCTCTTCATCACCTTCTTGAACGCTGTCTTCATCACCCTCTTCATCACCTTCTTGAACGCTGTCTTCATCACCATCTTCATTGCATCCTTCATCACCATCTTCATTGCTCTCTTGATCACCGTCTTCAACACTATCTTCATCACCATCTCCATAATCTTCTTCACCACCTTCTTCAACGCCATCTTCACCACTCTCTTCATAACCTTCTTCATTGCTCTCTTCGTCACCTTCTTCAATGCCCTCTTCATCACCTTCTTCAACGCTATCTTCATCACCCTCTTCGTTACTATCTTCATTGCCGGGGAAACCACCGGTGTGAGCGTTGAGCGGTGAGCGGTGAGCGGTAAAGTTTGAGCGGTAAGTAATAAAAATTTCCAAAGTTAATGGCCCTATTACCATGGAATGTGTGGGTCTGAAATTACGAAATTGTTTTTTATACGCATAAAAGTACCCAAAACCGTGGATATTGGTCCTAAATCCAATTATTTTCATGGTATTGGGGTCATACAATATTTCAGAAATTATCCACATTTGCAAGCTTAAATAAACTTTAATTAAATTATGGGCTGGCATCATCATGTGTAACCAATACAATTCAAATCATATCCAATATCTATACCTTCACTTGTGGCTTGCCATTAGGTAATCAATAAGTTTTATTTTATCGATCTTAATATTTAGAGACCAATTAGGGCTGACGTCACCAAATTCCTATTTCACTTGTCACAATTATATGTAAATGCTTCGGAATATATAATCTGAAATTTATAACTAGAGGTCGTCTTCTTGTCTCTTCTTGTAAGGCGTAGAGAAAGACATTCACGTGGCATTGTAGTGGTCCGAGTTCGATTCTCCTCGGCCTCGTTTGAGCGTTGCATTGCGTCTTTAAGCCGCTATCTTGAGCTATACAAATACCAGCCTATAGCCCCTACCAACATTGGCAAGATTCAATCTCACCAATGGAAAAAAAAACCTTCTAAAGCTTTTAGTCCGCATTGAGTTTAGAACTTAAATATTAGATAGACGGATGCATTGAAATTGGAGTTGAAGAAGTTACATAAAAATTAGAGCTGACGTCACCATTAAACGATAATCACGATAAATAAAAATATAAAACCATATATATTGAAAAACACATATAGATAATATATAAGTAATAGGTCATGTTAAACTACGAATGTATGGCGCTACCATATCCTATACCTATCAGAAAACAAATCACACACTAGGCTGAAGGTGTAGAACCATTAAAGTGCTGATCACACTGTTCAGCCTCGAAGTCAATAAACTTAAGCACACTCTTGCTATAACGTCGACGTGGAGTGTCAGACAAGATGGGAGATGGAGCTTGAACAAACTCTTGAGCAAGACGCTCAGCGTACGATGGTAGGGTGAATTTTGATGGAGGGCTCTTGTAGAGATGAGCGTTGCGAGTCAATCGCTCTTTCAGACCTGCGATCCTAAAAGTACAAAGAAAGTCAGTACTACCGAATTGTAAGTATGTATTTTAAAATCTAGAAAAAATATAGAAGATGGTATTACGCACCAATGAACTTTCGTGGCTTCTTCACGACTGGTTCGTCAGAGTCATAATCAGCGGGAGGGATAGATTCTCCACTCTCTTCATCACCGAGAGGACCATTCTTGTAATCTGCGAGAAGACCATCAAAGATCTCTTCATCGGGCTCCATGGCGATGAGGTGTCGGTTGGAGCGCGCGCAAGCAATCACAGATGCACCTACAAAATCAGATGCCCATGTTAGAAATGCAAAATGTATAAACAGTTTTCAATAAAGAGTTCACAAAAACATTACCTGTACTTGCGCTCCAGTCGAAGACTATACCCCCTTCGTCCGTGAGACAATCGACGAAACATTGAATGAAGGAGGGGTCCTTCTCTCGTGAGCCTCGCCATGGTGTACCATCCGGACGATAACGCAAGGTCTCTTTGTCTGCAAAGTTACTGAGGTGGTCTTCCTCATCAGGTACGATTGCCACACCTGCGTATGCATGTGCAACTTCTCGAGTTTCGAACTTTGGGAAATAATCTTTTCGAACATACACTTTGATATGGAAGCAGTGAGTCTGCAAAACACAAGTTGAAATATGTTAACATAGAAGCATAAAAGAGAATAACCATAAAATGTAAAATTGGAAACTACAATCTGGTGCGTACCTCCATCGGTATAGGCACGGTAGAGGCCATAGGAAGGGGGTTATAACCCCACCAGTCGCGAACAAGACGAAAACTATATGTATGCGACTCAGAATCGAGAGTACGCTCGATTCTACGACATTTTGGATGCATCAGGAGAATGGCTCCAACGTCTGTCAAATGATACGCCGCAAACACAAAGAGGCTCTCAAAGTAGGTTTTGTCTCGCCGGTTCCAGGATGGAATTTCTGTTGGAGACACTCCTGGCACAAGCAAGTTCTCGGGAGAATCTGCAAAAATGAGATCAATCCCTGGATGCTTGGGCTGATACTCCATCGCCGAACACGGGTACTTACGGTCTTTGCCAATCTGGGATACAAATGAAAAATCAGTTAGTCGCTAATAGATTCACTAATATAAAACGTAATTAGAAGTATAATGAATGACAAATGTATGATATCATACCTTCTTGATGTGCTCAACGATGTCAAGGATTTGCGAATCCCAATTTCCTGTCTTCGATGAGTGATGGACCAAATCTCCAATGTTTCCCTTCTCGAGATACATTGGCAGAGTTACTGAAATTTTCGACGACGAGCTACTACCAATGTGACTGGGTTTTGGAAGAGGGCGTTTAGGAAATTTTGGCTGACTGAGGCGACGAGGGGTCTGCTGTGAGTTGTGGTCCACGGTGAACGATTGAGGAGGGGACCCTGCGTTTGTAAGTCCACCTGTTGAAAGCTGAGTCAGTCTTGCATTGCGTCGATTCGCGTTGTTTGTCGCTCCCGCTGAAGCCTGAGTGAGATCTGCATCTTCTGGTCGTGCAATGTCTTCTAGAAGTGGAGCAGTATCTTCGGATTCTTGCTCAAGATCTACAACAGGTTCCACAAGAGCATTGCGACGCTTCCTGGTTGCACGAGACTTGGGCACAGCAACCGGTGAAGAAGGAGAAGAGATTGGTTCTGGTGCATCTGGTAAAATGGACAAGTCGTCATCGTCATCGTCGTCAATCTCCATCGGTGCGGAGTCAGCCGGGTTTGAAGCCAGGTTTCGAAGAAGATGCTTCTCCTCCTTGTGCACGTAGTTGTCGTCGCACTCAAGAAACCATCCACCAGTCGTCAGTTGGGAGTTAGAAAACCGCTCTTGTTGGGCTGAGGAGAAAAAGCTTCGGGGATCATTCGTCACAGCAACGTCCTCGAATTCCATTGGAATGGAGAACGAAGGTAAAGCTCCCTTGGCGACGAGCTCCTGTTTTAAGTAACTACAAGAAAGTAGATAAAAATTGCGTAAGAAATGTGATTACTTAATCTACTTTCCATCAAATTTTAAAGGAAACGAAGGGAGACATACCGGAATAAAAGCCGCTTGATTGTGGCTTTGCCTCCAGTAATTTTACGAAGATCAGAGCCTTTAATGAACTTCGGACTTGCAGTTGGAGCAAGATATTTTCCGAAAGCCTTCTCCCACAAGAGCAACCTCCACTTCTCGACATATGCTGACGGCTTTAGGACAACACTAGACCACTCAATGTTGAGGTTCTCGTTATCCACCAGATTCTGCAATTCACTTTCTAGTGATTGCTCAAGCTGAGAAAACATGAAAACTGTTAATACTTGAAATAAGAAATGAATTTCGAATTTGAATTCAAGGAACGAAAATGTAATTTACCTGTGCCCAAAAGAAGCACGGTGAAGAAATGCAACCAAAGCTTTATCTTTCATAGGACGATCCTCAGGGAAGCGAAATGATCGTCGATCTTCGTTTGATGAGTTCCACCATTGCAGCCACTTTGCCTTGAAATCAAAATGAACGTTCGTAGTGGCGACCATGTGTAAGCGATCAAGAGTCATGTCGGGTTTTAGATTTTGGCTGTAATGAGAATTAATCTGCACACCAGACTCAACAGTTTTAATTAGAGCAATGGAACTTAATTTCAAATAAATACACTATCATAATTCGGAGGACCGAGTCACAAATACCTCTTTCGCAAATACTTTGCCGAGTTTGTTATTGGCCACGGCGACCATCTTATCGAAATTCTTGCCACGAATCGCTTTGATTTCAGCCTTGATTGCGTTATCCATGGCACTCCATACTCCTGGTCCGGTTTGTTTATCTTTTGGTACCGTGGCGTAGTAAGTAGCTTCAGCGTCGTCGGATTTCTTCGCTAACCTCCTCTATAGAACAACCAGAACACAAATGATAAGTTGTTTTAAATAAATTTGTAGAAGAGGAGTCGAACACATAAGTGGTTAACTTACCGCGTATAGAAACTTCACAAAAACATCTATTGTGACAGGATACCAGGTTTCCCTTTTTGCTTTGGCGTTCTTACAGATCCTGTAATCTTCTTGGGAAATAAGGTCCTTGAAATCTTCGAGTTTCAATTTACCAAACTTCCTCATGCGTTGGAGTTTCGCACATAAACTGTCTTCGACGTGATCATGTTCAGTCGACCTACATCATGTACCAGACGATGAGTAAACTTGTAAATGACAAAATTTTAAAAATACGAAATACAACATTGCGACAATCACTTACCAGTTAATGTCGTTCATAGCATCGAGGAGGAGGTTGCTCTCTCCACGAGCATCCAATACGATGCAATCCACTGAAATATACCACGAGGGATCATTCTTGTGGTACCTCTCGATATGTCGCATCCAGGCTGTAACACGGTGGTTACCTTCGTAGACATAGAAATATTTGTCAGAAAGGTAACTAAGATCAGGATCGGACCGCAGTGTGCTCTCGAACTCTTCATTCGCAGCTTTCCATAGGGGGTTCTTCCAAAGTTCATCTTGAGTGTCAACAATTTTCTCACGGCCTTTTCTGTCAAAGGGAGACACGTACATTACCCGATCGCCTTCGCGATAGCCCTTGTTGAACTCATTTTCGAGTTTTCTGACATCTTGTTCAGAGATCGGGCGAACCTTCGGGTAACAAACGAGGCGACAAAGAGGAATTAGCATACGAGACTTCTTAACAGGTTTGTAGCGCAACCTGTTGATGACTGCAATTGAGTCACTCTTGTGGAGCATGCGCATCTCGTTTGCACTCCAGTCGGGATCTTTGTTTTGAAGATGCGTAGGCATGTGAATGATTCCCACGTTGACACCTTCAGGCAACGTGGATTCTTCCTCATCCGAGAGAGATTGTTGTCCATCAAGGTCTTGAGTTGGCAGATGGATATCTGCAGCTTCAAGTGTGAGTTCAACTTCGTCGGAGATAAGAGATTGAGGAGGATTAAGATGAGGCAGATTGGCTTCTTCATCATCGATGAGATGGCCTTGAGCTAAGTTCATCTGGCAAAGAAAACACCAAATTCAACACAATAAAATAACAATAAGATAGTATGAACTGAACAGTATCATATATAAAAGATTTCGTAATCTTTTTGTAAATTAGAATATGATAAACATATCGTATAATGTTCCAATAAAACTACGCCTGACGCATCTTTGCAGCAAGTCGAGGAGAACGTCTTGGTGCAAGTCTCGCAATTTGTTTTGCCTGACTACGAAAAGATTTGACCTCATTCTTTTTAATTCGCATGTTAACTGCAAGCCGATCAACGTCAACACGTAAAGTGTGACGGACAGGTGAGGGAAGACGTGGAGTTTCTGGAATAGAGGACAATGCTATGACTAATCGACGCGACTCTACGTAGGCCATCACATTCTCTCTTAGAATGGAGAGATCATTATCTGCATCAGATTCCTCATCAGCATGAACCACACGTCCCTTTGAAAGTTCCTGCAAATTCACCCGAACGCGAAAATTAGATACCGAAGGCCTAAGAATTTAATTTGGAAAAAAATTTACTAAATCAATGCACATTTTGTTATCAATAAATTCTGAATAATAACAATACAAGGACATCCAATTCTAGAAACAGTATCAAGGAGCCCGCTAATCATTGCTATATCAACACGTGCTCTAACGAGAAGCAACACGAGAAGCCACACCCAGGGGCGCTTCAAGTGATGGGCGGCAAAAAACGGCACGAGAAGCAAACATTCACATTCACAACCGTGCGTAAAAACTGACGAGAAGTGATTAAAAATTAAAAATTCTCTTGTTGTGTCGGATGAGCTCCAGACTTGCGTCGACGCAAGTCTGGAGCTTCTGCGACCGCATGGAGATTTCGAGGGCCATCCATCCTCGAATTGTGCACGACGGCACGAGTTCCACTCCCCCGAGCGGCCATCGAGATGCTTCATAGCGAGCTCAGCGCGAGCCACGTCCACTCCATAAGCGGCTTTCAAGAGGTGCTTCATAGCGAGCTCCGCATGACCTTGTCCCATCACCGAAGAGGGAGCAACATGCTCGTACCCCGCGCTGCGGTAGTGCTCGCTCGGCAGTGCTGCTTCACAGTTTGCGAGTAGCGCCGGGGAGCCACGAGCTAGCATTGAAGCAGCCATGGTGGACAGCGTAGAGCCCGAAAAATAGACAAGGTGAACATTGGGATGACAGTCAGAGGAGCCAGCATCACTCAAGGCAGGGACCAACACCACGACAAGCAAACATTCACATTCACAACCGTGCATAAAAATTGACGAGAAGTGGTTTAAAATTAAAAATTCTCCCGTTGTGTCGGATGAGCTCCAGACTTGCGTCGACGCAAGTCTGGAGCTTCTGCGACCGCATGGAGATTTCGAGGGCCATCCATCCTCGAATTGTGCACGACGGCACGAGTTCCACTCCCCCGAGCAGCCATCAGATGCTTCATAGCAGAGCTCTGGCACAGCCACGTCCACTCCGCAAGCAGCTCAGCAGGTGCTTCATAGCAGAGCTCCGGCACAGCCTTGTCCCATCACCGAAGAGGGAGCAACATGCTCGTACCCCGCGCTGCGAGAGTGCTCGCTCGGCGATCCGCTTTCGCGTTTGCGAGTAGCGCTGGGAGCCACGAGCTAGCATGAAAAAACGACCATGGTAGTAGACAGGCGTAGAGCCCGAAAAATAGACAAGGTGAACATTGGGATGACAGTCAGAGGAGCCAGCATCACTCAAGGCAGGGACCAACACCACGACAAGCAAACATTCACATTCACAACCGTGCATAAAAATTGACGAGAAGTGGTTTAAAATTAAAAATTCTCCCGTTGTGTCGGATGAGCTCCAGACTTGCGTCGACGCAAGTCTGGAGCTTCTGCGACCGCATGGAGATTTCGAGGGCCATCCATCCTCGAATTGTGCACGACGGCACGAGTTCCACTCCCCCGAGCAGCCATCAGATGCTTCATAGCAGAGCTCTGGCACAGCCACGTCCACTCCGCAAGCAGCTCAGCAGGTGCTTCATAGCAGAGCTCCGGCACAGCCTTGTCCCATCACCGAAGAGGGAGCAACATGCTCGTACCCCGCGCTGCGGTAGTGCTCGCTCGGCAGTGCTGCTTCACAGCTTGAGAGTAGCGCCGGGGAGCCAGGAGCTAGCATTGACGCAGCCGTGGTGGACAGCGTAGAGAAGAAAGACAAGAAGCAAGACAACACGAGCACCACTTCCTTCGTGCAGCTCAGCAGGTGCTTCATAGCACGAGCACCATTTCCTTTGTGTAGCTCAGCAAGTGCTCATAGCAGAGCTTTGGCACAGCCCCCTCCACTCAGCGTAGAGGGACCAACAAGCTCGTACCCGGTGCAGGCCGCGCAGCGGTGTTGCTCGCTCGGCATTGCTTCAAAGCTTGCTGTCAGCATTGCTTTACAGCTTGAGAGTGACCCCGAGGAGCCATAGAGCTCATAGTGAAGCTGGCACTGGGGTGACCGCGTAGAGCCCAAATTCAAGACAAGGAGAACAACCACATTCACATCGACGAGACATTAAGAGGAGCCAGCATTACTCATGCCAGGCACCAAGAGCACGAAAAGCATTGCTTCAAAGCTTGCTGTGAGACGGCGATACCCTGAGAGTGACCCTGAGGAGGGTACCCAGCTTCCAGTGGAGCGGGCACAGTGGTGACTGCGTAGAGCGCAAATTCAAGGACAGCGACAAACAGAGAGAGGGAGATTCGATACCATGATGAATGGATAGGGATTTCTAAAAACCATACCTTCAAGTTCGGGGAGGTGATGTTTTCTTTGACCGCTTTGCCCCAATTTGGATCATTCTTGTAAATTGAACCGAAGAGACTCGAATTCCAAGAGTGAGAACTTACATTCTTCAGTTGTGTGACGGCTACCTGCTCTCGGCTCATCACCGCCTCCTCCTCCTCTTGCACCACGTCTTCCTCCTCTCCTTGCAGTGGTTCCATCTGTTCGCGGACTTCCGTCATTCCTCCTTCTTCGACGAGTGCACCTCTTTCCTTCAATTCCAAACAAACACAAGTAAAGCAACAACGGTGCTAAACAGGGCTGTTTACTAAACTTCACCCAATTCTCATAGGAGGTCCACATTCTATATTCAACCCTGTCAGACATATCGAATCTCCTTCTGTCAGCGCAGATCCCTCATATCGCCTTTAAAAATACACACTCAACTTCGAAGTCAGCACTGCGGCGGCGCGCTGGAATCCCATGCTACGGCTCAATTAATCCCTTCTGTCTTATTTCCATTGCGCACCATCCTCATTCTCTGCGGGATCATCGATCCTGCTCCAGCAAAGCGACGTTCCCGAAGTGCCTGAAGGGAATGCCTCCACACCCTCCGGAAAGGTCAAGCGGACCAAGTCCCCGAACGAAACGCAGATCCCTGAAGGAAACTGCCAGCATGATTTTTGCAGTAACGACAGGAGGCATTAAATCGAAGTAGTCCCTCGAAGGTTACGCTGCACGATGTCCGCTGGTTCGCAGTAGCGAGCAGGGGCATTAAATCGAACCATTTCCTCAAAAGTAATGCTACGCTTTTTCCGCTGCAAGGGGAGCCAGAGGGGAGACCACTGCTTTTAGCGCTGGCAGGGATGCCAGAGGGGCGATAAATAGTATTTCCGCTGGAAAGGATGCGAGAGAGGCGGCCAGTGAGACCCCGGCTTGATATGGCCTTGGCCCTGGCCCTACCAGTTTGAACCTTGGCCTGCCCGCCTCGATCCCATACTTGCCCTATCCGGTTCTGTCGAGCTCTGGTGGGCGTGTTCCCACCCTAGCCTCTGCCCATACCCTGTTCCCACCCTACCCGGTTCTCTTTTTAGCCCCAACCCTACTTGGTACTAACCCTTGCCCTGGCAATACCCGGCTCTCACCGGAAAACTATCCCTATTCGGTACAAAACATACCCTTACCCTACCCGGTTCTAACCCTGGCAGTAACCTTATCCGGTTCTCACCTTTGCCCTGGTCCGATTCGGTACGAACCTTGGCCCTACCCGGTACTAACCCTGTTATGGCCATACTTGGTACTAACCGTGGCCCTACTCGGTACTTACCCTGCCTTACCCGGGTGCACCTTACCCAACCCGTACTTTCCCGGGCCCACCCTACACGGCCAGACCTTACCGGCACTGAACCTACATAGCCCGTCAATACAATGGTACATATTCACCTAGAAATCACTATTTTTTGTACGCAATAATAAGTATACGCATAATGTGGAAAGTAAACCAATGACATTTGCATTACTGAGTAATTCCAGACTTACAAACTAATGGCCCGCATTTACGTAACCGAGACCTAGCTTTACAAACCTGGCGCCCGCCACTTCAAAATTGGCACTTCAAATTGAGTTCATATATATCATGTAACTCTATAATGTAAGAAGTTCAAGTTACATCCCGAAGAATGTACTCTCGTTGACTGTATACTTAATTAACCCTAAGTCCTCCCAGTATACTAGGAAGTAGGATTTCTCGTGTACCTCTTCTAACTCTTCAGCACTTGTCTCAAAACCATCTGCAGAATCATCCTGTGTTTCCTGATGAAAAGAAGCTGCTGCTCTCTCGCCCGAATCGGTGACCCTCTTCTCCTCAAAGATTGCTGTTTCATCTCCTGATCGATTGTCTTCCTCTTCTGATCCTCTGCGGCTCTGTAGAAATCACATGTTGATCTTAGTCCATATACATATTCAGTAATAGTTTAGCCTATACGAAAATCCACAAGTATAACATATAGACCTTCCTTACCTCATATGTAGAGTCTTCACCTCCGTCGTCATCCCCTTCGGCGCCAATTACCCCGCAAGACTTCCTAATGTGCCTGCTACGCCCCTCCTCCTCGTCTTCTTCAGCTTCGTCTGTCCCGACATTCTCCGGCACAGTGCCGAGGTTGAGCGATCGCATCTTAATAGTCCGCCTAAATGCCGGTAAGACATCATCGTCTATCAGGATATCATATCCGTCTAGCTCCCGATCATGGCCATTTGAGTTTTGTCCATCGCGCTTCCGCAAAGCACTTCGCCTCTGTGCTTTTGAATTACTGAACTTGATACCACCCCTGCGCTTCTTCTTTCTCAGACCAATTTCCTTTCCTCTCTCACTAGCGCTACCGTTTTCGTCCATGCTGCTTGCAATGAGAGAACTTTCACTCCTCCCACCTAACCAGTCCTAGTGTTCTCAATGCAAATGAAGAGGTCGACCTATGCTTTTCAACTCCAATATATAAGTTTCCCATGCGGCTAAGAAACCCTAATTAGCCACCGCAAATTCCCGAACAACCCGCCATGACCGTATCTGACATTCCAATAAAAGCTAACTTTTGAACGCCTCTATTGTTCAACTAACTCTCTGACAATGACGGCCCGCCGTCACTTTACCTTCTACACCTACTTATTTTATCGACGAATCTCATATTTAAAATCCTAAGTACTTAAGGCAATTATGTCAGTCCCGATAATTTAAGTATTATAAGTAACGTCTTCTTAAATTATCATGCTTACGATTAAGAGTGAGGAGTATCTATATGTTATACTATACAGAATTAGGTCTCATAGGTATTTAGTACGTATTCAAATACCTTAAACCAATTTCACATATTTCAACATTCGAAACGCACCTGAGACTCTCTTTCTCCTTTCGTCGCACCTGAGACTCTCTTTCTCCTTTCGTCTGTTGATGTTTTCTTCCTCGCTTGCATCTATCATGGCATCTGCCGCTCCTCTGCCTCCTGCTACAGGCGTCATTGCCATCAGGTCCGAAGACTTAAGTCCCCCCATCTGCATTCCTTCTGGAGTAGATGGAGTGGCAGAAGTCACTCCGTCTTGGCTAGCAATTCGATTCGGATTCGATGAGTCCTCTCTCTGGTTAGAGAATCAAGTCTTAGATCCAAACACTAATCTTGTTAACTACTCTGTCCTAGTCGAACCAGTCGTCCTTGAGAGTAACTGCAAAATATATAAGCTTTGGCCCGGACAGTATCGACTGTTTGGCATGACAGAGTCCGTCATGAACGCCTCCACCGTCCTCCTCACTCCTCGTAGTTCTTCTACCATCTCCACTGTTGTCCCAGTTTTGGGTCGTGTCAAGGTTGAACCCGGTCTCGAAGTCCGTATAGATATTTCTGATTCATCTGACGATGAAAGAAAAGCGTCCATCCAATCCCGCAGACTATCATCAAATTTGCCTCCCCTATCGTGTGATTCTGAACACAGTCTCAGAACCACCTCCGTTTCTCTTCCCGCGTCCAACGTTGAAAAACATAAAAAGATTCTTTCCTCGCTCCGTAGACTAGGTAGCATGTCTCGCAACAAAACTATACTGAAAAAAATAGATTTTCATTCCATTCGTACTCACAACGTCTCTTTCCTGCCTCCCACTTTCAACGGTGATGTCCTCTACATTCTCCCTCCCGTCCTACCAACTACTGCTGTCAAGGTAGCCAAATCTATGGAAGGGATGGACAAAAGATACGACGGTCATGTGTGGACTAGAACAATGACTACTAACATCAGTAACAACCTCGGTTTGTCTTTCCGTTACTCTAACTGTGTAGGGCATCTTCAATGCCACAATGACAATTGCGGGTTCTTGCTACGACCTGGCCGCAGAGCACAGGTGAATGAGGTGGAGTTCGAAGGCTTCACAAAGGACCCCTTCGCGGTCGGCCACGCGCCACCTCCTTCTTCAACACTGGTCTGTAAGATCTGCAAAGAACCTCCAGTTTGTGTTGCTCTATGCCCTTCTAAAGTCTTTTATGTATTCGGAGAGGAGAGTCAAGAGCGTGCGTGTGTGCATATCGGTACGCACAAACATCCTGTCAAGGTCGGAGACTACAGATGTGCACGTAAAATAATTGATGAGCTAATAGAGGAGCACGTAGAACGTAACCCACAAGCTACCACGTCCAAAATAGTCATGGAGGCTAGCAAGGACTTACTCGGAAACTTACTTCTCCGTGAAGAAGGTGACCCTCTAACCTCTAAGCTTACCCTCCAGGAGCTAGAACCTATCTTCGATCAGTGTAAGGAGCTCAACTCTCCAAGCGTCAAGAATCGTATTACCACTTTTAAACATTTGCGCAGATACGGTGTTTTTGATGGGATCACCAAGCTTCGAGGCCTCAGCAACTGGGCTTACATCCAACGTAACCAATTCCCGGGCCAAGGAGATGAAAGTGACAAGGTGTTCATTTTCAAGATGTCCGAGGTCGGTCCCGGAAGCGGTGTTGATCTTGTTCGTCGTATGCAGCCCGGTGGCAACCTGTCCCATGCGTGGATGATGTTCGACCACGTCAAGCGTGTCAAGAACTGGACCACCATGGCGTGCCACGTGTATGACTCAAAAATCTGCCGCATTCTAACTATTGTATGCTGTGATTTTCAGTCTGAAGACGGAGAAGCTCAAATCGTCTTCTGGAAGAATCTAAACCACGTTATGGGCAGAAACGGAGTTGAAGCGCCACAGTTTCAAGGGTTCATGGCCGATAGTGCGCAAGCCAACTGGAACGCTGTGCGGATCATTTACGGCTCTGGAGACCCTAAAGAGCCCATGGAAGGCCGCGAACGGACCTGCTACTTCCATTGGACGCAATCCCTAGAGAAACACACCAAGCAATATATCGTGCACGAGCTGCAGGATCAACATCGACATCTTTGTAAACAATACAAAGACGCACGCACCATGGCTGAGGCTGAGACAAGATACTGGGCGATCCGAGCGTGGTGGGCGTCGGCACAAGCCACCTCCGAAGTTGGATTAGGTCACCTCCAACATTGGCTTGCATTCTGGCACTTCCGATACAGGCAGTGGGGTGGCTTCATGGAACTGGTGAGTCCGCAGCCACTGTAGCAATAATGTACACGTGATGTCATGTCTAATAAATCCGTAAAATATATTTAATATCTTGATTATAGATCATTATACTTTTTTAAACGTTTACTTTAAAACCTATTTAAAATATTTCAAGTTCTAAAAAATCTATTTTTAGATCAGACTTGCTGTGACGCAAGTCTAACCTGCTCTGGATGTCCTGATCAACTTTTTTTGTTACTAAGTCAAATGTCTTTGCACCGTGCAGGAAAATAAATATTCCGCAGAGGAGCTCGCGGAGATGCCTTCATGTAACCTTGCTGAATCTATCCATAACAAATGGTTGCAAGCGTCCGGCAACAAGGGTGGGGACTTGTACGTTGCTGCTGTCGATGATTACGTTCGTGCTTTCCTCCAAGTGGTGGGTTACCACGACTTCAACGGAGGTGGCAAGGGTGGTAGTGGACCAACATCCGAAGAACTATTACTTCGTGTTGCTCATAAAGCTCGACGAACCGGCGATCCATCTAGCCTCACAAGGGCAGTTTCTGACTTTCCAGGAGCTAAAAAGATTTGTACTCGAGACGCCCACCTTGAGGGGGCTGAGGTGTTCGGTTCCAAGAAACGTAAGGCTGATGTTCCAATTGGAGCTGATGATGAAACGCACAGACCTGACACCGTGAGCTACTCACGTCCCCGAATTGGGAGAAGGGTTACCCGAGCCCTTGCTGAAGATCTCAGTACTATCCATGAAGAGGATGAACTTGACGAGCCACCGGCATTACCATTTACTTTTGCTACACCTAGTATTGAACGTGTGACCGCGGTTCAGGAGACTAAAGTAGACGAGAGGTTGTGGCACATTGCCCGTTTGAGGGAGAATTCTGCCAAGGCTTGTTGGGGTATCATGCGAAAGAGTAAAAAAAGATGTGACTCACGAATTATTCAGAAGGGGAAGGCGACCGCAGCTCCAACTTACACCGGAGTATGGCAACGCCCTCAAGAGGGGCCAAGAAAAATTGATCAGTTCTTTTTTTGTGCGGATGATATTGATAGGTGTGTGAAGGGTCATCGTCGCAAGTGGATTGAGCCATTCTCTCTATGCGAGGATAGACCCCCTATTCCTTCAATATGGCCTGTTAAGATTGGGACTAACCTGACACGTGATGAGATGGAGGCGTTAGAGAATGCTGGCTTCCGACTACCCCAAAAAGAACAGCTTCCTACGCACCGCACTTTCAATAATGCTGCCCCACCAAGAGACTTGTCCCATATTCCTGTTCCGGAGAAGCCAGACGTGTTCCCTAGGTCAAGAAGATCGAAGAACATGAAACGCATTCCAGCAATGACTTCAAAGCACATGAAGATTATTGAGTCTGCCACCTCAATGCAGGCCAAAATTCTGAAGGTGACCATGATCCCGCAGCCTGGTTTTGGATGTATCGTAGACTTGGAGTCGGATTCGGATGCAGTTTATAGACTTTCAATTAGTAAATTCCCGGATTGCTCATGCCCAGTGTTCAAGAAAACCATTTCTACGTTAGGTCGGAGAGATCCATACCGACCGTGCAAGCACCTATACTTCATCACGGTATTGGTTTGCAAATTTGATCCGGATGCTGACCTCTTCATCCACGCGGCGACTCTTAGTTTCAATGAGGTGAAGAAGATTCTGGAGGGAGGAATCCTAGACCATGCTACACATTAGAATGCCTTGTATCTCTTCATCTACATACGCTATATGTTAGTCTTATGATAGTGTGTTTCACACTTTATGTTTCACACTTTATGTTTCACACTTATTTAATATAATTACACAAGTATCTACATGTAGAGCAAACCTTGCCAATTTTTCCTAACTTGGAGTACTAATCACTTAGTAATATTACCTTAGAAACTTTTGGACATTAACAAAATGTCATTTTCTGTGGAGTTTTGTAGCTCAAGTCCAACCAAATTCAGAGAATTTAAGCCTTATTTCCACGGGTTTGGGTCAATAAATCCACGGTTATAAGTCAAGAATATTCGAATATTCCTGAGAATATTCAAAAAATATTCTGTAAAACCAAGATTTTATCTATTTTTAGAATTTTTTAATCTTAAAATACAAACTCGGTCCAAAAATTTTGAAAACTTACCGCTCACCGCTCACCGCTCACCGCTCAACGCTCACACGGTAGCAACGTCCCTTCATTGCCTTCTTCATCAGGATCTTCATTGCCTTCATCACCTTCTTCATTTCCGCCTTCATCACTTTCTTCAACATAATCTTCAACAATATCTTGAAGGTCTTCCTTGAAGTTTTTAGTTTCACAATCATTCAAAAAATTCAAACTCTTTGCATAGTGACTCTGAACAATCACTTCGTCCTTTGCCATATACTCCTTCCACTTGGGAGCATTACAATTCCAACAAGTAGCTTCGTTCCTTTCCTGCAAACCTTCCTCTTGTAAATCTTCACCTTCACCTTCGTAGTAAATTTCACTTTCGTCCATCGGTAGACACTACACAATAAAATGAAAGTTCATATTAGTAAAATTAAAGTTGTAATTCATAAAAACCATGTACGAAAACTCCTTATTAAACTTAAATTTTCACGCATATACGCAATATTTAGAACGCAAAATTCTCAAAGCAAATGAGTGTAAAAGAGAAAATGAATATCTCAAGGTAATTTACATTGAAATCTGAACAATAATACATGAACCAAATAAAATTTCTAAATAAGTCAAATTTATGTAGAACCCCCAATCATGACAACTCACATTTTGGAGTAAGGTTCTAGAGTATAGTTGTGAAGAAATCTTAGCACACATCAATAACTCAGAAGTTTTTGAATGTACAATCGTACAACTCCGACTGTTTAAGTTCTTATTTTACACAAGAGCAAAGTATGGATCCTATCAATCATTACTTGGTATGTATGAGCACAGACATAGAACCAAGTCACCCATTATAGTATATATTGTGGTCAACCAAAAACGTACCTCGTGCAAACCGAAGGAACAACTTTCTCCGGGAGCATGGAAAGGCCAAATCTCAAATTCCTCATAACCATCATAGAAGCTGTCAAAATTAAGGCTATGGCAATGCCCGATGCACAGCCGTTGGAGTTTGGTCATCGTGCGAAGCTTCGGCAACGTGCGAAGCATGCAACACCCATACAATCCCAGAAATTCCAAATTTTTCGACAACTTCTCCAGTCCATGAATCTCCTCAATGGTGCTGGAGCAGCTCAGATCCAGGAACTTCAAATTGCAAAGCTTACTCACATCAAGCCGGAACCCCTCCGGAATCCAATCGTACAACTCCCTCTCATCCACAATATCCAAAACTTCCAATTGCGTGAATCTCATCACTTGCTCCAGCAACTTAACTCTCCTATCCTTGGTGAAGTTGCGAACAGTGTCCGTCTTCCAATGAAAAGCCAGCTCTGTCAACTCCGAGTTGTTTTCTAATCCTTGAAATCCCTCGAAATCACCACAAGGAAGCCGCATTCTCTTCAATCTTCTGCAATACCGGAGATCTGGCATATAGGCAAGATCTGGACACTCGTAGAACCACATTGTTTCCAACCTTCGACAGTGCTTCGTAAACGGAGCCTCTTTCAGTTTCGGCATGTACTCCAATTGCACCACTCGTAGCTCAGACAAGCATCCCCGATTCTTGTCGTAACAAGACGCGTGATCACTGAACTTGGAATTGCACGTGCACACAATGCTTTCAAGTTCCCTGCACTGATCCACCATCAACGCACGGAGAGAGCGTAAATCTTGGAGGTCGAGAATTTGCAAGTTCCGGACTCTATATAAAGATAGGAGCTCCACTGATCTCCATTGTGAGATTCTGTGAAGTTCGCGATCGAATGAGATGCTCCAGAGAGCAACTCTTTTCAATGTTGGGGAGTCTCTCTCGTTGGGTATGCTGTAATAATACTCCACATCCTCTTCTTCATGCTCCAGATCCTCGTACACGTCCATGCACAACGTGCCCCACTTTTGCACTTTTCGATCAGTTTTGAGCATCGACTGTAACATATTTCTGCGATCTTCGGAGAATGAGATCGAGGAACGCTCAAGGAAGGAGCTAGACCGCAATTCCTGCACCTGTACACACAAGTTGTAGACAGTTACATCTGATCTAAAAAAGCTGAAACGAACTTGACTGTGATCGTGGGTTGAAGCACCGACGTACACTGTTCTCGGCTTCAGGATATAGAACGTCATGCAACATAGCGAGAAATTCGATGGCGGGGTCGGGGTCGAGACGATCTCTCCACTTCAATTCAGAGTGTAGATCCAAGTGTGTGAAACACATGCCCTCTGCAAAATAGGCCAAATCCAAGATCATGTATTTCGAATGAGCGTCGGAAAATTTGTGGTACCCACTCTTAAGAATGCTGTCGGCCTTCTTGAAATGCTTGGGCCAGTCTCGCATGTGTTTGCCTTTGAGAAAATCAGCGAAGTTTATCAAATTCAGGGGAACGGGTGCCTTCTCAACAGCGCATTTGGCAAGACATCTCTCAAGAATATTTTTCTCATCCTCAGCAAGATCTGTGATTGCAGCTGCTTTTTTTTTCAGACCAGCAGATACCAGAAATAGCTTTTTGGCTTCTTCTTCTTGCAAAGCTGGAAACTCCTTGCAGTACTCCTTGCCGAGAACCTTCTCCACTACCTCCTCACGCTTGGATGTGACTAGCACGTAGCTGCCTCGCGGAAACTCGGCAGTGTTGGCATACCAATTCGCCTCATCCCGAGAGGCTGCAGAGACGTTGTCTACGACCATAAACACCGGCTCCTCCATATGATGCAACTCGTACTGCAAATGCGACTGTCCCTGTGAAGGGATTACATTGCACCAAGGTATCAGTAGTCATTACGAAGTTTGTACTGTAAGTTCATCGGGGAATTTGAGTTATTTGATTACCTCATTCTCTGTGGAAATCCTTAACATTTTCTGCTGCTTACCAACCAGTTGATTGATCACATCCATCAAATTTTTCATTCGACTTTTATCAGCGGCCTCATTGTTGGCTTCCAAAGCGCCCGTTGCTCCCAAAGCACCTGTTGCTTCATTGTACAGCTTCACACGACAAAGTCTTCCCAGGGGGAACTGCAATCGAAAGGAATGACACATAGCGTCCTTGCAGATGATTGATTTCCCCATGCCCGCCTTGCCGTATAGCCCTAGATACTTGCAAGCCCCCTCTTTCCGATCTTTCGGTTTAAACATGAAAAATATGTCCTACACAAATGCACATCCAAGCACTTGATCAATCCACCCAATTCAAAAGTCGAACTGGAGCAGTGACCTTCTCTAGTTGATGATGATTCACTGAGTTATGACACCTATCGTACCTTGCACAAGCGCTCCCAACCTACCATCCACGAGGTGTTGATTGAAAGAGCAGGAGGAACACGTTTCAAAATCAATTGGGTCAGTTTGCTCAGATAAATCATTTCATTTTGCCCATCTTTACGCAGGCCATTGATACTTTTTAGCGTCTGAATGGCCTCCTTGTAATTCTCCTTGTCGAATCGGAGATCCTTCTCAGTATGCTTTGCATTAAGCTTCTCCCAGAGGTCATCCGCTTTGATATCGTCCGGACGTATCCCGTAGAAGGCGGGAATAAGCTTCATGCGGCTGTTGGAATTTCCAACCTCGATGGCATTTAAAAACCCCAGGAGCTCGACCATGGGCCACTTGGAGGTCAGATAGTCTTCCGACACAACGATCACTGCTGCCAAGCATGTCCGAATGGCTTCGAAGATGAGTGAGGGAAAGTGCTCTCCTATCGGTAAGCTTTTCTTACTTTCATCGAAAAAAGCCTTAGGGTAGTGTTGCTCTCGTTTTAAGTCTCTATAGAGATACCGTACGAAGGCTTTGTCTTTTCCACTGTGAGACAGAAAGATCTTGTGCTTCGGTGGCAACCTTGACATGCATGCCAGTAAAACGGGTATGTCACTACAAGACCATGAAAACGGATTGCTGAAATTGATTCATTTGCTGTGTACCAGCATAATTACGTTTCTAGATGATTGTGGAATTGTAAAGGATCGCGATATGATTACATACCATCTTTGATCTGCTGCTTGTACGCCACCGGCACCCTCCTCTTGATCGTCATCGTCATCCCCTGGAAATCAAAGTCGATCGTGACCACTTTAAATGCAGCTTTCAGTTCCCAATCGACTGACATATCAAGGAGCCAACCGGGGCCAGTCTATACTCTAAAGTCAAAGAATACATGCAATGATATAAAATATGAGCTTCTGGAAAGGTGGGTCGCAACAGTCACATTCCAAAGAGAAAGCCATAGCTAGACTGGAGCCAGATACGAGCTTATGACCCATGCACTCTCTGCGATATGCATCAAGCAAGCTAGCTCAAAGTCACACACACGATGATTGGGTATCATACTCACACAACAGTTGTGTACCTGGACGAGACATCGATCGGAACAATCAACTGCTTGATCGATCGATGGTGAAGCTTGCTTTGGATCAACGAACTGCGTGCGATTATACCAGCTGCATAAAAAGTGGAGCTCGATATCACTGGCTTGCAATCCTGTCGACAGACTTACGGATTGCCTTGGAGACGAAGAATGTGTTGCCAAGTCCTCATATTTATACAACAACGTTAACTAGTTCGACTTGTGTGAACAATTTCACACGATTTCCCGTGTACAGACTGTACGTTTAAAGGGAGTCAATTTGTTCACGCATTCTTTTCAATGAATCCATTCCTTCAAACCAATCAATCAGAATAAAGTGGTTCTTTTTACTGTTTTCACTCATACAGTCAGCGTTGGAATTTGCCGACTTTGACAAAACTTAATCCTCAATATCTCCACATTCCCATGTTATCACTTGTAGGGTCTGTACTTACACATATGTGTCAATGATGTTAGTGCGGTGGTAGTGAGGGTGTAACAAAGAATCTAAGTACATGTATGGACTACATTCATTGTTGGTACAATTATTGCTGCCACTACATTGTTACCACCACATTCAGATATAACTTCCTCCAGATGGACCCCTAACCCCTAGACGTGAGCAGCCTTAAAACAACCAAGAAACTCAATTTTTGAATTCCCTCTTTTGATGCAAGATGCAAATTTTTGAGTTTTGACAACCTTTGAAGTATGTAACTGTAGGATCTAGACAGTGTCTAACTTGTTCATGAACATGTACACCAAATCTTAGGTTCAAATTCCTCACCATTTTGGAGATTATAACGTTCAAAATAAAATCCATGAACATCGTAGAATGGCAAGAAGTAAAGTTTTGGGGGCCAAAAAAACGGTTTTTGAAAGGAATACACATACAAAATAGTTTGTCACTCTGTAATCCTGTATCGAGAAACAAACACTAGTAAGCCTTATTGCAGTCTAGCCCAAGTTGTACATCATTCTCACTGTTTCCAAATGGCAGCTTTCCTGTTGAATAATGATCAAACAATGCTACGTCCATGTGAACAAGGTATCTGGGTGGTAAGAAAGTTGAACGATGGCCTTGTCCCTTGCCATAAGTTCTTCACATCCTCCAAACTCTTGCATGAAGGATTTCTTGGAAAAAGGTTTTTATCGTTCTCAATTAGTACAAAATGTGTGTGACTAAATCATGCCTGTACACACCACACTAGTACACTAGATTTTATCAAACACTAATGTATTGTGTGGTGTAGTGAGAGAAGATTTTCTTGAGTCAGCAGTGGTGGACACTAGTGTTTTGTGTGGTGTAGTGAAGGAAGATTTTCTTGAGTCAGCAGTGGTGGACACTAGTGTACTGTGTGGTATAGTGAAAGAAGATTTTCTTGAGTCAACAATGGCCATGTGCTGTACACCTTAAGTCCTACACCGCCCAACGTCCGAAAAGATTTTTTAAGTTTTTATTGGCTATTCTCCTGCATTCCTCATATCTAGTGGGTTGAATTATGAACCTTTGTAGGCAATTTTCTCCTTGTATATTGTGGGTAGATAATTTTTATCCAGTTTTCCTTAGTCTTTTCTCTATAATTCCAAAATCTAATAGGCTATTTGGCCATTTTTGTAGGCTGCATTTGTATTAGCCTTAGACTTGTATAAAACCCGGTCAAGCCATGTTTCCTCTAACTCGCTTAAAAATTTTAAAAAATAATTAAAATTAAAAATAAATAAATAAAATGTAGTACCCGTATGCATTATGTAACCATTTGAAAGAATCTGGCTGTTTTGAAACTAAGTAACTAAAAGATGGATAAATAATAGTGTCATATCTTCATGTGCTCATGAGTTACAGCAATTGCTGAAATAATGAATATCGTCCTTTCAGCCGCTTCTGCATTACCATATGCTATGCACCACTTGAATTTGGAGTAAGAAACAATATTGAAGCGTTGAGTGGCCCAAGAGATTATTATAAGTATATAGACTTTCTAGATTTAAAGAATCACTTTACATGAAGCTTGCAATGAACAAGTGAAGTATCATGCTCTATGTATTTTCAAAGTAGGTTGTACTAGCTTCCTAATACCATATGATTATGCATTAGAGGCAACAACTATAGAGCATGGATTGGTGAGTATATTTTTATTAAATGAGAGCAAGATGATTTGTTTTGAGGCAAATTATAGAAGTCAATGTTACTCACAAGTAGTCTTTCATGACATATTGACAAAGGAGTCCTCACATTCATAAGAGAATTAGGACCCTGGCTGTGAAATCAACACAATTATTTGGAAAAAATGAAGAAATACCAAGTGTCGTACACTCATACATCACAAGTTATAACCGATGCACAAACTAAGTAAACAATTTTGTAGTTGAAACTAAAACTCGATTGACTGCTAAGTCTTATCAAAATTAACAATGAGGAAACTGCTCTTGCTCTCCAATATGCCAAAGCCATCACTCATGACTATTCATATTAACATATGCACCTTCACATGAGTCTCACTTTTCACTTGGTGAAAGAAGTCTTGTTGCATTCAAATGGTCTTTACTACGAGACAAAAACAAAAAGAGAGTTAGGAATTATGCTCTGAACAATATACACGTGAGCAACTCCACATTCAATTCTCAGAACAAATGCAGCAGTAGACTTTGAAGCAAATTAGTTGAGAGGGTATTATCATCACAAATTGTCGCCAATGGTATTTCCCACGACCACAGCTAGGATTCTACATAAATGAAAAATTCTTGAGGAGGAAATTGAGGAGTTTCATGCCATGAATTGTTTATAAGAAGATGAGTGTTTTTTTTCTACGGCGACTATTGCGGAGAGCCATGGCCGTGAGTAGCACGGGGCCGTGAGTAACATGTGGGCCGTGAATAGCAGGTGGCTTGGGCTTCGGAAGGTGGGGCCGCGAGGCAACCAAACGCCATAACCTCATGTCTTGTTTCAAATTCGCAATTCGAATTTTTCATTTATGCAAAAAATTTCATTTTAAGAGAATCCCAACTGTAGTGGCCGCCTTTATATCAGATGTCAGTCCCTTCACTTTTATTCTCCAACCTATCAATACTCATGATTTCCAAGGAATTGTAGATGGCCATTATTTGATATAGCTATTATTTTGTGTGTCGGGGTATTTACGATAGCTTTCAACAAGGAGGAGGTTTGGTGTGAGGAGCCGTGAGCCAGCAACATGCCTTCAGTTAGCATTCTGGTGGTTTAATTAGTAGTTTAATAGTTCTTTCAGAACTAGCATACATGTAGTATAAGTACTACTTAGGGAGTATTTAGGATTATATTTGTCAAGTTCTACCAATTGCTTCCACGTAACACATTCTTATGAAATAGAAACATGGCAATTTCTACACAATAACTCATAAGTTTTCTTCTCATTAATTATGTGGATTTTGAATACATTAAAGTGAACATTTTTCATGTCGAAAAAAAAATTTATGTGGAGAATTTATTCAGTTTTTCATGTCACAAATAATGAGAAAAGTTGTTGGAGAGCTCAAATCCCTCACGAAAGTTTGCATTTTTCATGTGATATTCATAACGAGAAACTTAAAATTCATGAGAAGAAATTGATCACAATTCATGAGGAGAATGTCCCATGAAAATGAGGATTTTTATATCTTCTCCCCCATCAAAATCCTCATTTTTCATGGGGAGCTTCCTAGTTGTCGAAGCTGTTTTCTTCGCGCTCTCTGCTGCGCCCTTCAACTTCGCGTTGCTTTCGTGTGTCTCTGGCCTGTGGGGAAGCTCTGGTAGCCAGGTGAGCTCTTCCAGACCTTCTTCTAGGTCGTTCAGATGTCTCATCTGACTTCTATTTCTCCATCACATGCACAGATACTCTTCATCACTTTCGTATCCCATCTTGCAAAACAGAAGGCGCCAATATTTTTTAGATCTTTCGCTGGTTGTCGTGGAGGAGCCTTCGCCGCCGCCTTTCGATCACGCTATCAGCTTGTAGTTCACCCCTCACTTCGCCGTGATCTTCAATTCCCCGTTACTAGCATCATAGCTATCGAGTTGCAGATCTTGAGTTCAAATTTCCACTCTTCCATGTGCAGGTAGCTGACTGCGATACCCATTCTGTATAAATTCAATTACAGATTTTAGAAAGCTTTTCTGGGCTTCGCTTTGTAGAAATTAAGGCTACATTCCGTTTCGTAAGTCTAAGGTGATGCCTTGTTTCAATTTTATTGGTTGTTCGTGATGTTAGCGGCTGTGGAAATGAATGCAGTTGTCTCTTGTACGCTGTGGGTGTTGGTGGTAAAAATCGGCTTGATCGTTGTGTTCTCTATGTTTTTGAGAGTGTGCGCACACTTTCAACTGTAAAGTCCCATGATGACACGCAGGCTGTATTAAGACCCATTCTATGCCTCGTTCATCCGCTATTTGACCGTGCAGCCCTCCTTACAGGGCAGAAAATAGTGCACTCACTCATTGGTGCACAGCTTGCCCTTGCAGTCCCATGTTCAAAGCAGAGCTTTGCCTGAATTACTCCCAAGATATAAAGAATTTTGTTACATGCAAGGTTTTGCCATATAGATGCAAGAAAACTTCACGATCTGAAAAAAAAAACCGATAAACACAGTGTCAAAATCGATAAAACGCCAGCCTTACCGGACGTGGATCGACCACATTCTGGTCTATTTCGACCTTGGTGGTCAATGGAAGAATAATTTGAGACTCTACATTGAGTCGATGGGAAAATCACTGTACAAACTTCTCAAAAACAAAATAAAAATTCATGAAATTTTCATCATAAAATCTTGAGCAACTTGCCAAATTTTCAGTTCAAGAGCAGACAATGCGAGAATTTGGATGCGAGAGTTTGGACAGGCAATTTTCATTTCCGGGGAGTCGGGGAGTTTGCATGTTGGAGAGTACTGTGCATGTTTATTTGCACACTGCTTTGAAATGATTTTTCCGATTTTAGCACACTTTGGGATGATTTAACCAAGTTTGAGTCTTGAATAAATTGTTTAGATGTATGTACACGACTTACTTCTTTTTATTTCCACACTCAGCTTATACTGATTTTGCCCACACAGCACCTAAATTGTTCCTCCAAAACTGATCATTTTGCGAAATGGTCGTATTTACATATCCTTATACTAAACTATTCAAATACTATGAAGCCGCATTAGTCAAAACTTTGACTTTATTTATAGATAACAGCACCGTTCTCTTCTGTCCAAAAAGAACCCAGAGTCCAAGGATTGAGCAGTGCATTGAGGATAAGCCCTATACAGAAACCTCATCAATCATGTAAAACCACTACCCACAAGGCACCGATGAAACTTGCAACTTTAATAACCTGCCCTGCAAGCATCAACCTCATCCTTCAGTTACAAAAATTGCCCCACACTATCGAAACCCGTATCTTAATATCCGATAATACTCAGAAGATATGAAAGCCGCCGGTAGTAGTATCTCCACCCTCAGAAATGCCCATCTTCAATACCGACTCTCTCCACAATCCCAAAAATGCTCATCGATTTTACATATTGATCGACTCGCTCCACATTCGATCGAGAGAAGAACCGAGCAAGAGAACGGGCAAGAGAGTGAAGGATCGGATGTGATTATAACGAATTACGTGTTGTATGTACAGATGCCTCGATCGATCGATAAGTGATCGGCGAATCTACAACTTGGCGGAGAGAGTGGTGGTGGAAGGTGCTTCTGGAATGCCCTGGGCCTGGCGCTCCTCCCTGCGAGCAATCTTACGTTGCCGGATGGCTTTGTTCTTGGCACGCCTGGCCTCGAACTGATCCGACAACGTCTTCTCACGCACCTTCTCCGCCTTCGACTTGTGAATACTCTCCATCAACACCCGCTTGTTCTTGAACACGTTCCCCTTCACCTTCATGTACATGTCGTGGTACATGTGCTTGTCCATCTTCTTCGCGTCTCGGTACTTCCGGAGCAGGCGTCGTAGCACTCGCATGCGCCGCAACCACAACACCTGCGCCGCATTCGATTATGTAATGGTCAGGAACTGACCGATAAAGAGACGATCATGGGACAGCCAGTACGATCACGAGACGCTACAGTTGTCACATGGATCCATGATAGGAATGAGGAAGTGGAAAGCTAACAAAAGAGCAGGTTCGGACATGATTCTAGATAACGATGACGAATTGCTCGTGTGAGTCAGAATTCATGCCGCCGACGCCGATACTGGTGACATCAACATATCAAAAAAGAGTTCAACTATTCGCAGTGATAAACTCTATGATTATTTTGTCACGTGCTTCATGCGAAAGATGAGCAGCTATGGTCGTAGCAACTGAGGAGCTACCGAACTCAAGGCACATGAGAACAGGATCGAACATGATTTCGACGATGACCGATTAGCAAGACTTGTGAACCTGATGTGGTGAGGTACTGGAAACATCAACATACTAAGAAAAAAGTTCGTATGTTTGCAGTGCTTCAGTGCAATCACGAGACGCTCAACTTGTGACATAAAAGAAAAGCAACTTCACACAATCAAAGAGCTACAGAAGAGGATAAGGACATGATTTCAACGATGATTAAATTCGTAATTACCAGAATGCAGGTGTTGATCAAAACTCATAATCGTGAAGCCGATGATACTAGGAACGTCGAAGCAGTAAGTTACAACACAGGCTTCGAGGATTCGAGTGATAATGTGCAATCACGAGAGACTGAACTTATCACATGGATCCATGAAAAGATCATGCAACAACGATTGAAGGCACATGAGGGCAGGATCGAGTGAAGAGCATGAGTAAGCGGACCTTGGTAGGGAGCCGGGCTTCTCGGGTACCATGGCGCTTTCCATATCCAGAATGCCGCCCCTTCCGCTTCGCCTCCAATTCACGGCGAGCACGCGCTCTGGAGTGAATGCTCTGGGGCTTCCGAATCACGAACCCGTCCTTGACGAGCTTGCGGATGTTTTGGCGGCTGTTAGCCATGGAGATTTCGTTCACTTCATTGGGATCCAGCCACACCTTGCGCTCGCCACACTTGAGTACAGAAGCGGCCAGCCGCTTCTGCAGCTTCAGGGACACCATCGCTTGATCCGAGCTCACGGCAGCTGCAATGCAATTGGTCAAGGAGATGAGTGAATTGGTTAGTGGTGCGAATGCGAAACCCTAATGCGCTCGCAAGAAACGAAAAGTGAAAGAGGGCTTTCGGAACATGCCAATTGGAGTTCTTGTATGGCTCCAGTTGAGCGTGGCGGCCACGGCGTTGATTTGAACTGTTGCTCCTTGGTCGCCACGCCTCAAGTTCCGCGTATTCCTTCCCAAGACCCCCTCGTTCGAAGTCCAAGAAACCCCTCCCTTCCTTCAGAGTCCACGTCTTTGCCAAGACCCCACTCCTCATGCTTTGCCTTGCAATGTAAGCTGACCCCTAAAGTCGACTGCTGACAGAATCCGTCCGTTTTGGCTTTGGTCAGCCTCTTGATTTCTAAATTTAGATCGTATAAAGTTGAGACCTTTCGCAAATTGTAAAGTTTTTCCGTAGTTGTACGAAAAGTCCTAGTGTGCGTCAAAATTCCTCATACTTTAGGAGATATTCACGGTCAAAGTTTGAAAATACTATTTGAAAACTGCCCAAAACAACCCAAATTGCGGTACATGCTCATTTATTCTCAAAATCTGCCCAAAATGAATTAAACCGTGAAGGCTTCAAAAATTCACCGAAATCTGACAATTTACGTTTTTTTCAATTTTCTTTTTGTACATGTAAATAAGGTTCCAACTTCCAAGGCATGATCTCACCCTTCGGATTCTCAATCCAATGATTCTTCACATGTCATTTTTATTGTCAAAGATTGGCCTTTGTAGTTAAATTTCAGCATACCTCCATGTGAATTATCAAGCATTTCTTGGCACATCGAACGTATTTTCAGACTCCATTGTTGTGATAGACTTTGTTAACAAGCATCTCAGTGACCACGCTCAAAATGCGTGTTATGCAAAGCAGCCGGAGTTTGAGAATATAGCAATGATGTGAAGGTAAGTCCATTGAATTTTAAATGTCAACTCGTCTTTCTCATTATATATATATTTATATTTATTTATATTTATTAATAATATTTTTTATTTTAAATTTGTTTGTTGATTGTGCATACATGATTACTGTCCATACTTATATATTTGTTGTATTTCGTTCCATGTGTCGCAACTGAATGCTGTTGAGCTCAAACGTTGTAAAGCAAGTGCAATGCAGTTCAGGGACGGCACATCAATAGCTATGAAGAGGGAAGTTTACTCTTTTTTAGCTTCTTCTTCTCCTAATGGAAGTTTCTACTTCCCCTTTTGTGGGTGGACACTATAAGTATGCTGATTTCCAGCTAGTTACTAGTGCCTCGAAGATACTTGACATATTATCCTCCCAAAGGGCTTTGAGGTACCCCATAAAGCAAAACCCAAGGACCCCCCACCATAGTTGGGTGGACTATGGTGGTGACTAGTGAGCACCACGTCGACATGGGGAGTAGAAATCACGACCTCCTCATTGGGGCCATGAGCCCCAACCACCAATCCAAGGCTTGTGGTGCCTCTCCAGTGCCATAATACCAGAGTGTGGTGTTCCTCCTCCATCACATACAGAGGAGGAATTCCTTATTTTGAAGGTTCAATCATTGAACCTTTCTATTTTTTTCATAGTTCTTTGTTTAAATTTCTTGTTTTAAAGCACATTTTTTAATCTATTATTGTCTCTAAGTGTTTTTATTGTTTTAGCTTGTATTTTGGTGTCTGTGCTCATGTATTTGTTGCCTGTGCTCATATCTTTGTTGTTTGTGCATTTTTGTTCGAAGTCTCTATTTTATTCATTTTTGTCTTTGCTTATTTGTCTGCTGTCTTTGGTTATGTTTGCTGTCAATGTTTATCTACTTGTTGTCTAAATTACTTTGTTTTTTTTGTTTATTTGCGGGTTTGGATTTTGGATCGACCAAATCTACGGTGCGATAAAGAGCCGCGAGCATTCATACTTCTAATGAAGTTGTACGAGCGTTAATGATATGGACCTAGAATGCCCATCTAAGAGTTTCGAGAGACACGACTATTCAATATTATGAAGCATCATGATGAGTTTAACTAATGTTTCAAGAATTTGTTCAATCTTGGCAGGTTACTCTTTCCATCCTTAGATCTAGACAGTCTGTCTATGACGAAAATCCAAGTTTTGAAGATTGATGCATCTTTTGATGATTTTGTAGAGGACGCAGTTCAGTGAATCCACAAGACAATTTTGTTGGCTTGTAAGCAGGTATTGCAAAGTGTTGAGAGATGACGTACTGCATACATTATGGGTTACATACTTACATTAGACAACATTAGTATAGATGCTATACCCAAAGCACTAGTTATTTTTCAAGAGATTTTGTTGATAGCGGAAAACATCCAATTGGGATGTTTGCTTGGGTCACAAGATTGTGTTTGAGAGTGGCTTGCAGAGATAGGGGACATGTGACCTACCCTGATGATTATTAAGTTTTTAGTTTGGTATTGATTCATGTTTACTATTATGTTTGCTTGTATATTTGTTATCTTTTCTTATCTGTTTGTTGTCTTTACTAATATAATTGTTGTCTGTTATTTTATTTTTTGGAAGATTGTTTTTAAAGGCAACTATCATAGATGAGCCACTTGAGCCAGTAAAGACATCAGAGCCCGTCGCACCAGTCGAGTAAGTGAAGACAACAGAGTCAGTAGCGCGAGTTGCAATGGTGAAGACAACATGTTTAGAGAATCCATACGACATTTAGATATTCTAATATGACTTTCTATATAGTTTTTTGGTATTGGATTTTGTTTTCAATTAGTATTGATATATAGTATTTTGGTATTGAATTTGTATTGGATTGAGACTGATATACATTATTTTGGTATTTTAGATGTTATCATTTGCTTTCTTATAGGGTATTTCCGTCTATATGATTTGTACTTCTATATAGTAATTTGGTATCTTGGTACTGAATTTTGGTATTGGATTTGCAATGATATTTCCGCAAGAGAAAAAATTAGATAAATTATATGGTTTTGAGGAATTTTTCTCCTTCATCCACCATTTGATTTTAAACAATCACCTCTTCTTTTTGTAGGAATTATAATATCATCAAAAGTATTGTAGGGAAAATAAAATGTTCATTTTCCCGAATTGGTTTAGCTTGTCTTTACTGACCGGAAATTTTGATAATAAGTCAATAGTAGATAAGAGGCTCACAAGAATAATTTTATATCTTTGTTTAACTAATTATGAAACTGTAAAAATGATGGTGATATGTAAAAATTTGTTGAATATACGCATCTATATACAATGACTAGTATGGCCCACGGCGTTGCTACGGATATTATCTTTAACAAACCAAAAATTTGGCGTGCATTTCTATTTTTGGTATTGATTATGTAGCTCCAAAAAATGTGATAATTGTGTAATTAGGGTCTCTTGTTTTTCTCTTAGATCTATAATTAGGTCATTTTTGTAATTTTTGGTGATTTGGGGGCCATAAATACTTCAAATTTTAATATCTTGGGATCCGTCGACTTGTTTTGCAATCCGATCATTTTTTACATTTGTACAAAAAAGTTCACTTCCAATGAAACCTCATGTGGCCCAATCCGACGGCAGTTTTCAAGATCATATTGTCACTCGCAAATTAAAACAAAACAAAACAAAACATAACATAACATAACAAACTACTAGCCTCAAATAGTAGACTAATATGGTCCACCGCATTGCCAAGAATACATTGTCAAGTTTTGTATACTTACGTAAGTTTCTATGAATATAATAAAAGAATAAAAGTAATAAAAAAGAATTATAATTGGTTCACTTTTGTAAATTTTGGTGATTTGGGGACCATAAATACTCAAAATTCCATATCTTGGGATCCTTTGATTTATTCTGCGATGCGAATGTTTTCGACAACCCTACATAAAAAACCCGCGTTCAATGACACCTCATGCGGCCCAATCCAAATGGCGGTCCCCTAGATCATACTGTCACAAAAAAAAACCCTGAAAGTAATATTTGCCTTAAATAATGGATTTCCTTGCGAATGTTTTTATAGACAAGAACTTTAATTAAAAGCAAAATAAGAAATAAAAGGCGGAAATTTTGACATTTACATTTGTACTACCTACTAAGGATATTATAAATTGATGAAAATTTAAAAAAAAAAAAAAAAAAAAAGGAAACAATGCATCTATATGTCATGATTTATAAGGACCCCTTAGAGATTTAAATAAGGGCGGGAATAAAAAAATAATAGGGAGAAGGTGCTTTGATAGTTTAAAAGAGTTGATTAGGACCATGTAATTGTAATGGTTTATTAGACTAGTAAAAATGATGAAATCATATTAAAAATCAAAAGACTAAAGAATTTATGTGCTATCATTTCTATGTTCACATTAACGGACGACGTGAATCATTGAATGTACATGGAAAATCACTCATGTCGCTTTCTCCGTTAACAAAGAGTCATCTAACTAGTCCAAAGGAATGAATGCCACATAGGTCTAACGTTGCCTTATTCTTCCATTATTTGTTTTCATCTCCCAAGTAAGGTCCGTCCTATCAAACAATCCATTGGAGGCACTTGACGCATTAATTGCAAGTTGTCCATAGTAGAAGTGCGTGTCTTATAGTCTTGATAGCTTGCTTGGCTTGCTTTTTCACCTCTAGATGCAATATTGACATTATGAGCTCCAGTAATAACCATGAATGAGCTGAAATGATTCAATGTTATAGATGTATCGGTGTCCTAAAAAAACTCTACATCAAAACACATATAATTCTAATCCAGTTATACGTATATAAAATGATTATATTATAGAGTATAGTCAAACCTTGATAGTTGGTTTCTTGTGGATTGTTATCGTTTGTGGTGGTTACGTTAATATTGTTGTCTTTCATTTTATATCCATACATGTTGCCATCTTTGGACCGCACTTCTGCAATTTGTAATGGATTATCACGGTCCATGGTGAGCTCTGCATCCATTTCTGATGTCCTCTTCTTACTATATCATTTGTCCCTGTAAGAAGCATGATTATGCTCAACTCTTGAATTTCTAATCATGCCTAAACCAGTTATGAGTTGAAAGTTGAAACCTATGACCTTAACTCCAAAGCCTTCTCACATTTTTGGCCACCCTAAACCTGATAAACCCTAAACCCTAGTTATTTATGTTCTTAGGCAAAAGTGGTAAAAATGATAATCACTTCAATTAGCAATAGAAGACAATAAGAAAAGATAATAAGTTAGAGAAGAATAGAACTTAAATCCTAATTTATACAACTATTTTCAAGAATGGGGATTTATGTAATACATGTCTTTAGTGCTCAATTCCGTATCATAAACACCAATCCAATTTGCTTGGACTCTCGATTTGTCTTTCTCCAATATGCCAAGCTCAAATGTTGAAAGCCTGACTTCAAAGCCAAAAGCTAAAGTTTACATCTTGTTATGGCACAACCCTAAAGGCCTAAATACAAGTCAATCTTGCATTCTTGTTATGCAATGCTACTGTAGTCAGTTGTAATTGCAAAAAACAACAGTCATGTATCACATATGAATAGTGATTGTTTGGGAACAATGTAAAAGTACGATGATGCATATGTGCAAGCAGCGTGCAAACTGCTCTCGGCAGTAGCTGCCTGTGGCAGTGTTGGCAACAAAAACATGTGCATATTTCACTGGCAGAAATGTGGGTGGGCAAAACTAGCGCGCCTTAGCCATTACCGCATACAGGTCGACGCGGCCGCGTGCTCCGGCTGCGGCAAACGGGACAGGAATCCGACTCGAGCGGCCTCCTTGCCCGACCTCTTTAGACTTGGGCTGACCGTGGACAGCCTCGGATCCTGTTCGTAACCACTATTTAGACAGATCCATAACCTCTCCTTTAAGGATTGCTATCATTTATGTAAGACTTTGGAAGATATGAAGAATATATGGTAGGGAACAGCACCAGTATGCGAACTTCTCTAACCACTTAAATATCTTGTTCTCGTGCATATAGCATGCATTGTTTTATAAAAAAAAAATTTAAAAAATTTAAAAAATGTGAAGAACATATGGTAGGGTACGGCACCAATATGCAAACTTCTTTAACCACTTAAATATCTTTTCACTTGCATGTAGCATGCATTGTTTTATACTCAAAAGCCATACCGCCTGCAGGTCTAATTGATGCTCAACATGGGCAAGATTGCAATATATTTCTGGTCTTCGTTTCTCGTTGGAGGAATACAGACAAAAAATTATGTACATTGTAGCTATGATACCATACATTCCCTCGCTTTCGTGAGATTAATATCTTGGGAATCTTGACAATTATGTTCCAAGACATGATTAGTGAATGATTAAACAACTATACTGCACGTTGGTAAGGAATATAAAGCGGTCAGATTTCAACGCTGACTGTGATCAGCATCTGGAGAACGGATTATAGAAATAGTGTGAATCACTTTATTCCGATTGATTGGTGTAAAGAATCAAGAAGAATGGGTGAAAGTATCAACTCTGACTCTTAGAATGTACAGTGTGTCCTAAACAGTCCTGTGGAATCGGTCACTCAAGTCCAACCCAGTTCTATAAATCTTGAGTCGCCATACACAATTTTCAACGAGGTTTTGAGTGATCGAGCTCCATGCTTTGTGCGCAAGCGGTTCGTTGATTGTCAAGCAAGCCAGGCAGTCATATTGCGCCACCGACGATCGATCAATCAGTTGGTTGATGCAATGTCTCATCCAGGTACCCAATTGTTGTCTCATACGTTATCATCTCGTGTGTGTGACTTTGAGCTCTCTTGCAAGGGTCCTGATCTTACATCTGGCTCCACATGATCGATGGAATGTGTAATGCGATTGTTGCGACTTAGCTGTTCCGAGGATCATGTTGCTCTACCGAAGAGTTGAGACTTGTCGGTAGGGTGATGCTATGTGATTATGTTAGTTGATAAAGGAACTGTAAGATGGATACATGTCGATTAAAAGTAGTCACAATCGACTTTGATTTTCAGAGTATGACGAAGGCGATCGGATTGAGGATGAGGGTGCGGACGATGCTGGGGAGGTTGTGGACAATGCAGCGGATCAGGAAGAGTATGTTTTCTTCATCGCGATCCTTTACGATTCGATATCTAGCAAAAATGTTGGTTCGCAATCCGTGAGTAGTTTCGTCCTGAACCACAATCTGCTTTCGTGGAATAGAACATGGTCTTGTTGTGACATGCCCTCGGATTTATGGCAGGTGGGGCTCAAGGCTGCAACCAAAGCACACAATCTTCCTATCTCACAGTGGAATAGACAAGGTCTTCGTGCATCAACTCTGTGCAGACCTAAAACAAGAGCACTACTTCCCCTTTTTCGACCAGAGAAAGAAGAGCCTACCGATAGGAGAGGAGTTTCCAGAACTCATCAAAGAAGCCGCCCGGACATGCTTGGTAGCAGTGATCGTTGTGTCGGAAGACTTTCTGACCTCCAAGTGGCCCATGATCGAGCTCCTGGAGTTTGCAAATGCCACCGAGCCCTACCTCAAGGGGGGGGTTGAAAATCCAAACTTCAACGGCAGTATGAAGCTTGTTCCCGCCTTCTACAAGATACTCCCGGACGATATCAACCCGGATAAGCTCTGGGAGAAGCTCATTGCGAAGCACCCTGTCCAGGAGCTCCGATTCGACAAGGAGAAGTACAAGGAGGCCATTAAGAAGCTAGGAAAATTCAATGGCCTGAAGCACACTCAATATGGAACAAATGAAACGAAGTATCGGAGGGAACTGACGAATCATATTTTGAAACTGGTGCCTCCTGCTTACCCAATCGACACCTCGGGCATCGAAGGGTGCGAGCGCTTGTGCAAGGTACGATCGGAGTCATAACTCGGTGAATCAACAATGTTGCTCTAGTGCTACTTTGGATTGTTCAAGAGCTTGAATTCTGCATCCGTGTTGTAGGTCATATTTAGTATGTTCGAACCAAAAGTTCGCAAGGTCGGGGTCAAAGAAGTGACTTGCAAGTATCTGGGACTATCCGGCAAGCCTGGCGTGGGGAAAACAACCATTTGCTGGGATGCTATGGGTCATTTTTATCGATTGAAGTTCCGGGGAAGACTTTGTCGTGTGCGGCTGGACAATGAAGCAACAGGTGATTCGGATGCCAACAAGGCGGCTTCCGCGAAGATCAGATTATCTAGGTTAATGGACGTGATTAAGCAATTGGTTGGGAAGCCTAAGAGCATGTCAGCGATCATGACAGAGAAGGAGGTAATCAATTAACTGAAATCCCAAATGTACTTGTACATAAGTACTATGATCTTCGGATATAAATTGTGAGTTCAAATCTCCTCGTCGATTGTCGGTGTGATCTAATATAATTGTTTTCGCACTCTATTTACAGTCATAGCTAGACTACTGAAATTTGTTCTGCTTGCAGGGACAGACGTATTTGCAGCAAGCGTTGAGTAACATGAAGCAGCCGGTGTTTCTAGTAGTAGATAACGTGACGGCGGCTTCTCAAGAGGAGGCCAAATGGTATGCCAATGCAGAGTTTCCCCACGACAGCTTCGTGCTAGTCACATCCAGACGTCGTGAGGTTGTGGAGAAGGTTGTTGGAGACGAAAAGCATTGCAAGGAGTTTCCCTCGTTAAATGGAGAAGAGGCCGTCAAGCTGTTCCTGTTAACTGCTGCTCAGAACGAAAAAGCAGCTGCAATCACAGCTCTTGCAGACGAAGAGGAAGACATTCTTAACGAGTGCATCGAGAAGTGCTGTGTTGACAATGAACCCGTTCCTCGGCTATTAACAACATTCGCCACCTTCCTCAAAGACAAAGGCGGCATACCGAGTTGGACCGAGTATGTCGATCAGGCAGACAGCATTCTTGGACATGAGTACCACAATCTCGACGAGATTTCCAAGCACATGATTCTTGACTTGGCCATTTTTGCGGATGGTATGCGCTTCACACACATCGATTTTCACTCTGAATTGAAGTGGGACGAAGAGCATCCAAGCCTCAAGCTCGCCATCGATTTTCTTGCCATGTTGCATGAGGTTCCCTATCATGATGCTGAGAAGAAGGTCAGTGCTTATACTTGAAGTCATCGTTTCAGTACTTTTTGATTCGGATGTAATAGCCTATCACTTGTGTTTGCAGGTGAAGAATTTGCAGGGCTCTTTTCTTGAGAAGTCGACGATCATAGTCTCTGACGATCACGAGGATCTGTTGAAATCGGTGATCACAGCGAACCGGGAAGTGCAAAAGTGGGGCATGTTGTGCATGGATGTGGATGAGGAGGATGAAGATCCTGGTGTGGAGTATTTCTACGACCTACCAAGCGAGGACGACTTGTCCGAGTTGAAAAGAGTTGCTCTTTGGGGCGTTTCGTTTGATCGTGATCTTCACAAAATCTCACAGTGGACATCCATGACACTTCTGTCCATTTATTCCGTCCGGGACTTGCGAATTCTCGACCTCCAAGGATTGCGCTCTCTTCGTGTGTTGAAGGTGGTTCAGTGCGATGATCTTCAAGGCATCATGTGCACATGCAGCTCGAAATTCACTGACCACAAATCTTGTTACGAGAAGAAACGGGCATGCTTGTCTGAGCTACGGGTGGTGCAGTTAGAGTACCTGCCGAATCTGAAAGCCGCCTCCTTCACGAAGCACTGTCGGAGGTTGGAAACAATGTGGTTCTACGAGTGTCCAGATCTTGCGCACATGCCAGATCTCCGATCTTGCAGAAGATTGAAGAGACTGCGGCTTCCCTGTGGCGATTTCGATAAGTTCCAAGGATTGGAAAACAACTCGGAGTTGACGGAGCTTGCTTTTCATTGGGAGACGGACACTGTTCGCAACTTCACCAAGGAAATGAGAGTCGCGCTGCTAGAGCGTGTGACGCGCTTGAGGAATCTGAAAGTTTTGGATATTGTCGATGAGAAGGAGTTGTATGATTGGATTCCGAATGGCTTCCAACTTGATGTGAGTGCGCTCTGGAATCTGACGTTCCTGGATTTGAGTTGCTCCAGTACCATTGAGGAGATTGAAGGGCTGGAGGAGTTGTCGGAATTAAGATCTCTGGGGTTGTATGGTTGCTGCATGCTTCGCAAGTTGCCGAAGCTGAAGAAACTGCGACAGTTGTGCATTGGGCACTGCCATAGCCTCGGCCCCGACCTCGACCTCTTCCTCGAGGATTACCTCTTCCTCGAGGATTACGACGATGTGGACATTGAACCCTTGATTGAACCTTTCCATGGTTTTGGAGAAAGTTGTTCCTTCGGAGCACACGAGGTACATACTTCTGTCCTCCTTGGTTGGTCATATTATACACTAATAAGGCTGAATAACTGTGCTCATTTGTAGTCCAATACACTAAATAATATTTCTTTCTGAATGAAGCAGTGAATAGTGTGCTTACCCCTATCACCTATCTAACATTATTGATAATTTGTGGGTAATTTGTGTTGGCGGCTACATGTGTAGTCACCCTAAATCCTAACCCTAATCTAAACCCCAAACTCGTTAATCTCAGGTTTCAATTTTTAACTCACACTAAATATCCATATCTCAAAAAATCACAATGCCAATATATTACTATTCTTCATGAAGTAGTGTGAAAATTCATTCTTAGTATTCTTACAAAAGTAGGTTCTTTGATATTTAGAGTGATGTTTGTTATTACTGTAAGTAACACTAAATATACTATCTAGTACAATGCATACATGGTAATTTGGTTTGAAGTATATAGGTCCCTTTGTTGAATATTGGACCAGTTTACAGCAGATTTGGGTATAAATTGCTAGTGTACAAGTGGACTTGTAGACTCAATCACAAGAGTTGTTGATTAGTATTACAAACATTAATTGGGAACAGTAACACTAAATGTCACACGTCACCATAATGTAACAATCCCAATTGTCAAACCACAACCCTAAATGTGAGAGCATGCAGACTTTCTTGCTAATGGAAGAAATTATTGGGAATGGCACAATTGGTAGTTTGAAGAAAAGAACAGGGACTTTGATCACAATGACGGCGCGAAGTGAACAAGAATATTAAAAGAGCTGAGAAATAATGTTATTTACCAAAAGTAACCTGTTATACTAATCTTCACATTTAACACTAAATAATTGACAACTCTTGTGTAATAGTATTTGGTTTTTCTTTTATTTGAGCCCTTTAACGTCTAAGAATATTTTTTGTAGGAGAAGTCCAAATAATCATGTTGTAAAAACTATTCTTGAAGCTCGCTAGCATGACCAAGTAATGATAATGCATCAAAAAGCACCTATATCTGCTCTTGTAAAGATATTCAACAAAGTGGTTATTAACAAGGTCTTCTTCACAATTCTCTAAACTTACATCAAGAAGTAGGTTGTTATGATCGAGGGTAAATATGTTTAATCCATCTTGAATTTATCCTAGTCTTGACCCATGTTTGGATGTTCAAATTTGAACGTGAATTATCTCATACATTCATTCTTGTATTACAATGTTTTACAATATATATAATGCACATATGTATGAAAAATGAGATTATGTTTAGGAATTTTAGTACATGCTTGCTACAGTTAGAATCAATATTGATTTTCTAATATCAAAGTTCAATTCATTTTGTAGTGTTTGGGGGAAGAGGAAGAAGACGAAGAAGAGGAAGAAGTAAAAGAAGTGAAAGACGAAGAAGAAGAGAAAGAAGAGGAAGAAGTGGAAGACGAAGAAGAAGAGAAAGAAGTGGACGGCGAAGAAGAAGAGAACGAAGTGGAAGATGAAGAAGAAGAGAGAGAAGTGGAAGTCGAGGAAAAAAAGAAAGAAGTGGAAGACAAGGAAGACGGGAGGAAAATAGCTACTTGTAGAAAATGTAACCCTCAAAAGTGGGAGACTAAGTATTTGGCTAAGGACAATCAAAGTCACAGTGAAAGTAAAGACTTTAATGAAGACTGTGAAGAAGGCGATGAAGATGGTCTTGAAGAATAAGGTATGTCTGTATTTTCTAGAGGCACTATAAGCGTTAGATTGGGGATTGGGCTATTTAATCGCTTCTAATGAAAGTACTTTAATGATTATTGAAAAGGTTACCACTCCATGAGAAATAGCACTTCAGTTGTTGTATACCATACTTCAAGATCTACTGCAACATTTGTAATGATGTGAGGAACTTTCACAAGCTTTTATAAAAATTTAGTAGGTGTTTAAAGACATTCAAGACTTGCTTCAAATTGCAACACAAAGAGGAAGTGATGTAGAACATTTAACAAAAATGAGCTCAATTAACTCAAGGACAATCTTTTCACCTCATTTTGAATATGCTCACTCAAATAATGTTGGAAATTCATAAAGAGGATGGAGGCATTAATGGTTTATATATTGTTTGTAAATTTTTACAATTTTTGATAATAATTGTAAAGATTTGTATTGATATTGTATAAAACTCCAATGTGATTGCAACGCATTTATGGTACAACATGTTTTTCCTCAATTTTAATGGACCTTAACTAGTGGCTACAATATCCTTCCTTTCTTGACATTCATATACATGAAGTCATCAAATTGATCTCAAGCACTAACACTGCAATTTTGTAATACAAAGAGTCCACAATGCCAAGTCAAATTCATGAGACGTCGAGATGGGGGCAAATTCGTTAAATTGAGACTTTTCAACAATCTCATTTTAATGACTTTTGCTCATAGTACATTCTTTTATGAGGAATGTCTCTTTTTGGTCAAAAAATCTTAACGTAACGAATTTTCCCATCAAGTTCATATGGAGAATATTCAAAATATATTAATCTTTAATGCATCATTTAAAGAAATATGGACTTTGGGCTTATTTATAGACTTTAGAACATGGGGAGATCCCTCCATCCATGACCTTAAAATCTACATATTTGAAGAGTATCTTCATAGAACCTAAATTCTAGAAATCATTTTGCAACTATTGTTCTTAATTGTAGACCGTGGACTGTCCATATTTAGTTAAATATTTCATTTTAGCGACTTGAGTACGAAGCTTACACTAAACTAAAGTTAGCATGAACGTGATTTTCACGAGGTTGTGAAAAAGATCACTTAATTTATTCATACTACAAGTGCATGAGATCCAAGGTACCACCAAACAATGAATTTGACTATAATTAACGTTATACATGCAAAGGGCATACTAAACACCCCGTTTGACGTCGTTGCAATAGCGTACTTGTATCCCTCGGCGAAGTTGATTTCCACCGTGGTTGTGTATGAAAGAGGATCTCAAATTAAAAAATCTACAAAAGAAGACTATGATTGTGAGTAATTGCTTTTCTTTTTTTGAAAAAATAAAAAACGAAAATTAGGTTAGAGATGTACAAATCAGAGTCCACTCAAATATTGACATGTATAGGGGATGATTGACTTGGTACTGTTGAGGGGGGGAAAATAAAAGAAATAAATAAGAACACCAAACCCTTGTAGGCCTGGCGTGAATAAAATACCCGTTCAACCTACCCTTAATGATATGCCTATGGGACATAACAACAATGACCCTTAATGATATGCCTATGGGACATAGCAACAATGACGTAAGACTACTCACCCCTATGAGGGTGGACATTATAACCACAAGTATTAACGAGTAGCCATTAAACTAATAGCTAAAACTTTTTTTTTGTTTTTTTTGTTTTTTTTTTTTTTTTTTGTTATATAACTTATGGTTTGTTTGTTGGTTTTACTGTTGAGGGCATTATATGCGTTAAGAGCTTGTGCTACTCCAATTCCTTTCACAGCCGACCTGCACAACAAATGTACCAAATTCTCGAATAAATTAAGATACAGGTCTATGACCCATACTGAATCTTTCAAATGCATAGACTTTGATTTAGAGACTCTTGTGAATGAATAACATATCAGAACATGTTCTAATAGATACTGACTTTTTTGAAATATCATCAAGGGTAGGTCGAACGGACATTTTATTCACGCCAGGCCTACAAGGGTTTGGGCTACTCACGCCAGGCCTACAAGGGTTTGGGCTACTCACGCCAGGCCTACAAGGGTTTGGGCTACGTTCACATGTTATCCAGGCTTTAGCAGGTATTGAAATATTGAAATAGGCATGTTTGAACTAAAATACCCAAGGCCAATGACATTTTGAGAAAAAGCTTTAGTTTTTTATGAGTGAGGTCTTACAATGCAATGACAACCCTGCTTTAGGGGTTAACATGTCCAGGATTTAGTTTGGGATCGAAAATTAATACAATAGCAAGTAGCTTGCTCTGCTGCACTATTTTGATCTCTACGAACCGGAGTACGGTGGATGAAGATGCTTGTTTGTTCGCTACTGCAACCTTTTGTTTTTGGAATTATCCATCAAGATTGTAACTATCCATCAAGTGGTTCAACATGAATATTGATTCACTAAAGTTGCTAAGGTATCATTCTAGTTGAGCGGCGATGGAGGGAGTTAAGTCTGTGGTGATAAACTATTGAAAAGAACATGTGTTGCACATGGTTTTGGTGACCATCTTCATTGTAAAGCACAATGTTGAATTTGACCTCATGTATAACTTTTCTTCAAGAAGTACATAAAAGTTATGCTTTAGAATTTGACAATATGTAATTAATGCTTACAATCATGAACATAAACTTCACTTACAAAATGACCCTAGAGTGAAAGTTTTAAGATCCCGAACCTATCTAGAGAGTAGAGGTTAAGTATTGAAGAAGCTAGTGTCAAAATTCTAAAGAAAGGGATGGGCTTAACGATTAGCTCATCAAATTTAAGGATCGATTTCAGCCTAAGGTTAGAACAGATTTCCACGCGAAAAATTTCAGGTCAATACAATCAAGTTCAACATTACAATGTGATCTCTTCACAGTTTGTTGCAAAAAGCGGGACTGAAACTATCATACAATGTGAAAATCGAACTCTATTTATGTGTACTTTCTGAAGATGCCCATAATCAATCAAGTGTATGAGTCAAAACCTGTCTCATTCCTCCTGTTGCATCAATTTTTCATGCACTACCTTTGCAATGGCCAAGGACGCTGTAAGACCAGGTGACTCGATTCCATACAAGTTCACAAGACCTCGAATCCCATGATCTGCTTCACCCTACATGCAAAGGAGTGGAAATGAGAAAGAAGCATATAAGATAGAGCCTATCATACAAATGAGTTTTTTTCTAACACGTTAATAGCCGAGGCCTTGCGAGGGCTTAAGTGGACAAAAAACAGGTTCTGGACTTTGAAGCTACCTGTATTAGGAAGTCAGGTGTTGGCTGACCAGGACCCGATAACTTGGGTCGGATACCAGAGTAATCTGGCTGCAATGCTCCATCAGGCAACGACGGGAAGTATTTGCGAATATTCGTTTGGAATTGCTCAGCCCTTTTCGGATTCACTGTGTAATCAAATCTGTACAAACCATGACAAATACTAAGAAGAGCCACTTGAATATATATTCTTGTATTGCTATAGCACGTGGGTGAACATAAAACTGAAGTTTTGATGCATACACTGTGGCCGGTGAAACACGATTCGTCAGGCTTGGGAGCCACTCGACATCCGGTCCGAACTTGACTTGACCTCTGAGGTCTAGAGTCGCATGACAGCCAAGTCCTCCATCTTCAGGAATGGGATACACCAAATGCGAGAACGGGGCTTTGACTCCTGATAAGCTGAAATAACATCCCCTCGCAAAATGACTGTCAGGGATGGTATGTGGAGGCAGTCCATCCAAGTTTCTCGCAATGGATTGAGCGTGAAGGCCCGTGGCATTGACTACATAGTTTGCGCATAAGACTGCATCAACTCCTTTCCCTGCAGTCCAAGGTAATCTCCCCGTTCAATGACCAGAACAAAAACCACGTCACTCACTAAGTTCTTAACAAGCAGATGACGACTTACAGAATGCATGATCCTGAGCCAATTTGTACGCATACCAGAGGATGGCTGGAGAGCATCTGTGCTACCAACATGAATCTCAATGCCCCTTTGGGTAACCACACCCTTCAGCATTGATGTATTGAACGCAAATGAAGCTCCATGTTCTTCTGCATCACCCTGTAAATGATATGGATGGAAACATCAGTGATATCTTGTTTCTCTAATGACTCTTAGTTCCGTAGAAAGCAAGGATGTGATGATAATATTACACATAAAGGGACTAAGTTCATTATTGGTGCAAACACGTACTTGCAATGTGAGCATGAATGAATGAGTATCCAGAATCCCTGATGAAGGCGACCACAGTGCTCTCACGCAATGAACATACGGTTCCAACTCTTTAGCTTCACTAGCCTCCATAAGTCGTAAATCAGTGACACCGTTAGCCTCTCCAGCCCTCATCAAATTCTCCAGAACAGGAACTTGATTGGCATGAGTGGCGACAATCAGCTTTCCAACTTTCTTAAATGGAACTCCATTCTCTTCACAGTAAGAATATAATGCATGCCTTCCTTCTACACAGAGTTTTGCCTGCAGCACAAACCAATATGTTGATGAGTAATGCGGATCTTGTAAAAACAGTGCAAAGAAGAGGGTACACCATATATACAGCTCATCCAAACCTTCAGAGAACCTTGAGGATAGTAGATCCCCGCATGCACAACCTCGCTGTTGCGGGAGCTAGTACCAGTTCCGATGTCTGTAGCTCCTTCAATCACCCAGACCTCGCGTCCTGCCTTGGCAAGTTCTCTTGCAACTGCAACGCCCACTACTCCAGCTCCCACAACCACACACTCCACTCTCTCCCGAGGTGCGTGTGAGCAGTCTGTTGATAGAGCTCTACCAAACACCTGAAACGCCAATGACAAGATTTGCCTGCTTCAACCTCTATAAGCATATCCACATATATGCTTGTTTTCATATTTTAAGCTCGTGACTTCATTCAACCTGTATTGAAATGCTCACCACAACTCCAAACTCCAAAAAATACTGTTCGAGGCATGCACTTACAGAATTGCCGCCATGTGTGTGCGAACTCCCCTCTGTCAATGAAGGTGAGCTTTTAGTGCGACAGATTTCTCCTGTCTGCAAGAAATAGCGGGGGGAGTGCTGTGCGAGCCGCAAAACTTTCGTTACGATCGATCGCCGCGGACGGAACATCACTATACAGAAGAAAATCCACCTTCAGCAAACGCAATACTCGAAGCAACAATGAATCTTTTCGGGAATGAATTTCAAACGTGAAAACTAAAATCGAGGGTGGATCGACACAATGACAGCTGCCGAGCAGCATGCTATTCAACAATTCAAGCTCTCAAACTACTCAGATCCATCTAATCATTTGTCTCGAGTCCAAGCTTTAAGCCGATCAAAAAAAATGTGAAAGGAAGGGATTTTGCAGATTTCATGCGCACTTTCGAGATCGAAATGGACGATGAGACGAGGTCACGGAGGGGCTTTTGCAAGGAGCGCCTTCAGCTCCGGTGCGGTCATGCGAAAAGGCGAAATTGGAGCTCGCAAAACAGCAGCAAAGTGCGGGCTGCTCATAGTAACGATCTCTGTGACCTAATTTAGCTGATCGAATAATCTAAGTGGAGACAAAACAGAGCTTCCTGAAGAATTTGCGAAGGTCGGGATTCACGCCCCGGAGTCCAGGACGAGTGAGGGACGACGATGACGATACCCTAGGGGAAGTGTGAATAGTGTGGGTAGACTAATTACTGTTGCATACTATGGAAGTTTTCACTACAATGTGAAGTTATTGCCGACGTGGCTGGTGGGTCATTTGCGTAGAGAATAAGGAGTGAAATTGGCAATCTGTTCATGCAAATCAATTCAGACCATTGCTTCTTCTTCTTTTTTACTAGTATTTGTAAAAGACTTTGCTTGTAATTCATAAAAATGTAATGAATGCTTACAATCATGAACATAAACTTTACTTACAAAATGACACATGGATTAGACCATTGTTTTGATTTTATCAACAAAGGACCTATTAAACTTTGGAACCTTTCAGCACCTGGACCTGGTTGTAGAGAATCTAAAACCCCTATTTTTGTACACCATGAATCTGCACACCAACCTCCGGGAGTGAAGTTTCCAGGTGCCCGCCCCAACAATTCTTTATCAATTTGTGTCAATACTGGATCTTCTTTTTTGAATTTTCTTGCAAATGGAGCTCCACTTCTAGTCATGTTTGGAAAATCCTTCGTAGTCAAAGATAATGGATGTTGCTTCGGCGGTATGTCCCAAGTAATATAGTGTAGATCATGGTTCACCGTCGTATGTTTGTACTCGTCGCTGTTACAAATGACCGTGTGAAAGTATCCTTCGGGTGTCGACACAAAATTTGTGTAGTACATGAGCAAAGTATTGAGATTTGAAGGGAAAGACTTTACTTAGATGGTATGGGATAACTTCAGCCATGCAAGGGCTGAATACATGTAGGAGGAAGCCTCCTCTACCTATCTCCTAACCATGTGGGATAACTCACCACTATGGGCTGCCTTTGACTACAAGCAACACCTAATGGAGTCTACGAACTAACTAAGTGTGTAGTTCTACTCATAACACTCCATGTACACTAACTACTCCAATAGGTACATGTTTCTCAACACTCCCACTTTGCTAGTGGGCAAAGGCACCAAGGCCCATCTTCTCAATCAAGATCAAGTGTTGTGACTTTCCAAGGGCCTTGGTTAGCACATCAGCAACCATAGCTTGGGTAGGCACATACTTGAGCTCAATCACTTCATCCTCCACTTGCTCACGAATAAAATGATGTTGCACATCAATGTGTTTGGTTCGTGAGTGATGTGTAGGATTCTTGGCCAAGGCAATAGCTCCTTGGTTGTCACACAAAACTTGTGTGCCGCCTTGTTGAACAAAGCCAACATCAGCCAAGAGTTGCCTCAACCAAATGGCTTCCTTGGTACATTGGCTCATGGCCATGTATTCAGCCACCGTTGTAGAGAGTGCTATGGTGGGTTGCCTCTTAGAATTCCACGAAATGGCACCCACTCCAAGCATAAATACATAACCGGTGGTGGATCTCCTATCTCCTTCATCACCGGCCCAATCTGCATCACAATAGCCACGTAGCAACAAATTTGCACCTCCAAGTTGCAACTCTAACTTAAGTGTACCTTGGAGGTACATGACCCTCTTCACCGCTGCCCAATGCATTGGGCCATACTTGGACATGTGTTGACTCACAACACTCACGGGGAAGGCCAAATCGGGCCTTGTAGCCACCATGGCATACATGAGGCACCCAACCGCAGCCTTGTATGGCACACTTGCCATTTCAGCCTTCACCTCTTCAAAATCAGCCTCCGCGAGCTTGGGCAACTTCACATGAATGTCAAGTGGTGTACCTATGGCCTTGCACTCCTCCATCTTGAACCTCTTGAGAATCTCCTCAAGGTACTTGTGCTGGCTCATGGTGATGGTGCGGGCAGCCCTATTCCTCTTGAACTCCACTCCAAGGCAATAGCTTAGCTCTCCCAAATCCGTCATCTCATACTCATCCTTGAGCATAGCCTTCACCTCCAACATCTTGGTCATGCTACTTGCAAGGATAATCAAGTCATCAACATACAAATCACAATCACCAAGAATTCACTACTTTGCATGATATACAAAGAGTGATCAGCGTGGCCTCTTTGGAAGCCCTTTCTCACAAACATGGCATCAATATCTTAATACCATGCCCTCCTGGATTGTTTCAAACCGGGAAGCGCCTTCTTCAACTTGCACTTGAGATGCTCCTTGCCTTGTTGCACAAATCCTTCGGGTTGATCCATGTAAATGACCTCCTCCAACTTGGGGTTGAGGAAGGCGGTCTTGACATCCATGTTGTGCATCTCAAGGTCCATGGCTGCCCCAATGCTTACAATACACCGAATTGTGTTGAATTTTGCAACGGGGGCAAATGTCTCATTGAAATCCACCCCCTCCACTTGGGTGAACCCCCTAGCAACCAGCTTTGCTTTGTACCTCACCACATGCCCCAAAGCATCTCTTTTGGTGGAGAAAACCCACTTACAGCCCACACTTGATCTATTGAGAGGAAGCGGTGCAAGCTCCCAAGTGCCCTTGTGAATGAGGGCCTTGTACTCTTCTTCCATCGCCACCTCCCACTTGCTTGCATCTTCACAATTCAACACCTCTCCAAGTGTAGATGGGTCTCCAAGGTATGCCACATTCGCTTGGTCTTCAATTGGAGGAGGAAGAATGTGGTTCATCCACCAATCTCCAAGTGGCTTGCGAGTCCTTGTGGGGTATCTTGGCTCCTCTAAGGGCTGCTCCCGTGGCTCCTCCATGGGCTGGTCCTTCTCTTGCTCCTTTGGTGGGCAAGTAGTTGATATCTTCTTGCGCTGCGGTAACACGACCTCCTCCTTGGGCTCTTCCAAATCATGTTGATCTTCATCTCCTACTTCTTCAATGTCAACTCTTGGAGTTGAACCCACACTTTGGGCTGGTCCTCCACTTCTCCCACTTGGGCTCACCTCCAAGAGCTTAAAATCAGCTCACACATGTAGAAAATGGGCATTAAATGACTGCGCTAAATGACTGTATTTACAGTCATTTGGGCCTAAATCTGCTGTAAATGACTGCAACGCCGAATTAGGGATTGTAGTCATTAACAGATAGTCAAATGGGCCATTTGGCCCATATGACTGCAGCTTCATCCGTACGCTCTCATCCGGCTCAGAGCCGACGTGGCTGCTGACATGGCCGGTTTTACAACGTAGTTTACCACGCCAGCCAAAGTGGGGAATGTAAATTCCGACGTGGACGTTGACCTGTAATTCGGGCGGCTGACTTTAAATCCTACGTGGAAGCGCGGGATATGACGTGGCGAAATTTGTGCACCCTTATTGTGTGACTTAAAAATGACTGGATGGTTTTTTTGGTAGTCGACGTGTTTAACTGTCGTTGGTCCACGTGTCTAGGCCATTTTTAGAGTATAACTCGTGGCAAAGTTATTGTCATGCCAGAGTCATAACAGAGACATTTCTTAGTCATTTATTATTCTGAAGCAGACAATGTGTCTAAGTTTGGTTAGTCCACGTGTGAAGGCTAGTTTTACACTGTAATTCATGCTTGGGGGGGTGATATTAGTTGTCACATCACTGTCATATCGGTGTCATTTTGAAGTTGTTGACTGCGCTAAATGACTACTCATACATTCGTACGTTTCATATCTAAGTCATACATTTGCGACCATTTGTCGGGACGGTTTAGAAAGACATTAATAGTCGTTACCATGCAGTCATTTCCCTATTCAGAGCAGTCATAAACATCGACATCATGAGTCATATACTACAGCCATATAGTCGATCTACTGTCATACATGTAATTCACGAGGCACATATAACAATCAGTATTGAAATCGCTGAGACAGAAGTTCATCATAGTATATCCACTTATGAAAGGTTTCTGCTCAGATTGTCATTGACATCAAAAGTTCGCAAGAAATGCGTTTGCACATGAAGTTCATGCCTCTAAGACTACAAACCTCTATAATTTAATGACTGTACAAAAGATGTATACCTAGGATGCCGGTACCATATATGAATCAAAAAATATATATGGACAAAAATATATAACTGTAGACATAATTACGTTCGTCATGTAATCCTATTCGAACAACGCAACATGTACACGCGTAGGTACCGGCCTTGTTGCCTGTCATTAGTACTACAAAAATTTTCAAAACTCTTGGAATTCCTTACCGCAATTACGCCTTGTCGACATGCACTATCATTTGTTGCGGCGAACGAAGTTGATGTCCCACAATGTATTGCTGCCCAAAACGTCCTTCATCTTCCACTGATCTCCCGCTGTGTTGGGCACCATAAGAGCAATCTCTGGAACCATGACGTGTGTGACATCCACCCTAAGATATCCTTCCGGTATTGGCTTCCCGTGCCACACATCCGTACCTCCTCCTAGGCCTGTTACCTTCCCGCTTGCCACCTTCTGGCGGACACTCTTCATATTCATCAAGTGAACCTCGTCGTCAACCGAGAATTTAGACTTCGAAGTCCCCTACAAACATCAAAATACACCAACAACGTCCGTCAAGAGAATTTAACGACTATCTTCGAACCGGCTGTGCCATACATCCAACAAATTCCCTCGACGTAGATCTATAGTCTTCAACGCTTGAGAACTAATTTTTCCTACAAATTTCTTAATATTCTTATGTCGAATAAATCTTGAACTTGTAAGAATTAAAATTATGAAGATGAGTTCCAACCGAGGCGACTCGTATTCTCACCTTTGCTTTCGAAGAACCTTGTCCACTCGGCAAGCTCTTTTTCTCCACTTCGGTCAACTGATCTTTGTGGCCTCCTTGAGACGAGTCTTTCAATTCCTATTACATAACAACTTAAACCATTAAAAATTTATTTCTGCTCATTTAACAGCTCTTCATTTTGTAAACGCAACAAATGTTGCATACACTCACCTTTCTGCACATCATTACGGAATGCAGTAACAGATAACAGTATGACTCCTCTGTCTATTGCAGACCAGTACTCACAAAATTAACTATCTTACCTTGTTCTTCAAAGTACCTCTGCCACGCAATTGGATCTTTGGTGTCTCTTCTGCAGACTCGCGTGGAGGACTCCGGCCGCCCTCTATTCCTTCTCCGTTCTGCGATTGGTTTATCTATTTCAATCCAGCTTGTGTTAATAAAAATTATAAGTCGCACTTACATGGTAGGCCCTCAGTACACTTTATAGCAACCTGATTCAAAGTCATCGATCTGTCCACACGAACAATCTGAATCACTTACAATAAGTGAGTTGCTACAACTCTCGAACCATGCCGTCAAATGAGAATGAAGGTGAACACTTACCTTGAGCTTCGATGACTCGTCTCGACGTGTTTGGGGACGGGATTCTGTCAGAGTAGTCCGAGTCTGTTAATTCGCTATCGTTCCCTGACACCACAACAACACAGAAATATAACGAATCAGTAATACCATTCGATATGGAGATGAGGGGATCACTTCGTTTTCCAACTCCGCCATGAAGCGTCCCCTCACCTCTAATCCTCCCCGGTGGTATACCATGTGATGTGGAAGTGGTATCCGAACTCAGTGAAATTGGTGTGCTCTCAACAACAGGAAGTTCGAGTGTACAGCAATGGTCACGCGAATCATCAGCTTTGGAAGGCACGATCGCGGGGTTGGAGTACCGAAACTCTGAGACATTGTTGGAATCAAACAAAGACTCCAACAACGGCCACAACGTTCGAAGTAAATACTCATTGTCATCAGACAACGTCTCAATCTTCGTCACATAGAATGGAGGTGCCACGATGACATTGGCTGCCGGATTTGCCAGAAGTACTCTGTCCCTGTTGTTGTCAATAAGAATAGTGTTCTCTGCGTTCCAGTGCGGAAATGTGGAATAAACCCGAGATAGATGTTTCCCCTCCAACTCTACCTTTCCATCTATGGGGTCTACAATTAGTGGGTCGTGCTCAAGTACAGACCACACAAACTCCGGTTTAGCTATATCTTCGTGACGGTTCATCTTTGACAACATTACTCCTACCATGTCGTCCATGAATTCGGGCGGTTTGGCTCCCCAAAATGCTACATGGAAATGTAAGAAACACGCTTCCATGAACCGTGTAAACCCAGGCCTTAGAACTATCCGTCTGCCTTTGGAGTTGTAACTCGGCGTAATATGAGGATTCGGATTTGGCCCGCTCAAGTTGCTACAATCTAGGAGCGTCCCTAGTATATTAAATATTATTAGCTTCCGCCCTGAACCAGGTTTCACAATGGCGGCTCTCTCAGTAGGCCTCACCTTTGCTGGTGTCGTCCATTCGGTGTATAGGTCGCGTTTAACGGTCTCGTTCTTTGATTGCTTTCGTGGACTCCGCGTATCCGTCTGGCTGGGCTCCGCCTGTCCTCGCTTTCGGCGTTTTCCTATTGGTGTTGCCACCGCCGGTTTGTCCTTCACAGCAACTGTACTCTTCGTCAATGTCGTTGCTTTTTCTGCCACTGCTTTTATCTCCTTCTTACTTAAAAGAGGCGACGGGGTCCTTTCGGGATCCTCCTCCACGCTTGCGCTTGCCACCTTCAGTGTAGCACTGTTCTTCTCAGATGGCCCTAAATCTGTACGTTTCAGACCTGTCTTTGGGGGGCTAGTCAGAGGGCTCGGAAGCGCGTGTACAGTACGTACTGCAGGAGCAAGACGCGTCCGCACATATTTCTTCGGTTCGGATTTTGTGGTGTTCAGGGATTCGCCATCCTCTTCATTCGCTCCGTCATCTGCCATAGCCGGTGCACTTTGATCAGCCTTACTGTCCTCTTTAACAGGTGTTTGATTGTCGTCGGCCACAACCGCTTTAACATGACTTTGGTCCTCCTCTGCCACATCCGCTTTTACGGGAATATCCTCCTCATGTGCCACAACCGCTTCAGCTTCAACGGCGTCTACGTTCTCCTGAAGATAAGGTTGGAGTTCATCTTCCACATACACTTCATCTTCACCAGCTTGTGTTTCGTCATTGACAGGATCCCAAACTTTATCTTGCCTTTCACCTATATCTTCAGCAGCGTCCACGTATTCTTCCATATCCTGTTGAACGTGTTGCTCATCCTGCTACATTACGATGCATACAAGTATATGACATCACTACTATATGACTGCACTACTATAAGACATCACTTCTATATGACTACAGCTCTATTACTAAACGACTGCAAGATCACTACAATATGACTACAGCATACATGACTGCAACTGTAGAATACAGAAATTGAAGAACTATTTATCATACGAAGACGCATCCCCCTGATGTGTGGTGTTCACCCACATCAACACCGTTATGCTCTTCTTCGGAGTTGCGGTCCTCCGAAATGCTTTCTCCGGACTTTGAATGCTTCTCCGGGTCTTGCTCACTCGATATACGCAATTCGGCAACGTCTTCCTTTTCCGCTCCCTGAAACTCAGCAGAAGTAATATGTTGTCGCGCCACGTCTGCACTGAGTCGCGCCGCATCCGACTTCGCCGCTCCACAACCGCTTTCTTCCGCGCATCCTTTCCTGCCATCGGATCAGTTCGACCGAGCATACAATGCTTTCAGAGTCGATAAGAAGGACTCAGTGGTGATTCTTCCGCACCAGAGGAGGCACTAGGGGCTACTTGTGTTTTGGGTCCAACGTCTTCCCAGCGATTATGGTACGTAGCATTTTCTTGATATCGTCCCCGCTGCTGTAGTAGCTTTGAAGTTTCCGATGTCGTTGACCTTCGTCTCCATGGCATTCTGACGTTCCATGATGGCCTTCATCTTTGTGTTGACCTACATTGATCAGATTACGTTGTGGTTTCAGTCATACTGAATTCCAGGTTAACATCATTGTCAATACAAAGAAACATCAGTAGTTCTGGATCATCAGACATCAATACATAAATTTATTTGGAGATATCGCTATACAATGACAATGTACAAAACCGATCTAAACTTCTGAGATCCAATCTGCACAGACATCAAATGGTTTTACGTATCTACTGGTTTAACTCCACGATGCGTACCTCTTTGTCGCCCTCTTTTTCGAGCTGCGCTTTTAAACCCTCCCGAACATCAGCAATGTCTGCGTTCTCGCCTAAGGACTTCCTCTGCATGCATCGACACTTGGACGTTATGAAAACTGTTCACAGAAACATATGTAAGTAAAAACACATGCATTCGACTTTGCAATGAAATGGAAAAATTCGCACCACTTTAGCTTCCTTCCCGTCCTTGCCTCTCCTGCCAACAAATGTCGAGTCCTTTACTTCCTGACGAGCGTTGGCCATAGTCTGGGCTTTGGCCTTCGTGCACTTCTTGTCCCAGTAAACCAACAACTTCGACCACTGCTCCGGTTGGATGTGAGTAGGACACTCGTTCTCCCCATTCTTCCAATATCTCTTCAGTCGAAACCTCTCGGACTTCATAGAGTTTTTGATAGCCGCCTTAAACGTCCGATGCGAAAGTGTGCACGGAGAGTACTCGAATTCCTCATCCAGTTTCTCCTTAATCATGGTGAGGGCTTGTGGATTCTGGCTTTCGAATTTCAGGATGCTGACATCAAGACATCTTACAAGGAGTGAACGAATTGCCTCGTCCCAAGCTGGTTTTGCTCGACAAGATGCGTCGATGGTGCCGTCTTCCTTGAGTATCAACTTGTGGGGCTTCACTCCCTTCTCCACTCGCTTTGCCTTTTCCTTGTCGTATGATCCTTTGTCCTTGCGTCCTCTGGTCCTCCTCGGAACATCATTCCCCATTACTGGGGTCGGTAGCATTGGCGGCTGGTTCCAAAACGGAGCCGACTGGTTCCAAAACGGTGCCGGCTGGTTCCAGAACGGCATTAGTTGCGGTGGTTGTGGGTTGCCAGGATGCCATGGCACAGATGATGCAGGCCATGCCTGTTCAGACCCCATGAACTGCGCCGCCTGATTGGGATCCATCTGGCTTGAAGGTGCGGACTTCAACTGCTTCCGAGGCATATTCTCAGCAACCAAGTCCGTCATGTCATCGGAATCGGACCCGGTCTTCTCGTCTGGCCGGTTATGGAGTGTCAAAAGCAATGCTGGAGAAAGCAACAACTGCTAATTTACAAGAAAACGAGACTTCTAATCATCGATCATCAATATTAATACAAAGTACAGGATTGCAGCTGTGCGAGCAGTGAGCAGAAACCGATGAGCAGTGAGCAGACTTTTCTGCTCATTGAGCAGATTTTTAATGAATATTTTAACATTTGGAAGTCATCAAAGTGTATCCAAATTTTGAAAAAAAAGATAAAGAAGTGGTGTGCAATTCCGTGGAATGTCCTAAACCCGTGGTAATGGAGGTCAATATCATCTTGATAATAGAGTGTTGCATACAGAAATTTAGTACCTCGTGGCACCGGCTAGTAGTTCAGGTCATTTGGAAATTGTAATGGAAGGACCAAATTAGGGCTGACGTCATCAATCAGCCGAGATTTTTAGTTTAGGGTCTAGGGTTGCGAGGCGTGCTCTCTTGTATTGGCCACGCTGCCGGAGGTGTATCTTCGGCATTGTGTGCTGCTGCTACTTTGTGCCATCAATACGCTGACTGAGGGCAAATTTTCTTGGAGAGTACACTAGACTGAAATATGAACACGGAGACAATCAAGTGTTTGTTTTGCCGTGTTTAGCACTTGGTATCTGGTGTTAGTGTTGGATGTGGTAGAATGTAACGATGATCAAGAACAGTGAGGGCGTGGGTTGTGGTGTAAGATTGAAAATTTATGAACTTTATGTGGAGTTCAAAGATGAGGCGATTTGGACAAAGGTATGTCAAATATTTTGCTCATTTTTAAATGCTCATTTGAGTTCCGAGTTTGTTTACTTGGAATCTTGTTCGGTGGACAGGTCCGCAATGGATGCAAGTTATGGAGTCCGTATCGTGGGCTTACAACATGTCGGCTTGATCCATGTAAGCAATCGCACGTACATAGAAATAGCAGAATTGTCGAGAAGATTTATTGTCACCTCACAAATAATTGAAATCTGGACGAGTATTGCTTGGGGAGAGTAATCCAAAAAATAGAGGTAGAAATCTGATGTACATGCATAAGATGGGAGGATCGATGTAAGGAATTATTTATGGTACTCAAGAATAAATGCTGCGTTAAGGTAGCTGTCAGCCACATTCCTGACAGTCGCCCTCGAAGCCTGCACCGAGGTGACAGCCACCTCTCGCATGCTAATCTCCGACATGTCAATGTCGCACATATGGCGTACCAAAGGCTGGTCAATAGCATGTGCCGGCTTTCAGTTTAATGGAGCGGTTGTCGCGGCTCTCAATATCTGGTCAAGGCTGAAAACTTGACTGTGGATTACAGTCAGCACGATTTGCGGGACTCATCGGTCTGCATTGTTTATGTTGGGAATCCAGCATTACTAGTTGTGCTCGATTTTGTCTTGGACTTCATCACATACCTCGTGTACTTAGTTGGTCGAAATTTGAGAGAGGTGTGTAGTCGCAAGCGCATTTGCTGCTCGACAAAGAATCTGTTAGAACTGTAGCGAGCGCAGTAAGGATCTTGTGATGGAGAGTCAATTGTCGACGTAGGTCGTAGAACCTTTTTTCTCGCACTTGAGATACCGGATGGTTAATTGACGATGTGTTTGTAGCGGTCTGGTTCACTTAGAAGCTCGGTCTGTATTTGCAGGTACTTATGCTGACAATGGAGGAGAGGACACTGACATGCACAGCTTGCGGGGAAGAAATAGAAAGTTTGGACGACCTGGATTTTCATGCGGAACTCGACGTTGTAATGTGTGCGGTATGCGTGGCATTTCAGGAGCATCGGATTGAGAGGAGCAACGACGTTCAGAAGCATGTAAGGTGGTGAGGTTCGAGTTCGATTAATTGTGAGGTGCTGCTGATTTGGAATTGGTTATGTGTAGGCAAAGGATGTCGATACGTGCTATTGGTGTGGAAAGACAGACGATCTCATCGCGTGCAGTTGCTGCGAATTATGTTGGTGCGCGACGTGCATCGTTCGTAATTATGGTGACGAACGAATCGAAGAAGTGATAGCGGCCGGAGACATCTGCTGGACTTGTTTCGTATGCTTTCCTGAACATATGCATGGTTTGCTAGATGAGGCGGCATTTCAGAAGGGATATATTGCGCTTGAACAAAGAGACAGTACTACGTCATGAAGCTTTGAAAGAAGGTGATAAAGCTATGTAAATTGAATGTAGACAATGTGGTTGACGACTCTAAGCAATGAAAATGATTGGTAATGCTAGAGTACGAATTAGATGATCTGAATAATTTGTGATTCGTGTATAGAGGGCGGTTAAAACATGATCGGAAACTTGTTGGAAATTTGGAATGCAATGGGACATGGCGGATGGAACACATGAATGCTTGTTTTTTATAAGGTGATGATTTTAAAATTACATGTCTAGTGCTGATGACTAAATTACTTCCTGCGCTGCCTCGTTTGATACTGCTAGAATGATACGATTTATGACATCGAGTGCATGCTTCTCAACTTCCTTGTGCAGTGCCTTTCTTGTAGAAATAGAGAGTTTAGACCTTCTTCGCAGCAGTGGTAGTAGTGCGCTGTCACACGAAAAAGGTGAGTTTAATAACACTAGAACTGGATACAATCGGATTCTTTAGCCTCAAGCAATGTAGTATGAACTGCGGTATAAGATAAGAAAAAACACATAATACTGAATAGTAAACTCAAAAACAACATGCTCAGGAGTCTGACTCCGAGGCGCTCAAGTCCAAGTAACGCTTCACCCCCGGATGATAACGAGGCCACCGCGGAACAATATCCGGGGAGGAGTCTGAGGAAACTACGGCGTAAGCCTCTGCTAAGCCTTCTGCGTACGAGGGAAGTCTAAAAGATACTGGAGGACTAATTTGAAGCGATGAGAGTCTATCAAAGACACTCACTAAACTGCACAAAAAAGCACACAAGATGATTAGAATAATGAAAGAAGCACTTATAAAATTCAAAAATCAATCAGGCAGTTGCGTCGCACTCACAAAATCCATCGCGATGCTCAGCCCGGATTGGAGAGTCGTCGCCATTGCCTGCGTTTGATGCAATCGGTGTGTTTGGTGGTGGCAGCGCTAGGACGGTCAGTGGTAATAGAACCTCAGTGTAAATCTCGCGGTCCCCCTCCAGAGCGAGAATGTTACGGTTGAGAGACCGCGCTGCCTGTACTGATGCGCCTGCGATTAGATAAGAGTCAAAGTTAGTTTCATTCTTTGAATTCAATGACAAAATGTGAGTAAGAAATAAGCAAATTTACATTAGAAATAAGAACCGATCACTAACCCGTCGAAGCTGCAAAGTCCAGTATTAAGCCCCGCTCAGGACACATTCCGTAAATCAGGGGCTTGAAGAAAAGCTCAGTGCGCTGCTTCGGACCTCGCCATGGCTTGCCATCCGACTTCCTCCGAAGAATACTCTGCTCGTCGATGGCGTTGAAAAGCATGTCTTGCTTGTTCAGGTCAAGTGCTGGTGTGAATGGATTGAGTTTGATGTCGAGCGGGATAGGCTGACGACGACAAGTAGATGGCAGCGCCCGCACCATAACAACGGCTTTGGAGATGAAGGTCTACACATCATATAAAATCACAAGATATGATTTAGTACTGACACACCGAAAGCAATTAATAATAAAAAGTCAATCATCTCTTAAATACAAACTTGCAACACGAATGCCAATTGCTCGGAAAATGTGCAATAGGGCCGGCAGTGCCAAATGAAGTGTCAACACCGGCAAGAGAACGGAAGTCTTGGTGGCGCTACTGCTCATTGCCACAAACAGCGCTGAACTGGTCAGCCGAAGGTGCGACTCGAGAGTACTCAGAAGAGCCGGCACTTCCTCTTGCAACAGTGAAGGTGGAACGACGTGATGCCGCACCCGAAGCTGTTGTTGGATCCGGGTGACCACACCGCAGCCCACACCGCAGCCCACACCGCAGCCCACAACGCAGCCAACACCGCAGCCAACACCGCAGCCTACACCGCAGCTCAAACCACAGGCCACACCGCAGCCGACACCGCAGCCGACACCGCAGCCCATGGAGCGATCCCCGTCGACAGTCATGCGCTCCTCGCTTAAGCATCGGAAAAACTCCCTGAGAACTGCCGTGGCTGCACGGGAAGCAGGAGCTGCCGGGGCATCAGAGCTGGCGGAGGGGGTTGAGATCGACCTACCGGGGCATCAGAGCTGGCGGAGGGGGTTGAGATCGACCTGCCGGGGCATCAGAGCTGGCGGAGGGGGTTGAGATCGACCTGCCGGGGCATCAGAGCTGGCGGAGGGGGTTGAGATCGACCTGCCGGGGCATCAGAGCTGGCGGAGGGGGTTGAGATCGACCTGCCGGGGCATCAGAGCTGGCGGAGGGGGTTGAGATCGACCTGCCGGGGCTTCAGTGAGCACTGCCGGCAAAGGCCCAGCAACGCCGACGCCGGCAGAGGGTCAGCGCATGTGGTTCGGCGGACAACGGGCAGTTGGGGCGGCAGGGCGACGGGGCTGCCGGGGCTACAAGGCTGCCAGCGCAGCAAGACTGCCGGAGCTGGCGGGACGACGGGCTCGCGGGACTGCATTCTCGATTGAATGGTGGAGCATCAGCCTGCGGAATCTCCATGGAATATTGCGGGGCATTCGGAGCCAGAACGGTGGGTGGTTGCAGCGCTTGAACGGTGAGTGGTGGCGGCAGCGCTTGAACGGTGAGTGGAGCATATTGCGGGGCTTCCGCTGCCAGAACTTCCTCGAATGCCATGCCAACAACGCCACCCGGGGAGGGTCATAGCGACGTTCATCATCACGATCGTTGCCCGTAATGGCTACCGGGGCTTCAAGGTTGCTGAGGCTGCCTAATCTCAAAGGCTGATGGGGCGGCGGGGACTCAACGCTGCCGGGACTCAATGATTTCGTTGGACTGGAGGTTCTCCGGATTGCCTACGGTCTGTCCAGGCCCTGCCGGAAATTCCAGGGGAATACGGGCACTACAACGACAACGCCGCCACCGGCACAATAATGCAGCGAGCTGGTCTTCAGTCACCAACGATGACAGGTTGCCGGGCTTGAGCGCTGCCGGTGCTGTTGATGGTTCAAGGTATTCCCGGCAAATTCCAAAACTAGACTATGCAAATTCCAGTTGGAGCCCAGGTTCCACTAATTCTTGAATCATATTTCAGTTCAATGACTAACACATTCATCACAGAAATAAAAAGCTAACTAATTGAGGAACTTACCGATCGTGCAGGGTTCAATGGGCTGCATAGAGGAAGCGAGTTGAGGATGTTCCACTCGAGCGCAATCTTGAGGTTGAAGTTCGATGTGAACGCCTCGATCTTCTTACGCACGGCATACGAATCCGGGTAAAAGATTACAATAGCCCCGTCGTCATGCAGGTACTTGTACGCAAATTCCGCGATTGTCTTCAAAAATGTTTCTTGTTCAGAATTCCAATGCGGAATCTGGTGCTCGGGATCCGAGACTCCCGGAACACGTAGACCATCTGGGTACTCCGCAAGCATCAAATCGATGCCAGGCCGACCGACTTCAGGGACGCCTTCAAAGTACAAGCGGCGACCTACGGAAACCTGGCATTCATAGATATAAGTTAACAGCAAAACTTTATTTGAATACATGTAATGGAATTGAGCAAAGCAGAGGTTGTTTACCTCAGAAATGAAGCTCTTTGCAACCTCGAACTCCTCGGGGAATGAGCCTGTCATTTTCTTCAGATCCCACCATCGCACTAACGTGTCGTTGATTATTTTGACACGAGCGCCAGTAGGAGCCCCAACTGGATGAATATCAAGCATCATACCACGAATTGCAGAAGGAAGCATGGAACTTTCGGCTGCAATCATGGTATTGTTAGCGCTTGAAGAGGACTTTCCTGAAACATGACCGAGGCGGGCTTTCTTCAGGAGCGGACCACGTTCATTCTGAGCAGGACTGCTCTGAAAGTGGTCCACAATGACCATATTGGCGTCGACTGGAGAGTTGGCACGATTATCGAGTTCGAGAGCAGCGTCCTTCGGAATCGCTTGATTACCGTTGTCAATCTTCGCGTCAAGAGGGGCGTCAGCAGGAGGGGACACCACGGGAGGACGGGGTTTGCGCTTACGCCGACTCGTGGTAGCCTGACTGTCGTCAAGGTCGATGACTGCCTTCAACTTCATAAGCTCCGGCTCAAGCTTGGAAAGAAGGTCTTCTTCAAACTCAGGAAACATACCCTTCGGCATGTCCATGTACCAACCGCATCGTACATAGTGCTGCTTCTTGTACTCCTTCAGCTGCGCAGCAGTATACATACATTTCTCATCGCTCGTGTTCGTGTAGTTCACGAAGCTCGTTGGCGACTTTGAAATCGCCTTCTGCGGGAGAAGAACATGCTTTACATATCGGTAAAGCACTCTAGAGGATGCCTTCTCGAAATTCGGCTGCTTCTCGGGAGGGTTGTTCTTGTGAACGCCCTTCCCTCCCCCTTCCTTGTTCAGCTCCTTGTCTTTGATCGAGAATTCCCTGAAAAATGCGTTTTCCCATAACGCAATTCTCATCCTCTCGACATACTCGCTCACAGTGTCGATCGGCTCATCTACACCCGGTGGGTTGTAGTTTACCACTTGCTTTCCCATGTCCATCTCGTCCTCAAAATCCTTTGCAACAGCAATGGATAACTGCGTAGGTCACATCAGAAAGAATCGTTAGGAAGAATATGGCAGCACATGAGACCAAATAGAATTGCAAAGTTGATGGACATGATACCTGAGACCACCACGTCGCCTTGTTGAGGAAATTGAGGTATGTCTGCTCACTGAACCCAACCTTGGGAAACCGCTGATTCTCGCGGAACTTGGGCGGCTTGTTCCACCGTTCCAACCAAAGCAGCTTCGTGTCGATGTCCATTGCCGAGATCGCAAAATACCACAGTTTCTCTTGGGACATCTCAATCTCCCGGAACGTCTCGTAATGCTCCTTGATGAGTTCGAGAAACCTCGGAGTATTATCAGGGTGGCAAATCGGTAATTGCTTCCTCAACTCGCTCAGAAGCGAAGTTTTCTTCTCTTGCACTCGCTTGTTGACTGCGTCGTGAATACTTGCTGCTGTGTATTTGCCTGCCTGACAATCACGCCGAAAATCTGAGGCAGCCTTCGCTGCTTCTTGGGCGAACTCCGTCTGAAAAACATTCCCATGTAAGTTGAGCATTCAATTAAATGTTGGTATCAATAAAGTAAGAGAATTGTACCTGATACAAAACGTTGCAAAGTGCACTGGCGGTGAGCTTAAACCAGGTAGACTTTGTAAGGTTTTTGAGGTTGGATGCTGCTTCTTCTTCCGGTGTAATTATCCCTTTGAAGTAAGACACATCTTGCCGCCCAATCCTCTGCACCCGGTACAGCTTGTGCACAAGGTTCAACTGCACATGACTGTTCTCCACTCGCCTGCACACGGAACAAATTAGAACAAAATGATATTGTTGTTAGATACCTGAAGCATCCAGCTTCCAACACGAGGCCGAATTAACACGCAAGATAAATAGCACGAACGAGTTGGAATTAGCACTTACCAGTTTATTTCGTGGAGCGCCGTCAACGCCGTCATGTTGTCACCTTTGAGGTCGAGCAAGATGCAATCGACCCTGAAATGCCATGATGGATCATGGGATTTCTCTGCATTGATGTATGGGTACCAAGCCTCCAACCGGTGGTTTCCGTCCCAAACATGAAACATTTTCCCAGAAAACTTGTGAAGATCAGGATCGGCTTGCAAGAATTCTTCAAATTCAGCATTTACCTTCACCCAATTAGGGCTCCACGAGGAGATGATCTCAGCCGTCACGTCCACCGTGTTCACCTTGCCTGGCTCTTTGTTGTCGTTCTCGATCGCAACGTAAAAGACTCCTTGACCTTCGACGTAGCCGACATCTCGAAAGTGATCCTGGAGCCTGGCTATGTCGGATTTCATCGCTGGCCTTACAACTGGCAGCCCCAACATTCGACAGAGCGGGATGAACATCCTTGATTTGTGAACGGGTTGGAAGCGCAACTGCTGAATTTTCGAGACACTCTTTGCAGCTTCCGAACTAACAAGGTTATTCACCTCCTTGTTCACATCGGCCTCCGAAAGAATGTCAGCTTCCGCTTGCTCTTCTTCCTCGACCTCGAGAGCAGAGAACTCGTCAGGTGGACATCCATCATTCGCAACGTCGAACTCCTTTGAGACGTTGCCCTCCGCCTCCTCCATGGCGTCATCACCAACTAATCCTCCATCTGCAAAACAACACATACATTCAAGTTGATACAAAAGGAGATTGTGTAATAGCAATAACCAACAGCCCCTTTGCCGGGACATCGTAATCGAGCTCCTCCGAGACGTGCAGCTAATCTTCCGAAGAGGTGTGCCGGGATTCGTAGCTCAACGAGAAATTGGTATGACGATGTAACGTGCGGTGTGTTGAGACTCTCATTGCCTGCATCTCGAAAGCACCAAGCTTCACCTATTCCACATGTGCTTTCCTTTAGGCATCGAATCACAATGTTCCCTTGAAGCTCTGTGCACGGCTAGCTTAAGGATGCTGACGAAGGCCAAGATCACGATCTGCTTCCCAAACATCACGACACAATCAGTGCGGCGTATAATATCACAAATCCTGGAATGGTTCATTACAAGATACTAGCCCATTTTATTGTAATTTGGATGCACTCTGGAGCCAGTACCGCCACTCAGGGCTCTCACTGGGCAAGCGTCCAGGTGCAAGAGTCCCGGCCGCCCCGCACACTTTCTACGCACAATGGACACATCCTGCTCTATACAACGAATATAGGCAAGTCCACGGACGGTAGGCCGTACCTTGTAGCATCTGCATTCATGCTCAACGGGGGCTGCGAGCTTACGGCTTGGTACACGATGTAAGTGCTCAAGATCTGGATGTAGTCAATGGCCAGTGCCGCCACTCAAGACTGCTCTAGCTCAACCCGAAGCGTGAGCAACCATCCACGACGTTGCAGCTGCCTTCGAAGAAGCCTGTGCCACAACGAGGCCTGTGTCATTCTCGATGCTTGAGTCGCGACCCACGAAGCCTGTGATGCCGCCACGAAGCCCGCAACGAAGACCCACGAAGCATGTGACTGCCCGAGCCATTCCACCGGACCTATGGGCAGCCACCCACGAAGCCGATGCCGCGAAGGGGCCTGTTCGGAGAGGACGCCAGTGCCAACGATGCAGGTTTCCTTGCAGGATGCCCGTGCCGCCACACATGACTAATAGGTGAGTACTCTCACCATTTGGACTCTGGACTCAGACACTAAACACAATGGCATATGTGTGTCATTACTGCAGATTGTTGACGTAGATTGTTGACGTCATGTTGACAAGTTTTTGCCACACGGTTCATTGGACATTTCGATTCACCAACTTCCAGCACAGCTTCTCGGCTTGAATTGCCATCTCTGCAACAAGTTGACATCTCTCAGCATGGCCAAAGTATCAAGCTAGTATCTCACACCTAGTACATCACAAAGCTCTTCAGTCTAAGATCTGGTGAACTAATGGTGAACTAATACTTGCTATGGACATCCCATGTGGAATGTCAAGTATAAAATGCAATCAAGAGTGAGGGAATTCTGTAAATGGATATACAAACCTGACCATGCGGCTTCTTGATTTGACCCGTTCATGATACATACAAAGAAACCACCGGAGCGCAGAATGCGATCAGCCTCGAAAAGCAGAGCTCCATCTGCTAACCCATTTATCCACCAATAAGGTAGTGTTCAAGAATGAACCGGGTACACTCAAAACACCTCTACCGCAACTCGAGAATGAACCGGGTACACTCAAGACACCTCTACCGCAACTACGCATTCATGCTCAACGGGGGCTGCGAGCTTACGGCTTGGTACACGATGTAAGTGCTCAAGATCTGGATGTAGTCAATGGCCAGTGCCGCCACTCAAGACTGCTCTAGCTCAACCCGAAGCGTGAGCAACCATCCACGACGTTGCAGCTGCCTTCGACGAAGCCTGTGCCGCAACGAGGCAAGTGTGCCACTCTCGATGCTTGAGTCGCGACCCACGAAGCCTCTGTTGATGCCGCCACGAAGCCCGCCACGAAGACCCACGAAGCCTTTAACAGCCCGTGCCATTCCACAGCCACCCACGAAGCCGATGCCGCGACGGAGCCCGTTCGGAGAGGACGCCAGTGCCGTGACAAACGACTTAGGTTTCCTTGCAGGATGCTCGTGCCGCCACACAAGACCAATAAGAAGCCAACCACGGAACCTGTGCCGCCACGGGCGACTACTTAGCACCTACCAGCGAAGCAGGTGCCGCGACAAAGTCCTTCCCAACAACAAAGACATTTCCGATACAGACGAAGCAAATGATGTTGCTATGGAGACCCGTGTCGTCACTCACTACGACTGAGCAACAAGCAACGATGCCTCTGCCGCCACGATGGACACCTAATTAGCCTCTGACGAAGCCAGTGCCGCGCTGAATCTTATTCCAGCAAGAACGCGAGTGCAGTTACCATTGAAGCAGGTGACGTCGCCGTGGAAAGCCAGTGGCGTGACAATCGACGTCGATGACTTTGTGAAAAAGTACGTGCCGCCACACGAGACCAATCAGAAGCCACCCACGAATTCTCTGACGCAACCAACTACGCCTGAGCACGAACCTTCGAACCTGCGCCGCGACGAACATGTTCAAGGAACGAACACACTGCCGCCCCTAAAGTGGGCCTGCCGCCACCTCGAATGCCTCTGCCGGCAACCGCATAGCCTCTGTCGCCTTCTCAAATCACCATCGTGCATCAATCTCAGTGCATTGCGTGGCTAACCGCCTAAAAAATAGGCACTCCCGAGCCAAATGAATGTCTATCGGAGCCAATGAGGTGTCCTCCGGGGCTAGGAATGGGAATGCCGGGGCTGAGGAGGGTCTGCCGGAGGCATCGGGGGTTCTGCCGCTGCCGGCACTTGGGGAGGGGTACCACACGAGGAATGCATGAGAATCGCGTGCCGGCACTTATGTCCCTCCCGGACATCCGGCCATCCACTAAACTCCCGGCCATCCCTCCAGGCTGTTCAACATCCTCCTCTCATCCCCTAACTGCTGCGAGCCCGTGCCGCCACTTACGTCGACATACAGCATCTGCCTCTGAATCTTCTTGAGGATTTAGTGTACCTTGTTGATGTTGTCGAACGACTGTGCCGCCACTCCATCCATCCGTGTGAGAGTGTATCCACGTCGAAGCATCAGGTCCTTCTTCATAAAGTCCAGCGAGATCTGCGACTTCAATCCACGCACCAGATCAGTCCCATGAAATCAATGGTGCATTCAATTGGCACCTCTACATTCTCCGCTCTCCGAGAGCTATCAGCAAGGACTCGACCATCATACATTCATCACTCCAACTCCCTCTTTCAAAATGACTCGCACACATCCAGATCACATGAACTGATTGATACACCGCTCCGGAATCGTCAATCCTACCTTGTAGCTCTCGTGGTCATCCTGGACAGGGGTTCTCGCTGTGATTCAGTAACAACGTCAACGGGGTCGAGATCCGCTCTGAGCCATTGCCGCTACCTTAGGCTAAGTACAGCATGTTCCCATGCACCCATTTGCCCGAATCGGCTAGCCTGTGCATGATGCCTAGGCCCTGTGCCGCCACTCAGGACTCATGAGCGAGTGTACCCCCGAAGCCCCGTGCATATTTCACGTATTTTGAGGTCGCTGTCGAATGCCTGTGCCGCCACTCATCTATCCACGAATGAATGTCCCGAGATCTGCGTATTAAAACCAAGCACCAGATCAGTCCCATGAAATTGGTCCAGCATTCACATCCACATTCTCCACTCACCGCATGCTCTCAGAGAAGAAGCGGCCAACAAACACACTTACACGTATCCGTGTATCCAATTGCTCATATCGGCTAGCCTGTGCATGATGTCTAGTGCCTGTGCCGCCACTCAGGACTCATGCGCGAGTGTCCCCGAGCAAGCGTCCCGGCAACAACCGCCATAAACTTCACAGCGGCTTGCTCTCATCCTCCCCTCATCATCTGGCAGCTGCGAGCCCCTGACGCCACTGAAGTCGGTATTCCATGCACACCTGAACCCCGTGCAAATCTATCGTAGCTTGTGGATGCCGTCGAATGAGTGTGCCGCCACTTTCTTCTATCCTCTTGCGTGTGTCCTGGGAACGGCGAAGCGACACAAAGTCCACCGAGACCTGAGACTTTAATCCACGCACCAGATCAGTCCCATGAAATCATTTGTGGATTCTATTGGCACCTACACATTACCTGCTCTCCACGAGCTTTCAGCAAGGACTCGACCATCATCATTCATCACTACAACTTCCACTTTCAAAATGCCTCGCCCACATCCTGCTCCCATGAACTAAATGCTGCACCTCCCTGGAATGGTCAATCCTACCTTGTAGCTCTCGTGGTCATGCTGGAGAGGGTGCTCGGTATCTATTCCTTCTTGCCGTTTTCCAGTAACAACGAGTAGGAGCTTCGAGATCAGCTTAGTTCACCATGTATTCATGTACGCAAATGCCCATTTCGGCTCGTCTGAGCGAGCTGTGAAGGGCCTCTGCCGACATTCAAGGCTCGGGCGTGAATATCCACGAGCAAGCGTCCGTAAATCACCGCCAACACTTTCATAGCGCCATCACAAAGCCTCTCATCGCTTAGCACCGTGGTGATACTCTATGTACCCTCGAAGCCATGTGCAAATTAAAGCGAATCTTGCGGTTGCTGTCGAATGCCTGTGCCGCCACTCTCAAGTATCTTCATGCGAATCTCCCGTGCACGTCGGAGCATCAGGTACTTGTTTATAAGGTCCAGCGAGATCTGCAACTTCAATCCACGCACCAGATCAGTCCCATGAAATTGGTGCTGCATTCTCGTTACACATCCACATCTCTTCCCTCCGCAAGCTCTCAGCCCACACCCTGCCATCACACGCATCCTACAGACATCAAACACTTGTGCACATTCACGGAAAGGTGATACGTACACTCGAGCTCTGGCCGCTGTTGACGCCTATAGTCTCAGGCTCGAATGTCAGCCCACCCCACACTGGTCGTAGGGAGCCAATCGCGGAAGAATGTTGGTCACGACGTGTCCCGATAGCCGGAATTTGTCTTCATTGTTGCATTGCCCCGAGCCCGCCAATCTCTCTAGTTCCGGCATACTAACCTCCCTTCTAAATTTACAACAGAATAAATGAAATGATAGAGTTCAATGTTCTTACCGGGAGAAGTATCTGGAGTGTCATGAATACGAATGACTCCAGATGGGACAGGTGTACTTGCTCCAGGTGACGCAATTTCTTCGGCGTCCTCCCCCGAAAGAGCTGGTGATCCAACAGATGCATTCTTCGACGTGGCATGGTCCATATCGACTGGCGACCCTTGCGTCATGGCTTGACCTGCAAAGAAGTCAACGGTCCTTTCTAAGTCTTCCATAAACACGAAAACACGGTCACTCTACTTCTTGCTCGCCGTGAACCTGCATAGCCACGAGAATAATACTTATCAGAGTAGAATCTTAGAGGCCAAGCTCGGTATAAATACAAGTTCTGAAATCTAGGCTGCATTTCAAACATGTGCCAAACGATCCTGCAACCTAGGGTTCGCTCAGACTCGTTCGCTCAGACCTCTGTGTCTGTGACTGGGGGATGTGCCGCAACGTCAATGATCCAGAAATGAAGCACCAGTTGCCGGCAAGGTGTGTTCGCTGTGCCTCAAACAGTTATCGCAGTGTCCCTCAAACAACGCCGTCGAGTACTCCGGTACCTCGTGACGACTCCGGTACCTCGTGAAGCTGGCGAAGCGAGTAGCCGATTAATCCGAGGAGATGCCGTTTGCGCCGTCGGGACGGCTTACGTGGCTACGAGCTGCAGCAGGTGCCGGCGAGGGAGTTATCCGACCAATCCTTCAAATCCCAACTGCGCCGTCGACATGTCTGAGGAGCCGCCTCGATGAAAAGCTCTGCGGCGCGGCGGCACTGCGTCGATGAAGCACTGCGGCGCTGCGTCGATGAAGCACTGCGGCGCTGCGTCGATGAAGCAGGTGGCGCCTCAGCGACGGAGGCCACCTCGATGAAGTAGGTGCCTCTGCGAAGGTCCCTCGATGCAGCAGATCCGCACTACCGCCCCGATGAAGCTTGCCACCTCTCCGATGGCGCCGCAAAGGCTGTGATCTTGCACTGCCTCTCCGATTGCCAGTCCACTGCTTCTCCGACTTGCACTCCAGACGCAGGACCTCCCAAACCCTAAACCCCTAAGCGTACTTCGAAACGGTGAGAGTATCGTGGTTGTGCCAACAGGGGTTGCTAGAATCCTTTGTGCATAGGGCAGCCCAAGGTACGATTGGCCTCGAGCAACGTTTACTGGCGGAAGGCTGCCGCGACAATATCGCGCTCCCAAATGGGCCGTCGGTAGTGGAGAGGACGATTGCGCTCGTGCGATGTCAATGATGAAGGGCCGTTGTGGTCATTCACAGGGTGATCGCGATCGTCTTAACGGGTACAACTCGGCATCAAGCTCAATGCTCCGTCCCGAGTGATTTTGTTGTCCATCGTAATCACGTATATCGATAACGACATTTACCAAGAGCAATAATCCTCAACTAACAAAAAATCAATTGATCGCGTAATCGTTCCTGTCTATGTTGGCTTAGAATACTTCTTACCTTCTTCATCGTCCTTGCTGCTGCTCGTTTCATCTTTGTGATTCTCCATGTTGAGACTCTTTTCAAGCTCACCCTCACTATCCTGCATATGTATTATCAAATGAGCATGTCTTTTCAAACATTGAATCTCAGATATTAAAGAATATGAGCAGTCATGCCTGATTCTTGCGCCTGGTGTACGTAGTTCGAGCGCGCCCCATCTGTGAATCCAAGCCCAAGTTCTCTAAAATCGGAAGTAAAGCTTTCGCTGTATCGCCTATATCGACTGTGCTGCCCCGACTATCTTTGTTCTTCATCTGCCTCGCACTGGATCGCTTTTTCGAGAAATACAAGCGACCCCCAGGTACTCTTTTTTTCCGTTTCTTACTTCTAGCACTCTTGCTACTTTGATCATACTCAGCTGTATTTCGCGGCATCACTAAGACATACCTCCTGATGTGTAAAGCCCGGCAGATGCTCGGTTTCTTAACTCTAGGAGGTGTCCTATATGTCTACTGACACTACGTGGACAGAAACCTTTAATTCTATGCACGTTTCCTTAAAAAAACGGCGCTGTTTTCTAATTACTTAAGAAGCGTCCTTGTAACAAACCGCCGTCTCTCTTACTTAACTCTCATTAACCTCTAATCGTCAGTGCATGCCCCTGGGGCTTGGTATCCACTGTATTTTCAGAGGGGCTTGTCATTTAAGGGTGAACACTTCAAAGTAGCCGTCTTCGTTCGAAAGGCCTCAATATTTTATTCTCTGCATACCGGGCCATCAATGGCTGAAGAGGACATGAAACCGCCCATGGGATTTATTGAGCCATAGTATCCCACATCCTATATTTTTTGGGTAGACCCTTTAATAATTTTTCCGGCCCATGCTTATTTCTGTGATCTGTCAGTTTACTAGAATGACGTCCATTGAGTACGCTTCCAAGGCCATCAATGTCAGTGGAGACTCCACTTCGATAGTTCATAGTACTACCACTTATAGCACTTATTATCCTCGTCAGCTACTATTATTCTAAATTTGAACTGGTTTCGAATGAACTGCAAGCTTGTCTAAGTAGTGCTTGTTGCATGCCTTGTTTGTGTGTTGTGTTTCTCACGAATGGCAACGATTCGAGTAGATGCTGGGCGAGCCCCTTTACGTGTACTACCGCAATTTGATGGTCGCATTGTCGTAACTGCAAGAATGTTGGCTGCAAAGTTCAATTTGGGACTAGATTCGATCTTCCTTGAGGAAGAAGTCATGGATGATGTAGGCAAGTTGTCTTATACTGTGCACATGGAGCCCATCGTCGAGAAAGATGTATACTAGATATTACAATCCTCGCAGAGACGTCGTGTTGAAGTCTTTGTCATCCAATCTCATCCGGTAGTTGTAACGTCCGTGTCGGAGTGCGAGGTCGTCCCGTCATGTGCAACGATGACCCCTATTATCAAGCTAGATGATAGTGATGTTGAGTCTTCAAAAGAGACGGTTGTACCAGCTTCCCAGGATTCTCACCTACTAAAGACTAATCAAACTATGTCGGTAACACATTCTCCTTCTAAGTCCGAGAGTTTAAGCAAGAAGCCTCCGCGTCCACCATCAATCAAGGAATCTGTCGGTCTTTGTCACATGCATTCGAATCAGCGATTCGGGAAGGGGGCCAAGAGCGAACTCGTAGGTTAGATCTAAGTATGTATCGTACTCATTTGTTGATTCTTGCCGCCCCAAGATGACGACAATGTAATTTTCGAGTTTCCCCCCACCTCCGGAAGCCAAGACAAACTCGCGAAGAGATCGTTGGGGATGGACAAGCAATACGACGGTCACACATGGTGCCATTTGCGGACTCGAAACATTCAAAACGACCATGGTCTTACGTTCGCACGGCGTCTTGTCTTTGGTCATTTGCGATGTGAGAATCCAGTGCGGATTCCTTCATAGGCCCGGCGAGCCGATGAGATAAATGAGAAGTTGTGGGATGGCTTTGCAAAGAAGCCGTTCCTTGGGAAATGCCGGACTACTGAGTCGACTTTGGTGTGCGCTATATGCAAGGCAAAACCGACTTGTATTCTCGCAATGCTCGCTATCATGTATTATGTCACGGGTGATACCAATACAACAGAGCATGTATCCATATTGGATACCACACTCACCCGGTAGGAGAAGGTACATGTAGGAAGTCCTTAGAGCTCCGTGACCAATTGTTAAAGGGTGCGCTTGAAAGATCACCGAAGGCCTCACCCTCTGCGATTGCATTGTCTCGCAAGCACGGAGTTCCTTGAGATTACCTATTGAAGAAGGATGGCGAGTCCCAATCATTCTTAACGGAATCGAAATGCGAGGATGTTATGTTCAAGTTTGAGAGCTTCACGAGTCCCACTATTCGACACAATGTGTCCCACTTGTAAGGATGGGAAGGAAGGGCATAATCGATGGAGTGTGCGATTGAGAGGCACCTCTCGGTGGCCCTATGTGCGGGAGAGAACGATTTCTGGCCAAGGTAGTAAGACCGACAAGGTGTTCGTCTTCAAAATGTCGGAGATCGGACCGGGATCTGGCGTTGATCTCGTTAAGAGAATGCAACCAGGAGGGGATCTGGAGCATGCATGGGTGATGTTCGATCACGTCAAGCGCATCAAACGGTACACAACTTTGCCTCGCCACGCGTTTACTCACTCAGATCGCAAGGTGATGACGATTGCAATCTGCGATATGATGTCGGAAACCCAAGATGCTCAATCATACCTGTGGAGAGGGATCAATGCTGTTATGGCTGAGCACGGGGTTCACAACGTTAATTTCGCGGGATTCATGGTCGACGGTAGCGCAGCTAACCGGAATGCTGTTCGAGAGATCTACGGTTCAGGTGATAAGACCGTTCCAATGCCTAATAAGGAACGCTCATGTCTACTACATTGGACTACTTGCATGCAAAGAGCAACAAACTCTTACATTAAGCCCGAGCTTCGAGACGAGCACAAGCGAATCTGTACCCAGTACAAGGACGCGCGCACATCTGATGAAGCGGAGTCCCGATACATGGCGATTCGTTCATGGTGGTCTACGAGTGGAGCAGCAAGTGACTCTGACATTCGTGCGCTAGACAACTGGTTGGCATGGTGGCACTTCCGATATTGGCAGTGGGGCGGATACATGAACATGGTATGTTCTATCACGTTTCATCATTACTTTTTCGATATTCTGTCATATCAACCTACCTTTAAATTATTGTCACGTGTTTCCAGTTCACTTACTCCATATTGTCATCTTCTCCAAATTTTGCTGTTGCAGGATCTTACAGAGGAACAAAGGGCGGAGATGCCGATGTGCAACTTGTCAGAGACTGTGCATGCCTCATGGAGCAAGCAATCTGGCAAAGCTTGTGATAACATTTTTGAAGCTACTATTGAAGACTATTGCCGGGCCTTTGTTCAGTGCACCCGGTACAATGCCTACGACAAAGGTCGGGGATCAGGTACTGGTCCCACTAAAGAGGAGTTGCGGTTCCGCGCGGCAACACGCTCTGCTACTACGACTGGTAATTTGAAGTCAGTATATCGGGCAATGGACCTCATCCCTGGAGCGGAGAAATTTCTCAGTGGAGCCGCATCGTTCGCAGGAGAAGAGATTTTTGGATCCACGAAGCGGAGGCTCGATGCCGAACCAGGCTGCGACGACGACTCTCACCGGTTCGACAAGGTCAACTTTTCGCAACCAAAGACTATGAAGACTCGGCAACAAGGTTCGCCTTCAACTCCGATTCAGCTCGAAGATAACGGTGACGACGACGATGATGACCATGTTGTAGAGGAGACAACACATGTTCCATCACGACCGGTGGAGCACGTCACGAAGGTTTTGGAAGAGGACTGCTCACCAAAGATGTGGCACATTCGCCGCCTACCTTCAGTGGGTTCCCGTATTTGTACCGCCATAGTTCCCGACTCCAACCGAAAGTGCAATCGTGGGCTTCAAAATGGTGATCCTGCTCCTGCATACCACGGCGTGAAGCATGTCCGCTCTAAGAACAAGAATTATGCACAATTCTTCTATTTCTGTGCAGACAATGTTGCAGGGTGCGTAGCGGGGAAGCGGCGGAGGTGGTTCCCTGATTCGCCCAAGGTTCCACGTATCTGGCCGGTGTTAAAGGGAACTAACCTCACGACGCGCGAGATTTTGACTTTGGAGGATGCAGGATTCCAGCTGCAACAGAGACCACCTATGCCAAGCGAGAGGCAGTTCGGCGATGACATGGCGATTGCCGCGAGTATTGCAAGCATTCCAAAGACCGGAGAAACCCGATAAGTTCCCGAACATACGAAGCTCTCGTCCTTGTCGACGCAACGCTACAAAGAGTGGTGGCGACCGAGCAATTAAACAAGTGGGAATCGGCAATGCTACTCGATGTCCAGCTGACACGGATTATGTTGGTGCCAAGCCCGGGACTCGGGGCCGTCATTGATTTCATTTCTAAGAAAGGTCCCGATCAAGATGCTCAGAAATACAAGGTCAGCATTGGTACATTTCCTGAGTGTACTTGCCCTAGCTTTACAAGCATGTACGTCAAGTTCAAGTCGCGTGGATCCTATGCAAATTGCAAGCACCTGTACTACATTTACCGTGTGGTTTGTGGCCTTGATCGTGAGAGAGATCGGTTTGTCCATGCTCCGACTCTTAGTTTCAACGAGATCAAGCGACTTCTCCTAGGTGGAATTGTCCAATGTGTTCCGCGCACTTGATGCTCTTCTAGAGGTTACGTATGGCAATGTAGAGAGCTTTAAGTTGATATCGTGGTTTAAACAACATTCCACATTAAAAGTAAAATGTTGCTTTGATTTGATATGGAGTCACTATATACCGACATATATAAATATATATATATATATCAATATATCGAGCCAAACTATTCTATGTCTCGTAAATACTTCACACCTCTATATTCACATTGAAATTATACTCACCAACGGTTACTATTATCTTCACTACATTCCTCTACGGCATCTTCCCAAATGGATGGTGATAGTGGAGGGTCGTACTTCTTTGCAGTGTCTCGAACGCTTCCCATGTCTTCGTCAATTCGGTGTACGTCTTTGTTGTCACAACTGAAGCACTTCCAAATCTCTGTAGAGCGTTGGATGTCTACTAAGTACTCGTCACCTTTGTTGTTCGACACACAACCAGTACACCACACCTTCGGACAAGCTCCACGACTAACTAATCATATTGTAGTGATGGTGAAGCACCAAGCTCTATACTCTTCCTTCCCGACCTCATTCTCGCCATACACAAGTGGAAAACGAATGGCACCAATTGTGAGAGATCATTATATTGAACAGAAACTGTAACATCAGACAACACAAGATGTCCACAACACATTCCATTCTGTGACATTCCTACCTTAGTCCACTTCTTCTTTGCGTAGTCTGCACGGCATTCACAACAGAGACCAACTGCAAGACGGGGGTGCTGCTGAAAGGAAATCTGAAACCTAGTATCCCCACAAGCGGAACAATCGTAGGTTGGACCACTGAGGGTGACCGAAGCCATACTAAAGAATCCCAGCGTTCTAGCACCAAGAGCACACAGAAATGAACTTTCCGTGGCCACTCTATATACTTATGTAATATGATCTCTCAACCACTCGTTTGTCAACCACTCCTTTGTCAGACAATATCTACTTGTCAGTAGATCATAATCTCCCACGAAGATTTCTAGAATTTACAAGTGCGCTACGTCCAAAGCCTTGTGTGCCGGCCCCACCAACACGCGCTAGGTCCACCGCGCCGGCCCCACCAACAAGCGCTACATCCATCGCGTTGTGCGCCGGCCCCACCAACAAGCGCTACGTCCATCGCCTTGTGCGCCGGTCCCACGATGGGCTTCGCCGGAGCAAGCTTAGGGTCCGCCGGTGTCATACATGGTGAGCCGGCGCGGTGGGATCCACATTTGGGTGCTCCCCGTACTTTGCCGGCCCATGACCACTCGCGGCGGGTGCTGGGCTGGTGGCAGTAGACACATGGAGGTGCCGGCGGTGCATGCTCGGCCCCCCTTTCACGGCCACTGCCGGCACTTTGCTGCGCAGCCGGCCATTGCCGAGACTTGAGCAACACCTCCATATGGATGCCGGGACTTATGAGGTGCTCGGTCTTGCTTACATGCCACTCTACTGACGTCCAGCACATGCTTATATTGGCCGGCTAGGCGCGTGCCAAGGCAGAAACATGTGCGTCCAAAAATGCTTTCATTGTGTCCGTAATTTACACGCAATTGAAAATATGGCAACGCAAAGTGTGGTGCTGTGGCAATACAGTTTGAGCAGCTGTATCATGACATGAGAGCATTGGGACTTATCGTACCCACTGAGGCTAGCATTCCCAAGTTCATAAGCGGCGTTATCAGACCTTCACAGTACCTCGAATTCTTCTACTAGGAAGGAGCTGGCTTCTTGAAATACAAGCCTCTTGAAAATCATCACGATTTTCCGAAATACTTACCATCCCCATTCAGTATCCTCCAGGTACCGTCATTCTTCTTCTGGGGATTCTTAAGCAGTCACGCAAGGGTCCTCGCAGTGCCGAAGTCTGTAACATGTATATCAAAATTCTAGCACATTCGAGGCCAACGCACATTCTTTAAGTAAGCCGTGACCTTACATCTACTATTACTATCAAACAGAAAAGCCGCGGTGGACTTGAACTTCACAGCATCGAGTCAAGCAGTCAAGGAGGAGTCCTCAGCAATGCTGAAGACTGAAACTTGTATTTAGAAATCCGAGCACATTCACAGCCAACTCTCATTTCAAATGTGAGTTGTAGCAATCCAACTGCTGTAACTAAAAGCGCTACTCGTAGTTGGAATCACTATCAGAGTCACTGCTGCTGCGATCACCAGCTTGGTCAATGAATTCTACGAAATCCTCCCAAATCGTCTGCAGAGGCACTATCTCATACTTGTTGCAGCTGAAGCACCCCCAATTTTTGCCCGTCATGTCCTTCAGGTAGTCGTCTCCCTTGTTCCGTGCGATACACCCTGCACACCACGACTTGTTACAATAATCACACGGGATCACAAACTGAATTCCCCCACACCAATTGCATTGCTCATCATCGTACTGCGCGTTCTTCGTGAACACAACGTCGTCCAACACAAGTTTGCACGAAATGCATATGCCAACACCGAGACGAGGATGCTCCAACAAACAAGCACGGATTTTTTTCTCCCCACACGCAGTGCAAGAATAAAGATACAAGGGATCGAAATCGGCCGAATGCCCCGCCATTTGATCCACAACAGCAAGAGTAAGAATTTTCGAATGAGAGAATGAGATGGCCAAGGACTTGCTTTGAGATGGTTGCAAACCTGCTCTTCCATTCTTGTATATACCAAGAGGGCACCGGATTTCATTGATCTCACTTCGGAGTCCAATCCAACCTCACCAACCCATCTTCACATCAGTGGCAGCGCCGACCGGAGCGGCAGCACCGGCAGCTTTGGCAGAACTGTACCCTCCAAGGCACCGACATTCCTCCAACGAATCGGAATCGGACACTTCACAGCACCGACACAGCACCGACACAATTTCGCATGACAATGGACATAAAATCTCGAGCAAAGATCGCATTCTCTTACATTTTCACGAGGTCGGGCGGGGACTCAAATCACTCGAGCATCATTTCCTTCCATCCGTACCCCGCAATCAAAATAAGCTCCAACATGGCACGATTAAGTGGGACGTTTTCACCGACACTCCGACACTCCGACACTCCTTATCACTTGACCCATCCCCTCTCATGAATTTCAACATCACAACGAATTGGAATCCGACACTTCACAAAGACCGACACAATTTCGCATGACAATGGACATAAAATCTCACCGCAACATTTGCATTCTCTTACATTTTCACGAGGTCGGCAGGGACTCAAATCACTCGAGCATCATTTCCTTCCATCTGTACCCGCAATCAAAATAAGCACCAACATGGCACAGTTAAGTGGGACGTTTTCACCGACACTCCGACACTCCTTATCACTTGACCCATCCCCTCTCATGAGGTTCAACATTACAATGAGCACCGACATCTTGTTCTAAGACCATGCTCTTTACTTCACCAACGTCACGGTACATGGGGCGTGTTCACTGGCCGGCCGGTTTGATAATCGAGATTGATTTTTTAGACACGATGATGCTCGGACCGGCCTCCACACGGAAAATAAGAAATTTGTTTCAGCTCCAATTCAGCATTTTAGGGGTGCCGAAGTGTGAGCTTGTCGTTAGACTGTATAACTTGAAAAATTCACGCAGTGCCATCCACTGTCATGCAGCCCTCAAAATCATGCTCGGCCTTAAAGGGTCGATGTGCAAACAGCTGATTCAGGGCCGATTCACACCTAGTGGTCGGGCCAAGTTTTCTTGGGGCCAATTGCTTGAAATTTCAGCCCGTTTTTGGGATGGGGCCGGCCTCATGTCCTCATTATAATATGATTAGAATGGGAGCTGATTTTCCCATATGTAATGGCCTTCGGGCCAAGAAGCCTGGCCATTTCAATAAAGTCCAATAAAATTCAGCACTTCTCAAAAAATGGACGGATTTGAGTTGGTGAAAATAAAATTTAAAAAATAATAAAAGGTTTTTTTAGACAAATCTGACATTGGCTTTCCATTCTCGATGCACCCAATTCACCGAGCTCAGGCCATGTCAGAACTTGCATTTCTTGATTAAAAAAATTCTGCCACCAAATTGGCCCGGCCTTTAGGTGTAAGGGGGTTGAGCCAAATTTTTGCCTTTCGGCCAATCACGAGTGAGGATTTCAGCCCTCAAACGGGCTGAATTGGCCCGTCCCCTAGGTGTAAATTGGCCCTCATGGAGGCAATTTACCACGGATGTAGGGTCTGGATTGGAATTTAAACCTTAAAACTGTGGCATTTTGACAATTGGTCTAAATTCCAATTCCAATTCTCCACGGTTGTAGGGTCTAAATTGTTATGTACCGGCACTATTACCACGGTTATAGGGGTACACTCATACAAATTTTGTTCGAATAAAATCATTTTATATTCACTTTTGGACCAGAATATTCCCTCGAAATCTGCTCAATGATAGTAAAAATCTGCTCACCGCTCACCGCTCACCGCTCGCACCGTAATCACATTGATACAAAGTAGGCTGCAATATGAAAAGCAATTAGAAGTGAAGGACTTACCTGTAGTACCGTGGAGGTCATCCTTGCTGCTGTCGTCAGAGCTTCCACCTTCATCGGATCCCGACATTGTTTTGCCCTCGATATCTTCCGGACGTCGTCCGCCTACGACCTTCGAACCTTCCGTACCGGTGTTGCCTGCTCCCACCAACCGCGCACTGCGACGCACTGGTGTGGTTGCGTCGGCTACCAAAGATCGCCTCCTCTCATTCGGTTCTTTCGCTGCTGGCCTAGAAGCGATGGCGGAAGCATAGAAAAATTTACAAGAAAATTAAGCAAACAACTTTCCCGCTAAACCGTAAACCTGGCTATGGTGTAACTTGACTAGACAGAGGAGAAACTAACAACACAAGCGTAGCAAAAGCTCCGGGAAAGCAAGTCGCGATTGCAGGGCCAGTTAAAATTGGAAGGGGGGGGAGAGACAACATCATAGCCACACGATTTTGTAATGATGAATGAGATCTCGACATTTGTGACGAAAAGATATGCTAGTGACACTGAGTGACCCACTTGGCCACGTAATGACTAAGCTATCACTTCACATGAGGGCTTCTCCGTCATCCTCGAGTGCGCAAGGTGGGCAGGTGCTTCTGAGCCATGGCCTCCCAACCTTTACTGAAAATTCAAATTATGTTGTGTTACATTTTTTTTTAGGGATGTCGTCGCTCTATTCAGCAGTAATTGACAATGTGGAGTGAGTTTTCTAACTTACAGGGATGCAAGTGCAGTTTGCACATTTCTAAACGCTTCAGAATTCTGCAGGAGCTTAACCCTGGCGTCTCGTTGCTTTTCATACTCTGTCTTCTCGCCGTCATCGTCCTTCCGCTTCGTCTTTTTTGCTTGACCCATCCTCAATATCAAAGTGCGAACAATCACTACGTGATTGTAACCTGCTACAGTAGGGCGCGTCTCCGTAGGTCGAGCACAGACTTGATTGACGAAGGCACTGAAATCGGGTCCAATTCGTAATAACAGAATGCTTGGGCTAGGGGAAAAAAAAAAACAAAACAAGACACACTGAACGCACTGTCGAAAATCTCTGTGTAAGGACTGTAGTCACTGTGCGTACAAAAAGGAGGGCGGTGAATTCTGGTGTTCTTGAAACCCCGGCTTCAGAAAAGCAGGTAAACGGTGTTCGTCTTAAGATAAGGTAGATATCACTCTTTAATGCGTCGGCATTATTGGAGAGATACTGGAAGCAGAGTAGGTGTCCAATGAACGTTTTAAGCTAGTCATTACTGAGTCATTTCTTTGTGACAGTCTACTTATTTTCCTCAAAGAGTAGTCATAAATTGGATTAGGCTGAAAGGGTACTCATACAGTAGTCACCACTTCGTTTTCCAATTCTACGCAAAGTATATATCTCTAGTTTCAGGGTTTTTATTTAAAGTTTTCGTTCATATGTTGCAGTGTATGTTGTAGTAAACTAAGTTGTACGATGAGACAATAACACCTGTATTATGATATTGATTCCTCATTTTACAAAGTCTCTTCATATTCATTTAAGGTTCGGTAACATGATCGTTATCAATTTCTTGGACCCACGCAGGACATTTTCCATTTATAGGACTTATTACATATGGAGAGTTAACCTCAAGTCTTCAATTATGGACGTCAATGGTAACGATGTTTTTCGTGCTCTACCCGTTACTGATGACAGCAGAAAAAGATTACGAGACAACAACCTTTGGAGAAGAGAGGTCCAAAGAGCTGCTACTTCAGGGTTCAGAAAGTTGTACTGCCCTTGTTGGTCATGCAAGGGTGGTAAGAAAAGGCTCATCGACATTGTCCGGAAACACTTACTTCAGAACGGTAGGCATCCTGATTTCCGGAGGTGGAGGGGTCCCGGAACAAAAGCAGCTTCAGACAACGAATGGGAGGAAGAATTCTGGAGTAGGAAGCATGAAGCAAGTGAACAACTTATACAGGACGAATATATCAACACTCAGGGCATGATTGTAGATACATTTTTCGATCCAACTATAGAAAGTGGAAGGAGTGGGGAGGATCGAATTCAGGAGGAGGCAGTCCATGCATTTTCGGTTGCAGATGAAGTACATGAAAACGTGGTTGACATGGAAGACGAAAATGAAAACAATTCTGATGAGTACTTTGAAGATTTTGGAGATGGTGATGGAAGTTACGTACGTGATGAAGAGGTTGCCTTTGTGGAAGAAGCGGTACCTGATACTACTAATGAATACTCATTTGAAGACGCCAATCTTCTTGAGAATGCAGTGAAGCCGTTGTATGAAGGTGCACGTGCTACAAAGCTGGCGGCCACAATATTGCTAATGAACTTGTGTACAGTTCATGGAGTCTCGAACACTTGTGCTAATGAGTTGTTGGCACTATTGGGGAAACACATACTTCCAGAAGATAATTCTCTACCGAAGAATTATCACGCCGCGAAGACGTTGACATACAAGTTGGGCCTATCTTATGACAGTATTCATGCTTGCGAGAGGGGATGTGTTCTGTTTCGAAACGAACTAGCCAACGCCACCAGGTGCCCAACCTGTAATGCAGCAAGGTATCGTGACGAGAGACGCTCCCTACTTCCAGTTAAGGTATTGCGTCATTTCCCCATCATTCCGAGGATCAGGCGGTTGTTCAGAAGTCCAACCATTTCTAAACTAATGCGTTGGCATTCGGAGAATCGGAGTGACAGACCTGGTGGCGACAACCTCGTACGTCATCCATGTGACTCGAAAGCATGGAAACACTTTGAAGCTAACGTCGATCCGAGCTTCTCAAACGACCCAAGAAACATTCACTTAGCCCTTGCAGCAGACGGCGTCAATCCATTCAAGCAGATGCGGTCGAGTTGGTCGACTTGGCCAGTTACTCTTCTAAACTACAACCTACCTCCGTGGTTGTGCACAAAAAAATTCTTCATCATGTTAGCTTTGCTAATTCCAGGGAAGCAATCAGTTACAGGTGATAACTTTGATGTTTACATGGAACCATTGGTTGAAGAACTTCTTCAGATGTGGACAGGAGTCGAAGTATATGATATAAACGAGCAATCTGGATCGAGGGATTTCAAACTGCGTGCAATGCTTCTGTGGACAATCCACGATTACCCAGGTTACGGTACAGTTGGAGGATTTGTGCACCAGGGATATGCAGGATGCCCATATTGTGGACCAGATTTAGGAATGGAGTATTCCACTGAACTTGGGAAAGGTATATATGCAGCAACAAGACGCTGGTTGCCCATGGATCATGCATATCGGCAACAACACATGAACATTCATTTCAATGGAAAAAGTGAGATGCGAAATGCACCCAAGGTAGTGACAGTGGACGAGCAAATGCATAATGCAGTTGCTTACGAAACTTGGAAGACTGAAGGCAATCGAGAGGGAGGAGTGGGTGATCCATCAAAGACACACGGAGTGAAACGATTAAGCATTTTATTTCGGTTGCCGTATTGGAAGGTTAGTTATCATATGCCATTTTCATATTCTGTGCGTATGATAATAGGTAGACATTGTAAAGTCGTATAACATGATTATAAGACATGAATTCACAATTCTAAGAACCACGTGTAAAGTCGGGAAATTTACGTATGTGTTGTATGACGTGTAAATTGAGCAGGATTTGCTTGTTCGGTGGACTCTCGATGTGATGCATTGCGAGATGAACCTCGCAAAGAATTTCCTGAAAACTATCAGTGGGAAGAAAGATACAGTCAAGGTTCGTCGAGACTTACAGAGACGTGGGATTTGAAGACACTTGTGGCTAATGCCGAATCCACGTCGCGGCAAGAAGATGCTGAAGCCAAAGGCGTCTTACGTGCTGTCGAACGAGGAGTATGACACTTTCGCAAGTACATTAGAGAATTTGAAAACACCCAAAGGATACGGATCGTCATCGATTGGAAGTAACATAAGAGGGAAGAATTTTGGAGCATTGAAATCCCATGATTACCATTTGCTTATGCAACAGTTGATGCCGTTGGCTCTGCGTGGGTTGTTGAAGCCAGGTGCGAGAAAAGCTGTAATGCGGATGTGCATAGTCTTTAGACGTATATGCAAGAATACATACGATCCTACGGAGTTTGTATCATTGCAGGTAGACTTAGCAGAGAGTATGGCAATCTTGGAAATGGAATTTCCTCCATCCTTTTTTGATATTATGACGCATCTGCCGTACCACATCGTGCAAGAGTTGGACATATGCGGACCAGTATCCACGAGGTGGATGTATCCTATAGAGAGGTACATGAAGACATTGAAGAACTATGTCCGCACTTATGCGAGACCAGAGGCATCAATGGCAGAAGGGTACATAAAAGAAGAGTGCTTAGGATATGTCACGGAATACATGCAGCGTTTTGACGTGGTTGAGAGACGAGTGTGGGATGCAGACGAGGAATTTGGAGATGCAGAAGAGGTACTCGAAGGTGCAGGCAGACCGTACGTGATGACATCGGCATTACGGGACATTGCACACAATTATGTCATCACTAATTATGCAGCAATGCAGCCGTTCTTGCGGTAGGTTTCCTTTTGTAATGCACCGTATGTCTTTGAATTCCACATATCTGGTTGCAATTCCACAAGTGACTTCGAATTGGACGTATGCATGGATGCCGGTAGATTAGTGCAAGGTCTGTGCACCGCAGAATGTAATGATAAATGAAATGTGTGTGTATACAGGGATTGGGAAGCAGAAGTCGAGTTGAGAAGCGACACTCCAGCATTCGAGGATTGGATTGTACAGACTCTGGACAGGGAGATCGTGCAAAATTCCGACATCGACATTGACATGCTGTGTGTGAGCAGAAGGCCGAAAAACAAGTGTTTGAGGTATGGAAGAATCAAGGCTTTTGGAAACCATTTTAGAGTGGATGATAACAACGAGATCATAATGAAGACATACGATTCTGGGGTGGCAACCGTTGCTGATGATCCAGTTTTAGACGCAAGGGATGTGTCTTCAATAAATTATGTAGGTGTCTTGAAAGACATATTGAAACTGGATTATGGACCAGTTCGGGGTCCCATAATCTTACTTAGGTGTGAGTGGATCAAGAAATTCGACAATCGCAACAATCCAAATACGTACGTCAGGGATGAAAGTGGTTTCTTGATGGTCAACTTCAAACACAAGCTCCCGAAAATGCAAGATCCATTCATATTTCCGAGTCAGGCCACTCAAGTTTTCTTCTCAGACGATCGAAAGAAACCAGGTTGGAAGGTAGTACTACGGAAAGATCCAAGGGCACGTCGGGAGGTGGTAGATTCTTCAGATGTCTTCTATTCGACGTCAGTGAACACTGTGCACTTAATGACTCCGACGGTAATACCACCACCGCCTGAAGTCCCCTCATTGGAAGGAGCCGTCGAGTTGACCAACGAGGACCACCTCTTAGCAGTAGCAGCATATTAATTAATACAAGGTAAGCATTGCAAACTTATTTAAATTTACCAAGAGTTCCATATGAATATTATTTGCGCATTTGCGGAAAGGGCACTTTAAGAAACTAAAATAATCGCAAGTGGCCGGGGAATCATTGCAGTGTTACATTTTGATGGATGGATGCAACGTCACGGGAGCCAAGCGCAACATAAGAACGTCGTAAGCTTTGTGGACATGAAGTCAGCAGCACATAAGGAGCTCAGGAAAGAGACCAATCGACAAGAGTGAGATAAAATAATGGCCGAGCTGTGATGACTAAGGAGGAACTGTGAGGTCGAATTCCGGTGTCCCGGTTTCTAACTCACAAGTCAGGATTGCTACGGTGCGTGCAGTGAGCAGATTTCCATGAGCGGTGAGCAGACTTTCATGAGCGGTGAGCAGATTTTCGTGAGCAGTTTTCCGTTTCTAGAGGGAAGTTTTGACTGAGTTTGGGTCAACTTATTTGGATCAATTATGAGGGTTCTTGCTTTTAGTTGAAATAAATTAGACGTTGCTCCAATTTGGGTTGAATAATGAACGATATGATGACTAAGAGTTTAGAGAAGGAGTGTGTAAAACCGTGGTTTAGGGTGCCTATGACCGTGACATATTACTGTTTAGACTGGAACGTCTCTAATTATGTTTTATAGGAATTAGGGCTGACGTCATATATATGGTAGTTTAGAAACTTAGGGTTGACGTCATCAATGTGTTCTATTCCCCGTCTCAGTAAAATACCATAGTTTGGTAAATTTGTCGGATTTAAAAACAATGGTATTTTAAGTTTTCTAAAACACCATTTCCTTGAGTATATGGCATGTGGCTTGTGGTTTAGGGTTCAGGGAAAAATTAGGGCTGACGTCATCATGGACATACAACAAAAATACATTGAAAGCAAAGAACCCTAAAGATCCATACTACATCCTCGGATGTAATGCGCCTCTTACGTAATTCGCTGCCCATACGAGCCCGACAAAGGTCGAACCGCGCCTTCGCTATGCAAACATAGTGTCTTCCCATCCACCTCATGAAATCTACATGTAGTGTTGATTTCTAGGATTCGTCACTTTCACTGCGTGCACTTCACTCTACAAATTCTTCTTAAGGTGGTAGCTCAATATCTTGGAATTCGTGTTCGTAATAGTACTACAAGCTTGGAATTTGTGGCCTTTCTCTATATTAACATAACATCAATTTTTTACTATTACGCGGTTTCTATTGTTATCAAAGATTTAGTTTCATGATTTAGTCTCATGATTTAGGACAATGTTATTTCAAGTTCTCCAAATCAATATTGAGTATTTGGCATGTGGCTTGTGGTTTAAGGTTTAGTTATATATTAAGGCAGACGTCATCATGGAAATATAAAAAATACTCCACAAAATCCAAGAATCCTACAGATCCATACTACATCCTCGGATAGCGGCCTCTTACGTAACGCGCTAATCAGACGAGCACGACGAGGGTCGAACCCATGCCTTTGCTAAGCTAACATAGTGTCTTTGCATCCAACCCATGAGATTACATGTAGTGTTGATTTCTAGGATTCCTCAATTTCGTGGCGTGCACTTCATTCTACAAATTCTTCTTAAGGGGGTAGCTCAATATCATGGAGTGGAGTTCCTATTAGTGTATTTGTGACTTTTCTCTATATTAACAGAACATATCAAATTTTAACTACTATGCAGTGTCTATTGTTATCAAAGATTAAGTCTCATGATTTAGTCTCATGATTAAGGTCAAAGGTATTTTATGTTCTCGAATTCACTATTGACTTGAGTATTTGGCATGTGGCTTGTGGTTAAAGGTTTAGTTATAAATTAGGGCTGACGTCATCATGGAAATACAAAAAATACTCCACAAAATCAAAGAACCCTCTGAGATCCACACTACATTCTTGGATAGTGGCCTCTTACGTAACGCGCTGCTCACACGAGCACGACGAGGGTCGAACCCACGCCTTTGTTAAGCTAACATAGTGTCTTCGCATCCAACCCATGAAGTTACATGTAGTGTTGATTTCTAGGATTCCTCAATTTCGTGGCGTGCACTTTGGTCTAGAAATTCTACTTAGGGGGTAACTCAATATTAGGGAGTGGTGTTCCAATTAGGGAATTTGTGGCCTTCCTCTATATCAACAAAGTGAATGTGGGTTTCTTGCAACTATGCAGTTTGGATTGTTATTAGAGCTTGAGTCTCATGATCTAGAGTGAGATTTTGTATTTGAAGTAGTTTTATTTGTATAAACAAAAGTCCTTGAATGTTCCTAGTTAGTCTCCATAAAAATCTGTTCCCACCAACATGCTATGTGCTTGAACACCTCGTCATAAGACCCCCAATCAAGCACATAGCATGTAAGTGGAAACATTTTTTTTACGAGAGACTAGGTTTTCTATGGAGACTAAGTATGACACTTTTTAGTGGAGTACGATTTTTATGATCACATTTAATATGTTCCCACGACCATGGATGGTGGTCAATTCTACACCGTTTTGAAAATAAGGCAATGCCCTCTCATTAAATTTTTAAAGCACGCTAAGTACCAAAGCGAAGTGCGAATGGGCCATTACGATGAATTCCTACTTCTCTTATGTAAGGTTCTATAATGCAACAATTGTGATGTTCAGTTTCATCAAGTCAATTCTTGGCCGTAATTCAAGCTTTTTCATCACCCAAGTTTAGAGATTCTCCAAAGGCATATTTTTATGCGACCTCTCGAAAGAAGGGTAATATGGTTATTTTTGTGGTGGTTATTTAGAATCGAGCCTCCTTGTAAGTGAATGGATTTAATTATATGTCGCAAATAAGAAGATATTTTGAACCCATTATGGCAGATGTGACCCATGAATCGACTGAAATCCTTGGGGCGCGTGAGATGTCACCTGAAATCCTCGCTTGACGTGAAACGTAAGGTGATATGACGCAATGTAGTAATTGCATCTTGGATTATCGAGGCGACCTCTCTTATAATATAGACCAGAAGCACCACGGACTTCATCTCTCACCCAAACAGGGACCGCATCTAACACATTTCTTAGTTTTTTCGACCAGCTGAGCATTTGAGCGATTTCCTCTATTTGCTTGATTGTAGTGACTGATTGTAGTGAGCGATTTTCACACCTCTGTCAACACAATGGGTTCGGAGATTACGTCTTGGTGCTCGTATGCTCGAGGTTAGATTTGTCGGAACTAAACTCTCTGAATTGTAGTGAGATTGACTATCGTTGTATTGTGGCTGCCAAGCATTCGGAGATTTTCTCAGATGTGGTCGGGTTCACGAGGTTAGTGTCATCGGTGGTGTGGTTCGACAATGCTGTTTGCCTGTTTGACGCAATGAACTATTCCAAGTAGTCATCGTGATTCTAAATCGGACCGGATTCCTCGGAGCAGTGGTCACCATGTTCTTGCTGATTGGAGTTCACGTTGTGTAGCGATGGACATTAGTTTTACCGTTTGTTTGGTGTGATGGAATGTTGGCATGTGCTTGAACGCTGTGCGCTGCCGAATATGGAAGAACTGACTGGATGTGGTCTTGGTAGAGCAACAATGTGTATCCGACAATGAATCTCGAATTTGCGCAGCAGTGGAGCCCATGTTTCATTCACAGGTGCAATCGTGTACTGCTGCATCCAAAGAGTCCGTGGTTCTTTCAAACGAGATATCGAATGTCTCACAGCTCAGGTCAACTGAGCCAGCTGTATGGTGCACAGTGTGTGCTCAAGAGCTAATGCAAGTCAATGCGGTCAAACTCCACCCAGATTTGGCCGTAATTAACCGGCCTCAACATTTGCCTGACGTGGAAACATCCGATTGGTGTTCGACAGACACATTACAGCCCGTAATGTCTAGTGTGCGGATGAAAGTTTGTAATATGGAGCTTTATGGATGAAAACCTCTCGTCCGGTGAATTACGCCCGGTAATGTGAGCCTCTCGCAGCGCCGGATCATACTGTCGCAGCGCTCACGCGCTGCTCCATTACTCTCCGTAACGCTGCTCGAGGCCCCCATTACCTAGTCCGTAATGATGTGCGAGACCTGCTTGAATGCCTTGGAGGACAGACGAACGACCATGAACAACAACAAGAAATCAGTAAGTATTACATTTATTTGGTGCGTGGTGACATGTTAATGTAGTTGGAATCACAACTTGAATTTGGTGCTACAGGTCACGATGGATGGCATATGCTATTGGTGTGGATCAGATGAAGAGTTGAATGAGTGCAGCTGCTGCGATCTGGAGTGGTGCTTGAGGTGCATCCTCCGAAATATTGGTGACGAATCGCTGGTAGAAATCGACGAAGATTACTGGTGGACGTGCTTCGTATGCTCCCCAGAGCTCCTTCATGGTGTGAAAGACGAGCTAGATTTCTTCATGGATGTTGCAGCTGAGAATGGCCATGATGCAAATTGCAACCATGGCATTCTATTTAAATGTCGCTAGGAACTTTGTTAGTGTAGTCAGCGTGATGCCGTTTTGGACATCCAGGCAGCAAATGAGCAGTAGTAGTGAAAGACTGAAAGACGTGCCATAGATATGTAGACACAAATGTTTAGGTCCCAAGTACTTTGGCAGAACGATGCGGACGTGTTTTGATTTTCAAATTTTGATGTAGATACCTATTGTGAATATTTATTGTGAATAAATATTGTGAATACATATGTGATACCTAAGTAATATTAAGATTATGAGTTGGAAAAAATCCACACTCTTTCAAATTGAATTAGTAATTTGACAACTTCATTTGGTTGATTTACAAGTGAGTGCGTGATCTCTCAAATCATTGATCTGTATGCCTATATCCCCCATGCCGCGAGCAGGGCGACGAGAAACCTCGTCGGGCAGCTGAGGACCCCAATCACAAGGGGCTAAAGCAGTGAGGGTGCTATAACTGGAGAGTTATGGTAGAACTCAATGCTCACATTTTAAAAAAGCAAAGACAGGAGTCTTAACAATATGGTTATAACATGCACTAATAGTTGGCTTATGGAGTTTCTGAGTCTGACTCTGCTGCACTTAAGTCAAAGTACTGCCTAACACGACTATGAATACGAGGTGGTGGAGTTGGCCCATCACTAGAATCGGATATAACACTTGCAAACGCTCGAGCCGGAGATCTTTGCATAACTTGGGAGCCGGAACGAAGGTGATGGGGTTCGAAAAGTGGCTTGAAATCCTCGTTTTACGGATGTGAACGCTGGACTCTTTAAACTGCAAGTGAAAGTAGTTTTGTTAGAAGTGAGGATTAATGAGGTCTCAAAAATAAAGACTTTGGGGTAACTTACTTACAGCAGGCCTCATACGGAGCATCGAAACCGGAGAATCTTCCATGTCGGTGACGCTTTTTTGCCGAGGAGTTTCAGTGTATCTGGAAGACCTTTTTGAAGAGGTACAAGAACCTCCTCGTATAGCTTGGTTTCACTCTCCATAGCGAATATGTTGCGGTTCAGAGTCATGGCTGCTGTCACGGACGATCCTGGTGTGGGGAGAAATTGTCAAATTTTTGATTCTGAGTGAGCACGACAGAGGAAAATGAAAGGAGTTTGAGCCACTTACCCACTCCGGTTTTGAAGTCCACAATTGTTGCGTTCTCAGGACTAATTCCATGAATTAGTGTCTTCAAGAGGAGAGTAGACTTCTGCTTTGCACCACGCCATGGTGTACCATCGGATTGCTTGCAGACAAGGTCATCAACTCCTAGAAGGTTGTACAGCATATCGTCGTGGGTAAGATCAACATCTGGAACGTATTGTGTGGGGTTGATATGAAGTGGGGTTGGCTGCCTTGCGATCTTCTTGTCGATTGAGCGAACAAGAAGAAGAGCTTTGAACATGTTTGTCTGCAAAAAGGTAAATCACATTGAGAAACTAGAAGCAGGTGCCATGGCTGAAGTTTAGCATCTAAAATGGGATGATAGAACATACCGTCTTTGATTTGTTGACATGGCTGGCTAGAGGAAGTGTTTGAAACACGTTCCATTCGTCATACAACTTCAGCTTGTAGTTGTTGAAATAGGACACTATTTCCTTTTTGATTTTCGCTGAGTCAGGGTAAAATAGCAACATCACGCCGTCGTCATGCAAATACCTTGCTGAATACTGCATAACACTCTTCAAGAAGCCAACGTTTTGCTGGTTCCAATTCGGAACAGCTTGTGGTGGATCAGAGACACCAGGCACCCTCAGGCCGTCTGGATAATCAGCTATGATGAGATCGACTGCTATAATGGGCTCTGTACTCGGCTTCATCAGCTTGCCATCTTTGAAGAACGTCCTCCCTTGCACAACCTGTTAGCCAAATTGGAAAAGTCAAAAACTAGGTGATAGCTACAATTCCAAAGAGTATGGAATCGATGACATACCTCAGCCAAGAAAGATTTCATGTCGTCGTATTCCTTTGGAAAAGGCTGTTTCATAGATTTCAACTCCATCCAGCGCACAATGGAATCATTGACGACGAGGCAACGAGCGGTGGATTTGGTGCGACCTTGTTGGGGATCCACCATCATTCGCAACATAGAGTGCGGGCAATGCTGGGTAGCGGGGCCAGGAGACTCGCTGGGGCCGTGCTTGGTGCGTTTCGGCCGTGATGACTCTCCAGGGAGGTTGAGGGGCGTCACACAGCGTGGACGCTCGGCTGGCTCGACTTCCTCGTCTTCGTCTGAATGAGGCAACTGAAGCGTTCGTTGGCGATGTCGGGTCAGCAATGGCACATTCACCTCTCCAAGCTGAGATTCAGGGGGAGTCGAATCTTGAACCACTTGGCTCTGAGTAAGCGCAACATCCTGAAGCGCTGCTGATTGCCTTGGAGTTGGCTGCGGTCCTGGCGTAGGATCTGCAGGTGCTGGTGTTGTAGGAACAGGGGCTGGAGCTGGATTGTCAGGAGGTGCCTCACCCTTTCTGAGGCGCTTCTTTGACTTCTTCTGCTGTGGTGGAGGCGTGGTATCCTCGACTTTGTCCAAGTCAACGACGTCTTTGCTAACATTGCGAAGCCTGGCTCAATGCGGTTGAGTCGTCCAACTCCCAACTTGGGCATTTGTTCCTTTGGCGGTCAAATACCACCCACAGAAATCAAAGTGCCGACGCCCGTACATTGATTGGATAGCGGTGTACATGCACGTGTCCCGAGTAGGATCATCCGATTCTCGAAATACACCGGAAGCTTCAAGATTGCTTTATTTGGAAGCAACACGTGCTTGAAGTAGCGGTATAAAACTCGACGACTTGCCTCTTTGAATCCAAGTTGGGCCTCGGCTTTGTAGCCCTTGTAGATGCCAAGCGAGGTGGGGTCTTTGGGATCCACTTTTGGGCGGAATTCTCGGTAGAACGCCGGAGCCCCAGTCCGCAGCGCATCCGCTCTACGTAGTCCTCGATTGTCCGAATGCGCTCTCGACCCTCGGGTTCGTACTCAACAATGACCTTCAACGTCTTGAGCCCCAACTACTTGGGTTTGACAATCTTCCGAGAGCCGCACAAAAGGGAAATCCAGTTGTATTAGGCCCTCAACTCGCTTCCAAATTCAGAATTGTCAATGATATAAGGATTTACTGTGCCTTAAAGTTGCCTTGTTTAAGAACGTGTTGAATTGCTCATCCGAGAACTTCAATTTTGGGAATTTCAGCTCCTCCCTCGACTTGGGGTCCCAGTTCCACCTATCCAACCAGGTGAGCTTGAGTTGATGTCCATTGCGGTGGTTGCCAACGAGTACTGACTTCTCGATGAGCATCTCGGGGGATGAAATTTTTCGTAATGCTCCTTCACCTTCTCAATGAACTTGCCTTCGTATTTGTCATCACACATAGGAAGCAACTTTTTTCATTTCACGTTCGGTACCTCTCGCGGCCGATACATGCTTGTGGATGTATTCGTTGATCCCCCGCCCACCCCAGTCGTCCTTATCGGGAAATTCTTCTCAAAATTCTTATTTTGCCTCGTCGTGACCTACGATAAATCACTCTGCAAGTAAACAAAGTGAATTAGTGATGAGTTCTCTAGTGTATGTTAAGTTTCCGGACTCGTTTGAATACTAACCTGGTGAAGGAAGTTCGTGAGCCTCAGAATCGTAAGCGAGAACCAAGTGGTTCCACTTTTAGCCTCGACTTTGGAATAATCGCTTGTGACACCAAGCCCTTGAAATATTCAAGAGGCTTCTTTCCAATCGCATCTGATCGGTACAACTTGTGCACTGATTCTCTCCTTCACATTTGTTTTGATTGCGCTTTGAGAAAACATTTGATGAATAAGGTCCAGAAATGAGATAAACTTAGGAGCGTTGAAAGAAATTGGAAGAGAACTTACTGATTTATGTCATACAGCAAGGAGAGCGTATCCATAATTCTACCCCTGACGTCCAAAATGATACAATCAACTGAAAAGTGCCACTCAATATCGTGAGGATGCTTCTTGTTGATGATTGGTAGCCAAGCTTGCAACCTGTGATTGCCATCCCAAACATTAAACATTTTGTTTGAGAATTGTTGCAACACTGGATCTGCAGTCAATTTGGCCTCAAACTCATTGTTGACAGCACGCCAGTTGTCGCTCCAGGACAAAACGTCGTCCTCAGTGACGTCATGGGACTTAGATTCGTCGTCCTCGATTGCGACGTAGAAAAAGCAAGCAGATGCCTTCAATATATCCTCCATTGACAAATCGCTTTTGAAGAAGTTCGATGTCATTCTTCATTGCTGGTCGAACAGCTGTTAACCCCTTAAGCCTGCAGAGAGGAATGGTCAAACGAGACTTCTCCTTGGGTTTGAAACGAAGTGAGTCAACACGGGATCCAGTGCACAGCCTCTTCGCTTACAAGACGCTCCAACTTCTCTTCGACCTCAGCCCCCGTCAGGGGAATGCTATTAACATCCACCGCGCCCTCAGCTGTTTGCGTATCTGAAGTAGAGGGTCCAGCATGATGCACACTCTGCTCAGCTGAGTGCGTCTCCTCAGCAGGCTGTGTAGCGTGAACCATTCTGGGCTCAACTGCGCCAGACACTTCACCAAGCCCTCCACCTTCAGTTCTCTCCTCAGCGGGTAGCTTGCCCTTATCCTGCCTCATGGATGACAAATGCTTCTCGCTTCGCTCAGCTGGGGCATCGTCATCCCCAACTGATGCTGGTTTTCTCTGGGGTATCGGTGTTGAGTCGTGCTCATGCTCATGCTTTTCATCTGGAGAAACAAAATAGTCACGTCAGTACATATGGATTTGACTAAAAACTTGGGACCAACTTGTTTGACGTTGCTATAGTAATGGAGCTCATTCCAGTGAGGGCAGGGAATGAGAGCTGAAACATATGGTCTTTGAACTTGAAGCTGACAAAGGTTGATGATTCTGAGGTGCAAAAGTCGCCACTAGAGGCCCCTGGAAGCCATTGTCGGGTGCCAGGCCACCTCCCAGCTGCCTTGGGACGCCTGCGTGGGGGCGGGCCTTTGCTTGCCCTAAGCACCCCGTCGGGCGCCCGACCCTCAACACTGCTGCTTTGGGGCGCTGGCGTGGGCGCGCGGTGGCCGGGGCTTGATTGCCATGCGGCACCCCGTCGGGTGCCCGACTCCAACCGCACCTTCCGGGGGGCGCGGCATGGGCGGGCGGGCGTGTCAAGAAGGCTCTTGTCACCCCATCCGGTGCCCGACCCCTCCCCGATGGCCTTTGTGCTAAGGCGAGTGGGCGGCCAGGCGGGTGCCTGTGGCGGCCTGGCGGCACCCGTCGGGTGCCCGACCCCCTCAACTGGGGCCGTGGGGCTCTGGCGTGAAGGCGCGACCCCGGAGGCCCCTAGCACCTCGTCGGGTGCCCGACCCCCTCCACTCGGGCCGTGGGGCTCCGGCTTGGGGGCGCTGGGGGCGCGACCCCGGAGGCCCCTGGCACCCCGTCGGGTGCCCGACCCCCTCCACTGGGGCCGTGGGGCTCCGGCATGGGGACGCTGGGGGCGCGACCCCGGAGGCCCCTGGCACCCCGTCGGGAGCCCGACCCCCTCCACTGGGGCCGTGGGGCTTCCACGTGGGGCCGCTGGGGGCAGGACCCCGAAGGCCCCTGGCACCCCGTCGGGTGCCCGACCCCCTCCACTGGGGCCTTAAGGCTCCGGCGTAGGGGCGGGACCTCGGAGGCCCCTGGCACCCCGTCCGGTGCCCGACTTCCTCCATGGGGGCCGTGGGGCTCCGGCGTGGGGCCGCTGGGGGCGCGACCCCGGAGGCCCCTGGCACCCCGTCTGGTGCCCGACCCCTCCATTGAGGCCTTGGGGCTCCGGCGTGGGGGCGCTGGAGCGGGACGTGAAGACCACATAGCGCCCCGTCGGGCGCCCGACCCCCTCCCTAACTGTAAAAAGTCCCTGCAAAGTATCATAACAAGCTTAGTTTCGGTACAGATCGACACGATTGGCACACTCGGGTACTCGAGGGGGTCAAAATCATACTATTTACCGCAATTCTTTCCATAAAAGTGCAAACTCGAATGCAAAATTGTACGCTGAGGCCATTTAGAGCTGAAACACATACAAATCTTAGGGCCAGACTAACCTCATTGGATGCCAGATTCGAGATAAGAATGTGGCAGTCGATTGGCGCATACAGGACGAATTCAAGCTTGGGACTCCATGAACTGTCTCAGGCGCCCTATCCCGCCTTGAGTTCTGATTGCAACATCGAGTGGTAAACCGTCTGAGTAACCCTGTTGTCCACCAAGTGGGGGAGGGCGTTGGCAGTAGAGGTCCACTACTGGGGCGGTCGGGCACCAAAAGGGGTCAAATGGGAAGCATTCGCTCCATAAGTTTATGACTTGTGCAAGACACTCCGTCACCACACCTCGCAAAAGCTGTATTTCTTTGTTAGCAAACGTAACATGTTGAGTTTTTGTAAGGATCAGAAACATCACTGATTGAAAATGTAGGAGGAATTACCTTGTCAAGGATTGGTCATTTGGCCATCTTTGCAGACTCTCATTCCGCCCTCGAGTTCATTTCTTGAGCTCCAATGACCGAGAATTGGACTTGAGCAGTAAATCAAATTAGGTCAATCTGAATTATATTACGGGGAATTCCTTCGATCATCTCCCGAGTCCTCTCGATAGTCAATGAAGCAACCACGTTGAAACCAAGCTCGACCATTTTCGCGTTGCCTCTACTTCAACAAAAACTAGTTTATATGGATAATGAAACTCATTCATGAGCTCCGGAGCGGAGTCAAAGCAAGAGCTCGAGGGGGGGAGAATAAGAGCGCGAGAGATCGATGGGAAGTGCGAGGGCGAGATCGCTGCAATTTCGAGATCAAAGCAAAAGTGTTTATGAGCATTTACTTTGTAGTCTGCGTTTCTTGTGTCCTCTCATCTCGCCGTGTGTCATTTGGATCGGTCGGAGGAGGTGGGGCGTCGACCCCAAGGTTAGCCAACAATTGCAACATATTCAAAATTCACACCGACAACGAACGACCGATCTAATGTCAAGGTAACTCAAATTTTCTGCGATGAGGCTCCACGGGTGAAGAAACAAGTGATCGGGTGGAGCAAGAGAGACGGAAAAACGAACGAGAATGGCAATCAACGCAGCGGTGAAAAGAGGAGAGAAGAAAACAAAAGGTCTTTGGGGTTTTAGGTCAAGAAGAAGGTGCCGCGCCCGTCAAGAGGCGATGCGACGACCCTCCACTCGACGTGACTTTGGACTTGATGTGACCCTCGACATGACCCTCCACTCGACATGTCAAATCGGCCGAAAAGGTACATTAAGGTCACATCGAACTCACCAAATTCTTCTTCACTTCCCGAATCACCACTTTCAAATTCCGCACGTTGGATTACAAAGAAGCCCCCAAAACAATCGGTCACAAACATTTCTCCCTAGAAATGTACCGTAATCGACCCTAAAACAATTATTAACACAAAGAACAAGCGCAAGAAAATACGGAACACTAAAATTTAAACAGTTACCTCATCTGATGGTTCCTCGATTAGTGGCTGTTTCGTATACGCACTTCGAGAATCTTCAGCAACGTTCTCTAGAATTGGCAAAAGAGCTTTTCTTTGTTTCTCCCATTGCACTTCTTTCATTGTCCTTGCGCGTCATTCGTCTCCTAGTACTCTTGTTCGAAAAGAATAGCCTCCCCCCAGCAACTCGCTTTCTACGCCGCTTACTTCGATCTACTTCTATTGCTTCCGGCATCACAGACTACGACAATGTGTAATGTCATTGGATGTGAAACAGTTCAGCAATGATTGAAGTTCTTTACCATGACACTTAGAATGGTGGAATTAGAACTACTGGCGGCGCTGTCTACTGAATTAACTACGTTCTCATCCCTGAAAGTACTATTAATTTACAAGTACTATACGAAGTTAGTGCTGAGCTACCATTTTAAAGATGTCAGTAAAGGCGACCTAAATGTGGTGTGGAGGCCTAGTTTCAAGAATGGGGCCATACAACTGGAGCTGTTACACATAAATGGTGGCCGACAGTATTTTACGCTCTCCAACTTTACTCTTTTTATTAGTTGTTTTTGCATGTCAAAGCCATTGACAATGTACCCAAGCCTCTCAAATGAGGTCGGGTTTAGACTGGGGCCAAGGCCAAATGAAAACTAATGCCACTTCCTGTTGACAAACAAAAACAATTATTCTGGCGCAAGATGGTAGGGCAAGGACTATATCCTTGTCTCTAATTGCTACAATTGGAGACATAATTGGTTCATTTTCTATTCAAGGACGAGGGGAAGGTGGAAGCCCTCTTCTCAATGGGGCTGGCCTTACCCCCAAAACACCATGATGCCCAATTACAAAAAGTGCCCTATTCATGATGCCCATGATGCCCAATTACAAAAAGTGCCCTATGCATGATGCCCAATTACAAAAAGTGCACTATTCATGATGCCCAAGACTAAAAGATGTTGTGATCCAATTTCGGGCTGCCCCTTTCAATCCCCATGTCGTTCGAAGGTTAACTTCTACTAACACCAATGGGACAACTACTTTAAAGCCGGACTTACATGAGCGTTCCTTTCCATTTCCTTGCGGCAGTGTCAGGTCATTAAATGCTCATGCTTTCATGAGGGAGTGGGGGCTCTGGTGGATGCCACGTAGGATGCATTGGCCGTCATTTTCCCTTGGCGTTGGCCCAATAATGTGCCTCATAGTGGAGGACGATCCCCACCCTCAATGTCATCAATATCAGCTTGTCAGTGATCTTCGAACACCTTCTTCCTCCACCAAGCTCGTTCTAGTATTCTCTCCCTTTGCTGTTTTCCAAATTTGAACTTTCCCTATGATTGCCAAACATGGCAACAATTCGTGTTGAGGGTGGTCGAGCCCCCCTTCGGGTTTCCCCACAATTAGATGGACGAATTCTTGTCAATGCTAGAATGCTCGCCTTGAAGTTTGATTTCAAATTAGACTCTATATTTCTAGAGGAAGAAGTTTACGATGATAGCGGCGCGCTGCTTTACACTGATGCTGTCATATGTAGTGCCAACTTAGAAGGTGGTGTTTGGGTCCTGAAACCCACTACTTACTGCTTGATTGGTGAGAGCACAGGAGTGCATCATCGCTCACAATCGCAGACAGTTGGTGCAACGGTCTTAAGTTCTAAGTCAGAGGCTGCTGTACACCATTCTCAAGTCCCTGAACCCTTGAAGTCAGATTTTGTAACTGTAGAGGAGTCCGAGTCGGAGTCTGCTTTAGGCAATGCGGAACTTGGGAAAGGTCTAGCTCAAAGTGAACTTCCAGCACCTGGTGGTACCTCAAGCCAGAAGCCACCATTGTCACCCGCATCATCATCTACCTTAAGTTCCATAGCCTGCATTCGAAAACTCCAGTTTCGTAAAGGAGCGAAGAGTGAACTTAGCAAGCTAGACCTAGATGCTTTCCAGCATTCTTTCGTTCATTGGTTGCCCGCAGAATACAATGGCAACCACGCATTCGAGTTCCCTCCACCACCACCCGATCTCAAGTCTGGTCATGCTAGAAAGCTTTACGGGATGGATAAATCTCATGACGGCCATGTGTGGTGCCATTCTAGTACTCGCAATATCCAAAATGATTTTGGATTAAGTTTCCGTTACGCTCCTTTGTGCGGGCCACCTCCGTTGTGAAAATCCCCAGTGTCCATTTCTTAATCGCGAAGGCCACATTGATAGTGTCAACGAAAAGAAGTGGGTTGGTCATGTGAAGGGGCAGTTCCTCGGCAAGATCCACCCCTTGAATTCTACATTGGTGTGCGCGATTTGTAGAGAGCCTCCTACCTGCGTGAAGTTCTGCGATGCTGTTATGTACTGGGTGACGGGTGGAGAGTCAACAACGCGTGCTTGTATACATATTGGGCATCATGATCACCCTGTTGCAAAGGGTGATTGCAGAGAATCACGTGTTCTACGTGATCGTCTTATTTCCGAAGCTGTTGATAGGACTCCAAAAGCCAGTCCGTCTTCCATAACAATGTCAGCAAGTTTAGAGTTTTTGGGGGACTTGCTACTTCGCGAGGAAGGAGAACCATCCATTCGGATGAGCGTACGAGAGATGCACGGGAGGTCATGCACAAGTTCGAGAGCTATACAACTCCAACTATTCGTCACAACATATCTCAGTTTAGACGAATGGGGAAGCGAGGGGTCATTGATGGAATATGCGAACTTAGGGGAACATCTCGGCCTTTTGTGCGGAGAATAGATTTCCAGGCCAAGGAAAGGACACTGACAAAGTGTTCGTTTTCAAGATGTCTGAGATTGGACCAGGTTCGGGCGTTGACCTCGTTCGACGCATGCAATCTGGGAATTTGAAGGACTCCTGGATCATGTTCGACCACGTCAAACGGATCAAGAATTACACTACGTTTGCTTGTCACGTTTACGACTCCACGTACGCGAAGGTTATGACGGTAGCCCTTTGCGACATGCAATCTGAAACACATGACGCACAGTCATACCCTTGGAGAATGCTGAACGAAGTTATGGCGCGTCATGGAGTCCATAACGTCAATTTCAAAGGTTTCATGGCTGACAACGCCCAAGCGAACTGGAACGCGGTTCGAGAGATTTACGGAACAGGGGACAAGACTGTGCCTATGAAAGACAAGGAGAGATCGTGTCTACTCCCTTTGGACCAAATGCATGCGGGGTAACGAATTCGACGTGAGCCTGGGCGCTCCGCAACGAACACAAGAGACTCGCTACACAATATAAGGACGCCGCCAATATGGACGAGGCCGAAACACGCTACCTTGCAATTCGATCGTGGTGGGTGTCAAGTGAAGGCATTTTGAATCGAATTTGCCGACCATGGAGTCTTGGCTCGCATGGTGGCATTTCCGTTATAGGCAATGGGAAGCTTCATGAATCTAGTAAGTCCGCTTTACCTAGCTATGTTAATTTCAATTGCGACGATTGCGGCCCTTCTTTCAACCTCATCACAACTTCATCTCTTGATGTTACAGATGTCCCCCGTTACACATGCCCCCCTCGTTAACATTTCAAATCTGAATCCCAATACCGATGTTTGGATTTAGTCCTAATGTTTATTTTGAATACGTGCGGGGACCTTAGCGATGACGAGAAATTTGAAATGCCAAGGTGCAATTTGGCTGAAACCATCCATGGCGCTTGGTCCAAACAATCTGGTAAAGACGTTCAGGATATCTTCGAAGCGTCCGCGGATGATTTTGTAAGGGCATTCATGCAGTGCACACGATACAACGCATTTCTACATGGTAACCGTGGTGGAACAGGACCGGACAAAGAGGAGCTCCGTTTTCGGCTTGCCAGTCGAAGTGGGAATCTGAAGACAATGTTCAAAGCCATGGAAGCTATTCCCGGAGCGAAGGACTTCTTAGTTGCCGACCCCAATTATGCTGGTGAGGAAGTTTTTGGATCAACGAAAAGGCGTCTTCAAGCGGAACCAGGTGCAGATGATGATTCCCATCGATTTGACAAAGTTAACTTCTCCCAGCCGAAGTACTCCAAAAGGAGAACACGATCGCAAGGATCACCTTCTACTCCTATTCGATTGGATGACGAGGACGTGGATAATCACCCAACTCCTCTGCAAGTTCCAACTTCACCCGTTGTGCATGTCACTCAAGTCCAGGAAGATGACTGTGACAAAGCGAAATGGCACATCCGCCGTGTTCCAAGTAATAGCAATCCAACGTGTACTGGAAACCGGAGCGCTTCGAAGCAATGCCAGCAGAAGATCAGTGGACCTGCACCCACATTCCACGGCACTCGTCATTATCGCCCGAATAACCTCGACGTCAAGCAATTCTTCTACTTCTGCCCTGATGATCTACAGAGGTGTGTTAAAGGCCATCGCAGGAGGTGGATTACGGATCTAATTCCTGAAGTTCCAACCATTTGGCCGGTTCAGAAAGGGACGAACCTAACCATCCGTGAAGTCTTGGCACTTCAAGAAGCGGGGTTCCAGCTACAACAAAAACGTCCTCTGCCGGTGGAGCGTCAGTTTGGATCTAACCTTGCCATAGCGGATCAAATTGATAGCATTCCCACCCCAACACAACCTGATAAGTATGTTACTGTGCGCAATGGCAAATCCTGCAAGCGGTTCCTCACTCGAAAGAACTCGGAGAAGCAGCTCGCACGGTGGGAGTCAGCAACACTTCTCAACGCGGAGATTACCCGGATCACCCTCATTCCTAGCCCAGGTATCGGAGCGAGTCATTGATTTGAAATCAACCACCGGGTCGAGGAAGCGTGAGTATAAGATTACCATCGGATCATTCCCACCGCACTTGTATTGATTTCACGGATATGGCATTGCATCACAAAGGGCGTGGAGGGTGGTACAAGCGCAAGCACCTTTGCTACATTTACCGCATGGTATGTGGATTGCGACTTGAAGATGACGGCTCGTCAGCCACGCCACTCTAAGCTTCAACGAGATAAAGCGTGTGCTACTTGCGGGGATTGTGGATAGGATTCGATTCATAATCGTGAGTCCGTGTTCACCTCATGTTCGTATCGGGAAGGTCTAACTCACAACCTTCGGTGTTCATGAAGCAAAGTGGTTTAACCAACATCCCACTTACCAAAAAAAAAATGTTGTGACTCTTGGATGGATTTATTGAACGCTTTATATTATGAGCGACTACTTAATTTCAAGTGACTTCTATTTCCCATACAAAAGCGAGAACTTGCAAACTCGCTAAAGTCGTCGCGCATTCGTCAAACCTTATCCTAATTGACGCACCACACTCCGTCACCTTCGCCTTTCGGCCCACCGCCATCACTTTCAGGCCTCGCGTCCACGCCTTCACCATAGTGGACGCGCTTCAACACACATCGAGGACGCGCTTCAACACACATCGAGGACGCGCCTCGCCCGCAGGGTGGACGCGCCCCCGCCACAACGGTAAAGACACCCCTAACGCTATCAGAACCCATGGCGGGTGCCCCACGCCCCCATAAGAGAAGCCACGGAAAAGCCTCCGGTAGCAACCGAAGGGGTTCTCATTGCAACCGAAAGGCTTGGGGCCGACACCCAAGAGGTGCTTCAGACCTCCCAAAGAGGGCATCAGCCAACACCTCAAGGGCGGGTCCCGGCCCCCTTTAAGGGTTCTGGCCGTGACCCGAGCGGGTCCCGGCTACCACCCGTGGGATGTTCAGGCCCTGACCCGAGCGGGTCACGGCCTCCACCCCTAGGGAGGCTTAGCCTGTGACCCGAGCAGGCCACCACCCCCACCCCAGGGGGTCTCTGGCCGTGACCCGAGCGGGTCACGACCCCCACTCCAGGGGGTTTCAGCTCGTGACCCGAGCGGGTCACGACCCCCACCCTGGGGTTTCGGCCGTGACCGAGCGGGTCACGACCCCACCCTAGGGGTTTCGGCCGTGACCGAGCGGGTCCCGCCGCCACCCTTGAGGGGTTCGAGGCCCCGACCCGAGTGTGGTCACGGCCTCCACCCCCGGGAGCTTAGGTCGTGACCGAGCGGGTCACGATCCCCCCTGCAGGGTTTGGCCGTGACCCGAGCGGGTCACGGCACCCACCTCGGGGGTTTTCGGTCGTGACCGAGCGGGTCCCGACCCCCACCATGAAGGGTTTCGGCCGTGACCCGAGCGGGTCACGGCCCCCACCCCATGGGGTTTCGGTCGTGACCCGAGCGAGTCACGACCCCCATATCGAGGGTTTTCGGCCGTGACCCGAGTGGGTCCCGGCTGCCACCCTTGAGGGGTTCGCGCTCTGACCCGAGCGGGTCACGGCCTCCACCCCTGGGGAGGCTTAGGGCGTGACCGAGCGGGTCACGACCCCCACCCTGGGGTTTCGGCCGTGACCCGAGTTGGTCCCATTTTTGCCACCACCTGGGGGTTCAGGCCCTGACCCGAGCCGGTCACGGCCTCCACCCCTGGGGAGGCTTAGGTTCTGACCCGAGCGGGTCACGACCCCGATCCCAGGGGGTTTCTGGCCGTGACCCGAGCGGGTCACGGCCCCCACCCCAGGGGGTTTCTGGCCGTGACGCGAGCGGGTCACGGCCCCCACTCTAGGGCCGGTTCTGGCCGTGACCTCAGCGGGTCGCGGCTGCCACTCCTAGGAGGGGTGCTGGCCTTGACCCGAGCGGGTCACGGCCTCCACCCCTGGCGAGGCTTAGGCACTGACGCGAGCGGGTCACGGCCCGCACCCCATGGGGTTTCTCGCCGTTATCCGAGCGGGTCACGGCCTCCACCCCTGGCGAGGCTTAGGCAGTGACGCGAGCGGGTCACGGCCCGCACCCCATGGGGTTTCTCGCCGTGATCCGAGCGGGTCACGGCCTCCACCCATGGCGAGGCTTAGGCAGTGACGCGAGCGGGTCACGGCCCGCACCCCATGGGGTTTCTCGCCGTGATCCGAGCGGGTCACGGCCCCCACCCTAGGGCCGGTTCTGGCCGTGACCTGAGCGGGTCACGGCTGCCACCCCTGGGGGGGGTGCTGGACCTGACCCGAGCGGGTCACGGCCCGCACCCCAGGGGGTTTCTGGCCGTGACCCTAGGGCGGGTTCTGGCCTTGACCCGAGCGGGTCGCGGCTGCCACCCCTGGGGGGTTCTAGCCTTGACCCGAGCGGGTCGCGGCTGCCAACCCTGGGGGGTTCTAGCCTTCACGCAAGCGGGTCAAGGCCTCCACCCTTGGGGAGGCTCTGGCTGTCACCCACGCGGGTCACGGCCCCCACCCCAGGGGATTTCTGGCCGTGACTCGAGCGGGTCGTGGCTGCCACCCCTGGGGGGTTCTGGCCTTAACTCGAGCGGGTCACGGCCTCCACCCCTGGGGAGGCTTAGGCTGTGACGCGAGTGAGTCACGGCCCCCACCTTAGGGGTTTCTGTGCGTGACCCGAGCGGGAGACGGCCCCCATCCCTGGGGGGTTCTGGCCATGAACCGAGCGGGTCGCGGCTGCCGCCCCTTGGGGGGTTCTCGCCGTGACCCGAGCGGGTCGCGGCTAGCACCCGTCGGGGGTTCTCGCCGTGACCCGAGCGGGTCGCGGCTACCACCCGTCGGGGGTTCTCGCCGTGATCCGAGCGGGTTGCGGCTACCACCCCTTGGGGGGTTCTGGCCGTGACCCGAGCGGGTCACGACGTCCACCCCTGGGCAGGCTCACGCTGTGTCGCGAGCGGGTCACGGCCGCCTCCCCTGGAAGATGGCTGTCATCCGAGCGGGTCACAGCCCGCACCCCAGGGGGTTTCTGGCCATGCCTCGAGTGAGTCCTCGCTGCCCCCCCGTGGAGGGTTCTGGCCATGCCTCGGGTGGATCCTGTCCGCCACCCTTTTCGAGATCTGGCCGTTCCTTGATCTGGTCGTGGCAACCACCCTTGAAGGGTTCAGGCTGGCTCCCGTCGGGTTCTCGGCTGGCAACCGTGGGGGTTCCGAGTGGCACCCGTGGGGGGTCCCGACTGACACTGGAGCGGGTTCCGACCGAGAGGGACATTACCTTTGTGCCCCTGGGATACAATGGGTTCAACACGGAATACTGGTGTGCCACTGTGAACACGGAGAAACTGTTTCCCAAAGCTTTGTACCGCGTTGTGCGCCTTCAACAACTCCTGTGTTGATCTTTGTCGTATCCTAGTATTGCCTCCATCATTAGAACCCATCACAAAGTATTGATTTACGACATTGAGCTTGCAAAGACTAGTACATGCAATTCTTCCGCTCCTCAAAGGTCGGTTTATCCTACTCTAAACCCGAGTGCCCTCGTTTAACGTCTTCACTTCCATGATAATCCTTATTGCCATCTTTGATGAGCTTCTTCCTAACCGCACTATTGACGCCTAAAACCGTGGTCGCTATATGCCTTGAATTGATGCGTACAAGCATTTTTATTAGAGTGATGGACTTCTATGGGAACTAGTGTACACGGTCATAGGACTATGTCATGAACAGTTGACCCTTTCGCCGTGGCCGTCTAAATTGACAATTTGATTGCACTCTGTATAAATTACACTCAAAATTCTGCTCATTGCTCGTGAAAATCTGCTCATTGCTCGTGAAAATCTGCTCACCGCTCACCGCTCACCGCTCACCGCACGCACCGACACCACCTTGACTCACAAGTGGGCCGTGGAGATGGGTGCACACAAGACAATCCTTCCAAGCAATGGACAATAAAATTCCTACATGCACACAATTCCTAATTCAAATTCCACATGGAAGCACAATCATTCAATCAAGCCTCAATTTAATCCCAAACACGTAATTCCAGCGATGAAATGAGTCTCCCAAGCATGCCTAGGAGGTTCAATTAGCCCTTAATTGACCACCAAGGGCCTAGGGCTCAATTGTGGGCACAAAAATGACCAAATGAACACTCAAGGCCTTCAAAATGCATATGGACCAAGAGGTCCAGCACACCAATCAGGGTTGGAAGAGGTCACAATTCACCTCTAAACACCTTTTGCCTCAATCCTAAACAACCCAATCACATGTAGGTGTTAACAATCCACTAAGCAAGTAATTCACCACCTCTAATACAATTTAGGTTTAGTTGGGAAATATTGGGCAGCGCTTCCGCACCGATTGCAAATTCCCAAATTTTTAACCTATCTTTTGTAATGTCAGCCCAAATTTGGGCAGCGCTTCCGCACTACCCTTTACACGCGGTGCACCCTAGTTACACATCTATCATTTCAGCAAGCTTATTCATTCAACTAGACAACCACCACACACACAAGATAACATGAATCACAAAAATCAACAAACAATCAATTTTTTTTGGCAAGGAGATTGCCGCTTTTTAGAATGAAGTCCACAATTCTTACTATGTATAACTACACAATCTACCAACACAAGTGATGAATTAATCAAGCAAAAAAGGGGAAGGAAGGGCTCCCTCCTTAATGTCACCCTGTCCACCCTCCGTAATATCACGGGGGAGACAGGGCGATGGACCTTGGGTGCCGAACTACGCTGGAGGCCGCTGTTGCTGCGTCGGCAGAACCGAATGGTCGATGCTGGTCGCCCTCGTGGCTGGCCTTGACTCCTCCTGCTCGGCCCTGTCGCTCCGCCGTCTGCTCCCTTCGGCCGCGCCGGTGTCGGCCCTGACGAGCTCCTTCGCGTACCAACTTCGGCGCTGCCAAGTGCTGTTGGCCGGTCTTCACGTCGTCGTCGAAGCTCAATGAGTCGCCAGCGCGGTCCCTCCGCATGAGCTGCCGGTGCTGGCCAGTGCGTCGGGGTGGGACTTCCGCTGTCCTGCCGATCGGAAGTCAGAAGCTGCGAAAGCTGCTTCCGAAGTTGGGCTGCTGCGTACGGTGACGGCTCCTCGCTCCGCCGATGCCGGACTGACGTCGCGCTGCTGACGCTGAGCGTCGTCCTCCCCGATCTGCTTCCGGTCGTAGTTCCGACTCCGCACCTCCGAGCTCGCGATCTTCAGAGCTGTCGGTGGCGCTGCCGCCGCTGACCGTCATTCCGATGCTGTCGCCGGAGGATCGCCCTCCTTGCCTGCCGTTCGTCTGGTTGCGAGGCTGCCTCGTCGTTCCGATGCTGTCGCCGGAGGATCGCCCTCCTTGCCTGTACCGTCCCAGCGCTGCCGTTCGTCTGGTTGCGAGGCTGCCTCCTCAAACTGCTTCAACGATGTTGGTGCTCCTATCGCGTCCTCGCTCCTCCCGATCTCCTCTCAGAAAATCACACAACTTCTCTCCTGCCCTAGATCTAATGCCACGAACAAAAACACACCCAAAACTTGAATCTCCACGCAACCAAAACTCCAAAAATTGCACACACCAAAAAACTAGCCTAACGGCCTCACTTCCAACTCCCCTCCTCCCTGGCTGATCCAGGGAGGTTGAAGCAAAAAGCTTCATCCGTCCAATTGGGCGGATTTCATCCGTCCAGTTGGACGGACTTTCATCCCTAGTTTCTTCTAACTAATTAGGCAAGCTAAAGGCACCACCTTTCATATTAGGGGTTTTGTAGAAAGTAAGGGCGAAATGGAGTAACCCGGGCCCTACTCATGAATACATAATTGCTAAAACATACTAAAACTCGCCATTTAATATATTGGCATTTATCAAAAATACTAATTAGGTATAAATTAGAACAAGAACGGCCGCTTGTGCCAAAACCTCTTATGAGACCATGGGTATCCCGTGAATCTACGAAATGAGCTAAAAAGACTAATTAAACCATGGAAACTTGATAATTACGCGCTAAACTTTGCGGGGAACGTATTCCCGCTAGAGTGAACCGTTTCGCGGGTTCACAGGAACATCCGAACGTTCTTTACGAAACGATGCGAGAATTGAATGATGTGAACTATATTTTCTATGGATTCCCTACTTCATTGAATAATGCTTTCCATGATGTGATGTTGAACGCTTGGTGGAGTGAAAGTATCTGTAATCCTTGTTGATTTCTTGTAGGTGAATGACAATTTAATTTTTTTTCCATGCAATAGGTTTCTGTACTCCCTGGCGGTTGGCATTTACAACACATTTTCATAAATTGATGTTATGAAAATGTTGCGACTTCAGTTGCACAAAACTAAATGGTGAGAAGTAAAACATATACAATGGCTACCACTCTACCATGACTGCAAAGTGGATAAATCTTCGTTATAAGGGATATTCTAATAATCACACTTGCCAGCTCAGGGCGTATTCTCTCCAAAACACAAAAAACAAACCCATATACTCATTCTACAGTCATATAGGAAAACTCCTATGAGTCCACGCTGGCAGAGTATACTAATTAGATAAGGATGAACTCAAAGTTCTTGCCAACTCAGACGAATAAAAAATTTCCCCTACCGAAATGAGTGGAGAATGACTAGAATTATACACGTCAGAAAATGATTAAAACACAGAGAAACTAAATATTAAAAGTTAAAAGCCACGTAGGATACCAAAAATCAGTCCCATTTTCCACCACATCTTTATGACTACGAAACGACTTCTACTCATCCAAGTCAGCATATAGTTATCCTCCCAAAATTATGCATACAAAGTATACAAGCCACGTCGGATTCCATAAACTTGCCGTAAAAATAGAGCACAGTCAGACCGATGGTGAGACGTATCCATGACTGCGAAATCACTGGCGTCTGGCCACGTCGGCAAGCAAGATGAGAAGCTGTGGATGGAAATGAAATTCCGCCACTTTCATCTCTCAAGCTATTTGTAAATGACAGGCAAATGACTAGGACCATTTTTTTGAAAAATCTTCAGTCGTATGAGCGTATTTAGTCAATCTTTAGTCATTTGGGCCACAGAGTCATTTCTTTCCCGGTCACCAAAACACGTTTTTTCTACTAGTGTCATCCATCTTCCAAGAATGTCACATCTCTACACTTGATGATGGCCTTGGTCTCCACACACATTAGCCTATAGGCCTTAGTTCCCTCACAATACCCAAGAAAGAGACACTTGATGCCCTTGGCATCCAACTTGGTCCTCTTTGCATTTGGAACCAACGCATACGCAATGCAACCAAACACACGCATATGGGACACATGGGGCCTCTCTCCACTCCAAGCCTCTTGAGGTGTCTTGCTTACCAATGCTTGAGTGGGGCAGCGGTTCCTTGTATACACCGCATTGCTCACGGCCTCACCCCATAGCTCATACTTGAGCCCTTGGCCATGAATCATGGCCCTTGCCATCTCCACAATGGTGCGGTTTGCATGCTCCGCAACACCATTTTGTTGAGGCGTGTAAGGGGCTGAAGTGTGGTGCTCAATGCCATGGGCTTTGAGGAAGTTCTCAAAAGCCTTGGAGACATACTCCCCTCCATTATCCGACCGCAGCACCTTCACCTTGCAATCAGATTGGGCCTCCACAAGCGCCTTCCAAGTCTCAAAACGCCCAAACACCTCACTCTTGCACTTCAGCATATACACCCATATCTTGCGTGAGAAATCATCTATAAAGGTGACAAAATACCTTGCTCCTCCAATGGAAGTGGTCTTCATTGGCCCGCACACGTCTGAATGCACCAACTCCAACTTCTTGGTGGCCCTTGTTGCTCCATCCTTGGGGAAGGGCTGCCTTGCTTACTTGCCCTCAATGCATCCCTTGCAAGCCATGGAACTCCATTCGTGCTTGCAAGAAGAGAGGTTCAGCCCCTTCACAATGTGTTGGAGGCCCTTCAAGCTCTTCAAATTCAAGTGGCCAAGCCTCCTATGCCAAAGATTGACAAACTCCTCATGGGCTGATCCTTGAGCCACACAAGCAAATTAACTCCCATTCACCTTGGTGAATTGAAGTAGATACAAATTGCCCTCACGAGGGGCTGATGCAATCAAAGCACCACTTGGTGACCTCACAACACACCCCACATTGTTGAAGTGCACCTTCAAACCTCCCATAGCCAATTTGCTTACCGAAAGCAAGTTGGCATGCAACTTGGGCACATGGAGCACCTCACGGATGGTGATTCTCTTGGGCTGGCCCTTGTCTTGCACCTCCACATGCACCTCTCCAATGCCAAGTGCCTCTACCATGCCATTGTCTCCCATGTAAATCTTCTTGCCGGAAATCGGATGATAGGTATGAAAGGCATCTCGATGGCTGGTCATGTGTTGTGTGGCTCCCGAATCCACAATCCAAGTGAACATGTCGGCCTTCTCTCCTCCTCCATGTGCGGCAAAGGCAAAATCCTCCTCTTCCTCCACTTTGGACGCTTGATGTGCACTCTCCTTGCCTTGGGCTAGGTTGGCCCTACAATACTTAGCAATGTGGCCTGGTTTGCCACACTTGAAGCATGTCCTTGTCTCCTTAAAAGCCTTTGTCTTGCCTCCCTTGGCAAATCTTGACACAAGGGCTGATCCCTCTCCTTGGGGCTCATTCTCTTTGCGCTTGGTCACCTCATGCATCAAACGCGCTGTAACAAACTCCAAGGTCAGCTCCTTCATTGGCCTTGTCTCCAAAGCCGTGATGAGGAACTCAAAGGATGGTGGCAAGCTCTCCAACAATGTCATGATCACATCACCTTCCGTCGCGGGTGCCTCCAAGCAAGCCAATTCAGCAGCCAATGCCTTGATCTTGTTGACATGATCCAACAAGTCATCCTCCTCTTGCATCTTGGTAGTGAAGAAGCGCCGCCGAAGAAATAGGATGTTGGAGAGACTCTTGGTCTCATGGATATTGCAAAGCGTACTCCATGCTTCCGCTGGTGTCTTGCAATGGCGGATGTGTGCAATTTGCTGATCCGCAAGATTGGTGACAATGAGAGCAAAGGTCTTCTTCTCCTTCCTCTCAAACGCCTTCTTGGTCTTGAAATCAGCATCTTCACTTGGAGGCTCCTCACTCCCATCCGCCACATCCCACAAGTCCTTCTCCGCAAGAATCATCTCCATCTTGAACTTCCACATGCCAAAGTTGACACTGTTGAACTTGTTGATGATGCGCACGCCATCTCCATCACTTGCAACCATGTTGAAGTAGCTCCCACTTGTTGGCAGCACCTAAGGAGGGTAGAGGAGTTGAAAAACTCAACTCAAGCTCCCCACAATTCCTAAAACAAAGGCAATGGCGCTGAAATTGCACCAACCAGCCCTTGCAAGATCCTCACAAGGAGCTCTCAACCTATGGACCACAAAAAACACCTCTCTCAAGTATATCACCACACTCACCACCAAATCAGACCCCAATCTTGCTCACAACACCCACATGGGCTTCCTAGGCAAGAACTTCTTCAATTCAGCCACTGACTCACAATGTCTTCACACAAATTGTGCAATCCACACCTCAAGGAGCTAAGAGACTCCCAATCAGCCTTGCAAGGGATCCAATATGAACAAATGACTGTAATTTGCTCACAATCACTCCACAAAGCTCACAAGGGCTGAATTCAGCCCTAATGCATCCCTAAACTCGACCTAATCACTCACACAAGTGTAATCAGCTCTCTTGCAATCACAAATGCAAGAAGCTCGCCTCACTCACTCAAAAGCGTCCAAATTAGCCCTCTCCAACTCACCAATGCACTCACTTCACCAAATCAGATCTAGATCTAGATCTAGATCTCTCTCCAACTCTCCAATGCTCAAAAGTTCCACATTCACTCACAAGAGCACAAATCAGCCCTCTAATGAATGGCAAACTCCTCATTCAACTCAAAGATGCTCCCAATGCACTCTAAACACTCTCACAAGATTGCAATTGCCTCAATTGCAATCCCTAATGCACCCAAGTGCACAATCAGCCCTAATTGGCTCCCAATGTGCAAATCTAAGCACAAACTCAATCAAAGAGCATGCAACCAGCCCTAACAAGGTCTGATCTCTCTCAAAACACAACCTCACACTCAAATGCACTCAACAACTCCAATTTCAGCCAACAAACTCCAAAGAAAATGCACTTCAAGACTTCTCCATTGGAAATGGACTTACACCAATTGGTTTGAAGGTGCACATGTAACCAAGGCTGATTTTGTTCCACAATCACCACGATCCTCTCCAAATGATCTGAATTTCTCCTTCAAGCGCACCACCACGTGCGTGGGCCCATAACCTATTGAGATTTGAAGGGAAAGACTTTACTTAGATGGTATGGGATAACTTCAGCCATGCAAGGGCTGAATACATGTAGGAGGAAGCCTCCTCTACCTATCTCCTAACCATGTGGGATAACTCACCACTATGGGCTGCCATTGACTACAAGCAACACCTAATGGAGTCTACGAACTAACTAAGTGTGTAGTTCTACTCATAACACTCCATGTACACTAACTACTCCAATAGGTACATGTTTCTCAACACAAAGTACGTGCTTGATTGTCCCAACCCATAATAGTATACTCCATGAAAGATCTTGAAAGAACCGTCCATGCAGATCCCGTAAATAGAGTAAATGATGTCGGAAGGTCTCGAAGATAATTTGTGTCCACGATGTTTCCATCAATACCGTGAGTTAAGTATAGTGTTATATCAACAATGATAGGTTGTGCTCTTCCGTGATATTTCCATCCGAGGTCTGTAGTGTGTTCAATAAAGTTGAGGTCTCGCGGCAAGGATGAAAATACATTCAAAATATCATCTTGGGTCATGAGAGGGTAGTCAGAAGCACTCAAGTTGATGAACCAATCCCAATCGGTAGAATTCTTTAATAGTACCGCCGCACCGTGAAGGGTTTCAGAAACCATAGTTGGACCTCTATATGTCACTAAATTGGCCTTCTTTATCATCAATACATTCTTCACCTTCTGGAAAAGAGGTTGATCGCTTATGTATCTATTCAGGTCCTCTCTTTCTTCTGATGATGCCTTGAGATCAAGATGGAGCACATAGTAATTTCTTGGATGGTAAAGAGCTTGTAATGTTCTTTGGATTCGCAATCCATCGCCTTGAGTTCCCGGGATTAGATATGCAAGTCGAGGAAGAACAAGCTTGGATTCAATAAGTGCATTTGGAACCTCTGGAAATACATAAGTAGTAGCATCTTTACTTACACACAATGAAGGCCTGAGATTTGGCAAGACAATTGAAGTTCCTACAAAAATTATGAGTAAAAAAACTAAAAGTGGTAACCACCACTTTTGATTCATGGGTAGTACTTTGATAATTTTACAATTAGTGTTAAAACTACTTTCTATTTTTATACAAACTCCCCGCTATCAATGAAGGTGTCACACACTAGAGTCCAGGACGAGTGAGGGACACCGATGACGAACCCTAGGAGAAGTGTGAATAGTGTGGGTAGAAAAATTATTGTTGCATAGTTTAGAAGTTTTCACTACAATGTGAAGTCATTACCAACGTGGCTAGTGGGTCATTGCGTATAAAATTAGGAGTAAAATTGTCAATATGTTCATGGTGATCAATTTAGGCCTTTGTTCTTTTTTCAAATTAGTAATTTTTAAAGACTTTGCTTGTAATTCATAAATGTCTCAGCACTCTCCTTGTAATTCATAAATGTCTCAGCACTCTCCTTGTAATTCATAAATGTCTTATCACTCATCTTTAATTGTTTCCACTCAAAAAATGTAAAATATTGCCTTCCATGTCAACAACATACATCACAATTGAAGGCTTCAAAAGAACCCCTAGGTTGGTGTGAATATAGTCTCCGTTCGACATGCTTTTAATGATATGCCCACGAGACATAAGAATAGTGATGTAGGGCTAGTATCTCCTCTTAGGGTGCTACACTGTAAAGAAACAACCAAGAATCAATAACTTGTGAAGTAGCTGTTTGGGATGTATTTTATTGTACAAAAGTAGAAGTTTAGTTTCGTTTGGTTATTAGATTGTCGACATATCAAATTGTTTGAAAAAAATATATATGTGTTTTAACGATGGTCCGGGTTCCATTCCCTTGATCTCCTGTATTGAAGGCTTTCCTTTGTACTCACATGATATTGATATTGCCAATATGCACTGAAGCAAAGCCTCAAACCCTTACATGGTAAGAATAGGTCAAATATTAGAATTTCCAACTTTTTCGTAAATCAACGGCTTTAGGTCGCCACAGGCACCAGTCGGTGCTCCAAGCACGGACACAGGACGCGGCACGGCAATGCACGGCGACTGAACAGACGCTGCTCCCGAGCCGGGAAGACGGATTGCATGTCCGCAACGGCTGAAAGCGGTTACAATCCAGCGCTCTTTTCATCAACTGCACCGCGAACCACGGAATTTTTTGTCCCATCGCAGCCATCGCGATTGCTTCAATTCAGCTTCAGTCCAGAACTCGGCTCAATTTCATCCCGCTCTAGATTTCGCACGATCTGGTGCTCAAATCAGCTTGTAAATTGATACACAATATTTGCGACAATCAGTTGCACCCGGAGGACAACAAAACAGGGTTTAGGGCTTGTTCTTGAGACCGCGGATTCTGAAATACTGAGCTCAATACACATTTTTGATGGAGTTCCCAGTGGTCGATCCATCTATGTGAAGACTTTGGACTTTGGTTGAACATTTTGAAGCTGCCTGAGGTCCGAGCCAATGCAACTGATGAAGAAATGATGTAAAACGGAGCTTGATTGAAAGTCTTAGAGCTTCCAGGTACTTAATCGAAATTTGAGCACATGGAGTTGAAGCGTGATTTACATAGTGGTTGGAGCTTGATTGGAGGTCTTGGCGCTTTTCTGGCGAGGATTGGACGCCTTTGATGCTTGGAGTTCGATGTGGTAGATGAGAAAAACAGAGCTTAACTTCAGATGATATAGCTCCTAGGCCGGATGTGGTGGATTATGTATGAGGAAGGTTGACCTTTCTTGGAAGTGTTGAAGCATTCATTCTGAGTTGCCGGAGGTTTGAGCCTATATGATGTATGTGGCTTGAAGTTGTAAATTAGGCAGAAGAATATGGAGCTTGGTTGAAAGTGTTGGAACTTTCAGGCCTTGGAGCTCTTTTGATCGAGCTGCTGAAGAATTTGACGTATCATATGGCTCCTGGCTTCGGTACATTGAGATTAGAGAGAAGGGCCTGGATGTGCGATGTTAAGGCCGTTGTGGCCGATACGGAACCTCATTCGTGTTGATCCTCATGTTTACCTCCAATGACGAGCTTTACAGCAAGCTCTTTGGCAAAATTCCGGAAAGCGGTATCGTTGAGCTGGTTGGCTCGCATTCTGGTGCCAATCGAGGATATGATGAGGATTTTTTACGCAGGGCATGTGCCCGGCTTGGGCCGGACAATGACAGTCGGTTCGATCGAAGGTTGCCTTCACAAAGTGGTGGTAATGTGAAACTAAAAGAACCGGAGAAGGATCAGGATCTGGACCAGCGGAAAGTTCATTTCCGAAATGCTGCTCGAAATATGTATGGTAAAGATGCGCGCGATCTATATTCCGGCATCAGGAATGGTTCAGCTTTGGACGAAGATAGCTCGGGCAGCAGCGGTAGCAGATATGGTGGTCCGTCGAGGTACACCAAATTGCCTCAGAGCTATCTCAGAACACAGTCAGAGTTTAAGACGCCATCAAATTTGAAGACACCACCAGATTTGAAGGCTTCACCAGATGTGAAGACGCCACCGAATTCGAAGGCGATACCCCAGTTTTTGCCACCACAGGGTAATGACAGACCATCACCTGAGTTCAACAAGCGTGACAATCATGGTGACCGTCAATCATATGGGAATCAGTTATTGAACTTAAGGGCTGCCCTGAGTGAGAAAGAGCTGCAACTTGTTGAGCTTCGGGAGCAGCATCTCAACTTGCTTAACCGCGCAGCAGAGTCGCGGCAGAACTGGGAGGAGGCTCTTGCGTCTAAAGACCGAGTGATATTGCAACTTCATAGGAAAACGCAACAGCAGGAATCTCAATTGGACAGGTTCAATGCCTGCAATCTTGGAACTCTTAATCTGCGTGCATGACAACTTGCTCACCTCCCCTCCCTTCCCCTCCCCTTAGAGCATATTAAGCGGTTCTCATTTCTCTGCCAATGTTCACGAAAAGAAGTATGAATTGTAGAATCTGTGTATCAAGTACAGAATATCTCATTGTAAGTTAGGGTTATATTTTTTGCCCTTGGATCCGGCGTTTGTTTCTTGCATCGTCTCTCCGTTTTCCCAGACTGAGAGTGCATATATATACTGGAAGTACACACCTTCTGGTTTCGATGTTGGAACTTTTGCCACTTGTTAGTTATCTCTGATATCTTCTTCGACTAAATGTTTAAATCTGAGTCGAGTATGTTTGAATATGTGATTTGCAGGCAAGAGAAAGAGAATCAAGAAAATTTATATGCGCTCAGGAAAAGACAGGATGAGGTCCGGAATATAAGAATAGTTTGACCTCATTGACAGTAGACACTACTCTCAGCCCGGCAGATCAGAGTATTAGGCTTTGGGCTTATGCTGAATGTTACGTTACTGGAACGAGACATTCCCTTCAAAATTGACTTACAGTCTCATTTCCTTGATCTTCAGATCATGAAGCCCCCTCTTCAGTCATGGCTTTGCTACGAGATGTTTGACAAGGTTTTCTATGCTAGTAGTAGAGTCAGTCTACCTACGAATACGTCATGCAATTCGAAGAAGTAGTTGTGGTTCTACTTTTTCAGGTCTCAGCGGGTCTTTGACTACATGTTAGTGTTTGTGAGTTCGAGTACGATTCGGTAGGCAACTTATGAGGGGGTTTGTCTGATGAGGTTCAATATCTCCAATTCTCTTTTGATTTTGTGCTTTGTTTTCACCAGCAGTCCGAGGAAGTGGAGAAGATAGAGCTCAAAGTAGCTTTCTTGGAGGCCAAGAATGCACAATTTGTGCAGGAGTTGATGGAGCAGCAGAAGCTTATAACCAGGATGAAGCGCCACATCGATGAGCAGGAGAAGTTATGCGCCCATCAATGTCGAAAGGTCAGTTCTTACTCCTCAGATACAGTTGAAACCTTGTAAGTTGAATGCTTATTTTTGATGTAAAGTAATTTTATGTTTCTATATACTCTGCATTCAATTATGACCAAGTGTTTTGCACTCTACCGCCAAAAACAACACCATTAGCATGGGTTTGGAGAACAGGTGCGAAAAAGTGGTAGAAATACCTGGAGGATCTCCTCGTCATTCATTTTCATCTCTTTTGGTCTATCACAACAAAGGATTCACGCATCCTTTTTCTGAACACTTGCAGATGGAAAGATTGAACGGAAAAGTTCAAAATTTGAAAGCATCTCTTCACGAAAAGGCAGAGGTAGGTCTAAATTACAAACTTATGGCGCGAGATCCTTAAATTGATTATCAACATACAAGGATTTCTAAAAGTAAACTTCTAAGACGTTTCAAATGTAAGTAATGTTTTGTAGACAGGCGATCGCTCCCTCTTGTGCGAATATGCCTGTTAGTTTTCTTTCATATATCAACTTCTCCTCGCAGATGGCTGAAACGCAAGACAAATACGTCACCGAGTTGAAAACCTTTCTATGGAAACGTGACTCCATAATTGCCCAGTTGCAACTTACTGAGCAACAACTCCAGTCTGCTTTAGCACGGTATGATCAACTTGCGGAAGTCCTTAGGCTGGTTGATACCCTCAGAAATGTTCACTTTCACGCTGTTACTGAATTCATAGGGCTCCATAAGTCTGGATGACTTATTCATAGCAACGTTCCTTAAGATCTCAGTTGTTGGAAGAGCACTACCAAAAGTCACAAGATTCAATACTTTAATAAGTCCGAGTTCTGTTTTTGATGTTTTGCAGAGAAAAGGCAGACCGTGAAGCACTATCAATGTCTCGAGAAAAGGTGCAAGAGGAGAAAGATCTTATTGAAAAGGTGCCTCAAACTTGTCCTCCACTTCTCATTTTAAAATGTCATATACTGGTCAAAGCTCAATGTTTATGGTTTTCTGATACAGAGACTTTTTGTGCCTTCAGAGACTGTCTGAGATGCAGAGCCAGCAGAAAGCTGTTGCGAATGGAGCTTCTCAAGTCCATCATGAGAGAAGACATCATCAATCTGAAACAAGGGTATCACACGGCACATTTTTTAAAATTCTGATGAGATGCTTCGGGACACTTTTGAATTGAGCACGGTGTTCGGCATGAGCATTCGGCAGTATAATCTCACTCACTATTAGGATCTGGCTGAGCCGAGTAGTGCGGAGATTTGTGCCCTCGAGTGACCACACAGTTTTTCATGGAAGAAAGTTGTGAAATTATTAATACTGTGTCATTTCTGTGCATTTGCTCTTGTGTTTTGAAGAAATTGGCTGAGCTGAAAGATGACTTCAGCAATATCCAAGAAGGTGTCCTGAAGGTAAACACGATCACTAATCCACTCTATCATTGGCATTGTATCATATTCTAAGGTTGTACTTATTTGAATTTTGGGTAGAACAGTTTGTGGAAGCTGATAGATTCTAGAGAATTCCATTGCCTGTTTCTTTGGATACATCTCTCGAGAAAGAGGTCTAAATAGACGTGATCGCTGCAATAATCAGTAATTCGCATATTCTGATGATCATCCCATTTGCTTCTTGTTTCGCAAGTCTTCTAAGTCGCGGGTTCTTCAATTCTCACTTGTTGAATGTGAATCTATTAGGACGTAGACGACAAAGAAGGGGTGATGCATAGGATGCAGAAACGCATCCGTGAGTTACAGAGGTCTTTAAAGAGCAAGGATATTGCGCTAAGTGAAAAGAACAGTGAACATCAGCAGGCTCTTCAAGACATTCAAAGGTGAAAACAATCTTCCTTTTGATGAAGATTCCAGGTGTATGATTTCCTGATCCTTCTTCCGTGGTTGTGCTAAGCTTTTAAGATACAGAACTGAGAAGGATTGTCATCCTCTAGAGTAGAAGGTGCTTTACTTGATGAGAATGAGTTTGATTTGTTAGGATCGCGGAGGACTATGAAGCTCTGAAACAAGAATACGAAGAAGTCAACAAGAGGAATGATGACCTTGAAAATACGGTCTCGCACTTGCAGGAATATTCGGACGGACGAATGTGAGAAATTCTATTCGCATTCAGCTTGTTCTTTGGGTTCTTAGTAAGTTCGATGCATGTTTTACGTAAGGAAAGGTATTGCTCGACGTGAGTTTTGATTTCAGGTCTTGACTTCATTGCAGGGATGCTTCGGTCTCTGAAGTTTGGACTCCTCCAGTTGAAGTGTTGCCCTACGAATGTTCTATGGGTGGATCGACTGGTGAAGGTGAGTCCTTAACTTCGTCTTCTCGACGTTGATTATCATACAAATACATGTTCTAATTGTTATCACGCAACACCAGAGCTCAAAAACTCCTCATTTGATTCTTTGCAGGCTCTCCAAGTAATTTCAAAGGTAATCTGCGTACTAGTAGTGTAGTTTTTGCTACTCAATAGCACTGAGAAAGCGATCAAGAACATACAATATTGAGATACAAGACTTGTGTTGCAGATCTAGTTGATAATACCATGCTGGATAGCACGGAATTCGAGTCAGAGCAGCTGTCGAATGCGAGTGTTTACCATGCAAATTTTGAAAAGATTAAGGTTAGTACTTATTTGAATTTTCATCCATCAGCCTAAGATTGTTATAAACCAATTCCTTAAATTGACTGCTATCTCAAGAGGTTGTAGCAGTAGATCGCAATTGGCTTCTATACTGATATATATGTTGAACTGCCGATGTTCTTAGAATCAGGAGTGATATGAGCCTTTGCAGGTTTTGTAATAGAGAACATAGTGCATCTGATTTCATTGTAACGTAGAAGGGGAATTCAAAATGTTCACTCTTTGAACCAAGGCTTGTCTTTAGCTTCTAGACTGAGTTTCCAAACTGAGGGGTTTCATTGATGCAGTGTGGCACTCCCGTGCAGATTATCGAAGTTGAGATGCCAGACATCGACCAACAGCAGCAGAAGCATGGAGCAACTGCTGGCAACTCTTCCTTTCCACCTCCAGTCCCTCCAGTTACTCCTCTACCACCATCTGTTCCCGCCTCTCCTCAACAGCCTCCGCTTGGAGCACCACCACGATCGTCGCCTCCCCCTTCGGCCGGCCCTTCCGACAAGAATTGTGAGGGCCATTCGTCAGATTTTGAGGCCAAACATAGTTCCATTCAAGGTATGTTTAAGCCTCAATTATGCTCGTGATTGAAGCTGGTCGATTACTTGCGATTGCAGCAAAACAATTCTGCATAAATCTGGATTGGCGACTTCTTCAATGAAAGGAATGATCAGTTTGTGAAAGCCAACCAGACAGTTAGCTAGACACGAGCCCCCAAGGAGAGTGCATGCACCATTTCAGTCCCGCTCTCATAACTAAGAACAGTGGTAATATATTCTATTTAATTGGAGGATAATGCTTGAATCGTTAAATGGGCTGGTTGGACAGATGAGATTATGAGACGGGAGCAGTCCTGGAGGAAGACCGAGGAGCTTATGCGAGCAGCATTGACTCGACGAATGAAGCTATTAGAGCTAGCCCGAGATGTCAAGTCTGCCAAGGTACCCTAGTCACTTGGTTTCAAATCAAGAACATCGTTGACTTAGTGCAACATTCAAAAAGGGTCCTCGCTGAAGGCGAAGTGTCGAGCTGAATTTTACCAATATTTTATTATAGTCAACCCGTCCCACAAGAATTGCTTTCAAGCTTTCTTATATATCTGATGGTTTCCATGGTTACTCTTACTGCAGACTGAAACTGCAATTGCGGAGACGGAATTGCACAACAGAAACGGACACCTGCATATTCAACACCATCTTGAGGTGGAAGCAAGCGTAAGAGAGAATCAAGCAATTGCTGATCACAAAACAAGATTGAAAGAAGCGCAACGGATACACCTCTGCAGGAAACCGATTGACGGCGAGGGTCACAGATTGAAGCACCACATTCCGCATCGGAAAGTTAATGGTCAGAAACACCATGCACACGATGGTCATGCCAGCAGGCGTCATCGACACGCTCATGAGCACGACTTCTTTCAGGAAGAGTGTAGAATCAGTCACAACATGAGAAAAGGTGAGAGACGGCACCAGCATGGTGAGCCGGAAATGATGGCAGACCGAAGGAAACATTCCGTTCAGAACAGTCAGCTGGAGGACTGCACTGCTCGCTCTGAGCACTATGGTCACTATGAAGGCAGCGGGCACAATGCACGAAGTGGTTACACGCGAAAAGGGAATGCTTCGTAGCTATTTTGAGTTCATCTTCAACCCACACCAGTGCAGTGGGACATGGATGCAATGACCTTCTCGACGTGAATGTGCATGAGGCTTTCATGTCCGCTTCGGCTTTCTCTTGCGCTACGCAGTTTGCGAAAGTGCTGCAGCAAGAGCTGAACCAAGAAACTTGGCATTTCATAATAACTGCCACGGAGGAGGACCTTCGGTGGGTTTCCACGAGGCTCATATCATCGAGATTGCTACGTGGGAAGAAAGGTGAATTCGCATCCACTCTCAAAAGCATGTCGGTCTTCAATTCTTTTGTTTGAAAATCATCGATTTGGTCTAATAATCATCTCTATGGATGCAGGTCATTAGCTAGCAATTGCATGTTTCGATCTCACAGTTTAAGTGATTACCAGCTCAATGACAGGTACGTGCTCACCAATATGAAGGTAACGTGTTTAGCGATTAGATATTGCTTAATTATCTCAAACATATATTTGCCCGTAATTTCTTTCCCATCCTCTTGCTCAGTACTGTCAGTAGTCAAGTCTGCATCAAGCAGAGTATACAATTCTAGTATAACCTCATTCGGTTAGAGCCCATATACAAGCCCTATTGGACCTAATACTTAGAATATCACAGTACTATTACCTCAGATAAGCCTCGATTCTTCAGCCTCAGAGCATGTAACCAGAGCGTAATTACATTTAAAGACCGAAAGTTTCAATATTCTCATGAGGAATGTTTCTGACAATCGGGGTGTCAACAGTGCCTCACGGTGAATCTTTCAAGGACTTGTTTATTCGTGACGTCGCATGAAATGAAGACAAGAGACTCGAGCTTGAAAGGTAGAGCGCTGCATCAATTGGGCGACGAGATTGTTGACGAAATCGAGCAGCATATGGTGTTCTGATCTCTAAATGAGTTGACCTCACAGATCGACCATCCAAGGGGGAAATGACCTGGTGAGTTGACACTATCCAGTAGCCTCTGACGAATCATACCCACCATCTAATCCAATGTCTTCAGCTTCGGAATAAAGGGGTGTTGGGGATTTCAGATTGAAGACGACCGACGCAGCAGTTGCAGCATTCGAAGTGGCCAGCCTCGTCCGTCAGGTGAGATTGAGACTACTAACTCTGTAATTCACGTGCTTTATTGAAGATTCTCTGTCGTCCAACTTTGAGTCTGAAATTTCTACTGTATTGCTGTGTTTGTAAGGCACAGTACTTTTCAGATGAAGAATTCCAAGAAGTGGTCGGTTCATGAGCAAACCTAAAAGTGATGTTTCTCTGGTGTGGGGTCCTGAACACGCGGGCCGCGTGAAGGGGATTGCTCGTCATCCGTGAACACTCTGACCTCGATCCTTTGATGTTCATTGTCGAGATCATATATACGTACCAATCACAAATGAAATAAATAATATTTGATGGTGGAAAGAATAAAGTCATGGTGACGACATGTTCTGCACAGTACTCTGCCTCTAGGGTCCAGTTCTAGGCCGGTGGTCTATTCAGCTCCTAGTGTCACCCCTCTCCCTAAGGTAGACTGTTCTTAACTCCCCTGATTTGAGTATTCACCTGAACTGTAGTTGAAAGTGACATTTTCGTTTGATAGAGTGATCTTATGCTTGAAGATTGATTTCCTCTAGGTACTCAGTTGTTTCACATGCGAAAGTGATAGTTTTTCACAGTTTTGGGCTGTCCATCTTCACAAGGAACCATACGAATTACCATTTAAGAAAAGTAAAATTGAGTGCTTTGCTTTACAATGTTGCATCTAACTAAATGATCCTTAAATAACTCGAGAGGGATCTTTAGGAAGATCTCTTTATGGGGGATCTCTACTGAAATTCTAGCAGAAACATAAATAGCTATTAACATATAATATTGGAATTTCCAATGAAGTAAAATCTATTAGTTTCCTAGTTTTATTGAGCTATATATTTTGCACAAGTTTGAATCACTAGAAATCTCACTTGTCTAATTGTGTAACTTTTTTGTGTATTGGTATAGCTTAAGAATTCAAAATGATAAATTGGTGCCTCATACCCAAGAAATCCAGAATGACCTTGATTGTAGTGGTGCTTGAGGTTTTCAACAATACATGTTTTGTTATATTTGCCTATTTTTCAACTTTGTTGGGTGTACACAAGGCCTCTCTAATTCCTTTTTCCTACAACCTCTCTAATTGGATACTCTTTATAAATCAAGATGTTTTACAAACTATGACATCACCTAACGGAGGTAAGATGTAGGAGTTAGGTAATGGCGAGTATTAGCTCAAGTATCACACAGTAGGTAATGACAAGTTTAGCTTAAGTATCACCGTAATTATTTGCTCAACTACCGAAGTGTCATATTTCAATTGACAAACCATTTTCCATCATAGGGAGCTTATAACTGGATCTAGAAAAGTTTAGAAACTCTTAAGTTGGCTTTTAACAAATGTGACATCTACATGCTACCAGTTGCATACACATCTCCTTCATAACCAACATCAATCGATTACTTCAAAAGCACTATAGTAGGATAATATAATAGAAATCACAAATTCTCCCTCTCCGAATGTTTTTATATATTAAATTGATCATCCACAAACTATACCTATTCTCTTAAACAAATATAGCTTTGCTATTTACCTTAGAACCAACTCAATTGCAATTACATATTTCTTATATGTAATCCACTTCCATACTAATGAGGAAGAACTGAAAGTCAAGGAAAATAATTCATATTAAGCAGAAACTGTTTCTACCACAACACACCCTCTCCAACTAATTAGATCCCATTTAATACACTAGAGTGATCTAAAATGGAGCAACCATCCCGTAATAGAGCTCTAGTAATCTTCAGTCAAACTAGGTACATAATAGCTAATACCCAGTCCAAGAACACCATGTACTCACAACAAACATCACAAAGCACCATTTCAGAAACACCTTCACAAAGTCCGTCTTCAAAAATTCATAACTAATTGTAAAAGAGTCCAAAATTGATGATTCCAGTTGCTCTATCTTCCTACTTACTTTCCCCATACACAAAAGTTGCTTACACTATTAACTTCGCTATAAATTTCCCATCTATTAGCACCTCACTAGATTCCACTTACCTCCAATTCCAACCACAAATAATTCTCTCCAATTCAATTGTGGAGGATGAACATATATATAGCTTAGGTTGTTGAAGGGTTGATAAGTTTGTTAGGAAATTAATATAACATCAGGTAGTTACTCTAGGGGATTGAGAATTAATATTCCACCAAGGGAAGTACGTGCAATTAATTGCAATTTCAAAGTGGAATTGAAACAGAAAGTGTGCAGGCAGGAGTGGGTGAAGCCGTTGAACTGCAGTTTGGGACTTATAATGAAAGCTGGAGTGCTCCCAATTTTCTAATATTTGACTTAAACACTTATCAATCATTGTTGTTGCAGTTTCCCCACAAATCAATCAAAGTGGACACAAAGTGTTCGATGAATGAATTTGAGATCTGGAATGACTGGAAAGATTCGTCCAAAATCATCTTTCCAAATTCCTCATCATCCACCACAAACTACACTCCCTAAGAGACATTGGAAAATATGAAATACTGAGGTTCACCTCTCACTAATCAATTTGTTACATTTGGTAAAGGACAAGGTAAGATGCTTAATAACTGCACTTTAGATTGGGAAGCTTATTAGGGTGTGGCAAAAGGAGTGAATTTTGGAAAATGTGTAAAGTATGTAGGAGATTGAACCGATTGGAATCAAAAATATTGAATGTACCTGAAATCGTTTTTTTTTTTTTTTTTTTTTTTTTTTTCAAATTTAAACTTGTAGGTGTATTGAAACCAATCAGTCTAAATGTAAACCATGAGTACATTATGATTCAAAGTGAGAAGCTACAATATACCTTATGCTTGAATGTCCTTAGTAAGCAAGTTTTGGTATTGTGTGGCTTCTGAGCCTCCTACCTTATCATACTTGCTTTTCAACGTTCTTGAGCTCGGATTAATACCTACACGTTTATGATAATTTCAGTCAAAAAACACATTTTCAAAGAAAACGTCATAGATGAAAATGAAGATGAGCTATTTAGATCCTCACCATACAAAACTGTCATAGACTTGTTGTAGGTCATGTGGACCAAAATTTGAGTTATGAAGACTCATATATCGCAAAATCGCAAAGTCATATCGTATCAGTAAGCAAAATAAGCTACACGTTTTCATTATTTTTGCTTAAGAGTGGAAAGTTTACCAACAAAGCTACTACAATTGAAAAAATCCCCTACTAGGAAGTTATTCATCTTCATCTCAAAACACTTAAAATAAAAAGGGCGTACTGATGAGACATTTTGGGTCAGAAGGAATATTAATCATTTGAGCAATACATCACAAACCAAGGTAGAAGCATGGGAGTGGGGTAGTTTTTTTTTTAAAATCTAAAAAGAGGCCTTACTAAAACTACCTCTTGGAATATACTACTAAAGCTAGCATTCTAAAGTTCCAACCCCACATTATAAATGAATCTTGGAGAAGGGGGATATTCTCAATACCTTACAATTTTTAATGAATTTTGAAAAGTAGGATAAGATATTGGAAATCTAAATATAGAATTGATGAATTGGAATTTTTTTACTTCTTTTGGATTGTTTTGAGATGAGAATGTTGACTTTATGAACATGAGAGTGTTGGAAAGTGGATGAGAAGTCATGGTTGACCTTCAAATTCCTCCTACCCTACTCTCAAAAATGTGACTTTGAAATTGATGCCTATTACATGGCAATAAAATAGAATAGCCTGGTGTTCAAGTTGAATATAATGTGCAAAAGTCGGATTCACTCATCTCTCGGAATCTTATCAAAATAGGGGTAAACCCAACTCCTTGACTCAAATACTCCTCGTTAAAATTACACAATCACTAATTAATGACAACCATGCAAATGTTATTTGGTTTTTCTCTCCCTAAAATGCTTAATTTTCTTGAATCCCATTGAAGAAGTGCATTTAGTTCTTTCTTTTAAAGATACAATATAATGTTTCCACAAACGTAGGATAAAACCCTACTGGCCCTTAGCCCATCCAAGAAACAACAACAACAACAACAACAACAACAACAAACACCCACCCTCAACAAAAGAAGGTGCCTCGAGGATCTCGTTAAGATTCCACGCCTCGGAAAGGGGGCCCTCGTAAAGGGGGGCCCAGCCTGCCTGCACCCGAAATCACTCTCTCTCTCCTGCCAGGGATTTGAATAAAAACCACTTCCGGTCAGTAGTTGATTTTTTCAAAATATTCATAATAGCAAAGTCAGGAGTTTCGCCCTCATAAATTACAAGTTAAACCTACATGGGCAGAGCCGTGCCGTGACAGATACCCACAGCAGCACCAGCAGCACTAGTACCTCGATGAGAGCAACAGGGGTTGAGTTAAGTTGAGAGAAAACGCCAATGCCACGAAACGCTGCCGCAATCCCTCGTTGAATTTCCTTCGTCTCGCTCACTTGGGCCCCTTGTTTCCGCATTTGCATTTTCATCTTCTTCTCCGAGCTCTCGCATCAACTCCTTCTTGTAGCTTCTCCGGACTGGCTCCTCAGGTGCACGCTTCATTCACTCCATTGAAATAGTTTGAAGCAGGAGAATACCCACCTTTAGATTTTTGAATGTGCACGACATTCTTGTTTCGGGAGAAAAGAGTTTCAGTAGGTTTTGAACGTGCATTCAAGCTCGATATTCGTTTTCAACACAGCTTTCTGTTTGGAAAAAGAGTTGTTTTGCAGTCTCGAATCACGTTTACAGTGTTCGCTTGCTATCTAGTTTTTCACGGTGGTTTAGAGTCACGCTCCTGAGAGGGATTAGTATTCCTTTCGTATGTCGAACTGACAGTTTATTCCCGTCAGCCTGAGAAAGAGAACTGACGCAGTGACGATTCTCTGTTGACTTTCCTCTTCCAGAATTTCCAACGATTCTTTAGAGTAGCGAATGCATTGTGCTTGGGGATATGAAGCTGGTGGGGTTTTAGTGTGATTGCAGTAATGGTGTTCGATATTCTGGTGTGAGCTATGGGCTGATGATTTTATAGGGAATGTGACTGCAGGTCGATTGATTGATTGATTGCGAGAAAGGTGGGCTGCAAAGTAGTCGCGGAGTAGCGTTATCAACAGCAGCATCGTCGGCAATGGCGCAGTGATATAGCAGTAAAAACCAACCCTAATTTTTTTGGACAGCTTTTTGAATTCTACAGCAATGGCGAAAGGACGGAGTTTTGCGTGTATGCGTTCGTGTTCAATGGACGGAAGCTACAACAGGATCACACCCGGAAAGGATCTCTACAGCATCAACGAGCTTCACACGACTGAGGTGCCATCATCCAGTTTCGGATACGAGCGAGTAAGCGTCAACGACAACGGCAAGCCATCCATTGCACGCAGGTCGAGCTTTTCGTGGGGCAGGAGACCGTCGAAGAAACACATTGATTTCCAAGAAGAAGCAGCAACAACGAAGCCCTCGCCGATGACAACTCCGACGGAGGTCGTGCCACCGAAGACGAAGACGAAGAGTAAGAGAGGGATCAAGAACTTTTTCAATGGGATTCTGGACTCGTATAGGAAGATCATGCAGTCTGCCGAAGAGGTTGACATGCAGCTCGGTGATTTGTACCCGGGTAATCACATGGTTGCACCTGTCACTCCCGCGGCTAGTACCAGGAGTATCAAGTACATCTCCCCGTCTCCTGGTGTCGGCCGAAACTCGCTCGTTCGCGTTGCCGAAGAATCTTCTCGCGAAAGATAGCCCCTCGTGCTTCATCAAATACAGTTTAGGGTTTTGGGGGAGGTTCTGTGGATTGACAGGACAAGGCTTCTTCTTCTTCGGAAGGTTTCGTCACAAGTCAAGATGATGCTGGACTGTCGCCACATCCCGTTTTTTACTTTAGTTCGGAGCTTCATCAATTGCTTGAATGCGTCTGTGGACGCAGATGCTCGATGGCTCGTCACATTCTATTTTAGTTTTGAGCTTTACCAATGTAAGCCAACCCTTTCGGAGGAAATTGCTTTGCTCGAAGGGTTGGCTTACATTGGCATCAATCAGATGTAGAAGATTAGATTAACGTTTGTTCTGTGGGAAGCTCGTTGTGTCTGTGGACACACATTGCGAGTTGAGGAATGCTCTTGTGTGCATTGCGAGCGACGATACTGGAGCTCTATTGTATTCAATGTCGATGCCAAGGTAGCATTTTTTCTCAGCGAAGATTGAAACCATTAATGTGAAAAGGATTTACAGTCAATCATGCGCCTGTTTTGTGCATTTCATCTCATTGCATTCTATCTGTTTTGTGCATTCGAGAATTTCTCGAAGTGAATTTGTGCATTCTATCATTTCACTTCGAGGAATTCCAGCGACAAGCACCATCCTTCGATTGCCAAACTGAAGAGCATGGGAAAGGTTCGGAAAGTCAAATGCTTGCGCGTTTCTCAGATTCAAACCGATCAGCTTCATCAATTATACTGACTCAATGTTGTATCAATGTCCTCTCTTTGGTCGGTAAAGTCTACGAATTGCTGGTTTGAGGTTGAATTGGTTCCCTGGGGAGGGAGAGAGGGCTGCGCCAGCCAAGGAGGTAGTGCAAGACCAAGGCGACGCGCGCGGGTCCAGGCAGCAAGCTACCAGACGGACTCGCACCCGAGAAAAATGAGATTAATATCGTGGGGATCGATGATCCCCATATCAGATATCAAACTGATAAGAACAGATACTACACTTGATCTTAGCCAAAAGGCCGAGAAAGGTATACCTCTCCATCCTCACCTCGCCCTTCTTGTACCTCCGCCCTAGTCTCAGAAGTTGCCATAGTCTATGGGAAAACTCGATCCACAATCTCTGATGTGGCTAATTCCGGAAGACTGCTGTGATCGATGGATACCTCTACGAGAATTCACCCGATCAGAGGGAGGATTCTTATTGGTTCTACTCTGACAGCTTCAACTGAATCTCTGAAGGTCTCTGATTGACCAAAATGGTGAAGATGTTACGCTGCTATCAGCCAAACGGCAGTCAAGAGGATTACGAACTAAACGAAGGCGGAATCACGTTCTAAGGGTCACAAAGAAAGTTCAAGTCTTGCATTCGAATAAGAATTTATTGGTGTCGTATGACAAATGCCGGATTGTGTCGGTAGCCCTGTCCGTGTCGTGCCTGCGTCTCTGGTCCTGTCGGCGTGGTTTGTGTGGTCTGTGGGTCGGTCTTGTTTTGCCAGACGAATCCGAAATTCATTCAACACGTGATCGGAATGACGTCTCGAATACGGTTCCGAATCCAGTCGTTGTGACATCCAACATTACATTTCGTCCTCGAAGGTGAACGGAAACGATCGAATGGCCATCGTACTGGACTCCATTCATGAACAATAGAGCAGCGTGTAGGATATGCACCCGTGGTAATTTGCAGCTCAGATTCACTCGTTGAGGGGCATCGTAGGGCCATTGATCGAAGCGATGCAAGCTCCGGCGCTCGAGATATATACTCAATTTACTACACGAACACAAGTTCGTGCTCTTTCTCGATTATCGCTATCAAAAAGTGCAAGAGCTCGTAATACTTTTCAATTGATGCCATTCTTAAGTTGTGGAACGTGCGGAAAATTTCAAGAGCTCATAGCAATTCTACTTACAACGTGATCAAGCCTTGGACGTGCTCAAGAAAGAACTCAAATATCACAGCTTAGTTTGTAAAAATGCATTCCACAATGAAGGCTCAGTTGCAAGCACTACGGCTCTGAGCAAACTTCCCGAGACATGTACACAAGTGCTCCCTTCGTTGTTGAATCCTGTTATACGATTGGAAACTCACGTGTTAGTGGCGTACTCTATCGATCGAATTGAGAGCTGGAATTTTGGTAGTCGGGCAGCTAAGAAGATGTAACTGCTTGACTCTTCGCCGAAGTTCGAGCTGCTGCTTTGGGTTTGGATTGGTTCCCTCGGAAGGGAGAGGAGGGCTGTGCCGGCCAAGGAGGTAGTGCAAGACCAAGGCGACACTCGCGAGTCCAGGCAGCAAGCTACCAGACGGACCCGCTCCCGAGAAAGATTAGATTAATATCGTGGGGATCGATGATCCCCATATCAGATATTAAACTGATAAGAACAGATACTACACTTGATCTTAGCCAAAAGGCCGAGAATGGTATACTACTTTGCTCAGAACTCGCCGTTTCTATACCCATACTCGTCCACAATCTTCGTCAGAAATGTATGGGACAAATCTGTCTGGTACGTTGGATTGTGCGCGTTTAATCCTAGTGATCTGTCTGATTGATTCACATAACAGAGTACTCTTCCGAACGTTTCCGGAATCTGGCTGTTGAGTATCAAGGTCCATCGACAATGAAGGAGAGTGTATATTTTGCAGGAGAGGGTTATGTGACAAGCTTTATCTCCTCGCATTGATCGGAAACTCTCTCGTCCGCGGTGCAGACAATTCTTCTCCTGGAAGTAAAAGCGTCAGCACGCATTTATGAATTTATGGAAGCAGCAACTCTCTCTCTCGAGATACTGAATTGACCAGTTGCACACAAGATTGCGCGCGACAAATCCCAGAAGCACATAACATAATTCTTAACTGTAGGCGGAGAACGTACGTTCTCAAGTCGAAAGAACCCGAACATGCAAAGAGGAAAGTTCTGAAGTGCATTCCACGATGAAGGTTCACTCCATCAGCTGCTGTTCTGTGCAAGGATCCTATCGGTTTCGGACTTCAAATTTCTATTGACATGCACACAAGTCGGTCATTGCAAAAGCAAGGATAGAATACGTAATCGCTTGCGAGTTCCTGCTAGATAATCGTGGTTGCACTAATATTGGCTTTGCCGAAACAAACAATGAGTATCTTTTGACCGTAGACTTGCTGGTTTGTTTTGCATTGGTTCCCTCGGAAGGAGGTGGGCTGCGCCGGCCAAGGAGGTAGTGCAAGACCAAGGCGACGCGGGCGGGTCCAGGCAGCAAGCTACCAGATAGACTCGCACCCGAGAAAAATGAGATTAATATCGTGGGGATCGATGATCCCCGTATTAGATATTAAACTGATAAGAACAGATACTACACTTGATCTTAGCTAGAAGGCCGAGAATGGTATATCTCTCTACCCGCACCTCGCCCTTCTTGTACCCCGTCCAGTCGCCAGCATGGAGTCAAAACGTAGGGGATCATCATTGCCTCCCATCCCAGGTTCTTCTACTGAAGACCTCATGCCATTGTCGCATAAATCCTCCCGCACGGTTAGGTCTCGCATTCTGCTTGGATAGATTCACATACAGTTCGCATTTTTCTGCGAGGAATGTTTTATTGGTGATGGAGCATGCAGATCGGGTGGAGATGGGTGGAGTTTCTCACCAATATTGGTGCTGTACAGATCGTGGCCACAGTATTGCCCCTGCAGAATCAATTCCTGTTTGGATTTAGATTGGTTCCTTCGGGGGAGGGAAGGAGGGCTGCGCCGGCCAAGGAGGTAGTGCAATACCGAGGCGACGCGCGCGAGTCCAGGCAGCAAGCTACCTGACAGACTCGCACCCGAGAAAAATGAGATTAATATCGTGGGGATCGATGATCCCCATATCAGATATTAAACTGATAAGAACAGATACTACACTTGATCTTAGCCAAAAGGCCGAGAAAGGTATACCTACCCACTCAAAACTCGCGGCTTCTGTACCCATACTCGTCCTCAACATTCGTCAGAAACGTATGGGACAAATCATGAGCACAATCTCAGGTTGGTTCTTTATAGTGCAGCAACTGGCTGTGCACCTCAAACCCAGTTCATCGGTCTAATGATGTGATTCCGCTTCGGGCGTTGGAAGAAGACCGTCGCTGCTCATTTATGGAAATCTAAACAGGAGTAGTAAGCCGCCTATCGAATCTTTCTGTCATGAAGTATTTTACTATACACCAAAATTTGGATCCCGGGTACTGTTATCTGCACATGTTTCTTCGGGAACCATCAAACGCATTCTGTCACAACGTTTTGAAATTAGACATCAAAACCATCCCACATCAAAACCATGTACGATAGCTCAACTTTCAGAAGAAACATTTCTGTATAGTTTTACACAAACTCAAGCACGACGTTTGCAGGTAGAGCACAATTCGTACGCTGGACCCTATGTGACTGTTCAGTGATGCTTCTCAACTTTCCTATGCCCGGTGAAGGAAAGCGAAGGAAATTCACCAGACAAACTTTGCTTTACACGTAATAAAAATCGCAACTTTGAGATTTGACTAGGATTTTTAGTATCGCAGTTGGAATATCACTCGAACAGAATTTTATTTGTCATGTTTCGGCTTCCACCACTGAGACACAAGTCACATGTCCTTTTCTAAACAAGTCAACAACCTTGTAATCAACCACAACAGATCAATCATGTCCCGAATTTAGACATTCAAAGAAAATGTCGATCCTTCATTCGTAACGACCTCCATCACATTGGTTACTTCCCCGATCCCAAGTTCAAATTCTTCGGATTCTGAAGTGATTGATTCTTTTTAAAACAATTCCTTGTAATCGTTCGTTTGAGAAAGGCATTCTTACCTAATTAAACAACCTTCCAACCGTGTCTGAGAGCGACTCCAATCTTGTGAGTCCATACAAAGCTTGAGATGAAACGACTTTTGACTGGGTCACAATTACACACCTTCGACACATGCGAATTCTCTGTTATTTAAATTGTTGACGGGAGACACGCATTCTAGAAACTCAGTGTAAACAAGGGTAGGAAAAGGAAGCAAGAGGTGGTGACATTGAAATGATCTCAATTGAAAATTTATACAACAAAGTACATCTTGCCTATGAAAGATCCATCACAATCTGCACCATCCCAGCTCTTCTACGCCTTCTGCAAGTCTCCATTTACCAGTAACCGTCGGTGCGGCCCTTGAAGCCGATCTGGCCGAAGGTCAAGACGATGAACAAGCCCACGTGCCAGGTGATCATCCACAACCAGAATGGGGAGGTCAGAGCAGGGCCGGTGGGGAAGTGAGCGAGCTCGGGGCCAATGCTGCCGAAGAACAAGCCGGTCAAGCTGTTGCCGTTAATGACGGGCAAGCTCGATGGTGCAATCCAGCCGATGAGGCCGAATCCGATCACGGACAAGTCCTTCCTCAACCAGTCCCTCTGGAAGCTGCACACAATGCCAGCCCCGAAAATCAACATCCAATCTCGAGCAACGACCCTACGCTAGAACCTCGAAACCATCAATCACCCTAATGTGAAGCATCCCCATACACAGGGAACGGAATGAGAGGCGTACCAGGTGGTGCGGGACATGACGGTCGCGCGCTGGGTCTGCACGGCCTGGCCAACGAAGGCTGCAATGCAATCAAACCACAGTCAAGAAAACAGCGAACGAAAAACCTAGGCATTGTAAGCTGAGAGCAAACGAAACGGCAGGACATTGTCACGTACCAGAGGTCAAGTTGACCTTGCGGGCAGTCTTCCTGGAGACGAGCGCGGAGCCGCCGAGGCCCGCAACGACGGGGGTGGCCATGGACACCATGGACGCGGCCATGTCGACAACTGCACACAGACACAGACACTGTCATGTTATATTCCCCATAGACACAATTACATGCGAATACTACATTCGACATGTTACAACTACTGGGCTCGCCATAGCCCACAGCATGGTACTACTACTGGATTCGCCATAGCCCACAAAATAGAACATCTAGTGCAGGGACAGACACAGGTGTGTTCCGATTCCGAGTAACGCAATAGCTATGATGCTAGTTCTGGTGCATTTGCCATAGCTACAGCGAAAGTGGGGAGTTTCGATGCTTACATTAGGGGGGACGGAGGTAGGGCGGCAAGACGATGGAGATCGAGGTAGATGATGGAAAGGGGAATGGGGAGCACAATACAAGTAAGGTGGGGGGCGAGCGCGGTGCCGAAAGGTGGCAAGGTGTCTCGGAGGCGATGGGCGCGCTGCCTGATTGGGTAGCGCGGGGTTGGGTGTGGATAAGGTGCCCTTCTGTTGGAGTGGCTCGCCTCTTATGATATTGCCTCGCAGATAAGGTGCAACATTCCCCCTTTGTAAGTAAGTATTCTCTTCAACGTTTCTAAGCCCAACCCTTTCCTTTCTTTTCTAGGTTTAAAAAACCAAATGTAGGATGATTTTGATTTGAGAAATGAGGAGACTAGTGAATTAGTTTTTAAAATTTTCATCTTTATTGTTGTTGTGGCTTCTCCGATTGAGTCTTGTAGGCTTCGTTAAGGTCAGGGGCAGGGATATTCTGCCGAATTTCGGCACGATCTGCTGCCAGAATTGGCCTTACGAGGCAACTACCGATTCTAATAGCAGAATCTTCCGTTTCTGCCGATTCTCCCTGATAACTGCCCCCAATACCCTTGCCCCTGCCATAACGCCAGAGAGCGGGCTGTAGTGGCAGATTCAGCTATTACCGCTTGGCCCCAAGCTCGCCCTCCGGGCTCACCCGTGCCCCTCGCGGTAATGGCGGAATCTGCCATTACAGCCCGCTCTCTAGTACAATAAAACCTCATTTGGAGGGTAGTTTTGTACAGAGGAAGTTGATTTCTTAGTGTTCGTCTGGTACCTTAGAGGACCACGAGGTAGCAGCTCTCGTGCTACTTGGTTCACTTTTTGTTGCCCATGGCACATATTGTATGGTTCACTTCTTTCTTAACTTCGATAGGAATTTACTAGAAGATTGGTGAATTATGTAATATTGGATTGGAATAGGGCATATTTGAACTTTTTAGCCAGAGGGGTCCCATAGGAATCTTGTGATTTGGTCTTTGTCATTGCTTCATCACTGTTTATATGAAACATTTAGATAGCGAAGGTTGCATTTTCAGTTCTCTTTGTTAAGATGCATCTATAACCATTTAGATTTTTTTTAATTGAGTTTATGAAGAGGTGCAATATAACCTTGAAGTTATTGGTGGGATCTTCAGGAACTGAGGTCCGCCATAAGACTAAATTCTTGTTTTCGATTACGAGCAGTATGTGCGTAAACCATAAGTAAGAAACAAGGGGCCATGGCCTATTGTGAGACGATCTCCTCAAGTTCAAATATGTAGAAAGAATCAAGGAAATGTTAATACTATTGGAATAATTAAGATCATGAAATTTTCTTGAAAATACTATTGTGATGTTCATGATATTTTATATTGATCATATTATGTTATGAATATTAACTATATAATTACCAAAATAGATGTTTCAACAAAGATTATTGTTATGAATGAAATTATTATCTATGATCAAGATAGAATTTGAGTAACTATGGTATTTGCTAAGAACTTGTAATATTGTGTTAGTTGGACTCAAATGTAAGGAAGATCGTCTTGCTAGTGTACTTGAAATTAGAACACAAATGCCTAATTGGTTCAATATGCATGACATTGTGATTCCCTTCTTTAGAATGTACTATTAAAAAACATAATTGCCCCTACCATTGATATTTTTAGTAAATACTATATTGAAGAGGCAAGCTAGAAGGAACTCTAGTCTCAACAAAGAGCTCGCCGACTAGGATACTTTCTATCCATGTCAAAGTCAAGCACAATCTACTTGGTAGGGCAGATATTACCAACCTCAATCATTTAGTTCTACACAAGCCTATTCCATGCCCCCTCTATACGAGTTATTACGTGATTTGTTCAAACATATTGTACATTGAACAAGAATTTTAGCATGAGATTGTCCATCCTGTTTATTTGAGGATTAAATCTCATATCCAATTACTCATTTGTCTATTATATTGAATTGGGTAGTTTTGCACCATAAACCTACCGTCATCGTCCAATATGAGAGGTAAAGTGAAGATAATCTAAGCGCATCTACTCAAATTTGGATGAAAAATAGTCTCTTATATTTGTGAAGAATAGACTTGCTCATTCCTAGACTACAAAATGATTTTGCCAACTCACAGGGGTTAGAGACATTATCGTCAAACAATTTAATCCGATGAACGTATATCCCAATGAAACTAAGGAACTAATTTCACCATGGCAAATCACTGCATAAAAGTCGTTGATTAGTGTTGCAAAAACTAATTTTAAACCAAAACACAAAATGTGACACATCAAGTTAGTGTTAGAACACTAATTTTTGAAAGATAATACTAAATAAGAAATCATGGGGAATCAAATGGAGGAGACGAAATTACTGGAATAGGTGCAATCAGTGCTGTTAAGGTAGAAAAAGAGAAAACATTGATTGCAATGGTGGCTAAAATCAAAGACTAATCTTAGAATTGTTGTGTAATATTTGACTTTCAACACTAGTCCTTATATAACACTAAATAACAACTCTTGTATAGTGAAGTTGGTTGTGCGAGAAAATTTGTGTGTACAGACAAAGTAAGTATAAGATTGAACATATTGGACTCATTGTTCTCAAATCTTCCAAATTTTTTAATGAATTTTGAAGTAAATTTTATAGGTGTTATTTTTCTGACACAAATTAATTTTTTCATGATAAAAATCAGCCATCAATAGTATTATGTACCTCTTGCAAAGTTCACCAAAATAAGAGATTTTGGGTACAACACCTCAATCATGCAAGCTACCTTAGGTTTTGTAGCCAAGCCAAGCACGAACCTAATACCTATTATGCTCCAATTCATGTTGGATAAGGTCAATTAGGACGAATTTACACCAAAAGTTAGTCTCAAAAATGGGGTAGCATGCAAGAAATCCATCTCTTCTCTTAGTAGAGAGGTTGGGACTAGCCTTTTCAAATTTACACGAAGAGTGGGGATTAACAGTATTTCAACATTCTTATCTTACACCACTTTTATTTTATATTCGCATTCTGTAATGACTTACATGACCCCAAGCAAAGCAAATGGAGTTCCTAAATGGTAGGTTCTTTTATTCTCCTTAAGTGCCATGTCAAAACTATAAATACATTTGAGACACTAATAATCTTGTGGCCCCAAGGGCCCATTCATATGCCACGTGGGATGGATTGGCATCCATTCTCCAATGGCTTTGGCTCGAGTGTAATCCACCCTTAAACCCTAAAGAACCAAGGATGTAAAATTTGGTTTTAGCGATTTCGGCTTACTTAGATGAATGGGTTTGAAGTGAATTTTCCGCCTAAGGTTTGTACTAGGTGCTCCCCTTCTATAAGGTGTGTGTGCAAGAATTTGCATTAAATTCCAACTTCCAAATTAAGAAATTCTTAAAACAAAATTTAGTTTTAAGGACCCAAAAGGGCAGTTCAGAGAGGTTTTAATTTATTCTATTGAAGAGTTTATAAAATCTAAAAAATAAAAATATTAAACATAAAAATAGATAAAATGAATCATAACCACATCACTACTCGAGTTCCAAAGTCCATAAGGCAAAATGCATACCAATTTCACATGGACAACCTCCAAAATCTAAAATAGAAAACTTCAAAATGTTGCAAAAATACATTCGCATCAACTTTGAAAGTTACAATCTCACAAATGCTTAAGATCCAATGGTTGAACTTTAACATGGTACTAGAAGAAATAATCATTTTAAAGATCTTACGGTTGGAAATACCAAAAAAGTGAATAATATTGAATCATACCTCAACTTGCATAGACTGTCGAAAAAATTGCAGTTTTTGTTTTGGAAGGCTCAAAAACACATTTAGTCCTTTTTAGGGGTTAATCAACACATTGATTGGTTCAAAATGTCAAAAATAGAATTAAAATAGAATTTGTGCTAAGATTCATATTGTGTCCATCAAATCAATCAACACATCGAATGGTGAAAAACTAAAAACTTGATCTTCCATGCATGGTTGTCATGTGGCAGAATGAAGTTATCCACTGTACACTGCTCAAATGTACTCGTCACGTACATCTGACCCCAAGTGGCAACCTTCACTACAAAGCGAAGAATGCCAGCCACAGTCGACACACCCGGAATCACACCCACCAAAACGGGCAAGGAAGGGCGCCCTAAATGCTGTCACATTCTTGATTCCAGCAATTCCAGATTCTCTCACTTTCATGCAGCAATGCCTCCAGATCATCGTTGAGCTGCATCAGAAATAGGAATTCTTTGCATTCTTTGATAGCTTCTTGCGATGGCCTCAGTTGCTATCGCCGCCCGTGGCATTTCTCAATCCAACTTGCAACTCCACGGAGCTACTAACCCCGTTCGCGGCCCAGATTCGTATCCTCATTCATGCGCTTTTAGCACGGCGCGAGGTCGAGTACAAGCTCCTTTGAGTATTACATCGTCGTATAATCATCACGATTTTAACCAGGTACGCCTCACCTACTTTTCGAATGATCAAATCGACAATCTCATGTTCTGTTTTGTTCGTAGTCTGCAATTCTCCGAATTTGCTCCATAGAATGCGAGTGATTCTCAATCTTTTTTTATGATCATTCATCTTTTTTTCTTAATGTGGTGTTGCCCGAGATTATATAAATATCTGCCTCTTATTTTCTGAACGATCAACTCCACAATCTCGCGTTCATTATACTCTTTTACGTCGTAGTCAGCGATTCATTGAATTTGCTCGAAGGGCTGTCAGAGAATTCGGGTTTAATCAATTCCACGATGTGGTGTTGCACGAGATTTGAATATTCTGTCATTAGGGTTTGAACGATGTATAATGCTGTTGCCTCCAATCTCTGCTCTCTTACCTTTTGAATGACCTCAACATTATACTAGATCTTATAAAACACTAATCACGTGATTAAGCATAATTCACGTTCATAATCTTTCGACTGAGAAACTCTCGTTGGATTTGAAAACGGGTCACTTTTTGAATTTCGCAGTAAAGAATGTGGTGCGAACAGAGCTCGTAGTCATTGAAATTTTCTCGTTTTTTCTGCTCAAGGAATCGTTTATTAGGGATTTTTATCATATACAATGCCCGTTGCCTCCGATTATTCTGACCTTACAGATTGTTTCTGCTTAGCAAGGTTTATATTGTAGTAATTCTGGATTCTCTCTGAATGGGCTTCCTCGTGGCCAGGTTTGGAGATTAGCTTCATCTTTGACATCAGCCTACTTTCCTACCGACGATGACAAAGTCGATGAAAATGAGTATTATGTACAATATAAGCAACACATGCGGAAGGCAGTTCGAGCAGCTCTCAAGACTCTCGATGGACAGTGCATTTTCCTCACAGGTAAACCTCGTTGCAATCAATTATTGTTACTTGAGCCCTAAACTTTGAACCTCATCTTATTACACTACCACTTTCAGGGATGATGGGCTCCGGAAAGAGCACAATTGGAGAGATTCTGGCTCAACAGCTTAAATACGGCTTCGTTGACAGGTGTGACCCTAGCTATCATAAAAGACTATGAGGCTTATTATCCAAGAGAAAGCTCACGAAACATTTTCTCTCTTTGAATTTTTTTCTCATGTTGCTGTATTTGTGATTCTTCAGTGCAATGTGGAAATCAAAAGGCTGTTTTGGGATTTCACTAATCAAAGCATTTGGCGTTCGTTGTCATTGAAGAGCAGCGATGAGCTGGTCGTGAAATTTACGGGTTGTGATTCAGTTGCGGACATCTTTGCACAAAAGGGAGAGGAAGGTTTCAGGGACGCTGAGGTCACACACTAAACTTGCATCTTTGTCCAACAATTTGGGTTTAAGGGGAGTGTAATGCTTGGCATTTTAGGGCTTATTGTAAGTTTTGAGAACACTAAGTTTAATGTCATAAGTTGCAGCAACAATCTGACTTCTCATGTGCAACTAAGGATGACATAACATGTTCCAGTATAGATGTCATATGTTGCAGCAACAAGCTTTGATCAATTTCATGTGCAAGTAGGGACAAGGTACCATTTACATGGAGATTTTAATCCAAGGTAGTTAATAGAAGATAGTTGATAGAAGTGTCATGTAAAGAGACTCTTTCTTCTTAGTTTCGATACTAAAGCTAATGTATGAAGTGATACGGAACGAAACAATGTGGGTGTTAAAAGAAAATTTTCTCTTGAACTCCTGAAGATCCTCAATGCAAAATTGCTTGAATTTGCTCCAGGACAAGTGAAACTCAATCTAAGCATTATTCAGAAAATCCAAGCGTAGGACCTTAAAGTTAACTTGACCTTCTACTCACTAAAAAAATTTGAACTCTTGATTCTTCTTTATTTGTGAGATTATAACTAAGGGAACCGGTTTCTTTCCTAAGGGAACCCTCGAAACCCGTTTTGGATTTTTAAGGATTTTTAGGTGTTAACACAATGTCATTATACAGAGCCGGTCACTCCATATGCTCTGTAATGGAATCGCAAAGCTGAGGCGGCCAGTAGTCGTTGCTTTGGGGGGCGGCGCTGTGTTGAAGCCAGAAAACTGGTAAATTGAGACATCTCCTTTTCCAGTCAATTCCAACACTATTTCACAAAAGAAGTCCGCTAGAAATCTTGTATGACAATACGACGGAAATGTTGGAGCGTATCACGCCAATAAACAAGTCTTCTTAAATTTGTTTTTCCCGCAGAATTGTAGGATTCCAAAACATGGGGATCGTGTGAGATGAGATTCATAGAGACAATATTGTGCAGGGTTATCGCCAAGCATGGAATCGTTGTGTATATTGACGTACCGTCAGAGATTTTAGCAAAGCGGATCGTAGCTGCAGGCACCCACTCACGGCCACTCTTCCCACCCAGATGCTCCGAATTTAAGGTGCGTGCTCTCTCAAGAAAAGAAAGAACCACTTATCGTCATTATTCACATGCTCTCTCAAGAAAAGAAAGAACCACTTATCGTCATTATTCACATGTAATGAGTTATTGATAGACGCTAAGCAGATGTACGTTCTGTCGGTTAAAGAACACATGTAGTGCTTACTTGGCTTCCTTTGCTTGAAGCATGCACTAAGTTTCAGTTTCTTTGCTCCGAGATAGCTTATTTTATACTGGATTTGATGTGCAGGCACAGAAGTTCCTGCAAACGTTGTACAACCAAAGAGAAGATACATATAATATGGCAAGAATACGAGTTCCAATCAAAGGTATAAGCAGTGAATTGACTATCGTATATGCCATGTTGAACTGAATTCCGTTGTCATTCTGAAATGACGATGTCGCATCGGAATGTTCAGATTTATCCACAAAGTTACGACTAAAAGATGCATCAACCATTCCCCCAGCATTGGTTGCCTTCGAGGTAAGACATACAATGTTCTCTTTGTAGTAGAGTGGTCTAAAATGGAGCAGCTCCCACAAAGGAGCTCTAGTAATCTTCACTCATAAGTATATAATAGTTTTTCCATATAACAATATCATGTACTCACCGCATACTTAGGGCACCATTTAGGAACACCTATATTTCCAACTTTAAAAATTCATTATTCATTGTAGAAGAGTCCAAAAAAGATGATTTTACTTGTCCTATCTTTCTACTAATTTTCCCCATACACAAAAATTGTACTAGTAACATCGTGTAGATTTCCCGCGCTGAAAATTGCGCCAATATTGCCCACTTTACTGTATTATATGCATTGCACAGAATCTTATTTTCTCTACAAGTCGGTTAATGATTATTTATGTGTGAGCGCAGGTACTGAAGAGAATTGAGAAACTGGGGGCACCACAAAGCTTACAAGTGTAGCTGTAACACATGCAAACTATCAAAATTCAGATTTGTGCACTAAACGTGCACATTGCAGCAATGGTTTTTAGTAGTTTAGGTCGAATGAAAAGCTTTTGTTCTTAAGAGCGCTTTATAGACTTGGTCAGTGGTTCCCCAAAGTGGTTGCCACGCATTGGCACTGGAAGCGATGTTCGGGGAGAACCAATATCTAGAAATTGTTGACTATAGAAATTATATTAAAACTTTAGTGAATTTAACAATTCTTGGAATGCACCAATTGCAATTTGAAGGAATGAATTGCAATGAGCAAATAATTTCTTTTTACACGTTACTTCTGGGTTATAATATCTATATGTTGTTATCTCCATTTACTGTGGTGTACTTGAGCATTTTGTTAGAAATGTATATTCTTGAAGTGACGAAATGAGTAGGGTACATTTCCCCAAGGATAAAGAAAAGGAAAAAACAAATATTCCATTTTTTGATGATATTTTGATACATTCACATGTTCCAATAATTTTAACTTTTTTTTTAAGCTGTGCAATAAGTTCCTCACATTGGCCAATATATCGACATCACAAGTTCTTTCACATTTGCCAATATTGGTGTTACACTGTGAGCCGTATGATGGGTGACTATCACGTACGGTTCAGAGAGCACTTAGTAGATTCAGAGAGCACTTAGTAGATAGGAGTTAATCATAACTTCCTACCGAAGTTTGACTCTATCCATTATGGTTTTTTCTAGTATTCTCACACCATAACTTGTAGAAATAAGCTCATCCATAGCAACTCATAACTAAAAAAATTCAACAAAAAGACTCCACCTTGCACAATACAATTTCACAACCAAAATCAAAACCCAGAGATGGAAATAAGAAAAAGAAACAAAAAAGGAGGGTTGAGTGTAGCTGACAATTTCCGGTAATAAAAATACAAGGCTCCTCCTAAAAGCAAAAAAGAAAAAAAATGTTGTTTCACATCAAAGAGGAGAACCAAAATGCAGCCCTCCAAAATTAGTGGGAGGATTGACCTGACCTGACCTAAGCTAACCTAATTAACTACCCACACTAAATTAATGGTTAAGTTGATGAACCACTGGATGCAGGTGATGACTGTAATAATAAACTGCTGGAGGGGTGCACGGGCGGATCCGGGGACGATTCCACCCCCTGCTCCTGCAATGGCACGCGGCACAATGGGCAGCTCCCATCTTTGCGAAACCACTCCTCCAAACACCGCACATGGAACACGTGCTTGCATCCCGGCAATCTGCATACAATCTCGCCTACGTTGTAGTTGTTTAAACATATCGAGCACCTGCAATTCATGTGAAAAAAGCAAATCCTTATGTTAGTAACATCATACATGACATACATGAACATTCATCATAAAAAACATGAAGTTTTAGTATGACTAAGATTTTCCTAAACATGACTTAATCATGCTCTCACAAAAGGAATGACTTTACCATATGACCAAAATATGACCACATACCAAATAGCAAAATATGACCAATTATGACTTTACCACATGACCTTACCAAAATGACCATATAGCATGACTTTACCAAATGAACATGGACATTCAGCATGACATACTACACATGCCTACATGAAGATTGAGCATGACATCACATTCTGGCGTCTTATCAGAAGTTGTTAGTGGATTGAAATTCTGATTAGCAAACAAGGTTAAGAATGAAAAAAAGCTTACCCAGCATCTTCCTTGGGGAGCAGGCCTCTCTGGAACGCTAACAATGGCAATGTGCTGATCATCAGAGTATCTTGATGACGGTGTTGCACCATTTCCTGTTCCAAAAAGCAAAAGCGACAAGGGTCATGCGACAGAAATGTACAGCATGCTTCATGCAGGAATATAGAGCATGTTTCATTCATGTGAAAACAGAGGCCATATGATAGCGATATACCACCAAAGCTCATGTAAAGAGAGACGTTCATTTAGCAAGGCCAGTTAGAAAACAGAGACTCCATGTTAAAAGTTCAACATGAGCGATTTAGGTACAAGTGAAGTGTGAAGATGAGCATACCAAGTCTTGAGGAGTAGCTTCAAAATCCATGTTCATTCTCGATCCGGAAGGATGTGGGCCGCGCCGCTGGATCATGTGCCGAACAGTCAGTGCCATGGTCAGTAAGATGATGGAGCTCGCGATGGCCGCAAGAATTATCACCCAGATAGCCAGCTCCCGTTTCGAACCTGGCCACCAATACCACGATCACAACACTCGCATCAGATTGCAAAAAACGTGACAGGATTGATCTGGAGAGGAATGCAGGATTAGTCGAGGAATGCAGGATCGATCAAAGAATGCTGAATCGATCAACAAATCCTGGATCAATCAAAAAATGCAGGATCAATCAAGATATGCAGGATCAATCAAAGAATGCAAGATCGATCGAAGAATGCTGTATCAATTAAAGTACGCAAGATCGATCAAGGAATGCAGGATCGATCAAAGAATGCAGGATCAATCAAGGAATGCAAGGTCCATCAAGCAGTGCAGAATTAAATTAGGGAATGAGGAGTCAAGTAAAAAAATGCTGGATCGATCAAAGAATGCAGGATCAACCAAAGAGTGCAAGATCAATCGAGCAATAGCAGGATCGATCAAGGTACGCAGGATCGATCAATGAATGCAGGATCACTCAAGGAACGCAGGATCGATCAGTGCAGGGAATGGTGGCAGGATCAAGTACCAATAATAACAAGCTCGAACTGAGAGACGCCCCGGTGCATGTAATCCACATTGAAGACGCCCAGGATGACAGAAGCGCCACTGATGCGGTACGTATCGTTCGGAGTCCTTCCCAACGTGGAGTTGGAGAATTTGAGATGGAAGCTGGTGAGCGTCGGAAAATCCCCGTTCTGCTGCGCCACAAGAATCGGATGGCCCGTCGAGGAGCGGAACGACACTGATACGTCGACGTCCTCTCTCATTTGGTGCGCCGTCATGTTGATGTACGCCCATTCCCCTGGCTCTAGTAGCCTGCTGTACACCTGCCGAGCTGCCGCTGGCGCCACCGCTGCAAATCACAAATGCAAAAATGCTCAGAATTCCAGGCCTTCTATGAAGGAGAAAAACAACTCCCAAGCCCATGTCAAGGTTAGTATGAATAGAATGTACCAACCTCTCCTTGACCCTCCCAGGATGAACACACTCTTCTAAATCCTTCCTGATTAATAATGCTTAAGAGACGACAGACAAGGATTTGGAGGAAGTGTTCAGGGTGTGTGGGGGTGACTTACATCCGGCGCAGTATCGTCCGCCATATCCAGAATTACACTTGCAAACATTATCCTGCACGCAAACTCCCTGCGGGAAGGAGCAATTCTTGGGACAAAGCGTGACACCATCGCCAGGCACAACAGTAGTAATAGTCAAGTTAAACGTCGAGTCTTCTTGCAAGCACGTATCGGTGTTGTGGACTCCGATGAAGAAAAACCCGGAGCCATTCACAAACCGGGAGTGGTGGCTCAACCGGTTCTGGAAACTGGGCAGATCCGCGTACATCGCCGCGTCTTGCTCGATCGGCAACCCGTCTGTGTTGTCGTCCTCCTCCCGATACTCTGTTCCGTTTCGTGAGTCACGTTTTACGAATAATACTATGTCGCCGTATGCTCTCTCGAGCTCTATCATTGAGCGACTCGCCTTGTCGAATGCCTGGCAGCCATAAGCCCACACTTAGATAAGCCACAACGAGCAATCGACCCTGTTGAATCTCATCTCCCATGTGAGAGATTGAGCATACCTGGAATCGAAAGTACTTCCATGTGCCATATTGTACACGGTCGTTGATGTGAGAGATTGAGTATCTTGATATTAGATCCTCTTCATCTGGCAGTAGCTCTACATCTGCATAACAACGAGACATTGATGCTTGTGAGTATTTTGATACTACGGCCTCTTCAACTCGTTGTCGATGGACTGAACAGTGCCGAGGTTGGTGAGCAGTTAACTCGAAAGCACCGTTATGGACAGAGAGTGTCTTTCAAGTTACATTGGACAGAGAGTGTCTTGCACAGTGCCTGTGATTTTGTTTTCTAATATGTTTTCACTGTAAGCAGAGAGAAGATAGAAAGCAACAACTGAGCTCTTACAGGGAGTTTTGAAGTTGCGCGACTTTTAATGCACAATACGTGATGATTGTTTTGTAATAAGTTTTCACTACAAGCATGTATAGTTGGAATTTTCCTGAACTGAACAGAGAGAGACGTCAGTTTGGGGGTGAATAACTGACCTATATCACAACCTTCGCCAGCCTCCATGGCACATCGACACCGATCGACGCTTACGCACGGTCCACTATCCGGGTCGCTGCAGCTCAAATTGCAGCCTCTACTAGCTGTGTTATTATCACAACCAGGCAAAGAATTAGAGTCCTGTCCATCACTCACACTCTCGATTCATGGTGCTGAGCAGTGGTGGTGGTGGTGGTGGTGGTACCTGAGCACCAAGCTTTGACATTGTATTGCACAGGACCGCAGCTGCTGGACAACCCGATCATCCAGGGCTCCGACGCATTTCGTACTTTTATAGGAATGTCCAAGTGTCCAAATAATCCGAAATTTGGACCAGCTGCAAACGAAGAATAGGGTTGGAATCTTTCAGACATTGTACGCACAGTGTGAGCTGGAGAAGTGATTGACTGGAATGTAGCAATGTGAGCGAGTGCCAACCTAAGTTGTCTACGAAGGTATACTCGTCAGGTGTGGCGTTAACTTTCTGGCCTTGCGTATTGACAAAGACGGACCACTGGTGGTTGTCCGCGCATTGTTGGAAGATGCGAGCTTCGACTTCGACGTAGCCTAAACCTAGCGACGGATCCTCGAGACACTTGGAAATGTCGAGCTTGTGGTACACCGGTTCCTGCTGATTCACTATGCTCTTCAAACAAACGTTGGACGCGGTCAAAATCACGTCGTCAGCCGATTCCTCGTCCGCTTGCAACGCCCTCAGCTTCGCATCGCAACCTGGAAATGGTCACATCCCGTCTCATCAATTCCTTCCTAAACCCTATCAATCGATCAAAACCCTGGAAGAAAAAGAGAGAGCTAGTTTGGTACCGCAGCGGAGTAGAATAAGCAAGATCACGACCAAGGCAGCCGTGCCATGCGCACTGCCTCGACGACACCCAGCTGCGGCGGCGTGGTGCGACGGAGCCGCCCGATTCATAACCCTCGCCGCTAGCGAGCGAGCCAACGATCTATGCAAGAACCACTCGACAGCAGCAGCTACGAATCACTCTTCAAACGCTTCGTTATCGCATCGTGCAATGGCTGATGCTCCAGACACGGAGCTTCACTCCGAGGTAGCACAAGTAGTAGAGTTTGGATTTGCGAAGCTCCCCGACACAGCGACAGCAACAGCAGCAACAACAACACCCTCATCACGATGGAGAAGGCATCGCAGCAGCAAAAACAACGAGTAGTAGTCATTGTGGGCGCTGTTGTTGGGGTTGTTTCAGGTATCGATGGATGCGACCTCCCTCACATCGACCTCTCGCGCACAGGGTCATAGCTTTGTTAAGTTACTTGCTACCTGTCGTGGAAGTAGCTCTAGTCATGATCGAGCAGAAGCTCCCTCGATGAGGATTGACTTATTACTGATGTGATGAATCAACCTGTGCAGATTCAACTCTTTTTTTGTGAGTGGCACCGATTTGATGGGGGCGATAATTATGGTCGGGCATGGGTGGAGAAAGCAGCTTCCGAGAAGCTTTTGCAGGGCGGAGGGAGCCGGTTGAGCCCTCGCCTGAAAGCTGGGGGCTGTTGGGTCGGGGCGGGGCGGGGTTTTGGTTTTGGGGTGTTCGAGGAAGTTGTTGGTGACGGTAAGTGAGTGCTGGGGATCGAGGGGGTGATTACGACGGAGGGGTTGGACTGGAGGAGGTCGCGACGCACGCGATGGTCGCGGGGAGGGGTAGCGCGTGACGGCGAGCCTGCCTGCGAGGATGGCTTGCCAGCCAGATGCTCCACTAAAGAACCCACTATTCTAGGGAAATTTAGTTGCGATCTATGAGTGGGTTTGTCAGAGAATGAGTCTCTCGTGCTTTTTGGACTTTGTTTTTGAGGAGAATATAGCCTTGTAGCCTAGAGTCTGAATCATAATATAGAAGTTTGTTTTGCTCTTGTAGTATTCAATTTTATTATCGATGCTCGCTACATTCAATTTGGTTCTCAATGCTAGCTACATTCGATATGGTTTGTCCTACAGTGCTGCTTGGATCAAATAAACGTTTTTGGACAGACAAAAACGTTGATCTTAATATCCAAGCGTTGACCATAACGAAACAATGCCTCTTTGCATAATAAAGGGACAAGGACAACGTTCTTAACTAGACGTTTAATCTTAACAAGGTTGATCTTATCCACGTACCAGTGTAGTAGAGGACTAAGCCCGACCCTATTTGAGGTCTGCGCTAACAAAGTGTTTCATCACTGGAAACATGGTTCTCAGAAAACCCCTGCCACAAGTACACCCGTAGTGATACACTCTACTCAAGCATCATTCAACTTGGTTTGTCTAAGAAGAAAACCACTCCAACCCTACTTGAGGGGGGCGTGAACAGAGTGTTTTACTAATGGAAATATGGTTCGCGTACGGCCCACAAGTACACCTGTAGTGACACACTACACTTTAGCTCAAATGTAGTGTGCCACTACGAGTGTTTACATGGGGTGTATGCAGACCATGTTTCCACGAGTATTCTTTTGACCTAGACTTGAATGTATGCCCCGAGGTTGTTACACCAATGGTAGAACGACTAATTCCTCTCTAGGTTGACACTATATTAATTCCTATGTAGTCACTAATGCCCTGGAGATACCCAGCATGGTATTCATCTAAAGGACTTCGAGGTGCTTACTATAAAGAGGTCCATGTGCCCCCCACCCCCACCTCTTCTACCATAGATGGGTGGACTATTGGGTGGTAAACCGTGCCACGACCCAACAACCCCAACCCCCCAACTCCCGATGAGGAGGTTGTGGGCTCCATTTCCCATGTCCACCACCGGATAGTCCATCCATCTATGGTGGAAGGTAGGAGGCACATTGACTATGGGGTAGGAGTTGTTGGGTAGGTTCGAGATGCCAAGCCTGGTTAGATAATGTAAAATGTCATAAATACTAGTAGTTGATGTTTAACCTAAGAAAAACGTTGCGCCAATGGAAATCACACTTGGTTGTATTGTAATTTAAATCCTAGTCACATTACTTTACCTCGGATTAGAGGGGGTGTGTGATAGTGCCATAAATCATCAACAATTGCAACAGACAAGGTGATTACACGCCTTATTAATTAAATAAGCTGTGATTACAATGGTCATGACATTGTAATCTACGTTGGCTATTTAATAATTACAAATTTAGTGATTGGCACATCTTTGTTCTTATTTGTGTCTTCAGCCCCTATCGCAACTTCCCTCGCATCTCCAACATTCTTTTGTTTTTTTTGTAAGTTTACCCTACCTTTACTTGTAAGTTTTTCGATCTTAGAGTCCATGCCTCCCAATCCATCATCGCCAGTGGCTTAAAAGACACACATAAAGTCTCAACCCACGGATAAGGCATTGTTTGAGCTTTCAAAGGTTGCTTGGATTTTGAGTCTAGGGGTGCAATTTTGATTGTGATTCTATATAGGAGTGTAATTGAATCTATTATTAAAGCATGGTTGAAAGGATTTTATACAGGGCTCTGAAAATAATATAGAGATGACTAGCGCATCTTCATGGGTGTATTAAAATTCACCACTGTGACAAAATATAATGAAGTTGGGGCTATGAACCAATTTTAGGGCGCTTCCATACAGAGGGAAGGTAGCTCAACCTATTGCCTTTGATTGGCGAGATCAACCTCCTACATACTACATTAGTAGCAGCCAACTTTGCGGCAATTCAATGTGGCAGCGAAGAGCGGCACGAAGAAACTTTGAGGACAAACCCTCTGTTAGTTTTCTCATCTCTAGCCACCCTCAACTTCTAAGTATACCATCGGTTACATTATCCACTCTCAGAAACGCAAGAACTCACCGCAAGCAAAAATGGTTGTCGCTACGGGCAGTGCCAACCGATCTTGTGGCTTATCGCCTAATAGGAAAGCCGACCTAAGTGAGGGAGTCTAGTTGAGTCTGTCGTGCCCGTCAAGGCTGTTGAGTCTGTCAAGGCCTTTCAAACTCATGGTCGGTCAGTGGGTCCAAAATATTTGTAATGAAGTTATCCTATCATGCTAACCGTCACCTGGTACCATTTATGTGGTGAGCAATCTAGAGAAGACTTGTAGATTCTCCGACTTGGTCATTTTTGAATTCACAAACAATGTAGAATTTGAGGGTGTAGGGCTTTGAACCAGTTAATTTTTTTCTCATAACAAATTGTTTGACAATTTATTCATGGACTGTAGTAGATTTGGTACAATAACTGAACCCGTTGGTGGGATCCGGGGTTTCCATAAAAAACTTTCCGGTTTGGTGTTAAAAAAATTGGTAATTGTTTCTTACAGAGTACATGAAGAGATGCAATATGATTTCAAAGTAGCTCTTAGGAATCTTCGGGACCCCGAGACTCCGCCATACAATTTAGTTGTTACTCACAAAAGGATAAAAATGATATCCCCACAATAGGATCACAACCTTGGTCATACAAGCACATAACTAATATTGGAAGGAGGAGCATTAATACTACACAAGAGTAATTAATTGGTGTTAGAGACATTAACCCTTAAGCGTCTAGCTATACGAATTTGGGCAGCCTAGTATTTGATCACAACATCTTTGGACTTGGGCATTATGTATAGTGCACTTTTTGATCTTAGGCATTGTGAATGATCCAATCAATGATGAGCTTGCAACCTCCTACAAGGTTATGTACAACCCCAACCTACCTACCACAATCCTTTCAAAGCACAAAACCACTCATGTAAATTGTAATTTGAATTCTAAAATTTCACTTTTTGAATGCATCAGAAGAAGGTGACCAGCTTGACACCAAAATATAAGTGAAAAGTTGAGTACATTGCGGAGTACAGATGAGATTTTGTTGGAATATGACCCCTTGGGTTACCTTAGGCGTTTAAGGTTTAACTGCGAATCCTAATACTAAATATCACACGCCACCGTAGTGTTATAACACTAATCGTCAAATCACAACATTAAATGTGAGAGCATGCACACATGCTTGCAAGTAGAAGAATTTTGTGGCATCAAAGCAATTGGTGACCTAAAGAAAAGACAACAGACATGGATTGCAATGGCGGCCCAAAGTGAGCACTAATCTTAAGAGAGTTGAGAGATAGTATTATTTAACAAAAGGTTGTCAGTAACACTAATAACCACCTAACACTAATTAACAACTCTTATGTAGTATGTGTCACAGTTCGGGAAGAACCGTCGGTCAGTTACAACTTGACCGGATAAAAATGAAAATTAACCGGGCTCGATTTATAATGTAAGGCATAGAAACCGTCAATTTTTCACGCACAACGGAAATGAGCTTGTCGCACGGCTGGACATTTGAAATTTAAACGGAGAATACTGGTCAAGGGTCAGTTTTTGACCGGTTCTCCCGAGGGTATATGGCGCCCCAACTGGATACCAGCTGGTCCACAAGGGTGGTAGCCAGTAGCTGGCCCTCTCCCCGCAGCTGCGCCGCCTTAGTTCAACACCGCTCCGCTCACTGTCCGCCCACCCCAGTCCGCTCACCGCTCACACTGCTCGGCTCACCCCATCGAGATTGCTCCGCTCAATGCTTAGACGCTGATTGAAGCTCATCGACAATGGTCCGACACTTATCGTCACTGGTCAATACTGGTTATTTCTTTCGAACAACTCAAATTTCTTATAACACCTTAGCATTTGTCAGAAGTATCCTTCTAACAAACATGGCCACAATGCTGTGTTATGTGCAGTGAGTGATCGTGTTCGGCGTGCTTTTCATGGTGTTCTCAACTGTTGGTGGCTTTCGATCCTGATGGTGGAAGCGAGAAAATTCAATTTCTTCAAAACATGACCGCTTGTACTCAACATTGATCGACACTGCGTCACTCGTGTCGTGTCACTCACAATCCATGTGAGTCCGCTTGCTGCAACCTGGACTTTTTTTCAGCAACAATTCGCTGTACTGTAGCTGCTTCGCTCCATTCAGTTCTTTCCCAACTGCAAAAGATACAAAAGACACAGAATACTTGCTGGTAAGTCCATATTCTGGAAGATCAAAGTTGTATGTGTCCTTTGGAGATTTGATTTTGATGTGGATGGTGACATTTGGTATATTTTGAAAATGTGTTGAAAATACATGTAGTTGATTTATTGTATGCATCTTTGTCAATGTTGTTAATTTAATGTATGTCTCTTTTCAATGTTGTTGATTTATAGTATGCCTCTTTGTCTTTGTTAATGTTTGTTAGTATGTATGTAGCATGGCTTCAAGAAAACGACAAAAAACTCTTAACGATACATTGTATAGAGGTGGTCAAGCGCAACATGAGTTGGAAGTTGCTCATTTAGTGGTTGGAGCCACTTCTGCCCATTCAGATGACGGCACCAGTAGTATTACTACTATTCAAGCTGCAAACATGTTGTGGAAAGATAAGTGGTTGCAGGATTTTTACTGGCTAGAGTACAATTCTGAACTTGGTAGAACATTTAGCAAACTTTGTAAGGCAGGAGGAGGTCGTGGTGTCTTTGCAACAGATGGATCTGTCAACATCAAATATTCTGCCTTCCATGACCACTCTCAAAGTGTGGAGCATCGGAAATTGGCATGGGCATGCCAATCAGGCAGCAAACAAATGGAGAAGCATATTGCTGAACAAGCAAAAACAACAGACAATGTTCTTCTTTCCCTTTTCAAGGCAGCCTACTACATAGGAATGAATACCATTCCTTTCAGTAAGTTTACTTCCTTGTGTGATCTTCTAGTAGATCTGAAGACTGAAATTACTCCTACATTGTATCATGATGACAAAGCATGTGCTGACATGCTGATTTGTATTTCAAGCGTTATTAATAGGAAAATGTTAGATAGAGTTAGAAATTCTACATATTTTGGCATAATGATTGACGAGTCTACTGACATATCTGTAACAGGGCACTTGGTTATTTTTGCCACCTTTCTTGAGGATGGTGTATGTTGTACTGCATTTCTCGGGTTGTTAGATATTCCTGATGGAAAAAAAGATGTTGTTTTGATCTTTCATGTTTTACTAACAAATCTAGAGCAATGGGGTTTGGATCTAGAAAGATTTATTGGATTTGGTTTAGATGGTGCAGCAGTCATGTTAGGCTGCCGCAATGGAGTGGCTGCCAAATTGAAAAGGGAAGTAAATCCTTTTCAACTTTCTCATCATTGTGTAGCACATTGAACAAATCTTGCTTCCCTTGATGCTGCTGGTAGTAGGTCATGCAAAGATGTTTCTAAAGTCATTGACAAGTTGTTGAATGATATTGCAGCACATTTCAAGAAATCCTCTAAGGCTAAGTGTAAACTTGCTGCCATTAAAAAAAATTTGATTGACACTCAAAATACTTTGAAAAGATTTCAGAAAATTAGATGGCTTTCAAGATGGCGGGTTGTAACTACATTATGTGATTCACTTGAGAGTGTAATTACTTATTTTCGTGATATTCCCCGTGATGATGATGATGTTAGTATAGGTTTGTTGTACAATAAGCTTAGGACTTTTAAGTACATATATTGCTTGTATTTTTTGGTAGATATTTTACACAACTTGTCTATTCTAAGTAGGACATTCCAATACAAATCCTTTGATGTAAGTAGTGTTGGTGCTCTAATAAGGTCTGAGATTATATCAATTAGGATGTCTTTTATCATTGAGAGTATTGACTTAAACGAGTCTACTTTTAATGATGATGTTGGTTATCATATTATTCCTTCATTTGGACCTCCGGGAGGTTATCTTCAGAGGTTGGCCTCTGAAATTTGTGGCTCTAAGTTTCATGGTGTAGACATGATCAGAGATAGAACATGATCTGACTTTGTGGAGGCTTTGGCTTTCCAAACTTCTTTTGGTGAGGAAGTTTGGAAAGGTTAGGAAGCCCGGTTTCAAGAAAATGATGTGATATCTTGTTTTAAAATACTGAAACCTTGTGAGTTGCCTTGTAGACAAGTTGGTATGAAAAGTTGGGGTGTCACAGACTTAGAGGAGATTTGTGAGCACTTTGGCCAAGAGAAAACCATTGGAGAAAAGAAGTTTGGTTCCATGATTAATGCTGATGCTTTAAGGAGAGAGTTCCATGCTTACAAGATCCAAGCATTTACAGAATGGCGTGAGAAAACATTCCATGATTTGTGGTCTATGGTAAGTTGGAATCATACCTTGCAACTAAATTATGCTAATCTGCATATTCTTACTGACATAGCAAGGGTACAATGTGTTAGCACAGCTCAATGTGAAAAGAGCCTTTTCCATTCAGAATTGCATCAAAACCAATTTTTGTAGTAATTTGCAAACTAAAAATTTAGAATCTGTCATAAGAATTGATATGGAAGGTTTGCGTGTTGATCGTGATTCTATTTTGATTAAAGCAATAGCCTTGTGGAAAAATTCAAAGAAGTTTAGGTTTTTGTTTTCTCACCCCAAAAAATACCTTTTTGGACATGAGAGCCTTGAAGGTGAAGATATTGATTTTGACTTGTAGTTTTACATAGTTTTTATTGAAAGAAAATGATACATGTTTAGTACAATAGAGGTCACCCTTCTCTCTTATTACATCATAGAAGGGTGACCCTTATAACCTCTCACATTAATTCTTTTAACAAGATATGTGAGAGCTTATAAGGATTCATGGCCATCAACTGGTGATGGGCATCAGGTTCAACTTCTGCCGTGGATTTTAACCGGTTTAATTGAATCAAAGAGGTTTTTCTATTGGTTGAAAGTTTAATTTCCAAGTTTTAAACGGACTAGTAAAAAAAAATAGAGGTTTCAAACTTGATGAATTCTTTAATGTCCTCCAAGTAGCCAGAAGGGATGGACAAAAGACTGGCTATATTGCGTAAGTAGAGGCTATGGGCTCCTTGAGCCCAAAATCTTCCCGAACTGTGGCATGTGTTTCCGTAGGCAATTCCGACACGTGATTAATAAGTCCATTAATCCGGGTAGAGGGGACAGGCAATCCCTCGTGGCAAGTGCTGAATGGTGGAGGGGCGTGTGTAGATGGTGTGGCTTGAAAGGGCAACATGTGCAATGGTGTGACCTCACATGCCATGTCACTCAATTTGCTTGCCAGCTCAGCTCAGACATCCATGCCACACTAATAATGTTGATTAGTGTGGGGTGCAGTATGTGATGTATGAATGCTATAACTTTACACTTTGTAAAGGAGAGCAAAATTATCCAAACTACTCAAAGAGGAATTTTGAAAACGTACTTGAACATGTTGGCGGGGTCCCGGTCCGAAAAAATTCCCAAGAGCAACTTCAAAGATTATATTGCACCTCATCATAAACTCCAGAAAAAAATAACCATGTATTTGAATGCATATGAAGGAGGAGATTTTCCAAGGGCTTAAATCATAACATATTAGTACTCAAACTAGCGTACAAAAATTCATCATTTTAACTTTAAAGTGGAAATTCTACCAACAAAACTATGCACTGGATAAAATATCCATCTAGGAAGTTGTTCACTTTCACCTTAATAATTTCCCTGGATTAATTAGGATTAATTATCCAAAAGAATTTTGGTTTGAATTATAGTCTTGCAATGGTGAAGACTACCTAAAAAAATTAAATGAAAAACAATCCAAAACTAGACCCTTTGCACTCGAAAGTATGCCTTATATTCAACTTATTTTTATTTTATTTTTTATTTTGTTTTATTATTAAAAGAAAATTGGTCAAGTTTTCTACTACTAAGATTGGACTCTAATTGGAATTCATCCTAAAAAACAAAATTAAATCCAATGGTGGATGTAGGAGATTTAATTCCTTAAAATCATCCATTTTTTCACTTTTTTCATCCCTTGAACATCATTTCAAATTTAATACTAATTGATCAAGAATCTACCAACTAGAAGGTTGTTAGATTTTATCCTAAGACCACGATTATGTAAAAATAATTCATCAAAATCTATTTTTGATTTCACATAATTTGTTTGGAATTGTATAGCCTGCCCCATGTTTGAAAACCGAGACTAAAAAAACCGCCTTCACTAAATGCTCGCTATTAATTCATAATCTATTGTCTAGATGTGCAATTTCTCTAACACAAAGTAATTTGATTGATTTGGGACCCAACTCAAGTGATTACGTCAATAAAAGTAACCTGAATGAAGCAGTTATGGCTCTTCGAAGTTTCTCCCCTTCATCCAAATATCATTTTTCAATGTTAAGGAAATTCAAAAGTTAAAGCATTTCCTACATTTGAACTTGTTGGCGGAAACCCCGAGTTCCCATAGGAATATTCCAATCCGATAAATGTCATCCCTTCATTACAATTTAAAGGGTTCAGAAAGAAAAAAAAAGAAAAAAAAAAAGAAAAAAAAAGAAAAAAAAAAAAGAAAAAAAAAGAAAAAAAAATTGCATCTCATAATCCCCTCGTTGAGATGCATTCAAAAATTCATCTATTTCTTCTCATGGACTTTATGGACATGTGCACATAATTCTGGAGTTACTCTTGCGAATCTTTGGAACCCCAGCCCACCATATGTCACATTCATGACCAATATGGTATGACTACTTAAAAGCGCCAGGGGACCCAAAAGCGCTCTGTACCTCATTTGTAGATTGTGAAAATACAGATGTACAGTACCTCATTTGTTTATAATGCATTTGGGTCAAATCTTACTTAGCACTTTGGAATTTTGTATAAAATTCAGAAATGCAAATTACACGTTGCAAATTTTTGCAATCCTCTCGAAAACCTATTTCGAATGTGGTCATAATTTTATTTTGAATTATTTTAGTTGTGCTAAAAATAGGTTGGATCTCTTAAGTTGGTGCTTTTAGGACACTCTACCTGAATCCTCAACACTCTAGCAATGCTTTGCACAGAGAGTCAAGCCGATTATAGGACTGCCTAAGGGCAAAAAAAAATCCGTCTCATGTGATTAACCCCTAAAGGTCTGAGTGTGCCGTGGTGACCAGTAGAATACGGTGTATTTTGGTTGTATTTGGAGTGAATGCACACCTTTTATGAGTTTGAGTTCAAAGAAGAAGTTGACATTCGAATTAATGCGGTTCTAGTGAGCTATTACGATTCCAGTTTAGAGTTTCTTGTTGGTATCAAATCCTAATTATACGACGGCGTACATACTATCCCCAAGGGACTTTTAAGGGTTAATCCCTTTCTTGAAGTCTATGCACATGGGATTTTCTCTCCGCTCGCTCGAGCCCATGTACACCTCGACTCCGCATGTAAAAACATCCCTCATTTTGAACCGATCATCTTCAAAATGACGTTACAATGAGCTATAGTATGGGGTCGTCTATTACGTACGTCAAGCTTACTTTGGAAACAAGCATGCTCATGGAATGGGCGGTTGTACTACTAAACAAGGACATCCCAAATCCCTTTCCCTTGAACATGGCAACATGATTGCTATGATAAAAACAATCCATTCAAGTGCTAATGTACCTGCAAAGCCATAGTTTCATTTTCTGAGGTAGGTGGGGTCTGTCCTTCAATCATCCAATCCTTGTGCACTTCCCCATTCATACTTTTTGAATTGGCCAAGCCTAGTCTATACATGTACTCTTTGTTTCATCGTTGGCTTGTGGGTGCCATGCTAGTAGTCGCTACTTCTTTATAATTTAAAATTTAAAAAATAAAATTTAGAAACAAATCTTATCACCTATAGATCTTTGATGCAAAAGTGCCTAAATTTCCAGTTATGACCTCCTTCTACCTTTGGATCAATTGAGCTCAGTCTAAGCACTATTGAGAAGGTCTAACCATAGGATCTTAACCCCTAAAGATCCAAGAGGACCAAATCGGGCTTTTGCTATTTTGGGCACCTTAGATGAATAGGTTAAAAGTAATATTTTTGCCTAAATTTTTTAATGGGTGCTCCCTATACTGCAAAGTGTATGTGGTAAAATTTACAAAGCCAAATTCCAATTTTTGAGTCTTCTACAACAATTCTTGGTTTGCGAGCCGAACTGGGGCAGTTTAAATTTAATATTTTTTTGAAATTTTTTTTTGGAAATATGTTCATGACCAAATCACTACTTAAGTTCCAAAGGGCCCCAAGTCAAAAAGTGTACCAATTTTACAAGGGCAGCCTCCAAAAGTGTCAAAAATAATCTCAACAATGCCCAAAAAAACTTCGTAGACAAACTTTGGATGTTATAATCTCTCAAATGGTAAACATCCAACGGTCAATTTTTATATCAGATACTGAAAATTGGCTTAGGTACAAGATCTTACGGTTGGAAGTTAAGAAAAGAATAAAAAAATTGTTTCGCACCCCTTGAAGTGCATAGAGGTAGAGAATTGGAGTTTTGAGGTTTTAAGCTCCCAAAAACACCCAAGGATCTTTAGGGGTTAAAGTCAACTTGACCTTCTACTTGCATACCAAATTTGAATCATTGATTGTTTTTCATTTGTGAGATTATAATGGACAAAGTTGGCTGAATTTTTCTTTAGCGAGAACGCTCAATTTTTTTTTGGACAAAGTATCATTTTTGGAAGATTCTAAGAAGTCTAGTTGTATTGTTTTGGATAGAGTAGAGATGGGGAGAGTATATTCTCCTTCTGTAGGTCAACTGCCAATATTCCTTGCTTGATTTATGTTATTATCATAATGATTGTCAATGGGATGTTGCTCAAGGTCTTCTTTTTCTTGTGTTCTTAAAATTAAAAAAAATAAAAAATAAAATAAAATAAAAGTATTAACTAATCGATGATTTGAACTGGAGAATAGTGTTCCTTTTTTAAAGGTTTTAAGATGTTTCGGAAGTTTAATTTATTTTCCTTTATATGTTAATTGGAAAGTTCCACCCTTCACTTTATATCGTAGTAAGGTGTTCAATAATGGCTCAATTCGCAGCATGGGATGTTATGGATGCAAGCGATTTGTGTGCATGGGGAGAGATGAAATCATCATTGTTGGGCTCTTCTTTATTTGAAGAGACGTGGACAACATCTTTGAAAAGCAAAATTGGACATGTCTACTTCATTTCATCTTTACTTTTATCGACATTCGCGAAAGGGACATACAAATCATTTGATCTGATAGACAACTAGATGTTGAAAAATATGGATGATAAAATAAAAAGAAAAAAGAAAAAAGAATGGTGTATGAAAACATCAACCTCCAAATTGTACTGCATGGATTTGGGTTGTACATGTATTGCAAATGTTTGAAGTAGGTGGTGCTTCCAAAAAAATAGGCAACTATCAAAGACAACCAAACAACCCATAGACTATGGAAAGAAAGTAAAATAAAATGGGATCTTTTCGTAAAAAAAATAATTTATCATTCATTTGCATCAAAAAGAAAAGAAAAATAATTAGGAATTTGGCAATCAGATGATTGCCTTTAATAACCCCTAAGTGTCCTTGTGTCCAAAAAGTGCATGGTCTTTAAACAACTTAATTTTCTTCATTCACAATTGGATTTCAATTTTATTTTTTGGGTTGGATTTCGGGTCAAGTTTTGTATTTGTGGTAAAAAGCTCAATTCAATCCAAGATGTTTTGACTATATGGCATTCATTCTAGTGCAAGGAGTCTAGTTTTTGGACTACTTTTCCGTTGTAAAATTTTTGGGCAGTTTTCACCATTGCACAACTATCATTGTAGCCAATATATTCTATTATGATGAATCCTTTTGTTACAAGGGTGTTACAAGATGAATAATTTTCATGGATTGCTATCCATTTGTTGATAGCATTTCCACTTTAAAGAGAAAATGTTGAACTTTTTGGATCTTTTCTCTGTGAGGCCTCATGATTCCATCGTTATTAATAATTCATTAACAAAATTGTACGCTGAGATTTGAATATCTTACATACATTTCCATTCCACACATTAAAAAATTTGTGTTTTTTGACCAAACGTAGGAAGGAACGTTTAGGGGTTAAGCACCCTCGCATGAATGAAAGTTACCACCTCCTACACCAATTTGACAATTACGTGCCGTACTTAACAATCAACTCCAAAAAAGCATGGAGTCATTCCATACAAACAACAAATTCTTACGATTTTTGACAGTCTCAAAAATAAATCAATCGTACCAAACTGGTTTGTGGGTTTGATACTTTCCATCCGCGATGCTGGGGGAGGAAATCAAAGGACGAACAAACCTACTCGAGCATAAATCAAGGGCGAGTATACACTACCATGGAGCCAACACGCACATAAAAACCCACAAACACATTCCAACCCACGATCATTTCATTCCCCATGGCCATGACATTTGTAGACCCCCTCAAATTGATCGTTCTAGAATACCAAGTATTTTCACATGACTAGATTTTGGTGTTCTTCTTTATCTTTTTAAGTCTCGATATTTAGTCATAAAACTCATGTTTTTCTATTCGCCTACACATATTTGCTAGTCATAAACATAATATTTGAGTTATATGAAGATTTGCAATTGAGGGATTGGCCACCATAATTGATGGCAAAGTTTTTTGGGTTGTTTTTCGGGATGTTGTTGATGTTGTTGCTGGCCATGGCGCTGTTGGTGATGAGCATGCAAGCGTCGTATGCCGCGACGGGGAGCTGCAGCGTGGATGTCGTGAATGGCATGGTGCGAGACACGGTCGATGTGAGTTGCTGGTCGGGAGACGATACACTCGACCCTGTGACGATACGCCCATCATGTGATTTCCACTTTGAGTTTGACCCAAACATCTTTGGTACGACTTTGTTTGCGTGTAACTTCGATTGGGGCGTGCGGCACAAGAAGATCGTCGTTTGGAGAGGAGACCAGTACAAGGATCAATTGCAATGCTCCGACGACGGGCCTTGCGTTTGGAAGGTGACCACTCGAGGCTTCTACTGGTCGAACCAAACTTACGGAGATGACAACACTTGGAATTACTTCACGGATTGGAGATCTTAATTTTCTAGTAGGTTTTTCTTCTTTTTTAACGATTGTGCCCATGTAAAAACCAATGAGTTTTGAAGATTATCGTCTTTTTGGGAAAAAAACATACCGGTATGCATTGTTGTAATTGATACCACTATACTTTTGTTTATTTTGAAGGAAGGGGTTTAGCACATGCACATGCAATACAATAGATACTCCTCATTGTATTGCAAAAAAGTATCACTTGTGCTTACAATAAGGTCCAATTGTATATTAATGTAAATAGAAGCCATCACCATCCTTATTGTGAAAATTTAAAGTTGGCACTAAAAAGGCTCACATTGCCCTTTACTAAGAGAGCATGACTTTTACTGTTTACTTGATTATTCACATGAAGTTGTTATCTATTGCATAAATGACTTGGTAGTGTGAGTTTGGAACTTTGAACAATCAATTTCTGAAGGAACAAGATGCATTTGATTCAATGGTCAAACTCTAATGTCAACGAAGAAGTTGCTGACTATCCTCATAATCATACAATATCACGAGAATAGGGAATTTGGTGTGACCTCAAAATAGACAGAGTAAAGAGAATGTATACAATATCTGATGTTTTCGGAACTTCGAAAGGTAATTATATGAAGGTATTCATAGATAGACCACCTCCTATCAATAGCAATCAACTTGAATCACAAGAATTGAACAACAAAGTTTTACTGGTACCATCCAGTGAACATTCCTTAAACCAGACCTTATAGACACCTTGTTTTGCAAAGTTGAAATGGGTGAGAGGGACCTCACTCCTGTCAACTCCAAATTTATTCTACCAACCTTTGTAATCTACCAACCCAACCTTCGTACCAAGCATGATATGCACAGTTCCTACTTGATATTCTGCGTTTTCTAGGAGTATTGTATTATGTACTCTTCGTCATCACACATTATGAGCGAGTCGTTTCATGAGCTGGTCGTACATTGTGAAGAAAATCATTGATGATGGTGCAACCCACAGCATGCGTGGTGTCATACCTCGTGTGAAGCCGTACAATCCTTCATTCTTGTGTATAGATTTGGCTGCATCCCAGGCTCCGGAATATTGTGTACTGCTGTGAACATTACTTTTCCCCTGCACTTGGATTCTTGTCTTTATCACGTCCTGCACACAAATTGGCCATGCAATTGGAACAGGATACCCTGGTGAGAATACCACCTGATATGGGAAGCAACTAAGTTGTTAAGAGGACCCTGAAGTGATTTGAAAAACACGAAAACAATGAGGTAATTTGTTACGACGTCTAGAAGGTTCGTGATTTATGGGGGTCTTGCGAAAGTAGGAGAATTTTTGGGGAATGGTACTGCTCCTAGTTCATTGATTGGCGTAGTCAAGAAGCGCTTTTCAGAAACGTAAGCTGTGCGTTAGGATACTAAATAGTTTAGAGGATATAGCACTGATTCTGAAAGTAGGTTTTTGAGGTTGCACTTACCATGGGATTTGTTAGAGAAGCAGCAAAAGCAGAACAAAAGAACGCACTCCCGAGTTCGTATTGAATTGCCAGATCCTCAAGCGAATCAACTTGTGAGACTTGAGCACACACGCGCTTACTAAATTCCCAGAGTGGTAAGTAGATGGCATTGAACGGTACCCAAACCATCTGATTCAGTAAAAAGCCCTTGTAAAAGGCACGGATCCCTTCTTGATGATACATGCTCCTGGCTGTGTGCAATGAACCCTGGTAAAAGCAGATACATGTTCCAGCATAAATTATTTAAGCTCCGACATGAATTGATTGACTGCTAAGCTAACAGCATCTCTTCTCCTTAATAGTGATAAAGAAAAGCAACCATTCAAACAGAGCCCTTGCTTTCATTAAAGTGCTCGACTACTCGAAGTCTTTCTCAACAGTACCTTGTAAGAGCCCTCTCCAGCGGTTTGAACCATCTGTCGTTGCCTCATAACTTCCACAGGCACAGTCACAGTCGACTGCACCAGGGCGGCCAGTACACCGCCGCTGAACTGCGCCACAGGATTGTCATGTCCACCTGCAGAGTGACGTTCCTGTCAACCCTAAATCTCTCAGAGAAAGAGGCAAGCATCGATTCACTAGAGGGACTGATGATCGTACCCGGAAGATACCTTTTGATAGCTTGGTAAGTACCCATGTACAAGGCCTGAGCAGGCACTACGAGGGCGGCTGTGGAGTAGCCCTTGTACAAGGTTCTGAATCCTTCCCTGGCGATGATGTGTTGAAACGCTTGCAACGGGCCATTGTAGCTGTACAAAGCCGCCTTGTTCCCTCCTTGCACCTGAAAAGTAACCGTGTTAAAAACTGTTCTAGGATTGCACCAGAAGTGAATCGGGAGAGAGATGAGTGCGGGTACCATTAGTCTAGATTTCACAGTCATCATCGGGTACATTGCAGCATCTGCAATCCCACCAGAAATCGCGCCTGCAATCATCTGCTTCGCCACGAGGTGCTCTTTGATCGCCGCCATGATTTCTATCGTGGATCCAATACAAGGCCCTGCAAGTTACAGTAGATCGATCTCTGCAACAATTTGTGGTTTCATTCGCAACTGAGTCCCTTACAGATCACAAGTGGAAAGCGAAAGGAGGCTCTCCATGTGTGCAGGAAATTTGACTATTCAACGACCTCCAAGCCTCCACCTGGCAATGGCTATGACCGGATTTGGCAGTAGTATCGAATATGCTCAGAAATAGCCCACGAGTGACACGGCCGCCGGCCATTACGCCTGCGCCCCACATCCCTGCACACGCGACAGTACTATATTAGAGCACGTTTATTTAGATTTTCTTGAGGCATAAGATTCTCATCTTCGAGCAATTACTTCTCCACTCATCGCTGCATTTGGAAATAAGACAGGCACAGATTGTTTCAACACCCACCACGAGGAGCCCTAGAATTTGAAAGTGTACCAGAATGCACTGGTGATATAATCTGTCAAATTATACAAGCTTTACATTCTCCAAGTCAGTATGAAACTGATGAGATGAGTTCCTGGCAAAAGATTCAAACGAGCGGTAGCTAAATCAGCTACGCTACAGTATCTAAAGCACTTGACTAAAGTGGAGTTTTCACTAGATGTCACTGAGTCACTGACATCAGGTGCATTCTGTGACAGCGCACGGTCATCTTGGTAGTTTGAAACCACTCCTAGGTGTGATGTTCGATCGAAACGGCGTTCGAGGATCGCTTTTCTTAAAGAGAAGCTTTGCTAGACCGGTGTCGGTGTCCTTGCCCTTTCTGACGGTCGATAGCTTCTTCCGTCCTTTCTTGCTTGTCTCAGCTTCATCAGGCATCGGTGCTGGAGGTCTCTTCTGCTGCAAGTGCCCCATAATTTAAGTCAGTAATCGATTCCTTCATAAATCTGGTCAGTTGTGTCAGGATCCTGAAACTGGTGTGTCTCTATGACTGAGAAGAGGACGATATTAGCCTTCTTGATTGCACTTACAAATTCATTACGAAGTAAGATTCACAAGATATGCAACAGAGAGAACAAGCAAATTGTAAGGTGAAAGTTCTGCAGACTTCGATTACAATGATATTATAGCACACTTGAGTTAGACCAATGGCTGACAGTTTAGGTAGAACGCAGACACATTGTGCACTTCAAGATCACACTGTGGATTTTCTGGATTTTTCCTGAAGACCAGATGTTGGATGTGAGAATACTTCCTTCGAATTGCACTGGCATCATTGCAATGAAGGCAGAAAACATCAAAAGTATTTGCACATTGAGTTGTTAAGTATACCGGTCTCGAAGTGGTTTTCTCCTTTGCTTTTGAAACGTCCTCAATGACTCCGTCATCCTCATCGCTCTCCCCTTCCGACAAGTTGATAACTTTCTTGATGGCACCTGTCGTGGCAGAGCCAGAGTCCTGTGGAATATCACCGAGGATTAGGCTTCATCAAACGTGCACCATCCGGTAAACAACACTAAGTAACGCGCTGAAAGAATTAGTACACAACAAGAGAACACTAGCAGGAGAAAGATGATAATCATCGTTAATATTACCCCACGGCAATTCGAGTTCAGCGACTCACCATTGACTGCTGCGAACTAGCTCGATTTCTCAACCTTAAGCTTTTCTTCACCGTCGGCTTTGCAGGTTGCTGAACTGCATCTGGCTCAGGGGCTGGCATCTCATCTGGGCTTTCAGTCGCTGGCCTGCTTTTCCCTTTACGCGATGCATCTTGTAAGATCTGAGCAAAACAAACCTGAGCATCAGAATGCAACAAAAATTGGAGATTTTGTGAAGATCTAACGTAACTTACAGACGTAGAAGTCTTCTGTTTCAACACCAGTTGTCAGTTGTTATTTCTTCGGGGAATCACAAATATTGTAGACAAAGATGTGCAAAGAAAGAATGGTCGATTGGAACTCCTCCTGAAACCATACAAATTGCAAAAGACATGCACATGTTTGTGGAGCTATTGAAATGAATACCTTGTTGCCAGAGTCAGTACAAGAAGACTTTTGTGGTTTTGGTGCTGCTGAGACTGCTACTTGGGCCTGCGATAAGCATTCTATGGAATCAGTCGAGGTAAGACGGACAGAAATTAAATAAGCCCATCACCGAATATTCGGAGGAAGCACATAGTGGAGCTCGTGCTAGATGGTGAACATAGTAGAGCATATTATTTCATGTTGTTGCTTACGTTCAACGAGGTCGGTTCAAGTGGTGCCTTTCCAGAACTCTGGATGCTGTTGCTAGCCACCAGCTCCATGGAAGTATTAAGATTACGACTGAGTTGATTCGACACCTGTTCGTGCATTATAGGCGTCCCAGCCATCTGGAAATTGCTAGAAGAAGTGTTATGATATTTCGGAGTGGAATCCTTCCACAAGGAGGATGTTTTTCCCTGCCCATATTTCGGGGACCTTTACTACAGGAGGTGAAGAAGTGTTGTTACTCACCTCTACCTCTTTGCATTGCTGTTCCATGTCAAGTTGAGTACGCAACATGCTATTTTTCTCCCGTAAACTCTCAAGCTGCCTTATGAAATACCCTATCTCCTCTTCTTTCTCTTGCACAAGCTTGAAAGCCTTCGCAGATTCTCGTTCAGCATCAACTGCCTGCAACGATGTCCACAGCTTAAAACAATTAGATAGTTAGGCTGATCGGTCGTGCACTAGCTCGAAGTCTGATCTTAATATGCAGATTTCGAAGTGAAAGAGTTTCCGAACCTTGCTCGCTTCAATTTTTGCTTTTCTGGTGTCCTCCTTTTGCTTCTCGAGCTCTCCTCGTAATGACTCAAGCTGGTCAAGCAAGGCGGTTTTTTCCACGTTCAGTCCATCTATTACCTCAGAGTACCTAACCTGCTCCTCACTATGCAATCTGGTCTCTGCCATCCTCTTCTGGTACTCTAGAATCTCCTTGTTGGCTGTATCAAGCCGCATTGACAACTCCTCTTTTTCTTTAGTTACTTTCACTGAGCTTTCTCTGCTTCTGAACATGTCTGCTTCGAGCTTTTCACTAACTGCCAACCTTCGGTTCAGTTCCTCTATCTCCACCTCTTTCTCTTTAGTAACTGTCATCAAGCTTTCTCTGGTACTGGCCAGCTCCTGTTCGAGCCATTCACGATCTGCCAACTTTTGCTTCAATTCCTCTATCTGCAAGGTTGCTGTGTGCAGTGCCTCATTCTCTATAGTCCATTTCTCCAGAGCATTATGATCTGTCACTAGTCCTTCACCTGTTTCCATGTTGTTCTCAATCTTCTGAAGTTGTTTCGTTTGCATCTCAAATTCAGCAAGTATGGGAGCTGTCTCTTCGGCCAATCTCTTCACCACACTTCCAGGAATGGCATATTTGCTGGTGGTGCATTTATCGGTTGTTTCAGGAACACTTTCGCCCTTCGTAGCTTCGCACCGTAAGGAAGACAGCTCAGTAATGAGTTTCTTCTTCTCAGATTCGGATTGCTGAAGCTGGCTGTTCAATCCTTCTACCTCTTCTTGCAGCTTCTTTATAACGACGAGTGCATCCTCAGGAACGCTACCGTCCTTCTTAGCTTCACCGCGTAAGGAAGATACCTCAGTGGTGAGTTTCCCATTCTCAGATTCGAAATGCCGAAGTTGGCTATTCACTCTTTGTACCTCCTTTTGTAGTTTCTTCACAACAACGAGTGCTTCATCTGCACAAGTGAAGATTGTCAATACTGATTCATAATTGAGAAGAAGAATAATTGGTTCAGCGCAGCGGTCTCTACATGAAGAAGTTTCAATTCCAGAAGCCTTGATGAAATACTTCCACAACCGTGAAAAGGTATGCTGATAAGCATAAATGTGCGCATTAAGGATGAAGACGTCTGATGAAGGGGAGGATAGATGTTTACCCACCAGAATTCAGATACTGTGCTAACTTCTGAAGGACCAAGGTTTCAGAAATGAACTACAGAGAGGCTCTACGGGAGCCTTTGGTCCTTAAGTGGTCAAAACCATATTGAAGATATAGAATTGGATAACAGGGAATTGACTTTGTGAACTTTTAACGACTTCATGCTGTCAACAAATGACATAGATTGAGAGAGGGAGACCTCCTACTGACCTAGTTTCTCCTTTGCGACAGTCTCCTGAAATTTCACCCAACCGAACTCCATCTGCAGCTTTGACATTTCATACGAGCCTTGAGACATGCTCATCTTGTGGGCTCTTGTACACTGCGAAACGCAAGGACCGTTTAAAACATATCAATATGTGGCAACCAGTTGCTTTCAGAAACAATTGTCTACACAGATACAGAAAGTGAATATCTCTTATTGCTATCTGGCATTCGATATTACGAAATGTCACCGCCAACCGCTCAAAGTTCGCGAACATGATAGCCTAGCATGGCTTAGGACTCTTTCAGATATCTGCTCTCATCTCCGCTACTAAACCTTGTTACCAAGCCCACTTGGGTCACATTGAGGTGTAAGCATGACCCAGTAACAAATTAACGCACACTCTTCTTTTGACTTTCAGAGAGTTGCCTATCACTCTCCACTTTGAAACTACAGACATAATTTAACATAGTGATGACATTCCATATCAAGATGCTACCTCCGAAGACATCAGTCTCGAGCTTCTATACTGAATTCCCAGAAATCACAGCCTCACAGTGATTGAAGTGTGACTACTGTAATTGCGAGGATTTCAGACTGGCAGAAAGAAAAGCAAAAGTGGCGCAAGTGCAAAAGAATGACCACTCACTTCGTAGAGCTCTTTCAAAAGCTGCTCCCTCTCAATTTCCCACGACGTCAGTGCATCCCCTGCTGCTACATCTCGTGTAGCAATAACCATGCTTTTCTGCGGAGCAAGACATTCAGACGGAGGTCAAGACGTGGTTGAATATAAAGGACAGCAAGTGCTGGACATCTGGAGTCAAAGACGTGATCTCATCGCGATGTCAAACCAGTGTTACCAAAAGGTAGAACATACTCGTTTACACAAATTTCTTAAAGACTGCGTAGAAAGTGCTAGACCGTTCAAGTACCACAGTAGAATTCTTGAATATATTATCTGGCAACACTAACCCAAACGCTTCACCGATCGATACCGGATGGATTTGCGAAGTGGAATGGCTGGTGTAACTCGGTGCATGGCCTCTGGTAAGAAACGCTCACATTTATACGATTTAACGAGCCTTATATTCAAATCAGTTACGTCGGCTCAACAGCTTCTTCAAGAACACAAGATTGCCTTCAAGAATACTACTAGCCTCTATGAAAGTAATCCTGCACACCCCTAAAATTTCAAGCTCCAGTAGTTCTTGTAGAGCCTTAAGCTTGATCATAGCGGACTTGTAGAGCCTTAAGCTTGATCATAGAGCTTCAGAAGCTTTGAGCTCAATGGATCTTGAATGCTTAACAGCTCAATTGTCATAACAGCTTCCAAAGCTCACTCACGGACAAGATAATAGAAATTTATGACGTCAACGAGCTAAAACGCCACCACAGGCGCATGCGTCTCAGCTTCATCAGGCTCCGAGTGATTGCTACAGAAACCTTACCAGCTAAGTCGGCTCGAAATGCTATGACACTGAAACTCTAAGCTCGATGAATCTTGAGCTCTCAACAGCTCATTCGCTGTAGAAGCGCACTCAAGGACGCGAAATTACAATCGAGGAACTATTCAGCGAGCTACAGTATGATAATCCAACACAAGCGCACACTCCCCTGCTCATTCAAGCTCATTACCTGCGCAATCGCGCCTTTCTGAGGCACCGGCTCACTTTCTCCGTTGCCACTCTCCATGCCGCTCAATTCCTGCACGGCGAGCACAACGCTACTGCACGAAATCAGACATGGAAACGCCAATGCGAAGCTCCAATTCCTTCAACAGTGTTGGTGGCAGCCCGACCCAAAAAATTTCCGCAGCAATTTTGAGTACATTGGCAGTTATCAGAATAGAGCCGTTTGAAAGTTTGAGGACGTTGCTTTCAGTCTTCTATTTTTAGCGGGCCCGCTCTGTTTGGAGCCGGAGGTAAGTTCCACTGGGAACGGTCGTACCCTAGAGGCTGGAGTCCACGTGGAACTGTCATCTTCTAGGGTTTGAGCTTTGAAGGCTATTGACTGAGCTCAGAAACTGGATATTGGACTAAGCTTGGAATCTGGGTTTGTGTTGTTGAGTTCGCGATCGCCATGGCGGTGTTCTGGATGCTTTTGTGCTTGTGTTTTTCGAGTTTTACCGGTGAAATTTTTGCTCAAGAGGGGACAATAGCTGCGAACAGTTTCTATGGACACGTCGTGGAGCTCACCGATGATACCTTCGATGCTGCCATCGCTAAGCACGATCACATTTTGGTCGACTTCTATGCTCCCTGGTGCGGCCACTGCAAACGTCTCTCGCCTCAGGTAAACTAACCTACTCAATCAGCCACTGTCGATGAAGTTCCTCTACTTTTCTGAATTTCGTTCATCGGTTTCTGAACGTGAATTTCTTCGCAGCTGGACATTGCAGCTCCTGTACTTGCGAAGGATTCAAGGCCAATCGTGTTAGCCAAAATCGATGCTGAAAAAAACGGACGAGTTGCTTCGCAGTACAAAATAGGGTAACTTTCATTCCGTCAATTGTCTATGACCGTGAAAGATTAATTTAGATGGGAGCTAAGATGTGGCTGATGTGTATGCCAGTGCCTTTCCGACGCTGAAGTTTTTCATCAATGGGTTCCCTACAGATTACGCGGGACCACGGAAAGCAGACGGCATAGTGTCCTACTTGAGGCGGTTGTCGGCACCGTCCATTGAGCAGTTGAGCTCTGAAGCCGACCTTCGAACGTTCGTCAGGTCGATTGGCGCTGAGATTCCGCTCTTCGTGGGATTCGGGCTCAAAGTCATCGACTTAGAAGAGCTTGCCAAGAAGTACCGCACCAAGGCATGGTTCGCCGTCATGGAGAATTTCTCGGACAGCGTCATGGAGGCTTTTGATTTTGACAAAGGCCCTGCTATCGTCGTCATGCGTGGCGAGTATGGCGAGAAATCCACCTTCTATGGCCCTTTTGAAGGTCTCTTGCATATCCATCTCTTCATTCTATGCTACTACAGCTTGATTGTTCCTCTTTCCATGTGGAAAAGTACTCGATTCTGAGCGAGTGGGCTTGGTTTGTGGCAGCGGAGTATGTGAAGGAATTCGTTGAGCAAAACCTGCTTCCTCTTGTGTCTCCGATCAATGGCGAAACACTCAGGCCAGTGAAGGAGGACGGCCGTCCAATTGTGGTGGCTGTTTTGGAATCTGAGACCACTACCGAAGGCAAGCACTTCATTAAGAAGCTGAAGATGGCTGCACCTGCGTATCGCAAGTTTGTGTTCGCGTATGTGGTTGCCCCGGAGTGGCCTGAGTTTCTGCGTCCTTTCAATATCAAGAAAGACGCCGCGCTTCCAACAGTGTTTGTGTGGGATGCTGATACTTATGTGATGGTACGCTTGCGAATCTCACGACTCTTACCTGCACATCATCTCACTAAGCTCCGCTTCACTCTCTTTTGTTTCTAAGAATGTTTTCTCTCTTCACATTTGCTCGTTCCAGCAAATGTAACAAGTAAATGTGCATACCATAGTTAGTTTGTCGATAAGAGCACTCATTTGTGTTCGATCTCACAAGTGAATGTTACTTTGTTGGGAAATAAAATTTCTCCTTGTATTTGAAGCTGCATGATATTAATAATTGAACGTGCATACTATCAGTTGGTTCGTTGGTAAGCATACTCATTATCTGCGAAGTTAGAACATTCTTTCGAAGTAGACATGGATACCATAGATAGTTCGTTGGTTAGAACACTCACCTTGTTCAATGCTCTGGAAGTAAATGTGCATTTAATAGCTATTTTGCTGGTAAGTATAGTCACAACATTTTCAAACTAGAAAGTGAACGTGCATATCATAGTTGGTTTCTTTATAAGAGTAATTACTGTAACCTCTGTTACAGCATACAATAGTGAGTCTGTCGTTAAGAATACTGGCGCTTCAGCATTGCTTAAAACTGAATGTACTGTACATACTATAATAAGCTTGTTGGTTAGAAAGCTCCTCTTGCTTATACTGTAGTTAGTTTGTTGGTAAGAACGATGACCTCGTAGCTCTTTTCAGAAGGAAATGTGCATGTCGACAGCAGGGTCGTTGACACCACGAATTGTATGTGGAAATGAGCAGAGCGACAACCCAGAAGCGTTTGCAGGCAGTTCAATGGAATCAGAGCTGGCGAAACTGTTGCAAGGATACAAGGACAACACTTTGAAGCGACAAAAGATGCGGGCTCCGTCGTTGTACGAGCGAGCCACCGCCAATGTGGGCCTCACAGCCGCATATGTGCTGTTGATTGTTGCGGTGTTGGCCATGTTGTTGAGGAATCTGGATTACAGCGCGTTTCAGGGGGATCGGGATGAGTATAAAGGTCCCAGCACCGGCAGATGGGCTGAAACTCGACCTTCTCCTTTGGGAGGCGATGTCAAACGGGACTGATCTGGCTCTGAGTTTGTAGGTCTGTGGTTTTATGTACAGTACTTAGGTGGTTTTTACCTGTTGAGATTTAGCTGCACGGAAATGTTGGTTAAACTATTGAAGTAGAGATGAACAAAGCAGGACAGGCTATATCCTTCGTCTACAGTTGATATTGTTCACAACGTCGTGCATATGGTTTTATGCATGCTTCATTAAATTATTGACTTTGTTGCGCACGTTATCGAATATAGATATAATCATCTTTGCATTGGTACCATGGATGCCCAATTACTGCACAAATTTTAGATTGGTAAGCTTGGAAGCTGTGCAAGCATGTATGAAATTGGACTAATTGGAATCATAAATTTTAGATTATTGTGAATTATTACTGAATTTTGGAAGTGGAACTTAGAGGTGTATCTTGAACCAATTAGTGTAAAAATGTGCACCATGTGTACATTGAAATGCCCTCTTGTCTGAATGCCCGTACTGAATGGTTTTTGGTGTTTGGGATGCAAGCCACCTACCTTCTGTCCAATTGGTTGAGCTTGTGTATGCAACCTTGTACGTAAACAAGACATCGAAAACCTCAATAGTTTCACTATTAGTGTCACTAACTAATTATTTCTTAGTTGTGTTCATAAAACAAGAGGTTGAAAAATCATATGGCGCCAAAAACTCGCTCACTAGGTGCATACAAGCAAGCAAGAGATACACTACATCTCCCAACTTTCATTTTCCAATATACTTATGGTGTCATCATAGAGTGATCAATTATATATACATCTATGGGTTCTACTTCAGAGATTCTTAACCACTGGATTCAAAACTTGTGATTTCAATTGATTCAATCTCCAACAAACTTTGGGCTTCTTCCAAATTTGACACTCTCCAATGAGCTTGCCAATCTGAACTTTGACTCTTACCAATCCTCTTTTCTCACTTCAACTTTCACTTTTTCCTTTCTCATTTCACGTTCACGTTTCCTCTTTGATGAGCATCACGCCACCTCCACACTCCGAACATTTTAGAAATCATCAGAGGCAGGAATCCATGGCGCAGTGCTTGGCGAGCTCCAGTTTGTCCAAATTGGGGTCGAGAACTGCATTCTATGGCGATTCCTTGAAATTCAGATTACATTCTCGGCAAGCGAGACCAGTCTCTTTGAAACAAACAGCCCCCGTCGCTGCCCTCGACCCCAATTTTGTCCCTCTCATCGACCATTCCGTAAGTCCCCGCACTTCCCTTCCCAATGATCGATTCAAAATTCAATCAGGGTTAGCAAAGCTTGAAGTACCGAATTCCTTTCTGGTCACTTTACATCCTCAATCCGTTTTTTTCTTATCTTGGAGCTCAAATTAGGGTTCCCATGGCCTTGATGAAGAGGATTGAATGATTTACAGTAGTTGCAGTAATTGCAATTGGTTGGGTATGTCGAATTTTTGAGGTATTTGCTAGCTTTGTTATTTTATTTTTTTGCTATGAATGTGCAGGTTTCATTAGTGGAGAGTGGGAAGAAATGGCCGCAATTGGTGGCGTTGGTAGCCGATGCCGGATCAGCAGATTGGCTCGGTAATACTTTGTATTCTGCAGGCCAGAATGCGAACTCGCTGGTTCAAGGGCAACTCCAAGGCTCCTTGTCACCTGCCAGGTTCGCTTCAAAGCCAAACGATTGTAATGAATGTATACATCTAAAGAATATGAAAGATATGCAACTTTCATTCTCAAGTTCATTTATCTACTATACAAAAGACTGAGTCTTGTTGGTTTGATACTGTCGAATAGGGTAATGAAATGATAGTAAATCATTTTATCTTATGCAACTTTCATTTGCAAGTTTGAACCTAGTTTGTGATGGTAATATTGGAAGCATGCGAATATTCACACTGAACAAATAATAAGGTTCTTTTGTAATAAGATATGGTTTGGTATTGTCGGATAGGGTAATGAATGGCTGTTACTGAACGAATTTTTGCATTAGTTGATGTTGTTTTGCACGTTTGCAGTGTGGCAATCATATTCGGTGCAGGACTTGTAACAAGCCTGTCACCGTGCACGCTCAGTGTCCTGCCGCTTACGCTTGGCTACATCGGTAAGTCCGTTTTGATTTATCTTTTCAACATTCAATTATCGGTTGGTAGGGACCTCAAGATTAGCAAGCTGCTTGTGGTCAGCATCTGACATCACCCTTCGCTATGCAGGGGCTTCCGGAGGAGGCAAAAACCGCACGCAGGTTCGTAACCTTGACGTTTCAATAAGAGCTGCTATTCTTTAAAACCCTTAGGGTTTTGGAGTTTCTTACCCACAGTTGGTGTATGTGCAGTTGTTTGTTGATTCGGTGGCATTTTCATTGGGACTAGCAACCACACTAGCAGTGCTCGGGGTTGGAGCATCGTTAGCAGGAAAGGCGTATGGTCAAATTGGTCAAGGCATCCCGATTGCTGTTTCGGTTGTTGCTATGATCATGGGATTGAATCTTCTCGAGGTCGGGGCTTTCAATCCAGTCATCATTTCGTGTAACCCTCTCTGCCATTGATACATCGTTTCATAATAATGCATGTCTTCAACTAACGGCAGGTTTTTTGTAAACCCTCCTTGGTTTGCGTTTTTGCAGATCATTGAACTTCAGTTCCCGTCCTTTTTTGGAAACTTCGACGCACGAAAAGCTGCAGCCACCCTTCCTCCAAGTAAGCCTATAACCGCAAACCAGGCATCGCTCACTTCTCATAGTGCCATTCTTGTTGCTGAGTTTCAATCTGGAATGCAGGTGCTCAAGCATATTTGGCAGGGCTTACATTTGCATTGGCAGCGTCTCCTTGTAGCACACCTGTGCTTGCCTCCCTGCTAGCCTACGTAGCCTCGTCTCAGGTCCGTCTTCTCTTCTATGAATGTGACTGATAGTTTGTAAGCGGCAATTGCTTTGGCTTATGTACACCTTCGTGTAAACAGGATCCCTTGGTTGGAGGTAGCCTCCTGTTGGCTTACACAACTGGCTATGTCGCGCCGCTGCTGGTGGCAGCTTCATTCGCTGGTGCTCTCCAGGTATGCACCAAATCTTCAACCAGATTGAGTAGCTCATGTGTTTCGAGTAGCCTTTTTTTTAATATCACATGCGCCCTTCTGTCAAGGTTGTGCTTTTTCTCGGTCACGTCTGCTCTCTCTTGCCATAACACAGTACGGTAGTTTCCCTTCCTCTGCTCACTTTCTACTTAGAACCCACCATCTTAGTACAAAATTTCAAGAGTTTAAAGCAAGGATACTTCCAATGAGTTCTTTAACACATGAGTGGTTTCCGCCGGTTAACTGATATCGAGGTTAGCTGCTAGTATGTTGTTAGTTGATTTCACGGAAGTGACAATTCATGCATTCGAGTTGGTCGTTTTGTGACTACGAATCCTTCCTCTTCTTATTCTTTCAACACAGATCTTGATTTGTGCATGGATTATACCCGTTTCGTCATTGTGCTTGACTGGTTTGTTGTGGGAACGAAATGCAGCAACTCATGTCCATGCGCAAATATTCTGCATGGATCAATCCAACCAGGTGCTCATCTTTTTCCTTCAACTGTCAATTGTATACTCATTTTTCATACGAGCCAATTGTATACTCATTTTTCATACGAGCTAATTTTCATTTTGAATAGCTACATCCAAATATATTGTGGTTGATGTCCTCGTTTGATTTGATTTCATTTTGAGTGTACGCTGACGAATGGATTTGGTGGGTGCAGTGGAGCATTATTGCTGGGAGGAGGATTGTATTCGTTTCTGACTCGCACATTCCCGGAGTCTTCCATGACCATGATGATGTAAATAGATTGTTAGGAGTGTATTGAGCAAGTTATGGAAAGAATTTGTTGAAATTTCCATTCTAGTTATATCAAGGAATAGCTTGAATACTAGAATCTGTATTGTACCATCTTTATTCAACTTCTATGAAAAAATCTAGTGTGAACAAAAAGTTTGTACATTCATCTATTTACGACATCTAGTAGTAAGAGTGAATAGTCGGAAAGCAAGAATGTGGGCTAAGAGGTATGAAATTCAATTTTGTTATCATGGAACTAGTATGATTCCCGTCGTCCCCACGGGAAAGGTCTTCACATGGTACTTTTAAAAAAAGTATCACGTGTGCACCATTTTTTTTCTCCCTTTTTCTCTCGCTTTATTCATATTTTTTTAATACATAAAAGAAGGTAGGTAGGTTGGTAAGTTCGTAGGTTGGTAGGTTGGTACATTGGTGGGTAGGAAGGATTGCAGAACAGTATTTTATTGTAGGAGTAGATTGATGTCAAGTTTGTTATCATGGAATTGATGTAGATTTAACCCCTAAAGAACCTTAAAATTTGAAACTGGTCTTGAGGGTTCATGCAGGAACAATATTCAACAGTTCAAGTTTTATATGAAGAAGGATCGATGGTTCAAATTTGTCATGCAAGCAGTAAGTCAAGTTGACTTCGAGATCGTAGCGTTGAATCTTCTAAAAATTCTTAGATTGAGTTTTTTGCACTTGAAGTAGGAGGTTATTTTTGAAATTTAGGCATTTCTGCACCAAGGATTCTAGGGGTTAAGGAATTGAAGAACTTAAATGGTATCAGATTTTGAGAGTTCAAATGATGTAAGAGGATTTTCTTTCGACATTTTTCAACCTCAATCTTCCGAACGTTGGATCTCTTTGTCTTCGGACTTATTTTTAATTGATTTGAGTAAAAGGTCTAAACTTTAAAAATATGCAAGTGTTGATTTGGATGCAAATAGAGTCACGGAGGTCTCATGCTAATTTGAATGCATGTAGACTAAAAAAAAGGCATTTTCCTTTTTTCAGCATTAAGTATAAGACATGTAGCCTACAATTGTAATATGATTCATCGGTTCAGTAAAGCAACACCTTGATTTGCTATCGTGACTTTGTGGAGCCATCATAAGAAGATTATTATTACAAGAATCGATTTTGACTTCTAACAAGTGCCCTATTGGAACCCATTAGGGTTGTTTTTCGTTTGTTTTATAAGTAATTACTTTTATATCAACTATCTAACTCAAATATTGAAGAAATGCAACCTCGATTTGAATCATGTTGGGACATATATGTTATTGTTTATAATCATTTGGATTTGGAATCATTGCAAAGTAACTTGGCACCTCTAAGTCTAATATATTACAACAATCCACTCAAAGAAAATACCTTTCAATTGTACAACATTAACATTGATTATGAGAGTTTCTACTTTATTACTCTAACTTAAATAAACTAAACTGATAAGAGCTTTTGAAGTCAAAACCTATGACATCAGAAAAATCATAATTGAGGTTTTTCAAAGTTTGTTGTAAAACATCAATGATGGAGCCCCCATTCCAAGTTGGAATAATAATTTTCTCACCAAAACTCATTGCATCTTGTACATCGTGGAAGCCATTACTTAAATCCGTACGATACATTAATCTGATTTTTGGGTCTTGATTGTTGGAATGCGTTACCAACTCAAGTATGAGCAATGCATTTTGATGAATTTGAATGAAAAATAATCTATGTTGAATAACAAACAATTTCCATCCCCTTTCAAAATACCTCTCGAGGTCGTATTTTAGCCAACTTTCTTTGTCAATGTCAAAGATCATAAGCAATGGATGATGCTCACCTTTGCATAAAGCATACACAACACCATCATAAAGCGACCAAGAAGTTACTTGAGCTTCACTTATAATATTAACGTGTGTTCTCCATTTACTGATTCTAGAATCATAAATATGTAAACAATCAAAAGGATGGTTTTCAAATGTTATAATAACATATGTGTTTAAATAGGTGTTTACAATCATCCCACCTTCAGTTTTCCAATCAATTTGAGTTTTAGGTAACGAAAGATATTTGTAAGTTTTTGTTATAGGATTACATACAAGTATAGATTCAGCAAATATGATATAACGTGGTCTACATAGAATAAGAATCAATCCACTTTGTGTAGCAAGGAATCTATATTTTGTACTTACCAATACATTGGTTTTGAAGAAAGAACATTTAATACGATAACGTTGCCCGTTTGAGAAATCAAGAAGTGAAATAGTATGAAAAGAGTTGTATCCAACAATAAGCATTTCTAATTTCTCATTGTAGTTTTTTACTCGAGCTTTGCAAAACTCATTGCCTTGAATTAAGTTTTTCCATTCACGGCAAACCAATTGAAATCTACAAAGACTTGCCATTGGGATATAGCAAAATATGATACGCCATAGGTCTAGTGGAATAAAAGCGCTTGCTTCATTGCTTACGAGAGTTGTAACCATACTTACATGTATATTTGGTTTCTCAAATCCCAATTCATCAAGAATTGTTAAAGATATTTCTGCCCTAAATTCTTGCACATCTTTGAGGCTATATACGATGTAGATTAGAGCTGACAATAGATAGTGATAGACATGATTTCAATGTCATCAACATGTTTCAAGAATTAATTGATGAGATCTAAAAACATTGCTTCAGATATACCTAATTTAAGAAAAACCTAAATGGTCCACCATTTGCTCATTTCTGAAAAGTTTAAGAAAGAGTCAAAATGTGACGTATAAAACATTATGCAAAATGTTTTTGTGTTACAAAGGTATCATGTTATGATCTATTTCAACAAAATTAGATCAAATTTTTCGGCATGTACAACAAGTGCCCAGACTTCTTCGATTTTGCTTGAAACAAAATATAAATAGAAAATACAACTTGTATAGAAACAAAAAGTAGATCTATACAAAGTTTGAGTTAATTCTTACAAAGATTTACTACTTACACACTTGCTTCATTTTTCAATAAGCTTTTTGAGAAAGATTCATGAAAGAAAGTAGATATAGATAGTATGCTTTAAGCTTATACCTTTCATAAAAGATATAAGTCATTTATTTGCTTGTTTGTACATTGATCCTTATAAGTCTAGAGACACAATAACGAAGGTGGATATATTAATTGTGTATTACTCAAGGAAATCATTTTTGCAGAGGAGGAGTTCCTTGTTCAACTTGTAAAAGCTCAACAAAAATCTTCCCTTGACGACAAATTTTTCAAAAGTATTGCCACGTAGGCAGCCATGTCATATTAATATGGTATTAAAAATACAACTTGGAATGATTTGTACTTCTATGATTAATCTTCCACAGTGATTAAGGGTAATTATAGTTACAACAAAATTCTCAAAATTTCACACATAAATATGTATTTAAAATTTAAACATATTCTTGTACTCATAATCATGTATATTATCATCCATCTCATGATCTATGCATCCTTGACCAAATAATACGAGGTAGTGCATAGTCACACTTTCAACCAATCACAATTGAGAATCTCCTTAAAATTTTATGATTGATGGACTTCTCCACCACACTGGAAACTGACCCTAAGAGCATGCCCAACTTGCACTATGGGCGGGAGAGTGGAGCCTCGTTTGGAGTTTTAGGAACCCCAACACATGCACTAGTGGATCAGAGAGTGGAGCCTTGTTTGGAGTGTTAGGAACCCCAGCACACGCACTATCCCTGTAACCCGGCCAAGAGGGTTGACGTCTCCTACACTCTAGCACACTATAACTCCAAGTTATGCAGTGCCTTCACTCACATTTTAGCGTTCCTGTTTATCAATAGAGAGTGCCTCGTAGCAGAGATTTATTGGCAGAATAGTTTTTATTATAACCAGCTTGTCAGAAAATGTGCTTGGTGAACGGCCTTATCCTTTGCAATGTCTTTTGACCTCTGGTGGGGTTTTTTGCCCTCGGGTGGGGTTCCGACGCCCGACTGATTGGCGCCTGCGAGCTGTTGCCCAGTGGCCCGGCCCGACACAGGGCTGGGCATGCTCTTAATTTAAACAAGTCTCTATGTCAGCCTCCTCGAGAGAAGCTTAGAGTTGTTCTTCTTTGCTATAGAATCAACAACGGGTAGGGCATAGAGTCAAACCTCAATAAGTGTTAACAATTGGGAGCACATTTCTTATTAACACTTAGGGAATAATAACACATAACACTTATAGAGGGTGATGCCGATGATTTTAACACTTACCAAAATAAACTATTAGAGTAATTTAAAAAGTAAATACATAACATTTATAGAAAAAATGAATGAAATTACATAACATTCATAGAAAAAATGAATGAAGTTACATAACATTGATTCTTATTCATTTAAGTCCGTTGAAATAATGATTCAATAATAGTTTGGCAAGATTGTGCTAGCCACCAAGATTCTACTTCCTTTTCTAATGCTTCAATATTCATAATGAATAACATGGTGTCATTAGGTCTTTGCTCCAAAACTTCTTCACAGTTTCTAGAGCACCACTTACATCTTTAAAGCCCACAAGCAAGAGATTTTCAATATCTTCATGCTCATTACCTTGTTGTTGGTTAGAAAACATTTCAATAATTTCTCCATCAGTGGGCTCATAAGAGTTGTTCAAATCAAACTCAAGCTCAGAACTTAAATACATGCATCAATCGAATTTCTCTAAAATGGACTTCTAGAGTCACTTTGTACCTAGAGACTATCACTTGACCTCAAAATTATCTCTCTCCAAAGTATGGTTCTTACAGAAAGTTCTTTTTTAGAAAGTTATCACTTATCGAGGTAAAATTAACAAAGTCAGGAGCACAACATTGCATAACACTTAACACATAACAATCCCTAGTGTTAATTTTAAGGGAGCAGAAATCTCCATAACACATATAGTGTTTTAACACTTATCGAGGTGTGACTGGGTCCACGCTCACCCTCATTCAGAAACCAGGTCTCTCAAGAATTAGGGTTGGTTTTCCGAGCCCATGGAGTGAGACAAGGGTTGCAAATCCACAGACACAGACCGCCATAGCCATGGACCGAGACAGCAGATACGGCAACAGCAGTCGGGGCCTCCTACGCTCCGTGGCGGTTCGGTCGGACTACCACCAGGAGCAGCAGCAGCAACAATCCTCCGACAGCGATGAGGAGCTTCGTCGCACGCACGACACCGCGGAGTATCGTCGTCTCAAACGGGAGAAGTTGCGGCGCCAGCTGAAGAAATCCATCTGGGATGTCACGCCGAGTCCGCCACGGCACCGGGGTGGATATACTGAGCATTCGCGACGTAAGGAGCCGGATTCGGAAGAGGAGGAAGAGGAGGAAGAGGAGGAGGAGAATGGGCATCAGAATGGGATGAAATCGGAGAGCGAGCGGGAGACTGAACGGCGACACAGGAGCGATCGAGGCAGGCATAGTAAGAAGAAGAGTAAGGATACGGAGAGTGATGATGATGATGTTGATTCCGAAGAGGACCGAAAGCATAGAAAGAGGTCGAAGCGCAATGACGAAGAGCGAGCTGGAAAGAGGAGAAGCAGAAAGGATGATTCGGATGCGGATAGGTCCAGGAAGCATTCTCGTCGGAAGGTTAGGGATGAGGATAGTGAAGAGGATTCAGGCGCGGATAGGAGCAGAAAGCATTCACGTCGCAAGGATAGTGAAGATGATTCGGGCGTTGATAGGTCCAGAAAGAGCTCCCGTCGGAAGAAGGTTAGGGCTGAGGACAGTGAAGATGATTCGGGCGTTGTTAGGTCCAGAAAGAGCTCCCGTCGGAAGGTTAGGGCTCAGGACAGTGAAGATGATTCGGGCGCGGAGAGGACCAGAAAGCATTCTCGTCGCAAGGATAGTGAAGATGATTCGGGCGTTGACAGGACCAGGAAGCACTCCCGTCGTAAGGCCAGGGTCGAGGAAAGCGAAGACGATAGAAAGCATTCTCGTCGCAAGGTTAGGGTTGAGGACAGTGAAGACGACGCTCGACACAAGAAGCGGAAACGAGACAGGCAACATTCAGAATCAGATTCAGGCTCCGATCGCAAGAGAACTCACAGGCATCGGAAGCACACACCAGAAGAAGAGAGTGAAGAATCAGACCACGGAAGATCACGGAAAGCAAGGTCGAAGTCAGCAAAACGAAGCCACTCCTCCGAGGAAGAAGAGGACTTAGAGCTCGATCGGCAGCGAAGATCAACCAGCCGAAAAGCAAAAGAAGCACCGACGAAGACGTCATCAGATGAAGAAGCAGTGGCAGAGCCAGCCCGGCAGCTGGACATCCCAGAGAGTCTACTCGAAGCTTCAGATACAGACGACGAAGAAGCAGCAGGAGGAAATCCGAACGAGCTAGACGAAGAGGCATACAGATTCAAGGAGCTTCTGGAGGCTCAAAGGAGGGGAGCAGATCTCGAGGGTGATCCGATTATAGGACCTTCTCCAGCACCGCGAGCAGAGGGGCATATCAGCTATGGTGGTGCACTGCGACCCGGAGAAGGAGATGCCATTGCGCAGTATGTGCAGCAAGGGAAACGTATTCCTCGACGAGGAGAGGTCGGGCTTTCGGCAGATGAGATTTCCAAGTTTGAAGACTTGGGCTATGTGATGAGTGGAAGCAGGCATCAAAGAATGAATGCCATTCGTATTCGGAAAGAGAATCAGGTGTACAGTGCAGAAGATAAGCGTGCTCTTGCTATGTTCAACTATGAGGAGAAATCCAAGCGCGAGCATAAGGTTATGTCTGATTTGCAGCGTCTTGTGCAACGGCATATTGGTGAAGAAGTTGCCCCGAATCATGATCCTTTTGGTACCACTAAAGCTGATGAAGTGCCAACTTAGGCTTCTTGGAGGTGAGCACCTAGCTTGTCATTTTTGAGAGATTGGACAACAGAAGCCTCCATGATGAGGTGTAATCCACACTTCTTATGGTTGAGAGGGGAAGCTTGCAAGTCTTTATGATCCTTTTGGATTCACTGAAGTTACGAAGTGCTATGAAGACTTGGATTAGTTTTGTAGGTGAGCTATTCCTCTGGCTTGGATTGTAATTTTTTAGACATTGGACTACAGAAGTGTTATCTACTGCAAATTATTGCTCCTTCTACCAGGATTTCAACTAAGATTGCACTTTCTTTCTGCTTGACAATGAGATTGACAATGAGATGTTACACATTAGTAATGCATCTTCTGTATGCACACCTTTGAGATGTTGCTCATATACAGGTGCATTGATATTTTAGGACGAAAGTTGGAAGTGTGTCATGATTTTTGTCAAAATCAATGGTATTACATGTGTACATATGTGCAGTCTTGATTAAAATGCGAAGTCCACATCATGAGAAAGCAAGCACAGAGATATTGATCCCTTCAGAACTGCAACACTTTGGAATGGACATACGTAATTAGGTTCGAAGCATTGTGTTGTACCTATTTGGTGGTTATACCATATGGGCAAGTCAAATTTAGTCATGGAGAATTTGTTTGATGGTGGCCCATGAAAGGTGTGCAAACAGTGACTTGCTAGTTGGTGTGACTTGCTAGTTGGTGTGCAAACAGTCTCATTGTCGATGTATTAAAGACAATTATAAAGTTTTCCATGTTTGCTTTGGTGTGACTTGCTAGTTGGTGTGCAAACAGTCTCATTGTCGATGTATTAAAGACAATTATAAAGTGTTCCATGTTTGCTCTAGAATGTGCTTTTTATATATTTTATTAGGCTTTTGGTACAACTACGTTACTGACTCTGTAACAACCCTTACCTTTAACTAAATTGTCCTCAACCCATGGACCATTTCGAATGCCACAAGGGCAGCTAATCTTAGTGTGAATGTTTTATTTTGTAATTACGTTCTAGTCCTACTTTTTACATCATGTTCACATCATATTCCCTTTCCTTGCTAGAAATACTTGTTAGTCATATCCACACCAAAAGGTATGATAATTTTCTATGCTCTCTTTGATAAGAAAAATATCTTTTCTAAGGAAATTCTATTTGTTGATTCAAGAGATCTGGATGAAACCTTTACCGTAACTAACCACATAGATCAACAATACCATTGGCGTCACCGTATATAGGCCTCGATACATTAAACTCATTACCTAACTGTACTTCCAAAATAAGCTCTCAATAGAGTTACCATGATTAAATTTTGGAACAATTGTGAAAACCCTAAACCTAATATGGGATTGAAGGAGGCAACCTTGTTGCTTCTTTATGTGCTTGCATTATCTGCTCTAGTATCCATCCTAGTTACATTGTCTATAGTGCAACTCTATGAACATGATTTGTTGGTGGCAATAGGTCTCTTCATCACCGTCTTTGCCTTTGTAGCTGCTCTTATGAGTATGTGTTTTTTCCCATTCTTTCGTGCACTTCTTCTTCGGGAATCCATTCGACAAGATAATTAGGAAAAAAATTAGACCCCTATTCTTCACAATTTATTTTGAACTAGCAAGATACAGAAATTTGATTCGAATCGAACGCCTCTTTTCTAAAAGTGTGTTGTAAATAAATTTACATATGCAATCAAAAGAAAGTTAACACAATAGAGAGAACAAAACTGTGAGAAGGCCAATGCACATAAAGTACCAATTCTTTGCACTACGACATTCTTACCAATGGCAAGAAAGTAGAGGTCAATCTACCCTTGTTGGCGAGTAGGTTCCATTGGTATTGTTTGCAATCATATAATGGTTTTGCTTTATTAATCATATCCAATGAAACTTGAACACTCCAGTATTTCTTGTGACTACTAATGTATGGAACACAATCCATTCTTTATTTGAGCAAAGATCTCTATATTTGTACTCAAAAGTGGAGTAATTTGTGAAGCCAGAAAGCAAAGAGTAAAAAACTAATGGAGGAATATTCTTGGAATTGTATGAGGATTGAGCAAGACTTTGCACGTAGATAGATCAAATATACTCACTCTTGTCTTTGTGAGTAATACTGAATTCACTATAGCTCAACATTTTCTTATATGATTGAAGGATTGTTTAATTGGGATTGTTCAGTCAACAAGATAAAGTTGAAGCAATGAGTCGAAAAATATAAGAAGAGAACTTGATATTTAGTATAAGAAGTTTTAGGTTTTTGGTGCAAGAATTGAATTTAGATGTAAGTACTTAAGAAAGCACAACAATTTCGATGCTTTAATTAGTTCAGATTGTAAAGGTTGGATTCATTTGCAATGAGGTTTGTTATATTTGGCTATGCTATCATCATAAAGTTTGTATGGTTGTACTAATTTTCACAAATATATCCATCCCGCTACCTATTCAACAAGATGATGGAACTTCTCCAAAAAACCGAGTTGCCTTGCAATATTGATATATTTGGTACAATATTAGATATCATATAACACAATGTGAAACAATCATTGTATACAGATCCTGCAATGAAAATGTTGCCAGCAATGAAGATGTTGCCAACTTTCAGTATTACGTATTACTAAGAATTTGATTTCTCGAAAGTTAAGAAAATCTCTCAACATTGACAAGAAGCAATAGAATAAACTTCCTTTGTTGGGGTCTTGAATTTATACAAGAAAAGTTGTTCCATGAAACATGTTGTTAACAAAAGTTGCTATTTGTTTGGTGATGCTATTAATGGTTGGACATCAATTTCAAAATCAAATATTTGATTTCACTTGGACGATTCTTTTGCAAAGCTTTCCAAGTGCCGAAACTCATGATCTTTCAGAAGGCTATCCAATTGACGAAGTTCAGAATGCAACATGTACAGCTCAAATACATGAAAGATGAAATACTTAACTCGTATCATTGAAGCAAAGATTGTAAATGATCAGATTATCCTCTGAAATGAAGCGTAAAGTTTATGTCCAATACTCGTCTTTTCATTGAATGACCATATTTGAAACATATATAAGACCTAAATATGATAATTTTCAGACGATACAATTATTCATGTAGTACAGGATCAACATAATTGAACGTGCTCAAGCTCATTATTGTACTATGTACTGCATTTGCAGTAAGTGGACAAACTGTGAACTTCCTCTGAACTCATTATTGTACTAGGAAATGCACTTGCATGAAGTGTACGAACTGGCAACTTTGACCGAGGTCTGTCAAACATGATCTCAATCTAAATTACACTACGAAAATTGAGAGAAGGCAATGAGGGGGGCTGATACTGGATGACTATCATTGAAAAATACAGGGATTAAACATATGCTTTAGGTGAGAATTGACTATGACCACCAAAAAACTTCAGATAATGTCTTGGAATCGCAAGTAAGTGGCACAGACAAACTTCTACATTGAACTTTTAATTGAATATACCCTCAAGTATTCATTCGATATCAATACAAAGTGATGTTGCCTTCCTGGATTATTCTAAAACTGACAAAAGTAATCTGCACAGGAGTACTACAGTCATTGAGAAACTCCACTACCTTGTACAATTGAGAGTCTGAAAAACCTGAATGTGTTAAGCTAACCTGAGTGTCTTGAGGTCCTTCCTTATCGGCCTATAAGGGTGCCCTTGTTATCCTTCCGAACTGCAAGAGCCAGGTTCAGGTCCCAAAGCTCGCACCTGATGGGCATTTCCACTTCGTAGAAAGGGTTTTTCAAAACGTAATCTGTATAGAGCTCATAAATAGTTTTCAGCAAGCTGTCGACGCCGGGGGTTTTCGGTTCAGTGGCCACGAATATCTTCGTACCTGCAACAAGAATTGTTACAAATGAGTTCTTCTTCCTTTTGTCACCTTGAAGTTTCCTTTTTGATCTGTTCAACTTCAATAAATGGTAGCCATATGAGCACTAGGATCTGCTGTACACTTCACAAAATTAGTAAGAAGATCATGTTAGCGTACCTGTAAGGGCCTGGAAGCAATGGAGATCGAAAGTGTCAGCCTCTAGAAGCTCGATTCCAGTGCAGCCACCAACAGGAGAGAGCTCCTTGGAAATCGCATGCATAGAATGCCAAAGACTCGCCAATCTCAAACTATCATTCGTATCCAGACGGCCTTGCGTTCCATAATCCTGCACAAATCATCAAGTCAGATCCATTCTTTGTACATTACTCCTACTCCCAAGGACACAATTAGCTTCCTTCGGCAAGCATTCTGTTAGTAATACGGTTCAGAAACTCAGAGAATTACATATTACTAATGTTCGTACTTCAACCGAGCATTTCCAATCCAGGCCGTGTCAGCTCGCAATTGTTCCATATCCGCTACATAGCAACATATGTCTCAGTATCCAACTAGTTTCTTATTAAATTTTGAAAAGAGCATCTAAAACTCCAATGTAGTGCGCAATTGAAACCCTAGACAATAACTTCGCCTCCGTATAGCTTCTAAAATTGCCACAAATGACTAATCCATCACATTTAAGCTTGTGTGACGACACATACGTCAACCAAAACCCTAGACACGACCAGTATAGTATGAAGTTTCCGTATTCAAGCTCCGATCGACTGAAAGGCAGACTGCGTGACGGGAGAGGTTCGGCAGGAGGCTTAAGATCGGCAGAGATAAATGCTGAACACAGACCTTGTAGAAAATGAGGCCGCCGGACTTGTTGATGACGAAGATGTTGAAGACAATGGCTCCAGCCATGGCGGGGGTCAATCGGTGCGCTACAAACAAGCAAGCAACTTACTTAAAGCACGAATTTACTTAAAAGCGCTGCAATCGGAGCTGCAACTCCATCTCCGAGCGGCGCACCGAGAACAGAGCTTGCTTGGAAAGTTGGAAGCATTGACGAGAGCAGGAGCGCCGCAGCAGGTGTGAACGAGGATATATTTGAGCCGCTCACGTTACAATGTGAATGGGTCCATTGTGTAGTCAATAGAGCACGAGGATTAGTCTCTCTAGAGCGATTTGGCAGGATATCCCCCACGCTGGGACTTACTAGGATTTATTAGGATTTTTGTTGTTGATTGGAAAAATGAGACTCCTCGAACTAATGTGGGGTCTCTGATTCCAAATATAAACTCAGAAAAAATAAAATAGGGCCACAGGCTCTTTTTTAAAAAAGTAGGGAAAGAAGGCTCGAGGCATGGTAAGGTCCCAGCTTGGGGGATGTCCTGTCCACGCCTCTCTAGAGATAGATAGGTAGAAACTCCGGTCCCTTTCTAAGGGGCCGGCGTGAATGAAGTGTCTGTTCGTAATGCTAATATCCTGATGGCCACCGGACAAGGGGAAATTGGAATAGTCTCTCTAGACATAGAATATAGGTGACATCAATCATTACGAATAACAATGTAAGGCTTTAGACATTGGTTTTACAAAATCTCCCATTTGGAGAACTTCTATCAAATATGGTCTCATACATTCTGATAATACACTTTCAGGAAATTGATAACACCAAGACATTCTTGACTCATTCAACCATGAGATTTCATGCTCACTTTGGTCGACATTTCATTATAAATTGGTAAAAGTGTTATCTTGCGAGTGGTTGAGATATTACTATAAAGTGCCTTCACCATATGATAACAGGAATCATAACAAGTATTTGTGTTGAATATTCGTGTTTGAAGACTCTATAATACTTGTAAATAGAATGAAGTACTACTAAGTGTAATAGCACTTGCCAAGTGCAATGTCTCTCCAAATTCGTACACATAGATTAAGCACTTTTGGGAATCCACAATTAGGGTTGGTTTCATTTTAACCCCTAACGGCCCTTAAAAGCCAAAATGGCTTTTTGCGTTTCTGGGCATCTTCGTTGGAGGGGTTGAAAGTGGAATTTTTGCTTGAGATTTTTACTGAGTGTTCCCTATACTACAAGATACATGTGGTAAAATTTTTGATTGTAAATTCATATTTTAGAGTTTTTTAGACGGTTTTTAGGATTTCACTATGAGAAAACCCTGTTTTTTGTGATGTCTTGTGTAATGTCTAATGTATTTTGTGATGTCTTACTGTCTTAATAGATGTCTTCGAAAACGAGAGGATGTCTGTACGTCTGACGGGCACATTTTGGATTGGGGGGGCATGAAGACATCACCAAACAAAAAGATGTTGGTGAAGACATGGATGTCTTTGAAGACATCTTGATAGACATCAAACTGCCACGTTGGCAAGGGATTTTGGACCAGCAAGGTAAAAACGACCAAAATTTACTGGTAGATAGGGTAAAAAGCATTTCTAATGTTAAAAGAGTAGGTGAATGGGCAGCAGTTTTCAAAAGTAGAAAAAAAACATCACACTTTAGTTTTTTTTTTTTTTTTTTTTTTTTGGCTAAATCATTATGTGACGTGGCAATACTGAAAATACTAATTTCAGGCTATTCTCACTATTTTTCATTGGTCTATTTTTTTAAAAAAATATCAAAATATATAATTATATTTCAATAAAAAAATATATTTTTTAAATTTTTATTATATTCAAATAAATTAGAATATTATAATTCTGTAATTTTTTAATGATTTAAAAATATTTAAATATTTAAAAATATTACATATAAAATATAATATCTATAAGATAACAATGGTGCCAAAAAAAAAAGTAAAAGTAATTTCGTGGATATTTAATCCTCAAAAAACACGTGGACATAGATTAATAAAGTTATTTACAGCGCTTTACCTACATGGCAACAAAAACTCCACGTCAGACCAGTTGACAAGTCATTCAACATATAGTCGGATGTTTAACACGATGTCCAACTTACCATAACTACAGTCAGGCATGAATGTCCGCATAGACATCTACTTTGATGTCTATGAAGATGTTTTGCACGACATCCTCCTAGACATCATCTACTAAAAAGCGGCAGTACCTAAGAGTATTTTTAGAATAATATCAACTTTTTCTTTTATTGCTTGTCCTCCATTGGCGCGGGTCTCTGATTGGTGTAATCCTCAAATACTTAAAATAAATATAAAGAGAAAATAAAAACAATAAACAGTGTTTTTTGGCTTACTTCAAGAAGGAATTAAATATTATTGATTACTTATAGATTAGATTATTATAGTCTAATGGCAAGACTATACATTACTCTATCATTAACAACCAATATTATACAAATTAAAGCAAATTTACAAGAAATATGAATTTATGAAAGTAGCTATTTAATACAGTTTAGGAGACAATTCTAGAATAGAATTAGTATTAAGAAAGTTAGTTGGTAAGTTAGTTAGGGTAGAAATAAAAGGTAGTTGAGAGTTCAAAAGAGAGCCTATCACCATGGAAGACTATAAATAGTCTCATGATTGTAATTCCACACTTTTTCTATCAATAAAGATTATTTGATTTGTTGTGGAAGAAACTCTAAGACTTACAATATGTGCTTTGTTGTGGAAAGAACTTTAAAGCATCTGGTATTTGATTTGTTGTGAGGGAAAACAAAAAATCTTTTATAGTTAATATGTTGTTATTGAAACCCTGAAGATGTCATCAGATGTTTATGATAATGTTTGCAGGGATGTCTAAGATGACATTCATGAAAATGTCTAACATGATGTCTATGAAGATGTCGAAGATGACATCTATGATAGCATTCAGAACCATCTACAGGGATGATTTTCATTGACTTCAATGGATGAACAGAGGCAGCTAGGGTTTGCTGCCGCCGCCATAGTTAGGTCATGAGACGTTTAAGTAGAATTAGAGGCCGCACGAAGCTCATTTTTGCCTTCATTTTTTCAAAGAGTTAGTGTTTGGAGTGTAGAGGCTAAGGTTCGCTTCTTCATGTGGCTAGGTTTGTTGCCGCCGCCATAGTTAGGTCATGAGATCTTCAAATGGAATTACAAAGCTCATTTTTGCCTTAGTTTTTCCAAAGAGTTTGTGTTTAAAGTATAGAGGATCTCGAAATTCTTTCCATTCAGTTTCAGAATGATTGTTAACTACAATAAGAGAATAGTATTTGTAGAAATCCAATAGCTCTCAAGAGTAGGTTTCGTTCTTCATGTGGCTAAGATTTGCTACTTAAGAGGTACTGGATTTCAAAAGCATCTTGTACAAGAAACCCTAGGACTTGTAGAATTTGATTTGTTGTGAAGGAAACCCTAGTACTTGTAGTATTTGATTTGTTGTAGAAGATGTCTACGATGATGTCTGCAAGATGTCTTAGAACATGTCTATGAAGATGTCTAAATGTGTTGATAGAATTCTGTTTTGGAAGGTGGGACATAAGGGGTCGGGGCAGCGAGCTCGATCTGAGGCCGCGAAGCGACATGCGTGCTTGTAGGTGAGTGGAACAGATGTATGTATAGATGTCTATAACGTTGTTTTTAATGATGTCTAGAAGGATGTCTGAAGAAATGTCTAAGCAGATGTTTGCAAGAATGTCTAACTGTGTCGATATCTTGAGATTAGGAAGTAAACCATCTCAACCTAGGTAGTGCAATTAAATGGAATTAAATCAGAATTTTTTTACCTTTACAAACCCTTCTTTAAATGCAGTTGATATTGGCTTATTGAATATGTGTGGCGGCGGGACATGCACATGACCATACGGGTATCGACAGCAAGCGATGGAAGTGGAGGGACTTACGGAGTTCAAATTGTGGATGCGTAGTATATCGTAGTTGTTGACAGGCGTATTAGTAAATATTCTAGTTTGTGTTAACTGAGGTTTTAATGACCTAAGCAATATATGTTTGACTCATACTTTTTGATGTCACAGTGTTTATAGTTGATGTTATGTGAGACGTCTGTGGATTACAGATATGATGACTATATAAACATCTAAAAATGTCATCCTAGATGTCCTTTCATATGCCCAAAAAACATCATTAGTAACACTATTGCAAACATCATGTTTAACACAAAACGTTCACATCGATGTCCTAGGGGATGTCGCTACAAACATCCGAGCAAACATCACAAACTTAATAAGGACATCTACGTAAACATCATTCTACGCACTGGAAACATCTTATAAGACATAAAAATTGTCTTCTAAGATATTTTGTAAGACATTGCATACGTCTTGCGAGACATCTTGTACAACATCTAAGATGTCTTGCAAGACATTTAAGTCGTCTTAACTGATGTCTAAAACTATCATGATAGGAGTATAAAACCTCCGCAATATGCTGACGTGGCATGCCACGTCATTTTCCCAAGTCCACGTCAACTTTTCCCGCGTGCCACGTCGGATATTCCCGGGTGCCACGTCGGATTTTCCCGGGTGCCACGTCAGATTTTCCTGGGTGCCACGTCGGATTTTCTCGTGTCCACGTGGGATTCTGGCGCCGCCATGTCATCTTTCGTGGGACCATGTAAAATTCCACATCATGATGAATTTCATCCCCATGTGGCACTGCCCGTCCACTTCAAGCTGATGTGTCATCTACGTGGCACCCACGTGGCACATTTTTTATCGTTCCAAAATTACCTTAAAACATCTTCGATCTTAAGACATTTTCCAGTCTTTTTAGACGTCTGCTTAGACATCTGTCATGTCTAGGATGTCTTATCGTCTATAAGACATCCGAATTAATGTCTACGATGTCTTTTTAGACATCATTTACAACATCATTAAAAACGCAGGTTTCTTATAGTGTTTGAACCCCAACTGGGGCAGAACGGGCAAGCTTCTGCACCAATGGGAGGTGGGGTTCAGAGTTGGGCAAGCATGAGGGGTAGCAGAAAAGAATTGTGGAGGGCAGGGGATTTAGGAGGGGTTTAGCTTGAACCCAAGATTCTAATAATGGATTACGGCAAAAGATTGAGGCCCTTCGAGCGAGATATAAGGCCCGTACAAGGTATGGTAAGGCGAAGCAACCTAGACAGGGCATGGGCTGGCGGGAAGGCCCTGACGACACCTCACAGCAGACTTCCCGCATACTCCAGAGCAACGGTTAGAAGAGATATTGTCGGACTTAGAGGAGGCCCACTGCTTTTTTAAAATATTTTCATACCGGTCATTTAGCTTGGCCAGGTAAGCAATAAGTGAGAGGTCATTTATAGACCCTGCTACATAGGGCGTCTCATTTATGGCATAACAAACATATGCAATATAAATATTATGTTTTGTTTTGTGTAAGAGGGCCCCTGCCATATCCTACATATTCGACCCTTTAAAAAACGTAGGAGTCCAATCTTGTATGGTTGCCCTCGTTCTTTTTACTGATTTTTACATGATTTTCCTTTCAAAAGTCATAAGTGATTGAGTTTATGAAATTTTTGGAAAAAATTTCCCCCAAAATATACAATCACATACACACATGTTTTCACCGTTCAAATTTTTTTGGATCTTAATATTTTTTATTATATGAGCATTTTGCACAATATAAGCATCCATACATGTTTCCAACCCCTCTCCACAAAGTAATTTAGATGAAGGTTGTAAAAGCAAAATCCTTTCATAAAAATTTGCATGGGTGTTCAAAACTTAGTTACCTACATGGAAAAAAATATGAGCAAAATGTTTGGGGTAACAATCATCAACTTGCCCTTGGGCCCATTTGCACCATGCCTCTCAGGCAATGCCCAAAAAACTTTTGCTGCAACTTTAAACGTTATGATCTCACAAACGACAAACATCCAACGGTCCAATTTTGGAACATTACCTAAAAATAGGGTTTTCTACAAGATCTTACGGTTGGAAGTCTAAAAACAATAAAAACTTTTGTAACATACCCCGGGGAGTCCATAGAGGTTGAAAATTGCAGTTTTGAGGTTTCAAGCTCCCAAAAACACGAGGAAATTTAGGGGTTACGTTACTCTTCACCTTTATATCAACTTGCAACAACTTTAAAAGGTTTTCAACTTGTGGTGTTGAAAGGTTAATACTAATACCAAAAGGAGATTGATTTCTTCTGGTGGGCATATTTTTTAGTCTAAAAATTGTACATTGCATTGGAAGTCTCAAGACGTCAATGGGCATATTGAGTTTCTTAACCCTTAAACGCCCATGGGGTCCAAAACGGGCAGCCCAGAATTGGATCACAGCATCTTTTGGACTTGGGCATCATGAATAGTGCACTTTTTGAACTTGGGCATCATGAATGGACCAATCAATGATGAGCTTGCAACCTCCTACAAGGTTATGTACAACCCCAACCTCGCTACCATAGTCCTTTCAAAGCACAAAATCACTCATACAAATTGTGATTTGAATTGTAAAATTTCACTTTTCAAATGCATCACAAGAAGGTGACCAGTTTGACATCAAAATATAAGTGAAAAGTTGAGTACAGTGAGAGCTACAGGGAAGATTCTGTTGGAAGGTGACCCCTCGGGTCACCTTGGGCGTTTAAGGGTTAACAATGTTCACATGCCATACCTCACAGGGCCGCACACGTTATATAAAACGCTTTCCACAAATCAAGAAAGTCTCCCACCGAATTTTCTCATGAATCCATAAGTCTACTAAGTTTATGAGTATGTGATTGAATGCAATTGCATTTGGTACCATATTCAAAAGCTATCGATTTCACAGATATTGGAGGCCGTATTCAGAAGATCTTGACCTTTTATATTCGAGATTTTATGTCAGATTTCAAAAAAAAATTTAATAAATAAATTCTATCAATTGAAATTTGTTTTCGATGGGAATGTTATCCTCATTGCAAGAATCGTCTATAACTAGAATTTTGGATTGATATAAGGATCAATACTAGAAAGCCTCGAAAGTCTGCAAAAAGAATTTGACCACATTCTCGCATAGGAAAGAGCCGACGGACAGTTGATTCATTTTCATCCAGAACTCTGTTCATCCAAACTCCGTCATCATCTCCCTTCATCGTCGCCATGGCGGGGCTAGGCCTCTGATCAGGGAATATAGAGCCTCCAGGCCCCAGAGGTCGGGACCAGAACCGCAAGACCTTACTGGCTGCCACACAACACCGCCCTGGTTGGAGGTCCGAACGAGCGTCGAAAGCCCGGATTCTGCCATACTACACTCCTTCTCCCACACTATAACTGTGAAATGTGACCGCTGTAGTGCTGGAGTAATGAACGACTACGTCACGATTCGATCTACGCGTGAACTGCAGAATTATTTTCGCTTGATAGCGCGCGCAATCGCAACACCGCTTTAGCAATTTTCCACTCGTGAAATTTACTTACAATTCTTTTCTTAACAACAGAGTTAAAACAAAACAAAAAATGCGACCAAGAGACACACTGCGCAATCCAGCTTACTTTCTTTTGTCGCATCACTGAGAATTATGGCGCAATACTCAAGTGATGGCAGATTGCACATCCCTCTCCACTCTCTGCAGCTGTAGTAGTCGCCAAGCGGTGATAGACTTGGTAGCTTCATTCGTAAGTTCCCGCTCGTTTCGATTAATTGGAGAGGCATGCATTGTACATTTTTCTTGTTTAAACTGCTGGCAAGGACAATAGCATCGCGACCTCGCTTTTGTCTTTACGGTCGAATTCTTTCGAGTCACGAGTTTCGAAGCTCTCAGTGTATATATTAGACTCTGATCTGTTTCTGGAGCTGCAGGTTTGCTGATCAGCCGCAATCAGTATTCTCATTTGTGGTTGGACAGAATGCACTTTGTCTCGCGTAGTTCTGTGTGAGCTGGATCAGGATGCTCGAGCGCAATTTTATCTGAACGCGAGCGACCTGCAGCTTTCAGGTGATTCGTCTTTCATGTTTCTTGTTTCTACAACGTAGACTGTTATCGTTTTTTTATTTAACGATTGTTCGGGATTTCTACTCGCTACATTTTGCGAGGGCATGGCCGATTCGTGTATTAGTTTCGTGCTTGATTGTGTAGTTTTTTTCTTCGACCCGATAGTGAGCTGAAAGATGACAGCCTTTTAGGACAGGGATGGAAAGATCAGGACTGCACTCCTGATCAGTACTGAACTTCTGCACGCCTGATCAGTACTGCGCCCCTGCTTTCCTAAAAGTAGCAGTTCTCCTTTTCGCCTTTTTGTACACCTTTTTGTCGCTTCAGGTCTCATGTGAGTGTTTTCAAGCTTTATCGTTGTCCTCTCAACTCAACTAGATTACTTGACTCGTGCTAATTTTTTTTCGTGAAGTAACAATCATCGCGACAGCGAATGTGTGAGACTCTTATGTACTTTAGGTTCTTGTAGAAGTTCGAATTTCCAATTTGATCTTGAAAGCGTTTCTTGGGTAGAATGCTGCAAGAGGGACCCCCGCCTATGGCCCCGGCGAAGTGGGGGGTCATGGCAGGGGCCCACAAGCCTCCGCCCGCCTGCCCACAAGCCTCCGCCCGCCTGTCCATCGGGCCCCCGCCTGCCAAAACCCCCCACTCCGCCGGGGCCATGGCGGGGGTCCCTCTTGCAGCATGTGTCCCCATATATAATTGTCTGAGCAAGCCTAACAATCATGATCGTAACTAAGATCTTGTCTTTATCAATCTTAAGTCTTCAGAGATATTTGTCGTGTTTGCATGTGTTACTTCTTACTTCTTCTGGCACTCATGTATGATGTCGTTGTAATTTTCGTGTAACATGCTTCAGATCTGGTTGATGGTCTCAACCTCAAAACGATCATGCACAAACAGGAACACATAGGTGACAATTTTGTCAAACTTAAGTACTAACTGTTTTATACTGATCTTTGATCTGCCTCAAAGCAGCTCAGAAGAGTATCACCATGTCTGGTGTATGGAATTTTGATTCCGATGGGGTCGTTCGTCTGGACCAGGAACCGCTCATGGAAGTTTCTAGTCCAGGGCCAGCGATGGGGCACAAGGTGTTGGTGTACAAAGCGACAAACGCGAGCATGTCAAGCTATGACCAACTCAATGAGAAGCTGCTCAAGCTTGGCTGGAGGCCATACTACCACAACGATTCCATCCGACAGTACCACCGGGGTGATCACCATCCCGATCTCATCACCTTGCCTTCGTATTTTTCTGACCTTCGCACTACTCACATGTATGATATTGTCGTCAAGACACGGTCTGCCTTCGAGGTTCGAACTGCTAGCTAACGACCTTGCTAGCTCCTGACTAACAATTTTGAGCCAGACTATCATATCAGGTAGTATATATATCCATTCTATGAGGTCCACCGATACTTAGAACTCTTGAAGACAAAAGTACAACAGACTGCTTATCATACTCTCCTCCAATCATTTGGATCACAGTAACCTCAAAATGGCTATGTTACTTGTGCCATTTTGACACCGACGTAGTCATGTGCACTGAGAATGGTTGTACTTTTGTATGGCATTCAAGCTACACAGCCATATTTTTTCTTTGCCCAAATTCTTCTCCGGAATATATCGTATTCCATTCTCTCTATAGTGATCATATACTTTAGGATATTTATAGAATATCTGTAGATATTTAGAAATATCTTCAACAAACTTGTGCATAGATCAACCTTATCCAAATAAACTAGACATTATGCCACATTGCATTGTAAATTTCAATTTCATAAATTAGGAAAATTGAGCCTATATTAAACACTTTCAGATGTATGTCTGTTGTAGTGTACACAGTCGATTAACTGTACCAATATGGATGCATAGCTCATAGTTCTGTACGTAGCCCAATACGTAGTACCAAGGAGACAATACTGTAAAAGGGATTCATAACCGGTTGTTGTCGTTGTCAATGCTTACGTGGCTTCATCCCATTGCGCAACCCGTCCCATCACCATCACAAATTACAACTCACAACCTTCTCTCCTATCATCTTGTATCCTACACCCTTGGATCATGAAGATCAAGGGTTGCGATTAAAGAGTGCACAACCGGTAAGTTATGAACGATAACCGACTCGCCGCTATGCGGCTCGACCGATTATCTAATCCAAATTCCACCACATGTGATCCAGGCAGAGATTACCCGCCAGAAATGAAAACCACCTTTTTCGTTACAATACGAATATTTAAGTTATCAACTCAATGACAGTTGAGCTTGAGTCGAGCTAAATGTACCTACAAATTGGGTACTTCACAAAAACTGAACAAAACAACCAATCGTTGGCATTTTGAAATGGCCATATCTTCCTCAAATTTTGTCCAGATTGAGCATACGAGGTGTTTTTGGACATTTACAGAAAGATTAAATGTTGATAAACACCTCATATGCCCAATTAGAATAAAATTTGAGTAAGTTATATCCATTTGAAAATACCGACGATTGATTATTATGCCCAGTTTCAATGAAGTGCCCAATTTGTGGGTACATTTAGCTTAACTTAACCCTTAAGCGCCCATAGTGTCGTTTTTTGACATTCTGGATGTGAGGCCCCATCTTTGGTGCGCAGCCCCGCTTTCATCCCATCCATTTTTCATCCGCCGTTTTTTTTGCCCAACTCCTCGGCGGGTTTACTGTACTCCCTCCTTGGGTAAATAGTAAAAACCTTGATCCTCAATTTGTGAGAGTGGGCGAAAGAGATTTTGCATGAAAGTTTTGGTGGTGTGATCTTCACCCCTTTTTTGCAAGGATCTTGAAATCCATAGCTCCAAATGGCATGCAACTTGGCGGTCATACTAATTGCCCTGCTCCAAAGAAGATCCTATGGTTGGACTTTCCATTTTTCATCTTTTATTTGTTTTTACGCAGTTTTGAAAAACTCAGTGTTATTACCAACTATTAGGAGCTTTACCCCCCTTGGGCGTTTAGGGGTTAAGCTCAACTATATTTTTCCAAAATCAATGAATATTCCCATTATAATGAAATACGTGTTACAACTTAGGATTAGTACCTCTATCCTCTCTATCCTCTCACCATAGCAAATTGTCTAACTTGAGTGAGTCATCGTATGCTCTGTCATAGTGAATCTTTATATTGTTCTCATAACTAATTTGTTATATGCAAGATATATTATGGAGTTTTTTTCCAAAATTATATTTTTCAAAGAAAAATAATATCATGTACTGAATTATACATAGTCATTATTTAAAAGAGTACAAGAAGTTCATGTTAACCTTTTACATTGTTGAAACACATTTACCTTCTAGACGTGTTAAATGTAGAAAAACGACATTTTGGATGGTAGGCAGCAACTTTGAAGAGCCATAAGTTCTTCATCCGAGGTCTATTTTGGATGAAATCACTTGAATTAGGTCTCAAATCGAGTTTAGTTTGTGTAGTAAAATTGCATATTCATGCAACAAGGTAGGATATTATGGCAAGCATTTTGGTGAAGGCAGCTCTTCTTTTTGGGTTTTCAAACATAGGGCATGTTTTATCATTGCAAGCCAATTATGTGAAATTTAATCTAGTTTTGCATGAATTTGTTCTTGGATAAGCACGATCATTCTTAAGATGAAATCCAAGATGAATTTCACTCTAAAGTAGAAATTCCACCAACTCAGCTACTACAATAAAAAAAACCTCCAACTAGGGAGATTCTCCTCAACTCAATAACACCATATATTTTGAAAAAGTCGTCTAAAATATTTCTTAGCTTTATATAATAGCCTTGCACTTGTAAAACTTGCCTAAAACATTATAAAGGAAAAGTAGTCCAAATTTACACCCCTCGCACTTATATCCTCGCCTTATCTTCATAACACCTTTGATTGGGTCAAGGTTTTGCCACTTAAACTAGACTTTATTTAATTGGAATCCATTTCAAAATATTAAAGCTAGAATCCAATTATGGATGAAGGTCATACACCTACAGTTATATCATTCATTTTTTCACCGTTCTGATTGTAGAAACATCATTCCAAATCTAATGCCAAAAGTAATAGGATAAACAATATTCTATCTAGAAAGTTGTTAGAATTTATCTTATAATCATACTCATGCAAAAAAATAAAACAATAAAAAAATGAAGAAACGTTTTTTGAGTTCACATAATGCGTGCAATGGTAGAAAATGTCCCATGTTTGAGAACCCAGAAACAAAAGTTGCTTGCACCAAAATGCATGCCATTCATTTGTACTTCATTGCATGTGTATTCAATTTCTACTTAAAGTAGACTTGATTTGAGACCTGACCTCAGTGATTCAGTTGTCAAATACAGACATTGAATGAAGAAGTCATGGCTCTTCAAAGTTTCTGCCCTTCATCCAAAATGTTGTTTTTTGAAATTAGGAACTTATAGGTGTTAATGCAAGAGCAACATTTTGGAATTTTGGCCACCTCTCATGAAGTATCAATATTAGCTTCCTCTTTGCAATTTCTTGGTGAATGTAGAGAGTTTAACCCCAAGACTCGCTGGATGTACAAAAACAACATTTTGGATGGAAGACAACAATTTTGAAGGGCCATAATTTCTTTGGCAAAGGTTTGTTTTAGATGAAAGAATATGGGTTAGGTCCTATATCAATTCTAGTTGTTGTGAGTAAAATTGCAGACCTACACAAAAAAATAATGAAATTAAGATAAGCATTTTAGTGAAGGCAACTCTTGTTTTCAAACATGGGGCACGTTTTATCATTGCAAGCAAATTATGTGGAATCCAATCCAGTTTTGCACAATTGTTTTTTTGCATAAGAACAATTTTAAGATAAATTCCAACAACTTTGCAGTAGGAAAAGTTGATTTGAATACTTTAGGTATTGGATTCTTAGTGATGTTTCTATACTTAATTTTTTTTTAAATATATGGTTTTTGAGGAGTCGTTTCTCCTTGGAGTCCAGAGTTGGAGTTCTCTTTCGTTAGTTGGTTTGGACTCATATTTGAGTCTAGTTATAGTGGTAGAAATTTTAAATTCATCCAAGTTGTAAGTAAGACATGGCATGCATTTTAGTGCAAGGGGTCTAGTGTTGGACTTTTTTTCTTTGTAGATTTCTTTGTCACCGTTACATAGCTTTTATTTGAGCCAAGAATTTGAGTTTCATAAAAAACATCCGGCAAAAGTGTAATTGAGATAAAGGTGAACATCTTTCTAGTTGGTAACTGTTTCACTGCAATAGGTATATTGGTAGCATTTCCACCTCAAAATGAAAATGATGAAATATTGGAATCTTTTTTGAGTATTATTACATTATGATCTTGCAATTTATAAGGCCTCATGGCTTAAAATTTGACCCACGTGACTTACAATAAGTCTACTAGAAGATTTTAGGGTTGATATCCAAATAACTTACCTTCAATATCATTCACGACAATTCTTTTTAAATTATTTTTCTTGTGTAGGGGTCAAGTATCATGGAGAGCATATACTTTTACATCTTCTAGGAGGTGTGGTGAAAATTTATACAAGTGTTTTATGTATGTTATAATACATACTAGTATGGCCCCCAGCGTTGTCTCGAGTATAAAGTCAAATTTCTTTTGATTTTGGGGCCTTAAATACTTCAAACCCCAATATCTCAAGACCTGTTAATCCAAATTGCAATTGGATTCCACAACTCTATAAAAAGACACGCTTCTAATGTCACCTCATGCAACCCCATCCAATCGGCGGTCCCCTCTATCATGATGTCACTCGCAAACCAAAACAAAACAAACTACCTTCATTATATTTTATTTATATACTAGTAAGGTTCTGTCGTCTCGACGGGGAAGCTCTTTACATGGGACTTTTAAAAAGTATCTCGTGCTCAAAAAATATTATTACTTTTATATATGTCCATGTTCCTTTTTTTCTTTTTTCTTTTTTCTTTTTTCTTTTTCTTTCTTTCTTTCTTTCTCTATATAATCCAAAAAACATAAAAGAAGGTAGGTAGGTTGGGAAGTTTGTAGGTTGATAAGTTGGTATCTTGGTACGTTGGTAAGTTTGTAGGTTGGTAGGTTGGTCTTTTGGTGGGTAGGAAGGATCGCCGTACAATATTTTATTATAGAAGTATATGATTCATGTCGTTCTGACAGAAAAGGTCTTTACATGGTACGTTTAAAAAAGTATCCCGTGTCTACCATTTCCTCAAACGGTTTTTTTCTCCCTTTTTCTCTCCTTTTATTCATATTTTTTTAATACATAAAAGAAGGTAGGTAGGTAGGTAAGTTTGTAGGTCGGTAAGTTCGTAGGTTGGTAGGTTGGTACATTGGTGGGTAGGAAGGATTGCCAAACAGTATTTTATTATATATTTACTGGTAAGATCCCTGTCGTCTCGACGGGGAAGCTCTTTATATGGTACTTTTATAAAACTATCCCTTGTTCACCATTTCCTTAAACAATTTTATGTTTGTTATTTTTATATATGCTTGTGTTTTGTTTTTATTTATCTATTATTTTACATAATCCAAAAAACATAAAAGAAGGTAGGTAGGTTGGTAAGTTTGTAGGTGATAGGTTGGTAAGTTTGTAGGTGATAGGTTGGTAAGTTTGTAGGTGATAGGTTGGTAAGTTTGTAAGTTGGTAGGTTGGTATGTTGGTGGGTAGGAAGGATCGCCGTATAGTATTTTATTATAGAAGTAGATTTATATATTTGTGTGTGTGTGGAACATACTAAAAATATAAGTAAATATACCTCTAAATTTCTCTTGCATGTATTTAATTTTACAGTATATGTGTGCGTGATATACACCTTAACCCCACACATTCTTGAGGTATTTTAGCCAATAACTCATTTTGGAAAAAAGTGACATAGATGAAAATAAAGATTAGCTATTTAAATGTCAACTATACAAAATTGTAATAGACTTGTTGTAAATCATGTGGACCAATACTTGAATCATGGGATGGCAGAGATCATAACGTTTTAGTGGGCAAAACAGGCTACAAAAATTTCTCATTTACACTTTGAAGTGAATATACTCCCAACATGAAATTTCTACAATCAAAAGATGACTAACTAGAAAGTTGTTCATCTTCATCTGAAAGACTTTATTGTACCAAAAGAAGTCATCACAAAAAATATCCTCGCTCAAATAGTAGCCTTCCAATCCTGAAAACTACCCAACATTTTATAAAGGAAAAATAGTCCAAATCTACACCCCTTGCACTGAAATTCATGCCATATCTTCAATACATCTTTGATCAGGCCAAGGTTACTACCACATGAACCAGGCTAAAATTGAAATCCATCCCAGAAAACAAAGTCAAAATCCAACACTAGACTCATCCTTTTTTTCAATTTTTTCATCATAGAAACATCATTGCAAATCTAATACCAAAGTTATCCGGATAAAAATATTTTTTAAAAAAATTAAATAATTTTATTTTTTTAAAATAGATAAATAAATAAATAAATAAATAAATAAATAAATAAATAAATAAATAAATAAATAAATAAAAATTCAATTTCAAAGTTGTTGGGATGCCTCTAAACATTACACTTCTGCCGAAAAAATCACAAAAAACTCTTTTTGATCTCACATAATTGGCTTTCAATGATAAAACATGCCCCATGTTTGAAAACTCAAAAACAAGAGGTGCATCAACCAAATTGCATGCCATTCATTCATACTTCATTGTATGGGGCTACAATTTTTACCACACAAACTATACTGGATTTGTGACTCAAACCCAGTGATTATGTTTTAAAGAAAGTCTGAATCTGGAAATCATGGCTCTTCAAAGTTTATGCCTTTATCCAAAGTTTCGTTTTTTTTGACACTAGGAGCGATTTAGGAATTAAATAGATAAAGTATTAAGTTTTATTTTCTACTTTATGATTTATTGTGAAATTCAAAAGAGCAATGTCGGGAGCTGCTTTTATACAAAAAGGTATAGGGATTAGGCATTATAAAACATTTTTGTTTTAGAGCCCAAGCAAGGGTATTGACAAAAAAATTATTTTGAGAATCATTGAGATTTTGACCTTCTTTTCTAAAAATAAATATATAATATATTTTTAGCCAAATTTCTTCTACTAAGACGAGGTGACTTAAATTGAGACGTTTATGAATTTTGCAAGGGTAGGATTTGAAGTTTGAAGTAGTTTTACAAAGGTCGACTTTAAGGCTTCAAAATATTATATAAGGCTTTGCCAAAACAAATTTGTCAAAAATGTCAGAAATTTATACAAATACTCATTATGCAAAGTACATAGGTTTAACATTATGCATGTTTTACCAGATCTTTATAATTTTATTATCTTCTATAACACAATTTGTATGCAATCTAGAATGCATAATGAGTCTGAACCCCTAAACATCCTAGCCTATTTTTAGCATTCACAAAGAAAGTGCCATATATGAAAATGAAGATAAGCAATTTAGATCTCGACCGTGCAAACTTTTAATAAACTTTTTACAGGTCTCGTGGACCAAAATCTAAGTCATGAGGCGTCATAGATTGCAAGATCGTACCGTATTATTATGCAAAACAAGCTATCAAATTTCATCATTTTCACTTTAGAGTGGAAATTCTATCAACAAAGCTACTATAATGAAATTTGTTTATCCTCATTCAGAAAGTTGTTCATCTTCATCTTAATATTACCCTTGCACCAAAAATAGAATCATAATAAAAATTCTCGTGGCTCAAATAATAGCCTTGCAATGCTTAAAACTACCAAAAAAATGCTAAGAAAGGAAAAATAGTCCAAAACTAAACCCATTGCACTCAAATATACACCTTATCTAGAAAGCATCTTCGATTTGGTCAAGATTTCTCCTACTCAGGCTAGACTCTAAATGGAATGTGTGCCAAAAAATAAAGTTGAAATCTAACAATGGATGAAGGTGATATAGCTCTTCAAGAATCATCCATTTTTTCACTTTTTTCATTGTGGGAACATCGTTGCAAAGCTAATACCAAAAGTATTTGGATCAAACATTTTCTAAATAAAACTTTGTGAGAGTTCATCTTAAAATCATGATTATGTAAAAATATTCATCAAAAACTATTTTTGGGTTTCACAAAATTGGCTCACAATGGGGAAAACATTCATAATGTTTGAAAACCCAAAACCAAAAGTTGGCTTCACTAAAATACATGCCACTGATTCATACTTCATGAACAAACATAAAGCAAACATAAAGCAAATATACCTCTATTTGAGAAGCACTCCGATGCCTAGCATTACAGATATATCACAAACTGTAAATAGTTATTATTCATATTATAAAGAGTACTAGATATGAACTCAGCATTTGACACTTTCTATTCTTCTAATAATTTTTCGAAAAAGTTCACTCTATCACCCTCGCTGACGAAGTGCGTTCCTCATGCTTTCCTCGTATTTTTTCAAGCCGAGACTGATTTCAGAAAGCAAACATGGTGATGTCATTTTATCATGGACCAGAATCTCGAAGTAAACATAGGGTACAAAGAGTAAGTCATTTTGAGGAAGGAAGCAGTAGGCGAATCAGGATAACAAATCAAATGGGTATAATCGAAAGAAGGAAGCATCATTTGAAGGGAGTCTCAAAAAAAATGTACACTCAGCTATTATGAAAGAAGGTAGGAAAAAATGCAAGTGCCTCTACTACAAAAGTCCAACGGTTACATAAGTATGTACACTTTCCCTGACAAAGTCGATTCTGGCAAAGAATGGTCGCAGATCCCAAAGAATGATCGATTGAACAGGGAACGAGAGAGAGAGAGAGAGATGGTGAATTGTACACTAATTGTAGCCAACAGAATCTGCCCTTCGCTTCAAGTGAAACAACATTTGTTGCAGCTCTTCAACTTCTTGCGGCTGGGGTACATTACCTCCCTGCAAAACAGTCAAGAGAATATTTAAAGACGTATTGTCTCAAGTACACATATTTCCTATTGCTCAATAGATGAACATTGAAACTGATTCCCGGTCAGAGTCAGAAGAACTTACGTCGGGCTGTGATAATTCTCAAACAACTGAAATAGGTGTGACGTCAGTACGAATCAGAAGAGCACGAAATCGTACCTTAAAGCTTCATCCAGCTCTCGATCGTCTGCACAATTATATCCCAACAGGTATGCGCGCCCTGAACAGAATGCATTCAACCACCTTCAGTTTGAATTCAGCTATAAAACACCAGTAGGAATTACACCGACTATGTCACTTTTCGTTCTGAACGCCCAGCTGATAAAACTCAACTAGACTAAGTGCAACTTTTGGATGCGAACGGATTAACAAAGAGAAGAGCTGACTTACCTAGGCGGCCTGATCCTAAGAAAGGCTCTCCCTCTTCAGCTGCTGCATTCGCGTCTGCTTGTTGCTGCCCCTGTGACATACCACCGTGTCAAATGCTTGTTTCTTCTTCCCCATAATAACGAAGTTACATTCTACCATGGCTTCCAAGGTACATCCGTGAGAAAAGAGTTCCCGAGGTACGTACAAATTCGGCTCCATTTTCTTCGGCAGGCGAGAGCCAACGATCAAAACAGCGACCAGATACAGTGCACACCAGAAGCTCATTTGAAGAATCCAACACAGTTTCTTTGCATGTGTCATCACAGACTGCAAGAGGAGAGTCGAGAGTTAGTTAGTTGCAGCCAACAGTTGTATAATGAACCATACAACACTATATTGATTGATTTAAGCCCTTGCGTGACGCAAGGAAGTATTGGAGTACTGAGAGTGTGCATACCGTGTGCTCTGCCAGTCTTCTCGCACAGAAAGACATCGCCAATTTGATAGTAGGAACATGTCCTCCCTGAACACGAGTGATCACCACTATATAGATCTGGCAAATGTTGACTCCGTCTCCAAGCTGTGATCTGGTCTGCAACGGACGTGTCTACAACTACAAGGTCGTCGTATACCTACAGATTCATGCAAGACCAACAATTTAAACATCTTCCACGAAATATATTGCAATAATTAAGAAAATAATGGTCTTGAGACCCTATACATCGAAGCAAAATCCGTACGGCTGAACTAAAACGTGTCGAAAGTACGCTCACTCCAACAAAATCAGAAAGTTTAGTCTTGTTTCAAACTTGCTCGCTTTTAAAGAAAGCATCGTCAATTATTTAGAAACAAGATTGTAGGATGCGAAGTTTTCACAAGAAAGATGAATTTACCTGAGATTTTAACGGAGCCTGACTTCGTTTGGCAGCTTGCATCTGAATAAACAACTCACGGAACTCTCCAGGAGTGTTACGTACAAACTCCGCCATGTCCGCATGATCACGCTGCTCACATCCAAAGCAAAATGTATGGAATTCAGTCTTGAAAAATTAGAAGACTGACATCTACTTGTGACAAAAAGCAGACTAAAGCTTACAAGTTACTAACGTTCTCCACTTTAGTATACACTGTAGGAAATACATTTTTGAGAGAAACATGTAATACCACCTGCATGTATTATGGGAGCCCATATCAAAGTCCAGTATCGCTCAAACTATAGACAAGGATAAGGTTAGCCATGCAGATCAATAGATGAAGAGAACTTCTCCTCACTCACCTCGAAGTATAATTTTTTCCATGCACTTCCTCGGGGTTCCTTACGACCATTTGGTGTTGCAGGAGGACCCCATCTCAGACAGTACCTGCAAGTGTTCAAGATTGAAAACTAAGCATCAACCGAGATTAAAAGCTCTAAGAGGTACACGAAGGCAAACATCACTTCTCTGTGTAGAATCTCCGCAATCTTCATTCATGAACAAATGTTTTTCTTTACAGAACTAAATTGAATCAATTTTCGACGATAATGCCGGAATCCCAGAACATCACAAGAAAGCAGATGATTAAGATTCTTCACCGTCAAAACGACTACTTGGGTAAGACAATTGGATACATATGAGCAACAATATCGAAAAAAGTGAGTGAATGACGCACAATTTACGCCAAAGACTCTCGTCTGACGCAGCTCTCCGAAGAAATCGGCAAACACTCGTACAAGTCGACAGGTCCTGTAGTAGAATTAGATCTCATTAGTAAAGACATCAGACAAGAGGAAAAAACTCAAAATCAACTGAGGAGCTCTACATTGAAACGCAAAGATTGGTCCACAAACTGTAACTGAAGCATACTGGCATGATACACTGAACGAACCAAGTACAAAATCCAAAACAGTAAGATCGCGATGTGCAAATGTGAGGTACCTCTGATGAAAGGAAACGCAGTATATTTTGGAAAAGTTCTGGTGGAACCCTTCCAAAGCTCCCGGTCTGAATGCTTGCTTGAGATTCTCCACCGTCCAGAATCACCTACCCCGCGAAAAATCAAAATAATGCATCCATAAAGATAGTGCAAATATATAGACAAGATGGCTTGTGGTGAACCAGACAGATCTGGCTAGATTGAAATCCCCAGAATACCACACACGCTACTAGGGGTACAGAAGAGCAGTACCATATCAACCTGGTTGACGGACTGCACAGGCTCCAGCTTGGAGGGCAGGCAGGGAAGTCAGCCGACGGAACGATGTGTGGAAGCCAGGTCTAGCATTCAGCACCATTTCAATGGTGGTCAAGCTTCGAAACTTTCTCTGAATACGCATCAGATACTAGTGGGCTACATACAGATTATGAACGAGACATCCAATATCTAACCTTCCAACATCTACTGTGGAACACCTCCACATTAACGTCTTAGAAATAATTTCTATGATCTAACCAATTACCGATTCAAAAGAGATGGAGTATAGCATCTTATCGAAGTAAACGTTAAGAACTGCACTCCCACTAACAAAATCACCAAGGATCGATCCTCCAAATCATTGTATCGTCTCTCGCAATGGGAGAACATGTAATGGAACCATACGGTGTAAGCGAAAGAAACATTTTCAAATTAAATTGTCTTCATCCGAACGTAGAATTGTACATTAAGATTTACGCTGCAACAACATAATCAATAACTACAGACACTAAGACCTCAATGCCAAAATGATATAACCGATCGAACCTTGCGAAGCCTCGAAACTACATAACTAGGCATAGTACGATCGAAATTTATCGCATCTGTTCTGAAATGTAACAAAAAACTAAGCCATTTCCTCATGACGAAAGTGAACATGATACACTGACTAACATACACATCCAATCGTAACTTACACTAGAGATCAGCAAGTAATCATATCCATGCTAATAGCACAACATATGCATAATTGCAACCTCCAAGTGACTGAATGCCGATCAATTCACAAAATACTACGAACATGATCACACGACATGTGAAAACATGATCAGACGACATCGAAAATTTATGGAATGAAAATTTCAAGATATGTGCATATCTCATCACCGAAGATGCAAACCAATAACGGATGCTGAACAAATAGCAATTCACATACATAATAAATTGATAACTAACCATCAAACCTCATTAACAATTTCGGTGAAATGCATATGATCAACATCACCAAACATTATCATAATACAAAGTTTAAGAATGGAATAATATGAAGCAAGACGAGAGAAAAAAATAAAAATTAAATTGATGATTACCTGTGTCGTGGTTAGGTCGTCTTCGCCATTTGAAGCCAAAGCCTCTTCACCGTCTGTATCGTAAGAATCGACGTCATCAAGCTCCTGGTCTCCCAGAACCTCCGACTCGAGAAAATCGCAAAGAGAGGCGTCGTCTTCGTATTCCTCGTCACTGCCGTCGCCTACGCTATCCACGTAGGGAGCCATGGTGCGCCGCCGTGAAGAAAAGGGAGAGAAAACACGAGCCGAAGGAGACGATGCTGGGGTTTCGTCAACAGGTTTCCGCCATAGCCAGCGCTCGCTTCACAGAGCTCCAAACCCCAGATCCCTGGTGATACCTGGGTGGTGCACCGCGGGTATTGGTAGAGAACCGGATCTGCTGCCGCTTGGGTGGTTATCGTGGTGACCGTGCCGTCTGGCACTGAGAGCAAGGTAACGTGGAAGTGTCCTACAGATGTTTCCCATTCTAGAAGACATGTTTTAATGGTGACCTATTTCATTGGGGATTGTATTTTGTCAAGAGAGATTTTGTTATTGAGGTTGAGATAAAAAAAAAAAACCAAAAAAAAAAATATTGTGAAGAAAAATAGGCCTTTTACAAAGAATTTTGGATTTATGTTTGTCAAACTCAAATTTTCTTTGAAAAGGGACAAAGTCTTGAAACTTGAAACCTCAAAACATTTTACTATGTAAGCAACGTTGACAAGAAATTTAATTGAATCAAGTTGTTGTAGATAGCTCCAACGAGCTCATTGAAGAACACTTTTATCACCTAAATGCTTATATGTCTTTGAACTTTCAAATTGAATAACCCACTTGGCAATTGTAAAACGAAACAAGCTTCGTAGAAATAATCAAAATACATAGAATGAGGCATAATTGGTGTTTTAATGATATTGGCCTTGGCTATAACATAGTAGAATCTCTATATATAAAAGATTACAATCTGTTTGTTTGTCCTTGGTGATCTACCATACATGCATGGTCACGATCATGGTCATCATCATTTTGGTCAATTATATTTGGTATGAAGAGTTTTGAAGATTTTGAAGGTTTCTGTAAGTGGTATTTGATTGTTATTAATAGTTTATTAAATCTCAATACTATAACAAGGAGTCGAGGGGACAAGGAATGCGGAACATGTAAATTGGGAGTAAACTAAGGAGTGAACAAGAGATTGAGGGAACATGGAACAAGAACTAAGAACAAAGGATAGGAACTGGAAACCGATGATGAGAACCATGAACGAATGATAGGAATTAGGAACAAATGATGAGAATTGAGAACGAATGATGGAAACCAAGAGGGGGAGTTAGGGGACGGAGAATAGAACCGAGAACAAATAATGGGAATTGAGAACGCGAGTTTAGAGATAAGGAACCCAAACAAAGAACGAAGAACTAGGAACAAAGGATCTATAAAAACAAAGGATATGCTATAGTTCTTGAAGAGCACATGGAATGGAGAAAAAAAGGATACAATAAATATAAAAGAAATACAAAATTGGAGGATCCTCAATAGATTATAATTTTATTTAGACCTGAGTCTAGATTTTTACATGTTTTTTTCAAATTTCGATTTTACCTTTTTGATGTTTGTGTTCGGAGGACACGAGTAAGGACTTGTGTAAAATAAATTCAACATCTTGCAATTGCAAATTTGAAACATTAAGATTTTCTCTTTTATCACTTCAAAAGACTTTAAGATGATCATTCAAGAAAATACACTATGAGCAATTAGTGCAGGCCACTCTAATTAGTCCCACCTACAGTACTGTACAGTACCTCAAGTCTCGGAGGTTGTCCTCTGTTTCGCTTCGGAGGCATTATGCTCTTGTCGGTGGCCAAATCTGTAAGGCGCACCATTCAATTATATTGAATCGCATTGTGTCTGCGAGAATTCTTCGAGAAAGAATCGCGTGACTCTCAGTGATCGCGAGATTCTGTGTAGAAATCAAGAGTTGATTGCACGTGTTAGGGAGAATTTCTTCCTCTCAGGGTTTTTCAGAGTCGATTGCTGATTGCTCCGGAGCTCGGATGCTCAACTCAACATGAAACATCTCGTGAAGAATCTGGAAATGCTTACCAGGTTTGAGTTTATTTCAACTACTTTACCGAATGAGAATTGCTTGATACTTGTTCGTTTCATGCTATTGTCTCGTGATATTTTTGATGTTTTCATGGCCTTGTTTTCAGAATCTGATCACCGCAGCAGCCTCTGTCTTGGATGCGAAGGAGGCCTCTGAATTTGAGTATGTCTACTCACACCTTCCGTCTTTAGGCTTGCATTGAACATCAATTAGGGTTTTGAATTCTCAGCTGTTTGATCTGAGCCCTGAATTGGTAATTCCTGAGGATACCAAACTGATCTTTGCACTCGAGAGAGCCCACTTTGGTCAAAAGAGCTAAATTTTTTTCTTTCAAATGGGAGGCTATAAGGAATAGTAGAGATTTCGACTTAGAGATCAGTGGCCATGGTAACATCGCTTGTAATAGCTCAATATAATATGATATTAACATAGCATAACACAATATAGCATTTACCGGTATTTGAAATTTGAGATGAAACACACGGAAATAGGAACTAATTGAAAGTCCATCTGTCCGCATCTCCGGTGACGCACTCGACACTTCGTTCCTCACAATTTGCTGCAGCGTCGCGAATAATCGGGTGGCGATGGCGATGAGAAGGAAGTTCAGGCAGCAAGAGGACCATCGAAGAACATTAGTCGCAAGACACGGACTCGCAGCCACTGCCGCTGTTGCCGCTGAAGCTGCTATTGCCTACCCTCTGGAAACTCTCAAGGCGCTCAAACAGGTCACAATCCTCACACAATTGCTCATAATCAATCTTCTATGCTCTCACATTACAATCATAGAGACCTCATCCCTGAACCGATCTGAACCAAATGCACGCAGAGCTTAAACCCTAAACCCTAATATCCTTACTACCTAGTCTTGTCCGGTTCTCGTAAAATTATCTATTCAAATCAAATTTCTGACAATTTGATATCCGAATCGAGTTTTTAATAATTTCATATTTGAATCGAGTTTTTGGAAATTTCACATCCCGATCGAGTTTTTGGAAAATTCACATCCCGATCGAGTTTTTGAGGATTTCATGTTTGGATCGAGTTTTGAAGATTTTATGTTTGGATTGAGCTTGTGATAGGTATCTGCAAATGCGGGGAAAATCGCAGGGCAGAATGTGGTTGTGGATGCAAAACGGGGTTTGGACGCGGTGACGTTGGCTCTTGGAATGCGCTCAACGGTTGGAGTATCAGGTAAGAAGGAAGATTCATGCCGTTTTTTTCTTTTTCTGTAGTGATCGGAAGAGTATTTATTCAGATTCGTGTTGTGTAGGGTTTTATGGTGGATTAGGGTGGCATTTGGTGGGAAGATTACCAGCACTCGGCACTCGCTTCGGTGTGTACGAGCTCTGTTGCGCCTTCACGTCAGGTACATATTTGTTCATTGCGATAACATTTCGAATTTGAGAGTTTTTCAAGTCTCTAATTCATTGTCTGGTTCTGACATGACTTCATTAAGTAGCAATTCAACATCCTCTCATCTGTAGAATAGATATGGATCCCAATGTCATACTATCACGAGACATTGATCTATCTGCCACTCCAATGACTATGTGTCAAGCCTATATCATAGGCTTTCTACACCTTGACAGACTATCATTTACATGCCACTTAAGAAGAAATTGACATGCCTAGAATAATCTAATGAACATTCCGCTGAGAATAGATTGCATTCTGTTTCAATAACAGCCTGGACAGTATGTTAAGTCAATTCCTTAATCAATCTATAGAACCTGGATAATTCTGATGTACAGCTTCAGTATAAAATTCTATGTGATGATTCTATGATGGGTGAAGAGTCATATCTCTGAGTTGTTAACTTCTTCTCAAGCATTCATCCTATTCAGAAAATAGCTGCATTCAGGTCAGATTGCAGATATGGTGACGCTGAGACAACCTCTTGATCAGCCCAGATGCTTCTTAAGGATTTAGATTCATTCATCTGGTGTGCGAAAGCTCGTTGATTCGTGACACTCCTGCAGATGGACGAGCTACACGAGAGGTCACGACCTCGGAGGCGTTCAGAGCGGGAATAGTGGCAGGTGCAGTGGAGGCCATAGTGGCGACACCATTCGACCTACTCAAGTTACGAGGCCAGATTGCAGCAGTTCAGGTTCCTGCAACAGGAGTAGTCCCCATTGCACCTCCTTGGAAGGAAATCGAGCAGAGCCTAGTGGGGTTGCCACATGCACGCCCGCAGTTGTTACCTTCTATTCAAGCGTATCCCTGGATGGAGAACGGAACAGGACAGCCTCCTCTGATCAAAGACGTCACTGGCTTAAAACGTTTGGTTGATGTGGAGGGATCAAGTGTGCTCTGGCGAGGCTTGCGACCTGGTATCTTCCGAGATGCTTTGTATGCTGGCGTTTTCTTCGGCAGTTGGCAGTATCTGTATGAGGGAATGTTGGAGTGGAACGCCCTTGGCATGGATACCAAACCAAGGTAAGGCTTACACCTATTACATCTCTTAGTGATCCGAGAAATTTTTTTGCTGACATAACCGTAACGATTCTGCTGGTGTGCATTTCAGTTCCTTGGAAGAGATCCCTCCACTCAAGGCATGGCAGATGAGTACTAGTGCTGGCATTGCTGCTGCCGGCGCAGCAGCCCTCTCTACTGCATTGGACACCGCGAAGACTAGGAGCCAAGCTACTGTCACCCCTAAGGTAAATCGCCTCCTTCAAAGGTCTTAATAATATTTTGACTGTAACCTGTCCTCAAACCGTGCGTCTCCTTGAACCATTCTTTCTAAATTCTTGCCCTACTTCCTATGTTCCAAAGCATGTACTTCATGAGTATATAATTGGCTTTCCTTGAGCTCTCTTTTTGATTTTAAAGACACGTAAAATACCACAAAATCGGTATCTTTATCTTTCGTTCTTATTTATACTCAAATATTTTTGATTCACAGGTATCAACTTTCCTGACTATAGTGCATGCCTTCAAAAATAGGTTTCCTGGATACATACTCGTTGGATATCACTTTTTTTTACTTATCGTAAATTGTGTTGTGACCATGCATGGTTGTGTCCAGCACATTGCGATGGAGAGGAAGTTGCTCAAGTGGGTGAAACCAGGCACTTGGATGCAAAGAACAGCAGGAATACTACCCTACGACCAGCCTCTACTCTGGAGGGGGATGAAGCTGCGGGCATTTCAACATGGGGTAGCAGCAGCAACATTGGTGTACACATACGAAACAGCAATGCAATACTTCACGCACCGTCGCAGATAACAAGCTCGACCATGTCAGAAACCTACAGTGAAGGCTCTGCAGTCAAAGAAGGAAACTCAGGTCGGTACACACACCTGTACGTGTTGCTGTCAGGGATGTTATGAATGACTCTTGGAGACAGTCAATGGCTGGAGCAAGAGACTGTAACGTATGCAGGTGCCAGTTTCTATTATGGTTCTGGTCAACTGGGTCTGAGTTCCTTGGGATCTGTGTTCTGCAGGGATGAAGACTGTTGACCGGTATGGGACCGGAAGGGTAAGTTACTCCAAGTAGTTGGGTTGTTTTCCTCAAATTTGCGAGGGCTGGTGGTCAATCCAACCATTTTTGTGAATTGGCAAAGTGCCGTTTATTGAGTTATCTGGAGGGGTTGTAAGTAGCAATTCTTTTTGTTAGTGTAGTTTTGAATGAGATTTGCATCTCAACCAACGTGCTGTACAATATTTTGAACTTATATTGGCATATAATTATCTGAACGGCGAATAGGCTATTTTTTCAGCTGTTTATTTATTGTATAAGTAGGCAATCGTTTGATCTACTATCTATGTTTGATCTTGATCCATCTATCATCTATGTTTGATCTTGATCCATCTATCATCTATGTTTGATCTTGATCCATCTACCATTTATGTTTGATCTTGATCCATCTATGTTTGATCTTGATCCATCTATGCTTGATTTTGATCCTCTTTAAACAATCGCTTGTAAAGTAGTGGTCGATTTATGGGAGGTTCACTATACTATAATTTTGGAAACATATTAGTTTTTAGGTTATGTGAATTTGTAGATTCAACATTCTAATGAATTGTTAATGTAATCGTGTGTGTATTTTCTTCTTTTCCTTTCTTTTCTTACAAGTGCTTGTAAAATATGACTTTTGCATGACTTTTACTTCATTCATCAAAATAGGAATGAAAATATGCTTCTTGCTCTCATAAAACTCACATTGCTCACATGGTGCCGAGTTCATCAGATTCAATTTGAAAGAGTTTATGATTTGTCCATGCCGCCCTAATTGAGGATGAAACCTCCATTTAAATTAAAGCATGCATCAATGTGAAAAATCAAGCATTTCTTTAGGTTTTATAGGTCATATGAGGGTAAAAAATGTACATAGAGATTCATAACTCACCTAGGAACAAGAATGTGTAGAGCCTCATGTCAAATTTTCTACCAAAGTGGTCAGTTTGACCTCAAAACACTACTTACCTTTTTTACAACAAGCGAATTTTTTATTTTTTATTTTTTTAAACTTTATATATCATGATGTTACAATTGGTAAGGATTTGAATTTAAAATTTTGTGTACATATACAAGCTAGGTACTAGGTCTTACGGTTACATACTTCAAAGTATAACGTAAAACGAAAACTCTTACCTTGCATTGAAACCTTTTGAAGGTAAAGCATGCAAATAGTGCTTGAAACTTAGGGGTTACTCCAAATGCATCAAATCAAGAATTTGTCATAGAGTAATGTGCTAAATCCTTGATTGAAATATCCCCTAGACGAGAGAGTGAGGTTTGAATCGAGTCGATTTGCTTAAAACATATACTTTCTTTACAAAAGCTAAAACTTTAAGTCAAGATGCGTACAATGAAATCTCAATTTAATTTTTGGGGAATTTTTATATAGGAAACGCTTTTGTAAAGTATTTCCAAATAAGGAAAGGATTCTGCATTAATTGCAAAGAGGGAATCAAAATTAATTTCTTATGTTCTTTTCTCATCACTAGTAGTCATATTGAAGCTAATGGAGTGAAGATAGGGAAAATAGAAGATTGAATCTAATATGTTGGACTTTTTACTTGTTGTTGAATCTATTGTGAGATGATGTTTTTCCCCCTTTTCGCAAATATGTTGAGATTGTTCCCATGTTTGAGAATATTTTACTTAATAGTTCTCCTGTATGACTAATTTCCCATATTTTTTGAAGGTAGACGAATTAGACAGCTATAAACAAGATCCTAGTAAAATCTCTATTCCTTTTTCTGAGTGTAGACTAATAAGAAAATCATAAAGAAGATTCTACAGTTAGGGTTCTTAAAAGCAGTGCTTGAAATACTTCCTTCACAAATTTCAGAAAAAGGGCGTCTGGAAGTTTTCGTGAGGAGAGCAATTAATAGCAAAACCCTATCCACCTCCCTATTATAGTGGTGCAGTTATGAATATTGACCCTAATTTGGCACAATATTCTTGCAAGTCAAACAAAGTCATCATAAGAAGGTGTGGTCCCAAACATGTAAATTTCATTCTAGCTTATGAATGTGCACTTCAAAACGACGTCTATGAGCGCCGAAGGATGGGGCGACTAATTTTCAATCCTTAACCCCTAAACGCCCAAGGGGGGGTAAAGCTCCTAACAATTGGTAATAATGCTGAATTTTTCAAAACTTCGTAAAAACAAATAAAAGATGAAAATGGAAAATCCAACCGTAGGATCTTCTTTGGAGCACGGCAATTAGTGTGACCGCCAAGTTGCATGCCATTTGGAGGTATGGATTTGAAGATCCATGCAAAAAAGGGGTGAAGATCACACCACCAAAACTTTCATGAAAAATCTCTTTCGTCTACTCTTACAATTTGAGGATCAAGGTTTTTACTATTTATCCAAGGAGGGAGTAGAGTAAACCCACCGAGGAGTTGAGCAAAGAAAACGGCGGATGAAAAATCGACGGGATGAAAGCGGGGTTGTGCACCAAAGACGGAGCCTCACAGCCAGAATGTCGAAAAACGACACTGTGGGCGCTTAAGGGTTAATTAACCCCTAAATTTTCTTGATGCAAAACGGTCTAAGTCACAGAATTTGACCTTCCTTTAGATTATGCTCAAAAACTCTCAATCTAAGCATTATTTATAAGATTCAACCGTAAGATCTCAAAGTTCAATTGACATTCTTCTTACATACCAAATTTGAACCGTTCATTCTTCCTCATTTATGAGATTATAATGGTCAAAGTTGGCTGAGTTTTCCTCCTTCGGGAACCTCCAAAACCCGTTTCGGGTTTTAAGGAAAGTTAGTGGTTAAGCATAAATGAGTCTACTTTCTTAACCTCTAACTCTCCCTGAAGCCTGAAATGGGTTTTTGCAATTCCGGGCAGCCTAGATGAAGGGGTTAGAAAGTAATATTTTTGCCTAAGATTTTTACTAGGTCCTCCTTATACTGCAAAGTGTATGTGGTAGAATTTGCAAAGTCAAATTCCAATTTTTGAGTCTTCTAGGACGATCCTTGGGTTGCGAGCCGAGATGGGGCAGTTTTAAAAAGTAACTTTTTAAAAATTTGTTTTTTGAAACGTGTTCATTACTAAATCACTACTCAAATTTCAAAGTGACTCAGGTCAAAAAGTTTACCAATTTTACAAGGGCAACCTCCAAATATTTGAAAACCAAATCTTCACAATGCCCAAAAAAACTTGGGAGACAAACTTTGGATGTTATAATCTCTCAAATGGTAAACATCCAACGGTCAATTTTTTGAACAGTAATCAAGCATATTCTTAGGTACAAGATCTTACGATTGGAAGTTTTAAAAAAGGAAAAGAAATCAGTTCACACCCCTAGGAGTGCTTAGAGGTAGAGAATCGCATTTTTGAGGTTTCAAGCTCCCAAAAAACACCAAGGAGATTTAGGGGTTAACTTCTATCCTATTGAATCACGGTTTTCGTTCATTCACGGTGACGCCTCTCAAGGAAACTATCTTCCACGCAACTCCATTCTATGAAGTGACAAAAGTGTACATTTAACTGTAAAAGTGTGATTTTTCCACCAAGCTAACTAACTTATCTAATCCGATTTTTCACCAAATCTATTGAAATTTCATATTCTTGGTGGAAATACGGATGGCGATATATCACACTAATTAGAAGCCCACAATTGATCAACATGGACTTTGGTTTCGTATACCTAGATAAGACTTCATAGAAACAAAAGTATATTCATGGTACTTTTATATGGTTGGCAAGTAAAGGAAATTCTTCAATACTGTTGCTATTGGCGGTTGACTTGAGTGCTATCTCATGGGGCGCAGAGTCAAATGGTTGGTAACCTTTTTCATTGTCCCAACCAACTAGTACGAAGCAACGGAGAATGCGACACTGAGATCTCGTCGTGCGAAACTGCACGAAGTCGGTAAGTCTCGTCCAACATAAGAACGAACGAGGACGGAGTATCGTCGTCTCTCCCGCTCCCAAGGTAGTAAGTCTTCTGAAGGCGGAAGGCTCGGAGTGGGAAGATTCAGCTCATGCTTTGAGCGATGGCGGATCTGAGCGCGCCGATTTGGTTTCTGGTGCTTCTCGTTTTAGCACTTGCTGCGAAAGCGGAGAAGGAGGTGACGGAGCTTCAGATAGGAGTGAAATTCAAGCCAGAGAGCTGTGAGTTGAAGGCGCACAAGGGCGACCTCGTGAGTGTGCATTACAGAGGCTTACTTGCTGACGGAACGGAGTTTGACAACAGCTATGACAGAGCGCAGCCGCTGGACTTTAAGCTCGGACAGGGCGCAGTCATCAAGGGCTGGGACCAAGGAATTCTTGGTATGTGTGTCGGGGAGAAGCGGAAGTTGAAAATTCCTGCGAAGCTTGCATACGGTAATCAAAGTATACCTCCTAGTATACCTGCTGGAGCGGCTTTGATTTTTGACACTGAGCTCGTCGCTGTGAATGGAAGAACCGGGCCTGGTCCTGGTGACGTCGTTGAGGCTCTTCTTGGTGATTTGCCTCTCGATTTTGAAGATAGCTTCAATTAGTAGGTTTTTGCCGCTTGATCCGTTTTCGCTTAGTGCACGGAAGAAGCGATTTCTGTAATCGCATTCGGGAACAGGTAGCGTTGAGGCGTAGGGATATATTCTAGGAAAGTCCATAATTTACCTTTCCGACGTCAACTTCTTTTGTACAGACTAGTGAAGATTGGCGTCAGCGAGAGGCTTGGACAAGCTTACTCGTAGATACTTAAGATACTGCAGGTAGTTCTCAATTCCGACATTGTTCGTAGCATCTGTCTGCGCTTTGAGCAATTTTTATATGAATTTCAGAACGTTCGCTTATTTCTATTTCGACGACAGTTTAATTTATCTCGTACTTTGGTGAACATAGATAATGTTCGTAGAACCAATTGTTCTGCAAAAATGTTGACACTGACATTGCCTTCAGCTCTCCACTGATGTTTTTGACTCTATTTAGATGCTGCAAGCACTTCCAAAACCTAACCTAGTTCATAAGGCTAGTTTTTTCGTAAATCAGGAATTTTGAGGTACTTTATCGTTCCAGGAGTCAAGCGAATGCGTGTTCTATGATCACGCATCAAAGCTTCGCACAGAAGGTACACATCGACGCGGTCGTTTGATGTCGTGTTCATTGCTCAGAGGTATGTCAATAAGCTTCTTTTTGTTTTGGAAGCAATTATCTGTATATCAAAATGTTCTACGGTGTCTGTTTTATATGTAGGTTTTTTTTAGCACATACTGAACTCGGTTGACGTAGCTGCATGTTTAGCATGGGAGTGGGAATCTGCCAAACTTCTGTGATTGCAGGTAACTTCTCCTCTCAGGTACTTTCCAAATACTTCAGTGATGAATCACTTGAATTTCAGTCTTACAGATTCAATATTTAATCCAAGTTGTTCATTGACGGTGTCTGCACTGAATGCGCTGCCCCTAGTGGTCTCTTTCCATCTCCAGTTGAAACTGACCCTTATTGATGAACAGGGAAGGTGCACATGGCTTAAGATGTCCCATGTGTTTTTAGTAACCTGTAACAGACGAGAACATACAGGTCCTTGAATTTACCTGAAATGAACATTTCATGTGGATGGTACTGTACATAAATCTAACAGCGACATGGTGCAGGAAAGGTACCAGGTCCAATCCACTTTTTATTTTGCAGCGTGATCGTATTTTAATGGCAGTGACTTATCAAGCTCCAGATGACGGCCCCTGCTTTCTTGTCACGGCCATACTGCTGGTCACTATTGGACAAGAGATGAGACGTTCCATAAACATCATCAACTTTTATATTGTATTTTTGGAGGAAGATTGAGGAGTTCGCACTCAATGTCAGTTCTCGAATTCAAGTGCGAAGTAAGGACCTCTTCCTGTGTCCTGACGTTTGGAGGCTGATTATGTGTTTCTGAAAACATGACCTCATCACAATCAGAGATTCTCAAAGCTTGCTACTTGCCACATACGTAAATTCGTTCTGCAACACTTACACAACAGCTGATAAATTTTCGTTGAGTGTTCACAGGTCAGTGTTTGAAAAATGACTTCGAGTAAGATTAGATTTGTCACAAATGTATTGAATGCCCATTGACTAATCTCAATTTGTGTTTCCTCAGAGATGAGGGGCTCATCTTTTCAAAGGTGCCTATTATTTTTGAGATTGAGTAAGTCTCAAAGTTTCATGGCTCCTAGGGCCTCTTGTTTCATCATCAGAACTCTCTTTTTGTGATCACGACTTGAGAAAGCAACACCTAGCTTCTGTGAGGGTCCACTCGCGTATATTGCCATAAAGAGTAGACTTGATAGAAGTTTCTTGCAATGACGATTCCTCAATGATTTTCTCTTTTTTTCTTCTTTCATTCATGTGCAGTTATTTCATGGTAAGTTCTTCGCTTGATAGCATTCTTGAGTATCTTGCAATAGAATGTGTACTGCTTCGAAGTCTGCACTTTACAACAGGCTGTTGAATTGGCTTATTCATAAACTGAGTCGAGGTGCACATGAGGTGCTGGACGAGTTTTGTGCAAGGATAGCTTGAGGGACACACACGAAATACACATGCTTTGGATCACTGTTATGCAAACTATATATATCCTATATTTTGACGTCATTGAAAGCTGTATACACTGCCGGTACAACACACCTATATTCTACCATTAAATTAGGAGTTTGTCTACACCTTTCAATACTACAGTAGTACAACTTTTGCTTTGTTGGTGAGGTAGAAGCCTTGTAGTTTGTCATCTCTTGGTAGAGTACGCACGGATGGAGTAGTGATGGAGTAGTGATCCCACCAGTACACGCATGAGTATACCATTTCTTTCCTCCGGTGTACCTGTATGGTGTATTGTGTACACTAGGTGTGCATGGATCATGAGTACCAACAATTGAATTTTAAGCAACTCTGGTGAGGTTTGGATGGACTTTCTACATTTCATGAAACGTTGGCAATTTGATAATTCCGTTGGTGACTTTTGAGACATTGAAATTAAGTATTATAGTGTCTAGAATCGAACAGTACCGAGAACCTGTAAGGATTGAATCTTAAATGCAAATTATGCAACCACTTGGATCCCAAAAGCTTTGAAGCTTCCCACTCACTTGCAATCATGATGTGTACATGTTCGTAGGAAAGATAAATAAATAATCTTATTGCTGTTCACAGCACCTTTTATTGTGTACAAGACTTTGGGCATGAGAAACTATATAGAAAGCAGCTGATTCTGGAACATTCCAATTTCGAAAGTAAACTCGAGGTACACAAGTCCAATGTGTTGGCAAGATAAGGTAGAGTGTCCTAAAAGCGCCACCTTAAGAGATCTGACCTATTTTTAGCACTAGTAAATTCAAAGTAAAATTATGACCACATTCGAAATAGGTTTTCGGGAGGATTGCAAAAATTTGCAACATGTAATTCGCATTTGTGAATTTTATACAAAATTCCAAAGTGCTAAGTAAGATTTAACCCAATTGCGTTATATACAATTGAGGTACATATGTATCTTCACAATCTACAAATGAGGGTAGATCGCTTTTGGGTCCTGTGGCGCTTTTAGGACTGCCTACCTTAGTTGTTGCAGAAGAGTGTCGAACATGCACACAATACTTGTGGGCAGGAGAGGGTTCTTTCTTGATTTTAGTGATCCATGTTAGTGGCAAGGTAAGCCAATGCAGAGTAACATAAGATCCGTATCTTAACCCTTAAACGCCTAAGGTGACCCGAGGGGTCATATTCCAAGAGAATCTCCTCTGTAGCTCTCAATGTACTCAACTTTTCACTTGTATTTTGATGTCAAACTGGTCACCTTCTTCTGATGCATCTAAAAAGTGAAATTTTAGAATTCAAATCACAATTTGTATGAGTGATTTTGTGCTTTGAAAGGATTGTGGTAGGTAGGTTGGGGTTGTACATAACCTTGTAGGAGGTTGCAAGCTCATCATTGATTGGATCATTCATGATGCCCAAGTTCAAAAAGTGCACTATTCATGATGCCCAAGTCCAAAAGATGTTGTGATCCAATACTAGGCTGCCCAAATCCGTATAGCTAGACGTTTAAGGGTTAACGTTATGATCTTGACAATGTCATAATTTCTTTAAATGTTGTTTATTGTGTTATTCCTGCGTGTGACTAGAGTTTAAAATTAGGAGTGAAACTAGTGCTCTATTACTGTGGACTTCTAAGGCCTCCGTTCAATTTCTTTTTTTTATTTTCTTGTTTGTTGCATCCTTCCACTACATAAGTGTATTCAAAGCGAACATGTTTGCAAACCATTTGTATTCTTCTATTATAATGCATAAGTAAAGAAAACATTTTTATATAGTGTGTGAAGAAAGGCTTCTTTGTATCACTCGTTAATTTAGGGCGCCTTCACACCATTGAGGGAAAGCTATCTCTTCCTCAAACACATCTGAATGGATTTCCAACCTCACTTGACAAATGCAATGGGAAGTGATTGTCCGAGTTGTATTGATATTGTCAATGTTATAAAATCTCAACGAAAGGATTTCAAGTGAAACATAAGTCATTTTTGCCATTTAGTGTGAATGGAAAAAAAAATTAAAAAAATATCCAAATTATATGTTAAGAAGACTTTTCCATGCCCCAACTCACTTCTTAAGGTTTGTCGTACTTGTTAGGCTAAAGTTGCAACCAACACAAAAGAGGATCGACAATAGGACCAAGACGATAAGGACACACTTCTACCGGACTTTGAAAACAACTTAAACTTTTACAAACTAAGTCTATAACATTGCACTTTAGTCACACTAGACATAGACTGAGGTAGCTTGCTCAAGAATGGTGCAATATTAACAATGACTGAGGTAGCTTGCTTAAGAATGGTGCAATATTAACAATGACTGAGGTAGCTTGCTCAAGAATGGTGCAATATTAACAATGACTGAGGTAGCTTGCTCAAGAATGGTGCAATATTAACAATGACTGAGGTAGCTTGCTCAAGAATGGTGCAATATTAACAATGGCCTACTGGTGTGAAATCTGCACGGTACACATAGTAATTTTAAAGACTAACTAGTTATGAACATTTTAGACTGCTCCAATTTTGGAACACCTACAAGTCTAGCTTCAAAGAACCTTGAGCTCTAATGGAGTTCAAAAATGATGATTCCACTCAGTTCAATCTTCTACACACTCTGCTTATGATCACAAAATGCTCGTACTACAAACTTCACTACAAATTTGTCTTCAGTTGCTGAAATATGAACCATTATTGAGCAAGTTACCTTATGTTATGACTATGTGTTAGTTATAAAAAAGTTCAGTTGGTTGCTATGAGTATGTTTATCTTTTCTAGTTTCTTCTAGTGAACGCTAGTTTTGAAAAAGCGCGCGCCGGTCAGTGAAGCCGGCGAAGCCATAGCCATGGCTTGTTCGAAGAAGCAACAACAAGAAGCCATAAGATCCTCCATCACTCATCATGAGTGCATGGGCCGGCCCTCAAATCCCTCGATCTTACCCTCGGAATCAGCGCTGGCTCGCACTTTCTTCTAGATCCCCTCCATCACGATAGAATCCCGTGCCATCCCTCTAGCGCTTCAAATGCACGCCATTCCTACCGGATTCTAGTCCCTCTCATGAATCTAAGCCGCATTCTCAGACTACTCAGTCCACAGACTAGTATCTGACATTTTTTTATTTTTTATAATTTTTTCGTCAGGGGGGATTGATTTCGACCTAAAGAGATGAAGTGTAGGCTTAGTTTAGTTTAGGGCGAAGGAGTGGAGAAATCTGCGTGATGGCGTTGATCGTAGCAGGCATCGGGGCGCTTCTTTACGGGCGATGGCTGTGGCGTAGAGCTGGCGAGGACGAGAAGAAGCGACTGCAGCTCGATCCTCGTCATGGCTTGGACGATGCTGCCGCCCGCCGCAACGCGCGCCAACAATTTTACCGCGCGCACAAGCATTTTGACCACAATTCTTTCGTAAGTGATGCTATTGGCTTCTTCCTCTTTCTTGTTTAATTTTTTTTCTTCTTGAGATTGGTGTTGTTAATATACTCTTTCTTGCTGCTGTTGCGATCAAGCAGGAATCCGATGCTGACAGGGGACTCACCGTCACTGAGGTTCCTCTCTTGCTCTCATTTGAATTCTAGAATGTACAGATTGCATTCATTTAAATGTGCCTCCTCGGTTGCCATGAAATGTGCGCTACACATACATATACTTAGCGTTAAGCAGTTCTTGAATTCAGGCACAATACAATTTGAAAATCTAAACAGGTTATTGAAGCATGCGCCAGTCCTCGATAGGTACATGTTACAATGATGTAAAGGAGGATGTTCAATACCTATTTAGGTACGTGAAGGACTGCAGGTAGATATGGTCTTCAGCTTCTCAGTGTCCATTTTAGAAGTGATACCGATTGTTTATTGAGCCTTTTGGTTTTTTATATGCAGACGTATGTGTTGAACTCTAAGGGGAAGGAGATCTTCATCAAGAGCTGGCTGCCTGCAGGGTCGCAGTTCCGTGGCGTTGTGTTTCTCTGCCATGGCTATGGTGATACTGTCACCTTCTACGCTGAAGGTAACATCTCAACTACCTCCAAATGTCCCTAACATGTACATCGTCCAAGCAATCTGAGGTGATATCCAAGAGCGTTTTCTTGTACCCGAGAGCTTTTAGATTGACTGATGGAGAAGTGTTGGAATGGCTTTGATGACTTATTTTTCTAAGAACCAATCACTGTGGATTCACAGGGTAGGGCTACCATCACCCTTAAATCTTGGAACAAATGCTCAGAGTGTACCCACCACCTTCACCTAATAGGACTGTCATTATGATGTTGATGATGATGATGGCAGGAGAGGCAAGGACACTGGCGTTAGCAGGGTACGCCGTCTACGGCATGGATTACCCCGGATTCGGCATGTCAGAAGGCCTGCATGGCTACATCCCTAATTTCGACAAGCTTGTGGACGAGGTCATCGAACAGTACCGCATCATCAAAGGTACCACAAAAATTCTCTACCTGAAACCATTCAACAACAACTTCGTGTGCATGAAATCATACTTTTGCATGGGTGAATTTATGTAGGTTGAATGATGGTAAAGATGTTAACTGGTAAAGATGTTAATTTGTACAGGACTTTCTTAATCTTCTTTCAATTCAAGTTAAGAAGAATTTCATGTAAGGAAGTGCATGAGTTGCTTATGTTGCTGTTGTGTAACATGCCAGTTTTGGAAGGAAAATGTCTGGTTTGGAAGAAAAACTTAAATATCCATTCCTATAAGGAATACTATTGTAACATATTTGCGAACGTCAAGTGACTTGAAACGTAGTCATTAGTCAAGTTGTAGAAAGTCTCGTTATGTACTAATTTTTTGAATTTGGAGGCAGGTCGTCCAGAGCTGAAGGATTTGCCTTGCTTTCTATTTGGTGAGTCCATGGGAGGGGCTGTTGCCTTGAGAGCGCACCTCAAGGAGCCCACCATGTGGGATGGTGCTGTCCTTGTGGCGCCCATGTGCAAGATTGCTGATGAAATGTATCCTCCTTGGATTTTAGTCCAAATCCTCATTGGCCTTTCGCGTGTAATTCCGAAGGCAAAGCTTGTTCCCGGCCAAAGCATAGCCGACATTGGCTTTCGTGACCCTGTGAAGCGGAGACGGGTAAGTATTCCAGCTAATAACCATATTGACGTCACCATGTTCTTAGTTTGAGATGGTGATATCTCTATGAACATTTCTTTGCATTTAGTCTCAAGTATAATGATCAGCAAATTCATACCCTGAAGTACTTGTCTTGTAATTATTGAATGTCTCTTATGGCAATCTTCATCAGTCCAATAGTGTCTAAATATCATTGTTGTTGTGGTAGACAGTATCAGCTGTGGTAGACATTCTCAGTCATCTTATTCCACCTTTCGAAATTCAGCTAGATCACGTTTCGAAAATTTAAATTTACCATTCTTTTTCCTTGCACTATCTTGCAGGCTGATTTGAATCCAGTTGCATATGTGGGAAATCCTCGTACCCGGACTGCTGTACAAATGCTCCGGATCACTGAATGCTTAGGGAGCAAAATGCATGAGGTACTTCAAATCCTTCACTGCAATCAAACACTTCTGGTTCAAATCCTTAGAAGTCCAGAATCTTGTAGCAGTCTCATGTCCACTACCATATTTCACAGACAGGATAGTCAGAAGCTGTTTACTATCTTACATTTAGGAGTGCATGCTGTGGAATATGCATTGGACCTTATAGTATCGCCTATTATCAGTATTTTTGGATTCCTTCAAGCCCATTGACAAATTTGACAAGATTGTCAGAAGTTGTTTAAACCTAGTCCACTAGCGGAATAGTCAACAGACTTTGCTTGTGTTGGGATTGATGAATGAATTGGGCCAGGTTTCGATTCCGATGCTAGTACTCCACGGTGCAGGCGACCGAGTGACAGACCCAGAGATAAGCAAGCTACTCCACAAGAAAGCAAAATCCACAGACAAGACGTTACGATTCTACGAGGAGGCATGGCATTGTCTTCTGCAAGGCGAGCCGGATGAGATGATTCACAGCGTCATGAGGGACGTGATCTTGTGGCTGGACTCACACGCGGCCATGAAGATGGGGGCGGCGTTTCCGCAGCAGAGTCCGCAGGAGTTTGAGGACCGGGTTGCGCGAGCTGTGCCCAGCTTGATCAATTTTGGTAGATTTGATGTAGGCTCATAGTCTTATCTCCAATGGGGCTTCTTCTCTCTCTTTGGCATGTGCATATTCCGAAGGTAGAATATTTGTTTCCAGGTCATAGGGGTTCACACTGAACAGGGAAAACTCTCTGCCATTAGTGCTAACAGTAGTTCCTATTGGACAAATTTTTGGTTAGTAGTTCCTATCGGACAAATTTTTACATTTGTATAATTCTTATGTTACCAATAATTGAAGAAACACTTGCTTGTGAGCTTGTGAGTCTTCTTCAGCTATTTCTGAAGCTTTTTTTGTGCCAAGTTTGTTGTTAGCCTTGTTACTTGGAATGTATAAAAGTCACTTCTAGTCTAAGTTGGGTGTTATGGTCAATATACTTCAACACAAATCATCATTGTTCCAAATACTAAACAACACTAAGTACCAAGCAATGAGAAGTTAAAATAGAAGATCAAAAACCACATAACATCAATAATTGCTCAATGTGGGCAATTAAGTAGAAGGTATATTATAGCTTCCAACTTCAAAATGTAAGGTACACTGTAATTTTAAACAACTCAATTTGTATTATGTTAAATCCGATTGATCCAACCTCCTACATACTTTGTACATTTTCATATCCTTGGCCATTTCCCTCTGAGCTTATCAAATTTGGAGTTTGTGCCATTTATGAGCCTCCTACCTTGGTGCCAAACGAGAAATTCAGTAATGATCAATAGCTTTGCATGTAGAGAGAATATTTTGCCCATTACTGGCTATACGTAGAGGTCATGGGTTCCATTTACCATGCCCAAAGACAATATTCATCATCTTAGTTCATCCATTTATGATAGCCGTACTCAAACCTAGTTGAATGAGTACCTCAAAACACTTTGTATGACATGCGGATTATCAAACCAGTAATGATCAGCATAGTATTCACCAAGAGAGGGATTAGTTATCGCAAAAATATATCATACGCATCTAAGGATAGGTCTAATGAACACTCCATTCACACTGGCCTCCAAATAGGCCTGATGTTTTCCTTCTTAGACTCCATTGGTACGATATACGTATAAGTTCAACAAGAAGAAAAAGGTTGTGGAAAACGTGAAGAGAATCTCGCAGGAAAGCAGTCGGCAAAACACAAATGACTCTCTCGATCCCTGGCGAGCGATCGATCGATCAATGAGAGTCCAGGAGCCGGCATTGCAATGACGACCGACTCGCAATTAAGTTAACGATCATGAAGCCCATGCTCACATTGCTGTTATCACTGGCGCTCGCGAGCTCTGTCACGGCATTGTTGTCCAGAGACCACGCATTTCTGGGTTACAGCGAGCGCCCGCTCGTCACTCCCCAGTACCATGGTTCGCTCTCAACCCTAATTTCTCCTATCACCCAAGCAATGAATCATAATGCATCAGGTCTATGATGTAAATTGGGTCGGTCAACTGCATCTGATATTCCCTATCTGATGAGTCGTTTTTCTTCTACTTAGGTTATCCTCGAAGACCGAAGGAGCATCTTGTGTTCTCAACTGAGTATGGGGTATGTTTCTCACAAAGCATGTGATGTAGGATAAGGTCTATATCTTTGAACCATGACTTAGTTTCTGAACAACAATTTTATTTGAATCTGTGATCACAAAATGCGAGTGCAAGTTTCGTTTTCTACTCTTTTAGGGTATTTAGCTGTTTTTTTTTTTTTCAAAGATTGTGGTATGAGTGATGATCAACTTTCTCTCTTATTAAGCATGTATCGTAGGCTTCGATCTAGATGTTGAATCGTGACCTAGTTGATGAGCAACAATTTCGTCTGAGTTGATGCGAGTGCGAATCTTTACACTGTTAGTAGTGGGTGGCTTAGTATTTTACTCTTTTGGGGCATGTGATCAATTGCAGGACATTGCCGTGGAGCTTCGACGAGAAATGGCGTTCAAAACTGTCCGATACGTGAAGGTGCAACAATCCCAATTCCATTCTCTGAACATTGTTACGCTACATTTAAATACCTAAAGCGGTTCATAAGTAACACATCATGGCTCTCCTCGGATGGCTTGGTGAACAAGATGTAGAGAAAACCATCGGGGTGATTTTCTGAGAATACTCAAGTCACCGTTGTCAATCTTCACTCGGTACAGTAACCATCTCACAAAACTGAAAACTCTAAAATCTGTAGTCCGAATTTCTTGACTGAGTCTAGGTTTAGTCGAATATGGCTTTGTGTTGAGTCTTTTGTGTTGTTGATGTTGAGCAGAGCTTGGTGAGTCGAGGGCTGTTTGATGGATGTGGATTCTACCGAGCAGAGCCTCCTGGCCCAACACTTGACGCTGGAGCTACGGAGTCTCGCAAGGGGTGCGTACAATCTTACCAAATTTCATTCAAAACGGAAGATGATACATTGAGGATACGTACACAAACCCTGGACAAGTGACGATTTCCCATACTTTTCACTTTGTGCTTGATCAATCTCACATGGAGGGATCCTCTTTTGGATTTTGAGAAGTCCAATTTGGCATTTAAGTTATTGATTCAAGCATCTGGTTGTTTTCTGCTGGGGCAGGTACGCATTGATTCAGGGTGGTTTGTATTCATGTGGTCGTCAAGAAAACAAGGAACTGCCACTGGAGACGAAGCTGGACAACAGCAAAGGAACTGTGGCGCTCATCACTGTATTTTGCTTCACCTCTTTCTTTTCTTACGACGCTTGTCTCTCTGGGTTTCTGTGTTATGTTTTTGAATGTACACTTGCTGACTAGTTCTAGAACATTCGATGAATTGTAGGGAACCAGTGAGTTCTTCTTCAGCCTCGAAGACCATCACGAGTGGAATGGCAGTTTCTCTGTCTTTGGGACGGTAAGCTCCTCTTTGCAACACCAAGAGCTCTCACTGTGCTCTTACGTTACAATTTACTTAGGGTTTGGGAAAAGGGTGTTATAGTAGAGTGCTCTAAAACAGAGCAGAGCAGGTCCCATAATGAAGCTCTAGTAATCTTCACTTAGAGGTACATAATAGCCTCTACATACATTCTGTATGTAGAGGCTACCATGTACTTGGTGCAGACATTTTTTTAGGAACACCTATAAGGGAGAGTGCTCAAAACTGTAGCGTACCAATAATGGACTACTAGGCTTCTTAGGATTAAAGGTACATGATAGCAAATTGTAGAAGAGTCCAAACATCATGATACCACTATGATTATCATTCCACTTCCTTTCCCCATGCATGAAAATTACATCCATCATTACATATTGGGAAATCTGAAACCTGAGCCGTTACTCTTCCTTACATCCAACTTCAAGAATTCATAACTCGTAGAAGAGTCCAAAAATGATGATTCCACTTGCTCTATCTTTTTACTATTTTTTTCCACTGGGAACATTTCATTTCTATAGATTCCCATCGCCCAACAAGTGTAGGAATTGTTGAAACATGCAAGATGATGGTGATGATGTGTAGGTGATAGGGGAGCTAAGCTGGCGAACGCTGGAGCAGCTGGTGGCGTTGCCCACGCGGCAGGAGGTGCATCCCAGTGGCACGGTGATGAGGATCTTGGAGAAGCCTGTCATGTTCAAGGCCTCCATTGAGCGCCACTTCTACCCTCCTAGTGTAGCAACCTAATTAAGTAAAAGAGTAGGTCATTGTACATAATAGTATTTATCAACCCCCTAAAGTGGGACTGAGGCCATATTGTGGTCGTTTGGTCAGCCTCCGATTTACTATTCTTAGTCTCGCATGAAGTTGAAACTTTTTGCAGGTTGTGGAGTATTTCTATTCCTTTTCGAAGAGTCGATTCGATTAACGTTTCAAAACCTCTAGTACTTTAGGAGATAATTATGGTCAAAGTTTGAATTCACTATGTGTAATCTGCCCAAAGATATATGCTCATTTATTCTCAAAATCTGCCCAAAGATTGATTTAAATGCCCAAAGATTGATTTACATGCCTTTTTTATTGTTCGAAAGACTGGCCCTTGTGGTTGAATTTCAGCATACCTCCATGTGGATAATCAAGCATTTCTTTAGGTCTTACAGGTTGTATGAGGGTAAAAATTGCATACACATGTTCCTGACTTACCGAGAACAAGAAGAGCCTCATGTCAAATTTTCTACTAAAAGTTATTTTTTTGGCCCTCAAAAAACTAGGTACCCTTTTTACAACAAGGGAAAAAAAACTTTTTCTCCAACTTTGAGCATTCTGATCTCTCAATCGGTAAGCAATTTGAAACTGAGATTTGATATACATATACACATACAAGTTAAGTACTAGATCTTATGGTTACATACCTAAAAGTACATCAAAATTTGAAGACTTTCACCTTGCATCAAAAGAGAGTAGTATTTGCTAGTTGTGAGACTTTTTGGCACTTTTTGGGGCTAGTCCACTTAAGGAGTTAAATGAATCACTTTTCAAGTGGTTTGCATAAGAAAAAATTGGGAATTCATACATGTGTTGTGCTAGGATATAGTAAATCTAACAATGTACTCCCTATGTCCCATTATAATTGTCCAGTAGGTTCCCTCAAATCTACCTCCTGAGGTAGATTTGAGAAAACCTATTAGACAATTATAATGAGAAGGAGGAAGTAATAGATTTGAGAAATCCTTACCCACTCTAGTTAAATCTGGTACGCCCGTCGTAATTTGATATTCTTGTTTGATATCCTCCCATAACTGGTTGTACTGGTTGAAGCGAACCGGGTATATGCTGCCCTATGTAAATACTACGGGTATATGCTGCCCTATGCAAATACTACGGGTATATGCTGCCCTATGTATATACTACGGGTGAGCTCCGCTTAGACCCGGCGGGTACATGGGCAGACAAGGTCATTCCCGGGTACGAAAATGGGCGTCACCGTCCCAAAGCATGCCCGCCATTTGTTTATCGATTTGGACACTCCCCTAAACCTCTCCCCCTCCTGGTCGAATGCACTGCGATGCACTTTCTCAATTCCGTCAAATGCACTTCGCAATTCGCCTCTCGTCCCCGCGTGAAGTAGGGATCTCGGATCTCAAAGGGAGGGGCGAAATTTTTCTCTCTCATTACCGACATTGCTTTGCTCCATCCACGCGAGCTTACTTCACTCCATTGACATTCCTCTCGAATCTGTCGCTCATTTGATCAAAGAAGCGCTCGGATTTCTATAAATTTTCCAGACAGAAAAGCGGCGATGGTTGGATCCATGGAGCCTCCGCCTGCGCCAGAGGTTTCTCCTTCAACTGCTGGCAAGCCCGTAAGCTTCCTTCAATTTCTTGCTTAGATCTTCCTTCGTGATTGTAAATGGAAAGCTCTTACTCCTCCCACAGCCTTGAAAATGTTGTGATCTCGATAGTTAGTTAATTGTCTCCTCGAAAATTTAAACCGCTATTTCTAGGCAAGCTTCTTTCTATTTCCATTGAAGCATCGGTGGTTTCTGGTTTAGATCTTTCATTCGAGGTCTAACTCACCAGAAACGGAATTCACTTAAGCTTTGAATGTCGTGGTCTTCGTAGTTGGTTGTGGCCTCGGAAGTTCGAAGCCTCACTGTTGGAATTGTGCCTTTGTTAGCGTTTTTCCTTCGAAGCGTAGGAGAGAATCGATCGACAGCTCAGTTACTTGTTAATTTTCATGAAATTCTGCCCGAGCAGGTTATGATGAGAGCCTACACGTGTTCACCTCTGTAACGATACATGTATCGCATAGTAGAAAAGTGCTGGAAGTACGGAGGTGGCGCGCTTTGTATGCACCTCTTTGTGTGATGTTAGATAGTGCAAAGGTCGTGTGATATAAGAGAGTGTGAAGGTGACGCGTTTTGTATGTGATATTAGAGAGTACCATGGTGATTCTATTTCCTCGGGTTTGGTGAGGATTCTGTGAACAGTAGAATGTGCAATTAACGAGAGTCAGGTGGAATCAGTTTTGTCGAATTGACAGAACTCATCTGCCTTTTTACAGGCTTTCAAAGTCGCTGACCATCAAGTGGCTGGACACCGATTTGAGGGTACGTGCTTCATGCTTCTGAGTAGATTTTTGAGTATATCTATATAAGAAAAAAGCTACAGTGTAATCAAGCATGAATCCTTTTGGATTTCCAGAGGGCCGAGTCGGTTCTCTCGTGGACGATCAAGGTCGATACTACAAGCCCTTGCAAGATGGAGCCAGGGGGGTAAAGGAGGTCGTCTTTTATAACAGGCTCAACGCAGACACTACTGTGCCTCCCGAAGTGATGAAGTTCTTCCCTAAGTTTTACGGCACTGTTGAAATCGAAGTTCCCAATGCCGATCATCCAGTCAATATCCTTTCACACAGTAATTTCATTAATTAATATTAGTAATTTTCCTGTAAGGTCTGTTTCCTCAACCAATGAATATACAGCATGCCATTATGGAGGATTTGGCACATGATTTTCAAAAGCCGGGAATCATGGACGTGAAAGTAAGTTTCTCGAATGCTTAAATCACATTTGTGTGCTTATCTTAAATCTAGAAGAAATGAGTCATCAAGTATGAAGCTTCCATTGGACAAAGTCTGAAAAATAATCATAGTTTGAGTTTTTGTTGATGATCGTCACATGAGGCTTAAATATCAAGATGGGATTTTCAGATGGGATTACGCACATGGTACATCGAGGCAGGTCCCAAATATGTCGAGAAGTGCAAGTAATTCCTTCTTCACCCTGCTATTGAAACTCGTCTCAATCTCAGATTCGTGTATTTGGCTTACCATGTTATTGTGATTGTTTTTTGTAGGGCGAAGGATTTGGAAACTACTAGTGCAGCACTCGGCTACCGTGTCTCAGGAATGCAGGTACACAAAAACAATCCTCAGCTGTCTTAAAAGTATGCTGAAGAATGTACACCTTTTGAGTCGCAGTAGTGAAACTTGGAACTTGTTTTCGTGAAGGTTTATGAAGCCAAGATCGACGAAGTTTGGAAAGCATCACGAGAATGGTGCAAATTCTTAAAGCCCGAGGAAGTTCCTGACGCACTCAAACGTTTTGTTTCGTCAAATCCTTCTGCGGAGGAGGGCTGGGATGGTGCAGCTGCTAAACATGTCTATGGCACCACCCTCACCGAGCTTGAAAAGCTCAAAGCCTGGTATGCCACACCCTCCTCTCCCAGCACATATTACTTACAATGCTTGAAATTATTTCAATCATACTTGTTAGTGTAACTCTTTTGACATGTGCATGTTCGAACCAAATACTTTTCTGATGGTTTTGAGCTTTTTTTGGAAGATAATGAGCAGGTTTAAGGCGTTGGTGTGTTGTTTGTGGCAGGCTTGAGGTGCAAACCACGTATCACTTTTTTTCGGCCTCAGTGTTGATAATGTACGAGGGTGAGCCTTCGGCACCACAATTGGCATCAGTTCGACTGGTGGATTTCGCACATGTGGTCTACGACAAGGGTACCATCGACGAAAATTCCTTGAACGGGTTGAAGGCATTCATGCAGAGGCTCACCGACATCATTGATTCTGTATCGAAGACTCAACTTAACGACAACACGAAGACTTAACTCAACGGCGACACGAGGACTCATTTGAACGGCGACACGAAGACTGAATAATCCTCGATGGAGGTTCAAACTATTGATGTATCAGTAATATTTTATCAACAGGTTTCAGATCTTACTACTTCGATGATTCTGTAATTTTCTTCCACCACAAAAATGTTATGGTTTTTACTTGTTCTTCATTTGGATCTCATTCGCCAGTGTCCCCGTTCACATGATCATTTTGATGCTCATTTGTGCCTGTAAAAGCAGATGTTCATCTGCTGGATTGTTATATCGTAGATGTAGGGATTCGAAGGAACTCTCATTCTAAATATGCATTGTAGGTGCTAGGACAATGCAAGTTATCGACTCACCTGAGAAATTTGTAAATTTGTTGCTTAAATTGTTGGCTCTTGACATCGTAAAGCATCAACATCATCATCTTCTGCTGTACGTTCATTCTTTACAAGCGCTTGTAAAAAATGAATACTCTTTCAACCAAAATTCTCTGCAGAGTACTTGGTTCATCCTTTGCTTATTTCACCTGCACAAAACTCCAGGGCTTGTTACTACCAAGTGCCCCATGCATCATGAGAACTGAATATTATAGCAACTCAAATGATCGCCTGAAAATGGACAGCAACCTTCATTGACACAAATGCATCATGTCAGGGTTGAGATTTTGACCACCTTGGAGAGTGTTTTCAGAGCAGGATGGAGTTGGCTATGGCACAAGAGGCGCTGGGTATCCCGACCCATGCTGCACCACCGGAAACATCAGCTCAGTATTATAAGTTGGAGGTTGCTTGGTGTGGTGGTTGTGGATCTAAGTCCCAATATACTATCGTGGTGCCTCCCACCATGGTTCACTGGAGTTTTTAGGCCTTGTTGTATGGGTATCAAAATTCTTGGAGTTTTTATACTTTGCGGCGGGGGTAACACTTTTGATAGGGAAGGGCTTTACCCCAACAAGAGTGGATCAATTCCTGTACTCTTCCTTATGGTTCGTGGCCATAGTGCACAACGGAACATGCCTATAGCGCTCTTTTTAAACTTCATTCCTCTTTCGTTTATATGAGGACTTGAAATGATGCAGGTATGGAAGTTGGGAGTACCATCACGTTTGCGCGAGTGACGTCCATACAGACATCCGGTTGACGGACGATGTAGATCTGGTCGCCCACAAGATCGCCATACACATCTTGGTTCCGATGCCATGTCCACAGCGCATACGTCGAATTCATCACCTGCACCAATCTCAAGAGCAAGTAACAATCTAAACTTAGGGCGGTGCCAGACTAGAGGCAAAGAGTAGGACAGGCAGTGAGTTGGATGAATAGCATTGGTTGAAATGAGCAAGTGGTTACCACACTAGAGGAAGAATGGGGAGTGGCAATAATGACATGGAATAACTTTTTAGCTTTGGATTTTGCTTTGGATATAGCTTTGGGATCTACATGGCAATAAAGTAGAGTGACATGGCACAATAAATGTAGTTCAAAACTACCGGGCAATAGTGCCTGGAAATCCACATTACAAGGAGGAAAACAAGGAAAAGGGGACTTTTTGAGAGCAATCTGCCACGTTGGAGGAAGTGCTAAAACTACCTCTGCCTCTAGTCTGGGAAGGCTCTTATTACAGACTAAAGAGAGGCTCTAAATCTAAGATGCTTTTTTTAGAATCTACACAAGTTAGAGGGGTTCAGAGCATCTAAAGAGTGATGTGATGCGGAGAAGCAGAGAATGACGACCTCGAGGATACCATGGCCGAAACTGCTATCCCGAAACGCGCTCCAATCCGGCTGCCGATCCCAGCAATACTGCCCCGCAGCAGGCCCGGAGGTAAAATTGAACGGACAAATGCCACCGAAGTCAGGAAGATTGTCAGTCGGTAGTGGACAGAAGCCCTTGTCGTCTGCATGGGCAAGATCAATCTGCTCGATGTTGCCACCATCGCCAATCGTCACGTACACTGGGCCGCACCGATCTAACTTGTAGTTGTACACGCGGTTCATCCGCTCGTACGCATGCACCTGCCCCCAAACGCTTAATTTGCTTTGATGATGATTGACCCAGACCTGCTTCTGTCATAGGACGAGTACGGTTGTTGGTATAGGAAGCTTTAACTTACATGGCCGGAGAAGACGACGTCCACACCGTAAGAGTACAGAAGCTCCTCCATCTCCAGCCGCATGCACTCGACCTCCCGGTAGTGGGAGCGGTACGAGTTGTACCAGGGCGGGTGGAAGACTGCTATCAGCCATGGCGTCACGAGTCGGTCCACGCTTGCGAGATCTTTTCGCAGCCAGTTGTATTGCGGCCCTGCTCTGATCCAAGCCACAAATTTACCAAGCTTCCACGACTCATCCTCAAACTAAGAGAGAAACTGTCTATCTTTCTAGCTGTATACTAAGTTGAAGAAGATGAAGGATAGACAGACAACCTCGTTACATAAGCCTTTATTTCGTCTAGATACAATTTGTGAAGCCTAAGGGTCGCTTTACACTATGGACCCTAACAACACGGAAGCCTTACAACACGGAAGCCTAACAATATGGAAGACTATCAATATGGGGTTTAAATTCTCAGGTTTTGTTATTGCACCTGATCTCATGTAATCGACATATCCTCCCAGCATGAGAAAGTGGATGCCACCAGCAACAAACGAGTAATAATAGCTGCTATGAGATTGACTCTCGGCGGACGGAACGGCGAATCGAGATTCGTAAGCGGCGAATCGGAGGCCACCAGCTTGGGCCTCCAATTCATGGTTACCTTCGATGACCATCATCGGAACTCTCGATATCAGCGGCTGCATGAATCTGGCATGGCATGAATCGATGCCTGAGTTTCAGGAGTTCCAAGGAATTGAAACAACAATAACGAGTGAGGACCTCGTCGAGGATTGGCACCTGCTCCAGCGATCCCATGTGGGTTGATGAGTCTCTCGCACAGGCGACGTGAGAAAAGTACATCGGTAGCACGCGGCGCTTTCGCCGGTGGTCAGGTACTGGTTGGCGTAGCTCAAGTCGCCAGCCAGAATCAGAAGCTCAGGGTCGTGGTGCATGATGTGATCAAGCGTGGTGGTGGAGTTGTACGTCAACCCCAAGTCCCCCACGATTGCTATTCGAGCTGGGTACGATTGCGGGCCTGGCAATGGGAGCGTCGTGAAGTTCCTCACGCCGCTGAAAATGTTTGTTTTCGGATCACCGCACTTGTAATAGTACAATGTATTCGGAAGCAAACCTGCGCACCGTCTCACATTCCTTATACACAATTGGCAAGTCTGTCAAATACTTCTCTTAGTAGTCGCGACCTCGAAAAATGTCAGGCTGAAACCATGAGTGCCTCAGGGGACTAGGATTACGGGCACTGACCTGTAATGTGGACGTGGTGGATGATGCCGGACGTGTAGTTCAAGAGGCCAGGAAAGTCGTAAACCTGCGAGTAGACGAGTGATTTTCCCAGCCTGGACTCTGCTTTCAGGTTGCCCTTTTTCCTGCCGTAGCGCACCGCCCTGCCGACGGAGCTCGCATTCAGCGGCGTCACCGTCTTATTGAGTTGCGCTTCGCCTGCAATGCAAATTCTGTATGAAAGCTCAATGCCAGACTTCAACCATTCAGCTCCACTCTGTTGCCATAAACTACATTATCTGTGCTAGTTTATCTTCCTTTGCTCACTTTATACTATGAAATTCATCGATTTCTGCAATTATTGGCAGATTGAGGTTGTGACCAGAAACAGATACAGAATCTGTCGAATTATCCTGTTTCCATTTCAGAAATCCAGCATTCTGATCGCAACCAAGATGAGCTTTCGTCATCCAGGCCCGTTTGCTATCCAGGATTTTGTAGTCGACTACTGTGAAGGGGGTTCATGATGTGACAATGCAGGAGCGACCAATCCTGCATTGAAAGACTTCTGGAGAATTTTGTGATTAGCGCACACTGTGAGGGTTGTGGGTAGCTGAAGAATGGGGAGCCCTAATTGGTGTGACCCTAAATGTGGAGGAGGAATGGGCGTACCAGTGGTCCAGGTGACCCACATGGCATCAGGTGTGGAGAGCGCTAGCGAAATCTGCTCCGGCTCATTGCCTTTTACCGTTCGGACAACGCGGGGATGCTTTGGCTCCAGGTCTTGGCTGCCTTTTCGCAAGGAGACGTCGAACTGGACTGTTCGCGGCGGAAACGGGCCTTGCAGTGTGGTCGGAGTTGCGGCGGCAACAGGAAACGCGACTATCAAAGTGGTCACAATTACTAGCAATGCGATTTCCATTCCAACTCTAGGGTTTCCTTCAACTTTCAAAATTGCACATTCCGTGTATCCTCTAGTGCATTGCAGATGAAACGATCGTAACTGCTGAGGTTATTGTTCACTAAGTTGACATTCTAAAGGAGCATTTAACCCTAACTCGTCGACTGCTGCTATACTCCTGCGGACGTCGTGATCTGCAGTGGATTGTCATTATGAGAATCTTCGACGATATCACTGATTTTTCTGCATGAGAGGCTCAATGCTCGGAAGCATGTGCACGAGTGAGTCGATTAATCTTTGCATAATTGGGTTGAAGGTCTCGTAGCTCTTTTCCTCATTCCAAATGCAGACAAAATGGAGTGCAACCGTCAATTTCTGTGCGAGGAGAATGCTCGAAGGATCGCGCGGATGCCTGCATGCATCGCTCAACTCATTCAGCGACGAACCTCGACTGCACCTGTTTCGCGAAAGACCGTCCCTGACGAGAAGCCAATTGAGGAAATGGAGGTGCCACAAGGAGGTCCCTTCATCTTGAGATCTCGTACAGGAGGGGATTTCCCAGTGTAAATCGACATTGTTCATCTTGCAAGGTGGATGAGAAATCCATGATCTTGGTGTGCAAATTTACCTCGCAGACAGGTATCTCTCTATCTCTCTTCTCCTTTCTCTCTATCTCTCTTCTCCCTTCTCTCTACACTTCTCCACACTATAATAGAATACGTTTTTGTAAATATCCATTCTCCACTATCCAAAGAGAGCTCGCAGGACCCCCAAAAGTCGAAATTAATTGATAAAGTTGAAAAGAATGTTTACTAGAAAGTTATCGGGCAAGGCAGACGCTCGAACGGGCCCTGGCTCCATCGCTCGCTCCTCCCTCCCCTGCGCGTCGCAGCGTCCTCCTCCTCGTGCTGCTCCCTCCTCGCGCGCCGCAGCCTCCTCCTCCTCCCGTCGCATTCTCCTCTTCGACATTCTCCTCTTCGACGCAAGACCTACCCTTGGGCATGGTTTTTCATTTCGTTGCACCGACAGAATTTCTTGAACATGCCTTTTCTCTGCTGCATCTCTACCAATCGGCTGCTCAAATGTTTCGTGTTATTTCACGATCATTCTTCTTCCTTCACTCAGTTTCTCCTTCACTCTCACCATCTGCTTCCGTCCATCTCCAATCTGCGATAGTCGTGTGGAGCATGCGTTAAAATTGGGGATGGGGAGTGTGTGCGTTTCTATATTCCGTCTGGAGCTTTCATTGTTCACACAGAACGCTCGCATTGTTCCAGTCCTCAGAGTGTCAGAATATTTTCTACTCTACTCAAGTAGCTTCTCCGGATAGTTCCCAGCAGGCAATCAATCATTCAGTCTTTAAGAATTCAATTCATTGATCGTCACCACCGTTGCCCTTGCCGGGATATAAGTTACTGTTTGTTGAGCAAAGTAAGGTACCAGGCTCCCAACAGAAGCCTTTTAGTGCAGGAGTGTTTGGTTTTATACACTTATACACGAGGATTCTTGAGCAAGGCCTTGCTTCTTAACCCTTAAACGTCATATGCTTTCCTGATACCACACCCAAAATCTCTTTTAAACTCCATTTTTAGCATCATTCTATTTTTAATTTGCTTGAGCTCTATTCTAAGAAAGTATAGATCTCTTTAAGGTGCTCAGTTTGGAATTCTAAAAATTCCATTTGGTATAATGGAGTGTAAGTTATGAGCAAGATTCTCTCAAAAAAAAACCCAACCCCTCGGGCTGGGTCTGACGTTTAAGGGTTAATCTCTTTGTTAAGGTTGTAATTGTTGATGATTAATCGTTCTGTCTCTGGATTTCTTCATTTAGGAGCTCTATTTGAAACCAAAATGTTGCTTGAGGAGTGATTATTTTACTCTGCATGATGATGTGTACTAAAGCTTTGTGGTTTGGGTTTGAGAGAACCAAATGCTCGAAGAGTTGCAGTTCATTTGTGGAGTATAGGACCAAGGTTGAATTGACAGAGGTTTTGAAGTTGATTGGATAATCATTCAAGCATTTTTGGTTGAAGATAGCCACATTCAATGCATTACGAGTATGGTTGATTATATCTTGGAGGCCTTTTCCGTTTGATCTTAGTTATTGGATTCTGCTCCTATCACTTTTTGTTTTTGAATTTGAAATTAGGATTTGGAGCTTACAAATCACCAACTTTTGCTCTTTCTCTTTATACAATCCACAAGTACTTTCCATTGTTTTTAACTAGAGCCCTCCAAGTTTCTTTGCCCTGTTTACTCACAAATAAGTTCTGTAAACTTAAGATATGCACCTGCAAGAATTTGAGTGAGTTAGATTTTAAATGACCTATGCAATGTATGTATCAGTTTATGTTTGCTTTTGAGGTGTAAGTTTGCAGTATTTATGTTCATGACATACTCACACACAAATGTTACCAATGCATGGAACTCGCACAATGATAGACGATAGACTATTGTGCAATCTGTTTAGATTATCTCAAGGTGACACATTGGCACTTATGTGCTCAAGAATCAATTTGGTTTGTTGACAATGTCAATATGATGCACTAATTTTAAAGTAAAGTGGTTCTAAATCAAGGTAAAATGTAAATTCCAATAAAGTGATAGATGCCCACTTAGCTAATTGTTTGCTACAGTGTCTTCTATAATTTCTTCTTCTTTTTTGTGAATGTCTAATGAGTACATGGGTAACCTAACTCCTACTGTAGGGTTATATTGGTATGTGAGGATTTTGGAGCTCTCACTTCCATACTTTGAAGATTATACCCAGACTTAAAAAAGAACAAATGGAATAAAATTATACATGAGTCTTAAATCAAGTTTATCTCCAATCAACAAAGTATATCTTTGATTGGACTTCATAAGGCCTAAAAATTGCAAAGATTAAAACTGCTAAGAAACTTACTTTTATTGATTGAAACCAAAAAAATTATGAGCGTTTGCTTTTAGAATCTAGGCGGTACAAAGAATTAGACATTGTGCAAAACGAGGAGGCTGTGCATGAATAATTCCCACCTTTTTTTTTGACTGGGATACTTAACATTTGGATTAAATAATTCTTTCCAAATTCACCTTTTTTTTTTGTGTGAGTCCGGAGGACACGAGTTAAGAGAAATAATTGCTTTACAAAATTCATGTGAACGTCAAAAACGGTGATCTAGAAAATGTTCAAAATTCGAGTGCGCACAAGTCCACCTTTGCAACTGCGCATCTTTCGCCGAGAAATTCTAGGTTATTCATTTCGTGAGAAGGGGCTGTCGGCAAACACGTCCCCTCAGAACGCATTGTCCTCGAAGCTCCTCCTTCCTAGGTTTTTGTCTGAGCATACACTTTCAGGACGCATCGTCCTCGAAGCTCCTCCTTCCTAGGTTTTTGTCTGAGCATACACTTTCAGGACGCATCGTCCTCGAAGCTCCTCCTTCCTAGGTTTTTGTCTGAGCATACACTTTCAGGACGCATCGTCCTCGAAGCTCCTCCTTCCTAGGTTTTTGTCTGAGCATACACTTTCAGGACGCATCGTCCTCGAAGCTCCTCCTTCCTAGGTTTTTGTCTGAGCATACACTTTCAGAACGCATCGTCCTCGCAGCTCCTCCTCCGTGGGGTTTCACTTTCAACTTCGAAGCTTCTTCTGCTTCCGTTTCAGCTAGGCAGGTTGTGTGGTGCTAGAATTGTAGAGGACGTAGGTTGACAAGTCGCACAGGCCAGTTAGAGTTCCCAGTGAGGGCTGCCTCCACGCCGTATCTGAGTACGCCATGAATTTCGGGGAGGGAAGTGGAGCTGGATGCCGAGGTAAGAGACCAATCGAGTGGGAAGCCGAGGCAGAAAAAACTGCCGATTGCAGAGCGAAGAGACGCAATGGGCAGAGAAGCGAGCCGGTCATGGGCTTCGACGTGTTTCTGAATCATCGGGGTCCTGACGTGAAAGTCACCTTCGTTGCGCACTTGTATCACGCCCTCAACGACCAGGGGTTGAATCCGTTTTTGGACAAGTACTCTCTGGCGCCGGGGGGCCCTGCCTTCGCATCCATCGATGCCGCTTTGGAGATGGCAAAGGTTCACGTGGCAGTGGTGTCGGCAGGGTACGCGAATTCCAAGCATTGCTTGAGAGAGCTGGTAGCCATGCTGAGGAGCGGCAAGCCGGTGATTCCGGTGTTCTACGATGTGGAGCCTAAAGAGTTGCGTCAAGTGGAGACCGGTGCTTTCGCAGCAGCATTCCAGAAGCACAGATCGAGGGAGGAAGCAGATGAAGTGCGGGAATGGGCTGATGCTCTAGGCAAACTGGCGGACATCACTGCGTTTGTGTTTCGTTCTTCTGATTACCGTGGGTAAGTTACCAGTCATCCAAGTTCGTGCAATATCCTCATACAAGGAATTGACATATTCATGAGTGCTATTTTTGTCCGTTTGTGATGCAGAGATGAAGCACAGTTGATGCAAGATGTGGTTAATGCTGTCTTGCCTCTGGTGCCTCATATTTGTCCATTGCAAGTTGAGAAGTACTTGGTTGGATTGGATGGACATCTGGAGGCATGTGTAAGTGCAGTAAATGCCATGTCGGATACAAGAAGTGTATTGGGGCTTTTTGGTACAGGTGGGGTTGGCAAAACATGTCTTGCCAAGGTGGTGTACAACCATTTGATTACCCATGGGGAGTTCAAAGCTGCATGTTTCTTGGAGATTGGTCAAACTTTACGTTCCAGCAAGAAAGGAGTGAAATTAGGGTGGCTACAAAGTTTGCAAGCACAATTGTTGTGGGATCTTTTGCATGTAGGGGAAGAGAAACGAAAACGACAAGGCTATGAGTATTGGTTTGACAAACTATCAAGTGTGGGTCGAGTATTGATTGTCTTGGATGATATCCAAGACAAAGATCATTTCGACAAGCTCATTCCAATTGCAGATGCTCTTGCAGAAGGAAGTTGTATCATTGCCACTTCTCGCGATCGACAGTTTTTGAATCTTATTTCATTTGATGGACACTTTTTGAAGCGCATTGATGGGAATGCAAAGTTTTACCTCCATGAAGTGACACCATTAGGTAGAGAAGACTCTGTGAAACTCTTCAAGTGGCATGTATTTGGTGGTGAGGAACCTCCTGAGGAGTTCAAGACCTTGTTAAGTGGTGTGAGCCAAAAATATGGTGGTTTGCCTTTGGCATTAAAGGTAGTTGGACGTGGATTGCATGGCAAGACGTCAGATGAACAACAACGACGTTTATGGCCAGAAGCTATGGAGGCACTAGGATATGATGACGTAAGAAAAGCATTGAAGTGGAGCTATGATTGCCTATCAAAAGCAGAGAGGATAATGTTTGTGGATATTGCTTTCTTATGTTGTGGGTGGAGAAAGGATGATACTTTACGGATTTTGGAAAGTTGTCGAGATTGTTCATCATGCTGTGGGAACAAGTCACCTAATACTTCTTTGGAACGCCTCATCGACAAGTCTTTGGTCACTCTTGACTACAATAATCACATCAATATGCATGCTCTTGTACAAGAATTGGGGTTATATATTGGAAAGAAGAAGAAGAGCCACTTGGTCATGGAGGTGATGAATTTTAGAGTAAAGGTAAGTTTTAAATCATTTCTAATGTTAATATTGTTGTTTGAAAGTTGTTGTTGTTATTTGAGCTCGAACTTATTTAACTTGGTGATGGTGGGCTTGTTGGATAGAGTAAATGAATTGAGATACTAGTTGATGCATGATTGTACTTTGATCAGTTTAGTAACCATGTGGTAATTATCTATGTTGTACAGGATGGAGAGAAGGTGAGGGCATTGAGACTTGCCAATAATGGTGGAGACTTTGAGGTGAATGTGGAGAAATTCAAAGAGATGCCCAATTTGCATTTCCTTGTCATGAATGGATGCGTCCTATATGGGAACAGTAAGGACATTTTTGAAGAAGTGCGGTACTTGCAATTGATAAATTGTACAATCGAGCACCAACTATTTGTACCCGAGTTTATCAAGTTGGTATCATTGGACTTGTCTTATAGTTCGAAGCGCACGGGATCGGACTTTTCATTGGAGGTATGTTGTTTCACCATTGTTGATTGAGTTGAGGAACTTCTTAAAACAAATCATAAATTGGATAAAATGATCTTCAAAGATATAAACAAATGTTATACATGAATCTCAAATGTTATAACCTCGGAGGAATGTTTTATTGTTAAAGTTTGGTAGTCCTAGTTATTGTTGTTATTTAAACTTGGGCACTTTTCCAGGCTTGCCGAATGCTACGCGACCTGAATTTAGGCTATTGCGATTGGATCACAAGTCTGCCATATTCCATCGGGCACTTGTCAAGACTGGAGAAGCTCAGTTTGGACGGTTGCTCCAATCTGCGGGATCTCCCGGATTCCATGAACGACCTTACATCTTTGAGAGACCTCAGGTTGATGTGGTGTAAAAGTTTGGGAGCACTACCAAAGTTCATCACTCACCTCGATTGGAGCTCATATGGTTGTGAAGTGACTTGGAAGAATTCTCCTCCGACTATCGTCGCCATTTGTAACCGTAATGAGGACTGGTGGTTTGTAGGGCCTCCAGATTTGAGAGGAGCAATCAAAATCAACCTTAATCCAGTTATCGGATTTTCTCAGTTTGTAGGTCTTGTCAACAATAGTATTTCAGGCACATGTGTAGTGGTTGCAGACTTTGGGACACCAGCAACAGAAGCAATGCTTCGCCATTTGACCCTTCCATTTACTTCTTCACCTCTCTCAAATATAGACAAAGTTGAGCAGATTCTAGAGGAGGAGTTGGGAGAGGGAGCCCTAAACGATATTGCTTTGCAATTATGAGGCCCACAGATTGAGAGTGATTAGTGTACAAGTATAGCTTGATCAATTACCTCAAGTATGTAACAAATTTCCAACCCGAAAGTTGTAGCAAAATTTATATTTTCAACATGTGTGATAGTTTCTTAATCATTTGAGCTCAAAAATCACAAGGTATAGTGATCAAGGTCAATGTTATGAATGAGTGGCTCATTTTATTTTCATCAATGCAATGTCTAACCCCCAAATTTTCTAGGCTTCTAGCTTACTTTTAGTCTAGGAAGTATCAATTTCAACTGGACAATCTTGTAATAATCGTATTTAAGCACAAAATCAAATTTAGGTCTCATAGAGCCTCAGTGAATGTTGAGGCTATTTAAAATTGCGAAACTCCACCATTTTTCCGACCAACAAGGATATGAGCAATTCAAGGTAGGCATCCTCCATGTGCGTGCAGAACAAAATCTTGCTTTAATGAAAATTTGATCACCTTGCAATTATCTTTGATGAACTCCTAGTGTACATGTAGGAGGGTGTTCGATTGTTGGTCAACCTACATTGGTCACTTTTAAAATTTGTGACTATTATTGTAAGTGCTCATAAATACCTTAAAAATAGAGAAACTTCATCTTCTCTCCTTGCTAATCATTGAAGATAAGGAAGACTTTGAATGCACCAAAGTAAGTATTCATACTTTGACCCACTTGCAATTAAGAATCACCAACTACAAAGTTGTTCACCATTATTTTCATAACATTTTTAATCAAATAAAATTATAGAAAGTTTTGGTCCCTCAAATGAGAAGTTTGCATTGGTGAATATGACCCCAAATGCTACAGAAGAATGTTATTAAAAGATGAATATCTTACACTAAAAAGTATATCATATACTCAAGACACCTCCAGACATAGGATATGAAGGAATACGATACGCAGTTTATAAGTGTAAAACTCTAAAGTGAGCTCAGTCACAAAATTTCATTACAATCGTAAAGAAGTCGCTAAATATGCACTGCACAAATCTCAATGTACAAACTATTCCACTTCACATCAACTATCGAAGCCTTTAACCCTTAAACGCCCAAGCAAGCCCGAGGGGCTTGATTCCAACAGAATCTTCCCTGTAGCTCTCACTGTACTCAACTTCTCACTTATATTTTGATGTCAAACTGGTCACCGTCTTATGATGCATTCAAAAAGTGAAATTTTACAATTCAAATCACAATTTGTATGTATGATTATATGGTTTGAAAGGATTGTGGTAGGTAGGTTGGGGTTGTACATAACCTTGTAGGAGGTTGCAAGCTCATCATTGATTGGTTCATTCATGGTGCCCAAGTTCGAAAAGTGCACTATTCATGATGCCCAAGTCCAAAAGATGCTGTGATCCAATTTTGGGCTGCCCGTTTTAGACCCCATGGGCGTTTAAGGGTTAAAAGTCTATGCCACCAAAGGGCCAGGAAGATTGAACTTCTTCTGCCATCCCTTACATATCATCTCATCTAAAGAGTTCGTCTTCTTGAAACTTGGACGCTCCTCCAGCAACTGCACACCAATACCTCACTCTCAATTAATGTATGTAACATTCACTCCTTTCACATGTGAATTGCATTCTCCAAACAGAATTGCAGAACAGGGCTTAGTCTTTTAAAAGAAAGTGTGTCAATGTTACAACAAGAAAACAATACCTCAATGTAGTTGAGCAGGACTGTGAATTTGGCTGGGATTTTGAACTTCATGAAGTGAGCAAGTGCCACTCGCATGTGATGCAGCTTCGGAATCAGAGCATAGTCAGAGTCGGAAGGATTTGCTCCACCAATGTAAGGACCCTGCACCAGAAGTATAGTCTCAGAACTACAATACTGTTTCATCAAAGAAACAACAATGTCTCTAAAGTAAAAACAATCATGTTGTAGGAAATGAAAGAACATTGTCCACCTTCGCTCTGAGGTGCTCGTCCAACGCCGCCAACTCCTTCATCAACTCGTCCTTGCTGAGATCATCAGGCTTCTGGCTCTTCAAGTAACTCGTGAAAGCTTGAAAAAGGTTCACTCCCCTGTCGACAGAATTTAAATTTAGGACGACTTAAGCTTTCCCCACATCGTATTTGATACTTCATTTTGACTATTCATGCATTTATGACATAGAAGCTTACACTTGTTTGTACTCCTGGGGAGTAGCCAACGAAACGGAATACTTAGTCTCCAGATGCTCAGCGATCTTATCCGAGTCTTGAATCCATTCTTCCCCATCACGAAGCACCGGCATCAAGCCCTTAGGGTTCTTCTCCATAAACCTGCAATCCAAAATTAATAAGCACATACACACATAGAATCATCCAACGCAAGAATTAGGATTCGAACAAGTACCAGTCAGGCTTATTGTCACCCTCCTCGATGTAAGTCGCTGTGTAAGGCAGCTTTTTCTCTTCTAACTCAATGTAAATCCGCTGCGAGAAAGGACCTGTACCCAAACAATCATGCTCACGTTAGCAGTAAAAACGTATGCTCCGAAATTCTACGATGCTATGTTCAAGAAGGAAGAGAGCTCACAATCGCCTCGCTCCTTGCTGGGACTGCCAGATCCAGACTTGGCCTTGCCAAAAGCTTCCAAATCGATACCAGCCATGGCGAAGAATGTGGGTTTCTGATGTCTTGAAAGTTGATGATACTGTATATTGATCAAACAAAAGAAATGAATTAGCGATATTGGCATACATGAGACCCTAAACCACAACTGGAATGTAGCAGTTACGGATTGTTGTGGATGTTTTCGATGATCTTGTGGGAGACAGAAGTTGAAGGTGGATTATATGAAGCGCGGAGGACATGGTGGCTGATCTTTGAGGAGGAAAAGAAAAGAAAGTGCGAGCTGTGAAGTGAAAGAGAAGGCCACTTGGCGACGATCGGAGGTTGTGAAGCTTTCAGTTTTCCAAGGTGTGCTTTTGACACGCCTTCCAACACCATTTGCTTACCATCCAAGCATGTTTGATCTGTATCTACCGACCTCGCTTCTTAAGAAATAAAGCCGTTGGGAAGAAGGCACGGGCCATCACCATCGGCTCTATGATCCGTGACTTGCCGGTTGATCTCCACTCAGAATCTTGTGGGCTTTGTGGTAACGAAGCACAGTGCAAAACTCCGCAAACTTGGGTCTCTCTTTTGGATCCTTGGAGACACACTTGTGCAAATAGAAGGCAAGATTCCGAGGGCATTTCGATGGGAACTAGACCTCATCGTCGAGCTTAGCTGATCCAGTGGCAACACCGTCTAAGCCACGAATCGAAAAGTGCCTGGAGCAAAACAGTGGGCATTGGTAAACACCAAACGCGTACTCGTAGCTTTCGCCACCTTCACCGAACTGAACTGTGTCCCGGTTCCGTCGTCCTTCTAACCCGTTGTCTGAAACTTCAACGTGCACAACTTCCATGCTCTTGTAGAATCCGCCGACAAGCATGTTAGAGCACTTGAGATTGTGGTGGTCATGAACAGGGTGACTTTGCATGTACCTTATCCCTTCGACGACCTGAACAAGGATGGTGAGCAACAACACGGCGCTCAACGACTTTTCCTGTTTCTTTCGCAAAAACTGCATCACATTTGTTTGCATCATCTTCTTGGCCACATACTCAGAGCCCATAAATTCCCATGCGTCGAACATTTGTACCACGTGTGGATGTTGAAGGCTTGCTAGTTTGATGAAATCGTAAGCCAGCTTCTTACTTGACACGGCCCATGATACTGGTCGTTGGTGGAAAACTCCCCTTGCATATGTTTCTGATAGTTAAAATGAGTTGGACCCATGATTAGGGCCATCGGGACCTTCGTCCCACAGAAGTTTATCAACCGTGAATGGATCCCCGAAAGAATCTGGGAGCTCCTCGAACATCGAAATTATCGCAATCCTGCCCTGGAATTACCGACTGCGATCACAATCTCAGCAAAAGGAAGATGACAAAAATCGAAGCAACGTTTGTCGATTGGAATCACATGCTCGACTCCAAGTTTCCTCGTCCGGGTCCTCGAACCGGAATTTGGAAATCTCCTCGAAGGCGATAAGAGTTGAAGAATACTTCATCATCTGCACACAATGTCATCATCTGCACACAATGGCTGAAGATTTTTTGCAACTTAATAGACAGAAAGCTTCGTCGGTGGCAGTTGGTCCACCCTGAAATCCAGTGGCAGGCCATTAACAACTTCCCAACAAAACCTCCACCTTCTTCAAAACGTTGAACACTTCAATGAACAATGTGCTGTTGTTCAGATTGTTGGAAAGTAGGTGTAGTTGCGCTTGAAACTCGCCAAGGATGGGTTCTAAGTGGGCTGCTCGTGAGGTGTACATACGCTGACCTATTGTTGCCCCTCCACTGACGAAGTCATCGATAGCGCGTCTCACGTCGTCTCCTAGTTGGATCAGCATCTTGCATCCGTGAGCATTGAAAAGAGGATGGACGATTTGTATTTCAAATAGAGGAGACATAGTAGCCTCCTTCATCAAGTCATCATCTGGATCTCGGACTTCCCTCTTCCACGATGGAATCCTGAGTAATCACCACACAAGAAAGTATGAGCTTTTGACTGATTCCTCACCCAATTCCATCTGTGCAGTGCTCTGGACCAAAATACACTCGGAAGATTCTTGTCAAAATGCCAAAAAGTGCTCATTGAAACAACATGAGCGATCCATATCGTATGATGGAAAGTTACTCACTCTGTTTCAATATCCTCATTCCAAACTTGAGCATTGAGGCTGTACGACCTGGGTAATCATCACCAAACAAACTCTGTAGCTCGAAGTTATGATAGACCACCCAACTGAAACATATCCACATCAGAACGTCTCGATGCTACTTTGAAGAGCTCCGGTGCTGGCCAACTCGGAATGCCATGTCCATACACCCAATCAGGTACGGGTCTGTCGTGGTGGCATCGTGGTCACATCGGATGGCCTTGCCCAAATCCCGAATTGTGTGGTAGGTTACATAGACATTCATCGACTTCAGATCGAGATGTGCAATCCTTTGTTGTGGATGTAATGCAATTCCTCAGCAATCTTCAACATCACGCTCACAATCACATCCGGATCCACATACATGTCCAGATTCTGGATATGGTGACGAGAATCCCCTTTTCATGCATATTACAGGAAAGAATTTGGTTAAGTCTGCGAAAATGGATTGAGTTAGTTTTTGCGACGAGCATAGCCGATGAGGAGCACAACGTGAGGATGCATCAGATCCTTCATGATGGCGGCCTCTGCTTGCGCAAATTCATCACTGGGGAAGCTTTTCATCACGCACTCCTCCCCATGCCATCTGATGCACATTACGTCTTTGAAAATGCTTTTGACAACCCCCACCATCACTTACTGGATGACATTATCTGAGTGATCCCGTCTCATCACATGCTTGGCGAGCGCAAGATCCACCTTGTCCAAGATCCTCCCGGTTACCACGTCAGCTGTCTGCTGTACCATCCGCCTCACATTGCACATGAGTAACGAACGATCTTCAAGCACTATCGATTTCCATGGTGCTCCGAGCTCAGATCTGCTTGATGTGTTGTCGAGTGCAATGTTAATTGCGCCTTGCAAGTCGAGGAGCACGTCGCCGAATGCTTCAGTACCATCTCCCATCCAGAATGTCTCACTCCCTCTCACATCTTCGGCTTACGACACGCTCTGCATTCTCCACTGCGAAAGCAATATGGCGGAGTACTGACCCAACCCTGTCGCCCGCCACCGTTGGCATTACTGAAGTCTCGATTCACGGTTGGATATTTGTTGTGAGTTCCTGTACCAAGTACCTGCACTTCTCTTTGTCGAAGGCAATTGTCCTTAATGGATTTCCATCTTCTGTTAACGTCCGGAATACGTGAATCCGCTTCAACATGAGTTTCAGGTGATAAGCAGCACTCCTCATTTCTGTGAGGTCGTCAGCATGCCAAGTTCCCACGAGAACAAGTTAGCCAGAAATGAAGCCAAAAACGTTGACAATTTCCTCAAACCACAACATTTCTTAACGATTCGGTTCTCCTTACGATTTTTAAACCAATCAGGACTGTGGTTTAATTTTCAACAGATGACGCGGTAAATGGCGAATCACGTGAAACACACACACACACACACTCACATTCTCAATCGCAGCATTTGGAAGGAAGAAGTCATCACTCACTTAATGTACTAGAAAAGGTGGGAACCAGTGACCCCACACACTGTCGGCACGGCGATGGCAACGGAGACAATTGACAATCGAGCTGGATTTGCAACAAGAAGTGCTTCCAATTCCTAGAAAATACCATTCCAGAACAAACTTTTGGAACTCAAGTGTCTTCCTCTCGAAGCTGTGAAGATGATGAGCCACAGATTCATCATCGGCACCTTTCAGAACAGGCTTCTTCGCAGATCCATGGCTGGTTGTAACTACTCACTTGGCATGGCGACAGCAGCACGAGCTGTCAGAGATTATCCAACAATATCATATGTTGTTTGAATCTTCGAAGGCAAGCACATACCGACATGGGCACAAAAGTCGAATAACGGTCAACTCCCGGGTAGCAAAAAACTTACATCAGATTAAATGAAGGGCCTGACGCAATCGTTACGTTTTCGACCTGGACGGGAAGCCTCCAAGCTAGGACCAGACCTGGCTATGGAAACAAGGAAATTCCACATTGCGAAGGCACCAGATTGCTGCCATGGCTGCAGGACGAGGTGAGCCGAGGAGGAAATGTCGTGTGGTTTTCGATCTTCACTGAATGATAGTGATGGTGTGCACTTCGAATTGCAGACTTGGAGCAGCTTTCACAAATTATTATTTTTCATTTACGGTATAGTCAACATATATTATCAACGTTTTATCAACGTGGCAATGCCGTGCGTGCATACTAGAATTATATAATTATGTAAAGAAAGGCCACTCATAACCTAAGAGGAACACCATCAATTCTCCAAAATATTAAGTTGTCTAACACTAAGGAATCCTTGCCTTGTATATCTGGCCTTGAAGGCTAATTGTGGACATTTAATAAATCCAAACAAGGTTCTGTAAATTGGATGAGGTTCCCAACTCACCAAATGTCTGGTTAACAAATATTAAGTTTCAAGAAAATTCTTTAATTGGTTTGCTAGAGCTCCTCAAAATTTGGAATTGACCATAGATATCTTGAAAATCAATATCTCTATATGTAGGAGCCAAATTCCCGATCCAATCACTGCCCCCACCTCTACAAAAATACTCCCTTCTAATATCACCTCATGCGCTTAAATTGGTACGACGATCCTTGAGATCATAGAAGAACAAATAAACAAACTATTTGCCTTAAGTATATGATAGATGTGATTTTAGCCAATCATATCAATTTTCAATCACAAATAGTGAGAAATATACTTTTTTATTGGTTCTCTTTCACCATATTCATCTAATTTAAGCATTAGGATTTCACATTGTCTTTTGAGAAAAATTTCACAAGAGTCACGGAATGCAATTTCTATAATACATCTAAGTTTCTCGTCAAACCTCTTGGGCCTTTAAGACTTAAGTATGGTAACGCTTCAATATTTCTAATCAAATGAGAAGAATTGTTTCTTAAGAGTTAATGAATATATGAAACTTCTATCATCCGACATACTTTGTGTTTTCCAAAGCTCGTAGGGTGTTTGGTCAAATCTTTCATTGTTCTTATTACTTCCACCCATAGTATCTTAAGTACCATCCTGATACTATCTTTAGTACCATGTAAACGCATATTTAAACTTAAACTGAAACTTTCAACCAATAGATATCCACTTTTTATGCAATTCTAATGTTCAAAGTTGGTCATCCAAAACATTTTTTGGGCAAGTTTTAGATTAAAGACTCTACTATCTTCAAAAGGACTTAATTGATGATTCTTGCCTCAAATATTCTTATTATGTTCATTTCCATGTAGTTAACTAATTTGAGTATGTGCATGCATGCAGAGTTTTGAGACCAACTATCCCTTTTGTAGTCTCCATGCATAATATTTTCCGGAGAAGGTGTATAGACAAAAGGTACACCTTAGAATCTTCTAAACCACAAGCAATTACTTTGAAACAACACAACAGTTACAAGATCTTACAGTTGCATGATTGACATCATGCAATAGTACCTTAGTTTAATTAACCTTGTAAACGTAGGATGTGTAGTTACTTGGAATGAGGACGATAAGATGAAAGATATAGAGTTTGACAAAATAGAATGTGCACAAGTAGGGTGAAACCACCTAAAACGAGCACCCAATATTCTTACCTTCAAAAAATTTCACCCCACCTTGCATGTACCTCATGCGTATACATTTAGGATCCTCGCTTTTAGGTTTCCAGCTCTAAATATTTTATTAATTATGTGTTTCTTACAAAAAACCACAAAAATAGGGATAGTTCATCTTTTCCATCTTTCTTAAATTCTTGAAAACTAGAAACTCACTCACTTCATCACTCCTATTTTAAGATTCATTGAATTTTCCTTAAGTGCACGACCATACTTAGTGGTTTCACCAGAGTGGTTTTAAACCAAGACACTTTGAGGTTCATAAATTGACAAGGACCTCTTTGAGGTTGCACTCAGAAGCAACTTGTGAGTCTCATTTAGGGCGAGTTTCCATGTAAGCCCACCTCTATCCTGGTTAACCGGTTATTCAACAGTAAATCAACTTTGTAACTTTGTAATCAACTTTAAGCTTTATAGGGTTACAAGGATAGGATTACATGAACATTGGCTCCTACACTTATGGTACGTAAAACCGAAAATGAACATGATGGTATTCATGGTTCTCAAAGATAGTTCTCTAGCTTGAACTTCGGAAAATTCACATTTATGAAGATTCACAACTTTGCAAACATTTGATTGTTACTACACAAGGTTATTCTGTTAGAACATGTATTTCGTTATAATGGAAATATTCAAATTCTCACTTCAATGACAATTCAGCTTGAGTCGAGCAAAATGTACACACAGATTGGGTACTTCACTGAAATTGTACAAAACAACCAATCACCAATAATTTTACATGGCCCTATCTCACTCAAATTTTGTCTAAATTCAGCATGTGAGGTGTTTTTGGGCATCAAAAGAATGAGCATATGTCAAAAATACCTCATATGCCCAATTTGGACGGAATTTGAGTAAGATATGGCCATTTAAAAATATTGGTGATTGGTTTTTTTGTCCTCAGTGAAGTACCCATTCTGTGGGTACATTAGTTCGACTTGAGCTAAACTGTATTTTCCCAAAATCATTGAATATTCTCATTATAACGAACTACATGTTTTAGTATTAATCTTAATTGCTAACCAAAGTACTAAATGTTACTAAGACATCCCCTTAGAGTTACAACATTAATCTTGAAAGCATAATAGTAAATGCAAGAGCATGGAAGTTTCTTTGGAAGTGAAAACATTCATTGATGCAATTGAACCTACTCGCGAGACCCGAGGTTCCTCTAGCGATTTCCTAATTTTGTAAATGCCATTGCTCTATCTCTCATTTGAAGAGTTTAAAAATCAAAGGTTGCAAACTTCACTCTCCTTATTGAGATACATTCTAATCCATAGGTATTATTTACGATTGAGTTGACCAATAGGGGCAATATTATTTTGATTCCAATAATAGGTTTATTTGAAACCCCAAGGCCCCGCCATATGGTTCAATCGGTGGGGAAAAAAAATTTAAAAAAAAAAAAAAATAAAAAAAAAATGCAACAGCAACCCAAATTTAAACATAAATCTCAGATCCGTTGAGAAATAGAATAGGAAGTCTCTTTCGATAATTGGAACAAACCTACATATGACACTAATCAACTAATCAACAACTCTTGTGTAAGTTAGTCTTCTCTAAGCTTTGCTCAACCATTCTTGTACAATAGATTTCTTGAAGCCTTTGAAGCCTTTGACCAATCTACTGTAAATACGTATGCTAACTTGAAATACAGCCATTTTCCGGACCATGTCCATTGTAACTGTGCCCACTCCAGTGACTACTGTAGAGGCAGTCGGCAAACATGTCTAGTCAGGCGCTCCGCTTGACCCGCTCCTACACAACTCATGGTCCTCGCAACTCCTCCTCCGTAGGGTTTCACTTTCAACTTCGAAGCTTCCTCTGCTTCCGTTTCAGCTAGGCAGGTTGTGTGGTGCTAGAATTGTAGAGGACGTAGGTTGATAAGTCGCATAGGCCAGTTAGAGGGGTAGACTGTAGTATCGACGACCTCCAGGCCATTGCCGGAGACTTCACCGGGTGACCCTTTTGGAGCGGATGAGGGACATGCTCGATGGAAGATGAAGGGTACTGAACGTCGATGAAGGAAGAGCCTCATTTGGAAGGAAGGAGTCTCGACGGACGATGCAAAGATCCAAAGATCGGAGTCCAATCGACCCCTTCGGAGCTCTTGCCCCGCCACCTCCGCACCTCTCCTATTTTAGCAAAAAGAAGCTTGTGTCCTCGGAACGCTTCACATGTTTTATAATGTTTTATAATTGGATAAATATTACTTTAACCCTTTATGGTCCCTATTCAAGATTGTTTTCAAAGATTTGTTATAAAATGGTCCATGAATCACGAAAATGGACTTGATATACAAATCAAATTTGTAGATGTCAATGTGAAGATAACATCCAGACGGTTAATTTCGTCATAATCATTGTTATTATTTTAAAAATAATTTTTCAAGCTTCTCTTAAAATTCAATTCAAAATCCAAAATTAACATAAAAAAATATTAAAATATTGTTATGAAATTAGAATAACATGCACTACAAGATGGGATAGTTTGCATTATTTGATCCTACATGTTATGAATAATCATATATTTAAGATCTCACTTTTTGAACTAGGAATGAAACTTGACCTAAAGCTCTATGGAGGCTTGGTAGTGAGATAGGATCACCGAAAGAGAAATTGTAACTTATTTAGACTTTTTAATCAATTCAAATGAAGTGGTGAAATGGTTCATCAATAAATTCTAAAAGTACTTAAATGTTTGCTATTGTGGCTTGCGAAAAGGCAATATGAAGTTCAATGTGGCTAAATACATTTGTCACCCCTTGAAAGGATTTTGTGTTCAAACATTTGTCAACTCTTGAAAGGGCAACATTTGTCAACTCTTGAATGGACAACATTTGTCAACTCTTGAAAGGATTTGCCCTTATACCTTGTTAATAGTCAATGTATAAGCCTCCAAGCAAGTTCCATGTCTAAATTGTCATGTCCAGACGGACAGACACACAAAAAACACCCTTCTTCCTTACAATTATTTGAAATTTGTATTTGTAGCAAAAACTTTGAAATACAAAAGCAATAAGTATGTAATTTTTTAAATTGAATTAATACATATTCTTTGAAGCAATTTGATGACTACAAATAACCAATTTTTAAAAGAGTGATATATAATGTGGACATCGGCTATGTAATATTGATGCGTTAGTCCTATGAATTTTTATCATTCCATCACCTTCATACGGTTTATATTAGAAAATAAAATTGTTAATTATCCCCAACCCATTTATCTATTTTTCTACAACTTTTCAAAGTTTCGGTGGTTTTAAATACTTGCAAGTAAAACCCAGCCTATAGACCCGTATGTCCTATGATTTATTTTTTCGTTTCCATAATTTTAACAAGGTAAAATTTGCTTGTTAAATATTTTAAATTATTTCTTGTCCCCTCTTTTGTATTTTTCCTCTATTATTTAAAGTTTTGGTCACTTCAGCCACTTCCAAGTAATTCGGGAAAAATAGATCCCATTTTCCTAAAATAATTTTGATGATCCCATACTTTTGTAAGGTCCATAAGAGCTAGTCCACATATCAAAACATCTTTTTTTAGTCTTTCAAAACTCCTCAAAAATCGGAATCGACCATAAAATGGTTGGTTGAGCTCTTACGGGGTTAACTGGCCGTTATTGCCACTTTAAACCCTTAACCCTTAAGCGGGCCGAATGTCGAAAAACGACATTTTGGATGACACCAACTTTGGAGAGCCATAACTTCTTCATCCGGACTCCGTTTTGGACGAAATCACTTGGGTTGGGTCCCAAATCAAGTCTAGTTCATGTATTAGAAATCTCAGATCCATACAATGAAGTATGAATTAATGGCATGCATTTCAGTGACAGCAGCCTAGTTTTAGACATTTTTTCCTTTGTAAAATTTAGGGCAGTTTTCACCATTGCAGGGCCATAATTTGCACAAAGAAATTTTTCTCATGGTTTTTTTTTGTTCAAGGATGCTACTGAGATGAAGGTGAACAACATTCTAATTGGTGACTTTTTCATTGCAATAAGTCTAATGGTAGCATTTTCACTTTAAAGTGAAAATCATGAAATTATGTGATCATTTTTGAGTATTAATACATTATGATCTCGCAATCTATGAAGCCTCATGACTCAAAATTTGACCCACATGATGTTCAATATGTCTACGACAAGATTGTACGGTTGAGATTTGGATAACACACTTTTACCTCCACCTATGACAATGCTTTTGAGGATGTGTTCATTTTACTACAAATGAGTCAAACCATTTAGGGGTTAAGCATACACTTAAGGGTACATGTCTGTGATTAGTTTTTTAAAACTTTAGTGTCTAAACTTCTTTTTTTTATGCACAAATATTATTATTTCTAAATATAATTTAAGCCAATCATATCAATTTTCAATCAAGGTTTAAAAACATAAAATTCACAAACTTGACAACTTCTATTTCTTGAACTTAAAAGTTGAATATAAAACATTCAATTTCTAAATTATAATCAAATTTGCTTTGTAATTTTATTTTTGAAAATAATAAACACTTATTGAATGATGAATTTTTTCCTCATATTAGGAAGTTATGATCGTCCACTTTATTAGGTCGAGGTATTTGGATTTAAAATTTCTTATTTATATTTATATATGTGAAGAATGATATTTCCAATCATTCCCTAATTTGAACTTCCAACATCATTTTTTTTACATAATTGGACAAAAAAATAAGATTGAAGGTTAACAATGTTAAGTCATTTTTTTAATTTATTAAACCGGACCAAGGATAGGATGATATTGTACAATATGTTCTATTAAAGTGAAAAATGCACTACCAACATTTTGAACATACTTTCGTCGCCATAGATATTCTGCAAAATAACTATTATAATGTTTCTTTACTGTACCATATTGCGGTAAAGAACGTTTTACTGCACTCCATGTTCCTTCGATGGTATTAGTATGCGCTCCCGTATTTGGATCACGAAAATGTAAGGAGTGATTCACCGTTTCGTGCGAATAGCCTAAATAACACAAGCGCTCCCTGTTATAACCACGCCAACAATCGCTAATAATAGTACTTCCGGGTTCGACAAATTTTACAATTATTTCTTCTAATGTTTCCGCCGTTCGATTAGGGACACATGTTAAAAAAATATTATCCGATCCACGTTCGACACCTCCAAAAACCCATTGTCCTTCTACTCGCCTACCACGATTATATTTCCTTTTTCCAAACTTACTTTCATCAATCTCCACTATTTTTCCTTCACCTCCAATTCTATCCACATCTTCATCATTTATTACTAGTAAACAAATCTCTCTACAATAATTATACCAATCTACGGTTGTATGAGAATCTCCAATGTTACCATGGACAAGAGCTACCATTTGACTCGTTTTAGTAGCCCAACAATACATTAGAGTAAGTGCTTGTTGAAGGGTTAACTTGGATTTCTCAAAAAATGTCCCCGTTCTTCTTGATTTTGTTTTTCTACAACCAACCCGTCCACATCTCCATATAAAACCATCTAACCTCCTTCTCTCTCTTACTTTACCCATAACCATACCACAAGCTTCACAATCCATCCTAACTGGAAGTAGTTGCAAATCCTGAGCAAAAGCAATACAAGATTCCAAATTCTTAGTTCTCTCTGTAAACTCGTGCATTGTAATTGTGGCCATTTTTTAATTTTTTCTATATAGTGTGAGGTTTGGGTTAGGAACAAAAAAAAAAATCAAAGTTATACACAAAAAAACAAAAAAAATACAAGAGGGAAAATAATTATATATAACTTAATTAAATCTACAAATTTAGTTACTTTACAATCCACTAAATATTTTTTTTAGAGAATTAAAAGTACAAATAATTAAAGAAAAATATTAGTAAAAAGAAAAAACAAAATAATAAAAAGAACCAACAATTCAACAATGAACAACCAACAATTTTTCAAACCGCTATGCACAGAACAAGTGTAAGGAGCAATTATTTGCGATGAAAGAGCAAGGTTAGATCTAGCAAAACTAAACAGTAAAAAATGTGGATTGTGAAGGAGTGCCCGGAGTTGCCAAATGTGTCCAGAGCGCGATGCCGAAGTGTTGACACTGTCTCGGTAGCAGGTTGCGGCGATGTCTCGATAGTAGGTTTCGGCACAGTCTCGGTAGCAGGTTTGTCGATCGATGAGATCACCGCGCCGGCGCCCTATGGTGCTCTACAGCTCCCGATGTGCTTAGCTAATCTCTTGTTTATCACTAAAAACATGAGTGAGAGACAATTGTCAACAAAGAATGAGAATAGACAGAAAGAGGTCGGAATGCTGTGCTACCTGATCTGTAGAAGTAGAAATTTATATAAATCAGATTGACCGTTATAGAACGGTTAGAAACGGCTCTCCGAAGTCTCGATGTTCTCCATTGACGAAAAGTGAATGACTGGAGAAAAACAAAAATGAATGTCTCTTCACAATACAAAGCATCCATTCGATTTTCATCATCGAACATCCTTGCGAATGGGGTCACCCGACGCTCCTCCGGTGATAGAAGGAGGAGGTCGCTTCTGCTACATGTGTCCCCAAGAAGCACAGATCGAGAGAGACAGCAGATCAAGTGGGCGAATGGGCTGATGCTCTTGGCAAACTGGCGGACATCACTGCGTCTGTTTTTCGTTCTTCTGATTACCGTGGGTGAGTTACGTGCCTTTCTAGAAAGTGCAATATGCTCATACAAGGAATTTATATATTCAGGAGTGCTTTTTTCGTCCGATCGTGCTGCAGGGATGAAGCAGAGTTGAAGCAAGATGTGGTTAATGCTGTCTTGCCTCTGGTGCCTCAATTTCGTCCATTGCAAGTTGAGAAGTACCTGGTTGGATTGGAGGGACATCTGGAGGCATGTGTAAGTGCCGTGAATGCCATGTCGGATACAAGAAGTGTACTGGGGCTTTTCGGTACAGGTGGGGTTGGCAAAACATGTCTTGCCAAGGTGGTGTATAACCACCTAGTTACCCATGGGGAGTTCAAAGCTGCATGTTTCTTGGAGATTGGTCAAACTTTACGTTCAAGCAAGAAACCCATGAAATTAAAGTGGCTACAAAGTTTGCAAGCACAATTGTTGTGGGATCTTTTGCATGTAGGGGAAGAGAAACAAAAACGACAAGGCTATGAGTATTGGTTTGACAAACTATCAAGTTTGGGTCGAGTGTTGATTGTCTTGGATGATATCCAAGACAAAGATCATTTCGACAAGCTCATTCCGATTGCAGATGCTCTTGCAGAAGGGAGTTGTATCATTGCCACTTCTCGTGATCGACATCTTTTGAAGCTTATTTCTTGTGATGGTCACTTTTTGAAGCGCATTGATGGGAATGCAAAGTTTTACCTCCATAAAGTGACACCGTTGGGCAGCGAAGACTCTGTGAAGCTCTTCAAGTGGCATGTATTTGGTGATGAGGAACCTCCTGCGAAGTTCAAGACCTTGTTAAGTGGTGTGAGCCAAAAATATGGCGGTTTGCCTTTGGCATTGAAGGTAGTTGGATGTGGATTGCATGGCAAGACGTCAGACGAACAACAACGATGTTTATGGCCGGAGGCTATGGAGGCACTAGGATATGTTGACATAAGAAAAGCATTGGAGTGGAGCTATGATTGCCTATCAGAATCAGAGAGGGTAATGTTTGTGGATATTGCTTTCTTGTGTTGTGGGTGGAGAAAGGATGATACTTTACGGATTTTGGAAAGTTGTAGAGATTGTTCATCATGTTGTGGGAACAAGTCACCCAATACTTCTTTGGAACGCCTCATCGACAAGTCTTTGGTCACTCTTGACTACAATAATCACATCAATATGCATGCTCTTATACAAGAATTGGGTTCATATATTGGAAAGGAGAAGGGGAGCCACTTGGTCAAGGAGGTGATGAATTTTAGAGTAAAGGTAAGTTTTAAAACATTTCTAATGTAACCATAGGGATGGTTTGAAATTCGTTTTTGTTATTTGAGTTCAATCTCATTTAATTTAGTGATGGTGAGCTTGTTGGATAGAATAAATGAATTGAGATACTAGTTGATGCATGATTGTACTTGTTTGATCATTTTAGTAACCATGTGGTAATTATCTATGTTGTACAGAGTGGAGAGAAGGTGAGGGCATTGAGACTTGCCAATAATGGTGGAGCCATTGAGGTTGATGTGGAGAAATTCAAAGAGATGCCCAATTTGCATTTACTTGTCATGAATGGATGCGTTCTATATGGGAACAGTAAGGACATCTTTGAAGAAGTGCGGTACTTGCAATTTAGAAATTGTACAATTGAACACCAACTATCTATACCAAAGTTAATCAACTTGGTATCAATGGACATCTCTGGAAGTTTGAAGCTCATGGGATCGGAATTTTCATTTGAGGAATGTTGTATCACAATTGTTGAAGTAAGTTGAGGAACTTCTCAAAACAAATCATAAATTGGATAAAATGATCTTACAAAGATGGAAACAAAGCTTACACATCAATTGCAAAGTGAAACTGTAATAACCTTAGAGAAATGTTTACTTGTTGTAAAAATTTGATAGTTCTAATTCTTGTTGTTATTTAAACTTGGGCGCTTTTGCAGGGTTGCCCAAACCTACTAGCCTTGGATTTGAGAGATTGCGATTGGATCACAAGTCTGCCATATTCCATCGGGCACTTGTTGAGACTGCAAGAGCTCAATTTGAAAGATTGCTTCAAGTTGCAGGAGCTCCCTGATTCCATGAGCAAGCTTATATCCTTGCGAAAGCTCAACTTGACGGGGTGTGAAAGCTTGGTAGCACTACCCAAGTTCATCACTTACCTTGTCGGTGAGGCATATTGGTATGATGTGACGTGGCGGAATTTTCCTCACAATAACTTCACCATTTGTAACTATATTGAGGGATGTTGGATTCCTCCTACCGGTTTCTCCACCATTTGTAAGTATAATGAGAGATTTTGTATTCTTGATCCTCCTCCAAATTTTAGAGAGGGAATCAAAATCAGCTTAGACCCACGCACCGGATGTTCTATTTTGGTGGGTGGTGTCAACAAAAGTATTGCAAGCAAATGCTTAGTGTTTGCAGACATTGAGACACCTGCGACAAAAGCAATGGATTGTCATTTGATCCTTCCACTTACTTCTTCACCTCTCCCATATTTAGACGAATTTGAGCAGATGATAATGGAGGAGTGGGGGAGGTTGCCCCAAGTAACATTTCTCGACAACCATGAGGCCTCATCAAGTGAGAGAGATTAGTGTACAAGTATAGTGTGATCAATTACTTCAAGTATGTAACATATTTTCAACCAGTAAGTTGTAACCAAATTTATAGCCTCAACATGCGTACTAGTTTCTTAACCATTTGAGCTCAAAAGTCATATTAGATATAGTGATCAAGGTCAATGTCATGATTGAGTGGCTCATTTTATATCCATCGATGCAAATGTGTAACCCCCAGATGTTCTAGCTTACTTTTAGTTTAAGAATTATCAATTTCAATTGTACAATCTTGTAATAATCATATTTAAGCACAAAACAAAATTGGGTCTTATAGAGCCTCATGTAATGTTGAGGCCGTTTAAGATTGTGAAACTCTACCATCTTTCTCTATAGTAGAATCACAACCAAGTAAGATATGAGCACCTAAACATAGGCATCCTCTAGGTATGTGCTGAACAGACTCTTGTAATGAAGATTTGATCATCCTCCAATTACCTTTGATGTATCCACTGTGTACATATAGTAGGGTGTTTGATTGTTGGTCAACCTACATTGGTCACTTCAAAAATTTGTAACTATTATTGTAAGTGTTCTTAAATATCCTAAAATTAAAGAAACTTCATCTTTTTTCCTTGCTACTCATTGAAGATAAGGAAGACTTTAAATGCACCAAAGAAGGTATTCATACCTTAACCAATTGCAAAAAGGAATCACCAATTACAAAGTTGTTCACCTTTATCTTGATAACATTCTTTAATCAAATAAAACTATGGAATGTTTTGGTCACTCAAATAAGAAGTTTGCAATGGTGAATACCACCCCAAATGCTACAGAAGAGTGTTATTATAAGATAAACCTCTTGCGCTAAAAAGTATATCATATACTCAAAACACCGCCAGACAGAGGAAATGAAGGAATACGATACGCAATTTTAAGTATAAAACTCTAAAGTGAACTCACAAATTTTCATTACAATCGTAAAGAAGTCGCTAAATATGCACTGCACAAATCTCAATGCACAAACTATTCCACTTCACATCATCTATCGAACCCTTTAAAAGTCTACGCAACCAAAGGGCCAGGAAGATTGAACTTCTTCTGCCATCCCTGACATATCATCTCATCTGGAGAGTTCGTCTTCTTGAAACTTGGACGCTCCTCCAGCAACTGCACACCAATACCTCACTCTCAACTTATATATGCGACATCCATCTCTCTCACATGTGAATTGCATTCTCCAAACAGAACTGAAGAACAGGGCTTTGTCTTTTAAAAGAAAGTGTTTGTCAATATAACAGGACGAAAACAATACCTCAATGTAGTTGAGCAGGGCTGTGAATTTGGCTGGGATTTTGAACTTCATGAAGTGAGCAAGTGCCACTCGCATGTGATGCAGCTTTGGAATCAAGGCATAGTCAGAGTCGGAAGGATTTGCTCCACCAATGTAAGGACCCTGCATCAGAATGTTATCTCAGAACTACAATACTGTTTCATTAAAAAAAACATCAATATCTCTTAAGTAAAAACAATCATGTGTAGGAAATGAAAGAACATTGTCCACCTTCGCTCTGAGATGCTCGTCCAACGCCGCCAACTCTTTGATCAACGCGTCCTTGCTGGGATCATCAGGCTTCTGGCTCTTCAAGTAACTCGTGAAAGCTTGAAAAAGGTTCACTCCCCTGTCGACAGACTTTAAATTTAGGACGACTTAAGCTTTCCCCACATCGTATTTGATACTTCATTTTGACTATTCATGCATTTATGACATAGAAGCTTACACTTGTTTGTACTCCTGGGGAGTAGCCAACGAAACGGGATACTTAGTCTCCAGATGCTCAGCGATCTTATCCGAGTCTTGAATCCATTCTTCCCCATCACGAAGCACCGGCATCAAGCCCTTGGGGTTCTTCTCCATAAACCTGCAATCCAAAATTAATAAGCACATACACACATAGAATCATCCAACGCAAGAATTAGGATTCGAACAAGTACCAGTCAGGCTTATTGTCACCCTCCTCGATGTAAGTCGCTGTGTAAGGCAGCTTCTTCTCTTCTAACTCAATGTAAATCCGCTGCGAGAAAGGACCTGTACCCAAACAATCATGCTCACGTTAGCAGTAAAAACGTATGCTCCGAAATTCTACGATGCCAGTTTCAAGAAGGAAGAGAGCTCACAATCGCCTCGCTCCTTGCTGGGACTGCCAGATCCGGACTTGGCCTTGCCAAAAGCTTCCAAATCGATACCAGCCATGGCGACGAATGTGGGTTTCTAATGTCTCAAGAGTTGATTATGCGATCTGTACTGAAACAGCACAATGCATCAGCATAACTGAATCGTTTGTGCAATAAGATATTGAAATTCGAACCCTTCGTTTGGGACTTACGGATTGTTGTGGTTGTTTTCGATGATGATCTTGCGAGAGAGAGAAGTGAAAGGTGGGTTTTATGTAGCGAGTTGGCCATAGTGCACTGATCTTTGAGGGGGAAAAGAAAGCAAGTGCGAGCTGTGAAGTGAAAGAGAAGGCCACTTGGCGACGATCGGAGGGCGTGGAGCTTTCAGTTGTCCATGGTGAGCTTGTGACACGCCTTCCTCCGCCATTTGCTTACATGAAGCAACTGCCCCTGCACACTTGTGTTTGGGTGGGGGGGGGGGGCGCCTCAAAGAATCGAGAAGAGGGAGGTTCACTGCTGAGACGGCCACGTGTCTTCTTCTGTTTGGATGAGACCTTAGAAGATCTGACGTGGAGGTGTTCAGGTTCAACGGACTTCCGGGTCTGGAAAGGAGAATGTCTTGGTATAGTAAGGTGCTCAATAATGGCTCAATTTTCAGCATGTATAGAAATGTCACTACGCTAAATTTGATAATTAGTGTTAGATTATTATAAGATTTGAAAATGAGATAAGTTTTTACTTTTGTTTAAAAAAATTTACCAAGAGCATTGATTCTGATACTATATAAGGACCCCCATCTTGGCCAATATAGTGGGTAAAATTATTGAACAACAGTAAAACCTTATAACATGTTTATGTAAATTAGTGTATCTAACACTAATTATCAAATTTAGTGTAGTGCAAGTAAATTTATGGCATGGGGAGAATTAGTAGAAAGATGGAGCAAGTGGAATCATCATTTTGGACTCTCCTGCAGTGAGTAATAACTTTTTAAGTTGGATATACATGTGTTTCTAAAATGGTGTTCTAAAATGGTATTTTTAAAATGGTGTTCTAAAATGGTGTTCTATAATGGTTGTTGTGAGTACATGGTAGTAAAGTATGGAGAAGCTATATGTACCTTTGAGTGAGGATTACTGGAGCTTTACTGTGGGACGTGCTCCTGTTTAAAACACTCTACAATATAGTAAGAGGGTTAATAAGCGCACAAAAGTCGAATTGGCAAGATCATTGAGAGTGGGCAATTTTGGGAAATGTGCAAAGTATGTGAGCGATTTAATCAATAATCTTGGCTTTACCCTAAAATATTTTGATTGATTTTGGAAGTGAACTCCATTATAGGGACCTCAATATTGATTAACTTAAAAAGTAATGAATAAGTACATTGAATTCGGGAGTTGTGATGTACCTCCTACTTGGATGTTCCCAGTGAGCACCTTTTGATCACATGTGCTTTTTAAGTCTCCTACCCTAGTGTGAGTGAGTTTGAAGGGAAGTAAAAAGAATTGGGACTTATGACATAGGACCACCTTAAAACGTTCATTTACCTAAAGGCAATTGAATGTGCATGTTCCAGACACCAAAGTAAACAAATGCATCGAGAGAAAAATAATCAATTGTGCAAGAAAAAAATGTACTCTTTTCTCAATCCAAAATTCTTGCAAAAGTAAAAATAGATTACTTGGGACCACATAAATATGAAAAGTTGACACGCTTATCAATGTCTGTATACCACAATACACACCTAATATCTTTAGTAATATGTTCTGGTCACAATATCCTTCCACGCTTAAATCAACGGTATTCTTCCACCCTTAAATCACTTGTAAATATAAAGAGGGTCGAAATTCGATGTGCTACTTTCATGAGAAAGAGCCTCCAGTTGATAGCTAAAAGACAGTTCCAATTTTATGGATCTAGACACTACAATACTCTCTTAACACTCACGTATGCTCTCCACTAATCCTTAGTGTGGCAGAACCATCCAAATCGGAGAAGAATGTTCGAAACTATAATATTCCTCTCATACATTTTTGTCGTTCCTAAAAACAAATTGTTGGATCCATCCTATACATCTCAACACAATGCATTACCATGTGTTCCAAATGTGTTTGAGAGAGTATCGATATCTTTTGGATAAATTTGCACAATGACTTGTTTTGATTTGCATTTACAATTTTTAAGGTTCTTATAAAAGCAACATTTGACGCAAGAGGTAACGATGCCAAGGCGAGCAAGAGCGTAAAGGGAAGCACCATCTATCGTACAATGTATCTTGGACGATTGTCCGCAGTTAATGCATTAGATTCATCCTCTTCACCAAATATAACAACTGAGCATCAATCCATCCGTAAAAATTGTTGTACAATCACTTAGTATGCGCACATGAGGCAAACAAAGCCGTGTGAAGGCATATGTGTGCCTTCGACATTCGGCGGTTTGTTTGAACAAAGGCACACAGAGGAGTGTGACTTTCCCATGCAATTGCCGTCCATCTACAATATGTTAACCACTCTTTAACTCGCGCAACCAATCACATGCTAGATTGAACACGTAAAAAAATATTCACACTCACATCCCACCCTTGCTTACTACCATGCATCCGGATTGTCTGCTGCTCAAGGTTTCGCGGGAGTGAGTGCATGAGCACAATGTGTGAAGAGAGTGAGCGAAACTTCTGAGCAACTCCCTTAAAGAGTCAATATGCTACACTAAATAGGTAGATTAGTGTTAGATACACTAATTTATATAAACATGTCATAAGTTTTTACTGTTGGTCAATATTTTTACCCTCTATATCCGCCAAGATGTGGATCCTTCCAGAGTATCGGAGTCAGTAGTCTTGGTAAATTTTTTTTTACCAGAAGTAAAAACTTATAGCATTTTCAAATCTTATAAAAATCTAACACTAATCTACCTATTCAGTGTAGTCCCAATCTAACACTAATCTACCTATTCAGTGTAGTCCCAATCACTTACCACAGCCTACCACATGCCCCATGGGAGCGAAGGAAATTGCCTGCCCACATGACTCATGTGCCCAGGGCAACTCTTTCCACACATGTGTTCTTGGTTGACCGAAGCTCCTGTTCCGCTTGAATGCTCCGATTCTCGCTCATGGCGCTTTCGCTCCAGCGATGTCTCGTCTGCGTGCTGCTCATCACCGCTCTCGCCCTCGGGGTAGTAGGTACGCACATTCCCCTAATCCCATTGCGCTCTCTTTCTGAGGGAATTTAGGGTGTGGCACTTTGTCAAGATTGAAGTTCCTTGATTGATTGATTGTGTTGGGAGACAAGCGTCCGAATCAAGCCATTCCCAGTTCTAGACAAATACGATTGAGGATTCGTTGTTTAGATACCAGAAAAGCGTCATGTACGTACTACTAGTCCTTGTGAAAGTTACAGATTGATGGTTGTGGAGCAGCCTGAGCAATGGCACTCAATCTCGTTGAAGAAAATAGCGCAGTGAAAGAAAAGAAAGAAAAAGAAATGATGATGTTTTCTTGTTTGGTTTTGAATTTGCTTGTGAGACCTTCTTTCAATTGCAAGAGTTGCTTTCAAATTGGTTCTAGAAGCTGGAAGAAGACTCTAGCGAGTTCAAGAATGGTGTGTATGAACCTTGATGGTTACCTTTGTGTTCAAGTTTCAAGAAGTGTTGATCAATTCACTCATCGAGCTTGTGGTATGTAAAACAGAGTCGTCGTCTTCTGTTGTGAGAGAGATTGCCAAACTGAAGCAGGTCGATGACATTCCCAAATTGGCACACATCACAATCGCCGGAGTTCGAGATGGTCAAAAAGAGGTAAATAATGTATCTACCTACCAGTAGCACAATGCTTTTATCAATTGACTTAAACCTCTATTTTGTTTCCGTAGGTTGTCTATGGTGCACTTTTACGAAGGAAAGATGGTAGAGATTGAGGAGGTAAAATTTGCCATAAAGAAATGCAAAACCTCAATTCCGTCAAAATGGCATTATCTAGTGCATTTTCAAAATGACAATCTTGAAACAATGAGAGAGTGCGGTGGTGATATTCCAAGGTCATACAAATTTTGGTATAGCAAAATGGCACTTGGAATAGCGCCATTTCAATGAGATTGAGGTTGCAACTACATGACTCCATATTAAATTGACACATACAATCTGTCAATTGATCAACATTGAGGTAATTGAATGTCGAGTAGTGTCATCTTACATCTTTCTTAATATAACCAAATTCTTAGTAATTGTTCATATGTTTTAATCTATGAGGATGTGATCAATCGGAGAGGTCTATGCAGTTTGTGGTAACCACACATTTAACTACTCCTAGACTAAGAGCAGTCCATCAGAAAGACCGTTGGGGCTCCCCCATGCTCATGTGTACAAGATACAATGCAAACACGAAAATGCAAATCAAGAGATCTTTGGAGGATAAAAAGATCCTCACATGCCCCAATGTAAATCTCCAATTAGTTTAGTGATCACTCCACAAAATTGAAAATTCCAAAATCTGCTCCGAGTACAAAATTCGTGAATGAGTCTGGATTTAGTTAAATGTGGCATTTGTGGTTTTCCCAGGTTGAAGCATGGGTAGAGACAGTTGCACCTGGCGGTGGCACACCCATCCATCGCCACGACCAGGAAGAAATCTTCATCATCCAGAAAGGAGCAGGAACTGTGTACATTGCTTCTCCATCGGAGAACAACTTCCCAGGAGAGCCTGTTGCAACACCATTTTCTGCCAACTCTACTTTCTCCATTCCACCAAATGCAGTTCATCAGGTAAACATTCAAAGATCCCTGCTCATTCACTTTCTCTTTCACCACTTTTCCTAGTTCTTGATTATAGTCAATGTAGTTTCTCAAAAGAGTAAATTGTGATTATGTAGGTTCAAAAATCTTTCCCTGATTGTTTTGTTTTGTTTTCACTTGGAAATGAGAACAGGTTCGGAACGCAGGCGATGAGGATTGCCAGTTCTTCGTCGTCATTTCCAAGCCTCCAATGCAAGCGTAAGAACTGACTGAGCTCCTTTTACTTGACATTTTGGAATTGCTCGATATGTCTATTTCAAGAATAAAGAATCAGGTCATGCTCTCTACAACTCCGTAAAGTCGAAATCAACCACAAAATAATATGCTGTTTTTGCAAAATCTAAAACTTTTGATTGAATACAATTCAAGATCCTTACGATAAAAACAGATGGGTAGACTAATTAGACACTTGTAAAGAAGTTTACAAGTTTTTCCGAAAATTGTTTTCTATTCACGGATTTCAGATATGGCCGTTTGGAGGGTCACTATAGAGCTTCTCCTTTACAGGTTAAATGCCAAATTGTTGTCTATGAGCTCAAAGGATGTTGTTGCGAACTTTGTTGACTGTGGTTGCTATGGTGGTGGAACGGCAGGTACGTTTACAAGACGTGGGACACACTCCATGAAGACGCTTTTTTACTACCATTACCATGGGACCAAAGTGAAAAGGATGAGCTCTAGATCTCAACTTGGTGGGTTTGTTGTTCATGTAAAGTGAAAATGTGTTGATATTCTGGTTGGGTAATTTAGAAGACTAATTTCTCAATTACGAATGTCATCTGAACTTTCTTCAAGAGAATTGCTCAACTATATTGAATCTAAATTTTGTTGTTTGCGTGGAAATCATGAGCTAAACAAAGAAGTGCTTCTTTGGAAATAGTTACCCTTTCTTTTCTATTGTGCTTATCACAGCTCCTTGGAGGAACTACTAACAGCATTTTTGGTCATTGTTTCTACTTAAGTGTTTAATACTTATCAACATTAACATTTTTTATGTTCACATCATAACCTCAAAATCTGCCTGATAATTGTCAATAGTAAGGTGCTCAATAATGGCTCAGTACAGGAAATTGATAGGGATGTTACCAGTGCAACATATCTTTTGTGCATGGGGAGAATTAGTAGAAAGTTAGAGCAAGCAGAATCATCATTTTTAAGCTCTCCTATAATGAATTATGCATTTAGAAGTTGAATGTTCAGGTGTTCTCAAAATGGTGCCCTAAAGTGCCCTACCTTCCCATCCTACAAGTAACAAGAACTTTTCCTTCCAACTTAAACATTACAATTCCACAAACTGTGAGGATCTGAATCTTCCAAATGACATACATCTACACCCATTCTTAGGTTCTTCATCTTCCATATGACATACACGCAGTTAGGTTCTTGAGCATACACTTACATACTTCAAAATTAGTTACAAGTTAAATAATTGCACCTTCCATAGAAAAAAAAGGCCGATTTGAGGCCATTCTCCTCTAAGAAGTTGAACAAGTGAAATCTACTAAAGCAGGAGCAACTATGACAATCAATGTATCTGCTATCAACATACAGTACGTATCTCGAACATGAATTTTTAGAAAAGATGCACATCGTCGCTATACAAATTTTTCTAATGTTCTCTACAGATCCTTAATTTACATAACGCAAGAATGGAGTACCTTCTGCTAAAATTCGGAACACCAAACACTCCTCATCAAACAAGTAATGATACACTATCACATGAAACTTACACTAAAAAGATCTAGCTCTCCGGGCTGTAGGGAACATACAAGACTTCATCATGTAACCACAACCCAAACTTCCGGTGCACTTGCTCCTTCACCAAAGCAATAAGAGCCTGCATATCATGTGAGTTGGAGCCTCCTGCATTGATGAGAAAGTTGGCATGCTTCGCCGAGATTCGAGCTCCCCCAATTGCTACCCCCTTGAGGCCAGCCTTCTCTATCAAAGCTCCAGCCGACTCACATCCCGCACCTGGATTCCGAAAGACGCAACCTGCACTCCTCTCGGACACGGGTTGTGTCCGCTTCCTCCTTCAACATGCCAATCTCACATGATTAGAAGGTTTCTATGTAAAGATTCCACATTATCAACTTCTACATGAAGAGTCTGAAAAGGAAAGCATACGAAACACTCTTCATGGATCTGGTCTGGCTTGTGTCCTTATTTGAGGATTCGGTTCCACCATGAGGTTTTGGGTATGATACTCTCAAGCTGATGAAAAATTCTCAAACAAGTGCGAAGCAGACGTGATCAGAGACTGGGGGTTCGGGTTCTACGGATGTTGATGCATCCAAGCTTGAGCTGCTGCATGTGGAGCATCGATCACTTCTGCTCGGCACTTGTTTGAAAATTGTGATTCGTTTTGAGTGCTATACTCAGAACCTCATGTTTGTGGCACCGGATCTGTTAAAACTCCACCACTCTTTCAAGCAGAGAGAACAAAATGTAACCAGTATGCAGATTAGGGTTTGAGGTTTAAGGTTCATGAGCCTGTAGCAGCATTCTATGCAAGTGAAATAAGGGTGGTGGTGATGACGCACCTTTCGAGATACATACGCTGCCGTTGCTTGGATTCAGAGTTGGGCTGCAACGCAAAAGTGGCAGCCACAATCACAGCGGAATCACGCATCTGCTGAAACGGCGAAGTGCGGTACTCAAAGCTCATTTCACCTCGAGAAAGCGAACGTGAATCGCCACTTGTTGTCACAAGCTCCACACTCTCCACTACCTCACCTGTTTCCTGTCTCACATTCGCACATGCATCCATTCTCAAGCTGCCCCACCCACCGAACAACAATAAAAAATCTTGTATTGCAATGCTGCAATCATAGATTGTGATAGTCAAACCGAATGAACTGTTCGTGTGATGGTGTGTGCAGAGATTGGTGGTACCTGGCCATCGGCACCGGCGTTCATGTACACGGCGCCACCGACAGTGCCAGGGATGCCACCAGCGAATTCAAGGCCAGAGAAGCCTTCACGAGAGCATTGAACGCCGAGCATGTTGAAAGCGTAGCCACTTCCCACACGATACGATCCCGGCGTTTCCAGTCGCTCTAGAAAGTCGATTCGATTCAGGATCACACACCCGTCGAATCCTCGATCGTCGAACAAGCAGTTTGAGCCTTTGCCCACCACGAACCACCGCTCATCGCAACTCGTACAATACCTGCGAGACACAAAGCTCCAATCCGATCAACCACCGTATCTGTTCATGCAAATGACTATGTGTACCGATCCATCTGATCACCTACTCAAAACGAAAGAGACGATCATTTGCCCCCATTTGTTACACTCCGAATGGAGCACACCCCGGCAGAAAACGAGGAGTATTGAAGGAATCTAAATGTCCTGGAAATAGGGGCGAAACCCTAAAAAATGATAGATATGATTGAATGTTCGATGATTGTTGATAACCAGAGCATCACATCGACGACAGTTCGATAGCAAATGTAAGCAAACCTGAGTACGGATGCCATTTCGGTTGCCGTTTTGACCTCCACGAACATCTTGGCGGGGCCGCCGATACCCCAGCTGCTGATCTCGCTAAGCATCTTGCCATAGCTGAAATTCGGAGCAGCACAATTCACTTTACAATGTACAACGGCTTGCTTGCGATATTCTACTTTCGCAGTACGCGGTCTCCAATCCAACGGTACTCGCCGTCTCCATGAATCAGAATGCGGTATGCAATGCGACGAGATAGCCACCGCCATAGCTACACTCTCCCTTCATACCGGAAACCACGAGTTGGAAGACTGCGATACTACTCTGCAAGAGAGCATTTCAGCTGGTAACCGGCTAATACCCGCCTCACCTCGAGTCCTTTAGGGCTTCAGGGTTTTAGAACAGCCTCATTTTATCAAGAGACTCGACGCCATGGCGGACGACGGAGTGGCTCTGCAACCACTGTACAAGCAGGGCGCCGAAGCTGTAAGTGTACTCACGATTGTCTCAAATGAGTTAGTAGTCCTGTAGGCATATCATCAAGGGTAGGACAAATGAACATGACTGATCTTTTTCATAATTCTCTTTTAATTTTTCTGCTTATGGCGAGCAGCGTGTGTTCGAGAGCACGTTCTTGGGAAAGAAAGCGATCGTGAAGGAGCGATTCTCGAAGAAATACCGACACCCCATTCTCGATGTCAAACTCACTCAGAAGCGCCTTGCTGGGGTACACATTGCAATCTCTCTTCTGTTTTCAAAAATCCCGTCAAGCTGATTAGGGTTTAGAGACATGGGTTTATGAGTTTGAGAGAAGCTCGATGTTGCAGAATAAGATTCAGGGTTCTGAGACTGTTGGTCTCTTCGAGTAATTCAACGTCGAGTGCATGTCGAGATGGTAATCTAAACACAATCGATAGAACCTTGATTTCAAAATTCTCTCTACCTGTTTAGGATTTAGGGTCATCGTTGAGAGAAGCTAGACGTCTTGAATCCAATGCAGAGTAATTCTGAGCAAGCGCATGACGAGTCTGTTATCGATACACAATCGAGCTATATCTGATTTCAAAATTCTCTCGAGCTACATCAGATTTCAAAATTCTCTCGAGCTATATCAGATTTCAAAATTCTCTCGAGCTGATTAAGGTTCAGTGACATCGGTGCGTGAAGTTCTAGAGAAGCTCAAAGTAAGATTGAGGGTTTTGGGAATGTGGGGGCAGGAAGCGCGCACGTTAACGAAGGCTCGGAAGCTGGGAGTAGTGACGCCGGCGTTGTACGCGGTAGACATGGTCACCAACACGCTCACCTTCGAGTTCGTCGAAGGACCGCTTGTGAAAGATCTCTTGTTGCAGTCAGGACCTCTTCCATCTCCTGGTATGCTGATTGCCGGCGCCTCTCTCTCTCTTCAACAACTCTTTTGGTTCGGTTTACTTTCTTACACTCGATGCTTGCAGATGGCAAGATGGAGGAATTGGCTGCGCAGATTGGTATCGCTATCGCCAAACTTCACGATGGTGGTCTCATTCACGGCGACCTCACCACCTCCAACATGATCGTTTGTGCCAAAACTGGCCGCCTGGTACTTGAATAACGAAATAACCATCAATTTCTGTACTGCTTCGAATTTTTGATGGTTAACATAAAGTCGTGTGATAGCAGGTGCTCATAGATTTCGGTTTGGGTTACAATTCAACGTTGCCAGAGGACAAAGCGGTGGATTTGTACGTGCTTGAGCGTGCATGCATTGCCATGCACTCATCTGTAGGCGATTTTGTACGTATCTCTCATTCTCCGAACTGCAATCCAGCCTCCTTTCAATCACAATTGTCAAGTTCATAAGGTTCACATAACTTACCCATGCAGTTGTTGTGGAATTCTGCAGAATGGTCTCATACTAGCAGCATACAATAAAGCGTCCAAGTACTGGAGTTCCACTTACAACAAACTTGCAGCTGGTAAAACTTTGACCTTGACATTTTTGGCTGCCATTGTTTCAGTTTCAAATCATGAGAGTCAGTCCAATTTGACAGATGATATAACTATGCTGAACATGTGGTATTGCAGTGCGTTTGCGAGGAAGGAAGAGAGTCATGGTGGGCTAGGCCACCACATTCCAAGAATAGTGCAGCACATCATCTTCCTAGGTTGAAAAGTACTTTTCTATACACGGGCTGTATATAAAATCATGCCGCAGAATGAGGGTCAAGTGACAAAATTGCTTATGGTTCAGATAAGCGCCCACCGTTAACTTCAGAAATGACCCAGAAGTGGGTCGGTATAAGTTAGATGACCGAGGATGCTTCGGTGTAAGTTAGATGTCTCTAGTCTCGAGTAAAGGATGTGTGAGTCGCCAACGCGGGCTTGACTGTTGCCGAACATTTTGGTACAGCACCTGCACAAGGTCCAAAGTTTGTGAATTAGAGAATGATACGGAATGAACATCCTTTTGCCAGTGACCTGAAAGGTTCAATAGAGAGTTTTCGAAGCTTACGACTTTCTGATCGTCGCCTCCTGTGCAAATAAATTGGTCCTTTGGTGAAATAGCCACCTGATTTCAATGGAGCAGTATAAATAAGGATCGAATAATCGAGCTATGCAGAAGAAGAAAAAAAAGCGAGACAGTAAATGGCACTTAGAATCGAATCTTATACAATGATTATTCCACACATATCCATTATCTAATCGTCATGGTACGATTGGGCTGAGGGAGTATACCGTGTTTACACAACGAGAATGAGCCGAAATCTGGCGTACACATGGCTGTCCCAACGATGGATCCCAGATCGCAACACTGGGATGCAAAAGCACGCAAGGAAGTTAATATAAGCACTGTGGAGGTACCCTCAAAAACCTCTACGAACTGTGGAGGTACCCTCAAAAACCTCTACGAACTGTGGAGGTACCCTCAAAAACCTCTACGAACTGTGGAGGTACCCTCAAAAACCTCTACGAACTGTGGAGGTACCCTCAAAAACCTCTACGAGCAGAAGAACATGCCTGACATGTTGGTAGTTTTCTACGCACCAGTGGCTAGGGAGGAATTAGCATGTTATAAGACTTCCCCCTTGATGGTTATACAACTTTTGAGCATAAACATCCAAAGATATGTAAAAAAAAAACACTATTCAACTCGACCTCAATAGGTTTTAAGTTGTTAAGACTATGTAAAAAAAAAAACACTATTCAGTTCGACCTCAATAGGTTTTAAGTTGTTAAGACTTTCGATATAAGCAAAACTAAGACAAGGCGCTCAAGGCTATCTCTTACTAGAAATCTTGACTGTTACTAAGCAACGTGATGAAGGTTAGGTCCGACATGCTCTCACCTGCCATTGCCACTTGCAGTGACAAGAACGGGTTCATTCTGAAACCATCGTGCATCATTCACACCTTGATCACCCACATCAACATACCTGCAACAAGAAATGAACACTTCAGCTGGAAAGTGGAGAGCAGAGTCCAAGTAGGAAGCACATGTTGTGTACCCAGGCACTTGTAGAAAGTAGAATCAAAGTACCCAGGCACTTGGAATGCGTTTTCTGCCGTGGGCATGGGATCCCCGTGGCTTAAATGGTGCAAGGCTCGAAAAGACTTGTCCGTGGTGGGTGGTGCGACGTTGCAACTGGGACTTGTAGGACTCTTCAAGGGCATCATACGTGTGTCCCATATGAAGGTGCAATTCCCCGTGCATGAAGCTTGGAAAAAGGTCTCACAGGAACTAAAGGAGACGGATGTCACCTCCCAGGTGGAACTGAGTGGCAATCTGACAATATTCCCACCAGTCCTCGCATCAAAGAGGTTGGTACTTCCATCTCCGGAACCTACTCCACAACCATCACCAGGTAACATCTCTCCCCATATTAGTGACTGTCCATTGTGTGCACAAGCTTGTTCTTGTAAATGTTCTTGTTCTAGCAGCTAATATGATCCAGATTAAATACTCCCTATTCTCTTATCGTCATCATGTCACGGTTCCGAAGTTGAAATTTCAGTGTTGATGATACAACTGGCTCAAAACAAAGTACATCTTAAACATAAAACTATTAACAGTGGTTGAACAGGCATTCATAGAAAGGAGCATCACCAGAAACATATTGCCCTTCAAAACACCCTGGAACTTACTCATCAACTTGGAAACCAAATGAAGGCAGTCAAGTGAGGAATACCTGTTATGACACTGGACCCAGCGGCATTGGTATCTAGACACGTTATGAACTGCAACCACACGGTTTGAATCAGGCCACATTTTTCTAAACTATCAATCGAATTGCGAGCTAAGTCCAGGTTAGATATAATCGTTCAAAATTTAAATTTGTGTTCGTTTGAGACTGAGGGAACAATGGCGTTCAATGGCGTACTGACAGTATCATGTGCAGGAAACGTTGCGAGATTGGCCAGGGCATCAATGTCCCAAATCTGCACAATTGCTGGTTTGCCACCTGGTGAGTCGCTTCCACAAACGAGATACTTCTCATTGCAAAACTTCAAAGCGTCCATGGATAAAAGATCTGCCTGCTCCTGCCTGTCACCACCATGAAGTTCAGCATCGTCTGAATGATGCATTGCAGCCTCAATCTACATTCAAGCTTTCAATTGAATTCGGCAAGGCCCACGGGTTTTAAATAATTTGCTAGAGAAAACACATTCAAGAACCTGACATTTTTCAGAACTTCAAGCAGACCGTGTGGTCAGCAATTTTATTTTGTAAGTAACTAGGTCACAACCAACCTGTAGATGGCATTTAAATCAGACGCTAATTCTCCGGTTGATACGTTCCAAAGCAAGAGCTGATTGTCTCCTTCACCCCCACTAGTTGCCGCAAGACCTATTTTCCACAGACGACATTCTTACTAAATGGAAGTAATTTATAACTTTAAGAGAAGAACAGCGTTGGAGAAATTCCTTAAGGAGTAAGTTACTTCCGAGTATGAACCATAAATTTCAGGCTACAGAATAGGTGGTATGCTCACAAGGCTGAAGTTCATTGACGGTCATTGCACTGATTTTCTTCTTATGCCCTGGAGCACCATCATCTGATCCAGGCCCTAATGTGTGAAGACAGTTCCCCGACCTTGACTCCCAGACCTGCGAATGTTGTTCAAATGTTCATATAAAGAATATAATCATGTAAGAATCGAACATAACTTCACAGTCATGAGAATTGATGACTTTAAGGATTGTAGCAAAACCTTGACAACATTGCTTGCACAAGAAATAACCCTCTCTCCGCCAAGTGCGAATTCCACTGCTTGAATCTTGAATAAGACCACATCAAAGCAATCGTCACAAGTGAGACGATTCAGATCATCCGCTAGCGGAACCAATACAACTTAAGGCTCTTAGAGCGTGAATGTTTCATAAATAGAAGCATGAAAGTTTCATGAATGTTTCAAAAGTAGATACAGCCATCTCACTGGGCATCAGAAAAATACCTGAGTATTGTGCCCAATCAACTCCTTTCCCCGGCCAGTTTCGAGATTGTAGAGCAATAACTCATGGGGGGGCTGCGCTCGTTCCAGATAGATGCGTTAGTATTTATAAATCTGACAAGACCTGAGTGTACAGACTCAAAATCGAATATCAGCACCTTTATTAGGAAAATTCTACGAATGCGAAGTTGCTTCTGGAACATAAGACTGCAGAGCACACCTCATTGCAGCTCACAGCCAATAGTGGTTCTCCGCCTGGATGGAACCTCACATCGAGTACTTTCTGTATACCTTGCTGAATCAACCATGTGTAAGATTTACAACCGTGAATAAAAGTATTGATGTAACAAACTTTGAGCGAGCAGTCTAAGTTAATGAGTTCTCCAGATAGGACAAGTAGGCGTCAAGATGAGAAATTCCTATTTACTGTACAAAATTGGCTGTGGGTACAGAACACAAAGTAAAAAAGAAAACATTACATTGAAACCGAAACAAGACTAGGAAAACGCTCTTCAGTAAGTTGCCGTGGGGATTCATGATTAAACAAGCATGGAAAACTCCACAAATATCTTAAAGGGCGTATTTCTCATTCCATTTCAGATGGAAATAGGTTACTCACATCCATTCGTGTGGTGCCTAATGGTTGAGCTATTGCTCTACTAGAAGTGTAAGCACACCAGCTTGGCGTCCAAGAGGAATACTCTCGCATGTGCAAAAAATTAGAGGGCCCTAATCTTTGCTTGTCCAGCGAATCCCAGCCTGCAGAAGAATACATCCACAGTTAAGCTAGAGAGCAGTATATTCCTAGAAAACGTAAGCCTTAGAAAAGGAGAACATCAACCATCACACATATGGAGATTAGACAACTAAGGGTGATAATGGGATAAGTTGCTGAAAAGGAATCAAGGCAATGCTGCTATGCTACATGAGACAGATAAACACTGGGAAGATACTTGGTCAGATAAACATACACTAAAAGGAGATCAACATACACTAAATACGATATGTTCATTTTGATAGAACCATATACCATTTAAGGTAGTGACCCATCTTTTGCCACGGGTACCAACTTCTTTGGGTCGATATGCAACTGTTCCTGAATTTGCCCCCTGCTCACGTTCTTTCAGAGAGTCAATTATGCTTGGTACTCCAACTTTAGAGTCTGCAGTAACACCTGTTGACCAAGATCACTTGAGAGGTAAATACATGTAAGAACATTCAGCTGAAACGAATGCCGAAATTGTAAACTTCATCAACGAAGGTGGTTTATTCATGCTCGCAAGGTCAGCTCGAGCTGAAGGTCTAATATTTGCAAATGTTGTAAGCTCTAATAACCATGAAAGGTCTAATATTTGCAAATATTGTAAGTTCTAACAACCATGAAAGTACCTCTCGTTCAAGAACGGAGATATGACTTACCTTGATTGTGCAATTTATTACCTATAGATGCGTCAGAGAAAGCCCAGGCATGAATATGAGTGTCTGAACCCCCTCGACTCTTTCCACCACCACCACCTTGCTTGAGCTTTTCTCCTTTGCTTGTTTCATGTAAATCAAGATCTGATCCTTTGCATCTTGATAATGTCTCTCTCAACCGCATCTCTAATAATAAAATCCTGCTCTACGTCAATACACACCTTGCTTGTCAAGATAAAGTCCCCTCACAAGCCTCGTTCCTCCCACAAACAATATTCATTACCTCGACAAATTTAAAATGAGCATGTAAGCAATGAATTTATGTCTTGAAATGAAGAATGTTAGGTGGAAAGATAGGGAGTGATGGGTAGATTGGATATGAAAGTGTGAAGAAGAAGACTCCATACCTTTCAAGGTTAGCATGAAATAGACTTTCGTTCAACCTATATGATCTTTTTGATTGATAATGCCCAAAGGTCATCCCATCAATGGTGGGACTATTACACCTTCTCAAGGTGAACACTATGCCAATCACTAGTGCCTTAAACCTTAGAGATAATTGACATCTTATCCCCAAAGGGCAAAGGGCTTTGAGGTACTCATACAACGAGGTCCAAGAACCCCACCATATTTGAATGGACTACAATGGTAAGTGTCACACCATAGTTGGTTGGACTACAATGGTAAGCATCACGCCAATAAGGGAAGCTGAACTCACAACCTCCTCATTGGGCCATGAGCCCCAACCACCTTTGGCCTAATAATTACCTATACAATACTTGTGCAGGTATATTTGAAAAAATGGGACTCTAGTCAACAAAGATTATCGAGATTATCGCAAAGTACGTCAAGTGTAGATACATTGATAAAAGATGTACTCCAGAAGACCTCACCGAATATGAGGATCGCCTAAACATGCAAGAAGGAAAATTCCAAACGAATCAAAAGAAAACTTACAACTCGTATTTAGACAATGCGTCCATTTTATCCACCGTCACCGGTCTTGCCAATTTCTCCTTAATTGTGGGCACTGGCCTATCAAAACGATCTGAGAATTCACACTTCTACCACCAATCACTCAAACAATAAAGTTTACAAGGTGGTACACAGATAACAAGTCAACAAGGCTGCAAATCTTCATCCAGATTCGAACATGTCACATTTCATTAATTATGTACTCAATTGAGGATACAATTTTCACAGTTATGATCAAAAGCCGATACTATCTCCTATCAAATGTCTAAGACTAAAGTATAGATGAGGTTCTTGCCTGGACTGTAGACAGACCTCGGCCGTTTGAGCCTTTTAGAGTATGTACTGGTTCCACTGGGCTTCTCAACTTTCAACTCTGCACTTGAATCTACCTGAGAGATCGCCACAGTTTCAAAAAACCATTGGGAACAAACTAATGCGAATCTAATTTGTACTTGGAACATTGTTGGACAAAAAGAAAGGATCCCTGACTAGTCTCAGCGGTTGTACACTTTATTACGCAACTGTTAAGGAATCCCTCATTCGACTCATTCCACATCTTGATCGAAATTCACAGCACCTCGGCATTGCTTTTCTCGGTGTCTAGAAGCAGTCGCCATTGCTCTCTCCATGTTTCTGCATCAAGAATGCTAGCTTCTTCTGCCTTATCTGTATCAAGCAGATCATATGATGTTACCCCCAAAACAACAAAACATATCCTTACTTGTTGCTTTTAGAACAAGTAAGAGGAATCCAACCGAACATTCTTGTAGAGAACTGTATTATAAACTTATCAAAGAAAAAGCTACCATTGATCTATCATGTTCTGTGCATTGAAGAGCATGCAATCTGAAAAAGCAGAATGTCACTTCGAGGTTGAAGATCATTCACATGGAAATTCGAGACCAAAGTAGGAAAACGGTAATAGCAAGAACATAACCTGAATCATACTTCGCCGCCTTGGCCGGTGGTAACAGATTCTGTACCAATTCCTGACTCCACTGAAGCTGGTAAGCATCCTCCTGCTTTTCTTCTGAACCTTCTCGACTCACCTTTGAGCCGAATCGACCATTTGGGAGCCGAATTTCATTCGTCAAACGTCGCTCAGGAGGTTTCTTCACAACAGCTGGTGGCTACATTCGAAAGAAAACTCACCATAAGCACCAAGAAAGCATAATCCAATACAAGAAAGCTGAAAGCAATTCGAAAAACGAACCTTCTTCCCGCCCTCTCCTTTGTAATTTCGACCATGCACCAATCGTTGATGACACTTCTGAACATAATGAACCAAAACTCCGTGACTATGATACTGCTTCATTTCTGTGGCGTAAGAAGGATTGCTCTCTAACCACGCAGAAACCTCCGCCGAGTCAACAATTTTTGTCCGGTTTAAAGACTGTAACCAAATCCATACTGGTTTCCACTTCTCAGAAACTGGCTTCCCACGATTGACAAGAACATCACCATTGCTGCTTATGTCTCTGAGACGCTTCTTCTTCTCAGAGTTTGGACTCTGCGCATTCGAAGTTTCACCTTCCATCTTCTGCATAATTACACATCCAATTTCTCATGACAAGATTTAAGACCTACAGCGTCGCCATATTGAACGTCCATGGCCTGGCAGCAATCACAAACGATCGACCTTCTCATTCCGCTCAACGTAAAACCCTAACATAACGGAAAGCATACGAACATATTCTTCTTCAGCAATGGAACTAATTACAATCACAAGATACATTGTAATTTTGCACAAAGAAGCGACTAGACCCGAAAAGCAGCAATAAAAGATGAAAGAAAAATATAATGCTGACCTTAATTGCGACAAATGAGGAATCGTAGCGACAAATTAGGTTTCGTAAAACTTCAACGCAGCAATTTACATGAAGCTTAAATAAAAAAGCTTCTTTACTTAAGTGTCCTTATACAGCGCTCCCAGACTTGACACTCGAAAGACTACGGAATTGCCAGTGCTTACATGATAAATAACGGCAATTCTAGAAGTTGAAATTTCTTCTTCCAGTGAACTTCAGATTTTCGCGATGAAAAGAAAAAGTGCGATTGCGATTGCGAACCGAAAAGAGCGATTCACGAAACCCTAATATAAGGTATGTTCCTACTTAGAGGTGGTTTTTGAAGGTGGTCTTAGGGCCGATTTACACCTAGGGGACGGGCCAATTCAGCCCGTTTGAGGGCTGATATCCTCACTCGTGATTGGCCGAAAGGCAAAAATTAGGCCCAACCCCCTTACACCTAGAGGCCGGGCCAATTTGGTGGCAGAATTTTTTAATCAAGAAATGCAAGTTCTGACATGGCCCGAGCTCGGTGAATTGGGTGCACCGAGAATGGAAGGCCAATTCTTGGCCTCGGGGCCAATGTCAGATTTGTCTAAAAAAACTTTTTTTTTTTAAAAACAATTCTTTTTCACCAAATCAAATCCGTCCGTTTTTTGAGAAGTGCTGAATTTTTTTGGACTTTATTGAATTGGCCCGGCTTCTTGGCCCGAAGGCCATTACATATGGGAAAATCGGCCCCCATTCTAATCATATTATAATGAGGACTTGAGGCCGGCCCCAACCCAAAAACAGGCTGAAATTTCAAGCAATTGGCCCCAAGAAAACTTGGCCCGGCCCCTAGGTGTAAATCGGCCCTTATTTCTTTAACCCTCAAACGCGCAAGCAAAGTCAAGGGGCTTATTCCCAACAGAATCTTCTTTGTAGCTCTCACTGTACTCAAACTTTTACTTGTATTTTGATGTCAAATTGGTCGTCTTCTTTTGATGCATTCAAAAAGTGAAAGTTTACAATTCAAATCACAATTTGTATGAGTGATTTTATGTTTTGAAAGGATTGTGGTAGGTAGGTTGGGGTTGTGCATAACCTTGCAGGAGGTTGCAAGCTCATCATTGATTGGTTCATTCATGATGCCCAAGTTCAAAAAGTGCACTATTTATGATGCCTAAGTCCAAAAGATGCTTTGATCCCATTTTGGGCTGCCCGTTTGAAACCCCGTACGTTTAAAGGTTTAAAATAGTGTGTGTCTCCACCTACATTCTTTGGTAATTACCAATCCTACAGAAATGTTCACATGGAAAACTTCAAAGAATGAAGGACAAAAAACTATTAGCTGATATTTGAGAGGACAAAAAATTATTGAGCTTTAGTAGGCAATTGTTAAGGAAGAGCCATAATTAGAAAGATTCTTTAGTTTTGAACACTTAAGAGTGGTCATAGTTAATGAGGCCTTTAAGGAGCAATTCTGTAATTGAGGTTACCAAATATGCCACTTTTCCAAGCCACATTGATGAGTGTATTTTCTAAGAAGAAGGGATTTCTCTAATTTTGTGAGGGTATTAAGTTTCAACATATGTTCTAAAGAAAAGTTAGTTGGAAAGAGACTTCAAGTTTGTGTATATTAAAACCTCTATTGTAGCTCTCTAATATCACAAGTTTAATATTAGGTCTTTTGTCTTCCAAGGAAGGATGGACTTGGCATGTTTTGCAAAGAAAATATTTTATCATATTCTAACCTCGTCAATAGAACACCTGAAAACAACACCTGAAAACAGTGCGGTACTATCACACAAAATTTCACTCTAAACCTTTGAGTCCATTCTCAACGGACTGGCTAAAGGGGTAAGATTGGCTACATTTAGTCTAACAAAAACAATTTTCTTCTCCCAACATACTAGCTATTTGACCCGCCGCCAAAGAGAGTACACATGCCCAGTGAAGCTAGCGACAATCAAAGCCTTGTTACTCACCTGGCTACCCACCCAACTCCCACTTGAACGCGTCATTTACTTGAAACTTTTAGGAAATTCGATCCTCCCTTTTAAGATTAGTTACCTAAAAACTTTTGAATTTTAAAACTTCAGGTACTTACGAATTTTTAGCATAGTGTGGTGGAGGGTGGAGTATAGCACAATATCGAAAGGTGTAGATTCAAAAAGGTGTTATATTTACCAACCTCTCGTCCTTGCCTAAATTTAGTTGGTCATTTGGCCAATTCGTAAGGAATGTCATACGAGCATTCTCAACGGATTAGCTAAAGGCTGCAATTGGTTGAATTCGGGGGCAAGGGTCTCTTCTCCAATCAATTAGCAATCGTTGGCTATCTTTGGCGGTTTGCTAAAAAGAGGCCCTCTCATGGATAAAAGTAATGATTTCAAAAAAAATCACTACACACATTGACAATTCATGCATTCGAAAAATAATTGGCATTTAAAAACGTTAAAAGCAATTAACTTCAAGCAACCATACAAAAACAAAAACAAGGCTTGTATTGAGTATATAGTGCAAAATATAGTTACCTACAAATGAATAAATAAGAACACCGAACCCTTGTAGGCCTGGCGTGAATAAAATGCACGTTCGACCTACCCTTGATGATATGCCCATGGGACATAACAACAATGACGTATGACTACTAACCCCTCTAAGGGTGGACACTATAACCTAGTTATAACCTAGTTACCTACATAGCACTCTTATTCACTCTCTAAAACATTGGAGGTTAACATCTTGTAGTAGATGGAGGTACTAACAAACTCATTATCTCAAAAAAATAAAATGGAAGACATGATAATGATTTGGGCAATCACCTAAACACATCTACAAGCAAACATTTATTACATTACTTGCTTGTTTTCGAATATCAACAACAACATATCCTTTGGACTTACCCAAAAAATGATAATTTTAAGTGGGCACGTTCTTGGTCATTGGTAGTGGATAAATCCATGCAAGAACATTCTTTCATCACTCTTAACAAACTACTATATTCTTCTTAAACTATTCTTTCATCACTCTTAACAAACTACTATATTCTTCTTAAACTATTCTTTCATCACTCTTAACAAACTACTATATTCTTCTTAAACTATCACTAGGCTCTCATTGCTTAATTCGAATATTAAAAACAATAGATTCTTTGGACTTACTAAGAGAATGACTATTTTAAGTGGGCCATGTTCTTGGTCATAGGTAATGGTTAGATCCATGCAAGAACATTCTTACATTCTTCGACTCTCTTTTAAGCTTAATTTGGAGATGGATAAAGATGCATATTGAGGATAAATATTCCTTAGGCTATTCCAGTACTTGGGAATTGAGACAATACTATTTTATTTTTATCCAAAATTGGGTCCTCATTGAAATGTTGTGGCGAGTCGATGTTGTTTCGAAGAATATTCTTGCAATGGCACATGGTCCCTAGCTTGACAAAAAGTGGGCCATGTTGAGCATTACCTTCCAAAGTTTGGAGACTCTCCCAAGAAAATATTTATATTATTTTATTAAATTTGGAAACCCTCATTCTTTCTAGTTTTGATTTTTGTGCCCCTTTGTCATCTTGTAAAAGAATAAGTTGGTTGCTAGTAGCTTCATCCCCACCGAATGAAAATAAGGTATGATAATCACTTAGAGCTTATCATGTTTGCCACTTTGTGTGGCTATAGGAAACTAACTTGTTAACCCTTAAACGCCTAGCTATACGGATTTGGGCAGCCCAGTATTGGATCACAGCATCTTTTGCACTTGGGCATCATGAATAGTGCAGTTTTTGAACTTGGGCATCATGAATGATCCAATCAATGATGAGCTTGCAACCTCCTACAAGTATTATACAACCCCAACCTACCTACCACAATCCTTTCAAAGCACAAAATCACTCATACAAATTGTGGTTTGAATTCTAAAATTTCACGTTTTGAATGCATCAGAAGAAGGTGACCAGTTTGACATCAAAATACAAGTGAAAAGTTGAGTACATTGAGAGCTACAAAGGAGATTCTGTTGGAATATGACCCCTCGGGTTACCTTCGGCGTTTAAGGGTTAATAAATTGGGGCCTTTATTATGGTTACCGGGCAACAAAAGTATTCTTACTTTTGAGTACGTATTTATGTATGAGAATATATGCACCATACAAAAAAATAATTCTACAAAAAATACATATTTCGTTAGGATGGGAATATTGAAATTATCAATTCATGGACATGATGGAAATATTCAAATTATTAGTTCATGGACAGGTGAGCTTGAGTCGAGCTAAATTGTATTTTCCCAAAATCATTGAATATACCCATTACAACGAAACACATGTTAAAATAAAGCTAAAGCTACAACTAATTCAATGTAGAGATGGTTAATTATTCAAAATGGTTGTTCTTTAACATATGTGTAGCATTTAATAACTTTTTAAGGATTCAAGTCCACTTTTTAACATTATGGTTATTTGTAAATGTAAATTCAAGTGATTCAAACTACCAATAACATTTGATGATAATAAAAAAAGAATAAATCTCAATAATTAGTTATAGAATATGAATGCTAAAATTTAACACAAAATTGTCAAAAACACTTAACAACATTCTTGACTTTGTATCATTTAAATTCAATACCTTTATTATATTCCTACGTCTTATGTAGATTTCACAAAGAATATTATATTGAAGAAAAAATTGACATATGTAATCGTGTTATCGTTCCAAAAAGACATGAACCTATCAATATCATACTATACATTAAAAGTGAATTACAACACCAACTCAAGAGTTGCTTCGAATTTGAGAGGAAAAGACAAGAGAACATATATTAGGCCGACTGGGGGTTTAGAAATTAAACAACTAAAGAAATGATGGTATGAACTCAACTTTTCAGGTTCAAGTGACATAGACAACACTTTTGTCCCTTGTAGCAACAAAAGTGTACAATTATGAGTGGCCAAGAATTGTTATTAGGGCCAAGTATGATATTGGGACAATCAGCTAATAAGGATCGAACATTATGGCGAGACTCTGAGATCCCACATGAATTATGGTATCTAGTAAATGCCATTGCTTCATCAATATTTATAACATTTGAAAACAAAGGTGGATTTTTTTCTCCTTATTAAAATTAATAAAGTGTAGAGATATTTTTTGTTGAGGTTTCAATGAAAAGTTTTGCCATATTTCAATATTATATATTAGGAAATTTCCAACCTTTAAACTTTTAATCCTTAAACTTCCCTACCATTTCCTAGTCAAAAACACAATTTTCTGAAAGTTTCTTAAACAAAAATGAAAGTAAGTTATTCAAAGCTCAGCAATGGAATCTTGTAGTAAACTTAGTCTAGGTCATGTGGATCAAATTTGGAATCATGAGGCCTTATAGATTGCAAGAACAAGATGTATTTGTACTCAAAACGATTATGAGATTGCATTTTTAATTTGAAGTAGAAATACTATCAGCAAACAAATTGCTATCAAAATCTTATAAACAAGAAAGTTGTCCCCCTTCATCTCAAAAATACTTGTACATTCAAAAAACTCTAAAAGCAATATTCTTGGCTCAAATATATGGTGTCCAATTGTGAAAATTGCATTGCACAATACAATCTCATCAACATGTATCAATACACAATCACGCTTGTTAACCCCTAAAGGATCTTGATGCGAAATTGTTTAAATCATGAAAATAGACATTCCCCTACTTCAGGCCTTAACCCTTAAGCGCCCACAGTGTCGTTTTTCGACATTCTGGATGTACGGCTCCGTCTTTGGTGTACAACCTCGCTTTCATCCCATCGATTTTTCATCCGCCATTTTTTTTGCGCAACTCCTCGGTGGGTTTACTCTACTCCCTCCTTGGATAAATAGTAAAACCTTGATCCTCAATTTGTGAGAGTGGGCGAAAGAGATTTTTCATGAAAGTTTTGGTGGTGTGATCTTCACCCCTTTTTTGCATGGATCTTGAAATCCATACCTCCAAATGGCAAGCAACAAAGAAGATCCTACAGTTGGATTTTCCATTTTCATCTTTTATTTGTTTTTACGCAGTTTTGAAAAAATCAGCATTATTACCAACTGTTAGGAGCTTTACCCCCCCCCCCTTGGGCGTTTAGGGGTTAAAACTCTCAATCTAAGCATTATTTGGAAGATCCAACCGTACGATCCTAAGGTTAACTTAGCCTTCCACTCACTGGCCAAAATTGAATCGTTGATTCTTCTTCATTTGTGAGATTATAATGATCAAAGTTGGCTAAATTTTCTCCGTGCTGAAATTCCAAAATGCGATTTCCGCTTTGTTGGACCTTTACGGGTTAAAAGTTAAAACACATCAATATAATGTACACAATAGATTTCAACAATCAACCTTAGAAACAATTTTACTAAAAATATATATTACACAATGCGATACGATCATAATAGTCAATCATTACTTGCTTATCAAGAGACGACAATAAATTCTATTGTACAAACTCATCGAAAATAGATCCGATAGGCAATCATCATGTGCATTATTGAAACACAACAATATAATGTAGACAATAGATATCAACAATGAATCCTAGGAACTCTAGATTTCTAAAAATATCTATATTACAATACATGAGGCTTTGTCTCACACGACGGTTCCGCGCTGGAATCCGTCGTCGAGACTTGCCTCCTGTATCCACACTTCCCGCTCAACCGCTCAACCAACCTCCTGTATCCACACTTCCCGCTCAACCGCTCAACCAACCTCCTGTATCCACACTTCCCGCTCAACCGCTCAACCAACCGCTCAATCAAGCACCGTCAAGGCTTATTGGTGCACACCGACGTCGGCGAATTGTGTGATTATATTTGCCTGAGCAATATCATTGATTATCATTTTTATTTTTATTTTTCTTGATACTTCATAAGTATAGAAAACTGAAACCACATCTCATCATGTGACACACTAATAAGAATATTTTTGTTTATAACTTTTAAAGTTTGTCTAATTTATTCTTTCTAATCAACAACTAAAGAGACCCTAAAAAATCATGCACCACAATGAAAACAAATTATATATGGCTAAAGAGTTTTTTTTGATCCACAGATTATGAGATATACACTCATGGCCTACGGTTGCTCAGTACTGAACCTGCAAACGAACGTTATAATACCCTTTTACAAAGAGTAAAGGGATTCCAACGGTCAATACCCATTTTGAGGGATGATCCAATGGAATGTTATCGTAAAATAAAATAGAGACCATGTTTGAGACCATTGATGTATATTTTATTATTCTAAATATATAAATTTGATATGTATTTTTTAATATTTTCTGTATCAACTAATTTGAAGTTTATGAATGTTTCATAGCTTTAGGCAATCCAAGTTGAACGTGCTCAACGGCACGGGTCCCACTAGTATAATTACATAGTACGATCCTTACATTCCATCATCACTTGCTTATCGAAGAGACAATAGTAAATTCTATACGACAAATACATCATAAAGGTTTCAATAAAAAAAAATATTATACAGTATGATGTGAATAGTCAATCATCACTTGCTTAATAAAACTTAATGTAAACTTTATATTAACAACAGGTCTTAATAGTCAATTCTCATTTGTACAATAATAGTCAATCTCTCAACTGTTTGTCTCAACTATCAACAACAAGGTCAACTACTGCGTGCTTGGTCAACTTGTGGAAAGCATTGGTATAACTCTTTAACATTCTCTACAACAGAACTGCGTTGCGGCCTTAGTGGTCAATCATCATTTGTATGCATGAAACTATCAATCCTCTACGACATCAATCAACCCTAAACCCTAAATTATGGATCCCAACCTAAAAATAAACTTGAAATTCAACAATGGATTTAGGAGGTACAACTGCTTGAAGACCATGCAATTTTTGGGTTCACTTTTTGAACTCACGGACACTTAGGAATGACCTTCTCTCGGTTTACACCACATCCAAAGACCACAACTTCTAATCAATGAGACTCTTGAGGATGAGCCATGACCTAAATAAGGCCAAAGACAGGAAAATAAGCAAGGGTATTTTGTCCGCTTTGTAGAGTGGAGTGAAAAATAGGATTATCTCCATATATATTTGAGGAATTGCGGTCTTCGAGAGTCTTATACATTGCCTTCAGTACAATATGATCAATTGGGTTCCCAATAGGGTTTTTTTGACGTGCAATAAGAAAGAAAGTGCCAAAGCTTGAGCATGCTCTTATTGCATCCCAAGATGAAAGCAAAACTGGGATTGAGAGAAGAGGTATTTTCAAATATACTTTTAAGAAATTTTGCATAGATTTTTGAAATATAAAACTAAAAAATGAAAAATCCTAGCGGAAAAATGGACTTGAAACCTAAACCTGAGCCTTGGCAAGGCTATACTCTACTATTAAGCTATTTCCGCTAGCTCCAACAAGGATCACTATAAATTAGTGCTACAAGAGTTTCTCGAGGGAGGGGTAAAGAGCCCCCCAAATTTTTAATGTATAAGCTTAAAATGCCAAATAGTATGCTCCTACTATAAATTGGGGCCTTAGACCCCATTTTTGAATCAAAATCATCAAAAATGGTCGTCAAGGGTCCAAATCAAAAATCACAAGAATTTTGAAGAAAAAATGCCATTGGCTGAAACGTTGGTAGCAATTATTTACACGCACCCTCCAACAAGACAAAACAATGAGGAAAAAGTAAGAATGCCTTTATTACACTTATCGAATCTATTTACTTATTAAAGTTTGATAGTTTGGCTATACTTAGGATTCTTGTTTCTAATATAAAACAGACTTAATTTGTCCAAAAGTAACTACACGGTAGAAGATACCACAATAAAAATATTAACTAAAGTAGTTAATTTCTATTTATAGCAAATGAGTACACAACCGACACTCAAAAGCATTGTCACTTCCAAATCTTTCAAAACATCTTCTCAATACAGAACTACCGAGGACATTTTCCTTGAAAATATCCCTTTATTAAGTTGACTATTTCCACACCGCTTTTATTTTAAATGTATACAAGTACACAACCCAATCTATCATTGCACAGAATCAGAGATAAGCAGAGATCTGATACCACATTCTGTGTTGTCAACATAATCACTGACTTTGTTCTACAATTGTTAGAATATGGTCCCTTTCAGTAAATTACAGTCCATTTTATTTGAAAATTAAATTATATTACTTTTGAACCTAGGGTGTATTTTATTCTTACAATACTTTGACTCTCAGTTTGGCAAATAATAAATCTTATTTTTCGATATCAAAAATCTGATTTTTTTTCGGTTTAGAGAAGACATATTGGTACTCAATTGTGGCAAAAATAGGATTGAAAATGAAAATTTAGTTAATTATTTGGCCTTGGGGTATGGGATTATGGCAATATTGTGGTTATGTCCTAATATTTGAGTAGATGGGACAATGGTAGATGGTATAAAAATTGTAAAGGGATGTTGTGACAAAGTCTACAAATAATATGAGGCGTGATATGAAAGATGTGAGATACAAGTTGGTACTAATAGAGTGGGATCATCTCATTTCCTCATGTAAGTTGTTCTTGAATTCTAACTTGTAAATGCATATGACTAATTTTAGCCAATACGACAAATTTTGAAATAAAGTGTCATGGATGAAAATGAAGGGTGGCTCTTTAGATCTCAATTGTCAGAATAATCTTGGCTCAAAGAATACTTTGGAATGGTGAAAACTACCAAGAAGTTTCAAAAGGGAAAGTAGTCCAAATCTATACCTCATTCACTCAAATCTATGCCTTATCTTAAAAACACGTCTAATTTGGTCAAGATTTCTACACTAAAATTGGACGTTAACCGGAATCATCTCAAAAGATAAATTTGAAATTCAAGAGTGGATGAAGGAGAGATGTCACATACAAATCATCATTTCCAAATACTTGTCTATAGATTTGCAATGATCCAAATACTTGTCTTTATATTTGCAATGATATTTCATGAAAAAAGTGAAACATCATTGCAAAACTAAAGACAAGTATTTGGATTAAAAAGCTTCCAACTAGAAAGCTCTTAGGAATTAACTTAAGATCACACTTGTGTAAAAATGTACATGAATAATAATTTTTTGATCTAAAATAAGGGAATGGAACAATGAAACATGCCAAATATTTTTTTAAATACAAAGTAATGAAATTGTCACAAGAATTCATGCCATTAATTTTAACTTTTTGAATTTAGATAAGGCTTTCATCATAAGAAAATAGATTTCTTTAAAAATTAAACCGAAAAATATCCATCAAAAAGGAAGTTTGAATGGAAAGATATGGCTCTTCAAAGTTGGGTTGCCATCTAAAATAATCAAATTTAACATCTGGTGCGTTTAGGGGATAGTGAATGGATCCCTTATTAAGAACAAGATACAATATATATATATATATATATATATATTAGTTGAAGACAAAATGATTCCAAAAATTGAATGTAAGCTACATTTTCTATCATGATGAGTTAACAATTAATCATAAAATCAATTTAAATAAGACTTTCTTTCAAGCTATCTATATCTCAAATCGATCTGACATGTCATGTAATAAAAAGGTGCATGTTGACTGTATAAGACCTTGTAGTAATTCTTATGTAGCATACTTTAAAACAAACACCTGGGAGAGTACATTCACATTACATTTGGACCATGTAAGTCTTGAATTGTATTCCATACGCACATTTGATTCCTATTGGTGTAAGTGTTGCAATTGGAGCCACTCACTAGAGGCCCTTATATAGTGTGCCTACACTTTTGATTCTTTTATTTTGGAACCCATGAGTCAATTGTAGAAAATTCCATTAGTTTGTGAAATAGGGCTTTATGCTATATATTTATTAAGGAAGTCACTAATTGGATTTTAAGAACCTAAACAACTACAAATTAATAATAGACCTTTAGTTAAGTGCCTCTAAATTTGGGGCTTTTAAGCCTTGTTTTGGATGAAAGTCAATGATTTATTTAACTTGTTGTGTTTATCATAGAACAAGTTGTAAAGCTTCAAATCTATAAAAGTACACAACCCTATCGCTGCACATATAGGCAGAGATATAATACTACATTCTGCATTGTACTCATTATTGCTGCACATATAGGCACAGATATGATACTACATTTTGCGTTGTACACATGATAACTGACTTTGTTCTACAAGTTGTTTGAAAATGGTTTCCTTGTAATAAATTTGATTCTTGTTGGATATATTATCCATTTTGTATGCAAATTAATTCCGGTACTTTTGAGCCCATGGTGTATTTTATTCTTACAATACTTGGTCTCACAAAATAAGTCGTATTTTTGGGTGTTTAAAATGTGAATTTTTGTTTAGTTTAGAGTAGTCATATTGGTACTCAAAGAAATGGAATTAAAGAAAAAATAGGTTTGAAAATGCAAAATGAGTTGATTATTTGGCCAAGATATTGTGGATTTGTGGTTATGTCCTAATCTTTGAACTTTAACCCGTAAATGAAAATGGCTATTTTAACCCAAAAAACACAAACTTGAAAAGAAAGTGTCATGGGTGAAAATGAAGGCAAGTTGTGTAGATCTCAACCGTACAAACTTATAATTGACTTATTGTGCACTATTTTGAAAAATTGATTGAGTCATGAGGCTCCATAGATTGCAAGATCATAACATTCTAGTCATGCGTTCATTTGATCATACGCTCATTTGATCCCTATTGGAGTAAGTGTTGCGATTGGAGCCGCTCATTAGTGGCGCTTATATAGTGGGCCCAAACTTTTCATTCTTTTCATTTGGAACCAACGAGCCAATTTCTGAAAATTCCAGTAGTTTGTAAAATAGGGCAGCAGGCTATATATTTATTAAAGAAGTCACTTCTTGGATTTTAATGACATGTACAACTAGAAATTAAGAAAAAAAAATCTTTAATTAGGTGCCTCTAATTTGGGGCTTCTAAGCCTCATCATGGATTGAACTCAATGATATTTTTTTAATTGGTTGTGCCTATCTTAGAATTGGTTGAAAAGTTAAAACTAATACAATGTCAAGCATGTTACTTTTTTGGGTCAACACCTACTGCAACTTGTGTCTTTTTGAGTTACTTGAAAAGAATTCAAGTCCATTTTTGACATTTTGATTGATGTCTTGTAGTTTGTTTTTGAGATATTAGTAGAACTTAAGCTAGGATAGTCCCTAAATTGAGACCATAATTCATATAGCCACCAATAAATTCCTCTCCTGTAAATATCAAACTCAATATTGTATTCACATCCCTAGAACCATATATGGTAAACAAAAGCTTGCTTTCAGAATATAATATTTCCATTTCAAAAATATGATGGCATCTTCTATGGTAGTAACACCTACTCTTATGAATTTGAGGAACTTTGCCTATGTCCAATGGAATATATTGCATGTTAGCAATTTTTTTTAAAGATTGAATCCAAGGAGGATAATTATTATGTCATTCTTTATAGATACATTTAAAATCATCAATGATTACCAAGTTTGGACACCTATTTATGTACATAGCCCCTTTTAAAGAGCGTACACACTGGCATGTTCCCTTTATGTGACTTGTGCAAATCAAGGCTTTTATTGAATTTGACGAGCCTTTGCGTTGCCTAAGGCATGTAGTATTTTGTGTTAGATTTTTTAGTGATAGAATCATTTGCATAGAGGAAGAACTCCATGCCTCTTGGGACTGGCATGAATAGTGTGTCCTCTTCACATGTTCTTATATACAACCTTGAAGGTCATCATACAGATGGTGAATTATGTGTGTACTATGATAGGCAACGCTTTGCTTTAGAGTGAGAGTGGGTGCATATAAAAGAAACAATGAAAGACAATGAGTGCATCTATAAAATTTCCTACCATCATGCATTACTTGAGCTACATGTTGACTAGACGCACATTTCATAGTAATAATTTCAAGCGCACGTTAAAATCTTATAATTATTAGCACTAATTGAAACTTTCTCTTGGACTTAAGAGTTACTACTGATTGGGTTTAGAAAGTTTTTTCTTCAAGACTCTCTCAAGGCTTATAGATTACCTTGCAATGGAATTCTCTTTCATTTGCCTTGAAAAACTAAATAATAAGAAATCTCGTAACTAAACGTGTATGCATAGATATTGTAGTAGATTATGTGTAGTACACACAATCACTCCCTTTGTTCCACTTATTATGGATTTATGGACTTAAATGGATTTAAAAAATGGATTTAAATGTTCTATGTATTGGGGCCTTAATTAATAACCATTGACACACCCTTATTGAGTAATTATGTTTTTTTATTCTTTTAGTTACATACTGGAAGTGGCACAAATAGGCTTTGTTATTTGATTAACGTTCATGAATGAATCAAACTTATTTTCCTAAATGTGTAGTCTACCTACCAATTTTTATCTTACATTTATATTCTTCAAAATAATAATAATAATAATAATAAAATACTATGTTCATGGATTTCTATGTGTGGTCGTTTGGAGGTCAATGTAAAGGTGTTTCGCGAGGGGTTAAAATGTGTTTTTTTACATGAAGCACATTTCAACACCTAAATGTACCCAATTATAGAAGAATGAGTTGCATGTGGACAATATATATGAGACCTTGTAGCTATTGAATATGTTTGTGTGACTACTTTCAAAAAAAACAACCACAAGCATATTAGGTGATTTTTATAATATTTGAAACATGTAAGTCCTAGCTGTATCCTATGTGTACACTTGATTTATATTAAATCAAGTGCTTGAACTATGGTTGCTAATTAAATTAACTTAGCTTGGTAGAATCTCAATTTCAAGTTCTTTAATTGTAAAGTCATACTTAAAACCATCAATGTCAGTAAATAGTACTGATAAATCAAATCTTGCCTTCGAAAATCTTCGAATATTTCTATTTCAAAATTATCATGACGTATGTTGAATTGATTTGATATATAGATACTTAAAAGCAAGTTTGTGCTAGATGTTGACCATGACTAGATCTTATATTCATCATTTCAAATTATAGCCATAACAACCTAAAGTGCATAACAATTTGTGCATGTTTAGATATATTTAATGTGACATGTAATCATGTAGGTGAAGTCATCATTACTAACTTTGTTTTGTTCTTTTCCTTTTTAGAGAACACTAACGACTTTATTCTACATAAGGTACGTCTTGTAATCATTTGTGATAAAGATGAGGGCTTACAATCATTGACTTTATTCTACAAACATGATCTCATGTATTGGAAATAAATCTTATTTCATTTATCTAGATTTATTAAATTGTCTAGACTTTAGTATTGTAAGAGTAATAAGGTATAACTGAAAATAAGATTTTGATTGAAATTATAGTTGCATATATTTGCAAAAGTATGATAACAATATAGTTCAGTTTTGTATATGTGAAATTTGATGTTGTAAAATAATTCAATGTAGATTATTTTATATTTAGATCATTTTCCTTTAGATCATAACTACATGATGCTTACAACAAGGATACTTTTTCTTAAAATATTTTACTTTCTCTTTCACACGCTTCTCATGGGATTTGGATATAAAATACTCTCTTTCATATGCAATTTTAATACTTGCATGTTTGTTGAATCCTGTCTTAAATCGACAGAATTGTATCTTTAACATCATTCTCATCTTTGGTTTGTTATGTGCATATCTCACTTTGTCAAATGTAAATAGATGGAAAATATTTTATAAGTTGGATATTTATTTTTATAAATGAATTACAAAATATAAGATTACACAAGCTTTTAACACTCTACTGTCCAACCTAAAGACGAGTCAAAAGTATTTCACCCTCCTACTTCAAACAGTATTAACACTTGAAAAAAAACACCAATTCCAAACTTGAATTCAACCTTATTATTCAACATAGAATTGAATACTTAACTCAAGATGGTCGCAAATTATATTCCACCAAATAGGTCATATACTTTTTTATTGCTTCCGATTTTGGTATCATTAAAACTCTCAAAAACTTTGCCACAATGAAAGAACCATTAAAATTAATCAGAAATCAAACTCAAGAATTCACATTGAAATGACATAAAATTTCTAAGTTCTAGAAATACATTGCACAAAACACTCCCATCAACATGTATCAATACACAATCACGCTTATTAAAACACATCAATATTATGTCCACAATAGATTTCAACAATCAACCTTAGAAACAATTTTACTAAAAATATATATTACACAATAGAATATGATCATAATAGTGAATTAATTACTTAGCAATCAAGTGACGGCAATAAATTCTATTGAACAAACTCATCGAGAACAGATCCAATAGGCAATCATCATGTGTCCTATTGAAACACAACAATATAATGTACAAAATAGATATCAACAATCAAACCTAGAAACTCTAGATTTTTAAAAATTTATATTTACATAGTCCTATCTTTACAATTCATCATCACTTGCTTATCCAGACATACTAGTAAATTCTATTCGACAAATCCATCACAAAGGTTTCAATAGTCAAATCATCAAATGTACCAATCAAACACAACAATATAATGTACATAATAGATATTGATAGTCAATCATAGAAACTCTAGTAATCTAAAACTTTTTAATTACGCAGAACGATCCTTACATTCCATCATCACTTGCTTATTCAAGACACAATAGTAAATTCTATACGACAATTACATTGTCAAGGTTTCAATAATCAATCATCTTATGCATTATGGAAACAAAACAACATAATAGACATAATAGATATGAAGAATCAATATTAGTTTTTATATATATATATATATATATATATAGAGAACACAATATGATGTGAATAGTCAATCATCACTTGCTTAATAAAACTTAATGTAAAAATGTAAAATATATATTAATAATAGTTCTCAATAGTCAATTCTCATTTGTACAATAACAATCAATCTCTCAACGGTTCGTCTCAACTATCAAAACACAGTCAAAACCAGTGCATCCAACCACAACAAGGTCAACTAAGGCACGATTGGTCAACTTCTAGAAAGCATTGATAAAAGTGTTCAACATTCTCTACAACAGAATTGCGACCTCAGTGGTCAATCATCATTCAAATGTATGAAACTGTCAATCCTCTACGACGTCAGTCAACTACTCACTGTAGTCGGTATGGTCGATAACGAACATGATTGACGGCCTCAGTGGTCAATCATCATTTGAATGCATGAAATTGTCTATCCTCTACAACATCAGTCAACTCTAAACCCTAAATCCTAAATTATAGATTCCAACATAAAAAATAAAATTGAATTTCAACAACGGACTTAGGAGGTACAATTCCTTGAAGAGCATGCAATTCTATACAACATGTACATCATAAAGGTTTCAATAATCAATCGTCATATGCATTATTGATACACAACAATATAATAGACATAATAGATATCAATACTCAATCTTAGTTTTATATTTACATATGTGTATATATATATATATATATATATACACATATATATACACACACACAAAATGATCTGAATAGTCAATCATTACTTGCTGAATAAAATTCAATGTAAACTATCTATTAATAACAAGTCATAATAGTCAAATCTCATTTGTACAATAATAGTCAATATCTCAATTGTTTGTCTCAACTATCAACAATAAGGTCAACTTATGCACGCATGGTCAACTTACGGAAAGCGTTGGTATAACTCTTCAACATTCTCTAAAACAAAATTGCAGCCTCAGTGGTCAATCATCATTCGAATGTATGAAACTGTCAATACTCTACGAGGTCAATTACCCCTTAATTCTAAACGCTAAATCGTGGATTCCAACCTAAAAAATAAAATTGAAATCCAATAATGGATTTAGGAGGTACAACTCTTTGAAGACCATGCAATTCTTGGGTTCACTTTTTGGATCTACGGACACTTAGGAATTACCTTCTCTCGGTTTACACCACATCCAAAAACCACAGCTTCTTAACAATCGGACCCTCAAGAATGAGCCATGACCTAAATAAGGCCAAAGATGGGAAAATAAGCAAGGGTATTAAGTCCGCTTTGTAGTGTGGAGTGAAAAATAAAGTTATCTCCATATACATTTGAGGAATTGCAGTCTTCGACAATCTTATACATTGCCTTCGGTACAATATGATCTTTTAGGTTACCTATAGGGGTCTTTTTGACTTGCAACAAGATAGAAAGTGCCAAAACCCAAGCACACACTAATTGCATACCAAGATGAAAGCAAAATTAGGATTGAGAGAAGAGGTATTTTCAAATATATTTTTAGGAGATTTTGCATAGATTTCTAAAGAATAGAACTAAAAAATGAAAACCCCGAGCGGATAAAGGGACTTGAAACTTCAACCTTAGCAAGGCTATACTCTACCGTTAAGCTATTCCCACTAGCTCCAACAAGGATCAGTGTATATCTTTGCCACAAGGGTTTCTCGGGGGAGGGGTAAAGAGCCCCTCAAAAGTTCAATGTATAAGCTTAAAATGCCAAAAGTATGCTCCTCCTGAAACTTGGGGCCCTAGACTCATTCTTGAATCAAAATTATCAAAAACGGCCGTTGAGAGGTCCAAATCAAAAATCACAAGGATTTTGAAGAAAAGATTCCATCGGCTGATGAGGCCTTAGAAATGCTGGTAGCACTCATTTACAGGCACCCCTCCAAAAAGACCTAACAATGTTAAAAAAAGTAGGGAGCCCTTTATTACACTTATCAAATCTAGATTCTTGATAAAATTTATTAGTTTGGCTATACTTAGGATTCGTATGTCTAATATAAAACAAACCTTATTTATCCAAAAGTAACTACACTATAGAAGACACCACAATAAAAATATTAACCAAAGTAGTCATTTTCTATTTAAAGCAAATGAGTACACAACCGACACTCAAAAGCATTGTCACTTTCAAATCTTTCACAACATCCTCTCAATATAGTACGACTGAGGACTTTTTCCTTGGGAATATCCCTTTATTAAGTTGACTATTTCCACACCGCTTTTATTCTAAATGTATACAAGTACACAACCCTATCTATCACCGCGCATATGGGCACAGATATTATACTACATTCTGCGTTGTACACATAATCACTATATTATACTACATTCTGCGTTGTACATATAATCACTGATTTCGTTCTACAATTGTCAGAAAATGATCCTGTTTTAGTAAATTTGTTTCCATTAATAGGCAATGGTAGGCTTTCTTGTTGAATAAACAATCCATATTGTACCTTTGAGTCCAGGGTGTATTTTATTCTTACAATACTTTGATCCTCAGTTTTGCAAAAAATAAGCCCTCTTTTTGGGTATCAAAAATCTGATTTTTTTATTATTTTTTGTTTGGAGGAAGTCATATTGGTACTCAATCGTGGCAAATATTGGTTTGAAAATGCAAAGTTAGTTAATTATTTGGCCATGGAGTATGGGGTATAATAATATTGTGGTTAAGTCCTTCTATTTTTTGATTACATAGATTACATAGGACAAAGGTAGATGATATAAAAAGTGTAATTAGATGTTGTGACAAAGTCTAAAAACAATATGGCACATTATATGAAAGATGTAAGCTTGTTGTACCAATTGTAAGGAAGATTTTACCACCGCGAAGTTGTTTACCTTCTTTTAAAAACCGCCCTTGTACAAAAAGGTATTCTTGAGCAAAAAACATCTTGGCTCAGAGAATAGGGTTGCAATGGTGAAAACTACCAAAAAGTTTAGAAATGAGAAAGTAGTCCAAAACTATACCTCTTTCACTCAAATCTATGCCTTACCTTCAAAACACCTCTAATCTGGTGAAGATTTCTACACTAAACTAGACTTTAACCGGAATCCATCCCAAAATATAAGAGTGGATGAAGGAGAATTCACCTTAAAATCATCCATTCTTTTACTTGACGAACCTAGTTTACATGTTCTAAACATGGTTTGTGCTAGTTGTTGACTAGATCTTATATTTATCAATTCAAATTGTAACCATAAAAATCTAAAGTGAATAACAATTTGTGCATGTTAAGATATTTTTGATGTGACATGTAATCATGTAGGTGAAGTCATGATTACTAACTCTATTTTGTTCTTTTCCTTTTTAGAGAACACTAATGACTTTATTCTACATAAGGTACGTCTTGTAATCATTTGTGATAAAGATGAGGGCTTACAATCATTGACTTTATTCTACAAACATGATTTAATGTATTGGAAATAAATCTTATTTCTTTAATTTTAGATTTATTGAATTGTCTTGACTTAGTTTGACATTGTAAGAGTGAAAGGTATAACTGAGAATAAGACCTTGATTGAAAATTATAGCTGCATATATTTGCAAAAGTATAAAAACAATATAGTTTAGTTTTGTATATGTGAAATATGATGTTGTAAAATAGTTCAATGTGGCTTATTATGGATTTTTATATTTACATCATTTCCCCCTACATAATAACTTCATGATGCTTACAACAAGGTTACATTTTCTTAAAAATTTCACTTTGTCTTTCAGACGCTTCTCATGGGGCTTGGATATAACATACTCTCTTTCATATACAATTTTTATACTTGCATGTTTGTTAAATCATGTCTTAACTCCACAAAAAATGTATTTTTAACATCATTCTCATATATGGTTTTTTATATGGATATTTCACTTCTTGCAAATGTTAATTGATGAAAAATATTGTATAAGTTGGATTTTCATGTCTATAAATCATGAATTACAATTTACAAGATTACACAAGCTTTTAATACTCTACTATCTAACCCAGAGACAAGTCAGAAGTATTTCACCCTCCTAGTATCAACACTTGAAAAAAGACACTAGTTCCAAGCTTGACTCCAACCTTCTTATTCAGTACAGACTTAAATACTAAACTGACAATGGTTGCAAATTATATTCCACCAAATAGGTCATATACTTTTTTATTGCTTCCGATTTTGGTATTATTATTAAAACTCTCAAAAAATTTGCCTCAATGAAGGAACCATTTAAGTTAATCAAAGATCACACTCAAAAATGCACATCTAAATGACATAAAATTTCCAAGTTCTAGAAATACATTGCACAAAACAATCCCATCAATAGGTATCAATACACAATCATTAAAACACATCAATATTATGTACACAATAAATTTCAGCAATCAATCTTAGAAGCGTTTTTGCTAAAAGTATATATTACTCAATACAATACAATCATAATAGTCAATCGTTACTTGTTTATAAAAAAACGACAATAAATTCTATTCTACAAACTCATCAAAAACTGATCCAATTGGCAATTATAATGTTTATTCTTGAAACACAACAATATAATGTACACAATAGATTTCAACAATCAACCTAAGAAATGTTTTTACGAAAAATATATATTACACAAAACGATACAATCATAATAGTCAATCATTACTTGCTTATGAAGAGACGGCAAAAAATTCTATTTTACAAACTCATCGAGAATACATCCGATAGGCATTCGTCATGTGTCTTATTGAAACACAACAATATAATGTACAAAATATATATCAGCAATCAATCCTAGAAACTCTAGATTTCTAAAAATTTATATTTATATAGTTCGATTCTTACAATCCATCATCACTTGCTTATCCAAACCTAATAGTAAATTCTATTCCACAAATCCATCAAAAAGGTTTCAATAGTCAATCATCATAAGTATCATTGAAACACAACAATATAATGTACATAATAGATATCAATAGTCAATCATAGAAACTCTAGTTTTCTAAAACTTCTTAATTACAGAGAACGATCTTCACATTCCATCATTACTTGCTCATCCAAGACACAATATTATATTCTATACCACAAATACATCATAAAGGTTTCAATGATCAATCATCATATGCATTATTGAAACACAACAACATATTACACATAATAGATATCAAGAATCAATCTTACTTTTTTTATCTGTTAAAAAATATATATTATACAATATGATGTGAATAGTCAATCATCACTTGTTTAGTAAAACTTAATGTAAAATATCTATTAATAACAAGTCTCAATAGTCAATTCTCATTTGTACAATAACAATCAACTGTTCGCCTCAAACTCTCAACTATTAGTAAAAACTTGTGCATTGATTTCAATAAGAACAAGGTCTACTACTGCACGCTTGGTCTACTTCTCGAAAGCGTCAATATAACTATTTAACATTCTCTACAACAGAATTGCGGCCTTGGAGGTCAATCATCATTCGAGTTCATGAAACTGTCAATCCTCTACGACATTAGTCAATGACTAACTACTAGAGTTGGTATGCGTCAGTAGAACATGATTGACGGCCTCAGTGGTCAATCATCATTTGAATGCATGAAACTCTCAATCCACTACGACGTCAGTTTACTCTAAACCCTTAACGCTAAATCCTCCGATGACGCTTTGCGTTCTGCTGGGGCCTCGGGCAGTAATCCAACTCCCGCCAACTCATTAACCTCAAAAGTAATATTGAAATCTAACAATGGATTTAGGAGGTACAAATACTTGAAGACCATGCAATTTTTGGGTTCACTTATTGGAACCACAAACACTTAGGGGTTACCTTCTTCTGGTTTACACCACATCCAAAGACCATAACTTCTAAACAATCAGACTCTCAAGGATGAGCCATGACCTAAATAAGGCCAAAGACGAGAAAATAAGCAGTGGTATTAAGTCCGCTTTGTAGTGTCGAGAGAAAAATAGAGTTATCTCCATATATATTTGAGGAATTGAGGCCTTCGAGGGTCTTATACATTGATCCCCAATTCCGTTAAAATGGTGTTATGCCGCTAAAATGGCATACCTTAACTTTATGAACTGTAGTTTAAAAACGATGTGATATAACAGAAATTGAAGGTGATATTATGGAAAATGAGTGACAATGTATATAAAGGAGTGATATTATAAAAAAATTGTGATATAACATAATACAGCACTCCTTGTGAGCGCATATGTAAGATTTGGTGTGACAAAATGGCACATGGCATAGTGCCATTTTAACGGAATTGAGGTTATTGCCTTTTGTACAATATGATCTTTTGAATTCCCTATTGAGGTTTATTGACGCTCAACAAGAAAGAAAGTGCCAAAGCCCGATCAGACTCTTATTGCATACCAAGATGAAAGCAAAACTGGGAGAGAGAAGAGGTATTTTCAAATATATTTTTAGAATTTTTGCATAGATTTTTTATGAACAAAACTTATAACCCAAGAGGAAAAAGGGACTTGAACCCTCAACTTCAACCTTGGCAAGGCTATACTCTACCACTAAGCGATTTCCGCTAGCTCCAACAAGGATCAATGTAAATCAATGCTACGAGGGTTTATCGGGGGAGGGGTAAAGAGTCCTACAATTTCTTAATGTTTAAGCTTAAAGTGCCAAAAAGTATGCTCCTATTGTAACTTGGGGCCCGAGACTCCATTTTTGAATCAAAATTATCAAAAACGGCCGCTAGGGAGTCCAATCATAAATCACAAGGATTTTGAAGAAAAAATCTCATTGGCTGATGGGGCTCTGAGAAACGCTAGTAGCACTCCTTTACAAGCGCCCCTCCAACAAGACAAAACAATGTAAAAAAAAGTAAGAAGCCCTTTATTACACTCATTAGATCTATGTTCTTGATAAAGTTTAATAGTTTGGCTATACTTAGGATTCTTATTTCTAATATAGAACAAACCTTATTTATCCAAAAGTAACTTTACCGTAGAAGATACCACAATCAAAGAAATCAACTAAAGTAGGCATTCTCTATTCATAGCAGTGTAGTACACAACGGAGAAAAGCAATCTCACTTTCAAATCTTTCACAAGATCGGCTCTATATAGTACTATTAAGACTTTTTCCTTGGAAATATCCCTTTTACTAAGTTAACTATTTCTACACCGCTTTTATTTGAAATGTATATAAGTACCCAACTCTATCTGTCATTGCACAGATAGACAGAGATATGATACCGTCTACATAATCCCTGACCTCATTCCACAATTGTCAGAAAGAAAATGGTCCCCTTCTTCTGTCAATTTGATTCTGGTTGAAAATGCAATCCATATTGTTTGCAGATTACTTTCAGTACTATTGAGCCCACGCTATATTTTATTCTTACAATACTTTGATGGGTGTCACAAAAAAGTCTTATCGATGGGTGTCAAAAATAAGTCTTATTGATGGGTGTCAAAAATAAGTCTTATTGATGCGTGTCAAAAATAAGTCTTATTGATGGGTGTCAAAAATAAGTCTTATTGATGGGTGTCCAAAAATTTGATTTTTTTTTTTAGTCTAGAGAAGTTATATTGGTACTTCGAGTAATTGGATTTGTAGAAAAAATAGGTTTGTAAATGCAAAATTTGTTAATTATTTGGTTTAGAGGAGTATGGTAATATTGTGGTTATGTTCTTCTAATATTTGAGTAGAAAGGACAAATGTAGATGGTATAAAAAATGTAAAGGGATGTTGTGACAAATTCCACAAATAATATGACACGTGATATGAAAGATGTGAGACACAAGTTGGTATTAATAGAGTGGGTATCTCTTTGTGTGAGAAAAAAGATAAGAGAAGAAGAATTTTAAAAAATAAATAAAAATAAAAATAAAAAAGAAAAAAGAAGAGAAAAGAAGTCAATTTTGACATTTTGTTTCATGTGTTCTAGTGGAACAATTGCACCGGTAAACAAAAGCTAGCTTTGCGAATATAATATTTCTATTTCTAAACTATGACGGCATCTTCTATGGTAGTAACACCTATTCTAATGAATTTAAGGAATTATGCCTATTTCCTATGGAATATATAGCATGTTAGCAATTTTGTTTATAGTTGAACTCAAGAAGAGTAATAATAATGTAATTCTTTATGGATATATTTAAAATTTTCAATGTTTACTAGGTTTGGACACCTATTTATGTAGATAGCTCTTTTCAAAGAGCGTGCACAATGGCATGTTCCCTTCATGTGACTTGTGCCAAACAAGCCTTTTATTGCATTTGATGAGCCTTTGTCTTGCCTATGGCATGTAGTATTTTGTGTTATATGTTTTTAGTGATAGAATTATTTGCATAGAAGAAGAACCGGAGGCCTATTGGGGCTGGCATGAATAGTGTGTCTTCTCTACATGTTCTTAAATATAAGCTTGAAGATCATCATACACATGGTGACATTATGTGTGTACTATGATTGGCGATGCTTTGGTTGAGACTGGGTGCATTAGAAAGAAACATTAAAAGATAGTAAGTTTATTTATAAATTTACACTTAGAAATTTTCCTACTATAATGCGTCGATTGAGCTACATCTTGACTAGACATATATTTCAGCGTAATACGTTTAATCGCACATTAAAATCTCATAATTATTAGCGCCAATTGAAACTTTCTCCTGGACTTAAGAGTAACTATTGATTTGGTTCAGAAAGCTTTTTCTTCAAAACTCCCTGAGAGCATATACATTACCTTGCAATGGAATTTCTTTCATTCGCCTACAAAAAAACATATAAAAAAATCTCATAACTACACGTGTATGCATAGGTATTGTAGTAGATTTTGAGTAGTACACATAATCAGTAGCGTAACTTATTCTAAAAAAATGGGTTTCAATGTTCTATGTATTCTATTTTTATATATTTGTCAAAAGTTGATATTCTTTCCTAAGTTGATATTCTTTCAGAAGTAGATATTCTTTCAGAAGATTTGATCCAGCTTTGGGATTTTACTAGCATGCCTATTGCCTCTAGCCAAATTCATATTCATATAGAGTACGTGCAATGAGGCTTTTCTCATACATTGGGTGATTTTTGAAATTTGTTCTAAAAAAAAATTAAAAACTTGCTTGCAACTAACTAACTTGCAATAGGGCCTTACTTGATAGCCATTGACAAGCCCGCATTGAGTAATTAGGATTATTTTTTTAGTTACATACTATAAGTGGCACGAACAAGCTTTGTTATTTGATTCTATGTTTAGATCTCCAAACATATATCTAAACATGCACAAATCGTTATGGTTAAAAGCAAGTTTGTGCTATATGTTGACTAGATCTAATATTTATTATTTCAAATTGTAATCATTAAAATCTAAAGTGCATAACAATTTGTGCATGTTTAGATATCTTTAATGTAACATGTAATCATGTAGGTGAAGTCATCATTACTAACTTTGTTTTATTATTTCCCTTTCTGGAGAACACTAATGGCTTCATTCTACACAAGGTATGTCTTGTAACCATTTGTGATAAAGATGAGGGCTTACAATTATTGACTTTATTCTACAAACATGATTTAACGTACTGAAAATATATTTTATTTCCTTAATTTAGATTTATTGAATTGTCTTGACTTAGTTTGGCACTATAAGAGTGAAAAGGTATTACTTAAAATATAACTTAAAATAAGACACTGATTGAAAATTATAGCTGCATGTATTTGCTAGAGTATAATAACAATATAGTTTAGTTTTGTATATGTGAAATTTGATGTTGTAAAATAATTCAATGTAGATTATTATGGATTTTTATATTTACATCAATTTCCTTTGGATCATAACTCCATGATGCTTACAACAAGGTTACTTTCTTAAAAAATTCACTTTCTCCTTCATATGCTTCTCATGGTGTTTGGATATAAAATACTCTCGTTCAAATGCGATTTTTATACTTCCATGTTTGTTAAATCATGTCTTACTTCCACGAAAATGTATTTTTAACATGAATCTCATCTATAGTTTGTTATATGAATATTTCACTTTTCCAAAAGTAAATGGATGAAAAAATATCCTATGAGTTGGATTTTGATGTCAATAAATCATGAATTACAATTTATAAGATTACACAAGCTTCTAACACTATACAATCTAGCCTAAACACATATCAAGAAGTATTTCACCCTCCTACTTGAATAAGTATCAACACTTGAAAAGCAACACCAATTCCAAACTTGAATCAAACCTTCTTATTCAACACAAACTTAAATACTAAACTGAATATGGTCCCAAATTATATTTCACCAAATAGGTCATATACTTGTTTATTGCTTCCGACTTTAGTATCATGAAAACTCTCAAAACCTATGCCACAATGAAGGAACCATTTAAATTAATCAAAAATCAAACTAAAAAATGCAAATCTAAATGACTTTAAATTTCTAAGTTCTAGAAATACATTGCACAATACGCTCTCATCAACATGTGTCAATACACAATCATGCTTATTAAAACACATCAATATAATGTACACAATAGATTTCTACAATCAACCTTAGAGACGTTTTTACTAAAAGTATATATTACACAATACAATTTGATCATAATAGTCAATCGTTACTTGCTTATCAAGAGATGGGAATTAAGTCTTTTGTACAAACTCATCGAGAACACATCCGATAGGCAATCATCATGTGTCTGCTTGAAACACAACAATAATGTACACAATATATATCAACAATCAATCCTAGAAACTCTAGATTTCTAAAACCATATATTTACATAGTCCAATACTTCCAATCCATCATCGCTTCCTTATTTACATATAATGGTAAATTCTATTCGACAAATCCATCAGAAAGGTTTCAATGTCAATCATCATATGTAACATTGAAACACAACAATATAATGTACATAACAAATATCAATAATTAATCATAGAAACTCTAGTTTTCTAAAACTTTTTAATTACACTCAATGATCCTTACATTCCATCATCACTTGCTTATAGAAGACACAATAGTAAATCCTATACGACAAATACATCTGACAGTTTTCAATAGTCAATCATCAAATATACCATTGAAACACAACAATATAATGTACATAATAGATATCAATAATCAATTATAGAAACTCTAGTTTTCTAAAACTTTTTAATTACACACAACAATCCTTACATTCCATCATGACTTGTTCATGCAAGAGACAATAGTAAATTCTATACGACAAATACATAAGGGTTTCAATAATCAATCACCACATGCATTATTGAAACACAACAATAGTATATACATAATAGATATCAAGAATCAATCTTACCTTTTTCTTCTTATAAAAAATATATATTATACATTATGATGTGAATAGTCAATCATCACTTGCTTAATAAAACTCAATATAAAATATCTATTAATAACACGTCTCAATAGTCAACTCTCATTTCTACAATAACAGTCAACTCTTTGTTTCAAACTCTCAACTATTAGTCAAAACTCATGCATTCAATAACAACAAGGTCAACTACTACACGCTTGGTCAACTTTTGGAAAGCGTCAATATAACTGTTTAACATTCTCTACAACAGAATTGCGGCCCGAGTGGTCAATCATCATTAGAGTGCATGAAACTGTCAATCCTCTGAGACGTCAGTCAACGACTCACGATCGGTATATGTCTATAAAGGACATGATTGACGGCCTCAGTGGTCAATCATCACTTGAATGCATGAAACTCACAATCCACTACGGCGTCACTTAACTCTAAACCCTTAACGCTAAATCCTCTCATGACTCTTTGCTTTCTGCCGGGGCCTCGGGTAGTATTCCAACTCCCGCCAACTCACCAACCTAAAAAATAATATTGAAATCTAACAATGGATTTAGGAGGTACAACTACTTGAAGACCATGCAATTTTTGGGTTCACTTATTGGAACCAGAGACACTTAGGGGTTACCTTCTCTCCATTTACACCACATCCAAAGACCACAACTTCTAAACAATTGGACTCTCAAGAATGAACCATGACCTAAATAAGGCCAAAGACGAGAAAATAAACAAGGGTATTAAGTCGCTATGTAGTGTGGAGTAAAAAATAGAGTTCTCTCCATATATATTTGAGGAATTGCGGCCTTTGAGAGTCTTATACATTGCCTTTTGTACAATATGATCTTTTGAATTCCCTATTGAGGTTTTTTGACCCTCAATAAGAAAGAAAGTGCCGAAGCCCGATGAGGTTCTTATTGCATCCCAAGATGAAAGCAAAACTGGGAGAGAGAAGAGGTATTTTCAAATAAATTTTTTATGAACAAAACTTTTAACCGAAGCGGAAAAAGGGACTTGAACCCTCAACTTCAGCCTTGGCAAGACTAGATAGATAGATAGATAGATAGATAGATAGAAACTCCGGTCCCTTTCTAAGGGGCCGGCGTGAATGAAGTGTCCGTTCGTAATGCTAATATCCCGATGGCCACCGGACAAGGGAACAATACTACTTCCCCCTCTCGAGGGTGGACACTATAACTACGCTAGTTTCTAGCCTAGTTACTAGTGCCTTGAAGATACTTGACATAGTATCCCCCCAAAGGGCTTTGAGGTACCCATACAACAAGGTCCAAAGATCCCCCACAATAGTTGGGTGGACTATAGTGGTGAGCACCACGCCGGCATGGGGAATAGAACCCACGACCTCCTCATTGGGGGCCTAAGCCCTAACCACCAAGCCCTAACTACACTCTACCATGAATGGATTTTGGCTAGCTCCAACAAGGATCACTGTAAATCAATGCTACCAGGGTTTATCGGGGGCGGGGTAAAGAGTCCCCCAATTTCTTAATGTTCAAGCTAAAATGCCAAAAATTATGCTCCTATTGTAACTCGGGGCCGGAGACTCCATTTTGAATCAAAATTATCAAAAACGGCCGTTAGGGAGTCCAATCAAGAATCATAATGATTTTGAAGAATATATCCCATTGGCTTGATGGGGCTCCGAGAATTTCTGGTAGCAATCCTTTACAAGCGCCCCTCCAACAAGACAAGACAATGTAAAAAAAAGTAAGAAGCTCTTTATTACACTTATCAGATCTATATTATTATTAAAATTTATTAGTTTGGCTATACTTAGGATTCTTATTTCTAATATAGAACAAACCTTATTTGTCCAAAAGTAACTGCACAGTAGAAGATACCACAATCAAAGAAATCAACTAAAGTGGGCATTCTCTATTCATAGCAATGAAGTACACAACGGAGAAAAGCAATCTCACTTTCATATCTTTCACATTATCGTCTCAATAGAGTACTACTGAGGACTTTTTTCTTAGAAATATTCCTTTATTAAGTTGACTATTTCTACACCGCCTTTATTGAAATGTATATAAGTACAACACCCTATCTGTCAATGCACAGATAGGCAGATTCCGCACAGATAGGCAGATTGACATAATCACTGTCCTTGTTCTACAATTGCCAGAAAATGGTCCCCTTCTGTCAATTTGATTCTGGTTGAAAATGCAATCCATATTGTTTGCAAATTAATTTCAGGACTTTTGAGCCCAGGCTGTATTTTATTCTTACTATACTTTGATGAGTGTCAAAAATAAGTCTTATTGATGGGTGTCAAAATAAGTCTTATCGATGGGTGTCAAAAATTTGATGTTTTTTTTACTTTAGAGAATCTATATTGGTACTCAAAGTAATTGGATTCGTGGCAAAAATAGGTTCAAAAATGAAAAATTAGTTAATTATTTGGTCTCGAGGAGTATGGTAATATTGTGGTTATGTCCTAATCTTTGAGTAGATAGGACAATGGGAGATGGTATAAAAAATGTAAAGGGATGTTGTGACAAAGTCCACAAATAATATGAGACGTGATAGGAAAGAGTTGAGATACCAGTGAGAAGGTATAACCTAAAATAAGACCTTGATTAAAAACTATAGTTGTATACATATGAAAAATTATAATCAAAATATAGTTTAGTTTTGTATATGTGCAATTTGATGTTGTAAAATATTTCAATGTGAATTCTTATGGATTTGTATATTTACATCACTTCCCTCTAGATCATAACTCCATGATGCTTACATCAAAGTTACTTTTTGTTAAAAATTTCACGTTCTCCTTCATATGCTTCTTATAGTGTTTGCCTATAAAATACTCTCGTTCAAATGCGATTCTTATACTTACATGTTTGTTAAATTATGTCTTATTTCCTCAAAAATGTATTTTTAACGTCATTTTTATTATGGTTTGTTATATGAATATTTCACCTAACCAAATGTAAATAGATGTAAAGATATTGTATTAGTTGGAAATCATGAATTACAATTTGTAAGATTACACAAGCTTTTAACAGTATAACATCCAACCTTAACAGATGTCAGAAGTATTTCACCCTCCTACTTCAATAAGTATCAAGTTTTGAAAAAAACACCAATTCCAAACCTGAATGAGACCTCCTTGTTATTGAAATACTAAATTGAATATGGTTGCAAATTATATTCCACTAAATAGGTCATATACTTTTCTATTGCTTTGGATTTTGGTATCATAACAACTCTCAAAAACTTTGCCACAATGAAGGAACCATTTAAATTAATCAAAAAGCAAACTAAAAAATGCACATCTAAATGACATAAAATTTCCAAGTTCTTGAAATACATTGCATAATACAATCCCATCAATAGATATCAATACACAATCATTACATGCTAATTAAAACACATCAAAAGAATGTACACAATAGATTTCAACAATCAACCTTGGAATTTTTTTTACTAAAAAATATATTACACAATAGGATATGATCATAATAGTCAATAGTTACTTGCTTATGAAGAGACGGCAATAAATTCTATTGCACAAACTCATTGAAAACAGATAGGCAATCATCATGTGTCTTATTGAAACACAATAATATAATGTACACAGTAGATATCAACAATCAATCCTAGAAACTCTAGATTTCTCTAAATATATATTTACATAGTCCAATCATTACAATCCATCATCACTTGCTTATCGAGACATAATAGTAAATTCTATTCGACAAATCCATCAGAAAGGTTTCAGTAGTCAATCATCATATGCATTATTGAAACACAACAATATGATAGGCATTATAGATATCAAAAATCAATCTTAGTTTCTTTTAATCAATCATCATATGTACCATCGAAACACAACAATATAATGTACATAATAGATATCAATAATCATTCATAGAAACTCTAGTTTTCTAAAACTTTTTAATCACATCCTTACATTCCATCATCACTTGCTTATCAAGGACACAATAGTAAATTCTATACGACAAATACATCATAAAGGTTTCAATAATAATCAATCATCATATGCATTATTGAAACACAATAATAGTATAGAAATAATAGATATCAAGAATCAATCTTAGTTTTTTTTTTTTTTTTTTTTTTTTTTTTTTTTCTTCTTTTAGAAAATATATAGAGTACAATATGATGTGAATAGTCAATCATCACTTGCTTAATAGAGCTTAATGTAAAATATTTATTAATAACACGTCTCAATAGTCAATTCTCATTTGTACAATAACAGTCAATCTCTCAACTTGTTTGTCTCAACTATCAGAGACGTCAAAACTCGTGCATTCAATCACAATAAGGTCATGATTGGTGAACTAGTGCACGCTTGGTCAACTTTTGAAAAGCGATATAATTGTTTAACATTCTCTACAACACAATTGCGGCCTTAGTGGTCAATCATCATTTGAATGTCAATCCTCTACGACGTCATCAACAACTAACTGCAATCGGTATGCGTCCATAAGGAACATGATTGATGGCCTCAGTAGTCAATCATCATTTCAATGCATCAAACTGTCAATCCTCTAAGACGACCCGACGACGTCAATTAACCCTAAATCCTAAACACTAAATCCTCGATTCCAAACTAAAAAAGTAAAATTGAAATCTAACAATGGATTTAGGAGGTACAACTCCTAGAAGACCATGTAATTTTTGGGTTCACTTTTTGGACCCACGGACACTTAGGGGTTACCTTCTCTTGGTTTACACCACATCCAAAGGCCACAGCTTCTAAACAATTGGACCCTCACGGATGAGCCATGTCCTAAATAAGGCCAAAGACGAGAAAATAAGCAAGTATTAAGTCCGCTTTGTAGTGTGGAGTGAAAAATAGAATTGTCTCCGTATATATTTGAGGAATTGCGGCCTTCGAGAGTCTTATACATTTCCTTCGATACAATATGATCTTTTCGGTTCCTTATAGAGGTTTTTTTGACGCGCAACAAGGAAGAAAGTGCCAAAGCTCAAGGAGGCTCTTATTGCAGGCTCTTATTGCATACTAAGATGAAAGCAAAATTGGGATGGAGAGAAGTAGTATTTTCAAGTAAACTTTTAAGAATTTTTGCATAAGTTTTTGAAGAATATAACTAAAAATAGAAAAACCCAAGCATATAGCTCCAACAAGGATCACTGAAAATCAGTGCTAGGACGGTTTTTCGGGGGAGGGGTCAAGAGCCCCCCAAGTATTTAATGTATAGACTTCAAATGCCAAGAAGTATGCTCTTGTAGTAATTTGTTGCCGTAGACCCGATTTTTGAATCAAAATTAATAAAAAACACCCGTCAGGGGTCTGAATAAAAAATCACAAGGATTTTGAAGAAGAAATCTCATTGGTTGATGGGACTCCAAGAAACGCTGGTAGCACTCATTTACATGCGCCCTCCAACAAGACAAAATAAAAAGAGAATAGTAAAAAGGCCTTCATTACATTTATCAAATCTATTTTCTTAGTAAACTTTAATGGTATAACTATAGGCTTCTTGTTTCTAATATAAAATAAACCCTACTTATCCAAAAGTAACTACACCGTAGAAGATTCCACAATATAAATAATCAACTAAAGTAGTCATTTTCTATTCATAGCAAATAAGTACACAAACGACACTCAAAAGCGTTGTCACCTTCAAATCTTTTTCAACATCCTCTTATTGCAGTACTACTAAGGAAATTTTCCTTGGAAATATCACTTAATTATTAAGTGGACTATTTCCGCACCGCTTTTATTTTAAATGTATACAAGTACACAACCAACCAACCAACCCTATTTATCACTACACGGATAGGCAGAGATATGATACTACAATCTGTGTTGTAAGCATAATCACTGACTTTGTTCTACAAGTTGTCAAAAAATGGTCCCCTTTTAGTCAGTTTGTTTCCATTTAATAGGCAGTGGTAGGCTTTCTTGTTGAATAAACAATCCATATTGTACCTTTGAGTCCAGGGTGTATTTTATTGTTAAAATACGTTGACTCTCAGTTTGGCAGAAAATAAGCCCTCTCATTGGGTATCAAAAATCTGATTTATTTTATTTTTTGTTTGAAGAAAGTCATATTGGTACTTAAATGTGGCAAAAATAGGTTTGAAAATGCAAAGTTAGTTAATTATTTGGCCATGGGGTATGGGGGTTTAGTAATATTGTGGTTATGTCCTTCTAATTTTTGATTACATAGATTACATAGGCCAAAGGTAGATGATATAAAAAATGTAAATAGATGTTGTAACAAAGTTCACAAATAATATGGCACATCATATGAAAAATGTGAGCTTGTTGTACAAGTTGGTATTCATAGAGTGGGGTCATCTCATTTCCACATGGAGTCCTTCAATTTTGAACAGCTTCAAATGCAATGGTGAAAACTACCAAAAAATTTAGAATGGGAAAGAAGTCCAAAACCATACCTATTTCACTCAAATATATGCCTTACCTTCAAAACACCTCTAATTTGGTCAAGATTTCCACACTCAAACTAGGCTCTAACGGAAATCCATCTCAAAAGATCAATTTGAAATCCAAGAGTAGATGAAGGAGAAGTCACTTTAAAGTCATCCATTTTCAGTTTTTTCATTGTAGAAACATCATTGCAAATCTGGAGAAAAGTATTTGGATCACAAAACTTGCAGCTAAAAAGTTGTTAGGAATCAACTCAAGATCACACTTGTGTAAAAATATACATGAGTAATAGTTTATTGATCCAAGATAAGGGAATGGAATATTGAAACATGCCACATGTTTTAAGAGGCAAAAACTAATGAAACCGTCACAAGAATTCATGCCATGAATTATAACAATCATTATGAATTGAGATAAGGCTGTTATCATAAGAAAAATGATTTCCTTTATCCCGACAAATCTTGTCAAGAACTAAGTCTGAATAGAGAAGATATGGCTCTTTGAAGTTAGGTTGTCAAATAATCAAATTCAACGGAGAAGATATGGCTCTTTGAAGTTAGGTTGTCAAATGATCAAATTCAACAGGTGGCGCGTTTAGGGGGTAATAAGTGGTTTCCTAAACTAAAAATAAGATCCAATGTATATATCATTATAGTAATAAGAAAATGATTACAAAAATTGAATGTAAGCTACATTTTCTACCTGATGAGTAACCAATTAATCAAGAAATTAATTTAGATAAGGCTTGCTTTCATGCTATGTATATCTCAGATCGATCTACTATGACATGTATTGGTAAGCCGCATATTGACTATATAAGACCTTGTAGCAATTTATATGTAGTATATTTCAAAACAAACAGCACAAAGAGTATCATATGCATTACACTTGGAGCATGTAAGTCTTGAATTGTATTCCATAAGCACATTTGATTCCTATTGGTGTAAGTGTTGCAATTGGAGCCACTCACTAGAGGCGCTTGTATAGTGTGCCTACACTTTTGACTCATTTATTTTGGAACCCATGAGTCAATTTTAGAAAATTCCATTAGTTTGTGAAATAGGGCCTTATGCTATATATTTATTTGAGGGAGTCACCACTTGGATTTTGAGAACCTAAACAACTAGAAATTAAGTTGTTAGGTGCCTCTGAATTTGGGGCTTCTAAGCCTTGTTTTGGATGAAACTCAATGATTTCTTTAAATGGGTGTACCTATCATAGAACAAGTTGTAATGCTTAAAATCTATAAAAGTACACATCCCTATCACTGCACATATAGGTACAGATATAGTACTACATTCTGCGTTGTACACATAATCACTGACTTTGTTCTACAAGTCAGTGAATTGTCCCCTTTAGGTATATTTGATTCTTGTTGGATATGCAATCCATTTTGTTTGCAGATTAATTTCAGTTCTTTTGAGCCGAGGGTGTATTTTATTCTTACATTACTTTGTCTCAGAAAATAAGTTCTATTTTTGGGTGTTAAAAATCTAAATTTTTGTTTAGTTTAGAGTAGTCATATTGGTACTCAAAAGAAATGGAATTATAGCAAAAATAGGTTTGAAAATGCAAAATGAGTTGATTATTTGGCCAAAATATAGTGGTTATGTCCTTCTAATATTTGAGTAGATAGGACAATGGCAAATTGTATAAAAAATGTAAAGGGATGTTGTGACAAAGTCCACAAATAATATGACATGTGATAAGAAAGTTGTGAGATATGAGTTGGTATTAATAGAGTGGGGTCATCTCATTTCCACCTTTGTCCTTAAAATCTATGCTGTAAACGCATTTGGCTATTTATAGCCAAAAAACATAATTTAAAAAAAGTGTCATGGATGAAATGAAGGCAAGCTCGTTAGATTTGGACCGTACAAACTTATAATTGACTTATAGTCCACTAAGTTGATAAACGATTGAGTCATGAGGCTGCATAGATTGCAAGATCATAACATTGTAGTCATACACTCATTTGATCCCTATTGGAGTAAGTGTTGCAATTAGAGCCGCTCATTGGTGGCGCTTGTATAGTGGGCCTAAATTTTTGATTCTTTTATTTTGGAACCAACGAGCCAAATTTTGAAAATTCCATTTGTTTGTAATATAGGGCCGTAGGCTATATATATTAAGGAAGTCACTTCTTGGATTTAAATTAACATGTACAACTGGAAATTAAGATAAAACTTTTTATTAGGTGCCTCTAATTTGGGGCTTCTAAGCCCCATCAGGGCTTTTATTTTCAGATTTTTAAAATGGATGCTAAGGCGATATTCTGAGTGTAATGAATGCACAGGTGGCGAAAATTATATATTTCATGTGGAATTGTTCTGGCGAATGAGTCGTTCCAGGGGAAGGTAATTATGGCAACATTCAATTTTTTGCCATCTCGTTAGTGGCGAGAATTTCAATCACGAAAAAGTTTACTTGGCGAGATTCAAAACATATACGAAGTATTTTTGGCGAGAAAGGGGATTTTGTACAGTCAAATCGTATTTGAAATGGCGAAAAAGCTAAGTATCTAGGTGCTCCTCACTCACTCCCACGGCACTAATACTGCATTCGAGCCGGTGGCACTTCAAAGTCCTACCCAGGCCCACTCCAATGTTATCTGCGATACCAATGTTATCACGTATACCGACTGCAGACCTTTCGCTATCCTCTTCCCGTCCGGAAGCTCGACCATCCGACCATCACGAAGCTCCACCATCCGACCATCACGGCTCGACCATGTGACCTTGGGAAGCTCGACTGCTCAAACAACAAAAACACTCCGACGCCCAAATAAGGAAGGTGCATAAAACAAAGAATACAAACAAAGTCATGCACCAAAACGAAGAAAAAACGAGCAAACAATCAAGTACAAGAAACAATGTCACGAATCGGTGAAGGGAGCCCTCATCACCGCGGAACAACTCAACAGCCCCGCAACACGATGCACATCACAAACTAAGATACTTTCATTGGTAGTTGAGGGCTACATGAGTTTAGCCTATCAACGGAAATAATGAAACAAAGGGGCCAATTTGCACAACATCGGCTCCAATTCTAATTCCATGACTACTCAACTACAAAACTAGTGAGCCCGCAGACACACACCCACAATGAAAGTATGAAAAAGTAACACTAACAAGGCTAAGCATGGGCCAAATACCGCCCCTACCATTGTAGAGTACCACTCATCAAAAACTTTCGGATAAGGGAATGTTTCGAGGGTAAAAATCAGCTGCGTGTACATCCCCACCGCCACTTGGAGATGGTCATCCGGTGGCTCGGAGCTTGACTTCACGAACTTCGGGCGGAGAATAGGCGCTCATCTTCATGAACCTATCACATGGGTGATCTGCGAGCTCCGCAAGTTTTAAAAACTCGAAAAAGCTTTGACACAAACCGGAGTTCCCATCCAAAGACTCTCCAAACACGAGTTAGAGGATTCGAGGTCAAAAGGAGGCATCAAGGTCGCCCTAGCATTGCTTTTCATGCACGTTTTGAAGAGATGCGCATTTGAGACATGAGTGGTCCTCGATGATGAGGGGTGAATGAAGTGTTTAGTTTCTTCCGTGTCTACAACTTTGCCATGCCCGTATGCATCCATGAGTGTGCGAAGGTGTTTGTCAAAGTTCTCCTCGCCTAGGCCTTGAACCCAATATCTGCGGGTATAGAATGCCCATGGCATTCATGACATCTTTGGGAGGAAACCGAGTATCCGGCTCGAAATGAGCTTGGCGGTGACTCTGTCAACAAACAAAGAACCTTCCCTTATCACAAACCCAAAAACAAGACCATGGAAAATGAATGTTTGTTTAGTGAACTCACTGTGCACTCCACCTTCACCTCGCCAAGAGAGTCGCCCGGATGTCGCGGTCCACGGGAGCACCGTTGTGCTCGGCGTGAATCGCTCACCGCACACATGCAAAAGATCACAAAACATCAATGTAAAGCGATTGAACACTCTTTTAATCGAAGTTTTTCTACGAATAACCTCTTGTCTACTCACCGAAGCGGGAAGGAGAGAGGACAGCAGACCCATCGTTTAGATCGGTGATCCACTTAATATGGATTTGTTCATGGTCGCAATCCGGAAGATTGTTGAATGACGTAACTCGTCCGTTGAGTAAGCAAAGTGGCCCGGTCTTCGTAGAGAGTATGTAGAGAGGCTTGACAGATCTTCACCTGCTTTGCGACAAAGTCGCATATGAAGACGTCCCTCTTCTCGTGCAAATGTAACTAATTGATCAATTGCTTCCATGAGAGGCAACAACGCACACATCCCAAGCAAGGTGTATGGATCCGGCAACAACACAAGACATGCCGCAAAACATTGGAAGAGATTAGTTGCAACTCACCATGCCAAAAAAAAAAAAAAAAAATTGATAGAAATTTTCAACTTTGAAGTAGCTTACCTCGACTTTGTCATTTTCACTCAAGTCTGCCGTCATCTTGTAGATGAGGGTGCGGTATTCGACAAGTAGCTGCGCAATGGTTCGATCAAAGAAACCCACCGAGTTTCCACAATCTGAAGCATCTTAAGGCCTTTTTTTTTCGTTAATTCCGCTAATTGTTTAAACTCAAAGAAAACGTTTCGGACTTTTGCAAAAGTATGCATACGTGATAGTCAACACTCGCTCGATTGCGCCAAACACACCCATACTGCAGCGCCTTAAAAGCGAGGTTGCATCTGTGCGCAACGCAGATGAACCCCGTGACAAAAAGGCGCAAAGTTCTCATGCACCATCGTGGTCACACCGGCCCTATAGCTTTGCATGGTGCTTGCGCCATCCGCTCCAAAACTCACTAGCTTGCGGGCAATAGACTCGAGATCCAACCCCCACCCTCGGCAAAGGATTCCATTATGAGTTTAGTTAAGTTCTCGGCATTTGGAGCACATTCGACTTTTCTGCAAGGACACAAGCAAAGTGGGACTCGAACCCGGTCTTGAACAACATAGCAATGTAGAGAGAGGTAGCTGCTTTATTATCGTGAGAGTGACTTCATCGACGGATAAGGCAAGAATACGAGCAGATGAATAAGCTTTGAATCTCTGCAGTGACAATCTTATACATGTACGAGGCCATTACCCAACCCGAATTATCGCACCAATGGGCATTTGGCAAATCAGGCACATTCAAGAACTTGTACAAGGGATAGCGTGACTCGAAATCAAGCATCGGACGACCATCACGAAGAATTTGAAATATGGAGGCAAATCGAACCCGTTTTTTGCGAGCTTCGATGGTTGTGCAATGATTCACCCGCTCCAAGACGGTGGCGGCGGGGCGGGCGGCGAGAGCTTCACGTTCTTCTTATGGCGACATTGAGTAGCGACGCATCTTGCTCCCCCTTCTTCACCTTGTCTTGTGGCATATCCTTCTTCGCTATTCTCTTCCCGTCGTGTTTGAAGAGTGTATCGCTCTTAGGAGCCATGATACATGGCTTGCGATCGATTCTTTGAGCGGGGTTTACACTTCACCATGTGGAGAATACCGTCGTTTGGCCATTATGCCCTCGGCCCGGGGAAGCTTTGCGTACAGTGGTGAAACTTTCGATGGTGGTCGATCGGTCTTTGCGCCTCACTCTTCGCTCTCTTCCCCTTCTTGGCGGGGACTCCCCTTCTTCGGCGGGGACTCCACTTCTTCGTCTTCACCTTCGGAAGAGTTGGGGACTTCTTTTCAGCCAAAGATTGTCGTCCTCCTCCGACGATGTCGGCAAGTGAATGAGGGGCGACTTTGAACTTAACACCATTGTGTCACCGGATCCACTAGAGGATCCAGAGTCCGCGCCGTGTCAATGACACGAATCCACCCCTCAAGCTTGCTAACCCCAAGACCGCCGAATCTTCTGCGAATCTGCGTGCGTCGGGGCATCGATACTCTCCGAGTCGAGCTCCAACATCGTGGCGCCCCGATCCAAAGATCCCGCGAGCTCGTAAAGTAACTTTGAAGAGTACTCTTCCTCGAGCATCGCGCCGCGCCTTCTCCGTCCTTGGAGATTTTCTCTTGAACTCCTCTCCGTCGCCGCTTGGCGACTCTCGCGCCCTCTTCTTCTCCCTCCGCCGCTCTTGAAGCCCCGAAGCCGCCCGCCCCACCCCGGCCTCGCGCATCGGACCCTCCCAATCCCTCATTGCATTCCATTGTCACAAACTAGAACCCTGGACCTCAAGCAACGAAACCCTAAGCAACAAAACTCTCGCCTTGAATAGAAAACGAACACACAAAAACCAAGAAAATCCTTGATCTCGAATTCTCGATCACTCGCAGCAGAGAAGTTATACGAGTAACGAAACTAACGATGACGCACTCATTTGGAGCGCACGACACAACGACCGCCTCCAAACCGGACTGCATTGTGACTACAAATCAAACTACAATCCATTGCTATTCAATTTGGAGTAGTGGGAGCAAATGCGAGGCCTACGCCAAAGCGCCGCTTGAAGCCCTCAACCTCTTGGCGAATAGGCCACTCAAACAGTGCATTAAATCGGCGATCTCGACGAGTACCCGAGCGCATGAGATCTTTGCGAAGGACGGATCTCCGGCGAGATTGTAAGTTAGCGTGAAGCACACCCGGCGAAGACGAAGCATTCACCGGTGCAAAGGCCCTGAACCCTAAGCCCACTTGGGCGAACCTCCCCCGACCCTAGCCGCCCGAGGCAGAGAAGATCGGGCGAAAGCGCGCCATCCCGACCGTCCGATGGGCGAAGATCTCGCGCTCCAGATTTGCCCACGAACGCCTACGTGGCGAAATGCAAGCAATTTAGTGTGAACTTTTATTACTGTGGGTTCGCCACCGGAAAAAAAACGAGTGCAATCTGGCGTTCTAAAGCCAAAAATAAAAGCCCTGAGCCCCATTATGGATCAAACTCAATGATTTTTTCAAATGGTTGTGCCTTAGAAGTGGTTGTAGAGTTATAACTAACACAATATCAAGCATGATACTTTTTTGGGTCAACACCTACTGCAACATGTGACTTTTCAAGTAAATTTTAAAGATTTTAAGTCAGTTTTTGACATTTTGTTTGATGTCTTGTAGTGTGTTTTTGAGATTTTAGTAGAACACAAGGTAGGATATTCCCTAAATTGAGACCATAATTCATATAACCACAAATGAATTTCTTCTCTAAAATCATTAAACTCATATTGTATGCACATCCCTAGAACCATATATGGAAGAATTATAAGGGTAAAGAAAAGCTTGCTTTGAGGATTAAATATTTCTATTTCAAGACGTTTTTACTAAAAATATACATTACACAATACGATACAATTATAATAGTAAATAATTACTTAGTAATCAAGAGACGACAATAAATTCTATTGTACAAACTCATTGAAAACAGATCTGAGAGGCAATCATCATGTGTCTTATTGAAACACAACAATATAATGTACACAATGTATATCAACAATCAATCCTAGAAACTCTAGATTTCTAAAAATATATATTTACGTAGACCGATCTTTACAATCCATTATCACTTGCTTATCCACCATAGTAGTAAATTCTATCCGAAAAATCCATCAAAAATGTTTCAGTAGTCAATCATTATATGTACCATTGAAACACAACAATATAATGTACATAATAGATATGAATAATCAATAATAGAAACTCTAGTTTTCTAAAACCTTTTAATTACACAAAACGATCCTTACATTCCATCATCACCTGCTTATCCAAGACACAATAGTAAATTCTATAGGACAAGTAAATCATAAAGCTTTCAATTATCAATCATCATCACCATTGAAACACAACACTATAATAGATATAATACATATCAAGAATCAATCTTAGTTTTTAAATATATAAAAAAATAAATAATACAATATGGTCTCAATAGTCAATTCTCATTTGTACAATAATAATAGTCTCAACTGTTTGTTTCAACTATCAGACACCGTCAAAACTTGTGCATCCAATCACAACACAGTCAACTAGTGCACGCTTGGTCAACTTCTATAAAGCGTCGATATAAGTGTTTGACATTCTCTACAATAGAATTGCGGCGTTAGTGGTCAATCATCATTCGAATGCATGAAACTGTTAATCCTCTACGACGTCAGTCAACAACTGACTGCAATCGATATGCGTCGATAAGGAACATGATTGACGGCCTTAGTGGTCAATCATCACTTGAATGCATGAAACTGTCAATCCTCTAAGACGACCCGACGACGTCAGTTAACCCTGATTCCTTAACGCTAAATCCTCGATTCCAAACTAAAAAAGTAAAATTGAAATCTAGGATGGATTTAGGAGGTACAACTCCTAGAAGACCATGTAATTTTTGGGTTCACTTTTTGGACCCACGGACACTTAGGGGTTATCTTCTCTCGGACTACACCACATCCAAAGACCACAACTTCTAAACAATCGGACCCTCACGGATGAGCCATGTCCTAAATAAGGCCAAAGACAAGAAGATAAGCAAGGGTATTAAGTCCGCTTTGTAGTGTGGAGTGAAAAATAGAGTTATCTCCATATATATTTGGGGAATGGCGGCCTTCGAGAGTCTTATACATTTCCTTCGATACAATATGATCTTGTGGGTTCCCTATAAGGATTTTTTTGACGCGCAACAAGAAAGAAAGTGCCAAAGCCCGAGCACGCTCTTATTGCATCCCAAGATAAAAGCAAAACTGGGATGGAGAGAAGAGGTATTTCCAAATATATATTGTTAGAATTTTTGCATAGAATTTTGAAGAGCATAACTAAAAAAAGAAAATTCCAAGCGGAAAAAGGGACCTGAACCTTCAACCTCAGCCTTGGCAAGGATATAATCTACCATTAAGCTATTTCCGCTAGCTCCAATAAGGATCATTGTAAATCAGTACTACAAAGGTTTCTCGAGGCGAAGGAGTAAAGAGCCTCCTAAGTTTAAAATGTATAGGCTTAAATTGTCAAGCAATAAGCTTCCCTCGTTATTTGGAGCCCTAGGCCTCATTTTTGAATCCAAGATTATCAAAAACAGCCGTTGAGAGATCCAAATCAAAACTCATTAGGAATTTTGAAGAATAAATCCCATTGGCTGTTGAGGCTCCAAAAAACGCTGGTAGCACTCATTTACACACGCCCTACAACAAGTCAAAGCAATGTAAAAAAAGTACGAAGCCATTTATTACACTTATTAGATCTATATTCTTGATAAAATTTAATAGTGTGGCTATACTTTGGATTCTTCTTTTTAATATAAAACAAACCTTAATTATCCAAAAGTAACTACACGGTAGAATATACCACAATATAAGTAATCAACTAAAGTAGTCATTTTCTATTCATAGCAAATAAGTACACAACCGACACTCAAAAGCATTGTCACCTTCAAATCTTTTTCAATATCCTCTTATTTCTGTACTACTAAAGACTTTTTCCTTGGAGATATCTCTTAATTATTAAGTTGACTATTTCCACACCGCTTTCATTTTAGATGTATACAAGTACACAACCCTATCTATCACTGCACAGATAGGCACATATATGATACCACATTCTGTATTGTGCACATTATCACTGACTTTGTTCTACAAGTTGTCAGAAAATTATCTCATTTTAATAAATTTGTTTCCATTAATAGGCAGTGATAGGCTTTCTTGTTGAATAAACAAGCCATATTGTACCTTTGAGTCCATAGTGTGTTTTATTGTTACAATACTTTGACTCTAAGTTTGGCAAAATATAAGCCTTCTTTTTGGGTATTAAAAATCCGGTATTTTAAAGAAAAAATTAAATTTTTTTTGTTTGGAGAAAGTTATATTGGTACTAAATTGTGGCAAAAGTAGGTTTGAAATTGCAATGTTAGTTAATTATTTGGCCACTGAGTATGGAATATAGTAATATTGTGGTTATGTCCTTCTAAGGTTTGATTACATAGATGATAGATTACATAGGACAAAGGTAGATGATATAAAAAATGTAAATAGATGTTGTGACAAAGTCCACAAATAATATGGCACATCATATGAAAAATGCAAGCTTGTTGTACAAGTTGTACCAATTGCAATGAAAATGTTACCACCGCGAAGTTTTTTATCTTCAAAAACCACCCTTGTACAAAAAGGTATTCTTGAGCAAAAAACATGTTGGCTCAAAGAATAGCGCTCCAATGGTGAAAACCACCAAAAAGTTTAGAAATCTAGCTCTTTAGAGTTGCGTTGTCACAATATATATAAGTATAATAAATAAAATGATTACGAAAATTGAATGTAAGCTACATTTTCTACCATGGTGAGTTAACAATTAATCATCAAATAATTTAAATAAGACTTGCTTTCATGCTATCTATATCTCAAATCCATCTAAGATGACATGTAATAATTAGCTGCATGTTGACTATATAAGACCTTGTAGCAATTCTTATGTAGCATATTTTAAAACAAACACCATGGAGAGTATATTCGCATTACATTTGGAGCATGTAAGTCTTGAATTGTATCCCATACGCATATTTAGTTCCTACTAGTGAAAGTATTGCAACTAGAGCCACTGACTAGAGGCCCTTATATAGTGTGCCTACACTTTTGATTCTTTTATTTTGGAACCCATGAGTCAATTTTAGAAAATTCCATTAGTTTGTGAAATAGGGCCTTATGATATATATTTATTACGGGAGTCACCTCTTGGATTTTAAGAACCTAAACAAGTAGAAATTAAGAAAAGACCTTTTGTTAGGTGCCTCTAAATTTGGGGCTTCTAAGCCTTGTCTTGGATGAAACTCGATGGTTTATTCAACTGGTTGTGCCTATCATAGCACAAGTTGTAGAGCTTCAAATCTATGAAAGTACACAACCCTATCGCTGCACATATAGGCACAGATTTAATACTACATTCTGCGTTGTACACAAAATTACTGACTTTGTTCTACAAGTTGTCAGGTAACGGTCTCCTTTTAACTAATTTCATTCTCGTTGGATATACAACCCATTTTGTTTGCAAAGTTTTTCAATATTTTATTCAAAGAATACTTTGACTCTTAGTTTGACAAACCAGAAGTCCTATTTGTGGGTGTCAAAAATCTCCCTTTTTTTAAGTTTAGAGAAGTCATATTAGCTCAAAATAGCTGTAATTATGGCAAAAATAGGTTTGAATATGCACATAATAGTAAATTATTTGGCTATGGGGTGTAGTAATATTGTGGTTACGCCCTTCTAATCTTTGATTACATAGGACAATGGCAGATGGTATAAAACATATAAATGGATGTTGGGACAAAGTCCACAAATAATATCGCATGTGATATGAAAGATGTGAGATACAAGTTGGTATTAATAGAGTGGGGTCATCTCATTTCCACCTACCGTCCTTGAAATTTAAGCCGTAAACGCATTTGGCTATTTTAAGCCAAATTTACAATTTTGAAATAAAGCGTCATGAATACAAAGAAGGCAAGCTCGTTAGATTTTAACTGTACAAACTTATAATTGACTTCTAGAGTTCTAGTGCAGCATGTTAGAAAACAAAATCGAGTCATAAGGCTGCATGGGGTTTGCCTATATTTAGGCTTCTTGTTTCTAATATAAAACACACCTTATTTATTAAAATGTAACTACACGGTAGAATATACCACAATAAAAGAAATCAACTATAGTAGTCATTTTCTATTCATGGCAAATAAGTACACAAGGGACACTCCAAATCATTGTCACTTTCAAATCTTTCACAACATCGTCTCATTATGGTACTCCCAAGGACTTTTTCCTTGGAAAAATATCCCTTTATTAAGTTAACTATTTCTACACCGCTTTTATTTTAAAAGTATATTAGTACACAACCCTATCTATCACTGCACACAATATCATGTTCTTTGAATATCACGTTCTCTGAATATCACGTCCTCTGTTGTCAGCATAATCACTGCCTTTGTTCTACATTAGTCATAAAAGAGTCCCCTTTCAGTAATATTTGATTCTGGTTGGATATACAATTCATTTTATTTGAAAATTAATTTCAGTACTTTTGAGCCCAGGATATATTTTATTCTTTACAATACTTTGATGGGTGTCACAAAAAAGTCTTATTGATGGGTGTAAAAAAAAAGTCTTCTTGATGGGTGTCAATTTATTTTTTATTTTTTTTATTTTTTTATTTTTTTATTTTTGATTTTTTATATTTTTTTAATTTTATTTTTTTAGTCTAGAGAAGTTATATTGGTACTTCAAGTAATTGGATTTGTGGCAAAAATAGGTTCAAAAATGCAAAATTAGTTAGTTATTTGGTCTAGAAGAGTATGGTAATATAGTGGTTATGTCCTTCTAATATTTGAGTAGATAGGACAAATGTAAATGGTATAAAAAATCTAAAGGGATGTTGTGACAAAGTCGACAAATAATATGACACGTGATAAAAAAGATGTGAGAAATAAATCGATATAATTAGAGTCTCACATCTTTCATATCACTTTATTAATACCAACTTGTATCTCACATCTTTCATATCACTTGTATCTCACATCTTTCATGTCATCTCATTTCCACCCGCCGTCCTTGAATTTTAACCCGCAAACGCATATGGCGTTTTTTAGCCAAAAAGCACAATTTTGAAAAAAAGTGTTGTAGATGAAAATGGGGGCAAGTTCTTTAGATCTCAACCGTACAAACTTATAATTGACTTATTGTGAACCACGTTGAAAAAACGATTGAGTCAAGAAGCTGCATAGATTGCAAGATCATAACTTTCTACTCATACGTTCATTTGATCATATACTCATTTGATCCCTATTGGAGTAAGTGTTGCAATTGGAGCCGCTCATTAGTGGCGCTTATATAGTGGGCCTAAACTTTTGATTCTTTTAATTTTGGAACCAATAAGGGAATTTTTGAAAATTCCATTAGTTTGTTAAATAGGGTTGTAGGCTATATATTTATTAAGGAAGACAATTCTTGGATTTTGAGAATGTGTACAAGTATAAAATAAGAATAAAGTTTTTATTAGTTGCCTCTAATTTGGGGCTTCTAAGCCCCAATATAGAAAAAAAAATCAACGATTTTTAAAATTGGTTATGCTTATCTTACAATTGGTGGTAAAGTTAAAACTGATACAATGTCAAGCATGATACTTTTTTGGGTCAACACCTACTGCAACTTGTGTCTTTTTGAGTAATTCGAAAAGAATTGAAGTCAATTTTTGACATTTAGTTTGATGTCTTCTAGTGTGTTTTTGAGAACATAATATTTCTGATTCAAAACTATGATAACATCTTCTATGGAGGTAACACCTACTCTTATGAATTTAAGGAATTTTGCTCATGTCCAATTGAAAATCTATCATGTTTGCAATTTCGTTTAAAATTGAACCCAATGAGAATTATAAATATGTCATTCTTTATATATACATTTAAAATTATCAATGTTTACTAAGTTGGACACCTATTTATGTACATAGCCCCTTTCAAAGAGCGTGCACAATGGCATGTTCCCTTTCTGAGACTTGTGCCAATCAAGTCTTTTATTGAAGTAAATGAGCCTTTGCCTTGCCTATGGCATGTAGTATTTTGTGTTAAATGTTTTTAGTGATAAAATCATTCGCATAGAAGAAGAACCCCATGACAATGGGGGTGGCATGAATAGTTTGTCCTCTCCACATGCTCTTAAATCTAAGCTTGAAGGTCATCATACAGATGGTGAAATTATGTTTGTCATATGATAGGCAACGCTTTGCTTTAGAGTAAGTGCATTTAACACTAGGACCGACAAGCGTAACATATATGTTACGCGTAACATATGTGTTACGCTTATCTGAGGGCTGAAACACACCTATTTTTTTCTTGTGCTTTGAGCCTGAACCCTTGATGTTTCTACATCAATGGTCTGTATACATTGCCTAGCAACTATTTTGATTGATTAGACCTTGCTGATGTGGGATATGACCCACGACTTTGACCAATCAGAACTATCCATGCTGGCACCCCTTGAGATGTTTCCAGATTCTCATGTCGTACTCATTTCACTCCGTATGAGTGCATCTAAAGTATGTTCTATTGATATATTGTTGTTGTAGCTATCTTAGGCAAGTTGTTAGGAAGTGCTACACCAAAGTCTAAGTCATTTCGTGCAACCAATGAACCTCCACCACCCTATGGATAAGTGTAATTTATATGTTACAGATACGGTAGCCATCGTTCCTAGTGTTAAAGGAAACAATGAAAGACAGTGAGTGCATTTATAGATTTTCCTACTATAATGCATTAATTGAGCTACATGTTGACTAGACATATATTTCATAGTAATAAACTCAAGCCTGCATTAAAATCTTATAATTATTAGCGCTAATTGAAACTTTCTCATGGACTTAAGAGTTACTATCTCCCAAAATCTCGTTAACGCCGTGGAGTGCGGGCCGCAAAGTGCGCCTAAAAATGCGGAGGGGTATTGGAGGGTCGAGCAGGAGGGTCTTGGGGGCGGGGGGGTCTTAGGGGCTGGGGCATGGGGTCTTGGGGCAGGGAGTCTTAGGGAGGGATGTATCCCATATCATTTGCAGCTACTTCTTCTCCTGAAAATGTACAAAAGGGTTGGGTGCTCTCCTCTAAAAAAAAAAATACAAAATAAAACGCACTCATGGGCCCATGTGGCACCCCCTTAACCCCTAACTCTCCTTGTTGCAAAACGGTTTAAGTCACAAAATTTGACCTTCCTTTAGATTCAGCTCAAAAAATTTCAATCTAAGCATTACTTGAAAGATTTAACCGTAAGATCTCAAAGTTTACTTGACATTCATCTCACATACCAAATTTGAACCGTTCATTCTTCTTCATTTGTGAGATTATAATGGTCAAAGTTGGCTGAGTTTTTCTCCTGCGGGAACCTCCAAAACCCGTTTCGGGTTTTAAGGAGAGTTAGGGGTTAAGGGGGTCCATGTGGCTAAAAGGACCATTAGGTCAATTGATTAATGTTGCTGCATAGGTAAGGTCACTATGCAGATAGATAGATAGAAACTCCGGTCCCTTTCCAAGGGGCCGGCGTGAATGAAGTGTCTGTTCGTAATGCTAATATCCCAATGGCCACCGGACAAGGAGAAATTGAAACAATACTACTTCCCCCTCTCGAGGGTGGACACTATAACTACGCTAGTTTCTAGCCTAGTTACTAATGCCTTGAAGATACTTGACATAGTATCCCCCCAAAGGGCTTTGAGGTACCCATACAACAAGGTCCAAGGACCCCTCACAATAGTTGGGTGGACTATAGTGGTGAGCACCATGCCGGCATGGGGAATAGAGCCCACGACCTCCTCAGTGGGGGCCTAAGCCCTAACCACCAAGCCAAGGCTTGTGGTGCCTTGGTCACTATGCAACAACATCTCAATATGCTAGGTATATTAGGTATAGGAAGCTTTTCCCTCAAAACTCTATGAGAGCTTATAGATTACCTTACAATGGAATTATCTTTCATTTGCCTTGAAAAACTATAGAAAAAAAAATCTCATAACTGGGCGTGTATGCACAGATATTGTAGTAGATTTTGTGTAGTACACATAATCATTGCCTTTGTTTCACATGTTCTAAAAAATGAATTTAAATGTTCTATGTATTCTATTTTTTTATATCTTTCAGAAGCAGTTATTAATCATTTTAGAAGATTTGATTCCAGCTTTGGGATTTTACTAGCATGCCTATTGCTTGTGGCCAAATTCATATTCATAAAGAGTACCTGAAATGGAATGAGGCTTAACCCCTAAACTACCAAGGCCTCCGATTAGGAGATTTGAGATTTCAAGCAGCCTAAGTGAAGATGTTAAAAGTATTATTCTTGCCTAAGATTTTAATTGGATGTTCCCTATACTACAAGGTGTATGTGGGAAAATTTGCAAAGTCAAACTCCACCTATGGAGTTTTGAAACGCAAATTTTCGTTTTCAGCCTTGGGGCGGGCAGAAAGAAACTTTTAATTTCTTTAATTTAACTTCTTTTTTAAAAAAAAAAAAAAATCTTTTCTTGATTGATTTTGTACTTAGGTTTCCAAGTGACCCTATTTGAAACTTTTACCAATTCTACAAGGGCACCCTTCAAAAACTACAAGAGCTAGATTCAAAATTTTCTTTGATATTTCATTTTTTTCTTTCAAAATTTGCCAAATTTGAGATTTTGGAACTTATAGAATGTTTTTTTCTTGAAATTCACAAACTCAAGAAGGTATATACTCGCCGTTCATTTTTCCCCTAAACCATATACAATAAACGTGGTGCATGTTTTACTAGATCCTTGATTTCTACCTCCTTCTAAAAATAAATTGCATGAAGGTTCAAAAAGCAAAAGAAGTGTCTAAACTTTTGCATGGGCATGCTCAACTTAGTTATATACATGGAAACTAATATGAGCTAGATGTTTAAGGTAATAAGCATCAGGTATTCTTTGCACAAAGTAGACTATGTTTGCTGAAAAAATGATTACATCAACTTTGAATGTTATGATCTTACAAATGGCTACGATCCAACGGTTGGAATTTCAGCCGCTACCTCTAATAATAGTTCTCTTCAAGATCATTCGGTTGAAAGTTTCAAAAAAGTGTAAAAAATATTCTCACACTCCAAAGTTTACAAGGTGGTATGGAATTGCAATTTTGGAGTTTAGAGCTCACCAAACATCATGGTCGTTTATGGGTTAATACATTGGGTTATTTTTTAGAAAAAAATCCAAAGAACAAGTCTAACTAACTTGCAGTGGGGCCTTACTTGATAACTGTTGACAAGCCCTTATTGAGTAATTAGGATTTGTTTTTAGTTACATAATGTAAGTGCCACGAACAGGCTTTGTTATTTGATTCTATGTTTAGGTATCCAAACATATATCTAAACATGCACAAATTGTTATGGTTGCTTAATAGCAAGTTTGTGCTAGATGTTGACTACATCTAATATTTATCATTTCAAATTGTAACCATAAAAATCTAAAGTGCATAACAATTTGTGCATGTTTAGATATTTTTTATGTGACATGTAATCATGTAGGTGAAGTCATCATGACTAACTTTCTTTTGTTATTTTCCTTTTTAGAGAACACTAATGACATTATTCTACATAAGGTACGTCTTGTAACCTTTTGAATTGGAAATAAATCTTGTTTCATTAATTTAGATTTATTGAACTGTCTTGACTTAGGATCACAATGTAAGAGTGAAAAGATATAACTGAAAATAAGACCTTGATTGAAAATTATAGCTGCATATATTCGCAAAAGTATAATAACAATATAGTTTAGTTTTGTATATGTGAAATTTGATGTTGTAAAATAGTTCAATGTGGCTTATTATGGTTATTTTATATTTACATCATTTCCTCTTAGATAATACTTTCATGATGCTTACAACAAGGTTACTTTTTCTTAAAAATTTTACTTTGTTTTTCACACGCTTCTCATGGGGCTTGGATATAACATACTCTCTTTCATATGCAATTTTTATACTTGCATGTTTGTTAAATCGTGTCTTAACTCCACAAAAATGTATTTTTAACACCATTCTCATATATGGTTTTTTATATGGATATTTAACTTTTCCAAATGTTCATAAATAGAAAATATTGCATAAGTCGGATTTTTATGCCTATAAATCATGAATTACAATTTATAAGATTACACAATATATTACTCTATTATCCAACCTTAAGACGAGTCAAAAGTATTTCACCCTCCTCGCATCAACACTTGAAAAAAGACACCAATTCCAAACTTGAATCAAACCTTCTTATTCAGCACAGACTTAAATACTAAACTGACCATGGTTGCAACTTATATTCCACCAAATAGGTCATATACTTTTTTATTGCTTCCGATTTTGGTATCATCAATACTCTCAAAAACTTTGCCACAAGGAAGGAACCATTTAAATTAATCAAAAATCAAACTCAAAAATGCACGTCTAAATGACATAAAATTTTTAAATTCTAAAGATACATTGCACAATACAATCCCATCAACAGGTATAAATACACAATCATGCTTATTAAAACACATCAATATAATGTACACAATAGATTTCAACAATCAACCTTAGAAACATTTTTACTAAAAATATATATTACACAATACAATTTGATCATAATAGTCAACCGTTACTTGCTTATAAAGAGACCGCAATAAATTCTATTCTACAAACTCATCAAAAACTGATCCAATTGGCAATTATGATGTTTATTCTTGAAACACAACAATATAATGTACACAATAGATATCAACAATCAATCCTAGAAACTCTAGATTTCTAAAAATATATATTTACATAGTCCGATCCTCACAATCCATCATCACTTGCTTATCCAAACATACTAGTAAATTCTATTCGACAAATCCATCAAAATAATTTCAGGAGTCAACCATCATGTATATGATTGAAACACAACAATATAGTGTACATAATAGATATCAATAATCAATCATAGAAACTCTAGCTTTCTAAAACTTTTTAATTACACATAACGAGTCCTTACATTCGATCATCACTTGCTTATCCAAGACACAATAATAAATTCTATAAGACAAATACATTATAAAGGTTTTAATAATCAATCATCACACGCATTACTGAAACACAACAATATGAATTATATAATAGAAATAATAGATATCAAGAATCAATCTTACTTTTCTTTTCTTAAAAAAAAAATATCATACAATATGATGTGAATAGTCAATCATCACTTGTTTAGTAAAATTTAATATAAAATATCTATTAATAACACATCTCAATAGTCGCTTCTCATTTGTACAATAACAGTCAACTATTCGTCTCAACTATTAGTCAAAACTCGTGCATCGAATACCAACAATGTCAACTAGTGCACGCTTGGTCAACTTCCGGAAAGCATCAAAAAAATTGTTTAACATTCTCTACAAGATAATTGCGGCCTCAGTGGTCAATCATCATTTGAATGTATGAAACTGTCAATCCTCTACGACGTCAATCAACGACGACTGACTACAGTCGGTATGCGTCAATAAGGAACATGATTGACGGCCTCATTGGTCAATCATCATTTGAATGCATAAAACCGTCAATCCTCTACAACGTGAGTTAACCCTAAACTTTAAACGCTAAATCCTGGATTCCAATCTAAAACATAGAATTGAAATCCAACAATGGATTTAGGAGGTACAACTCCTTGAAGACCATGCAATTTTTGGGTTCACTTATTGGATCCACAGATACTTAGGGGTTACCTTCTCTCAGTTTACACCACATCCAAAGACTACAACTTCCAAAAAATCGGACACTCAAGAATGAGCCACGACCTAAATAAGGCCAAAGACAAGAAAATAAGCAAGGGAATTAAGTCCGCTTTGTAGTGTGGAGTAAAAAATAGAGTCATCTCCATATATATTTGAGGAATTGCAGCCTTTGAGAGTCTTATACATTGCCTTTTGTACAATGATATCTTTTGAATTCCCTATTGAAATTTTTTGACGCTCAACAAGAAAGAAAGTGCCGAGGCCCGATCAGACTCTTATTGCATACCAAGATGAAAGCAAAACTAGGAGAAAGACAGAAGAGGTATTTTCAAACTTACTTTTAGAATTTTCGCATAGATTTTCGATGACAAAAACTTAAAACCCAAGCGGAAAAAGGGACTTGAACCCTCAACTTTAGCCTTGGCAAGGCTATACTCTACCATTAAGTGATTTCCGCTAGCTTCTAACAAGGATCACTGTAAATCAATGCTACCAGGGATTATCGGGGGAGGGGTAAAGAGTCCCCCAATTTCTTAATGTTTAAGCTTAAAGTGCCAAAAAGTATGCTTCTATTGTAACTTGGGGCCCGAGACTCCATTTTTGAATCAAAATTATCAAAAACGGCCGCTAGGGAGTCCAATCCTAAATCACAAGGATTTTGAAGAAAAAATCCCATTGGCTGATGGGGCTCCGAGAAACGCTAGTAGCACTCCTTTACAAGCGCCCCTCCAACAAGACAAAACAATGTTAAAAAAAAGTAAGAAGCCCTTTATTACACTCATCAGATCTATATTCTTGATAAAGTTTAATAGTTTGGCTATACTTAGGATTCTTATTTCTAATATAGAACAAAGCTTATTTATCCAAAAGTAACTACACGGTAGAAGATACCACAATCAAAGAAATCAACTAAAGTAGGCATTCTCTATTCATAGCAATGAAGTACACAACAGATAAAAGCAATCTCAGTTTCAAATCTTTCACAAGATCGTCTCTATATAGTACTATTGAGACTTTTTCCTTGGAAATATCCCTTTTACTAAGTTAACTATTTCTACACCGCTCTTGTTTGAAATGTATATAAGTACCCAACTCTATATGTCATTGCACAGATAGGCAGAGATATGATACCGTTAACATAATCCCTGACCTCATTCTACAATTGTCAGAAAGAAAATGGTCCCCTTCTGTCAATTTGATTCTGGTTGAAAATGCAATCCATATTGTTTGCAGATTAATTTCAGTACTATTGAGCCCACGCTATATTTTATTCTTACAATACTTTGATGGGTGTCACAAAAAAGTCTTACTGATGGGTGTCAAAAATAAGTCTTATTGATGGGTGTCAAAAATAAGTCTTATTGATGTGTGTCAAAAATAAGTCTTATTGATGGGTGTCAAAAATAAGTCTTATTGATGGGTGTAAAAAAAAGTCTTACTGATGGGTGTCAAAAATAAGTCTTATTGATGGGTGTCAAAAATAAGTCTTATTGATGTGTGTAAAAAATAAGTCTTATTGATGGGTGTCAAAAATAAGTCTTATTGATGGGTGTAAAAAAAAAGTCTTATTAATGGGTGTCAAAAAAAGTCTTCTCGATGGGTGTCAAATATTTGATGTTTTTTTTACTTTAGAGAATTTATATTGGTACTCAAAGTAGTTGGATTTGTGACAAAATTAGGTTTGAAAATGTAAAATTAAATTATTATTTGGTCTAGAGGAGTATGGTAATATTGTGGTTATGTCCTTCTAATATTTGAGTAGATAGGACAATGGTAGATGGTATAGAAAATGTAAAGGGATATTGTGACAAAGTCCACAAATAATATGACCCGTGATATTAAAGATGTGAGATTCACATTGGTATAAATACAGTGGCGTCATCTCATGTCGACCTGCGGTCCTTGAATTTTAAACCGTAAACGTATCTGGCTATGTTTAGACAAAAAACACAATTTGGAAAAAAATTCATGGATGAATGCAAACTCGTTATATCTCAATCATACAAACTTGTGAATGACTTACTGTGAACCATGTTGATAATTTTGTTGAGTCATGAGGCTGCATAGATTGCGAGATTGTAACATATTAGTATTTATATTATGCTACAAAATTTCATCTTTTTTACTCTGGAGTGGAAATGCTACCAATTGCAATGAAAATTCCCACCAATTGTAAAGTTGCTTATTTTCATTTAAAAACCACCCTTGTACAAAAAAATTATTGTTCAGCGAAAAAATCTTGGCTCAATGAATAGCCTTGCAATGGTGAAAACTACCAAAAAGTTTAGAAAGGGAAAGTAGTCCAAGTCTACACCTCTTTCACTCAAATCTATGCCTTACCCTCAGAACATCTCAAATTTGGTCAAGATTTTGAGACTAGAACTAGACTCTAATTGGAATCCATCCCAAAAGATAATTTTGAAATTCAAGAGTGGATGAAGGAGAAGTCACCTAAAAATCATCCATTTCTTCACTTTTTTTATTGTAGAAACATCATTGCAAATTCAAAGAAAAGTATGTGGATCAAAAAACTTCTACCTTCAAAGCTATTAGGATTCAACTCAAGATCACACTTGTGTAAAAGTATACATCAATAATAAATTTCTGATCCAAAATAAAGAAATGGAATAGTGAAACATGCCACATGTTTTTTGAGGCAAAGGCTAATGAATCCGTCACATGAATCCATGCCATTAATTATTACATTTTGAATTGAAATAAGGCTTTCATCATAAGAAAATAGATTTCATGTTAATTTTAACCCAACAAATATCGTCAAGAACAAAGTTTCAATGGAGAAGATATAGCTCTTTAAAGTTAGGTTGTCATCTAAAATAATCAAATTCAATAGCAAGCGCATTTAGTGGTTAATAGGTGGATCCCTTAATTGAAAATAAGATCCAATGTATATATATCACTATGATAATACAAAATGAGTACAAAAATTGAATGTAAGCTACAATTTTCTACCATGGTGAGCTAACAATTAATCATCAAGCTAGATAGATGATAGATAGATAGAAACTCCTGTCCCTTTTAAAGGGGCCGGCGTGAATGAAGTGTCCGTTCGTAATGCTAATATCCCGATGGTCAACGGACAAGGGGAAATTGGAACAATACTACTTCCCCCTCTCGAGGGTGTCATCAAGCTAATTTAAATAAGACTTGCTTCCATGCTATCTATATATCTCACATCAATCTAACATGACATGTAATAATTAGTTGCATGTTGACTATATAATACATTGTAGCAATTCTTATGTAGCATATTTGAAAACAAACACCACGGAGAGTACATTTGCGTTACATTTGGAGCATGTAAGTCGTCAATTGTATTCCATACGCACATTCGATTCCTACTTGTGTAAGTGTTGCGATTGGAGCCACTCACTAGAGGCCCTTATATAGTGTGCCTGTTTTTTTTTATTCTTATTTTGGAACCCATGAGTCAATTTTAGAAAATTCCATTGGTTTGTGAAATAGGGCCTTATGCTCTATATTTATTAAGGGAGTCACCTCTTGGATTTGTAGAACCTAAACAACTAAAAATTAAGAATAGACCTTTTGTTACGTACTACTAAATTTGGGGCATCTAAGCCCTGTTTTGGATGAAACTCAATGATTTATTTAACTAGTTGTGCCTATCATAGAAGAGGTTGTAAAGCTTCAAATCTATAAAAGTACACAATCCTATCGCTGCATATATATGGAGAGATATGATACTACATTCTACGTTGTACACATAATCAGTGACTTTGTTCTACAAGTTGTCAAGAAATGTTCTCCTTTTAATTAATTTGATTCTTGTTGGATATTCAATCCATTTTGTTTTAAAATTATTTCAGTACTTTTGAGTCCAAGGTGTATTCTATTTTTACAATACTTTGTCTTAGAAAATAATTCCTATTTTTGGGTGTTGAAAATGTGAATTTTTGTTTAGTTTAGAATAGTCATATTGGTATTCAAAAGTAAAAAATAGCAAAAATAGGCTTGAAAATGCAAAATAAGTTGATTATTTGGCCAAAATATAGTGGTTATGTACTTTTAATCTTTGATTACATAGGACAATGACAGATGGTATAAAGAATGTAAAGGGATGTTGTGACAGAGTATTCAGATAATATGACACGTGATATTAAAGATGTGAGATATAAGTTGGTATTAATAGAGTGGGGTCATCTCCCGCCGTTCTTGAACTTTAACTCGTAAACATATATTGCTATTTTAAGCCAAAAAACAAAAAAAATTGAACAGAAAGTGTTATGGGTGAAAATGAAGTCAAGTTCTTTAGATCTCAACCGTACAAACTTATAATTGACTTATAGTGCACCATATTGGAAAAATGATTGAGTCATGAGGTTGCATAGAATACAAGATCATAACATTTTAGTCGTGCGTTCATTTGATCATACGCTCATTTGATCCCTATTGGAGTAAGTGTTGCAACTCGAGCCGCTCATGAGTGGCGCTTATATAGTGGGCCTAAACTTTTGATTCTTTTATTTTGGATGGGGCGAGTCAATTTTCTAAAATTCCATTAGTTTGTAAAATAGGGCCATAGGCCATATATTTATTAAGAAAGTCACATCTTGGATTTTAATATCATGTACAACTAAAAATCAAGAATAACACTTTTATTAGGTGCTTCTATTTGGGGCTTCTAAGCCCCATGATTAAAAAAAAAATCAATGACTTTCTTAACCCTTAAGCGGGCCGAATGTCGAAAAACGACATTTTGGATGACAGAAACTTTGGAGAGCCATAACTTCTTCATCCGGACTCCGTTTTGGACGAAATCACTTGGGTTGGGTCCCAAATCAAGTCTAGTTCATGTCATAAAAATCTCAGACCCATACAATGAATTATGAATTAATGGCATGCATTTCAGTGACAGCAGCCTAGTTTTAGACATTTTTTCCTTTGTAAAATTTAGGGCAGTTTTCACCATTGCAGGGCCATTATTTGCACAAAGAAATTTTTCTCATGGTTTTTTTTTGTTCAAGGATGCTACTGAGATGAAGGTGAACAACATTCTAATTGGTGACTTTTTCATTGCAATAAGTCTAATGGTAGCATTTTCACTTTAAAGTGAAAATGATGAAATTATGTGATCATTTTTGAGTATTAATACATTACGATCTCGCAATCTATGAAGCCTCATGACTCAAAATTTGACCCACATGATGTTCAATATGTCTACGACAAGATTGTACGGTTGAGATTTGGATAACACACTTTTACCTCCACCTATGACAATGCTTTTGAGGATGTGTTCATTTTACTACAAATGAGTCAAACCATTTAGGGGTTAATTGGTTGTGCCTATCTTAGAATTGGTTGTGAAGTTATAAATAATACAAATTCAAGCATGTTACCTTTTTGGGTCAACACCTATTGCAACTTGTATCTTTTTGTGTGAAAAAAATAAAAAAAGAAAAAAAGAAAAAAAAAAGAAAAAAAAAGAAAAAAAAAAAAGAAAAAAAAAGAAAAGAAGAAGGAGAAGAAGAAGAAGAGAGAAAAAAGAAGTCAATTTTTGACATTTTGTTTCATGTTTTCTAGTGGAACAATTGCAGTTGTAAACAAAAGCTTGTTCTGTGAATATAATATTTCCATTTCAAAACTATGATAACATCTTCTATGTTAGTAACACCTATTGTTATGAATGTAAAGAATATTGCCTATTTCCAATGGAATATATAGCATGTTAGCAATTTTGTTTACAAATGAACTCAAGAAGAGTAATAATAATGTCATTCTTTATGGATATATTCAAAATTTTCAATGTTTACTAAGTTTGGACACCTATTTATGTACATAGCTCTTTTCAAAGAGCGTGCACAATAGCATGTTCCCTTTACGTGACTTGTGCCAGTGAAGCCTTTTATTGAATTTGATGAGCCTTTGCCTTGCCAATGGCATGTAGTATTTTGTGTTAAATGTTTTTAGTGATAGAATCATTTGAATAGAAGAAGAACTCCATGCCTATTGGGGTTGGCATGAATAGTGTGTCCTCTCTACATGTTCTTAAATATAAGCTTGAAGGTCATCATACACATGGTGACATTATGTGTATACTATGATTGGCAACGCTTTGGTTGAGACTCGGTGCATTTAAAAAAAACATTAAAAGACAGTAAGTGTATTTATAAATTTACACTTACAAATTTTCCTACCACAATGCGTTAATTGAGCTACATGTTGACTAGACATATATTTCATCGTAATAAGTTTAATCGCACATTAAAATCTCATAATTATTAGCGCCAATTGAAACTTTCTCCTGGACTTAAGAGTAACTACTAATTGGGTTTAGAAAGCTCTTTCTTCAAAACTCTCTAAGCGCTTATACATAACCTTGCAATGGAATTATATTTCATTTTCTTTAAAAAAACATATAAAAAAAATCTCATAACTACACGTGTATACAAAGATATTGTAGTAGATTTTGAGTAGTATACATAATCAGTAGCGTAATTTATTCTAAAAAATGGGTTTCAATGATATGTGTATTCTATTTTTATATAATTGTCAGAAGTTGATATTCTTTCCTTAAGTTAATAATTCTTTCAGAAGTTGATATTCTTTCCTAAGTTTATATTCTTTCAGAAGTTGATATTCTTTCAGAAGATTTGATCCAGCTTTGGGATTTTACTAGCATGCCTATTGCCTCTAGCCAAATTCATATTCATATAGAGTAAGTGCAATGAGGCTTTTTTGATACATTGGGTGATTTTTGAGATTTGTTCTAAAAAATAATTAAATATAACTAACTTGCAGTAGGACCTTACTTATAGCCATTGACAAGCCATTATTAAGTAATTAGGATTTTTTTTTTAGTTACATACTATAAATGGCACGAACAAGCTTTGTTATTTGATTCTAGGTTTAGATATCCAAACATATATCTAAACATGCACAAATTGTTATGGTTAAAAGCAAGTTTGTGCTATATGTTGACTAGATCTAATATTTATTATTTCAAATTGTAACCATAAAAATCTAAAGTGCATAACAATTTGTGCATGTTTAGATATCTTTAATGTGACATGTAATCATGTAGGTGAAGTCATCATGACTAACTTTGTTTTGTTATTTCCCTTTTTGGAGAAAACTAATGACTTTATTTTACATAAGGTACATTTTGTAATCATTTGTGAAAAAGATAAGGGCTTACAATCATTGACTTTATTCTACAAACATGATTTCATGTATTGGAAATAAATCTTATTTCATTAATTCAGATTTATTAAATTGTCTTGACTTAGTTTGACAATGTAAGAGTGAATAGGTATAACTTAAAATAAGACCTTGATTGAAATTTATAGTTGTATATATATATATATATATATATATATATATATATATATATATATATATATATATATATATATATATATATATATATATATATATATATATATATATATATATATATATATATATGCAAAAGTATAATGAAATTATAGTTGAGTTTTGTATATCCTAGAAGTTTGATGTTGTAAATTATTCAATGTGGATTATTATGGATTTTTATATTTACATCATTTTCCTATAGATCATATGTCCATGATGCTTACAACAAGGTTACTTTTTCTTAAAAATTTCACTTTCTCCATATGCTTCTCATGGTGTTTGGATATAAAATACTCTCGTTCAAATCCGATTATTATATTTCCATGTTTGTTAAATCTTGTCTTACTTCCACAAAAATGTATTTTTAACATCATTCTCATCTATGGTTTTTTATATGAATATTTCATTTTACCAAATGTAAACAGACGGAAATATATTGTATAAGTTAGATTATTACGTCTATAAATCATGAATTACAATTTATAAGATTACACAAGCTTTAAAGACTATACTATCCAACCTAAACAAAAGTCAGAAGTATTCACCCCGGCCCCTACTTCATTGAGTATCAACACTTGAAAAAAGCACCAATTCCAAACTTGAATCAAACCTTCTTATTACTGAAATACTAAATTGAATATGGTCCCAAACTATATTCCACTGAATAGGTTATATACTTTTTTATTGCTTCCGATTTTGGTATCATTAAAACTCTCAAAAATATGCCACAATGAAGGAACTATTTGAATTAATCAAAAATCAAATTTTAAAAATGCACATCTAAATGACATAAATTTTTAAGTTCTAAGAAATACATTGGACAATACAATTTCATCAATAGTATCAATACTTAATGATTCCATGCTTATTAAAACACATTATTATAATGTACAGAATAGATTTTAACAATCAACCTTGTACACTTTACTAAAAAAATATATATATTAGTAATACACAATACGAAACGATCATAATAGTCAATCATTTCTTCCTTAGCAAGAGACGGCAATAGATTCTATTGTACGAAATCTTCAAAAACCAATCCAAGAGGCAATCATCATATGTACTATTAAAACACAACAATATAATGTACACAGCAGATACCAATAATTATTCCTAGAAACTTTAGTCTTCTAAAAATGTATAAGTACGATCCTTACAATACATCGTTACTTGCTTATCAAAGCATGATAGTAAATTTAATACGACAAAGCTATCAAAAAGGTTTCAATAGTCAATCATCATATGTACTATTGAAAGACAACAATATAATGTACACAATATTCAATCCTAGAAACTTTAGATCTCAAAAAATATATAAGTACGGAGTACGATCCTTACAATCCATCATCACTTGCTTATCCAAACACAATAGTAAATGACAAATCTATCAGAAAGGTGTCAATAGTCAATCATCATCCGCACTATCGAAAATACAACAATATAATGTACCCAATAGATATCGGTACGATCTTTACAACCCATCGTCACTTTCTTATCCAAACTCTATAGTAAACTCTATTCAATAAATACATCAAATAAGGTCTCAATAGTCAATCACCATCTGCATTGTAGAACACAACAATATAATAAACATAATAGATCCAAACAATCAATCTTAGATTTATTTTTTTATATAAAATAAAATAACTTACAGAACGATCTGAACTGTCAATTACCACTTCCTTGATAAAATTTAATGTAAAATATCTATTAAAAACAGGTCTCAATAGTCAATCCTCATCTCTCATCTGTAGTATAACAGTCAACTATCTCAACTGTTGTCTCAACTGTCAGAGAGAGTCAATCCAACAAGGTCAACTACTGCACGCTTGATCAACTTGTGAAAAGCGTCGGTGTAACTGTTCAACATTCTCTACAACAGAATTGCTGCGGCCTCAATGGTCAATCATCATTCGAATGTATGAAGCTGTAAATCTTCTACGACGACGTCAGTCAACGACTGACCGCAGTCGGTATGCGTCGGTAGAGCATGATTGACGGCGGCCTCACTGGTCAATCATCATTTGAATGCATGACTGTCAAGCTACGACGTCAGACAGTCAACGACTGCAGTTTGAATGCATCGACAACGATCATGATTGACGTGCATAAATGCACAAGAATATCTAAATCGAGCTTACAGTGCATTCTAGGGATCACCGCCGGCAAGTTGAATGTGATTCTGTAGACCTGCAGTAAGTTAAGTACCACGGGATATTAATAGCGATTGCTGCAATTGTAAGTTAAAGATCGAGACTGAACAGACAGACTGGACAAGGACAGATCATTTCAGGCATTGGCGTGTCTGATCCGATCACTCAGGCGTGTGAGACGGGAAATCGATGATGCGTGGTGGTACAGGCATGTGATCGATGGCTGTCTAGCTAGCTACGTACTAACTTACTACAGTCTCAGAGGATATTTCAGACAGTGATGTGTATGGACCACTCGATCGCCTCAAGGAGTACGTCATGTGGCGCTCATCACAGTAACTGCTTCGGCTTTGTTCGATTCGCCGCCACTGATATCACCCAGTGCAAATGCCAATCAAGAATCTCGGTTACTAACTGACAACAGTTCACTTTGTTCGAATGATTATTCAAAAATCATGCCTGCTGGCTTGTTTGTCCCGACCGTGCCAGTTTCGTACTAGATTGAAAGATGGAATCGTATCGCTCTGCACTGTCGCTTTAATCGATTGCAGCGCTTTTGCAACTATATATGGTAGACAGACCTATAACCGACACCTTAAGGATTTTAGCACATGATGGTAAGGTATATATATTTTTTAGAATTTTTCATGTGTGCAAACATAAGGTTCTTGTTGAATGCAAAAAGTTTCGTGATTTTATTTGCATTATTCAAATAGTTATAATTGTTTGAAGTGAAAAGTTGCTTGCGACCTAAAACCGACCTCATGCTCAAATGTATAAATGAGGTACATCTGTCCTTTCAAAATCTAGGAATTGGGCTAGATCGGTTATTGGTCGCCTGTCGGTTTTGGGTCTGTCTACCTTATATATATGCTCTGTGCAATCGCATAAGAGCCAGGGTTCGATCTTGTTTGTTGACTTGTGAGAGTACGCACATGGCACTCCTCGTGAGAATCGAGGTAAAGACGCCAGTTCTTTATTGTTCCTTATCGTCGGTTATCATATTCTACAGGTCTAGAAAACAATATACAATCGTGTGATATCGTGACTGGTTCCTCAATGTGATGAGCATTGCGGGCCACTTTACTCGATTGCACAGCGCTTTTTTCAAGTGCTGTGTACAACCGAGCAAATCAAGGAAGTTGGAGACTTTGTTTCGACTTACGAGAGCACCCACATGGCATTCCGAGGTGAAACCACGGTGGTTGTGATCCATATCTGTATATAAAATTGACCCTAGCTCCTGAAGGTGAACAGTCTAACTTCTCTTTCGCACAGTTGCGGATTGAACTTGAACTCCCCCAGAACACAGGAGATAAGAGATTGTTTTTCTTCTTTATTCAAAAGTAACCAACTCTGGGACACCTGTAAAACTGGGGACCTCACTTCAATGTTCCACAAGCTCACAAGAGACTCTGGTGATTCATGTGGTTTGATCAATATATTTTCACCTTCACCCATGAATCATCATGATTCATGAGTAAAAGTAAGGTCCCTAATTCTACAAAGGACAATGCCTCCACCGCTTTGGCCAAAAGACAACAAATAACCTTAGGGAATGTTTAGCAAAGTTTACAATTTAAAATCAAGTTTCAAAATCAAGTAATATCATACTTATAGAATAAATCCTCAGTTTTTATCATACGATGTAGTCATACAGTTATATATTCTCATCATCGTGCACATTAAGACACTTTTGATGTGCATATGGAAACTTCAAGATCACCTTCTACTGAATTATCAACCTTTGCCCTCCACCAGGGTATGTTAAGAAGTTGACACCGTAGAGATCATAATAATGTACCATTGTCCGAATTGAAGTTTTTAATTACACCGTGAGACCTGAAAGTGAGAGGCATTTCCTTCTGAATAACCTCCCCATTCTACTGACTAAAGCTTTGCGTAATCAAGACATACGGCTACCTGAGTTCCTGCGTACGTGAGATCACGATAAAATCTAAACTTTCTGAAAGCTCTTGACCAAGAGACTAACTATTACTGCGTTTACATGCTCTAATCAATGTGAAGTCTCTAGATTCCCGTAAGTCAGACTGTTGTCCGCTCAGAATGCAACCTGCTGGTTTGATCGACTGCAATGTAGACGTTGTGATACAATCAAGGGATTCTCGTCGTCGAAATTAAAAAATTCGAAGGCAGCCTGCATCAGGCACATCTTCCCTGCTACAATAGTAATATACTAAGACGTTCCAGGAATCTTGAGAAAGCGGTGCAAGTCCCGAATATATTGGATTCGAAGAGATGCATGCAGAACTCTCGAAGGTCATTGTAGTTCCCGATATCGCACAAGACTGAGCTGCTCGCAGCCGGTTTCGAAGTGTCGTTAGACGGACACCCTAACCATGCGATGAGCAACTACCATTGGTGATCGAGCGAAAATGGTTCCATCTGCAAGGCGGAAGGGTGTTCGAAGCAAACCTCAGTAATGAAATTCCCGCGTAAGTTGCATAATTTACTACTCTCGAAAGCCGACCTGATTTCCAGAACTGTGCAAGCGTGAATGATTTCGAGTTCGAGTTCAAAGGGTCAATCGATATATACCCTCGATTGCGAGCAATGAGAAGCTAACAGTAATGATGGAGCAAAGACTGGTTCTAACAGCAAGAAGAAAAACGAACCTCGGCACATGACGTGCAGTTGAATCCCCAGTGAGTTAGACTGAATCACACAATTAAATATGCCTTCACGACTCTTGAAGGCCATGCTAATTCATTTAATTCCGGTAAATGTGCAAGCGTGATTATTTTCGAGCAGTTCGCACTCCAGTTCAGAGCGTTGATCGATAGACATCCTAACCATGTGAAGAGTAGCTACCAGTGCTGATCGAAAAATTTTTGGTTTCAAATGCAAGAAGAGGGAGTGTCCGAAGCAATTTCTCAGTATATGACGTGCAAATGAAGTTCCCTATTGATTTGAAATATACTACAGCAAAAGATGCATTCAAGACTCTCGAAGGCCATCCTCGTTCCTGATACTGTGCAAGCGTGAGTGACTTCGAGCAGTTCGCACCCGAATTTAAAGCATCGTCCGATAGACACCCGACCTGTACGACGAGATGCCACCACCAGGGATTCGATGAAAAATCGGTTTTACATTCAAGAAGCAAGTGTGTCCAAAGTAAACCTCAATGCATGACGTGCAATTGAAACCCACTGAGCAACTTAACTAGATTGGAAACACAACTCTCGTTGGTCATCTGTGGCTCCTGACGATGAGCAGATCGCACCCAAGTTCAACGTGTCAATCGATAAACACTCTGTGCATGCGCAGACAAGTTAACTGAGCAAAAAGGAATAGTGTCCACAGCAAAGCGCATTACGTGGCGTGCAGTTGGAATACTCCCAGTAATTTAAACTAAATTACATCAAAAAATGCACGCACGACCCTCGAAATTCATCAAGGTGCTTGATAAGGAGCAAGTTACGTGACTATGTCCGCATTCAAAGCGTCGATCGATAGGCACCCTAACAAGCTACCAGCAGTGATCGAGCAAACATTGTTTCTACGTTCCGACTGGTACCCAAAGCAGAGCTCAGTACGTGACGTGCAGTCGACATTCCTCGAGTAAGTTAGACTAAATTACAATAGAAGACCATCTACACCACTCTCGGAGGATCATCCTGGTGCCTGAGTGGATACGCAACCCAAGTTGAAGGCGTCGATCGACAAACACCCAAACCCAGAAGAAGAGAGGCTACCAGCAGACATTGATTCTCCGAAGCAAACCTCATTGCGGTCGGTTGAAATTCTCCGTACAAGTTGAACTGATCGGACGAGTCAAGAAAAATCCTACAATCGACCAAGAGGGTAGCGATACAGAGAGCTGTGCAGACTGTGAGGGGATCGAGAGTGCACAGACACAGAAACGCCCTCACAGCCTGTTCAGCTCTCCATATGGCCGCCTCAACAGAACAGTAGTGCTGGAAGCAGCGAAGAGGGAGCTTAATACGGAGCCAGGGCCTTCGTAATCATCGGCATTCCAAGTCAAGATGCAGGCACCCTGGGCTGGGCGGAGGAGGAGGGCCAGACCAGACTATCTCTATAAAAGGGCGAAGGGAGGCCCGGCGAATGAAATCCACGACTATAGTGCTCGGGGAAGCCGGCAGTGGCAAGGCTATTTATGCGCTTGCGGACGGACGGTACGCGACGGATTTGCTGACGTGAAGAGAGCCCTCATTCCGGCACCGATTATTCTCACCTACATCCTAGTCTTCTATAATTAGCCTCTGGATCCCCCATCCCCACTTGACATCCTTCTCCTATACAATCCCCTACTTCAGTTTTTATTAAAACAATGATTGTACAGTATGAATTGGGTGTTCCCACCTGGAGATGGCTGTGCTCAGTTAACGTCGGTGGACGGAGGCAGAGGGTTTCCACTTGAATGATAAAACAGAAACCACTTGGATGGAGTAATGAATCATAACAGTATGCGCAGTAACAACAATCGATATGGTGAAACCACCACCTAAAGGTGGACCCCAAGATCTTTCCCTTCACAAAGATCTAATCTTCCTTGTATGTACATCATGCTTACGTACTTAGGGTGTCTGCCATTAAGCTTCTCCTTGTAAAATTTGTATTTAATTATGTATGTGTTTTAAAAAACCACAAAAGTAGGGAATTAAAGCTCGTCTTTTCCTATTCCTTATTCCCAAATGATAATCCCTGACTTATTTCTCCCGTCTTCGACTCTGGTCAGCCTCCTAATTACTAAATGTCCCAAGATGGGACATTTGGACTCTGGTCAGCCTCCCACCCAATTACTAAATGTAAACAGTGTGAAGCTGGAACTTTATGAGGACTGTAGAGTTTTATCATACCTTACTGAAAAGTCATTTAATGCTTCATAATTCCTATTGCACTTTAGGAGATAATTATAGTCAAAGTTTGAAAACACTATTTGAATACTGCCCGAAACTACTCAAACTACGATATATGCTCATTTATTCTCAAAATCTGCCCAAAATTAGTTAAAACGCTGACACTTTGAAAATTCACCAAAGATTGAGATCTTCCTTCTTTACAAGTTCTGTTTTTTGAGCATGTAGAAGACGTACCAATGCACGATCTCACCATTCGAATTTCCAATCCAATAATTCTTTGCATGCCTTATTTATTGTGGAAGACCAATCTTTGTATTTGAATTTTAGTATACCTCCATGTGAAATTTCAAGCTTTTCACCAGGTTTTATGGATCCTATGAGGGTAAAAATTATATAGACATGTACCCAACTCACTTTGGAACAAGAATGTGAAGAGACTCATTTCAGATTTTCTTCTGCAATTGGTTTTTTTGGCTCACAAAACACCTTGATCCCTATTGCAACAAGGGGGAAAAACTTTGTTTTCAACTTCGAATGTTATGATTTGAGAAATGGTGAAGAATTTGAATGTAAGATTTTGTGTACATGTAAATGTACAAGTTAGCTACCAGGTCTTACTAGTATATACTTCAAAACTTGTCAAAATTTGAAAAGTAAAGTTGGACTTCAAAACTTGTCAAAATTTGAAAAATAAAGTTGGATCTTGCAGGGAAAGAAGGCAGCTTTGAGGGCACTTTCCTTTAGGGGTTAACTCTCCTTTGGGGGTTAAGTGCATGACAATAGGTGGTATCACCATGAAGCATGTTGTCGTAGCTATTACTTCAAAATTTGAGTTCTAGATTTGAGATATGAAGTGGCTCCTTTCTTCAGTGGTATGTATAGTAAGGTGGCTAATAATGGCACAATTTTGAGCACAAAAAATATATAGGAATGTTGCGAGTGAAAGCAATTTTCGTGTGGGGGAAAATTAGTAAAAAGCTAGAGCAAGTGGAATGATCATTTTTAGCCTCTTCTACACTAAGTTATGAATTTTTTTAACATGGAAATATAGGTGTTCTTAAAATGGTGCCCTAAAGTGACACCATAGAATGTTTGTACGCAGTACATAGTATTGTTGTACCATGTAGAAACTATAATGTACTTGAGAGTGAAGATTTACTAGAGCTCCATTTTTGGCACTCTGCCATTTTTGGTTTGACTACAGTGAAGCTCAAGAGCCTCCATTAAGGGTATACTTAAAATGAGTGCTACCAGCGTTTCTCAAAGCCCCATCAGCTAATGGGATTTTTCTTCCAAATTTGGACACCCCCCGACGACCATTTTTCATAACTTTGAATTAAAAAATGGGGCAACCGGCCTCAAATTACTCTGAGAACCTACTCCTTGGCATTTTAAGCCTAAACAGTAAAAATTTAGGAGTCTCTTTACCCCTCCTCCTCCCTTGCCCCCGAGAAATGCTTGTAACACTAATTTACAGTAATTAACTTAAAGGCACATCAAAAGTTTTGCCTTCAATTGCTCATAACATGCAACCAAGTGTCCTTCATAAGAAGTTCATCCTTAAAGAATGTCGATCTGAGCTTCTTACTGGGAAAAAGATCCAAGCTGTGAAGCTTCGGTTTGAGCTTCTTTTAGCTATTTATTTATGTCGTTGGAAGAGAAAGGCGGTTTCAGTTGAGAAGCATAGCGGGGACTCAACTGAAATTCTATTTAATCCCCAAAGGTGAGTGAGGTCCAAATCGGGTCGATTGGATTTGGTCTGCCTTTGACTTACTATTTTTAAATCATACGATGTTGAAACCTTTTGCAAGATGTACAGAAGAGTGTTTTCATAGCTTTCAAGAATGTCATCCCATGATGCGAAATTCCTTATCTCTATATATAAAAGAACATGATTTGCAATTTGTCTGTGTTTGGTGATCCACCATAAGGTTGAGTGTCCTATAAGCACCAACTTAAGAGATCTGACCTATTTTTAGCACTAGTAAACTCAAAATAAAATTATGACCACATTCGAAATAGGTTTTTAGGAGGATTGCAAAAATTTGCAACATGTAATTCGCATTTGTGAAATTTATACAAAATTCCAAAGTGCTAAGTAAAATTTGACCCATAAGCGTTATATACAAATGAGGTACATCTGTATTTTCACAATCTACAAATGAGGTACAGCGCCATTTTAGGTCCCCTGGCGCTTTTAGGTAGTCCAACCGTACATGCATGGGCATGGTCACCATCATCATTTGGTCATGTATACATGGTAGGAAGAGTTTAAAAGATTTTTAAGAGTTTCCGAACGTGGTATTTGATTGTTATTAAGAGTTTTTTAGATCCCTGATATATATAAGAACTCCAATCTTTTAAGTCAAAGATTGGCGTGAATATAGTGTCTGTTCGTAATGTTTTTACCTCAATGGGATCCGTGTAATATAACAAGGAGTCAGAGGGACAAGGAATGTGGAAATTGAAAATGGGAGCAAGAAGGAGACAATGAACCAGAGATAAAGGAAACATCGAATGGGAACGAGGAACCGGGAACTAAGGATAGGAACTGAAATGAAGAATGGGAACTAGGAACAAATAATGAGAACTAGGAATTACTTATGGGAACTAGGAACAAATGATCGGAACTAGGAATGAATGATGGGTCCCCGGAACAAATGATGGAAACCAATAAGAGAAGTTGGAGGACGGGGAAATTGTAAAAAGAGATGGTAACCATGAACGGGAGTTTGGAGGTAGGGAACCTGTAAGAAAAAAATAGAGCTCTAGTGGGGAACTATAGTAGAGGACAGGAACTGGGAATAATGGAACGAGGGAGCGGAAGACATGCTACAAATCTTAAAAAGCACGGGAAACCAAAAAGACATGAATCGAGGACATGCTATAAATCTTTAAGAGCATGGAGAATCAAGAAGTAGGAAATTTGCATATTGATTGTATTTAGATCTCATAATTCAACCTCACCAAGAACCTCCAACTTTGTATTTTTTTTTATGCCTTGGATTTTTTGCATGTTTTAAAAATTTTGATCTGACCTTTTTCATCCCCTAAACGTCCCTAATGTTGAAAAACGACATTTTGGATGAAGGGCAGAAACTTTGAAGAGCCATAACTTCTTCATCCAAACTCCGTTTTTGACAAAATCACTTGGGTTAAGTCACAAATCAAGTCTAGTTTATGTGGTAGAAATTTCAGACTCATAAAATAAAGTCTGAATAAATGGCATGGATTTTAGTGAAGGCAGCTTTTGTTTTTGGGTTTTCAAACATTTGGCATGTTTTACCATTGCAAGCCAATTATGTGAAATCTAAAGTAGTTTTTCATGAATTTTATTTTCATAGGTTTGATATTTAGATGCATCCCAACAACTTTGTAGTTGGAAGTTTTTTGAGCTAGATAACTTTGGTATTGGCTTTGCAATGATGTTTCTACGATGTAAAAAGTGAAAAAATGGATGATTTTTGAAGAGCTAGATCTCCTTCATCCACCGTTAGATTTTGACTTAATTTTTGGGATGGATTCCAATTACAGTATATTTTTAGTAGTAGAAACCTTGACTCAATCGAGGATATATTGTAGAAAAGGCATGGATTTGAGTGGGAGGGGTCTAGTTTTGGACTATTTTTCCTTTGTAAAATTTTTGGCAGTTTTCACGACTACGAGGCTACTATTTGAGCCAAGATTTTTTTTTGATGAATTTTTTTGGTACAAGAGTGTCTTTGAGATGAAGATGAACAACTTTCTAGTTGCTGATTTTTTGATTGCAAATTTCATGTTGGTAGTATTTTCACTTAAAAGTGGAAATGATGGTATCTTGTAGCCTGTTTTGCGCACTAATATGTTATGATCTCGCAATCTATGAGGTCCCATGAGTCAAGTTTTGGTCCACATGATCTAGTACAAGTCTATTACAAGTTTGTATGGTCGAGATCTGAATAGCTTATCTTTATTTTCATCTATATCACTTTTTTTGAAAATGAGTTTTTGGCTAAAAATACCCCAAGAACGTTAAGGGGTTATTGTTGTGGTCGGAGGACACGGGTAAGAACTTGTCTCTACATATGAAAAGACACAATTTGCAATTTGTTTTTCTGTCATTGGTGATCCACCATACATGCATGGACATGTTATCATCCTCATTTTGTCATTTGGTCATTTGTTCATGTTATGAAGAGTTTTAGAGATTTTGAAGAGTTTCAGTTAGTGGTATTTGATTGTTATTAAGAGTGTCTTACATCCCTATAATATAACAAGGAGTCGAAGGAACAAGAAATGTGGATAATGAAAATGAGAGTAAAGAAGGAGACAATGAACCGGAGATTAAGGGAACATCGGAGGGGAACTCGTAACCTGGAACAAAGGATATGAACTGGAAACGGAGGATGGGAACTAGGAACATGATGAAAACTACGAACAAATGATGGGAACCAGGAATGAATGATGGAAACTGAGAACGAATGATTGAAACCAATAAAGGAAGTTGGGGGACGGAGAATTGGGAAGAGAAGATGGAAAGCATGAACGGGAGTTTAGAGGTAGGGAACCAGTAAGAAAAACATGGAGAATGAGGAACCATAATAGAGGACGGGGAAGTAGGAATAATGGAACGAGAAACGGAGAACATACTACAAATCTTAGCATGCCAAGAAACATGGGACATGTTAAGAAGCACGGGAAACCGAAAAGACGAGAACGGAGGACATGCTATCAATCTCAAACACCATAGACGATTGAGAAGCAAGGAACTTGCAAATTGATTGCATATCCCATAACTTCAACATCACCAAAAACCTCCAACTTTGTATTTTTTTTACACCAAGGTCTCAATTTTTTACATGTTTTATAAATTTTGATGTGACCTTTTTGATGTCCGTGTTTGAAGAACACGGGTAAGGACTTGTACTTTAAGGAGATATACACGGTCAAAGTTTGAATACTATTTGAAATCTGCCCAAAACCACTCAAAGTCTGGTATATGCTCATCTATTCTCAAACTTTGCCTAGAATCCATTAAAACGCTTAAACTTCAAAAGATATTTTCACACCGTATGACAAATTTCAAAGGAACCTTAATTCAATGAAATTTGAAAAATGGCTACTATTTTAAAGATTAAAACGAAAAGTGCTGAATCTTAGTGGAAAACAGTTTTAAGGTATTTGAATTTTTTCTTAAATTTTAGTATTGATTATGCATGGCCCAGGAAGTATAAAACTTTGTTCTTATCATTGTGTTGACTTTAAGTAGCTTTTCTATTTTTCTCTTCTTAATCCTCAAAATGGGGTTGAACAAAAAGTTTCAAAGTGATTCTTGTGGATAATAAATCATTGTTTGAGAGGATGGATTCTATTAAAGTAGTATTTCAAAGTCAACATATGGAATAAATTCTATTAAAAGGCATGAAATTTTCAAGTACTTGAATAGAATAAAGGCATGGACTATGAGTCTACTTTTTCCAAAACCATGAGTTCAATAACTCAATTAATGCTTCTCAAGGAAAGTGAATATATAAAGTCCCTGTCATAAGTGCACCTATGTGTCATATTAATAATATGTAAACACACACAAGTTGTCATCAATGATCGGGGAGATCCGGCAGTCAATTGTAAATCAGCCGAATGAAGTTGTCAAATTACCGATTCAATTTGAAAGAGTTAGGATTTTTTCCGACTCGTGATTTAAATATTACCTAAGTATCACATGGGTATCACCCAAGTATCATGTAGGTATCATACAAAATTACCGAATGCTTTTATGAGAAAGGGGATAATAACTGGATTGTGTCAGAAACTTCCCGAACAGTGGTTGTCATATACTTTAGATTAGTACCACCAAATCTACTTCTGTAATAAAGCACTGTACGGCGATCCTTCCTACCCACCAAGGTACCAAGGTACCAACCTACAAACTTACCAACCTACAAACTTACCATCCTACCAAGATACAAACTTATCAACCTATGAACCTACCAACCTACCTACCTTCTTCTATATTTTTTGGATTCTATTAAAAAAAAAAAAAAAAAAGAGAAAGAAAAAACGGACGTATATAAAAGTAATAAACACAATATTGTTTGAGCATGGGATACTTTTTAAAAAGTCCCATATACAGAGCTTCCCTGTCGAGACGACGGGCACCTTACTAGTATAAGAATATTTTTTTTACATATAATCACTATGCAACTGATTACAGTAAATGTTGAATTGATTTGAGATGTAGATAGCATTTAAAAGTTAGTCTCTTTTCAATCGTTGTATAATTTTGTTGTCAACTTTTAACAATCTAAAAGAATAATGTACGTAGAATAAAGTCAATGATTATGTGGCTCTACTCTAGCGTGTTTTTCCCACAAATAATAATAAAAATATATCCTAGATGGCATTATCTTTACATGCACCACAATTGTATCATAGTAGGTGTTGACTGTATTATAAGCAAGTAAAAATTTTCAAAACAATTTGAGAAGCGTAATAGAGTAACTATAAATCCTATAATGAGTTCAACCCAAACTTAGAGTTCTTTCAATGATGAAAAGCTTACGCCCAAAATTGTCATAATATTTTTCCTAGTAGGTGTTTTCAAATCATTGGCATTTACCTTCTTCGTGCTTTAATTACATAATAACTAAAGTATTAGGTTTCATTTTGAAACCAACAAGATTGTAAAGATTGCTTGGTTTTGTATCCAAAAACAAGATTGAGCCTACTTAGGGGCGAAAGGTACTTAAAAACATACTTGTCTATAGTAGTTGTATTTTAAACTTACAATTTTTTTATACATATGAAGAATAAAACAAGGTAGTGGGTACCTTCAAGAAAAAAGGGGATGGACTAGCCATTTCTTTTTTTCCATCAAAGTGTTGCAGGATACAGATTTTAACCTTTTAAAGATGAGATTGTTGTTGAAAAGTGAACTAGAGTAAGGGCCACTTCATACTTGGGGCCGGAGTGAGGGCCGGCCCCAATTCTTCAAATTTCAACCAATAGAATGGCTCGGTTCTTTTAAATCAAGCCCAAGGGCTGCATACTAGAGCCCAACCGGAATTTCTCTTTATCCTATGTGGCATCCTACGTCGCATTGTTTTGGCGCCAAAATGTTTAGGCCCAAATGATGCAATTGGGTCAAGGTTTACTCCAGCCCGAACTCTCTAAGTTGGGCCCAAGCTCTAGCCTTTAAATCCAGCCCCAGCCTGTGTATAAAGTGGCCCTAACCCTCAAACCCATCCTATCTCTTATGAAAGATTTCTTGTTCAAGCTTTATAGAAAATATCTATAAATCTAATTGAAGCTATGTAAATTGCATATCTATATTTAATCTTCAAATTTCCTTGTGTGTTTTTGGAGCTTGAAACCTCAAAACTGCAATTTTTTACCTCTTTGCAGTCCTAGGAGTGTGAAGCAAATCTTTTAAAATATTTTAGACTCTCAACTATAAGATCTTATAAGCCTAATTTTAGTCACATTTTCATCTTAGAAGCATGTTGAATGTTTATCATTTGCAGGATCATTATATCCAAAGTTTGTGCAAAAGTTTATACTTGATTTTTAAAAAAACTTTGAAGCTTGCTCTTATGAAGTTTGGAGGTTGCCCTTGTAGAATTGGTAAAGTTTTTTGACTTAGGGCCATTGGGGACTCAAATAGTGGTTTGGGTATGAACATATTTCTAAGAAAAGTATTTTAAAAGAATCTTAAAAATGAGAAGTTTTTTTTTTGCCTGCCTACGGTGTGAAAAGTAAAATTTGCGGTAAAAAAGTCTAAAATCGGAATTTGACTTTGCAATTTGTCGGACACACACTTTGTATTATAGGAAACACTCAATAGAAATCTCAGGCAAAAATATTGATTTTAACACCCTCATCTAGCATGCTTAATACAACAAAATAGCTATATGGCTTGTTAGGATAGTTAGGGGTTACAGATCCTTCGGTTCTTACGTGTGCTTTACACTTAAAGTGAGAAGCCAAGAGAAAATACATGTGAACCAATGGGAGGCCTAGGAATTGAGAAGCCAAAGAAACGAGGCTTTACACTAGCAAATTTGAGTCCAGAGGAGAAGCGGAGGAAAGAATGACATGAACAACACTTTTGTCCTATGTGGCACAAAACGTACTCATTTTTAACGACCGTGGAATTTATGTCATGCCCACCTCTTTGAGGTAGGCCTCACTTAAACACGGGAGAGCCATAAGTAAATAAAATCTAAAATAATAATAATAATAAAATCTCTAAAATCTCTAGTTACTGGCTTTAAACAAAATCTAGAGTCTTAAATATTAACCCTTAAACGCCCTTGGGGTCTAAAACAGGCAGCCCAAAATTGGATTACAGCATCTTTTGGACTTGGGCATCATGAATAGTGCACTTTTTGAACTTGGGCATCATGAATGGACCAATCAATGATGAGCTTGCAACCTCCTACAAGGTTATGTACCACCCCAACCTACCTACCACAATCCTTTCAAAGCACAAAATCCTTCATACAAATTGTGATTTGAATTGTAAAGATTCACTTTTTGAATGCATCATAAGATGGTGACCAGTTTGACATCAAAATATAAGTGAAAAGTTGAGTACATTGAGAGCTACAGGGAAGATTCTGTTGGAATCAAGCCCCTCGGGCTTGCTTGGGCGTTTAAGGGTTAATGGATATGTTGTCCTAATTTATTCAGGACCTCTGACCATGTGAAGGAAAAGACTCTCAATTCACCCATGACTCATGAAGTTTTTTTTTTTTTTTTTTTTTTTTTGTAAATAATAATTGAGGGACTGAAGGGGATGAGTTTTAATTAATTAATTAATTATTATAATATATATTGCATATATTTATATAAGTTGTATGAAAGGTTAAAAGAAAGAAGAAGAAAAACATATAAAAAAATGAGATGGAGTTGAGTAGAAACGGGGAATATTTAGGAAGAAAATTATTAAAATCAACAACCCTTTGATGTCTGTTCTCACTTTACATTACACCCAAAGGCCGTCAAATTAAATCAATGTCTTCTCGGTTGATGGGCCATGGCCCAAGTGAAGTTTGAGAGGAGGCTTCTTGTTTCTAGTATAAAAAGGGCCTTAGTTGGATAACTTGGAGAGGGTAGAAAACAAGGTATTTACGATCAAATCTAAGCAGGTATTTACGATCAAACCTTGCTCGTCAAGGATTGTGTTGTGAGGCATGGGAGAGGGACAAGACTGATGAGTGCCAACATTCTAGCACAGAAAAGTGAGGATATTGGACCTCCAACTTAGTATAAGTGGTGTGATTTGAGGGGAAAGCTGCATCCAACTAGGATATAGCAGTTCGAGCTTGCTAGTCTTCTTCATAGGCAACACTTATAGTTGAAAGTTCCAGAATGCGATATCACATTGTAAGGGCAGATAATCTAGTCTTGAATAACATTGTGAATGGAAAATATGCATAATAACTTCTGATAATGCTTGATTTTATAAAAAGAAGAGTTCATCTTACAGTTTATGGTAAATTTGTAATTTTAAATAGCGGTCACATTTATATGAAAGAGCAATTAAGTACTCAAGAGCTTCTTTGATCAATCCACTATCCATTTCAAAACTTATTTTTTCCAAATCCAAACTCCCGGGAAGTCATTGAACTACTATTAAAAACAATGGAAGACTCTCTTGCAAATACTCTATCAACACTATCTTCGCTTTAACAGGTGATTAAAAAGAAGCCCCAACATCCCTAAAAAAAATTTACAAATGACGAGTGTAATTACGTTGTACTGTACAGTCGGGTACAGAAATAATTCGAACTGCATTTGAAGGCAGTTTTCAAAAAAAGTTTGAAATGTGCGTGTATACTCAAAAATGATCGGAATTGCAATCCGTAAAAGGCATTGGAATCACATCAGAGTGTTTTATACTATCATTGCAAAAAATTGCTTCTTTTTTGTAAAATTGTTCAAAGAATTAAAACTCTACATGTTCCATCCACAATTGACCACTATCACTTTGTGCTTCAATTACAATGTTCATTTTCACTTGCAAAATTGATATGAGTGCCATAAGTTGTTCTTTAGATACTTGAGCTCATCGTTGAATGTTCAAAAATACTTGCTCCCTCTAAACTTTTGAGTTGGAGTAGTTTCTTGATAAGTTTCCAATCAACACTTAAGGTGGGAAATTGAACTTTGATTTAAACTCGGCAAGAATGCTAAAAGAATTCGAGTTTGGCAATGAGCTTCTAAAAGTAATCACCCTAACTTTATCAAACCATCCTTTAAGTCCTTGTAGGATACTTCTAGTGGTGTGAATGGCTTCACAAAGTTTTGAGAAAAATTGAATAGTCACAAGCACATTCTAAGACATTCCTCCTACCCAAGAAACAAACAAGGAACATATCAATGATTCAATAAGCATATGCTCAAGTATTTAAAGAAAAACTTATGGCACTCTTATCAATTTTGCAAGTGAAAATGAACATTGTAATTGAAGCACAAAGTGATAGTGGTCAATTGTGGATGGAACATGTAGAGTTTTAATTCTTTGAACAATTTTACAAAAAAGAAGCAATTTTTTGCAATGATAGTATAAAACACTCTGATGTGATTCCAATGCCTTTTACGGATTGCAATTCCGATCATTTTTGAGTATACACGCACATTTCAAACTTTTTTTGAAAACTGCCTTCAAATGCAGTTCGAATTATTTCTGTACCCGACTGTACATACAGGTCATGGTGGAGAGGCAACAAAGTCCTCTCCAAAACACTTGTGATTGAGAATTCTCGAGCAACTCTTGACCGAGCTCATAGCCACGATTGGACTTCACTCATCCTCCTGTGGTGACCTCTTTGAGCGTACAACAACCACGAAGGAGGAATACTTGCAAAGATACAACTGCCGAATACAAGCCCAACCGCTCGCTAAGACCTTTAACCCCTAAACGCCCAAGGGGGAATAAAGCTCCTAACAGTTGGTAATAATGCTGATTTTTTCAAAACTGCGTAAAAATAAATAAAAGATGAAAATGGAAAATCCAACCGTAGGATCTTCTTTGGAGCATGGCAATTAGTATGATCGCCAAGTTGCATGCCATTTGGAGGTATGGATTTCAAGATTCATGCAAAAAAGGGGTGAAGATCACACCACCAAAACTTTCATGAAAAATCTCTTTCGCCCACTCTCACAAATTGAGGATCAAGGTTTTTACTATTTATTCCAGGAGGGAGTAGAGTAAACCCACCGAGAAGTTGAGCAAAAAAAACAGCGGATGAAAAATCGATGGAATGAAAGCGGGACTGTGCACCAAAGACGGAGCATCACATCCAGAATGTCGAAAAACGACACTGTGGGCGCTTAAGGGTTAAAGGTTAATGACACAATGCAAAAACTTGTAAGTCATTGAGATGAATTTAAATGTCTAATTTTGTGTACATATGCTATTATTTTTTATTCTTAAAAAAAAGTTACGTAGTCACCCTAATTTAATCTGCCAAAGCATGTATTGTTGTGAAGATAATGCACTTCTACTTACTATTTTCTAAACAATAACTCATATTATATACCAAAAAAATAAGCACAAAAATATTCACCACCTATTTCAGTTGCCTTTGTAATTGAATTTTTAACAAACCTCCATGGGAGAAATCAAGCATTTCCTTAGGTTTTTATAGGGCTTGTGAGGGTAGAAATTGTAGGTATATATATATATATATATATATATATATATTCCTAATTCAACTAACAAGAATGTGAAGAGCCTCACATCAAATTCGCCACCAAATTGGTGTTTATGGCCCTCAAAATACTACTTACTCTTTTTTCAACGAGTGAAAGGAAAAACTTTTTTTTCCAACTTTGAACATTATAATCTCACAAATGGTAAAAAATTTGGAAATTCAGATACATATGCACACATAGGTTAGGTACTAGATCTTACAGTTACATGTGCGGAAATATTTGAAAGTTTGGAAAAATTCACCTTGCATTAAAAGCGGGTAGTTTGGATGGTTTTCGCAACCTTGAGGACATTTCAACTTAAGGGGATAAATAAAAAAAACTGAAGTTTGAAACATTTCAAAAAGTTGGAACATTTAAACTTTGAAGCATTTACACTTTAAAGCATTGCTAGAATAGTGACCCAAATGCGCATAGCTTAAGAAATACAGTGGACTGAGAAAATAGTGTGGACCAGAGTAATATGTACCACACTTCGTCGTCTTCAAGTAGCTTCCAAAACAAAAGGGAACCGAGAGAGAGAGAGAGAGAGAGAGCAAGGAACAGTAAGGATTCGGAGGTTCTTTGAAATCCATTCCATACCGTCGATGTTGATCCTCACACGGTGATCGTTTACAAATTGTAGAAACAGACACGCTTTCAATCATGCAATTGTCGAATTTCCCGCTTTTGACCGACGAGAATTTCGGGCCGAGACGAGAATCAATCCTTTTCAATTCTGTTTCTTAGACTTAGATGGTGATAATCTGTATCAGAAAGCTTAGGGTTGGAGATTTGGAACTTGTAGCTACTTTTCGGTGCGAGCAATTGAAACCCTAAGAAGGAGGTAGCGATGGAGAAGAAGGACGAAGCGATGGACGGAACGCCGAGTGCTGGACCATCGGATTCAATTACGATCGATATGGACGTGATCAATGAGCGTCGGCCTCTTATTATGGACCGCGATGAGGTCGACCTCGAAGCTGGCCCTGGCGATGATCAACCGCAATGTCGGATTTGTCTCGAATCGGACGGTAATCTTACATCTTTTGAATTTCTGTGCTCTTGATTGCTTAAGTGAAATCTCTGTTGTTGAGAATTGCAATTTCTTTTGCTTTTTCAAGATGCACAATCATCCTCTGGTCTCGTTCTTAAGTAGGTAGTGTTGGTAAGCGAATTCTTAGCTGGTGAGTCTCTTAAGAGATGTGTAGAAATCCATCGTTATGGAATTGGTCTATTGTAGAGAATTGGACCTGGTTTAGATTATAACGACTTGAATTTTATAGTGTACGGATATATGAGATGAACTTCGGGTTTAATATCGGGAGTTGTTTCGGCTCTTTTAGAAACCCTAGTTCTCTGTTCCGTGGGCTTTGTGGTTTATGAGGGGTGTTTGAAGTCAGCATTGACGATAGTAGTTAGACTTCAGTTTGAAGCATTTTTCAATGACATGCAAAATCCTTGAGTGCTAACAATTACTAGCAGGTGGTGTAGGTTGTTTCTATCTAGTAAGAAGCCTTGAATCCTGACGAGATTGTAGTTCCAGGGAGAGACTTTATTGCACCATGCAAGTGTAAAGGCTCTCAGAAGTACGTTCATCGTGAGTGCCTCGACAATTGGCGGTCAATCAAGGTACCTTTCTCTAATCTCTTGTCCAGTAGCCGTGTACGCTTGAACATATTGATGCATTTTGATTTTTGGAGCTTAGCGTTTAGGTTGACTTTGTGTGCCCTGGATAAGAAGAAGGGGCCTCATTTTGGAAGCGTATGGTTGATTGTAGTGAGCTTTTAAGAAGAGATATAATGTTGAGGAATGTAGCGTATGACTTCTTCTTTCTGTCAAGATTTCTTTTGTTGAAGCTTCTTCTTGACTCGTCAGTATAGGCACTCAGGAATCAAATGTTTTAAGCTTCGGTCGATGGCTAATGTCTGACTCTGATTTTGTGTTCGGAATTTCAGGAAGGTTTTGCGTTTTGCCATTGCACAACTTGCAAAACACCATATCACATCAGAGTTCACACTCCAGCTGACAGGAAGTGGAGAACACTGAAGTTCCGCTTCTTTGTTACCCGGGATATATTGTCTATCTTTTTGTTGGTGCAGCTGGTACGGTAACTCACACTGTCTGTTTTTCCTGAATTTGAACTTCAGTTGGAGATTGGTTCGATTTGTAAGTTGTTCATGGGCAGTCTTGTTTAACAATTTTCTTCGATAGTGGTGTTTTAGTTTGCTTTTTTTACACATAAACTTCGTTGTGCAGGTCATCTCTTTGTTCGGATACTTGGTGTATATAATAGATCACCGTTTGGGAAACAAGCTGGAGCACATCTGGGGATTCGTGAACGACTACCCATTCTACTACCTCTGTGGTATGTTCCTTGCTGCGTCTCAAATTTTCGCTTCGTATCATGCTGCAACTACTCGAAAAACTGCTTGTAACTGTAGATGTGTTTGATGAAATGACTTACCGATATTGCAGAGTGCCGAATCACAGTATCTGACTGAGGGGTGGCTATTGTAATTGTAGGTGTACTCGTTTTCCTTGTGTTCTTGGGCCTGTCTGGGTGCTTCATGACTTGTTACGATCGACGTTTGCGGAACGAGTTGGCTCAACCCTGTCGAGAAGTTTGCCTTTGCTGCTGTGAAGGGTATCTTTCACGACTTTCTTTTCTCGTGCTCTCATCTTTTTGTGATAGAGAGATTGTGCTGAATTCTACATACGCCGAAACTCGAAATATTATATTCTGTGTTTCTTTCGTTTTAGCCATTCTTACCGGGGTCAAAACAACGGAACCGGGCAGTACCCAAAATTGGACGCACAGTTGCTATTAATTCGGATTTTATTTCTTGAACACTTGCAAAGTCTAGATGATTTCATTATCAATTGCTGATCTTTGTACTATTGTATACTCCCATCGTTTGAATCAGTCTAAGAGGGTAGCTGTACTGCATTCACGTTGATATTCAGGTAGGAGATCACTTATGGTGTTCCTTGTTTACAGCATTAAAAAGTCGATTTTTGTGTTTCTCTGTGGCAGAGTGTGCGGAGATTGTCGAGTGCCGGGAGTGCTCTGCATGTGGACGGATTGTGCGGCGTGTTGTGAAGGATGTGCTGGTTCGCTCGGAGAATGCACGACGTGCATTGCGGGTGCTGGAGAAGCGGCACCTGTGCTCATGATCGTGGCGCTTGTGGCTCTGGCGATATTCGCAGTGGTCGGTCTTTTCTACAGTGTCCTTGTCGCCACTATGGTCGTTCAAAGGATATGGCAACGGCATTACCACATTCTGGCAAAACGAATGCTAGCAAAAGTAAGTGATAACTCTTCCGAAGCGCTGCTTAAAACTCTTGATTCACCCCACATCTTTGCCATAGGTATCACATAAGTGTAGGCAGCCATCTTATTCTTCTTGAGTTTGGCTCTCATGGGATAATAGCAACGGCTGTCGGACATGTGGCCACTTCCAGATCATAGAAGCTATTAAACTGAGTTATCTTCTAAACTTTTTGCTGTAATGATATATGGACTTGCAGGAATATGTAGTGGAAGACCTAGATGGTGAAATTCTAGGACCAGATTGGGTTCCACCACCTCTCCCTCAAGATCATGTCCAACAGTTGAAGTCGCTGGGGTTGCTCTAATTCTCTTACGACTACATGAAGGGAATGAGTTCAGAGGCAACTTTCTGCTAGTCTGAAAGTGCGAATGGTTAGGTTTTAGTGGAAACAAGGTAGTTTAACATCGTATTATTTCTGTTAGAAGTAGGGCCTGCATGATATATGCATCAATCAGAGTTCACCGAGATTGTTTCAGCAAGTGCTCATGTTGTATAAATAGTAAACTCATAAAAGTCGATTGAAATCAATAATGTGTTATCTCACATACAACACTTCATTGTTTCGTTAGCAGTAATTTCACTACACAAGAATTGTTAATTAGTGTTAAATTGGACTCTTTCTACTCAAATCCTTGCCATATCTTAGGGATACCTTACCACTAAAACAAGACTTAAATTTCAAATCAATCTCAACAAATAAATTTGAAACCCAACGATGCAATACAAGTTCAATACAAGTTATTTGGATTAAAATCTTATAGGAGCATATCAAAATTTCATTAGAACTTTCTATCTCCCCCAAATTCAAGGGGTCTTATACTCATTTACTTAGTTTAGAATCCAAAAGATCAACAATTAAAAACTTACACTGCTTTGTAAAGAGGGTGTATTGCTTAAGTATATTGGTTTATGATTGTATTCTTCTAAATAGATTACCGTAATACACTGATTGGTTCCAAATAGAAAAAAATACACTTATAGTATGAGTGTAATCTTAGGATGAGGTTCAACCACTTCCTAGTTGGAAGATATTTTTATACAAATCATTCTAGTGTTATATTTCTGAATATGTCTTCCTATATACAATAGATATTGGTATCTTTTCTTAAGGAGTTGCAACTCTTTCATTTAGTGTTGGATTTAATCTTTGTGTCTTAGGTTAAATTTAGATTCGAGTCTAGTTTTTTTAGTAGAAATCTTAGATTGATCCAAGATATTTTGATGACATCGAAATGCATTATAATATGCCCATTTCAAGTTAGCAACAATGCTTGTGGAGTGGTGAAGAGAAGCAATTTATAAATATGTGCAAAAATGCACAGTTTGGACTAATTGATAACATATGCTTTGGGTTTTTCTTAAATTAGTTGTGAGTTTTGAAGGTCATTCGAGATTTATCTTGAGCTATGACTACAAGCATGAATGCCATGGGTACCTTCAAGTCTAAATGGTGGCCTAATAGATGTAAATTCTAAGTATTTCCGTAAACCCTCTATTTGAAGATAGGTTGTTAAATAATGACGCAAATTTTAGTTTGGGAAATCTATAGTAGAGTTGAGTGTAGAAGCAATTTGGGACACATTGCTAGTCCAATACCGAAACTGATAAAAAAAAGATTTTTGATTAATTTAAAAAAAAAATTATCTTAAGATCATGCTCGTGTAAAAAATTCATGCAACACTAAATCACATTTCAGGTCCATGCCCCATGTTTGAAAACATGAAAACAAAATTCTTCTTTGATAAATTGCATGCCAAAGAATAGAATGGTTCCACAATTTTTACCATACAAATGAGACTTGATTTAGAACCCAATCGAAGTGATCTTGTGAAAAATGGACTTTCAATGAAGAAGTTATGGGCCATGAAGGTTTGAGCTTGTAATCCAAATTGTCATTTATTTAGCAATGAGGCCATTTATAGATTAAGTATGGTTCTAATAGAGGCACCGCAAGCCTTGGCTTGGTGGTTAAGGCTTGTGCCCCCAACGAGGAGATTGTAGGTTCAACTCTCCACGCCAACATGGTGCTTACCACCTTTAGACTACATCAACTTTGAGTACTCTACCTACCCTACCACCTTCACATGGTCGCAATACATGACTTTATTGACTAAGACCTTAACCCCTTAAAATCCAAGAAAACCGATTTGGTTTTCTGAGATCTCAGGCAACTCATTTTTATGTATTTTATTAAGAAAAATATGTTCATTACCAAATTATTATTCAAAGTCCAAAGTGTCTGAAGTCAAAAAGTTTACCAATTTTACAAGGGCAGCCTCCAAAACTTTCCAAAACAATCTTCACAATTTCTAGTAATTTTGCAATTTTTTCTTTCAAAAATTGCCAAAATTTGGGATTTTGGACTTTTTCCAAGATTTCTTTTTTCAAAACTCACATACTCATAAAGGCACCTACTCACCGTCAAGATTTTCCTTAAATTTCATACATCATATGTGGTGCTTGTTTTACTATATTGTTGTTTTTAGACCTTCTTTCATAAAATAATGTACATTAAGGTCAAAAAGTGGAATGAGTCTCTAAAATTCTGCATGAGCGTACCCAATTTTGATTACCTACATGGAAGAATATGAGGGAAAAATGTTTGGAGCAACAATCATCAAGTTGCCCTTGGCACCATTTAGACAATGCCTCTTGGACAACGGCAAAAAAAAGTGTTGGACAAACTTTGATTGTTACGATCTCACAAATGACAAACATCCAACGGTTGAAATTCTAACTAATCCTTTGTATACAAGTTAGATACAAGATCTTACGGTTAAAAGTCTAAAAAAAGAAAAAATTCCTCCATTTCCCTGTTTCCCAACAGAGGTGAAAAATGACAATTTTTGGTTTTGGAGGGTGAGGAAACGCTTGGATTTTCAAGGGGTTAATAAAATTTGAGCCTTCAAACTAGCTCACCAAACACTCCTTGGAGTGTGGCTTCTATACTCATATTTGGAATTTTTCCATGTTATGGCATTTACCCTTATGTTACCCTTAGGTTTGGATTAACAACTTTCAAATCACCCTCCAAATTTCATAATTTTCAATATCAATATACAACTACTTTAAACATGAGAACCTTTTTTTATCAATCATTGGATGTTTGTGCAACTTCTTGCAACGATTGAAGACATGATCTTGAGTTAATTTTTGAAAGATAAATAGTAAGATAAGACAAGGTATTCATGTTCCATCAAAGGAAAAAGAGTCTGAATCTACACCTCTTGAGTCAGTTTCATGCCCTTGTCCAAATCTAAATCCCTTGCCTTATCTTGGTTTTCTTGGCTCACAAGCACTTCAAACCTATTTTACAACTATCGATAAAAACTTTCTTTTCACCTTTGAACATTACGATCTCACGATTGGTGAAGACATTGAATCTAAGATTTCATACAAACATACATGTAGAAATTAGGTACTAGATCCTACCATCATATACTCAAAAATTTCTCAAAAATTAAGAATTTGCACCTTGCAATAACCAAGGGTTGTTTTTAGGCGTTTTGGCAGTTTGAGGTCTTACGACATTAGAGGTTTATTGCAAGTATCGCACTTCTTGAAGGACTTCATTCGTGGTGTTCTTGTGCACAACACACCCGTCAAATACAAGGAATTGCAAATGTGACATCTTTGCAAAGCTCTTGGCAACCAGGTTGTAATTCTTATAGAATTATCACCAATGTTAGCAAGACTCAATATCCTCACCTTGAGAGAATTATGAACCACGTGAACAATGATTGTGAACATAATTAGGATGAAACGTATATCCATTAGTGAGTTAAGTTCTTCATTGGACCAAACAAGCCACCTGTTTTGAGAAAGATATGATCAAGCTCAAATATCATCAATCATGTTGAATAGACAACAATCACATTGTAAATCTTTTGGGACTCTCTTGCATTTCATATTTTATACCATTCATTGCCCTCTCTTCGATGGTGTTGCACTTTTTACCATACAAAGTGAATTTGGACCCAACCCAAGGGATTTTCCAAAAAATGGACTCTAAATAAAATACTTATGACTTTCCAGAGTTTTAACTTGTCATTCAAAACATCATTTTGGACATTTGCCGCACTTTTGGGTTAAGTATGGCTCATCAAGGTACCCCGGGAGAACATATAGGTAGGATATTGCAATTTTGAGTTTTCAAGCTCCGAGAAACCCAAGTATCTTTAGAAAATAACCCCTAATGCTCCTCAAAAGCCAAGTCCGCGTCTTGCACTTTCTCACAATTTAGCTAAGGGATCCAATTTTTATTAATTTGGGCCACAATTTTGTCCATGTAGCAATACATGCAAGGTGTATGCGGTAAAATTTTGTACAACCAAATTCCAATTTATGAATCTAATGGAGCAAATCTAAGGATGCAAGCCAAGATAAGGCACTTTGAATCAATTATGTTTTGGAAACTTATGGAGGATATGTCCATGACCAGATCTTTACTTAAATTCCGAAAGCGATCCAAGTTGTGTGAACATCCGTGAATTTTACAAGGGTAGCCTATTACAAAATCAATCTACCAAGTTTATGATAATTTTGCTTTATTTTTCAGTCAATTCTTAAGATTTGGGAAAATCTAAGAATCAATTGTTGTGTAAAAAAATTACAAATACAAAATGGAAGCTACTCACTGTCCACTTTTTATTTTGAAATATACAATCAAAGTAACGCACATTATCGTGAGATGTTGCTGCATAGTGAGATTCACTATGCAACAACATTAATTAATTAACCTAATATTATTTCTTGCCACATGAACCCCCTTAAGGGGGTGCCACATGGGCCCATGAACGCCCTTTATTTTGTAATTCTTTTTTTTTTGAGGAGAGCCCGCAGCCTTTTTGTACATTTTTAGGGGGAGGAAGTAGCTGCAAATGATATGGGATAAATCCCTCCCCAAGACCTCCCTGCCCCAAGACCCCCCAAGACCCCCCTTATGACCCCCCAAGACCCCTCTTATGACCCCCCAAGACCCCCCCCCTTATGACCCCCCAAGACCCCCCCCTCATGACCCCCCAAGACCCCCCCCCCTTATGACCCCCCAAGACCCCCCCCTTATGACCCCCTAAGACCCCTCCCATACCCCTCCGGATTTTCCGCCTACCTTTGCGGCCCGCATTTCAACCCTGTGACAAGATTTTGGGAGATTTTTACACTTTACAAGTTTACATTTTACAAGTTTTTTACACTTTTGTTGCATTACACTTTTTATTTTGAAATATACAATCAAAGTAACGCACATTTTACTTGAACATCAATATAATTTTACCTATTTCATGAAAATAATATGTATGAGGGTTCAAAGATAGTAATGAGCCTCTGCAATTCTCCACGGGAAAATTCAACTTAGTTATTTAAATGGAAATAATCATTAGCAAAATTTTTGGGGTAAGAATCATCAAGTTCCTCATTGCACAAAGTTAACTATGTCTCCAAAACGATGCCTAAAAAAAAATTGCATCAACTCTAAATTTTATAATCTTAAAAACAGAAAAAATCCAATGGTTGAAACTTCAAATGGTAATACCAATAATAGCAAGGTTCAAGATCCTATAATTCAATATAACAAAACCGACACAACAACAGCAAAAAAAAAAAAAAATAAATAAATAAATAAAATAAAAAAAATAAAAAAAACTTCAAACCTTCATATGGACAGTGAAAGAAAGACATATTTCTAACTTTTTGAGCACCCAAAAATACGAGAAGCTTTTGGGTATAAAGAAAGTGCTCAATAAATCTTCTTGCCTGACATACAAATAAACATACAATAACAAGAATTACAACAAACTTACTACATAGCATTACACTACACATAGTTCTTAATCATACATATGTATCATGTGACCATGTTATTCTTAATTACAACTCTTCTTCAGCCATATAAATGTACAAAAAGAAGTACACATTAGAATTTTATCGACTAAACCTACAAAAATTCTACATATTACTTCTCCCTTTTCTATAATTAGCCATGCATGTTTGTACCCAATTTACTCAGTGTTTTTTGATGTGAGTAATAGCAAGTTCATCTTATCCTACTACGCAATATAACTTGCGGCTTCTGCCACCTTAGTAGAGTAAATAAGGGCAAATACAACTTTTTGTTTATTTAATGACTAGACAATTTCCAAGATGAAACCTCCCCTTTTTCGAATGTGTCCCACAAGGCACAAGATGAAAGAAAAGGAGATACATTAACTGGAATGTGTCACTCATTTTGTAAAGCATCCATCTGGTCATTAGTAGATTTGTTAACTCACCTACTAACATTCTCTATGAGCATGTAATCCATCTCCTATGCAGGTCAAGGGTTAGAACAAACCTTCTTCAACGTGGCAATGAAGGGGTCGCACTCATCATAACTAACATTCTACTTAGAAAGAATATTTTTAAACACATTGATTCTTATGTCACAATCTATTATAAGAAGCTCCCTAAGAAGTAGGAACATTTCAGGGAGCAAAGTAATGCATTATACGAACACTTGATCAAAGTTAATCACAACAATGTCCTACTTTTCCAACAAAGTCCTACCTTGGTACTTACATGGATATTGATGGATGTCATATACTAATTACATTCATTGGAATAGCCTCATGGTCGGCTCAGCTTCTTGTTAGCATGTTACCGCCTTCCAAGAGATACACCCTGCCCGAAGGGATTATACCAAAGAAGATCAAGCTCGTTAAGTCTAAGGGCTTCACCTCGCAAACAATCCAAGGAGAGAGTGAGCTTCCTTATCGTCAACATTTCAATCCCAACTGGAAAGATGTAGCTTGCAATCCAGAACAATGCATAGTTATGCATTCACAGTAATGCATAAACCTGAGAAGGAGACTTACAAGCCCCACATCATAATCAAATTATCAAGCACCGTGTCAATTTCTTACACCCAAGATCTCTCTCTCTTCATTCCAACCGCAAAGTGACGTCGGGTTCTACTCTACAGATAGCAGTGAACTCAATTGAGTTCACTCTTTTCCTCAGCTTTTAATTTTTTGAATTTCATTAATGGAGGTACAAAGACATGTTTTCATTATTCGAATCCTCCGTCAACCATAAACCTGTAGTCCCTCTATCAAACTTGTCCTCTCGACCAATCAAACCTACCAAATGTTCACTCTTCAGAGACTTGTCTCTCGGCCAATCAGCTATCACTACCTTGTCCCTTCCTAAAATCTTTTGACCAATCTTCGTGAATAACACTTGGCAATCCAGTGTCTCTCCTAATCATCGGAACAAGATTCTTTCCTGATTTTTTACATGCATCGCAACACACTTCTTGAAGCGACTTCATGTAATAATTACGATAGTAATGGAAGCTTTGATCTCTGAATCTACGATAGATTTCTTTCTTGAGTACGTCCAAGTCTCCCACATAATGCTCATTCTCAAATCGCTTGTCTTCCTCCTTAGGGTGCCTAAGGTCGCGTTGTTGGCAGAGGACATTTGGCAATGCTACCAAGCTATTGCATCTACACAGGAAAAGTCTGCACAAGGATGTAAGCTGGCCGATGGTATGGGGGATCCCCTTTAGATTTGAGCAGAACTTCAAGTAGAGCTCTTCGAGAAACGTAAGCTGGCCAATGGAATCAGGGAGTTTCTTCAACTTTGAGCAACCGTTCAAATAGAGTTTTCTGAGAAATGAAAGTTGGCCAATGGCGTCAGGGACATCCTCTAGCTCTTCGCAAAACTCCAAGTTAAGCTCTTGGAGCAATGTAAGCTGGCGAATGGAATCAGGGAGTTTCTTCAACTTCGAGCAATAGCCCAATTTAAGACATACGAGCGACGAAAGCTCACCTATGGCGTCAGGGATCTCCTCTAGCTCACTGCAACCCATCAAGTCGAGATCTTGAAGCAATTTAAGCTGGCCAATGGAATCAGGGAGTTTCTTCAACTTCGAGCAATAGTCCAATCTAAGAGATTTTAGCGATAGAAGCTCGCCGATCGCGTCAGGGATTTCTTCTAGCTCTCCGCAACTCCCCAAGTTGAGATTATAAAGCAATTTAAGCTGGCCAATGGAATCAGGGAGTTTCTTCAACTTCAAGCAATAGTGCAAGCTAAGAAATTCTAGCGATAGAAGCTCGCTGATTGCGTCAGGGATTTCTTCTAGCTCTCCACAACTCATCAAGTTGAGACGTTTAATCAATTTAAGCTCGCAAATGGAACTAGGGAGTTTCTTCAACTTTGAGCAATACACTAAATCAAGAAAATTTAGCAATGGAAGCTGGCCGATTGCCTCAGGGATTTCTTCTAGCTCTCCGCAACTCCTCAAGTAGATATCTTCAAGCAATTTAAGCTGGCCAATGGAATCAGGGAGTTTCTTTAACTTCGAGCAATAGCCCAATTTAAGACATACGAGCAACGAAAGCTGACCGATGGCGTCAGGGATCTCCTCTAGCTCATCGCAACTCATCAAGTCGAGATCTTGAAGCACTTTAAGTTGGCCAATGGAATCAGGGAGTTTCTTCAACTTCGAGCAAAAGTCCAATCTAAGATCTTCTAGCGATAGAAGCTCGCCGATCGCGTCAGGGATTTCTTCTAGCTCTCTGCAATTCCCCAAATTGAGATATTGAAGCAATTTAAGCTGGCCAATGGAATCAGGGAGTTTCTTCAACTTCAAGCAATAGTCCAATCTAAGAGATTCTAGCGATAGAAGCTCGCCGATCGCGTTAGGGATTTCTTCTAGCTCTCTGCATCTCGCCAAGCCCAAACCTTTAAGCAATTTAAGCTCACCAATGGAACCAGGGAGTTTCTTCAACTTTGAGCAGAACCCCATATTAAGAAATTGCAGCGATAGAAGCAGGCCAATCACGTCAGGGATTTCTTTTAGCTCTCTGCAACTCACCAACTCAAGATTTTGAAGCAATTTAAGCTGGCCAATGGAATCAGGGAGTTTCTTCAACTTTGAGCAACGATCCACCCCGAGAAATTGTAGCGATGTAAGCAGTCCGACGGAATAGGGGAGCTCCTCCAGCGCCCAACAACCCCCCAACTTAAGCTCCCGGAGCAATGCAAGGCAACCGATGGTATCAGGGATCCGCACGAGCATCCGACAATCCTCTAAGTTTAGCTCTTCAAGTTTGGACAAGTTCCTAATGGAATCCGGCAACTCACTCATCCATTCGCACCCGCTCAAGTTGAGCGTGACCAGGTTTGAGCACCCATTAAACTCCGGCGGCGCTCTAGTAATCGACTCGCACCTTGTCCAGCTGAGGTTTACCAGGTTTGGAAAGTCCTCTAAAAACCTATGCAGTGGATAACTACCCAGACCACGTTTCTCTTCCAAGTAATGGGTGTTGTTCATTTGCAAATATCGCACTTGTTCGAAGCTCCCTTCATACTTCCCATACAAAATAAATCCATCGAAAACAAGAAAATGCAAATTTGGCATCTTCCTAAATTTCTCGACATCCAACTGGGGAAATCTTTGGAATTTCTCTACGTCCAAATGTGGCATCATTTCGAACTTCTGGACATCCAACTTTTTGACTATATCAACAAGTTTTAATGCCCTCACCTCCTGCACCACATATACCACACTTACAATCATCACCATGTATCTCATTCTCTCTTGTACCTCCACCTCAAATTCTGTGAATACATATTCAATCAAACTCAATCAACATTGACCATGCTCATGCAACACAAAGACAATGGGAAAATTTCACAACTCACTTGCCATCCACGATTCACCGCATTCAAAGCCTTTTCCTTCGTCAAATGACTCCATTTCTCCTTTCCAAGGTCTTGCCCTAATTCTTGTAGAAGATCATGCATACCAATCACACCTCCATTTTCAGTAATAAGAGACTTCTCAATGAGGTGATCCAAAGAAGTCATGAGTGTCCTGTTTCCACAATTTTTGGATGAACAATCTTTGCAACTTTGCATAATCTTCAAAGCCTCAACCTTCTTCCACCCACAAAATAGAAATGCAATATCCAAAAACATCCATTGCTCCACTTGAGAGAGGCAATCATAACTCCACTTCAAAGTTACCATTATGTCCTTGTAAGACAATGCCACCATGGCATCTACCCATTGCTCTTCTGTTGTTTTGTCGTATAAGTTACGTCCAACCACTTTCAATGCCAGAGGTAACCCCCCGGATGATCTGCTCACATCAAAAACTATCGCAGGGTTAATACCCGCAGGGACTTGCCCTGTTCGAAATGCATGCCATTTTAAAAGTTTACAAGAGTCTTCAATGCCCAACGGTGTCACTTCATGGATATAGCTTGCCTCTGCCTCTGCAGCCATGACCTTCATAACTTGTCGATCACGAGATGTGGCAATGATGCAACTCCCTACTGCAAGAGCTGATATGATGAGCTCAAGATCCTCCAATTGCTTTAGGTAATGAATATCATCAAAGACAATCAAAACTGGCCCCAATATCTTCAGCTTGTTAAGTGAAACGTCAAAGCGTTGATGTGCTTGACTCTGCTCCCCTTTACAGAGGAGATCCTCAAGTAGTTGACCTAACAATCGCTGATCCCTCCCGGTGCCAATATCTTCCATGGCCGATTGGTAAGATCCTTTGATCTGTAAGAAACTTGCAGCTTTGAACTTTTTCTCCTTAATCAAGTGGTTATACACCAGCCTAGCAAGAGTGCTCTTGCCAATTCCACCCATTCCAACAAGCCCCAACAGACATCTTCTACCATACATTCTCATAATCTCTTCGGCACATGTCCTCAGATGCCCCTCCAATCCAACGATGCAAAGCTCAACTCGCACTGCACGAGGTTCTGCCAGCAGCTTTGATATCTCAATAACCACCTTCCGCGTCAATTCTGCTTCATCCCTGCATCATGATGCTTAGAAGGGTCACTCTTGGAGATCTAAATCCACTTGCGAGAGAATTCTGTAGTTTGAAAATGAAAACAGCTAACTCACCCCTCGTAATCAGACGGGCGATACACATGCCCAGTAATGCCCGCCAGTTCGATAAGAGCATCTTTCCATTCCCGCACTCGATCCTCTGTTTCTCTCGACCTATGCTTCTGGAATGCTGTTGCGAAAGCACCGGTCTCCACTCGACGCAGGTCTGCAGGCTCCACATCATAAAACACGGGAATCACGGGCTTCTTGCTCCTCAGCATGGCTACCAGCTCACTCAAGCAGTGCTTGGACTCCGCGTACCCTACCGACACCACTGCCACGTGAACCTTTGAGACCTCCAAAGCGGCATCGATGGATCTGATGGCGGCACTCCCCGGCTTCAGATCATTTTTGTCCAGAAACGGCTTCATGCCTGCAGCTTTCAGAGCTTCGTACAAGTGCGCAACGAACGACTTTTTCACGTCGGGCCCCCGATGGTTCAGAAACACGTCGTACTCCATGTGGACTGGCCCATACGGCTGCGCAGCCAACAGCGGCTGTCGTGCAATGGTCGAATTTTCCACCCGTGCAATGGTCGAATTTTCCAGCCGCGACTCATCACAGCCAGCGGCTGGCTGCACAGACGGACACATGTGATTCGCCACCCACCAAAGAAGATTCGCAATCCACTCCCGCAACCCCGCTCTACCGACAGTGCCGAGGGAGGTAGAAGCAGCGGCAGCTCGCACCTGCGATTGCGAGGAGAAAACAGGCTGCGGACACTCGCTGCCGTTGTGCGAGAAGGGCCTTTCGGAATTCGTGGCCGTTGGCTGCTGCCGGCCACTGGCCACTGCATGCGGCGGCCCTTCATGGTTGCCTCGACTCTCCACCCTAATCGTCTCTTCCATCTGCATCCGGCTCTACTGTCTGCTCGACTGCCTACCCTAATCGTCGCTTCTCTTGGTACCCTAATCTTCTTTCTTCCCCAAATGCAGCGCCTGTGTGTAGATCCAGTGAGAAGGCAGCCCCTGCTCGACTTGTCAGTCTACAATTCTAACATCGCGCAACCTGCCAAGCCGAAACAGAGACAAGACAAGCTTCCGAGCTCAGACAACACCCTAGAGAGGAGGAGCTCCGACTGAAAGTGTAGACTATTTTAGGGTTGCCGGAAGGGACGGTGAGCTTAAAGTAGGCCAGCGAGCTGGTCACGGAGCCCCTCGACCCTACCTGCCCGCCCGATCCCCTGCCCGGCCAAAATATCCATTTTTTTGCTTTTTGCGTTTTGGGATGCCCTCTTATGTTTTTTTAGAATTTTTGAGTTTAGAAATGGAGTCTACGACCCCATTGTACTCTAGGTAATGCCTTATAGAGCTATGGGTGACATCAACCATTAAAAATTAAGGGGGCAAATCTACCCCATTTTTTATTTGCAGGGCAGGGATTATTTGCCCCATTTGCCCCACGAGAGGCTCCGTGATCAGCTCGCTGGCCATCTTTAAGCAGATCGGGGGACGTAGTTGCCCACAACACCTTTTTACATAAAGAGAGGGTCCAATCTTATCTAGAGCTCAGCATTAATTCCATTTGAAACTTTATGAATTAATTGGTATGTTAAGCTGCAAATAAATGGATACATACAAAGGCACTAGAATACCTATTTTCACAAGGTTGATAACATCTAGAGTCAATTGGTGTAGATTTTTTTATTCCCCCCCCCTGATATTGTATGTTTTCAATGCAATATGTATGCATTCAATTTATACGACATTTTGAGGTTTGTAATCGCGGGATCTAGACCTTACTTTGCACATCTACATGAAATAAATTGCAGAGGAAAAAAAAAGAAAATCTTAACTTTAGTCTTTTTATTATGTACATGATTATAATTTTCGAAGTTGGAAATGAGTTTACTTTCTTACTAGGAAACAAGAGAACCGTGGTTTGCAGATGAGAATGAAAATTTATGCATTTTTGGTATTTAGACCCTTAAGCCTAATCTTAGCCATAAAACAAATTTTCGAAAACAATATCAGATTTAAGAATGGAAGTGATATTTGTAGATCTTAATTGTACAAGCTTTTAATAATCTTATTGAAGGTCATTTGTACCAAAATTTGAGTTTTCAGCGTTGTGGATTACGAGATTGTAATATATCAGCACTCAAAACAAGTTACAAGATTTCATCATTCTCATTTTAGAGTGTAAATTCTACCAACAAAAATACTACTATGAAAAAATCACCAACTAGAAATACTTGAATTCTTAACATGCACCACCCAAGCTCAAGCCTTTCCCACATATGCTAGAGTTACTCAACTTGGTACCACTAAATACTTCTCAAAGCTCAAAGTTGGCTACTACATGGTTTGGATCACGACCTACACTAGAGGAATTACTTTCAACATCAGAGAAATCCGCTAAGTACGACGGACTAGGGACCAAAACACCTAGTTTTGGTCGAATTGGGGACCAAACGTTGAATTGGACACCAAATTTTTACTCTAAGATCAAACTGGGGATTGAATTCAGAAATGCATGATTTTGATGGTTTTTATGAGTTTGGTCCCTAGTTCAATTTGGTGCTCAGTCCGCAACGTGATGCATGAAAGACCGAGTGATTTGGTCCCTAGTTTACATTTGGTCCCTAGTTCCGTGCATTTGGTCCCTAGTTTACATTTGGTCCCTAGTTCCGTGCATTTGGTCCCTATTCTGGTGCATTTGGTCCCTATTCTGGTGCATTTGGTCCCTAGTCCGTTCTACTTAGCGGATAACTGAAAACAGGGCGCGAAACGACGGAGTAGGGGCCAAGCGGGGTCCAAATTGGGGATTACATTGCGGATTTCTCTACTGTATTGGCAACACCTTTTATGAATTGCAATTCTGATAATTTTTTAGAATAGGCACATTTCAAACAATTTTTCAAAAATTGTTTACAAAGGCAGTTGGAGTTACTTCTATACTCCTTTATACAATAGCCTAGTGTAATCTTAGTGTTGTAAACACTCATTTGACACCCTTCAACATTTTTCAAAAAATACATATATCTTATGTGGTGCATGTTTTTCTATACCATTGTTTTTAGACCTTCTTTTAGAAAAAACGGAAAGAGTCTCTAAACTTTTTCATGAGCGTACCCAATTTGATCACCTACATGGGAAAAACTATGACCAAAAGTTTTGGGATTACAATTTTCAAATCTTGCTTTACATCATGAAGACAATGTCTTGAGAACAATGCCTCAAAAACCTTCTGCACAAACTTCAGGTGTTGCAATTTTACAAATGTAAACATCCAACGGTCAATTTCAAGTATAGTAACTAAAAATAGGCTCAAGTATAAGATCTTATGGTTATAAAATCAAAATAGTAAAAACAAATTAGTTTACACCCACAAAAGTACATAAAGGTAGAAAATTGCAGTTCTAAGGCCTCAAGCTCCCTAAAACACAAGAATTTTGAGGGATTAAAATGGATATATTCCATAAGAATGGCGGAATTGAGATTTATCATTTGATTGAATTGAGTTCATTTAGGATTGAAGTAGAAAAAGGTCAATTTTGTGCTTTAAGCAATTTTTCATCAAAGATCTTTAGGGGTTAACACAAGTACAATTTTTCTTCCTACATAATTAATCCCAAAAAATAAACTTAGTCCATGTTAAAATAGCACACGCAAAGTCACCAATTCAATGTAATTGACATTTGTAACTCATTGTAATTTAATCTCCATCGCATACAAATTTTCATACATTGAATAGGCATTTCCTATAATCACAAGAGCAAGTCACCACCAATTTTTTGCCCATATAATTTCATTGAATGTTTGGATTTTTCAATCCCTACAATGAAAAAAATTGCATATTTTTCATACTTTTTCATGCTAGTACTTCACAAGGTCTACCTATTACAAATTTCTAAATCATCTTTTGTAAAAATTATAATTTTTTCATTGACTTCCTCAATTTTGGAGGAAGTTGATGCTAGCTATCCCTTGTGAGAGAAGATTTTCAACAGGTAGTTGATGAATTCTCCAACTTGACAATTCTTTCATTTCTCTTTCCTGAAATACTACCTAAGTACAACATGGGTATCACCCAAGTATCGCATAAGTAATGCAAAAAAATATCGGATGGTTTTCAACCCTTAAACGTCATATGCTTTCCTGATACCACACCCAAAATCTCTTTTAAACTCCACTTTTAGCATTATTCTATTTTTAATTTGCTTGAGCTCTATTCTAAGAAAGTATAGATCTCTTTAAGGTGCTCGGTTTGGAATTCTAAAAATTCCATTTGGTATTATGGAGTGTAAGTTATGAGCAAGATTCTCTCAAAAAAAAACCCAACCCCTCGGGCTGGGTCTGACGTTTAAGGGTTAAAAAGAGCCGAATGACCACTATAACTTCTCGGAAAGTTTCAAACATAAATGGATAATAAATGATTTTATTTTTAGTTTTTTATTTTCGGAAAAGACTAATGTATAAACTAATTGAGCAATCAATGCAAGACGAAGAAAGAATTGACCTTGTGCTGAAAGTGACCCTCACTGTTGTAATGACGCTTTAGAGCATTCCCACCCATGATGCCCTGAACTGAAAAAAGGATGAATAGTAGTTCAGTTCAGGGTGGAAATGCCCCACCAACCCACAAATCCCCCGAACTGAACTACTATTCATCCTTTATTTCCAGTTCAACCTGCAAATTGCAAGCCTTTTGCAGGGACGTTCGCGAACCTGAAAACAGGAAACGACAAATCTGAAATTTCTTCGGAGGTTTTGACGGCGCCTGGTTTTTACCGGCCGGTGTTCGTGCGCGAGATGGAGCACATTTGACGGAGCCTGGTTTTGACGGAGCCTGGTTTTACGAGCATGGTTTCTCACCCACCCTAACCTCAATCATGAGGTCATGGGTGGGGCTCCTCCCCCGCCCTTGAGATTCAGGTGACAGAATTCAGGCTTTTCAGTTATGGGTTTCAGGTCAGGGCGGCATCATGGGTGGGCATGCCCTTAATGACAAGAGACTGTCGGCATACATGTCCGAAAGGACAGCCCCGATGCACCTCCGAAACTCATCGTCCTCCGGAGCTCCTCCATTTTGGACTTTGTATTCAGCTCAGAAGCTTGATTCTGTTTTTGTTTCGGATTGGCAGGTTGCATGGTGTTAGAATTGCAGGGAATTGAGGTTGACAAGTCGTGCAGGGGGTCGCCTTTACCCTAGATCTGCGTGACGATGGACATGGGGGAAGGAAGTCGAGCCGGAGGCCGACAGAAGAGAAAAATTGGGTGGGGAGCTGAGAGTGACAGAAGGGCCGGTTTCCAAACGAAGGGATGCAAGGGGCAGGGAGGTGAGGCGGTCATGGACTTCGACGTGTTCCTGAACCATCGGGGCCCTGACGTGAAAGGCACCTTCGTCGCGCACTTGTACGAAGAACTGGAAGCCATGGGGTTGAATCCGTTTCTGGACAAGTACTCTCTGGCGCCGGGGAGTGAGGCCTTCGCATCCATCGATGCCGCTTTGGAGGAGGCCAAGGTTCACGTGGCAGTGGTGTCAGTAGGGTACGCGGATTCCAAGTATTGCCTGAGTGAGCTGGTAGCCATGCTAAGGAGCAGGAAGCCTGTGATTCCGGTGTTCTACGATATGGAGCCTTCACAGCTTCGTCAGCTTCGTCGAGTGGACGCCGGTGCTTTCGCAAAAGCATTTCAGAAGCATGAAGAGAGGGAGACAGCAGATCAAGTGCGGGAATGGAAAGAGGCTCTTTGCAAACTGGCGGACATCACCGGAATCGTCTTTCGACTGTCTGATTATCATGGGTGGGTTACCTGTTTTCCATGTTCGAACTAACTACTTCCTTGCAAGTGGAATCATACATCCATGAGTGACTCTTCGGAACATCATGATGCAGGGATGAAGCTAAGTTGAAGCAGAAGGTGGTCGTTGCGGTATTAGGGCTGCTGGCAGTACCGCGTGCAGTACAGGTTGAGAGCCCCCTCGTTGGATTGGAGGGACATCGGAAGATTTGTGCCTCGAAAGTGAAGGCCATGTCCGGTACAACAAGTGTGTTGGGGCTTGTTGGTATGCGTGGGGTTGGTAAGAGCTGTCTTGCCAGGGTGCTATATAACCATCTGATCAAGCATGGAGAGTTCAAAGCCGCATGTTTCTTAGACATCGGTCAGAGCTTACATTCAAGCGTGGAAGATGGTGGATCAAGGTGTCTGGAGAAATTTCAAGCGCAACTGCTTCGGGATCTTCTGCGTTTAGGGGAACAGAGACAAGCGCAACAACCGTATCAATATTGGTACTCCAGGCTATCAAGATTGGGTCCAGTACTCATTGTCTTTGATGATATCCAAGCCGAACACGAGTTTGATAAGCTCATCCCTATCCCGGCTGCCCTTCCACAGGGAAGTTGTATCATTGCCACATCATGTAATCAACATCTTTTGAAGCTGATTTCCAGAACCGTGAAGTTCCACCTCCACACCGTGACGCCCTTGAACAGTGAAGATTCCGAGAAGCTCTTCAATCTGCATACATTTGGTGACGAGGAAGCTCCCGAAAACTTCAAGGCTTTGTCTAAGGATGTGAGCAATGCATGCGACGGGTTGCCTTTGGCGTTGAAGCTGGTTGGCCGTGGCTTATACGGCAAGACGTCACCGGAGCATCAAAAGGGTATATGGCCGGAGACCATCGAGGCAGTGATACACGGAGAAGCCATAGAGAAGACGTTGATGTGGAGCTATGAATGCCTTCGTGAAACAGAGAAATTGATGTTCTTGGACATTGCTTCTTCATTTTGCGGGTGCACAAAGGAGTATGCTCTGCAAGTCTTCCGAAGTTGTAAATGCTGTTTATCATGTTGCGGGAACAAGTCACCCTCCACTTGTTTGGAGAACCTCATTGACAAGTCTTTGGTCACCCTTGACGTGGATGTGATCAGAATGCATGGTCTGCTACAAGATTTGGGGCAACTTATTGGAGAGAATGAGCGGAGCCATATGAGGAAGGACATGGCAAGGATGGCTGTAGAATGTGATATGCAAGTGAGTTGTGAAATATTTTCATCACTAATGTTGCGTTTCTATCGTTCTTGTTTTTATCGTTCTTGGAGCTCAATTGTATAGATCTCAATTGTATCAATTGTCTTGGTCATGTTTGTCACTGTGGTTCATGTGGTGTTGGTGCAGAGTCTAAGCAAGGTGAGGGCATTGAATCTTGGTAATACTGGTGGAGGTTACCAGTTGGATCTGAAAAACTTTGGAAAGATGCGGAATCTGCATTTTCTTGTCGTCGATGGATGTGTTCTGCATGGGAACCTCGAAAACATTTCCGAACAAGTGCGGCACTTGAGATTGATAAACTCTCAGTTCTTGCAAATGAGACATGTTCCACCCAAGCCCCTACTATGTATGCCAAATCTACCCAACTTGGTATCATTGGACATGTCTGGAAGTTCAGAGTTAGCTACTGCATGGATTGCATCACCGATGGAGGTATGTTTCTCCAACCCATTATTGGATTCTGTATCTTTGATTTCATGTACATTTCCTCTAAATATGTCATCAAATCTAAATGTGAGAATATTGAAAGTAAGCAGGCGATTTCTTGTTGTATTCGGCATCAATCCAGGTCTATCCAAACATGGTCAATCTGGACTTGAGCAACTGCAAATCGATTACAAGGCTGCCGGATTCCGTCCTATGCTTGTCCAAACTTGAAGTGCTCAAATTGAATGATTGCACAGGGTTGCAGAAGCTCCCTGATTCCATCGACCGCCTTTCATCTCTGCGAGAGCTCCTCCTGAGTGGGTGTGAAAACCTGCAGGCTTTACCAAGTTTTATCACTCGCCTCCATGACCATAAGGGTGTTTTCAAAGTTTTTTCTATAGAGACGCTTCAGAAATCGTTTCGTTTGGGAAGGTTTGAACTCAGGTTTGAAGATTGGTGTAAAGGTGACTACAAGTTGGTATACGAGAACCATTCTGGCGTGTGGATGCACGGTGGCAAATCGTATGAAATTGATGATCCTCTTGGAGTTTGTAGGAAACGGGACGATCCTCTCGGTAGTAGTAGAGAAAGGGATGATCCGCTTAGCTTTTGGATGCACGGTGGCAAATCATATGAAATCGATGATCCTCCTGGAGTTTGTGGGAAACGGGATGATCCTCTCGGAGTTAGCAGCGAAAGGGATGAGCCGCTTAGCTTTAGTAGAGAATGGTATACTCATCCTGGATCTAGTAGAAAAGGGGACCGTCTTCAAGAGAGTTTTTTTTATCAAGTTATGAAAGCGTTCAACTACTTCAACCGTTCTCAAGCCAGACCTCAAAAAATTTCAAACCTCAATAATGCAATCAGCGTCGACAAATTACTGAGTTCCGAGACAATTGTGCTTAGTGGTTGCGTGGACAAGAATACTCGGAGGGAATGTGCAGCGGTTGTGTCGACAAAGTCATTCGGGACAAGACATATGCTTTACAGGATGACCGAAACCTTTCAAATTCCAGATGCGACTCTTGCTACGCCAACAATAATTCATAAGAACGTCATTCGATCAAATAGGTATAGGTTTGCTAGTGATAAGATTGATAAGATGTTATTGAATTATGTAGATTTACAAGGGACCAAGTGGATCAAGAGGATCAAGAGGAACGAGTGGTTCGAGTGGTTCGAGTGGTTCGAGTGGTTCGAGTGGTTCGAGTGGTACGAGTGGAACGAGTGGAACCAGTGGAACAAGTGGAACCAGTGGTACGAGTGGAACGAGTGGTACGAGTGAAAGGAGTGGTACAAGTGGTACAAGTGGATCAAGTGGTATGAGAGTGGAACAAGTGGTACAAGTGGATCAAGTGGTATGAGAGTGGATTGAGTGCGTATTTGTACATGGGCGTGTGAGTGGATCGAGTGGTGCGAGTGCAAATGCAAATTTTTATCTGGGCCTGTGAATAGCAATAGCAAGCGTCAATTATTAGATAAAACAAACATTTCAAAGATTGGTTTACAAATTGATAGTTGCATTAAACTATATGCAAGACCCAACTAGTGAGCCCTTTCTCAACAATGTTCGAATCGAATCACTCCAAGGCTAAGAGGAGTTTAAATAGAACCTTTGTAGTATTTATTATGGTTTTATTGTACAAGATTGTTGTGAAGTTGTTAGGTTCTTGTGATGTTGTTTAATGCAAGGTGAAGTCAAGGTTGGCTGTAGATATGCAAGTGAGTTGTGAAATATTTCATCGCTAATGTTGCCTTTTTATCGTTCTTGGAGCTCAATTGTATCTTTCTAGTTAAATTGATATTGCATGTATGTAACTGTCTTGGTCATGTTTGTCATTGTGGTTCATGTGGTGGAGGTGCAGAATCTACACAGGGTGTTCAGGGCATTGAATCTTGATATAACCTGGAGGAGATTAGCATTGAATCTTGATAATACCTTGTGGAGGTTTCAGCCTTTCACCGCTGCGAGAGCTCGTCTTGAGTGGGTTTGAAAACCTGGAAGCTTTGCCGAGTTTTTTCACTCGCCTCCGTGACCACAAGTGTGTTTTCTAAGTTCGTTCTGTAGAGTCGTTTCACAATTCGTTTCCCGGAACGTTGAAAAACACGTTTGAAGATTGGTGTAAAGGGGACTACAGGTTGGTATACGATGATCGTTTTGGCGTGTGGATGCATCCTCGTGGAGTTAGTAGGAAACGAGATGATCCTCTTGGAATTAGTGGAGCATGGTGTTTATCCTCTTGGATTTAGTGAAGCACGGTTTGAGTTTGATCTTACTGGATTTATTAGGAGTAATGAGATTTATAGGCTTCTTGGAAATCATAAAAAATGTGATGATCTTCATAGACTTATGAGAGAAAGAATGCTCATCTTCGAGTTTTCACACAAACGGTCGATGTCTAAAACGATTTTGTTAGGTGATCCTCCCAATAATCATCATCCCAATTATCATCATTTCCCCAAAGCGATCACCTTCGACTAATTACTCAGTTCCGAGACAGTTGTGACAACTGAGATCCAGAGTTGATGATGAACAACCTGCACCTGAATGCGGAGGCGTTGGAGTTGGAGGGGTTGGTGCAGGAGTTGGTGCTGTTGGTGCAGAAGTTGAAAGAGATGGAGGATGTTCGCAGCCTGATCATGACGGAGTTTCGCCAAGCTGCGGCACAGTCGGGGGCTGGCGCTCGTTAGGCACTCTAATCTTTCTCCCCGCCATTGTGCTCGCTATTCGTGACAGCGAATCAATCCAACACCATGCACGTTCATTGAGCAAATCTCGAAACTGTCGAAGTAATGCAAGGAGGTACTCTAGGTAGAGAGAGACAGGGCCAACTTAGACAACAAATGCAGGCTAGGCGGAGTCCCTGAGAAGGTCCGAGGAGGGCAGAGAGGAGCAAAAGCTAGCCAGAGAGCCGACGGTGAATTGGCCACAAATGAAATTGTTGTTGTAAGCTTGAAACTGTTCGTAAGCTTTACAATGTCATTTTATGTGGTTTGCTTTCCACCCAAGAGGAGCTTGAAGGTTCGTCATACGCCGTGTCCAGAAACGCAACTGGGTAAGAACACTTTAAGCGTTAAGCCCCTCTTTGATGCCCATTTTCACTTGAAATGTATTTGTTCGTAACATTGTTGAGATATTGGTGTGGTTTTTCATGAGCAGTTTTGATTGGCATGGCCGTAGATTTCCTTGTGATTGCAGGCACTTTCGGTTACTTGAGCCGCACCTTGTTGTGGTTCTGGAAGATTTGAAATGGTAGATCTGCACTAAATCCTCGTTAGTGTTATAATCCGGAGACTGATTGCTATTTGGTAACAATTGAGAGGTTCAAGTGTTCACTGGTCTCTGATTCTTCGTTCAAATCGTAGCGTGTGTTTATATATTCTTTGCAATTGGGCTGACAGAGGGGTTGAGAATTGTGCTTGATCTTATGGTTCAGTGCTGCGGATCGTATGAGACAATTGAGTACTACGACAAGTCAGGTTGCTACGTTCTGCATTCTCCATCCGCGAACACATCAAGGACTTCATGGACGCAGAAATATCGACAAACACCTACTTCCCTCTCTTCGTTTCGGAGAGAGCTTGACGAAAGAGAAAGAGCATGTTGAAGGCTTTGCCTCTGAGAGCTCTCACGAATCGAATCGCCTCTTCTGATATTTTGGCTGCATGAGAACTTTCAGTCCTCTTTTCGAATTGATTGTGGGCTTGCACTGTGGCCTCTGTGGAATCTAAGCACTGTAAATACGATGTTGCTGTAACAAGTATAAGTGCCACTTAGCTCTTAAAGAGTCTCCGACAGGAGAATTTAGGACATAAGTTTCTATTTTGAGGTTTCTGAATGAAAGTGTGCACTCTTCGAGCAGAGTAGGCATTGAAGTGGCATTGAAGTGGCATTGACTAGGTATCATGGAAGGTTGAGAAACTGGTCTAAATTAGATAATATTTGTTCAACTTAAACAACTCTTAGGTGATGAGGAATTGAAGTCATTACATCACAACTCGAAGCGACATCTGTTTAGCATTGCTATTTATATTTAAGATAAAAATAGCTGCATGAGCTCTAGGTTGAGTTTTTAATGTCAAGAAAATCTATGAGAAAATCTACTGATGTGATTTCCTGCTCAAAATAATATTTTTACTTTATGGATACCTCAAAGTCCTTTGGGGGATACTATGTCAAGTATCCTCAAGGCACTTGTAACTAGCTAGAAACTAGCGTAGTTAAATTGTCCACCCTTGAGAAGGGGAAGTAGTATTGTTCCAATTTCCCCTTGTCCGGTGGCCATCGGGATATTAGCATTACGAACGGACACTTCATTCACGCCGGCCCCTTAGAAAGGGACCGGAGTTTCTATCTATCAATCTACTACTTCAAAAACAATATGAAGACCTTAATATCTACATTAGATTGGTAGAGTTAAATTTCCTAAAATAGTAACTATTAGTTCTACAACAATCAACGAGACTCAACCTATGAAAACCATTATGACTTATACTTCCTAATCTTAGTAGGTGGGAATTGATTATGATTGGCTCAAAGCACATTTCATATTATTATATTGAGAGAGGTCTCCAATAACTTGCAATGAACACCATTAGTTTCCGAAATAGTAAGTTTTCTAACACTAAGAAAAGCTTGCGATGTTTGTGTTTGAAGGCTTTTCGTGAACAATCTATGAATCTAGACAAGATTTCCAAAATAAATTGGATGTGACTTTCAACTCAAGAAACATTTGGAAAGTAAAAAAAAAGTTTCTAAAAAGAATTTGTTTTTAGCCGGGTATAGCTCCTTAAAATTGGAATCAGCCAAAAAAATGGTTGAATGGGCTCTTATTTGGGTCACTTGGAAAATTGAGTAGTAATTTCACTGATTTGGTAATGTACAATAGGGTGACATTCAAATTGGCCGTTTAGTAGTTCCAGGGATAGTGTCCTACACTGCTGCCAACTTTGACACCCTCCCCAAAGCTGAGAAATTTTTATTTTACCATGAAAATTTGGGGACAACATCATCTTTATGTTGAAAACATGCATACCAAATTTCAAGTCCAGGAGACTTATACAAAAAAACTTATGCAAGATCTACCAACATGGGATAGCTGTGAGAAAAGTGTCATAGCTGCCAACTTTGACACCTTCCCAAGAATTGAGGAAATTTTTTTTGCCCATGAAATTTTTGGAGCAAAAACATTTTTATGTTGTTTGCATGTGTGGAAAATTTCAAGTCCAAAAGACTCATACAAAAAATAATATTCCAAATCTATCAACATGTGTAGTTTTGAGAAACAAAGGGGAAAACCATTTTACTACTTCCAACTTTGACGCCCTCCTTAGGATTGAGGTTCTGTTGATACATGGTGAATTTTTTGGCACAAGATCATCTCTACGCTGGTAAATTTCAAAGCCAAAAGACATACATAAAAAAAGTTATTCCATATCTATCAACATGTGTAACTATGATAAACAATTTGAAGGTCATATTGAAAATGTCAAAATATCTTTGACACCTCATGCTTTTTCATTGAACTCAATCATGTGAGTAAGCCACCAAACATAAATGCTTCTCAAAAAGATCAATAACATCTAAATGAAGAAGTGAAGAGATGTTCCATGCAGAAGAATCCACTTGGCCATAAAGTGTGCATTAGACACATGACAAATTTTTTCTTCTAAATGTCTATTGAACACTATGTAAAGGGAATGGTGTATGTGATTTGTGATAGACTGAATGTTGAGACAATCCTCAAAACAGAGAGTGTTGTATTGTGGGATGCATGAGTGTTGATTCACAATTTCACATTGGGCATACATGATGAGTGATTAAGAGCAAAATGATTTTTCATGTATGCACATGGGCTTGTGTTTTGGCGACCCTTCTCTCTCCTCTCTGCTCCAGCACCTTGGCTCCCTTCTCTCCTTGTTCTACTCTAATCCCTACTCTATTGTTGTAGCTAGCATCAAGCACTCTATAAGTTTATGACGGCAATTTCAGATGAAATTCGTGCTCGCATCATAGGTTTGAGTGAGGGAGGATTTACAGGAGTTCAAATTGCAGCTACTATTGGAGTTCCTATTAGAACAGTTACAAGGTTAGTAAAAACATTTAGAGAAGATGGAACCTACAAGCGCAAACCTTGCGGTGGAAGTCACGCTAAAAAACTTAGTGATAGAGATGTTCGTAGTATTGTGCATTACTCAAAAATTCATCGTTGCTCTTCACTCTCAGAGATTACCAATGCATGTCGTACTCAAGTGTGTAGACGTACTATTCAAAGGGTCTTACATAAATATGGCATTTTTAGTCGAATTGCAGTCAAAAAACCTTTTTTGACACCTCGTCACATGTCTCAACGATTAGCTTTTGCTCAGAAGTACCGTGGATGGAGTGCAAAAGAGTGGGAGCGTGTTGTTTGGACAGATGAATCCACTTTTGAAATTGGAAAAAAATCTCGGCAAATTCATGTTTGGAGAAGTACATACGAGCGTTATTCATCAAGTTGTCTAGCTCCTACTTTTAAAAGTGGAAGGACTTCTTTAATGATTTGGGGCGCATTTGCCGGAGGACAAAAGTCAAAACTTGTCTTTATGCCTAAAGATCAACGTTCTGCTAAGGATTTTATAAAAGTGGTTTACGATGCCAAATTGGTTCATTTCATGGGTCAAATTCCACAAGGAGTGCTTATGGAAGATGGGGCACCCGTCCATAGGAGCAAAATATGTGAAGAATGGAGACAAAGCCACCTTCTCGAAAAGCTCAACTGGCCTGCAAACTCTCCCGATCTCAATCCAATCGAGAACGTTTGGAGGATGTTAAAAGATGTTGTGCAACATGGCAAACAATGCCCTAGAAACTTAGATGTGTTGAAGGTAGTTCTTGAAAGAGAGTGGAAGTTAGTCAATGGTACAAAGCTCCTTCAACTATGTCATTCTATGCCCTCTAGGTTACTAGCGACGCTAATGGAGGACATACACGTTGGTAGATATGGAATAACTTTTTTGTGTACATCTTTTGGCTTTGAAATTTATCTCATATGTTACCAGCTCGTAGAGATGATCTTGTGCCAAAAAATTCACCATGTATCAACAGAACCTCAATCCTAAGGAGGGCGTCAAAGTTGGAAGTAGTAAAATGGTTTTCCCCTTTGTTTCTCAAAACTACACATGTTGATAGATTTGGAATATTATTTTTTGTATGAGTCTTTTGGACTTGAAATTTTCCACACATGCAAACAACATAAAAATGTTTTTGCTCCAAAAATTTCATGGGCAAAAAAAATTTCCTCAATTCTTGGGAAGGTGTCAAAGTTGGCAGCTATGACACTTTTCTCACAGCTATCCCATGTTGGTAGATCTTGCATAAGTTTTTTTGTATAAGTCTCCTGGACTTGAAATTTGGTATGCATGTTTTCAACATAAAGATGATGTTGTCCCCAAATTTTCATGGTAAAATAAAAATTTCTCAGCTTTGGGGAGGGTGTCAAAGTTGGCAGCAGTGTAGGACACTATCCCTGGAACTACTAAACGGCCAATTTGAATGTCACCCTATTGTACATAATTGAAAAATTCAATTAATAATTTAAAAATTGATAATAATTCAAAAAGTAGGTTAAATCTCCGTGTTTAGACATTGCAACTACAATTTCAAACTACAACTAGAACAAGGAGATGTCAAAAAACACCTCACATGCCCAATTCGGACAAAATTTGAGTAAGATATGGCCATTTGAAAATATCAGTGATTGGTTATTTTGTCTACTTTCAGTGAAGTACCCAATTTCCGCATACATTTAGCTTGACTCAAGCTAAACTGTCATTGAACTGAGAATTTGAATATTCCCATTATTACAAAATACGTGTTATAGGGAGCATCTAGAGCACCTAGTAAAAATCTTAGGCAACAATATTACTTCTAACCCATTCATATAAGCTAACCAAAATAGCAAAAAGCCATTTCGACTTGCTTGGGTTATTTGGTGTTAATTCCATCAAAAACACAAGTATGTTATTGAGATAAAAAGAAGCATTTTTGTAATTGGTGAATTTTTCATTGCAAGTCTACTAGTAGCCATTTCATTTCAAAGTGAGAATGTTAATTTTTTGAGATGTTTTTGAGTACAAATACATTACAATCTTGCAATCTATGAGGCCTCATGACTCAAAAGTTGACCCACATGACTTATAGTAAATATATTTCAAGATATTACACTTGAAGTGTGGATAACTAACCGTTCTTTCCATTTATGACATTGTTTTTATTATGTATTCTTCTTACTAAAAATGAGTCAAACCATGTAGAGGTTAAGAAAGAATGATGAAAACTTCTGATGATTGAGTCATTTTAGGTACAAACTATATTATATACGATCATTAAAAAAATAAAAAAATAAAACTATTCAAGCTCTTTACAAATTGGACGAATTGCACAACATTACACGTGAGCACTAAAACCAATCAACCAATAAGTCATAGGGGTCATGGTCTGGTTGGGGTACCCAAAAAGGTTGTCCCATGAACAATTGCACTCTATGCTGGTGTGACAAACATATCCATTTTTAAACTGTAATACAATAAGACTACATTAGATGTGGTTTTAGTTGTCTATACTTATAATGTATCAAGAAAAAAAATTAAAAATTAAAAAAAATATTTTGAAGTAATTTTATTTGATTTTTTAGTTGAAAAAGTAAGTCATGTCCCAATAACCTAAAATCCATAGAATCAAGCAAATGGAATATCAACCATTTTTATTTTAATATAATTTTTGAATATGACCTACATCTTCTTGTATAGAATACAAAATAATTTATTTAATAATAAAAAAATTAATTCATTGTGCACTATAATGCCTGCAAATCCCCAAATTCAACACTTTTTCCCTCATCTATGAATGGATCCAAAAAAAATAAAAAATCTAAAAGAAAATCTATAGGCATATATACTTTGATTTCAGTGAGGTGCATGATATTTTATTTTCTTTTTTAGGGTCTTTTTACTTGATTAAAATGACTAAATTAGACAAACTTTGGAGGTTTTCAATAAAAATAACCTTATTAGTGTGTCCAAAAAGTGATACCCCAAGCTTACCATTGCCCATAGTCTAATCATGTATACAACAAAGATGCCATTGCAATGCTAGATTTAAACCGGATATTCACTACGCAAAAAGACTTCCACACAAAAGCAACCCACAATTAAATCCAGAGGACAACCTCACAACTCAATTTATTGAATTTACATACTGCAAATCTGCAATGATAGGTTTTTACAAGAAACATTTGAAAACAAAATCCATAGATATCAACCACTTATTAATAACATCATTAACCGGGGATGGAAAGTTGATCCACTAATAGTCATCACTGCACGTGCCAAAGGCACAACACATATGCCTCAATGAAACACCTTGGAAATACAACATTTTGTGTCAATTATCTTACACAAAAGAATTATAAATAGAAAATAACCAAACGATACCAGTAATTAACTTAATAAAGTTACTACATAGAACCAGAAAGAGGTGGGGATGTAGTGGCAAAAACAAGTTCTCATAGTGAAGTAACACTTGTCTCACGTAGATGGGACGAGGCTGATTGATTGATTGATATAAACTTTCCTGCCTATGACAAATCACTAGCAGCACCAAGTCATGCAGATTACATGTAAAGCTTTAACAGAGCCAATGAAAATCAAACTCGGACCATCTATTCGCAATACAAAAGTTCTTTCCAATCAATCTAAAACCATGACTTGGCGACCGGTGTTTATCCCCAAAATGAGTGAGTAGTCATGTACCAATGGACCTTTGTCCATTGGGCATTGGCTCATTGTCAAGACGAACACACACTCTATTCACGCCGGCCTTGCAAGAGGACCGGAGTTCATTCATCATCAGAGTCTTACAAAATAAGGTAGAGGCACCTATAACCGACCACTTAAGGATTTTAGCACATGATATTAAGGTATATATATTTTTTAGAATTTTTCATGTGTGCAAACATAAGGTTCTTGTTGAATGCAAAAAGTTTCGTGATTTTATTTGCATTATTCAAATAGTTATAACTGTTTAAAGTGAAAAGTTGCTTGGAACCTAAAGTCAATCACATGCTCAAATATATAAATGAGGTACATCTGTTCTTTCAAAATCTAGAAATTGGGCTTGATCGGGTATGGGTCGGCGGTCGGGAATGGGTGCCTCTACCTTAGTCTTTGAGCAAAAGTAACTGTACCTTATACCTCAATGTGTGAATATACCCTATAAAGGACATAGGCTACGAACTGGTAGAGGAAAGGTATGTGAACAGTCTGGTACCTGTCAGTATACGTCATCCGCAATCCAATAAGAGGAGGATGCTGATGCCATAGATGCGAATCAGTGGCGTCGCCGGTGCTGTCATGAAACTCTTGGGTCGTGAAGCCGCAGCAGCACCTGTACTTTCCTAACTAGCTCTTTCTAGTACAAAATCTGCACACACACAAACGCAGCTACATAGCAGTGGACTGCAACCATCACGCTCACAGTTGAGAGTGTTCGATCATTCGATCCATCCGAAGCTAACTAGATCGGGCAGGAAGGGAGCGATGGCGAAGTTGGATGAGCAGGTGGTGCACTACCGGACGGCGAATCTGTCGGCGCCGGTGACGAGCATGTTCTATCGAGAAGCAGGCGACCCATCGCACCCCACGATTCTGCTGCTCCACGGATTCCCGACTTCGTCACACATGTTTCGCAACTTGATTCCGTTGCTAGCTTGCTTCCTGCACGTCGTGGCACCGGACTTCCCCGGATTCGGTTCTACTACCTCGCCTCCTGTTACTGAATTCGATTACACGTTCGACAACCTGGCTGATAAAGTTGAAGAGCTCATCTTGCAGCTGGGTCTCTCCCATTACTATATCTACATCATGGACTACGGCGCCCCTGTTGGATTGCGAATCATGGAAGCTCACCCTGAGCGCGTCCTCGGCTTGGTCGTGCAGAATGGCAACGCGTACGAATCTGGGCTCACTCCCTTCTGGGACCCAATTCGCAAGTAAGTCAGTTGTCAATGTGTTTTGTTTTCGTTGGTTTGAAAGCTAGAAATTCTACTCGTGATTGATGTCGTGCGCTTCACCTTCAAAGGTAAGATTAAGAGTGATAGACCTCCAATTCTGTGGAGCCGCAGTTCCGTTAAAATGGCAATATTTGTGCAGAAATGGCATTAGTAGGTGGTTAGCGAATCCAGAGTGAAAAGAAGGATAGTGATTGAGATATTACAACGAAGCAATGGACGCTCTGTAATGCATCGGATGTGTCGTTTTGGAAGTTCAACCAACCACGCTGCCAAAATGACATGTTTTGAGAAAATGGTTGTTTTGGTATGTCAAGATGGCACTTCAAATCTTACCATTTTAACAGAATTACTCATTGTGGATAGTGTTCCTGAAGTCGTTTCTTGCACCTTACATTTGCATAGTCTCCGAGTGACACTGCCATGGCCATCGGTTGCTTTAGCTGGTCCCTACATGTGTGTCGTTTGCGGAAGCAGCCTTTAACAGCGAAAAGGGGTGAAAGTCTAACAGTGATCAGGGGTGTTGAAAGTCGCAATTCGCAGTCTTGGGAATCAATGGAACTCACGTGCAGATCATTCTGCCTATTTACTATAGCTAATTGTGAAAGTTTCGTTAGTCCAGGCAATTCCTCTACAGCAATCTGCAGTTCTGGTAGAAAATGATTCTGGAAGTTGGAGAATTAAAACCTGTAGAAAAATTATGTTCAAACAGCTTGCAGGGCGTTATTTGAGCACTTACTCGGGCATGGCTTGTTTTGAGCACTGTTAAATTGGGTGATGCTCAAACTTTGAGACTTTGCGAAGGAGGTGAGTTTAATTAGTTGGTTTTGCTAGTACTAGTCCCCTCGCAGAATCGAAGCTCTCTGTTCATTCTTCGCTAGACGTTCTTGATCCGTTACGACACTGCAAAAACCATCTGCTCAAGGGCTCGTTTGGAATGCACTGATCGCGCGATACCTATGCTCGCAGGTACTGGGCGAACAAGAGTGTGGAGAACGAGACGCCACTCCTGGATCTCTTCACACTAGAGACGACCAAGTACCAGTACGTGACGGGAGCCAAAGACGTGACCAAGATCTCCCCCGACTCCTGGTACCTGGACTACTACTTCCTCTCGTTACCAGGTCACGTGCAAATCCAGCTCGCGCTTTTCTACGACTACCGGACCAATCTGGAACGCTACCCGGGCTTCCACGCCGTGTTTCGCCAGTACCAGTTCCCAACTCTCATCACGTGGGGCAAGAACGACTTCATCTTCGGCGTCCCCGGCGCCAAGGCCTTCCTCAAGGACCTGCCCCACGCTGAGCTCCACCTCCTGGACGGCGGCCACTTCGTCCTGGAAGATCACGTCCACGAGGTCGCCAACTATATCCTGCAATTCGCAAAACGAGTCACGCCATGATCGGGCGGAGCAAGTGGTGTCGGGCTATGGCGATTCTAAGATTGGCCCGAGTGTTCGAAGAATGTTCACAGTTTCCTTACAGTGTCGGTAGTGAGAGAGCTTGCGTTTGTTGGTCCATATCTGGACTGTTAGTAGTGTGATGCCAATTAGATAGTTCCTGTTGGATTTGTAATGTATCATAAACCTTTGCTTGTGATGAAAATCAGGTCACAGTATCAAGGAGTTCCTAAACTCACTTTTGTTGAATTGGTGATGGTGCATGTGTTATTTTGACCTGGACTCATATACAGTGATATAAATTTTATTTGTTGTCCTACGAGTGCAATCATTTACTCATATAGAGGTTAGTAGTCTCATTATTGGTGATAGGGCATCATTTGGGGAGTAAGGAATGCCTCCCTACAACGAATCTAGTGTGGCTTGAGCTGTGAAGAACCTCAATGGGTCCTGGAAGCGGTCCGCCAAGCCTCTAATCCTTCCAAAAAAAACGCCTGTTCGTGGCCATTATCGACTCCTTGTTGTAGTACTGTAGTGTTGTACTAACTTGGTCATAGGTCTATTCCATAGACCATGACACTTGTGGAGGCAGAAAATAAGTGTTAGGCCACAAAAGAGTGTCATTTTTGCAAAAGAGTTTTAGTCATTTTGCCGTTTACCACATTGCTCGAGTAACACTCGTCCAGACTTAACGCAGGAACCAGTACCACACAACAACAAGACCCCACAAATTCCTCATTGCCTCGCCTACTTGCGGTACCACAAGTACCACAAGCAGGCCCACGAGTACTACAGCCCTCCTTTTGGCCTCAAGATATTCATCAACAAAGACTCTACTTAGGCTAACCTCAAGGAGAGGCTTAAAATTGTTATTTTGTTCGTTTTCGAGGCTTTTCGTTGTCGCAATTCTATGATCGAGGTGTGAACATTCTTCATGAATTTTTTTACCATCTATGTATATATAATGCTTGCGTATAGATGTTGTTGTAGCCTCAGTAAAAAAAAAAAAAATCATCAAGAGTAAAAACTTACTACAAACCCTAAGCATATAGTTTGGCAACACTAAACTTTATTATTACTGTACTGGCTTGCTCTACTTTGTAAGTACCTCCAAATATACCCGTAAGCAAGCAATGAAACAAGCATTGAAACGTTGAAGAAAAGCACAATCATACAGTTAGTCAATTCGAGTGTAACTTCTTTACAAGTGTAAGCTGAAAAACTGAGTAAGAAAGTCAAGTGAAGTGCATGAAATCAATTGTACAGCGACCAGCATGGAGAGGAAGTGGCCTCTCACTTCACTTGGTGTCTTCGATCACTTGGTGTCTGCGGGGTGACTTTGATATGTCCAACCCTCGGCTGGAATCGATCGCGAGCATAATTCCAATCAGCGGCTTATAATTCTACAGATATTGGTGTCGGAAGTGCGGCGTTTCACAGCAGGAACGAAGTCAACAGGAGTGGTGTCTACTGCAGCAGCTCCTCCGGGCGTGGCATGATGATCGCAGTCATCTTCGGTGACGCCCAGGTTCTGAAACTGGCTCAGAGCGGCCTCCATGGCTCGTGCTACCGACTCCTCGTCGTACACATCCACCGCCCCTGTGGGCGACAAATCCTCCCCGTCCTCGTCTTCTCCGCTGTCAGTTACGACGATCTCCACTCGTGGCCCCTGCATCATCACACCCCCTCAGTCAATCCTGCTATAAATGTTCCAAAGCATTGACTGAATGAGGCACTGAACGTGTTCAATGGGACTTAAATGCTATATCAACCGAAAGCACCCCAACTCTGTAACAAAGGAGAGTGCTAAACCTCGCAGCATTGTTGATAGTGCTGATTAGCATCACTGTGCTCCACGGTGCCTGGAAGAAGCCCGGTTCCATACCAAGCGTCGTCATCGGGAGATGCTTGCAATAAGTACCTGCCGAAGAGGAGTTAGTCTTCCTTACTCCTCGTGAATACAATGGCAGCCAAAACGACAATTTGGTAATTTAGTAAAATTTGGTCCACATGTTATGATCAAAGTGCGAAAAGTTCAGTACAAATTATTAAGGTTAAAAGTCATAGAAAGTGGTGAATCTACCCCTTTCTGACTCCTTTGCTGAAAACCCACCCCGTCCCTTGAAGTTGAACAGGTTTAAGCTCACGATTTCGAATGAACATGGTTAATGTAGAGTGCAATTTCAGTCTCCAAAAAATAAAAGTTAGGTGATATGGGTTCCATACCTGTCATAGAGCTCCTCTTCTGCCACTGGACCGTATTCCGAAGACCAGTCCATCCCAACCAATTCTTGTTCCAGCTCATTTTCGTAGTTCTGTGGTGCTGAGCATAATGCAGCGCTCGGGTCAAATGATGCAGGAAGGTCTTGGCACTTGGATCCGTATAACCAGTTCGGACTTTTTAATAGCACCTCCCTGGAGATCACAATCAAGTTAAGTAGAAGTACGCTACCCCCAGATCTTATGATAGAGTATGACCCATCAACTCATAACTTGGAACTAAAATAACCTGACATACAGTAAACAAAAGTGTACTCTCTTCCTAGACTGGGGTGCACAATGACGATTACGGAAACTGACAGGAATACGGTATACTAAAGGTCTATAGTGTTAAATTAGTCCACATCAATGCACATCGCCGAAGCATAGTGCCCACCCTTTCTGAATGAACCTTCGTAAAAGCTAATTACTGTTGATGTCATGATACTTATAACAAAAAAAACAAATCAAGCAAACAAGCAGATTCATTGAAAAAAGAGGTGAGGTTAAAGCGTTGCAATTTTTAGCTGAAGGTTACCAGAGTTCCATAAACATCCGTCCTGCTAATCCGAAGTTGCTTTGGGACCTTCTATAGAATATGATTGACAGTTAGATTATCTGGATTCAAGCGCTATGAACTCAAAGAAAATGTTAGATAGCTTAAGTTACATGCATTTCAGATAAAATTGTAAGATGTGTGAAACTTATTCCACGACCTTCTTTCTTATATTCAGGTGTGGCCCATGCATATAAGAATCTGATAATTCTGATATGAATCTGATACATTCCAGTTCATTTTTTGTCTTTCCGAGGTGCTCGTTCCTTTTCCAAAACCGGACAAGCAGACGTTTGGGGTCTAAAAGCACAATCAGAGCTTTCGCTTTGACCAACTGCCAATTTCACATAGACAGGTGCACTTACACAGCGTCAGGAGTGGACCAAGGTGCCGGAAAGTGCTTCATGTTCTCCCCTTGTGACTCCGTTTCAAGAGGCTGCATGGTCTGTTCAGAAGTAGAATTCACTTGCAGTTCAAAAACTTGAACAACTCAAAATCAAGCGCATCAATATCGACGCTTTACAAGTATGTTCACCTGAAGAACCTTATCGAAGGAGGTGAGTTTCTTGCAATAGTAATCATCGGGATGACGACATGAGATCGGCACCACTTTATTCTTCTTCCGTGATGCTGGCACGGTGAGCGTTCCGCAGATCGGCAGAGGAGTCCTGTACAAAACAAAAGGCAATCGAATTTTCAGCACACTTACGAACGAAGTCAAACAAGCAAGCCATCTATGGTTCACATGTGAAGGAAAAACACTTATGTGAAAGGCACCCGTAACCTCAAGCATATGTTTCACATCACTACTATTTACTTGTCTGTGAACGTGAGTAAATGTCCATGCATCCTAAGCAGAACCTGCATCCTACAAAAAAGGAAGGTTGCGTACTTGACATCCTTTGAGAAATCATCCTCATATCCAGCCACATGCAGATAATAGTCAGTTTCCAACTCCCATAGCGCCGGTTTCCCCTCCTCCGGTCGGAAATGACCAAGAAATCTGCACTCAGCCCTCACAAAATCATCAATGGACACAAACACTCGGAACAACAGGAATTCGGTAGACGGGCATTTGAGTGCTGGAAGAGTTACTCAAGAACCAAGCTACCAGAGATAATTCCCTTAACGAGCTCTTACATATGACCGACGACTTACAGATTCATTGCGTCCTGCTTCTCCCGGTCCGTGAAAGTGTTACTGTAGAAGCGTCTGATAGAGTTTAGAATTTCCGTGGACTGCGTGGCAGCTTTCCATTTTCCCTGCCTCTCTGGGAAAACCTGAGAGAACCATCCTATCAAACCTCAATAACATACAGACAAAGATAAGCCTAGATAATGTTTACACATCAGACATACAAAAATTGTCCTTAAAACCAGGTTAAATTATAGACATTTGAACAAGTTCAACATTTTCGACTGTAACATCGTTCCTACAAACACGTCAATAAAATGAGTGCGAAATATTCTCACTTTGTTGTGCGCAGGAGAGCCTCCATACTGAAGGGCTATGGCATTCCCCATATGCTCGTACATAAACATCAAAGATTCCACTACCTTCCCGTTCATATCAATTTCTGTAGTGTCGGACAAACCCACATCATGAAGCTGACGGCCTAGCGCAGCTAGGCCGAAAGCATACTGGGCAATGTTAGTGCGATCAAGGCAGTCAATGCAATTTGTTCTTAGGACCCCACTTTGGAACCGCTGATTTCTTCGCCAGTCACGCTCTGGTGATACCGCTGCTCCTGCTGACGGTACAGATTCACTGCATAGCGATAAACACATTCTCAGCAGAGGGGAAAGATGATGTACATTAGACAAGCAAACAAAGTTTTGGGACCAGGGAGAACAAAGTTTAAAGATCAGAGCAACCTACGTGGAGGCATTTGCAGCACGTTGATTTAATTTAGAGCCTCCAGGAACTCCACTATAATACATGTCGGTAAGATCAAGGGTGTCATTGGCTACTTTTCCCAAGACAGCAATCACGTTCGACGATTTACTGAAAGACCAGCCAAACAAGATTGAGTTTCAAGAGATTCAACACAAAAAGCAGGTCGAACCATATCAGAGGACGAAGGATTAGATAAAACTGAGACAAAACTGTGTCGGAGGTACCTCTTCGAGTACTTATGGTAGTCCCAATGTATAAAATTTAAACGTCTTTCCTCGGGCAAGACTGAGTTGAGGTACCCTACGGCATGGGCAAACTCCCGACGCAGAATCATTTCTCTGGGCCTTTTTTCTTGAGTCTGCAGTTCATAACACATGATAAGAAACACGAAACGACAACATGACCATCACCAGCCGTAATTGATGAATTAAGAAATCCAGAAATTGACATCCGAAGACACTAAGCCACAAGACATCCTCAGCAAGAGTTTACCTTAATAAGGTTCAAGACGGTGATGGGATTCCCGTATCTATTCTCTAAATCCTGAAAGTGGAGCTTGGTAGCAATAAACAAGGGATCGTATTTACGCACTGTACAACAAGATCAGCTTATTAGTACACAGCTAAGCCTGAAGAATGAAAGTAAATAAACAAGAGAAAATGATGGTCGTGTTGACTTACGGTGTATATCAGGCTTCGCATTGAGGCGAGAAGTTTCTTGTGACCAAAAAAGCGGTATTGACCCCCGAACTTGTACAACCGAGCTAATTCGCTCATATCCAGGTCCACATCTTGTGTCATCTATCACAATTTGTTCCGTCTCGACGTCATTGGCAACTCTTCCCTTATCATTCACTCCTCGTTTGAGGTACCTATCGCAAAATCAGCAGTCAGCCATCCACTTGCTTACATTCTAGGACCAGAAATTCATAATTATCGAAAATAGTTGAACAATGAATAAAATGCAAAGAAAAATGAAGCCACGCGAGTCAAAGAAAAAAATACAGATATCACCAGAAGGCTTAGCTGGGAGTGTAATTACTAACCTAGTACCAGCAAAGTGTCTGGATCTTCTTGCAATAAGGAAGATGTTGAACAGGCGCCCGAAGGCGCTGAAAGTAGCCTGCAACAAGTACACAACAGCGTTACTGCAAATCCCACGGAAATCATTCAAGCAAAATATTTTAGCGCAGATAGGCTCAATAGAATATTAGCATATTGCTTCAACTACCATCATCGTGCCTGCAAAAAAACATCGGAGACTCTATACAGGAAACGGACGTACCTGCTCAAAGAAACCGTGCATCAAGGCAACGGTCCACCTTGTGCTCTGTACCTCCTTCCGAATTCCTCGCGAAAGAAAAGCGTTCCAAACAAACATGTTTTCGTATGGCATGCTTGTGTCGTCTCGTAAGATCTCGTTTCGTTGCACACTCTGCATGATGCGGTACGTGTAGCTGAAGAAGAAGTCTTTGGTGAGGTCAAGTCCGTGAAGCAGCCGCTTATATCTAGCCACACCAAGCAAGAAAGACCATTAGTACCGGCAATAAGCTGATAAAACACCACAAAAGATCCACAAGAAACACTACCTGTTCTCATCTTGCGAAACTGCAACGTCTGTCTGAACTGTAGGGTGAGGCACTGCGATCAATCGACTTTCTGCAACGGTAAAGATCGCGTGTCCACAGAGAGTCCCGACCTGGCGCCGCTTCGTGACCAAAAGCATGTAGTAGCATTTCAAGAACTTTATAAAACCTGCAAAATCCACAACGATGCCAAATAGCGTCACGCACAAACGACCAGAATCATAAATCTTAACGAAAATAAGCAGCAGAATAATCCAAACAGCAAGATCAAAATTAATTTCCCAAAACCTACCAACAACGCCGTACGCTTTTGTGACTCGTGTCAATCCTCCCGTGGCTTTATTGCCTTCATCAATCGTATTCAGCAACTCGAAGTGCTCACGTTTCGTATACACCCCAGGATCCTCACAGAGGTAGAGCTCTTTCGGTTCCGACCTATCAATTTTCAGCACTCGCCAGTGCTGCTTGCTTTTGTCTCTTCCAACAAGATAAAACCTCTGCAACAACATAATGCAATTCTCTTATTACAACAGCAACCAGCAGAGTACCAAAATCAAAAGAGAGAAATAAAAGAACACGTACCGCTCTTGTCTCGTAGAGACAAAATTTCTCTAAAATGTACATGTCGGATTTGGTGGCGTTCGCCATCGAAGGCATGGTCTCCCCTTGCTCCAGAGGAAGGTTGTGATTACAAGCTTCCTACATTGCACGCCATCTAGTCGATTGCCACAGACTGAACTCCAGAAGGAACATGAATTCCAATTATGAGAAGCTAAACATAGAGATTACATCTAGACAAGCAAGACTTGCAAGTAGAATGCAGGTACTAGATGCGAGACTTAGTTGTGAATTTAATGTAAGAGATGGAAAAAGAATCACGGCACCAGAATTTTAACACGTAATCAGAAATTGGAGGTTAGCAAGTACCGCCGAAACCCTACTACTCCAATCCGCTAGAAAACTGGGTCCCCGGCTTCCCCAGAGCGCCTTGATCCTCAATTGATTGACTCCTAACGCTCTCCTTCGACGAAATTACGCAACATCTGCTTCGAAAACAACACCGCCACCTCAGAAACTGGAGGCATGGAGGCGCGGAAAGCGACTGCGCACCCATTGGAACACGAACATTCCAAAAACAAATGCCACTTTAAAAAACCAAACATGTTTTCGGAATCACTAAGGTTGACTGCCCTAAAACCACCAACTTAAGGATTCTGAGCTTTTTTTTGCAGAGTTATTCTTGGGGTATATTTTTCCCATGTAGGAAAGTTATTTTCTAACAGAATGCAAATTTTTTCGGAATTTTCTGCCCAATACTGAAATAGATACAAATTTCTGAAGGCAAAAGTACTTCGTGACCCAAACCCGATCTGTAGGTTTTCCCATTGTCACACCATGCGGTACCCAAAACCACCAGCTTTTTCTTTGCAGGGATTGGTCAATATTTGGTGTTTCTGGATATCAACTGTGGTGGTTTAAGAAAGGTCTACATATCGGAGATGGGGAAGGTGGTGGTTTTAGGACACTCGACCGTATCTTCTTTGTTTTTGTCTAGAAATTCAAGGTAAAATGGGATTAGAGTTGAAAGAGAAGACAGACATTATAAGCGTTCTTCAACCATTTTCGTACTTGAATATATAATAATTGATGCAAAAAGACACTAAGATTATATAAAAAGAATGATTGTGGTTTATAATGAAAATTTCTAGTTTCTCTGTGTAGAATAGATAGTGATACTTACCTAGACCATGTTACTTCCTCCCAACAATGAAGTACGCGCCACCGAGAAGGAGACCTAGTGTAAGCTCCAGCAGCATGAAGACTACTCCAACTATCTTGTGCAATTCTGGCTTGTAGAGTGATCTGTAATTGTCACATGCACAAAGATGAAATGGCGTTATCATTGATTATTACAAAGGGGCTCCTATAAGAACAATAAAGTGTCAACTGAAAAGAACCAAGTTATGTTTTGTATGAAATCAATGGTTACCTAGGTCTTACCTATCACTTTTGAGAAACTAAAGAGTTGTGTGTGCATCACCAAGAAGAATGCCCTAGGCAAGATCCTAGCATTCTCGGCATACAAGGGATTTATACATTGTCTGTTCGAGGCTGACATACTCTAATTGTCACAGAAGCACGAGGGGCCCTCGTTGTGTGGTGCTCGATGAAGCCCTAGAATTAAAAGAGGTGGACATGGTCATCGTGGCTCGTGAAGGTTCTAGAGCGGAACAAAAGCACATTGGATATCTGAAGGGATTAAATCAATGAGGGGCTATAATCTTGTAAAGTGAACAAAAATTCTAATAGCCCAAATGACCACTTTATGGTCGATTGAAAGTTTTTAAGCGTTCTATCTCCTTAAATTGTAATAATTTTGAGAATTTATAATGCTAAGTAGAACTTTGGTGCTTCTATTTTCATTCATGATTTATTTGTTTGAATTTTATTTGTCCTTCTTCTTTTTTCAATGAGCATCCAAACACAAAGAAAGTAAATTCTTTTCTTAGGCAGTTTGGAGGGAGAATTTTAAACAAATCAAATTCTAATATTGGTATGCAAAGCGCATCGATTCCATTGCCTCCCATAAAAAAGAAAAATAAATTGAACGGCAAGAAGGTCATGCCATCATGCCATCATGCAAATTCTTGCCCAGTACAAATTCATCATGCAAATTCTTGCCCAGTACAAATTCATCATGCAAATTCTTGCCCAGTACAAATTCTCGGATAAATTTTGCGCTCTAATGCAAATGGTTGATAATTCTAATAGTACCAAGAAGACTTCCTAGAGGCAGAATGAGGTCATAACCCAATGTTGAAACTTAAATCTCTAAAACAAAATAGTAATAAGCCTCCAAATATGCAAAATACTAAAAAACTCATTTTCGGTCGAATAGGAAGTGTGGGCGGGCATAGTCGTGAGATCTAATCTTGAGAAGGGTGAAAGTGACAAGAGAAAGAGGGCATGAAGTTCATTTGTGAGTTTCTTAGTCAAATTTCATTCTAATCTATATTTAAGAGAAGGAAGGGAAAAAAAATTAAAAAATTAAAAAAATAGTTTTAAAAAATAAAAATAAAAATTTTACTAATGTCTAAAAATTAGATAATTTCAACCGATGGTGTAACTCTAGAAAACATCAATTTTTACCATAGCTAGTATGACATACATTTTGTACACAACATTCATATGTATGTGCTTACAGTAACTTCTAGAACCTCATATGAAATCAAATACAACTCTACTATGTGTCTTTAAATGTTGTGAAGTATTTTTCCAACGTTTACTTATAATATTTTTACTATGTGTGTTTATAATGAGCACATAATCGTTGAAAACAACTTGTAGCTCTCTCATGATCAAACATTTGATATTTTAAATTTTATATTGTTTATCGTCGCAATCCTACCATAAGTATCACCAACTCCTTGTTATTTCATGTCTTATAAACCTCATTTCATTGTACATATTATGGATCCAACTAGATTATCATACTAGACTTGATTATATACTCCTTTATTGATATTCAAGTGTTGATGACTTTTCCGTAATTACAATAGACCATGTTATCAAAAGTGGGGTTGAAAGTAAGTCGTCTAAAACCCGAAAGTCCAATTTAGATTCTATAAAATTTCAAGGATCAATTAATCTATCATAATTAATTTACACCAATGTTGAGTCCAACGTATATTGCATAAAAAGCACAACTATTAAAAATTTGTATATTTATGGTAAATAGAGGATGATAAGGAAAAGGTTGAACATATTTCATGAAAACAAGAGTTGAGTGTCTCTTCAATTTTTTAAATCTACCACTCTTAATAATTAATTACTTTGGAAGTTAAAGACAACTCATGGAAAGTGCTTTAAAATTATAGCTTGACTACATATACAATGCGAGAGAATACTAACCCGTAACTAACCTTAAAGACCAAAATGGTCTTTGCTATTTTTGGCACTCTAGACTTTTAGCTTAATATTTTTGACTAAGATTTTTACTGGGTGTCTCCTATACAATAAGGTGTATGTGCAAAAAAAACAAAGTCGAATTCCAATTTTTGAATCTTCTGGGGCAATTCTCAATTTGCGATCCAAGATAGTGCAGTTTGGATTTAGCTTATTTTCAAAGATAAAATCTTGAAATTTTTTCATAACCAAGTCACTACTCAAATTTCAAAATAACCCAAGTCAAAAAGTTTATCAATTCTACAAGGGTAGCCTCCAAAAAAAATAATTAAAAAAAATCTTCATAGTATTTAGTAATCCTTTTATTGTTTCTTTCAAAATTTGTGAAAAATTGAAAATCTAGAATTTTCACTTGATAATTTGCTTTAAAATCTCAAATTCATAGAAGCACCTAACCATCCTTCACTTCTTTTAAACTCTTTTAAACTTGTCATCCCACAATCTTTAGTTTGCCAATATTGCACATCTAAGGCAAAGTTTGACCTCCTTCTAGAAAACAATTTTAGATTTTGCCATAGGAACATTGGGGATTCCTAATGTTTTGCATGCCCATACTCAACTTGTTACCTACATGGAAAAAAATATGAGCAAAATGTTTGGGATAACAATCATCAACTTCCTCTTTCATTATTGAGAACATGCATCACGTACAATGCCCAAAATAATTGCTGCAACTTTGAACGTTATGAATTCACAAATGATGAACATTCAATGATAAAGTTTTGAAATAGTACCTATAAATAGGGTTAGGTACAAGATTTTAAGGGTGAAATTTTAAGAAATGTAAAAGAATTGTTACATACCCTTGGAAGTCCATGGAGGTTGAAAATCGCAAATTTAAAGTTTCAAGCTCCTAGAAACACAAGGAAATTTAGGGGTTAATTGGCATAGTTCCTTGTTGTTCAAGTATTTGGATACCTTGATGTGAAATCTATCTGAACTTAGAATAGTATGGCATATTTGACTGAATAAGAACTTTTAACTTTTTTGTGGAGTTTCAAACGTGGGGATCTCCCATTCAAAAGCCTCAAACCTATATTTGTGAAGAATATCTCCACAAAGCCTAGATTTTAGAAATCATTTTCCATGTGTTGTTAATCTTAGACTCTATAATATCGATATTTAGTTTCACATGCCACCAGTCTCAAACAAAAGTGGATCCATCCACTTAGGAATATGTTAATCCTCAAATCTGAAAGAAACGTTTGATATTTCACATGGAGGTATGCTCAAATTCAAATATGAAGGCTCATTGTCATCCAAAAGATTGGAAAACTCTGCAATTTGCAAAAAGGTGCAACTTCATGTATTGAAAATAAACTTGATGTGTGCTTGTCTAAGTCAAATTGACCTAGAACAACCCTTTGGTTACCTCTTGCTATGCTTCTAAACATTCCTTTATAGTTACTAATTCACAACTTCAAGAGAAGTTTTCAATTTATACCTGGGTTGTTTCTCTTGCAAATCAATATAAAGTTTTGCTTACACTAATTAAGTCAATGAAAAGTATGGAGTTCATTCACTTGATTAGTGTAAGAAACGTAATAACACGAGCACAATAAGTTGGATAAAGGTAACTTGCTCAAACTTTGATTGCCGACTAGATTGAAATGTGCAAGAGTTAACCCCTAAAAATCCAAGCGTTTCCTCGACCTCAAGAACCAAAAACTGCCATTTTTCACCTTCGTTGGGAAATGGGGAAATGGAGAAACTTTTTTATCTGGTTTTAGACTTTGAACCGTAAGATCTTGTACCTAACTTGTATACAAAGGACTGGTCAAAATTTCAATCGTTGGATGTTTGTCATTTGTGAGATCATAACAATCAAAGTCTGTACAACACTTTTTTTTGCCGCTGCGTGAGAGGCATTGTCTAAATGGTGCCAAGGGCAACTTGATGATTGTTACTCCAAACATTTTTCCGCCATTTTATTCCATGTAGGTAATCAAGTTGGGTCGCTCATGCAAAATTTTAGAGACCAATTCCTCTTTTTGACCTCAATGTAAATTATTTTATGAAAGAAGGTCTAAAAACAACAATATAGTAAAACAAGCACCACATATGATATATTTAGTTTGAGAAAAATCTCGACGGTGAGTAAGTGCATTTATGAGAATGTGAATTTCGAAAAAAAAAAAAAAAAAAAAATCTTGGAAAAAATACAAAATCTCAAATTTTGGCAATTTTTGAAAGAAAAAATTGTAAAATTACTAGAAATTGTGAAGATTGTTTTTGAAAGTTTGAGGTTGCCCTTGTAAATATGGAAAACTTTTTGACTTTGGACACTTTGGAATTTGAATAGTAATATGGTAATGAACATATTTCCAAAAAAAATACTTAAAAAAAATAAAAATTAAATTGCCCGTTTTGGACTTGAAACCTAAAATTTCTAGGTGAAGGTTATAAAATTAAAATTTGGCTTTGCAAATTTTACCACATACACATTACACTATGGGGAACACCCAGTAAAAATCTTATGCAAAAATATCAATTTCACTTCTTAAAATGAGCTGCCCGAAATTTCAAAAAACCGAATCGATTTTCCTGGATTTTTAGGGGTTAAATAATAGGTTTGACGATTGATTTTTAAAGTCCCCACTATGACCATTTCAAACTACGCCATTTAGAAACACCATTACTTGCATTCTTATGCACTTCAAAATGGAGGCTTTCCATACTATCACACACTCTCTCTCTCTCTCTTATATCACCAATGTTTTCACCACATTTTACAACAACCGTCTTGAGACATTGAAGCTTTTTGCCCAAAATGACCAACATTCACACCTTTTGGAACACCTAGAATAACCATTTAATGAAATATCACCACTTTGATGAAATTGGGGTTGGGGTTACGTTAAATTCCAAAAACAAATAACAAATTCATAACACTCTTCTACTAACTTTGCCCATACACACAAAATTCCAAAAACAAATAACAAATTCATAACACTCTTCTACTAACTTTGCCCATACACACAAAATACTTGCATCTTTAACTTTTTAGAGATTTGTCATCTGAAATTTGAGTCATCATTGAGCAGGTTACCTCATACCATTCCTTTCCAATTACCTCAGCGTCATTTCAACTCTTCTTCACCTTTCTGGGCCTCGAGTGTCAACTTGGCCTGTCGGTAAACAAGTCTTCTAGAGCAGCTTCGCTTAATCCGTTCCAATGCACTTCATCGTCTTCATCATTCTCGCAACTTCTCCTTTCTAGGTTTTTGTTTCCGCTTGGCAGGTTGAGTGGTGCTCAAATTGCAGAGAATTCAAGTTTGCAACTCGCACAGGGACTGCCTTCACCCTGAATCTGCATCGGCGATGGATCTGGAGGAGGGAAGTGGAGCCGGATGCGGAGAGAAGAGACAAATCCAATGGGGAGTTGAGGAAGAGAGTGATGTCGAAAGAAGAGAAGCAAGGGGCAGCCGTCATGGACTTCAACGTGTTCATGTATCATCAGGGGTTTGAGGTGACAAACGCCTTCGTTACCCACTTGTATCAGGCCCGCGAAGCCGAAAGGTTGAATCCATTTCTATGATTGTTCATCTGGAGAAAAGAAGTTGAAGCTTGTAGATACAGCTTGTAGAAAATGCTCAGGAAACAAATTATCCATTTGAGAAAAAATCTCTTCCTCCCCGATAAAGCAGACATATTCTTTTACACATCTCAAGCATTTAATCCACTTTATCACTTACGTTCTATAATTCTTGTAAATGTCCATAAACCTAAAATAGATTCACTTTCAACTAAAGTGCCAAAAGATTTACGGTAAGAGAGACACTTAAAAATTTCCTCTGTAAGTCTGATTGATGCAATCACCAACAATGTGCGGTTCTCCACAGAAACAGTACAAGATCACCACATTTCAGAGCTTTGCGCTTCTAACTCCTCGCATCTCAATGAAAAATCCATACACACAAGCGGCACGGTAGACAGTGAACAGCATGAAGTCAAAAGAGCTTATTCATACCACGAAATTTGCAAAAACATGTACAATACGACTCTTCCAATCGCAAGTGCGTAACCTTGAAGACTGTCTCTACATAGCCATGCCGGGGATTTACAGAGGAAAAAAAATAAAATTAAACAGAATTGACTACATCGGCTTACAGCTCTTTTTCTTGAGCTTTCTCACGAGCAGCCTGTTTTCGAAGGTTCGCCTCACCAACGACGTCCTTCACGGCGCGTCCAACGCCAGGAACATCCTTAGCCACCTGATAAGCAGCCTGATAGGGCCTCCCTGTGAAGAACTTGAAACATATGCTACTGGCCTCAGCAGCGAACGACTTCAACCCCTGGAACGAAGCCCTCTCGTACACGATTTGCACGACTTCGCGCCCTGCCTGCATCCCTTTCTGAAACAACGGCGCCATCACCTTCCACACCTGGTTCGCGACGTCCTTCAACACGGCTGGTATAGGATCTTGCTGCTGCTGCTGCTGTTGCTGCTGTGTAGTTGCTCCTGCGGCTCTTCCTGCAACGAGCATCAATACGAGCAATGCTAACGCCGCGTACCTGCGCTCCATCCTGCAAAACTGGAAAAGGCTCGACAAAAATTTCAAGGGGCAGGATTCGTTATGCTGCGAGTTGTGTGAATGGAGTGTCATCGTGAGCACCGATCTTAAAAGGGTTGTTTAGTGGGGCGTCTGCATGAGCGCATGAAATGACACGAGAAGCCGCGCGATTGCGGCAGGTGGCGGCTTCCTGGATGTGACAGGTGGCCTGTCACTTTACCACGTCAGCGTCTCTGTTCGCGGTGCTTGTGCGCTTATGGCGGTTGTGTGCACCCACTTCGAGTCACATGGAAAGATAGCATCTTTTCCAAATTGCCACACAACCACTTTTTGAAATAAATTTTGTGTTTTGAGGTTATTTAAGCCCTAAAGTCAAAAGCCCTCAAAATCACCCTCTTTCGATGCAAGATGAAAATTTTAAATGTTTGATGTAATCTCAAGTATGAGATCATGTACCATACTTGTCCATATACGTGTTTACCAGATCTTAGTTTCAAATTTCATGACCAATTGTGAGATCATAACATGATTCAAAGTTGAAGAAGAAGTTCTTTTTTCGCTTGTGGAAAAATGGGTTCGAAGTTTTTCTTGAACCCAAAATACCAAATTTAAGAATAAATTTGAACTGAAGCTCTTCACATTTTTTTTGTTCCTAATTGAGTTAGAAACATGTCTATGCAATCCTTACCCTCCTGCGACCCATAAAACCTAAGAAATGCTTGAAAGTTCACATGAAGTATGAGGCAAATGTATTGTGTTAAATCTATGTATTGTGTATTATTTTTTAGATTTGTGCCGAAAGTAACAATCATCAAAAAATGTTAAAAGTACAAAAAGGACAAGAATACATGAAAAAATTCCTTTCAAACGTACGTATTCCTTGTACTACCTTGAAGGGAACGTGTCATGTGTCACGTGGGAAATATAACGCCACGTCGGCTGACTGTGAACCAACAGGGCTCAGCATCAGGATCTGAAAGTAGGGACTTGGAGTATATGGCTCGGGATCAGAAAATAGGGACCTGGGTTCTTTGGCTTGGGATCAGAAAATAGGGACCTGGGTTCTTTGGCTTGGGATCTAAGGTCCAGGACCTGGGTTTTGAGACTTGGGATCTGGGTTTAGGGTTTGGCGCTCGAACGGGGCCGTAAATTGGACAAGCTAGTTCTCGAGAAGCTCTTTCGCAACGAAGCGCCGTTGTTTTTCCCAGTCGCATCCGCAACCATGGTGTTCCGCAGGTTTGTCGAGATCGGGCGCATTGCTCTGATCAACTACGGGCCGCAATATGGCAAGCTTGTGGTCATCGTGGACGTGATTGACCAAAACAGGGCACTCATCGATTCCCCCGACATGGTGAGGACTCAGATTAACTTCAAGCGTTTGTCGCTCACCGACATCGTGATTGAAATTCCCAGGACGCCCGACAAGAAGACGCTCAAGAAGGCTATTGAGGACGGCGAGGTGTACAGCAAGTGGGAGAACAGCGCCTGGGGTCGCAAGCTCGCTGTCCGCGCGAAGCGGGCCAGTTTGAACGACTTCGACCGGTTCAAGGTCATGGTGGCGCGCATCAAGAGGAGTTCCATTGTTCGTAGAGAAATCGGAAAGCTCAGGAAGACGAAAGCTTAGATAGCTTTCAGGTATGACGCTCGCAACCTTATTTTAGGGTTAGGGTATAGAAACGACGGTCGGTCTACACCGGTGACTCTAATTACAACACTACACCATGACGCCTTTTCTTATCTTGGAGGTCTTGATTCTATATTGTTCCACCGCTGTAATTGGCAGCTTTTGCTGAGAAATCTTGTTTCATTTTGGTATCGCAAATTGGTGCCAGCCCTATTGAGCTGTATCTCAGAATGCTGTGTTTAGGTTTGCATTTTTATTTAATAGGTGAGGTTATGTACTTCGGGCACGATCTAAACTCCTGATGTAATCGGCTTGTTGACTCGGTTCATCGATTGCCAATGTGCAGGGTTTTGTGACGGAAGTCGAGTTCTCCTCCGCGAAGCATGTCTGACTTTGTAGCAGACCACTTGTGTTCTATCTTTCTTATTCATAAATGCTTTTTGACTGAAAGTGCATCTTCCTCTCCCAAACTAGGGTAACCACACTAGTATTGTGCTCAATTTCATGATCTTCGATGCTCTGTGTGCAGTTTTTGACGTACGTCGACGAATTTAAGTTCACTTGCCCTCGTTGGTCGTCTCAATTCTTAGCTCTTTCAAAGCACTCCTTCTCACTTCTCATATATAAAAACTCATTCTCGATTTCTACAGCCGATAGACCACCCAGAGGTTTTTGGTGACGTTAATTCTTCACATGCAGATAAGCCTGTTGCTAAGGTCATCCTTGAAAGCTTCCGTTAATTAAGCCCATACAGATGCTTGCAACTGGAAGGCAGTTCGTTTCGTGCTTCTTAGTGGCGGTGGGATTTTTTTTGTTCAATATGCTGATAGCAACCCAAATGCCTTGCGGCGGATGTGCCATTTCGTTGTGAAGTTGTGTTGGTTCCGGCGTCTTTTAGAGTTGTTGGTATCGTTTTGGAACGTCAGGGTTTAACTGCAGATACAGGATTTGGAATCGTTACTCTCTACAGAGATCAGATTTCCTCTTGCAAGTTGATGTCGCAACAATGTGTGTTCACGTATTTTAGGATATAATGGATGGGCCTTGGCTCTCGTCAGTTCCGATTATCACTGAAGCAAGTGGAGATTTCTGCCTTGAGTTCTGTTAACATGCATGCACGAGAGCCGACAAATCGATAGACATGAAGAGACTATTTCTCAATCGACAGACACTGAAGAGACTGTTTCCATGGGATGATTGCATGCAAATAGAATGATTCCATGGATTCCCGATGCCCCCGATCCTATCGTGCGAATGTCGTCACACTACCAACCGTAGAGCATCGTAATGCTGAGGACAGTTTCTGCAGTTTTCTCTATCTTTTCAATAAAATCATATGTGTTTCAAAAAGGAGATGTGCACTCTCAATGTCTAACCCTTAATCGCCCAAGCATGCCTCTTGGGCTTGCTTTTTAGTGTATTTTCAGAGGGGATGTGCGTTCAAGGGTTAAGAGTGTGATAAGAGTGTGATATTAGGTGTTTGATGGCAACCGCAATATCAGTGTTGTGTTCAAAATACCTGTGATCACTCGTTCACTTGTTGTCTAGTAATTATTGAACAGATGATACTCATATCATGTTTGTGTATGTGGATAATATAAAATGAAAGTTAGGGCTTGAGAGAGAAATTTAATATGAGTGCATTGGGCAAATGAAGAACATCATCTATGCATTAGTTTGAAAGTCCTATGCTACTAAGTTAATGTTATTATTATTACTCCCTCTGTCTCAAACACCGCTCTCACCGTAATTTCAAGATTTGATATTAATTAGTAATCCGGACCATCCAAACCATATCCAATTATATCATGAGTAATTTAGACCATGACATAAATTCAAACATTTTTAGCAAATCATGGTGTTTTTCTAAGACGGAGAGAGTATCATATTGAGTTGTTATCATTTCAATTAGATTTTGGGTTTGTACTTGTCTCTTCATGAACTTAATGCATCTAGACTTGTGAAGTTCAACTTGGTAGTTGATAGGTATTTGATATGGTAAAGAATACCTACGTGTCATATCAATAAGATGTGGCCTATTAACTCCTAAAAGATCAAGATTTCAAAAGAATTTACGATATTTAACCACATAATAGAGATTGAGGAATAATTTTTTTTAGTTTTCAAATTATTGCTTCTTCAAATGTAAGATCTTAGACTACATAATTATTATGTTAAAATCTCAACTATTGACTCTACATCATTTGTGAACTTAAAAGGTTGTAAATACAAAAAATCTTCTAAACCTTGCCCAAAAAGAGCAAGAAGCCATTTTGGCTTTTGTGGGCCTTTAAAGCATTCCCACTAGCTTGGCTAAAGGACTGGCTAAATGTAGCCATGGAAGAGGGGTTGCTAAATGTAGCACGCCTTTGAATCCAAGCCCTTTCCAATGGACTCGCTAAAGAACCTTACTAAATGACCATGTTATGTTTTATATTCTCAATACGCCCAAGGAATCGAAGACTATAGAATGACGCTTAAAAAGACGAAGAGAATAGTAAGATGCCAAACATAAATAATGAACATATACGCTATAAAATATGAAATCATTAGAAAGATGCTAAAATGAAGAAGTACTTTGGAAAGCAATTTGGGTTTTAATATGGAGTGGTGGGTCTTGATAATGGCTGGTGCGCTACATCTAGCAAGTTTAGTCTGAGAGTTTTTCTCGCGGGCCACCAAAGGTAACAAGTCCTTTAGCCAGACCATTGGGAAAGAAAAATGAAATTTGTTTGCTACTCTTGTCCCTTTTAGAAATGCTGTGAGAGGTTAAATGTATTGAGATTTTTAAGTAGAACTTGAAGAGCTTTTCAAAAGAGTATGTCAAAAAGGTTCCTCTTTGTTGCTCCTCCTCTTTACATAGTTCATCCAAGTTGCAACACCATACGGAGAAAGCCACACGGAGAAAGGTCTCGGACAGACGCAGGTCTCGGACAGACCCCATGCTATGAGGCAAACTCTAGACAATAGTACTCTCTGTCACAAAAGTTGGCACTTGAAAATCTTCCATTGGCAAGACTACAAGTTGGAGTGTGCTTCGTGAAGATTGCACGCTAGTTCTTGAACTCCACCTTGCTAGATCGTATACCTTGTCGGGCTCGAATCTCTCAAGGATCGCGTCCTTTGCCACAACGGAGTGTTAGTTTAGTAACCTTGATGGAAGAAGGACCCTTGAATGTCTGCCCCGACGTGTTCATCACCATCGAGTTGGCGCCCCAATTGTGCTTAGCCGGCTCAAAAGACTCCCTCCCGTTGTGTTTTATCTCGTCACCCCGCTCTCCCACGTAGTTCACCGTGAAAGACAACGACAACGGCGTCGACCCCGCATTTATTTGAAACGCCATGTTGTGGTTCCCATACTCGCACGGCACACACTTGTACAATGATGTTGTACTCGCCCACATTGTGCAGCTCATCGTCTTTATCTAGCAGCGCCATGGCGCTGATGGGAGCTCCACCGAAGTCAAAGGCGGGGTTGGACTTGTTGCAATACACTCCGCCCGGAACCAATCTGTGTGATGACAATGCGAGTGGATTAGGGGTTGCATTGGCGGCGTGGGTGCACTTAACGTTGAAGCACTGGCCGCACCCTAGCCCTAATCGCTTCATTACCTGCCAATACGGTGTGCACGAGAGGTTCGAGGTATTGGTTATCGAGAGGTTTGAGGTATCGGTTACGGAGAGGTTCGAGGTATCGGACTATCGGTTACCAATAGTGTTCTTGGACGATAGACGCGCTGAAATGTATTGGAAAAAAACGTGGAAGTCGAAAGGAAAAGACGCGCGCGAGAGGGAGAAAATGGTCCTTTTTTCCATGGCGCACGTCGCGGAAAGATGCCTAAAACAGGGCCTGGCACCCAAGTCACAGATTGAACTTAGTGAGCGGCCTTTGGGGGATACTATGTCAAGTATCTTCAAGGCACTAGTAACTAGGCTAGAAAGTAGCGTAGTTATAGTGTACACCGTCGAGAGGGGAAGTAGTATTGTTCAATTTCCCCTTGTCCAGTGGCCATCGAGATATTAGCATTAGGGTCGAACACTTCATTCATGCCGGCCCTTTAGAAAGGACCGGAGTTTCTATCTATCTATCTCTGGAACATCGTGGATATCGAACTGCCGGTAGTCCGGTACAGTACCGAGTGTGGGTACTAAACTGCACCTAATTCTACTCAAAAGGGATCAAGGTCCTGCATTGATGGACTTAGAGTCAGAAGAGGAAAACGACAGAATGTGCCTGTCGTGAACTGTTCAGCATACGTGAGCACGAGCTACCCGTCGACTCGAGAGGATTATAGCAGCGGATGAACGCGATCGGGACCACTGTATCTGATCTCGAAGCAAGTTGCCCGAATAAGTCACAGTCACTCATGCCCCTTCCCATGCCGGCTACTCGCAGATGTCCCGCTTATCACTCAACCCTTTCGAATTCCGCACTCTCGTATGTCGGCAAGCTACAGGCTCCAATCCTATGCAGATGCTTTCTGTAGCTCTGCAGTTGTAGCTGAATCCGAGGATCAAGTTGGACGCTGCATCACTTGAATGATTGGGAGTAATCAGTCTTCGATATGTAGGTATAGTTGCTGTCTAGTCAGAGAGGAGAATGGTGTAATTTGAACATTGTTCGAGGTTCTGATCGAGGCAGCGAGAATGGGCTCGGTGTGGGGTCTGTGCGTGGTGCTCCTGCTGTTCGGGAGCGTGCAGGCGCAGGTGTACAAGGATCCGATGCAACCGACGGAGCGGCGAGTTGGGGACCTGCTGAGTCGCATGACGCTAGACGAGAAGATAGGCCAGATGGCGCAGATCGAGAGGAAAGTAGCGAGTAAGGAGGTGATGCAGCATTTCACGATTGGGAGCGTGTTGTCCGAGGGCGGAAGCGAGCCGAGTTACCACGCCACGCCGGACGAGTGGATGGCAGTGGTGAACAAGTTCCAGCTGGGTGCGCTCAGTGGCCGGCTCGGCATTCCCATGTTCTACGGCATCGACGCCGTGCACGGCAACGCCGCTGTCTTCGGCGCTACCGCTTTCCCTCACAACATTGGCCTCGGTTGTACCCGCGACCCTGAGCTCGTGCGCCGGATTGGAAGCGCGACTGCTCTCGAGCTTCGTGCGACAGGAATCCAGTACACTTTCGCTCCTTGCATTGCTGTTTGCCGCGACCCCCGGTGGGGACGCTGCTATGAGAGTTACAGTGAGGACCCCGAGGTTGTCCGGAGCATGACTAGCATCATCGATGGCTTGCAAGGCCAATCCCCCGTCGGCTGGAAGGGCCCCTTCTTAAAGGACAGGTACTAGAACCTCCTCCCTCCCCTTCTTCTGCAACCCTAACCCTAAACTTCAACGCACCGAACCTCAATTTCATTATCAACTGTGCCATTTTGACAAGGAGTCATGCAGAGTAAGGTTGCTTGTACTTTTGTGTACTAAATTTGAGTCGATCTGTTTGCAAGCTTATGTACCTACTGAAGTTTCTCTTCCTCTACTCATTTTGTACTTCACCGTCTTTCCTTTCTTTCACATTGTCAATTTGCTGTTACTTACAGCCATCTTCTCGCTCCATGATCATCATACTCTCTACTTTGTAACTATTAGGTCCACAACGGATCGAAATGTCGAGGCATTATAAAATTATCATCTTTAGAAAGTTACGGAGTCAGAGATCATTCTCGTGAATAGCATGCATGCTGTTATTTAAAATTCAATCGTCAGTAGTTGTGGTATATATTTGTAAGGACTCGGTCTTAGTTGATTCGTTGAATTGAGTACATGACATTTCCAGAGTCACATTTAGTTACGACTACTGTGTTCCTAGGTTCCGGCTATGGTAGTGGAGGTGTTGAAACTCGTGCTCTCATATTCCATCGTTGGTAGGTGCGGTAGCAATGATCGAAATGAGTACAGGACATATTGAAAACAAGTTCTAGTTGCAAATACTAGAAGGAATTTGTTCATGGGCATTGAAAGTTTCGGAATGATCGAGCGATGGCAGGAGCAAAGTGGTGGCATGCGCGAAGCATTTCGCGGGCGATGGCGGAACAACGATGGGGATCGACAGGGGCAACACGGAGGTGTCATGGGACACGCTAGTAAACACCCACATGGCGGCGTACTCAGACGCGATCGCTAAGGGAGTGTCCACCATCATGGTATCGTACTCGAGCTGGAACAGCAAGAAGATGCACAGCAACAAGAACCTGATTACGGACGAGCTCAAAGGCCGAATGGGCTTCGACGGCGTCGTCATCTCCGACTTCGAGGGCCTGGACCGCATGACTGAGCCCTGGGGCGTCAACTACACGAATTCGGTGCTACTGGGCGTCAACGCCGGCATCGACGTCGTCATGATCCCCTACGATTTCCGCGACTTCATGGCCATCGTGAAGTACCATGTCAACAAGGGGGCCATCGCTGTGTCGCGCATCGACGATGCCGTCACTCGCATCTTGCGCCTCAAGTTCCGCGCTGGGCTCTTCGAGTACCCGTACTCTGACAGCAGCCTCAAGTCATTCCTCGGCTCCCCGGTAAGCCCCTCTCCCTCTCCTACACCCAAATCGGATCCAACCATTATCTGATCTCATGGGGCACTGTACGCATCTTCAGGCACATGGAGAATTAGCACGAGAAGCAGCGCGGAAGTCGCTCGTGTTGCTCAAGAACGGTGGACTCTCGAAGAAGAAACTTCTCCCGTTGAAGAAAGATGCGAAGAAGGTGTTGGTGGTGGGAGGTCATGCCGATGACATCGGATTCCAATGTGGAGGCTGGACTATCACTTGGCAAGGCTCCAGTGGCGCCACCACCAATGGTACCAATCCTCCGAAACCTCAATTCCCCGTTACTCCACATGCCATTTTGCATGACCTCAATTCCCGTCATTCCATTCCATGTGCCACTCTGCAAGTGATTGTGGTTTTCGTTTGCCCCTCAATCATTCAGTTACTCTATCTTAAGATTTTAAAACTAGTTGAAAGCTTACTGTAGTTTCGTCTGGGGTGGCAGGGACGTCGATACTGGGTGGAATAGAAAAAGCGGTGAGCAAGGAGACGGAGGTGGACTATTTGCCGAAACCACCAGCAGGGTTTGCAAGAGGGAAGGATTACGACTACGCGATAGTAGTGGTAGGGGAGATTCCATATGCAGAGAAAGACGGTGACAACATCAACAACCTCAACATGATGGAGCCATATCCAGAGTTGATCAAGGACATCTGCTCCGACGTAGCCTGCGTGGTGGTCATGGTCTCCGGGCGGCCTCTGGTCGTGGAGCCTTACTTGGGCTACATGGATTCCTTCGTGGCTGCGTGGCTCCCGGGCTCCCAGGGCGGCCCCGCCGTCGCTGACGTCCTCTTCGGCGACTACGAGTTTCAAGGCAAGCTCTCCCGCACTTGGTTCCGCTCCGTCGATCAGTTGCCCATGAACTTCGGTGACGAGCACTATGATCCCTTGTTTCCCTATGGATTTGGCCTCCAAATGGGACTGAAGCAGTAGCCACATCAAAGCTGTGTCTCCACCCTCGTACAGAAGAACGAAACTTAAAACTCTAGAAGTGGAACTCTATTACATATGTGAGAGTTGGTGAACTTTAGAAGTGGAACTTCCACATACATTTGTAAGAAGTTGATTTCATTGTTGTGAGAAGCTGATTCTGTTGAAGAAAGAATAACAGGGTATACGGCTCTCCACTTTGGATCATACTTGTGAACATATCAATGCCTCAGATGTGCAATATGTAATAATTTTGACACTGCATGCCTGTCAATAATTTTCTGGTGAATATCGACTTGCTGACTTGCGTGAATGATGTGTTAGTTTCTACTGCATGAGAACAAAGACAAATTATACTTTGAGAATAGGTTTCTGTTTCTCACCTTCATTAAAATGCTGTATCGCCTGCAAAGATAAATCATTCAAGTTGTCACTGCACCAACTTCAAAATTGGTTCCGGCGTGCAGAACAAAAATCAATAACTAGAGTTGATCATTTAAACTATCATAACACAAGGCAATACACCAACTTGGAAATCGGTTAGTTCCTTCCAAACAATAAATTGCCCAGATTCTATTCAAAGCTTGAGACAATCACGTGGTAAAGCGAATCCCAGATTTGCATTTCAGATGGTCTCTTTTAGATCTACATACCTGTAACCTCACAGAGGCATTTCAGCAGTCTATACATTGGATTGAGAACAATCATTGCTAATTTACACTAACCGGAAGAATGTGTACAAAATGAACGCTGTACACACCCAAACATTTGCTATCATACAATGTTGAGCATGGAGAGCAGCTTCTGCTTTTCTTCAGAGCGTTTAAAGATTTCCCGGTTTCGTTTTCGCCTCCGGAACTTGGTCCGTCGATTCAACCACCTCGTGTAACTGCGGCCTTCCTTGCACACAATGAAGTCATTCAAGTCATCGAAATTCTCGGATGTCCTCTCGAGCAGCAGCACCTCTGCCACGAACGCATTGCCCTCGGCCTCCGTGGGAATGTCAGTGGTCTTATCTCCTTCCTTTTGTCTACATTTGCGTATGGGTCTACGTTCAACACGCGGCAGCACCTCCGCTTCTGGCGTTATCACCTCGCCTTCTGCAGTTGTCACCTCGGCTTCTGATGCACGTTTCCTACAAAGACGATGCACAAGCAGATCAATACTTGGAGCAAATGGCATTAAATGATACGGATGGTGAGGTAAGGGGCAGATACCAACCTCTTTTTAGTCACATCTGGAGACATTGGAGTCGAATCTGGAGGCTTTGTAGGCTTTGTAGGACGATTTCGTTGTTTCATCAACCTCTGAAGGATAGGTAATGTTGACGGTCGAAGTTTCTTATTATTTACATGCTCAGTGACGTCCCCATCTCCACTTTGACTCGGTTGCTGTTCAACGTGAGATGGACATGGTTGATATCGTCTCTCATCTGGAATCGGCTGCCCTTCCGAGAAGCATCTGTCGTGGTAAAAGTCCTCCCTCCGTCTCTCAGCTGGACTTGGGTGCCCTTCAGAGAAGCGTCTGTCGTGATATGAATCCTCTCTCCGTCTCTCCGCTGGACTCGGCTGCCCTTTCGAGAAGCGTCTGTCGTGGTAGAAATCCTCCCTCCGTCTCTCGGCTGGACTTGGGTGCCCTTCAGAGAAGCGTCTGTCGTGATATAAATCCTCTCTCCGTCTCTCAGCTGGACTCGGCTGCCCTTCCGAGGAGCGTCTGTCGTGGTAGAAGTCCTCCCTCCGTCTCTCAGCTGGACTCGGCTGCCCTTCAGAGAAGCATCTGTCATGGTAGAAATCCTCCCTCCGTATCTCATCCGGACGAGGCTGCCCTTCCGAGAAGCATCTGTCATGGTGAAAATCCTCCCTCCGTCTCTCAGCTGGACTCGGCTGCCTTTCAGAGAAGCGTCTGTCGTGATAGTAGTCCTCCCTCCGTCTCTCAGCTGCACTCGGCTGCCCTTCCGAGAAGCATCTGTCATGGTGAAAATCCTCCCTCCGTCTCTCAGCTGGACTCGGCTGCCCTTCAGAGAAGCGTCTGTCATGGTAGAAATCCTCCCTCCTTGTCTCATTCGGACGAGGCTGACCTGCCGAGAAGCATCTGTCATAGTGGAAATCCTCCCTCCGTCTCTCAGCTGGACTCAGCTGCCCTTCAGAGAAGCGTCTGTCATGGTAGAAATCCTCCCTCCTTATCTCATCCGGACGAGGCTGACCTGCCGTGAAGCATCTGTCATAGTGGAAATCCTCCCTCCGTCCCTCAGCTGGACTCGGCTGCCCTTCAGAGAAGCGTCTATCACGGTAAAAATTCTCCCTTCGTCTCTCATCAGGACTTGGCTGCTCTTCCGAGAAGCGCATGTCATGGTAAAATTCCTCCCTTCCTAAATTCCTGAAGGATCGATTAAGACAACAAGGTCAGTGATTGAGGGGTATAACATTCAGTGTCATCAGATTTTTTTTAAAGAACTTCCAGAATATGGCGTTCAACATGGGTTATGAGAGGCACCTGTCTACTTCGTCAACTTCTTGCACGGTCTTCAAAGTTCGCTTCGTAATACGTCTTTCACTTGCAGGAATATCATCACGCCAGTCACTTGTAGACAATTCTTTGTCCATAAACTCACATAAATCGTTCAAGAAGCTACTGATTTGCAAGATGACTGAGACAGCATTGCCACCCAAGATCTGCAAGATTGGATCACGAAGTGTAAGTCCGGATCTTTGTACCAAGAAGTCCACCTATTTCAATAAACTCCAATGCATGACGTCGCCCTTCTATCCTCAACATTGTGCTCTTTAAGCGTACAAAGAACGAAAAATAATCATTAACTGCTCGTGCGGATGAGGGAACACTTTCTAAAGAAAAATGCAAAACCCTGAAGGCCGTAGAGCCCTGCTCACACTCGGGAAGAAAGAGAACTTACCTCCATAAGATCCGGTTCTTCGAGAAACCCCTGTAATAAAATGACAACCTTCCTTGCATAAAAATGAGGTGATGTTTCCACTTCAGTATTTTCTTCCCTGCTTGGATCCACATCCGCGGTCCCACTGGGTACTTGAGGTACTGACGTCCTTTTCCTCCAAGAGTGCTCCATCAGCAGAGTAATCAGTAAAGATTGTAATAATTCTAAGTACTCCCGTAATCTGTTATCAGAAATGGTAGTTTCAGCTTCATAATATAGCATGTCCGTGAAGAACACCAGCACATGCCCAACACTGTCTGCCGCTGTGATCTCCTCAGCAGGAGGCAAGCATTGATGGAAAGAACCGATGAGACCCAGCCACATGTCGTCAATATCCTCTCGAGTCAACTCAGCACTTGGGCTATCTTCTTCAAGAGGTCGAACTTTGTTCGTAATAAAAGTCAGTGCTGAGTGCATCAAATGAAGAACATCAGCAATCAAAGTCGAATGATCTTCTTCCCATACTGGTACATCGACCAGACCTTTCCCACAACAATGAGTCCCAGATGAGCGCTCGATGTTGCCATCTGCAGATCCAGGTCTCCTAAGCACAGGTTCAGTCTCTTGTCCTTGACCACAGCAGAATGTCTGATCCATACACTCTTCCAACCCCTTCCGTAACGTAGCATCGTTCAACATGGACTCCAGAGCGGCATCGCACTGTTGGTTCAACCAACCTCGATAGCGCACGTAGTTCCAAAGGCAAGTGGCCAGTAAAGCATTCGATACAGCTATAGAGCGTTGCGGACCATCGTCAACGAGATTTGCATAATGAGGAGCAGATGCAAATTTCATGTACAACGAGATCCCCCGCTCAAGAACTGAAGAAACAAGCCACAAGGATACCTGCCGGCTGAGAGCATCCGGCACAGGGCTAGCTTTTATCTTACAACTCTCTCCATGACCTGTATTTGGGAACCGAGAGAACCACTTGAATTCCTGGTCCTTTGGCAAATGCTGCTGGTCCTTTGGCTGGTCCTTCGGCAAGTTCTCACAAGTACCCGTAGCATCTTCCAAAGCATGGGAGACTAATCTAACAACATGCGACAGTAGATACCGTGGCGCATTGTCAGTGATAACTCTGTCAAGTAATATCACTGCTGATTGTACAGTCAGTTCACAAGCTTGCGTTCTTCGCTCACGCAGTTCTTTAGGTGCTTGGGCAGATATCATCACATGTGCTAGTACGGCCTCCACTGTAAGTCGAGATTTACTCAGCAATCCCCTCTCTGACATCTCATCTTGTACTAAAAGCAGATTACTCTTCGTATGGCACAATAGTTCGTCCAAGAACACCTGCGCAAATGAACCCAAATGAGAGAGAATACACGCGATACATGTGTTCCACAAAGGCTTTTGAGATGGTATACCTGACAACATTTCATACTCCAAAGAGAAGCATGCATAACAAGAGTCCAAGATGGAACCAAACGAACGAGTGGAATCACTCTTACCTCTAACAATGCACAAAGCAAAGGACCTCTGGAAGGCTCAATGTCGAAAGTCAAAACCTCAGTTGAAGTTAACACCCTGGTGGGGAGTAAGCAAGGTTCCGTAGGCGAACAAAGCTTCTGCAGGACTATATCCAAGGCGACTCCCATAGCATTACGTAAACCAGTGTCGAAAAGCTCAATCAAAGGCAGTAACCTGATGCAGCAACGTAGAGTGAGGACAGCCACTTGGAGACTCGAAGGATAATCACTCTCAGGTCCAAACAAGGGAACCTGGAGAGAAAGCTCCAGAAAGAGCAATTCATGCAAAGCCACCATGTCTCCATAACTAAGAAAGACTTGAGTCTCTCCCACAACGGCAATTAACGAAGCATCCTCCTCATCTGTTGTTGGTGATGAATACTTGAACGTTGCTGCAGAAGACGACAAGAAATTGCAGAGATGCCACAGAATGTCCTCCTTGATCTCCTAAAGTAAACCAAATGCAAGGTAAGCATCAAAAAATTGCTACAATCACTTTGCCCTCTGAAAAGCTGACTTCAAAGAGTAGTCTCTCTCTAAACGAAAGAAGTAGACGAAGGTTTGTGCCATTACCGGTTTTGCAACAAGTAAGGCGTCGACATAATTCTTTAGAGACGTCCATTTCTTGCAGTCGACATCCTGCAATCCTCCTGGCTCGAGCGGTTCCCCACCTGCCTCGGTATGAGGAGGCGACATGCAATTTTCTTTGTCATCTAATCCCATTCTTCTTGCCTATAGGGGAGCTCGACGGAGTTCCATTGACCTGAATTTTCAGTAAGCTCATCACTCTCAAAACCCTAGACCAGCAAAAAGATTAAATAATTATGATTCAAAAACCCTCGCAATTCAATGATTCTCCTTTCAAGAAAATATACAGTTCTGTGACACAAAAAATTGCAGTCGCTAGCTACCTCGTTCTAATGCTTTTGGCATCGGTGACCTTTCTTTTCACTGCAAACTACCACCCGAAGCCGCTCCTCCGGCACGTTTGAAATATGTCTTTTCGCGGTTCATTCGAAGCGAAAAAGAACTCACATTGCATCGAACTTGACGAGATGTCTTAAGTCCGCGAAACAGCAATACGGGGCGAATCTCACAACCTCGGAGACAATAGAATCATACCTCGACTGCAAGAAAACAAATTTCAAACTCGTTTCGGATGACCGAGCCAGGGGTTTTCGCCTTGGAAGTAGCGCGCGTGGAGGGAAGAGAGGGTACTGGCTAGGGGACAATAAAGAAAGGAAAGGTGAAAGAAGGAACGAAAATGGAAAGAAGAGAAGTCTTGTCTTAGACGGAGTACCAGGGTCTCATGGCATCTAAGCATCACACTATGAAGTTCAGGTTGAGAGGTCGTTGCCCAAACTCCTCTTATTCTAGGCACCCTGAGGTGTAGAGAGAAGTCCATTAGAATATATTATAAGAACCCTGAGTATTTTAATGAGAAAAAATAAATTGGTCTCTAGACGAGAGTTTGGATTTCCATTTTCATTGTCCTCAAACTCTTGTCGAGAGCCCAAACTTTTGGTGCCAAAACTGTCAAAAAGTGTTGCCATGTAGGCACTTATGGCACCTTTCACTTTTGAAGTTTGATCTCTAGTGTGAAGGCCGAGAGGACAAAATTTTGCTCTCCACCAATCAAATTATTGAATTTTCTTGACCTCTCAACTGATAAGTATCGTGTGAACAGCCCCTGGTTAAGTGCATAATGAATTTTAGGAGCTTTAGGCTTTATGTTTTGAGTTTCAGTAATTTGAAATCACTTGTCATATTTTTGATGATAAATCCTTTCAAAATGAAATAGCTTACCTTCATAAGGAACTATTTTTGGAGTTTGTATCTTTTGGTTAACCCCTAATGTTGTCAGGCCTTAAAACTACCAAAAAACCTCAAAACGATCCATGTTCATTGTCAAACCCTATTTCTAGGAATTGTAGTTTCAGGTAGTATTCAGGTTGGATTTTCTCTTCTTTTTATTTAAGGCATGTAGTTTGTTATGGTTGTTTTTGTATATGATGTGAAAAACGATTGGATTGCCAGATACGTTGACGGATTCCTATATATTTTTAATTTTGGAGTATTCATGACCCCAAATATATTGGAACGTATTTGTATGAGCGTGGCAACATTGCGGGGGCGTACAAATCTGTTATCTAAGGGAGGTGGTTTGTTATATATTATTTTTTTTGTATTGCAAGTGACATTATGATCACGCGCAACATCAATCGGATCGAGGCAACAGACATGAATAATTTTATTTTAGAGAATCAAATGCAATAAATCACTTTATTACTATTTTTATATTGGCGTAAACTTAGTTAACTATGGCATCAATATGATACAAACATAAAAGACACAAAAATTTATTCACAGTATTTGCTTACAACTCAACAATATAAGGAGCAACATAAGGAATCAAATATTTCTACAATTCTCTTCAACCCAATATTCCAAAAAATCTCAATGATAGTACTAAACTATTCTTAAAGATAGTTAGACACCATGTGCAATATTAAGATGTTGAGAAAACTATTGCCATCTTGGTCGAGCAGTCTCTCCTAGACTGGAATGTGGTCGATTCATTATATGAGCTTTTATATTTCCAAGACTTGATTTAGGACGTGTTTGTGAATGTAAGATTGCAGCTGAGGGAGAATTTGGTGGAAGAAATGGCTTTGAAGCTTCTTCTAAAGCACCTTCCGTGCTTTCTACTTTGTTCTCTTTAAAATAGTCATGAAGTGACTTCAATGCTTGAAGATGAAGTATTTGTTGTTCCATCACCGGTTTATGCTTGACCTACAAAAAGTTTGTATTCTACAAATTATTTATAAACATCATAACATAATATAATCGTTTATATATTCTTGGTCAATTATGAATAGATAATTAAGATACTTATTCAAATGTACACTTGGCTATTTGAAGTTGTCAATTTATGTCAAATTTTACTAGCGATACCATGTAAGTAGCTTGGGGAATACATTTTATACCAAGTGATTGAATACCCATAAGTACATATTATTCTTTCTTATGACTTATGAAAAATACAAATTTAATCTACGAATGGTTTTTCTTCTTTCAATATTAGAAAGTTATGATCATTGTATTGATTATTATTTGAAAGCATCACAAGGTAAGTGATGAGTGATGGAGTGTATATAGTGGCAAGGGGGTATTATGCTCCTTTGATCACTAATGATCGGTATCTTTTTAAAGTCAGTGTACGGCATAGGCATAATTTGTACCCTTTCTCTGAATTCGTTGAGCTTATTGTACTCTGCTTTATAATCAAAACAGCCACTAGCACCTCCAGATGGAGATAATAGTTGAGAGGATGGAGTTGCATTCTTTGGTTCACTTTCTTTAATATACTTCAAAACTTCTTTCACATCCTCTGTAGAAAGAAATTAAATATATTTCTATCAATATTACGCCACATTATTGCTGGTATCTCAAAACTATAGAGTATTAAAGTATATATAATGGAAATTTGATGTATAAAGCAATTTGGATGTAAATTCTTTCATATTGTTGCTAGAAAGCAGAAAATTTAAGACAATTGCATGTTTTGTGACATTCTATGTGTATAAACAAGATGGTGTATATTAAATTTTCATGAGAGAGTGTTCTGAGGATGAAGCTCAACAACTTTTTAGTTGGATACATCTATTTGATATCATATTGGTAATAGACCTCTAATGAAGTGTCTCTCATACTCAACATTGTAATGTGAACTTGTAGTTTCCAGATTGGATAGTAAGAGGTCCACATCACTTTGAGTCAAGTGTAAAATGACACATGATACATTTTTCTTCTAAATTGGTTATGTACAAAATTCAATATATCCGTGATATCTTGTCCTTCACCTTTAATTTGAACTTGCTCCTTTTGCGTTGTAGCAGATACATTTGCTTTAGAAGATTGCTTTGTACTTGAGGTTGATGCATTCAACTTGGATGCACGAGTGGCTTGCATTGAAGAACGCTTTTGAAAGGCACGTTCATGAATTTCAGCCAATACATTCTTTACATCAACGTCCATATTATCAGTAGCTTCGGAAGAAAGCGATGCACCTAGAAGATAGTATATTTATATAAATCAAATTCCATCAAATTATCACAAACAAGCTTACTTTTATCACTATTCCCATTCGAAACGTTTCATACACTTATATGGATTTAAATATAAAAACCACTTGAATTTTAATTATCCAATTTAATAGTAAAATACTACTTTTCTTATAGAAGGCCTAGTAATAAATACCACTCTTTGATAATTTACTGTATTCTTTTTTTTTCAATTTTGCAGCTCTTCTAATTCTCTGCAAATCTACTCATATGTAAGAAAATTAATTATGTTAGTATTAGTATGACTATACTTGAAATACATGTGTAAAATCACTCTATCCAATTCATGCATCATACAAATTTCCAATCCATAATATCAAACTAATTACATTTTGCTTTTGAGCTACATTTGAGACGTGGATTTTTATGAAAAATGTTTGAATGTTTTTTCTATATTTACTATATTTAAATATTTGTGAAGTATATAAAATGTTTTTTCCTTTAATTTAGTCAACAATCATGCATATAGTTCCATACCTGACTAGCTATGTTGTCAAATGAATTTTGTTGAACACTTTTTATCGTCTGCCAAATCACAAATTTGATAAGAAACATGTGTATTGAATTTGATTGAAAAATTCATTATTTACTCCCCTTCCTTGGATGTATGCCTAGAGGTCATCACACCAACGGGGGATTACTAACCCCCCTCTTCGGATGTATGTCTGGAAGTCATGACACCAACGGCACAACTACTAACTCCTCTCAGGGTGAACACTATGCTATTTCCTACCTAGCTACTAGTGCCTTAGAGATATTTAGACATGGTATCCCTCCCAAAGGACTTTGAAATACCCAAACACACAAGGTCCAAGAATACCCCACCATAGTTGGGTGGACCATGGTGGTGAGCACGAGGCTGCCACGGGGAGTAGAGCCTACAACCTCCTCATTGGAGGCCATGAGCTCTAACCACCAAGCCAAGGCTTCTAGTGCTTTCCCCTTACTTACATCCTTTTGGTTGATGGCTTCATCCCTCAAAGCTCGTCGCTCCGCTTCAGCAGCATCGGCTCGAGCTTGTAGTCTTTCTTGACTTGCTTTATCACCTCCCATAACTGCTTCCATCAACTACAACCACCCTTGTTCTTTTGCATACAAAAGATTAGATAATGAATCAACATAGTAATACGTATCCAATATTTTACGACGTAATTAGTACAATTTATATTATTTCATATAACATGTAGCTTCCCAATAGATTTCGCTTTTATTTCATCATCTTATCACTTTGATGAACATTAAATTGCATACTCATACTCCTAATATAGCAATGGTGAGAATGATAACGTTATTCTCATCATTTCCATGCTAACATTAACCCTTAAACGCCCACGATGTCGAAAAACGACATTGTGGATGTACATCCAGAAACTTTGAAGAGCCATATCTTCTTCATCCAAGGTCCGTTTTGGATGAAATCACTTGGGTTAGGTTCCAAATCAAGTCTAGTTTGTGTTGTAAAATTTGCAAGCCCATACAATAAAGTATGAATTAATAAAATGCACTTTAGTGAAGACAGCTCTTGTTTTTGGGTTTCCAAGCATGGGGCATGTATTACCATTGCAAGCCAATTATGTGAAATTAAAAATAGTTTTTCATGATTTTTTTTTCATGGTCATGATCTTAAGGTGAGTCTTAACAACTTTGTATTGAGAAGTTTTTTGATCCAAATGATTTTGCTATTGGATTTGCAATGATGTTTTGTCAACAGAAATAGTGAGAAAATGGATGATATTTGAGGAGCTATATCTCCCTCATCCACCGTTGGATTTCAACTTAATTTTTTCGGATGGCCTCCAATTAGAGTCTAGTCTAAGTGGTAGAAACCTTAACAAGATCGAAGATGTTTTGAAGATAAGGCATGAAATTGAATGCAAAGGGTCTAGTTTTGGACTATTTTTCCTTTGTAAAATGTTTGGTAGTTTTTACCATTGCATGGCTTTTATTTGAGCCAAGAAATTTTTTTGATGAATTTTTGTTGGATAAAGGACTTATTAAGATGAAGGTGAACATCTTTCTAGTTGGTGATTTTTTCATTGCAATAGGTATATTGGTAGCATTTCCACCTCAAAGTGAAAATGATGAAATTTTGCAGTTTGATTTTGATATTAATATGTTATGATCTCCCAATCTATAAGGCCTCATGACTCAAATTTTGGTCCACATGATCTTGGATAAGTCTATTACAAGTTTGTACGGTTGAGATCTTAATAGCTTCTCTTGATTTTCATCTATGACGATTTCTATGCAAATGTGCTTTTCTGCTAAAAATAGGCTCGGGGGTTTAGGGGTTAAGATGAAGATTTTTCTTGGTTTTCTAACCAAATTATTACTAATTTGAGGATGATCCATTTCAAGAGCATAGATGTTGTACAAGCTTGTATACTAACCATTTTTTTCTTCACATTTGCTTATAAATACTACCACTATACAACCAAAGTGTATATTCTTTTACAAATAAAGTCATCATATCTCTTTCCCAATTTTCTATGGAATAATAAAAATGTACTAATTTCTTACAAAAATTATACACTTAGAAGAATCACCTTTTTTCTCCGGTAAGCTCTTGCCAAGAGGGGAAATGGAAGTGTTTGTTGCTTTGAAGACTTTACTGACCTCCACATTTAACAACAAATATAGTATTATTGTGCAATCTTGACTGTTAGTAAAAAATAAAACCCCCAAAACATAATGTTCTTGCAATAAAATAATTTTAAAATCAAAATTCTTACAGTTCCATATGTTTAATTTTTTTAATTTTTTTGTTTCTTTCATACCAGGTGAAGGTGCATAAGCAGATTCGTCCTGTTTTTGATCCAATTTGGTTGTCATGATTTGCACAAACTCTGGATATTCGACCTTCATTTATGAAATTTAATTTTTCCTTTAATTAGTGTGGGTCATGATTCATAAATTATAACTACAAAATAAATTATATATGAACAAGTTCTGTAGCATTATTATCTATATATATATAAAAGAACACGATTACCTGCTAGCGATCCTTTGCAGGTTGCCCGACCTGATGCAGTCGGTTTTCTCTATTTGCCCTTGGTGATCCTTCCCGGTAGTAGGGTGGTTTGCCCATGAGAGTATTCACGGTATGAAGAGTTTTAAAGATTTTGAAGGATTTCCGTAGGTGGTACTTGATTGTTATTAAGAATTTATTAAATCTCATTAACATAACAAGAGTCGAAGGGACAAGGAATGTGGAACATGTAAAATGGAGCAAAGTAAGGAGTAAAGAGGATATCAACGGAACATGGAACAAGAACTAGGAATTGGGCACGGAGAATGGGAACAAAAACAAATAAGGAGAACCACATGTCAATGTATGATAGGAACTGGGAACAAATTATGAAATCGGGAACAAATGATGAAACCAAGAAGGGAAATTGGGGGATGGCCGGATGGGGGAGCCGGAATCGGGAACAAAGGATGGAAACCACGAATGGGAAATTAGAGGTTGGGAGTGATTAGTGAAGAAAAAGAGAATGTGGAACCAAAATAGAACAACGGACAACTGGGAAGTAGGGATCCATGGAATGAAGGATATCCTAAAATTCTTATAAAGTAAGGAGATACAATCAACGAGAGAATCAAGGATAGGGGTCAGTTCTTGAGGAGCACCAAATAAAAAGCTCATCGATCGGGATGAGGGGGAGAAATTAATCAAAGACATGCATGGTCATGACCATTATCAGTTGGTCATGTATACACGACATAAAGAGTAATTGTTCTAAAAATTTTGAAGAGTTCTCTAAATGGTATGTGGTTGTTATTAAGAGTTTATTAGATCCCAATAATAAAAATACGAGTTAAAGAGACAAGGAATATGGAACATAAAAATGGGAGCAAAGAAAGAGTCACTTGAGGGAAGATCAAGGGAACATCGGAGGGGAACCAGGAATCGAGATTAAAGGATAAGAATTACGAAAGGAGGATGAGAACTACTAACAAATAATGAGAACCAAGAACGAATGATGGGAACTACATACAAATGATGGAAACTAGGAACAAATGACGGAAACCAAAAAGGAAAGTTGTTGAAACACAAAAGAAATGATGAGAACGGGGAACGGGCCAAAGCATGGGTAACCCAGAAAATGGGAACGCAGGACATGCTATAAATCTTAAAAAGTAGGAAGACCATTTACGAGGGAACCGAGGATAGGGTGTAGTTTTTGAAGAGCACCAAATAAAGTGCTTACCCATGGGACGAGGGGAACTTACTCACTAATTAATTGAATACTATTTTTATTTTATTTTATTTTTTTGTCCAAAGGACATCGGTACATAGAAGTCCTAACCTATATCCTTCGGACTAGGACATCAAAAAGGGCCGATCAATTATTTTTTTTAAAACACGTAAAAAACTAAAAATTTAAACTCAGGTATAAAAAGAAATACGTAGTTGGAGGATTCACAATAGGGTATAATTATTTTTTATACCTAGGTCTGAATTTTTTACATGTTTTCATAAATTTCAATCTTACCTTTTTGATGTCCGTGTCCGGAGGACACGGGTTAGGACTTGTCATGGATAAATATGTATTGATTGTGGGGTTCAATAAAACCTCATGTTTCTTTTTTTGGAGAAAATGGATGTAGGTTTGGAGAAAATTGCAATTCATTGACCAATCCCATGTCCAATTCAATAGCAATTATTTATGATGATATGAAAATGGGTAATATATTCATCAACGTTGTAGGTTTGTACCGAGTTATCCTTAGAGCTAGTTTACACCATGGTCGAGAAGTCTGAGAAATTAAATTGAGGGGAAAATATCAAATGTGATTGGTTGAAAGTAAAATTCTTGACCAATCGGTGGCCTTCTTCATTGTGGTGTAAACCGGCCCTTGCTGTTATTATTCCAAGGTATCATTATTGTTAAGAATTACCTCTCCAGAACCATCCGCATCCACCTCTGCTAACATTGCTTCTACCTCTGCTTTCTTAGCATGCATGCCCAATACATTGAATGCCGTGAGCATCTCGGAAGCATCGATGGCTCCTATAATTTCACAACGAATCCAATATAATTATTTTCTATGTATTATGAGAATATCATTATTTGGTGTTCATTATTGAAGATATCCTTATTCATTATTTATTCTTGACATAAATATGAATAGAGGCGTTGTAGGCACGAATTTTATATCAGAAAGTAAGGAGATTTTGTAGAAAGACTTGAATTAGCACCAACAACCTTTGAGTACCCTATGACCATCCTTTGCTAGGTGAACTATACATCTCGTGAAGTGAATGATGAAAGCGCAGCGTAGACTATACCAGATCCATCGGCATCGATAAGCTCAAAGCATTCTTTTAGTTCTTGTTTTTGTTGCCTTGTCAATTCGGGGCGTACAAATTTTCCATGTGCGCGTAACCAACTTGCAACTGTCAACTTTTGTAATATAGCCTGATTCATACAAACCGATTATTAGCATATGTCTATAGAATGCAAATTTACTGATACTTTAAAAAATTATATTTGAAAGAGTTATGTTATTGTCTTCACAATGTTGAAAATTTCTCATCATTGTATACTACTATTAAGTTCATAAGATTGTTGAGAACAAACATGGGCATTTAACGACTCCATGGCAGCCACTTGTCTTTTGGAATCCTTAAGCTTTATTTTGATGATGAAAGTGATGTTGCTAATCAAAGAGCACAAATCTTCATATTGTTGTAGTGGATGGTTTGATTATCAATTGCTAATTAGGTTAAGAGTACGATAGAGAAAAATACATGCTAATTTTTTGCTTGTGTAGGAAATCAAGAATGTGTTTTGTAATAAGTGTTGAATTCATATTGGTGAAACAAAACACGTTTAGTTCCATCTCAAAGAATTGTTTTTATGAAATTGACACTTCAATCAAAATTTAATTGAATGTAGATTGAAGCAAATCAATCATAAAAACAATCAATGACATGATAAATTAGCTTGTCATAATTTTGTTAAATCATTAATCAAATTTGGTCAGCTAGTCATAATTTTGTTAAATCATTAATCAAATTTGGTCAGCTAGTCATAATTTTGTTAAATCATTAATCAAATTTGGTCGTGCACAAAATTTAGTCACTTTTAAAACTCTAATTTTTCATATCTTGGTTAATATTTTGTTGTTGTGAGGAGCTCTTTTATTGGTCAATCTACTTTTGAAGGTTTGAAATTGTCTTACACTTGGTTGGAACCGTTGCCTATGACACATAAAAGACACTTAAATTTCATCATAAGGACGGATATCATCCACCAATTCATTCATCCTACCATCATCCTCTATGTATCCGCTTATATTGTCCACAATGGATACGTCTAACTTACATGATGGACTTCAAATAAATCTTCTTCAACGAAGGTGCCTCAAAGCCAAAGTCTTGGAAAGGAGAAATTGGGATAGCACCCATTTATATACCATCGTGAAATCATGTAAAGAATATTAGTGATGTTTGAGTTTATATAATTTGTGGTTAGAAAATTATAAGAAACTTAACAAATAATATTACATTGTACAAACAATAGAATGTTGAAAACTTTGATATACGTTTTAAACTCTTATACAACTCAAAAATAAGTATTTAAATTTGAAGCCATTTGAAATTTGGTCTTACATCTGTATTGCTAATTTTGAAAGTGAGAAACTTTATGTACGTGCTTCGTCCTTTACCTTCTTTAGTAAAAAGAGAAAGAATAAAAAAACTAATAAACAAAGTAACCTCATTTCTTATTTTGATGGGGTCAACAAATAAATAATCTTCTAAAAAAAGCCAAGTCTCTCCAATTTTTCCTCTTTTGTTTAAGGAATGTACTTTGTTTGTATTTTTTGTCTTGTTTTGTTCTCTGACATTATGATCAAGAGGATCGCCGGTCGGATTGAATCACAGGAGGTGTCATTGGAAGTGGGTTTTTTTGTAAAGATGTTGGAAGAAATCAAGAGAGTAAAAGGGTCAATAGGTTGGAGATATTGAATTTGAAGTAATTTTGACCCCCAAATTACTAGAAATTACAAAACTGACCTAACTAAATTTAGCAGAACAAACAAGAGGGGCGTGATTAACTTATTCAAGTGTCCGTGGTAACGACACAAGAGCATAATAGTTTATGTGAAAGAGATAATTTAAGTGATATTGACGAACTTCCTAAAAATAGCAAACACGACAAAAACAATTCCTTTATAATGCCAAATTCGTAACAATCGAACATGTGTTTCTGACCGTGTGGCCCAATGGATAAGGCGCTTGCCTACGGAGCAAGAGACTCTGGGTTCGATCCCCAGCATGGTCGGCTCGTCTTGTCAGTTTGGCCGAGTGGTTAAGGCGGTAGACTCGAAATCTACTGGGGTTCCCCCGCGCAGGTTCAAATCCTGCAGCTGACGACATTTTGCTCTTCGTTTTAAAATTCTGCAACTCCAAGGGGAAAAAGGTTGGGAAATCATTAAGGCGATCATGCCGCCAACCATTCAAGGATGGGACCTCCGGTCGAAGTCCTCATCATCTCATCATCCGAGCTGCAAGATCTTACATTACGTTTCACAGTTAAGTCCTTTAAGCTCTTGCCAGGTTGCACGAAATTGGTACGAGGATGTGGGCAGTATAATTAATGTTTGTCCCATACATTTCTTGGTGATGGTCAAGCAAAGTGAGGGTACAAGAAGGGCGAGGTGAGGAAGGAGATGCACACCTTTCTCGGCCTTTTGGCTAAGATCAAGTGTAGTATCTGTTCTTATCAGTTTAATATCTGATCTGGGGATTATCAATCCCCACGATATTAATCTAATTTTTTTCGGGTGCGGGTCAATCTGGTAGCTTGCTGCCTGGACTCGCGCGCGTCGCCTTGGTCTCGCACTACTTCCTTGGCAGGCGCAACCCTCTTCCCCATTCGCAGGGAACCAATCCAATTCCAAACAGCAGTTAGAACGTCGGCAGCACGTCGCCCTTACTAATTTCTCAAAATCTTGAATACGAATGTCTAGCAATCAATTCGATCGATAGAGTAGGCCACATGCGAGAGCTTGAAATTAAGAAACGGGCAGTTTAAAACCTTCATCGTGGAATGTATTTCGAAAAGTATCCTTTTGTGTATTTTCGAGTTCTTTTGTGTGCATGTCCAAGGCTTGAGACTGGATTCGGACTTGCCAAGACGTCTCTCTGATTCCTTCGGCAAAAGGAAAACGAACAACAGACCACGCCGACAGGGCCACAGTCGGCAGACCCGAACAGTACTCGAACCGCAGACACGACTTGGACATGATTACCGACACCGTCGGCAACAACCCGTGCGTAGGCTTGCGATCTGCAATGATCTAAATTCGTCTTTAAATGCAAGAGGTGAACACTATTGGTGGGCTATGAACCTGAGAACGTGAATTCGTTTTCAGTTTGTAATTTTCTTACACCTGTCCTTTGGTTGATACGTTCAACCCGGATCAGGTCCATGTATTGTAGCTTAACCTGTGTTGATGTAGATACATGTATACGGCATGTGGAAAACGACGTCTCATGTTTCAGGATTTTGAAAGTGCTTTGATGAAAAATCAAGGCTTGAACACACTGGAAGTTTGAGGTTTGAATGTGGCAGTTGATTGTATCATTCTCGGAGATCACTGCTCCTCTTGGTAAGGCGGGAAGTGCAGTCATCGATTACTTTATGGAGTGGAACTCCAATTCCCCCGGACTATCTCGCCAATGAGAAACTCCGCGCACCAATACCTTACACTAGTCAATGCAAGTGAAGCCATTACAGCTGGAGACTTAAGTGACTTTCTTGGGAAGACGAATTGATTCGACAGAGGCATGAGGTCTTCAGAGGAAAATGTTCGGAGGTGAAGGTGATAATAATCCCGTACGTTTTGACTCCATGCTGGCGGCGGGACGGGGTACAAGAAGGGCGAGGTGAAGGTGGGGAGGTATACCTTTCTCGGCCTTTTGGCTAAGATCAAGTGTAGTATCTGTTCTTATCAGTTTAATATCTGATATGGTGATCATCGATCCCCACGATATTAATCTCATTTTTCTAGGGAGCGGGTCTATCTGGTAGCTTGCTGCCTAGACTCGCGCGCGTCGCCTTGGTCTTGCACTGCTTCCTTGGCTGGCGCATCCCTCCATCCCTCCACCAAAGGAGACAACTCAAACTCAAACAGAAGCCTATGACAGTGGATCTCGTGGCAATTAGCTTGGTTCGATGGAGGATATCTGAATGACTGCTGCCGTATCAGGAAAACCGTTGCATGCTGAAGCTCCGATGATCATACTGTAACTGTACTATGACCTGCTTGCTAGACGAGAGGAGATAACTAAGTGGTATTCACGGAATCAGTGAATTCTGCAAAGACAGTCACTTAAATGTAGGCAACATTCTTCGCCGAAATAGCAACCTTCTCTGGTCCTGTATGTAATACTCTCAATTGATTAAGACATTAATTGGTTCAAAAGAAAGAAATAGGGAACATTACTGCAAGTGAATGCTCCTATTGAAAGTACTCCATATAAAAGTCAACATTGAAGAATAGGGTACCCCCCGGCATATCAAGAATTTAATATCTATCCTTCGCGCTTATAAGCACAAACAATATGTTTGTTTCCATCGCAGTCATAGGACCTGGCTTGCAAGTTGTAGAATGATGTAAATGCTAATAAGTCAGGCCAAGCCTGCTCGAAAAATGTACTAAGGCCTAGCAGCAGCCAAAAAAAGAATGTGAGAGATTAATTACATTGGTAGCTCACACAGGACGCCACAAGCTAAGCTTGGAGTGGTCTATAATGCGCCTGTTCTTTTTGTTGATGAGCATCATGTCCTCGAATTCGGCGTCCCATATCACGTCATTATCAGAAACACAATAATGCTGGACGTGAAACACAGACTGCATCGATGACCTCTCAAGTCCCACCTGCATATCGCCACATGAAATCTTAGGGCTTGCGCTCAACGAGCAAGTCAAGCAATCATAAAAAGATTGAACTCAGAATGAAAGGTAGGCAGAACTTACGACACTTAGTGCAAAAATAGAATCCTCCTGACGAAGCATTTCAGGTGTCCTTCTGTACAGTGGGCTGCTTTCGTCTATTATGTGACGGACCAGCATCCCGTGGTTTAAGTACGCAATTTCAGACCTCACCTGGTCGCAGCCCAATCCCACAGAATTTCAGCTTTGACAAGACTATTTGACCAAGGATGCACCAGGAAAGGAAAAGGATTTTGAATGTGAATAATAAGAAACAGCCAAGTGATGACTGTTGAGGTATGCTTACCAGCTTCAACGACTGAGTGGCACGAAAGAAAGACCCAGATCTTGTAAGCGTATTGTACTTGTAAGTCAAGTCAACTTTGACATCCACAAGCTCGCATGGTTGAGGCCCAGCCAGAACATATCTTGCCATAAAAACCCTACACTTCATCGATTAGCATCTGACATTCAAACGCATGAAATCGGGCAATACTCGGAAGAGAGGAAATTTGCAAGAAAAGGCGTCCACTCTTACTTTGTGGCAGAGGCGGTATCCACCTTCTTTCGTCGTTGAGCCAAAGACGGGCAGATTAATGCAACAGTTGAGCACCGTACTGGTTGTGAAGGCTGCGACAACCTTGCAAATACTGCAATGTCACATAAGTCTTCAGTGGTTCACTTTTATGCTCTCATCGGCTGATAATAAGAGGCTGATTTAAACTAGAGCTTAAAAAATACAACACAAGTCCAGAAGTGAACAGTAGAATACCTGCACCACTCAAAAACACAAAGATGAGCTGGGCAAAGAGAGCGTTGACATTCGCAAGCACCAACGTGTAAGGAGAGAGCGGAGCTATCTCGGGCTGCAAGCCTGTTGAAAGAGAGAGGCTAAACATGAAGACTTCAAACAGCGACGTCCATGATAAGCTAAGGCCTCCTGAAGTAACATCCCCTGGAAAATTTAATACACGAGACATTAGCACAGAGACCTCAGTCAGTGGTACAATGCGCTTCGATCATGCAAAATAAGGAGCGAGCTGAAAGCTGAAAGCGCGACACTGACCGGAGGCGGCATCGTAGAAATTTCGAGCTGTATCATCGAAGGCCAGTCCTTGAACGTCAGGCAAGTAAAGAAACGTGAAAATGACACTTAAGAGCACGGGTGCTACAAACATTGCAGTAGCAAACTCAGGCAAGGGCTTTTTCAGCATGTAGATATAGAAGTCGTAGATTATGTAAAATATTCCGATATCTTCCTGCAATATCTCAAAGTTATTCAGGCCCTGCATGCCTCGAAACTCCGGTGCATCTGATGTTTTGAAAGTTTCAAATTCGTCATCGCTATCAGTCTCATCATCTTCGTCGCTTATTAGAAAGTCCATCACTTCAGCAGCCTTCGATGATACCATCGTTGCTGTAGCTTGAACGGTTTCTGTCACCGACTCCACCACCTGGCTGGACACCTCGTCCACCTGAGATGAGACCTAATGAATTGCACGAAGGAAGAGTTAGGGTGAGGGGAGAAGATAAAACGCATTTAAGGTCCATCTTATGGTTTCTTTGATGGATACATGTCCATCAATAAGTAGGTTGACTAACTCATAGTGGTTCGTCATCCAAATACTCATGATTGTAACGAGAGCAACGTTATGAGACAACTACTGAACAGCATGCAGATCCCCACAAATCAGCGCCCTGCTATTGAGACTATCAAGTGCACCCAGCACAACATGCTACATGCAATGACCCACATTTAATGGTGCACACACTGGTGCACACCTGCTGTTGAAGTCGGAGTAAGGAGTTGTTATGATCTATCATCGAATCATGTATTCCCTCAGTAACCTGGTCGACAATATTCTGCCCTACATCCATGGCCTCGCCTGCAGCCCTCGACACCGTTCCAGAGACTTGGGTTTGCAGCGAAGCTACCTTTTCAACTACGGCACTGACCTGCTCCACGACTTCATCTGGAAGAACTTCCACAACTGGATCCACAACTTGTTCTTTCAAGATTTGTGCTGTTTCTAGAACAGCTCTTGCTGGTAATTCTGCCACCACAGTTGTAAGTTCAGCTACTACAGGTATCTCTTTGACCATCTCCGGGAGATCCTTGACAAAGTTTACAGCAGGATGCTCAGCAATTTTCGACGGCATCTCAGCGACGAGTTTCAATGGAGACGTAAGTGAAGTTTCAAGCTTTTCAGTTTCAGAGCTTGCAAGTGCAGGGGAACTCAGAAATTTGACTCTACCGTCCTCGGTTTGAGCCGATGCTGCACTCCCATTCAGAGCCGGTCCCTGAGATGTTACATCATTTGATAGCTTCGGTCGTAAAAGTCGAGGCAACGAAGTAATGATACCAATCCTCCCTTTTCTTTGCTTTATATGACCGTTCATTTCATTCATGTCGAATTGCAATTTTTGACCACTGGCAGAGATATCTTCACGTGCAGGTTCCGATGCAATAACATCTGACGAAGCCGCTGACATAGAACCAGCTGTGCGTGCAGGTCGCTCCGCATTTGATCCTGGGCTTCTGACCCAAGTAGTGTCCGTAGTCGACGAAGTGCCTACAGATATAATTTAAATAGGTGAAAAGTCCATTGAGGTCACTGTCATCCCATCTATAGACCAAAATAAGGAGCGCAACTGTGAAGCCCTCGACAAAACCTTTAAGAAGACATCATTGCATCATCACATAAGAAAGCACACCTACATCAAAGTTATACAAGTAGATGGTAAAGGTTGAAAAGAGGTGCTGAACAGAAGCTACATTTGGGCTCTTGCGTTCCTATGCTCGATGGTAGAATCAGGAATGCAAGAGACTTACCTTTCAATTGTGAATTCTTCTGTTTTCCTTTTACATCATACGCTTTCAGCCTACGCAAAGAGGATTGCACTTCGCTGGTAACTGCTGCAGAATTCACATCGTCTGCAATTGCACTGGAGTTCTCACTGAAATCTGCAAATACCTCAGGGTTTGTGAGAACAGTTGCTGCAACCGGAGCAACTTCCTCAGGATAAAAGGTCATAGGTGGTGACTCGGAAGCAAGATTCGGCATTCTCTTTCTCCTACCCCGGCTGCGTCGCCGTTGCATTGCTGGCTTCGTATTTCCAGTTCTTACACTGTCGATTCCTCCACTGACATGGTTTGCAGGTTTACTGTCCGAGGAATGTGCAACACTTTGCGATGGACCTGCTTCTACGTCCGCTCTATTCTGCTCCAACGAGTTTCTTGTTGTCCCATCTTTTTCACCTCGAGTTCCTATATCTTCAATTGCTCCGTTCTCTGCTTTACTGGCACCATCTTGGCCCTGAGAGTCCTCGAGATTGGAGCTAACATAACTGCGAGTTTCATGACCACTACCGTCGAGTACAGCTATTGGTTCAACCTTATGATCCTCTGGTGACAAATTTAAATTCCCCACGTCAGACTTAGGCTCAGTCACCTGGTCGCAGTGTACATCAATTCCACCAGTTGATTTATCATTTTTGACACCCTGGTTGGTCGAATTGCCACCTTGACTTGGCTGTTGAAACTGCATTCCATCCGAGTTATGCTCTGATGTTCCATCTGAATGATATTGATCAACCACGGATTCCTCTTGATTTTCATAACCTGTGCTATCGCGCTTATTTAGCTGATCTCCATATGCTCCTCTTAATGGCGCTCCCTGGTCGTCGCACTTGCCCTAAGTAGATTGAAAAGTAGATGAACAATTTTAAAATTCAAACAATATATGTTGCATTGGGACAAACAACATATCTTGCAAAATATCGTACATGATTGTCATTGACTGAAACAACTATGGAGGCAGAAGGTTGCAAATTACAAATGTCAACGGAAGCTGAAGCACGATTCTTCGCCGGCATAAGAATTTGATACATAAATTCGCTCCTTAACGAAGAAATCATGAAAGCAATGCACAATGCCACTACGTATATATCTCATAAATTAAAGAGACATCCAAGCAATTGCAAGTCACTTACCATATCCTTGTCATCCTGTGATGTTTCATCAGGAGTCCACCTCGACTGCCTCTTAGATCTGTTCCCATGAATCGCACCTGAGTATCTACCAAGCCCAGCCTGAGCTACTAATCTCACAGAACCTCTGCATTCTCTCGTGATTCCACGTGAAGCTATGCTCTGCTTCCACCTTGAAAGAGATACAGGCACGATGAGATCGCGTCTCTGATAAGGCCCCGCCGGTCTAACGAACACCGATGCCATCGAAGACATGACTCTCATAAGCAATAATAAGAACTTCCTAATAAACTAAAATGCTATACACTCATACCGAAACAGTAACAACCTCTTCACTACACCAAATCACGCGCTCTGACGAGAAAATTTATCACTAGCCATTGGACGTTATGAGAAATTCAAGAACCTTCCACTCAATTCTAACGCCGGAAACTCTAGATTACGTACTGAATCACCTGATCAGATTCCAAAGCCACTCTGTAACAGGAAGACAGCTCCTTCAATAAAAAACACAATTGACACGTTACGAAATTCCGCAAGAAACTTCCTGCCCTCAACAAATGGTTCACATTCTAGAGAGTGAGCGCCGAGGTACCGAACAGTAGCTTCGCGACCTCTAGAATGCAAAATTTGACGCCTAATCGAAAACTGATAGCGGGATGAGAGTGGACACTGCAGCTCTAACTTACACTGACATCGAAATAATTGCGAATTCGGATTTCAAGACATTCGAAAGAAAAGTAAAGAGATGGATTGATCGACTGGCAAACTTCCAACAAAATTGTGGCAAGTGGAAGTGCAGAGCACAGCGGCAGCTGCTTCAGCTGCTGCCTGCTTCAGGTAGGGTTAAGAAATAGCGCCATGTGGCGCCCGATGGAGCTGATTTGTTAAAAGCAAAAAGAGGAGAGTAACGAAGACTGGGCCCTAGAACAAGTCAGTGGACTGGACCTGCTCGTTCGCTTGCGAACAAATGGCCCACCACCACCATAGCCAGCACCTGCCTCTCGCTTCTTTTCTTTCGGAGACACCTCATGGAGCTTGTTTCTTTCTTTTCATCCAGCTTGTTGCCTTTCTCGTCAACTTTTAATTTATTTGGTAACTTTTCGTCACGTTATCATCCCTTTTCGTTAGCTATTTACCATCAGCTGTCAGTATCGTACCAGAATCACGCCTGCGTTGTGGTACCGTGGAGTGAGGTAGACGTGCCATGTGAGTCTGTTTACCCGTGGGAGGACACGCCCATGACCGCGGTGTCGAACCTAGAGTTCTTTACTTCGGATGCTTTCACTTTGAGAAACCAAATTTTTGAAGATAAGCCGTTTGACATCCATGTGTCCAACCTGTTGAGGTCGGTATAAATAGAGTGTTCGTTCAATCCATTTTTTGGATGTATGTCAAGTTATTATGTGTGTCAGTAACATCCTCGTATATTATATATATTAGTACGTCCTCACGTAGTCGTCACACTCATACAAATAGTTTCTAGTATTTATGTGGTCATAAATATTTGGAAATTTAAGATCTCGGGATTCGTCGCTCCAGTTCGCAATCCAATTGTTTTCCACAACTCTATTCAAAAATTCGCTTTTAACGACACCTCATGCAGCCCAATCCGACCTACGGTTTTCCATATCACAATGTCACAAAACAAAACAAGCTACCTAGTATCTTAAATAATAGACTAGTAAGTCATGTGGCTCATACAAATATATTCCAGTATTTTTGGGGCCATAAATACTTTGAAATTGAACATCTTGGGATTCGTTAATCGTGTTCGTTGTCCCATTGTTGCCCGCACCCCCCACGTAAAAATCCGCTTCCAACAACACCTTGTGCCCCTCGATCTGAGATCATGATGTCACTCGCCAAACAAAAAAAAAAAAAAAAAAAAAAAAAAAAAAAAAAAAAAAAAAAAAAACTATCTACCTTAAATAATAGACCAATACGCCTCCGAAGTGTTGCCATGCTCACACAAATATGTAGGTCATTTTTGTAATTTCTCGTAATTTGGAGGCCATAATTACTTGAAAATTTAATATTTGGGGACCGGCTCCACGATCTGATTTTTTCCCAACAACTCAAAAAAAAAAAAAAAAAAAAAAAAAGAAAAAGAAAAAAAGAAAAAGGCTTTCAAAGACAACTCGTCCACTTCGACTGACAATACCCCATATCATAATGTCACGTCGAAATTTTAAAAAAAAAAAAGAAAAGAAAAAGAAAAAAGAAAAACTACTTGCCTTAAATGATAGACTACTATGGCCCTCCGCGTTGCTACAGATATATTATCTATAAACAAATTGGTCTTGTGATTTCTGGTCATGTCGTGGCCATAAGTTTGTCAATATTCTATATATTGGATGCGTCAAACCATTTTGTGCTCTAATTCTTTTCTACAACCCTACAAAGAAACAACCTTCCAACGACACCTCACGCAAACCGATCCGGCCGACGGTTCCCGAGATCATAATGTTACTCGCAAAACAAAACAAAACTCAATGCCTAAATTAATAAATGTAGCTCTAAACAATGTGATTCTCACGTAGTTGGGTTCTCTTATTTTTATGCTAGATCTAAATTTAGATAATTTTAATAAATTTTGGTGCTTTGGGGGCTTTAATTACCTAAAAATTCAATATCTCGTGCTCTGTCAACTCGTTTCACAATCTAATTGTTTTTCATTTATCTACCAAAAAATCTGCTTCATACAACACGTTATGCGCACAGATGCGACCGGCGGTATTTGAGGTCATAGTCTCACTCGCAAAACAAAACAAACTATTCACCTTAAATAACATATGGTCAATTTTCCTAAATATATCATAGATTTGGTGTGGTGCATGAGGTAACATTTGATGAGGTGATTGTAGTGTCAACTTCCTATGCCAACGTGATGCCTTTCAATGGTTCATTCACGGGGGTTAAGGTTCACGAACTTTGTTACATGAGTATGAGTATGCTCAAGGGTCATTTATGCACCACTAATTACTATAGGCTCATTGTCATTTTCTGAGATGGATCCAATTCATAGCCTACATTTAGTGGTAGAAACCTTGCTTGATCAAAGATGTACTGACATTAATTTACAGAGATAATCACAACAGATTAGACGTAATTACTCAAAACATGAAACGGAGCTTTTAAGAAGTGAGAATCAATCAAGTTTCAAAGGGGGGCAAAGGGGGGCAAAGGCTATGTCCACCTCGAGGGCAACGAAGCCACTTTGCCCGTCTCCGTGTGCTGCAGTTCTCGGAAGAAGAAGAGGACGAAGAACATTCTCAAGCTCAATAATTTTCAGGATGTGTGCAGCGATGCGTACGGTCGCCGGAGATCCGCATCGAACGCTTCACGCCTCGTCACTCAAGCTCACTCAAGCCTCCTCATCCTTGTCGTCTTCTTCGCCACAGACATTGCAGTTTCCTTCGACCCGATCGTGGAGTGGAATTGACAATTCGGCATCGCAAACTCTGCACAAAGAGCGGCTCATTCTTGCAGCAGCCACCATGGCCCCTAAAGGACCGGTAATGTCAATTTTCAAATCCCCTGTGAACCGACTACATTGAGCTCCCTGGACGCTCTCTTCTCAGGCATTGACAATTAGCCTTCGATTGGAAAAGCTTTAAATCGGATTTAAGCGGCCATGGCTCTTAACGCTTGTTATCGATTTTTCAGATTTTCAGTTCTTGATTAGATTGAGCTCCCTGACGATTTGGACATCTTACTTTCCCGGCAATGCAATTAGCCTTCGATTGCTTATGCCCTAAACTGTGGAGTATTCTTCAACCCTAAGCAATGTTTCATGTCGCTGTGTATGCAAAGAGAATAAAAACCGTCAAGTAAGGATCAGGTCACTGATTTCTTGTGAACTTTCTAGTGAAGTGAGCTCCCTGAACGTTCTTTCAATTCTGGCATTGACAATCGTCGATTGCATGAACCCTAAATTGGAGTTAAGTTTGCTCAATCCTTCAACTTTAAGCAACGTTACACACCTCCAATGTCACTGTGTAGGCGTCCAAACCGTGAAGTAAGGATCAGGAAGCTTGTGAGCTATTTTCACATTATATGCAACATGATAGTGAGAGCGCAGGATTGGTTACAAATTCGATGCAATTGAATTGGTATTAGAGATGAGTGGATGCTTGCTCTTATGCTGAATAAGGTATTCAAGCGATCAAATTGCAGGTCAGTTTTGAACGTAGTGAAAACTGATTGTGAGGACTGTGTGTGCAGCAGGGAGGGATGGCGAGAACTCTGAAAGAGAGGCTCCGCGATGGCGAGCAGCTGTATGGAGCTTTTTCAGTGAGCTTCTCGCCAGTGGTAGCGGAGATACTCGGATGGGCGGGGTACGACTACGTGGTGGTGGATATGGAGCATGGACCGGGAGATACGATGGCAGCTGTGCCGATGTTGCAGGCGCTTGCATCGACAGGAACTCCGGCCATCCTACGTCTCCCTGTGAACGATCCTGTTTGGGCAAAGAAAGCTCTGGACCTCGGGCCTGCAGGCATCATGTTTCCAATGATCAATGATGCAGCTGCTGCTAGGGATGCAGTGAGGTCGTGCCGCTACCCTCCAGCAGGTGTACGAGGTGCTGCGTTTCCCATTGTTCGAGCTGCTCGCTACGGCTTGGATCCTGATTACCTCAGCCGCTGTGAGGATGATCTTCTCATCATGTGCCAGGTACATCTTACAGGATACAGTAGCCCTGAAGTTGATCGTGATCACCGCGGTGCTAACCTTGTACCTTTGGCTGCTTCGACTCGGCTATGGCGGACAGGCCATGACCGGGGAATGTTTTATTTGACAGAACTTGTATTCTAACACAAGAGTTTCCATATCGGCGGGAGTTATGTTTCATTCAATCTTACCAGTGGAGCTTTGAATCTCATATTGAAGCTCACATTTGACAGTGGTAAGCAATTACTATGCAGTTGGAGTCGCAGCAAGCTGTTGAGAACATCGTGGAAATTGCTGCTGTGGATGGTGTGGATTGTATTCAAATGGGACCTTTGGATCTTCGTTCAGACATGGGCTTGTTACGGGTGCCTGACGATAAGAGACCATCCATGTTGCTGAGGTAAAGAAAGGAATTTATTTCGTGCAGTTGAGTTTTTGTGCCCTCGCTACGATTGTTTACACACAGGTTTCTGGCAGGGAAGTTGAGATTGCTTTGAAGTCTTCGGGAGTGTTTCTTGGTGGATTTGCAACCAACGACGATCCGCCCTCGAAGTTGCTGAAGCTGGGCTACCACATGGTTGCTGGTGCAACTGATGTTGTTCTTCTTCGAGATGCTGTTCTTGCAGACGTTCGAAAGGCCAGAGACGATACCAAGGCTGCCTAATCGGTAAGGGTTTAGGGTTTAGGGTTTGAGGTTTACAGTTAACCTGACCCCTTGAAGCTTACACAGTGTATTAACTGCGGCCTGTTGACACACCAATTTATCAACTGCGGCGTAATTCGATCTACCAGAAGGCAATGTCCGTAGACGAGCTCGACTTTTTGTATGCAAGTGAGAATAATAATTCTTCTGTGATCAACAAGCGGTACTGTGGTATGTGCAGGTGTATGGGAATTGTAGAGTACGTAGGTTTTTCGCGTTTGCTCTTGGTTGTTCATGCAAATGTATCTAACGAATCTATCGTTGTATTCATTATCGTTTTTGCACATACCTTTATACTTTGTCGCTGCCTCAACTATGATGTCCTCACTTCATCAACACTTGGTTGTCTGTCATCATTCTCATAAATTGTTAGTTAGCTTTTAAACTTCAGATTAATAGAGTTGATTTTCAGTCTTAATATCTGTACAGAAGCACAAAAGAGTTGGAGTGGCAATATTTGTTATATTGAAGGATTCAAATACCAACACATTTTTTTGTCAATAGTATCCTACATACTCTGCTCGATAAGAAGATTGGTCACTTTTATTCCAAATACACCCTTTGTAGCAAAAATTCATAAAAATATTATCTGGTTCAAATAAAAGCCTTGCAATGGCAAAAAGTACTAAAAAATCCAAAACAAGATCCTTTGCAAGCAAATTGATGCCATACTTTCAAAACACCTTCAATTAAGTCAAAGTTTCTATCCCTAAAACTGGACTCTAATCTTAATCCATATCAAGAAAAATAGTCAAAATCCAATGGTGGATGAAGGAGATACAACTTTGCATAAATCATGTAATTTTTTTAGTTCATAAGCTTCTGGCTATTTTGATGTAGATGTACAGTAATGTTGTCTCAAATCAAATAATTATTTTAATTAAATACTTCTCCAACTAAAAAGTTGTTAGAATTCATGATAAGATCATAATTCAGTATAAATACATTATGAAAAACAATTTTGATTTCGCGTAATTGGCTTGCAATGGTAAAACATGCTTAATGTTTTTAAGTCCTAATAAAAGACCTCTCTCCACCAAGTTGCATGTCATGATTTGTTGGATGGGTTTGCAGTTTTTATTACAAAAAACTTAACCTAATTTAGAATTCAACTTAAGTGACTATGTCAAAAGTAGACTTTCAATGATGAATTTATGGCTCTTCAAAGTTTCGACCCTTCATATATAGTGTTGTTTTTAAAATAACCCCTAAAGGTCCAAGGGGTTTGGAGAAAAACTTAGAGCTACTTTATATACCGGCCCACCTGACCTTGCTTATATAGTAGGCCTGGGGCCTATTTGTTAAGTGTTAATATAATCAACAGGTATTGAAAATCTGTAAACACATGAATCTCACTTTTTGCAATGTTCCTCCTCTGGCTGTGGCCGTAACTGCTTGCCTCCGTCACCTTTGCACGCTCTAATCACATATTCATATCAGACTCACTCTCTTCATCTAACAATGGCTCAAGAGATTGAAAAATGATACCTGAAATGCTACTGTAATAAGGTAATAATAAGTTTTCTACTCCTATACTCCTCCTGCTAGATTAATCACGGTGTAAGTTAGTGGGGCCAAAGGCAGGTCAGAACCAGGCTTGCCACGCAAACATGCAGATACATACACCTCATAGCACTCACTTCTGATATCTCAGAAAATCTGTAACTTCATATCCATAACTTCGGCCGGATATGACTGAAACAGATGCCGATACAATCCCAAAATCCAATTTCGAATATATAAATTTATGAAAGTCACCCACTTTACACTTCTGCAACTACATTCCAAATCACATACAACCAGAGCCATGCAATCTGTAACCATTTGCTTGATAACATCCATGGCCACATCACACAAAACTATGGGAAAGAGCGATGGTACTCTGCAAAAACGAAGCTAAATATTGATCCCATGTAGACAATAGCCGTGAATAATGGTGGCACTCCTTCATGGATATGGAGATTCTAAGCCTGAAGTGCAGCCTGCAATTGATCGATGACATTTGCATCCACTTTGAAAGCAGCTTGCAGCACAACATCGTCAATTCCCGAAGCAAAGATGTTACCAGGCAAGGAAATGGTCCCAGGATTGGAGCTGCTGAAGGCCGCATAGGCAATCGCAGTATGCTTGCCCAGATTGATCTGATAATGCACTAAGCCTTTCGGAAACACAAACACATCGCCAGGATATAACACCTGCGTGTAGAGCTTGTTGCTGGAATCCACAAGGCCGACATGGAGCTTCCCTTGCGCCAACGTCAGAACCTCCGTCCCGCGCGGGTGCGTGTGCAGCGTGTTAATGCCCCCCGGTCGATACTCCAGAAGCGCCGTGGACACTCCGAGCCCCGTGAGCGCCGGAAAGACCTCGCTGTTCACTCGCTTGATGGCGTACTTCGCCGGCTTTGCCAGGCCTGTGCCGTTGCGAAGGATTTGCGAGGTGAAATAGTCGCCCGTGAGAGTGCTCTTGTTCGTGCCGGCGGGAACGAAGAAGTCCGTCGTTAGCTCCGGGTCAGATGCCAGCACGCTGTGAACGAGCGCCACAACGAGCAGCACCAGCGCCATCGCCATCTCCCTGCATGTCATTACTGCACCGATAATTATCAAAACCCCGATCGATGCGCTGCATGTTTCGATATCAGATGAAGCCAAATGAAATGAACTCTTGTTCAATCGTAGCAGTAAATCCAATTACGAGGTTAGAAAGCGGAATAAGGAGATTAGGGTTTAAGGCTCCGATCAGTCTGCAGTACGTTTCTTGTACAAATTAAGTAACAATGACATCCATAGCAGGTTCAATCAGAAGCAAAGTCTCATGCATGCAGCTGAAACTGAATAAAAAACTAACAGAAGATTCTAATGACAGCAAACTACCTGACGAATCGAGGATTGTTTCAATCGAGAGAGCTCCTTTCGATTGTCTGAAACCTCAGAGAGTGAAAATTAAGGTACCGCAGCTAAAATTGGAACAAGAGCTCATTGTCCGAGGTCGTCGGATTGACGACGATAAGGGAGTCCGCTGCTCAATCCCGCCCGTTTCTGTACGGCTGCCATGAAAGCTAATGGCACTTCAGCCACTAAACTTCGAACACAAAAGGAGAAAGGTCCCCATCGAATTCGGGTCGGTTAGACATATGGTAAATGCCATTCAAGGATATCTGGAAGACTCTTATTATAATACCCCAAAAACTAGAGGTGAGGACAAGTGTTGAGCAAGATATCCTGGATTCAACACTGTAGTAGATTTGAAATATCTTTACATGCCTCGTGGATATCTCAAATCCAATACATCGTTCATTTTTATATACATACATAGTCAACATTGGTGTGTGGACATGACTCTCGACTGATATCATTGATGGCATGTGATGGCAATGACATGGTTGTAAGGTAACGTAGATTGCGCTTTTCTGTGTTTGCAACGTTTAAATGTGTTGAATTTCTTTACAGGATGTCTGCTTGAGCAAGTTGAAGCAAAATTAGCGCTTGAATAAACTAAAGATGATTATATGCAGAGGTCTCAGATTCGATGCTTCCATAGCTTGCGCAGCCCTCGTCCTCCTTCCGAGGGACCCAACAATGAATTCGCAGCAAAAATCAGAAACGTCATGAAGAAATTGATCTTACGTGCCACGCGAGAAGGAGATTAAATATCTTTGCTCAGGACACATGGAATTGAATGTAATGCTCTGTTTGAAATTGATGCATTCAAGTATTCGAATCTGTAAATTGACTTGCTAAGATATGTTGTTTCTGAAATCAACAAGATTCTGCATTAACTTAGAAGTGTATTGTGTTGTGGATATGCAAACTATAATTGAAGTCTGTTTGATGATGACTTTTTGCTTTCATAATTATAGTGGTTTACTATCATTTCTAATAAGTTATAGCTTTTTACTTTCCAGCTAAAAAATAAAAACACAAGCAATTTTGAATTTACTTGTTTGAACATGATCGCTTGAATAATTGGATTTCTGAATCTCTTTAAAACCCACTTGGTTGGAAATGTTGTTTCGATTTTCAACAAGATTTGTACATTAAGTCAGTTTATTCTAGGAAGTTCATTTACAATAGGTAGATTGTATTGTGAATTGAATATGCAAAAGTTTGTTTTGACGGTGTCTTTTTCCTTCGATGATAATGGTTCAATTTTTGGCTTCTTAATTTCCAACCGTGAATAGATACACTCCATTTACTTTCATTACAATATATCTGATATATCCAATACATCTGATATTGTATACTTATGCTTATTCTGAAAGTATAGTTGGAAGAGCAACTTCTCTTACAACTATGCTTTCAGAATAAGCAATACAATACAATATACTTGAAGTGATGGGTTTAAACATCATCACTGTGTTTTGGTATCAATGAATCAATTGTTAAAGTGATGAGGGTTAAACATCATCACTGCGTCATGAGACCAAGGTATCAATCAACTTTCAAATTTTTGAACCTTGTTCTTGAGCCTTTTGAACTTCTCACCAATCTTGTCTCTTTACAAACACGTTAATCAGTCGTAGCCAACAGATAGGTGATCCTTGTTGCGTAGGAATAGATAGCAATGAACATGTAAAGTATTTGGCGTTCACGCGCTGGGTATACTTTACATATTGTCATTGCATGTTGGTCATATTCAACTTTTCAATCTTTTGAGTCGCAGAATAATGATCACCATTGCGTTGTTTGTCATGGTCCACACATAGAGGTAGATTGGTCTATTGTCACACTTTGAATAGTTCTATCATTGCTTAGTCTCTCCGAATGAAAAAAGACAATGCGCCCCCTCTCTATGCCACCATCAATCTCTTCGTATGGATAGAGATAACGTGCCCCGGCCCCTCTGTGTACCTCCTCTAGCCTCTTATAGATCAAAAGCTCCATGTGTTTTGTCAGTGCCTTTGAATCTTGTTATTTATTACATACTAATTTCCTAACTAATCCAATTGTAGTAGAGTGCAACAGTTCCCTCTAGTGGTCAACATTTAGCCTACAAGTAAACTACCTCAAACTCATCAAGTCATTGCTTAAAATTAGTTCTGTTCATAACAACATTTTGAAGCATTGCAATCAACTCAATCAACCACCAAAACAATGCCAGTCAGTTATGCTCAAATATAAATTTGATGTTACTCTCCTAAATGATGTTATTTGAATTGTGTAGGATTTCAATCATTTCATATCAAAATACAACAGACATCATAGTTCATTCCTTACACATACTTTTGTTACAATTTAACTTCCAAATGACAAGTTTAACGTGATGTGTGTAGAATCACCAATTACTCTCAAATGCTCAAGATTGCGGCGATTCTGAAGCACTTTCATTGACCTGCTTTGGAAAGGAAACTTCCATACATAGAGTCCTGCGATTTGTGTGTAGGTGCGATTTGTGTTTTTGTTGGTTCCCTTGGATTGGAAGGGAGTGAAGGGTTGCGCCGGCCGAGGAAGTAGTGCAAGACCAAGGCGACGCGCGCGAGTCCAGGCAGCAAGCTACCAGATGGACTCGCACCCGAGAAAAATGAGATTAATATCGTGGGGATCGATGATCCCCCATATCAAATATTAAACTGATAAGAACAGATACTACACTTGATCTTAGCCAAAAGGCCGAGAAAGGTATGCCTCTCCACCTTCACCTCGCCCTTCTTGTACCCCGTCCTGTTGCCACCGAGGAGTCAAAACGTACGGGATTATTATAACGTACACCTCCTTTGATTCACTTCGCAGGCCACATATTGTTCCATGAATTACTCGATGTCGCAGGCTTTGCATGAAGGCTCCTCGCATTGTGTTTTGATGGATTCACTTGCATTCTGTACCACGTTTTCTGCGTCAAGTTTTTTATTGGCGAAGATGGAATTGGATGCAGTACATCGGACTTTTAATCCAGAGTGGCTAGTGCCACGGAGATCGTGGCCAAACTGTTGCTTCCTCCTCGCACGTTGCCTTCAATTTGATTGGTGATGATTATGCTTTGCGCATGCCTAGAGGAGTAGTGCCAGCGAGTATATCCAAGAGTGTCTCTCGTCGGCCACATTCGAACCTCAAACTTCCAGTGTGCTCAATCATCGGTGATAGGATGTTTCATCAAACAATTTCAAGCTCCTAAAACAAGAGAGATCTTGAATATCGCTCTATTTCCACAGACGAACATTTTCACCGCTGCAGTATAAGCTATAAAACATGAGCCAGCTCCCATTCGGTCACTGGTCTCACACAGGTGGTCTCAACCCGACTTCATGTCATGGGCTCTGGAAACGTACTCTTCACTGGTTCTTAAGCGTGATTACTTCTTGAGACTACAGCAAGAATGAGCTATTCACAAGTTCTCGACAGCATGACAAAATTGTGAACGGCCGTATAACCCGAAGGAAGAGGTCATCTTCACCTACCACTATTCTATGCTGGTTTGCGTTTGAAATGGGTCCCTCGAGGGAGGGACGAGGGCTGCGCCTGCCAAGGAAGTAGTGCAAGACCAAGGCGACGCGCGCGAGTCCAGGCAGCAAGCTACCAGATGGACTCGCACCCGATAAAAATGAGATTAATATCGTGGGGATCGATGATCCCCATATCAGATATTAAACTGATAAGAACAGATACTACACTTGATCTTAGCCAAAAGGCCGAGAAAGGTATGCTCCTCCGTCCTCAACTCGCCCTCCTTGTACCAGCACCTCATTACTCGGCCAACGCCAAAATGTATGGGACAGCATCAGTTCACACTGCTTTCTGGTGTTACATTCCACCGCTCACATTGCTCTGATGCCAATTAGGTTCAAATCGTGTCCTTGTTGGTAAACTCACGCCAATTTGGAAGACTCACTCGCGTAGTATATGGTTTTGCAACTTGGAAACTATGTCGATGATGCAATTGGATGATGACGACGTCGAGGATTCAGAGCTTTTCGCCAAAGATACGGCCATGCAGAAAGTGGCCAAGTTATTGCCTCTGCCGGACTCGCTGGCTTCTTTAAAAAAGATTCGAGATGATTACGCCTTGCGTCTGCAGGTAGTCCATCGTTGTAAAGTATCGTAAACTTCAATTTTATCAAGGAGTGTATGAATGTATGAATCGTTATCAACGCGCAATGGCTTGGTTGGAACAGCGGAACGATGCCTTGCTTACATCGAGCGTCATGAACCAGGTACTCTCACACCAAAATGATCGTTCTCGTGAACCCTTAGCCCGTCACATTTGCAACTTTCATCATCGGATACCGGAACATCGTCGTTCTATCAATAATCCCAACGTGGACAGAAGCCTCATCGCACTCTATTCTATTTCCCGCCGACTATGTGACCGAAATTAGGGTTGAAAACTGGGGTAAGGCGCCCGTTTATGATTATTGATGATTCACTTTGTACGCCTGCTAGGTGGAATATACGAAAGCAGGAATGGAGGCTATCAGCCAAGCTCAACTCACGGTCTCCGAGTTGCGCCAGAATTTCCTCCTCATTAACAGGTACGCATCGATTCCCTGTGCATCATTTCATATGTTGATATGCATAATCAGTAAAAGAGCTGGACCTTCTTCTCCAGGTTATGCGATGAATGTAGAACAGTGATTGAGCACCATGATCAAATCAATCTCCTCAGCCATGCTCGCAACAACCTCAACAAGACTTACACCGTATGTTGTGCTCATCTCTGCTCGGTGCTTTCATCGAATCTGCAGCCAGTTGATCGCTTGACTGTTGACAGGACGTTCAAGGCATGATGTCGATCTCTACTCTTGCGGCCGACGCACGAGAGTCGCTCAAAGATGAGAAACAATTCTTGCAAACACTTGAGGTGCCCATAAATCAAACTTGTCGGCATTGGTCCGAAACCTCGCAATTTCTGGTCTATTGATGATGGAAGTTTTCTGATTCTGATAGGCGCTGACAGCCTTGGAGCAGAAGAGGCGATTTGCAATGGCTACGGTCTCAACACGCGTGGAGGAAGCCAGCAGATTGACGTATGGCATCATTCCATTCTCCGAGTTTCAAGTTATTTCAGCTAATATCTGCCAGGACTTATTCAATCTTTGTTTATGACCATGATATCGTCTCAGTGCCTTCTTTGACGAAGTTCGGGAAACCAGAACACTCTTTGAACAAACGTTGTGGAATCACATTAGCAACTTCTTTGAGCTCGCTAAGACAAGGTCACTTTCTCAAACTCAAAGTGAGATTCTAGAGTCTTTCTACATAATCAGATTGACGAATTTATGTAGTGATGTGGTGCTCCAAAGCTAACGATTATCGGACATCGTGTATGTGCAGCCCGCAAACTCTTGTTCGAGCGATATGGTAAGAAAATTCTTGGTCTGCTCCTGCACTTGGGTACGGGTATCATTTTCATCGAATAGAGTTGTATTTAGGTTTAGAGCTCGATTAAGTTCTTGCAATGATCTCATCGTGATATTGACTTGTGTGTGTCGGCATGGTTGTGAAAGCGTGGTCGAAATGCAGGAGATTGCCGACCAATTACAAACAGAAGAAGAGCAAGCTACGGATAATGTCAGCTCCACAGACTCATCTCCAAAGCCTGGGGAGGGAGAGCTGCCAATTCCAAGGTTGTAATGCTTACTGTTATCGTATAACATAGTGAAGTATGATCAAGTGCACAGTCAAGCCGAAGAAAGCAATTCAGTTTTTCTGGTTATTCGAATCCTCGTAGTGTGAGAATGAGAATTCGATTCATAGAACATCAGGACTTAAGTTGGCACCCTTTGTTGCGGGTGGTATTGGGTGTTTCTAGCGTGCTAGCAAGACGATCAAGTTTGGAAAGAGAAAGCTTACGAAGAAGCATATCATTACCATCACGAGTTGTTGCAGATCAAGCACGTCGAGCCGGGTTTAGTGCAGAGATTCCTACCTTAAGAAGGGGATACAAGGACCAGTGCTACGGGGAGATTCAAAACGCAATCGAGAAGAGGTTCACGAAGCTTCTTGACGAAGTACGTTATCTCAATCCCGCTGAGTAAGTTCTGTTATTGCAAAGCTTGTGCACATCGTTGCGGCCACACTAGACTTGCGGTCGACAGTTCAAATGACCATCAACAGTATCCTCCTGAAGATCTCGCAGTTGATCACATGATGAAGTGCAATGCTGCATATTTACATGTGAGATGCAGCTGGTTGCAGGCGACTTACAAACGGCGCTGGAGCAAGCAACACTGGTGAGCCTTTGCCAAATCAATCTTAAGAATCTCCTTTGCAAAAGAATTCAAGCCTCCTGAGAACAACGTGAATGCTTGCATGTCGATGAAGGATAGGTGGCAAATGAGTTGGCCGACAACTTCGATTACGTAGCTCCTTGTTTTCCCCCCAGGTTTGATTCCATGCATGCTAGCTCATGTTACGTAATTCTCGTTAAGAAAACGAGAAATAAAGTGTATTCGGTTGCTGCAGATACGAAATCTTCCAGGTGATTGTGCAGTGCTATACAGAGCGATTTATGCAAATGCTGCATAAGTTGAGTGCAAGAGCGAGTGACTTGACCAACCAAGAGATCTTAATGGTAAGCCTCTGAAATCTTGATTGCCTGTTTTTGACAGCCACACATGCCTGAATCATTGCTCGAAGTGCAGATTACGGAATGGGTTGTTCGCTACCAAGAGAAGCTGCTGAGTTTGGGAGTGGAGGAGATGCTTGCTTCGGTGTGTGCTGAAAGCGGAGCTATGGATCCTCTCTTCCAAACTTACATCAGTCGCATGAAGATTACCATGCAGGTTTGCTCTGGCAAGAGAACGGATTACTTTTATTAGGGTTTCATGAGTCACCTTTCTTGATGTAAATGCTAATGCAGAGAATGTTTACGAACATCATGGATGCTGACAAAGTGAACCCTCCGAAGAGAACCGAGAGTGGACGATTATGGACACCGGCGGGGGTGGACCTCTTCCGCCTACTTAATGAGCAAGTGAAAGTTGTTCAATCCTCGAGCACTGACCTTATGCTCTTTCATGTTGCGGTTGCCATCAATCAGGTGCTACTTCAACCATACAAAAGTAGCTTTCGACCACAACTTGGAACATGTGATTGATGAGGGTTTGGCCGGGGATGCAGCTGATGCAAGAGTTTCAAAGATCGGAGAAGGAACGTTTGGAACAACCTCCTCTACTCATCGGTCTCGAGATGTTATGTGCCATGGTAAGCATGATTTCTCGAAGACAAGAAACAGCGATTGTGATTCTCTTTGACTAATTAGGGTTGATGTCATTGCAGGTGAACAACAACGTCAAATGCCATGAAATGACCAACGACATGAGCACTTCGATCCTCGAAGACATGCCTCTCTCTTACGTAGAGCAGGTTCAATCCTTCACAAAATAATGCTATTCAATGCTTTCACCTCTCATAACAGTGATCATGTTTGTTGGTGTGATTATTCTAGGTCAGCTTCGATGATGTTTCCCAAGGATTCCTTGCAGTTGCCAAGGTAAATAGCTGGTTTCTTTTCTATTTTCCATACTAGACTATGAGCTACCAACGATAGCAAGTGAAGAGTACATTATGCAGTGTGCAGTTCAGCAGAGTGTAAAAGCTATCTTCGAAGATCCGGGTGTGAAGGAGCTACTTGCAAAACTGTACCAAAAAGGTAGGTTTATAGTGCGCTATTTCATCTCCGTCCTCACATTTTTCTCTACTCATCATGTTTGTGGGATGGCTTCGGAACCAGATTGGCTTGACTGCCTGGTGACAGAGTATCTGATACCCACATTCGAGGATTATTTTGAGGATATTGAATCGTAAGTCGTTTCCAACGTACGTCCCTTTCGTTCATTCTCTGTTGTAAAAGTATATTTATTCATTTGCGTGGCTGATTCTTATGTCAAGGTACTTGGAAGAGACGTACTTCAACAAATTTGTGGAGTTTTGCATCGAAGAAACAGTTGTGATATACATAGATCGACTTCTCCTTCAGGTCGACGCGCCTTTTGAAATTCTGTGAGTATTTTTATCCTTGTGATTGTTCAAAGATCCTTGAGTTGTTACTTTGGATGTTACTTGCAGAAAAACTATATGAAGGAAGAGATGCTGGAAAGGATGAAACGAGACAGGGAGTTGCTGCAATTGTACTTCAAAGAAATTATCAGTTCTTCCGTGAGTTTTCGATCAACATTAGAAAGTCAAGGATTATATATATTCCTGTAAGTGTTACTGAACAGTCTATTTTTTGTTTCAGAAAGTTGAGAAACGGCTGCAACCACTAAGTGATATATGGGAGGTCGCTTCCTCTGAGAGTGTTGATGCCTACACTTTGGCGTACACCAATCTCTTGCAGAATCATCCTGATTGTCCAGTAAGTCCAATCCGCATGAAAAGAATCTGTGTTTCATGTGATTGTGGTATAATTTTCTTCTTGTTTCTGATTTGTATCTTTGGTATGTATGGATCTGTGCAAAGGGCATACCTGAGGTTCTTACAATTGGGATGGTTATTTACAGCCTGAAGTTGTTGAGAAATTAATTTCCATGCGGATAGGCATTCCGTGGAAAGATGCAAGGGAGGTACGACTAACTTTGATTTGAAACACTGCTTTTTGCAATAAGGACACTTTCTCATGTTATAATTTCAGGATGTGCAAAGATTTTCAGTATCTATCAAACTTAAGTTGACAGATTCGTTTTCAATTCGAAAATGCAGATTGTAGCTGGGTGCAAAGAATTATACAATGCTTCACTTCACAATGGGCTTCCACCAAAACCTGGCCCCGTGTTCAGCAAAGTGACTATCCTCTCTAAGAAAAAGTGAAGGTATACAACTTCTTTTTGAAGATATAACATGTTTGTTATAACAATATCATTAGTTCCCCAAGTCCACACGATCTAAGTCTAACTCAATGTAATATTCAGGACAATGGAAATTCCAAAGCATAGAAGGTATGATTCACATTCATCATTCCGAAATTGATTACTGAATTTGATCACATCGTACATCATTGCAAATTATTGCACACTATTCCATTTTACAATGCACGGAGCCTCTGCACATGCTCAAGTTCGGTTTCATTCCTGATTATTCAAAGGCCAGTTTTTGTAATGATGTTTGAACCCTTGTTTGGACCAATTTTAAGAATCTGTCAACAACAGTCATCCATTCTTTTTGTTCAGCATTTCTGCAGCATTCCTCCTTTTAACACTTTTAACCCTTAAACGTCATATGCTGTCCTGATACCACACCCAAAATCTCTTTTAAAACTCCACTTTTAGCATTATTCTATTTTTAATTTGCGTGAGCTCTATTCTAAGAAAGTATAGATCTCTTTAAGGTGCTCAGTTTGGAATTTTAAAAATTCCATTTGGTATAATGGAGTGTAAGTTATGAGCAAGACTCTCAAAAAAAAACCCAACCCCTCGGGCTGGGTCTGACGTTTAAGGGTTAACATTCAGAATCCTTTTATCATCTCCTTCTCAGTTTATCATTCAGTTTTCGAGATTCATTCCAACAAATTCATACAGATTTCTGCGGACAGCCGGCAAGTAAGTAAAACAAGACAAGTCAACACCGGTCCGAGAACTCATTATTTGTATGTTGCCGAAATGAATCAATATAGACAGAAGAAAGTAAATGAATATTACTTACAAAGAGCGAAAACAAAATAAATCATCATCTATCACCCAGTGTCGTGAGTCTTCGCCTCGCTCGCACAAAAATACAATCGACTCTAGAATACTTGTACAATCAGCTGAAATTTGCTGATGCCTATGAATGAATGTCAAAAAAGAAAAAATCTGCACCCACACACACACACACACTCAAATCAGCACCAACTCCAACTTTTATAATTTCAAATCCACAAACATTCACAATGATGTAAAAGAATCTCACCAAAATTTAAATTGAAAAAAAAAAACAATCACGCAACCCTCATCCACGCCGAAAGCACCTGCAACACCTGCACCCAAAAACGAAAAGTATGCTCAACCAGCAATATTCAAATGCTCGTTCTTCGTTTGGTGAATTGCAACACTAATTCATGGATACAAGGGAGCATCTTCGAATCCAAAACAACATTCTAAGACTAAAACTGAACCATATGCTCATTGTTGGAGCTTGCATTACCTATTCATTCTTTGGTAGTCGGAAGGTGCGCTTCAAGTACTTAGAAGCAGCGTCATCACCACGATAACACAAAACTCGCAGCAAAGTATCCGGATCCGAAGCACTCCAATTGCCAGTCGTCGGAGGAAGAGTTGGCTTGGAACCACCTTTCCCACTTCCGTTCGCCGCATTGAACCTCTGAATAAGCTCATTAGTAGGAAGCGCGAACAGAGAAATGATCTCATTGGCAAGTGCCGCTTCTCGATCGACTTTCTCAGCAGGCAATCCATCACCATCGGCAATGAACAAATCCTTCAACCTCTTGAGATCATTCTTCAACCCAGCCGCATCACCCACAGTGAAGGATCGATTCGGCCCAGCGGCCATGACGACGAGCATCAGCCCTTCGAAGCAAGCGCGCATGAGAGAGTAGATCACCCGGTTTCGGAGCCGCTCGGCTGAAGACTCGGAGATGACCCCCAGTTGGATATCGAGCTCCTCGATCACGTCATCGATGCGGCCGGAGCCGTTCAGGTAGAGCCCGTCCCAGAGTACTGGTCTTAAGTCCACGAATACTACTCTGTAAGCTGCGATCTCCATCAGGCTCTCGATTCCTTCCTTGAGGAGCGATCGCGTTTGGTACAGATTGCTGTCCACTGGCTCGTCCATGCTTGGTTGCATCGAGAGATGGTGCGTGTCGGGCTCCGTCTGCCACCCGAATTTGATCTTCTTCTCCACGCTGTCGATCTCTGTGATGAGGTAGTGGAGCGTGTTCATGCGTATGCAGAGGTGTGGTAAGTTGTAGACTTCGTCGGAAGCTGGGCCTTTTCGTTGCGCCCCTTTCGCTCTGGAGGTTGTTTTCTCGCTCTTGCCCTTTCCTCCGAACCAGGACTTCTTCGTCTTGCAACGAGTTAGCGGCGGAATTGGTGGAATCAACGCATCCTTCGAGCCTGCAAGCAACGATTCAACACCACAAGCAAAAATTCACGTTCTTGGCGCACCGATCGAAGGTCCATCTAAATTGGATTTGATCCAACACGACAGGCACTAGAATGATAGCCCATGCATTTCCTCAGAGTGAATTTCACAATTCAATCCTTTTGAAGCATTGGGGTTCGGAATTTTGTTCAAAAATGAGATTCACACTGGAGCTTACCGCAGTTGCCAATTGCTTGAGTGGCGTATTCTTTGAGTGCGCCGTCTATCCCATTCACCAAGTCCTGAAGCAGATCCGGAAATTGCGATACTGGGAGCGCGAAGTACCCTTCTAGCGTTTCGTCCACGATGCGAAGGAGCTCCAACGCCGATGGGGCGTATCGCTCTTTCATCGAATCAGGCTCCCACGTCTGACGCACAAAACCAAAGCAGAAATATCAATACAAGATGCAGATGTCTCGTGAATAGAGTGTGATGGATGAGGAATGAATGAGGGGGAGTTGGCGTGCCTCTTGTTCGACGTTGCGGGTGACCATGTCGCTCAGGAGTTCCAGGCGTCCGTCGACCCATTTCCTGGCGAGGTCGCCGACAATTTTGTCGGCTTCGAACGGCGGCATTTCTCGAATGAGTCCCTTGCCTCCATCTTCGGCGTCTACGCCCTCTTCGACGACGATTTGGACCAACGACTTCTCTAGTTGACCAGCGGCTTCGAGGACTTGCATTGTGTCCGGCGTCAACGCCGTCACCCCGGACATATACTGCTTGATTTCCCGACTATAACAAGAGTGGAGCGTGACTGCAGCCACCCCGCCGGCATACGGATGCCAGTTCTTCAACGCCGGACTGTAGGTCTCGAGCTCGAGCTGGGCGAGCACCGAGGTTTCTTTCGCGAGCTGCGCCAGAATCGGCTCGTCGCCCGCTTTCCTGCGCACGTCCACATTCTCCATCATCTGCGCGAACGCTGTGCGAATAGAGGATCGGACGTAGACGTCGACGGTGTTGAGCACGATGTTGGGCGGCGCCTTCATTCTCTTCCGCTTGTCGGTGAAGATATCCTCGCCGATGATCTCCGCGCTCTGGACCGCCAACCCGAGCACCTTCGATAGCGGGCCCGCGGTGCCCTCGGGGAAAGAATCGTGATAAGCCAGGAGGCGCTTCTCAGCCCACGACTGGATGGCGACCAGAATGGCGTGCAGCAGGTTCCATTGCTCGGGGCGGCAGCTCCTGTAATCTTTCACGACTTCGCCCATCTGGCTCTCGGCCGCTCCGAGCAGGTCCACTTCGGTTTGCCCCGTGAGGATGTACTGGCGAAAGAGCACCCACATGAAGAGCATGTTGTGGGTTAACTGGTCCACTCCCAGCACTGTCCACGTCTTCTTGATCATCTCCATCAACTCGTCGAGCTCCTCGAGCACCGTGCCTTCCTCTACAGTGTCGAAGAGGCTGCCCAGAAGCGCGGCGTACAGGTTCGCGTTCAAGGGATACCCATCCACCCAATGTAAGATGTCCTCGTCAGTTTCCCCGTTGTAAGGCCGCGTGGCACGCGTCATGGCCGCGCTTCGTAGCGCTTGAATGCTCTCAGTGTTCTTGCCTGTGTCGGACGCCCGGCTGTACATCTCCTTCAAGCATTGGCGGAGACGGAGCGCGTCGACGCCGTTGGAGTCCCCCCGGACCAGTGGGTGCGCCAGTAGCCCCGCTTCCAGCACCCGCAGCTGCCTCTTTAGCCACCGTATGTGCTCCCCATTGTCAGTGAACGTCGAGGCCGGAATGTTCTGGAGGAGCTCGAGCGGCACGAGCATGAGCTCCGTTCGCTTGCTAGCCTGCAGGAATCGCATTGATCATCAAAACTATTATGAGCACCCAGCCTCAGTGTCAAACTTTTGTTGGCTGTGATGTGGGGGGTGCGCGGTGCGTACCTGGCCAGCGGCAGCACGAGAAAGGGCGCGCCGCGTCCGCATGTCCACGGCCTCAGGGATTAGCATCTGGTCACGCATGAGCTCAGCGGTGGTGCGAGCCTTGCTGCCCCTCCGCGACGCGCCTGTCTTCGCTTTTAGACCCAGAGCTTTCTTCATCCGGCTCGCCGCCACTGCTGTCAGAGATTTCTCGGGTTTCGAGCGCGCTGATCCCACACTCCTCGCACTCAATGCCGTCGTCCCCACTGCCGCCAGCAGAATCTCGTACGCCGATTCCCGATAATCATCCTCTGCACCAATCAATCAATCAAAATGAGCATCCCCTTGTTCTACACTAACCCCTCCAACGATCAAAACATTGCTACATGCCAATGCCATTCCATGTAACTTTGTCATACTTCGCATTGTTGCTCGTAAAATCCCGGTTATTGATGTTCAGCAACACAAACTCGATGCAGCTAACTGCGACTTGGCTAATGTAAGAATGAAAATAGGGTTTTTTCTGCTGCTCCTTCAAATACCTTGATTGCAAACCTTTACTCTTCCAAGAGGTTTCTGATTCTGTTACTTTGCTGAATTGAAGAAAGGTAGAGAGATCAATGAGATGGGTACCTGATAAGTCGACCTTGACGCGGGGTATTGGATTTCCGATTTCAGGACTGGACGTCATTCGCTGCCTGGAACCGTCCGACTGCGCCGAAGGCGCCATAGCTCCAAACACAAAACCTCAAAACCTCAAAAATGCGCCAACAAAAACTCTCTTGCGTGGTCCCAGCGCCTCTCTTCAGAAATAATTGCTGCAGATAGATGAGACGCAACAAAGTTGAAAATTTTAACAAGAACCAGAACACTTCCGAATCAAAAATCAACACCCGCAATAACATTACCTTCAAAACGACCTCTCACAGCTGGGTAATTGTTTAAGCGCGGGATTTAGATCAAGGCGGAGTTCATCTTCCACACCAAATCCTCCCAGTGTCGCCCATGGCAACCACACGCATTGCCCTATCATCAAAGCCCAGATCCTGTCAGTCTCCAGATCTACATGCAGCAAATACGACACACTCTACTCGTCAATGCAGGGGACGAGACGCGGGATCTGACTGAGAAAAAGAGGAGGGAGGGAGGGAGATGTCGGTGAAGGAGACAGAGGAATCCGCACAGTAGTTGCAGCAGCAAAAGGTGGGAGTTTTGGAGGGGGGAATGTGGGGAATGTGAGTGGGTACTTGTCCGTCTTGTTTGTTCGAGGAAATGCGAGCGCGTGCGGGTGAAGGAGAAGAAGTTGAAGAAGAAGCGTGCAGGCGCAGAAGGCGATGCAGGAGCAGAAGGGAGCCAGAGGGGGTGGCAGTCGTAGCAGCAGCAGCGGCAGCGGCAGAAACACGGCGAGTAACGGACCTCTTTCTTTCTTTCTTTCTTCCTTCTTTCCTTTCCCGACCCAAATCCTTCCTTTGCACTTCCTGCAGTTGTCATTCCTGCTGTTTCGAGGTTGTTGCCTATTCCTTGCAATCACACCCTACTTTGGATTTTTTTACCTATTTTCACCGGATCCACTCCACTTTGGGTTCCTCAAAAATTCTTGGGGTGAATCTGTTTGGGTAAGCGTTCGTAGCAGCTACCAAGGAGGAGTAAAGGAGCTCCTAGATTTTATTGTATTGGTTAAAATTACCAAGGAGTGTATCCCGAGAGTAATTTGGGGTCGCAAGCCCCATTTTTGAATTCAAAATCATCAAAAATGGTTTGGAGGGGGTCGTCACGAATTCTAGGTTGCCTCCCTCGTAGCTATCATGAACCATTGCTGAGTTTTTCTTGGTAGTGTTATTGAATTTGGGTCTTTGAAATGATTGACTTTTATGTACTCATACACTTTGTCCATTTCAAAAGATGTGTTTGATTTGATAGAGTTAGGGGTGAAATTGGCGCTCTATTTACATTGACACTCTTAGGTCTATGTTCTTTTTCTTTCTTTTCTTGTGTTTTTGATCTGTCCTTCCATCAATATTGTAGAGTAAGATTTTGAGAGTTTTGTTGTCAACAAAAATTGTAATTAAGGATGTGTATACCCTTGAAGGACTAAAGGCTCATGTATAGCTTTTTGTGTCAATCGGTTTAGAAGCTTCTGTTAATAAGAGTGTTGTAGGTAATTATATTATGTACCTTATTATTAAGACAAGCCTAATGCTTGACTTTGTTTGAAATTTGTTAAAAGAAATTAACAAATAAAATATAGAAGTATTAACATATTTATATAATGACTTGTTTTGTTTAGAAAATTGTTGAACCTTCCTACTTATTAGGCCTTCACCGTTTGAATGTACCTATAGACTAAATTTCATTCATGGTTAAGTTAAGAACTCGCAAAACTCCACTGATGTTTACATCAATTTTAAACTTAAAAGCTTCCGCGTTTAACAACCTTCAACTTGCACAGCAAAACAATATTGATTCCAACTTACTCCCAACCTACGTCAAAAATTTCCTACATGAACAAATTCATTGAAACTTATTGTGCAAATTGAGAGTGACTGCCTCAAACATTCTTCGTCTAATAATTCTTTGAGACATCCTATTTATGCCAGTTGTCAACGTCTTACTAGCCGCCGTCAATCTTTTGGGTCCAAGAATCTTCTTGGAGAACTTCTTCATGCCAGTTATCAATCAATGAATTACTGGCGGCCGTCGAGAATCCTCCTCGGGGGAACCTCTTCATATCAGTTGTCAACCAATTACTGGCCGCCGAGTCGGAGAATCCTCCTGGAGAACCTCTTCATGCCAGATGTCAACCAATTACTTGCTGTCAACCTTTTGAGTCAGAGAATCCTCCTGTCAACCAATTACTGGCCGCCGTCAACCTTTTGAGTCGGAGAATCCTCCTGGAGAAGTGGAGAACCTCTTCATGCCAGTTGTCAACCAATTACCTGGCCGCCATCAACCTTTTGAGTCGAAGAATCCTCGAACCTCTTTATGCGAGTTGTCAACCAATTATTGGCCGCCATCAACCTTTTGAGTCGGAGAATCCTCTTACAGATCCTTTTCATGCCACCACGGTCATTCTTGGTCCGAAAATTCTCTCGGAGAACCTTTTCTTGACAGCTACCAATCACTTATAGTTGTAAATGAATCCTTGCCATCACATAGCCTTCACAGTCCAAGAATTACCAGATAGGCAAATTTTAAAAGGGACTCACAATTGCAAAAGTCTCAACATAATGAAGTTGCTATTCAATAATTCCATCATAGCACAAGCATAGTGTAAGACGGAGAGGAAAAAGAAAAGCACAAAAAACAAAAAAATAAATCCCACGCACAATAATGAACACTCAAAGAAAAAAGAAAGTGGATGAGAAATTCATGAGACTATTCATCTCAAGGCCGGTAAACTGATGATCCATTACAGTGGTGTGATTCCCAAGCCACCGACTCGCTCCGTCATGCAATCTCCACCGGTCACTCATGCCAATTCCTCCTTCCGCAAGCTAAATCGATACTCTTTCCAATGAGGGTTGTGTTTGAGCATCCATTGCAGCAAAACTCTCAGCTATGGAGTGGACCCCAATTCTCTTTCTCCTCGTTTTAGTGGTGGGTGGGGTGCAAGGGAACGGCTCCCCGCGAGTCAGGCTCTCCTCCATTCTGGACGCGCATGGAGAATGGCATGTGTCAAGAACGGAGTCGGCGTTGTACCAAGAGGGGGAGACTGAGGATGTCAAGATTTGGCCAATGCCGGTGTCGGTGGCGCGCGGCGAGAGCACGCTTTTTCTTCCTCGCTCATTTGCGTTTGAAGGAGCCAATGCTTCGGAGACGCTCGATCGCGCTTTTGAACGATACTATGACCTGATTTTCTCGGAGCATGCGCCTCATCCTGATCAGTTGCCGTCGTCGCGCTTGCTTGTTAAGCTCGTTGTCACTCTTGGATCGCGTGACGAAGAGGTATGGCTATCATTGAGCTTTGATTTTGCAAGCTTGAAAGCATTAGCTGATGCCCACATTTCGTTGAAAGCTTAGATTGCACTCGAACCTAGTAATTGTTGATTGGATTAGGAGCATATCGAAGTGGCCATGGCTGTATAACTTCAATGATAACTTCGAGATATCTCAGCGGCTCACATCGCATTGAAAGCTTCGATTGCCACTACGAATGTTCTCAAATCAATTGGCCATGTCGAAGTGGCCATAATTTTGATGCTAAAATAATAGAAGGGTTCAGTTCCTACACACAAAATCCTCACTCAGAGGAACTCCTGATACTGGTACTCAGCTTCTAGTGGTTCAATTTCGAGCTTCAAAGCCGAAAATAATGTTGGTTCACGGAGAATGTGGAAGGAATGTTGTGCTCATTACAATGGAAGGTCATCCTTGGATCGTGATTGTATAATGATTCAATTAGAAGCGGTATTTTAAGGCAACACTGCACATAAGAATATGACTATGACGAATACAATGACAGGAGTGAGGGCAACTCGATTTTTATGTATGCACTTTTAGGGTGGCCATTCAAAGTGCACTGAAAAGAGAAGCAGGTCACAATCTTGAAGGAGGTTTTCAGCATTTTGCATGAAAAAGCCATTGATGCACCTTTTGTTCTGGCAGCTTCAATATGGAGTGGACGAATCCTACACGCTAGACGTTCCGGATGGCTCAGAAAGCAACATTGCTTACCTTCAAGTACGTGATTCATACACATTCAGCCTTTTCTTTCCAGCTATGAAACTGCTACTCAGTAAACTTTAATACAGCTAGAAATAGTAATTCCTGCTATTGTAGCTGATGATCGAGTTCTTGGCAGGCACCGACTGTTTACGGAGCGCTTCGTGGACTTGAGGTTTTTCCTTCACCCTAACGTTCACACAAACCTTTTTGTTTACATGTGAGATTGATGTGAGTGAACGGTCTAAGTATGCAACTGCAGGGGTTGATTAATGTGTAGACATTCAGTCAGCTGACAAGTTTCAACGTCAAGGAGAAGTCGGTGCAAATCACGAAGGCGCCTTACACTATTCAAGACTACCCTCGGTTCCAATACCGTGGCCTTCTGATCGGTACTTTCATCATCCTCAATCTCAAGCGTGACTTTTTGTTTGATGTACTCATATAGTGCTTCTTGGTGTACAGATACGGGTCGCCATTACCAACCTGTTTCGTCCATCAAACGCATTCTCGATTCCATGGCATACTCCAAGCTTGTGAGTCTAGTTGTTTCTGTTCCTGTACTTGGCTGCAACTTTTGTGGTGAGAGGTTCTGATTATGAGTCTATGCAGAATGTGCTACATTGGCATATTGTAGATGAGGAATCATTCCCTTTGGAAATTCCTTCGTATCCGCTGCTTTGGAAGGGCTCGTACTCGAAGGCGGAACGGTATACCATGGACGACGCTCGGGAAATTGTTGAGTATGTATCCAACTCCCACTTGAATCTCTATTTACTGTACCGTAATGATGCACTAGGGCCTCATTGAATTGCTCTGACGAACAGATATGCGCGTTTGAGGGGCATTCATGTCATGCCGGAGTTGGATGTGCCTGGTCACGCCGCTTCTTGGTAAGCTCTAAATGTTACATGAAACTCTCAGAAGCCATGATTCGGTCTCATTGGTATTTTAAGCATCTACTCAGATTTTCCACCATTGGACATTATGATCATGAACAAACGACGAGGATTTAATTCAAGATCTGGTGTACACGTACGAGATCCTACTGTTACATTCTGTTACAAACTGCGAAATTTTCACCTTGCATTGCATCGAAAGAGGGCAGTGTTGAGGGTGGAACATAGAATATGGGCTACTTGACTGTAGGGGTAAATTGCTCCAATTTTTACTTTTTTTTTGCTGCAATATTTTGTGACATAAGCATTGTATTCATCAAACATAAAAAATCAATCTTAGTGGTCAAATGTAAATGCGGGATTTCGAGAGAGGTGAACAGCAGTTGTTAAATGTATATGAAGTATCTAGTATTAGGGCGTTGTTATGGCGTAATCACACTCTTAACTGTGTGATTACTTTGTGGCGGGTGGTTAGGGGTGTGGGTTATTCCGATCTGTGGCCCGCATCAGAGTGCATCACGCCCTTGGACGTAACCAAGGATTTCACTTTCGATGTCATTGACGGCATCATTGGAGGTTCTGATCGCTCCCCATGCTTCTTCCATTCTATAGGCCTGCCCACTTCTAAATAGATTAAATCGAGCCTCATGTTGTTTATCCCAACTCTTTTCATCAAGTTTTGTACTACGATCTCTTTCCTGCAGATTTCAAGTCGGTCTTTCCTTTCAAGTTCGCTCACTTGGGTGGTGATGAAGTTCACACAGGTAACTCCTCTTGTTTCCACATGTTCTTCCTTTATATGAGTAAATCATCCTGGTTAATGCAACCATATATTCGTCTTCCCGTTCAACGAATCAGTAGCATGTTGGTGCGAACCAGAAACCTCACCTGCGTGTACATTCCAGTACGAATGCAGCCAGAGTGGGTTTCCTATTAGTAAAAGTGTGTATATATATATATATATATATATATATATATATATATATATATATATATATATATTCAGAATGCAGTAAATTCGTTGACAAGGTTTATATAGGTTAGTTGACTCACACTCTCGGACGTATGTTCTCTACCAGATTGCTGGGAGCAGACTCCACACATAAAGACTTGGTGTGTTCTCTTTCACACATTCTGAGTAAAGATGTTCTTCGTTGATAACATTCTCTACCAGTAGTTGTGTAATGCAAATGCCTCATGAATCTTTGTCCCGATAATACTTCTCCTGACTTTTGCAGGTTGAGTCAGAGAAATATCACCTCCAAAGACGCATACGCTGACTTCGTTATTCGTGCCCAGGGAATTGCCATCAAACATGGCTACGTGCCTGTCAACTGGTATCTTGCATTCTTTCAAATTCTGCACTAACCACGGTTTTAAATTCTTATCCATATTTTAATTCTCAATAGTCTCAATGCTTATAGCTTTTCCATTACCGTAGTTGATATAATCGCATGCGACCTAATGAAACTTTTGTTCACCAGGGAGGAAACGTATCTGACTTTCCCTTCTCGTCTCAACAATGAAACCGTTGTTCACAATTGGTAAGATCCGTTTACCTCAAAATCGAATTTCCGCATGATGTTATGGGAAACCTGGTATGTGTAAATATGTTATCCTTATACTGAGCAGTTTCTATTACCGATTTTAATGTAGTAAATCTCCTGTGCAGGTTGAATGGAGGGGTGTGTGCACGAGCGGTGAAAGAGGGGTTCAAGTGCATATTGAGTGATCAAGCATACTGGTACCTCGACCACTTGGATGCATTGTGGGACAAATTCTACGAAACTGAGCCGTATACCAACATTACGGATGAGGCGGAGCAAAAGCTTGTGATCGGTGGGGAGGTTTGCATGTGGGGTGAAACTGCTGATCCGTCGAATGTCTTGCAAACTATTTGGCCTCGTGCTGCTGCTGCTGCAGGTACTCTTTGACTCTTCAACTCTACTCTGTTTGAAATTGATGCATTCGAATCTTTAAACTGACTTGCTAAGATATGTTGTCTTTGTAGTCAACAAGATTAATTTATTTAGAAGTCTATTGTGTTGTGGATATGCAAACTATGATTGTAGTCTGTTCGGTGATGGCTTTTTTCTTTGATAATGGTGGTTTACTATCATCTTAAAACGTTTTAGCTTTGACCTTTCCAGCAGTAAATAAGGGCACAGGCAATTTTGAATTAACCCTGCTTGAACATAATCGCTTAAATAATCGGATTTCTGAATCTCTTTAAAACCCACTTGGTTGGAACTGTTGTTTCGATTTTCAACAAGATCTGTTCATTAGAGTCAATTTGTTCCAGGAAGCTCATTTAAATAGATTGTGTTGTGAATATGCAGAAGTCTGTTTGATAGTGTCTTTTTCCTTGGATGATAATGGTTCAATTTCTGTCTTCTTGACTTCCAGCTGGGATTAAATACACAATTTTTGCTTTCATTACTATATATATATATATATATATATCTGATACGGTATTGTATCGTTATGCTTATTCTGAAAGCATAGTTGAACGAGAAACTTACAACTATGTTTTTAAAATAAGCACAACGATACAATATACTTAACGATACAATATACTTACTTGAAGTGATGGGTTTAGACATCACTCTGTTCTGGTATCAAGGTATCAATTGTAAAAGTGATGGGGGTTAGACATCATCACTGCGTCATGAGACCAAGGTATCAATTAACTTTCAAATTGTTGAACTTTGTTTTTGAGCCTTTTGAACTTCTCACCAATCTTGTCTCTTTACAAACACGTTAGTCGTAGCAAAGAGATAGGTGATCGTTGTTGCGTAGGAATAGATTGCAATGAACATGTAAAGTATCTGGCGTTCGCGTTCGCGTTGGGTCTACTTTACATATTGTCATTGCATGTTGGTCATATTCAGCTTTTCAAGCTTTTGACTGGCAGAATAATGATCACCATTGCATTGTTTGTCTTGGTCCACACATGGAGGTAGATTGGTCTATTGTCACACTTTTGAATAGTTCTATCATTGCTTAGTCTTTCCGTATGGAAAGAGACAATGCGCCCCCTCTCTGTGCCACCACCAATGTGCCACCACCAATCTCTTCATGTGGATAGAGATAACGTGCCCCCCTCTGTGTACCTCTAGCCTCTTTTAGATCAAAAGCTCCAGATGTGTTTTTTCGGTGCCTTGTATCTTGTTCTTTACTACATACTTATTTCTCAACTAATCTCATTGTAGAAAAGTGCAACAGTGCCCTGTAGTGGTCAACGTGTAGCATCAAGTCATTGCTTAAAATTAGTTTTGTTCACGACAACATTTTGAAGGATTGCAATCAACTCAATACGACACCAAAACAATGCCAATCATACATGCTCCAAAATGTATCTGATGTAACTCTCCCAAATGTTGTAATTTGAACTGTGTAGGATTTCAATCACTTCATATCTCAAACTACAACTTCATTCCTTAGACATACTTTTGTTTCAATTTAACTTCCAAATGACAGATTTTGATGTGTGTAGAATCATCAAATTTTCTCAAATGCTCAAGTTCTTGTAACGTTCCTTAAACAAAAAAAAACGTGCGCTCTTGTTTCCACAAAGCGACTTTGGAGCCCAGCTGAAACTGAGGATACCTTGGCTTTGATTCAATCTCCAAATAACAAGATTTGTTGTGTGTAGCAGACATTCAAATGCTTGAACTCATGTAACGTTTGCTATTAAACAAGTGCACTCTGCAACCGTGGAATTTTAGGATAGTTTGGGTTTTGATCCAATTTTTAAGTGACTGGATTCGAGGTGTGTAGAATCACTAAAGACATTCAAATGCTTGTAACGTTTTGTTTAATGAAAAAAGTGCACTTTTTGTTTCCACAGAGCGACTGTGGAGTCCCGTGGAATTCACAAGCAAAGGAGCAGTAGCGGCGTTGAAGAGATTCCAGCACTTCCGGTGTGTGTTGAATTGGCGAGGAATTGCAGCGGCACCCGTCCTCTACGGCAACACGTACGCGTATGGCCGAGCCTCACCGAGGGACCCAGGCTCCTGCTTCAAACAATAAGTAATGTAAACATCATCATCCTTACTTAACTTATGTTACCACTGAATTCCCTCGTCTTGTCAATTGGGCGATCAGTGGCTACCATTGTAAGTACACCTGCAGCTTCTAATATAAGCAGTACCCTGAATGTATAAAGTTTCCTTCTTATGAGCAGCATACATTTTTCGACCTTCATTGTGGCAACGGCATTGTGGATATTGAAGTCATCTGATGATCAACCGAGAAAGTTCATGCAAAAGCTTGATTAGTGAACTAAACGACAAGCTTCTGTTATCGTTAATTGTGCCCATTTTTGAAAGAATGTTCTCACTGAAACCCTAGTTTGATTTTAAAACTCACTGTTTTCAAACGTGAGTTTCGCAATTGCGGATGGTTTTTCTCGTTGTCACTGAAGACAAGAAGCTCTTAATCCTAGTTTGATTTTGAAGGTTTGGGAGAGCTGATTGATTGTCAACGGTTTTGAAATGGTTTTTTAAGCAGAGTTTTGGCGAGGTTTCTGGCGTTTAGTGAGTGGCTTTTCTTCAAGTTCAAGGTTGATTCTAGAAAGTGCAGTGTTGCAGTAATGGAATGTTCTTTCAGCTTTTTTTGGAAAGTGAATATGGTAAGGTGTCCTATAATGGCGCAATTTTCAGCACAGAAAATCTACAGGAATGTTGCCAGTGCAAGCAATTTTTGTGCATGTGGAAAATTAGTAGAAAACTAGAGCAAGTGGAATCATCATTTTTCGACTCTTCTACAGTAAGTAATGAATTTTCAAAGATGGAAATATAGGTGTTCCTAAAATGGTGCCCTAAAGTGACGCCCTATAATCTTTGCAGTGTGTACATGGTACTGTTGTATGGAGAAACTATTATGTACGTGACAGTGAAGATTACTAGGGCTCCATTTTTGGCACTGCGCCATTTTTGGCTGCTCTACCATATTAGAAAACTGTGCAGGCAATCGGAGGCAGAACCCTAAAGTAGTGCGCAAGGTGGGAATTTCATTGGCTTGCATAGTGGGGTCCTTACTTGTCCGAGAAAAGGATTGGGAATGTTGTAGTATATTCACTCACCGAAGCTATAAGGGAGGAACATTCATTCTTGGCACCTACACTAAAAAAATTATATTGTTGGATGACAAATAGTGTATTTTACCCCAACATGTTCAGACACTATTTGTGAAGTATTACACAATTAGTTTATGGGACCACCCTCTCTTAATTGCAGCCTCTCCTTCATTTTGAATTCTTCCATCCCCTTCCATGGAGAGATTTGATTTCAAAGCTTCCGTGGCGGAGGTGAGAGATTTGATTTCAAAGCTTCCGTGGCGGAGGTGAGAGATTTGATTTCAAAGCTTCCGTGGCGGAGGTGAGAGATTTGATTTCCAAGCTTCCGTGGTGGAGGTGATTGCGCCCCTCTTTCACCGCCTCAATTTGACTTGCAAAATATTTATGATTTTTATTTATTTTTTATTTTTTTGAAGCAGTCAATGTATCATTGAAAAGCAATACATGTGGTCCATAGCATAATTTTTAGGAAATTCAAAGTGTCGTACATATAATTTTTAGTGTACCATTTCTACCACCTATAGTTTTACCTCAATCAAACAAGGTCTTTACTGCAAGCTCCTACACCATTCTCATCAAAGTTTGGCATTGATTCATTGACTCGTTCTTTGTTTTGGATAGGTCAAGAGTTTTAAAGATAGGTGTATAAAAAATTAGAAAATTACCTCAAAAGTATGTGAATAGCTCTCAAAAGCTTGATTGCATTTGGTGACTAATGCATGTTGTAATTTTGCTACATAGATCACATTTTTAGGTTGAAATCATGGTCATTGGAGTATACGGAATAAACCGTATTTGTTCTAGGAATTTTCACACATTGATCAATGCCATATGTTAGTACTCAAAAAAATTTCTCCTCCAAAAAGATAAACCACAACGCAACTAATCACTACCTCAATCAACTGAGACAATTCCCTACATGATTAAAAATATCAAGACTGAGCCTCCCCATGACATCCTTAATTCTCACCTCTCTTTCTTTCGATTGATGCAAAAAAAATTCTCTCTAACACGGATATATCAAACATGGTTAGATGGTTCATCTTCTTAAATAAAGACAATGACCAGAATTGTAAATGTTAAAAAGGAGGCCTACACTTGTATGCAAGGTGCAATCCCTATCTTTTTGTCATTTTCTTTTTTGTGTGGCTAATGATCATAACCAATGATAAAGGAAGAAGTAGGGCTCTTTAGCTATGGTTGTTTATCAACGATCTTAATTATGATTCTCATAAGATAGGCAATTACTCACAAGTATAAGAATTTTCATTAGACCGACCTCCTCAATAGCCCCTTCCTTTCATCCTTTACATGTGGGAATAGGTGAGGATTTTACTCAGACATAGAGGTTTAAGCCTCTTCTTGTTTACAATCTTGTTTAAGGATGATGAAAGTAGCATACAATAAGAGGAACAAAAATGGCATTCTATCAATGCTAGGTGGAACCCTCATCTTGTCTATATTCTTATTTGGTATGAGGGACAAAAATGACATTGTACCAACGCCAATTGTAACGAACAACTTGTTCATCTCATCACGTAACTAAAAAGAATGAAAAGAAGGCCCATGTAGCGTTCCTTCTAAGCCAAATTGCAGAGTCTTTATGTCATCATTAATATAGACCACCTACTTTACTTTATGTCTCTATTAAATTAGACCACGTACAACTGCCGACCCCTATCTTAACTTTCCTTTGCAAACTCTGTCCCCTCTCTTTTTACTTTGTCAAACATGGATTTTTATCTCCTTCTAAGGATAACCCCATAATTTTTTCACATACTAAAGTATTTAGAATTTTTGCTAATAGATATTTACAATTGCAAAAAATAAAAAAGTCTAAACCTATAAATTTTGCCAAAAGTGCATAGCCAAAATTCTAGCCAACATGAATATTCATGTTTCCACTAACCTTGGTAGAAAAGTCAAATTTGGCCAAAAAACTCTAATAAAAATTGTACACTTCATACATTCTAATAAAGCAACAATCTAGTAATAACGTTTCTAAAAAATCCAAGAGAAAAGTATCATTTTTATAACCATTTGCCATACCTTGGGTCTTTGTGTCTTCTAAAGTCCTCTTGTAAATGGTCCAATTGCCCAATTACAATACCCAATACAAACTTCAAACTTCACAAACCATCTGATGCAAAACTGCCATTAACTTATGACTAAATTAAACAAAAAAAGACACCATCATATAAAATGAATGCATTCTTTAGTCCAAAAGAATCCTTTACCAACATTTTTTTCAACAATCAAATAACGTGTAAAATGTTCATATTGTGTAAAATAGTGTAGGCCACAGTATGATCCAGAAAACAGGGGTACCGATAAAAAAGAGTCCAAGTGGCCTTTTAAAAAAAAGGAAATCCCAGTACAGACCACAGTAACAAGGGGGGGTGCCACGTAGATTCCTGTCTGTACGCCACGTCAGCAGCAGGAAGGGGGAGGACCCGTCTCCCGCGTTTAACGAAAGACTTGAACCCAGTCGACTACTGTGGAGCTTGAATGGGAAGTCTTGCAATTACAGAGACGGCGATGGCGCCCCCCTCCCTTGGTCGTCGTCGACCTGAGTCCGTGTCCCTGCAGTGTCGGTCTTTGCCCGCGGCAGCCGACATTTCCAATATAAACCCCCGCCACCCTTCCCATTCTTGCACAACCCAATCCCCTCACTCCTCTGCCTCTCGCTTAGATCCAACGCTTTGCTCTTTCTCGCCGACTTCCGACATTTAAACCTCCACAGCCCCTGCTCTCTCTCTGATCACAGCCACTCCACTCCTTCGTCTCCGACCCGTTGCTGCTAAGCTCGCCGACTCCCACTGTGGGTGGCGCCAGTTGAGAAATTCGCTTGCATTCGAAGGCATTCTCTGAGACCCGAGCCTTTGCTGCTTTTCTTGTTCTGGGTTCGCCGACTGCACCATCGGAGAATTTAGCTTCCATTCGCACGCAGTCTCTAATTCCTCGTATGACCTCCCACTGTGTCTACCCTCCCTTTCGATCACTGTGTCTCCGTCGCTTTGCTGGTTTTCTTTTATTGGGTTCAGTGGATCATTGTCTGTGTGGTGTTTTTGTTACACCGGCACTTTCAAAATTCTGTTAGCTGTTGGCGGCATTCTCCAACTCTCTTTCGTTAAGACCTCTCGCCTTTGCTGGTGTCCTTTTTTTGGTTCGCCAACTCGCCGACTCAGAATTTCGCTCCCATTCGGACCTGTTCACTCTTGCTCCTTCTCTGAGTTCTCTCGCTTGGACCCGAGCCTTTGCTGCTTTTGGGGTCACCGGAGACCACTTGGGGTGGTGAGGTTACATCTCCATTTCGAGGCAGAATTCGCCATAGCGGCCAGTTTGCCTCATTTGACACTGGCGGAAAGCAGTAGCCTCTTGTCCACCATGATGTCGTTCAGCCAGGTACAAGATCGGACAATACTTTGGTTTTTGACGCTATGGTGTTCAGGTTTGTGGTGAGATCCAACGTTGCTGTTGGTGATGGATTTGTGCAGATGTTTGAGAGCGACACTAAGAGGCCTTTCTCTCCGTTGTTGATGTCCACTTACAATCCAGCAGAGGGTGGAGTGACGTTTGAGTACAAGGTAGTAAGCGCTGCTTTGTCGGTTGGATTCTGGTTCTTTTGTCAAAATGGAGAACTCACTCCGCCGTGGTACGGACTGCAGATTGAATTCACAGTGAGTGCGAAGGTTGACCAGATGACTCCGAAACAGCAGAAGAGTTTGATCGCTTTCGTGAAAGGAACTCTGGGTACGTTATTGCGAGGTTTCGCTAACATCCCCAGTTACACCAATATCAAACTTCCTCACCCGATCTCCAAAAAACAACGCACTAGCAATCAGAAAGTGAACGTACTCTGCCTCAATCTTTCAGCAGTCACAATATCACACTGCAATGTCTGAAGCGAATTCTGATGCTCTATTTTACTCGTATGTTAATTACCGACATGCAAGTAACAGAATCCCTCTCGATGCACATCATATTCCATCTTCTCGAGTTTTGGTTCTGATATTGGGATTGTTGGGGGTTGGATCCAGGTTACGAGACGTGCACTCTCGATCCTCGCAAGAACACGATTTATGTGTACGCGATCACCGGTGTCGACTTTCAGAGGGTTCTCAAATATGTACAGAAACTGGATGCTGCTGCAAAGGCTGTATAGACAAGCCAAATCGTCGCCGTCGGTGATAAAGATGTATAGTTTCATTGATCGTTCCTGACATATACGGAGCTGGACTCCATCTTGATCTGTGAATATACCGTTGCTTTTTTATTGAATTTACTTATAAAGTCCGATTATTGTCTACTCTGTTTGAGGCTCTTGCTTGTTTTGGGCATGCAACATGCACAGGTCTCAGTTTAGGGGTTTGTGGACATTTGGATGGTACTGGAAGATGAGCAATGGAATGTTCTATTGTTCTAAAGTGGCCGTCACTTGGAGTGTGTAGTGAATGTTCTCAAAAGCTGTGCAGGGCAACTGCAGGAGGTAAACATTCTTATTGGTTGTGGAATTGTTGTGGATAATTTAAGAGTAGAAAGATATTGTGCAATGTTGTCGGAAAGCATTGACCTGTACTCCCTAGACTAGTAGTTGAATTGTACAGAGGAGTACCAATCAATATGTCGTTATTGACTCTGCAGCGAGAAAAATTTCAGTACTGCCAACTTTGAAAGCCTCCTCAGAGCTCATAAAATGGTATTTTACCAAGAAATTTTCAACAAAGGTTTATCTTTAAGTTAATTGCATGTATGCCAAATTTCAAGGCCAAAAGTTTCATTGAAAAAGAGTTATTCAAAATCTACCAACATTGGTAGCTACGGAAACTTTTTCATTGTTGCCACCTTTGACGACATCCTAAAGATTGAATAACTTTTTTATTACCATGAAATTCTTGGACCAAAAACCTCTTTAGGGTAAGAACATGTGAAAATAAAATCAAGGCCAGAAGGTTAATACCAAAAAAAGGAATCTACATTCTACCAACATGTGTAGTTGTGGGAAACAATTGGGGGAAACCATTTTGTTGCAACCAACTTTGACACCCTCTCCACGGTGGAGAAATTGTTTATTTACCATGAAATTTTTGGCACAATATGTTCTTTATATGATGGGACCAACCAATTTTCAAGGTCAAAAAACATATATAAAAAACATTTACAATCTACCAATGTGTGTAGTTGTAAGATACCTTTTATCAAAGATATTGAAATTGTTGAAGTATGTCATACAATCATGCTTCTAGGTTGAAATTTTCAAGATGATGCAATCTCTAATCATAGATGCTTCTCAAAAAAAATCAAGGATAGCTAGATTTAGTTGTGTGCACTTGTGACATCTCAAAGAGTGCACTTGTTCAAAAACTAGAGACCATACATGCATGAAGAAGATTTTTCCTCTCAACAAGAATGCTTGCATTTGCAATGAAGCATTATAGGAGGTGGATTGATGAGAGAAACAAGTGAGGTTGTATGACATGAGTTAACTGAGAAAATGAGGTACTATGGAATGAGTGTTTGGGGTATGTGAGGTATATATAGAGGTATGTGAGATGTCTGTGATGACTGCTGAGATATATGAGATGCTTGTGGTGACTAGTGAGGTATGTTTTTTTCAAATTCTCGAAGTACATTCCAATCAGTTACATAGAAAAGGGACTGAACAACTAATTGGTGAGGTATGTGAGATGATTGTGGTGACAATTTAGAGGACAAGCCACCTTGAAAGTTACTTATTTATTTAAGCATCCGAGAATGAATTTTTAACTGATGATTGTGGTGACTTAGTGAGGTATGGTGATTGAGTGAAGGTTGTGAAGCAGGATGATGGTGAGTGATGGCTATTTCAGATGAAACTCGAGCTCGTATAGTAGGTTTGAGTGAGGCAAGGAAGATGAGAGTTGACATTGCATCTATTGCTAGTGCCCATGTTAGAATGGTTCGGAGGATAGTGAAAAGATATTGAGAAAATGGAACCTGTAAGTGTAAACCTTGTAGTGAAAGTCATGCTAAAAAGCTTAGTGATAGAGATGTCCGTGTTATTATATAATTTCAAGAACTCATTGTTGCTCGACACTCTCTCAGATCACTAACATATGTTCAACTCAAGTGTCTAGATCGACTATTCGAAGGGCCTTCTATGACAATGGCATTTTTAGTCGAATTAAAACACCATTTCTACACATCGTCACATGTCCAAAGGATTGGCATTTGCTCAAACATGTTGTGGGTGGACTATAAAAGAATGGGAGAGAGTTGTTTGGACTGATGAGTCTACCTTTGAGGTTGGAAAAATTTTTAAACAAATTCATGTCTGGAGAAATGCATATGAGCCCTATGCATCAAGTTGTATAGTTCCAACTTTTAAGAGTGGAAGAACTTTTTTGATGATTTGTGGTGCATTGTCTAGAGGGCAGAAGTCACAACTTGTTTTTATGCCCAAGGATAGACGTTCTGGTAAGAATTTTGTTGAAGAAGTTTACAATGTCGAGTTGCTTCATTTTATAAGTAGAGTGCCACACGGACTGCTCATGGAAGATGGCGCACCTGTTCATCGTAACAAAGTATGTGAAGAATGGAGACAAACACACCTTTTGGAGAAGCTCGATTGGCCTGCAAATTCTCCCGATTTCAATCCAATTGAAAACCTTTGGAAAATTTTGAAAGATGTTGTGCAACATGACCCAATATGTCCAAAAGATTTAGATGACTTGAAGGTAGTTTTTCAAAGAGAGTGGAGGTTAATCAATGATACAAAGCTCCTTCAACTATGTCATTCTATGCCCCCTAGGTTACAAGCAATGATTGAGGCAAAAGGAAGACATACACGTTGGTAGATTGTAAATGTTATTATTAATATTATTATTATTCATTACTTAATATATATATATATATATATATATATAAATATATATATAATATATATATATATAAATTTTGACCTTGAAATTTGGTATGAATGTTGGCATCATAAAGAGCATTTATTGTGCCAAAAATTTCATGGTAAAAAGACAATTTCTCAACTGTCGGGAGGGTGTCAAAGTTGCTGACGACAAAATGGTTTTTCCCAATTTTTTCCTAGAACTACACATGTTGGTAGAATGTGGTTTGCTTTTTTTGTATTAATCTTTTGGCCTTCATTTTATTTTCATAGTTACTTTCTTAACCTAAAGAGGTTTTTAGTCCAAGAATTTCATGGTAATAAAAAATGTATTCAATCTTGAGGATGTTGTCAAAGGTGGCAGTAGTGAAAAAGTTTCCGCAGCTATCAATGTTGGTAATTATTGAATAACTTTTTCTTAGTGAATCTTTTGACCTTGAAATTTGACACACATGTAATTTACTTAAAGATAAAGCTTTACTAAAATTTTTGTGGTATAATACCAATTTTTGAGCTCTCAGGAGGCTTTCAAATTTGGCGGTTCTGAAATTTTTCTCACTATTAGAGTCAGAAACGACATTTTGATTGGTACCCTACTGAACATCACATTCGATTAGGTCAACTGATTGCAACCTGGAGTAAAAGATCACTCATCAAAACTGTTTGGCGATTACCATTGTTCACAAAAGATCAATAATCATAAATATCATACGTCACAAATATTAATTATTGATAAATGCGGGTTAAATTTTACATAGTGCGTTCAAAATCTCAATATTGAAGAAATGTAGATTGATCAAGTGGTTACGAAAGGTTAGTAACCAAAATGGTACACATATCATTGAGAATCACTCCCAAAATGTTCTAAGTGTCCAAAATGTCACTTTGGATGAAGGGTAGAAAGTTTGAAGAGCCAGAATTTCTTCATCCCGACTTCGTTGTTGACAACATCACTTGGGTTGAATCGCTAATACCAAAAGTTTTTTGATCCAGATAATTTTGGTACTACGAGTGTTTCTGGAATGAACTTCCTAGTTGGTGATTTTTTGATTGCAAATCTCTTGTTCGTAGCGTTTCTACTTCAAAGTGAAAAAGATGGAATTTTGTAATATATTTTGCGGACTAAACGTTACGATCTCTCAATCTATGACGTCTCATGAGTCGAGATTTGGTCCTCATGATCTACAACAAGTCTTTTACAAGTCAAGTTTGCATGGTTGAGATCTAAATAACTTATCTTCATGTCTATCTACATCAAATTTTTTTAAAATGAGTTTTTGGCTAAATTCAACCCAAGAACGTATAGGGGTTAAATATCAATGCCACAAAATTTCAACCTATGTAGAAAGTATATCCTCCCAAAACAAAAAAAAGTTAGAGAGCAATTGATAATCACCTCATACATGCAACTTCTAAGAAGATTTTCCAAAACTACCAACCAACATGCTTCATATTTTCTCTTATGAAATTTTTGATAGATACAAAATAATTTCTTTCTAAGAGGAAGATAAGAATCCATGTTTCTTGTCCATCCACTTAGAAATGGATAATGACCGTAAGGAGAAAAAATAAAACTATATTTGTATGCTGGGTGTAATCCTCATCCTTTTGTCCATTAATTTGTTTGTTACAATTGAACATTGGAAATAAAAAGTGAGCAGCCATAAGCAATTACATAGAAAACCTTGGTCTACGTGCCTACCAGGATTCTTTCCCATCTCTCTTCTCATATATTGATAGACTAGGACTTGTTCCTATGAGAGGTTTTAGTGATTTTATGTTTTTCTAATATTCTTGTTTATGGATGGTCAATGTCGAGACTAAATTGAGGGACAAATATAGTAAATTCACTGTGCTAGGGGTAAAATTCTTGTCTAGTTTATCTTCTTATCTACATCTGGAAGGAGTAATGAAAATGACTTTTGTTCAACTCTAGTTGAAAATATCGTCATGTCCATCTTGGATGTTGTAACCATGAGGAAAGATAAGAAGACAAGAGAGCGTTCTCTCTAAGCTAGTTCACAAGGAATTTTTCTCCTTGTCCCCACTGAAATAGGCCGCCTACCAAATGGGTAAACATAAGCTAACCTTCAAACCCCACCCAAATGCCCAATATCCCTTTCTATCTCTTTCACCTTGGTAAAGTACAAAAGGACTTTTTTCAACATGCACTTGTGAGCCCCTTTTTATTGTTGATATTTGTTTTAAAAGCAGAGACAATAGCAATCAAACAAGGGACAATATGGCTTTTTACCAATGCGAAGTCTAAGCGTTCTCCTCTTGCGTGTCTTCTTGATTATTCCTTGTGACCACATTGAAAAAGATTGAAGCCAATTTGACCAAATATGTGTTGCCCTCCACACCTACAATTTTCCAAAGCGAGTAAACATCAAGTGTCTAAGATGACTTGGTCTTTAAATTAAGTAAACTAAGCTTCAGTCTATGGACCACACATGTCAAAAGAAAAGACTACGCAAGTCAAAAGAAAATTGTTACAGTTAGAGTATTACCAAATCGCAAGAACTTCAATCCAGTTGTAATTACATTCTCAAGTGCATGTGATAGAATAGCTCTAGAATGAACTGCAGTCATAACTTCAGTGAAAGAAGTAACATCTAATCAAAGTGGTGGAGTATCTGAACCAAGCCTTTTTTAACCATGTAGCTCAAACAAGAGTTTTTTGGGGCGCCCATAAAAGAGTGCTACTAGCATTTCTCGGAACCCCCACCAGACAATGCGAGTTTTTCTTCATAATCCCTAGACTTTTTGATTTGGACCCCGACAACTGTTTTTGATATTTTTTAATTCAAAAAAAGTGGCTTAGGTCCCAATTAGTCTAGAACCCTACTCCTTGGCATCTTAAATCTACACATAAAAAATTTGGGGAGCTCTTGATCCCTCCCTTCTTGGTGAGCTTCACATCCACAATGTCTGCACACAATAAATTTGCACACAACAAATACGGCTCTGTTCACATAGGCAGTAATAACATAGGAATGCTCTATTCTCCCGCATAATTTTTTTGAATTTATCTTTGACCAATCGATGTATTAATCAACAGAATATGCATAACATGAAGCTACCCAAAAACAATCGCTCGGCTGTAAGTGCTTTTGACTTTTGAGTTTCAGTGAATACCTTTCTCAACAAATTCGAATGTGGTTTCAATCATAATCAGAGAGTGACATTATCACTCGAGCCAGTGCTTGCCTGGTGCCAAAAGTAATCTGATAACTGCCGATAGAAGCAAGTGTATATGCCAGGAAGAAGTGGGATATATAAGCACCTCAGACGTTTGCGCCATTTGCTTGTCATCTTTCGATGTCTTGTGGATGAAGAGATCGACACATGCATTGAATGAAAAATTGAAAACGAACATGCAAGTCCGGTGGAGAGAGAGTGAAGTGCTCGGATCCGGGTTCAGGAGAACGATGTCTTGGTGTGAGAGAACCTCACCTGGTTGAGGTAAGCACAGCGTTCCCGCTGTTCCTTGATAATGTATTACGATAATGTATTATTATGGACTCAAACTCCTACCGAATTTGAAAGTCACACTCGCAGTGCTGTTTCAATAATACGTTGATACATTCTTCGTTGCTGTAACTGAAGGTTCTCAACAAGGACACAGCTTCAACCTAATTGGCATCAGAGCAATAGAGTTATCCGTAAAGAAACGGCTTGTTTAAGGGGACTATTTTTTGGGGATTCCCTTTGTACCATGAGTTGGAGTGTAAACGAAAAGAAGAAAAATTTTGAGCCCTAGAAATGTGCAAACTAAACTAAGCATGACAACCACACTAGTGGATGTCCTATTTTGGGAGCTTCAAAAGTAGGTAGAATAAAATACATGAAGTAAAAGAAAATAACATTCCAAAGTACTTTATTTGGGGTTTCTCCCACCTTTTCCTCACCTTTTCTCCTCGATTCTCTCAACACTCATCTCAATTCCTCAAAACTCAAATTTGGCCAAAAATAAGTGTAAACCCACTTTTCTTGTTTTCTTTTTTTAGGATAAAATAGAAATAGAAATTTGAGCTTGGCAACCCCTCGTTTTTGAAGACAAAGGGTACAAACAGCAGTTTTAAGGTTCTTTACGGATACCTCTAATGTGTGCATTGGAAAGCAACACCAGATTGCAGTGCTGTACCATACGTTTTGGCGGTGGCCGTGTCGTAAGGTGCGGGTACAAGAAGCGCGAGGTGAGGGTGGAGAAGTATACCTTTCTCGGCCTTTTGGCTAAGATCAAGTGTAGTATCTGTTCTTATCAGTTTAATATCTGATATGGGGATCATCGATCCCCACGATATTAATCTCATTTTTCTCGGGTGCGGGCCTGTCTGGTAGCTTGCTGCCTAGACTCGCGAGCGTCGCCTTGGTCTTGCACAATTTCCTCGGCCGGCGCAACCCTCGTTTCCTTCTCCGATGGGGACCAAATTAAATCCAACCAGGAAATAACACTATACCGCACATGCTAGGTAGAAGGCGATTCTCTGATTGATCAGTCCTACCACGCGCTGGATCACATATGCGGGTGAACACCTGATTCGAGGGTCGTGCAGTCAATACCTTCTTGCATGAATGCCTCGATGAGGGACTTTCAGAGCACTTGACCTCCTCGGACTAAGACCACCTGTGTGTGTTCAGTGTCCGAGGATTTAATTCAATCGGGAGCAGGTCATGGTTTTGAGCATATTCTCTGTCATTGTAAATATTTGTATGTGGGACTACAGCAGGTTTCTGAGATCTCTGTTGTTTTGCGTTATGAAGTTATGCGATAAAGTATCACACACGCATTAATACTCAATATCTGAATATGGCCGATTAGAAACACTCTCAGAGGTAATTGCTGCCACCACTTTTCTCAGCCATCGCCAATCAATTTGTAGGCAGCGTGCAAGTGAGATCCGCAGGGGCAACACCGTGGCCCAACGATTTGTACAGCACCAATATTGGTGTGAAACTCCACCCATATCTCCACCCGGTGTGCATGCTCCATCACCAATAAAACATTCCTCGCAGAAAAATGCAAAATGTATGTGAATCCATCAACACAGAATGCGAGACCTTAGCGTGCAGGAGGATTCATGCGACAACGGCATGACGTCTTCCGTAGAAGAAGCTGGGATGTGGAGGCAATGATGATCCCCTACGTTCTGACTCCATGCTTGCGACGGGACGGGGTACAAGAACGGCGAGGTGAGGATGGTGAAGTGTACCTTTCTCGGCCTTTTGGCTCAGATCACGTGTAGTATCTGTTCTTATGTATGGGGATCAATCATCCCCACGATAACAATCTCATTTCTCTCGGGTGCGAGTCTATCTGGTAGCTTTTTCTCGGGCGCGAGTCTATCTGGTAGCTTGCTGCCTAGACTCGCGCGCGTCGTCTTGGTCTTGCACTACTCCCTTGGCCCGCGCATCCCTTCCCCCTCTCCCGAGGGAAAGAATGCAAACTTGAACCGGAACAAGATATTAACGTTAGGAGGTGACCTATTCGATATGTACTCCTTTCCTTATCGTTCACTGCATTTTGATGCTGTCGAGAGGTTGTCATACCGACATGCAAGTAACAGAATCACTCACAGGATACCATCATTTCACACTGCAATGCGTGAAGCAGAATTGATGCTCTTTATGCTCGTATCTTAAACGACATGGAAGTAACAGAATCACTCACAAGATACTGACTGTAATTCACGATGCAATATTCGATGAACTTCACGTTCCATCTTCCAAATTTTCGGCTCTGATATTGGCATTGTTGAGGTGGGATCCAGGTTACGAGACGTGCACTCTCGATTCTCGCAAGAACACGATTTATCTGTTCGTGCTCACCGGAGTCAATCCTGAGAAGATACTCGAATTTGTACAAAAAACTGGATGCTGTTGCCAAAGCTGCACAGACAAGCCAAATCGTCGCCGTCGGTGATACAGATGTATAGTTTCATTGATCGTCCCTGACATGTACGGAGCTGGACTCCATCTTGATCTGTGAATATACCGTTGCTTTTCTATTGAAATTACTTATAAAGCCCGATTATTGTCTACTCTGTTTGAGGCTCTTGCTGGTTTTGGGCATGCAACATGCACAGGTCTCAGTTTGGGGGTTTGTGGACATTTGGATGGTACTGGAAGATGAGCAGTGGAATGTTCTAGTGTTCTAAAGTGGCCGTCACTTGGAGTATGTAGTGAATGTTTGTTCTCAAAAGCTGTGCAAGGCAACTGCAGTAGGTAAACATTCTTATTGGTTGTGGAATTGTTGTGGATAATATAAGAGCACAAAGATATCGTACAATGTTGTCCGAAAGCATTGACCTGTACTCCTTAGATTAGTAGTTGAATTGTATATTACATATGATTGGGTCAATTGAAGGAATGGGATCGAAGTGCATTCTGCAGCATGGAGTAAAAGATCACTCATCAAAGTCTTACTATAATTGAGGAAATGGAGATTGATCAAGTGTAACTCCAATCATATTATTGGTTAGAGAAAGTTTGAAACTGAAATGAAGCATAATCTTACACAAATTATCAATTATTGGACATCAATGCTACACGATTCAACCTATGATATGACTTCCCACAACAAATAAATGTAGAGGTAACCGCTAACAAGGGAGAATATTTCACTCAACCCCAACCAACATGCTTCATGTCTCCTTTCTTAGAAGGAGGTAGAAATCCATGTTTTTATCCATCTATCAAGATATGGATTATGACCATACGGGGAAAATATACGGCTATATTTGTATGTTAAGTGTAATCGTCATCTTCTTGTTGATTACCTTGTTTGTGGCAATTTGGGTAGAGCAATTCAATAGTGAAGAAGCATAGCGTTCTATTAACCCCTAAAAATTCAAGCGTTTCCTCAACCTCCAAAACTAAAAATTGTCATTTTTCACCTCTGTTGGAAAATGGGGAAATGGAGAAACTTTTTTTTTTTTTTTTTTTTTTGGTTTTGGACTTTGAATTGTAAGATCTTGTACTTAACATGCATACAAAGGACTAGTCATAATTTCATTTGTTGGATGTTTGTCATTTGTGAGATCATAACAATCAAAGTTTGTCCAACACTTTCTTTTGCCGCTCTCCGAGAGGCATTGTTTAAATGGTGCCAAGGGCAACTTGATGATTGCTACTCCAAACATTTTTCCCTCATTTTTTCCCATGAATCAATTTGGGTAGGCTCATGCAAGATTTTAGAGACTCATTCCACTTTTTGACCTTAATGTACATTGTTTTATGAAGGAAGGTCTAAAAACAATAACATAGTAAAACAAGCACCACATATGATGTATTAACCCCTAAACTACCATGGTGTTTTGTGAGCTCCAAACTCCAAAATTGCAATTCCATACCACCTTGTAAACTTTGAATTGTGAGAACAGTTTTTACACTTTTTTGAAACTTTCAACCGTATGATCTTGAAGAGAACTATTATTAGAGGTAGTGGCTGAAATTTCAACAGTTTGATCGTAGTCATTTGTAAAATCATAACATTCAAAGTTGATGAATTTTTTTTTGCATCAAACATAGTCGACTTTGTGCAAAGGAAAACGTGATGCTTATTACCTCAAACATCTAGCTCATATTTTTCTCCATGTATATAACTAAGTTGGGCATGCCCATGCAAAATTTTAGACACTCATTTTGCTTTTTGCACCTTCATGCAATTTAAATACTAGAAGAAGGTAGAAATTAAGAATTTGGTAAAACATCCACCACATATATTGTATATGGTTTAGGGGAAAAATGAACGGTGAGTATATACCTTCATGAGTTTTTGAATTTCAAGAAGAAAGAGATTCAAAAAATTCCAAAATCTCAAATTTTTGCAAATTTTGAAAGAAAAATTGAAATATCATAGAAAACTTTGAATCTAGCTCTTGTAATTTTTGAAGGGTGCCCTTGTAGGATTGGTAAAAGTTTCAACTTGGGTCACTTGGATACCTCAGTACAAAATCAATTAAGAAAAGATTTCAAAAAAATAAAAAGAAAAAAAAAGGTAAAAAAAAAAAAGTTTTTTTCTGCCTGCCCCAAGGCTCAAAACTAAAATTTGCGTTTAAGAAATCCATAGGTGGAGTTTTACTTTGCAAATTTTCCCACATACACCTTGTAGTGTAAAAAACATCCAGTAAAAATCTTACGCAAAAATATTACTTTTGACATCTTAACTTAGGCTGCCCAAAATCGCAAATCTCCTAATCGGAGGCCTTGGTAGTTTAGGGGTTAAGTTGAAGAAAAATTTGGACGGTGAGTAGGTGCCTTTATGAATTCTTTTTTGGAAATATGTTCATTACCAAATTCTTACTCAAATTCGAAAGTGTCCGAAGTTAAAAAGTTTACCAACTTTACAAGGGCAACCTCCAAAACTTTCAAATTCAAGGGATAAAGCTATTATAGTGAAAAACCTTGGTTTACGTTCCTATTGAGATCCTATGCTTCACCCGTGTTCTACATTCCTCCTATAACCTGTGCAACATAACATGGGAGAACAAGGTCCAGCTCCAGTAGGGCTGCTTTACATGACGGGCAAAGAATGGAAGGCCAATTTATGGCCTACATGCTGTCTCTTGATTTCATTACAAATTTAATATTGCACTGAAACATCCTATTGTGAAATACTAAAAAGCTTGGAATGTAGCTAGTAATACAAATTGGCCCCATGTGCTATTTTTTGTATTGAGGAAATGTAGATTGATTAAGTGGTTACAAAAGGCTAGTAACCAAAATGTTACACGCATAATCCAGAATTAACCCCTGAACGTCCCTAGTTTCGAAATAACAACATTCTCCATGAAGGGCAAATCTTGAAGAGCCATAACTTCTTCATTCAAACTCCGTTTTTGAATAAATCACTTGGGTTGTATCACTTATAAATCTTGTTTGTGTGGTAATATTTTTAAATTCATATCATAAAGCATGAATAAATAGCATGCATTTTAGTGAAGGGAGCTTTTGTTTTGGGTTATCGAACATTTGGAATGTTTTACCATTGCAAGCAATATATGTGAAATAAATAAATTTTTTCATGAGCTCCTATTACACATGTGTGAGCTTTAGATGAATCACAAAAAAAACTTTGAGTTGGAAGTTTATTGATTTGGAAAACTTTGGTATTAGATTTGCTATGATGTTTCTACGATAACAAAAGTGAAAAAATGGATGATTTTTGAGGAGCCATATCTCCTTTATCTATAGTAAGATTATGACTATACTTTTTGGAATCGTTTTTATGTATAGTTTATTTTCAATGGTAGAAACCTTGACCTGAACGAAGTAATTTTGAAGATAAGACATGAGTTTGAGTGCAAGGGGTCTAGTTTTGGACTATTTTTCCATTGTAAAAGTTGTGGCGGGTTTCACCACATGAAGGCTATTACTTAAGCCAATATTATTTTGATGAGTTTTTTTGGTGCTAGAGTGTTTTTGAAATGAGTCAAGTTTTGGTTCAGATGAATGTACAACAAGTCTATTACAAGTTTCTATGGTGGAGGTCTAAATATCTTATTTTCATTTCTATTTATAACAATTTTTTTGAGAATGAGTTTTTGGCCAAAAATACCCCAAGGACGAATAGGGGTTAAACATCAATGCAAAACAATTTCAACCCGGCTATGCATATCCTCCCACAAAAAAAAAGTGGAGACCAATCAATAACCACTTCATATAGGCATCCTCTAACAAGGTAGAATTATATATCTCTCAACCCCCAACCAACATGCTTCATATTTCCTCTTTTGAAAGTTTTGATAGATATGGAGACATTTTCTTTTTAAGAGGGAGATATGAATCCATGTTTCTTGTCAGGTCATAAGTAAGTGAAGAAAAAGGCTATATTTGTATGGTAGGTGGAATCCACCTCCTCCTGACCATTATCTTGTTTGTGGCAATTGAACATTGCAAATAAATAGTATGTAAACATAGCGTTCTATATAAGTTGTTACTTAGAAGACCTTCATCTTTGTTCCTATTTAGATCCTTATCCATCTCTATTTGTATGTAGGTATAGTCAACGACTTGTTTTTATCAGAAACGTTTTAGTTTTTTTTTTTTTTTTTTTTTTTTTTTTTTTTTTTTTTTTTTTTTAAAGCCTTGTTAATATATGGTGAAAGGTGAACAAAAACAAGGAAAAATATGGTAACTTTTATATGCTAAGGGTGAAACCCTGGTCGTGTTTATCATCTTATCTGCATGTGGCAAGAGAAATGAAAATGACATATTTTCAATAGTTGTTGAAAATGTCATTTTATCCACCTTATATGTTGCAATCATAACAGAAGCTGAGAAGGCAATTATAGAAGCTGAGAAGGCAAGTATAGCGTTCTATCTACGCTGGTTCTCAAAGAAATTTTGTTCTTGTGCCAATTGAGATAGTCCATCTACCAAAAAAGAAAACACAACCTCCAACCCCACCCAAACTTCCCATGACCCCTTTTGGTCCCTTTCATCTTGGAAAAATAGAACCAAAAGGCTTATTCCCATCATGCACTTGAATGTGAGCCCCTTCTTATTGACTATATTCATGTTGAAAGCAGAGACAAGAGCAATCAAAATAGGGACAAAATGGATTTTTACCAATGCCAAGTGTAATCCATAGCCGCTTGCGTGTCTTCTTGTTTATTCCACATGACCACATTGAACAATAATTGAAGCAAATTTGACCAAATATATGTTGTCTTCCACACCTTCAATATTTCAAAGCGAGTCAACATCAAGTGTCCAAGATGACTTGGTCTTGAAATAAAGTGAACTAAGCTTCAATCTGTGGACTAAGCAAGTCAAAGGAAAATCATTACGATTTGGGTATTAAGGAATTGCAAGAACTTCAGTCGAGTTGTAATTACATTCTCAAGTGCATGTGGTAGAATAGCTATAGAATAAACTGCAGTCATAACTTCAGTGAGAGAAAGAACATCCGTTCCAAGTGCTGGAGTATCTCAACCGGGTAAGCGTTCGTAGCAGCTACCAAGAGGATGAAGATGAGGATGAGCGTTGGATGGGGAGGGGTAAAGGAGCCCCCTAATTTTTTAGTGTATTGGTTTAAATTGCCAAGGAGTAGGCTCCTAGAGTAATTTGGGGCCGCAGGGCCCATTTCTGAATTCAAAATCATCAAAAATGGCCTTGGGGGGGTTCAAATTAAAATTCCAGGGATGGGAGGGAGGATGGGGTGGCACTTTCTCATCCTCTTGGTAGCTGCTGCGAACCCTCACCCATCTCAACCAAGCATTTTTTACCATGTAGCTCAAACAAGAGTTTTGTGGGGCGCATGTAAAAGAGTGCTTCGAGCATTTCTCGAAGCCCCCATCAGCCAGTGAGTTTTTTTCTTTGGAATTTGTGGAATTTTTTATTAGGGCGAGAAGCCCCCATGAGCCAATGAGATTTTTTCTTGAGAATCTCTGGAATTTTTTATTAGGACGCAGGAGGATGGCTATTATTGTTCATTTTGAATTTAAAAATAGGCCCTAGGGCCCCAATTAGTATAGAAAATTACTCTATAGCATTTTAAGCCTATATATTAAACATTTATGGGCTCTTTACCCCTCCCCCTCCCTTGCCCCTAGAAAAGAATCAATACTTATATCCAAATAGATGAGCATACCAAACTTTTCCTTACAAACAAGAGTTTTGTGAGATGCGCATGAACAATGTGAATGTTGTTAGCATATCACTGAGGAGCTCTATGCTCGCACTTAGCTATGTGAGATGGTCATTTTTCCGCACCAATCAACGTATGATTTAACACATCATGAACCTAAGTAAGAAAACCACTTGGTGGTAGGAGATTCATGTATATACCTTTTGAGTTTGAGTGAGTACGGCTTGTCTTTACAAATTTGAAAAAAGTTGCTGGTATGATTCCACAACATTATTTTGTTGGTGCCCATTTAAACATGAAACATAAGCACCTCTGAGTGTCAGTTGTTGGTACCAGTTGCTTCTCATCTTTCAATGGCTCATGCATCAGCGGAAAGGGTAGGGATCCGGATCATCATGCCTTGAAAGTCCTGCCAAGAGGAATGCAGATTCATGATATGATCATACCATTCGGTGGTCGAGGCTTGATTGGGATTGTTGCGAGCATGGCTTAACCCCTAACTCTCCTTGTTGCAAAATGGTCTAAGTCACAAAATTTGACCTTCGTTTGGATTAAGCTCAAAAAATCTTAATCCAGGCATTACTTAAAAGATTCAACCGTATGATCTCAAAGTTCACTTGACATTCTTCTCACATACCAAATTTGAACCGTTCATTCTTCTTCATTTGTGAGATTATAATGGTCAAAGTGGGCTGAGTTTTTCTCCTGCGGGAACCTCTAAAACCCGTTTCGGGTTTTCAGGAGAGTTAGGGGTTAAGAGATTTATCTGATCATGATGCTTAATCCGTGTACTACTGTAGTTTTCCAAGTTCTCTCTTGTTTTATGGTATGAAATAATGCGATGAAATACCACACTCACATGATTTCCAAATCTGAATATGGCCGAATGGAATTCTATTTTTGTGATTGTATGTTCAGACATTTCAAGTTCGGGTCATTCGCCACACTTTTGCCAAACAATTATTTTTCCTTCTGCATACGCAGTAGCTGAACATCTTGAATTGCTGTGCACAGTTCGCATTCTATGTTTTTTTTGGACAAAATCACTTGGGTTGTATCACAAATCAAGTCTAGTTTGTATCGTAAAATTTGGGGACTCGTACGAATAAATGACATGCATTTTTGTGAAGGCAACTTTTGTTTTGGGTATTGAAACATTTGTAATGTTTAACCATCGCAAGCTTATGTGAAATGAGGAAGAATTTTTCATGAATTTCTTTTCCAAAAGTGCAAATTTTAGATGATTTCCAACAACTTTCTTGTTAAAAGTTTTTTGATCGGGGTGAGTTTGATATTAGATTTGCTATGATGTTACCACAATGAAAAAAAGTGAATAAATGAATGATTTTTTAGGAGCCATATCTCCTTCATCCATCGTTAGATTTTGACTTTATTTCTTGAGATGGATTCCATGTATAGTTTAATTTTAGTGGTAGAAACTTTGACCCAATCGAAGCAATTATGTTGAAGATAAGCATGAATTTGAGTGCAAGGTGTTTAGTTTTGGATTAATTTTTCTTTATAAAAGTTATGGCATATTGCACGAGTGCAAGGCTATCAATTGAGCCGAGATATTTTTTGATGAATATTTTTGGTACCGGAGTGTTTTTGAGATGAACCTCCTTGTTGGTGATTTTTTGAATGGAAATCTCTTGTTGGTAGTGTTTCTACTTCAGAGTGAAAATGATGGTATCTTGAAGTATGTTTGTGCATTAGTAGGTTCTGATAATACAATCACTGAGGTTGCATAAGTAGGTGGATACAACAAGTCACTTTACACTAGGTGAAAATGTCAATCTTGTCCATCATATTGTTCTAACCATAACAAAAGATGGCGTTCTATATACGCTAGTTCATAAAGAATCTTGTTCTTGGGCCCATTGAAATAGGCCACCTTCTAGATAAGATAGTAACGCAAGCTTTAACCTCCACCCAAACTTCCCAATACTCCTTTGTGTCTCTTTCATCTGGGAAAAATAGAACCGCAAGGCTTATTCCAACATACACTTATGAGCCCCTTCTTATTGAATGTCGATATTCACGTTAAAAGCACTCACAGTAGCAATCAAATGAGGGACCATATGGCTTCTTACCAATGCCAAGTATTATATCCTTATCCTATGCGTATCTTCTTGTGACCACACTGAACGAATTTGACACAATTTATTTTGCCTTACATACATATCTGATCTCAAAAACAAGTCAACATCACGTATGAGCGATGCATTAATCTTATGATAAACTCAACTAAGCTTCATACCATAGACTACCCTCGTCAAAGGAAGGCAAGTACAATTAGTGTATCAAAAGAATGACAAGAACTTCAACCGTGTTGTACTTACATTCTCAAATGCATGCTCAAATGCATGTGATAGAGTAGCTCTAGAGTGAACTTCAGGCATACCTTCATAACTTTGATGAAGGAAGTAACATCTGCTCCTAGCGTTTTTCTTGAACGCTAGTGGACAAGTATATCATGCGTTTTCTTACCATGCAGCTCAAACAAGACTTTTGTGGGCTGCACATAGACAATCTTTGTACAATGTCTGCACTCAATGAATATGGCTCTCCTGACATAGCGGTAGTTATAACATAGTAATGCTCTATGCTCCCCCATAAGTTATTGAATTGATTTTTAACCAATTGATGTATGAATCAACTGAAGAAACACAACATGAACCTACCCGAAAGAAATTGCTCGGCTGTGAGAGAAACTTTTGAGTTTCGATGAATACCTTTCTCAACAAATTGGAATGTGGATTCAATCATAACCAGAGAGTGACATTCTCAGTCGAGCCAGAGCTTGCAAGCTGCCAAAAGTAATCTGATTGATGCCGATGGAAACAAGTATATATGTCAGGAGGGAGTGGGATATCTAAGCACCTCAGATGTTTGCGCCAGTTGCTTCTCATCTTTCAATGGCTTGTGCATGTAGAGATCGACATCATGCACTGAATGAAAAATTGAAACCGAACATGCAATTCCGGTGATGAGAGAGTGAAGTGCTCGGATCAGGGTCCAGGAAAAACGTTATCGTGGTGAGAGTACCTGGTTGATGTAAGCACAGAGTTCCGCTGTTTCAAACAAGCCATTGCCCGTTGATACATTCTTCCTTGCTGAAACTGAAGGTTACCATCAAGGACACAACTTTGTCCTAATTGGCATCAGAGCAATGTGAGTGGTGGAAAGCAACACCAGAAAGCAGTGCTGCCCCATACGTTTTGGTTATGGCCGAGTCAGAAGGTGCTGGTACAAGAAGGGCGAGGTGAGGGTGAAGAGGTATACCTTTCTCGGCCTTTTGGCTAAGATCAAGTGTAGTATCTGTTCTTATCAGTTTAATATCTGATATGGGGATCATCGATCCCCTCGATATTAATCTCATTTTTCTCGGGTGCGAGTCTGTCTGGTAGCTTGCTGCCTGGACTCGCGCGCGTCGCCTCGGTCTTGCACTTCCTCCTTGGCAGGCGCATCCCTCCTTCTCTCCCCCGAAGGAACCAATCTCAATCCAACCAGGAAATGACTCTACACTGTATATGTTGTGACAGAAGAAGGTGACTCTGTCATGGAAAAAGTATTACTACCACGCGCTGAATCATATATACGGTCGAAAACCTGATCCGTGGGTAGCGCAGTCAAGACCTACTCGCAACAATACCTCGATGAGGAACTTTCAGAGCACAGGACCTCCTCGGACCAAGACCACTTGCGTGGGTTCAGTGTCCGAGGATTCAATTCAATCCGAAGCAGGCCATGGTTTTGAGCTTTTTCTCTGTCATTGTAAATATCTGTATGTGGGACTACAGCATGTTTCTGAGATCTCAATTGTTTTTGCGGTAGGAAGATATGCGATGAAATATCACACACCCATTATTCAAAATCTGAATATGGCCGATAAGAATCGCCCTCGGAGGTGATTGCTGCCACTACTCCTCTCAGCCATCGCCATTCAATTTGCGGGCAGCGTGCAAGTAAGCTCCACAGGGGCAATACCGTGGCCACGATCTGTACAGCAGCAATATTGGTGTGAAACTCCACTGCTCTCCACCCAATGTGCATGCTCCATCACCAATAAAACATTCCTCGCAGAAAAATGCAAAATGTATGTGAATCCATCAAAGCAGAATGCGAGACCTTAGCGTGCTGGAGGATTCATGCGACAATGGCATGAGGGCTTCAGTAGAAGAAGCTGGGATGTGGAGGCAATGATGATCCCTTACGTTTTGACTCCATACTGGCGACGGGACGGGGTACAAGAAGGGCGAGGTGAGGGTGGAGAGGTATACCTTTCTCGGCCTTTTGGCTAAGATCAAGTGTAGTATCTGTTCTTATCAGTTTAATATCTGATATGGGGATCATCGATCCCCACGATATTAATCTCATTTTTCTCGGGTGCGAGTCTGTCTGGTAGCTTGCTGCTTGGACTCGCGCGCGTCGCCTTGGTCTTGCACTACCTCCTTGGCCGGCGCGTCCCTTCTCCCTCTCCCGAGGGAACCAATGCAAACCTAAACCGGAATAGAATAAGTAAGAAGGTGGAGAACTCTCCCAAATGTACTCCTTTCCTTAACGTTCATTGCATCTTGATGCCGTCGAGAGGTTGTCATACCGACATGCAAGTAACACAATCACTCACAGGATACCATAATTTCACATTGCAATGTGAAGCAAAATTGATGCTCTTCATGCTCGTATCTTCAACGACATGGGAGCAACAGAACCACTCACAAGATACTGTAATATCACAGGGACACACCTCTCCTCTCTCCACAATTCAAATGTAACGAGAATACAACTCGACTCTTTTTCCAGCCACATTCTGTACAATGTCTGCACACGATAGATATGGCTCTGTTCACATTGGCAGTAATAACATAGGAATGCTCTATGCTGCCGCATGAGTTTTTGAACTGATTTGAACCGATCGATGTATTAATCAACTGAGAAAACACAACACGGAACTACCGAAAAATATAAATTGCTCGGCTGTGAGAATTTTCAACTTTTGAGTTTCATTGAAAACCTCCCTCAACAAATTCGAATGTGGTTTCAATCATAATAAGAAAGTGACATTCTCATTCGAGTCAGAGCTTGCAAGGTGCCACAATGTCTGTAAGCACAGCGTTCCACTGTTCCAAACACGCCATTGCGCGTTGATACATTTTTCCTTGCTGTTACTGAAGATTACGGTCGAGAATGTATCATGACGGAGTGCCTGCAAGCGCGAGACGTTGTCATCTCGTGATTTTTTGATAGAAGCCAGCAAGTCCAGCAGAGGCAACAACTCGTGGGCACTTTGCTTGTGCATGGCCATCTCTTTGGCGAAAAGCTCCATAGCCTTCTCATTCGATTCAGAGCTTGCAAGGTGCTCAGGGTAAAGGAGAACGTTATTTTGGTGAGAATATCTGGTTGATGTAAGCACAGCGTTCCGCTGTTCCCTACAGGCCATTGCGCGTTAATACATTCTTCCTTGCTGTAACTGAAGGTTACCAACAAGGACACAGACTGAACCTAATTGGCATTAGAGCGATGTGAGAGGTGGAAAGCAACACCAGCAAGCAGTGCTTTCCCATACGTTTTGGCGGTGGCCGAGTCATAAGGTGCTGGTACAAGAAGGGCGAGGTGCGGATGGAGAGGTATACCTCCCTCGGCCTTTTGGCTAAGATGTAGTGTAGTATCTGTTCTTATCAGTTTAATATCTGATATGGGGATCATCGATCCCCACGATATTAATCGCATTTTTCTCGGGTGCGGGTCGATCTGGTAGCTTGCTGCCTGGATACGCGGGCGTGACCTTGGTCTTGCACTACCCCCTTGGCAGACGCAGTCCTCCTTCCCTCTTCCGAAGGGAACCAATTTGAATCCAAACAGGAAATAATTCTACTTCGTACTTGCTGAGAAGGAGATGACTCTTTCATTGAGAAAGTAGACCAATTCTACCACGCGCTGAAACAAATATATGGGCAGATACCTGATTCGTGTGTCGCGCAGTCAAGACCTACTCGCCTGGAAGCCTCGATGAGGAAATTTCAGATCCCTTGACCTCCTCGGTCTAAGACCACGTGTGTGGTCAGTGTCCGAGGCTTCACTACTATCGGGAGCAGGTCATGGTTTTGAACTTATTCTGTCATTGTTAATATTTGTATGTGGGACTTCAGCAGGTTTCCGAGATCTCCATTGTTTTGCGGTATGAAGTCATGCGATGAAATATCACACACGCATTATCCAAAATCTGAATATGGCCGATAAGAATCGCCCTAGGAGGTGATTGCTGCCACTACTCCTCTCAGCCATCGCCAATCAATTTGAAGGCAGCGTGCAAGTGAGCTCCGCAGGGGCAATACCGTGGCCACGATCTGCACAGCAGCAACATTGGTGTGAAGCTCCACCCATCTCCACACGATATGCATGCTCCATTACTAATGAAACATTCCTCGCAGAAAAGTGGAAAATGATTGTATGTGAATCTATCAAACTGGAATGCGAGACCTAAGAGTGCTAGAGGGAACATGCGACAATGGCATGAGGTCTTCAGTTGAAAAAGCTAGGATGTGGAGGCAATAATGATCCCTTACGATTTGACTCCATGCTGGCGACGGGACAGGGTACAAGAAGGGCGAGGTGAGGGTGGAGAGGTATAATTACCTTTCTCGGCCTTTTGGCTAAGATCAAGTGTAGTATCTGTTCTTATCAGTTTACCATCTGATATGGGGATCATTGATTCCCACGATATTAATCTCATTTTTCTCGAGTGCGAGTCTATCTGGTAGCTTGCTGCCTGGACACGCGAGCGTCGCCTCGGTCTTGCACTACTTCCTTGGCCAGCGCAGCCTCCTTCCCTCTTCCGAAGGAAACCAAATTAAATCGAAACAGGAAATGACTCTGCACTGCACACACTATGCAGAAGGCGACTCTTGCATTGTGAGAATAGACCAACCGTTGCACGCGCTGAATCATGTGTATGGTCGAATACCTGATTTGTGGGTCGCGCAGTCAAGACCTACTCGCATGAATGCCTCGATGAGGAAATTTCAGAGCACATTATCGTCTCGGACTATGACCACCTGTGTGTGTTCAGTGTCCGCGGCTTCAATTCAATCGGGAGCAGGTCATGGTTCTGGTTCTCCGTCGTTATAGATATTTGTATGTGGGACTTCGGCAGGTTTCTGAGATCTCTATTGTTTTGCGGTATGAATTTATGCGATGAAATATCACACACGCATTATTCAAAATCTGAATATGGCCTCTGATTAGAAACACTCTCGGAGGTTATTGCTGCCACGACTCCTCTCAGCCATGGCCAATCAATTTGAAGGCAGCTTGCAAGTGAGCTCCGCAGGGGCAATACCTTGGCCACGATCTATACAGCAGCAATATTGGTGTGAAACTCCACTTGTGCTCCATCACCAACAAAATATTCATCGTAGAAAATTGCAAACTGTATGTGAAATCTATCAAAGTAGAATGCGAGACCTTAGCGTGCTGGAGGATTCGTCCAACAATGGCATGAGGTCTTCAGTAGGAAAAGCTAGGATGTGGAGGCAGTGATGATCCCCTACGTCTTGACACCGTGCTGGCGACGGGACAGGGTACAAGAAGGGCGAGGTGAGGGTGGAGAGGTATACCTTTCTCGGCCTTTTGGCTAAGATCAAGTGTAGTATCTGTTCTTATCAGTTTAATATCCGATATGGGGATCATCGATCCCCACGATATTAATCTCATTTTTCTCGGGTGCGAGTCTATCTGGTAGCTTGCTGCCTGGACTCGCGCGCGTCGCCTTGGTCTTGCACTACCTCCGTGGCCGGCGCAGCCCTTCTCCCTCTCCCGAGAGAACCAATCCAAACTCAAACCGGAATAGAATAACTTCAGAAGGAGGTGACCTCGTCGTAATGTACTCCATTTCTGACCGTTCACTTCATTTTGATGCTGTCGAGAGGTTGTCATACCGACATGCAAGTAACAGAATCACTCACAGGATACCATCATTTCACACTGCAATGTGTGAAGCAGAATTGATGCTCTTTATGCTTGTATCTTCACCGACATGGGAGCAACAGAACCACTCACAAGATACTGTAATATCACAGGGACACACCTCTCTTCTCTCCCTCGAGGGAGCCAAATGAATTCAAATGTAACCAGAATACAACTCGACTCTTAGTCCAAGGCATCCATATTTTGTACATGATGTGAAAATAGTAATCAATTCGAGCAATCCTATCGCTCAACGATGTTCATGGTCAAAGGACTGATATCACCTTACTCCCATGAATGCCTCGATGAGAAATTTTAGAGCACGTAATTTCAGACTACGATCACATGTGTGAGTTCGGTGTCCGAGAGCTTGTCATGGTTTTGAGCTTCTAATCTGCCGTTGCATATTTGTATGTGAAAATGCGATAGAGTAGCTCTAGAATGGACTTCAGTCATATCTTTAGTGAAACAAATCACATCTGATCCAAGTGGAGGAGTATACCAAGCGTTTTCTCACCATATAACTCAAACCAGAGTTTTGTGAGCTGCACATACACCATGTCTGCACACAATAAATATGGCTATGTTCACAGGCAGTAATAACATAGGAATGCTCTATTCTCCCGCATAAGTTTTTGAATTGATGTTCAACCAATCGAGTATATTAATCAACAGAACAAACACATTCAACATGAATCTACCCAAAAAATAATTAAATGCTCAGCTCTGAGAGATTTTAACTTTTGAGTTTCAGTGAACACCTTTCTCAACAATTTCGAATGTGGTGCCAATCATAACCAGAGAGTGACATTCTCATTCGAGCCAGAGCTTGCACGGTGCCAAAAGTAATCTGATAACTGCCGATAGAAGCAAGTTTATATGTCAGGAAGGAGTGGCATAAATAAGCACTCCAGACGTTTGCGCCACTTGCTTCTCATCTTTCAATGACTTGTGGCTGAAGCGATCGACATCATGCATTCAATGAAAAATTGAAAACGAACATGCAAGTCCGGTGATGAGAGAGTGAAGTGCTAGGATCAGGGTTCAGGAACCTCACCTGGTGTGAGAGAACCTCACCTGGTTGATGTCAGCACAGCGTTCCGCTGTTTTAAACAAGCCATTGCGCGATGATACATTCCTCCTTGCTATGACTGAAGGTTAGGATTATATATTTTGATGGACTCCTTGTTGGTAAACTCATACCGAATTTGAAAGTCACACTCGCAGTGCTGTCCCATACGTTGATACATTCTTCGTTGCTGTAACTGAAGGTTACTAACAAGGACACAGCTTCAAGTCTTCAACCTATTTGGCATCAGAGCAATGTGAGCGGTGGAAGCAACACCAGAATGCAGTACTGCCGCATACGTTTTGGCGGTGGCCGAGTCATGAGGTGCTGGTACGAGAAGGGAGATGTGCAGGTATAGCGATATACCGTTCTCGGCCTTTTGGCGAAGATCAAGTGTAGTATCTGTTCTTATCAGTTTAATATCTGATATGGGGATCATCGATCCCCACGGTATTAATCTCATTTTTCTCGGGTGCGAGTCTATCTGGTAGCTTGCTGCCTGGACTCGCGCACGTCGCCTTGGTCTTGCACTACTTCCTTGGCCGGCGCATCCCTTCTTTCCTCCTAAGGGGGAACCAGTTCAAAATTAAACCGGATCGGAGCAGTGTTAGCAGTAGGGGCCTCCTCCACCAGATTATACGGCAGGCTCTACCGTTCGCTGTACCATGATGCGGTTAAGATGTTGTATCTAATCCGTGAATCAGATTTGCTTTAGTTTCTAGAGGTGATCACGTGCATGATCAGCATAAGTGCTTCGGTGAGGAGTTTCCAGAGCCCATGACATCGGACTAAGACTTATCTGTGAGTCCAGTGGCCGAGCGGGAGCAGGCTCAAGTGTTAGAGCTATGAAAATGTTCGTCTGTGGAAGTTGGGCGGTATCCACGATCTGTCTAGTTTTAGGAGCTTGAAAGCGTTTGATGAGATGTCATAGCACCGATAATTGAGCACGCTGTAAGTTTTAAATTAGAATGTGGCCGATGAGAGACACTCTCGGAGATACTTGCTGCCGTTTCTCCTCTGGGCATGCGCAAACGGTAGTAGTTACCAATGCAATTGAAGGCAGCGTGCAAGTAGGAAGCAACACCTTGGCCACGATCTGCCTGGCACGAGCCACTTTGGATCGAAACTCCGACACCCTGCCAATTCCATCATGGCCAATGAAAAGCTTAACTTAGAAAATTTATAGCGTAGAGAATGCAAGTGAATCCATCAAACCACATGCAGAGGACTTCATTAAATTTCACGCAAAGCGAGCGACAATGAGGAATGCATGCGACAATATGAGGCCCTGAGAAGTTAATCAAGGGAGGTGCGGGTTATAATAATCCCGTACGCTTTGACTCCATGCTGGCGACGGGAGGGGGTACAAGAAGGGCGAGGTGAGGGTGGAGAGGTATTATTACCTTTCTCGGCCTTTTGGCTAAGATCAAGTGTAGTATCTGTTCTTATCAGTTTAATATCTGATATGGGGATCATCGATCCTCACGATATTAATCTCATTTTTCTCGGGTGCGGGTCTATCTGGTAGCTTGCTTCCTGGACTCGCGCACGTCGCCTTGGTCTTGCACTACCTCCTTGGCAGGCGTAGCCCTCTTTCCCTCCTCAGAAGGGAACCAATTCAAATCCAAACAGGAAATGAGGTTTCTTTCATTGTGAAAATTGCCCGATCCATCACGCGCTGGATCATATACACGGTTTGAATACCTGATTCGTGGGTCGCGCAGTCAAGACCTACTCGCACGAATGCCTCGATGAGGAAATTTCAGAGCACTTGACCTCGGCGGACTAAGATCACCTGTGTGTCTTCAGTGTCCGAGGCTTCACTTCAGTCGGGAGCAGGTCATGGATTTGAGCTTATCTCCGTCGTTGTAAATATTTGAATGTGGGACTACGGCAGGTATGAAGTTATGATGAAACATCACACAAGCATTATTCAAAATCTCAATATGGCCGATAAGAAACACCCTCGGAGGTGATTGCCACTACTCCTCTCAGCCATCGCCAATCAATTTGAAGTCAGCCTGCGAGTGAGTTCTGCAGGGACAATACCGTGGCCACGATCTGCATAGCAGTAATATTGGTGTGAAAATCCACTCACTAAAACATTCCTTGCAGAAAAATGCAAATTGTATGTTAATCTCTCAGAGCAGAATGCAAGACCTAAGCGTACTAGAAGATTCATGCGACAATGGCATGAGGTCTTCAGAAGTAAAAGCTATAGGGTGGAGGCAATATCAATAGCGTACGTTTTGACTCTATGCTGGGGACGGGACGGGGTACAAGACGGGCGAGATGAGGATTAAGTCGCTTACCATGTTCAAGTGTAGTATCTGTTCTTATCAGTTTAATATCTGATATGGGTAGCTGTGGAAAAAAAGTGCACTTTTTCATTAACAGACAATACAAGCGTTTGAATGTCTTTAGTGATTCTACACACATATATTGATCAAATCCTGTTTTGGAGATTGAATCAAAACCAAAGTAACCTCTGTCCCGGAGTTGCTTTCTGGACAGAAGAGTGCACTTTTTTGTAAACGTTACAAGAACTCAACTGAAGCATTTGAGAGTATTTGGTGACTCTACACACATCATTTGGAAGTCGAATTGAAACAAAATATGATGAGAAATGAACAATGTTTTTTGTAGTTTGCAATTTGAAGTGGGGCAATGGTAAGCTTGGGGTATCACTTTTTGGACACACTAATTAGGTTATTTTTATTGAAAGCCTCCAAAGTTTGTCTAATTTTGTCATTTTAATCAAGTAAAAAGACCCTAAAATAGAAAATAAAATATCATGCACCTCACTGAAATCAAAGTATATATGCCTATAGATTTTCTTTTAGATTTTTTATTTTTTTTGGATCCATTCATAGATGAGGGAAAAAGTGTTGAATTTGGGGATTTGCAGGCATTATAGTGCACAATGAATTAATTTTTTTATTATTAAATAAATTATTTTGTATTCTATACAAGAAGATGTAGGTCATATTCAAAAATTATATTAAAATAAAAATGGTTGATATTCCATTTGCTTGATTCTATGGCTTTTAGGTTATTGGGACATGACTTACTTTTTCAACTAAAAAATCAAATAAAATTACTTCAAAATATTTTTTTTAATTTTTAATTTTTTTTCTTGATACATTATAAGTATAGACAACTAAAACTACATCTAATGAAGTCTTATTGTATTACAGTTTAAAAATGGATATGTTTGTCACACCAGCATAGAGTGCAATTGTTCATGGGACAGCCTTTTTGGGTACCCCAACCAGACTATCACCCAGTGATTGAAATCTCACACAAGACAAATCATATCATTTGTTAGAGTTACAACACATCCATTTTGAGACAAAATTATTTGGCATTGTTTCAGTGTGGTCTTGAGTTTATTGCAATCTTTCAAAATCTTATTGTGAACACAATTATATTGAGAGATGACTTCATGAGTTTCAGGTAGTTCATGTGGAGGCTAAAAGTTGAGTAGTAGATGAGATTGTTGCACTCTACTACAATGGGATTAGGTAGAGATTAGTCCGGTGGTATATAGCAAGATTCAAGGCACCGACAAAAGACATCACGTAGATTTGGAGCTTTTGATCCAAAAGAGGCGTGAGGAAGGAAGTGGGGCAGAGAGTGGGTCACAATCTCTCTATCCATATGGAGAGATTGTTGGAACAAAGGGGGGGAGTGCATTGTTTCCATCCATATGGAGAGATTAAGCAATGGTAGAATTATTCAAATGTTAAAAGCTAAAGATTACGAGACACAAGTGTAGACTCATGACTCTAACTTGCGTACTTCTTATAAAAGCACGACAATAGACCAATCTACCTATACGTGATCAAATTGGACCAAGACAAACGACGCAATGGTGATCACTATTCTTCCAGTCAAAAGATAAATATGACCAACATGCAATGACAATATGTAAAGTAGACCCGCGTGAATGCTGGGTACTTTACATGTTCATTGTTTCATGACAATCTATTGCTACGCAACTACGACCTATATGTTGGTTAGGACTAACGTGTTTGTAAAGAGACAGAATTGGTGAGAACCATTTGGAAGTTCAAAAGGCTCAAAAACAAAGTTCAACAACTTGAAAGTTGATTGATATCATGACGTAGTGATGATGTTTATCCCAGAAAAATTTATCCATAACTATACAAAGCAAAAGCAAATCTTTGAACACAATTCCAAAGTTATAAATATTCAAATTTGAGTTATTCAATAGATGATTCCAAACAAATCCTACACTATGATGTGAGTATAAAAAAAGCATATGAACTCATTACTTTCAACCCACAGTATATTCATCATCTCTTAATCTATGTGCATCTAAACATAAAGCTCCTTGAAACACTATGATAAGTATTGCTTACATCCTCCTCACCAACATCGGAGTTTTGAGATAATAAGCAGAGGTTAAGATTAAACAAATCTTCTCTTACAACTATACAAGAAGGAGCAAATCAATACAATATTGTTTGGATGAACAACACAATATTGGATTAAAAGCAAAGCTTGTGTATTTATTTACAACTGCAAATCAAGAAGCAAAAATTTGAGATATTATTGAACCATAATCATTAAAGGAAAAAGACACCATTAGATTTCAGATTTATTTTTCCAGATGGACTCCAATGAGATTTTACTTTTGATCCTAGGATTAGATCAAAGATTCTTTAAGGATGCGGCCTAGATTTGAGTGCAAAGGGGTTAGCTAGTTGTGGACTACTTTTTCTTTGTAAATTTTTTGGAAATTTACACCATTGCAAGGCTACTCTACAAGCCAATAGAAACAACTTTTGATGATTTTTTGGTGCAAGAGTATTCTTGTGATGAAGGTGAATAGATTTCTATTTAGTGATTTTTTATTGCGATTGGTTTGTTGGTAGAATTTCCACACTCAAGTGAAGATGATGAAATTTTGCAATTTGTTTTTGTTATCAATACATTACGATCTCCCAATTTATGAGGCTTCATAACTAAACCTTTGGTCCACGTGACTTACAATAAGTCTACTATAAGGCTCTACAATTGAGATGTGTATATGTTTAGTTTATTTTCAACTCTATGATGCTTTTTTTTTTTTTTTTTTATGTGTTTTTTTGCTACTAATAGTGAGAGACGCTCATAAATTAACATGTACAAAAAAAGTTGAGAAAAAGCAAGATCTCCATTTTTGTTGAAATTTTGAAGTTATTGCGATCTACTTGATATAAGGCAGATTTGAGAATGAATGAGCATATACTCCAGTTTTGGGCACATTCCTGCATGCCTTGATAGTATTCTCAAACTTTGACTGTGCATATCTCCTATAGTATGAGGACTTTTTAGGCATAAATGATCTTTCTAGAAAGGAATAAAAAAAAACTCTACAACCAACAAAAGGTTTCAGCCCCATGTAACATCAAATCGACCTAAAATGGACCTCTTGAAACTTGTAGCAGAGTATAATATCTCAAGTCCGATGCACAACTCCCTCTAACAAACTTGCAGCAAACTTTCTATTTTTGTGATCGAATGTTCAATAATAGAAACAACTTTTGCTTCCTCTTTTGAACTTTAAACAATCAATGTATTGATCAATTGAGAGAAACACAATCCTGAACCAAGGTGAGGTGATGAGAAGCGCCTTTTGCTTTCATGTCCGTGGTACAAAAACGGCTCTCTAGCTCATCGTTGTCAATCTGCCACTGTAGCTCTAGTTCCGAATTCAAGCTGCAGTACCTCCATTCTCGCTCTCTGCAACTGTGAATCGCAAGCTTTGAGCTCCCAAACGATCGATTGCATGCACACCTCCACCATCATCTCGCAGCTCGATCGCAATAACTCTTGCTTTCCTATCACTCAGGTACTTTGCTGCACTTTTAAACCCTCCTAATCATTTGTTGATTGCCGGCCGCTAAACGTTTTAATCCACTCGATCTGTCTAACCATCAGCTCCATGCATGATACTTGCTACGGATCAAGTGCAGCTATGCTCTTGTGGAGCTCTAAACCCTATCGCTCATAATCCATTGTTTAGAATCACGGCTATGGTTTTTGTACTTTCTTATATGGGAACCAGCTGTTTCGATTTCAAGACATGCAGCGCATCGATCGGAGTATTAAAGCAGATTTTATCGGTGCGGTGATGACATGCAGGGAGATGGCACGCGGGAAGGTGGTTGTGTGGCTGCTTGTGATGGCGCTCATTCACAGCGTTCAGGCATCTGACCCGGAGCTAACGACGGACTTTTTCGTGCCAGAGGGCACGAACAAGAGCACCGTGACGGGCGACTATTTCACCTCGCGAATCCTTCGCAACGGGACGGGCTTGGCAGCGCCCGCGAAGTACGCCATCAAGCGGGTGAATAGCGAGGTGTTCCCGGCGCTCACGGGGCTTGGAGTGTCCACGGCGCTGCTGGAGTACAGACCCGGAGGCATCAACACGCTGCACACACACCCGCGCGGGACGGAGATTCTCACCGTGGCCCTCGGGCAGCTGCATGTCGGCCTTGTGGATTCCGGCAACAAGCTTTACACGCAGGTGCTGAATGCAGGCGATGTGTTTGTGTTTCCGGAAGGCTTAGTGCATTACCAGATCAATCTGGGCACTGAAACTGTGATTGCTTATGCTGCGTTCAGCAGCTCCAATCCTGGAACCATTTCTTTGCCTGGTAACATGTTTGCTTCTGGGATTGACGATATTGTGCTCCAAGCTGCCTTCAAGGTGAATGCGACTGTCATTGATCAACTGCAGGCTGCACTTCTGGCGTAGAATCTTCTTATACAGTTGCCTATCCTCTTGTGGATGAGTACATTCACGGCTTCTGCGTATACAGGATCAATATATGTTCATAGAATTTAGCAGTTTTCGCCAGTTTTTGAGGATGTTACCGCTGCCAAGCAGTTTGTACATGTGATGAGGACCCCCTTACTATGTAATAAAATGGAACAGGAAGACGTTATCAATGTATGAGGAGAGAAAATTCTGTCTACAACTTTGCACTGTAGCATGTTTGCATCTCAATGATCACCCTACTGGGCCACTCTTTGATGAAATTATGATTCAGTGCGGTGGCTTGTTTTGAGCAAGCCCGAGATGAACTTGTATAGAGAAAGAAGTGAGCTTCGAATTGCAACACCCATGGCTTTACTACAAGTGGTAATCGGAAAAACCCCTTACTAGATTTCAATAATGAATTCAGATACCCAACTGAACACGATAATTTCGTGTTCAACAAATGCTTTTTCAGAAGTCCCACACTTCTAAGTTAAAGAGACCTGACTGCCAAAGCTCCAACCTCGGTACTAATACAAGATACGCTACCACGAAATGGAAGAAATCCATATCCGAATCCACAGTACCAAAAACCCATGTTCTAGATACTAAAAGTCTAATGTACATAAGGGTACTGTGGTTGCATAGCGTAAGGAACAACGCAAATAATGAAGAGTACCTCACAACCAGACTTATAACTGTGTGTTTCAGCTCCTTCCTCACAACTTGGCCCTCGAAGGCGCCTCGATCCTGATACTATGCCAGGAGTTGTTAAGGACGCCTCTCAGATTCCAAATGTCATCGATATCTGCAGGCTGGACATTGGCAGAAGTGTCTACCTGCAAATACCACATAAAGAAGTACTTAGGGGACTTAAGCTTCACTTCATTCAAATATAAAATAGAATCAGGAAACAGCCATGAAGCATAGCCAACATAAGCCTCGAAGTCACTCAACTAGGCCTCAAATCATGATTATATGAACGAAAGAGAGCTGTAACTACAGGAAATTAGATGAGATGCTTTGTGATCATGTTACTCAGTGTGAGGAATGACATACCGCTTTCACCATAACAGTGCATGGAGTCTCAACGCTGACATTCTTAAGCTCCCATAACGTCCATGCCCAGTCGGGACGGGGAGAATCACCATTAGCATCGCCTTGTAGCTTGGGTAACCGACGTGCCTCCACCCAAGACTTTCCATTATCGACTGAAATATCAACCCGCTCGATTCCACGTCCACCTCCCGCCACGGCATAGCCACTTAGATCCACCTGTGAAGAATTTTCGAGCTTTGATATCAATGACCTCATGAGGAGACTATTAACTATAATGCTGTGAATACAGGAATAATGCTCACCGTATCTCCATGTTTCAGTACAACACCATCTTTTGGCTCACAGATGACGCTCTGCGCGAAGGACAGTTCGTCACTTTAGTATTAACAACAACCAGATGTTGCAAAAGACAATGGGTTTCGTGAGTTGCGTACTGTAACAGGGAAGTCCATCAAGGGGCGTCTTGATTGCCAGTCAATATTATCCCAGTCAACTCGCGGTGGGAACATCTTGTAGTCCTTCTGCTGGAAGAATCCCTGCAAAAAGATAAATGATTACATTATGCCCCGAACGAATAATTTCAGGCAATCAACGAGAACTTCTTCTTTTGTTTCTCACCTGACACTCGATTTCAGAAACGATGATACTTTCGATCCATTTTACAGAGCGCGCTCCAATAACTCCTGGGATGACAACCCGTAGTGGATATCCATGGTCTCGATTGAGCACCTGCGATCAAGCAACAACAGACCATGTTGATAAAAGAACAGCTTGACTAGAAGAGAACAAGCTTGATAAGAACTACATATGTTATCACCTTGCCATTCATCTCATATGCCAATAGGACTTCCGCTTCTGGAGTTGTTGCATGTAGCAAAGGTATTGAAGCCTTGTATGGTCCTCCATTTTCCTCCTGCGTAACGAAACAATGCTGAATACAATGCAACTAATAGCTACAAGCCTACTCTTAAAGACCTGGAGGTTGCAAACACACACGATATGTCGTATTCGCTTACCATTATTGGGACTATCTACGAAGAAGGCTAGCCTCGCAGGTTATACATGCACCTTAGAAGAGAGAATTCAAATCCATCTTTTCGAGCATACTGTCACAAAAAAGAAAAAAGTGAAGATTCATTTCGTACCTTGCAGAAGTCGACGCTAACGAATTCAACATGCCGTCCATTCTGAGGTGAGACGTCCGAGTAGTTGTCTACTCCTGCAAGTTTGAGCACATCTGAAAGCTTTGCTCCTCCCCATGCAGCTGGTCACAACAAAGTTTAGAAATAAAGTTAAGAAATCTGCAAGAATGTAATGAAGTGCCCTCACAACAAAAAAAATTCTTCAACAAATGTTATGAAGAATGACTCCCACGAGAGCATGCAAGTCGATGTGAAAGTGATGCTTTAAACCTCTTGAGGAGATTGCAAGTACAACAAGCGTATGATGTGCTATTAAGCGCCATGAAGCAGAAAGAATACTCTCTTTCAAGGTAGATTGAGATGAAGCTCAAAGTGGATGTTCGGTCGATATAGATTTTAGCCTCCCAGACGCACGTGATGCGGTCATACCAAGGCTACTGCACCAGATCTCATTAGAACTGTGAAGTTAAGCGCCTTTGAGCCGGAATAGTACTGGGCGACCTCCCGGGAAGTCCCGGTGCCGCATCCATTTTATGCACTTTTTGTACTGAATTATCAAGGTGGTAAGTGCAGTTGACACATACCCGTGCCAATGGCGGCAGCTCCCCAGCCAACACCCTTCACTTTTCGCCTCCTACTCATTTCTGTCCTTCGGTTTCCTGCACACTATATGCCACCCCCGACTTCAGCAAAGGATCCTTCGTAACAACTAATAGTTGCCGACGAAGTCAATCCTTAAGGCTCTGAAAAATGAGCCGTCAATGCAATGCAGGCCAAGGAGGAAAAAATGCACACGGGACTTTAAACCTTACCATCAGTGTTGCAACTACCGTATACTTCGGAAGCGACCTGTGGAGATTCAAACACATCACTGACTGTATGCTTGCAGACAATATTCTGATGGAGGAACTTGAATCATGTCATGTATGAGCTATATGACAAATTGAAGGTGGACTCAACTTACTTCAGAAAATCAAGCGAGAGCGAGAGGACATTTGACACAGCTCCTGTCACCGTTACATTGTACCTGCGAGAAAGGGCAATCAATTAGACTCCTGTACAGAACCGAGCATCTGTTCATACCACATCACGCTACAATGACACTCAGCAAGACGGTTTCACTAAAACTACTCAATGAACCTCAGCTTCGAACACGTGCATGGGCAATAATACCATTCATAAGGATCAGGCATTAAGAACTATACTCGGATCGCAAGAGTAGGGAGAGGAGATAGTACCTCGAGGGATCGGGGAGGATGGGAATGGGTCCATGATTCCGTTTATAAAACATTTCCTCGTCCGTCAGGTAGGAAGAACTGAGAGCAGCTACGGGAGGCTCAGCATTGAAAGGCTCCTGAACAGGCATACATTTACACGTCCAAGTCATCGATAAGACATTCTGTTATATCAATCAGTGGTAACATCATATAATCTCCAGCTAAAAGCTCCACAATTCACAACCTGGTTCTAGGTTTATCTGTACAAAGGCTTTCAACAAGCAATGGCCCCTCCACAATGTTGGACATTCTCCCATTCTCAGAGAAATAGCACAAAGGAGACTACGCACCTAGCGTTTCCCTTAAGAATCTACCTCACTCGAACAATTCACCATTAACAACAAGTTGTGTACCAGCCCGTTAACTCGATGCTAAGTAAACTGACGAATTGGACATGACCTTCATGGATGGAATCAGAAATTCTATCTGGTGATTAAGGCGTTATCTTCCTCAGGGCTACACGTGATTGAGATACTATTTCTGGTCTAGCATCGTTCCCTCGTGAATCACAAAAGCAATATCTCGATCCCGTTGTGAATCACAAATGCAAAGTTTCGGTTCTTTCAGGGAGTTAGAATTCCTAAATCGAAATGCCTGTACCTCGAAATCCACATTTAATGAAACAACGGCGACCGGAGCTAAACAAGAAACATCAACAAACAACAAACAACAAACATCAACAAACAACAAACTCTCGACTGTAGTAGCATCCACAATTAAAGAATGGATCAACTCTGCGGAATTTCACGACATCGGATTTCACGTCCCGTCAAATTAAGGTACTGAACGGAACACATTTCTTCGAAAAGAAACAGGACTGACTCATTAATTGATAATGAAGCATTGTTCTATTTATGGAAAGCAAACTGAGAGTCAACATTTCAGCTCAGAGTTCCATCGAAATCTAACACCACGGAAACAAGGGCGACGACTGTAAGACGCACCTGAGAATTGATAATCAAGGCCTTGTTGCGACTCGGTTCTTGGTCGTAGCTATGAAGACCTTGCAATCGAAGCTCCTTGGGAGTAGTATTGGCAGAAGAAGCCATGATGCTCTGCACAGAGCTGACGGCCGGCGATGACGCAAATGCGAGGTAAAAAGACAGCAGCAAGCTTTTGGTAGCTTAGTTCTTGGGCATCGCCATAGCCGTGAGATTCGCTGCAACAAAGCTGAAATTTAGGGTTTCCAAAAACCGGATTAACGTGAATGTCAGGCCGGTCATCCGTGGCCATTGCTTTGTCACCTTCTTCACCAAGAATGTGTGACCGGTACTTTCAGTAAACGAGCAGTTGACGCCTTCTAAGTACTGTAAGTATTCCACATACTTGGAGACGCCCATGTGCCAAAAATGGAGCTCTCGTAATCTTCACTCATAGGTACATAATAGTTTCGGCATACAACAGTAGCATGTACTCACTACAAACATTACAGGATGTCACTTTAGGGCATCATTTTTAGGAATACCTATATTCCCAACTTTAAAAATTCATTACTCATTGTATGAGAACCCAAAAATGATCATTCCACTTGCTATAGCTTTCTACTAATTTTCTCCATGTACAAAAATTGCTTGCAATAGTACCATCCCTGTAGATTTTTTGTACTGAAAATTGGCCACCTTACTATATATGTGTCTAGAGGTTCTTGGTAAATTTCTATATGGGTTAGGAAAAAAGTGAAGGGTATTGGATGTGCCATGAGCAACAAAAATTGAACCAAGTAGCGGGAGAGCTGCTACCTCTTGGTGCTCTAAGGTATTAGGGTAAATATCAAGAAATAAGCTACCCTCCATACGAAACTACCTTCCATACAAGGCTCTAATTGAGGCTTTGTTATGCCAAAGTTGTGAAAGTTTCATATATGCCAGTTAGAAAGAATCTTTCGTATTCAAAGTCAATGTTAGTTTGTTTGAATTAGGGAAATAAATGGCATAATTGATCCTTAAATGTCCAAGCTCTTCGAAGTCACCCAAAGTTTATAAAGAAAACATCGTACAAAATTAAAGAGGTTGGCAAGGGAATTTCCTTGTTTAAAGTTTTAACAATAAGATCTTGAAGTTGGTCAAATTATTCTTGGAATTGAATTGTCGGCTTTGAAAAAATGAAAGTAATTATACAACAATATCATAATTTTTGACTATTAGATTAACCCTTAAACGTGAGAGCATGCCCCTCACGCTTGGTTTCGAGTGTATTTTTAGAGGGGCTTGACGTTTAAGGGTTAAAAGGAAGCAAGAATTTCAAACTTCAAGGCTCACAATGAGTATTTGACCCCTAAAGCACCAAAGGCTTTTTGAGTTTGCAAGTGAAATCTCAAACATTGGTTCTTCACTAGTTGAGATTATTGAAGAAACTTAAGCTCAATCAACAAATCATAGTTGTTGATTTTAGATATGTATTCATTGCATTTGTCATAATTGATTGCTAAAGGTTTTGCAAACCAATAGCGTTAAAAGTTAGTATAATATGTGGTGGATAGTGAGGGAACAAAACTTAAAAATTTTGAGTTCAAATGGCTCAGCAATAAAAACGTAACAAAAAGTTTGGCCTAGCAAAGGTCATGTTGATGTTTGATAATGTTTCACGTTGTGTCTAAGAGTACCCACTCTTTATGGTAAATAAGATCCAAGCTTCCAACCTACCAACTTACAATAGCAATATTTATTTGCATCATAGTTGAAGTTTAAATTGCGACCATTCTACTTGGTAGTGTATTCAAAGACATATAGTACATACTTTTTGGGCGAAATGAAAAATTGTTGCAGGAAAGAATAACAAGGGTTCAGATTGTAATTTATCCAAACAATGGACCTGTGGGTGTTTAACCCCTATACGTCCTTACCTAATTTTAGCCAAAAAACACAATTTTAGAATAGTGTCATAGATGAAAATGAAGGTAATATATTCAAATTTCAACCCTACAAACTTATAACTTATTGTACATCATGTAGACCATATTTTAAGGCATGAACGTTCACAAACTAGTTAGGAAATCAAAATGTATCAATACTTAAAGAAACAATGAAATTTTATCATTTTTACTTTAGAGCGGAAAATCTACTAATCAACGAATTGCAATCAAAAAGCCACCAACTATAAAAAATGTTCACCTTCATCCAAATAACACACTTGAACCAAAAAATTCATCAAAAAAATTCATTGGCTCCTATAGTAGCCTTGCTATGGTGAAAACTACGAAAAAAATTCAAAGGAAGAGTAATCCAAAAATCTTGCACTCAAACCTAGGCCTTATCTACAAAACGTACGCTTTATCTACGAAACATCTTTGATCAATTGGTCAACATTTCTACCACTAAATCTAGACTCTAGTTGGAATCCAACCCAAAATAAAACAGTTGAAATCTAAAGGTGGATAAATGAGATATATATCTCAAACTCCATCCACTTATTCACTTTTTTCATTGAAGAGACATCATAGCAAATCCAATACTAAACTTATTTGAATCAAAAAGCTTCCAATTAGAAAGTTGTTTGGAACTATATAAATCATACTTATGATCATACTTATGTAAAAAAAAAATGAAGAACTTTTTTTATTCTTATTTCTCATAATTGGCTTGCAATGGTAAAACACGTCCAATGTTTGAAATCTCAAAACCAAAAGCTATTGTATGTAAAATGCATGTCATACATTCATGCTTTGCCGGATGGGTCTGCAATTTTTACGACACAAACTAGACCTTATTTGGGAGTGATTTCGTCAAAACAAAATTCAAATGAAAAAGTTATGGCTCTTCAAAGTTTCTACCCTTCATCCAAAATGTATCAAAACGACCTTAGGAACGTTTAGGGATTAAGAGTTGATATTTAAAATTACCATAAATGTAAGCAAGCATAGTACCAACAAATAATACGAACAACCTAAGGCTTACTAGTTTCATTTCTGTTGTCTTCACATAGAACAGGATGATCATCACTTTTGTTAAGTTGGCAGTATTACATGGATCGAAAAACTTCGATCTTGTAAAATGATTCACAAATCATGTGCAAGAGCAACAAAATTGTACACGGGTTGAATCATCCAAACGAGTAAATTGCTAGATTACGATGCACAAGAACTTGCGAATTTGACCCAACAACCGAAAACTATATGGTCAGGATAAATCAACCCACAAACAGATTGCATGTTCTAAACTTCTGAATTTCTTCAGAAACCAACAATGAAACCAACTCTTTCTTAGACTTCCACTTTCAGAATCCAGAGGGCAAGTCGGTGGCTGCACGCACAAGCAAAGCGTCACATGAATCTCCGATCACTGGAACATACACGGCGGCACCTCGAATGGAATGCGCTCACTGCAACCAGAAGATCAAAATCGAATCTTCTCCAACAATCGATGCAACATGGAAGTTACATAACTGGGGATCGATCGAAGCATGTGCAATTCACGTGATCAGATCAACAGGGAGAAAAGTACGTCAGTAGCTAGAGTCATGAGATCGATCGATACGTGTGGTCGACTAACTTAACTAAGTTGCAGTGACACGGCCATCGATCGAGGTAATCATATGAAGCGTGGGACTGACTAGAGAAAGAATGGAAGATGCTGAGGAATATTCCTGAGCTTGCGGCAGATTGCATGGGCCGGGTATCGATCGACTGCTGGTTCTAGTTCCAATGCAATTATGCCGTTTATGATTCTTGAAGACCTGGTGTATTGAAGTGCGCCGAACTGCGCTGAGCCGCTGACAGAATGGAGTTACTAACAGTGCGCCCAAGTTATGGTAGACACCGTCCACATAATAAGTTCCACTAAGAAGTAAGTTCCATTAAGAAGTGGTCTGAGATGAAACTAGAAGAAGAAGAAAAAGAAGAAGAACACCACACCCGTAAGGGTTGGCGTGAATAAAGTGTCCGTTCGACCTACCCTTGATGATATGCCCACAAGACCTAACAACACTGGTATAGGACTAATAACCCCTCTCAGGGTGAAGAGATGAAACTACATAAATGGAATGGACATACCTTTGGTGATGAACTTGGTAAGAAGGAAAAATAAGTAGATAGAACCTCAATTCCGTTAAAATGGCATTATGCCATGTGCCATTTTGTCACACCAAATCTTACATATGTGCTCACATGGAATGGTGTATTCTGTAATATCACACCTCTATATACATTGTCACTCATTTTCCATAATATCACCTTAAAATTCTGTAATATCACATAATTTCTTAACTGTAGTTCAGAAAGTTAAGGTGTGTCATTTTAGCGGCATAACGCCATTTTAACGGAATTGGGGATATAGGTGAAAAAGAAAAATATGAACACAAGTAGAAACACAATATTTTATACTTTATGATTATGCTAAGGTTGTCTTTGGCAATCATATTTCAATATGATTGTGATATTTTTTATTTTCAAATATCAAGATATTATGAATATTGTGTTGGGTTTGGTAGTCATGCGAATGAATTGGAAAAGTGGATGAGAATAAAAAAGTGAATGAAAATGGTTGTGTTTTGGAGTGGGTTTTTGAATATTGATAAATGTTCAGGTTTGAATGGATCTTTTTTCTTGTTACTAAATATTGCATTGTTCCAATATTGTCCTATACATTAGTACATTATTGGGTGGTTGCCAATGTGTTGTGGTCAATGAATATTGTGATATTTGAATTATCGCAATATTGGGTGAATTATCATAATACTTGAGTGGAACTTGCCAAACACAATCTAAGAATTTTCAAAGTTAACAAGCCTAGACACCAATATCTATTTAGATATATCTCTAAACATGTTGCGCTATTTCACATTGTCTTCTTTTGTGACAAGTGTCGATATTTGATGGCCTAGTTTTGGGCTATTACTTCTTTGTAATTTTTTGGCAGGTTTTCACCATTGACAACATCATTTTCATCTAAAACATTCATTTTGAATTATTTTTGGCTAATAATAAGCTGATAAGTTTAGGAGTTAAGCTTTTCAGAGGTTAAATCCACTTTATATTACAAGAGTGAGCAAGCTACTTAGAATTTTATTTTAAATTTATCATGATCACGGCTTTTGACCAAGAGCCATGACCATGAAAACCATTCAATTTTTTTGGTCATGTCGGGTCCACAACCAATCAAACTGGACATATAACTCTAGTAAGGATAGGGACAAGGTAATATAGACACATTGTAGACAAGGTCACTTCACAATATTAGAATTGTGCTCAATTTTAAGACCAAAAATCCAACTAGCCTTCAACCCCTAAATCCCTAATGCTCCAAAGGGCCATAAAGTGTTTGTTTTGACTCAAGCTCAGAGTTACTAAATATAGATTGCATGAGGTTGAAATTTTTGGAGATTGTAGACTTTTCCCATACTTTTTCAAAAAAGTCAGTTCATGCTCCCAATTTATTTATTTTATTTATTCTTTTCCCCATCTTTAAAACATTATGATCTCACTAAGATATAGGGATTTGAACCTGAACTTTGGGGTACAGGTACATAGACAAGTTAGGTACTAGATCAAATCGGGTTACATACTTAAAGTAACTCAAAATCTCAAAAACTTCCACCTTGCAATGAAAGAGGGTAGTTTTGAGGCTTTTTGGCAGGCCTTGGAGCATTAGTGGTTAAAGGAATGCTGCAACTGCTAGTTGATAAGACTAACCGCCAGTTTGAAGAAGTTTACGTTTCAACTCTACGAGACTGGTTTAAGGAGATCAATTTACACAACTTGTCTTCCCGTCAGTTCATTTGTTCACCGTCAATTCATTTATTTAGTGTGGCCTCATCCTCATGGCTCTTGGTCATATATATGGTAAACCCTCGGGTAAGCATTCGTAGTGGCTACCAAGGAGTATGCTTCTAGAGTAATATGGGGCCTCAGACCCCATTTGTGAATTCAAAATCATCAAAAATGGCCTTGGGGGGTCTCCACGGACTCTAGGGTACCTCCGTGGTAGCTACCACGAACCATTGCGATTTGGCAGGACATCCCCAAGGTGGGACTTACCAACATCCCTCCCTCCCTGCCCCCCAAACCCTGCCCGACCAAATAAAAATTTGGGAGTAAATTTGCCCCCTATTTTTTAATTGTTGATGTCACCCATGATACCATGGAAGGGTCTCCCAAGGGTAAAATGGGGTCTTAGAGCCCATTTTGGAACTCAAAATTCCGAAAAAAATAGTCGAAGGCCTCAAAAATTGAAAAAAAATAAAATTGCCGTTTTTTGGCTGGGCAGGGAGTATGGGCGGGCAGGCGCTGGGGTAAGTCCCAGCTTGAGGGATGTCCTGTCCACGCCGAACCATTGCCCGTAAACCTCCCCTTCCAAACAAAAAATTACAAAAATAAGTCGACAACAGTAAAAACATGCTGTATCACTTTTGCGAAAGTTGAAAAATCTGACAAAGGGGCAAATCAAGTCATTATCAAGGAACGCGTGATGCACACCCCAAGATACACAATTACAGCCAAAAGTGGAGCCTCGTCGCACTAAACCAGTCAACCGATGCAAGAAATAGAAAGAAAAGTCATTCCATAATAGCAAATCGAGAACCTACTTTCAACCGCGTTCCTTCCTGGGGCATTAATAGGGACAAAGTCGGTGATGCAGCATCTAAATCAAGTGTGCACAGCCCTCAAGTAGCAAGGCAACTAGCTACATCAATAGACGTGGCTACAAGCGCACAAGTTGAATCTCTCCCTCGTAAAATACTGAAATGAATCACCATTCGTTGACTCATGCTCCCGGCCACACTGCAGAATCTCATGTGCTGCGTTTTTCCATCTCTTTTGGGTCCCGAACGGTGAACATAATAGTTTTCCAATGCCCCAACAGTGTCTGTTTCAACATTGGAAAATCATGGTTCATGGTATTGTTAGACTATTATCAGCCCAGGCGCTACCTTTTTAGTGTGGTTCGGCGCCGGTTCGACTGCGGTTTCAGAGTTTCAGAGCCCCGGCATCATGGGCAGTGGATGGATGTTCGTTTCGGATCTTCGAAACTGCGAGGCTAGGCTCGGAGTTTCCTTAATTCGGCAGCATTTGACCCGCGAATCAGTCCTCACTCTTTAATGTGTGCCTCCGGATCTTTTTCCTTTTGCATTTTTGGTCTTTTCTTGGTTGTTTGTGTTTACGATCTGCACAAGTTGCTTCTTTGACTTATGCAGATTGGAGTCGTTCATCGCGAAGCTGAGTTGCATAGAGTGTTTTGAGTATGCTAAGGTCTAATGCCCTAAAACCACCAACTTAAGCTTTTTGAGGTTTTTTTAGAATGGTTATTTTTGGGGTATATTTTTCCCATGTAGGAAAGAATTTTTCTCATAGGATGCAAATTTTTTCAAAATTCAACTCCAATTACATAAATAAATATACATTTTCAAAGGCAAAAGTACTCGGTGACCCAAAACTAATCTGTAGACTTTCCCATTGTCACACCTAGCTGGTACAAATTTCCATTCATGATTCGACCCAAAACCACCAGCTTTTTTATTGTTTTGATTGGTCAGGTTGAATTGAGTGTTCTGACAATGCTAGTTCAGGCTAGGTGCGGTTATGGGGAGACCTAGAGGTTGATACTGGGGGTGCTGGTGGTTTTAGGTTCGTCTACCATAGATATGTTCATAGCAAGGTGCTCATTTTTCTGCAAGGGAAATTACAGTGATGTTACAAGTGCAAGCAAATTTGGTGCAAGGGAAAAATTATTGTGAAGCTAGAGCAAGTGAAATCATCATTTTTGGACTCTTCTACAATGTGTTATGAGTTTATGAAATTGGATATATATGTGTTCTAAAAGTGACAGCCTATAATGTTTGTGGCAAGTACATGGTACTGTTGTATGGGGAAGTACTATGTATATGTGGGGAAAAATTACTAGAACTCTATTATGGGACCTCCTCTATTTTGGATCACTCTAATATATCCTCCATTTCCAATTATGATTTTAGAGTTAAATATTTGCGTACTTGAAGAAACCAAGCTAGTTTAATTGGTACTTGCGACAAGTAAACTCGGCCAATGTAGGTTAATGAGCTTGTACTTTTATCTGTGACTATCCAAAAGTTTGCTTTAGGATATCTATTATTATTCTAGGCATCTCTAGATTCAACTACTTAAATTTCTCCTTTAACTCATACACGTCCTTAATGTTGAAAATCAATATTTTCGATGAAAAGCTGAAACTCTGAAGGGTCATAATTTCTCCATTTTTAATCAATTCTTCACTAAATTTGTTAGGTTGTTAGGTTGAAATCCATATAAGTTTGTGTTGAAGACTTTACACAAGTGTTATCTTAAGATGAATTTTAACAAGTGAATGATGAATTCTAACAACAATCTAGTTGGGAGATTTTAATCCTAACAATTCTACCAGGGATTTGCAATGATTTTTCTGCACTCAAAATACTTGAGAAATATGTGGTCCTTGAGGAGTTGTAGCGCCTTCGTTCGCCATCGGATTTTGACATAATTTTTTGGATTTGATCCCATTTTGGATCCAGTTTTTGTAGTCAAAATCTTTGCACAATCCAAGACGCAACAATGATACCACATTATTTGAGTGCAATGGGTCTATATTTAGACTCATTATGATGTGTAAGTTTTGGGGTGGTTCCACCATCGCAAGGTAATTATTTGAGCCAATAATTCTCTTCAAGGATATTTTTGGCACAAGGAGAATCTTGAAATGAATGTGAACACATTTCTAGTTGGAAATATCTTCATCATATTTATCCTAAAGTGCGCATGATAAACTTCTATAAGTCTTTTTAAGATACCATGCATAATGAACTTGCAATCTCTGAGATTTCACGACCTAAATGCCTTACAAATAAGCACATTCCAAGATTATGCAGTTAAGATTTAAATACTTTCCTTCATATCATGTACAATGGTTTTTAAAAATTAAGCTGAAATTTGTCTAAAAGTCAATTGTTGATCATCATTTCAATTAAACAAGCTTTTTCTAAGAGCTATGTATTTCACACTTTTGGGAGGAATACTTACAAAAGATATTTTGAAATACAGAGCATGGTTTCGTGGACCCTAAATCACAACCAGTCTACCACATCATGATCCAATAAAATTTCTGCACTTCACACTAACATAAGGTAGAATGACCTTAAACCGCGCAAATAAGAGATTCAGCATGGTTGCGGACCTCGTGTGTACTGTTTGTAATTTTTCTTGGATGGGAAAACATGAGGGAGAGTGAATGCAAATTTTCGAAAATAAAATAGCAAAAATTGAATTTACTACAGATTTTTGAAGTCAAAAGTGTACATGACCTTAAAGTGATCAGTAGACTCTCCTTTTTATCCGGCACACCATACTTTGTGGCGCTCACGCATGTAGCTAAAATCGTGCAAAATAGAGTTAATGAACCATGAACCATGAACCAATCACCTTCCTACACAATTCCATATCGAGTCACTATGCACCCTCAAATTTCACAACTGTTGTGCGTGCAATAAGGTCCACGCCATGGGCAGCTGCAGGGACGGTCTACCCTGCGCTTCTGGGGGCACACAATTTAAGGTCATTCTACCTTACCATGATTATAATCATCATTGACTCATTTCTCCTACACTTTAAAAAATAGTGGTTTCCACACTATTTTCCGATTTCTCCTACACTTTAAAAAATAGTGGTTTCCACACTATTTCCCGTTAAGGTAGGTACACAAAGGTCAACTAATTTAATCTTTTAATAAACCATATGAAATGATTTGAAGAGGAGGACAAGTGGCCACAGGCAAACTGACTCTAAAATTGACTAAAAACGATCTCAAGTGGACACAAAATCACCTGTAGATACAGCAACACGGTCAAGGCACGAAGTCCTAGAACACCTCGACCATGCAAAACAAAACACTAACAAATTTTCAAATTAAGACAGCTTACCAAAATAGGATACTAAAATGAATCTTAATGAAAAGTGATGCTTGCTTACATTGCAGAGAACATACAAATATAGCTGATGGCACCAAAGTTACGTTTCAAACTTCAAGACAGACAGCGGACACCCTGACATTTATACACAAAGGCTTCTTTCATGTATAAATTTTTTGGCCCCGATGGTAGGAAAGCGTGCAATAAGTGTGATTGTCTCTTCCATAACCGAATTTGTCTCATTGCTTTGCGAGTTGCTGTCTTGGTTTGGTCGATCTTCAATTCCTGCAGCTTTCCATTCATTCCGTTAGAATAGGTCTCTACAGAAATATCTGTTCATATTGAATGAAATTGTAGTAGTGACAAAATTCAAAGTGGACGCAATCCTGAAGTCTCCTGCATATGGTTGGTAGTCATATAGTCCACAATACGTATAAATGATTGTCTACGTAGTGTATGCATCGGAAAGGACCAAACAGAAATACAAAAGTCAACAACAGCTGTAAAACTTGAGATATAAAACGACGAAGTTCCCATACTAGTACTCATTTGCCTTCAAAATCCAAGCACTCTAAAACCAACGATGCAGTATATTTAACAAAATTTCCATAGTTGACTTCAAAACCCGAGCATTCCAGATTCAACACCATTCAAGAAATGCCACGATAATAGACAGAAGTTTGCAAATCACAAAGTTCAGCGAAACCATAACTCCACTCTGAGTGTAGACGAAAGAGAATGTCTGGAAACTGGATGTGGAAAGGAAAAAAAAAGAGGGTATATATCATAAAAAGCTACGAGAGAGTGTAGTCTAAGCCTGATACATGCTAAAAGTGCCATGTAGAAATGGCCATCACTTTGCGGCAAGTTTACCTCGTGTCATCAACACTTGCTGCCGGATAGTTAAAGCATGGTGAAGGGAAACCAATGGGAAGCTCAAAGGAATGACAAAATTCCTGGCTTTGTAATATACAACCCTGATAATCACCAAAAAGAACAGCAACAAAAGAAGCTCTTGGGCTTCTTTTCCTCCTCTACCACATCATCCACCTTCTTCACAGCATCAGCATCCTTGGAAGCTACAACAGGCTCCGGGGGAGTCTTCTCCGGTGACGACCCAGCTTTCGGAGAAGTCTCAGAAGCCTTCGGGGAAGACTCCTTAGGTGAGACTTTGCCAGTCTTCTTCAGAGCTTTCGGAGAGTCCTTAGGAGAGTCCTTTGAGCCTTTGGAAGCTTTGAGAACAGCGGCTTTCTTCGGTGGCTTCGGAGCCGGTTCAGGGTCTTGGAGAGTGCTCAGAAAAGCGGTGAGCATTCGAACAACCTGGCCGAAGTTCGGTCTTATGTCCGGATCCTCAGCCCAGCACGATTGAAGAATGAAAACGAGATCTTCGGGAAGACTCTTGGAAATGGCGGGGCGAGTGTTTTTGAATGCGGCAGCATAAGCAGCTTGCAAATTCGACATACCTTCAAACGGCATACGATTCGAGAGAAGCTCCCAGAGCACAATGGCGAAACTGTACACGTCCACTTTGTGGTTGTAATGCTTCTTCTCGCCATGACGGAGGGTAACGGTACTGTAAAGCTCGGGCGCCATCCATCTGTAAGTTCCCGTTTCGGCTGTCATCATCTCAGCAAGAGCCTCCTCCCGCGCTAAGCCGAAATCGACAAGCTTCAACGTCTTTTGATCTGCGGTGAGCAAGAGATTGTCCGGTTTCAAGTCGCGGTGAATGATGCCGTTCTTGTGCAAGCACTCCATGGCTTGCGCAATGTCGAGCGCGAACTTCACCGAAAGCCGTAAATCTAACAAGTTCGGTCGGTTTGTGAGCATGTACTTCTTCAAGGATCGTCCCTCAAGAAGCTCTGTCACTATCACCATCACTGGCTCCATGCACGCGCCGACGAACTTGACGAGATTGCGGTGCTGTACTCGGGCTAACATTGAAACCTCCCGGATGAAGCCGGCTTCGAGTTTGGCGTGGTCATCCGAATTCTCCGTCGGTTGCAGTATCTTCACTGCTACTTTCTGATCGAGATACTTCCCCTCATAAACCTTCCCGTGTGCACCTTCCCCAATTTTTGGACCGACGAAGAGGAGTTTCGGATTGATTAGAAAACGCTCCTCTAAGTAAAACCCCTTCGTATTCCCTATGTCCACAGTTTTGTTTCCCCCTTGCCCTGTTCCCTCCCCTCCCCAACCCCATTCCGACCCTGGATCCACCCTCGCCCCCGGAAACACCATCCTTCATCACTCCCACTAGCCCTGCAAAGCAACAAAATACACACAATGCTCACTCTGGACCAAAATTTCCCAAGGGTTTCGAGACCATGATGCTAAAGCAAAGGCTCTATGATCGATTACGAGGGAGAAAGGGCAAGAGCAACCCTAGCAGGTGCTGGTTCGCCATAGCCGAGAAATGCGTGCATAATGAACCCTACAGAGTGAGATTTGTTGGGAAAAAAGAAGCGATCTGGGGCTTGTGAAGAAGGAAGAGAAGGAGAGTGGAGGGAAAAAAGAGAGGAGCGTTAATGGCGAAATGCAAGCTGCTAGCTCTCTACAACTGAAGCTCTCTCTGCCTGCTACTCTTTTCTCTGCTGCACTGCAGCTGCAACCGTGTTTCGGCCGTGGAGGTGGAAGGGACGGGTGGATGAATGAAGAAAATGACGTGTTCCGAAATTTGGATGTTTTCTGTTGGTTGACGATTTTTGAATTGGCGCCTTCGGTGAGAGGGTTTCTCTCGGGTGGAAGGAGTAGCTCACCTTCCTCTTTGGCATTTTAGGTAGCCGGCTATTCTTCTTGGAAGGTTCAACATGTGAGTCAACACATATTTTTAGGTTTTATTGTGTGAAGTTTTTTTTGTGTTATTTGGGGTCTTTTTGTAGGGGGAGTGAGTTACTAGTTTTACTACCTCGGACCATCACATAAGGAAGAAGTGACTATTTGGGGACTTTGGTACGTCCGCCATTTCATGGACATCGAGTGACCGTTGGAAAATGAATTCACGTCTCCCCTGTCCATGAGCTTTAAAGCACACTGTGGGAGACTATGTAGTGTCCCTATATCACACAGGAAATGGTTGTTGAGAACAAAGTTGTCTCTCCCCTTTTTATGAGCCGAGAATCCGTTGAGGAATCAAGTTGCATTTCCCCTTTCCATGAGCCGAGAATTTGTTGAGGAATCAAGTCGAATTTTATTATTACATTACATACAAAGGAAGCGACCATTGAAGAATCAAGTTGCGTCCTCGCATAACATAAATAGGAAGTGTCTTTTGAGAAAATGTAGTTGTTTATTTTCGTTGCGTAAGTGAAAAGAAAAAAGTAATTAAGGAATAATCTATGCACATTTGAAAAAGAGACTCTTTGAGGGACCAAGTCGCAATTTCACTTTACGTTAGTGCAAAGTAGTTATTAAGGCATTGAGTCACCTCTCCTCCTCATAATGGGAGGAAGTAACTATTAACATATCAAGTCTTATTTTCTCTTCATATAAACAAAAATTGACCATTAAAGAACTAATGACTATTCTTCTTTACATGAGTAAAATTTGACCGTTTAGAGCATTTCCAACCGACTAAATTAGGTACATTCAGCATGGCTCATGTCATTTTCATTTTCCAACGGACTAGCTAAGGATGTGCTACCTACGTGTGGCTGCATGCTGTAGGAATGCTCCATTTTTCTCTAGACCCCGGACCCGCCGGATGTGGCAGCCCATCTAGCCTTCTACCGACACCCACCCCTCCATATTAGAACCCAAAGTACTTTGTGATTTTGACGCATCATTTGAGCATCTTTCTATCTTTGTTATTTTTGGCATTTTTCTAATGAATTTGTCTTTCAAAGCGTTTATCTTATTTATTTTTGTTTGGCATTATTATATTTGTTGCATTCATTTTTTTTTAACATCTCTTCAATTCCTTGGACTTATTGAGAATATAGAACATAGCAAGGTCCTTTAGCCAATCCGTTGGAAAGGGGTGGACTCAAAGATTCATGTCTCACTATTCACATAACGATAAAATGACTCTTGAGAGACCAAGTTCCATATTCTCTTGAATTACTTCGTATGAGTTGGTAGAAGAAGGTGATATGTCCTCAAGTTAATGTATTTCAAAAATACTTCTATAGTAGTTTGTAAATTAAAGTACTTATAGTATGTGGATTACACCTTCGTTTAGGGCGTATATAAATTCTTTAAAGTTGTTTCATAAGTTTAGGGCATAGGTTCCTTCTCAATCATTCTCAAAAAGAAAATAAATAAATAAATATTCCTTTTCTTTTCAAAAGTATGACCATTGAAGTCCTTTAGTAGTTCTTAGACAATAAAATAAAAATAAACATGGTATATCTGTCTTTGCGTTTAATGCTATAGTCATCATTACAGGTCAACATATAGACTATTTTTATATTTTGTTTCTTTTTTTGAAAAAATAATAATTTATGTGGCATTATGATCTTGAGCAATGCTTCTCGGATGCGCCACATAAGGTCTCATTAGAAGTCGATTTATTTGTAGAGTTGTGGAAAAAGATCATATCTTGAAACGGGATGATAGATGTTGAAATATTGAAGTGTTGATAGTTTAGATGTATACTAGTATGCCTTTGGAGCGTTGCCATGATCATACAAATAATCTCCAATATTTATGGGGCTATGAATACTTGAAAATTCAATATCTCGTAATTTGTCGGCCGGAATCGTGATTCGATTGTTGTGTGGCATCTCTACAAAAAAAACCCACTTCCAACGACACCTCATGCACCTTGATCCGACCCGCATTGCCCAAGATCATAAAGTTACTGACTCACATACAAACGAACTACCCGTTTCAATTAATAAATTATATATAACTTAAGTTAGTGTAACAAGTTACAAATGAGAAAAGCCAATAAGAGGAGCATGAAGGAAAACATTTGACCAAACCTTCACAACAAATTGTATATTTTGGACCATAGGACATAAAAATTTGTGCTCAAAATGCTTAGAAGATGTTGCATACCATGACACTCATCCGCACATATTCTAGGCAGAGAGATAGGTTCTTAGGGTCCCTTTACACTATGGACCATGAAGATTGACCATGGCCTTTTAAAATTTGTGATTAGAGAGTAAAAAGCTCTTAGTCCTATTTGGCTTCACACTACCTTGAAAAAAGGAGAATGATCACTAACTTTGAGGTCCCCAAAGTATGCTAAATTTTGCATTGCGGATAATGTTTTCATGGTCTCCTTGATTATAGTTGAGTCGAAGCAAATACCTCGACTCAACTACAATCAAGGAGACCATGAGGCTCCAAAATCATTGATTGGCTAGTGTTCATTTATTTAAGGACAAAGGAGGAAATAGGGGAGGATAAGAGAGAGAATGATGAGGATATCTATTAGAAAATTGAGCTTAAACTTGTCCCCCTCCAAATCCACTTTACACTACAAGAGTGACCAAGTCACTTAAAAATCCATTTTTGATTTATCATGGTCATGGCTCTTGACCAAGAACCATGACCATGAAAATGATTTCAATTTTCTTGGTCATGGCTCTTGGTCCATAGTGTAAAGGGACCCTTAGAGAGATTTAATAAGTATTAACTCTAGGCTACTAGGTTCTTTTCAAGTAGATCAAAGCTCTCTCTAGAGTAGTACATCCCTCAAACTCCCTTATACTCTTTTGCCTAAAAACTACCTCTTCTCGTTCTCTCATTCTGAATACTACACCGATAGGTACTTGCACTTGTTTCTCCAAGCAAACACACTACTATGGTACATTTGTATTCCTCAATTGATAATACATTAGTTGTTAAAAAAAAAAAAAAAAAAAAAAAAAAAAAAAAAAAAAAAAAAAATCTTAGGAAAATTGTTTCCAACTTTAGGTGCACAAGTACTAATGCCTTACTTTGTACGAAGGATTGCAAATGTGAATAAAAATTTTCATTCATTTGCCACTACTCCTTCACACGTGTCATATGACATGAGTTCTATTTGTTCCTCATCCAAGTTTGTTCCCAGATGTGTGGATAACTCATCCACTCCCGGACGCCAGCAACAGAAAATTCCAACATGTTTTCATCCAATCCACAGAATATCATCCATATCTCCAACTGTACATCCTCCGACTTCAGATTTAATGGCGTCCTGCACTGACACTACACTACTGACGAAAAAGGCCCCTGCTCACGACGCTTTATGGTACTTTTTCGTTGCTTTTCGTCGCTTATTTTCGTTACTGTACTTCGGTGTGGTACTTTGAAGGGAACTTTCTCGTGCCGTTCACTGATTTTAGTGTTCATAACCTCAAAAAAGCTTCAGTCGAACTTAGAGAGTACTTTTCTCTGACCAAGAGTCATGATCAAGATAATTAAAATCCTTTTCATGGTCTTGGCTCTTGGCCAAGAGTCGTGACCATGATAATTTAAAAATGAATATTTAAGTGGCTTGGTCAATCTTGTAGTGTAAAGTGGATTTGGACTAGGACAAGTGTAAGCTCAATTTTATAATAAATATCTTCACCATTCTCTCTTTTACCCTTTTTCCTCCTTAAATAATTGAACTCTAGCCTGCCGCTGATTTTTAAGCCTCATGGTCTCCTTGATTGTAATTGAGTCGAGGCATTCGCTTTGACCTAACTGTAATTTAGGAGACCATGAAAACATTATCCACTACACTTTAGGATACTTTGGGGGTCTCAAAGGTAGTGGTCATTCTCTTTTTTACAAGGTAGTGTAAAGCCAAAGTTCTAATTTCCCCTTGTCCGGTGGCCATAGGGATATTAGCATTACAAACGGACACTTCATTCACGCTGGCCCCTTAAAAAGGACTAGACTTTCCAAAAATAGAAAAGGGGTTATCAGTATCCCAAACTTGTGCCTTACATTACTGTGAAACCCATTCAGTCGAAGTTTATTGGCTTGACATCTAAACGTGAGTCTTTGTGGTGACTGCCCCATGACTTATGGCCCAATCACCTACCTAAATTTTATTTTGCATCAAGTCTCTACATTTATTTAGAGTGCCATTGGCCTTGGCTAGGTGGTTAGGACGCATGACCTTCGTTCACATTGGTGTTCACCATCTTGGTTCCCTTGACAATAGTGATATTCATGAAGATAGGGAGTCACATTCATTTGCTGGTGTTACAACATAGAGAATAATAAAAACTCCTTAATCATTTGAGGTCAATTAAAAAAAATGGATTAGATAATCGGTCGAGCCGTGTAGCGGCGAGTCGGTTATCGTTCATATCCGGTTGTGCACTCTTTAATCGCAACCCTTGATCTTCATGATCCAAGGGTGTAGGATACAAGTTGATAGGAGAGAAGGTTGTGAGTTGTAATTTGTGATGGTGATGGGACGGGCTGCACAATGGGATGAAGCCACGTAAGTATTGACAACGACAACAACCGCTTATGTGTTGGTTCAACCTATTGGCATCCACTATTGGAGTAAATCACTCAAAAAGTTCATAATAGCTTTCACCTGCAATAGTACTCACTCCTAACAGTATAGGGTGTCACTTTAGGGCACCATTTTAGGAACACCTATATGTATCCAAATTCAACCACCATAGTCTGGGGGTTCTTGGACCTCGTTGTATCATGGGTACCTCAAAGCCCCTTTGGGGGATATCATGTCGGGTATCTCTAAGGCACTATAGTAGTGTCTAGCTATGAACTAACATAGTGTTCACCGCGAGAGGAGTCACTAGTTCCACCACTGGTGTGATAATTCCCACGCATACAACCAAGGATAGGTTGAACGACCACTCTATTCACGTCGGCCTCTAAATAGGTTGGAGTTTCTTTTCTTCTATCCAACGTCAAAAATTCACAACTCATTGTAGGAGAGTCCGAAAACGATGATTCCACTTGCTCCATCTTTCTACTAATTTCCCCCATGCACGAAAATTGCTTGCACTCGTAAAGTGAGTCAATATCGAGCGGCTTAGTGCATATTTCATATAACCGAGCACCCAGAAACTGGTGGCCGCATTAACAGAGCATGGTACCACCCGAAAAGGAATGCACACATGGGAATTGTTGAGCGCAAATGACTGGTGGGCATGGAGTGGGGGGGGGAGTCAAACCGAGGAGGATCCCAATTGTAGTACTTGTGCATGCATGGAAACCATGACTCGTGCCCACCACCCCCACCCCGAATTTCAACGTCTTTCATCATTAGAAACAGGCCAATGGCCTATTGTTGTAGTATCATGGGGAAATAGCTCATCAAGAAAAAAAAAATTCTTTCATGTATGTACTGGCACAACCCCATTTATGCCCAGGATAGGGATCACCCATTTTTCAACCACTTGCCTTTCACCCTTTACCTGTTCTGGTGCAGACATTTTTACCTTTTTACTATCTCAGGATATGATACTCCAGTGACTTTGCCCAGTTCTGGTAAAAATGATAGAGCACCTATTTCCATGAGTAGAGAGCCGATAGGACTGGTATGATATGGTAAGGTAGGGCCTCGATCTTTGTATCAACTGGAAAATGCTCGTATTTGTGTATGTTGTGTGTACCATTTTTCAACCACTTGCCTTTTACCTTTTTAGGATGAGCTTCTGAGGGGGGTATATTTAGTGTGTGTATATGGTACTCCAGTGTTTGCCCAGTTCTGGTAAAATAATATATATAAAAGCCATGTGTTTTGTTTTGTTTGTGACGGTATGATCTTGGAAAACTCAGTTCTTATGTGGTTGCACGAGGTGTTGTTGAAATTGTTGAAAGTGTTGAAATGTTAGGAGTGCAAGCAATTTTTGTGCACCTCGTGCAATTTCCAGAAATTCAATTCGCAAACTGATTGATGCACGCACCCCTATAGAAATACCCACTTTCAACAATTTCAACAACACCTCATGCAAATTGTTGAAATTGTTGAAATTGTTGAAATTGTTGAAATTGCTTGCACTCCTAACATTTATGGAATTTTGGAATTTGGAATTATATTAAATTTGTGTGTCATATAGGGGGACATAGAATTCCATAACAATCACACACCAAATATTCTAAGTACCAAAGAAGGAATAGTCATCCGAACCTATTTTTGGGTATATGTAAAAAAAGTGTCTTTTTGACCTATCCTTTGATCTATGTGTAAGGGAACACCACAAACGGTTGGACGACTATGCGCATTTTTACATACTTAGCTACTAGTGCCAAAGAGATAACCAACATCTTATGAGTGAAAAGACTTTGTGGTACGCATAGAACAAGGTTCAAGAACCTGGTTCAATGAGCCAAGATGGTAAGCACCAGGCATAAGAATCGGAACCCACAACGTCCTTACTAAAGACCATGAACCCCAACCACCAAGCCGAGGCTTGTGGTGCTTCATGGATAACAAATCGGAAAGGATACTAACAATTGAGTCATAGCCCTAAGTTGAGTTTATTCTAAGCTTTGGTGTATTTGGTGCACTTACCACCTAACAAATTTCCATGTACCAAGCATAGAATCACATGTAGGGAGAGAATTGAGACAACTCCACGCACTATTTTGGTATGGGTTCGGAAATGACTTAAGCCCTATAGTCAAAAGGCCTCAAAACTACCAAAAACTCTTGAAATTGCCCTTTTTCAATTCAAGGTATAAATTGAAAATTTTGACATGTTTAAGAGGAAGTAACCATAGGGTCCATTACCTTACTTGTATATGTATATGTTCCTCAAATCTTAGATCAAAATTTCTTAGTGTTTGTAAGATCATAATATTTCAAATTAGAAGAGAGGTTATTTTTCTTGAATCTCTTTTTATTTTTTTCTCCCTCTTCAGACATATAAAACCTAGGGAAACGATTGATGATTCACATAGAGGTATGCTAAAGCTCAAATGCATAGGTGGTTTTGACAATAAAAACAGAATTTGAAGAAATATTGGATTCAAAATCCAAATAGTGAGATGATGCCTTAGAATCTTGAAGACCATGTACCAAAATCAAATATTAGAAACAAATAAAATTCTCAATTTTTGGTGAATTTTTGAAGTTTCTACAATTAATTGAATTTGGGCAGCCTTTGGAAGTATACAACAATTTTTGAAAAGGTTCAAGCATGCACTAATAGTGTTTTCAAGCTTTGAAAGTGAGTATGAGAAATTTTGAAGCATGGATGATCTTATTGGAATGATGTGGAAAAGCTCTACGATTTGCAATAAGTTCATTTTCATACAATTTGAGCTTGCCCAAAGTCAAAATGACCAAAATGTGGCTCTTTTCAACTTTAGGTGCTCTAAAATTCAATGCATACATTGTGCATGTAATCTGCAAGATTCTATTCATGAAAAGGTAGAGGCTATTCAAAGTAAACTCGTTGGTTGAGACTTGAGAGGCGACAAAGACTGAACATCCCAAACGGTAATATAAGGTAAGAATACCAAAAACCGTGAAAATAAGGTGGTTTGACTGGAAGGAATGGAGTCAGAAATTATGTGAAATTTTTTTGGAATGAAGAAGAAGAAATGATGAAGAATGCAAGTTGTCTTGTATTTTTATTCCCTGTAAATAATTCTCTAGAATTTCTCAAAGTGGAAAGTTTGTCAAACCCCCTTCTTGTACATTAGACTCGCGCCCGGAAAGGAACGTGGTGGTATCCTTTTCTACACATAAAAATACCTAAAATGGTTAACTCACATCTACGGAAAACCGCACACAATACTACTAAAAAGAACCAGGATTTGACACCATGTGGCTCTCTGATTAACTCATTCTCCGACATGCTTTATGGTTAGTGGATGATAACTTATCCCCGCACCATTCATCTCCTCCCCATTGCCGTGGCTTTGCGCCCTTCGATCGGTCTCCTCTCTTTTAAAACCAAAACCTAAGAACCATTGTCGCGTGAAAAGCGCTTTGTGTGATGGATAATTTAGAGTTTCAACGGTCACTTGTTTCTCCTCCGCTCTTTGCTTCTCGTTGTGTTAGCCTCTCGTTGTATTAGCCTCGGTGGAAGATATTCTTGCGAGTTTGAGAAACACATCGCATTATCCGGGTGAGCATTTCCCTCCATTGTTGTTGCTTATTTCGCTTCATCGTCTTCCTCTCCACATTTGCCATTTGCCGTGGTCATTGGTAACAATTGTGGTATTGTGATCATCAAAGATTTTAAGAACGAGCTTCTTGGAATCTCTCTCTTTATGCTTTTCTCGTTTCGATGCGCGCCATAGAGACGGACATGGATCCCTCCACCATTCCTTGCACTTCATGCTCCTTATCTCTGTGAGGTGCCGTCACTCGCCCGAGATCGTTGCTTTCCATCGCCTGCAAGAATTTTATTTTAACCACTTTCTCTCTCTATTCCACAGGATGAGAAGTATGGGCTCAGTATGCAACGTTACACAAAGGCCAAAGGTACAATCAATCGTATTTCGTTTGCATTCTTACCATATCTCAATCTGTTTAGGCTAAGATGTAGTATCGGCGACCTTCCATGTATTATTTTGTGCAGAATATAGCAAGCGGGTACATTTGCCGAGGTGAGGTCGCCGATACTACATGTGTCCCCTGCAACAACAGTGGCCTTCTCTCCCAGGTTTGATTCATTATTACCATGAATTTTCAATCTGCATTGGAATTTGTGTGCTTACAATTTGCTTCTGTATGTAGTCTACAATAACTTAGCATTGGAGCATTTGTCACCATCGGGAAGTTTCATAAGCAGATGCAGCTGAAGCCTTCTATTCTTAATGAATATTCCAAAGAGGTAAGAGAAAAAAATCTGAAAACAATCTTTCGAAATGTATCTGTTCATTCTTTGTGTGATGCGATTTCTCCACTAAAAAGAAAGTTTTCCATTGATTAGAGTTATTGAGGCAGTGTAAATTTGTTGTTCATGAAATGCAGAAATGATGCTTTTGTGATGCTTCATGCTTATGTGATGTTGATCTGATTAAATTAGAGTGATGATATATAAACTTCAAATTAACATTAACATGAATTGATGCGTTTGTGATGCTTCATGCTTATGTGACGTTGGTTTTGATCAAATTAGCATGATGATGCGGTATATGAACTTTGATTTAACATTAACTTGATCTCAGGTAAACATTGATTTCATAGTGATGTTGTGTCTCATCAGAGCAGAATAGTGAAACTAACAAGTGACCTTTCAAGATGCTATGCATTGTTCAGGAAATGGTGGAGAAGGTTTACTAACCTGGTGAGTAGAATTTCAACGATCACTTTGTTGTCCTTCCCTTCTTCCTTCATGTTGTGTTCGCCTTGCTGTTAGCCAATGGGGTTGCGGATGTGAAACAATGGGTGATGCTTGGAAAGGAGAGGAGAATTGGTAGTGTAGGTTTTGTGATGGTAATGTGGATTGCACATGGTGGAGGGTAATATGGTTGTTTGATGGCATGGGAGTGAATGCAGAAGGTGAAGGGAAAAAATATTGGAGGTTTGGATTTGGCAAGGCAGATTGCGGAAGAGGTTGAGGAACAGGCGGTGACGAGTTTGGGCAAAGATCCTCTACTCCCATGTCAAAGCTGAAGTTCTGAACAACTCCATCAACGTTGGCGCTCCCCTCGAGGTCATGATCTCCATGTGCACTTCCTCCGGCCCTCATTGCTCTCATATGTTGTTTCTCTTGACGTGCCATTGCCTTCCTTGCTCGCTCCATTGCTTTTGCAGCCTTCGCCGGAGCAGCTTCAGCAATGCGTGTTGCTTTCAATCTTGCCGCCTCTTCTTTCTCCACTTGACGCCGTGCATGGGCCTCCGCTTGTTGTGCAGCGCGAAGTTCCTTCACTCGTGCAGCTTCTTCACGGGCAGCAGCCTTGGCCACACTCGCCGCCTCCTTCTCTATAAGTTTCCTCTTCTTTGATTCTTCTCTCTCGATTGCCTTCCTCTCCTTCTCTTTGGCCAAATTCTCTCTGGAGTCCTTTAGTTTTTGAACAGCTTCCTCGTACTCTGTTGCAGTCAAAATTTTGGAAGTTGTGTAATCTAGAATGGGGTCCCTATTTCTTGGCTTACTACGTTCAGTTACAGTATTACAGTAGGAAGAGTAAGGAATCGGGTTATGGAATCTTGTTCTTCGCCTTGTGGCTCAAAACCCACAATTTCCTCTAATAGGCTTGGGTCATCGGTTTCTAGGTCAACAAAAAAATGCTCAGCTTGTGAAGATGGTGTCTGATCAAACTCTATTGCAATTTCAGAGGCTTCCAAGCCAAGTGTGTGGTCCTCACCATCGCTGTCTAATTCATCATGGTCACCATGACGCTGATTAAGGTTAGATTCTTCACATGGCCCAACCCTTCCTTCAAGCTCTCGGTTTCCATGAAAATCATTATCCTCTACAAACCCCTCTCTCTCTCCCTGATTACACCTCTCGTGAATTTCATCACCACATTCCTCTTGCAATTCTTGGCCTTCATGAATTCCACCCTCTCGAATTTCCCTTTCACTAACCATCTCTGATTCAATTGCTTGCAGGCTTGGAGATGCGTCTAATGGAGGTAGGAAACTGTTAGAAGGAGACAATTGGTCATCCACTGCTGCGCGGTTAAAAGGCATGATCCCAGTGGCGGAAAATCCACTCTTAATGTTTTGGTAAGTTAGAGCTTTCTTCAAAGCAAGAGAAACCCAATGAGCCAAAGTTGCTTTAGTAGCTGGTTGATTCATGTTGCGTGACATCCAGTAGTCTCTATAAGCTCTAAAAAATTGTTTAAAAGGTTTGAAGAGACTCACGTCAAGGGGCTGAAGTGCTTGAGAAGTATGAGAGGGGAGATTGAGTAAATCTAAACGTGCATGTTTGGCCTCACGCACAACGTCTAATGTAACGTGTGAACAATGTCCATCTAGGATCAACAAATGTCGATGGTCACGAGAGATGGTACCAAAACGACGTACCGAAGCAATGAAGTGGCTGATCCATGCAGAGAACAAATATGTCGTCATCCAAGCTCGAGGTTGCATAGCCATTGTGGCCCCGGGCTCGCAGCGTTCAATGTAATTTGCTCCAAAGCGCTTGCCTCGAAAAATGTAGAAAGACGGTATCGCTGACCCAGCGGCATTGACGCACACTAGCACCGAAAGCCACTCCCGCTGGTCCGGAACAATGGAATGAACGCGACGTGCACCAGTCTTTGCAATCACAAGACCGCCTCCATTCTTTCCAGCTTGTGCGCCGCTCTCATCGCAATTCCATATACGGTCCGGTGAGTACCCATGCATGCTATAAAGTTTCTCTAAATTGTCATAGAAACTTTCAACATTCTCCTTGCACAAACCCTTTGCACGCGCTGTCTCTAATGCTTGTGCTGTTCGCAGGCTTAACTCTGGGTGCCTACGCTTCCAACCTCTCATCCAACCTCCTCCAGGTATGCCATCTCTAAATGGTGTGACTCTCTCCATAGTAATTTCGCTTACCTTCATCTTGAGCGCTGTGAGGGAGAGCCCTTGTCCCCTCTCAACCATGGCCATGCAAAAGTTTGCTAGTTGTTGCTCCTCATCTTGACTCAAGACGCTTCTCACCCCTCGAAGTCTGCCCGTCCTCACGCCATACAAGTGCTCTTTGAAAGATGTATATGGTATGTTGAACTTCATAGCCGCTTTCCTTATGTTCATTCCACCATCATGAGCTGCGATTGCATCTTTCAACTGCGTGTATGACCAATTTCCGTTTTTAAGGACTTTCTTGGCTCGGTGTGGCCCTGCTGGTCTCCCGCGTGGGCGATTTTCAACATGCTCATCGTTGGACATATCTCTAAGGGGCCTTCGCTGCTGGTCCGAGCTTGCGAGTGGATCTACAGCTGTAATGTCCTCGACATCGAACCTTTCCAAGTTCCGGTGGACTTCATGAACACGAAATCTTGATTGTTGCCCTTTATTTGCTGCAGAAAAGAGCTGGGTGCCATACGGGATTGGATTTGTGAAGACGCGTACACTAGAAGCACCCCCTCTCTGGCCACTTTGACTGCGTTGCGACACCCTTGGTTGGACGGAGCTCCTTGTCGTTGCAGCCGAGTCTCTTTGGTGGCGATTGTGATTACCATTTGTTGAATTGGTGCTTCGCCCACGACGTAATTGTACCCGCTCCAATGGCCCGTAGTCTAGTATCTGGGTTCCAAGATGTGTCTCCTCATCAGAGCTGCTTCCGCTTGTGAATTCCCCTTCAACAGGTACATGGCAGTTTGAAGTGAACTCCAACTCGCTGTCACGATAAGACGATGAGCGACCTGGGCAATCCATGGCTCTTCACTAAAGAAAATTTGTAGTTCAATAGCAATAGAAGTGTGATTGTAATTTTTTGACGTAATGCAAATAATTCTAGTGTGCTACTACAATCTGACCCTTCACTCACTAACATAAAGCAAAACTCTTCATGCACAAATTGACCCTCATGATCATGGTCACATGTTCAACTTCACTCTTGACTATCATAACCTCGTGGAACAAAACTCTTCATGCATTGGTAGGCACGAAGAAGCCAAGGACAGTGAATGTGCGTGAGTTGAATCTCACTTTGTGGCTCTTTAAATTTGTGAGCACACACATTGCAATTTGATCACTAAAATATCTAAAACCGTTAATGTTTGAATATAATTCTGTGGCTCTTAATTTCTAGATCCAGATCTAGTTTGTTGAAAAATCAAGCCGCCAAAGTTGGAATTCAATTAACAAAGGCCTACTAAAACTGCTCACACAAGCCACGTCGTCAGTGACTTTACTATGTTCTATTCTGGATGAAGGCTGCCATGCACAGTGGTCCAAATCACTCCCTCAAAATCTGCTCACAGTATACTAAAACCCGACTGCTGATGTAAAAATTATCCATTTTTGGTCTGTCATCTCTTTCTTTCACTCTAACTCTACTGCACGCCTTGAGGGCGTTAACCGTTTTTGGTATTCTTACCTTAGTAGGGTGGTCTGAAATGGAGCTAGTCCCACAATGGAGCTCTAGTAATCTTCACTCATAGGTACATAATAGCTTCTCCATATAATAGTACCATGTACTCACTGCAATCAATATAAGGTTCCACTTTGGGGCACCATTTTAGGAACACCTATATATCCAACCTCAAAAATTTTAATCTCATTGTAGAAGAGTTCAGAAATGGTGATTCCACTTGCTCTTGCTTTCTATTCCATGCACAAAAATTACACGCACTCCTAACATCCCTGTAGATATCCCATGCTAAAAATTGTGCCATTATTGGCCACCTTACTACATGCAAAAATTTGGTCTCGTTGGTCTCAAACTAGTGTCCAAAATCCAAAGAAGAAAAGCTTCCAAAGCACCTACATAGCAACAATTTTTTTTTTAGTTTCATGGCAACACTTTGTAGCTCAAGGTGTTCAAGATTCTCCATAGCTTAGTGCATTGATAATAAAATATAGAGTTGCCAAATTATATAATTAGAGTATGCAATAACATCTTACACTTAGTGAATTTTTTTACTAAGACCACAACAACACCTACTGCTTACATGCGAGAATCCACATAAACATAGAAACTGAATGATTCTACGAAGAATAAAAAATTATAGCATGTATGAGTTAACCCTTAAACGCCGAAGGTGACCCGAGGGGTCATATTCCAACAGAATCTCCTCTCTAGCTTTCAATGTACTCAACTTTTCACTTATATTTTGATGTCAAATTGGTCACCTTCTTTTGATGCATTCAAAAAGTGAAATTTTAGAATTCAAATCACAATTTGTATGAGTGATTTTGTGCTTTGAAAGGATTGTGGTAGGTAGGTTGAGGTTGTACAATACTTATAGGAGGTTGCAAGCTCATCATTGATTGGATCATTCATGATGCCCAAGTTCAAAAAGTGCACTATTCATGATGCCCAAGTCCAAAAGATGCTCTGATCCAATACTGGGCTGCCCAAATCCGTGTAAGATAGAGGCACCTATAACCGACAACTTAAGGATTTTAGCACATGATATTAAGGTATGTATATTTTTTAGAATTTTTCATGTGTGCAAACATAAGGTTCTTGTTGAATGCAAAAAGTTTTGTGATTTTATTTGCATTATTCAAATAGTTATAATTATTTAAAGTGAGAAGTTGCTTGGAACCTAAAGCCGAATACATGCTCAAATATACAAATGAGGTACATCTGTTCTTTCAAAATCTAGGAATTGGGCTTGATCGGTTATTGGTCCCTTGTCGGTTTTGGGTCTGTCTACCTTAGCTAGGCGTTCAAGGGTTAATTAGTGCGACCAACACTATACTTCAATATCGAAGTAGCTCAACTGAGAATCTCCTTTGCAGTCTTTTAGGATACCGAACTTTACTATCTGTGTGAGGTGCAAGAAGCTCCAAGGAATCCACTTGACTTACAAGTACATTGATTCGGATCATTTATTTGGAGATCCTAAAAGTTGGTACATAGGCATCTTCAATCTCTTCTTCTAAGCTTCCGAGTTGTGTACTTTGGAGATTACAATGTCCTTTTATCTTGTCTTGAGATGGAGGATCTTGCATTTCAAAATGGTCGGCGTTGCGGACCTTTGAATTTTCGACATGTTCATTTTATTCACAGAAACTCATCAGTACATAAAATCTACTGGAATGGAATGTATATAGTGAAACAATGTATTCATCAATTGCACACAAAGTTACTAGTTGTATAAACGTACTAGAGAAGCGGTAGTGTATTGCCGATTCGGCAGTATGGTGAGGTCACCGGCGAGCCAGCTGGCCGAACCATACTGCTGAATGGGCAATACACTACCGCTTCTCTAGCGTTAAAGGACCAGAATCGGCAAGGCTGGCCGATTATGAACGGGCAGAATCAGCACTCCACCTCAGCTGCCGATTCTGCCTAAAAGAAATCTTCATAAACTGGCGGAATGGGACATACGGTCCTTTAACGATTCAATAAGTGAAACAATGCAAAAGGTGCAAATGCTTGTGCTTTCAACACAATCTGCTCACCAGTAGCGCGCAGAAAACCTTCTTTTGCCCGCAGCTCACGAGTGCAAGTGTTTTTTTTTTTTTTTTTTTTTTTTTTTTTAACAATCGATGTATTATCAAATACATCATGGACCATAGCAGGAATTTTGCGTGGAGAAAGAATCACAATTCTTTGATTATTTTAGTGATATGGTAAATGGAGAGAGAAAAGAGAGTGAACATAGAAGAGGATACGTGAAAAAGATCAGGCAAAAGTGCGCATGTGAGGTTGAGTGTGGTTTACTCTACGAGAGTAGATGTATTGGTTGGTAACCAATGTTTGTCAAAATGGAGGAGGAATTTCTCCTCCTTGGAGTTGAAGTTGGATGCGATTGGTGGTGTTCAACCCCGATGTCTTGGTCGCTTCCACAAAGCACAATATAGTGTAGTATATGTATATGTAGTATAAAACACAACCGAGTATATCATAGCACTACACATAACTTTTGTTATGGTATACTTAGTGGTGTACTCATTGTAGTACAGCGGCTCTTGTGACTTACGGTATACTCAATTCTCTAATACACCGGTCTTACGAGTAGAAGAGCCAATTGGCCCTCATTTTTTCTATGCGTAGTCTACACTCTACACACCCTTCCCTACGCCCTCTATTGCCACTCCAAGGGTCTATGTTTATATATCTTTCTAACCACATGTACCATATGTGCATTCAACAGCACATGAGTTACCCCCTTGACCCATGTTGGCTCCTTAGTTCCTAAGTGGATAAATCCATCACCCAAACTTTGTGTTACAAAAGTTCAAATCTTGTTGTGTGCAAAATGGGCTTGTTATCATCTCATCATAAGCACTGCTCACATGTGAAGTTCACTTTCGAGCTTGAATTTTGATCTTGTGCACTGCAGGCAATAGTGGCAAGTTACACCAAGTGGTGTAGTTATTAGTCCATGGTGCATACACCAAGGAGAGTTACTAGTAGGTTTAAACCTTGGTCCCCCATACCATGTTTGTACTAGTGGACTTCCAAGAGCCTGTTGCCAGGTCTATGTTTTAGCAAAGAAAACATGCAAGTGGTGATCCTTGCTAGAAGCACAAGGTCTATGTTTTAGCAAAGAAAACATGCAAGTGGTGATCCTTGCTAGAAGCACAAGGGCCACCGTTCCACGTTCATAAATTCACACTCCCTCTGTCCCACTATGGTAGAGCAGCCAAAAATGGCGCAGTGCCGAAAATGGAGCCCTAGTAATCTTCACTGTCACGTACATAATACCTTCTCCATACAATAGTACCATGTACACACTGCAAAGATTATTGGGCGTCACTTTAGGGCACCATTTTAAGAACACCTATATTTCCATATTTAATATTTCATTACTTACTATAAAAGAGTCGAAAAATGATGATTCCACTTGCTCTAGTTTTCTACTAATTCTCCCCATGCACAAAAATTGCTTGCACTGGCAACATTCCTGTAGATTTTCTGTACTGAAAATTGCGCCATTATAGGACACCTTACCATATACTTGTACATAAGATTCTCTCAAATCTAATCTACCGTCCATTGAAAACGGTAGAACCAAAATGGTGGAATAGTAGAAAAAAATCAAAAAGTGACACCATGTTATGCATGTTCTAAGCGGGGTTCAATCCAAATGAGTGCCAACCATTCAGGCGAGAAACGCTTCTTCATGTGGAATCAGTTTAACGAGAGAAACTCAATACTCAAAAGCAATGAGGCTGCAAGAGTAACTGACAACATGGAAACGAAAGTAACAGCTAATACGGAAATGGATTTTGCAATAAGCAAGGGGTTCGATACAAATGAGTGCATGTGAACCAGTTTATGAGATTAAACTATACAGCCGAGAATCAATTCTACAAGTATCCACACCGAAGAATGCAAAACTTGCACTCACTCCGGCTGGCAGAGCAATGCAAACAATGGTGTCGGAGATCCAAGAGGGGCAGTAGTCACAGCCGATTCATCACTTGGCTCCAGCAGGCAACCGAAATAGCCGCTAGTGAGAGGACTCGACACTAAAGTCGTCACTTTCCCTTCCCTTGGACCTAAATTATCACCATTGTTGCGATAGAAATCAATCAATTTAGCACCTAGTGCTACACAGCCAAAATGGAGCCACCGACGCTGTGCAGGCAGGGCTGCAACTCCCTCAAAGGCATCCTTCATGCGGTGCTCAACACAATGCTGTGCGGCAGGACTGGTAAGCACTCCGACAAGTGCTCGGTATCGTCGATGGAAAGCGAAAGCTCCATCACGGCACCATTGGAATGTTGAGCATTGTTTATGCTCTTGGTGAAGACATCCTCCAGCCACACGTGAAACGCGGGTCGTCCACCAGGCATCTTCCACACGCAAGCGATGAGATGCTCCAGAAGCTCGAGATCAATCTCGATACTGCTGCTCGAGCACGAGTTTCCAAGCTTGTTGAGCACCTCGGTCGCGAGCCCGTTGAAATCGTAGGCCGCGAATCCCACTGCGTAATCTGGCAACGCGCAGAACTTGTCCGTGAGCGTGTAGCGCGCCTCGGCGAGCACTTTCTGCAGCTTCGCGTCCTCTGAGTCGCCACATTCTTCCTCGGCGCAGTCGTTCGTTGCGAGGTTCAGGTCCAGGTTCAGGAAGTTCGATTTTGTCCGCTTTCCTGGTCGTAGCGAAAGCTCGCCGTTCGAGACTTTCCGCTTTGGTACCCACGAGGGGAGGTCACGGTGTAAGTTGTCGGTGTTGTGTGTAGATATCGTTTTTTCAGTCACGGAGATGTTCTTGGTAGTGAAGAGTGGTTTTGGGTGAAGAGTGGTTTTGAAGCTCGCGTGGATCTTGGCGCGTCCGGTTTTGAGCGCCGCGAGCTTCGCGTCGGAGAAAGATAAAGTCCCGGGTTGTGGTTTTGACTCGCAGATGGTTTCGGTGCCGATAGAAGTGGTCATGACGACTATGGTGTTACCCATGTGGACTTCGCGGCCGTTCGAGTCTGCGAGCTTGCTGATTTCCATGGCGCGGATGATGCTCGATCGAGTCGTGCTGTTGGCTTGATCGATGTCCTCCAGCAGGATGACGGCGGACTTCTTGATACGAATAGCTTCGACGAGTCTGTCGATGGGCGTGCGACCGGTGTAGCGCATGCCGTTGTCCGCGGACAGGAGCTTCGCGGGGGAGAACTCGCTGAATCCCAAGTGGAGGAGCGAGCGTTCCCCACCAAAGACTGTTTCCGCTAACGCTTTGGCGATGGCATGCTTCGCAACGGGGTCGGGGCCGAGTAGGAGTAGCCATGTGTCGGTCTTGGCGCTCGCGCCGCGGATGTTGCCCATCCCCGACCTGCACTTCATGACTGTCGCGGAAATGCCCGCCACCGCCGCGCCTTGCCACGGCACCCGTTGCATGAGCGCCTTGTACAAGCCTTTGAGGGTGTCGTCCACAACTGTGAACTCTTTGAGCGGAGCAGGTTCAGGACTTGGGGACTTTCGCAGTTGCTGTATCCCTCGTCTCGCCAACGGCGACGACGACTGCCACGGATTCTTGTTACTCACGAGCCGTTGCTGCAACGGCGAGGATTGTAGCATCCACATCGGCTTGCCGCCGTTCTTCGAGCTCAGAGGACTTGGGTTCGCGGCGAGTGGACTTGGGTTCGCAGCGAGTGGACTTGGGTTCGCAGCGAGTGGACTTGGGTTCGCAGCGAGTGAACTTGGATTCGCAGCGAGTGAACTTGGATTCGCAACAGGTGGACTTGGATTTGCAACAAGTCGACTTGAATTTGCAACAAGTCGACTTGAATTTGCAACAAGTGGACTTGGATTCGCAGCGAGTGGGCTTCGTTTCGCAGCGAGTGGGTTCGAGTTCGCAGGAGCTCGTAGCTTCGTTGCCAACCCCAACGCCAAATTCGTCTGAATCGGCGCGTCTAGATGAATCGTGGTTCCATTTGGATCCTCGTTTTCCTCCGGCGCCGACGCCGAACTGCTGTCATCTTGCAGAGATCCTCCTGCCTCCGACACTGCCGCCTCCGGGCTGGCCACCCGCTGTGGTGGAGGCTTGTTAACAACACTAGACGGCCGTGACCATCGCGACGACATGTTCAAACCCAACCCTGTCAAAGAAACAGACACAAATCAGCCTTGCCGCACAATAAGATCTTAAGAAGCTCACGAAGCTAAGCACACAACACTCTCGCGAAGCTAATGAAGGCGATGGGAGTGTTCTAACCATCAGGCTTGCTCGACAGTCGACTCAATGGCGACGGCGAGGGCGCAGGCTGTCCGTGCAGCATCCTGCAAGTCTTCTGCCATCTTTGCTGAAGCTGCAGAAGCGCAGAAGACGGATTCCTCTTGACGCCGCCCGACGTGACTTCGTCGTACCACTTCACTGGCGCTAGGTGGAGCGAGAGATTCTCGTTTTCGTGAATCTGGCGACGCTCCTCTTCGAACTTGACTAAACAAGTCGCGCAGCACTGAAACCTGTCGTTGCTATCTTCAGCCACCGTGGGCGACCCCGCAGTCCGCGACGGCTGGTCAATCACACACTGGCCGCTGCTTGCAAATCTGGCAAACACAAAAACATCATCAATGCACATTCCGAAAAGTTACTACATGGCAAGAGGATGTGCCCGACGAGTGGACAGGCACGAAGGCTATCCCGGAAAATAACGGGCGGAAGAGTATGCTGGGAGAATGGACAAACCTGTGCAGGAAGGGGGGTTGGGAGGGCTGGAACATGGTGGAGATGTGCACAGGCTCAAGGCCCCACTCGTTCATGAGCGATGGGTAAAGCGACTGGAGGCGCGCGAAGGTGTTGGAAGTGGCGACGCCAACGAGCCAGAGGCGGTGGTTAGCGTGCCGGTGGAGCAACTGACGGAGCTCCTGGGCCGTGCGTTGCGCAGGGCAGAAATTCGACGGCCCCTTCTTCAGCTGCATGGGCTCCGCAAGCCATTGCAAGTCACCTATGTGGAGAATAGCGCCCGCGGGCATGCACTCCTCCACAATCTTGCTCAGCTCCGCCAGTTTCTGCTCCATTTCCAAGCTGCTGCAATACCCAAACGAGGAGGACGACAGCTTCGGGTCCAAGAACTGCAGACCCTGCAATTGCGTCGGCACGCTCCCGTTCTTGATCCGGAGCGCCACGTCGTCCACCGTCGCGTTCGCATTCACGGTAGTGTCACCGATCAAAATGACGTTGCGAGGACGCAAGAAGATGTCTAAAATTTTCTGCACATCCTCGTCACGTGAACACGACCTTCCCCGAAACCCCACCTCCGGCGACACGACTTCAGCCTGCGGCCACGCACCCATCGCCGGGTTCACCACCACCCCCGGCGAAAATTTCACCGCGCTCTTCGTCTCATTCTCCTCGGACGTCACACAACCCGCATCATAGAACGAACCCGCTGCAGACACAAACACACCTTTAGTCACAAAATCCAAGCTCGCCATGACAATCGAGATGCCGCTTTCGAAAATTTTTGAGCGAGGAGGAATGGGGGCGAACCTTGATCAGCGCCGTGTTGGGGCTCAACGGGGACGGAAGAGCCATCTTCAAGGTTGAACTTGACATTGGTGCTCGAGAATCCAGCCTCTCTCATGACGCGGCTGACACTGGGGTCATCAAGGATGGAGATAATAAGCTGGTCGATCTCGACCTTGACAGCGAGCAGAGGCGACTGCTGGTGTTCCGGACACCCGCGGCGCTGGTGCGCGTGGGCGCGTTTGAGCGCGGCCATGAGGGCGTTGCTCAAAATGGGTTGCGCCTGAGGGAGCGTTGCAGGCACCGCCGCGCCTGCCATGGCGGACTGCGGCAGGTGGTCGAGCGCTACATTGAAGCAAACCTCGAGCGCACGGCACTCAGCGGTCTGGGCGTTCTGCGGGTGCGACAGCATACAAGCTTGTCGCAGCCGACTCCCGGCGTGCGCGAGCAGCATGGACACGACATGCAACGGCTGCACCTGCGGGTGCCCGCGCCGTCGCGCCTCCGTGACCGCATATTTGAGCACACCGAGGGCCGCCTGCGTAAGCAAGTGCTGCACCGAGTTGGCCCCGCTCCGCATACCCACTCACTCACTACTCTCACAACACTCCTCAATTCTCAATCTCGCGTCCCCCACTCACCCGCCACCGCCATCCCGCAGCGACCCACCTCGAATTCCGCTTCTACTTCCGATTCCACACCACATTCCTTCAGTGGATTCTGCGCCCAAAACCGATTCTGCACCAAAACACGCGACTCAAAGCTCCAAATGATCACCGAGATGAAGCAAGTGTGAAGCTAACCAAGTGAACAAGCCTCCGGAAAAGGCGAACCGCACTTGCGGGCCTCGACTTCCACGCACCTTCGCCCACGCCATTAAAAAAATACACTTTGCCGTGATTTCATCGTGCGTCACTATGCCGATTCTCCGGGCAGCTACTTTTTTACAGACATACTTACCTGCCCGTCCAACAAATAAAACCACCACCGGCAATTCTCCAAAAAGGCCTTCCTTTCTCAGCCACATCTTACAAGCAATAATATCGCCTTTCATTTATTTAACTCTCATGTTTCATGTATTTGTCAATAAATTCTCCTTTATGGGTAAATTTTTTCTTTCCTTTAGGATATAATCTTTTTCTATGCTTAGGATTCTATTTCATCTTTTTGGAAAAATTAATGCTAGTATTGATTGATTGGGGGTTTTTACTTTTATGTTCATGTAACTTGATATTAATTATTGGCTTGCCTTATGTTTGGTGCCCCCTATGCGGCGAACCGAAGCCACGTACTTTGTAAAGGCGTTTTCTCATTTTGGATAGGATATTAATATAATCCAAAAAGGTGGATGGAGCCCACACTAATTTTTTTCCCCATCTGGGTACTGTTCTAATTGAAGCTGGATTTTTCTCCTTTTTATTTAGAAATTATACAACAGGAAACAACAAAATAACAGCAAACAAAAAGGTATCGGGTTTTTTTAAGATGAAACAAAATTCATGCTCTTGAGAATTATATAAGATCCACTTGGTTTGGGTAGAAAATAACATATATCAAAAATGGTGTGGTAAATTGTAGTTTCTAGGTTTGTAAGAATAATTTTTTATTTTTTTATTTTTTTTTTGTGCTTCAAAATGTGATATAATTTTTACTTGGGAGGGGAAAATGTTTTTGAGTTTGAGATATGTAAGAGTTACTAGGTTTGTGAAGGTTTGTAGGTGAGAGAATTCATGTATTTTGCATGGTTATCAGAGTATAAAGAATATGTTGTATTTGTTCCAAGAATCTTTATTTGTTTTGTACTTCTGGACTATTTTGATTATTGTGATGATGGGTATTTTCAATCGCTAAATTCTGATTGATATGATTGTTGGTTAGTCATTGACTTTCTTTGATACATGGACATTTGTATGATATTTTAATATAGCCTTTTGTTTGTCGAACTAGAAATATTTTATTTAGGTGAAATTGCTCTTGTCACTACAAAATAAGAGTGGCTTGACACACCCAACAGAATTTGCTTTTGACTTGTATGTTTATCACATGAAGGTGCAAGGACAAGATAGCAGGGAAGTACCTTGGTACTAATCATAGGATCGAGTTAACGTCATCTTCACATGACACGATAATATAGTTACTTGGTGCCAAATCAAGGCTGAAGGCTCCAATCACACTTCAACCAAGGTGTATCTTGGATTCGCCAATTTGGACTCCGGTCATGGGCTGACAACACCACATCACAATTATCTTGTTTCATTTGTGTTTGTAAAATACAAATGATACGAGGATCAAAAAAAGATGGTATTACTTGTCAATCAATGTCATAATAGAGAGGCACATTGATAATATTTAAATTATACATTATAATATTCACATGGTGTCAAATTAGGGCTCAAGTATGTGATCAAACTTTATCCAGTGTGAAGGAGTGGACAAAGTAGATCTAGTTTACGGATATTGAGCACATTGCTTCACAACACTACATTGGAATGATATTTTATGCCTTCTGTTTGTGTGAAATCAAGGTATAAGTTTAAAATGAAGATAATAGTACCTCATAAATTGATGCAACTTGTCCTCCTTTAGAATATCTATATTGTTTGGGGTTATGAACATTTTTTTAGTTTTTTACTATCACTTTATATTCTACTATGTATGAAATTCGAACCTATTAGATTTCACGGGAGAAAGACAATCTTATCCCCCTACTAAGATTCTTAAATACATATTGAATTTTTGTTGAATATTGAAGAAATATTTGGCATAGAAATTGAAAAGCTAGAGTAAAGGTAAAATAAATTAACGTTAATTGAAAAAGTAGAAGAGTTTGACATGCTTTTAACATTTTATCTCCCAAAGAGCCCTAGACTTACAACTTTGCTTTGAATTCTTAAATGCCATCTAAGTTCATTGAAATAAAGATATAAATATAGTAAATCAATTTATAACAATTATCTTTTTTAAGTATATGAGAAAAAGAAGGATAAAAATATGGAACTTGGGACCATATTTCAACCCAACTTTTGGCCTTCTTTCAATATACTATGACCACGAGATAGATAGAAACTTCGGTCCCTTTCCAAGGGGCCGGTGTGAATGAAGTGTCCGTTCGTGATGCTAACATCCCGATGGCCACCGGACAAGGGGAAATTGGAACCTATGACCACCACCATAGATCAAGACTAACATGACTTTAACCAACTTCCCACAGCCCATTCTTCATATCTTTAAGCCACATCTCAAAACACACTCATAGATCATATTCAAAACTAGAACTCAAATGTGTTCAACCAAAATGGCTTTTTTGGGGACCCATAAAAATACAAATCAACATATGAGTAAAGGGTCAAGTTAACTTCAAGATCCTAAAATTGAATTTTCTAAACAACACTTAGATTCAATTTCTTCACGCCCAAAGAAGAAGTTTATTTTTTATAATTAATACAATATTGTATCAAGAATCTTCAAAGAGTTAACATCTCATTTTTTTTTAAAAATGTATTATCAATTAACAAAACAATACAAAAATCAACATTTTGAAAAAAGTTATTATTTCTATTATGGTCCACACTTCTAGTCAAGTAGCTCACTCACAAAAAAAATCTTTGTGTAGTTGAAAATGGTCGGCACATCATCAAGGTAGGTCAAACAAACACTATGTTCATGCCAACCCATAGAGATCTGGTGTTCTTCTTCTATAATTGGAGACCAGCCTTGGCTTGGTGGTTAGGGCTTAGGCCCCCAATGAGGAGGTCGTGGGTTCTATTCCGCATGCCGGCATGGTGCTCACCACTATAGTCCACCCAAATATTGTAGGAGGTCCTTGGATCTTGTTATTTGGGTACCTCAAAGCCCTTTGGGGAAATACTATGTCAAGTATCTTCAAGGCACTAGTAACTAGACTAGAAACTAAGGTAGAATGACCTTAAACCGCGCGGCCCCCCAGAAGCGCAAGGTAGACCGCCCTTGTAGCTGCCCATGGCGTGACCTTATTGCAGGCACAACAATTTCATAAAATAATAGTGACTGGATATGGAATCGTGTAGGGAGGTGGTTGGTTCATGGTTCATTAACTCTATTTTGCACGATTTTAGCTACATGCGTGAGCGCCACAAAGTATTGGTCTGTTGGATAAAAAGGAGAGTCTACTGATCACTTTAAGGTCATGTACACTTTTGACTTCAAAAATTTGTAGTAAACTCAATTTTTGCTATTTTATTTTTGAAATTTTTGCATATACTCTCCCTCATGTTTTCCCATCCAAGAAAAATTACAAACAGTACACACGAGGTCCACAACCATGCTGAATCTCTTATTTGAGCGGTTTAAGGTCATTCTACCTTAACGTAGTTATAGTGTCCACCCTCGAGAGGGGGAAGTTGTATTGTTCTAATTTCCCCTTGTCTGTGGCCATCGGGATATTAGCATTACGAACGAACACTTCATTCACGCCAGCCCCTTAGAAAGGACCAGAGTTTCTATCTATCTAATTGGAGACTTGAAAGGGTTTTTTTTTTTTTTTTTTTTTTTTAATTTTGGTATAGTGAGGACACTACCAAATGTGCAACAACAATGTATGTATAATTATTGGGTTGTAATAAATATAGAAAGGAGGCAGGACTGGCCACTTAACTGTACAAACAAAAAGTCAGAAAAAGGTGGCACTCATAAAGGTAAAGTTACATAAAGCTTCTTCCTTTACAAGAACAGTGAGGGACACTTCCAGTCTTCCACGACTGCCAACATAATAAGTCTTTGCTCCCTATGAAACAGCCTGTTCAACATGTTTAATACTTTTAACTTTTTTTGGCTTTTGTTAAGTACTGAACAAAGTGTCTGGAGGAAACAGCTTTAATGCTTCCACATTTCGTCAATTTTTTTGAAAATTTTGTTAACCCCTAAAGGTCCAAGAAAGCGGAAATCACTTTTTGGAATTTCCGCAGGGAGAAAATTCAGCCAACTTTGACCATTACAATCTCAAAATTGGAGAAAATTTAACGGTTCAAATTTGACATACGAGAAAAGGGTCAAGTTAACTTCAAGATCCTACGGTTGGATCTTCTAATCAATGCTTAGATTGAGTTTCTTTGCACCTGAAGTAGAAGAAGGTTCTTTTTGATAATTTAAACAATTTTGTATCAAGGACCTTTAGGGGTTAACCAAGGTGGGATGCTCGAAAACTGCACACTAAGGGCATCCAAGTGAGAGGTCTGTTGTAGAATGTACCCGTGGTGTACATTTTAGAGTGTGTGGTTTTCGGTACAACCACTAATCTCACTTTCAAAAATGATCTTGGTCCAAGATGAATCCTGTTGGTTCAACTTTATACATACTTTGCGCATTTGATTCCCTTGGTCGCTTTGCCAATTTGAGTTTGTATAGTTTTTGTGCATCATACCTTGATATCAGATTTCATCCTGTTCATTACTCTATAATTTGACTCAAAGAAGAGAAAATGAGCTAAAAGAACAAACGCTAAGAAAATTTGTAACCTGATGTCAATAGCAAAGTTTGGAAGACTTTGCTAGTTTGAGGTGATTATCAACCAAAGAGTTTCATTTGGAGATCCCACTTAAAATGGAGACTAAAACTATATCTAGGAGAATAATTCTTGTTACAAGTCTCTAGAGTCATTAGTAAAAAGAGTATATGGCGTAGTATTTTCAAGCTTCAATTGTCAATTGAGTGGAAACATATATATAAAAATAATTGAGCCAACAAAAGATCTCTCTACAACTCACAACCAATGTACAAGTGACAAAATTGTAAAAGATAGCTTTCAGCAATGTGGACAAAAGTCAATCCTATACCGTTGTTGTTATGTCTTGTGGGCATATCATCAAGGGTAGGTCGAACGGACACTTTATACACGCCAACCCTCACGGGTCTGGTGTTCTTCTTCTTCTACAAAAGTCATTGCACAAAGTTGTTCACCATGCAACCTCCAACACATCACAAATACCAACCCATTTTTTAATGTATACTTCTCATAATATTACTGGCAAATAAAGTAGTTGTTCCTAAAAGCAACCATGCATGCATCGTGAACCTAAATTTCAAAATGATATCAATTAGTATCAACTTCACAAATTAAGGCACTCTCAAATAGGATCGATTTAAAACAAGATTTGAATTTACTATTATATTTTAAAAACAAAAGGTTGTTCTTGAGTGACCCTTGCGGATCTATTTTCCTAACAAGGAAGAAAAATTTTACGCAACAAATCGTATTGGGGAAATTTTCATACGAGGGAACACTTCACAAAATAAGAGAAGGATTGCAAGATTAATTGCAAAGAGGGAAACAAAATTACTTTCTTTTGTTCTTTCTCATCACTAATAAACATAATAAACTTAGTAAATTGAAACACCTTCTTCTTGCTTCTAAATCAACTTGTGAGATCACTTTCTTTTTCCCTTTTTGCAAATATGTTAGGATTGTTCCCCTAATTGAAAACATTTTACAAAAATGTACCCCAATATATTTTCACTCAATACCAACATGGGGATGTTTTTTGCCATTGAAAGCAAAGTGGATAGAAGGTAGATAATAAGACTTTATGAATTAAAAGAAGTTGGTCTCCCTCTACCCACCTACCAATACTCAAACTAATTGTGGGCTGACAATGAAACACTATTGGCTACATGATTTAGATTGGATTCAATTTCATTCAACATCCTCACTGACACAAAAAAATGATTCAAATATCCCTCAATTGATAAATTTAATATATTAATTCATAACCGTCTTTGGTCCAAAAAGTGGACTGAAAAAAATTGTACTCACTTTGAAAAGTTCTACCTCTCTTATTCATTGTTGGGTTTCAACTCTATTCGTTGGGTTTCAACTCTATTTGTTGGGTTTCAACTCTATTTGTTGGGTTTCAACTCTATTTGTTGGGTTTCAACTCTATTTGTTGGGTTTCAACTCTATTTGTTGGGTTTCATCTCTATTTGTTGGTTCAAAGAAGAAGAACACCAGACCCGTAAGGGTTGGCGTGAATTTAATAGTTCATTCTGTTTATGTCACTTCAAAGAGAAATTTTGACTAAAAAGAGGGAGAGACGTATAGAGGTTAGGGTCGCATTACACTATGGATCATGAAGATTGACCACGGTCTTTTAAACTTTGTGATTGGAGAATAAAGTGCTCTTGGTCCCATTCGACTTTACACTACCTTGAAAAAAAAAAGGAGAATGACCACTAACTTTGAAGTCCCAGAAGTTTGCTAAATTTGCCACAATGTTTAATATTTTCATGGTCTTTTTTATTCTAGTTCAGTCAAAGCAAATACCTCAACTCAAGAAGACCATGAGGCTCAAAACTCATTGATTGGCTAGTGTTCAATTATTTCAGAAGAAAATGGAAGGTAAAAGAAAGAATGATGAGGATTTACATTAGAAAATTCCCCGGGTCCAAATTCACTATACACTACAAGATTGACCAAACCACTAAAAAATTTCTGATTTCTAATTTTACCATAATCACAACTCTTGACCATGAATATGAACATTAACCCTTAAATGCGCCTGTCAGCCCCTCGGGCTGTTTTCCAATAGAATCTTGCATGTAGCTCTTTTGATTCTCAAATTTTCACTTATTTTTTTATATAATTCTGGTCACCTTTTTGTGATGCATCTACAAAGTGAAAACCTACAATTCAAATCGCAATTTGTATGAGTGATTTGTGCTTTGAAAGGATTGTGGTAGGTAGGTTGGGATTGCACAAAACCTTGTAGGAGGTTGCAAACTCATCATTGATTGGTTCATTCATGCTGCCCAAGTTCAAAAAGTGCACTATTTATGTTGCCCAAGTCCAAAAGATGCCGAGATCCAATTTCGGGCTGCCCATTGAGGAGTGGAAGGACCTTTAAGGGTTAATTTTCTTAATCTTGGCTCTTGGTCCATAGTGTAAAAGGACCCAATTAATTCAAGAAAAAATAATTTAAATATCATATAATTCTATACAAATTAGCTCGTTTTTAGTCAACGGACGATTAACAGATTAGAGTACAATCTAATTATGGAAGAGAAAAGTGTGAACTCTTTTCCCAGCAAGTATGGAAGCAAAAGAGAGATATGGATTGTTGAGGATTCTCCAATGAATGTGTAGCCACATGGCCGTAGTAGTGGCCCTGGGGGGGGGGGTGGGGGGGCTCATAATAGAACAGACAACCACTTTTTTGTGAGATTTGGATGGTGAGGCTACCATCCAACAATCAACCGCTTTTCGGTTCCTAATTAAGAAAATAGACTTTTTCCTATTTCCAACCCAAAGGGAAAAAAATAAAAAAATATTGCATGATTGAATTAATTATTTTATTGAAATTTGTATTGAGAAGTGATTTGAAATTGATCAAGCCTCACACAATCGAAACCCACCAAATGATATCGAAATTCAAATGTGAATATACCGTATAGTTTTTGTGCTTATTCGATGCAAATTCAATAACATAATTTTTAGAAAAATAAAAATAAAAATAAAAACAATAATCATTTTTAATATGGTCAAAACACTATAATTTGACAACTTACATCAAATATATATAGCACAAGTGAGAATCGAAAAATAAATCATCCGTAAGACTCAAAATTCAAACAATCCAATTCTTATTTTGAGGTGATTATCATAAAACCATCTTCTTGATCTAATTTTCTTTAGATAAATTAAATAATGGGAAAACATTAATTTTTAAAAATTAAATAGAAACACCCACATGCAAAAAAAAAGTTTATTTGCTTGTAATGACAAAGCTCTCTTTTACTTCTCTAATAACTTATCCTCAAAATCCAATCTAAAAGTGGAAGTAGTGCTTTTCTCACAAGGTTCCTAAAGCCATTGTACATAGTCAGCTTCTATACCAAAGTGTGGAATCTAATGTTGGACATGTTGGCATTCTTTACGCACTTTGTGAGGTTTGACAAGTGTCCATGCTTATTCTAGTTACTAAGATACATGCATCTTAATTGGTGGTCAAAGGTCTCCCCATGATGTGAAAAAATTTGGCTCACTTTGAGATCAAGGTATACCTCCGCGAGGTATACTTTAGGATCCAAAACTTCGTCAAATCATCACTTGAGTAACCAAAATCATCTTGCCACAAGAAATCACACATGTGTATGTGCTAGTATTTTGTTTAAAGCAGAGATGGTAATATTCTTCCCAAAATTGGATGACTTGGGCTCCATACCATATTGTATGTCATAGGCCAATTTGTCGCTTAATTCTTTTATTCCAAGGTTTCTTAATCATTTCTATGTTGATTCCGAGTATTTTGAGTATTAAAAAACATGTAATCAAACCAAATAATTGACTATCTCACATTCAATATAATTTCCTTAGAGCATGCCCAACCCTCCCCTCATGCCGGAGACTAGAGTCGCTTTTGCCATAGGAGAACCCCAACCCACGTAACAAACATGTAGCCCGGCCAAGAAGGTCGACGTTCCGCGAATTACAGCTCGTCATAATTCCAAGTTTTAGAGTCCCTTCTCTCACATTTGATGTTCCTATTAACCAATGCAAGAGTGCCTTGTGGCAACCTCCGGCGACCCTTTAAAGGCTTTCGCAACCCTGCTCGCCACGCCCCACTACCCCCTTCGGCACGCCATACATGCTTTCCCCGCCCCGGCAAGCCGCACTAGCCATGCTATTAAAAACACTCCATTAAATACCACACTATATTCCAAGCTTTTGGGTCTTCCATCTCTCACTAGGTGAAAAGAAAACCATGTTCCCTCTAAAACCCCCTACCACTCATGCATAAACTCCTCATATGGTACACCTCTACTTGATTGTTCCTATCCGTTACTATGTCATATGAGAAAAGTGATTGATGAAATAGGGAGTTAGCTAGTACATGCACATCTTGTGCACATGCATTGAATTTAGTGTTGCCAACTTGAACCAAATTTCAATTTTAACCCTAGAACGTCGGAGCCCATAACCGTGGCCTGAACTTTGATATGTCTTACTCTGAATCCTCCATTTCGCCACTTTACCTGAAAGTAAAATATTTTATTTTATTTTTCGTAGATGTGATCACATGCTTTTCATATGCTGTAAAAATTTCAGATTTTTTTGGGAAGATTTGAAATTCAAGTGAATTTTCAAAGAAAAACCAAAAATAATTCATATCAAATACAAATCACTTTCAAAAAATCTGAAATTTTTGGAATAAGGGGACATTGTAGTGAAGAATAGCATGGTGTAATCCATGGTTTCGTGTCATGCTATATTTGAAAATTGAGAAAGAGACCCTATAGGCATGTAAACTTAAGGTGTCAGTAAATCACTAGATATTAGGAATTTCTTGAAATTCTAACTTGGAGTAGAAACAAGACTTGGTAAGATTCATTTTATGAATTGAGCTTGAACTCAAAAGAGATCATTTAGTTGCCTAAATTTGAGACTTAATAAAAGTAGGAAAAAGTTGCAGAAATGCACTGTGTGGTGACTTGTTTTTAACCATTCTTTCAACTTTCATACCACATGTGATCTTAGGAAATACCTTAAATGACCTCAAATGAATTCCATGATATGCTATTATCATTCATAAATCCAATTACAAAAATCATGAATGAAATTCATCCCGCAATAATAGGTTACAGTGAAAATGTTCTGTTCATCGGACATAAAATGGCCGCTCCGACGTTCCAGGGTTAAAGAGTCAGCACGGTGGGGGGGGGGGGGGGCTGCAATGTGCATGTCCCCAGCCAACTTTGGCAACTGGGGCGCCCCGTTGAGGGTGTCTGACTCAGAAACGGAAACCAGGGCAGCGTGGCCACTTGGCAAAACCGGTTAGTTTCAAAGGGCACAATTGGGAAGGGAAGTACATGATGTGTGAATGGCACAAGGGGGATGGTGGAAAAAGGCTACAGCAGCCATGATGGGAAAAGGCTAAGCGGCAGCTTTTCATGCCCTGCCCTGCCCTGCCTGCCTTGCCGTGGAAGGGGCAAGTACCTTCCCCCCCCCCCCCTCGGGCAGTTTCCTAGCACCACAATTTTTTTCAATTTTTTTTTAATGTGTTATCAATGAGCACCACAATTTGATATTTGCCTTTTTCGTTTGAATCTTGTGTTTCTGGATTTGTGGGTGATATCTGCATGCTAGCTTGCCATATCCGCAGGGTGTCTGCCACCTTCCAGCCTGTTAATGCTCCGTACCCATTGCTAAATGTGGTAAGTTTGAGGGTCAATATGACTTCTTGTTTTATGGTCAAATGAAGTACAACATAGGTTTGTGCGTTGAGAAAAAATTGGGGCTTAACCCGTAAACGTGCCAAATGGAGAGAAAGGATATTTTGGATGGAAGGTAGCAACTTTAATGAGACATGAGACGAGGTCGGTTTTGGATGAAATCACACTTTTTTGTAGTGAGTGATTTTTTTATTGCGATTGGTTTGTTGGTGGAAATCTCCACTCTAAAGAGAAAATGATGAAATTTTGCAGCTTGATTTTAGTACTTTACGATCTTCCGTTCCATGAGGCCTCATGACTCAAATTTGATCGACATAACCAATAACAAGTTTGTAGGTTGGAATTTGAATAGCTTATCTTCATTTTCATCTATAACACCTTGTTTGAAATGTGTATTTTAGCTAAAAATATAGAATAGGACGTTTAGGGGTGAACACAAAGTCCTCTAAACATGGAACCGTACCAATAATGGTGCGCTAGACTTCTTCACAAAGAAGGTACGTAATAGCCTTACAATTCCATGGGACCATGCACTCATACCAAACATTACACGGTGTTAAATGAGCACACAATCTTAGAAATGCATCGACGTTCACCTTCAAAAATTCACAACAAATTGTAGAAGAGTCCAAAAATGATGAATCCACTTCAGCTATCACAAGAATTCCCCATGCACAAGAATTCTCAAAATCAAGTTTTAGACAATTTCACAAATTTATGTCAAATAGATCATCGCAAAATTATCACGGACCACTCGACTTGCCACTAAGGGAGGACGACGGAGGTGAGAATGACGTAAAAGCCCTATCATACAAAATATTGGTATCATACTCAAATGTACTGGATCCACAATTCCCATACAAAAAATGCATGGATCATTTGATTGGGTAAAGTATAAAATTGTAGATATCAAATCCAATGATGGCTATTTTTTTCTTGGTATAATCCTGAGTGACTTTCAAAGTGTACTCTGATGGCATGATGAAATTTTCATGGGAATGATGAAAATTATATTTTCTTCTACATGGGGTTGTGGCAGCAATTTATTCTCCTCAAAATTGGGAAAAAGCATGATTGAAAAACGCCCAAGCAAGCCCGAGGGGCTTGATTCCAACAGAATCTTCTCTGATTCCAACACAACATTCAAAAAGTGAAATTTTACAATTCAAATCACAATTGGTTGATTTTGTATCAATTGGTTTGAAAGGATTGAAGTAAGGTAGCGACACCCATTCCCGTGGCTTTAAGCTAATTATCATACTTCTGAATGAGGAGTATGAGAAATTATTATACCAGGGGAAAGGCAATTAGATTTTAATCTGAAATGTATCGAAAAAGTCATGTTATTGGAAAATTTGTGTTCGTTCTTGATAATCAAAGTCAAAAATTGATTTGCACATTTTGACTGTGTCTAAATGGCCTTGATTCCGTGACTTGGAGAAGCAAATTCTGCCACTATACCTTTACTGCATTTAGTAATATTTGTTCTCAACAAATGATCAAAGTCACTCAGATTGAGGTGCCCTGTATGCTGACGCAAATGGGTACAGTAACGGGAATGGGTGTCGCTACCTTAGGTAGGTTGGGTTGTACATAACCTTGTAGGAGGTTGCAAGCTCATCATTGATTGGTTCATTCATGATGCCCAAGTTCAAAAAGTGCACTGTTCATGATGCCCAAGTCCAAAAGATGTTGTGATCCAATTTTGGGCTTCCCGTTTTAGACCCCATGGCGTTTAACCCTTAAAGGTCTAAGGTGACCCGAGGGGTCCTTTTCCAACAGAATCTTCTCTGTAGCTCTCAATGTACTCAACTTTTCACTTATATTTTGATGTCAAACCGGTCACCTTCTTCTGATGCATTCAAAAAGTGAAATTTTAGAATTCAAATCACAATTTGTATGAGTGATTTTGTGCTTTGAAAAGATTGTGGTAGGTAGGTTGGGGTTGTACAATACTTGTAGGAGGTTGCAAGCTCATCATTGATTGGATCATTCACGATGCCCAAGTTTAAAAAGTGCACTATTCACGATGCCCGAGTCCAAAAGATGCTGTAATCCAATGATGGGCTGCCCAAATCCGTATAGCTTGACGTTTAAGGGTTAAGGGTTAATTCCATTTTACAGAGTTACCTATACAGTATGCAAATTATACTAAAAATTATGCTACACTATATGATTAGGGTTTGTTGTAGCTTTTTCCTTCTCAAGAATCCTTTTACTTAGCACAAAAGTGTTTATAATACTCAAAGGGATGTAAACTTGTGAACATAGTTGGTAAATTCTTTTATTGAAAGGAAAAAGTTATGGCGTAGATTAGTGTAGACCGTACGAAATATAAAATTTGAGTGTACCGAATGTAACAATTTTCTTTTGAAAATTCATGTTTTGTGTATTGGCACGCAGTGATGTTAGCCCCTGAACGTGTGTCGAATGTCAAAAATGACATTTTGGATGAAGGGCTTGAACTTCGAAGTCAGAGTTGTGACTTCTTCATCTTGAGTTCGTTTTGGATAAATCCACTTGGGTTGGGTCGTAAATGAATATCTTAACCCTTAAACGCCCAAGCAAGCCCGAGGGGCTTGATTCCAACAGAATCTTCCCTCTAGCTCTCATTGTACTCAACTTTTCACTTATATTTTTATGTCAAACTGGTCACCATCTTCTAATGCATTCAAAAAGTGAAATTTCACACTTCAAATCACAATTTGTATGAATGATTTTATGCTATGAAAGGATTGTGGTAGGTAGGTTGGGGTTGTACATAACCTTGTAGGAGGTTGCAAGCTCCTCATTGATTGGTCTATTCATGATGCCCAAGTTCAAAAAGTGCACTATTCATGATGCCCAAGTCCAAAAGATGTTGTGATCCAATTTTGGGCTGCCCGTTTTAGACCCCATGGGCGTTTAAGGGTTAACACTCCTTTTCGAACGATGATCTTCCTCTTTAAAAACACTTCATGATGCTTTGAAGTGAAAAGAGTAAAGTCATTGTTCACTATCTAATGCACACTAACTTAGTAAAGCTTTTTAGTGTAGTTAAAGATGTAAGAACTAAGATGCTTGATTCTATCCGCCATCATGAATCTTGATAGGACTTGGTTCTTGGGATGCCTCGTGAAACGTCAGAAGTCCCCCCTTCCAATTGATTATCTATTTCTTCCTCCTCCTCTTTGCAAGGGTGATATGGGTCTTTTATAATCTTACTTCAATCAATCATAGGTGGTGAAATGAGATTTGTGTGCGCTATGTTGAAATTCTTGAGTAAGTTCTAGACATAAGACTCTCTATGATGTATAATGCTCTCAACTGCATAATATTTACTTTGTAGTCCAAGACAATAGGAAGCCCACCCAACACTTGGATTTTAAATTGTATAATCCGTATTCTATCAACACTATAAAAACTATAAATATCATGTAATGCTTAATAAGCTTTCCTCAAATGCACGCTACACATTCCTCCACGCACTCCACATCAAGCGTACATACGTCGTGACAAGTCAATAAGATAATCATTTTCCGCATTACAGTTGCCCCAAAGTGATCAAGCCGTCTATGCCACAACTAGGCTTTCGGTAACAATGCAAAATTGTATGATTTTGGCACGTCCGCCATAATAGTCAATGTGTATAGGCCAATAGTTCCGGCCGCCACTATGGTCAAAACTTGTGTACTCTTACGCAGTTTGAGTGCACCATCATCATCGCTTTCCCCGACGGTAGAAACATACATCCCATTAGCTCACAGATCTTTGTGGCTGATTAGACTCGGAGTTGCGCCAAGAGCAAACATTGCTCTATCAGTTATAAGAGGAAAACCCTCGGGCAAAACTACCGTTGTTCAGCCCTCGCGGAACTTAAAGTTCCCGCTTTCGACAATTGTGAGGATATCATCATTTAGCCAAGATTTGGGCATGCAAGAAGACTGAAAGAACAGTGGATCTCTAAGAATGATGTAAGTAGATGCATAGTGAAATAGAGCACTATTTGAATAGTACTCTTCCCCGAAACTTTGAGCTATGAAGTTCTCAAACTCTAAACTACTGAAAGAGGGTGCACTTCCCTCTTCTCATCCTTCAATCGCATCAACTTTCTATACATTTTACGGACATAGAAAGGTGCATGACACTCATGGGCATGATGACCATGTTGCCCAAACTCATAACATGACGCCGGTCTCAACGATACCTAGAGTCAAGTGATCAGCTTGATAAAACTAGTCATAGCGTATGGAATCATACTCGTAACCACAACATAATTGATCTTTACAAAATTGAATATTTTGTCCAAGTATGTGACTAAAGCACATGAGGAAACCGAATACTATATTCAAGCATATACTCAATCGTGGAAATTTACCAAAAACACACCCAATTACGAAACAAAGGTAAGCACACGGAAATAACATAAATGTGGAGGTTCAAAAGATCGGTTTTCTTCGGATTACGCAAGTCGGCTGCTTACTCTCCTCTCTTGTGAATCTTCAAAATCTTTTGTTTTTTTTAGTTGATATCATTATCTTTGCCCCAACAATCATAGAGAGGAACTAGCTACTTGTGCACAATTAAGGTGTAAAAGTAATTCATTGACAAGGTTTATATTGCAAGATATAGTGTATTGCATTATAAAACAAATCAAGTAATAAAAGATGACATGAAAAATTGGAGGTGATGAATTCAAGCTTTATTGAAGCTATATAGTATTGAATTGGTGCACGTGTTGTGTTGTGATGCCCTCTCGTCTCAAGCAAACTCCAAGCAAGCTCCTTAAAAAAAAAAAAAACTATGTACCAAACTCTATGCAAGCTCTCTCCGAAAATCACAAAAAACACTTTGCAACAAATGTGAAAACAAACGATTAACTGAAAAATAATCTAAAAGGCGGAGAAAACAACAAGAAGAGGGTGACAAATAGCGATTGCAAAATCAACAAAGAGCTACCGAAAGCTATGGAAGAGGAGCAATAGCAAGAACATGAAAGAGTTAACGATCCTGCAAGATACGACGAGCATCAAGAGAATGAGAATGAGAATGAGAAAAGAGCTTCATTCCACCATGTATACACATATAGTATGAATACAACCAATTAACCACGAGTTAACCCTTAAACGTCCAAGCAAGCCCGAGGGGCTTGATTTCAACAAAATCTTCCCTGTAGCTCTCATTGTGCTCAACTTTTCACTTATATTTTGATGTCAAACTGGTCACCTCCTTAAAATGCATTAAAAAAGTGAAATTTTACAATTCAAATCACAATTTGTACGAGTGATTTTGTGCTTTGAAAGGATTGTGGTAGGTAGGTTGGGGTTGTACATAACCTTGTAGGAGGTTGCAAGCTCATCATTGATTGGTCCATTCCTGATGCCCAAGTCCAAAAAGTGCACTATACATGATGCCCAAGTTCAAAAGATGTTGTGATCCAATTTTGGGCTGCCCGTTTTAGACCTCGTGGGCGTTTAAGGGTTAACTAAAGCGAAGTAATAGACATGCCATCAGGATAAGGACGAGAAAAGCAGGCTCTAGAAAGTGAATGGATAATATCTTAACACTTCTCCTAAGCACCTTGGAATTGAATCATTGTCCTACCTTCATCTTTTCAAAACAACCACAGGATTTTTTTTTGTGTAGATACTTGTAGTTGGAAAAGCACGTCTATGATTCGAGATCATTGACAATCTGGTATATACGATATGAATTTTATCATTAAAAAGCAAAGAAAAGCAAACCAAAGCAAAGGGGTTTGGTTTGCAGGGACATGAACAAAGCACTGTAGCCTTTTGTAGCACAAAATCAAGGAAAAATTAAGTTATACCATCAAACTGTTGAATTTGTGGCTCAGTTGAAATTGAACTTTTGAAAAGGAGATCAAAAAAGGAAGGGATCACTTCATAGCGAATTGACACGAACCAATCTTCAATGGGAGACCACGTGGTTGTCTATCATTTTCTATTCCATTTTTGACATCAAAGGTTTGTACGTCCCTTGAAAGGAAGCGGTTACAAGGGTACACAAAGGCTTTTTCTTTGAATTTGTTTAAGATTTTTTATTACCCGTAAGGGTCATAAAGTGGGCTCTTGTGAGGCTCTTAGTTACTAAATATAGATTGTTTAAGGTCGAAATGGATTTTCTAAAGAGATTGTAGAGTTTTTTCATACCTTTTCGAACAGTCATTTCGTGTTCCAGAATTCCTCATACTTTAGGAGATATTCGTGGTCGAAGTTTGAAATCTACCCAACTTGGGGTATGTCCTAGTTATTCTCAAAATGTGCCCAACTTGGGGTATGTCCTCAGTTATTCTCAAAATCTGCCCAAAATCAATTAGATCATAGTAACTTCAGAATTTCACCGAAAATTGAGATTTCACTTTTTATCAAATTTTGTACATGTAAATAAGGTTCCAAGGCATGATCCTACCATTTGGATCTTAAATCCAATTATTCTTTACATGCCATTTTTATTGTCAAAGATTGGCCTGTGTATTTAAATTGCAGTAGTGGATACACAAGCATTTCTATAGGTTTTATGGCTGGCGTGAGAATAAAAATTGCATAAACATGTTTCTTACTCACCTATAAACAATAATTTGAAGAGCCTCGCATCAAATTTACTACCAAATAAGGTTTTTTTTGGCTCACGAAACACTTCAAATCCATTTTGCAATTAGTAAAAGATACTTTTCTTCCATCTTAACCCCTAAAGATCCAAGAAAGCCGAAATGGCTTTTTGGGGTTTCCGCAGGGAAAAAAGTCAGCCAACTTTGACCATTATAATCTCAAAATCAGAAAACAATTAACGGTTCAAATTTGACATATGAGTATAGGGTCAAGTTCACTTCAAGATCCTATGGTTGGATCTTCTAATTACTGCTTAGATTGAGTTTTTTCGGGCCTGAAGTAGAAGAGGGTCTTTTGTGATAATTTAGACAATTTTGTATCAAGGATCTTTAGGGGTTAAAATATTATGATCTCACCAAGATTTAGGGATTTGGGGTACGTATACATAGACAAGTACATATGTGGTTACATACTTAAAAGTATCTCGAATCTCAAAAAAATTCCTTGCAATGAAAGTGTGCAGTTTTGAGGCCTTGCAGCATTAAAGGATAGATATACAAGAGCACTGCTGCCCATTGGCGTAAATTTAGGCTTTGAAGAATTAATTCCTAGTGTCGTAAGCACTATGAATAGGTTTGAGTGGCGCTAATACTTGTAATCTTGCAATTGGAAGGTTGAATTAGATAAACCTCCACCAATAAGAGAATCACATAAGAAGCCTATGAAGGCTCCAAGCAAGCTAAACGTCAACAATAGGAGAGGTTTCAAGGCACGAGATCTCTTAACCCCTAAATTTCCTTGTTGCAAAACGATCTAATTCACAAAATTTGATCTTCCTTTACATTAAGCTCAAAATATCTCAATCTTAGCATTATTCAAAAGATTCAACCATAAGATCTTGAAGTTCACTTGACATTCTTCTCACATACCAAATTTGAACCGTTCATTCTTCCTTATTTGTGAGATTATAATGGTCAAAGTTGGCTGAGTTTTTCTCTTGCGGGAACCTCCAAAACCCGTTTTGGGTTTTAAGGAAAGTTAGGGATTAACGCCCCGCATTGATCAAATGGGCACTAGATGTAAATCTAGATAATCAAAAGTTGATATCAATGGGGGCCATCCTATCTCCCTAGAATGGATTCTGAAATTAGATAATCAATCAAAAGTTGTCCTAGTACATTTCTAATTTTAATGGAGAGGCTACAAGGGATTGAAGGGCTGGGTATAATAAGAAAACTTGCTTCTTCTTCAACCAAAAAGTCTTTTTTTGTAAATCATGAACATAAGATTTGCACATCTAGCCTATGCAACATATATAGTGTAAAAATAAAAAACGTCATACACTTTTGATCTCTAGGTACTCAGTCAAGACGATCAACGTACTATTGTGAATATATGCCAAATTAAGTTTTTATAAATACTCAACAAAAATAGTATTCGTATTGTGGTTAAATATATTAAATTTCCACCATGCTCTCCACCAAGACTTCTACTAAGAGTGTCTAAATCCATCAACTTTGTTACGAATAAATAAATTATTGTTTTCTCGACAAGAGTTTATTAAAAGGCTCAAGTTAATATGGGGAAAAGGTTAAAGTACTTTGGTTCGAGAATAATCAAATGGCATGGAATGCTAACATCATCATCTATGCGACTCAACAACCGATCCGCAAACAACACTTGTAGGGAGCAAATGAGTTTTCTCGCCCCAACGCGACCGTCTCGACTCACGATTATTTTCCCCCCTCTTAGAGCATGCTGAGCACGGCTCGCGAGGCCGGGTCAAGGAAATGCATGAACGGCGTGCCAAAGGAGGCAACATGACAACCTAGCCAACGGAGGGCCTACGAGCAAGGCTGTGGAAGTCTTTAAAAGGTCGTCGCGAGCCGCCATGAGGCACTCATGCATCCGTTGATAGGAACGTCAAATGTGAGAGAAGGGATTGTAGAACTCGGAATTATGACGAGCAATATGGTAGAGCGGCCAAAAATGGCGTAGTGCCGAAAATGGAGCCCTAGTAATCTACACTGTCACGTACATAATAGCTTCTCCATACAACAATACCATGTACACACTGCAAAGATTATAGGGCGTCACTTTAGGGCACCATTTTAAGAACACCTATATTTCCATTTTTAAAATTTCATTACTTACTGTAGAAGAGTCGAAAAATGATGATTCCACTTGCTCTAGTTTTCTACTAATTTTCCCCATGCACAAAAATTGCTTGCACTGGCAACATTCCGGTAGATTTTCTGTGCTGAAAATTGCGCCAATATAGGACACCTTACCATAATCCAAGGATCGGTGACCCTCTTGGCCGAGTTATAGGTTTGGGTTCCCCCTACGGCCGAAGCGACTCCGGCCTGAAGCACAGGGCTGGGCATGCTCTCACGCTAACCAGAGCTCCCTGCTCTCATCAAATTCACCTCTTACTTGCCTTGAGTTCTCGCTCTCCGTGAAGCAGCAAGACGACAAACCCTTAGTTTTGTCGGGTAGGGGCTGGAGTTCCATGAAGAGGGTAGGAAAGTGCTGACCGAATCCGTGTGGAAAGGCGCCCAAAAGGTGCAGCAACGGAAAAGGCTGCAGTGGCATGTGCTGTGGTTTCATGTGGTGTTGATTGGAGGCCCAGCCAGCCGGCATTATTATTCCCTTTGCCCATCTGGTCTGTGGGCCTTCACCGTGCCCTTTCTACTTGTGGAAACGTGGCTCATCATAGGCTGCAGTCATCCCCAAAAGGACTGCTAAATCCCAGCCTCACACTAAATCCAATCCCCAAAAACTTCCATTTATGGAGGGGGTACAGTACATTATGTTAGAAATCCAGTACCAAAGTTATCTGGATCAAAAAAGCTTCCTACTCTAAACTGTTTACGATCGTACTTACTTACGGAAATAAATTACATAATTTTGATTTCACATGATTGGCTTGCTATAAATAAATAGTTTATGTTACACAAATTAGATTTGATTTGGGACCCAAGGGAAAAGATTTCGTCAAAAGCGGAGTATGGATGTAGACGCTATGGTTCTTCAAAGTTTTCTGTCTTTCATCCAAAATGTACAAAAACAACATTGGGGGTTAACCTCTAAAGGTCCTTGATACAAAATTGTTTAAATTATCAAAAAGAACCTTCTTCTACTTCAGGTGCAAAGAAACTCAATCTAAGCATTGATTAGAAGATCCAACCGTACGATTTTGAAGTTAACTTGACCCTTTTCTTGAGTGTCAAATTTGAACCGTTGATTTTTCTCCAATTTTGAGATTATAATGGTCAAAGTTGGCTGAATTTTCTCCCTGCGGAAATTCCAAAAAGCAATTTCCGCTTTCTTGGACCTTTAGGGGTTAATCACTTTTAACTCATTTGTATTCTAAGAAAAAAAATGTTTTAAAAGAAAACACATTGGCATCTCAATCGTACAATGTTGTAGTAGATATATTGTACATCATGTGGGTAAAAAAAAAAAAAAAAACTCATGAGAAAAATTTCCATGTGCAAATAATGGCCTTGCAATGATGAAAATTTCCCAAAACTTACAAAGGTTAAGTTGTTCAAAACTAGGCCCCTGCACAAATGTATGCCATAACTTCCTCACATCTCAAATGGAATTAAGGTTTCTACTACTAATTATAAATAGAAAATGGAATTTCAACCTTAGCAAACAAAATTAAAATCCAACAATGGATGAATGAGAAACTAACCTTCAAAAACTGTGTTATTTTTTTAGGTTTTTCAAGCTAGAAACATCGTTGCAAATCTAATACCTAATCCATTCGAAAACAAAATCTCCTAACTAAAAAAAAATCATGGACATCTAATGTGGATTACACAAAAGTGGCTTGCAATGATAAAAAAAATAAAATGCCCCATGTTTGAAAATCCAAAAACAAGAGTTGCTTGCACTAAAATGCATGCCATAAATTCATATGTTCTTGGATGGATTCGCAAATTTTACCATACAAACTAGACTTGATATGGACCCAATTCGAGCATTTTGATGCAAAATAGACTTCAAATGAAGAAATTATGGGTCTTAAAAGAAGTTGTTGCTTGTAATTCAAAATGTTGTTTTTTGACATTTAGCCCGTTCAAAGCTTAAGTAGAAATAACTTTAACACTTTTACAAATTGTGTTCCTAGGTGAGCTAAAAATAGCCCTAAACATTTTACCATCTTATAGAACCTATATTCTTATCTGAAAGCTTGAAGTTTCACATGAGCGTTTGCTAAGGTAGTGACACCCATAACCATCCCACTAAGCAAATATGGTTGGTTACAACCACCAAGGAAGCTTAAAAAAATATCTATAGATTAGCAATTGGGACTAAAAAATATCTGCTTTAAGAGATGAGGTTTTGTGACAAGCCTGAATTTATAAGAATATTTCAAAGTACAAAATGAACATACTTATATGGTTGTCCATAGGTGGAGCTAAAAATGACCACCACTGGAGTGTTTGTTGTCATGTAGCGGCTTAAAACCAAAAAAAATAGTTCCTATAAAAGTTAAACGGGGAATTGAAAAACGTTCCACCGTGGTTCAAAATTCCAAGCTGTGGATAAGCAAGAACTACGAGTAGAGGAAAAAAATGTTGGCCCCCTACAATCCCTTCACCAAGCACTAGTAACGAATAAACCAACAGTCAAGGCACCTAACACCACCCTCCAAAGACAGAGAAGTGTGACTTTTCTCCCCTTGGCCAACACAGAAGTGACCCAAATCCGCGCACAATTAATTTGCCATGCAAATGACTCCAAACCAACCGCTCAACCACCTCTCAATATTATTTCATTAAAACACTATGCACTTTACACCATGACATACAACATCCATTTCCAACCAATTGGCAGTAAAGCACGCTTTAATGTACATCCATTACCGTCCCTTTGTCACAACATTCAGCTATGGGTCTGAAAAGTTCAGCAATAGGTACAATTATAGGTCACGCCAATGGGGACAAGGATGCTTATGGGTGTTGCTACCTTAATCTCAAATACAAAGGCTTGTTCATGACCATGAAAAGGGCAACGACTACATTGTGTTAGTAAAAAACCAAAGTGTCGAACGTGTATTAGTACCTCATTCATATATTGAAAATGTAGAACTGAAAGTAGTAGAATCTCATTTTGGTGAATTTTAACCCTTGAATGCCCAAGGTGACCCGAGGGGTCCTTTTCCAACATAATCTCCTCGTAGCTCTCAATGTACTCCACTTTTCACTTATATTTTGATGTCAAACTTGTCACCTTCTTGTGATGCATTCAAAAAGTGAAATTTTACAATTCAAACCACAATTTGTATGAATGATTTTGTGCTTTGAAAGGATTGTGGTAGGTAGGTTGGGGTTGTACATAACCTTGTAGGAGGTTGCCAGCTCATCATTGATTGGTCCATTCATGATGCTCAAGTTCAAAAAGTGCACTATTCATGATGCCCAAGTCCAAAAGATGCTATGATCCAATTTTGGGCTGCCCGTTTTAGGCCCCATGGGCGTTTAAGGGTTAAAGTTGCTGCGATTCAAATGATTTTGGGGGAGATTTTGAAGATAAATGCGTGTATAAAACAGTTTCGTGACACTATTTGACTGCCCTCACTATTACGGTTACACCGATTCGGGAAAGCTTTTCTCAACCATTTCAGGTAATGATGTGATGAGATCAAATGACGGTATTAGAGCATTTCCGCCCATCATGCCTTGAACTGAAAAAAGGATGAATAATAGTTCAGTTCAGGGCGGAAATGCCCCACCAACTGGCAAATCCCCCGAACTGAACTACTATTCATCCTTTTTTCCAGTTCAACCTGCAAATGCGAGCCCTTTTGCAGGGAAGAGGCGAACCTGAAAACCGGATACGACAGAACTCGAATTTCTTCGGAGGAAATGACGGAGCTTGGTTTTTACGGATGTTCGTGTTGGCCGATGTTCGTGGAGCGAGGAGAGAGGCGGAGCTGGATCGTTTGAATATTTGGGCATTCTGAATATTTGTTGTGTTCGCAGTACTTGCTACTGGAGGGTAACCATCCGAAGCCTAAGAAATGTGAGCTCCAATGCTCGTAAGAACAAACTAACGCAATACAGAGCATCGAACATGTGGGTTTTGATGTATTCATCCCTGTGTAACGCTTTCAAAAGAAGCATTCGTGAAAAAAGTATTGAAGATGAAACAGGTTGAAACACAGTTGACCACGCGACTGAAATTCCTGAAGTAAACCGTAAACCGTTCTATATTGTAACATGATGTGGTCATGGACACACGGTTCATGTACAAATTTTACCGTGTTCAAAGATTTACTTCAAGCATGCTTTTTCACCTACCCTAACCTCAATCATGACGTCATGGGTGGGGCTCCTCCCCCGCCCTCACGATTCAGGGTGACTGAATTGATGATTTCAGTTATGGTTTTCAGTTCAGGTCGCCCCCATGGGTGGGCATGCCCTTAGGGGACCATTTCACCAATAAAAATCCATTCCCTGCGCAAAAGAAAGTGACCTAGACATTCATTATACAATATCTAAAGACTCTTGATAATAAATAACATTAATAATATTTAAAAAAACATATAATGTGATGAACTGATTTGCAGAATTATATATTAACCCTTAAACGTCTAGCTATACGGATTTGGGCAACCCTGTATTGGATCACAACATCTTTTGAACTTGATTCAATCAATGATGAGCTTGCAACCTCCTACAAGGTTATGTACAACCCCAACCTACCTACCACAATCCTTTCAAAGCACAAAATCACTCATACAAATTGTGATTTGAATTGCAAAATTTCACTTGTTGAATGCATCACAAGAAGGTGACCAGTTTGACACCAAAATATAAGTGAAAAGTTGAGTACATTGAGAGCTACAGAGGAGATTCTGTTGGAAAAGGACCCCTCGGGTCACCCTAGACGTTTAAGGGTTAATGGTCAGTGACAGTTTATTTTTCATACACGCATGGTTGCATGAGTACAGAGAATATTCCACAATTATGCATGAATACATATTTCTTTGTATGTATTTAAATATTTTTGAAAATAGGTATTTATTAGTACTAATTCTATGATATATGTTGAATTCAAGCATAAGTACGTGTCTTTTAATTTGAAAGTAGAAGAATGTTTTCATACTTCCGGGGATCTTGCATCTACGCATGTATTTGGATGTTTGGAACCTTTTGGCAAAGACCTTGGGTTTCCATAGGAATTTTGTGATAGGGTAAATGTCATCCCTTTGTCAATATTTGAAGGGTTTAAAAATAAGAAATTAATTTTCCTCAATGAGATGCATTCGAAACCGTAGATATTTTTCTCATTGTGTTTACGAACAAGTGCAATATCAATATGGAGTTGTTATTGGAACTCGAGGCTCCGCCATACCTTTCGTTTTGTTGTTTTACTTATTTTTCTTTCTTTTTCTCTTTTTTTCTAGCCAATAAAAAGAAGTCATTGTTGAAACAAATTAATGCAAGCATCTCCTCATTGGTCAATTTGGTTTCATCAAACCTCATGACAAATTGCTCGAGAACTTAGTAGAGCGTTTGCTGCATATAGTGTGTTATTATAAAAAGCTAGCAGTAATCCTCCTATACATTTAGACTAGTCTGCTCTCGCGGCGTTGCCAAGCCCACTTATATACTTTGACCATGCCCCTCTTGTTTTCCTGCTCGATCTAAAATTAAGCCATTTTTGGTGATTTGGGGGGCCATATTTACTTGAAAATTCAATATCTCATGATTTGTGGACCCGTGTTGTGATCTGATTGTTTTCCACGATCGTACAAAGTGACCCGCTTACTACGACACCTCATGCGGCCTGATCCAATCAACAATGATAGTTCCTAGATCATAATATTACATCCAAAACAAAACAAACTACCTATCTTAAATAATAGATGGACTTCAACACTAGTCTAGCTTCATTTATCAAAAAGACTTGACAAAAATAGAAGTTTTAAAATCAAGAAACTAAGTAATTTCACAACCATCAAATACGTAAAACATATACGTTCATAATCAAGTTAAGTCTACTAATATCACCTGCAATTTTGCCGCTCAACTTTGTACAACAATGTGTAAGAAATACCAACAATCATATTGATATTTTCCAGATATAATCTCAGATTTGGCACGATCTGTTGTTTAACCCCTAAAGGTCCAAGAAAGCGGAAATCGCTTTTTGGAATTTCCGCAGGGAGAAAATTCAGCCAACTTTGACCATTATAATCTCAAAATTGGAGAAAAATTAACGGTTCAAATTTGACATTCAAGAAAAGGGTCAAGTTAACTTCAAGATCCTACGGTTGGATCGTTTAATCAATGCTTAGATTGAGTTTCTTTGCACCTGAAGTAGAAGAAGGTTCTTTTTGATAATCTAAACAATTTTGTATCAAGGACCTTTGGGGGTTAAGTATACTCTAAATAAAATCTTATGATGATCAATGATATGTCACGCCAACAACCTTTTCAATTAAGACATTTGCATCAACCATTTACTCATTAGCATGCACTTTCTTGTCTTGTTTGTTATTATCTAATTCTTTGAAACATTAACCTTTGTAGCCATATTTTGGTCGTGTTACTTGGTGTTTCTTTTCCAACAACAGATTTCATGAACCATATGCTATTGGTTCTTTTAAGCTTGTAATTTGATGGCGGCAATAGAGGGTGAAAACTTGCCTCAAAGAGCTACGAACATGGTTCTTAAAGTTAACCCTTAAACGTCTGAGGGACCCAGAGGGGGCCGTTTTCAACAGAATCTTCTCTGTAGCTCTCAATGTACTCAACTTTTCACTTATATTTTGATGTCAAACTGGTCACCTTCTTGTGATGCATTCAAAAAGTGAAATTTTAGAATTCAAATTACAATTTGTATGAGTGGTTTGTGCTTTGAAAGGATTGTGGTAGGTAGGTTGGGGTGGTACATAACCTTGTAGGAGGTTGCAAGCTCATCATTGATTGGTCTATTCATGATGCCCAAGTTCAAAAAGTGCACTATTCATGATGCCCAAGTCCGAAAGATGTTGTGATCCAATTTTGGGCTGCCCATTTCAGACCCCAAGGCCGTTTAAGGGTTAAAATACTTTTGAATTATAACGATTTACTGCTTTTTGTTGACACACTGTAGGTAGTGAAGGACATCGATTTTCCAGTTTTTGCTAGGTCTACGTGGAATGTGTTAACCCTTAAACGTCCAAGGTGACCCGAGGGGTCCTTTTCCAACAGAATCTTCTCTGTAGCTCTCAATGTACTCAACTTTTCACTTATATTTTGATGTCAAATTGGTCACCTTCTTCTGATGCATTCAAAAGGTGAAATTTTAGAATTCAAATCACAATTAGTATGAGTGATTTTGTGCTTTGAAAGGATTGTGGTAGGTAGGTTGGGGTTGTACAATACTTGTAGGAGGTTGCAAGCTCATCATTGATTGGATCATTCATGATGCCCAAGTTCAAAAAGTGCACTATTCATGATGCCCAAGTCCAAAAGATGTTGTGATCCAATACTGGACTGCCCAAATCCGTATAGCGAGACGTTTAAGGGTTAACCCTTAAACGCCCATGGGGTCTGAAACGGGCAGCCCGAAATTGGATCACAACATCTTTTGGGCTTGGGCATCATAAATAGTGCTTTTTTTGAACTTGGGCATCATGAATTGTGCTTTTTTTGAACTTGGGCATCATGAATGGACTAATCAATGATGAGCTTGCAACCTCCTACAAGGTTATGTACAACACCAACCAACCTACCACAATCCTTTCAAAGCACAAAATCATTCATACAAATTGTGATTTGAATTGTGAAATTCCACTTTTTGAATGCGTCAGAAGAAGGTGACCAGTTTGACATCAAAATATAAGTGAAAAGTTGAGTACAGTGAGAGCTATAGGGAAGATTATGTTGGAATCAAAGCCCCTCAGGCTTGCTTGGGCGTTTAAGGGTAAACCAAATATTTGTCAGATATTTCCTTAAACTAGGTTAGGTATGATATGTTCCATTTTGTATAAATAGGAGGTGAAAGCTGTTTGGGTGTAACTACCTGTATACATTATAAGAGATAGACAGAGTCCATAGTCTCAATATTGGCAGAGGTAGCGACAACTATTAGACTTAGTCAATTGACCTAACTAATTGATCCAACCAAGTGAAGGCAACTAGACATGACACCATGTCAGACTTAGGCGTGTATGTACTCCTCATCTAGTTGAGAGGGAGTGTTGCTTTTCATTTTATCTATAGTTACTTCTCTTCTCCATAAGCAACCGCCACTCTTCTTTTGCTTTGCCTTGTTGGTTGATTGGTTGATTGTGTTAGATCTTGTAAATCTACTACTTACTTTGGTATTAAGAAGTAGTTAGGGGTTCAATATTGAAGGACCTTAGCAATAGCAAGTAATCCTCTTGACCTAATTGAATCGACTAGTTAGACTACTAATCTAGTTTCTAGTCGATTGGAGTATTCCTTCCTATTATTATCATTTAAGTGGACGTAGGAGCTACTTCCTAGAGAACTGCTCCTAACACAATGTATCCATATGAGCTATCAGGGATTGATGAGGTTGTTGTCTTCCATAGTAAACAACAGTATACAAAATAGTAATCTAGTCTTCTTGCAACAGGAGTTCTAGTTTTTTCAAACACTAGTAGAAAATGGCATAAAAGTGACTTGTCCCTAGTGACGCAAGTGTGCCTGTTTAAGTTCAGATTCTATTGACATCCAAATAAATTATTATATTTGTCAACTTTCTAGGTAAATGAATAATACTGTAAAGGCTAGGGCTCTAAAGGCTTGTAGGGTTTACAAAATAATGAAAATGCCCAATCTAGAAACTTATGGTTGACATTCACGAGGTCATTCGCAATAGCAAAAAGAAAATAGGTACATATGAGGAGGGGGTCCCAATAATAAAAGCCACGATCATCATCATGAGGATGCAAACTTTGATCAAAGAATCAAATTGAATTAGAGGCTTCAGGGGCAGGGGGAAAAAGAACAATGGCCTGGGAGAATCAGAGAAAAGGCTATGCTTAAAGGCTGGCGCTTTACTCACTCCCTTAATTAGTGAAGGCTTTGGGGGTACAGCAGTCTGACTGCCACTTCACATGGGTAGCAAATGTAACTAGAGTACACTAGTAGAAAAGTGGCTTAACCCTTGAACGCCCAAGCAAGCCCGAGGGGCATGATTCCAACATAATCTTCCCTGTAGCTCTCACTGAACTCAACATTTCACTTATATTTTGATGTCAAACTGGTCATCTTCTTCTGATGCATTCAAAAAGTGAAATTTCACAATTCAAATCACAATTTGTATGAATGATCTTGTGCTTTGAAAGAATTGTGGTAGGTAGGTTGGGGTTGTACATAACCTTGTAGGAGGTTGCAAGCGCATCATTGATTGGTCTATTCATGATGCCCAAGTCCAAAAGATGCTGTGATCTAATTTTGGGCTGCCCGTTTCAGACCCCATGTGCGTATAAGGGTTAATACATTGACTGTTAAAAAAGGAAAAAACTCTGCTTACCGTAGAGTATTTTCAGTGTAGAAAAGGACGTTGAATAGTTGAGATGATGCAATGGGGGGCAGGTCGGGCAGGGTAGATAATAATAATAATAAGTGGGGCAGCACGGGGATTAAGTACATGTCCATGTGAAGGGGGGTATCAGCCCATGTGCCAGGATATCAATTCTTGCTCTCTGAGTGGGCCTTTCTCTGACACGCCCATGTGGCCCCCAGCTGACTATTGTCCCGTCATTCCCTTTTCTCTCTCACTCAATGGCAGCAGCCCCCACTCAATTTATGCCATCAAAACTACCCCTCTTCAATTGATTAATACATTAATTGGTCAAATATTAAAATAATAAATAATTGAATTTCTAACTTTTTACAATTTGCTATGAATTTTAGGAGGCCGTCTCTTGAATGGTGCCCTAATTCTGCACCCTATTATGTTTGTTGTGAGCTCATGTTGATGTTGGGTGAAGATGCTATTGTGTGCCTCTAAGTGAAGAAGCCTAGTAGTGCTCCATTGATGATATTGATCCAGCTTTGAGCAGTCTCTCTAAGGGCCGATATACACTACGGTGGAGAAGTCCACCAGTCAAGAAAAAAATAGTGTTTCTCCATTGTGATTGGTCGAAAATGCCATTCTTGACTGGTGGGTGTGCTAGATGTTTGAGTGTTTGTGACTTTTGTAAGTGAGGTCGAGCCAATTAGAAGTATCACTAATGTTGGAACAAGAGGATGAAGCCTTATATGCCGCTCACTACATTTAGTCCTGGTTCTCAAGGGGGTGGGGCCTAATTTTTTTGACCCCATGTTTTTTTTTTTAAATTTTAAGGGCATATAGGGGCACCCTTTAATTAGTTCATCCATAATTGGAAATTCCAGGGGAGACCTAGGATTGGATTTAGTCCCAGCCCAATTACAGTATATGCGAGCTACAAAAACGATCTACACACGATGTACTGGGCCTGGGGACATGACTACCTCCTAAAAAAAGAAATGGGTTGAGGGACATGAGTGACCGATAAAATAAACAAAGGGATGGGTATGGGGACATGAGTGTCTCCAAAAAAAGAAATGGGTTGAGGGACATAAGTGAACCCAACAAAAGAAATGGATTGGGGGACATGAGTGACCGGTTAAAATAAACAAAGAGATGGCTATGAGAACATGGGTGATTTAAAAAAAGAAATGGGTTGAAGGACATGACTGACATAAAAATAAACAAAGGGATGGGTATGGGGACATGAGTGTCTCCAAAAAAAGAAATGGGTTGAGGGACATAAGTGAACCCAACAAAAGAAATGGATTGGGGGACATGAGTGACCGGTTAAAATAAACAAAGAGATGGCTATGAGAACATGGGTGATTTAAAAAAAGAAATGGGTTGAAGGACATGACTGACATAAAAATAAACAAAGAGATGGGTATGGGGGACATGAGTGACTCCAAAAAAGGAAATGATATGGGGACACGAGTGACTCCAAATAAAGAAATAATATGGGTACATGGTAATTAAATATTCCTTAGGACTTAAGTGAATTGGGGACATGAAATTCATTCACTAGACACTTTTATGAACACTTCTATAGACACTTTTATTTAATTTACATTCATTAACGTGTTTGGTGATATCCTCTTCAAAAGTTTCACCAACGAGTGATAAGAGGATGATGTAAAAAGCCTTAGAAGGTGTTCCACACACCAAAAACCAAAAGTGAAAGAGGCTCTCAAGGTAGATAGAAAATTAGAAACTCCGGTCCTTTCTAAGGGGACGGCGTGAATGAAGTGTTTGTTCGTAATGCTAATATCCCGATGGCCACCAGACAAGGGAAAATTAGAACAATACTACTCCCCCCTCTCGAGGGTGGACATTGTAACTATGCTAGTTTCTAGCCTTGTTACTAGTGCCTCGAGGATACTTGACAATGTATCCCCCCAAAGGGCTTTGAGGTACCCATACAACAAGATCCAAGGACCTCCTACAATAGTTGGGTGGACTATAGTGGTGAGCACCATGCCGGCATGGGGAATAGAACCCACGACCTCCTTATTGGGGGCCTAAGCCCTAACCACCAAGCCAAGGCTTGTGGTGCCTCTCAAGGTATGACAAGATTATGGGATAGAGCTGCTTGTGAACAAACATAAGTGGAATGTAAGAAAGAGTTTGTTTTTGAGCGGGCACAACTAGACTAGATGAGGGATTTGATTTTGAGCTAGCACAAAAAGTGAATCTCCTTGTGGGAGCTAACCTTCTTAGTGTCCCTTTATACTATGGACGAGGAGCCATGATCAAGAAAATTCTAATCATTTTCATGGTCATGGCTCCTGGCCAAGAGCCGTGACCATGATAAATCAAAAGTGGATTTTTGAGTCGCTTGGTCACTCTTGTAGTGTAAAGTGGACTTAGAATGAGAATGACCACTACACAAAAAAGAACAATGATCACTACACAGAAAGGACAATGACCACTACAACGAAACTTATTAGGAGCATGTTTACACTTTGGTGCAGGAGGCCACTAGTTGGTTGAGAATTTGAGTCCAAGATAAGTGTTGTTGATAAGGTATAAAGGCATAAAAAAGAATCCTTAGTTTTTTTTAAAATAATTGTATTGTAACCACCTAGAGAAGATTGAAGTCTACTAGAGAACTTCATCAAATAACACTAATTTGACAAGATTGAAATCTTATTCCTCAAAAGTGCCTTTGTAATAAGGGGTGGTGAACAAAATAGTATTAACCCCTAAAATCTTTGAACTTTAAAATGGGTTTCTGCGATTTTGGGTAGCCTAAATGGAGGGGTTGGAAGTAATATTTTTCTCTAAATGTTTCACTAGATGCTTCCTAAGCTACGAAGTGTATGTGGTTTTTTTCTCAAAGCTAGACTCCAATTTAAAAACCTTTGTTCAGAATTTAACTTTTATATATATATATATATATATATATATATATATATATATATATATATATATATATATAATATTTTTAAATTTTTCATTTAAAAAATAAAATTGTATGGAATTTTTTCATAACCAAATTAGTAATCAAACTCCAAAGTGTCCCGAGTCACTAAAGTATACTAATTTTACAACGGTAACATCCAAAGATTACAAAAACAATCTTCAAAGTTTTTTATATTTATTAGATTATTTCTTTCAAAATTTGTGGAAATTCTAGATTTTGATATTTTAAAAAAAGATTCTTTACAAATCCATAAATGCACCTACTCACCGTTCAACTTTTTCTTGAATCAAATACATTCAACGTGATGCATGGTTTACTATGTTATTGTTTGTAGACCTTCTTCTAAAAAATAATTTCCATGAAGGTCTAAAAAATGGAATGCGTCTCTTAGATTTTTGTATGAGATAACTAACTTTATTACCTACATGGGAATTCTTTTGACCAAAATGACTAGGGTAATAATTTTCGAGTCCTCCTTTGCACCATGGAGACAATGTCTCCTCAGCAATACCCAAAAAAACTTCTCCACAATTTGCTTGTTAAAATCTTGCAAATGGTTAACATCTAATGGTCAATATTTGGATCAGTAATTAAAAAAAGGCTACAGTTGGAGGTTCAAAAGAATTTTGGAATATTGGTTCACACCCCGTGAGTAGCAAATTACAACTTGGAGGTTTCAAGCTCCCAAAACACAAGGACTTTCTAGGGTTAATAAAAGGAAAAAACCAAGTATTGAACATGTACCTTAATTATAACTTCAATAGCAAAAATGAGATATGGCATGACATTGATCTCTACAACCCTTGATTGTCATTGAAAAGTAAAATCAAGTATTGACTTGAGTCACTTTGAAATTTGAGTAGTGATTTAGTAATGATCATGTTTCAAAAAAAAAAAAAAAAAAATTACTTTTTTTAGCTGCCCCATCTCGGCTCGCAACCCAAGGATCGTCCTAGAAGACTCAAAAATTGGAAATTTGACTTTGCAAATTTTACCACATACACTTTGCAGTATAAGGAGGTCTAAAGTCCACCATATCCAGCCTTGCCGGAACTACGGTCCACCACAAAATATTCATCTCTAAACATTGAACATTCTTAGATTGAATTATTTTATGTCGAAAGTGACCACGAGGTAGGGTAGTCCAAATCTAAACCTCTTGCACTAAAATTCATGCCATGTTTTCAGAAAAAATTGGATGACATTGAGATTTGTACAACAAGAACCAGACTCAAATAAGATTCCAAATCATCAAATAAAATTGAAATCCAATGATGGATAAAGGAGATACAATTCCTTGAAGACCATGTATTTTTTGGGTCCAGTTTTTGGACCCACAAATGCTTAGGGATTCAGTAGTAACCCCTGAATGTAAAATGTCCCGACCTATTTTTGGCCAGAAAACACAATTTCCAAAAAAGTGCCATACATGAAAATGAAAGTAAGTGGTTCAAATCTCAACCGTACAATCTTATAGTATACTTATTACAAGTCATGTGGGTCATATTTTGAGTCATGAGGCCTTATAGATTGCAAAGTCGTGAAGTATTAGTTCTCCAAAAAAATCACGAAATTTCATCATTTCACTTTGAAGTGAAAATGCTACCAATAAACTAATTACAATAAACAAATCCCAAACCAAAAATTCCCCTACAAAAAAATTAAAAATAAATAAAAATAAATTTAAATTTAAATTTAAAAATAACTCTTTGCCTATATAATCACCTTGCAATGGTAAAAACTGCCTAATAATTTACAAAGGGATTAAAGTCCTAAACTAGACCTCTTGCACTAGAATGCATGTTATGTATTCCTCACATCTTGAATGGCATAAAGCTTCCTACCACGTAAACTAGATCCAAAATTGAATTCCAACTCAACAACAGTAATAGAAAGGTGGTTTGAGTAAAGCCACGAGTAAAAGCCATAGTGGCACAATATGGCTTTAAAGTGCCACAATGGCTTTACTTGTGGCTTTACTCATACACACCTTTCCACTCGTGCAAATAAAGTTGAAATCCAATGGTGGATCAAGGAGAGACAACTTCTCAAAAACCATTTATTTTTTCAAATTATTTAGTATAGAAACATCATTTCAAATCCAATACCTAAATTACTCGAATCAAAAATCTTCCAACCACAAAGTTGTTGCGGTTTCATGTTAAGATCATACTTATGTTGAAAAATCACAAAAAAAGTAATCTGGAGTTCACATAATTGGTTTGCACTTTGCAATAGTAAAACATGCCTCATGTTCGAAATCCGAAAAACAAGAGTTCTCTTCACTAAAATGAAATGAATTTATACTTTCTTAAATAAGTCTGTAATTTTAATCACACACGAAAGACTTGATTTGGAGCCCAACCGAGGAGATTTCATTGAAAACGAACTCCAGATGAAGTAGTTATAGCTCTTCAAATTTGCTTCTTGCCATCCAAAAATGTCATTGATCTATATTGAGCGCATTTAGAGGTTGAGGATTTAGTGAAAATCTTTAGGCATTTGAATTATTACTAATTAGATTTTGATACTACCATGTCAAATTACATTATAAAAATCTATTATTCAAAGCATAAAGTTTGTTTTGTATTATGATCATAGGCATTGCCAGCCGTATCGGGCCGCATGACGTGTCGTTGGAAGCAGGTGTTTTAGTTGAGTCGTGGAAAGCAATCAAATTGCAAAACGGGCTGACGAATCCTGAGATATTGAATTTTGAAGTGTTTATGGTTGCAAGAATGGCGGAAATTACAAAAAATGACCTTACTATGGATTTAGCAGAAAAAAACAAGAGAGACATGGTCAAAGTATTCAAGTGTGCGTGGCAACGCCACACGACATACTAATTTACAATTAAGAATACTTTCCATTGCACTTACATCATACTTGGGTATTTAACCCCTAAACGTCCCCAATGTCCTTTTTCTACATTTTGGATGGAGGGCAGAAACTTTGAAGAGCCATAACGCTTTCATCCAAACTCTGTTTTGGATGAAATCACTTGTGTTGGGTTCCAAATCAAGTCTAGTTTGTGTTGTAAAATTTTCAAGCCCATAAAATAAAGTATGAATTAATGGAATGCACTTTAGTGAAGACAACTCTTGTTTTTGGGTTTCCAAGCATGGGGCATGTATTACCATTGCAAGCCAATTATGTGAAATTAAAAATAGTTTTTCATGATTTTTTTTTTCATGGTCATGATTTTAAGGTGATTCTTAACAACTTTGTAGTGAGAAGTTTTTTGATCCAAATGATTTTGCTATTGGATTTGCAATGATGTTTTGTCAACAGAAAAAGTGAGAAAATGGATGATATTTGAGGAGCTATATCTCCCTCATCCACCGTTGGATTTCAACTTAATCTTTTGGAATGGCCTCCAATTAGAGTCTAGTCTAAGTGGTAGAAACCTTAACAAGATCCACAATGTTTTGAAGATAAGGCATGAAATTGAATGCAAAGGGTCCAGTTTTGGACTATTTTTTCTTTGTAAAATGTTCGGTAGTTTTTACCATTGCATGGCTTTTATTTGAGCCAAGAAATGTTTTTGATGAATTTTTGTTGGGTAAAGGACTTATTAAGATGAAGGTGAACATCTTTCTAGTTGGTGATTTTTTCATTGCAATAGGTATATTGGTAGCATTTCCACCTCAAAGTGAAAATGATGAAATTTTGCAGTTTGTTTTTAGTATTAATATGTTATGATCTCCCGATCTATAAGGCCTCATGACTCAAATTTTGGTCCACATGATCTTCGATAAGTCTATTACAAGTTTGTACGGTTGAGATCTTATTAGCTTCTCTTCATTTTCATCTATGACGATTTTTATGGAAATGTGCTTTTCTGCTAAAAATAGGCTGGGACGTTTAGGGGTTAACCCCTAAAGGCCCACGGCCGCCGATTCGGCTTTTACGGTCAAGGCCAAAAAAAATTTACAGTCAACTTCAAATGTTACGATCTCACATCCAGTGATGATCCAACGGTTGAAAATCTTCACACTACTACCTATGGTAGTCTACTTCAAGATCCTACGGTTGAAGTTATCAAAAATTTCCAAAAATATTGGACGTACCCGCATTAGTACATAGTGGTCAGTGTTGGGATTTCAAGCTCCCAAAACATCATGGGCCTTTAGGGGTTAAACCCGATTTAGAGTGAATATCTATAAAATTAAACATAATTGACATAAGTTTGAACAAAAGTTTCGCCCTTTTTTAAAAATAAAAAATAAAAAAAAAAATAAAAAAATTCTCTTTCTATTAGTTAGTTTGGACATGCCTTATTTTGAGTTGATTATATACAAATATGAGGATCACAGAAATGCATAGTGGTATGTATAAGTGTATTGTTAAGGTGTATAGTGTCACTGGTTATATTTTTGAATTAATTAATTAACAAGATGAAGCTTGTAGGAGCGTGTTTTGCCACATGGACCCCCTTGAGGGAGTGTTACGTGGACCCGGGATGCATTTAAAATCAAAATATCACTCCGACTGGCCCTGCCCCCAACCCTCTTATACTTTTTAGGGAGAGGAAGCAGCTCCAAACAGTATGAGATAAATCCCTCCAAGACCGTGCAGGCCCCTTGCCCCCCTTGGAACTCCCCTAGGACTCCAATGAATTAATGCCCTGCAGGCAAGTTTCAGTGGATAGTAACTTGACATACGCTCATGTTTGATTCTCTTAATGTTAAGTACCGTACATGAGCATCAAATGACCCTTGTGTCAAATGATTTTTACTTTTAATGTTTAGTGCTCTCAACACAACCTAATTTTGGAACCTTTCAATTTTTGATTGAAGGAGATTGTTGACTTTTGCGATCAATAATTTCTAAAAGTTTGGACATGCCCATTATGATTTCAACCAATCACATTTGAGATTTCTCCTTGATTTCTTGATTGATGGACTTCCCCACGGATCACAATAAATTAGTGCTACAAGCATTTCTTGGGGGCAAGGGAGGGAGAGGGGTGAAGAGCTCCCTATTTTCAATGTTTAGGCTTAAAATGCCAAGGAGTGGGCTTTTAGACTACTTAGGGTTCCCGGGCCCCATTTTTGAATTCAAAATTATCAAAAACGGTCATGGGGGGGGGGGTCCAAATAAAAAACTCTAGGGATTGTGAAGAAAAAAATCCATTGGCTGATGGGGCTCCGAGAAACACTAGTAGCACTCCTTCTCCACTGTAGTGTAAACGGGCCCTAAAAAAAATCCATCTTTTGTATTAAATAGAAAAAAAGGAGAATTAGAAAATTAAAGAAAAAAAAAAAAAGGAGGGGGGGGGGGGGGGCAGAGAGCTGCCGTTAAAAGAGGGAACATAGGGGCCCCTAAAAGGTAGGTGCCAACATGTGCCATAGATACTTGTGGTGCACACCAACCCCTTGATTGCCCAAATCTGCAATTCAAACATTTGTTTATTCAAATTCCTAGAATATGTGAAAAGGTGGTATATATCTTGGCCCCATGATCCCCTATCATATCCCCCCTCCCATGTGACTAGCAATCTAAAAAGTCTCCCATGCACTTTTGACTCTAGCATTAAAGTAACAATTTAACCTATTAATATTTACCACTTTCTTATATAGAGAGAGATCTTATTTTATGAGTGAAAAGCATGGTTGTTGGAGTGAAAGAATATGTTGTATTTGTGCTAGGAATCTTTCAAATTTTTTGTACTTCTAAAGTATTTAGAATATTCTGATGATGGGTATTTACAAATAGTCGGTAAGTATATATAAATTTAGTCAAGAGTATGTAGTTGAAATTTGAAAATACAGGACTCGTACTCCGGTAACCTTGGTGGTGAAAAGATAGATTTTTCGGTCCCTTTTAGAAAAAATAGATTTGTTTGTTTGAAAAGAGTATTGTTGTTGATGTTTAAAAGTTAGTCCTATAGTTTTTTATCATAAGGGGCGCTTTACAATATGAACTCAGTACTAGGTCCAAAAAAATTAAATCATTTTCATGGTCATGGCTCTTGGTTAAAAGGTGTGACCATGAAAATTCAAAAATTAAATTTTAAGTGATTTGGTCACTGTTTATTATGTAAAGTGGATTCATACCACGACAAGTTCAAGCTTGATTTTCTACTATGAATCCTCATTATTCTCTCTTTTACCCTCCCCTTCTTCATCTTTTTTCTTAAAATTATGGAACACTAGCCAATTGATGATTTTTGAGCCTCATGGTCTCTTACATTATAGTTGAATTAAGGCATTTGCTTCAAGTGAAATATAATCTAAGAGACCATGAAACATTATCTTCTATGCAAAATTTAGCATACTCTGGGGACCTCAAAATTAGTCGTCTGTTCAAGGTAGTGTATAGCCAAATGGGACCAAGGGCACAAATTTTAGAGATTTTTAAATTCCACGGTCATGGCTCTTTGTCCTTTAGGTAGATGCATTTATAAGCGAGCATAATTATTTTTTTCTAAATATGATGGACAATTTAAGGAGTGATTATGATAAGTGTAGCAAGCAGCATTGATCATATTTTTTTGATTTTTTTTTTTTTTTTAATTATGTTCATTTCACGAAGTGGAGAAGTTCATTGTTGGGTGGAACTAATATACAAAGTGGGCTATAATCAACAATTAAGATACATGATATCAACATGAACACATATGAGGATACAAAGTACTCCCTCTGTCCCATTCTTATTGTCCAGTAGGTTACTTCAAATCTACCTTGAGAGGTAGATTTGAGAGAACTTACTAGACAATAAGAATAGGACGGAGGGAGTAATACTTAGTGAAGGCAAACTATACAACAGGAGATTTTGTAGTTTACAACTATAACTGGTTTGGAAGCCTAGCTAGAGTGGTTGCTTCCACCTTAAAAAGTCACATAATTTCTAAATCTTGAATGTCTTCCCATGTAAAATAGAGAAAGAGTTTGTTCCATATAACAATTCAAAATTCCCGATGAATTGTTGTCAACATTCTATAGATATTGGTTCGACAAACACTTAGCATAGTTCTTCAATTCATGACATGCATATATAAAATACTTCCCAATTACACAAACATTTTATGATCTTGAGTTTTTAATTCCTAAAAATTTCTATACTCCCAACTCTAAAAAGTCCTAACTCGATAAACTTACAGAAGTCTGGAGTGGGACATTACTACAATACATGTGACACAAGGACAATTGATTTCAAACTACAAAATTGTATGTAGCAACAATAATGGCTATTGTCCAAAATAGACATAGAGGATATGTAACATAGCTACACTAAATAGGTAGATTAGTGTTAAATATACGTATTAGTGTTAAATATAAGTCTTTATAAGTTTTTACTATTGGTCAATATCTTTACTCTCTTAACCCCTAAAGATCCAAGAGGACCAAATCGGGCTTTTGCTATTTTGGGCAGCTTAGATGAATAGGTTAAAAGTAATATTTTTGCCTAAATTTTTTAATGGGTGCTCCCTATACTGCAAAGTGTATGTGGTAAAATTTACAAAGCCAAATTCCAATTTTTGAGTCTTCTACAACAATTCTTGGTTTGCGAGCCGAACTGGGGCAATTTAAACTTAGTATTTTTTTGAGATTTTTTTTTGGGAATATGTTCATGACCAAATCACTACTTAAGTTCCAAATGGCCCCAAGTCAAAAAGTGTACCAATTTTACAAGGGCAGCCTCCAAAAGTGTCAAAAATAATCTCAACAATGCCCAAAAAAACTTCGTAGACAAACTTTGGATGTTATAATCTCTCAAATGGTAAACATCCAACGGTCAATTTTTAAATCAGATATTGAAAATTGGCTTAGGTACAAGATCTTACGGTTGGAAGTTAAGAAAAGAATAAAAAAATTGTTTCGCACCCCTTGAAGTGCATAGAGGTAGAGAATTGGAGTTTTGAGGTTTTAAGCTCCCAAAAACACCCAAGGATCTTTAGGGGTTAAGATGGGGATCCTTCCATCGTAATGGAATCAATGCTCTTGATAACTTCTTTTTTCATCAAAAGTTAAAACTTATAACATTTAGGTCCGCAATGACCTTAAAGTAGCATAGGATGGTGGGAAAAAAGGGATTTTAGTGTGCCCAAGAGTCAATCATGAGGTCTCTGGTTTGACCCCTTGCAAAACACACCTCCCCACTTAATGCATACAAGAACCCTAAAAAGAAAAATCACCTGCTACCCTGCCATGTGCGAATTCTTAAAAGGAAAAAAAAAGGGAAAAAAAGAAAAAGAAAAGGAAAAAACTTACAAACATTTTCAAATCTTATAAAATTGAACACTAATTTACTTATTCACTGTAGTATTCAATAAAAAGTAGATATCTAAACTCATGCATTGTATGAACAAAAAAAAAAAAAAAAACTTCATCTGCAATTTTACTCAAGTCTCTTCATCTGCTTCTGAAGTAGACAAAGTGACTGTTCTAGAATGATTCTGTCAGACGAGGACTCCATTCTATGGCAGGGTTGCCTTATCAGACAAAATTCCTATTCATTCGTCAGACACAATTTAAATATAATGTACATCTGAGATGTCTTCGATGTATCAAATGTAGATCTCATCTAAATTGTGTCTGACAAATGAATAGGAATTGTGTCTGATAAGACAACACTGTTCTATGGTACATACAAACATGGAAGGAAACAGACAATGTTTGATGAAGATATAGTCTTACAGAGAGTAACACTTAGAACATGATCATGTAGACTCATACATTGTACAAAGAGAATAACTCCATTGACGATTTTTGTAAGCACTACAAGTAGAGTCTCTTGAACAATAAGTGGGTGAAATTCTCGACTCCACGCTATGATACATGCTTGGAAAAGGCACCACCCTGAGAGAGAGAGAGAGAGAGGGTGGAATACCTTTTCCAGACTGTCCCCAAAATTGAAAGGAAGGAGGAAGCCTCTCCTCTTGGTTTCAAGCTTTTGGCATACCTTTGTTGCTTACAATGGTAGCAGCAGCAGCAGGGTCTGGTGTTCTTCGCTTGCCCCGTCTTGGTCGGCCTCCGGATCTGTTGCCTCCTTTGCGCTTGGTGGTGAGCTCGGCCGGTGGCGGTGGCGATGGTGGTGGAAACACCCGGTCTGGCCATGGTGTTCGCTTTGCTGCTACCGTCATCTCCAGTGGTAAATCCAACTCCCACCTGAAAACACACCCATAGCCGTTGGAATTCAATCGTTGGATCACTATGTTAACAATTTCTACATGGCAAGCTTAACAAGTTGTAATGGGCAGCCCAAAATTGGATCACAGCATCTTTTGGACTTGGGCATGAATGAACCAATCAATCAATGATGAGCATCAATCAATGATGAGCTTGCAAACTCCTATAAGGTTATGTACAACCCCACTATCCTTTCAAAGCACAAAATCACTCATACAAATTATGATTTCAATTACAAAATCACTTGTTCAATTGTAAAATTTCACTTTTTGAATGCATCATAGGAAGGTGACCAGTTTGACATCAAATTAAAAGTGAAAAGTTGATATGGCATGCTTAGCATGTCAGTGCTGAATAACATGTTAGTTATCCTGATTATTAAATGCTAAATGGTTACATGAACATTATTGGAAATGCACAAATTTAGTTATTTAGCACTTCTCAATAGTAGCTCTGGGTTAGCGAGAAGTATATAGGTACCCCTGATTTCTTCCTCGCAGTAGCAGATGTTCAGAGCTTCTTGCAAGAAAAGAAAGAGGAGCAAGGGCTATATTGGCAGCGTATTGAGTGCTGCAATATTCCTCTGTATTCTGTGTTCTATGATCCCCAGCCATGAAGAAGAGGGTGAGGATGAGTTCTTCTTAACAAAGTTGAAGTAAGTATTGGTAAAAACTTGAGACTCAGGATTTACTTTCACATACTCATGTCGAGCAATTGGACTTGGGTCTATAACAAAATAATCAGAACGAGAACAGTTCAATCAGTGTTTTGTCATATACTGTTAGCATCCAGATTTTAGACCCATATTGTTGTTGAATAATATAGCAGATGTCTGACTGCAGCAATTCATTAGGAAGCTGGAAACTGATGACTAAAACATGAGTAATAAGTTAGGTGACCTGATAAGAATGGAGCAGGAAAGAAATGCTCACCGCGAGGGCCACTTGCTATCAGAGCGAGCTTCCGAACGAGCCCACCAAACAAGCACAGCGTCGCCCTTTCCACAACTCCCAAGAGCCTCGATCTTCGATTCATCACTAACAACAGATTTGAGCTCAACGAACTCATTTCGTTCCGGATTCGCCCACTCAGTCCAGTCTTTGATCCATTTCGGTCTTTGATCATCATCGTCTTTCCAGACTGCTCGGGCATTCAACACAAAGCCTGCCCATTCCAAATTGGTTTTTCGTACTCTCGCCAACACGAGTTCTTCTCCATCTAACGGCAAAGACCCGAACGCATGCCACCCTATTATGCTTCCTTTAGTGCATACTGGTGCCTGCACTTGAAGCTCCGACGTCCTTCGAAACACTCCGGGTGCCTTCACTGGCTCCTCGAACCCTGCGTGCCCCAGAATTCCTACTGAGAGTGCTCCCACCCATTGCACTTTTTGAATTGTGTCGAAAAACTGCGTACTGTACACGTTGCTGTCGTCGAGGAATACTACTACGCCTTCCAGTGCTTGCTCCCGCACGTACCTGCACGAGTAATAGATTCAAACATACAAACTCAGCTTCATGCTTCTTTTATGTACACATATCATAGAAGTAAGCTCAAGTTATTGCATACAAAACGAATTGTGATATGCTTCTGTGTAATATGGCAAGAGTCTTTTGATCATTCGTCACGTGTATGGGCTTTTTTACACTTATAGCTGTAATCGGCTCCATGTATGAAGGCTCGTTGAATGCACACACATAATAGAAGTAAGCTTAACCTGTTTCAAATGAAGGAGTGTAGAATGTTTCTGTACAAAGGTCGTGATGGTCATCCTTCACGTGTATGGATCTGTGTAGAAGTCTCATTCACTATGTGTGATTCAAAGCTCAAAGCATGAATCCGATTAATAGGATGGTGAAGCCAACCTCACAAGCATAATTTTGAGCCTGATATTCCCTTTTAGAGCGGAGGGAGCCGAAATTGGAATCACTGCCTGAGGAGGGTTTAGATTGTTATCGCAGTTCTTCATTCGACCTAGTGATGTAAGATTATAATTCACCATTAGTATCTTCACAATATAATGGAAACGGCTTTACCTTAAACCCTCGATTCGCAAGTGAGACTCCAGGATCCCTCGATCCTGCAAACTATGAGGGACACGCTTAGAAGCTCCTGGCAGATGCACCAGTTGATGCACCTTGGCCTGCTTCAGTAACGCTGCAGTCTCCTCAGTAACACCTCCTGCCTCGATCACTATCCACGTTACCGGTCCCCGCACTCGCGACAGTGTATGAATCAACCCTGCGCCCAACTCACTCATTCAGAATACGATATACTTATGAAGGCAGCCACTGCGGATTTGAAATGTAGTTCCTAGTTTTTAAGAAGTACATTCTTCACTTGTATATGAAGATGACGAGAGAATCAGCAAAATCTACTGGTACATAAACAGAAGTGTTAGAATTCGAGCAATACCCGTCAAGTGCACGCTCTGAAACGTGCGAGAAAACGTAGGAGTAACAGCAATAACAGGCTTCCAAGCTTGGATGCCATACAACCGTTGCTGTTCAAGCTGCACCCTCGCAATCATACTGTAAGCTTGCGCCATCTCCAAAGGATCAGGATGGGGCCACGGCCTTACAAGAATAGGATGCCGACCAACATAGACTCTTGAGCTTTTCACCCCAGTCTGATTGCTGAATTGCATAAGAATGTTGGAAGCATCCTCCTCCAGGGCTACTAAACTGGTTTTACTAAAATGATACTTCATGAGATCCATCTCGTGGGCTACTCGGAAGCCCAGCACCACTGCTGCCAAACAGAACGTCCATTGCATGAGACTCCGCCAGAGTAATAATCGTTTCGGAGAGTCTATTGTTATTGTTGAGTCTGTTAAAAGTGTGCTTTGGTGTATTGTCCTGCTCCGGTTGCGTTGAAGCGGCCTCATTGCTTTTTGTGTGGCTCCGTTTACATGTCTCCATGTAGGCACTGGCATCACCACCTGCAGTGCAGAGGAAAACCCCATTATGATTCTGGGCTTTACCGAGTTCAAAATTCTGCAAAATCGAAGGCAAAGCTTCGAGATACTAAAAGTGTTCACATGTTACTCAGTGACATTTAGAAATAGTCATCTGATTTTGTTCAAAGAAACAGGACTTTAATGAACACATTTTCAAGGAATAAGCAGCTCGCATTCACAGAGTAGAACCCACTCAATCAATTATGAAAGATACTGCTGAATCTAAATGCAAAGCTTCAAAGTCCTGAAGAGTATACAATGCTTGAGCTTAAATTATATTGGACAATTTTCTTGAAGAACTGATAATCTATATTGTCCACTTCAATGCTTGTAGTTTATACAACAAAAAGATGCAAAAATGCTTCCACTCAACAGAAATTCCTGGAGAGCGAACAAAAAACTGAACCTAATCTTACCAACATTCTTCATCTGATTGACTAATTAGCAACCATCGACTTATCTTTCAAGCTGTCACTTCTCACTTTTAGATCTACACCCAGACAGCTCTCTACTGATCTCCGAAATACCACAATCCTGCTGTTATTTGCTACAAGCAGCATCCGTCTACACTGAAAGAGCACACTACCGTATGTTACCGAATTCAGCTTCAACCATCAGATACAGAAATTGCTTGCCATTGAGTACTAGATCTAATTAGCTATAATAAAAGATCTTGAAACCCTAGCCATCACACTCAAGAATCAAATGGTTCCGTAAAGAAACTGCTTGATCGTACTCTGCTATTCGATCTCAGGCGTATCATAGCTCATTCGATCAACATCACACGTACACTCTTCAAAAGGACAATCTCAAAAAGAGGGAATCTGCCCAAACACTTCAAAAAAGCAGTTGACAATTCTACCCTAAAATGAGCGAGAGAGTACCCGAACGGAGCTTCGACATTCATAGTCAAACCCTAAGTAAACATTGCGCGCTCAGGCGTGGAGAAGAGGGAGCTGTTAGACACTATTGAGCACGAAACCCTAAATCCACCACCATTTGTGAAATTGTCGGATTATTCACCCACTTTCGAAAGCTGGGAAATGCTCTGCGGAGCCCATATCAGGCTCAGCCTGTCACACCAATTTCTGTTGGCAGATCTCTCTTAAGCTTAATTGGAGTGTTTAGTGGCGTGCTTTGAAAGCTTTAATCTATGATACTCCAATCTGTCAGCTGGAATTGCTGAGTGTTTCTTCTGTAAGTTAGAGTGAGGTTGAAGGTTGAAGAGAATGCTCGTGGATCTCCAGAGGGATCCCTGTGCCGCACGCGGTTACTGTACTGCAGATCGCAGCCTGCCTCCGGTGACTTGGTTACAGGGTGGGGAGTGAGTACCCATGCCCGTGGCTGTTGAATGTGGATCCCAGTCAACCTTTGACGACGCCTTGGGAATGTCAACTGAAAAAAATAAAGCAAAAATAGCAAATGGTAGTGATTTCTTTTTTAAAAATAATACACTCAAATACTCTTTATGTCGTTTTCTATAGCCTTTCATTATTTTGGGTATGTTTCAAGAGTTTGGGCTAAAGTGGGTATTTGTGATTGGTCCATTGTTTATGTGTTACACTCCAAATGTGTCATGTGTAAAAGGCTCGGCATTGCAAATTAGATTGGCCAATGTTGGGTTGACATGTGCCTCTCCATAGCATTGACGGCCATGCCAAAAAGTCCATATGAGACCAACTTTTTTCCTAATCCTTTACTAGTCCTAGACATTGAGCCATTTGAGTCTATGATTTTTAGGAAAAATGGTACTTCACTTCTTCTCCACAATATATTCTGGTTGGTGAAGTTGGCTATGAAAACTTCTTTCTCCAAGAAACTGAAACTATCCTACACGGATTATGGATATGTACTTCTGCAATAATTGCTTGGAAATGGTGTGCTAACACTCTTATTAGGCTTGGAGACGGTAAGAATTTTCAAGAAGAGTGAAATTCTTATTGAAGAATCTGGAGAGAGGTGGTGTGTTAATGGAGTACTAGCCACGTGGGTAGATAGTTTTTTTACTAGCGGAACAAGGGTATCTGAGGTTTGTGTTTCTTAGTCCCCTTCTATAGGGTTCTTTATACGCAATAAATGCCTTTTAGCCCAAATATGTGAATGACAAAGGCCGGACATGGCGGATAAAGCTCCTCTATTTTATCTTTGTAGTAGAGATCCCCTTTGTCAACTTCTTAGGGAATGAGTATAATGTGAGAGATATAGAGACATAAATCAAACTCTTATGACATAAGTATAAGTGATGAGAGTTTTACTTCTAAGAACATCCTTAGCAAACTACCTTATGCCACACTTTATAAATCCATCCTAAAAGTTCAATAGTTTTACAGTTTTCTCAAAAGGCAAGATGAAATCTCTAACATTCATGTTAGTTGAAGAAGAAGACATATTTGGGTGGAAGTTAGGTAGGTAGTGAGGCAAGTAGAGGAGTAACATGGCATACACGAAGGCTACACTCACTCCCTAGGCAGATTGGCCTTCCATTGCAAGGTAAATTGTATTTTGGTGGTGTATGAGACAAGCTACTTGTGCTCCACTGTACACATGGTTTATTCATATAATAAGGATGACGGTCCAGTCCAAAGAACGAGAACAAAGTCGAGTTCAAGAAAATGAACAAATTGGTGTTTTGAAGAAACTGAACACAAGTTGAAAGAAATTTGAAATTTTATTTTCTAGTACTACTTTCAGTACATACTTTTATCCAACACAAGTTGAAAGAAATTTGAAATTTTATTTTCTAGTACTACTTTCAGTACTTACTTTTATCCAACTGGTACTCATCTAGTCTAGCGCTTAGTTTGTTCCTCCAGTACGACCAACACAATAGAGAGACACTAACTTTGACAGCTTGTAGCGAATTGTACCATTCAGTTGCAAAAGGAGTCCCCTTCTAGCTAGCTACGGATGCTCAGATGCCTATTAAATTACAAATACTTTACTTATATGACTATTTTAAAGATTATTATTATTACTTGTCATTCTCATATGCCCATTTGGATATCACACCAAGAGTTTTGTTAGTAAGAACATACGAACTTGAGAATATTTTTTCCATGAATGAATATTACGATATAAGCTCAACATAAATATGAGACAAACTTCATTAAAGCAAGCGAAGCACAAGAAGTCACTAAACATAGTGCCCATATATACAATGGGTTGGAAAATGAACTATATATCAGCCAATAACAACAACATACCAACTATTCATTAAACTCAAAACACTTAAAACACATGATTATGCATTTGGGATTTCTACCAAAAAGTTGCATCAATCAAATTACATTCATAACTGTAATCTGTGAGATAAATTCCTAGAGCACCAAAGAATCAGTCTACTTGCCTTGATCTATGTTTTTTGATCTAAGCTTGATCTATGTTTTTTGATCTAAGCTAACTACCTCAAATTGAAACACCAACCATATAACATTCCAGTACAAGAATATTATGATCATAAATCCTATTCCATTGTTTCAATCAAAATCTACTCTGTAGCTCTCACTATACTCAACTTTTCACTTAAATTTTAATGTCAAACTTCTGATCTTCTTACGACGCATTTAGAATGTGAAATTTTACAATTCAAATCACAATTTGCATGAGTGATTTTGTGCTTTGAAAGGATTGTGGTAGATAGGTCGGAGTTGTACATAACCTTGTAGGAGGTTGCAAGCTCATCATTGATTGGTTAATTCATGATGCCCAAGTCCAAAAGATGATGTGATCCAATTTTGGGCCGCCTATTTCAGACCCCATGAGCGTTTAAGGGTTAAAAACAAGCTATTGTTTCTTGAAGACTAAAGTGAGATCTACACAACAAGTTGTTGTTATGCTCACAAGTTGAATTCTAATTGCTGATTGTTCTTCAAGTTGGGACGGCAGTTAGAGTCTCATTGATACTACGCACCTTGCTGCATTGATATCGAGGCTGCCCATTCCAGCCTGAAATAACCCTCTGCCCACCATAAACACTATACACTTGGTTAATATAGCTTTGACAGACAAAAATGAACTCATCATGATGATACTCTTCGAGTTAATCTGGTGCGGTAACAAGAGTATGTAAAACTGTGACAGGAGGAAAGAAGAAGTGTGCTTACCTTAGCATGGCGAGTTCGAATCAGGTTGTGACTGAGAGAGCAAGGAATAAGAGGATTTGGAGGTAGAGGCCCGGGCGTGGAAGAGAGCCTCGACCTGCTCAAAGGAGAGCCCTTTGGTTTCCGGCACGCATGCCAGCACGAAGAGCAGGGCGGCACAAGCCATTCCCGCGAACACGAGGAACGTGAGCGAGGTGCCCAAGGCATCCGTCATCGACAGGAACGTCTGTGCCACCAGAAAATTGGCAAACCAGTTGGCGGTGGCTGCGATGCCTCCACACACGCCTCTGTCTTGCAACGCATAGATCTCGGAGTTGATTGTCCAGGGGACTGGCCCCATCCCTGGCGCAAATGCCAACAGGTAGAGGACTAGTCCTAGTAATGCCAGCCACCCGTACTCACTTGGACACCCTCGTGTGAACCATGCCCGCCTTGGCTCCCTGTTTTGACACTCCTCTTCTGCCTTGACTGTGTCCATGTAACAACCACCTGGTTGCAACTGCCAGCCCATCCAACACCAGCACCACATCAGCACCCTCCACAACACCCTAATTTAAACTTGTAACTGGAACTTCTCATAAGTCCCTCTAAAACTTGATTTGAAACTTGATTGTTTCAAGTTTCAGAGGAGGGACACATGGTTGTTCATATGAGAACTTCTGACGAGTGACATTTGAGAGATTGTGCAAATCTGATGCATGGTTACCACCTATCAAAGAATAAGTTGCTTTCAGCCCTCTTTTCTCCACGAGTTGATCCCTGATGCAACTAGAAGATAGGGGATTGCAACATTCTTTTGCAACATTTTTTGTAAAAGTTGATCAAGCAAAGCAATGTCATGGTATTTATTCTAACAATGTTTTCAACCTCACGTCTATGAAATTAAAAAATTGCGTTGCTTATCGATATGGTAACATTGCTTATTTTCCTCATAGCATTCCTCATAAAGAACATTGCTGCACTCACTTCAAAAACATTACCAACCTCCCCAAGTTCTAGTATTGGATGATGCGAAGAGTGACCAACTATCCTCTACCTTAGTCATCGTAATAATCGGCAGGTAGGAAGTCTTTTCCTCCAAATAAATCGAGCGAGCGAGCAATTAGCGATGGTGGGACAAGAAAGAAATAGAACGGATGGAAGTACATTTGCTATGCTCGAGCAAGATAGAACGGTACCTCGTCGCCAGGAGCAGCACAAAAGGCACAACTGGCTTGCAAACAGCCGGTGCACGTCGCCGGGAACTGGAACTTGTGATGGGAAACTGATGATGTTGAAGGGGTCGTGTAAGGAAAAGCAGGACATGTCAGGTTGGAGTGGTCAGTCCAAGTAATGTCCGGTGAGCTTGTGCTGGTGGCATGAAAGGCTGCCGACAGAACACACAACGCTGTTATCACACCGCACAAGCTAAAGACGGCCAGCCGTCTTCTCCCACATCGGTCAATTAGAAAGATGCCGGCCACGGTGCCCACTGCGTTCATGGCTGCTACCCCTGCCGACAACAGCAACGCCGTTTCATGGGATGCATAACCTGCAAGCTCAATAATTGAAGGGCTGTAGTACATCACTGTGTTGATCCCTACTAGCTGCTGAAAGACCTGCAAGTGACTCAACGAAAAGCCAATTTAAGAGCAAGATACACTTTGACACACAGACCTGTCATCAATAAAAGAAGGTTACAATCAGATGTAGGCTTCCACAGTTCCATTCAGATCCCGATCAGTGAACCCTCCGTAAAATTCCAGAGATTATAGAAGCAAACATGATTTTGTGTCATCACATGATACATGTAACCTTTCAAACAAACCCCATGATTGAAACACAAAAATTGTTTGATTGTAGGTAGAAGCAGAACTTTAGTGCGAATTTGCTTCCTCAATTCTATTCGATTTCCAAAAGGATGACCATGTATCAAGAAAATTACACTTAAGACTCCGTTCCTCAAGGGATAGCACGATACTGAACCCAAGGAACTAAGGGTCTTTGTATTGGATGATGTTATTAGGCAATTTCTTCTGATGTTCAAACGAAATAGTTTAGTATGATACTTGACTTGAATTGAGAAGCAAGTACCTGAATGCCGACGCCTGCAGTAAGAGCCAGTCGTTTTTCCTTGGTACCAAGGATGTCACGAAGCTTGGTTTTCTGCACTTGAGTGCCTTGTTGCTGCGACTCCGTCGCTGCAGCTGCAATTTCGTCATAGGCTGCTTTTCCTTCGCCAGTTGGAAACAACCTCTCTACCACAGAAACTGCTTCATCAAATCTTTTCTGAAATGATCCGCAACTGGTAGATGAGAAGAGGTTATAAACCATCCATATCAATGAACATAGTCAGAGACTAGTAAGTAAGAAAGGCTACATATTTTAAGATGTAAAGACAACCAGCAATTTGCACATCAACAACTTAACCGAATTTACAATTTCGCAACATGAGTCAAGACGATACCTGACGGACTAACCACCGAGGAGACTCGGGTAGGAAACAGAACAAAGCAGCTTGCAAAATAGCCGGCACCGCAGCCACGCCCAACATCCAGCGCCAATTACCTGGAACCTGAGTTTATCACCAGAGTTTAATTTCATCATGGACAAGTATCGCTACCTCAACTAGAAACTCTTGTTTCCCTTTCAGGAATCTGACCTTAAAAAAGTCATGAGATTCGATTGTTATTAAGCAGGTCACATAAGCACGTTCTGTAGATTGGTTATATTCCATATCGAACGAACACATGAACCTCAGACCCATTTCAAAAACACATGATGCACAATATGGTCCAATATGCATACGAGTCATATCGTAACCACGAAGCTGAAGGAGACACCATGAAACTATTCACTACTTGAAATGAATAGTGTACCTTTGTGAAACCGAGATTGACAATGTAGGACAGGAACTGGCCGGTGGTGATCATGAGCACGTTGAGAGTGACAAGGCTGCCCCGTTTATGAGGTGGGGAAACCTCGGCAATATATAGAGGTACCGTCATGGACGCTACACCAACGCCTAATCCTACCAAGAAGCGTCCACAGATCAAGACTGAGGGTCCCGGAGCGGCAGCCATGAGCAGCGCACCCATTGCGAACACGCCATCAGATGCCAGAATGCAGAACTTCCTCCCCATACGGTCGTTGAGCAGCCCTCCTCCCGCAGCTCCTACCACCGCCCCAGCGATCGCCATGCTCACGATCGCCTCCTGCACACAACTCATTCATTCATTAATTCATTCAACAACTCTTCCTTCAAGCAGAACTTTATTTAGCATAGTTGCTAGAGTCAATCACCTCCTCCATCGAGCTTCGAAACATGATGATGTTGCTACTGACTGTGAAAGTGGCATATTCGTCAAATGATTTATTTGTGGTCAGCTACCTCTAACCTAAGACGTGCATCAAGATTGAAAACGAAATTCAAACATACATCAACGAAAAAGGAACTGATTCTGAGAGGCATATTTAGCTCTTGTATGTAGGGAAATTCCTCAATATATCTTCCCTACATGCTCAAAATGAGGCAAATGATATTCTCTCTCTGCCTCACCTGCATGAAGGAGCTCTTGTTTACTGACTCGAAGTCATCACGTATGAATAAAAGGGCTCCTGATATGACCCCTGTCAAACTCGTCATGAATGCAATGTCTCAGTGATAACCATGGGCACACATGAAACTTTACACGTTTCGTATCGAAGCGCCTCACCGTTCCAATTTACATACAGAAGCCGAATTTCAGAATTCAATAACCTCCAACACTATCACAGATACTGCCATTATTATTTGAATGCTTACAACTAAGACCAAACATACATCACACTCTAATTTTTTTTTACACTCCCACAGCCAGTAGCTAGAACGATCATCATGGATACTCAACGATCAAAGTATCACAGGGCCTTCGTCAAGAAATTTGAGCAAAAACTAGGTTTACTACGAGATTTGAACCAGAAATGCGGAAGTGGAGGTTGGCATGAACCTGTGTCATAGCCAAAGAGGAAGCCGCCAATTCCAGCTGCAAGAGCTAAAAGAAAGACAAAGTGCTTGGATGCAGAGGAAGACGAGGCAGGCATTAAGTTCTGGCCACTGCTCGAAGCCATCTCGCCTCCCATCCCGAATTGGCGTCTACTCCTCAGGCTCGGAAACATTCAAATCACCTGCAACCAAAGGACTATCATATTTTGATGCGCGGCGTACAGGTCCAGCTCAAACCCTGACAGACACGAAACATGAAACATGATGAGGCATGAAACAAAACTTGCAACATCAATAACAGCATTCCAACCACCACCTTACCGGAAAATTCCGTACAAAAAATTCACGCTTCCAAATCCCGGTGCTAAAATGTATGCCAACGGTTTACTTTTGATCGTTAAGATCAAACGTAGGTAAAATTATTTAACAGTACATCTTACGATCAAAATCAAACCGCCGGCAAAACCGAATCAAATTAACTGAACAGAAATTCAATCCGTCGGTACGCGTGCGCACCATTTAGAGGCACCTGGATTGCGAGGAATCTGAATGGAAGAAATCACGGTAAAGATCCGAGGTGGCAGAATCAAGAGCACATTTTACGCAATCGGAGAAGACGAAGCACGGCGACGGGAGGAGGGCTCGCGGTAGTAGGTGACCGTGGCGAGAGGGGTCGGCGTCTAGAGAAGGGACTCGTCCAGCGGTCGACCGGTGAGGGAATGCTATCTCGAGACTCTCGTCCCTACAAAGCCTGCACACAAAGGCAGCTGCCTCGTCTAAACGCGCTGCAAGCAAGCGATCAGTCCGTGCCACACGCGACGTTCGATCCACGCCGCGTCCTAGTGGCGAGGATTTCTCAATTGGAGCCTTAGCCAGCCAACGCAGTCGTAGAATCCGGAATTTGTGAGAGAGAACACAATCAGAGCACACTTGTGGGTAGAATTTGGTTGGGAAGAGTTTGCTCGCATCGGGTGAGCCGCACTCTTCGTTGTTTAGGAGTCTGTGTCTTGGAAATTTCCTCGTCACGCAATCATCTTCTTCACGCTAACTCATCCCCTTGCGTGAGCGGTGGAGATTGAAACGTTAGGGTTGATGAGCAGCTCTGGCGATGGAGAGAGAGCCCCAGCTTGCCCTCGTTATTCACTTCTTGGTTTGTCCACTCCTTGAGCTGAATTGTGTGGCAATAGGTTATTAACAATCATGGTTACGCCAGCATCTTTCTTGTGTGTTCTGTTTGCCTCTGACACGGTCGAAATTGCTTCAATTCTCTGACCTTTCATTTACGTCCTTCTGTTCAGGGTCTTGAAAGGCTGCTAATGTGGCAGTGAGCCACTGTAGCCGATGGATCTTCACGGGAGCAATTCGTCTTGGAAGCTTCCTTGGATAGTAGTCCTGTGATTGCCTCCCGAAGCTGACTATGAGTGCGTACAATCCGATGTGTTGCGTGGGGATCACGGGCAGTTAGGCGATCATCAGCAATGCGGATCGTTCCAAATGGCTACCTGCAATGCAATATAGAGTCTTAGTGCGATGTTTGATTGTGGATTATGCTAGTTGGTGGGTGGGTGGAGGGATACATGTAATTACAAGGTTTAGGTGAGTCGCAATTTAGCTGTAGAAATTATTTTAGAAGTAGCAGGGCGATGGGGCTGCCAGGGCCATTTAGTGAACCAACAGCTGAAGAAGCTTTTGCTCGAAGTAGTGGTAATACTATTGTGAGGAACGAGGATTCCTCTTCGATTTCAGGAGATCATGATGGACCTGCTCGAACACATGGAAAGACAATCAAAAGTGGAGTGTCGAAAGATTACTGGGATCGTGTCGAAGGTAGTTCGAATGGTGAAGATGGCGCTACTGTCTGGGAGTATCCTCTGTCAAACTCAAGCAACAAAGCAGTTGCTATTCTGGAGAGTAGTAACATGTTTCGTTCTCAGAAAGGTGCTCCTACATCAATCATCCGTGGTTTCGAATCACAGACTTCGACCTCGTCTCACAGCCTAACATCAAAACATTCAAGTGACAACGCGGATGCTTTACAGGTGCCCAATTGTCCCTTATGCCCTATTTGCATACCTCGTCCGACAAGTTCCGAGAATTAGGTTGAAAGTTGTTTCATACGATTCTCTTTTTTGTTGTTTGCTCCCAGAGAGCTGACGGATTCTAGTTCACGTGTGTTTTGCAGTATGACTTCGGCGAATTCTCGCTGTCAGGCAGCAGTCGAGAGGCAGGTGCCAATGACCACACAATTCGGAAGAAGGCATTCTCGCCGCTTACGAGTATGCTGGCAGCTGGTCAGAGCACAGAGGTGGCAGAGTATGGAAGCGGAGAGGACCAAAATTCGAAGGAAGTCGATGAATATGAGTTACCATCTGATGGGTATGCTTACAAAGTCGGAAACATCAGCGAGCCGGTTCCAATACCTCGACCTCGGCGACAACCCGCAGTACAAACAGACGGGCCAGTGTTGCACAATGCAGTTCCTGAGGCGAAGCAGATGATCTCTGAATCCCTCACACCAAATGTAATTCCTCAAAGAGGCCGCGGGTTGTCTCTTAATCCAGAGCGTCTTCGAACTGTTCGTTCCGGTGTTCCACCGACTCTGTCTCTCTCACCTCTTGGACCTCGCTGGGCCTCTTCGGCAATTGCAGCCACTCCAGACTTGGGCTCCGGAAGGAGTACTCGCTGCTGGGACTCTGTTGTTCAAACTCCTACTCAGAGACACCTCAAGTGGGACGAGGAAACTGGAGACGATATATTTTCAAAGCACCAGGGTTTATCAAGGTCACCATGTAGTTGGGGATTTGAGCCTTTTTCTGCACCTCCTATTGGACCCAAGTCTCCAGTGGGGTCGATTGGTGTGCTAAATAGGCGCTCTTTGGTTGGTTCTTTCGAAGAGTCTCTTCTCTCTGGCCGATTCTTGGCTGGAAAAGCCAGCCAGGTAGGTTCTCACTCTCCGATTGTTTTGATTCTTGAGACTGATGTATCTTAGTAGCTTTCAGAAATTTGAGATTCTTTCATCTGGCTTATCATCAAGATGAGTTTCGCGGAGTTTGATCGATATTGGTTGTTGAATGCTGAATGCTTGCAGAAGCTCGATGGGTTTTTGGCGCTCCTGAGTGTCACTGGAGGTAACTTTTCTTCACCGATGAGGAAGTTGCCTTTCTCCGTCTCGTGCGTGAACGGAGACAGTTCGCTTCCTTATTTCGCCTCCATAGATATGGCCGGGAGTCCTATTGGTGGTAAATCAAGCAGGAGTCCCAACAAAGCGCGCTTCAAAGTGCCTGTTAAAGGCCGAGTTCAACTGGTACAGTAGCACTTCTTGCTTCGTCGTTTACATCCAAGTTCCTTATAGCCATTTTGATTCTTTCTATACCTTGCACCCAGCAGTTTAAGTGTTGAATCACTAGTCAGTATGTAATTTCGTTAAAACTGTCTGTGTGTAGGTCTTAAGCAACCCAGAGAGGACTCCTGTGCATACCTTCATATGTAGCTACGACCTGACAGATATGCCGCCTGGTACAAAGGTATGGTGTTGTGATGCTCTTTGTTTGTGTTGAAGAGTGCAAGATGATGATGATGTACATCTTGAAAAGGTTATTATCATTGGATAGTTCGTAAGGTGCAGTGATGCTTTCTCATGATGCTTCTGCGATTATGGTGTTTGTTTCAGACATTTCTTCGGCACAAGGTTTCATTAGCATCTGATGGAGCTCCGGGGAAGGATTTCGGCAGAACGGAGTCGCGTTCAAATAGGCAACAGTCTGGTTCATTATTACGGGATGGTCGATGTAGCTTTTCCAACTTTAGTAGTTCAACAATGAGCTCCGAAGGGGCTTCTGTAGATTTGTACAGGTGCAAAGGTAGTGAAAGTACAGGTTCGCAACTTTGTTCTGGAGCTGATGACGAAGCAAAAGCTCGGGCAAATAGTGGCGTTCTTACATTCAAAAGCTTAGAAAGTGGAGGAGGTTCAGCAACAACAACAACAAAAACAGCATTGATTGATAAGGATGAGAGTCGCAACAACAAGCAGAGGAGCAACATGCAGCCGAATCTTGGTCGGCAGAGTCTTAGCAAAGGTGGTGAAGTCACTACTCCTGGAGTTTTGAAATATGCCCTCCAGCTGAGGTTCATGTGTCTACCTCTTCGGAACCATGGCAAGGACAAAATCTCCAGTATTCAATCCAGGTCAGAATCTCCTCAGTCCATGGGTGGCTCTGCCGAGGTTGAAGAAGAAAGACGGTTTTACATTTATGGTGACCTTCGTGTCGTCTTCCCACAACGCCATGCTGATGCCGATGAGGGTCAGGTAATGCTACGAACTCCTTCCATTTTTTGCTCATTTTTCCGTTAAATCTTCATCAGTAGTCACCCTACAATTGACAGCGTTGTTGTTACAATTAGCTGGAAGGAGGTTTCTACTGAATGTACTCTTTGCTTTAACGTTGTTAGTTGTGAAGTGTACTGAGTAAGAAGTGTTTTTGCAGTTACAAGTCGAGTATGATTCACCTGCAAATCCGAAGTACTTCGACTTCAGCAGCTAGAGTTCCATTCACTTTCCATGAAGAAGATCATTAATGGGCCATGATCCGTCAGCAGCCAGATGGTTGGTCCCATTGATGAAACTTGTACATAGCTTATTCAACACTGAATCTTTCTGCAATTGTAGGTAGAATGGTTTGAGTTGGCAGGCAATCTCTTTCTCTGGAGTGGGGTATTATTTATTCAGTACTCCTGGCAAGGGGGGTTGGTTTGTACTCATTCTTTCGCAATGAAATTTAATCTCATTTCATTTGCGCACCCACATGACGAGGACTCTGATTATTAGGTACGGAGATTTATGTCAATGTCAATTCACTGTTATCATCAGCAATGATAATGGTGCTGCCTTGAATGAATGATTCGTCAGAGCGTGCTTCTCTGCAATCAGCATTGATTGGCTGGCACTGGTTCAGCATTTTCTCTTTAGGGTTGGATAAACTTGAAAAAACTATAATATTGTCCTTGGGAGATGAAGTCCGATTTTGATAGGTAGTTCCGTAGTTGTGATGAACTTTTGAAGTTGAAACTGTAATCTGCTCTAAAAAGCAGCCACATGTTAAAGTTCTGCTTTTTAGTTCAGCAGGATCCAGCTTTTGTGGTACAAAAGAATCCAGTACCTTCTCGTGTCTACATTCAAGGATTGAATGGAATGTGTGTTGTGGATACACTGAAGATGATGCTTGAATGGTTCTCATACGCACATTTAAGAATCACAGCATGTGGGCGGATATACCAAAGTGAATGCTAGTGTGGTGTGTATCTAATGTTTTGGGGGTTCAATTGTGGTTTTATAATACATTGTAAGCTCTGGGGTATGAGTGGAAAATTCTCAGTTTATTTAAACTTTTAACCCTGGGATCGTAAAGAGAACTAGTGTCAGGTAAAAGGTAGTGGTTGAAATTTCAATGGTTTGATCTTTATTTGTAAGATCATAACATTCAAAGTTGATGTAAATTTTTTTTTAGCGAACATGGTTTACTTTGTGCAAAGGATAAATTGATGACTATTACTTCATATGCAATTCCATTTCTCCTTGTCCGGTGGCCATCGGAATATTAGCATTACGAACGGACACTTCATTCACGCCGGCCCCTTAGGAAGGGACCGGAGTTTCTATCTATCTATCTGCAATTCCATATAAATAACTAAGTTGAGGATGTTCATGCAAAATCTTAAACACTCATTTGACTTTTTGAACATTCATGCAATTTAATTACCATAAGAATGTAGAAAATCAAGGGTTTAACATAACAACCTTTAGGTTTATTATATTTAGTTCAGAGAGCAAATAGAGAGTGAGTAGGTGCCTTCATGAGTTTGTGAATTTTAAAATAATATAATTTTTCAAAATTTCTTAAATCTCAAATATACAGATGAATCTAAGATTAAAGTTCAACTACTTTCTAGTTTGAGAATTCTATTGAAATAATTTTGATGTTGGATTTGCTATGATATTTCTATAATGAATTAACAAATAACCTTTGAAAGTTGCATTTCCTTCATCCACCCTTGAGTTTTGAATTCATTTTCAGAGGTGGGTTCCAACTTAATTTATTTTATTACCACTCCATCCAAAGTATGATGGGTGTTTAGTTTTGGGCCATTTACCATTGTAAAGGAGATCTTCCCACAACCTCACTACATGGAGCGATCGTAAATTTAACTTTTGTTCAACCTATTATTGGATGCATGCCCGAGTGTCACAACACCAATTCCTCTCGAGGTGAACATTATACTAGTATCTATGCAGTAGTGACTAGTGCCTTAAAGATACCCGACATGGTATTCACTAAAAGGGTCGTGAGGTACCCATATAAACGAGGTTCAAAAAATCCCTAACCATGATTGGGTGGACTATGGTGGTGAGCTCCACACTAGCATGGGAAATGAAACTCACACCCTCCTAATGTGAGTTGTGAAGGAGGAGGACAACTCATGAGCCCCAACCACCCAACCAAGGCTTGTAAACAACTTTCTACACAAAGATTTTTTGGTAGTAGTAAGTAGGGTATATCCACAATGTGACAATCAACAAACCCAAACTTCTACTTTTATACAACAAATTACAACTAGGAAATTGCTTCCTCATACACTGCTTATCGCTCTTTTCTTATACAGTCTCCCTCTACGAGAGGATAATAGTCCCATACCACTCTTGTTATTTTATGTAGGCATATCAATTAAGGGTAGGTCTAACGGACACTATATTTATGCTAACCCTTACAGTTCTGGTGTTTTCTTTTCTTACTAAAAATCACAAGATTCAACAAATCACAAAGTTACAAGTTCAGCGTAGTTGTAGAATGAAATAATCTAAAGCATAATCACATTGTATGTTTAGGCAAAAAAAAAGTAAGACATTCTTAGTTACTCTTTTTTGATGAAATTTTAATAATTCACAATTATCGTTCCTTAAAATTAGTGAACATTAAAAAACAAAAACTTTAATTAATGTAGGAACTTTTGAATTTTCATGTATTGTTTCAGAATTTCATACACGTTTCTATAATTTATATTATTTGCAAAGTCACTTTGACCCAATTTTGTCCTAAATTTGTACCGATTTTACTATGTATGTACATGATTTGTTTAATGAGCCAAAAAAGAATAAGAAAAAAAAAAATGTGAAGGCAAAAATACATTCTATCATATAATGCATGCCCAAAGTTGTGTTCTAGAAATGAGAATGTAGAATGTCTAAACTAAATCTTGTATAAACCATAAAATACACATATACATTCTATAAAAGGACATATTCTTTATAGATTATCTATCTCATAGTTGAAAATGTCAAATGTCCAATGCGGTGACAAAAGAATATGATGAGGGACATGCAAGAGCTAGGTATGTTATTCCATCGAACTTATCTTCACTGAATATTTTAATGGCCACCAAACTTTAGAATAATGGTCTAAGGGGAACTTTATATATTCGAAATTACTGACGTGGCAGAGCCATCAGTTCCCCAGCCAATGAAAGAGCGTCCTATACCGCCACGTCGAGATTCCCTACGAATGGGACACATTGGTATGGACAAAAGCGCCCCGAGATCCACCGGGTAGCCGCGGCTACTTAGGGGGACCTACAGCCTAAGAATCCCCGGGTTGCCGCGCACCGTGATAGTCCAAACCCCTTCCATGAGCCGCCGAAGCACCGGGTCGCGCCACCTGGCACCCGGCCATACCCCGGCCCGTCCTTCACCGGGTCTGGTCGCCCCCCTTTCCTGGGTCGCTTTCAGGGGTTTAGGAGCCCTGGCCGTCACTGGGGTTTTTGAGGGATTGGCAGGCGCCGAATCGCCATTTTGCTTGGCTCGAGTAAATCCCGTCTTCAGACAAAGAACGGAATCGCCTCTGTTCTTCGATTCTCTACTTTTGCCGCTGTTTTCCCGTCCAATTTCCATCAAGTTTGGTAGTTTCTCGAGGATCTTCGAGGGAGAGCCAAGCCAAAGGCTCTCACTCGCAGCATTTTGAAATTTTGCGACGGTTTTAAGTTTTTGGAGGTGTTAGAGATCTGCAAGATGGTAGGAGTTTGCAGACATGGTGCAATGCCGGTGCTGGAGGCGGTGTCCAAGGTGCCTGCAGTAGGAGGACAATGTGCGAGAATAGCGTCGCCATTTCTCGGGAACGCGGTGCCACTGAAGCATCAAAACTGCAAGAGCGGAGCTGTCGCTCTTGCGCGCGGCTCTGTTTCTGTGTCTGCTTCAGCAGCTTCAGCTGGTGGCAGTGGCTCGAAGAAAATGTCAGAGCCTGAGGTCTACTTCTACGGCAGTGGCAGTGCGGCGGGCGGGAAGCGCGTGAAGTGGGAGATTGAGAGTGTTGCAGGAGCTGAGAAAGAATCAGCCGCCTCTGATGCGCCATTTGCGTCGTGGAGCCATTTAGGGTTTAACGGCGGCAAGCGCAATGATCTCAAGAAAATCCTCGTTTTAGGAGCAGGTATGTCTTCAGCATAATGTCTTGCTTGATGATTCGTTTTGCTAATCTTGTGAATCTCATCTATCTTACCAGTTATCGCTCAAATACGACTGCTGATGTTGTGCACAATTGATTCATCTGGACAAAGCTGAGAGTTTTTAGAAAATTTCAGTCTTCAAAACGTGACTCTTGATAATATTGAATTAACATGATTTAGTTCTGTCCTTAATGTAAATTTTCCATGATTGATGAGTTGCTACAATATCCGTGAACTTGCTCTTCAGGACTCTTCAAAGCATGATCGCAATTATCTTGTGTTCTTCCTAGTTACTGCAAAATTGCGGCTTTGGCAGCTGTTTTGTTCTATTGTAAGTCGACAACGGGGAGTCGATGAATCTCCGATATAAAACGTCGCTTTTCAGTGCATCCTTGTCACTGTTCACTTTCTGATATCGAGGAACTGTGTCTATCAGCTGCATTCATAAGTGAATTTGGTTGAATCGTGAGAGACTGGCAAGGCCTTTGATTTTGAGTTAAACAATTAGCTTGATTCTTCTTGCACAGTTGTTGAGGCTGTTTCTTGAGATTATTACTTCAAAAAATATTGAACTTCATGAGCATCCTAGTGTACTGGAATGCACATGAATGATAATAGGTTCACTGAAGTAATGACTACCTTCAACATTCGAATGGTACCACTTACATTAGATTGTTATCAGGATTAATACTTAAAATTTTCAAGAATTTGAAATACGGAACCGATGTTGATGTTATCTTATTAGTCGCTAGTTTATAATCTAGTCAGAAGCTATTGAAGGTCGCTTTGTTATCAATGCCATTTTAAATGTATGATACAGTTGCCTGTTTAATGAACACCAAAAGTCTTGTCTACCTGACTATTCGCAGCGAGTCCTATTAACTCTGTCATGCTGTTCCAGTTGCGTCCTGCACTTCGAATGCTTGGTTGCGGTTAGTCAGAACTTCTTTCTTGTGATTACACATTTATTTGGGATGTTACATGCAGGCCCGATCGTTATTGGTCAAGCCTGTGAGTTTGATTATTCTGGAACACAAGCATGCAAGGCACTGAAGGAAGAAGGCTACCAAGTGATCCTTATAAACTCGAATCCGGCTACGATCATGACTGATCCAGAGACAGCTGATCGCACTTACATCACACCCATGACGCCAGAGCTGGTGGAAAAGGTACTGGAGAAGGAGAGACCGGACGCTATTCTGCCCACAATGGGAGGACAAACTGCCCTCAATCTTGCTTGTGCTTTGGCAGAAAGCGGAGTGCTGGAGAAGTACAACGTAGAATTGATAGGTGCTAAATTAGATGCTATTCAGAAGGCTGAAGATAGAGACTTGTTCAAGCAAGCCATGAAGAAAATCGGAGTGAACACTCCACCCTCAGGAATTGCGCACACGATGGACCAGTGTTGGGAAATTGCTGCGAAAATTGGTGAGTTTCCGCTTATCATTCGGCCCGCTTTCACACTGGGTGGCACTGGTGGTGGCATTGCTTACAACAAAGAAGAGTTTGAGCAAATTTGCAAAGCCGGATTGAGCGCTAGCATAAATTCGCAGGTGGGTTGGTGCAGTTGATGTTCTGTTGTGAGTATCTCTCATCAATGGCGTCATTTCATTTGTTCTAAGAACGCTTTTTAGTTATGTCCGTCAAAGTACGATGTTTATTTGAGTCAAGTATGGCATGACTATACTTGCATAGTGATATTGTTCACATGATTCTTAGCACCGCGATTGCTTGTTAAAACGAGAAAGTGAATTGACCTATTGAATGCCGGGAATGATTCAATTTGCAGGTATTAGTTGAGAAGTCTCTCCTTGGCTGGAAGGAGTACGAGCTAGAAGTGATGCGAGACTTGGCTGATAATGTGGTGATTATCTGTTCCATTGAGAACATCGACTCCATGGGAGTTCACACTGGAGATTCTATTACCGTGGCTCCTGCTCAAACCTTGACGGACAAGGAGTACCAACGCTTGCGGGTAACAGCTTCTCCCATGCAACCTACATATCCTGATTCTTCTGCCTCCTGTTGCTGTACTTGTGCATGGATTTTTTTCTATATTGGGATGTAAAAGCTGCTTGCAGTCCTGACTCTGAGATTGTATGCAGGATCAATCGGTTGCAATTATCCGCGAGATTGGTGTAGAATGTGGAGGTTCGAATGTACAGTTCGCTGTGAACCCAAAGGACGGAGAAGTTATGATTATTGAGATGAATCCTCGAGTATCTCGTTCTTCGGCACTTGCATCTAAAGCTACTGGTTTCCCGATTGCTAAAATGGCAGCGAAGCTGTCAGTGGGGTACACACTCGATCAAATTCCAAATGATATTACCAGGAAAACCCCAGCAAGTTTTGAGCCTTCCATTGACTACGTTGTCACCAAGGTGCAGAATTCAACATTTCTGTGCTCGAAAATGGATCGTTGTCTTAAATTTTTGTGTTCATTCTTTAAATGACCAAACTTGTGCACATCTTATAACAGCATCATGCATGAGCTCTTGTTGCCAAATGAACTTACCTGACGAGTGTTGTTATTTCGTTTTGAGTGATGCAGATTCCAAGATTCGCATTTGAGAAGTTCCCTGGTTCGCAGCCTATCTTGACAACGCAAATGAAGTCAGTTGGAGAAGCCATGGCGATGGGCCGAACTTTTCAAGAGTCCTTCCAGAAGGCAATGAGGTCGTTAGAGACAGGGCACAGCGGCTGGGGTTGTGAGAAGGCGAAAGAGCTGGAGTGGGATTGGGACAAAATCAAGTACAACCTGCGTGTACCAAACCCCGAGCGCATGTATTCCTTGTACGCTGCCATGAAGCGAGGGATGACACAGGCTGAGATTCACGACTTGACATTCATCGATCCATGGTTCCTCTCTCAGCTGGGGGAGCTCCTGGAAACTGAGAACTTCCTTGAAAGTGTAAAGTTAGGCGATCTGACTAAGGAGGATCTTTACGAAGTCAAGAGACGAGGTTTTAGTGACAAGCAGATTGCACATGCCACAAAGACGACAGAATTAGAAGTTCGTGCACACCGACTTGCACAAGGTGTGAAACCTGCTTATAAGCGTGTGGACACTTGTGCTGCTGAGTTTGAGGCGAACACCCCCTACTTGTATTCCTCATACGATGCAGAGTGCGAGTCGGCTCCTACCAATCGCAAGAAGGTGTTGATTCTTGGGGGTGGACCCAACAGAATTGGACAGGGAATTGAGTTCGACTACTGCTGCTGCCATGCAGCCTTCTCTCTTGCTGTAAGTGTCCAACAGTCAACCCATTGTATGGACTAACCTACCAGGAGGCATAAAATAGTGACTAAACTTGCTCTTTGTGCAGGCCGCTGGATACGAGACAATCATGATGAACTCCAACCCAGAAACAGTTTCAACAGACTACGATACAAGCGACCGGCTCTACTTCGAGCCTTTAACAGCTGAAGATGTGTGCAATGTCATTGACCTAGAGAGGCCGGACGGCATCATCATTCAATTTGGTGGGCAGACGCCATTGAAGCTCGCCGTTCCCATCCAAACATACCTCGAGAAGTTTCAGCCTGATGCAGCTAGCGGCGAGGGCAAGGTGAAGATCTGGGGGACCACACCTGACTCGATAGATGCTGCTGAAGACAGGAAGAGGTTCGACGCCATTCTGCACGAGCTTGGCATCAAGTCACCCTCAGGTGGAATCGCAAAGAGCGAGGAGGACGCTCTTGGAATCGCAAAGCGAGTAGGCTACCCTGTCGTCGTCAGACCTTCGTACGTCCTTGGAGGACGAGCAATGGAAATCGTGTACAACGATGAGAAATTGAAAACGTATCTCGAAACTGCTGTGGAGGTCGATCCCGAGCGACCTGTACTCGTAGACAAGTATTTGATCGACGCCACGGAGATCGACGTCGACTCATTGACAGATTCCGAAGGAACCGTGGTGATCGGCGGTATTATGGAACATATTGAACAGGCTGGTGTGCACTCTGGTGATTCAGCATGTACGTTACCTTCGCAAAACATCCCCAAGGAGTCATTGGATACGATCCGGGATTACACAACGAAGCTTGCACGTCGACTTGGAGTCGTTGGTCTAATGAACTGCCAGTACGCAATCACGCCCGAGGGTGAGGTTTACATCATTGAAGCGAATCCTCGAGCTTCTCGAACCGTCCCTTTTGTTTCGAAGGCAATCGGTCATCCTTTGGCCAAGTACGCCGCGCTTGTGATGTCGGGGATGACGCTCGCTGACCTTCACTTCACTGAGGAAGTCATTCCTCGTCATGTCTCAGTGAAGGAAGCTGTTCTCCCGTTTGATAAGTTCCAAGGATGCGATGTGCTGTTGGGTCCTGAGATGCGGAGCACAGGAGAAGTGATGGGCATCGACTTCAACTTCGACAAGGCGTTCGCAAAAGCTCAGATCGCTGCGAACCAGAGACTGCCACTTACAGGAACGGTGTTCATCAGCATGAACGATATGTTGAAGGAGAAGGTGATTCCGATCGCCAAGGGCTTCCAGGAGCTTGGGTTCACCATTTTGTGTACTGATGGCACTGCGAGTGCTTTAGAGAAGGCTGGTGTGGAGGTGGAAAGAGTATTGAAGCTTCATGAGGGACGTCCTCATGCTGCCGACGCTATCACCAACGGAGGCATTCAGCTCATGATCATCACGAGCTCTGGAGATGCTCTTGATCAGATAGATGGCAGACAATTGCGGCGATTGGCACTTGCTTATAAGGTACCTATTATCACTACCATTGCAGGTGCTCTTGCTACCTTACAGGCAGTCTCGGGTTTGAAAGCAAGCCCTGTTGAGATGATGGCTCTCCAGGATTTCTTTGTCAAAGACGTAGTCGCGGCTGGAGCTAATTAATTCAGAATATAGTCTGATCGTTTGTTTAGATAATATTTATCGGAAGAGGAGTAACAGCTCGTTTTCTATCGGAGCTTATGTAGAATAAGTCAACCTTAATGCTAGCTAGTTCTGCGGATGGATCCATATTCATGAATGAAGGTTGCTCTCTCAGAAGTCACTGAATATGTTTTTGATTGAGTGCATTCTGTCGAAGAATCTGTGTCGATGGAATATGCAACATCCTGCTGGGTACTGTATACGTTTCAGTTCATGATCGTCTTTGGCCAAATATGGTTCAACTAAATGTCGGCTTCAAAATGAACCGACAATACACACGTTGCAAAGTAGTCCTTAGTTGTCTTCTGACATTTTCAATTTGGCCGCCCCTCTACTGTGGCTAGACTGCAGAAAAGGGACTGACGTCGGTGCTTAAAAGAAGCATCGGACTAGAGTTCTGTAACTTCGGGCTATTGGTGCATATCTTGTTTGACATGATAATATGCATCTGAATTACTACTTGAAAATCGTCTGTTATTGTAGTTCATATTGGGAATGAGAACATTTCAATTGGGAGGGTCTCGTTATCTAAAACTCAGAAATACCGGTGATTTAGCCGAGCTTACCGGCTCTGACGTCAATGTAGTACTTCCATCCATCTACGAGTTGGGAGCTTGAAACTAGAACGTTCTTAGGCGACTTGCAGGTAGCCCAGAGGGTGTTTAGTGATCCTGGTTATATAGGTATCATGATCTTAGTGCACATGACCAAACACTTCTGATCTTGCCGTAAGGTGATGGGCAATCTCTCAAGCTACTTTCACTTACGTATATAGACATCCTCAAACTCCATGTGAATACAAACTCTGGCCTGATCATTGCAACCAACAGTGATAGCAATCAAGTGATAATTGGGTACTGATGAAGATAGGCGACCTTTTGTCAAGTTTTTATGGGACGGCCCTCTGGATTTGGTACGACGTTTTAGGGTTGATTTGGCGAATATGCAAATAGTTGAAATGGGATTATGATGATTAGGGTTGCTGGCCATGTGTATAAATAATCTGAATTAGCCGAAATCAAGCTCAAAAGTTGTTGATGTGAAGAAGTTATGTTGCAATCCTACATCATGGAAGGCTTTTTCAGATGTGATTGAGTGTTATTTTTCATGTGAACCAAAATGTTAAATTTTGAAATTTATGTTGACCAGAGTGTCTGAAGAATCGTATGGAAGCAAATCAATATACACGGTTTGGGCCTAAATCCGTTGTTCAATCTGAATTGGAGTTTATTACTTTTGTTTTTATAATGCTATTTTTACTTCTCTAAGTGTATCCAGTATATATGGGAGAATCTGGAAATTATATTCTCAGCATAAAGTTTTGCTACAACATTCGATGGTGACCATGGTGTCCATGGCGATGGCCACCATCGTAATGTGACTGTTGCTTGTGAATTTTGTTGGCTTTGTGACGCCCAAGCGAGGCCGAGGGGCTCGTTTCCAACAGAATGTGCTTTGTAGCTCTTAGTGTATTGAACTTTTCACTTATATTTTGATGTTAAACTGGTCATGATGCCCGAGTCCAGAAGATGTTGTGATTCAATTTTGGGCTGCCCGTTTCAGACCCCAATGGGCGTTCAAGGGTTCAAGCGTAGCCTCCCAGTCCAAGAGCTGCAGCCTCAGCCCACTTGCGCTTCAAGGTGGTGTCGATGGGCATGAGCAGGATCCACCTTCTCCTCATGCTTCTCACACTGCAGTATTGTAACAAAAAAACATGAAAAAGTCAGTTAGAGATTAATTATATCAATTGGTGCAATGGAAGGAAGGAAGATGCTAGATAGAGAGATAGAAACTCTGATCCTTTCTAAGGGGCTAGCGTGAATGAAGTGTCGGTTCGTAATGCTAATATCCCGATGGCCACCGGACAAAGGGAAATTAGATCAATACTACTTCCCCCTCTCGAGGGTGGACACTATAACTACGCTAGTTTCTAGCCTAGTTACTAGTGCCTTGAAGATACTTGACATAGTATCCCCCAAAGGGCTTTGAGGTACCCATACAACATGGTCCAAGGACCTCCCACAATAGTTGGGTGGACTATAGTGGTGAGCACCACGCCGGCATGGAGAATAGAATCCACGACCTCCTCATTGGGGGCCATGAGCCCCAACCACCAAGCCAAGGCTTGTGGTGCCTGGAAGATGCTACATTAGAGTTACAATCGAGCATAGGAAGAAAAACTACTTTGAACTTTATAGCCTCTTGACAAGAAAAGACAATATTTTCCAGATAGAAAATAGTAAAGGACGAGACGGCATTAGAAAATACGAACAAGTGATTATACACACAACAGGCCAATTTATCTCATCGTACACGCATATGTAATACTGCCATTTGAGGTTGTGATTACACGATATTGATGACACCCTTTATATAGAAATTTGTTAACCCTTAATTGCCACCGGTGACCAAACTGGTCACCAAGGTCATTGTTTTTGCTTTTGGGGTCCGACACAGTGGTAGGGTGCAAATCTTGTCCAAAGGCACCCCTATTATTTTGTTTTTCCGAATCCAATGCTCCTTCCCGATCGCCTTCTTGAGGTTTGTGTGATCCGCGCAAAATTGTAGGGGCCACGTGATCCCATGGTCAATGCTCTTTGACTTGGCCTTTCTTTTTATTTTTTTGACGATTTTTTTTTTTTTTTCAAAATAATAAAAAATCTTGATCTTTATCCCTATACCATGCTCTATGATGCCAATTTTCAGAAAAAATGACCCAAGGGGGAAAAACCAAAAAAGCAGTATGATATTTCTCACTCATGATCAGCAACCAAAACATTATTTTCTCAACGGTGCCATTTTTTGAGATTTTACCCGATGTGATCGATCTTTTTTGCATTGGTCACATCACCAAGTTACCTTGATAACCACCGTTTCCGATTCCTAAAATTGTTTTACCTTCAGTGCAAAAATAAGGCGAGAATACAATGAGGTTGCATTTCTTTCCAATTTGTGGAAAACAAGGATGTCAATTAAGAGTTAAGTGATACAAGAGGAAGTGATAGACTTACAGCAACAAAGAAGATGGCACCAAGAGCACCCATCTTAGCGCAATGCTCGTTTTGTCCTTGCCAATGGTGCTTGCAGCTTGCAGATTACCATACTACAACGGCGATAGAGCAGGGTAGGCACCATAGTTTCCTGACTAGTATGGCATCACTTGTTGTTGCGGAGCGCCGTAATAGCCATAGCCATCGTATGCCAGCACCGATGCGGCTAGAACCATCTGGCCCTGGTGCAATGGATTGTAGTTGTAACTCATAGCGCGGTATTCACCTCGTATCTACCGTGGTGACTATGATGGTCATAATGATAATGAGACATGGTCCTTGGTTTAGGAATCTAATGCTTTGATCCTGCAATAATTCTACTCTATCGGAGGCTGGTTCAAGCTCTTGTAGTAAGTTGATTAGATCGATTGTGGGCTGGTTTAGAAAGCTTTAGGGGAGGGGGTAAGTGATGACCCTCAAATCCTTTAATACTTAGAAATCAATATAAAAAGAAAAAAATCCAATGAAAAGTTATTTTCTAGTCTTCTCTCATAAGGCACAATTACTTCTTTATTCAGTTATTATATATGATCAAAAAGAGTATACACTGCTATATCTTAATTAGAGATTATATACTATTTGAAAAAAAATGCAAAAGTATAATTTTAGGAAAACACCTTTTTATTATGGTTTAGAAGACATTCATAGGATGAAATAGGTGTCAAAAAAGTTAGTTGTAGACTTAGTTAGGGTAAACATACAAAGTAGTTAGAGATAGGAAAGAGACCCTATCACCATGGGAGACTATAAATAGTCTCTTAAGGCTTATAATTCCACACTCCTTATCAATAAAATTTATACATTCTTCTACAACAAGGCTTTTACAATTTTGCTCAAGAGTCTTCTACAACAAACAATCAAAGTCTTTCTTCTAAACGCTCAAGCAATATTCTACAAGTTTTCTCAAATTTTACAACAATGTTTCCACTTTCCAAGTTAGCCTACAACAAGATCTTCTTGAACTACCCAATTGCATACCAAGCTTACAATAAGAAGAACACACATCATCTCAAACAGAAATTACAACACATACTTCCATCATCAAATGTGCAAAATACTTTTATACCACAAGTCTTTCATGATTATTTGCAAGATTTTAATTTCAAGTGTAAGGGAAATTAGACTTTCAGTAACTCAATTGTGAAGATTTGGAAAATCAAACAACACTACGGACTATGTTACTCCAATCACCTCATGTTGGAATGACGCATATGATAATGTCAATTTAACAACATAAGATTGAAGTTCCATGGGTAAAATCAAGCTTGTCATGTGCGACAAGCTTGACACGACATGGAACACGAAATGTCAAACAAACATTCACCCCCGGGATGTCGAATAGGGTCACCCTGATCTTCAACTACTAGAGAAGTCACCTTTGGTGTACCTTCCTCCATGTTGCATTCGCGAAATTGAGGCTAGTTGGACTAATCCATTCACAACAAACGCGTTGCATTGGTTGACAAACGCGTATTCCTCTATGTTGCATCCACATGGCAGACGCATATGGACGACCTCTATATGCCCTATCGGAGATGGTAGACAATCGACATACACTTCGACGTTCGTCGATCATCACAATGTGAGAGACATTTGGAAAGATGAGTTGAAGAAGACAACCCTACGGCACGACGCGGCAGCCAAGCACCTCGAGTCACCTCAATGCGCGTCACTTTGTCGCCTCCGGCTTCCAAAGAACTCAGCTCACTTTCACTATCAACTTTTCCACCGAAGACTCCGATCCTTGCTTAACAATAACATACGAACTAAATCCCCGCAGGAGCCTGTAGTTTAGAATTTTGCTTTTCTCTGCAAAACACCAAGGACTATAGTATAGGGGTTCCAAACTTGGGAATAGTCAAATAGTCTAACGTATTAGTAGCTAAAGTCACTTGTATTCTATAGAAAAATGGAAAATATACATATATAATCTATTGACAATTTATTACTATCCTATCAATTCTTTATATACAATTTCAGAATAACTTCCCTGATTCATCTTGAATGTTTACACATTTTGTAAGGTAACTTACATTGATAGATGGATGAATGAAATCTTCTAACCACATTGGACAATGTGTAAGCAGAGGATGAAAGGAGTCAGACAACTCCCAGTTGAGGATGGATGGACCGGAGTCAGACAACTCCAGATTGAGAACATGTGCACTGGAGTTAGACAACTCTATATTTAGTGCATTGGAGTCAGACCACTCCAAGATTGAGAACATGTGCATTGGGGTTAGACAGCTCTATATTTAGTGCATTGGAGTCAGACCACTCCAAGATTGAGAACATGTGTACAAGAGTTAGACAACTCAAGATGAGGTACACTAGAATTAGATTACTGATAGTAGTGAATTAACTTTACTCTAAATATAGGAGTAAAGATCGTGATGAATTGTCTTTACTCTAAATATAGGAGTAAAGATCTAGAAGAGTCTCCGAGTTAAAGAGATAGAAGGATCTAGAACGATCTATGGATTATCTTTACTCCAGATATAGGAGTAAAGAAGATAGAATGATTTATGAATAGGCTAGACTCTGGAACATAGCCTAAGATAGACTGTAGTTCCTTTTGGGAAGGAACTCATATATAAGCTCGGGGGTGAGAAGGTAGAGGCTCTCTTTGACGGTGAGCTCTTCTCTATGGTTGGGAGGTTGAGCTTAATAAAGTTCTAGGTTTTGTCTTCCTAGCTAAATTGTGTTGTGAGTTGGTAATAAACCTATTAGAGGGTTGTTACAATTGGTATCAGAGCAGTATGGATCCTCTGCAGGGTTTGGAAGGGAGAGTTGATCCTCTTGCGGGTTTGGAAGAGAGGATTATGAGAGGAGTGATGGGAGCCATGAGGGAAATTTTGGATTCTGTTCAAACTGGAGCTCATCCTCTTCCTAGAGAGAATTCTGTACAATCTGGAGCTCCACCTCTTCCCAGAGGTGTTCGTTCAGACACTCCTCGCCCTCCTTCATCTTTACCTACTAGATCAAGAGAGATAGAGTCTGTTGCAACATCTACGCTGAGTGGCCAATACCAAAAGACAAGAGTAAACTGAGAAGTTTCCTAGGTCTTGCAAGCTATTATAGAAGATTTGTCAAAGGATTTTCTAAAATAGCTGCTCCTACGACCAATTTGTTGAAAGGAAAGGGTAATGGAATAGATTGGTCTGCTAAGTGTGACTTGAGTTTTCACACTTTGAAGTCATTATTAACCCAAACTCTTGTTTTGACTATTATGGATCCCTTGAAAGGAAACATAATATTGTGTACTGACGCTAGCGATTTAGCTATTGGTGCAGTATTGATGCAAGATAGAAAGATAGTTGCATATGAATCTCGTAAATTGAATTCCGCCGAGTTAAATTATCCAGTACACGAGAAGGAACTACTAGCAGTCATTCATTCTTTGAAGGTTTGGAGGCATTATTTACTAGGAGTAAGATTTAAGATAGAAACCGATCACTAATCTTTGAAATATTTATCAACCCAATCGAATTTGAGTAGAAGGCAGCGTAGGTGGATGGAATTGTTACAAGAGTTTGATTTTGAAATTGAATATGTTAAAGGTAAGGAAAATGTGGTGGCTGATGCTCTTTCTAGAAGACCGCTAGCAAATGCTATTTCATCCATCAGAGAATTCTCTGATCGATGAAATCAAATTGCATTATCCTAATGATGATTTCTTTAAAATTCCATTTGAAAGTCTGTCTAAGGAAGCTAGAACTGTGAATGAAATCGATAAGTTTAAGCCTTTTGAATTGAAAGATGAAGTTTTATATTATTATGGCAGAGTCTGTATTCCCAAGGCTGGGGAATATAGACTCAATATTATGAATAACCTTCATGATATTCCAATAGCAGGCCACCCAGGTTTTCAAAAGACCTATATGGCAGTCAAGCGTCATTATTATGCGGCCGGGAATGAAAAAGGATGTCAAAGAATATGTTGAAAGATGCTTGAAATGTCAAATCTCTAAGTCGAACAAGTGAAGAGTCCTGGATTGTTGCAACCTCTTAGTGTTCCTAACTTGAAATTTGAATCAGTCAGTATGGATTTTATTGTTGGATTGCCTAGGACTCGAAGTAACTTTGATAGCATCATGGTGGTTGTAGATAGACTCACTAAGATAGCTCATTTTATTCCTACGATTATTCATCAGAATCGCTTATGGGGTAGCTGAGTTATTTATGAGAGAGATCTTCAAACACCATGGAATTCCGCGTGAGATTATAAGTGATAGAGATCGTAAGTTTGTGAGTGAATTTTGGACCACACTTTTCAAATTGTGTGGGACCAAAATTAAGTTGAGAGATCTTGCATATCATCCCGAGAGTGATGGGCGGTGAAAGGACTAACAGGACTCTTGAAGATATGTTGAGAATGTATGTTGGTAAGAAACAACACTCACGGGATAAGTGGTTGCATTTGATTGAATTTGCTTACAATGATCATATTCATAGTAGTATTGGGGTAAGTCCATTCTATGTTTTATATGGTCAAGAATGTAGAACTCCTATAACACTCTCTACTCCTACTACGAGATTTGAAAGCATTAATGAAATGATTAAGGAAATGAATGAAATTAGAGAGTTGGCAAAGTTGGCTATGAAGAGTGCTCAAGATAGAGCTAAACACTATGCTGATAGAAAAAGAATCTTCCGTGAATTTGAAGTGGGTAATAAAGTCTTTTGAAGGTAGCTCCAAAAGATCCGGACTCAAGCTTGGTAAGTCAAGGAAGTTATCACCTCGGTTTTGAGGTCCTCTTGAAATTATTGAGAGAATAGGACAAGTTGCTTATAAACTGAGGTTGCCTGAGGATTGGCAGATACATGATGTATTTCATGTGAGTTTGTTGAGGAAGTATGTATCTGATCCTAGTCATGTTTTGCCCGATCTTCCAAAAGCGCTCCCGAGGAGAACTACTTGCTCAACCCGAGAAGATTTTGACGGTGGAGAATCGGCATCTCGAGGAATAAGACATTCCGTAGATTCTATGTGAAGTGGAAGGATTATCAGGAGGAAGAAGAAGCTTCTTGGGAGAGAGAAGTTGATTTCAGAAGGGATTATCCTGACTTTGTCATTGAGGACAATGACTTTTAATGGAAGGGGAGGATTGTAAGGTAACTTACATTGATAGATGGATGAATGAAATCTTCTAACCACATTGGACAATGTGTAAGCAGAGGATGAAAGGAGTCAGACAACTCCCAGTTGAGGATGGATGGACCGGAGTCAGACAACTCCAGATTGAGAACATGTGCACTGGAGTTAGACAACTCTATATTTAGTGCATTGGAGTCAGACCACTCCAAGATTGAGAACATGTGCATTGGGGTTAGACAGCTCTATATTTAGTGCATTGGAGTCAGACCACTCCAAGATTGAGAACATGTGTACAAGAGTTAGACAACTCAAGATGAGGTACACTAGAATTAGATTACTGATAGTAGTGAATTAACTTTACTCTAAATATAGGAGTAAAGATCGTGATGAATTGTCTTTACTCTAAATATAGGAGTAAAGATCTAGAAGAGTCTCCGAGTTAAAGAGATAGAAGGATCTAGAACGATCTATGGATTATCTTTACTCCAGATATAGGAGTAAAGAAGATAGAATGATTTATGAATAGGCTAGACTCTGGAACATAGCCTAAGATAGACTGTAGTTCCTTTTGGGAAGGAACTCATATATAAGCTCGGGGGTGAGAAGGTAGAGGCTCTCTTTGACGGTGAGCTCTTCTCTATGGTTGGGAGGTTGAGCTTAATAAAGTTCTAGGTTTTGTCTTCCTAGCTAAATTGTGTTGTGAGTTGGTAATAAACCTATTAGAGGGTTGTTACACATTTGTAGCATTTGCAATTGCTAGTCCATGCTTCTACTTTTGCCATGGCAATTTGAACTAAAAATTTCCAATTGAGTTCAAAGGCAATTTGCTCTCTAAGCTAGCCCATTCTTTGGTGCTCGGTCTGGCAACTTTGCTTAACTCACATGAATCCAATCACTGGATTAAGTTAATTACACAATAAAAATTTCCAATTGAGTTCAGAGGCAATTTGCTTCCAAAGCTGGCCCAATCTTTGGTGCTCAGTCCGGCAAAATTTGCTTAACTCACACACACACACACACACAACTTCAATTTGACCGCACACCCTATACACAAACATCGTAGGCGATTTGATTGAACTCACAAAGACAACTGGACTATCCGTCCAATAATCTCTCATAATTGCACACACTAGTGCAAAACAAATAGACAAATTGCACAACTATAATGCTATAAGTTTGATTACAAGAAAGCTAAAGTACACAGTGAGTCTTACCACAAGGTAAGAACTGAGTTCAAAATAAGTAGACATTTGTACTTATAGGTCCAAAGTTTGGTGAAGATAACTCTTCACCGAGGGCTATTAAGGCTATTTGACCCTTTTCGTATCCAAACTCTTTGACCCTTCTAATCCAACGTTTCCATTCCTATACAAAATCTGCAAGGCGAATAGACATACAAATGGAAACGAGGTAGTCTATTTACCTCTTTTTATACTACAAGAGTCAAATGGAAAGAAATGAAAAATTTAAAGTACGACAGAGCCACACACCTACATTCCATTCTTGATGTATTGGATCGATCACTAAAGCCCCTACTATGAATCGATCCAATGTTGCTTCACTCCGCCCATACCCAAATGTATGTTGTTCCAGTTATCAAGGTGGAATTTAGGCTCAACTTTATTGTAGAAGGTGGATATTCGAATTATAGTTGATTTATAGGGTCATTATTTCACTTCGATACACCATCTTCACCTATTTTTTCTTTAAGAATGCTTTGCATGGAAAGTCAAGACCAACACATCTCCAAGCGGATTCACTCGCATTTTGAGCCCAATTCACTCAATGGGCCGACTGGAGAATACATTAAACAATTAATAAAGAGAGGGCCGATTCTCCCATGTGTAGTGCCAATTCGAAAAATGAAAAACAAGGCCACGGGGTCAATTCATATCATTAGCAACATTCCATGCTTTTGATTTGTTCACTATTTTAAATACTTGAGGGAAATGATATTTTTGTAATGAAAATAAGAGACAACCTATAGGTCATGAATTTTCCTTTCATTCTAATATCTCCCAAATTTTGAAGCGCAGCCCGTGTTATAACTTGTCCCACACCTATTATAATATACATTTTAGAAAATTGACCTCAACTCCCTATGTAGAGCCCTTGCGACCAATTTCAAAAAACAGACCAATCACAAGAGAGAATTTTGCCATAGATTGACCCAATCAATGGCTTGGCCCCTCATGTAAAGTGGCCCTTACTAAAGTAAGGGACATTCCATGCATAGGCACTTTGAAGTTCATGAGTGCTTGCTCCGAAAGTGAACCCCATAAAATAATATGCCAAGAATCAATCATGATGAGAATTTGTAAGACATTCTCATTCTGTTGCCATCAATCATAAAAGTCATATATAAAATCCTACAGTCAAAATCCATAAAACTCTAAATTAAGGTGGTGTTGGAAACACTTTACATGCAAAAATTAAATTATAGGGGTACCCAATCTGATGTTCACATACGGTATTTTAACCCCAAAAGTTCCTTGATACGAAATTGTTTAAATTATCAAAAAGAACCTTCTTCCACTTCACGTGCAAAGAAACTCAATCTAAGCATTGAATAGAAGGTCCAACCGCAGGATCTTGAAGTTAACTTGACCCTTTTCTCGAATGTCAAATTTGAACCGTTAATTTTTCTCGAATTTTGAGATTATAATGTTCAAAGTTGGCTGAATTTTCTTATTGCGGAAATTCCAAAAAGCGATTTCCGCTTTCTTGGACCTTTAGGGGTTAATGTAGTTATGTTTGATCATGCTCATGCACAATAAAATCTGAAGCAACAAACAAAAAATAATAATTGGCAGCCTAAAATCAATTAGATTAACCCTTGAGGTCGAAATTGGCCAGCGGTTGATTTGCTCAAAAAGATATGTTTTTGCAAAAACTCAAACTTTGACTCAACATAGTACTAGATTTGTATGGTAAAATATGAAAAAAAAATTGGTGGGTAGACTAATTGGACTTAAAAAAGATATTATGGTTGGATATCTTGAAATCAAATTCAAAAAACAAATTGTTCATGAATTTCAGATATGGCCATCTGAAGGGTCACTATAAAGCTTCTTCTCCTTGAGAGGTTGACAAATTCTTCCAAATCAATACGTTTTTCATTGTTCAATTTTTACAACCATGTTGTAAGGGCAGCCAAGCCATCGATGGGGCCATTTCATGATCAAATCCTCTCTTGTGATAGGTCCAAATCTTGAGAAGGGCTTGACATGGAGAGTCAAGGCCAACTTTTCTGAAACTATTTTATAATGGGTAGGGGACAAGTTATGATACGGCCCACGCTCCAAAAGTTGGGAGATGCAAGAATAGGAGGCCAATACAGCTGTTTCTTGATTTCAATAGAAAATCATTATTTCACTAAAATATTTAAATGTGAACCAAATCAAAAGCATAGAATGTAATTAATAATACAAATTGGCCCCATGGCCTTGTTTTTTCCTTTTAGGAATCAACCCCAAGGGCTTTACACATGAAGCAATTACCCCCACACTTTATTAATTGTTTAATGTGTTCACCAAGTGGCCCATGAAGCCAATTGGACTCAGAATGTGAGTGAATTAGCTTAGAGAATTGTTGGTCTTGACTCCCCATGTAAAGCGTCCCGAAGTGTACAAAATGCTTCTAGAGCATCATTAGGAATTGGTTCATTACTATATTTAAAAAGGAAGTGTCCATTATGATAAATAATATAGTACAAATGTTGTGATATTGAATTAAGGACATTGGTGTAATGACATATGGACAAACAAATACAACCTACCTGAATTCAATATATGTACTACTTCATGATACATGTGTATTTAATGTACCAAATAAATAAATGAAGGAATATCATTACTTCATAGTGGGTACTTTTAGGAACATATCCAAATGAGTGGACATGCCCCTACACAATCCACCGTCATGAATAGGATGCACTTGATATGTACTTCAAGTGAACATTTCACATGTGGGCAATATGTACTTCATGTGAACATTCCAGATGTGGGAGATTTTAGGATAGTTTGTTTTTAAAACCTTTGAGGAAGGTAGGGTGCTCTAAAATGGAGCTTTAGGCCTCTCCAATCATATGTATATAACAACTTTGCAGTTTAATAATATCATGTACTCACAATGAACATTATAGGGTGTCATTTTAGGGCAACATTTTAGTTCAGAGTCAATTGTAAATGGGTCCCAAAATGATGATTTCACTTGCTCTAGTGTTTACTTTTCTTTCCTATGCCTATACCGTTAACTTCACTGTAGAATTTTCACGTTGAAATTTGAGCCATTACTGAGTACCTTACGTGAGCTCCACAAGAGTTTGGTCAAGGATTGAAATACGAAAATTGTTAGTCTACTGCACATCAGTTGTTGATTAGTGTTACATATACTAATCTACACAAATATAATGTTTTTTTTTTTACAGTTGATGACTTTTTTTTCTACCCTCTACATTGGTTAAGATGGGGAATTTTTAGTGGTAGTGGAAGTAATTCTCTCTATAAATATTTGTGTATGAAGTAAAAATCTATAGCACTTTCAAATTTCCAAAGATTGTAACACTAATCAATAAGAACAATTTGTGTAGCAGAAAGGTGGTTTGAGTAGAGTCATAGAGACACTTCAGTGCTCTAAAGCGCCACTATAGCTTTACCCTTTGCTTTACTCAAACCACCTTTCCACTATGTACTTCACACCAAATGGGCGTTTCACACAAGGACCAAGGACCAAATTTCCTTAGTAACCAAAGAATGGCAAGGTGCCAAACTTTGAAATTGAAAAAGATTAATATGAAATAAAAATTGTACAAATTTTCGGCTTTTCAAACGAGCTTGGTTTTTTAAAAATAAATTGCTTACCCAAATATTTGGTGTGGGACTAAACTTTTGGCATAAAAAACCTCGAGAAGAGCATAAGAGAGGGCAATTTTGAGTGAACAAGGAAGCCATTTTCTATTCCGTGCTTGAACGGTGACCCTCCTTTGCGAAGGCAGACCTGCAATAGTAGTGTTTTGTGGAGTTTTCAGTGGCTACGCATAGTGGCTATACTCAAGAGTCTAAGGTAGACCATGCTAAATCCGTGCATTTAAGGATTACACTTTAGTTGAAAACTTGGAATATGTGAATCAATACTTTTCAATTACAGATATGAAAAATTGAAGAAGTTTCCATATTTTGTGATATTTTAAAGTACTTATAAAAAATAAAAATAAAAATTTAGAAGTGACGTGTACCACATTATCTAAGACCGTTCACATGCTCCATGTGCACATGAGGTACATTCTTCTACATGAAATCTAGAAAGTAGGCAAGAATCTAGAGTGGGTGGTTTTAAGGAGATGCACGGATTTACCATTGCCTACCTTACAACACTTTATGCATGGTTATCACATTGGACAAGTTACTATTCATCACATTCATTGGACAATTTGGACACGTTCTATTTATCACACTTAGATTGACCCGATCGTAAGGCAAAGATATAAAGTCGTCCAAAGTGTCCAATGTAATGAATAGTAAATTTTCCAATGTGACATCCATTACTTTATGTAACCCCATGACTTAACACCCTAAGAGCATCCTCAGTCGGCCCACGCCAACGGTATCTGGCGGGGGCAGCATCTCATGGCACGGCCCAGTGGGCACGCTTCGCCCCCCCCCCCCCCCGTTACCAAGCGGCTCCCTCCAAACCAGCTCCCGCTCTCGTCACATTTTTCCTCTTTCCCATGAAAAAGAATTCTCTCGGTAGAGTACTGACAGGGGGCCACCATGGCACACGTAGTGGCAGTAAAGACATTGAAATCAGACCCGAGCCCTAATGCTCCGGCACATGGCAGGGAAATCCGTTCTCCGAAGAGGGTGGCGGCCGACCCACTGGACCCCGCTCACGGCACTTCTCCCCGCTCCTTCGCAAGGCTCCCTCCAAACGCCCATGCCGGAACCCTTTGGCGGACCCCGACTGAGGATGCCCTAAAACGGTACTCATCTTACGTAACTCATATTAGTGTGCGTGACAATTACTCTTTTTTTCTTTCTTTTTTTCTTCTTTTTTGAAATTTTTTTTGTCTTTTTCTGTCAGTTTTTTTTGCTGTCAAGCAGAATACGGACGATTTTGAATCAGAAAAAGAGTTACCCATAAGTTTGATCACAGCATGCATTCAAAGACACACCACCCCCTCAATCAAGGCAAGTATATATGTTCACATTGCCATTATTATTATTACTCTGGTCACAAAGATCATCATAACCGAATCCTTTTTAAATGTTTTAAATGCATGGTACTGAAAATTCTGTGAATTTTGAATGTGTAATAAAACCTAGCCTACAAAATGTGCTGACTTGTCAGTAATTTGTTCCCTAGTTTAAAAACCTCCCCCCTAACATACTTGGGTGAGAAAAAAGAGAGAAAAAGAAAACAAGAAAAATCTAAAGTAATTTTGGACTACACTAAATTTGGTAATTAGTGTTAGATTATTATAAGATTTGAAAATGCTATAAGTTTTTAATTTTGTTTAAAAAAATTTACCAAGAGCATTGATTCTGATACTATGTAAGGACCCCCATCTTGGGCAATATAGTGGGTAAAATTATTGAACAACAGTAAAAACTTATAACATGTTTAGTGTATCTAACACTAATTATCAAATTTAGTGTACCACACCATCAATCTAAAACTGATAAAAGATTCTAAAACTGATAAAAGATTACATTGGCGATTTTACGTAAGTGATAGATAGTTTAGCCCCTGAAGATCCACGATGTTTTGGGAGCTTGAAATCCCAACACAAACCACTATGTACTAATGGGGGTTAAATTCAATATTTTTGGAAATTTTTGTTAATTTCAACCGTAGGATCTTGAAGTAGACTACCATCGGTAGTAGTGTGAAAATTTTCAAGCGTTGGATCATCACTAGATGTGAGATCATAACATTTGAAGTTGACTGTAAAACTTTTTTTTTTGGCCTTGGTGGTAAAAAAACGAATGAGTGGTTGTGGTCATTTAGGGGTTAGCGGACAAGAAGTTTGAAAGGCCCATGGAAAAAATATCATGAAAAAATCAATTTGTCTTTTGTAACACTAGGCTTCATACTCTCACCCCATTTGCGATGAACGCATAGACTCACAAGAGAACCAGTTTCTTAGGGCCACTTTATACTTGGGGCCGGATTGAGGGCCGGCCCGAATTCTTCAAATTTCAACCAATAGGATGGCTCGATTCTTTCAAATCGGGCCCCAGGACTTTATACTAGGGCCCGCTTGAAACTTCAACTTATCCTATGTGGCATCCTACGTGACATTGTTTTGGCGCCAAAATGTTCGGGCCCAAGTGATGCAATTGGGACAAGGTTTACCCGATCCCGAACTTCCCACCTTGGGCCCAAACCCTAGCCGTTCAATCCGGCACGCTCTCCGGCCGGCCCCAACTTGTGTATAAAGTGGGCATCAATTGGAAGATCCACACTACACTCACGTAAAATTTGAACCATTACATATTCTTCTTCTGGAAGATCGTAACGGTCAAAGTTGGTTGTATAATTTTTTCCTCTGGGAAACCCCAAAAACTCATTTTGGGTTTCTTGGACATTTAGGGGCTAGAGACTCATTTTCTTTTTCTTTTTTTCATTTTCAAGAATGGATTAATAACGAAGTTTAATGAAGACTAACCACCCACAAAATAAAAAACGCACACACACAAACTAAGAAGAAGACGACAAACATCCAATGTGTATCGTTATCTTGCCCATGAGTGTAGTAGCTGAAACTACGGTACCAACAAACGCTTTAATCCAAAAATTTGATTTTCCGATAAAAATCTCAAACTAACCCACACTCTTGAAACATGTAAGTAACTTTAGGTACAAATGAGTGGCATGGGCATCATGACCCCTCCCCCACGGACGTCCTTTCTATTTGTACTCCTCATCCCGGAGATGTAAGAGGCTTTTTACTGTCCACACTCTCGGCCATAGTGATATTTATGCTTACTCTAGAAACCATACGACAAGACATACGGTACATTTTTACTCTAAGTTGGTTGTATTTAGCAATTTAAATAGCAATGAGGATTGCACAAAAACGAGTTCCAAAGCAAAGGATAGTAATGCCGCAAATTTTGTCCTCTTGGGTAATACATGCATGCTATGGTACAACATTACATTCCATGCAATTAAACGACACTTTTAGTAGACTCGCCCTTGACACATTGTATTCCATATGCACCGTTGATGTGGTCATACTTGAGGCCGGAATAAGTCAAAGTAGTGCTCCACAAGAATGAGGGGCTGTTTTTTCTCATTGGAAAAAGCTAGGCTCTATGATAGATTTGCTCTTTTGGGGGACATGGATGGGAGAATTTTCAAGCCTTTTGGACCCCCCTTTCCCCCTTTTTGAGGAAAAAGGTTTGTGGGTATAAGTTATGCATGGGTACCCTTGAAATCTGGTAATCAAAGAGAGGAGTAACACTGTTCACAAATATGTAGTTATGGCTGTTAGAGCAAGCCCATGCCCAGCCCGCATTGTGGGCTGGAGAGTGGAGCCTTGTTTGGGGTGTGAGGAGCCCCAACCCACACACTATCCCTGTAACCCAGTCAAGAGGGTTGAGGTCTCCTAAATTCTGGAACATCATAACTCCAAGTTTTTTCGTGCCTTCATTCACATGTTAGCTTCCCTATTAACCGATGAAAGAGTGCCACGTGGCAACGACCTTATTGGCAAAAAAAATATTAACCGGCTTGTCAACAAATGTGATTGGTGAGCGTCTTCTTTTTCTCTGCCGTGTCTCTTGGCCAGGGGTACGATTGCGATGCTCGACCGAGGGGCGCCTGCAAGCTTTTTGTGCAGCCAAGCGGCCCCGCCCAACGAGCATCGCCCACAATCTTTTTCATGTAGTCGAGCGACACGTCTGACACAGAGGGTTGAGCATGCTATGTGGAACCCCAACTCACATACTATTCCTAGTACTCGGTCAAGAGGGTTGAGGTCTCATGAATTCTAGGACACCATAACTCTAAGTTATCCCGTGCATCATTCACATTTTAGCATCCCCGTTAACCAATGGAAGAGTGCCATGTGTCAGACATTCTATTATAACCAGCTTGTCAGCAAATGAGATTGGTGAGCGACCTTTTTCTCCGCCCTGTCTAGCCTAGGGTTGTGACACCCCGCCGAGTGGCACCTGCAAACTTTTCATGCAGCAGCCCCACATGAAGCACAGGGTTGAGCATGCTCTAAGTACATGATGCACCTATCATACTTTGATATTGAGGTAAATGAGATATTGTTAAGTGGGATTTATATCTATGGTCAAACTATACTTTATATTCTATACAAAAGCAGTAAGATGTTTTAGATTTTTTTAAAAAAAATACCAAGTTACAAATATTTCATTTCATTGCTATTCTAAAATTTGGGGCTTAGCTTTTGACTTCTGTAGACATGTGGACGAAAGGGACTTATATCTTAATGATGGTTGTTCTTAGATAATAGACTTCCCTACATATCACTTTGTATTGGAATCCCAACAAGATCATTTATAACCATTTTATAGAGCTATTAACTCTGACCTATTCTTGGAGATTGATATGGTCTTTTGCCATTTTGCGCACTCTAGTTTCTTGGGTTAAAATTAATATTTTTGACTGAGATTTTTAATGAGTATTCCCTATACTACAAGGTGTGTGTGTGCAACAAATTGCAAAGTCAAATTCAAATCTTAGAGTTTTTTAATGCAAATTTTAGATTCCACACCCTAGGCGGGCAGAAAAAAACTTCTTATTTTGAGTTCTTTTTTAGAAAACATATAAATATGTATGCTCAAAACTGAATCATTATTTGAGTTTTAAATGGCCTAAGTAAAAAACTCTACCAATTCTACAAGGGCAGCATCCAAACTTTACAAGAGCACAAGCTTCAAAGTTTTAGAAATTTTAGTAGAAACTTAGGATGTTACAATCTTGCAAATGATAAACATCCAATGGTTGGACCAATAACTAAAAATAGGCTTCTTAGTAAGAATGATCTTACGGTTGGAAATTTTTAAAGAGTTTGAAATTTTGCTCCACACTTTCGGGAGTACATAGATGTAAAAAATTGCAGTATTGAGGATTCAAGCTCCAAAAAAACACAAGGAAATTTAGGGGTTCATAAATTAAACTTTCCAGTTTTATGAAGTTCAGTCAATTTCTAAGCAACAACTACGGTAGTATGATTGGACTACCTAAAATCACCAGGGGACCCAAAAGCGCTCTGTACCTCATTTGTAGATTGTGAAAATACAGATGTACCTCATTTGTATATAACACAATTGGGTCAAATCTTACTTAGCACTTTGGAATTTTGTATAATATTCACAAATGCGAATTACATGTTGCAAATTTTTGCAATCCTCCTGAAAACCTATTTCGAATGTGGTCATAATTTTATTTTGAATTTACTAGTGCTAAAAATAGGTCAGATCTCTTAAGTTGGTACTTTTAGGACACTCAAGCTTATTGTTTAGAATGTGCAGTTCACCATTCCCTTCACCCCTGAACTTTATGTGTCCGAGCCGGGATTTTTGGTGAAACTTCGCGATTTTGGACAAAGTCAGCGTAAGGAGGATCAGCAACAATGTGGATTGATGTGAGCTCATGAGGAAAGCTCTTCCGTCCGGGGCCCTCCATGATGGCTCTTCCGTCGGGGGCCCCTCCATGATGGTATGCTCTTAGCTGGCCGTGAAGAGGAAGGCACCTCTCACCTCACCGTGGAGATTTGGAATCTCTATGACAAAATCATTGTAGACGGTGTCTGGTGGATTTGCATGGGTACGTACACACACACACACCACTGTCATCACTTGCCAGACGATCAGTTCTCATTCAATTTAAAGCATCTAAGCCCCCCCCTCCCCCCCACCCATCATGCTTAATGGTCAAACAGAATTTTGACTATTGAAGATTAGGTTCTTAAACCCACCCGAGGGCCGGTTTACACTACGGTGGAGAAGTCCACCGGTCAAGAAAAAAACAGGGCGTTTCTCCATTGTGATTGGTCGAAAATGCCATTCTTGACTTTACACTTGGTGAAGAAATCAAAGGTGATGAACTTTTGTCATGGATGAAACAATGACATGGCTGCTTAGGTGGCGGTACTTTGTGCTCAAGACCTTCTCTGGAGAAGGTCTCGTCAACAAAACATTTATTTTCAAAAACGAATCTCGGCCGTAGATCTCACATCTGACTTTCAAACTACTAAGGTTTAGGTCATCAAGACTTGAACCCTTGTACCTCATGACTACCAACCATGCCCCCCAAGGTGGCCTTTCATCACCACCTACTCCATGTATCCCAAATCACTTGGGATTGTATATATACACTTCCTACTCTAACTCCACATGCTGTAGTAAATTTTTCAAAGCCATGTTGAAGGCTTAGAGCTCATTTTTTCGGCATTTTATCATCTTTTCGTGCACTTAAGCACGTAGTGTATTAGAATTGATATTTATTAGGTGTTGATATATGGGTTCGACTTTCTGCACGAGTGATAGTGACAATTCTTGGATTTTCACGTACGGCCGAGGCATGTCGAAAGAAATTTGAGATAGGTTTCAACATTACAAGGAGGACAAACTTGCTAACTTGATTACATAAATTGTCCACCATGAATGTAAGTTTTGTTATTTGATTGATCATTGGTGGTATCAAATCGGTTTCGTTATGAAACATATGAGTGTACAACACTAGTTGAGGAGGACAAGAAAATCTAACAAATGCTAATGAAGATGAAATTCAACCGGTCACTACCATTCAATCCGCATTATCAAGTGCCTCAAAAAAAAAAAAAAAAAAAATCAAATCCAAGATCTGCATTACTATTTTTGAATAACATTGAACATAATATGACCATGGCATGTTTTTATACTATTTAAAGTAAAATAAACCATCAAAATTATTAGTCTGCGGCACAAGTCGATAATACAATTAATTTGAAGTTTACTCAATTTGCCATACATAAGCATATTGATTTTTATGAAAAGAAAAATTGTTGATGTATCTTCATACAATGTGAATGTAGAAAATTATGATTATTTATCACAAAAAAATTTCACCATTAGGTGAGCTTCTCTTCACCGGTGGACATCACCGCTAAACTTCTCCTCTTGGTGTTTAGACTACAACCGGTCAAGACTCCTTAAGAAATTGTTTATTGCATTTAATTCTTCTCCGGCACATTCACCATTTGCCTCATATAACCATGTCTTGGCCAAGCATTCTTGACCGACCAGAGGCCTTCTCCACCGTTGTGTAGACTGGCCCTAAAGATCATTGATTCAAAATTGTCTAAAGTCTCAATTGTAAGGATTATTTGGAAACTTAAACCCACCTAAAAGATCCTTGATTCAAAATCATCTAAATTTTCAATTGTAAGGATTAATTGGAAACTTATCCAACCGTTGGGAGCTTAAATTTGACTATGTCCTGCAAAGATTTGAAGCGTTGATTCTTCTTCATTTGCGAGATTATAACAGTCGAAGATATTTTTTGGGGAATTTTAAAAACCCGGTTCGTGTTTTAAAGATCTTCCGGGGTTGATGGGGAGAGAGAAGTTTATTTACCGCTACGTCGAAAATGATCGTAACCCCTATACATGTTTGTAGAGAGACTCGGAAAATTTAGAGGTAATACAATACCACGCGGATGGAATTGACTAGGAACCATCATCATTTTCTAGCATAAGTCACGCTCTCAAGCATAAACCACTCTCCCTCATTATCAAGTACTCCCTCCGTCCCATTTATATTGTTCAATAGGTTCTCTCAAATCTACATTGCAAGGTAGAATGAGAGAACCTACGTGACAATATAAATGGGATAGAGGGAGTATAATTTTCTAGATATAATTTTGAATAATAAGGCTGCCCCTATTATCAAGATACCGTATGTTCTAGAATGTTCATTTTTTTTAGTTACTTTTGACCCAATAAAATGTCTATATTATCGATTAGGGAAACAAAACCGCACCCCCTTTCCAAAAGTATGTGCCATCTCTCATGCATTGGGAACATGGTTCCTTTTTCCATGGCCGAGGGACACCGCGAAAATTTTGAAATTCTGATGCGCAAACATGGGAATGATTTTCAAGGCAGAAACACTCGGACCATGTTTCAAGATGCCGAGAATGGATCCCAGGCAGATTTGTTGTTGTCCAGTCTGTATTCGTGATCTTTGATATTTCCTGCTTTTGAGACGGCCACGAGTGGAAATTTTGATGATGTGGGGGGGCTTCGCTCATTGGCACTATAACATAATGTTTATTAACCCCTAAATTCCCTTGTTGCAAAACGGTGTAAGTCACAGAATTTGACCTTCCTTCAGATTAAGCTCAAAAAATCTCAATCTAAACATTATTTTAAATATTCAATCGTAAGATCTCAAAGTTCACTTGACATTCTTCTCACATACCAAATTTGAACCGTTCATTCTTCCTCATTTGTGAGACTATAATGGTAAAAGCTTTCATTACAACTGGGGAGCTAGCTAGATCGGTCCGTTCGAGAAGGAGTTAGAACAACCATGATTGATCAACCATGTTAGATTGTTGTTATTGTCCGTGTTACTGGTCCCAGGAAATCATTTTAGCTCCGCCACGGCGACATTTGCTCGAGCTTTTATATCGTGTGAACGAAACCTCTCTCTGCATATCTGATTTTTGAGGTTGCTTAACCCTGGAACGTCGGAGCGGCCATTTTATGTCCGATGAACAGAACATTTTCACTGTAACCTATTATTGCGGGATGAATTTCATTCATGATTTTTGTAATTGGATTTATGAATGATAATAGCATATCATGGAATTTATTTGAGGTCATTTAAGGTATTTTCTAAGATCACATGTGGTATGAAAGTTGAAAGAATGGTTAAAAACAAGTCACCACACAGTGCATTTCTGCAACTTTTTCCTACTTTTATTAAGTCTCAAATTTAGGCAACTAAATGATCTCTTTTGAGTTCAAGCTCAATTCATAAAATGAATCTTACCAAGTCTTGTTTCTACTCCAAGTTAGAATTTCAAGAAATTCCTAATATCTAGTGATTTACTGACACCTTAAGTTTACATGCCTATAGGGTCTCTTTCTCAATTTTCAAATATAGCATGACACGAAACCATGGATTACACCATGCTATTCTTCACTACAATGTCCCCTTATTCCAAAAATTTCAGATTTTTTGAAAGTGATTTGTATTTGATATGAATTATTTTTGGTTTTTCTTTGAAAATTCACTTGAATTTCAAATCTTCCCAAAAAAATCTGAAATTTTTACAGCATATGAAAAGCATGTGATCACATCTACGAAAAATAAAATAAAATATTTTACTTTCAGGTAAAGTGGCGAAATGGAGGATTCAGAGTAAGACATATCAAAGTTCAGGCCACGGTTATGGGCTCCGACGTTCTAGGGTTAAAAGAGCAACTTGTAATCTCAATTGACACGTTTCTCTCAATTTCCACTCGTGGCTGGTTACGAACAATAATGTTCATGCACTTTGCTATCACGGTGAGTAATTGACTTGGTATTGTCTTGTTGCTATCACAAATCGACCACATCAATTAAGGTAGAAGTACCTAAAACCACCAGCACCCCCAGTATCAACCTATAGGTCTCCCCATAACTGCACCTAGCCTGAACTAGGATTGTCAGAACACTCAATTCAAACTGACCAATCAAAACAATAAAAAAGCTGGTGGTTTTGGGTCGAATCATGAATGGAAATTTGTACCAGCTAAGGTGGTTTTTGCATACCCTGTAGGTTGATTACTGGTCTTGCAGTACTTTACTGTTTGAAAATTTGTACTAATTCATGTGTTTTACAAAAAAATATTAAAAAATTACAAACCTTCCTAAAAACTATCTTGCCACCCCAAAAAATTACCCACTATAGATAGACCAGCTACAAATGGGCGAATTTTCTTATGTTGGTGGTTATGGGTACTTTGACCGTAGTCGCGGTAATGGCAGAGTGCATACACATTTTTTTAGTTCATAATGTCACACCTAACCTTTATACTATTTCCCTCATTCCAATGTAATACTAAAGAAGAAGAGGGTGAGCGTGAATAAAGTGTCCGTTCGACCTACCCTTGATGATATGCCCACATGACATAACAACAGTGGACAATGTAATACTACCCTATATTCTCTGCCTCTGATCTTGTCACCATGGGCTATAGTGGGTTGTATTCTATTATGATATTAAAATGACATTATCTCCACATGAAATACTCTCCTTGATTAATTGTAATATATTGGGTGAGATTTATTTTCAAGCATTTAGTTCAACCCTTAATACCTAAATTTTTGTAAAATCTGAATCGGTTTTTGAGGGTTTTGTAGAGCTTCTTTTTACCTCACTTTGAATATTATGATATCATAATAAATAAAGTAATCAATGGTGAAAAGTGAAACATGACTAGTGAATTAAGTTGTCTTTAAGATCTTACGGATGGATTAACTCTTAACTTTCCGGTTTCCAGAAATGTAATTTTCTTGTTCTTGTAAGAGAAGAAAAACTCATCCAACTTTGAAGTGATAATCTCACAAAAGAAAAAGAATCAACAGTTCGGGTTTAAAATGTGAGTACATTGTCAAGTTAGCTTTGAGATGTACGGTCGGAATACATTCATACCCTCATTAACCCCTAAAGGTCTGAGCGTGTCGTGGCGACGAGTAGAATACGGTGTATTTTGGTTGTATTTGGAGTGAATGCACACCTTTAATGGGGTTGAGTTCAAAGAAGAAGTTGACATTTGAATTAATGCGGTGCTAGTGAGCTATTACGATTCCAGTTTAGAGTTTCTTGTTGGTAGCAAATCCTAATTATACGACAGCGTACATACTATCCCCAAGGGACTTTTAAGGGTTAACCCCTATACGTCCATAGTGTTGAAAAGCGACATTTTGGATAAAGGGCTGAAACTCTCAAGAACCATAGATTCTTCATTCAAAGTTGATTTTGGACAAAATTGGTTGGGAAGGGTCCCAAATCATGTCTAGTTTGTGTAGTGAAATTCTTGTATGGGTTTATGGCATGCATTTTAGTGAAGGCAACTTTCGTTTTAGGGTTTTTTCAAACATAAGCCATGTTTTACTAATTCAAGCCAATTATGTGAAACCATAAACAGTCTTCATGAATTTCTTTTACATGCATATGATTTTAAGATAATTTCCAATTGGGAGATTCAAAATATTTCTAGTTGGAGAATTTTTGGTCCCATTTATTCTAGTATTTGAGTTGTTATGATGTCTCTAGAATAAAAAATTTGATAATATACATGATTTCTGTATCTCCTTCATCCACATTTGGATTCAAACTTCATTCATTGAGATTCTAATTTGAGCCTAGTTCTTGTGGTAAGAATATCTTCTTGAACTAAAATGTGAGGAATATATGAGATTTATATCAATGCAAGGGGTCTAGTTTTGGACAATTTTCCTTTTGTAAATGTTTTCGCACTTTTCACTATTGCAAGGCAGTATGAGAGCCAAGACATTTTTTTGATGAACTTTTTTGGTACAAGAGCTTCTTTGCAATGAAGGTGAACAACTTATTAGTTGGAGATTTTTTCATTGTTGTAGCTTTGTTGATAGAATTTCCACACCAAAGTGAAAATGATTAAATTTGTACCATGTTTGATAGTGATACATCATGATCTCGTAATTTTTGAGGCCTCATGACTCAAATTTTGGTTCACACAACCTACAACAAATCCATTGAAAGTTTGTATGGATGAGATCTAAGTAGCTCATCTTTATTTTCATCTATGACACTCTTTTTGAAAATGTTTTTTTTGTCCAAAAGTACCCAAAGATGTATAAGTGTTAAGATTTTTTTAAAACGAGGAGTAAACTTCTTACGAATACCGTAGGTTGATAACAGCTTCCGTAGTAATTGTTAAAAAATAAAAAATCAAAGTGAATGAGAAATTTTTGTGTGGGGAAAAAAATGCATGGAAGAAATGGAACTTTTCTAACTATAGCATGTTCCACGTTGAATTTTTAAGATTGATTAACCACGACGTATTTGTGTCCTCCAAACACGCACAAAAAAAGGTGAATTTAAATGGGGACAGGGAACTCAGGACTGCAATCGGTAGGAACTGTCTTGGAGATGAACTTAGAAGCGCCCTCAATTTGTCGAATATTTGAAAGCCTTCTCAAACTTTTGAACATTCATGCCAAAAAAGACTAAAAAATTACTTGCCAAAATAATCAACTCTAACACTGAGAAAATTGCTACTACAGGGCATAAATTGGACGTTACACTAGAAATTCCATTTATTATCATCTTCTACATGTTTTACTAATTACCTCTCTCTCTCTTTTTGTCTCTATTGGCTTTTCTGTCTTTGATATTGCGGTAGCGAGAGCGTATCGTCAAGAATATAGAACATGAGGATTTGGGAGCATGATTAAATATTCATTATCTTGTATGGAGTTACGGTGCCCATCTATCTCCTTGCGCCGTTCGCCATTCTTGCTTGAATATTGATCGAATGCCAATCAATTGCAGCAACAACGATGTCTGGATGTCCGTTACGGAGGATCGCCATTGTAACCTATTATTAGTTTTAGAATGAGCATGTTGGCGGGACTCAAGTACCATAGGAATATTCCAATTTTGCAAATATCATCTGTTTGAACAACTAAGAAAAAACAATTGCTTTTTCAGAATCTCCTTGTTGAGATGCATTCAAAGTATATAGTTATTTTTATCGTATAGAGTTCAGAAGAGGTGCAACATAATTTTGAAGTTACTCTTAGAAATTTTTGGAACCCCCTAGCCCCCCACCACATGAATTAGTTTGAGCATCCCCAATGGTTCCGCGCCATTGGGATGCGCTAACAGATAATGGCGAGGGACGTACCCGAGCGTGGAACAAAATAGAGGGTTTTGGCCCCAATGGAAGCTCGCTACAGAGCCCCCCAAACGGCCTTGGTGTGGTGACGTGGCAGGGCCGGGCCGTTCAACATGCCCTTGTGGCTGGGGAGGGTGGGGCCTTGCATTTGTGATCGGGTTCGTCGTGCTTTCTTTCTCATCAAAGTCCCTTCCCGCCTGAAGAGCTGCCATCATGGCGTTGACTACGCAATAGAGTGTGGAAAATGTTTTCCTGCAACTAGAGAAAACTTGGCGTGAGCGGGGCTGCAATAGAGTGCCGCGGAAAGGTGGAGGGAGGGGTGGCGCAGCCATTGGGGTCCTGTTTTAGTGCGGGCCCGCCAATTACCGTTGCCAAGGGCCGTTCGCGTGGCTAATGGGGATGCTCCTATTTGAATGAATATAAGCCAAGCCGCTATCAACCTACAATAAATGGAAGGAATGCTAAGCACACAAAATGACACTTGTGGGTATATAATTTTAAAATGGCTGCAGCCATGATTGTGAAAAGAGTCGGTGCTAAAGTATGGACCATAAGGTCACATTACTGGATGGAAGACTTTTTGACCTTCTTTGACTTTGTCACCTCCAAGACCAAGTCATTACATGAGAGTTTCTTAAATTTTAATATTAGGAATGACCATACCAAAAGACGATCATTAATTCTTTCAGGGATGATAGAACTCAATTTCACCCTTTTCGAATTTGTAATGTGAAAGAGGGTCAACTATTTAAACCTCTATTTTCAGATGCCCTTCTTAAAAACACGTGAAAATAATCAATGAAAGTACATTCTTTTAAATTTATCTAAAATCATATATCTACTTCGAGCTATGTTGGTTTATGTGCATTAGTTAACTTTATTTTTATAGGACTTAGAGTATCTCTATCCATATATTATGATATGACACAACAAGATGGAATAAGGCTGTAAGAGACCGGGTCTTGCAAAAGTTATCAAAATCATCTTCCTGTGATATGATAACCATTGTTCCTTGTCAAAAGTATCAAAAGGAAAGATCCATGCCGACAATGAAGAGAAGAGACAGCCAAATGCCCAACCTCAATTGGAAGCAATGTGTCTTTGCCCATATGATGCCTAGAAGACTCAAACATGTTAGTAGGATTTGGCCTCTTGTTAGGGACATAGGCTCTGGAACCTTCTAGAAGGAAGTCTCTAGAAGTCTCTAGAAGTCTCTGGAACCTTCTAGAAAGAAAGTCTCTAGAACCTTCTAGAAGGAAGTCTTTAGAACCTTCTAGAAGCTAGTCTCTGGAACCTTCTAGAAGCATCCTAGCTGGTAGAAGTTCTAGAAGCATCCTAGCTGGTAGAAGTTCTAGAAGCATCCTAGCTGGTAGAAGTTCTAGAAGCATCCTAGCTGGTAGAAGTTCTAGAAGCATCCTAGGTGGTAGAAGTTCTAGAAGCTTCTTGGGTTCTAGAAGTATATATAGGAGTCGAGCTGAAGAGTTCTTCAGTCTCGACAACGCATCTCTTGGAGCTCTAGCTCACCTCTCTTGGTGTTTTTCGTGTACTCTTCTTGTTAATCCAAGCTCTTGTCAGTTTTCTTTAGTTTCCAGATATTCATGTCATCTGTTTTTGTGTCCCTGACAGTTTGTCGAGACTACCTTCTCACAGATATCAAAGCTAGTCCCTTCATGTTGGAGAGAGTGGATTACCTCTTTTCTTGGAGTCTTGAGGCGTTTTAGAGGTTGCGGAGTACCCTCCTTTAAACCAATATTGATCTGTTGTCAATTTTTTTCTTTTCGTTTGTAGATTTGGTCAAAGATCAAGACGTCAATATGGCTGAAAATTTGGAATCCAAATTGGACGCCATCATGAATGCTCTTGCTACGTTATCACAGAGACAAGCGGAGATAGAAGGAGCCATGACAAGACTTCACAATGATGGAGCATTCGGGATAACATCATCCAGGATTCACCAGTCTCAAGCAACTACACCGGAGGAGGCGACTACACCTTTAGTTCAATAAAACCCAATGATTCAACAACGGAAGGAGCCTAGAGTTAGTCTTCCTGACAAGTTCGACGGAACGCGTTCCAAGTTTCAAGGTTTTGTCAACCAAATCAGGTTGATAACTGTTTTACAACCTGAACGATATCCGACGGAGGAGGCGCGTGTTGGACTTGTTGGAACTCTGCTTATAGGACAAACTCTGTCGTGGTTTGCCCCCTTGTTCGAAAAACGATCGCCAATTTTGAGCAACTTTGAGGCGTTTTGGAAGATTTGCGAAGCATTTGGCGAGCATGTGAGTTCGATGGGCTACAACAAAGATCCGATCGCTACGACAAGGGACGCGCGCTCGCGTCGATCTTCACGATCGGATTTGATAAATCAAGCAGTGACATCAATGGGGCGAAGAAGCGTTGGTGAGTCGAGTTTTATTGGGGTTTGAGGATGATGTGAAGGACCTACTTTTATCCCTTCCTGATCCGCAAACGCTCAACGAAGCCATTAGCTAAGCCGTAAAAGTGCGACAACCGTTTATTCCAGGCGTCGTCAAGACCAGGCGTCCAAAATACCAAACGAATCGCTACACCACGTGTATGTTGGCAAACAATTTGAGTTCTCATTCGGAGGCGAAGCCACGCAAATCGACGCGCACGTGTCGAGAGCTCTTACTCCGAAGACAAGAAGAAACGGCGTATGGAAGAAGGACTGTTTATCTGCTGCGGAGAAGAAGGCCACAAGGTTGAAATTGCCTCAAGATTAACCGAGCATTGTTAAGACTAGGAGTGCGGTGATCCCGGAAAACGACGATCCCAACCACAAGAGGGAACCGTCGGGTGGGCGATTGAACGCCGCGACAACAATCGAGTTCCTCTTCTCCGCCTAACCCGCCCATTGTTTTACAATTCGCTGTCTCTTGGTCCTCAAAAACACAAAACTTTAGCGCTATTAGATTCGGGAGCATCTACTTGTTTTTAGATGAAGAATCTCTAAGCGTCACGAGATTCGATTCGCCAATGTAAATCCAAGCCTGTTCACGTAGAGGTGATAGATGGACGACCTTTATTGTGCAGCGTGTCACCCATTAATCGCACTATAGAAGTGGCGTTTAAGGACCATAGTAGTTACGTTGTTTTTAATGTCATTAGAACCCCGTCAAACCCCGTCATCCTAGGTCTCTCCTGTTAGAACAACATAACCCTACCATAGATTGGAAATTGCGGAAAATGACTTTTTCCAAAGAATATTCCAAGAGCCAACCTAGTAGACATCCCAAGATAGGGAAAACATTGTTTATTGGAGCAAAGGACGTTTGACGATCATCCAAAGCATGAGCACCCTTCGTCATCTACGCATTTCAACTAAGACGGAGAAGAGTTCGACGGCAAGATACCAGGAAGAATACAAGGATTTTGAGGCGTGTTTCGAGAAGAAGAACGCGGACATGCTACGGAAAGATCGGCCATACGACCGCGCTTATAGACTCGCTAGAAGGAAAGACAACCGCTTTTTGGCCCAATCTACAATCTCTCTCAAACGGAGTTAGCGGAGCTGCGAAAATACATTGACGAGAATCTAGCGAAGAACTTCATTCGTCATTCAAAGTCGCTAATGCTGGCAAGACCGATCTTGTTCGTAAAGAAGAATGATGGCTCCGCGAACGAGCGTCGTGGACTATCGAGGCCTCAACAAGGTAACTAAGAAAAATCGTTTATTCTACTACCTCGATCTCTAGTATCTTGGAGCGGACTCCGGCGTGCAAAGATCTTTACAAAAATTGATCCGGGGAGCTTACAACCTCGACGGATCGAGGAAGGAGATGAGTGGAAGACAGGCGTCCGCATCAAGGTATGACCATTTTGAATATAATGTCAAATGCTTTTGGCCTTACCAACGCCCTTTGTTTTCCAACACATGATGAATGACATCTTTTCGGAGTACCTTGACGACTTTGTTGTCATCTATCTGGATGACATCTTGATATTTTCCAAAAACGAAGAGGAGCACGAGAAGCACGTTCGTTTAGTCCTCGAGAAACTACGAGAACGAGGACTCTACGCCAAGATGGAAAAGTGCCCATTCCACCAAACCGAGATGGAGTTTCTAGGGTTCATTGCGACTACAGACGGCTTGAAGATGGACCCCAAGAAGGTGGAAGCAATTGTATGCTTGGAGGTTCCGAAGACGGTTAGAGACGTACAATGTTTTCTTGGATTTGCTAACTTCTATCGGATCTTCATCAAGAATTATTCTTGGGTCGCTGCTCCACTCACCCGATTGACGTGTAAGAACAAGTTAGAATGGGGACCTCAAGCCGAACGAGCATTTCAAGATCTCAAGACGGCGTTTACTACGGCTCCCGTCGCTACACACTCGACTTTCAAAGGCCTTCTATTTGGAGACCGACGCTTCGATTTTCTTTGGGAGTATCTTTTGAGATGGGCAGACGGAGGCTTCATCCAGTTGTGTTTTATTCCCGGAAGTTCTTTACTGCGGAAATTAACTACGAAATCCACGATTAAGAACTCCTTGCCATAGTGGATTCCTTCCAAAGTGGAGACACTTTCTCAAGCGGCTAAGATCCGGTGACCGTATACACGGATCACAAGAATTTGGAGTACTTCATGTCGGCTCGAATCCTCGAATCGACGCTGCTCGGTGGAATATGTCGTTGTCGCGATTTGATTTTGTTATCACCTATCGGGCGCAGGAAGCAAGCGAGGACTATCGGATGCATTATCGAGGAGATCGTATCTCACGCCTAAGAGATGGAGAAGAAGCATTTGATCAACAATGCACCACATTGTTGAAACCGGAGATTTTAGAATTTCATATTTCTTTGCCGCCAATTGATGCGGACTTCCTCGACCAGGTACGCACTGTAACAACCAAAGATTCTTTAGCTCTTGAGATCAAGAAGCGTGCCGATAATGACAAGTTCAAGATGGAGTGAGATCTTTTGTATTTTGAAAAGCGACTATATATTCCAAAGGGACCAACACGACTTCGAGTTCTCCAATCTCGCCACGACTTTCAAGCAGCAGGACATTTTGGATACAACAAGACATTGGAGCTTATTTCGCAAGATTTTTGGTGGCCTCAAATGTGGAAGGATGTGAAGGAGTTTATCCTCTCTTGTGATATTTGTTCAAGGTCAAAGAACCCTCGGCATCGCCCCTATGGACCTCTGCAGCCGTTGCCTATTCCGCATCGACCATGGTCTTCAGTTTCCATGGACTTCATTACGGACCTGCCGCCTTTAAACTCGTTCGACAACATCTTTGTTGTGGTGGATCGGCTTACAAAGATGGCGCATTTTATTCCTTGCGAGAACATCATCGTCGGCGAGGACACAACAAGACTTTTCGATAATGTATATCGTTATCACGGCTTTCGAGATGACATCGTGTCGGATCGAGGAACTCGATTCGTCTCCAAATTCGGAGATCTCTTTTTGAGATTTTGAAGGTGGATATCAAGCTTTCTTCAGCCTTTCATCCTCAAACTGACGGTCAGACGGAACGGGTAAATCAAGTCTTGGAGCAGTATCTACGCTGCACCATCAACTACCAGCAAGACGATTGGACCGAATATCTACCGTTTGCCGAGTTTGCCTACAACAACACGCTTACGCGTCGCCTCAACAAACACCGTTTTGCCAATTATGGATACCATCCGAAACTTGATTTGTTAAATCAGGTGGCCAATAACAACCCAAAGAAGGCTTTGTGAGAGGCAAACTATCGGAGCTTCAAGCTACGTTGCGACTTCAATTACAAACTGCCCAAGAGTCTTACAAGGCGTCCGCAGATAAATTTCGGAATAAGGCACCCACTTTCAAGATTGGAGATAAGGTATGGATGCTTCGACGAAACATCAAGACCAAGCGGCCATGTGACAAGTTGGACTATCGAAGATTGGGGTCGTTTGTCATCGAGAAGCAAATCAATCCAGTGGCGTACCAGATAGTGCTACCAGCTGCTATGAAGGTACATTCGGTCTTCCACGTGTCCTTGTTGGAACCTTATCGAGAGTCTACTTTTCCTGGAAGAGTGCAAAGCCCGCCACCTAGTGTCGAAATCGAGAACCATGAGGAATACGAGGTAGATAAGATACTAGATTCACGGCGAAGATGGGGAAAATTAGAATACCTCGTGTATTGGAGCGGCTACGATATTAATGAACGAACATGGGAGGATGCTGAAAATCTCGCAAACGCGCCAGAGAAGGTACAGGAGTTTCATCAACGATATCCTCGTAAAAACCAAGCCGGTTCGGCGATAGCTTCTTTTCTCGACGCTTGCCCACCTGAGAACATAAAAGGGAGGAGTGCACCACAAAAATTCATAGTTGTTGTAGTTATTTTGTCTAAGATTGAGTAGAAATTTTCTAGTAGCCATAGTTTAGTCTTACGATATGGATAATCAAGAGATAGAAAGTATGCCGATTATGTCATCTCAACCAAAGAAACTCACGAAGACGACCTCGAGATGAAGAATCACTGCATACTTATTAACGACGACGAAGGATACCAAGAACCGATCGATCTGGTGATTGTATTCGAAATGGAGCTGCGTTCAATGGTGTGCGGAAAGGCGTGTTTGCGGGGACAATTTCACAATGAAGACACGGAGGTTCACGCTTGGTCGGAAGTAGAAGGCGTGGGCGCTCCGTTGGCTTCGAGGACCAATGAACCACTTACCTCGTGAACAACAATTGGAGTTCATTTGCAGGCGTGATGCGGCGAGATCTTCATTTTTCTGCGTTGGTATTAACTCACAACAAGCATTCTTCCGGAGACCTCGAAGCTAAAAGGAGGGGTGATGTTAGGGACATAGGCTCTGGAACCTTACAGAAGGAAGTCTCTAGAAGTCTCTAGAAGTCTCTGGAACCTTCTAGAAAGAAAGTATCTAGAACCTTCTAGAAGCTAGTCTCTGGAACCTTCTAGAAGCATCCTAGCTGGTAGAAGTTCTAGAAGCATCCTAGCTGGTAGAAGTTCTAGAAGCATCCTAGGTGGTAGAAGTTCTAGAAGCTTCTTGGGTTCTAGAAGTATATATAGGAGTCGGTGTGAAGAGTTCTTGAGTCTCGACAACGCATCTCTTGGAGCTCTAGCTCACCTCTCTTGGTGTTATTCGTGTACTCTTCTTGTTAATCCAAGCTCTTGTCAGTTTTCGTTAGTTTCCAGATATCTTGTCATCTGTTTTTGTGTCCCTGACACCTCTCCTTAGGGGAACATACTTATGAACACTTTGACATACGAGAAATGATGTTACCTTCAATGATGTAAAGTGGAATAAAGAGAAGGTAGAGCTCTACGTGCGAATGGGACTCATTGATTATGAGAAGTTAGTGCGGCCCAAAGCTAAAAAATCTTGTATCAAATACCCAAAGAAGGAGGAAGAGTTTATTGAGCAATTCAAAGAAAACTTGTGTATGAAAGGAGTTATTAGTACCTTGGAGAGAGAGAGAGAGAGAGAGAGAGAGCCATCTTTAATGGCGCCTCGTAAACTCCTTTGCAGTTAGATCATTGGTAAGTTAGGTCCCCTTTATAAGCTTTTCCTCTTAGCCCAAACCTTGGTCCAGCTTTGCCACACATAGTAGAGAAAGCGTTCGTTCTTTAAATTTGCAATAGAGGGATCACTTTTTTTGTGTAAAAATTAATAATATCAAAAAGTAGTCCGAAAGTGCAAATTGACTATTAGATGACTAAGAATATGTAGGTGGGTAAGATACTTACTCACAATCAAAATGGACAAGCTGTAATATAAGTGGATAAGTGAATAAATAATCAACTTACATTACTTTAGAAAAGTGGTATGGCCAACTTTAACACTAGACCAAAACATTTCGTCCTTTGAAGTGTTATGGCCAGGCTTGCTCAACCTTTCACCTTGGTAAGCCAAGAATTGAGTCCCAAAGTGGGAAGGTTTTACACTCCACGTTAGTAGGCCCTTGGAATCACTATTTGGGCCCTCTTCGAGCATAATTGACATCCAAGAGTTAATGGCATCAAACCCACCCTGTCCCCCGTCCTTCCTGATTTCTGACTTTCAGCAGAGAAAATTGAGGAAGGTGAATCTGAAGAATCACAAACTGGGTCAAACAAGCATTCAGTCTCCCTGCATATCAAAAAGTGACGGATGTTTGGAGAACTCAGGAACAGGGCCCAAATTCCGGATCTAACCTAGAAGTTACATCAGTCATAAATACAGTAGAGCAGGTTTTACTTACAAAAACCAATCCTAAGTTTCACTTGCCCTGCGCAGTAATTTTGATCACGTAAAATCAAGATTGAAGAAACTGGGCAAAGGGAGCACTGTGATCATTCATGTGAATATTCTATGGAATGAACACTGTTGATCATAAACTAGAAATTTAAACGTCCTCGTTAAAATAAGTTAGAGATTAAGTGGAAGTTAAATATGAGCATGCATACAATCGTATATATATGGTTATGAGGTCACCTTGTGAGCGCGTCCGTATTCGAAATGGAAGGGAAGGTTCATTCATCCATTTAGGCATTCTGACAATGCAGGGGCCGGCACCGTGGAACAAGGGGTGTCAGAAGCACCAACGATTACAGGAGAAAGCTAAAGCTCCCTTCACAGCTTTCCCGTTGCTGCAGAGTGCAGACCAGACAGACTGGTAAGGGGAGGGAGTCGGGCTTGCTTGTGCAGCAGCAGCCGTGATGAAAGCCTGGTCGTGTCGTTGCTCCTGTGGCCTGTCCTGTGCCTGTGGGACCAGACTTGGACTCGCTCTTCCACTGCTCCAGCCTCGATATTATTATTATTCCCGACCTTCAATGCTTCTGCATCGGGTCCAGCGCCATGGCCTTCATTCAATCGCTCACCAGATGCCGCATCGTCAACTAGGTGCTTTCCACGTAATGTTGGATTGTTTCTCCGCAAACAGGCAAGACCCAGTTCGTGAGTGTCAGAGCGAAGTAGTAGACAATAACAAGTTCGAACGATTGCAGCAGCTGGATGCTTCTTCTTCCTCATCCCTTCCTCTCCTTCCTGCAAGCAATGCTAGTTGTTCTACTCTGCTTCTAATCTCCACAGGTACTGACTATTACTGTCGGGAAGGGATTAAGAGTGCCTGCAATATTATTCTAGTTTAATCACAGCAGATTTGCTTGTGCACATGGTGGAAGACTTTTCGACCTGAAAAAGGCTGGTTTTGCATTAGAAAGACCACGACGCATAGGGCTTTGAAGTGGCCTTGCTGATCGTGCAATTATTGAGACGAGGCGGAGCCGGAGGATGAGGAAGAGGAGTGTACCTTGATAAAATTCTTTTGTCTCTGTTTACTCCAGATCGCGAGGATACCTCGTCTTCAGCACTTCGGTAGGGATGCAGATGATCGAAGTGCTCGGCGCTTCATTAGAAGTGGAGTGTGTAGCCATGGCCATGGCCATAGCCAAGAGCAGGTAGTACTTTTTAGCAGGGCACGGACGGGTTCGCGTTTGTGGTGAAGGAGACGGGTGTTGTGGACGTCTCTGGGAATGTCAGTGCGTCGAAAGGAGGAGGGATTTCAACGGTGGATGGTGCCGGAGCCACAGCCTGCTTGGAAGCTGAGAATTTCTGAGCAGCGCAGGATGTGGTTAAAGGCTGATAATTGACCAGGCTGGCGCTGCTCCAGGGTGAGAGAAGGGGAGGGAGGATGCACGGGGTGAACAAAAGAGGGCTGGAGCCGGGCTGGCCGTCGCAAGGCTTGCGAGTGAAGCGCGCCAGTATCATCGCAGGGCGCCGAGGAGGTCCTAGTACGCCAGTGCCCAGTTGGAAGGTGTTTAACAACCAGCTCTACGACGGCATTGCGGCCGCAGCCGCTGCTCACGCCGCGGCCGGGCGGCCCACTCCCGTGTCCGCTCGCAAGCTCGCGGCCTCGCTGTGGGAACTCCAAGACCACCCTCTTCCTGCCTGTCTCTGCAGCCAGCATTGGCTCAAAGGCGTCTCTGACATGTCCAGCCCTCGCTCCCAAGCCGATTCCTACTTCTCCCCTCGCAGCTGCAAGTTCGCCTATCAGCAATACGTAAAGGTCAGTAGAGCTTCCAATCCTTCCCATTGCGTGCGCTCTCTCATTCCAATTCAACTTCCCGTTCTTTCAGGACTTCAACGAATACAGGCACATCGGCATGATCTTTAAACTCATCCAAATTTTGCTTTTCACAATGTGATCAATGAAAATGGTGCCAAAGCACTTCAATCATGCACTCTACCGATCTGCCAGAGGCTACGAAATGAGTGTTCAAATTTGACTTTGACTAGGTCACATGAGGACTTTCGTTTGTATGTTTTACGCTGATCTTCATTGAGAAATCGGACCCGGTAGAGAGGAAGGACGAAGTACTGCAGAGGTTCATGGAATTGGCTGGGATGGTAACAGGGAGGGGCGGAGCAGGGGAAACGGAGTGGGAGTTTCGGGAAGCATTTTGCAACCGCGCATACACATGTACACCACGGAGAGAAGGGCGATGGACATGTCACTCTGCCATCTGCATCAATTCAGGTGCCAATTTCAATTCTCGTACCGTGCTGAATGTTAGTTACTAGACCTATTTCTTTCTGCTCACTCCAATCTTCGTCTCCAGCTTGACGGTCAAAGACATCATCACCAGCACTCGCCTGCGTACTCTACCCGCTCTGGCCATAAAAAGTGTGAGACAATGACCACGTCAAGTGAGCTTCTGAAAGTCTTAAGCCGCATACGCATTCTCGAAGATCAGCATAATCACAGCTTGAATGAAGCTGCAGCATTGAAAATTGAGTTAGAGCAAGCTCGTGCGCGAGTACAGGACCTGGAGCAGACTCAAAAATCCTCACGGCGAGAAATGGAGAACATGCTAAAGAAGGTACAAGAAGAAAAAGCAAGCTGGAAAGCCAAGGAGCAGGAAATCGTGCAAGCAATGAAAGATGAATTGGAGGACGAGCGCAAGGTAAGACGAAGGCTCGAAATCTCTAACCGCAAAATGACAAAAGACCTCGTGGAGGCGAACATGGCTACAGCGAAAGCGCTTCACGAGCTTGAAGCGGAACGTAAGAACCGGCAGCTGATGGAAGATGTATGCGATGAGCTAGCTCGCGAGATCGGGGACGATAAACAAGAACGAGAAGAGCTGAAGCGCGAGTCGGAGCGAGTTCGCGATGAGCTCGAAGAAGAGCGGCGGATGTTGCAATTAGCGGAGGTTTGGCGGGAGGAGCGTGTACAGATGAAGCTCAGTGAAGCCAAAGTGGCCCTCGAGGAAAAGAGCGCCGCGCTCGACGTCATGCGCGCTGAGCTCGAAGCTTTCTTGCGAGGAGGCAATGCTAATGTGCAAGAAGCCGAGGTCCTAAGAAATGTTATCACGGCCATGCACCCGCGCGGGCTTGTGGCCTCTTTCCCGCCTCTCACTCTCAACCAAGCCGCCTCCCCTGACAACGACCTCTACAACGACGAGGGCCAGTACTGGGGAAACCCGCTCGACTCTCAAGAACGATGGGAAGAGGATAGCGACGGCGACGTCGTTGAAGATCATCGCGAAGCGCAGTTAGCTAGAATGCACGCTGCTAAAGAGTCCCTCGAGAGCGGCTCCGATTATGTGAGCGAATCGCATGCTTCCGAGGAAGACGATGATCTTCTACATGACGATTCTCATTATGAGAACGGCAACAGCACCGTCCATGCTCAAGATCCCGAAGACAGCGTCGACGAATACGCACACACAGATGAGGTATCATAGCATCCTCCACACAAAAACTTTCCTCGCATTAGATCAATTATCAGTAACTCTCTCTTCGCTCTTTCACAACATCCTTTTCATCTAAAACCTCGAAACCACTTCATTCTCGAAATATCGTAATTCCAGTTGAAAACTCCATTCAAACTCGAAACCTGCTCTGAGTCTTGACACGAACCAGCTCTAACTTTATGAAGTAGCATAAGGTCTTCCTTACTATCTTCTCCTCAGTCTCTTAATTCACTTCCATAATATCCTCTCCGTTTACAATCTCGAAACATCTAATCTCATGCTGTTGTCATGTCTCTTAGAAACATTAACCTCCTAACCTGCTCTGATACTCGACATGAACTAACAACATTTCTCTTTTCTTAAATCACTTTCATAACATCCTCCTACTTCGTAACCACTCCATTCTCGAGCTGCTGTGAATCTTCTAGAAAGCTACATCAAACTCCGATTATGGATAGAAATGAATAAAGTAGCCGAATATCTCTCTCCAGATCCTCAAGTCACTTCCAAAACATCCTCTCCTTAAGATCCTGAATCTTTTACTCAAAGTCTGTTCTTAATCTCGACATGAAGTAGCATCTTCAGATCCATAAGTTATCTCCTTCAAACAATTTTTAAACCAATCCAATCTCAAGCTGTTGTAATTCTTCACATGTCTACTTTAAAAACTCCAACCCTCTTATTCTCGGCTTGAAATTGATGAAGCAGCATAGCATAACATCTCTCTCCAGCTTCTCAAACCACTTTCATAACATCCTCTCCTTATAGACTCTAGATCCTTTATTCAAAGTCTGCTCTGGTTCACCTTTTTTTAACATCCTCTCCTCGCACCATTTCCAAACCACTCTGATCTTAAGCTGCTGTAATTCTCCACAAAGCATTGAAGATCTCTGACGATTTCTGACAATGTGGTGCTTGCGATGCGACAGGACATAGTGGCATTGAGCAGGCCAAACGGGCATCACATGGAGAAATGGAGAGAAGTGGAGGAACAACAAGCACCACGGCATTCACTTTCAAACGGGCACAGCGTTTCCTCGCCGCAACAAAGAAGCTCCCCGGACAAAGGCAACAACACGCACATCATCCGCGGCATGAAAGGGCACATGGAGTGGCCCAAGAGCAACATCGACGTCGCCATGCGCTCCAAGATGTTCGAGAGCAACCTCGAACGGCAACAACAACTGATTCGTAACAGATGATATATTCTTCTTCATTGAATGAATTGATTGTATAATGTGGACTCTTCTTTCTTTTCTTTCCTTCTTCCTTTATGGTAGGTTACTTCATTAGTGGAATCAAATATGCTTGCACAAAGTGACAAGCATGGGTTGAAGTTTCGTTTTTCCTTTATGTACTTGGGTGTGGCTGCGGCCGTTCATTCAAGTTGTACACAATCAGTGAGTGTAAGACCAGGATTATTCTCTTTCTTTCTTTTTCTCTTTAGTAAGCTTTTCTTTTGGGGGTTTTGTTTGTGAATGTGATTTCTAACTTGGGTACATACATTGATAAGAATTGCTTGATTATGATTGTATAGGATAAAATACAATCATATTTATTCATTGTTTTTTAGATACGGTAGTAATTTTGTATGCTTCTTGTTGGATGGTATGTGGTGGACATGTTACATTGATATTGGAACATTTCTGGAAGAATTTAAAAAAATTGTACGACACTCTAATCCCATTATGATATCACCCCTCTATGATATCACTTCTTTGGAGTGTGTAATGTAGAGATGCCCACTTTAGCCTTCATTCTTGGAACATATACCAAATGTGAAATTATAGAATGTGACATGTAGAGGGGATTAGAGTGTACATGAATGCTTGAATTTTTCATGCTTGTACTTTCTAACCATGAACTATAAGTTCCTTGTATTGCAGTATCTACAATTTCTATTGCGTATTAGATACACTTTGAAATTCATGTTAATATAATTCTTTTTAGATTTTTGAGGTATCCATATCACTGTCAATCAATTATAACATGACATATTTTATTCTTCTTTGGGCATAATCATTTGCAAAGAAAATTATGGACACAATGTTGTGGTATAACCTTCAACTTGTGAGAGCACAAAGGTTATGCATATGCTTCCTATTATAATCGGGAAGGCAAATCCAAAGGCATTGTTTGAACATGTGCTGCTAGAGTTGGTGAAGTGACAAATAGAAGGCATTAATGTGATAAGTGAAGTGGATTCTAGAAACAGAATAAATAGTGCAGATTTAGGTTGAAGATTCCAAAAGATTGATACAAATAGACATTAGAGAGCTTGATACGGCCCACTCCCTTTGTTCTACTCATCACCATTACAGGCTGAGTTGCATACAACCCACTCCCCTCTGTGCTATGATGAGTAAGGCTGTCTGGTGTACGTCCTAATGGCAACCGTCCTAACAGGTATGATCACTCTTATTGGAACAGATTCCAACACCCTCCCTTGCTTAGTTATTCGCCTGGACTAAGCGTTCTAATAAGGTCAAGATGGTGAAGTCGATCGGGAGGTCGTTGAAGGAAAAATATGCCGACCTTTTTGATAGATTGTTTGCCTGGCAGGTTGTGTTGCTCGGATGCTGGGGTTTTGGACATTGGCTCTAATAGAAGGCGGAGTGGTTGGTTAAATTCTTCGAGCGCTGCTTTCTGAGTTCATTGCTGGTGGAGAAAGTGCGCAGGGAAAGGGAGAGGCTGGACTCATCTTCCAGCCGGCTCACGAGTCTTCCATGTTGTTTGCGTGATCTGTCGTGGTTTAGAGCCTGGAAATAGGAGGAAGAGCCGCCAATTGTTCTGGTGCTCTGTAATTTTATTGCACCCTTGTAGACTATTGTCCAGCTTCACGGCTTCGGCCAATTTGCAACGAAAAAATAATCATTCTTGAATACCTTTTGTGATTGATGATGCTTGTTGTGTTGCTCTCGATTAATGTGGAGTAGCTCCAGCTTGCTTCTTAGAGTTTCGAATATTGTCCTTCTTGTGGCCTTTGTCAGGATGTCTGCAACTTGTTACATGGTGGGCACGTATCCGAGAATGATCTCGCCAAAGGCGACCTTCTCGCGAACAAAGTGGTGTCGCACTTTGATGTGCTTTGTCTAGCTGTGGAAATTAGCGTTATGCACGAGGTTTAAGCACCCCTGATTCTCACCAAGTATCTTCGTTGGCGTGCTTTTGTCCTGCAAGTTCAATTCGCAGAGCAGGCGTCTAAGCTACACAACTTCTTTCGCCCCTTCGGTTGTCGCCATGTATTCGCTCTCAGTCGAAGATAATGCAAGAAAAGGCTCTGTCTGTTGTACGTCCTAACGGCAACAGTCCTAACAGGTACGATCACTCTTATTCTAATAGATTCCAACAATGAGAGTGGAGTGCTTCTATATTGTACCTTAGGAGTTAAATCAAGTTAGAATTTAGAGTAGGATCCAACCAAAGATGAGTTAGTACTCTATACTAGTGTAGTGTAACGATTTGTGGACATGAACACTAACCCCTAAAGTTGAAATTGACCACCTTGTCGTCGACGTGCTTGTGTTACTTTTGCAAAAGCTGAAACTTTGACTCGATTTATCTCAAGATCCGTACAATGAAATTTGATTAAAATTGGTGTACATGCTAATTAGACAGTCATAAACAAGATCCTACACTTGGATTTTCCAAAATCAAATTGAAAATAACTTTGTTCGTGGATTTCAGATATAGCCATCTGGAGGTCACCGTAGAGCTCCTCATTTAGGAGGTTTGAGAACATTGTATACATGGCAACTTCGTGACAGGCATGAAGTACTTTCTTGGCATAAGAATTCATCATGGACTAGTGTAGTTGAATACTCCTATCACTAGCTAGCCTCCTATACCACTGTTGTTAGGTCCTGTGGGCATACCATCAAGGGTAGGTCGAACGGACACTTTATTCGCGCCAACTCTTACGGGTCTGGTGTTCTTCTTCTTCTCACTGGCTAGCCTTTGTCTGGCCTTCCCTCTGGCCTTCCCTCGTGTATTTGATCATCGTCATGAAACTTGCTCAGAAAGTTCAATGCATTTTTTCTTGCTCACCTCGTGGGGAGGATCGGAAGCTCATAATTCAGGGCGCATTGATCCCCTCTCTTTCTCTCTACACTAGATTACCGAAAACCTAGAGATTTTATGACAAAATGGCACAGCTTCCATGGTGTTCACAGCCTTTTCTCCAAGTCATAGGATCCCAATGTGAATAAAGTGCAAGCAGAGAGAGAGAGAGGAAGCTGACGATATAAAGTGGTCTCTTTTGGTTTTCTTCTCAAGATCAAGCTGCCATTCCTCATTCTCTCACTGTTTTCTCCCGGCCTTCCCTCGTGATATACCTCATGAAACGTGCTCAGAAAGTTCAAAAAAGTTTCTTGCTTGCTCACCTCGTGGGACGGTGGGAGGGGAGCGACTTTCAAAAACTGTACGATATGATGAACGACGAAACAGTAACTGTTCCGAAAAGGATCAGAAGAGAGAGAGGCTTAGAGAGGAGACCTCTACTAGTCAAAAGTGTAGTTGTTTCTCCAGCTTCAGTTCAGATGTATTCTCGCAATCGGTAATACATTGATTTCTTAAAGAAAAAACATCATCTCGTTTTTGAATTCAATATTCCATTCTATGTCGGCATTCAACTATGTAAACATCCATCTCATCCACGTCCACATTCATCCGGTCAAGTCCAGAGTCTGGGACCCAACCAGTAAGTAAGTTGGTTAGCGCCTCCCATGACCGAACAAGAAACTCGACCTTGAAAACGAAGGCGATTTACAAACTCCATTTGCAGTTTTCTAAGCTATGGTATTAGGGTTCCATCTTTCTTGCATTTGTGGAACATGGTCCACATTCTCATCGATTTATTTCCAGTGAGAGCCTCATTGTCAACCTTACTGGAGAAAGAAAGGAAAGAAGCATTGAGACTTTTGACTTAGACCAGAATGCGCACATTGTAGTAGTAGTCGTAGTTGAAGAGCCATGGCGTTCCTGCGGCCACCGGGGAACCCTGAGGTATTGCTCAAGAGGGCAATCAACAGTATCAAGACTGTTTGCCAGCCCATCCGAGATACCTTGTTGTGGACACCACCTTTACCATCATCATCAACGTTCACTCCTCCTATTATTCCTCCTCCTCCTCCCTCGTTGGCGAGCTTTCAGGATTTTCATGGAAGGGCATTCTCTTCTTCCAATCAGTGTGGGTGTATCAAAGCCACGTTGTTTCCAGGTGACGGCATTGGTCCGGAAATTGCAGAATCGGTCAAGAAGGTGCGCAGCTTTCTTCTTGCACCATTTTCACACTGCTTCATCATAACTCAATGGTTTCATGCATGTGCCATGTTAACAATGGTTGCACCATTCGATGCTACTGGAAAGCTTGGATCAAAATGTGGAAATTTTGCCGCACTTTTCACTGGTTGCTTGTTCTTACCCTAAGCTACACAACCTTGAGTAGATCGAGTCCACCATTTTTCATGAAGCTGGCAAGTCCCTTCTTGATAAGGGATAGCCGGTTAAGGTCTTGCAGCTCCTGAAGAGATAGGATAAAAGATTCATCGTGCAGATTTGAGAAGAATGTGAAATCATGTTTGTGAGGCGTAAAAAGATTCCAGAAATTCTGCTTTCATAGTTTTGGTTTGTTGGTTCCAACTATCCAGAGAATGCTAATCTGTGGTCACAGAGCGGCCACCGGTGCAAGTGCTGGTTGCCATGGTGCCTTTATGATGGTCAAGTGAAGATTAGGTCAAACACAGAATCAATCTTGATCACGTAAAACAAACAGAAGCTTTTCACTTATCCTCCGAGAATCAAGTCACTTTTTTGTACAGTGCTATTGTAACCCTAAAATTCAGCATGTACTTTTAGTCAAAAAGGCTGTGTATCAAGTGATTGCCGTCCAAGCCGTCCAAGCACTAGTGCATATGTGGTCTCAGTGGAGGGAACGAGTAGACCTAAAGTGGCACAAAGGACCACACATGCATAAGTGAAGTTTTGAAAGGGGAGCTCAGCTTCATATGATCTCCCTCCTCAAAGTGTGAACTTACTGATCTTGGATTAGTTATTGAAGTAAACTTTCTTGAAATCAATACTATCAACAAGCAACTATATTATGGAAGCATGTGTCCCAAAATCTTGAAAAGGTTGTCTTAGAATTAGCTTGTTTCCAAGGTGAAAACCTATTCTAACTTTTAATTCAACTTGTGTAGAAATAGCGAAAGAAATGCCATGTCTCATATTCTTTGGTCCGAAGTCAATGTATGACCTCAATATCATTAAATTGGCAACATCATTCATGTTGTTATTACATAGAGTTGTATGGAGTGAGAGTGATATACTCTATGCCACATCTTAGCCTTGCTCACGCCAACACCCACTTATAATATGTAGTCATTTTCTCACCTCACTTGATTTCTACTCCAAAATCCACCATCCTTATGGTGCCATTTTTACGATTGATAGCCATTTATTTTGAAACATGTTGATCCTAGTCACAACTTTCATGAATTTTACAAGGGCAGATTTCGAAGTTTGAATTGAACCAATTGCCACAAATAGTTTGATAATATAGAAAGCTTTCTAACAACATCATAATCTCATAACTACAAAATACTCAACGATTCAAGTTTTATTATTTTGAAGTCCCTGAGGTTATTTTTACTAAAAATGAGTGCTCCAAGTGAGGTTAATAAGGCCTCAAGTGGCTATCGGACAATTTTGTTAAATTTGTCATTGAAAATCAACCGGTGTTGTCTTATCACACAAAATCCTATTCATTTGTCAAGCACAATTTAGATGAGATGTAAATTTGATACATTGATGACGTCTTAGATGTAAATCTCATTTAAATTGTGTTTGACAAATGAATAGGACTTTTGTCCGATAAGACAACCCTGAAATCAACTATTGGTGTTTCATGATTACCTTGGCATGCGGGATACGTGCTTTGTTTTTTCAAAACGTTGTAGGATGTTGGCTGGGTGCAGATTTTTGAAGCCGTAAATGTGCAAGTAGAATGGGACATACACTTTGTAGGCAAGACGGTGGATCCCAAAACGGGGAGCTTCATCACCTGGGCTAGCATGGAGTCGGTCCGGCAATGTGGGATCGGCCTCAAGGGTCCCATGGCCACACCCATCGGGAAAGGCCACAAGTCCTTGAACCTCACGCTCCGGAAGGAGCTCGGGTTGTACGCCAATGTGCGGCCTTGCTTGAGCATTCCCGGCTACAAAACTCGCTACGATAATGTGGATCTTGTTACCATTCGGGAAAACACTGAAGGCGAGTACAGCGGCTTGGAGCATCAGGTAACCTAACCTTCTTTTTTTTGAAGAGGCAACATTCAGGGTTGTCTTGTGAGACAAAAATCCTCTTCATTTGTCAGTTACACTTTAGATGAGATGTACGATCTAAGACGTACATCTCATCTAAACTCTGTCCGACAAATGAAAAGGAATTTGGTGCTCATAAGACAACGCTAGCAACAACGCCTAAAATTTAAATAAGAGCACCATTGTGCAAACTCCACTCTAATGCTAGTATAATTACCTGACATACCAAAACCATTATTTTGTCACAAAGTGTCAATTTGATGACATATTTCCAAAATATTTAGCTAAATACTAACTCTCCTAAACATACCATGTTTGCGGAATATAGTTGTTCCACAATAGCGAAGGTTGCCCAACTTTACTTGCAAATTTTTATACACTATGACGACTAGCCATAGACTAGTCTTGCATGCTTTTGAGAGGACATTATTCTTTTTTGCTTGCGCTTATTATATATTGCAAAAACCAATTTGGATACATGATGGTTACTTTTTTGTGACGCATTTAAGTGTTTTTGGCAGGTAGTAAAAGGTGTCGTGGAGAGTTTGAAGATCATCACTCGAATAGCGAGCAAGCGCGTTGCGGAATATGCGTTCCACTATGCCAAACTGCACGGGCGCAAACGCGTCTCTGCCATCCATAAAGCCAACATCATGAAGAAAACTGATGGTCTGTTCCTACAGGCAAGTTTTTCTGAACCATCACCCACAACAAGAGACTACATGCAACCCCTCTTGAATCATGTCTTGCAGAGTTGAACATGTCATTCATCATTTTCAACATCTTTAACCCGTAAAGGTCCAAGAAAGTGGAAATCGCTTTTTGGAATTTCCGCAGGGAGAAAATTCAGCCAACTTTGACCATTATAATCTCAAAATTGGAGAAAAAATAACGGTTCAAATTTGACATTCGAGAAAAGGGTCAAGTTAACTTCAAGATCCTACGGTTGGATCTTCTAATCAATGCTTAGATTGAGTTTCTTTGCACCTGAAGTAGAAGAAGGTTTTTTTATATAATTTGTTGATTTTTTTATATAACATGTAATAACTTGTACAGTGTGACAAACATGGGCAGGGAGTAGTTAGATCACTTGGATGGTATTACAAGAAGGCTAATGTAAGACAAAACTCTTGTGGGCATTGAAAAGTGTGCATTCTTAGTTGACATGATGGAACTTACCATTAGCACAATGTCCATACATGTCGCGAATCGAAACGTATGACTAATTGTTTAGACTTTTGGAAGTAGTTAGATCCAACATACACTTGGATGGTATCATATAAAAACAAATGACTAAAGTGTTAGATTTTTGGAGTGGTTAGATCACTTGGATGATATTATGACTAATGTAAGACAAAAACTCTTTGTGGGTTGAAAACAGTGTTGTAGAGAAGTAGCTGAGAAGTATTCAGATCTTGTCTACGAGGAGGTCATCATTGACAACTGTTGTATGATGGTATGTATGTTGTTACCTCAACTCTCTCTCTTAGGAATTTCAAACCTTTCTTCTTTTAGGCACATGTTGATTTAACCCCTAACTCTCCTTAAAACCCGAAACGGGTTTTGGAGGTTCCCCCAGGAGAAAAACTCAGCCAACTTTGACCATTATAATCTCACAAATGAGGAAGAATGAACGGTTCAAATTTGATATGTGAGAAGAATGTCAAGTGAACTTTGAGATCTTACGGTTGAATCCTTCAAACATGCTTAGATTGAGATTTTTTGAGCTTAATCTAAGAGAAGGTCAAATTTTGTGTGTTAGACCATTTTGCAACAAGGAGATGTAGGGGTTGAGCTTTTTGAAGAGGCTTTCAATGAATTTTTATGTGAAAAATAAATATCTTGTTTGTGTTTTTTTGTTGTTGTTTGTACTTACATGTGATTGTGAGAGCGATATTTTTATTGCAGCTGGTGAAGAATCCGGGGCTTTTTGATGTCTTGGTCATGCCCAATCTGTATGGCGACATCATCAGTGACCTTTGTGCTGGTCTCATCGGAGGCTTGGGCTTGACTCCAAGGTGATCCTTACAACCTCGCTCACCCATATTTTCGTACCAAATTTGAACCTTACTATGATATAATACGATATGGAAATAGGCCATTAACCGGATGATTCTTGAAACCACCATCTAAAAACCGATGAAAATTTACTAGAAATTTTGTATTCTCAGTATAAAATGAGGGAATTTCCTGAATAAGTTTCAGGTAAAACTTGTTGGACATGGGAACTGGAGGATATTAGCTAATAAGGATGAAAATAGTTTTTGAGCCTTGTTCACATTGTGAGGGACATTGTTAGGGCCACTTTATACTTGGAGTCGGATTAAGGGCCGGCCTGAATTCTTCAAATTTCATCCATTAGGATGGCTCGATTCTTTCAAATCGGGCCCAAGGGCTTTATACTAGGGCCCGACAGAAACTTCGATTTATCTTATGTGGCATCCTATGTGGCACTGTTTTGGCACCAAAATGTTCGGGCCGTAGTGATGTAATTGGGACAAGGTTTATCCTGGCCTGAACTCTGGCCGTTGAATCCGGCTCGCTCTCCGGCCGACCCTAGCCTGTGTATAAAGTGGGCCTTACAAGATAAGAGAGGGTGACATTATAGAGAGAAGAGAGGTGAGAATAACTATAATCACATGCCTCTCAAATTTGGTAATAGGAGTTCCTAAGAACAAAGTCTAGCTAGTTGTTATCAAAATGATGCAATTTCCTACCCATCCTTTTCGGGCTTCTATCTTTTGAATCCTCCCCTAGGACTTTTTTGAAAATGCATTTGGGGATAGAGAACACATTTGTAAAATATTTTTACGTAGGGGAACAATTGCAAAATATTTGCAAAGAGGGGGAAGAAAGAACATCCTTGCACTGTAGTTTCAAAAGCACTAAGATGCAGTATATTAGCTTCAATATACTTAAATGTCAATATTCTTACTATAAATTTCAATTTTTTTTTCTATACTAATGATGCCAACATGAGGTGCTTTTGTAAGATTAGTCCCCCTCTTCTACAACCTTTCCCTTATTTGGAAATATTCTACAAACAAGTTTTCCCCTACATGAAAATTCCCCTTGATTTTCTCCAAAGGCGTAAGTTTTATGCTTATTCAAGATCGTACCGTTGCATTATTTGGTTCACTTAAATATTTGGGACAAGGTCAACTTACTGGATGACGAATTAACAGAGCAAAATTAGGGTTGCTTTACACTATGAACCATGAAGATTGACCATGGCCTTCTAAAATCTATGATTGGAGAGTAAAGAGCTCTTGGTCCCCATTTGGCTTCACACTACCTTGAAAAAAAAGAGAATTTCCACTAACTTTGAGATCCTCAAAGTATGCTAGTGGATAATGTTTTCATGGTCTCCTTGATTATAGTTGAGTCGAAGCAAATACTTCTACTCAACTACAATCAGGGAGACCATGAGGCTCAAAATCATTGATTGGCTAGTGTTCAAGGAGGAAAAAGGGGACGGTAAAAGAGAGAATGACAAGGATTTGTATAATTAGAAAATTGAGCATCAACTTGTCCCGGTCTAAATCCACTTGACACTACAAGAGTGACCAAGTCACTCAAAAATCCATTTTTGATTTAGCATAACCACTGCTGCTTTTGAAGATGATTTTAATTTTTCTTGGTCATGGCTCATTGATCCATAGTGTAAAGGGACCCTAAATTGACCCAAAAAATAATAATTTATTTGAATTATTTTCTATTGTGCAGTGGTAATATTGGGGATAATGGGTTAGCACTGATGGAAGCTGTGCATGGGACGGCCCCAGACATTGCTGGAAAGGTATGTGGCACACAATTTCTCCTCTACAATATTGTTTCTTTACAACTGGCTCCCATAAGAACAGACTACTCTACTATTTTCTTTTGCGGTGAAGATAGCCCAAAAGTAGTTCGTAAGGATCTTGTGAAAAAAAAAAAAAAAAAAAAAAAAAAAAAAAAAAAAAAAAAAAAAAAAAAAAAAATTGGCTCTCCATATGAGACATTCTTTTGGTGGAAATTATGTTTGAACGAGTCATTAGCGTGGTGGAAATACCACACTTTTCCACATGAATGGAAATATGGGTGGAGTTTCCACCTAGCTCTCCACTAAGTCAAAAAAAACTTCACATGTTTCCACTAGTACCACAAAGTGTTGAGAATAGCTTGTATTGGATAACTCTTTTAGATGGTTCTTCTAGAACATAATTGTTTATTTATGAAATTCTAATCAACCATAACATTTTTGTACTTCTTAGCAACCTCCCTATCCAGTTCATTGTTCTTTCTTTTCCTACTTGCGTCCAAATTCTCTAACCAAAATAAAGTGCTGTGTTATTCAATGGTACTTAGAGACTCTTCAGAATTGTAAATTCACCAAATAATAGAATCTAAAAGAAACGGACAGCTAGTTCATTATCAGCCGATGGAAAAAGTCCATTTAGTCGGATGATCCTTGAAACTACCCGTGAAAATTATAAGAGATTTTCTAATCTTGAGCAGTATAAAATGAGGCAATTGTTGGGATAGTTTCATGAAAAACCGGCTGGACATAGGAACTAGAGGAGATATATTTTCAGGACAGTAAAAGGATAAAATTATTTCCCAAACCCTGATTCTAATTCTAAGTTTCTAACTTGTGTTGTTGTTACTCGGTTACTATAGTTTAGTTCAGTTTCGTATATAGTTTAGTGTCTATTCCTGTAACGGGTGAGTAGTTATGTTCTGTTACCTCCTTGTCATGTGGCCAATGAGGTAAAGACATTACAAACAGACGATGTATTCACGCCAATCTTCGATTTGAAGATTGGAGTTCTTATCTATCTATCTGTGTTGTTGTTGTGATTTGGTTCACAGAATTTGGCAAATCCGACAGCAATTTTACTGAGCGCGGTGATGATGCTGCAGCACTTGAAGTTGACAGAACCTGCAGAAATGATTCACAAGTCCGTTCTCAAAACCATCGCCGAGGGAAAGTACCGAACCGGCGACCTTGGTGGCTCTGCCACCTGCAGCGACTACACCAAGGCTCTCATCGACAACCTTGGCAAATAGCTTCCACCACCACCGACACAGACACCCCCCCCCCCTTTTGTTTTTGCTTTGTTTGATGATTTGATTACACCTTTTTGTGAACAGGTTGCACCGTTGCATGCATCAGAATTTTAAGTTCTCTTGTTTGTGTAGTAGGTAGACATTTGTGTGTGCAGAATCACGCGCGGAAAAGGGCCAGGGTCCTTACTTACCAGACTCAGTAGTTGGAATGGCATGTCATCATCTAGAATGTTGCACTGCTAGCTAGGGCGATGGTGTTCTTCGCATGAACCTCACACTGTCGATCGATGCCATGTGTCGTTGTGATGGAGCTCGATCGAGTAGGTTGCTTGGATCTTCTCGGTATCATGATTCTTGTGGTGATGATTTGTACAAGAAAGTGCTTATACTCCTAAATTTATCATCTTTCCTTCCTTGCTCTTTGGTGGATTATCCTGCCAACCTAACAGCATTGGGTATAAAAGTTTTGCCAATCATGTTAATCTCAAACTTAAGTTGATGAATGAATTCTTCACTGATGAAGAAAAATTTCCCAGGATATTGTTTGATGTACAGTATCATAATTACGTCAAATTTTACAATAGTCTAACTATGCTGCAGTCAAAATTACATAAAAGAAATTGCACGCTATCACTACACGTAGTATTCAAACAAGAGAAACCAATACAATACCTAGGGTGACAAGTTTTCAAGTTAGAGAGGAAAGATGTGTTAAACATGTACAAAACCTGAGCTAAATAAGTCTAGTACTCCCATATCAAAGACTGAAACATTACCTTCACTTTGAAATCAACAATTTAAGGTGTTTCTATTCCAACATTTGAAAACTATTCCAACTATTTTCACAATTGGATGGACCACGATTTCAATACTACAAAAGAGGAAAGCCAAATGGCACACTAGAAGGCAGATGGTGTACCTCCAATTACGGTGACAGCTCACCCCCCCATCTGCAACACTGCACACCCCCCCAAGTACGGAAAAAATCAACAATGGTGTGCGGCTGTACTTGACCGTACAACTGGGGTACCGTCCGTACCGTCCTCTCCGTACAGAAAAGTACGGAAAAGGAGGTTCATTGTACCTGGCTGGCATTCGAGCTCCGGAGTCTAGTAGAACAAGCAGTCTTTGGGATCTGAAAAAGAGCCCAGAAAATCAGGGCACCCACCGTTTTCTCACTATTCCTATTTATGAATGTGGACATGCACACCGCCACTTGACGGTTCGTTCATTCGAAATTATCGGCGGAAGAATCATTGCAAGATCGGAGTATTCTTTTTTATTTTTTTTACAACCTTTTCCCCACCACATTTATGTCCTAGAAACACCAAAAGTCAATGCCCAATTTCAGAGATACGGTAGGAAGTGTCATTCATTAGTAGTTTCCATAGGTTCCGAAGTTCACTTTGTTGAATATTTTGATGCAAACCTTGGAGGTATAAGAGCATCTCCAACTGAGACTCTAGGAAATGGCTATGGCAGAAGCTGCTTCAGAGCCCACGGAATGTGGCAGAGGCCTGACTTGTCGGGACAGTGGCACCACACCCACCGGTGACTCTCGTGGAGGCGCGGCACTAGTCGTGAGCGGTGCAGCCTGCGACTGCTGTCTCCCACTTCCCACCATCCTTCTCGAAAAGTGCAAAACACACGAATATTCGCTTTGACCAGCTCTGCCCGGCTCTGTATAGAGCTATCTATATCCTACGATTTGGCCGTGTCTTCGGCCCCCTTGGCGGAGCCCGACTTCCACGCTACCATTGTACAGATAACGGTGCCAGTCTATTTTCTGAGTTTGCGAGCAGGTTACCGTTTTCTTGGCTTCCCTGAGTCTCCGCTGGAAAAGCTCTAAGTGAAGGTAAGTTGGGTTTATGATAGAAAGTCTGGTTCCTTATTTAGGGGCGGGCGTGAATGAAGTGTGAGTTTGTTATGCTAATAACTCGATGCCCACTAGACAAGGGAAAATTGGAAGTTGAATATATGCTTATGAAGCATAAACTTGACTTCCAAAATTTTGACTTTGTCTCCAACAAAAACAATTGGAACCTTATTTACATGTACAAAAACAAAACTTGATTTTTTATTATTTTTATTTTTATTTTTAAATTAAAAATAAAATTCCCCCTTTTTGGTGAATTTTGAAGTTACAGCGATGTAATTGATATTGGGCAGATTTTGAGTAGAAATGAGCATATACCACAATTCGGGCACTTTGGGCAGCTTTCAAGTAGTCTTTTCAAACTTTGACGGTGACATCTCCTAAACTATGAGGAATTTTGAAGCGTGAAATCACATTATGGAAAGTATGGAAAAACTTTCCAACATGCTGAAGGTTTCAACTTCATGCAAGCTCAAAATAGTAGGCCAGAGGCTAACCAAATCCCAAACTACCAAAATATGGCCTTAATCAATTCTAGGGGAAAAACCCCTGAAGGTGAGCAACCTCAAATTAACCAAAAACCCTCAATAGTGTCTTTTTTTGATGTAAGATGGAAACTTTTGAATTTTGACAAGTTTTGAAATGTGTAAACCAATGATCTAGTACATGACTTGTACATGTACTTGTGTATTGAATCTTAGATTAACCCTTAAACACCCACGATGTCGAAAAACGACATTGTGGATGTACATCCAGAAACTTTGAAGAGCCATATCTTCTTCATCCGAGGTCCGTTTTGGATGAAATCACTTGGGTTAGGTTCCAAATCAAGTCTAGTTTGTGTTGTAAAATTTGCAAGCCCATACAATAAAGTATGAATTAATGGAATGCACTTTAGTGAAGACAGCTCTTGTTTTTGGGATTCCAAGCATGGGGCATGTATTACCATTGCAAGTCAATTATGTGAAATTAAAAATAGTTTTTCATGATTTTTTTTTTCATGGTCATGATCTTAAGGTGGTTCTTAACAACTTTGTAGTGAGAAGTTTTTTGATCCAAATGATTTTGCTATTGGATTTGCAATGATGTTTTGTCAACAGAAAAAGTAAGAAAATGGATGATATTTGAGGAGCTATATCTCCCTCATCCACCGTTGGATTTCAACTCAATTTTTTGGAATGGCCTCCAATTAGAGTCTAGTCTAAGTGGTAGAAACCTTAACAAGATCGAAGATGTTTTGAAGATAAGGCATGAAATTGAATGCAAAGGATCTAGTTTTGGACTATTTTTCCTTTGTAAAATGTTCGGTAGTTTTTACCATTGCATGGCTTTTATTTGAGCCAAGATTTTTTTTTGATGAATTTTTTTTGGGTAAAGGAATTATTAAGATGAAGGTGAACATCATTCAAGTTGGTGATTTTGTCATTGCAATAGGTATATTAGTAGCATTTCCACCTCATAGTGAAAATGATGAAATTTTGCAGTTTGTTTTTGATATTAATATGTTATGATCTCCCGATCTATAAGGCCTCATGACTCAAATTTTGGTGGACATGATCTTCGATAAGTCTATTACAAGTTTGTACGGTTAAGATCTTAATAGCTTCTCTTGATTTTCATCTATGACGGTTTCTATGGAAATGTGATTTTCTGCTAAAAATAGGCTCGGGCGTTTGGGGGTTAAAAGTTCTTACCATTTCTGAAATCATAACGTTCAAAGTTGGAAAAAAAAGGTTTTTCATGTTGTAAAATGATAATGTAATGCTTTGGAGTTTGGAGGCCATAACAATCATTTTTGGTAGAAAATTTGGTATGAGGCTCTTCAAATTCTTGTTTTGAGGTGAGTTAAGAACATTTGTGCAATTTTTCCTCATACGACCTATAAAACCTTCATAAATGCTCGACAATACACATGGAGGTATGCTGAAATTCAAATACAAAGGCCCATTTTCAACAATTAAAAAAGACAAATAAATAGTATTGGATTGAAAATCCAAACGATGAGATCATGCCTCACTACCTTATCTACATGCACAAAAAAACAAACCTTGGAAAAAAACTAATTCTTAATTTTTGGAATTTTTAATTTTCTACGTTTCAATCAATTTTGGGCAAATTTGAGAATAAATTAGCATATAATGTAGTTTGGGGAATTTTGGGTAAATTTTAAATAGTGTTTTCAAACTATGATTGTGAATATTTCCTAAAATATAAGGAATTTTGAAGCATGAGATACTAAGATACTAAGCGCGTAAATCATTTTACGAATTTGTTGGTTTAATACCTCGGTTTGGGATATAATTTTCATGAAGGTTTTATAACACTTAACCAGGCCAAATGTCAAAAAGCAACATTTTGGATGATTGCAACAACTATGAAGAGCTATACTTCTTTATTCAAAGTCTGTTTTGGATGAAATAATTTGAGTTGTGCCCCAAATCAAGTCCATTTTTTTGGTAATTTTCAAACCCATATAATGAAGTATGAATTTATAGCATGCATATTAGTGAAGGCAACTCTTGTTTTTGAGTTTTCAAACATGGGGCATGTTTTACCACTGTAAGGCAGTTATAGAAAATCAAAAAGATGTTTCCATGATCTATTATGTTTTTTTGGTCATGATCTTAAGATGAAGGTTAACAACTTTTTAGATTTTTGATCCAAATATCTGAAATCACAACAATGTTTCTATTTTGAAAAATGAAGAATAAATGGATGATTTTTGAGGAGCTCTACCTCCTTCATCCACCATTGGAATTTGACTTCATTTTTTGGGGTGAATACCAATTACAGTCTAGTTTCAATAATAGAAATCTTGAAATAAATGTATAATGAAGACTAGACATAGATTTTAGCTCAAGGGTTAAATCTTGGACTATTCTCTTTTGTAAAGTTTTGCAGATCTTCATCATTGCAGGGCAATCTTTTGTGAACATAGACATACCTAGTATTATTTGACATACTATCCACTAAGAATGGTTTGCACAGGCATTAATTAATTAATGAGGTGAGGGGGTCAGGGGATAATCAGAGGGTCAGGGGCATGGTGATGGTATGGTATGGTGATGGCATGGTGATGGTATGACATGATGATGGTATGGTGATGGTATGGAGTTGGGGATTTATCCCATAACGTTTGCATCTCCTCACCTCCCCTAAAAATTACAAAAGGGGGGCGGGGGGTGAGTAGGGAAAAAGTTCCCATTGAAATTTCTCACCCTTTGGGCCGGAGGTCATTAACCCCTAAACAACCATGGTGTTTTGAGAGCTCCAAACCCCAAAACTGCGATTTCATACCATCTTGTAAACTTTGGTGTATGAGAATTTTTTTCACAATATTTTGAAACTATTAACCGTAGGATCTTAAAGATAACTATCATGAGCAATAGTGGTTAAAATTTCAACCGTTGGATCTTTTCCATTTCTAAGATCATAACAAACAAAGTTGATGCAAACTTTTGTTCAGCAGACATAGTCTACTTTGTGCAAACGATATTGTGATGCTTAATACCTCAAACATCTTGCTTATATTCTTTTCCATGTAGGTAACTAAGTTGAGCATTACCATGCAAAATTTTAGACACTCATTTGGTTTTTTGAACCTTCATGCAATTTATTTACTAGAAGAAGGTAGAAATCAAGGATTCGGTAAAACATGCACCACATTTGTCGTATTTGGTTTAGGGGGAAAATGAATGGTGAGTAGGTGCCTTCATGAGTTTGTGAATTTTGAGAAAAAAGAAATTCAAAAAATTCCTAAATCTCAAATTTTAGCAAATTTCGAAAGAAAAAATTGTAATATTACAGAAACTTTGGATCTAGTTCTTGTAGTTTTTTGAAGGGTGCCCTTGTAGAATTAGTAAACGTTTTGACTTGGGTCACTTGGAAACCTAAGTAGGAAATCAGTCAAGAAAAGAAATTTTTTAAAAAATCTCAAAAAAAAGTTAAAAATAAAAAGTTTTTTTCTGCCCGCCCCAAAGCTGAAAACAAATATTTGTGTTTTAAGACTCCAAAAGTGGAGTTTGACTTTGCAATTTTTCCCACATACACCTTGTAGTATAGGGAACATCCAATAAAAATCTTAGGCAAAAATATTGATTCTAACACCTTCATCTAGGCTGCCCGAAATAGCAAAACAGCCAAATCGGAGGCCTTGGTCGTTTAAAAATCCAATAAAAATCCAATAAAAATCTTAGGCAAAAATATTGATTCTAACACCTTCATCTAGGCTGCCCGAAATAGCAAAACAGCCAAATCGGAGGCCTTGGTCGTTTAGGGGTTAATTCAGTAATGGTGTATGCGCATTTTATAACTATACACCTTAAGTGCCATTATTACATACTATTATTAATGACATACATACATACTGTAGACATGCCAAAGAGCTTCCATGCAATAAAATGTCTTTCTTACACGAATAATGGGTTTCCTTTACTGCGAATCATGCAACAAAATTTCATTGTTTCTTCAAAGAACCTTCCTGTACAAATGAGTGAGGAGGGTAAGACCTAACCCCAGATACCACCTGTTGGGCAGTCCTCTTTCAGTACGGGAGGGACTGAGGGAGGACCACAGGACAGCCAGCTCACAATAAACAAATTGTTTATAATAAAGTAATAATAAAATGGTTTCGTTTGAATGATAATGGCTAATATTGGCAGGAAGGACCTCCTCCACATGCGACCGTAGCGTCCTTTCAGGTACCCCCTCATGGTCCCCACCCGTACATCCGTACAGTCCCCTTCCCTTGCCCCGCGGATATCCTTTACTGCAACTACCCAGAAAGTGGCTAATTCCGCGGCCTCAAAGCAAGCAAGGTGAGCTACAGTAGTCTCTACTTGCCACGAACAGGGAAACAGGTTAGCTCATTTTCCTTTGCAGCCGAGAATTGGTAACGGACGGTGCTGCGGGAGCTTTGATTCCTCGAGGAGAACCCAGGTTTTGATTCGGAAGTTTGAGGGATTTTAGTGCGGCATGGGGAGGAAGCCTTGCTGTGAGAAAGTGGGGCTTCGGCGAGGGCCATGGACGGCCGAAGAAGATGGCAAGCTCGTTTCGTACATCGCCACTAATGGCATTTGTTGCTGGCGCGCCATTCCCAAGCTTGCTGGTAAGCCCCAGCCTCGGAATCTTTGTGTTAGATCGTTTTGCTGTTGGATTTCGAGCGCTGAATGTGTTGGTTTGATTTATTCTCTAGGGTTGTTGCGTTGTGGGAAGAGCTGTCGTCTTCGATGGACAAACTACTTGCGACCTGATCTCAAGCGCGGTATCTTCACTGAGGCTGAAGAGAATCTCATCCTTGAGCTTCATGCCACTCTTGGCAACAGGTGTGTTACGATGTTCCATTAATTTTTTAATGAGATCTGGAAGAGATTTTGTTGAGGCGTGTCTTGAGCGTTTTGGGTGATGGCAGATGGTCACGGATAGCGGCGCAGTTGCCGGGACGAACGGACAACGAAATCAAGAACTACTGGAACACGCGCCTGAAGAAGCGGCTGCGAAGTCAGGGTTTGGATCCCAACACGCACTTGCCGGTAGATTCCACGAAAGGGGAGGTAGATGACGACGACGGGGAGGATTCGTCAGATGGTGATGCCGCGAGTGGGACACCACCAGTGAAGAAAAAAGCGGCACCACCTGTGAAGGTGCGGCAGCCCAAGGGACCGAAACCGCAGTTGAAGCTTTCCCAGAGCAAAGAAGGGCAGTTCGTGCTCACATCGACGGCCCCTGGAGCCTCGAAATCTGAGTCGGAGTCTGATTCCGGAGGCAGTACAGTCACGGCCGAAGGGGAGCTGATCGCACGGAAGCTTTCCACGGCGCCGTCGTTCCCGCAGGCCGAGCTCTGGAACTGTATCAAGGCCGCTCCGATTCCGGCAGCGACGACTGAGTTGCTGTCCGACTGGGACTCGTACATCATGCAGTCTAATTTGGAGTATGTTGCGGAGAGCAATGTGGACGCATGCTTTCAGGAGATGGAGTGGACCATGGGCTCGGAATTGACCCCGCCCGAGCTCTCGCATGTGCCCGTGCTTGCTCCCATCCCGCAACCCGTGCATCAGCAGTCTCAGGAGCTTCAGCAGTCTCAGGAGCTTCAGAGGCTGGCGACCCTGCTGGATCTTATCTAACATCAGTGCAGGCAGCTTCATAGCAATCAAACTTCAAGGTTGTGGTCGCTGGACAATCCATAGAACGTGGTCAGGGATGATCTAACTGCTGATCGATCCCCCACGAGCATGAAGCTCGCCGAGATGGGAGTTACTATGCCGGTCTTTGCACCTGCTTGCCGAGAGTGAATTTTTAGCAGATCTTGCATCTGCGTGAAGAGAGTGAATTGCCATCAGGTCCTGCCAAGAGTGATCCATCATCTCTGCCAGGACATGATAGCCAAGTCGAGTGTGGAGGCCTGGTTTTTACATCTGCATACATAGCAACGGCCATATCCACAAGCTTGCATGGCGATGGCGACTGCATCCGCTGGGGCACCACCCGCACATGCATGCATGTCAAGATTGGACGACAACAACTCGAAACTCGCCGGAAGATTTGAAGAGTTGCCAGCGACGTCCGACTTGCAATAGAAGGGACCTGATAGGGACCTGAGGAGCTATGAAAACAATTTTGCTGCGAGATCTTCCTTTGAAAGAGTAGTCAGAGTCATTTTTCAAAGGAGTAGTCGGAGAACCATTCTGTGATGTTATCGATGCCCTCATGAGACTTGAGTGAGGATCATTTGGATGTAATATATTGTTACTGACCAGTTGCTGCAGTGCCCATGAAGTGAGATTGTCATCATTTCCAACTTTGTCCGTCATCGTGCCCGTATCCGTAGTTGACTCCAAAGCAACCATCCCGACCTAGAATGCGGGAAAATTAAAAAAACACACGTTCACACAACATTTGTTCCTCGCCACTTTTCTCAGTTGATGTTCCAAATTCGGTTAGAGTCACTTGCACCCGGATTCCACAACACGATCTAATGCCATACCACGAATCGCTCCACATGCATGCAAGCCCTGTAGCACGAGATTCTGCTAGAGGATACGTCAATATTCTCCAGCATATACTTATCCTTGAGGTAGTACAGCATGGATCAAACCCGATCGAAGCATGAAATCGTCATGCAGGCAGGGGTGCTGCTTTGATCAAGTGATTACATCAAAAGAAGATAAGGAGAATCATCCGATGCTCCTCGAAATGCAAATGCGAGACTCGACAGAATCAATCCGAGAACAAGGACAGACATACCATTCTGCATGCAGGTAGCTGTTATCTGGAGTTTCTGCACACTCAGGAGGAGCAGCCGTGGTTGTATTTCGCCGTTCCTCTGTCTCGTTCACTTCAGCCATTCTTCCCGACCGAATTACCCGGGGAATGAATCCGTTCGAGGTCACAGGGGGGGGAGCAAAACAAGCTCGTGTTCATAACTCTGCCGAAACCCTAACTCTGACGACTCGTCGGAGCATCGGCCTGCATTTTCGATCGAGCTTTCGAAAATCCGTACGGAATCGATGATGTCGACATGAGAGAAGTACTGTACGGCGAATTTAAGATTCCTCGTGCGGTTCGCGGGATTGAAAATCAACGGCACTCGTGACCTCGGCTGGTCCGCTGGTGTCGCCATTTCAAATCCTACCGAAACCCTAAGTATAGCAAGTCATGACATCACTCTCCTAGGTGACGTCATTCTTCATGACGTCACTCTACATGACATCACTCAATGCCCTCCCTGCCAGCCCAAATCCTAACGTGATTCTGCATCTTGTGCTATCCAATGAACTGAAAGAATTTAAAGACTCTTTTTTTTTGCTGTTTTTTTGAATCAGTCAATGAATCATTGATTGAGGAACAATACATCTGATCCTTAGCAACATATGCCAGGCCTCGGCACTAACGGCGCCAGGGATCGGCGCCGTCGCCCGACCCCGGCGTCTGCCTTTCTCGCTGCCGCGGCAGGCTCTGGCCGGCGCTGCCAGCCCGCCCGCCCGAACCCATCCGCCCGCCCGCCCTCCCGAACTCCACTGCCCGCCCGCCCCGAACTCCACTGCCCGGCCGCCCGATACCCGGATTGGGATCCGGCCATTCTATATGTACTCTGTACTCCGCATTGAGCATTCGCGATTCCACTGGGAGCAAGGGACTGCGAGCTATTTCTCAAGCTTTGAAGTACATTTGTACTCTCTCTCACTCCCTCTAACTCCTCTTCCCTCTCACACCCCCTTCTTCTCACACCCCCCCTCCTCCCTCTCACACCCCTCTCACTTCCATCAAAGCACGTCCATCTCTTTTATTTTTTTGTTTTACAACCTCTTTGGTTTTTTTTAGGGTTTGTACTCAAAATTCTCACATTAGTCTTGTTCAATCAAGTTTAGGGTTTAGGATTTAGGGTCCATGGAGGAAGGTAGTTCTTTGCAAGAGGATGATTACTTCTATCCTTCGGATTTTGAAGAAGAATTAGAGTATGTTGTAGGTGTGGAGGAGATTCTTGGAGGTTCTTATGCAAGTAATAGTGACTTAGAATTTACTTCAACAATGGGTGAGACTTACTTCAACATTTCGGATTACGAATCCGAATACGATGATGATGAAGTGCACAAGGAGATGGAGGGTGTTTGTGAGGAGGTTCCACATTCTTCAAGTGACAACATGGACTTTGCATTAGATGAGCCTTCTCTTCCTTCTTTTGAACATGTTCCTATTGAGACTTTCCCTAAGTATCTTCGATTCACTCTTGGAAGTATGAACCTCATGATTGAGTGTTTGAGAAAAGGATTGTCACCCACATTTGAGGAAATTCGTGGTGTAGATCCTAGTTTTTGCCCTCTTCCCAAGAGTCATGGCCGTCCTATAGATGTAAATGATGTGCCTCACACTATTAATCGATGGACAAAACTTCAAGAGAGTGTGAAATTGATTACTGTGAATGACAGTATTGGTTTGTCTCCCTTGAAACAAGATCTCAAAGGAAGACAAATTCCTCCTATCGAATATTGGTGCTCAATTATAGAGAAATCTCATGTTGATGTTCATGGCAAACACTTGAGCATGGCTTCTACTCTTGAAGCAATTCGTGCACATTGGAGCACGGATTTCAGAGTAGGAGGGATCAACACTAAGTTTGTAGAGAGTTGTATGGAATCTTGCTCCACTTGCAAGGATTCTAAGTCATGGGATGAGGTTCACAATGTTCCTCATGACCTTCTAGATATCACCCTTGACAAAATATGCGTGAAACATATTGTTTTACGTAGATTGCGTGCAACCTTTCGTTACCGATATCACATTGTTAAGTACTACCATTGTCATAGGAGTGGAAACAAAAACCGGCCTCATGTGAAGGCACCCGCTATAAGAGACCCTGAAACTAGCGGTAGTAGACGAGAGAGAAAAAGTAGGTTGCGGGATTGTACCTTTCAATTGAAAACTGTAGAGCCTATTGTGGATGACAAAAGTATTGGAGCATCCAAAGGAAGAGACTGTACTATTTCCGTTCGTACAAAACACAGTGGCCATGTACCAGGTTCACAAAGTGACATTTTATTCTTACTGTGCACCCTAGTGTTATAACCATGGCCAAAGAAAATTTGAAGAGGATGGTTTCAACATCTACAGTTTCTCTTGCATCTAAACGTGATGCAAAAAAATTACAAACCATGATTGGAGACTTGGAGCGTGTTACTTACCGTTTCTTTATTATACCAAAAGAGGTGGTTCAGCTCAAGTATTCTATGCGAATGAATGGTACGTTCTTATCAAACTATTCAATACATTTTGTTTTGTATTTTGATTGTGTACCATTAATTAACCTTTGAATGTGTGAGTAAACCAATGGTGCGTATTTTGTAGATATTGTGACGCAAAAATGACTAGGATCTTTCTTCAAGTGGAGATTTTGAGGTTACAAAGTCGAGGAAAGGTTATTTTTATCAACCTTATGCACCAAAGGAGAAGGATGTCGAAAGCGACCGTTTTGTTGTAGTCATTCAAGATGATTTGGATGAGAGATGTTGGAAGAAGATTTTCACATGGTAACTCATGGGCTCTTGACTCTACTTTCAAGACTAATCAGTATGACTTACCATTGTATGCTGCTGTTGTGCCAAACCAAGATGGGAAAGGAGTCCCCGTTTTCTACATGTTGTGCACAAAAGACAAAAACAAGGTCATCAAGGAATGCGCGTTGGAGTTGGCATTGACGGGTTTTGCATCTTTGGGAGCGGTAAGACCCTCCGCTATCATCATAGACAAGGACAAAACCTCCTTGAATTCTATAAACACCGTGGTTGGAAGTGACGAACATTGTTGGCGCACAAGTGGTGGAGAAAATGAACAAGTGGCTGGCAAAGTTTTGTTATGCCATTTCCATGTCATGAAGGCTTGGAGTGAGAATCTCCTAACTCGTGTTCCCCTACACGAGAAAAACAAACTTTGGATTGCTTTGCATGTTTTGATGTATTGTGCGAAAGAAGAGCATTTTGAAGAGAATCTTGAAAAGCTCTATGAGGATTTTCAGCACATTCCTAGTGTTGCAGAGTACTTGGAAGCTGGATGGGCAGGTCGAAGAGTTTTATGGAGGAATTTGTGGCCACGATTTGGCCGGCTCTTCACATACGGTGGTATGGATACCACTAACCACATTGAACGCCATTGGGAGTGGATTAAGTATACCTTACTCCAAGCCAAGGTAAATCGATCTTTAAGAGATCTTATAATCGCAATTGTTGGAAGCGCGGAAGATGGAAGCCGTGTTGGAGGGCCAACTTTGGTTGATCATTTCCAAATGGTTCAACTTATAAGTAAGTTATTCTGAATAAAGCATTGTATATTTTGATTATATGTGTTTGTTATTTTGAAATTTGTAATTTATTTGCAATTGGTTTTAATTAAATTTGATATAATGTATAGGTGACTCTCAAAGGTACTCTAGGAGAGGCAATGATAAAAAAGACCGACGACGCTTGAAAGGAGGGGAACGCATATTTAAAGCGTATCAATTAAATCCAAGTGAAGTCTTGGAGGTTGTGGACTTGGAGCTGAAGTTATTCTATGTGGTGAGTGAAAGTTCACCCAACACAAAGTATAGTGTTTCGTTAAATACTTACTTATGTGAGTGCCCAAGTATTGTGTCTACTTGTAAGCATATATTGGGATTGCAAGAAATTGTGAAAGAATATTTCACTCTTCCTTCACCCTCAAGTTTGCCAATCATAGAGTATGTTGACAATGTGGAACCATTCTCTCCTATAGGAATGGATGTTCCAATTGTTGACAACATTACGGAGGTTGTTGAAGTTATAGATCATCATGGCGGATTGTTCGATGTGTTAGTGGAAGCCGAGACTAGAATTGAAGAGTTGAAGTCTTCACTTCAAACTTTTAGTGAAGAAGAGGTGATACATAGAAAAAAACTTGTGCAAAAGTTCCTAACATCTCTTTCAGAGCCACTTACCTTTGAGAGACCTTCAACAATTGAACTTCCAACACGCGGATCTATAGCCTCCATTCAAGAGAATGTCAAGCGCACAAGAATGGGACACGGGAAGAAACGTGTAGTGGAAGAAAACATTCACATGAGTTTTCCACAACCGCCTTCAAAACGTTCAAGTCATGTAGTGGTAGCTCATTCTAGGCAGAAAAGGACTGTATTCCCTAGAATTCCTAAGGTACATTGTGACAAATGTTTAGTTTACACGGTACTAGAGAAAGGAGATGAACATGTGTCATGCAAGAATTGTGAGAATGTTTTGAGTTTGGAATGAAATTGGAAATTCAATTCCTCCAAATATTGTGTTTCAAAGTGTGTTGTAATTTTTCTCTTTGTATGTACCTCAAAAATATACTCAAGGTACATAAAATATATGGTTCATATCAATAATTTATTGCCATTTGGAACCGGGTACAAATGGAGTGTTTCAAATGTGTGGTTGGAGGGCTTGTGTAGAATGCACAAGCCCCCTTGAAAAATATGGGGCTTATGCTCATGAGTCCCTTGCTCCCAGTGGAATCGCGAATGCTCAATGCGGAGTCTGAGTACATATAGAATGGCCGGATCCCAATCCGGGTATCGGGCGGCCGAGCAGTGGAGTTCGGGGCGGGCGGGCGGTGGAGTTCGGGAGGCGGGCGGGCGGATGGGTGGGGGCGGGCGGGGGTGGCGGCGGCCAGAGCCAGAGCTGGCAAATGAAAAAGCGACGCCGGGGTCGGGCGACGGCGCCGATCCCTGGCGCCGTTAGTGCCGAGGTATGCCTGGTGAATCTACAGTATTTTTTTCAAAGGTATACCTGGGGAGGGTAGAATTTAAAGCTTCTTTGGGCAAGTCTTTGCAATTATTCATGTAGAAGCTTATTGAATGTACCCCAGTTGAGCCTGAAAACAAAAAGTATCCTAAACTGATTTTGCAAGTTTTCATTTTAGTGAAGGTAGCACTTGTTTTTGGGTTTTCAAATATGGGCATGTTTTACTATTGCAACCCAATTGATTTGAAATTGAATATAGTTCTTCACGATGTTAATTCGTTTGTTATTTTGGCCTTCACATGTACTTCAACAACTTTGTAGTTGAAAGATTACTTTTTGTTTTTAAAGTTGAGGTATTCGAGTTGCATTGATGTTTTTATATTGAAAAAACGAGAAAAATACGTAGTTTGAGAAGCTGTTTTCATTGAAAACAAGAGAAATCAATACAAAGCATCATGCGACAATTTTTCAATAGAAGGAGATGTGCGAACACGTGCAAAACTTGAGCTAAATAAATCTAGTTCATTGAGATACTAGAGCTTGTCTCATAAAGGGCCTTAGCTAAGTTGGGTCGGAACGTGGAGGTATATCATGAGACACCCAACAATCAGCTTGAGGACGAAAGTCTTGTGCCAATTACAATTTTGTAGGGAGTTGCTCTTCATCTTCCTCACTCACTTGCTCAATAGTTTAGCAATAATATGAAGAGGTGTGGGATTAAATGCCCACGTTTTTGAAGGACATGGAAGTAAAATCTCAGAATCACCTTGAATTGACTCGGAATGAGTTGGAGAAGTAGTGCTATCAGTCAATCCTCTATTGGTGTTACGATCAATCCTTGTGAATGGCAACCGTCTTGAATACTCCTTGAAAAGAAAGCATGGAGGTGGACTTGGGCGCCAAGAGGCCTTTCCACTTTTGTTTGAGTAGAAAGGTCCTTCAAACACGAATTTGGTACAAATCCGCTTTCTAATTATGCGTTTTTTCCCACATCTTGTTTCCGTTTGTAGTGTTGAAGTTTCCTCCGCACACCCATTTCAACATTCACAGTTATTTTCTAAGTGTTGAAAAGACCAATGCCCAAACGAAAGATACCAAAACCAAGGTTATGCTCAAATGTTGGCACCAAATGTACCAAAAAAGAGCAGAAGGAATCACATGCCAAGGTGTTTTTGAATCTTCACTTAAAGAAGAACCTGCTTCCTAATCGCTTCCATCCACATGTAGTTGGCATTGCGGTCGAGGAACTCCTAGATCTCCACAAAGAACTAGATCCTAGGTATCGAAGTTAGGAGGTAACCCCGCTACCTCTCTAAGTTGGTGTAGTCTCGCTGGTGATGGGGCTACTGTCAGACATTCATACAATGTACAACACGTCGTTTGTAAAGTGTTATTGCGATAGAGGCGACAATAACCTGGAAGCCCAATTCCGCAATGCCATGGACTCGCTGGAAGTCCTTGTGTTGTAGTCAACCAGACTAAACAACTTATTTTTCTACAAATCCAATGATGCCATAAACTGCTTCCATTGATGCACATAATACTCAAGCTCTACGAGTCTAGTCTCGAATCAGACATGTTTGTTCTCGTTCCGCAAATTGATTCAATAACCTCTTCTTGTTATATAGTCAAAGAAAAATGTTTGCTTCATAGCACCTTGACAATTCCAAACCCATTCTCTTAGATCAAAATTCAAGACCTTGATCCTCCTTGAGCCCTAAGTCCATAGAGTGTTTGAAGCTTGCACAAAACTTGGATAAAATTTAATGACTATTCTTGCATTTGACATACGCATTACACGTGCCTAAACAGATTCATGAGTTCATCTATAGGAATTGGAAGCGGAGCCAAAGACAAGCAAATGAGCTTATCAGAACCATGATCTTGTCCATAAGCGACGACAAGCCACTCATTCTCTACAGACTTGTCCAAAAAGTTAAACGATTGTAGTGCTGACACTATTTCCAAGGAACCTTGCCAACTACCGGGCTCGATTGGTGTTGGTATGAATAGATTCAATTTAGAACATGTCTCCCTTACTTGTGTAGATAGCTCTCGATTCTAGTGTTTAAAAGTCATCAACAAGGAATTTGGGAGAATTTTTGAATGTTTTAATGACCAATTCTGATGTGTATGTGCTATAAAATTGTACTTTGATTTGAAGCAATTCAAAATTTATTGATATGAGATAATTTTCAAATCGTGATAAATTATACAAAATAGTGAATGTGAAAGTTAAGGAGAGGCACATGGCACACCTTCTTGCTTTAAGTCAAACACCTTCTAACAACTAGAAGGGGGTATAGCACATGCCTCATCCAAAATCTAAACTTTGAGTACTTGTTAATTATGTAAAAAAGGTAAAATAAATATCTCACACACGTCAACCACGAGCAAAAATTGCAATTATTCTCAAATGAACTTGAATATGTGATTCAGATATTACTTTTTTTCAAGTTTTGTTTTTTTCACACGTAGAAAAGGTAGTAAGGCATAATCTTATCGTTTGGATTTTCAATTGAATAATTTTTTACATGCCTTCTAATTGTTGAAATTGGACCTTTGTATTTGAATTTCAGCGTACCTCCACGTGAAAGGTCAGGCATGTTTACAAGTTTCATAGGTCCTATGAAGGTATAAAATATAGACATATTCCTTACTCTCCTCCGAATAAGAATTTGAATTTTTTTTTTTCCAAAAATGGTTTTTTTGGCTCCCAAAACTTTACTTTGACATTCTACAACATCGATAAAAACTTTTTCCTCCTATTTTGAACGTTACGATCTCACAAAATGGTGAAGAATTTGAACTTAGGATTTGGTGTACATGTTCATGTACAAGTTAGGTACTAAATCTTACATTTACATATTTCAAAGCTTATTCGAACTCAAAAATTTACATCTTGCAAGAAAAGAGGGACATTTTGAGGGTTTTTGGTTGTTTTGAGGTTGCACATCTTTAGGTGTTGAACCTGAATCTCTCATTTTGAGCATAGTTGGACCACGAAGGTGACAGAGGTGGCATGGTGAGGAGCTGGAGGCTGCTGGCATTTTGAGCTATTATACAAGCACTCGTGATTCTACACAGTTTAACCACTTGAAGCATACGAGGAATCCAGTCACTCCAGTTTCTTGTGCCAGTTAATACAGAGGATGGGGCCGGCCGAAAAGCAGGCTGGATTCAACTGCAAAAGTTCGGGCCCAAGTTGGGGAGTTCGGGCCCAAGTTGGGGAGTTCGGGCCCAAGTTGGGGAGTTCGGGCCCAAGTTGGGGAGTTCGGGCCCAAGTTGGGGAGTTCGGGTCAAGGTTAACCTTGTCCCAATTGCATCACTAAGGCCCAAACATTTTGGCGCCAAAACTGTGCCACATAGGATGCCACATAGGATAAAGTGAAGTTCCGGTCGGGCCCTAGTTTAAAACCCTTGGGCCCGATTTGAAAGAATTGAGCTATCCTATTGGTCAAAATTTGAAGAATTTGGGTCGGTCCTTAATCCGGCCCCAAGTGTAAAGTGGCCCTAAAACGTTAAGACTAAAACGTTCCGGAGCAGATGAGCTGCTCGGACCAATTCAAAAACAACAAGCTGTAACCACAGCTGCGCATGGGCGCATGGGTTCGTGAAGGACCGTCTTCTCACACAAGTTATATCGGTCCCATTACTGCCTCCAAGCTTTCCAACGCCGTCAAAAGCTTGGCTCACTCTCGGAGGATGGCGTACGTAGTGAAGGTGTACAATGTGTTGAGGTTGGCGAGTTCGGCGCTTTGTGATAGGTGTTCATGTTAGAGCCGAGTGCAACGAGGACAAAAGTTGATGATGTGTATTCAAGATGGTGGCGACCTGCATGTTTACGGATGTGCAGAGAGCAATTAGGGTTTAAGGCCGCACCACTCTCCGGATTTGGAGGCTACTTCGACACCATTTTCTGTATTGGTGTTGACTTGGAACATGCTTACACTAAGCGAACTGATTTGCTATCTACTTAGAGCATGACCAACCCTCTACGGCAGGCCGGCCCGCAAGGCCGTCCCAAAATGTGAAAGGCGCCGCTTGTCCGGGGTTACGAAGCCCAGTCCAACACGGAGGACAGGGCCCGCTCACGAATCACCCACCAATCACACCACCTCACATTCCGCTTTTCATAGCTTTCTTTAAAAATCATTTTGTGCCAATGAAATTTCTGCCACGTGGCTCTCACTCATTAGTTAAAGGGGACAATAAAAGTTGAGTGAAGGCACTGACGGGATAACTTGGAGTTTTGGTGGGCTAGAATTTAGGGTACTGCAACCCTCTTGATCGGGTTGCAGGGATAGTGTGTGGGCTGGGGCTCCTGGCACTCCATATCCGGCTCCATGCTCCGGCCTGCAGTGCAGGCTGGTCATGCTCTTACCTTTTAGAGATGTATATGGGCATACTCTCTTTAAGAACTCTACTTCTGGCATTGTGCAAACCTTAGATTGAAAATTTAACTTTGCACATTACATTTTGAGGGGTTCATGTCACTTACAATCTTTATATTTTAATTAGTGTAATTTTCCTTTTGAATTGATAATCAATGTAGAAAATCAAGTAAGATAGGGTAATATGAATAATATAACGCTTTAAGAAGATGTTTTGTGTAATAGTGATTTTTGTGTTTAGGTGATATTTTTTGAAAGTGCCATGAAGCACATGGCACACCCTCTTAGCAGTTATTTAATCTTTGCTCATAATTATACTAAAAGGTGGTGTGTGAATTTTTTGTGCTGGTGAGGCACATTGTCTTAAATGCTTATAGGGTGTGAAATCTAAAAGGTGTGTAAAATGTATTTAAATTGGAATGTGTGTTAAAATTGGAATGTGTGTTAAAATTGGAATGTGTGTTAAAATTGGAATGTGTGTTAAAATCGCTCATAGATAATTAGGCGGTGAGTACTTGGTCTTACTTAGCATTTGTGATGTAGGTTGCATTAACATGCAAAATGTTTTGTTGACATTTTGAATGTTTGTTTTGCATATGCATAAAAATACAAAGAGAAGTATGAGCTCATATTAAACAAAGGATGAAGGAGGAAAAGATAACAAAAGGGAATACCTCCAATTTACATTTAGAGTGAGGAGCCAATACACGCACTATCAAGTGACTTGCAATTTGACATTTTCTAACAGAGGCATAAAATATATGCTATGCCTCAAATATATTCTATGCCTACAATGTTGATAATAAGACCTAAAAAGGATTAACACAAATGAGATTTATCTCAACATGTTGAGAACCAACAATTTATAACAAGGAAATTCTAGCCTGTTCATACGTAGTGGTTAAGTTTACTATTTGGCATGCATAATTTACTATAAATCTTAAGTATTTTTATTGTTTAATATACTTAAATCTACAACTATATTAAAGTGAAATTCATTAGTCTTGTTTCATAATTACACATAACATCTAACAAAAATAATTGTAATTTATACTTACACATAAGTCATTTTGTATAATCATCAGATTAATTTTTATAAAAGACCATAACTATCATTGAGATGAATCTACCTATTTGAACTTCTATTTTTTTTTTAATATCAAGGCACTTCAAATATGATCAATTTTCACTGAAATTTATGAATTCTTTAAAATTTGTTCATGTGCACTTTTACATATTGAATTGCACTTTTAGCAAAACCTTTGTTTTTGGTGGCTCAAAGAACTGCAGCCTGCCTTGAACATCCAGAATTCTTCTTCAATAATCCCATTGACTGATTCAAAGAAAAAATAAGCAAAAATAATCCAATGGTTGGGTCAACATAGTACTAAGTTTGTAAGGCTTGTATGTTTTGAAAGTTTTGGAAAATCAGCGCTTTAATCTTTATAGAGTACATGAGGTAAATATGTTATCTCACACTAGCAATGTACCTGTCGTCCTGACGTGAAAGCTCTTTATATGGTACTTTTATAAAATTATCCCGTGTATACCATATCCTCATATTATGTTTAAATTTTTAAATTTATGTCCGAGTTTTGTTTCATTTTTTACATAATCCAAAAAACATAAAAGAAGGTAGGTAGGTAGGTAGGTAGGTTGGTAAGTTTTTAGGTTGGTAGGTTGGTACGTTGGTGGGTAGGAAGGATCGCCGTACAATATTTTATTATATACTAGCAAGGTCCCCGTCATCTCGACGGAGGAGCTAAAAAGTATCCCGTGTCTATCATTTTCTCAAACAATATTATGTTTATTAATTTTATGTGTGCCCGTGTTTTTTTTTTTTTTTTTTCCCTTAAAATAGGTTTTTTTAAGAACTTGTTTTGTTTGTTTTTTTAAAAAAGAAAAAAATATATACATAATCCAAAAAGCATAAAAGGTAGGTAGGTTTGTACATAGGTGGGTAGGTACGTAGGTGGGTAGGTACATAGGTGGGTAGGTACGTAGGTGGGTAGGAGGGATCGCTGTACAATATTATGTTATAGAAGTAGATATAGATTAATATCACGAATTTTCAACTTCAAAGAAGGCCGTTGAGTTTTTTTCTTGGTTGTGTACATGAAGTGTTTTCTTCTAAAGATGTTGGTTTGTGTTAAATAATAGAGTTAGTGCAAAATGAGTCAAAGCTCTCTCTTGTTGACCTAAATTGGGACATTGGTTTGACTCAATAAGGATCTAGAGAAATATTAAATAGGAAAACTTGAGACCAAGAGTAGTGTAGAAGGTAAGCATCATGGGAATAGAGAATGGAAAAGGTGAGGCTAAAGAAAGTACAAAAGATTTAAAGTGCGTGGGAAGGGAAGTACAAGGACAAATAGGGAGTATGAAAGAAAAATTGAAGATGAAGCAACTATGGAAAGTAAACTTTGGCGTAGGGAAGAGAAGTAGGAAACATGGAGACAAAGAGAATTGTGCAAGAGGAATTTGCAGTCAATGAACAATTTTTTTAATAATATAGAATATTTATATGAACATTCTTGTTATTGGGTTTTTGCCGATAAAAATTTTGAATAATTATTTTCTTAAAAAATATTTAAAAAGTCAAAACATGCCATGGTACCTTAGGAAAAAAATAAAGCTATCAATCAATGGTGAATTATTAAGGTTTGATTTAATTTTAATTGTCTTCGGGTAGAGAAATACAGTAGAAAATTATAAGAAAAGTTTTATATAGTTATTTAGAATTAAAAATTATATATTGCAGTTTTGGGTAGACTTAACCTTGCCCTTACTATATTTTTGAATATTAGGAGTAAATTTGTTCTCAAGTATAAGGAATTTGAAATGCAAATGGTCTTGTTAGAAAGGTATGAGAGTACTCTACAATTTGCGAAAAATTTAAACTTCAAAGCCAAAAATCAAGTAGCTGGGGAGCTCAATTGAAGGCAAAACGATATGTTTAGGGTTCCTTGAGACTATAGGGGTTAATACAATGACGTACAGTACACATTTCAACTACTTGTTTTGCACTTTCTTGGTTATTAACCCCTAAACGCCTAAGGGGGGGGGGGGGTAAAGCTCCTAACAGTTGGTAATAATGCTGATTTTTTCAAAACTGCGTAGAAAAAAATAAAAGATGAAAATGGAAAATCCAACCGTAGGATCTTCTTTGGAGCATGGCAATTAGTATGACCGCCAAGTTGCATGCCATTTGGAGCTATGGATTTCAAGATCCATGCAAAAAAGGGGTGAAGATCACATCACCAAAACTTTCATGAAAAATCTCTTTCGCCCACTCTCACAAATTGAGGATCAAGGTTTTTACTATTTATCCAAGGAGGGAGTAGAGTAGACCCACCGAGGAGTTGAGCAAAAAAAACGGCGGATGAAAAATCAATGGGATGAAAGCGGGGTTGTGCACCAAAGACGGAGCCTCACATCCAAAATGTCGAAAAACGACACTATGGGCGCTTAAGGGTTAACTCCTAAAGGACCACGACCATTGATTTGGCTTTTTGCTTTTCGGGCAAACTAGATGAAGGGGTTGGAATTGTTATTTTCCCTTAAGAATTTTACAAGTTGTTCCCTATATCAGTCCTTGAGCGGGGACCAATATCAAACTTTTTATTTTTTATTTTTTATTTTTTAAAAAAACTTTTTTCAAATTTCAAAATTCAAATTCCAGAAATCAAATTTCAAATTTCAAATTTGTACTCAAATTTCCAATTCTACAAGAGCACCTTTCAAAAACTACAAGAGCTAGTTCCAAAGTTTTCTATATTATTCCATTTCTTTCTTTCAAAATTTGTAAAAAATTTGATTTCTGATATTTTTGGATGTTTTCTTCCTAAAATTCAGAAAATCATGAAGGTACCTATTCACCGTTCATTTTTTCGCCAAACCAAATACATTGAATGTGATGCATGTTTTGCCAAATCCTAAGTTCTTTACCTTCTTTCGGGTCAATAATTTATACATGAAGGTTCAAAAAATCAAATTTATGAATGTCTTAATTTGTTTTATGGGCATACTCAACTTAGTTAGCTACGTGCTAAGAAATATGAGAGAGATGTTTGATATAACAATTATCAACTTCCGTTTTTCACAAAGTAGACTATGTCTGCTAAGAAAAAAAGTTTGCATCAACTTTGGATGTTATGATCTTACAAAATAATGGCAAAAATCCACGGTTGAAATTTCAACTACTACCTCTGATGGCAATTCTCTTGAAGATCATACCGTTGAAAAGTTTCCATAAATGTGTATAACCGTTTCTCATACCCCAAATTTCACAAACCATATTTTTGAAGTTTGAAGCTTCCAAAATACCTTGGTCATTTAGGGGTTAACCTACCTTCATAAGTTTGTGCAAAGGAAAAAAAAAAAAAAAAAAAAAAAAAAAAAAAAAAAAAAACCCACAACTAGGTAAATTAGTGCACATAGATAGAAACTCCGGTCCCTTTCTAAGGGGCCGGCGTGAATGAAGTGTCCGTTCGTAATGCTAATATCCCGATGGCCACCGGACAAGGGGAAATTGGAACAATACTACTTCCCCCTCTCGAGGGTGGACACTATTACTACACTAGTTTCTAGCCTAGTTACTAATGCCTTGAAGATACTTGACATAGTATCCCCCCAAAAGGATTTGAGGTACCCATACAACAAGGTCCAAAGACCCCTCACAATAGTTGGGTGGACTATAGTGGTGAGCGCCACGCTGGGATGGGGAATAGAACCCACGACCTCCTCATTGGGGGCCTAAGCCCTAACCACCAAGCCAAGGCTTGTGGTGCCTTAAATTAGTGCACATAATCAAGCCGATTCAAAAACATCCATTATTTCATATCTACTCTCACATCTCTTTCAAACTATTGAAAATAATAGATGAATTATAGTTACAATTTCTAGAGCCATAGGTGTCGGTGGCTTGCACCTAATACATTCTCACATCCCTTTCAAAATCTTGAAGCTCACGCTCTTAAAAATATCACTTAGAAGTTCTAGAGCCATGGATGTCGGTGGCATAGTAAGAAATTGAAGTATGTGCACCTAATACATTCCTCAAATGCCTTTGAAAGATCATGCTCTTTGAAATAATATATGAATATCAGTAAGAAGTTCTAGAGCCATGGAAATCAGTACGAAGGAATTGAAACATGTGCACCTAATTCATGATTGAGTAGGTAAAAGAATTACAATGAACCTTCAACTACTCTGAAATCAAAAAATCAAACTGCAGCACGAGATGATTTTTCACTCCAGACTAATCTGCATCCCCTGAGCAGCTTCCAAGTGTAATAATCGGCCCCATACTTTCTCATGCACTGCATGTTTCATAAAGAGAACCCCACTGAGCACTACTGCATAAAAAAATGAATAGAAAAATGTGTTGTACTTCGCTGCAAAACTTCTGAAGTACATGAACCTTGGCAAAGCACTGGTGACAGTTGACCTTTCAGCACATCGAATGGCCAAATCAGGCAAAAAACCCTGGGACTGAGCATCAATCAATGAACACGAAAACTGACACATTCGGACGGAGAGAATGATGTCATGAATCATCAACAACAACAATGATCGATGACTGTGGAAATGAAGTGAAGTGGTGCGAGATTTGCTCCCGCAATGTGAACCCCTTCAATTTCTTTAGAAAAGTGGGATATGCTATTGTTAGTAATCTAAGTAAACTCTTTAGAGGGGTGGGGTATCGGAGTGGTCCATGTGTCCAACCACGATCTGCATTGCCCGAAAGATCATTCGGTATCGACCAGGCGGGCGGGCGCTCCGATCTAAAAAGGCTTTCTGACTGCAGTAAGTCGAGATCCCTGTCAACCCACATGGCGCGCACATGGCGTGCCGCGTCGGGTTACTTCCACAGAGAACTGAACCCTCCGACGAAGCTTCACATCGTAGAACGTCGAAGCTGCAACATAAGCCAATTCATTGAATGCGGGTCGGAACACGATTTCGTTCACCTAAACTGAACGCACATTCCCAATGCTGTCATTGATTTGCTTCTAGAGAGTTTAGTACGTTTGAAAGGGACTCGTGACGTCCATCGCTAGCGTCCAAACGAGAGCTTTGGTGGGGGATAGTGGTGCTTTTGTGGCAGTTGGTCACTGGATGCCATGCATGTGTTACTGTAGAGAATCGATCCTTTTGTGGGAACAGCTCAACAAGCAGCTGCTCTTGATCCAAGGTACAGCAGCAGCAGCTTTCGGTCCAGGACGGAGTATGGGACGAAGCTGATTCTGACGCCACGGCGACAGCGAGTGTTAAAGATAGAGTTTCAGATGTGACCTACCCCCGTTTCAGCCTCGCGTCTTTCTCGGGTGGAAAGATGGCGGGTGGTACGGTGCGTGTACTTCAGTGAAAACCGGCGCTAGTTCCTCCCCAAAGCGTACCGTTCCCCTCGGATATACCCCTGCTTGTGGTGTAATTGCTGGGAATGGTCAACTCTTGCATATGAACTACTACTACAGTGACTGGGTGGAGCGAGAAATCAGTTGTTGTAGTTTCTAGAACCGTAGAGAGAGATTGAGAGAGAGAGAGACAGACAGACTGAGAGAGAACAAGGGTTTTGGTTGTGAGTAAAGATGGGGAGGAAGCCATGCTGTGAGAAAGTGGGACTTAAGCGAGGGCCATGGACGGCCGAAGAAGATGGCAAGCTCGTTGCTTATATCACTAAGAATGGTATCTGTTGCTGGCGCGCCATTCCTAAGCTTGCTGGTACGAATCATTTGGTGAAAGCTTTGTGTTAGATCTGTTGTTGCTGTTAGATTTTAAGCGCTGAATGTGTTGTTCGATTCTTCTCTAGGGTTGTTGCGTTGTGGGAAGAGCTGTCGTCTTCGATGGACAAACTACTTGCGACCTGATCTTAAGCGCGGTGTCTTCACCGGGGCCGAAGAAGATCTCATCCTTGAGCTTCATGCCACTCTTGGCAACAGGTGTGCACGGCGTTCACAATTCTTGGTCATGAAGACACTTTTATTATTGGTTACGAGCGTGTTTTTTCTGATCGTTTTGGGTGATGGCATGGCGCAGATGGTCACGAATAGCGGCACAGTTGCCGGGACGTACGGACAACGAAATCAAAAACTACTGGAACACGCGCCTGAAGAAGCGGCTGCGAAGTCAGGGTTTGGATCCCAACACGCACTTACCGTTGGGCGTCTCGAAAGAGGAAGACGACGACTCCTGCTCTTCGGACGGGGGCGTTTCAAACTCCAGGAGAACACCCGGTCCGAAGCCTAAGATTCGCCAACCCAAGGGACCGAAACCGCAGTTGAAGATGAGCCACGGCAAAGAAGGATCATTGCTACTGACATCGGTAAAATCGGAGAATGACTCGGATTGTGGAAGCACGCTCACTGCCGAACAACTTCCCTTGAAGCTTCCCACGGCGCCCTCGAAGCTTGCCACGGCCCCCTCGTTCCCGCAGGCCGAGCTTTGGAAAGCCATCAAGCCCTGGGATGCGTCTTATTACCCTGCAGAGTATGTTGCCGAGAGCACAGTGGACGTAACTGGGTTTCCGGACATTGGCTTACCGGAGGCGTGGAACCCACCGGATGTGAATCCAGTTCCGGGACCGAACCTGCCACAGGACTTGCAGAGGCTAGCGACTCTGCTGGATCTGATTTGAAGCACACAGTCTGCATGTTTGGGAGCAATTTCCCCCCCAAACCTCAGTCAGATCATCGATCACTCCACAAGAGCTCCGATCGATCTCCGGACCAACCCCCTCGGGGTGATTGAGTATCAACAGGGTCTGCAGTGATCAGATCAGATCAGCTCGCCGAGTGAGTGATTGAGCAGGATATGGCTGGCTTGCATTTATGGCACGAATATCAGTTTTCCTTCCATGCAGGATCAACATAATCGACCTGATCCACACCCCTGCATGGCGATGGCCACAGGTGACTGCAGTGATGACTTCTGCGGCAGCAGCAGCGAGCAGCGCCATGCCAATGGAAACGAGGAGGCACGAATTTGGATTACGAGTTTGGAGGAGGGGTTTTTTGTAACAATTTTGGTTTGGCAGCTGCCAGCAGAGATGGTTGCTTGATTGATTGCTCGATCGATCGATCAATCAGCTTCTTGAACGTTGTGGTTGCTTTGTAAAGGATGATCGGATGAAGGAGTGGCTGCTGTCTAGATCGGTAACTCTCGAAGATCGATGTTTCTATCTAGAAAGCCGATGTTGTAACTTTGAGGCCTTTTTGAGGCGTTGAGGATGTTTGTTTTTCAGAGCATGTGATATATTTTTTGAAGGGTTCTTTTCTTTTTGTACAGTTATAAACTGCAGTGTCACATTTGTTATAATTACACTGAGCTTTGATGTGAACAGAGATTGCTGTGCTTTGAGTGAAGTGAATGTTTGTTGGTTTGATGTAAGGGATTTGTATTCAGTAAGTTGTGTACCTATTGTGAGTAGTTTGAATTCTTGGAGCAGTTCAATGAGCATAGAGAGTTCACAAATGATGTGATGATAGGAGGTAGAGGAACTGCCCAAAGTTGAGAGTGAGATTGGGGAGTGGTTAAGGCAATCTACTTTGGAACATGTGCAAAGTGCGTAGGAATTTGGACCAATTGGAATCATGATTTTTGGATTTGTCTTCTATGAGTTATGAATTTATGAAGTGGAACCTGTAAGTTAACCAAATCTGCTTATGCATTGATAATCAAAGTTGCTAGCTGTAATATATCTCCTACTTTGGATGTGCCTAGTGAGTAGTTGTTAGGCTTCCTTCACCATGAGTACATTAAAGTTAGTAGTAGTTAGCAAGCTTGGATGCACCTAGTGAATTGCCTGTAGGCTTTGTACTTCAATTATTGTTGTAGAAAACATGGCAAACAAAATATCCACATCGAGTAATGAAGGGACATAGAAGCTTCAAATTTGGGTCTTGGAAGTTTCCCAATTCATCAAGTATGGTGTCTTTGGGCAATCACTTACCAAGTACTGTTTTGACATGGTCATGTGGAATGAGGATAGATGCAATATACTAAAGCAATTTCCCTCTAATCACCTTTTCTTTCCTTTTATTTGTTTTTTGCTTTTTACTTTTCTCTTTTTCCAATTAATGTATCAATTAGTTGCGTTATCGATACAAAACAAACCAAGGCACTGTATTCACACTTTTCATACTCTTTTGCTCGACTCTTTTACACTTTTCCTCTTACTGTCGGGTGATAGTCTGGTTGGGGTACCCAAAAAGGTTGTCCCATGAACAATTGCACTCTATGCTGGTGTGACAAACATATCCATTTTTAAACTGTAATACAATAAGACTTCATTAGATGTGGTTTTAGTTGTCTATACTTATAATGTATCAAGAAAAAAAATTAAGAATTAAAAAAAATATTTTGAAGTAATTTTATTTGATTTTTTAGTTGAAAAAGTAAGTCATGTCCCAACAATCTAAAATCCATTGAATCGAGCAAATGGAATATCAACCATTTTTATTTTAATATAATTTTTGAATATGACCTACATCTTCTTGTATAGAATACAAAATAATTTATTTAATAATAAAAAAATTAATTCATTGTGCACTATAATGCCTGCAAATCCCCAAATTCAGCACTTTTTCCCTCATCTATGAATGGATCCAAAAAAAATAAAAAATCTAAAAGAAAATCTATAGGCATATATACTTTGATTTCAGTGAGGTGCATGATATTTTATTTTCTATTTTAGGGTCTTTTTACTTGATTAAAATGACTAAATTAGACAAACTTTGGAGGCTTTCAATAAAAATAACCTAATTAGTGTGTCCAAAAAGTGATACCCCAAGCTTACCATTGCCCTGTCTTATTATCTTCAAAGTCAAAATATCAATTTAATGAAGCGAAAATGTCTTATTACAGTATCTTCAAAGTCAAATTGCCAATTTAATGAAGAGAAGGTTCTTAGTTCTGATTGCCTAAAAATATGGAGAATTATCACGCATGTTTCGATTCTCGTGATCTGCAAAAAGATTTGGCCATTCAATGAACGACTTTCTGATTTTGGCAAAGAATATGTTGGCTTCAGTGTAATGGAAGAAGTGCTACACTAAATTTGATAATTAGGGTTAGATTATTATAAGATTTGAAAATGCTATAAGTTTTTACTTTTGTTTAAAAAAAATTACCAAGAGCATTGATTCTGATACTATATAAGGACCCCCATCTTGGCCAATATAGTGGGTAAAATTATTGAACAACAACAGTAAAAACTTATGACATGTTTATGTAAATTACTAAGTGTATCTAACACTAATTATCAAATTTAGTGTAGTGAGTCGAGTCTTATTATTACAGACGTAAATACTTGCCGCATAATTCCCCGTTCATTGGATGGGCAGGTTATGGCCCGTAATCACTGGTTATGCAGGATTCCCCTTCCAACCGGGGATTATGGGAAATACATCCATGGAACCACTTCTCATTCAATTTCTTGATGATTCCTCGTTAATAAGGTAGTGTTTATGTCGGGACGACGGAGACCTTACTAGTCGGATGATATGAAAATAAATCTCCCTCCTCGTCGGACTCTGCCCTCCTCGTCAAGAGATTTATTTTCATATCACCCTAGTCGTGGGTGATTGCCTATACAAAGCGTGTCGACTCTGTGCCTTTGAAATACACGTTTCGTCGAGAAGTTAGAGCATGGCTACCCTTGCTCTCATTCCGTGCCTTTGAAATCTAGGTCTCTTTGCAAAGTTTAGAGCATGGCCACCCTTGCTCTCATTACTCTCACTGAAAACAGTCACTTCCGTGCTCTTTCTGAAATTGAGAAACAACTTGGTCCATACTCGCAATGCACCTGTTTCCATCACGAGTTCACCACTTGCTTCTCAGCGCATGTGTTCCTAGCCGTTTATCTTCTCCTCTCGTTTGCCACATCAGTTTCTATCAGGGTGTTGAAAACAACTTGCGGAGAGGTTTTTGTGCACGCGGTCAGCGGATGGGTAGTGACTTTTGAGCGGCCGTGAAGGTGAAAAGTGTTCCGTGCTTGATCGGTTACCCCCTTTCTTGAAGGAAAACACACAATAGTTGTGTTTTGTGTTATTTTCAGTACAAGAGTGGCCACACTCTTAGCATGTGTGCACCTCATATGATCTTGAATGTTTCGAAGTGAAGTTCTGACCACATTATTTTTAACCCTTAAACATGAAGCCCCTCTGAAAATACACTAGAAACCAAGCCCGAGGGGCATGCTTGGACGTTTAAGGGTTAATTGATAATACAGAAATGAGAAAGAATTCATGATTAAGGTCTCAATTTTAGTTTTGATTGAGACTGCACTCTGCCAGCTTGTAGTTCTAAGCAATATTCATTTTGAATGGGCCTGAAAACTTTTGTGAGCAGATGTTCCCAATAAGAATCTAATTGCTGAAAATTGGCTCAAATTTGAGTATGGCAAATCTGTGTGAGAAAGTTTTGTGCATGGAGAAAGTAGGTAGAAGTTCGAACGTACTAAATTCAAATTTTTTGAACCTTCCCAGTATTTATTATGAATTTTTGGAGTTGGACTTGTAGGTGTTCCCGAAATGGTGCAACGGTTATGATCATGGTAAGTACATCTGAAAATAACTCTAGAAGCTACTATGTACCTCTTGAAAAATTCACTGTGGTGCTCAGCTGTTTTTTGTATTGTGCTAGTTTTGAGTTTTGACTAGTCTAATTACTTAAACACGTACAACCATACAAGCAAAAAAACCCTGATCCTATATCAAGGCAAATGAATAAAGTGTTTGTTTAACCTGTTTGTAAATGTACGCTTAGAAATCATAACACCAAGGGTTGGATTACTCACCTCTCTGAGAATGAACACTATGCTAGGTTCTACACTTCTACCTCACCACTATAGTAGTGCCTTTACTTATTTAGATTTTGGGCAATTTTTATGCACCTTACTTTGTGCATATGTGTGCAACAAGATTTTGACTCACACTACGAAGGCCCTCCTCTTGACCAAGTATTGAAATTTGGCTTGTACGCAACCAAGTGCATAATCATATGGGTAAGTTCAATAATTGAGTCTTCCTTTTCACATTTGCATCTTTGAGGTGAAATGTGACAATCAATTTAGTGCAAGACGTTTAGTCTGGGACTCCCTTGTAGATCTTGGATTAGTTTCCACCTTGGCAAGGCTATTACTTGAGAAATTAAATATTTTTGATGGAATTTTTGGATACAAGTTAGAGTGTTTTTTGAAATGAAGGCGAACAACTTTCTATTTGGAGACCATTTAAAACCAATAAGTTTATTAACATTATGATTAAACTTACATTCTAGAGTGAAAATGATGAAATTTCAAGATTTTTTTTAGTAATTATAAATAGCAACCTCATAATCTATGAGGTCTCATAATTTCGAATGTGATTGACTTGACCCACAATGAGCTTATTAAATGATTGTATAATTGAGATCAAAATGGAATATTTTATTGAGGTTTAGGACGTTCTAAAAGTTTATGTTTCTAAATAAAAAATAGACTAGTACATTTAGTAGCAAAGCACGAGTAATCATACACTCCCCCTCTTTCTGAGAAATACCAAGATTTGGTTTCGGGTAATCATATACTTTCTCTCTCTCTAAAAAACATCAAGATTTGGTTTCGACACTTGTCTCACAAAGAATAAAAAATTGATATTGATGAACAATTCCTAGTAATATTTTAAGAAACACTTTCTAAAAGCTTCATGCTGATTGAAGAGAAAAAAGTCCAACTATTTGCCAACCATGGTAAGGGGTTCAGATATGGCATGTTGTATTGGGTACCCTAAAGGTCCTATGGGGGATACCATGTCGGGTATCTCTTAGGCAAGTTGCACTAGCCGTTGTTTCTCCACGTAGAGTCAGTGTTATGGTTCTTGGTTGATTAACCCCTAAAGTCAAAAGCACCCAAAAGTACCAAATCTCCTCAAACCCCACCCTCTTTCAATGCAAGATGAAAATGATCAACTTTTGACGTATTCTCAAGAATGTAACTGTAAGATCTCATACCTTACTTGTCCATGTATGTGTGTACCAAAGCTTAGTTTCAAACTTGGTAAAACTCAAAGTTGAAAAATAAGTTAAAATTCCCCTTTGTTGCAAATTGGGTTCGAAGTTTTTTGTGAGTCCAAAATACCAATTTTAACAGTAAATTTGAATTGTGGATCTTCCAATTCTTGTTCCTAAGTGAGTTAGGAACATGTCCATGCAATTTCTACCCTCATGCAACCTATAAATCCGAAAGATGCTCAAATTTTTCACATGGAGGTACGTATGCTGAAATTCAACTTCAAAGGCCCCTCTTTGATAATAAAATTGGCATGTAAAGAATAATTGGATGAAAGATCCAAACACTGAGATCATGCCTTAAAAACTTATTTTCAAGTACAAAAACAGAACTTGAAAAAATGTGAAATCGCAATTTTTGGTGAATCTTCGAAGCTCCAGCAATCTTATTTATTTTGGGCAGATTTTGAAAATAAGGGAGCATATACCGCAGTTTGGGCAGCAGTTTCAAATGGTGTTTTTAAACTTTGATCGTGGATATCACCTAAAGTATGAGAAATTTTGAAGTATGAATTGACTATTCAGAAAGGTATAGAAAAACTCTACAATCTACATGATATAACAAATACGGGGCTGAGAGGACCCCAAACGACTCATTTTGGGCTCTTTTCAACATTACCGGTTACATCATAGACTGTATAAAAAAATAATATAATAAAAACCAACTATTTTTGGCGAATCATGGTATTTTTCAGAGACAGAGGAGTATGGAGCACCGTACCTTAACTCTTAAGGTACAATGCTCTTAAACCGCTCGGCACCCCAAAACCGATCAGGCCCCATTCCTAGATTGTAAAAGAACAGATGTACCTCATTCGTACATTTGAGTATGTGAGCGGTTTAAGGTTATGTACACTTTTGACTTCAAAAATTTCTAGCAAATTCAGCTTTTGCTATTTAATTGTGGAAATTTTCGCACTCACTCTCCCCCCTGTTTCCGCATCCAAGAAAAATTTCAAATAATAGACATGAAGTCACAACCATGCTGAATCGCTTATTCGAGCGGTTTAAGGGCAGTGTACCTTAAACGCCCATGGGGTTTGAAACGGGCAACCCAAAATTGGATCACAACATCTTTTGGACTTGGGCATCATGAATAGTGCACTTTTTGAACTTGGGCATCATGAATGGACCAATCAATGATGAGCTTGCAACCTCCTACAAGGTTATGTACAACCCCAACCTACCTACCACAATCCTTTCAAACCACAAAATCATTCATACAAATTGTGATTTGGATTGTGAATTTTCACTTTTTGAATGCATTATAAGAAGGTGACCAGTTTGACATCAAAACATAAATGAGAAGTTGAGTACAGTGAGAGCTACAGGGAAGATTCTGTTGGAATCAACCCCCTGTTTGGGCGTTTAAGGGTTAAAGTAGAGTGGAAGTACATAATGATGAACCAATCAGTCCTCCCAATTTCCTCCGCACGATTCGTGTCAGGTTTTGGCCTTGTCTCATTAACTCTGACTGGAGAGTGATATTCTCACATGAAGACAGACGAGCTCACGGACGCTGTCAGTGGGTGAGATCTGGTGACAGAGTTCCACAAGTCTGCAAGCAAATCTAGCCTGGCCACTTCGATCGATTCTTCAAGTTTGAAAAAAAATCCTCCCAACAATCAAACTTGCATGCATGCATGTTTGCCGATTTGCCCTCTTTACTTGTTCCGCAAGCCTCACAGATGTCTTGTACAGTCGGGTACCAGCCGATACCGAATTCCTCGTCAGGAGGATTTTTTTTCAAAAGTTTCAAAACTTATTGCTCTATGATGTCATGATCAATGATCAATTTTTCCATTGTATATTATTTAACAAGTTTCATGTACTTCGTGAACACACCATCTACCATTGACTACCCTAACTTCTTGCTTCAATCACAAGTACATTTTTGATTCCAAGTTTGAAATGAGTTTCCAACCTTTGTTGTGAGGATCGTTGAGCACATTCTTGAATGATGAACAGACTTCCCTCTTTTGAATTCTAGCTTTGGGTTGAAGCGATTCCTTGATGAGTTTTGAATCAACACTCAAGGTGGAAAATAATTTTTTTTTTGAACTTGGCAAGGATACTACAAGAAGTTGAGCCTAATGGAGTATATAATGAGAGTTATCACTCTAAAAGTAAGGTTCCGAAAGTCCAGGACCTCGCGAAGGGTTTTGAGTTCCACAGAAGCCGCGTGCAGGATGGAGGGGGTTTAATTGGGAGCAGTCCTGAGCTCTGAAGTGTGGCATGGATTTCTCAGCAACCCCAGGCAGGCTTGTGATTTCTATTCAATTCATACGCTGCCTAATCTATTCTGCTGGTTGAATGTGTTTCTTAGCTGAAAGACTTTCACATGAACGAGAGCACATGGGCCAGTAAGGGTTGAAACTTCACATCGCGGTTGAACAAGTGGACATCGCTTGAGGTCCAAGAAGGTTGTGATCGATGGTACGAGATATATGGTCAGATTGTGCCACTCACTGCAGATGCTGAACCATCAACTCTTCGTGACTGAGTAGCTAGCTTTTGAGATCGATTAAGTTGCATGTTAACAAGCAGATTGAAGGTCGATATTGTTGAAGGTGCTAGACTGAGGTTCAATCATCGGTTGCATGGATAATTGATTTCCAAGTTCCAGGTTGCATGATGCATTAGGAAGTCACAGTTCAGGTGGCACTTGACAGGATGACAACGTCGGTCTGTGGTTGATGATTGTTTGATTGTATTAATTGAGACGTTGATGCATACAGCTGACAGGGGGATCAGACAATTGTAGCATGAACTTAAATAATATGCTGCTGCAGAACCATTCCGTTGTTTGGGTTTCGCCAATTCAACCTTGTACGTTCTGGACCCGGACTCCCGGAGTGAGTGGGTGAGATCGACTGTTCCGAGCATGCCCATGAGTGGACTGAGGTTGTTTGATGCATGCATGCAGAATTGCAGAATGATCATATAGGTATAAGTTGCAGTAAGAGGGATGCTGGAGCTAGCATTAATAAATACATTGATTAACTCTTTGTGAACTCGTAGTTTCTGACATTGTGTTACACGTACGACAGAGTGACACTCTCGATCGAAGGTCCCGATTAATCTGTAGCCCCGACTTAATTCCAGAGCTTATGCTCTATTCGTGTACCGAGGGGGATCATCAACCAGTGGTCGATCCTACTGAAGACCTGAGCTAGAGGATCTTTATGATCACCGGTTGAGTATCCAGGTCCGCTTCTCATTCACTCTTCATTCTGATTAGAAGTTAGAACGGTTTCTTTCCATTCACACACGACCGTGTGTATTCTGTGTGAACCATGCGGGCATCACGTAAAACACATTTGGTACACTAAATTTGATAATTAGTGTTAGATACACTAATTCACATAAACATGTTATGAGTTTTTACTGTTGTTCAATAATTTTACGCACTGTATTGGCCAAGATGGAGGTCCTTATATAGTATCAGAATCAATGCTCTTGGTAATTTTTTTAAACAAAAGTAAAAACTTATAGCATTTTCAAATCTTATAATAATTTAACACTAATTATCAAATTTAGTGTAGTAGAAAATGACACAAAAAGTGACGGTCGTAATGACTTGTAATGACTTGTCTGTAATGACACAAATTTCTTGTTTTATTGTGCTTTTAATGATATATAAAAAAATTATTACATTTGTCACTTTTCCATAACTTTTCACTTTGTTGTAATAAGCGCACTACAACCTACTAGATTAGTGAGAAATTTAAAGAAAATTGACAAATATAAGTTGATTTGTTTTGATGTCATTAAAAACACAATAAAAAACAAGCCCACCGTGTCATTCCAGACAAGTCATTATGATCGTGAGTTCGTGACTCACTTTTAGTGCCACTTTCTACTAGTAATGTGTACATGCGACGATCTCAATGGATACTCAACCTTCAGGACTGCAACAACAAGTAAAGTCCAATATGGTATGTTTTTCTACTTATTCTTATGAATCTTGAATTTTTATCTTAATTTTAATGAGTTGATATTGTTTTGTTAACTAACCCATCTCAAGGTTGGTACTTTCAAGAAAACTCAAGTGAACTTCATATCATCACTAATCTGTTAGGGCTTAAGTCAATTTATGTTAGGATGTCTGAATACAACTAAAATCAACCATGCATGCATGGTTGATTCTACTTTCTTAGAAGTGAGTGATCATATTATAAATCTGTACCAATCGGTTAATGAGTCATGATAAAAGCGGCCCTAAGTTAACAAAGGTTATTTGAAATTTTGGTTAGAAACTAGACAATCCTAAAACTTCACCATCCTATTCAACCATCCTTCAAGTTGTCGAAGAACACTTGTAGTAGTAAGGAAGGCCTTCACATGATATAAAAAAAGTTTAGAAGTCATTATGACTCATCAAGGAAATTTCTTTAAGCAAAAAAACAAACAAGAAATATATGAATGCTTCGATCAATATTAGAAAATTGCACAAAAAGTGATGTCAGTAGTGACTTGTTCTTAGTGACGCAAGAGAGTTTGTTTAATTGTGTTTCTAGAAACAACAAAATAATTACTCTATTTGTTACTTATCTTTAAATGTTTTGCAATGTAATGAGCTATACTATAGCCTACTACATTAGCAAAAAAAATAGGAAAAATAACGCACTTAACAATTTATTTTCATGTGGTGAGAAGCAAAAACGGACACTCTCTTATCACAGTTATAAGGAAAAGTCACTATGGACGTCACTTCTCTCAGTTCTCTGCCATTTCCTACTAGTGGACTAGGATGTGCTCAGTTATCCTAAGAACAAGTTTGGACTTTGGAAGCTCATTGCAAATTTGAAATTGAAAATGTATTTCTAATTGAGGCAAGAAGTAAAGGGTAGTCAATGGTAAATGGTATGTGAAGTACTTGAAATGTGCTAGATAGTACAAAAAAGATTAAAAAATTAAAAAAGATTTATATATATATATATATATATATATAGTTTTTTTTTTAAAAAAAAAATGATCATTTACAATGATATCCTAAAACACTCTAGTGTGATTCCAAAATACTTTACGATTCTCGAATCTGATTGTTTTTGAGATCACAATACATTTTCAAACTTTTGAAAAAAATATCCTCCTTGAAGAGGAATTCGTTATCGGCTAGTACCCGCAAGTACATCTCCTCCTCAACATATGCATATACGAGCGTTGGCTTGATTTGATCTCGGCTAAGATGTAGTATCAGCGACCTTCCATGTATTATTTCGTGCAGAATGTAGCAAGCTGGTACATTTGCCGAGGTGAGGTCGCCGATACTACATGTGTCCCGTAATGACTCGTTGACAGAAGTCGCAGCAGTGAATTTTGTTTTGAGATCGCGGTGCTCACGGATCGGAACACTTCAGCTGTTTGCTTGTACGATATGTTGTTTACATGATTCAATTGTATCTTCGTACGATCAATTCTATGTTCACATGACTCACCTGATTCTATGCTTCATCACTTCCAATTAAGATAGGAAAATCTGCTTCAGATGGGAGCATCTGCTTCTGATTAGGGTTGACAACTGATTAGGGTTGTGTATTCTACTGCAATGTATTGATGTTGATGTTATTGTGTTTAGCGTGTTTTGAATTACATAGAGAATTGCGTTGGGTTGAAATTAGTACTTCACCGCTACAGCACAGTAATGGACAAATTACAGTGGGCTTGCTCGAACTCGTGACAGACACTAATCTGCCTTTTCTTGCGCACGCTATACGACCACATTTTGGAACAGAAGCTACAAATCTGCAAGTAATTTCCTCTTCAGAGCAGGTGCGACAAGGACCCCAACCTTTCTATACCCCACCCGCGATTTTATCAGCATACTCATTCAAGTGAAAAATTGCATTCTGAAAGTTCATCATCCTTCATATCAAGAATTATTTAAGCTGCTAAACCATAAATTCTGAAACTCGCCATGATGAAGTCTAAATTACATGATAAAATTTCGGTTACAAAAGGACAAACCCTAAATTGAATATAAACTCGGACTCAGAATTATTCAGATTGAATGTTCGCCGCTGTATTGTCAGGAACAGATTAGCTACGGCATCCAGTACATTCCTGCTTCACAACAATAGACATCTCCAAACGATCATCTGTGAGTTCGATGAAATAAGGGAAAGCCATTTTTTATTGCAAAAGCCAGCTCTTACCTGTTGCCAATAACGCAAACATCAATACATTGTAGAAGTATCCAAAACCCTATTTAGTGAGTTTTAAACCCTAATCGGAAGTAGATGCTTCCATCTTGATTGGAAGAGATGAAGCATATAATCAGGTGGTTTGTGTGAACATAGAATTGATCATATGAAGTGAAATCGAATCATATAATCAACATATCGAAGTGTTACGATCTGTGAGCACCGCAATTTCCAAACAAAATTCCAGAGAATTTCATTGCTGTGACTTCAATGTGTCATTACATAAAGATACAAGTCCCGTTACATATGAACAGTGAACCTATCCACGCTCTTCCACCCTCGAAGAGTTGCAAAAACTATGTGCAACAGAGAGCAACTCCCGGGGAGATTCAGAATCATGTCGAGGCTGATGTATACAAATCACTACCGTAGTCTAGTTATCCTTGCCAGAAGGATAGGGGGTGAACACATCACGAAGCTTATCAATGGGTGTGGCGAACAAGCCCAGAGCACCCTCCACAATCGCAGACCTGTTGGGAATTGCAGCATGTGGCTTGGTAGGCACAAGATTCTTGCCCAAAGCAAAAGTGGTTCCCGCCGCCTCACGACCAGCCTGGTCCACATTCTCCCGGAGGAACACAAGATCCTCCTTCTCCTCCTTCTCGATATGCTCACGGAGAATGTGCATGATCTCGTCGAATTTCCTCTCGAATACGTCGTCGTCCTTGATGCTCTGAATCTCCGACAACATGTTCTTCGTCTGCTGGTGCTCGTCACGTGACTGGTCGGCGATCTTCTGCCCCTTCTCACCCTGCAATGCGATCAACGGGTACAGGACGAGCTCCTCGGTCACGGCGTGACGAGAAATCTCCCACACGAACTGGTTAAACCACTTCCCGGCTTCCTCCTCGTCTCCTTGCTTGTGGTACTTCTTGTAGTTCGAGTAGGCTTCCTCGAGTTCCTTGTGATCTTGCTTCACTTTGTCGATGATGTCGGCTCCGACTTCGAGACTCTTCTGGGTCGCCATGCACCTGACCGAACCGCCATCGTACCTCTGCAGGAGCAAAGACCCATCAGCTCAGATCCTAAGCATGAAGGATCAATATCGACCAATATTGACTCTGAAGGATCCGATATCGAGCAGAATAAGCTCCGATCGACGGATCGATATCGATGTTCTCACCTGAACGAGGTTACGGTGAAAATAAGCGACGGGGACGCCGCAGAACTGTCTCTCCGACTGCTGCAGTCAAGAAACAACATGGTTAGAGCACGGTCATCATCCACCATTACCATCAGACGCCGTAGCCACACCTAAACCCCCACTTCCTGCTCAGCTTAAAGAGCACACACCCATGCTTGCCATGGACTGGGTCCCGAACCTCAACAACTGCCTATGCTTGCCAAGAACTGATACTCTTAAACTCAACATTTCGCATACCACTCTAGGTTCTCACAGGCATCAGCATGGGGACGGATGCAGTACCAGGAGAGATGGGGCGGCAGCGCGCTTGAACGCCACAACATCAGCAGCAGGCTGGGAAGAAGAGGCAGCGGCACTGATGGAACTCGCTTTAGTGGAAACCAACCTAGCAGAGGCGCGGATGGAAGCACGGAGGGCCATGATGGGCAATTCAAGCTCTGTACTTTGCTGATCGAGAATCACCTTAAAACCTGCGCTGCGAGAATGCTACTGATAGTGATAGAGCAGGTTCTGATACGCCAGAAAAGAGGAGAAAGGCGGCATAAATACATGCAAGTTGGATGAGGCACGAGGCAAGCGACGGAAAGGGGATGGAAAAAGCGGAGTTTAGGCGTGTGCTCGACAGGTGCGCGGCATGCGGCGTGGAGAGCAGATGGAAAACGATGCATGCATGGTTTGAGTGCGAATGATCTGGATCGGTGCATTGAAGAAGCTAGATCGCTGGTGGGTGGATCCCCCACGTCGCTGAGGACACCCTTGAGGCCGGGAACTGAGAGTGGGGACGCCACGCGACGTGAGATGCTCCTGGTCGCGGCAACTGGCGTGCATTCATGAAGCTCTTGTTCCACATCCTGCACCCCCGAGACATCGTTGGCAACAAACTGGTTGTCCATGGCATGCAATTTTATTATCACTTATTCTTGGTACTTCAATTCCTGTGTGTGGGAGGGGAGGAACTGGACAAGTGTAAGGGAACGGGGTTTTCATACAAGTACCTAAGGTAGGAGTACCCATAACCACCAACATAAGAAAATTCGCCCATTTGTAAATGGTCTATTTATAGTGGGTAATTTTTTTTGGGTGGCAAGATAGTTTTTAGGAGGGTTTGTAATTTTTTTATATTTTTTTGTAAAACACATGAATTAATACAAATTTTCAAACAGTAAAGTACTGCAGGACCCGTAAGCAACCTATAGGGTATGCAAAAACCACCTTAGCTGGTACAAATTTCCATTCATGATTCGACCCAAAACCACCAGCTTTTTGACTGTTTTGATTGGTCAGTTTGAATTGAGTGTTCTGACAATGCTAGTTCAGGCTAGGTGCGGTTATTGGGAGATCTACATGTTGCTAGTGGGGGTGCTGGTGGTTATGGGTACTTCAACCATAATCATCGTCAAGTGTGACCTGACGAGGCTGAGAGTTACAAAAGATTTCTAAGAGTATCCCCACCTATACTAGCCAAGTGTCCAACTCACGCAATAAGTATATGAGAAATGCTAAGGGTCCTCTTGGCTCTCTACTTTGGCGCGTCAAGAAATGGCCCTCCAAATCTAAGTTTAGCTTACTAAAATCTGATATTCTACTTGTGATTGGTACATTGAATATTTGACATGCACTTTTGGTGCTTAAGGGCATCCTCAATGGACACGGAATACTCTCCCTCTAAACCAAATTCTATCTTTTGACTGATCTAAAATTAGAAATTAAAATTATCATCGTTAGAAGCGCATGTAAACAAACGTGAGATATTTCTCAAGAATTTTTTCTTGTGAAATTGGGGCGTAGGTGAAATTCCTTGTTGAAAATACCACATTTTCAAAATTTAGAGGGAGTGCACCAAATCTTGCTTAAAAATGGGAAGATCCTCACACGCTCCCTCTAAATTTTAGAAATATAGAGGGAATAAGGGGGGGTCACCTACTTTTTAAGCAAGATTTGGTGCACTCTCTCTAAATTTTGAAAATGTGGTATTTTCAACAAGGAGTTTCACCTACGCCCCAATTTCACAAGAAAAAATTCTTGAGAAATATCTCACGTTTGTTTACATGCGCTTCTAATGATGATAATTTTAATTTCTAATTTTAGATCAGTCAAAAGATAGAATTTGGTTTAGAGGGAGTGTATTCCGTGTCCATTGAGGATGCTCTAAGGGGCCTTAAAGGATGGGGGAGTGTGATTTCAAGGGCTCTTCAAATAGAGATGAACATTTTTAGCAAGTCACATTTAACGGGTATTGGTGGAGATGCTCTAAGGTAGGAGAACCTAAAGGTGGCGTCCTCCCTGTGTGTGCTAGAGTCTTGCTTCTACATGTCACAAGGAATAAAAATTTCAACATGTATGTGTTCATGACATTTCTCAGAATATAATAACAAAGTAAGTGGTTTCCATACACACTTTAACAAGTTCCTTGTGCTTGTTGTGGTGGAAATTTCAAAAGTTACATCTTCATGAAATAAACGTATAGGGTTACGCCCCGACGCAAGTGCGATACTCAAAATTAATCGCACGCCGGCGTTAGCCCGAGTGCGTTTAATTTTGCGTATCGCACGAGCTCGTGCGAGGGCATAACCGGACGTTAAGCCTAGCGGCCTTTCTTTTACTCTCCGCGTTGAAAGATTTCTTTCTCACTGTGTTGAAAGATTCCTTTTTCAGAAGCTGGCGCAGTGATGGCGCACAATCTCAAACCCTTGCTGCACGGTCACGATTCGTCCCAAATTTAATCGTGCAATGCATGATTAAAATTTAAATTGTCCATTGCATGATTAAATATGTTTGTGGTGGGCCCCATCTTTTTTTTGCTTCTTTAAACGTCATATTTACTATACAAGAAAGGCCAGTAGGGCTTAACGACTCAATTACTTACAACTTGGAATATAATTTGGCATTCTATTTATATTGTCAACAACTCTCCTTTATCATCAATTTCCATAATCTTCCTAGTGTCTAGAATTAAGTTTCCTTGAATGTTGAATTTTATGAACTGCATTAATAGCAAAAATATTCTAAATTAAGTCCTAAGAGTCCCTAGGGTAATTTTAAGTTGAAAACACATTTTTAGAAAGTGTCGTAAATGAAAAGTAAAACAAGTAATTTAGATGTCCAGTGTAACTTGTAATAGACTTTTTCTAGGTCACGTACTCACGAGGACAAAAACTTGACTCATGAGACCTTATAGATTGCAAGATCATAGCATATTAGTGCAAAAAATAGGCTATACGATTCCATAATTCCCACTATATGGTGAAGATACTACCAACATAAAAATTGCAAAATGAAATTCACAAACTAGTTCATCTTCATGTCAAAAACATTTTTGTTTTGAAAAAATTCATCACAAAATATTTTGGCTCAAATAGCAGCTTGCCAAGGGTGAAAACTTCCCCAAAACTTACAAAGTAAAAAACAGTCCAAAACTAATTAAACCCTTTCCACTCAAATCCATGCCCTACCTTTCAATACACTTTGGACTAAATTAGAGTTTCTACCACTAAAACTAGAGTATGATTGGAATCCATCCCAAAAAGCAGATAGATAGATAGATAGATAGAAACTCCGGTCCCTTTCTAAGGGGCCGGCGTGAATGAAGTGTCCGTTCGTAATGCTAATATCCCGATGGCCACCGGACAAGGGGAAATTAGAACAATATTGCTTCCCCCTCTCGAGGGTGGACACTATAACTACGCTAGTTTCTAGCCTAGTTACTAATGCCTTAAAGATACTTGACATAGTATCCCCCCAAAGGGCTTTGAGGTACCCATACAACAAGGTCCAAAGACCCCCACAATAGTTGAGTGGACTATAGTGGTGAGCACTACGCCGGCATGGGGAATAGAACCCACGACCCCCTCATTGGGAGCCTAAGCCCTAACCATCAAGCCAAGGCTTGTGGTGCCTTTCCCAAAAAGCAATGTCCAAATCAAACAATGAATGAAGGAGATCTAGCTCCTCAAAAGTCATACATTTTTTCACTTTTTTCATCGTAAGGACATCATTGCAAATCCAGTGTCAAAGTTGTTTGGATTAATAAACTTGCAACTTGAAAGTTTTTAGGATGTATTTAAAGTACATACTTATGTAAAATCATTTCATAAAAGAGTTTTTTTGATTTTACATAATAAGCTTGCAATGGTATTTCATGCCCCATGTTTGGAATCCCAAAACAAAAACTGCCTTCACTAAAATGATTTCTATTAATTGTACGGGTCTGCGATTTTTACCACACAAACTAAACTTGATTCGAAACGCGGCCCAAGAGATTTTGTTAGAAACGACGTCCGGATGAAGAAGTTATAGCTCTTCAAAGTTTATGCCCTCCGAACCAGGCTCAGCTTCATAAACATGTAATACACAAGGCACGGCTGTAGAATATGTACGCACAGAAATTGCTAAGAGTACGGGAGAGGAAGCACTTGGTACGTCGAAAGATCAGATCGGGTAGACCTGTCCACGATTTCCTCGTCCGTAAAATTTGAGTAAGATCAACTCAGTGTTGAAAGTATGTGTTTTATCAATCGCGATTTGATCAACCAGACATTCCGATTATACTCGCAAACGAAGATCTGCCCGGCACGCAATGGCCACACTAAAACATTCATTGAACATTCTCCGATTCCCGAAGGTACTCCGAGAATTGAAACCCTAAACCTGCAGCACAAGGTAGAGAGTTTGTGATGACAAGCCTAACCGGAGCTCTGATTAAGGACTGCTGTGTTTTTTTCAATAAGGGCTTTGCTTTTGTAGAGGCCATGGCAAGTCGAGAATCCTTCATGAGACGCCATGGCAAGCCAACATCCTTCTCATGACACCATAGAAGCCAGTATCACCCTGGAATTTCGGATGCTGCTAAACTATTCGAGCGAGAATCACATGTGTCCTCTCGGCGACGTGGGGTACTCAGTTACCGGCGATCGAGCTCCTCCAATGCAGCGATCCAGATCGCCTCACGCATCGTTCCCTCCTGCTCTCCACAGCGCATGCCGCGCACCTGTCGAGCACACGCCCCTGCTTCTTTTTCATCACCTTTCCATCTGTCTCATCCACTTGCGTGTATATATGCCGCCCTTGGCTCCCTCTAATGCATATCAGAACCTGCTCTAGCACTATCAGTTCTAGCACTCGACTCTCGCAGCGCAGGTTTAAGTTTGTTATCTTTCGAACAGTTCTTACAAAGCTTGCCCACCATGGCCGCCGCTTGTGCTTCAATCCGCGCCCCCGCTGGGTTGGTCGCCACTCAAGCAAGTTCCATCAATGCCGCTTCCCAGTCTGCCGCCGACACTGTGGCGTTCAAGCGCGCTGCTGCTCCATCTCTCCTGGTACTGCACTCCCTCCATTTGTTAATTGGATGTGAGAACTTGTCAACTGTGAATGTTATTGTGGGGGTTAGTGTCTCAGTCCTTGGCGAGCATAGTTGTGGTCATTTAGCTGAGCAGGAAGCAGCCATGGCTATGGAGTGCGATGGTACTGTTTTTCTGAGCATGTTGTTTGTTGACTGCAGCAGTCGGCGAGCCAGTTCTGCGGCGTCCCCGTCACTTTCTTGAGCCGGAACCTCGTTCAGGTAAGCGCATCGATATCGATTCTTCGATTAGAGCCAATGTTGCTCGATATCGATCTTTCAGAGTCACTATTGTTCGATATCAACCTTCCTGAGCCGACACTAGATCGCACAATGTCTAGATTCTCGATCTGACGCGTCTCCGTCTGCAGAGGAAGGATGGCGGTTCGATCAGGTGCATGGCGACCCAGAAGAGTCTCGAAGTGGGCGCCGACATCATCGACAAAGTGAAGCAAGATCACAAGGAACTCGAGGAAGCTTACGCGAACTACAAGAAGTACCACAAGCAAGGAGACGAGGAGGAAGCCGGAAAGTGGTTCAACCAGTTCGTGTGGGAGATTTCTCGTCACGCCGTGACCGAGGAGCTTGTCCTGTACCCGTTGATCGCATCTCAGGGTGAGAAGGGGCAGAAGCTCGCTGACCAGTCACGCGACGAGCACCAGCAGACGAAGAACATGTTGGTGGAGATTCAAGGCATCGATGACGACGCCGAATTCGAGAAGAAATTCGACGAGATCATGAAGGTTCTTCGTGAGCACATCAGCAAGGAAGAGAAGGAGGATCTTGTCTACCTCCAGGAGACTGTGGACCAGTCTGGTCGTGAGGCTGCGGGAACCACTTTTGCTTTGGGCAAGAACATTGTGCCCACCAAGCCACATGCTGCAGTTCCCAACAGGTCTGCGATTGTGGAGGGTGCTCTGGGCTTGTTCGCCACACCCATTGATAAGCTTCGTGATGTGTTCACCGCCTATCCTTCTGGCAAGGATAACTAGATTACGGTAGTGATTTGTATACATCAACCTCGACATGATTCTCTCTCTCCTCGGAAGTTGCTCTCTGTTGCACATAGTTTTTGCAACTCTTCGGGGGTGGAGGAGCATGGATCGGTTCATTGTTCATATGTAACGGAACTTGTATTTGATGTAATGACTCATTGAAGTCGCAGCAATGAAATTCTCTGGAATTTTGTTTTGAAATTGTGATGGTCATGTATCTGATTATATGTTTTATCGCTCTCTATTAGGATAACAATTTCCATTTTTCACCCACAAACAGAGCTGCGTACATTTTTGCAACAAATTGATGTTGTCTTTTTCAATCATTTAGAGAGAAATGTCTAATTGTTGAATTTACATGTATTGATATAGTAGATATGTATTGATTGTTGCTCATAGGTCATTGTCCATGTTGGTAAAAGGTTGAAGTTCACTTTCACTTTAAAAATATTTGAGTTGTTGTGTTTACATGTGTTGATATGTTGATAACATGTATTTGTATATTATAACAATAGGTGAGCGATAGTTTTGCAATACAAAATTTATACTAGGTTAAATTTTGTTGATATGTTTTCAATATTCTTTACGATTTATACTAGATTGAGTTTTATTCATATAATTCTCAGTAGATATTTTTTCAATGCTCTCTAATGAAATAATCATCCCTCATTCCCCTTAAAATTCTCAAATGATCTATTTGAATAATCCCTTAAATGCACGGGAATAGGCGGGCTTACCTGCCTTCGGGACTAAAGAGCATGGTGAATGAATTTCTTGGTTTCCGTGGATGAATGTCACGATTTTATTGGATGATTATGGTGCCTTAGATGAACGTCGATGCGTTCGTTCCCCTTCCTACCATCTGGACACTCTAACTGTCATTCCTCCGATTCAGGGGAAGAAAATTTCTCAAGCTACAGTCGATTTCTGCATGAGCACCGAAAATTTCGGTAAGAGGATTCAGCCATGTCGACGAGGATTTCTCCGAGACGAAGAAGGTACGAGAAGGTGGAGGAACCGCAATTGATAACGCCGAGAACAAGCATTCAGTATAAGAAATTGCAGGAATCGAGCTGCGTCACAGCGGCTGTTGTTGCTCACTTCACGGATCCGCGCGTTCTCCAGCTCGTCATCTTCAAGGAGGTTTATGTCTATTATCACTTCATATTCTAATTGTAAAATGGCTGCTGCTGCCCGTATTTAACCCTAATCACAGCATTTCTTTACCACAAGCGTTCAAATTTCTAGGCTTATCTCAGTTTCATAGCTCTCTATTCGGGAGAAAAGAAATCACCGTAGTGTTGTTGATTAAAATTGCTTGTTCAGTGCTCAAGCTTGAATTTTTTGAAAATGGCGGTCTTTCTGTACTAGTAGTGTTCAAATTTTGAAAATGGCGGTCTTTCTTTACCAACAGTGTTCGAATTTTTTGGCTTATCTGAAGTTCCAGAGCTCTACATGGGGATGAGAATTTCCGTAGTAAGTCCATTCGATATTAGACTGTAGTTTATGGCGCAGTTGGAAATCGTATTGCAGTGTTTGGGATATTTGATGCAAAGCTGATATGTTCACTGATATGCACTTCATTCACTGTCTATCATGATTGGGAGTTGTGTGAAGTTGTAGATGGGTACCGTAATTAAAGTATGACTGATAGAGAGCTTGCTCGGTGATTAGCGAGTGCGCTTTCTTTTTCTTTCAAGTGTTTAGATGCTGCGCGAGTGTGTGAGACGGAATTCTTAATAATATAACGACAAAGCTCAATCGGCTTTCTGAATGTTTTCCCTGATATGTGGAAGAAGTGGTTTTCTCTTCGAGCAGGTGAATATGGAGGTGTGGGAGGTGGAGGAAAAGCGGCAAACGAAGATATTTAGTGAGGTGCTTGAGAGACCAGTTTCTCATTGCTGTGTGCTTGAAACCTCCAAGCTTATGTTTAGTCCACAGGAAGCAGAGTCGGCTTCTCTGCATCTTGATCACCTCCTGGTAACTCTTACTTCCTCACAATAATTGGTTTCCGTGTGAGGAATTTGATTACGCTTGTCCATGCTTGTTCATCATTGTAGTTCGCGACGTATTCTTATTCGTGGCGATGAATTTCGGAAGCTAAGTATCTGAACAAAATTGTGCCTGCGTCTTGCCTGTATTTTCTCGTCTCATTTTTGGATAACACGTTTTACGTTTTTATATGGTGGCAGGTGACCGATGGTTCAGGAGGGTTGATGGTTTGTGAGTGGAAAGAGACCCTGTCAGAGGTGCAAGAATCAGGAAAGATAGAAGTCCACCTCAGTCCCGAGCTTCCATCTGAAGCTCTGCCCAGTACTCCCCTGTTCTCCTGCCCATTGTATCTTCCCAGAAGAGCATCGCGGAAAAGTCAAGTTCTCCCTACTGAAACAGAGCAAGGTTTGACATCGAAGGTACGGAATAGTCTCTGAATTTGTTCGCGGTACCAGCCTTCTGTCATTCACTTTCTTTCGAAAGCATAGCTACGTTTCAAAGTCTGTATCATGAGGAATTTTCTTGGCGTTACTGCACAGGATGATACTATCGCTAAATTGTGGCAGGTTGTAGGGATCACGCTGGTAGCGATGAGCTTGTATCAGGGCATGCTTGGAGTTTTATGTGTGGATTGGATCTCGACCTATCCAACATTGCTGAAGGAGTGCGGAGTTCAGCCCTTAGAACAATCCTTGTCATTAAAGCTCGACCTTTACTACGTTCCTTTACCTTCCGAGGGTGTATTTCCCGGTCCTTTGGTAGCAATGAACATCCCTTATATCATTCGAGGTCTGGCCTTTCTTGCTGGCAATGAAAAAGCTGGCTATGGAGCTGTGGACCTCAAGAGGCGGCCACTCTTGGTGTTATTATCTTCTCAACAGGGTAGATTGTCAAGAAATGATCATTCTCCATTTTCTTTCAGTACGTTCAGTAAGCACAAAGTGTAGTTTGTAGACTTCAACTTATAGCAGTATTTGTTCGCAGGTTTTATTTCACACAGTTTGCTTCTGCAGTGTATGGCTATGGACTTTTCCACGTTTCGTCTTCAACCTGGTCCGTGGGAGATCAGGTAAACTTTCAGAACGTGTGAGGGTCCGGATATTATAGCGCGGCTCTAAATTTGAGCTACTTACTTTGTCATATCGAGCTTTAATCTCAGTAAGGTGAAATGTCAATATTGATGCAGTTACTCTTGATGTTCTGGCAGGAATGTGCATCCCACTACCGCACTGTTGCTGCCATGGTCCTTTATGGGAAACCTTGGGGCCGTTGTTGGAGTGAAAAATGGTATTCCAGAGACGGGATTACGATCTGGATCAAGCGTTCTGGCAGTATCCAGTGTTAGTGTGATGATTGTGGAAGCCGGTGGACGAAGAGCTTCCTTACCTTTGCACCTAGATGGCCTCCCTTCTTGCTGGATTAGGCTTCCTCAAAATCGCTTGGTACCATAAAATAAATTAATTCAAGTATTTTGGGTTTACACCCTCGTTGTTTTTCATATTTTTAGTTCCCTTTCAGCACCGAGTTAGAACCTCGGCTAATTGTGGAGTACGCTGTTACGTTTCTTGCAGAGTAGGTATCAACACGCCAGCGTCCATAATGACAGATAACTTACTCTTAGTTTCTCGAATAACGTTGTAGCTGAATGAAATTATGGCTTGTCTACTTGAATGAATGCAGGTCCTTGGTGATGCCGCTGGCGGACTTCGCGTCCTGGAGCTCAGTAACTGGGAGCCTCATATCGTTTCGAAGATAGTCCTGGCCAACCTGCTACCTTCTATGAGGGTAAATCCGTAAGCTCTTTCTGCATCTAAATTGACAGAAGTTGACACTTCCCTGCTTCATATTCTGGAAATCGAAGAAGCCAGCTCGTGTTGAAGTTAATTTCATTTTAGTAGCACCAGAGTCTGTTTTCCGTGAGCTCGCTATTTCGCCTCGTTGAAGAAAGTACTTACCATTAGAGTCAGCTTGTGCTCGAGATAAATAAGCGTGGTTTCAGACTGAGGCAGAGTCAGGATAGGGGACGCTACCGAATAAATTGCGCGAGCTTGGTGCGATACAGTGAGTAACTAACATGCATTGAATCATCTTGTTTTTCTGGACCAGATATTGCTTCATGTTATGCAAGCAACTGGTTCTGGAGAGCAGCAGATTGGAGACAATATTATCTTCGCCTCGGGCGAGGGTGGCGATTCGCAGTTGTTCGAGTTAATCCGTGATGCTGTAGGTATCTTCTTACAATATCTTGTGACTCACAATATGTTTTTCGCATAGTAGTAGTCAATGAAATAATAAATGACGTCCCATTACACGATTTTACTATGTAGAAAATACTGATATTTTATTGTACCGAGTACCTATGATGCATTGGCAAGGCTACAGGTGGTCGATTCTCATGGCTTCGGTTGATGCTGTGCAGAATCATCTGAAGGCTCTCAATGGTCTGGTAAAAATTTGGTGGAAGAATCAAGTGCATTATTGGTTAGTTTAGCCCCTGTTAGAGATGTTATTCTCGTTAAAGAAGCGATGCACTGTCCTGATCCATTTCTGCTCTTAGCATGCGGAAATTCGCCAGCATCTACCTTACGCAAGTAAGTAACTTTCCAATATGATTCAAGTTCGATATTCCTAGCGTACTGCATACAGCAAGAACTTGCTTGAAATGTTCGAGTGACTGGATACTGGTGAACATCATTGCAGAGGGAGCCTCATGGCGTCCTTCCATGTTGACGCCATCATGAAAGCGGATGTAAGAAAGTCCTATCCTCAGTCTGCAACTGCTAAGCTCTGATTTGCTTCCGTCTTAATATGCTCTTCAAATTAAGTCGAGCGCTCACGATCTGATTTCGGTATGATGAGCCTGATGGTGTCGTGTGGTGTGTAACCCTCCTTTCGAAACTCTTAGGTACGAGGGTTGCCTCAGCTGCTGCCTTTCCGTGAGTTTTATGGATCAGAGTTCCATACCCACATACTGGCTTCGTACTCAACAGCAGTAAGTTGACTAATCTCTCCAAACCCTATTCCAAGACAGGTTTCAAAGCCCCCTTTCTTTGTAACATAACCTCAACTTGAATAAGTCACCAGAAATAGTACCCAAGAAACCCAAAGTGTGATCTTAAGTCCTTCATCATTAAGCAATTGAGGAATATAATACTCCAACAGGAGGGATGTGAAGTTGAAAGAATCAAAGTCGTTTGGAATATAAATGGCATAAGCTTGTGTTTGAAAGCATGTCAGTGAAGTCTTAACTATCAACGGTTCCAAAACTGAAGACCACTTTATGAGAGGATTAGAGCGGAGACGATGCACATTGGCGCTTTCAGCTGTACCTGGCGGATGGTTCATCCAGGTATTGTTCTTGGCCCACTGACTTGGAGTGATTTTACGTGATTTCTCGCGTACATTCTCAATTAGAATGCTGGCCACCAGGTCCATCTCCTCTCATTCACTACAATTACAATTTCAATATGTCATATGCATGGTAGGACTGTGATGATCATTGCAGTAGTTTCCCTCGTATCAGTTTTAAGCTAGCAATTAGGAGAAATCTGCTTTTTGATGATTAATCCTCTTGAAAATTAGAATGACTATTTTCCTCATGGTTATCGATCTTTAATTGATCATTAGTTTTTCTCCTGTCAGATTACGGATTTTTCTCTCAGAGTTCTGGAGAACGGAAGTTCAAGAGTTTTACGTGCCGAATGGAGACTTCCATTCCCACCTCCTGATTCTCCGCGAAACCTTAGATTTTCCGCAAAGATTCATCACGCGGCTCTGACACCCGAGGGAGCCGTGCTGGTGAGTGGGGCAGCTGTTCACAGTGTGGAAATGGGTAGCTTTGGATTGCCGCATACAATTGCTAGCTCGGACCGCCCCCATCAGGTGTCACATTCTACCTTAAAAGTTACCAGATATGCGCCTCTTCTCTTGATTGATATCCGGTTATTATGAGGTAAGGTGTGATATTAATGACTTCTACTGTGATGATGATTCTGTCGTATGCAGGTATCTGCGCTTCGATTGTGTCATGTGGGAGATTCTTGTCTCCACACAGTCGCTAGGGAGCTTGTTGTTGTCATTGCGCAATGGACTTCCAATTCTGTTCATATACTTTCCTGGCCAAATCTGGTTCGTTCGCCTCTCTTCTTTACTTCTTTCACCCCCTTGGCATCATATTCAGTTTTCACTAGTGATTCTGTATGAAATTTTTGATGCCATATAAATTCTAAAGATCGTCGTGTCCCTTTTAAAGCAAGCGCCAATCTCTTGTCAAAATACTGCTATTGTGACGTTGGTTATGCAAATCTTGCACTGGGGTCCTGTTACGTCATGCTTAAGTTTTCGAAAACTTTCTGAAATTATTCTGAACGTATTTATTATAGGAGGAGATCGTTGCTATGGACGCCTGTTCAGCTCCGGTACTCTCAGTTGCGCTAGGCCGATTTACTATGAACAACCTCCTTTTCGCTGGCACTGCAGACGGTAATCTTGTGTATTTCAAGCTCTCTGATTTGAAAAGAAGCCCGAAAGCGATTGGGACAGAGGAGGCTACCGATTTGGAAAGTGTGTCGACTGCAGGGGAGAGTAAGAGGATGCTGTATAAAATAAGGAACATGGGAAAACTAAAGGCGGAAAAGTCGATCCTGGAAAGCGCGCAGTATACGCTTCAACAAGGAAGAATGATCAAAGTAGGAACAATTATAACGCATATGGAGTTTGGGTATTTCAACGGTGGTGGAGATGGAGGAATTGGCAACCGTACTGAGAGCTCCAGTTCAGAAAATGATGAAGAGTGCCTTTATATCTGGAGCGAACGCAGTTTAGTGCTGTTGCCGCAGCACCTCCATGATCTACATGCTGTGGCGTTGCATTGCCCCTCACATTACACCACCCAGTTGACGAGGTATTTTTTTGCTCCCTTAAACCAGTACCTTAATATCGCTGAGAAAAAGAACTTACTTTCAGCCTAAGTTTCGGCGGACCATCCAATCTAAGCACTTAACTTGGAGTAACAGATTTCACACAGAGGAACACCCACATTGTCTTATTGGAGCAACTCGAGATGGGGAATTGCTGTGTGGGCACTTGAAGTCCTCCATTCAGTTAAGGTAAGCCTGGCCTTCACACTGGAAGCCCATGACACGCACTTCCTCGTCTGAATTCGTGAGAAACCTAGACTTTTGAATTTCGCTCCAGCTTCTCTTGCAGTCTCGAAGCCCTTACGATGCACATGCAGATGGCAAGTGTTGAAGGTTGAGGGCACTGCTGTGCATGTAGCTCACCTTAAGAGCAGCGGCTGCATCGCATATACCTCTATCGTAAGGATTATCTGATATGTAGCCTCTTAATCTACTCTGACATTATTGTAATATAGATTGTCCGATTTATAGATGAAGAGGCGCTTCATGCGAAGTGAATAATCTGGTGATCATGCACTTCACCATTTTCTGACATGCTCATGTTGAATTTTGGACATATGGAGACCTTCGCTTGAGAGTTTCCTCCTTAGAGTGACTTGTATCGTTGGCTTCAGGATGGCGTTTCATCAACTCTTCATATTGTGCACGAAGTGACCATGCTAAAGGTTAGGTTCTATTGTCATCTTCCGAAGAACCTTCTCCACTTATAACGTTGATGCAATTATTCATTATTTAGGTCATCTGCTGACGAATTTCAGAAAGTGTTTTTGGGTGTGATGACAGTTTCTATTTACCCTCAACTCGTACTTATTCGCTATCTCAGGTGACTAACGGTGAATCTTTTTGTGAAGTTGCTGGTTGTAGAGCTGGAACGCAACCATCTGCCAACAGTGTTGACCACTTTGCAGATACCTTACACACTGTACAGTGAGGTTAGCTCAGCCAAACTTATATTCAGTCAGCTAATTGGATTAAATCCATATTTAACCCTTAGATTATACGATACTACTGAACACCAGCTTGACAATTTACCACACGTGATTGCACGTGACCAGACTTCAGAAACGGTGGAGTGCCTACTCTTAGCAACACAGATCATGGATGAGCAAAAATTGAAGGGCCTTCTCTTGTTTTTCGATGTTCAAGTCAATCACAGCAGTGAGACTCCATATCCTCTGTACTGTTCCTTGTTGCAGACAGTAACTATTTCCAGTATACAATGATCATATCATCCTACTTTCAAGTAATCTAGATTAGAATTGAAGGGGCCAATTCTAGATAACTGATTTGAGTCTGGAGAGTGTTTCAGACGACGAGGTCAAGTATGAGCTGCGCTTATTGGGATTGCACCCGATGGATCAACCTTGCCATTCAATGTGCATGATACATGCTCCCAGAAAGACTTTCACCCCCTCGCCCTGCTTCATGTGTAACTTGCAGTCTTTTCCTCGTGATAATCCCTTGATGGCCGACATTTTACAATGTCTGGAGCGATCAGGCAAACATTGGAGCCAATGTTGCAGGTAAGTGAACTGATAGGCAAACTCCAGCCATGATTTATCCAGACATTTGAATATTGGCTGATGTGATTATGCTGTACTGTGCAAGTGGAGCACCAAGTATCAAACCTAATAGAAGACTTTACCAAAAATACTGAAAGAAACATGTGTATGGCCCCACCTGTATATGTTTACAGCTACAGGAATTGTGACCCCGATGATTCTCAAACTGGTTTAGCTGCTCATGGAGGCTCTTTGCTTGCGTTGGGATTCGAAGGAAAGGTTGAGCTTCTACACGCGTTTGTTGGAGCCTCTGAGGGATGCATGCTGCTCGTGCCTGCTGTTGCAGCTGCCCTCGATGACCCTTTCCTCCCTTTTCCGGGTATACTTCCACTCCTCCCGTGACCTTAATAGCGAAGTCGTCGTCATGGGTACAAATTTCGGTCTATAACCTTCAGAAATTGAACTTTTTTTTAATAAGAGGGGAAAGGAAAGAGTGCATTCAAACCACAAATTGCTCCTAAAGGGGCAAGAGAGTCATTGTTGGCTTGTACAGGAACTTGTGAGGAACTTGATCAACAGCTTATAAGTTCAGAAGATGTGGAGGAAAAAAAAACAAGTGCCACGGAGACAGCAGCAGAGGAAAACGCTGAAGTTCAACAGACGCCTTCAACACTTGCTACCACATGGTCTACCAGTTCTCGAATCAACATACAGAAAGTGACTTCCTTTGTGACAACAGGAGAAGACCGTGTGACGGCTTTGATTCCAATGTCGAAAGGAACTGTTGTGGTACTAAACTCGTCCTTTTTCTCGCACATGAGCAGGGTGCTTGGAGAGCCATAAATCCACAACCTGCAAATAGTGGACTAATAACTCTATAAAATAGATTATAAGACAGGCAATGCTGGTGACGCCTCGGACAACAGTCGATTAGTCTGAATGATATGGAGTGGGGAATTGTGTGGGAGCTTGTTGACAAAGAGCCGTTTTCAAGTTTTCTTACAGAAGTTGACAAGTCAATTTTCTCCTCAATCTGCATTCGACACTATCAGTCAAACTGTTAATGATTCCTTTGAATCAGGTGGTAGAGAAGCTGCGTGGCGTGAGCGTGTTTGAGGTTTCTGCTGAAGGTTCAGATTATGTGCAACGAGCTATGCAACCATGTCAGGACCCCCTTGAAGCTGTGGTTCCTCTGTAAGTGTGATTAAACGAAGACATGTAGAAATTCAGTTGAGATCATCTGGAAACATACTTACTTAAAGGGTTACATATGGACGCAAATATGAATTAATATATGGTTGTATGCTTCTGCAACATCCTATGGCTGGTATTAGAGCTAGCGGTTGACAGCCTATTGATTGTTACATTCATCTGATTTCGGTCGTCTCTGCAATTCCACTCATTCCTCTGATTTCGGTCGTCTCTGCAATTCCACTCATTCCTCTGATTTCGGTCGTCTCTGCAATTCCACTCATAGCTTTGCAATGCTTCCACTCAGGTCTGATAGTTTATATCTTCTATCAACGCATGGTTACGGATGTCTTGTGATGGAACGTGACTTCCCCGCTGAAGCAGCCTACCAGGTGTTTCATCAAGCCCTGTCTCAATGATCTGTTTAAATTTTAGTTGGCTTTCTTCCAGGTGCTACCTTCATGTGGCCATCTAAATTGAGCTCAGATTTTCATTGTTGACCAACTAATCGCACAGAAATGCGGAAACATTTGTTATGATTCTAAGTATAGCTAAGTATATTGGTCGTGCCTTTAGGATCAAGAAAAGTTGCGACGGGACTTGGAAACAGAGCTAATGAGTGTGCAAGATCAAGTACAGGACGGAACCCCTCGTAGCACTATATTGGCGGAACTGCAACGTTCGTCAGTTGAGAGGCTGCCTTGTCTCAAGCATGCTGCTGCAGATTCTTGGACGTCGGCAGGTACAACAATGTATCACAAATCAACAATATCTAACATTCATATTGCGCAAATCATTGAAGCCAAAGCAACCATAGTCGTCGTCAGGGCTTTATGTTCCAGATTGGGTCATATTATTCTTTATAAGGATATATGGAAACTTCCTTCTTTCCAATTTATCTTGTTCACTGTAACAGGTGCAGTTTTCGTGATCTTATTCCAATATTCCTTGAAGCGTTAACAATTGAAGTGGTCGTCTGAAAAACCTTAAGCGCTTGGATCTTTAGGTAATATCTCTTTATTATATCTTTCATAATAATTTTTGGCAATTTCTTGGTGCAGGATTTCACTTATTGCCTGGAGCATTGGCTCTCGAAAGTGTGCTTTTGACAAGTGAGCTTACAAGAAGCAGTTTGGTTCAAACAATTGTTGGTGTAACACCAACTGGAGAGGTTAGTAATCCAAGCCCTGGCAAGTGCATGATATTAAAAGACATGAAAAGTATGGTTGTCGGTCATAATATGTCTTTTAGTAGGAACACTCTTTTCATTATGCTGTCTCGTTTGCAGCCACATTTGTATTTGCGGTTCAAGAATGAATGGGTACCAATCATTCTTGTCTCGAGATTAAGTCAACCGATTCAAAGAAAGAATAACTATTCGATCCTTCATACTCTTTTCTTCAGAAACACTCTTCACCCAAATTAAATCATCCCTTCGAACAAAAGTGACTCAAAACAGTGAAACCCCTACTGGTTTCAAAATGCTTAACTAGTCTCAACTTGATGAAACGTGTCACTGGGTGTAACCAGCCATTCATACTGCAGTGTGTACATTTTCTTGCCAAGTATAAAGAATCTAATTCTAAGGAGTAATTCCCAGTACCCTCAAGTTTAGATATCCAAAAAAAATGATGTTTGCTTCGTGACGCTTGTAGACAGCTATATTCTCTTTCTACGATGAGTACCCTAGAAGAATCATAATATTTTTTAAGCTTATGATGAATCCAATATATTCCAGAGTTTCAAATTTCTTCTTTTTTTTCGTAGTGAGTACTTTTACATCCTTCACACGACACTACATAAGGCAAAGGCATCCCTAACCAACCACTGTCTTTCGGTTCCTGCTAATTCTCAATATTTGAAAGCAATGAACCTTCTATGCACATTTGAGCCTAACAATCTTTATACCGAGCAGCTTCATTTCTTAGATTTTGTACTAAATCACCTACCATAATAAATCTCTCAAAAGCATAGTGACCACTACAGTTTTCTATTCCTAATGGGATATCGGTTGGTGTGCAGATTGGGATAATCAGCGTATCACGGAGTTCCCCGTCAAGGTGCTCCTCCAGAGACTCATGATCAAAGTCAAAAGTCGGTAAACAAACTCATCAACTTTCCTGGAAGACACGAAACAGGGGGCACTCCATGCATGTGCTTGATTTAACAAAAACGTACAAATTTGATCGGATGAACACTTATGCCGAACAAAATGCAACAATCTAGCCAACTCTACCGACAACATCCAAATTAACCAATAGCTACTGGACTAGGCTAATATCTGTAATCGAGAAGGTAACAGTTTCCCTCATCGAGTAAAGCAAAACAGAGTAGGATCTCCTTCGTTGTCTCACGGCTTATTTGGGCCGGGGCCCTTGTCAGTAGGATAATTCGACAGAGGATTGGGCTGCTGGTAAGCTGGCTGGGGCTGGGACGGAGTGTGCTGAGGAGGAGGAACGTAAGCAGGAAAGCCTGGAACAGGTTGAAAGTTGACAGCACCTGTAGGAACTCCTCCACCCATGTGGTTCCCTGCTTGGGCGTGAGCCAGAGCGTTGCCTGCAACTGCAGTAGCTGCCATCATCTCCACGCCTCCAGCGGGCACGGGGGTGGAGTAATTAATTACATACTGAACAGTCGGTGCTTTCGGTTCCGCCGTGTTATTGTTATTGGTATTAACAATGTTTACCGGGGTTGAATTGGCGACCGCCGTGGAAATAGGAGCTGGCGGCGGCGGCGGCGGCAGAGGCTGATTGATCACTACCACTTGTCGATTACAGCAGCATTTCCCTGCATATATACACCACGCAATGGCCCCAATGATAATGATCGTGATGATGACTCCCCCGACGCTCCCCGCTGTATCACCACTATCCAGCCTGCGTCTCGACGGCAGTAACATCGTCTCGTTACTCGTTGTTGCGAGGTCTGCCTCTTGACCGAAACTCATGCACGGTAATCCTGAGCCTCGCATGTATGGCTTCGTGATCAGTCCCTCGCAGGATTGAACATGCTGCTGCTCCCCTACAACAACGCTGACCACCGTTGTGAAAATTGCTAACGCCAACAGCGCCCTGCTGATGACTTTACTTCTCGTCCTCCCTGCCATCGTACTGTTCCTGCACCCAATACTTAGATCTGTCACCTTCTGCGAATATGCAGAAAAATTTCTGAGTGGAGAGGTCAGAGCTGCAACTGACCGACACAAGATGAGGAACGAAATAGACGCTCGGCTCGTGCTTACCCCAGCGATCGATCGTGCTCAGGTGAGTCTGCTCGTACTCGTGTCTAGACACACGGGAGGTAGAGTCGACGTAACACGGTCTGCATGAAGTATACTAACTAGTGCTGACTAATATGAAGTCTGTACGTGCGTACTCAGCTAGTTCGTAGTGAAAGCAGCTCATTGTCAAGTTGCTCAATCGATCCTTTTGGCGGAGGGTTTACGAATTATTCTCCCAGCAAGTGGTTATTTACACACGTTCCAGGCTCGTTCATCATGCCCCAGGATCAAAGGAGCTCCGAGAAGGTCTACCATATTGTTGCGGGCTGTTCATTCCGAGGAAAATGGACGAAAATAGCAAGTGCTTTCCCTTAATACCTCCTCCCCTGGTCATACCGATTCCGCGACACGGATTTGTACGAAGTTATCTTACTGCTACCGAATCTCTGTACCTTAACATGGAAAGTTCGGAAGAATTTTTGCAAAGTGCCTGTGAAGGTGCCCCTCTCACATGATAAGTTATGTGTGTAAATTTAGTGAAGAAAAAAATGAATGCTCTGTATGAGATGCCTACAAGGAGTCCAATAATGGTAAGCTTTGCTGGTCACTAACCTTTGGTGTTTAAGAATTAATTTTGGTGGCTGGTGATTAGTGTGTAGCGATCAACTTTAATGACTAGTATTTAGTGCTAACGGATTACTTTTGGTGACTGGTGTTTGGTGCTGAAAATTAGCTTTGGCGACTGTTTAAAACTGTAAAGTTTACAGGTCAATGCTAACTAAGGTAATATTAATACTAATATTGGCTTTCCCTTGGCACCCTGAGTTGAAGGTATTAAGAAGACATGCCTTTTTATGTACTCATTTCACTAATTCCTTACAGTAGACTACTAGCACCCTGAGTTGAAGGTATTAAGAAGACATGCCTTTCTATGTACTCATTTCACTAATTCCTTACAGTAGACTACTAGTTCTCTTTATACTAGTTCTCTTTATAGACCTCGTACACTATAAAGAAGAGTCTTGGGTTGTTTTTCTGCGCGGAGTTAGACTGCTTGAATTACGATATTGAATTCAGAAACTGCTAATTATCAAAATGCTAAGAATGGCAGACAATAGATAACTCTGAGGGCAAACAGCAGCTGCTGAGTATGGACCAAGATACACGGCTCAAGCTTTTCCTTCTTCAAAGGATCTACGAAGAAAATGCAAATTTAATGAAGGTACATTCTCATGCTCCTTATGAAGAGGACTAGTGCTTCGCATCAGGATTCTAACAAGGATGCATGTCTAAACTTTAAAAATGAACAATATAAGAAGCCTTTTAGAAGTACTGTAGGGGCTACAGGAATTACAATAAGTAATATGAATCAGCTTCAACCCTTAAACGCCCATGGGGTCTAAAACGGGCAGCCCAAAATTGGATCGCAGCATCTTTTGGACTTGGGCATCATGAATAGTGCACTTTTTGAACTTAGGCATCATGAATGGACCAATCAATGATGAGCTTGCAACCTCCTACAAGGTTATGTACAATCCCAACCTACCTACCACAATCCTTTCAAAGCACAAAATCACTCATACAAATGTGATCTGAATTGTAAAATTTCACTTTTTGGATGCATCATAAGGAGGTGACCAGTTTGACATCAAAATATAAGTGAAAAGTTGAGCATAGTGAGAGCTACAGGGAAGATTCTGTTGGAATCAAGCCCCTCGGGCTTGCTTGGGCGTTTAAGGGTTAAGCATGGTACTGGGTGGTGTGCAGGTCAGGCCTGAAGACGAGCCCGCGGCATGAGCACGTTACGCATCCACATCCATGGCAACGACAAGCAGCCCACAAGCAGCAGCTCCTTTCTCTCCTGACCTTCATCTTGGGTTGCATTCTCACACACAATTTGTTTTATTTTTTGTCTTCGTTTCTCGTCTCGTATTTTTCTCGCCACAAGTACCGCCGCAGTCGAAGAGAAGTCAATTGGATAGACGAGGTAGCTACATGTAATGGCCATCTTGAGGTTGTGGAAGTGTTCTTGCAAATGGATGGCAAGGAGCTAGAAAGTCATGAACAATGAAATCATCAAAGGAACCAAATAACTTGCAATAAGTGCTCCTTATGTAGGCAAGTGTGGTGAGGTTGAGGATTACATTAAATATAAGTTGAAAACTAAAAGATTAGTTAAAGATTAAGTAACTATCAATGAAAATAAGTAAAAGATCTAAAGAGAAATAGAAAGCAATACTAATGTAATTTGAGCATAAGTATAAAAGGGGTAATAAATAGGTCATTGTTCCATAGAAGTAAAAACATTTTTTGATTAGACGTCAATCCCTAGGTCCCTATCACTCTATTGTTGGTGCCAATTGTTTCTAAGTACTCAGACACAAAAAATTCTTTTTGTTGTGATTGACACTTGGAAGTGTTCGGTCAAACGTTATAATCTACTGAAAATAAACTCACCTTTGTTGAACCAACACTAAAAGTTTATTAATATGTAAGTTAACACCAAGATTTAATGATTGAATGATCAAATTCATGAAATACTCAATTTGTGAAATTAAGTCTTGAAGTTTCTTTGAGAAATACAATATATAATTTACCAATGAATACTACTCCTCAAACTTTGCAATCATTTTCATTTTTTAACCCCTAAAGGTGCTTGATACAAAATTGTTTAAATTATCAAAAACAACCTTCTTCTACTTCAGGTGCAAAGAAACTCAATCTAAGCATTGATTAGAAGATCCAACCGTAGGATCTTGAAGTTAACTTGACCCTTTTCCTGAATGTCAAATTTGAACCGTTAATTTTTCTCCATTTTTGAGATTATAATGGTCAAAGTTGGCTGAATTTTCTCCCTGCGGAAATTCCAAGAAGCGTTTTCCGCTTTCTTGGACCTTCAGGGGTTAAACGAGGGTGCGGCTATAAAAACCATACCCTCCCCTCACCCCATGTATGCAAGGGGCTACATGGTTGAGGTTCAAACAGTCATATTGGCACAACTCAGATATTATGAAAACATAGAATGTTGGATTTGTGGAGCCGTATGTTCGACCCTAGCGTTGAGCTGCTTCATAGACTAATTTAGTCTAATTTCGTATGTCAGACTTTGCTAGTTTTATGGGAGTTACTGCAGTTCAGGGCCGGTTTACACTACGGTGGAGAAGTCCACCGGTCAAGAAAAAAAGAGCATTTCTCCACTGTGATTGGTCGAAAATGCCATTCTTGACCGGTAGGTGTTTACACTTGGTGAAGAAATCAAAGGTGGTGAACTTTTGTCATGGATGAAAAAATGACATGGTCGCTTAGGTGGCGGTACTTTTTGCTCAAGACCTTCTCCAGAAGAGTGATTTCTTGTCCGGCTTCTTGAGGCCGGACAAGAAATCGGTCGAATGCATTTCCTCCGAGACCCAAGGGAGCAACCGTATTGTTGAATTGGGAGTGCATCATCGGTAGAGCGAGAGGGCCGTGTTGTGCGTGGGCGAAAACTCCTTGTGGCTCATACTCATATGGATATCCAGCTGCACACAAAATTGCACACAAAATCCAGTGAGGAAGAAAAAAAACACAAAGAAAACCGAAGCATGAAGATATAATAACCACTACTACAACGCTGCCCACAGAACTTAACATGTCAAGAGCTAGAGAGATTCTATTGTGCTCGGACAACATAATGATTTGGTCTAATGTAAATGTAAAATTCAAAGAGATAAAGAGCTTAGTACCCCATTCTCTGGCGTAGATACTTGGGTAGAACTGCCTGTAGGAAAGGTAAGCAATGAACAGTTCTGCAGGAAACAACAGAGGTGAAGGGTACTGTAATCTGGTGTTCACACTACTGTGACATTGATACCCTCCCCAGTGACACTGATACCCTCCCTAGTGACACTGATACCCTCCCCAGTGACACTGATACCCTCCCTAGTGACACTGATAACCTCCCCAGTGACATTGATACCCTCCCTAGGGACAAGTATTATGAGTTTATTTTGTGATGGAATTCAAGGAAGTTTGTATATTTGTTTACATACCCTAACAAATATTGTATACCAATTCTAAATAATGAAGCACAATGACCATGAGGATTTTCAATCGGAAAATCATTTGTATTTTAAGAAGTCGTATATTCATAATCAACTCTTACAAAAAAGAGTTGGTTGATTCGTGGCCCTCAAAAATGTTGAACGGCATAGCCATACTTAATTCTTGTCCATGATGCTATTTAGTAATGAATTCTGAATCCAAAACCTAGAACATCAATAATTCTGAAGGATTTATAACATATTGAGAAAGAATTGAAGAATATTGGCTAGTGATTTTAGATGTTCATAGGATTTACAAGGATTTTGATGTTGTAGTATGCAACCTATGCTCTTGAAGAAATAGTCTATGCCCCTTGCTAGAAGCAAGAAACTAACTTTAACCCCTAAATATCCTTGTGTTTTTGGAAGCTCCAACACCCAAAACTACAATTTTCTACCACTTTGAGGTCATGGGAGCACGAACCAATTTTTTTACAATTTTTAGTAATTCCAACCGTAAGATCTCAAAGACAACTACGTTGTAAAACAATCCTCAAAATTTCAGTCATTGGATGTGCATCAGATGTGAGATCGTAACGTTCAAAGTTGATGCAAATTTTTTTTTTGGCCTTGCCCGAGAAACATTGTCCACTTTGTGCAAAGGGGGACTTGATGATTTTTTGGCCAAACATTTTGGTCATATTTTTTTCCAAGTAGGTATCTAAGTTGAGTATGCGTGTGCAAAATTTTGGAGGTTGCCCTTGTTTGTAAGGCAAAAAGTAAAATTGTTTTGTACATGGAGGTCAAATATCCGCTTAGAGGTGCGGTTTTAGAAATATCAACATTGTGGAATGACACTTTTGAATTTCTAGAAAATGAACGGTGAGGGCATTGCTTTATGAACATGCAATGTATTAGTGAAAAAAAAATTCAAAAAACTTCAAATCTCAAGAATTTGTGAGATTCCACTGAAGAATGAAGGAAAAAGCAAGTGAAATGAGAGGGGTAGCCATGGAGACTGGGCTCCCTTCCCCTCCTAAAGGGGTCCATCATGCGAAAGGCAAGAGGTGCCTGACACATGCCCAAGATTCTAAAAGGCTACTGACATAAATTGATGATGGATGGGCATGAAGGTGCCTTGGAGCTCACTATTCACAATGGAATTTGTATTGAGGATAATAAAATGGCTGAACTCCTGTCAGTAAGAGCTCTAGAATGCCGGGTCAGTCCGTTATCAGACCCTTTCGCATGATGGACCCCGTGCCTCGTGAGAAGTTTGTTTGTTGTGCCCCTTGTCTGCCCTGTTCTCCAACCTCCCGATCATTGGTGCAGAGCTCAGCCCGACCTGCCCTCCCAGACCCTCAATTCTAAAATTTGCCAAATAACCTCATAAAATGCAAATTTTTTGATGCAATTTTTGTAGCAGTAACCTTGGAGGGTAACTCACACACCTTCAAAAAATCACCCTAAAATATCAATTTTTACTAAGACACTAAGGGTGACCAAAACAGCAAAAGACCGTTTCGGTTTTTAAGGAGCTTTAGGGGTTAATAAGATTCTTTTTTGATTGCATGTTGGTTCCGCATACGGGAGGCAATTTGAAGCATTTCCATCGGAACACTTTAACCCCTAAACGCCCAAGGGGGGGTAAAGCTCCTAACAATTGGTAATAATGCTAATTTTTTCAAAACTGCGTAAAAACAAATAAAAGATGAAAATGGAAAATCCAACCGTAGGATCTTCTTTGGAGCATGGCAATTAGTATGACCTCCAAGTTGCATGCCATTTGGAGGTATGGATTTCAAGATCCATGCAAAAAAGGGGTGAAGATCACTCCACCAAAACTTTCATGAAAAATCTCTTTCGCCCACTCTCACAAATTGAGGATCAAGGTTTTTACTATTTATCCAAGGAGGGAGTAGAGTAAACCCACCGAGGAGTTGAGCAAAAAAAACGGCGGATGAAAAATCGATGGGATGAAAGCGGGGTTGTGCACCAAAGACGGAGCCTCACATCCAGAATGTCGAAAAACGACACTGTGGGCGCTTAAGGGTTAAAAGCGCCCTTGGAGAGTTGGAGCCCCACCAACTCTCCTATACAGATAGTGCAATTTGACCAATTATTCTCTAGAGATGCTATTGACTTAGGCGTGTTCAATATTTAGCGTATTTATATTCTGCTTGGTTTATAAGTTTTGGATGATGTCGCTATGGCTTCTTACCACAAATTGTTACAGAGTGAACTTTGGTAATCCCCACATCACTCCTAATCCAAGACTTGCGCCATATATTACTCATGTCCCATAAAGTACAAGATTGCATGACATAAATTCTTATCATATTGGAATGAAATGTAATTTTTATCACACACTAAATTTGTTTAAGAACCCATTTCACAATACTTTGGTAAAAACAAGAAACGTGAAAAAGACATGACTTTAATGTTTTTATTTATCATCCAAATTGGCCAATTTTCACAATAAAGGGTTAAGTACACTAAAATGAATATGGCTATTATACTTGGCAAGACTTTTCATCTGAGGGTTTTGTCAAGATATAATTACATCAACTTCATCAGTATGGATCCAAAGATGTTGATGAAATAATTGTTTCCACATAAACAATGCACCAACTCCAACAATAAATAACTTTGAAAATGTCAGAAACATAAATTCTTAAAGATGTTTGGACACAAGCATAAGGTGCTATGCAATTGACATATGACTTACAACAATTCTTATATATCTAGAATATGAGGTGCATGTTTGGAAAGAAAGTAAAAAAAAAAAATCTTACCTCTAATTCTTGCGTATCAACATAATTGTATTAGAGAAATTGCTAAGATTAAGACACACTAGTACACTCACTCTTAATCTCTCACTATTCGATGTGACAACGACTGTCCTTTTCCTCACACACCATTGAGAGGCTGAGTCATAGTATATTTTCTTGTTGGAGATTGCGTAAGTTGGCTGAGGTATTTATTAGTTGCTTTGTAGTTTAATTCTTTATAGGAGGATACTTTATAAGTATTTATTGTAAGTAACATATGGCACAAATGTTTAACTTGATCTATGTGTGTAAGATTGTACTGGGCAATGGTAAGCTTGGGGTATCACTTTTTGGACACACTAATTAGGTTATTTTTATTGAAAGCCTCCAAAGTTTGTCTAATTTAGTCATTTTAATCAAGTAAAAAGACCCTAAAATAGAAAATAAAATAACATGCACCTCACTGAAATCAAAGTATATATGCCTATAGATTTTCTTTTAGATTTTTAATTTTTTTTGGATCCATTCATAGATGAGGGAAAAAGTGTTGAATTTGGGGATTTGCAGGCATTATAGTGCACAATGAATTAATTTTTTTATTATTAAATAAATTATTTTGTATTCCATACAAGAAGATGTAGGTCATATTCAAAAATCATATTAAAATAAAAATGGTTGATATTCCATTTGCTTGATTCTATGGATTTTAGGTTATTGGGACATGACTTACTTTTTCAACTAAAAAATTAAATAAAATTACTTCAAAATATTTTTTTTAATTTTTAATTTTTTTTCTTGATACATTATAAGTTTAGACAACTAAAACCACATCTAATGAAGTCTTATTGTATTACAGTTTAAAAATGGATATGTTTGTCACACCAGCATAGAGTGCAATTGTTCATGGGACAACCTTTTTGGGTACCCCAACGAGACCATCACCCTACTTCACGTTTATTTGAAACCTTTTGAGATTACTTCATCAAAATGAAAATGTTTAAATTGTTCATTCTAAACATTTTGAGCACATATTTAGTCTATCATCTATAAAAAATTCTATCACTTGTAATGTATTTAGGTATATTGATTCAACATTTTGTTGATCTTTAGAACAATAGGCATCAAATAGTTTGCAAACGACATCCACTTCAATCTCTAGTGTGTGAAACTGCTCCAAACTTTGTTGCAACTTTTGTACATGTATGGTCAATATACATCATTACCTAACACTTTTACACTTTAAAATTTATAAGTTGGGACTTGTAATTTGAAATCACTCTTTGAAAAAAGTAGGTGGGTTGAATGACTTATGAACTTCAACCATTTAACGCGAAGATGTTGTATTTCACAAATATGGGTACAATATATATATATATATATATATATATATATATATATATATATATATATATATATATATATATATATATATATATATATATATATATATATATATATATATATATATATATATATAAAATCAAACTTTGTTTTTAATACATTCTTCATTATTTAGTGATTCTTAATTTCTCTCCTTACATTCAAAACTTTTAGTTTGGTCCGGTTAAGTTTGAAAAGATTTTTGTACACATTCAAATAAAACCTCTGCATCAGTCGCTAGAGGCAAATAATTTGGCTTTGTAAGTAACTCCAATTGAAAAGCAACTGTATATTCACACATGAAAATGGAGTTCCGCTCCGTTTGAAACAAGAACGAGCAATGAAACTCTACATCCTCATCACCGACGGTGACGATTTGGCTTGTCTATGCAGCCTTTGCAGTATCATCCAGTTTCTGAACACACTTTGAGAATCTTCTCGGGATTGACACCGGAGTACTCGAGCACATATATCGTGTTCTTATATCGTGTTCTTGCGAGAATCGAGACTGCACGTCTCCTAACCTGGATTCCACCCCCAACGATGCCAATATTAGACCCAATAATCGGGAAGATCGAATATAAAGTGCATCGAATATTGCAGTGTGATATTACAGTCACTATCTTGTGAGTGGTTCTGTTACTTCCATGTTGGTGAAGATACGAGCATAAAGAGCATCAATTCTGCTTCACACATTGCAGTGTGAAATTCTGGTATCCTGTGAGTGATTCTGTTACTTGCATGTCGGTATGACAACGTCTCGACAGCATCAAAATGCAATGAAAGGTAAGAACAGGAGTACATTTCGAAGAGGTCAACTCCCTCTGACGTTATTCCATTCCGGTTTGAGTTTAAATTGGTTCCCTCGATCGGGAGAGGGAGAAGGGATGCGCCGGCCAAGGAAGCAGTGCAAGACCAAGGCGACGCGCGCGAGTCCAAGCAGCAAGCTACCATACAGACTCGCACCCGAGAAAAATGAGATTAATATCGTGGGGATCGATGATCCCCATATCAGATATTAAACTGATAAGAACAGACACTACACTTGATCTTAGCCAAAAGGCCGAGAAAGGTATACCTCTTCGTCCTCACGTCGCCCTTCTTATACCCCGCCCCGTCGCCAGCATGGAGTCAAAACGTAGGGGATCATCATTGCCTCCACATCCTAGCTTCTTCTACTGAAGACCTCATGAAACCTCCAGCACGCTTAGGTCTCGTATTCTGCTTTGATAGATTCACATACATTTTGCATTTTTCTGCGAGGAATGCTGTATTGGTGATGGAGCATCCAGATTGGGTTGTAGATAGGTGGAGTCTCACACCATTAATCGCTGCTGTACAGATCGTGGCCACGGTATTGCCCCTGCGGAACTCGCTTGCACGCTGCCTTCAAATTGATCGGCGATGGCTGAGAGGAGTAGTGGCAGCAATCACTTCCGAGGGTGTTACTAATATGGCCATATTCAGATTTTGAATAATGCGTGTGTGATATTTCATCGCATTACTTCGTACCGCAAAACAATAGAGATCTTAAAAACCTGCTGTTGTCCCGCATACAATTATTTACAGTGACAGAGAGTAAGCTCAAAACCATGACCTGCTTCCGATTGAATTGAAGCCTCGGACAATGAACTAACACAGGTGGTCCTAGTCCGAGAAGGTCAAGTGCTCTGAAAATTCCTTATCGAGGAATTCATTCGAGTAGGTCTTGGCTGTGCGAACCACGAATCAGGCATTGGACCGTATATAAGATTCAGCGCACGGTACGTATGGTCCAATCTTGCAATGAGAGAGTCATTTTCCTCACAGCTTGCACGGTGTAGTGTCATTTCCTGTTTGGATTTAAATTGGTCCCCTCAGGAAGAGGGAAGGAGGGCTGTGCCTGCCAAGGTGGTAGTGCAAGACCAAGGCGACGCGCGCGAGTCCAGGCAGCAAGCTACCAGACAGACTCGCACCCGAGAAAAATGAGATTAATATCGTGGGGATCGATGATCCCCATATCAGATATTAAACTGATAAGAACAGATACTACACTTGATCTTAGCCAAAAGGCCGAGAAAGGTATGATACACATCCATCACCTCGCCCTTCTTGTACCCCGTCCCGTCGCTAGCATGGAGTCAAAACGTAGGGGATCATCATTGCCTCCACATCCCAGCTTCTTCTACTAAGGACCTCATGCCATTGTCGCATGAATCCTCTGGCATGCTTAAGTCTCGCATTCTGCTTTGATAGATTCACATACACTAAGTTGCATTTTTCTGCGAGGAATGTTTTATTGGTGATGGAGCATAGGTGGAGTTTCACACCAATATTGCTGCTGTACAGATCGTGGCCACGGTATTGCCCATGCGGAACGCACTTGTACGCTGCCTTCAAATTGATTGGCGATGGCTGAGAGGAGTAGTCGCAGCAATCACCTCCGAGGGCGATTCTTATCGGCCATATTCAGATTCAGTGAGTGAATCTGTTACTTTCATGTCGGTATGTCGGTAGGACAACCTCTCGACAGCATCCAAATGCAGTAAACGGTAAGAACAGCAGTACATTTCGAAGAGGTCACCTTTTCTAACGTTATTCTATTCCGGTTTAAGTTTGCATTGGTTCCCTCGATCGGGAGAGGGAGAAGGGCTGCGCCGGCCAAGGAAGCAGTTCAAGACCAAGGCGACGCGCGCGAGTCCAAGCAGCAAGCTACCAGATAGACTCGCACCCGAGAAAAATGAGATTAATATCGTGGGGATCGATGATCCCCATATCAGATATTAAACTGATAAGAACAGATACTACACTTGATCTTAGCCAAAAGGCCGAGAAAGGTATACCTCTACAGCCTCACCTCGCCCTTCTTGTACCAGCACCTTTTGACACGGCCACCGTCAAAACATATGGTACAGCACTGCTTTCTTGTGTTGCTTTCCACCGCACACATTGCTCTGATGCCAATGAGGTACCTGCCGTGTCCTTGTTGGTAAACTCATACCAAATTTCACTCGCTCGCGTAGTATATGATTCGATGATGCAATTGGATGATGACGACGTTGAGGCCTCGGAGCTTTTCACCGAAGAGACGACCATGCTCAAGCAAAGTGGTCACGTTATTGCCTCTGCCGGACTTGCTGGCTTCTATCAAAAGATGACCATCGCCTGCAGGTAGTCCATCATTATTTATTTTCGTAACTTTCAGTTTCAGCAAGGAAGAATGTATCAAAGCGCATTGCAATTGGCTTGTATGGAACAGCGGATCGCTGTGCTTACATCAACCAGGTACTCTCACACCACGATAACGATTTCCTCAACCCTGATTCGAGCACTTCGCTCTCTCATCACCCGACTTGCATGTTCGTTTTCGATTTTTCATTCAATGCATGACGTCGATCTCTACATGCACGAGCCATTGAAAGATGAGAAGCGACTGGCGCAAGCATCTGAGGTGCTTATATATCCCACTACTTCCTCACATATATACTTGTTTCAATCGGCATCATTCATTTTATTTTTGGCACCTTGCGAGCTCTGGCTCGAATGAGAATTTCACTCTCTTTTTATGATTGAAACCACATTCGAATTTGTTGAGAAAAATTTTCACCGAATCTCAAAAGTTAAAATCTCTCACAGCTGAGCATTTAATTATTTTCTTGGTAGATTGATTCATGTTGTGTTTGTTCTGTTGATTAATACATCGATTGGTTGAACATAAATTCAAAAACTTATGCGGGAGAATAGAGCATTCCTATGTTATTACTGTCTACGAGAACAGAGCCATATATATTGTGTGCAGACATCGTGTATGTGCATTTATTTTAAGACTATACACAAGTGAATTCTAGTAGGTGTGGAAAACAACATATATTGGGTCAAATTTGCTTCAATTATTTTTCAATGTGGTCACAAGGAATAATCACGAAGACACGCAAGAGGGTACTAAGGTTTAAACCTGGCATTGGTAAAAAGCCATATTGTCTCCTGTTTGATTGCTATTGTCTCTTCTTTTAACATGGATATCGGCAATAGAAAGGGGCTCACAAGTGCATGGTGGAAAAAAGTATTTTTCTACTTTATTGAGATGAAATAGACATAAAGGGGTATTGGGAAGTTTGGGTGGGGGTTGAAGCTTGTGCTTTTTTATCTAGTAGGTGGGGTACGGTTCTGATATGGGTACCCCCTCCAAAATAGTGTGATTTTTCTTAAACTACTTTTTTGATAAAAAAACTTTATTGAAAAATTATTCTTACCATATGGTATTGTAGGTGATATGGCTATAGTTGTAGTCTTGTAGACATGTAGTTAAAAAATGGAATTTCTAGCACATATATTATGAATTACACATAGGTCACGCATAATGAGACGCGTCTTAGTGGTACCCATATCAGACTTTAAAATACCATCATTTTCACTTCGAAGTAGATACTCTACCAACAAGAGATTTGCAATCAAAAAATTGCCAACTCGAAAGTTTTTTATTTTTATCTCAAAAACACTTTAGTACCCAAAAAAAATCATCTAAGTATATCTTGGCTTGGCTATTAGCCTTGATGTAGAGAAAACTGCCATAACTTTGACAAAGGAAAAATTGTCCATAAGTAAACTCCTTGCACTCAAATTCACGTCTTATTTAATTATTGCTTTGACTGGGCCAAGGTTATTACATCTAAAGATAAACTGCATATGGAATCCATTTCAAAAAATTAAGTCAAAATCCAACACAAAACATTGTTAGATTTTGACTCCTCAAAAATCAGCCATTTTTTTCACTTTTTCCATCGTAGAAACATCATAGCAAATCTAATGTCAAAGTCACCCCGATCAATAAAATATTCCAACAAGAAAGTTTTTGGGAATCATCTGAAAATCACACTTTTGTAAAAACAATTCATGAAAAGGCCACCTCCTTCTGAAGTTATTCAATCTGTTCCGGTTTGAGTTTGAATTGATTCCCTCGGGAGGGAGAAGGGCTGCGCCTGCCAAGGTGGTAGTGCAAGACCTAGGCGACGCGGGCGAGTCCAGGCAGCAAGCTACCAGACAGACTCGCACCCGAGAAAAATGAGATTAATATCGTGGGGATCGATGATCCCCATATCAGATATTAAACTGATAAGAACAGATACTACAATTGACCTTAGCCAAAAGGCCGAGAAAGGTATGCCTCTCCACCCTCTCCTCGCCATTCTTGTACCAGCACCTTGTGACACGGTCACCGCCAAAACGTATGGGAAAGCTAGCACTGCTTTCTGGTGTTGCTTTCCACCCCTCACATTGCTCTGATGCCAATGAGGTTGAAGCTGTGTCCTTGTTGGTAACCTTCAGTTTCAGCAAGGAAGATCTATCAACGTATAGGACAGCACTGCGAGTGAGACTTTAAAATTCGGTACGAGTTTACCAACAAGGAGTCCATCATAATACATTACCGTAACCTTCAGTCATAGCAAGGAGGAATGTATCAACGGGCAATGGCTTGTTTGGAACACCGGAACTCTGTGCTTACATCAACCAGGTGAGGTTCTCTCGCAGTCACCAAGATAACGTTCCCCTGAACCCTGATCCGAGCACTTCACTCTCTCATCACCGGCTTTGCATGTTCGTTCTTCATTATTCATTCAATGCATGATGTCGATCTCTACATGCGCAAGTCAATGAAAGATGAAAAGCAACTGGGGCAAACTCCTGCGGTGCTTATATATCCCACTCCTTCCTGACATATATCCATCGGCATCAATCAGATTACTTTTGGCACCTCGGAAGCTCTGGCTCGAATGATAATGTCACTCTCTGGTTATGATTGAAAGCACATTCGACTTTGTTGAGAAAGGTATTCACTGAAACTCAAAAAGTTAAAATCTTTCACAGCCGAGCAATCTATTTCTTGATAGGTTCATGTTGGTAGGTTCAGTTGATTAAAACATCGATTGGTTAAAAATCAATTCAAAAACTTACGAGGGAGAATAGAGCATTCCTATGTTATCACTGCCTATGTGTGCAGACATTGTGTATGTGCAACCCACAAAACACTAAGAAAACGCTTGGTTTACTCCACCCTTTGCATAAGATGTTATTTCTTTCACAAAAGTTATGACTCAAGTTCATTCTAGAGCTTCTCTATCACATGCACTTGAGAATACAATTTCAAATTGATTGTAGTTCTTGCAATTATTTGATACATTTGTTGTATTAACCTCTCTTTGACTTGCGTAATTTGTAGACTGAAACTTAATTCAATTTATTTTAAGACACTTGATGGTGACTTGCTTTGAAATCTAGTGAATACAAAATGTACAATCATGCTAGAATTTTTTTTTTTTTTAAATCTGGTTTGCTCGTAGTTAACCCAAACCTACATTGGCCTCAATGCCATGTAGCCAATGCATACCATCAGTCAAGACAAAAACATATAATCTTATTACTAAGAGGTGATTTGTATCATCAATTTTGAATCAAATCAAATTGAGTTATCGATAATGTGGCACTTACTTTACATGCTAAGTAACGTTTTACCAAATGCCAATCATGGACTTCCTGTGCAGATTTCCAATAAATTTCGCTGTGAAATTGAGTCATGCATTCTAATAAAAGTGCTCCTTTTATCCGGTGCTGTTGAAGATGCTACTGACATACAAAGCCACCCTCTGAATCCACCCTTCCTAAAGTGATCAATGTCCTATTTAACCCTAGAACGTCGGAGCCCATAACCGTGGCCTGAACTTTGATATGTCTTACTCTAAATCCTCCATTTCGCCACTTTACCTGAAAGTAAAATATTTTATTTTATTTTTCGTAGATGTGATCACATGCTTTTTGTATGCTGTAAAAATTTCAGATTTTTTTGGGAAGATTTGAAATTCAAGTGAATTTTCAAAGAAAAACCAAAAATAATTCATATCAAATACAAATCACTTTCAAAAAATCTGAAATTTTTGGAATAAGGGGACATTGTAGTGAAGAATAGCATGGTGTAATCCATGGTTTCGTGTCATGCTATATTTGAAAATTGAGAAAGAGACCCTATAGGCATGTAAACTTAAGGTGTCAAGAATCACTAGATATTAGGAATTTCTTGAAATTCTAACTTGGAGTAGAAACAAGACTTGGTAAGATTCATTTTATGAATTGAGCTTGAACTCAAAAGAGATCATTTAGTTGCCTAAATTTGAGACTTAATAAAAGTAGGAAAAAGTTAAAAATGCACTTTGTGTGGTGACTTGTTTTTAACCATTCTTTCAACTTTCATACCACATGTGATCTTAGGAAATACCTTAAATGACCTCAAATGAATTCCATGATATGCTATTATCATTCATAAATCCAATTACAAAAATCATGAATGAAATTCATCCCGCAATAATAGGTTACAGTGAAAATGTTCTGTTCATCGGACATAAAATGGCCGCTCCGACGTTCCAGGGTTAATACTGTTCTCAAGACAGGCCTTCCTTGGTATCCATGCTTCACTTGTTTGGTCACCATGAAAAGGCAACCTTCAATGCCATCACCACAACTATTCGCTAAATTCATATTCATGAACCATTCCGTTCCCATTGTTTCGTTACTCTAAGAAGAAAAAGAAGAAGAAAAGAATCTGAAGTATGTGCAATGAAATCCAAAACTCCTGTTTTGATTGTTATGAGGTTTGGATCTTAGTATCAGATTGGGTGGAGGTAGAAACAAGTGTTGGAAGATATTGAAGAAGATATCAAATTATGTAGGTATCAAATATTTGTAAGTTGAGGATATCTTGAACCTAGTACATTGCTAGGGACTTGACATCCTTGCCCAACACCGGTGAAAATTTCTTTCAAACCCATCATTATTACTATCGGGGATTGTTCGAGGCAGCCAGATGGGTACACCACCCGATCACCGTGGCATATTGCCACATATGATGGTAGTGTGATCACAGTGGTTGAGGCCGTGATACGAATATACAATAACATGAGAGTTGGTCACAATGCTCCGGCCGGTAAAAAGTGGCGGTTACGGTTGGAGTCATGATATCCGATGACGCAATAGAAAACGATGGTGGCTACAGGTGGTCGGGGCAATAGAAGGTGGTGGTCATAGTCGGGCTCATGATATGTAGTAACATGGTAGGAAACGATGGTGGCCACGGTAGTCGGGCCTTGATGCGTGATTACATCAAAGATGACAACGGCCGCAGTGGTCGGGGCGGTGGAAAAATATGACTTTTAGAGGTTGTTTTCTAGAGATTCAAGGGATGACGATACGTTGATCGGACATGTCCGGTGGACACGCATTCTAGTACATGAACAACCGATGCCTTCTTTTCAGATGACGTTCCAATAGCCATACAAGATCCGGTAAACAACGGATCATATATGAGTCAACATAGAACGCACGAAAACTCATGGCATCTTGCAGCTCCCTCGGATTTTCTTTTAGGTGGAAAAAAAGAAATCAACTCACAGACCATTGATTAATATGTTACATATTATATTAAATGGATAAAATAATCAACAGACTTCATGGAAACCATTCAAGATTTTGTTTATTTTTAATTTATTTTTATTTTTATACTGGTGAACGACATGCAACTTTGTAGAAATACACATTCCACAATTTCTTTTGAGCACGTAACATTTTGCATGCCTAATCATACCAAGTTCGAAGAGAAGTGATAATAAAAAGTAAATAGCATCTCATATATATAATTCCAAAAGAGGAGTCAGATAGTGTAAGCCATTAGATAGTGTAAGCCATTGCTTCATTACTATGCTTCTTGTTGTGGTGGATTGCAATACGTTGTTGTTCACGCAAGGGGAACCATAACCCATTGGTCTCATGGTGTGACAATTCCTTGAATGAACGTTTGACATATCAACTTACCCCTTGGCCATTTCAAAGAGAGAGAGGACTCGCCCCTTTCTTTTTATTCATGGACACAACAACACACCTTGTTTTAGAATTGAGTCTTCTGACTATTGTCCAACCCCTCCCTCTTTTGCCTGTCAAATCAAGGAGATCAAAAAGAAATGCCAATAATTTCTTCGAGGGTTGGCGAGGAATTACTTTCTCTGTATCACCAAAATTGACACGATAGGCCGACCTATGCATACACATACACAACAATCATGCCTTGTAAATTGAAAAATCTCATGTAAGTTTCAACCTTACAAGCTCCTTACAAGTAGGATGTGTATGAGGTCATGCCTCATGAATCATTTCATAAAACATTCATACATTTATTACATATGATACATTTGAATCATGTCTAGAATACAACGTTCTACCTAGGTTTGCAACGTTACGAACGTTGTAATCTAGACATGAATCATTTCATACAACATTGAATGTGAATCATTTCATACAACATTGAATGTGAATCATTTCATACAACATTGAATGTGAATCATTTCATACAACATTGAATGTGAATCATTTCATACAACATTGAATGTGAATCATTTCATACAACATGTATCATTTCATACAACATATTACCGACTACGTTCTTATTGCTCTAAGTAGTTTTGTTGGTAGAACAATTTTAATTATTCACCCTTAAACAGACCAAATGTCAAAAAACAACATTTTAGATAACAAGGAGCAACTTTGAAGAGCCATCACTTCTTCGTCCACAGTTTGTTTTGGACAAAATCACTTGGATAGGGTCCCAAATTACGTTTAGTTTGTGTGGAAGAATTGCAGATCGAAAAATATATCATGAATCAATTGCATTCATTTTAGTGAAGGCAGCACTTTTTTGGGGGTTTTCAATTGAACACAGGGGCATGTTTTATCATTGCAAGCTAATCATGAGAAATCCAATTTAGTTTTCCATGAACAAACTCAAAAGAGTAGGTGTACAAACTCAATAGTCGGTAGACAAACTCGTGGAAGACCCGAAACAGGGGGGGCACTCCGGCCAAGTATGTGCTTGATTCAACAAAACCGTAATGTCATGAACAATTCCGAACAAATGGGCACTTGTGCTAAACAAACTGCAACGGTTGATATACCGATAAAATCTAGTCAGTTGATCTACCGACAACACCCACCTGCTCCACGCTAATAACTGCAATCGAGGAGGTTTCAATTCCCCGTGAAGGTGGCATTCTCACTCTCAATGTGAAGAGGTCAAGGAGTACAAGTTAGAGCTTAGTTTCAGGAATTTAGGATCAGGACTAAACCTCAAAAACGAACAATATAACAAGCCACTGAAAAGTACTCGAGTGGTTACAGGGATCACATTAGTATGAAATAGGTTTGAACCGACTTGATGAGAATGATACAATGTAGAGTAGCGATAGTTTGAGGTAACATTTCAAATGTTTGAACTATACTTATGAAGAGCTTCCTTTTCTTGACAGCTTCCTACAATTTCTTGCCCTGTGTCATGTGTCATTCTGGGCTTTTCCATGTCTAATGTGCCGCAAGGGTTTGGTGCTGCTGCTAATTCGAAGCAGGATTGCTGTAACTTGTACCCCAATGATTTTATGGAGCTGACCTCAAGTGGCGAGTTAGTATCTCCGCATGGAGGATGAGCTTCAGGGTTTTCGTAGGCGTGTTTCTTGAAAAGCAGAGAAAGCTAGTTCAGGCCGCCTGGGGTTTAGGTCAACACATTGACTTGATTATGCTTTCTGCAGTTGATGAGCATCGATCATACATTTAGAACATGTCTTCGTTTTCCATACTGTAGAACTTTTATCAGCTTCATTCGTTCATTCAACAAGGATTCATTCAACTGACCTTTATAATAAATTGTGTTCTTGGGATGTAACTGCTCAACCATGTATATTCTCGATCTCCTGCTTTTTGAACACCGAGAGTTCGTCGCGAGCGATCCTTCGAGAATTCTCCTGGCGCTTGTCTTCCTTCTTCAGCTGTCGATCATGCATGTACTGAAACGCTTCAATCAATTAACTTGCAGCCGGCTTTTTCTGTGTCGGCGTCGCTCAGTCCATCATTTATGAACAGTACGTAGAGGTTCTACTCTTTTTGTTCTGTGTGTGTACAGCTGCACTGATGAGAATTGGAGAACTTACTCAAGTAGTGTACAAGCAGACAATCATTGGGAGCGGAATGATGTCCTGAGTGTGTTCACTACTAGAGTAGTCAATTCTTCCTTGATAATCATGATTTCGTCGCCGCTACATGAGCTTTGCTGACAAGTGGGTGTGCATGGAGTCTTACATTATCATGTGTGTACTCTGCTGCTGCAGCCTTTGATCGACAAGCCAGGTCGCCGTTACTGATGTTGAGGCTTTGTGTTTAATGCTATCAAGTCATTTCGATGTTGATTTTTTTTGTTCTGAAGAATGATGGGTTGAAGCCAGGACTTACTACTTCTGGAGCCAAAGTCGAATTTCACACAGTCAAGGTTGCAAAAGACAGTCTTGCTGCTTCTGGTTTGGAATGTTCTGGAACGTGTTTTTGTTATTAAATTGAAGAACTTCATTTTGTCATGAAATACCAACGGGTTTATGAACTTTTTTCAACCCTTCGTCCTCATTCCTTAAATCCATTTCTTGAATGGATCAATCATATAAGAGGATTCTTGCCCTACATAGGATGCATGAATGACTTAACGCTTAGAGGTCTAAGCGTGCCATTGTGGTCAATATCTCGTGTCTTTTGCGTATGTGCGAGTCTGCACCTTGGAGTTCACTCATATTATAGAAAGTTTTTATTTGCACAAATTACAGCTTTCTATTGATATATTGATTCCCCCATTTTTTGCCATACCTTGTGATAAACAAGGATTTTAGGGTCGAATTAGATACGGCGCATGGAAATACACATGAGAAGCCAAACCTGAATTGCAATCAACTGGCTCGAAGATTTGCTCCGCAATTATTTGCAGGCGTGCACATCATCTATACACTTCTCATCAGCCTTGGAATTGTGTTGTGGTGTCATCCGCATTTTTCTAGAAATGTCAGCAAGAAAGAAAGAAAAGAGCCATAAAAGAGTGAGAAAAATGTTAGAAAAGAGCCTGCAGTTAATCTCGACTCATTGTCTTGTGGTTTCTTTTCATGTAATCTCACCAAAACCCTCGGATTGATCACTCCCCAAAAAATTCTCTCAACACAATGCACATTATTAAACTATCATATCTATACGGTATTACGGTTGGATTTCCGAAACATGTCTTTATTACTCGTGCTAAATTTGAAGAGCAAAAAGTACGCTTGGTCTACAGTCACCGATTTATGCCTCTAATGAGATGTTTAAGGCTTAACTTTCCATCTTTATGTAAAGCATCCCCCATTTTTGTCATTGTGTAAGCAAAGAAATGACTCTCGAGGAGAGATACCAAACCATGTTGGCATTGTAAGTGATAAAATATGTGCACTCGATGTTCTCAAGTGGAAATTATAAGTATGCTTTTTTTTTACAATGAATAAATAGATTGCAAATGGGATGTCAAAAGACTTTTTGATGAGGTTTTGGAATCTTCATAGTTTTGGAGCTTGTTTTTGTAATTTTTAGTTGGTGCCCTTGTAGAAATTGTAAACTTTTTGACTGGAGTCACTTTTGGAATATGGGTATATTGACTTGTTTATGAATATATTTCAACAAAAATAAAACAAAATAAATATAAACTAAATCTAAATTGCCCCATCTTGGATTGCATACTAAGAATTGCTCTAGAAGATATAGAAATTGGAAGTTGACTTTGTGATTCGTTGCACACACACCTTATACTATAAAGAACACCCAATAAAAACTCTAGTAAAAATTTCAATTTCAACTCAAGAACGAAGGCTGCCCGAAATTGCAAAAGGCCAATTCAATTTCTAAGAGTAGTTAGGGGTTAAGGTTATGTTTTCTAGAGGCACATAAGATCATCAATGGGACTAAGTGCAGAGATCTTTTCATACTCATTGAGTGAAAATGCTTTCACTTTGTCATTGGGAGTTAACAATTAATCATTTATTGCAATCAAACCACATGACTAAGACAAGTCTTTATGATTTCCTCAACATGCTTTGAGAAAAAGCAATTAAAGTGTTGATTTTGAGCACCCAATTATGACAATCCATGGTGTATATATTAAATAATGTCTTATGAGTTCTCTTCCTTGTTAAAAATTTGAAAGCTATTGCTACAGATGCAAGTGTTTCAACCTTAAAGAAGCCAAATGTCAAAAAAGAGCATATTGATAACAAAGAGCCATAACTTTTTGAATAAAATCACTTAAATTGGGTCCCTAATCAAGTCTAGTTTGCATAGTAAAAATTAAAAACCTTACTATGAACTATTGAATTGATGGCAAGCATTTTAGTGAAGGAAACTCTTGTTTTTGGGTTTTCAAGGATAGGGCATATTTTATCATTGCAAGCGAATCATGTGAAATCCAATTTAGATTTTTACAAATGAGTCAAATTAATTAGAGATTAAATAGATCGATAATGAAATTTAATACTTTGAACTTTTAGTGCGAAGATCTTACAGTTATCTTACTTGTCTATAAAATTCACTCATTGTATAAAAAGAAGTGGATTTACTAGCAAGATCATATGTTTTGACCACTCAATTTCCATATATATATTTGATACTAATAGCACACTAGGAGGTTTCGAACCTTGAGGCACAATATTGAAGTCTTGTAATTATTAGATTTGAACTCAATCACCTTGATGAATGATAGAAACCAATGTAGGCTACATGTTTATAGTAATTTCCATTGATTATTTTAATTATCATCAATTGATCAATGATGAATTTGCAAACCAAGAAGTATCTCATATCTAGAATGCACGTTGGATAATAGACAACCAAAATTTTAAAAAATTGAATGGTAAGATGACATAGGTAAAAGATAGAACTTTGTTTTACCCAAAGCATGCTTGTTGTTGTTTGAGAACAATTGAGGAATTGCCCAAGAGTGCTTACCAATTGAGATTACATTTTTGGCTTTCATGAAGCTAATTTGCAATCGGACAATGCATCAATTTAATCACACAATGACAAAATCATGACCATTTTATATGGCACTGTATATAGACCTTGTCCACATAATTTTTGGAAAATAAAAAACCATTGAAGGAGAAGAAATGGCAATATGAGTTATAAATCATCCAAAATATGACGGCCCTTGCTTAAATATAAATTGTAATTAACCTGACTATCTTCTAGAGTACAAAAGTACTTACGTTGTATATTAAATAAAAAATTAACAATGAGTTATGTCTTCTACAAATATATTTGTGACCCATGTTATTTCTTTGTACCAAAAAAATAAATATGATGGTGTTATGACTCACATATACAATTATAAAACATTTCAAATTTTATTTGATTACTCTAGCTTTCAAAATGCCTCAAGAATAGAGGTGGAAATGAGTAGGCTATATTTGGTAGGCATAGCGGAGCGTGATCAGAGGAAGTTGGTGCATATTGTGAACGACAACTCAAAAAGAAAAAACAAATTAGGAGATTAAGGGGATTTCTTAAGAAGGACCAAAAGAAATTAGAAGTAAGAGGATTTCTTATAAAAGACCTAGAATGAGGACTCAAAGTTGAGAAAGTAGAAAGTGTATAAATAGCAAGGGAGTGAAAAGTAACGACTTTCAATCATTTATATATATACAAGTCCTAACCCGTGTCCTCCGGACACGGACATCAAAAAGGTAAGATCGAAATTTATGAAAACATGTAAAAAATCCAGACCTAGGTATAAAAAATAATTATACCCTATTGAGAATCCTCCAACTACATATTTCTTTTTATACCTGAGTTTAAATTTTCAGTTTTTTACGTGTTTTAAAAAGAAAATTGATTGGCCCTTTTTGATGTCCTAGTCCGAAGGATATAGGTTAGGACTTCTATATACCGATGTCCTTTGGACAAAAAATAAAATAAAAATAGTATTCAATTAATTGGTGAGTAAGTTCCCCTCGTCCCATGGGTAAGCACTTTATTTGGTGCTCTTCAAAAACTACACCCTATCCTCGGTTCCCTCGTAAATGGTCTTCCTACTTTTAAAGATTTATAGCATGTCCTGTGTTCCCTTTTTCTAGGTTACCCATGCTTTGGCCCGTTCCCCGTTCTCATCATTTCTTTTGTGTTTTAACAACTTTCCTTTTTGGTTTCCGTCATTTGTTCCTAGTTTCCATCATTTGTATGTAGTTCCCATCATTTGTTCTTGGTTCTCATTATTTGTTAGTAGTTCTCATCCTCCTTTCGATCCTTTAATCTTGATTCCTGGTTCCCCTCCGATGTTCCCTTGGTCTCCCCTCAAGTGACTCTTTCTTTGCTCCCATTTTTATGTTCCATATTCCTTGTCTCTTTGTATTTTTATTATTGGGATCTAATAAACTCTTAATAACAACCACATACCATTTAGAGAACTCTTCAAAATCTTTAGAACAGTTATTCTTCATGTTGTGTATACATGACCAACTGATAATGGCCATGACCATGCATGTCTTTGATTAATTTCTCCCCCTCATCCCGATGGATGAGTTTTTTATTTAGTGCTCCTCAAGAACTGACCCCTATCCTTGATTCTCTCGTTGATTGTATCTCCTTGCTTTATAAGAATTTTATGATATCCTTCATTCTATGGATCCCTACTTCCGAGTTGTCCTCTGCTCTATTCTGGTCCCCATTCTCTTTTTCTTTACTAATCACTCCCAACCTCTAATTTCCCATTCGTGGTTTCCATCCTTTGTTCCCGATTCCGGCTCCCCCATCCGGCCATCCCCCAATTTCCCTTCTTGGTTTCATCATTTGTTACCGATTTCCATAATCTGTTCCCAGTTCCTATCATACATTGACATGTGGTTCTCATTATTTGTTTTTGTTCCCATTCTCCGTGCCCAATTCCTAGTTCTTGTTCCATGTTCCCTTGATCTCCTCTTTACTCCTTACTTTGCTCCATTTTACATGTTCGACATTCCTTGTCCCTTCGACTCTTGTTATGTTAATGAGATTTAATAAATTCTTAATAACAATCAAGTACCACCTACGGAAATCCTTCAAAATCTTTAAAACTCTTCATACCGTGTATACTCTCATGGGCAAACCACCCTACTACCGGGAAGGATCATCAAGGGCAAACAGAGAAAACCGGTTGCATCAGGTCGGGCAACCTGCAAAGGATCGCTACCAGGTAATCGTGTTTTTATATATATATATATATATATATATATATATATATATATATAAATCCAACTAGCGGAAGTTCTGGAGTAAGGTCTTGGACACATCCATAAAACCTTTCGAAAGCTTTAAGGAGCTACCGAATCTAGTAAGATTAAGCACAAGCTTCTTGAAACTAGGAGAGTCATATGGAACCTTTCGAAAGCTTATAGCAATTTCCAAGAACATGTAGATCTGCATGAAACTTTCTGGAAGTTTGTGGAAACGTTCATAAACTAATGATCTATGTAGAAGCTTGTACAAACTTCCTTAATCTAGTGGAAACTTCGAAAAACTAGTGGAAGGTCTAAAACCTTTCAGAAACAAAGAGTAGCTAAAAAACACTGAGCAAATGTTCTCGGGGAATATTCTTGAGAAGTAGGGTCAATAGGCATTAAGAGAAGCTTGTGGCTTAGATGAAGCTTGGTATGTTACATTCATGACATCGCATATGCATGGATTAATAATTGGGTGGACTATGTCTATAGTACATTAGTTTGAGAGCGTTTGAATTTTCTTCAAGAAACACCTTGAATCAAGGAATAAGACTCTTATCCAAGGAGAGTGACTCTCTAATTGATTCATAATGCTACATGTAGAAAGAAATTTTTTTGAAAAATTTCACCCTTTCCCTTTAAAGACCTATGAAGGCATTTGTTTTATCATCTTTGTTCAAAACGTTAAGAAGATATCTTATGCTCTTTCCATAAGATCCCTTCACTACCACCATGCTTTAGTGAATCTTTATTTAAAGGATCAATATTAATAAGTGATAAACGAAGTTTTTTTTTTAGCTTATCTAACTTAGGTCTTGGTGGTTCCATCTTCTAACACAATTCAATGTCTTTACCGCTCCAAAAAAAAAATCTTAAGTATAATGAGTTGAATTTTTAACTCCTTCTTCATTATTAGGTTTTGAAAAGTTCCACTAATTTAAAAGGAACTCGACTTAGGGATCACAAAATTCACTTTAGAAAAAATAAAATGAATAAAATTGATGTAGCAAGGGGCACTAGGAAAGAAAGAGAAGAGATGTAGGGTCTAAACTTCCACCCTTCTTATGGTCGGACCCAAAACAAGCTAAGCAACGAATCTAGAACATGTACAAGGACACATTAATACCAACCTCAACATGCTAGAGATACGGCAATAAGTGCTACGATTCACCATTGAAGGATGTAACCATATACAAGCAATAAAACAACTAATATCTAGTTGTAGGCTTATCTTGATATTCCCTCTTTTCGTACATAGTCTTAACAACTTAGAAGAACCTTTCGAGTAACCTAAGTGAAATTCATGAAGATTTTCGTAAAATTAGGCTCAAAAAAATTTGATCAAGTGAAAGTATTTCCACATAGAAATCATAAACTCAAGTTCTATAAGGCAAAAAGAAGTAGCGAAGGGGCGTTAGAAAGAAAGAAGAGAGCGGTGGGGTCTTCTCTCGTACCCTTTCCCGCGGCAGACGTGGCATCCAGCTGGACCCGGGGTTGGATGCCACATCATCATCAACCCCCTCACCACCCTAAGATACCAAGCACTCTCTTTCTCTATCATCGTCTCTTGCGTCTCCCATTCACCGACGACAGACCTTCATCGCCATAGCCATACAATTTCCCTTCCCTTCAATTGTCCCTTTCACCTTCTCCCTTTCCCCACAAAATTCTCCGCATCCGCGCGAGCATGTTACTATTTTTCGCTTGAAAAATGGTCCAGGAACCAATTGGCCACAAACATTCCCCCCTAGGGCTGCTCGGGCTAGGGTTGGCGGGCGCGGACGATCCGATTCACCGAAGATTGATCGCAATTTGAGCCAGAGTTTCGATCTGTTAGGTTTTCGACCCGGGAATTGAATTGGCACGCGATCATGGCGCCGCCTCTCGATGTGCGTCTCCCTTCCCTTTCGATCCTTGTTTGTAGTAATATAGTTAATTTGCCAATTCTGAGTGATTGCCGATTGGTGTAAAGCAGGCTTGTTGCTGCAGTTGATCACTTTCTGATGTGTGCTGATGGCGGCAGGAAGATGAGAACATGGTCGTCCCTCCTCAAGATCTTAATGACGGCATAGAACCAATGGAAGGTATTATTATGATCAATCGACCCGTAATTGAGTCCTGCATTTTGCGATTTATCGAATATTTGCGAGCTTGACTTTGTCATCGGCTGTTTTTAGGCCACGGTGAGAGCGTTGCGACTGTGGAGAATCAGCCTGTTGACGATCACATAGGAAAATTTACATGGAGTGTAACGAATTTCACCAAGATTTCGGTCCGGAAGCACTACTCGGAGATGTTTGTTGTTGGAGGCTACAAATGGTACGTGTTGTGAAGTTTAAGGTACTGGAATTTAATGAAGTGGTGGCAGGAATGATTTAGTGATGGAGGTTTGATGCAGGCGAGTATTGTTATTTCCGAGAGGGAACAACGTGGATCAACTCTCGATATACTTAGATTGTGCCGACTCCGTGCAACTGCCGAGTGGCTGGACCAGATTTGCGCATTTCAACCTGGCTGTTGTTAATCAGTATGAGCCGAAGATGTCTGTTCGGAAAGGTGCGGCTTCACTCTGTCGATTGCTTGTAGTTGAAGCTTCGTCATGGTAGGAATTCATGACGGGTGGTGATTCATGTGCAGACACTCAACATCAGTTCAATGCCCGTGAAAGTGATTGGGGTTTCACATCGTTCATGCCGCTACATGAGCTCTATGATCCAACAAAGGGATTCTTGGTGAACGATACGCTGGTTATAGAAGCAGATGTCAATGCTCCCAAGATGGTGGACTACTGGTCACATGATTCGAAGAAGGAGACAGGTTTCGTGGGCTTGAAGAACCAGGGTGCTACGTGCTATATGAATTCTCTTCTTCAAACTTTGTATCATCTGCCTTTCTTCCGCAAGGTTTTGATCCCCTAACTCTTGCTGTTGAGTATTTCGGTGACGTCTTAGTCAGAATTCATTAGCGCTTGTTTTGATTGATTATGATATGCGTATGAATAGGCGGTGTACCACATGCCCACGACTGAGAATGACGCACCATCGAGCAGCATTCCCCTTGCACTTCAGAGCTTGTTCTACAAAATGCAGTACAGTGATACATGCGTTGCTACCAAGGACCTCACAAAGTCTTTCGGATGGGACACTTATGAGTCTTTCATGCAACACGACGTTCAGGAACTGAACCGAGTACTATGTGAGAAACTAGAAGATAAAATGAAGGTACGCTTAACCTGTTTCATTTCCCTCTACTTTGATTGAGATGGCTCAAACTTGATGTAGCTTACTGTATGTAAGTATGAGATACAGGCTACTGTATGACTGTGCTGTTCATTATGTCACCATTTGTGACGGCTTCAGTGCATAATCATACAAATTCATGTGCCTCTGAGATTTTTAAGTTCCAGTTTGAATTTTGTAGGGTACGGCAGTGGAGGGAACGATACAAAATCTCTTTGAAGGACATCATATGAACTATATCGAATGTATCAATGTCGAATATAAGTCCACCCGAAAGGAGTCCTTTTATGGTATATACTCCTTCGTCTTTAAAGACCTGGGTGTCACACAAACATGAAGCTTGTTGTATCGCTTGTGAATTTTCAACGTGTCTAACTTGTTATATATTTATAAAGTCACAAGGTAATGATCAATCTGGCAACGTTGGCAGACTTGCAACTAGACGTGAAGGGCTGCAAGAATGTATATGAATCGTTCGACAAGTATGTGGAAATCGAGAGGATGGAAGGGGAAAACAAGTATCAAGCAAACAATCATGGACTGCAGGATGCGAAGAAAGGGGTTTTGTTCATTGATTTTCCTCCTGTCCTCCAGTTACAGTTGAAACGTTTTGAGTACGACTTCATGCGAGATTGTATGGTGAAAGTAAGTTGCAACGTTCTTGCATGACATAATGATGTAGCTTACATCAAATCTTGGCTCAGATTGATCGTATTTACGTACTTTGGCGTGCATCTAGCTTGGTATACTACATGTTAATGAGGATAGCATTTTAGATGAAATGCTTTTTTTATGCTTTTGTATGAGAGTCCCGTGTGGTTTGACTTCTCCGATCGCCACTTTTACTCATGTAGTCGAGTTCATTCCTCTGGCTTATCAGATCAACGATCGGTACGAGTTTCCTCTGCAACTTGATTTGGATAAAGATAACGGCAAGTATCTTTCTCCAGATGCCGATCGGAGTGTACGGAACTTGTACACTTTGCACAGGTTTGTGCATTACTTAAGCCACTTGATCCTCTTTATTATCATCATTATCCAATGCTTGTCCTTATATCAATGTCTTCTAGTAAATCCATTTCGACTGATGAGATAGCATATTCTTTATGTTGTATATGATATTCAGACCAGAGAAGTTTTCAAAGACATCAATTCTTATTTCTGGATCGATTTTTTAGCATATTTCACGAGTGGAATTTAGGAAAATATCTTGATTTACTTACAAATGCGTATGGTTTCAGTGTGCTGGTTCATAGTGGTGGAGTCACGGGAGGCCACTACTATGCCTTCATCAGACCTACCCTTTCAGACCAATGGTAAGTTTTGTTGGAGGTTTACAGGTGACTTTGACCATGAGTTTAGAAATCGAGAATCAGCTGGGGCAAGATGTTGACCTCTTTGTGTCCAAGCTTAGTTTCAAAACTCTTAATATTAGTGTACTTTGCTCGGATGGTTTCATCTATGTTCTTGCTTCTATATTCCCAGTAAGGGTGGGATGCTGATATTGCAGCATTTATCACTGTTGTATCTCGCTTCAGTTACTAGCTTTGGGGAGTTTTGTAATTAGACATGAATGTAGATGCCTCCTTTCCTTTGAGGAGCAGCAGACGTCGTGTACGTTGTTGCCTGTCCTTGAGGTGTCATGAATTGATCTCAGAGTTTTGCTTGTTCGGACTCTTGTGTTTATAGATGTTTTCAAATGCTCTTGGCAGGTTCAAGTTCGATGACGAACATGTCACGAAGGAGGAAATGAAAAGGGCTCTTGAAGATCAGTATGGCGGGGAAGAAGAGGTAAAATCTGCATTCTTTCGGTGAACTCTGTTTCCTGTCTGTCTTTTGATAGTCGAATTGCACATATCCTGCAGTTCCAATCTAATCTTTCTAATCTTTCTAGTTGCTCAATGATCTAAATTGTTATGCTGTGTTGTTTTCCAGTTGCCGCAGCAGAACCCAGCGTATAACCAGACCCCGTTCAAGTTCACAAAGTATTCAAATGCGTACATGCTGGTGTACATCAGGGATGCGGACAAGGACAAAGTCATATGCGACGTTGATGAGAAGGACATCGCTCAGCATTTACAGGTACGTTAAGGACGTTGTTAACACGATTTCCCATGGCTATGTTGTGGATGAGCACCAGGTTGTACGCTGCTATCTCTGCTGCATGTTATGAGTTGTTTGTTTTAAGCTGTTCCTCGTGTGACTGAGCAGATACGCCTCAAGAAGGAGCAGGGGGAGAAGGAAAGGAAGAGAAAGGATAAAGCCGAAGCTCATCTTTACACGGTCATCAAGGTATCTACTTCAGTGAAGGAGAAGATAGCGATCTTTTGAGTATCTGCTAGGATTTCTAAGACTGTTACCTGATGCGAGCATGTTATTCTTAAGTAGCCGATCTTGAACGCGGAGTAACAGACTGTCTGACACAGATTGCTCGGGATGAGGATTTGGCATATCAAATCGGAAAACATATATTCTTCGATCTTGTCGATCATGACGTGGTCAAGAGCTACCGTATTCAACAGGAGGTTCCATTCAAGATGTTCAAGGTAAGTCTTCTGCTTATCACGATATTGTTGGGTTGTATAAGAGCGTGTCGAAAGCCTTTTAGGTTGAAACCATGATAACATCCTCATCATTTATTTAGCTCTGGTTTTCTTTATACAGGAAGAAGTTGCAAGAGACACGGGCATTCCTGTGAATTGTCAGAAGTTCTGGCTTTGGGCTCGGCGGCAGAATCACACTTACCGGCCCAATAGGCCACTGACGGAACAAGAGGAAATGGAAACGGTATGAACTCGAAATCAGTTGCTGGTGATTTACGGGCTCTGTCAATTTTTTTGTTGCTTATTGCTGATATGATACCGCGAGGCATTTCATGTACTTCAATCAGAAGAAAGTCGCATGACAACCCAAGCATATGTTTGACTTCTAGAGTACATCGCTTACTTGTGGTTGAATTCGATCTTTTAGGTAGGTAAATTGAAGGAGTCATCTACGAAAGCACACAATGCTGAGCTTAAACTTTGGTTGGAAGTCAATCTGACTGGTCAGGTAAGGGATCTACGTTGTCATTGCGGTAACTCTGAACTTTGGACTTTGGTGTTCTAATTTATCAAAACATTGCGTAGTCTTATATATTTCAAACTATTGTGTCGCTTTTTAGGATCGCATCCCAGCTCCTGTTCCAGACAGAACGAAGGAAGATGTTCTTTTGTTCTTCAAGCTTTACTATCCAGATAAAGAAGAGTTGCGGTGAGTTGCTATAACTGGATGTCCCAATACAGCTGAATTTAGTTTCTGTTTCATGTCTACCTGGTCAGCATTTTCAGATGGAGTGGAGGATGTCCCTGTTTAGATAATTAGAGTGTCCAGATTTGGAGTTCATCAAATGACACTCTTCGGTGAAGTCCGAATTCAATTGAGATGCCTTCTTCATTTCAGGTTTGTTGGGAGATTGTTCGTGAAGGCGAATGGAAGGCCAATTGACATTCTTGAAAAGTTGTGTGAGATGGCTGGTTTTCCAGCAAATGAGGAACTCAGACTCTATGAGGTAATCACTCAACATCGTTGACATAATGACCAAATTTGGGTTTCCTCCGGTTAGTCAAGCGGACCTTACTGGAGTTCATTAAGTATCTTGGTGCGTACTCGAGAAAACTCCAACTGCATGGAGTTAGCAGTGACTTGTTAGAAGTCTAAGCATGAGATGGGGTTTGTTGCTGCAGGAAATCAAGTTCGAGCCAACTGTCATGTGTGAGCATATTGACAAGAAAGCAACTTTCAGGGGGAGTCAGCTGGAGAATGGTGATATCATCTGCTATCAAAAAGCTCTCTCAAAAGAGGAGGAAAATTGTAACTATGCAGATGTGCCATCGTTTCTGGAATACGTGTGCAACCGACAGGTATTGAGCTATTGGATGAAATTACACCCTGTTCCTTAGTCCTCGAGTCATGTCCAGTGTCAGGCTGTAATTTGTTCCGATGCTTCTTGTCTGGTGTATTTCCACTTTTCCTCGGTTCACTTGAGAAATCATTCCGGGATGTGCATTTGCAAGTGTAGTGAAAACATGATGTGGCTACTGATATCACTGTTTTGTTTGTTGAAGATTGTGCACTTCCGACGTCTAGAGAAGCCGAAAGACGATGAATTCTGCTTAGAGCTGTAAGTACCTTCTACAAAAAGGAATCGGTCTTACTGCCTGCTCAGTTGTGCCCAGTTTTCAGTGGGCAAAATTCATTAAGTTGAAAAGTGTCAGTTCTGTATCACCGTAATTTGATGATTTAAGTATTCCAACGGCGATGGCTAAGGAGAATATACAAATAAAAAGATCTCTTCTGTTCTTGCTGGATTTTACAATCAGGAAGCAAATATGATTGTATCGAGACTTCTGATTGGAGAGCGCCTTATAGCATATTCAAGCTTTTACAGAATGTTCCAACACTTATCTTTGGTTTACCTCAAAAGCATGCGGGACGAGTTCTCTAATGATGTTCTCTATGTTATGCAGATCAAAGCAGCATACTTACGATGACGTGGTCGACAAAGTTGCCCAGAAGCTCGGACTCGAAGACCCCTCAAAACTTAGGCTAACTTCACACAATTGTTACTCACAACAACCAAAGCCCCAGCCAATCAAATATCGGGGTGTGGAACGGCTAAGTGACATGCTCGGTCATTACAACCAGGTATATTGCTTTCTCAAAACGTTTACAATCATCTCATAATCTCGACTTGAACTGTTTCAGCCTTCAAAACTTGAGCAGTGTTAATATGTGCTTAGACTATTCAGCACAACTTTGGTCGCCGGTTCACGATGAAACCTCAACAAGCCTCTTTGCCATTTTAATAATTTCTGATGAATAATTACGCCCTCAGAAGCTGTTGTAGGAGATAGAGAACACCTATCTTCATTCAATCTCGGACTTGATGTTGATTTGTATGTAGGCCGATGTCTATGTATCTGATTTGTGTTCTTTCTATGACAGACGTCAGATGTACTCTACTTCGAGACGTTAGATTTGCCACTTCCCGAGTTGCAAGGTTTAAAGACACTGAAGATTGCTTATCACAATGGCAAAACTGAGGAGGTAATTATGAACATCAACTCCATCTTTCTAGTTGTAAGGGCTGGCTCCTCTTCCATTTATTGACCTCGTGGCCCATTTGCAGGTGTCAGCTCACAATATTAGGTTACCAAAGCAAAGCACTGTGGGTGATGTAATCAACGAGCTAAAAACAAAGGTAAGCAGTTTGCTTCTCATCCTATTATTTCATGTTTTCTTGCAAACCTCGTAGTACTTTATACCTGGGATTCTGAAGAGAGCTTTTTGTAGCCTATATCTTCTGTTCATATAGAGCCAGCCGATGTGAATTACTCTTGTATTGACTGTATCTGCTCTTTGATCAGGTGGAGTTATCAAGCCCAAATGCGGAGTTGAGAATTCTTGAGGTGTTTTACCACAAAATATACAAGGTGAGTTTTGTACACAACTGTTATTTGAGAGTTCTTGACATACCCTCTACTTTCTAATACAGTAGAATGCGATCACTACCTTCTCGGAAATACAACTTGTGTGAGTATTTTATTATCATAGCTTGACTGGTGGTCAGATTGTTATGATTCTTCTCACATGCTCTCCCGGAACTCAATTCTCTGCAGATTTTCCCTCTGAATGAGAAAATCGAGAACATCAACGACCAGTACTGGACACTACGAGCTGAAGAGGTCTGACATTACTATCCTCTGAAGTTCCAGAATGTGTATTTCGATGTTGCATGTGAGTGAAAGGATAGCTATTTGCGAACATGCAGATTGACCGTTGGACTATGATGCTAATTGGCAGATTCCTGAAGAGGAGAAAGATCTGGGCGTGCAGGATCGTTTGATTCATGTTTACCATTTCCTACGAGATCCTTCACAAAATCAGATGGTACACTGAGCTTAAGCCTCTCTTTTTCAGAGATTTTACAGTCTATTGTTTCCTGTATTGCATCTCAGTTCAATGTTGAACGGCTGAGGTTTGATATACCACGCCTTTTGTTGCTTGTCAAAGTTATTACATGGTTGTCTACTTGTGGATGATAATTGTGATACATTGTTTGTTTCCATTTTCATTCAGTGAGTTGAGTAGTTGGTAGCTCTCTTCGGCCCTAACAAAGCTGGTTCTTGTAACAGGTTCAAAATTTTGGAGAGCCGTTCTTTTTAGTAGTGAGGGAAAACGAGACTTTGGCGGAGGTTAAAGTGCGAGTTCAAAACAAGCTACAAGTTTCTGATGATGAATTTTCGAAGGTTGGATCTTAACCATCTTGATAACTTTGCAGCTTCTGATTGTAAAACAAGAATCTACTGTGAAGTCACCACCGCTGATGCTCAGAAACGCTGGATGCACATACTTCTAATGTGCTTCTGGAAATAGATGGCTTGATGATGAATCTCTTGATTGACAACCAATTTTCGTTGTGCAGTATAAATTTGCATTTTTGTCACTTGGCCGTCCAGAATATCTGCAAGACGTCGACGTTATTGCTAGCCGTTTTCAGGTATGTGACTCGTTACGTAGTCAAGAGCCATAAGTGATTAGTTTTTTTTCAAACAAACAGTTAGTTGGCCTTAATTATCAATCTGATCAAAGGAGATATTAATGAACGGTTTGGGTACACAGCAGAAGAAGGATGCGTACGGTGCTTGGGAATACTACCTGGGTCTGGAGCACAGTGATACTGCCCCCAAGCGAGCCCATCAAACCAATCAGGTACGTTTTTCAGTGTCTTACCTACATTGTTAAGCTCTTAAACAAGATAGACCATGTAAGTCTTCACATGGTACTAATAGAAGTTTGAGTTCAGTCAAGGATCTAGTCTGTACATTATTGTTCGACATATATATATTATTATTCTTCTTCTTTTACTGACGTATGCTTAATTTCAAGTGTCATTGGGAATGGTTGGGAGTAATACAATTGATCTGAGATGGGAACCTATAGAGTTTGTTCATTTTAATGAGATATAAATCCCAGCTGAGTATATGACGCTCAGAGGACTATATGCCTTAAGAGTTGTGCTAGTGGGTGGAGGTTATAGGATACATTGCCAGGGGCAAGTTTGAGTTTTGAATCATTTAGTTGTAATGCAAGAGTGAACATAAAGAGTAACTTAACTCAGTGACATGGTTATTTGATGCAAATTGCTAGTCTTATTGGCGGAGTAACTAAGGGATTAATAGTTCAATTCCTAATCCAAGTGGGAATGGTGGTGTATGACTCCATCGTTGCTTTTGGATTCTTATTTTTCCTTTCAGTTCCCGTACTCCTTGAAGGGTGGCTTTTAGGATCTTCTTGTTTGAAGCCATATCTTTTGTTTACAAGTCTACCTCATTCGGGAGGAGTAACACAGTTTTTCCTTATGATTCAACTTTGGGCATGTACATTTGCTTGGGACTGATTGCATGTTTCGGTTCTGGTATGTAGGTTCGCCACAACTTCGAGAAACCTGTGAAAATATACAATTGAGGAGTTGTTCAAGAGAGTGCAGACATAAGGAAGACCAAGGATGGAGAGCATGAAACCAATTTGAGGATTCTGCCCCCAACTACCTTTCGAGTTTTCCGTTATATTGTGATATGGTATTGACATGTATTTAGTGGTGAGAGTATAGAGAGGCAGAGAACGGTTGGTGTTATGCAAGGGTATTTCTCAATGCCCTTTCTATGCTCTATTTGGTTGGATACAGGTTTTTTTGAAGCCAGGCAATGCTTATGCCTTCACTTAGGGGGATATACGGTTGTATAGAGAGATGTACCTATCTTTTCAAATGGTGACAAATCTTCAGTTTTGCATTTTGTTTAAACTTTTATGTTCCGAGATAAGTTTCTAAATTTTGTTGTTGCGTGGGTTGTTCTTAGTGACCAATTCATGCTTTACTAAGCCATTCAAGGATTGATGCTAGGCATGACAAGTTTGTCTAGGTGACAACTTTGTGCCGGTTGTACATTTTGACGTATCTATGAATGAGAATACTCACAATTGTTTCTTGGTGATGCTGCTTACAATGGGTTTTGAATGGGTTTTGGATGAGTTATTATGATTTCTATGTTGGCCTATGATCTTTATCTTTGTTGAATGAAAATATTCAACTCCATGATGTTGATTCTATCACTTAATGAATTATATATGAATTAACATTCAATGATTTTTGTTGTTGTTTGATTATGTTGCTAGTAACCCATTTATTTGATTTAACCAACCCCATCTTGTAAGAGGTTACCTTGTGCTCTCTAAACCTGAACGACAGTAAAAAAATTGTTTACAACCATCAATGAATGTCTATTAGTGTCACAAAATGATCATTTTTGATAGTTTTCTGCATACAATATCCAAATTACACTCATTGGTCTCTATGATAGGTCAAGAGACCATAGCATGAACACAACAACTAACATTTTTAAAAATAAAAAAAATAAAAATTGACCTTTTCAAATTTCCTGAATCTACATACATTTGCTTAAATGTGGTACTATATCAACAACACTACTATATTACACTTCAGCACTAGTTCTGGGAGTTCTACCAGTGCGCTGCCCTACTCTTCGCACGAATGTCTTGGTGCTATCAAGGATGGGAGCAAGCACGGGCTCAGCCTCAACAGGAGAGCCATGGTGAACACTACCACCACAGAATTGCAATTGCGTTTCAAGGTGACCAGCGTTCTGCGCCAAAGTATCAGCAAGGGAAGTAGCCACAGCCCCTAAACTAAACCCCGCTCGCCAGAAGAATGTGATCGAGTCTCGGAGTAACCATAGCATAAAACACAAGTACGTGAAGCAGCCAACAATAGAGGTAACGATGATCGGAACCTGATTTTGTCCCGGCCCGCTCGTCACCGCAACACCAGCCGCCGCGAATGCCGCAACGCAGCATGTAAGTGAAATCACAAACAGCAGATTGATAGTTGCCGCTTTTGTCAACGTGTAGGCAACAAAATGCGCCAATCTGTGCGTGATTGCTTGCTCCAGGTACACCGAATCCGGTATCAATTCACTCTCTCTCCCAGCAGCATCTGGCGCTTGTTTATTCCAGCAATGCTTCTCCTTCTCGAGATTCTTTGGATGCTTAAGAAATGACTCGGCATGGAGATCGGCTAGGGGCGCAAAATTGCCGCTTAGGCATAGGATGAGATCGGCCATTGAGAAGTAGAATGAGAGACTGTTGAAGTAGACGAACCACGTGAGGCTTGCGTTTTCTTCAGTTCGTATGAAGCCGTCGTTGTCGAATGAGCCTGGAGGTTGGAGAAAGCCTGCGTATGTGACGGTTGCTAATAAGACGAGCACTAGAGAGTAAGCGTTGATTGACTTCACGAATGCTTTGTTCATCGCTGTCAATGTGAGCTGCTTCTTCCGCTCGAACTGCTCTTGCATAAAAATCTTCATCCCTTCCTCTGTCCGTTCGTCCCTCGTGTCTCCCCATCGTGGAACTTTTGAGAGTTCTGAGATTGTTCCTCGTGATAAACCAGATGACGAACTGTCCTCCAAAAACTCCCTGTCGCTCACTGCTGGTCCTCCCGAGCTTGCCACTGGTGAGAACGTGGCCATGCCGGTGTAATCCAAGCTTGACGTTTCCCTGGGAATGCTCATTGTTAGAAACGGAGCTGCAGAAGATTTAACGCTACAAGTCGTCGCCATAGCCTGCACTACAACGTTCTGGATTGACCTTGACATAACGAATCATTTCGAGCTTCTGAGCTTAAACCGGACGTTTCTTGAACCCTAGCTTGCGAGAATGGATTCAACTGAGCCTATCTTACACTTCTCGATTGTCACCTATTGACGCAGACAAACATCGCTGTAAGATTCGCTCAAACGATAGTTATAACATACAGAGCGGATTGAAAAGCACTACGTTGCGCTTCCCCAAATGCTGAATTTCAAGCTTAGCAGAACGTGGAGGTAGCTCAGATTCGTCACACAAATAGATTGCTACACTCCTTCACCGATTCGTGCAATGTCTACTGACTGTTGTGCGCAATACGCAGTTTTCGTGAACAGCTGGATTGAAAATCAAGATTACCGCAGAACCAAAGCCTTCTTGGTTGAGTGATCAAGGAGTTCGCGAGTTCTCACCTTGAATGACGTTCCTGAGATGCTGCACTTCACGAGCGTACCAAAGCGATTTCAATCAGAACGTAGTCAAGCAGCGACGCCGATTCCTGTGGCACACCTTAAGGTGTAGCTTGAAGACTTTCGAAAATCCGTCTTCGCTTTCCAACTCAGAGTCAATTTGACTCGGGAGAGATTACAGTTCAAGAGCAGACGACGCTGAAATAGCGCAAAGACGCAATCCAAAAACCTCACATAGCAAGATTCCGATGGATAGCTTTGAGCGAGAGGCGGATTCTGGTAATTCCATCAATAGCGTGTGACCTGCGAGCGGCGGAATCTGTTGTATCATCGACAGCGTGTGATCGACGACGCGCGCCACGTCGCCATATCGCAAGCTTTGAGTACAAGCGAGCGCATCCTCCAATCTGTGAAAAATTCTTGTATAAGTAACGTGCAACCTCGGCTATTCGTCGTCCTGGTATGCTTTCCCACCGATGAAACTTCTTCATACAATTGCTTGCCAGCACACCGTTCCCTCTCACTGGTGCATGCAAAGTCGCGTCGCTACTTTTGAATTGTGGCGGTGGTCGCCAATTTAACCTTCGGAGCTCAGATAAGCTTGTGTCGGTTTACAGTACTAATTCCACAAAACACTTCATACTTCAGTTTCCAGAGTACTGTGGCTGGTAGCTTCTATTCGTCATTATATCACAACTAATCTTTGAGTAGCGCACAAGATACGAGGTTCTGAAGTTCTTAGTTAAAATTCATCAAGTGTGCCAATCAGCTCGAGAGTTTTTAAGACTTATTTTGTTGCAACAAATCTCTATTAGGAAGTGCATAAAAGTGCGCGAGGTTCAAATCTCGCTTCCTTGTCTTAAGTAGTCTTTACAAATGAACGTGGACATGCGGCTTAGTGTAGCATTCGAACAAACTCTCGTTTTCTTGATGCGGTATGTTCTCTGAAATTTCATGTCCGTCTCGTGTTCAATTTGTATGCATCAGATTTGCTGCACTGCTATCTGCAGAGGAATTGATCAGCCATGCGGGAATCGAGTCGGCTTTACGACTCGGTACTAGATCCTATTGAGATTATCGCTGCACAAACCGCGAATTGTTGTAGATACAAAATTGTCGAGAAATTTATCAACTCGTTCGTATGAATTTTTGAACAGCAGTCCAAAACACTGGTCATATTTTCTGTTTCGCACCATATCCAAGCAATATGAAGAATATCGGTATACTAAACTAAGGTGTTAACAAAACTGCAGGTGCAGCTGAGCAAAGGAGTACTTTCTGCTTTATGCTACCTATCGGGGTTCGTGTAAAGTCGGAACTAAATTTCAGATCTTGTAAGTGCGTGGAATTCTTCAGAGAGGACTGGTTTCGTTGATGCAACTCCTTTCACTTCACCATCGTTGATATCAGCCAAAGGCGGTTGCACGAACCTAGGTTTCGGTATATGAGGATTTACTGAAGGAATAATCACAAGGTTTGTTGAGGAGTCTAGACACTAAGCTTCTTCGTCGCCATCTGTGTTAGAAGTGACTCGCACGAAGTGGCCATTGAGAGCCTCGGCGCTGTCGCTCCCTTTCATGCTGCGTACTTTGGCCAGAGCTCGAGTGATGACTCGATCGTGTGACTCGTCTCGCATTGCCCCTTCCAGATCCTGCCGGAACTCTCCAAGCATGTTCACCACTTGCAGGACATGGTCGGTGGTGAGCTCTTCTTCGGAGCTCTGGGCCCATGTCTGCGCGATGCGGATGGTATTGCGAATCTCGCGCCCATTCAGGTTCGTCTCCAGGAACGGGGTGAGGTCCGGGTTCTCGACTCCCGCTCGAGCAAAGAGGTTGCTCCACACGGCCTCGCGCTGCTTGCCCTCCAGTCGATGGTATCGCAGGAACATGGAGATTCGGGAGCAGAAAGCGTCGTCGAAGGAGGCGACGCGGTTGGTAGTCAGGAACAAGACGCCGCGGTAATACTCCAGCAGACGCAAGAAGATGGCCGTCATGGCCGTGCGGGTCGGATCACCGTTTGAAGTCCGCTTCTCCATGTAAATGTCGGCCTCGTCGAGTAATAGAACTGCTCGCCATTGTGATGCAATGTCGAGAATCTGAATCAAGTTCACCTCCAAGTCCTTGGCGCTTGTACCGAGCTCGAACACACTCATTGACCATAACGGCCGGTGCAACTTCTCGGCTATGGACTCTGCCGTCAACGTCTTTCCAGTTCCGGGAGGGCCATAACAGAGGAATATGCAACCATCGCCCTTGTTGGAGATAGGGTCGAGCTTTGCCACACCTTCATCACCTGAACTTCTGAGATACTGGGACACCAGGGCTAGTAGCATTTGCTTCCTCGTGGGGTCATTCAGAACCAAATCGCGATCGAATGCTTGATCATCGAATTGTATCTCGGAGAACCCGTTGACGTCGAATCCTCCCCACAGCTTGTTCGAGAAGGAGAACCCGTAGACAACAGCAGGTGCCAGCATAAGCTCCTCATCGCTCGGCACTTCATCGCTTACAAATGAGAGGTTCTGCGGGCTACAACAGGTTGGAGGCTCCGCATTCTCTAATGGATACCCTGGATTCATTCGTGCAAAGCTGAGAAGATCGACAATCACTCGCCCGTCGGCCTTCTGCTTCGTGAGCCGCCAGCAACTATCGACCCGCACCATTTGAAGACGAGGCCCCTCATACTGCATGTAGTAGTTACCTTTGCTGACGATGTTAAAAAACTTTCTGCCGTTCCGGAGAAACATCGCCTCCATCTGAGCCACCACCTCGTCCTCCAGAAGCGACATTGGGCAAATTCCAATCGACTCAAATGACTTCTCGCTCTTGAACTCCTCTATTGTGACCGCCGTTTGGCACTTCACGTATTTCACTCCGTTGTAATTGCAGCAATCAAGGTAGCATCTCATGTATTTTCCTTGCATGTTCTCGCCGTAATAAATGAACTTAACTATTCCTTGCAATGTCTGGCCAGTCAATGCGCAGGTGTAATATACTTTCTCGCCCTTGTGAAGAAAGGCCCAAAGCAGACCCCATCTGACCTTCTTCTCTCGTGCCATTCTCTCGACGTGCACAATGGTATTCTTGTACTCTGTTTCAAGGAAGCGGATCAAATGTTTCAGAGGATACCTGGCCGTCGATGTGTCGTCATCCTTGATGCTTTCGTACCTTTCCTTGAAGGAGTTGAGAGCGATGAACATGTGCTTGGCGTCAATTTCCGGCTCTTGAACGATGAGCACCTCCGAATGCTTCTCCAAACATTTCGCTGCGATTTGTACGAGAGGCTTCGACCGCAATTTAACCGTCACCTCATCCGGCCAGCCCTTACTCTGCTCGTAAGTGACCTCGAAGGGAGAAGCATTCGGTTTCACCTTCGCATTCTTGTCCTTCGCTCGCAGCTTGCGCTCCATCCTATATGCGGCATCGGACCAATATGTGTCGTAAACGGGCCACTCCCAGTCATCGTCCTTCACCTTCTTCGCCTTGCTCTTACTCTTCTTCTTCTTCTTCCCTCTTGCAGCAGCTCCCTTGGATCCCCTTCGAGGTTTCTTCACCGTTTCTTCGTCCGATCCATTGCTTTCATCGCTGCTATTATCATTACTGGCAGTGTCGTCCTCATCACTGGAAGTGTCGTCCTCATCGTTGGGAGAAGCCTTCGGGTCGACTGCTGGCGCTGGTAAAGGCGTAGGCACGGGATCCGGTACCTTTCCTTCAGCCTTCTTATACTTCCCCGTAACCTTCCCAATTTTGTAAGCCCCCATTGCCACAAACATTGATGTAGCCACGACTGCCAACGTTGTGCAGGCAATCGTGAGGATCCATGTTGCAGGCCCTCCGGCATCCATGGCCACAAAATCGAAGCTCCCCCCTCCAAGATCTCAAGTGCCTACCCTCAACTCCCACCTTTGAAGGTAAGAATAACTCACTCAATTTGAACAGTAGCTAGCTCCAGCATTCCCCATCTCTGGACTGAGGAGGGATGAAGAGTAATGCGTTCGCTGCTGAATTCATGTGTTGCAGAGCTGATCGAGCTTCACGTTCAAGTAACCTATGTTAGTCATTGTCTGTATTCGAGTAACCCAAGGCACTGTCTGTATTTCTGTCACTGTCCGAAGTCGACCTGGTAGTTTCCTAGCTTGTCCATCATTCTCATTTCGAAAAGCATAAAAACCGACAACGAATGGTTCGAGATCGGGGAGTCTCTCCCCGAGGTGATGAATGTGACGATGCAAGTGGTGTGTGTCGGGCGCCTGTAAAAGAGTAAGGTAGAATGACCTTAACCTTTAAACGTCAGGCTATACGGATTTGGGCAGCCCAGTATTGGATCACAGCATCTTTTGGATTTGGGCATCATGAATAGTGCACTTTTTGAACTTGGGCATCATGAATGATCCAATCAATGATGAGCTTGCAACCTCCTACAAGGTTATGTACCACCCCAATCTACCTACCACAATCCTTTCAAAGCACAAAATCACTCATACAAATTGTGATTTGAATTCTAAAATTTCACTTTTTGAATGCATCACAAGAAGGTGACCAGTTTGACATCAAAATATAAGTGAAAAGATGAGTACATTGAGCTACAGAGGAGATTCTGTTGGAATATGACCCCTCGGGTCACCTTCGGCATTTAAGGGTTAAACCGCGCAAATAAGAGATTCTGCATGGTTGTGGACCTCGTGTATACTGTCTGTAATTTTTCTTGGATGGGAAAACAGGAGGGAGAGTGAATGCAAAAATTTTGAAAATAAAATAGCAAAAATTGAATTTACTATTAAATTTTTGAAGTCAAAAGTGTACATGACCTTAAAGTGATCAGTAGACTCTCCTTTTTATCCGGCAGACCAATACTTTGTGGCGCTCACGCATGTAACTAAAACCGTGCAAAAAGGTCCGCGCCATGGTCGGCTATGCACCCTCAAATTTCACTATGCACCCTGAGATTTCACAACTGCTCTGCGTGCAATATTAAGGTCCACGCCATGAGCGGCTACAAGGGCGGTCTACCCTGCGCTTCTGGGGGGGAGCTGCGCGGTTTAAGGTCATTCTACCTTAGTACGAGCGTTTCTCCGAGCCCCCATCAGCAAATGGGATATTTTCTTCAGAATCCGTGGTATTTTCGATTTGAGCCCCCACTACCGTTATCGATAATTTTGAATTCAAAAATGAGGTATGCGGCCCCAAATCGCTTCAAGAGATCAATGCTTGGTACTTTGAGCCTAAATATCAAAACTCTAGGGGGCTCTTAACCCCTCTCCCTCCCTTGCCTCTGAGAAACGCTTGTAGCAATGATTTATGGTGATCCGTGTGTGTCCTTGACGATAACACTCCGGTGGAACTTGGGTCAGGTGGGAGTTAGAATTTTAATTGCACCTAGATCTACAGAGTTTTCCTTTTGGCTCCAAGAAGACTGGTATCTAAGAGCATGCCCAAGTTGTGCGTTAGGCCGGACAGCAAGGCTATCAGCGCTCATCTGGGGCTAAGAATCTGAGGCCGGAGGCCGGAAGACAAGCCAACTGAAGGTCATTAGCCAATCACATTTCTGACAAATGGGTTGTAATAGAAACATTCTCTGCCAATGAAATTTTTGTCACATGGCACTTGCACATTGGTTGAGGAGTTGAAGAAAACGCTAAAATGTGAGTGGAGGCACGAGATAACTTAGATTTATGGGATGCTAGAATCAAGGGTACTTCAGCCCGCTTGGTCGGGTTACAGGAATACTGCGTGGGGTGGGCTTCCTCGCACTCCAAACTCGGCTCCACACCACAACCTACAGAACGGGCTGGACATGCTATAAGGTAGGACGACACTTCGAGACAGTACATATGGTAAGCTGTCCTATAATGGCGCAATTTTCAGCACAGAAAGTCTACAAGACTGTTGCCGGTGCAAGCAATTTTTGTGCATGGGGAAAATTAGTAGAAAACTAGATCAAGTGGAATCATCATTTTCCGACTCTTCTACAGTAAGTAATGAATTTTTAAATATGGAAATATAGGTGTTCTTAAAATGGTGCCCTAAAGTGACGCCCTATAATCTTTGAAGAGTGTACATGGTACCGTTGTATGGAGAAGCTATTATATACGTGACAGTGAAGATTACTAGGGCTCCATTTTCGGCACTGCGCCATTTTTGGCTACTCTACCATAGCAGTAGAAAATACAAAAATTTAGCCAGACATACAGTGCCTTGGTCATCGATGTATTGATTGCGCAATTAGTTAATACATTAATTGGTTAAAAAAATAAAAACAACCACACCTAGATTCAGGCCACTCTTTGACTTGGTTTGCAGCCACTCTTTGACTTGGTTGGTCAGCTACTCTTGACTTGGATCGTCAGCCATTTCGTCCTGTTCACAAGGTAGGACAAATGAAGCAGAATTTGCTCATGTTGGAGAATTGATATTTTCTCCTGAATCATGCTCCGGACTATGAATGAATGTCATACAAATAGCACAACAGTCTTCTCAAACAATACACGTTGATTAACCCCCAACGATCACTGTGTTTTCAAACAGCTCGAAACTTCAAAACTGCAATTTTCTATCTCTATGTTCTCTTGTGGGTGTGAACCAATATTTTCTACATATTTTAATTTTTTAACCCCTAAAGGTTCTTGATGCAAAATTGTAAAAATGGACATTCCCTTACTCCAGGCCTAAAAACTCTCAATCTAAGAATTATTTGGAAGATCCAACCGTAGGATCTTGAAGTTAACTTAACCTTCCACTTACTTGCCAAAATTGAACCGTTGATTCCTCTTCATTTGTGAGATTATAATGGTCAAAGTTGGCTGAATTTTGGACTCCGGAAAGCAGTTTTCGCTTTCCTGGACCTTTAGGGGTTAACCACCTTATGCTTAAGTCTATTTTTAATTACTATTCCAAAAATTGACCTTCGGATGTTTTTCATTTGTAAGATCATAACACCCAAATTTCTTTTTTTGAAAAATGTTGAATGGTGAGTAGGTGCCTATATGAGTTTGTGAATATTAAGGAATTTTTTTGTGAATTTGGAATAATTCTTAAATCTCAAATCTTGATAAATTTCAATAGAAACAATTGTAAATTGCCCTTGTAAAATTGGTAATTTTTTTGTTTTTTGAATTGGGTCACTTTGGAACTTAAGTAATGGTTCGGATATGAACATGTTTTCAAAAAAGAATTGGAAACCTTAAATTGAAATTTCCCATTGAAAACTTTAATTAGAAACTGATATTAAAATTTAGGCTTAACATTTGAAATTTCTAGAGTAAGAATTTCAATTTACAAATAAATTACAATTGATATCTCGCTTTGCAAATTTTACCACATATACTTGCAATATAGGGAGCATCTAGTAAAAATCTTAGGAAAAAATATTAATTTTAACCCCTTCAAATGGGTTGCCCGAAAACCTAGAAACCAAGTTCAACTTTTAAGTATTTTAGGGGTTAACACATTATACTCCTCTAGGTGGCTCAAAAGCCACTAATCACCACAAACCACTCGTCTTATGGTGAAACACCTATACTTGTGCATTTCAATAGGTATGTCTATTTCCAATGTGATTTTGATGCTAATTTTCTTATAGCTTATTGGCAACTTTTACCCCTAAAGCTACAACGCCTAATTTTTAGCATTTTACTCTCAAAATTGCCTTATTTTGCTGCAAGCTAAGATTATTCACTCTATAATGTATTTTGAGGATTGTAACCGTAGGATCTAGTACCTAACTTGTATGTGATGATGGGTACAAAATCTCAGACTAAAATTCATCACCATTTGTGAGATCTTGATATTCAAAGTTGGAAAAACAATTTTTTTTATCTTGTTGTGGAAAGAGAAATTTGTGCTTTCGGGAGTCTGAGGGGACCATTTTGAAAGTAAATTTGGTTCTGACCTCAACAAATTCTTGTTCCAAGGCAAGTTAGGTACATGTTTACATGATATTTACTCTCATGCGACACTATATACCTGGAGAAAAGCTTGATTTTTCACACGGGGGTATGCTAATTTTGAAGGCATATTAATGCCTTCAATTACAAATGCCTATTTTTGACAAAAAGGCATATGAAGAATTATCATATAGTTAATCAAAACCGTGAGAATATACCTTGGTACATTCTTTACCTATACAAAAAACAATATTTGAAAGAAAGTAAAATCTCAAATTTTAGTGAATCTTTGAAGTTACTAAAATCTAATTGTTTTTTGGCCGAATTTTGAGAAATGTATGGGGATATACTCCACTTTTGGACACAATTTGGCATGCCCCAATAGTGTTTTCAAACTCTGAGAGTGAATATATCCTAGAGTAAGAGAAATTTTGAAGCATGAATGATCTTGTTGGAAAGGTATGCTAAAACTCTATGATTTGTGAAATTCATACGAACTAAATATAGTACATCAAGACGCTGACCAAAGCCAAAGTGGCCATATTTTGGCCTCCTTAAACATCAAATGTTAAAAATATGTGAACCCAATTGGAATTATATTTTTCTCATCTTTTATAAATACTAGTATACCCGTGCAACATTGCCACGCTCATACAAATAATTTTTAGTATTTTCGGGTCATAAATACTTCCAAATTCAATATCTTGAGTACAGGGAGCTTAGGTCTCATGACAAATGAGAAAAAAACACCCAACTCAGGCCATGTTTTGGAGGAAGCGGAAAGTTGGAGAGCCCTACCGAGCGACCCGCTCAAGCCCTATCGGCTTGGCAGGCCGGGGTAACGAGCCGATTGAGGATGGCCTGACGAAGCTGCACGGAAAAAATAAGGGTTGCAAGAAGGAGTTGCTTAGCGGCTTTCCATGCCCATGAGGTTCATGGGCATGTGACACTTACCAGAGGCTGCATGGGAACCGTGAGAACAATGCAGTTAAATTATTGGATGATTGACACGATCAACAATGTGGACCTCGTTCATTGTGGAGGTGAATAAATCACAATAATTCCAGTGTGATAGCACTTTAACAAGTTTGTAGTATTATCCCATGTATTGCATGTTTGTCCAGAAATGCTTGTTTGTCACAGCTTAGTATGTGATTCCTGTCGTATATATCAGTTAGAATAGATAGCACATTTTACTCTCTTGACCTTTTCCACTTTCCGGTTTCGGGTCTGTTCATTTGACGGGAGCTCCCGTCCCGTAATGCCCGCTCCAGAGAGGGGGTTATTGCATAATGCCCTCCACAATTCTCACCTTACAAAAAAAAAAACCGGGCAATACAATAAAATTTTATAGAAATTGTAAGATGAACATTATAATACATACAAACCGGGCAGCAGAAACTGGAAAGTGTGTTATGCCACAGGAGCCCCGGCAGAATACCCTCATGTTGGAGGCTCCTACTATACACAATAGTCTACAATGTTAGAGAGTGCCGAGAAGCATACTGCAATGATCCGACAAGGTGCTCTTGTTGTAACTAGTTCTAGTAGTATATTGATAGCCACAGAGAATAATAATTTTGGAATAGAAATTATTTTGGAATTTTCATCAGTTTTTAGCAATTGATTTCATGAATCAACCAGCTAAAGTGCAGTGCAGAATTCATCGGCTGATAATGAAACTAGCCATTGGTACTTCTCGATCATTGGGTGGGATATAAATCTATCACCATACTAGTGGCCAGCCACAACGATGTGGCTACACTAAATTTGATAATTAGTGTTAGATGCACTAATTTACATAAACATGATATAAGTTTTTACTGTTGTTCAATAATTTTACCCACTATATTGGCTAAGATGGGGGTCCTTGTATAGTATGAGAATCAATGCTCTTGGTAAATTTTTTTTAAACAAAAGTAAAAACTTATAGCATTTTCAAATCTTATAATAATCTAACACTAATTATCAAATTTAGTGTAGTTGGGGTATGAAACGGGCAGACCAATATTGGATCACAACATCTTTAGGGCTTGGTCATCATGAATAGTGCACTTTTTGAACTTGGACATCATGAATGAACCAATCAATGATGAGCTTGCAACCTCCTACAAGGTTATGTACAACCTCTACCTACCTACCACAATCCTTTCAAAGCACAAAATCACTCATGCAAATTGTGATTTGAGTCGTAGAATTTCACTTTTCGAATGCAGCATAAGAGGGTGACCAATTTGACATCAAAACATAAGTGAAAGGATGAGTACACTAAGAACTACACAGTAAATTCTATTGGAAAAAAAGAAACAATGTGGCTGTTGTTCATAAACCTTGCAGCACATACAATATTATTTACATGCACAGCCTCCTCTTAGAAGACCTAGTTCTATATAGAAGGATAAAATCTTACTGCCTTGAAATGAAATGCTATGCTGAGCCTCAAATCAATTGTTAGCGGAAGAAGACGAAGTAAGCAATGAGAAGATACACAGTAGCAGGAAAGAAGCGCCTCACGAGTGTCCGAACGGATAGTCATTGGATGCACGAGGCGTGGTCTAAGGACATGGCTCGCAATCCGATGATCTCTCGAGACAACCTCTGTTTTTTGCCCACACAAAATCATCACACAATGTATCAGAAAAATCATACTCAAGTCCTAGTCCATCCCATAAAATGTAAAGTCGAGTGGCTCAAAAGGATCCTATCTGAAATCAATGTGGAATATTCTAGAAACTGGATTTTAACGTGAAATTGTTTTTTTAGATGTCCATTTGTCTACTAATCCTAGTTTTTGCACAGATCTGGAGATTGATCAATCAAAGTTCCATTTCTTGCAAAAATCTGTTTCAGTTTCAAATTAGGCTCCATTTGACTTCAGGGATTATAAGAACTGTGAGCATCTACTGGTTTGGTTAGAAGAGAGAGTGTCACTTATCTTAATTTGCTTCATAACTAGGGTTCCTAAGTTTTCAGTCCTGATTTCTGGAATCTGATTAACACTGGAAGATTACCATTGAGTGTTCAATCGTATCGTGATATGTTCTTTCTTGCTTAGAAGCATTATGCTCTCTTGATTAGTGCTGTATTCTTTCATGATATGTTCGTTCAGTTGTTAAAGGGCTTGCATTAAGCAATTTATTGATGCTCTAGAGCACTTCTTGGGTATTACACTACTTGATTCTAAGCACAGGAGTGAATCTATTTCTTATGGGAAATTGTTTACGATTGATGCTATTGTAGGCTGTCCAAGAGTTCGAAATTAAGTGCAAAATCTAGTATTAGGTCTTCTGATGACACTTTCCACAATATCAAGAGTTCAAGACACTAGACTTTGAACGATTCTCTGGAATAATGTTGAATTTCACAGATCAAGATAACAGGAATTGAGAAAAAAATGCTCACCTCGTGAGTGTCGGTCATTCGCAGATACTGCAGCCGCTCCCTTGTTGATGGGTGCATAAGGTTTGCAACCTGCAAGTAAAAAGATTCAAAATCCGAAGAGATGAGAATCAAGGTTCAATGCACCGAACAGTAAAATGACAATCGATGGAGCTTTCAAGCTCAGATTGTTTAAAAACTGGAGAATGACTAGTTCGCACACACCGCACTTAAATCGCGACTTTTGATTCATGCTTTTGTTAACAGGTACATCTAATGTATGATGCACATAATCACCATGAAATCCTAAGATTCAAATTATGTTCATCGACTCTCGTGACCCTTGGTCCTTTTCGCTCAAAGACCCTTGATCCATGGTTCTTTTCGCTCAAAGAAAAAAACTGCGCAAGCGTTCTGTCACTACCACAATGATAAAGAGGAGAAATTCAATAACATGGTTGAAGCATTCATACCCAAAAGCTGAACTTCTCAGGTTCGCTGACACTAGGCATTCCTTCGATGCGGTTCAATAACTCATACAGCCGTCGGTCTGCAAATGAATCACCCAGCATAAGATGTTGGGCATGCAAAGCACACATTTTGTAATGTTTTCAAAAAGCATAAGCAGGCCTCAGTAAGGTTAATAATGACACCTTAGAAGCATGAAATGGGTTACCTGAGCGTGCAATTTCTCGAGCACGGCTGATGAAGGCATTCACCAAATCGGCTGCAGTCCGAACACTCTTGTCGAGCTGACAAAAACGGAAGCAGCTTGTCAGAAGCAGAATCCTGAACCCTGAACGATCCACAATCTGAATGAAAGGCTCGGATAGACATACCTGCTCTTTCTCTGGAGTGCCATCTGCATGAACCACATCATGGAACCACTCCACCTTTGCAACACGGTACCTTTACAAATCAATTTTAACATTCATCAAGCGGTGTACTGAATGAACCTGTAACCTCTCCATTCAAAAATTTGTAGAAAATTTGCGACTACAAAGGGACGATCAACTTGACGATTCTACTGAAATCACCAAGTAATAAAGGATATGTTAAGACTTACCCGTCTTGCTCCCACGAGTCTGCTATGCGAAACCTACGCCTCCCAACAACCTGGTGTTGAATGAAAAGATTCAGTTGCTAAAGATATGCCAATATTAATTTTGACTAAAGCATTAGCAATACTCTTGTAGACAATCATGTCGATGGACCCGAGGAGTACTTCGTCTAGCCATCTATAGCGAGGTGCACTTCCGAATTCAGTAATATAATCTATTGATGAGAATGTACTAACCTCGATGTGGAATCGTCCATCATGGAGAGGATCACACTCGGTGATTTCGACTTCGCATGCCACTTGCGCCAAAGCGCCTGATTCTTCAAGTCGCACCTGACAATCAAGACTAATTGTCAACAACTTGGCTCCGAAAACTCTAAATTACTTGCTCATGTTCTAAGAATTGGCTGTCTATAGCTCAAAGAAGATACTACGGTTCAAAGCTTCATGATATTACTCGAACCCACCATTCCCATTCGATGATTGCCTTCCACAGCACGACGTATCTGCAATCTCAATGTAAAAATTCAAACATTAAACGTTACCCTCTTCGATGATCTACATGATCTAGAACGTAGAGTAAAAAAACTAGCTAGAAAAGGAGGACGTCAGAGATGATCGATGAATTGGCTCTAAACAGTTTCATGCAAAAGAGGTCACGTAAATGATTGCGAGACACCGAAAACTCCAAATAAAATGGGTCATTTCAGATAATGGAGGTTAAAACTGACTCATACCATGAGTCGGTAGCGTGGCTCAAAGACGTTCAATATCGTGTGCTGCATCGGAAGGACCACATCCATTACGAACAGCGGCAAGGTCTCTCCACCAGCTTGAGTGACAGCATTCATCTCAGCCTTCCTCTCTTCGAACTCTTCCGGGAAATTGCGTTGAATCAAGTTATTCAATGTAACACTGCTTGCAATCGCAAAGCAATCGTTAGAACAAAGGAAAACAATCACTTCTACCTGCAGAATCGTAAACATTAACAAAGCAATTACCTGACTGGATACGTCTTCGGGCTCACAAAAATCACCGTCCTACAAATCGGGCACTTGTTACCTGAAACCTCAAACATGTAAGTAGACCAAAGAAGCCCCCTTCACAACTTCAAGCAATTTCCAAGAGTTTGTTTGTACACAACCTACTCATTAAAGTTGCCACTTAAACATATGATCAATCCAGATGACCTGAAAGGTTTTGTTCTTCCAGGGTTGACACATCGTCAAAAGAAAGTTGCGAGGTAAGAAAAGCTCACCATGATCAAGGGCCTGAAGGAGGCAGCCACGACAGAACGAGTGGCCACAAGGCGTAGTAAGTGGCTGGTGTAACAATTTTAAGCACAAGGTGCAGTCGAGGTCATCTGATCGCTCCAACTTTCGACGCTTCTTGTCACTCTGCTCTGCACCGTCTATCAAGGTTTTCACTGAGCGGAGTCCATCTTGAAGAGCTTTGCTGCAACACAACAACATGAGAATATTAAACAACCACGTATACACACAAAAAAAATGGGTACAAAAGATACTATTCTGGTCATTGACCTCATGTCAAAATTCTTCCTAAACCCAAAGAGCAAGTATGAGAATATTGAGCAGTTCTGAAGAAATAGTTACAAAAACATCATAGTATCCTGCTGTTGAGATGTAACCGAGCAGAATGGATGCTAGAAATCATTGACCTCTCTTCATAGCTTAGGATTAGTCTCATTTAGAAAGGCTAAAGACTCATAATATAGCTTTCTTTACACCACAATGGCAAAAACGTGTGTTGTAAATAGCAATTAGCTATAGAAGATATACTTACTGGGTGGGATCGACCTCCAATCCACACATGTAAGTTTCCACAGCGGCGTCATACTGCTCAAGCTGAAACCCAAAATACATCGCTCACTGTTAGCCGATGACTATATTGACTTTTTTCATATAGTTTCATGCATGTTAAACTTTTCACTTTTGAAAAACATGACTTGGAAAGTTGGAGTGGTACCAAGGTGTGGGCGACAGCCTTGCGCCAATATGCTTTGGGGTCGTTGCTGCGAAGCTTCACCACCTTCTCTGCATCCCTCAATGCTAACTGAAACGAAATGAGACACATCCAAAATGACCACTCTTGCATCAACAATAAGTCCTAACAAAGTAATGTGCATCGCACTACCTGCCCCAGTGTCATCGGATCCAACTCCAGAATCGCTGATGATTCGGACACTCGTGCTGGAATCGATCGTATCAGTTTACTCAACCTGCGTTCAAACAACACCTGATGAACATTCAAAGCTATCTAATACACTCTTCAAGAGCTACTATCATTGGTTTTCCATTTAAGAGTTCTTTCAAATTATGCCACATGAAAGGTCTCATCGGTAAGCTCGATACTTATGATACAACTCAATAAGCAACTAATGTATCAATAGAAAGCAGTGACCACACACTTCGAGAGCTACTATCAATGAAATCAGAATTTAGGGCTTGCTTTAAATCATGCCACATACAAGGTCTCATTCATAAGCTCAGTTGACTATGATACAACTCCTGATTATCAGTGTCTAAATCTTCGATTTGCGGAGTTGTTTTCTGTAGAATTTGATGCAACTACGGAGATGTAAAAGACGCAGTTGAAGCAAAGAGAAGAGGGAGGACCTGCAGTAAGCAATGCAACGGTTGCTGTACAAGAGAGCATGGTCTACCGAGCTTCCGAGAAGTGCTTTCGTGTAACATGAAATGGCCTGCACTCACAAATCCCAAACGTCCTCCTGTAAGTCATTGAAAGGGACTTCTCTTTTACTGGAAGCAAGCAGTGTGTTCGAGTAAAATTGAGCATTCTTAGGTTTTCAGTTTCACATTTGTTAAAAGCAAGCAGAGTGATTGTATAAAATTGGACTCCTGTGAATATACTGAATTATGAAGACTGTCTATTGTTGAAAGCTAGCAGTGAGATTGAATGAAATTGAAGCCATTGCTCATTGTCGAGGCTCACCTCCTTAAACCTTGAGTTTCGGAAGTCACGGTTGCCTTTCCTTACGAACGCAATTGCTTCGTCCACGAGAGGACGAGCCTCTGCTTCACTCTGCACACATTGAAAAAGCTCGTAAACCACATCAAAGTTTTATGAATGGTATATTCAAAGTAAAAATCAGAGTGTAGTGAGAACTACTTCAGTGGCGAGGCTTGAGAACTTACAGCGACGCTGATTACATCTTCCACATCGTCCAGCTCGCTCGCCATCGTTGCTCAATAAACAATGCCGATCAACCCTGGATCACGTACAGAGCCATTTCAATCCCCACCGTATTGCAAACCTTACCCTTCTACATTCCGGTCAATTATCAGCATCCAAGACTCAAACCCAATTCATATGTCAACTGTTCAACAAACATGAAGATAATCTTCTAGTAAGTCTCACATTCTTCCATAGTGCAATCATCTTTCTTAACCACTTCTGAAATTCGAGCAAACAAACCTCAATTCCTCATGAATCACAAGCTACCAGCTCATCTTCGAGTCAAATCTCAGCATCGAAGACTCATACGATGTGCAAAATGATAAAAACGAAGGTTCTTGCTCGATTCACACTCCGCGGTGCGTTCATCTTTCTTTAGCCAACAATCGAGACGAAGCAATTTCCACGAAACAGACAGACAGACTAACAAATAAATCCCAATTTTGAAAAAGAGAGCTCGTTTTACACAGAGAGATCATCCGTGTAGACGAAATCGAATGTGAATTCCACTGTAGTCAGAATGAAAACGCATTCCTTCTATCTTCCGGTCAATTGTCAGCATCGAAGATTCGTATAATGTCCAGGACATAGGAATGTTGAATATTTAACAGAAACGAACGATAAGGATCACATTCTTGCTCGCATTCGAGGCAAGGCTTTTACCGCTACTGATGAATTCTGAAAGAGCGAATTCCAAACAAACAAGCAAACCCCAATTCCTCTTGCATCTCAAATCACCGACACGGACAAGGGCGCGCTCGTAATCGGACTGCACCTGAGAATTATCACTTCGGCGCAACCTGTGCACTTGGATGGGGAGGGGGTGGGTGGCGTCCGGGAATCAATTACACAGGGAAGGGGAAGAGAGAGTGTAAGCAATGCAAAGCAGAGCAGGCAACTTTTCACTACAGTGGCGGGACGAGTACGAAAGAGGTCTCTGCTTCAGCATTCGGCCACGTCGACTGGATCGGAGATGGGGTCCAAAGTGAGCCCGATATGCCATTGACCGTCCGTGGATTAGGTTACGGCTTGCCTTGTTCGACTACTTATCTGATGACGATGCACTACGATCTACTTTCTTTGTAGTATCATGCAACAATCATTTCCTGCACACCTTTTGCAGAGCGGTTTCTACGCTTCATCACCTTCGATTGGTTCGCAACTGGGGTGGTTGGCGACGGTATTTGTATGCATTCTGGCCTACAAGACTGCTTTCTCTCAGGCACACATTCAAACAAATCAAGTACCCTTCACTCGATTGCCGCCAATGTTTCTGAATCAATCTCTTGGGAGTGCGAGAACCTCACACTCTAATTAGACGGCTTCTGGGGACGTTGAATGCACTGCAATAGCGGAATAAGTGAATGATCTTGTGTCATTTTTGCACATTTGTGCGTAGTTGCAGAGGGTAATTCATGATGACGGAGCTGCGCAGTTTTGCTGAAGTGCTAACCTAGAGTCTCAGCACTTGTGTGTGAAAGTAAGCGTGATCGCTGGTGGGGTGGATATTAGCGACAGGAAGCGGCCGCTTCTCTCCGAAGATTACCGGAAGGTGGTCAAGCTCCCCAGATTTCGCAGTATCGATAAGATTGCTTCAATCCTGCTGTAGCGAGCATCTGTGAAGTCGATTCTTCGATGACCTTCAATAGCAATCGTTTCTCATTCCCATTTCTCATCACCAGAGATCGTGAAGGCAACCAAGCACGCCATTGCCATTATATCACCGAAGAAATCCTCTGAGGAGCGTAAACTGGCGACCATGTGTGAGGAGCTTGCAAGCTGCAGACCACACGTGAGAAGTGTGCATAGCTTGAATGTAAGTTGTAGAAGCGTGTGGGGACAAAGTACTCCAGAATATAAACCCTGGTTGGGCTATTGCCAATCGGACTTTATTAAGTACCCACATCATCAACAATTGGTTGGGTGAGAAATTTGTCGATGCCTTTTTAATGTCATGATATCGTACTACATGAAGCCACCATAATGCAATCTTAACCTACGTGCTCACAAAGAAGAAGAACACCATACTCTAGGGGTTGCCGTGAATAAAGTATGCGTTGGTATAGGACTACTAACTCCTCTCAGCGTGTACATTGTGAAGTGGTTGCTTGTGGTGTATTTTGTTGTATTAAAGTATAGGTTTGGTTTCATTGGTGGTCACATTGTTGACATACCACGTTGTTTGGAAGAGACATGGATGTGTTGTAGCGGTCGTCAAGGGTTGACATTCCACATTGTTTGGAAGAGACATGGATGTGTTGTAACTGTCGTTGGGTTGACTACCACATTGTTTGGAAGAGACATGGATGTGTTTTAGTGGTCGTTAGGGTTCCCACATTGTTTGGAAGAGACATGGATGTGTTTTAGTGGTCGTTAGGGTTCGATTACCGTTGAACTAGTTTGAGCATCGTTACGATCATCCACCCGTATAATATGAAAATAGGTTACTTTTGATGATCTCTTAAATTTCATAGGACTAAGGCATGAATATTCCATTATGTGAATATAGAGTGCAAAGCTATGGTTTGTTTTATGATCTTTTGAGTTTCATAAAACTCACTTTTTGAATTTTTCATTACGTAAATAATGTTTTGTAAATGTATACTTGTTTTATCATCTTTTGAGTTTCATAAGACTATATTTTTGAACTCCCATGAGGAAAGGAGGTGACTTAATGATATGATTCCCCTAATGACCCCCTCAGTCCTGTAACAATTACTTTTGGCATTACTATGACGCAAAGATGTGATGTGAACACATAATTTGATTTATGGTCTTCATGTTTCAAAAGGATCAATCACGGTATTGTCGGGACTTAAGTTCGCGATGGGACTCAGTCACGGTATTGTCAGAACTTAACGTTGCAATGAGACTCAATAGCGGTATTGCTGGAATTTGACGTCGCAATGGGACTCATTAACGGTATTGCCGGAATTTGACATCGCAATGGGGACTCCATCACGGTATTGCCACGGACTTGACATCACAATAGGACTCAAGCACGATATTGTCTGGACTTGAAGTTGAAATGGGACTCAATCACAGTACTTCCGGAATTTGACGTTGCAATAGGAGTCAATCACGGTATTGCCGGAACTTGACGTAGCAATGGGACTCAATCACGGTATTGTCGGGACTTGACGTCGCAATGGGACTCAATCACGGTATTGTCCGGACTTGACTTCGCAATGGGACTCAATCACAATATTGCTGGAATTTGACGTAGCAATGGGACTCAATCACAATATTGCCGGAATTTGACGTAGCAATGGGACTCAATCACGGTATTGTCGGGACTTGACGTCGCAACGGGACTCAGTTACGGTATTGTCGGGACTTGACGTCGCAATGGGACTCAATCACGGTATTGTCCGGACTTGACGTCGCAATGTGGAACTAAGCTTTGGTTTGTGATTTTTAAAAATTTATATCACTTGTACCGATGGAAAGTACATATACGTTTCACTTTCAGCTTTCTTAAATTTCATAAGACTTTGTGTGCTTTAACTACACCATAATAAGCAATTTGAAGGCACTTTTTGCCCCTCTCACAAGGTTGAACCCTTTTCATTTTCCATAATGTGTATACATGTTGTGAAGATAAGCTTTAAAATTCTTTAAAGTTGCATACATAACACTTATCTCATTCATTTGTGAATCTTTACATTATTTGTTTATTCTCTAAAGAAATAAGGTATACAAATTTATTAATAATCTTCATTTCTTTTCGTTATAAGTAAATACACTCAAGAAACAATTGAAAGACCATTTACCAAAGTTGAAATACATATTGGTTTGATAATTTATTCTTTACAACCTATAATAAAACATACAATAATAATGTAGATAAGTCAATCAATCATGATTGTTGTTGCATGTATTCCTATTTGTTTGACATGTTTTGAGGTGTGACCTTGCATTCTAGTATTGGAAGTTATATTCTACATGTCATCAAATTGACACACGTAAAAAGTATTTTGGATGACGTGCCACCAAAAATATAGTGCTTATTCTACTTTTTATTTTCTAGTAAGCGTTACTAACTTTAATGTGAAATGTGTCATTCTACAATCATATTTGTTGTTAAATTCTTGTCATGAGTACAATATCGCATGGTCTTTGTTCATATGTAACTCCACTACATATATAAATATAATGATATAATGTTTAATACATGATATATCTATAAGTTGTTTCATTTTTTAATTTTTCAGTTTGGAAATCATAGTAAACAAAATTTTACTTCTAGTATTACAATCTTAAAATGATTTATATCTATTACACAAGAATTTATTGAATATATATATTTTTATTTTTTTTATTTTTTTATTTTTTTATTTTTTTATTTTTTTTATTTTCTTGATTCATGTTTGGTAGCATGTTTATTTTAAGCCAATCTTACAATTAAATCTTCTTCAACAAGTTATTGTGTGATGGCTAATAACCACACTAATAATGACATAGAACAAGGTTAGAGGAGGGTGTAGAGATATGGTGAATGGCGAGGTTGTGTTAAGTGACGTTTATCTCAAGGGTCAAATGTCACAATGTTCTTCACAAGTGCTGATGTGTTGTTTTTTATAAGTCAGAAAAAAGTTGCACAAGCATGGTTAATCGCTATATCATGTCGAATGTTGAATGTGCCATACAAGCGCACATAGCTTGCTACTTGTATGTGTTGTTTTTATGAATCACGAAGGGTTGCTTAAGCATGGTTGTCAGATGTCAAATGATATCCCTCATACCTGTTGACAACAAGATATACATGGTGTTTTGAACAACCATATTTAATAGCTAGGTCGGATCAACCAATATTTATAGCTAGGTCGGCTCAATCAATATTTATAGCTAGGTCGGCGCAATCAATGCCCCTCACACGTATAGGCATTCTCTCGCATTTTGAACAAACATTTTTGAGAGCTAGTGATGCCCTTCACACGTGTTAATGGGTGCCTATGGCGTCTTTGTGAGCCATGAAAGGTTACTATAGACAAGACAAGTTGTGTCAAATGTCCCTCTCACGTATCAACAACTATAGCGTCTTTTGTAAGTGAGGGTTGTACGAGCCTCGTTATTGGCGTACTGTATTAATTGTCTTCTCTTGTGGACAAGATGTTCCTTTGTATGCATGGATAATTGAATGCGGCCTCTCATTTTGATAGAGGAACATCACACAAAGATGATGAGTTTCTATGCCAAAGATTTAAAATTAGTGTTTGAAGTGTAATACATATTTATGAATCTCGTATCCTTTTAATATATCCATGCATGAGTTCATTTGCCCTTTAGTGGACAAACTAAATTTATTTGTTTATTTTTACATTTGATTTATATATCACAAGGAATCTAAGGTGCACAAAATTTCAATGTTATTACTAATTTCATTCCTAAAGTTACTTAGAATTTGAACCAGGTCATCTACCCATTAGTAAAGCTTGCGATCACTCCATTCTTAAACTATAATGATGATTTTTTTCCCATTGCAAAGTCTTGTATCTTTCGAACAAGACTACTCTTGCTTCAAGATTCCTGCTTCTTTACAAGTTGTTCCTCAAAGTTCAAGACCAATGTAAAGTAGGCCTAGATTGCAAGTCTAATATCCACTCAAAATCTGCCACAAGACTATTATTTTGGTCTATTTCTTATATGTTTTTCTTTTTTTAGAATTATTTTTATTTCATTATTTTATTTTTATTTTTTCTCTACAAATACACAAGGTGCCAAGTCATGTGGATAGTATGAACATGTTTCATGCAATAATTTACTGCATGCCTTCAACTCTATCGAAGCAGCCTTTGGAACTCATTTGTCTCATAAACACATGCACTAGAGGAAAGGTGGTATTTCTATAAACCATGAGTGTACTCATAGTGGCACATTTTACCCAATCTTGGGTATAAAATGCTACTATAGGTACACTCCTAATATACCTTGTTCACTTTGAAAAAAGAGTTTAATATATCTATATTTGATATTTACTTGTGAAATGGTTTGAACTCCTAAACGTTCCCATTGTTATTTTTCTACATTTTGGACAAAGGCCATAAATTTTGAAGAGCCATAACTCCTTTATCCAAACCGGTTCTGGAGAAATTACTTGGGTTGGGTCTCAAATCAAGTCTTGTTTGTGTAGATTATATGTGCAGACTCAGAAAATGCATTTTAATTAGTTAAGACAGCTATTGGTTTTGGTTTTCCAAACAACAATCAACATGTTTTACGACTGCAAGCCAATTAAGTGAAACAAGAAAATAGTATTTGATAAATTTTCTTCAAGTGATCAGGCATGATCTTAAGATGAAAGCGAACAACTTAGGAGGGTTTTTGATCCAAATACTTTTGGTATCAGATTAACAATAGTGTTTCCACAACAACAAAGTGAAAAAATGGATGATTTATGAAGAGCTATCTCCTTAATCTATTGTTAGGTTTCAACTATATTCTTAGGATAGATTCCAATTAGGAGATAGTCTTAGTAGTGGAATCTTGATCGTATTAAAAATATTCTGTAGATGGGGCGTAGAATTGAGTGCAAAGGGTCTAGTTTTGGACTATTTTTTCTTTATAATTTTTGGCAATCCTCACTATTGCAAGGTATTTGAGCTAAGGAATTTTTTGATGATTTTCCGATGATTTTTTTTTTTTTTTTTTTTTTTTGGTACAAGGGTAATATTGAAGTGGTGGTAAAATTCTTTTTAGCTGGAGATTTTTTCACTGAAGTAGCTTTGTTGGTAGAATTTCCACTTAGAAGTGAAGCTGATGAATTTTGTAGATTGTTTTGCGCACTAATATGTAATGATCTTACAATTCATGAGGCCTCACGACTCAAATATTGAGCCACATAACCTACAAGAAGTTTGTATCCTTGGAATCAAAAAAGCTTATCTTCATTTTCATCGATCTTTGACACACTTTTAAAAATGTCTTTATGAGTTAAAAATAGACATGAACATCAAGAAGTGAAATTTATATAAAGCATTTTTGTTTTTAATAGTGAGGAATGAAGCAATATTACTTAACTTGAAAGATACAATCTTACAAACATCAATGAATTTTAAAATCAAGAAAAAAAAAGTGCCCAAGTTAAGTATTTTATACTTGATTCTACGATTACCGCTTAGAAAAGACCATGTAGAAGATAAAAACTAGACTTTGAGCTTTTTTGGTTGAATTTAGGGGTTGAAATTGACTCCCAAACGTCCTAGCCTATTTTAAGCCAAAAAAAACATTTCCAAAACAAGTGTCATAGATGAAAATGAAGATAAGCCAAATTCAGTGTCAAATGTACAAGCTAGTAATAATTTTGTTGTATGTCATGTGGACCAATATGCAAGTATGAGGCTTCATAGATTGCGGGATCAAAATGTTTTAGCATGCAAAACAAGCTTCGATATTTCATCATATTTTTATTTTAGACTAGAAATGCCACCAACAAAGCTATTACAATCGAAACATCCTCAACTCAAAAGTCATTCACCTCCATTTCATTGACACCCTTGTTACAAAAAAAAATTAAAAAATATCATGGGTCAAATAATAGCCTTGGAATAGTGAAGGCTACCAAATTTATTACAAAAGATAAATAGTCAAAAAGTAGACCTTTTGCATTCAACACATTTCTTTTATATTTAAAAAGTCTTTGATTGGGTCAAGCTTTCTTCCACTAAAAGAACGCCAGTTGGAACTTATCTTAAAAAGTAAAGTTGAAATCTAATGGTGGATGAAGGAGATAAAATAGCTCCTAAACTCTCATCCATCTTTTGCATTGTAGAAACATCATTGAAAATTCATTAGCAAAGGGTTATAATATAGCTTATTACACCAAGAAAAAAGAGAAAGAGCATGGGCTATAGTATAGCTTATCACATCAAGAAAAAAGAGAAACTCAATCAAGTTAAAACAACAATATTCTTTGTGCCATTTTGCCAAAGCCATGATGTGCCATTTTTGGTTGCGCTCTACAACACACCATTTTACAATTAGAGTTCCAAAATATTTCTACCTGTAAGATGGCGCGTATTTTAATATCACCTTTCTTTTCCGTAATATCAATCAATTTCTTTATGATCACTAATTCCAAAATTCCAAAATTCCTTTAAATTCTATAATATTCTTGAATTCCATAATATTCTACCCTTTTTTATGGTTTTGACCTTTGAACCCAAGTAATATTTATGAACTCTATTCTAGAATAGATATTGTATTTAAACGTCGTTCAAGATTATAGGTCATTGAAAAGCAAATAATTTTAAAGTGTCATTCAAGAACATTGTTGTTTTTTAATGGCAATTGAGAAATATTTGCTCCCTAATGTCAAAAATTGATATGAACCAATGTTGTTTTTACTTCAAGCACCCCAAAACCGGCCATTTACAGGAACAATGCCGTGTTAGCCAAATTGAGGTTAAAAGCAAATACAATAATGTACTTTGATATTCTTAGAAGCACAAATAAACAAGTTCTTTCTCTCCATTACAGACAAGTCACTACAAACGTCACATTTTGTGCACTTCTTTACTATTTTAATGACATCTCATGTCGCCCAATCCCACAAGTGGTCTCCAAGTACATACCATCACAACTAAAATATACAAACTATACGCCTTAAATATATAAATGAACCATTATAAATGGAAAGAAAGATGAGTAATTTAAGTCTCATGTAGTCAATTTTATTTTACCAAATTTTGTCCAATTGGTTTTTTTCAATGTAAAATCAGTAGTTAGCCAATTAGTTTGTAAATGTATTGGTTTTGTAATCAATTTTTTATCTATATAATATGTACTTTTGCAATTTGAGTAGTATTGTGCTTGTCGTCACGAAAGTCAATTGGAAAAACAATAGCAATTGAGGCTAAGTGTTGCATGTACGCATTTGGGAGATTAACTTTCGTGAATGTCGATTGTGAGAGTGCATGTAAGGATTTAATACTAAGTAACCAATAAAAAGTTATAAAGTGTGAGATGAAATAAGTTAATTGAGAAAGTGAATAAAATAAACAAGGATTGAACTCTTTTTTTAAATCTAAAAACCAACATACGATAATGTAGTTGGAATCAATCCAATAGAGAAAAATCTAGAGTCACAAAAAGGTTGTTGTATGAGCAAATCAATTGGTTAAGAAGACAAAATGGAATAATTAATTGGAATGACAATTAAGAGCAAAAGTAAACCTCGATTGGTGAAGACTTGTAAGCTTTGAAAGCAGACCAATAGGAGTTATTCAATCGGTAAGCTTTGAAAGCAGACCAATAGGAGTTATTCAATCGGTACTAGTAAAGTTGTTGAGAGAACCTTCAGTGTTTAACCAATTGAAGAAAATAAAAATGATCTTGGAAGCGTGAGAAATTGAGATGAAGCAATTGAAGATTGGAGTAAATCCTCTTGGAAAAAGCTTTTAAGCTTTTAGTTTCTAGCCTAGTTACTAGTGCCTTGAAGATACTTGACATAGTATCCCTCCAAAGGGCTTTGAGGTACCCATACAACAAGGTCCAAGGACCTCCCACAATAGTTGAGTGGACTATAGTGGTGAGCACCACGCCGGCATGGGAAATAGAACCCACGACATCTTCATTGGGGGCCTAGGCCCTAACCACCAAGCCAAGGCTTGTGGTGCCTTGGACATATTGTACATCATGTGGGTCAATTTTTGAGTCATGAGGCCTCATAGATGGTAATATCGTAACATAATAGTACTAAAAATGATCAAAAGATTTCATCCAAATATGGACTTGAGATTTGAGTTTATAATTAACAACAATAGTTGCAAAATAGTTTCTAAAATCTAGGTACCATAAATATAGATAATAAATTTAAACAAGTTGATCCAGCTTTATTATTTAAAGAGGTAAATTTTAGGGTCAGAAATAGGTGAGTCTTCTCATGTTCCAAAGTCCATAATTAAGCCCAAACTTCATATTTAGTTAAGTGATGGAAACTAACAAGAAAGTTCATTACCTTTATCTTAAAGAACCTTCTTGAACAAAAAAAAAAACCGTGATAAGATCTTTCTTTGGGCTCATGATGGCAGTGCAATGATATACACTGCCTGAATGTTAGAGAGAAAAAATTGTTCAAAACTAGACCCTTTCACAAAAATGAATGTTATATCTTCCTCAAATCTTTGGTTAGATTAAAGTCTCTACGCCAAAAACTAGATCTAAATTGAAAGCCAACCCACCAAACAAAACTGAAATCGAACAGTGGATGAAGGAGATTTAGGTACTCAATCATCCTCCAATTTTACACTTTTTTTCAGTGTAAAACCATCATAGCAAAGTGAATGCTAGAATCTTTTGGATCAAATATCTTCCAACTAGAGAATTGTTGGATTTCATCTTGCAATGGTTAAACATGCCTAAAGTTTGTAAACTCAAAAACAAGAGCTACCTTCACTAAATGCATGGATAAGTTTATACTTCGTTACTTGGGTTCATTGATTCACCATACGAACTAAAACTGATTTAGTACCCAATCCAAGTGATATCGTACAAGACAGAGTCCAAATAAAGAACTTTTGGCTCTCCAAAGTTTCTCCCTCACATCCAAAATTTTGTTTTCAGCATTTTGCGACCTTGAAGGTTGATTAAATTCTCCTTGGGGCCAAACCACTTATGGAGCCAATTCATGGCCAAATCCTCCCTTGTGATTGGTCCCATTCTTGAAATTGACCCGAGCGGGAGTCAAGGCCAATTTTCATCATTTCCAATGAACGAAAGTCACACAAGTCGTTGGTGGTATTCTCTCTTGGTGGTGAACTCGATATCTCTGACTCAATCACCTGTACTTTGCAGTGTCAATCACGCATGAAAACACTCGTAATTGGCGGAGACTTACCGACAATAACTTTGTCGTACCTCATCTTTATCATATAAACACATCATTCAAACCCCTTCTCTCACTATTCGATCAATCGAACTAGAAATTGCTTCGATCAGCCATGGATGCCGGAGTACCAGCAACATGGATCATCGCCATAGCCAGCACAGCATTGACAGCAGTAGTCACAGCAGTAGTGATCGCGTTCGCCGCTTACAAAGCCGGCAGACTCACTGAGAAGTTGCATCAGAAGGAAAAGGGCCATGACCGACCGATGCCGATGCCACCGTACCCACCACCACCATCTTACGATCATGCCAGGAGGTTGAGGGATTACGAGGAGAAGAAGGTCGAGAAGGTCGAGAAGGCTCTGAAGAAGAGTGGGGTGGAGGACGATGACTGGGAGTGGCCGATCTACGACCAGCATTACTCACGAACCACGTACAAGACGGAGCGTAGAATGCGAGTGAAGGATAGAATCAAGCCCACCGACGCTCCGTTCGAGGTAACCTACGAGCAACGCCGCCCCCGTCCCCCTGTAACAGTCACGCTCCTGTCGAAGCCGCTCCTCGACATCGCTCGAAGAGTCCTCACCCAGTACGCTGAGCTTCTCGCTGTTCAGAAACCGGAGATCGATGCCAAGCTGTTGTTCTTTGCTTTAAGCTCCCTCAAGAACGAGACCGACAATTACCCGCCTTTGAGGCATTTGATTCGTTTTCTTGAAGCGGAGTACAAGGACGTCATCGTGCACACGGAGAGAATGAAACGCGAGAAGACGGTTCCCTTTTGTCTGCTTTGGGCGTTTCTTCACAAGGGCGAGAAAGTTACTTACACGTGCGACATGACTGGGGAGCTTTTGCAAGGAGTTGTCCAGGGGGTCCACTACTTCGAGAGCGAGTCCAGAGGTAACCACTTGTTATGCTTTCTTGATTGCTACGACTGGAACGGAGTGCGCTACACGAAGGGGCGAAGGAGTGTCAGGATCGACGATTTTCCGAACGAGAGGTCGTTCGAAGCGATCGGCATCTGCCCCATGTCGCTACTCGAGGCGCCCGAGGAAACGGAGGCGATGCTGCTTCGTAACGGCAGAAAATTCTACAACCTCGTTAGCAAAGGTAGTTGCTACATGGACTACGAGGGATCGATTCATCAAATGGTGAGCTCAGGGAGCACCCACGAGTTGCAGAAGGAGCAAGCCGACGGGCGAGTGATGGTCGATCTTCGCAGCTTTGCACGAATGAATCCAGCGTATCCATTACAGAACGCGAAGCCTCCGAGCTCAACTACCCCACAGAGTCTCGTCACCGAAACGCCGACCGACGAGGAGCTTATGATGGCACCTTCTATCGTCTACGGATTCTCGTTCTCGACCAAACTCTGGGGCGCGTTCGACGTCAACGGATTCTCCGAGATAGCTTTCGATGATCAAGCATTCGATCGCGATTTGGTTCTAACTGACCCCACGAGTAAGGAGATGCTACTGGCGTTAGTCTCCCAGTATGATAAGAACGATGTGCCGAAGCTCGACCCAATTTCCAAGAAGGGCGATGGTTGTGTGTTCCTCTGTTATGGTCCTCCCGGAACCGGAAAGACGTTGACGGCAGAGTCCATAGCCGAGAAGTTGCACAGGCCATTATGGTCAATCAGTGTGTTCGAGCTCGGCACAAACGCGAATGAGTTAGAGACGAACTTGATGAAGATATTCGACATCGCATCACAATGGCGAGCCGTGCTGTTACTCGACGAGGCGGACGTGTACATGGAGAAGCGGACTCCAAGCGGTGATCCAAGCCGGACGGCCATGACTGCGATCTTCTTGCGTCTGATGGAGTATTACCGCGGCGTGCTGTTCCTGACCACCAACCGCGTGGCCTCCTTCGACGACGCCTTCTGCTCCCGAATCTCCATGTTCCTGCGATACCATCAACTGGAGGGCAAGCAGCGCGAGGCAGTGTGGGGCAACTTGTTTGCTCGCGCGGGCGTCGAGAGCCCGGACCTCGCCCCGTTCCTGCAGACGCGCCTGAACGGGCGCGAGATTCGCAACACGATTCGTATCGCCCAGACGTGGGCTAGAAGCCATGAGGATGAGCTCACCACTGACCATGTCTTGAAAGTGGTGAACATGCTTGGTGGGTTTCGAAAGAATCTCGAGGGCGCCATTCGTGACGAGGTCGATGAGCAGTTCATCACTCAGGCTCTCGCGACTGTGCGCGGCGACGGCGCAGAAACCCCCGTCACTGGCCATTACGTGAATGTCTCATCTATCATGGATGATTGAAGATGCAAACTCTTCTAACTATGTTCACAAGTTTGCCTTTCTTCGAAAAATCATTGAAAGTAAAAAGTTATAGCAAAAGTTATAGCAGACTCTAATTGTAAAGTATGGCTACACTAAATATAATTCTTAGTGTAGTCATTCTGAATGCTTGTTTACAGTGCAAGTGTTCGGCTTGAAGATCACACTTGTCTTCATTATTGTAAATTGTGTAGCTCTTGCCAATTTTGTATGTAAGGGAGAGTGCTCAAAATTGGAGCAGTACCAGTAGTGAAGTACTAGGTTTTTTCACCTAGAGGTACTCAATAGCTTCTTCACTCAACTGAAGCATGCACTCACATCAAACATTATAGAGTGCAAGTTTAGGGCATCATTTTAGAGACACCTACGAGACCATAGCAAATTGTACAAGAGCCTTAAAATGATGAATCCACTTTGACTACCCTTCTAATTATATTCTCCATGCACAAAAATTGCTTATGGTGTTTACTTCACTACAAATTAGAAAATCTGAAATTTGACTCATTATTGGGCACCCTTGGTTTCTTACACAAATAATTATATAGATACTTAAGTGATGTTATGTTTACAATACCTTACAAGAACTAGAGTGGTTGGATAGTTCTTAGTGTGCTACACTAGGGTGTATGGGCCGTAAATACACTAAAATAATACTGTACAACCTATTGTATAATAGTGTAGATTTCAAATTACCACTAACAATAAGTTATTCATATCATCATAGAACATCTAAATACCAAACATTCATGAAAAAACTTCTCAACTCAATGAGTGATCTTGCAAAAAAGGAGACATTCTCAATACAACATTCTTTGAGTATCCATATTGCCTAAAATTAAAACCAAAGATTCTCTACTTATCAAATATGGTAAAAGTGTTATTTCATATTGTGGTCAGCTTCAGTTAGAGTCATGCACGTTTTTCAAAATTAGAAGTCTAAGAGACGTTTGGCATTCCATGGGAACATTCTTGCTCTCAAAGTACATGTGGTATGCACAAAACCATTGAAACGTTTACAACACAAATTAATAAAGTGACTCTAAGAAGATTCAATTCAATGAAAGGATTCTTACAACAATCGTTTCAAAGATCGCGTCTTTTGCCGGTCACCCAAGTATCACCTAGTCATCACATGGGTACCACCCATGTATAACGCGGGTATCAACATAATGTGAAGTAGAGGATTTTATCCAGATGGTCTCAGAAAACTTCTTGGACACTGCCACTCTCCATTTGGGGTTAAAAAGTCAAAGTTTACTTTAGTCTACCCAATAATATTTCATTTCAGACAACATCCTCTCATAATCCATTATTCATCTTGTGATCAGTATTATAAGCCATACCATTAAAAGCAGAAGGAACATCCAACAAATCCAAATGCATTAGATGAATAAATAAATGCGGCTGGGCAGTATTTTTTGACTGCTGATTTTCCTAACCATGGTTATCTATTTAACCCTTGATGTCAAAATAACCCTCACAGGGTTGGGTAGGCTCTCAGTTACTAAATATAGATCGTATAAAGTTGACAATCTTTGCACATTGTAGAGTTTCTTCATACCTTTCCGTCACATTAAAGTCATTTTGAGTTTTGAAATTCCTTATGCATTAGGAGATTATCATGGTCAAAGTTTGAGAATGTTATTCAAAAACTGCCCAAAACCGCCTAAACTGTATTTTGTGCTCATTTATTCTCACAATCTACCCAAAGTCAATTAGGTCGCAATTACTTGAAAAATTCACTAAAAATTAAGATCTTGCTTATTTTTCAAGTTTTTGTTTTTGTATATGTAGAAGAGGTATTAAGGCTCCACCAATTGGATTTCCAATCGTATTTTTTCATCACATGCTTGTTTTATCTTCAAACAACATCCTTTGCATTTGAATTTCAACTTACTTCAACATACTGTGAATGATCAAGCATTTTTATAGGTGGCATATGTCCAATAAGAGTAAAATTCATATAGATGTAATCCTAACTCGCTTAGGAACAAGGATTTGAAGAGACTCAATTCAAAAAAATTCTTGGTATTGTTTTTTTTGGCTCATGAAACACTTCAAACCCATTTTACATCTAGGGACAAACACTTATTTTTCAGCTTCGAACATTTATGATCTCACAGTTGGTGAGGAATTTGAATCTAAGATTTCATACACACATTCATGTACAAGTTAGGTACTAGATCTTGCGGTTACATACTCAAAAACTTCTCAAAAGGTAAAAAATTGCACCTTACAATGACCTAGGGTTGCTTCGAGACTTTTTGGCACTTTTGAGGCTTTACAACATTAGGGGTTAAGATTTACTTAACTTTAAAAGCTCCTTGTGTGTTCTTGAGAGCTTGAAACCTCAAAAATTGCAACTTTCTACCTCTATGCACCTACAAGGGTAAGAACCCATACTTTTTCCTTTTTTTAACCTTTCAACTATAAGATCTTGTACCAATGGGGCAGCTTCACTCCCACAAATTTGTGAATGAATTTGAGCCATCAAGACCAAAAAAAATTGACAGTTTTTGACCACTTTATGTAAGTTGAGGTATGATTCATTAAGTTTTACATTTAGGGTGTTCCTTCCCAAAAGATTTCCATAATGACTACTTCCACTAACACTATGTCAGATTCTAACGCTTGAATCTTTACCATTGTAACCTCATATCGCTCAAAGTTGATGTGTTAAATTTTTTTGCAAAATTTGAAGCTTGCTCTTGTAAATTTTCAAGGTTGTCCTTGTAAAGCTAGTAAGAGCTTCTACTTGGAAATTTTGAAACTTTGAGTAGTTGTATTATTTTAAATATATTTTTAAGAATTACAAAATTCTAAAGAAAATTAAAAATATCTAAAATTAATTCTTGTCTTATTTGGGCTTGAAAATTGAATGTTGCATTTATAATATTTGAATTTGATATTTCACTTTGAAAATTCTCTCACACAAACCTTGTAGTATAGCAGGAATCTAAAGCAAAAGTATTAATATTAAACCCTTCTTCTAGAATTCTAGGCTATCCAAAACAACAAAAGCCCATTTCAGGTTTCTTACACCTTTAGCGGTTAAAAAAGAACTTTTCTGAAAATTTGATTCTGAAAATATGTTCATTACTACTTCACTATTTAAATTCTTTAGTGACTCAAGTCAAAAGTTTAACAATTCACAAGGAAAACCCCAAAACTTTTCAAAAGCAATCTTCACGATGCTCAATACAAATTTGGAGACAAACTATGGATATTACAATCTCTCAAATGGTAATTATCCAATAGTCAATTTTTAAAAGAGTAACTATGAATAGTATTAAGTACATGATCTCATGGTTGGAAGCTACCAAAAACAATTTTAAAAAATAAAGATAAATAAAAATGCCCACACGCCCAAAACTCCTTAAGTGCATAGAGGTAGAAAATTGCAATATTGAGGTTTCAAGCTTCCAAAAAACACCAAGGAGATTTAGGGGTCAAAAAGCTATAACTTCTTCATTCAATGTCTACTTTTGATGATTTTATCGGAGAAAAAGCCAAATCAAGCCTAGTTATAGCGATGAGAGTTGCATATCAATCTAGGATGACATTAATCTTTTGCATGCCTTTTATTGAAAGGAACCTATTTTTTTAGGGTTTAATCTTTAGGGCATGTTTTACCATTGCAAGCCAATTATTATTATCATGATTAACTTTTCATAGTTTTTCTTATATCATCATGACTCGAAGTTGGATTCCAAGAACTTTCTAGTTGTTGTTTTTCAATCCATTGTAATTTTGTAGTTTTGAAGGCATGTAATATTAGTTTCGGATTTGCAATCGAGTTCTCATATTAATTGAATTGAAAAAAACATCTGGTCCTTAGGATGTTGTATTTCCTTCATCTATTATTGGATTTTAAGTTTTTATGTTGGTTTGATTCAAAAATACTTGATAATCTTTTCTACCACGTCTTTTTATTTGTAAGTAAGAGAGTGTTGAAACATTTGGTATTGATCTAGTACTTTTCATAATAAAAAAGTTACCATTTTCAAGCATTTTTTGAACAACTCCCTCCTTGCATGCAATCTATACATCCACTTGATTCAACCATGCCATTCTAAGTACAATCTCCTACCTTACTTTGTTCTATACTTCAAAGTTGGTCTTGGTATTCACTCCTTGGATGGTAACTCTAAATAAGTCTATTGTAAGATTGTACAATTACGAACGAAAAGCTCACATCTATGTAAGACAATTTCAAAAATAAAGCTTTATAATAGTATAGACCAATATGTACATGGATCAATATTTCGGAGACATGATATCTTCTTTTTGGTTGTCATTGCTTCTTGTTGTGTAAGAGAGGCATTCAAATCCATGTTAGAGATATGATTAGGATAACTCATAAATAAATTTGTTGTTGCAGTGACACATCAATCCCTTAACGTCCCTAATGTAAAAAGAACAACATCTTGGATAGAAGGAAGATACATTGAAGAGCCACAACTTCTCCATCCTAGCTTCATTAAATATAAAAAGACTTGGGTTGGGTCCCAAATCAAGTCTAGTTTGTGTGTGATAAAATTACAATTCTATACAATTAAGTATGAGTTGATGGCAAGCATTTCATTAAAGGCAACTTTTGATTTTGTGTTTTCAAACATTAGGCATGTAACTAATTGCAAGCCAATTATTGAGATCAAAAATAATTTTGAAGATTTTTTTTGGTATACCCACAATATTAAGATTAATTCTAGCAACTTTTTGGCTAGAATACTTTTGATCAAGATACCTTTGCTATTGGATTTCCAATGATGTTTCCACAATGCAAAAGATGGATGAAATTTTAGGAGTTATTTCATCTCCTTCATCCACCGTCACATTTCAACATTACTTTTTAAGATAAGTTCCAACTAGAGTTATTTTAGTGGGAGAAAGTTTGACCCAATCAAGAAAAATTCAAATATCAAAAGTAGAGTTGAATGCAGAGGGTCTAGTTTTTGACTATTCATCTTTTATAATAATTTTGGCACTTTTCACTATTGCAAGGCTATTACTTGAGCCAAGATATTTTTTGAATGTTTTTGGTACAAGGGTGTAACTGAAATGGAGGTGAACGACTTTCTAGTTAAAGAGTTTTTCCATTGTAGCAACTTTGTTGGTAGCATTTCTACTCTGAAATAAAAGAGATGAAATATTGTAGCTTGTTTTGCGTACTAAATCGTTATCATCTCGCAATTTGTGAAGCCGTGTACTCACATATTGGTCCACATGATCTACAAAATGTTTACTACAAGGTTGTACAGTTGAGATTTAAATCAACTTATCTTCATTTTCATCTATGACACTTGTTTTGGATATGTGTTTTTTTGGCTAAATGGATAAAATGTTTGAATCAAAGTTAATCCCAACCACTAAAGTCGACTACAGAAGCTCTAAGTCTAATTTTTATCTTCAATCTACATGGTCTTTTCTAAGCAATAATCCTAAAATCAAGTATAAAATACTAAAGTTGGACTTCTTTTTTCTTGATTTAGGATTCATTGATGTTGGTAAGATTGTATCTTACAAATCAAGTAATATTGCTTCATTCCTTACTAATAAAAACAAAACTGCTTTATAGACCTTTCACACCTTAACGTCCCAACCTATTTTTAACTTGAAGAACATATTTTTGAGAGTGTGTTATAGATGAAAATGAAGTTGAGCTTTTTAGATTCCAACTATACAAAATTGTTGTAGGTTATGTGGCTTAAAATTTGAGCCGTGAGGCCTCATAGATTGTGAGATCATAATGCATAACATGCTACAAAATTCATCATTCTTACTTCAAAGCTACTCCAATGAAAAAATTTCAAGCTAGAAAGATTTTTACTACCACCTGTATATTACCCTTTTACCAAAAAATTCATCAAAAAAATACCTTGGCTCAAATAATAGTCTTGCAGTAGTGAAATTTGTCAAAAATTTATAAAGAACAAATAGTCCAAAACTAGACCCTTTGCACTTAATTCTACGCCCCATTTAAAAATATTTTTGATTCGGTCTAGGTTCTACTACTAGAATTAGATTCTAATGGGAATCTATCTCTAACGATATAGTTGAAACCTACTGATAGATGAAGTAGATAGCACTTCAAAAATTATCCATTTTTTCACTTTTTTTGTTGTGGAAATATTATTGAAAATCTAATACTATAAGTATTTGGATTGGAATTCCAACCACAAAATTGTTTGCTTTCATCTTAAGATCATGATCATTTGAAAATTATCAAAAACTATTTGTTTGTTTCACTTAATTCGCTTGCAATGGTAAAACATGCATAAAGTTTGGAAACCCAAAACCAATAGTTGCCTACACTAAAATGCATTCCATGAATTTATACTTCATTTTGTGGGTCTGCACATTTTACTTACTAGACTTGATTTGCGACCCAACCCAAAGTAATTTTGTCCAAGAACACTTTTAGAGGAGTTTCGGCTCTTCAAGGTTTATGGCCTTTATTCAAAATGTAGGAAATCGACATCAGAACGTTTAGGGATCAAAATCATTTTATAAGTAAATATTTGATATAAAAAATACTTTTTTTTGAAGTGAACAGGGTATATTACAAGTGTATACACAATGACATTTTATACCCAAGATTGGGTAAAATGTGCCACCATGAGTACACACATGGTTTATAGAAATACCACCTTTCCACTAGTGCATGTGTTTATGAGATGCAAGGGGTGAATTGAACTTCCAAAGGCTGTTTTGATAGAGTTGAAGGTAAGTAGTAAATTATTGCATGAAACATGTGAATAGTATGAACATGACTTGGAACCTTGAGAAGTGAGGAAGAAAAGGAAAAAGAAAAAAAGAAAAAAAATCTCAAATTTTGGGATTTTTAGAAGTTAATGCAAAATAACACTTTTGTGGGAAAATTTGAGTGAATATTAGTTGCAATCTAGGCCTACTTTACTTTGGTCTTGAACTTTGAAGAAGAACTTGTAAAGAACAATAAATCTTGAAGGAGGAGGAGTCTTGCTCGAAAGATACAAGACTTTGCAATGGGCAAAAAAAATCATCAATATTGTTCTAAAATGAAGTCATTGCAAGCTTTACTAGTGGGTAATGACCCAATTCAAATTCTACTTAACTTCAGGAATGAAATAAATAATAACATTGAAATTTTATGCACCTTATATTCCTTGTGATTTAAAAATCAAATTTAAATATAAATATACAAATGTAGTTTTTCCACTGGAGGGCACATGAACTCATGCATGCATATATTGAAAGGATAAGAGATTCGTAAATATATGTTACACTCCAAACACTAATTTCAAATCTATGGCATAAAAACTCATCATCATTGTATAATGTTCCATTATCAAAATGAGAAGCCGTATTCAATTATCCACGCGTTCAAAAGGAACATCTTGTTCACAAGAGAAGACAACTGATATAGTAAGCCAATAACGAGGCTCGTACAACTGTGACTTACAAAAAATGCTATAGTTGTTGACACATGAGAGGGACATCGTTTGACACGATTTGTCTTGTCTATAAAACCTTTCATGGCTCACAAACCGCCATATGCACCTATTAACTCGTGTGAAGGGCATTACAACGGCAACCTAACTTTCAAATATGCTTCTTCATAATGCGATATAATGTCAATACATGTGAGGGGCATTGATTGAGCCGACCCAACTATAAATATTGATTGCGCCAACGCAGCTATAAATATTGATTGCGCCGACCTACCTAAATTTTTTGATTACGCCGACATGGTTGTTCAAAACACTACGTACATTTTATTGTCCACACGTACGAGGGAAATCATTTGACATCTGACAACCATGCTTAAACAATCCTTCGCAACTTATAAAAACACCGCATACAAGATGCTATGTTTGCTTGTATGGCACAACATCCGACATGATATAGCAATTAACCATGCTTGTGCAACTTTTTTTGACTTATAACAGTTGTCAAGAACATTGTGACATTTGACCCTTGAGATAAACGTCATTTAAGACAACCTTGCCACTCACCATGTCTCTACAACCTCCTCTAACCTTGTTCTATGTCATTATTAGTGTGTCATTATTGGTGTGGTTAATATCCATGACACATGATTGTTGAAGAAGTTTAATTTGAAGGAAATGACTTAAAATAAACATGCTATCAAACATGGATTCAAATATAAGGATAGTTTCAAGTTCTATCAAACAAAATATCAAAATTAAATTTATATTCGACGGCCATTTTATGTTTCATTTTATATCGATGCCTCTAATGAATAGTTTTTCAATAAATTCTTCTGTAATGGATATTAATCATTTAAAGATTGAAATACTAGAAATAAAATTTTGTTCACGATGATTTTCAAACTAAAAAAGTAAAATTAATAAAAATATTATACAACTTCCACATATATCATCTATTCAATATTGGATCATTTATTTTCGAATGTGTAGTGGAGTTGTTTATTGAACAAAGACCATGAGATTTTGTAACCCATAACAAAATCTTAACCATAAATATGTTGATGGAATGACACATTTCACATTGAAGTTAATAATGCTAACTGAAAAATAATTAATATAATAAGCACGATATTTTTTGTGACATGTCAATTTGATGAACATGTAGAATACATCTCGCGATACTAGAATACAAGGCCACACCTCAAAACATGTCAAACAAATGAGAATACATGCAACAACAATCATGATTGATTGACTTATCTACATGATTATTGTATGTTTTATTATAGGTTGTAAAAAATAAATTATCAAACGAGTATCTATTTCAACATTGGTAAATAGTTTTTCGGTTGTATATTGAATGTATTTACTCATAATAAAAAGAAAATAATGAACATAAGTAAGAAAGTTTAATGCCTAATTTTTTCTCAAATTAGACAAATTATGCAAAGATTCACGAATTGATGGAATAATTGTTATGCATGTAATTCAAAGAGTTCCAAAGCTTATATTCATTGAATGTATACACATTATGGAAAACAAAAAGGGTTCAGCTTTGTGAAATTGACTAAAAGTGCCTTCAAATTGCTTATTATGGCGTACTTAAATCAAACCAAGTCCTGCGAAATTTAAGAAAGCTAAAAGCGAAGAGGATCTTTACTGTCCATATGCACATGCCATATAAAATTCAATAAATCACAAACCCAAAGCTTAGTTCCAGATTGCTACGTCACGTCTGGACAATATCATAATTGAGTCCCATTGGGACATCAAGTCCCGACAATACGGGGATTGAGTCCCATTGCGACGTCAGGTCCCGACTATTCCGTGATCCAGTCTCATTGCGACGTCAAGTCCAGACAAATCCGTGAATGATCCCTTTGAAATCTGAAGACTATAAATCAGATCATGTGTTCACATCACATCTTTGCGTCATGGTAATGCCAAAACTGAGTGTTACAGAACTGAGGCGATCATTAGGGGAATCATATCATTACGACACTTCCTTTCCTCATGGGAGATTTCAAATATAGTCCTATGAAACTCAGAAGATGATAAAACAAGAGTACCTTCACAAAACATTACTTATCCAATGAAAAATTCAGAAAGTGAGTCTTATGAAACTCAAAGGATCATTACACAAACCATAGCTTTACACTGCATCTTCACATCATGGAAAGTTCATACCTTAGTCCTATGAAATTTAAGAGATCATCAAATGTAACCTATTTCTACAACATAAGGAATTAAAAAAAAAAAGGTCAAGCCCAAAAAAGGCCCATTCAAATTGTGCACAAGTTTTGATTTTAACTATTGGTTTGCATAAAGAAGTGCAGTGGTAAGTAACACTAGGAAATTGAATCTAGAGTGGTCCCATGCACGAAGAGAAAAAGTGGCGCCAAGTCAAAATTTAAACTTAGTGGATATAGCAATAAGGACATTGGGTGTGTAAACAAAGGGAATTCAAATAGTGGAAGAGCCCACTTTTGGGCAAAAAGTGCAAGATTTGAAAAAACAAAAACCCTAAACCCCAAATAAAGGACCACCATCTGCCCCAAAATCCGGAAGTCAAAACCCAAGGGGGGGCTCTTTGCTCTATATTCATGTCTGACATGGACTGTGGCAATGCTGACATGGCAAAGCAAATGAGAGGGGGGAGTGTGCTCTATGATGAGGCCTGAGCCAGCCAGCCAACCACGGAGATAATGGGAAAGGCCAATGAAACGGTTAATTTACTAGTAAGTTGGGGTTTACCAGCGCAGGTTACTACTGGCGCTGCACCTTTGAAGAGAAAGAGAGTAGAGTGTTGTTGGTGAGGAAGGCTTAGCGGTTGAGTAGTGAATGGTAACCTACTAGTAACTAGTAAGTTCCTACCGAGGGATGGACGGGATTGTGTGCCTCTAGTTGCTCACGTCGTTGCTTGTTCACCTCTTGGCTATGGCGGGATCGTCGTCACCGTCGTCGTCCCGAACAACAGAAGCAGCAACTAAGGCGAGGTCCCTAGTGTTGGCTTTGGAAAGGAATCGTAAGGGCCGCCTTTTGCGGTCAGCGGAACGGAGCTTTGCGGTCATCTTAGGATGCGCCTGCGCCGTTTGATCGTTTCGTTTCTACGGTGCCGTTTTCGGTGGCGACACGAGTGGCAGTGAGGGAATAGCGAGGGACGGCGTAGAGCCATGCCGTCTCGGTGATTTTGAGAACTGGCATTGGAGAGCACCGGCTCCGTCCTTCCAACCGTGCGGACGACGGGGCTTGAGGACGAGGGTTTGAACGGTTTGGATGGGGTTTCGGTCGAGTGAGTGTTCATTTAGTTCGGGGAGCTTTATCGAAGTGGCACACGACTACTTAGGTTGTTGAGCACGATGGAGGAGGTTTGGATTTGAGTGTGGTGGTTGTGCCACATCTTTAGGGTTTCGACCAGGCAGGATATATACGGGGTTTGTGCTGCAACGGCAATCTTGCTATATTGATATCGGGGGTAGTTACGAACGTTTATCTTGTTTCTTGTAGCACGCAGTGTCGGTCCGGGTTCTTGAGTTCCTTCCGGCGTGGAAGTGGTGGTTAGGGAATATTGGCATTCTTCTGTGTACCGTTGAATTAGGAGTAGGTGAGTGGCGGTGACTGTGGCGTAGAGCTGAATTTAATCTCCTTGGAGATCACGTGGTATTATCCTGGAGATGCCGTTTTCAACGTTTCCGGTCTATGCTTCTGAACAGTGGCATTTTCCACCTTCGTCTTCTGTGGAGGTAAGATGCCGCATCCAAGAGGAGAGTTGCAGAATCATCCGTGATAGCGGCGCATGCTTCTAGTGTAGGGAATAGGAATGGCGAGCGAGGTTGGTCTGGAGTTTTGATTGGACCAGGAGGACGGGAATTTTTCTCGCAGGTATAGGCTGGAGAGCCTCTGCGAAGGACATGGAGATCGAGAATGAGTTTATAGTGTCACAAGATGGTTATCCGTCCATTGATTTCACGTTGCTGGATCGACCGAACAACAAGTATGTGATTAATTCACTGTCTTGGTTTCAATTCGCGGTTTGGTTTGATTGCGATGAGGTGATGATTGCACAAGGTTTTAGAGTTTACCGTTCTTTGGTGGACTGTGGAGCAGAATGCAGAATGCGAAGAATTTTTTGATTACTGTAGGATTATGCATCTGACTGTCCATTTGGATCAGATAGGTCTACTGTCTTGAGCTTGTGTACGCACTTATTGTCCACATTTTCTGTTCTGTAGCACCGATTCTGCACCGGAGGCTACTGCAGTTTTGCTTCCAGGTAAGGACTGAATCTCCCATTTTGGTTTCAACAATTACAAATAAAGTTCTACCAAATGCCTGGCGTTCGCATTTGAGATCGTTTAACAGCTCAAGAGGTTCCATCTGAAACACCTGTGTCGTGCTGACGCGGTGTTTCTCGTTATATTTTGAAGATGGTCATGCGACGAATGCATCGTTTCCCTCATTCGACCTCTTGGACGGCTCTGGAGTGGTTGGTAATTACGGATATGCGCGCCCCGAGGGTGATGATAATCAGTCTATAGAGCAATCGAGGTCAGTTGGTATTCCATTCTGAACTTCTGTTGGGGGTATTCTTGTTGCGGAAGCTGATTCTTAGGGATTGTTGTGTCCTCGACGTTCGCGGCGTTCGCGGCAAAGGATGTTTCTAGTGCCGTTTACTATTCCCGTTGGAAGTTTACATAATATTGTGGCAGACTTGGTGTTTTCAACGTTTTGTACTTGAGTTGTAATATGAACACAACTATTCGAAAGTCCTCCTTTATTTAGTTTTTGATAGGATTAGGATGAGGTCCTCATGGTGCACTTTGAGCGTATTTGTCCTTGTGTATCAAGTCGGAAACTTTCTGGTGAATACATTTCTGGATGAAGCTTATTCTCTGTATACGTTGTGTGCAGGGATGGCTCTGAGAAAGAGCTGTACAAGGAACAAGCAATGCATTCAACCGCTGATGTAATCAAGCGAATAACCTCTGTAGCTTGACTTTCTGAATTTCTTTCTCAGTTCTCGAGTTGTAGGCTCGGCTCAGTTGTAAGGGTTTGAGGAGATGTCTAATTTCTCGTTCAGAATTTGAATGCCAATGGCTGAATATTTGCTTGCATATGTGATGATGTAGAATGGAGTAGCACCCAGCGAGGTTGAGTACTCTGAGTATCAGATACCCCAGTCGATGCCAAAGCCTGTTTCTAGTGTCGACTTTTTTGCCAAAAATCAAGCACCTCAACAACAAGAGCAGCAGTCACAGCTGACCTTGTTTGGGGGTGACGGAGGTGAGGAAAACCAAGAGTTTTTTGAGTCTGGTCAAGCCTCTCAGCAGCCACAGCCCACAGGTAGTAGCTGGTGGACACCCGACAATGCTTGGGCTGGGAATCATAGTCAGAGAGATCAGGCGCAGGCGTACAACTGGGCATCCATGACGGAAGAGCAAAGGAGACTAATGCAGTTGAAGATGGGGGGTCCTCAAAATAGTTCAGAATATCCAGGGGCTTTGTATTCTATGTCGCAAGGCGTAAATAATGATCCGGCTCCCTCAATGTACTCTTTTCTGCCCACCAATTCTCATCAGATGCACAAGATGCCTCATCAAGGTGATGGAGGTCTGAATGCGCCAAGAGTACAGGGCATGCAGGGTCCTCCAACTGGAAAAGGCCCTCAATATGATTTTCAGGGTCTTCTGAATGGATCCGGATATCATCAGGGAGAAGGTCTTGCTCAAAACATGGGTTTAAGTGAGCAACAACGGTATAGGGCTATGATGCAGCACGAAGCTAGTAGTAGGGAGCACCAGCTTCGTTTGCAGGAAGCCAGAAATCGTGAGCAGCTCTTAATGCAAGAAGCGAGCAATAGGGAGCAGCAGCTTAGAGAGCACAATCTTCGACAGCAGCAGCTCCGAGAGCAGCAGCTTAGAGAGCAGCAACTTCGGGAGCAGCAGCAGCAGCAGCAGCAGCAGCAGCAGCTTCGGATGCAGGAAGCGAGCAGCAGAGAGCAACACCTTCGAGAGCAGCAGCTTAGGGAACAGCAGGTTCGTGAGCAGCATCTTCGAATGCAGGAACAGAATAGTAGAGAACAGCAGCAACTGCGATTCAAAGAAGCAAGCAACAGGGAACAGCAGCTTCGGATGCAGGAGGTTAGTAATAGAGAGCAGCAGCTTCGCATGCAGGGCCAGCAGAACCAGAGCTTCAGCAAGTATGACAACCAGGGCATGGAAGTGTCACCATTAAAGGTTAGTGACTATGATTTCTTGGGTGGTGCTGAATATGCGATGAAAGGACAACCTCCGTCCGACGTTAGGCAGCAGCTTAATGAAACTGACGCTCAGTTGTGGAGGCAACAACAGCAGCAGCAGCGGCAGCCTCGTCAATTTAACACATATGGCAACAACTTCGAGGATTTGCATCAGCGTCAGCAAGCTCAGGTGTGTCAAGCTAAATTGTGTTGCTAAAGCTCTGGAGACCTGTTTAAAATTCAAATGATTGTGTTACAAAGCAGTGAATGCGAGGTCCGGTGCCTATGCATGCAGAAAGTTCAAGAAACGCTGACGCAGAGATGCTTGTCGTCTGTGAGAAATGCTGTGCTGTCTGCTTTTTGGTGTCGTAAAACTTGTGGCAGTGGGCAGGCGTGTTCCGTTTAATCTTTCCCACTGTAACATTTTATCGTAAATTCATCATAAATTAAAGATCCGCCATGTTATATTGATATACTTATTTTTCCTAGGAGAGCTTAGAAATTGGATCTGTTATGGTATTGAACTTACTGCACAGCCCTACATCGTCACTGGACGTTTCTGTAGTTGATGGCGTTCGTTTAGCTGACAAATGTTCCTGCTCATTTTTCAGGTCAGGCAGCGATTGCAGCAACATGCTCAGCAACAAATGTTCGCAGGAAATCAGAATCAACAGTCTGGGAACCAGTTTCAAGCGTTTCTTGGTGAAGGTTCTTTACAGGAACTACCGCAAGTTATGCAACATCAGCCTGAGCGTATCAATTCTCAGAGTGGTGCGGAGGGACATCATTCTTTTGTTCCTCCCAATGTGCAGGCACTTCCTCAGAATAATGCCGGAGGCATTATGTACCCTAGTCAGAATGAGACTGGGGCTGGTCAGGGTCCTATTAATTATCTTTTGGGGCAAGACAATAGTTTCAGCTGGCATCAACTGGCCATCAAAGCTTCTGCTCTTGATCAACCCGCGCATGCATCTGCTGCGAACAGTAGTAAGGCAGGTCAGCAGTCGAACCCTTACGTAAATGTTCATGATGGAGCTGTGCCAGGGTTCATGGGCGGAATGGGCAAGCAACCGCCGCCTGCTGCCCAAATCAATAGACCGATTCCTCGTAGTCTCGGAGCAGGCCCATCTCCTTTGTTTCAGATGGAAGGTCGACCGGAAGGCTCCGATCATCAGGCAGCAAAAGCCAAAATGCTATTTGGACAAGCTATGCAGCAACAACAACAGCAACAGCAGCCTCCTCAGATGGCGAAGCATATGCAAGGGTTTGCTGGCAATGCTCAACAGAGTAACTACGTATCTGCCAACCGACAGGTCTTGGAAGCACAGAGACGACATCAGCAGATGAGAGGGAATGGTGTTCAGCAAGATGGTCCTCCCCCGGTTAAGCTGTTTTCTCAGAGCCTGAACTCCCTGGACCCTATTCAACAACAGCAGCATAATATGATGGCAGCTAACAGAAATTCCCAAAACCCTCAGGTTCGTCATGCAAATATCCTGCAACAGTCTGCACTTAACATGATGCAAGAAAGGAACCCTCATCTGACAGCTAACCCTGGACATCCGTACCAGCAAGGCGTTAATCAGGCAGGTGGCTCTCTCTTGCAGAGCGCATCTGATAGAAAACAGCAGCCCATGTGGAACAACTATGAAATGGAGCCGCAGGCATCGCATGTTGAAGCTCCAGGGATGTTGCCAGGTAACACTGACCCGTTGCTGAAAGGCAACATGTGGCCTGCTGGCGGTGAGGGCCGTGCTGCTCCTGATGCTGATAACTCTTTGGCTTTTGAGAGGGCAAAGATGCAGCACACTATGTATGGTACTCATGGTGTTCAACCGAGTAACTCCCAGTCATCCGGTGATGGATCGAGACATCATACTCCGCAATGTGGTGCTCAGCAGGGAACTCCCAAGTCTAGTGGTGGACATCCTCTGGCTCCACAGGCAAATGGTGCCGTTATGCATCAGAGTTCAATGATGGAGTTATCTGAACTAGAGGCCAACGGGAGGCAACAAGACATCCAGAACTCCCAAGAGGAAACCAATTGGCGTAATCACACCTTGTTACAGGCAAGTCCGCAACAATCAGGAGCGACGAATTCGTCTCTTCAGGCATTCACGGATACGGAACGTGCCCAGACGAGCTGGAAGAGCTTGTGGCAAAGCGTTCAGAATTCTGGAAACTCTAGTCAATTAGCTGAGGCAGAGAAAGGCCCGCAATTGAGCGGTCAGGGGCCAAGCAGCTTCCAGGAGGCATTGAGTCAAGCATCCTTGAGCGACAACGATCCCAGTTCAGCGAGTCAACACATGGAGCAGGGATTTCAGAACGCAAGTTCATTTCCTCAACCTATTGATAGGGATGGCAATGTCGTCAATTCCTCTGATGTTGTTGGCCACAGCTCCAGCAGCAAGTTCCATGTGGACCATCAGCCACCCAACTTGCAAAATCAGGGACAAGTCAATGCTTGGTCTTCTGATACGAGGCAAAGGTTTAACGACCCCTCGGTTTCATTACTGGATAATAGCGGCCAGCAGGAGGGCAGAGTGCAGCTACAACTAAGTAACCAGCAAGCTGAGAATCGGTTACAATCTTTGATGAATGCCAGAGCTTCTGGTATGCACGAGGAGCTTTCGGGGGTACAATCCCTTCGGACTATGAATGCAATGTCAGGATATGGGCAGCAAAGTAACATTGAAAGGCCTCCATTGTTGAATGGGGCCACAGAGGATGCTATGGCAAGCTGGGCCCAGAATCAACAGAAGCTGCGCATGCAACAGGCGAAGCTTGCAGGAAGACCAATGCAGCCAAGCAATATGGTTGGTAGTGCGGGAAAGGTACGCTTTATAGTCTTTTTGCATGTCTTCGTCTTGAGCATTATTGATCATGTATGCAAATGTGTTCAGTCTTTTGAAGAAGATTGGCAGGTCAATGAAGTAAGTTTTGTTCGACGTTTAAGTTTGCGTACTCAAGTTTTCAGGGCTTGATTTTCAGGAACCTTATTCGCCATCAAGACCTGAAAGTGCTGGTGATGATCAGACTACCTACACCAATAGTATCTTAGCGCAAAGAGCACGATACTCTGGCCGTAGAGATATGGGAGATCCTGGAAGGTAAAGCAGCACCGATCTATCATCAAATAGTAGATGAATTGTTCGTTGATTGGTTTACTTGCATGCCTTCTAGATCATAATTTTGCAAAAGTTTGATGGCCAACAAAGTGCTGTTACTATTCTGTTAGAACTGTTATGTGAACACGTTTTGAAGTTGCTGTATGCATACCTTCGACTGCAGGAACACTCTCGAGCTGTTGAGCCGGACAGAGCAGGGGGAGGAGATTTCTGAAGGCCTTGTAGACCAGGATGGATCAGCACCGGAGGATGGTGCCGGACCTGCTGCGACTTCGTTAGCGCATTTGAGGCCAGGTAAGTTTCAGGGGCTTCATTTTAGGTTCTATCGCTTGTACTATGAAGGTGGTTTTTGTCGTCAATGTAAAGTCACTAATTAATCCCCTTGGTATGCCATGCTCAGGACCTATGGGCCCCTCCCCTCTTCAGCGTCCAACCCCGTCGCGGCCAGAACTTCTGTCGAGGGAGCAGATGGAGCTTCAACCTGCACGGAATATGGAGCCATTTATGCATCAAGGCAGGAATTTAATGCAAGACTACAGTAGGGAGGAGGTTCGTGCGTATGCGCAGTCACAAATGCAGTCACAAATGCAATCGCAAATGCAATCGCAGATGCAGCCACAAATGCAGGCTCAAATGCAGGCGCAAATGCAATCACATTTGCAAGCGCAGATGCAAGCTCAGGCGCCGACACAAAACGTACGAGCAGCTCAGTTGCAAGCTGAACAAATGCCAAGACCCGATCAAATGCCAAGACCTGACCAAATGCTAAGACCTGGTCCAATGCAGGAGAGAATAGCCATGAATTCCGGCTTTCTTGGTGCAAATAGGCATTTTCCGAATGATATGTCTAGGCAGACTGCTGCGAACATCTACAAAAATCTCAGTGAAGCTGCGAAACTACAATTTCGACAGCAGCTACAGCAGCAGCAGATGCAGCAGCAACAGCAGCATCAGCAGCAGCAGCAGCAGCAGCTAGTTCATCCAAATCAGCGGGCTAGTGCAGCCGCCCACTCAATGGACCATCCCAACATGCCTGCTGGCATAGACCCTAGAATGGCAGCACAGCAGCACATGTCCAGGATGGGTTACCCTGAGAGGCCAGCAATGCCTGCAGGCATGTCTCACGAACAGCAGCAATCTGCCGCAATTGAAATGGCTGGTGGATTACCTCGTCAAGTTGATCCCGGCTTGCCGCAAGCTCATCCTGGGGCTCTACAGCAGTTGCAACAAATGAAGCAAGTGGTTCCAGCTTTACCTTTATTAAAAAAGAGGAAGGAGTATCCGCCACTTGTACCCTGGCGCACTACAATCACGCAAGGGTCTACAAATCTTCCGACTACAAGGTTTGCCACCAATGAGCCGCTGCTTAATTCTTGTGTCATGTAGGTTGAGTTGCAACCTTTGTTTCACCTCTAAACGTATCAGTTAGTATGAAGCATACGGCTCGTGTTCAGAATTGTAATGTAGTTTGTTGGATTTTTGTTTCTTGAATTGTTCAAGAGCAAGTCAGGAGCTTCCTCAATTATCCTTCATCCTATCATGTTGGCTGAAGAATTTCATCACGGAACATCATACCCGTGCGAATTGACTCAATGAGTGTCATAGTGCAAGCAAAGATAATGAACTCAGGTGTAACTTTTTTACCTTGTTGTTTGTGCAGTCGTGCTGAGATGGAGTGGGCTGCAGCAACCAACTCTGTTCCAGATCAGGTGCCAAGAAATGCAGCTTTTTTTCTTCATTTTCTGAAAACTTTGGAAGAAAGTAAAGCCTTGAGGGTTCTGCTAGTTCAGAGCTCTCAAGTTTTTTGATTACGAGTGGCCTTTTTTTTTTGATCTTTGACGTAACAGTTACACATCGGAATCATTACTTGCCCGCGTTATGTGAATGGTCCGTATCTGTATGCAAGTATGATCACTATCGTTCTTCTCCCAAGAGCTTTTGCATAATAATGAAACAATATGGCGTTCTGAAATGCTTACTCGTCCGGCTGCGTCTTGGCCCTCAGCAGGACCGGTTCACCGATGCTGTCGAGCCACTCGATATAACGGCAATGTGCGTGAAGCGAGCGAAGAGGCGATTGAAGTTCACCACTCAACTCATGCAGCAACTTGTACCAGCTCTTCCGTGTCAGTTGTTTAAAGGGAATGCCTTGGACGACTACAAGTCTGCTACTTTCGTTCTTGCGAAGTTTGCAGTGAGCGAAGCTTGTTGGTTATCCACTGGTTTGAGCAGAGAGGCCTCTGGCGCTGTTGCTGCTGAAGATGGTGCAGATGGGGCAGATGGTGCAGAGAATAGTAAGCGAGAAGTTTCAATGTGAGTTCAATTCTTCTATTAGACTCCCTCGATTCTTGAAGCTGGTGTGAAACTGTTGTGAAGTTCTTAAGGAGTCATGTTTTGTGGCCGTTACTCCATCCTCTCTACTGGAATGCTTCAGACTATTTTTCTACGTTACACATTGCGGCCATCTTTAAATAGGGGAAATAGATATCAAGATGTAATGTTATATAAACAAGTATTTGTAGGATAAGTTGATGCTCTGGAAAGCTATCCGTCTTTTGATCACTAACATTGCAATTCTCAGTGTTCACTTGAGGGAACTTGTGAATCTCTATTGAAATATTGGGACATTTCAACTGTGCAGAGTAAACAATGATCAGCAAGTTGCTGTGGTGAGCGAAGCCGGCTCCAGCAAGTTGAGGATACAGTCTGAACAAAAATTGATAGAATTCCAGGACGAAATGTCTAGGTATGGGTCGTCTTTCAAACCTACTTTTGCTGCTTCATTTTTCTCAGGCTTCCCTGAGTGGTGCTAATGCCTGTGTTCGCTTTCAAACCGATGTGCTAACCAGACATGATTGGGAAGAATCACCTCTGCGAATAGGAGGGCTATCTTGTCATTGTTACTTATGGACCGTTGGTGGGGTTGACAGGTTGGAAAGGGTACCCACTGCGTCCAAGCTCTCCAGGGAGCTACACGATCTCGACAAGCTGGTCGTGTTGAATCGGTTGGCGAAGGTTCATGGCAACGATTTCCTTGCTGGAATCACCAATCCCACTGGGAGTCCCCGTGGTAAATTGGAAGCACGCAGTGATGCCCCTGTGACCGTGTACAACCCGGAGACTGCTTATCCTGAAAGATTTGTAGCTGCTGTATTAATTCCTCAAACGATTCCAGAGAATTTGATGCTCTTGCAATTGTAACAAAAGGTTCTTATACTATTCCTCACTTGTCTAAGTTTCTGGTATTAATAGCTCTCGAGCATTATCTGTCAAAACTGTGGGATTTGTCATGTCATCCTCTGACTCTGAATAGTGGTCGGATTGTGAATGCTAACACTGTTTCAAGTTTCCTTCATTGGATATGTTAACCAGAGTTCCAACATTATTGTGTGATGAGTGTTAAGAGTAAGCGGATATCGGAGTTGTGTAAGGGGAGCCATTGCTTAAACGAGTTTGTGACTGGCGTGTGCAGGAGAAGGTTAGGTTGATAAGGAATGGAATCTCTTTGGCCCATTAGGGGTTATATGGAGGAGCATTCTTTGGCGTTTATCAAGACTTCGTGTAAGGTATTAGATCAGAGACGTGTTTCATATCTTTCAGCTTCCGCTAGAATTGGGTTACCATCCGAATGAATCCATCACCACCACCGTCACCACCACCACCACCACCACCCTGTGAAGAAGAATATCATGTGAAGAAGAAAGTCAACAATCGTACTCGGCTCTTGTTCGTTCATGGGAATCACATCATCCTTCCAAGGAGCTTCACCAACCCATCGGACTTTATTTTATTTTGAGAGTCCTACTTCGATGATTTACTGGCTCTGATGCGGTGTGGTCAATGCCCACACCTTTGTAAATGTTGTCAAATCTATCTGCATCTTTTGAACAATGTGATCAGTACTTTGTTATCTTTCTCTCTCTGCTCGGACTTGAGTCTGACATTTATTTTTCTTTCGTTGGACTCTGCTTCAGACAGTGGTTCTACCGTAAGGTAGGCGTGCGTGAAAGGAAGTTCACAGGATGAAACCAGTTTTTAGCTTCTGGTTTTACCGGTAAATTATCAAGTTCATCTCGATCCTAGAATTTTGTTCCTGTTTCAGTTAATATAAAAAAGTCTGGGAACTAACCTGACTAACCATCTGCTGGGTTTCTGGCATGTGGTGGTTTTTGGGATTGTTCCACAAATTTTTGAAGATTATAAGAAGGAAAAGATACGATGCATCTAATTAGTTTCATAATTTTGTGATGTGTACAATCCGATGTGTACTCATTTGAGTGAGATGCTTATTTTTAGATGTGTAGGATGGATATATTGTTGTCCTTATCGAGGGTGATTGAGCTGCGAATTAATGGTTGGTTTCAATATGGGTTAATTGGTGTCTTAAGAGTCATGTAGGGGGCATTCACATTGTACCAGTTGATGATTTTCCGTTATGATTTTCTCAGAAGCATTTAGATTGCTACACTGTTCTGAGGGGTAAGCAAGTATGCTGTAGTTGTGTTAAAGTACAAGGACATCCACAGTATTGCTTCTTATTCAGGAGTAGATTAGAGCATCTTTTGACATTGTGAAATATTGGATGAAAGAGGCTCTGGTAGGTCAGGGGGCCTTGCAAATTGTTTCAAGTTCCATTTTTGCGGAGCGTGAAAGTGAAGGTACCGTTTCTCAGTTTCAAATTAGGAAACTTTGTTGCAAGCTTCATCTTTGCACACGGTGAAAGTGAACGGTGAAAGTGAAGGTGCTTTCTCTCAATTTCAAATCAAGAAACAATGCTCTGTTCTCACCTGGTGCTACGTAGAAATTGAGAAGTGCTCTTTGGTGCAGTTTGGCCAGTTAAGTTTTCACCATTGGGCTTTTGTATTATCCAAACCTAGGTGGCAGCCCGTGTGGCATGAGATAAGAGCCACAGTCGGAATTTTCTTAGAGTTACTTCATAGTTATCTATGGGGAAACAGGGAGTGCGTACTTAATAGCAAGAGGCATCAATATCCTTAGAAATGAAAATTTGATCAAGCAACCACCGGTTTCATCTAAAAGTGGTCCCTAGTGACATTTGAAGCAACAGCTAAAACTCTCACACACTCTACTTCATATGTCTTATGCATGTAGCATTAAATCTCACACCTGTAATGTGAAGATTGGAGTTGAAGATGTATCCTAGTTGCAAACAAGGACTGAAAAGCAAACTCTACCAATTCAAGAAACATTACCAATAGATTTTAGGATTGAGAGATATGAAACTCAAGAAGCAAGCTGCACGGTAGAAGAGAGAGACCCATCAAAAGCACTCAGAATTAGGGATTGATCACTACTCTACTTGTTCAATTGCTATCCAATTTAGAAGGTTTCTTTCATGAACTCTGCAATGTTGACAAAACAAGCAAAAATAAGTGAGATAACAATCCACAACTTACTACGCAAGTGAGACTTTATACACTCCCTTAAACTTCCACATACATGAACACCTCAATAATTCATGTGTGAATAACCTGGTCTTTACATAAGGCCAATATGCCCAGTTTTTGGGAATAAAGCAAGCTTGTTACCAATCCAATATGGAACCAACTATATTGAAACTATAATTAAATTTTATCTTTAAGACCAAGTCCAAACAAAGGTTAGGTGGAAAAGGACCACAAGGTGTCTGTTCAAAGTGGGGAATGGGGAATAGTTCCTAATTTTGCCTAAGATTTATATTTGGCGCTCCTTATATTGCAAATTGTAGGTGGTAAAATTTGCAAACTCAAATTCCAATTTTGAGTCTTCTAGGACATTCCTTGGGTTGTGAGCTGAAATGAGACAACTCAGGAATGTAACTTTTTTGAATTTAAAAATAAATAAATATGTTCATTACTATATCACTACTTAAGTTCCATAGTGACCCAAGTCAAAAAGTTTACCAAATCTCAAAGGGTAGCCTCTGAAAATTTCGAAACCAATCTTCACAATGCCCATAAAAACTTGAAAGACAAACTTTGTATGCTATAATTTCACAAATGGTAAACATCCAACAGTAAATTTTTGGAATACTACCTAAGAATTGGCTTAGGTACAAGATCTTACGGTTGGAAGTTTAAAAAAAGAAAAAAAAAAAAATTACACCTCGGGGAGTGCATAGAGGTAAGAAATTGCGGTTTTGAGGTATTAAGCTTCCAAAAAATCACCAAGGAGCTTTAAGGTTGGGAAGGTAATTTATTGCATAGTGAAATGGAGTATGCTCAATCTATGATTGTGCCTATAATTGGAGGTTCCTAAAAATGGCCTTTCTTTGAAGTAAGGTGTAAATTTCAATTGTGACATGTTTTGAAGAATGTAATTGTAGGATCTTGTATGTAACTTGTATACATACATATGGATCAACTCTTAGATTAATGACCCCTACCATTGGTGAAATCATAAAATTGCAAGTATTTGATTGACCCTTAAATGCCCATGAGGTGTGAAACGGGCAACCCAAAATTTGATCACAACATCTTTTGCACTTCGGCATCACGAATAGTGCACTTTTTGAACGTGGGCATCATGAATGAACCAATCAATCATGAGCTTGAAACTCTTACAAGGTTATGTACAACCTCAACCCACCTACCACAATTCTTTCAAAGCACAAAATCACTCATACAAATTGTGATTTGAATTGTAAAATTTCACTCTTTGAATGCATCGTAAGAAGGTGACTAGTATGACAACAAAATAAGTGAAAAGTTGAGTACATTGAGAGCTACAAAGGAGATTTTGTTGAAAAAAAGCCCCTCAAGCTTGCTTGGGCGTTTAAGGGTTAAATGCTATGTTGACTAGTTAGGAATCCGGTTTTCTTGCTGAATCGGATTTGTGGAGTTGGGTTCATGTTAGGCGTATTGGCGAGTGCCTTGGGTCTTAAGTTGGTTTAGAGTTGCTAAGAGAGGGAAACAGCTGGGGCAAACACTTTACGGCAAACACTTTACGGTCTGGGAGGTCCACGAGTAAAGTGGGCATGTCGGATTGTTATCCGTCCTCCCACTGTTACAGAGTTGGGTTCCTATGTAGTTTCAGAGGACGGGTTAAGGGGAGTACTTGACCGGAATATGTACATCCGTCCCTTGGTCGGATTCGGATCTTGGAGTTTGTCGTTGTGATAAGTGTGATAGGATAATCAGGACTTCCTGCGTGACCTGTTTATCGAACACTTTCAATCTCCTAATACAAACTTTCTCCTTGATCATTTTCATGTAAGTATCAAACTCAAAATGAAAAAGATTCTCCAAGTGCATCCAACATTCTTATCCATGAAAAGTTTAGAACCAATGAAAAACAATTTTCATGACATGTGTTTTTGCAATCTTGTGAATGACCTTCATGAGAAACTTTGACTTGGTAGGCTTGTTTTTGATACGATAAACGTGAAATCCATACAATATCAAAAATAGTTCACTAAGGGCATCCAAGTAGGAAAAAAGTTATACTTCCTCCGTCTCAGTATAACACCATGATTTGCTAAAAATAGTTGATTTCATTGATGGTCTAGATCACTCATTATTATAGTTGGATATGGTGTGGATTACCCATCAACATTTGATCTTGGTATTATTTGGAGACATGTGTTCAAACTAAATCTTAGTGTTTTTTGAGACTGAGGGAGTAGCTTCCAGATCCAAATGTCACATCACAACTTCCAACTTCAAATTTCAACAAGATAATTCCAATATTCACAACCTCAATTTGTCCATATTCCTACCTACAGTGCACATTTTCCAACATTGATTCCTAATGACTTTGTCAACTTGTTGGCCTTGATAATTGAGGAGGGAGTCGATTGACTTTTAGCCACCTACCTAAGAGCATCTCCACCCATACTGGCTAAAGGTGACTCGCTAAAATGTTCATCCATATTTGAAGAGCACTTGAAATTACACTCCTCCATCCTGAAAGGCCCCTAAAGCACGAAAAGTGCATGTGAATAGTCAATGCACCAATCGCAAGTAGAATGGCAGATTTAGTCAATTGAACTTATATTTGGAAGGCCATCTCTTGACGAGCCAAAGTAGAGAGCTAAGGGTCAGTGCTCAAAGTTGAAGCCCTCATATGAATTTTATTTTGAAGACCTCTAAACTTTCAGCATTCCAATTGAAGGGCGCATAAAAATCTAGGACGTCAATGGAAATTTTTCAGAGAAATAAAAAAAAACTTATATTTTAATATGCATGATTTATATGGGACATGCTTCTACTACAATGCAATAATACACAATTGAATCATCATTTTGGAAAGTGTGATTAAGTCACTGCAATTTAGCAACACAATATTCATAACCTTAGTAGAATCAATGGGTTTTCTGAAGCTTTTTAAGGTTTTGAAAGCTTATATACCTGGCCTACTTTTTTGGCAGCGTGCATGAAACCTGGCGCATGAAGTCTAATGAAACCTGGCGCATGAAGTCTAACAGACTCCCGTTGGCAATCAGCTTATCTCCCGTCTCGCACAACGACCTGTAACAGAGCTCCAGGAGTGCCAGAATGTGGAAGGCAATCAATCAAACAAACTCAGGAACTTCGTCCGTTGCAACAGCTAAACAGTATTCCAAATCATCCTTTGTGTTCGACCTAGAGATACAATTGAGTAATTATTCAGAGAATCACAAATCCTTTTCTTGGAAAAAACAAAAAAAAACCTGATATTTGCTTAAGCAGAGAAAAATGTTCAGCATTGACAAGAATCCTAGTCCATGGCCATCGCTTTGAGTTTGGCACGACGCAAGTGGCAAAGCTCCGTGGCCCAACCAAAGGCATACAAGACCAAACCCACACAGATCAACACATTGTGACAAACCTGATAAAAGAAATCATGCGATGAAAGTGCTCTTACCAGGTTTTGCCGAAGGTTTTGTGTTGTTTGCTTGAAGGTGGCAAGCGTTACCTAGAAAAGCTCCATCTCTACCAAAACGTTTTACAAATGCTCTCTTGAATGTGCATCTTGTCGTCAATGTCGTGTAGTATCGAAAGTTGAAAGGTTGCAAACTTGCAGAATGATTTGGATCTAGATCTTAAGCGGCCGCGGCAGAGGCGCGGAGCGGAGGCGGCAACAAGAGGAGTCAACATATTTTGAAAATTCTATTAAGATGATGAACAATATTTCAAGGGCACTTTTCATCCAGGGCTTCAAGTGACCGGAGCACTTTGACATGAGGATTGCATATTGAAGGGCTGTTTTCCTTGAGATATTTTTTGAAGTCCCAAAACCTATTTGAAAGGCACTGAAGACTTCAAATTTGAAAACTGCCAAGGGGCATTTTTGAAGAGCCCTTAGCATTTCTCATCTTCTTATTGCGTGTGTCAGGCCCTTGACAAGTATGTGTGTGGATGCTCCAAGGATGTCCACTATGAAGCTTCATAATTGTACTACTGCAGTACTTTATACCTCCACGTCATCTGCCACTTGGGTACACAGACGTGGCATAAATTCATGCAACAATGTCGTCACCGTGCAAACGTCATGGGATTGCCACGTCAGACTCATTTTCACTTTCGTCCTACCACGTCGACATCGAACGAATGAAGTCACCATCAAATACATATTTTCATCCAGACCCCTCCCCGATGATCAAAGACCGCCTAGGGTTCGACGCCAGAAATCCCAATCGCCATTACTGTTTTCCTCAACCGATTGGAAAATTCTGCATCACACCTTCTTCGGCAGATTGCGGTGGGTTTTTCGCAATGTATTGCGCGTCATTTGGTGCAGTATGGAGCTCAATCAGTCATACAAGGTTTTGCAGCAATAGTGTATAGGAATTTGGAAATTGCTGATGGTTTGTGATTTGCTGCAGAAATGGAGTACAGGAATTTGGGACGAACGGGGTTGCGCGTTAGTACGTTGAGCTATGGCGCGTGGGTGAGCTTCGGCAACCAGCTGGGAGTGAAAGACGCCGCGGGTATCTTGTCTGCATGTCGTGACGCTGGAGTGAACTTCTTCGACAATGCTGAGGTTTATGCTGATGGCAAGGCGGAGGAGATCATGGGCGCTGCTATTAAGCAACTCGGGTGGAAGCGCGGTGACCTTGTTATCTCTACTAAGCTCTTCTGGGGCGGTAGTGGGCCCAACGATAAAGGTCTCTCTCGCAAACACATTATTGAAGGCACTAAGGTCCGCGCCCTTATCCCGCACAATCTCATGCTTGTATAATCCAATGGCCGTGGCCCCAGTGTAAACCCATCCTAATTGCAAAGTACGTGCTGTCAATTTCCTGGCCATTAAGAGGGAAGCTGAACTACAATATGGGATTCTGAACATGCTCACAAGATCGATGTGTCCATTATCAGAATGCATGAACTTGAGAAGATTTCTGAAGAGAATGTTGTAATTTAGAGAAAAATTTGCGAAGGAATCTTAAAAGGCAGAAAGATGAGATGGATATGGAACCGAAAAGACAAAGTTAAGTGGACGACAGGTGCGTGTTGTGAATTTCCTGGAGAGCTACAATGTAATTAGAAGGGAAGCCATGTAAGAGAAAGATGAGAGGGTAAGGTTGAAGGCGATGACAGATACGTGGTTCTTTACATTCTGGAGAGCTTTAAGAGGGATGCGGTGGGATTGGCAACATGCTTACGGGATCGGTGTGCTACTGCAGGCCTCCTTGAAGCGGCTAGACATGGAGTACGTGGATTTGATATACTGCCACCGACCCGATGTCAACACGCCCATCGAAGAGACGGTCCGTGCAATGAACTGGGTGATAGACCACGGGTATGCGTATTACTGGGGAACGAGTGAGTGGTCTGCGCAGCAAATCACTGAGGCTTGGGAAGTTGCCAATCGCCTTGATATGGTCGGGCCTGCCATGGAGCAGCCGGAGTATAACATGTTTGCTCGCAACAAGGTCAGAACGAATGCATTCCCTTTTGCCGAACCTCTGTTTCATTATGAATGGAACTGACACAGTGTTGATGACGACGATGCTGGCAGGTGGAATCGGAGTATGCTCCGCTCTACAAGAACTACGGCATTGGTCTTACTACTTGGAGCCCGCTTGCATCTGGTGTCCTCACTGGGAAATACTCGAAAGATCACATTCCCGAAGGCAGTCGTTTTGCTCTAGAGAATTACAAGGTTAGCTCAACTCCTAAAAGTCTAAGAGATCCCTATTCGGGTTGTTCTGACTCAAATCAGAAATGCTGTTTTTTACAAACTTGAAACCTTGAAACTTTGATTGGATATGTCTTAAGATTGAATCGTTAAAAATCAGAAAACTTAGAAGGTAGAGTAATATGAGTTTCAAACAAGATCCTAAGGTTGAGATTCTCAAGATTGATTTGAAGTGCACATTGATTTAAGAAAGACTCGTTTGGAGGTCGATTTGGGCAACACGACTTTCGGGTTACTACTGCTGAAGATTTCGATCGTTTGCTTCCTTTGTATGGAGATTGACCGGTTGTGTGTTTGCAGAATTTGGCGAACAAGTCTCTGGTGGACGAGACGTTGAACAAAGTGGAGGGGCTGAAATCGATAGCCTCGGAGCTCAATGTGCCGTTGGCTCAGATGGCCATAGCTTGGGTTGCCAAGAACCCGAACGTGAGCTCTGTCATTACAGGAGCCACCAAGGAGCATCAGGTATGGCTCTGCTCCGCCCTTCGTTTCCATTCTTTTCTTCAAATACTACGTAGCGTGTTGATTTCTATTTGGGTGGATGTGTCAGGTGATTGAGAACATGAAGTCGTTGGAAGTGATTCCCAAACTGACACCGGAGGTGATGGAGAAGATCGAGAACGTGATCAAGACGAAGCCTGAGCCGCCTCGCGCGTACAGATGAACGTAAACTCGTGTGCATACTCAAGTGTAGATATCTATTGATGGATCCACATGAGAGACATTGTTGGCCAGAGCTCAAACTCGGATTTGATGTCTATAATACCGAACTTACTATTTTGATTTTTGAGTATGTTCTTTGTTCTCATTGCTGCTGTTTTGTTGTGATCCTCGATGGACACTGTCAATGTCTTGATACGGCCATGCTGTGAAGTGGCCAGAATTGTGTGATTGATTTACTTCTAGAACCTTTTCAATTGAAGTGCTTGACATGAAACTTCGAATGATATTAGGGGATATGTATGTGAAATTGATCACTCTTTAGGCACGATGAAGCACATGTATGGCTGTGACTTTTGCAAGGGCGACGAATCGAATAATTTTATCCTCGGATTTGTGAGCATCTCGAGCAATCGAAAGATTTGTGGGGCTTCCGAGTAAAGCTTATGCACGAACATATGTGCATGCTAACACCATTCAATCTATCTCATGTGTCGGTACCGACTACCAGTTCGATCAAAATCAAGTTTATCAATGCTACACAACTGCATCAGAATACATGGGACTGAAATATAGATGCAACATTGTTGGCCACCGGGTATTCCCATCTCTAACAACAGTCGATGTGACCGATCGAAGCTTGCAATTTAAAAAGTACTCATTTGATGATTTCGATGATATCAAATACAGAGGCGACTCTGGGTACTAAAGTTGCAAATTGAGACAAGAAGTCTCAGTATTTGTGGCTGCCAAAAACCATCTCTGATCCTGATTCCTTCTCAGTTAAAGGCCCCTAGAAACCACGGAGGCCTATACTGCATATGATTAAGTTAGCTCACAGTCGACTCAAGAGCAGGTATCTGGCGTGCCCTAACCCTAGTGAAATAGAGTATCAATCTCAAAGTTCTACTGAGTTTGTGGAACCTCTAACGAAGGCCAACACTTTCTGAAAAGAAGGCCGCGACGAGATGTCGTTCCACCACGCGCTCACACGGGGGCGGGACGTGAACAGCTCGCTCTTGCCAAGAGCAGTCGTCATCATGTTGCCATTAGGCAGGTGGACCAGATCGGCAACCGTAAACGAGTCGCCAGCCAAGTACTTGCTGCTCGACAGAACCGCCTCGTACACGTCCAGCACCTTCTCCAAATTCCCCACCTGCTCCGCCTCCGCCGCGTCGTCGCGCGGCAGGCCCTTGAAATTGACGCCGTGCCACAAGTGTACGAGCGACACGCAGGGCCGGTTGAAGTTCTGGCTCTCCACTTCCCACCACTGGTTCACCACTGCGCGCTCCTTAAGCGTCTTCCCGATCAATGTCGTGCTCTCGCACTTCTCCACCAGGTATCGCACGATCGCATTCGACTCTGCAACACCATCGCCACTCCGATCAGACCTCAATATGGAACTGCAAGATTACAACCTTAAACAATCTAGATTGCTCTTACCGAATATGGTAAGGTCACCGTCCTGGAGAACAGGAATCTGTGCAAATGGCTGCACGCACACACAAATCGCCAATTAGCATGCATCATCCGATCCAGAACTCACTCTTAGATTTGTTACCGACACAAACTAAACGAAGATGGTTCCAACCCAGTGCAATGTTGTACCTGAAGCTTCAAAAACTCGGGGCTCTTGTGCTGGCCATTGTTCATATCCACTAGCACCATCTCGTAGTCATGGACTCCCAGTTCAGCTAGTGTGGTGAGGACCAGCTGCGTGTAAGTGGAGTGTCGAACTCCGTGCACAACGAGCGTCATGATCGAATAGCTCGAAATGGGCAAACAGTTGCAGCAACTGAAGATCTGAGAGAGGATGGAGGAGTTCACGATTGCGGAGACGAGGTGATGAAGCCATGATTCGAGTGGCTTGAAGGTGGTCCGATCTAGCTATGGCATGGGAAGGGAGGTACCCGAGCAGCTTCCTTATTCGCAAGTACGGGCACTCATGATTGGAACCCGGATTTTCAGTCTTTTATGTACTAGGTAACGCAAAAGGCCACTGGTTATGGAAAATAACCACTGGGGCATCCTTCCAAGCCGCGGGAGCGGCGAGGGAGGTGCCCCACTGGATATTTTCCATAACCAAGGGCTCCTTTTGTGTTACCTAGCATAACCGCAGATCAGAACTTTTAAGATAAACTAATTTATTCCTCCCCGCAAATTAAAAAAAAAGTTCAAAAATCCAAAAGAAATTCATTTACTCTCCAAATTTTTTTAAAAAATTGCATAAACTTGGGAATAACTCAATCGTCATCCTCCCAAAAAAAAAAAAAAAAAAAAAATTGAAAAAAAGTCATTTATCCCATACTAATTGCCCGTAGAAAAAAACAGGGTATAGAAACCCCCCTCCCCAATCTACTTATAGAATATCAAATGAAAACTGTTGATCTCCGAGATCAACGGTGCAAAATATTGAAGACCATAACGTCAACGAAGGCGACGTTATGGGAAATAACCACAATTCCCTCGGCCAATGAGGAGGTGCCACCTCTATAGTTTTTGCTTGAACTGCGGTTATGTTTGCAGAACAAGCAGAAAAGACTATTGCGAAAACTCAGCCTGTCCGTGATACTTTTCAGAGACCGAAAGTACACGTGACCATTTAACCCTTGCCCATGGGTCTAAAACGGGCAGCCCAAAATTGAATCACGACGCCTTCTTAGACTTGGGCATCATGAATAGTGCACTTTTTGAACTTGGTTATCATGATTGAACCAATTAATGGTGAGCTTGCAACCTCCTACAAGGTTATGTACCACCCAACCTATCGACCACAATCCTTTCAAAAGGGTGATTTGAATTGTGATTTCACTTTTTGAATGCATCATGAAAAGGTGACCAGTTTGACATTAAAATAGAAGTAAAAAGTTAAGTACAGTGAGAGCTAAGGTAGGAGTGGCTAAAACCGTCCAGCCCCAAAAATCGTCTGAATTTCAGCTTTGCATACTTGGTGTAAAATTTTAATTGTTTTTTGATAGTCAGCAAAGCTAGTGCAAATCCATACCCAAAAAAAAGACATTTTTTGAGTAATCCTATAATTTCTTATGAATATTTGAACCCTACTGTGCGGTTTTTGGGGCTGGACGGTTTTAGCCACTCCTACCTTACAGAGCAGATTCTGTTGGAAAGGGTCAGCCGCAAACACATGCAACGAGATGAGGATTACAATTGCAAAACTCACACGATCGCAAAACAGTGAGAAGTGACATGAATGAGGTTTGAGTGCACTTTGCATGATGAAGGGCATAATTCTTTGTTGACGTGCCATTTCTGATTGAAATCCGACTTACGTGAGCAAGGAAATTTAGGTGTCTAGCAGCAGCAAAGGTTTTGTTCGCCCAATCGTATCTTCAAGTAGTATCCAAGCAGAGTTCTCACACCAGGTATGACAGTAATAAAAAACCTGATGAATCCCACAAATTCAAACACAAGCACCCAGATTTATGAGGCAATCATGTAGTCGTACTCACGTATATAAGTTATATGGCAAATGGCTCTGCACGAGCAGAAATATACAAAAAAAATAAAAAATGTAGAACAAACACTATTACCCCTGTCTACTGCTTCTGCAACGCCAGGACCTTCTGGAACGAGGGCCGCGACGAGATGTCCTTCCACCACGCATTCACATGCGGCCGGGAAGTGAACAGCTCGCTCTTGCCCGCGGCAGTCACTAACAGGTTGCCAATCGGCAGATGAGACAGATCGGCCACTGTGAACGAGTCGCCCGCCAAGTACTTGCTGCTCGACAACCGCGCCTCGTACACGTCCAGCACCTTCTCCAACTTCGCCACCTGCTCTGCCACCACTTTGTCGTCGCGCTCACGGCCAAAGATGGGCGTGAAGACTACCTGAAATACGATGGAGGCGGTTGGTGGGTTGAAGTTCTGACTCTCGACCTCCCACCACTGGTTCACCACTGCACGCTCCGCGGGCGTCTTGCCGGTCAATGTTGCGTTCTCGTACTTCTCCACCAGGTATCTCATGATAGCACGCGACTCTGCAGCGTAATATCACGACAGGTCACTTAAAGCGCCATAGCCACGAAGCACGTTAAGGTTTATCCATACAGATGGCGAAGAAATAATGATACAAGCCAACACTCGATACTCTGACTATATCCATCTGATTTCTACCCTGCTCGAAGTAAGTTGACGAAACTCCAATCCATCGCAATGAAAATTGAAGGTAACACCGAATTCCACTCACCGAAGATGGTAAGGTCGCCATCCTTGAGAACTGGGACCTGTCCAAATGGCTGCACGCACACACAAGCAATCAAGATTAGTTCAAGCTCATATACGACACTCCTCAAGCAGAGGCTAAACAAGACCACCTCCGAAAATGCAACTGCAAAGATCAGCCAACGAAATGCAATGCTATACCTGGAGCTTCAAGAAGTCGGGGCTCTTGTGCTGGCCCTTCATCAAGTCCACAGGCTCCAGCTTGTAGTCATCGACCCCCAATTCAGCCAGCGTGGTGAGCACCCGCTGGGTGCTGGTTGAGAAAACAGCTCCGTGCACAATGAGCGTCATGGCGATGTGAGGAGCTACAATAGATCGATCAGATGATCAGCAATTAACTGTGTGTGTGAGAGAGAGGAAATGCTATGGCAAAGAAAGTGGATTGATTAGGGAGTGATTGGATGCTGCTTTTTATCGTGGCGGGAGGAATTGAATGCTGGCTATGTGCACGAGGGAGGTCCCCGTGCAGGTTCCTCACTTGGATGAGAGTACTGTTTCCGACTTGTTGACTGGTCGTCGGCTGTAAATAATATGAAGGTCTACGGTGCCCTTCGCCCCCTGCCCATGAAGTTCACTCCAACTATTTATTGTCAGTACCGACAAGTCTCGGAGGGAAAGTGTTGTTGTTTCGCCGGTGAATGTCCCTGCTTTGGTGATGTGTGGGTTGAGGGGGTGCGTTACACCATGTACAACAAAGTTAGATCATTTTTATGGTCATTGCTCTCGGTCAAAAGCCGTGGAAAATTCAAGAATGAACTTTAAATGATTAGGTCATTTCTTGTAGTGTAAAGTGGATTTAGATTGGAATGAGTATGAGCTTGAATTTAAGTTCATTTGATTTTTGTCTGATTTTTCAAAAAAATTAAACTTTTATGCCCTCGTCATTCAATCTCTTAGTTTCCCCTTTTTTCTCTTTTCTTTTACACATAATATTGATCAATCAATTATTTTTGAGCCCCTTGATCTCCTAGATTATAGTTGAGTGAGGTATTTGCCTCAACTTGGCAATAATTTAGGAGACTATAACATTGTCCACTTTGCAATATTAAGCATATTTTATGGACCCTAAAGTTAAAGGTCATTCTTCTTTTTTCAAGGTAGTATAAAGCAAAGGTGGTTCAAGAGCCCTTTCTTGACCAATTACAAATTTCAAAAGGCCGTGGCCAATCTTCATGGTACATAGTGTAAAGCACACTTGAAATTTTGATAGATCAAAATGTAATGCTCAATTACTTGAGTACCTTACTACTACTACATTGATTAATTAACCCCTAAAACTCCTTTGACATGAAGTCGTAGTGTGTATGTGCCATATTGTGGCTTTGACTAAGAGAGAGTTTGTGTGTACAACATGTTTTTGGATTTGTGTGTGAGAAATAAAGACCTTCTCACCTGTTTGCTTTGATGGAAGACAATCTTATCTATACCAAGTGTATATACAAGTTCGATCCAGTAACCTGAAAGGATCCAAGAAACATATAGTTGAGCAACTCAAAGTCCCATACAGAGAGTGAGAGAGAATGAGCGATTGTGGAGGTTGTGAGAACGGTGAATCACGAAACTGGAAGGTGGCTTTTAATTTGCTGCATGGGATATGGAAGGAGGTCCCCGAGCAGCTTCGTCCGGCGTGCGGGAGCAAGGAAGCTGGATCCTTCATGGTTGGATAGCAAGCACCGGCATCCGGATTGAAAGTGGGAACCGGTCGGGGTGAAGGTCTGGTCATCATATCAAGTTCTGAAGTCTACCAATAGTGAAAATGATCAGTAATTTGTTCGCTTGAATGCTTGAACTACCATTGTTTTCTTTTCCTCTCAAGTGTGTTCCTTTCTTCCACTATCATTTATATTCTCAATCATACCAATTTGAGTCTTAGCAGTGATGAACGTCCTGAACAATCAGAAAATCTGCAATGTTTGTACTTTCAAGCACTGTGCACGTGCTTTTGAATTACTAGTGATGTGCGACTACGACTGACGTACACTTCGAGGACACTAAGATTCTGTGACGTTTGTAGGCCTTCAATTTGACGCACATACAACCAAGTGCACGGAAGATTTCAAATCGTGCAATGAGACTGCTCAGACTTTCAGGTCATAGTACTCTGCTAGTGCTAGATCACGATACTTGGATGTTTTCAGGTGCGCACCATTTCGAGAAAATAGAAAGTACAGAAGCACGGAAATCAAGCATTTCTTTACTTCAGATATTCGAATGGTAATGAAAAAAAGTTCTAACATCAGGTACGAAAACAGTTTACCGATTGAAGAATACCACACTCCCAACACACACACCCAGAAATTAGAGTCGACAAGTCACGGGTTAAGCAATTATGCGGTAGCACCAGTAATCAAACAGCTCACACTTTATTTATTCAGTGGCAAATGGCTCTCCAACAACGGAGATGTACAAAGATCGATTAGCAATGCGGGAAGATCTCTAGCACCCGCCTTTACTGCTTCTGCAAAGCCAGCACCTTCTGGAATGTGGGCCGCGACGAGATGTCGTTCCACCACGCGCTCAAATGGGGCCGGGACGTGAAAAGCTCGCTCTTGCCCGCGGCAGTCACCAGCAGGTTGGCATAAGGCAAGTGAGACAAATCGGCCAGCGTGAATGAGTCTCCGGCCAAGTACTTGCTGCTCGACAAATGCGCCTCGTACACGTCCAGCACCTTCTCCAGCTTCGCCACCTGCTCTGCCACCACCTTGTCGTCGCGCTCAAGCCCGAAGATGGGCGTGAAGACTACCTGGAACACGATGGACGCGGTTGGTGGGTTGAAGTTCTGGCTCTCCACCTCCCACCACTGGTTCACCACCGCGCGCTCCGCGGGGGTCTTCCCGGTCAATGTTGTGTGCTCGTACTTCTCCACCAGGTATCTCACGATAGCACGTGACTCTGTACCGAGAACTCGACAGGTTAATTAAGCGCCACAGCCACGGAGCAAGAGAAGGTTTCACAATAGATATGGTGAGAAAGTGACGATGCAAGCCAACATTCGGTACTCTGACTACATCCGATCTGATCTATACCCTGCTCGGAGCAAGATGACGAGCCCACAATCTGTCGCAATGAAAATTGCACACCTCTTTGGTTGCAGAAGGTAACACCGACAGATGGCTAACACCGGAAAATGCACCATGGCTACTACTTCGGCAAAGAATACAGGAACAGAAATATCTTCTTGACCACGCATAAATTCATCAAATCACCGACAGGAGGTCAATTCCACTCACCGAAGATGGTAAGGTCGCCGTCCTTAAGCACAGGAACCTGTCCAAAAGGCTGCACGCGCACACAGAAAAATCGAGGTAAGTCCAACCACGATGATCGACACTACTCAAGCGGAGCCCTAATTAAGACCACTCCCGAAAATGCTACCCACCAAGATCAATCCAACGAAGTGCAATGCTGTACCTGAAGCTTCAAGAACTCGGGGCCTTTGTGCTGACCCTTCAACATATCAACAAGCTCCAACTTGTAGTCATCGACACCCAATTCAGCCAGTGTGGTGAGCACCCGCTGCGTGCAGGTGGAGAACGGAGCTCCGTGCACAATGAGCGTCATGGCGATGTGATAAGCTAGATGAGATCGATCTGATGATCAGCAAGTAAGTGAGAGAGCGAGAGATAGAGAATGTAATTGCACAGAAGGAGATGATTGAAACAAGAAGAATGGTGTGAGTTGGGAGTAACTGGATGCTGGCATTTATAGTGGCGGGAGGAATTGGATGCCGGCTGTGAATAGAAGGCTGGTCCCCGCGCAGGTTCGTCTTGATTGAGAGTACTGTTGTTTACACGTGCGCCGACTGGCGGTCTGTGGTGCCCTTCCTTGTGACCATCAATCTACTGTAGAACTTTGGTATCTACCTCCCTGGCAGGAATTTCATCACATCAAAAGTCCTACTCTGGAGTAACTTAATGTTTATCCATTGGGGCCGTCTGGTAAGCCAGGCTCTTTGTATGTTGTTTCTCTAATTATCTCGAAAAGAGCTTTTGATTGTTTACCCGATGAGGTTTTGTACTACGTTACCTACATAAAAAATGGACGCTCATTGCTAATTACAAATAAATATAGGAGGGAAATCTTTGAGGGGGTCAGTCTAAGATATTTTGACTGAAATTATCTGGAGAAGCTATAAATTTGTAGAATCTTTCGATTTGTGAATTCTAAAATTATTGTTTGCAATCTCTCAAGCTATCCTTCACATATTTGGACTTTGGCCATGATAGAGCAAGTAAAGAGGTTATATGACTCCAAGGTATTGAGAGTGCCTTGGGATGCTCAACAAATTATAGTACGTATGAATGAAAGGTAGAATTTAGGGACGCTTTACATTGGGAGTCAAGCCGACCATGGGGCTCATGCTAGGCAAAAATCCACTATTAGTAATTCACTCCTTTTGCTATGTTTTTGTTTTTCATAAAAGCCACGTTTAGGGAGTAGCTAAACTACATTTTGACACGTTTTTGCTACAACGTGGTTTCAAAAGCTACATTTCAACAATATTATATTAAAATGTAGTTTCACTACTAGAAAGCAGGGTTGTCGTATCCGAAAAAATTCCTATACATTTTTCAGACACAATTTAGATGAGATTTACATCTAAGACGTCATCAATGTATCAAATGTACATCCCGTCTAAATTGTGTCTAACAAACTAATAAGAATTTTTTCTGATAAGACAACCCTGCTAGAAATGAGGGGGTTTGCAATGCGACAAACATCACTTCTGAGTAAACGTTGCTTGAGTCTAGCAACGCTTTAGAACTTGCTCGAGCAACGTTCTCAAGAAAATAAGCAACGTTCTCACCTAGATTATAATAACATTGCTTTGTGATTAGATAATGTTCCTCAAGCAAGTTCCAAAACATTGCTAAACTTGAGCAAAGTTTGAAAAAAAGACTTTGCAAACCCCCTCAAATTGTAGTAGTGTTTAAGCTACTCCCCAGAGGTAGCTTTTATCATAACACACACGTAGCAAATGGGGTCAAATTTTAGTAGTGATTCCTATCATGTGATTGGTTCATTTCTTGAAATTCAAAAATGAACCAATAACATGAGACAAATTTCTCCCTCCTTTAGCCCTATATATATAGTGTGACTCCCCGTGTATAGCAAGTTTAAGGTAGAAATCAAGAAGATGAACACACTGGTTGAATTATAATGAACCATACAATCAAAAGTATGGAGGCCGAGGCAATATCTTAGACTAACCCATCCAAGGTTGAGAAAGGTATTTTCATCATGGTTACATCACAAAGTCTTAGTGTCAAAGTGGACTTTTTATTGCAATGAGTTGTTTTTCGTAGTAGAAAATGCAAAGCTTCTTCCTAGAGTTTTTGATGAAAAAATAAACAAATGAAAATGAGACAAAAATACTACAAGAGAAGATGAAAATCATGGATAATAAGAACAATGTTAGACCTAAAGGTAAAAAGCTTTTGTATTGACACTTTATACACTCTATGTGCACATTCACGCATGTATTTCACTAAAATATTGTTGACCTATTATCTATTTTGATATTTTTCCCCGGTATCTTCTTTCATATATACAAAGTCTCATCGGATGTATTTCAGGAACTTCCGAGACTATCGATAGAAGACCAGTTAATTTTGGATTGAAGTTCGAGGGGAGAAGACGCGTGCCAAACGAGCTCCATGGGGAAGGGCAACGCAGGCCGTCACATATAAAGTTTCAAAATAGCAAGTCAACGAGTGAACAACCGTACTCTCGTGCGAGAGGAAACTGCATTGGGACCTCCGTCCTCCTCATAGCCGACATCCAATTCCTCCCGCCACTATAAATGCCAGAATCACTCACTCCCAACTCACACCATTCTTCTTGCTTCAATCATCCCCAACTTTTCCATTACATTCTCTTACTCTCGTTTTCGCTTACTTACTAGCTTGCTAATGATCTGGCTGCCGATAAAACCAAGGTTCTTCATTAGTTGCAAAAAGTCCATAAGTTCGAAATAAGTCCATAACTTATTAAATATTGGTTTCTTGTGTTTTCATCCATCCAAGTATCATGCGTGACACATCACACTAAATCATCCATCCATTGATTTGGATTACATTTTAAAAGCAAAAAATAAGCCAATCAATATTTGTTTAATCCGGGGCTATATCATCATTGTAACTGGGGCTAAGCTTGCATTTAGCCCCGGCGGCTAGTCGTACAATAAGGTGTTAAGGGCTGTTTCTATGGACAGTACCTAACTGTTTTTACTTAGAACTCGACTCGATAGGGGGCTCTCCAGGAGGTCGACAGTAGGTCGACCGGATTACTCCCTAAGATGGAACGTCATGACCCTCAAAAGTACGAGAGCAGCAGAAGGAGATCAACAAGAAGTCACCAGATCGACTCTACTCTGATCTACTCATTCTACTTTCCTAACTTCAGATCATAACCACAATCAACAAGACCAGACAGGGTAGACAAGTCGAGTTAATCACAGAGAAAACACAAAGAAGAAATTAGAGGTGGAGACTTAGGAGAGAATCACAAAGTATGTTATAATCCAAAAAGCCACACCCTTCCCCTTGGGGAAGGAGTACATATAGTCCCAGATCTGACATAGTTGTCAGACCTGACCAACCCGATCTAGTCGGGTTGACCCTGTCAGTCGACCTGCAGGGTCGGTTGACTGGTCGGCTGCCTAGGCCGGGTATCTACTGTAGGTTTGGCTGATTCTATCCTAGTATCAATTTATCGTCCGCGTATCGACCTAGCCAAAGTTAACCAAAAGGAATATTCGGAGAATATTCGGTTAACATTGCCCTCCCTCTAAGCCGAGTACACCCCTGTGGACGAAACTAAGATCCTTCACGATGGGACCGAGCAGATGGCAGCCATGTGATCGGGCGATTCGGGAAGTCTGCAAAGTCGCGGGTCGGAGGGGGCGAATCGGAACTGGTGGTCTGGGGGTCGGCCGAAGGAGACGACGGAGGTGCTTTCAGCTTCCCCGTGGAAGGGGTGGCTGGTCGGATGGCGCGACGGTTTGTCGTCTCCTGAAGAGGGAAGTCGACCATGGTCGGGTGAAGCACTCGGGAAGACGGCCGGGGGCGGGGGTCCTCGTCCTCCGGTCGGGTTGTAATACGCTGCCGTTTTGGGGGTGACAGGGTATAGATCGTACTGGCAAACTTCGGGTGGGCCGGATCGTGGGAGTGGGAGGCCAACTCGATCATATCGGTCGAGTGCGTCCGGGGTGTCTCCTGTCGAAGAGTCGTAATCTTGAAGGACGGGAAGTCGTCCTGGAGCTCCATCAAATCTTCCATTGTCGGGTAGTCATCCTGTCTGTCCGAGAGGAGAGAATGTTCGGGGGACAGGGGAAAGAATGGCCGTGTGGGAAGTGGTGACAGGGGTCCAGAGTATGTCGATGTCGCGGTCGTCGAGGGGGCGAAAATGGGTCCACTGGTTGCTGTAAGGGGTGCTGACCGCGTGTGAGATGAAGGGGGCGATGCAGTCGGGTCGGCTGCTGGCGGACAGCCTGTTGTCGCTGAGGTCGTGGCACCCACCGAATTGCCAGTCCCTCCTGCGCTGCTGGATGCGGCTGTGTCGTGAGCTGCGTCTTGGCCACCTGTGTCGGTGTGGCCACCCGCACTACCTGTTCCTCCAGTACTACCACCGCCTGCGGATCCGCCGGGGCCGCCAGGGCCATCCGGACCTCTTGGACTGTCAGAGCGTCGCGACGTGGCTGGTCCTCCAGTAGCGGGGTCGTCCTCGGTATCCTCGTCGCGGGGTCCGTGCTTTTTTGGTGTGGTCCTGTGAAACGTGGGGTTGGCCTCCTTGCTACTGTCAGACTCATCCTCGTATTCATCGTCGCTGGTGCGTTGATTTTCCCAAGTCGTGGGGTCGGCATCGTGAGGGTCGACCTCGAGCTCATCTTCGTCTTCCTCCGGCTCGGGAATCGCCATGTTGTGTTCGGCCTGTAAGAGGTCGAGTTGCTTCTGATAACGCAGCATCTGGCTTCGGTCTTGTCGAAGCTGGGCCTTCAAATCTTCGATACGCTGGCGAGCGGCCATGCGGATTTTAAACTTCCGTCGGCGGAGTGTATTAAGCTGGGTGGCCCGTGTCGCGGCGACAGCCGACAGCTCCGAATGCTCCTTCGTGAGCTGTGCAACGCGATCGTCGGCGTGCTGGGCAGCGGCCTTCTGGTCGACCAGTGTTTGTCGGGCCTGGTCAGCCGCCGCTTGTAAATCGCGAATCGTCTGTTCCTGCGTGTCGACTCTGAGCCTGTAGTCCTCGAGTTGGTCATCTTGCTGTTGGATTTGTGCTCGGAGAGTCGTGAGGTCGACGTTGCGCTGGTTAACTTCGCGAACAAGCTCATCCCGCAGCTTCTTCAGGGATTCGAGGTGGGTGTTCGAGTTGGCGAGCGACGTCTGAAGGCTTTGGATGGTGTCCAGGTGGGTCTGGACCGCCTTCTTGTACTGGGTGACCTCCTGTGTCAGGAGGGATTTCTCCTGGTTGGCTTGGTCGAGTTGGGTTTGGAAGGCGGCTCGTCGTTCGTGGTAGTCGAGGACTTCCTGGCCATTCGTCTTGTTAATCTCCTCGATGTATGCCAGCCAGTCCTTCACGACTACGATGGCGTTCGACGCGCCCACCACACGGGCTTCGGGGGACTCGGGGACCTGGGGAGTGCGGGGAGAAGCGAACGGAGGTTGCAGAGGAGAGCCCGTAGGGGCCGGCACCTGAATGGGCGGGGGTTGTCGGAACAACGGCCAATTCACCGGAGCTGGTAGGCCTGCTGCCGAGTCGACAGGGTCTGCGGGGGGTAGTGTCGACTCCGTGTCCGTCGAGTGGGCTGCTTCCGGGGAGTCGAGAAGGATCGGTCGAGTGGTGTTGCTGGGACCAGCTACTGCGCGCCCGATCTGTTCGAGGCGGCCCGACCGTCGAAGGGGGGTGATGAGAGTTGAGCGTCTCGGGTCGACCGTGGCGGGTGTCGGGTCGGTGATGTCAGTGATGTCGGGTGCGGAGCTACTGCCTGCTCCCAAAAGGCGTTTGCCCTGGGTGCGTGCCTAGGCTGACGACTCAGGGGGTGCCCGCTTCCGGGAAGGTGTCGATGGTGAGGCCGTGCCCTGCTGAGGGTCGGGAGATCCCGCGGAAGGTGTCGAACTCCCAAGTGGCAAGTGTCGGAAGGGAAGACCTGGGGTATAGCCGAGTTCGAGCATTGACGAGCGCGTTGGTGCTGCAATGTCGCCTTTTCTGCACCCTAATCCCCCGTGGTATTTGATGTAGTTGGGGCCGCTGAAGCCATTCGCGCTGTTCTCCGTGGCGCGACGGCGGTCGGCCGTCTGCTGTGAAGCTACCGGGAGGTGCTCGTATCCGACCGTGGTGGCTGGAAACCAATGATCTAAGAGGTAGTCCAGTACCTCTGCAGATGGGCAGCTGGACGAGTTGGTCTGCTGAAGCCACTCGACGTCTGTGCGAACGGCTAAGAACATCCACGTCGCCCAATCCCAGCGTTCTTCCCGTTCAGCTAAGGTCTCGACCGTGCACATGAGCGCGAGCGTCTCCTTGCTGATGTAAGTGAGGCGTCGTTTGAAATTAAGGCCGTTGATGAAGGCGTATAGTCGGGGGTGGAGGTCCCTGCGGGCCACCTTGCTGATCGTGTATCCTTCACCGCCGGGTCCTGCCATGGAAAAGTTATCCCAGAGACCTTCTCGCCATTCCTCCTGCGGAAGGTGGTTCCGGATCGACCCAAATGGCAACTTCAGTTGCTCGTGGATTGTCGCGGCCGTGATCTCGACGAACTGATCACGGACCTGGGCCTGAATGGTGTTGCCGACAAAAACTGCCGCGTTGATGAACTCTTCGATGAGAGTCATGCGGGGGGCACGGTCGGGGTGATTCCACTGGAGTGTAGCAAACTCTTCGACGCCAATGCTACGCATGAACGCCAGCTCCGTCGGGTTTGCTAGTGCGAATTTGTACCAGGCATCCATCGACTTCATCGGCTGATTCGACAGTGTCTTGTATCGGCCCGACCGCATCCGTATCGGCACCGGTTCGGCGCTTGCCCAGGCCGCCATGTGCCTCCTCAGGGGGTCGGTCTGCTTCATCAATGGCATTCGCGTGTGTGAAACCTGCGCCCAGCAAACCCCAACACCGACTTTCCTCGACACTCGACAACCTACAGCTGAACGAATTCGCGTTCTGGTCACTCGAAACCCTAATGGTCTGCTGTACACTCGTGGAATCTCTCGTGGCTGAGTGCGCCCGCGCTCTCTCTTATGTAGAAATCTGACTGAACTACTGCCGAGACGAAATGGATGATGGCCGAGACTACGCGGTTGACTCCCGCAAGGGCGACCCTGGCAAAACTCTCGCGCAAACTTTTGCGCTTCACGGCTCTCACTCTCGAGGCTATTCACTCTCCCTCCGCGAGGTTGCGCGAAGCGCAGTTCGTGAAGGATTGACGCGGCTATGGCGTCGGCAGTGGGATCGAATGCGTAAGGCGTGCGCAGTGGGAGGAGAGGAGGAGTGTGGGCCGCCATAGAGGTAAGTACCCGAATTTCGAATTCGGGTTGGCGCCTTGATGTGACATTCAGGCGCGCTGGCCATAATTTCGGCGGCGGTCATTGACCAACTGGTCGGTTTGACCTGTCGAGTCGACTGACGAGGATCGAGGCTAGGAGTGTCGAGTCGTCTTCGTTTGTCGGAGTCCACGCCTGGATTGCGGATTTACTGAGGGCAGGAGTTGGAAGGGCATCCGCTGGGAAGTTGTCGGGAAGTCGGTACGGCTTGAGTTTATTGATGTTGACAACAACAGGGTCGGGGTCGAAATGTTGGAGGCTGACCAGGAGAACCGTGTTGTTGGGGAGGGCGTACTGAACTCGATAGGGGCCGAACCATTTGTTGCGGAGTTTGCCTGTATGAACGTTTGCACCTTTAGGATGCCACACGACGTAATCACCCAAGTGATATTGGTGTGACGGTGTGTGGGTGCTGGCCCATTGAGCATGGTTCTATTGTTGGGTACCATGCTGCGTAGCCGCGTGAAGGCGAGTTTCGTCTAGGCGTTCGAGGTCGAAGGTTCGAGCTGCCAGTACCCGCTTTGTTGTGAAGTCGGCTGGGTCAGTCGACCTGCTGGTCGGCACAATGTATTCGGTGGGCATGAGGGGGGTGAGGCCATACACCAACTGGAAGGGTGTATGGCCTGTGACGACCTTATAAGCGGTCCGGTAGGCGAATAGTACTGTGTGGAGTTGGACATCCCAATCACTGCGGTTGTCATTGACGAGCTTTTGAAGCATCCGTACAATGACTTTGTTGGTCGATTCCGCTTGGCCGTTGCCTTGAGGGTAATATGTGGTAGACGTGGTGTGTCGAAGTAAGAAATGTTCAGTCAGCGCCTGGATTGTCGAATTGATGAAATGCGAGCCCTGGTCGCTGACGAGGTGTAGGGGGCACCCAAAGCGTGTGAGAATAGTTTCGTAAAGAAACTGAGCGGTTTCCTTGGCTGTATTGCCGCGGAGGGCTCTGGCTTCCACCCACTTAGTGGCGTAGTCAGTTGCCACGAGGATGTACCGACAGGCTGTATGTCGGGTTTTTTTGACGGGTCCGACAAAGTCGAGTCCCCACTTCATGAAGGGTTCGGCTGGGAGCTGAGTGATGAGTTTGGAAGTGACTGTCTTTGGGAGGCCCCCCGAGAGTTGGCACTGATGGCAGCTGCGACAGTAGTCGATGGTGTCGCGGAACAGGGTCGGCCACCAGTATCCGGCGTCGAGGATCTTGCGCACTGTGATGTCGTGGGAAAAATGGCCGCCCGCGTTGCCTTTGTGTAATTCCTGGAGGACGTCCCGACTCTGCTCGACGTTTAACACCAGGCGGAGTCGGTTGTCCTTGCCGAGTCGGTGAAGTCGGTTGTTGATGAGTTGGTACGGGATGGCTTTATGGGCCAAGCGTTTGCGTTCTTCCTTTGGCATCGATGGTGGAAACGTATCGTGCCGCAAATAGGCACGGATCGGCTGGGACCAGTCGGGGTCGACTGAGAACAGTTGAGCGTCCGTCGTTTGGTCGGGTATGCCGATAGTGGGCTCCGCCCCCTCATTTCGGGATAGGGCGTCAGCAATTCCGTGGGTCTTGCCTGGCTTGTAGACTACTGTAAAATCGAACTCAAGAAACAGCAACAGCCAGCGAGCAAGTCGACCCGACACTTGTGGCTTGTTGATTAAATATTGAAGAGCAATACGGTCAACAAAAAACACAAATCGATTGCCAAGTAGGTAATGGCGGAATTTATTTACCGCGTAAACCATGGCAAGTGCCTCCTTTTCAGTAGTCGTATAGTTCTTCTCGGCTTTGCTGAGGAGTCGGGAGGCGTAGGCGATAGGCTGGTCGATTTTGCCGGTCGGGTTCTGAGCCAGGAGGGCGCCCACCGCAATGTCGGAGGCGTCGGTGTGTATGTGGAAGTCTAGCGACCAGTTGACACCGATAAGAATCGGAGTCGACCTGTAGCGCTCCTGAATTGTATTGAAAGCCTCCTCGCACTCGGTCGTCCACGCGAAGGGTTCGTTTTTCCGGGTGAGGCGAGTAATCAGCTCCATGATGGCGGCGTAGTTCTTGATAAAGCACCGGTTGAATTGTGCTAACCCGTTGAATGTTTGTATAGCTTTGACATCTTTCGGGGGCGGCATGTCGACCAAGGCTTGTATTTTCTTGGGGTCTGGGAACTTGCCTTCTTTGCCGACAATGTATCCAAGTATGACTCCGGAGGAGACATAAAAGAGACACTTTTCTGGGTTCAGACTAATCCCGTACTTGCGACAGCGCTCGAACACGAGTCGGAGCTTTGGCAGGTGAGAGTCGATGTCGCTGTAGACACTGAAATCATCGAGAAATAGTTTCATAAAGTCACCGAGGTACTCTCGAAACACCTGGTTGACGATTCGTTGATAGGTTGGGGGTGCGTTTTTTAATCCGAAAGGCATCACGACCCATACATAGGCGCCCCATTCCGTGATAAATGCTGTTTTTGGGCGATCTGTCGGGTGGATGCGGACTTGATGATACCCCGAAAAGCAGTCGATAAAAGAATACGCCTCGTACCCGATTACCGCGTCGAGGACCTCGCCTGTAAAAGGTAAGGGGTAAGGGTCCTTCTTGGTTGCAGCATTGAGTCGACGAAAATCGACGCAAATGCGGAGTTTGCCGTTTTTCTTAGGTACTACAACGATGGGGGACAGCCAGGACGCCTGGTCGACAGGAGCGATGAATCCGGCGGCGAGGAGGCGTTCGAGGTCGTCCTTGACCGCTTTGGCATAGTTGGGATTCATGCGGTAGCGGGCCTGGTGGCTGGGGGAGATTGTCGGGTCGAGCTCGATACGGTGTGTTGCGACGTGCTCCGGGATGCCCCGGAGATCGTTGTAGGAGAAAGCAAATACATCGATGAATTCCTTAAACAGGGCTGTCGCCGCCGTCTTGAGTTCGGGTCGGATGTTGGTGTTGAGCTTGAGGAGCTTGGGGTCGGCCGAGGTGCCGACGTTGACGAGGTCGAGGCGATCAGCTTCGTTGTGGCTCCAATGAGCGATGTCCATGGTTTGGAGTTTGTCCTGGATTGGGGCGTCGTCGACGGGCATCGACCCTGGGTAATGTCGGATTCTGTGTCGTTGATCGTGGCCGTTGGGTGCCGACGGGTCGACCTGGGCAGTCGGGTCGAGGGGGAGTGTAGTGAGCGCATGGCAGTCGATCGTCCCGAGGGTGTATAATGTCGGGTCGGACGCGAGCAAGACTTCTTCTTCCTCGTCCGTGATGCCCTCGCTGAAGTTGTAGCAGATGAGCGCATGAGGTGTTACGGCTTCGATACCTAATTGGCGATTAATTTTCACCGTTTTTATAGTGCCATTGCCCATGATCTGGACTTCGTTGTTGCCCCAGTCGTGGATCACCTTGGCATGGCGGAGCCAGGGGCGACCCAGTAAGAGTCGGTAGTCGGATTTGACAGTTGAACAGTCGAGGACAATTAAAGTGACCGTATAGGGAATACTGTGGATGTGGATTTTCACATCCCGGATAAGGCCTTTGGGTTTAGCCAGAGTGCCATTCGCCATCTTGAGGTTGAATGGTGCGGGGGAAGGTTTGGGTAAACCAAGGCGTCGTCGTTCGTCCTCGGTAACAACATTTACACCGGATCCGCCGTCGATGAGTACGTCATCTACGACGTTCTTCCCGACGGATACTGAGATGACGGGCATGTGTCGGTCGACGACCGACGCAGTCGCTAAGGTGATGTTGTGGTCGTGGTGGGGACTGGGAAGTTCCGGTAGTGCTCTCTCGCTATCGGTACCAAGCCGGGCACGGAGAGCCGATTGTAATGACGGGGAGAGGCGCAGTAAATCCCGCAATGATACTTTTATTTTGCAGTTGTCGACTTGTTGGAGGAGGTGAGCAGGGACACCGGCGTCAGTTGAAAAACTAGCCGTCGTCGACTGTCGAGGCGAGAGAGGTTGCTGAGGTAGGGCGCTTGCATCCCAGGCGGAGGATGGATCCGCGCGGGGTTCCAGTTCTTCCTGTAGTGCTTGAACGTGGTGCATCATGTTGTCTCGGAGTTCCTCTTGGGCAGTCCAGTTGGGTTGCTCCGGGGACGCTTCGTCTGGGGATGGTGTCGGTGTAGCTTTGCTGCGGGTGATCGCTGCGACTGTGTTGATGCCGACGCTATCCGGCTTCTGCTCGTCAATCACCACGGTCGATGTGGACACGGGCGGGTCGCTGCGGAGTTGTGTCACTAAGCGGGTGATCTTGGGGTCCTGCAATAAGGGACACAAGTGAGTAGGATGTTCAAGCGATTTGCAGAGAGTGCAGGGGTAGTGACGCCGTGTGCGATAATTGGTGCCTGGGGATGTTGGGGCCGGGGTGGTCGATGCTACGGTGGCGGGAGCCGTACGAGCGGCACGGCGTTTACCGTATTCACTCAAGGGGTTGAGATAACAATCCTTGTCCAGATGCCCTTGTTTCTTGCAGAGGCCACATGTGGCACGTTTGGTGTCGACCCGGGTCGATGTCGGGCTTGGGTCGGGTTCCCGGGGTAGACCGCTCTCAGCAAGTTTTGCCGAATTTTTGGCTGTAGCCAGGGTTGAGCGTGGTAGCCCTACTGTAGCGACCTGCAGATACTTCAATAAGCCAGCTCGAAAGTTGCTTAGTAAAAATTCATCACTTGGCATAGTAGCAAATTGACTAGCTAATTTCATCATTCGTTCATAGTAATCGTCTACCGACTCCTTGGATTCTTGTTTAAGAGATCTAAATCGAAGATATGCCTGATCATCATTGTCGATTTCCTGGTATCGATGTTTGAAGGCTTCAAGTAGGGCTGGGAGGGTTTGGTTTGGGTAGGTGTTGCGTTGGGTGGTAAACCAATTATAGTTACTGGCGTCTACTAACGAGTTTCCAAACAAAGCTATGGTAATAGTCGGGTCAGTTTCTCCATTTAAGGTAAGTGCATTAGTAAATCGATGCACATGGGTCATGGCGCATTTGCCTTCATGATAAGTCGGCATGCTGACTGGTTTCCTAGCTGTTTGGCGAGGGAGGGGGTCGACCGGGGGTCGCGGAATGGCGGGCGCTGTCGGCCACGCCGGGAGACCCGGTGCATAATTCGGACATTCGTCAATGGTGTGGCGGTACGATCCGCACACGAAACACGATCGTATACTAACAGGAGGGACTGTTGTAGAGGTAAGTCCTGAGGTACCTGTAGGTGCCGACGTGGATGGAAGTGAGGGGCCAGCCACGGGCGGGGTCGATCCGGATCTTGGGACACCGGTCAGAGTCGACCTTGGAGGTGTTGAGGTCGGAACTGCGCTCGGGATACTCGCCGGTCGAGGGAGCGGAAGCGCTCGTCCCTGGAAAGGAAGAGTTGAGAGAGTACGGGGCAGCATCAGGGGAGCACGAGAGGTAGGTGCTCCAGCTGGGGTTGGTGGTCGATTTTCGAGATTGAGAATATCCGGCGAGTGTGTTGTGCGGCCTGATTGAGTAGGATCGCGTATCGGATCGACCAAGCTAGGGTGAGTAGCAAGATCCCGATCAACAGGGACGGTTGGAAATGTTGTTTCCTGTCGGCTGCTGGTCGACTGATACGGGTCGACCAGCGGTCGACTGGGCAAAGGTTGTTCCGCGGTCCTCGAGGTGTCCGGGCGGGACATTGGGCCGCTAGCCATGAGGCGGGCTAGACGGAAAGCTAAAAATGCCTGCTGATTTTGTAAACGCATAATTTCGGCTTGTTGGTCATATAATGTGTCCATCGAGGTGTCGCGAGGTGCGTACCTGGCGTGTGCGCTCGACGGTCGTGGGGGAAGTATGGCCTCCGGGGGAAATTGATCACCAGGGGAGGGTCGGCGAGACGTCGGTTCTCCGCGACGGCTGTGCGGTCTGGACGCCGATGTGGGTGACGGCGAGGAGGTCGGTCGTGGTGGGTCGACATCTCCAATATGGGTTGAGTGTGCCATGATGTGACGTCCGCCGGTTGGTGTTGGATTGTCGGGTCGGACAATTACGACTGGCGTAGAAGTCGTTGCAGGTTGCAGATTGCGGAGTTCTCGTAAGGTCTGCGGATTGCGAAGTTGGTCAGCGGTAATTTCCAGGGGATCGGGGTTGCCACTTGCTCGTGTGCGCCGACCCGACATAGTCTAGCCATGTGTCGGTTTTCAGATCTAGATCTAGATCTGGATCTGTGGATCGGGATCTGGATTTAGAAGAGGACTGTAGATCTAGATCTGAATCGAAATTGCAGTGGACAGGATGTTTCGGAACGTAAGCTGGAGGGCTGCCATAAACCGTTTCTGTGTGGGGGTTCGCTATTCGCACTTTGGGCAGGGCGAAAACCTCTTTCCACGGACGGTGTTTGTGTGCAGAGCTCACGTTCGCTGCGTCGACAGGACTGGCGACGAGATGGCTGGTTAGGGTTTGGGTACTATTGTGATTACTCCGGCGGCGTGTAGGACAACCGTGTTTGTGAACATCGACATGCAATGACGGGTGGTTAGGGCCGCGTGTGCCTGGCGTGTAGCCGTGCTACCGCCGGGAGTATTGTAGACAGACCGTCCGCGTGCAAGACTGTCGTACGATTTAGCTTGAGCGAGCACCACGGAGTTAGGTGCACGATAACAAGGTAGATCGATCGACGCGGAAACTGGAGTAGGACTTAAGCATGGTCGCCAAATGTTAAGGGCTGTTTCTATGGACAGTACCTAACTGTTTTTACTTAGAACTCGACTCGATAGGGGGCTCTCCAGGAGGTCGACAGTAGGTCGACCGGATTACTCCCTAAGATGGAACGTCATGACCCTCAAAAGTACGAGAGCAGCAGAAGGAGATCAACAAGAAGTCACCAGATCGACTCTACTCTGATCTACTCATTCTACTTTCCTAACTTCAGATCATAACCACAATCAACAAGACCAGACAGGGTAGACAAGTCGAGTTAATCACAGAGAAAACACAAAGAAGAAATTAGAGGTGGAGACTTAGGAGAGAATCACAAAGTATGTTATAATCCAAAAAGCCACACCCTTCCCCTTGGGGAAGGAGTACATATAGTCCCAGATCTGACATAGTTGTCAGACCTGACCAACCCGATCTAGTCGGGTTGACCCTGTCAGTCGACCTGCAGGGTCGGTTGACTGGTCGGCTGCCTAGGCCGGGTATCTACTGTAGGTCTGGATGATTCTATCCTAGTATCAATTTATCGTCCGCGTATCGACCTAGCCAAAGTTAACCAAAAGGAATATTCGGAGAATATTTGGTTAACATAAGGGAGCTAGAAAATTTAGCCCCCCCCCCCAATTTTCAAGTAAAGCAAATGGGGGCTAAAGAAGGGGCTAAATCACCCCGGTCTAGCCCCGGCTAAACCATTTAGAGTTCCTAGTGGAATCTAAGAAACTTCTCGCATAAGACCTTGGAAGCAACCATAAAACCTTCCGAAAGCTAATATAGTTTCCGTAATCTTGGACAATGAGGCAAAAGCTTCTTGAATCTAATATAAACTTCTACGATTTACTAAAAGGTACTAGAATGTTTCAGAAACTAAGACTTACAAACTATACTAAATAAACAATTTATAGAAAGGTGTTGGAGAAGAAAGTTAATCACAATAACCTCATAGGTGCAGATGACACCTGAAGGGCACGTCCGTGATAAGGACAAATTATGGTTGCAAATATTTATAAGCAGTTGGATATGATGAGTAATAAAGGAAGTTAAATTAACCCGTAAACGCCCATGGGGTCTAAAACGGGTAGCCCAAAATTGGATCACAACATCTTTTGGACTTGGGCATCATGAATAGTGCACTTTTCGAACTTGGGCACCATGAATGCACCAATCAATGATGAGCTTGCAACCTCCTACAAGGTTATGTACAACCCCAACCTCGCTACCACAATCCTTTCAAAGCACAAAATCACTCATACAAATTGTGGTTTGAATTGTAAAATTTCACTTTTTGAATGCATCACAAGAAGGCGATCAGTTTGACATCAAAATATAAGTGAAAAGTTGAGTACAGTGAGAGCTACAGAGAAGATTCTGTTGGAAGGTGACCCCTCGGGTCACCTTGGGCATTTAAGGGTTAAAGGGATGAGTTCTACAAGTACTAGAATCTATGATTACTTCACAAGAAGTCAAAAAATCGAATCTACCATTGAAAAAGGGCAATTTTTGGCGGTTTTGATTTTTGAAGCCATTGTCCGTTGGGATCCAAGCATCAATGGCTCAGGTACATAAGACAATTAGCAACATGCTCCAAATTAACCATCCGTCCCACATGCCCTCCTCATGATTATGGTAGAAGTACCTAAAACCACCACCACCCCCCGTATCAACCTGTAGGTCTCCCCATAACCGCACTTAGCCTGAACTAGCATTGTCAGAACACTCAATTCAGAATGACCAATCAAAAGAATAAAAAAGCTAGTGGTTTTGGGTCAAATCATGAATGGAAATTTGTACCAACTAGGTGTGACAATGGGAAAGTCTACATATTAGTTTTGGGTCACCAAGTACTTTTGCCTTTGAAAATTTATATTTATTTATGTAATGGGAGTTAAATTTTGAAAAAATTTGCATCCTATGAGAAAATTTCTTCCCTACATGGGAAAAATATACCCCAAAAATAACCATTCTAAAAAAACCTCAAAAAGCTTAAGTTGGTGGTTTTAGGGCATTCCACCTTACCAGGCATGATCTACTGTACACAAAAGTGAACAAGTCTATATGAAGGCTTTGCGGGGAATCGACAAATGCTCTACAGTGGTTTCATCCTCAGGCAGAGAACTGTGACTACGCGCGGCTTAAAACCCGGCGGCCGACTGTCGGGCCCCACCACAAATTACTGTTTGTCCGTAGGGGCGCTCTCCCGTTAAGCGCAACCTTGACTTCAGTCTGAGTGTGCAGGAAAGGCCTTCAACATGAGAAAGCGTCATGAGGACAACGACGATAAGGACTCTGGTAATCGCGCGCTGTTTGGTGGCTTCGATCTTCAGGAATGCTGTCAAATCATTTCACGGCGAAAGGTACCTGCCGCACAACCACTGCTTCGTTGACCCCTTCGCTTCGATCTAATCTCTTGTTTCATATACCATACATGTAAGTGCAACGTCTCGCAGCTACAGGAGTGACCACTGATTGACATTGCTGCAACGATTGATATGAATGGATTGGACCTCTAGTATTGTGATTCTGTTGAAATAAGATATTATACACTTCAGCCATGATACTGAGTCACCGTGCAGCAGCTCACGATGTGTCAGCAATAAGCTCAAACGTTTCGGTTTAGAAAAAAACTGACATGAAATTGAAAGAGATATTAAGCGTTATTTATTACTTCATTTGGAAGGTGCACCAGATTACCGCATTGCATTCCACACTGTAATTGATATTACCAACTGACACTCAGCCATGTAAGATATTGTTCGCATGGAGATTGTCGCCTCACTGTCGATAGGTAACTATGTATCACAAGCAAACAGAATAGAGACCATTGATAGCTCTTCACCATTACTTGAACAGTGTATACAATCAAACTGATTCATATATATAGTTATGCAGAATCGTGGATTTACAAACACCTGAACCTGTACTACTAACTGACTTTACAATCCACCTTTGGAATACCGCTGCAAAGAAGCATGACAATCATGCACTCCTCTTCCTCAACCTCCCCCCACTCTGACTTCCCCAAAAACACACCTTCTGGCTACCGACACTGCCACTACATCCGCTACCCACCTCAATGTACTTGCACGGCAATGTACGTAGCAGAGTGGTATCTAGACACTACGAACTTCAATCTTTTCGCTCACAGATTTACACGAGCAAGACGATGCCCAGCTTCACCAGATCCACGACCGTCAGTTTCACGCCCAAGAACAGCACCGTCAGCAGCTTCGTCTTCTCATCTTCCACGCAATCCAGCGCGACGTGGTACACGTCCCCGATCAGCGTCGCCTTCGACAAGTCGATCACCACGCGTACCTTGGCCACCTTCACTCCCAAGATCTCCAAGTCCACGTACACCAAGTTGCCCACCACCACTGTCGCTGTCACGGGCGTCAGCACTGTCGTCGTCTTGGCAGGGCACAGCTGGCCCGTGGCACCGAGGCCAACATACACCCTGATGTCGTGGTAGCACAGATTGAGGTTGACTTTGATATTTAAGTTCACTTTCAGCTTCACACCCAAGTCCAGCTTCCTGGAGCCTGACTCCACGGCTGTGGCGTCCGCAGCCACGCAGAACGCCGCCATCACCAGACCCAGCAGAGCCAGAGTTCTCATCGACGCCGCCATGACTCACGAGGCGCTTCGCAAAGTGATCGAGCAAGGAAGGCTGTTGCAAGCAGGAAGCGGGAGAGCGAGTGAGATGGTGATTTGACTCGGGTGAGTGCAGCTGGCTTTATACTCGCTGGAGCAGATATCTATCGCCTTTTGAAATTGTCAGGGGAGCAGGGACGCCTCACGTCGCTACTCGCAGTACCCATTACCCGGAAGATGTCGTGTCATGCATCCCTGAATCGAAACGCAAGGTGTGCAGACTAACTATCGTCGATGTGGTTGGTGACTCTAAGCGATGAACATGACCGGGAATGTTTGAGTAGGGTGTTGTGGCGGTCGCAATCTCGTTGCAGATCCCGTGGCTTGCCATGAATGGTCTGATGCCATGCAATCGAAACATGTGTGCTGATCACATTCGAAGACGGATTCTTCACGTATAAATTTCAGAATTGTTTCGTGCCTGCAATGGAAGCAACAATCATGAGATAAATCGGCGGTCAACTCTTGGCAGACAGAATCTTGAGGGGGTAAGAATGCAGTTTATCGTATTCGATATGTAAATTCTGGTACAGAAACATTGTCAACCTCTGATTTGTGATATATTTGGCGTTCACGGTTCAAGCAAATTTGAGGTAATTATCTGATCAGGTCGTCCACAACCCAGAAAGGACGAGGGCGGCACTCTTTGGCTTCAAGTATTACTCTTTGAGTTAAGAGCAAGATTGTAACTGGAATGAGTTACCATGCATTTAGTGTATTAAGAAAACGTCATATTCGATAAATAGAAAAGATTCCATAGTAATGGAGTTCCACGAGGACTTTCTCACCCAAAAAAATAAAGACTTCATGAATTGTACATAATTCATGTTGGAAAATGTCAGCATCCATGGCCTCGAATAAAAAGATGACATGCCCGATGGACTCAAGAACTAACTTGTTGATGCCAAGGTTCAAAATCATGCAATCCACAGTTGCGATGTTAAAACTACCAAATTATCATGACAGATTTGAGAAATGAACTCATGTGCTCCGGCTTACTCCCAGCAGAAATTCCTAGAATGTATAAACAAGGTTCATCCAAGGTTATAGAACGTCCTCTATCAGGCTGAAGCGGGACTCAGGACCTAACGAATTTTTCGAATGAAGTTTAACCCCACCGACCAAGTCAGTGAGAAATGATTCCTCAATTAACTGCCCCGGAAAGGGAGTTACCAGTCTAGCAAATTACACCTCACATGTGTCCGCAGTTCCGTTAAATTCCACATAGAAAAGGCATCATGTCCCCAAGTCCAATAAAAAATGGCATCATGTCCCCAACTCCAAGATAAAATGGCATCATGTTCCCAAGTCCAATTCGGCAACCAGCGTGGATGAGGATTATTCCATCGGTTGTAGCACAATCCGTTTCGGTAGCTGCCATTTTACTGCATGTACTCCATTGGATAGCTGCTATGGTATCTTCACAGATGTCGCCGCATTAGCTGGTTTGACATGTTGCGGTTGCGACAAGCCGAGACAACAGGAACAAGAATTCGGGACATTTTTGGGGTCCTGTCGGGACCCGGCCAATCCCTTGAAGAGACAGGAGCGGCCCCAATTGTGAATCACGAACATGGTTCCACTTTTGTGATGTCTCCGAATTAATGATCCTGTGAAATCCCTTTACTGAGGAGAAAAATTATCCTTGACGCCTAAAGTCGAAAGCCCTCAAAGCTTCATAAACTTCTCAAAACCACCATCTCTCAATGCAAGATGAAAATTCCCATCTTTTCAGGTGATGTTAAGTATTCAACCGTAAGATCTCATACCTGACTTTTTTTATGTAAGTGTGTTCTAAATCTTAGTTTCAAATTCCTTACCAATTGTGAGATCGTAGCATTCAAAGTTGAAAATAATGTTGTATTGCCTTGTTGCAAAATTTTGGAGAGTGGAATATTCAGTCAAGCTATTAGGGTAGGCACTTTTTGTACATAGCGAAAGTTGAAGGAAAGATAGTCCTAGAAGATTCATCATCTCGAAATCCTTGAACAATTTACTAGGAATTTTTGACTTCAGGTGAGCTCATAGGTATAATTTCTTAACTGATGCCCGAATTTGACACCTTACAAGGTATGCAATGAGTATATGGTACTGTTGTGAAGCTAATAGGAACCTCTTGGTGAAGAAGAATCCTAGTCAGAGCTCTGTATTTGCAATTATACAGTTCCGTTATTTTCATATCACTCTCTTTTACTTTGACATCCAAGCGGCTGTAAGGGCAGTTTAGATTAGACCGCCACAGTACAGAAAGCCACGAGATGTTGGAAACTGAAGAACTCCACAGTGTATGATTTTTACGTTGACATTCCAAAGAGATCTATCGTGCATAGGCGCATGAAGGACAAGAATGTTAAGCTCAGATATCGATGAGCCTGTCGCACAGTGAGGAAGTCAAACCCGCTTGTGACATGACATGTGTGACGCTACAGCAGAAAATGCAAAAGCCATGCAATCGAAGGTCAGCTACAAACTCGGATTGTGTTACATGTGCCGAGCAACATCTTAACTCGTTATTGGTTTATGGAGCACCTTGCAAATCCCTTTTCGGGGTAAAGGATGTGACAAAGTTCCAACAGAGAGAAGCTGAAGCAACTTTCACACAGGGGAGCACTGTGACTAGCATGTCAATGTCACACTGCCCAGAGGTCCGCTCAAATAGGTACATGGAGCACCACAACACATGACACTAGCTCCGCAGTGAGAACGAGCACATTACAAGAGGCTTCAATTCTACAGGATGCAAAGTACGCTACATTCTTGAGCGAGTTTATTGTCTACCGTGCTTTACCACGCCAGACGGCCATCTCCGAAAATATTTATCAGCAAGATTGTAATGAATGTTTGATTTCGTGTCTGGCTCTGTTACGGGCCAACTTTATGACTCATCCAATAAAACATTGACTATTAAGTTAACTGGTCTGCTAAAAATAACGTAAAGTTGGTTAAAGGCCTCGTCCTTTCTGTCCTTTAATTCTGGGTGAAACATGTGCAACCTGGTCCGTCTCCTCAAATATGCCTAAACCGAAAGCAGCATATGGTTGATACTATTTCTGTACGGGGTTTTACATATCGATTAGGATATTCTGCGTTCTTACTTCTCCCCTGGGAATGCTGTCTGGCAAGAGTTGACCTCTGCTTCATCACATGATTGTTGCATCGATTTCTGACACGAAGTAGTGCTGATTTTAGTACGTGAAGTCGTCAACGATGATGATGAGCACACTTGTTTCACTTGCATTGCACCATTATTTCCAGTCCCATTCATGGCAAGCCACGGAATCTAGGGGGGGATTGTGACTGCCACGAAACCCTACTCATACATTCCCAGACATGTTCATTGTTTAGAGTCGGCGACCACATTGACCACAGTTCATTCACACAACTTGCTGATGGATTGTTTATCGTGCTCATGCATCCATTGATTCAAGGATGCATGGACACGACATCTGTTGCTGGGAGTAGCGAGGTGAGGCGTCCCTGCTCGCCTGACAATATTCAAAAGGCAGAATATCTGCTCCAGCGAGTATAAAGCCAGCTGCACTCACCCGAGTCAAATCATCATCTCACTCGCTCTCCCGCTTCCTGCTTGCACGTACCAGCCTTTCTAGCTCGATCACTTTGCGAAGCGCTCGTGAGTCATGGCGGCGTCGATGAGAACTCTGGCTCTGCTGGGTCTGGTGATGGCGGCGTTCTGCGTGGCTGCGGACGCCACAGCCGTGGAGTCAGGCTCCAGGAAGCTGGACTTGGGTGTGAAGCTGAAAGTGAACTTAAATATCAAAGTCAACCTCAATCTGTGCTACCACGACATCAGGGTGTATGTTGGCCTCGGTGCCACGGGCCAGCTGTGCCCTGCCAAGACGACGACAGTGCTGACGCCCGTGACAGCGACAGTGGTGGTGGGCAACTTGGTGTACGTGGACTTGGAGATCTTGGGAGTGAAGGTGGCCAAGGTACGCGTGGTGATCGACTTGTCGAAGGCGACGCTGATCGGGGACGTGTACCACGTCGCGCTGGATTGCGTGGAAGATGAGAAGACGAAGCTGCTGACGGTGCTGTTCTTGGGCGTGAAACTGACGGTCGTGGATCTGGTGAAGCTGGGCATCGTCTTGCTCGTGTAAATCTGTGAGCGGAAAGATTGAAGTTCATAGTGTGTAGATATCACTCTGCTACGTACATTGCCGTGCAAGTACATTGAGGTGGGTAGCGGATGTAGTGGCAGTGTCGGTAGCCAGAAGGTGTGTGTAAGTGAGACTGAGGAAGTCGGTAGCTAGAAGGTGTGTGTAAGTAAGGGGAAGTCGGTCATCGTAGTACAGAACCAGATCATGTGTTTGTAAATCCACGAATCTGAGGAACTCTATAAAGATGTTGTGTTGTATACGGTTTTCGAATGGTGGTGGTGACCCATGTTTGATATGTTTGTGATACACATCTTTTAAACAATTCTCCACTTGAAATGAGGTGACAATTTGTACGGAAGTTATGACCATCTCAAATGGCTTTATTTTTATGCGGTAATATCAAGACTTTGAAGAGAAGGGGTTTATTCTTTACATTTATATGAGACCAGAATTTAATTTTCCTTTCAAAGATGTGAAACGTGTGACTGTCCATTCCAAAAATGATTGATGTTTTACACTACACTTAAAATAGAAGTGTAGTGTTCACAGATTATGAGTTGTTGCAAATTAAACGATGGTCCTAGTGTAAAATTGATGTTAAGTCAATAAATTTAAAATACTAGCTATTGAATCTAGTGAAAGTTTCCATCATAACTACTGGGACAATTGGGCATGCATTAAGTTGTACAATTGTACATGACAAATGTATTGAGTTTTTATTTTTATTTTTAGTAGATTGAAGCAAAAGGGTGCAAGAGTTGTGTGGCATGTGCCTATCATTGCAAAATCTCCTTAGATTTGGAGAAGGGAGTCACCTCTCTAGATTTTAGGTCGTACATATCTCGCTTACAGAGACTAGACTCACTAGAACCAAGTTGGGTAGAACTACAAAACTAAATGGCGGTGTTATTGACATACTCTACGTACTCTGTGGCTATACTCTGCGTACTGTGTGTGGCTGGTAACTGACTCACTGGAGCCAAGTTGGGTAGAACTACAAAACTAAATGGCGGTGTTATTGACATACTTTGCATAGTTACTCTGTAGCTATACTTTGAGTACTCTGTGGCTGATAACTAACACGCGGACCAACTTTAGCTGTGGGTGGACTTTGTGCCCTCCATGTGAATGATTTCACTGTATATAATATTATGTGGTTTGCGACGTCGAGATCTAATAAAATATACTTTTGTTTACTTCAGTGTACATGTCAGCGTCAGGTATTTGCAACCACTAGTCATTGATGACCCTTTTCAAAAGGTATATATATATATATATATATATATATGTATATATATATATAAATTATACAAAAAAAATTGTTAGCTTACAGGTAATCAAGGTTGTTAGGATGGACCAGCCTTTTGTGCGCTTGTCTGCCCACTACGCCTTTCTATAGTGGTTTGCGCCCGCTTGATATTTGGAAAAGTAAAACATGGCCAACGTGGCAAGTCGAAGGTGAAACATAATTGAATGTAGTTGCCACATTGGTCTCATGTTGGCGCAAGGTGGATGCTATAATGTGGGACACGACGCCGGCATAGGGGCGCTGCACAGGGGTGCGTGGACTCGTGCATGGACAATGTATATTTTCTTGTGGATTTAGCATAATACAATTTTGTACCCTTTTATGGATGAACGCTAATTTAAGACTTTTTTCTTTTCAGTATGTTTGTTTGACCAATTTTATATGAATGGTATGTGGCTCTATTCAATGAACATGCATTTACACAAGTCTATATATGGATGTTTATGGTGCATATGTATTTATTGGGCAAACATTAAGTACTCACACTCTTTTGAGTTCTTTATATTAATTGTGTACTTTCAAGTTCATACTAAGAAGCATGCCATTTAAAAAATTTAAACATTTAAATCTCATTTATTCTATTACATGATAATTTACATCCAATTTCAACCACCATCTAATGCACATGTAAATCCGCATTCTCAATTATGTCCTAACCCCTATTTACATCCGTACATGTGTAAATTAATTACACAATCATATGATTCCACCATCAACCACCATCCAATGTGCCCCCGCGTAGGCCCTTGCGCCTATGCATGCATGGGCTCCGGCGCCCTGTGCCCCTACACGCCCACGCTGTCTCGTGCGCCTTTGCAAGCTATTAAGAACCCCAAGAAAATGTTGGAACTATCAAAATAATTATAAACTAATAGAGCTATTTTTCCCAAATTACTTTATAATGGTTGAAGTGATCAGAACTTTGAAAAATAGAGGGAAATTATTTAAGAAGGGAGGAAATATGGTTTTAAATGTTGAGCTAATAATTAAGCTGATAATTACCTTACTTACATGATTGATCAAAATGTGGATTTTAGTTATAAGTACTTAAAATCACCGGAACATTAATAAATAGGAGAAAAATAGATAAAGGTGGAGAAGAGATGATCTTAATACTTTAGCTAATGGATCATGGCCCTATAAAAATGATGGATACATAAAAAAAACCATGGGGAATCACATCTATATGTCATAATTTAGGTACACCCATAAGAACTTTGAATTATAAGGTAATAAGGAATAAAAGGGAAGAGGAGGTAATTTTAATACTTGCATAAGCTAATAAAGACTTCATGAATGTAATGGAAGTGTTAAAATCATTCTAGGAGAATAAGAAATATGTCTTTGAGTATACATGGAAATATTTGAATTGGCAGGATTTGAAGTAAGAGGTGTCTGAGGTGAATGCAAATATATAAGCAAAAAATGAATAAAAGGGGTTTTGATAAATTTCCTAGGTGATTTGAAGTGTATAAAAAAATATGGTAAAAATCTTAGAAATGGGAGGAAAGAAGTCGGGAAGATAATTTTAAAAGTTGGACTAGCTAGTAAGGACCATATAAAAATGATGGACCCTCAAAAATATTAGAGAAGAATTGAAACTAATTTTTCCATATTACTTTAGATTGGTTGAAGTAACCGGAACGTTGAATAATACTTAGTTAACATGAGGGAGGATATATTCTCAAATCTAAAGTTGATTACCTAATAATTTCCTTTAGTTATGAATATAATAGAAGAATAAAAAATATTGGAAAGAGGAATTGATCTTTAAGATTGTTGCAGACAACAATTCAATGGTAAAACTAGAAACTAGATGAAAGAGATTGCAACACGAATGACCACAATAGAACAAGAAGTGAGGAGATTCCTCACAAGACTGAAACTGACACTCGAAATAGTATAAATTTAAGATAATATTGATTGACAAAAGAGTAGGTACAACCGGTGTTGAAGAGAGTGAGGAACAACAACTTACCACTCTCTATATATACTAGGCAAGACGGAGCTTCTGGAGTAAGATTCTTGAATCTGTACCATAAGACCTTCTCGAGCCTGTGATGTTTGTAAAATCTAAGAAGAGGAAGCCGAAGTATCTTGAACACTTGAAGTTTTCCAGGGATTAGCCCATGGGGCTAAATGTGAAGGGAGGCGGCTAAATTGTAACGGGGGCTAAAGTCTGCTGCGGGGTAGAAGCATACAGGGGTGGACCAATCGCGGCCAAAAAATGATACACCTAAAGTACACCTAGAGTACACCAAGTCGATGGACTAAATTTTTCTTCCCTACGCGTAGTCTCAATACTCCTGGCGAAATATGGGTACCCAATGGCTACGCAGGATTATTCTTGGCGATCCAACATACAATTGTTGCCTTTTCCAAAATTCTTTCGTTGGCAGCTATTAAAACCGCTACCTTGGGGTACATGATGTACAGTGGGGTGTACCCGACGACCTCTTGAACCACAATCCCAATTTCACATTTTCCGTGCTATTTTGCAAATTTGACGAAGTGGCTCGTTTAAACCTGCTCTCGCTATGCTGGATGCAAAAAGGAAAAAAAAAGTTTGAATATAGTATTGGCCGTACAAATTCTTCTGTGACATCTGAACTTTGACCAAGAATTTATTAGTGTTCTCAATGTTATGAGCGACATAATAGTACAAATTCTAATGGCATTTATCATGCTTATTATAATCCTTGAATAATTTGAGTACTTTTAACAATTCTGCTATGAATTCTAGAGTACTTTTGTGAAATTTGCGGTATCCGGGACAAGGCTTTTTTATCTTTAAAGTAGTTAAATTTTTATGAATTACTATGAATCTTAGAATTTTTTTAGTTGATTATATAAGGCAATAACTTCAATTATCTACTTTTGAGTACCATCAAAACCTTAAAAGGTGTACTTAATGGGATTTGATGCAAAAAAAGTAAGAGTTTTTGTCCTTTGCGACGTACATTTTGGTCCACCCTACCATGCTTTCATCCTAGGGGCCACCAGCCACTCTCCTCCACCGAGTGATCGAGTCTGGGTGTTACGATTTTGAGTCTGGTTTCGAGTGAGTCTGGTTGTAACAGTTTCAAGTTTGATCGCTACAATTTTTTGAAATCCTTGCTGGTAGTATGTGTGAGAGTTCGAGTGTTCTTCCAGATGTCACCATAATTATGCATATGTAAGTATAAAAGACGCAACAAGACATGCATATTTCATTCATTCACTTTGCAAATATTCATTCTTAACTGATATTCGACTAATTATGGACAAATTCATAGTCCAGAAATAATGTCAGTTGTACGCCGATATTACCGTAAGACTCCATCAGTAATCTTTGAAAGGTCATAACTCAGTCAAATTTTGTCCAAATTAAACATATGAGGTGTTTTTTGATATCTACAAAAATTTAGATGTCAAAGAATACCTCATATGTTTGGTTTGGACAATATTTGCGTGAGTTATGGCCCTTTAAAAGTTGCAGATGTGGAGATGTATCGGTTGGCTGCCGATAAGACCAAGGTTCCTTTATTAGTTGCAAAAAGTCCATAAGTTCGAAATAAGTCCATAACTTATTAAATATAGGTTTCTTGTGTTTTCATCCATCCAAGTATCATCCGTGACACATCACACTAAATCATCCATCCATTGATTTGGATTACATTTTAAAAGCAAAAAATAAGCCAATCAATATTCGTTCAATTTGGGGCTATATCATCATTTTAACTGGGGTTACGCTTGCATTTAGCCCCGGCTAGTCGTACAGTAAGGGGGCTAGAAAATTTAGCACCCCCCTCCCCCAATTTTCAAGTAAAGCAAATGGGGGCTAAAGAAGGGCCTAAATCACCTCGGTCTAGCCCCGGCTAAACCATTTAGAGTTCGTAGTGGAATCTAAGAAACTTCGCGCGTAAGACCTTGGAAGCAGCCATAAAACCTTCCGAAAGCTAATATAGTTTCCGTAATCTTGGACAATGAGGCAAAAGCTTCTTGAATCTAATATAAACTTCTACGATTTACTAAAAGGTACTAGAATGTTTCAGAAACTTAGACTTACAAACTATACTTTAGAAATTAACAATTTATAGAAAGGTGTTGGAGAAGAAAGTTAATCACGGTAACCTCATAGGTGCGGATGACACTTGAAGCGGCACGTCCGTGACAAAGACAAATTATGGTTGCAAATATTTAAAAGCAGTTAGATATGAAAAATAAGAAAAAAATAATTAAAGAAGGGGAGAGGACAATTTTAACATTTTAACTAGCTAATAATCCTTCTTAAAATGAGGCTATATCAAATCAATAACAATTATAATGCAACTATGAGTCATCTTTTACTTGCAAGTATTTTGAATGAAGAGAACTTTAAATATTAAAGATAATTTTAAAAGTACAAGAATTAAGAGAGGAAAAATGATTTTAACACTTGCAATGGCTAGTGACATTATAAAATCTATAAAAGCATAAGATTTTCCATAAGAGAAACGTACCTACATATCATGATTTACTTTGATTTAACAGGGTGTTGAGTAATTGAGGAAGTTAAATCAAAGGGATGAGTTCTACAAGTACAAGAATCTATGATCACTTCACAAAAAGTCAACAAATCGAATCTACCATTCAAAAAGGACAATTTTTGACGGTTTCGATTTTTAAAGCCATGGTCCGTTGGGATCCAAGCATCAATGAATGGCTCAGATACATAAGACAATTAGCAACATGCTCCAAATTATCCATCGGTCCCAGGTGGCTCCTCATGATTACCAGGCATGATCTACTGTACACAAAAGTGAACAAGTCTATATGAAGGCTTTGCGGGGAATCGACAAATGCTCTACAGTGGTTTCATCCTCAGGCAGAGAACTGTGACTACGCGCGGCTTAAAACCCGGCGGCCGACTGTCGGGCCCCACCACAAATTACTGTTTGTCCGTAGGGGCGCTCTCCCGTTAAGCGCAACCTTGACTTCAGTCTGAGTGTGCAGGAAAGGCCTTCAACATGAGAAAGCGTCATGAGGACAACGACGATAAGGACTCTGGTAATCGCGCGCTGTTTGGTGGCTTCGATCTTCAGGAATGCTGTCAAATCATTTCACGGCGAAAGGTACCTGCCGCACAACCACTGCTTCGTTGACCCCTTCGCTTCGATCTAATCTCTTGTTTCATATACCATACATGTAAGTGCAACGTCTCGCAGCTACAGGAGTGACCACTGATTGACATTGCTGCAACGATTGATATGAATGGATTGGACCTCTAGTATTGTGATTCTGTTGAAATAAGATATTATACACTTCAGCCATGATACTGAGTCACCGTGCAGCAGCTCACGATGTGTCAGCAATAAGCTCAAACGTTTCGGTTTAGAAAAAAAACTGACATGAAATTGAAAGAGATATTAAGCGTTATTTATTACTTCATTTGGAAGGTGCACCAGATTACCGCATTGCATTCCACACTGTAATTGATATTACCAACTGACACTCAGCCATGTAAGATATTGTTCGCATGGAGATTGTCGCCTCACTGTCGATAGGTAACTATGTATCACAAGCAAACAGAATAGAGACCATTGATAGCTCTTCACCATTACTTGAACAGTGTATACAATCAAACTGATTCATATATATAGTTATGCAGAATCGTGGATTTACAAACACCTGAACCTGTACTACTAACTGACTTTACAATCCACCTTTGGAATACCGCTGCAAAGAAGCATGACAATCATGCACTCCTCTTCCTCAACCTCCCCCCACTCTGACTTCCCCAAAAACACACCTTCTGGCTACCGACACTGCCACTACATCCGCTACCCACCTCAATGTACTTGCACGGCAATGTACGTAGCAGAGTGGTATCTAGACACTACGAACTTCAATCTTTTCGCTCACAGATTTACACGAGCAAGACGATGCCCAGCTTCACCAGATCCACGACCGTCAGTTTCACGCCCAAGAACAGCACCGTCAGCAGCTTCGTCTTCTCATCTTCCACGCAATCCAGCGCGACGTGGTACACGTCCCCGATCAGCGTCGCCTTCGACAAGTCGATCACCACGCGTACCTTGGCCACCTTCACTCCCAAGATCTCCAAGTCCACGTACACCAAGTTGCCCACCACCACTGTCGCTGTCACGGGCGTCAGCACTGTCGTCGTCTTGGCAGGGCACAGCTGGCCCGTGGCACCGAGGCCAACATACACCCTGATGTCGTGGTAGCACAGATTGAGGTTGACTTTGATATTTAAGTTCACTTTCAGCTTCACACCCAAGTCCAGCTTCCTGGAGCCTGACTCCACGGCTGTGGCGTCCGCAGCCACGCAGAACGCCGCCATCACCAGACCCAGCAGAGCCAGAGTTCTCATCGACGCCGCCATGACTCACGAGGCGCTTCGCAAAGTGATCGAGCAAGGAAGGCTGTTGCAAGCAGGAAGCGGGAGAGCGAGTGAGATGGTGATTTGACTCGGGTGAGTGCAGCTGGCTTTATACTCGCTGGAGCAGATATCTATCGCCTTTTGAAATTGTCAGGGGAGCAGGGACGCCTCACGTCGCTACTCGCAGTACCCATTACCCGGAAGATGTCGTGTCATGCATCCCTGAATCGAAACGCAAGGTGTGCAGACTAACTATCGTCGATGTGGTTGGTGACTCTAAGCGATGAACATGACCGGGAATGTTTGAGTAGGGTGTTGTGGCGGTCGCAATCTCGTTGCAGATCCCGTGGCTTGCCATGAATGGTCTGATGCCATGCAATCGAAACATGTGTGCTGATCACATTCGAAGACGGATTCTTCACGTATAAATTTCAGAATTGTTTCGTGCCTGCAATGGAAGCAACAATCATGAGATAAATCGGCGGTCAACTCTTGGCAGACAGAATCTTGAGGGGGTAAGAATGCAGTTTATCGTATTCGATATGTAAATTCTGGTACAGAAACATTGTCAACCTCTGATTTGTGATATATTTGGCGTTCACGGTTCAAGCAAATTTGAGGTAATTATCTGATCAGGTCGTCCACAACCCAGAAAGGACGAGGGCGGCACTCTTTGGCTTCAAGTATTACTCTTTGAGTTAAGAGCAAGATTGTAACTGGAATGAGTTACCATGCATTTAGTGTATTAAGAAAACGTCATATTCGATAAATAGAAAAGATTCCATAGTAATGGAGTTCCACGAGGACTTTCTCACCCAAAAAAATAAAGACTTCATGAATTGTACATAATTCATGTTGGAAAATGTCAGCATCCATGGCCTCGAATAAAAAGATGACATGCCCGATGGACTCAAGAACTAACTTGTTGATGCCAAGGTTCAAAATCATGCAATCCACAGTTGCGATGTTAAAACTACCAAATTATCATGACAGATTTGAGAAATGAACTCATGTGCTCCGGCTTACTCCCAGCAGAAATTCCTAGAATGTATAAACAAGGTTCATCCAAGGTTATAGAACGTCCTCTATCAGGCTGAAGCGGGACTCAGGACCTAACGAATTTTTCGAATGAAGTTTAACCCCACCGACCAAGTCAGTGAGAAATGATTCCTCAATTAACTGCCCCGGAAAGGGAGTTACCAGTCTAGCAAATTACACCTCACATGTGTCCGCAGTTCCGTTAAATTCCACATAGAAAAGGCATCATGTCCCCAAGTCCAATAAAAAATGGCATCATGTCCCCAAGTCCAATATAAAATGGCATCATGTCCCCAAGTCCAATTCGGCAACCAGCGTGGATGAGGATTATTCCATCGGTTGTAGCACAATCCGTTTCGGTAGCTGCCATTTTACTGCATGTACTCCATTGGATAGCTGCTATGGTATCTTCACAGATGTCGCCGCATTAGCTGGTTTGACATGTTGCGGTTGCGACAAGCCGAGACAACAGGAACAAGAATTCGGGACATTTTTGGGGTCCTGTCGGGACCCGGCCAATCCCTTGAAGAGACAGGAGCGGCCCCAATTGTGAATCACGAACATGGTTCCACTTTTGTGATGTCTCCGAATTAATGATCCTGTGAAATCCCTTTACTGAGGAGAAAAATTATCCTTGACGCCTAAAGTCGAAAGCCCTCAAAGCTTCATAAACTTCTCAAAACCACCATCTCTCAATGCAAGATGAAAATTCCCATCTTTTCAGGTGATGTTAAGTATTCAACCGTAAGATCTCATACCTGACTTTTTTTATGTAAGTGTGTTCTAAATCTTAGTTTCAAATTCCTTACCAATTGTGAGATCGTAGCATTCAAAGTTGAAAATAATGTTGTATTGCCTTGTTGCAAAATTTTGGAGAGTGGAATATTCAGTCAAGCTATTAGGGTAGGCACTTTTTGTACATAGCGAAAGTTGAAGGAAAGATAGTCCTAGAAGATTCATCATCTCGAAATCCTTGAACAATTTACTAGGAATTTTTGACTTCAGGTGAGCTCATAGGTATAATTTCTTAACTGATGCCCGAATTTGACACCTTACAAGGTATGCAATGAGTATATGGTACTGTTGTGAAGCTAATAGGAACCTCTTGGTGAAGAAGAATCCTAGTCAGAGCTCTGTATTTGCAATTATACAGTTCCGTTATTTTCATATCACTCTCTTTTACTTTGACATCCAAGCGGCTGTAAGGGCAGTTTAGATTAGACCGCCACAGTACAGAAAGCCACGAGATGTTGGAAACTGAAGAACTCCACAGTGTATGATTTTTACGTTGACATTCCAAAGAGATCTATCGTGCATAGGCGCATGAAGGACAAGAATGTTAAGCTCAGATATCGATGAGCCTGTCGCACAGTGAGGAAGTCAAACCCGCTTGTGACATGACATGTGTGACGCTACAGCAGAAAATGCAAAAGCCATGCAATCGAAGGTCAGCTACAAACTCGGATTGTGTTACATGTGCCGAGCAACATCTTAACTCGTTATTGGTTTATGGAGCACCTTGCAAATCCCTTTTCGGGGTAAAGGATGTGACAAAGTTCCAACAGAGAGAAGCTGAAGCAACTTTCACACAGGGGAGCACTGTGACTAGCATGTCAATGTCACACTGCCCAGAGGTCCGCTCAAATAGGTACATGGAGCACCACAACACATGACACTAGCTCCGCAGTGAGAACGAGCACATTACAAGAGGCTTCAATTCTACAGGATGCAAAGTACGCTACATTCTTGAGCGAGTTTATTGTCTACCGTGCTTTACCACGCCAGACGGCCATCTCCGAAAATATTTATCAGCAAGATTGTAATGAATGTTTGATTTCGTGTCTGGCTCTGTTACGGGCCAACTTTATGACTCATCCAATAAAACATTGACTATTAAGTTAACTGGTCTGCTAAAAATAACGTAAAGTTGGTTAAAGGCCTCGTCCTTTCTGTCCTTTAATTCTGGGTGAAACATGTGCAACCTGGTCCGTCTCCTCAAATATGCCTAAACCGAAAGCAGCATATGGTTGATACTATTTCTGTACGGGGTTTTACATATCGATTAGGATATTCTGCGTTCTTACTTCTCCCCTGGGAATGCTGTCTGGCAAGAGTTGACCTCTGCTTCATCACATGATTGTTGCATCGATTTCTGACACGAAGTAGTGCTGATTTTAGTACGTGAAGTCGTCAACGATGATGATGAGCACACTTGTTTCACTTGCATTGCACCATTATTTCCAGTCCCATTCATGGCAAGCCACGGAATCTAGGGGGGGATTGTGACTGCCACGAAACCCTACTCATACATTCCCAGACATGTTCATTGTTTAGAGTCGGCGACCACATTGACCACAGTTCATTCACACAACTTGCTGATGGATTGTTTATCGTGCTCATGCATCCATTGATTCAAGGATGCATGGACACGACATCTGTTGCTGGGAGTAGCGAGGTGAGGCGTCCCTGCTCGCCTGACAATATTCAAAAGGCAGAATATCTGCTCCAGCGAGTATAAAGCCAGCTGCACTCACCCGAGTCAAATCATCATCTCACTCGCTCTCCCGCTTCCTGCTTGCACGTACCAGCCTTTCTAGCTCGATCACTTTGCGAAGCGCTCGTGAGTCATGGCGGCGTCGATGAGAACTCTGGCTCTGCTGGGTCTGGTGATGGCGGCGTTCTGCGTGGCTGCGGACGCCACAGCCGTGGAGTCAGGCTCCAGGAAGCTGGACTTGGGTGTGAAGCTGAAAGTGAACTTAAATATCAAAGTCAACCTCAATCTGTGCTACCACGACATCAGGGTGTATGTTGGCCTCGGTGCCACGGGCCAGCTGTGCCCTGCCAAGACGACGACAGTGCTGACGCCCGTGACAGCGACAGTGGTGGTGGGCAACTTGGTGTACGTGGACTTGGAGATCTTGGGAGTGAAGGTGGCCAAGGTACGCGTGGTGATCGACTTGTCGAAGGCGACGCTGATCGGGGACGTGTACCACGTCGCGCTGGATTGCGTGGAAGATGAGAAGACGAAGCTGCTGACGGTGCTGTTCTTGGGCGTGAAACTGACGGTCGTGGATCTGGTGAAGCTGGGCATCGTCTTGCTCGTGTAAATCTGTGAGCGGAAAGATTGAAGTTCATAGTGTGTAGATATCACTCTGCTACGTACATTGCCGTGCAAGTACATTGAGGTGGGTAGCGGATGTAGTGGCAGTGTCGGTAGCCAGAAGGTGTGTGTAAGTGAGACTGAGGAAGTCGGTAGCTAGAAGGTGTGTGTAAGTAAGGGGAAGTCGGTCATCGTAGTACAGAACCAGATCATGTGTTTGTAAATCCACGAATCTGAGGAACTCTATAAAGATGTTGTGTTGTATACGGTTTTCGAATGGTGGTGGTGACCCATGTTTGATATGTTTGTGATACACATCTTTTAAACAATTCTCCACTTGAAATGAGGTGACAATTTGTACGGAAGTTATGACCATCTCAAATGGCTTTATTTTTATGCGGTAATATCAAGACTTTGAAGAGAAGGGGTTTATTCTTTACATTTATATGAGACCAGAATTTAATTTTCCTTTCAAAGATGTGAAACGTGTATTTGTCCATTCCAAAAATGATTGATGTTTTACACTACACTTAAAATAGAAGTGTAGTGTTCACAGATTATGAGTTGTTGCAAATTAAACGATGGTCCTAGTGTAAAATTGATGTTAAGTCAATAAATTTAAAATACTAGCTATTGAATCTAGTGAAAGTTTCCATCATAACTCTTTGGGACAATTGGGCATGCATTAAGTTGTACAATTGTACATGACAAATGTATTGAGTTTTTATTTTTATTTTTAGTAGATTGAAGCAAAAGGGTGCAAGAGTTGTGTGGCATGTGCCTATCATTGCAAAATCTCCTTAGATTTGGAGAAGGGAGTCACCTCTCTAGATTTTAGGTCGTACATATCTCGCTTACAGGAGACTAGACTCACTAGAACCAAGTTGGGTAGAACTACAAAACTAAATGGCGGTGTTATTGACATACTCGTACTACTGTGGCTATACTCTGCGTACTGTGTGTGGCTGGTAACTGACTCACTGGAGCCAAGTTGGGTAGAACTACAAAACTAAATGGCGGTGTTATTGACATACTTTGCATAGTTACTCTGTAGCTATACTTTGAGTACTCTGTGGCTGATAACTAACACGCGGACCAACTTTAGCTGTGGGTGGACTTTGTGCCCTCCATGTGAATGATTTCACTGTATATAATATTATGTGGTTTGCGACGTCGAGATCTAATAAAATATACTTTTGTTTACTTCAGTGTACATGTCAGCGTCAGGTATTTGCAACCACTAGTCATTGATGACCCTTTTCAAAAGGTATATATATATATATATATCATACTACTAAAATCATAACACCCAGCTGGACGTTTACTTTAACTTTTACTTTAACTTTTACTTTATCTTTTACTTTATCTTTTACTTTATCTTTTACTTTATCTTTTACTTTATCTTTTACTTTATCCTTGACTTTATCTTTTACTTTATCTTTTATTTTACCTTTTACTTTATATTTACTTTATATTTTACTTTACTTTTACTTTACTTTTACTATTACTGTTACCTTTTACATTTTATGTTACTTTTTACTTCTATGTTTACTTCTTAACTGTACTTTGCTGGTAGTATGTGTGAGAGTTCGAGTGTTCTTCCAGATGTCACCATAATTATGCATATGTAAGTATAAAAGACGCAACAAGACATGCATATTTCATTCATTCACTTTGCAAATATTCATTCTTAACTGATATTCGACTAATTATGGACAAATTCATAGTCCAGAAATAATGTCAGTTGTACGCCGATATTACCGTAAGACTCCATCAGTAATCTTTGAAAGGTCATAACTCAGTCAAATTTTGTCCAGATTAACCCCTAAACGACCACGGCCACCGATTCGGCGTTTACGGTCAAGGCAAAAAAATATTTACAGTCAACTTCAAACATTATGATCTCATATCTAGTGATGATCCAACGGTTGAAAATTTTCACACTACTACCAATGGTAGTCTACTTCAAGATCCTACGGTTGAAATTATCAAAAATTTCCAAAAATATTGGACGTACCCCCATTCCATAGTACATAGTGGTCTGTGTTGGGATTTCAAGCTCCCAAAACATCGTGGATCTTTAGGGGTTAAACATATGAGGTGTTTTTTGATATCATCAAAAATTTAGATGTCAAAGAATACCTCATATGTTTGGTTTGGACAATATTTGCGTGAGTTATGGCCCTTTAAAAGTTGCAGATGTGGAGATGTATCGGTTGGCTGCCGATAAGACCAAGGTTCCTTTATTAGTTGCAAAAAGTCCATAAGTTCGAAATAAGTCCATAACTTATTAAATATAGGTTTCTTGTGTTTTCATCCATCCAAGTATCATCCGTGACACATCACACTAAATCATCCATCCATTGATTTGGATTACATTTTAAAAGCAAAAAATAAGCCAATCAATATTCGTTCAATTTGGGGCTATATCATCATTTTAACTGGGGTTACGCTTGCATTTAGCCCCGGCTAGTCGTCTGATGAGGGGGCTAGAAAATTTAGCACCCCCTCCCCAATTTTCAAGTAAAGCAAATGGGGGCTAAAGAAGGGCCTAAATCACCTCGGTCTAGCCCCGGCTAAACCATTTAGAGTTCGTAGTGGAATCTAAGAAACTTCGCGCGTAAGACCTTGGAAGCAGCCATAAAACCTTCCGAAAGCTAATATAGTTTCCGTAATCTTGGACAATGAGGCAAAAGCTTCTTGAATCTAATATAAACTTCTACGATTTACTAAAAGGTACTAGAATGTTTCAGAAACTTAGACTTACAAACTATACTTTAGAAATTAACAATTTATAGAAAGGTGTTGGAGAAGAAAGTTAATCACAGTAACCTCATAGGTGCGGATGACACTTGAAGGGGCACGTCCGTGACAAAGACAAATTATGGTTGCAAATATTTAAAAGCAGTTAGATATGAAAAATAAGAAAAAAATAATTAAAGAAGGGGAGAGGACAATTTTAACATTTTAACTAGCTAATAATCCTTCTTAAAATGAGGCTATATCAAATCAATAACAATTATAATGCAACTATGAGTCATCTTTTACTTGCAAGTATTTTGAATGAAGAGAACTTTAAATATTAAAGATAATTTTAAAAGTACAAGAATTAAGAGAGGAAAAATGATTTTAACACTTGCAATGGCTAGTGACATTATAAAATCTATAAAAGCATAAGATTTTCCATAAGAGAAACGTACCTACATATCATGATTTACTTTGATTTAACAGGGTGTTGAGTAATTGAGGAAGTTAAATCAAAGGGATTAGTTCTACAAGTACTAGAATCTATGATTACTTCACAAGAAGTCAAAAAATCGAATCTACCATTGAAAAAGGACAATTTTTGACGGTTTCGATTTTTAAAGCCATGGTCCGTTGGGATCCAAGCATCAATGGCTTAGATACATAAAGGTACGTTCCCACTTGGCCTTAGAGGTGGTGTTAGAAGGTGGTCTTATCTCCTTAAAAGAGTGTGTGTCCACACCTACATTCTTTAGTAATTACCAATCCTACATGGATGCCCACATGGCACACTCTAAAACTTGGAGGACAAAAAGAATATTAGCTAGTATTTGGGAGGACAAAAGATAGTTGAGCATTAGTAGGCAAGTGTTAAGGAAGCACCACAATTAGAAATATTCTCAAGTTTTGAAGACTTAAGAGTGGTCTTAGTTAATGGGGCCTTTGAGGAGCCATTATGTAATTGAGGCTACTTTTCAAGACACTTTTCCAAGCCTCATTGATGAGGCCTTCCCTAAGAATAAGGAATTTCCCCAAAATTGTGGAGGTCTTAAGTTTTAATGTATGCTCTTATCAAAGGCCAGGTGGGAAGGGGCCTTAAGACAATTAGCAACATGCTCCAAATTAACCATCGGTCCCAGATGGCTCCTCATGATTACCAGGCATGATCTACTGTACACAAAAGTGAACAAGTCTATATGAAGGCTTTGCGGGGAATCGACAAATGCTCTACAGTGGTTTCATCCTCAGGCAGAGAACTGTGACTGCGCGCGGCTTAAAACCTGGCGGCCGACTGTCGGGCCCCACCACATATTACTGTTTGTCCATAGGGGCGCTCTCCCGTTAAGCGCAACCTTGACTTCAGTCTGAGTGTGCAGGAAAGGCCTTCAACATGAGAAAGCGTCATGAGGACAACGACGATAAGGACTCTGGTAATCGCGCGCTGTTTGGTGGCTTCGATCTTCAGGAATGCTGTCAAATCATTTCACGGCAAAAGGTACCTGTCGCACAACCACTGCTTCGTTGACCCCTTCGCTTCGATCTAATCTCTTGAACACGTAATTCATTATAATGGGAATATTCAAATTATCATCAAATAACATATTTCGTTAAAGTGAGAATATTTCTATTATCATCGGCCTAAATTCCACAAAAAGGACTATATGGCGACCTAAAGTGAAAAACAAGAAACTCAAAACTCTCTAATATAAGCAAAACATCCCATTAAAACAAGAAACTCAACTATATTGGGAACATATATTTGGAATGGTCAAAACACATTCCATATCTAATCTAAAAAGAATAGCACATCAGAACGGAAAACACATTAAAATGAGAAATCAGAACAATGTCAAATATTACATATAGTTCTAAACATACGATTCTATGTAATATATCAGTTACAAAACAGTTCCACTACAAAAAAATTACACCAATCTACTTATCTAATTCTGCCTAGACATGAAAACTCTAATCAACTTCAACGTAATTGAGCTTAAATCCAATTCGAGCAAAAATTATGGACGAGCTCTTGCAAACTTTGTCCTACATACTAACTAAAGCCGCGATTGACTATTTAGGTTGACGTGAGCTAAATACTAATGCTTCAATAACCGAAATGTTTCTTCCTCCTCCGCCTCAAAACCCACGATACTTTGTTGCTCTTCTCCACTTTGTCCTCCATAATAGCTAAAGCCGCGATTGACTATTTAGGTCGACGTGACCTAAATACCAATGTCTTGAGTGATCAAAAATCTTATTCCTCCTCGCCCTCGAAACGCAAAATACTTTGTTTGATGATAGTAACCTGTTGCTCAGATATTGAGATTGTTGGACGTTGAGAACTAGCTCTGGCACTCGATTTCCAAGCTGTAAAAATAGCACCTGCGTATAGCCAGACCGGGTCATGGCTGTCATCAAAGACCCATTTAAAGTTCTTCTGAGTGTCCCAGCCAACATAGGTATCTTGAACAAGAGCACGCTTGCTAAAAGGTTTAAAAAATTGAATTTGAATACATCCCGGATTGTTGCGATCTACATCGAAATCAGTCAAAGCCCTCGCAATCCAAAAAGGTCGAGCATCTCCATCTGCAGGACGTAAAGCCAAAAAGTAGCCGGCAAATATATCTCGACCAACGCGAAAAGACTCTCTTGGTTTATCACACAAGCGGCCAATAAAATGGGGGTCTTGCCCATATTCCTCGCGTAATTCGCCTGTGTGCAGATATTCTCGAATCAACGGTACTCGAGACAAAGGCCAACATCCATTCTTTAAAGTAGTAGAAACCTCCATGGGCGCCAACAATAAATCATTTACTGCACGCCAATATCGTAAAACAGAGTCATGTCGTCGACGAAATTCTCCTGACAAGTCTTGAGCACATGAGGTTTCCCACAACTTAATGAAACCTGCTATACCTTTCACAATTTCATCGAGATTCTTCATAGGAATTGACGCTAGAGGCTTCATTTCTCCCGTAGGCAATAGAGGCATACCAGTAATAGAATTCTCTTTCCACAATTTTATACCTTCACTAGTTGATGGAAGCCACTCATTGTCGGAATATAACATCTTGTATTTCATCATGGGCCACCCGTTGTCATGTTTGAAAAATTTGAATTGTTGTCCTTCCGAATGACCAACGAGAACTTCGTCTTTAGAAGCAATGAAATCCTTGATATATCCTTTAAAATCGGGAATCTCCTCAATCAGATGTGGAATAACTGGGAGTGCCTCAGCATCCATGAAAGATTTCATAAGAAGAGGAATTGTCAAATAGTCGTTCTCCTTTAAAATCATACTCCAACGTCCAAAAAGAGCGTCAATATCTTCATGAGTATGCCCAACTAAAAGAAAATTGACGTAAATTTCACGGAAAACACCCATATGTACCAGAAGGGACCAAAAGCAAAACATGAATCGATTTTTGTTATCGGAGGCGGCGTTGTCAAGTTGCACATGTAAAACAGGAGGAAGGGATTCCGTAGCACCTGATGACTCACTCTCAGGCAAAAGAGAGTTTAAACAAGCATCTTTACCGATAAGCAAAGCCTCAAACAAAGGATGCGTTCCAGATCCAGCAAACAATGACTTCGAATGTGATATCGGAACTCCTTCTAAATCTCGGAAAAGCTTCAAAATAGATCCAACAGTGTGATTGCAATCACTCGGATAAATGTCAAGTCCATAGTGAGCATAACGAACATCGCAATGTCCGTGGGCAATCATTCCCGTCACAGCAATAGGGAGCTTCATAAGCGCATCATTTGTTTTTGTTTTGTGAGAGAACAAAGGACAAGCCGTTTTTGCATGATCCATTTTGTCGTGGATAATGCAAAGAACATCTTTGGGCCTTTGAATAGATAAAGAGCGGTTTGTATAATAATACTCACGATGTGTTCGCTGATGGTCCAAGTGCAGTTTAAGCTTTTTGATCCACATGTTCTCTTCACTTGAATCTGGAACCATGGACTTGATCATGGTCTCAAGTTTATCACACGTTGCACATCGCGCAAAATTGTCTCCGGGTGCTTTCTTCGAATACTCGGAGAATATAGTTCGCCTAATCTTGCTGAGAGTACTTTGAGCGATGAATTTCAGCCCCAACCTCTCGTTGATAAGATTGATATCTGGGATCGTATCTTTCCATTTGAAGGACGAAGGCAATGACCGTGATACTACTTTGAGTCCATTACTCAGCATCTTCGCTTTGTGCGGCATATGATCAGCTGCGTTGTCGATTAACACTTTCAGCGTTGCAGCAGCTTGTCTCATATGAAGTCGTGGTTTCTTCGAGCCAACATTCCCGTGATGTCGAGCCCGTAAGCCGCCGCCGCCCGCTTTCTTCCTCGTAAAACGTTGCGGGAGGAACTCGTAATATTACGCCACGCCGAGCACAAATATCAATACCTTCCGTTGTAACCATCATACTTCCGTCAGCAGTTTTATGAAATCGATGATGTACATCAATCTTAAAGTGCGCCTTGAACTTAAAATCTGAAGACTCGTACATCTGCTTTCTCAAGGTCAGAATTTTCTGGCGAGGGAATGGCTGACAGCAATTTTTACTGCAACACTTCATACTTGCAACCAAATTGACAGACTCTACGGTCAATAGTTGCTCTTCCCTCCTAGTTCTCTGAATCTTTGGATGTCTTTCTCCCAAAGTATACGGACGAACTCCTTTCCTCTTCGGTTGATCACGAGCATAAACCGCAACATTGTATTGCTCCCGATGCAAATGATCAAGTAAAGACCAACCATCATGAATGGCGCATTTGAGATCCCATTTTAATGATCGAAATATTGTATCAGAAGGCAGAAACTCTAAATCCAAGCACTTAACGATCTGAACAACTACTTGATCATCTCGCAAAGGCTCGTCATCAGAACCCAGTACACAATCAGATCCCACACTTTGACAATTACCCCCTGCGCATGGCCCCTCCAGGATTCAATAGTGTCACAAATTTGGTTATCCATTTGCATCTCGGGAGTCCAGGACAATCCTTGATCGATCCGTGAACGAGCTCAACATCTTCCAAATCCTAACACTACTAGAAATCGCCCCAAAGAGCTAGCTTTTTTTTAGCCACGTTTGAGGTTTTTTCTCACGTTACGGATCTTTGTGGGCTACGTTTGCGAAAATGTCGAAAACCCATTGTCCCGGCGCTACGTTTGCACGCACGTTCGTGGGGGAATCGCTCAATTTCTCGAGAACGCGACATTCCCTACGACGGGATTCCCCTTATCGAGCGGCTTTAGTATCAGACGCGCCATCCTTACATTGAATGTAAATACACGTGTCCACTAAGGGGACGGCCGCAACCTGAGCGGTGCAATGATACGATTCATCGGAGCCGTTTAAACTGAGTAAACTTTGTGTGACGTATCTGCTTATCTGGAAAGCGGGTTCTTTGAGTAATTTTCTCCGGGATCTTTGACAACAGGTGGAAAAAATATAATCCCTCCTTGTATATAGATGCCTATTTCAGTGACTGGGTTAATTAGAGGATTGGGTAATACGAGGGAGATGTAAATGAAAATATTTGAGTTTGAGCCGCACTAATTCGGTTTGAGCCGCACTAATTCTTAGAAATCCGGATAATTCATATTAATTGTAAGAAACCAAATATCAGTATCAGATAGTTTCACGAATGCCCCACACATGTAGAAAGCCATCGCTTGAATCACCACTTCTGGTAAGTAGATTGTGTAAGACCTTGGATGAACACAGGGTTATTCCTACTGCACCATTAACTACCATCCTGAGAACGAGCCCTCTCCGATCATGGCTTGTACCTATTCGGAAAAGATTCCAACTTGCATCATGGACTGGCATTCAGGAGGCTAATGCATCATGACGAAGGAAGACAGCATTCTACACTACTCTAAGAGTCGAGCAAAAATCTGAAACCTGCCTGGAGCATATTTATATCTCCATGGACCAACCGCATTATACTTGGAAATTTGATGGCGGTCCATGAGCTCCGTATTATCAATGAATGCGCACCAAAACTTAGAGACTAATCTCATTTTGAACATGTTCTGTATCTGACTAGCATGGTTACCTCCGCGGATCTTGGGCCACACTTCCTCAGCGACTATGACATTAGGGATTTTTGGAAGGAGTTCATTTCCTTCAAATCCATGGTCTGGTAGAAAGTCCACGTCTCCACTCGCCCGCTTCAGTGTCTGCTCCACGGTTACTGTCTTGTTGCCACCATGAATTTGGTACTCTGTTTCCAAGTGACGGACTGTCGTTCTGCAAGTAGTCGCTGCATGATGCATACCAGATTTCCTACGTGCCGCCATATGTCGAGATCTCCCTATACACAGAGTACACGTTAGTACCCATCGTATTCACGTTTGACACAAGGCTCTGAACTCATGCAGTGTACATTTCAAGGCAAGGTGATTGCCGTAATAGAATCCTACAGAAACATGTTTTCGGAAACTGCAGCACACACTGTTTCCATTCCCTGTGTGTATGTATTTAACGAGCACAACTACAACACGGAATTCCAATCCATCGGGAATCGTACTGTACAGTTTCTCACCATAAATCGAATCACATTTGCCGATAGACAAACCAGATAACTGTACAAATTCGGATTACAGCAGTAGATGTGTGATTGAGTAATACCTGCAAATCTCTGTATGCGGGCAGCTAATATGCGGTTCTCCTGACAGACTCTTTGGCTACTCTCCGACTCCTTCCACTTCTGGTTCTGAAAGCAAGAAGTCAATTCCCTGCAACGGGGTCTACCAACTCCCTATCCCGCTCGTATGGCTCAGCAACCACCTTGCTGTTTCTAGAGAGAGACAAGCCAAGATGCCGAATGTGGCAAACGACGGTGCTACTTAGTAACTCGAAAGATTACCTCATTTCGGCTTACATGAGTATTTTGTGGAAGAACCTCATTGGAGGATGGATATTCCCGATTACATTCTCACACCCTTTTCGGCAACATGTGGAGGTTCCGTTCTGTTAATTAGCCCCATGAGTGGTCCCGCTCCTTGACTGCACGTCGATTGCCGACAAACAGGGGCCTCCATGAGAACACGCCGCCACCATAGCTGAGTAAGATAATGTGTACCTCGCGCCTGAATGTTCTCACTATTCGCCGCCCTAATTTACAGAAGAATGAAAACATAGAAATTAAACATTTTCGTAGGGACTAAAAGCCGATGGAATTTTTGTGAGTTTTTGATAGTGTACCTGAGTCGACACGGAAGCTGCAGTACCCATACGATGTATTGGTGTGTCATTCTCCATTTCGCCATCACTTTCGATGTCTAGTAATTCATCTTCGCTTCAAATTGCTCGAAGTCCTCTGGGTCATCTAAGAAGCCAGTCGGTGTTTCTTCGTTATCGGAGTAATATTCCTCTGCAGTAATGTCCTCGGGGATAGTGTTCCTTTCGTCATCTTCTTCGTCGACGCCCACTCCTTCGCCGGCATCATCATCAGCTTCAATAGTCAACAACTCCGATAATGTTGCATCCGGAAGAAACAATTCTGCACCTCCTTCGCCGGGGATGGGTCCTGGTAAATTGCCTTGGAAAGGTAAAGTGTTTACTGTCTCTGTTTCCGATGCTGTCGGCAACAACTCTGGCCTTTTGTATACTATGAGATTTGATCTCGGTTTCACTTTAATAGCTAATTTCCAGCCTTGGTTCATAGGGTCATCTACGTAAAACAATTGATTGACGTCCTTTGGGAAAATGAAGGGATCATCTTCAACACTTGATGACCTTAAAAATTCCCCTGCCTTAACGCGGTCGAAACCACATTCATCTTCTAATACTGTGGCATTTGAGCCATGTTGCCTAATGATAGAATCCCAGAATTGGCACCGGAACAAAACTGATTCAAAGCTATCAAAGTTTAACTTCACAATGTTGTCTATGTAGCCATAAAACTCTATTTTCTCCCCTCCAATGTCGTATAGAACCGAGACCCCACTGTCAAACGTAGTTTTTTTGGTTAAATCCCTTGCCATTATGCGATAGTGACTCCGTAAGCCCAACACATCTTTCGTAGAAATGGCCCTTGTCTCCGTGCCCAAGTATAATATCTAAGACCATTTGGGACATCGCCTTATTTTTAGATATGTCATCCCGAACCGTACCTTGGACCCAATCCTTGAATGAAGGTTTGTGTACCAAGTCCCCATACTGTAAGTCATATCTCTCCCTCCAAGGTTCCATGCAGGGAGCATTTAGTAATAAAAACCTATGGGCTTGTTCCCTGAAAATGGGATCCAAAGGTTTAGGAGATGATAACTTTGGCAATACTATCCCTTTTGATCGTATATCCTCCTCCGTTGGTTTTTGTAATCGGGTTGCAAACCTATCCAACCTTTGAGTATATTCATTTACATGGAACATAGATTTCGCACATATATATCCTTGGCAATCGACCCTTGGTCGTGCTCATTGCCCCGACAAAGTCTTTTAATACTTTAAGGTAGCGCTCAATGTGATACATCCATCTTATAGAAACTGGGCCTGCAAGTTCTACTTCTTCTACTATATGCAAGATATTGTGAACTTGTATGTCAAAAACAGAAATAGGTAAATGTATTTCCATTTCACACAATATCTCTGCCGCTTCCTTCTTCATCTTCGGACAATCCGATATCTTAATTTCTTTCAAGCACACCCAACGGAAAAGGGCCGATAACCGGTATACAATACTTCGAATACCGGGCGTTAGAGTACCTCTAACGGCAATAGGTAGTAAATCATGGAGCAAATTGTGATAATCATGGGTTTTGAAACCTACTAGCTTACGATTGTTGAACTTGTGGCGGAAGCTTGATCCATAGCCAAAATGAGTACGGGTTGATGATATCATGTGGATGATATTATCGTACTCTTGAGCCTTCCAAATCCAATCGGCTGGCGTATATGTCCACCTTGTTAGGCCCTTCTCATCCACTCCATCTTCTACCGGGTGAAATCGTTGGAGTACATTGAATTGTTGTAAAGATTTGCGTAATGCAAGTGAATCGGACTTCGTCCCCTTACAATTCGAGAATGTTTTCAGTAATGATGCTGAAACGTTCTTCTCCGTATGCATCACATCGAGTAGATGAGGTACGAGCAGGTGCTGATAGAGGAAAGAAAAAACCAACGTAAAACTATGTCAAAACAAGAATTATGGTTTCATGCATATTCTACATTATTTATGGTCACTATATGAGTACGAAAAGTGAAGCATACAGTACCTATTGAATCCCATCAATATTATTTATTTTAATCTTATTTTATAAACTACAAATGTCCTAACTAATTCAACTTCAACATAATTATAGGTTCTAATAATTTATTCTGAGAACTCAAGTAATATACTACTACCTTGGTGAAAAATGGTAAATTACATATAGGAGTGTTACATGGAATACTATAAATGCTGCTCGCTTTTATACTCACTTCTTACATATCTACGTATCATATGGTAAATGGTTATGTCTTCGATGTAATGACACCTATTTCTTCATGTAAATATTACATGTACTATTTATTTTCTTAAGATTGTGTATTGTTTTGGTGAGGTATTTCTTCATCTTGTATGCCTATTTCCACGGTATTAAAAAATTTATATCATCTCTCATTAGTAATTCTCTATCGGTTTAACTATCTAATCAACACTTTAGATTACAATTAGTCAAGATGTTAAAGAACTACAAAGGTTGCATTCAAATATATATTGGACATCAGGTCGTACCTTTTTTATAGATTCCAAATCTCACTAGTACTTTTCTAATTTATTTGCTACTGGTATATTTTCGTCATATTTTGATTAGTACTACTCTTTTATTTGAGGAACTTTGTACTATAAATTATAGCATTGCAAGTAAGCGATAAATATGGAAAAAGTAGAGAACTCATTGTTACTAACCTTGTAGTAAGGAAGACGGAATAGGATCGACTTATCCTTCATGCCTGAGTCTTTGAGGAGAACTTTATTTCTTTCGACATTCCTCCATTGTTTGAGCCAAAATTTTGCTGTTGTTCTCTCCGGCTTAGGAACTTTATTATATGAAGAACCATCAAATTTGTGTCGGTTTCTACTTGCCCGGTACTTGTGCTTCATAGGGAGGTATTTCCTATGCCCTATATATACTACCTTTCTTAGGAACGTACAATATTTTGACTCTATCACATTTGGACCACATGGGGGGCAAGCTTTCAATCCTTGAGTTTGTAAAGAGGAAAATACTCCATACCCTGGGAAGTCATGCAATGACCATAGCATCATTGCATAAAGTTTGAAATTCTGTTTAGTGTTGGCATCATATGCGTCAACTCCGTCCACCCACAACCTCAGAAGCTCATCTATCAACGGCTCCATGTATGTGTTAAAATTTTTAACTTTTTTTTTCCCTGCACAAAGGTCACATTCAATTAGTCTATAAATCCTTATTTAACTATAGTTTGGCTCTCATTAAATGTTGGCCCTTCTTATAAGTACCTTTATTCTATGTACCCTTACTAGGTTTACAAAGCAAGTATTGACATATGCCACGTCATGGAGGTGTAGTTCAATTCGGTACACGATGACTATAGTCACAACTGATTCACGTTTGGTAGTGACTAACAAATATCATGAAGAAAAAAAATATTGATTACCAAAATGAAAGGTAATGGACAAAAGATTAAGGTTGGGAGTAATACCTGGTACGATAGTGGACAATAGAATGTGTCCTTTATGCATTCCAAGCTTAGGGTTCAAATTAAGCAAAGTGCATGTAATAGGCCATAGCGAATTGCTTGTTGAATTCAACCCAGCGGGGTTGATACCATCCGTACTAATTTGTAGCATAACGCTACGGGCATCCTTCATTTTGTCGTACTTATCCTCCATTGCCTTCCAAGCAGGACTATCAGCCGGTATTCGAATCACCTCATCAAGACTTCTATTGTCACGATGCCATATCATGCGAGGAGACAGACTCGGGCTCCGGTAATAGGCAAGAAGGCGTGGTATTATAGGGAAATACCACATTCTCTGCACATTAACGAAAATTGTAAATAACACTGTGGATACATCCAAGAGCATTCAAGTTATACTTCAGCATTCTAATGGTATTTGTAATTAAAACTTGTGGTGTCGTTTATTTTATTTTTTAGAATTTTTCATTCCCTCTAATTGAACTGACTGTGTACAAAAGCATACGGAAATAGTAACAAACTGCAACATTTTTTTTTAACATTTTTTTCTCCACATAATATACTCATCGTTATAGTACTTCCACTCTGACTCTTTTGTACATGCATTTTATTTCGGGAGTTTACAAATATAAACATTTCTGCATTGTATTCAGGCAATTTACTAATATGAATAATTCTGAAGTATCCATGACGCATGCTCTTGCACATATTTGGGTAGGATGAGACTACAAAAACAATACCCCATATCAAATTACTAACAAGTAATGCATGTGAATTAGCTGATACAGTCGTCAGGATTCTACACAGGTTCGGTGTTATGATAACGGTAACTGTAGTCACAAATTAAAATGTATTATGTGGTGAAAAATTCTGTGTATTTATGCAGTCTTGTAATATGGGATAAATACGAAGTACTAAGAATTAGTAAGAGAGATTAAAATAGTTGGATAAATCATTAAGAAGGTTCAGAGAAACATACCTTACGAGGAACTGTTTTGCTTTGTGTAGTTTCAGTAAACCGGGAAAGATTACATTTGGGGCAGACATTCCAGTCCTTCTTGATAGGGCCATAGTAAAGGGTTTGGTCACAAGGACATGCATGATAGACGATATAGTCAAAACCCACATCACTTACTATCTTGCGTGCTTCAGCTCTTGTTGTAGGCATTCTGGAGTTTAGATTCACAGGAATTACTTTCTCTGAAATTGCTCTGAAAATGGCATCCATGGCCACATTTGAGATCTGTTTATCAGCTTGGATGGTTAGGAACAAGAAGATAATCGATAAACGACTTGATGTTGCTCCATCGAAAATCATGGTGGAAGCTTCTTGTTCTAGTACCGACAGTTTGGCGTCCATGTCTTGAGGAAAACGGTCATTCCGTTCAAGACCATGTGCATCGAAATCACGAAGAAGATCCATGTATTCTTCTAATACAAACTTGTCTTCTCGATATATATCATGCTCCTCAACAAATTCTTCACTTCCTCCCACTTCTTGTGTGCCATCGAAACTCGGATCCAAACCGGAAGGGTCTACACTTAACCTTTGAGCCTCATACAACCCCTGCGATAGCAAAAAAATTTATAACGTATTTCATTTGAATTAAAAATTGACAATAGATCCTACAAACAATGTCATCTAATTTATACTACTTTAGGATTTGAGGGAAAAACCATGAATATTTGAAGTTATTGTGAACGAGAATGAAATACGAAGGGCATAGCCTACTCCTTCACTACATAGTTCAATTTTTTACCTATTATATTGTGTTTGTATAGTTATATGACTACAGGATTCATACTATTTACAAAATAATGTAACATGCTATTCAAGAAAAGAAGATAAGAGTTCCGAAAGAATCACCTGATACTTATCAGACATCTTATAGAGATCAATATGATTATCAACAATAGATATATATCTCATACTTGGCTTATCCAATTGTGCACATTTACAGCACGGGCAGTAGACCTTGAACTCCGGTATATCGGGTGCATCTTCCAATGTTGTTTCCCCCCGTCTTTTTTTTTTTCTAGAGTACGTTGTTCTGGGGGGCGAGGATGGAATGTCCTCAGTAATTGAGAGTATAGGTGGAGGAGCCGGAGGAGTGAATTGAGAAACCCCAACAACTTTATGTCGGCGAGGCATTTTGTAAGACCTACAATACATCCATGATACAAAACATGGTTAATGTGACACATGTTACAATGAACAAGGAAAAGTTGTAACCAAATAGTTAACCAAAATTTAACCAAAATTTAACCAAAGTTTTAACCCAAAATTTATCCACAATGTATCCTACGTATTAATACTATAATTAAACCATAATATAACCATAAAATAGAACCAGAAATTGAACCCAAATTGAACCCAGATTTTTATCCACAATTGCAACCAAAATGTAACCACAACTTTTAACCAAGCATTGAACAAATACTTTGACCAAATTCATTAACATTAATTAAAAAACTGAAAAGCAAATTAGTTATTATATTCTTTTCAGAGACTATAAGTCAGAGTTCTAGAAAATACGTATCATAAAACTCACATACGACTTCATACCAATGAGTACGTAGTAATTCGATAATTACTGAGCAAAACATATCTGACCCTCAATATATCCTAATTTGGTAATATCCTAATTTGACCACGAGATTAACCTAATCAAATTTTCGTGAGTGCGTAAGATGAACCCAGTTTCCTTTATTGTCTACAATGTTGTGTCGCAAAACCGACTACGTGTACTTTATAAATCGTGAGAAAGTATTTAATAAAATATATTTTAAAAATTTGATAATCTATTTCTCTGTGAACGTATTTCACCCATAGAACTCCGTTCAGGCATAACTATGAGCCTAGCGAGAATGTAATTTCTGGATGTGAAATTTAGTGTGCAGGTTTAATTTCGACAAAAACCAAACACATCATTTTATCCACAATTTTAACCAAAATTTAACCACAAATTTTAACCCAAAATTGAACCAACAGTTTGACCAAATTCATTAACATTTAGTAAAAAACGAAAAGCAAATTTGTTTTTATATTATTATCAAAGACTGTAAGACAGACTTCCAGAAAATACGTATCATAAAACTCTCATACGACTTCATACAAATCAGTACGTTTGAATTCGATGATTACTTGGCAAAACATTTATGACCCTCAATATATCCTAATATCCTAATATCCTATTTTCGCCAGGAGATTAACGTAATCAAATTTTCATGAGTGCGTAAGATGAACCCACTTTCGTTTATCCTCTAAAATTTTGTGTTGCAAAACCGACTACGTGTACTTCATAAATCTTGATAAAATATTTAAAAAGTAAATCTAAACAATTTGATAACCTAGTTCTATGTAAACCTATTTCACCCATAGAACTTCGTTCAGGCATAACTATGAGCCTAGCGAGAATGTAATTTGTGGAAGGGAAATTTAGTGTCCAGGCCCAATGTCGACAAAAACCAAACACATCAAATTTTCCAGAATTTTAACCATAATTTAACAACAAATTCTAACCAAACATTGAACCAACAATTTGACCAAATTCATTAACATTACTTAAGAATTGAAAAACAAATTAGTTATTATATTCTATTCAAAGACTATAATACAGACTTCGAGGAAATACGTATCACAAAGCTCACATACGACTCCATACAAATCAGAACGTATTAATTAGATAACTATATAGCAAAACACTTTTGACCCTCAATATATCCTAATTTGACCAACAGATTAACGTAATCAAATTTCAATGATTGCGTAAGATTTCAAAATCATTAACAAGCGTTACAAATATAATGCCTGGAGTACGTACCTAGGGCCTGGCGATGGATGCGACTTCCAGAGTTCGCGTTATGATGACTTTGCATTCAATAGCCGTTACCGACGCCGCCACTCCTGCTGCAGGGGTCGTTTTTGCAACTTCATTTTGTTACCTCCCCACCTGCATACGCTCCGTGTGATCCGGGTGCTCTCGTCTTTGCGTCGTTGCGGAGTTTAGGGAGAGTGTGTGTTGGACGTTGCTACCGTGTGGGCGTTGAGCGGTGAGCGGTGAGCGGTGAGCGGTAATATTTCAAATTTTTTTGACCGAATTTGTATTTTAAGAAAAAAAAAATCTAAAAATATATAAAATTTTGATTTGAGGGAATATTTTTGGAATATTCTCAGGAATAGTCGAATATTCTTGACTTATAACCGTGGATTTATTGACCCAAACCCGTGGAAATAAGGCTTAAATTCTCTGAATTTGGTTGGACTTGAGCTACAAAACTCCACAGTAAATGACATTTTGTTAATGTCAATAACTTTCTAAGGTAATAATTCTAAATGATTAGCACTCCAAGTTAGACAAATTGGCGAGGTTTGTTGTACATGTTGGAACTGATATAATTATATTTAATAAGTTGTGAAATAATATCACGTAAACAGTGAAGCACACAATCATAAGACTAACATATATCGTATGTAGATGAGGAGATATAAGGCATTCTAATGTGTAGCATGGTCTAGGATTCCTCCCTCCAGAATCTTCTTCACCTCATTGAAACTAAGAGTCGCTGCGTGGATGAAGAGGTCAGCATCCGGATCAAATTTGCAAACCAAAACTGTGATGAAGTATAGGTGCTTGCACGGACGGTATGGATCTCTCCGACCTAACGTAGAAATGGTTTTCTTGAACACTGGGCATGAGCAATCCGGGAATTTACTAATTGAAAGTCTATAAACTGCATCCGAATCCGACTCCAAGTCCACGATACATCCAAAACCAGGCTGCGGGATCATGGTCACCTTCAGAATTTTGGCCCGCATTGAGGTGGCAGACTCAATATTCTTCATGTGCTTTGAAGTCATTGCTGGAATGCGTTTCATGTTCTTCGATCTTCTTGACCTAGGGAACACGTCCGGCTTCTCGGGGACTGGAATATGGGACAAGTCTCTTGGTGGGGCAGCATTATTGAAAGTGCGATGCGTAGGAAGCTGTTCTTTTTGGGGTAGTCGGAAGCCCGCATTCTCCAACGCCTCCATTTCATCACGTGTGAGGTTAGTCCCTATCTTAACAGGCCATACTGAAGGAATAGGAGGTCTTTCCTCGCGTAGAGAGAATGGCTCAATCCACTTGCGACGATGACCCTTCACACACCTGTCAATATCATCCGCACAAAAAAAGAACTGATCTATTTTTCATGGCCCCTCTTGAGGCCCTTGCCATACTCCGGTGTAAGTTGGAGCTGCGATCGCCTTCCCCTTCTGAATAATTCGTGAGTCGCATCTTTTTTTACTCTTTCGCATGATACCCCAACAAGCCTTGGAGGAATTCTCCCTCAAACGGGCAATGTGCCACAACCTCTCGTCTACTTTAGTCTCCTGAACAGCGGTCACACGTTCAATACTAGGTCCAGCAAAAGAAGATGGTAATGTCTGTAGCTCCTCAAGTTCATCCTCTTCATGGATAGTACTCAGATCTTCAGCAAGGGCTCGGGTAACCCTTCTCCCAATTCGGGGACGTGAGTAGCACACGGTGTCAGGTCTGTGCGTTTCATCATCAGCTCCAATCGGAACATCAGCCTTACGTTTCTTGGAACCGAACACCTCAGCCCCCTCAAGGTGGGCGTCTCGGGTACATATCTTTTCAGCTCCTAGAAAGTCAGAAACCGCCCTTGTGAGGCTAGATGGATCGCCGGTTCGTCGAGCTTTATGAGCAACACGAAGTAATAGTTCTTCGGATGTTGGTCCACTACCACCTTTGCCACCCCCGTTGAAGTCGTGGTAACCCACCACTTGGAGGAAAGCACGAACGTAATCATCGACAGCAGCGACGTACAAGTCCCCACCCTTATTGCCGGACGCTTGCAACCATTTGTTATGGATAGATTGAGCAAGGTTACATGAAGGCATCTCCGCGAGCTCCTCTGCAGAATATTTATTTTCTTGCAATGTGTAAAGACATTTGACTTAATTAAAAAAAAATTGATCACAATATCCAGAGCGGGTTAGCCTTTCGTCACCGAAAGTCTGATCTAAAAATAGAATTTTTTAAAATTCAAATATTTTAAGATGTTATTCATGCAATTGTGAAAAAGAAAAAATAAATGATAAAAAAGTAATTAAAAGTTACGGATTTACTTGACATAAAAGCACGGTACGTAATTGCTACAGAGGTTGCGGACTCACCAGTTCCATGAAGCCACCCCATTGCCTGTATCGGAAGTGCCAGAATGCAAGCCAGTGTTCCAGGTGACCTAATCCAACCTCGGAGGTGGCCTGCGCCGACGCCCACCACGCTCGGATCGCCCAGTACCTTGTCTCCGCCTCTGCCATGGTGCGTGCGTCTTTGTATTGCTTACAAAGATGTCAATGTTGATCCTGCAGCTCGTGCACGATGTATTGTTTGGTGTGTTTCTCTAGGGATTGCGTCCAATGGAAGTAGCAAGTTCGTTTGCGGCCTTCCTTAGGCACTTTCGGGTCACCGGAGCCGTAAATGATCCGCACAGCATTGCAGTTGGCTTGCGCACTGTCGGCCATGAACCCTTGAAACTGCGGCGCTTCCACTCCGTTTCTGCCCATGACGTGGTTTAGGTTCTTCCAGAAGACGATTTGAGCTTCTCCATCTTCAGACTGGAAATCACAGCATGCAATAGTTAGAATTCGGCAGATTTTCGAGTCATAAACGTGGCACGCCATGGTGGTCCAGTTCTTGACACGCTTGACATGGTCGAACATCATCCACGCGTGGGACAGGTCGCTTGTGGGCTGCATACGACGAACAAGGTCAACGCCGCTTCCGGGACCGACCTCGGACATCTTGAAAATAAACACTTTGTCACTTTCATCTCCTTGCCCTGGGAATTGGTTACGTTGGATGTAAGCCCAGTTGCTGAGGCCTCAAAGCTTGGTGATCCCATCAAGAACACCTTATCTGCGCAAGTGCTTAAAAGTGGTAATACGATTCCTCACGCTCGGAGAGTTCAGTTCTTTACACTGATCGAAGATAGGTTCTAGTTCCTGGAGGGTGAGCTTGGAGGTTATAGGGTCACCTTCTTCACGGAGAAGTAAGTTTCCGAGCAAGTCCTTACTTGCCTCCATGACTATTTTAGACGTGGTAGCTTGTGGGTTACGTTCTACATGCTCCTCTATTAGCTCATCAATGATTTTACGTGCACATCTGTAGTCCCCGACTTTGACAGGATGTTCGTGGGTACCGATATGCACACACGCTCGCTCTTGACTCTCCTCTCCGAATACGTAAAAGATTTTAGAAGGGCATAGAGCAACACAAACGGGAGGTTCTTTGCAGATCTTACAGAGCAGTGTTGAAGAAGGAGGAGGCGCTTGGCCAACCGAGAATGGGTCCTTAGTGAAGCCTTCGAACTCCACCTCATTCACCGCGCTCTACGGTCGACGCGTAAGAAAACGCAGATTCCCATTGTGGCATTGAAGATGGCCTACACAGTTAGAGTAGCGGAAAGACAACCCGAGGTTGTTACTGATGTTAGTAGTCATTTTCCTGGTCCACACATGACCATCGTATCTTTTGTCCATCCATTCCATAGATTTTGCTACCTTGACAGCGGTAGTTGGCAAAACGGGAGGGAGAATGTAGAGGACATCACCGTTGAAAGTGGGAGGCAGGAAAGAGACGTTGTAAGTACGAATGGAATGGAAATCGATTTTTTTGAGTATAGTTTTGTTGCGAGACATACTACCTAGTCTACGGAGGGAAGAAAGAATGTTTTTGGGTTTTACGACTTTAGAGGCGAGAAAAGAGTTGGGGGTGGTTCTGAGACTGTGTTCAGAACCAGACGAGGGGGGGGGCTGATTTGATGATAGTCCACGAGACTGCATAGATGCTTTTCTTTCATCGTCAGATGAATCAGAAATATCGATTCGAACTTCGAGTCCGGGTTCGACCTTGACACGACGAAGAACAGGAACTTGAGTGGAGATGGTAGAAGAACTACGAGGAGTGAGGAGGACGGTGGTGGCGTTCATGACAGACTCTGTCATGCCGAACAGCCGATATTGTCCCGCCTGTAGCTTATACATTCTACAGTTAATGTCTAAGTCGACTGGTTCGACAAGCACGGAATACTGGACAAGATTAGTGTTTGGATCCAAGACATGTTTCTCTAACCAAATTGAGGACTCATCAAAACCGAAACGAATTGCTAGCCAAGATGGAGTGACTTCAGCCACTCCACCGACCCCAGGAGAAATGCAGACGGGAGGACTTAAGTCTTCAGACCTAATGGCAATGACGTCAGAAGCAGGAGGTAAGGGTGTGGAGGATGCCATGATAGACGTAGGCGAGGAAATCAACATCAACAAGTGCGCAGAGAAAGACAATCTCAGGTGGGTTTCGAATGTTCAAATACGAGATTTTGGTGTACGGTGTTGGCATAGGTATAGAATGCCTATTAGACGTAATTATTATAATAAGACATACAGCTACCGGATACATTGAATTGTGAGCATGACGGTTCAAATGCGCAGAACCAATAATAACATCATTGTCTGGACTGACAAATTGCCATTAAGTAGTTAGGATTAAATATAGTGGAGCCGTCAAAAAAATAAGTAGCGGTAATGTGTAAAGTGACGGCGGCCGTCGTTGTCAGATATTTACTAAGATAATAGATGCGATTAAGAGTTAACTTAGTTTGGATTGTCAGAAACATTTACAGCGAGATTTTAGGGAATTCGCAGTGTAAGATTAGGGTTTCTTTCCGTGTGGGGAACCTATATAATGGAGTTCTTACTCATAGTTCGACCTCTTCATTTGCAGAGGCAACACTTGGACTCGAAACATTGTACGTGTCTAAGTTATCTTAGTGGAAGCAGTATGGACGAATCTGCTAGCGGTAGTGAGAGAGGAAAGGAGCTAGGCCAGAGAAAGAAGAAGCGTCGGGGAGGTACAAAGTTTACTAATTCTAAAGCGCAGAGGCGGAGCGCTTTGCGGAAGCGCGATGGGACAAGCTGTAGCGGCGATGATCGGGAGCCTGACGCATACGATCTACTGATCGACGATGATGTGCTTCCGCCATTTAGGCGGACTATCAAGATGCGCTCGCTGAACCTCGACAGTGTGCCAGAGAGTGTGGGGACGGACGAAGGTGAAGAAGATGAGGACGAAGAACGTAGCAGGCAATTCAAGACGTCTAGCGAGACTCCTTGCGTGGGAAGGCATGAAGATGGAGGTGTGGACCTTACACATGAGGTAATAAAGAAGTCTATGATACAATTATGTGTGTTTTTGTAAATGTCTGCATATTCTTGACTACGTATATGGCTTAGTAACAGAATCGGTTGTATTTAGGATCGAAAAGGATCGGAAGAGGAAGACGATGCAACGTCAGATAAAGCAGCAACTTCTGAAGAAAAAAGGGTCATCGATATTGGCGATAGAGCAGAAGACTCTTCTCTGCCGGTGACAGAAGATGAGTTAGCGGATGGATTTGAGACAAGCGTCGAAGATTTAGAGGAGGTACATGAGAAACCCTACTTCCTCATTTACTGGGAGGACTTGGGGCTGATCAAGTATACTGTCAACGAGACTTCTTTCTGCAATATAAGGATACAATACTGAGTAATATATCCATAGAATGCAAACATGGTCTTGATAGTGGATTGAATTTTGCGTGACATGCGTATGGAAATGTATGAGAGTAGGATGCGATTATATGTGTTTATTGGAAATTTTTAAACGAGAGTCTGATGATTTGTATTTGAATGTTAAAATCAATGAGCATTCGCTTGCTTTGTTGTCATACGTAGAATTCATCGTAATGTCGTTCGCACTACCTTAGTGCGGTAATAAATAATGGATACATTGTATCCTAAAATTAATCGCAAAGTAAGTAATGTAAAATTGAACTAAATATTGGATCTAGTAGTGTAAGTTGCCGAATCATGGCCGTCCGATGGCAGCACCATGGCAGCAGGTTGCCAGCCCCATGGCAGCTTTTTAGCCCTCCGATGGCAGCGCAATGGCCCAATGAAAACTGGCCAATGAATTTCTGGCAGGTGCCTTTAATAACTGGCAGAGGTGCGGCCAAACTGCGCCTACTTAATCCGCACAGAGTGACGTGGGACGCCCTCCATCCGCCGAACTGGCAGTCCGATCATGTCGGCTGTTCCGCCGAGCTTTCTCTCCGATGAAGTTATCGGCATCTTCCTGGACGAATGCAGGGCACTGCGGAGCTTCTGCCTGGCCATGGATTCGGCACGATCCAAACTAGCGCCGCCCTTGCCTGCACCTGACATTATGCACTACCCGCCGTGTTGGATGGATCCGCGTAGTTTAGAGCTCGGCAACATTGTATTTTTAGGAATTGTCAGGTGGCTGACAAAAAGTGTTGCCAGAGAGATTGTCTCACTCAAAATAGAATGGAAAGTGAAGATGCTATGACTTGTTTTTTGTGGTCGACTTTTGATGTAGAGAAATCTTATCGGTTCTAGTTCATCCCGGGCCTCCAGTTGCTTCTCAAGTGTTAGTGATTTTTGAATTTTCAGTTCGGGTTGGAGAAAGGACCTGCAATTGCTCAAGTGCGGAAGGAGATGGCGAGATTGGGAGAAGCAGACGATGTTACGAATCAGTTAGAAGAAGAGAACGTCGAGGTTGATCTTCAGAATGTGAGTACGCAATCCTCCGAGTCCAGCTTGTTCGCGGAGTTCTACACGGAATATTACAGAGCCCACTGTTGTCCATCCAAACGAGATTCAATCAAAACTCGCGCCGAATTGGAGGCATTCTACTTGAATAGGTTTCAGGTGAGTATGACATCCATGAACGCCCAAAACTTCTTACTCTGCTGTGGTGACACTGGAACTTCGGGCCATCTCTGATCAGCATGTTCGTGCTCATGGTGGCCGTGTTCATCGTCTATTCGTCATCGTGGTGGCCATGTTCATCGTTTTTGGATCTGCTTTTGATTGTGTTCCTCGAAGGTCTGCACGCACATGGTATCAGAAGTGGCACCAGTTCGGTGCCTCGTTACCATCTCTGATCCGCACGTTCTTCCTCGTGGTGGCAATGTCCATCGTCTGTTCGTCATCGTGCTGGCCATGTTCATCGTTGTTGGTCCTGCTTTTGATTGTGTTGCTCGAAGGTCTGCACTCACATGGTTACAGAAGTGGCACCAGGACGGTGCCTCGTTGCCATCTCTGATCCGCATGTTCGTCCTCGTGGTGGCAATGTTCATCGTCTGTTCGTCCTCGTGGTGGCCATGTTCATCGTTGTTAGTCCTGCTTTTGATTGTGTTGCTGGAAGGGGAGCCCTGTCTGCACTCACATGGTGACAGAAGTGGAACCAGGACGGAGCCTTGGAGCCCAGTGTGATCAGCATGTTCGTCCTCCTGGTGTGCATGTTCAACGTATGTTCGTCCTCGTGGTGGCCATGTTTATTGTTGTTGATCCTGCTTTTCATGGTGATGCTCGAAGGGGAGCCCTGTCTGCAGTCACATGGTAACAGAAGTGGCACCATGAGGGAGGCTTGGGGCCCCGTGTGATCAGCATGTTTGTCCTCCTGGTGGCCAAGTTCATCGTCTAATCGTCCTCGTGGTTGCCATGTTCATTGTAGTTTGTCCTGCTTTTGATTGTGTAGCTCGAAAAGGAGCCCTGTCTGCACTGACATGGGAACAGAAGTGACACCATGAGGGAGGCTTGGGGCCCCGTGTGATCAGCATGTTCGTCATCGTGGTGGCCTTGTGCATCGTCTGTTCGTCCTCGTGGTGGTCATTTTCATCGTTGTTGGTCCTGCTTTTGAGTGTGTTGCTCACAGGGGAGCACTCACATTGTAATTTGAGTGGGCTGGATGTCTGTTATTGGAACTGGTGGTAGTGATTTTGGGGGAGAAATGAGCCTTGCATGGCACTCGGGCCTGACCTTGCGTGGTGGACGAGGGCCCGGGGCGCTGCCTCTCGATTCATTTTGAGTTTGAAATGCACGATTTGCTTGCCCTGTTCATCCTTTTTTGTCCTGCTATTCGTTCTCTTTGTGGAAGTGAGGCCCTCCTGGTGGCCAAGTTCATCGTCTATTCGTCCTCGTGGTTGCCATGTTCATCGTAGTTTGTCCTGCTTTTGATTGTGTAGCTCGAAAAGGAGCCCTGTCTGCACTGACATGGGAACAGAAGTGACACCATGAGGGAGGCTTGGGGCCCCGTGTGATCAGCATGTTCGTCATCGTGGTGGCCTTGTGCATCGTCTGTTCGTCCTCGTGGTGGTCATTTTCATCGTTGTTGGTCCTGCTTTTGAGTGTGTTGCTCACAGGGGAGCACTCACATTGTAATTTGAGTGGGCTGGATGTCTGTTATTGGAACTGGTGGTAGTGATTTTGGGGGAGAAATGAGCCTTGCATGGCACTCTGGCATCGAAGTGGAGCGCTGCCTGCCAGCCTTGCGTGGACGAAGGCTGGGGGGGCGCTGCCTCTCTATTCATTTTGAGTTTGAAATGCACGATTTGCTGGCCGTGTTCCTCCTTTTTTGTCCTGCTGTTCGTTCTCTTTGTGGTAGTGAGGCCCTCCTGGTGGCCATGTTCATCGTGTATTCGTCCTCGTGGTTGCCATGTTCATCGTAGTTTGTCCTGCTTTTGATTGTGTAGCTCGAAAAGGAGAATTATGTCTGTGACGACATGGGAGCAGTGACACCATGAGGGAGGCTTGGGGCCCCGTGTGATCAGCATGTTCGTCATCGTGGTGGCCTTGTGCATCGTCTGTTCGTCCTCGTGGTGGTCATTTTCATCATTGTTGGTCGCTTTTGAGTGTGTTCTTTCATGGGGAGCACTCACATTGTAATTTGAGTGTTTGGATGTACATTATTGGAACTGGTGGTAGTGATTTTGGGGGAGAAATGAGCCTTGCATGGCACTCTGGCATCGAAGTGGAGCGCTGCCTGCCAGCCTTGCGTGGACGAAAGGCTGGGGGGGCGCTGCCTCACTTTTCTTTTGGTGTACGAAAAGAATTATTTGCTGGCCTTGTTCATCGCTTTTGGTCCTGCTGATGGTAGTCTTGGTCGAAGTGGAGCATCCAACCTTTTGTACCATCTAACAGCCACTGTTTGGGCGTGATTTGGTTGATAAAAGCGTTTGGGAAGATGTGCTCCATTGTTGGGTCTCGGTTGTTAATTATTTGGGTCCAATCTGAGCCCTAATTGCAAGCGTGGAGGTCTTTCTGGAACTTATTCTGCTTCAAGAATCTATCATGCGCCATGAATTGTGCTGAAACATTGGTCTATGGTTATAGGTGTATTACATTTGTAAATTTGAGCTTCGTCCTATTAAACTATATTAATTTTCTATGGGGTGGATAATGTTCAATGTTGATGAACGCTTTCATGATATTGACATATCTTTGGTTTTGTGTTGTTTCCCAGGTTCCGTTGGAGCAAACAAATGTTGATCTTGAAGAGAAATCTGATGCTGATAGTGACTTGTCAATTCTGAGAGATAGTGTCATGGCTTACGTAGAGTCTCGACGTCTAGTGATCCCATTATCATCGGTTCCCGAGACTCCACCTCCGACCTCCCCTGTCCGTCAGACATCACGTGTTGACGTTGATCGGGTTGCTCGTGCGGTGAACATGCGAACTAAATTGAATGACGCCAAAACTAGACGTTCTCAAGCGAAAACATTAGCTAGAATTGCCCCAAGACGCTCTCCACGTCTCGCCGCGAAATTACACTCATCTTAATTGTATCGGTTTTCGATCTGAATTATTAATCATGTACTTCATTATACAGCAGATTTGTCTTATTAATTTTATTGCATTGATAATCTGATGTTTTCTTATTTTTTCCGGTGTTGTGTTTTATTTGGTTTCTATATTGCCAGATGAACTTAGCTCAAGACCAGACCGATGAAGATGATGAAAGCACCCCGCCTCTTCAAAATTCTCCACAAACTCTCTCGATCGAAGGTGATGAACACTTTCGTGAAACTGTCCCAGAAGCTAATAACATTCGCAGTGATCTCTCGAAAGCAAGGCCTACCGATAATCAGCTTCAACTTAGAGTCGTGCACGATCAGGACGGACTCGACGCTATTTCCGAAGATGAAGACACTCCATTGCCTGGGAGTGTCAATGTTGGGATTGTCCATATGCCAACTCATCTGCAAGACAAAGATCCAGATTGGAGTGCAAATGAAATGAGGATGCTGCACAAAAGTGATTCCATCGCGATCATTAACAGGTTTCGGTTCAAACCTGTTAAAAAATCTCGCATGCTAATTCCTTTGTGTCGTCTCGTCTGCTATCCTAAGGTTCGTCCGATATCGGAACAAGACGTGAGAAAGTTGGAGAACGAATTCAACAAAGGCTATCGAGAAGGAGATCGCGTGATGTACGTTTCTCCCTTCGATAGGAAAGGGAGAGAGAAACTGGTTTCTGCCGAAGATGCCCTGTGGACAAATCCTCTCTGGAAAGCTGCAAATGAAGAGTTCGAGACGATGTTGAAGTCTGACCCTGATCTTCAACATCTCAGTGACAAGTACTATTATGTGTACGAAGGTAACCACCGTGTTACCGCATGGATGCGTCACATTGAAAGGTATCACAAAATGGATCCTTCGTGGTACATTTCAGTCGACTGCATCGTTCTCGATGCTCGGGGAGAGAGCAATCTCCTCTTAGACGCCATGAACGACATCAATTGGTAAGAACTTGTCACATGCACTCGAATCTTTTTCTTTGTATTCTATCTTTTCGATATTTATCAATTCTGATCTTATTGTGTAGGTCTACCGAACATGACCATGTTGAAGATGGTCTGTGTGCAAAATTGCAACGTATGAGAAAATTTGGAAAATTGAAACTCGAGGACTTCAAGGACCTTATATCCCCGGAGGATTACAGAATTTGCCAGAACGCCAAAGCAAAAAAAGAAACTTGGTACCCGGTTACACTTGACGTTTTCGTCAAATTTTTGTATGCGGTACGTCCATTTTCACTTGCGTTATCTAATTAATTTGCTTTTGGAAAATTCCCACCTTCTTACTAGAATTGTTAATTTTTACAGCGAAGGTTAGCGAAAGCATCGGACGAGGCTGAAGCAAATTATTACGCCACTGTCCCTAAGGACAAACAAATAGGGTCGGGAGTATGGAGTGCCATGGATAACGCCATCAAATCAGAAATCAAATCGATTCGTGGCAAGAATTTCGACAAAATGGTGGCTGTCGCCAACAACAAACTTGGGAAAGTATTCCCAAAAGAGGTATAGTTCGCTTTCTATTCGAATTCAATATAATCCTAATCGTCTTTTTGCTCTATATCTCATTTGCTCTTTGTCATTCTCCCTCATGTGCAGATATACTCTCACTATAGCAACAACCACAAACCGGATATGACAATTGATCGTTTGCAAATGGTAGCCACCACAAACGTTCACTTCGATTTCAAGGGAAAGTGGCTGCAATGGTGGAACTCGTCATCCGAAGTTCGTCGATCTGTTCATTTTCCAGAGGAACGCCCTATGAAAGATAAAACATTGGTTGCTTTCCTTCATCGCGCATCTCTCTGGGCACAGGTAACTTAGAGCTTCTCAATGTGATTTCAGAATTATTGCCCTTACGCTATCTTATTTTCTAACAATATTTCTGCTTCTCCAGTTAGAGCAATCCCTCTCAACTGAATTGGAGAAACTCGTACAAGATGAAAATCTAAACATTCAATGGAATGATGATGTCTTAAAACCATCTGAATATGTCGAAAAGTGGAGGTTGCTATTATGGGAGAAGGCATTTGGGAACTACCTTTCTCTTAATGCAAGCCCCAGGTTCATTAAAGGCTCCGACCTTCAAAAGATTGGTGGTGGCAAAGTTACAATAAAACGGCTTTTATTCCGGTATGCATTTCCATTGTCTTTCTAATGTTTTTTACTTTTGTAAAACATTCAATTCTGTCATTCTAATTTATGCTCTTGAATGTAGGTACTTGAAACAAGAGCTTGTTGCCAAAGGAGCACTAGCTTCTTGGTCCATTCCGGTAGAGTTCGAAGACAACTCCGTGTCAAACGATCCATCCACGTTCTTCAGCGGAGAGCAACAGAGGCGCTTTACTACAACACAATTACTGACTGGCGGTTGGTTTCTCGAGTGTCAGGATAACTACGTGCATAAGGAGGAGAAGCTTCTTCTTCGAAACCTCGATGCAAGCGCTGTGGGCACCGCACCTACGGAGATTAACATCGACGATGACGATGAGGACTTCTCAATTCTTCCAGGCGCACCTGCCCCAGTCACTTCTCCTCCTTCAGCTCAACCGCTCAAACGTCGAGCCAACAGAAAGCGACGCAACGCTCTAGCGGAGCCTGTACTAGATCTTGATGAAGAATCCCAAGACATTGCTCCCCTCGCAGAAGACATTCCAGGTCCAGAAGAAGCTGATTTGACTCAGGCATCAGATGGTGCAACCAACAATGCAGGTAGACGCCGTCGACAATTGACTCAAATCTCTGCAGGCGCGCTTACGAATGCAGGGTCCCCTCCTCAATCTTTCACAGCCGACCACAACTCCGGAAAGAAGTTTGCCTCACTCCCCTTTCTTGACCCGAAGCTTGTTGGAGACTGCTTGTCTTCTGAGATTACGATAACTCTCCCAATGTACTTGGAAAAAGGGGATATCGGAGCTTCTGTTCAAAAGGCAGCTCATGAAACAAAAGACTGGGACGCGCAAGTCATGGACATCATCAACCACATCAAAAAGGTATTACGTTATAAATCTTTTATTACAATTTTTCTTCTAAGCCTTCTTTTTTACAAAATGTATAACTTATTCTGATTTGCACAGATTGGCAAGGACAGGAAGTACCCATGTAAGGAGATGGGCACGAAACACCCGCATCCTGGTATTGATCTTATATACGCAGACGTTCCCGAGTCCTTACCCGTGCCCGACGTGTCTCCTGTCGAAATCCCTTCATGGAACAAGCGAGAGAAAAGCTACTTCGAGAGTTTGTTATTTTTTGCTTTCTACAACTTAACGGACGAGGGTGCCGTACTTGTAATGCACCCAAAGGACCGTCGAGTCGAAAAAGCTCTAGATGCCGAGTCGAAGGCTTTTGAATTCAAGATGGTGCGTGATTGGTGGGGATATAATCCTATGCCAATGGCTTCGTCGAACCCTAACGTGAAAACGGTAAAGTCTTTATTATACATTCTAATTATCATTCAGTATTATTTATAACATTTTTCAAAATCTATCTGATGGATTAAATTTTGCAGACTCACAACTTCCACATTAAGGTCTTTGTTCGGAAGTCTTTCGCCAACAGATTCTCCATAAGACAGGTTGCGAAAGAGTATGCAGGTGTGCCCATTCTTCCCGACGAGGAGGACCATGTTTTCAATTTTGCGAGAATGAATCCATTCGTAAGAAGGAAGACGGTACTCCGTGGCGTGGCTCGCGAGAGAAGGATCCATCCTTTATCCAATGTTTTATTGATTCTCTCACAGACGAGCGTGGAATCGTCTTTGACTGGAGCCCTAGTACAGGTAATTTGTTGCTAATATCCACTCTCATTTGACTCCAACTCATTATTGTAGTTCTGATGTTGGTTTTTGGTATGTAGGTGCTTCGGTGATTGCCTACGCGCGATCAAACCGTCATCTCATTGCTGTTGAAGCTGATGAAGAGATATTTGACGGCCTTTTATCGGCATACGTGGATGGTACGGCTCTGGAGGAAGAAAGCGGCGATTCCGGACCTGTTTATGACTACGACAGTGACACTTCTGAACCGCTTCAGAAGAAGCAACGCCCAACATTTTGTGCGTACTTATCTTTTACCTTCTCCTTTCTATTCACACCTTCACTTGCTACTAATTTATTCGTACTGACTTTTTCTGTACTTTTAGAATCGCAGGTTCAAATCGACGCTTGATCGGCGTCGGAAGTCTCTACAGCAGTCCTCCGCAAACTTTCACCCTGCCATCTTATGCGGAGCAGATAGCACAGGAATTTGTCGTTGCCCCTTCTCCCGTCTTATCGGACAGTAGTAGACGTCGACGCTTTAGCTCGAGAGTGCTTGCGTTTATAGACGATGAGGCTGATCAGTGCGACCAACACTTTAATGGTCGTTCACCATCAGCCTCGTAGGTGTTTTTATTTTCCGGGTTTGGTTTGAATTACATAGGGTTATATAGTTCCCACACGACATTGATCGTACATGTGGTTTTATTATACGTTTTTATATCTATATATGTCGTTTGACTGTTAATCATGAACGTTTAAGGCATTTTTAATTCATATCTAGATGTTTAAGTTTCAAACCCAATGCACAATAAAAGTTTCAAAATGTTTCTTTATTTGTAATTCGAGTAATTGAATCTTGACAATGTTGGTAGGGGCTAGAGTCCACTATTTGTATAGCTCAGGATAGCTGTTTAAGGACGCACTGCAACGCTCAAACGAGACCGAGGAGAATCGAACTCGGACCACTACAATGCAACGTGAATGTCTTTCTCTACACTTTACAAGGAGAGACCAGAAGACGACCTCTAGTTCTAAATTCCAGATTATATAATCCGAAGCACTTACATATATTTCTGACAAGTGTAATAAGAAATTGATGACGTCAGCCCTAATTAGTCTTCAAATATTAGAATCGGTAAAAGAAACTTATTGATTACCTAAGTGCAAGCCACAAGTAGGAGTTTAGATTTTGTATATGATTTGAATTGTATTCGTTACACATCATGGATTTAGGACCAAGAACCACGGTTTTGGGTACTTTTATGCCCATAAAAAAACCATTTCGAAATTTCATACCCACCCATTCCATGGTAATAGGGCCATTAACTTTCAAATTTATTTCTTCTTACCGCTCAAACTTTACCGCTCAAACTTTACCGCTCACCGCTCACCGCTCACCGCTCAACGCTCACACCGGTGGTTTCCCCAGTATGTGTTCAGGTGTTTTCAAAGCTCCACCGCTGCAGAGGCCGTCGCTAAACCGTTCACTGTCCGACGATGTCGTTTTTTCCTTACTGAGCTGAGTTCCGTCAGTGCGAGTGCGAGCGCTCCTGGTTTTGAAGTTCGTCGTTGTCCACCCCGCAGACTGCTTGATTTCTGTGAGTCGTCGACTCGATGAGTCTGTAGAGCGCTAAGTGGAGGAGTCTTCGAGTCGGTGAGTCGCTGAGTCGTGAGAGTCGTGAGGCGGGAGTGCTGTGTGACAACTGTTGTATCGAGAGTGCTGTCTCGAGAGTCGGTGTGTCGCTCAGTCTACACTGTCTCGGAGTCGAGGAGTCGTCCTCCCTCTGAAGTCGCTGTCTCGTGAGTCGGCTTCCTCTGTCGCGGGAGTTTTGTGTGGGGAGACCGCGTCTCGGTAGTCGGTGAGACGGTCAGTATTTAGAGGAGGAGTCGTGGAGTTCTTGAGGGACTTAGTCGTTTGTCGCGAGTGCTGTGTTGGGAGGGCTTTGTCGGGAGTGCAGGGAATTATGTGTCGGGAGAGCTCTAAGTCCTGAGACCTGTGAGTGCAGACGCCGGAGGTTAGTGGCACAGTGCAAGAGAGGACTTAGTGACCAGTACTAACTATTGCTGACATCAACTGTACAATTTGCTGCTGTCTTGGTTCGCTCAAGCGTGGATGCCCACGCCTTTTTCCTTTGCTGTTACGCACTCCGGAGGTCTCTAAACACTCCTTTTCAATTTTTCCTTCTGTTTTGCTTGTTAGTTTTGTGGGCTTAGTTTTTGAAGGGTATATGTACTCCCATTGTCCTATCTACTCAGCTCTGTTTCATTGTGCTAAAGATATCCTCATTCCCCGCCTCCACCTGTCTTGTCTTTTTGAGTTACCATAGTCTTGTTAATGGGAGAGGTAGAAATGGCCGCAAGTGGCGGAGGGAGTGCGGATGCGCCTTCCCGGCAGTGCAGGAGTGTTTATGACACAGGTGTGAATTGCAAGGGAGATGACACTTGCAATCTGAGAGTGAAAGAGGTGGATACCTTGTATAAGAAGACAGATCCGAAGCAACCGTATGCGACAAGGAGCTTGAAACCTACACCACCAGCAATAGAGACGGGCACATCAGGAGGTACCGAAGCGCGTATGGAGTCAAAGAGAGGGAAACGCAAGAAGAATGGAGGAGGGCAGCAGCAAATGTGGACCAAGAAATTCCTGCGGAAGAAGAACGGAGGGTTTGAAGAGCAGGAAACAATTTCGATGTACCTGCGGAGTGCAGATACAGTGATCGATGTATCGATCAAATCGCCAGCTAAGAGGAAGAAGACAAGCCGGCGCCAGGGAAAAGTCAGTGGCTGTGCCACCTCCACCGGACCAGCAATTGTTGGCAACCAACAATGCACAGGTTCCTCCGAAACTATGCAGGAGTTGCAACAGTCAGGAGGCTCAAGGAAGAAGAACGACCCGGCGATGGTCATTCATCTCGTGGACGACAACGGTGATAACTCGGCGAGGACGCACTTGCTAAAAAGCAGCAGCAGAAGGTCCGGGACGGAGATAGCACGAAGGAGTCTGCAGCAGCAGTACCTGGAAGCAGATAAGCAGCCGGTTCAACAGGGGACAATCGCAACATGTTCAGTAGGCGGCCAAGGTATGAAACATCGTAACTTTTGCTAAACATCATGTGCGTTTCATGAATTCTGTTAATATATTAGTACATGACGTTTTTCGGCTCTCATGCAGGGTTCAGCTTCCAAAGTGTACACGAACAGAATGCAGAGCATGCGGACGACCCAATTCCACACAATGCGGATGGCGGGATTCCACAATTTGCACAGGACAGAGATGAAGTACCAGCCGGGGATGTCACCAACGGAAGTGCTCATGAGGGTGCCCCGAGTGCTGTAGAATGCACAGTGTCCTTGGAAGAGCCGTCGTTGAAGGTGTACGCCACTTCCTCGAACGCAATGGCGATCACCGAGGCTGTACTGATTGGCTATGACGACACCACTCACCGAGGCGCGCAGCACGAAGTGGTTTGCGGCAGGGCGTCTACAACTGTGGAAAACGCACTTCCAATTCCACCTGAACCATCATTCATTTCAAATATTGAAGTGACTAACGTGGGTACGATGGGCGCAGGGGAATTTGGTTTGATTTCAGGACCTGTCAATGAAGCAGCGCCCACCTCAGGGGGGATTGAGTTCCCCCATGCCGATGCAGATATGGAGAGCCATTTCGTCGCAGCTGTTGTTGAGAACGGAAGCCCAATTCAAGAGCCAGATGCAGAGCAAGGGAGGTCAATGACAGCGAGTCATGCACAGATCGAAAGCCAACAAGCACCGACTCCTGCACTTATTCGGAGCACTTCCACACCGCCTGATGCAGAGACAGGAAGCCCAATTACGACAGCGCCGGTTGTACTTGGGACTGAATTCCCTCAAAGTGATGGAGATAAGCACAGCCCGGAGCCTCAGACAGAGAAGAGGCCATGTCAGCTAACGGTTGCAGATTGCTTGGCCGAGTTTAGGGTACGATCACGAAGCCCATCTCCCATTCCCCTTTCTCAAACGCAGGTTACTCCTAGCTCGAGACCACCACGACAAAGCAAGCCGCGGAGACAATCCTCTCCACCACCTATGACATTAGTGCCTGTGGTGTCGCCAAGTAAAACCGCGTTAAGGCAGCGAAGACTAAGGAAGAGCCAAAGCTGTACCTGGACGCCATCCTGAGCAAGCTGTCACCAACAGAGCAAGCGAAGTACCTCAGGGCGAAAGCGGAGGTAAGTGACAACGGTTCCTAATTTCTTTCCTATTTAGACAGCTGATTTCTTTCCTGTTTAGACAGCCACTGCATGTAGTCGAAATATGTGGTTGTGTAGATTAGGTTCCTCCTGCACTAACAGTTCACGTACATGCAAATACAGATGCTGGAGGAAAAGTTGGGAGGAACTGGAGTGCGAGATGGCCTTCCTGGCGCTGTCCAAGTCGGTGATAAGTCGAGGAGTAAAAAGAAGGACAAGATGCCGGATGACGACACAAGGACGGAAAGTCCACAGCTGTCCAAGAAGGAGCTAAGACGGCAGAAGAGGGCGGCCGAGAAGCAAGCCGAAATGGAACAGATAGAGAAGGCAATGCGGGATTTGGCGAAAAAAAAGGCGGCACTCGAGGCTGAAGGTAAGAAGAAACACAAAGGTGAAGTGCCCTCACCTCGAGAGAGCAGCAAGGGCCAAGCCTCTAAGCGGTCTTTGCATACAAAGGAGGCATCGAAGGGCCTCAAGGTAAGCCAAATCCCAGCGACGAGGATGAACACCAATTCCATAGAATCCTTAGCAGTAAGTTTGCCTAGCGAGAGCAATATAATTAGCGATGTGCATTCCATAGGCATGTGGGATACAGTTAAGGACGTCCCTCCATGCGAGGTTAATGAGTTGGGCCAGCCAATAGGGACGTTCTGGAAACACATGCAGAGTTACACACATGCGCGAGCTCCCTGGATTTTTCCATGGGACGTATCATGGCCGCATCAAGACAAAGCACTCAAGAGAGCTTTTGCGAGTAGAGTCCAGTCCTTGTATCCGGGGAAGTATGACATAGACTATGTATTAGAAGATGTAGCGACCAATATTAGGCAGAGGAGACAGAGAACTAGGAATCATATGAAGAGACATAACTCAAAAAAGTATACCCCCATCGCTCATGGTCTTACAGTCAAGGCCTGGAATAATATTTGGGCCTCCATTTCTAACCGATCATACCAGGAAAAATCTAACAAATGCAAAGTAGCCGCGGATGCAAGGACTGAGCGAATGGGATATACTCACCGACTCGGTTCGCTGGGAGTGGCAGGTTTGATAAAAAAATTTGTAAGTATTCAAATAACTTTTGCAATTCCAGTTTTGATTTCAATGAATTTGTACCAATTTGATAGAGTGTGAAAATCTGTGAAGTAGGATTATCTGGGACCGTAGTACTACATGATTGTAACCGTTAACTTTTGACAGTACGTTAGCTGCAAATGTTCTGTTTTCAGCTTTGATATGCGATGTTCTGACTCCGGCTCTAGGAAGACGAGTTCAAGCGGGTGCCCACGGAGGACGAGGTCGCTATAGGGAAGCGTGATGGAATTCGGAGCCTCTTCGAAATGACTCACAGGCGGTACAACAGGAAGGCAGGGGAGCCGGACAGAGTTCTCGCGATAAACCAAGCAGCCGCGTCGAAATCGGCCCAAAAAAAGCATCAGTCTCTGGCGTCAGCTGACACGGACGAGGAGAGCGCGAGGACCTCATCAGATGATGAAGACGAGGGTGAGGCCTCTAAGGAGGAGAAGTCGTGCGGATCAGGTTCCTCTAAAACCGCCAGCAGCGAAGAGGACGGACAGGAGGACGTCGAGGAGGCCGAAGCTGAGTTCAAGGCCAACGATTCGGAGGAAGACGAAGGAAATCAGAAGGAGGAAGTAGGGTCATCGTCGGAGGACGCTAGTGCAGATGATCGCGACTGAATCGCCATGTGATAGACGAATTCCCATTTTGTGAATCTGTAATATCCACGTACCAAAATCACAGCCTTTCGTTACTCACAGATATAAGGCAGAAGAATATCATCGCCAATCTATAATTCCTTAGAAATTCTTTTATTAGTAAACATAAATCTATTTCAGATTTTCATGTGGGCTACTTTCCCGTTCTCTTTTCACCTATTCACTGATTAATTTTCCCAAAAACGAGTAATTACTGAAATCTCTAAAAGTTACCAGTGCGGGCAAAAAAATTCACTTCGTTCTCAATTAACGCAAGGGTAAACTATTTTCCTCACGAGTTAAAACACTCAGCATCCCGGATAGAAGTTACATATGTCGATGACCGATGATGCAGAAGTGGGCCCCCACTCCCCTGCCACGTGCTTTTTTTGCTCACGGGAACACGAATTGTCCGGGAACGAGTAGTACCCAGCAGGGATTTTCCGTGTAACGGATGCTACACCCCAACGTAGCTTGTTAAATAGCTACGAACGCCTGTCACGAAAACGACAATTTCGGGGGACCAAATTCAGAGTGCTCCAGTGTATTTAGCTACGATTTTGCCGTAGCCCTTAGTGCAGAAACCTAGTAGTGTAATAACCAAAAAAACAATTACGTTAAACAAGGAACCCCCTTAGACGATGATTGAAACAAAGCCGAAAAAAGTTATTAATACCTCTGAAGAAAGACCTCGATTGTCCCAGTCGTCATCGGACGCACTACTCGCCATGTAGAGCGGTCACACCCTGATTTCAGCTCCGTGAATAAGCTATACAACATGACAAAAGATACAAATAACCATTAGAAAAAATGAGCACGCAAACATGAAACCTCAAAACATGCTGAGAAAAACCTACGGAAGTAGTATTTAGCTCGACTGGACTTGATTTCCTACCTAATATACTAGTTTAAAAAATATCATTTGACATCAGCTGTGGACATAGCTCGAAACAATAACTTAAACAAATACCGTGCATTTAGAAGGCATCGACCTAAACAGATCGCGTTTACAAGGCACAAATGTAAACCATCTCGATTAGGAGACATCTACCTAACCACTGCGTCTATTAAAGATCAACCTAAACACTGCGTTTACCATACAGCGACCTAACCACTGGCTCAAGTTGGGTTCGACCTAAACATTCCCTGTTTAGCAGGCAGCGACCTAAACACTGCGCTGAAAATAAAGGCGACCAAACACTTCGTGCAGATCAGAGAGTACTTACAACTGTGCGTTTAGGAGGCAGCAACCTAAACACTGCGTAAAACACGCAGAGACCAACTAAGTGCTCTTAGCAGGCAGGGACCTAGTCACTCATTGAATAGCAGGCAGCGACCTTTACACTATGTTCAACGCAATACACACCGCGTATTTACCAGGCACCGATCTAATATCTGTGCGTTAAGCAGGTAGCGACCTAATCATATTGCATATAACAAAATTGACCTTACAATGTGCGTTTAGCAGACACCGACCTAAACAATGTGCGTTTAGCAGACAGCGACCTAAACAATGTGCGTATAGCAGACAGCGACCTAAACAATGTGCGTTTAGCAGACAGCGACCTAAACAATGTGCGTTTAGCAGACAGCGACCTAAACAATGTGCGTTTAGCAGACAGAGACCTAAACAATGTGCGTTTAGCAGACAGCGACCTAACCAATGTGCGTTTAGCAGACAGCGACCTAACCAATGTGCGTTTAGCAGACAGCGACCTAAACAATGTGCGTTTAGCAGACAGCGACCTAAACACACTAGGTTATATAGACATCGACGTTTACAGTGTGCGTTTACAGGTGTGACAAACTGACGAACACAATGTATTTAGGCGACATTGGCCTACGCTGCATGTGCGTTTAGCGTGACAAATGAGCTAAAAAGCGCATTAAGATGGGAGAGTCAAAACCACTCCGTTTATGAAGTAGCGACCTAACACTGTGTTAAACAGGCATCGACGTTTACACCATGCGTTCAGCGGGTAGCGACCCTAAATCTATGCGATTAGCAGGCAGCAACCTAAAGCTCTGCGTTTAGCAGACTGCGACCTAACAGCTGTGCGTTTAGCAGGCTGCGACCTAAAATCTGTGCGTTTAGCAGGCTACGACCTAAAATCTGTGACTTTGGCAGGCTGCGACCAAACACCTGTTCATTTGTCTGGGACCTGAAAGCTGTGGGATTAGCAGGCTGCGACCTAAAAGCTGTGCGTTTAGCAGGCTGCGACCTAAAAGCTGTGCGTTTAGCAGGCTAAATAGAAAATACCAGATTTTGGGACCTAAATGCACACCCATCGACCTAAATGCACACCCATCGACCTAAATGCACACCCATCGACCTAAATGCACACCCATCGACCTAAACGCACACCCATCGACCTAAATGCACACCCATCGACCTAAATGCACACTATGATTCTAGTATTTCTAGGAAGGTAAAATGAATCCCGCGGGGAAGTCGCAAAGAGCAAGAGAAAAGAACAAATCAATTGCGCATGGAATTGCAATTGCGTATGGAAATGGCGAACCTGATACACATCACCAAGAAACCCTAGCTTACTGACGAACACCTTGGAACACAGACCGAATGCAAGAGCAAATTGATGAGGAGATTGTGAGAGCATGTTATTGCTCTCTTTTGATGTTATTGTTTATTTGTTACTTTTATGAATGAATTGTTAATTAGCAAATGTCATTTTGAAGTAGATTGGTGAAATTAAGATAATTAAGTTTTGAATACAATATGCATGTTTGAGGATGGTTGTTGTAAGGCCTTGGATAGGATGTTTGGCATTTATTTAAGCTTTAGATTAGATTTAGTGTGGAAGGGCTAGAGGAGGAATGAATCCCCCTAGTGGATCCATAGTTTGATGGGGAAGGACTAGAGGAGGAATGAATCCCCCTAGTGGATCCTTAATTAGAAATAGGGTTAGTTGCTTGATTAAGAGTTAGATGTTTTACCATTGGCCTTGCACAATTAACCTCGGGTGTTCATATTTGTGTTTGAGACTTGATTGTTTTGGTCTTGTCCAATTGACTTTGTGGTGGCAATTGTGAGTTACATTCGTTTGTAGGGGTTCTTCAAGGTGGAGGGCCATGGAGGATGGAGCGCCATGGAGGATGGAGCGTCATTCATCCATGGAGGCCTTAGATTAGGGCCTTAGGGTTAGGGTGAGCCGCCTCTTTGGCGGCTCCTCCATTTGTACTTAAGAGCTTGTTTTCAAGCTATAATCAATCAATCCATTCCCTCTTGTTCATTGATTCATGTTGGTGTTCTCCTCTCCCTCTTCTAATGCTTAGTTAGTGAAGAGAAGGAAGGCCATGGGCCTCCTTCTCTCTCTTCTTGCTCCCCTCTTTCCTTGTTTTTGCTCTTCCTTGTAGATTGTTGTCATTTGCTCATCTCCTTGGAAGTGCCTCTCAGTCAAATAGCCATCAGTCCCTCGGTTTTAGTCCAAATCGATTGAGATTTAGGATGCTGGTAGATCTCCTCAGTAGCTTTCTTTTGGTATATGGCTCGTCCAATTCCGATCTGTAGGGAGGGAGAAATCACCTCCCAAAGTCAGTAGTGTTGAAGGTGTTCTCGGCCGGATGGTATAAAAACAAGGCCCAGTCAAATGGCAATCAGTCCTAGGTTTTTGTCCTATGCTTTTGAGATTTTCAGGGTAGATGCACAATTAAGTTGGCTTTCTTAAAAAGCTAATGCACGCCCAATTCCGAGCTAGGATGGAGAAATGGCGGCCTAGAATCTGAAGGGTACTTAAAAATGCATCCGGCCGGTGGTTTCTTCTTGTTCTTTCCCTTGTTCTTCATCCTCTCCTTGTTTCCCTTCTTCATTTCTCTTGTGATCTTGATCCTTGTGACCAATTGCCACCCCAAAGTGGTTTTTTGGCTCACAAATTGGTGCGTTTGCCGGGAGCTTTCTTTGTAGGCTTGTTAGCCTTGTAGGTCCATTGCTTGGAAGGCAATTATCATATGACCGTGTTGCCCATTGAGCATAGTTTTGGGTTCTTCTCCTCTTCGAGTCGTCCCAGATGGCCGCCACCTGTGAGAGCATGTTATTGCTCTCTTTTGATGTTATTGTTTATTTGTTACTTTTATGAATGAATTGTTAATTAGCAAATGTCATTTTGAAGTAGATTGGTGAAATTAAGATAATTAAGTTTTGAATACAATATGCATGTTTGAGGATGGTTGTTGTAAGGCCTTGGATAGGATGTTTGGCATTTATTTAAGCTTTAGATTAGATTTAGTGTGGAAGGGCTAGAGGAGGAATGAATCCCCCTAGTGGATCCATAGTTTGATGGGGAAGGACTAGAGGAGGAATGAATCCCCCTAGTGGATCCTTAATTAGAAATAGGGTTAGTTGCTTGATTAAGAGTTAGATGTTTTACCATTGGCCTTGCACAATTAACCTCGGGTGTTCATATTTGTGTTTGAGACTTGATTGTTTTGGTCTTGTCCAATTGACTTTGTGGTGGCAATTGTGAGTTACATTCGTTTGTAGGGGTTCTTCAAGGTGGAGGGCCATGGAGGATGGAGCGCCATGGAGGATGGAGCGTCATTCATCCATGGAGGCCTTAGATTAGGGCCTTAGGGTTAGGGTGAGCCGCCTCTTTGGCGGCTCCTCCATTTGTACTTAAGAGCTTGTTTTCAAGCTATAATCAATCAATCCATTCCCTCTTGTTCATTGATTCATGTTGGTGTTCTCCTCTCCTCTTCTAATGCTTAGTTAGTGAAGAGAAGGAAGGCCATGGGCCTCCTTCTCTCTCTTCTTGCTCCCCTCTTTCCTTGTTTTTGCTCTTCCTTGTAGATTGTTGTCATTTGCTCATCTCCTTGGAAGTGCCTCTCAGTCAAATAGCCATCAGTCCCTCGGTTTTAGTCCAAATCGATTGAGATTTAGGATGCTGGTAGATCTCCTCAGTAGCTTTCTTTTGGTATATGGCTCGTCCAATTCCGATCTGTAGGGAGGGAGAAATCACCTCCCAAAGTCAGTAGTGTTGAAGGTGTTCTCGGCCGGATGGTATAAAAACAAGGCCCAGTCAAATGGCAATCAGTCCTAGGTTTTTTGTCCTATGCTTTTGAGATTTTCAGGGTAGATGCACAATTAAGTTGGCTTTCTAAAAAGCTAATGCACGCCCAATTCCGAGCTAGGATGGAGAAATGGCGGCCTAGAATCTGAAGGGTACTTAAAAATGCATCCGGCCGGTGGTTTCTTCTTGTTCTTTCCCTTGTTCTTCATCCTCTCCTTGTTTCCCTTCTTCATTTCTCTTGTGATCTTGATCCTTGTGACCAATTGCCACCCCAAAGTGGTTTTTTGGCTCACAAATTGGTGCGTTTTGCCGGGACTTTCTTTGTAGGGCTTGTTAGCCTTGTAGGTCCATTGCTTGGAAGGCAATTATCATATGACCGTGTTGCCCATTGAGCATAGTTTTGGGTTCTTCTCCTCTTCGAGTCGTCCCAGATGGCCGCCACCTGTGAGAGCATGTTATTGCTCTCTTTTGATGTTATTGTTTATTTGTTACTTTTATGAATGAATTGTTAATTAGCAAATGTCATTTTGAAGTAGATTGGTGAAATTAAGATAATTAAGTTTTGAATACAATATGCATGTTTGAGGATGGTTGTTGTAAGGCCTTGGATAGGATGTTTGGCATTTATTTAAGCTTTAGATTAGATTTAGTGTGGAAGGGCTAGAGGAGGAATGAATCCCCCTAGTGGATCCATAGTTTGATGGGGAAGGACTAGAGGAGGAATGAATCCCCCTAGTGGATCCTTAATTAGAAATAGGGTTAGTTGCTTGATTAAGAGTTAGATGTTTTACCATTGGCCTTGCACAATTAACCTCGGGTGTTCATATTTGTGTTTGAGACTTGATTGTTTTGGTCTTGTCCAATTGACTTTGTGGTGGCAATTGTGAGTTACATTCGTTTGTAGGGGTTCTTCAAGGTGGAGGGCCATGGAGGATGGAGCGCCATGGAGGATGGAGCGTCATTCATCCATGGAGGCCTTAGATTAGGGCCTTAGGGTTAGGGTGAGCCGCCTCTTTGGCGGCTCCTCCATTTGTACTTAAGAGCTTGTTTTCAAGCTATAATCAATCAATCCATTCCCTCTTGTTCATTGATTCATGTTGGTGTTCTCCTCTCCCTCTTCTAATGCTTAGTTAGTGAAGAGAAGGAAGGCCATGGGCCTCCTTCTCTCTCTTCTTGCTCCCCTCTTTCCTTGTTTTTGCTCTTCCTTGTAGATTGTTGTCATTTGCTCATCTCCTTGGAAGTGCCTCTCAGTCAAATAGCCATCAGTCCCTCGGTTTTAGTCCAAATCGATTGAGATTTAGGATGCTGGTAGATCTCCTCAGTAGCTTTCTTTTGGTATATGGCTCGTCCAATTCCGATCTGTAGGGAGGGAGAAATCACCTCCCAAAGTCAGTAGTGTTGAAGGTGTTCTCGGCCGGATGGTATAAAAACAAGGCCCAGTCAAATGGCAATCAGTCCTAGGTTTTTTGTCCTATGCTTTTGAGATTTTCAGGGTAGATGCACAATTAAGTTGGCTTTCTAAAAAGCTAATGCACGCCCAATTCCGAGCTAGGATGGAGAAATGGCGGCCTAGAATCTGAAGGGTACTTAAAAATGCATCCGGCCGGTGGTTTCTTCTTGTTCTTTCCCTTGTTCTTCATCCTCTCCTTGTTTCCCTTCTTCATTTCTCTTGTGATCTTGATCCTTGTGACCAATTGCCACCCCAAAGTGGTTTTTTGGCTCACAGAGATGGTGCGCATCGACGAGGAGCGGAGCGCTGACAGGACGCAGCGGAGCGGAGCGACTGAGCTGCTGTGAGCGGAGCGGAGTGCGCTGGCAGGACGCAGAGGAGCAGAACGAGTGGGAGGGTGGCGTGCTGTGAGTGGAGCGGCTGCCAGAGCGCTGTGAGCTGAGCGGCTGCCGGAGCGCTGTGAGCGGAGCGACTGCCGGAGCGCTGGCTGGGACTGGCTGGCGTAGCGAGCCGGCTGGGGCCCTGGCTGGCACGGCAAGGCGGGAGCCGTTCGAATTCGGGCGGGAAACTCCCGCCAACGGGCGGCGGGCTGCCCATCGCCTTCATGGCGCCCGCTGCCCGGCCTGCCCCGGCGACGTGGCGGCGTGGGGCTGCTGCCCGGGAAGCCCAAGGGTGCCCAAGGGTGCCCAAGGGTGCCCAAGGGTGCCCGGGGGTGCCCGAATTGCCCGCTGCCCCAGATAATTTAATTACGGTTATATATTAAAATTAGAAAATTAAGACATAATTTTGTATTGCAATTAACTAATTTGTTACAAAATCATTGATTAAAATTTTAATTCTACATAGGTTAATAAATAATGTATTACTCTTTCTATCACAAATTCTAACGTTGTGATAAATTATTCACTTTAGATCAATCTCAAAAGAGGTGAATAAAATTAATTTATACCGAATCATAGAATAACACATTCTAAAGAACTAAATTATTCCATACCTAGAATAGTATATATACTTTACGAGTTACTAAACTTCGAATATTGATCATCAAATAACTCATTTCAAATCTTAGAATATTTATCTTACAATATCTACATTTGTATCGTAATAAACCAATTTTTAATCAAAATTCTTCTATATTTTAGCAATCATATCAAACTTCATTTACGTAATATTTATTTTAGTATACCACAGCAAATCTAGTAAATAAATATAATAACAAGACAAAACATAATGTACGTAGGTAATAAAATTTAAATATTGCAATTTCAACAATTTTAATCATAGAATACCTCTATTAGAAATTATTAGTACTAATATATATAGGTTACTGAACCGTAACGTTATTTTCCATGTACTTAGATTAGGATATTTTTATCACTTAAAATAAATAAACATAGAAATTAGGGTTGTACTACTTATGAAATGTTTGAAACCTAATTATTCTTATATCACGTCACCGAATTTAGTAAGAATTATGTTAATATAAGTTTATACTTATTTACTAAATACTAACTTAAGTATACTTCACTCTAAATTTGATCAGACTATTATCTATAAAAGAAAAGCAAAGAATTTTATTTTATTTTCATACCATTAATGATGTAACAAATATTATATTTAAACACCATTTTGCAATGCAATCACTCTTTCATTTACAACGTTTGAATAAGCAATTTGATGCTTTCAAATGAAAACATATATTTCCGAAAACAAAAAATTTTATCAAAAATCGCTAAGTTGTATTGTAACTAAAAGTAAAGGTACATTAACTCAAGTTGAATACGAATTTATAATTGTACTAGAGAGAAAAATTAATCTACTATGACAAATTTTAATTAATTAACCATTTTTAATATTACTTATTTTACAACGTTATATGTAGTTATAAGTTTCATTTCCGAAGATTCAATAACTAAATAAACACTAAAATATTAAATAAAATCTAATTGTGAGAAATTAAAACTATTAGATGTTTATGTCTTGGATTATTTGATCTTGTGTAACCATACAAATAAGAATTATGAAAAGTAATTAAAGAAATGTAATTTTTTAGTACTGAAAACTTAAACTTAGAATTAAAACTCGTAATTCGTTACAATAGGAATATTGATATTATGAAATTGATGAAAATTAGGCTACGTTAGAACAAAATATATTGTGAGAATACATCTAGTTCGACCCAAATTAAACACACATTTATGCAGTATTTAACTAAAATTACTTTCGATCTATTTATGGTTTAGGGTTATGAGTTTAAAGTTTAGGGTTTAGGATTTCGGGTTTATACTAATTATAGAACGCACATTCTTCATATTTAATCAAAACACGTAATTCGTTATAATGTGAATATTAAGATTATCAAATTGAGCTTATTTAGCGATTTTAAAATATAAAGAGATATCACTATCGAAGACCTTCAAATTTACATTTTTAAAGAAAATCTTCAAAGAACTTATATTCTAGAAATATTTTGCAACTCTTGTTTTTAATTGTAATTTGTGGACTTTTCATATTTAGTCAAATATGTAATATTTCTCAAATTTAGTAAATAATACCATTATATTAAATTACATCTATTAACCGAATCGAGTTATTTGATCATAAATTGTTTATGTCTTAATAAATATAATGAATCATAAACATATAAAACTCTTTACTTACCATTATGTTGTATTCTAAGCAATATAATACAATTTTAATTTATTTTAAGTAATATGCTTAATTTTGAACATTTGGTTTTTTAAGAGAAGATCATACTTAAATTTAAATATTGTTAAAATTATATACCCCGATTGAAATTATACTTTTGAAATTATTTGTTGAAACTATACTTTTAAATAAATAAACTTTTCTATAAGACTATCTTACATTATTCTTAAATATATCATTAAGCATTACCAGCGCGACACTTCAGTGTAGATGGCAAATACAGCTTGTTTTGAATGTCGCTGGCAAAGTAAAAAAGACATAGTCTCGTTATGCGCTTCTTATCCTTAGCAATGCCTTGAGAACTTAGTGTGTTCAGCATTTTAAGCGCAAGGCTGCGTACAGCGACAACTCGGCTTGCAGTAGAGTGGGTGCTAACTCTCTTCGAATTGTATAGCAAAAGTATAGATTTTCGTTGAGTTTTAAATGTAAGCAAACAAAGTCTCACGCGGAATTGTTAAGCAATGGTATAAAGCAAAGATACAAAGCAATGGTATAAAGCAGCTGCTTACATTCTTTAGAGCAAGTGAAAGACGACACTCGACTTGTGTTGAGTTTCAATTTGATGCGAAAAGTTTGCAATAAGTCTTATATATTTTGCTTTCTTCCATGTTGAAGAGTGTTAAAACATTGCTACAGCTATGATAAGATACTGTAAAATCAAAAAATATAAAGTTTTTTTTCACCAAGTTTAAGATTGTGTTTCTTCGTGAACTAATACGCCTAGGCAAATTGCAATTTTGAAATATAAGATGATAAAGAATACCAATTTTCTTTCCTACATTTTATATGTTGAATTTATCATTACTTAAACAACGTTTTTGGTTGCTATACACCGTTGTTCACAAAAAAAAGAAATAATTTATCAGTATAATTTTAATTTAAAAGCTATTAAAATTGTCAATGCTGACCAATATATTCGGTATAGACTAAATGTTGATTAATTTTGCAATTCAATTTAACTAACTAGAATATGAGAGAAATGTAAGATTGAAATATTCAAACTTTTATGTCATAAATAAGTTATTTTACTCTTATTTAGTAAGCACTATATAATTTGATTTATATTACAAACAAAGAAGAAAAATAGTAAATTAAACCAAAAAAAAAAGTTCAAGTGCAATTAATAATATATTAGTCATAACTAAGAAAGTTGTGTTGCAGCTAATAACGACTATATAGAAATGATATTATTTTGACAAAAATAAACGAATAACGCAATCATATGTAATTATTTATTTGCAATGAAGAGATTTTAAATGATTAAAACTCGAGAAGTTAGAACAAGAACGCACATGTTTTATACAATATGAAAAACATAATTATCATATTGAACCGTTTTAAAGACTCTATAATAATCATAAATTTTGAATTGTATGTAATCGAAAAATGTTTCTAAATTAAGTCCCATTAGTTTATAATTAATTAAGATGTGTATATTTTTTTAAATTAAACTAAAATGTTAGTAATTGTAAATAGTTATTATTGGCTAAAATCAGTCTTGATATGAATAAATCAAAATAAAATACGAGTAATTAATGTGAGACCTTAATAATTTTTGTGAAATAGAACAAAATAATACAATAAAATAAAGCCTTGTTGTGTTTGTGATTGAAAAGTAATTCGGAACAATATAGCAAATCAAATAGAGATCATTCAATTGATATTTTGAAGTTAAGATTTGAACGGCTGAGTCTATTTTTAGCAAAATAGCACAGTAACATAAAAATTGTCTTAGATAAAATTCATTATAACCTTTTAGAAGTGCAATCGTACAAACTTGTAGTAGACTTATCGGAGATCGTGTGAATCAAAATTTGGTGCCTTATAATTTGAAAGATCATAACATATTAATATTTAAAATTAACTGCAAAATTATTTATATACATTTGGAGGTAAAATTGCTACTAATATACATATTGCATTATAATAATCACCAACGAGAAAATGTTGATCCTATACATTTTTACGAGTCATTTACTCAACAAAAAAAAAAAATCCAAACAATTTCTTTGCTGAATTAAAAGCCATGCAATGGTAAAAACTACCGAACATTTTACAAAAAAAATATAGCTCAAAATTTGACTCTTACCTATCAATTTAATGCATTATGTTCAAAACATTTTTGATCTTATTTAAGCCCTAACCGTCCGTGTGTGATTTTGATGCTCAAAAACTCAAAACTGCAATTTTCTACCCTGCTGGACTCTCGGTGGTGTGAACCTATTTTTTTTCGTCCTTTAATATTTCCAACCGTAAGATCTTGTACCTAAGACTATTTTTAGATAGGGTTCCAAAAATTGACCGTTGGATGTTTACCATTTGAGAGATCGTAACATTCAAAGTTTGTCTCCTAAGTTTTTTGGGCATTTTGAAGATTGATTTTGGAAGTTTTCAAGGCTGCCCTTGTAAAATTGGTAAAATTTTTGACTTGTGACACTTTGGAACACAAGTACTGATTTTTTTATGAACATGCTTATGAATTTTTTTTTCAAAAAAAGACTACATTTAAGCTGCCCTTTTTTGACTTCAACCCTAGAATGTCTAGATGAAGGTTGTAAAATTGGAATTTGGCTTTGCAAATTTTACTACATACTTTTTGGAGTATAAGGAACATCCACTAAAAATTGAGGCAAAAAATATTACCTTGAACACCTTCATCTAGGCTGCCCGAAAGTGCAAAAACACATTTCGGGTTTTAAGGACGGTTAGGGGTTAAGTTTCTACCACTTAGACTTCACAGTTATTGAGGGTCATCAAAAAATATTAAGTTGAATTCTAACGGTGGATGAGGGAAATATAGCTTTTCAAGTATCATAGATTCTGACTTCTCTTTTAGTCTTGTTTTAACATTATTGGTAATCCAAAAGCAAAATCATTTGAATCAAAAAACTTCTCATTATGAGTTGTTAAGAATCTCCTAAGATTAAACCATCGAAAGACTAAATATTGAAATACTAGTTTTAATTTCACAGAATTGCTTGCAATGGTAAAGCACAGGCTTGGAATTCCAAAAACAAGAGTTGTTTTCTCTTAATTGCATACCTTGACTTCATAGTTTATTGTATGCACTTGCAAATTTTAAAACACGAAATAAACCTGATTAATAACCAAGTCGGGTATTAATTTAATTTTCGTAGTTAATAATTAGAAACAATTATCTTGCACTCAAATCACATATTAAATGATAAAATAGTAATAAAGTAGAAGTAAATGATGGGAACTCATAATATTTACGTCAAATATTCTTACAATAATAGAACTTTGTTCTGTTTGTGAGGGTTTAGGCTAATTGGGAACAATCGATCAAATCAATTATACTCTTCTAAATTGAATGGCGTTTATAACTTATTAAACTTTGAATATGTAACAAAATATAAAAAAAAGTAACTTTTATAATTTGCTTATTGCTCTTCCAAATTCAAATTCGATCATAATTCGCTTGATTGGACTTTCTGGGGTTAAACAAATGACAAAAAGTGCAGTAAAGTGATCCAAAGAATATTCTAAGAATTAGAAAATTAATAAGCTTAGACATTTTGTAAGTAATGATAGTGCAAAAAAAGACATACAAAAAAAGATATTGTGGATTAGAGTGTTTGAATTAATAACGTGCAGCAATGTAATTACGCAATCTAAATATTGTATGGGCAGCGGGCATCACGGGGCAGCTTGGGCACCCTGGGCAGCGCTGCCCTATCACGGACGGGCAGCGGGCAGCCAGGGCAGCGTTGCCCCATCGCCACGGGCAGCGGGCAGAGAGGGGCAGCCGGGGCAGCCCGGGCAGCGCCCAAGCGCCGCCGAAAGACCGCGGGGCAGCCCGCGCAGCCGCCACGCGTCCTGGTCGTCGGGCAGCCTTCGCGGACGCCGACAGCTCCCGCCAAGCCTCCCCGCCGACACTGAACGTCGCATTGCTCGCACTGTTCTCGTTGGTCGCTCGTATGCTCTCGTTGGTCGCTCGCATTGCTCGCATTGTTTCCCTAGCTCGCATCGCTCACTTTGTTCTCGTTGGTCGCTCGCATTGCTCTCGTTGGTCGCTCGCATTGCTCTCATTGCTCTCGTAGCTCGCATCGCTCACTTTGTTTTTTTGCGCTCTTTTGCTGCTACGTTTCCTTGCTCGTTGCCCAGAGCTCTTCGCTTTTGGGCCGCCGTTTGCAGCTCTGCTGTTCTGCGCCGATCGCCGCACTTTTTCGTTATCGCGTTTGCAGCTCCGCAATTTGCGCCGCCGTTTGCAGCTCCGCAGTTCTTTCACTTTGCTTTTTTTCTGCTTTTGGTGGAGGCTCGTTGGCGCGCTCGTTCTCCGCGGTCCTGCTGGTGGGTTATTTGCATTTCTAGCATCATCTTTTCAATCTTGGATTTTCGCTTGAGCTGGGGTTTTTACATTCAGCGTTGGTTAGGTTTTTCTGCATGTTTAACGCTGATTTGTGGCTAGGGTATCTGCACATTCGGACTGCCGTAGCGCTTCTTTGTGCTTCCTCAATTCTATTTAGGTATGCACTTTCTATACAGCATTGAAATTTTTGCGCTGTTCCATTTGAATTTGATGTTGCATTTCCCAAGCTCTCCGCTCGATTAATTTTTCATAACGAGAGTAACATTGTGCATTTAGGTCGAGGTGTGCATTTAGGTCGATGGGTGTGCATTTAGGTCGCAAAATGAGAAATTTCCTATTTCACGAGCTAAACGCACATCTTTTAGGTGGAAATTTTTGGTATCTCCCATTTCACGAGCTAAACGCACAGCTTTTAGGTAGCTGCCTCCTAAATGCACACTTTTTAACTACCTGCCTCCTAAACGCACAGTTTTTAGGTAGCTGCCACCTAAACGCACAGCTTTTAGGTAGCTGCCACCTAAACGCACACTTTTTAAGTAGCTGCCTCCTAAACGCACAGCTTTTAGGTTGCTGCCACCTAATTGCACACTTTTTAGGTCTCTGCCTCCTAATTGTACACTATTTAGGTAGCTGCCTTCTAAACGCACAGCTCTCTCGTAGCTGCCTGCTTCATCAAGTGCTTTTAGGTAGCTGATTTCTAAGCGCACAGTTTATACGTATCTGCTTCCTAAACGAACAGCTTTTAGGTCGCACCCTGCTAAATGCACATTTTTAGGTAGTTGCCTCCTTAACGCACATCCCCTACGTAGCTTCCTCCTCCTAAACGCACAGATGTTATGTACATACCTTCTTACCTAGGTGCCTGCTACACACCGGTTCTATGTAGCTGCCTGCAAAACGAACATATTTTAGGTAGCTGCCTGCTAAACGCACAGCTCTTACGTAAATGCCTCAAACGCACAGCTGTTTGGTAGATGCCTGATACCGCTAAGCTTTTAGGTAGCTGCCTGCTAAACGCACAGTTTTTCCGCTGAATTGCAGACATGGCTCGAACCAAGCAGACCGCTACAATTGTTCCCGCTCCCGCAGAGAAGGACATCCCTTCGGGAGTCATGATGAATCTCCTGACAATCAGGTATGATTTTTTCTTGTACTTTAATTGTTTATTTTAGAATTCTGATGTTTTGTATTTAAATTCATATCTAGTGGATGTTAGGTAGATGACATTATAGCGCACATCTTTTAGGTTACTGCCTTCTAAAAACACCACTTTTAGGTAGATGCCTGCTAAACGCACATCTTTTAGGTAGATGCCTGCTAAACGCACATCTTTTAGGTAGATGCCTGCTAAACGCACATCTTTTAGGTAGATGCCTGCTAAACGCACATCTTGTTGCTTCTTTAAAATCAGGTACCGTTTGACCTTAGTACCATTGAAGGGTACCTGAAGCCCCTTGTTGTCGAGGCCACTGATGTACTTGCCTCTGCTGTCGCGGACGTGGAGAATTACGGCATGTTGTGGACTCCTAAGCCCAATTCCATTCTGTCGTGGTCCTTGTACCCGAAGGAGAAAGGAATTTTCCACTGTTTTTGTGATGCTGGAACTAATCCTGCCCATCTCCCATTCTGCAACGACACTTTTATTTACGCGGTGAACTATGAGCAGTCACACCTCTTCATCACGCTGAGGGTGACCTACGTTCGTGGATACGTCTTCACCATCGTCTTTCCCCAGCATGAAGTGCGATACTCGCACGACACCATCAAGTCTTACATGGTCGGGAAGACGGAGGCGGGGCTCGTGGACCACATCGTAAGTGGCATTCTGAATGTGAGCTCTCCGAAGAAGTTTGTGCAGACCTACTAGCAGTATTGCATGCACATCTGGAGTGCTCTGAATGACTTCGATGCAAGGCGAAAGGCAAAGCACCCGTAAGGAAGGCACTCATGCCTGCTTTTGAGGAGGGTACGGGGTCGGAAGCAACATGGGTGATGCAGTATGGCCTCCATCGAGGTAACTCCTACGCCTTCTCGGAAACGCCGCAACTCAAACCCATCGCCAGTAAAGCAGCAGAAGAGAATCAAGAGTAGTTTGGCAGGTAGTACAATTACGTATATGAATCCTTCTATCAAGCATGCCACAACCGAGAAGGACATCGACTACGAAGCTGCCAGTAAGACTCTGAAAGACTTCTGGGAGAAGTGCGAGCCTTGTTACGTTTTGGGCAAGGACTCGGCTCCTGTCAATGTGGACATCGATCTCCTGGAGAAAGCTGATGCGCGGTTCATCGTCCGGAAGCTTGAGCCTGCTGGAGTTGTCCATTACAAGAACATCCTGACGAATTCAATTGATTTGAATTCAAGGCGAACCATCATCATCATGCCCATCATCACTGTGGCTCCTCCGACTTGGGACTGGAATGCACTTCTCGAGTCGAAGTGCAGCTTCCGTGTGATCGATGGGCAGCATCACGTCGAAGCTGCCAAGGAGCTTATCAAGGAGGCTAGAATCTCCGAGGATAAGATTACCGCCTTGAAGACCTGGCGGGCTCATGTTGTCTGGCATTCAGACGCCAAGATGATCATGGACGTTTCGATCATGGCGAACAAGACCAACAACACGGGAACATTCACACCCTCGTGGGCCACAAACATATTGGCCGCGAGAAGTGTTTGGATTGAATACGGGTCGCCCGCGAAGTGTGGTGCAAAGCCCAAGTCTGGTCGGGAGACAATCGAGCAAGCTATCGCTCGAAAAAACTATGAGGTAAGTCTTGCATTTGTTCATAATTTTCTCTGCTTGATTTGTGGCGTTTAGGTCGACGCCACCTAAGTTCCAGGTGTTTAGATCGATGCGAGCTAAATTCTGTGCGTTTAGGTAGACTCAACCTAAATTCCGTGCGTTTAGCTGGTCTCGAGCTAAATGATCATCCCGTCATCTTCTTGAATTGATGTCCACCTTTCGTTTTCAGGATTTTGAAGAGGCCATGGTGAAACGCTTCATGAGCATCAACACGAAACCCCAGGACAAGCTCTTGAAGCCAGCGGACCTCCTCAACGAACTAGAAATCATCACCGCTTCTGAGGAGGTGTACCAACTGTGGTCCGAGGTTATCATTGCAGTCCAGATGGGAGAGTTGATAGACCCAGACACTTGCGAGCCTTTCAACCGGAATCTCGACTGGGAGTCCAAATCCAAGGAAGTCGTCTTGACTCGCGATACCTTCAGGCAGATGTCTGGATTCGAGGAGCACGACTTCAAGACACTAGCGCTGCATCTTCTGAATAGGACTCTGGACCGGGACCTTCCATATCCCAAGGTGTCCTTGAAGAAGCCGAAGCTGAACTATTGGGAGTGCGTTGCGATAAAGGTTTACCGTGGAGAAGCGCAAGAGGAAGAAATGCGTTGCAAGAGAGTTCCACAACATCAAGCCATCAGGGTTATTCGACAAAGTCTTTGACAAGTTTGTGGTTGAAAAGTGGAAGCTTTTCAAATTCGAATACAACGTAAATCGCGAGACCATGTCGATGCTTCTTTCCGTGCCGGGACGTGTTCTTGGCGACTACCGGAGAAGAGGACGAAGAACAAGAGTTTCGAGGAGATCTCCGAGTCTGTTGCGGAGTTCTTCAAGAAGTTCTTGGAAGTGAAAGGGATTTTTTTCACGCCAACCCCGGAAGTTCATACAAGAATGTTTGATCTTTGAGGCGTTTCGATTATTGGCCGGGATAATGGGTATGCTTGGGACGATGGAAGATGCGCGTTGGGCATCATCGACCGAGATGCGCCCCGGCCATAGTAGCGGAGGTGGATGACATTTCGAATGTATATTTCAAGGACTTCCTGAATGCTTGGAAGGATTCTGTGTATGACCCCTCCATCAAGAATCCTGACGTCTGGCTAATCATAACGGAGACTAGCGATCGTCATTGCCAGGCCGTCGTATATTTCAACACATTCAAGGATATGTACAAGTCGAAGGCAGTTCATTACGCACCCGCGAACAACGAGCGTCTCAACGGTATCATGGAGGGGAAGGTCGTGGACAAACACCGCGTTCCGCTCTTGTTTCTCCTCAAGAGAACCTCCCATGTATCGGAAATATTCGATGAAATTCCGGAGGTATTCTATGCCCCGGAGTTGCCCCTGTATCAGAAGCCAGGAGCTTACAGGGAATTCGATTTCTGCATCAACGACAACGAGTTGCGCTTGGAATTTTACATTCGCGTGCTACGAATGTTTACAGTTCCAGGAAACAGATTTCTGTCCATCATGGGTGGATCTAAGCCCATGCTTGCAGGAATTGTAAGTTTGTCATTCCTTTGGGCGTTTAGGTCGATGCCACCTAAATGCCTGTTTTTGTCAAGTTCGCATCGTCTTGTCAATTTTATTACTTGTCAATTTTATTCGTCTCTATCTAAATTACACTTGATTTACTTGGCGTTCGTTAGACTTGACAGCGATTTGGGCGTTTAGGTCGATGCCACCTAAATTTCTGTTTATTCAAGTTCACATCTGCTCTTCTGTTCTTCTTAGTGGACTAACTTTGTGTTTTCATTTCGCAGATGCTTAATCTTCAAACTCATATTGTCTTCAAAGATGAGTTGGAGAAGTACTGGCCGTCCGTGTGATAGTTTCAATCACGGATCCGAACGACTTACGTGTGGACGCTTATGTGAATCCGAGAATGGGTTCATGGTCGAAGCACGGGTCCTCGCCTCGCCGGGGTTACCGGAACTTCTCGTCGTGGTCGTGGCGAGGCATCGCATCCAGTGGTGGTCGTGCTCGTCGTGGTAAGGCGACCTCTCGTCTTGTGGCTCTCAAGGGGAACCATCGTCTGCTGGTGGTGGGAATCCTTCGTCTGCTGGTGGTGGTGATCCGTCCTCTGCTGCTGGTGGTGATCCGTCGTCTGCTGTTGGTGGCGATCCGTCGTCTGCTGGTGTTGCTCGTGGTGGTCCTTCTTCGTCTGGTGGCCGTGCTCGTGGTAGTAATCGGTCGTCGGGTGGCCGTGCTCGTGGTAGTAATCCCTCCTCTGGTGGCGCTCCTTCATCCGGTGCTCGTGGTGGGCGTGGTCGTGGTCGTGGTCGCGGTCGGGCATCTACTGGGCCTTCTGGCGTGCGGGCTTTGAGTATCGAGCCCATACAGAGCATCGATCCTGTTTACAGGAACCTGCTCATAGATATTGGCCCCGATGACGACGTTGATGAAGCTATTCCATTTGTCAGGCGGCGCAGATCCTTGGCCAGCGGTGGGGATTTAGGTCGCGTCGACCTAAATGCCCCTACACTCCTCGAGGAGACACTTGCCTCCACGGGCCTCCCCGTAACTCTTAGCGACGATGACAATGAAGAAGACAACTCAGATCATCGTCGAGAGACCCGCACCAAGGCTGCAAATGACGTTTTCGGGTCTGAATCGGAGGAGGAGGTGGTTCTCGGGCAAGAGAGGTTGCCCAGAGATGCGCCTACTTCGGATAGTTCTGACGGAGAGAACGCCGAAGAGGGTGCCGAGGAGGGTACTGCAGCCACGGTTGTCTTATTAGACACAATTTTGGGAATGTCTGTCTGATTTGTCGTATTGGACATGTCTGTTAGACGTCGAGTCGACGAAAATGTCGACGGTACCAAAAATTACATAGTAAAAAACTTGCTGAGATTTACCTTGCGGTAAAAAGCTATTTTCCTACGTGGCGTAGGGTTGATAATGACGTGGAAAATCAAAATACACGTCACAGTGGGCGACCGCCGGTGGGCGACCTCGCTAGGCGACTGGCGGTCGCACCGGGGCGAACGTCGGTTGCCTACTGCGACCGCCGATCGCCCTGGCTGCCGCGAGAAGGCGACCGGCGGTCCAGTATGGAGACCGGCGGTCGCCCTGGCAACCGCTTCTAGGCGACCTTAGAGGCAAGGACAAAGTATCTGCGAGCCAATCAGGACCCCTCGTGTTAAGGCGACCGCCGATCCAGGTGATGGGCGAACGTAGCTCATAGGGCGACCGGCGGTCTACCCTCTTCGAACGAAGGACATGAACTTTGAAGAGCCATAACTTTTTCATTCGGACTCCGTTTTTGACGAAATCACTTGGGTTGGGTCCCAAATTAAGTCTAGTTCATGTCGTAAAAATTGCAGACTCATACGATTAAGTATGAAAAAATGGCATTCATTTTAGTGAAGAGAGTATTTGTTATTTGGGTTTTTGAACATTTGGCATGTTTTACCATTGCAAGCCTATTATGTGACATCAAAAAGGTTTTTGCATGATGTGTTTTAGACAAGTGTGATCTTTAGATGCATCCCACAATCTTTGTAGTTGGAAGTATTTTGATCCAGATAGTTTTAGTATTGGCTTTGCAATGATATTTCTACGATGAAAAAAGTGAAAAAGTGGATGATTTTTGAAGAGATAGATCTCCTTCAACCATTGTTAGATTTTGAATTTTTATTTTAGAATGGATTCCAATTAGAGTGTTGTATTGGTGATAGAAACCTCGATTCATTCGAAGATATATTGAAGATAACGTATAATTTGAGTGCTAGGGATCTAGGTTTGGACTATATTACTTACTTTATAGAATATTTGGCAGTTCTTATCATTGCAAGGCTACTATTTGAGCCATAGGGAAGTCCAAGATGTATAGGGAAATAGAGAAGGAGAGTAGTATTTATACTTTGCCTGCACCGGCGGTCGCCTGAGCGACCGACGATCGCCCATGAGCGACCGACGTTCGCCCCTGGGCGACCGCCGATACAGCTGAAAGGCGAACGCCGCTCAGTAGGGCGACCGCCGATCCAGGTGATGGGCGAACGTAGCTCATAGGGCGACCGGCGGTCTACCCTCTAGAAACGAAGGACATGAACTTTGAAGAGCCATAACTTTTTCATTCGGACTCTGTTTTTGACGAAATCACTTGGGTTGGGTCCCAAATTAATCCTAGTTTATGTGGTGAAAATTGCAGACCCATACAATTAAATATGAAAAAATGGCATGCATTTTAGTGAAGGGAGTACTTGTTTCTTGGGTTTTTAAACATTAGGCATGTTTTACCATTGTTAGCCTATTATGTGACATCAAAAAGGTTTTTGCATGATGTGTTTTAGACAAGTGTGATCTTTAGATGCATCCCACAATCTTTGTAGTTGGAAGTATTTTGATCCAGATAGTTTTAGTATTGGCTTTGCAATGATATTTCTACGATGAAAAAAGTGAAAAAGTGGATGATTTTTGAAGAGATAGATCTCCTTCAACCATCGTTAGATTTTGAATTTTTATTTTAAAATGGATTCCAATTACAGTAACGTTCATGGGCGATCGCGGGTTTCGCATGCGCGACCATGGTCTGCGTGATGGGCAACCGCGGGTCCCGCATGGGCGATCGCCGGTCCGCTGCAGAATCGCAGATTTGGGGCGACCGGCGATCTGAGGGGCGAGTGCAAAAAGAGCTCCCGCTCTTGCTCTTGGATCCTCTTTACGCAATCCCTCAATCTCTCATATTCAAATTTCAAATTCATCGCTTCAAGCATCTTCTCCGTTCCCCTCATTTCCCTTAAATCTCCCTTCATTTTTCATTCTCCATCTTCTTCAAATTTCATATTCTCCGCTTCTTCACATTTTCCATAATGAAATGAAAATGATTGTCATGGTCATGGCTTTTGGCCAAGACTTGGGAGCATGATAAATGAAAAATGAATTTTTGAGTGCCTTGGACACTCTTCTCGGTGCAAGATGGATTTAGACATGTACAAGTTTAATCTCAATTTTAAAATAAAATTCTCATCATTCTCTCTTTTACCCTCCCCTTTTTCTTCATTTTCTTTTTAAATAATTGTACTCTAGCCAATCAATGATTTTTGAGCCTCATTGGTCTCCTTGATAGTAGTTGAGTTGAGGCATTTACCTCCACTCAACTACAATCAAGGAGACCATAAAAACATTATCCATTATGGATAAATTAGCATACTTTGGGGACTTTGAAGTTAGTGATCATTCTCCTTTCATCAAGGTATTGTAAAGCCAAATGGTCAATCTTGAGGGTCCACAATGTAAAGTGAGCCTAAGACAAGTAGAGTAAAGGCACGCTTATTTCAAGTTCCTATAATGTCTTAGTAGTAAATACAAGTGTTGAAAATATCTTGGTTGTCATGATATTTAAGTTTGATTTATTCATCATAATATGGGCAAGTGATATCAAATACTTGCACGTCATTCACAAATAATGGGTTAAATATTACTATGAGTAATTGGTTCATTAGAATGTTTGTAAATGGTTATTGTTGTCGACTTATAATATTTACCTTCATATGGTGGTCACTCAATTCTTTGCCAAATCTATAATATGTTATATATCACCCTTTAATTTGACAAGCAACTTTTTCCCTCACTTGTTACTAGGATATATGCACGAACCCCTTTCTCTTAATTGTATAAGAAGGCGTTAATACTTAACCCGCCAAAATTTTCAAATGCCTCCCTCCAATGCCTCCCCCGACGATCGCCCATGAGCGACCGACGATCGCCCATGAGCGACCGACGTTCGCCCCTAGGCGACCGCCAATACAGCCGATGGGCGAACGTCGGTCGCTAGGGCGACCGCCGATCCAGGTGATGGGCGAACGTAGCTCATAGGGCGACCGGCGGTCTACCCTCTTCGAACGAAGGACATGAACTTTGAAGAGCCATAACTTTTTCATTCGGACTCCGTTTTTGACGAAATCACTTGGGTTGGGTCCCAAATTAAGTCTAGTTCATGTCGTAAAAATTTCAGACTCATACGATTAAGTATGAAAAAATGGCATTCATTTTAGTGAAGAGAGTATTTGTTATTTGGGTTTTTGAACATTTGGCATGTTTTACCATTGCAAGCCTATTATGTGACATCAAAAAGGTTTTTGCATGATGTGTTTTAGACAAGTGTGATCTTTAGATGCATCCCACAATCTTTGTAGTTGGAAGTATTTTGATCCAGATAGTTTTAGTATTGGCTTTGCAATGATATTTCTACGATGAAAAAAGTGAAAAAGTGGATGATTTTTGAAGAGATAGATCTCCTTCAACCATTGTTAGATTTTGAATTTATTTTTTAGAATGGGTTCCAATTACAGTGCTGTATTGGTGATAGGAACCTCAATCCATTCGTAGATATATTGAAGATAAGGTATAATATGAGTATATGGCACTGTTGTGAAGCTAATAGGAACCTCTTGGTGAAGAAGAATCCTAGAGCTCTGTCTAAGTTGCAATTATACAGTTCCGTTATTTTCATATCACTCTCTTTTACTTTGACATCCAAGCGGCTGTAAGGGCAGTTTAGATTAGACCGCCACGTCTGACAGAAAGCCACGAGATGTTGGAAATCAAGAACTCCACAAGTGTATGATTTTTACGTTGACATTCCAAAGAGATCTATCGTGCATAGGCGCATGAAGGACAAGAATGTTAAGCTCGGATATCGATGAGCTGTCGCACAAATGAGGAAGTCAAACCCGCTTGTGACATGACATGTGACGCTCTGACAGAGAAAATGCAAAAGCCATGCAATCGAAGGTCGACTACAAACACGGATTGTGTTACATGTGCCGAGCAACATCTTAACTCGTTATTGGTTTATGGAGCACCTTGCAAATCCCTTTTCGGGGTAAAGGATGTGACAAAGTTTTAACAGAGAAGAGAAGTCAAGCAACTTTTCACGCGGGGGAGCTTTGTGACTAGCATGTCAATGTCACACTTGGTGGCGTTTACACGCTCCAGTGATTTCAGCGGGTAGCCACCGGCTCAATTTCGTTCCCACTTCTCGCTGAACTCACGACCAATGAGATAGAATCGTTGCGGAAAAATGGTGTAAAAATAGTCTTCCCGTTGCGCTCTTGGTTGAAGATGGTCATTAAAACTCTTTGGGCTATCTCCGGGCGCGGAATCCGGTTGCTTAACTGAAGCCAAATTTGGGGCTGCCCAGCAGGCGCAGCAGGGAGTGTAAACGTAGCAACTGCCCAGAGGTCCGCTCAAATAGGTACATGGAGCACCTCAACACATGACACTAGCTCCGCAGTGAGCACGAGCACATTACAAGAGGCTTCAATTCTACCGGATGCAAACTACGCTACATTCTTGAGCGAGTTTATTGTCTACCGTGCTTTACCACGCCAGACGGCCATCTCCGAAAATATTTATCAGCAAGATTGTAATGAATTTTTGATTTCGTGTCTGGCTCTGTTACGGGCCATCTGTATGACTCATCCAGCAAAACATTGACTATTAAGTTAACTGGTCTGCTAAAAATAACGTAAAGTTGGTTAAAGGCCTCGTCCTTTCTGTCCTTTAATTCTGGGTGAAACATGTGCAACCTGATCCGTCTCCTCAAATAATACTTGACCCGATAGCAGAATATGGTTGATACTATTTCTGTACGGGGTTTTACATATCGATTAGGATATTCGGCGTTCTTACTTCTCCCCTGGGAATGCTGTCTGGCAAGAGTTGACCTCTGCTTCATCACATGATTGTTGCATCGATTTCTGACACAAAATAGTGCTGATTTTAGTACGTGAAGTCGTCAAAGATGATGATGAGCACACTTGTTTCACTTGCATTGCACCATTATTTCATGTCCCATTCATGGCAAGCCACGAAATCTAGGGGGGGATTGTGATTGCCACGAAACCCTACTCATACATTCCCAGACATGTTCATTGTTTAGAGTCGGCGACCTTATTGGCCACAGTTCATTCACACAACTTGCTGATGAATTGTTTACCGTGATCATGTATCCATTAATTCAAGGATGCATGGACACGACATCTGTTGCTGGGAGTAGCGAGGTGAGGCGTCCCTGCTCGCCTGACAATATACAAAAGGCAGAATATCTGCTCCAGCGAGTATAAAGCCAGCTGCACTCACCCAAGTCAAATCATCATTTCACTCGCTCTCCCGCTTCCTGCTTGCACGTACCAGCCTTTCTAGCTCGATCACTTTGCGAAGCGCTCGTGAGTCATGGCGGCGTCGATGAGAACTCTGGCTCTGCTGGGTCTGGTGATGGCGGCGTTCTGCGTGGCTGCGGACGCCACAGCCGTGGAGTCAGGCTCCAGGAAGCTGGACTTGGGTGTGAAGCTGAAAGTGAACTTAAATATCAAAGTCAACCTCAATCTGTGCTACCACGACATCAGGGTGTATGTTGGCCTCGGTGCCACGGGCCAGCTGTGCCCTGCCAAGACGACGACAGTGCTGACGCCCGTGACAGCGACAGTGGTGGTGGGCAACTTGGTGTACGTGGACTTGGAGATCCTGGGAGTGAAGGTGGCCAAGGTACGCGTGGTGATCGACTTGTCGAAGGCGACGCTGATCGGGGACGTGTACCACGTCGCGCTGGATTGCGTGGAAGATGAGAAGACGAAGCTGCTGACGGTGCTGTTCTTGGGCGTGAAACTGACGGTCGTGGATCTGGTGAAGCTGGGCATCGTCTTGCTCGTGTAATCTGTGAGCGGAAAGATCGAAGTTCATAGTGTGTAGATACCACTCTACTACATTGCCGTGCAAGTACATTGAGGTGGGTAGCGGATGTAGTGGCAGTGTCGGTAGCCAGAAGGTGTGTATAAGTAAGAGGAAGTCGGTCTCTATGGGAAGTGCGGAATCAGATCATGTTTGTAAATCCTCGAATCTGAGTAACTGTACAAAGCGGTTGTGTTGTATACGGTGTTCAATGGATGTAGACATAGAGTGAGCCATGTTCTCTATTCAGTCCATTTGCCTGGGATACATATCTCTTGATATGAGATGACCTTTTAGACGAGAGTCAGGACCAACTCACATGGCGAAATGTTCATTTGTTGTTATCATTAAGTACATGACACTAGCTCAGGAGTGACCACAAGCAGATTACAAGAGGCTTCAATTTTACCAGATGCAAACGAGTTTAATGAGTAAGTTTAATGTCCACCATATTTTACTACAACAGGCGGCCTTCTTAGAGAATATTTATCAACAAGACTGTAATGACGATTGAAACCTCAATGCTGTACCAAGCAGTTCTTTCCTTTGGTTCATGTTGAGTAAACTTACTTCGAACATTAATTGGTTTGACAAGTAAAAGAATAAAAAAACTCAATATTGTACAAAAATATAAAATATTCCACTTACATGACCAAATTTTAGGGAGGTTTGAATCAAATGAATAATAATCATTGAATGTATTTGAAATTAGGTCATATGTATGGTGCCAAAAGTAGGTAAAGTGCCTTTAGTTACTAAAAGGAGTTTTCAAGAAACTACCATAACGAGTCTAAGTTAGTCCTTAGACTCCTAATCACTACAAGATTGGATTGTCAAAGTGTGACAAACAAGGAGAGAGAGAGAAGACTACTCTTTCGACTAATAAGCAACCAGTGTATCCGTAAACAATACGTGTAGTCAAGTCTTCCACAATCTAAATGGAGAGCAACCACACAATTCTAACCTACACGTGACAAATCCAACACAACAAAGTCGACAATATTCAAGCATGCCCAAAAAGAAAAGAAACATTAAAGACCATGCATGAAACTCACATTACCTCTAAAGTGAGAATATATTAGTAAACAAGAACTCTCACATAGCAGAGGGAGATACATAAATAGTGAAAAGGTTCTCATTTACATGAACATCCTCTGGCACAAGAGTTTTTCTATTTCCTTTTGCATTTCCAAACACCTATCTTTGCATTTGGGTTTCACCATACCCCCATGTGAAAATTCAAGCTTTTCTCTAAATATCTTAGGTCCCATGAGGTTATAGTTATTAAAGTATTTTCCTAAGTTACCTACAAACAAGAATTTAGAACCCTAAGCCATATAATTCCAAAAAAAATGTCCTAATATTGTAATTTGATCAATTCCATGAAAAGTGAAGAACTTGGATCTATAAATTTGACTGAAATACGAAGGTATAAGTTCTAAAGGTACTAGATTCTATGATATCTAACTCCAAAAGAAGTCAGAAATTGCATCTAACGTTGAAAAAGGGCAGTGTCTATTTTTGAAGCCTATGGTCCGGTGGGATCCAAGTATCAATGAATCAGATACATAAGACAAGTACCAACATGCTCCAAATTCACGATTGGTGCCTGATGGCTCCTCATGATTACCAGGCATGATCTACTGTACACAAAAGTGAACAAGTGTATATTAAGGTTTTGCGGGGAGTTGAATAATGCTCTACTAAGAGCATGACCAGCCCTCTACGGCAGGCCGGCCCGCAAGGCCGTCCCAAAATGTGAAAGGCGCCGCTTGTCCGGGGTTACGAAGCCCAGCCCAACACGGAGGGCAGGACCCGCTCACGAATCACCCACCAATCACACCACCTCATATTCCGCTTTTCATAGCTTTTTTTAGAAATAATTTCTTGCCAATGTAATTTCTGCCACGTGGCTCTCACTCATCAGTTAAAGGGGACACTAAAACTTGAGTGAAGGCACGTGATAACTTGGAGTTTTGGTGGGCTAGAATTTAGGGTACTGCAACCCTCTTGACCAGGTTACCGGGTTAGTGTATGGGCTCGGCCCCTGGCACTTCATATCCGGCTCTATGCTCCGGCCTGCAGTGCGGGCTGGTCATGCTCTAACAGGCAAAGAACCGTAATAGCGCGCGGCTTAAAGCCCGGCGGCCGACTGTCGGGCCCCACCACAAACTACTCTTTGTCGGTGGCGGTGCTCTCTCGTTTAGCGCAACCTTGTCTCCAGTCTTGTCTCCAGTCTGTGCAAGAAGGGCCTTCAACGATGAGAAAGCGTCATGAAGACTACGACGATAAGGACTCTGGTGGCTTCGATCCTCAAGAATGCTGAATCATTTCATTGTGAAAAGTACATGCCGCACAACAACTAGAGTAGGTTGACCCCTTAGCTTATAACATTCCCATCCATCCTAAAAACGGATGAACTGAACTTATATTGTGAGTGACGGCCCTCAAAAGTGCCCCACCCATCCTGCAAAATGGATGAACTCAACTTGTTTTGGGGTTAAAAGTTGAAGTTGACCTGCAAATTGGGGTCATTCTGAGGGGCGGAGCTTCAACCCCAAAACAAAAAAGGAGCCTACTAAAGGACAAAGGGCAAACAAAGAACAAACTCCATAATCCTCTAAAAATTTTACGGTGCCAATGCGATTCATCTTGCTTTTGTTTTTTCCTTGTTTTATCACCATGTATAAAAGTCATGGGTGGGGCACCCGGCTTCCAAACCAACTCAACTCATCTTATTGTGAGGATGATCCACCCTCCCTTTTCAGGGATGGGTGGTGATGCCCTTAGATCTAATCAATCTCTTGTGCCAAATATCCTATAAGTGCACCTTCAGGAGTGATCACTGACTGACATTGTTCCAACGATCAATATAAAAGGATCCGGCCGCAGATATTAAACACTTCAGCCATGATCTTGAGTCACCGTGCAGCAGCTCACGATAAGTCAACAATGACCTCAACAGTTTGATTCGCATAAATAAATAAAACTGACATAAAATTGGGAGAGATAGTAAGCATTACTTATTGATTCGAAGATACACCAGATTCCCGCATAGCATTAAACAACATCGATAATACCAACTGAAACCCAGCCATGTAAGATAATCATGAATCGCATAAAGATTGTCATCTCACTTTCCGCAACTTGTATGTATCATAAGCAACAGAATAGGGAACCAAGCTCATCAGTGTAATGTGAATAGTATATACGATCAAACTGACTCACAAAGTTACTCAGATTCGTGGATTCACAAACGTGATCTGATTCTGTACTCCAGAGACCGACTTCCTCTTACTTACACACACCTTCTGGCTACCGACACTGCCACTACATCCGCTACCCACCTCAATGTACTTGCACGGCAATGTAGTAGAGTGGTATCTACACACTATGAACTTCAATCTTTCCGCTAACAGATTTACACGAGCAAGACGATGCCCAGCTTCACCAGATCCACGACCGTCAGTTTCACGCCCAAGAACAGCACCGTCAGCAGCTTCGTCTTCTCATCTTCCACGCAATCCAGCGCGACGTGGTACACGTCCCCGATCAGCGTCGCCTTCGACAAGTCGATCACCACGCGTACCTTGGCCACCTTCACTCCCAGGATCTCCAAGTCCACGTACACCAAGTTGCCCACCACCACTGTCGCTGTCACGGGCGTCAGCACTGTCGTCGTCTTGGCAGGGCACAGCTGGCCCGTGGCACCGAGGCCAACATACACCCTGATGTCGTGGTAGCACAGATTGAGGTTGACTTTGATATTTAAGTTCACTTTCAGCTTCACACCCAAGTCCAGCTTCCTGGAGCCTGACTCCACGGCTGTGGCGTCCGCAGCCACGCAGAACGCCGCCATCACCAGACCCAGCAGAGCCAGAGTTCTCATCGACGCCGCCATGACTCACGAGCGCTTCGCAAAGTGATCGAGCTAGAAAGGCTGGTACGTGCAAGCAGGAAGCGGGAGAGCGAGTGAAATGATGATTTGACTTGGGTGAGTGCAGCTGGCTTTATACTCGCTGGAGCAGATATTCTGCCTTTTGTATATTGTCAGGCGAGCAGGGACGCCTCACCTCGCTACTCGCAGCAACAGATGTCGTGTCCATGCATCCTTGAATCAATGGATGCATGAGCACGATAAACAATCCATCAGCAAGTTGTGTGAATGAACTGTGGTCAATGTGGTCGCCGACTCTAAACAATGAACATGTCTGAGAATGTATGAGTAGGGTTTCGTGGCGGTCACAATTCCCCGGCCCCTAGATTTCGTGGCTTGCCATGAATGGGACATGAAATAATGGTGCAATGCAAGTGAAACAAGTGTGCTCATCATCATCGTTGACGAGTTCACGTACTAAAATCAGCACTATTTTGTGTCAGAAATCGATGCAACAATCATGTGATGAAGCAGCGGTCAACTCTTGCCAGACAGCATTCCCAGGGGAGAAGTTAGAACGCAGAATATCCTAATCGATATGTAAAACCCCGTACAGAAATAGTATCAACCATATTCTGCTATCGGGTCAAGCATTATTTGAGGAGACGGATCAGGTTGCACATGTTCCACCCAGAATTAAAGTACAGAAACGACGAGGGCTTTAACTAACATGATATAATTTTCTCAGATCAGTTCATGTAATAGTCAATGTATTACTGGAAGAGTCGTACAGTTGGTCCATAACAGAGCCAGGCACAATATCAAACTTGTATTACAATCATGCTGATAAAATATATTCTCTAAGAGGCCGTCTGTTGTAGTAAAATATGGTGGACATTACAGTCATTGAAGAATGTAGCGCTACATTCGTCAACGAGCATCGTCGTTTGCATCTGGTAGAATTGAAGCCTCTTGTAATGTGCTTGTGGTCACTACTGAGCTAGTGTCAATCATGTATTGAGGTGCTCCATGTACCTATTTGAGCGGACCAATGGGTAGTGGTGTGACATTGACATGCTAGTCACAGTGCTCCCGTGTGTGAAAGTTGCTTAAACTTCTCTCTGTTGTAACTTTGTCTCATCATTTACCCCGGAGAAGGGATTTGCAAGGTGCACCATGAACCATGAACCAACAACGAGTGAAGGTGTCGAGCTCGGCACATGTAACACAATCCGTGTTTGTAGCTGACCTTCGATTGCATGGCTTTTGCATTTTCTGCTGTAGCGTCACACATGTCATGTCACAAGCGGGTTTGACTTCCTCACTGTAAGACAGGCTCATCGACATCTGAGCTTGTCATTCTTGTCCATTATGCGTCCATGCACGATAGATCTCTTTGGAATGTCAACGTAAAAAGATATTATAATCAAACACTGTGAAGCACTTCAGTTTCCAACATCTCAATCATGGCTCTCTGTAAGGTGGCGGTCTAGTCTAAACTGCCCTTACAGCCGCTTGGATGTCAAAGTAATAAAAGAGGGTGTTTTAAAATAAAGCAGTACTTAGGGCAAAGCTAGAGCTCTAGGCTTCATTTTCACTAAGAGCTCTGTATTAGCTTCCCATCACAAGAGTACCATGTACTCATTGCAAACAGTCTTGCATAAGGTGTCAAATAAGGGCACCATTTAGGAATCACCTACATATGAGCTCACCTTCAAATTAAAGCACCTAGTAAATTGTAAATGGATGTCGAGATGATGACTCTACTCGGACTATCTTTCCTTTAACTTTGGTCATGTACGAAAACTGCTTACCCCAATAGCCATAGTGCAGATTCTGCCGTGTGAGATTTGAGTTATGATTAAGGACTCTCCCTTGTATGCTTGCAATGACATTTCCGTTGGACTTCTGTGGTGAGGCGGCATCTCATCGAAGTCACTCGGAGTCAAAGTTTGAGAACATCTGAAATCTGCCCAAACTGCGGTGGATGCTCGTTATCCTCAAAATTTGCCCGAAGTAAATAAAATCCGTGAACTTCAAAAATTCACCAAATATTGAGATTTTACTTTTTTCAAGTTTTATCTTTTCTACTTGGAAAGAAGTTTTTAAGGCATGATCTCACCGTTTGGATCTTTCATCCAATTGTTCTTCGCATGCCATTTTATTATTAAAAAGGGGCCTTTGAAAATGAATTTCAACATACCTCCATGTGAAAATTCAAGCATTTATTTAGGTTTTACAGGTTGCATGAGGGTAAAAATTGCAAAGACATGGTTGTTCCTAACTCACCTAGGAAAAAGATTGTGAAGAGACTTAGTTCAAATTTACTCTTAGAATTGGTCTTTTGGGCTCACAAAATACTTGGAACCCATTTCGCAACAACGGAATAAAACTTTTTTTCCAAGCTAAGTTGAATGTTACGATTTCACAATTGGTAAAGAATTTGGAACTTAGGTGTAGAGCACACATTAATGGACAACTTAGGTATGAGATCTTATGGTTGAATACTTAGGATTATTTCAAAAGTTGAAAGCTTTCATCTTGCATCGAGAGATGGTGGTTTTGTAAGCTTTCAGGGCTTTCGGCTTTAGGGGTCAAGGGTAACTTTCACAGGATCGATCATTGGGAGACATCACAAAAGTGTAACCATGTTCCTGATTCACAATTGGGGCCGCTCTTGACTCCTCAAGGGATTGGTACTTTGGCAGGGTCCCGACAGGGCCCCAAAAATGTCCCGAATTCCTGTTCTTGTTGTCACGGGCTTGGCGCAACCGCAACCTGTCAAACCAGCTAATGCGGCGACATCTGTGAAGCTACCATAGCAGCTATCCAATGCCAGAGTACATGCAGTTACATGGCAGCTACCGAAACGGACTGTGCAACAGCCGATGGAATAATCCTAAATTCCGAATCCATGCTCGTTGCCGAATTGGACGTGGGGACATGATGCCATTTCTTATTGGACTTGGGGACATGATGCCATTTTTTAATGAACTTGGGGACATGATGCCCTTTTTTATGTGGAATTTACCGGAACTGCGGACATGAAGTGTAACCTGCTAGAATGGTAAGTCCCTTTCCCGGGCAGTTATAAAGAGACATCTGCTACACTTTACTCAGATGCACGTGGTTTCATTTACTGATTTGGTCGGTGGAGTAAAATTCATTCAAAAATTTCGTTAGGTCCTGAGTCCCGCTTCAGCCTGATAGAGTACCTTGTCTAACTTAGGATGAGCCTTGTATTTACATTCTAGGAATATCTGCAGGGAGTAGGAGGAAACCTCACATGTCTTCATTTCCCAAATGTTTCATGATAATTTGGTCAGTAGTTTTAACATTGCAACTGTGGATTGCATGATCATGAAGCATAGCATCATGAAGTTAGTAATTGAATCCGTCGGGCATGCCATCATTCTATTCGATGCTGTAGAAGCTGCCATTGAAGCCACAGAGTGCCGCCCTCGTCCTTTCTGCGTTGAGGACAGCTTGATCAGATAATTACCTCAAATTTGCTTGAACCGTGACCGCCAAGCAAATCACGAATCAGAGGTCGACAATATTTCTGGACCAGATTTAACATATCGGATAGGACAAACTGCATTCTTACCCCCTGGAGATCCTGTCTGACAAGAGTTGACCGCCGCTTCATCTCATGATTGTTGCATCGGTTTCCGGCACGAAACAATTCTGAATTTATCACGCGATCGAAGAACCCGGCTTCAAGGTGATGAAAGACACTTGTATCGATTGCATGGCAACGGTCCATTCATGGCAAGCCACGGGAATTTACAACGAGATTGTGACCGCCACAACAACCTACGCATACTTTCCCGGTCATGTTCATTGCTTAGAGTCGCCAACAACATCGACGATAGGTAGTCTGCACACCTTGCCTTTTGATTCAGGGATGCATGACACGGCATCATCCGGGTGACTGTTGCTTCGTAGCGTGGGACACTTCGGTCATTTCTGCCTTGAGGTGTTTTCACTGAGGCAAAAGAGTTGGATAGTTACCCACCTGCGATTATAAAGCCAGCTGCACTCACCCAAGTCAAATCATCATTTCACTCGCTCTCCCGCTTCCTGCTTGCACGTACCAGCCTTTCTAGCTCGATCACTTTGCGAAGCGCTCGTGAGTCATGGCGGCGTCGATGAGAACTCCGCTCACTGGGTCAGTGATGGCGGCGTCGCGTGGTCGCGGACGCCACACTGGGTGGAGTCGCCCGCGAAGTTGGACTTGGGTGTGAAGGTGAAAGTGAACTTAAATATCAAAGTCAACCTCAATCTGTGCTACCACGACATCGGGTGTATGTTGGCCTCGGTGCCACGGCCACCGTGCCCGCGCAAAGACGACGACAGTGTTGACGCCCGTGGCCGGCTTGATGGTGTGGTGGTGGGCAACTTGGTGTACGTGGACTTGGAGATCCCGGGAGTGAAGGTGGCCAAGGTACGCGCGTGGTGATCGACTTGTCGAAGGCGACGCGATCGGGACGTGTACCACGTCGCTACTGGATTGCGTGGAAGATGAGAAGACGAAGTCCGGCTGACGTGCGGTCTTTGTTTTGGGCGTGAAACCGACGGTCGTGGATCCGTGAAGTCGGGCATCGTCTTGCTCGTGTAAATCTGTGAGCGGAAGGATTGAAGACAGATTCATAGTGTGTAGATACCACTCTACTACATTGCCGAGCAAGTACATTGAGGTGGGTAGCGGATGTAGTGGCGTGTCGTGAGCCGGAAGGTGTGTGTAAGTAAGAGGAAGTCGGTCTCTGGAGTACAGAATCAGATCACGTTTGTGAATCCACGAATCTGAGTAAGTAACGTTTTATAGTGGTTTTGTTGAAAACGGTGTTCAAATAATCATGGTGGTGACGTCTGTTTGATATGTTTGTGATACACATATCTGAACAATTCTCCGCTTGAAGTGCGGTGACCTTTTGTATGGGAGTCATGACCATCTCAAATTATGGCTATATGTTTATTTGTTTATTTGGAAATAACTTTATTTTGACATATAATGAAATAAGTTGATTTACATATATTTTTTTATCAGATTACACATTCAAGGTCCATTTAAAATTTATGAATTGTATTTCAATTTCAATTATGTTTCATGTTTCATACACTAGTACACTTGAACTAGGAGTTTAGAGTTGACTTATTGTGAGTTGTTCCTCAATCCACAAAGAATGGATTGGTGTAGTTCTAAAGAAGATTAAGTCAAAATCTTAATACTTGCAAAGTTGCAATTTAGTTCTCTTATACATTTCATAGTATGTATTGGGATAATTATGCACTCATAAAGTTGTACAATCTGACATGCCGATTGGATTATGTTTTTATTTTTATTTTTATTTTTCAATTTTTAGTAAATTTGGTTAAAAAAGTGGAACAATTGTGAGGCATGGGCTTGTCACCGTAGAATATCTCTGCAGTTCGGAAGAAGGAAGCCACCTCTCCAGATTTCACGTTGCAATATGTGGCTTACGTTGACTAGAGTCAAACATGGAGTCCACTGTCTTGAATTGAATCGCAAAAGTAAACTGTGGTGTTATTAGTTACCTATTGTGCAAATTGTGTGAGTGGTATGTGACAAGCAACCGGAATTTAGTTGCGCGCTGACGAAGTGCCCTCCATGTGGTGCCCTCCATGTGGATGAAGTCACTAAATATATAGTACTCTTTCAATTGGTTTGCGACGGAAGTCAAGCAAAGCTCCGTTTACTTTTGTATACGTCATCGTGGTGTTGTACTTGCAACAAGTGGTCGTTGAAGGAATGAAGGCCCTTTTCAAAATCTATAGATTGATTTATTTCACTCTATAAAAAATGTTAACTTAATATGTAAAACCAGGGTTGTCATTAATATGGGCGATATGGTCTACCTACCAACTCGATACGGTTGTTTAGAAGACGGGTGCGCACACCGAATAACTGGTAATGTAAAAAATTTACAACATAGCAAGATTCCGGTGAAAAGTTAAAAGTTATCAATCTCGTTGCCACATTGGCTCCACGTTGGCCCAAAGTTGATGCCACGTGGAACAATGCACGGGTATGGGGAGGCGCATGTAGAGGGGTGCGAGGGCTGCTACGTAGACAACGTATATTTTAGTACGGATTTAGCATAGTACAATTTTCCACTTTTCAATGGTTGAACGCTAATGGAACACATGTTCTCTTCTGTTAGTATATTTCTTTGACCAATTTTACATGAGGGTATAAGCACACTAAGGTGGGTACATGTTCGACAAAACTCGAAGTATGTTAAGTACATCACTTTGGAAGAATGCTTTGGGATTTTCCCAAAATAGGGCTACCGTCGATTATTTCTGACAGATTGATCTTGGCCGTTGGAGGGTTGAGGGTCGTTGACTTGACAACCGGATGTGGTAATGGACATTAATGGCTCGGATTAGGGTTCGTGGCTTTTCCCGCGAAATGCTTTCGTGCCTTGTTGTTTTTTGGGAGTCGCTTGGTGTTGTCGCAAGGTTTTTTTGCGCTGAACTCGCGCTTCATTCTTGCACTGGGCGCACCAATTGCAACATCCGTGGGGCGGTTTTAGTGGGTGCGGGTAGGGCCATCACCTTCCGCATTTTGGGGAGGGGGTTTCGTAACTTGCTGTTGGAGTAGAATTTGTTTAGGGAGCTGTTGCTGGAGGGGGTTTCGTGAACGACTTGCTGTTGGAGTGTATTTTGTTTAGGAGTGTTGGTGGAGTGGAGCTTGTGTAGCTTGGGTGAACTCGTGCAACGGAGGACCTGATTACGGGCACATTTGAGTGGCACAAGGTGAGCATAGACCGCATCGACCGTGTTTTTAGGCAACAGAGGGTTTAGAGAAATGTCGTTGAGGTTGTGCAAGGGTTCACGGCGGCTTCTCGCTCTCCGGGGTTTTCTTTCATCCGCAAATGCTGAAATGCGATTCAAATGCGTATGCTCATCCAAAGGAGTGCAAAACCCTAAGCCCTACATTCCTCACAGCTAACTTGGGTGCTGTGTGCAGCAGTGCAGGTATTTGTAAGCTGACGGCCAAAACTGAGCTGTTGAAGCTCAAACTTCGACGGCCAAAACTGAGCTGCTGAAGCTCCAACTTCGACGGCCAATACCGAGTCGCTGAAGCTCCAACTCGAGTCTTCGACGGCCAAAACACAACGGCCAATACTGAGCTGCTCAAGCTCCAACTTCCTGATTCTGCTGGTGCTAAGTAAGTGAGTAGATCATGATTCTAGGTAGAGGTTGCGATTATTGTGAGATGGTGTGGTTGATTGGCTTCTGACTCCCCGGCTGGTTGTTTGTTGAATAGATGTTAGCATTTGTCACGGATTCTTACGAACTGAGCAAAGCTGTGTGTGTTCGGTTTTGGGTGGGGTTTAGGGATGGTGAAGAAGGAGAAAAAACCTTCTGCTATGGTTGACGATGAAACAGACCCACCCATTCTCACCGCGACAAAGTAGATGAAAAATAGCAATTTTGCGAGAGGTGCCCCTCCTCCCCGCAGTTGTCTTTCGAGGAATTTAGAGATAGGTTTGATTGAACGGGATGGGGATCAATCCCCACAAATCCAAGGATACTACACAGATCCTCCAAACCGATCTAATCACGTGTTTGGGCAAAGAAGCCGAGGGAAATCAGGGTTCTGGTTTGGAGATTTGAAAGACGCAAAGGTGAAGTCCGCCATAGCTAGACTGTACCCCATAGTCTACCAGAAACCTTGTGTCGTAAAAACAAAACTGATAGGTAAAGAATTCGCAATTGGAATTGTAGCTGATGTAGTGAAGGGTTTAGATGTCGATTGGGCATCTTATGCTCACATCACGAATCGAAACCAAGGCAATGGCGTGTAAAAAAAAAAGAGATGAAGGGTCGCTTTGAGATGAAAGCGATCTTGATCGAAAAAAGTATGGGTGAAATTTTGGAGGAAGAAGACATGAAGACTTTGATGCAAGGTGACGGGCTTGTGAAGGCAGAGCCAGGTGATCGGCCATGCGGAGGGGTAGACTCTAGACAGCCCGAACAGAGCTCTTCATGGATAGAGAAGAAGAAACGAGAAACCCACGACCTTCAGCGGGTGATCGAGTTGGAATTGCAGGGTGTCAAGATCGACATACAATCGACTCTGAAAGAGAAGAAAGGGATGGACTCTAAGGTGGAGGGTGTTCGAGTAATGCTGGAGTCAATGAAGGCAACGTGCGAGGGCTTCAAGTTGAAAATGCAGAATTGTGAGGAGGGGGAAGATCAAAAGAAGATGCAGATGACGCTGGACTTCTACGAGGAAACTTTCAAGAGGACAGAAGGTGAATACGATGCGTTTGTTGCTGAGCAGGTTTTCCAAGATGCTGTGCATGAGAAATTGGTGCGTAGGGGAGGCATTTTTGCGTGCGGATGCTAGATCTTTTTTGGAGAAACAACTATCGAGTTTGCGAGGTGGACGGCCTGGCTTCGCTTTGCACCCCACCCCATGTGCAACTCATCGGGCATGAAGGAAATGGAAATAGATTTTGTCAAACTAACTAATCGCGTTTTGTGTGATTCCAAGTTTTCCTATAATGACATTATAGTCTGTAGTTGCAGGCATGTTTATCACCCATGGTGTGCTGTGTCGTGGTTTAGCACATCAGTGAAGTGTGTAGAAAAGGATTGTTCAGTAGTCCACCCAGACTGGTTCAAGAGTTTCGGCTTTGGGGACCAGCCAACCAGTCTTGAAGAGAAGGCAGAGGAGCTAGAGTGCGAAGAAACGAGAAATTTTGTTATCTCCGAAAGAACAGCTGTTGCGAAGCGGACTGGTGCAGACATTGGTATGACCCCCTTCACCCATGTGCGTTCATTGCAGTGTGATTTCCCTTAGGTAAATATTTTGTGAATAGAAAATGGCAAGCGTGTGGACTGTAGTTTGTAAGTTGATATACATTATGGTAGTGTAATGCAGAGTTAAGTAACTGAAGCTGTAGTATTTTGAAAGATTGACATTGCGGTTTGTACCCGTAGAGATAGAACTTCTACTTTGATACACACAGAATTAGACTTGTAGTAGTAGAAGGGCTTATAATAGTTTTTATACTATATTCTTTCTTACACAAGATACAATAGGACATACATCGGATAGTAGATTTGACTGTACTCCACGGTCTCTTAACATACAAAGCCCGAGTACTTTGCTTGTACCATACCGTAGTCACAAGTTCATGAACATATTTTTGAATGTGTTTTGCACTTGGAAGACATGGTTAAATTATGTTGATATACCATTCAGTGTAACTGAGTGAGATATATGCACTGAATGAGATACATAATCATACTTGCAATCCATTTAGAGGTACATGCACTTGTCTTATTTGTAGTTACAAGTGTATTTATGCATTTCGAAGTACATATACATGGTGCCATTCTTTTGATACTAATCATCTTTTGAGTTTAGGAGGTTAACTACATGATTGTTTCACAAATTCCGTGCTCTTCTCAATGTACCATTGATGGGTCAAGCTTCGCATGCACTCGGGACGCATGACTTGGGAGAGACCAGTCAAGCACAGATTCGGGAAAGTGACAAAAAGGTTTTGGAATCGCCACCCATTCGATTTCCTGTGCAAGTTCAGAAAATCAACAAGTCCCCCGACAAGAAGGCTGAGAAATGTACGCTTGGCGAGGCAGCACCCGAAATATGTACGCCAACCACAGCGTCAATAACGACTGCCGATGCTCCGGGACCAACATCTGAAGCGATTGGGGCAGAGGTGGGTCAGCATCACCCTATAGGTTTTTGGGGTTTTTAGAATAAGTGCGGTTTTGAATATTAAGTGCGGTTTAGAATAAGTGCGGTTTACTGATTTGAGGTTTACGTATATGTAGGCTGTTGACAACAAAATTCTAAGTTCCCCTACAAGAATGGAGGAGCACGGTTCCCAAGATTCCAGTGCACACGACGTGCCTATGCTTGAGGAGGAGAATGACAGTGAAGATGGAAGAGGCCTAGATCCGGAACCTACAGAGGGAGAGCGTAAGACTACACCAGAGGTGTCCAATGATGATGAGGTGGCGAGATTAAAGGCCACAATTGTTGAGCTCAGGAAGCTTTCATCAAACACGGGAGTAGTACGTCGAGCACCACCATTTGAGGAAGAGCATGGGAAGACAGGACCAGCCGTGAAGACTAGGAGCGTTGCCGATGTCACAAAGAGTGGCAACCCACCTTCAAAGAACCACGAGGAAGAAATCTAAAACTCGATAAGGTTAGGGACGTGCAGATGGGCCATCTGAAACATTGAGGTCACGGGAGTGGTTCAAGAAGAGCCGTAAGAAGATGGAGACAACAAAGAAATTTGAAAGACCATCGATCGTGATGAGCGTGTGTCCCCGAATGGTGAACTTCAACCCCCCCCGGCCAAGGTAAAGCGAACCCAGAAGAAGTAAATATGAATGTGATTGCGTAGATAGTATGCCTCTATGTGCAGGCATGTTTCCTAGGATATAGCTGGTTGTAGGTGTTTTGATGTATTGCATGAGGTAGAGCTGAATGGTGTATCACATGCTATTAGTGACTGCATCCATTCCATAGGTGTATTGAAGTATTGCATTAGGTAGTGTTGAATGGTGTATCACATGCTATTAGTGACTGCATCCATTCCATAGGTGTATTGAAGTATTGCATTAGGTAGTGTTGAATGGTGTATCACATGCTATTTGTGACTACATCCATTCGATAGATGTGTTGATGTACTGCATTAGGTGTGTTGATGTACTGCATTGGGTAGTGCATTATGTATGACATGTATATTTTTATTATGGTTATATGCTAACATATTTTTGGGAAATTTCCAGTCGATCAACATCCCCATTGTCGCACGAGATAGGTAGCCTCTTATTTTTGTTGACGTAGTGCAGCCATCAATATTGATTGATTCATTGTTGTTGACGGAATGCAGCGATCAATATTGATTGGACTGCATAGTATGTTGTGTCACGCACGGTATATGCCTTCTATGTCTTTCACGCTTTGCAAGAATTGGCATGCAGGGTTTTAAAGTGAAGATTATATCACATGATATTTCATTGGGTGCCGAGAATGTCCCCGTACCTATAATCAGCAAGGAAAGCAATGGACAGTTACCTAAACCTTTCAAATACATTCGGGAGAGCATATTCCACAAATCAGTTTTGGGTTCGAATCTAAGTTGGGGAAAGGGGTGGGTCTGTACTAATTGTGTTTCAAAGATGTGGCGTTGGGAGTTCTTGTATCTATGCGTTCTTCTTTGGTTTAGCCCCTTATTCCAAAGGAGGCCTCTTACACCCACATCATATTGAGATGGTATCTCCGTCTTACCTAGTCCTTTCCTTGTTAAATCTCATGTGTCATTTGATGTTTCTTAAACTGCCACCGGTTTGTTGGAGTTACTAATTTGATAATGTCTTTTCTTGGAATTGTAGAGACGAAGGGAAATTTTGGGTGAAGATGAGGATCTCTATGAATATTGTGACAAGTCCAACTGCTCAAGTTCGAGTATGGAGAATGTGGAGGGCACATAATAAGTTTTTTTTGAAGGAGTGCGGAGTTGGTCGCTTCTTGCAAAAGTCATTGCGTAAAATCGAGTGATGCAACAGGTATAACCCGAAAAAACCGCAGTGAACATCGCATTTGCAATCTTTTGTAAGTTACAACTTTTAGAAGCATTCGTGTCCTCTACAAAATTTGTTGACAACTCTTTTTGCTCCCTACAGTTTTCTAGACCAACCCTCGAAGGAATGGGGCATCAAAACTTTGGAAACCTTGCTCGCAGTGCATTTGTTTTTGAATATGTTGGAGAAATCATATCCAACGAGGAATTGGCATCCCGGAAACACAAGGGGAAGTACGCAATGAACTGGATTCGATTGAGAGCGGAAAATGAATTGAACGATGAGGAGGCTCTTTGTATAGACGCATCAAACTTTGGGAACATCTCAAGGTTTCAATCACAGTGATGCTTTCATGAAAGTCGCTTATATTTTGATGACCTTGGTACCTTTCAGATCCTCTAGAATGATGTAAAATGAGAATGCTTTTAATTACAATGGCTATCAACCATGGTGTTGTGATGCAAATTTGGTAAACTTACGGTCATAATCAACAAAGACAAGAAGAGGCTACTACCATGTGAGTTGATGACTTCGAACATTTTTTTTGACCACCTTAATTTCACCCGTTCTAATACGTTCTTTCACATGTATGCTTGAACCAGGTAGCTTTTTTTACCAATCGGCAAGTGTTCAAAGGGGAAGAGCTTACCTGGGACTACGGGTTAGATTTTGAAGATCCCGAGCATCCTATTCCTGCATTTCAAAGGTGTCCCGGGAAGCGAGCATCGCAAGTTCACCAATCGCCAAGGAAAGCTCAAGTTTCACAAAAGCCCTTGTGAAGGTAGTATTTTATTTGACTTCAATCCGCATTGAACGGGACAAGTTGTTGTACAAATTCTATTTCTTGTAGTATGAACACTGTAGTACACTATAGTGGTACACTATAGTACACTATAGTACACTATAGTACAGTATAGTACACTATAGTACAGTATAGTAGACTACAGTCAGTCCGTATCTATTACACTTTAGTACATATTGGTGGCGACACAGAGTACATATTAGTACATGTAAATTAAACTGTAAGACATTGTTGCATACCGCGCAAAGCATTTTTGACACTGATACTATTTGCATGATTTAATTTTAAGATTGCCCTCTTTCAAAACATATGCATATTTTGAGTTTCCTAATAGTATTCTGAAGTATATGACCGTAAGATTAGGCATGACATCATGGATTATCACCTCTTATCAATATCGGAGATCAAAAATTATACTAAAAGTATAAGAAAAAGAGATCCGACTTTTTGGTGAGTTGTGCAAGTTTATGCATTCAATTATTTTTGGTCGATTTTGAGTGAAGGTGAGGAAATAACGCAATTTTGGGCACATTTCAAAGATTCACTAATCAAGACTATTGTTTTTAAACGTTGACTAAGAATACTTCCTAGACTATGTTGAATTTTGATGCATAAACAAAGTTTCTAGAATGGGTTTAAGGGAATTCTGCATATCCAAACTTGTACTTACAATACCCCAGGCTGACAAAAAGCATATCACCATTCCATCGTAATGTGCCACTTAAAACTATGGAGGTCAAACGAGAATTCGAACAAAAGAAGGAAATGGGGTGGGTGCCTGTCAAGTCGCAAATGCAGGTCAAAAGTTTATATGGAGAAGAAGTTTACAAACTTCATCAAAACGTTAACCTACAAAGCTTCTAGACTGGTTGTGACTGGTTGTGATTACATCAATTGTTTCACTTAACAATTGGTACACAGGCTCATCCCCCTTAACTCTATGCGCAGCTGGGACCATTTGAAATTTGCATGCAAGGACTAAGGAGGCATCTACATAAGCTACTCTAGAATCTCTCAAGTACACATAAGAATTACGAGACTTCTCCCACTTCTGATAATAGGTTCCCGCAATGACATATTCTCCTACGTCAAACTGCCCACCCCAAACACATGTAAACTTCTCCCTTACGATCTGCTTTCTTCCTCCGCATTGAAGAATGTAGAAGTCAACCAATTCTTCATTACCTTCAACCGGAACCGCAAAATTATCACCAAAGGTCGACTAAGTCCCCTAGTGTCTCTTTCGCGACGTAATCCCATGCCTCTTCTCCTTTCGTTCAAGTCGCTCAAATCATTTGTTCCCTTACAAACGAAACATCTAATGGAACAAGTTTGATAACTCTCCAAGGCTGTACATGGCCCATCTTCTCGCAAGCAGCCCAATCACCGTCCATGCAAGGGGTACAAAAGCACGACAAATTCCTTACCATCAAGAATGTTGATCTCAAATAGACACTCCTTGAATAGAGTGCAATTTTCTAGAACCAACGATGGTGTCACAACCGTGAAGGTGCCGACGATCTACATCATCAGGCTTAATAAGGTGAAAGTACCTATAAGATACTGTTTTATCTCCACCAACCGAACTTTGAACAATGCCCTCCATAGTCTCCTTCAAGAAGTCAATCGCATCTTTGCATCTTGTAGCTTCCTTTCCGGGTTGTGCAGCATTGCCGCAGACGCAAAGCTCTCTTCACAACGGCACCGCTCCATCCATCCCACTCGCCTTTGCCGTGGCCCGTACTCAAAAAAAGTTCCAGCGACATAACACACCCACCCGTGAGAGACCGGATATCTCGCTAACAAAGTACATGGGCCTTGCTCCTTTAAATTGCCCCGCACAACCATCACTCCAAACCCAATGACGAGCTACATTGACACCTTGCAATTTCAACCACTCCCAAAGGTTTGCAGAAGCAATGCCGACAAATAAGGTGTCATGGGTTTTATCATCCGACACATAGAAGTGGCTCTCCTTCACCATGCTATAAGTCAACGGGTCAAATCGATATGTTATGTGAACAAGAATTGTAATCTGGGAAGAATGCCAATGCATGGATCGAATTTCGTTTTGATCTCAAACGAGTAGTTCTCAAAGAAAATCAACATGGGACGTAACAACATCGACAGTAACTCTTTCATACTAATCCCCGCACTCTACATCTTGCCACCTAAGAACGAAGTTGTGACTAACAAACTCATGCAACTTTGGCTTCAAATACTCAAAAATTCAACACAAGAGGTTTCCATGAAAACTTCCCCGGATTCGTTTTCGGGTTCCCCATCATCGCTTACTCCAACGACTTCATAGTCAAGCACCGCCACTTCAGTTTGAATGTCGCAAATGATACTCTCTAGGGCACAATGGAAGAGTATGTACACCGCACTCGAACATGAACCCATCAAGCTAGCCAAGTTTATGGAACTCCTCCGATTCCCCTTTTGACATACAACCGCTCCTAGAACTTAGTAACACCATCACATTTGGTCAAATGCGTAGAACAAGAATCCTCAGATGAATTGTAACAAACTGGACATGAACAAGTACAAGAAATGGTAGGGTGTACTCCCTTCATGGCATCCCTCATTGTGTTGACTGCCTCCCGTAGCATGTCTATCTCAACATGGTACTTGCAGCAGCAGACATTTCGGTCTTTGCACTTTTTAACAAAGAATGGCTTCAGGCACTCGAACGCACGCATGGAAATGGTAGCTTCATGGTGAGATTGAACAAAACGCTCATAGAATGAAGCCTGCACAATACATTTGAGTCAATGGTACTCAAAATTTGTACTACTACATACTTCAGATGGTGTATGGAACCACTTCATAGCTGGAAACACAGTACTTAATAGTAGAGCGAGTACTTTTCAGGACTACACATTAAACACCAATTGTATACAATGTATACACAAATCCTTTTGAAGTATATTGTACTCCCATGAACACATACTATGACTTAGGAAGCCATAGTACATAGACTTCAGGGAAGGACTACTAGACACTACTAAGGTATATATTATATACTAGTAGGAGACCAACAGTATGTTAGCGGTACTATACATATATGGTATTGGTATGAACACCACAATTAAAGGACTGTGATTGTAGTTCTTGTATACTATCGGGTGTGACAAGGTATTAGCAATATCACCTAAAAAACAACTAGTACAAACGATATGTACGCCTAAGTAACCAGGAAGACTCCAAAAAATACTACTATGAATAAATACAAGTAAACACGAGTACTATGAATAATTGAATACTTCATGTAAATCTGAAAACACAAACAGATACTACGTAGACAGCGGACTTACACCATGTGTACTAACAAAGATCAATAGATCTGACAACAAGAGCATGTAAACTCGAAGAAGTTAGAAGTTCAGATGTAATACCTGACTTTCGAGTAGAAAGTGGGTAGCGTGCTGGTCGTAAACTTTGGGCCCCAACCTCTTTCGAGTAACATCTTTCTTATTGGGACTCACACGAGTTTCTGAAGTCCACCAAGCAATTACAAGTTCTCTAGTTTCGCCCGAAACACCATCCCTCCTTCTCCTCTCAGGCAGCTTGAAAATGGATGATCCATTACCTTCAAGTGTCCGACGTCGATGAATGGCAGAGGAAATGTTCTGGGGCTTTGTCCCCAACACTCTTGACAAGGCTCGTACTCCAGCGATGTCACTGCTCACTGCCGCTTCTAGCATGGTCGTCTTCCTCACCAGCTTCTCTTTTGAAGATGGATTCTTCAAGAGATGCAACTCTTTCCTGAAAGACTGAACAAATACATGAGTAGCCTTTGCCTCCAAAGAGGAGCTGTAATATTCAGGCAAGTGTAGAGCAATCGCATCGTTCGTGAGAATCGATTCTAAAATGTACTGGCCCAAAAAGCGGACCATCACAATCGTTCTCCAATCGCGATACAATAAATGAACAAATTTTGCTTGAGACTCAAGGACATCCCGTCGATTGTGGTACATTGGATTCTTGCCAGCTCTTAGTAACGCTAATCGCCTCCGATTTCCGTTGTAGAAGCCGCTTCCTTGCCCTACATTGTCGCCGGCGCGCCCGCAAAGATTCTCCCTTGCCGCTACAAGAGAAGCAAGAGGTTCAGAACTCTAAATGACTCTATGTGCGCTCTCTCTCTCGGCAGTCCAGCCGTTTAACGCCCGACGACGATCTTGAGCTCTTGTGTTGCCCATCTTGTAAGGAACACATTCAACACAAAGTCAAGATTTCGCGCTTCACAAACACGACCATTACAATTCGAAAATAGTTTCTAAGGATTTGGTGGTACGCATGTACCGCTGGATTACGAAACGCCCACCAAAACCACAATCGCAAGTCCTCGCACGCATAACGCAATCAAGCATGCACCAAAGGAAATCGATCAAGCAAACCCTAAACAATCGATCAAGCATGCAACAGATAACTCAATCGCAAAGATGCAGCCCTCCCCGCAAAACCCTAACGAAAACAATAGCCCCGTAATGTCACCTTCACCGCCACCCTAAACCCTAACCTGAAAGAGACGTTGCCCCACCTAAACCGAATCAAAGCCATGTTAGCTGCCTTCAATGCTTTCCAAGTTTAGGAAGCCCCAAAAGTTTGGGGAGTCTGCCAGCAATAAAGGATCGAGAATGCCACGCGGGCATCTACCATTGGCCGAATCACCTTCACAAAGTATGTTGAAGTACATATGGTATATGCACCGCCCAATCTCTTGATTTTTGAAGTTAATATATCCGTACGAAAATGCTTTTACGGCACACTGCTTCGTGGGGCCCACGTACTATGCTATCTGCTCTATGCGGGGAGAAGCAAAAATTTATTAAAAGCTTTTATTTCCTTGTGTTTGAAGCACTTACTAAAATAATTCCAATTTCTTTATTAACCGTTAAGTGGATTGCAATTTTTTGGGGATTTTTTCACACAATATGCTTCATAAACATATATTACACTTCTCACGAAGAGGAAATTGAAAACTATAACCTAAAACCCACAAAACGAAGTCTATTTTCATAAAAAATATACTCTGTGACAAGCAACCACTAGTACATAAATATACTCACTACGCCCAATTCATGAGGAGTTTATTAATAGCAAATACAAAAATTTATGCTCATCTATATATACAACTATATTTTTCAATACTATCTCTAAACTAGATAGTATTTCAAACTCTACAAGGAAATGAATGCATAAATCTTCATAAACTGCAGTTTGTGACAACATTTTTGGTACAGCTTAGTGTGCTTCTACCCATGAATGGTATGTGGCTCTACACAATGAAGATGCATTTACACAAGTCGACATATGGATGTTCATGGTGCATATGTTTTTATTCAGCAAAAGTTATATACTCGAATTCTTCTTTGTTGTGCATATAGTTTGGAACTTACTTGCAAGTTGATAGAAGCATGCAATTTTAAAAATCTAAGTGTTCACTGTTCAAATCTTACTTAAATCTTAGGGTGTAAGCACACTAGGGTAGGTGCACTCTTCGCCAAAAAAAAATACTCTCCAAGTACTGAAAGTCAAAGCTTTGTTTTTGGGGTTTAGGGGGAGGTACATCGAGTCCTTTGTTTGTCAGTATCATCAATGCAGCTTTGACGGACGGCAAAGAGGGTGGGTTCCTTCTCGGCAGTAGGATGGGTCCCTTTCCTATATTTTCCCTGCTGGATCTCTGTCAGGTGTTGGAGTTATGGGAGCTTTTTGATTCGGCGGCTATGAGCCCGATGGTGACCGGTGATCACCGGTTACCTCCAATGGCGACCGGTGATCTCCGGTCACCATCATCTCTCTCCTTTCCGTTGCGCCTCAGCAGAGCCGTCCCGCCATTTTCTAAGTTCGTAGTTTTTGAGCCGTTTTCTGAACTTCCGTGCTTGCGCCGTTTTTTGAATTTTGTGCTTGCGCCTTCACGATGATGTGTTGTCGTTGATGGCTGGAGGGAAGGAGCAGGTGCTGCGACTAGGGTATCGAGCTGTAGAAATTAGGTAACCACGAGAGTTTCTACTAAGACTATTTCTGTGAGGTTTTAGTGTGAGGGATGTGAACATTTGCAATGTCCGAGCTATTATTGCAGGTGGTGCAAGAGAATAGTTGATCGAGAGGCTTTTTTGAGTAATCGAGTAGGGTTTCTAGTGAGAGGCGTTTTGAAACCGTGAGGGTTCGTGAGGCGAGAAGTCGTGAGCATTGTTTTGTGTGCGCATTGTTTCGTGTGCGTGGCCCAAAGCGTAGGCGAGTAGCTAGTTAGGAAGTGCGTTGTTTTTTTTTTTTTTTTGGGGTTTGGGGTGGGTGCAGTTTAGGGAATGCCAAAGTTGATGAAGCGCTCGGAGAAGAACTCGTTGAGAACGACCGGAAGGTCGTAGAAGCAAAGAAGGCGGCGGCGGAGACCAAGAAAGCGCTTTCGTAGTCAAAGTAGGCCGTGGAGGCGAAGAAAATTGTTGGCGAGAAGAAGGCAATGGAGTTTAGGGTCGCATGTTCAAGAAGGCGCATGCCTTGAAGAAAGCCGGGTCATTAAAGGATGACTCTTTGAGCAAGGGGGGGCCGTCTTCTTCAAAGGAAGCTGCTGTCTCCTGCCCTCCGTCTTCGGATATCGAAGAGGAGGAAGACAAAGATCATCTCGACAATGATCTCGATCTCGACGACGACGGCTTGACGCCGACGCCACCGCGAAGATGCGGAAGGAGCCTCCTGCGCTATTCTCTGAAGATTTCAAGAAGCTCGGTCTCGATGAGGGCGAAATCAACGCTCATCGCCTCACGGAGAAGGACGTGCCTGATGAGAAGGTGTGTCAGCTATTTGGAAAAAGGTGGGGGCACAGAGGGCGTGCTGGCTCGAAGTGGCAGGGTTGCAAGAAGCGGGACGTGCTTACGCGCGTGGGGGATATCCATTGGCGGATTTACCAGCACTCGCAGAATTCCATGCCGTCGTTTTTGAAGGTTCAGTTTGCGAGGGGCATCACGCAAGAGGTGGCTTTCGGGGTGGGGTCGATTGATTGGTGCGCGTTTGCTCAGGAAACGAACGAGACGCAGAGGAGGGCAGTGAGGCTTCAAAGGGAGAAGCTCTTGTACGCCAAAAAGTTTGGTCTCCCTCCTACGAAGGTGACTCGAAGCGGCCAAGAAGGAGAAGGTGGACATACCGAAGACGCTCGGGCTTGAGACACCAGGATTTTGAAGAAGGTGAGCGCTGCGTTCACTTCTTGTTTCCATTGTCTTTGTTACCCGCCATAGCATGCGGGTATCATTACCGAAGACCAGGCCACGGGGAGACCATGGAGTTACAGCAGCCACGGGGCTCGAGGCCGAGGGTGCAGTGTCACAGATAGACAGGGCCACGAGGATCGAGACCACGGACGCAGTAGGCGCTTAAGGCAACAACAAAACAAAGAAGATTAGGTTTTATTATAAATAGTGATAGAATTACACAAACACTAGTCGCAGTATCGCACGAGTAGTGATAGCCGTGAGTGCATTTCCGCAACACCTCTTGTAGCCATTCGGCAGTTTCACTAATGCAATGCAATACGGGCTCGGTCCAATTCTACGCTACTCTGTCTAGTCGCCGAACTCCCCTCTCTATTCTTCCGCTCTAACACCAGCAGACGCCGAGGCCCGTGGCAATCCTCGGATCAAGTGTGTCTCAGGAGGACGAACACGCCGTGGTTGTGTGTAACCATTTCCTCAGCCCCTTGCTGCGCCACGGAGAAACTGAGCCATGGACCAGGACGAGGAGTGAGCACACCGATCAGAGAAGCCCCGCCGCGAGTGTAACCCTGGGCCGCAGTCGGTACAAGACACCTCCCTCGCCCCCGTAGGTTGACACTGACGGGTACTAATCATCAAGTGATTACGAGTGTAGTCAACGACTACAGAGTCCGCCTAAAACCCGAGATAACCTTCTCGCGATACCCACGGGTATCCCCAATGCCGGGTCCCAAGTATACACTGCTCCCCGGGTAACCCGTAGAAGGCCACCCCGGTCTTCTCCCTACCCCGACCCTTCTTCCTCCCCTTTCCCGCACTCGGACACCTCCATACCGTGACCCCGGCTAACATTTTGGCGACATGCCGGGATGGAGTACCGAAAAAAAAAAAAAAAAAAAAAAAAAAAAAAGAAGAGAGAGAGAGAGATAGAAAGAAAGAGATTTTTTTGGCTACGAGCCCGCAGGAAGGAAAATGCCCCGAAAAGACACGCCATGAAAAAGCCGTGGAAAATATAGTTGCAGTATATGGAAGAAATCGCAACATGAAGATGAGACCAGAGAATTACTACAATGGATGAAGCAACAAATGACGGATTTAGCGGCCCAGAATGAGGCCACGAATGCTAAATTGGAGTTGCTCAGCCTGAAATATCAAGACATCCAGGGTAATGTCGCCCCGAGGTTATTGATTCCACGCCAAGGAGCGGGTGAACAAACAGGCAAAGACGGTCGGCCACCATACCGCAGGGGAACAACGCCGCGGCCAGCTCAAGCACCTCGGGGATGCCATCACCGGCACCAGTAGCGGTACCCACGGGATTACCCACTGTGTCACACACCCCGGGGAGCCTTGACACCCACGCCAAGTTACCCAAGATACCATACCCCGTGTTTGATGAATCTGGGGATCCAGATTGGCATATCAGAAGGTTCAAGGTGATAGCCGCACGAACGGCATCGTTAATGCCTCGGACCTGCAAAATATCTTCGGCACCACGCTCCAAGGGAATCACATCAACTGGTACATTGACTTCGAATCCGAACACCTCAATGCTAGTTGGGACGACATGGAGCGCAGCTTTCTACATAAGTTTAGGAAACTAAAAACAAGCTCGGAAGTTCTCCGAGCGCTGGGTTCGATTACCCAATCCACGAATGAGCCTGTGGACAAATTTTACGATAGATTTAAGCAGTTGGCCGATAAACTTAGCCAACGACCCGAGGAAGAATACATGTGTGAGTGGTTTAAAAAAGGACTACTCCCATGGATACAACAGGGTATCGTTATCCGTGGTGTAAAGACACTGCCCGACATTCTCTCCGCGGCCAACGATATCAGCCGAGAGCTCACAGCCCTGAAACAAACCCAAACCCCCCTGTTACCTCTACCCGCGGCACGCCAAGATGCCAGACTCGCACCACAGTTATGCGAAACATGTGGAAAAACACACCATGGAAGGTGTTGGTATTCAACAAATACAACCCCGACCCAGGATCCTAGACGCCCCAGAAACACCATGGCCGCGGTATATCCCGAGGAGGTTAATGTGGAAGCTTTCCAACCAGGGCGCACAGACGCTTGCTGGGAATGCGGGGGCCTGGACCATAGACGAAGCCAATGCCCGGTACTAAAACAGAAGGGACGTAGCTACCGTGTGAGCGGAGAGCGGTGAGCGTTGAGCCATCAAGTTTCAGAAATTTGAGCGGTGAATTGGTATTTTTAGCAAAAAATTTCTAAAAATAATATTTTACTATTTTTTTCTGAATATTCTCAAGAATATTCGAATATTCTTGACTTATAACCGTGGTTTTGAGTTCCTAAACCCGTAGAGATAAGGCTAAAATTTCTGAAATTTGGTAGGCTTAAACCACGTTTTCTAACGTTAAGACACAATTTTATAGAGTATGGTAGTATATAACTTTGAAATCGGAAGTCGAAGTTGTATAGCAGTTCATAAATTTTTGTAAATAGGGATACATTTATTGACTTTTGTATAATGCTGAAATCAAAATAAATAACGTGTGAAACACACGATTACAGGGATAACATTTAGAATGGGTAGATGTGGATGTTGGTTTACGTAATGTGACCTTGAGGTAGTCTACTCTCTAACTTGGTCTAGGATTCCCCGCTCTAGAATGGTTTTCACCTCGTTGAAACTGAGGGTGGGCGCGTGGATGAAGAGGTCTCTATCAATATCAAATTTGCATACCAATACCAACACGAAGTATAGGTGCTTGCAATGTCTATACGGTTCGCCTTTTCGTCTCAGCTTACTTATGGTTTTTTTGAACACCGGGCAAGAACACTCAGGGTTCTCACTTAGAGATAGTTTATATATAGACTCTGAATCCGATTCCAAAGCAACGATACATCCAAAACCAGGTTGAGGTATCATGGTCACCTCGAGTATTTTTGCCTCCATGGCACGAGCTGAGTCAATGTTCTTCATGTGCTTCGAAGTCACAGCCTTGATGCGTCGAAGAACTTTAGACTTGCGTGATTTGGGGTACAGATCAGCCTTGTCCGGCACAGGAATATGTGACAAATCTCTCGGTGGCGCAGAAGTATTGAATGTGCGGTTGAGAGGAAGGCGTTCCTTTTGTGGGAGCCGAAAACCCGCATTCTCCAACGCCTCAATTTCATCCAGTGTGAGATTAGTCCCAATCTTCACGGGCCAAACTGAGGGAATAGGCGGTCGACCTTGTTTCCGAGAGAACGGCTCAATCCATTTACGACGACGCCTCTTCACACAACGCTCAATGTCGCTCTGGACAAAAGAAAAATCGACGTTTTTTTTTGACCCTCTTGAGGACGCCGCCATACTCCGTGTAAGTTTGAGCCGCGGTCGCTTTTCCGTTTTGGACAATGCGGGATTCGCATTTCTTCCCGGTCTTAGCCATAATACCCCAACAAGCCTTGGATGAGGATTCCTTCAACCGAGCAATGTGCCATAGACGCCATTCACCCTCGTCTCTTGATAGCAATGACGCTACCGACCATCGAGTCTTGGAGAAGCGGGTTGTTCCCGTGGTTGCTCCCGAACCTCATCTTCTTCGTGGATAGGATCGAGATTCTCAAAGAAGAGCTCGTGTGACTCTTTCCGCCTATTCGAGGACGTGAGTAGCTCACGTGTCAGTCGATGAGTTTCATCTTCAAGACCAATGGGAACATCAGCCTTTAGAACGTTTTAATCGAGATGGATTGCCGGAAGTCCAGAATCGCTTGTTCAAGCAAGATGGATTGCCGGATCGATTGGCACGACGTTGAGCGGTATAAAGACGCTGACGGTTCTTCTACGGATGGTCCGTAACCACTTGCACCGCTTTGTTGAATTGATGGTAGCCGACCACTTGAGGAAGGCCCCGAACGTAGTCATCAACCCGCGACGAGAGATCCCTACCCTTATTGCCGACGCTTGCAGCCCACTTGTTATGGATTGACTCGCAAGATTACATGAAGGCATCTCTCGCGAGTTCCTCCGCCGAATATTTTTTTCCCGCAATGCATGCACGTATTAATACTTTATTCATAATTAAGATTTGTACTTAATATACAGATTAATCGATAGAAACCGTATAGTTTTGCCGTAAAGCACGTCATAAGGAAAGACACTACAAGAATTGATACTTACCAGGCCCATGAATCCACCCCATTGTCTCAGATTCAAGCGCCAAGACGCAAGCCAATGACCTAAGTGTTCTAAACCAACTTCGGACGTGGCCTTTGAGGATGCCCACCACGCCTTATAGCCCAATATCGGGTCTCGCCTCTTCCATGGTGCGTGCATCCTTGTATCGCTTACAAAGAATCCGTGTTGGCCTTGCATTCGGGCACAATGTATTGTTTCGTATGTTTCTCAAGAGATTGAGTCCAATGGAAATAAATGTGTGTCGCGGCCTTCCATGGGGACAAAGCAGGTTTCCAGAGTCAGATGATGCGCACATCGCTCCAGCTTGGCTTGAGCACTATCGCCCATAAATCCTTGAATCGCGGCATGGGTACTCCGCTCCTGGCCATCACATGATTAAGGTTCTTCCGTAAGACGAGTTGCGATCTTTGTCCTCCGATCAAAATCACAAAGATGCAATGGTTAGAATGCGTTGGTAACGTGAGTCATACACGCGGCGTGCCATGGTGGTCCAATCAGAACGCGCTTGACATGGTCGAACATCATCCATGCGGGAGAGATTTCTCCAGCCGCATACGGCGAACAAGATCAACACCGCTACCGGGGCCGACCTCGGACATCTTGAAGATGAAGACTTTCTCGGATTCGTCGCCTTGGCCAGGAAACATGTTGCGTTGCACATATGCCCAGTTGCTGAGACCTCTGAGCTTTGTAATCCCATCGAGAATGCCATACCTACGCAAGTACTTGAAAGTGTAGATACGATTGCGCATGCTGGGAGAGTTTAACTCTTTACATTGTTCGAAGACTGGTTCGAGCTGCTGAAGAGAAAGATTGCCAGTTTCGGGGTCACCTTCGTCACGGAGAAGTAAGTTACCCAACAAGTCTTTACTGGTTTCCATAACTATTTTGGAAACGGTTGCTTGAGGGTTACGGTCAACATGCTCTTCTAGTAACTCATCTATTTTTTTCCGTACACATCTATAATCTCCGACTTTGACAGGATGTTCGTGTGTTCCTATATGGACACATGCACGCTCTTGACAATCTTCTCCGAGCACGTAGAAGATTTTTGCGTAACAAGGCGCAACACAAACAGAGGTTGTTTGCAAAGCTTACTGCACCAACGCCGAGGTGGGCGGGGCGATCCGCCATCGGGAAGGGGTCTTTGGTAATGCCTTCAAACTCCACATCGCTCACCCAGCCGACTGATCGTGTCGTTGCAAGAAGTCGCAGCCTGGGTTGTGGCATCGTAGATGTCCTACACAGCTTGAGATCGGAAAGACAACCCTTGCGTGTTGTCGATGTTGGTGGTCATCGCCCTAGTCCACACATGACCGTCGCATCGCTTATCCATCCCCTCCATGGACTTCGCGACCTTGTGAGTTGAAGACGGAAGAGTGGGCGGAAAGATGAAGAGAACATCGCCATTAAATGACGGAGGCAAGAAAGAAACGTTGACAGTGCGGATTGTTTTGAAATCTATTTTTTTGAGGAGAGTCTTGCTACTGGGCATACTAGCGAGATTGCAGAGGGATGGAAGAATTTTTTTGGGTTTTACAATTTGCGATGTAACTAAAGACGGAGGGGTGGCTCTTAGATAGTTATCCCTAACAGGAGGTGGCAATGGAATATCAGACGATAGACGACATGGTTGTAGAGGAGACTTCTTCTCGTCTTCTGATGAATCCGATATGTCAATGGTGACTTCCAGACCTGGTTCAACTTTGACACGAGCAAGAGCTGGAGCAACCGTGGAAATAGTAGACGAACTACGTGGGGTCAGGAGAACTGTTGAGGCGTTCATGACGGACTCCGTCAAGCCGTAGAGGCGATACTTTCCAGCTCTAAGCTTCCAGATTGTAGTATTATTCTCTAGGATGATTGGATCTACGACCATGGAGAACTGAACATGATTAGTATTAGGTTCTAGAACTTCCCTCTCTAACCACAGTGAAGATGCATCGTAGCCGAATCGAATTCCAAGCCACGATGCAGTAATCTCTACGACACCTTCATGCCCTACGGACATGCAAATGGGAACAAGTGCTCCCTGTGACACAATCTCAACAATGTCTGCAGGAGTGGGTACTGAGGAGGAGGAAGCCATGATGTGCGAATAGACGAACGAGCATCGACGGTGGATGTGAGAAAAGGATACAAACTAGGTATGATGCAGCTTATAAGTGAAAAATGGTAGAAGGAAGTCGTAATGAAGTAAATAAGGTTAGGAGGGTGAATAATTCAGACAATTACTATAATGAAGAGTAAATATGGTATACCGTAAGGCAATTGTAATTAGCGTTATTAATGTGCAAGTGTTGACAGTCTCGAAATTGGAAAAGTGACGGCGGCCGTGAGCATTTGTATGCAAATTCAAAAAATAGATTAGCATCTCATGTCAGAGACTGTCACATTTGGCAAACCATGAGCCGTCATAGTTGTTGCGATAATTTATGATGATCTGCGCAAATTAGGTTAGGGGGCGGCTTGCAAACTTTGTTTAAATAGGAGTTGGACGACGAGATGGTCATTTCCTTTGTTCGTTTATTTGGTGTTGGTAAGGTATTGAGAGGGTACGATTTGAGAGCTTTTGTTTAGAGTCTTGACGTTATGGACGCGGTGAGCATGGGGTCTGAGAGATGCAATGAGAGTGTGCCCAAGAAGAAGAAGAAGAGAGGGGGTATTCGTTTTAGTAATACAAAAGCGCGCAAACGAAGTGTAATGCGAAAGGTGGGTGCGTCTATGTCGAGTGGAGATGATGGAGGCCCTGCTGATTATGATCTGAACGATGATGAAGTCGGGCCCCAGTATAGGCGAAATCTGAAGATGCGGTCGATCAATCTTGACACGGTGATCGAGATTACCGAGAAAGACACTGTTGAAGAAGAGAACGAATTCAAGAGCTTTATAGAAGAGCAGGAGCGCGGTAGAAGTGGATCGACATCTAGCGAATCTCTATCTTATTACATAGGAGGTGATGAGGTTGCACAGGATCCTGAGAAGCAGGTACGGTAGTATTCTTGAGTTTTTGATAGTTAATTATTGTAGTATAAGTTTAATGACTTCAATGTTTGTTTACTAGGGTGATGGCGATGAAGCTCTCAAGGATGATGAGATAGATGACTTAAGTTTTGACGGTACGGAGAAAGGTTTTAAGGACTGTTCTGAGAACGAGGAGCGGATGGACCAAGATAAGAAGTTGGTAGATGTTGAAGAAGAAGAAGATACCACTGATCGTGTTTTAGAGGAGGAGGTAAATTACATGACGTTCTTCTTAAGTGTCATGAAAGAGTCTGGGCCCATTTTAGCATTCAAGTCCATAGATTAGACATGTGATAATGTTTGCACTATGTAGATTTCGATTAAGTATTGCTTCAGTAAGAATAAGGTGACGTAATGAATATATGTTTGATAATATTGGTTTTGATAATTTAAATCATATCAGTTTTGAATGCGGTACAAGTGTAAAGTCCCTTGAATGAAAGAGGCCCACTAGGATAATATAAAGGATTGATGGTATAACCCCTAGTAGGTATGTGTGTATACATGGAGACATCCTTGGTATCGGTTGTGGATTATCAGGGTATAAGCCCACGGCCATTGAATACCAGGGTATAATCCCAGGATATAATCCCAGGGTATGAATCCCCTACCATGGTATAAACCCACGGCCCCGAAGACCAGGGTATGAACCCCGCCCGCATCAGGGTATAAACCCCGCCCTCGAGCGGGTATAAACCCCAAGACCGACCGGTTAATACTCCCGCCTCACCGGGTAATAACCCCGACCCCGACCGGTATAACCCACCGCCAACGACCACGGTATAACCCCGCCCCGACCGTATAACCCACCGCCCGACCGGTATTACCCATCGGCCTTGCCTCGCTCCACGCGACAGTGGACGGGTATGGGGATAAAGCCCGCCCCGGTATAAATCGCCGAGAACCGCCCGCCGCCCGCCATGCAGATGGCCCGCCTCCTCCGTTGGTAGCAGTAACCCCGCACCCTCTCCGACCTTTCTTCCCCGATCGCCGAGCTCCATCTCGGCGCGCTTAGTTAAGAATAACTGTGTGATGCCTGCACGATCGGCAAGTGATCCTGTGAAATTTAGGATGCTAGAGGTCCTCCTTTGTGTGCCGGCGCCAAACCCTAGAAATGTAATGGGAAGCCGCCGATGAGGATAGATTTGACTCAGATAAGCTTGGCAGGAGAGATACAAAAAAAAGTCACGTGAGAGATGCCCCGACGTAAAGTGTGGCAATTTGGACCGTAGCTACTACAATAGAAAGGATGCAATTAATGAAGATGCTTACGATGAACTAATATGGCTTATCTGTACCTATCAACAACTCCTTTCTTGTCAATGTTCAACTTGGTTTGAAGGAAGGAGCAACAATGGCGAGCCTGGGCGTTGAAGAGGAGATCACAGTGCGACAAGAAGAGGAGATCACAATGCGGCGAGAAGGAGAGGACGTGGAGAAGGAGTTGGAGAATGTGAGCTCTAATTCCTCCTCAAGCCTTTTTTCTGAGTTTTACAGGGAATACGCTCTTCAATACGCTCCTGGAGTGAAATTCAAGACTCTTGCAGAAAAAGAGGCGTGGTTTGCGAGGGGCTTCAAGGTAAGAATCTTCTGCTTCTTGATCTCCTTAATCCGGTACTTGTACTCAATCAACTATTCTTCTTCTCAATCTTTAAAGATTTCTGTAGGAGGGTTAATGTATTTGATGAACTAGGCACAGGTCTGCCGCCGTGGGTGCTTTCTAAGGCACAGTAGCTTGGTTGGTAACGTTTTTATCGAGCAGCTTGCAAAGCAGCCTTGAGCTCGAAAACAGCCCCTGCAGTGTCGATTTGCGATGTGATGATGGTCGGGCATTTCTCTTAGAATAAGTATTTGTAATTCTCCATCCAGACGCCAAACAGATCTTCGATTTAAATGCTGGAAATGCTAGATAAATCCTTTCCCTTTGAGTTTGTTGCTTGACTGAATTCATGCTATTCTTTAGAATCCTGTATCCTCCGTTCTTGGGTGTGCACGTTCTGAGATTCTTGCACGGATCCTTCTCTGCTGTGGCCACATCGAGGATCTGTTCTGCTCGAATAAGCCTCGAACTCTCCTCCAGCCCTCGTGGTTTGCGTTAAGCTAGCATGTGGCTTGAGCTAGAGAGCGGCCCCGGAAGGTGGAAATTGCGCTGGTGTTGGTCGGGCCTTCCTCTTCGTTTTCTTTTGAAATGGCCATCTGAAGCTAGCTTTTTGTAAGCCACCCTTTGTCGACGAGATGGGGGGGTGGAGACAGATCCCTCGAGGCATCATTTTCGCCGCGAATGAGAGTGAATCGACCGCTGAACTTGACATTCCTCGGGACGGCAAGTGTCGGGGCACAGGCTTGAGCTCGAAAGCGGCCCCCTCTCGAATGTGGAAATGTGCTGTGGTGTTGGTCGGGCCTTCCCATCGTGTTTGCTTTTGATTTGGCCGTTAGTAAGTTTTCACCCTTTCGCCGATTTAAATGTCTGGGGGGTGGAGACAGATCCCCTCGAGGCATCATTTTGTCGCAAGATGAGACTCATACGGACCCCCGCCGAACAAGCAGTTCCTCCCGGTTTGCGTTAAGTCGGGCACAGGCTTGAGCTCGAAAGCGGCCCCCTCTGGAATGTAGAAATGTGCTGTGGTGTTGGTCGGGCCTTCCCATCGTGTTTGCTTTTTGATTTGGCTGTCAGAAGTTTCAAAGCCCTTCGTCGATTTAAATGCTAGGGGGGTGGAGACAGATCCTCGAGGCATCATTTTCCTTCGCATGAGAGTGGAATCGACCACGAACTTGACTTTCGTCATGGTTTGCGTGAGTCGCCTGGGCTTGAGCTCGCAGCTTCCTGGAAGGTGGAAATGCGCCGCCAGTGGTGTTGTTGGGGCCTCCTCTTCGTTTTTTTCTTTTGAAATGGCGTGTGTAAGTCACCTTTCGTCGACGAAATGTCTGGGGGGTGGAGACAGATCCCCTCGAGGCATCATTTCGATGCGAATGAGACTGGAATCGACCGTTGAACTTGACATTCCTCCCGGTTTGCGTTAGCCGGCACAGGCTTGAGCTCAAAGCGCCCCTCGGAATGTAGAAATGCGCATCATGGGTGTTGGTCGGGCCTTCCCATCGTGTTTGCTTTTTGATTTGGCTGTCAGTTTTCACCTTTCGTCGACAAAATGCTAGGGGGTGGAGATAGATCCTCGAGGCATCATTTTCCTTCGCATGAGAGTGGAATCGACCGCTGAACTTGACTTTCGTCATGGTTTGCGTGGCTTGAGTCGCTGGGCTTGAGTTCGAAAGCAAATGCTTCCCGAAGGTGGAAATGCGCCGCCAAAGTGGTGTTGTTGGGGCCTCTCTTCGTTTTTTTTCTTTTGAAATGGCCGTGTGTAAGTCAGCCTCTCGTCGACGAAAAATGTCGGGGTGGACACAGATCTCGAGGCATCATTTCGATGCGAATGAGAGTGGAATCGATCTGCTGAACTTGACATTCCTCGGGGACGGCGTTAAGCTGGCACAGGGCTTGAGCTCGAAAGCGGCCCCTTCTGGAATGTGGAAATGTGCTGTGGTGTTGGTCGGGCCTTCCCATCGTGTTTGCTTTTTGATTTGGCGAAACAGTGAGAGTGGAATCACCTTTGTCGACGAAATGTGGGGGTGGAAACAGATCCCCTCGAGGCATCATTTTGTCACAAGATGAGACTCATACGGACCCCGCCGAACAAGCAAAGCTTCCTCCCTGGTTTATCATTTCGGCATGTGGCTTGAGCTCGAAAGTGACCCCCTCTGGAATGTAGAAATGTGCTGTGGTGTTGGTCGGGCCTTCCCATCGTGTTTGCTTTTTGATTTGGCCGTCTGTAAGCCAGCCTTTCGTCGACGAAATGCTAGGGGGGGTGGAGACAGATCCTCGAGGCATCATTTTCCTTCGCATGAGAGTGGAATCGACCGCTGAACTTGACTTTCGTCATGGTTTGCGTTTCGTCGCTGGCTTTCGAAAGCACCGGAAGGTGGAAATGCGCCGCAGTGGTGTTGTTGGGGCCTCCTCTTCGTTTTTTCTTTTGAAATGGCCGTGTGTAAGTTTCTCTCGCTGACGAAATGTCGGGGTGGACACAGATCCTCGAGGCATCATTTCGATGCGAATGAGAGTGGAATCGACCGTTGAACTTGACATTCCTCGGGACGGCGTTGTTCGGGCATGCTTGAGCTCGAAAAGCGCCCCTTCCGAATGTGGAAATGCGTCGCGGTGTTGGTCGGGCCTTCCCATCGTGTTTGCTTTTGATTTGGAAGGGGTGTTCGTATCCCATCGAGGCATCCTTTGTCGACATGGATTTAAATGTCAAGTGGGGTTGGAAACAGATCCCTCGAGGCATCATTTTTTCGTCGCGGATGAGACTCATACGGACCCCGTGGAAACAAGCCTTCCTGGTTTGCGTTTTTCGCACATGGGCTTGAGCTCGAAAGTGGCCCTCTCGAATGTAGAAATGCGAATCGGTGTTGGTCGGGCCTTTTTCCTTCAGTGTTGGTCACCTTTCGCTTTTCGACGAAATGCTAGGGGGGTGGAGACAGATCCCTCGAGGCATCATTTTCCTTCGCATGAGAGTGGAATCGACCGTTTAACTTGACTTTCGTCAATGGTTTGCGTTGCGTCGCCGCGCTCGTGTTTGCTTTTGAAAGCAGCACTGGAAGGTGGAAATGCATCGCTTGGTGTTGTTGGGCCTCTTCGCTTTTTTCTTTTGAAATGGTCATGAAAGTCACCTCTCGTCGACGAAATGTGGGGGGTGGACACAGATCCCCTCGAGGCATCATTTCGATGCGAATGAGAGTAGAATCGATTCATTGAACTTGACATTCCTCGGACGGCGTTAGTTCGGGCAGGCTTGAGCTCGAAAGCGCCCCCTTCGAATGTGGAAATGCGTCTGGTGTTGGTCGGGCCTTGCGAGCCCTAATCCCGGCTGCCCGGTTTTAAGGTCACAAGTTGGGCCGAGATGGTGGGGTGCAACCTAAGTAGTAGCCTTCCAAGAACGGACTCCAATTTCATTCAATCAATCAAGCAATCAATTTCATTCAATCAATCAAGCAATCAATTTCATTCAATCAAGCAAAAGAGCACCATTCATGCAATGAACTCACCACAATCATCACCACATCAAACAAAGCAACCACACATGTTTTTGGGCAATTGTTGCCATTTCCAAGATAATGTTATGTCTAGTATCTAAGATACTACAAATCTACATTGCATAAAAGAAAACACACAAGAAAAAAAATATAACAAGGAAGGAGGAGCATCTCCTCCTCGAAAGCGCTGTCGTCACAAGAGGGTCTCCTTGGTAGAATAGTGATTTCTCCCTCGTCCTTTCTCCAATGAGGGTGAGCTTGGTCTCGTTGGAAAGGAGACTTGACAAAGCTTCCGGATCTCTAAGGCACGCCTCCCATTCTTTATCAATCGTGAGATCTCGTCCTTCAAAGTTGGCCTCCAACTCTGCCGTCGCCAGTAGGGTCTCCTTGGTAGAATCGCGATTTCTCCTCGTCCTTGCTTCAATGAGAGCGCGCCTAGTCTTGTTGGAAAGGAGACTCGACGACGCTTCCAGATCTCTAAGGCACGCCTCCCAATTCTTCGTAAATCGTGAGATCTTGTCCTTCAAAGTCGACTCTCCAACTGCTGCCCTCCTACCTTGTCACAACTCACGCCAAATCTCTCAAATCTTCAACAACAACATTCCAACAACAATCAATCACCAAACTAAACCTAGATTGAACATTTTTTCCTACACCTCTTTCCTAACTTTCTTCCTCTCCCCCACACACACCTAGACTCTCTCCTCTAACCGCTGCCATAGGTGATGGAAACCTCTAAAAGCTTCATTCATCGCAAGGATGATTTTTCATCCGTTAGTTGCCATCCATCCAATTTCTTCTAGCCCCTTTTACACTCCTAACTCCCTAGAACCTAAACCATGCCAATTACTACTCCTACAAGTCTAGATTAGCAAGATAGGACTCTAAGGAGATCCACTACCACCGCATTTGAATAGGTCAAATACCAAGCCTCACAAATACATAAAACTTAGGATAACCGAATACGGAAATAAGAGAAATTGAATTTACCCAACTCTCCTAAACACCCCCAATTCTAACTATGAATTATTAACTACTTCAATTATTCAAGACCTAAAGCAAATACACAAGAATCCCAAAACACTCTAATCCCAACTAACATATGTTGGGTTTTTAGACTAAATGGGTAATACGCATGTTTAATCACTACATAATATGTATATTTGGTCAAAACCTTGCGATAAGGTTTTTCCCGCGGAAGTGAACCATCTCGAGGGTTCACAGGTGTCGGCCATCTGCGGGGCATTTTCCCAAAATGCAACGGACTCAAAGTCTCAAGCTCGCGAAGAAGTGCTCAACCATTGGGCATGCATGGTCAAACATGGCGATGAAGCATGCTCTTGTCGATGTACCATCTCTTGATGGTGTGGGAACATAGTGTCTTGTTGAGGACCAAGTTTATTGCGCTCCTATTAATGTCTCAAATGCGAACATCCGGTTCATAGTAGACATTAATATTGGCCACCTATCTTGAATGGTGAAATGGACCAAGGGTTTGTAAATGTCATAAACATGCAAGAGTTGTAGATCATAGTGTGAAGCAAATTGAAACTTGTTCATTTTGCTTCCATGGGTGACCCTACATCCCATGAATATTAGATACTCAATTAGATGTATCAAGTCGGGAGGCACACTCTTGATATCCTTGAAAACCCAAGCTAAATGGTCTTGGATTTCACCATTGGGGTCACTCGTAGCTTTATCTACGCATAAAGCTTGCATTATCATGAATCGAGATTCATCACTCTTCACAAACATGTTTACCAACTCTTCCAACTTATGCGATTCATTATCTTTAAGCTCAAACTCATGCATGACATTATACTCAACCTCATCAAACCATGTTTGAAATTTGGGATAAACATTGGTATGTTCTCCTCCAAAACACATGGTGGTAATGACACGGTTTGACTTTGGTATTCTCATGGTCCTTGAGGTGTCCTTGGATCCAAGGGGTAATTCCACCATCTCCTTCACAATCATGCATCCTTGGAATCACATCGATAGGATCATCCTCTAAGGTCAACGTTGGGTATACAAAGCCCATAGTCTCAATAGTATCAACCCTCCCGGGCTCTACCGATTGCCGGACATACTCTCCTTCCTCACCACATAGCTCTTGAATGGACCATTGTTTATGAGATCATGACCTAGTGAAGGCTCATGAAGAGTCTCCATGGTTTGATCATTACAAAGATCCTCCATGGTTTGAGCATCCATGTCATCTTCCTCAAGAATTATCTCTTCTCGGAAGACATTCAATCCTAACTCTTCCACCGATGCTATAACATGTTGCATGGGTGGATTTAGATCAATAGGGATTAAGGTTGATCAAGTGGATGATTGCCCATGTAGGATTGAGGACTCACATCGGTAGAAACTTGTTCTACGATTTCATCCACAACCATAGATGTGGGAGAACATGTAGGGTTGCATACCAAGGAAGAATGATGTGCTTGCATGGTATCTTGGAAAATTGGTGGCAATGGTCTAGGGCTCACATAAGAATCTTGTTCAACCTTTCTTGGTTGATATGGTTGATAAAAACAAAATTGAGGAGCCATGTATTAATCTTGGGGTCTTAGAAATTGACAATAGGACTCACTATGGCCATGAAGGTTGCAATTTCTACACCATGTATTAGTGTAGGAATTCTTGGTCTCATATGAAGGTAAAGGTGTAGGCGGCATGTATTCGTGAATCAATATCCAAAGTTCAAATGTGTGGGATAATACTTTGTCCGGGAGTATTCTTGATACTCCAAAGGCATGATTGGACAAGAAGGTACATTATGGAATTGCCTTAGGAAAGCAAATCAAGAGCCTCCCAATCAACAAAAGTATCTCGAGCATGTGACCAATACCACTCGCAGGCTAGGCCTTCTAATGTAGCCGGAAACCACACCAATCTATAAGTTTCTTCGGGAATGATATTGATGATAAGCATCTCAATATAGCGCTCAATGCGAGTGAGAGCATTTTCATGCAAAGATTCCCGAGAACTTACGGATATGATGCGGCATAGATCGTGGTACTAGACTCGGGGCATCACTATTGGAAGTCCCCTTGAGGCCATCATCGCACTCACGGGGTTTGGCGCCCTTAATCCATGGGAATCGGGGTTGTCGGGACTTCCGACCACCGGGCTACCGGAAAAAGAAGGGTTCCTAACTCTAAAGTCTCACCCTCCAAATCCTCGGGTTGACTTCTTCCAATTGACTAAATCTACTTTGGGTACCCTACGCGCGGGTGAATCACGGATGCGGTCTCCGATCAAGGGTTACCATCGGGCTTTACTCCCTTGGTCATCATCGCGCTTAGCCCTAGGGGAGTCCGATGTTACTCCAATTTGACTTACGAGATTTAACCAAGGTAGTTCCAATCGATTGGAAGGAAAGAACTTAACACCATTAGCGCTAAAAATGCACTATAAACTTTAGAACTAATCGCTTGGTCCCACCATGGATCACGGGACAACCTCTAAGTGTGAATTCCTAACTTGCTTAGTAAAAATGAGATGACACGAAAGTAAATTGGTAATGAAGACGGTAAAAATCACAATAGCCCTTGACCCTCCTCCAAGAGTGCCCAAATAAGAGGGGAAGAGATCGGCAGCCAGACCCTCCCGCTATGGGCCGGATCTCCCTAGGTCACCGCGCACGATCGCCAAGCGGGGAAGGCCAAGTTTTTAGCCCACGGTGCCTCAAATTTGGTAAGACGGAGGGGAAGGTGATCTCGATACCGGTTGTGCACCCCGACACCACGCGGGCCTAAGCCACACACCCTTTCCTTCCACTCACACCCCACGGGCGAGGAGCGATGATTAATGGGTAAAAGTGGTTTATACCATGCCAATGTCCCAAAGTACCCCGCCGGTCCCACAATTACCAAGCCCCTAAATTCCTTAACCCTTAGTCAAAACGATATAAATTACGGCCTAGGAACCAAGGGGAACTTACTAGGCTAGATTTCCACCTAATTCTATCAACCGACCTCCAAGGACCCTAAAATGATTAAGAAAAAGATGGGGCAGCACGCGAAAACCTTCAATTAGGCTTGGTAATTTAAAATTAAAAATGTTCTTTACCACGATTGTAAACGGGTGGTCCTCCGCCCCCACCGCGATGGTGCACGTCTTGGGAGCGGTAACCACTCTAGAACCCCGCGCCGGTTCTTGAATAGGCGGCTTCACCCGGTCCACTTCCCAATTTCCCCGATTGGGCTTCCGGACCCACGAGAGGTTTACAAGAATTTTAAATGGTTAAGTTTAAACACCAAGGTTGGACCACAAAAACCTGGATGGATGGGTGAAGGGCAACCTGTGGGTTCAACCCGCAAAAACAAACTCAAAACCGTTGGGGCATCACCGCCAACGGTCTCGATTTCAAACGATGAAAATGGTCCCGCCGCGATTAACCCGACTCACCACATACGAAAAACCTATAAAATAAAGCAACTACACACAAGTGAAGTCACCCAACAATGGTGAACTTACACTTTCGTTTTGAAAATTGCCAAACTAAACACAAGTAGCTTTTTACCCAAGTGGTAAAGAAAACCATCGGGCGCCATGAAGTTAGGCTAAAACCGGGTCCCATCCTACAAGGGTAGGGCACGATGCGTTAAAAACACACCCGGGCGTCATGAGAAGGGGCAGATTACTATTATTAGTAATCGCCTTTACCTCTCTCAATAGACTACAAAAAGACAAGGGAAAGACTCCCTTGACACCCAATTGCTTGGGTGGTAAACAAGGCCAACCCAAAACTTCCCACCACAAAAAACAATAAACGGTTCCCAACAACACCGATGGGCCTTGGCCAAATGGCCAACACTCCCACCTCGCGTCCGGATCACCGGCTCACTAAGTTACAATCCCCCCCACGAAAAAAAAAAAAAAAACAACAAAAAAAGAACAACAAGGTTTACAAAAGCCCCTCCTTCTTGGCTACACAAACAACCCACGGTTAATTGATGTCAAGACAATTGCACCTCCACTCAAGTTTTAAGGCCGGTTTTAATAAAACCCATGGTTTGCCCTCCAATTCTTCCAACTTCTACAGATTACTATATTTAGTAATCTGCCCCCTTCACAAGCCCACTTCAAAATTTAAATCAAAACCAATTCAATCAATCCAAAGCACACTTACAACAACCCAAAACTCCTATCCAAGCAAGTAGCTTAACTAATATAACTCAAAACTAAGCATCAATTAACAACACATGAAAATGAACTCCTTCTCTTTCAACTACAGATTACTATAAATAGTAACCGCCCCAAGAGCGCACCTACACAATCCACTCAACTTAGTTAAATCAAAATGCAATGAGCATCAAAGCTCCACCAAGAATAGACAATGAACCAAGACCTTTAAATCAAAACAATTTTAAATCAAAAGCAAAATTAAATCAAAGAAAAGATAATCAAAACTTAAGGAGTAGAACAAGTTCTTCTTGCAAGCTCCAAGTTCCCTTTCCTTCACAACACACAAGGCTCACAAGAAGGTTAGAACCACAAAACATCCACTTACAAAGTGGGACCAATTCAATTCAAATCAATCTAATTCAACTTAATTCAATTCCATGAAGACAAGCCCCATAAGCTTTCAATTAAAACTTCAAGGATCAATTAGAAATTTCCAAGTTGAACAACCAATCAAAATTCATGCCCAATTCAAGATTAATTCAAAGCAAGATTCTCAAACAAACCACTCAATCAATTCAAACATAATAAAACCCAAAGCAAAACCAACCAATGAAGAATCAAAGCTTCAATTCTCACAAACACAATCAATCCATCCAAAAAGAAAAGGCCAAAAAGCAATTAAGCTTCAATCCCTAGAAATCACAAAATTTACTATTTATAGTAGAAGTTCTGTCCTTTTCCTTCAAATTGAATACCTATAAAAGAGACAAAAATCAAACAAAAATTAGAGAAAAGCATCCACCTCCCGCAACGCACACCAATTATGTGAGCCCTAATCCCGCCGTCGGTTTTAAGGTCACAAGTTGGGCCGAGATGGTGGGGAAGAACCCAAGTAGTAGCCTTCCAAGAACGGACTCCAATTTCATTCAATCAATCAGCAATCAATTTCATTCAATCAATCAAGCAATCAATTTCATTCAATCAAGCAAAAGAGCACCATTCATGCAATGAACTCACCACAATCATCACCACATCAAACAAAGAACCACACATGTTTTTGGGCAATTGTTGCCATTTCCAAGATAATGTTATGTCTAGTATCTAAGATACTACAAATCTACATTGCATAAAAGAAAACACACAAGAAAAAATATAACAAGGAAGGAGGAGCATCTCCTCCTCGAAAGCGCTGTCGTCACCAAAGAGGGTCTCCTTGGTAGAATAGTGATTTCTCCCTCGTCCTTTCTCCAATGAGGGTGAGCTTGGTCTCGTTGGAAAGGAGACTTGACAAAGCTTCCGGATCTCTAAGGCACGCCTCCCAATTCTTTATCAATCGTGAGATCTCGTCCTTCAAAGTTGGCCTCCAACTCTGCCGTCGCCGTAGGGTCTCCTTGGTAGAATCGCGATTTCTCCTCGTCCTTGCTTCAATGAGAGCGCGCCTAGTCTTGTTGGAAAGGAGACTCGACGACGCTTCCAGATCTCTAAGGCACGCCTCCCAATTCTTCGTAAATCGTGAGATCTTGTCCTTCAAAGTCGACTCTCCAACCGCTGCCCTCCTACCTTGTCACAACTCACGCCAAATCTCTCAAATCTTCAACAACAACATTCCAACAACAATCAATCACCAAACTAAACCTAGATTGAACATTTTTTTCCTACACCTCTTTCCTAACTTTCTTCCTCTCTCCCCCACACACACCTAGACTCTCTCCTCTAACCGTTGCCATAGGTGATGGAAACCTCTAAAAGCTTCATTCATCGCAAGGATGATTTTTCATCCGTTAGTTGCCATCCATCCAGCCCTTCTAGCCCCTTTTACACTCCTAACTCCCTAAAACCTAAACCATGCCAATTACTACTCCTACAAGTCTAGATTAGCAAGATAGGACTCTAAGGAGATCCACTACCACCGCATTTGAATAGGTCAAATACCAAGCCTCACAAATACATAAAACTTAGTGATAACCGAACACGGAAATAAGAGAAATTGAATTTACCCAACTCTCCTAAACACCCCCAATTCTAACTATGAATTATTAACTACTTCAATTATTCAAGACCTAAAGCAAATACACAAGAATCCCAAAACACTCTAATCCCAACTAACATATGTTGGGTTTTTAGACTAAATGGGTAATACGCATGTTTAATCACTACATAATATGTATATTTGGTCAAAACCTTGCGATAAGGTTTTTCCCGCGGAAGTGAACCATCTCGAGGGTTCATGTGCCTTCCCATCGTGTTTGCTTTTTGATTTTGATGAAACAGTTTCACCTTCTTTCGTCGATTTAAATGTCTGGGGGGTGAGAGAGATCCCCTCGAGGCATCATTTTTTTCTTCGATGAGACTCATACGGACCCCGCCGAACAACTTAGCTTTCTCCCGGGTTTGCGTTAAGTCGGCACAGGCTTGAGCTCGAAAGCCCCCTCCGGAATGTAGAAATGCGCCGTGGTGTTGGTCGGGCCTTCCCATCGTGTTTGCTTTTGATTTGGCTGTTTGTAAGTTTCAGCCCTTTCGCCGACAAAATGCTAGGGGTGGAGACAGATCCCCTCGAGGCATCATTTTCCTTCGCATGAGAGTGGAATCGACCAATCAACTTGACTTTCGCCATGGTTTGCGTTGTCGCTGCGCTTGAGCTCAAAGCGCCCTTCTTCGAAGGTGGAAATGCGTTGTGGTGTTGTCAGGGCCTTCTCTTTTTTTTTGAAATTTTTGAAATGGTCACCTCCGTCGAGTCAGGGGGTGGACACAGATCCTCTCGGCATCAAATGAGAGTGGAATCGACAGACTTGACCCTCGAGGCATCATTTGATGCGAATGAGAAGTGGAAATCGCCGCGGTGTTGGTCGGGCCTTCCCAACTTTTTGATTTGGACATTCCTCGTTTCGCCGACAAAATGCGGGGGTGGAGACAGATCCCTCGAGGCATCAAGGCCGCACATGAGACTCATACGGACCCCGCGAACAAGCGCCCTTCCGAATGTGGAAATGTGGAAATGCGCGTGGTGTTGGTCGGGCCTTCCCATCGTGTTTGCTTTTGATTTGGCTATGTAGTTTTCACCTTTCTTCGACGAAATGCTGGGGGGGGTGGAGACAGATCCCCTCGAGGCATCATTTTGCTTCGCATGAGAGTGGAATCGATGAGCTGAACTTGCCTTTCCTCATGGTTTGCGTTAAGCTGGCACAGGGCTTGAGCTCGAAAGCGCCCTCGGGAGTGTGGAAATGTTGCGCGTGTTGGTCGGGCCGCCCCTTCGTTTTTTCTTTTGAATTGGCCATCTCAGAAGTTTTCACCCTTTCGTCGATTTAAATGATGGGGGCTAGCCAAATCCTTCCTCTTTGAGTTTGAAACTTGAGTGAATTCATGCTATTCTTTGAATTCTGGAATCCTATGAAAACGTCCCCAAACTTGAGCTCGATTTGCAAATAATTCTTGATTTTGCCTTAGGCCATTGACTATTACTTAATGAGATAAATATTCCTTTACAATGGTTAATAGTTGTATTGGTATTGATTTGTTAACCTCATTCTAGTTGTTTAGTAAAGGTTTAATTGGTTGCTGATGGAATTGAATTGTATTGCAGGATGCGATAAAGCGACATGAAGTTGTTTGTGAAGAAGAATCTGATGCAGATAGCGACCTCTCCACTTTGAGAGACTCAGTGTTAGCTTATGTGGAGTCTCGCCGATTAGTAATACCACTGTCTTCGGTTCCTGAAACTCCGCCATGTCTCACCCCTGTCCGTCACTCTTCACGCGTAGACGTTGATCGGGTTGTGTTCAACAGGCAAATTAGGATGACTGCCGCCAAAGCTCATCGAATCCAAGAGAAAGAATTAGCTAGACTTGCACCATGACGTTCTCCGCGGCTTGCTGCGAAAAAACAATCTTTTTGATTGTAACCACGGATTATATGATGATCATGTTTATCATATACTTAATTATAAAAAGGTTTAAATGTGTATATTTTATGTCATTGACATTTTGATATCCTCTTATTCTTCTTATGATGTGTTGATTGTTATTCTTGGATTCTCGATGAACATAGCTCAAGACCAATCCGCCCAAGATGAGGAAGCCACACCACGTCCGCTTCAATCTCCACCAACTCGATCTCCGGATGAGATTGAACTCTTACATGACAAAGCGCGTATGCTCAAGACGCGAGCAACGCAATGGTGAAGGGACATATAGAAACCGACCGTCAACCTCAATCCATACACGATCACGATGGAGACGCTCTCATTCTCAAGATGAAGACACCCTGCTGTCGGAGGTGTCAATGTCGGGATTGTTCACATGCCCCCTCACCTCCAAAACAAAGACCCAGACTGGAGTGCAAATGAGATGCGAATGATTCACAAAAGTGACTCAATCGCGATCATCAACAAAGTTATGCTTTCAAAACTCGCTAAAAATCACGCATGATGATTCCCTTGTGTCGCCTTGTTTGTTATCCTAAGGTTCGGCCTATCTCCGAACAAGACGTCAGGAAATTGGAGAATGAGTTCAACAAAGGCTATCGCGAGGGCGACCGAGTCATGTACGTTTCTCCCTTCGATAGGAAGGGCAGAGAGAAACTTGTCGATGCCGGAGATGAAGTGTGGACTAATCCTTTATGGAAATCTGCAAACGAAGAGTTTGAGAAGACGCTACAGTCTGATCCAGATCTTCAATACCTGACTGACAAGTACTTCTATGTGTACGAAGGCAACCACCGTCTCACGGCGTGGATGCGTCACATAGAGCGGTATCATAAGATGGAACCTCGTGGTACATCTCTCGGATCAGATCGCATTTGATGCTCATGGAGAGAGCAACGCCCTTCTTGACGCTATGAACGACATAAATTGGTGAGTAATTGTTATACATTTCCAACCTTTTTTGTTTATATTTTGTTTAACACAATGTTGCTCATATTTCATTCTCGTTTCGCAGTCAATCGAACATGACCATGTCGAAGACGGGTTGTGTGCTAAATTGCAAATAATGAGGCGTTTGGCAAATTGAAACTTGAGGATTTCAAGGATCCGATATCCCCGTAAGATTACGTAATATGCAAGAACGCCAAAGCTAAAAAGGAAACTTGGTATCCCGTAACACTTGACGTTTTTGTAAAGTTCTTATATGCGGTAAGAAGGGTTTAATGTGTTTGTAATGTTAATCTTTGTATTTGGTTTTGTCCAAATGTTCTAATTCTTTCCATATGCTCTACTGAGGAGATTGGCAAAGGTATCGATGACGCCGAAACGAACTACTACGCCACCGTCCCAAAGGAGAAACAAACAGACCCGGAGTATGGAGTGCCATGGATAATGCGATCAAATTAGAGATTAAGGCAATACGTGGCAAAAACTTCGACAAGATGGTCGCAGCTTGCCAACAATGACTTGAAAAGTATTTGCAAATGAGGTAACAAAACCACCTCTTCCATCATTAATATGGCTCTATCGTAATTATGTTTTATAACTTAATTCTTATCTGTATTTCATGTGCAGATTTATTCCCATTACAGCAAGAACTTGAAACCCGATATGACAATCGATCGCTTACAAATGGTCGCTACTACCAATGTTCATTGCGATTTCAAGGGAAAGTGGCTCCAATGGTGGAACTCATCGATTTAAGTTCGACGCTCTTTTCACTTCCCGCATTTGAACGTCCAATGAAAGATAAAGCCCTGGTGGCTTTTTTCGCATCGCGCATCCCTTTGGGCCTGTATCATAAAAATTGTTACATGTTGTGAAAGTTGACGCTCATATGGTTTTTTCATCATTAACAAATTTTTTTATTCTTATACCGAGCATTCACTTCAAAGTGAATTGCAAAACTCGATCGACAACGAAAACCTCAACATTGAGTGGTCTAGTGTTGTCCTTAAGCCGCTTGAGTATGTGGAGAAGTGGAGGTTGCTCTTATGGGACAAGGCATTTAACAACTACCTTGGTCCTAATGCAAGCCCAAAGTTCATCAAAGGCTCGATCTTCAAAAGATTACGGGGGCAAAGTAACAATTAAGCGGCTTTTGTTCCGGTAAGTTTCTAATGTATTTTTCAAGATTAATAAAAATGGAACAACTTGTTCAATCTTCACTAATGCTTTGTTCACATTTTTATAGGTACTTAAAACAAGAGCTCGTTGCGAAGGGAGCATTAGCTTCGTTCTCCATTCCAATGGAGTTCGAGGACATTTCCGTCACGAATGATCCCCGCAGCTTTTTTTTTTTTCCACAGCCAAAGAAGAACGGTTTACCAACTCCCAATTGACGACCGTGGATGGTTCCCGGAGTGTGACAACAACTACGCACAAGGAGGAGAAGCATCTTCTTCGAACCTTGCTTCTAACCCAAAGCAGATCGCAGACCGATGGACATTGACGACGATGACGATGACGACCTCTCCATTTTTTACCGCACCGATCCAATCTCTTCTCCTTCTTCACCAGCTTGCAAAGTGCCCAAGTCCCGCAAACAGAAGCGACGCAACGCTGTTGCAGAGCCTGTTGTAGATCTTGAGCAAGAATCCGCAGTAAAATGCTCCCCCGGAGAGGACATTGGAGTGCTTGATGATGCCGACCGACTCAAGCTTCAGCGGGAGCCGCAATCAATACAATTCGACGCGGTGGAAGATTGACTCAACTTTCTACAGTGCACTTACGAATGCCGGGTCCCCACCTCAATCATTCACCGTCGACCACAACTCGCAGCTAGCCCCCACACGCTCTCCCAGTGGGAATATTCGCCGACGCCCTCTTCCGAAACCCAATCACATTGGTAGCACTGTCGTCGAAAAAATATCGCTCACACCGCCAATGTATCGGAGAAGGGGAACATTGAGACTTGGTTCACTACCATCGAAGATCGCAAAATGGGATTCGCAAATCCTAGATATCGTCGAGCACATCAAGAAGGTATTTTTCTTAAATTTGTCATTCATAATCTCCTCATTACGTTGTATACTTGTAAATCTATTAGCCCGTATCTAATTTTTTAACCTCGTTTCTCGATTGGAAAAGACCGTAGTACCTGTTCGGCGATGGAGTATGAGCCCAAGCATCCAGTGAATTGATCTCATTTTTGCAGATGCTCCCGAGAACTTGCCTGCACACGGGGTGTCTCCAATGTAAATTCCATCTTGAACCGGCGCGACAAAACCTACTTTGAGAGCCTCTTCGTGTTTGCCGCGTATCATTTGACAGACGTTGGAGCAATTCTTCCGATGCATCCAAAATGTCGGAGAATCGAGCGTACTCGATGCCGAGTCCCATACATATAGTTTCCGTCTTGTTCGAGACCGGTGGGGATATAATCCCCTTCCTATGGCGTCTCACCGTACTCAAAACCGAAAGAGGTACGTATCAAAATCTAATTTTCAAATTCGCAATTCATGGTAATTGCCTTCTTTGCTTCTATATTAATGTATCTATACTTGTGTTTTATGACTCACCGCTTCCATATCAAAGTGTATGTTCGCAAAGAGTTTGTTTCAAGTTCCAAACTCGCAAGTCGCACACGCATACGCGGGTGTGGCAATCGCACTCGATGAGGAAGACCACCCTCAGAATTTTATGGAGAAAGAAACCTTGCGTTATCGCCCGGACGGTACGCCGTGGCGAGGCTTACGTGAGAAGGACCCCTCCTTCATTCAAAGTTGTTTTATTGATTGTCTCACGGACGAGGGGGTATAGTGTTCGATCGAGCGCAAGCATCGGGTACGCCTCTCGTGACACTCTACATTAGAATTCGCTCCCACATTTCGCATTTTTAACGTGGGCTTCCGATTTTGTAGGTGCATTCGCGATTGCTTGCGCGCGCTTCCAACCGACACCTCATCGCTATGGAACCCGACGAGGAGATCTTTGATGCCGTATCGCGGATTACAAGAACGGACCTTCCGTGATGAGGAAAGTGGAGAATCAGCCCCCCGACTATGACTGATTTAACCCGTCGTGGAAGAAACCACGAAAGTTCATTGGTGCGTATTACCATCTTGTATTCTCTTTTTCAATTTTAAATTACACACTTAGAAATCGGAAGGACTGACTTTCTTTGCAATTTTAGGATCGCAGGTCTAAAAGAGCGATTGACTCGCAACGCTCATCTCTACAAGAGCCCTCCATCGAAATTCACCCTACCATCTTACGCTGAGCGTCTTGCTCAAGAGTTTGTTCAAGCTCCATCTCCCATTTTGTCTGACACTCCACGTCGACGTTATAGCAAGAGTGCGCTTAAGTTTATAGACTTTGAGGCGCATCGCGACGCACTTTAATGGTACTACACCGTCTGCCTAGTTTGTGATTTGTTTTCCTATAGGTACTAGACATGGTAGCGCCATACATTTGTAGTTTTCCATGATCTATTACTTATATACTATCTATATGTGTTTTTCAATATACACGGTTTTATATACTAAACTCATTGTACACTAAAAGTTTTTTTGTTTCCATGGGAGTGATTGAACCTTGCCAATGTCGCTAGGGGCTATAGTCCAAGAATTGTATAGCTCGTGATAGTCGCTTAGAACGCGGTGCAACGCTCAAACGAGGCCGAGGAGAATCGAACTCGACCACTACAATGCCACGTGAATGTCTTTTCGTACACCTTACAAGGTGACACAGAAGACGAATTGTAATTCTAAATTTCGATTATATGAACCAAGCATCTACTATATTTTTCGATGTGTAATAGGAAATTGATGACGTCAGCCCTAATTAGACTCTAAATCTTAATATTGATAAAGTAAACTTATTGATTACCTAAAGTGCCATCCCAAATTATGGTTTAGATTTTGTATATGATTTCAATTGTATTGGTTACACATGATGATGCCAGCCCATATTTTAATTAACTTTTATTTAAACTTGCAAATGTGGATAATTTATGAAATATTGTATAACCTCTAAACCATAAAAATAAATGGATAAAGGACCTATACCCACGGTGTTGGGTTTTTTTTTTGCCTAAAAACGACCATGTCAAAAATTCAGAACCACCCATTCCATGGTAATAGGGCTATTAACTTTTAATTTTTTTGCAATGAGTGGTAATAGGGTCTTAATTTTTTCAAAAAAAAAAAAAATGCCAATCACCGCCACCGCTCACCGCTCTCCGCTCACACCCGCATTCCCCAAATGTATGGGCACAAAATCGGGCCAAGACATCCACGGGCCTCCCAACGCAAACTCCACGGGCCACAAAGTAGAGGGGTGACACTTATCGAGGTACATGGGCCGGAAGCCGCATTTCCACAATCTCGGCCTCCGCGGTAACCACAAGGTCAAAAACACTCTCCCGACCCACATGGTTGAACACAAGAAACCATTCCCGAAAAACCATTGGGAACGATTACATAATCTTCGAACGGATCTCGCAAAAGGATCCGGAAATGGCACCCACGGACCAAAGCGTGCCACGGACCCCGCATTACAACAAATCCTCGACACTACCAACGCGACGATCACCTTGGCTAAATTAATACAGATCAGCCCGAATTAAAACAAGACCTACAACAAACCGCCATAACCACGGCCAATCCGCACTTCGAGTTCGTGGAGGTTAACGCCACCACAATAGACCCGGATGCCGCGTGATCCATCTCCAATTGGGAGGACAGACACTAACCAACGTCCTCGTTGACAGGGGATCAGGTGTAAACGTAATGAGTAACCACGTTAGACAAGCGCTGGGACTACCACAACCCCGCAGCGCGCGATTCATCTTGCGCATGGCTAATGACACACCTGCCACACCCCGGGAATTCTTACCATGGTCGGGATCACAATACACGGGTCTCCACCCCGCAACATTTGTAGTAATCGACATGCCTCAAGACAATGGTTTCCTGTTATATTAGGAAGACCCCGGTTACGAGACATGGAGGCAATTCATGATTTGACCAAGAACCAAATACACATCCAACGCCAAGGGAGAACCGTGGTCATACCTGTGGATAGCTGCCTAACCCGAGCCAAGATGAGTCAAATTAGGACATCGACGGGAACCGACTGGCCACGGCAGTTCACCAACGAACAAGAGACTCGTGTTGCATGTCCATCCCACTGCACTCCATGGCCGAAATACACTTGGCCCGCCTTGGTCCAGAAGGAGAGAAGTTACACATCCCCGCCCACTTTACCCGGGAGATAGACGAGGAGGTAGTGGTCAACGCCGTCCCCGCAAAGAAGGCACTACATCACGAGACCATCACAGATGGATCCACGGAGCCAAGGAAAGGGTATAGTTGGTTAAACTCGAACAACGGATGACCCAAATACATCAAAATTAATACCGACGCACACTCGAAATTAAACAAGCCGCCATCGCTTGTTCCATGAAGACAGACATATTCGCGTGGAATCACGAAGACTTGAAGGGCATTCCCAATGCCCTAGCCGAGCATACCATCGACCTCGCCCCCCCGGTGCTACACCGTGCAACAACGGCGTACAGATGAACCGTAATTACGCCCGGTCAAAACCGAGCTCGACAAATTGCTCCACGCTAAGTCTATATCCCCGTGGACGCTGCACCATGGTTATCACCCATGGTAATTATTCCTAAGAAAATGGTACATTGCGCATCTCGCGCGACTTTTAAAACTCAACGCAGCCCACAAAAAGGACCACTATCCGCCGCCGTACATGGAGGAAATTATAGATGAAGTGGCAGTGACACGAAATGTACTGCTCCTCGATCGCTGATACTATCAAGTGGCCATGGCGTAACAAGACAAAGGCAAGACGGCCTTTTCCACGGAATGGGGACCCTACCAATTCGAAAGAATGCCCTTCGGGCCAAAAATGCGCCCATGACATTTCAACGGGTTATGGAACTAATCTTCGCACCATACCTCAAACAATTTTTCCGAATCTACCTAGATGATGGCACCGCCTACGGTAGGATGAAAGACCACGCCTCGCATCTCCGCAAATTTTCAACGCGTGTAGATCAAATGGGGTGAGCCTCAACGCAGCATAAGTGCATGTTCCTCGCATTTCGCCGGCGTTATCCCGGGCTACATCATCGTGTAAACATGGTAAACTCCCCGACCCCGAGAAGATCAAGGACATCCCGGATATGACACCGCCAACCAATCAAAAGGGTGTACAACGACCGGATTAGCACAATTTAATCGGATCTACATCGAGAAACTTGCCCACATAACAGCTCTCCAATCACGGCATTAAACCATGCCAAATACGTCTACCCGAGGGATCGACACCGAGGCACAAAAGGCGCCGGAGAAAATCAAGCAAGCATACTCAAATGCACCCATCCTCATCGCCCCGGACTGGTCCCGGCCTTTCCACGTGCATACAGACGCGTCTAACATTGCCGTGGGAGTCATGTTGGCCCAGAACATAAACGGTAAACACGATCAACCCGTGGCCTACGCCAGCCGACTCCTCAACTAAGCAGAACGAAACTATTCTACCACGGAACGCGAGGCCTTGGCCATGATATACGCTGTTAAAAAGTTTAGGCATTACCTCCTCGGAAAGAAATTTCGGTTCATGGTCGATCATCACAGCCTTGTCGCACCGTAAAACCAAACTTTGGTTACAGTGGAGAGTGGCGCGTTGATCATGATATCGTCGAATACGATTTCGAGGTGGTATACGCCCAGGGAAACGCCACATCGCGGGCGGATTACCTATCCCGGATACTAACACCACCGCTGAAGGGATAGATGATTCTTTTAACGAGGCCTACGCAAGCCATGCAGATTAAAAGGACCCCGGGAAACCGAGGAGGATTGAGGGCCAACATTGTGCGCTACCTCACCACGGGCATTACCCCGCGGAGTTAACAGAACACGTAAAATCAGTTTTGCGCAGACTACACCGCCATACACCGGTCCAAGGAAAATCGCATAAACGAGGACCGATCAAGAGGTTCGGTTGTGTGTACCAACCAAACAACAACAACAGATAATAGAACACCTCCACGACGGACCCGCTGGAGGACACTAAGGCCCCGACACCACGGTGAAAAAGATACTCGCCAAGTATTGGTGGCCGACAATGCATAAAGACGTAATCACCTACGCCAAAATTGCCATGCCTCACAAATCTCCACGACAAATTTCCAAAGACCAAGGCAAGTCACCGTTAAAATCGATACCTCCACCGGGACCGCTTTCAACGATGGGGTTTAGATTTCGTGGGCCCAATAAAACCCACGACACGCCAAGGCTACAAATACATACTGCCGCCACGGATTATACTACAAAGTGGGTCGAGGCTAAACCACTACAAACTAACACCGCGGTCGTCACGGCCACGCTCATCTACGAAAACATTATCACCGGTTTGATGCCCACCGAGATAATCTCCGACCAAGGGACTCACTTCGCGAACACCGCGATCCAAGATCTCCCCGACAACCATGTCATCAAACATCGGACCAAAGACCGTACTATCCACAAGGAAACGGGCAAGCGGAATCAACAAACAAAACCTTGATCAATATGCTAAAACGACGGCGCATGCAAATCGTGCAGATTGGGATGATCGCACACCAGACTTTGGGCATACCGTGAGTCAGAAAAAAACCGCCACAAACGCAAGCCCGCTCGAAATGGTTTTTGGCACGCAACCCCCGCTACCCACGGAGTACATCGTGCCGACATTTCACACCCTTCACCCACGGGATTATACACCGCACAGGTACTCGTAGTCAGATCGTGACCTCCATCATCCGGAGGAAATTCGGGCCTCGCATCTACACACATACTACACAAACAAACCCCGGCCGCACGCCACTTCCAAGGCACGCAGCCCCACGTGTGTTCCAAAAAGGGGACCAAGTACTGTGTGCCCCGAGATCCCAAACTCAAACGATCCAAATTGAATCGATATGGCACGGTCCCTACACCGCACAATTAGCGCTACCCAATAATACAAAGGTTCCTTGTCAATAACACCCATTTCGACCCCCATGCTACAATTGTCAATTCCGCCAAGCTCAAACAAGATTTCACGCCACGGTGCCACGGCTAACAACGGCCCTAAGTCCGCAAGACATTCATAAGACATTGGCGACGAGGCAATGTGATATGGACACAACGAGCAACAACACACAAACCACGCATACCGGGAATACCCCACACAAGACCCAAAATTACCAAGGCATCAGCAGAGCTGTGCAACAAGACCGTGGAAGAATGCAGAGCAAGGGAGACCAAAACCGAGGGAGACACACGAGGCACCGGGAACAAAGACCGACTACACGAACGGACCCCGTCAAGACTACGTTGTCGGGCCCCTCGGGACTTAGCAAAGACAGGACACTCCCCGCCTCGGCCATACCCATGCACATCCCATGTGCATACATCAACCACATCCATGTCATCCATGACAAAAACCTGTGGAGTCACAGTCACCACCCGACCCCCGAGGAATGGCCAATCAATGCCATAATTACCCCCCTGGATCCGACCGAGGCATCATTTACTCCCGAGGCATCATCACCTCACCCTTTAAAAGACACCGCCGCCACGGGCAGATCCATCATCACTCCCACTTTCTCCTCTCGACGAGTGAAAGCTCAAAAGCCGGGAATTGCCCTGTGGAGTGATCTCGCCTCGCAATGTTGTTGCAACTTTGCGCTTGTTGCCTCTCGCTTCCTAGTCATATCGCCGATTTGCAGCCTCTCTCTCTCCCCGTGTGAATCCCTGGTGTGACTCGACGCCTATGGCGCAAGGTGCCCCCGGGAGCGCAAGCCCTTGTATGTCCCGAGGCGATTGCGTAACGGAAGAAATACCCGACGCGGAGTGGCTCTCGACGGCAGTGGTTGCTCCCGTGATGGACCACCTCCGCGCCAATATCGACCTCGGCCGATGTGGCCTTCATCGTGATCGATGAGGGAAAGACAGAGGGAGGACCTCGCAATACGACGACGTGGCCGGGTCGAGAGGGAGTCCTCAGGCGGTACTCCCGAGAGATACCTACACCAGCTTTTTCGGCCGATGGCACCGAGTTACGAGTTGGTCGCCTGCATCAAAGACACTCCCACAACCCGACACCACGATTTATACTGACGGCTACCCCGTGAAAGGAGATAACAAGTTCGATGTGTACGACATCACGCTGAGCAACCCGAATATGCCCGATCCATGGTTTGGGCGAATCCGCAGCATACTCAGCCAAGTGTTTTTCCGAACGATCGCAATGCAAAGACACCCGGATCGGGATTGCCCTATGCGTCATGGGGGCCGGCGAGAAGATTAATCGGGCAAACTCGCGGATGCGAACGCGTCAACCAAATTCAAGGGCACGCCCAGAGCGATGAATATGAGAGCCCCATTGCCCCTTTTTTGACGCAATTTATTGGCCATTTCCTCGATTATCATCGAGTGAACCATCACCCCTGGGCCATGGGGACATTTCTGGACATACAACGCGAATTGGCGCTGGCCTCGAGAGGCCTCGACACCACGCCAACACCCCGGGAAAGCGCCCACGCACCGAGGAGGACAAGATAATAGAAGCAGCCCCATGGAGATCGCTAGTACCTCCACGGCCACGCTTAGGCCCCCAAGCCACGGAATTCAACGCATAAGCATACCATGGAGAAGTGTATGGAGGAAATGCTGAATTTCTCCACATCATGGGAGCAAAGAAGAAGAAGAGGCCTCACACGCCAAGTGTCAAACCTCATTTTTTCGTTTTTGCCCCAATTTGGTCCGGATAGTACTTAGTAGTAGTTAAATAGAATAAATAACGCCTGGTAATCACCTATCCGGTAAAACCCGGTAGGGTTAGCCTAGCCAGAACCCGCCGCCTGCCCGTGACATCCTAAAGCTTAGTAGGCGGGATAGGATAGCGAAAATTCTAACCCGCCTTTGCTTTCTAATCTTTCTTTTGAAACCCGGCACGGACTCACCAGACCTAGTCCGACCACCGAGTGCCCGGTAAGGCTTAACCGATCGTCTCGGTCTCCGCTCAAACCGGGAAGGCATATAATGACCGGGATGCACCGACGGGCATGTACCGACCGGTATGAGAGGCCCAGTACGATCCGCCCGGCATGACCCAATCAAATGGCCCGTCCGATCAGCTTATGGTCCGACCCGCTATGGCCGGCTCGCTATGGTTCGCCGATCATAACCTAACCGGTTATAACTCGCCGGTTATCAATGGCCGGGAAACCGCCGGTACAAGGACGGGCCGGGCGGTAGAACCACCGGGCGGCGCCGACAAAGCCCCGGCCGACAAGCCCGCGACAAGGCCGCGCCGCCAAAAGGGTACCGCCACCCTCCCCACCCACCTTTTTGTCGTTACGGCACGGGAAGGCCGTTGTCCTTCCTTTTGATTTCCCCCCCATTCTCTCTTCCTCGTTTTTCGGCGCCATTGCCGGCCCGCGCCGCTTCCCAATTCTCGCACGAACTTGACACGCGGCCGCCCGCACACCATAGCCCGGAGAGGAGGAGTACGGAGACATGGCCGGGAGAGAGCTTCATGGATTAGGAGCAAGATTATCCAGCCGGCATCCCAATGGGCGGATGCCCGGCACGCTTGGTGCAGTGACTTGACGCGGATGGGGTGCGGGATTGTACCGGGTGCCCCGGAATGTGGAGGATGCAGTGGATTATCGAGGAGGCCGTGGTCCGGACAGATCCACCGACTTTCGCCGACAACCCCGTCCGGCCAAGCCGCACTTTTGGCAGTGAGGCGCGGCCGGAGGGCGACGTATGGCTTTCCGGATTCCTCCACCGGTACATCCAGTGAGGAATGATCCCTCCTCGGAGGAATGTTCCACAACAATCCGCGCACGAGCATGACGGCTACGAAAGAGAGGATCGCGCAAATGCCCGGAGCGCGCGTCACGAGGTTCCCTGCACCGATCTCAACCCGGAGAAGCCACGCTTGTGTCAAACCGACTCAAGGCAATCATGGAATCCTACCGGGACGGAAGCGCCAGAGGATGGGGGCACATCCTCGAGGAGGTGGTAGTCCGGGCCTCAAGAAGGCCACCACCAGCGGGAAGGGTCGCCCCCGACACCATACGTGTACCACCCAGACGCACATTACGAGTGCCTCAATCCGGGTGAGATCACCCTCCTCAAGATGCTCATGGAGGGCAGACAGACATGTTTCCGGGAGATCCCCGAGGTGGGAGTCCCCGCGCGCGCAAGCCGCTCCCCAGATGCCCGCCCCCGAGCAGGGGCACTCCCACCTCCTCCTCCCCCGCACCACCCGGACCGCCGGCCCCAGAGAGAGCAGCCGACCGAGGAGGACAGAGAAGAAGCACCCGGCCAGAGATGAAGGAGCGCCAGACTCGGTGCAGAGGAGCAGCCCATCCTCCGGCAGAGGGAGGTCGCTCCGCTACCCCGCCCGGGAGGGAGCCACTACACCCGGCCGCCCACCAGCCCACCGGATGGCAACCCGGAGTGGAGCCGCAACGGATCGAGCCACCAGAGCCCGATCCTACCCGGATCGGGAGGAGAACTCCCAAAGAGCCATGGCAACCCCTCCGACCTCGCGATCGCTCCCACCACCTCTCGACGGTGCAGGGAACGACAAAGGACGGAGAGGAACTCCCCGTCCTACACCGGAGAAAATCCGGACGGGTACTAAGGTTTGTGGAGGCAGAGGCTTCCTCTCCCCGGTAAGGCAGAGGTAGTCGTTGTAGCACAACCAGAGAGGCCGAGGCGGAAGGAGCACCCCGAGGAGATCCTACCCCGGAAGCACCTACTCCGACCCGGGAAGTACAAGCCGAGAGCATACCCGCTGACTTCTTCTCCTAGCATACAAACCGGTAGGTTACACCGTGCCCCGCCACCCGCAGGGGAAATTGAGTGGGGAGACCCAATGTACGCCAAGAAGAGGAGGGCTTACCTCCCCGCCGAGAGTCCTCGACCCCGGGTTCGGAGGAAACTTACTGTGCCCAAGGAGGACACTACCGCGACCCTCGCTACTTCCCCCGCAGCCCGGGCGAGAGCCTCGAACCCGCCGCCGTGGCTATTCCGGCCATACAACGACCCACCTCGCCCGGGAAGGAGAAGCCCGAGAAAAGGGAAAAGGGTGATGGAGGAGTCCTCCGACTGGAGGAGGAGGGGGCGATCGACAAGACTCCCCGTCCCCACTACCCGGCACAAGGAGAGACGGCACTGCCAACACCGACCGGTTACCCGGGTGGGAGGATTTCACCCCGCGGAGACAGAGATCGATCTACACCTCCCGGTACCCCATTCCGGATAACGGAGGAACACCCTTGCAACCGACGCCCACGCGCCAGACGTATGCACGCAGAGAGCATCCGCAAATGCATAAGGCCCCGCGCGGGATATCGGTAGCTCTCCGGACCGCCAGTGGAGCGGTACCGACATGGTGCGGATCTAGTCCAGAGAATGCGGCAGTCCGGGCAAGCATCAACGAGGGGTCCTCATCATCCTTTGGCAAGCCCGGGAAATCCAAAGCAGCTTGGAGGAGGAACTGCCTAAGCAAAGCAGGGTACGCTCGGCAAAGACTTTTCGGGCTCGTGGAGATTCCTCAGATGCACTGGAGAGGCACACCAAGGCTCACCGCCGACGCCCAATTGTGCATCGGGATCGGACCTCCCAACCCGGATGGCGGCGCACATGAAGAAGGCCGCGGAAAGGATGGAAGGAGCCCCCAGAGATGAGAGGACTCATCGGAGAGATGGCCCGACCTTTCCCGGGAGGCACCTCCCCGACGGTAGTAGAGACACCCCATCCGGGTACCCCGGGCGACTCAAGGAGAGGCAAAGGCAGGAGGAAGAGCATACCGATCCCGCGGCCATGGAGGAGGAGGGCCCCGCCACCAAACCCGAGCCCGGAGAAGACCATGAGGGAGATGGGGGCCTTGCACCCCCGCAAGGACGCTCCGAGAGTATAGAGGCAAACCGGGAGGCACAACCCCGGTGGAAGGAGAGGCTTCTCGGATAGCAGAGGAGGGTACCCGGTAAGGGATCCTTCCCCATTTCCCCGGTCCGGATCGTGGACCCCGAGGACAGGAGTCCTATTCCCGCCCAAGAGGCCACAATCCAACCAGACAGAAGGTGAGGCCGATACCCGACCAACCGGATTGGGAACAGAGGAGCCGCGGGCACTCGCCGTCCGGGTTTAGCCGCCCCACCGGAGCCCTCTCGACAGCCGAGGTCCTCCCCAAGAAGGCGCCGACCGCGGAGGCCGTCCCCTCATCCCCGAGGACTTGATCGAGGTCCCGAGATCGGGAGGCACTCCCGACACCTCAGCCCCGATGCCTTCTGGGGGACACCGAGATCCTTGGGAGCGAAGAGACCGCCCAAAGGCTCCAGAGACGGGGAACGAGGAGGAGGAGGTCACCTCCCAAACCGGGTTGGGAGCGCAGAAGGTTGAGACCGCCGAGATCGCGAGGTCGCGAAGTAGGATGAGCGACAGAAGGACTAGGGCCGAGTTGATTGATGGCGGGTGCACCGGCCGAGGATAGGGTTAGATTTTAGTGCCTTTATGGCGAGTAAGAGGATGACGGCGCTAGAGTGTCGAGGCTAGATTTAGAAAGATTCCCCGGCACAGATTTTGTCCTCTCTCGGGATGCCGTGGAGGACTCACATTTAGCCGAGGGGAGGATACTCCTCGGGGTCTTTTTGTGCCTTTGCAAGCACTTAATGCAGCTTGCAAGCACGCCCTTTTCTCCATCCTCATTTGTGTGTGTGTGTGTGTGTGTGAGGGGTGAGTTTGTGCAAACTTCCTCTTCCCCGTCTTGTATGTCATACCGGGAGTATCGCTAAGTCCGTAAGGCCCCTTGTCCGCCCCGGGCAAGAGATAACGGTTCCGTCTTTGAACGGAGAGTAGAAAGGAGGGTAGAGAAGCTGGTAGGAGAAGAGTGCGGCCAACGAACGGCACTCTTACTTAGGGCATCGCTTAGTCGTCCGTGCAGCCTTCCGTGATTACAGGGCCGGGAGAGATTCTTGCCGCTTAACCGACTCCCGAGGCCGCACTCGGCTGAGTCCCCCGGTTGTCAAGTCCGGGTAGGCGGGTTGGTTTATAGGTAATCGCGTGAACTCCGGGTCGGGCCGCACCACCCTGGGCCCAAGAACCCGGGATCTCCTAACCCGGTAGTAAGTTGTGATAACCGACCATAGGAGAACCGGATACCAACCTTTGTGACATGCGTGTGGATTTAGAGTCCAGCGTAGAGGGAGGTATAAGGGAAGTTCCTAACAGTGGTAAGGAGAGAGAGAGTCTCGTGACCTTTCCGGTCACGTTAATCAACGGGAGAAGTGGCCTAATCCCCCACTTATCTAAGTCCGGGAAAATCCTCCGAGGTGAATACAGAGGCTAAATTAAACCACAAAGACTAAACACCTTTCTCCTCTCCCCGTCCGGGCAGCTCTTCCAGTGATGATATAGGGCACAGAGGGGATAGGATAGTACCCGGATAGCACAAACCGGGTTAGCTAATCGGTGGAAATCAAGGCGCTTGCACTTCACAGATCTCCGTGGAACGAATACTGGTTCTTGTTTAGAAACCCTTTACCGTGAAAAAGGGTTATCCGGCACGAATCGGGAAAGCACGTTACGACACCAAGCACAAGGATCGGGAAGCCGACACAAGCGCCATACAAGACACTGCGTACACGCAACACAGCATCGCTGCTCGCAGCGATGGAGGAATATAAGAGGGAGGTTCACCATCACCGAGCACATCCAGGGGCAGTGACCTCCTTCGTAACCACCGATGCACGGGATTTGGAACTACAGCAACCACGGAGAGGTCCAAAACCTTCAAGAGCAGAGCACCCGGGATCGCTGAGAGGATTGCTCGACCGACCAACAGACAATGCCGAGCTCGTGGCCAAATGCAAGGCCTTGACCGAGGAACTCACCGTAAACCTCGGCCCCGCCGACCAAAGACCGCGACATTATCGCACTACAACGGCAAATGGCCGTGAGATTGACAATGCCAGGGAGAATTTCGAGGCCAATAAATTGGCATGGACAACCAACGCGGCCCGAGTAATTGCAGCCACATCATATCAAATGTTGTGGTCCGCACCACCCACATCCATGGAACCCCCGCTGTATTCTCGACCAATGCACAGGAGATGCACTGGTGGCACTGGAGCTCGAGGGCTCCGATCATAACTGGGGCAGCCAAGGAGAAGCCTTCCTGGGCGAGGACGAGGAGGAAGCACAGCCCCAAACTATGGTGGAGCCGGAGCTAACACAGCCTCGAAGCCACGCCCCTATGGACGACGACGACGAGGCATACGAGGGGCACACACACGCACAAACCGAGGACAGGGGGGGAGACACGAACTCCGGGGAGGATTTGTACCGCTTCCGACACGATAGGGAGGAGAGAGAGACATACCGGAAGGATTCACCGATCAGGAGCAAACACCGCATCAATCTCCACGGCAGCATGCCACGGCGAGTTCACCCCGTATCACCTCCCAGTCCTGTCACCACGGGTACAATATGAGTCTCCTGTAAGACAAAACGCCGATGGTACTTACCCATGGCCACGACGGGCAGAATCACCCATGACGCCCTCGAACCCCCTACCCACGTTTTCCCCTGCGAACGCTGCCATCTCCCCGTCATTAGCACGACACAGGCAAATCCTCCTCCAACAAGAGGAACAGGAGGGTTGGAACATCGAGAACGCGGACGAGGACGGAGACGAGGCTACAGAGTCAATGCACTTTGTGTTGAAATATTTCCACGAGCATCCCGATCTCGCCGCGCATTATACAGATCCCGAGGCACAAGGCCGACAATGCCCACCGCAAACAGACACCGAGGCACGGTGTTTGACGATACACCCATGCACTCAATTTCCGTGGCAACCACGCCCTGGTACATCGAGCCGTGGCCGAGGCACTTCAAGGATCCACAACGATGAAGAACCTCGCAGCCGCCGCAACTTCCCGGAACATGCCAGGCCGAACAAGAGGCCCGCCCCACACGCTGTTGACACCGCACTGGGACGAATTGCACTCGCGAAGGAGGGCAAAATGTTACCCGCCATAGCATGCGGGTATCATTATCAAGACCAGTGCCACGGGAGACCATGGAGTTACAAAGAGCCACGGGGCTCGAGGCCGAGGTGCAAGTGTCACGTATAGACAGGCCACGAGGATTGAGACCACGGACGCAGGTAAGCTTAAGGCAACAACAAAAGCAAAGAAGATTAGGTTTTATTATAAATAGTGATAGAATTACACAAACACTAGTCGCAGATCGCACGAGTAGTGATAGCCGTGAGTGCATTTCCGCAACACCTCTTGTAGCCATTCGGCGCTTCACTAATGCAATGCAATACGGGCTCGGTCCATTCTACGCTACTCCGTCTAGTCGCCGAACTCCCCCTCTCTATTCTTCCGCTCTAACACAGCAGACGCCGAGGCCCGTGGCAATCCTCGGATCAAGTGTGTCTCAGAGGACGAACACGCCGTGGTTGTGTGTAACCATTTCTCAGCCCCTGCCGCGCCACGGAGAAACCGAGCCATGGACCAGACGAGGAGGAGTGAGCACACCGATCGAGAAGCCCCGCCGCGAGTGTAAACCCCGGGCCGCAGCAATGGTACAAGACACCTCCTCGCCCCCGTAGGTTGACACTGACGGGTACTAATCATCAAGTGATTACGAGTGTAGTCAACGACTACGAGTCCGCCTAAACCCGAGATAACCTTCTCGTGATACCCACGGGTATCCCCAACGCCGGGTCCCAAGTATACATCGCTCCCCGGGTAACCCCGGTAGAAGGCCACCGGTCTTCTCCTACTCCCCGACCCTTCTTCCTCCCCCTTTCCCGCACTGACACCTCCATACCGCGACCCGGCCAAAGTCCATTGCTCAATTTTTAGGGTTAATTAACCGAGAACTGCCACTTTCTTTGATGGGTTTCTTTGATGGGATTTTTAGCAGGATGTGTCTGAGGTTTGTGCATCCCGAATACCAAACAGACAAGAAGTGGACACAGTGCTCAAGATTGCTGAGCGAGTGGAAAGGATTGAGAGTCTCATGAAGTTGTTGGGAGCTGAAATTATCGTAAGCAGAAACGGGAGGCAGGCTGCGTCATTTGCTCGGGACAACGCTCGGAAGGAAGTGGAGGGATACGAGAAATCCTCGACCGCAACGACCGCCTGGCTCCTCAAGGCCGCACAGATCCCGAAGGTAGACTCGGCTTTGGTGTGCCGAACAGATGAAGACCAACAACATGTGCAAGTTGTCGAAGGCACAAGAGGAGCTAAACGCGAAGGAGGCCGAGTTCGTGGGTCGAGATTCCCGGATGCGCTATAGCAGGCGCTTAGCCATCTTCACCGACGGCCGCCGCAGCTCAAGTTTGGTGGCCGACCATCGCCCATGCATCCTCGGGCCCGGAGTTTATCCTTCTAAGTCAGCCCTTGTTAGTGAGGAAGGGGAAGATCACACTAAGACATTGCAATCACACAGCTTGTAGTTTGTGTGAATTCCCCTTCCCTAATTACGATATTATTGTAGCTAGTTGTCTCCACCTCTACCACCCGTGGTGTGCTCTTGCTACATTTGGGAAAGGGGGAGGTTGTGTCCAGTATAAGTGTTTCCACGGTTGTGATTATGCATGGCTGCAGAGTTTTGGGTGGCCGATTGATTCTGCTAAGGCACAGGAGTACCAAGACTTGGAGGAAGGGCGTTGGTTGCAGGACCGAGAAGTCCTTACTCTTAGCGGGGGAGAAAGAAGGAAGGTACCAGATTCACGTATGTAGCTGTCTCTTCCACTAATGTGTACACAAAGTATACATGTAGTTGAGTAAGTGTGTTTGCCATTGGCTTCGTGAGAGTACCGCTTGTTAGGTGTGTGTGTCGTTAATACTCTAAGTTGATCCGTCAATTGAATCCAACTCTGCTTTTGTACTACAGTTACACTTCATGCAACCTCAATGAGTTCTTGATGGTTGTCATTGTACACTTTCTTTGACTGTTGTAGTACTTAAGGTGATAAGTGTTTGTAATATGGTAATACTGGGTCTGATGAGTGTACTACTGTTCTTTAAATTGTAGTCTTTGAGTATACAAAGTTTATGTGTGTGTGTACTTTATACTTAGGTAATGTACTTTGTGTAATGTCCCACTACTTTAGCTACATATGGCCACCGTCCGTAGTACATAATGCAAGATTTATCGTGTGATAATTGTGATAGTTTATGTACAATATGGAGTGCTTTTCAAGATGACCCAGATACTACGATGAGCCATTTTTCTTCTCTTACTTAGTAGTATTTTGGCTCATGCACTTTGTACTAACTTCTCCACTATCGAGGGGCACCTGCTCGTGTGTGTTTTGCTCAGAGAGGAGGATGATAATTCGAGCCCCAAAGAACAAGGGCGGTAACGAGAAGGGAGCATTACATGATGAGGAGGCCGCTTCTTCGGACAAAGAGGACAACCTCAACGGCACAAAGTGAGCAAAGACAACGCCAGGAGGGACTCCGATGCATCGGAAGATCCGAGCACGCTTATCAAGGAAGCGGAAACGAGGAAGTCTATATCCCATGCTGACGTTGGGCCAAGCGATGGAGCTATCGAGAAGGGGAAGAGACCAATGGTCGCGCACGGGTGCGGTTTCGAGACAGCCTTTGCAAAGACCCGCTACTACAAAGAAAGCCGATAGAGAAGGCGTCTACAAAGTTCCTCTCCACGAAGAAGCGTAGGTTGCACGGTGTGCCTTCCGCTTATGGAGGTAATATCCCTATTCAAGGTAGTTATCAACGTTTGTAGTTGAAATTATGTGGATGCCATTTGATGTGGACTTTGCACTAACACGATTGGCATTCTCATTTTGCAGGGTTGCTAAAGGGTATACCTCGTGAGTGACTCCTAATCGAATGAAGATACGGCCTCTTCTAAAAACAATGACGAATTGGGGGACGAAGAGGAAGACGACGACGGTGGCAACTCCCCGATGCTCCATCCTCACCGCACGCGTCCTCACCGCCCCCGCTGCAGTGAAACTTGAACGAGTTAACCCATGCCCACGTAGGTAAGAAGAGCGACATCCCCGGGCGTTGGCTTCGGAGGTGACATCGATGGAGAAGGCTTCGAGGACGACGAGGAATCTAAGGAAGGGGTCGCGCACGGACAACAAAGAAGGCGGCGGCAGAGAAGAGACGGCCGTGGTAATTGAGGATAAACCTGAGCAAAGAGGCGGAAGAACCGTAAGGGGATGACGAGGAAGAATCTGAGGAGCAGCTTGACGCCGAAGGTGACGACCTGTGTGATGAAGTACAGGGCGAGGAAGGTGGATCGCCATTGAAGGGCGCTGAAGCCTCTCCGCCCATGGAGATACCCGAGGGGAAGGAGACAGATCCTGCTCCGATGGACGAGGAGGTACCCACGAAGGCCACTGCTGGAGGGAAGGGGCCAGATCCTGCTCCGCTGGACGAGGAGGTAGCCACGAAGGCCAGTGCTGGAGGGAAGGAGCCAAATCCTGCTCCGATAAACAAGGAGGGATCCAAGAAGGCCAGCGCTAGAGGGAAGGACAATGATCCTGCTCCGATGGAGACAGAGGAGGTTGAAGTAAGGGAGGCAGTTGAATTTAAGGTGGTTCACAGGTCACCGGGGAAGACTTTGACAGGGACATTGACGACGCACTCACCTCCCTAGCCGAGGAAAATTCCGCCTGTTCCCAAGTTTGATGAGTCGGGTAAGGGCGGACCTTCATCGGCAATGCTAGCTTTACCACAGATTGCATCATCTCCCAAGGAATTGATGGTCAAGTCTTCGCCACGACTTGTATATGCCATGCGTGCGCCGCAACTACTGTGTAGGCCAATTATCGGGGCCCGACGCGCAATTGTAATGGCAGAGGAGGAACCAAAGAAGTGAGCTCCAACAACCAAAGCAGCCTCTAGCCATAGAACCAAAGAAGAAAAGGCAAAGGCACTCAAGGGCAAGTCCGCACCCGCACCCGTCGTGGAAGAGGAGAAAGACGAGGAGGAGGACGAGGAGGACTCCGGGGTCGCGGGGCGGTGACGCACATGAAGTCCCCGATGGATGGTGAGGAAGAGGTCGAAGGTCTACCTGTGACCTTCTCAAGAGGGAGAGAAGTCCGAGTCTTCACTCTACTTGCCGGGAAGGGCCGTAAAATGAAGACAATGGCGGGTCTCATCAAACCCGTGGGGATCGCAAGAAGATTGCGGTACGAAAAAAGAAGGGAGTGAAGCGGAACACCTAGTCTGGATGTGATTATTGTGGTACACACAATTGCAAGTTTTGCATGTATGACTTTTTTTTATTAATTAAATAACTAGTCCCTCCTACATGCAATGCAGGACCATTGGTTTAATCCCAAAGACATTTCACGAGGACTGGAGAAATTGCCAATTCTGGTAGCTGTGCCTGGGGATGGCAATCCCTCCATGCCGTTTTTTACCTATGTGCCACAGAGTGTTCTTTCTGTGTATGTTGTGGTTAACAATGCTAGAGAGAGCAGTTGTAAGTGTTATGGGCAGGATTGCTTGAATTGCAAAGATTCATGTTGCTGTATGGCAAAGAATGGTGGGAATCCTGTTTACACCGCAGATGGAAGACTGAGGGCTAATTGGATTCGGCAGATACGCATGAGCCCGATTCTGAATTGATGTTATGTTTGTGGGATTTTTTTTGGTATCTTTTCCCAAAATTCATGCTCCCAATGATGTTGCAGAAGTACCAGAGTGAGGCTCGAACCACATTTTGTCAACCTGGCGAGGGCTGTTACTGCGCAAACTCATGTCTCACCTGGCATCCCAAAGACGGTTCTAGAGTGTGTAATGGACACTTTGCACGAAGTTTTATTTATGAGTGCAATCTCACATGCTTCTGTGAGTTGTCGTGTAGTAACAGGGTGGTCCAAAGAGGGATGACGAAAAGGGTTGAAATGTTCTGGAGGGGCGAAAGGGATGGGGAGTTAGGACTCTCGAGCCGGTTCCAAGTGGTTTATTTCTTTTTGAGTATGTAGGTCAAGTTTGTACAAATTCAAAGTCATTACAGAGGGAGAAGGATGGTACTAGGACGTATTGGTACACACTTAGCTTAGACGCAGACTGGAAGGCTGAGGCAGCAGCGAATGACCGAGATGCGTTGTGCTTGGATGGCACACTGTATGGAAATGTGGCACGGTTTGTGAATCATAGGTGCGAAGATGCCAACCTCGTTGATGTGCCCGTGAAAATCAACTTCGAAGACCCTTACAACTATCACGTGGCTTTCTTCGCAAAACGAAATATTCGTGCTCTTGAGGAGTTGGCTTGGGTAAGATCTTTAAGACTGGCAATATTGGAATCACTATCATAATTTTTTGGGTTCAAGTATTTGGGTTGTATGTAAGCTTTTTTGAACCGCGAACTTCTATCTTGCAGGATTACGGAGAGGAGTTTTTTTTAGGGCCGAGTAGCAATCCGTGCTTGTGCGGAAGTGCTCGGTGTCGGGCTACTGCTTGGATGAAGCTTAAACGTCGCCACAGATAGTCCACGGTACCTTAGACCGTCCACAGTATACATATAACGCCAAGGTCAAACATGTGACTACTGTAGTAACTTAAATACGCATTTATTCCTTGCATTTCTGTACATATTTTAATAAAGGTTAGATTCAGCACTGGAGGACTCGAAGGGATGCTTGGGCTAATCTATGCTGGTATAGGGAGAACATTTTGGGTGGCTCTTTCTGTGGTTCTTACGCTTCCTGTGGCCATGGCTCTTGCGAAGGCCCTGAATTCTACTGCTGGGAATCTCGTTTCTATTTGAGAAGTTGTTGATACAAATGAATGAACAACGTACCAGTGTCATTTTTGTAATTTTTGCGGTTTTGTTTTATGTTGGAAATGAGTACCTTATTAAGTCTCCTCATGGTAGCAACAATAAGCTGGCTATTTTCTCATTTTTGCATTTATTTTGATCAATAAATACCTCCGTGCAGATCGCAACATGAGCAGGAGCAAGCTTATTTGTAAATACTGGATATGTGCTTCCTTGTGCGAGAGTTTTGGTAATTGCGAGAGTTTTGTAAATACTGGATAATGTGTACATTGGATAATTAGTTCTATAGGAGCGAAGTAAATCCCTGTCTTAGAGGTGTCCCATAGCAAATAAGGAGCAATCCATTACTGTGCCCATACACGTTGTAGACTTTGGTAAACATCAAATCTTACATTAGGAAGTACATTAAGTACTACAAACAGTGGGCGAAGTACTATCCATAGTGAATAATGATCAAATGTACATGTTCTCCGGGTCCTTAAGGTACCAAAAAGGTAGGCAAAAGTTGAGCGTGATTACAATCACATTCAAGGGTTATCTCCTGCCCACCAATCTGCTAAGGACTGTGAGATGATAGATCAACCTCTTCTCGTCATCTTATACACAACATCGTTACCTCTAACCCGATACGGTGCTAACCGCATGGGAAACTTAAAGGCCCTCACAAGATGAGAGTATACATGCACTAAAGGACTTGCATCAAGTAACACGAAATCACAGCGACCTACCATATTTTTGATAATAGTAGCCCCGAATAATAGAATCTCCCACATGGTAATCTCCCCCCCATGCATCTTGCAAATCTTGCCGCAACTCTAACTTCGATCGTACATTGAAGTATATAAAACTCCACACCTTCATCGCTCCTTTCAAGAGTCGGGTATCATGAAGTTGTCGCCAATCTCGACGTCGCCGACGAGGTCAACATCTGCTCCACCATGCGGCCACCGGGAATCTTTAGGTGGTTCATTCCCTTCGCTCGTCAAGTATGTGGTGGAGCGCTCCCACATCTTCTCGCTCCTCCAGCACAACACGCCAAGGTCGAACATGCGATCGCCGCCGCAACGGCTCCAGCCCCCGTTGAATACAAGGGGCACAAAAACAAGAAAGATTGCGAGCCAATAAAAGCGTAGGATCACCAAAGAGGGGCCGATGATCGAATGGAATTTGCTTGAACCACGAATGGTTTCACAATTCCAACCGATGGACCGATCGACATCCCCTACGGCTATATGCCGTAATTCCTCGTTGATCGGCACCTCCTTGATTGATCATACGCAGATAAGACACGATGAGAGAATCTAGTTTTTAAAGTCTACACAAAGTTGTTTGGCATTCGACGCTTCATCTTCTCGGCCGAACTGTGTGTCCGGTGCCCGCTAACCACGCCTCCCGCTCCGTCCCACTCCACCGTAAATTTAGACAATATATATAGAGTAAATATGCATGCAATCCGTTTCACATGTATGCATGAAAGAAACCGAACTATCGGGAAATGTAATACCTTTGCCATGACCGAGCCAAAGTAATTCCAAACGCATTGTAGCCCCCGTAAGACTAGCATATCAAGCCACAAAATACATAGGTCTCGCATTTTTTGAATTGTGATGCACATCCATCACTAAAAACCCAATGGTCACCGGTTTCTCACCTTGACTCAACACCCAATTCCAATGCAACATCAAACAATGCCGAACAAACAAACTATCATGCATCTTATCATCGAGATATAATAATGAGTATGTTTGACAAAACCACCTTCTTCACCATCCTCTCGTAGGTGGAGCTCTAATGAGGGTAATATGGACCGTAATGGTGACACTAGAAGAATGCCAATGCATACTTTGATCTCATTCAATTGCGAAGGTGTAATTCTCAAATAAATCAATATGTGAAATCAATACATCAACAGGACATTCATCATCATTTTCCCGCACTCTTCGTCCCGCCATCGCGCCACAAAGTTGTGGGTTATGAAAGCCGATACCGCTTTTCTCTAGGTACGTGATTTAACTCACCCGAGCCGCTTTCCTTGTATACCTGGATGATTTTTCGGACGTCCATCAACCACCGCTATTGTAACATAATCAAAACACTTCCATTTCATACCAAGTCAAGAGCAACAGATACCTCATCCGGATGTAATTTAGCCTCTTTACCCCGCAATCCTTACAACTACCCATTACACACTCAAGATTGTGCCACTTATCAAGCTCACCTTTTGACAAACACAGCCAACCATAACAGAGTTAAACGCTCAAAAACATGAGTATGGGCATGACAATTCCCCACCTCAAGATTGCACACCCACATGAACAAGTGCATCCACTTCGAGCATGTAACCCTCTCATTGAATCTCTAAGAGCATTCAAGCCCTCCCTCATTAAGTCCATCTCCACATAATACATACAACAACACGTGTTTTGGTCTTTTAAAGTTTACACATACCATGGTTTCACTTCTCAAAGGCCCGCAATTTGATCCCGCATTCGTGATGACTCTCTTTGAATCTTAAAATAATCGAGTCTCACACACACAAAAACAAACTACCTTCAAGATCTAAACCGCATATCCATAGTATCCGCGATACAACATTACACTCAATCGTACATTAGTACTATAGAAGGTACTCATAACCAAGCTGCATAAGCCGTAGAAGTACCTCGATCAAGTTGAAGTACCAAAAGAAGGCTACCCATCGGACTAATTTAGGCATAGTTTAAGATCAAAGGAACCAAGTAGTACTAAATAGGAAGTCTCACCATTTTTGGGTACTGTCAAGACTACCTAATATGCACTAAACTTTACACCAAGCCTACTAGTAGTGTCACGACTACTAACATGCACTAAACTGTACTACACCAAACCGGTCCCGGTAGTATCAAAGACTACCTAACATGCACTAAAATGTCCAAAAGCGTATTTGTGGTATACTATCCAGAAAGTAGACTTGTACTTAATCCTCTTCGACAAGGTACTCCGTGCACAATTGCAGTTGCTATCAGTGGTCAAACTACCGTAGAGTAGCACATGACTACCAGCGAACACTTCTCAAATCTAGCAGACGTACCTGTAAGAAAGCATGCTCGGAACTACAACATGGAATCTAAATATAATTGAGTAAGCATTCGCGATTATACCAAGGACAATGACCATTACATGGCATGATTCTTCGTACTACATAAAGAAACTTTACAATATTCTGTATCAGGGCTTTTAGATTGCAAACCCTAAAGCAAAGACAAGTCACATTACATGACAGCAGAGGTGTAATGTCATGAACCCCAATTCCGTTAAAATGGCATTATTCCGGTAAAATGGCACACCTCAATTTTCTGAACTTTAGTTCAAAAACCATGTGATATAACAGAATTTTAAGGTGTTATTAGGGAAAATGAGTGACAATGTATATAAAGAAGTGATATTACCAAAAAAATTGTGATATTGCAGAATATACCATTTTATATGAGCACAAATGTAAGATCTAGTGTGACAAAATGGCACATGGCATAGTGCCATTTTAACAGAATTGGGGTTCATGGCTCTAAACATAAGAAGTACACCACCCTCCACCTCAAGTAGCAAGAATTACAAACAAAAGCATACCCTAAACTGCAAGTATAAACTCTGCCACTCCAGCAACTTCTAACTCTGTACTGTATTCAACCGAACGAAGAGCGTCAAGCAAGAAAGCGTGATCAATAATTGTAGCAAACAGCTATCAAATCACCTTCAGCATAATGATTACGAGGAACTACCACCTACGTGTTCTACCGTAATACATGCAAAGAGAAAAGAGTATCACCCGTGTTTTCGTTAGAAAATGTAGTAGTGAACATCGTAAGTGTTTGGTCCAAACCGCCGCGTGACATCCTTTTTGTTCGGCGAAACGCTGGATTGATCGTGCCACCAACTCTTCACAACTCCTTTCACCACTCTTGTCAAGCCAGCCGCTTCGCTTCTTTCTAGAATTGCAAAGTCTCGCTTTCTCAAATGGGTTAACAATGTCAAATTCTCGCCTCCGATCGAGGGCAACAAAGAATATTTCGGGGTGTACGCGCAATAAAACATGCGTAAGGTATTTTAGGGTTAGCAGCTGACGGCAAATCCTAAACTCCGCCGAACCTACTCGACTAGTCGATTTACGATTTAGGAAGCTTAAGAACCTCGATTCCCGCCTAGATTATTTAACTCCCGGAGCAATAATTGCAGAGTCCGAATGAAGCTTTACATCCGTGCCGCCATCAAATGAGGGCCTTTACGGTGATGCCCAAAAGCACACAGAACCTAATCCTCAGCTCCGAGTATCAGAGCAACAATTGCATAATTCAAAAAAGAGTTCAAAAGAGCAAACAAAGCAGATGTACTCAAGAACACGGGATGTAACACGCTCTTGGGTGCCTTCACTAATCGCAGCTGGCCGAGGAGCGCCCCTTGCGTGCTAACAAGGATTTCGAATGTGCTCCTTTCACAAGTTGAAGTTCAGTCCTGTAACTCTCCAAGAAAATGTAAATGCACTTCGTCTCAGCAGGTCGGGGGTAGTATTCAGGAAGGGACGGCCAAATCGAGTTGTCATTTAAAACGCCCTCTAAAACATCTCGCTTGGCCTCCACAGACTCACAAGGCGCCAGCAATTCCTGGATTGTCTTCGATATCTTGTTCGAAAGACGATTGCGGCTCCGCACTGAGAAATGCGATTGCGAATAAAACCCTTCGACCGCTCGCTGTAACTCCATTCTGGATGCACCAGCCTCCTCCAACCTCTCACGCCTTGCTCGTTGTCGAAGTTTCGCTGCCTCATTCCTAACTAATCGATCGACTTCAGCTTCTACAGCTCTATCTAATCGACCCTCTGGGCCGGGGCGTTTCACACCTCCCCTTGTCCGCAACGCATACCGAGTGTTCCCCATTGTGTACAGACTTCGCAGACAACAAAAGTAGACCCTAAACCGCAGTGCACACGATCGCTGGAATTCACTACCCCTTCCGATGCACGACCCAGCAGTGAGTTCGTAGCCAGCCCGAGACTCGAGAGGCAACGGGAATTAAAATTGCGATTGCAGTAAAACCCTCGGATCTCGAATTGTAAAGGCAAAAACAATGATCGCAAAACCCTCGCCGAACAAACGGAACAACGGAGAGAGACGAAGTGCCACCGAATCCTTCTTCGATCGCTACCGTCGCTACCCAGCACCATCAATAATAAGCCGTCATCGCATTATGGTGGGGCACTTTTTTGGCATCGCATCACAATGTCACCCGACAGCTGGCATCCACAAATATCGCCAGCCCAATGCAAAGGCGGCCACGGAAACTACTAAACAAAAACCCCAAGAGGATCCTTGGTACCAAACAATACCGTAACTTGATGTTTACCTCCCTACAAAGGACGTATACACACTCCAAATTAAATGACAATTTCAGCACCCCGCCAAGATCACGGTCCATAAACCCTCGTAAGTCAAAAAAATTCAAACAAATTTAGTTTAGGCGACAATATGGACCGTTGTAATTTTAGTACTTTGACCGCATTTTGTCCACAACTCATAGAGAAGCTAACATGGGGCATTAGAGTTTATGGAAGCCTATAGTGTGCTCTTTATAAAAAACCCCGTTCACTATGGTATTTAGGTTTATAATTTGCAAGATATTAGTACTTTTGTGGCTTTTCCACGTAAAAATAACAAGATTTCCAAATTGGGGAAAAGTACTCTTTTCTTATAGATCTAAATGGGTGTCAAGAAAATAACACTTGGAGGTTGAAGAAATTGCTCCCTACATTGACAAACTACCAAGAAAATTATTCATTAGCCAAATGAATCAACTACAAGAACACTTGAAGTGAAGAATTCCCTGGAAACTGCAATTGTGACGTACTTTTTGAGCCACCCTACTGTGCTTTCACCCCTTATTATATCCAATTTCAACCACCATCAAAACTGTAAATTGGCATTCGGAATTATGTCCCAAGTCTTATTTACATATCCACACATGTGGAATTTAACTACGTATTTATATAATGGTTCCACCAACTCCCAAATAATTTCAATACCTAGGTTAAGTGTTAGGAGCTTCTTTTTTCTATTATAGCCAAAACTAAGTATAAAAAACTAAATAAAGAGGGGGAGGGGACAAATTTAACACTTTGACTAGCTAATTATGACCCTATCCAAATCATCATGGTGATATCAAATAAATTGTGGTAGGAATGCATCTATAGGTAATCTTTTATTCGCAAGTACTTTAAATAGCAAAACTTTGAATAATCAAGGGAATATAGATATGAAGAGAGAGAAAATGATTTTAACACTTGCGTCGACAAGTAATGACCTTGTAAAAATTATAGAATCATAAGATTTCTTGTAAGAAAAAAGTACCTATAGATCATGATTTACATGATTTACATTGACTTACATTGACTTGATTTAATGAATTACATTAACGAACAATCACTCTTTTACAATTGGAATTTTTTAGTGACTAGTTTGTATGACTCCAACAAGTTTACACCGGCACTAGCTTCACAGACGTCACCACACAAGCATAGTTGACTTCATCTTGATAGCGGCTACAGACTTATAGATATCTGAAACGATAAATTTTCTTCCATGATCCCCCATGCAGGATTGATCATCCTCTTTTAATGTCAACGTAACAATTATTATCTTAAGAGATGATGGCGTCAAGTCCTTCGTGAGTCTCTTAGGGCTTGTTCGCACCTAGCCTTTGCAAAGAGCGTGGATAAAAATTTAACACCCCCACAATTTGGGGAGGAATACCTTTTTTTGAGGAAAGGTGTCATCAATGAGGTTTGTAAAGGTGTAATCAATAGTGAGGGGATTACGTAATGGCCCCTCAAGTGGGACAATACATAAGACCACTCTTAAGCGAGGAGAATTTGAGAATCTTTCCAATATTGGTGCTCCCATAAGTATTGCCTACTATTGCTCAAATCTCTTTTATCTCCTAGATGTTTACTAATACCCTACTCTTTAAAGTGTGCCATGTGGACATCCATGTAGGATTGGTAATTATTAATGAATGTAGGTGAGAACAAACACTTTTAATAGAGTTAAGACCCTCCTAAGACCTCCTCTAAGGCCAAAGTAACAAAGCTTGACATGTGGCGGACCATACAAACCGGCCTTCTAGCCATTTCGATGTCACATATTAAATGCATGTCATGCAATGTATAAGACAAGCCGACGACATTTACTTACAGAATCACAAACGAAAATTAAAATTTCCCGAATTTCTAGTTTGAGACTTTGAGTTAAGAAGTTCGCACAAGTTTTTCCTGTTCAAATTTGTCGAATTGCTGATTTGAGTTTAAAAGCTCACACTTTTTCCCCTGTACATATGAATCTCAGATAACACCCAAGTATCACGTATGGCATTGATATTAAACAAGAATCAACCATGCATATCCTAGTTAACAATTTTTATACTTAATTTCCGATCTATATTTATTAAATTATGCATGGCGTTTACTGAATGTCATCAAATTTAAAAGTAGACGACAAAATAATTCTAAGGAATTAAGATTATTGCAATAAGTTGAAACTTTATCATGTCAAGACGATCGCTGAGCAATAATATTGTGAATCTAGCAATTATGTTTTAGACTTGAAATATCCTTGTTCTATGGACATCTCAAATTTAGTAACTTGCTAGATTTTATGATATTCTTCCAAGTTGATATCCTCCCACCATATTACTATTCTAATTCAACTCCAAAGGCTGAAGCAAACATTCCAATATTTGAACCCTAGCTTAGAACTTTAGTTTTGGCACCGCAATGCAAGTGATACTTTGGCAAATTATAAATGCAATTTTGGCAAGATATAAGACGATATGCAACGCGAGTTACGCGACGCAAGGAGCAGAATTTGGATTGTGATCTGCAAAACACAATTTTATTGATGATTTAAATTCATATAGGCGCTATAAAATGATCAGAACTCTAGTATATTCTCATCCATTCTCAATAACAACCCAAACACAATAAAAGTTTCATAACTTTGAACTTTCAACAAAATTTTGAGATTCAACTTTTTTCACCATTTTATTTTTTAGTTTCTAAATGGAATACTAAGCAGTTTTCACTATCTAAAAGGAATTTTGGTATCATATTGGAACTATTGTGAGTCTCAATATAATTCTCTCGATCATCTCAATAAGTCTCACAGCAATAATGGTTTGTGGCTCTTGGTACCACTTGCCACCACTCAACTCTTGACACTGATCGTATTCTCTATTGAAATATTCTTTGAACAAGAATGTCATTAGAGAAAGCCTCTAGCAACGAGTGAGTGCTTGCCATCTTAGAAGAAATGGTAAACCAATCCTAGGGCCAAGAAAGTCCCGTTTCATGCAGAAAGGCTCAATTTTCATGAACATGCTCCTATGGCATAAGAGTTTTTCTATTTCCTTCTGCATTTCCAAACACCTACCTTTGCGTTTGGGTTCAAGCATACCCCCATATGCAAAGTCAAGCTTTTCTCTAAATATCTTAGGTCCCATAAGGTTATACTTAGTTTGTAAAGCATTTGCCTAAGTTACCTACAAAGTGGAATTTAGAACCCTTTAAGCCATATTATCCCAAAGAAGAAGATGATTGCTCTAATATTGTAATTTGGTCAATTCCATGAAAAGTGAAGAACTTGGATCTATAAATTTGACGGACATACAAATGTATAAGTTTTCAAGGTAGTTTTAAAGGTATTTTATGATCAAGAAATCGTAAATCGCATCTAACGTTGAAAAAGGGCGTTGTCGAGTGTCGATTTTTTTGAAGCCTATGGTCCGTGGGATCCAAGTATCAAAGAATCGATACATGAGACAAGTACCAACATGCTCCAAATTCACGATTGGTGCCCGATGGCTCCTCATGATTACTGTGCATGATCTTCTCAGACACAAAAGTGAACAAGTCTATATTAAAGGTTTTATGGGAGTTGAATAATGCTCTACGTTGTTTTCATCCACAGCACAGAGCCGTAGAGTCAGAATAAACACGCGGCTTAAAGCCCGGCGGCCGATCGTCGGGCCCCACCACAAACCACTGCTTGTGCCAGAGGTGCTCTCCCGCTTAGCGCAACCTTGTCTCCAGTCTGTGCAAGAAGGGCCTTCAACGATGAGAAAGCGTCCTGAGGACTACGACGATAAGGACTCTGGTGGGTTCGATCCTCAGGAATGCTGAATCATTTCACGGCGAAAGAACTCCAATTCCGTTAAAATGGCATTATTCCGGTAAAATGGCACACCTCAACTTTCTGAGCTGTAGCTCAAAAACCATGTGATATAACAGAATTTTAAGGTGATATTAGGGAAAATGAGTGACAATGTATATACAGAAGTGATATTACAAAAAAAATTGTGATATTCCAGAATATACCATTTTATATGAGCACAAATGTAAGATCTAGTGTGACAATATGGCACATGGCATAGTGCCATTTTAACGGAATTGGGGTTAAAGGTACATGCCGCACAACGACTACAGTAAGTTGACCCCTTAACTTAGACCTAATCTCTTGTTCCATATACCCTGTTTTTCGCACCTTCAGGAGTGACCACTGACACACTGTTCCAACGATCAATATAAAAGGATCCAGCCTCAAGTATTTTGATTCTGTTGAATAAGATATTACACACTGCAGCCATGCTCTTGAGTCACCGTGCAGCAGCTCACGATGTGTCAACAATGACCTCAAAAGTTTCGGTTAAAAACAAAAAACACTGACATGAAATTGGGAGAGATAGTAACCGTTACTTATTGATCGAAGGTACACAAGATTCCCGCATCACATTCCCCGACATCGATAATACCGACTGACACCCAGCCATGTAAGATAATCATGAATCGCATGAAGATTGTCATCTCACTTTCTGCAACTTGTATGTATCATAAGCAAACAGAATAGGGAACGAAGCTCATCAGTGTAATGTGAACAGTATATACGATCAAACTGACTCACAAAGTTACTCAGATTCGTGGATTCACAAACGTGATCTGATTCTGTACTCCAGAGATCGACTTCCTCTTACTTACACACACCTTCTGGCTACCGACACTGCCACTACATCCGCTACCCACCTCAATGTACTTGCTCGGCAATGTAGTAGAGTGGTATCTACACACTATGAACTGTCTTCAATCTTTCCGCTAACAGATTTACACGAGCAAGACGATGCCCAGCTTCACCAGATCCACGACCGTCAGTTTCACGCCCAAGAACAGCACCGTCAGCAGCTTCGTCTTCTCATCTTCCACGCAATCCAGCGCGACGTGGTACACGTCCCCGATCAGCGTCGCCTTCGACAAGTCGATCACCACGCGTACCTTGGCCACCTTCACTCCCAGGATCTCCAAGTCCACGTACACCAAGTTGCCCACCACCACTGTCGCTGTCACGGGCGTCAGCACTGTCGTCGTCTTGGCAGGGCACAGCTGGCCCGTGGCACCGAGGCCAACATACACCCTGATGTCGTGGTAGCACAGATTGAGGTTGACTTTGATATTTAAGTTCACTTTCAGCTTCACACCCAAGTCCAGCTTCCTGGAGCCTGACTCCACGGCTGTGGCGTCCGCAGCCACGCAGAACGCCGCCATCACCAGACCCAGCAGAGCCAGAGTTCTCATCGACGCCGCCATGACTCACGAGCGCTTCGCAAAGTGATCGAGCTAGAAAGGCTGGTACGTGCAAGCAGGAAGCGGGAGAGCGAGTGAAATGATGATTTGACTTGGGTGAGTGCAGCTGGCTTTATACTCGCTGGAGCAGATATTCTGCCTTTTGTATATTGTCAGGCGAGCAGGGACGCCTTACCTCGCTACTCGCAGCAACAGATGTCGTGTCCATGCATCCTTGAATCAATGGATGCATGAGCACGATAAACAATCCATCAGCAAGTTGTGTGAATGAACTGTGGTCAATGTGGTCGCCGACTCTAAACAATGAACATGTCTGAGAATGTATGAGTAGGGTTTCGTGGCGGTCACAATTCCCCGGCCCCTAGATTTCGTGGCTTGCCATGAATGGGACATGAAATAATGGTGCAATGCAAGTGAAACAAGTGTGCTCATCATCATCGTTGACGAGTTCACGTACTAAAATCAGCACTATTTTGTGTCAGAAATCGATGCAACAATCATGTGATGAAGCAGCGGTCAACTCTTGCCAGACAGCATTCCCAGGGGAGAAGTTAGAACGCAGAATATCCTAATCGATATGTAAAACCCCGTACAGAAATAGTATCAACCATATTCTGCTATCGGGTCAAGCATTATTTGAGGAGACGGATCAGGTTGCACATGTTCCACCCAGAATTAAAGTACAGAAACGACGAGGGCTTTAACTAACATGATATAATTTTCTCAGATCAGTTCATGTAATAGTCAATGTATTACTGGAAGAGTCGTACAGTTGGTCCATAACAGAGCCAGGCACAATATCAAACTTGTATTACAATCATGCTGATAAAATATATTCTCTAAGAGGCCGTCTGTTGTAGTAAAATATGGTGGACATTACAGTCATTGAAGAATGTAGCGCTACATTTCACAACGAGCATCGTCGTTTGCATCCGTAGAATTGAAGCCTCTTGTAATGTGCTTGTGGTCACTACTGAGCTAGTGTCAATCATGTATTGAGGTGCTCCATGTACCTATTTGAGCGGACCAATGGGTAGTGGTGTGACATTGACATGCTAGTCACAGTGCTCCCGTGTGTGAAAGTTGCTTAAACTTTCTCTCGTTGTAACTTTGTCTCATCATTTACCCGGAGAAGGGATTTGCAAGGTGCACCATGAACCATGAACCAACAACGAGTGAAGGTGTCGAGCTCGGCACATGTAACACAATCCGTGTTTGTAGTCGACCTTCGATTGCATGGCTTTTGCATTTTTCTCGTCAGAAGGCCACACATGTCATGTGTCACAAGCGGGTTTGACTTCTCTCACCGTAAGATGTGCTCATCGACATCCGAGCTTGTCATTCTTGTCCATTATGCGTCCATGCACGATAGATCTCTTTGGAATGTCAACGTAAAAAGATATTATAATCAAACACGTGAAGCACTTCATTTCCAACATCTCAATCATGGCTCTGTAAGGTGGCGGTCTAGTCTAAACCGCCCTCATGTACCGCTTGATGTCAAAGTAATAAAAGAGGGTGTTTTAAAATAAAGCAAAGATTTAGGGCAAAGCTAGAGCTCTAGGCTTCATTTTCACTAAGAGCTCAGATTAGCTTCCCATCACAAGAGTACCATGTACTCATTGCAAAAACGATCTTGCATAAGGTGTCAAATAAGGGCACCATTTAGGAATCACCTACATATGAGCTCACCTTCAAATTAAAGCACCTAGTAAATTGTAAATGGATGTCGAGATGATGACTCTACTCGGACTATCTTTCCTTTAACTTTGGTCATGTACTAAAAACCGCTTACCCTAATAGCCATAGCAGCATTCTCGCCCAATAGTGTGAGATTTGAGTTATGATTAAGGACTCTCCCTTGTATGCTTGCAATGACATTTCCGTTGGACTTTCGTGGTGAGGCGGCATCTCATCAAGTCACTGAGTCAAAGTTTGAGAACATCCAAATCCGCCCAAATCGCGGTGGATGCTCGTTATCCTCAAAATTTGCCCGAAGTAAATAAAATCCGTGAACTTCAAAAATTCACCAAATATTGAGATTTTACTTTTTCAAGTTTTATCTTTTCTACTTGGAAAGAAGTTTTTAAGGCATGATCTCACCGTTTGGATCTTTCATCCAATTGTTCTTCGCATGCCATTTTATTATTAAAAAGGGGCCTTTGAAAATGAATTTCAACATACCTCCATGTGAAAATTCAAGCATTTATTTAGGTTTTACAGGTTGCATGAGGGTAAAAATTGCAAAGACATGGTTGTTCCTAACTCACCTAGGAAAAAGATTGTGAAGAGACTTAGTTCAAATTTACTCTTAGAATTGGTCTTTTGGGCTCACAAAATACTTGGAACCCATTTCGCAACAACGGAATAAAACTTTTTTTCCAAGCTAAGTTGAATGTTACGATTTCACAATTGGTAAAGAATTTGGAACTTAGGTGTAGAGCACACATTAATGGACAACTTAGGTATGAGATCTTATGGTTGAATACTTAGGATTATTTCAAAAGTTGAAAGCTTTCATCTTGCATCGAGAGATGGTGGTTTTGTAAGCTTTGTGGCTTTCGGCTTTAGGGGTCAAGGGTAACTTTCACAGGATCGATCATTGGGAGACATCACAAAAGTGTAACCATGTTCCTGATTCACAATTGGGGCCGCTCTTGACTCCTCAAGGGATTGGTACTTTGGCAGGGTCCCGACAGGGCCCCAAAAATGTCCCGAATTCCTGTTCTTGTTGTCACGGGCTTGGCGCAACCGCAACCTGTCAAACCAGCTAATGCGGCGACATCCGTGAAGCTACCATATGACTATCCAATGCCGAGTACATGCGATTATATGGCAACTACCGAACGGATCGCGCAATGTACCGATGGAATAATCCTAAATTCCGAATCCATGCTCGTTGCCGAATTGGACGTGGGGACATGATGCCATTTCTTATTGGACTTGGGGACATGATGCCATTTTTTAATGAACTTGGGGACATGATGCCCTTTTTTATGTGGAATTTACCGGAACTGCGGACATGAAGTGTAACCTGCTAGAATGGTAAGTCCCTTTCCCGGGCAGTTATAAAGAGACATCTGCTACACTTTACTCAGATGCACGTGGTTTCATTTACTGATTTGGTCGGTGGAGTAAAATTCATTCAAAAATTTCGTTAGGTCCTGAGTCCCGCTTCAGCCTGATAGAGTACCTTGTCTAACTTAGGATGAGCCTTGTATTTACATTCTAGGAATATCTGCAGGGAGTAGGAGGAAACCTCACATGTCTTCATTTCCCAAATGTTTCATGATATAATTTGGTCGTAGTTTTAACATTGCAATCGTGGATTGCATGATCATGAAGCATAGCATCATGAAGTTAGTAATTGAATCCGTCGGGCATGCCATCATTCTATTCGATGTCAGTAGAAGAAGCCGCCATTGAAGCCACAGAGTGCCGCCTCGTCCTTTCTCGTTGAGGACAACTTTGATCGATAATTACCTCAAATTTGCTTGAACCGTGACCGCCAAGCAAATCACGAATCGAGGTCGACAATATTTCTGGACCAGATTTAACATATCGGATAGGACAAACCGCATTCTTACCCCCGGAGATCCCTGTCGACAAGAGTTGACCGCTTCATCTCATGATTGTTGCATCGGTTTTCCGCACGAAACAATTCTCAATTTATCACGCGATCAAGAACCCGGCTTCGAAGGTGATCAGCACACTTGTATCGATTGCATGGCAACGGTCCATTCATGGCAAGCCACGGGAATTTACAACGAGATTGTGACCGCCACAACAACCTACGCATACTTTCCCGGTCATGTTCATTGCTTAGAGTCGCCAACAACATCGACGATAGGTAGTCTGCACACCTTGCCTTTTGATTCAGGGATGCATGACACGGCATCATCCGGTGATCGTTGCTTCGTAGCGTGGGACACTTCGGTCATTTCTGCCTTGAGGTGTTTTCACTGAGGCAAAAGAGTTGGATAGTTACCCACCTGCGATTATAAAGCCAGCTGCACTCACCCGAGTCAAATCATCATTTCACTCGCTCTCCCGCTTCCTCGCTTGCACGCACCGGCCTTTTCTAGCTCGATCACTTTGCGAAGCGCTCGTGAGTCATGGCGGCGTCGATGAGAACTCCGCTCACTGGAGTGCAGTGATGGCGGCGTTCGCTGCGTGGTCGCGGACGCCACGCCGTGGAGTCGCCCGTGAAGCTGGACTTGGGTGTGGTCGAAAGTGAACTTAAATATCAAAGTCAACCTCAATCTGTGCTACCACGACATCGTGGTGTATGTTGGCCTCGGTGCCACGGGCCACCGTGTGCCCGCCAAGACGACGACAGTGTTGACGCCCCGTGGCGATGGTGGTGGTGGTGGGCAACTTGGTGTACGTGGACTTGGAGATCCCGGGAGTGAAGGTGGCCAAGGTACGCGTGGTGATCGACTTGTCAAAGGCGACGCCGATCGGGACGTGTACCACGTCGCTACCGGATTGCGTGGAAGATGAGAAGACGAAAGCGGCCGACGGTCTTTGTTCTTGGGCGTGAAACGACGGTCGTGGATCCGTGAAGTCGGGCATCGTCTTGCTCGTGTAAATCTGTGAGCGGAAGGATTGAAGACGATTCATAGTGTGTAGATACCACTCTACTACATTGCCGAGCAAGTACATTGAGGTGGGTAGCGGATGTAGTGGCGTGTCGGTGAGCGTAAGAAGGTGTGTGTAAGTAAGAGGAAGTCGGTCTCTGGAGTACGTAATCGGATCACGTTTGTGAATCCACGAAACGAGTAAGTAACGTTTTATAGTGGTTTGTTGAAAACGGTGTTCAAATAATCATGGTGGTGACGCCTCATTTTGATATGTTTGTGATACACATATCTGAACAATTCTCCGCTTGAAGTGCGGTGACCTTTTGTATGGGAGTCATGACCATCTCAAATTATGGCTATATGTTTATTTGTTTATTTGGAAATAACTTTATTTTGACATATAATGAAATAAGTTGATTTACATATATTTTTTTATCAGATTACACATTCAAGGTCCATTTAAAATTTATGAATTGTATTTCAATTTCAATTATGTTTCATGTTTCATACACTAGTACACTTGAACTAGGAGTTTAGAGTTGACTTATTGTGAGTTGTTCCTCAATCCACAGTAATGGATTGGTGTAGTTCTAAAGAAGATTAAGTCAAAAATCTTAATACTTGCAAAGTTGCAATTTAGTTCTCTTATACATTTCATAGTATGTATTGGGATAATTATGCACTCATAAAGTTGTACAATCTGACATGCCGATTGGATTATGTTTTTATTTTTATTTTTATTTTTCAATTTTTAGTAAATTTGGTTAAAAAAGTGGAACAATTGTGAGGCATGGGCTTGTCACCGTAGAATATCTCTGCAGTTCGGAAGAAGGAAGCCACCTCTCCAGATTTCACGTTGCAATATGTGGCTTACGTTGACTAGAGTCAAACATGGAGTCCACTGTCTTGAATTGAATCGCAAAAGTAAACTGTGGTGTTATTAGTTACCTATTGTGCAAATTGTGTGAGTGGTATGTGACAAGCAACCGGAATTTAGTTGCGCGCTGACAAAGTGCCCTCCATGTGGTGCCCTCCATGTGGATGAAGTCACTAAATATATAGTACTCTTTCAATTGGTTTGCGACGGAAGTCAAGCAAAGCTCCGTTTACTTTTGTATACGTCATCGTGGTGTTGTACTTGCAACAAGTGGTCGTTGAAGGAATGAAGGCCCTTTTCAAAATCTATAGATTGATTTATTTCACTCTATAAAAAATGTTAACTTAATATGTAAAACCAGGGTTGTCATTAATATGGGCGATATGGTCTACCTACCAACTCGATACGGTTGTTTAGAAGACGGGTGCGCACACCGAATAACTGGTAATGTAAAAAATTTACAACATAGCAAGATTCCGGTGAAAAGTTAAAAGTTATCAATCTCGTTGCCACATTGGCTCCACGTTGGCCCAAAGTTGATGCCACGTGGAACAATGCACGGGTATGGGGAGGCGCATGTAGAGGGGTGCGAGGGCTGCTACGTAGACAACGTATATTTTAGTACGGATTTAGCATAGTACAATTTTCCACTTTTCAATGGTTGAACGCTAATGGAACACATGTTCTCTTCTGTTAGTATATTTCTTTGACCAATTTTACATGAGGGTATAAGCACACTAAGGTGGGTACATGTTCGACAAAACTCGAAGTATGTTAAGTACATCACTTTGGAAGAATGCTTTGGGATTTTCCCAAAATAGGGCTACCGTCGATTATTTCTGACAGATTGATCTTGGCCGTTGGAGGGTTGAGGGTCGTTGACTTGACAGTCTGACAGTGGGCTGGACATTAATGGCTCGGATTAGGGTTCAGGGCTTTTCCCGCGAGCTGTTTCGTCGTCTTGTTGTTTTTGGGGAGCTGCTTGGTGTTGTCGCAAGGTTTTTGCGCTGAACTCGCGCTTCATTCTTGCACTCTGGCGCACCAATTGCAACATCCGTGGGCGGTTTTAGTGGGTGCGGGTAGGGCCATCACCTTCCGCATTTTGGGGAGGGGGTTTCGTAACTTGCTGTTGGAGTAGAATTTGTTTAGGGAGCTGTTGCTGGAGGGGGTTTCGTGAACGACTTGCTGTTGGAGTGTATTTTGTTTAGGGAGCTGTTGGTGGAGTGGAGCTTGCGGTGTAGCTTGGGTGAACTCGTGCAACGGAGGACTGATTACGGGCACATTTGAGTGGCACAAGGTGAGCATAGACTGCATCGACCGTGTTTTTAGGCAGCGTAGGGTTTAGAGAAATGTCGTTGAGGTTGTGCAAGGGTTCACGGCGGCTTCTCGCTCTGGGGTTTTCTTTCATCTGCAAATGCTGAAATGCGTATCTGAAATGCGTATGCTCATCCAGTGAGTGCAAAACCCTAAGCCCTACATTCCTCACAGCTAACTTGGGTGCTGTGTGCAGCAGTGCAGGTATTTGTAAGCTGACGGCCAAAACTGAGCTGTTGAAGCTCAAACTTCGACGGCCAAAACTGAGCTGCTGAAGCTCCAACTTCGACGGCCAATACTGAGCTGCTGAAGCTCCAACTTCGAGTCTTCGACGGCCAAAACACAACGGCCAATACTGAGCTGCTGAAGCTCCAACTTCCTGATTCTGCTGGTGCTAAGTAAGTGAGTAGATCATGATTCTAGGTAGAGGTTGCGATTATTGTGAGATGGTGTGGTTGATTGGCTTCTGACTCCCCGGCTGGTTGTTTGTTGAATAGATGTTAGCATTTGTCACGGATTCTTACGAACTGAGCAAAGCTGTGTGTGTTCGGTTTTGGGTGGGGTTTAGGGATGGTGAAGAAGGAGAAAAAACCTTCTGCTATGGTTGACGATGAAACAGACCCACCCATTCTCACTGTGACGAAGTAGATGAAAAAATAGCAATTTTGCGTAGAGGTGCCCCTCCTCCTGCAGTGTCTTTCGAGGAATTTAGAGATAGGTTTGGATTGAACGGGATGGGGATCAATCCCCACAAATCCAAGGATACTACACAGATCCTCCAAACCGATCTAACTGCTGTGTTTGGGCAGCAGCGAGGGAAATCAGGGTTCTGGTTTGGAGATTTGAAAGACGCAAAGGTGAAGTCCGCCATAGCTAGACTGTACCCCATAGTCTACCAGAAACCTTGTGTCGTAAAAACAAAACTGATAGGTAAAGAATTCGCAATTGGAATTGTAGCTGATGTAGTGAAGGGTTTAGATGTCGATTGGGCATCTTATGCTCACATCACGAATCGAAACCAGCGCAGCGCGTGGCAGAAAAAGATGAAGGGCTGCTTGGAGATGAAAGCAGTCTTGACTGAAAAAGTATGGGTGAAATTTTGGAGGAAGAAGACATGAAGACTTTGATGCAAGGTGACGGGCTTGTGAAGGCAGAGCCAGGTGATCGGCCATGCGGAGGGGTAGACTCTAGACAGCCCGAACAGAGCTCTTCATGGATAGAGAAGAAGAAACGAGAAACCCACGACCTTCAGCGGGTGATCGAGTTGGAATTGCAGGGTGTCAAGATCGACATACAATCGACTCTGAAAGAGAAGAAAGGGATGGACTCTAAGGTGGAGGGTGTTCGAGTAATGCTGGAGTCAATGAAGGCAACGTGCGAGGGCTTCAAGTTGAAAATGCAGAATTGTAAGGAGGGGGAAGATCAAAAGAAGATGCAGATGACGCTGGACTTCTACGAGGAAACTTTCAAGAGGACAGAAGGTGAATACGATGCGTTTGTTGCTGAGCAGGTTTTCCAAGATGCTGTGCATGAGAAATTGGTGCGTAGGGAGGCATTTCTGTGCGGACAGCAGTCTTTGCTGGAGAAACAACTATCGAGTTTGCGAGGTGGACGGCCTGGCTTCGCTTTGCACCCCCACCCCATGTGCAACTCACTGGGCATGAAGGAAATGGAAATAGATTTTGTCAAACTAACTAACTGCGTTTTGTGTGATTCCAAGTTTTCCTATAATGACATTATAGTCTGTAGTTGCAGGCATGTTTATCACCCATGGTGTGCTGTGTCGTGGTTTAGCACATCAGTGAAGTGTGTAGAAAAGGATTGTTCAGTAGTCCACCCAGACTGGTTCAAGAGTTTCGGCTTTGGGGACCAGCCAACCAGTCTTGAAGAGAAGGCAGAGGAGCTAGAGTGCGAAGAAACGAGAAATTTTGTTATCTCCGAAAGAACAGCTGTTGCGAAGCGGACTGGTGCAGACATTGGTATGACCCCCTTCACCCATGTGCGTTCATTGCAGTGTGATTTCCCTTAGGTAAATATTTTGTGAATAGAAAATGGCAAGCGTGTGGACTGTAGTTTGTAAGTTGATATACATTATGGTAGTGTAATGCAGAGTTAAGTAACTGAAGCTGTAGTATTTTGAAAGATTGACATTGCGGTTTGTACCCGTAGAGATAGAACTTCTACTTTGATACACACAGAATTAGACTTGTAGTAGTAGAAGGGCTTATAATAGTTTTTATACTATATTCTTTCTTACACAAGATACAATAGGACATACATCGGATAGTAGATTTGACTGTACTCCACGGTCTCTTAATATACAAAGCCCGAGTACTTTGCTTGTACCATACCGTAGTCACAAGTTCATGAACATATTTTTGAATGTGTTTTGCACTTGGAAGACATGGTTAAATTATGTTGATATACCATTCAGTGCAATCTGAGTGAGATATATGCACTGAATGAGATACATAATCATACTTGCAATCCATTTAGAGGTACATGCACTTGTCTTATTTGTAGTTACAAGTGTATTTATGCATTTCGAAGTACATATACATGGTGCCATTCTTTTGATACTAATCATCTTTTGAGTTTAGGAGGTTAACTACATGATTGTTTCACAAATTCCAGGCTCTTCTCAACAGCCATTGATGGGTCAAGCTTCGGCATGCACTGGGACGTACAGCTTGGGAGAGACCAGTCAAGCACAGATTCGGGAAAGTGACAAAAAGGTTTTGGAATCGCCACCCATTCGATTTCCTGTGCAAGTTCAGAAAATCAACAAGTCCCCCGACAAGAAGGCTGAGAAATGTACGCTGGCGAGGCAGCACCAAATATGTACGCCAACCACAGCGTCAATAACGACTGCCGATGCTCCGGGACCAACATCTGAAGCGATTGGGGCAGAGGTGGGTCAGCATCACCCTATAGGTTTTTGGGGTTTTTAGAATAAGTGCGGTTTTGAATATTAAGTGCGGTTTAGAATAAGTGCGGTTTACTGATTTGAGGTTTACGTATATGTAGGCTGTTGACAACAAAATTCTAAGTTCCCCTACAAGAATGGAGGAGCACGGTTCCCAAGATTCCAGTGCACACGACGTGCCTATGCTTGAGGAGGAGAATGACAGTGAAGATGGAAGAGGCCTAGATCCGGAACCTACGAGAGGAGAGCGTAAGACTACACCAGAGGTGTCCAATGATGATGAGGTGGCGAGATTAAAGGCCACAATTGTTGAGCTCAGGAAGCTTTCATCAAACACGGGAGTAGTACGTCGAGCACCACCATTTGAGGAAGAGCATGGGAAGACAGGACCAGCCGTGAAGACTAGGAGCGTTGCTGATGTCACAAAGAGTGGCAACCCACCTTCAGCAACCACGAGGAAGAAATCTAAAACTGATAAGGTTAGGACACGTGCAGATGGGCCATCTGAAACATTGGAGGTCACGGGGAGTGGTTCGAAGAAGAGCCGTAAGAAGATGGAGACAACAAAGGTGACAAAGACCATCGATCGTTGTGATGAGCGTGTGTCCCTGAATGGTGAACTTCAACCCCCCCCGGCCAAGGTAAAGCGAACCCAGAAGAAGTAAATATGAATGTGATTGCGTAGATAGTATGCCTCTATGTGCAGGCATGTTTCCTAGGATATAGCTGGTTGTAGGTGTTTTGATGTATTGCATGAGGTAGAGCTGAATGGTGTATCACATGCTATTAGTGACTGCATCCATTCCATAGGTGTATTGAAGTATTGCATTAGGTAGTGTTGAATGGTGTATCACATGCTATTAGTGATCGCATCCATTCCATAGGTGTATTGAAGTATTGCATTAGGTAGTGTTGAATGGTGTATCACATGCTATTTGTGACTACATCCATTCGATAGATGTGTTGATGTCTTGCATTAGGTGTGTTGATGTACTGCATTGGGTAGTGCATTATGTATGACATGTATATTTTTATTATGGTTATATGCTAACATATTTTTGGGAAATTTCCAGTCGATCAACATCCCCATTGTCGCACGAGATAGGTAGCCTCTTATTTTTGTTGACGTAGTGCAGCCATCAATATTGATTGATTCTTGTTGTTGTTGACGGAATGCAGCGATCAATATTGATTGGACTGCATAGTATGTTGTGTCACGCACGGTATATGCCTTCTATGTCTTTCACGCTTTGCAAGAATTGGCATGCAGGGTTTTAAAGTGAAGATTATATCACATGATATTTCATTGGGTGCCGAGAATGTCCCCGTACCTATAATCAGCAAGGAAAGCAATGGACAGTTACCTAAACCTTTCAAATACATTCGGGAGAGCATATTCCACAAATCAGTTTTGGGTTCGAATCTAAGTTGGGGAAAGGGGGTGGGCTGTACTAATTGTGTTTCAGCATGTGGCGTTGGGAGTTCTTGTATCTATGCGTTTGCTGCTGGTTTAGCCCCTTATTCCAAAGGAGGCCTCTTACACCCACATCATATTGAGATGGTATCTCCGTCTTACCTAGTCCTTTCCTTGTTAAATCTCATGTGTCATTTGATGTTTCTTAAACTGCCACCGGTTTGTTGGAGTTACTAATTTGATAATGTCTTTTCTTGGAATTGTAGAGACGAAGGGAAATTTTGGGTGAAGATGAGGATCTCTATGAATATTGTGACAAGTCCAACTGTTCAAGTTCGGAGTATGGAGAATGTGGAGGGCACATAATAAGTTTTTTCTTGAAGGAGTGCGGAGTTGGCTGCTCTTGCAAAAGTCATTGCAGAAATCGAGTGATGCAACAGGGTATAACCCGAAAACTGCAGGTGAACATCGCATTTGCAATCTTTTGTAAGTTACAACTTTTAGAAGCATTCAGGTCCTCTACAAAATTTGTTGACAACTCTTTTTGGCTCCCTACAGGTTTTCTAGACCAACCCTCAGAAGGAATGGGGCATCAAAACTTTGGAAACCTTGCCTGCAGGTGCATTTGTTTTTGAATATGTTGGAGAAATCATATCCAACGAGGAATTGGCATCCCGGAAACACAAGGGGAAGTACGCAATGAATCTGGATTCAGATTGGAGAGCGGAAAATGAATTGAACGATGAGGAGGCTCTTTGTATAGACGCATCAAACTTTGGGAACATCTCAAGGTTTCTGAATCACAGGTGATGCTTTCATGAAAGTCGCTTTCTATATTTTGATGACCTTGGTACCTTTCAGATCCTCTAGAATGATGTAAAATGAGAATGCTTTTAATTACAATGGCTATCAACCACAGGTGTTGTGATGCAAATTTGGTAAACTTACCGGTCATAATCAACAGCACAAGAAGAGGCTACTACCATGTGAGTTGATGACTTCGAACATTTTTTTTGACCACCTTAATTTCACCCGTTCTAATACGTTCTTTCACATGTATGCTTGAACCAGGTAGCTTTTTTTACCAATCGGCAAGTGTTCAAAGGGGAAGAGCTTACCTGGGACTACGGGTTAGATTTTGAAGATCCCGAGCATCCTATTCCTGCATTTCAGTGTGTCTGTGGAAGCGAGTACTGCAAGTTCACCAATCAGCAAGGAAAGCTCTGAAGTTTCACAAAAGCCCTTGTGAAGGTAGTATTTTATTTGACTTCAATCCGCATTGAACGGGACAAGTTGTTGTACAAATTCTATTTCTTGTAGTATGAACACTGTAGTACACTATAGTGGTACACTATAGTACACTATAGTACACTATAGTACAGTATAGTACACTATAGTACAGTATAGTAGACTACAGTCAGTCCGTATCTATTACACTTTAGTACATATTGGTGGCGACACAGAGTACATATTAGTACATGTAAATTAAACTGTAAGACATTGTTGCATACCGCGCAAAGCATTTTTGACACTGATACTATTTGCATGATTTAATTTTAAGATTGCCCTCTTTCAAAACATATGCATATTTTGAGTTTCCTAATAGTATTCTGAAGTATATGACCGTAAGATTAGGCATGACATCATGGATTATCACCTCTTATCAATATCGGAGATCAAAAATTATACTAAAAGTATAAGAACAGTAGATCTGACTTTTTGGTGAGTTGTGCAAGTTTATGCATTCAATTATTTTTGGTCAGATTTTGAGTGAAGGTGAGGAAATAACGCAATTTTGGGCACATTTCAGCATTCACTAATCAGTACTATTGTTTTTAAACGTTGACTAAGAATACTTCCTAGACTATGTTGAATTTTGATGCATAAACAAAGTTTCTAGAATGGGTTTAAGGGAATTCTGCATATCCAAACTTGTACTTACAATACCCCAGGCTGACAAAAAGCATATCAGTCCATTCCCAGAATATGTAAAGGCCACTTAAAACTATGGAGGTCAAACGAGAATTCGAACAAAAGAAGGAAATGGGGTGGGTGCTGTCAAGTCGCAAATGCGGTCAAAAGTTTATATGGAGAAGAAGTTTACAAACTTCATCAAAACGTTAACCTACAAAGCTTCTAGGTGGTTGTATTTGGTTGTGATTACATCAATTGTTTCACTTAACAATTGGTACACGAGCTCATCCCCTTAACTCTATCTTGCAAAATTTGGGACCATTTGAAATTTGCATGCAAGGACTAAGGAGGCATCTACATAAGCTACTCTAGAATCTCTCAAGTACACATAAGAATTACGAGACTTCTCCCGCCGATAATAGGTTCCCGCAATGACATATTCTCCTACGTCAAACCGCCCACCCCAAACACATGTAAACTTCTCCCTTACGATCTGTTTCTTCCTCTGGCATTGAAGAATGTAGAAGTCAACCAATTCTTCATTACCTTCAACCGCCGGAACCGCAAAATTATCACCAGTGTCGACTAAGTCCCCTAGTGTCTCTTCTGCGACGTAATCCCATGCCTCTTCTCCATTCGCTTCAAGTCGCCACGAAATCATTTGTTCCCTTACAAACGAAACATCTAATGGAACAAGTTTGATAACTCTCAAGGTCGTACATGGCCCATCTTCATAAGCGGCCCAATCACCGTCCATGCAAGGGGTACAAAAGCACGACAAATTCCTTACCATCAGCAATGTTGGATCTGAAATAGACACTCCTTGAATAGAGTGCAATTTTCTAGAACCAACGATGGTGTCACAACCGTGAAGGTGCCGACGATCTACATCATCAGGCTTAATAAGGTGAAAGTACCTATAAGATACTGTTTTATCTCCACCAACCGAACTTTGAACAATGCCCTCCATAGTCTCCTTCAAGAAGTCAACTGCATCTTTTGCATCTTGTAGCTTCCTTCCGGGGTTGTGCAGTTGCTGTGTACGCAAAGCTCTCTTCACAACGGCACCTGCTCCATCCCACTCGCCTTTGCCGTGGCCTGTACCAAAAAAAGTTCCAGGACATAACACACCCACCCGTGAGACCTGGATATCTGCTAACAAAGTACATGGGCCTTGCTCCTTTAAATTGCCCTGCACAACCATCACTCCAAACCCAATGACGAGCTACATTGACACCTTGCAATTTCAACCACTCCCAGTGCTGCAGGAAGCAATGCTGGACAAATAAGGTGTCATGGGTTTTATCATCTGACACATAGAAGTGGCTCTCCTTCACCATGCTATAAGTCAACGGGTCAAATCGATATGTTATGTGAACAAGAATTGTAATCTGGGAAGAATGCCAATGCATGGACTGAATTTCGTTTTGGATCTCAAACGAGTAGTTCTCAGCAAAATCAACATGGGACAGAACAACATCGACAGGTAACTCTTTCATACTAATCCTGCACTCTACATCTTGCCACCTAGCAACGAAGTTGTGACTAACAAACTCATGCAACTTTGGCTTCAAATACTCAAAAAATTCAACACAAGAGGTTTCCATGAAAACTTCCTGGATTCGTTTTCTGGGTTCCCCATCATCGTTTACTCCAACGACTTCATAGCTGAAGCACCGCCACTTCAGTTTGAATGCTGCAGCCGATACCTCTAGTGGGCACAATGGAAGAGTATGTACACCGCACTCGGAACATGAACCCATCAAGCAGTCAAGTTTATGGAACTCCTCTGATTCCCCTTTTGGACATACAATCTGCTCCTAGAACTTAGTAACACCATCACATTTGGTCAAATGCGTAGAACAAGAATCCTCAGATGAATTGTAACAAACTGGACATGAACAAGTACAAGAAATGGTAGGGTGTACTCCCTTCATGGCATCCCTCATTGTGTTGACTGCCTCCCGTAGCATGTCTATCTCAACATGGTACTTGCAGCAGCAGACATTTCGGTCTTTGCACTTTTTAACAAAGAATGGCTTCAGGCACTCGAACGCACGCATGGAAATGGTAGCTTCATGGTGAGATTGAACAAAACGCTCATAGAATGAAGCCTGCACAATACATTTGAGTCAATGGTACTCAAAATTTGTACTACTACATACTTCAGATGGTGTATGGAACCACTTCATAGCTGGAAACACAGTACTTAATAGTAGAGCGAGTACTTTTCAGGACTACACATTAAACACCAATTGTATACAATGTATACACAAATCCTTTTGAAGTATATTGTACTCCCATGAACACATACTATGACTTAGGAAGCCATAGTACATAGACTTCAGGGAAGGACTACTAGACACTACTAAGGTATATATTATATACTAGTAGGAGACCAACAGTATGTTAGCGGTACTATACATATATGGTATTGGTATGAACACCACAATTAAAGGACTGTGATTGTAGTTCTTGTATACTATCGGGTGTGACAAGGTATTAGCAATATCACCTAAAAAACAACTAGTACAAACGATATGTACGCCTAAGTAACCAGGAAGACTCCAAAAAATACTACTATGAATAAATACAAGTAAACACGAGTACTATGAATAATTGAATACTTCATGTAAATCTGAAAACACAAACAGATACTACGTAGACAGCGGACTTACACCATGTGTACTAACAAAGATCAATAGATCTGACAACAAGAGCATGTAAACTCGAAGAAGTTAGAAGTTCGGATGTAATACCTGACTTTCGAGTAGAAAGTGGGTAGCGTGCTGGTCGTAAACTTTGGGCCCCAACCTCTTTCGAGTAACATCTTTCTTATTGGGACTCACACGAGTTTCTGAAGTCCACCAAGCAATTACAAGTTCTCTAGTTTCGCCCGAAACACCATCCCTCCTTCTCCTCTCGGGCGACTTGAAAATGGATGATCCATTACCTTCAAGTGTCCGGCGTCGATGAATGGCGGAGGAAATGTTTAGGGCTTTGTCCCCAACACTCTTGACAAGGCTCGTACTCCAGCGATGTCACTGCTCACTGCCGCTTCTAGCATGGTCGTCTTCCTCACCAGCTTCTCTTTTGAAGATGGATTCTTCAAGAGATGCAACTCTTTCCGAAAGGCGAACAAATACATGAGTAGCCTTTGCCTCCAAAAGAGGAGTTTGTAATATTCGAGGCAAGTGTAGAGCAATCGCATCGTTCGTGAGAAGCGATTCTAAAACGACTTTGTCAAAAAGCGGACCATCACAATCGTTCTCCAACTGCGATACAATAAATGAACAAATTTTGCTTGAGACTCGAAGGACATCCCGTCGACAGGGTACATTGGATTCTTCAGCAGCTCTTAGTAACGCTAACTGCTCTGATTTCCGTTGTAGAAGCCGCTTCCTTGCCCTACATTGTCATTTGGCGTTCGCAAACATTCTCCCTTCTTTGCTACAAGAGAAGCGCGTGAGGTTCAGGAACTCTAAATGACTCTATGTGCGCTCTCTCTCTCTCGGCAGGTCCAGGCCGTTTAACGCCCCGACGACGATCTTGAGCTCTTGTGTTGCCCATCTTGTAAGGAACACATTCAACACAAAGTCAGTACTTCGCGCTTCACAAACACGACCATTACAATTCGAAAATAGTTTCTAAGGATTTGGTGGTACGCATGTACCTCTGCGGATTACGAGAAACGTCCACCAAAAACCACAACTGCAAGTCCTCGCACGTACAACGCAATCGAAGCATGCACCAAAGGAAACTGATCGAAGCAAACCCTAAACAACTGATCGAAGCATGCAGCGTACAACTCAATCGCGACATGCGACCCCCTCCTGCTGCAAACCCTAACGAAAACAATAGCCCCGTGTAATGTCACCTTCAGCCGCCACCCTAAACCCTAACCTTGAAAGAGACGTTGCCCCACCTAAACCGAATCTGAAAGCCATGTTAGCTGCCTTCAATGCTTTCCAAGTTTAGGAAGCCCCAAAAGTTTGGGGAGTCTGCCAGCAATAAAGGATCGAGAATGCCACGCGGGCATCTACCATTGGCGAATCACCTTCACAAAGTATGTTGAAGTACATATGGTATATGCACCTGCCCAATCTCTTGATTTTTGAAGTTAATATATCGGTACGAAAATGCTTTTATGGCACACTTTTTTTTTTGGGGCCCACGTACTATGCTATCTGTTCTATGCGGGCAGAAGCAAAAATTTATTAAAAGCTTTTATTTCCTTGTGTTTGAAGCACTTACTAAAATAATTCCAATTTCTTTATTAACCGTTAAGTGGATTGCAATTTTTTGGGGATTTTTTCACACAATATGCTTCATAAACATATATTACACTTCTCGAAGAGGAAATTGAAAACTATAACCTAAAACCCACAAAACGAAGTCTATTTTCATAAAAAATATACTCTGTGACAAGCAACCACTAGTACATAAATATACTCACTACGCCCAATTCATGAGGAGTTTATTAATAGCAAATACAAAAATTTATGCTCATCTATATATACAACTATATTTTTCAATACTATCTCTAAACTAGATAGTATTTCAAACTCTACAAGGAAATGAATGCATAAATCTTCAGAAACTGCAGTTTGTGACAACATTTTTGGTACAGCTTAGTGTGCTTCTACCCATGAATGGTATGTGGCTCTACACAATGAAGATGCATTTACACAAGTCGACATATGGATGTTCATGGTGCATATGTTTTTATTCAGCAAAAGTTATATACTCGAATTCTTCTTTGTTGTGCATATAGTTTGGAACTTACTTGCAAGTTGATAGAAGCATGCAATTTTAAAAATCTAAGTGTTCACTGTTCAAATCTTACTTAAATCTTAGGGTGTAAGCACACTAGGGTAGGTGCACTCTTCGCCAAAAAAAAATACTCTCCAAGTACTGAAAGTCAAAGCTTTGTTTTTGGGGTTTAGGGGGAGGTACATCGAGTCCTTTGTTTGTCAGTATCATCAATGCAGCTTGGACGGACTCGGCAGTAGGGTGGGTTCCTTCTCGGCAGTAGGATGGGTCCCTTTCCTATATTTTCCCTGCTGGATCTCTGTCAGGTGTTGGAGTTATGGGAGCTTTTTGATTCGGCGGCTATGAGCCCGATGGTGACCGGTGATCACCGGTTACCTCCAATGGCGACCGGTGATCTCCGGTCACCATCATCTCTCTCCTTTCCGTTGCGCCTCAGCAGAGCCGTCCCGCCATTTTCTAAGTTCGTAGTTTTTGAGCCGTTTTCTGAACTTCCGTGCTTGCGCCGTTTTTTGAATTTTGTGCTTGCGCCTTCACGATGATGTGTTGTCGTTGATGGCTGGAGGGAAGGAGCAGGTGCTGCGACTAGGGTATCGAGCTGTAGAAATTAGGTAACCACGAGAGTTTCTACTAAGACTATTTCTGTGAGGTTTTAGTGTGAGGGATGTGAACATTTGCAATGTCCGAGCTATTATTGCAGGTGGTGCAAGAGAATAGTTGATCGAGAGGCTTTTTGAGTAATCAGTAGGGTTTCTAGTGAGAGGCGTTTTGAAACCGTGAGGTTGAGCGGCGTAGAAAGCTGTGAGCATTGTTTTGTGTGCGCATTGTTTCGTGTGCGTGGCCTAAAGCGTGGCGAGTAGCTAGTTAGGAAGTGCGGTGTTTTTGTTTTTTTTTTTTTTTTTGGGGTTTGGGGTGGGTGCGGGTTTAGGGAATGCCGGTGATGAAGCGCTCGGAGAAGAAGAACTGCGGAGAACGACCGGAAGGTCGTAGAAGCAAAGAAGGCGGCGGCGGAGACCAAGAAAGCGCTTTGAGTCAAAGTAGGCCGTGGAGGCGAAGAAAATTGTTGGCGAGAAGAAAGCGGCGGAGTTTAGGGCCGCGGTTCGAAGAAGGCGCATGCCTTGAAGAAAGCCGGGTCATTAAAGGATGACTCTTTGAGCAAGGGGGGGCCGTCTTCTTCAAAGGAAGCTGCTGTCTCCTGCCCTCCGTCTTCGGATATCGAAGAGGAGGAAGACAAAGATCATCTCGACAATGATCTCGATCTCGATGACGACGGCTTGGACGTCGACACTCGGCTTCGCGAAGATGCGGAAGGAGCCTCTGCGCTATTCTCACGAAGATTTCAAGAAGCTCGGTCTCGATGAGGCGAAATCAACGCTCATCGCCTCACGGAGAAGGGCGTGCACGATGAGAAGGTGTGTCGGCTATTTGGAAAAAGGTGGGGAGCGCGAGAGGGCGTCTTTGTTTGGAAGTGGCGGGGTTGCAAGCGGGGCGTGCTTACGCGCGTGGGGATATCCATTGGCGGATTTACCGGCACTCGCGAGAATTCCATGCCGTCGTTTTTGAAGGTTCGATTTGCGAGGGCATCACGCAAGAGGTGGCTTTCGGGGTGGGGTCGATTGATTGGTGCGCGTTTGCTCTCGGAAGCGAGCGAGACGAGGAGGAGGCGGTGAGGCTTCAAAGGAGAAGCTCTTGTACGCCAAAAGTTTGGTCTCCCTCCTACGAAGGTGACACTGGAAGCGGTGAAGAAGGAGAAGGTGGACATACCGAAGGCATTTGGGCTTGGAGACACGGGGATTTTGAAGAAGGTGGCGCTGCGTTCACTTCTTGTTTCCATTGTCTTTGTTACCCGCCATAGCATGCGGGTATCATTACGAACCAGGGCGGGAGACCATGGATTCACAGACCCCGGGGCTCGAGGCCGAGGGTGCGGTGTCGCGAGATAGACGGGCCACGAGGATCGAGACCACGGGCCTTGAAGCGATTAAGGCAACCTTATTGCTTGACAAGATTAGGTTTTATTATAAATAGTGATAGAATTACACAAACACTAGTCGCGATGATCGCACGAGTAGTGATAGCCGTGAGTGCATTTCCGCAACACCTCTTGTAGCCATTCGGCGGTTTCACTAATGCAATGCAATACGGGCTCGGTCAATTCTACGCTACTCTGTCTAGTCGCGAACTCCCCCTCTCTATTCTTCCGCTCTAACACCGGTGTACGCCGAGGCCCGTGGCAATCCTCGGATCAAGTGTGTCTCCGGGGAGGACGAACACGCGCCGTGGTTGTGTGTAACCATTTCCTCGGCCCCTTGCTGCGCCACGGGGCCGAGCCATGGACCGGGACGAGGAGTGAGCACACCGATCAGAGAAGCCCCGCCGCGAGTGTAACCCTGGGCCGCAGTCGGTACAAGACACCTCCCTCGCCCCTGTAGGTTGACACCCGATCGGTACTAATCCTTTGAAGTGATTACGAGTGTAGTCAACGACTACGATGGTCGGCCTAAACCGGAGATAACCTTACGGTGATACCGGGTATCCCCAATGCCGGAGTCCCAAGTATACACTTTGTTCCCCGGGGTAACCCTGGTAGAAGGCCACCCCTCGGTCTTCTCCTACTCTCGACCCTTCTTCCTCCCCTTTCCCGTACCTCGGACACCTCCATACCGTGACCCGGCTAACATTTTGGCGACCATCTTTGGGGATGGAGTGCGAGGTAAAAAAAAAAAAAAAAAAAAAAAAAAAAAAAAAAAGAGAGAGAGAGAGATAGAAAGAAAGATTTTTTTTTTTGGCTACGAGCTGCGGGGAAGGAAAATGCCCCGAAAAGACACGCCGCGGAAAAAGCCGTGGAAAATATAGTTGCGAGATATGGAAGAAATCGTGCAACATGAAGATGAGACAGGAAGAATTACTACAATGGATGAAGCAACAAATGGCGGATTTAGCGGCCCGAGAATGAGGCCACGAATGCTAAATTGGAGTTGCTCGGCTGAAATATCAAGACATCCAGGGTAATGTCGCCCCGAGGTTATTGATTCCACGCCAAGGAGCGTGGGTGAACAGCGAAGCGATGCGGTCGGCCACCATACCGCGGGGAACAACGCGCGGCCGGCTCAAGCACCTCGGGGATGCCATCACCGGCACGATAGCGGTACCCGGGATTACCCATTTGTGTCACACACCCGGGGAGCCTTGACACCCACGCCAAGTTACCCAAGATACCATACCCGTGTTTGATGAATGCAGGGATCAGTTGGCATATCGAAGGTTCAAGGTGATAGCCGCACGAGCGGCATCGTTAATGCCTCGGACTGCAAAATATCTTGACACCACGCTCCAAGGGAATCACATCAAGCTGGTACATTGACTTGAATCGAACACCTCAATGCTAGTTGGGGACGACATGGAGCGCGTGACTTTCTACATAAGTTTAGGAAACTAAAAACAAGCTCGGAAGTTCTCCGAGCTTGGGTTCGATACCCAATCCACGAATGAGCTTTGTGGACAAATTTTACGATAGATTTAAGCGGTTGGCGATAAACTTAGCCAACGACCGAGGAAGAATACATGTGTGAGTGGTTTAAAAAGGACTACTCCCATGGATACAACAGGGTATCGTTATCCGTGGTGTAAAGACACTGCCCGACATTCTCTCCGCGGCCAACGATATCAGCCGAGAGCTCACAGCCCTGAAACAAACCCAAACCCCCCTGTTACCTCTACCCGCGGCACGCCAAGATGCCAGACTCGCACCACAGTTATGCGAAACATGTGGAAAAACACACCATGGAAGGTGTTGGTATTCAACAAATACAACCCCGACCCAGGATCCTAGACGCCCCAGAAACACCATGGCCGCGGTATATCCCGAGGAGGTTAATGTGGAAGCTTTCCAACCGGGCGCGCTGAGGACGCTTGCTTTGGGAATGCGGGGCTGGACCATAGGCGAAGCCAATGCCCGGTACTAAAAGCAGAAGGGACGTAGCTACCGTGTGAGCGGAGAGCGGTGAGCGTTGAGCCATCAAGTTTCAGAAATTTGAGCGGTGAATTGGTATTTTTAGCAAAAAAATTTCTAAAAATAATATTTTACTATTTTTTTCTGGAATATTCTCAAGAATATTCGAATATTCTTGACTTATAACCGTGGTTTTGAGTTCCTAAACCCGTAGAGATAAGGCTAAAATTTCTGAAATTTGGTAGGCTTAAACCACGTTTTCTAACGTTAAGACACAATTTTATAGAGTATGGTAGTATATAACTTTGAAATCGGAAGTCGAAGTTGTATAGCAGTTCATAAATTTTTGTAAATAGGGATACATTTATTGACTTTTGTATAATGCTGAAATCAAAATAAATAACGTGTGAAACACACGATTACAGGGATAACATTTAGAATGGGTAGATGTGGATGTTGGTTTACGTAATGTGACCTTGAGGTAGTCTACTCTCTAACTTGGTCTAGGATTCCCCGCTCTAGAATGGTTTCACCTCGTTGAAGCTGAGGGTGGGCGCGTGGATGAAGAGGTCTCTATCAATATCAAATTTGCATACCAATACCAACACGAAGTATAGGTGCTTGCAATGTCTATACGGTTCGCCTTTTCGTCTCAGCTTACTTATGGTTTTTTTGAACACCGGGCAAGAACACTCAGGGTTCTCACTTAGAGATAGTTTATATATAGACTCTGAATCCGATTCCAAAGCAACGATACATCCAAAACCAGGTTGAGGTATCATGGTCACCTCAGTATTTTGCCTCCATGGCGCGAGTGAGTCAATGTTCTTCATGTGCTTGAAGTCACGGCCTTGATCGTCGAAGAACTTTAGACTTGCGTGATTTGGGGTCTGAATCGGCCTTGTCCGGCGCGGGAATATGTGACAAATCTCTCGGTGGCGCGAAGTATTGAATGTGCGGTTGAGAGGAAGGCGTTCCTTTTGTGGGAGCGAAAACCCGCATTCTCCAACGCCTCAATTTCATCCGGTGTGAGATTAGTCCCAATCTTCACGGGCCAAAGCGAGGAATAGGCGGTCGACCTTGTTTCGAGAGAACGGCTCAATCCATTTACGACGACGCCCTTGGCACAACGCTCAATGTAAATGCGGACAAAAGAAAAAGCGATCGATTTTTTGGACCCTCTTGAGACATTTGCCATACTCCGGTGTAAGTTGGAGGCTGCGGTCGCCTTTCCGTTTTGGACAATGCGGGATTCGCATTTCTTCTGGTCTTAGCCATAATACCCCAACAAGCCTTGGATGAGGATTCCTTCAACCGAGCAATGTGCCATAGACGCTCATTCACCCTCGTCTCTTGGATAGCAATGATGCGACGACTACGAGTCTTGGAGAAGCGGGTTGTTCTGTGGTTGCTCACGAACCTCATCTTCTTCGTGGATAGGGTGAGATTCTCGGCAAGAGCTCGTGTGACTCTTACGCCTATTCGAGGGCGTGAGTAGCTCGCGGTGTCGGTCGATGAGTTTCATCTTGGCACCAATGGGAACATCAGCCTTACGTTTCAGGCGGGAGATGGATTGCGGAAGTCGAAGCGCCTTGTTCAAGCAAGATGGATTGCGGATCGATTGCACGGCGTTGAGCGGTATAAAGACGTTGACGAAGTTCTTCTACGGATGGTCCAGAACCACTTGCACCGCCTTTGTTGAATTGATGGTAGCCGACCACTTGGAGGAAGGCCTGAACGTAGTCATCAACCGCTGCGACGTAGAGATCCCTACCCTTATTGCCAGACGCTTGCAGCCACTTGTTATGGATTGACTCTGCAAGATTACATGAAGGCATCTCTGCGAGTTCCTCTGCCGAATATTTTTTTTCCTGCAATGTACAGACGTATTAATACTTTATTCATAATTAAGATTTGTACTTAATATACAGATTAATCGTATAGAAATCCGTATAGTTTTGCCGTAAAGCACGTCATAAGGAAAGACACTACAAAGGTGGATACTTACCAGTTCCATGAATCCACCCCATTGTCTGTATCTGAAGTGCCAGTACGCAAGCCAATGACCTAAGTGTTCTAAACCAACTTCGGACGTGGCCTTTGAGGATGCCCACCACGCTCTTATAGCCCAATATCGGGTCTCAGCCTCTTCCATGGTGCGTGCATCCTTGTCACTGCTTACAAAGAATCCGGTGTTGGCCTTGCAATTCGGGCACAATGTATTGTTTCGTATGTTTCTCAAGAGATTGAGTCCAATGGAAATAACATGTGCGTTCGCGGCCTTCCATGGGGACAGCAGGGTTTCGAGCCGTAGATGATGCGCCGCTGCGTTCGGTTGGCTTGAGCACTATCGACCATAAATCCTTGGAAGCTGCGGCATGGGTACTCCGTTCTGGCCATCACATGATTAAGGTTCTTCCAGGAAGGCGAGTTGCGCATCTTTGTCCTCGATTGAAAATCGCGACATGCAATGGTTAGAATCGTTGGTAACGTGAGTCGTACTGGCGTGGCGAGGCCATGGTGGTCCAATCATGTAACGCGTTTGACATGGTCGAACATCATCCATGCGTGGGAGAGATTTCCTCCAGGCTGCATACGGCGAACAAGATCAACACCGCTACCGGGGCCGACCTCGGACATCTTGAAGATGAAGACTTTCTCGGATTCGTCGCCTTGGCCAGGAAACATGTTGCGTTGCACATATGCCCAGTTGCTGAGACCTCTGAGCTTTGTAATCCCATCGAGAATGCCATACCTACGCAAGTACTTGAAAGTGTAGATACGATTGCGCATGCTGGGAGAGTTTAACTCTTTACATTGTTCGAAGACTGGTTCGAAAGTTCTTGAAGAAGAGAAAGATTGCCAGTTTCGGGGTCACCTTCGTCACGGAGAAGTAAGTTACCCAACAAGTCTTTACTGGTTTCCATAACTATTTTGGAAACGGTTGCTTGAGGGTTACGGTCAACATGCTCTTCTAGTAACTCATCTATTTTTTTCCGTACACATCTATAATCTCCGACTTTGTGGGATGTTCGTGTGTTCCTATATGGACACATGCACGCTCTTGACAATCTTCTCCGAGTACGTAGAAGATTTTTGCGAGAACAGGCGCAACACAAGCAGGAGGTTGTTTGCAAAGCTACAGGACCAACGTCGAGGTGGGCGGGGGCGATCCGCCCTTTGGGAAGGGTCTTTGGTAATGCCTTCAAACTCCACGTCGTTCACTCGGCGACTCGATCAGTCGTTGCAAGAAGTCATGATGCAGGTTGTGGCACTGTAGATGTCCTACACAGTTGGAGTATCGGAAAGACAACCCTTGCGTGTTGCTGATGTTGGTGGTCATCGTCCTAGTCCACACATGACCGTCGTACCGTTTATCCATCCCCTCCATGGACTTCGCAACCTTGTGAGTTGCAGACGGAAGAGTGGGCGGAAAGATGAAGAGTACATCGCCATTGAATGACGGAGGCAAGAAAGATACGTTGACGGTGCGGATTGTTTTGAAATCTATTTTTGAGGAGAGTCTTGCTCTTTGGGCATACTAGCGAGATTGCGGAGGATGGAAGAATTTTTTGGGTTTTACAATTTGCGATGTAACTAAAAAGACGGAGGGTGGCTCTTAGATAGTTATCCCTAACGAGGAGGTGGCAATGGAATATCAGGCGATAGAGCGACATGGTTGTAGAGGAGACTTCTTTCGTCTTGATGAATCCGATATGTCAATGGTGACTTCGGACTGGTTCAACTTTGACACGAGCAAGAAGCTGGAGCAACCGTGGAAATAGTAGACGAACTACGTGGGGTCGGGAGAAGCTGTTGAGGCGTTCATGACGGACTCCGTCAAGCCGTAGAGGCGATACTTTCCAGCTCTAAGCTTCCAGATTGTAGTATTATTCTCTAGGATGATTGGATCTACGACCATGGAGAACTGAACATGATTAGTATTAGGTTCTAGAACTTCCCTCTCTAACCACAGTGAAGATGCATCGTAGCCGAATCGAATTCCAAGCCACGATGCAGTAATCTCTACGACACCTTCATGCCCTACGGACATGCAAATGGGAACAAGTGCTCCCTGTGACACAATCTCAACAATGTCTGCAGGAGTGGGTACTGAGGAGGAGGAAGCCATGATGTGCGAATAGACGAACGAGCATCGACGGTGGATGTGAGAAAAGGATACAAACTAGGTATGATGCAGCTTATAAGTGAAAAATGGTAGAAGGAAGTCGTAATGAAGTAAATAAGGTTAGGAGGGTGAATAATTCAGACAATTACTATAATGAAGAGTAAATATGGTATACCGTAAGGCAATTGTAATTAGCGTTATTAATGTGCAAGTGTTGACAGTCTCGAAATTGGAAAAGTGACGGCGGCCGTCACTGTCAGAGCATTTGTATGCAAATTCAAAAAATAGATTAGCATCTCATGTCAGAGACTGTCACATTTGGCAAACCATGAGCCGTCATAGTTGTTGCGATAATTTATGATGATCTGCGCAAATTAGGTTAGGGGGCGGCTTGCAAACTTTGTTTAAATAGGAGTTGGACGACGAGATGGTCATTTCCTTTGTTCGTTTATTTGGTGTTGGTAAGGTATTGAGAGGGTACGATTTGAGAGCTTTTGTTTAGAGTCTTGACGTTATGGGCCGCAGTGAGCATGGGGTGCGAGAGATGCAATGAGAGTGTGCCCAAGAAGAAGAAGAAGAGAGGGGTATTCGTTTTAGTAATACAAAAGCGCAAAGCGAAGTGTAATGCGAAAGGTGGGTGCGTCTATGTCAGTGGAGATGATGGAGGCCTGCTGATTATGATCGAGCGATGATGAAGTCGGGCCCTGATATAGGCGAAATCGAAGATGCGGTCGATCAATCTTGACACGGTGATCGAGATTACCGAAAAGACTTTATTGAAGAAGAGAACGAATTCAAGAGCTTTATAGAAGAAGCGGGAGCGCGGTAGAAGTGGATCGACATCTAGCGAATCTCTATCTTATTACATAGGAGGTGATGAGGTTGCGCGGGATCGAGAAGCGAGTGCGGTAGTATTCTTGAGTTTTTGATAGTTAATTATTGTAGTATAAGTTTAATGACTTCAATGTTTGTTTACTAGGGTGATGGCGATGAAGCTCTCAAGGATGATGAGATAGATGACTTAAGTTTTTTTGAGTGCGGAGAAAGGTTTTAGAATTGATACGAGAACGAGGAGCGGATGGACCAAGATAAGAAGTTGGTAGATGTTGAAGAAGAAGAAGATACCACTGATCGTGTTTTAGAGGAGGAGGTAAATTACATGACGTTCTTCTTAAGTGTCATGAAAGAGTCTGGGCCCATTTTAGCATTCAAGTCCATAGATTAGACATGTGATAATGTTTGCACTATGTAGATTTCGATTAAGTATTGCTTCAGTAAGAATAAGGTGACGTAATGAATATATGTTTGATAATATTGGTTTTGATAATTTAAATCATATCAGTTTTGAATGCGGTACAAGTGTAAAGTCCCTTGAATGAAAGAGGCCCACTAGGATAATATAAAGGATTGGATGGTATAACCCCTAGTAGGTACAGGTATACATGGAGACATCCTTGGTATCGGTTGTGGATTATCAGGGTATAAGCCCACGGCCATTGAATACCAGGGTATAATCCCAGGATATAATCCCAGGGTATGAATCCCCTACCATGGTATAAACCCACGGCCCTGGAAGACCAGGGTATGAACCCCCGGCCCAGACCAGGGTATAAACCTCCGGCCCTCGAGCGGGGTATAAATTCCCGGCACCCGACCGGGTTAATACTCCCCGCCCCCTCACCGGGTAATAACCCCCGGGACCCCGACCGGGTATAACCCACCGGCCAACGACCACGGTATAACCCCCGGCCCCCGACCGGTATAACCCACCGGCCCGACCGGGTATTACCCACTGGCCTTGCCCTGCTCCGCTGTGACAGGGACGGGGTATGGGGTATAAAGCCCGGCCCCGGGTATAAATCGCTGAGGAACTGCCCTGCCCTGCCCGCCATGCAGATGGCCCGCCCTCCTCCGTTGGTAGCAGAACCCCGCACCCTCTCCGACCTTTCTTCCCTGATCGCTGAGCTCCATCTGCGGCGCTTAGTTAAGAATAACCAGGTGATGCCTGCACGATCGGCAAGTGATCCTGTGAAATTTAGGATGCTAGAGGTCCTCCTTTGTGTGCCGGCGCCAAACCCTAGAAATGTAATGGGAAGCCGCCGATGAGGATAGATTTGACTCAGATAAGCTTGGCAGGCGACAATTCTGAAAAGCTGTCAGGAGAGATGCCTGACAGAAAGTGTGGCAATTTGGACTGTAGCTACTACAATAGAAAGGATGCAATTAATGAAGATGCTTACGATGAACTAATATGGCTTATCTGTACCTATCAACAACTCCTTTCTTGTCAATGTTCAACTTGGTTTGAAGGAAGGAGCAACAATGGCGAGCCTGGGCGTTGAAGAGGAGATCACAGTGCGACAAGAAGAGGAGATCACAATGCGGCGAGAAGGAGAGGACGTGGAGAAGGAGTTGGAGAATGTGAGCTCTAATTCCTCCTCAAGCCTTTTTTCTGAGTTTTACAGGGAATACGCTCTTCAATACGCTCCTGGAGTGAAATTCAAGACTCTTGCAGAAAAAGAGGCGTGGTTTGCGAGGGGCTTCAAGGTAAGAATCTTCTGCTTCTTGATCTCCTTAATCCGGTACTTGTACTCAATCAACTATTCTTCTTCTGAATCTTTAAAGATTTCTGTAGGAGGGTTAATGTATTTGATGAACTAGGCACAGGTCTGCCGCCGTGGGTGCTTTCTAAGGCGCGATGAGCTTGGTTGGTAACGTTTTTATCGAGCAGCTTGCAGCAGCCTGGAGCTCGAAAACAGCCCCTGTAGTGTCGATTTGCGATGTGATGATGGTCGGGCATTTCTCTTAGAATAAGTATTTGTAATTCTCCATCTGTACGCCAGCGTATCTTCGACGAAATGCTGGAAATGCTAGATAAATCCTTTCCCTTTGAGTTTGTTGCTTGACTGAATTCATGCTATTCTTTAGAATCCTGTATCCTCCGTTCTTGGGTGTGCACGTTCTGAGATTCTTGCACGGATCCTTCTCTGCTGTGGCCACATCGAGGATGCATTTCGCTCGAATAAGCTCTTTGAACTCTCCAGTCCTCGTGGTTTGCGTTAAGCTAGCACAGGGCTTGAGCTAGAGAGCGGCCCCCTGGAAGGTGGAAATCTGCTGTCAGTGGTGTTGGTCGGGCCTTCCTCTTCGTTTTCTCTTTTTGAAATGGCCATCTGAAGCTAGCCTTTTTGTAAGCCAGCCTCTTGTCGACGAGATGCTGGGGGGGGGGTGGAGACAGATCCCCTCGAGGCATCATTTCGCTGCGAATGAGAGTGGAATCGATCTGCTGAACTTGACATTCCTCGGGGACGGCGTTAAGCTGGCACAGGGCTTGAGCTCGAAAGCGGCCCCCTCTCGAATGTGGAAATGTGCTGTGGTGTTGGTCGGGCCTTCCCATCGTGTTTGCTTTTTGATTTGGCATCATTGACCTTTCGTCGACGAAATCTTTGGGGAAGTGAGAGCAGATCCCCTCGAGGCATCATTTTGCTGCGCATGAGACTCATACGGACCCTGCTGAACAAGCAGTTCCTCCTGGTTTGCGTTAAGCTGGCACAGGGCTTGAGCTCGAAAGCGGCCCCCTCTGGAATGTGGAAATGTGCTGTGGTGTTGGTCGGGCCTTCCCATCGTGTTTGCTTTTTGATTTGGCGTGTTTGCTTGACCTTTCGTCGACGAAATGCTAGGGGGGGTGGAGACAGATCCCCTCGAGGCATCATTTTCCTTCGCATGAGAGTGGAATCGATCTGCTGAACTTGACTTTCGTCATGGTTTGCGTTAAGCTGGCCAGGGCTTGACCTCGAAAGCAGCCCCCTGGAAGGTGGAAATGTCTGCCAGTGGTGTTGTTGGGGCCTCCCTCTTCGTTTTTTCTTTTTGATTTGGCCGTCTGTAAGCCAGCCTTTCGTCGACGAAATGCTGGGGGGGGGGGGAGACAGATCCCCTCGAGGCATCATTTTGCTGCGCATGAGACTCATACGGACCCTGCTGAACAAGCAGTTCCTCCTGGTTTGCGTTAAGCTGGCACAGGGCTTGAGCTCGAAAGCGGCCCCCTCTGGAATGTGGAAATGTGCTGTGGTGTTGGTCGGGCCTTCCCATCGTGTTTGCTTTTTGATTTGGCCGTCTGTAAGCCAGCCTTTCGTCGACGAAATGCTAGGGGGGGTGGAGACAGATCCCCTCGAGGCATCATTTTCCTTCGCATGAGAGTGGAATCGATCTGCTGAACTTGACTTTCGTCATGGTTTGCGTTAAGCTGGCCAGGGCTTGAGCTCGAAAGCAGCCCCCTGGAAGGTGGAAATGTGCTGCCAGTGGTGTTGTTGGGGCCTCCCTCTTCGTTTTTTCTTTTTGAAATGGCCGTGTGTAAGTCAGCCTCTCGTCGACGAAATGCTGGGGGGGGTGGACACAGATCCCCTCGAGGCATCATTTCGATGCGAATGAGAGTGGAATCGATCTGCTGAACTTGACATTCCTCGTGGACGGCGTTAAGCTGGCACAGGACTTGAGCTCGAAAGCAGCCCCCTGGAAGGTGGAAATGTGCTGCCAGTGGTGTTGTTGGGGCCTCCCTCTTCGTTTTTTCTTTTTGAAATGGCCATGTGTAAGTCAGCCTCTCGTCGACGTAATGCTGGGGGGGGTGGACACAGATCCCCTCGAGGCATCATTTCGATGCGAATGAGAGTGGAATCGTCTTTTGAATTTGGCAGGGCTTGAGCTCAGCGGGCCCCGGAAGGTGGAAATGTGCTGCCAGTGGTGTTGTTGGGGCCTCCCTCTTCGTTTTTTCTTTTTGATTTGGCCGTCTGTAAGCCAGCCTTTCGTCGACGAAATGCTGGGGGGGGGGTGGAGACAGATCCCCTCGAGGCATCATTTTGCTGCGCATGAGACTCATACGGACCCTGCTGAACAAGCAGTTCCTCCTGGTTTGCGTTAAGCTGGCACAGGGCTTGAGCTCGAAAGCGGCCCCCTCTGGAATGTAGAAATGTGCTGTGGTTTTGGTCGGGCCTTCCCATCGTGTTTGCTTTTGATTTGGCGTCGTAAGCCTTGACCTTTCGTCGACGAAATGCTAGGGGGTGGAGACAGATCCCCTCGAGGCATCATTTTCCTTCGCATGAGAGTGGAATCGATCTGCTGAACTTGACTTTCGTCATGGTTTGCGTTAAGTGGCAGGGCTTGAGCTCAGCGGCCCCACTGGAAGGTGGAAATGTCTTTGCCCAGTGGTGTTGTTGGGGCCTCCTCTTCGTTTTTCTTTTGAAATGGCCGTGTGTAAGTCGGCCTCTCGTCGACGAAATCTTTGGGGGTGGACACGAGATCCCCTCGAGGCATCATTTCGATGCGAATGAGAGTGGAATCGATCTGCTGAACTTGACATTCCTCGTGGACGGCGTTAAGCTGGCACAGGGCTTGAGCTCGAAAGCGGCCCCTTCTGGAATGTGGAAATGTGCTGTGGTGTTGGTCGGGCCTTCCCATCGTGTTTGCTTTTGATTTTTTGACCTTTCGTCGACGAAATCTTTGGGGGGTGAAGCAGATCCCCTCGAGGCATCATTTTGCTGCGCATGAGACTCATACCGACCCTGCTGAACAAGTAGTTCCTCTTGGTTTGCGTTAAGCTGGCACAGGGCTTGAGCTCGAAATCGGCCCCCTCTGGAATGTAGAAATGTGCTGTGGTGTTGGTCGGGCCTTCCCATCGTGTTTGCTTTTTGATTTGGCCGTCTGTAAGCCAGCCTTTCGTCGACAAAATGCTAGGGGGGGTGGAGACAGATCCCCTCGAGGCATCATTTTCCTTCGCATGAGAGTGGAATCGATCTGCTGAACTTGACTTTCGTCATGGTTTGCGTTAAGCTGGCCAGGGCTTGAGCTCGAAAGCAGCCCCCTGGAAGGTGGAAATGTGCTGCCAGTGGTGTTGTTGGGGCCTCTCTCTTCGTTTTTTCTTTTTGAAATGGCCGTGTGTAAGTCAGCCTCTCGTCGACGAAATGCTGGGGGGGGTGGACACAGATTCCCTCGAGGCATCATTTCGATGCGAATGAGAGTGGAATCGATCTGCTGAACTTGACATTCCTCGTGGACGGCGTTAAGCTGGCACAGGGCTTGAGCTCGAAAGCGGCCCCCTCTGGAATGTGGAAATGTGCTGTGGTGTTGGTCGGGCCTTCCCATCGTGTTTGCTTTTTGATTTGGCCGTCTGTAAGCCAGCCTTTCGTCGACGAAATGCTAGGGGGGGTGGAGACAGATCCCCTCGAGGCATCATTTTCCTTCGCATGAGAGTGGAATCGATCTGCTGAACTTGACTTTCGTCATGGTTTGCGTTAAGCTGGCCAGGGCTTGAGCTCGAAAGCAGCCCCCTGGAAGGTGGAAATGTGCTGCCAGTGGTGTTGTTGGGGCCTCCCTCTTCGTTTTTTCTTTTTGAAATGGCCGTGTGTAAGTCAGCCTCTCGTCGACGAAATGCTGGGGGGGGTGGACACAGATCCCCTCGAGGCATCATTTCGATGCGAATGAGAGTGGAATCGATCTGCTGAACTTGACATTCCTCGTGGACGGCGTTAAGCTGGCACAGGGCTTGAGCTCGAAAGCGGCCCCTTCTGGAATGTGGAAATGTGCTGTGGTGTTGGTCGGGCCTTCCCATCGTGTTTGCTTTTTTATTTGGCGGTCTGTAAGCCAGCCTTTCGTCGACGAAATGCTGGGGGGGGGTGGAAACAGATCCCCTCGAGGCATCATTTTGCTGCGCATGAGACTCATACGGACCCTGCTGAACAAGCAGTTCCTCCTGGTTTGCGTTAAGCTGGCACAGGGCTTGAGCTCGAAAGTGGCCCCCTCTGGAATGTAGAAATGTGCTGTGGTGTTGGTCGGGCCTTCCCATCGTGTTTGCTTTTTGATTTGGCCGTCTGTAAGCCAGCCTTTCGTCGACGAAATGCTAGGGGGGGTGGAGACAGATCCCCTCGAGGCATCATTTTCCTTCGCATGAGAGTGGAATCGATCTGCTGAACTTGACTTTCGTCATGGTTTGCGTTAAGCTGGCCAGGGCTTGAGCTCGAAAGCAGCCCCCTGGAAGGTGGAAATGTGCTGCCAGTGGTGTTGTTGGGGCCTCTCTCTTCGTTTTTTCTTTTTGAAATGGCCGTGTGTAAGTCAGCCTCTCGTCGACGAAATGCTGGGGGGGGGTGGACACAGATCCCCTCGAGGCATCATTTCGATGCGAATGAGAGTAGAATCGATCTGCTGAACTTGACATTCCTCGTGGACGGCGTTAAGCTGGCACAGGGCTTGAGCTCGAAAGCGGCCCCTTCTGGAATGTGGAAATGTGCTGTGGTGTTGGTCGGGCCTTGTGAGCCCTAATCCCGGTTGCCCGGTTTTAAGGTCACAAGTTGGGTCGAGATGGTGGGGTGCAACCTAAGTAGTAGCCTTCCAAGCAACGGACTCCAATTTCATTCAATCAATCAAGCAATCAATTTCATTCAATCAATCAAGCAATCAATTTCATTCAATCAAGCAAAAGAGCACCATTCATGCAATGAACTCACCACAATCATCACCACATCAAACAAAGCAACCACACATGTTTTTGGGCAATTAAGTTGCCATTTCCAAGATAATGTTATGTCTAGTATCTAAGATACTACAAATCTACATTGCATAAAAGAAAACACACAAGGAAAAAATATAACAAGGAAGGAGGAGCATCTCCCTCCTTGAAAGCGCTGTCGTCACCAGTAGGGTCTCCTTGGTAGAATAGTGATTTCTCCCTCGTCCTTTCTCCAATGAGGGTGAGCTTGGTCTCGTTGGAAAGGAGACTTGACAAAGCTTCCGGATCTCTAAGGCACGCCTCCCAATTCTTTATCAATCGTGAGATCTCGTCCTTCAAAGTTGGCCCTCCAACTCTGCCGTCGCCAGTAGGGTCTCCTTGGTAGAATCGCGATTTCTCCCTCGTCCTTGCTTCAATGAGAGCGCGCCTAGTCTTGTTGGAAAGGAGACTCGACGACGCTTCCAGATCTCTAAGGCACGCCTCCCAATTCTTCGTAAATCGTGAGATCTTGTCCTTCAAAGTCGACTCTCCAACTGCTGCCCTCCTACCTTGTCACAACTCACGCCAAATCTCTCAAATCTTCAACAACAACATTCCAACAACAATCAATCACCAAACTAAACCTAGATTGAACATTTTTTTCCTACACCTCTTTCCTAACTTTCTTCCTCTCTCCCCCACACACACCTAGACTCTCTCCTCTAACCGTTGCCATAGGTGATGGAAACCTCTAAAAGCTTCATTCATCGCAAGGATGATTTTTCATCCGTTAGTTGCCATCCATCCAGCCCTTCTAGCCCCTTTCACACTCCTAACTCCCTAAAACCTAAACCATGCCAATTACTACTCCTACAAGTCTAGATTAGCAAGATAGGACTCTAAGGAGATCCACTACCACCGCATTTGAATAGGTCAAATACCAAGCCTCACAAATACATAAAACTTAGGATAACCGAATACGGAAATAAGAGAAATTGGAATTTACCCAACTCTCCTAAACACCCCCAATTCTAACTATGAATTATTCACTACTTCAATTATTCAAGACCTAAAGCAAATACACAAGAATCCCAAAACACTCTAATCCCAACTAACATATGTTGGGTTTTTAGACTAAATGGGTAATACGCATGTTTAATCACTACATAATATGTATATTTGGTCAAAACCTTGCGATAAGGTTTTTCCCGCGGAAGTGAACCATCTCGAGGGTTCACAGGTGTCGGCCATCTGCGGGGCATTTTCCCAAAATGCAACGGACTCAAAGTCTCGAAGCTCGTGAGTAAGTGCCTGAACCATTGGGCATGCATGGTCAAACATGGCGTATGAAGCATGCTCTTGTCGATGTACCATCTCTTGATGGTGTGGGAACATAGTGTCTTGTTGAGGACCAAGCCATTGTGCTACTATTAATGTCTCAAATGTGAACACCTGGTTCATAGTAGACATTAATATTGGCCACCTATCTTGAATGGTGAAATGGACCAAGGGTTTGTAAATGTCATAAACATGCAAGAGTTGTAGATCATAGTGTGAAGCAAATTGAAACTTGTTCATTTTGCTTCCATGGGTGACCCTACATCCCATGAATATTAGATACTCAATTAGATGTATCAAGTCGGGAGGCACACTCTTGATATCCTTGAAAACCCAAGCTAAATGGTCTTGGATTTCACCATTGGGGTCACTCGTAGCTTTATCTACGCATAAAGCTTGCATTATCATGAATCGAGATTCATCACTCTTCACAAACATGTTTACCAACTCTTCCAACTTATGCGATTCATTATCTTTAAGCTCAAACTCATGCATGACATTATACTCAACCTCATCAAACCATGTTTGAAATTTGGGATAAACATTGGTATGTTCTCCCTCCAAACACATGGTGGTAATGATTACGGTTGGACTTTGGTATTCTCATGGTCCTTGAGGTGTCCTTGGATCAAGGGTAATTCCACCATCTCCTTCACAATCATGCATCCTTGGAATCACATCGATAGGATCATCCTCTAAGGTCAACGTTGGGTATACAAAGCCCATAGTCTCAATAGTATCAACCCTCCCGGGCTCTACCGATTGCCGGACATACTCTCCTTCCTCACCACATAGCTCTTGGAATGGACCATTGTTTATGAGATCATGACCTAGTGAAGGCTCATGAAGAGTCTCCATGGTTTGATCATTACAAAGATCCTCCATGGTTTGAGCATCCATGTCATCTTCCTCAAGAATTATCTCTTTCGAGAAGACATTCAACTCTAACTCTTCCACCGATGCTATAACATGTTGCATGGGTGGATTTAGATCAATAGGGATTAAGGTTGGATCAAGTGGATGATTGCCCATGTAGGATTGAGGACTCACATCGGTAGAAACTTGTTCTACGATTTCATCCACAACCATAGATGTGGGAGAACATGTAGGGTTGCATACCAAGGAAGAATGATGTGCTTGCATGGTATCTTGGAAAATTGGTGGCAATGGTCTAGGGCTCACATAAGAATCTTGTTCAACCTTTCTTGGTTGATATGGTTGATAAAAACAAAATTGAGGAGCCATGTATTAATCTTGGGGTCTTAGAAATTGACAATAGGACTCACTATGGCCATGAAGGTTGCAATTTCTACACCATGTATTAGTGTAGGAATTCTTGGTCTCATATGAAGGTAAAGGTGTAGGCGGCATGTATTCAGGAACTGAATATCCAAAGTTCAAATGTGTGGGATAATACTTTGTCCGGGAGTATTCTTGATACTCCAAAGGCATGATTGGACAAGAAGGTACATTATGGAATTGCCTTAGGAAAGCAAACTGAAGAGCCTCCCAATCAACAAAAGTATCTCGAGCATGTGACCAATACCACTCAGAGGCTAGGCCTTCTAATGTAGCTGGAAACCACACCAATCTATAAGTTTCTTCGGGAATGATATTGATGATAAGCATCTCAATATAGCGCTCAATGTGAGTGAGAGCATTTTCATGCAGCATTCCCGAGAACTTACGGATATGATGCGGCATAGATCGTGGTACTAGACTCGGGGGCATCACTATTGGAAGTCCCCTTGAGGCCATCATCGCACTCACGGGGTTTGGCGCCCCTTAATCCATGGGAATCGGGGTTGTCGGGACTTCCGGGACCACTGGGGCTACCGGAACAGTAAGGGTTCCTAACTCTAAAGTCTCACCCTCCAAATCCTCGGGTTGGACTTCTTCCAATTGACTAAATCTACTTTGGGTACCCCTATGCGCGGGTGAATCACGGTATGCGGTCTCCGATCGAAGGGTTACCATCGGGCTTTACTCCCTTGGTCATCATCAGGCTTAGCCCTAGGGGAGTCCGATGTTACTCCAATTTGACTTACGAGATTTAACCAAGGTAGTTCCAATCGATTGGAAGGAAAGAACTTAACACCAATTAGCAGTTAAAAAATGCACTATAAACTTTAGAACTAATCGCTTGGTCCCACCATGGATCACGGGGACAACCTCTAAGTGTGAATTCCTAACTTGCTTAGGTAAATGAGATGACACGGTGAAAGTAAATTGGTAATGAGCACGGTAAAAATCACAATAGCCCTTGACCCTCCTCCAAGAGTGCCCAAATAAGAGGGGAAGAGATCGGCAGCCTTGTACCCCTCCCGGCTATGGGCGGATCTCCCTAGGTCACCGCGCACGCATCTTGCCGAAGCGGGGAAGGCGAAGCCTTTAGCCCACGGTGCCCTCAAATTTGGTAAGCGGAAGGGAAGGTGATCTTGATACCGGGTTGTGCACCCCGACACGCGTCGGGCCTAAGCCACACACCCTTTCCTTCCACTCACGCTCCCCGTGGGCGAGGAGTGATGATTAATGGGTAAAAGTGGTTTATACCATGCCAATGTCCCAAAGTACCCGCCGGTCCCACAATTACCAAGCCCCTAAATTCCTTAACCCTTAGTCAAAACGATATAAATTACGAAGCCTAGGAACCAAGGGAACTTACTAGGCTAGATTTCCACCTAATTCTATCAACCGGGACCTCCAAGGACCCTAAAATGATTAAGAAAAAGATGGGGCAGCACGCGAAAACCTTCAATTAGGCTTGGTAATTTAAAATTAAAAATGTTCTTTTACCACGATTGTAAACGGGTGGTCCTCCGCCCCTTACCGTGATGGTGCACGTCTTGGGAGTGGTAACCACTCTAGAACCCCGTGCCGGTTCTTGAATAGGCGGCTTCACCCGGTCCACTTCCCAATTTCCCGATTGGGCTTCCGGACCCACGAGAGGTTTACAAGAATTTTAAATGGTTAAGTTTAAATACCAAGGTTGGACCACAAAAACCTCGATGGATGGGTGAAGGGCAACCTGTGGGTTCAACCTGCAAAAACAAACTCTCAAAACCGTTGGGGCATCACTGCCAACGGTCTCGATTTCAAACGATGAAAATGGTCCCGCCGGTGATTAACCCGACCTCACCACATACGAAAAACCTATAAAATAAAGCAACTACACACAAGTGAAGTCACCCAACAATGGTAAACTTACACTTTCGTTTGGAAAATTGCCAAACTAAACACAAGTAGCTTTTTACCCAAGTGGTAAAGAAAAACTACTGGCGCCCATGAGTTAGGCTAAACCGGGGTCCCATCCTACAAGGGTAGGGCACGATGTGTTAAAAACACACCCCGGGCGTCATGTGAGAAGGGGCAGATTACTATTATTAGTAATCTGCCTTACCTCTCTCAATAGACTACAAAAAAGACAAGGGAAAGACTCCCCTTGACACCCAATTGCTTGGGTGGTAACACAAGGCCAACCCAAAACTTCCCACCACAAAAAAACAATAAACGGTTCCCAACAACACCGATGGGCCTTGGCCAAATGGCCAACACTCCCACCTCGTGTCCGGATCAGCCGGCTCACTAAGTTACAATCCCCCCCACGAAAAAAAACAACAAAAAAGGAACAACAAGGTTTACAAAAGCCCCTCCTTCTTGGCTACACAAACAACCCACGGTTAATTGATGTCAAGTACAATTGCACCTCCACTCAAGTTTTAAGGCCGGTTTTAATAAAACCCATGGTTTGCCCTCCAATTCTTCCAACTTCTACAGATTACTATATTTAGTAATCTGCCCCCTTCACAAGCCCACTTCAAAATTTAAATCAAAACCAATTCAATCAATCCAAAGCACACTTACAACAACCCAAAACTCCTATCCAAGCAAGTAGCTTAACTAATATAACTCAAAACTAAGCATCAATTTGAACAACACATGAAAATGAACTCCTTCTCTTCAACTACTGATTACTATAAATAGTAATCTGCCCCAAGAGTGCACCTACACAATCCACTCAACTTAGTTAAATCAAAATGCAATGAGCATCAAAGCTCCAATTAAGCAATAGACAATGAACCAAGCACCTTTAAATCAAAACAATTTTAAATCAAAAGCAAAATTAAATCAAAGCAAAAGCATAATCAAAACTTAAGGAGTAGAACAAGTTCTTCTTGCAAGCTCCAAGTTCCCTTTCCTTCACAACACACAAGGCTCACAAGAAGGTTAGAACCACAAAACATCCACTTACAAAGTGGGACCAATTCAATTCAAATCAATCTAATTCAACTTAATTCAATTCCATGAAGACAAGCCCCATAAGCTTTCAATTAAAACTTCAAGGATCAATTAGAAATTTCCAAGTTGAACAACCAATCAAAATTCATGCCCAATTCAAGATTAATTCAAAGCAAGATTCTCAAACAAACCACTCAATCAATTCAAACATAATAAAACCCAAAGCAAAACCAACCAATGAGTAATCAAAGCTTCAATTCTCACAAACACAATCAATCCATCCAAAAAGAAAAGGCCAAAAAGCAATTAAGCTTGAATCCTAGAAATCACAAACTTACTATTTATAGTAGTTTGGTCCTTTTCTTTCAAATTGAATACCTATAAAAGAGCCAAAAATCAAACAAAAATTAGAGCAAAAGCATCCACCTCCCGGCAGACGCACCAATTATGTGAGCCCTAATCCCGGTTGCCCGGTTTTAAGGTCACAAGTTGGGTCGAGATGGTGGGGTGCAACCTAAGTAGTAGCCTTCCAAGCAACGGACTCCAATTTCATTCAATCAATCAAGCAATCAATTTCATTCAATCAATCAAGCAATCAATTTCATTCAATCAAGCAAAAGAGCACCATTCATGCAATGAACTCACCACAATCATCACCACATCAAACAAAGCAACCACACATGTTTTGGGCAATTAAGTTGCCATTTCCAAGATAATGTTATGTCTAGTATCTAAGATACTACAAATCTACATTGCATAAAAGAAAACACACAAGGAAAAAAATATAACAAGGAAGGAGGAGCATCTCCCTCCTTGAAAGCTGTCGTCGTCACCGGTAGGGTCTCCTTGGTAGAATAGTGATTTCTCCTCGTCCTTTCTCCAATGAGGGTGAGCTTGGTCTCGTTGGAAAGGAGACTTGACAAAGCTTCCGGATCTCTAAGGCACGCCTCCCAATTCTTTATCAATCGTGAGATCTCGTCCTTCAAAGTTGGCCCTCCAACTCTGCCGTCGCTTGATAGGGTCTCCTTGGTAGAATCGCGATTTCTCCCTCGTCCTTGCTTCAATGAGAGCGCGCCTAGTCTTATTGGAAAGGAGACTCGACGACGCTTCCAGATCTCTAAGGCACGCCTCCCAATTCTTCGTAAATCGTGAGATCTTGTCCTTCAAAGTCGACTCTCCAACTGCTGCCCTCCTACCTTGTCACAACTCACGCCAAATCTCTCAAATCTTCAACAACAACATTCCAACAACAATCAATCACCAAACTAAACCTAGATTGAACATTTTTTTCCTACACCTCTTTCCTAACTTTCTTCCTCTCTCCCCCACACACACCTAGACTCTCTCCTCTAACCGTTGCCATAGGTGATGGAAACCTCTAAAAGCTTCATTCATCGCAAGGATGATTTTTCATCCGTTAGTTGCCATCCATCCAGCCCTTCTAGCCCCTTTTACACTCCTAACTCCCTAAAACCTAAACCATGCCAATTACTACTCCTACAAGTCTAGATTAGCAAGATAGGACTCTAAGGAGATCCACTACCACCGCATTTGAATAGGTCAAATACCAAGCCTCACAAATACATAAAACTTAGGATAACCGAATACGGAAATAAGAGAAATTGGAATTTACCCAACTCTCCTAAACACCCCCAATTCTAACTATGAATTATTAACTACTTCAATTATTCAAGACCTAAAGCAAATACACAAGAATCCCAAAACACTCTAATCCCAACTAACATATGTTGGGTTTTTAGACTAAATGGGTAATACGCATGTTTAATCACTACATAATATGTATATTTGGTCAAAACCTTGCGATAAGGTTTTTCCATGAAGTGAACCATCTCGAGGGTTCACAGGTGTCGGCCATCTGCGGGGCATTTTCCCAAAATGCAACGGACTCAAAGTCTCGAAGCTCGTGAGTAAGTGCCTGAACCATTGGGCATGCATGGTCAAACATGGCGTATGAAGCATGCTCTTGTCGATGTACCATCTCTTGATGGTGTGGGAACATAGTGTCTTGTTGAGGACCAAGCCGTTTGTGCTACTATTAATGTCTCAAATGTGAACACCTGGTTCATAGTAGACATTAATATTGGCCACCTATCTTGAATGGTGAAATGGACCAAGGGTTTGTAAATGTCATAAACATGCAAGAGTTGTAGATCATAGTGTGAAGCAAATTGAAACTTGTTCATTTTGCTTCCATGGGTGACCCTACATCCCATGAATATTAGATACTCAATTAGATGTATCAAGTCGGAGGCACACTCTTGATATCCTTGAAAACCCAAGCTAAATGGTCTTGGATTTCACCATTGGGGTCACTCGTAGCTTTATCTACGCATAAAGCTTGCATTATCATGAATCGAGATTCATCACTCTTCACAAACATGTTTACCAACTCTTCCAACTTATGCGATTCATTATCTTTAAGCTCAAACTCATGCATGACATTATACTCAACCTCATCAAACCATGTTTGAAATTTGGGATAAACATTGGTATGTTCTCCCTCCAAACACATGGTGGTAATGATTACCGGTTGGACTTTGGTATTCTCATGGTCCTTGAGGTGTCCTTGGATCCAAGGGGTAATTCCACCATCTCCTTCACAATCATGCATCCTTGGAATCACATCGATAGGATCATCCTCTAAGGTCAACGTTGGGTATACAAAGCCCATAGTCTCAATAGTATCAACCCTCCCGGGCTCTACCGATTGCCGGACATACTCTCCTTCCTCACCACATAGCTCTTGGAATGGACCATTGTTTATGAGATCATGACCTAGTGAAGGCTCATGAAGAGTCTCCATGGTTTGATCATTACAAAGATCCTCCATGGTTTGAGCATCCATGTCATCTTCCTCAAGAATTATCTCTTCTGAGAAGACATTCAACTCTAACTCTTCCACCGATGCTATAACATGTTGCATGGGTGGATTTAGATCAATAGGGATTAAGGTTGGATCAAGTGGATGATTGCCCATGTAGGATTGAGGACTCACATCGGTAGAAACTTGTTCTACGATTTCATCCACAACCATAGATGTGGGAGAACATGTAGGGTTGCATACCAAGGAAGAATGATGTGCTTGCATGGTATCTTGGAAAATTGGTGGCAATGGTCTAGGGCTCACATAAGAATCTTGTTCAACCTTTCTTGGTTGATATGGTTGATAAAAACAAAATTGAGGAGCCATGTATTAATCTTGGGGTCTTAGAAATTGACAATAGGACTCACTATGGCCATGAAGGTTGCAATTTCTACACCATGTATTAGTGTAGGAATTCTTGGTCTCATATGAAGGTAAAGGTGTAGGCGGCATGTATTCGAGAATCGAATATCCAAAGTTCAAATGTGTGGGATAATACTTTGTCCGGGAGTATTCTTGATACTCCAAAGGCATGATTGGACAAGAAGGTACATTATGGAATTGCCTTAGGAAAGCAAATCAAGAGCCTCCCAATCAACAAAAGTATCTCGAGCATGTGACCCAATACCACTCGAGGCTAGGCCTTCTAATGTAGCTGGAAACCACACCAATCTATAAGTTTCTTCGGGAATGATATTGATGATAAGCATCTCAATATAGCGCTCAATGTGAGTGAGAGCATTTTCATGCAAAGATTCCGAGAACTTACGGATATGATGCGGCATAGATCGTGGTACTAGACTCGGGGCATCACTATTGGAAGTCCCCTTGAGGCCATCATCGCACTCACGGGGTTTGGCGCCCTTAATCCATGGGAATCGGGGTTGTCGGGACTTCGGGAGGGCTGGGGCTACCGGAACAGTAAGGGTTCCTAACTCTAAAGTCTCACCCTCCAAATCCTCGGGTTGGACTTCTTCCAATTGACTAAATCTACTTTGGGTACCCCTATGCGCGGGTGAATCACGGTATGCGGTCTCCGATCGAAGGGTTACCATCGGGCTTTACTCCCTTGGTCATCATCAGGCTTAGCCCTAGGGGAGTCCGATGTTACTCCAATTTGACTTACGAGATTTAACCAAGGTAGTTCCAATCGATTGGAAGGAAAGAACTTAACACCAATTAGCAGTTAAAAAATGCACTATAAACTTTAGAACTAATCGCTTGGTCCCACCATGGATCACGGGGACAACCTCTAAGTGTGAATTCCTAACTTGCTTAGGTAAATGAGATGACACGGTGAAAGTAAATTGGTAATGAGCACGGTAAAAATCACAATAGCCCTTGACCCTCCTCCAAGAGTGCCCAAATAAGAGGGGAAGAGATCGGCAGCCTTGTACCCCTCCCGGCTATGGGCCGGATCTCCCCTAGGTCACCGTGCACGTACTGCCGAAGCGGGGGAAGGCCGAAGCCTTTAGCCCACGGTGCCCTCAAATTTGGTAAGCACGGAAGGGAAGGTGATCCTTGATACCGGGTTGTGCACCCCGACACCACGTCGGGCCTAAGCCACACACCCTTTCCCTTCCACTCACACTCCCCCCATGGGCGAGGAGTGATGATTAATGGGTAAAAGTGGTTTATACCATGCCAATGTCCCAAAGTACCCCGCCGGTCCCACAATTACCAAGCCCCCTAAATTCCTTAACCCTTAGTCAAAACGATATAAATTACGAAGCCTAGGAACCAAGGGGAACTTACTAGGCTAGATTTCCACCTAATTCTATCAACCGGGACCTCCAAGGACCCTAAAATGATTAAGAAAAAGATGGGGCAGCACGCGAAAACCTTCAATTAGGCTTGGTAATTTAAAATTAAAAATGTTCTTTTACCACGATTGTAAACGGGTGGTCCTCCGCCCCTTACCGTGATGGTGCACGTCTTGGGAGTGGTAACCACTCTAGAACCCCGTGCCGGTTCTTGAATAGGCGGCTTCACCCGGTCCACTTCCCAATTTCCCGATTGGGCTTCCGGACCCACGAGAGGTTTACAAGAATTTTAAATGGTTAAGTTTAAACACCAAGGTTGGACCACAAAAACCTCGATGGATGGGTGAAGGGCAACCTGTGGGTTCAACCTGCAAAAACAAACTCTCAAAACCGTTGGGGCATCACTGCCAACGGTCTCGATTTCAAACGATGAAAATGGTCCCGCCGGTGATTAACCCGACCTCACCACATACGAAAAACCTATAAAATAAAGCAACTACACACAAGTGAAGTCACCCAACAATGGTGAACTTACACTTTCGTTTGGAAAATTGCCAAACTAAACACAAGTAGCTTTTTACCCAAGTGGTAAAGAAAAACTACTGGCGCCCATGAGTTAGGCTAAACCGGGGTCCCATCCTACAAGGGTAGGGCACGATGTGTTAAAAACACACCCCGGGCGTCATGTGAGAAGGGGCAGATTACTATTATTAGTAATCTGCCTTACCTCTCTCAATAGACTACAAAAAAGACAAGGGAAAGACTCCCCTTGACACCCAATTGCTTGGGTGGTAACACAAGGCCAACCCAAAACTTCCCACCACAAAAAAACAATAAACGGTTCCCAACAACACCGATGGGCCTTGGCCAAATGGCCAACACTCCCACCTCGTGTCCGGATCAGCCGGCTCACTAAGTTACAATCCCCCCTACGAAAGAAAAAACCACAAAAAAGGAACAACAAGGTTTACAAAAGCCCCTCCTTCTTGGCTACACAAACAACCCACGGTTAATTGATGTCAAGTACAATTGCACCTCCACTCAAGTTTTAAGGCCGGTTTTAATAAAACCCATGGTTTGCCCTCCAATTCTTCCAACTTCTACAGATTACTATATTTAGTAATCTGCCCCCTTCACAAGCCCACTTCAAAATTTAAATCAAAACCAATTCAATCAATCCAAAGCACACTTACAACAACCCAAAACTCCTATCCAAGCAAGTAGCTTAACTAATATAACTCAAAACTAAGCATCAATTTGAACAACACATGAAAATGAACTCCTTCTCCTTCAACTACAGATTACTATAAATAGTAATCTGCCCCAAGAGTGCACCTACACAATCCACTCAACTTAGTTAAATCAAAATGCAATGAGCATCAAAGCTCCAATTAAGCAATAGACAATGAACCAAGCACCTTTAAATCAAAACAATTTTAAATCAAAAGCAAAATTAAATCAAAGCAAAAGCATAATCAAAACTTAAGGAGTAGAACAAGTTCTTCTTGCAAGCTCCAAGTTCCCTTTCCTTCACAACACACAAGGCTCACAAGAAGGTTAGAACCACAAAACATCCACTTACAAAGTGGGACCAATTCAATTCAAATCAATCTAATTCAACTTAATTCAATTCCATGAAGACAAGCCCCATAAGCTTTCAATTAAAACTTCAAGGATCAATTAGAAATTTCCAAGTTGAACAACCAATCAAAATTCATGCCCAATTCAAGATTAATTCAAAGCAAGATTCTCAAACAAACCACTCAATCAATTCAAACATAATAAAACCCAAAGCAAAACCAACCAATGAGTAATCAAAGCTTCAATTCTCACAAACACAATCAATCCATCCAAAAAAGAAAAGGCCAAAAAGCAATTAAGCTTGAATCCCTAGAAATCACAGCTTACTATTTATAGTAAGCTGGTCCTTTTCTTTCAAATTGAATACCTATAAAAGAGACAAAAAATCAAACAAAAATTAGAGCAAAAGCATCCACCTCCCGGCAAACGCACCAATTATGTGAGCCCTAATCCCGGTTGCCCGGTTTTAAGGTCACAAGTTGGGTCGAGATGGTGGGGTGCAACCTAAGTAGTAGCCTTCCAAGCAACGGACTCCAATTTCATTCAATCAATCAAGCAATCAATTTCATTCAATCAATCAAGCAATCAATTTCATTCAATCAAGCAAAAGAGCACCATTCATGCAATGAACTCACCACAATCATCACCACATCAAACAAAGCAACCACACATGTTTTTGGGCAATTAAGTTGCCATTTCCAAGATAATGTTATGTCTAGTATCTAAGATACTACAAATCTACATTGCATAAAAGAAAACACACAAGGAAAAAATATAACAAGGAAGGAGGAGCATCTCCCTCCTTGAAAGCGCTGTCGTCACCAGTAGGGTCTCCTTGGTAGAATAGTGATTTCTCCCTCGTCCTTTCTCCAATGAGGGTGAGCTTGGTCTCGTTGGAAAGGAGACTTGACAAAGCTTCCGGATCTCTAAGGCACGCCTCCCAATTCTTTATCAATCGTGAGATCTCGTCCTTCAAAGTTGGCCCTCCAACTCTGCCGTCGCCAGTAGGGTCTCCTTGGTAGAATCGCGATTTCTCCCTCGTCCTTGCTTCAATGAGAGCGCGCCTAGTCTTGTTGGAAAGGAGACTCGACGACGCTTCCAGATCTCTAAGGCACGCCTCCCAATTCTTCGTAAATCGTGAGATCTTGTCCTTCAAAGTCGACTCTCCAACTGCTGCCCTCCTACCTTGTCACAACTCACGCCAAATCTCTCAAATCTTCAACAACAACATTCCAACAACAATCAATCACCAAACTAAACCTAGATTGAACATTTTTTTCCTACACCTCTTTCCTAACTTTCTTCCTCTCTCCCCCACACACACCTAGACTCTCTCCTCTAACCGTTGCCATAGGTGATGGAAACCTCTAAAAGCTTCATTCATCGCAAGGATGATTTTTCATCCGTTAGTTGCCATCCATCCAGCCCTTCTAGCCCCTTTTACACTCCTAACTCCCTAGAACCTAAACCATGCCAATTACTACTCCTACAAGTCTAGATTAGCAAGATAGGACTCTAAGGAGATCCACTACCACCGCATTTGAATAGGTCAAATACCAAGCCTCACAAATACATAAAACTTAGGATAACCGAATACGGAAATAAGAGAAATTGGAATTTACCCAACTCTCCTAAACACCCCCAATTCTAACTATGAATTATTAACTACTTCAATTATTCAAGACCTAAAGCAAATACACAAGAATCCCAAAACACTCTAATCCCAACTAACATATGTTGGGTTTTTAGACTAAATGGGTAATACGCATGTTTAATCACTACATAATATGTATATTTGGTCAAAACCTTGCGATAAGGTTTTTCCCGCCGAAGTGAACCATCTCGAGGGTTCACAGGCCTTCCCATCGTGTTTGCTTTTTGATTTGGCGGTCTGTAAGCCAGCCTTTCGTCGACGAAATGCTGGGGGGGGGTGGAGACAGATCCCCTCGAGGCATCATTTTCCTGCGCATGAGACTCATACGGACCCTGCTGAACAAGCAGTTCCTCCTGGTTTGCGTTAAGCTGGCACAGGGCTTGAGCTCGAAAGTGGCCCCCTCTGGAATGTAGAAATGTGCTGTGGTGTTGGTCGGGCCTTCCCATCGTGTTTGCTTTTTGATTTGGCCGTTTGTAAGCCAGCCTTTCGTCGACAAAATGCTAGGGGGGGTGGAGACAGATCCCCTCGAGGCATCATTTTCCTTCGCATGAGAGTGGAATCGATCTGCTGAACTTGACTTTCGTCATGGTTTGCGTTAAGCTGGCCAGGGCTTGAGCTCGAAAGCAGCCCCCTGGAAGGTGGAAATGTGCTGCCAGTGGTGTTGTTGGGGCCTCTCTCTTCGTTTTTTCTTTTTGAAATGGCCGTGTGTAAGTCAGCCTCTCGTCGACGAAATGCTGGGGGGGGTGGACACAGATTCCCTCGAGGCATCATTTCGATGCGAATGAGAGTGGAATCGATCTGCTGAACTTGACATTCCTCGTGGACGGCGTTAAGCTGGCACAAGGCTTGAGCTCGAAAGCGGCCCCTTCTGGAATGTGGAAATGTGCTGTGGTGTTGGTCGGGCCTTCCCATCGTGTTTGCTTTTTGATTTGGCGTCGTCAGCTTGACCTTTCTTCGACGAAATTGGGGTGTGAGACAGATCCCCTCGAGGCATCATTTTGCTTCGCATGAGAGTGGAATCGATGAGCTGAACTTGCCTTTCCTCATGGTTTGCGTTAAGCTGGCACAGGGCTTGAGCTCGAAAGCGGCCCCTCTGGAGTGTGGAAATGTGCTGTGGTGGTGGTCGGGCCGTCCTCTTCGTTTTTTCTTTTGGAATTGGCCATCTGTAAGCCAGCCTTTCGTCCACGAAATGATGGGGGGGGCTAGCCAAATCCTTCCTCTTTGAGTTTGAAACTTGAGTGAATTCATGCTATTCTTTGAATTCTGGAATCCTATGAAAACGTCCCCAAACTTGAGCTCGATTTGCAAATAATTCTTGATTTTGCCTTAGGCCATTGACTATTACTTAATGAGATAAATATTCCTTTACAATGGTTAATAGTTGTATTGGTATTGATTTGTTAACCTCATTCTAGTTGTTTAGTAAAGGTTTAATTGGTTGCTGATGGAATTGAATTGTATTGCAGGATGCGATAAAGCGACATGAAGTTGTTTGTGAAGAAGAATCTGATGCAGATAGCGACCTCTCCACTTTGAGAGACTCAGTGTTAGCTTATGTGGAGTCTCGCCGATTAGTAATACCACTGTCTTCGGTTCCTGAAACTCCGCCATGTCTTACCCCTGTCCGTCACTCTTCACGCGTAGACGTTGATCGGGTTGTGTTCAACAGGCAAATTAGGATGACTGCCGCCAAAGCTCGTCGAATCCAAGAGAAAGAATTAGCTAGACTTGCACCATGACGTTCTCCGCGGCTTGCTGCGAAAAAACAATCTTTTTGATTGTAACCACGGATTATATGATGATCATGTTTATCATATACTTAATTATAAAAAGGTTTAAATGTGTATATTTTATGTCATTGACATTTTGATATCCTCTTATTCTTCTTATGATGTGTTGGATTGTTATTCTTGGATTCTCAGATGAACATAGCTCAAGACCAATCCGTCCAAGATGAGGAAGCCACACCACGTCCGCTTCAATCTCCACCAACTCGATCTCTGGATGAGATTGAACTCTTACATGACAGTGGCAGAAGTGCTCAAGACGTGAGCAACGCAGTTGTGAAGGGACATATAGAAACTGACCGTCAACCTCAATCCATACACGATCACGATGGAGACGTCTCTCATTCTGAAGATGAAGACACTCCGTTGCCGGGAGGTGTCAATGTCGGGATTGTTCACATGCCCCCTCACCTCCAAAACAAAGACCCAGACTGGAGTGCAAATGAGATGCGAATGATTCACAAAAGTGACTCAATCGCGATCATCAACAGGTTGCGTTTCAAACCTGCTAAAAAATCACGCATGATGATTCCCTTGTGTCGCCTTGTTTGTTATCCTAAGGTTCGGCCTATCTCCGAACAAGACGTCAGGAAATTGGAGAATGAGTTCAACAAAGGCTATCGCGAGGGCGACCGAGTCATGTACGTTTCTCCCTTCGATAGGAAGGGCAGAGAGAAACTTGTCGATGCCGGAGATGAAGTGTGGACTAATCCTTTATGGAAATCTGCAAACGAAGAGTTTGAGAAGACGCTACAGTCTGATCCAGATCTTCAATACCTGACTGACAAGTACTTCTATGTGTACGAAGGCAACCACCGTCTCACGGCGTGGATGCGTCACATAGAGCGGTATCATAAGATGGAACCCTCGTGGTACATCTCTGTGGACTGTATCGTACTTGATGCTCGCGGAGAGAGCAACGTCCTTCTTGACACTATGAACGACATAAATTGGTGAGTAATTGTTATACATTTCCAACCTTTTTTGTTTATATTTTGTTTAACACAATGTTGCTCATATTTCATTCTGTTCTGCAGGTCAACTGAACATGACCATGTCGAAGACGGGTTGTGTGCTAAATTGCAGCGAATGAGGCAGTTTGGCAAATTGAAACTTGAGGATTTCAAGGATCTGATATCCCCAGAAGATTACAGAATATGCAAGAACGCCAAAGCTAAAAAGGAAACTTGGTATCCTGTAACACTTGACGTTTTTGTAAAGTTCTTATATGCGGTAAGAAGGGTTTAATGTGTTTGTAATGTTAATCTTTGTATTTGGTTTTGTCCAGCGTTCTAATTCTTTCCATATGCTCTACAGAGGAGATTGGCAAAGGTATCAGATGACGCTGAAGCGAACTACTACGCCACCGTCCCAAAGGAGAAACAAACAGGACCCGGAGTATGGAGTGCCATGGATAATGCGATCAAATTAGAGATTAAGGCAATACGTGGCAAAAACTTCGACAAGATGGTCGCAGTTGCCAACAACAGACTTGGAAAAGTATTTGCAAATGAGGTAACAAAACCACCTCTTCCATCATTAATATGGCTCTATCTGTAATTATGTTTTATAACTTAATTCTTACTTCTGTATTTCATGTGCAGATTTATTCCCATTACAGCAAGAACTTGAAACCCGATATGACAATCGATCGCTTACAAATGGTCGCTACTACCAATGTTCATTGCGATTTCAAGGGAAAGTGGCTCCAATGGTGGAACTCATCAGACGAAGTTCGACGTTCTTTTCACTTCCCAGATGAACGTCCAATGAAAGATAAAGCCCTGGTGGCTTTTCTGCATCGCGCATCCCTTTGGGCCCAGGTATCATAAAAATTCGTTACGTGTTGTGAAAGTTGACGTTCATATGGTTTTTTCATCATTAACAAATTTTTATTCTTACAGCTCGAGCATTCACTTCAAAGTGAATTGCAAAACCTGATCGACAACGAAAACCTCAACATTGAGTGGTCTAGTGTTGTCCTTAAGCCAGTTGAGTATGTGGAGAAGTGGAGGTTGCTCTTATGGGACAAGGCATTTAACAACTACCTTGGTCCTAATGCAAGCCCAAAGTTCATCAAAGGCTCAGATCTTCAAAAGATTACGGGGGGCAAAGTAACAATTAAGCGGCTTTTGTTCCGGTAAGTTTCTAATGTACTCTTCAGTACTAATAAAAATGGAACAACTTGTTCAATCTTCACTAACTGTTTTGTTCACATTTTTATAGGTACTTAAAACAAGAGCTCGTTGCGAAGGGAGCATTAGCTTCGTTCTCCATTCCAATGGAGTTCGAGGACATTTCCGTCACGAATGATCCCCGCAGCTTTTTTTCCACAGCCCAGCAAGAACGGTTTACCAACTCCCAATTGACGACCGGTGGATGGTTCCTGGAGTGTGACAACAACTACGTGCACAAGGAGGAGAAGCATCTTCTTCGGAACCTTGCTTCTAACCCAGCAGACTCTGCACCGATGGACATTGACGACGATGACGATGACGACCTCTCCATTTTACCAGTCGCACCTGATCCAATCTCTTCTCCTTCTTCACCAGTTGCAGTGCCCAAGTCCCGTGCAAACAGGAAGCGACGCAACGCTGTTGCAGAGCCTGTTGTAGATCTTGAGCAAGAATCCGCAGAAAATGCTCCCCCCGGAGAGGACATTGGAGTGCTTGATGATGCTGATCTGACTCAAGCTTCAGCGGGAGCCGCAATCAATACAATTCGACGCGGTGGAAGATTGACTCAACTTTCTACAGGTGCACTTACGAATGCTGGGTCCCCACCTCAATCATTCACCGTCGACCACAACTCGCAGCAGTCCCCACGTCGTCTCAGCCAGGGAATATTCGCCAGACGCCCTCTTCCGAAACCCAATCACATTGGTAGCAGCTCGTCGTCGAAAATATCTGTCACACTGCCAATGTATCTGGAGAAGGGGAACATTGGAGACTTGGTTCACCAGTCATCGAAGACTGCAAAATGGGATTCGCAAATCCTAGATATCGTCGAGCACATCAAGAAGGTATTTTCTCTTAAATTTGTCATTCATAATCTCCCTCATTACGTTGTATACTTGTAAATCTATTAGCCCGTATCTAATTTTTTAACCTGTTTCTCAGATTGGAAAAGACCGTAAGTACCCGTGTTCGGCGATGGAGTATGAGCCCAAGCATCCAGGAATTGATCTCATTTTTGCAGATGCTCCCGAGAACTTGCCTGTACCGGGGGTGTCTCCAACAGAAATTCCATCTTGGAACCGGCGTGACAAAACCTACTTTGAGAGCCTCTTCGTGTTTGCCGCGTATCATTTGACAGACGTTGGAGCAATTCTTCTGATGCATCCAAAATGTCGGAGAATCGAGCGTACTCTCGATGCCGAGTCCCATACATATAGTTTCCGTCTTGTTCGAGACTGGTGGGGATATAATCCCCTTCCTATGGCGTCTACCGTACCAAAACCGAAAGAGGTACGTATCAAAATCTAATTTTCAAATTCGCAATTCATGGTAATTGCCTTCTTTGCTTCTATATTAATGTATCTATACTTGTGTTTTGCAGACTCACTGCTTCCATATCAAAGTGTATGTTCGCAAAGAGTTTGTTTCGAAGTTCCAAACTCGGCAAGTCGCACACGCATACGCGGGTGTGGCAATCGTACCTGATGAGGAAGACCACCTCTGTAACTTTGCGGAGAAAGAAACCTTGCGTTATCGTCCGGACGGTACGCCGTGGCGAGGCTTACGTGAGAAGGACCCCTCCTTCATTCAGTGTTTTATTGATTGTCTCACGGACGAGGGGGGTATAGTGTTCGACTGGAGCGCAAGTACTGGTACAGTTCCTGTACACTCTACATTAGAATTCGTTCCCACATTTCGCATTTTTAACGTGGGCTTCCGATTTTGTAGGTGCATCTGTGATTGCTTGCGCGCGCTCCAACCGACACCTCATCGCTATGGAACCTGACGAGGAGATCTTTGATGCTGTACTCGCGGATTACAAGAACGGACCTTCCGGTGATGAGGAAAGTGGAGAATCAGCCCCCCCCCCTGACTATGACTCTGACGAACCCGTCGTGAAGAAACCACGAAAGTTCATTGGTGCGTATTACCATCTTGTATTCTCTTTTTCAATTTTAAATTACACACTTAGAAATCGGAAGGACTGACTTTCTTTGCAATTTTAGGATCGCAGGTCTAAAAGAGCGATTGACTCGCAACGCTCATCTCTACAAGAGCCCTCCATCGAAATTCACCCTACCATCTTACGCTGAGCGTCTTGCTCAAGAGTTTGTTCAAGCTCCATCTCCCATTTTGTCTGACACTCCACGTCGACGTTATAGCAAGAGTGTGCTTAAGTTTATAGACTTTGAGGCAGATCAGTGTGATCAGCACTTTAATGGTACTACACCGTCTGCCTAGTTTGTGATTTGTTTTCCTATAGGTACTAGACATGGTAGCGCCATACATTTGTAGTTTTCCATGATCTATTACTTATATACTATCTATATGTGTTTTTCAATATACACGGTTTTATATACTAAACTCATTGTACACTAAAAGTTTTTTTGTTTCCATGGGAGTGATTGAACCTTGCCAATGTCGCTAGGGGCTATAGTCCAGTAATTGTATAGCTCAGGATAGCTGCTTTAGAACGCGGTGCAACGCTCAAACGAGGCCGAGGAGAATCGAACTCGGACCACTACAATGCCACGTGAATGTCTTTCTGTACACCTTACAAGGTGACACAGGAAGACGACCTGTAATTCTAAATTTCAGATTATATGAACCGAAGCATCTACCTATATTTCTGACAGGTGTAATAGGAAATTGATGACGTCAGCCCTAATTAGACTCTAAATCTTAATATTGATAAAGTAAACTTATTGATTACCTAAAGTGCCATCCCAAATTATGGTTTAGATTTTGTATATGATTTCAATTGTATTGGTTACACATGATGATGCCAGCCCATATTTTAATTAACTTTTATTTAAACTTGCAAATGTGGATAATTTATGAAATATTGTATAACCTCTAAACCATAAAAATAAATGGATAAAGGACCTATACCCACGGTGTTGGGTTTTTTTTTTGCCTAAAAACGACCATGTCAAAAATTCAGAACCACCCATTCCATGGTAATAGGGCTATTAACTTTTAATTTTTTTTTGCAATGAGTGGTAATAGGGTCTTAATCTTTCATGAAAAAAAAAAAAATCTGTCAATCACCGCTCACCGCTCACCGCTCTCCGCTCACACCCGTGCATTCCCCAAACAGAAGTGGGCACAAAATCGGGCCAGTACATCCACGGGGCCTCCCAACGCAAACTCCACGGGCCACAGGCGAGGAGGGGTGACACTTACTGAGGTACATGGGCCGGAAGCCAGCATTTCCACAATCTCGGCCTCCGCGGTAACCACAAGGTCAAAAACACTCTCCCCGACCCACATGGTTGAACACAAGAAACCATTCCCCGAAAACCATTGGGAACGATTACATAATCTTCGAACGGATCTGCAAAAGGATCTGGAAATGGCACCCACGGACCAAAGGCGTGCCACGGACCCCGCATTACAACAAATCCTCGACACTACCAACGTGACGATCACCTTGGCTAAATTAATACAGATCAGCCCGGAATTAAAACAGTACCTACAACAAACCGCCATAACCACGGCCAATCCAGACCCCGAGTTCGTGGAGGTTAACGCCACCACAATAGACCCGGATGCCGCGGTGATCCATCTCCAATTGGGAGGACAGACACTAACCAACGTCCTCGTTGACAGGGGATCAGGTGTAAACGTAATGAGTAACCACGTTAGACAAGCGCTGGGACTACCACAACCCCGCAGCGCGCGATTCATCTTGCGCATGGCTAATGACACACCTGTCACACCCCTGGGAATTCTTACCATGGTCGGGATCACAATACACGGGGTCTCCACCCCGGCAACATTTGTAGTAATCGACATGCCTCAAGACAGCGGTTTCCCGGTTATATTAGGAAGACCCTGGTTACGAGACATGGAGGCAATTCATGATTGGACCAAGAACCAAATACACATCCAACGCCAAGGGAGAACCGTGGTCATACCTGTGGATAGCTGCCTGACCCGAGCCAAGATGAGTCAAATTAGGACATCGACGGGAACCGACTGGCCACGGCAGTTCACCAACGAACAAGAGACTCTGGTGTTGCATGTCCATCCCAGCCTCGTACCCATGGCCGAAATACACTTGGCCAGCTTGGTCCAGGAAGGAGAGAAGTTACACATCCCCGCCCACTTTACCCGGGAGATAGACGAGGAGGTAGTGGTCAACGCTGTCCCTGCAAAGAAGGCACTACATCACGAGACCATCACAGGATGGATCCACGGAGCCAAGGAAAGGGTATAGTTGGTTAAACTCGGAACAACGGATGACCCGAAATACATCAAAATTAATACCGACGCACCCCCGGAAATTAAACAAGCCGCCATCGCCTTGTTCCATGAGTACAGAGACATATTCGCGTGGAATCACGAAGACTTGAAGGGCATTCCCAATGCCCTAGCTGAGCATACCATCGACCTCGTCCCCGGTGCTACACCGGTGCAACAACGGCGGTACAGGATGAACCAGAATTACGCTGCCCGGGTCAAAACCGAGCTCGACAAATTGCTCCACGCTAAGTCTATATCCCCCGTGGACGCGGCACCATGGTTATCACCCATGGTAATTATTCCTAAGAAAAATGGTACATTGCGCATCTGCGTGGACTTCAGAAAACTCAACGCAGCCACAAAAAAGGACCACTATCCGCTGCCGTACATGGAGGAAATTATAGATGAAGTGGCAGGACACGAAATGTACTCGTTCCTGGACTGCTTTTCGGGATACTATCAAGTGGCCATGGCAGAACAAGACAAAGGCAAGACGGCCTTTTCCACGGAATGGGGACCCTACCAATTCGAAAGAATGCCCTTCGGGGCCAAAAATGCGCCCATGACATTTCAACGGGTTATGGAACTAATCTTCAGACCATACCTCAAACAATTTTTCCGAATCTACCTAGATGATGGCACCGTCTACGGTAGGATGAAAGACCACGTCTCGCATCTCCGGCAAATTTTCAACGCGTGTAGATCAAATGGGGTGAGCCTCAACGCAGACAAGTGCATGTTCCTGTACTTCGCCGGCGTTATCCTGGGCTACATCGTGTGTAAACATGGTAAACTCCCCGACCCTGAGAAGATCAAGGACATCCTGGATATGACACCGCCAACCAATCAAAAGGGTGTACAACGACTCCTGGGATTAGCACAATTTAATCGGATCTACATCGAGAAACTTGCCCACATAACAGCTCCAATCACGGCATTAAACCATGCCAAATACGTCTACCCGAGGGACTGGACACCGGAGGCACAAAAGGCGCTGGAGAAAATCAAGCAAGCATACTCAAATGCACCCATCCTCATCGCCCCGGACTGGTCCCGGCCTTTCCACGTGCATACAGACGCGTCTAACATTGCCGTGGGAGTCATGTTGGCCCAGAACATAAACGGTAAACACGATCAACCCGTGGCCTACGCCAGCCGACTCCTCAACTAAGCAGAACGAAACTATTCTACCACGGAACGCGAGGCCTTGGCCATGATATACGCTGTTAAAAAGTTTAGGCATTACCTCCTCGGAAAGAAATTTCGGTTCATGGTCGATCATCACAGCTTGTCGTACCTCGTAAACCAAACTTTGGTTACAGGGAGAGTGGCGCGTTGGATCATGATACTGCTCGAATACGATTTCGAGGTGGTATACGTTCCAGGGAAACGTCACATCGTGGCGGATTACCTATCCCGGGATACTAACACCACCGCGGAAGGGATAGATGATTCTTTTAACGAGGCCTACGTGCAAGCCATGCAGATCGAAAAGGACCCCGGGGAAACCGAGGAGGATTGGAGGGCCAACATTGTGCGCTACCTCACCACGGGCATTACCCCCGCGGAGTTAACAGGAACACGTAAAATCAGTTTTGTGCAGACTACACTGCCATACACCGTGGTCCAAGGAAAACTGTACAAACGAGGACCGGATCAAGAGGTTCGGTTGTGTGTACCAACCAAACAACAACAACAGATAATAGAACACCTCCACGACGGACCCGCGGGAGGACACCAAGGCCCCGACACCACGGTGAAAAAGATACTCTCTGCCAAGTATTGGTGGCCGACAATGCATAAAGACGTAATCACCTACGTCAAAAATTGCCATGCCTGTCAAATCTCCACGACAAATTTCCAGCACCAAGGCAAGTCACCGTTAAAATCGATACCTCCACTGGGACCGTTTCAGCGATGGGGTTTAGATTTCGTGGGCCCAATAAAACCCACGACACGCCAAGGCTACAAATACATACTCGTCGCCACGGATTATACTACAAAGTGGGTCGAGGCTAAACCACTACAAACTAACACCGCGGTCGTCACGGCCACGTTCATCTACGAAAACATTATCACTCGGTTTGGATGCCCACTGGAGATAATCTCCGACCAAGGGACTCACTTCGTGAACACTGTGATCCAAGATCTCCTGGACAACCATGTCATCAAACATCGGACCAGCACCGTGTACTATCCACAAGGAAACGGGCAAGCGGAATCAACAAACAAAACCTTGATCAATATGCTAAAACGATTTGTGCATGCAAATCAGGCAGATTGGGATGACTGCTTACCAGCTGCACTTTGGGCATACCGCGTAGCTGTAAAAACCGCCACAAACGCAAGCCCGTTCGAAATGGTTTTTGGTACGCAACCCCTGCTACCCACGGAGTACATCGTGCCGACATTTCACACCCTTCAGCCACGGGATTATACACCGCACAGGGTACTCGTAGCTCGCATCAGGGACCTCCATCATCTGGAGGAAATTCGGGCCTCGGCATCTACACACATACTACACAAACAAACCCTGGCCGCACGCCACTCCCAAGGTACGCAGCCCCCACGTGTGTTCCAAAAAGGGGACCAAGTACTCTGGTGCCCCCGAGATCCCAAACTCAAACGATCCAAATTCGAATCGATATGGCACGGTCCCTACACCGTACAATTAGCGCTACCCAATAATACAGTGCTCCTTGTCAATAACACCCATTTCGACCCCCATGCTACAATTGTCAATTCCGCCAAGCTCAAACAGTACCACGCCACGGTGCCACGGCTAACAACGGCCCTAAGTCTGCAAGACATTCATAAGACATTGGCAGACGAGGCACAGGATATGGACACAACGAGCAACAACACACAAACCACGACAGTCGGGAATACCCCACACAAGACCCAAAATTACCAAGGCATCAGGCAGAGCCAGGCAGCGCACTGTGGAAGAATGCAGGAGCAAGGGAGACCAAAATCCGAGGGAGACACACGAGGCACCGGGGAACAGCACCGACTACACGAACGGACCCCGTCAGAAGACTACGTTGTCAGTCCCTGGGACTTAGCAGCACAGGGACACTCCCCCGCCTCGGCCATACCCATGCACATCCCATGTGCATACATCAACCACATCCATGTCATCCATGACAAAAACCCAGGGAGTCACAGTCACCACCCGGCCCCCGAGGAATGGCCAATCAATGCCATAATTACCCCCCTGGATCCGACCGAGGCATCATTTACTCCCGAGGCATCATCACCTCACCCTTTAAAAGACACCGCCGCCACGGGCAGATCCATCATCACTCCCACTTTCTCCTCTCAGCGACGAGTGAAAGCTCAAAAGCCGGGGAATTGCCCAGGGAGTGATCTCAGTGCCTCGCAGTCGTTGTTGCAACTTTGCGCTTGTTGCCTCTCGCTTCCTAGTCATACTTCGCCGATTTGCAGCTCTCTCTCTCCCCGTGTGAATCCCTCGGTGCAGGACTCGACAGCTATGGCGCAAGGTGCCCCCCGGGAGCGCAAGCCCTTGTATGTCCCGAGGCAGATTGCAGAATGGAAGAAATACCCGGACGCGGAGTGGCTCTCGACGGCAGGGTTGCTCCGGTATGCGGACCACCTCCGCGCCAATATCGACCTCGGCCGATGCAGGGCCTTCATCGCATCGATGAGGGAAAGACAGAGGGAGGACCCTCGCAATACAGACGTGGCCGGGGTCGTAGAGGGAGTCCTCGTGCGGTACTCCCCGAGATACCTACACCAGTTTTTCGGCTGGGATGGCACCGGAGTTACGAGTTGGTCGCCTCAGACCAGCACACTCCCACAACCCGACACCACGATTTATACTGACGGCTACCCCGTGAAAGGAGATAACAAGTTCGATGTGTACGACATCACGCTGAGCAACCCGAATATGCCCGATCCATGGTTTGGGCGAATCCGCAGCATACTCAGCCAAGTGTTTTTCCGGAACGACTGCAATGCAGTACACCCGGATCAGATTGCCCTATGCGTCATGGCGGGCCGTGGCGAGAAGATTAACTGGGGCAAACTCGTGGACAGGAACGCGGTCAACCAAATTCAAGGGCACGTCCAGAGCGATGAATATGAGAGCCCCATTGCCCCTTTTTTGACGCAATTTATTGGCCATTTCCTCGATTATCATCGAGTGAACCATCACCCCTGGGCCATGGGGACATTTCTGGACATACAACGCGAATTGGCAGCGTCTGAGAGGCCTGACACCACGCCAACACCCCGGGGAAAGCGCCCACGCACCGAGGAGGACAGTACAATAGAAGCAGCCCCCATGGAGATCGCTAGTACCTCCACGGCCACACAGTTAGGCCCCCAAGCCACGGAATTCAACGCACAGAAGCATACCATGGAGAAGTGTATGGAGGAAATGCTGAATTTCCTCCACACTGCGGAGCAGCAGCAGCAGGCAGCCACGGCCAAGTGTCAAACCTCATTTTTTCGTTTTTGCCCCAATTTGGTCCGGATAGTACTTAGTAGTAGTTAAATAGAATAAATAACGCCTGGGTAATCACCTATCCGGGTAAAACCCGGGTAGGGTTAGCCTAGCCAGGAACCTGCCTGCCCAGGGACATCCTAAAGCTTAGTAGGCGGGATAGGATAGCGAAAATTCTAACCCGCCTTTTGCTTTCTAATCTTTTCTTTTGAAACCCGGGCACGGACTCACCGTACCTAGTCCGACCACTGAGTGCCCGGGTAAGGCTTAACCGACTGGTCTCGGGTCTGCCTCAAACCGGGAAGGCATATAATGACCCGGGATGCACCGATCGGGCATGTACCGACCGGGTATGAGAGGCCCAGGTACGATCTGCCCGGGCATGACCCGAACAGTCAGCGTCCGACCAGCCATGGTCCGACCCGGCTATGGCCGGCCCGGCTATGGCCCGGCCGATCATAACCTAACCGGTTATAACTCGGCCGGTTATCAATGGCCGGGGAAACCGCCGGGTACAAGGACGGGCCGGGCGGTAGAACCACCGGCGGCGCCGACGATCCCGGCCGACAAGCCCGTGATTAAGGCCGCGCCAAAAAAAGGGTACCGCCACCTCCCCACTCCTTTTTGTCGTTAATGGCACGGGAAGGCCGTTGTCCTTCCTTTTGATTTCCCCCATTCTCTCTTCCTCGTTTTTCGTGCGCCATTGCCGGCCGTGCTGCTCCCCCAATTCTCGCACGAACTTGTACACGCGGCCGCCCTGCACACCATAGCCCGGAGAGGAGGAGTACGGAGACATGGCCGGGGAGAGAGCTTCGCGGATTAGGAGCAAGATTATCCAGGCTGGCATCCCAATGGCGGTGGATGCCCGGGCACAGTTGGTGCAGGACTTGACGCGGATGGGGTGCGTGGGATTGTACTGGGTGCCCTGGAATGTGGAGGATGCAGGGATTATCGAGGAGGCCGTGTCCGGACAGGATCCACCGACTTTCGCCGACAACCCTGTCCGGGCCAAGCCGCACTTTTGGCAGGAGGCGTGCTGGAGGGCGACGTATGGCTTTCCGGATTCCTCCACCGGGTACATCCAGGTGAGGAATGATCCCTCCCTCGGAGGAATGTTCCACAATCCCGCGCACGAGCATGACGGCTACCGAGTAGAGGACTGCGCAAATGCCCGGGAGCGGCGTCTGCTGAGGTTCCTGGCACCGATCCTCAACCCGGAGAAGCCACAGTTTGTGTCAAACCGACTCCTGAAGGCAATCATGGAATCCTACCTGGGACGGAAGCGCGTAGGATGGGGGCACATCCTCGAGGAGGTGGTAGTCCGGGCCTCGAAGAAGGCCACCAGTGTGAAGGGCTGTCCCCTGACACCATACGTGTACCACCTGTACGCACATTACGAGTGCCTCAATCCGGGTGAGATCACCCTCCTCAAGATGCTCATGGAGGGCAGACAGGACATGTTTCCCGGGGAGCAGATCCCCGAGGTGGGAGTCCCTGCTGCGGCCAAGCTGCTCCCCAGGATGCCCGCCCCCGGAGCAGGGGCACTCCCACCTCCTCCCCCTCCTGCACCACCCGGACCGCCGGGCCCAGGAGAGCAGCGACCGAGGAGGACAGGAGAAGAAGCACCCCGGCCAGGAGATGAAGGAGCGCCAGGACCTGGTGCAGGAGGAGCAGCCATCCTCCGGCAGAGGGAGGTCGCTCCGCTACCCCGCCCGGAGGGAGCCACTACACCCCGGCCAGCCACCAGCCACCGGATGGCAACCCGGAGTGGAGCTGCAACCAGATCGAGCCACCAGAGCCCGATCCTACCCGGACTGGAGGAGAACTCCCCAGTAGCCATGGCAACCCCTCCGACCTCTGCGATCGCCTCCCCACCACCTCTCAGACCGGTGCAGGGGAACGACAGTGACGGAGAGGAACTCCCCGTCCTACACCGGAGAAAATCCGGACGGGTACTAAGGTTTGTGGAGGCAGAGGCTTCCTCTCCCCCGGTAAGGCAGGAGGTAGCTGTTGTAGCACAACCAGGAGAGGCTGAGGCGGAAGGAGCACCCCCTCGAGGAGATCCTACCCCGGAAGCACCTACTCCGACCCGGGAAGTACAAGCCGAGAGCATACCTGCCGGACTTCTTCTCCTAGCATACAGTCCGGTAGGTTACACCGTGCCCCCGCCAGCTGCAGGGGAAATTGAGTGGGGAGACCCAATGTACGCCAAGAAGAGGAGGGCTTACCTCCCCGCCGAGAGTCCTCGACCCCGGGTTCGGAGGAAACTTACCAGGCCCAGGGAGGACACTACCGCGACCCCTGCTACTTCCCCTGCAGTCCGGGCCGAGCCCCTCGAACCAGTCGTCAGGGCTATTCCGGCCATACAACGACCCACCTCGCCCGGGGAAGGAGAAGCCCGGAGAAAAGGGAAAAGGGTGATGGAGGAGTCCTCCGACTCGGAGGAGGAGGGGGCGACTGGACAGTACTCTCCTGTCTCCACTACCCGGGCACAAGGAGAGACGGCACCGGCCAACACCGACCGGTTACCCGGGTGGGAGGATTTCACCCCGCGGAGACAGGAGATCGATCTACACCTCCCGGTACCCCCATTCCGGATAACGGAGGAACACCCCTTGCAACCGATCGCCCACGCTTTGCACGTATGCACGCAGGAGCATCTGCAAATGCATAAGGCCCTGCGCGGGATATCGGTAGCTCTCCGGACCGGCCAGGTGGAGCGGTACCCCGACATGGTGCGGGATCTAGTCCAGGAGAATGCGGCAGTCCGGGCAAGCATCAACGAGGGGTCCCTCATCATCCTTTGGCAAGCCCGGGAAATCCAGCAGTTGGAGGAGGAACTGTCTAAGCAGCAGGGGTACGCTCGGCAGCACCTTTTCGGGCTCAGGAGATTCCTGTATGCACCCGGAGAGGCACAGCTGAAGGCTCAGCTGCTCGACGCCCAATTCCAGGCATCGGGATCGGACCTCCCAACCCGGATGGCGGCGTACATGAAGAAGGCCGCGGAAAGGATGGAAGGAGCCCCCCAGGAGATGAGAGGACTCATCGGAGAGATGGCCCGGACCTTTCCCGGGGAGGCACCTCCCCTGACGGTAGTAGAGGACACCCCCATCCAGGGTACCCCCGAAGTGACTAAGGAGGGCAGGGCAGAGGAGGAAGAGCATACCGATCCCGTGGCCATGGAGGAGCCAGTCCTGCCACCAAACCCGAGCCCGGAGAAGACCATGAGGGAGATGGGGCCTTGCACTCCCCGCAAGGACGCTCCCGGAGAGTATAGAGGCAAACCGGGGAGGCACAACCCCGGTGGAAGGAGAGGCTTCTCGGATAGCAGAGGAGGGTACCCGGGTAAAGGATCCTTCCCCCATTTCCCTGGTCCGGACTGTGGACCCCGAGGACAGGAGTCCTATTCCTGCCCAAGAGGCCACAATCCAACCAGGACAGGAAGGTGAGGCCGATACCCGACCAACCGGATTGGGAACAGAGGAGCCGCGGGCACCTCGCTGTCCGGGTTTAGCCGTCCCACCGGAGCCCTCTGACAGCGAGGTCCTCCCCAAGAAGGCGCTGACCGCGGAGGCCGTCCCCCTCATCCCCGAGGACTTGATCGAGGTCCCGGAGATCGGGGAGGCACTCCCGGACACCTCAGCCCCGATGCCTTCAGGGGACACTGAGATCCTTGGGAGTGAAGAGACCGCTCCAGTGCTCCAGGAGACGGGGAACGAGGAGGAGGAGGTCACCTCCCAAACCGGGTTGGGAGCGCAGAAGGTTGAGACCGCCGAGATCGCCGAGGTCGCAAGTAGGATGAGCGACGGGGAAGGACTAGGGCCGAGTTGATTGATGGCGGGTGCACTGGCCGAGGATAGGGTTAGATTTTAGTGCCTTTATGGCGAGTAAGAGGATGACGGCGCTAGAGTGTCGAGGCTAGATTTAGAAAGATTCCCTGGCACAGATTTTGTCCTCTCTCGGGATGCGGGGAGGACTGCTATTTAGCCGAGGGGAGGATACTCCTCGGGGTCTTTTTGTGCCTTTTGCGCACCTAATGCGATTTGCAAGCACGCCCTTTTCTCCATCCTCATTGTGTGTGCGTGTGTGTGTGTGTGAGGGGTGAGTTTGTGCAAACTTCCCTCTTTCCTGTCTTGTATGCTGCGCTGGGAGTATCGCGAAGTCCAGAAGGCCCTTGCTGTCCGGGCAAGAGATAACGGTTCCGTCTTTGAACGGAGAGTAGAAAGGAGGGTAGAGAAGCTGGTAGGAGAAGAGTGCGGCCAACGAACGGCACCTCTTACTTAGGGCACTGCCTAGTCTGTCCGTGCAGCTTCCAGGATTACAGCGGCTGGGAGAGATTCTTGCCGTTTAACCGACTCCCGAGGCTGCACTCGGTTGAGTCCCCCTGGTTGCTGAAGTCCGGGTAGGCGGGTTGGTTTATAGGTAATCGCGGTGAACTCCGGGTCAGTCGCACCACCCCCAGTCCAGTAACCCGGGATCTCCTAACCCGGGTAGTAAGTTGTGATAACCGGACCATAGGAGAACCGGATACCAACCTTTGTGACATGCGTGTGGATTTAGAGTCCAGGCGTAGAGGGAGGTATAAGGGAAGTTCCTAACAGGGTAAGGAGAGAGAGAGTCTCGGTGACCTTTCCGGTCACGTTAATCAACGGGAGAAGTGGCCTAATCCCCCCACTTATCTAAGTCCGGGAAAATCCCTCTGAGGTGAATACAGAGGCTAAATTAAACCACAAAGACTAAACACCCTCTCCTCTCCTGTCCGGGCAGCTCTTCCAGGACAGGATATAGGGCACAGAGGGGATAGGATAGTACCCGGATAGCACAAATCCGGGTTAGCTAACTGGTGGAAACTGTTGCGTTTGCACTTCACAGGATCTCCGTGGAACGAATACTCGGGTTCTTGTTTAGGAAACCTCTTTTACCGTGAAAAAGGGTTATCCGGGCACGAATCGGGAAAGCACGTTACGACACCAAGCACAAGGACTGGGAAGCCAGACACAAGCGTCATACAGCACAGCTCGTACACGCAACACAGACCGCGGCTCGCAAAGCGATGGAGGAATACAAGAGGGAGGTTCAGCTCATCACCGAGCACATCCAGGGGCAGGTGACCTCCCTTCAGAACCAGCTCGATGCACGGGATTTGGAACTACAGGCAGCCACGGAGAGGTCCAAAACCTTCGAAGAGCAGAGCACCCGGGACCGCGAGAGGATTGCTCGACTGGACCAACAGACAGTCGAGCTCGTGGCCAAATGCAAGGCCTTGACCGAGGAACTCACCGGTAAACCCTCGGCCCCGTCGACCAGCACCGTGGACATTACTGCACTACAACGGCAGCGTCAGGAGATTGACAATGCCAGGGAGAATTTCGAGGCCAATAAATTGGCATGGACAACCAACGCGGCCCGAGTAATTGCAGCCACATCATATCAAATGTTGTGGTCCGCACCACCCACATCCATGGAACCCCCCGCGGTATTCCTCGACCAATGCACAGGAGATGCACTGGTGGCACTGGAGCTCGAGGGCTCCGATCATAACTGGGGCAGCCAAGGAGAAGCCTTCCTGGGCGAGGACGAGGAGGAAGCACAGCCCCAAACTATGGTGGAGCCGGAGCTAACACAGCCTCGAAGCCACGCCCCTATGGACGACGACGACGAGGCATACGAGGGGCACACACACGCACAAACCGAGGACAGGGGGGGAGACACGAACTCCGGGGAGGATTTGTACCAGTTCTCGACACAGATAGGGGAGGAGAGAGTAGACATACCGGAAGGATTCACCGATCAGGAGCAAACACCGCATCAATCTCCACGGCAGCATGCCACGGCGAGTTCACCCCGTATCACCTCCCAGTCCTGTCACCACGGGTACAATATGAGTCTCCTGTAAGACAAAACGCCGATGGTACTTACCCATGGCCACGACGGGCAGAATCACCCATGACGCCCTCGAACCCCCTACCCACGTTTTCCCCGTTGCGAACGCGGCCATCTCCCCTGTCATTAGCACGACACAGGCAAATCCTCCTCCAACAAGAGGAACAGGAGGGTTGGAACATCGAGAACGCGGACGAGGACGGAGACGAGGCTACAGAGTCAATGCACTTTGTGTTGAAATATTTCCACGAGCATCCCGATCTCGCCGCGCATTATACAGATCCCGAGGCACAAGGCCGACAATGCCCAGCCTGCAACAGGACACTGGGAGGCACGGTGTTTGACGTATACACCCATGCACTCAATTTCCGTGGCAACCACGTCCTGGTACATCGAGCCGTGGCCGAGGCACTTCGAAGGATCCACAACGATGAAGAACCCCCTCGCAGCGGCCGGCAACTTCCCCGGGAACATGCCAGGCCGAACAAGAGGCCCGCCCCCACACGCCGTTGACACCGCAATTCGGGACGAATTGCACTCTGCGAAGGAGGGCAAAATGTTACCCGCCATAGCATGCGGGTATCATTACCGAAGACCAGGCCACGGGGAGACCATGGAGTTACAGCAGCCACGGGGCTCGAGGCCGAGGGTGCAGTGTCACAGATAGACAGGGCCACGAGGATTGAGACCACGGACGCAGAAGCAGTTAAGGCAACAACAGCGCAGCAAGATTAGGTTTTATTATAAATAGTGATAGAATTACACAAACACTAGTCGCAGTATCGCACGAGTAGTGATAGCCGTGAGTGCATTTCCGCAACACCTCTTGTAGCCATTCGGCAGTTTCACTAATGCAATGCAATACGGGCTCGGTCCAATTCTACGCTACTCTGTCTAGTCGCCGAACTCCCCCCCCCTGTCGCAACCCTTGCTAGCTCACCTTAGCTTACACCAACTTTTTCCCAACTCTAGCAAGTGTCACGAGCGCTAACTCTGCACATCCCCCACATGCACAAAGTTAGCTCTCCATACCAACCACCAAGCTCACCGCTTGGTTATCAATCCCTCCTACTCATGCAACCGGGACTCAACCCCTTCGTAGGTAGCCAATGGTTAGGTGCGGACTTCCACTTATGTCCAAGGCCCAACTTGGTGGCACTCCCATACCACGCGGCCTAACCGCACTTGGTGGTGTCTCCTCACCACCGCCCATGACCACCATGGTGACCCCAAGGCCACCAAGTAATCACAACGCCGGCGGTGAGACACCACCCCACATCGGTAGCACTCATGGTCCTCAATTTGCCTATATGAGTCCCCCCGTGGTGAAGCCCCAACACTAGCTCCCCCACCGGGACTCACCTTGTCCTTATGAGCCACCGTGGTGAAGCCCCAACACTAGCTCCACCCACCGTGCCTCATTTTGCACTTTGAGTCCCCATGGTGGAGCCCCAACACTAGCTCCACCCATTGGGACTCACCTTGGCTTGGGAGTCCCCATGGTGAGGCCCCAACACTAGCCACACCACTCGAGACTCCCACCTTGGTCACCACCAAGGCACCATGGGAGTGGGGAGGGAGACCAGCCCTCCCCATAGTATACTCTGTGGGATTCGGCAGCCCCCTGGTCCTAGGTGAAGGGCTGGACCCTCACACCTCTAAAGTTTGGAAGACCACCCAATCTCCCAATGCCTTAGCCGCTGGAAGGCCCCGGGAGACTTCCCGAACCTTCCAGGGCTCGTATCTACCTCGTCCCGCATCCAAACGCGACGAGCGACCACTCTATCGACATCTACTTGTCAAGCAGATGCCGATAGACACCTTACTTGCCTCATTCCGACAAGTATTGAGGGAGTTATGCCCCTCTGAAGATTCGGGAGTCCCGGGCCAGCTTCCCAGTCCAGCACTGTCCCTGGACAGCACTCCCTTTAGTCCCACAATCTTCCAACTCCCATAACTTTTAGCTCTCACCTCCAAATGAGGTGCTCCTTAGCATCCCGGAATCGTGGCAACATGAGCTTCCATAATCTCATGTCCATTCCCTCGTGGCTCCTAGTCTCCGTGGGTTAGAGGCGTCTCCAACGCCCGGGGTCCTCTCCCACACTAGGCCCACTTAGGTTCCCTTCACCTTGGCACCCCAAGGCCCGGGCGTCACTCCGGTGTCCCCCTTGGGCCCTTGGTGTTGCGGGCACTCCTCAAGGAGAGGTGCGCGACACTCACCCCCACCTAATGGAGTCGATGCCCTCATCGACTATACTTGTAGTCGGTCACACCAACTCTTGGGTTGCCATCCCCATTGGTGCAGCATTGTGTTTCACCGGCGCGACCCCACAATGCACTCTCAAACTTTGGCAAAGTCTCAAAGGTGTCGTCACTAGGTGGTCCGTTTAGAACCCTGGACTTCTTCCAAGGCAACTAAACTACTCTAGACCCACCTACTTTGAGACCCTCTTGGATTGCCCTTACCTTGGCTCTCCAAGTTAGGCTCCACTAGCCTAACACTTCTTCCTTGACTACTAGGCTGGACCTCAATGCTTCCACCAAGTTGTCTTGGTTGCAAACCCAAGATGGCTTTTACACCACGACTCGATCGCACGGGGTAATGCCAAGTTCCGCCCAACTCGGATCCCACTATCTCTTTCGAGGCATGGGTTCATGACTCCCATGCACTAGCTTGCACTAGTTTGTGGGAGTGGCGCTTTTATGAGCACGCGCCATTACCTTGTCCCCGCCCGGACAAGCCCAAGGCCAAGGGACTTCATGGTTTTATCCACTCTTTCTCCTAGCCTTGGTCCCCATTACTCGGCCTTCCCAACTCGGTTTCACATCTCTATTCCCCCTCTTCCACCAACTTAGCACAAGTACAAGACTAGGACTCCATCTCATACTCTTCTCTTTGCACACACCAAAGCCAAACTTTATTGCCAAATCCAAAGAACAAGTACAAGTGTTGTGGATCTACGCCCAAGCTACAAGTCATCCTCCCCACTACGGAGGTTGATGTCCTCATCAATGCCTACGTTGCTTCTTGTTGGAGCTCCTATTCTTCTCAAAGTTCTCCACCACCTCCTTAGCATTCACCATGTCCTTTGCCGCCACCCACGTTGCTTCTTTCTCGTGGTATCTCGCCACTTCACAAGGTATTCCTTGCTCTTGTTTTTGAGGTTCCTACTCTTGAGGATGGCCTCTACCTCATATTCCAAATGTTGTCCAACCAACTCTGGTGGTGGCCGAATCACTTGCTTGCGATCCGCCACAAGGTATCCTCCTTGAATGGCTTTAACAATGAAACATGGAATGTTGGATGCACTTTGATCTCGGGTGGTAGCTCCAACTTATACACATCTTTGAACACCCGTTCCACAATGGGAAACGGACCCGCAAACTTGGACATGAACTTTGGAGTGAGGCCTTCGGGCATGGTGAAGTTCTTCACATTCAACAACACCTTTTGTCCCACCTCATACTCCACTTCACGTCTTCCGGCATTGACTTGCTTCTCATAGCGCCTTCTTGCCTTATCCAACAACAACTTGGTTTTTTCCAACATATGTTCCCGCTTCTTGGCCAAGTCTTCACCATCTTGGTTGAACTCTAGTGTTGAATGTGCCCCTCGAGAGCTAAGTCGGCGAGGTTGGAGTGGCTCCACTCCATAGGCCACTTTGAAAGGTGACTCCTTAGTCGCCGAGTGTGTGGCCGCATTGTAATCGAACTCCGCCAACCCCACATAGTCTACCCAATCACGTTGGTCCGCACTCACAAAGTTCCTCAAGTATTGGTTCAAGACCCCATTCACCCTTTCGGTTTGCCCATCCTGTTTGGGGATGAAAGGCGAGTGCTAAATGTCAACTTGGTTCCCACCTTCCTAAAGAAGTGTCTCCAAAATGCACTTGTGAACTTTGGGTCTCGATCCGACACAATCACTCTTGGCAACCCGTGATGCTTCCACCATGCATCGAGAAAGATCTTGGCGGTCTCAAGCGCGATTTGTAGTTCCTCTAGTTGGCACCATATGAGCCAACTTGCTAAACCGATCCACCATCACTAAGATGGCATCATACCCTTGCGACTCGGGAAGGCTTGTGATGAAGTCCATAGACACACTATGCCAAGGACCCGGCGGAATTGGCAATGGTTGCAACAAGCCCGCTTGCTTTTGATATGAAGCCGGTTAAGTTGGCACTTCACACAAGTCTTCACAAAGTGGGTTATGTCATCTTTCATCCCCGGCCAATAGTACCTCCTTGACACCGTTGCAATGGTAGCCTTTTCTCCCTATGGCCGGCTATGGGACTATCATGTTCCTCCTTCAAAACCAACAATCTAAGCTTGCCTTGAGGAACATACACCCTACTTTGCTTATACTTGAGCAATCCATTCACCAACTTGATCTCCTTGAGCTTCTTGCCCTTCCTAAGATCACCAAGCATTTGTTGTGCCTCGGGGTCCTTCATGTACCCCTCTCTTATCCGCCGTTCCCAATTGCCTTCACCCTTATACATGAGCCGCAAGACTTGGGTGGTGCTCATGGCATGAAACTCTTCCTTTCTACTTAGCGCATCCGGCACCACATTGTCACGGCCCGGTTTGTGGATCAAGTCCACATTCATGAGCGCCAAGGTATCATGCCACCTCAATTGTTTGGCACTCATTTGTGCTTGTGTCTCAAAATACTTCAAAGACACATTATCGGTGTAGACCTTAGTCTTGTGCAACCCCAAGTAATGTTGCCATGTCTTCAAACAATGCACCACCGCAAAGAGCTCCTTCTCGTGAGTTGGCCATCTCCTTTGACACCCATCCAACTTCTTGCTCTCATAGGCAATTGGCCTACCATCTTGCATCAAAACGCCTCCAATGGCAAAGTCACTTGCATCTGTGTGGACCTCAAAGGGCTTATCAAACTCAGGGAACTTCAACACTGGTGGAGATGACAACTTGTTCTTGAGTTCCTCAAAGGCTTGGTAGCAAAATTCATCCCATACTTGGTTCACCCCTTTTTCAACAAGTCGGACAAAGGCTTGGCAATCTTAGAGAAGTTGCGTATGAAGCGGCGATAGTAGTTTGCTAGGCCAAGGAATGACCTAAGTCCCTTTTGTGTAGAAGGCCGCTTCCACTCTTGAATTGCCTTCACCTTCTTCATGTCCGGCTTGATTCCATCCCCGGTAACCACATGGCCCAAGAACTCCATCTCAAGTTGTGCAAACTCACTCTTTTCCCCATTAGCATAAAGCTTGTTGTCTCTAAGCTTCATGAGTACTGCCTCAAGGTGCCTTGCATGTTCCTCGGCCGTCTTGGAAAACACCAAGATGTCATCGATGTAGACAATCACAAAGTCATCCATTTCCTCTCGAAAGATGGTGTTCATAAGGGTTGTGAATGTTGAGGGTGCATTGCACAACCCAAAGGGCATCACAAGGAACTCATAAGACCCATACCTTGTGCGGCACGCGGTCTTTTCTACATCCGCATCCGCAATGCGGATTTGGTAGTAACCCGACTTCAAGTCTATGCGACTAAAGTACTTAGCTCCCGCCAATCTATCAAAGAGATCATCAATTCGAGGCAAAGGGTAGTTGTTCTTGATGGTCACCTTATTCAAGGCCCTATAATCAATGCACATCCTAAGCTTGCTGTCACATCCCTTTCCAAAGGATGCCCGAACACCGTGGTGAGCCGAGAGGACCCCGGGAGTGACGCCCCGGGCTTGGCAAGAGACAAGGTGAGGTGACCAAGGAGAGTCCCGAGCAAACAGCACGCAATGGCGTCGTGCTCGGGACGAACTTGGTGGCGTGTTTTACATGGTTGGAAACCTTGTTTGAGCACGCATCCATGGGTCCAAAGAACGCGCGATTTGGAGTTGTGAGTCATGAGATATGACTCTCCAAAGTTGGAGCGCGTTCCGGGACACTCCGGGACTCGGGAGTGTTGCCTTTCGGGACTCAAAATGTCCTCCCTCATGGATGGCGGCATGTTGCATGTCTTTGGAAAGCTCTGGACAAGAGCTTTCCAAAATGCTAAGGCTCGTGAAGAGCAAAACAATGCTTTGGGAGATATGGCTCTCCAAAGCATCGGGACTTCGGGACTCCGGGACTGCTGCCTCCCGGGACTCCCGAATGTTCAGAGGAGCATAGCTCCCTTATAGAAGCTCCGATTGGGACATGTGAGGAGTCTATCGACATCTACTCAAAGAGTAGATGTCGAAAATGGGCTTGCACGTCCCATTTGGATAACTGAGCTACAAGTTAGCCCGAGAAGAAGATACGGCCCGTTTTTGAGGCTAAGGCAAAAACGGGTGGTCTTCCAAAACAAAAGTGTGTCACGGAAGGCCCCTCAACACAAGAGGGGGGGGCCTACCGAAGACTCCAGAGAGTACTATGAGGAGGGGTGGTCTCCCTCCTCACTTGCACATGGTGCCTCGAGGAGCCGGGGTGGCTCGAAGGGGTGAGGCTTGGGATGGAGCCTCACTCCCGCACCTTGTGGAAAATGGAGAGTGCTTTGGAGCATCTCTAAACATGGGGTTGGGAAGTGTCCCTCTCCAAGTTAGTCCCCGTGATAAGTAGTGCCGGTTCCCGGGAGTGACCGGGAATGGCTCAAGAAGGTGAGGCATGGAAAGGAAGCCTCACTTCTACATCTTGGGCATTGTGGGATGCTCTTGAGCATCCCGCAACATTGGGTTGGAAAGAGTCCCGCTCCAAACTAGTCCCCGGGAAAACTAGTGCCGGATTCCGGGAGGATTTCGGCAAAGTCCCGAATGGGGTGAGAAACAAGAGTGGAAGGGGATGGTGGGAAGTTGGAAAATGGATAAGGGCGGTTAGCTCCGGGGTGATTAGTAGCACCCTTGGGAGCTTGGACATGTGTGGAAGGCCGCCCCGTGCCACCAAGTGGCATGCCCATGTGTTGGTGGGAGTTCCGGGTTGGCATACCCATGTGTTGGTGGGACTTCCGGGTAATGAGTACCGGATAATGAGTTATGGAGTCAAGGTGGGTTGGACACCTTGACTTAGAATGGTGCTAACATTGTATGTGTGGGGCACATGCAAGTGTTAGCAAAGTCGTGGCCGGTTGCTACCAACTAAGTGAGCCATGATTCCGCTACCAAGTAAGGCTCACTAAGAAAAAGAAGAGTTGGAGTAATTAGGGTCGCGACACTTGCCATCCTTCTTGTCCACAAAGAGGACCGGTGCACCATATGGTGACTTGCTTGGTCTCACATAACCCCTTTCCAACAAGTCGTTTAGTTGCTTCTTTAGCTCCATCTACTCTTTTTGGTTTAACCGATAAGGTGCCTTAGAAGGTGGCTCAGCTCCAGGTAGCACCTCGATCTTGTGATCCACTTCTCTTCTTGGGGGTAGCTCTTTGGGTAACTCATTGGTAAGCACATCCTTGTACTTGGCCAACACCTCTTGAATTACTTTGGGAAGTGGTTGTTGCACCCCCTTCCCCTCATGCCCAAGTTGCTCTTCACGAGCCATCACCACAAATTGATGTTCCAACATTTGGTCTAAAGTGACCAAGTTTAATTTGCCCCCCGCTATTGAAGGGCCACGAGTTAACTTCAACACTAACTCCTTGCCATCACGGCGCACCACTAATCGTCTTTGGCTTGCGCCTCACATCCACTGTGTGCGCCTCAAAGAAGGTATCCCCTAAGATGAGGTCTACCTCATCCATCTCACATAATGTGAAATTCTCAACAAACTCCAATGTCCCACACTTCAAGGTCACTTGCAACGCCACTTCCTCCGTCTTGTGCGGTTCGCCCTTGCAAAACGCACATTGATGGGCTTGCTTGCCTTTTGCAGTGGCAAGCCCAACTCCCTTGCTAGTTTGGGACTCATGAAGGAGTGCGTTGCCCCGTATCAACCAAACATGAGACATCTTTGTCCTTCACTTGGGCCTCAAGAAACAAGAGGCCCGGCCTTGGCTTGAGGCTACTTGCCTTGGCCACAAAACCTCCTTCTAGTATGCGGTCTTCAACACAAGCAAGACTTGCAATGGTACTCACCTTCTTGTCGGGGCACTCCGCAATGAAGTGGCCAATCTTGCCACAACCATGGCACCTCTTGGCCTTGGTGTCATCACCTTTGTCTCCCCCTTTAGATGGCTTTCCCCCTTGGTGTTCCCTTTTGTTAGAGGCTCCACCATCCACTTGTCCCTTGTGTTTGTTGCCAAAGCCAAACTTCTTGCGCTCTTTGCCTCGAGCCGCATTCCTATTTCATCCGCTTTGTTGAGAGGGGCCACTTGACTTCCTCTCGGGTCCATCAGCCTCAATCCTTTCAACAATCTTGATGATGCCCGCCACATCCTCAGGAAGTTTTGGGAACTTGAACAAGGCATCCACCACCCACTTTTGAAGCCCACCCAAAAAGATGCACTTCTTAGAGAACTCATCCATCTTGGGTGTGGCATTCATTTGGGCATTGAAGTCACGCACATAGGCCTTGAGAGACCCGGTGTGCCTCATTTGCACCAAGTTCATGCCTTCCTCAACTCCCGATACTACGGTGTGAAGCGTTCACTCAACAAGTCTTTGAAGCCACCCCAAGTCAAGTTTGCCACCAACTCCGGCTCTTGCTCCTTTTTGCTTGTCCACCATTGAAGAGCATGATCCTTGAGAAATGTCACCGCAATGGAAACCTTGTCTTCCTCATCTGGCTTTTGGACATCATAGTAGTTATCCATCTCAAGAAGGAATTCCTTCACCTTCCTTGCCTTACCAAGTCCGAGAAGGTGCTTGGCATGTTTACCTTAGCCAACTTTTTGGTGGAAGATGAAGGTCGGGAGCCTTGCATCATGAGGTGTTCAATCAACCTCTCTTGGCGATCCCTTTCTTCCTTCCCGCTTGAGCTCTTGATTCACGGAGTCCATGAACTCAAGCATTCTCATTTGGAAAGCCAATTGAGGATCTTGTTTTTCCACCCCTTGGGAAGACTCTAGGCGTCTCGACCTAGAGCGCTCCTCTTCACCCAAGGGCACCTCTTGAAGTGACAATTCCATTTGCTCATTGCCCTCACTAGTGGCGGCTTGCTCATTGGAGTCATGAGAATGAGCCTCACTTGTAGGATCGGGGTCTTTGTTCCCCCTCGTGCGTGGCCGCTTGGAAGCTCCGGGCTCATCACCCTCAATGGTCTTCTTCTTGCCCATTGCTCCTCACAACTTTGCACTTGGGTACTAAAAGCCCGCTCGATACCAAGTGTCGCAACCCTTGCTAGCTCACCTTAGCTTACACCAACTTTTTCCCAACTCTAGCAAGTGTCACGAGCGCTAACTCGCACATCATCCCCACATGCACAAAGTTAGCTCTCCATACCAACCACCAAGCTCACCGCTTGGTTATCAATCCCTCCTACTCATGCAACCGGGACTCAACCCCTTCGTAGGTAGCCAATGGTTAGGTGCGGACTTCCACTTATGTCCAAGGCCCAACTTGGTGGCACTCCCATACCACGCGGCCTAACCGCACTTGGTGGTGTCTCCTCACCACCGCCTATGACCACCATGGTGACCCAAAGGCCACCAAGTAATCACAACGCCGGTGGTGAGACACCACCCCACATCGGTAGCACTCATGGTCCTCATTTTGCCTATATGAGTCCCCGTGGTGAAGCCCCAACACTAGCTCCCCCACCGGGACTCACCTTATCCTTATGAGCCACCGTGGTGAAGCCCCAACACTAGCTCCACCCACCGTGTCTCATTTTGCACTTTGAGTCCCCATGGTGGAGCCCCAACACTAGCTCCACCCATTGGGACTCACCTTGGCTTGGGAGTCCCCATGGTGAGGCCCCAACACTAGCCACACCACTCGAGACTCCCACCTTGGTCACCACCAAGGCACCATGGGAGTGGGGAGGGAGACCAGCCCTCCCCATAGTATACTCTGTGGGATTCGGCAGCCCCCAGGTCCTAGGTGAAGGGCTGGACCCTCACACCTCTTAGTTTTGGAAGACCACCCAATCTCCCAATGCCTTAGCCGCTGGAAGGCCCCGGGAGACTTCCCGAACCTTCCAGGGCTCGTATCTACCTCGTCCCGCATCCAAACGCGACGAGCGACCACTCTATCGACATCTACTTGTCAAGCAGATGCCGATAGACACCTTACTTGCCTCATTCCGACAAGTATTGAGGGAGTTATGCCCCTCTGAAGATTCGGGAGTCCCGGGCCAGCTTCCCAGTCCAGCACTGTCCCTGGACAGCACTCCCTTTAGTCCCACAATCTTCCAACTCCCATAACTTTTAGCTCTCACCTCCAAATGAGGTGCTCCTTAGCATCCCGGAATCGTGGCAACATGAGCTTCCATAATCTCATGTCCATTCCCTCGTGGCTCCTAGTCTCCGTGGGTTAGAGGCGTCTCCAACGCCCGGGGTCCTCTCCCACACTAGGCCCACTTAGGTTCCCTTCACCTTGGCACCCCAAGGCCCGGGCGTCACTCCGGTGTCCCCCTTGGGCCCTTGGTGTTGCGGGCACTCCTCAAGGAGAGGTGCGCGACACCCCCCCTCTCTATTCTTCCGCTCTAACACCAGTGTACGCCGAGGCCCGTGGCAATCCTCGGATCAAGTGTGTCTCAGGAGGACGAACACGCCGTGGTTGTGTGTAACCATTTCCTCAGCCCCTTGCTGCGCCACGGAGAAACTGAGCCATGGACCAGGACGAGGAGTGAGCACACCGATCAGAGAAGCCCCGCCGCGAGTGTAACCCTGGGCCGCAGTCGGTACAAGACACCTCCCTCGCCCCTGTAGGTTGACACCCGATCGGTACTAATCACTGAAGTGATTACGAGTGTAGTCAACGACTACAGTAGTCCGGCCTAAACCCGGAGATAACCTTCTGGTGATACCCACGGGTATCCCCAACGCCGGGTCCCAAGTATACACTGTTCCCCGGGGTAACCCTGGTAGAAGGCCACCCCTCGGTCTTCTCCTACTCCTGACCCTTCTTCCTCCCCCTTTCCCGTACCTCGGACACCTCCATACCGTGACCCCGGCTAACAGTCTTGCTGTTCAATTTTTAGGGTTAATTAACCGAGAACTGCCACTTTCTTTGATGGGTTTCTTTGATGGGATTTTTAGCAGGATGTGTCTGAGGTTTGTGCATCCCGAATACCAAACAGACAAGAAGTGGACACAGTGCTCAAGATTGCTGAGCGAGTGGAAAGGATTGAGAGTCTCATGAAGTTGTTGGGAGCTGAAATTATCGTAAGCAGAAACGGGAGGCAGGCTGCGTCATTTGCTCGGGACAACGCTCGGAAGGAAGTGGAGGGATACGAGAAATCCCTCGACCTCTGCAACGACCAGTTGGCGTTCCTCAAGGCCAGTACAGATCCTGAAGCAGAGACTCGGCTTTGGTGTGCCGAACAGATGAAGACCAACAACATGTGCAAGTTGTCGAAGGCACAAGAGGAGCTAAACGCGAAGGAGGCTGAGTTCGTGGCCGTAGATTCCCGGATGCGCTTACAGCAGAAGCAGTTAGCCATCTTCACCGACGAAGCTGCAGTGCTGAAGTTTGGTGGCCGACCATCAGCCATGCATCCCTGGCCTGGAGTTTATCCTTCTAAGTCAGCCCTTGTTAGTGAGGAAGGGGAAGATCACACTAAGTACATTGCAATCACAGTTTGTAGTTTGTGTGAATTCCCCTTCCCTAATTACGATATTATTGTAGCTAGTTGTCTCCACCTCTACCACCCGTGGTGTGCTCTTGCTACATTTGGGAAAGGGGGAGGTTGTGTCCAGTATAAGTGTTTCCACGGTTGTGATTATGCATGGCTGCAGAGTTTTGGGTGGCCGATTGATTCTGCTAAGGCACAGGAGTACCAAGACTTGGAGGAAGGGCGTTGGTTGCAGGACCGAGAAGTCCTTACTCTTAGCGGGGGAGAAAGAAGGAAGGTACCAGATTCACGTATGTAGCTGTCTCTTCCACTAATGTGTACACAAAGTATACATGTAGTTGAGTAAGTGTGTTTGCCATTGGCTTCAGGAGTACTGTCGGTTAGGGTGTGTGTGTCGTTAATACTCTAAGTTGATCCGTCAATTGAATCCAACTCTGCTTTTGTACTACAGTTACACTTCATGCAACCTCAATGAGTTCTTGATGGTTGTCATTGTACACTTTCTTTGACTGTTGTAGTACTTAAGGTGATAAGTGTTTGTAATATGGTAATACTGGGTCTGATGAGTGTACTACTCGTTCTTTAAATTGTAGTCTTTGAGTATACAAAGTTTACAGGTGTGTACTCTTTATACTTAGGTAATGTACTTTGTGTAATGTCCCACTACTTTAGCTACATATGGCCACCGTCCAGAGTACATAATGCAGTACTTATCAGGTGATAATTGTGATAGTTTATGTACAATATGGAGTGCTTTTCAGTATGACCCAGGATACTACGATGAGCCATTTTCTCTTCTCTTACTTAGTAGTATTTTGGCTCATGCACTTTGTACTAACTTCTCCACTACCGAGGGGTACCCTGTTCTGGTGTTTTGCTCGTAGAGGAGGATGATAATTCGAGCCCCAGCAACAAGGGCGGTAACGAGAAGGGAGCATTACATGATGAGGAGGCCAGTTCTTCGGACAAAGAGGACAACCTCAACGTGGGCACAGTGAGCAAAGACAACGCCAGGAGGGACTCCGATGCATCGGAAGATCCGAGCACGCTTATCAAGGAAGCGGAAACGAGGAAGTCTATATCCCATGCTGACGTTGGGCCAAGCGATGGAGCTATCGAGAAGGGGAAGAGACCAATGGCTGCGCCGGTGCGGCCGAGACAGCTTGCAGCACCCGCTACTACAGCAAAGCGTCAGATAGAGAAGGCGTCTACAAAGTTCCTCTCCACGAAGAAGCAGAAGGTTGCAGACGGCAGGCCTTCCGCTTATGGAGGTAATATCCCTATTCAAGGTAGTTATCAACGTTTGTAGTTGAAATTATGTGGATGCCATTTGATGTGGACTTTGCACTAACACGATTGGCATTCTCATTTTGCAGGGTTGCTAAAGGGTATACCTCAGAGTGACTCCTAATCGAATGAAGATACGGCCTCTTCTAAAAACAATGACGAATTGGGGGACGAAGAGGAAGACGACGACGGTGGCAACTCCCCCGATGCTCCATCCTCACCGCACGCGTCCTCACCGCCCGTGCTTGCAGGAAACTTGAACGAGTTAACCCATGCCCACGTAGGTAAGAAGAGCGCGACATCCTGGGCGTTGGCTTCGGAGGTGACATCAGATGGAGAAGGCTTCGAGGACGACGAGGAATCTAAGGAAGGGGTCGCGCACGGGACAACAAAGAAGGCGGCAGTAGAAGAGACGGCCGTGGTAATTGAGGATAACAGCCCGAGCAAAGAGGCGGAAGAACCAGAAGGGGATGACGAGGAAGAATCTGAGGAGCAGCTTGACGCCGAAGGTGACGACCTGTGTGATGAAGTACAGGGCGAGGAAGGTGGATCGCCATTGAAGGGCGCTGAAGCCTCTCCGCCCATGGAGATACCCGAGGGGAAGGAGACAGATCCTGCTCCGATGGACGAGGAGGTACCCACGAAGGCCACTGCTGGAGGGAAGGGGCCAGATCCTGCTCCGCTGGACGAGGAGGTAGCCACGAAGGCCACTGCTGGAGGGAAGGAGCCAAATCCTGCTCCGATAAACAAGGAGGGATCCAAGAAGGCCAGCGCTAGAGGGAAGGACAATGATCCTGCTCCGATGGAGACAGAGGAGGTTGAAGTAAGGGAGGCAGTTGAATTTAAGGTGGTTCACAGGTCACCGGGGAAGACTTTGACAGGGACATTGACGACGCACTCACCTCCCTAGCCGAGGAAAATTCCGCCTGTTCCCAAGTTTGATGAGTCGGGTAAGGGCGGACCTTCATCGGCAATGCTAGCTTTACCACAGATTGCATCATCTCCCAAGGAATTGATGGTCAAGTCTTCGCCACGACTTGTATATGCCATGCGTGCGCCGGCAACTACAGGTAGGCCAATTATCGGGGCCCGACGTGCAATTGTAATGGCAGAGGAGGAACCAGCAAGTGAGCTCCAACAACCAGCAGCCCTAGCCATAGAACCAGCAGCAAAAGGCAAAGGCACCCTGAAGGGCAAGTCTGCACCCGCACCCGTCGTGGAAGAGGAGAAAGACGAGGAGGAGGACGAGGAGGACTCCGGGGGCTGCGGCGGTGACGCACATGAAGTCCTGATGGATGGTGAGGAAGAGGTCGTGAAGGTCTACCCAGGACCTTCTCAAGAGGGAGAGAAGTCCGAGTCTTCACCTCTACTTGCTGGGAAGGGCCAGAAAATGAAGACAATGGCGGGTCTCATCAAACCGGCTGTGGGGACTGCGAAGAAGATTGCGGTACGAAAAAAGAAGGGAGTGAAGCGGAACACCTAGTCTGGATGTGATTATTGTGGTACACACAATTGCAAGTTTTGCATGTATGACTTTTTTTTATTAATTAAATAACTAGTCCCTCCTACATGCAATGCAGGACCATTGGTTTAATCCCAAAGACATTTCACGAGGACTGGAGAAATTGCCAATTCAGTAGTTGTGCACAGGGATGGCAATCCCTCCATGCCGTTTTTACCTATGTGCCCGAGTGTTCTTTTTGTGTATGTTGTAGTTAACAATGCTAGAGAGAAGCGATTGTAAGTGTTATGGGCGAGGATTGCTTGAATTGCAAAGATTCATGTTCTTTGTATGGCAAAGAATGGTGGGAATCTGTTTACACCGAGATGGAAGAGGCGAGGGCTAATTGGATTCGGCAGATACGCATGAGCCCGATTCTGAATTGATGTTATGTTTGTGGGATTTTTTTTGGTATCTTTTCCCAAAATTCATGCTCCCAATGATGTTGCAGAAGTACCAGAGTGAGGCTCGAACCACATTTTGTCAACCTGGCGAGGGCTGTTACTGCGCAAACTCATGTCTCACCTGGCATCCCAAAGACGGTTCTAGAGTGTGTAATGGACACTTTGCACGAAGTTTTATTTATGAGTGCAATCTCACATGCTTCTGTGAGTTGTCGTGTAGTAACAGGGTGGTCCAAAGAGGGATGACGAAAAGGGTTGAAATGTTCTGGAGGGGCGAAAGGGATGGGGAGTTAGGACTCTCGAGCCGGTTCCAAGTGGTTTATTTCTTTTTGAGTATGTAGGTCAAGTTTGTACAAATTCAAAGTCATTACAGAGGGAGAAGGATGGTACTAGGACGTATTGGTACACACTTAGCTTAGACCTTGTATTTGGAAGGCGACGGCGACGAATGACCGAGATGCGTTGTGCTTGGATGGCACACTGTATGGAAATGTGGCACGGTTTGTGAATCATAGGTGCGAAGATGCCAACCTCGTTGATGTGCCCGTGAAAATCAACTTCGAAGACCCTTACAACTATCACGTGGCTTTCTTCGCAAAACGAAATATTCGTGCTCTTGAGGAGTTGGCTTGGGTAAGATCTTTAAGACTGGCAATATTGGAATCACTATCATAATTTTTTGGGTTCAAGTATTTGGGTTGTATGTAAGCTTTTTTGAACCGCGAACTTCTATCTTGCAGGATTACGGAGAGGAGTTTTTTTTAGGGCCGAGTAGCAATCCGTGCTTGTGCGGAAGTGCTCGGTGTCGGGCTACTGCTTGGATGAAGCTTAAACGTCGCCACAGATAGTCCACGGTACCTTAGACCGTCCACAGTATACATATAACGCCAAGGTCAAACATGTGACTACTGTAGTAACTTAAATACGCATTTATTCCTTGCATTTCTGTACATATTTTAATAAAGGTTAGATTCAGCACTGGAGGACTCGAAGGGATGCTTGGGCTAATCTATGCTGGTATAGGGAGAACATTTTGGGTGGCTCTTTCTGTGGTTCTTACGCTTCCTGTGGCCATGGCTCTTGCGAAGGCCCTGAATTCTACTGCTGGGAATCTCGTTTCTATTTGAGAAGTTGTTGATACAAATGAATGAACAACGTGCAGTGTCATTTTGTAATTTTTGCGGTTTTGTTTTATGTTGGAAATGAGTACCTTATTAAGTCTCCTCATGGTAGCAACAATAAGCTGGCTATTTTCTGCCTTGCATTTATTTTGGATCAATAACAGTCCGTGCAGATCGCAACATGAGCAGGAGCAAGCTTATTTGTAAATATTGGATATGTGCTTCCTTGTGCGAGAGTTTTGGTAATTGCGAGAGTTTTGTAAATACTGGATAATGTGTACATTGGATAATTAGTTCTATAGGAGCGAAGTAAATCCCTGTCTTAGAGGTGTCCCATAGCAAATAAGGAGCAATCCATTACTGTGCCCATACACGTTGTAGACTTTGGTAAACATCAAATCTTACATTAGGAAGTACATTAAGTACTACAAACAGTGGGCGAAGTACTATCCATAGTGAATAATGATCAAATGTACATGTTCTCCGGGTCCTTAAGGTACCAAAAAGGTAGGCAAAAGTTGAGCGTGATTACAATCACATTCAAGGGTTATCTCCTGCCCACCAATCTGCTAAGGACTGTGAGATGATAGACTGAACCTCTTCTGTCATCTTATACACAACATCGTTACCTCTAACCCGATACGGTGCTAACCGCATGGGAAACTTAAAGGCCCTCACAAGATGAGAGTATACATGCACTAAAGGACTTGCATCAAGTAACACGTAACTGTTGTGCGACCTACCATATTTTTGATAATAGTAGCCCTGAATAATAGAATCTCCCACATGGTAATCTCCCCCCCCCCCATGCATCTTGCAAATCTTGCTGCAACTCTAACTTCGATCGTGTACATTGAAGTATATAAAACTCCACACCTTCATCGTTCCTTTCAAGAGCTGGTATCATGAAGTTGTCGCCAATCTCGACGTCGTCGACGAGGTCAACATCTGTTCCACCATGCGGCCACCTCTGGGAATCTTTAGGTGGTTCATTCCCTTCGTTCGCGTCAAGTATGTGGTGGAGCGCTCCCACATCTTCTGGCTCCAGGTGCACAACACGCCAAGGTCGAACATGTGATTCTTTGCTGCCGCATAGCGGCTCGATCTGTTGAATACAAGGGGCACAAAAACAAGAAAGATTGCGAGCCAATAAAAGCGTAGGATCAGTCAAAGAGGGGCCGATGATCGAATGGAATTTGCTTGAACCACGAATGGTTTCACAATTCCAACCGATGGACCGATCGACATCCCCTACGGCTATATGCCAGAATTCCCTGTTGATCGGCACCTCCCTTGATTGATCATACGCAGATAAGACACGATGAGAGAATCTAGTTTTCAGAAAGTCTACAGAGTGTTTGGCATTCGACAGTTCATCTTCTGGGTGCTGAATCTGGTGTGTCCGAAGTGCCCGCTTAACCACAGCTCCTGCTCCGTCCCACTCACCTGTAAATTTAGACAATATATATAGAGTAAATATGCATGCAATCCGTTTCAAATGAAGTGCATGAAAGAAACCGAACTCTTGGGAAATGTAATACCTTTGCCATGGCCGGAGCCAAAGTAATTCAGTAGCATTGTAGCCCCCTGTAAGACTAGCATATCAAGCCACAAAATACATAGGTCTCGCACTTTTGAATTGTGATGCACATCCATCACTAAAAACCCAATGGTCACCGGTTTCTCACCTTGACTCAACACCCAATTCAATGCAACATCAAACAATCTTTGAACAAACAAACTATCATGCATCTTATCATCGGAGATATAATAATGAGTATGTTTGACAAAACCACCTTCTTCACCATCCTCTGTAGGTGGAGCTCTAATGAGGTAATATGGACCGAGAATGGTGACACTAGAAGAATGCCAATGCATACTTTGGATCTCATTACGAATTGCGAAGGTGTAATTCAAGTGAAATCAATATGTGAAATCAATACATCGTGGGGACATTCATCATCATTTTCTGCACTCTTCGTCCCTGCTGCGCCACAAAGTTGTGGGTTATGAAAGCGATACCGTTTCCTCTAGGTACGTGGCGAACTCACCGGGCCGTTTCCTTGTATACTTTGGATGCGTTTTTTCGGACGTCCATCAACCACCGCTATTGTAACATAATCAAAACACTTCCATTTCACGGTCAAGTCGGTAGCAATGAGATACCTCATCCGGAATGAATTTAGCCTCTTTACCCTGCAATCCTTACAACTACCCATTACACACTCAAGATTGTGCCACTTATCAAGCTCACCTTTTGGACAAACACAGGCCAACCATAACTGAGTTAAACGTTCAAAAACATGAGTATGGGCATGACAATTCCCCACCTCAGTATTGCACACCTCACATGAACAAGTGCATCCACTTCGAGCATGTAACCCTCTCATTGAATCTCTAAGAGCATTCAAGCCCTCCCTCATTAAGTCCATCTCCACATAATACATACAACAACACGTGTTTTGGTCTTTTAAAGTTTACACATACCATGGTTTCAGCTTCTCAAAGGCCCGCAATTTGATCCTGCATTCAGGATGACTCTCTTTGAATCTTAAAAATAACTGAGTCTGTCACACAAAAAACAAACTACCTTCAGTACTCCAGCTGCATATCCATAGTATCCGCGATACAACATTACACTCAATCGTACATTAGTACTATAGAAGGTACTCATAACCAAGCAGACAAGCCGTAGAAGTACCCTCGATCAAGTTGAAGTACCAAAAGAAGGCTACCCATCGGACTAATTTAGGCATAGTTTCTGATATCAAAGGAACCAAGTAGTACTAAATAGGAAGTCTCACCATTTTTGGGTACTGTCAAGACTACCTAATATGCACTAAACTTTACACCAAGCCTACTAGTAGTGTCACGACTACTAACATGCACTAAACTGTACTACACCAAACCGGTCCCGGTAGTATCAAAGACTACCTAACATGCACTAAAATGTCCAAAAGCGTATTTGTGGTATACTATCCAGAAAGTAGACTTGTACTTAATCCTCTTCGACAAGGTACTCCGTGCACAATTGCAGTTGCTATCAGTGGTCAAACTACCGTAGAGTAGCACATGACTACCAGCGAACACTTCTCAAATCTAGCAGACGTACCTGTAAGAAAGCATGCTCGGAACTACAACATGGAATCTAAATATAATTGAGTAAGCATTCGCGATTATACCAAGGACAATGACCATTACATGGCATGATTCTTCGTACTACATAAAGAAACTTTACAATATTCTGTATCAGGGCTTTTAGATTGCAAACCCTAAAGCAAAGACAAGTCACATTACATGACAGCAGAGGTGTAATGTCATGAACCCCAATTCCGTTAAAATGGCATTATTCCGGTAAAATGGCACACCTCAATTTTCTGAACTTTAGTTCAAAAACCATGTGATATAACAGAATTTTAAGGTGTTATTAGGGAAAATGAGTGACAATGTATATAAAAAGTGATATTACCAAAAAAATTGTGATATTGCGAGAATATACCATTTTATATGAGCGCAAATGTAAGATCTAGTGTGACAAAATGGCACATGGCATAGTGCCATTTTAACGAGAATTGGGGTTCATGGCTCTAAACATAAAAGTACACAGTCCTCCACCCTCAAGTAGCAAGAATTACAAACAAAAGCATACCCTAAAGCGCAAGTATAAACTCGCCGCTCCGGCAACTTCTAACTGCATTTGTATTCAACCGAGACGAAGAGCGTCAAGCAAGAAAGCGTGATCAATAATTGTAGCAAAACGACTATCAAATCACCTTGACATAATGATTACGAGGAACTACCACCTCGTGTTCTACGAGAATACATGCGGTAGAAAAAGTATCACTGTGTTTACGTTAGGAAATGTGTAGCGTGAACATCGTAAGTGTTTGGTCCAACCCGCCGCCGCGTGACATCCTTTTGTTCGGCGAAGCGGGATTGATCGTGCCACCAACTCTTCACAACTCCTTTCACCACTCTTGTCAAGCCAGGCCGCTTCGCTCTTTCTAGAATTGCAAAGTCTCGTTTCTCAAATGGGTTAACAATGTCAAATTCGCCCCTCCGTGAGAACAACGATAATATTTCGGGGGTGTACCTGTGCAATAAAACATGCGGCAGAAGGTATTTTAGGGTTAGCAGTTGACGGCAAATCCTAAACTCCGGCCGAACCTACTCTGACTAGTCGATTTACGATTTAGGAAGCTTAAGAACCTCGATTCCCAGTCTAGATTATTTAACTCCTGGAGCAATAATTGCAGAGTCTGAATGAAGCTTTACATCTGGTGCCGCTACTGAAATGAGGGCCTTTACGGTGATGCCCAAAAGCACACAGAACCTAATCCTCAGCTCCGAGTATCAGAGCAACAATTGCATAATTCAAAAAAGAGTTCAAAAGAGCAAAACAGCAGATGTACCTGAAGAACACGGGACAGAACACGCTGCCCTTGGGTGCCTTCACTAACTGCAGCGTCGAGGAGCGCTCCCTTGCGTGCTAACAAGGATTTCGAATGTGCTCCTTTCACAAGTTGAAGTTCAGTCCTGTAACTCTCCAAGAAAATGTAAATGCACTTCGTCTCAGCAGGTCGGGGGTAGTATTCAGGAAGGGACGGCCAAATCGAGTTGTCATTTAAAACGCCCTCTAAAACATCTCGCTTGGCCTCCACAGACTCACAAGGCGCCAGCAATTCCTGGATTGTCTTCGATATCTTGTTCGAAAGACGATTGCGGCTCCGCGAGAAATGCGATTGCGAATAAAACCCTTCGACCGCTCGCTGTAACTCCATTCTGGATGCACCAGCCTCCTCCAACCTCTCACGCCTTGCTCGTTGTCGAAGTTTCGCTGCCTCATTCCTAACTAATCGATCGACTTCAGCTTCTACAGCTCTATCTAATCGACCCTCTCGGGCGGGCGTTTCACACCTCCCCTTGTCCCAACGCATGCCGAGTGTTCCCCATTGTGTCTGGACTTGAGACAACAAAAGTAGACCCTAAACCGCGGTGCACACGATCATTTGGAATTCACTACCCCTTCCGATCTGCGACCCGACCCGGTGAGTTCGTAGCTTGACCCGAGACTCGAGAGGCAACGGGAATTAAAATTGCGATTGCAGAAACCCTCGGATCTCGAATTGTAAAGGCAAAAAACAGCGATCGCAAAAACCCTCGCTGAACAAACGGGAACAACGGAGAGAGACGAAGTGCCACCGAATCCTTCTTCGATCGCGCCGTCGTTACCCAGTACCATCAATAAGCCAGTCGTCATCGCAATTATGGTGGGGCACTTTTTTGGCATCGCATCACAATGTCACTGGCGGTGGCATCATCAAATATCGACCAATGCGGTGCGGCTACGGAAACTACTAAACAAAAACCCCAAGAGGATCCTTGGTACCAAACAATACGAACTTGATGGATGTTTACCTCCCTACAAAGGACGTATACACACTCCAAATTAAATGACAATTTCAGCACCCCGCCAAGATCACGGTCCATAAACCCTCGGAAGTCAAAAAAATTCAAACAAATTTAGTTTAGGCGACAATATGGACCGTTGTAATTTTAGTACTTTGACCGCATTTTGTCCACAACTCATAGAGAAGCTAACATGGGGCATTAGAGTTTATGGAAGCCTATAGTGTGCTCTTTATAAAAACCCCGTTCACTATGGTATTTAGGTTTATAATTTGCAAGATATTAGTACTTTTGTGGCTTTTCCATGAGAAAATATGAGTACTTCAAATTGGGGAAAAGTACTCTTTTCTTATAGATCTAAATGGGTGTCAAGAAAATAACACTTGGAGGTTGAAGAAATTGCTCCCTACATTGACAAACTACCAAGAAAATTATTCATTAGCCAAATGAATCAACTACAAGAACACTTGAAGTGAAGAATTCCTGAAGCGCAATTGTGACCCGTACTTTTTGAGCCACCCTCTTTGTGCTTTCACCCCTTATTATATCAATTTCAACCACCATCAAAGCGTAAATTGGCATTCGGAATTATGTCCCAAGTCTTATTTACATATCCACACATGTGGAATTTAACTACGTATTTATATAATGGTTCCACCAACTCCCAAATAATTTCAATACCTAGGTTAAGTGTTAGGAGCTTCTTTTTTCTATTATAGCCAAAACTAAGTATAAAAAACTAAATAAAGAGGGGGAGGGGACAAATTTAACACTTTGACTAGCTAATTATGACCCTATCCAAATCATCATGGTGATATCAAATAAATTGTGGTAGGAATGCATCTATAGGTAATCTTTTATTCGCAAGTACTTTAAATAGCAAAACTTTGAATAATCAAGGGAATATAGATATGAAGAGAGAGAAAATGATTTTAACACTTGCGTCGACAAGTAATGACCTTGTAAAAATTATAGAATCATAAGATTTCTTGTAAGAAAAAAGTACCTATAGATCATGATTTACATGATTTACATTGACTTACATTGACTTGATTTAATGAATTACATTAACGAACAATCACTCTTTTACAATTGGAATTTTTTAGTGACTAGTTTGTATGACTCAACAAGTTTTGCGGCACTAGCTTCACGGACGTCACCACACAAGCATAGTTGACTTCATCTTGATAGCGGCTCTGAGACTTATAGATATACGAAGCGATAAATTTTCTTCCATGATCCCCCATGCAGGATTGATCATCCTCTTTTAATGTCAACGTAACAATTATTATCTTAAGAGATGCGAAGTGCCGAAGTCCTTCGTGAGTCTCTTAGGGCTTGTTCGCACCTAGCCTTTGCAAAGAGCGTGGATAAAAATTTAACACCCCCACAATTTGGGGAGGAATACCTTTTTTGAGGAAGGTGTCATCAATGAGGTTTGTAAAGGTGTAATCAATAGTGAGGGGATTACGTAATGGCCCCTCAAGTGGGACAATACATAAGACCACTCTTAAGCGAGGAGAATTTGAGAATCTTTCCAATATTGGTGCTCCCATAAGTATTGCCTACTATTGCTCAAATCTCTTTTATCTCCTAGATGTTTACTAATACCCTACTCTTTAAAGTGTGCCATGTGGACATCCATGTAGGATTGGTAATTATTAATGAATGTAGGTGAGAACAAACACTTTTTAATAGAGTTAAGACCCCCTCCTAAGACCTCCTCTAAGGCCAGGTGCGAACAGGCTTGACATGTGGCGGACCATACAAACTGGCCTTCTAGCCATTTCGATGTCGCATATTAAATGCATGTCATGCAATGTATAAGACAAGCCGACGACATTTACTTACAGAACCGTCAAGCGAAAATTAAAATTTCCCGAATTTCTAGTTTGAGACTTTGAGTTTAAGTTCGCACAAGTTTTTCTGTTCAAATTTGTCGAATTGCTGATTTGAGTTTAAAAGCTCACACTTTTTCCCCTGTACATATGAATCTCGGATAACACCCAAGTATCGCGTATGGCATTGATATTAAACAAGAATCAACCATGCATATCCTAGTTAACAATTTTTATACTTAATTTCCGATCTATATTTATTAAATTATGCATGGCGTTTACTGAATGTCATCAAATTTAAAAGTAGACGACAAAATAATTCTAAGGAATTAAGATTATTGCAATAAGTTGAAACTTTATCATGTCAAGGCGATCATTTGAGCAATAATATTGTGAATCTAGCAATTATGTTTTAGACTTGAAATATCCTTGTTCTATGGACATCTCAAATTTAGTAACTTGCTAGATTTTATGATATTCTTCCAAGTTGATATCCTCCCACCATATTACTATTCTAATTCAACTCCAAAGGTGAAAGCAAACATTCCAATATTTGAACCCTAGCTTAGAACTTTAGTTTTGGCACCATAATGCAAGTGATACTTTGGCAAATTATAAATGCAATTTTGGCAAGATATAAGACGATATGCAACGCGAGTTCTGTGACATAAGGGAGCGAGAATTTGGATTGTGATCTGCAAAACACAATTTTATTGATGATTTAAATTCATATAGGCGCTATAAAATGATCAGAACTCTAGTATATTCTCATCCATTCTCAATAACAACCCAAACACAATAAAAGTTTCATAACTTTGAACTTTCAACAAAATTTTGAGATTCAACTTTTTTCACCATTTTATTTTTTAGTTTCTAAATGGAATACTAAGCAGTTTTCACTATCTAAAAGGAATTTTGGTATCATATTGGAACTATTGTGAGTCTCAATATAATTCTCTCGATCATCTCAATAAGTCTCACAGCAATAATGGTTTGTGGCTCTTGGTACCACTTGCCACCACTCAACTCTTGTTTTGATCGTATTCTCTATTGAAATATTCTTTGAACAAGAATGTCATTAGAGAAAGCCTCTAACAACAGTGAGTGCTTGCCATCTTAGAAGAAATGGTAAACCAATCCTAGGGCCAAGAAAGTCCCGTTTCATGCGAGAAAGGCTCAATTTTCATGAACATGCTCCTATGGCATAAGAGTTTTCTATTTCATACGCATTTCCAAACACCTACCTTTGCGTTTGGGTTCAAGCGTACCCCCATATGCAAAGTCAAGCTTTTCTCTAAATATCTTAGGTCCCATAAGGTTATACTTAGTTTGTAAAGCATTTGCCTAAGTTACCTACAAAGTGGAATTTAGAACCCTTTAAGCCATATTATCCCAAAGAAGAAGATGATTGCTCTAATATTGTAATTTGGTCAATTCCATGAAAAGTGAAGAACTTGGATCTATAAATTTGACGGACATACAAATGTATAAGTTTTCAAGGTAGTTTTAAAGGTATTTTATGATCAGAAGAAATCAGAAATCGCATCTAACGTTGAAAAAGGCGGGTGTCAGTGTCGATTTTGAAGCCTATGGTCGGTGGGATCAAGTATCAAAGAATCGGATACATGAGACAAGTACCAACATGCTCCAAATTCACGATTGGTGCACGATGGGCTCATGATTACCAGGCATGATCTTACATACACAAAAGTGAACAAGTCTATATTAAAGGTTTTGCGGGGAGTTGAATAATGCTCTACGGTGTTTTCATCCGAGCGCGAGCCAGAAGAGTATGTAGCAGTTGTAGCGGCTTAAAGCCAGCGGCCGGTGTCGGGCCCCCCACAAAACTTTGTTTTGTGCGGTGTGATGCTCTCCGTTTAGCGCAACCTTGTCTCGATCTGTGCAAGAAGGGCCTTCAACGATGAAAGCGTCACGAGGACTACGGCGATAAGGACTACGGTGGGTTCGATCCTCGGGAATCTTTGAATCATTTCGCGTGAAAGAACTCCAATTCCGTTAAAATGGCATTATTAGGTAAAATGGCACACCTCAACTTTACATTTGTAGCTCAAAAACCATGTGATATAACAGAATTTTAAGGTGATATTAGGAAAATGAGTGACAATGTATATCTGAAGTGATATTACAAAAAAATTGTGATATTCAGAATATACCATTTTATATGAGCGCAAATGTAAGATCTAGTGTGACAATATGGCACATGGCATAGTGCCATTTTAACGGAATTGGGGTTAAAGGTACATGCCGCACAACGACTACAGTAAGTTGACCCCTTAACTTAGACCTAATCTCTTGTTCCATATACCCTGTTTTCGCACCTTCAGGAGTGACCACTGACACACTGTTCCAACGATCAATATAAAAGGATCCAGCCTCAAGTATTTTGATTCTGTTGAATAAGATATTACACACTGCAGCCATGCTCTTGAGTCACCGTGCAGCAGCTCACGATGTGTCAACAATGACCTCAAAAGTTTCGGTTAAAAACAAAAAAACACTGACATGAAATTGGGAGAGATAGTAACCGTTACTTATTGATCGAAGGTACACAAGATTCCCGCATCACATTCCCCGACATCGATAATACCGACTGACACCCAGCCATGTAAGATAATCATGAATCGCATGAAGATTGTCATCTCACTTTCTGCAACTTGTATGTATCATAAGCAAACAGAATAGGGAACGAAGCTCATCAGTGTAATGTGAACAGTATATACGATCAAACTGACTCACAAAGTTACTCAGATTCGTGGATTCACAAACGTGATCTGATTCTGTACTCAGAGATCGACTTCCTCTTACTTACACACACCTTCTGGCTACCGACACTGCCACTACATCCGCTACCCACCTCAATGTACTTGCTCGGCAATGTAGTAGAGTGGTATCTACACACTATGAACTGTCTTCAATCTTTCCGCTAACAGATTTACACGAGCAAGACGATGCCCAGCTTCACCAGATCCACGACCGTCAGTTTCACGCCCAAGAACAGCACCGTCAGCAGCTTCGTCTTCTCATCTTCCACGCAATCCAGCGCGACGTGGTACACGTCCCCGATCAGCGTCGCCTTCGACAAGTCGATCACCACGCGTACCTTGGCCACCTTCACTCCCAGGATCTCCAAGTCCACGTACACCAAGTTGCCCACCACCACTGTCGCTGTCACGGGCGTCAGCACTGTCGTCGTCTTGGCAGGGCACAGCTGGCCCGTGGCACCGAGGCCAACATACACCCTGATGTCGTGGTAGCACAGATTGAGGTTGACTTTGATATTTAAGTTCACTTTCAGCTTCACACCCAAGTCCAGCTTCCTGGAGCCTGACTCCACGGCTGTGGCGTCCGCAGCCACGCAGAACGCCGCCATCACCAGACCCAGCAGAGCCAGAGTTCTCATCGACGCCGCCATGACTCACGAGCGCTTCGCAAAGTGATCGAGCTAGAAAGGCTGGTACGTGCAAGCAGGAAGCGGGAGAGCGAGTGAAATGATGATTTGACTTGGGTGAGTGCAGCTGGCTTTATACTCGCTGGAGCAGATATTCTGCCTTTTGTATATTGTCAGGCGAGCAGGGACGCCTTACCTCGCTACTCGCAGCAACAGATGTCGTGTCCATGCATCCTTGAATCAATGGATGCATGAGCACGATAAACAATCCATCAGCAAGTTGTGTGAATGAACTGTGGTCAATGTGGTCGCCGACTCTAAACAATGAACATGTCTGAGAATGTATGAGTAGGGTTTCGTGGCGGTCACAATTCCCCGGCCCCTAGATTTCGTGGCTTGCCATGAATGGGACATGAAATAATGGTGCAATGCAAGTGAAACAAGTGTGCTCATCATCATCGTTGACGAGTTCACGTACTAAAATCAGCACTATTTTGTGTCAGAAATCGATGCAACAATCATGTGATGAAGCAGCGGTCAACTCTTGCCAGACAGCATTCCCAGGGGAGAAGTTAGAACGCAGAATATCCTAATCGATATGTAAAACCCCGTACAGAAATAGTATCAACCATATTCTGCTATCGGGTCAAGCATTATTTGAGGAGACGGATCAGGTTGCACATGTTCCACCCAGAATTAAAGTACAGAAACGACGAGGGCTTTAACTAACATGATATAATTTTCTCAGATCAGTTCATGTAATAGTCAATGTATTACTGGAAGAGTCGTACAGTTGGTCCATAACAGAGCCAGGCACAATATCAAACTTGTATTACAATCATGCTGATAAAATATATTCTCTAAGAGGCCGTCTGTTGTAGTAAAATATGGTGGACATTACAGTCATTGAAGAATGTAGCGCTACATTCGTCAACGAGCATCGTCGTTTGCATCGGTAGAATTGAAGCCTCTTGTAATGTGCTTGTGGTCACTCTTGAGCTAGTGTCAATCATGTATTGAGGTGCTCCATGTACCTATTTGGCGGACCAATGGGTAGTGGTGTGACATTGACATGCTAGTCGCGGTGCTCCGTGTGTGAAAGTTGCTTAAACTTCTCTCTGTTGTAACTTTGTCTCATCATTTACCCCGGAGAAGGGATTTGCAAGGTGCACCATGAACCATGAACCAACAACGAGTGAAGGTGTCGAGCTCGGCACATATAACACAATCCGTGTTTGTAGGCGACGCCCGATTGCATGGCTTTTGCATTTTTTGCTTTGTAGCGTCGCGCATGTCATGTCGCAAGCGGGTTTGACTTCCTCGGCTGTAAAGGCAGGCTCATCGACATCGAGCTTGTCATTCTTGTCCATTATCGTCCATGCGATAGATCTCTTTGGAATGTCAACGTAAAAAGATATTATAATCAAACACTGTGAAGCACTTCAGTTTCCAACATCTCAATCATGGCTCTCTGTAAGGTGGCGGTCTAGTCTAAACTGCCCTTACAGCCGCTTGGATGTCAAAGTAATAAAAGAGGGTGTTTTAAAATAAAGCAGTACTTAGGGCAAAGCTAGAGCTCTAGGCTTCATTTTCACTAAGAGCTCTGTATTAGCTTCCCATCACAAGAGTACCATGTACTCATTGCAAACAGTCTTGCATAAGGTGTCAAATAAGGGCACCATTTAGGAATCACCTACATATGAGCTCACCTTCAAATTAAAGCACCTAGTAAATTGTAAATGGATGTCGAGATGATGACTCTCTCGGACTATCTTTCCTTTAACTTTGGTCATGTCTGGCCTTACCCCAATAGCCATAGTGCAGATTCTGCCGTGTGAGATTTGAGTTATGATTAAGGACTCTCCCTTGTATGCTTGCAATGACATTTCCGTTGGACTTCTGTGGTGAGGCGGCATCTCATCGAAGTCACTCGGAGTCAAAGTTTGAGAACATCTGAAATCTGCCCAAACTGCGGTGGATGCTCGTTATCCTCAAAATTTGCCCGAAGTAAATAAAATCCGTGAACTTCAAAAATTCACCAAATATTGAGATTTTACTTTTTTCAAGTTTTATCTTTTCTACTTGGAAAGAAGTTTTTAAGGCATGATCTCACCGTTTGGATCTTTCATCCAATTGTTCTTCGCATGCCATTTTATTATTAAAAAGGGGCCTTTGAAAATGAATTTCAACATACCTCCATGTGAAAATTCAAGCATTTATTTAGGTTTTACAGGTTGCATGAGGGTAAAAATTGCAAAGACATGGTTGTTCCTAACTCACCTAGGAAAAAGATTGTGAAGAGACTTAGTTCAAATTTACTCTTAGAATTGGTCTTTTGGGCTCACAAAATACTTGGAACCCATTTCGCAACAACGGAATAAAACTTTTTTTCCAAGCTAAGTTGAATGTTACGATTTCACAATTGGTAAAGAATTTGGAACTTAGGTGTAGAGCACACATTAATGGACAACTTAGGTATGAGATCTTATGGTTGAATACTTAGGATTATTTCAAAAGTTGAAAGCTTTCATCTTGCATCGAGAGATGGTGGTTTTGTAAGCTTTCGGGGCTTTCGACTTTAGGGGTCGAGGTAACTTTCGCGGGATCGATCATTGGGAGACATCACAAAAGTGTAACCATGTTCACGATTCACAAGTGGGGCGCTCTTGACTCCTCAAAGGATTGGTACTTTGGCGGGGGTCGGCAGGCCAAAAAATGTCCCAATTCTGTTCTTGTTATCGCGGGCTTGGCGCAACCGCAACTTTGTCAAACCGGCTAATGCGGCGACATCGTGAAGCTACCATAGCATGACTATCAATGCGAGTACATGCGATTCATGGCGGCTACGAAAGCAATTTTGTGCAGCGGTAGATGGAATAATCTAAATTCGAATCCATGCTCGTTGCGGGTGGACGTGGGGACATGATGCCATTTCTTATTGGACTTGGGGACATGATGCCATTTTTAATGAACTTGGGGACATGATGCCCTTTTTTATGTGGAATTTACCGGAACTGCGGACATGAAGTGTAACCTGCTAGAATGGTAAGTCCCTTTCCCGGGCAGTTATAAAGAGACATCTGCTACACTTTACTCAGATGCACGTGGTTTCATTTACTGATTTGGTCGGTGGAGTAAAATTCATTCAAAAATTTCGTTAGGTCACGAGTCCTTGACTGATAGAGTACCTTGTCTAACTTAGGATGAGCCTTGTATTTACATTCTAGGAATATCTGCAGGGAGTAGGAGGAAACCTCACATGTCTTCATTTCCCAAATGTTTCATGATAATTTGGTCAGTAGTTTTAACATTGCAACTGTGGATTGCATGATCATGAAGCATAGCATCATGAAGTTAGTAATTGAATCCGTCGGGCATGCCATCATTCTATTCGATCTTTGTAGAAGGCGCCATTGAAGCGCGAGTGCCGCCCTCGTCCTTTCTGCGTTGAGGGCGACTTGATCGGATAATTACCTCAAATTTGCTTGAACCGTGACCGCCAAGCAAATCGCGAATCAGAGGTCGACAATATTTACGGACAGATTTAACATATCGGATAGGACAAAGCGCATTCTTACCCCTGGAGATCTGTCGACAAGAGTTGACGCGCTTCATCTCATGATTGTTGCATCGGTTTCGACGCGAAACAATTACGAATTTATCGCGCGATCGAAGAACCCGGCCGAAGGTGATCAGCACACTTGTATCGATTGCATAGCAGCGGTCCATTCATGGCAAGCCACGGGAATTTACAACGAGATTGTGACCGCCACAACAACCTACGCATACTTTTCCGGTCATGTTCATTGCTTAGAGTCGCCAACAACATCGGCGATAGGTAGTCTGCACACCTTGCCTTTTGATTGGGATGCATGTGGCGGCATCATCCGGGTATTTGTTGCCGTGGCGTGGGACACGCCGGTCATTTACGCCTTGAGGTGTTTTTTTTGAGGCAAAAGAGTTGGATAGTTACCCACTGCGATTATAAAGCCGGTTGCACTCACCCGAGTCAAATCATCATTTCACTCGCTCTCCGCTTCACCTTTGCGCGTACCCGGCCTTTCTAGCTCGATCGCTGCGAGCGCTCGTGAGTCATGGCGGCGTCGATGAGAACTACAGCTCTGCTTGGAGTGCAGTGATGGCGGCGTTAACGCGTGGCTGCGGACTTGTGGCCGTGGAGTCGAGGCTCGGGGAAGGCTGGACTTGGTGTGTGGTGAAAGTGAACTTAAATATCAAAGTCAACCTCAATCTGTGCTACCGCGACATCGGGGTGTATGTTGGCCTCGGTGCCGCGGGCGGTGTGCCACTGCCAAGGCGGCGGCAGTGTTGGCGCCCGTGGTGGCGGTGGTGGTGGTGGGCAACTTGGTGTACGTGGACTTGGAGATCGCAGGAGTGAAGGTGGCAAGGTGCAGCGTGGTGATCGACTTGTCGGCGGCCCGATCGGGGGCGTGTACCACGTCGTATTTGGATTGCGTGGAAGATGAGAAAGCAGAAGGCTCTTGCGGTCTTGTTCTTGGGCGTGGCGGCGGTCGTGGATCGGTGGTGGGCATCGTCTTGCTCGTGTAAATCTGTGAGCGGAAGGATTGAAGGCGATTCATAGTGTGTAGATACCACTCTACTACATTGCCGAGCAAGTACATTGAGGTGGGTAGCGGATGTAGTGGCGGTGTCGGTAGCGAGGAAGGTGTGTGTAAGTAAGAGGAAGTCGGTCTGCGGGTGCGAGAATCGGATCGCGTTTGTGAATCCACGAATCACGAGTAAGTAACGTTTTATAGTGGTTTTGTTGAAAGCGGTGTTCAAATAATCATGGTGGTGACGTCTGTTTGATATGTTTGTGATACACATATCCCGAACAATTCTCCGCTTGAAGTGCGGTGACCTTTTGTATGGGAGTCATGACCATCTCAAATTATGGCTATATGTTTATTTGTTTATTTGGAAATAACTTTATTTTGACATATAATGAAATAAGTTGATTTACATATATTTTTTATCGATTACACATTCAAGGTCCATTTAAAATTTATGAATTGTATTTCAATTTCAATTATGTTTCATGTTTCATACACTAGTACACTTGAACTAGGAGTTTAGAGTTGACTTATTGTGAGTTGTTCCTCAATCCGCGTAATGGATTGGTGTAGTTCTAAAGAAGATTAAGTCAAAAATCTTAATACTTGCAAAGTTGCAATTTAGTTCTCTTATACATTTCATAGTATGTATTGGGATAATTATGCACTCATAAAGTTGTACAATCGACATGCCGATTGGATTATGTTTTTATTTTTATTTTTATTTTTCAATTTTTAGTAAATTTGGTTAAAAAAGTGGAACAATTGTGAGGCATGGGCTTGTCACCGTAGAATATCTCTGCGATTCGGAAGAAGGAAGCCACCTCTCAGTTTCACGTTGCAATATGTGGCTTACGTTGACTAGAGTCAAACATGGAGTCCTTTGTCTTGAATTGAATCGCAAAAGTAAGCTTGTGGTGTTATTAGTTACCTATTGTGCAAATTGTGTGAGTGGTATGTGACAAGCAACCGGAATTTAGTTGCGCGCTGACGAAGTGCCCTCCATGTGGTGCCCTCCATGTGGATGAAGTCACTAAATATATAGTACTCTTTCAATTGGTTTGCGACGGAAGTCAAGCAAAGCTCCGTTTACTTTTGTATACGTCATCGTGGTGTTGTACTTGCAACAAGTGGTCGTTGAAGGAATGAAGGCCCTTTTCAAAATCTATAGATTGATTTATTTCACTCTATAAAAAATGTTAACTTAATATGTAAAACCAGGGTTGTCATTAATATGGGCGATATGGTCTACCTACCAACTCGATACGGTTGTTTAGAAGACGGGTGCGCACACCGAATAACTGGTAATGTAAAAAATTTACAACATAGCAAGATTCGGTGAAAAGTTAAAAGTTATCAATCTCGTTGCCGCATTGGCTCCACGTTGGCCCAAAGTTGATGCCACGTGGAACAATGCACGGGTATGGGGAGGCGCATGTAGAGGGGTGCGAGGGCTGCTACGTAGACAACGTATATTTTAGTACGGATTTAGCATAGTACAATTTTCCACTTTTCAATGGTTGAACGCTAATGGAACACATGTTCTCTTCTGTTAGTATATTTCTTTGACCAATTTTACATGAGGGTATAAGCACACTAAGGTGGGTACATGTTCGACAAAACTCGAAGTATGTTAAGTACATCACTTTGGAAGAATGCTTTGGGATTTTCCCAAAATAGGGCTCGTCGATTATTTTGAATGATTGATCTTGGCCGTTGGAGGGTTGAGGTCGTTGACTTGTGATCCCCGGTGGGTTTGGACATTAATGGCTCGGATTAGGGTTGGGCTTTTCCTTGTTTGTTTCGTCGTCTTGTTGTTTTTGGGGGGCTGCTTGGTGTTGTCGCAAGGTTTTGCGGCTGAACTCGCGCTTCATTCTTGCGCTCTGGCGCACCAATTGCAACATCCGTGGGCGGTTTTAGTGGGTGCGGGTAGGGCCATCACCTTCCGCATTTTGGGGAGGGGTTTCGTAACTTCTTTGTTGGAGTAGAATTTGTTTAGGGTTTATTCTTTGGAGGGGTTTCGTGAGCGACTTCTTTGTTGGAGTGTATTTTGTTTAGGGAGGTTTGTTGGTGGAGTGGAGCTTGCGGTGTAGCTTGGGTGAACTCGTGCAACGGAGGGCGATTCGGGCACATTTGAGTGGCACAAGGTGAGCATAGATTTGCATCGACCGTGTTTTTAGGCGCGTAGGGTTTAGAGAAATGTCGTTGAGGTTGTGCAAGGGTTCGGCGGCTTCTCGCTGCAGGGTTTTCTTTCATCTGCAAATCTTTGAAATGCGTATCTGAAATGCGTATGCTCATCCGGTGAGTGCAAAACCCTAAGCCCTACATTCCTCACAGACTAACTTGGGTCTTTGTGTGCGGTGATCTGCAGTATTTATGGTGGCGGCCAAAAGGAAACATTGAAGCTCAAACTTCGACGGCCAAAGCGAGCTGCTGAAGCTCCAACCCGACGGCCAATCTTGAAGCTGCTGAAGCTCCAACTTGAGTCTTCGACGGCCAAAACACAACGGCCAATCTTGAGCTGCTGAAGCTCCAACTTACGATTCTCTTTGGTGCTAAGTAAGTGAGTAGATCATGATTCTAGGTAGAGGTTGCGATTATTGTGAGATGGTGTGGTTGATTGGCTTGACTCCCGGTGGTTGTTTGTTGAATAGATGTTAGCATTTGTCACGGATTCTTACTGGCGAGCAAAGGTTTGTGTGTGTTCGGTTTTGGGTGGGGTTTAGGGATGGTGAAGAAGGAGAAAAAACCTTCTGCTATGGTTGTGATGAAACAGACCCACCCATTCTCTCTTTGTGTGAAGTAGATGAAAAAATAGCAATTTTGCGTAGAGGTGCCCCTCCTCTGCGGTGTCTTTCGAGGAATTTAGAGATAGGTTTGGATTGAGCGGGATGGGGATCAATCCCCACAAATCAAGGATACTACGAGATCCTCCAAGCCGATCTAGCTTTGTGTTGTGGCGGGCGCGAGGAAATCGGGGTTACGGTTTGGAGATTTGAAAGACGCAAAGGTGAAGTCCGCCATAGCTATTTGTACCCCATAGTCTACCGAGAAACCTTGTGTCGTAAAAACAAAGCGATAGGTAAAGAATTCGCAATTGGAATTGTAGGCTGATGTAGTGAAGGGTTTAGATGTCGATTGGGCATCTTATGCTCACATCACGAATCGAAACCAGCGCAGCGCGTGGCAGAAAAAGATGAAGGGCTGCTTGGAGATGAAAGCAGTCTTGATGAAAAAAGTATGGGTGAAATTTTGGAGGAAGAAGACATGAAGACTTTGATGCAAGGTGACGGGCTTGTGAAGGCAGAGCCAGGTGATCGGCCATGCGGAGGGTAGACTCTAGGCGGCCCGAGCGGAGAGGCTCTTCATGGATAGAGAAGAAGAAAGCGAGAAACCCACGACCTTCGGCGGGTGATCGAGTTGGAATTGCTGGGTGTCAAGATCGACATACAATCGACTCTGAAAGAGAAGAAAGGGATGGACTCTAAGGTGGAGGGTGTTCGAGTAATGTTGGAGTCGATGAAGGCAACGTGCGAGGGCTTCAAGTTGAAAATGCGAGAATTGTAAGGAGGGGAAGATCAAAAGAAGATCACGGATGTATTTGGACTTCTACGAGGAAACTTTCAAGAGGACGAGAAGGTGAATACGATGCGTTTGTTCTTTGGCGAGTTTTCAAGATCTTGTGCATGAGAAATTAGTGCGTAGGGAGGCATTTACGTGCGGACGGACGATCTTTCTTTGGAGAAACAACTTCTCGAGTTTGCGAGGTGGGCGGCTGGCTTCGCTTTGCACCCCCACCCCATGTGCAACTCTTTGGGCATGAAGAAATGGAAATAGATTTTGTCAAACTAACTAAGCTGCGTTTTGTGTGATTCCAAGTTTTCCTATAATGACATTATAGTCGTAGTTGCGAGGCATGTTTATCACCCATGGTGTCTTTGTGTCGTGGTTTAGCGCATCGGTGAAGTGTGTAGAAAAGGATTGTTGATTAGTCACAGGTGGTTCAAAGTTTCGGCTTTGGGGACGACCAACTTGAGTCTTGAAGAAGAAAGCGGAGGAGCTAGAGTGCGAAGAAGCGAGAAATTTTGTTATCTCGAAAGAGCATTTATTGCGAAGCGGGTGGTGCGGACATTAGTATGACCCCCTTCACCCATGTGCGTTCATTGCGGTGTGATTTCCCTTAGGTAAATATTTTGTGAATAGAAAATGGCAAGCGTGTGGTGTAGTTTGTAAGTTGATATACATTATGGTAGTGTAATGCGAGTTAAATGCTTGGAATTTGTAGTATTTTGAAAGATTGACATTGCGGTTTGTACCCGTAGAGATAGAACTTCTACTTTGATACACACAGAATTAGACTTGTAGTAGTAGAAGGGCTTATAATAGTTTTTATACTATATTCTTTCTTACACAAGATACAATAGGACATACATCGGATAGTAGATTTGGTATGTACTCCACGGTCTCTTAATATACAAAGCCCGAGTACTTTGCTTGTACCATACCGTAGTCACAAGTACATGAACATATTTTTGAATGTGTTTTGCACTTGGAAGACATGGTTAAATTATGTTGATATACCATTCAGTGCAATCTGAGTGAGATATATGCACTGAATGAGATACATAATCATACTTGCAATCCATTTAGAGGTACATGCACTTGTCTTATTTGTAGTTACAAGTGTATTTATGCATTTGAAGTACATATACATGGTGCCATTCTTTTGATACTAATCATCTTTTGAGTTTAGGAGGTTAACTACATGATTGTTTCACAAAATTCAGGCTCTTCTCATGACCATTGATGGGTCAAGCTTCGGCATGCCTTTGGGACGTACGACTTAGGAGAGACGAGTCAGCGGATTCGGAAAGTGACAAAAAGGTTTTGGAATCGCCACCCATTCGATTTCTGTGCAAGTTCGGAAAATCAACAAGTCCCCGACAAGAAAAGGTGAGAAATGTACGCTTGGCGGGCGGCACGAAATATGTCGCCAACAGCGTCAATAACATTGCCGATGCTCGGGACCAACATACGAAGCGATTGGGGCGCGGTGGGTCAGCATCACCCTATAGGTTTTGGGGTTTTTAGAATAAGTGCGGTTTTGAATATTAAGTGCGGTTTAGAATAAGTGCGGTTTCTTGATTTGAGGTTTACGTATATGTAGAACATTGACAACAAAATTCTAAGTTCCCCTACAAGAATGGAGGAGCACGGTTCCCAAGATTCAGTGCACACGACGTGCCTATCTTGAGGAGGAGAATGACGGTGAAGATGGAAGAGGCCTAGATCCGGAACCTACGAGAGGAGAGCGTAAGACTACACGGAGGTGTCCAATGATGATGAGGTGGCGAGATTAAAGGCCACAATTGTTGAGCTCGGGAAGCTTTCATCAAACACGGGAGTAGTCGTCGAGCACCACCATTTGAGGAAGAGCATGGGAAGACAGGACCGGCCGTGAAGACTAGGAGCGTTTGCGATGTCACAAAGAGTGGCAACCCCACCTTGGCAACCACGAGGAAGAAATCTAAAGCGATAAGGTTAGGACACGTGCGGATGGGCCATCCGAAACATTGGAGGTCGCGGGGAGTGGTTGAAGAAGAGCCGTAAGAAGATGGAGACAAACGGTGTGAGCACCATGTTGTGATGAGCGTGTGTCCACTGAATGGTGAACTTCAACCCCCCCGGCCAAGGTAAAGCGAACCCGAGGAAAAGTAAATATGAATGTGATTGCGTAGATAGTATGCCTCTATGTGCGGGCATGTTTCCTAGGATATAATTTGGTTGTAGGTGTTTTGATGTATTGCATGAGGTAGAGTGAATGGTGTATCGCATGCTATTAGTGATTTGCATCCATTCCATAGGTGTATTGAAGTATTGCATTAGGTAGTGTTGAATGGTGTATCACATGCTATTAGTATTTGCATCCATTCCATAGGTGTATTGAAGTATTGCATTAGGTAGTGTTGAATGGTGTATCACATGCTATTTGTGACTACATCCATTCGATAGATGTGTTGATGTCTTGCATTAGGTGTGTTGATGTCTTGCATTGGGTAGTGCATTATGTATGACATGTATATTTTTATTATGGTTATATGCTAACATATTTTTGGGAAATTTCGGTCGATCAACATCCCCATTGTCGCACGAGATAGGTAGCCTCTTATTTTTGTTGGCGTAGTGCGACCATCAATATTGATTGAATTTCTTTGTTGTTGACGGAATGCGGCGATCAATATTGATTGGACTGCATAGTATGTTGTGTCGCGCCCACGGTATATGCCTTCTATGTCTTTCACGCTTTGCAAGAATTGGCATGCAGGGTTTTAAAGTGAAGATTATATCACATGATATTTCATTGGGTGCCGAGAATGTCCCCGTACCTATAATCAGCAAGGAAAGCAATGGACAGTTACCTAAACCTTTCAAATACATTCGGGAGAGCATATTCCACAAATCAGTTTTGGGTTCGAATCTAAGTTGGGGAAAGGGGGTGGGCTGTACTAATTGTGTTTCAGCATGTGGCGTTGGGAGTTCTTGTATCTATCGTTTCTTCTTTGGTTTAGCCCCTTATTCCAAAGGAGGCCTCTTACACCCACATCATATTGAGATGGTATCTCCGTCTTACCTAGTCCTTTCCTTGTTAAATCTCATGTGTCATTTGATGTTTCTTAAACTGCCACCGGTTTGTTGGAGTTACTAATTTGATAATGTCTTTTCTTGGAATTGTAGAGATGAAGGGAAATTTTGGGTGAAGATGAGGATCTCTATGAATACTGTGACAAGTCCAACTGTTCAAGTTCGGAGTATGGAGAATGTGGAGGGCACATAATAAGTTTTTTCTTGAAGGAGTGCGGAGTTGGCTGCTCTTGCAAAAGTCATTGCAGAAATCGAGTGATGCAACAGGGTATAACCCGAAAACTGCAGGTGAACATCGCATTTGCAATCTTTTGTAAGTTACAACTTTTAGAAGCATTCAGGTCCTCTACAAAATTTGTTGACAACTCTTTTTGGCTCCCTACAGGTTTTCTAGACCAACCCTCAGAAGGAATGGGGCATCAAAACTTTGGAAACCTTGCCTGCAGGTGCATTTGTTTTTGAATATGTTGGAGAAATCATATCCAACGAGGAATTGGCATCCCGGAAACACAAGGGGAAGTACGCAATGAATCTGGATTCAGATTGGAGAGCGGAAAATGAATTGAACGATGAGGAGGCTCTTTGTATAGACGCATCAAACTTTGGGAACATCTCAAGGTTTCTGAATCACAGGTGATGCTTTCATGAAAGTCGCTTTCTATATTTTGATGACCTTGGTACCTTTCAGATCCTCTAGAATGATGTAAAATGAGAATGCTTTTAATTACAATGGCTATCAACCACAGGTGTTGTGATGCAAATTTGGTAAACTTACCGGTCATAATCAACAGCACAAGAAGAGGCTACTACCATGTGAGTTGATGACTTCGAACATTTTTTTTGACCACCTTAATTTCACCCGTTCTAATACGTTCTTTCACATGTATGCTTGAACCAGGTAGCTTTTTTTACCAATCGGCAAGTGTTCAAAGGGAAGAGCTTACGCAGGACTACGGGTTAGATTTTGAAGATCCCGAGCATCCTATTTCCGCATTTCGGTGTATGCGTAGGAAGCGAAATCTGCAAGTTCACCAATCAGCAAGGAAAGCTCTGAAGTTTCACAAAAGCCCTTGTGAAGGTAGTATTTTATTTGACTTCAATCCGCATTGAACGGGACAAGTTGTTGTACAAATTCTATTTCTTGTAGTATGAACACTGTAGTACACTATAGTGGTACACTATAGTACACTATAGTACAGTATAGTACAGTATAGTACACTATAGTACAGTATAGTAGACTACAGTCAGTCCGTATCTATTACACTTTAGTACATATTGGTGGCGACACAGAGTACATATTAGTACATGTAAATTAAAGCGTAAGACATTGTTGCATACCGCGCAAAGCATTTTTGACACTGATACTATTTGCATGATTTAATTTTAAGATTGCCCTCTTTCAAAACATATGCATATTTTGAGTTTCCTAATAGTATTCTGAAGTATATGACCGTAAGATTAGGCATGACATCATGGATTATCACCTCTTATCAATATCGGAGATCAAAAATTATACTAAAAGTATAAGAACGATAGATCGACTTTTTGGTGAGTTGTGCAAGTTTATGCATTCAATTATTTTTGGTCGATTTTGAGTGAAGGTGAGGAAATAACGCAATTTTGGGCACATTTCGGCATTCACTAATCGGTACTATTGTTTTTAAACGTTGACTAAGAATACTTCCTAGACTATGTTGAATTTTGATGCATAAACGAGTTTCTAGAATGGGTTTAAGGGATTCTGCATATCCAAACTTGTACTTACAATACCCGGTGACAAAAAGCATATCAGTCCATTCAACATAACAGGGCCACTTAAAACTATGGAGGTCAAACGAGAATTCGAACAAAAGAAGGAAATGGGGTGGGTGCCTGTCAAGTCGCAAATGCAGGTCAAAAGTTTATATGGAGAAGAAGTTTACAAACTTCATCAAAACGTTAACCTACAAAGCTTCTAGACTGGTTGTGACTGGTTGTGATTACATCAATTGTTTCACTTAACAATTGGTACACAGGCTCATCCCCCTTAACTCTATGCGCAGCTGGGACCATTTGAAATTTGCATGCAAGGACTAAGGAGGCATCTACATAAGCTACTCTAGAATCTCTCAAGTACACATAAGAATTACGAGACTTCTCCCACTTCTGATAATAGGTTCCCGCAATGACATATTCTCCTACGTCAAACTGCCCACCCCAAACACATGTAAACTTCTCCCTTACGATCTGTTTCTTCCTCTGGCATTGAAGAATGTAGAAGTCAACCAATTCTTCATTACCTTCAACCGCCGGAACCGCAAAATTATCACCAGTGTCGACTAAGTCCCCTAGTGTCTCTTCTGCGACGTAATCCCATGCCTCTTCTCCTTTTGCTTCAAGCTGCCCTGAAATCATTTGTTCCCTTACAAACGAAACATCTAATGGAACAAGTTTGATAACTCTCCAAGGCTGTACATGGCCCATCTTCTATAAGCGGCCCAATCACCGTCCATGCAAAAAGGGTACAAAAGCACGACAAATTCCTTACCATCAGCAATGTTGGATCTGAAATAGACACTCCTTGAATAGAGTGCAATTTTCTAGAACCAACGATGGTGTCACAACCGTGAAGGTGCCGACGATCTACATCATCAGGCTTAATAAGGTGAAAGTACCTATAAGATACTGTTTTATCTCCACCAACCGAACTTTGAACAATGCCCTCCATAGTCTCCTTGAGAAGTCAAGCTGCATCTTTTGCATCTTGTAGCTTCCTTCCGGGGTTGTGCGATTCTTTGTGTACGCAAAGCTCTCTTCGCAGCGGCACTGCTCCATCCCACTCGCCTTTGCCGTGGCTGTACCAAAAAAGTTCAGGACATAACACACCCACCCGTGAGACCGGATATACGCTAACAAAGTACATGGGCCTTGCTCCTTTAAATTGCCCTGCACAACCATCACTCCAAACCCAATGACGAGCTACATTGACACCTTGCAATTTCAACCACTCCCAGTGCTGCAGGAAGCAATGCTGGACAAATAAGGTGTCATGGGTTTTATCATCTGACACATAGAAGTGGCTCTCCTTCACCATGCTATAAGTCAACGGGTCAAATCGATATGTTATGTGAACAAGAATTGTAATCTGGGAAGAATGCCAATGCATGGAGTGAATTTCGTTTTGGATCTCAAGCGAGTAGTTCTCAGCAAAATCAACATGGGACAGAACAACATCGACAGGTAACTCTTTCATACTAATCCTGCACTCTACATCTTGCCACCTAGCAACGAAGTTGTGACTAACAAACTCATGCAACTTTGGCTTCAAATACTCAAAAAATTCAACACAAGAGGTTTCCATGAAAACTTCCTGGATTCGTTTTCTGGGTTCCCCATCATCGTTTCTCCAACGACTTCATAGGTCAAGCACCGCCAGCCGGTTTGAATCTGCGACCGATACCTCTAGTGGGCACAATGGAAGAGTATGTACACCGCACTCGGAACATGAACCCATCAAGCAGTCAAGTTTATGGAACTCCTCTGATTCCCCTTTTGGACATACAATCTGCTCCTAGAACTTAGTAACACCATCACATTTGGTCAAATGCGTAGAACAAGAATCCTCAGATGAATTGTAACAAACTGGACATGAACAAGTACAAGAAATGGTAGGGTGTACTCCTTCATGGCATCCCTCATTGTGTTATTTGCCTCCCGTAGCATGTCTATCTCAACATGGTACTTGCGGCGTGACATTTCGGTCTTTGCACTTTTTAACAAAGAATGGCTTGGGGCACTCGAGCATACGCATGGAAATGGTAGCTTCATGGTGAGATTGAACAAAACGCTCATAGAATGAAGCCTGCACAATACATTTGAGTCAATGGTACTCAAAATTTGTACTACTACATACTTCAGATGGTGTATGGAACCACTTCATAGCTGGAAACACAGTACTTAATAGTAGAGCGAGTACTTTTCAGGACTACACATTAAACACCAATTGTATACAATGTATACACAAATCCTTTTGAAGTATATTGTACTCCCATGAACACATACTATGACTTAGGAAGCCATAGTACATAGACTTCAGGGAAGGACTACTAGACACTACTAAGGTATATATTATATACTAGTAGGAGACCAACAGTATGTTAGCGGTACTATACATATATGGTATTGGTATGAACACCACAATTAAAGGACTGTGATTGTAGTTCTTGTATACTATCGGGTGTGACAAGGTATTAGCAATATCACCTAAAAAACAACTAGTACAAACGATATGTACGCCTAAGTAACCAGGAAGACTCCAAAAAATACTACTATGAATAAATACAAGTAAACACGAGTACTATGAATAATTGAATACTTCATGTAAATCTGAAAACACAAACAGATACTACGTAGACAGCGGACTTACACCATGTGTACTAACAAAGATCAATAGATCTGACAACAAGAGCATGTAAACTCGAAGAAGTTAGAAGTTCAGATGTAATACCTGACTTTCGAGTAGAAAGTGGGTAGCGTCTTTGATCGTAAACTTTGGGCCCCAACCTCTTTCGAGTAACATCTTTCTTATTGGGACTCACGAGTTTCAAGTCCACCAAGCAATTACAAGTTCTCTAGTTTCGCCTTGAAACACCATCCCTCCTTCTCCTCTCGGGCGACTTGAAAATGGATGATCCATTACCTTCAAGTGTCCGGCGTCGATGAATGGCGGAGGAAATGTTCAGGGCTTTGTCCCCAACACTCTTGACAAGGCTCGTACTCCAGCGATGTCACTGCTCACTGCCGCTTCTAGCATGGTCGTCTTCCTCACCAGCTTCTCTTTTGAAGATGGATTCTTCAAGAGATGCAACTCTTTCCTGAAAGACTGAACAAATACATGAGTAGCCTTTGCCTCCAAAGAGGAGCTGTAATATTCAGGCAAGTGTAGAGCAATCGCATCGTTCGTGAGAACTGATTCTAAAACAGCCTGTCCAAAAAGCGGACCATCACAATCGTTCTCCAACTGCGATACAATAAATGAACAAATTTTGCTTGAGACTCGAAGGACATCCCGTCGACAGGGTACATTGGATTCTTTGACTCTTAGTAACGCTAATCGCGCTCACGATTTCCGTTGTAGAAGCCGCTTCCTTGCCCTACATTGTCATTTGGCGTTCATGACATTCTCCCTTCTTTGCTACAAGAGAAGCGATGAGGTTCGGGGAACTCTAAATGACTCTATGTGCGCTCTCTCTCTCTCGGCAGGTCCAGGCCGTTTAACGCCCCGACGACGATCTTGAGCTCTTGTGTTGCCCATCTTGTAAGGAACACATTCAACACAAAGTCAGTACTTCGCGCTTCACAAACACGACCATTACAATTCGAAAATAGTTTCTAAGGATTTGGTGGTACGCATGTACTCTGCGGATTACGAAACGTCCACCAAAAACCACAAGCGCAAGTCCTCGCACGTACACAACGCAATCGAAGCATGCACCAAAGGAAAGCGATCGAAGCAAACCCTAAACAAGCGATCGAAGCATGCACGTACAACTCAATCATGACATGCGACCCTCCTGCAAACCCTAACGAAAACAATAGCCCGTGTAATGTCACCTTGCCGCCACCCTAAACCCTAACCTTGAAAGAGACGTTGCCCCACCTAAACCGAATCTGAAAGCCATGTTAGCTGCCTTCAATGCTTTCCAAGTTTAGGAAGCCCCAAAAGTTTGGGGAGTCTGCCAGCAATAAAGGATCGAGAATGCCACGCGGGCATCTACCATTGGCCGAATCACCTTCACAAAGTATGTTGAAGTACATATGGTATATGCACCCTGCCCAATCTCTTGATTTTTGAAGTTAATATATACGGTACGAAAATGCTTTTATGGCACTTTTGTTTGGGGGCCCACGTACTATGCTATCTGTTCTATGCGGGCAGAAGCAAAAATTTATTAAAAGCTTTTATTTCCTTGTGTTTGAAGCACTTACTAAAATAATTCCAATTTCTTTATTAACCGTTAAGTGGATTGCAATTTTTTGGGGATTTTTTCACACAATATGCTTCATAAACATATATTACACTTCTCACGAAGAGGAAATTGAAAACTATAACCTAAAACCCACAAAACGAAGTCTATTTTCATAAAAAATATACTCTGTGACAAGCAACCACTAGTACATAAATATACTCACTACGCCCAATTCATGAGGAGTTTATTAATAGCAAATACAAAAATTTATGCTCATCTATATATACAACTATATTTTTCAATACTATCTCTAAACTAGATAGTATTTCAAACTCTACAAGGAAATGAATGCATAAATCTTCAGAAACTGCAGTTTGTGACAACATTTTTGGTACAGCTTAGTGTGCTTCTACCCATGAATGGTATGTGGCTCTACACAATGAAGATGCATTTACACAAGTCGACATATGGATGTTCATGGTGCATATGTTTTTATTCAGCAAAAGTTATTGTCGCAACCCTTGCTAGCTCACCTTAGCTTACACCAACTTTTTCCCAACTCTAGCAAGTGTCACGAGCGCTAACTCTGCACATCCCCCACATGCACAAAGTTAGCTCTCCATACCAACCACCAAGCTCACCGCTTGGTTATCAATCCCTCCTACTCATGCAACCGGGACTCAACCCCTTCGTAGGTAGCCAATGGTTAGGTGCGGACTTCCACTTATGTCCAAGGCCCAACTTGGTGGCACTCCCATACCACGCGGCCTAACCGCACTTGGTGGTGTCTCCTCACCACCGCCCATGACCACCATGGTGACCCCAAGGCCACCAAGTAATCACAACGCCGGCGGTGAGACACCACCCCACATCGGTAGCACTCATGGTCCTCATTTTGCCTATATGAGTCCCCGTGGTGAAGCCCCAACACTAGCTCCCACCGGGACTCACCTTGTCTTATGAGCCACCGTGGTGAAGCCCCAACACTAGCTCCACCCACCGTGCCTCATTTTGCACTTTGAGTCCCCATGGTGGAGCCCCAACACTAGCTCCACCCATTGGGACTCACCTTGGCTTGGGAGTCCCCATGGTGAGGCCCCAACACTAGCCACACCACTCGGGACTCCCACCTTGGTCACCACCAAGGCACCATGGGAGTGGGGAGGAGACCAGCCCTCCCCATAGTATACTCTGTGGGATTCGGCAGCCCCCTGGTCCTAGGTGAAGGGCTGGACCCTCACACCTCTAAAGTTTGGAAGACCACCCAATCTCCCAATGCCTTAGCCGCTGGAAGGCCCGGGAGACTTCCCGAACCTTCCAGGGCTCGTATCTACCTCGTCCCGCATCCAAACGCGACGAGCGACCACTCTATCGACATCTACTCGTCAAGCAGATGCCGATAGACACCTTACTTGCCTCATTCCGACAAGTATTGAGGGAGTTATGCCCCTCTGAAGATTCGGGAGTCCCGGGCCAGCTTCCCAGTCCAGCACTGTCCCTGGACAGCACTCCCTTTAGTCCCACAATCTTCCAACTCCCATAACTTTTAGCTCACACCTCCAAATGAAGTGCTCCTTAGCATCCCGGAATCGTGGCAACATGAGCTTCCATAATCTCATGTCCATTCCCTCGTGGCTCCTAGTCTCCGTGGGTGAGAGGCGTCTCCAACGCCCGGGGTCCTCTCCCACACTAGGCCCACTTAGGTTCCCTTCACCTTGGCACCCCAAGGCCCGGGCGTCACTCCGGTGTCCCCCTTGGGCCCTTGGTGTTGCGGGCACTCCTCAAGGAGAGGTGCGCGACACTCACCCCCACCTAATGGAGTCGATGCCCTCATCGACTATACTTGTAGTCGGTCACACCAATTCTTGGGTTGCCATCCCCATTGGTGCGACATTGTGTTTCACCGGGCGCGACCCCCACAATGCACTCTCAAACTTTGGCAAAGTCTCAAAGGTGTCGTCACTAGGTGGTCCGTTTAGAAACCCTGGACTTCTTCCAAGGCAACTAAACTACTCTAGACCCACCTACTTTGAGACCCTCTTGGATTGCCCTTACCTTGGCTCTCCAAGTTAGGCTCCACTAGCCTAACACTTCTTCCTTGACTACTAGGCTGGACCTCAATGCTTCCACCAAGTTGTCTTGGTTGCAAACCCAAGATGGCTTTTACACCACGACTCGATCGCGGGGGTAATGCCAAGTTCCGCCCAACTCGGATCCCACTATCTCTTTCAAGGCATGGGTTCATGACTCCCATGCACTAGCTTGCACTAGTTTGTGGGAGTGGCGCTTTTTATGAGCACGCGCCATTACCTTGTCCCCGCCCGGACAAGCCCAAGGCCAAGGGACTTCATGGTTTTATCCACTCTTTCTCCTAGCCTTGGTCCCCATTACTCGGCCTTCCCAACTCGGTTTCACATCTCTATTCCCCCTCTTCCACCAACTTAGCACAAGTACAAGACTAGGACTCCATCTCATACTCTTCTCTTTGCACACACCAAAGCCAAACTTTATTGCCAAATCCAAAGAACAAGTACAAGTGTTGTGGATCTACGCCCAAGCTACAAGTCATCCTCCCCACTACGGAGGTTGATGTCCTCATCAATGCCTACGTTGCTTCTTGTTGGAGCTCCTATTCTTCTCAAAGTTCTCCACCACCTCCTTAGCATTCACCATGTCCTTTGCCGCCACCCACGTTGCTTCTTTCTCGTGGTATCCTCGCCACTTCACAAGGTATTCCTTGCTCTTGTTTTTGAGGTTCCTACTCTTGAGGATGGCCTCTACCTCATATTCCAAATGTTGTCCAACCAACTACGGTGGTGGCGAATCACTTGCTTGCGATCCGGCCACAAGGTATCCTCCTTGAATGGCTTTAACAATGAAACATGGAATGTTGGATGCACTTTGATCTCGGGTGGTAGCTCCAACTTATACACATCTTTGAACACCCGTTCCACAATGGGAAACGGACCCGCAAACTTGGACATGAACTTTGGAGTGAGGCCTTCGGGCATGGTGAAGTTCTTCACATTCAACAATACCTTTTGTCCCACCTCATACTCCACTTCACGTCTTCCGGCATTGACTTGCTTCTCATAGCGCCTTCTTGCTTTCTCCAACAACAACTTGGTTTTTTCCAACATATGTTCCCGCTTCTTGGCCAAGTCTTCACCATCTTGGTTGAACTCTGGTGTTGAATGTGCCCCCTCGAGAGCTAAGTCGGCGAGGTTGGAGTGGCTCCACTCCATAGGCCACTTTGAAAGGTGACTCCTTAGTCGCCGAGTGTGTGGCCGCATTGTAATCGAACTCCGCCAACCCCACATAGTCTACCCAATCACGTTGGTCCGCACTCACAAAGTTCCTCAAGTATTGGTTCAAGACCCCATTCACCCTTTCGGTTTGCCCATCTGTTTGGGGATGAAAGCGTGCTAAATGTCAACTTGGTTCCCACCTTCCTAAAGAAGTGTCTCCAAAATGCACTTGTGAACTTTGGGTCTCGATCGACACAATCACTCTTGGCAACCCGTGATGCTTCCACCATGCATCGAGAAAGATCTTGGCGGTCTCAAGCGCGATTCGCGATTCCTCTAGTTGGCACCATATGAGCCAACTTGCTAAACCGGTCCACCATCACTAAGATGGCATCATACCCTTGCGACTCGGGAAGGCTTGTGATGAAGTCCATAGACACACTATGCCAAGGACCCGGCGGAATTGGCAATGATTGCAACAAGCCCGCTTGCTTTTGATATGAAGCCGGTTAAGTTGGCACTTCACACAAGTCTTCACAAAGTGGGTTATGTCATCTTTCATCCCCGGCCAATAGTACCTCCTTGACACCGTTGCAATGGTAGCCTTTTCTCCCCTATGGCCGGCTATGGGACTATCATGTTCCTCCTTCAAAACCAACAATCTAAGCTTGCCTTGAGGAACATACACCCTACTTTGCTTATACTTGAGCAATCCATTCACCAACTTGATCTCCTTGAGCTTCTTGCCCTTCCTAAGATCACCAAGCATTTGTTGTGCCTCGGGGTCCTTTATGTACCCCTCTCTTATCCGCCGTTCCCAATTGCCTTCACCCTTATACATGAGCCGCAAGACTTGGGTGGTGCTCATGGCATGAAACTCTTCCTTTCTACTTAGCGCATCCGGCACCACATTGTCACGGCCGGTTTGTGGATCAAGTCCACATTCATGAGCGCCAAAGTATCATGCCACCTCAATTGTTTGGCACTCATTTGTGCTTGTGTCTCAAAATACTTCAAAGACACATTATCGGTGTAGACCTTAGTCTTGTGCAACCCCAAGTAATGTTGCCATGTCTTCAAACAATGCACCACCGCAAAGAGCTCCTTCTCGTGAGTTGGCCATCTCCTTTGACACCCATCCAACTTCTTGCTCTCATAGGCAATTGGCCTACCATCTTGCATCAAAACGCCTCCAATGGCAAAGTCACTTGCATCTGTGTGGACCTCAAAGGGCTTATCAAACTCGGGGAACTTCAACACCGGTGGAGATGACAACTTGTTCTTGAGTTCTCAAAGGCTTGGTAGCAAAATTCATCCCATACTTGGTTCACCCCTTTTTTCAACAAGTCGGACAAAGGCTTGGCAATCTTAGAGAAGTTGCGTATGAAGCGGCGATAGTAGTTTGCTAGGCCAAGGAATGACCTAAGTCCCTTTTGTGTAGAAGGCCGCTTCCACTCTTGAATTGCCTTCACCTTCTTCATGTCCGGCTTGATTCCATCCCCGGTAACCACATGGCCCAAGAACTCCATCTCAAGTTGTGCAAACTCACTCTTTTCCCCATTAGCATAAAGCTTGTTGTCTCTAAGCTTCATGAGTGCGCCTCAAGGTGCCTTGCATGTTCCTCGGCCGTCTTGGAAAACACCAAGATGTCATCGATGTAGACAATCACAAAGTCATCCATTTCCTCTCGAAAGATGGTGTTCATAAGGGTTGTGAATGTTGAGGGTGCATTGCACAACCCAAAGGGCATCACAAGGAACTCATAAGACCCATACCTTGTGCGGCACGCGGTCTTTTCCACATCCGCATCCGCAATGCGGATTTGGTAGTAACCCGACTTCAAGTCTATGCGACTAAAGTACTTAGCTCCCGCCAATCTATCAAAGAGATCATCAATTCGAGGCAAAGGGTAGTTGTTCTTGATGGTCACCTTATTCAAGGCCCTATAATCAATGCACATCCTAAGCTTGCCATCCTTCTTGTCCACAAAGAGGACCGGTGCACCATATGGTGACTTGCTTGGTCTCACATAACCCCTTTCCAACAAGTCGTTTAGTTGCTTCTTTAGCTCCATCAACTCTTTTTGGTTTAACCGATAAGGTGCCTTAGAAGGTGGCTCGGCTCCGGTAGCACCTCGATCTTGTGATCCACTTCTCTTCTTGGGGTAGCTCTTTGGGTAACTCATTGGTAAGCACATCCTTGTACTTGGCCAACACCTCTTGAATTTCTTTGGGAAGTGGTTGTTGCACCCCCTTCCCCTCATGCCCAAGTTGCTCTTCACGAGCCATCACCACAAATTGATGTTCCAACATTTGGTCTAAAGAGACCAAGTTTAATTTGCCCCCGCTATTGAAGGGCCACGAGTTAACTTCAACACTAACTCCTTGCCATCACGGCGCACCACTAACCGTCTTTGGCTTGCGCCTCACATCCACCGTGTGTGCGCCTCAAAGAAGGTATCCCCTAAGATGAGGTCTACCTCATCCATCTCACATAATGTGAAATTCTCAACAAACTCCAATGTCCCACACTTCAAGGTCACTTGCAACGCCACTTCCTCCGTCTTGTGCGGTTCGCCCTTTGCAAAACGCACATTGATGGGCTTGCTTGCCTTTTGCGGTGGCAAGCCCAACTCCCTTGCTAGTTTGGGACTCATGAAGGAGTGCGTTGCCCCCGTATCAACCAAACATGAGACATCTTTGTTCTTCACTTGGGCCTCAAGAAACAAGAGGCCCGGCCTTGGCTTGAGGCTACTTGCCTTGGCCACAAAACCTCCTTCTAGTATGCGGTCTTCAACACAAGCAAGACTTGCAATGGTACTCACCTTCTTGTCGGGGCACTCCGCAATGAAGTGGCCAATCTTGCCACAACCATGGCACCTCTTGGCCTTGGTGTCATCACCTTTGTCTCCCCCTTTAGATGGCTTTCCCCCTTGGTGTTCCCTTTTGTTAGAGGCTCCACCATCCACTTGTCCCTTGTGTTTGTTGCCAAAGCCAAACTTCTTGCGCTCTTTGCCTCGAGCCGCATTCCTATTTGATCCGCTTTGTTGAGAGGGGCCACTTGACTTCCTCTCGGGTCCATCAGCCTCAATCCTTTCAACAATCTTGATGATGCCCGCCACATCCTCAGGAAGTTTTGGGAACTTGAACAAGGCATCCACCACCCACTTTTGAAGCCCACCCAAAAAGATGCACTTCTTAGAGAACTCATCCATCTTGGGTGTGGCATTCATTTGGGCATTGAAGTCACGCACATAGGCCTTGAGAGACCCGGTGTGCCTCATTTGCACCAAGTTCATGCCTTCCCTCAACTCCCGATACTACGGTGTGAAGCGTTCACTCAACAAGTCTTTGAAGCCACCCCAAGTCAAGTTTGCCACCAACTCCGGCTCTTGCTCCTTTTTGCTTGTCCACCATTGAAGAGCATGATCCTTGAGAAATGTCACCGCAATGGAAACCTTGTCCTCCTCATCCGGCTTTTGGACATCATAGTAGTTATCCATCTCAAGAAGGAATTCCTTCACCTTCCTTGCCTTACCAAGTCCCGAGAAGGTGCTTGGCATGTTTACCTTAGCCAACTTTTTGGTGGAAGATGAAGGTCGGGAGCCTTGCATCATGAGGTGTTCAATCAACCTCTCTTGGCGATCCCTTTCTTCCTTCCCACGCTTGAGCTCTTGATTCACGGAGTCCATGAACTCAAGCATTCTCATTTGGAAAGCCAATTGAGGATCTTGTCTTTCCACCCCTTGGGAAGACTCTAGGCGTCTCGACCTAGAGCGCTCCTCTTCACCCAAGGGCTCCTCTTGAAGTGACAATTCCATTTGCTCATTGCCCTCACTAGTGGCAGCTTGCTCATTGGAGTCATGAGAATGAGCCTCACTTGTAGGATCGGGGTCTTTGTTCCCCCTCGTGCGTGGCCGCTTGGAAGCTCCAGGCTCATCACCCTCAATGGTCTTCTTCTTGCCCATTGCTCCCTCACAACTTTGCACTTGGGTACTAAAAGCTGCTCACGATACCAAGTGTCGCAACCCTTGCTAGCTCACCTTAGCTTACACCAACTTTTTCCCAACTCTAGCAAGTGTCACGAGCGCTAACTCTGCACATCCCCCACATGCACAAAGTTAGCTCTCCATACCAACCACCAAGCTCACCGCTTGGTTATCAATCCCTCCTACTCATGCAACCGGGACTCAACCCCTTCGTAGGTAGCCAATGGTTAGGTGCGGACTTCCACTTATGTCCAAGGCCCAACTTGGTGGCACTCCCATACCACGCGGCCTAACCGCACTTGGTGGTGTCTCTCTCACCACCGCCCATGACCACCATGGTGACCCCAAGGCCACCAAGTAATCACAACGCCGGCGGTGAGACACCACCCCACATCGGTAGCACTCATGGTCCTCATTTTGCCTATATGAGTCCCGTGGTGAAGCCCCAACACTAGCTCCCCACCGGGACTCACCTTGTCCTTATGAGCCACCGTGGTGAAGCCCCAACACTAGCTCCACCCACCGTGCCTCATTTTGCACTTTGAGTCCCCATGGTGGAGCCCCAACACTAGCTCCACCCATTGGGACTCACCTTGGCTTGGGAGTCCCCATGGTGAGGCCCCAACACTAGCCACACCACTCGGGACTCCCACCTTGGTCACCACCAAGGCACCATGGGAGTGGGGAGGGAGACCAGCCCTCCCCATAGTATACTCTGTGGGATTCGGCAGCCCCTGGTCCTAGGTGAAGGGCTGGACCCTCACACCTCTAAAGTTTGGAAGACCACCCAATCTCCCAATGCCTTAGCCGCTGGAAGGCCCCGGGAGACTTCCCGAACCTTCCAGGGCTCGTATCTACCTCGTCCCGCATCCAAACGCGACGAGCGACCACTCTATCGACATCTACTCGTCAAGCAGATGCCGATAGACACCTTACTTGCCTCATTCCGACAAGTATTGAGGGAGTTATGCCCCTCTGAAGATTCGGGAGTCCCGGGCCAGCTTCCCAGTCCAGCACTGTCCCTGGACAGCACTCCCTTTAGTCCCACAATCTTCCAACTCCCATAACTTTTAGCTCACACCTCCAAATGAAGTGCTCCTTAGCATCCCGGAATCGTGGCAACATGAGCTTCCATAATCTCATGTCCATTCCCTCGTGGCTCCTAGTCTCCGTGGGTGAGAGGCGTCTCCAACGCCCGGGGTCCTCTCCCACACTAGGCCCACTTAGGTTCCCTTCACCTTGGCACCCCAAGGCCCGGGCGTCACTCCGGTGTCCCCCTTGGGCCCTTGGTGTTGCGGGCACTCCTCAAGGAGAGGTGCGCGACAGTTATATACTCGAATTCTTCTTTGTTGTGCATATAGTTTGGAACTTACTTGCAAGTTGATAGAAGCATGCAATTTTAAAAATCTAAGTGTTCACTGTTCAAATCTTACTTAAATCTTAGGGTGTAAGCACACTAGGGTAGGTGCACTCTTCGCCAAAAAAAATTACTCTCCAAGTACTGAAAGTCAAAGCTTTGTTTTTGGGGTTTAGGGGGAGGTACATCGAGTCCTTTGTTTGTCAGTATCATCAATGCAGCTTGGACGGACTCGGCAGTAGGGTGGGTTCCTTCTCGGCAGTAGGATGGGTCCCTTTCCTATATTTTCCCTGCTGGATCTCTGTCAGGTGTTGGAGTTATGGGAGCTTTTTGATTCGGCGGCTATGAGCCCGATGGTGACCGGTGATCACCGGTTACCTCCAATGGCGACCGGTGATCTCCGGTCACCATCATCTCTCTCCTTTCCGTTGCGCCTCAGCAGAGCCGTCCCGCCATTTTCTAAGTTCGTAGTTTTTGAGCCGTTTTCTGAACTTCCGTGCTTGCGCCGTTTTTTGAATTTTGTGCTTGCGCCTTCACGATGATGTGTTGTCGTTGATGGCTGGAGGGAAGGAGCAGGTGCTGCGACTAGGGTATCGAGCTGTAGAAATTAGGTAACCACGAGAGTTTCTACTAAGACTATTTCTGTGAGGTTTTAGTGTGAGGGATGTGAACATTTGCAATGTCCGAGCTATTATTGCAGGTGGTGCAAGAGAATAGTTGATCGAGAGGCTTTTTTGAGTAATCGAGTAGGGTTTCTAGTGAGAGGCGTTTTGAAACCGTGAGGGTTCAGAGCGGCGTAGAAGCTGTGAGCATTGTTTTGTGTGCGCATTGTTTCGTGTGCGTGGCCTAAAGCGTAGGCGAGTAGCTAGTTAGGAAGTGCAGTGTTTTTTTTTTTTTTTTTTGGGGTTTGGGGTGGGTGCAGGTTTAGGGAATGCCAGTGATGAAGCGCTCGGAGAAGAACCTGCCGAAGAACGACCGGAAGGTCGTAGAAGCAAAGAAGGCGGCGGCGGAGACCAAGAAAGCGCTTTCAGAGTCAAAGTAGGCCGTGGAGGCGAAGAAAATTGTTGGCGAGAAGAAGGCAGCGGAGTTTAGGGCCGCGGTTCTGAAGAAGGCGCATGCCTTGAAGAAAGCCGGGTCATTAAAGGATGACTCTTTGAGCAAGGGGGGGCCGTCTTCTTCAAAGGAAGCTGCTGTCTCCTGCCCTCCGTCTTCGGATATCGAAGAGGAGGAAGACAAAGATCATCTCGACAATGATCTCGATCTCGATGACGACGGCTTGGACGTCGACACTCAGCTCGCGAAGATGCGGAAGGAGCCTCCTGCGCTATTCTCTGAAGATTTCAAGAAGCTCGGTCTCGATGAGGGCGAAATCAACGCTCATCGCCTCACGGAGAAGGACGTGCCTGATGAGAAGGTGTGTCAGCTATTTGGAAAAAGGTGGGGGCACAGAGGGCGTGCTGGCTGGAAGTGGCAGGGTTGCAAGAAGCGGGACGTGCTTACGCGCGTGGGGGATATCCATTGGCGGATTTACCAGCACTCGCAGAATTCCATGCCGTCGTTTTTGAAGGTTCAGTTTGCGAGGGGCATCACGCAAGAGGTGGCTTTCGGGGTGGGGTCGATTGATTGGTGCGCGTTTGCTCAGGAAACGAACGAGACGCAGAGGAGGGCAGTGAGGCTTCAAAGGGAGAAGCTCTTGTACGCCAAAAAGTTTGGTCTCCCTCCTACGAAGGTGACCTGGAAGCGGCTGAAGAAGGAGAAGGTGGACATACCGAAGACGCTGGGCTTGGAGACACCAGGGATTTTGAAGAAGGTGAGCGCTGCGTTCACTTCTTGTTTCCATTGTCTTTGTTACCCGCCATAGCATGCGGGTATCATTACCGAAGACCAGGCCACGGGGAGACCATGGAGTTACAGCAGCCACGGGGCTCGAGGCCGAGGGTGCAGTGTCACAGATAGACAGGGCCACGAGGATCGAGACCACGGGGCCTTGGCTTGATTAAGGCAACAAATTGCAGTGCAAGATTAGGTTTTATTATAAATAGTGATAGAATTACACAAACACTAGTCGCAGTATCGCACGAGTAGTGATAGCCGTGAGTGCATTTCCGCAACACCTCTTGTAGCCATTCGGCAGTTTCACTAATGCAATGCAATACGGGCTCGGTCCAATTCTACGCTACTCTGTCTAGTCGCCGAACTCCCCCCCCCCTCTCTATTCTTCCGCTCTAACACCAGTGTACGCCGAGGCCCGTGGCAATCCTCGGATCAAGTGTGTCTCAGGAGGACGAACACGCCGTGGTTGTGTGTAACCATTTCCTCAGCCCCTTGCTGCGCCACGGAGAAACTGAGCCATGGACCAGGACGAGGAGTGAGCACACCGATCGAGAGCCCCCCCCCGCGAGTGTAACCCTGGGCGCGATCGGTACAAGACACCTCCTCGCCCCGTAGGTTGACACCGATCGGTACTAATCACTGAAGTGATTACGAGTGTAGTCAACGACTACGATGAGTCCGGCCTAAACCGGAGATAACCTTACGGTGATACCCACGGTATATCCCAATGCCGGGTCCCAAGTATACACTGTTCCCCGGGGTAACCCTGGTAGAAGGCCACCCCTCGGTCTTCTCCTACTCCTGACCCTTCTTCCTCCCCCTTTCCCGTACCTCGGACACCTCCATACCGTGACCCCGGCTAACATTTTGGCGACCATGCTGGGGATGGAGTACTGAGGTAAAAAAAAAAAAAAAAAAAAAAAAAAAAAAAAAAAAAAAAAAGAGAGAGAGAGATAGAAAGAAAGAGATTTTTTTTGGCTACGAGCCTGCAGGGAAGGAAAATGCCCCCGAAAAGACACGCCGCGGAAAAAGCCGTGGAAAATATAGTTGCAGATATGGAAGAAATCGTGCAACATGAAGATGAGACCAGAGAATTACTACAATGGATGAAGCAACAAATGACGGATTTAGCGGCCCAGAATGAGGCCACGAATGCTAAATTGGAGTTGCTCAGCCTGAAATATCAAGACATCCAGGGTAATGTCGCCCCCGAGGTTATTGATTCCACGCCAAGGAGCGTGGGTGAACCAGCAGAAGCAGTACGGTCGGCCACCATACCGCAGGGGAACAACGCCGCGGCCAGCTCAAGCACCTCGGGGATGCCATCACCGGCACCAGTAGCGGTACCCACGGGATTACCCACTGTGTCACACACCCCGGGGAGCCTTGACACCCACGCCAAGTTACCCAAGATACCATACCCCGTGTTTGATGAATCTGGGGATCCAGATTGGCATATCAGAAGGTTCAAGGTGATAGCCGCACGAACGGCATCGTTAATGCCTCGGACCTGCAAAATATCTTCGGCACCACGCTCCAAGGGAATCACATCAACTGGTACATTGACTTCGAATCCGAACACCTCAATGCTAGTTGGGACGACATGGATATGACTTTCTACATAAGTTTAGGAAACTAAAAACAAGCTCGGAAGTTCTCCGAGCGGCTGGGTTCGATTACCCAATCCACGAATGAGAGCTGTGGACAAATTTTACGATAGATTTAAGCGGTTGGCGATAAACTTAGCCAACGACCGAGGAAGAATACATGTGTGAGTGGTTTAAAAAGGACTACTCCCATGGATACAACAGGGTATCGTTATCCGTGGTGTAAAGACACTGCCCGACATTCTCTCCGCGGCCAACGATATCAGCCGAGAGCTCACAGCCCTGAAACAAACCCAAACCCCCCTGTTACCTCTACCCGCGGCACGCCAAGATGCCAGACTCGCACCACAGTTATGCGAAACATGTGGAAAAACACACCATGGAAGGTGTTGGTATTCAACAAATACAACCCCGACCCAGGATCCTAGACGCCCCAGAAACACCATGGCCGCGGTATATCCCGAGGAGGTTAATGTGGAAGCTTTCCAACCAGGGCGCACAGACGCTTGCTGGGAATGCGGGGGCCTGGACCATAGACGAAGCCAATGCCCGGTACTAAAACAGAAGGGACGTAGCTACCGTGTGAGCGGAGAGCGGTGAGCGTTGAGCCATCAAGTTTCAGAAATTTGAGCGGTGAATTGGTATTTTTAGCAAAAAAATTTCTAAAAATAATATTTTACTATTTTTTTCTGGAATATTCTCAAGAATATTCGAATATTCTTGACTTATAACCGTGGTTTTGAGTTCCTAAACCCGTAGAGATAAGGCTAAAATTTCTGAAATTTGGTAGGCTTAAACCACGTTTTCTAACGTTAAGACACAATTTTATAGAGTATGGTAGTATATAACTTTGAAATCGGAAGTCGAAGTTGTATAGCAGTTCATAAATTTTTGTAAATAGGGATACATTTATTGACTTTTGTATAATGCTGAAATCAAAATAAATAACGTGTGAAACACACGATTACAGGGATAACATTTAGAATGGGTAGATGTGGATGTTGGTTTACGTAATGTGACCTTGAGGTAGTCTACTCTCTAACTTGGTCTAGGATTCCCCGCTCTAGAATGGTTTTCACCTCGTTGGCGGGGTGGGCGCGTGGATGAAGAGGTCTCTATCAATATCAAATTTGCATACCAATACCAACACGAAGTATAGGTGCTTGCAATGTCTATACGGTTCGCCTTTTCGTCTCAGCTTACTTATGGTTTTTTTGAACACCGGGCAAGAACACTCAGGGTTCTCACTTAGAGATAGTTTATATATAGACTCTGAATCCGATTCCAAAGCAACGATACATCCAAAACCAGGTTTGGTATCATGGTCACCTCAGTATTTTTGCCTCCATGGCACGAGCTGAGTCAATGTTCTTCATGTGCTTCGAAGTCACAGCCTTGATGCGTCGAAGAACTTTAGACTTGCGTGATTTGGGGTACAGATCAGCCTTGTCCGGCACAGGAATATGTGACAAATCTCTCGGTGGCGCAGAAGTATTGAATGTGCGGTTGAGAGGAAGGCGTTCCTTTTGTGGGAGCCGAAAACCCGCATTCTCCAACGCCTCAATTTCATCCAGTGTGAGATTAGTCCCAATCTTCACGGGCCAAACTGAGGGAATAGGCGGTCGACCTTGTTTCCGAGAGAACGGCTCAATCCATTTACGACGACTGCCCTTCACACAACGCTCAATGTCGTCTGGACAAAAGAAAAACTGATCAGTTTTTTTTGGACCCTCTTGAGGACGCTGCCATACTCCGGTGTAAGTTGGAGCTGCGGTCGCCTTTCCGTTTTGGACAATGCGGGATTCGCATTTCTTCCTGGTCTTAGCCATAATACCCCAACAAGCCTTGGATGAGGATTCCTTCAACCGAGCAATGTGCCATAGACGCTCATTCACCCTCGTCTCTTGGATAGCAATGACGCGCTGACTACTGAGTCTTGGAGAAGCGGGTTGTTCCTGTGGTTGCTCCTGAACCTCATCTTCTTCGTGGATAGGACTGAGATTCTCAGCAAGAGCTCGTGTGACTCTTCTGCCTATTCGAGGACGTGAGTAGCTCACGGTGTCAGGTCGATGAGTTTCATCTTCAGCACCAATGGGAACATCAGCCTTACGTTTCCAGAACTGGGAGATGGATTGCCGGAAGTCCAGAACTGCCTTGTTCAAGCAAGATGGATTGCCGGATCGATTGGCACGACGTTGAGCGGTATAAAGACGTTGACGAAGTTCTTCTACGGATGGTCCAGAACCACTTGCACCGCCTTTGTTGAATTGATGGTAGCCGACCACTTGGAGGAAGGCCTGAACGTAGTCATCAACCGCTGCGACGTAGAGATCCCTACCCTTATTGCCAGACGCTTGCAGCCACTTGTTATGGATTGACTCTGCAAGATTACATGAAGGCATCTCTGCGAGTTCCTCTGCCGAATATTTTTTTTCCTGCAATGTACAGACGTATTAATACTTTATTCATAATTAAGATTTGTACTTAATATACAGATTAATCGTATAGAAATCCGTATAGTTTTGCCGTAAAGCACGTCATAAGGAAAGACACTACAAGAATTGGATACTTACCAGTTCCATGAATCCACCCCATTGTCTGTATCTGAAGTGCCAGTACGCAAGCCAATGACCTAAGTGTTCTAAACCAACTTCGGACGTGGCCTTTGAGGATGCCCACCACGCTCTTATAGCCCAATATCGGGTCTCAGCCTCTTCCATGGTGCGTGCATCCTTGTACTGCTTACAAAGAATCCGGTGTTGGCCTTGCAATTCGGGCACAATGTATTGTTTCGTATGTTTCTCAAGAGATTGAGTCCAATGGAAATAACATGTGCGTTCGCGGCCTTCCATGGGGACAGCAGGGTTTCCAGAGCCGTAGATGATGCGCACTGCGTTCCAGTTGGCTTGAGCACTATCAGCCATAAATCCTTGGAACTGCGGCATGGGTACTCCGTTCCTGGCCATCACATGATTAAGGTTCTTCCAGAAGACGAGTTGCGCATCTTTGTCCTCTGACTGAAAATCACAGCATGCAATGGTTAGAATGCGTTGGTAACGTGAGTCGTACACGTGGCAGGCCATGGTGGTCCAATCTGTAACGCGTTTGACATGGTCGAACATCATCCATGCGTGGGAGAGATTTCCTCCAGGCTGCATACGGCGAACAAGATCAACACCGCTACCGGGGCCGACCTCGGACATCTTGAAGATGAAGACTTTCTCGGATTCGTCGCCTTGGCCAGGAAACATGTTGCGTTGCACATATGCCCAGTTGCTGAGACCTCTGAGCTTTGTAATCCCATCGAGAATGCCATACCTACGCAAGTACTTGAAAGTGTAGATACGATTGCGCATGCTGGGAGAGTTTAACTCTTTACATTGTTCGAAGACTGGTTCGAGCTGCTGAAGAGAAAGATTGCCAGTTTCGGGGTCACCTTCGTCACGGAGAAGTAAGTTACCCAACAAGTCTTTACTGGTTTCCATAACTATTTTGGAAACGGTTGCTTGAGGGTTACGGTCAACATGCTCTTCTAGTAACTCATCTATTTTTTTCCGTACACATCTATAATCTCCGACTTTGACAGGATGTTCGTGTGTTCCTATATGGACACATGCACGCTCTTGACAATCTTCTCCGAGTACGTAGAAGATTTTTGCAGAACAAGGCGCAACACAAACAGGAGGTTGTTTGCAAAGCTTACAGACCAACGTCGAGGTGGGCGGGGGCGATCCGCCTACTGGGAAGGGGTCTTTGGTAATGCCTTCAAACTCCACGTCGTTCACTCCAGCGACTCGATCAGGTCGTTGCAAGAAGTCGCAGTCTGGGTTGTGGCACTGTAGATGTCCTACACAGTTGGAGTATCGGAAAGACAACCCTTGCGTGTTGCTGATGTTGGTGGTCATCGTCCTAGTCCACACATGACCGTCGTACCGTTTATCCATCCCCTCCATGGACTTCGCAACCTTGTGAGTTGCAGACGGAAGAGTGGGCGGAAAGATGAAGAGTACATCGCCATTGAATGACGGAGGCAAGAAAGATACGTTGACAGTGCGGATTGTTTTGAAATCTATTTTTTTGAGGAGAGTCTTGCTACTGGGCATACTAGCGAGATTGCAGAGGGATGGAAGAATTTTTTTGGGTTTTACAATTTGCGATGTAACTAAAGACGGAGGGGTGGCTCTTAGATAGTTATCCCTAACAGGAGGTGGCAATGGAATATCAGACGATAGACGACATGGTTGTAGAGGAGACTTCTTCTCGTCTTCTGATGAATCCGATATGTCAATGGTGACTTCCAGACCTGGTTCAACTTTGACACGAGCAAGAGCTGGAGCAACCGTGGAAATAGTAGAGGAACTACGTGGGGTGAGGAGAACTGTTGAGGCGTTCATGACGGACTCCGTCAAGCCGTAGAGGCGATACTTTCCAGCTCTAAGCTTCCAGATTGTAGTATTATTCTCTAGGATGATTGGATCTACGACCATGGAGAACTGAACATGATTAGTATTAAGTTCTAGAACTTCTCTCTCTAACCACAGTGAAGATGCATCGTAGCCGAATCGAATTCCAAGCCACGATGCAGTGATCTCTACGACACCTTCATGCCCTACGGACATGCAAATGGGAACAACTGCTCCCTATGACACAATCTCAACGATGTCTGCGGGAGTGGGTTCTGAGGAGGAGGAAGCCATGATGTGCGAATAGACGAACGATCATCGACAGTGGATGTGAGAAAAGGATATAAACTAGGTATGATGCAACTTATAAGTGAAAAATGGTAGAAGAAAGTCGTAATGAATTAAATAAGGTTAGGAGGGTGAATAATCAGACAATTACTATAATGAAGAGTGAGTATTGTATACCATTAGGCAAATGTAATTAGCGTTATTAATGTGCAAGTGTTGACAGTCTCAAAATTGGAAAAGTGACGGCGGCCGTCACTGTCAGAGCATTTGTATGCAAATTCAAAAAATAGATTAGCATCTCATGTCAGAGACTGTCACATTTGGCAAACCATGAGCCGTCATAGTTGTTGCGATAATTTATGATGATCTGCGCAAATTAGGTTAGGGGGCGGCTTGCATACTTTGTTTAAATAGTAGTTGGACGACGAGATGGTCATTTCCTTTGTTCGTTTATTTGGTGTTGGTAAGGTATTGAGAGGGTACGATTTGAGAGCTTTTGTTTAGAGTCTTGACGTTATGGACGCGGTGAGCATGGGGTCTGAGAGATGCAATGAGAGTGTGCCCAAGAAGAAGAAGAAGAGAGGGGGTATTCGTTTTAGTAATACAAAAGCGCGCAAACGAAGTGTAATGCGAAAGGTGGGTGCGTCTATGTCGAGTGGAGATGATGGAGGCCCTGCTGATTATGATCTGAACGATGATGAAGTCGGGCCCCAGTATAGGCGAAATCTGAAGATGCGGTCGATCAATCTTGACACGGTGATCGAGATTACCGAGAAAGACACTGTTGAAGAAGAGAACGAATTCAAGAGCTTTATAGAAGAGCAGGAGCGCGGTAGAAGTGGATCGACATCTAGCGAATCTCTATCTTATTACATAGGAGGTGATGAGGTTGCACAGGATCCCGAGAAGCAGGTACGATTGTATTCATGACTTTTTGCACCTAAATTATTGCAGTATAAGTATAATGATTTGATTGTTTGTTTCCTAGGGTGTTGCCGATGAAGGTCTCAAGGATGATGAGATAGATGATTTAAGTTTTTGGTACGGAGAAAGGTTTTAGGGCTGATTACGAGAACGAGGAGCGGATGGACCCAGAGAAGAAGTTCGTAGATGTTGAAGAAGAAGAAGATACCACTGACCGTGTTGTAGAGGAGGAGGTAAATGACATGACGTTTTTCTTAAGTGTCATGAAAGAGTCAGGGCCCATTTTAGCATTCAAGTCCATAGATTAGACATGTGATTATGTTTGCAGAATACGCCAATGTATATTTTGATTAAGTACTGCTACAGTAAGAAAAAGGTGACGTCATGTTGAATATATCATGTTTGATTGGTTTTGATAATTTAAATCATGTCAATTTTGAATGCGGTACAAGTGTAAAGTCCCTTGAATGAAAGTGGCTCAGTAGGATAATATAAAGGATTGGAGGGTATAACCCGTATTAGGTACGGGTATACATGGACACATCCTTGGTATCGGTTCTGGATTATCGGGGTATAAGTTGGGGCCATTGAATACGGTATAATCCAGGATATAATCCCGGGTATAAATCCCCTACCATGGTATAATCCCTCGGCCCTGGAAGACCAGGGTATGAACCCCCGCCCCGGACCCCCAGGTATAAACCTCCGACCCTCGGCGGGGTATAAATTCCGGCACCCGACCGGGTTAATCTCCGACCCCCCTCACGGGTAATAAACCGGGACCCGACCAAGGTATAACCCACGACCAACGACGACGGTATAACCCCGACCCCGACCGGTATAACCCCCGGCCCGACCGGGTATTACCGGCCTCCCGGCCTTGCCTCTGCTCCGTCGTTCATGTGAGGGGACGGGGTATAGGGTATAAAGCCCGGCCCCGGTATAAATCGCGAGAAGCGCCTGCCCCGCCCGCCATGCGGATGGCCCGCCCTCCTCCGTTGGTAGCGAGACCCCGCACCCTCTCCGACCTTTCTTCGGCGATCTGTGAGCTCCATCTGCGGCGCTTAGTTAAGAATAACCAGGTGATGCCTGCACGATCGGCAAGTGATCCTGTGAAATTTAGGATGCTAGAGGTCCTCCTTTGTGTGCCGGCGCCAAACCCTAGAAATGTAATGGGAAGCCGCCGATGAGGATAGATTTGACTCAGATAAGCTTGGCAGGCGACAATTCTGAAAAGCTGTCAGGAGAGATGCCTGACAGAAAGTGTGGCAATTTGGACTGTAGCTACTACAATAGAAAGGATGCAATTAATGAAGATGCTTACGATGAACTAATATGGCTTATCTGTACCTATCAACAACTCCTTTCTTGTCAATGTTCAACTTGGTTTGAAGGAAGGAGCAACAATGGCGAGCCTGGGCGTTGAAGAGGAGATCACAGTGCGACAAGAAGAGGAGATCACAATGCGGCGAGAAGGAGAGGACGTGGAGAAGGAGTTGGAGAATGTGAGCTCTAATTCCTCCTCAAGCCTTTTTTCTGAGTTTTACAGGGAATACGCTCTTCAATACGCTCCTGGAGTGAAATTCAAGACTCTTGCAGAAAAAGAGGCGTGGTTTGCGAGGGGCTTCAAGGTAAGAATCTTCTGCTTCTTGATCTCCTTAATCCGGTACTTGTACTCAATCAACTATTCTTCTTCTGAATCTTTAAAGATTTCTGTAGGAGGGTTAATGTATTTGATGAACTAGGCACAGGTCTGCCGCCGTGGGTGCTTTCTAAGGCACAGTAGCTTGGTTGGTAACGTTTTTATCGAGCAGCTTGCAGCAGCCTGGAGCTCGAAAACAGCCCCTGTAGTGTCGATTTGCGATGTGATGATGGTCGGGCATTTCTCTTAGAATAAGTATTTGTAATTCTCCATCTGTACGCCAGCGTATCTTCGACGAAATGCTGGAAATGCTAGATAAATCCTTTCCCTTTGAGTTTGTTGCTTGACTGAATTCATGCTATTCTTTAGAATCCTGTATCCTCCGTTCTTGGGTGTGCACGTTCTGAGATTCTTGCACGGATCCTTCTCTGCTGTGGCCACATCGAGGATCTGTTCTGCTCGAATAAGCCTGCTGAACTCTCCAGTCCTCGTGGTTTGCGTTAAGCTAGCACAGGGCTTGAGCTAGAGAGCGGCCCCCTGGAAGGTGGAAATCTGCTGTCAGTGGTGTTGGTCGGGCCTTCCTCTTCGTTTTCTCTTTTTGAAATGGCCATCTGAAGCTAGCCTTTTTGTAAGCCAGCCTTTTGTCGACGAGATGCTGGGGGGGGTGGAGACAGATCCCCTCGAGACATCATTTCGCTGCAAATGAGAGTGGAATCGATCTGCTGAACTTGACATTCCTCGGGGACGGCGTTAAGCTGGCACAGGGCTTGAGCTCGAAAGCGGCCCCCTCTCGAATGTGGAAATGTGCTGTGGTGTTGGTCGGGCCTTCCCATCGTGTTTGCTTTTTGATTTGGCCGTTTGTAAGCCAGCCTTTCGTCGACGAAATGCTGGGGGGGGTGGAGACAGATCCCCTCGAGGCATCATTTTGCTGCGCATGAGACTCATACGGACCTGCGGCCTTGAACAAGCGGTTCCTCACAGTTTGCGTTAAGGTAGCGCAGGGCTTGAGCTCAGCGGCCCCCTGCGGAATGTGGAAATGTCTTTGTGGTGTTGGTCGGGCCTTCCCATCGTGTTTGCTTTTTGATTTGGCGTCAGCAAGCGACCTTTCGTCGACGAAATGCTAGGGGGTGGAGAGCAGATCCCCTCGAGGCATCATTTTCCTTCGCATGAGAGTGGAATCGTCTCTGCTGAACTTGACTTTCGTCATGGTTTGCGTTAAGGCGGCAGGGCTTGAGCTCAGCGGCCCCCTGGAAGGTGGAAATGTGCTGCCAGTGGTGTTGTTGGGGCCTCCCTCTTCGTTTTTTCTTTTTGAAATGGCCGTGTGTAAGTCGGCCTCTCGTCGACGAAATCTTTGGGGGAGATCCCCTCGGGCTACGACTTGACATCCCCTCGAGGCATCATTTCGATGCGAATGAGAGTGGAATCGGGGGCTTGAGTCTGCGGCCCCGAGGGAACTTGAAACATTCTCGTTGACCTTTCGTCGACAAAACGGCGTTAGGCATCATTTTCCTTCGCATGAGAGTGGAATCGGGCTTGACTTTCGTCATGGTTTGCGTTCAGCGGCCCCCTCAGCGCCCCTACGGAATGTAGAAATGTCTTTGTGGTGTTGGTCGGGCCTTCCCTTCGTGTTTCTTTTTGATTTGGCGTGTGTAAGCGTCGACCTTTCGTCGACAAAATGCTACGGGGGTGGAGACAGATCCCCTCGAGGCATCATTTTCCTTCGAATGAGAAAGTGGAATCGTTGTTTCTGGCGTGTGAACTTGACTTTCGTCATGGTTTGCGTTAAGGCGGCAGGGCTTGAGCTGGCGGCCCCCCTGGAAGGTGGAAATGTCTTTGTGGTGTTGTTGGGCCTCCCTCTTCGTTTTTCTTTTGAAATGGCCATGAGTGTCATCGGACCTCACTTTTGAACAAGCGGTTCCGTTTTGCGTTAAGGTTTGCGGGGCTTGAGCTCGAAAAGTGGCCCCCTCTGGAATGTAGAAATGTCTTTGTGGTGTTGGTGGGGCCTTCCCATCGTGTTTGCTTTTGATTTGGCCGCATCACCTTTTCGATGCGAAATAGAGTAGAATCGCATCATTTTCCTTCGCATGAGAGTGGAATCGAACTTGAACATTCTTTCGTCATGGTTTGCGTTAAAGGCAGCGACCCCCCTGGAAGGTGGAAATGTCTTGCCAGTGGTGTTGTTGCGGCCCTCTCTTCGTTTTTCTTTTTGGAATGTGGAAATGTCTTTGTGGTGTTGGTCGGGCCTCCCCTGAGCATCCTAATCCCGAGTTGAATCGGTTTTAAGGTCGTGGAAGTTGGGTCGAGATGGTCAGCGGTGCAATGTGGAAATGTAGTGTTGGTCGGGCCTTGCAAGCGGACTCCAATTTCCGGTTTCAATCAATCAAGCAATCAATTTCATTCAATCAATCAAGCGGAATCAATTTTTCATTCAATCAAGCAATCAATTTCATTCAATCAATCAAGCAATCAATTTCATTCAATCAAGCAAAATGCACCATTCATGCAACAATCATCATCACCACATCAAACAAAGCAACCACACATGTTTTTGGGCAATTAAGTTGCCATTTCCAAGATAATGTTATGTCTAGTATCTAAGATACTACAAATCTACATTGCATAAAAGAAAACACACAAGGAAAAAATATAACAAGGAAGGAGGAGCATCTCCCTCCTTGAAAGCGCTGTCGTCACCAGTAGGGTCTCCTTGGTAGAATAGTGATTTCTCCCTCGTCCTTTCTCCAATGAGGGTGAGCTTGGTCTCGTTGGAAAGGAGACTTGACAAAGCTTCCGGATCTCTAAGGCACGCCTCCCAATTCTTTATCAATCGTGAGATCTCGTCCTTCAAAGTTGGCCCTCCAACTCTGCCGTCGTACCTTGTCACAACTCACGCCAAATCTCTCAAATCTTCAACAACAACATTCCAACAACAATCAATCACCAAACTAAACCTAGATTGAACATTTTTTTCCTACACCTCTTTCCTAACTTTCTTCCTCTCTCCCCCACACACACCTAGACTCTCTCCTCTACTTAGTTGCCGTAGGTGATGGAAACCTCTAAAAGCTTCATTCATCGCAAGGATGATTTTTCATCCGTTAGTTGCCATCCATCCAGCCCTTCTAGCCCCTTTTACACTCCTAACTCCCTAAAACCTAAACCATGCCAATTACTACTCCTACAAGTCTAGATTAGCAAGATAGGACTCTAAGGAGATCCACTACCACCGCATTTGAATAGGTCAAATACCAAGCCTCACAAATACATAAAACTTAGGATAACCGAATACGGAAATAAGAGAAATTGGAATTTACCCAACTCTCTAAACACCCCCAATTCTAACTATGAATTATTAACTACTTCAATTATTCAAGACCTAAAGCAAAACACAAGAATCCCAAAACACTCTAATCCCAACTAACATATGTTGGGTTTTAGACTAAATGGGTAATCGCATGTTTAATCGCTACATAATATGTATATTTGGTCAAAACCTTGCGATAAGGTTTTCCCGCGGAAGTGAACCATCTCGAGGGTTCGCGGTGTGTCAACCATCTGCGGGGCATTTTCCCAAAATGCAACGGACTCAAAGTCTCGAAGCTCGTGAGTAAGTGCCTGAACCATTGGGCATGCATGGTCAAACATGGCGTATGAAGCATGCTCTTGTCGATGTACCATCTCTTGATGGTGTGGGAACATAGTGTCTTGTTGAGGACCAAGCCATTGTGCTCCTATTAATGTCTCAAATGTGAACACCTGGTTCATAGTAGACATTAATATTGGCCACCTATCTTGAATGGTGAAATGGACCAAGGGTTTGTAAATGTCATAAACATGCAAGAGTTGTAGATCGTAGTGTGAAGCAAATTGAAACTTGTTCATTTTGCTTCCATGGGTGACCCTACATCCCATGAATATTAGATCTCAATTAGATGTATCAAGTCGGGAGGCACACTCTTGATATCCTTGAAAACCCAAGCTAAATGGTCTTGGATTTCACCATTGGGGTCACTCGTAGCTTTATCTACGCATAAAGCTTGCATTATCGTGAATCGAGATTCATCACTCTTCACAAACATGTTTACCAACTCTTCCAACTTATGCGATTCATTATCTTTAAGCTCAAACTCATGCATGACATTATACTCAACCTCATCAAACCATGTTTGAAATTTGGGATAAACATTGGTATGTTCTCCCTCCAAACACATGGTGGTAATGATTACCGGTTGGACTTTGGTATTCTCATGGTCCTTGAGGTGTCCTTGGATCAAGGGTAATTCCACCATCTCCTTCACAATCATGCATCCTTGGAATCACATCGATAGGATCATCCTCTAAGGTCAACGTTGGGTATACAAAGCCCATAGTCTCAATAGTATCAACCCTCCCGGGCTCTACCGATTGCCGGACATACTCTCCTTCCTCACCACATAGCTCTTGGAATGGACCATTGTTTATGAGATCATGACCTAGTGAAGGCTCATGAAGAGTCTCCATGGTTTGATCATTACAAAGATCCTCCATGGTTTGAGCATCCATGTCATCTTCCTCAAGAATTATCTCTTACGAGAAGACATTCAACTCTAACTCTTCCACCGATGCTATAACATGTTGCATGGGTGGATTTAGATCAATAGGGATTAAGGTTGGATCAAGTGGATGATTGCCCATGTAGGATTGAGGACTCACATCGGTAGAAACTTGTTCTACGATTTCATCCACAACCATAGATGTGGGAGAACATGTAGGGTTGCATACCAAGGAAGAATGATGTGCTTGCATGGTATCTTGGAAAATTGGTGGCAATGGTCTAGGGCTCACATAAGAATCTTGTTCAACCTTTCTTGGTTGATATGGTTGATAAAAACAAAATTGAGGAGCCATGTATTAATCTTGGGGTCTTAGAAATTGACAATAGGACTCACTATGGCCATGAAGGTTGCAATTTCTACACCATGTATTAGTGTAGGAATTCTTGGTCTCATATGAAGGTAAAGGTGTAGGCGGCATGTATTCAGGAACTGAATATCCAAAGTTCAAATGTGTGGGATAATACTTTGTCCGGGAGTATTCTTGATACTCCAAAGGCATGATTGGACAAGAAGGTACATTATGGAATTGCCTTAGGAAAACAAACTGAAGAGCCTCCCAATCAACAAAAGTATCTCGAGCATGTGACCAATACCACTCAGAGGCTAGGCCTTCTAATGTAGCTGGAAACCACACCAATCTATAAGTTTCTTCGGGAATGATATTGATGATAAGCATCTCAATATAGCGCTCAATGTGAGTGAGAGCATTTTCATGCAGCATTCCCGAGAACTTACGGATATGATGCGGCATAGATCGTGGTACTAGACTCGGGGCATCGCTATTGGAAGTCCCCTTGAGGCCATCATCGCACTCGCGGGGTTTGGCGCCCCTTAATCCATGGGAATCGGGGTTGTCGGGACTTCCGGGACCAGCTGGGGCTACCGGAGCGATGGGGTTCTAAGCTCTAAAGTCTCACCCTCCAAATCCTCGGGTTGGACTTCTTCCAATTGACTAAATCTACTTTGGGTACCCCCTATGCGCGGGTGAATCGCGGTATGCGGTCTCCGATCGAAGGGTTACCATCGGGCTTTCTCCCTTGGTCATCATCGAGGCTTAGCGCAGCAAAGTCGATGTTACTCCAATTTGACTTACGAGATTTAACCAAGGTAGTTCCAATCGATTGGAAGGAAAGAACTTAACACCAATTAGCGGTTAAAAAATGCACTATAAACTTTAGAACTAATCGCTTGTCCCACCATGGATCGGGGACAACCTCTAAGTGTGAATTCCTAACTTGCTTAGGTAAATGAGATGACACGGTGAAAGTAAATTGGTAATGAGCGCGGTAAAAATCACAATAGCCCTTGACCCTCCTCCTCCAAAGTGCCCAAATAAGAGGGAAGAGATCGCGACCTTGTACCCCCCCTCCCGGCTATGGGCGGATCTCCCCTAGGTCGCGTGCGTCTCTTGCCGAAGCGGGGAAGGCGAAGCCTTTAGCACGGTGCCCTCAAATTTGGTAGCGGAGGAAGGTGATCCTTGATACCGGGTTGTGCACCCCCGACACCGCGTCGGGCCTAAGCCACACACCCTTTCCTTCCTCTCTCTCTCCCCATGGGCGAGGGTGATGATTAATGGGTAAAAGTGGTTTATACCATGCCAATGTCCCAAAGTACCCGCCCGGTCCCACAATTACCAAGCCCCTAAATTCCTTAACCCTTAGTCAAAAGCGATATAAATTACGAAGCCTAGGAACCAAGGGGAACTTACTAGGCTAGATTTCCACCTAATTCTATCAACCGGGACCTCAAGGACCCTAAAATGATTAAGAAAAAGATGGGGGCAGCGAAAACCTTCAATTAGGCTTGGTAATTTAAAATTAAAAATGTTCTTTTACCACGATTGTAAGCGGGTGGTCCTCCGCCCCTTACCGTGATGGTGCGCGTCTTGGGAGTGGTAACCACTCTAGAACCCGTGCGGTTCTTGAATAAGCGGCTTCACCCGGTCCACTTCCCAATTTCCCGATTGGGCTTCGGGACACGAGAGGTTTCTGAGAATTTTAAATGGTTAAGTTTAAATACCAAGGTTGGACCACAAAAACCTCGATGGATGGGTGAAGGGCAGCGCTGTGGGTTCAACTGCAAAAACAAACTCTCAAAACCGTTGGGGCATCGCGCCCAGCGGTCTCGATTTCAAGCGATGAAAATGGTCCCCGGTGATTAGCCGACCTCACCACATACGAAAAACCTATAAAATAAAGCAACTACACACAAGTGAAGTCACCCAACAATGGTGAACTTACACTTTCGTTTGGAAAATTGCCAAACTAAACACAAGTAGCTTTTTACCAAGTGGTAAGAAAAACTACGGCGCCCATGAGTTAGGCTAAACCGGGGTCCCATCCTACAAGGGTAGGGCACGATGTGTTAAAAACACACCCGGGCGTCATGTGAGAAGGGGCGATTACTATTATTAGTAATGTCTGCCTTACCTCTCTCAATAGACTACAAAAAAGACAAAGGAAAGACTCCCTTGACACCCAATTCTTGGGTGGTAACACAAAGCCCACCCAAAACTTCCCACCACAAAAAAACAATAAACGGTTCCCAACAACACCGATGGGCCTTGGCCAAATGGCCAACACTCTCCCCTCGTGTCCGGATCGGCCGGCTCACTAAGTTACAATCCCCCGAAAAAAAAACAACAAAAAGGAACAACAAGGTTTACAAAAGCCCCTCCTTCTTGGCTCACAAACAACCCACGGTTAATTGATGTCAAGTACAATTGCACCTCCACTCAAGTTTTAAGGCGGTTTAATAAAACCCATGGTTTGCCCTCAATTCTTCCAACTTCTCTGATTACTATATTTAGTAATCTGCCCCATCATAAAGCCACTTCAAAATTTAAATCAAAACCAATTCAATCAATCCAAAGCACACTTACAACAACCCAAAACTCCTATCCAAGCAAGTAGCTTAACTAATATAACTCAAAACTAAGCATCAATTTGAACAACACATGAAAATGAACTCCTTCTCCTTCAACTCTGATTACTATAAATAGTAATCTCCCCAAGAAATCTTGCACCTCACAATCCACTCAACTTAGTTAAATCAAAATGCAATGAGCATCAAAGCTCAATTAAGCAATAGACAATGAACCAAGCACCTTTAAATCAAAAAACAATTTTAAATCAAAAGCAAAATTAAATCAAAGCAAAAGCATAATCAAAACTTAAGGAGTAGAACAAGTTCTTTCTTGCAAGCTCAAGTTCCCTTTCTTCACAACACACAAGGCTCACAAGAAGGTTAGAACCACAAAACATCCACTTACAAAGTGGGACCAATTCAATTCAAATCAATCTAATTCAACTTAATTCAATTCCATGAAGACAAGCCCCATAAGCTTTCAATTAAAACTTCAAGGATCAATTAGAAATTTCCAAGTTGAACAACCAATCAAAATTCATGCCCAATTCAAGATTAATTCAAAGCAAGATTCTCAAACAAACCACTCAATCAATTCAAACATAATAAAACCCAAAGCAAAACCAACCAATGAGTAATCAAAGCTTCAATTCTCACAAACACAATCAATCCATCCAAAAAAGAAAAGGCCAAAAAGCAATTAAGCTTGAATCCCTAGAAATCACAGCTTACTATTTATAGTAAGCTGGTCCTTTTCCTTCAAATTGAATACCTATAAAAGAGACAAAAAATCAAACAAAAATTAGAGCAAAAGCATCCACCTCCCGGCAAACGCACCAATTATGTGAGCCCTAATCCCGGTTGCCCGGTTTTAAGGTCACAAGTTGGGTCGAGATGGTGGGGTGCAACCTAAGTAGTAGCCTTCCAAGCAACGGACTCCAATTTCATTCAATCAATCAAGCAATCAATTTCATTCAATCAATCAAGCAATCAATTTCATTCAATCAAGCAAAAGAGCACCATTCATGCAATGAACTCACCACAATCATCACCACATCAAACAAAGCAACCACACATGTTTTTGGGCAATTAAGTTGCCATTTCCAAGATAATGTTATGTCTAGTATCTAAGATACTACAAATCTACATTGCATAAAAGAAAACACACAAGGAAAAAATATAACAAGGAAGGAGGAGCATCTCCCTCTTGAAAGCGCTTATCGTCGTCACCGGTAGGGTCTCCTTGGTAGAATAGTGATTTCTCCCTCGTCCTTTCTCCAATGAGGGTGAGCTTGGTCTCGTTGGAAAGGAGACTTGACAAAGCTTCCGGATCTCTAAGGCACGCCTCCCAATTCTTTATCAATCGTGAGATCTCGTCCTTCAAAGTTGGCCCTCCAACTCTGCCGTCATTGATAGGGTCTCCTTGGTAGAATCGCGATTTCTCCCTCGTCCTTGCTTCAATGAGAGCGCGCCTAGTCTTGTTGGAAAGGAGACTCGACGACGCTTCCAGATCTCTAAGGCACGCCTCCCAATTCTTCGTAAATCGTGAGATCTTGTCCTTCAAAGTCGACTCTCCAACTGCTGCCCTCCTACCTTGTCACAACTCACGCCAAATCTCTCAAATCTTCAACAACAACATTCCAACAACAATCAATCACCAAACTAAACCTAGATTGAACATTTTTTTCCTACACCTCTTTCCTAACTTTCTTCTCTCTCTCCCCCCACACACCTAGACTCTCTCCTCTACTAGTTGCCGTAGGTGATGGAAACCTCTAAAAGCTTCATTCATCGCAAGGATGATTTTTCATCCGTTAGTTGCCATCCATCCAGCCCTTCTAGCCCCTTTTACACTCCTAACTCCTAAAACCTAAACCATGCCAATTACTACTCCTACAAGTCTAGATTAGCGAGATGGGACTCTAAGGAGATCCACTACCACCGCATTTGAATAGGTCAAATACCAAGCCTCACAAATACATAAAACTTAGGATAACCGAATACGGAAATAAGAGAAATTGGAATTTACCCAACTCTCTAAACACCCCCAATTCTAACTATGAATTATTAACTACTTCAATTATTCAAGACCTAAAGCAAATACACAAGAATCCCAAAACACTCTAATCCCAACTAACATATGTTGGGTTTTTAGACTAAATGGGTATCGCATGTTTAATCGCTCATAATATGTATATTTGGTCAAAACCTTGCGATAAGGTTTTTCGCGGAAGTGAACCATCTCGAGGGTTGCGGCCTTCCCATCGTGTTTGCTTTTTGATTTGGCGGTGCTGTAAGCCTTGACCTTTCGTCGACGAAATCTTTGGGAAGGTGAAGCAGATCCCCTCGAGGCATCATTTTCCTTCGCATGAGAGAGTGGAATCGATCGATTCCTGAACTTGACTTTCGAAAGTGGCCCCCTGCGGAATGTTTGCGTTGTGGTGGGCCTTCCCATCGTGGCTTTTTGAGCTCAGTCGACCTAGGGACGGAAGGTGGAAATGTCTTTGTGGTGTTGTTGGGGCCTCTCTCGTCGTGTTTTCTTTTTGATTTGGCCCGTGTGGAAATGTCTTTCGGGTGGTGTTGTTGGGGCCTCTCTCGTCGACAAAATGCTAGGGGGTGGGCGAGATCCCCTCGAGGCATCATTTTCCTGCGAATGAGAGTGGAATCGTCTGCTTGAACTTGACATTCGTCGTGGTTTGCGTTAAGGTGGCGCAGGGCTTGAGCTCAGCGGCCCCATACGGAATGTGGAAATGTGTTGTGGTGTTGTTGGGGCCTTCCCTCTTCGTTTTCTTTTGATTTGGCCGTGTGTAAGTCGACCTTTCGTCGACAAAATGCGGGGGTGGAGGCAGATTCCCTCGAGGCATCATTTTCTTTGCGAATGAGAGTACGGACCTGCTTGAACAAGCGATTCTCGTGGTTTCCGTTAAGCTGGCACAGGGCTTGAGCTCGAAAGCGGCCCCCTCTGGAATGTGGAAATGTGCTGTGGTGTTGGTCGGGCCTTCCCATCGTGTTTGCTTTTTGATTTGGCCATCTGTAAGCCAGCCTTTCTTCGACGAAATGCTGGGGGGGGGGGTGGAGACAGATCCCCTCGAGGCATCATTTTGCTTCGCATGAGAGTGGAATCGATGAGCTGAACTTGCCTTTCCTCATGGTTTGCGTTAAGGCAGCGCGGGGCTTGAGCTCAGCGGCCCCTGCGGGTGTGGAAATGTCTTTGTGGTGTTGGTCGGGCCGTCCTCTTCGTTTTTTCTTTTGGAATTGGCCATCTGTAAGCCAGCCTTTCGTCGACGAAATGATGGGGGGGGCTAGCCAAATCCTTCCTCTTTGAGTTTGAAACTTGAGTGAATTCATGCTATTCTTTGAATTCTGGAATCCTATGAAAACGTCCCCAAACTTGAGCTCGATTTGCAAATAATTCTTGATTTTGCCTTAGGCCATTGACTATTACTTAATGAGATAAATATTCCTTTACAATGGTTAATAGTTGTATTGGTATTGATTTGTTAACCTCATTCTAGTTGTTTAGTAAAGGTTTAATTGGTTGCTGATGGAATTGAATTGTATTGCGGGGATGCGATAAGCGACATGAAGTTGTTTGTGAAGAAGAATCGATGCGAGATAGCGACCTCTCACTTTGAGAGACTCGGTGTTAGCTTATGTGGAGTCTCGCCGATTAGTAATCTGCTTTGTCTTGATTCGCGAAACTCCGCCATGTCTCACCCCTGTCCGTCACTCTTGGCGCGTAGGCGTTGATCGGGTTGTGTTCAACGAGGCAAATAGGAGGATTTGCCGCCAAAGCTCGTCGAATCAAGAGAAAGAATTAGCTAGACTTGCACCATGGCGTTCTCCAGCGGCTTGCTGCTGAAAAAACAATCTTTTTGATTGTAACCACGGATTATATGATGATCATGTTTATCATATCTTAATTATAAAAAGGTTTAAATGTGTATATTTTATGTCATTGACATTTTGATATCCTCTTATTCTTCTTATGATGTGTTGGATTGTTATTCTTGGATTCTCGGATGAACATAGCTCAAGACCAATCCGTCCAAGATGAGGAAGCCGCTGCGTCGCTTCAATCTCCACCAACTCGATCTCTGGATGAGATTGAACTCTTACATGTGATGGCGAAGTGCTCAAGGCGTGAGCAACGCGCGATTGTGAAGGACATATAAGCCCGACCGTCAACCTCAATCCATGCGATCGCGATGGAGGCGTCTCTCATTACGAAGATGAAGACACTCCGTTGCGGGGGAGTGTCAATGTCGGGATTGTTCACATGCCCCCTCACCTCCAAAACAAAGACCAGGGCCGGAGTGCAAATGAGATGCGAATGATTCACAAAAGTGACTCAATCGCGATCATCAACAGTTGCGTTTCAAACTGCTAAAAAATCACGCATGATGATTCCCTTGTGTCGCCTTGTTTGTTATCCTAAGGTTCGGCCTATCTCGAACAAGGCGTCGAAATTGGAGAATGAGTTCAACAAAGGCTATCGCGAGGGCGACCGAGTCATGTACGTTTCTCCCTTCGATAGGAAGGCGGAGAAACTTGTCGATGCGGAGATGAAGTGTGGACTAATCCTTTATGGAAATCTGCAAGCGAAGAGTTTGAGAAGGCGCTTCTGATCGATCCGGATCTTCAATCACGGGTGACAAGTACTTCTATGTGTACGAAGGCAACCACCGTCTCGCGGCGTGGATGCGTCGCATAAGCGGTATCATAAGATGGAACCCTCGTGGTACATCTCGTGTGGTATGTCGTACTTGATGCTCGCGGAGAAAGCAACGTCCTTCTTGACGCTATGAGCGACATAAATTGGTGAGTAATTGTTATACATTTCCAACCTTTTTTGTTTATATTTTGTTTTAACACAATGTTGCTCATATTTCATTACATTGCGAGGTCAGCTGAACATGACCATGTCGAAGGCGGGTTGTGTGCTAAATTGCGGCGAATGAGGCGGTTTGGCAAATTGAAACTTGAGGATTTCAAGGATCGATATCCCCGAGAAGATTCTGAGAATATGCAAGAACGCCAAAGCTAAAAGGAAACTTGGTATCTGTAACACTTGACGTTTTGTAAAGTTCTTATATGCGGTAAGAAGGGTTTAATGTGTTTGTAATGTTAATCTTTGTATTTGGTTTTGTCAGCGTTCTAATTCTTTCCATATGCTCTCTGAGAGGAGATTGGCAAAGGTATCGGATAATGATTTGAAAGCGAACTACTACGCCACCGTCCCAAAGGAGAAACAAGCGGGACGGAGTATGGAGTGCCATGGATAATGCGATCAAATTAGAGATTAAGGCAATACGTGGCAAAAACTTCGACAAGATGGTCGTGATTGCCAACAACAGAGACTTGGAAAAGTATTTGCAAATGAGGTAACAAAACCACCTCTTCCATCATTAATATGGCTCTATACGTAATTATGTTTTATAACTTAATTCTTATACGTATTTCATGTGTGATTTATTCCCATTCTGACAAGAACTTGAAACCCGATATGACAATCGATCGCTTACAAATGGTCGCTACTACCAATGTTCATTGCGATTTCAAGGAAAGTGGCTCCAATGGTGGAACTCATCGAGGCGAAGTTCGGCGTTCTTTTCACTTCCCGGATGAGCGTCAATGAAAGATAAAGCCCTGGTGGCTTTTACGCATCGCGCATCCCTTTGGGCCAGGTATCATAAAAATTCGTTACGTGTTGTGAAAGTTGGCGTTCATATGGTTTTTCATCATTAACAAATTTTATTCTTACGGCTCGAGCATTCACTTCAAAGTGAATTGCAAAACTGATCGACAACGAAAACCTCAACATTGAGTGGTCTAGTGTTGTCCTTAAGCTTGAGTTGAGTATGTGGAGAAGTGGAGGTTGCTCTTATGGGACAAGGCATTTAACAACTACCTTGGTCTAATGCAAGCCCAAAGTTCATCAAAGGCTCGGATCTTCAAAAGATTACGGGGGCAAAGTAACAATTAAGCGGCTTTTGTTCGGTAAGTTTCTAATGTACTCTTGATTACTAATAAAAATGGAACAACTTGTTCAATCTTCACTAAGCTGTTTTGTTCACATTTTTATAGGTACTTAAAACAAGAGCTCGTTGCGAAGGAGCATTAACCGTTCTCCATTCCAATGGAGTTCGAGGACATTTCCGTCGCGAATGATCCCATGACTTTTTTTCCTGACCCAGCAAGAACGGTTTACCAACTCCCAATTGACGGACGGTGGATGGTTCTGGAGTGTGACAACAACTTCGTGCGCAAGGAGGAGAAGCATCTTCTTGAACCTTGCTTCTAACCCGGCCGGACTCTGCACCGATGGACATTGGCAGCGATAGCGATGGCGACCTCTCCATTTTACCCGATCGCACCTTTGATCAATCTCTTCTCCTTCTTCACGATTTGCGGTGCCCAAGTCCCGTGCAAGCGAGGCGGCGGCCTTATGACATTGCGAGCTTTGTTGTAGATCTTGAGCAAGAATCGCGAGAAAATGCTCCCCGGAGAGGACATTGGAGTGCTTGATGATCTTGTCGACTCAAGCTTGGCGGGAGCCGCAATCAATACAATTGACAGCGGTGGAAGATTGACTCAACTTTCTCTGGTGCACTTACGAATCTTTGGGTCCCCACCTCAATCATTCACCGTCGACCACAACTTCGGCCGATCCCCCGTCGTCTCGGCCGGGGAATATTCGCGGACGCCCTCTTCGAAACCCAATCGCATTGGTAGCGGCTCGTCGTCGAAAAATATGTCGCTTTGCCAATGTATCACGGAGAAGGGAACATTGGAGACTTGGTTCTGATCATCGAAGAAGCGCAAAATGGGATTCGCAAATCCTAGATATCGTCGAGCACATCAAGAAGGTATTTTCTCTTAAATTTGTCATTCATAATCTCCCTCATTCGTTGTATACTTGTAAATCTATTAGCCCGTATCTAATTTTTTAACTTTGTTTCTCAGTTGGAAAAAGACCGTAAGTACCGTGTTCGGCGATGGAGTATGAGCCCAAGCATCCAGGAATTGATCTCATTTTTGCGGATGCTCCCGAGAACTTACTGTCGGGGGGTGTCTCCATGAAATTCCATCTTGGAACCGGCGTGACAAAACCTACTTTGAGAGCCTCTTCGTGTTTGCAGCGTATCATTTGTGACGTTGGAGCAATTCTTGATGCATCCAAAATGTCGGAGAATCGAGCGTACTCTCGATGCGAGTCCCATACATATAGTTTCCGTCTTGTTCGAGGCTGGTGGGGATATAATCCCCTTCCTATGGCGTCTACCGTACCAAAACCGAAAGAAGTGCGTATCAAAATCTAATTTTCAAATTCGCAATTCATGGTAATTGCCTTCTTTGCTTCTATATTAATGTATCTATACTTGTGTTTTGCGGACTCTTTGCTTCCATATCAAAGTGTATGTTCGCAAAGAGTTTGTTTGAAGTTCCAAACTCGGCAAGTCGCGCTGCGCATCTGCGGGTGTGGCAATCGTGCACGATGAGGAAGACCACCTCTGTAACTGCGGAGAAAGAAACCTTGCGTTATCGTCCGGACGATGCGCCGTGGCGAGGCTTACGTGAGAAGGACCCCTCCTTCATTCGGTGTTTTATTGATTGTCTCACGGACGAGGGGGTATAGTGTTATTTGGAGCGCAGAAATCTTGTGCGATTCTGTACACTCTACATTAAATTCGTTCCCACATTTCGCATTTTTAACGTGGGCTTCCGATTTTGTAGGTGCATCGTGATTGCTTGCGCGCGCTCAACCGACACCTCATCGCTATGGAACTGGCGAGGAGATCTTTGATCTTTGTACTCGCGGATTACAGAAGCGGACCTTCGGTGATGAGGAAAGTGGAGAATCAGCCCCCACGACTATGACTACGGTGAACCCGTCGTGAAGAAACCACGAAAGTTCATTGGTGCGTATTACCATCTTGTATTCTCTTTTTCAATTTTAAATTACACACTTAGAAATCGGAAGGGTGACTTTCTTTGCAATTTTAGGATCGCTTGAGTCTAAAAAGCGATTGACTATAACGCTCATCTCTACAAGAGCCCTCCATCGAAATTCACCCTACCATCTTCTTTGGCGTCTTGCTCAAGTTTGTTCAAGCTCCATCTCCCATTTTGTCGACACTCCACGTCGACGTTATAGCAAGAGTGTGCTTAAGTTTATAGACTTTGAGGCAGATCAGTGTGATCAGCACTTTAATGGTACTACACCGTCTGCCTAGTTTGTGATTTGTTTTCCTATAGGTACTAGACATGGTAGCGCCATACATTTGTAGTTTTCCATGATCTATTACTTATATACTATCTATATGTGTTTTTCAATATACGGTTTTATATACTAAACTCATTGTACACTAAAAGTTTTTGTTTCCATGGGAGTGATTGAACCTTGCCAATGTCGCTAGGGGCTATAGTCCGATGGTGTATAGCTCGGGATAATTTGCTTTAGACGCGGTGCAACGCTCAAACGAGGCCGAGGAGAATCGAACTCGGACCACTACAATGCCACGTGAATGTCTTTCTGTACACCTTACAAGGTGACACAGGAAGACGACCTGTAATTCTAAATTTCAGATTATATGAACCGAAGCATCTACCTATATTTCTGACAGGTGTAATAGGAAATTGATGACGTCAGCCCTAATTAGACTCTAAATCTTAATATTGATAAAGTAAACTTATTGATTACCTAAAGTGCCATCCCAAATTATGGTTTAGATTTTGTATATGATTTCAATTGTATTGGTTACACATGATGATGCCAGCCCATATTTTAATTAACTTTTATTTAAACTTGCAAATGTGGATAATTTATGAAATATTGTATAACCTCTAAACCATAAAAATAAATGGATAAAGGACCTATACCCACGGTGTTGGGTTTTTTTTTTGCCTAAAAACGACCATGTCAAAAATTCAGAACCACCCATTCCATGGTAATAGGGCTATTAACTTTTAATTTTTTTTTTGCAATGAGTGGTAATAGGGTCTTAATCTTTCATGAAAAAAAAAAAAAATCAATCAATCACCGCTCTCGCTCGCGCTCTCCGCTCACACCCGTGCATTCCCCAAGCAGTGGGCACAAAATCGGGCGATACATCCGGGGCCTCCCAACGCAAACTCCACGGGCCACGGGCGAGGAGGGTGACACTGCGAGGTACATGGGCGGAAGCTTGACATTTCCACAATCTCGGCCTCCGCGGTAACCACAAGGTCAAAAACACTCTCCCGACCCCATGGTTGAGCAAGAAACCATTCCCGAAAACCATTGGGAGCGATTACATAATCTTGAGCGGATGCGCAAAAGGATGCGGAAATGGCACCCGCGGACCAAAGGCGTGCCGCGGACCCGCATTACAACAAATCCTCGACACTACCAGCGTGGCGATCACCTTAGCTAAATTGTCTGGATCGGCCCGGAATTAAAAGCAGTACCTACAACAAACCGCCATAACCACGGCCAATCCGGACCGAGAGTTCGTGGAGGTTAACGCCACCACAATAGACCCGGATGCGCGGTGATCCATCTCAATTGGGAGGACAGACACTAACCAACGTCCTCGTTGACAGGGGATCAGGTGTAAACGTAATGAGTAACCACGTTAGACAAGCGCTGGGACTACCACAACCCCGCAGCGCGCGATTCATCTTGCGCATGGCTAATGACACACTGTCACACCACAGGAATTCTTACCATGGTCGGGATCACAATCACGGGGTCTCCACCCGGCACATTTGTAATGTCGACATGCCTCAAGAGGCGGTTTCCGGTTATATTAGGAAGACCCTGGTTACGAGACATGGAGGCAATTCATGATTGGACCAAGAACCAAATACACATCCAACGCCAAGGGAGAACCGTGGTCATACCTGTGGATAGCTGCCTGACCCGAGCCAAGATGAGTCAAATTAGGACATCGGCGGGGAACCGGCGCGCGGCGATTCACCAGCGAACAAGAGACTACGGTGTTGCATGTCCATCCCGACCTCGTACCCATGGCCGAAATACACTTGGCGACTTGGTCGAGGAAGGAGAGAAGTTACACATCCCCGCCCTTTACCGGGAGATAGGCGAGGAGGTAGTGGTCAGCAGCATCCCTGCAAAGAAGGCACTACATCGAGACCATCGCGGGATGGATCCACGGAGCCAAGGAAAGGGTATAGTTGGTTAAACTCGGAACAACGGATGACCGAAATACATCAAAATTAATACAAGCGCACCCCCGGAAATTAAACAAGCCGCCATCGCCTTGTTCCATGAGTCTGAGAGACATATTCGCGTGGAATCACGAAGACTTGAAGGGCATTCCCAATGCCCTAGGTGAGCATACCATCGACCTCGTCCCGGTGCTACACCGGTGCAACAACAATGATGCAGGATGAACCCAGTCTGTTTGCCGGGTCAAAACCGAGCTCGACAAATTGCTCCACGCTAAGTCTATATCCCCCGTGGACGCGGCACCATGGTTATCACCCATGGTAATTATTCCTAAGAAAAATGGTACATTGCGCATCTGCGTGGACTTGAAAAACTCAGCGACCACACAAAAAAGGACCACTATCCGCTGCCGTACATGGAGGAAATTATAGATGAAGTGGCAGGACACGAAATGTACTCGTTCCTGGACTGCTTTTCGGGATACTATCAAGTGGCCATGGCAGAACAAGACAAAGGCAAGACGGCCTTTTCCACGGAATGGGGACCCTACCAATTCGAAAGAATGCCCTTCGGGGCCAAAAATGCGCCCATGACATTTCAACGGGTTATGGAACTAATCTTCAGACCATACCTCAAACAATTTTTCCGAATCTACCTAGATGATGGCACCGTCTACGGTAGGATGAAAGACCACGTCTCGCATCTCCGGCAAATTTTCAGCAGCGTGTAGATCAAATGGGGTGAGCCTCGCTTGAGACAAGTGCATGTTCTGTACTTCGCCGGCGTTATCTGGGCTACATCGTGTGTAAACATGGTAAACTCCCGACCCTGAGAAGATCAAGGACATCTGGATATGACACCGCCAACCAATCAAAGGGTGTACAACGACTCGCAGGATTAGCACAATTTAATCGGATCTACATCGAGAAACTTGCCCCCATAACGGCTCAATCGCGGCATTAAACCATGCCAAATACGTCTACCGAGGGGATTTGGACACGGAGGCACAAAAGCGCTGGAGAAAATCAAGCAAGCATACTCAAATGCACCCATCCTCATCGCCCCAATTTGGTCGGCCTTTCCGCGTGCATACGAGACGCGTCTAACATTGCCGTGGGAGTCATGTTGGCCCCGAACATAAGCGGTAAACCACGATCAACCCGTGGCCTCGCCCGGCCGACTCCTCAACTAAGCGAGCGAAACTATTCTACCGGGCGAGGCCTTGGCCATGATATCTGTTGTTAAAAAGTTTAGGCATTACCTCCTCGGAAAGAAATTTCGGTTCATGGTCGATCATCGCGACATGCGTACCTCGTAAACCAAACTTTGGTTACGGGGAGAGTGGCGCGTTGGATCGTAATCTTTGCTCGAATACGATTTGGTGGTATACGTTCAGGAAAGCGTCACATCGTGGCGGATTACCTATCCGGGATACTAACACCACCGCGGAAGGGATAGATGATTCTTTTAACGAGGCCTACGTGCAAGCCATGCGGATCGAAAAGGACCCGGGAAACCGAGGAGGATTGGAGGGCCAACATTGTGCGCTACCTCACCACGGGCATTACCCCAGCGGAGTTAACGGGAACACGTAAAATCGGTTTTGTGCGGACTACTGCTTTGCCATACGCGTGGTCAAGGAAAGCTGTACAAGCGAGGACCGGATCAAGAGGTTCGGTTGTGTGTACCAACCAAACAACAACAACGAGATAATAGAACACCTCACGGCGGACCCGGGGAGGACACAAAACCCCGACACCACGGTGAAAAAGATACTCTCTGCCAAGTATTGGTGGCGACAATGCATAAAGGCGTAATCACCCTCGTCAAAAATTGCCATGCTGTCAAATCTCACGACAAATTTCGGCACCAAGGCAAGTCACCGTTAAAATCGATACCTCCAGGACCGTTTCAGCGATGGGGTTTAGATTTCGTGGGCCCAATAAAACCCACGACACGCCAAGGCTACAAATACATACTCGTCGCCGCGGATTATACTACAAAGTGGGTCGAGGCTAAACCACTACAAACTAACACGCGGTCGTCGCGGCCACGTTCATCTCTGAAAACATTATCACTCGGTTTGGATGCCCCTTTGGAGATAATCTCCGACCAAGAGGACTCGCCGTGAACACTTTGTGATCAAGATCTCTGGACAACCATGTCATCAAACATCGGACCCGGCGCGTGTACTATCCACAAGGAAGCGGGCAAGCGGAATCAACAAACAAAACCTTGATCAATATGCTAAAGCGATTTGTGCATGCAAATCGGGCGATTAGGATATTTGCTACAGTGCACTTTGGGCATACAGCGTAGGTTTGTAAAAACCGCCACAAACGCAAGCCCGTTCGAAATGGTTTTGGTACGCAACCCCCTGCTACCCACGGAGTACATCGTGCCGACATTTCACACCCTTGACCACGGGATTATACACGCGCGGGGGTACTCGCGGCTCGCATCGGGGACCTCCATCATCTGGAGAAATTCGGGCCTCGGCATCTACACACATACTACACAAACAAACCACGGCGCACGCCACTTCCAAGGTCTGCGACCCCCGCGTGTGTTCCAAAAGGGGACCAAGTACTCTGGTGCCCCGAGATCCCAAACTCAAGCGATCCAAATTCGAATCGATATGGCACGGTCCCTACACCGTACAATTAGCGCTACCCAATAATCTGATGCTCCTTGTCAATAACACCCATTTCGACCCCCATGCTACAATTGTCAATTCCGCCAAGCTCAAGCGATTACCACGCCACGGTGCCCACGGCTAACAACGGCCCTAAGTCGCAAGACATTCATAAGACATTGGCGAGGCGAGGCGCGGGATATGGACACAACGAGCAACAACACACAAACCACGGCGATCGGGAATACCCCACAAGACCCAAAATTACCAAGGCATCGGGCGAGCCGAGCGGCGCCTTTGTGGAAGAATGCGGGAAGCAAGGAGACCAAAATCCGAGGGAGACACACGAGGCACCGGGAAACAGCACCGACTACGAGCGGACCCGTCGAAGACTACGTTGTCGGTCCACAGGACTTAGCGGCCGCGAGGGACACTCCCCGCCTCGGCCATACCCATGCACATCCCATGTGCATACATCAACCACATCCATGTCATCCATGACAAAAACCCAGTCGCGATCACCACCCGGCCCCGAGAGAATGGCCAATCAATGCCATAATTACCCCCCTGGATCCGACCGAGGCATCATTTACTCCCGAGGCATCATCACCTCACCCTTTAAAAGACACGCCGCCACGGGCAGATCCATCATCGCTCCCACTTTTTCTCTCTCGTGACAGTGAAAGCTCAAAAGCGGGGAATTGCCCGGGAGTGATCTCGGTGCCTCGCGATCGTTGTTGCAACTTTGCGCTTGTTGCCTCTCGCTTCCTAGTCATACTTCGCCGATTTGCGGCTCTCTCTCTCCCGTGTGTGAATCCCTCGGTGCGGGACTCGTGACTATGGCGCAAGGTGCCCGGGGGGCGCAAGCCCTTGTATGTCGAGGCGGTGCGAGAATGGAAGAAATACCCGGACGGAGTGGCTCTCGCCAGCGGGGTTGCTCGGTATGCGGACCACCTCGCGCCAATATCGACCTCGGCCGATGCGGGGCCTTCATCGCATCGATGAGGAAAGGCAGAGGAGGACCCTCGCAATCTGAGGCGTGGCGGGGTCGTAGAGGAGTCTCGTGCGGTACTCCCGAGATACCTACACGATTTTTTTGGTGGGATGGCACGGAGTTCTGAGTTGGTCGCCTCGGACCAGCACACTCCACAACCCGACACCACGATTTATCTTGCGGCTACCCGTGAAAGGAGATAACAAGTTCGATGTATGCGACATCGTGAGCAACCCGAATATGCCCGATCCATGGTTTGGGCGAATCCATGACATACTCGGCCAAGTGTTTTTCGGGCAGCTGCAATGCGATACACCGGATCGGTGCCCTATGCGTCATGGCGGGCCGTGGCGAGAAGATTAAGCAGGGCAAACTCGTGGGCGAACGCGGTCAGCAAATTCAAAGGGCACGTCGGGCGATGAATATGAGAGCCCCATTGCCCCTTTTTTGGCGCAATTTATTGGCCATTTCCTCGATTATCATCGAGTGAACCATCACCACAGGCCATGGGGACATTTACGGACATACAACGCGAATTGGCGGCGTCGAGAGGCGACACCACGCCAACACCCGGGGAAGCGCCCGCGCGCGAGGAGGGCAGTACAATAAGCGGCCCCCATGGAGATCGCTAGTACCTCCACGGCCACGATTAGGCCCCCAAACCCACGAATTCAACGCCGCGAAGCATACCATGGAGAAGTGTATGGAGGAAATGCTGAATTTCCTCCCTGCTGGCTTGCGGCAATGACGACGACGGCCAAGTGTCAAACCTCATTTTTCGTTTTTGCCCCAATTTGGTCGGATAGTACTTAGTAGTAGTTAAATAGAATAAATAACGCTGGGTAATCACCTATCCGGGTAAAACCGGGTAGGGTTAGCCTAGCCGAGGAACACACTGCTGCTTGGGGACATCCTAAAGCTTAGTAGGCGGGATAGGATAGCGAAAATTCTAACCCGCCTTTTGCTTTCTAATCTTTTCTTTTGAAACCCGGGCGCGGACTCGCGTACCTAGTCCGACTTTGAGTGCCGGGTAAGGCTTAACCGGCCGGTGTGTCAGTGCGCCTCAAAGCCGGGAAGGCATATAATGACCGGGATGCACCCGTCGGGCATGTACCGACCGGGTATGAGAGGCCAGTGCGATCTGCCGGGCATGGCCGACGATCGATCGTCCGACCAGCCATGGTCCGACCGGCTATGGCGGCCGGCTATGGCCCGGCCGATCATAACCTAACGGTTATAACTCGGCGGTTATCAATGGCGGGAAACCGCCGGGTACTGAGGCGGGCGGGCGGTAGAACCACCGGGCGTAAGCGATCCCGGTGACAAGCCCGTGATTAAACGCGCCGCCAAAAAAGTACCGCCACCTCCCCACTCCTTTTTGTCGTTAATGGCACGGGAAGGCCGTTGTCCTTCCTTTTGATTTCCCCCATTCTCTCTTCCTCGTTTTTCGTGCGCCATTGCGGCCGTCTTTGCTCCCCAATTCTCGCACGAACTTGCCTGCTGCGGCCGCCCTGCGCACCATAGCCCGGAGAGGAGAATGCGGAGACATGGCGGGGGAGAGCTTTGCGGATTAGGAGCAAGATTATCGGTGGCATCCCAATGGCGGTGGATGCCGGAGCCACGATTGGTGCGGAGGACTTGGCGCGGATGGGGTGCGTGGGATTATCTTGGGTGCCCTGGAATGTGGAGGATGCGGGGATTATCGAGGAGGCCGTGTCGGGGCCGGGATCCACCGACTTTCGCCGACAACCCTGTCCGGGCCAAGCCGCACTTTTAGCGGGAGGCGTCTTTGGGGCGGCGTATGGCTTTCGGATTCCTCCACGGGTACATCGGTGAGAATGATCCCTCCCTCGGAGGAATGTTCCACAATCCAGCGCACGAGCATAGCGGCTACCGAGTAGAGAGGCTGCGCAAATGGGGGCGGCGGCGTCTTGAGGTTCTGGCACCGATCCTCAACCCGGAGAAGCCGGTTTGTGTCAAACCGACTCACGAAGGCAATCATGGAATCCTACCGGGGACGGAGCGCGTAGGATGGGGGCACATCCTCGAGGAGGTGGTAGTCCGGGCCTCGAAGAAGGCCACCGGTGTGAAAGGCTGTCCCACGACACCATACGTGTACCACTGTACGCACATTACGAGTGCCTCAATCCGGGTGAGATCACCCTCCTCAAGATGCTCATGGAGGCGGGACAGGACATGTTTCCCGGGAGCGGATCCCGAGGTGGGAGTCCTGCTGCGGCCAAAAGCTGCTCCCAGGATGCCCGCCCCGGGCGCGGGGCACTCCCACCTCCTCCCCCTCTGCACCACCCGGACCGCCGGGCGGGGAGAGCGGCGACCGAGGAGGGCGGGAGAAAAGCACCCCGGCCGAGGAGATGAAGGAGCGCCGGGACACAGTGCGGGAGGAGCGACCATCCTCCGGCGAGAGGGAAGTCGCTCCGCTACCCCGCCCCCGGAGGAGCCACTACACCCGGCCCGGCCCGCGGCCACGGATGGCAACCGGAGTGGGCGCAGCGGATCGAGCCACGAGCCCGATCCTACCGTTTGGAGGAGAACTCCCGGTAGCCATGGCAACCCCTCCGACCTCTGCGATCGCCTCCCCACCACCTCTCGGACCGGTGCGGGGAGGCAGCGGTGGCGGAGAGGAACTCCCGTCCTACAGGAGAAAATCCGGACGGGTACTAAGGTTTGTGGAGCGAGGCTTCCTCTCCCGGTAAGCGGGAGGTATTTGTTGTAGCGCAACCGAGGAGAGGCTGAGGCGGAAGGAGCACCCCTCGAGGAGATCCTACCCGGAAGCACCTACTCCGACCGGGAAGTACAAGCCGAGGAGCACACTGCGGACTTCTTCTCCTAGCATCTGATCCGGTAGGTTACCGTGCCCCCCCCGGTGCGGGGAAAGTGAGTGGGAGACCCAATGTACGCCAAGAAGAGGAGGGCTTACCTCCCGCCGAGAGTCCTCGACCCGGGTTCGGGAGAAACTTACCGAGGCCCAAGGAGGACACTACCGCGACCCCTGCTACTCCCCTGCGGTCGGGCGAGCCCCTCGAACCGGTCGTCGGGGCTATTCCGGCCATACAACGACCCACCTCGCCCGGGAAGGAGAAGCCCGGAGAAAAGGGAAAAGGGTGATGGAGGAGTCCTCCGACTCGGAGGAGGAGGAGCGGCTGGGCCGATCTCTCTGTCCCCACTACCCGGGCGCAAGGAGAGGCGGCACCGGCCAACACCGACCCGGTTACCGGGTGGGAGGATTTCACCCGCGGAGGCGGGGAGATCGATCTACACCTCCCGGTACCCCCATTCCGGATAACGGAGGAACACCCCTTGCAACCGATCGCCCGCGCTTTGCGCGTATGCGCGCGGGAGCATCTGCAAATGCATAAGGCCTGCGCGGGATATCGGTAGCTCTCCCGGACCGGCCGAGGTGGGGCGGTACCCCGACATGGTGCGGGATCTAGTCCGAGGAGAATGCGGCGGATCGGGCAAGCATCAACGAGGGTCCCTCATCATCCTTTGGCAAGCCGGAAATCCGGTGATTGGAGGAGGAAGCGCTGTCTAGCGGCGAGGAGTGCGCTCGCGGCACCTTTTCGGGCTCGGGAGATTCTGTATGCACCCGGAGAGGCACTGGTGAAGGCTCGGTGCTCGGCCTTAATTCGAGGCATCGGGATCGGACCTCCCAACCCGGATGGCGGCGTACATGAAGAAGGCCGCGGAAAGGATGGAAGGAGCCCCCGAGGAGATGAGAGGACTCATCGGAGAGATGGCGGACCTTTCCCGGGAGGCACCTCCACAGCGGTAGTAGAGGACACCCCCATCCAGTACCCCGAAGTGACTAAGGAGGCGGGCGGAGGAGGAAGAGCATACCGATCCCGTGGCCATGGAGGGCGATCTGCCCCAAACCCGAGCCGGAGAAGACCATGAGGAGATGGGGCCTTGCACTCCCCCCCACAGGGCGCTCGGAGAGTATAGAGGCAAACCGGGGGCGCAGCCCGGTGGAAGGAGAGGCTTCTCGGATAGCGAGAGGAGAGTACCGGGTAAGGGATCCTTCCCCCATTTCCCTGGTCGGTGTGGACCCGAGGGCGAGTCTATTCTGCCCAAGAGGCCACAATCCAACCGGAGACGGAAGGTGAGGCCGATACCCGACCAACCGGATTGGGAGCGGGAGGGCCGCGGGCACCTCATTTGTCCGGGTTTAGCCGTCCCCGGAGCCCTCGGCGTGAGAGTCCTCCCAGAAAGGCGGCCCGACCGCGGAGGCCGTCCCCCTCATCCCGAGGACTTGATCGAGTCGGAGATCGGGAGGCACTCCGGACACCTCGGCCCGATGCCTTGGGGGGACGAGATCCTTGGGAGTGAAGAGACCGCTCGGTGCTCCGGAGACGGGGAGCGAGGAGGAGGAGGTCACCTCCCAAACCGGGTTGGGGCGCGAGAAGGTTGAGACCGCCCGAGGCTGCCGAGGCTGCGAAGTAGGATGGCGCGACGGGGAAGGACTAGGGCCGAGTTGATTGATGGCGGGTGCACTGGCCGAGGATAGGGTTAGATTTTAGTGCCTTTATGGCGAGTAAGAGGATGACGGCGCTAGAGTGTCGGAGGCTAGATTTAGAAAGATTCCACAGCGCGGGATTTTGTCCTCTACGGGATGCGGGGAGGACTGCTACTTAGCCGAGGGAGGATACTCCCTCGGGGTCTTTGTGCCTTTTGCGGTACCCTAATGCGATTGCAAGCACGCCCTTTTCTCCATCCTCATTGTGTGTGCGTGTGTGTGTGTGTGTGAGGGTGAGTTTGTGCAAACTTCCCTCTTTCTGTCTTGTATCTTTCTTATTTGGGAGTATCCTTGAAGTCAGAAGGCCCTTCTTTGTCCGGGCAAGAGATAGCAGTTCCGTCTTTGAGCGGAGAGTAGAAAGGAGGGTAGAGAAGGCTGGTAGGAGAAGAGTGCGGCCAGCGAGCGGCACCTCTTACTTAGGGCCTTTGCCTAGTCTGTCCGTGCGACTTCCCGGGATTACGGTGGTGGGAGAGATTCTTGCCGTTTAACCAGGCTCAGTGCACTCGGTTGAGTCCCCCCAGTTCTTGAAGTCCGGGTAGGCGGGTTGGTTTATAGGTAATCGCGGTGAACTCGGGTCGATCGCACCACCCCGATCCGATAACCGGGATCTCCTAACCCGGGTAGTAAGTTGTGATAACCGGACCATAGGAGAACCGGATACCAACCTTTGTGACATGCGTGTGGATTTAGAGTCCGGGCGTAGAGGGAGGTATAAGGGAAGTTCCTAACGGGGTAAGGAGAGAGAGTCTCGGTGACCTTTCGGTCGCGTTAATCAACAGGAGAAGTGGCCTAATCCCCCACTTATCTAAGTCCGGGAAAATCCCTACGAGGTGAATACGAGGCTAAATTAAACCACAAAGACTAAACACCCTCTCCTCTCTGTCCAAGGCGGCTCTTCGGGGACGGGATATAGAAGCACGAGGGGATAGGATAGTACCGGATAGCACAAATCCGGGTTAGCTAGCTAAGTGAAGCTGTTGCGTTTGCACGCCGGGATCTCCGTGGAGCGAATACTCGGGTTCTTGTTTAGGAAACCTCTTTTACCGTGAAAAAGGGTTATCCGGGCGCGAATCGGAAAAGCGTTACGACACCAAGCGCAAGGGTAGGAAGCGGACACAAGCGTCATCTGGCCGCGGCTCGTCTGCAACAACGAGACCCGCGGCTCATAAGCGATGGAGGAATATAAGAGGAGGTTCAGCTCATCGCGAGCGCATCCGGGCGGTGACCTCCCTTGAGAACCCGGCTCGATGCGGGATTTGGAACTACGAGCGACCACGGAGAGGTCAAAACCTTGAAGAAGCGAGCACCGGGACGCGAGAGGATTGCTCATTTGGACCAACGAGACGGTCGAGCTCGTGGCCAAATGCAAGGCCTTGACCGAGAACTCACGGTAAACCCTCGGCCCGTCGACCCGGCCACCGTGGACATTCTTTGCTGCTGGCGGCGTCGGGGAGATTGACAATGCGGGGAGAATTTCGAGGCCAATAAATTGGCATGGACAACCAAGCGGCCCGAGTAATTGCGGCCACATCATATCAAATGTTGTGGTCCGCACCACCAGCATCCATGGAACCCCAGCGGTATTCCTCGACCAATGCGCGGGAGATGCTTTGGTGGCTTTGGGCTCGAGGGCTCCGATCATCAGGCAGGGCAGCCAAGGAGAAGCCTTCACAGGCGGGACGAGGAGGAAGCGACCCCAAACTATGGTGGGCGGAGCTAACACGACCTCGAAGCCACGCCCCTATGGACGGCGGCAGACGAGGCATACGAGGGGCACACACACGCACAAACCGAGGACGGGGGAGACACGAACTCGGGGAGGATTTGTACCGATTCTCGACACGAGATAGGGGAGGAGAGAGTAGACATACCGGAAGGATTCACCGATCGGGAGCAAACACCGCATCAATCTCGGCGGCATGCCGCGGCGAGAGTTCACCCGTATCACCTCCCGATCCTGTCACCACGGGTACAATATGAGTCTCTGTAAGACAAAACGCCGATGGTACTTACCCATAGCCGCGGCAGGCGAGAATCACCCCGCGCCCTCGAACCCCCTACCCACGTTTTCCCGTTGCGACGCGGCCATCTCCCCTGTCATTAGCGCGACACGAGGCAAATCCTCCTCCAACAAGAGAGCGGGGAGGTTGGAACATCGAAGCGCGGACGGGGGACGGAGGCGAGGCTACGAGTCAATGCACTTTGTGTTGAAATATTTCCACGAGCATCCCGATCTCGCGCGCATTATACGGATCCCGAGGCACAAGGCCGACAATGCCCGGCTGCAGCGGGACCTTTGGGAGGCGCGGTGTTTGGCGTATACACCCATGCACTCAATTTCCGTGGCAACCACGTCCTGGTACATCGAGCCGTGGCGAGGCACTTGAAGGATCCACAGCGATGAAGAACCCCTCGCGTGACGGCAACTTCCCGGGAACATGCCAGGGCGAACAAAAACCCGCCCCCATACGCCGTTGACACGCGCAATTCGGGACGGTGCACTCTGCTGAAGGAGGGCAAAATGTTACCCGCCATAGCATGCGGGTATCATTACGAACCAGGCAGGGAGACCATGGAATTCACAGCGACCCACGGGGCTCGAGGCCGAGGAGTGCGGTGTCGCGAGATAAAGCGAGGGCCACGAGGATTGAGACCACGGGCCTTGAAGCGATTAAGGCAACAACAGCGCAGCAAGATTAGGTTTTATTATAAATAGTGATAGAATTACACAAACACTAGTCGCAGTATCGCACGAGTAGTGATAGCCGTGAGTGCATTTCCGCAACACCTCTTGTAGCCATTCGGCAGTTTCACTAATGCAATGCAATACGGGCTCGGTCCAATTCTACGCTACTCTGTCTAGTCGCCGAACTCACCCCCCCCTCTCTATTCTTCCGCTCTAACACCAGTGTACGCCGAGGCCCGTGGCAATCCTCGGATCAAGTGTGTCTCAGGAGGACGAACACGCCGTGGTTGTGTGTAACCATTTCCTCAGCCCCTTGCTGCGCCACGGGCGAGCCATGGACCAGGACGAGGAGTGAGCACACCGATCAGAGAAGCCCCGCCGCGAGTGTAACCCTGGGCCGCAGTCGGTACAAGACACCTCCCTCGCCCCTGTAGGTTGACACCCGATCGGTACTAATCACTGAAGTGATTACGAGTGTAGATCGCGACTACGATGGTCGCCTAAACCGGAGATAACCTTACAGTGATACCCCGGGTATCCCCAGCGCCCGAGTCCCAAGTATACACTTTGTTCCCGGGGTAACCCTGGTAGAAGGCCACCCCTCGGTCTTCTCCTACTCCTGACCCTTCTTCCTCCCCCTTTCCCGTACCTCGGACACCTCCATACCGTGACCCCGGCTATGATCTTCTTTGTTCAATTTTAGGGTTAATTAACCGAAGAAGCGCCACTTTCTTTGATGGGTTTCTTTGATGGGATTTTTAGCGGGATGTGTCGAGGTTTGTGCATCCCGAATACCAAGCAGGACAAGAAGTGGACACGAGTGCTCAAGATTCTTTGAGCGAGTGGAAAGGATTGAGAGTCTCATGAAGTTGTTGGGAGCTGAAATTATCGTAGCGAAGAAGGAGGAGCGCGGCTGCGTCATTTGCTCGGGACAACGCTCGGAAGGAAGTGGAGGGATACGAGAAATCCCTCGACCTCTGCAACGACCAGTTGGCGTTCCTCAAGGCCAGTACAGATCCTGAAGCAGAGACTCGGCTTTGGTGTGCCGAACAGATGAAGACCAACAACATGTGCAAGTTGTCGAAGGCACAAGAGGAGCTAAACGCGAAGGAGGCTGAGTTCGTGGCCGTAGATTCCCGGATGCGCTTACGGCGTGACGATTAGCCATCTTCACCGCGAAGGCTGCGATCTTTGAAGTTTGGTGGCCGACCATCAGCCATGCATCCCTGGCCTGGAGTTTATCCTTCTAAGTCAGCCCTTGTTAGTGAGGAAGGGGAAGATCACACTAAGTACATTGCAATCACAGTTTGTAGTTTGTGTGAATTCCCCTTCCCTAATTACGATATTATTGTAGCTAGTTGTCTCCACCTCTACCACCCGTGGTGTGCTCTTGCTACATTTGGGAAAGGGGAGGTTGTGTCGTATAAGTGTTTCACGGTTGTGATTATGCATGGCTGCGAGTTTTGGGTGGCGATTGATTACGCTAAAGGCGCGGGAGTACCAAGACTTGGAGGAAGGGCGTTGGTTGCAGGACCGAGAAGTCCTTACTCTTAGCGGGGGAGAAAGAAGGAAGGTACCAGATTCACGTATGTAGCTGTCTCTTCCACTAATGTGTACACAAAGTATACATGTAGTTGAGTAAGTGTGTTTGCCATTGGCTTCAGGAGTACTGTCGGTTAGGGTGTGTGTGTCGTTAATACTCTAAGTTGATCCGTCAATTGAATCCAACTCTGCTTTTGTACTACAGTTACACTTCATGCAACCTCAATGAGTTCTTGATGGTTGTCATTGTACACTTTCTTTGACTGTTGTAGTACTTAAGGTGATAAGTGTTTGTAATATGGTAATACTGGGTCTGATGAGTGTACTACTCGTTCTTTAAATTGTAGTCTTTGAGTATACAAAGTTTACAGGTGTGTACTCTTTATACTTAGGTAATGTACTTTGTGTAATGTCCCACTACTTTAGCTACATATGGCCACCGTCCAGAGTACATAATGCAGTACTTATCAGGTGATAATTGTGATAGTTTATGTACAATATGGAGTGCTTTTCAGTATGACCCAGGATACTACGATGAGCCATTTTCTCTTCTCTTACTTAGTAGTATTTTGGCTCATGCACTTTGTACTAACTTCTCCACTACTGAGGGGTACCCTGTTCAGGTGTTTTGCTCGTAGAGGAGGATGATAATTCGAGCCCCAGCAACAAGGGCGGTAACGAGAAGGGAGCATTACATGATGAGGAGGCCAGTTCTTCGGACAAAGAGGACAACCTCAACGTGGGCACAGTGAGCAAAGACAACGCCAGGAGGGACTCCGATGCATCGGAAGATCCGAGCACGCTTATCAAGGAAGCGGAAACGAGGAAGTCTATATCCCATGCTGACGTTGGGCCAAGCGATGGAGCTATCGAGAAGGGGAAGAGACCAATGGCTGCGCCGGTGCGGCCGAGACAGCTTGCAGCACCCGCTACTACAGCAAAGCGTCAGATAGAGAAGGCGTCTACAAAGTTCCTCTCCACGAAGAAGCAGAAGGTTGCAGACGGCAGGCCTTCCGCTTATGGAGGTAATATCCCTATTCAAGGTAGTTATCAACGTTTGTAGTTGAAATTATGTGGATGCCATTTGATGTGGACTTTGCACTAACACGATTGGCATTCTCATTTTGCAGGGTTGCTAAAGGGTATACCTCAGAGTGACTCCTAATCGAATGAAGATACGGCCTCTTCTAAAAACAATGACGAATTGGGGGCGAAGAGGAGAAGCGGCGGCAGTGGCAACTCCCCGATGCTCCATCCTCTCGCCGCAGCGTCCTCACCGCCCGTGCTTGCGGGAAACTTGAGCGAGTTAACCCATGCCCGCGTAGGTAAGAAGAAGCGCGACATCGCAGGCGTTGGCCGGAGGTGACATCGGATGGAGAAGGCTTCGAGGGCGACGAGGAATCTAAGGAAAGGGTCGCGCGCGGGACAACAAAGAAAGCGGCGATAGAAGAGGCGGCCGTGGTAAGTGAGGATAACGACCCGAGCAAAGAGGCGGAAGAACCGAGAAGGGGATGACGAGGAAGAATCGAGGAAGCGACTTGGCGCGAAGGTGACGACTGTGTGATGAAGTACGGGCGAGGAAGGTGGATCGCCATTGAAGGCGCTGAAGCCTCTCCGCCCATGGAGATACCCGAGGGAAGGAGGCAGATCTGCTCCGATGGACGAGGAGTACCCACGAAGGCCCCTGCTTTGGAGGAAGGGGCGAGATCTGCTCCATTTGGACGAGGAGGTAGCCACGAAGGCCCTGCTTTGGAGGAAGGAGCCAAATCTGCTCCGATAAACAAGGAGGGATCCAAGAAGGCCGGCGCTAGAGGAAGGACAATGATCTGCTCCGATGGAGAGCGAGAGGAGGTTGAAGTAAGGGGAGCGATTGAATTTAAGGTGGTTCACGAGTCACCGGGAAGACTTTGTGAGGGGACATTGACGACGCACTCACCTCCTAGCCGAGGAAAATTCCTTTGTTCCCAAGTTTGATGAGTCGGGTAAGGCGGACCTTCATCGGCAATGCTAGCTTTACCACGATTGCATCATCTCCCAAGGAATTGATGGTCAAGTCTTCGCCACGACTTGTATATGCCATGCGTGCGCCCGGCAACTACTGGGTAGGCCAATTATCGGGGCCCGACGTGCAATTGTAATGGCGGAGGAGGAACGGCAAGTGAGCTCCAACAACCGGCTGACCCCTAGCCATAGAACCCGGCAAAAGGCAAAGGCACCCTGAAGGGCAAGTCGCACCCGCGCCCCGTCGTGGAAGAGGAGAAAGGCGAGGAGGAGGGCGAGGAGGACTCGGGGCTTTGCGGTGTGGCACATGAAGTCACGATGGATGGTGAGGAAGAGGTCGTGAAGGTCTACCCAGGACCTTCTCAAGAGGGAGAGAAGTCCAGTCTTCACCTCTACTTCTGGCAGGAAGGGCGGAAAATGAAGACAATGGCGGGTCTCATCAAACCATTTTGTGGGGACTGCGAAGAAGATTGCGGTACGAAAAAAGAAGGGAGTGAAGCGGAACACCTAGTGCGGATGTGATTATTGTGGTACACACAATTGCAAGTTTTGCATGTATGACTTTTTTTATTAATTAAATAACTAGTCCCTCCTACATGCAATGCGGGACCATTGGTTTAATCCCAAAGACATTTCACGAGGGTGGAGAAATTGCCAATTGCAGTATTTGTGCACTGGGGATGGCAATCCCTCCATGCCGTTTTTACCTATGTGCCGCGAGTGTTCTTTGTGTATGTTGTGGTTAACAATGCTAGAGAAGCGATTGTAAGTGTTATGGGCGGGATTGCTTGAATTGCAAAGATTCATGTTCTTTGTATGGCAAAGAATGGTGGGAATCTGTTTACACCGAGATGGAAGGCGAGGCTAATTGGATTCTGCGGATACGCATGAGCCCGATTACGAATTGATGTTATGTTTGTGGGATTTTTTTGGTATCTTTTCCCAAAATTCATGCTCCCAATGATGTTGCGAAGTACCAGTGAGGCTCGAACCACATTTTGTCAACTTTGGCGAGGGAACATTCTGCGCAAACTCATGTCTCACTGGCATCCCAAAGACGGTTCTAGAGTGTGTAATGGACACTTTGCACGAAGTTTTATTTATGAGTGCAATCTCACATGCTTTGTGAGTTGTCGTGTAATGTGAGGGTGGTCAAAGAGGGATGACGAAAAGGGTTGAAATGTTACGGAGGCGAAAGGGATGGGGAGTTAGGACTCTCGAGCCGGTTCCAAGTGGTTTATTTCTTTTTGAGTATGTAGGTCAAGTTTGTACAAATTCAAAGTCATTACGAGAGGAGAAGGATGGTACTAGGACGTATTGGTACACACTTAGCTTAGAGGCCTTGTTTGGAAGGTGAGGCGGCGACGAATGACCGAGATGCGTTGTGCTTGGATGGCACCTTTGTATGGAAATGTGGCACGGTTTGTGAATCATAGGTGCGAAGATGCCAACCTCGTTGATGTGCCCGTGAAAATCAACCGAAGACCCTTACAACTATCGCGTGGCTTTCTTCGCAAAAGCGAAATATTCGTGCTCTTGAGGAGTTGGCTTGGGTAAGATCTTTAAGGTGGCAATATTGGAATCACTATCATAATTTTTTGGGTTCAAGTATTTGGGTTGTATGTAAGCTTTTTTGAACCGCGAACTTCTATCTTGCAGGATTACGGAGAGGAGTTTTTTTTAGGGCCGAGTAGCAATCCGTGCTTGTGCGGAAGTGCTCGGTGTCGGGCTACTGCTTGGATGAAGCTTAAACGTCGCCACAGATAGTCCACGGTACCTTAGACCGTCCACAGTATACATATAACGCCAAGGTCAAACATGTGACTACTGTAGTAACTTAAATACGCATTTATTCTTTGCATTTCTGTACATATTTTAATAAAGGTTAGATTCAGCACTGGAGGACTCGAAGGGATGCTTGGGCTAATCTATGCTGGTATAGGGAGAACATTTTGGGTGGCTCTTTCTGTGGTTCTTACGCTTCCTGTGGCCATGGCTCTTGCGAAGGCCCTGAATTCTACTGCTGGGAATCTCGTTTCTATTTGAGAAGTTGTTGATACAAATGAATGAACAACGTACCAGTGTCATTTTTGTAATTTTTGCGGTTTTGTTTTATGTTGGAAATGAGTACCTTATTAAGTCTCCTCATGGTAGCAACAATAAGCTGGCTATTTTCTGCCTTGCATTTATTTTGGATCAATAACAGTCCGTGCAGATCGCAACATGAGCAGGAGCAAGCTTATTTGTAAATACTGGATATGTGCTTCCTTGTGCGAGAGTTTTGGTAATTGCGAGAGTTTTGTAAATACTGGATAATGTGTACATTGGATAATTAGTTCTATAGGAGCGAAGTAAATCCCTGTCTTAGAGGTGTCCCATAGCAAATAAGGAGCAATCCATTACTGTGCCCATACACGTTGTAGACTTTGGTAAACATCAAATCTTACATTAGGAAGTACATTAAGTACTACAAACAGTGGGCGAAGTACTATCCATAGTGAATAATGATCAAATGTACATGTTCTCCGGGTCCTTAAGGTACCAAAAAGGTAGGCAAAAGTTGAGCGTGATTACAATCACATTCAAGGGTTATCTCCTGCCCACCAATCTGCTAAGGACTGTGAGATGATAGACTGAACCTCTTCTGTCATCTTATACACAACATCGTTACCTCTAACCCGATACGGTGCTAACCGCATGGGAAACTTAAAGGCCCTCACAAGATGAGAGTATACATGCACTAAAGGACTTGCATCAAGTAACACGTAACTGTTGTGCGACCTACCATATTTTTGATAATAGTAGCCCTGAATAATAGAATCTCCCACATGGTAATCTCCCCCCATGCATCTTGCAAATCTTGCTGCAACTCTAACTTCGATCGTGTACATTGAAGTATATAAAACTCCACACCTTCATCGTTCCTTTCAAGAGCTGGTATCATGAAGTTGTCGCCAATCTCGACGTCGTCGACGAGGTCAACATCTGTTCCACCATGCGGCCACCTCTGGGAATCTTTAGGTGGTTCATTCCCTTCGTTCGCGTCAAGTATGTGGTGGAGCGCTCCCACATCTTCTGGCTCCAGGTGCACAACACGCCAAGGTCGAACATGTGACTGCTGCTCGCAACGGCTCCAGTCCTGTTGAATACAAGGGGCACAAAAACAAGAAAGATTGCGAGCCAATAAAAGCGTAGGATCAGTCAAAGAGGGGCCGATGATCGAATGGAATTTGCTTGAACCACGAATGGTTTCACAATTCCAACCGATGGACCGATCGACATCCCCTACGGCTATATGCCAGAATTCCCTGTTGATCGGCACCTCCCTTGATTGATCATACGCAGATAAGACACGATGAGAGAATCTAGTTTTCAGAAAGTCTACACAGTGTTTGGCATTCGACAGTTCATCTTCTGGGTGCTGAATCTGGTGTGTCCGAAGTGCCCGCTTAACCACAGCTCCTGCTCCGTCCCACTCACCTGTAAATTTAGACAATATATATAGAGTAAATATGCATGCAATCCGTTTCATACAGAAGTGCATGAAAGAAACCGAACTACTGGGAAATGTAATACCTTTGCCATGACCGGAGCCAAAGTAATTCCAGCGCATTGTAGCCCCTGTAAGACTAGCATATCAAGCCACAAAATACATAGGTCTCGCACTTTTGAATTGTGATGCACATCCATCACTAAAAACCCAATGGTCAGCCGGTTTCTCACCTTGACTCAACACCCAATTCCAATGCAACATCAAACAATGCTGAACAAACAAACTATCATGCATCTTATCATCAGAGATATAATAATGAGTATGTTTGACAAAACCACCTTCTTCACCATCCTCTGTAGGTGGAGCTCTAATGAGGGTAATATGGACCAGAATGGTGACACTAGAAGAATGCCAATGCATACTTTGGATCTCATTCTGAATTGCGAAGGTGTAATTCTCAGCGAAATCAATATGTGAAATCAATACATCAGCAGGGACATTCATCATCATTTTCCTGCACTCTTCGTCCTGCCACTGCGCCACAAAGTTGTGGGTTATGAAAGCTGATACCGTTTCCTCTAGGTACGTGACGAACTCACCCGGAGCCGTTTCCTTGTATACCTGCTGGATGCGTTTTTTCGGACGTCCATCAACCACCGCTATTGTAACATAATCAAAACACTTCCATTTCACAGTCAAGTCAGTAGCAACAGATACCTCATCCGGACAGAATTTAGCCTCTTTACCCTGCAATCCTTACAACTACCCATTACACACTCAAGATTGTGCCACTTATCAAGCTCACCTTTTGGACAAACACAGGCCAACCATAACAGAGTTAAACGTTCAAAAACATGAGTATGGGCATGACAATTCCCCACCTCAGTATTGCACACCTCACATGAACAAGTGCATCCACTTCGAGCATGTAACCCTCTCATTGAATCTCTAAGAGCATTCAAGCCCTCCCTCATTAAGTCCATCTCCACATAATACATACAACAACACGTGTTTTGGTCTTTTAAAGTTTACACATACCATGGTTTCAGCTTCTCAAAGGCCCGCAATTTGATCCTGCATTCAGGATGACTCTCTTTGAATCTTAAAAATAACTGAGTCTGTCACACAAAAAACAAACTACCTTCAGTACTCCAGCTGCATATCCATAGTATCCGCGATACAACATTACACTCAATCGTACATTAGTACTATAGAAGGTACTCATAACCAAGCAGACAAGCCGTAGAAGTACCCTCGATCAAGTTGAAGTACCAAAAGAAGGCTACCCATCGGACTAATTTAGGCATAGTTTACAGTATCAAAGGAACCAAGTAGTACTAAATAGGAAGTCTCACCATTTTTGGGTACTGTCAAGACTACCTAATATGCACTAAACTTTACACCAAGCCTACTAGTAGTGTCACGACTACTAACATGCACTAAACTGTACTACACCAAACCGGTCCCGGTAGTATCAAAGACTACCTAACATGCACTAAAATGTCCAAAAGCGTATTTGTGGTATACTATCCAGAAAGTAGACTTGTACTTAATCCTCTTCGACAAGGTACTCCGTGCACAATTGCAGTTGCTATCAGTGGTCAAACTACCGTAGAGTAGCACATGACTACCAGCGAACACTTCTCAAATCTAGCAGACGTACCTGTAAGAAAGCATGCTCGGAACTACAACATGGAATCTAAATATAATTGAGTAAGCATTCGCGATTATACCAAGGACAATGACCATTACATGGCATGATTCTTCGTACTACATAAAGAAACTTTACAATATTCTGTATCAGGGCTTTTAGATTGCAAACCCTAAAGCAAAGACAAGTCACATTACATGACAGCAGAGGTGTAATGTCATGAACCCCAATTCCGTTAAAATGGCATTATTCCGGTAAAATGGCACACCTCAATTTTCTGAACTTTAGTTCAAAAACCATGTGATATAACAGAATTTTAAGGTGTTATTAGGGAAAATGAGTGACAATGTATATAAAGAAGTGATATTACCAAAAAAATTGTGATATTGCAGAATATACCATTTTATATGAGCACAAATGTAAGATCTAGTGTGACAAAATGGCACATGGCATAGTGCCATTTTAACAGAATTGGGGTTCATGGCTCTAAACATAAGAAGTACACCAGTCCTCCACCCTCAAGTAGCAAGAATTACAAACAAAAGCATACCCTAAACTGCAAGTATAAACTCTGCCACTCCAGCAACTTCTAACTCTGTACTGTATTCAACCGAACGAAGAGCGTCAAGCAAGAAAGCGTGATCAATAATTGTAGCAAACAGCTATCAAATCACCTTCAGCATAATGATTACGAGGAACTACCACCTACGTGTTCTACCAGAATACATGCAGTAGAAAAGAGTATCACCTGTGTTTCTGTTAGGAAATGTGTAGCGTGAACATCGTAAGTGTTTGGTCCAACCCGCCGCCGCGTGACATCCTTTTTGTTCGGCGAAACGCGGGATTGATCGTGCCACCAACTCTTCACAACTCCTTTCACCACTCTTGTCAAGCCAGGCCGCTTCGCTCTTTCTAGAATTGCAAAGTCTCGTTTCTCAAATGGGTTAACAATGTCAAATTCTGCCCTCCGACTGAGGGCAACAGTAATATTTCGGGGGTGTACCTGTGCAATAAAACATGCGGCAGAAGGTATTTTAGGGTTAGCAGTTGACGGCAAATCCTAAACTCCGGCCGAACCTACTCTGACTAGTCGATTTACGATTTAGGAAGCTTAAGAACCTCGATTCCCAGTCTAGATTATTTAACTCCTGGAGCAATAATTGCAGAGTCTGAATGAAGCTTTACATCTGGTGCCGCTACTGAAATGAGGGCCTTTACGGTGATGCCCAAAAGCACACAGAACCTAATCCTCAGCTCCGAGTATCAGAGCAACAATTGCATAATTCAAAAAAGAGTTCAAAAGAGCAAAACAGCAGATGTACCTGAAGAACACGGGACAGAACACGCTGCCCTTGGGTGCCTTCACTAACTGCAGCGTCGAGGAGCGCTCCCTTGCGTGCTAACAAGGATTTCGAATGTGCTCCTTTCACAAGTTGAAGTTCAGTCCTGTAACTCTCCAAGAAAATGTAAATGCACTTCGTCTCAGCAGGTCGGGGGTAGTATTCAGGAAGGGACGGCCAAATCGAGTTGTCATTTAAAACGCCCTCTAAAACATCTCGCTTGGCCTCCACAGACTCACAAGGCGCCAGCAATTCCTGGATTGTCTTCGATATCTTGTTCGAAAGACGATTGCGGCTCCGCACTGAGAAATGCGATTGCGAATAAAACCCTTCGACCGCTCGCTGTAACTCCATTCTGGATGCACCAGCCTCCTCCAACCTCTCACGCCTTGCTCGTTGTCGAAGTTTCGCTGCCTCATTCCTAACTAATCGATCGACTTCAGCTTCTACAGCTCTATCTAATCGACCCTCTGGGCCGGGGCGTTTCACACCTCCCCTTGTCCGCAACGCATACCGAGTGTTCCCCATTGTGTACAGACTTCGCAGACAACAAAAGTAGACCCTAAACCGCAGTGCACACGATCGCTGGAATTCACTACCCCTTCCGATGCACGACCCAGCAGTGAGTTCGTAGCCAGCCCGAGACTCGAGAGGCAACGGGAATTAAAATTGCGATTGCAGAAACCCTCGGATCTCGAATTGTAAAGGCAAAAAACAGCGATCGCAAAAACCCTCGCTGAACAAACGGGAACAACGGAGAGAGACGAAGTGCCACCGAATCCTTCTTCGATCGCGCCGTCGTTACCCAGTACCATCAATAAGCCAGTCGTCATCGCAATTATGGTGGGGCACTTTTTTGGCATCGCATCACAATGTCACCTGACAGTGGCATCTGTCAAATATCAGCAGCCAATGCAGTGCGGCTACGGAAACTACTAAACAAAAACCCCAAGAGGATCCTTGGTACCAAACAATACCAGAACTTGGATGTTTACCTCCCTACAAAGGACGTATACACACTCCAAATTAAATGACAATTTCAGCACCCCCGCCAAGATCACGGTCCATAAACCCTCAGAAGTCAAAAAAAATTCAAACAAATTTAGTTTAGGGCGACAATATGGACCGTTGTAATTTTAGTACTTTGACCGCATTTTGTCCACAACTCATAGAGAAGCTAACATGGGGCATTAGAGTTTATGGAAGCCTATAGTGTGCTCTTTATAAAAACCCCGTTCACTATGGTATTTAGGTTTATAATTTGCAAGATATTAGTACTTTTGTGGCTTTTCCACAGAAAATAACAGTACTTCCAAATTGGGGAAAAGTACTCTTTTCTTATAGATCTAAATGGGTGTCAAGAAAATAACACTTGGAGGTTGAAGAAATTGCTCCCTACATTGACAAACTACCAAGAAAATTATTCATTAGCCAAATGAATCAACTACAAGAACACTTGAAGTGAAGAATTCCCTGGAAACTGCAATTGTGACGTACTTTTTGAGCCACCCTACTGTGCTTTCACCCCTTATTATATCCAATTTCAACCACCATCAAAACTGTAAATTGGCATTCGGAATTATGTCCCAAGTCTTATTTACATATCCACACATGTGGAATTTAACTACGTATTTATATAATGGTTCCACCAACTCCCAAATAATTTCAATACCTAGGTTAAGTGTTAGGAGCTTCTTTTTTCTATTATAGCCAAAACTAAGTATAAAAAACTAAATAAAGAGGGGGAGGGGACAAATTTAACACTTTGACTAGCTAATTATGACCCTATCCAAATCATCATGGTGATATCAAATAAATTGTGGTAGGAATGCATCTATAGGTAATCTTTTATTCGCAAGTACTTTAAATAGCAAAACTTTGAATAATCAAGGGAATATAGATATGAAGAGAGAGAAAATGATTTTAACACTTGCGTCGACAAGTAATGACCTTGTAAAAATTATAGAATCATAAGATTTCTTGTAAGAAAAAAGTACCTATAGATCATGATTTACATGATTTACATTGACTTACATTGACTTGATTTAATGAATTACATTAACGAACAATCACTCTTTTACAATTGGAATTTTTTAGTGACTAGTTTGTATGACTCCAACAAGTTTACACCGGCACTAGCTTCACAGACGTCACCACACAAGCATAGTTGACTTCATCTTGATAGCGGCTACAGACTTATAGATATCTGAAACGATAAATTTTCTTCCATGATCCCCCATGCAGGATTGATCATCCTCTTTTAATGTCAACGTAACAATTATTATCTTAAGAGATGCGAAGTGCCGAAGTCCTTCGTGAGTCTCTTAGGGCTTGTTCGCACCTAGCCTTTGCAAAGAGCGTGGATAAAAATTTAACACCCCCACAATTTGGGGAGGAATACCTTTTTTTGAGGAAAGGTGTCATCAATGAGGTTTGTAAAGGTGTAATCAATAGTGAGGGGATTACGTAATGGCCCCTCAAGTGGGACAATACATAAGACCACTCTTAAGCGAGGAGAATTTGAGAATCTTTCCAATATTGGTGCTCCCATAAGTATTGCCTACTATTGCTCAAATCTCTTTTATCTCCTAGATGTTTACTAATACCCTACTCTTTAAAGTGTGCCATGTGGACATCCATGTAGGATTGGTAATTATTAATGAATGTAGGTGAGAACAAACACTTTTTAATAGAGTTAAGACCCCCTCCTAAGACCTCCTCTAAGGCCAGGTGCGAACAGGCTTGACATGTGGCGGACCATACAAACTGGCCTTCTAGCCATTTCGATGTCACATATTAAATGCATGTCATGCAATGTATAAGACAAGCCGACGACATTTACTTACAGAACCGTCAAACGAAAATTAAAATTTCCCGAATTTCTAGTTTGAGACTTTGAGTTAAGAAGTTCGCACAAGTTTTTCCTGTTCAAATTTGTCGAATTGCTGATTTGAGTTTAAAAGCTCACACTTTTTCCCCTGTACATATGAATCTCAGATAACACCCAAGTATCACGTATGGCATTGATATTAAACAAGAATCAACCATGCATATCCTAGTTAACAATTTTTATACTTAATTTCCGATCTATATTTATTAAATTATGCATGGCGTTTACTGAATGTCATCAAATTTAAAAGTAGACGACAAAATAATTCTAAGGAATTAAGATTATTGCAATAAGTTGAAACTTTATCATGTCAAGACGATCGCTGAGCAATAATATTGTGAATCTAGCAATTATGTTTTAGACTTGAAATATCCTTGTTCTATGGACATCTCAAATTTAGTAACTTGCTAGATTTTATGATATTCTTCCAAGTTGATATCCTCCCACCATATTACTATTCTAATTCAACTCCAAAGGCTGAAGCAAACATTCCAATATTTGAACCCTAGCTTAGAACTTTAGTTTTGGCACCGCAATGCAAGTGATACTTTGGCAAATTATAAATGCAATTTTGGCAAGATATAAGACGATATGCAACGCGAGTTACGCGACGCAAGGAGCAGAATTTGGATTGTGATGCAAAACACAATTTTATTGATGATTTAAATTCATATAGGCGCTATAAAATGATCAGAACTCTAGTATATTCTCATCCATTCTCAATAACAACCCAAACACAATAAAAGTTTCATAACTTTGAACTTTCAACAAAATTTTGAGATTCAACTTTTTTCACCATTTTATTTTTAGTTTCTAAATGGAATACTAAGCAGTTTTCACTATCTAAAAGGAATTTTGGTATCATATTGGAACTATTGTGAGTCTCAATATAATTCTCTCGATCATCTCAATAAGTCTCACAGCAATAATGGTTTGTGGCTCTTGGTACCACTTGCCACCACTCAACTCTTGACACTGATCGTATTCTCTATTGAAATATTCTTTGAACAAGAATGTCATTAGAGAAAGCCTCTAGCAACGAGTGAGTGCTTGCCATCTTAGAAGAAATGGTAAACCAATCCTAGGGCCAAGAAAGTCCCGTTTCATGCAGAAAGGCTCAATTTTCATGAACATGCTCCTATGGCATAAGAGTTTTTCTATTTCCTTCTGCATTTCCAAACACCTACCTTTGCGTTTGGGTTCAAGCATACCCCCATATGCAAAGTCAAGCTTTTCTCTAAATATCTTAGGTCCCATAAGGTTATACTTAGTTTGTAAAGCATTTGCCTAAGTTACCTACAAAGTGGAATTTAGAACCCTTTAAGCCATATTATCCCAAAGAAGAAGATGATTGCTCTAATATTGTAATTTGGTCAATTCCATGAAAAGTGAAGAACTTGGATCTATAAATTTGACGGACATACAAATGTATAAGTTTTCAAGGTAGTTTTAAAGGTATTTTATGATCAGAAGAAATCAGAAATCGCATCTAACGTTGAAAAAGGGCAGTGTCGAGTGTCGATTTTTGAAGCCTATGGTCCGGTGGGATCCAAGTATCAAAGAATCAGATACATGAGACAAGTACCAACATGCTCCAAATTCACGATTGGTGCCTGATGGCTCCTCATGATTACCAGGCATGATCTTCTGTACACAAAAGTGAACAAGTCTATATTAAAGGTTTTGCGGGGAGTTGAATAATGCTCTACAGTGTTTTCATCCACAGGCACAGAGCCAGAGAGCTGTAACAGCGCGCGGCTTAAAGCCCGGCGGCCGACTGTCGGGCCCCACCACAAACTACTGTTTGTGCCGGTAGCGGTGCTCTCCCGTTTAGCGCAACCTTGTCTCCAGTCTGTGCAAGAAGGGCCTTCAACGATGAGAAAGCGTCCTGAGGACTACGACGATAAGGACTCTGGTGGGTTCGATCCTCAGGAATGCTGAATCATTTCACGGCGAAAGAACTCCAATTCCGTTAAAATGGCATTATTCCGGTAAAATGGCACACCTCAACTTTCTGAGCTGTAGCTCAAAAACCATGTGATATAACAGAATTTTAAGGTGATATTAGGGAAAATGAGTGACAATGTATATACAGAAGTGATATTACAAAAAAAATTGTGATATTCCAGAATATACCATTTTATATGAGCACAAATGTAAGATCTAGTGTGACAATATGGCACATGGCATAGTGCCATTTTAACGGAATTGGGGTTAAAGGTACATGCCGCACAACGACTACAGTAAGTTGACCCCTTAACTTAGACCTAATCTCTTGTTCCATATACCCTGTTTTTCGCACCTTCAGGAGTGACCACTGACACACTGTTCCAACGATCAATATAAAAGGATCCAGCCTCAAGTATTTTGATTCTGTTGAATAAGATATTACACACTGCAGCCATGCTCTTGAGTCACCGTGCAGCAGCTCACGATGTGTCAACAATGACCTCAAAAGTTTCGGTTAAAAACAAAAAAACACTGACATGAAATTGGGAGAGATAGTAACCGTTACTTATTGATCGAAGGTACACAAGATTCCCGCATCACATTCCCCGACATCGATAATACCGACTGACACCCAGCCATGTAAGATAATCATGAATCGCATGAAGATTGTCATCTCACTTTCTGCAACTTGTATGTATCATAAGCAAACAGAATAGGGAACGAAGCTCATCAGTGTAATGTGAACAGTATATACGATCAAACTGACTCACAAAGTTACTCAGATTCGTGGATTCACAAACGTGATCTGATTCTGTACTCCAGAGATCGACTTCCTCTTACTTACACACACCTTCTGGCTACCGACACTGCCACTACATCCGCTACCCACCTCAATGTACTTGCTCGGCAATGTAGTAGAGTGGTATCTACACACTATGAACTGTCTTCAATCTTTCCGCTAACAGATTTACACGAGCAAGACGATGCCCAGCTTCACCAGATCCACGACCGTCAGTTTCACGCCCAAGAACAGCACCGTCAGCAGCTTCGTCTTCTCATCTTCCACGCAATCCAGCGCGACGTGGTACACGTCCCCGATCAGCGTCGCCTTCGACAAGTCGATCACCACGCGTACCTTGGCCACCTTCACTCCCAGGATCTCCAAGTCCACGTACACCAAGTTGCCCACCACCACTGTCGCTGTCACGGGCGTCAGCACTGTCGTCGTCTTGGCAGGGCACAGCTGGCCCGTGGCACCGAGGCCAACATACACCCTGATGTCGTGGTAGCACAGATTGAGGTTGACTTTGATATTTAAGTTCACTTTCAGCTTCACACCCAAGTCCAGCTTCCTGGAGCCTGACTCCACGGCTGTGGCGTCCGCAGCCACGCAGAACGCCGCCATCACCAGACCCAGCAGAGCCAGAGTTCTCATCGACGCCGCCATGACTCACGAGCGCTTCGCAAAGTGATCGAGCTAGAAAGGCTGGTACGTGCAAGCAGGAAGCGGGAGAGCGAGTGAAATGATGATTTGACTTGGGTGAGTGCAGCTGGCTTTATACTCGCTGGAGCAGATATTCTGCCTTTTGTATATTGTCAGGCGAGCAGGGACGCCTTACCTCGCTACTCGCAGCAACAGATGTCGTGTCCATGCATCCTTGAATCAATGGATGCATGAGCACGATAAACAATCCATCAGCAAGTTGTGTGAATGAACTGTGGTCAATGTGGTCGCCGACTCTAAACAATGAACATGTCTGAGAATGTATGAGTAGGGTTTCGTGGCGGTCACAATTCCCCGGCCCCTAGATTTCGTGGCTTGCCATGAATGGGACATGAAATAATGGTGCAATGCAAGTGAAACAAGTGTGCTCATCATCATCGTTGACGAGTTCACGTACTAAAATCAGCACTATTTTGTGTCAGAAATCGATGCAACAATCATGTGATGAAGCAGCGGTCAACTCTTGCCAGACAGCATTCCCAGGGGAGAAGTTAGAACGCAGAATATCCTAATCGATATGTAAAACCCCGTACAGAAATAGTATCAACCATATTCTGCTATCGGGTCAAGCATTATTTGAGGAGACGGATCAGGTTGCACATGTTCCACCCAGAATTAAAGTACAGAAACGACGAGGGCTTTAACTAACATGATATAATTTTCTCAGATCAGTTCATGTAATAGTCAATGTATTACTGGAAGAGTCGTACAGTTGGTCCATAACAGAGCCAGGCACAATATCAAACTTGTATTACAATCATGCTGATAAAATATATTCTCTAAGAGGCCGTCTGTTGTAGTAAAATATGGTGGACATTACAGTCATTGAAGAATGTAGCGCTACATTCGTCAACGAGCATCGTCGTTTGCATCTGGTAGAATTGAAGCCTCTTGTAATGTGCTTGTGGTCACTACTGAGCTAGTGTCAATCATGTATTGAGGTGCTCCATGTACCTATTTGAGCGGACCAATGGGTAGTGGTGTGACATTGACATGCTAGTCACAGTGCTCCCGTGTGTGAAAGTTGCTTAAACTTCTCTCTGTTGTAACTTTGTCTCATCATTTACCCCGGAGAAGGGATTTGCAAGGTGCACCATGAACCATGAACCAACAACGAGTGAAGGTGTCGAGCTCGGCACATGTAACACAATCCGTGTTTGTAGCCGACGACCGATTGCATGGCTTTTGCATTTTTCTCTTGTAGCGTCCACACATGTCATGTCACAAGCGGGTTTGACTTCCTCACTGTAAGACAGGCTCATCGACATCTGAGCTTGTCATTCTTGTCCATTATGCGTCCATGCACGATAGATCTCTTTGGAATGTCAACGTAAAAAGATATTATAATCAAACACTGTGAAGCACTTCAGTTTCCAACATCTCAATCATGGCTCTCTGTAAGGTGGCGGTCTAGTCTAAACTGCCCTTACAGCCGCTTGGATGTCAAAGTAATAAAAGAGGGTGTTTTAAAATAAAGCAGTACTTAGGGCAAAGCTAGAGCTCTAGGCTTCATTTTCACTAAGAGCTCTGTATTAGCTTCCCATCACAAGAGTACCATGTACTCATTGCAAACAGTCTTGCATAAGGTGTCAAATAAGGGCACCATTTAGGAATCACCTACATATGAGCTCACCTTCAAATTAAAGCACCTAGTAAATTGTAAATGGATGTCGAGATGATGACTCTACTCGGACTATCTTTCCTTTAACTTTGGTCATGTACGAAAATTGCTTACCCGTGTTGAATCTATTGGGACTAGCTTTCCTTTAACTTTGGTCATGTACAAAAATTGCTTACCCCTGTTGATTCTATTGGGACTATCTTTCCTTTAACTTTGGTCATGTACAAAATTTGCTTACCCCAATAGCCTCAGTGCAGATTCCTCCGTGTGAAATTTGAGTTATTATTGAGGACTCTCCCTTGTATGCTTGCTATCACATTTCCGTTGGACTTCTGTGGTGAGGCGGCATCTCATCGAAGTCACTCGGAGTCAAAGTTTGAGAACATTTGAAATCTGCCCAAACTGCGGTGTATGCTCGTTATCCTCAAAATTTGCCCGAAGTAAATAAAATCCGTGAACTTCAAAAATTCACCAAATATTGAGATTTTACTTTTTTCAAGTTTTATCTTTTCTACTTGGAAAGAAGTTTTTAAGGCATGATCTCACCGTTTGGATCTTTCATCCAATTGTTCTTCGCATGCCATTTTATTATTGACAAGGGGCCTTTGAAAATGAATCTCAACATACCTCCATGTGAAAATTCAAGCATTTATTTAGGGTTTACAGGTTGCATGAGGGTAAAAATTGCAAAGACATGGTTGTTCCTAACTCACCTAGGAAAAAGAATGTGAAGAGACTTAGTTCAAATTTACTCTTAGAATTGGTCTTTTGGGCTCACAAAATACTTGGAACCCATTTCGCAACAACGGAATAAAACTTTTTTTCCAAGCTAAGTTGAATGCTACGATTTCACAATTGGTAAAGAATTTGGAACTTAGGTGTAGAGCACACATTAATGGACAACTTAGGTATGAGATCTTATGGTTGAATACTTAGGATTATTTCAAAAGTTGAAAGCTTTCATCTTGCATCGAGAGATGGTGGTTTTGTAAGCTTTCAGGGCTTTCGGCTTTAGGGGTCAAGGGTAACTTTCACAGGATCGATCATTGGGAGACATCACAAAAGTGTAACCATGTTCCTGATTCACAATTGGGGCCGCTCTTGACTCCTCAAGGGATTGGTACTTTGGCAGGGTCCCGACAGGGCCCCAAAAATATCCCGAATTCCTGTTCTTGTTGTCACGGGCTTGGCGCAACCGGAACATGTCAAACCAGCTAATGCGGCGACATCTGTGAAGCTACCATAGCAGCTATCCAATGCCAGAGTACATGCAGTTACATGGCAGCTACCGAAACGGACTATGCTACAGCCGATGGAATAATCCTAATCCACGCTCGTTGCCGAATTGGACTTGGGGACATGATGCCATTTTTTAATGAACTTGGGGACATGATGCCACTTTTTATGTGGAATTTACCGGAACTGCGGAAATGAAGTGTAACCTGCTAGACTGGTAAGTCCCTTTCGGGGGCAGTTATAAAGAGATCATCTGCTACACTTTACTCAGATGTACGTGGTTTCATTTACTGATTTGGTCGGTGGAGTAAAATTCATTCGAAAATTTCGTTAGGTCCTGAGTCCCGCTTCAGCCTGATAGAGTACCTTGTCTAACTTAGGATGAGCCTTGTATTTACATTCTAGGAATATCTGCAGGGAGTAGGAGGAAACCTCACATGTCTTCATTTCCCAAATGTTTCATGATAATTTGGTCAGTAGTTTTAACATTGCAACTGTGGATTGCATGATCATGAAGCATAGCATCATGAAGTTAGTAATTGAATCCGTCGGGCATGCCATCATTCTATTCGATGCTGTAGAAGCTGCCATTGAAGCCACAGAGTGCCGCCCTCGTCCTTTCTGCGTTGAGGACAGCTTGATCAGATAATTACCTCAAATTTGCTTGAACCGTGACCGCCAAGCAAATCACGAATCAGAGGTCGACAATATTTCTGGACCAGATTTAACATATCGGATAGGACAAACTGCATTCTTACCCCCTGGAGATCCTGTCTGACAAGAGTTGACCGCCGCTTCATCTCATGATTGTTGCATCGGTTTCCGGCACGAAACAATTCTGAATTTATCACGCGATCGAAGAACCCGGCTTCGAAGGTGATCAGCACACTTGTATCGATTGCATGGCAACGGTCCATTCATGGCAAGCCACGGGAATTTACAACGAGATTGTGACCGCCACAACACCCTACGCATACATTCCCGGTCATGTTCATTGCTTAGAGTCGCCAACATCGACGATAGGTAGTCTGCACACCTTGCCTTTTGATTCAGGGATGCATGACACGGCATCATCCGGGTGACTGTTGCTTCGTAGCGTGGGACACTTCGGTCATTTCTGCCTTGAGGTGTTTTCACTGAGGCAAAAGAGTTGGATAGTTACCCACCTGCGATTATAAAGCCAGCTGCACTCACCCGAGTCAAATCATCATCTCACTCGCTCTCCCGCTTCCTGCTTGCACGTACCAGCCTTTCTAGCTCGATCACTTTGCGAAGCGCTCGTGAGTCATGGCGGCGTCGATGAGAACTCTGGCTCTGCTGGGTCTGGTGATGGCGGCGTTCTGCGTGGCTGCGGACGCCACAGCCGTGGAGTCAGGCTCCAGGAAGCTGGACTTGGGTGTGAAGCTGAAAGTGAACTTAAATATCAAAGTCAACCTCAATCTGTGCTACCACGACATCAGGGTGTATGTTGGCCTCGGTGCCACGGGCCAGCTGTGCCCTGCCAAGACGACGACAGTGTTGACGCCCGTGACAGCGACAGTGGTGGTGGGCAACTTGGTGTACGTGGACTTGGAGATCCTGGGAGTGAAGGTGGCCAAGGTACGCGTGGTGATCGACTTGTCGAAGGCGACGCTGATCGGGGACGTGTACCACGTCGCGCTGGATTGCGTGGAAGATGAGAAGACGAAGCTGCTGACGGTGCTGTTCTTGGGCGTGAAACTGACGGTCGTGGATCTGGTGAAGCTGGGCATCGTCTTGCTCGTGTAAATCTGTGAGCGGAAGGATTGAAGACAGTTCATAGTGTGTAGATACCACTCTACTACATTGCCGAGCAAGTACATTGAGGTGGGTAGCGGATGTAGTGGCAGTGTCGGTAGCCAGAAGGTGTGTGTAAGTAAGAGGAAGTCGGTCTCTGGAGTACAGAATCAGATCACGTTTGTGAATCCACGAATCTGAGTAAGTAACGTTTTATAGTGGTTTTGTTGAAAACGGTGTTCAAATAATCATGGTGGTGACGTCTGTTTGATATGTTTGTGATACACATATCTGAACAATTCTCCGCTTGAAGTGCGGTGACCTTTTGTATGGGAGTCATGACCATCTCAAATTATGGCTATATGTTTATTTGTTTATTTGGAAATAACTTTATTTTGACATATAATGAAATAAGTTGATTTACATATATTTTTTTATCAGATTACACATTCAAGGTCCATTTAAAATTTATGAATTGTATTTCAATTTCAATTATGTTTCATGTTTCATACACTAGTACACTTGAACTAGGAGTTTAGAGTTGACTTATTGTGAGTTGTTCCTCAATCCACAGTAATGGATTGGTGTAGTTCTAAAGAAGATTAAGTCAAAAATCTTAATACTTGCAAAGTTGCAATTTAGTTCTCTTATACATTTCATAGTATGTATTGGGATAATTATGCACTCATAAAGTTGTACAATCTGACATGCCGATTGGATTATGTTTTTATTTTTATTTTTATTTTTCAATTTTTAGTAAATTTGGTTAAAAAAGTGGAACAATTGTGAGGCATGGGCTTGTCACCGTAGAATATCTCTGCAGTTCGGAAGAAGGAAGCCACCTCTCCAGATTTCACGTTGCAATATGTGGCTTACGTTGACTAGAGTCAAACATGGAGTCCACTGTCTTGAATTGAATCGCAAAAGTAAACTGTGGTGTTATTAGTTACCTATTGTGCAAATTGTGTGAGTGGTATGTGACAAGCAACCGGAATTTAGTTGCGCGCTGACGAAGTGCCCTCCATGTGGTGCCCTCCATGTGGATGAAGTCACTAAATATATAGTACTCTTTCAATTGGTTTGCGACAAAAGTCAAGCAAAGTTCCGTTTACTTTTGTATACGTCACCGTGGTGTTGTATTTGCAACCAGTGGTTGTTGAAGGCCCTTTTCAAAATCTATAGATTGATTTATTTTACTATATAAATAATGTTAACTTAATATGTAAAACCAGGGTTGTCATTAATATGGGCGATATGGTCTACCTACCAACTCGATATGGCAGTTTAAAAGACGGTTGCGCGCAACCAATAACTACACTAAATTTGATAATTAGTGTTAGATACACTAATTTACATAAACATGTTATAAGTTTTTACTGTTGTTCAATAATTTTACCCACTATATTGGCCAAGATGGGGGTCCTTATATAGTATCAGAATCAATGCTCTTGGTAATTTTTTTTAAAGAAAAGTAAAAACTTAGAGCATTTTCAAATCTTATAATAATCTAACACTAATTATCAAATTTAGTGTAGTAAGGTAAAAAATTCACAACATAGCAAGCCCCCGGTGAAAAGTTAAAAGTTATTGATCTCGTTGCCTCATTGGCTCCACGTTGGCGCAAAGTTGATGCCATGTGGAACAATGCACGGGTATGGGGAGGCGCATGTAGAGGGCCGCGAGGGCTGCTACGTAGACCACGTATATTTTAGTATGGATTTAGCATAGTACAATTTTCCACTTTTCAATGGTTGAACGCTAATGGAACACTTTTTCTCTTCTGTCAGTATATTTCTTTGACCAATTTTATATGAATGGTATGTGGCTCTATACAATGAAGATGCATTTACACAAGTCGACATATGGATGTTCATGGTGCATATGTTTTTATTCAGCAAAAGTTATATACTCAAATTCTTCTTTGTTGTGCATATAGTTTGGAACTTACTTGCAAGTTAATAGAAGCATGCAATTTTAAAAATCCAAATTGTGTTCACTGTTCAAATCTTACTTAAATCTTGCTATATCCAATTTCAACCACCATCAAAACTGTAAATTGGCATACGGAATTATGTCCCAAGTCTTATTTACATATCCACACATGTGGAATTTAACTAAGTATTTATATGGTTCCACCAACTCCCAAATAATTTCAATACCTAGGTTAAGTGTTAGGAGCTTCTTTTTTTCTATTATAGCCAAAACTAAGTGTAAAATACTAAATAAAGAGGGGAGGGACAATTTTAACACTTTGACTAGCTAATTATGACCCTATCCAAATCATCATGGTGATATCAAATAAATTGTGGTAGGAATGCATCTATAGGTAATCTTTTATTCGCAAGTACTTTAAATAGCAAAACTTTGAATAATCAAGGGAATATAGATATGAAGAGAGAAAATGATTTTAACACTTGCGTCGACAAGTAATGACCTTGTAAAAATTATAGAATCATAAGATTTCTTGTAAGAAAAAAGTACCTATAGATCATGATTTACATGATTTACATTGACTTACATTGACTTGATTTAATGAATTACATTAACGAACAATCACTCTTTTACAATTGGAATTTTTTAGTGACTAGTTTGTATGACTCCAACAAGTTTACACCGGCACTAGCTTCACAGACGTCACCACACAAGCATAGTTGACTTCATCTTGATAGCGGCTACTGACTTATAGATATCTGAGACGATAAATTTTCTTCCAGGATCCTCCATGCAGGATTGATCATCCTCTTTTCATGTCAACGTAACAATTATTATCTTAAGAAATGCGAAGTGTCGAAGTCTCTCGTCAGTCTCTTAGGGCTTGTTCGCACCTAGCCTTTGCAAAGAGCGTGGATAAAAATTTAACACCCCCACAATTTGGGGAGGAATACCTTTTTTTGAGGAAAGGTGTCATCAATGAGGTTTGTAAAGGTGTAATCAATAGTGAGGGGATTACGTAATGGCCCTCCAAGTGGGACAATACATAAGACGACTCTTAAGTGAGGAGAATTTGAGAATCTTTCCAATATTGGTGCTCCCATAAGTATTGCCTACTATTGCTCAAATCTCTTTTATCTCCTAGATGTTTACTAATACCCTACTCTTTAAAGTGTGCCATGTGGACATCCATGTAGGATTGGTAATTATTAATGAATGTAGGTGAGAACAAACACTTTTTAATAGAGTTAAGACCCCTCCTAAGACCTCCTCTAAGGCGAGGTGCGAACAGGCCTTTATGTCTCTATGAAATATGGCGGACTATACAAACTGGCCTTCTAGCCATTTCGATGTCACATAATAAATGCATGTCATGCAATGTACTCCCTCTGTCCCATTATGATCTTCCGGTAGGTTCTCTCAAATCTACCTTTGGAGGTAGATTTGAGAGAACCTACCGGAAGATCATAATGGGACAGAGGGAGTATAAGACAAGCCGACGACATTTACTTACAGAACCGTCAAACGAAAATTAAAATTTCCCGAATTACTAGTTTGAGTGAAGAAGTTCGCAATTTTCCCTGTTCAAATTTGTCGAATTGCTGATTTGAGTTTAAAAGCTCACACTTTTTCCCCTGTACATATGAATCTCAGATAACACCCAAGTATCACGTATGGCATTGATAATAAACAAGAATCAACCATGCATATCCTAGTTAACAATTTTTATACTTAATTTCCGATCTATATTCATTAAATTATGCATGGCGTTTACTGAATGTCATCAAATTTAAAAGTAGACGACAAAATAATTCTAAGGAATTAAGATTATTGCAATAAGTTGAAACTTTATCATGTCAAGACGATCGCTGAGCAATAATATTGTGAATCTAGCAATTATGTTTTAGACTTGAAATATCCTTGTTCTATGGACATCTCAAATTTAGTAACTTGCTAGATTTTATGATATTCTTCCAAGTTGATATCCTCCCACCATATTACTATTCTAATTCAACTCCAAAGGCTGAAGCAAACATTCCAATATTTGAACCCTAGCTTAGAACTTTAGTTTTGGCACCGCAATGCAAGTGATACTTTGGCAAATTATAAATGCAATTTTGGCAAGATATAAGACGATATGCAACGCGAGTTACGCGACGCAAGGAGCAGAATTTGGATTGTGATCTGCAAAACACAATTTTATTGATGATTTAAATTCATATAGGCGCTATAAAATGATCAGAACTCTAGTATATTCTCATCCATTCTCAATAACAACCCAAACACAATAAAAGTTTCATAACTTTGAACTTTCAACAAAATTTTGAGATTCAACTTTTTTCACCATTTTATTTTTAGTTTCTAAATGGAATACTAAGCAGTTTTCACTATCTAAAAGGAATTTTGGTATCATATTGGAACTATTGTGAGTCTCAATATAATTCTCTCGATCATCTCAATAAGTCTCACAGCAATAATGGTTTGTGGCTCTTGGTACCACTTGCCACCACTCAACTCTTGACACTGATCGTATTCTCTATTGAAATATTCTTTGAACAAGAATGTCATTAGAGAAAGCCTCTAGCAACGAGTGAGTGCTTGCCATCTTAGAAGAAATGGTAAACCAATCCTAGGGCCAAGAAAGTCCCGTTTCATGCAGAAAGGCTCAATTTTCATGAACATGCTCCTATGGCATAAGAGTTTTTCTATTTCCTTCTGCATTTCCAAACACCTACCTTTGCGTTTGGGTTCAAGCATACCCCCATATGCAAAGTCAAGCTTTTCTCTAAATATCTTAGGTCCCATAAGGTTATACTTAGTTTGTAAAGCATTTGCCTAAGTTACCTACACAGTGGAATTTAGAACCCTTTAAGCCATATCATCCCAAAGAAGAAGATGATTGCTCTAATATTGTAATTTGGTCAATTCCATGAAAAGTGAAGAACTTGGATCTATAAATTTGACGGACATACAAATGTGTAAGTTTTCAAGGTAGTTTTAAAGGTATTCTATGATATCAATGGATTGGACCTCTAGTATTTTGATTCTGTTGAAATAAGATATTATACACTTCAGCCATCATGATACTGAGTCACCGTGCAGCAGCTCACGATGTGTTAGCAATAAGCTCAAACGTTTCGGTTTAGAAAAAAAACTGACATGAAATTGGAAGAGATATTAAGCGTTATTTATTACTTCATTTGGAAGGTGCACCAGATTACCGCATTGCATTCCACACTGTAATTGATATTACCAACTGACACTCAGCCATGTAAGATATGGTTCGCATGGAGATTGTCGCCTCACTGTCGATAAGTAACTATGTATCATAAGCAAACAGAATAGAGACCATTGATAGCTCTTCACCATTACTTGAACAGTGTATACATTCAAACTGATTCATATATATATATAGTTATGCAGAATCGTGGATTCACAAACACCTGAACCTGTGCTACTAACTGACTTTACAATCCACATTTGGAATACCGCTGCAAAGAAGCATGACAATCATGCACTCCTCTTCCTCAACCTCCCCCCACTCTGACTTCCCCAAAAACACACACCTTCTGGCTACCGACACTGCCACTACATCCGCTACCCACCTCAATGTACTTGCTCGGCAATGTAGTAGAGTGGTATCTACACACTATGAACTGTCTTCAATCTTTCCGCTAACAGATTTACACGAGCAAGACGATGCCCAGCTTCACCAGATCCACGACCGTCAGTTTCACGCCCAAGAACAGCACCGTCAGCAGCTTCGTCTTCTCATCTTCCACGCAATCCAGCGCGACGTGGTACACGTCCCCGATCAGCGTCGCCTTCGACAAGTCGATCACCACGCGTACCTTGGCCACCTTCACTCCCAGGATCTCCAAGTCCACGTACACCAAGTTGCCCACCACCACTGTCGCTGTCACGGGCGTCAGCACTGTCGTCGTCTTGGCAGGGCACAGCTGGCCCGTGGCACCGAGGCCAACATACACCCTGATGTCGTGGTAGCACAGATTGAGGTTGACTTTGATATTTAAGTTCACTTTCAGCTTCACACCCAAGTCCAGCTTCCTGGAGCCTGACTCCACGGCTGTGGCGTCCGCAGCCACGCAGAACGCCGCCATCACCAGACCCAGCAGAGCCAGAGTTCTCATCGACGCCGCCATGACTCACGAGGCGCTTCGCAAAGTGATCCAGCAAGGAAGGCTGGTGCAAGAAGGAAGCGGGAGAGCGAGTGTGATGGTGATTTGACTCGGGTGAGTGCAGCTGGCTTTATACTTGCTGGAGCAGATATCTGTCGCCTTTTGAAATTGTCAGGGGAGCAGGGACGCCTCACGTCGCTACTCGCAGTACCCATTTCCCGGAAGATGTCGTGTCATGCATCCCTGAATCGAAACGCAAGGTGTGCAGACTAACTATCGTCGATGTGGTTGGTGACTCTAAGCAATGAACATGACCGGGAATGTTTGAGTAGGGTGTTGTGGCGGTCGCAATCTCGTTGCAGATCCCGTGGCTTGCCTTGAATGGTCTGATGCCATGCAATCGAAACAAGTGTGCTGATCACATTCGAAGACGGATTCTTCACGTATAAATTTCAGAATTGTTTCGTGCCCGCAATCGAAGCAACAATCATGAGATAAATCGGCGGTCAACTCTTGTCAGACAGAATCTTGAGGGGGTAAGAATGCAGTTTATCGTATTCGATATGTAAATTCTGGTACAGAAATATTGTCAACCTCTGATTTGTGATTTATTTGGCGTTCACGGTTCAAGCAAATTTGAGGTAATTATCTGATCAGGTCGTCCACAACCCAGAAAGGACGAGGGCGGCACTCTTTGGCTTCAAGTATTACTCTTTGAGTTAAGAGCAAGATTGTAACTGGAATGAGTTACCATGCATTTAGTGTATTAAGAAAACGTCATATTCGATGAATAGAAAAGATTCCATAGTAATCATGGAGTTCCACGAGGACTTTCTCACCCAAAAGAATAAAGACTTCATGAATTGTACACAATTCATGTTGGAAAATGTCAGCATCCATGGCCTCGAATAAAAAGATGACATGCCCGATGGACTCAAGAACTAACTTGTTGATGCCAAGGTTCAAAATCATGCAATCCACAGTTGCGATGTTAAAACTACCAATTGAAATTATCATGACAGATTTGAGAAATGAACTCATGTGCTCAGGCTTACTCCCAGCAGAAATTCCTAGAATGTATATACAAGATTCATCCAAAGTTCGAGAACGTCCTCTATCAGGCTGAAGCGGGACTCAGGACCTAACGAATTTTTCAAATGAAGGTTACCGCCACCGACCAAGTCAGTGAGAAATGATTCCTCAATTAACTGCCCCGGAAAGGGAGTTACCAGTCTAGCAAATTACACCTCACATGTGTCCGCAGTTCCGTTAAATTCCACATAGAAAAGGCATCATGTCCCCAAGTCCAATAAAAAAAGGCATCATTTCACTCTGATCAGCCAATATGGCAGCCGGTTGGACCGATTGCAGGATTTGTCTTTGAACCGCATTGAGCAGTTGAGGAAGTTGAGATGAGGCGGGACGGGGCGTATGGGCATTCTGTTATTTGCAGAGGGTGTCCTTGCTGTGGCTCAGTCCGTCTTTTAGAAAGTCATAGGCTTAGAGGCTACTAACTCCTTTTTTTGTTTTTTTGCCTCAGGCCACTTGTGGCTGGGGTTGTATTCTTTCTCATGCAATGAAAGTACTTTCATTTGTGTCAAAAAAAAAAAAAAAAAAGGCATCATGTCCCCAAGTCCAATATAAAATGGCATCATGTCCCCAAGTCCAATATAAAATGGCAACATGTCCCCAAGTCCAATTCGGCAACCAGCGTGGATGAGGATTATTCCATCGGCTGTAGCACAGTCCGTTTCGGTAGCTGCCATTTTACTGCATGTACTGCATTGGATAGCTGCTATGGTATCTTCACAGATGTCGCCGCATTAGCTGGTTTGACATGTTGCGGTTGCGACAAGCCGAGACAACAGGAACAAGAATTCGGGACATTTTGGGGGCCCTGTCGGGACCCGGCCAATCCCTTGAAGAGACACGAGCGGTCCCAATTGTGAATCACGAACATGATTCCACTTTTTTGATGTCTCCGAATTAATGATCCTGTGAAATCCCTTTACTGAGGAGAAAAAACTGAGGAGAAAAAAGTTAACCTTGACGCCTAAGGTCGAAAGCCCTCAAAGCTTCATAAACTTCTCAAAACCACCATCTCTCAATGCAAGATGAAAATTCTCATCTTTTCAGGTGATGTTATTAAGTATATAACCGTAAGATCCCATACCTGACTTTTTTATGTACGTGTGTTCTAAATCTTAGTTTCAAATTCCTTACCAATTGTGAGATCGTAGCATTCAAAGTTGAAAATAATGTTTTATTGCCTTGTTGCAAAATTTTGGAGAGCGGAATATTCAGTCAAGCTATTAGGGTAGGCACTTTTTGTACATAGCGAAAGTTAAAGGAAAGATAGTCCTAGAAGATTCATCATCTCGACATCCTTTAACAATTTACTAGGAATTTTTGAAGGTGAGCTCATAGGTATAATTTCTTAAATGATGCCTTAATTTGACACCTTTCAAGGTATGCAATGAGTATATGGTACTGCTGTGAAGCTAATAGGAACCTCTTGGTGAAGAAGAATCCTAGAGCTCTGTCTAAGTTGCAATTATACAGTTGCGTTATTTTCATATCACTCTCTTTTACTTTGACATCCAAGCGGCTGTAAGGGCAGTTTAGATTAGACCGCCACAGTACAGAAAGCCACGAGATGTTGGAAACTGAAGAACTCCACAGTGTATGATTTTTACGTTGACATTCCAAAGAGATCTATCGTGCATAGGCGCATGAAGGACAAGAATGTTAAGCTCAGATATCGATGAGCCTGTCGCACAGTGAGGAAGTCAAACCCGCTTGTGACATGACATGTGTGACGCTACAGCAGAAAATGCAAAAGCCATGCAATCGAAGATCAGCTACAAACTCGGATTGTGTTACATGTGCCGAGCAACATCTTAACTCGTTATTGGTTCATGGAGCACCTGGCAAGTCCCTTTTCGGGGTAAAGGATGTGACAAAGTTCCAACAGAGAGAAGCTGAAGCAAATTTCACAAGGGAGCACTGTGACTAGCATTTCAATGTCACACTGCCCAGTGGTCCGCTCAAATAGGTACATGGAGCACCTCAACACATGACACTAGCTCCGCAGTGAGCACGAGCACATTACAAGAGGCTTCAATTCTACCCGGGGATGCAAACTACGCTATATTCTTCAGCGAGTTTATTGTCTACCGTGCTTTACCACGCCAGACGGCCATCTCCGAAAATATTTATCAGCAAGATTGTAATGAATGATTGATTTCGTGTCTGGCTCTGTTACGGGCCATCTGTATGACTCATCCAGTAATACATTGACTATTAAGTTAACTGGTCTGCGAAAAATAACGTAAAGTTGGTTAAAGGCCTCGTCCTTTCTGTCCTTAAATTCTGGGTGAAACATGTGCAACCTGATCCGTCTCCTCAAATATGCCTAAACCGAAAGCAGCATATGGTTGATACTATTTCTGTACAGGGTTTTACATATCGATTGGGATATTCTGCGTTCTTCTCCCCCGGAAATGCTGTCTGGCAAGAGTTGACCTCTGCTTCATCACATGATTGTTGCATCGATTTCTGACACAAAATAGTGCTGATTTTAGTACGTGAACTCGTCAACGATGATGATGAGCACACTTGTTTCACTTGCATTGCACCATTATTTCCAGTCCCATTCATGGCAAGCCACGAAATCTAGGGGCCGGGGAATTGTGACCGCCACGAAACCCTACTCATACATTCTCAGACATGTCCATTGTTTGGAGTCGGCGACCACATTGACCACAGATAATTCACACAACTTGCTGATGGATTGTTTATCGTGCTTATGCATCTATTGATTCAAGGATGCATGGACACGACATCTGTTGCTGCGAGTAGCGAGGTGAGGCGTCCCTGCTCGCCTGACAATATACAAAAGGCAGAATATCTGCTCCAGCGAGTATAAAGCCAGCTGCACTCACCCAAGTCAAATCATCATCTCACTCGCTCTCCCGCTTCCTGCTTGCACGTACCAGCCTTTCTAGCTCGATCACTTTGCGAAGCGCTCGTGAGTCATGGCGGCGTCGATGAGAACTCTGGCTCTGCTGGGTCTGGTGATGGCGGCGTTCTGCGTGGCTGCGGACGCCACAGCCGTGGAGTCAGGCTCCAGGAAGCTGGACTTGGGTGTGAAGCTGAAAGTGAACTTAAATATCAAAGTCAACCTCAATCTGTGCTACCACGACATCAGGGTGTATGTTGGCCTCGGTGCCACGGGCCAGCTGTGCCCTGCCAAGACGACGACAGTGCTGACGCCCGTGACAGCGACAGTGGTGGTGGGCAACTTGGTGTACGTGGACTTGGAGATCCTGGGAGTGAAGGTGGCCAAGGTACGCGTGGTGATCGACTTGTCGAAGGCGACGCTGATCGGGGACGTGTACCACGTCGCGCTGGATTGCGTGGAAGATGAGAAGACGAAGCTGCTGACGGTGCTGTTCTTGGGCGTGAAACTGACGGTCGTGGATCTGGTGAAGCTGGGCATCGTCTTGCTCGTGTAAATCTGTAGGCGAAAAGATTGAAGTTCGTAGTGTCTAGATACCACTCTGCTACGTACATTGCCGTGCAAGTACATTGAGGTGGGTAGCGGATGTAGTGGCAGTGTCGGTAGCCAGAAGGTGTGTGTAAGTAAGAGGAAGTCGATCTCTGGAGTACAGAATCAGATCACGTTTGTGTATCCACGAATCTGAGTAACGTTTTATAGTGGTTTTGTTGAAAACGGTGTTCAAATAATCATGGTGGTGACGTCTGTTTGATATGTTTGTGATACTGATACACATCTCTGAATAATTCTCCGCTTGAAGTGAGGTGACCTTTTGTATGGGAGTCATGACCATCTCAAATTATGGCTATATGTTTATTTGGAAATTACGTTATGTTGACATACAATGTAATAAGTTGATTTTCATATATTTTTTTATCAGATTACAATTTAGGTCCATTCGAAATTTATGAATTGTATTTCAATTTCATGTTTCATGTTTATGTTTATGTTTTATTTTGATTTCATTTTATCTTTCATGTTTCATACACTATACTTGAACTAGGAGTTTAGAGGTGACATTGTGAGTTGTTCCACACTTCCTCTGTGACGGGTTGGTGTAGAAAGAAGATTAAGTCAAAAATCTTAATACTTGTGAAGTTGCAATTTAGTTCTCATATACTTTTCATAGTATATATTGGGATAATTATGCACAGACTCATAAAGTTGAACAATCTGGCATGCCGATTGGATTATGTTCTGGATTGCGCCCCGACGAAGTGCCCTCCATGTGGATGAAGTCACTATATATATAGTACTCTTTCAATTGGTTTGCGCCGAAAGTCAAGCAAAGTTCCGTTTACTTTTGTATATGTCATCGTGGTGTTGTACTTGCAACCAGTGGTCGCTGAAGTCCCGTTTCGAAATCTATAGATTGATTTATTTTACTCTATAAATAATGTTAACTTAAGAGTTGTCAGGGTTGTCATTAATATGGGCGATATGGTCTACCTACCAGCTCGATACGGCAGTTTAAAAGACGGTTGCGCGCACCCAATAACTGGTAAGGTAAAACATTCACAACATAGCAAGACCGCGGTGAAAAGTTAAAAGTTATCGATCTCGTTGCCTCATTGGCTCCACGTTGGCCCAAAGTGGATGCCATGTGGAACAATGCACGGGTATGGGGAGGCGCATGTAGAGGGGCGCGAGGTCTGCTACGTACACAACGTATATTTTAGTATGGATTTAGCATAGTCTGTACAATTTTCCACTTTTCAATGGTTGAACGCTAATGGAACACTTTTTCTCTTCTGTCAGTATATTTCTTTGACCAATTTTATATGAATGGTATGTGGCTCTATACAATGAAGATGCATTTACACAAGTCGACATATGGATGTTCATGGTGCATATGTTTTTATTCAGCAAAAGTTATATACTCAAATTCTTCTTTGTTGTGCATATAGTTTGGAACTTACTTGCAAGTTAATAGAAGCATGCAATTTTAAAAATCCAAATTGTGTTCACTGTTCAAATCTTACTTAAATCTTGCTATATCCAATTTCAACCACCATCAAAACTGTAAATTGGCATACGGAATTATGTCCCAAGTCTTATTTACATATCCACACATGTGGAATTTAACTAAGTATTTATATGGTTCCACCAACTCCCAAATAATTTCAATACCTAGGTTAAGTGTTAGGAGCTTCTTTTTTCTATTATAGCCAAAACTAAGTGTAAAATACTAAATAAAGAGGGGGAGGGGACAATTTTAACACTTTGACTAGCTAATTATGACCCTATCCAAATCATCATGGTGATATCAAATAAATTGTGGTAGGAATGCATCTATAGGTAATCTTTTATTCGCAAGTACTTTAAATAGCAAAACTTTGAATAATCAAGGGAATATAGATATGAAGAGAGAGAAAATGATTTTAACACTTGCGTCGACAAGTAATGACCTTGTAAAAATTATAGAATCATAAGATTTCTTGTAAGAAAAAAGTACCTATAGATCATGATTTACATGATTTACATTGACTTACATTGACTTGATTTAATGAATTACATTAACGAACAATCACTCTTTTACAATTGGAATTTTTTAGTGACTAGTTTGTATGACTCCAACTAGTTTACACCGGCACTAGCTTCACAGACGTCACCACACAAGCATAGTTGACTTCATCTTGATAGCGGCTACTGACTTATAGATATCTGAGACGATAAATTTTCTTCCAGGATCCTCCATGCAGGATTGATCATCCTCTTTTCATGTCAACGTAACAATTATTATCTTAAAAGATGCAAAGTCCCTCGTCAGTCTCTTATGTCTCTCTGAAATGTGGCTGACTATACAAACTGGCCTTCTAGCCATTTCGATGTTATTAAATGCACATATTAAATGCATGTCATGCAATGTATAAGACAAGCCGACGACATTTATTTACAGAACCGTCAAACGAAAATTAAAATTTCCCGAATTACTAGTTTGAGTGAAGAAGTTCGCAATTTTTCCTGTTCAAATTTGTCGAATTGCTGATTTGAGTTTAAAAGTTCACACTTTTTCCCCTGTACATATGGATCTCAGATAACACCCAAGTATCACGTATGGCATTGAATGATATTAAACAAGAATCAACCATGCATATCCTAGTTAACAATTTTTATACTTAATTTCCGATCTATATTTATTAAACTACGCATGGAGTTTACTGAATGTCATCAAATTTAAAAGTAGACGACAAAATAATTCTAAGAAATTAAGATTATTGCAATAAGTTGAAACTTTATCATGTCAAAACGACCCCTGAGCAATAATATTGTGAATCTAGCAATTATGTTTTAGACTTGAAATATCCTTGTTCCATGGACATCACATATTTAGTAACTTGCTAGATTTTATGATATTCTTCCAAGTTGATATCCTCCTACCGGAGACCAGACAAGTGCACGTGGTGTCTAGGCGCGTGCCCAAAATGCAAGGCGGATATCCTTTGAAATAAGGCAGATTTCTTCTAAGCAGCACGAGATCCTAGAGGGCTACGGCGGGTGACTTCATCACATTGAAGGCCTACGAATTTCTTTCCGGCCTTGAAAAAAGCCGCCCCTCCCATTGGTACGCTCTTTAATATTAGTTCCACATGGCACTTACGTGGCGGCCATGAGTCTAATTTTCACCTCAATTCTTGCCACGTCATTGTGTTTTACCTTAACCAAAAGTCAACAGCCATTAACCACATTAGGCTAGCGAGAGCTCAATCGGGCGTACCGGGTAGGCGAGGCAGGCTGGTAGATGGGTGGCCTGCCTTCCTTGTCTGACAACTATGCGGGGCGGGCTCTTATGGAAGGGCGGGTTCCCCATGGCAGGGCAGGCCGTAGATCGATGATGTAGAGAAGGGAAGGAGATCTAAGAGGAGAGCGGATCCAAATCTTTCAACTTTCAAATCCCACTATTCTCGAAACTTAACTCTTAATCGCCCAACCCCTCTAGAAATACACTAAAAAGTATGCCTGAGGGGCATACTTCGGCATTTAAAGGTTGGGCATCTACATTCCACTATACCCCCTTTAATTCAAAATTTGACCTACCACACTCTAATTCCCTCTTTAAGATTACTCAAACTTTGTGCAACGACATGTCATATTCCCAATTTCACTTGTCCTTCAATATTGGAAAAGCCACACTACACCCCCCCCTCCCCTTCTTATTCAATTTTGGAATTAAAAGCTTAGAAATATTAAAAACAATGATTCAAGAAAGTCTTATATCCTTCCGGTGCTTAAAGAACACATCCAGTAATTTCCCGTAGAAAATAATATTACTTTGAACTAAGTTCACAATTACCAAATTAAGATATAGATTTAACACTGTAAATTCCTCGCCGATAAATAGTAGTATATGTAACTACTATACATTGTCGGAACGACAAACACGACATTCAGACAGCCATGCATCAAATGTAAGAAAATTGAAAAACACGTCAGACGAGTGATTTTGAAACGGAGAATACGTACAGTCACCACGTTGACTTAAATGTACACTTAAATCAGTTATCCAAATTTCACAGACTCACAAACGCATCAGTGTTGCATATACACTCTACATCTGGACTATCATCTGTCTCGCCCTCGCAAACTACGTAGCATTGCAATTGCCCCGAGGCCCGAGTCCTCTTATTCACCCCCCTCTAACTTGCCCATTCATACACACAATCTTCCTAAGTATCCACACTCCCTGCACTCTGCTGGCCTCTTCAAACCGCTTGCACTTGTCATTCGGCATCAGTGTCATTCAGCACGGTCTGACCAGAGCAGCTGCCTGGAATTCAGCCCGATCGCTCACATTTACAGGTTGATGCCGAGGCTCAATAAGTTGAGGACTTTCAATCTCACTCCCAAGCACAGCACCACCAGCTCCTTCTTGTCCTCTACCACTTCCAACACAATGTGTGCCACGTTGCCGATCAGCTTCACCTTGTTCAAGTCGATCGCCACTTGTACCTTCACCAGCTTCTTCCCCAGAAGCTCCAAGTTCACCAACACCACGTTGGCCACCACCAACTTCGTTGTCACGGGCTTCAGCACCGTCAGAGCTCCGGCAGGACAAACCGCGGGCTTGCCCTTCACGCCCACGAACACCTTCACGTCGATGGGGCACAGCTTCAGGTTGAGCTGCAGTGCAACCTTCAGGTTCAAACCCACCTTCAAGTCCAGTAGACCCCCCACACCCAAGTCCACACCCAACTTCTCGGTGCCCAGGGGCTCGACGGATGTAGCCTGAGCAGCCACGCAGAACGCGGCCATCACCAGACCCAACAGAGCCAGACTTCTCATCGAGGCCGCCATGACTCCCGAATGCCTTGCAAGTTATGTAACTGGGGGAGATTGCTCGTACAGGAAGGCGAAGAGTGTGTGAGAATATGAATCCAATCGAGGAGTGCAGCCGGCTTTATACTCGCTGGTCGGTGACATTTCAAGGACCTAGCTCGTCTGAGTGGAAAAATGTCAAGGCGGCGTCCGAGTAGTTTTCACCATACCGAGGTATACAACCGAAAGAATTACCCGGATGAGTGAAGCTGGACTCGATCAATGGATGCATGAAGTCGAGTAGTCATCGAATCAAAGGCATGCTCGCTGGTCCGATCGACGTCCATTTCGTCGCCGTCTCTGTGCACTAGACATGGTTGGTAATGTGTGAGTAGGGCGTCGTGGCGATGACAAATTCCTCCACTTTTTCGTGGCTCGGCATGAATGGTACTGGGAATGAATGGTGCAATGCATAGCAAACATGTGTGTTGATTACCGTCGATGACGGATCTTTGTGATGAGTGTCTCTTGCGTCGATCTAATTACGAGATACATTATGAACTTGCTAGAGTGAGCATCTCCAGGAGACAATAGCGCGCAAACCAGAACCTCTTTGCTTGTCTTTTTATTTTATCAGTCAGTGTTTTACTGATCGAGAAACAATACATCTGGTCGATGACATCAAATCACACCTCAACTAGAGTGCATTTTCAATGGTGAACCATCAACTTTTTTCACAAATTATTCGTTATTAGTGGTCGTTGTTGGAATATGACCAGCGCTCTCGAAAGTGGAAGCGATTGGCGTTGCAACCATATGATCGGGAATAGTCACACGAAGAAAAGCACTTGACTGTCGATTTTCTTTGAAGACCAACGTCGTTCAAATGCATCTGGTAGAAGCGTCGTGTAAATTACATGTTGCTCACCGCTTTCATGTACAGTACTAGTGCGATCCATTTTACCATCAACTGCGAGCGAAAAGCAGTGATCAATCGTCACCTGTAACAGAGTAACTTGGTTGACCTTCAAATGCATGATTGTCCCCTACTCAAGCTTCGAAATTGAATCTCCTTTCGCCTTCTCTAGCTTCACAGATGTCACTACACAAGTCTGTTTGACTTGCTCATGTAGCGACAGGCTCATAGATATCGGCGAGCAGCTGAGCATATTCTTGTCCAGGTTGTTGAGTTTTTCCATGCACAATTGATCATTGATTTCTCATTAATTGTCAACGATACTATAATTTGATCGGACGAGGGAAGCACTTCTACAGTATCCAATGGGTTATTGCATCGTGGAGGTCTATGTGGATTGGCCTTTTAGCCATCGGTAATGTCAGACACATGGCTGCCATGTCATCCTCCGCTGGACGGTTGCGGAGCTGTTAGTAGTATCTCATTGGTGTTAGCATGGTTGTCATATCAGACAAATTACTATTCATTTCATGTCCTACAGGACGAGTAAATTTATTCTTATTATTTAGAAGTATTTGTTGACAATCTATCTATCTTTATATGCTTCAATTATACGTGTATTAAACAATTAAATACTTGTATATTTTTAAAAACTCAAAAATGGTATCAACCCTAAGATGCAAATTATATTTTTAATTTAGTAATTGGAAGTAAAATCAAATATATGTATAAACCCTTGAGTTAAAGTTGCTCTCAATGCCCCCTCCAACCACGTGAAAGTTTACTAAATGGATTTTGGTATGCTTCAAGGATCGTTTACAACAACGCTCATCGCACCCGTAGAGATGGCACACTACAGGAAGAGGATGCCAAGGATACTCCTTCATTGGGTGTTCATGAGACCGCCCACGACTCCACGTGCTTCATTCCGAGTGAATCATGATACATTTGCAAGAAATTTTGTTGTAGTGTATCTTGTTGATAACTATCTATATTGGACTCTTGTAGCTAGAAAACATAATTATGAAAATGGAGACATATGTAGGATGGGTCAGTCACGATAAAAGGGAATGTGTGGCACAACCGCACAAAGACTATTAAACAATAAATCCAACATGGTCTAGCACAAAATGTAGTATGAAAGCTTGGAAACCAGAAGCTGCGTGGGAAGCAATTATAGATTCCTAGGTAGCATTATCAATCCCTCAAATTAACATGATAAAGGTATAACATAATGAGTGACATAGTGATGAGCTTTTACGACAGATTCTGTAGATGGCGCATCTAGTTCACAGGTATGAGCAATGCTGAGGATATTCACGTTGTAGGATGTGCAAAAGGGTCGACTTTGCAATTCCCTTTCTTGATATAACTTACTATTAATACAATCCATCAACGAAGCAACTATAGACTCAATAGTATCTGATGGATTGTATAGTTGACTTTGTACTAGCCTAGCTAGTGGATTATGCAAAGTAGACTTTGCCTTTATTTATTATGTCCAGTTTGGAAATTTACACCATATTAATTTCACTAAAGAGTTACTTTGTAAGAGTTATTTTAAGCGTCCCAATTTGAAGGATTGCCTCAAATTGGTTCCGCAAATAGTGGACTTTGCATTGCTTGTTGTCGTATGTTTGGATATGAACACTTTCTCAAATTTACATAATACTTTCCAATGATCAAAAGACTTAACCCCTAAATGCCCAAGGGGGGGTAAAGCTCCTAACAATTGATAATAATGCTGATTTTTTCAAAACGGCGTAGAAACAAATAAAAGATGAAAATGGAAAATCCAACCGTAGGATCTTCTTTGGAGCAGGGCAATTAGTATGACCGTCAAGTTGCATGTCATTCGGAGCGATGGATTTCAAGATCCATACAAAAAAGGGGTGAAGATCACACCACCAAAACTTTCATGAAAAATCTCTTTCGCCCACTCTCACAAATTGAGGATCAAGGTTTTTACTATTTATCCAAGGAGGGAGTAGAGTAAACCCACCAAGAAGTTGAGCAAAAAAAGTGGCGGATGAAGAATCGATGGAATGAATGCGGGGTTGTGCACCAAAGATGGAGCCTCACATCCAGAATGTCGAAAAACGACACTGTGGACGCTTAAGGGTTAAATGTCTCAATCTAATCCAATGTCTTGTTTGAATGAACAAATATCATGATGTATTTATAGAGGGAATTCAAAAGAGACTTCATTGTGTCTCATTTTACCAGAATGATAAAGCCTTAACTTTACTAACTAGAAAATTTGCTTCTAAGGACAACTTATGATCCCCTTTCCGACCAACAGTGCCCAAGATCATAATGATACTCGCAAAACATAACAAAACAACAATGAAAATAAATTACCTAGTACCTTAAAAAATAGATGACATGGCAGCTCTGTGGCTGAATTCCAAATGCCTATGAATCCAATCCACATAGACCTCCACGTGACAGTAAGCCACGGGATGCATAAGAATCGAAGCACTTTCCACAACCGATTTCTTTATATAATCGTTGACATTGAATGAGATCAATCTTGCATGCAAGAACTTGGACAACAATAGACGCAGATATCTGTGCATGAGCCTGTCGCAACATGAGCAAGTCAAACAACCTTGTGTAGTGACATCTGTGAGGCTAGATTATGCGACAAGGGATTCAACTGTGAAGCTAGAGTAGTAAGAGCAGAAGTCATGCAAGTGAATGTCAGCCAAGTTACGTTACAACCAAGGATTGTGTTACAGGTGATGATGATGCTTTTCGCAGTCGATGGTAATTAAAGTGGATTGCAGTATATGAAACACTGAGCTACATGCATTTATCAAGAAGCATCCACCCAATGCATTTGAAGGAGAGTGGTGTGTTCTTCTTTTCGAATTATCATCCGACTAAGTTGTTGCAAAGCGAGACGCTTTCTGTCGAGAGCCTTCAGTTGGTCATCGTTCCAGCAGCCACTTGAATGTGACTAATAATCTGTTAGTAATGAGCTGATGGTTTACTATGAAAAATGGCGTAATGGAACGCAAGATCGTGTATCTCATAACAGGATGTGAATTTATGACGAGTGTAAGCAACTGAATTGTATAGCATTTGACCCAGTGGAACACATCTTATCTCACTTAGTATCATTTTAACTCGAATTTGAAGTCAGCTCCGATGCGCTTGAAAAGAACCTTCGGTCACACGCGCAAGGTGATCGATCACGTAGTTGTCGGATCGATGTGAGAGACAGTCAATACCAAATTTACGTGACGGTCCGATATCAATGGTGATCAGCTCTTGTTTGATATGCATGGCACCATTCATTCCCAGTACCATTCATGCCGAGCCACGAAAAAGTGGAGGAATTTGTCATCGCCACGACGCCCTACTCACACATTACCAACCATGTCTAGTGCACAGAGACGGCGACGAAATGGACGTCGATCGGACCAGCGAGCATGCCTTTGATTCGATGACTACTCGACTTCATGCATCCATTGATCGAGTCCAGCTTCACTCATCCGGGTAATTCTTTCGGTTGTATACCTCGGTGTGGTGAAAACTACTCGCCGCCTTGACATTTTTCCACTCAGACGAGCTAGGTCCTTGAAATGTCACCGACCAGCGAGTATAAAGCCGGCTGCACTCCTCGAATGGATTCATATTCTCACTCACTCTTCGCCTTCCTGTACGAGCAATCTCCCCCAGTTACATAACTTGCAAGGCATTCGGGAGTCATGGCGGCCTCGATGAGAAGTCTGGCTCTGTTGGGTCTGGTGATGGCCGCATTCTGCGTGGCTGCTCAGGCTACATCCGTCGAGCCCCTGGGCACCGAGAAGTTGGGTGTGGACTTGGGTGTGGGGGGTCTACTGGACTTGAAGGTGGGTTTGAACCTGAAGGTTGCACTGCAGCTCAACCTGAAGCTGTGCCCCATCGACGTGAAGGTGTTCGTGGGCGTGAAGGGCAAGCCCGCGGTTTGTCCTGCCGGAGCTCTGACGGTGCTGAAGCCCGTGACAACGAAGTTGGTGGTGGCCAACGTGGTGTTGGTGAACTTGGAGCTTCTGGGGAAGAAGCTGGTGAAGGTACAAGTGGCGATCGACTTGAACAAGGTGAAGCTGATCGGCAACGTGGCACACATTGTGTTGGATGTGGTTGAGGACAAGAAGGAGCTGGTGGTGCTGTGCTTGGGAGTGAGATTGAAAGTCCTCAACTTATTGAGCCTCGGCATCAACCTGTAAATGTGAGCGATCGGGCTGAATTCCAGGCAGCTGCTCTGGTCAGACCGTGCTGAATGACACTGATGCCGAATGACAAGTGCAAGCGGTTTGAAGAGGCCAGCAGAGTGCAGGGACTGTGGATACTTAGGAAGATTGTGTGTATGAATGGGCAGGTCAGAGGGGGGTGAATAAGAGGACTCGGGGCAATTTGCAATGCTACATAGTTTGCAAGGGCAAGCCAGATGATAGTCCAGATGTAGAGTGTATATGCAACACTGATGCGTTTGTGAGTACGTGAATTTCGGATAACTGTTTTATGTGTAATTTTGCGTTTGTTGTTAGAACAACGATTTTTTGTTTCTTTATTTTTGTTCATCAAGAGGACATACTGGTCAATAGGTTGGGCGGAGAGGCGGCGATCGTTGACCACGGAGTGGGTTGTACTTTTACGTTAGATTAGTTTAACTTGGATTAGCGATGGCTTGACGTTGTGCTATTTTCAGTTTTTGTATGTTGTGATTGATTCCAGAATCAGCTTCTATTTGCGCGGTAAAATTATTGTAAAAACTAAGAATAAAAATTAAACTTTGATTTCAAATAAGGGGCTTGCAATGGTAAAAGAAGGTCTTTGTTTTGATTCTTAGGGGTTGTAAGACATCTTCGCTCTGAAAATGATTTTGAGAGAAGGCGTTGTATGCCATGTGTGAAGAGGTTATTGGTGGAAAGGCGTCCTTGTAGAATGAAATACATTCTCAGTCCCACAAATAATGCAATACAATCTCAGTCTGACAATCAAAATTTCTTGAGAAATCAAAATGAGACTTTAGAAAGTCTTAATATAACAAAATTGCAAATAGTTTCTTTATGACACTTTTTTTATTAGTGCAGCCAATTTAAAATGTGAGATGCACCATCTTGTTGTATCATTGGTAATATTCCCTTGAATTGGTATTACTTCAAGTGCATAGTAGACATTTTGTGCCATTTTGTGTTACAAGTTCATTGACTCCTTTAAAAGCTCGCAAAACTAGGAGTATGATCATAATTAGGAATAGAGACAACTTATTACAAAAATTTACCGTTTGTCAACTGCTGAAGACATTAATTGGTTCATGAGAAATAATTGAAATAAAAATTTAAAATTTACATTACCACTCGATTAGATCGAAGTTGATTTTAGAATCATTCATGACAAGATTTATTTTTGAAATATATTAAACTCACTTCAGCTAAAATTTAAAAATGCTATAAGTTTCTACTCTTGACATAAATATTTTCCTAGGGCATTGATTCCAATACTTTTCAAAGATCCCTATTTACGGGATATTAGAATCTCGCATTGTCATTACAATTTTTGACAATGCTTATGGTTTACTTAGTAATTGATAGTCGACCCGACGTGGTAGTATCAGCCGACCAGATTTTACTAGTTGACTCAACAGTATCGGTTGACCCAACCTATACCGGTCGACCCGACAATTTTAGCCTATCTGACCTTTATTTGTCAACCCAACCAAACAGTATCGATTGATCCAATAGTATCGGTCGATTCGATAGCACCAGTCAACCTCACCTTTATTGGTCGAAGTGTCGAACTCAGGGTTGAATCAAGCTAGGGTGGAGCACTTAGTACGTCACGAGCAGGAATTTCAGGGGGTCTTGAACTTCAATGTCCAAAATAGTGGAGATTCTAAAACAAATGTACTAATGTATTTGGCAATAATGTTGGCAATACTAATGAATATTATAAAACTATTTTGCATCTCTTCAAAAAACATAAGGAACCCATAAATATATGTACTTCTTTAAGTTTCACAAAGTACATCACTGTCTGGAAAAAAACAACAAAAGTACGAATTTCATGTTGTTTAACATAGAATAGTACAAATTCACATTTGGATTATGGGAGAACATGTCTTAAGGCTTCCAATGCATATTGAAAGTTGTGATAATTTTTAGTTGCACATTGCGAATTTGGTGGTCAAAGTGCTAAAGTTGGTTTTGAGTGGAATTTCCTCAAAAATGATCCAAACTTTGTTTTTTTTTCAGTATCCAGTTGTTTTAAGGGAATCCTCGTGTGGGTAACAAGTTGATTTTGTGAAACTTTGAGTACACGCTGGACTTCTTACACACCTTGAACTCCTGAAAAGGTACAATTTCTCTACCAAAAGTACCCCCCACTACCTCGATAGTGCCGCCGAGGCTATAATGACTCTGACAGTGCGTGTAGTCGCCATTTTCTGGTGAGCTTTGAAGTGACTGACGAGGATTTTGTTCATCAATTTGGTGGCTGCTGTCTTCCTCCGACGGCCGAGCAGGTCCGTTTGCTTCTCAGGGATCCTTTGTTGTTGGTGGTGTTTTGCTTTGAAATTGTTTGGAGTAGTGGCTGTAAACGATCGTTAGTTGCTGTTGGTGTTTTGCTGTAAAATTGTTTGGAGTAGTGCCTCGCTGAAAACGATGGGAAGTAGTCGATTGGCAGAAAGGCGTCGTGGAGTCTTGCGTCCTGGACCCCAAGTTAGGGCAGCAGCGATTGCGAAGGCGGAAGCTGAGCGAGTGGTGCGCGCCGAAGCCGCTCGCGTTCGGCAGGCTAGGAGGCGCGCGAGACTTGCAGATGCAGCGCAAGCGGCGCTTCTGTTCTCCCGTGATGAAGATCCACAGCCCGCCCGAATCACAGAACGCTCATCGTGTCGGCTTTCAAACAAGCTTGCAGGAGCGATTAACGAAGAGTTGAAGGCGTGCGAAACACTAGGTTGCAGGCGCTTGGTAGTGGAGAAGATTCTGAATCACAATACCATATGGCCTCAACTGCCGGAGTATTATCCCAGGCCCTGTGAAGCAAAATCAATTTTTGTTTTCCTTGAGAGTTTCAGAACGGAGTTGCAGTCAGTGAAGACAGCAAACTCAAAAGTGTTTTTGGCGAGGAAGGGAGCCTTTCTTGATGCTGCAGTAAGCGAGGGATGCGACAGTTCAAGGACTCTCTCACGTGTACTTCAGATTCACCCACGAAACATTTACGCTGCTGTAGGCAGGAGGATCGGTGTTGAGCCTGCGAATCAATTTGCTCTTCTAGAGAGGAGAAAGCGTGCTGGAGTGACTGAATATGTGAAGGACAAGGTGCATTTGTGGTGGACTCAGCGAACTCGGGTGAGCCCCAACAAAAAAGATGTGACTCGAAAAAGAATTGGGAAAAACGACTACTGAGTCCATGCAACGCACTACCTTACTGAGACTCAGGTAAGCGTTGTACTCAGTTGTTGTTCATCACTAATGCTTGATGACTCAGTTAGAAGTGAAAGATAAGCTTGTGTTCTTTTGGTTTTTTTAAAGCTTTTCATGAATCTTTGAGTACCACTGAAAAATGCGATCCAGGGTTTTCTATCTGATGTGTGGTCTGCTTCTCTTTGACAGACCCAACTCTTTCTCAATTTCAGGGACGCTCACCCCGAGTGCCGAATCAAACAAAGGGCTTTTGAGTACTTAAAGCCTTGGTACGTAAAAACTCTCAAAGATCAAAATACATGCTGTTGTATCTATCACACAGAAATGGATATGATGCGAACAGGGTTGAATGATCTTAGGTTGTGTTCTAGAGGTTTACATTCATCTCAATCTTGCAATTGTGCGTGCAATATTTGTGGAGATGGACAGGGGCATTGTGAGGCGCATTCTCATGCGTTTCAGAGATTGACAATGTTATGGACATCTTGTGTGTGTCCAAAGGGTGAATTTGATAAGTGGCACAAATTAGATTGCGTCATGGGTAATTGTAGTGAATGCAGGGTAAAGAAACTGAACTTTTGCCCTCAGGAGTTGAGTTTAAGTACTGACCAAACAGTCAAGTGGAAATGCTTTGAGCAAGTTGTTATTGGGGTTCATGAGGATACTGGTCGTGATTGTAAAAGAATTCAGCAGGTTCACAAGGAGACTTCCCCAGGTGAGTTTGTATCTTACCTTAAATCTAAGGTGGGAAATTTCATAACCCACAATTTTGTGGCAAACTGGCAGGATTCTGAGTGTAGGAAGATGATGAACAATTTACCTGAAGGTGTTTTGATATCACACATCGATTTCGCAGAGAATTATAGTTTTGCGATACAAAACGAAATACAGTCGATGCATTGGTATTCAACATCTATTAGCATATTAGTTCACATAACATTGTGGAGATTGCCTCCAAATGAAGCAGGTGAGGATGGTGCCATACAAAAGTATACCCACTACTACATTTCTGATGACAAAAAGCACGACACGCTTTTTGTGCAACACTGTTTGTTGTTGCATTGGAATTGGATGTTGAATTCCAGCTTTAGGCCGATGGAACACTGGGTGTTTAGTGACGGCTGCGCAGCACAGTTCAAGGGATCTCGCGCAATGTACTTTGTTGCTCGATACCCAGGTCTGACAGGGTGCAGCATGAGGTGGAATTATTTCGGCAGTGGACATGGGAAAGGTACCCTCGCAACATATGGTTTTGTTTCCCATTCTAAGAATTTGAATCTTGTGTTTAATTCTTTATAATGCAAGGTGAAGAATTCAGGGTATTAATAGTAGTGATGGTGAAAAACAACCAAATTTGGAGTGACTATTTGTTAGTTTCCACCTTATACTATACAATTGGGCTAAAATAGTTGTATTACGAGTACAATTAGTGTCTTGGTAAGTATGTGGCTACTTCTTATAGTGTTGGAGGAGCACACATCAAGTACTACAATGAGCTGTGTACAATGGGCTGTGTACGTTTAGTAACTTTTGAGTATGAGTGACTGGTTTAGTGGTTTCCACCTTCTACTGTACAATTGGGTTGAATTAGTTGTATCTAGGAGTACACTTGTACCTAGCAAGACACTTACTTGTCTTGGTTCTGAGTGTGGCTTCTACTTAAAGCAAAGTAGAGTACACATGACGATCGCAATGAGCAATGGGTTGTGTCTGTTGTTGAGTAGCTTTTGAGTACGAGTTGATTTAGTTTCTTTGGTTTCCACCTTCTAATGTACAATTGGGCTAAGTTAGTTGTACTAGGAATACACTTAGTGTCTTGGTTACGGTGTGCCTACTACTTATAGTGAAAGAGAGTATGAAGTTAGTTACTCAATGAATGAGTACAGTTTGTTAAGTACCTTTTCAGAGTCCAGTTGCTACTTAGAGTACAAATTTTCGTATATTCATTGCATGTTTTGTATATTTTACAAGGACTTCAGGTCCGATGAGTACAATATACATACATACTACATTTCAGACATGGTTTAGGTCCTTTGTATTACAAATGGAGTAGAGTTGGTTGATTAATATGGGTATGTTTTGTACTAAATGTACATGCAACATGTGGCAAGGGCTCGGTTGATGTAGGCCTAACTAGTTGCCATGTCTTATCAATGCAGGTGAATGGGATGGGGCTGGCGCCGTCATCAAGAGGGCCATCCGAATACATCAGATCCAGCATCCAGAGGATGAGATGGCAAATGCAAGTCATGTAGTTGATTTTCTGAAATCCAGATTCTCTAACCGTGTTCTGAGTTCCTATGAGCAGTCGAAAGAGATGCCTATATCTCGTGAGTTTTGGCACATTGGTATAGAAGATGTGGATAGAACGAATGAGTGGGATTGTAGAACGATTTCGGGCTCTAGCAAGTTCCATTCAATTTTAGGACAATCAGAAACTGATCCAACAGTGCTTTTGGTCCGTGAATTGTCATGCTTTTGCGCCCCTTGTATTAACCGTGATTGGGTCAATTGTGAGCAACAGACACACGTTTCCCATTGGCGTGTGGTCCGCTTAAGGCCAAAATGTGTTGGACCTGTACAAGCTCAGATTGCATCAGCTGAAGAGCCAACCGAATTGCCTCATACTGGAGGTGCTGAAGTCCAAGGGGATATCGTTCAGGTGGGCGACAACTTTGTCATACCAGCGGAGGAAGGCAATGATGAGGGGGTTAAGTTTTACATTCTCCAGTGCCAGAAGCCCAAGTTTCGAGTCCAGAGAGATTTCATGTGTCCGTGGGGTGGTGATTTCAGAAGGGGCGACTATGTCATAGCAGGTTCATACTATCAGAAGAATGGCACGGGCTCTGATACGTATGTCCTACTTCATAATTCTCCCATAGCGCATGTGGATGCGCATTTGGTGAGACATTGCAAATTTGCAATGGTCTTGGCTTCTCACGTAGTTAAGGGTGATTCTGCTGTGTATAGGTTAGGTGGAGATACAGAGATTCTAATCAACGAGGCTCTCAGAAATTGGTGGGCTACGGACATGGCTTTAGAAATGTAGCCATGTGGAGCTTTTTGCTTGACCCACGTTTAGGCACATTCTCTGGTGTTATGAGCGCCATAGTGACTGCATGTACAAGTTACACAATGATAAGAGATAGTAGCCTTTTGTTTAATATTTGGACCTCTAATTTGAGTATTTCTTTGCGTGTAAGGTGATTTCCAATGGTTTGAGGCTAAATTGCGCCTTGTTGGAACAGTTAGAGCATGTGACACTCCAGGGGTACTTAGTAGATCTGACTTCTGTTAGAGCATGTGACACTCCAGGGGTACTCAGTAGATCAAAATTGTATAAGATCCTTTATTTTGCGAAATTGAGCCTATTCTGGGATTCTGGTGATACATGGGCCTAATTATGTGTTTTGACATGACATTTATTTGATTTTGTTTGGTTCTAATATGGATATCAAATGCCTACTTCACGAAATGCATAAGTCTAAATTTGTTGGAATAAGCAATCCTATCATATGATCCAAATATCATGCCAATAATTCAGCCAAGTAACATGCCAATAATTCAGCCAAGTAACATGCCAATAATTCAGCCAAGTAACATGCCAATAATTCAGCCAAGTAACATGCCAAAAAATTCAGCCAAGTAACATGCCAATAATTCAGCCAAGTAACATGCCAAAAAATTCAGCCAAGTAACATGCCAATAAATTCAGCCATTGCTATTTCCTCACCCTCTGTTCACAGCTTGTTGACATATGTATGCACTATGAGTACAAAACCTGTACAAGTTGAAGCCCGCTGTCTCCTACATACTCAGCGTCTCTAATGTACAGAGGTCATTGACATATCTATGCACTATGAGTACAAAACCTGTACAAGTTGAAGCCCGCTGTCTCCTACATACTCAGCGTCTCTAATATACACAATTCGTTGACATATCTATGCAGTATGAGTACAAAATCTGTACAACTTCAAGTCGAGTGTCTCCTACACACTCAGCGTCTCCCATATACACACACAGAACTTCAAATTCTAATCTCCCTTCCGCCCAAATAGCTTGCGGCAGATCTTCATGTAAAATGTTCGAGGTGCGGCCGAGGTGCTTCCCAGCTCCCTCCCACGACAAACTGTACTTGTACAAGAACAAGGACCACACTCTGGTGCCTCCCAGAAAGCCGTCCCGTAGTCCTACACATATCCACATCAGAAGTAAGTTTTTTACAAAAGAGATAGAGAACAAAAAGTACTAAACTAGCCCCAGCAGCAGATGACATCAAAGAATAAGGAAGTTCAAACGATAAGAAAAAAGAAGGAATGAGGATTTTTTTACCCAAGTTAGTTCCTCAAGGGCATGTATATGTCTATTGGCAAAAAATGCCACATGGTAAACATGAGGATCACGGCTTTCAATCCTCACTGGGATGTCCATTAAATTGGCATCTTCGCACTGATGGTTGACAAATCTCCCGACATTGCCGTATTTGAAGCCGTCTATACACAGAGCCTCGTTGTCGTTCACCCCAGCCTCGGTTTTCCAGTCCGCGTTCAAGTCCAGCGCATACCACCCATGAAGATGTGATTCATTAGCATGCCTGCTAATGAGCTCTGCATTGCTACAAATCTCTCCTACATACTCAAACACAAATGAACCAATGGGGATGGGCTCAAATGTTCGAACCCCCCAACCCTTTTCTCCTGTCCAAAAGACCCCGACCTTCACCTTCTTGCCATGTTGAACGACCCTGTTACCACACTCCATATGACAACCACACATCAAATTGCACTCCCATATAAACTTTCTCGGCACATGCCCATGACAAGTAACCTTGAGGTCCAACTTTGCCCCATTTTCACCACTGCCCCTGTAGCATCCGTGCCCCTTGTCACAGTACACTGGCTGTGGCTCCCCCTACAAGGCAACACAATTCAGTAAGCAATCGGAGTAAGCAAACTACAAAACAAGTTCTATAAAGTAAATTTATTGACTCAATTTCTTACCTGCTTCAACATGTGAGGGGCCAACCTTCCTTCTAGGGTGTAAGCAGAACGCCCTCCATTCTTCAATGCGCACTGACATGCTGGTGAACCCAGCAAGCAGTTCCTCCCCGTACAGCTGCACCTGCTTTCTGGAGCATTTTCTACAACTACGACTTCAGAGAAAACGCTCTTTGTTACATATGTGAATGGCAACATGTGGCTGGGGCCTTCCACGTTGGTAAACACTGGAACCGGGTGTTGTTCGGTCCCTCTAGACAGGTCATTGCAATTTACCCAAGGAGCCTGCCCAAATAGAAAAAAAAATTATTCACACAAACCCATAGTGATCAAAACGCTTTCATATTAATAAAATCATCAAGATCATTAGGATCTTATCATACATAACTCACAAGCCCAAGCTTGCAAGTGACTTCGCTGACAAGACCCTAAACATAGCTAGCGATCAAACAAATCACCGTTTTACCATTTTTTTCTTCCCTTTGCCAGGGGCAAATGACTCCATCATCTTCACCTTCTTTGCGCCTCCCGGACCAGTCCCGTCAATATCCATCTCCGTGGCCTTCGTCTCAACCTCTCGGTTCAGAATATCCTCTGTAGGGGAATCCTTGGCCGAGAGAGAACGCCGTTTGTTGCGGTTACTACCTGGCTGAGCGGGAGAGATCACAACCGCGTGGTGCTCCTCCTCGGACTTGCGTCGCCTTCCACGAGTGCTCACTCGTTCAACAACAGCAAACGTGTGGGTGACGGAAGGCCCATCCACGTCCACGTCAGCCTCTGTAATTGGCACACAATCACCCTCTAGAACTTCAGTTGTGTTCTGGGAGGTGGGCTCCTTTGTAGACCCCGCCTGCAAACTATCTACAAGCCCTAGCACAGCCCCATCAACATCATCAGTGGCTTTGTCTGCCACTTCTAGCACCGGCAGTGACACATCCCCTTCTCCATCGTTGTCCTCTCCTGAACCCTCCTCAGCAGACATATCAAGGGCCTCATCATCTGATAAATTGGCTTTTGGACTTCCTCTCACAAGGCCTGCAATGAATCATAAAAGCAGGATTAGTATTTGATGGCCAATGCAGTGCAAACATTAAATTGGACTCGTTATAAAATCTATGTAAGTTTACCTTGATTCAGTGACACCGCGGGTACTATTGGCGTGTCAAGTTTCGCTTGGCATTGCTCCTCGGTGGGTTTTTGAGCCACACGCGTCGACTGTGGCATTGGCATCACAAATTCTTTTTGTGAGTCCGCCTTCACGCTCACCTTCATTGGACTTGCACCCCCGACATTGGGAAGAGGACCTGCACATAGCAGAAAAGTGAATTAGGAGCATATCATAGTAATCAATTAACTATTACACTAACTAAAACTACACTAACTACTCCATAACTACTCCATACGTACTACAGAAGTGAATCCAGAGTCTATCATGGTGAGCCACTAACTACTTCATACGTACTTTAGAAGTGCCTGAGGTGTATCTAAGTTGTTCATGAAACACAATAAGTACAAAAATTTCATACATACCTTGAAGTGTACCTAAGCTGTTCCTGAAACAGAGTAAGTACACAAGTTTCATACTAAAGAACACATCATGTACTTATTGTTCTGTAAAGTAAGTAGCTTGAGTATGAAACATGTTTCCACAAACACTTCTTCTACCCATGTACCCTGGCTTTGTACATACTAGATTACTAACTTTCCATACTTTTCACATCACTAGTACCAATTCACGTAATTCAGTCACGTGTACCTAACTAGTGCATTGGTTGTACATATATTTTGTAGCTAGACTACTAATTAAACCACTCAGAAGATACACTATCTACAAACTTCACACCTAAATAGTCCAGCGCATCCAAGATCAACGTATAGTATCCTAATAGTACCAGTGTCGTACTCAAACCATGCATTTATAAGAGCATGGACCATTATAAAGTACCAGGTTAGATACATACCTGATTTTGCTGTGCCTCTCCTTTTCCGATCCGATGGTTGACCTTCACCGCACATAAGCTTTTCCTCTGGAAGGACGCCCTGAACGGCCTGAAGGTCGTGCTCCTGTGGCTTGAAATCCTCACTTGGTAGCAACCAGCCGAAGCTCTTCTGCCAATTCGCGCTTCCTTCCCCAATACAACTTTCTACCACACACTTCTTCCCCTTGCTAAAAACAGCTAAAGAACACCAAGGATGGTACAGGTGTTTGCAATTTGCTACAACAATATCAAAATCAGGGAACTCACACTCACACAGTGAGCACTGTGTAATTGATAGGTAAGTGTCATTCAGAGTAGACCCGGCTGACCTCGGGTACCTGAGAGGCCAAGGTAGCATAGAACGTGGCCGACCCCCGCTCTGCAGTTTGGCCACCTCCTCTTGCAATGCTGAAAATTGTCGCTGCTTGAGGGCGACACTTGCTTTCAACTGCTGCAGCTCCTCGGCTTTCTTGTCAGCGTCTTGCCTTGAATTTACAAGCTTCGTCTCGTAGTCGGCCTTCATCCTCCCCATGATGGACTTTGTTGTTTCGGCCTCCACAAACTGGATATCACTGGCTGGAACCGAAGTCTGCATGCCTGCGAGTTGACAGTCTAGGCTTGCAAGAAAAAGCTCGATGCTCTTCGCTTTTTGCGCAGCCTGATCTCTTCGTGCTTGGGCTCGCGCCAAGGCTGATTGCAACTCCCTCATTTCATCGGTCAGCACTTGCACCAGCTCAGTCATTTGCGACACCCTCTCCTGCGTACGCGAGTCAGCAGCTTCCTCGAAGCGACTTGGAATTCTCGACGCACACACTTCAGATTCTTGCTGTACAATCCACTGCGAAATTTTTAGTTAGCGACTATCCTGAGTGTGCTACTTGAGTACAAATGGTGCCACAACCAAGCAAGTCACAAAACCAACATACTTAACAACCTATGAACCTCCACACCATCTGAGATTGTTACTTACCCGCCTCGGTGACCCTCGATTTCCTTGAAAACCTGCACCACCTTTTTCGAGCTTCACTTTCTTGAAGCCATCCCGGGTTAACTCCATGCCCTTTTGCTTACAAAGAATGAGCTTTGCTCGATGTGAATCCCAACGCTGTCGCTGGGTGTGGTTAGTCTCCTGGCCGTAGGCGGCCCAATTCACCTTCCCTCTCCCTCCGACGTGCTCCAATGCAATGCCTTGAGCAAATTTTATCTTCAAAAAACTCGGCATCGTGTCCTTGTCATGCTGGTACACAATTGGGTGTAAATACTTCACCCTCGCTAGGACGCCCTTGTCGGTGCAGTCCTGCCACTTGTACCCTGCGCGGCCGCCTCTTCCGCAGCGCCTCCCAAACAAACTGACGACCAGCTCCTCCGGCACCTCACCCTTCTTAAAGCGATGTGGGTTCTGGCCAGTGCTCTCGAGCGGAAAATTTGTCTTGAAGTCCTCAATGTGCAGCACAAGAGGCGGTTCCTTGAGCTTCGCAAGAGCTCCTTCAATGTCAAATATTTCCTGCTCTTGCTCTTCCTCAGAGTCGGTAACAGCTTCTTCATCTCGCTGCTTCCCCGTTGAGGTAGACTTCTCCCCTCCCTTCTCTCCGTTAGTGGTGGGCTGAACCATGCTGTAAACCTGCGAGATTGCACACAGATAGAAAAGAAGATAGCAAACTCAAAGCAAACACTGTTGAACAAGTGAGGGAACTGAGGAGCAAAATTCATGTTTAAATGTCCAACCGGGCTTCTCCAATAAAGCCTAGCCGCAAATCTAATAAATTCCATGAACCTAAACTGTCAAGTCGGAAGAGATAGGGGTTCGTGCTAAAAGTCAAGAAGATTGTGTATGATCTTAACACAATCAAAACACAATCAGTACAGATTATCTTGTCCCCCACCGAAAGCAACCCCTACCCTCACAAATACAGAGTCTAGGCTTGAACTCACCGTGGATGTTCGACGTCGGCCTTACCGTAAATGTTCGACCTCGGCCTTGCTTCTGCCCTTAGAACCCATGCACTCTCGCAGCCACTCCACCGTAAATTGCAGCACCTTCCGCAGCCCTGCCCGAAAGACACCAGTGTTATCAGAGTCCAGCACCCCACACGTTCCTCCAGTCCTCCTCATCTCACTCCTGTGCAACCCGCGTACAACACACACAATGCATCAATGCAAGTCCCGAAACCCTAATCCTACCGATGCTTGGACAATCAACCTACTCTGCAGCCACCAATTCTAACTCGTTTCACCAATTCCAATTCTAACGATCAGCGCACAGCTCGGGCTATCACCTCTCAATGACTTTCTAAAGCATGCAGTGAATCCCTGTTCGACCTCTCTCTAATATGCAGATAGAAGTGCGACTGTCGAGACTACAAGTGCGACTATCAAGGCTAGAACGCATACCTCGACGATGAGGCTCGAAGCGAAGACTTCCATTTCAGACGCTGAGGCTCGCAGCTGCATCATTGGTAACCCTCACAAGTTTATGTACACTTGGAGTAACAAACCCGCCCAGTTCTAACCCCTACGACGACGACGACCAGCACCGCAACAACAGCGCACCAACAGCGCTCCCGCGAGAGCAGCTCATACGAGAATTTCAAAAATCACAATACCATTTCTGCCACTACTAACCTAACGTAACCCCGCCTACTTCTAACCTAACGACGACGACGACCAGAAGCGCAACAACAGCGCACCCACTGCGCGAGCTCAGGCGAGAGAGAAAGGAGAAGATTTGAAAATGAGCGCCGTCACGCAACAGAGGTGCGAGAAGGAGTTCACCGGTGATCACCGGTGTGGAGACAAAGTGACTGGTGATCACCGGTTGCGCCAATCCCGCGTTTATGAGCCAATTAATGGCATGCCAACTGCCAAACGCAATCCGAAAATGACTGGTGATCACGGGTTCCCCAACCGCCAGAGACTAGTGATCGCCGGTAACTGTGCCAGAAAAGTTAATTCCCTGACAACCTCCAAAAAATAGTGCGAATCCAGGATCGAGGATTTTAAAGCACACCACCTGTAGCACCACCTGCCAGCCCTCTAAATGTTTAAGAAATTCGTTCATACTCAATGTGCATAGCTTGAATTGAATTCCAAAAGGAGTTTGACTTTTACCACAAATTTAGTACAATAGGCTGTCCGAAAGTGCACCCACCTTAGTGTGCTTCTACCCCTCACTTGTCTAACTTGGGCACCAACCGACTAGGCTTTGTAGTTTGTACTAAGGTCGAGATAGAGTTCTAGATCGAGGTTCAGATCCAGAATCAAGTTTAGATATAGATTCAGATATAGAACGTGGATCCTTGCATTGCATCTTTTTCTTAATATAAGTAAAAACCTCTTTGTATGGTTACACACATTGAGGTTAGTCATGATTTACGATGTAGTGGCTTAGTGGCTCTTGTGTCATGTCGGGTACAGAAATAATTCGAACTGCATTTGAAGGCAGTTTTTGAAAAAGTTTGAAATGTGCGTGTATACTCAAAAATGATCAAAATTGCAATCCGTAAAAGGCGTTGGAACCACCTCAAAGTGATTCATAATAACTTTGCATAAAATTGCTTCATCTTTGTAAAATTGTTCAAAGTACTAAAATTTTACATGTTCCATCCACAATTGACCATTGTCACTTTGTGCTTTAATTACAATGTTCATTTTCACTTGCAAAATTTTTTGAGTGCCTAGAGTTGTTCTTTAGATACTTGAATCACCAATTCCGTTAAAATGGCGTTATGCCGCTAAAATGGCACAAACACGTAATTTGTTATAATGGGAATATATACTGATTTTGGTAATTTGGGAGACTTCCATTTAGGTCGATTCTGACCTGATTATTTACCAAATCATCAGGTTATTAGTGATAATGATGAATTTTCTCAATATAAAAGACAATAACAGAAAGGAAATTATAATGCAAGCTAAGAAATATGTTCCCCCAAGAGAAAATTTTATTGATATGAAAGCACAAATACAATTTATTGGTGTAATTGTAGACCTCCAACAGGTAGGCATTAAATTATCTACCAATCACGACGTGGCGAAGAGGAGGTATCACCACTAGAATCTTTTCTAGTGAATACAGGTTCCTCACTACGTGTGTATTTAGAGAATGCAGGCTCGTCCATCTCCATAAGCGCACCACTTCTACGACGCTCCTATGCACGTCTCCGTAATAGACGGTGAGTCTCGGACGATAATTGTGCAGGATGAACACGAGAGTTTGCCCCAAAAGACAAAGAGCAGTGAGCCTTAGTATTCGGCAAGGGACTATTTAGATCGAATCGAGCTAAATAGGCACGGCCATCTACCACGGAGTTGCAAAACACAGCTTCACCTTGAGGTGCCGTTGCAACCGAGGTCATCACACCGATTTGATCATGGCGGGTTGCAATACTTGGTTGAGTCTGAATAGGGGGACTGTCTACTACACCGTCCTCGTCATTATCCACGTCCTCCTTCCTGTAATCTACAGCCGACGCGTCGTCCGGAGCACAGTAGATCAAGCGTCTCCGCCTTCGTTCCGAGAAAGTTTTCGAGTCCGCACTTGTAATAGAAGCATCCGACACCGTTGAAGGACCAATTACAAGATTTGCTTGCAAAGCACATGATGGAAGTGGAGAGAGCTGACGTCCAACGGCAGCAACCTGGTTTATACACACACCCACTTTAGAAAGTGAGTCCATGACTCTAAGTGCAATGAAAAAGGTACACAATATAACAACGCATGCAATCACGTATGTCGAGGGGGATTCACCAATCGATCCACAATATATCTCCATCTAAGCAACCGATAAACATAAGGTTCCTAGGGTAAAAATCAGAATAATACCAATGATGAAAGTATTCAAGGCAAATTCTTCCCAGTGATTCGGTCCTGATTCCACAAATATGGAAGATTACGGTTCAGTAGCATATACAACTCTGAGTCCTTCGACAGTTCATTATGCGTGGGTCTACGATGGCGCATAGTCTCGTGAAAATTCTCAGGACCATTCAAATGCATAGCAAGACATATCTCGCCTATTCTTTTTAATAACTCGATCTTTGGCTCCTCCGGACAGGAATGGTTCCATGGAACATTGAAAAGTGTGTTTTTCGTGGGAACTGCAATGCAAGTCTCAGGCTTGGAATCAACAATGAGCAAGTTATCGTCATTGAAATTGGCACCCTTCCTAGGATACAACCGACGCCGCGGATATTTTAAGAGAATGGGATTTGTCGTGTCGGGGTACTTCGCAAATGCGTAATTCTTCTATAACAAATTATCGCATTGGTTGGAAGCCAAAACAAGTCCAGGGGCAGCGTTTGACTTCGAGAACAAAAAGGAGCAGAGTCCATGGACAACCTTAGGATCTAGGGTACTCCAGACGTGGGTGTGGCAAAACAAACTTAGTAAACTAAGGAACCCGGTCAACCCGGGACGACAGTAGACGACCCTTTTGGCGACTGAGGTTGGGACGGTGGAGGAAAACACCGAAGGATTATTGGGATCTGGAAAAGATAGGCACTCCGTAGGCGTTGGGGTAGATACAGAGGCCATCGAACATAGAACCCCGTCCAACTCCAACACCACATTCAACCACTTGGGCTTGGATCGTAAAAGACTGCAGGAGATATGCGTAATGGCTAGCTCGGGCGAGATACGCTGTTTGGGATGTTTGGACGGTCTTGCCTGCAGCGAGGGAACACGTAACAATGGCAAATGGTATTAAAACAAGAGGGTGCGTACCTTGCAAAATGCTAAAGTATGCAAAGAACTGTCAAACCTCATTTTTTCGTTTTTGCCCCAATTTGGTCCGGATAGTGCTTAGTAGTAGTTAAATAGGATAAATAACGCCCTGGTAACCGGCTATCCGGGTAATAACCGGGTAGGGTTAGCTTAGCCAGGGACCTGCCTGTCCGGGAGCATCCTAAAGCTTAGTGGGCAGGATAGGATAGCGGAATTTCTAACCCGCCTTTTGCTTCGTAACCTTTTCTTTTGAAACCCGGGCACGGACTCACCGTACCTAGCCCGACCACTGAGCGCCCGGGTAGGGCTTAGCCGACCGATCTCGAGTCTGTCCCAACCCGGGAAGGCATATGCTGACCCGGTTATGTGCCGATCGGGCATGTGCCCACCGGACATGAGAGGCCCGGGTACGATCTGTCCGGGCATGACCCGGACAGTCATTGCCCGGCCAGCCATGGCCCGGACCGGCCATGGCCCGGACCGGCCATGGCCCGGACCGGCTATGGTCCGACCGGTCATGGACCGACCGGTTATAACCCGGCCGGTTATCAATGGCCGGAGAGGCCGCCGGGTGGAAGGACGGGCCGGGCAGTATAACCACCGGCGGCGCCGACAGCCCGGGCTGACAAGCCGTGATTAAGGCCGCGCCGCCAAAAAGTACCGCCACCTCCCCCACTCCCTTTTGTCGTTAATGGCACGGGGAAGGCCGTTGTCCTTCCTTTTTGATTTCCTCCTCCTCTTCCTCTTCTCTCTTCCTCGTTTTTCGTGCACCATTGCCGACCGTGCTGCTCCCCCAAATCTTGCACGAGCTTGTACACGTGGCCGCCCTGCACACCATAGCCCGGAGAGGAGGAGTACGGAGACATGGCCGGGGAGAGAGCTTCGCGGGTGAGGAGCAAGATTATCCAGGCTGGCATTCCAATAGCGGTGGATGCCAGGGCGCAGTTGGTGCAGGACTTGACGCGGATGGGGTGCGTGGGATTGTACTGGGTGCCCTGGAATGTGGAGGATGCAGGGATTATCGAGGAGGCCGTGTCCGGACAGGATCCACCGACTTTCGCCGACAACCCTGTCCGGGCCAAGCCGCACTTTTGGCAGGAGGCGTGCTGGAGGGCGACGTATGGCTTTCCGGATTCCTCCACCGGGTACATCCAGGTGAGGAATGATCCCTCCCTCGGAGGAATGTTCCACAATCCCGCGCACGAGCATGACGGCTACCGAGTAGAGGACTGCGCAAATGCCCGGGAGCGGCGTCTGCTGAGGTTCCTGGCACCGATCCTCAACCCGGAGAAGCCACAGTTTGTGTCAAACCGACTCCTGAAGGCAATCATGGAGTCCTACCTGGGACGGAAGCGCGTAGGATGGGGGCACATCCTCGAGGAGGTGGTCGTCCGGGCCTCGAAGAAGGCCACCAGTGTGAAGGGCTGTCCCCTGGCACCATACGTGTACCACCTGTACGCGCATTACGAGTGCCTCAATCCGGGTGAGATCACCCTCCTCAAGATGCTCATGGAGGGCAGACAGGACATGTTTCCCGGGGAGCAGATCCCCGAGGTGGGAGTCCCTGCTGCGGCCAAGCTGCTCCCCAGGATGCCCGCCCCCGGAGCAGGGGCACTCCCACCTCCTCCCCCTCCTGCACCACCCGGACCGCCGGGCCCGGGAGAGCGGCGACCGAGGAGGACAGGAGAAGAAGCACCCGGCCAGGAGATGAAGGAGCGCCGGGGACACAGTGCGGGAGGAGTGACCATCCTCCGGCAGAGGGAGGTCGCTCTGCTACCCCGCCCGGAGGGAGCCACTACACCCCGGCCAGCCACCAGCCACCGGATGGCAACCCGGAGTGGAGCTGCAACCGGATCGAGCCACCAGAGCCCGATCCTACCCGGACCGGAGGAGAGCTCCCCAGTAGCCATGGCAACCCCTCCGACCTCTGCGATCGCCTCCCCACCACCTCTCAGACCGGTGCAGGGGAACGACAGTGACGGAGAGGAACTCCCCGTCCTACACCGGAGAAAATCCGGACGGGTACTAAGGTTTGTGGAGGCAGAGGCTTCCTCTTCCCCGGTAAGGCAGGAGGTAGCTGTTGTAGCACAACCAGGAGAGGCTGAGGCGGAAGGAGCACCCCCTCGAGGAGATCCTACCCCGGAAGCACCTACTCCGACCCGGGAAGTACAGACTGAGAGCATACCTGCCGGACTTCTTCTCCTAGCAGACAGTCCGGTAGGTGACACCGTGCCCCCGCCAGCTGCAGGGGAAATTGAGTGGGGAGACCCAACGTACGCCAAGAAGAGGAGGACGGACCTCCCCGCCGAGAGTCCTCGACCCCGGGTTCGGAGGAAACTTACCAGGCCCAGGGAGGACACTACCGCGACCCCTGCTACTTCCCCTGCAGTCCGGGCCGAGCCCCTCGAACCAGTCGTCAGGGCTATTCCGGCCATACAACGACCCACTTCGCCCGGGGAAGGAGAAGCCCGGAGAAAAGGGAAAAGGGTGATGGAGGAGTCCTCCGACTCGGAGGAGGAGGGGGCGACTGGACAGCACTCTCCTGTCCCCACTACCCGGGCACAAGGAGAGACGGCACCAGCCAACACCGACCGGTTACCCGGGTGGGAGGATTTCACCCCGCGGAGACAGGAGATCGATCTACACCTCCCGGTACCCCCATTCCGGATAACGGGGGAACACCCCTTGCAACCGATCGCCCACGCTTTGCACGTATGCACGCAGGAGCATCTGCAAATGCATAAGGCCCTGCGCGGGATATCGGTAGCTCTCCGGACCGGCCAGGTGGAGCGGTACCCCGACATGGTGCGAGAGCTAGTCCAGGAGAATGCGGCAGCCCGGGCAAGCAGCAACGAGGGGTCCCTCATTATCTTACGGCAAGCCCGGGAAATCCAGCAGTTGGAGGAGGAGTTGTCCAAGCAACAGGGGTACGCTCGACAGCACCTTTTCGGGCTCAGGAGGTTCCTGTATGCACCCGGAGAGGCACAGCTGATGGCCCAGCTGCTTGACGCCCAATTCCAGGCCTCGGGCCCAGACCTCCCTACCCGGATGGCGGCATACATGAAGAAAGCTGCAGAGAGGATGGAAGGGGCCCTCCAGGAAATGAGAGTCCTCATCGGAGAGATGGCCAGGACTTTTCCCGGGGAGGTACCTCCCCTGGTGGTAGTGGAGGATACCCCTATCCAGGGTACCCCCGAAGTGACTAAGGAGGCCAGGGTGGAGGAGGAAGAGCACCCCGATCCTGTAGCAATAGAGGAGCCGGCCCTGCACACGAACTTGAGCTCGGAGAAGACCCCGGGAGAGACAGGGCCTTTGCACTCCCTCGGCAAGGTCATTCCGGAGAGTGCTGAGGCGAGCCTTGAGGGCATACCCCCAGTCGAAGAAGAGGTTTCCCGGGTAGTCAAGGAGGGTGTTTTCCGGGCAGTGGAGGAGGTTTCCCGGATAGCAGAGGAGGATACCCGAGTAAGGAATCCCTCTCCCATCCCCCCGGACCGGACCGTGGACCCCGACAGCAGGAGTCCTCTCCCTGCTACGGAGGCCACGAACCAACCAGGACCGGAAGGGGAAACCGATACACGGCAACCCGGACTGGGCATAGAGAGGCCGCAGACACCCCCCTGCCCGGATTCAGTCGTCCCATCGAAGCCATCTGACCACGGGGCCCTCCCCGAGAAGGCACTGCCCGCGGAGATCATCCCCCTCATCCCCGAGGACTTGATCGAGGTCCCGGAGATCGGGGAGGCACTCCCAGACACCTCAGCCCCGATGCCTTCAGGAGACACTGAGATCCTTGGGAGTGAAGATACCGCTCCAGCGCTCCAGGAGACGGGGAACGAGGAGGAGGAGGTCACTTCCCAACCCGGGTTGGGAGCGCAGAAGGTCGAGACTGCCGAGACTTCCGAGGCTGCGAAGTAGGATGAGTGTGACAGAAAGGACCAGGGCCGAGTCGATTGAGGGCGGGTGCAGCTGGCTAAGGATAGGGTTAGATTTCGGTGTCTTTATGGCAGTAGGAGAATGACGGCGCTAGGCTGACTAGGGGTAGGATTTAGAAAGATTCCCTGGCGAGGAACTCTTGTCCTCTTCTGGGATGCCAGGGAGGATCTGCTACTTAGCCGAGGGGAGGAGACCCCCTCGGGGTCTTTTTTGTGCCTTTTGCAGTACCCTAATGCAGTTGCAAGCACGCCCTTTTCTCCATCCTCATTGTGTGTGCGTGTGTGTGTGTGAGGGGTGAGTTTGTGCAAACTTCCCTCTTTCCTGTCTTGTATGCTGTGCTGGGAGTATCGCGAAGTCCAGAAGGCCCTTGCTGTCCGGGCAAGAGATAACGGTTCCGTCTTTGAACGGAGAGTAGAAAGGAGGGTAGAGAAGCTGGTAGGAGAAGAGTGCGGCCAACGAACGGCACCTCTTACTTAGGGCACTGCCTAGTCTGTCCGTGCAGCTTCCAGGATTACAGCGGCTGGGAGAGATTCTTGCCGTTTAACCGACTCCCGAGGTGCACTCGGTTGAGTCCCCCTGGTTGCTGAAGTCCGGGTAGGCGGGTTGGTTTATAGGTAATTGCGGTGAACTCCGGGTCGATCGCACCACCCCGATCCGCCCAAGAACCCGGGATCTCCTAACCGGGTAGTAAGTTGTGATAACCGGACCATAGGAGAACCGGATACCAACCTTTGTGACATGCGTGTGGATTTAGAGTCCGGGCGTAGAGGGAGGTATAAGGGAAGTTCCTAACAGGGTAAGGAGAGAGAGAGTCTCGGTGACCTTCCGGTCACGTTAATCAACGGGAGAAGTGGCCTAATCCCCCACTTATCTAAGTCCGGGAAAATCCCTCTGAGGTGAATACAGAGGCTAAACTAAACCACAAAGACTAAACACCCTCTCCTCTCCTGTCCGGGCAGCTCTTCCAGGACAGGATATAGGGCACAGAGGGGATAGGATAGTACCCGGATAGCACAAATCCGGGTTAGCTAATCAGTGAAAGCTGTTGCGTTTGCACTTCACAGGATCTCCGTGGAACGAATACTCGGGTTCTTGTTTAGGAAACCTCTTTTACCGTGAAAAAGGGTTATCCGGGCACGAATCGGGAAAGCACGTTACGACAAGAACTGCCAGCACTGATTTGGTATTGAACCGCGACACCCAGAGGTAACATCAGGTGGTTGGTGGGGATTTTGAAGCAATCAGACGGAACAAGGTATTCAGAAGGGGGGCCTGGTAGAAAAGGGCGATGTTTAGGGCCTTGTGATGAGAAGGACGGAGACTCACTCAAGACAAAAAGTGATGTACAAAAAAAGAGTTTCAACTTTAATGAATGATGTTTCAGTAAGTACAACGATTATAAGTGTACTATGTACAAAAAGCAAAATAGCATCCAATAATTCGGAGACTACTCATCAACCTACTTGCCGCCATCGGTGCCGGACTCCTGTCAAACAAGGAGCGCCGGCTTTGAGATTACTGAATGCGAAAACTTCAAGACCTGAGGGAATAGCAAAGCAACTGCCATCACCAGCAACGATATCAAAGACAAAGAGAAGAAAGGATAGTAACTAACCCCAAAATTTACCGGTGAAGTTCTAGGCGTCTTGATAGCAGCCACGGGAGAGTCACGGGAAGGGACAACCTCTTGATACTCCCCCACATCCAATCCTACTGCAGTTGTGTAATGCATTCACCAACAACGTCCCCAGTATTGTTGAGAAGGGTTACAAATTTCGTACCCCATTTACTTCTGGGCAGTCCGAAGCAATCTTTCAAATGGTCCGGAAGAACAACCTCGGAAGGAACATCCAAGTCCTATGAAATTACAAACAAAGACAAATTAGTACCAATAAATAAACTCAAGACAAAAATATATTGAGCAAAATTAATAAATCCACTACCTTAGAAAAAAGACGCTGAAAATCACCTTCGCCATCGGATTCACTCAATTCCATGATTACATGAATGCCAGCAATAAACACACAATCATGAGAAATCAGTGGTAAATTAATATACCTACAATCACAAATGTGTAGGACCATTAAGGAAATTGTATGACCATTTAGCTCGAGTCGAGCTAAATGCGCAGCAAGATATTAGTTCATCAAGCTAGCCTCGAAGCAATTGCAAGTCGATGACTATTTAGCTCGAGTCGAGCTAAATGGTCATCGAGCTAGAAATGCCTCGGGGTTTGTTGATGAACAAATATCTTGATGCCCATTTAGCTCGACTCGAGCTAAATGGTATCAAGATTTTTGTTTATCACGCTAACCTCGAAGCATTTTTAAAGGGATGACCATTTAGCTCGATTCGAGCTAAATGGTCTTTCTTTTAGAAAGGCTACGGGTTTGTTGATAAACAGTTATTTGGATGACTATTTAGCTCGACTCGAGCTAAATGGTCTTCCTTTTACAAAGGCTACGGATTTGTTGGTGAACAGTTATTTCGATGACCATTTAGCTCGACTCGAGCTAAATATGGGCATCAAGATAACTGTTCAGCCCCGAAGCAAATGTATCTGGATGACCATTTAGCTCGACTCGAGCTAAATGGTCATCCTTTAACATATGCTTCGAGGTGAGCGTGATGAACAGTTATGTTGATGTCCATTTAGCTCGAGTCGAGCTAAATGGTCATCAAGCTGTTCACGCTCACCTCAAAGCAGTTGTATCTAGATGACCATTTAGCTCGACTCGAGCTAAATGGTCTTCCTTTTAGAAAGGCTACGGGTTTGTTGGTGAACAGTTATTTGGATGACCATTTAGCTCGAGTCGAGCTAAATGGTCTTCCTTTTAGAAAGGCTACGGGTTTGTTGGTGAACAGTTATTTCGATGACCATTTAGCTCGACTCGAGCTAAATGGGCATCAAGAAAATTGTTCAGCCCCGAAGCAAATGTATCTGGATGACCATTTAGCTCGACTCGAGCTAAATGGTCATCCTTTAACATATGCTTCGAGGTGAGCGTGATGAACAGTTATGTTGATGTCCATTTAGCTCGAGTCGAGCTAAATGGTCATCAAGCTGTTCACGCTCACCTCAAAGCAGTTGTATCTAGATGACCATTTAGCTCGACTCGAGCTAAATGGTCTTCCTTTTACAAATGCTTCGGGGTTTGTTGATGAACAGTTTTCTTAAAGACCATTTAGCTCGACTCGAGCTAAATGGTCTTCTTTTTACAAATGCTTCGGGTTTTGTTGATGAACAGTTTTCTTGAAGACCATTTAGCTCGACTCAATGGGCATCAAGAGCTTGATTGATTCGTGACGCTCACCCCGAAGCATGTGAAAAAAAGACCATTTAGCTCGAGTCGAGCTAAATGATCCTCCTACAATCATCTCCCAAGAAAACTCAAATAATTCTTAGGTGGGTGACCATTTAGCTCGAGTCGAGCTAAATGGTCTTCCTATGAATCATCCAAGTACTCGAACTCGTGAACTCGAAGCATTTGGATGTGGATGCCCATTTAGCTCGACTCGAGCTAAATGAACTTGTCCATATTAAATGCATTCGAAATAAGAAAAGCGCCTCGATATTCGCGCGGTAATTTTTGAGAATGATTCTTGGGAACTGTGCACAAGTAAAATAGTATATTTGCCTCGATTTCCGTGTACACCAACTCCGACGAAATGCACTTTGCCATCAGGAATGCACCACGATGAAACCAACATATGACCAATCAACAACAAATTCTTGTTACACATTGAAATTGAGGTTATTGATCGAACTCACCCTCACGCCGTGCCCGTTAGCTGCAATAATTTAACGAAGGCCCTGCGCATCCTCAGCAAAGACGCGCATCAACTCGAGCTACTAAGAGTCCCAAACCCTAATCATAATCTACTAAACCGGAAGCACAAATGGGAAACGGAGTATAGGCGAAACGGAGTATAGTGAGACGAAGGGCAGAGGTGCGGAGATGCGGAGGTGAGGCCAAGGGCAAATGTGTAAAAGTACAAAGGTGCGGAGGAGCGGAGGAGCGGAGGAGCGGAGGAGCGAAGGAGCGGAGGAGCGGAGGAGCGGAGGAGCGGAGCAGCGGAGGAGCGGAGCAGCAGAGGAGCGTAGAAGCAGGATAGTGCGCAATGAGAAAGAAGAGCGAGCAACACCAAGCGGGAAGGAAATGGCGCCAAAAAAGAGCACAAACTTGGCAGAGAAAGGGCGCCATAAAAGGCCACTAACGGTCAGAGAATTTTAAGTTAAAGCGATGAGGTTGGAAACTTCGGGAGGAACGGGGAACTTTGCGAGGAACGGGGAACTTTGCGAGGAACGGGGACATCTTGGGAACTTCGGGGGGAACGGGGACATCTTTGGGGAGTAAAAATCAATTGAAGTTAAGTCACCGAGAAATCCGGAATATTTCTAAAAATAGAAATTGCATAATTATAATAAAAAAAAACCGGATTCGCGAGGAAAGTGGATAACCTAAACTCAAATTAACAAAATAATCACATATTGGGCACTAGAATGTTAACCCCTAAATGCGCCGAATGTCGAAAAACGACATTTTGGATGGAAGGCAGAACTTTGAATAGCCATATCTTCTTCATCCGAGGTCCGTTTTGGATGAAATCACTTGGGTTATGCTCCAAATCAAGTCTAGTTTGTATTGTAAAATTTGCAATAAAGTATGAATTAATGGAATGCACTTTCGTGAAGACAACTCTTCTATTTTATTGGAACTCCAAGCATGGGGCATGTATTATCATTGAAAGCCAATTATGTGAAATTAAAAATAATTTTTCATGATTTGCTTTTTCATGGTCATGATCTTTAGGTGATTCTTAACAACTTTGTAGTGACAAGTTTATCGATCATAATGATTTTGCTATTCGATTTGCAATGATGTTCGGTCAACATAAAAAGTGACAAAATGGATGATATTTGAGGAGCTATATCTCCTTCATCCACCGTTGGATTTCAACTTAATTTTTTGGGATGGCCTATAATTAGAGTCTAGTCTAAGTGATAGAAACCTTAACTAGATCTAAGATGTTTTGAAGATAAGGCATGAAATTTAATGCAAAGGATCTAGTTTTTGACTATTTTTTCTTTGTAAAATTTACGGTAGTTTTTGCCAAGGCATTCATTTACATGGCTTTTATTTGAGCCAAGAATTTTGAGCAACTAATTTTTGTGGCGAGTTAATGTATGGCGAGTTAATGTATGGCGAGTTAATGTATTATTAGTAAAAAAATTAGTCAAGTTTACATCAAACCATAAAACCGTAATGAAAAACTCCAAACCCTAGACCATTACTAACTTAACTTTTGATATTTTAAAAACCGATAACTCTAATAATAAAACTTTTACAATTGCTGCAAACATTTTTTACCTCAATTCATCCGACTACACAAACAAAAGAAACTTCTAGTTGTTAAAGAGATAGTGTCATTTGTTATTTGAACCTTTACAAGATTACCTTAAATAGAGTATAGTGAGAAAAACATGAAAATATTTAATTACATGAAACTTATACTTAATAAATGTACAGAGGGAAAACAAATTGTTCTCATCGTGTACCTTGGATTGATGTAGTCTTGACTCATTTTATTTTATTTCATACTAAATTAAGTACGCAGAACTTCGAAGAGTTTCATAGAGCTGTGATAGAGTATGAAATGGAGAGTAGAATTATAGAGTAATTATGTGAATCTATTTGCTCTACTTCCATATTTCAATCCTAACAATTGTTAGGTTTATTTTAGTGAATTAGCATGTGGAATGGACGACGCTATTATTTAACATTTGCTAAGCCGTTATGCCTAGCGTTTATGCTCAATTTATCAAAATCAACAGGGGATGTGAAGTATTGTAAGATTCGTATTTACTAAAATACGTGTAATATTAAGACATTAATACTTTGTACATTAAAATAACTATAGTAAACAAAATATTGAATTTATTTAAATGTCATTCATAAGATTAGTGTCTACTTAAGTAGGTGTGGTATATTAAGTATGATATTCAATGATGTTGGATGTGGTATTCTCCAAATGGATATTATGAACATAATGTTCAATATATTTATGTGAGATACTTTTTTATAAGTATTTAGATAGAGAATAAGTTGAGGAATTATAAGTTTATTACTTACTATTTTCAAGTGTGGTATTTCCATATATGATCTTTAAAGTATAATATTATTGATTTAGAATTAAGTCTTGTTATCATTCAGTGAGTAAATATATTTTACATGTTTAGTATTCTATGTGAGATATTCAAACATAATAATATTTAGTTTTACTTCAATTCTTATGCTAAGATGAATTTTGTATTATGGTATTATTAACCTATTTTCAAAAATTTAGAATGTATCCGCATTTACGCTTTCTTCCATAAAGTTGCTATCTAGCTTCTATCTTTACTTTTCAATTCTAAATCTTTAACTTCAAAAATAATCAACCTTTAATCCTAAACCCTTAACCCTATAACCAAAACCTTAATTCCTAAACTTTATAGCCTAAATTCTATACAGTAAACCCTATACTAAACCCTTAACCCTAAACATTTAACCTTGAATCATAACTACTACACTATAAAATATTTTAAACTTAGTAGTTACTTTGAACTCTAATCCGTAATTATGGAAAAGTATCGAAAAACACAAATTTTAGAATTCGTCCGTCAAACACTAGATAATTTTTGAGGAAAACTAGCTAAAGGTATTTTTTTGCATTACGTAAATTTCTCTAAGAATACAAAAATTAATATTTTTTATAGAATAAAGAATAAAAACCATATGTAAAAAAAAAAAAAATTAGACAATGTTTAAATAAAAAGTTATCATTTATTAAACTAGATTAAAATTATTATGAAGTAAGGCGTTTAGCAGTTGAACCTTATGATTGAAGTTATATACTATTTCTGTACATAATTCTTATGCCTACAACTAATACAAAACAAATTAAAGTCACAAGATTTTAGACAAAAATATATAACCAAAAGTTTAATGCCAAAGATTATTCTCTACATGACTATGGTAAGAGGAAGTCATCTCCACATACATTGTGAAAGCATTTACTAGACTAAACGGGGTAGGTTGATTTCGCATTTAGTAATCTTAAAGGCGGCGCTCCTTGTTTGATAGGAGTCCGGCACCGATGGCGGCGAGTAGGTTGACGAATAGTCTCCGAATTATTGGATGTTGTTTTACTAATCTTATGAATGACATTTAAATAAATTCAATATTTTGTTTACTATAGTTATTTTAATGTACAAAGTATTAATGTCTTAATATTACACGTATTTTAGTAAATACGAATCTTACAATACTTCACATCCCCTGTTGATTTTGATAAATTGAGCATAAACGCTAGGCATAACGGCTTAGCAAATGTTAAATAATAGCGTCGTCCATTCCACATGCTAATTCACTAAAATAAACCTAACAATTGTTAGGATTGAAATATGGAAGTAGAGCAAATAGATTCACATAATTACTCTATAATTCTACTCTCCATTTCATACTCTATCACAGCTCTATGAAACTCTTCAAGTTCTCGCGTACTTAATTTAGTATGAAATAAAATAAAATGAGTCAAGACTACATCAATCCAAGGTACACGATGAGAACAATTTGTTTTCCCCTCCGTACATTTATTAAGTATAAGTTTCATGTAATTAAATATTTTCATGTTTTTCTCACTATACTCTATTTAAGGTAATCTTGTAAAGGTTCAAATAACAAATGACACTATCTCTTTAACAACTAGAAGTTTCTTTTGTTTGTGTAGTCGGATGAATTGAGGTAAAAAATGTTTGCAGCAATTGTAAAAGTTTTATTATTAGAGTTATCGGTTTTTAAAATATCAAAAGTTAAGTTAGTAATGGTCTAGGGTTTGGAGTTTTTCATTACGGTTTTATGGTTTGATGTAAACTTGACTAATTTTTTTACTAATAATACATTAACTCGCCATACATTAACTCGCCATACATTAACTCGCCACAAAAATTAGTTGCTCAAAATTCTTGGCTCAAATAAAAGCCATGTAAATGAATGCCTTGGCAAAAACTACCGTAAATTTTACAAAGAAAAAATAGTCAAAAACTAGATCCTTTGCATTAAATTTCATGCCTTATCTTCAAAACATCTTAGATCTAGTTAAGGTTTCTATCACTTAGACTAGACTCTAATTATAGGCCATCCCAAAAAATTAAGTTGAAATCCAACGGTGGATGAAGGAGATATAGCTCCTCAAATATCATCCATTTTGTCACTTTTTATGTTGACCGAACATCATTGCAAATCGAATAGCAAAATCATTATGATCAGTAAACTTGTCACTACAAAGTTGTTAAGAATCACCTAAAGATCATGACCATGAAAAAGCAAATCATGAAAAATTATTTTTAATTTCACATAATTGGCTTTCAATGATAATACATGCCCCATGCTTGGAGTTCCAATAAAATAGAAGAGTTGTCTTCACGAAAGTGCATTCCATTAATTCATACTTTATTGCAAATTTTACAATACAAACTAGACTTGATTTGGAGCATAACCCAAGTGATTTCATCCAAAACGGACCTCGGATGAAGAAGATATGGCTATTCAAAGTTCTGCCTTCCATCCAAAATGTCGTTTTTCGACATTCGGCGCATTTAGGGGTTAACATTCTAGTGCCCAATATGTGATTATTTTGTTAATTTGAGTTTAGGTTATCCACTTTCCTCGCGAATCCGGTTTTTTTTTATTATAATTATGCAATTTCTATTTTTAGAAATATTCCGGATTTCTCGGTGACTTAACTTCAATTGATTTTTACTCCCCAAAGATGTCCCCGTTCCCCCCGAAGTTCCCAAGATGTCCCCGTTCCTCGCAAAGTTCCCCGTTCCTCGCAAAGTTCCCCGTTCCTCCCGAAGTTTCCAACCTCATCGCTTTAACTTAAAATTCTCTGACCGTTAGTGGCCTTTTATGGCGCCCTTTCTCTGCCAAGTTTGTGCTCTTTTTTGGCGCCATTTCCTTCCCGCTTGGTGTTGCTCGCTCTTCTTTCTCATTGCGCACTATCCTGCTTCTACGCTCCTCTGCTGCTCCGCTCCTCCGCTGCTCCGCTCCTCCGCTCCTCCGCTGCTCCGCTCCTCCGCTCCTCCGCTCCTCCGCTCCTTCGCTCCTCCGCTCCTCCGCTCCTCCGCTCCTCCGCACCTTTGTACTTTTACACATTTGCCCTTGGCCTCACCTCCGCATCTCCGCACCTCTGCCCTTCGTCTCACTATACTCCGTTTCGCCTATACTCCGTTTCCCATTTGTGCTTCCGGTTTAGTAGATTATGATTAGGGTTTGGGACTCTTAGTAGCTCTGGAGTTGATGCGCGTGCTGCTTTTGAGGATGCGCAGGGCCTTCGTTAAATTATTGCAGCTAACGGGCACGGCGTGAGGGTGAGTTCGATCAATAACCTCAATTTCAATGTGTAACAAGAATTTGTTGTTGATTGGTCATATGTTGGTTTCATCGTGGTGCATTCCTGATGGCAAAGTGCATTTCGTCGGAGTTGGTGTACACGGAAATCGAGGCAAATATACTATTTTACTTGTGCACAGTTCCCAAGAATCATTCTCAAAAATTACTGTGCACGAATATCGAGGCAGTTTCTTATTTCGAATGCATTTAATATGGACAAGTTCATTTAGCTCGAGTCGAGCTAAATGGGCATCCACATCCAAATGCTTCGAGTTCACGAGTTCGAGTACTTGGATGATTCATAGGAAGACCATTTAGCTCGACTCGAGCTAAATGGTCACCCACCTAAGAATTATTTGAGTTTTCTTGGGAGATGATTGTAGGAGGATCATTTAGCTCGACTCGAGCTAAATGGTCTTTTTTTTTCACATGCTTCGGGGTGAGCGTCACGAACTGTTTTCTTGATGCCCATTGAGTCGAGCTAAATGGTCTTCAAGAAAACTGTTCATCAACAAAACCCGAAGCATTTGTAAAAAGAAGACCATTTAGCTCGAGTCGAGCTAAATGGTCTTTAAGAAAACTGTTCATCAACAAACCCCGAAGCATTTGTAAAAGGAAGACCATTTAGCTCGAGTCGAGCTAAATGGTCATCTAGATACAACTGCTTTGAGGTGAGCGTGAACAGCTTGATGACCATTTAGCTCGACTCGAGCTAAATGGACATCAACATAACTGTTCATCACGCTCACCTCGAAGCATATGTTAAAGGATGACCATTTAGCTCGAGTCGAGCTAAATGGTCATCCAGATACATTTGCTTCGGGGCTGAACAATTTTCTTGATGCCCATTTAGCTCGAGTCGAGCTAAATGGTCATCGAAATAACTGTTCACCAACAAACCCGTAGCCTTTCTAAAAGGAAGACCATTTAGCTCGACTCGAGCTAAATGGTCATCCAAATAACTGTTCACCAACAAACCCGTAGCCTTTCTAAAAGGAAGACCATTTAGCTCGAGTCGAGCTAAATGGTCATCTAGATACAACTGCTTTGAGGTGAGCGTGAACAGCTTGATGACCATTTAGCTCGACTCGAGCTAAATGGACATCAACATAACTGTTCATCACGCTCACCTCGAAGCATATGTTAAAGGATGACCATTTAGCTCGAGTCGAGCTAAATGGTCATCCAGACACATTGTGGGGTGAGCAGATTATCTTGATGCCCATATTTAGCTCGAGTCGAGCTAAATGGTCATCGAAATAACTGTTCACCAACAAACCCGTAGCCTTTCTAAAAGGAAGACCATTTAGCTCGACTCGAGCTAAATGGTCATCCAAATAACTGTTCACCAACAAACCCGTAGCCTTTCTAAAAGGAAGACCATTTAGCTCGAGTCGAGCTAAATGGTCATCTAGATACAACTGCTTTGAGGTGAGCGTGAACAGCTTGATGACCATTTAGCTCGACTCGAGCTAAATGGACATCAACATAACTGTTCATCACGCTCACCTCGAAGCATATGTTAAAGGATGACCATTTAGCTCGAGTCGAGCTAAATGGTCATCCAGATACATTTGCTTCGGGGCTGAACAGTTATCTTGATGCCCATATTTAGCTCGAGTCGAGCTAAATGGTCATCGAAATAACTGTTCACCAACAAATCCGTAGCCTTTCTAAAAGGAAGACCATTTAGCTCGACTCGAGCTAAATGGTCATCCAAATAACTGTTCACCAACAAACCCGTAGCCTTTGTAAAAGGAAGACCATTTAGCTCGAGTCGAGCTAAATAGTCATCCAAATAACTGTTTATCAACAAACCCGTAGCCTTTCTAAAAGAAAGACCATTTAGCTCGAATCGAGCTAAATGGTCATCCCTTTAAAAATGCTTCGAGGTTAGCGTGATAAACAAAAATCTTGATACCATTTAGCTCGAGTCGAGCTAAATGGGCATCAAGATATTTGTTCATCAACAAACCCCGAGGCATTTCTAGCTCGATGACCATTTAGCTCGACTCGAGCTAAATAGTCATCGACTTGCAATTGCTTCGAGGCTAGCTTGATGAACTAATATCTTGCTGCGCATTTAGCTCGACTCGAGCTAAATGGTCATACAATTTCCTTAATGGTCCTACACATTTGTGATTGTAGGTATATTAATTTACCACTGATTTCTCATGATTGTGTGTTTATTGCTGGCATTCATGTAATCATGGAATTGAGTGAATCCGATGGCGAAGGTGATTTTCAGCGTCTTTTTTCTAAGGTAGTGGATTTATTAATTTTGCTCAATATATTTTTGTCTTGAGTTTATTTATTGGTACTAATTTGTCTTTGTTTGTAATTTCATAGGACTTGGATGTTCCTTCCGAGGTTGTTCTTCCGGACCATTTGAAAGATTGCTTCGGACTGCCTAGAAGTAAATGGGTTACGAAATTTGTAACCCTTCTCAACGATACAGGGGACGTTGTTGGTGAAGGCATTTGTCAGAGTCTGGATGCTGATAGAATGTTACAGAGGTATGACGAGCCCATATGTGAAGATCAAGTAGTTGTGCAGATCGTGAAGTGCTTGAATTTGGTCTTTGTACCTGTTGAGACCATATATGGAACTTGGAGTTGGAAGCTTAGCCATGCTATCCATGAGGGTTGATCACTGCTTCATCATTTACGAGTTGATCAATTTAACGTCGCTGTTTATGCCCGCAATCATTCAAAGAGAAAGGGGGTGCGACCGTATGAGTTGGGACAACAAAACTCACGACTCTAAAGGACGATGAGAGAAGAGGAGCTCCTGACGTTAGATTCAGTCAACTTGGTTGCAAGCAAGATTTGTTGCAGCAAGAACTGTTGCCAACCTTTCCCTCGAGACAAAATTATGGCTCTCCGAAAGCAGATGTACGAGGCGTTGGGTTTTAAATTTAAGTCACACTTCAAGATAGATGTTTATAATCGTTTTTATCAGGGACCAGGCGACACAATGATGGTAACCACTGAAGACATCGACGTTTGCGCGCGTGCATGACACCATATAAGTGGAGTTCCGATTTCAACATTCTACACGAGGAAGGCAGAAGCTGTAGCTGGACTACGTGCTCGCCACCATGGCAATGTTGGACAAAAGAAACCACGATTGCATGTTAAGCAAGTTGTAGCTACTCCGAAGACATTCATTGACAATGCTGCTGATCATATGCCTCACAGGACGAAGATGTTGACATCTGGTGAGAAGGTTGTGTCACGGTCCTTGACGTCGTCCTTCAGATGGAAGGATGCCATACCTGGGATTAATGACATCAATGAGAGGTTGGGCTTGAAGTCCGTTTCTCAGAGCACACTTAGCTGGATTAGTAGGTCAAAATTTTCTAAGTATTTGAAGAAGGCGCCGGTGGACAACTTTGCTCGTTGCTCAACCTGTAACATGATGGAGACAATGATCAAGTCAATGGTACATGATTCATGTGAGAAGAATATGTGGATCAAGAAGCTGGAGGAGCATTTGCATCATCAAGAAACGCATTGTGAGTATTATTACTCAAATCGTTCTCTTTCTATTCAGACGCCGACTGAGAGATGTACTTTGTATAATACATGACAAAATGAATCATGCAAAGACCGCGTGCTTTGTATTTTCACATAAAACAATGGAAATGATGCATTGATGAAGCTTCCAATTGCTGTGAGTGGCATTATTGCGCACGGGCATAGCGATGTCCGGTATTCTCATTATGGGCTCGATATTTATCCAAGTGATTGCAATCACACTATTGGATCAATATTAAAGCTTTTACGAGATCTAGAAAGTGTTCCGATCTCGTATTCGAAATCATCATTCGCAGATTTGGGGTCGCTGCCTTTATTTGAAGCTGTATTGTTTGGAAAAGAAGGGTGTTTAAACTCTCTTCTTTTTGAAAGTGAAGTTTCTGGGGTGGCGGAGCCTCTACCTCCTGTCCTGCATGTGCAAGTGGACAACATAGCTTCTGACAACAAGAATAGATTTATGTTTTGCTTTTGGTCTCTTCTGTGTGTTCCGTGAAGTATATGTCAATTTTTTGTTAGTTGGACATACCCACAAAGATATTGACGCCCTCTATGGACGTTGGAGTATAAATCTCAAAGAGAATGACTTTCTCGCACTTCCTCAGTTGATGAAGTCATTTATGGACGCAGATTCTTTGCCGGTTATTCCTCATTTGATAGAGGAAACACCTGACTTCAAGGGTTATATCAAAGACTACATTCGAAGACTTTCAAATGGACATTTGAGGACACTCACATTTCGGAATGGCTTCATGCTGATGCTATTTTTACGTCATGGAAATCAAGTGCAAAACTTGGCTCTCGGCGTCCGATTATTTCATTATCGAAGCGTCAAATCGACATCATCAAACAAAGTATTGAGCGGTTCGACGGTGGAGAGGAGTAGCCTAACATCCCTAGTTTATTTGGGCATGCCAATTTAGCTCTAGTCGAGCTAAATGACCTCAGTGCAATTTGAGCTATCAATTTATCGTGTAGTGACTTTTTGCCAATAGAATCATCTTAGAAATGCACATAGAAGTCCTATCTCTTATCTTTGCTAGTGGTTGATATTTGTAGTTAAGTATTGGTACAGTCGTTGTGCCTTAAAGGTCAATGATTCAAGTGTTTGTAATTTTTTGGCGTTGATTGTCGATTCCCAGATTAATTGAGTTTATCGTTTTATTGTGCTCTTTTTGCAAATTGCTGTCGGAATGCATTTTGCATTTGCTAATTTCATCATCTTATGTATTCTTTTTAGCTCTACAACACGCGCTTTTAGCTCGATACATATGTTGGAATTTAGGTCGATTGGTTTTTGAGAGTTTGAATATTACCATTATAACGAATTACGTGTTCACACCTCAACTTTCTGAACTGCACTTCAAAAACCATGTGATATAACAGAATTCAAAGGTGATATTATGAAAAATGAGTGACAATGTATATAAACCTAGAGTGACCGAGTGATATTATTAAAAAATTGTGATATTACAAAATATACCATTCCATGTGAGCACATATGTAAGACTTGGTGGGACAAAATGACACATAACATAGTGCCATTTTAACGGAATTGAGGTTTTGAGCTCATGCTTATTGAATCATTGATATGTTCATTGTTTGTTTTTTGGGTAGGAGGAATTTCTTAGAAAGTGCTTGTGACTATTCAATTTTTCTCAAAACTTTGTGAAGCCATTCGCACCACTAGAAATGTCCTACAAGGACTTAAAGGATGGTTTGATAAAATTAGGGTGATTACTTTCATAAGCTCATTGCCAATTCGAATTCTTTTAGCATTCTTGCAGAGTTTAAATGAAAGTTCAATTTCCCACCTTAAGTGTTGATTGGAAACTTATCACGAAACTACTCCAACTCAGAAGTTTAGAGGGAGCAAGTATTTTTGAACATTCAACAATGAGCTCAAGTATTTAAAGAACAGCTTATGGCACTCATATCAATTTTGCAAGTGAAAATGAGCATCGTAATTGAAGCACAATGTGACAGTGGTCAATTGTGGATGGAACATGTAGAGTTGTAGTTTTTTGAACAATTTTACAAAAAAGAAGCAATTTTTTGCAATGATGATAGTATAAAACACTCCGATGTGGTTCCAATGCCTTTTATAGATTGCAATTTGGATCATTTTTGAGTATACAGGCACATTTCAAACTTTTTCAAAAACTGCCTTCAAATGCAGTTCGAATTATTTCTGAACCTGAGTGTACAATACCCTCCAGATGATTTACAAAGTCAGCACTTTCCCATCCAATCTCAAGAACTTTGACAAATCCCTGTGCACTTAAAATGATCCGATTTCCAAACCGTAAAGTGCGTAGGAATAGAGTCAACTACATCATTTTTAAATGTTTAAGAATGAAAAGAATGTTGAATTCTACATACTTTACATACTATCTACAACGAGGTGTGACCATCTTCTCTTTGACTTTGAACGTTTATTTTTGCATGAAAATTTTAAATGAACCCACAAGATTGTCCTCTAGATACTAGAGCTCATACTTGACGCATAATTTGTATCATTTAGAGCATCCTCAATGGACACTGAATCTTAAGCTCCCTTTAAACCAAATTCTATCTTTTGACTGATTTAAAATTAGAAATTAAAATTACCATCGTTAGAAGCGCATGTAAATAAACGTGAGATATTTCTCAAGATTTTTTTTTTGGTGAAATTGGGACGTAGGTGAAATCCCTCATTGAATACCACATTTTCAAAATTTAGAGAGAGTGTACCAAATCTTGCTTAAAAAGTAGGTGACCCCCCCTTATTCCCTCTATATTTCTAAAATTTAGAGGGAGTGTGTGAGGATCTTCCCATTTTTAAGCAAGATTTGGTGCACTCCCCTCTAAATTTTGAAAATGTGATGTTTTCAATGAGGGATTTCACCTACGTCCCAATTTCACAATTTTTTTTTCTTGAGAAATATCTCACGTTTATTTACATGCGCTTCTAACGATGGTAATTTTAATTTCTAATTTTAAATCAGTCAAAAGATAGAATTTGGTTTGGAGGGAGTGTATTCCGTGTCCATTGAGGATGCCCTTACACTTCATGCCATGTGCAATCTAGAGTGGATCTTAACAGAGGCTTACTATTTAATTAACTCGTATCACAGGATTCACAGCTCGTAAAAGCCCCCCCCCCCGAAAACCATTACTATGCCACATTTAAGATTGAAGAATGCTAACTGACAAGTTTAGTGGATTCTTCCATTGACTTGTTGCTAAACTCAATCTGTTCAGGACTTTAGCCTATTTTAAGGAAAAGCTATGCAATATCCTATTTAAAACAAAACCACTTCTCCTGACAACACAAGAAAAAGGGATCACCGTATTTATGTGCTAAGAGTGTTTCTCGGGGCAAGGAAGGGAGGGGTAAAGAGCTCCCTAAATTTTTGATGTTTAGTCTTAAAGCGGCAAGGACTCATCTCTAGTAATTTGGGGCTCCAAACCCCATTATTAAACCCAAAATTATTCACAAAAGGTAGTGAGATGGTCCAAATTGAAAACACTAAGGATTCTGAAGAAAAAAGAAAAAGTCCCATTGGCTGATGGGGGCTCCTACAAACGCTTGTGACACTCTTTTATAAGTGCCCAAGAGAAAGTGATACAAATACTACATTAGGTATGACGTCTAATATCAATGATCATGGTTAGTTCATTTACCATTTTCATGCGTGAACAAACGTCCAAATTGATGGCAAATAAGATCTCTCCTTTGATAGTATGTTAAGTGTTTGTAGTATTCAAGTTTCATGTCATTGATAAAGACGTCACATGTGATGTTGTAGACTCTGTCGCATATTCAACAGATTGTCCGGCTTCGAACAACTCTAGTTCCAATGGATGGCATGGTGGTGTCTATCTCCAGAATATGCGGGAAAAATTCCTCTTAAGTTACATCCCGCAACACCAGTCTATCTATCCATTGAAAAAGACTTTCAGCCTCTTAACAATGACAATAGTCGACAACCATGCATCAAATGTAAGAAAATTGAAAAACACGTCAGACGAGTGATTTTGAAACGGAGAATACGTACAGTCACCACGTTGACTTAAATGTACACTTAAATCAGTTATCCAAATTTCACAGACTCACAAACGCATCAGTGTTGCATATACACTCTACATCTGGACTATCATCTGTCTCGCCCTCGCAAACTACGTAGCATTGCAATTGCCCCGAGGCCCGAGTCCTCTTATTCACCCCCCTCTAACTTGCCCATTCATACACACAATCTTCCTAAGTATCCACACTCCCTGCACTCTGCTGGCCTCTTCAAACCGCTTGCACTTGTCATTCGGCATCAGTGTCATTCAGCACGGTCTGACCAGAGCAGCTGCCTGGAATTCAGCCCGATCGCTCACATTTACAGGTTGATGCCGAGGCTCAATAAGTTGAGGACTTTCAATCTCACTCCCAAGCACAGCACCACCAGCTCCTTCTTGTCCTCAACCACATCCAACACAATGTGTGCCACGTTGCCGATCAGCTTCACCTTGTTCAAGTCGATCGCCACTTGTACCTTCACCAGCTTCTTCCCCAGAAGCTCCAAGTTCACCAACACCACGTTGGCCACCACCAACTTCGTTGTCACGGGCTTCAGCACCGTCAGAGCTCCGGCAGGACAAACCGCGGGCTTGCCCTTCACGCCCACGAACACCTTCACGTCGATGGGGCACAGCTTCAGGTTGAGCTGCAGTGCAACCTTCAGGTTCAAACCCACCTTCAAGTCCAGTAGACCCCCCACACCCAAGTCCACACCCAACTTCTCGGTGCCCAGGGGCTCGACGGATGTAGCCTGAGCAGCCACGCAGAATGCGGCCATCACCAGACCCAACAGAGCCAGACTTCTCATCGAGGCCGCCATGACTCCCGAATGCCTTGCAAGTTATGTAACTGGGGAGATTGCTCGTACAGGAAGGCGAAGAGTGAGTGAGAATATGAATCCATTCGAGGAGTGCAGCCGGCTTTATACTCGCTGGTCGGTGACATTTCAAGGACCTAGCTCGTCTGAGTGGAAAAATGTCAAGGCGGCGAGTAGTTTTCACCACACCGAGGTATACAACCGAAAGAATTACCCGGATGAGTGAAGCTGGACTCGATCAATGGATGCATGAAGTCGAGTAGTCATCGAATCAAAGGCATGCTCGCTGGTCCGATCGACGTCCATTTCGTCGCCGTCTCTGTGCACTAGACATGGTTGGTAATGTGTGAGTAGGGCGTCGTGGCGATGACAAATTCCTCCACTTTTTCGTGGCTCGGCATGAATGGTACTGGGAATGAATGGTGCCATGCATATCAAACAAGAGCTGATCACCATTGATATCGGACCGTCACGTAAATTTGGTATTGACTGTCTCTCACATCGATCCGACAACTACGTGATCGATCACCTTGCGCGTGTGACCGAAGGTTCTTTTCAAGCGCATCGGAGCTGACTTCAAATTCGAGTTAAAATGATATTAAGTGAGATAAGGTGTGTTCCACTGGGTCAAATGCTATACAATTCAGTTGCTTACACTCGTCATAAATTCACATCCTGTTATGAGATACACGATCTTGCGTTCCATTACGCCATTTTTCATAGTAAACCATCAGCTCATTACTAACAGATTATTAGTCACATTCAAGTGGCTGCTGGAACGATGACCAACTGAAGGCTCTCGACAGAAAGCGTCTCGCTTTGCAACAACTTAGTCGGATGATAATTCGAAAAGAAGAACACCCCACTCTCCTTCAAATGCATTGGGTGGATGCTTCTTGATAAATGCATGTAGCTCAGTGTTTCATATACTGCAATCCACTTTAATTACCATCGACTGCGAAAAGCATCATCATCACCTGTAACACAATCCTTGGTTGTAACGTAACTTGGCTGACATTCACTTGCATGACTTCTGCTCTTACTACTCTAGCTTCACAGTTGAATCCCTTGTCGCATAATCTAGCCTCACAGATGTCACTACACAAGGTTGTTTGACTTGCTCATGTTGCGACAGGCTCATGCACAGATATCTGCGTCTATTGTTGTCCAAGTTCTTGCATGCAAGATTGATCTCATTCAATGTCAACGATTATATAAAGAAATCGGTTGTGGAAAGTGCTTCGATTCTTATGCATCCCGTGGCTTACTGTCACGTGGAGGTCTATGTGGATTGGATTCATAGGCATTTGGAATTCAGCCACAGAGCTGCCATGTCATCTATTTTTTAAGGTACTAGGTAATTTATTTTCATTGTTGTTTTGTTATGTTTTGCGAGTATCATTATGATCTTGGGCACTGTTGGTCGGAAAGGGGATCATAAGTTGTCCTTAGAAGCAAATTTTCTAGTTAGTAAAGTTAAGGCTTTATCATTCTGGTAAAATGAGACACAATGAAGTCTCTTTTGAATTCCCTCTATAAATACATCATGATATTTGTTCATTCAAACAAGACATTGGATTAGATTGAGACATTTAAGTCTTTTGATCATTGAAATTTTTTATGTAAATTTGAGAAAGTGTTCATATCCAAACATACGACAACAAGCAATGCAAAGTCCTCTATTTGCGGAACCAATTTGAGGCAATCCTTCAAATGGGGACGCTTAAAATAACTCTTACAATGTAACTCTGAAAAGTAAAATCAAAATGGTGTATATTTACAAGTTGGACACAATAAGTAAATGAAAAGTCTACTTTGCACAACCCACTAGCCAGGCTACTACAAAGTCAACTATACAATCCATCATATACGGAAAAGGGAAATGCAAACGGATGATTATTTAGCACACCCTACAACGTGATCAACTTCTACGTCTTCAGCATTGCTCATACCTCTGAGCTAGATGCGCCATCTACGGAGTCAGTCGTAAAAGCTTATGACTTATTATATAATTTGAGGGATTGTTAATGCTACCTGGCAATCGAGAGTGATGGTCTGGTTGGGGTACCCAAAAAGGTTGTCCCATGAACAATTGCACTCTATGTTGGTTTGTCAAACATATCCATTTTTAAAATGTAATACAATAAGACTTCATTAGATGTGGTTTTAGTTGTCTATACTTATAACATATCAAGAAAAAAAATTAGAAATCAAAAAAATATATTTTGAAGTAATTTTATTTGATTTTTTATTTGAAAAAGTAAGTCATGTCCCAATAACCTAAAATCCATAGAATCAAGCAAATGGAATATCAACCAATTTTATTTTAATATATTTTTTGAATATGACCTACATCTTCTTGTATATAATACAAAATAATTTATTTAATTATAAAAAATTAATTCATTGTGCACTATTATGCTTGCAAATCCCCAAATTCAGCATGTTTTCCCTCATCTATGAATGGATCAAAAAAAAAAAAAAAAAAAATCTAAGAGAAACTCTATAGGCATATATACTTTGATTTCATTGAGGTGCATGATATTTTATTTTCCATTTTAGGGTCTTTTTACTTGATTAAAATGGACAAATTAGACAAACTTTGGAGGCTTGCAATAAAAATAACCTAATTAGTGTGTCCAAAAAGTGATACCCCAAGCTTACCATTGCCCTCTACAGTTGCCTCGCACACTTGTGGCTTCCAAGCTTTCATACTACATTTTGGGCTAGACCATGTTGGATTTATTCTCCGATCTTTGTGCCACACGTTCTATTTTATCGTATCCCATCCTCCATAAGTCTCTATTTTCATATGTTTTCTAGCTATAGGAGTCCAATATCAAACTTGAATCATATGCAAAATTGCAAATGACGGGGATATATGGACTTCGATTTGTTATCGCTCTAGCAAGTCATAATATCCTTATATTATTATCAACAAGATACAATGCAACAAAATTTCTAGCAAATGTATCATGATTTACTTGGAATGAGGCACTTGGAGTCGTTGGCGGTCACATTTACGTCCAATAAAGGAGTATCCTCCGCATCCTCTTCTTGTAGTGTGCCATCTCTAGGCTTGCAGTTGGCCTTGTCGTAAACAATCCTTCAAGCTGACCAAAATCTATATAGTAAACTTTCACGTGGTTGAAGGGGGGCATCGAGAGGAGCTTGAACGCAAGGGTTTATTGAAAAATTGGATTCCGCTTCCAAATACTAAATCAAAAATATATTTTGCATCTTAGGGTTGATACCAACTTATGATTTTTTTAAATAAAAAAGTATTTAATTGTTTAAATACACGTATAACTAAAGCATATAAAGATAGATAGATTGTCAACAAATACTACACTACAAATAATATATTATTTATCGGCTACGTTTTTAAATTTCATATTATTGTCTTTTTTTGGTAAGTGTGAACCAAATTCAAAGTAGTGTTACTTTTGAAATTCTTTTGTTAAATTCTCCATGCAAGCCACATTTAAATTCTCCTTATTGTTTCAAGGTTATGCAAGAAACAAAAATTGGCCTACATTTGGATGCAATCATGGAATGTGTTTTTTTAGCATGAGAAGGGATGAAAGTCTCTTTAAATCATTGTTGAGCTACATTTTCAAGCTTTTATATTCCAAAATTGAATAAGAAGAGGAGGGATTGGAGTGTGATACCTCAAATTCTGAACAAGAGGGGGAACCAGGATGTCGTAGACTAAATTTGAATAAGAGGGTGAATGTAAAGTGGGGAGACTTGGATTTCCCCTCTTCTTAGATCTCCCCCCCCCTCTCCACTTACTCCGCGTATTTTTGGAGTCAGCTTGCAAGTCCAAACATTTCTTTACAAAAATAGGGATTTTCATTACTAGGATATCATTACAGAAGGTTTAAACTCGCACTTGCTAAACGGGTAGCCCTTAATATTTATTAAACTTATTCAATTTCATGAAGAGAGGAGGATAAGAGAAGGGGGAGTTTGTGCCCTCTCCCCTCCTTTGTCGTCTCCTAAATTGCACCCGCCCTGCCCCACTGCAACTGCCCTGCTTCCTTGAAACCCCCTAGTCCTAGGAGAATCCTGCCCAGTCCTACGAGAATTCCGCCCTACCAAGCAAAATTCCGCCCTACCTAGCAGAAATCCGCCCTATCAAGCAAAATTCCGCCCTACCTAGGAGAAATCCGCACTATCTAGGAGAAATCCGCCCTACTAAGAATTCACCCGCACAGACCTGAATTCACCTGCCCTGCCAAAAATTCACCTGCCGTATCCAGAAGTTACCTACTCACCGACCTTGCCATGGAGGTCCATGCCCTCTCATCGGTCCTACATTGCAGATATGTGGCCGTCAAGTCACTAAGTTTTCATCTAAACCCTTGCCACATCGTCGTTTTTATATTTCAACTAAAAGGGAACAACCGTTTGACTATACATGGCAATCGAAGCTCAATGGGGCCGCCAAGTCGGGCTGGCGAGCGGCGTGCCTGCCTGCTTAGATAACCTTGGTTACAAGTGCAAAAACAATCTCAAATATTACAAATGTACCTAATTTGAATATTTTCTACTATCATTAAATTTTTTACATGTAGACATGTCTCACTTATGGCAATTTAAAATCTAGTCACCTCCATGTTTAAACAGCACAAGATGATAAAAACAAAAAAAATCATCCAAAATCAATCATGTACAAGGGAGTAAATGTAGACATCCAAAGGTTTGTATAGTAATACTTCCGATGAATTTCGTGTAAATCCAAATGATGAAAAAGCTGCTTCATACACATGTTATGTTCAAATGATTCTTGAACAATGGACTTGATCATTGACTCAAGTCCGTCACACATGAAGCCAGGAGCAAAATTGTCCCTACGAACCTTCTTTGAGTACTCCAAGAAATTTAACATCCTCATCTTAGTCAAGGTGCTTTCGGCAATGCATTTCAAACCAAGGTCTCATTGATTCTTGTTAATTTCGAAAATAACATCCTTCCATCTGAAAAACAACAGAAAATACCTTATAAGCCTTGACTTACCGATACTAATCTAATTTAAAAATAAAAATTTCAAACTATCGAACTATTTTCATCTCTTCTCCTGGGCTCCTGGCTCAATCATGGATATCATTTACCCACATGTACATGCTCACATCTTGAACACTTTGAGTAATCTCTGAGTAATCTGAGCCGGTGTTGCATTTCTCTTTGCAAATTATTTGGAAAAAAATGCAGGAATGACTGCAAGCTCACTGACACCAATGAGATACTACTAACAGCTCCGCAACCGTCCAGCGGAGGATGACATGGCAGCCATGTGTCTGACATTACCGATGGCTAAAAGGCCAATCCACATAGACCTCCACGATGCAATAACCCATTGGATACTGTAGAAGTGCTTCCCTCGTCCGATCAAATTATAGTATCGTTGACAATTAATGAGAAATCAATGATCAATTGTGCATGGAAAAACTCAACAACCTGGACAAGAATATGCTCAGCTGCTCGCCGATATCTATGAGCCTGTCGCTACATGAGCAAGTCAAACAGACTTGTGTAGTGACATCTGTGAAGCTAGAGAAGGCGAAAGGAGATTCAATTTCGAAGCTTGAGTAGGGGACAATCATGCATTTGAAGGTCAACCAAGTTACTCTGTTACAGGTGACGATTGATCACTGCTTTTCGCTCGCAGTTGATGGTAAAATGGATCGCACTAGTACTGTACATGAAAGCGGTGAGCAACATGTAATTTACACGACGCTTCTACCAGATGCATTTGAACGACGTTGGTCTTCAAAGAAAATCGACAGTCAAGTGCTTTTCTTCGTGTGACTATTCCCGATCACATGGTTGCAACGCCAATCGCTTCCACTTTCGAGAGCGCTGGTCATATTCCAACAACGACCACTAATAACGAATAATTTGTGAAAAAAGTTGATGGTTCACCATTGAAAATGCCACTCTAGTTGAGGTGTGATTTGATGTCATCGACCAGATGTATTGTTTCTCGATCAGTAAAACACTGACTGATAAAAAAAAAAAGACAAGCAAAAAGGTTCTGGTTTGCGCGCTATTGTCTCCTGGAGATGCTCACTCTAGCAAGTTCATAATGTATCTCGTAATTCGATCGACGCAAGAGACTCTCATCACAAAGATCCGTCATCGACGGTAATCAACACACATGTTTGATATGCATGGCACCATTCATTCCCAGTACCATTCATGCCGAGCCACGAAAAAGTGGTGGAATTTGTCATCGCCACGACGCCCTACTCACACATTACCAACCATGTCTAGTGCACAGAGACGGCGACGAAATGGACGTCGATCGGACCAGCGAGCATGCCTTTGATTCGATGACTACTCGACTTCATGCATCCATTGATCGAGTCCAGCTTCACTCATCCGGGTAATTCTTTCGGTTGTATACCACGTTGTGGTGAAAACTACTCGCCGCCTTGACATTTTTCCACTCAGACGAGCTAGGTCCTTGGAATGTCACCGACCAGCGAGTATAAAGCCGGCTGCACTCCTCGATTGGATTCATATTCTCACACACTCTTCGCCTTCCTGTACGAGCAATCTCCCCCAGTTACATAACTTGCAAGGCATTCGGGAGTCATGGCGGCCTCGATGAGAAGTCTGGCTCTGTTGGGTCTGGTGATGGCCGCGTTCTGCGTGGCTGCTCAGGCTACATCCGTCGAGCCCCTGGGCACCGAGAAGTTGGGTGTGGACTTGGGTGTGGGGGGTCTACTGGACTTGAAGGTGGGTTTGAACCTGAAGGTTGCACTGCAGCTCAACCTGAAGCTGTGCCCCATCGACGTGAAGGTGTTCGTGGGCGTGAAGGGCAAGCCCGCGGTTTGTCCTGCCGGAGCTCTGACGGTGCTGAAGCCCGTGACAACGAAGTTGGTGGTGGCCAACGTGGTGTTGGTGAACTTGGAGCTTCTGGGGAAGAAGCTGGTGAAGGTACAAGTGGCGATCGACTTGAACAAGGTGAAGCTGATCGGCAACGTGGCACACATTGTGTTGGATGTGGTTGAGGACAAGAAGGAGCTGGTGGTGCTGTGCTTGGGAGTGAGATTGAAAGTCCTCAACTTATTGAGCCTCGGCATCAACCTGTAAATGTGAGCGATCGGGCTGAATTCCAAGCAGCTGCTCTGGTCAGACCGTGCTGAATGACACTGATGCCGAATGACAAGTGCAAGCGGTTTGAAGAGGCCAGCAGAGTGCAGGGAGTGTGGATACTTAGGAAGATTGTGTGTATGAATGGGCAGGTCAGAGGGGGGTGAATAAGAGGACTCGGGCCTCGGGGCAATTGCAATGCTACATAGTTTGCGAGGGCAAGCGAGATGATAGTCCAGATGTAGAGTGTATATGCAACACTGATGCGTTTGTGAGTCCGTGAAATTTGGATATTAACTGATTTAAGTGTATATTTATGTCAAACGAATGAGGTGTATTCTCTGTTTGAAAATCATTCGTGTGTCAGGATCTCCGTTTTGCTTACATGCTGCAGGGCTGTCTGAATATCGCGTTTGTCGTTACGACAACGAACGCTTGTTTCTATCTATTTGTACGTCATCAAGACATAAACGCCATATTCGCTTAATTGGGACTATTCCTTTAATTTGGGACTATTTTGGTTGTGTTTACGAAAAGGTTCGGAAGTTTTCGGGAGGAAAAAAATCCAGCTATCGAAGTCCAACGTCCATGTTTTCATTTGTAGATGCAGTCACAGGTTATGGAAGTTACGGGAGTTGGACATTTATATACTTGAATCTAGTGACACCATTTTCTGATAGAGGTCACTTTGGAAAGAATTGCAAAAAATTAACAATGTTGTATCATGCTCTTCTGCTCTATAGTGGAGTCCAAGCTTCCCTCATTAATAGGAAATTCATGGATTTCTTTATTACATTTTTTTAAATTTTGATTTTCCCCTCTCTTGTAGCGAAGTAAATTGTATAACTACTTTAAGAAATTTGTTAATGTGATTCATGATTGGGCTTCTGCTATGATATTATTTTCTTCATGTCTGTGACGTTCCATCCTAGATATACTAAGATATTTTTATTATATATACAAAGCGAGTTCGTATACAATCTAGTTTTTTTTTTTAGTGTAGGCTTCTTGTTGTTTCCAATATTTGGCATATACAAAATTCAGTTCCGACAATCATTATAATGAACGCATTCATGCTATCTCAATTTATGCATTCATTCTCCTCTGACCATATTCTTTTGACAAATGTACTTTTGATTATTTTTTGCATTAACTTCATGTACCAATGTCACATTGCTTTTCCATGTACATATATTTTTTTATAAGTAGAGTTTTTCAATACATAATGTAGTTAAAAAGTAGTACAATCGTCTCCACGTTTAGACTTTCTAATAAGTAACCATTCATATAAGCCTATTCACTATCTGACGAGCTAGCTACTTCGGGAGCATTTGGGGACGCTTTGATGCTAAGAGCTATTCTAGCTAAAGCTTGAAGAATGTGACGTTTTGGAACGGTCACACTTGTTGATCCTTCTGCTTGTTTTGGCTTCCACGCTGTTAATATAGAAATGACACTAGTCATTTGCTCCTCGTATGTCTCATCAATCTCCCATTTGAAATTTACCGCAGTGTCCCAATTGTCATAAGGACATGACTCTTTCCCTCGCCGTTTGCAAGGCTTGTACCACTGCACTTTTATCATCCTCTCATTCACATCACCGAATGTAAGTATTGGGTCTGAACGAGCTTCTCCTAGCCATATAGGTGCATCACTGTCTACAGCTGCGCGTACAAGCAACATATATCCAGCCCGACAGTCTCGGGCTACTCGAAATGATGGTTTTGGTTTCAGGCTTCTTGGTCCGATATAGTGATCGTCCTCCGCAAATTCGTCTCGTAGCTCACCATTTGCATTGTATAATGTTTGTACCTCAAATGATTGTCTAGTTCGTGGCCAGAATCCCATGCAAAGTACATCCACCGCTTCCATTTCTGGTTCTTTCAATGCTGCATTCACTCTACTCCAGTACTCCACAACGTGGGCAAATTTTTGCGTATACTCTCCCGATTTGTCTGCATCACCTACTATTTTCCAATGTTGTATGAAGCCTTTAATGCCTCTCACAATGTCGTCTTGCCCCTTCATACCACGAGGTAACACTGCACGTGGGGTGCCCGGAGGCAACTTGGGCTTCCCTTCATCGTTCGCTTTCCATAACTTGATACCTTCTGCAGAGCGCCACTTCTCATCAGTACATCGCAGCTTATATTGCATCAGAGGCCATCCACTACCATCCCTGTAAAACCGAAATTGTCGCCCTTTGGAATGTCCGATGAGGTCGTCATTGCTTATATATCCATCAATGAAGGATTTAAAATCTGGAACTTCTTCGATGAGGGCAGGTATAAACGGTTCGTCATCTAAATCCATGTACGATTTCATCAGGAGGGGAATCGTTGGATAATCATTCTCCCGTAGTTTCATGCTCCAGCGTCCAAATGAAGCATCAACATCGTCATGAGTATGTCCAACCAATAAAAACGATACTTGAATTTCCTCAAAAATACCTTTGCCAACGAGCAGTGACCAAAAGCATTTGATATGTCGACTTTTGTTGTCTTTCCAACAATTGTCAAGCTGTACGTGTAAGATGGGCGGTAACGACCGGATCGAAGTTGCAGGTTTGAAAGGTTTTTTCAAAATGGATTTAACATAGTCCTCTGAACCTCCAAGTATTGCTTCGTATAACTCGGTGGTACCTGCACCCAGAAATAAAGATTCTGGCTGTGCTGACTTTGGCGGGTTTTCGAGATCGCGGAGTAGCTTCGCAATAGACCCAATTGTTTGATTGCTATCTGCTGGATACAAGTCCAAGGCATAGTGAGCGTATTTCTTGTCTCCGTGTCCGTGCGCCAACATCCCTGTCACTGAAATCGGAAGTTTCATAAGTCCATCCACTGCTTTGTTCTTTGCCGCAAAACATGGAGAAGCTGTTTTTGAATGGTCCACTTTGTCATGCATAATACACAACACTTGTTCAGGGCGATAGCATGATAAAGCTCGACTGAAATAGTAGTGTGCGCGCGAGGCTTCTTGTTCCCTAAGGTGAAATGTGAGAAGTTGGTTCGCATGTTTGTACCCAGGGGAACCATGAGCATGGACATTACGCAATGCAGTTAGTTCGTCACACCTCCCACACCGCGCAAAATTATCACCTCGTCGCTTAATCTGGTACTCCGAAAAGTGTTCTTTGCGAATCTTACTGCAACTGGACTGCGATATGAGTTTCTGACCACATTCTTTTTGTATCTGCAACACAGTCCCCATTGTTTTAGAACTATATTCCATCAATGTCTCATATTCGAACTTACCATTTTCGTTCAAATGGAGAAATCTGCCATGATAAAGCTACCAATTGACCACGACTTACTCACATCATTTCATCCAGTGCTATAATTTATGGTCCCAATATACCCAAACGATTTTTCTAATAGGATCAAATATCGGAAAGTTCAAATTCATCCTACATAATCCACTCACTTCTTCGTTTTCATACGCAACCTCACATAACCCTTTTTTTCTAGCAACTTCATTATTCTTGTAAAATGATGATACTTATGAAAACATACCTTATTAATGTCCTCTAGTATATTCTTCCACTTTATACCGGTTGGAAGAATTCTCTGAACCACCTTCTCACCTTTCATTAACCCTGCTGTTTTAGTCCGTGTCTTGTGTGGCATCGACTCAGCTGTATTTGTCAATATCATTGACATTGTCTGCACTGCTTGAGCTGTGCTACTCGAAGTCTTCCGTCTACCCGACAATCCATGATATTGTGCACGGCGCCCACTCGCCGCGTATGCACGATACCTATAGAAATCTGTCTTGGACACACCGTGGATCATACGCCATGCACCCATGCAAATGACCTTCCCTTCTACAACACATACTTTCTTTGATGTGTTTGGTATATAGTGGAAGTTTTTATGAACCGCCAATTTAGTACTATCTTTCGACTTACTATCTGCGTGGTGCAACTCGTAGCGCAATGTCTCAACAAGAGCAGGGCTAAACTGAGTTATGCATTCGCGCTTGCAACATGACTTCGTCAATGTATCTACAATTGACTTTTTGTCAATGAGAACATCCTTTCGCTTCTTGTTGGAAGGACGTGAAGTATTACGAACAGAAAAATACTGCCGACTTCCTCGACGATCGCCCAGGCGAGCTGCTTGTGCATCTAGACCTTCGTTGTATTTACGCTCATGATCGTATAGACTGACTCCTTCGTAAAGTACACGTCTTGTAGGCCACCGTTGAAGTGTACGAGGTGTCAACGTTGTTTGCGTTTCAGCAACTTCACATACGACAACTCCTACATACTCCTTTCCGAGTTCCGTTCGACCGTTTATAGACTGCCACTCATTTGAAAACTCTACAAACGCATACCCCACCACCAATCCCTTCTCGTCTATAAGAGATACTTCTTTTTTACACCAATCATCTCTACGGATCCCAATGCAAATGGGGATCAGCCTCTCTTCGTCGCCGATGTGATGCACGGCATTAGCATCATCTGAATCTGACTGTTTTCCCTGCAATACAGTCCAAATAATCTCTGTAAGAGAACCAGTATAACAGTGCGGCTTTAGTTTATTATTGCTAATTATCCTAAGCACATTCTTATCATTTTCAAATCCAAATTTATATCGATACCACCGGTAGATTTCAGAGATCCCAGTCCAAATATTGGATACATTATCATTTAAACAAATATAGGTATACATTGACATTGAAAGTAGTCATAATCTTTGACTACAATCTCACAATGTTGCTTGCAGATGCATCACTCTCCATAATTGCTTGACTGATTTTGTCCTGTTTATGCTCCACACCTACGTTCTCTGCACATTCTTCAACAACCACCATCTTCTGACTCATGATTCCAGCAAGCAATTTTTCCCAGTCCTAGACGTTAACAAATTCAGAGATCAAATGCATGACCGCTTTGTTCACAGTTGGATTGGTATACTTGGGTATTCCTTCCAGTGGACAACTGCCCTTTGAACTTCTATGTGATTGCAGATTCAACAATTTTTACAGTATACATAATATATTCTATAATTCTGGCATTATTAGAATGTGCGACTTCTAACAGCGTCCTATACATCAACATGGTTTCCTTCATGATTTACTTTTATCATGTTTCAAAGTGTGCATTATATGGACGAGCTAAGTCACGAATGCAGCGGGCAATTGCCAAATGTCCTTGTTATGCTTCCCAATGACACTATTCTTACTTAATACTCGATAATGTAATTATAATGAAATAATGATAATCATGATTTCTCAAGTAAATTACTTCATAACTCAAAGTGCTGATAACACGCATCCTACTATTAAGTTCGAAGTTGTCGTCGCACCTAAGCATAAAAAAAGATCTAGGAAGGCAGTAGGGGATGGTCGTAAACCGCTCGCGATTCCTCGGCTGCGCCCGTCATAGAGAAGAACCTGGCAAGCTTTTATGAGTATACTTACTATTCAGTGCCTAAGTATCCTACCCGATAATGAATTTCGAGGACCGAGGAATAAGTGTGCACAAAATTGGATTGGCATACATGAGTAGTTCTTCCAGTGGGCAACTGCCTACTGGAACTTTACTCCGCTTTTCATTGCAACCTCTACCGTTTTCTACACTACGTATGCAACAACCTCTACCATTCTCTACACTATACATATTGAACAACCATACTGGCATTTTCAAAAGGGGCCACATGTAACACCTCTACGTGCATCAATATGGTTTTCTTCACATAATTTAGGTGCAGTAAGTCCCCAAAGAATCAAAGATGCATTACTGTCACTTGTTACGGATCCAGTGGGCAATTGCCTACTGGTCGTAAGCTCGGTACTAGCACCCTATTTTTACTTCTTCGATACTCGACGTTTTTACATAATTCCAGTGGACTTCTGTAATTCAACTGATTTCAACATCAGTGATTACTTTAGTCAATTGTTTTCATTTATACTCCTATTTTTGTACAAGATTAAATATATCTCAGAGGTTACTAGTAGAAGCATAGTTACCTATTATCAAGAGTTAAAGCTGACAACGCACCTCCGGAAATGGTGAAGATGCAGCAGGTCTCAGTTCTAATCCGCTCTCCGATATCTTCACAGCGCCCAATGTTAACCTACGAAGGCATGATTATTACACTATCAATGTCGTTCCTAAGTACTATACTACAAGATTAAAGAATAACAATACTTATACATCCCAAGTGAAGTCTCTATTCAATCATTTTTTTCTATACTACTTATTCTTAACTAGAATAATTACTTCAATTCTGTCCTATGTAGTCGTTATTTGATGTTGCGATTTCCTCACTGCAATTAACTAATCAGCCTTGTCCAATTGATCAATTGCCTACAATTTAATATGCCCACTGCAGCGCTGTGCTTAGAACTGCAGAACGAGTTTCACTAAAAACAAACCTAGTATTGAAACGCCTCATGAATATTTGGCAACTGACATCAAAGATCAGCTATTACACACTTACATTTTCAGACTGGTCCACGAGACAAATCCAGTGGGCAATTGCCCACTGGCACTTCAAAGATTATACTCATTTAAATCCCTAAAATAATGATCATATCTCAAAACATGTACTAGTCATGTATTTGAAGAAACTAAAGGCGGAAGGTGTTCCGACTTCCGACTCTAGAGGATTCATCTAGTCATGTACTTGAAGAAACTAAAGGCGGAAGCTGTTCCGACTCTAGAGAATTTGTCTCCTAAATACTTCCGGCATTTGACAAACTCATGATAGTTACGACCAGGCAGTTTCTGACTGAACTTCTTGAATTCTCTGCACCACACACTAGTGCGACCCAATCAATCTAATCTTCCTAAACGCCCTTTCTAGAAGTCAATTGCTAACTGACTCCCTCCCAGACTCAGGCCGACCGATAACCATAATACTAAGAAACGCTATGGCCTACGAGACTAATCTGCACCATAACTTCTTCATGCTGCAAATTCCTCACTGCTTCTAACTTGTCAACCCTGTTCAATTGATCAATTATCTAGTGTTTAACATGTGAGTTGTGCTTAGATATTAGCAACAAGTTTCTCACTTAAGCGTAGGATTCAAACAACTCTCCTGAGTATTCGAAAACTGACGTCTGAGGTCAGCTCTTACACCTCCTTACAAATGAAGACATACACTCTAGCTAATGTCCGTGGGAGACATGCTCTGGGCATTTGTCCACCGCTACTTAAGAAACAACAAACAATCAACATTCATTTATTGGACAATCATATATTCATGGCTAGTGGCCGTTTTTACTTGAAGCTACCGAAGACGAAATCTATTCCGACTCAGGAGAATTCGTTTTGTATTTACTTCACAAACTCTTGACAAACTGATAAATCATATCTGGAACTGCCCGAACTAATTCTGGACTAGTCACATGCATCACATACAAGTGCTGCCCGGTCAGTCGATTTTTTCTAAACGCCCTTCCCAGTGGGCAATTGCCCACTGGCCATGTACGAATTTTGCACAAGCTGTACTATACGACGTCAAATTTAATTGTTTATACCATAATTATATAACTAGAATACAGTGTATAAAAATACTTACACCAAAAGAAATACGAAATGTAAGGAAGCGTCCTAAAGACGTCCAGACGTGCCTACAGAACAAAAGCAGAATCGTACAAAAAACAAATTGCTGAAAGAACAATCATGTGTTGAAGCGGAATCAAGAGATGTTGTCTTACCTTGGAAGAATTCGAACTAAGTCCTGATTCCCGCAATTAGGAAGTGGAGTATGCAAGTCCTCACGGTTGCAATGCTGAAGACTCAATGAACGGAATACCTACAAAAAACGAGCACAATGCCAAAAAGTTCACCTAAATCCTGAATTTTTCAACAAATGAAATTTCATCCATATGCTAAGAGTTCAACGCGATGGCTTAGTTCGACAAAGTTATCGATGTGTACAGCTGACCGACTCACAGTCTGCTCGTGCAACATGAGGAGCTACCTGGTTTTATCTAAGCGTACGTGTGATTCGAATGATGTTGAAAAATCTTCTGCAGTCCACATATTGTGGGTTAGATTACTCAGAAAGAAATAACAAAGAAGGTCCAATAGCATCCGTCTAAGTACTGGTAACCGCCACAGTACAACAACCAATGCAGGCTTAAGTAGCTAACGTTTAATCTACAAAGCTCACTAACATGCGTCCAATGAGATCACATTCGAGCTTGTGAACTCGAAATGCATTTCAGACAGCAGGCCTCTAAACATAAAAACTCACGCTGATGATACTGACCGGTGCAACACTGTCGGCAAGCAGCGACACATTTCAGAAGCAAAAAAGCTGGTTCTAGTCATACAGAAGAGAGCTACATTTTATGTGAGGATTCTAGATTCTACCAGAGTATTTCCACTATAATTGCAGCGGTACGAACACAAACAAAAGCCAGCAGCAGCGGCCTTCGTTTGAGAAGTTACCTGCTGCTTGATTGTGAATAACAGATCAAGTGTTAATCAACTGCCACTGCTGCAACGCGTGCTTGCCCCTTAAGGTTTCAGTAAAGATAACGACCACTGAGCATGTCGATCGTCACCGAAAAGAAGGAGCTTACCTGCAAAAATCAGTATCATGGAAAACGTGGTGTTAAAAAGTATCAATGCTTTTAAGGACATTGTATATCTTTAATTCAAGAGTCAAAAGGCTACCGTTCAAACATGTGGCGAAGGACTAAATAATATAAAAGCCTCTGGTTATCTTCGTCAAAAGGATAGTATCAGCAACAAACATGAGGACATTATCATAAAGATACTGATTATCTTCGTTTTGTGCGTCGAAAAGAACACATAACCATTCCAAAACGAAGTCAACGTTTAGCAAGCTGGTTCTCATCACGGGTGGTGATCTGATCGGCTGATCCATTCATTGATAATCTGATCTGTTCATTCATTGATAATCTAGTGCATTACCTTCACTGATCTGATCAATTCGAATTACCTCTGTACAAAGATTTACAAAGAGCTGTAAGTATATATGCAAAGCGCATCCACAATAACAATTTTCTTACAAGTCCAGTCGAAGAGTGGAGATCATCGAACTTGCATGCACAAGAAATAGAGCCCAGATGACCTATTTGATGATTCAAATTGAGGAATGTTATTGATAACATGCAACTGTTTCTCTTTGCCTAATATACCAAAAGCGATATCAATTTCCTCCGACAAGTAGAGTGCTGAATTTGGAACACATGGTTCGCGTCAACTTTCTCCAGAGTCTCATTTCTCAGGAGCCCTTTCGAGCGCTCAGATAACAGAACACGGCTTCGGTATGATTACCATGCTTTATTCTCAACTGCAGCGTAAGTGACGTAGGTATTGGAGTTTAGGGTTAACGATCGCCGCGTGTTCTGGAGAAATCTTACCTGATTCGCCATGAAACGAAGTCCTGCTGGAAGTCGACAGTTGAGAGCATGAGGTCGGCAATGGTTGGCGACGGTGCAGGTGGAGGACACGCCACGAGAAACGCTCGTAGGCGATTTGCGAGCTCCACATCGTAGATGCTCGAGAACAACAAACTGAGGAAGAGAATGGTGACAGTGAGTGCAACCACCGCCAATGCGCCGCCTGCCCACGTCATCCCAGCTCCTTAATTTCAAAATCGGCTGCGCTTTAATTGGAAGTCATGAAGTTACCATGATGTAACTTGTCCTCATTAAGAACTATTGTTCGGGAAGGTTTTTAATGAGAATCCAACTATTTTCCCCTTCTTCGTAAACTTATTCGGTAATTCTAGTTGATTCTTGCATGGTAATTGGGTAATACCGTAATACCCATGTGATACTTTGGTAATATTTAGAATATGAGTCGGAAAAAAAACTAGTCTTTGAAACTGAATGGGTAATTTGAAAACTTCGTTCGGGTGATTTTTATAAGATCTTATGGTTAAGTCTATAAATAGTTTGAAAATTTGCTTCACACTTCTGTGAGTTCAGAGGTAGAAAATCACAATTTTGAGGTTTGAAGCTCAAAAACACACGAGGAAATTTAGGAGCTAATTTCTTAACATTTTTTATTTTAAAAAAGAAAATTCTAGATGAATAATTGAAACTTGAAAGAGTCGCATTTCCTTCCTTTAAAGTCTATTTTTGCCAAGCACCACAAGCCTTCGCTTGGTGGTCAGGGCTTAGGCCCCCAATGAGGAGGTCGTGGGTTCTATTCCCCACGCCGGCGTGGTGCTCACCACTATAGTCCTCTCAACTATTGTGGGAGGTCCTTGGAACTTGTTGTATGGGTACCTCAAAGTCCTTTGGGGAGATACTATGTCAAGTATCTTCAAGGCACTAGTAACTAGGCTAGAAACTAGCGTAGTTATAGTGTCCACCCTCGAAAGGGGGAAGTAGTATTGTTCTAATTTCCCCTTGTTTGGTGGCCATCGAGAAAATTAGCATTACGAACGGACACTTCATTCACGCCGGCCCCCTTAGAAAGGACCAGAGTTTCTATCTATCTATCTATCTCTGTTTTTGCCAATATTTTTTATTGTTATTACAAACTAAGTCTAGTTTGTGTTCTTAAAATTGAGACTTTTCCAAACAAGTATGAAGGATTATTTACCATACATTTTAGCAAAGGTAGGTTTTACCCTTGCAAGCTAATTATCTGAATTTCAAATTCCTTTATCATGATTATTGATACATTTATATGAACAGAAGTTGAATTCCAACAACTTTCTAATTGGAAGGTTTTTAATTCTAATAGTTCTGGTATGTGATTTTCAATGATGTTTTTACACCAAAATAACTATTAAATGACATGTTTCTTGAAGAGCCATATTCTCTTTACCAATTGTTACATATCAATTTTTTGTGAAGATGGATTTCAATTCGAATTTAGATTTAGGGTACATTTTTGCTCAATCCACCATTGAATACCAAATTTATAATGATTTTGGTGCAAGTAATCTAGTTTTGATTTTTCTTAATCTAAAAATTTGGGGGTATTTTTACGAACGCAAGGTTACCAATTAGCACACAATTATTTTATAAAAACTTAATTACAAAATCACAAATTTTGATAAATTTTGAATGAATAATATGAAGAATTACTCAAAACTCTGAAGCCCTTGCTCTGAAAAAATTTAGAGGCTACCCTTGTTAATTACATAAAACAATCAACTTGGGTAACTCAAGAATATTAGTGTGAATATGTTAACAACATGTTTGTAGAAAACAAATTTGAAAAAAATGTCAATATCAAAAAGGTTTTTTTGAAATCTAACAACTCTCTAGTTAGAAGATTTTCTAACCAAATACTTTTGGTATTAGATTTGCAATGGTGAACACCATGATGAAAAAAGTGAAAAAATGGTTGATTATTGAAGACCTATATCTCGTTCATTTACTATTGTTTTTTTTTTTTTTTTTTTTTTTTTTTTTGGTGATAAGGTTTTTAATTAGGACTTTTTTTCAAGTGCAGATATTTGATTTGATTCACCATTGCAAGGCTATTATATGAGCAAATAAAATTTTTTTATGAGGTTTTTGGATTTAAGGCCATATTCAGATTAAGGTGATTAACTTTCTAGTTGGAGGTATTTTCATTGTAGTAGTTTTGTTGGTGATATTTCCACTCTAAAGTAAAAATGATGAAATTTTGTAGTTTGTTGAGTACTAATACGTTCCGATCTCGCAAACTATGAGGCCTCATGATCCAAATTCTTGTCCACATGACCTACAATAAGTCTACTACAAGATTGTATGGCTGAGCTCTACATATCAAGTCACTCAAAAGAAAATGAAAGATGGAATCAATTTCTAAGTTCTTTTCCATATTCATGGTTGAGTTCCACTAACACTCTCAATAACATATGCTTTTATTAAAATTTTAACTCTAGGGTAGTTAGTGATTAATAACATTCAATAACATTGACGTAAACAATGCAATTGGCTTTGCAATTGGCATTGACGTTGTCATTGCAATTGACATTGCATTTGGTTCACAAACATTCACATTAATATATATTATTTAGTTGTAAGATTTTGCAAGAACAACAAGAATTGGGAGCTCTACATATCAAGTCACTCAAAAGAAAGTTAGAGATGAAATCAACTTCTAAGTTCTTTTTCAAATTCATGATTGAGTTCTACCAACACTCACAATAACATATATTTATAATAGAATTTTAACTCTAAGGTAGTAAGTGATCAATAACATTCATTAACATCAACGTAGCCATTGCGATTGACTTCGCAATTGGCAATGATGAAGTCATTGCAATTAGCATAGCATTTGGTTCACTAACAATTCACAAACATTCACATAAATATTTCACAAACATTCACATTAATATTTCACAAACATTCACATTAACATATCTTAGTTGTAAGATTTTGCAAGAACAAAAAAATTGGGAGCTCTACAATAAAATTTTAACTCTAAGGAAGTTAGTGATCAGTAGCATTCAATAACATCGACGTAGACAATGCAATTGGCCTCGCAATTGGCATTGACATTGTCATTGCAATTGGCATTGACATTGTCATTGCAATTGGCAGTGCATTTGGTTCATTAACAATTCACTAACATTCACATTAATATTTCACAAACAATCAAATTACCGTAACTTCATAGCAAGTTTGGCACCTTGCTGCCTAGTAAATAATTAAAGTTCAAAAACTTGCCATTAAGCCCACCTCTCTTTCATTGATTGACATGTTAGATTTATGTTTTACAAGGTTTACAATGCTCTCTGGTTTATTGTAGAAGAGTAAAGTTGTATCCAACGATGCATGTGGAATATTTGAACTTTGAGGTGAAGCACCTAGTTAGTCTTCAATTTTTGAACACCCATAGTTTTTGCACAAAGTCTTCAAATGACATAAAATTAGTTGGAGGTGAAAGATTACTTGATTTCTAAGCTTTTCTTAGACCAAAAAATTTCCAAAAAAATTGATCTTCTATGCACAAATTGAGCTTTGAAAAACGGTTTGGAATGCATTTTGATACATGGACTTTACATTGCTGTGTTGTTTTGTCCATATTTTTTGCATAAAAACTTTTTTTGACACAAAACTTGTTGGAGGTGGAAGAAAAGTTTATTTCCCAAATTTTGTTAGTTAAACAACAGTTACATATATATAAATTTTATAAAAATCTCAATCCATGAATAGGTGCCATCATGAGTTTTTAAATTTTTAATTAAAGAAAAAAATGGAAAAAATTCTAATCCTCGAATTTTTACGAATTTTATAAATAAATAAGAAATTACCAAAAATTGTGAAGATTGTTTTTGTGAACTTTGGAGGCTGCATTTGGGTTACGTCACTTTCAAACTCCAATAATCATTTGGTTTATAAAGAAATTCAAAAAATAAAATAAAATAATAAAAAAAATCTTAATTTCAAATGCTTCTTTAGTACTTGACATCTAAAATTTCTAGAAGAAGGTGTTCAAATTGGATTTTGGCTTAGCAAATTTCACTACATACTATACATAATTTAGGGAGCACCTAGCAAAATCATAGGCAAATATATTACTTTTTATCCCTTCAAAATGTCTGCTTGAAATTGCAAAAACCTTTTTTGGGGTTAAGAAGCTTTTAATTGTAACTTCAAATTTTCATGTGACACTATCTTACTATTTTAGTAAGAGATTGATTGGTTGAAATTTTAAAAGTAATGAAATTCGAATAACATCTTATAACAAATTCCTATGAAAATGAACAAAAGTTAAATTCCAAGTGTTTACTTGATAAAATTCTATCATATGCAAAACTTTGAGAAGTTGTTACAAATATAAATAGAATATCTTCATTGAAAATTTAGTACATTAAGGCTCATGTGCACTCTAAAAAACTTAATTTGAAATCATAAAGATATAATCTAAGACTTGCCAAAAGAAGGGGGCTACTTGAGAGTTGTTTGAACTTAATAATAATAATAAAACTTTGTGCCCATAAAGGGTCGCTGTGAATAAAGTGTTCATTTGTAATGCTAATGACTAGATGCCCACCAGACAAGGGGATATTGGGACAATACTACTCTCTTCTATCGATGATAATATTATAGTTACATAGAACACAACTATTTAGCTAGTAAGAAAACACTTAAACAGAGAGTTGGCAAAGGGGGAGGTTGTTCATAACTTTGGAAGGTATTGATAAGTATGGAAGGTATTGGGTGTTAGAGCACCAAGTCATCAGCCCTGGATGGTTGGTAAGGGCGTTGTGTTTCAAAGAGGTGGTCCGGGTTCAAACCCTGTGGAGCTTGTTCGAGCACCTCTTGTGATCTAGGTGACTTGGTGATGCTAGTGTATAGGCAGAAGATAAATTGTACCAACCACCCAGCTCCGTACCAACAATCTGTGACAAGTGCTTTACACAGTGCTAACAACAGTGGTTTAACCACTACTTCCTTTTGTTTTATTCTAGTCATGGTCATCTACACATAATACAGAGTGTTATATTTTGATTAAAATTTTCACTTTAATTTCTAAACGACATTGGTGTTCAGGTAGATCCAAACCCTACAATTGCTATTTTATACCACCTTGTTGGCTTTAGGATACTATAAGTTTTTACAGTTTTGAAAACTTTAAACTGTAAGATATTGAATAAAATACCCTAAAAAGAAGTCGTACAAATTTCGACCGTTGGATTTTCGCCATTTGTAAGATCATGATATTCAACATTAACCCCTAAAGGTCCAAGGTATTTCTCGAATTCCACAAGTAAATATTGCAATTTTTGACCACCTTTAGGAGATTGAGGTGAGGCTGAAAGTATTACTGTACTTTAGAACTTTCAAGTGTAAGATTTTGAACCTAACTAGATAGATAGATAAAATTATAAATATATAGATAAGAACTCCAATCTTCAAATCAAAGATTGGCATGAATAGAGCGTCTGTTGGTAATGTCTTTACCTCAATGGCCATAGGACAAAGATGTAATAGAACATAACTACTTACCCTTTACGAGAATAGACACTAAACAAAACTGAACTAAACTATAGTAACCGAGATAAAACTAAACTAAAGTAACCAAGACAGATCTATTTGGTGCGAGTGTTTTGGCAATGCAATAGGTGTTTTAAGTGGGATTTAGGTGGGTTTGTGGTCACCAAGTTGTGCAGTCCTAGGGTGGTTGAGGTGTGGGACGTTTGTAATTGTGCTGGTCCGACTTCAAACCCCGACGGGCTCGTTTGAGCAGTACGCATGGTTTCGGGCTGTCTGCGAGTATATGGCAAGAAAATATTATCAACCACCCGGCCCCTACCCGAGAAGCTGAGACTAAAGCAGTGCGCTGCTAACAACAGTGGTTTGCACCACTACCCCCCTTTTGTTTGAACCTAACTACATCTATCATTACTTTGTCAAAATTCAACCTTTGAATCTGCACCATTTGTGAAACCTAAAGGTTTAAAGTTGATGGAAAGTTTTTTGGGTCTGGCTCAAACACATAGTCCCAATGGTGTATACAGCAAGTTGATGATTGTTAACCCAAGGATTTTGCTCATTTATTTTTTTCATCTAGATAACCAAGTTGGGCATCTCCATGCAAAATTTTGAAGCAAAATTCTTTTTTTAGGTGATTCATAAATTTCTTTTCTTAAAGATGGTACAGGTTTTTTCAAAATGTCCAATTATGGGTTGCAACGCAAAATCACTATCAGTGACTTTTTTTATCTTAAAAAGTGATTTGTGGATTTGTACCTTTATATGAATCATTTGTATAAAATAATTCAAAACTTTCAAAATCTCACGTTTTACAAATTTTGTAATGTTAATGCATATATGAAATTAACAAAATGAACGGGCAACCAAGGAAGACGGGCACCCGTTCTCTTACCAATCGACCCAATATCATAGCCATAATTAGCCCTGCTAAAATCATCACACATATTCGCTAATGTCCTATATGTAGGAGTATGATACGTTACTACATTATTAAATATAACGAACAACTTTCACTCCTTCTTGCGCTTCCAAAGTTTCCAATGACCTCTATACCCCTCTCCCAATTCTCTATCAATTGACAAAAAGTCATTTGCTAATGAACATCAAGCAATGAGGAAAACTAATCTATATCTTTTCTATCTTTTGACTAAACCAAGTCTTGCGGAGATTGAGATGGTGGTGGTGCTACAGCGCCACATTAGGCAGACCTCTCACTTTGATGGCTACGAGAGTCCTCTTTAGTAGAAACCGTTAGCCGTATAGATCTTGACTTGGAGCTATAGTTGATTGTTCTCCCATTTTGTCCATTGTAGCTCTTTATAGCTCATTCTTAAAGCGCATCCAAGCTTATAAGGACTAAGCACTCCGCTCAAACTATAGCCTACTGGCTCGAACGCCCTACACTCCAATATCTCTCCTTGACCTTATGAAAAAAAAAAAAAAAAAAAAAAAAAGTATTTACTATGTTGAAATTACCAAAACTAATGCTCCATTCAGAGCGACGACGCTAATTGGCTATGTACCTAACCCGTTCTCTCCTTTTTGGACTGAAAACCTTACTTTTATTATCGAGAAATCTACAAGTAGAATTTGGCGTCGCAAATTTTACCACGGATAGATTCTATGTTTCCCACACACACACCACCTTGCAACCCAAATACCATAATTCGATCGTTCCAATGAGTTGCCCAAAGTAGTAAAAATCCAAATAAGTTGGCCTTCAGGACTTAATGCAAAATATCTATCTACCAAATTTGGCAAACATAGTCAACTTATTTGTCATAAAAAGGTATAAAAACAACAATATGGTAAAACAAGTATCACGTTCATTGTCTTTGGTTTGGACTAAAAATTCTATAATTCTTCTCTTTTTTTACAAAATCATTTTTAAAAAATTACAAACTATCAATTATTGAATTTTTTTGAAAGAAAATGTAAAATCACATTAAATATTGTAGCTTGTTTATGTAGAATTTGAATGTTGCCTTTATAAGATTGAAAAGTTTCGACATGGATTAGTTGGGAATTTGAGTAGTGATCCACCATGAAGATATTATGTAAGTAAAATCCTGTAAACACAAAGTAAGTAAATCAAAATTAACTTAAAAGTAAGTAACAAAGAACATAAAAGATAACTAAAGAATACTATCTTAAAGTGCCTGAGAGAAGCGTATGGAGAAAAAACAAGGTAGCGCAAAATTTACAAGACGAAAATTTTATACGATGACACAACGCTATTAATATCAATTGTTGATATGACTGCTTGACAAATCGGAGATGCCTCATGTTAGCACATACTTTGTCAACTAAAGAGCACATGCCCCATGTAAGCACCTACTTTGTGAACATTAGAGCTCATGTCTCAAATGTGAATGATGAAATCAACATAAAAAATTTGATTTTTTTCATTCATCTTACCTCCGTTCCGTGTGAACATCTAATTACATAAGTCTCTACTTTTGACTAAAATAATAAATCTCTTCTTCCTCCCTTCGAACATGTTACGTATTTTTGAAGGCATTAAAAGTATGTATTTGGAACAAGAGGCTTTAACCTTTAGGTGGAAACAACCTTAATAGACTTGTTGTAAACCATGTGAATAAAAATTTGACTAATGAGGTTGTACAAAGTGTCAGATCATAATGTATTAGTCCACAAATCAAATGACAAAATTCCATGACTTTTACTACTAATAATACTACTAATGAGCCAATTGCATTTTTTAAAAAAATTCCGAAATGCCTAATGGATTCTTGTTCACATTAATCTTAACATCACCTTTTTACCATAAGTATTTAGTAAAAGAAATTCTTGACTCAAAAGAATAGCCTTACCAATGGTGAATATCGACAAAAATTTTACAAAGGGAAAGTATTCAAATGTTAAACCTCTTGCACTCAAACCTATGCCTTACCTTCAAATCAACTTTGATTGAGTCAAGGTTTGTAACATCAAAACTAGATTTTATTTGCAATTCGTTCCAGGAACTGCCGTTCAAATGGAATTGTGGATGAAGGAGATATAGCTCCTCAAAATCATCAGTTTTTCACTTTTTCAGTGTGAAAACATCATTGCAAATCTAATACCAAAAGTAGTTGCATCAAGTAATTTCCAACTAAAAAGTTGTTAGATTAACCCACAATCACATGTGTTTAAACACATTTCATGATAATGAATTTCACAATTTTGAAGTCGCAATAGGAATTGTAAAATATGCCACATATTTCAAGAAATAGAAACTAATGTTACCCTTCTCCCTCGTCTGGGGAATGTAGAGGCGTGAGCGTAGAGCGTAGAGCGGTGAGCGTAGAGCGGTGAGCGTAGAGCGGTGACGGGACAATTTTGACTATTTTTTAACAATTTTTTTTCAAAGTAAAGTACCCTATTACCACTTAATTTTTTACTGTACCATTTTAAAATGTCTATTTTTAGGGGTTATGGTCCCTAATTCCGTGGTGTTGGGTCTACTTTAAATGTGGGTCCCACCTTGCAAGAATATTTCATTTGTATTATCTTGAAGATTTTATGTGAATATATTGAAAGTAGGGCTGATGTCATCATATTGATGAACGTGTGAAATGGAGGCATGACGATTTAAAGGTTATATTGAACATATGATTTAGGTTATTATTAAACTTGTTTTTGGATTTACGGTCTAGGGATAAAGTAGGGCTGACGTCATCATGGCGAAAGCAAAGAAATCCCTCTAGATCTATACTTCATCCTTGGATAGTTGCCTCTTGTGTAACGCGCTGCTCCCACGATCCCGGCAAGGAATATTGCGCATGTTGGTAACTGTCCTGATAAAGGAAAAAATATAAATGGCAATGGAATATATAATCCAAATATCAGTAATAGAAACTGTCTCATCGTTTACTCTAATGTAGTGGATGGATTAGACATAACGATGGCATAGCGAAGGTCCGGGTTCGATCCCCATCGGGCTCGTTTGAGCATCGCGTAGCGTAAAAGGCAGCTATCCTGAGCTAATAGGGACAAAATATAAGCTCCTGTAGACATTGACAAATTTAGGGAAGCATTGACCTATAAGAATCGGTATACATTTTAGAATTTTAAATGTCATTTAAAATAGTGGGGTATAACAAGTGAATCCAACATATAGATTGAGTACAGAATTGGACTTTGAAAATTTTCAATACGGTTTAAGGCAAAGACACATATATGTAAAATAATGTAAAACATATGAAAGTAATGACTTGTAGGGTAAGGCAACTCATGAGAGTTGGCCCTACATAGTCATCTCTGAAATAGAAAACAAAAAATAAACACACTACGATGAAGGTGAAGCACCATTAAAATGGTGGTCACACTGATCTGCCTCTAAATCAATGTATCTAAGCACACCAGCTCTAAAGCGTCTTCGTGAAGCATTCGGTACAGGAGGAGTTGGAGCCGCGACGAAAGCTCGAGCTACATGCTCCGCATAAGAGGGTAGAACATGTGTGGGAGGTGGGCTATTGATGAGATGAGCGTTTTGGGTCAAGTGTCTTGAGATGCCTGCATAGCTAAATAATCATAACCAGTCAATGTTCTGATTGTAGTACAGACTTTGAAATCACAAAAAGTCAATGAATTGAATTGAGTACACACCAATATAAGTGCGAGGTTTCTTCAGATACGGTTCATCGGAGTCGTAATCGTCACCAGAGGCTGATTCCCCACTCTCTTCTTCCAACGGTTTAGGGTGTTTGAAGGTCGCCAAAAGCCCATCGAAGATCTCCTCATCTGCCTCAAAAGCAATGAGGTGACGATTGGAGCGTGCACATGCGATGATTGAAGCACCTGCACATTTGAAAATCCACATGAGTATTGAAAATATGAGTATGCAACAGCTTATAAATGGGTAATCAAATTTTTACCTGTACTAGCGCTGAAGTCAAACACGATTCCCCCATCGTCCGTAAGGCAATCCACGGCAATCGCAAAAACGACGGATCCTTCTCCCCGCGCGCGCGCCACGGCTTCCCGTTAGTGCGGTAGGTAATGGAACTCGCGTCGTCAAGAAAGTTATCGACCATGTCATCCTCGTCGGGTATGATCGCGACTCTGCGTATGCTTGCGCTACTGTCGTATGTTGAACATCTTCACGAAGTCCTTCCGAGCATAGACCTTGATGGTAAAGTTATGGGTCCGCAATAAGCAATTCGATATTCGTAAAACGTAATGTTGAATTGAGAGATAAAATCAAGTGCGAAATTCGAAGAAGAATACCTCTCTTGCGTTAGCGCCAGGTCTAACCAAAGGAAGGGGTTATAGGCCCACCACTCACGCACAAGCCGGAAATTGTAAGTACTAGCACGATCGTGTAGGATGCGGTCAATTTTGACGTCCTTGGGGTGCATAATTAGGATAGTCCCAAGGTCCGTCAAATGGTATGAGGCAAAGACAAACACGGACTCAAGTAATACGAAGCACGCTTGTTCCAGAGAGGAGGCGCATCCGCGAGACATTAAGCACGGGCAAGTTCTCGGGAACATCCGCAAAGATAAGGTCAATCCGGGATGTTTGGGCTCACTCCATCTTTTCGCAAGGGTAGTCCCTACCCTTTCCAATCTGTGAATTAGACACAAAGTAATCGAAACCAATAAATGAGGATAGAGTAACTTGAAGACAAAAACGATTCATAGTTAGAGAGGATTTACCTTCTTGATGTGTTGAACCATAGCCAGAATAGCATCAACCACCAAAAGACCCTTTGTAGATGCTCAACCAAGGCCGCTGTGTCTCCTTTCTCAAGGAACATAGGGAGCGTCACCGTTATAGGAGAAGAGGAACTACTACCCACATTTTTGGGAAAAACTATGAGACGCATGGGTCCATTAGATTGCGTCGGTCCATGTGTGAGAGAGAGACTCACGAGGGGGCCGACGACGAAGGAGGAGTAGATCTCACATTCGAAACCCCACCCTCGAGGCTTGTATCCACCTCGACCATGCCTTTCGTGCAGAATCGCCGCCTATCCGAGGCAACAGGACCTCTTACACCACACCCAGCGTTGTTGACAACCGTCCCCCCTGCGAAGCTTGTGTCATTTCAACCTCCCTTTGAAGCGCAATGCATACAAAAGCGCACATGTTACATAAATAACAAAGTACAACTAGAGTAACATACATACATTTCAATCTACAACACCGCAAGCTCATCGAGAATGGGAACATCTCCATGCCCTCCTCGTCGTCTTCGTCATTGTCTTCGTGCTCTTCCACCTCCTCTTCTTGTTCTTCCTCTTCTCGGCTCGGGGGTAGGCTCATTTCTGCGACGTTTCCGGCCGCCACCGCAGACCTCTATCTTTTGGTGCGGCGAGGGGGTGGTGGTGGAGCGCTGGAAGCATGTAGAAGTCGTCGTCATCATCATCAACTTCAGAGTGCTACGAGAGCGGCGTCGACCGATTCCGCTATCTGTACAAGATGCTTCTCTTCGTTGTGAACATGGTGGGTTTGAGACTCTAGAAACCAACCACCAGTCAACAGTAAAGCCATCTTGAACCGTTGCCTCTGATCATTCGAAAAAATCGACCTCGGTTTCTTCTTCAAGCAAGGGATTTGGAATTCAGACGGAATGCCCACTGGAGCGAGACCACCCTTAGCAACGAGCTCGTGTTTGAGATACCTACAAAGAGTAAAAACAATTAGAAACACTTTTCTGAATATAATATTCAGAAAATTGACAATACAGAACGGCGTGGTCAAACCTGAACATCAATCGCTTCTTAGTTTGAGCACCTCCGCCAATCTTGTCGATGTGGGAGCCTTTAATGAACTTAGGGCTGGCTTTGGGCCCCAAATAAGCATCGAATGCCTTATCCCATAAAAGAAGACGCCATTTTTCGACGTACTCTTCGGGCATCAAAATGGCGTCAATGTTCGGGATGTGGGGATTCTCTTGTTTGAAGAACTTGTCCACCTCCTCCTTCGGATACGTCGCTAACTGTGGACAACAAGTGAAGTTAGTAAAAATCAGGAAAAATGGGTATGGTCATATCGGTGTAACGAATGTGATTGAGTGCATATGTAGTACCTGAGACCACAAGGCGAAGACGGGCAAGCCATGCCTCCAACACCTGTCTTTCATCTCGACCGGGTCGGAAGCGAACACTCCGTCGGAATGCCGGAGTGTTGTTCCACCAACGAAGCCACATGGTTTTCACTTCCTTCAAAAACGTTGGTGGTGGCGACCTTCTGAGGCGCTCAGAGACATCTCGGGATCCTTTTGACGACTATAATGAAGATTGATCTACATCAAATTACAAGAAAGAGATTAAGAAATATAATGAGGAGAGAGGGATGTGGAGAACGAAATTGAGAGATAGAAGTAAGATAGGTCGAGTGAATTCATACCTCTTGCTCAAAAGCTTTTCCTAACTCGGGATTAGCAATGGCAAGCATTTTGTCGAAATCTTTTTCGTCGGATTCGTTTAACCTCAGCTTTGAGAGCATCGTCCATGGCCGTCCAAACTCCTTGCTTGATCCTCTCGTCGACGGGAGTGTCCTCGTAGTATTGGGCTTGGGCTTCGTCGGCGACTTTAGCACATTGCCTCTGGACAATCAAAGAACTCATGTTGGATAAAGTAAAAAACTCAATTTAAAACGAATTCATACAAAAGATATGCAAAATGACCCACCGCATAGAGGAACTTTATGAAGACGTCTTTAGTAACGAAGTACCAAGTCCGCCTCGACTTATCTTTTTTGCGGTGTAACAGTACTTCCAGTCCTCAGCAGAGATGAGGGGTTTCCATTCTTCTAGTGGCATCTTGCCAAACTTGCGCATGCGTTGCAACCTCGATGGCAGGCTATCTTCAACATGATCATGCTATGTGGACCTGTTGATGAGGTTAGTACAAAATATATGTAAATTGTGTAAAAAATACTACAGCCAAGGAAAAATAATACAAAATCGAACTCACCAGTTGATATCATTCATCGCGTCGATAAGTACTTTGTATTCTGCACGTCCGTCAAGGACAATGCAGTCGACAAAGAAATACCAATCAGGGTCATCTCTGCGCATTTGCTCAATGTACCGCATCAGCGACGCGCGATGATTCCCTCGTGAGACGTAGAAGTATTTGCCACTGAATTGGCAAAGGTCCGGATCGGCTTGCAATGAGACTTCGAAGCGATCATTGGCCGCTTTCCAATGAGGGTTATTCCAAACGGCATCATCGTCCTTTACCAACCAACCGCCACCGTTTCTTTGAAGGGGAAACATAAAGAACACGATCGCCCTCTCGTATCCTTTGACAAACTCGTTTGCCAACTTGCAAACATCTGTTTCAATGATAGGACGTACCTTGGGGTAACACGAGAGGCGACAGAGGGGAATTCAAGTCGAGATTTTTCAACTGGTTTGATACGCAACTGGATATAGTGTTGATTGAGTTTCCCTTTTGTTGAGCGCGTAACTCGTCCGCGCTCCACATAGGATCCATCTCGCCAAATGACTTGGCATTTCAACAACCCCAACCTCCAAAGTATATCGGGAGAGAAGGAGATTCCCTCGCAGATCTTGCGATTGGAGACGCAGACTACCGTAAATGTGTTCATCTCGTCAATCGCATCAATGTCGCGCAAACATCAGAAAACCGGAACAATCTCTTGAATGTCATCGTCATCGTCTTCGCAATTGGAGATTGAGATGTGAGTTTAGCGGCTTGGGGAGATAGTCGATGGCAAACATGATCGGCATTCCGCCGTCACAACCGTCGAGTTGTTGCCATGTTGGTGGGATCGGTCTCGGATGACACGGGGCAATCGAGAGAGGGGGTGCGCAAGAGTACCAAAGATACTTAGTAATCAATTATGAAAACTCAAATAGAAATAGAGAAGCAACATAAATTATAAATGAAGACAACATGAACTTTGGTCTTTACGTCTCATGGTAATGTAAGATGTCAGTAGCTAAAATTAAAGTAGACTGTTCAAATTTAGCTAGACTAGGTCGCAATCCTCTTAGAACGTCGTGGGCAAAGTCTGGCTTGAGCTTGAGCTTCCAAGCGCAGTTGCCTACGACGCGCCCTCCAGCACTTCATGTAAGTAGCTCGTTGATCTTCAACAACAGTCACAGGAGCAGTCAATGTTGATTGAACGTAGTCGGTGTTAGTATCTATAGTAGCAGCTGGAAGTGCTCGAACCACCGTGCGTTTAACCTCTACATCTAAGACTCTAGTTCGCGTGCAAGACGTAGCACTATCGCTCTCAGATTCCACAGAAGAGAACTCCGGCTCGATGTCAATCGACTCCTACAAAAGCAAACACAACAAAAATTCAGAGCGTTAGTATATTCACAAGGAGATGAGAGAAAAGAGATTAATGTTAATATTGAAATGATAAGAGGTGTAGATATGAATCACCTAATATTCTCCTACTTTCGGATACAAACGCTATACGTGCATATATATTTATCTTCCACATATTAACCAGAGAGAGGATAAGGTAGTTAGGGTCAATGTCCCTGCGAATTCTGACTACACATTCGAACAAGGATCCACGAGCAGAATCCATGCCTGCAGATCACTTTCATTTCAATCAGATGGCAAGGAAGTTTCGTTGACGAAACTGCTCCAGGTGACCTGCTTCACGAGCCCGCTACTACACAGCGCTCCCTAAAAGTCTACAAAGCTACGAATTGCGACATGCATTCATACCGTCCATCCCAGCCACCTTCTTGAGGGCTCCGAGCAAGGTACATTCGTTGACGAAGGTGCTCGAGGTGAGATGGTTCAAGAGGCCGTTACAACATGCAGACAGCGCTCGCTGAGAGTACGAGAATGCGAATTCGGCGAAGGAAATACAACACTCTCCCAGCCAGCTTCTAATAGGCTCCGAGCCAGGGAGTTTCGTTGACGAAAGTGCTCATCATGAGCCGGTTCACTAAGCAGGAAGCTCACGAGACAACGCCCGCTCAGAGTCTACGAATTCGGCATGCATTCAAACGAGAGAATCCAGCCAACATCTACAAGTCTCCAAGCAGATCTTGCACACCCTACTCACAATTACCGAACGTGGTTTCCTCGAACATATTCTAAGCACACCGATCACAAGGATTAGAATTGCGGAGCAAGGTAGTTTCGTTGACGAAACTGCTCGAGGTGACCTGCTTCGCGAGGCCGCTACTACACAGCGCTCCCCAAAAGTCTACGAGGCTGCGAATTGCGACGTACATTCATACCGTCCATCCCAGCCACCTTCTTGAGGGCACCGAGCAAGGTACATTCGTTGACGAAGGTGCTCGAGGTGAGATGGTTCAAGAGGCCGTTACAACATGCAGACAGCGCTCGCTGAGAGTACGAGAATGCGAATTCGGCGAAGGAAATACAAAACTCTCCCAGCCAGTTTCTAATAGGCTCCGAGCCAGGGAGTTTCGTTGACGAGAGTGCTCATCATGAGCCGGTTCACTAAGCAGGAAGCTCACGAGACAGCGCCCGCTCAGAGTCTACGAATTTGGCATGCATTCAAACAAGAGAATCCAGCAAACATCTACAAGTCTCCAAGCAGATCTTGCACACCCTACTCACAATTACAAAACGTGAATTCTACGAACATATTCTAAGCACACCAATCACAAGGATTAGGATTGCGGAGCAAGGTAGTTTCGTTGACGAAACTGCTCGAGGTGACCTGCTTCGCGAGGCCGCTACTACACAGCGCTCCCCAAAAGTCTACGAGGCTGCGAACTGCGACGTACATTCATACCGTCCATCTCAGCCACTTTACTAAGGGCTCCGAGCAAGGTACATTCGTTGACGAAGGTGCTCGAGGTGAGATGGTTCAAGAGGCCGTTACAACATGCAGACAGCGCTCGCTGAGAGTACGAAAATGCGAATTCAACGGAGGAAAAACAAAACTCTCCCAGCCAGTTTCTAATAGGCTCCGAGCCAGGGAGTTTTGTTGACGAAAGTGCTCATCATGAGCCGGTTCACAAGGCAGGAAGCTCAGAGACAGCGCCCGCCCAGAGTCTACGAATTCGGCATGCATTCATACGAGAGGGTCCAGCCAACATCTACAAGTCTCCAAGCAGATCTTGCACACCCTACTCACAATTACAGAACGTGGTTTCCTCGAACATATTCTAAGCACACCGATCACAAGGATTAGAATTGCTGAGCAAGGTAGTTTCGTTGACGAAACTGCTCCAGGTGACCTGCTTCACGAGGCCGCTACTACACAGCGCTCCCTAAAAGTCTACGAGGCTGCGAATTGCGACGTACATTCATACCGTCCATCTCAGCCACTTTACTAAGGGCTCCGAGCAAGGTACATTCGTTGACGAAGGTGCTCGAGGTGAGATGGTTCAAGAGGCCGTTACAACATGCAGACAGCGCTCGCTGAGAGTACGAGAATGCGAATTCGGCAATGGAAATACAAAACTCTCCAACGAGCTTCTAATAGGCTCCGAGCCAGGGAGTTTCGTTGACGAGAGTGCTCATCATGAGCCGGTTCACAAGGCAAGAAGCTCACGAGAAAAAGCCCGCTCAAAGTCTACGAATTCGGCATCCATTCGAACGAGAGGATCCAGCCAACATCTACAGGGTTCCGACTAGATGTAGCACACTCTCATCACAATTACGAAGAGAGGATACTGCGAGCAGATCTTTCACATTCTATGATGAGAATATCCTAAAGCGAGCAAAGGAGTTTCAGTGTCAGGCAGGGCAACGATGCTTCGAATGCCGGCATGAATTTAAACGAGGCTCCAGCGAGCTTCTACAGTGCGCAAGGGTCATGCTCGAGGTCTTAGTCACTATGAATTCGGGCTTCGCAATCAAACGAGGATCCACGAGCATATTACGGGCAAGGTAGTTTCAGTTCCAAGCAAGGCAACCAGCCGCAACCGCACGCATTCAATCGAGGATTCAGTCGTCTTCCACATGGCTCAACGGTCAAGCTCAGAGTCAATGACGCTGCAAATTCGTAGTACACAACTCGGCCAAGCCTCGATCTTTCAATCATCCAAATCACAGCGGGCAAGGCAATTTCGTTGACGAAAGTCTCGACGTGAGCAGCTTCACGAGTCCGCTACTACCCGGACAACAACTCTTGCTGATAGTCCACGAGGCTGTGAATTCGGCAAAGCATTCAATCGTCCCTCTCATGCAGGTTCTACTAGGCTCGGAGCCATGTACTTTCGCTGTAGATAGTGCTCGAGGTAAGCAGGTTCCCAGAAAGCAAGCCCACGCTCCATTCTCATGCTGAAAGTAAAGAGGTTGCGAATCTGGGCTAATATTCAAACGAGGATCTAAGCCGGCTTCTATACGGCTCCGAGCATATCTTTCACATTCAAATGACAACACATCTTTCGCATTCAAACGAGGTTCCAGCCGCCGTTGACAGGGCTTCGAGCAGATCTTGCACACTCTACTCACATGAACAAAACAAGGATTCGGGAGCATAATTCAAGCACACCGATCCAAGTATTAAAATTCTTGAGCAAGGATGTTTCGTTGACGAATGTGCCGAGGTGAAGTGGTCCACCGATCTCCAACAAACTGTCAACGAGGATGGGAATTTGCTTGACTCGATGCTCATCTTTGGAAGTGCACGAGGTCGCGAGTTCGGCCATGCTTTCCATCGTCCCCCCACGAACCTACTACGTGGCTTCAAGCAAAGCGGTTTCATGGACGAAACAACTCAAAAGAGAGCACATTCACGAGGCGGTGGTTCATTCACGAGGCGGTGGTTCACGCTGAAAAAGATGTTGCGAATTCGGTCATGCCTTCAAACTACCTTCCCAGCCAGCTTGTACATGGCTACAAGCGAGTAGATTCGCATTCTAAGCACAAAACAGAACGAGGATTCCGCGAGCATGTTCTAACCACACCAATCTCGCGAGCAAATCCGTCAATGTCAATGCTCATGCAAAAAGTCTACGAGGCTGCGAGGCTACGAGGCTCTGAGGCTGCGATGCTGCAAGGCTGCGAGGCTGCGAGTCTACGAGGCTGCGAGGCTGCGAGTCTACGAGGCTGCATTCAAACGAGGATACCAGCCGGCTTCTACTGGGCGCAATTGTCGAGCTCAAATTCATTGACGCTTCAAATTCGGCCATGCACTGACATTCTGAGAAGAAAAATCATCACATACCTGCTCAGGAAAGCATATGCCCTTCGACGCGATTGTCTGAACTTTGGTGACCTCGAACTTCCCAGTGGTTTTCCAGTACATCCTTCGCCACCCAGAGATCAAAAACGTGGAGGGGGCGCTTACATCAACGACTTTGCTTGGGTCCTGCATTGCCGTTATCTCCCCTCCGCAGCTCGCCATCTTCGATTCGCGCTGCAACTGAAAGAAAGAAAGCTTAATTCCTCTCTCTGTGATAGTACTTCGTTCTAGCAATGTATCTCTCCCACCCGCACCAAACCAGATCTCCTTCGCAGTTCTCGGTTTTCAACATGACCTCCGATCATGAGCCTCACAGCCAGCCGAGGATATCTGGGAACCTTATCACGGAAGTCACGCTCATCTCTGCTACAGGCCCAGCCCGATATTACACCATCGGCACTTTCGAGATAAGGCACCTCGGTGGAGTCAGCCCGCTTATGCGGCATCAGCTGGTTATGCGGCAGACAGCCCGCCATCTGCGCTGCGCTGGCATTTAAGATCTCAAAACATCCGATCCTACGCGGGGGGTCTACTATCTGCGGTCAACGATCTGATCGGGAGGGTGATGTAACTTTGGTGCCCGTCTCCGATGACTCTGCATGAAATCCGGCCTCTGCTGGCAGTTCAGTCCAGATCCTCCACCGAATTGCTAGAATGCCGTGTGCTAAAGGTATAAGCTTCTAGCTACTAAGTCAAACAATTCTGGCTTCTACGTGCAAACCAATATCCCAGAGACGGCTTCTGTGCGCCAACACTCTACATAGAAGCTACTATCAGTTCACTTCTACTTTATTCGTCCAAAACATACGCAGCTTTATAATACCAGCGCGAATGATAAACAGCCTTACTCGATAGCTCACGATGGAAGCTTTTTTGTTCGCACTTATATCCTTTAATTCTACATGACTTCATGACTTTGATGATGAGAGAGTTTGGTACGTGAATGTCGCTTCAATGCGACTATCTGCCAATGCCGCCGTCTTATGCTACCCGGGCGTCCGCAGACGCAGATGGACGACAGTGCTAGATGGGGAGTTTGCCGTATAACATAATAAAATGATGATTTACTGCGACATGAGTGGTTTCGGTAACGTACATAACAATATAGATAAGATATCACTATTTTTATTTTTCTTCTTATATAGCACCGAATATGAGTTTAGAATGTTCTCTACTAAAAATGTCATCTAAGAATTGTTGGGCTATGGTCTTTATTCATGGGCGACCGTCTCACATAAATTGGACTTTTTCCACAATATATCCAATTTCTGTTCTAATACATGTAGAATAAAAGGCTTCAATGGGTCTATATCCTAGTCGCACGTTAACTATCAGCATCTGCTTCGTCCACGTCCTCACGGTCGGCCCAGGGGAACTCATTATTGTCTATCAACCAACATTGAATGAAGCCATTAGGGTGTTCATAAATCATAAACTCATGTCGACATCCTAGATCTACCTCCTCTCTAAGGTTTGGGAATTGTACCGGTAAACGTTCCGGGTCTAATTCCATTTCGTCTTTTTCTTCATGGCCATCCACTGCATTCCGTTCTTCCACTTGACATTCCTGGCTTGCTCCATGTGTTTCGGCTTCAAATTGCTGAGGATGAACACCAAAGATGTCATCAACGAATGTCTCCATATCATCCCACTGAACAAACCCATTAAAACATTTAAGACTGTACATCACATCAACTTTAACACATTGTGCAAACCCAGACTCCCATTTATACTTACTACTTTTTCGAACTCTTTATCCACGCCATCACGTTCAATTTCTTGAGATCCACTCACGCTGCGATTTCTTACTAGCATCTACCTCCTTCACTCCTTCGTTCCAATCAAGCCGTTCTTCTTCGTCTTCACCCGTCAGTATTCTCGAACATCGTCCAAGTACAATGTTCGAATCTTTACATTCCTTCTAAACCTCCCGGGAAGGAACTCATCAATCGTTTCATCTATGTCTTGCATATGATCGTCATCAGACACATCCGGCGCATCTTTCTTCCGCATGGCACTCCGCCGCAATGCTTTCGATCCGAAAACTTTATGCCACCTCTTCTCTTCTTCTTCCCGCGTACTCCATCCTTCCCTCTCTCGACTTGACTACTATCACCCTCCATTGCAAACAATCACAAACTCCTCGCTCTTAAGACACGATATTCTCAAAAGCGTGACTCTGAGAATACAACTATATCATACAATGTGAAAAACAAAGAGGAATATCTCTTGTAACCCGATGACTTTATACTCTTTGGATGCGCCGTTCTTCCTAAACCCTAACTACTCTAAACGCGTAACCCATTAACACTCATAGCCACTTTCGCACACCGATGCAAAGACAAAATCTTTTACCCGATTCCGTGTCGACACTATATACTAATCTATTTTCAAGTAGCCTTTCTGGCGCACTTATTCTCTGACACTGGCGGCCGCCGTCTCGAATTCAAATCTCAATTCCTTAATTAGTTTTACCATCTTAATACTTGTGCTTAATTAATGCGCGTGTTCAATATTTAAACAAAGTGGTTGTAAGATACGTTTTAAATACGTATACGTTGTGGAGTTCGTGCGTCCAATATTAGCCTCACATCCAACCTCTTGAATATCTTTCACTAGATAATTTTGCAACTCTTTTTACATTTACTACTTACAAGAGTACATTATTTTAGTACATAAACATCGCCGCAGGTACTCATTATCTCTTTTGTACCACTCGTTCGTCCATTCTCTTGTACTAGCTTCAATCATGGCTTCCTCCTCTCAGAAACCTTGCCCGGATTTGATCGAGATTAAGTCAGTTGCCTCTGATGTCCCCGCTTGTCCTCCTCCTCGCCCTCATGGCGTGGTCAAGTCATGGCTTCCACCACGGAGCCTCCTTCTCTCGGATTTGATCAAAATTAAGTCGAGTCGCCTCGATGTCCCTCTCTGTCTTCTTCCTCCTGGCCCTGATGGTGTGGCTGAAGTAACCTCTTCTTGGCTTGCAATTCGCTTTGGCTATGATGTATCCACATTGTGGTTAGAAACCGACGTTCTTGATCCTCAAACTTATCATGTCCTGTACTCCACGGTTGTAGAACCGGTCGTCTTAGATAATAACGCTACCATGTGGAAGCTCAAGTCAGGAAAGTATCGCCTATACGGTTTGACAGAGTCGGCTATGAACGCATCCACTCAACTTCTAACACCTCGTAGCTCCTCCACGATCTCTAACGTTGGTCCCCTCTTTGCTCGTGTCAAGATCGAACCAGGCAAGCGTGTTAGTATCGATATATCAGATTCATCCGATGACGAACAAAAGCCATCGGTTTCCACCCCGTCGTCCTTGACCCAAGCTTCCATCCATCTCCTCTATTTCTCAGAACTCTTTTCAATCAACGCCCTCTTCGTTAGCCTCTCCCACACCATCCTCTCAAACAGGAAAACCCAAAAACATTCTTCCATGTCTACGCAAACTTGGTAGCATGCCCGGTAGCAAGAATATACTCAAGAAACTAGATTTCAATTCCATCCCTACTCACATTGTATCCTTTCTGCCTCCATCTTTTAATGGAGATGCCCTATATGTCCTCCCCCGCACTTCCTTCCTTTGTACTCAAGAATGCAAGATCAATGGAAGGGATGGACAAACGGTATGACGGACATGTCTGGACTAGGACGATGACAACTAACATCAACAACACCCTGGGCTTGTCATTTCGATATTCAAATTGCGTGGGTCATCTCCAATGCCACAATGACAAGTGTCCTTTCTTGAACGGCCGGATCGTGCGGACGGGAGTCAATGAGGTGGAGTTTGAAGGTATCACCAAAGAACTTTTTTGATAAGTGAACCGCCTCCTCATCATCGTCCACCCTAGTCTGTAAGATTTGCAGAGAACCTCCGGTCTGCGTTGCTTTGTGTCCTGCCAAAATCTTCTACGTCTTTGGAGATGATATTCAAGAGCGTGCATGTGTGCATATCGGTACCCACGAGCACCCTGTCAAAGTCGGAGACTATAGATGCGCACGTCAAATGATAGATGAGTTAATCGAACAGCATGTTGACCGCAACCCCCAAGCAACAATTTCGAAAATTGTCTTGGAGACGAGCAAGGACGTAGTAGGTAACATTCTTCTACGCGACGAAGATGACCCCAAATCCGGACACCTAACTCTTGAAGAACTTGAGCCAGTTTTTGATCGATGTAAACTCTTGAACTCTCCAAGCTTGCGGAATCGTATCTATTCTTTCAAGTACATGCGCAGATTTGGCATCCTTGATGGCATCACGAAGCTAAGAGGACTCAGCAACTGGGCGTACGTGCAACGCAACATGTTCCCCGGCCAAGGGGACGATTCTGATAAAGTCTTCATTTTTAAGATGTCAGAAGTTGGACCCGGTAGTGGTGTCGACCTTGTCCGCCGGATGCAACCTGGAGGCGACCTCTCCAATGCATGGATGATGTTTGACCATGTCAAACAAGTGAAGCCATGGACTACCATGGCGTGCCATGTGTACGACCCTAATTACAGCGCATTCTAACCATTGCATGTTCAGATTTTCAATCTGAAGATACTCAAGCTCAACTTGTCTTCTGGAGGAATCTCAACCACGTCATGGCTAGGCACGGAGTACACAAACTTAAGTTTCAAGGATTTATGGCTGACAGTGCTCAAGCCAACTGGAACGCAGTGCGGATCGTTTACGGCTCTGGAGATCCTTCAATTCCCATGGAAGACCAAGAACGTACTTGTTACTTTCATTGGACGCAATCATTAGAAACTCATACCAAGAAGTACATCGTCCACGAATTGCAAGATCAACATCGGGTCCTCTGTAAGCAATACAAGGATGCTCGTTCATCCGATGAAGCTGAGACCCGGTATTTGGCAATCAGAGCGTGGTGGTCATCCTCAAACGCCACCTCCGAAAATGGCCTCTACCACCTTGACCTATGGCTTTCGTATTGGCATCACCGCTATAGACAGTGGGGTGGATTCATGGAACTGGTAAGTAAATGCTTACTACGGTAATTTTCAAGTTATAGCAATTTCGATTTTACAATTAAGTCGGGATAAATGTAAATTATTATTTCTTTCCAATAAAAATTAAAATAAAAAAATATCTATTTTTAGGAGGCAATTTCGTCAACGAAATAGCCTCTTCCTACACTTTGAGCTTGACATCACTATTTATGTACCTGTCAGGAACAAAAATTATCTCCAGGAAGAGCTATTTGAGATGCCATCCCCGCAACCTTGCGTAATCCATTCATAACAAATGGTTGCAAGCTTCGGGAAATAAGGGTGGTGATCTCTATATGGCAGCTGTTGATGATTACGTTCGTGCTTTCCTTCAAGTTGTGGGTTACTATCAATACACCAAAGGTGGAGCGGGTGGACATGGTCCGTCTAGGGAGGAACTCCGACTTCGCAGTGCACAACGCAAGGCTCATAGAACCGGCGATCCATCAGCTCTCAATAAGGCCGTAATAGAGTTCCCGGAGGCTGATATATTTTGTACTCGCGATGCTCACTTGGAGGGTGCCGAGATTTTTGGTTCGAAGAAACGTAAGCGTGATGTTCCAATCGGAGCGGAAGAGGAAACCCATAGGCCTGACACTATGAATTTCTCGCGTCCCCGAATCGGGAGAAGGGTTACGAGGGGTTGTGCTGAGAGTCTGACAACTATTCACGAGGACGACGAAGACGAAGCACGCCCAATCGAATCTTCCCCATCCGCGGTGCCTCTATTAATCGGGTGTGTGGTATACAAGAGACAAAAGTGAACGAAAACTTATGGCATATTGCTCGATTGAAGGAGCCCTCGGCCCAAGTCTGTTGGGCACAAAGATGCGGTGTGAAGAAGAAATGCGAGTCTCGTATAGTGCAAAACGGGAAGTCCACACCTGCACCAACTTATACCGGAATATGGATGCCTCCAAAAAATGGTCACCGCAAGAAGGTGGAGAAGTTTTATTTCTGCCCCGACGATATTGAGAGGTGTGTGAAGGGCACTCGTCGGAAGTGGGTGGAGCCGTTCTCTCGAACTGAAGATCAACCCCCAATCCCAACAATCTGGCCCGTGAAGATAGGGACAAATCTGACACGTTCGGAGATGGAGGCGTTAGAGAATGCTGGTTTCCGACTCCCTCAGAAGGAGAGACTACCACTCAACCGCACTTTCAACAATGCATCTGCGCCACGGGACCTGTCACATATTCCTGTGCCGGAGAATGCAGATGTCTTCCCAAAATCAAGGAAGTCAAGGAACCTCCGACGCATCTGCAACGTAACTTCTAAGCACACACGGAATATTGATTCCGCCCGTGCGATGCAGGCGAAGATACTAAAGGTCACTATGGTCCCATCGCCAGGAATTGGATGCATTATTTCCATGGAGTCAGATTCGCAATCGATTTATCAACTATCAATAGGTGCATTACCAGATTGCACTTGTCCGGTGTTTAAAAGCACAATTGCAAAATTAGGGCGGAGAGGAGAACCGTATAGACCTTGTAAGCACCTATACTATGTCTTTGTGTTGATATGCAAGTTTGAACCAGATGTAGACCTCTTCATCCATGCGCCTACCCTAAGTTTCAACGAGGTGAAGATGATCATGGAGAGAGGCATCCTTGAGCTCGCCATAGTTTAGATGTCATAGTTTTCCACACTTTATTCCCTATTCGCCCTTAACCCTATACCGTGTTGTGAACACGTCGTGTGACTCAATCTTGCAATATAGCATTAAAAAAAATATATTAGTATCTATGTCCACAAAATTGTTTAAGTAATGTCACACCATAAGTGTCTCCATGTCTTTTGAATGTTGTTGAAGTTTGCCAAATTTCAGAACTTTTTCCCTCATTTCCACGGGTTTGGGTTCCAAATCCACGGTAATAAGTCAGGAATATTCGAATATTCTCTAGAATATTCTGTATAAATTTAGAATTTTTATATTTTTAGTAAAATTTACCAAAAAAATGTTCTCACCACCGCTCTCCAATCTGAAATTCTCCGCTCTACGCTCTACGCTCACGCCCAAGTAACGTCCAGTGATTCGTGAGATCATTCTAAAACAAAGACTGGCACGTCTCAAATTTTTGGAACAGGAGTACGTTTGTATTACTACTGTAGCAAACTGACTGCTATTACCTTGGTCATGATCCAATTCAGAGAAACTCAATTCGATTACGATGGAGAACCGCCCACCTTCACAGCCCTTCGCTGCTCCGATACGCCCGTCCGCTATGCCAGTTGGAGGTAAGTACACCGTATGCTCTTAATTTTTCCAATTTCCTTCATACACAGACAAAAAAGACCTGCAAAAAGACAACACACACTCCGATGCTAAAGTCAGTAAGTGTTCAGTATCGTTGCATACACAAGTTGTGGTCAGTCATATCTTTGAGAATCCAGCGTGTGCTTGGTAAGTGTTCAGTATCGTTGCATACACTGATAGGGATTCGCGATCCACAACCCAACAAAGGCACACTCGTCGATTCGTTGCCCGCTCGCTTGCTAGAGATCCGACAGTGAAACAACTGGCGTTCCAGAAATCTTGAACTTTCAGGAATGAGCTGAGAGCTGAACGACCGCCGATGGCTGCAAGTTGGTCAACCAGAACGTAAGATCCAGTGTAATCGGCAGAAACCTAGCCAGCTACAAACAGAGCAATCACCAACTTTAGTCACTTCTCAAGATGCAGAAATTGGCGCAAAGCTTATGGACGTAAACACACAGTGATCAGAAGAAGTGCTTGGTAAGTGTTCAGTATCGTTGCATACACAAGCTCACGTGCTGTCCTTCTGAAATATGGTTGCACAGGTTCCTTTCACATGCCGAATCATGGAACTCCACGACCAACCGGCCGGAGCAGTCCAATTGGAACAGTCCGGCGTGCGCCTCAGGATGCTGGAACAGTCCCAGGTCCCAGCCAGCAGAAACGTGCACGAAAAGACCGAGGTCCAAATTGGTTGCCAGCGGAGATCGTGGCTCTTATTGCCATCAAACGAGAGATGTACTTTGAGGAATTGGATACTATTGACGGCAGAGATTTGATGACACCGGATACTAGCAAATGGAATAGAGTATCACAACACATTATGCGACTGAATATTTCACCATGTGTACGTGACGGGGCAGCATGCAAGACGAAGTGGAACCAGTTGATACCCGATTACAAAAAGATTGCAGACTATCTCAGTCGTACTGGAAGGAACTCGGCAGAATATTGGGACTTGAATGCAGCAGAGCGTAAAGCGGAAAGCCTACCCCGGCTCTTTGCCCAAGATGTTTACGAATCCATCCGCGAGTGGTATGGTAACCGCCCGCAGATACACCCGCCTCACGTAAGGGATTTGCTCGCACACAATGACAGAAATTACATGCCGGCTCTCCAAGAGAGAACAGACGATACAGAGGAGGTCCTGAGCGAACCAAAAACTGATGATCCAACAGACACACCTCAGCCCGAGGCCGTGGACACAACGGAAGAGTCGTCTCCAGTACTGCGCTCGCCTCGACAGAGTCTTTCTACTCCACCGCAGCCTGCATGCCAAGCAGAACCTCAGGGAAGCCAAGCTCCCCGACCTTTTAACGGCCTCCCTCCAGGTGTGTCCCCCCAAGTGATCAGTTCATCAGAGCAGTCTGAATTTGCGGTACACAGGAGGCCAGGGAATACTGCGGTGAGGAGGAAAAGTTTAACTGGTCACTCTATGATAGCTGAAGCCACAAAAGCTACAGGCGCCATCATGGCTGCTCAGATGCAGGAAATAGCTGACGCCAGCAGAGATTTAGAGCGGTCAAAAATTGATATTCAATTAAAGTTGTTCAGCGAGCAGATGGAATACCAACGGGACAAGGACAGGCGCATGTACGAAAATGCAGTAGTGGCAAACAAGAATGCACGGTTGGCAATAATGAAACAGGGGGAGATGGTGAGCTGTTTGGCTCAACTCTCCACTGTGTTAAGCACCGGCCTCAGCAGGTCAGGAGGAACACCACATTCCGGGACAACAAAGACAGGCCATCAGCCCTTCGGCTCTAACGATGCCCCTCCAACCTTCTCTGAGCCACTGAATTATGATTCCAGCGGCCTTCGAGGGATCATGGATGCTGGCATTGCAGTGCCTCCGGCATTTGCCACAAATGCAGCTGGACAAGGAATACATAATCGACACACTAACTTCGAAGCAGCTACAACTGGAGGACATGGTACCGGTGATCCTGAACTCCAGGCTACTACGACAACAGAAGACACCATCAGTGACATCGAGGCAGTGCAAGCTCCAAGTGCAGGTGCGGCAGACAATCTCCCCCTATGAAAAGGCATGACAGGGACAATCGGTGAGGTGGGAGGCCATGTTCCTGACTTTAGGTCGCACTTCACCAATTATTGAAGATGACAGCGGTTTAGGTCCTTCTGTTCGGCCACTCTGCATGGACAACAATGGGCTTAGATTAGAGTGGAAGTGTGTTGATTAGAATTTCTATTCTAAAAAGCATGTGACCTCACTTGGATGCAGTAAAGGTGATATTCTGCATCACTCCCTCAACAAACTTGCATTGCATGCTTATTACAACGTATCGCATGCCTCTGATAACATGCACCAACAACACTAGTATGATAGAATAACTCAAGTGCAGGAAGATGAAATGCAAAAAAACATAACATGGAAGTGGAATTAAGAATCTTACCTCGTCGCCTAGGGTCCTTGTCGTCGCTGCATGGTTAGGTAAACACCGAGCTCCTGTCGCTTCGCAATACCAGAAGGCGTTGCTGTGCCATCCCTCTGAGCCTCGGGTACTTCTGCTGCCCCCCCCCCCTCCTCATCTTCCACCCCACCATCAAGTCCCTCGCTACGCAGCACGTCCAACAGATTCTCTACTCCCTCGTGCGATTGCCCCATGAGAACATTGTGGAGTATGGCACAACACATAATGACATCAGGCAGAAAAGTTACATGCAAATCAGATTTAACAAGTAACTCCCTGAATGTTTGCTTCAGGATCCCGAAGGCATTCTCCACCATGCAGCGACCTCGCCTGAGCCTTCTGTTGAATAGTGTTTCCGACACACTTAACGGTGCCGGAGTCCTGTGGGGAACCATGAGCCAAGGAAGCAAAGGGTAACCTAGATCTCCAATGATATAAGGAGCAAAACCCCTCACAGCTTGGTTGGGGCCGAGTATATCTTGCTGCATTGCCAAAGAGTAAAGAGACGAACGACGCAACATTCTGGAATCATTACTTGATCCCGGCATACCTAAGTACAGGTCGAGGAATCGTTTCTCACTATTAACTACTGCTTGGCAGTTGATCGTGTATCCCCCGTTCTTGAAATAATAGTAATCGGCGGCGCCGTAGGCTGGCTTAGAAATAGTCACATGCACGCCATCAATTGCGCCAACGACACCAGGAAGACCACACATCTGGAAGAACTTAGACTCCATGTCAAGTAGCCTGTTTCCTGAGGGCCAAAGGATCTCGTGACGTAATGTGTCGTTGACAGCGTGTACAACATCTCGAAGGACCAGGGACACGGTGCTCCGCCCAATAGCAAACATTTCGCTACACACTGTCAAGTTTGCTCCATGAGCAAGCTTGAACAGTGTGCACGCTACGTTGATGAGCACCGGAATGGCCAATCTATACCTAGTGTTCTCTCTCTATACATGGGGTTTTAGTAACTCTGAAAGAGCAATCACAGCAGGTTTTGTCATACGAAACATTTGCACCCACCTGGAATTGTCATACTGCTCGAGGAGGAACCTCGAGAACCAAGTCGTGGACCTAGGCTTCACCCAGAATTCCACCTCTTCGTCTACGAAATTCAAGGCTAAGCACAGGCGGAAGTGATGCAAAGTAGCTCCCATGTCACTCTGGGCGTCAACGTATCCAGCGTTTAGGTTCTCGGCAATGGCCACGAAGGGGTCCTCTTCGTCCTCGTCTGTTTCCAGCAGCATTGGCCTCATGGGAATTTCGACATTGTTTAGGATTAAAACCAACAACCAGATACTGAAAGCAATGTGAGTCCACTGATCAGGTACGAGATCCATCGTATCAGATTGGGAAGCAGACGAACTTCCGATGACTGTAAACGATAGTCCTGACAAGGAAAACAAAAAACAGAAACCATAAAAAAAACGATTGGATTGGCAACAACATCCGAATGCATTTCAGTTGATCACGGACAACGATTGGTTTGGGTGCACCATGACCGATCAATGAGAGACGAATTGGACACAAAAATCATGAGAATTCTGAGTGTGAGAATTATGAACGAGGCTCCCATCTCAATTGAAATTGCACGATGCATTCATGCAAAAATTTTAAAAAACAACAAGAAAAAACATTTACTGTACAACATATTAACGTACCTGACGCCAGGAAGAGCTCGAAATTTTGCCTCGTCCGTCGCCTTCTGTACCGCACCTACGCTTCCTTCAAGCTGTAATGCCGTCCGATGAGTCGAGAAGCTCGGACTCCATTGAAACCGAAAAGCTAAAACCCTAAAACAATCCCCCAGCGGAGTGTTTCTTTCGCGCCCACAAATACAATCTACGAAACTTGCTCTATAGAATTCCGATATGCTCCTTCACTAAAACGTAGCAGAGAACCTGAGAGCTTCTCTGACACTCAGCGAAACTGGAGAACGAACACAATGAGCAAAGAAAAACAACCACAAAGCAGGAAGAAAAGAGAACCTCTGAGAGAGCATGCAGGACATGAAATGTTGCAACACGAAAGCACGAAGTTGTCCCCCTCCTGGTGTGACCGGGGGGTTCTTACGTAATTAGATAGTGGACAGTCACACCCAAAAGTCGATAAGACTGGGCTCATATGTGAACACTCACTTCAGTTTTGTCGTCCGTATTATACGGAGTGGGTAAAGATACGGACCCCACCGTCACTGCAGATACGGTACACCATCGGGGGGGGTCTTTACTCCCATTATTAAAAATTACATAAGGCCAGGTGTGTAGGTACCTTAATTATGGACTTATTTCGAACTTATGGACTTTTTGCAACTAATGAAGAACCTTAGTTTTATCGGCGGCCAGCCGACACATCCCCACATCTGCGACTTTCAAAAGGTCACAACTCACTCAAATTTTGTCCAAATCAAACATATGAGGTGTTTTTTGACATCTACATTTTCTGTAGATATCAGAAAACACCTCATATGTTTAATTTGGACAAAAATTGACTGAGTTATGACCTTTCAAAGATTACGGATGGAGTCTCAAGGTTATATCGGCGGACAGCCGACATTATTTCTGGACTATGAATTTGTCCATAATTAGTTAAATATCAGATATTTGATTTATATGGCAATAAAATTTGTATTGAATAAAAGTAATTTTTGTAAAAGCATCTTCTTATCCTCAAGTAAAGATTTTTTATTTAATCTTATTTGACCCTTATGATGCTATGTGTTTTTGGCAAATGACACTAAGAACTTACATCCCCAAAATACTAAATGCCCTTCACAATGTATTAAGACATTAGGCTTGTTCCTAAAGTTTGCAATTTGGGCATTAAAGAAAAATGCGTAATTTAAACTAGAAAACACATGAACATCATCACATTTTCTCTTTTTAGTTGTTAAACATCAACATGCCATAAGTAGTACGAAGTAAATAACATCTTCCGGACCATGATAATAAGATTAAATGAATCATCAATCAATTTGCAAAAGTAACTTAAGTATGGTTTAAATTTTAGATGAATAAAGAGATCTTAATCCCTAGATATCCTTGATGCGAAATTGCCTAAATTCTCCATACATGTAAAGCCTCAATGGAAGCAATGTTTAGAAGATCGAACCGTAGGAACTTAAAGTTAACTTGAGTTTTTAGTCACTGGAAAAATTTAAACCGTTGATTCTTTTCCATTAGTGAGATCGTAATATTTGTGCGGGAACCGTCCCCAAATAGTGTAATCTGGATCTTGAAAAACTTTAAGGGGGGGAGTTGTGAAGAAATTCAAAATGGTTGTTGGAATAAATTAGAATAGGGTTAGGGTTAAGAGGAGTGGCCGCCATCCTTAGCTCCCCACCAAGGTGGCTTCGGAGTTCGGACGCCCAGGCCGTCGAAAAAAAAAAAAAAAAAAAAAAAAAAAAAAAAAAAAAAAAACAGGAATTCGGTCGGGCCGTTTGATCGGTCGGCCAGACCATCAGCCATTTAAAAAATATATATTAAATTATATTTTTTTCCTCCTTGGATTCCGGTTGCGCCATCCGACGGATCGGTCAGCCGGCAACCACTTAGATCGCGTCCGACCGGTCAGTTGGCCGTCATCAATTTGACGGTCGTGGGCCTCCGATTAAAATCTAATGGTCACCACAACCTTCGGCCGGCTCGAGCGGGGGCCGGTCGGAGCAAATTTTCTCAATCGCTCTGAAGAAGATAAGATTTGAACAACTTAGATGCGAGCTCCAAAAATATCTAAAGGTTGAAAATTTTACTACTATTGTAGTAAATCCAATTTACCCCCCGGATGGACGTCCGAATGTCCGTCCAAAATAACTCAAAAGACGTCCATTTTGACATCCCTGCATGGGGCCCTTCTTCCATACTTTTCCTTTAACAAGTGAGTCTTTGTTGACGAAACAAAGTCATGGATAGTTGAGAGAAAGTACACCAAGTTTTCACAATTTATGAAGCAATGAAAATCTTTTGCTAGAGCCTTGCAGCCAAGTCTGCAAGTTCATAGAGAAATCAACAATGACCAACTGTTATAAACTTGAATCAATTAGCCCTGTGCCCACTTACATCACTCATGAGATTTTATTGATTACATGAGAAGGTGTTTGATTAGCTCCTTAACAAAGTTAACACTAAGGACTCCTTAAAAGTTTTGAAATTGAAATATAAACACAAATGGGAATTACGTCCAAAACAAAAGAAAAATTCAGCTATGCAAGAGCAACATGATAAACTGCACAAAACCAAAGAAAAATTCCAAAATAAATGACTTTTTCGGGTCTGGGCAGCTGTTGAAGCTGGGCAAGCACCATGAAATATATGAAAGCCTAAGTTACGGGTTTACGGAAACCAGGGCAAGAACCAGGCCAAGAACCAGGGCAAGAGCCAGGGCAAGAACCAGGGCAAGAACCAGGGCAAGAACCAGAGCAAGAACCACGGCGAATGGGAGAGTTATCTTTTTTAGCATTCACTAATGTGTAACACGCGGTGTCGCGATGCATGCCTGTTACAGTAGAGCGCCAACTTAGATTGTAAATTTACGAATTTCTCTGCGATTTACATGGAATTGGAGGCCGTCTCATACGGAAGGAAGTAGCACACCTTCAATTAAGTTAAGCAGCTTCTCGCCTGTGTGGTTTTCTCGCGTAATTTCGGGAAGGTACACTCACAACAATCAGACTGGTGACCGATCAATTCAGAATCGAGAATGGATGGTATAAAACCCAACAACAAAATGCAAGCTTAGGGTTCAGTACTGGGAGTCTGCCAGAAATCTCAGATCGAGATCCTTGCACAAAGCTCAGACGGAGACGGACTTGACGATTACTTTTCATGAAGGAGGAGCTGAGGGTGTAAATGCGGTGATGTGTAGCTAATTTGATCCGGCAATGCAGCATATTGGACCCCCGGATAGGATCGAAAAGCAGCAGATCAAGATTTTCGATCTTTGTAAGTTAACTTACAGCACTGTGTGCTTCGAGCTGGTGACCTTTTCGTACAGTTCAGAGATGAGCTTTTCCGGATTAATCATGTTGCATGATTGCTGTACGATTCTGTACATCATTGCAGACGCCTTCATTCTTCGTTCCTTTAACTTTTCTGACACGAATGGAAACGTCCGACCACTACAATCGTAAAGCGAACTTTGGGTCAATAAATTCCCTTCTTCTCGTTGATTGAGAATGTTTTCATTGTGGCAGAGCGAGAAGGAAACTCTGTTCTGCCATGGATCCTTTGGAATCGCTAGGACACTAGCACACGATGAGCGGTCCTCTGAGGGAGCGATCCAGGTCGAGTGCCAGGATGCAGATTATTCAAGCATGGTAAAAATTCAACAGGGAAGTTGAGATGGCTTTCAACATTGTGTGCCGTGCAATTGGAGTTTGGATGCTCCTAGCATGTAGCATAGGACTGGTCGTCGTCTCATTCGTATACATCGACGTCAGTACACTCTCCAACACTAGGAAGGTGTTGAGCAGTTTAGTTTCCAGTCCCTTGAGCAGCTCCAGTGAGGGCGGTGATAATGATATAGCTGAACTGGAGCCCGCGAAGGATCTCAGAAACGAAACGGTGGGATCCGGGACTTTGACGGCCGACTCACCGGAGACTGTAGGGAGTAGTAGATCTGTGTCTGGTTGTGATATCTCACAGGGGAAATGGGTGTATGACGAGACGTATCCTTTGTATGAATCGACGAATTGTCCGTTTATGGATGGAGGTTTTCGGTGTGGAGAAAATGGACGACCTGACTCCAATTTCACCAAATTCCGCTGGCAACCTCGTGACTGTGACTTACCCAGGTGACTCCCATATCCATGTACTTGTTCAAAGCATTAGGGTTCCATCATTGAATTCTATGTTGTTTCTTCCTTGCGAGTGGTACACACATGGAATCTCTTCTCATTCGTAGGCTGGCTGTCTAATTCACATTCTTCCCACCTTCTGTTCACATTCTTCGATTCAGAACTAAACAGGAGCCTCTGTCAGAGTTCCCTAATGACCAGATCATCTGCTTAGGGTAACTTTTTGAACAAATTGGATTGCAAGGGATATGTAAGCTTTATGTGTCGTTAACAAGGCGTAAGATGATTGTGCTTAGCCATGTAGGAGCTAACTCTTGCTTTCTTTGATTAACTCTCTGCTGCAAGATCCACCGTCTTTCCTTTCATTGCACCTTCGTTCATTCTAAATCACCGGTTTCTTTCCTCGGGTCAATATAGATTGACTGAGAATGAGGTTTGCTAAGTGCTTGGATGATGCGTGCCAGATTCGATGCAGTGGCGATGTTGGAAAGGTTGCGAGACCAGCGGGTGGCGTTCGTGGGCGACTCACTGGGGAGGAATCAGTGGGAATCGATGCTATGCATGCTAGCGGAGGGAGTAGCGAACAAGTCACGGATCTACGAGACGAATGGGGAGCCCATCACGAAGCACACGGGCCACTTGGTGTTCCGGTTTCAGGATTACAATCTCACCGTGGAGTATTACAGGGAGCCGTTTCTTGTTCCACAAACTCGATCTCCCCCGAATTCTCCGACCAATGTGACCACCGTTCTGGTTCTCGACCAGCTCGCCTGGACTGTGAAATACTGGTCGACGGCTAATATTCTGGTGTTCAATACTGGCCACTGGTGGCTGTGGGAGAGAACCCTGGGCGGGTGAGTGTCTCTCCTTCTTATTTAGGATTTAGGGTTTTTGTGCTTCACCCTTAGTTTGAGAATCGCAACCGTAATGGATCTTTGTCGAAAATTGTTGTATTGTATCTTGTCTATTGATTGGATTCGGTTGTATGGAATTTGACATGTATTGAGTCAAAGTTGATGCAACATTTTTTGTTCCGAGTCAACTAGAATGAAGTTAGAAAGTGTCTAAAGTAGCTAGGGTTTAGGGTTTTAGTGAGTGTCTCATTGTTCAATACTTTGAAGTTCCACATGTTAATATTGACAATGATGGGATGCTCAAGAGAGTAGTATTTCAAATCATTGTGGTATAGTAGAGTGGTCTAAAATGGAGCGGGTCCCATAATAGAGCTTTAGTAATCTTCATTGAGAGGTACTTAACAACTTTCTCATGCAATAACACCATGTACTCACTGCAAACATTATTCTAGGGTGTCACTTTAGGGCACCATTTTAGAAATAATGTTTTCCAACTTCAAAAATTAGTAATTCATTGTAGAAGAGTCCAAAAGTGATGATTTCACTTGCTCTATCTTTCTACTTATTTTCCCCATGCACAAAAATTGCTTGTACTAGTAACATCCCTGTAGATTTCCTTTCTATTGATTTTCCCTATACACAAAAATTGCTTGTACTAGTAATATTCTTGTAGATTTCCTGTGCTGGAAAATGAGCCATTATTGAACACTTTACTATATGTGTTTATTGACATGATGAATTTGTATTTGCAGGGGTGGTGGGTTTCAAATAGGGAAGAATGTGACAAATCATAGTCTAATGGAGGGGTTCCAAATAGCAATGAATACCTGGGCATCATGGACGGAAGACAATATTAACCCAAATACGACTCAAGCGTTCTTCCGAAGTTACTCTCCAAGACATTTCGTGTAAGTTTGATACCAATGCTCATGCCCTTGATATAAAACTGGAATGAATATTATGGTTCGAACAACATGATGTACACGTTTTGGAAAATACTCATAATCTTTACAAGTTCATTCTTTTACAGTGAAAAATTGCTTGCAGATTTTCATAATCTTAGAGCTTCCCAATGTATCGAACATGGAAGCCACGTGCTACACTAAACAGCACTAGAGATTGGTTGAAGAAAGAAGTGAAGTCGATACATGCTCCACACGAGATGGTGTTACTTTGTGTATGAGAAATTGCTGATGCTCAAGAGGTTGAATGTGCAGAGGAGGAGATTGGGATAGTGGAGGTCGTTGTGATGGAGAGCCCCTAGGCGAGGTAGCGCCAGACGAAGAGACAAGGCCATGGACGAACAAGTACATTGTGGATGCCATCAAGCAGAAGGTGAGATCCAAGAGGGGGTCTGTGGAGTTCCTCAACATCACGGCGTCCACGAGTTACAGGGCTGATGGACACCCCGGCACCTACAATGATGCAAAGCAGCCTGGTAGTCAGGACTGCAGCCACTTCTGTTTGCCTGGCGTCCCCGACTCCTGGAACGAGTTGCTCTTTGCCTCTTTACTGGCCAAGGGCCAACCACCTTTCATGCACTAAGTAAGGTGGGATGCTCAGAAATTGTGTAAATTTTGCATACGGACCATGTGGCTATGCAATCGAGTTTTTGATTCCATAGCCTGCAAGAGATTGGTTCAGGAGGATTAACAAGTTTTGAATATGAAGTAGGAGTACAAAAAACATTGTAGATGTTGAGTTTGTTGAATTTTGCCCATAAACCCTAGATTGATACACCTTGATTCTTCAGAGTGCGGCTCTTAAACCAGCATGGTTTTTCGCACCTCCACCATAAGTGCTCAATATAGCATTCTTACAAGAATGATATCTCCCCATAGTTCTGGGTCATGAAGTTACTCTTTATTGCGTTGAACCAAGAATTTCAGATGCATGGAGCTGAGCTGCTGAAGGTTTATTGAAAGTATGGGAATGTGGGAGTGATCGAGTGCTGGTTGCAAATGCTGATGTTCATCATGTGGCTCAAGAACATCTCGAGAAGAGGTTCAGTTGGTGTAGATATATCAATCTGTTCATCTGTGATTCTTTGTAATATTTGTGTTTTTTGTATTTCCTTCACTTAGCAAGTAGGTTTTAAGAATAAGGGCAATTGTGGCTAGCTGTGATGAGATATTATGCATGTGGTATTGATGTATGAGAGAAGTAGTGGTACTTAGCCAAATGAATCTGCCAAATTTTTGAATTCAATTAATGGAGGCTTGGGCTATTTTTTGGAGTTTCATCTTCTACGTATTTCCACAGCAATAGCTTCATCTTCTCCAAGCTGCAATGCTCACCAATTTCCTGCTCGTTTTCCACTGCTCCTACTACTCCGTTCCGTAGCATTTTGGCACTTGTGTGCATGCATTATTTTTCCGTGCGCAATTTCAAGGGTTGGTATCAGGCTATGGCAATTTACTAGGTTGTTGAGCATGACTAAAGAGAAGGGGTTGTGGCTATGGTGCATTGTCACAACTTCGTGTGGCCTTGGGGCCAAGGATATACCTGAAACAAAAGGCCACGCCCATTGACAATGGCCAGTGGGGTGTGGGTAACTGACCTACCTGAAGGTGTTCAAGATGCCATTAAAACATTCAATCTTTGCATCAGTTAATTTATTAGAACGGTAATTCTCAATCCATGTGTAATAATTAAATACACAAAATTTATTATTCAAGGCATGTAGTTTAGTTTGTTTTGTTTTGAATGTGACATTGTAATCTCGGGCACCGCCGGTCGGATCTGGGCGCATGAGGTGTCATTAAAAGTGGGTTTGTTGTGGAGTTGAGAAAAACAACCAAAGTGCGAAACGGGTCGACGAATCCCGAGAAGTTTAATTTCTAAGTAATTATAGCCCCCAAATTACAAAAAATTACAAAAAAACGACCTTATTTTAGATCTAGTAGGAACCACAAGAAGAACAAAGTATTTAAGTGTGCGTGGCAACAACGGAGGGACATACTAGTAGCTATTTAAGCCACGAAAAAAGTTTCAAAATTTTGAATCTAATTTGAATTATGTTTATAGAATTACCTAGTTTTAGTAACTTCTTAATACAGATGTGGTTATTTGAGTTGGGGAAAGATTGTTAACTTGAGACTTATGGCAATTTTATATATATATAAAATTTTATTTTTATTATTTTTTATTATTTTTTTTTTTTTTCAAATTTTTTCTAAAAAAAAATCTCATGAAAAGCATAATATTTCTTAATAAAAATCAAGGATTCTTCATTTCTGTCCTACAACCTCAATTTAACATATTTTAGCGAATTGGTAAAATGTGGATAATTTACTAATATTGAAAACAATGCTCTTGGTAGATAGTTTTGTCAAGATTAAAAGCTAAAATCTTCAAAAAATTATGATGATGTGAAACTAATCTACCTATTTAGTCCCTAAATGGTTTCAGTAAGTTAAAGAGAAAAGAACACATTCTCAAAAATAGTGTCGCAAATTGATACAAAGGTAAATAATTCTGAGCTGTAAAATCTTGTCGTAGACATATTGCACATCATGTGGTTCAAAGTTTGAGTCATGTGGCCTAAGGGATTGCAAAAATATGATGTATTAGTACTAAAAAACATCTGAAAATTTCAACAATTTCACTTTGAAGTGAAGATGCTACCAATATACTTGTTGCGATCAAAAAATCACCAACAACAAAGATGTTTAGCTTCATCTTCGCAATACCCTAATTTTGTAGTCCAAAATATACAGCAAACACCACATTACAACAGCTGGTACTCTTCTCCTTTGTCGTACCCTAGAGACTACAGTTTTGTAGCCATTGTCCACCCAATCTCTTTGTCGCCGCCCTAATTACTTCCAACTCTTTTTCTTTTAGTAAGCCTTACTTGGTAGCGGAATCATGGCTGATGGCACACTTCGTTGGTAGGAACCGACCTGAACTTACTTAACAGTGCACATTCAATAACATCACTTCTAGTCAAGGTGTTCAATCCACCTTGAATCCCCTAATACGTTACCCCGAACTTTCACAAAATACATGAGCATGCCACTAGGTGGCACGAGGCGGCCTTCGTCAAGTGTCCAAACTCCCAGGGATTCTACTACTCACCCCTGGAGCCAACCACCCTTGCATGTTGTTCAATTACCTACTAGTCTCCTTTTACTCATGTTTATCATTCCATTCATGACACTGCTAGAAACCGGAACTACTTTTCACGGGGACTAATTTGGAGCGAGACACTTTTCCAACCTAATGTTTCAGGATGCAAACAAGCATCTCTAAATGCTCAAGATGTAAGAGAGAGGTCCCATTCCAACCCTCACCCCTTCGGGCCACCCTCACTCTCCTTGGAACTATATGGAAGTTACACCCCGCTCCAATTTCCACCATTGAGCGCTTGAAGGTTGGAGGCGGCTATCTGGCGGCCATTGGGGCGGAGCTTAAGCTCTCTCGCTGTCGGCCAATGGCGGGCCCGGCGAGGAGACAATTGAGGATGACCTATATCAAGGCATAAAAGGTACAGATGAACACAAAGACGAAATTACATAAACATACTTGCTTGTACTGCATGAATTTGAATGAATAATTTTGTTAACATCAATCATCTTTTTCTAATAGTTTATGTGCATGAAGCTTATGATATTCTATAATCCCTAAAGTGAGGCATGTCAACAACATGCTCAAGTATGCTTGAATACGTATTTTGTTATAATGGAAATATTGAATGATTTTGAGAAAATATAGTTTAGATCGAGTCGAGCTAAATGGACCCATAGATTGGGTACTTCACTGAAACTGAACAAAACAACCAATCAACGATATTTTTAAATGGCCATATCGTACTCAAATTTTGCCCAACTTTAGCAAATGAGGTGTTAATGGACATCTACAAAAAGAGTAGATGTCAAAAACACTTCATATCCCAATTTGGACGCAATTTTAGTAAGACATGACCATTTAAAAACTCTCGGTGATGGATTATTTTGTCCAGTTTCAGTGATGTACCCAATCTATAAGTATACTCAGCTCAACTTAAGCTAAACTGTCATCAAAGTGAGAATTTGAAAATTCCCATTATAACGACATACATGTTCATCATAGACTACTAAATTCGCCATACCCAATTCAATACGTAATGTGCGACATTTCGTAATACTTTAAGCTGTAATTTCATTACACAAGTGTTATCCCTCTAAATTGCTGATTAAACTCAATTCCGTTAAAATGGCACTATGCCATGTGCCATTTTGTCACACCAAATCTTACATATGTGCTCACATGGAATGGTGTATTCTTTAATATCACAATTTTTAAAATAATATCACTCCCTAATATACATTGTCACTCATTTTCCATAATATCTTCTTCAAATTCTCTTATATCACATGGTTTTTGAACTACAATTCAGAAAGTTGAGGTGTGCCATTTTAGCAACATAACGCCATTTTAACGGAATTGAGGATCTGATACTTCAATTGCACAAAATGGTACGAGGTGCATGATCCCCTCGTTAGTTTTCAATAAAATGAATACTCCCATCTTACTGTGAATATTCATCTTAACGCGCAAATATATCGAAGCTGATTCTGGAATCAATCACAACATTTAGAGGCTACAGACACGAACTCAGACCCAGTTACAGACACAACATAGATGCCACAACAGAAAGCTGGTACTGGACTAAGCATGACGGCGGTAGCTGTCGGGTGTAACTAGCATGATGGCAGGAAGCTGTGCTACTAGCTGGCTCGTATACGTGTAGTAAGTCAATCGTGTACAAGAAAGGAATATCCTGCAACACTCCCACTCACGATTGACTTACTGTTCAGGAAGCCGAGAAGTTAGCCACTGCCATAGTCATCGATGGAGTCGCATGGTGTAGCCGTGAGGCCAAGCAGACTAGTGAGACAGTGGAACCTATCTCGAGGCAGAGGCTTCGTCAGAAGGTCAGCAACATTGTCAGTCGTTGGAACGTAAGCAACTTGTAACCGCTGCTGCTGAAAGTGGTCCCTGATAACGTGATATTTGATGTCCACGTGCTTGGTTCTTCGATGGAACTCGGGATTTCTCACCAGTCGAATCGCGGCCTGGTTGTCACTGTGGAGGAGAGTGGGAGTCGACTAGGGATAGCCAAGATCTTGCATGAGTTGTCTCATCCAGACAAGTTCCTGCGACGCCAAGTGGGCAGCAATATATTCCGCTTCAGTCGTGGATGCCGTAGTAGCGCCTTGCTTTCGGCTGCCCCATGCAACTGGACCACCATTCAATGTGATGACGAAACCGGACCGAGATTTCCTGTCATCAAGGTCACCTCCGTAATCTACATCGCAGTAAGCATGGAGGATGTTAGTCTCATCAGTTGCTGAATAGGTAATGCGCAAGTCGGAGGTGCCCTGCAGATACTTCAGGATCCGCTTTGCTCCCGAGATGTGACTGATCTTCGGGTTCCTGGTGAACTTGGAAGCATGCCCAGTCGCGTAAGTAATGTCGATGCGGCTTCCTTGACTTGCGAAGTGAAGACCGCCAAGTATTTCAACATACGGAAAAGTCGGATCTGTGGCCTCGTCAATTGTGGACATAAAGTTCATTGACCCATGTGGGTCAGCAGGAACCGAGAGAGGCGCGCAGGTGTCGAAGTTGTACTCGGCCAGCTTGCGTCGGATATAGCGGCTTTGATCAATTTGCAGGATGCGCCGGCTCCTATTCCTGGAGATATGGAGTCCAACGTACACTTCGGCATCTCCAGTTGTGATGCTAAAAATGCCCTTCATCGAGTCAAGCACGGTGTTAATACGTGCCAGATCACAACAGCAGATGATTCCATCATCCACAAAAAGTGTGAGAAAAAGGCGACTTGCACCAGTCCCGATGTAAATGCAAGGGTCAGCCTGACTAGGAGTTAACTCATGCTGGATGAGAAATTCGTGGAACCTCTTGTTCCAAACATGAGAGGCTTGCTTAAGCCCGTACAGTGCTTTATGGAGCTTGCAGACGAGAGTCGGATTGTCGTGGTCGATAAATCCTTTCGGCTGGACCATGTAAATGTCCTCCTCAATCGCTCCGTGAAGAAATGTTGTTTCAACGTCAAACTGTAGCACATGCATGTCCTCAACGCTAGCAATGGAGAGTATAGTTCTTATGGAATCGAACTTCACCACTGGTGAAAAAGTCTCAGAGTAGTCTATTCCTTCTCGCTGCGAGAAACCCTTTGCTACCAAGCGCGCCTTGTACCTGCTCACAGACCCGTCGGTGGCGTACTTGGTCCGGTACACCCACTTGTTCTGGATCGCCCTTCGTCCTGCAGGCAGCTCAGTCAGCACCCAAGTGCAATTGGCAAGGAGTGACGCATGCTCACGTTGCATGGCATCCTGCCAGTGTATGGCATCTGGAGACTGTGTAGCTTCATGATAGAACTGTGGGTCCAGTGGTACCGGTGGTAACCCCGCTTGGGCCATCGCAACGAACGAGCTTGTAGGATGCAGGTACTCCCACTCGCCTAGTCGATTGGGCGGTCTCCGCTCGCGTTGCGGCTGAGGGAGTGGCGCTCTTTCACCGTCAGGCACTTCGGAGCAGATGTCGATGCACATTCTCTGATCAGGCTCTCCCACCGGCTGTCCAAGCTCTACTGGTGCCGTTTCTGACTGGAGCTTGTCCCGACTCCCACTGATCGTTAACTCCACTTGAGATCGAGGCAATTTTTGACCGTCTGCAAGTTCCAGTCCCAACTGGATTTCGGAAGAGAACGAGTCAAAGTTTTCATCGGCAAGCGTAACTTGCTCCCAAGTCGCAAGTGTGCTGTCGCAGATGGTGCGAAAGCCGCCAAAGATTTCTTCAGGTTCTTCGCCTTCTGAGCCAGACGTTCCAGCATTAGCGATCACCCGACCATCTTTATCATTGGCAGTTGTACTGGAGTTATGAACTGGGTCACTCGAAGGTGGATCATCACTGGTATCGTCCGGTGGCGGTAATGTTTCCTGCTCATTGTTGGACCTCGAAAGAGGCATCATGTCAACCACAACAGTGGCCGGGTGTGGGTGATAGGCAGCAGGAGGTGGAACCGCATGTGGCACCAAACGCCCAAGAAACGGTGGAGGCATGGAGCTTTCTAGTAACGGAGCCTGTGAGGGTGTGCGTACTGGTGCCTGAGCAGGCGTAGCAGCATAGACGCCAATGAGTACGCTGGACTCGTCAAAGATGACATCTCTCGATTCTACAATCTTTCGCGAGCCATTCACCCAGACTCTGTAAGCCTTGCTTTGGCGACTGTACCCCATGAATATTCCTCGAGTGCTCTTAGGATCAAGCTTTGTACGCAGCTCTTTTGGTACAAAGACGAAGGCATCAGCGCCAAAGATTCTCATGTGTGATACAGAGGGCCTCACTCCGTGCCACTGCTCGAAAGGTGTCAGTCCATCCAGCATTCGAGTCCCTGACCTGTTCAAATAGTACACCGCAGTGTGTAGGGCCTCACCCCAGAATCTTTGATGGACATTGGCACTGTAGATCATGCTTCTGACGGATTCCATGATCGTTCTATTATCCCGTTCCGCCACCCCGTTCTGCTCCGGAGTGTAGACAGTGGTAAGCTCCTGCACAATGCCTTGTTGGCGACAAAAGTCCCGAAAAGCCAGGCTGGTAAATTCGGAGCCACGATCCGATCAAGCTCGACCCTCTTCTTGACTGAGTCTCCCGTCGAACTTGGTTGACAAAGTCTTTGAAGCAGCTCAAAGCGTCAGACTTCCTCTGGAGAAGTTCAACGACGCGAAAGCCTGTAGCATCATCTTTAAAAAGAATGAAGTACTTGGCTCCGTTGACTGTGCCGTGCTCATTGGCCCACAGATGTCAGTGTGCACAAGAGCACATGTAACACTCGCTTTCTGGCGTTCCTCATTGAATGGGAAACCGCGCCGTTGATTCTTGCCATAAGCGCATCCACTGCAGAACTGGTGTGTTCCAGGCTTTCCCGTGAGAGCAAGTCCTTCAACGGTCTGATGAGATGCCATCTTCTTGATCATGTCAAAATGAACATGACCCAATCTCTTGTGCCAAGTATCTAGCGATTGAATGTCGTCCTTCTTGGTCGACACACCAAAACTTCCCACGTGAAATGCTACAGCTCGGCTGGGTGTCTGAGGAGTGATCGACAATTTGTAAAGTTTGTTAACTAGTGTGCCTCGCATGACAATCTGTCCTGATTGAGTCACGAGGCGGCATAAGGACTTTGACGTGATTGTATCGATGTTCTTCTGAGCTGCTTTCTGAGAAGAAAACAGACTGGTTCCCAAGGTAGGAACATAAAGAACCTCTGTGAGTATGGCTAGCTCTTCGGTGTTGCCTAGATGAACACGAATGTTGATGTTGCCTGTGCCAACCACTTCCAAGAAGATGCCGCCGACTCCCTGAACGGTGCGCTTCTCGCAGCTGATGTCTGTGAAGGTCGAGAAGTGGCTCCTAATGTTCGTCATGTGGTCTGTGCATCCGCTGTCCAGGTACCAAGATGAGCAGTCGGCAGCCGTAAGCGCTGTCATGTAGGCTCGATGGCTGGATGGTGCCGGTAGCTGAGACACTTGCTCCATATTTGACTTATGCTCTTCAAGCAGTTCGGATGAGTCGCCTGGGCTATCGTTGGAAGGGCACTCTCGAGCCCAGTGGCCCAACTTGCCGCACTTCCAGCAAGTTGTCACCTTCTTTCGCTCATGGATCTCCCTTCGGCGCTCCTGACGTTGTTCAAACGTAAGCGCTGGACCACCACCACCTTGTGCCTGTGACGAGCTGAAACTGCCGGTGCCGTTCGGTCGCTTGTTATAGGCCGCTGCATATGCCACTACGACCTTCTCTTCCTCCTTATCTTTGTTCTTTAGTCTGATCTCATGGCGCAGTAGACGGATGGTGAGGTTGCTGAGAGTCCTCGATGCATCATCGACGTTGTCCCATGCAGACAGGAAGGCGCTGTAGCGGCTGGCCGGCAGGTTTGCAAGAACCTTCGCTATCAAGCTTGCTTCGGTGATGGAGTTGTCACCTGTGTTAATTAGCGAGCTTTTTATCAATTCAAGTTTACCCATGAAGGATGCTATGGTATCTGTGCCTTCCATTCTACATTCATAAAATCGCTGCTGAATATGATGCACTGACTCATGTGCAGATTGATCATGTAATAGCTTCAGTTTATCCCAGATTTCTTTGGACGTAGTACAATTCATGAGAGTTTCTAAGACAGACTCATCTACTGCTTTGCAAAGCAAGGAAATGCACTGATTATCCTTTTTAATCCAATCTGCTTGCCGAGCGACATCTGTCGGTAGCGGTACTGTTCCATCGACAATCCCCATGAGATCCTGCCCAAGCAAGATGGCTCGGAGCTGGAACTTCCAGAGGTGGAAGTTCAGTCCATTGTAGCTCTTGACGTTACGTAACTCAGCGTTTGTATCCATTCTTGAGAAAGAAATAAGGGGTCACTTCTCAACTGACAAAGACTGACAACAACTCTATCGACACTGCCACTGTAGACTTAATGCTTTTTGGAAGGTTCACATGCTTTTGATTCCCAAATGCTGAAGAAAAAAAAACGTGATAAATGACGGTATGATGAGCTATACTGCTATTTCGAACCAAATCAGAGTAAAAAGAAATCGTGGGCCCATAACCTTTAGAGGCTACAGACACAAACTCAGACCCAGTTACAGACACGAATTCAGATCCAACCAAATGCTTCCCATATTCGATGCACACACTGATTGCCAAATGCCTTGACACAATCTTTACTTAAGCCTGAAAAGCTGAAACAGAAGAGATGCTCTCCGCTAACACATGCACACATACACTCAGCACATGTACAAGATGCCTGGTGCAGTATACATACTCCAACGGGAGAGAGAAAAGCATCATTAGCGCTACAGGAAGAGAAAAGCATCATAGATGCCACAACAGAAAGCTGGTACTGGACTAAGCATGACGGCGGTAGCTGTCGGGTGTAACTAGCATGATGGCAGGGAGCTGTGCTACTAGCTGGCTCGTATACGTGATCGTATACGTATAGTAAGTCAATCGTGTACAAGAAAGGAATATCCTGCAACACAACATACAAAATCTGAAAATAGCACAACGTCAAGCCATCGCTAATCCAAGACCATCCCAACGTAAAAGTACAACCCACTCCATGGTCAACGATCGGCGCCTCTCCGCTCTATCTATTGACCAGTAGTTAACAGATAAACAGAGAGAGGTATTGCTGCCAAAAAGCTATGAACACCATATTCGCTTAATTGGGACTATTCCTTAAATTTGGGACTAAATTTATATTGAAATTCATAGTAAAAGAGTTATAAAATTGCTAGTTGTTCGAACTCTCACCCTATAAAATGCGACATTGTCAATACTTATCTAGTTACTATTATGATTCGGAAATTTAAACCGGAAACCGTAAAACAAAAATAAAGACGATGTGCGTTCGCGCTTGTAATTCCACCACTGGGCTTTTCGCAGTAACCATGTGTAGGGTTTAACTTAACATTTGCAACGCGCGGTACCTACCTCCCTTTAGACAATTTCAGGCATGATTGATATGGGGCCAATAAACGTTCTCCCAAAAACTGCTCTTGCAATTGGGCACCCTTGCAACGGAAATAACTTAAAAGGCGATATTCGTTACATTGAGACGATTTGGAGTCATATTCGATCCGGGGATAAAGAAAAAAGGTTCAACATGTTCAATATATAGTGCACATATTGTCTCAATGTAACGAATATGACCATTTAAAGTGTACAAAAGCTACTCTTTCCAATGACATTGCAGAAGATGAAGTTGATAATACATTGATTGGTGCAATAAAATTTAATGTAAAAGTTCAAGGTACTTCCACATGAGTTTAAAGGTTACCGTGGGCTGATGGTGAGATGGAAATATGACAACACGTTTTTGTAGTAGACTTCCTATCCTCTTTATTCTAGGTGTGAGCCCAATACTTATGTTTTTCATGTATTGTTCTACCAGAATGTGTTTCAGAAGATTGACTTCATGTATCAAGTTACACTCAAACATGAGGTCTGATTCTTTTAGTTCCGTATAAAGATGTCTACAAAGGTAGAGCCAATTTAAGGAGTATCTAACTAATTATGGACTAATTAGAAATTAGTATCAACGCAGTGCTTGAGTCTCAGCTTCTGGGTAAGACGCTAGTGGTTGCGTACTGCTCAAACGAGTCCGTTGGGGTTCGAACGTGGACCAGCACGACTACAAACGTCTCACACCTTAACCACCGTAGGACTGAACGGCGTGGTGACGACGTATCCACCAATATCACATTTATACACCCAGTGAACAAATCGCACCACAAATGGATAGTATATCATTCTTGGTTTCTATAGTTAAGTTACAGTTACGTGTAGAGTTTGTGTCTATATCCGAAAGGGATGAGTAGTTTTTTTTCTTAAACATCTTTGTCTTGTGGCCATTGAGGTAAATACATTACGAACAAATGTAGAAGAGCCGATCTTCGATTTGGATACCGGAGTTCTTATCGATTGATACATCTGCAGACTTTTGAAAACGATATCATCTTGGTTCAGTCGGAGTTTATTACTATTGTATTGGTTGCCGACATATACTCATAGCATACGAAGACTTCCAATCAATTTCAAGAAAAGATTTATACAAATCATAGTTTCCGTAATTGTACATTGCTATGTGAATTTCCTTCTTATTGGAAGATTCTCACTGTCTTTTTCACTGAATCTTTGTGAGCTGTAGATTTTGTGGTCTTAGTATGACACAAATTTATATTTTTCAAATCCGTATTAATAGGCCTTTCTTCTCAACTATTATTTTATGATACACCATCACTATATAGTACAGTCTACCCTCTATTGTGTCCTTCTCGAGAATAGATCAAAGTTAACCTCTATATAATTATTTTATCAGTTAATAGCTATAAAAGTACTTTTTTGAGCAATTTACAAATATTAATATTTATAAATTCATGCGTTTGTGAAGAGTTCATGTGAGAATTCCATTGAGAGAGGATGTAGTTTTGTAGGATGTCTTTCATTGTTAACATTTAGAGTCAAATTTACAAAGAAGGGAGGAATCTTCTGTTAATAGTCAACATTCATAATGTGCAATATGTGGGGAGTAGAAGAAATTTAACAATTACAAATAGTTTATATGGTACTTGTGAAGAATCTTATAATTATAATATTGGACTAAATCATAGCAGAAGTGTTGTTAATTACTGTAACGTGGAGACTAGTGGTCAACACCGAAAGTGACTGATTACACTGTAGTATCTCTGGGAACGCTCATGAGTAGTATTCGCTTTTGGTTCCCATTGCAGTCACTGAGACTTGTCTTCTCATCAAGATACAGATAGGTCCATTTTCTGTAAATTCTCTCAAGAAAATGCGTAATATACATTTTTCTGAAATCAAATATGCCAACTATACCTGTCTTTTGTAACAATTCTTATGTGGTAATTGTTTGTCAAATGATGATGGTTCAATCATTATGACGTAGAGCGGGAATGATTATTAGGGAATGTGGGCCTGGCGAAGGCCGGGTATAGTGAAGTTCTTGCACCTTTGTTCATAGTAAACTGTAGTTCATGAACTTAGCAAGAAAGTTAAGATTTTTAGTAGCTCTAAATCACCTCAGTGTTAGTGTAGTACCATAAACGGTTTTTGGCATGTATGATGTTAAAGAATGTTCCATAACTTCTTATTTAAATCAATTCCCAAAGGGATACATTATACAGCAGAATGCCAGATGGACTACATGTATACTCGTATTGTAATGCACTACCCAAATCTTGAGACGAATGGATCTAAAATTTCTTACACTAAACTGAAGACGATAAATTTCATGTAATTTGTATATATTATTAAATCTAGTACAATACATCTACAGTTCTATACTAAGGGAGTGCGCAATATTCTCACTTATTGATTCTACAACTTATTAGTACATTTATTTTAAATTCTGTATCGTGGGAGTCGCTAAGAATGTCCACTGCTCTTCATGGTTGACTTCTGCATGTACGATGATTGACAAGCATGTACAGCTCTACGAGGATGACTCCATGTCTGAGATATATCTAATGACCTTGCGCTTGCGACGTTTATGCATTACCCAAACGTCAGGACTGGGTTTTACACGCTGCATATATGCAATCCACAGTCATGCAATGCAAGTCAAACACCAGTGAAATGTTTTTCACCATATCACATCATAAACCTCATCAACTTTGTACACAGAAATTACAAAAGTAGACTGCATTTAAAGAATTAACTACAGTTTTTTTTCTACTTTACCTTGTGATGATGGTACCGTTCATCGTCATCAGCTCTATGGCCCTGAGCATTGCAAATAATATAATCAATATTAGTGTCCACTACATGTTCCATATTTCCCTCACGGAAATGTTTGGTTCATGTGACCCATTCCACGGTCTTGTCTGTCTTCAAAAATATTCCTCATTATTTTTTAACAAAGAGAAACCCAAAGAAAATATAAAATTATAAGTCCGCAAAAAATGTTTTATCGGGTAAAGTCCGGTACTATAAAGTGACTACCCTCTATTCACATATGCTATGAATAGCTCGTACGCTATAAAAGGCTATGGGTATACGCAGTCTTCATAGTGCTGAGGCTTATCCGCAGCTTCATAAGACGCATCGAGTTGAAGTTTTTCAATTTCTCTGTAGGCAGACCCCACCCTTTCATTTAATGTGGGCAACATGACTCAGAACAATGAGAACGTGTGGTTAAGGCGAGTAAATGAGGGATATGGTAATGAAACTAACCTCAGGGACATTCTCTGCATTCAGTGAGTCATCTCGTCCCCGTAGTATGGATTCCTGTCATTCCACAGTTGTTTTCTAAGTTACATTGCTACAATGAGGATATAAAGAAAATTTTACATGTAAAAACTGAACGCACCTGGGTACATGGAATAACCTCTTCTGCAGCTGGTCGAATTCTCGGTGGGCATACCTCGGACCCCGACAACTCTGGTGCCGATGCAATGGAGGTAGTGGCTTGGCCCGGAAGTGGAGTAGACGGGGTGTCAGTATACTCTCCCCTACTGATGACGTGACTCAACCCAGCACTCCTGATAGTTTTCTCCGCTTCCTCGAGCTCCTTCTGTTTCAACTCAAGCTCCCGCATCAGTTTCCTGTTCTGCATCTCAAGCTCACGGCTTTTCAGGCGGTTAGCTCTGTTCACGGCGAGCTTCTTCTTGCTAATTGCCCTTAGTTGAATCCTCAAAGCTTTATCCTGCGACAACTTCTTATCACTGCCAGTCGATATTGTATCATCAGCAACACCTTCTGACAACTCCGAAGACTGGTCTGTGGGATATTCCACAACTGTCTTCTTATAATGAAGATCATCCTCGTCACTATCGATTAAGATGGGATTCTCAATATTCGAAGGTTTCGGGCCAGAAATCTCCTCCTTTACTGCCATTAGTGTAGGTAATGGTCTTTGCTTTACGGCGTCAATAGGTACAGCCAACTGGACAATGGCACAATCTTGTTCGATAGGAGCCTGAAAACCTTGTGGAATGGAGACCTGGGTCTCCGGAATACGATGGTCTTCACCCTGCGATCCTGCATTCTCTGCCACTGGGCAATTGACCACTGCTAAATTTGGGTGCCCTTCAGCGCCCGACGTGTTCAAATGGCTGCTGCCACTGGGCGAAGGATCATCGGTGGGCGTAGGAACGGCAGCAACGTCATCGGCTGTAGGAACGGCAGAGCTGACTTCAACAAGCGATTGATCGACTGGGTCAACCAAGCTCCCTTCAATAGGTTGAAGCCTTGGAAAGCCAAAAGACGGAGTTCCATCCGTTGAAGTCTCACATGCCGGCGTTGGGACCACTGGGATATCAAATGACCTCGTCGCTGCGACTGGGACCCCACCAATTAGCGGTTCAGAGCCATCCGGAGACCGTCCCTGACGAACAGGACCTTCCTGAGATGCAGTCTGATAATCGGAACCTACAAAATCCCGACTTTCAGTTACCGGGTCTCCATGATTATATCCATCATCACAAGAGCAAACCGCTACGCCAAAGTTCTCCGGCTGCGCTCGTGTTGGCATCAGAGGCGCATTTGGGAGAAAACAGCGAAGAAAATCACCTGAGCCACGAATGCGTCCCATCATCAGAGAGGACCTTTCCGCCGCTGCCATCTCCGTAGCCGTCCTATGGCCATCCTCAATGTCTGGCAGGATATTCTTCGAACTCTCGAGCAATGCTGCAAACCTCTCCGGATATGCGAGATCTCCTTCGAAGACCGAAGTCACTTTAGTCGCAGGTGAATACTCGGCAGAGTCTTTGCCGTCCTCACCTTCATCCGCATCGTCCTCATCTTCGCCTTTACATACACGAATGAGTGAGTATACTTAGGTAAGCAGAAGAACTTAAACTTAAAGCAGCAGAAGAGCATAATTATAGAAATCGAAATATGAAGTGGGAAATACTACCAGAGTCTGAACATATATCCTCGAATATTTGGTGCACTTCATCATCTGCACATTCGCCTTCTGCAGCTTCGGCGTCCTCCCTAGCCAAAGTACCAGCATCGAAATTTGTCGTGATGTCTTCGTGGCAACCAGCTGAGGCACTCTCATCCGAGTTCTCAAGATTCAATTCTGTACCTTTGGATTTCCAACTCAGGCCATGATGATCTGAGACATCGGCAGTTGATTTTCCGGGGTGGAAAAGGTGCGCAAACCCTGTTAGTTACATCCGAACTTGTAACTGAAAGCTAACATATCAAGCGAATCTCCCTGCAGAGCGACAACTATAGGTTTCAAACCATTCATCTGCCCAAAACAAAAAACCGGTTAGTGTACGAAACCCTGCCACTAGGCCATAGCCTCCTGGAATTTACAACTGTTCGAACCATAATAATACAAATAGGACTCGCAACTGCAAACCGATATATGTCAAGACTCTCCGACAGTGGGCAATTGCCTAGTGGATCTACAAACTGAAATAAAAAATGTGTGCAGCCCTCACCACTGCAGCGATCATCGGCTTTCGACCCGCAGCAATGCAGATAAGCTTCACAGGGGGGCTGTCATCTTCAGGAGTTTGCTGAAGCTGCTCAATGAAGTCTAGGTAGACCTCCATGCGCAGCTCATCCTCGTGAGATGGGTACTCTCGCACAGAGCCAATCTTCTTGAACTTCTCTTCACTACGGAGAACTTCTTTCCAAGCCAAGGGTTGGCAACCGTTCTTTGAATAGACGAGGACAACAACCCCATTTCCCTTCTTGATCGTGCTGTTCAAGAAAAAATATTTCTCCGCCGTCGCCGCTATGTACTGAGATTCTTGCACTGTATAGTTCGGAAAATACGCTGTCAACGTGCGTTGCACTTCCTTTGATTTATTACTGTGCGAGATCACCAACCAGTGTGACGGGGGATGTAACAAATCTGTTGGCTTCAGTAGCACGTCCAAGATGGATTTGTAACTGCGCCCACTCATAGCATCAAACTCGAAATCCTCCTCTTCCAGGAATTCGTCGATGGGACGGAAGTCTAAAATGCCACCCGCGATGTTCGATGACAGTTCGGTTTGCCAATCCTCCTGAGGTACTTCACCCCATACGTCTTGGTTTTCCACATGGATAACCTTTGAGAACTTCGTGAAATTCCGAGTTTTCTCCAATACGCCATACAGGGGTGCAACGTCGGGTCGGAGAACGGGTTTCTTTTTCAGAACACGACTGATCTCCGCTAAAAACCCAAGCGGAGGGCTCTCTTGCTCGCGCCTCGGGTTGTCACTGGCTTTCATGAACTTCGCCAGGTAGAGCTTAGTACCCCTCCGGATTAACTCGTCCATGTGGGCGGAGTTGAAACCTATCTCCGTCTTGAAGCGTTGCCACGCCTCCGGATTTACGTCATCATCTATCCAAAGCATAGCCGGGTAGTACTTGTTTATCCAGCGAATCACGGCGTTCTTCTGCTTCTTTCTGTCAGTCCACTCCTTCAGACTGTAGCAGAATTTGTTCTTAGGTCTGTTGGACCCAATGTATACTTTGGGCGGAAGAACTACTTCTTCATTTTCCGGCGTTGGCGTCTGCTCACCGTTAATCTCAAGGCCCTGTGTTATTCGTGCTACAAGCTCGGTCAAACTATACGATCCCATACCACGGATACACTTGAACGTGTACGCGACGGTGTGTTTACGTTCCCATGGCTTGACATCTTCCTTCCATTTGTTCCCCGTGTCCGGATTAATAAGATCGCCACTTTCGTACCAGTGGAAGGCATCCATAATCTGATTGTACAGCACATCAGGCGCACAAATAACTCGAAACTCGCCCGGATACTCTTTTGCAGTCTTGTTCGCATTCCTCACTGTCATTGCGTTTAAAGTCTCCACTGCTTTCAATTGGAACTCCTACACAAGCAATAGCAACGAAGATGATCCTCAATTATTAACGTTGATATACACCTTAGCCAGTGGGCAATTGCCCACTGGATTGCAAACATCAATCCAATAACGAACAAGAAAATGATAGATGACATACCTTCCAGTTTGACTTGGATTTGCCATCGGAAGTTGGGTTACCGTAGTGCACCCATAGGTCCCGCGCGTACTGAATGTGGAGGAGGTACTCTGGGGAGTCCCAGTGGAAGAGATTTGTGTTGTTTACCCTTCTTGAAAGCTCTGACAATAAGAGGTTGTCATCCGTCCATACAAAATCGCATGTCCAGGTTCTGTATATGTCCTTCACAGTTGAATCGACGTCCTTACTCGCCAATAGTCTGGACGCCGCTGCCCACGAATGCTGCCCATTGATGATATAAAACGGCAGATTCAAAGCATCTTCGTACGTTTCCGGTTTCTCATCACAAATGGGCATAAGTGTAAGTGTCTGCTTCCGTGGGTGTACAGACGTCAAGAAGACTTGGAACAAGCTGTCTACCAGAGTGCTGTGAAATGGGCGGTACTTCATTTCCTTTGGTGCGAGTCTCATACGTTTCACGTCCACTTCGGCCGTGAAAGATTGTTCCCAAATGTACATGGGCTTGACTCGGTCCCTGAACTCAATCAGCTCCTCCTGAAAATTTTTCACGTCTATCTCCTTGCCTTCGGGTACTTTCGTGGGGTGTTTCTTTGGATTCTTCTTTGTCTTCCTCTTCGGCTTCTTCGGTTTAGTTTCCTCTTGTACCTCCGCTGATGAACCGCTTTCTTCCCGAACCTGCTTCTCGGACTTCTTCATGACGCTTGGTCCGGTCCACTTCCTTTTGGTTTTCGGAGTTGCTTTCTTCTGGCCTTTGGAATGTTTAGTTGAGACGACCTCCTCTACCTCCTCTTCCTCACTATTCTCAGTGGGCAATTGACCACCGGGCGTATTATCACCTTCAGCACTAAGAGGCTTGGTCGTATCTTCACGGACTTCGTCTTTATCATCCTCCATCGCCACTTCTTCTCCTTTTAGACCGCTGCCCACAACTTGGCTGTCGACAACGACAATGCTAGGTTCCGCCTCTGCTTCTTGTTCCTCATCTATTCTCTTTTGTTTGCCCTTCTTCTCGCGGCTGCCTGCTGGAGGACAAGCAATCGGTGGTGCGGAGGGCCTTTTTCGACTTCGAGGTGTGGCTTCAGCAGTGGCTTTCAGGATTACCGCCTTGTTGATTTCAGCAATTCTTCTCAGCAATGCTTCTAGTGTCTTCTTCCTCTGTAATGCTGACTGATTCAAAGCCCGCGTTTCGTCCTGGGGTAGAATAGGACCGCGGTGAAACTCGGATATTCCCTCACCGTGGACTAAAAGGCTGTCTAAAAGTGGCCGCGGCTCAAACTTGTCTTCCTTGAAGAAATAGAGGTTGGCAACGCTACCAGATGCATTGACCAGCCATACAATGAGGTTGTCGCCATGCACTTTTACATCCGTCACAGTAACGGACGCCATTGTCGTATACGCCACTTGATCGGGAGGCAAAGATATCATCTTCACCACAACTCGTAGACAGTACCCACTGTCCTTGGGCATCTTCTGCAGCTCCATCGACCATTGCCGAGGAGTGGCTAAAGCCTGCTTCAGTTGGTACTTCTTGCCCACATTGCAGTCTCTACGGACATTCACATCTCTAACTACATCGAACAACTTCTTCAGGGCACCTGTGTATGGAATGTCAGGCACCCTCTCCGTCTCCTTTCGCTTCTTCATCCCCTGTTACAGAGATGCTTGAAGTCACTAACAATGTCGCAAGTTCCAGTCGGCAATTGCCCACTGGGTGCAATTTCTTGTCCTATCTACCTCTAACAAAAAGTTAATTTCCAGCTGTTAATTAATCTACTTTCCAACAAGAAGTTATCACCAGTGGGCAATTGCCCACTGGTCTGATGGAATTTTCATTCCAGTATAGGAATATTCGCACATTAAGTACCACTGAATGTCGCAAGTTCCAGTGGGCAATTGCCCACTGGGATCAATTTCTTGACGTACTATCTAGTACTTTTCTAACAAAAAGTTAATTCCCAGCTGTTCATTTATCTACTTCACTAACAAGTTAGGACCAGTGGGCGATTGCCCACTGGTCTGATGGAATTTTCATTCCAGTGAAGGAATTTTTGCACGAAAAATATACTAACAATGTCGCAAGTTCCAGTCAGTAATTGCCCACTGGGTGCAGTTTCTTGTACTATCTCCTCTAACAAAAAGTTATTTCTTGGCTGTTAATTAATCTACTTCCCTAACAGGAAGTTAGGACCAGTAAAGTTAGGACCTGTCCAGTTTCTAAAATGCTACTTACGGCATTAAGATAAAACATTCTACAAACTTGGGAATTAGGAGCTTATATTGTAAAAACTTACAACTGACAGAGTCGTTGAAGATGTCCGCGAAACAGAGATCCAAGTTCGGCTGGTAAAAGTCCTATTTGAAGGTGCTAGATTTCTGCACATGAAAAGTTGGAAGTGTCAACATCTACAGAACGGTACGTATTCAACAGAAAAGAAATGCTGAAAGTCACAGTGTCAGTCTAACAATGTCACTAACAAGCTTCAGTGGGCAATTGCCCACGGGATGCAGTTTCAGACTGAACTTGAATTCTCTGCACCACACACTAGTGCGACCCAATCACTTTAGTCTTCCTAAACGCCCTTCTCAGTAGACAATTGCTAACTGGCTCCCTCCACACACTAGTGCGACCCAATCACCCTCCTCTTTGTAAACGCCCTTCCGAGTACTCAATGACTAAATTGCTAACTGGCTTCCTCCCTGAGTCAGGCCGACCAATAACCATGATACTAAGAAACGCTATGGCCTACGAGACTAATCTGCACCAGAACTCCTTCGTGCTGCAAATTCCTCACTGCCTGATCTAATTCTGGATTAGTCATATGCATCACATACAAGTGCTGCCCGGTCAGTCGATTTTTTCTAAACGCCCTTCCCAGTGGGCAATTGCCCACTGGCAATGTACGAATTTTGCACAAGCTGTACTATACGACGTCAAATTTAATTGTTTATACCATAATTATATAACTAGAATACAGTGTATAAAAATACTTACACCAAAAGAAATACGAAATGTAAGGAAGCGTCCTAAAGACGTCCAGACGTGCCCTACGAACAAAAGCGAGAATCGTACAAAAACAAATTCTTTGAAAGAACAATCATGTGTTGAAGCGGAATCAAGAGATGTTGTCTTACCTTGGAAGAATTCGAACTAAGTCCCGATTCCCGCAATTAGGAAGTGGAGTATGCAAGTCCTCACGGTTGCAATGTCAAGACTCAATGAACGGAATACCTACAAAAACGAGCACAATGCCAAAAAGTTCACCTAAATCTCGAATTTTTCAACAAATGAAATTTCATCCATATGCTAAGAGTTCAACGCGATGGCTTAGTTCGACAAAGTTATCGATGTGTACAATGACCGACGATCTGCTCGTGCAACATGAGGAGCTACCTGGTTTTATCTAAGCGTACGTGTGATTCGAATGATGTTGAAAAATCTTCCGCGATCCCATATTGTGGGTTAGATTACTCGAGAAAGAAATAACAAAGAAGGTCCAATAGCATCCGTCTAAATCGGTAACCGCCACAAGACAACAACCAATGCAAGGCTTAAGTAGCTAACGTTTAATCTACAAAGCTCACTAACATGCGTCCAATGAGATCACATTCGAGCTTGTGAACTCGAAATGCATTTCAGACAACAGGCCTCTAAACATAAAAACTCACGCCGATGATCTCGACCGGTGCAACACTGTCGGCAAGTTGGGCGACACATTTGAAGCAAAAAAGTTGGTTCTAGTCATACGTAAGAGAGCTACATTTTATGTGAGGATTCTAGATTCTACCAGAGTATTTCCACTATAATTGCAAATGTACGAACACAAACAAAAGCCGGCAGCAGCCGCCTTCGTTTGAGAAGTTACTCGCCGCTTGATTGTGAATAATGGATCAAGTGTTAATCAATCGCCATCGCCGCAACGCGTGCTTGCCCCTTAAGGTTTGGTAAAGATAACGACCATCGAGCATGTCGATCGTCACCGAAAAGAAGGAGCTTACCCGCAAAAATCGTGATCATGGAAAACGTGGTGTTAAAAAGTATCAATGCTTTTAAGGACATTGTATATCTTTAATTCAAGAGTTTCAAAAGGCTACCGTTCAAACATGTGGCGAAGGACTAAATAATATAAAAGCCTCTCGGTTATCTTCGTCAAAAGGATAGTATCAAAGAACAAACATGAGGACATTATCATAAAGATATCGATTATCTTCGTTTTGTGCGTCGAAAAAGAACACATAACCATTCCAAAACGAAGTCAACGTTTAGCAAGTGGTTCTCATCACGGGTGGTGATCGATCGGTGATCCATTCATTGATAACTGATCTGTTCATTCATTGATAATCTAGTGCATTACCTTCACCGATCCGATCAATTCGAATTACCTCGTATAAAAAGATTTACAAAGAGTGTAAGTATATATGCAAAGCGCATCCACAATAACAATTTTCTTACAAGTCCAATCGAAGAGTGGAGATCATCGAACTTGCATGCACAAGAAATAGAGCCCGGATGACCTATTTGATGATTCAAATTGAGGAATGTTATTGATAACATGCAACTGTTTTCTTTGCCTAATATACCAAAAGCGATATCAATTTCCTCCGACAAGTAGAGTGCTGAATTTGGAACACATGGTTCGCGTCAACTTTCTCAGTCTCATTTCTCGGGAGCCCTTTCGAGCGCTCGGATAACAGAACACGGCTTCGGTATGATTACCATGCTTTATTCTCAACTGCAGCGTAAGTGACGTAGGTATTGGAGTTTAGGGTTAACGATCGCCGCGTGTTCTGATCAAATGTCTGTAATCGGAGCCATATACTTACAGATACAAATTTCCAAGCACAGCTTAATCAGATCCTGACATTGTGAAACGGAACATCGATGAAGTAGTCTCTGGCGTAGATACTTACTTTTACGAAGTGTCGGAAAACTGAATACGCCGCTCTTCGCTCCTAGGTAGATACTTCCGTGACCTCAGCACTTCAAGCATCCAGATACTTTCATACTCCATTCCAATTTCTCGTACAGCAGCCACTAGGCCGGCAGCGACAACAAGCGAGTGAGCAGGGTTCGAAGAATAGGTCGCAGTGACAACAAGGGAGTGAGCAGGGAGAAGGGTTTGAAGAATAGGTCAAGCCTTGCAGCTAGGGTAACAACTTGCAAAGGACATGTGCTTGCTACAGCGGGGAGACGAGGGAGGACGTTACTTGGGCGTGAGCGTAGAGCGTAGAGCGTAGAGCGGAGAATTTCAGATTGGAGAGGGTGGTGAGAACATTTTTTTGGTAAATTTTACTAAAAATATAAAAATTCTAAATTTATACAGAATATTCTAGAGAATATTCGAATATTCCTGACTTATTACCGTGGATTTGGAACCCAAACCCGTGGAAATGAGGGAAAAAGTTCTGAAATTTGGCAAACTTCAACAACATTCAAAAGACATGGAGACACTTATGGTGTGACATTACTTAAACAATTTTGTGGACATAGATACTAATATATTTTTTTTAATGCTATATTGCAAGATTGAGTCACACGACGTGTTCACAACACGGTATAGGGTTAAGGGCGAATAGGGAATAAAGTGTGGAAAACTATGACATCTAAACTATGGCGAGCTCAAGGATGCCTCTCTCCATGATCATCTTCACCTCGTTGAAACTTAGGGTAGGCGCATGGATGAAGAGGTCTACATCTGGTTCAAACTTGCATATCAACACAAAGACATAGTATAGGTGCTTACAAGGTCTATACGGTTCTCCTCTCCGCCCTAATTTTGCAATTGTGCTTTTAAACACCGGACAAGTGCAATCTGGTAATGCACCTATTGATAGTTGATAAATCGATTGCGAATCTGACTCCATGGAAATAATGCATCCAATTCCTGGCGATGGGACCATAGTGACCTTTAGTATCTTCGCCTGCATCGCACGGGCGGAATCAATATTCCGTGTGTGCTTAGAAGTTACGTTGCAGATGCGTCGGAGGTTCCTTGACTTCCTTGATTTTGGGAAGACATCTGCATTCTCCGGCACAGGAATATGTGACAGGTCCCGTGGCGCAGATGCATTGTTGAAAGTGCGGTTGAGTGGTAGTCTCTCCTTCTGAGGGAGTCGGAAACCAGCATTCTCTAACGCCTCCATCTCCGAACGTGTCAGATTTGTCCCTATCTTCACGGGCCAGATTGTTGGGATTGGGGGTTGATCTTCAGTTCGAGAGAACGGCTCCACCCACTTCTGACGAGTGCCCTTCACACACCTCTCAATATCGTCGGGGCAGAAATAAAACTTCTCCACCTTCTTGCGGTGACCATTTTTTGGAGGCATCCATATTCCGGTATAAGTTGGTGCAGGTGTGGACTTCCCGTTTTGCACTATACGAGACTCGCATTTCTTCTTCGTCACTGCATGCTGTGCCCAACAGGACTTGGCTGAGGGCTCCTTCAATCGAGCAATATGCCATAAGTTTTCGTTCACTTTTGTCTCTTGTACAGCTGTCACCCGATTAATAGAGGCACCAGCGGATGGGGAAGATTCGATTGGGCGTGCTTCGTCTTCGTCGTCCTCGTGAATAGTTGTCAGACTCTCAGCACAACCCCTCGTAACCCTTCTCCCGATTCGGGGACGCGAGAAATTCATAGTGTCAGGCCTATGGGTTTCCTCTTCCGCTCCGATTGGAACATCACGCTTACGTTTCTTCGAACCAAAAATCTCGGCACCCTCCAAGTGAGCATCGCGAGTACAAAATATATCAGCCTCCGGGAACTCTATTACGGCCTTATTGAGAGCTGATGGATCGCCGGTTCTATGAGCCTTGCGTTGTGCACTGCGAAGTCGGAGTTCCTCCCTAGACGGACCATGTCCACCCGCTCCACCTTTGGTGTATTGATAGTAACCCACAACTTGAAGGAAAGCACGAACGTAATCATCAACAGCTGCCATATAGAGATCACCACCCTTATTTCCCGAAGCTTGCAACCATTTGTTATGAATGGATTCTGCAAGGTTGCAGGATGGCATCTCAGCTAGCTCTTCTGGAGATAATTTTTGTTCCTGACAGGTACATAAATAGTGATGTCAAGCTCAAAGTGTAGGAAGAGGCTATTTCGTTGACGAAATTGCCTCCTAAAAATAGATATTTTTTTATTTTAATTTTTATTGGAAAGAAATAATAATTTACATTTATCCCGACTTAATTGTAAAATCGAAATTGCTATAACTTGAAAATTACCGTAGTAAGCATTTACTTACCAGTTCCATGAATCCACCCCACTGTCTATAGCGGTGATGCCAATACGAAAGCCATAGGTCAAGGTGGTAGAGGCCATTTTCGGAGGTGGCGTTTGAGGATGACCACCACGCTCTGATTGCCAAATACCGGGTCTCAGCTTCATCGGATGAACGAGCATCCTTGTATTGCTTACAGAGGACCCGATGTTGATCTTGCAATTCGTGGACGATGTACTTCTTGGTATGAGTTTCTAATGATTGCGTCCAATGAAAGTAACAAGTACGTTCTTGGTCTTCCATGGGAATTGAAGGATCTCCAGAGCCGTAAACGATCCGCACTGCGTTCCAGTTGGCTTGAGCACTGTCAGCCATAAATCCTTGAAACTTAAGTTTGTGTACTCCGTGCCTAGCCATGACGTGGTTGAGATTCCTCCAGAAGACAAGTTGAGCTTGAGTATCTTCAGATTGAAAATCTGAACATGCAATGGTTAGAATGCGCTGGTAATTAGAGTCGTACACATGGCACGCCATGGTAGTCCATGGCTTCACTTGTTTGACATGGTCAAACATCATCCATGCATTGGAGAGGTCGCCTCCAGGTTGCATCCGGCGGACAAGGTCGACACCACTACCGGGTCCAACTTCTGACATCTTAAAAATGAAGACTTTATCAGAATCGTCCCCTTGGCCGGGGAACATGTTGCGTTGCACGTACGCCCAGTTGCTGAGTCCTCTTAGCTTCGTGATGCCATCAAGGATGCCAAATCTGCGCATGTACTTGAAAGAATAGATACGATTCCGCAAGCTTGGAGAGTTCAAGAGTTTACATCGATCAAAAACTGGCTCAAGTTCTTCAAGAGTTAGGTGTCCGGATTTGGGGTCATCTTCGTCGCGTAGAAGAATGTTACCTACTACGTCCTTGCTCGTCTCCAAGACAATTTTCGAAATTGTTGCTTGGGGGTTGCGGTCAACATGCTGTTCGATTAACTCATCTATCATTTGACGTGCGCATCTATAGTCTCCGACTTTGACAGGGTGCTCGTGGGTACCGATATGCACACATGCACGCTCTTGAATATCATCTCCAAAGACGTAGAAGATTTTGGCAGGACACAAAGCAACGCAGACTGGAGGTTCTCTGCAAATCTTACAGACTAGGGTGGACGATGAGGGAGGCGGTTCACTTACTGAAAAAAGTTCTTTGGTGATACCTTCAAACTCCACCTCATTGACTCCCGTCGCACGATCCGGCCGTTCCAAGAAAGGACACTTGTCATTGTGGCATTGGAGATGACCCACGCAATTTGAATATCGAAATGACAAGCCCAGGGTGTTGTTGATGTTAGTTGTCATCGTCCTAGTCCAGACATGTCCGTCATACCGTTTGTCCATCCCTTCCATTGATCTTGCATTCTTGAGTACAGCGGAAGGAAGTGCCGGGGGGAGGACATATAGGGCATCTCCATTAAAAGATGGAGGCAGAAAGGATACAATGTGAGTAGGGATGGAATTGAAATCTAGTTTCTTGAGTATATTCTTGCTACCGGGCATGCTACCAAGTTTGCGTAGACATGGAAGAATGTTTTTGGGTTTTCCTGTTTGAGAGGATGGTGTGGGAGAGGCTAACGAAGAGGGCGTTGATTGAAAAGAGTTCTGAGAAATAGAGGAGATGGATGGAAGCTTGGCTGAAGGACGACGGGGTGGAACCGATGGCTTTTGTTCGTCATCGGATGAATCTGATATATCGATACTAACACGCTTGCCTGGTTCGATCTTGACACGAGCAAAGAGGGGACCAACGTTAGAGATCGTGGAGGAGCTACGAGGTGTTAGAAGTTGAGTGGATGCGTTCATAGCCGACTCTGTCAAACCGTATAGGCGATACTTTCCTGACTTGAGCTTCCACATGGTAGCGTTATTATCTAAGACGACTGGTTCTACAACCGTGGAGTACAGGACATGATAAGTTTGAGGATCAAGAACGTCGGTTTCTAACCACAATGTGGATACATCATAGCCAAAGCGAATTGCAAGCCAAGAAGAGGTTACTTCAGCCACACCATCAGGGCCAGGAGGAAGACAGAGAGGGACATCAGAGGCGACTGACTTAATTTTGATCAAATCCAGAGAAGGAGGCTCCGTGGTGGAAGCCATGACTTCAGCCACGCCATGAGGGCGAGGAGGAGGACAAGCGGGGACATCAGAGGCAACTGACTTAATCTCGATCAAATCCGGGCAAGGTTTCTGAGAGGAGGAAGCCATGATTGAAGCTAGTACAAGAGAATGGACGAACGAGTGGTACAAAAGAGATAATGAGTACCTGCGGCGATGTTTATGTACTAAAATAATGTACTCTTGTAAGTAGTAAATGTAAAAAGAGTTGCAAAATTATCTAGTGAAAGATATTCGAAGAGGTTGGATGTGAGGCTAATATTGGACGCACGAACTCCACAACGTATACGTATTTAAAACGTATCTTACAACCACTTTGTTTAAATATTGAACACGCGCATTAATTAAGCACAAGTATTAAGATGGTAAAACTAATTAAGGAATTGAGATTTGAATTCGAGACGGCGGCCGCCCGGTGTCGAGAGAATAAGTGCGCCTTAAAGGCTACTTGAAAATAGATTAGTATATAGTGTCGACACGGAATCGGGTAAAAGATTTTGTCTTCGCATCGGTGTGCGAAAGTGGCTATGAGTGTTAATGGGTTACGCGTTTAGAGTAGTTAGGGTTTAGGAAGAACGGCGCATCCAAAGAGTATAAAGTCATCGGGTTACAAGAGATATTCCTCTTTGTTTCTGTTGTATGATATAGTTGTATTCTCAGAGTCACGCTTTTGAGAATATCGTGTCTTAAGAGCGAGGAGTTTGTGATTGTTTGCAATGGAGGGTGATAGTAGTCAAGTCGAGAGAGGGAAGGATGGAGTACGCGGGAAGAAGAAGAGAAGAGGTGGCATAAAGTTTTCTGGATCGAAAGCATTGCGGCGGAGTGCCATGCGGAAGAAAGATGCGCCGGATGTGTCTGATGACGATCATATGCAAGACATAGATGAAACGATTGATGAGTTCCTTCCCGGGAGGTTTAGAAGGAATGTAAAGATTCGAACATTGTACTTGGACGATGTTATCGAGAATACTGTGGTGAAGACGAAGAAGAACGGCTTGATTGGAACGAAGGAGTGAAGGAGGTAGATGCTAGTAAGAAATCGCAAAGCAGGAGTGGATCTCAAGAAATTGAACGTGATGGCGTGGATAAAGAGTTCGAAAAAGTAGTAAGTATAAATGGGAGTCTGGGTTTGCACAATGTGTTAAAGTTGATGTGATGTACAGTCTTAAATGTTTTAATGGGTTTGTTCAGTGGGATGATATGGAGACATTCGTTGATGACATCTTTGGTGTTCATCCTCAGCAATTTGAAGCCGAAACACATGGAGCAAGCGGGAATGTCAAGTGGAAGAACGGAATGCAGTGGATGGCCATGAAGAAAAAGACGAAATGGAATTAGACCCGGAACGTTTACCGGTACAATTCCCAAACCTTAGAGAGGAGGTAGATCTAGGATGTCGACATGAGTTTATGATTTATGAACACCCTAATGGCTTCATTCAATGTTGGTTGATAGACAATAATGAGTTCCCCTGGGCCGACCGTGAGGACGTGGGACGAAGCGGATCCGATAGTTAACGTGCGACTAGGATATAGACCCATTGAAGCCTTTTATTCTACATGTATTAGAACAGAAATTGGATATATTGTGGAAAAAGTCCAATTTATGTGAGACGGTCGCCCATGAATAAAGACCATAGCCCAACAATTCTTAGATGACATTTTTAGTAGAGAACATTCTAAACTCATATTCGGTGCTATATAAGAAGAAAAATAAAAATAGTGATATCTTATCTATATTGTTATATACGTTACCGAAACCACTCATGTCGCAGTAAATCATCATTTTATTATGTTATACGGCAAACTCCCCATCTAGCATCGTCGTCCATCTGCGTCTGCGGGACGCCGGGTAGCATAAGACGGCGGCATTGGCAGATAGTCGCATTGAAGCGACATTCACGTACCAAACTCTCTCATCATCAAAGTCATGAAGTCATGTAGAATTAAAGGATATAAGTGCGAACAAAAAAGCTTCCATCGTGAGCTATCGAGTAAGGCTGTTTATCATTCGCTATTTGGTATTATAAAGTCTGCGTATGTTTTGGACGAATAAAGTAGAAGTGAATCGATAGTAGCTTCTATGTAGAGTGTTGGCGCACGTGAAGCCGTCTCGGGATATTGGTTTGCACGTAGAAGCTTTAATTGTTTGACTTAGTAGCTAGAAGCTTATACCTTTAGCACACGGCATTCTAGCAATTCGGTGGAGGATCTGGATGAATCGCCAAAGCAGAGGCCGGATTTCATGCGAGTCATCGGAGACGGGCACCAAAGTTACATCACCCTCCCGATCAGATCGTTGACCGCAGATAGTAGACCCCCCGCGTAGGATCGGATGTTTTGAGATCTTAAATGCCAGCTCAGCGCAGATGGCGGGCTGTCTGCCGCATAACCAGCTGATGCCGCATAAGCGGGCTGACTCCACCGAGGTGCCTTATCTCGAAAGTGCCGATGGTGTAATATCGGGCTGGGCCTGTAGCAGAGATGAGCGTGACTTCCGTGATAAGGTTTCCCGGATATCCTCTACCGGGTTGTGAGGCTCATGATCGGAGGTCATGTTGAAAACCGAGAACTGCGAAGGAGATCTGGTTTGGTGCGGGTGGGAGAGATACATTGCTAGAACGAAGTACTATCACAGAGAGAGGAATTAAGCTTTCTTTCTTTCAGTTGCAGTGCGAATCGAAGATGGCGAGCTGCGGAGGGGAGATAACGGCAATGCAGGACCCAAGCAAAGTCGTTGATGTAAGCGCCCCCTCCACGTTTTTGATCTCGGGTGGCGAAGGATGTCTTTGGAAAACCACTTTGGGAAGTTCGAGGTCACCAAAGTTCAGACAATCGCGTCGAAGGGCATATGCTTTCTGAGCAGGTATGTGATGATTTTTCTTCTCAGAATGTCAGTGCATGGCCGAATTTGAAGCGTCAATGAATTTGAGCTCGACAATTGCGCCCAGTAGAAGCCGGCTGGTATCCTCGTTTGAATGCGGCCTCGAGACTCATGACCTCGCTGAGCCTCGTAGACTCATGACCTCATGACCTTGCAAAGATCGCACCTCGAGCCTCGTAGCCTCGCAGCCTCGTAGACTTTTTGCATGAGCATTGACATTGACGGATTTGCTCGCGAGATTGGTGTGGTTAGAACATGCTCGCGGAATCCTCGCTTGCATTTTGTGCTTAGAATGCGAATCTACTCGCTTGTAGCCATGTACAAGCCGGGCCGGGAAGGTAGTTTGAAGGCATGACCGAATTCGCAAGACAGATTTTTTTCGTGAAACCGGTGCCTCGTGAATGAACCAGCTGCCTCGTGAATGTGCTCTGTTTGAGTTGTTTCGTCCGCGAAACTACCTTGCTTGAAGCCACGTAGTAGGTTCGTGGGGGGACGATGGAAAGCATGGCCGAACTCGCAGCCTCGTGCACTTCCAGCATGAGCATCGAGCTGGGCAGAATTCCCATCCTCGTTGACAGGCTGTTGGAGATCGGTGGACCACTTCACCTCGGCACATTCGTCAACGAAACATCCTTGCTCAAGAATTTTAATACTTCAGATCGGTGTGCTTGAATTATGCTCCCCGAATCCTTGTTTTGTTCATGTGAGTAGAGTGTGCAAGATCTGCTCGAAGCCCTGTCAACGGCGGCTGGAACCTCGTTTGAATGCGAAAGATGTGTTGTCATTTGAATGTGAAAGATATGCTCGGAGCCGTATAGAAGCCGGCTTAGATCCTCATTTGAATATTAGCCCAGATTCGCAACCTCTTTACTTTCAGCATGAGAATGGAGCGTGGGCTTGCTTTCTGGGAACCTGCTTACCTCGAGCACTATCTACAGCGAAAGTACATGGCTCCGAGCCTAGTAGAACCTGCATGAGAGGGACGATTGAATGCTTTGCCGAATTCACAGCCTCGTGGACTATCAGCAAGAGTTGTTGTCCGGGTAGTAGCGGACTCGTGAAGCTGCTCACGTCGAGACTTTCGTCAACGAAATTGCCTTGCCCGCTGTGATTTGGATGATTGAAAGATCGAGGCTTGGCCGAGTTGTGTACTACGAATTTGCAGCGTCATTGACTCTGAGCTTGACCGTTGAGCCATGTGGAAGACGACTGAATCCTCGATTGAATGCGTGCCAGAAGTTGCAGCCTGGTTGCCTTGCTTGGAACTGAAACTACCTTGCCCGTAATATGCTCGTGGATCCTCGTTTGATTGCGAAGCCCGAATTCATAGTGACTAAGACCTCGAGCATGACCCTTGCGCACTGTAGAAGCTCGCTGGAGCCTCGTTTAAATTCATGCCGGCATTCGAAGCATCGTTGCCCTGCCTGACACTGAAACTCCTTTGCTCGCTTTAGGATATTCTCATCATAGAATGTGAAAGATCTGCTCGCAGTATCCTCTCTTCGTAATTGTGATGAGAGTGTGCTACATCTAGTCGGAACCCTGTAGATGTTGGCTGGATCCTCTCGTTCGAATGGATGCCGAATTCGTAGACTTTGAGCGGGCTTTTTCTCGTGAGCTTCTTGCCTTGTGAACCGGCTCATGATGAGCACTCTCGTCAACGAAACTCCCTGGCTCGGAGCCTATTAGAAGCTCGCTGGGAGAGTTTTGTATTTCCATTGCCGAATTCGCATTCTCGTACTCTCAGCGAGCGCTGTCTGCATGTTGTAACGGCCTCTTGAACCATCTCACCTCGAGCACCTTCGTCAACGAATGTACCTTGCTCGGAGCCCTTAGTAAAGTGGCTGAGATGGACGGTATGAATGTACGTCGCAATTCGCAGCCTCGTAGACTTTTAGGGAGCGCTGTGTAGTAGCGGCCTCGTGAAGCAGGTCACCTGGAGCAGTTTCGTCAACGAAACTACCTTGCTCAGCAATTCTAATCCTTGTGATCGGTGTGCTTAGAATATGTTCGAGGAAACCACGTTCTGTAATTGTGAGTAGGGTGTGCAAGATCTGCTTGGAGACTTGTAGATGTTGGCTGGACCCTCTCGTATGAATGCATGCCGAATTCGTAGACTCTGGGCGGGCGCTGTCTCTGAGCTTCCTGCCTTGTGAACCGGCTCATGATGAGCACTTTCGTCAACAAAACTCCCTGGCTCGGAGCCTATTAGAAACTGGCTGGGAGAGTTTTGTTTTTCCTCCGTTGAATTCGCATTTTCGTACTCTCAGCGAGCGCTGTCTGCATGTTGTAACGGCCTCTTGAACCATCTCACCTCGAGCACCTTCGTCAACGAATGTACCTTGCTCGGAGCCCTTAGTAAAGTGGCTGAGATGGACGGTATGAATGTACGTCGCAGTTCGCAGCCTCGTAGACTTTTGGGAGCGGCTGTAGTAGCGGCCTCGCAAGCAAAGTCACCTCGAGCGGATTCGTCAACGAAACTACCTTGCTCCGCAATCCTAATCCTTGTGATTGGTGTGCTTAGAATATGTTCGTAGAATTCACGTTTTGTAATTGTGAGTAGGGTGTGCAAGATCTGCTTGGAGACTTGTAGATGTTTGCTGGATTCTCTTGTTTGAATGCATGCCAAATTCGTAGACTCGAGCGGGTATTTGTCTCGTGAGCTTCCGCTTAGTGAACCGGCTCATGATGAGCACTCTCGTCAACGAAACTCCCCGGCTCGGAGCCTATTAGAAACGGGGGCGGGAGAGTTTTGTATTTCCTTCGCCGGTCGCATTCTCGTACTCTCGAGCTGATTTGTCGCATGTTGTAACGGCCTCTTGAACCATCTCACCTCGAGCACCTTCGTCAACGAATGTACCTTGCTCGGTGCCCTCAAGAAGGTGGCTGGGATGGACGGTATGAATGTACGTCGCAATTCGCAGCCTCGTAGACTTTTGGGGGGAGCGCGTGTAGTAGCGGCCTCGCGAAGCAGGTCACCTCGAGCAGTTTCGTCAACGAAACTACCTTGCTCCGCAATTCTAATCCTTGTGATCGGTGTGCTTAGAATATGTTCGAGGAAACCACGTTCGGTAATTGTGAGTAGGGTGTGCAAGATCTGCTTGGAGACTTGTAGATGTTGGCTGGATTCTCTCGTTTGAATGCATGCCGAATTCGTAGACTCTGAGCGGGCGTTGTCTCGTGAGCTTCCTGCTTAGTGAACCGGCTCATGATGAGCACTTTCGTCAACGAAACTCCCTGGCTCGGAGCCTATTAGAAGCTGGCTGGGAGAGTGTTGTATTTCCTTCGCCTTGGTCGCATTCTCGTACTCTCGCCGATTTGTCGCATGTCGCATGTTGTAACGGCCTCTTGAACCATCTCACCTCGAGCACCTTCGTCAACGAATGTACCTTGCTCGGAGCCCTCAAGAAGGTGGCTGGGATGGACGGTATGAATGCATGTCGCAATTCGTAGCTTTGTAGACTTAGGGAGCGCTGTGTAGTAGCGGGCTCGTGAAGCAGGTCACCTGGAGCAGTTTCGTCAACGAAACTTCCTTGCCATCTGATTGAAATGAAAGTGATCTGCAGGCATGGATTCTGCTCGTGGATCCTTGTTCGAATGTGTAGTCAGAATTCGCAGGGACATTGACCCTAACTACCTTATCCTCTCTCTGGTTAATATGTGGAAGATAAATATATATGCACGTATAGCGTTTGTATCCGAAAGTAGGAGAATATTAGGTGATTCATATCTACACCTCTTATCATTTCAATATTAACATTAATCTCTTTTCTCTCATCTCCTTGTGAATATACTAACGCTCCGAATTTTTGTTGTGTTTGCTTTTGTAGGAGTCGATTGACATCGAGCCGGAGTTCTCTTGTGGAATCGAGAGCGATAGTGCTACGTCTTGCACGCGAACTAGAGTCTTAGATGTAGAGGTTAAACGCACGGTGGTTCGAGCACTTCCATTTTGCTACTATAGATACTAACACCGACTACGTTCAATCAACATTGATCGCTCCCGATCGTTGTTGAAGATCAACGAGCTACTTACATGAAGTCTTTGGAGGGCGCGTCGTAGGCAATCGCGCTTGGAAGCTCAAGCTCAAGCCGGACTTTGCCCACGACGTTCTAAGAGGATTGCGACCTAGTCTAGCTAAATTTGAAGCAGTCTACTTTAATTTTAGCTCGACATCTTACATTACCATGAGACGTAAAGACCAAAGTTCATGTTGTCTTCATTTATAATTTATGTTGCTTCTCTATTTCTATTTGAGTTTTCATAATTGATTACTAAGTATCTTTGGTACTCTTGCGCAGACCCCTCTCTCGATTGCCCCGCTGTCATCTGAGACCGATCCCACCAACATGGCAACAACTGACGGTTGTGACGCGGAACAGCAGTCATGTTTGCCACTGACTATCTCCCCAAGCCGCCAACTCACATCTCAATCTCCAATTGCCGAAGACGATGACGATGACATTCAAGAGATTGTTCCGGGTACACAGTGTTTGCGCGACATTGATGCAGTTGACGAGATGAACACATTTACGGTAGCTGCGTCTCCAACTGCAAGATCTGCGAGGGAATCTCCTTCTCTCCCAGATACTTTGGAGGTTGGGGTTGTTGAAATGCCAAGTCATTTGGCAGAGATGGATCCTATGTGGAGCGCTGACGAGTTACGCGCTCAACAAAAGGGAAACTCAATCAACACTATATCCAGATTGCGTATCAAACCAGTTGAAAAATCTCGACTTCGAATTCCCCTCTGTCGCCTCTCGTGTTACCCCAAGGTACGTCCTATCATTGAAACAGATGTTTGCAAGTTGGCAAACGAGTTTGTCAAAGGATACAGAGAGGGTGATCGTGTTCTTTATGTTTCCCCCTTCAGCAAGAACGGTAAGCAGCGGTTGGTAAAGGACGATGATGCCGTTTGGAATAACCCTCATTGGAAAGCGGCCAATGATCGCTTCGAAGTCTCATTGCAAGCCGATCCGGACCTTTCACTATAAGAAACAGGCTGTTTTTTAGATGTCTGAAATTAGACATCAAAATCGTGAAAGACGTCTAATAAGTGATCTTAAAACGCGAAAATAGGACTAGACATCAGCAGATGTCTTAGAAGACGTCTATAAGACATTGGAAGATGTCTTCGGAATTTCAACGTATCAAGGTAAAATTGGGAGGGTAAATCTATTGCCACGTAGACGACACATCAGCGCCATGTGGACGGGCAGTGCCACATGGCGATGATTTTCATCCTGATGTGGATTTTTACGTCCTTCCAAAAAAGATGACATGGCGGCGCCAAAATCCTACGTGGACCCGCCAGAATCCGACGTGGAAACCGGGAAAATGACGTGGCATGCCACGTCAGCATAGTTTTGAGGGTTTTAAATGAGAAAAAATTAAGGTTAGACATTACAAAATGTCTTCTAAGATGTTTTATAAGACATCTTGCAATGTCTTTTAGGATGTCTATAACTTTGTCTTTAGTAGTCTAAGTGTGTCTTCTAAGACATTGCCATAGACATAGTAGTGCGCACATTCTTTATCGCAGGATGTTTTGTAGGATGTTTTAATAGACATCTTAAAAGATGTTTTAAACGATGTTGTACTGGATGTCTCAGTTGATGTTTTATAGGATGTTGTAGAGGATGTTCTGTATGATGTTTTATGAGATGTTCTTTTATATGTCTTCCTAGATGTTTTGCTGATTAACATTAGGGATGTTCTGGAATGATGTTTAAGTAGATGTTTTAATCAACATTCTACATGGTGTTTCATTCAATGTCTTTCAAGACATCAGCTGTTTTAGTTACACGTGACATTAATCAATCTCAAGTGACCATTATAACATATCTTTTGTCATTGCTACAGACAATAAAAACATCACCACCTTGTATTGTTCTACAATACATTTTGCAATACATTCAATAGCCTCTTAGACCATTACAAACATAAAATACCACACTCTTAAAAGAGTAGAATATAGCTATATATGCCATTCCATATTGATATAACACGATTACAACTCAATCCAAACCTCATATTTATATAGTTTATGAAACTCAAAACCAAACTAGGAAATGCAAAAAACAAAAATTTTAGCCAAAACACTTATGTAGTACGCACCCAGAACATCGTGTCTCTCAAACCTCTTTCTCGTCGGTCGGTACTTCCATTCACTACCACACATGTATGATCCCGCACATTAATAACAAGCCAACAAGTTTAGTACATATAAGTAGATGTCTTTCAAGCCCTTATACATTTAACGAGTATTTCATATTTTGTGTAATAACAAACTTGCATTTAACTCATAACATAACTTTATTATACAACCACGAACCCGATCCAATGCCTTGCTTTTCATTTTTCTTTGAAGTCTCGGCTCTTGTTGTCGTGCCTTTGTGCACGACCTTCCAATCGCCGTCACACAGACTTTGGCACTGCAACTTCCTTTGTTGCATCCAGCTTTGCTGCTTTAGAAGGGCTTGGTACCCGAGGTGTGTCTTTCTTCCCCGGTTTTGACAATCCTGCAGGCTTCAATGTCTGTGGCGATGCCTTTGTCACATTCCCTAACTTCATATTGCGCCTCACGTACCCTGTGGCCACACCCTGCATTTCCATAGCCTCGTGCATAAAAAAACCATCACTATATATACAAGAAATTTGAATTTGTTCATACAAATTTTCAAGGGACAGAGGTTACCTTGACAACTTCTACAGCTTCAGGTCTCTGTGCAGCAGACGCTGTGGTGTTTACATCCTCGTGTATCTCCTGCACGACTTCATCGACAACTGCAATGCCTGTAGCAGCCTCTCCCTCCTCTTCGACCGCCGCTGTTGTCTTCTCCAGCAGTGGACCTCCCCCGTGCTTCTTCTGAGCTCCAATTGGACCTTCTTCATCGCCGCTATGATCATCAGACACCCCCGAAGGTGCAAGTGTTGGGGAAGTTACCCTCCTCTTCTCAATTGTAGTAGTCGTAGTCGGTGTGACCTCCAATACCAAAGCTGTCGTTGTCAGTAGCGGCTCCATCGGCTGTAGCACTGTCGAATCGGTGCGAGAAGCCTTGAAGCCTATGAGTTCCCTGAACATGGCCTCCAAGCGTCTGTTGGAATCATCGATCTTCGACTCTAAGCGCGTGTTGGATGCTTCGATCTTGTCCTCGAGCTGCTCTATGGATGCTTCCATCATCACCTCCAAGTCTTGCATCCTTGTCTCGAGTGAGTCATTGGCATCGTCATCAGTCTCATTCTTCGCTTGCAGTCGCTCATATTCTTCCTCCATCTCTTCTTGGATCTCTGACGGAAAAGGTTCACGCTTATGACGGATACTCTGTCACAGTAATGTCCCAAATCATCAATAAAACTTTAGTAGATGACAAATTCAAGAATTACCTATGAAAATCTATTTGGCCAAACATTACTTCAGACATTTAATTATGTTCTTAAAGACATTGTAGTATACATTTCACTCTGTCTTCCTACACAAGAAGACATTTGTTTTTTACAAAATTTATTTCAAAATTTCCCACTTACATTTACTTATTATTTTTATAATTTTACTTCAAAAATGTACATACGCTTCGGAAGAGGCACATGAAGTCATCTCAGTAAGTTTCTAAGTTGTTATATCAAACAGTGAGATATGTATTTAAAAGAGTTGTCACTATAATTTGAATATCTTTTATAAAACATTACCTAAAACAACCGAGAATGGTTTAAATTCCTAAACATTACAATTTGTACGTGCATAGTTTAACAATACGTAAAATGTATTTAGATGTTTTCTAAACCATTATCTCATTCATTTAAAAATGCTAAGAAAAAAAATGAAAAACAACATATTCTGATGTTTTACGAGACATTCTGTTAGACACATAAATGTCTCTTGAAATGTTGTCTAAAACATTTACAGGAGTCTATAAAAGTGTTTTCTAAAAAAATTAAAGATGTTTTAAAAAACGTTACGTAAGTCATCACGGATTATTGAACAAGACATTGTTGTATACATCCTCTAATTCTGTAAAAACACTTCTTCATACTTACACTAGTGTTTAAATCTACAGTACAGTACATAAGAAATTTAAAGGATTTTGTGATACACCTTACCTGCCAACATTGCATATGTCTTCACAACATTACTTATACTGAATTTTCAAACAACAACCAAATTATAATTTCACGACATTTAGACTTTACTGGAGAGGAAAAAACTTGTCAAAAACAACGTAATAGCCTTCAAAAAAGCCAGGAAATCTTTGAAGATACTCATTTTCAAACTTCTTAGGTGTACATGCAAAACATTACACTTACCAGCTTCACTAACGCAGGCTCTCTTAGCAATGCCATCACCGCTGCCTTCCCTCCCTTCCCTTTAGCCACTCTGCGCATCTTCTCAGAGTTTGTCTTCGCCTCTTTAGTCGTCCTCTTCTTCACCATCTTGTTCCAGTGGATATCGGAGATGTGGGAAGGTTTTGCACCGCAGTTGTCAATAACCCTGTTGAACTGAAACCGTTGGTTGGTTAGGGTCTTGTTCGCCCTCACAATGATCCATCCCTTGTCAACGTCCTGACGTTGTTTGGGGTGTAGCCCCTTCACCTGCCACGCTGCACAGAAAAATAATAACATATGCAGTTCTGTAAATGCATAAACTACATCAAACATAAAAAACAACAATCTCTATGTACGATTGAAAAATTTATTAATTTGCATTAGATGTTATTGAGAGACGTCTCTGTAAACATCTGTGGACAGTGGTTGACGATTCATAAGACACATGTGGACATTAGTTGATATTTAAGAAGACATTTTTAGACATGTTTGAAGTTTACAAAGACATCACAAGACATTGTTGTATGGCTAAGAACACATCTTTAGACATTGGTAAACGTCTAAAATCATTTTTGTAGACCTTGTTTGATGTCTAAAAAGTCATCTATGGACATTGGTTTATTTTTAAACTGAAATTTGTAGTCATTGCTTAATGTCTACAAAGACATCTGTTCCTCATCGCGAACAACAATCCCACTACGAATATTTCATGTACTTACAAAAATCACAAACGTACTGTATGTAGAGCAAATGTCTTCGTTGATTACCACATGTACATTAATATTACGTAAAATGCAACAAAACATAAAAACAATCTCACTACATTTCATTCTCAAAAAATTATAAAAACTTACCTTCAAAAAGGCGCTTGAAATACCTTTGTTGCATCGTGTCCTCCTGATCCTTAAAGCACGGACCAGGATCCAAGTTCTTCGTAAATAGCCTCACATCCCTCTCAAACTCTTTTCTCAAAGACCCGCAAGGGGTGCCGTGCTCATCCACCATGATGATCTTCTTTGTACGGGGCTGCATCTCTTGTAGTTTTGGTGGGTGCATGGGAGTACGAGTCCGCTCTTCTTCTTCAAACACCTCTTCATTCTCATTGTCACCATCTTCTTCGTCCTCCTGTTCGTCCTCCTCATCCTGCGATGTCTCAAATCCTCGGCTGTAGAACACAAACCCTTGCCTATTTGAATGTTAAAAGCACAAAAAAATAACTTCACTACCAACAATTTAAAGCCATGTAAAAGCAATGCACAACTCATAGCATATTCAAAATTTGCACAACTAAAAAACCCATGCTTCAACACCTAATCACTTCATACATGTATGGATAGAGAAATGTCACCTACGACATGTAACAAAGATTGGCAGAACGATTTTTAAAACATGTAATTATATGTTGCCAAACATAGAGAAAGACATGTAGAGATATTTTAAACAGAATTAGTAAAGAATTGTGAGGATGTTTCATATTACATCAACACGTACATTTCCAAATCTTTTCAAACACACTTTCGTACACAGAACTTTATGTCTTGACTACAATTACGTGAGTGTCTTTCACATGTTTACTTAAGCATTTTCTCATACATTTCATGACCGCAATTGTCTTAATAAATGGATGAAAATATGGAGATAAAAGAGTACGCTGTAATTATTATCCTACTTTAACAAATTTATATCTTTTGTTCATTAGATTGAAATCGTTTTCTTATTCTTGGTGGTTACATACTAATGTATAGTCTTGCAACTAGTAAATCAGAATCTCAAGAATACGTACTAAATTTTTAGTTAAGACCTCACAAACTCGGCCAAAAACTACAGCTTTGTACATAAGAAATCAAATTATGTTTGTTTGCTTGTTTCATGTGTGAGAGATAAATTTTTGCACGTATTATTCTTCATGCACATCAAATACTGTAGTTTGAGCTACTACATCTTCATTTTGTAATGGAATATGCAAAACGGATTTTTATGACCTCTAACCTCTAAGTACTTAGAGAAAAACATGAGAAGAGAAAACAGTAAGCAGTACTTTTTTCCTACTTTAGAAAATTCATATCTTTTCTGCATTACATTGAAATCGTTTTCTAATTGTTGGAGGTGAAAAACTCATGTATACTCTTGAAACTTGTATGTCAAAATCTAAAGATAACGTACGTAATATTTTTTTTAGTCCTCCCAAACTCGGCCAAAAACTACAGCTTTGTAAATTAGTTTTCAAATTATGTTTGTTTGGTACTTTAATGTGTGAGAGATAACTTATTGCATGTGTGATGCTTCATGCACATCAAATACTTAAGTGTGTTCTAATACATCTTAAAATCGAAATCGAAATGGAAGAAGCAAAACGGATTTTTATGACCTCTAACCTCTAAGTACTTAGACAAAAACATGAGAAGAGAAAACAGTAAGCAGTACTTTTTCCCTACTTTAAGAAATTAATAACTTTTCCGCATTACATTGAAATCGTTTTCTAATTGTTGGAGGTGACAAACTCATGTATACTCTTGCAACTCGTACGTCAGAATCTAATGATTACGTATGTTATAATATTTTTAGTCCTCTCAAACTTTGCTAGAAAATACTGCTTGACGAATTTCGTTTCAAATTCCATGGTTTTGGTACATTCATGTGGGACATCAATCCAAGAACACGTTATGCACTAACAAGTTGCAAGTTCAGTACAATAAGTACAATAAACATACTGACCGGAACTCTTGCTGCAGTTGCAGCTGTCTCATGCGTGCGGTGGAAGTCGGTTGCACTTCATCAACTTTCCCTTTCCCCTTTCGACTGGACAGAGGCTGCAAATCTTCCCTCTGTTTTGTTCGACGCTCCTGAACTGCCCAACGAGTACCGTCATCTCCATCACTAGTGTCATGTGTCCTACGGGGCGACCGCCTCTTCGTACCGGTCTTCTTCGTCATCCTCAAGCGCCGAGCTGGCCACTCCACAAATGTCTCTAAATTTTTCTGCCACAAATCCACACTTCATTTATGACATCTACATAGACATCCAGTAAGACATCATCTTAGACATCGAGTAAGACATCATCTTAGACATCTTCTAAGACATACTTGTGCAAAAACTAGCATAAAACCGCAATGGACTTTTTGCGATCATTGCAATGTCCTTAGTACGTCAAAATGTGGCTGTGGCACTTCTCAATCGCCGCCAGAAGGTACCAGGCAAGTTGAAACCAGGTATCAGATACAACGCTGAAGGTTTTGAAAGACAGTAGGTGAGGGCAAGAAAGATCATGAAGTTGGTCCTCCTGTAGCCACTCGTCCTGTAACGCCTTGCCATCGAGGATGGAAATGTCGCTAGTAGGAGAAGATCTAAACCTAGAACTTTAAACATGAATATCACACACGATTGCGAGAATTTCATGTATTCTATGAGGAGATTAAGGTAAGTACACCCAAAAGAAGACGATCCGAAAGAGGTGTACTTACCTCGCCGCGTGTTTTCTGCTTTTCGAGCTCCTCTCTCTCTCAGAACCGACCCATAAGTTCAAACTTGAAGCAAAGTGTGAAGGAAAAAGACATGCAACACCAACTGTGAAGCTACATCCAAAGTACAATGAGAGAAACCACCAATCATCATGCAAACACACAAGAACTATGACAATCAGGAAAGACATTAGAAGCAAAATTCATGGATGTCTTCACTAAAAAGAGGTGAATTCGTACTTACAAGTACCTCCGTACATGAGCAACTCAGAACCACGAAGATGCAAAACGTATGCACAGAAGAACTGCAACTGGAGAGAAAGAGTGTCGTAAGGGAGGAGGTGCGAGCCGAGTGAGGCAAGCGACTCCCAAAGATCGGGCGGCCTCGCCTCTGGCCGGCGCATTGAAGCTGGCGATCGCAGCGCCCACCTTGGCGGCGATCGCAGGGACCCCTTCCCCGTGGCGACGCTGCAAAAGCGGCGATTGCAGGGCCGCTTCCTCGCAAAGAACAAGAACGCCTGTCGATCTGCTCCGACCCCCTATGACCGCTGCTCCGACCCCTATGACCGCTGATCCGACCCCTATTACTGCTGGGCGGACCCCATGACCGTGCGTGCTTGCGCAAGCCTCCCCGCAGCGCAAAAATTGCATGTGCGACGATAATTTGTGTACATTTTGAGGATGCATAGCAGTAATTTTTGGAGGTTGGTACTACATTCTGAGACGTGTCAGTCAAGTTAGATCATAAATTTTCTAATCTATGAGAATTGGAGCTGGAATTGGGTTTTTGAGAGTGCATACCTTGTGAGCACTTCCTCTGTTAGGACAAGTTGAGAAGCATGAAGTGACTGGAGGCACTTGAGGTTGTTGAAGAGGATCCACGTGTTGCACAAAGCGCGCGCTCCGCCGCAATTCGCTCGTGGAACTTGGACGTTTTATCTTCATTGTTGCTGTAGGAGGAGTGGCTCTTGCAATTTGTTCAACAAAGTTGTTAAACACGTGAAGGGCTGCGTGTGAAATCTCACTCCTTCGCAGTTTTTCTGGTAAAGTGTCCATAGATCCTATACTTGCATCATGCTCAAGAAATTGTGTAGTAACTCCCATGTTTGAATGCAATAAAGTGCCCTTTGTTAGGGTTTCAAACTAGGAAGAGGAGAAAGTGGGAGTTCTAAGTTCTGAAGGCAATTCCTTCTACAGTAGTAGTCGCTGACCTAAAACTAATGAGCCACGTGGATTTAGGGATTCGTCGAAGTCCTATTAATTTTCCAAAAATTTAATACATTGTTAGACATCTAGAAAGACATCTAATAATTTAATTATTTTTTTATCAGGATGTCTTAATAGATGATTGTCATTTTCGACATCTATAGTGGTCATCATAAAGTACTTTCGATGTAGTATCATGGATTATGAACCATTGGACAACACAGACATTGCGGCACTACGCTTCTAGAGTATATGATCACGTGACTTGTTTCAGTAGTATGTAAGTTGTTTGTGTGAAATTGAAATGGCGTTGGATGGGGAAGCCATGTCCGATTTGGAATCAGTTGGAGAATGTAATCATCCATACGAAGAGTATCCGTTTGAAGCGTATGATTTAGGCCATGCTCAGTACTTGGAGATGCTAGTTGTACTTCATCTTTGAGCAACCGTATAATTTTGAGCGTGGTTTGTTACTCCGAGATCAGACGATGATTACTACAGCAACATGTATTGCATTTCGTGGTTTTATGAGGGTCATTATCCATTTGACACCTGGGAAGAAAACTACGATCAGTGGTTGTATGACCAAATTTTGTTTGAAATGCTAGAGGAATAGATTTTATGAACACCTGGACGACTTACTTACCGTACTATAGTACGTACATTTTAGTTTTTGATAGAAGAGATATTATTCTGACACTGTTTGTACAGTGAGGTAAAAATTTTGAGATTTAGAAATGAATGGTTTTTGAGAATTTATATGTATGTTAAGTCAGTGTTCACTGTGATGGAGACAATATTATGTTGTTGTTTTTTTATTTTAGTAAATTCTAAGCCTTTACAGGAATCCTAAATGTATGGCATGTGTACAAACATACAGAGTGCGAGAATTTTAATATTCAGTATGGTTTACTTGTAGAGAGAGCAACATGTGGTGCTGGATTTGCCTATATCTTAGTAGCAAATTATTTTTGGCTACTGTCGCAGAACTATATTGATGGAGAAGGAGTGCGTATATTGATCTAATTGTATGGACTTCCACGGATTTAGGGAAGTGGGGAAGAATTGACTGGTAAGATTAAGACATTCTTATGCACTGCACAGTATGTGTAGATGTCTGCACAGATGTTGTTGTACATGTCTGTGGAAGAACAAAACAAACATTATAAGACGTTGAAGGCATAAGCTGATATAGAAAATGTATAACAGTGTCAGTCGTATACCTTTATTGTAATTTTACGGAAATTTTATGATCACAATTTAATTTATTCTCTGAAGAATTTTGTTACAATTTGCAGCACAATTGGTGCAATGAGCACACACAGCGTTCGCCGCGGCGCAAGAATACGAATTGATGCTGATGGCCGGACATTCCGTAACATTCCAGTTGCTGACCTTATCCTCCAGGTAGAGCTTCGAGTGGCAACAACAAAAGACATCACATCATACTATTGCCCTTGTTACGACTGCCATGGGGGTCGATACCAGCGAATCAGCGTCATACGAGAGCACCATGCGTCAGCCGGGAGGGATCCTTTTCTGACAAAGTCACTTCTAGGTGGCGACCCACCCGAAGGATATCCAGTTGATGGTATGTGGGTGGAGGATATTCCGTATGACAACGACGTTATAGATGATATTCCAAACGTTGCGAATGATGATGTTGTCGAAGACATTTTGCAAGACCTCTCTAGACATGATGGAGGTCCTGAAGCTGCAAGTTCTTTAGATGAGTTCCATGACGACGCATGCCAGGTCATGGATGCTCTTGATCGCGGTGATGCACTTCACATGGATGCAGGAGGTGAAGGTAATGTGGACGACAACAATGACATGGAGGGCGACACAGTTGATGACCTGCAGCGCTTGTATGCTGAAGCTAAGACACCGTTGTATCCGGGATCGAAAACTAGCGTTGTATCTGCTACGATTGTTCTCATGAACATGTGCGTTGTGTTTGGGGTTAGCAACACTTTCAGGACGGAATTGTTGCGTTACTTGGCAGAGGACTTATTACCGGAGGGGAACAAGTTGCCAAGAAGTCATTATGCAGCAGCAAAGAGCATCCGAAGATTGGGGTTGGACTACAAAAACATCCATGCATGTCCTGATGGATGTGTTTTGTATGAGGAAGATCATGCGGAGTTGCAGACGTGCCCGAAGTGTTCGAAGTCCCGGTGGAGGGAGGGCACCAACTCCATACCAGCTAAGGTGATCCGTCACTTCACTCTCATTCCCCGATTGAAACGGATGTGGAGATCGCCTGAGATGGCCAGCATGTTGACAGGTCACACGAAGCATGTTAGTAAGGACGGCATAATGCGATCGTGGTTGTGATCCCCCTGCGCGGAAACACATCAACACGGACGCCTGCGTTTGACATCTTCGGACGTGATGAGAGAAACATGCGGCTAGCCTTAGCGCTCGACGGTGTGAATCCATTTAAGTTGAGCAAAGACGAATTGGTCGACGTGGCCGGTCTTGATATTGATTTATAATTTGGAGCCATGGTTTGTCACGAAGAAGTTTTTCATATCCTTGTCCATTTTGATATCGGGCGTGATCGCCGACATCGACAAACATTGATGTATATTTGCGCCCATTGTTGAGAGAGCTACATCAACTTTGGGAAGGCGTACAAAGACATGATTTGACCAACGAGTGGGGTCTCGACATTTCACTCTACGAGGATTGCTCATGTGGACTATTTCAGATTTTCCAGCGTACGGCTTGATCTCTGGCTTATCATGTAAGGGATATAGAGGTTGTCCTTGTTGTGGCCCCGAGACGGATGCTCGTATGGCGAAGACAGGAGATTTGCGTGCTGACCGCACGGCGAGGGGTTCGAAGATTGTGTACGGGGGAGTACGTCGATATCTGAGTCGTCACCATCCATACCGGAGATACAGACGGTTCAATGGGCAGCGTGAGACTCGCACGGCGCCAACAACCGTCTCAGGCGGAGACGTAATCCGATACGCTGCATGGCGGCAATCATACCTGGACCTTGGTGGGCGGGAAGGGGCCCCCAGTGACCCTGTTCATAGCACGGGAGTGAAGCGTCTTAGTGCATTCTACGAACTACCGTACTGGCAGGTAAGATTGTTTTTTTGTTATTCTACAACCAGCTGTCTATTACAATGTCTAAAGATGTCTTTCAAGACATTAAAATAGTTATACAGTGCATGTAGATGTCTGATTAGAAATGAAAAATGTATTTCTAGTTGTTTTTCTAGACATAAGAACGTAGAAGCAGACATTGCCTGTAGGGAATGAGGAAATTTTATTGTAATGACCATTAATGAAACAAATGTAATAAATTGAAGTTGGTACGTTCTAACAAAGACTTGAGGTTCGACACGTATTGGACGTCATGCATCGCGAGAAGAATCTATGTGAGAACATTTTGAAGACGCATTTGGAATGAACGATGACCAGTGAAGTCGTCAAGATGTGCAGGACTTGAACATACGTGAGGAGATCTGGTTGCAGCCCCCACGACGCAGAGGTGACGAGTACTACATGCCGCAGGCCCCGTACATGTTGAAGGCAGAGGAGAAACAAGAGTTTGTTCAAATAGTTTCGAATATACGCACTCCAACGAAGTACGTGGGGGCAATTCACAAGCGGCTAGAAAACGGGAAACTGCAGTACATGAAGACGCACGACTACCATGTCCTCATGCAGCAGGTAAGCAAAATAAATTCAGATGACATATTATTTAAGATACATGGCGCAGTAAGAGTTTTTGAAAGGATTACGCTTAAGGAGTTACTATGAAAAAACATTGAAGCATGTCTAAAAATACATCCACATGTTGAAGTAGACACTACAGACTCATATTGTTGTAGACATCGTTACAGATAGAAGACATTGTTATAATTTATAATGAATGACAATTTCTATCTCAGGCGTTTCTTTTGTCTGCATGTAAAGATAATGATTGTACTGTTTGATATAGATACTTCCGGTGGCCATTCGTAACTTGCTGGATGAGGAGGTGCGGGTTGCTATAATCAAAATGTGCAGAGTTTTCCAGCGTCTATGTGAGAAGGACATACGTGAAGACAGTCATGATAGTCTCATGCGCGACGTTGTACTGGCAACATGTGTGTTGGAGAAGGAGTTTCCACCGACGTTTTTGAACATGATGACACATCTTCCGATACACCTCGTTGAACAACTCTTCATATGTGGACCTGTACATTGCAGATGGATGTATCCGATTGAGAGATACCTGAAGAGGCTGAAGGATTACGTGAGGACCAGAGCACATCCTGAAGGGAGCATTGCAGAAGGGTATCGATTGGACGAAACTCTTGGCTTTTGTACGGAGTACATGAAACGACATCGAGCAACAACTTACCGTGTATGGGACGCCAACGAAGATGCAAGCATGAATGACGAGATCTTGGGGGAGAATGCATCCAGAAAGCGTCGAATGTCCGATCAGCTACGGGGATACGCACATGCTTTCGTCATCGATAATGCACCCTGCTTGGAATCGTGGCGAGAGTGAGTTCTTGTACCAACATGCGGACATGCGAGGCCGTCCCCCTGATTATTATTATCGTCGTACCATGGTTTGTTATAATCAATGATTAAATCAAATTTGGGCACGCTCACATGTCTAAAAGAATGTCCGTGCAGACATTCTTTTAAACATTCAAAAAGTTTTGTAAACGTATTCATGATGTAAATGCAGGTGTCGTAAACATAGTGAAGATGGACATTACAATGTCTTAGTAGACGTCTCAGAAGACATAACCAGAGTTAACACAAATGCAGGAAGTTTTTAATCATGCATTTGCAATGTCTAACGACAGAGGTGGGGGTGTTGTATAGGGAATACATCATCGCGAAGGGATGCCGATGGGAAGAGCGAGAGGCATATCGAGTACAGTGTAGACGCCAGCGACCTTCTAGACCTGTGACATACCCCGCAAAACTTAGAGATTTGCCATGCTTTGCAGATTGGTTGAAGACACGGGTGCTGGAAGCAGAACATGCTGGTGATTCTCTGGAGAATGACGTGCTACATTACTCATGTCCTCCTGAGCGGTTTGCAATTACGCATCGGCATATGAAAGCATTTGGTATGCATTTGCGTGTTCGGACATCTGAGGGGGGCCTTGTTACTCGAGACTCATGTGTAGTGGCAACCTATACACAACAGCTACGTTGGGGGATTCGGAATGGTATGCCCATTGACCATACCGCAGAGCATGTAGGATACATACAGGAAATACTGGAGTTGGATTACCGTAATCACTGCACCACGGTTTTGCTATGCGAATGGGTACGACCCTCACGGGATGTGCGAGTGCCCAGTATTGAGCGTGACCAGTACGGATTCAACGTGGCGAACTTCAACCATTTGGACAGTACAGTGCATCCGGATTCATTTGCGTTCCCCATACATTGTCAGCAGGTTTTTTTTTCAGATGACCCCATGAGACGAGGATGGAAGACAATGGTCTGCCGAACTGACGTCCGGGGGAGGCGCACTCCACTACAACATCAACAACCACAGCCCACAGGAATCGCAATTGGAGAGGACGCTGATTTCCAAGGGTTACAACCGCAGATTTTGGAGACAGAGGCAGTTCGAGGAGCAGTGGCCACGGGAGGGTCCTATGTTACAACAGCAACGAACACGTCCAATCATGATGAAATCGAAGAGGAGTATTGACACGTAAAGTTATTTATACCGATACTAGTGTTTTGTACATAGGAGTTGCACTACTGGACGTTTGCAAGGATGTCGTCAAAGATGTTTTATACCATGTCTTAGACAATGTTTCAAGGATGTCTGGGAAGATGTTTTGTATGATGTCTTCTAAGATGTTTTACAAGTTGTATTTTCAAATGTCTATAGAGACATCCTTCTAGTATTTTACTTGTAGTCAGTAAAATGTGTACAAAGACATAGTAAGACATGTAAGGTCGTTCGACTTGGAAATGTCTTTTCCATGTAGATAAATAGCTATAAATTAAAATATAAATATTATGTCCACGTGTATTTTCTAAAATAAATAGGAAAAAATTGCCATATACATTAATTTGAAGATGTCTTTTCAAATGTCTACAAAGACATCCTTATAGTATTTTACTAGTTGTCAGTAAAGTGTCTACGAAGACATAGTAAGACATTTAATGTCGTCTGACGTGGATAATTCTTTGCCATGTAGATAAAGAGCAGTAAATTATGAAAGAAATATTATGTCCACGTGTGTTTTCAAAAATAAATATGAAAATTTGCCCTACATATTAAAAAATATTTAAAAAAATATATATATTATCTTATAAATTTAATATTACTTTAATAATTAATTTTCAGCTTTTCACATTTTTAATGATTAAAAAAATTTTATTTTTTTCAAAAACTAATTTATTATAATATATTACTTTAAAATTCTGAATTATGTGTAAATTATAATTTCCACATTATAAAATTAGTTTTTAACTTCATTTAAAAAATTGAACCAATGAAAAAATCTGAAATTATTATTTGAATTTTATTCAATTAATTTTTTGAATATTTTGGTAGTAGAAATAAAATTTTAATGAACAAAAAACGAAAGATTTTTTATACAATGAAGGTTTTTTTCTTTTCCTCATACAAACCGCTGCCCATTTAGATGTTTTTTTACAACCGGGCTGATTTTTACCCGAAACCCAGTAACTTCATTAGTTTTTCACTTTCTTTAACCCAGATTCCTTGCCTACGTGGCAATGTAATGTCTATAGAGATGTCTTATAAGACATCGTTAGAACATTTAAGTGTATTGTGATGTCTTTATGTCTTCATGCCCCTCCAATCCCAAATCCATCTTTAGACAGCTCAGACATCTTCATGCCTTACAAGACATCTTGCGATACACTAAGACATCTTAAAAGACATCTTTAGATTTCTGCAAACATCTAAAAAACAGCGGGTTTCTTATAGTGTTTGCCAATTCACTGGCAAATACTTCTACGTCTACGAGGGGAATCATCGCGTTACTGCTTGGATGCGGTACATTGAGCAAATGCGCAGAGATGACCCTGATTGGTATTTCTTTGTCGACTGCATTGTCCTTGACGGACGTGCAGAATACAAAGTACTTATCGACGCGATGAATGATATCAACTGGTGAGTTCGATTTTGTATTATTTTTCCTTGGCTGTAGTATTTTTTACACAATTTACATATATTTTGTACTAACCTCATCAACAGGTCCACATAGCATGATCATGTTGAAGATAGCCTGCCATCGAGGTTGCAACGCATGCGCAAGTTTGGCAAGATGCCACTAGAAGAATGGAAACCCCTCATCTCTGCTAAGGACTGGAAGTACTATTACACCGCAAAAGATAAGCTGAGGCAGACTTGGTACTTCGTTACTAAAGACGTCTTCATAAAGTTCCTCTATGCGGTGGGTCATTTTGCATATCTTTTGTATGAATTCGTTTTAAATTGAGTTTTCTACTTTATCCAACATGAGTTCTTTGATTGTCCAGAGGCAATGTGCTAAAGTCGCCGACGAAGCCCAAGCCCAATACTACGAGAGGACACTCCCGTCGACGAGAGGACTGCGCAAGGAGTTTGGACGGCCATGGACGATGCTCTCAAAGCTGAGGTTAAACGAATCCGACAGAAAGATTTCGACAAAATGCTTGCCATTGCTAATCCTGAGTTAGGAAAAGCTTTTGAGCAAGAGGTATGAATTCACTCGACCTATCTTACTTCTATCTCTCAATTTCGTTCTCCACATCCCTCTGTTATATTTCTTAATCTCTTTCTTGTAATTTGATGTAGATCAATCTTCATTATAGTCGTCAAAAGGATCCCGAGATGTCTCTGGAGCGCCTCCAGAAGGTCGCCACCACCAACGTTTGAAGGAAGTGAAAACCATGCGGCCGTTGGTGGAACAACACTCCGGCATTCCGACGGAGTGTTCGCTTCCGGACCCGGTCGAGATGAAAGACAGCGGTGTTGGAGGCATGGCTTGCCCGTCTTTTGCGCCTTGTGGTCTCGGTACTACATATGCACTCAATCACATTCGTTACACCGATATGACCATACCCATTTTTCCTGATTTTTACTAACTTCACTTGTTGTCCACAGTTAGCGACGTATCTGAAGGAGGAGGTGGACAAGTTCTTCAAACAAGAGAATCCCCACATCCCGAACATTGACGCCATTTTGATGCCCGAAGAGTACGTCGAAAAATGGCGTCTTCTTTTATGGGATAAGGCATTCGATGCTTATTTGGGGCCCAAAGCCAGCCCTAAGTTCATTAAAGGCTCCCACATCGACAAGATTGGCGGAGGTGCTCAAACTAAGAAGCGATTGATGTTCAGGTTTGACCACGCCGTTCTGTATTGTCAATTTTCTGAATATTATATTCAGAAAAGTGTTTCTAATTGTTTTTACTCTTTGTAGGTATCTCAAACACGAGCTCGTTGCTAAGGGTGGTCTCGCTCCAGTGGGCATTCCGTCTGAATTCCAAATCCCTTGCTTGAAGAAGAAACCGAGGTCGATTTTTTCGAATGATCAGAGGCAACGGTTCAAGATGGCTTTACTGTTGACTGGTGGTTGGTTTCTAGAGTCTCAAACCCACCATGTTCACAACGAAGAGAAGCATCTTGTACAGATAGCGGAATCGGTCGACGCCGCTCCTGTAGCACTACAAGTTGATGATGATGACGACGACTTCTACATGCTTCCAGGCGCTCCACCACCACCCCCCCTCGCTGCACCAAAAGATAGAGGTACTGCAGGTGGCAGCCGGAAACGTCGCAGAAATGAGCCTACCCCGAGCCGAGGAAGAGGAAGAACAAGAAGAGGAGGTGGAAGAGCACGAAGACAAGACGAAGACGACGAGGGAGGGCATGGAGATGTTCCCATTCTCGATGAGCTTGCAGGTGTTGTAGATTGAAATGTATGTATGTTACTCTAGTTGTACTTTGTTATTTATGTAACATGTGCGCTTTTGTATGCATTGCAGTTCAAAGGGAGGTTGAAATGACACAAGCTTCGCAGGGGACGGTTGTCAACAACGCTGGGTGTGGTGTAAGAGGTCCTGTTGCCTCGGATAGGCAGGCAGTTCTGCCTGAAAGGCATGGTCGAGGGTGGATACAAGCCTCTGAGGGTGGGGTTTCGAATGTGAGATCTACTCCTCCTCCTTCGTCGTCGCCCCTCGTGAGTCTCCTCTGTCACATGGACCGACGCAATCTAATGGACCCATGCGTCCCATAGTTTTTCCCAAAAATGTGGGTAGTAGTTCCTCTTCTCCTATAACGGTGACGCTCCCTATGTTCCTTGAGAAAGGAGACACAGCGGCCTTGGTTGAGCTTGATCTACAAAAGGTCTTTGGGTGGGTTGATGCTATTCGGCTATGGTTCAACACATCAAGAAGGTAAATCCTCTCTAACTATGAATCGTTTTTGTATTGAAGTTACTCTATCCCTGTTTATTGGTTTCGATTACTTTGTGTCTAATTCACAGATTGGAAAGGGTAGGGACTACCCTTGCGAAAAAGATGAGAGACAGCCCAAACATCCCGGGATTGACCTTATCTTTGCAGATGTTCCCGAGAACTTGCCCGTGCTTAATGTCTCGCCGGATGCGTTCCTCTCCGGAACAAGCGTGCTTCGTATTACTTGAGTCCGTGTTTGTCTTTGCCTCATACCATTTTGACGGACCTTGGGACTATCCTAATTATGCACCCCAAGGACGTCAAAATTGACCGCATCCTACACGATCGTGCTAGTACTTACAATTTCCGGCTTGTGCGTGAGTGGTGGGCCTATAACCCCCTTCCTTTGGTTAGACCTGGCGCTAACGCAAGAGAGGTATTCTTCGAATTTCGCACTTGATTTTATCTCTCAATTCAACATTACGTTTTTTGAATATCGAATTGCTTATTGCAGACCCATAACTTTACCATCAAGGTCTATGCTCGGAAGGACTTCGTGAAGATGTTCAACATACGACAGGGGGCGCAAGCATACGCAGGAGTCGCGATCATACCCGACGAGGATGACATGGTCAGTAACTTTGCTGACGCGAGTTCCATTACCTACCGCACTAACGGGAAGCCGTGGCGCGGCGCACGGGAGAAGGATCCGTCGTTTTTGCAGTGCTTCGTGGATTGCCTTACGGACGATGGGGGAATCGTGTTTGACTTCAGCGCTAGTACAGGTAAAAATTTGATTACCCATTTATAAGCTGTTGCATACTCATATTTTCAATACTCATGTGGATTTTCAAATGTGCAGGTGCTTCAATCATCGCATGTGCACGCTCCAATCGTCACCTCATTGCTTTTGAGGCAGATGAGGAGATCTTCGATGGGCTTTTGGCGACCTTCAAACACCCTAAACCGTTGGAAGAAGAGAGTGGGGAATCAGCCTCTGGTGACGATTACGACTCCGATGAACCGTATCTGAAGAAACCTCGCACTTATATTGGTGTGTACTCAATTCAATTCATTGACTTTTTGTGATTTCAAAGTCTGTACTACAATCAGAACATTGACTGGTTATGATTATTTAGCTATGCAGGCATCTCAAGACACTTGACCCAAAACGCTCATCTCATCAATAGCCCACCTCCCACACATGTTCTACCCTCTTATGCGGAGCATGTAGCTCGAGCTTTCGTCGCGGCTCCAACTCCTCCTGTACCGAATGCTTCACGAAGACGCTTTAGAGCTGGTGTGCTTAGATACATTGATTTAGAGGCAGATCAATGTGACCACCATTTTAATGGTGCTTCACCTTCATCGTAGTGTGTTTATTTTTTGTTTTCTATTTCAGAGATGACTATGTAGGGCCAACTCTCATGAGTTGCCTTACCCTACAAGTCATTACTTTCATATGTTTTACATTATTTTACATATATGTGTCTTTGCCTTAAACCGTATTGAAAATTTTCAAAGTCCAATTCTGTACTCAATCTATATGTTGGATTCACTTGTTATACCCCACTATTTTAAATGACATTTAAAATTCTAAAATGTATACCGATTCTTATAGGTCAATGCTTCCCTAAATTTGTCAATGTCTACAGGAGCTTATATTTTGTCCCTATTAGCTCAGGATAGCTGCCTTTTACGCTACGCGATGCTCAAACGAGCCCGATGGGGATCGAACCGGACCTTCGCTATGCCATCGTTATGTCTAATCCATCCACTACATTAGAGTAAACGATGAGACAGTTTCTATTATCGATATTTGGATTATATATTCCATTGCCATTTTATATTTTTCCTTTATCGTGACGATTACCAACATGCGCAATATTCCTTGCCGGGATCGTGGGAGCGGTAGCGTTAACAAGAGGCAACTATCCAAGGATGAAGTATAGATCTAGAGGGATTTCTTTGCTTTCGCCATGATGACGTCAGCCCTACTTTATCCCTAGACCGTAAATCCAAAAACAAGTTTAATAATAACCTAAATCATATGTTCAATATAACCTTTAAATCGTCATGCCTCCATTTCACACGTTCATCAATATGATGACATCAGCCCTACTTTCAATATATTCACATAAAATCTTCAAGATAATACAAATGAAATATTCTTGCAAGGTGGGACCCACATTTAAAGTAGACCCAACACCACGGAATTAGGGACCATAACCCCTAAAAATAGACATTTTAAAATGGTACAGTAAAAAATTAAGTGGTAATAGGGTACTTTACTTTGAAAAAAAATTGTTAAAAAATAGTCAAAATTGTCCCGTCACCGCTCTACGCTCACCGCTCTACGCTCACCGCTCTACGCTCACCGCTCTACGCTCTACGCTCACGCCTCTACATTCCCCACGAATCACTTCACTACATTGACTATATGTACTGACCAACGAATATGCATTCCTGGTTCTTTCAGGCTCGGTTTCAACGAAGTACCAAGCGACTGCGACGGACTACTTCAGCAGCGGCTTGCAATGATGTGTGCATTACATGACTGCAGGGTACAGAAAGTACCGTGGAGATCCAAATGTGCATGGTGTACGCCCGACAACACTCGGAGAAAGATAGAAATAATGCACAGGGCCCACAAAACTACGTACAAATCACACAATCGGAATGCCTGAAAATACACATGAAAGCAGTGAAAACAATTAACAACTGAAGAAGGAACATGAGCGTACCAACGACGGTGGACTGTGCACAGGTACGTATTCCGCAGTGGACCATGTCTTTATGCTCATAGTACCTCGGCCACTGCTGTGTGCGAGCTCAGGTTCATGCCGACTTCAATGGCAGATTTTAGGAGACCGCTCTTTTGTAAAACGACCCGTGGGCCTGAATTACGTAGGACCCCGGTTATAACTCAGAAATCTACAATTTTGCTGGATTTGTAACTACATATTATGTGCCGCATTTGTCGTAGTGGAACAGAAAGTAGTGCCGAAAGATTTGCATACCACCGCTCTTAACTCAGTGCCATGTGGGCATCCACGTAGGTTCGGCGGTTACCAACATCGACTGGTGTGAATGCTCAGTAGATCTTAACGCATATTAGGCCCAAAGAGCGCAGCTCTAAGCACAGGTCTGAACGTACCTTTAGTTAAATATCAGTTAAATGGAGTAATATCATCAAATCGCATCTTAAAATAATATATCATTGTATATTTGATCATGTAGTAATATAAATTGCTATAATAAGATACTGAATATACATCACTTTCTACAAAAACCAAAAATAATATACGCCATAAACGTGGGCATGACTCATATTTATTCAGGCGTTATGAACATCTACCAAGAACAATTACATGAAAAATCTATATCTACACATTGCCACGACGTAACTTGTTAAATGATTAGGAGGGTCTTATAGAAATATAATCTTCATACTCGTACATACACTTGAAAGACAAATATTAGCACATACTACTTTGTACCCATATACTTCTCAATTTGGGTTGCATGAATTTGTATTGCAAGTTTTATGTTATATGTCTTTTTACTTCACATATTTATATATTTATATAATGCTAATAGCCTTTCGATTATTCACTCTAACGCTCAACCACTAAAGGCCCAATCAACCATTTTGTGCTCTATTCCAAATTTTGATAAGATGTATCCGATTTAAAAAGGATTCTTGTTAGACTTATTTCTTACTTCCGAGATGTAAGATGGGTTGGGAACCTCATTTACATTACAAACCTAGTTTGGAATCATGTATTGTTCACACCAACCCTTCAATCACAAACATGACAAGGTTTGCATAATATTGAATAACTTATTATAAAAGGAAACTAGTAATATTCTTCATAAATAAGTATTGGCCTTTTATATTTTATCATATAAAATAAAATTTAAGGAAACCATACAAATAAATAAGTACTAAGAAGAGAAATGAGAATTTTATTTTGCTATTGAAAGTTTTGGTGTCCTTAATCTATTACAAGAGAATTACTAACTATTATGAGGATTTCAACTATAACAATTTAATCTAAGCATTGAGGTTTTTATATTGTCTTTAGGGAGAAAGTTCACAAGAGTTAAAAAACTCACATTTCTTAACACATTTATCTTTCCTTTAAACCCCCCCTCCCTAGCCTTTAGGGGTTAAATAAACAACCACCCATTTGGATTCAAATAAAATTTGCTTAGATACTTAGATCCGTAAATAAACACGTAATTCGTTATAATGGTATTATTCACTGATTTTGAGAAATGTGGGTTTAGGTGGAGTCGAGCTAAATGTACCCACACAGTACATTTGGCTCAACTCAAGCTCGATTTGATAATCTGAATATTCCCATTATAACGAATTACGTGTTAATAGTCAGCAACTATGATATTCTTCATTATCATAAGTCAATGTGAACATATTGCAAATTCTATCAAAGCATGACATTGTACCCGTAAAGAATTCCAAGTGATTCATGGATAGTTACGATTCATATAAACAATAAGAGGTTATTCATAATAAGTTATATTTTTCAATGTTATTCCGTGGTTGCCAAAGTCTTTTGCATTATTTTGTTGAGATCCCTTACTGGGTAGTGTTAAAATAAAGGAAGCCTATACAAATCCTAGGGTGACAAGTTTTCAATAGAGGGATATTCATTCTTCTTACTCGAAGACATACAGTGACTCTAAGTGAATATGTCAAAGAAATTCATTTAGGTTCGTAATAGCTCTGAAGTCCAATTCCCCATGACAGAAGATTTTAAAGTGTCAGTTAGGGCACCAATTTAGAAGTCTTGGTTTTGAAACTTCATACTCCCTCCATCTCAAAAAACATCATGTTGTGCTAAAAAATGGTTGGATTTTTCTGATGGTCTTAAGTACTCGTTGACAAAGTTGGATATGGTTTGAATGGTCTGGGTTACTCATTGATATCAAATCTTGGTATTATTCTAAGACAAAATTTTCAAACAATTCAAAGGATGTTAATGAGACGGAGGGAGTAATAAACTTCATTATAAACTTTTCACATGCACACAAAATATCTAAACAAATACTAAAACTGATATTTGCGCCATTACTGAGCAGTCCACTTTACACTGTAGTGCACACAGCAAAAAGTCCGCGTGCTGGAATGCTGCGCACATGTTTGCGAGCTTGAACAGTAGAGGCGCCATATCCACTATACCACATCTCGTACCCAACCAGCTCCGAGCTCACACGATGCACTTTCAAGCATTACTCATTGCTATCCCGCGAACAAGGATTTCATGCAATCAAATCTTCAGTAAGTGTGACTGAGAAACCTCTGGTAGCTGATTCATCGTCATCGTCCTTCAGCTTTTCAATGTTAATCTATTAAACACCTTTTAATCTCAACCAAAGAGTGCAAATCAGACGGAAGACATTAAATATAACATGAGTGTTAAAATTCTCATCTGCAAACAGGTACTCGGGGAACAACTCTTTCACTAACCCAGTACCCTGGAAGAAGCTCGGCACCCTGGTATCGTTGAAAGAGCTGTAAGTTGTTCGCCTATCAATGTTCGGGTGAAGTAGCTACTTTGAGATGCGGATGTTACATGCGACGACTGCCGCTGACATTGTTGCGATGGTCAGGAGCATGTGGGGTAATCTTTTGAGCACGAAGTGTCCTCCGGAGCTAGGCAAGCTTGTAAACTTGACCTATTTGTGAGTTGCATACTCTGGAAACTTGTGGTTTCTGTCGTGTGCTTTAATGCTGGAGAAGCTCCGAAAATGGTGATATATGCGTGATTGTCGACCCAGACGTTGCATGCATCAAATACTAACACAGTGAAAAAAGCGATAGTATTCAGATTGGGTTGGATACAACAATGCATACTTAACATACTTGAATTGAATCATCGATTCCATTCAGATAATCAACACTGAGAGGTTATTCCACTGACTAATATTTTGTTGAATGCACATGAATATGCGTTTTGAGCATGCTTCAATTTCTAACTGCGAATGTGTGTACAGGAATTTGAACAAAAATCATCTCTCCGGTGGCCTCCCACCCGAGTATATATGGGCAGCTCACCAAAATGGAGAGATTGTAAGCAATTCAATCACATCTTACTTAGAACATAACATCTGACTATGTGTAGGAAAAATATATAAATAAAAGTATATATAACAAAATGGGTGAAAACTCTCTCATTTTGGAGTACATATCAATGTTAACTTTGATCAGAAGTGGATAGTGGGGATTATATGTTCGCATCTCCAGAATAACTTATACTTGAGTTTTCTTAGATTGCGACATTTGAGTTGGGAAGGATAATCGTTACAATAGTCAAATTATGTCTTTGTCTGTGCTTCATGCTCCTTTGAACAAATTATGGTACAGAAATTTCGTATCCGGGCCTTTTCCTTAGACTTGGAGTCACATAAACAATCCTCACGATCTGTAAGGCAACTTACTTTCTGCCATTTTTCCTTTGTTCTAGTTGTTTATCTCAAAAGATTCATAATGCAACTTTTATTCAATTACTTGTTGAATGTTTATTTCAATTAACCCTTAAACGTCAAGCCCCTCTGAAAATACACTGGAAACCAAGCCCGAGGGGCATGCTTGGACGTTTAAGGGTTAATGTAAACATTTGGGGTTGAGTGACGAATTTATGTAAAACTTAGCTGAAATGCTCGAAAAATGTACAGTTACAGATATGTGTTGCATGATTTGAATACAAACTTTTACCCCCTTGAATTCGGTTTCTTGTAAGGTGTAATATCATCTCCATGATATTAGAGATGATATTTAGCTCGTTTTCTTTTGCTTGCAGATGATATGCGGATATGCGGCAGTATAAATGGGGCTATCTGAATGACTTACATTGCTCTCAAATTGTTCGAACTAGCATTGGTTGCGGTACACGCCATTTCCACATTGTAGTACACTGGTGCAGGAAATGCAGGGATTGAGGAGGGCCGTTCGATCACAATGCGGGAGATTTGTGCAGGAATGCTCCTTCCGAAGAGCATTTGAGTTCCGACGACTACAAGCTCCACTCTTTCAAACGATAGAATACATACGTCCAACTTGGAAACATGAGTGACCCTTTTTTATTCGGTTAGAGATTCCTCAGAATCATATACTGCAGCTGCTGGAAATGCAGATCTCATGGAGGCCAGAAAGTATGATGACCACATTCAGTTGATGGTGTCCATAGGAGAATCTGACTCCTGATTCAAAGAGGTCTTGAAAGGCACAATCATTAAGCCAAAAAGCCATTGGTACTTAATTTAAAGTTTCTCGATTCACCCACAGCATGTTGCTCGTGCAATATTCCATCATGGACAAGAACTCGTCAAGTTCTGTCCGAATAGGTGAAGAATGATCAAACGAGCCAACGGAATTGTTTACAGCAAAGAATGATCCAATCATGTGTTTGATCTGTTCTGCCTTCTTGGTTGACATCCTAAAGGAGGATGGTACAAAGAAAATGTTAATGTGAGATGATGGGCCAACTATTCCAGATATTCTGTTAGCAATGGAAGCATTTTAAGTGTTGGAAGAGAAGTACAAACTTTGACAAGGTAACCGGATCTTTCTATTCTTTTGGGCGCACACCACTGAATATCAAAACAACAAACAGACTGTTCTAGTACAGTCACTGGCATTCTAACCTGATGCTGTGCATGCTTCACAAACCCTGCACAACTTTATTAAGTAAGTTACTCCATCACCTTCTGTTTGATTGATTCCTACACAATTCTATTGAACCCACACCTTGAATGGGACCTTATCATTTCATCACTTGTAACCATTTGGAATCCGATCGTTTTGTACAACCAGCCAAAGTCCAACATGTTGCGGGGCTTTGCTGGATCCTAGCGATCGGGCGGTGCAGCTCATTGCTGGTAACTCGGTACAACAGAATGAACACCTCACCCGTTTTCGCAGATGGTCCACATGCATTGCAGGTGGATCGATTGTTGGAATTGATAATGACTGATCAGTCGAGTTGCATGTTTGCCATGCATGTGCCTGATCGATCCGCTCAGAAGTCGAAGCTGATAGAGTGGTACTGGAGCTGCGTCTCACCGCAGATGTTGCGGAAGTTGTAACCGCGGCAAGCTGCGGCCACATCCTCCAGCATGCTCACTGGTCCGGAAACCAACACCCCCACTTCGTGGCCCACAGAATCCGCCGCCACAGCATTCAATAGCTCTGCAAACAACATATTGATGCGACGTAAGACACTAAGTATTCAATCGAAGAATGTGGAATTGATGCAGGACTGAAGAATCGAGCGATACCTGCGAGGTTGGGGCGGCTTCCTTCGCTCATGCTGGCCTGCTCCAGCAAGCTAGCTGCATTCGTTTCCAAGTCAGCACCGCCAACTCTAGAGCGGGGTTGAGGCGATGCCGCGGTCCGACTTCTTGTTCCGAATTTCGACCAGGCGAAGAGCACAGCGCCTCCGAAAACAACCACTCCAATGACCATGCTGATGAACAGCAAAGAGACTGTAGCCCACGTCGGGAACGGCTTTCCATTCGGTCCGTCCGCACCGTGCGCTGCTCCGTGCTCAAAGAAGAAAGGGGCATGAGTGTGATGGTTTGGCCTCACCACGTAGTTGTGGAAGATTCCATGAAACAACATGAACCCTCCCATGGCAGCAGTGATGACAGCAGCCATCCACAGGTTGCTCCCTCTCACATCCCACACGGCCTTCTGTCTCGATACCCCCTCGTCCACATTGTTGAACACCGCGTACTCCTGCCCTTGGACATAAGCCACTTTGTCCACATCGTTGGACATTGTCTCAAGCTTCGCATGACCAGGCTGCTCGCGCGTCACAAATGCCTTCACATTAATCTTCAATGGTCCTCCTGCGTAGCCCGGGAACAGAAAGGACGGTTGCAAATCTCGCAGTGTGGCCAGGTCTGCCTTTCTCGGCACGCACCAGATGAGGTGCACTTCGCTGGGAAGCTCCTGCCCCTCGGAGAATTTCGCCTCGTTCTGGTGTCGGCACAAGAGGTCCCTGATCACGGCCAAGAACGGCGTGATTCCTACGCCTCCAGCAACCAGGATCAGTGTCTTGTAATCGAGGAAGTACTCCCTGTCTGGACCGTAAGGTCCTTCGGCGAAGAGCTGGAGTGACAAAGGACAGCCTCCAGTCTTTGCTCCCTTCGGATTCGAGGAGTCTGCGTCCATAACCAGGCGCTGGAGCTTCCGTGTCCACTCTCCCAATGGCTTAATGCAGAGGGTAATATCATCGCCCTGCAGCGAGCTCGACGTGGCGCTGAAAGGGTGCCACTGGAATCGTGACACTCCAGGGATGTTGATGAAGATGAAGCCAAGCGCACTGTACTTCAGTTCTGCAATGAATTCAAAGGTTAATCAGTCCATGCCATCGTCTCGATCGCTGAAGAAACTGTGAAGGAATTGATGGGCGAACCTGGAGATTTGGGGAACTTGAGTTCCACAACGCCGCTGGGCAGCACCCTAGCAGACAAGATGCTGACGGGCCTCTGCGACTGCACCATACGAATGAAGCGATCGATGAAGAAGAGCATCACCCCAGCCATGAAGAAGAAGCTGGAGAATTCTCCAATATGCCACACTCCGAACGCGAACACCAGAATATACATGTGGTGGGTGATGTAGAACACGTCGAAGAAGTGTTGTCGAATGGGACCTAATGATGTCACCCACAACACAAGCCCCGCCACCATGGAAATAATTCCTGCCATGTTCGACACACCGTAATCCGCCCACGCATAGACCTGCTCAGCATGACAACACAACGTCAAAACGGCAACAACCACCTACTCATTGAAGCGCACGGTCCATTCCAGCTCCTCACAATCCTCACTTCATGAATATTCCGATTAAATCGCAATTTATGATCATGCTTCAAGAACTGCATGATTACGAGGATATTCTCGGAGTATGAATGAGACTTACCCCCTTCATGCTGCCGCCTCCAGTGTAGTAGATGTGGAGGGCGAAGGTGATGGAGTGGAGCAGGAGGATGACGAGCGAGAAGTGGCCCAGCCATCGGTGGAACCTCACGGCGTGCTCGAACGGGAGGTTCACCAGTCGCAGAAAAGGCGAGTTTCGGGACACTGGGATGAACAAGAGCGCCATCGGCAGATACCACGCACGCCCAGTCCAGGTTCCCACTCGGCCAACCTTGATCATCCACCTGCACATTCATATCGTTAGCCCATACAACCTCATCTTCCATCACCTCGAATCTCACATATGTCAATATATAGTGCTCTTACCTCTCAATGCCCGACTTCATCTTGGACTTGTCGACGAGTTCAAGCATAGGGATCAATGGCTTGAACAGAATCCACAAGGTTCCGAACGTAACGAGGGAAATGGCAAGGAGGTCCATTCCGGTGAGTACACCGAGCGGAGTTTTTACCAAAATGGGTGACGACCACAACCCTCCATTCAATCGTCGGCACACTTGCTTCCATTTCGGCACAACCTTCGCCTCAGGCTCTCTACATACACACAATCATTTGTCAGTCTCCGCTCTAGGTGCCAGAATCAGCGGAATTCATAACCATCACGAACTAACGTACCGCTTGATGTGCTTATCCACTTCCATGTAAAGCAAGGCAAAGAGCGCGAACATAATCACAGGGAATGACCACATCAGAAAAAACGGTCCTGCACAAGAAAACACTCCCACACACTCAACAAACGGCCCCCTCTGATCCGTTTCGCAAAAACCAGTTTTTCAGAAACAGTCAACAAGAGACGAACGGGATTCCGTTTTCCCTGATCACAGTACCATTGAATTCATAGAACTTGGTATTGGTTCTCTCAATGGCATCAGCCTTCCAGGAAGTATATCGGTCGGTAGGGTAGATGAACCATTCCACAACCCAGAACACGAACAACCCCCACAAGATAAGCCCGAGGAAGGCCTTCAGAAGCCGCGGCGCAAGAGACCCCATGATGATGCAGCTAGCTCCGAACTGAACACTGTCCTGTTCCTCGCCCTCAAACCTTCAGCATGATAAACAAACACCTCTAGAGAGAAGGAGATTTCAGTGTGTCAGTTCGATTCTTCAGGAGTCGGTGCTCGAACAAGAGCAAGTGCGGTCTCGAAGTCCTCGCGCAGAAGGTTCTTATACCTGAGCATGATTCTCCAGCGATTGTTACGACAGTGCGCGGTACGTCACTGGCAATTGTAGTACAATAGTGTAGTATACCCCCCAGTTGACCGTGAAGAAAGGAATCTATCCTGTACACCAGTTGGGGTGTAGTACCAGTTGACTTCACCAGAATGGCGTCTTCCTTTTGGACGACTCGAGGGATGTGTACTACGCAGTAACTTTGTACTACGACATGGTACCGCAATCTCTTCCGATTATTTTACTGATGTCTCAGCGGAGTCGCCGGAGGTAAAGTTAGCTTTCTGTAAAGGCGTGTTGTAGCATTTATTGAACAAAATCACATTTATTGACCTTTGCCTAGAAATGGCACATTGCAGGACACTCATTTTAGATCCAATATTGAGTCGGTCTCCGAGGTTCCCTGAGTATCACCTATTTTAGAATTCTACGTACCTGCCTGGGCTGATTAATTTTTGTAGTGACATTCTCTAATGGATTGTTTTTAATGTTTCGATAGAATAGTTCAGAATCATACTGACTTGAATTTTGAGGAGAATCTTCAGTTCATTTAATTGGCAGTGATCCATTTCCCCTTTTGCATGAAGTCATGATGGTTGCAAGTGATTGTCAATCTCCATGCCAAAACTCAATAATTTATTCCAGGTGCCATATGCTACATGACCTTGAGTACATTTCCTTCTTTTAGTCATTAATTTTTTTGTGAAATCTATAGTTTTTAAGAACCAAATACAATTGCAATATTGCATTTAAGTCACAAACACAAGGAGCATTTTTGGAATCCCTTGTGTGGATTTCAAAACTAATATATATTTTTATTTTATTTGTTATTTCTTTTGCGACATTATGATTTTTGGGACTGCCGGTCGGAGTGGGCCACAGGAGGTGTCATTGAAACTTGAAAGCAAGTATTTCGTAGCGGTGCAGGCAACAATCGAGCTGAATACATGAGGAACCCATTTGTGCAAGAATCACGCTGTTTGGAGCTCTTAAAAATTTACCAAAAGAAGAAACATGGACCTACAAGTGTAAAATCTTATATATTCTTTTAACAATAGCAGGGACGGGGCATGGTCAAAGTATTTATGAAAACGTGGTAATGCCGTGTGGATACTAGCATGTTATATATCAAATACAATGTTTAAACTTACTTACTCGATGCCCCATAAGAATATTCTGAGAATCACTACTTGGGTTGCCTACAGAACGTAAAGAATTCGAAATTGTTACTCAACAATCAATGATCGACACTTTGGAGTGATCGGTACCAGACAAGATGTACCTGGGTCCATATCAAGTGCGATGGCCATGGCGTGAGAATCTGTAGCGGAGAATGCAACAAGACGACAAAGCGGGAGCACGAACCGGCCGCCGCATCTTGCGTGCCATTTACCCGGGCACGGGTTCTGCCGTGCGTACTAGCAACTTCCACTGTTGGAACTCACTGCTGTACTGCATTGTACGTCGTTAGTACTCACTATCCATAACACCAGCCCACCATCCTGCTGGCCTGCCTGTATTCTCTTCCATCTCCTTCAGTACAGAATCTCACTTTCTTCCTTGGAACGTGACTTTCTATCCGGCCCTTCGGATACCTCAAACATCACCCACCCAATATCTGTACTCCTGATCAATCGATAAATTAAGTTTCATGACCTGGTCCTGCAAGTTTACTTGACTGCCACTCCGGAAACCCTTCCTTTACCATGCGTGAGTTGCAGAGTATCTGGAGCTTACTCGGTCAGTCTCCATGTCACTAATAATGATGAAGGTTCAACAATGCTGGGCATACCTCATCGATGCTGCAATCCTGCGGTTTCCATTTTAGCAGCGACACTGAACCAATGTGATCGAAAAGTGGCACTTCGGATATCGCTGCGCATCCTTTAACTTCATGGTAGTAGTATTACGTACATGCCAAAGAAGCAATCACTGCTGCACGATAGTGTACTAGAAACATCTGACCTTTCGATCATGATCAGAGAAGGGAGCTCCAGACTTAGGAGTGCCTGAGGAGAAATATCAACAGGTTCAGAAATTGAAGTTGTTCAAACTGGTGGGTTACAAGCACTTTTCAATCCGGAGCTCCCTGTTTAGCACATGGTCGTAGATCAGATGTTTCTAGTACATTATCGTGCAGCAGTGGTTGATATCCTAAACGTTCGACCACGTTGATCCGCCAGCAAAACCTGGCCAGGTAAAGCCTTCGGCTCACCCTAGATCTTTTATTCTTTTCGCATCTGTGATCCAAAAACGGAATTTAATTGCTCAAACTGGAGGGTTGTTCGTTGGAGGATCAGAATGATATGTCTATCGATCATCGTTGTCCAGCGTGTGGCCTGCACATGTTCTGTTTTGCAGTATCTGGAGTTGTGCTCAGCACGCGCGGTTTGGAAATGAGGCGCATTCTGCAGTAAATGAAAGTTAACACACCACGCACACATTTTTGATGCTTCTAGCTAGGAAAGTGCTTGCAAAAATATTTACTGCGCAATTGGGCCACTGACCGATGCATGGTACTGGACCCATAACCAGTTTGAAACTGGCGGAGAAACGTTAACCTTCAATACGTACAGGCTTGTTAGACACAGTGAAAAGGTGAACAGAATGATGACAAACTTTTAGAGAAGAGTAACCCCAATTCCGTTAAAATGGCATTATTCCGGAAAAATGGCACACCTCAACTTTCTGAACTGTAGTTCAAAAACCATGTGATATAACAGAATTGTAAGGTGATATTAGGGAAAATGAGTGACAATGTATGTAAAGAAGTGATATTACAAAAACAATTGTGATATTATAGAATATACCATTATATGAGCACAAATGTAAGATCTAGTGTGACAAAATGGCACATGGCATAGTGCCATTTTAACGGAATTGGGGTTCAGAGAGAAATGTAGTGTAGACAGTAATCATGTAAAATATGACAAGTTTGAGCAGTTGAATGATTTGACACGAAACTGTGTGCTCTGGCCGTGAAGCTTGAAGAGAGCTCTAACGGGCCTTGGAGAACCGAACACACTAATGTGGCAAAATACAATGAAGTGAATTAGAGTCACGGCATCAAGCAACGGTGAAAGTTGAGCATTAAAAAAATTTCGTAAGCGAAGGCTTCCAGTCTAAATAGTACGTAAGGCACAGCTGTAGTCTAAAGAATGAACCAAGCTCAGAGCATGCCCAGCCCGGCTCGCCAGGCCGGGCCAGCAGGCTGCGTTGAAAATACCCAGGGGAAGCTCCGCCAGGGCTTGAAGCCCCAGCCCAGGCCGGAAGAGAGGCCGAAAAGCAGGCCAGCCCAAGTCTGCTGACCAATCAAATCTTTGACAAGCTGATTATTAATAGAATCCATTTTCTGCCAATGAATTCAATTCCACGTGGCACTCTCTCATTAGTTGAAGGGGACGCTAAACTTTGAGTGCAGGCACGGGATAACTTGGGATTTTGGAGTTCTAGAATCATGGGTACTCCAACCCTCTTGGCCGGGTTAGAGGGTTGAGGTGTGGGCTGGGGCCCCCACTCCCCAAATTCGCCTCCACAGGCCAGCCCAGCGTATTGGGCTGGGCATGCTCTCAGAAGATGGCAATATTTGTCAGAAAACTGACACCAATTTCTCACTCAAGATTCATAGATTGCCACTAATGCATATCTGCAAGGGAAACACAAGTTTTTTTTTAAAATTATATGTGAAAATGAGGTGAGCTATGAAGAATTGAAGATCACAACCGTACAATCTTCATACATTATTTATTGTATGGATCTACAATTTTTACCATTAAAACTAGAGTACTAGACTTGATTTGGGACCCAACTCAAGTTAATTTATCCAAAACAGATTGCAGTTGAAGAAGTTATGGCTCTTCAAAGTTTTTGCATTTCATCTAGAATGTTATTCTTTAACATTTAGGATGCTTTAGGCATTTCAAGGGTTAACTGCCAAAAACCTCAATTCCATTAAAATAGTGTTATCGACTTATCCCGGTAAAATGGCGCTTTTTGGGGTGCTTAAAATGAAATAAATAACATTGGTATATGTCGAGTTTTGACATGTTAGGGTAAATATTTCTAAATCGCATTTCAAAAACAACAATGTTTTTGAACGGTTGTTCAGAAATATTGCCCTTTGACTATGTCCAAAGGTCAAAAACCATAAAAAATGTGCGATATTATGGAAATTTTGGTGATATTACAAAAATAAGTTGATATTCAGGAGTACATGTGTGATATTAATAAACATGTCATTTTGTAAGCATAAATACTTCTCAACTTCAGCTCAAAAATATGCATGTAAAATGGCACATTTTAGAATGCGAGCAAAGTGGCTCATAGGGATTTGGCAAAATGGCACAAAGAATACCGCCATTTTAAAAGAATGGAGGTTCAAACAATCATCCCAACGTAGTTTTAGGAGAGAAACACATTTTCAAAAAAGTGTTATAAATGAAAATGAAAATTTAAGCTATCAAGATTTCGAACGTACAAACTTGTAATATACTTATTGTAGGTTGTGTTGACCAAATTTGGAGTCATATGGCCTCATGAATCAGAAGATCATAATGTATTAGCCGTCAAACCACACCACAAAATTTAATCATTTTCACATTGAAGTGGACATGCTACAAGTAGACCAATTGCAATTATATTTTCATCAATTAGAAAGTTATTCATTTTATCTCAATAAAACATTTGTTGAGGAAAAAAAAAAAAAAAAAAAAAAAAAAAAAACTCAAATAATAGCCTTGCAATGGTGAAAACTACCAAAAAATCTACAAACAAAGGAATAATAGTTCAAATCTAAACCCTTTGCACTCAAATTCATACCTTATCTTCAAAACATCTTCAATCTTATTGAAGTTTTTATCACTAAAACTAAACTCTAATAGGAATCCATTCCACGTAATAAAGTTGAAATCCAACGGTAAATGAAGGAGAGGTAGCTCTTCAAATATCACCCACTTTTTCACTTTTTTCATTGACAATACCCCTTGTTTCCCCACGCAAAGTTTCTGCTATGGTATGGATGTATTTCTCAATTGATAAAAACATTGATTGTTTAAAAATAAAAAAAACAAACAAACACTGAGTGAGTGAGAATGCAACTGAGGTCACACCATTGCACATGCTGCCCTTGAAAGCCACATTATAGTTGAAATTTAACATATATATATATATATATATATATATATATATATATATATATATATATATATATATATATATATATATATATATATATATATATATATATTCTTATATTCTTTTTTTATTTTTTTATTTAAATTTTAAATTTTGTTTGCATCCTCTTGATGAAGAGCACATTTACAAGAGCCATTTTTAAAATTTCACCTTTTTGTGCAGAAAATGTGACGTTTTGGGAGTGGGTCAAAGGGTTGTCGAGTATACCAACAATAATTATTTTCTCCTTAACCCTTAAAAATCCAGGAAAACCGATTTGGCTTTTTGAGTTTTCGGGCAACTCATTTTAAGGAGTTAAATTGATACTTTTGCCTAAGATTTTTATTGGGTGCTCCCTATAGTGTAATGTGTATGTGATAAAATTTGCAAAGCCAAATTTAAATTTTATAACCTTCATGTAGAAATTTTAGGTTTCGAGTCCAAAACAGGCAGTTTAAAATAAACTTCTTTGAAATTGTTTTTATTTTAAAATATGTTCATTACTAAATTACTATTCAAATATCAAAGTGTCTGAAGTCAAAAAGTTTACTAATTTTACAAAGGCAACCTCCAAAACTTTTAAAACAATCTTCACAATTTCTAGTAATTTTACAATTTTTTCTTTCAAAAATTGCGAAAATTTGAGATTTTGGAATTTTTCCAAGATATTTTTTTTCAAAATTCACATTCTCATAAATGCACCTACTCACCGTTCAAATTTTTCTCAAACTAAATATATCATATGTGGTGCTTGTTTTACTATATTGTTGCTTTTAGACCTTCTTTCATAAAATAATTTACATTAAGGTCAAAAAGTGGAATTGGTCTCTAAAATTTTGCATGAGTGTACCCAACTTGATTACCTACATGGAAAAAAAATGACAGAAACATGTTTGGAGTAGCAATCATCAAGTTGTCCTTGGCACCATTTAGACAATGCCTCTCACGAAGCGGCGAAAAAAAGTGTTGGACAAACTTTGATTGTTATGATCTCACAAATGACAAACATCCAACGGTTGAAATTTTGACTAGTCTTTTGTATACAAGTTAGGTACAAGATCTTATGGTTCAAAGTCTAAAACGAGAAAAAAAAGTTTTTCCATTTCCCCATTTCCCAACGAAGGTGAAAAATGGCAGTTTTTGGTACTGGAGGTCGAGGAAACGCTTGGATTTTTAGGGGGTAAAAATAGAGTTGAAAACCTTCCACATTATGAAAGTTGATTATCACTAAATGGGCTTATGACTTATACCGATTGTGGAGTTATAGAACTGATTATATAAATCGATTATAGTATCAATGGTGTTTGCCATCCAATAGGCAACACTTTTCTGCTAATTAAGTTGTGGACATACTAACTTCTGGACATACTAATTTCCGACCATACTAAAAGGCCTCTGCCCACATGTTAGGTGCGGAGGTTATACGAATTACTATAACTTTGTTTTCTGATAAGAATGATGGAGCATTTTGCACATTGGTTGAGGAGAAATTGTCTCCAAATTCTAGTATTTAAAGGGATGTAAAGATTTCCCTTCACATCTCTCTATTTTCCCTTTGAAATTTCCATTTGGAGGTTTCTTTTCATCTACTAATTTGGTTCATACTTTCTCAATCTCTATCCGAGGGGTGAGAAAGCTCTAGTTTTAGATCTTGAAATTCATATCTCGGTTATTGGAATTCATGTCTAGTAGTGTTCATCAAAGTCCTTCGAGGTGGACTCTAAGCCTCTGTAGGAGGTGTTATTCAAGTGGGACGTGCCATTTGGTTCCAAGCCTCGATAGGAGGCATGCTACTTTTTGCTTTTTCTTGTGGTCTTGCTCTTACTTCCATGGGGGGGTTCTTATTGTAGAAGGTATCGTCTTATCTGCAACTTCTTATCTCCTTTTTCTTGAAAGAAGTTGCAGGCAATAACCATTGATATAGTATGACTTCGAAGTTGATCTACTGTTGCCTCAGTATTCAATACTAAGTTACAAGATAGGATGTATGAATTTCTATCACTAGAACCATCACAACAAGAATCCCTCTTCCACCTTTCAAGTTTATGCCCAATCACAAAATGATTTAATTCTTTGCCATAAAAAACTATGTGCCCAAATTTTGCCTCCATCATGCGGAATGTACAACTCTCTTTAAGTAACTCTATTACACAACGCAAATTCCCCAAATTCCTAATAGAGCAATTCCATTGGAAAATGCAAATGGCCTCTCAAATCTAGACTAGTTGCTAATTGAGTATCCAATGAATGGGGAGAAAAATATATCCAACTCGCCTTCTCTCACAACTCAAAACAGTTTTAATGAATACACTTACGGCTCTGCACTTATCCAAACAAATATAGTACTCTAGTGCTCCGAGTTTTATCCTTCATGTATAACCTTCATGTATATTTGACCAACCGTGGCTTGGCAGCTCTCCTCTTTTGGTCCTCGGAGCCCATCCACCATCGCCATTCAAACCATCACTTGCAAATTGCCACCATCTTCAAGATCCGGTTTAAGTAAGCAATGCTCAGGGATGTATTCGTTGGACTTGAAGATGGACTGTGAAAGTGATAAAATAAGTTGAAATACAATGAACTCTAACCAAATATCTCAACAAGACATGAAATGCAATACAAGTTGTCAGCGTAGATTAAGTAACCGATCACAAAGCCTAATGTCACAAATTTGAAAATCTACAAACTCTATTTGTCAAAACTTATGACTGAGTGTATTGTCAATAACTAGCTGAGCATGTATCTGATTTTGATGCACTCAATTCTGACATCCCTCTATTACGAATATCATAACAACTTGGAGGGGTAGGATGAGGTAGAAATGACACAAAAAAATTGCATAAGCGTATTGTACCTTGGTTCTCAATGATTGTGACCTCGAAGTGGAACTCTCCGAGTTGCTTGAAAATCAACTCATCTCCATATCGAAGGTTGTTTCCCCTTGCGAAAGCTCGCCAGCCTTTACTGAAGCAAAGCCCTTTGTGTTGAAGTCGCACCAAGACCACCCACTTCCCGCCGCCGCTCAAATTCTCCAACATAACATTCTTCAAATTTAGACATGCATGGTACCTCGCAAAACTCTGCGGTATACACTGCAACCCAAAACACTCAAATGATCAGAGCTTAACTCACCGCTTACACAACGTGACATGTCTTGCTTCAAGATTACATACAAGGTTATATACGACTGCTTAAAGAGAAAAAATATGGTTGTATTCGAGTGCTTAAGGAGAATGAGAATGCAGTGTGCTTACTTGTTGATAGGGGACAAAACTACCGCATTTCCGAACTCGAATCATGAACGTTATTTCTTGCTCAAGAGGGTTCGGCACCCCAATGATCGTTGCAAGTTTTGAATCTTGAACAGGTTGGATCTTAGCGTACTCCGACTTGACGGTAACGGTGAGAAGTTGCGATGACATCAGTGTGGGTGAAGATGGCTCAGCTTTAATACGGGGAGGTTGTGCTAGAGCCTTGCCGCAAAAACTACAAGTTGTGGCCGTGGGTGGAGATGCTTCAACACCAGCTTTACCGTTAGGAGGCTGGCCTAGACTCTTGGCGCGGTTATCACATACACTGACTATAAACTGGAACTTTTTGATGAGTGTGAAAATCAGCTCGTCTCCCTGACGAAGATTGTTTCCCTTGGAGAAAGCCCGCCAGCCTTTGCTGAAGCGCAGTGCGGTTTGGAAAGGTCTCACCAAGACAACCCACTTCTCGCCGCTTGCATTTTCTATCGTTACATTGTTCCAGTTGAGTTCTGGATGATGCCTCGCAAAAACCTGCGGAATACCCTTGCAACCGGAGACAACAAGCAAGCACACATTCACCCACCAAACTTACAAGACATGATGTCTCTTCAAGGCTATGTACATGTGCTGAAATACCTGCTGAAACGGGCGTGAAGAGCCGCATTTTCTGATACGAACCGTGAAGCTATCCTTCATTTCCCGCTTGTCGTTGCTGATTGCACCATGCTTGTCCTGGCAAGGCTTCACTCTATCATGATGTACTATCATCGAGATGCATCACAGCCAACTGAGCCAACCCGGCCAACTTAGAGAGGAATATAAACAACCGGGAGTTTGATTAGTCAAAAGCAATTCCAAGGATCCATGCTATGAAGGTCAAAATCTACATGAGAGCAAAACGATAACTTTTGGGACAACGTAGCTAAAGTTTGCACGTTAGAAGTCTACAAAGAGGCTGAGCAGAAGAGAAGGCAAGGAAAATACTGCTGAAATCTCTGAACAATAAGAACACGGAAATGGTTATAGAACTCGCATCGCAGAATCATCAGGGTAACTTCTTACCAAGAGGTAGGCAAGTTGAAATGCAATAAAAGTACAGAGTGCAACAACAACTGATTAGTTTCTTCGCAACTTTTGGGCGACCATTCAAATGTAAGCACATGAGGGCGAGGAAAGAATCTATGGGAGAACCTAAGCAAATGGCTCTTGAGGAGAAGCGATTGGAATTCTAACTACAAGAGACTCAGGCAGAGCGGTGGAAGAGGAGGAACAAGAACGCGAGCAGGAGGGTTCGAGTCCTCGCTCTAGTCTGCAGCTCACAAAAACACCAGGCCATGGACTAGTTGATGAAGATGAATACGGACGCTAGGTCCAATCATGGAAGTCGTACGTGTGTACGATGACTTGATGATATGAAAGGTTTCAAAAAAATCATAATATGAGGAAAAATACTCCTTAAGTAAGCTATTGAGTGCACTCAGCTTTTTTACTTGGGTATGCAAACCTTCATATCTCATACTAAATTTCTAGATATAAGAAGAGTGTAAGACTTTTTTTATCCTAGTTTGAAAATTAATATTTGGATAATGAGCTTTAAGTATTGTGATTACATAGGCAGTTGCTTAAAGTGCTCACTACTAAAATTTTGTAACAAGGGTCACGGGTCATTAACTTTGTCAAATACTCAAATGTCAACTTTTTGCACTTAAGAAGACATTTACATCTATTTAGGCATAAACAAATGAATGGGATATAATATGATAGTTATAAGTGTCACTCTTTTTTTTTTAATCAACAATAAAAGTAAACTACTTCTCTAAGGTTACAAACATGCATTCAACCCCAAAATTCCTTGTGTTTTAAGAGCTCAAAACCTCCCTATGCAATACCGCATGTGAACCCAATCTTTCACTTTCTCTAAAATTTTAACCATAAGACTTTGTAATCAAACGTGTCTATAGTCACTATTCCAAATTTTGATTGTTAGGGGCGAGTAGGTTGCAAGACTGTAACATCCAAATTGTATGCAAATAATTGTTATTAGTGAAATTACGAAAAACTTCCAAGCACACTCTTGTAAATTTTGAGATTGACCTAATACAAGTTGTACAAGTTCCGACTTCATTGTAAAGCAAGAAAATATGAGTAGGAATTTAGTCATGAACATTTTATTTTTTGAAGAAATGACTGTCAAATAATCTCAAAAATAAAAAATTTTCTTCTACCAGCTGTAGACGAGTCTCATTTGGAATGGAGACCAAGATGGATGGAGACCAAGATAGGAAGGGAGGTTGGTACAACTAGGAGATGGTATTTTCTAGGGATGTGAGGCAATGTATTTTCAAGTGTTTATTTAGCCGTGGCATTAGTGTGGAAGATAAAAATGTATCAAAAATAGATGAAATTCTTAAAAAACCAAATTTGTCCTTACTAGAAATGTTCAAGCAGTTGTGTGCAAAATGCTCTACGATAAACACTGAATGATCTAACATCTCATAAATAATTATGACCCTTTTCTTCTTTTGAGCTAATTCCAAACAAGCATAAAGCATAATAATTTTTTTGGAGGGTTCAAATTGCGGCCTATTTTTAGCACTTTGTATAGAGTGAAAATTACTATCATCAAAATAAACCTTGATAAAGTAGAACTCTTTGGAGAGGAATCTTTGTGAGACTTACATTGAATAGGAGTCGATAAATTCTTTGAATGACCCAAATATCATTATATTTTCATGATTATTTTGTAAGATTTTGGGTGAAGCAAGCATTTCTTTTATCTTTTTGACCACATGTCTACAATTTTTATAAAAGTTTGAAGTTAAATTTATGGCTTCTTTCGAGCTTAAGGCTAAGAGATGTATTAATTTGCCACTTAATATCCCTTATTTGACTTCTCAAGCAAACGCTTTTGTAGAAAGAGGTTGAAACAACAGTTATATAGTAAAATATAAAGAACGTTCAACATATTTGTTTTAGTAAAAATTTGAATGGGGAGAAGATGCTTTTGTATATTTTGTGATTTTTAGAAAAGAAATTTTTGCAAAAATCAAAAATCTTAATTTTTGATAACTACTGAAAAGAAAAATGGAAAAATCAATTTAGGAATTATTGGACACAGCCCTTCAAAAGTGAATATATGATAGATAGAAACTCCGGTCCCTTTCTAAGGGGCCGACGTGAGTGAAGTGTCTGTTTGTAATGCTAATATCCCGATGGCCATCGGACAAGGGGAAATTGAAACAATACTACTTCCCCCTTTTGAGGGTGGACACTATGAATATATGCTTTAGAATGGGTGAGATGGAAATCAAGAGAGGGTTCATACAAACAAGAGGTTACTGCAAAAAATAATTGAGGTGTTAATTGAAAAAATAATTATTTTGGCCTCTATTGGGCCTAAAGTCAAGGACTCATGTTTTAAAATTCTAAAAGTGTAAAATGACTTCTAGATTTTTGCATACATACCTTGTAGTGTAGGGAATACAATGTAGAAATCTTAGGCAAAAATAAAAACTTCAACTCCTTTATCAGTGTTGTCCAAAATAACAAATACCCATATTGGGTCTCTTGGTTCTTTAGGAATGCTAACAAAACTCCATTGATCTAAAATATGTCTTGCTATCACATTTTGGGTTTTTTAATATTTAGATTTCCTTGCGTGTTTTTGGACCTTGAAACCTCAAAACTCCAATTTTGACCTCTATGCACTCCCAGGAGTGTGAACTAAATTTTATAAGTCTTTTTAAATTCCCAACGCTAAGAGCTTATGAATAAGCATTTTTTTAGTCATCGATCTAAAAATTGACCGTAAGATATTTACCATTTGCAAGATCATAGCATCCAAAGTTTGTTTTGAAGTTTTTCTAGAAATTTTTAAAACTTTTGAAGCTTTTTCTTATAAATTTTGAAGCTTGCCCTTGTAGAATTGGTAAAATTTTGAATTAGGGCCTTTGGAACTCAAATGGTGATTTGGTTGTAACAACTTTCCAAACTAGAAAAATGAAAGTCTCAGAAATAAAAGTTCTTTTTTGCGTGCCTGGGGTGTGAAAACTAATTTTGCGCTAAAAAACTCTAAAGTTGGAACTCGCCTTTGCAATTTGTTTTAAACACCTTGTAGTATAGGAAACGCATAAGAAAAATCTTAGGAAAAACTATTGATTTTAGCACCTTCATCTAGCGTCCCCGAAACTGACTAGAAAAATCCTATTCGGCTTAAATGAAAGAATAGTTTGGGGTTAGTGCAGCTGAACAGCAGTAAACTTTAATTCAGGAGAAGCTCGAACAACACCCCCAGTTTTTGCAGCATCAATATGGGGGAGGCCTTGGCTCATCAAACCATCGAGGTGGATCGAAACCACTTCCACCTGTGCAGAAGTGAAGCAAGTGGCCAGATTGTTAAGCACTCAACTCACTAATCGCATAAACTGTGCAACATAACACCCTAGTGCATACCTCGACGTTAGTGCCTCTGAGTACAAAACTACACTCATCATTCTATTCAGTGTCAACATAAGTAATATAGTATAATAACTATAAATCTAAACTTCTGATGGAGATTTGTATCAGTGTAGAAACATATACCACGTACAGTTGGTGAAAATTTTCATCGTAAGCAATAGCACTTTAAGATCAATCAATGCGGTTTTCACTGAATAAAATAAAGAGTGTAGCCATTGAAATGTTATCAGTGCAAACAAGATCAATAAAATAGATCAGACTTGAAGGCAGGGGTTGGTGACGTTTCCTTACCAAACGGGTTGCACCGAGACAGACGCCAGGCTGTCAAAATGGCACCCTTGATAACACCATATTTCTTGAAGGCTTGCATTCCATACTCACTACATGTTGGGACGAAGCGGCAGCTGCCGGGAATAATAGGAGAAATTTCCCCTGTAAAGCATGACAAAGAACATAATGAGGACTAGCAAATACAGTAGATTACAGTTGCTTATGGCGATCGAAATGCCTGAAAGAAGTAATACATCGCGGTCTGAGATAGTAGAAGCTCACGTTTGTAAAACTGAAGAATTTTGATGGCAATGGCAACTCCAGCACTTGCTGAATCTCCACCAACATCGTTTATTGATTCTGAGCATTTCAAAGACGTATGAGATACAAAAATCAAAAAAACTTCGCTCAGATCTTAAAAAATCAATGATAGTTTATGTTGAAAAGACCTCAGAGCCAGAATTCGATTAAGCAAGTTACAGACCAGAAAATTTCTGTTGGGTAGTTAAATAAGCTGCGACATTCACACTGTGCTTGGTCAAACTATTGAAAAGTTTTTCACATTCCTGCTAGCTCAATAGGTAAGCTTCAAAGATTATGAATCTAGGATCTAACCTTCCTTGTCTACAATCTCCTGGCTCTCGTGTGATGAACAATTGCATCTGAAAACACTTCTCACCGTCCTAGCACGTCCTCGGCGGGGGCTCGAATCTGAAGGTAGCTGCACAGAACCGGCGAAGTTGATTGAGCTCACGATGTGGGTCGACAACAATACGAACAAACTATACACTACTATCGGAAACGTCGGTCAGCAATCACAACAAGCATAAAATCAGTTTTGAAGCAAGAAATAGTCTTCAGTAATTTACCTCCCTACAAGAGCTTGAAGAATCAACTAAGCGTATGCATCGTAAGTCGGACGCACTTTCATCAGCTATCGACTGCGCTTCAATGTCAGAGCGATAATCTAATCTGCGAGACAAAGGAGTACGTGAACCTCCATGAATTGAGTACAACATATACTGGCCGACAAAGTCTCCAGATTTAAGCTGTGTTTGTCAGTTATGTCGTGTATTGAGTCTGCTGGGATAGCATCTCAAAATGTTGCACAAAGATCGTCACCTTCGGCAAAACTATTCAAGAAATAGATATAAAACCACAATGCTTTTCTTCCCGTAGCAACAACATGACGATATTCACTCAGATTGTTCGTACTAAAGTGAACAAGGCCCGCGCAAAGTCGAATATATTATTTTCTGATGCCTTAGCTCTCGAATCAAGAAATTTAAAATCTAACGAATGAGCTGCACTACGTCTCCATAGCAATCGAAACTCGCACATCTGTAAGTATTTGAGTTTTCCATACAGTTATTGATAATAATCTTTCGCATTCAAACCCTACACCAAGTAGTTATTAGTACTTTCTCCGTTAAAATTCCAGCAATTCCCTTTCCTTCGGAATCAGCTTCTATTCCCCGAAAGTTGAACACACGATCATTTCTCAAATCATTAAAATTTCTGATCACCCGGTGCATGAGAACACAAAGCTGAAGATTGGCTCATACTGTGCTTGATTACAGTACATCCTCTCCCGTAACAACATACCTTGCGCGGACGCAATTCGAACGCAACCTGCGGCTTGAAAGAAGGTCTCCGCCACCATGGCCGCGGAAATCTCTGAAACTAACTCGGGATGTGCTACTGGAGAATTTATCAGAAGAAATACGAGAAGTTGAAGCCGAGGTCGAGAAGTTTGTAATTGGCGAGAGGACAACCATAGTAGCCATCGAATCTGCACCGAGATTGCGCTTCTCAAGAATGCAGTGAAAACGTATTCAAAGTCTGTAGCCTCAATTGCTAGCAACTGATTTCAAATCCTCCTGTGAAGACACTCCCTTCCATGGCCGCTTTCGCAACAGGAAGACTCCGGTGCCGCCATAGCCACTTGGAGCCTGCCAGGGCCCTGTGACCGTGCCTGAAACACCAATTGACCTCTACAGCCGCCCTTTTGCTGGTATATTTCCCATGTTACCGCGTTTGCATCCAAAAGTTAACCCTTACACGCCCAAGGAAACCCGAGGGGCTTTTTTACAACAAGATGGGCTCTGTAGCGCTCATTGTACTCAACTTTTCACTTATATTTTGATGTCAAATTAGTCACCACCTTGTGATGCATTCAGAAAGTGAAATTTTACAATTCAAATCACAATTTGTATGAGTGATTTTGTGCTTTGAAACGATTGTGGTAGGTAGGTTGGGGTTGTACATAACCTCGTAGGAGGTTGCAAGCCTATCATTGATTGGTTCATTCATGATGCCCAACTTCATAAAGTGCCCTATTCATGATGCCCAAGTCCAAAAGATGTTGTGATCCAATTTTGGATTGCCCGTTTCAGACCCCATGGGCGTTTGAGGGTTTAAGCATATAGGTTTTAAAAAAGAAATACACTGAATAGGTAGATCACTGCTAGATGAAGATTAGTGTTAAATACAAAAGTTACCTTGACACACTAAATATGTGGGGTGACAAATAGTTTAGGTTAAGGGGCACGGCCAAGGTATGGGTATGTCTTTTTGTCAAGACTAATTAGGTGATTTTTGGTTGAAACACATCATTTTTTCCATTTTTATCAATTACAAAGAGTACAAAATCATTTCAAAATATCGTATATGTAATTGGGATCAAGATGCACATTCCTAAGAAAGAACATTATTCAAGTTTTTCATTTTTGGATCATTGAAGCCTCCACAATAAATTGCATATTGGTGGGATTTGCAGGCATCATGGTGCAAAAATAATTAATTGTTTATTTGTCAAACTAACTATTATATATAATGCACAATTACATGTAAGTCATATCCAAAAATGGTATCAAAATGTGATCATTTGATGTATCGTATGATTGTTTCTTAGAATTTTGGGTAATTAGGACAAAATTTACTTTTTCAACTAAAATACCTAATAAAAACTCTTAATATTCTTCAATGCGAATGATTTTTTATTTATTGGTAGGCTATAAGTGCTGTAAATTGAAACCACATTTGGTGTTCTCATACTTAACTTTATTTAGAAGGTGAACATGTTTGACACACTTGCATGAGCTGAAATAGTACTTCGGACAACTTTTTTGGACACCCTTAGCTTAGTTGTGCCCTAGGGTTTCAAAAGATTCTCAGTTGCCTTCGCCCCTTGAGGACAGTATGAGAACCTCATTAAACCTCATTAACCCCTAAATTTCCTTGATGTTTTGGGAGCAAGAAGTCTCAAAACTGCCTGTTTTGAGTCCCGTTCACTCCCGGCCATCTGCATCAAACTTTTTTACAGATTTGAGAAATCCAACTCTAAGATCTTGTACCTTACTTGATTTTGATCTGCTGCTGAAAATTTCAACCGTTGGATCTTCTCCATTTGTGAGATCATAACGTTCAAAGTTAATGCAAAAGTTTTTTTGGCTATTTCCCGGGACACATAGTGCAAATGGTGCAAAGGGCAAGTTGAAGTTCTTTACCTCAAAAATTTATGGCATATTCTTTTTCAAGTAGGATTCCAAGTTAGCTACCTGCATGAAAAAATTTGGAAACCGATTTGGTGCATTTGAACCTTCATCTAATTTTTTAGGGAAATCAAGGTCTAGAATGGACATGGATGCTACTTTTAGGACAAATTGGAATCGCGAAAAGACAACTAGGAATATGCAAGATCCAGACGGCAAAGGTTTGCATCAAAAAATTTGTAAAATTTGGGCACAAATTTCATCAAAAAATTCAAAAATCTCAAGAAGTTAAGAATTTCCATGAGTAAAACACAAATCCTTTAGATGTGAGGGAGAGGGGCAACTCCCAAATGCTGGCTCACTTCCTGCTCCTCCAATTCCCATTTTGCAAGTTATGAGGCACAAACAAAATGGTGGGGTCGCATTCATTGTAGTTACAACTACACCAATCAAAATCTAGTGAACATGGCTAAAATTGTAAGTGCGCACTCCCACTAACCTCCACACTAAATGAAGAAAGGATCGCAATAAATGATTTGCTAAATCCAATTGTTGACGAGTGTCCAATTTAAGTGTAAAAGGAGCTGCAAGCTTGGGAGCCGTTTTGGACCCTAGTTGAGTGCCGTTGGGTAACTTGTCTGATGTTGCGAATTTGATCCTTCCGTTGGACATGCCATCTGTCGCTGGAGTATCCGCGATTTGGCCGAGCTAGAGCACCCGCCTGGCCAATTGGTCGAGGCTTGAGTTTGCCAAGCCAGCTGATATTAGGGCCGGAGCTTGGCCAGCTCAGCCCCGCTCGCCCCTTCCCACCTGAACAGAGCCGACAGCAATTGCCGCTGTAAGCCCGGGCTCCCGCCTCCCAACGTCAGCCTACGGGCTTGTGCTTGATTTTGGGCCTGGCTAGCACTGAAGAAACTGGGAGCAGACTTTTGAGCATCCCGAAAAAAAAAAAAAAAAAAAAAAAAAAAAAAAAAAAAAAAAAAAACAACGGATAGACGGATAGACAGATAGATACTCCGGTCTCTTTCTAAGGGGTCGGCGTCAATGAAGTGTCCGTTCGTAATGCTAATATCCTGATGGCCACCGGACAAGGGGAAATTGGATTAAGTCCCTTTTACAATAACATGAGCCCCATTGTGTGTCCAAGTAAAGATGGAGAAGTGCTCCAATTTCATCATACTTGCATCTTACAATACTGGAAACAAAAAATTGTGAGTTAGGGGGAAAAAATAGAATCGCATAGTCCTTGCAAAAATTAGAAAAAAAATATGATTTCATAAAATATTGTAACATATCAAACTAGTAAGGTCCCCGTCCGCCCGACGGGGAAAATCTTTACATGGTACTTTCAAAAAAGTATCCCGTGTCTACCATTTATCAAACCGTATTATCATTTTTTATATTTTTGTTTGGGCCCCCGAGCAGTGTGTCTGGGGCCCCCGAGTACTGCGTCTTGGAGCCCCCGAGTTCATAGGTTAGTAGGTTTGTATGTTTGTAGATTGGTATTCTGGTGGGTAGGAAGGATTGCCGTACAATATTTTATTATATATAGATGGTGGAGGGATATTTAATGGGTACAAGAAATCCATACCTAGAGTATCAACAGCGACTTGCATGACACTGTGCTATGGCGGTATGCCAACGCTCATAGCAACCTCCCTTGGGGTGACACATAAACTTACCGCCACACTTATAGCAATAAGTGTGCGGTCTCTTCACTTTGCACACAAGGCATTGGTGTCGAGACAGATGGAAGACAAATCGTACTTAGTGCTTCTTGTTGGCCAACCCCCATTTTGTATCAAGGGTTTATCCCTAATCCCATTCTAAACACCCTGCCCCTTGATAATCTTGGGCACTAAGCCACGCTGCCCGCCAAATTTTGACATCACCCGTGGTTGGCCGAAGGCATTACCCGACTTGCCCCACCCAAGATTGATTTCGAAAAAAATGCCAAATTAGGCGGAAAAATAGGATTCTTTTTTCAAATTTTCTACCACACCTTTTTTATAGAATAACCCACCTACTCTAAAAAATGCGTCCAATAATATTAATTTTCGCCCCAAAAACGATCATGACCAAAAGCTCCAAAACTCAAATCGGGTTTTAAGGATATTTAGGGGTTAATGAGGTTCTCATATTGCCTCCAACTTTTCATTTGGATAATCACAGAAAATGTACAATACTAAATGCGCTTATGTAGATGTATCAATGTTACTAATTGGTACAAATAGTGTTAGAATTGACATTAAATAAGTGTCTAACACTATGGAGACAATTGACATGTTAGCATTTTCGTTGGCTATTATTGTCTATGCTATTGTGAAAGGAAAAGAGAGCCATAATTATTACACTTGTAGGCCCATTTTCAATTTTCGATAAGTTTTTAAGGACTTCATGTGATTCTTGCACGTTGGGTTTATTTACGGTTTTCATCTCAATTTAAAATTATGTCATTTTTGTAATTTCCAGTCATTTACTAAAGTATGAATATCTTGAAACTCAATATCTCAAAACCCCCATGCCCAATCTCCACTCTGATTGTTGCTCTCACATCCACAAAAATACCCACCGCTATTACACCTCATGCACTCTGATTCCAACCAACGCTCCGGAGATCATAACGCCACAAACACCGAATTCGTTAATTTTGCACCCAAGAAGTGCAATGCACATTTGCAATCGGTTTTGACCAAAATCCTTAATTTTTTCAAATTGGTATACCAAACCACTATCAATGTAGATATCCTATCTTCATCATGACAACGTACACTTAATAAATGTCATTGCAGCAAGCAAAACTTTTATACAAGAATTTTCAAAACGCTCATGAAATTTTATCAACATTTTGGTAAGAATCGTTCATAAAAGAACATGCAATTATTGCGATTTGAAACTCAAATACATTCATGACGAAAGAAAATTTTCATTACTTTACTCCAAAAAAAAAATTACATGCTTTCTGGTCACAAATCAAATATATATTTGACACCATCCAAATATATTAAAACCTATCAATGCAAGTCTGGAGGAGTTTCCGCTATTAACTCGGCACTTACAGATTGCGGTTGCTCCTCTCTAATGACAGGTGTAACTCCTCGCCCTTCATGTGGCCGCATCTCCCATGCAATTGAGGGGTCCGCATAATCCATTGCCCCTTCCGCCACCATAGCATCTATCACTCCGGACGGCACTCGTTCCAACCCTGAACTTTCCTCCAAAATAGACGATCCCTCCACAAAAGTATGGTTGCCTTCTTCACCAATGCGGCGAAACCTCACCCTCTCTGGATTGAAGTAGAAACCCTCATTCCTTGGGATCATTGCGTGCTCGGTGTTTGCCCATTCAAAAGGTGCCTGCAAAGACGTTGTCTCTACTGGTAGCGGTAAATCTCTTGTAACCGGTTCTTGATATGCTCTATGAATTGGACTATTACCAACAACTTCTCCAATAATGCCCTCCCCCTCTACCAACTGACTTCTAGGTACCGCATCAAGTGGTCTCGGAGTTTCTTCTGCCCCTCCATCATTAGTACTCGCCGTCCTCATCCTTGATGCGTTCGTTGTTCTTGGTTGGGTATCATCATCTACTAGTGCCGATTGTGCAACCGTCTTCCGTCTTCTCTCCAATGGCTCCAAAGATTCTGACTCTGTGTCAGAATCATCGGAAACATGATCATCACTATCATCTTCATCGGTTGTAATGAACCTTTCTTCTTCAGATTCTTCTTCAGAATCTCTTTCATCTCCCTCTTCAATTTCATCTTCAGTATCCTCTGCATGTACTGTTGAAGGTCCTGCTACGTCTAACAAATTTTGTGGTGGTGATTGTCTAATGAAGCCCTTGAATTCTTGTAGTAGGGTATTGTACAAAAATGATGTTCGGGCTTGAGATTGATCGAAGACAAAAATTTGTTGCCCTTCAAATCCACCTGTCAGTATCTCGGGAATGGATGTCGTAATCCCAAATGCCACCAGCGTCCATTTAGGATGCAAATATGATTGGACAAGTCTACGCAATTCCATAGGATCTCTCTCTAGCTTGTCAACGCTTGAAGGCATCCTTCCAGGTGTACAAGAGTCCACAAAAAGGGTTGGGAGCACATCTTTTTTCTTCGGCAAATTCTTGATAGCTCATGTATCAACTGGGTGCTCCATCAACACTACAATATTTCCAAGCGCTTGTACTTTGCGTCTAACCCTGCCACCCTCCCTAAAATTCTTCTTGTAATCTTTAACGGTATCCGATTGGAACGCCCAGATCCCTCTCACGCACGTCATTCCCTCTATGTCATTTAGAACATCCTGCATCTCGTCGTCATAGGTTTCTCCCGGTGGAAATAAAAAAACAATAGTCCACCTTAAATTTTTCCTCATCCACTTCCGTACCTTAGCAAGTACGCTTTTGTATTCTCCCCTTGCCCAAGCTTTGTCCCGGCCATCCATACTCCCCCGTCGACAATCGAATACCCACAAACAAGGCATTTGCATTTTATGGTATTCATCGCTAAAGAATCTGGAACTACCTCTGATTGGAACCGTTGCCACATTGTGTTCTTCATCTCCTTGCTTGACATCAACTCTCCAATCCCATCGGAAATTCCCTCTTGATTTCCCTCTTATTCCCAAACTTTCATACCCTCTACCACCAGCATTCACGTCTTCAAAACGTTGTTTCACATGGGCGTTGATTTTCTCTCCAAATTTAACCAAACTCCCTACAGTTTTGACGGATGGCATCGACCAAGTATTCTTCATGTCTTTGTCTATTTCTTCTGCAAGCGCTTGAAATTGTCTTGCCTTCTCTCCACCGTACCGCTCAACATCTATGTTGTAGAATTCTTCCATAGATGTTGGGCGCTCCATTCCTTTCGACAATATCAACCACCGCAATGCATTTTGAACTGCCCGTCGACATTGTAGTCGATCTACTATCCATTCAAGAGTTTGTTTTTCCATAAAACCCCTACGACCCCTATTAAAATAGTACTTCTGAGAATTCCTCTTTCCATTTACAATAGGTTTAGCTACCATCTCCTTAACCAATTGTAGGTACTCCTCATGTGGTACCCTTGTTAAAGGCCTCAACCATGTTTTTTCTATTTTCAGTCTTTTTGGTCTAAGATCCTTCGTACTATCCAACCCCTTCTCTTTAGCATATTTTTTCCACTTTTTCTCATCTGCTTTACTATACCATAAACAACCATCTTCGTAGTCTTTGCACACCTCCAAAATAACTTTATAGCATTCTTCATTCTCGTTCCAGGCATGCCTAGTCCAATCCAACATCCGTTTTGCCACTAGTCTCAAAGGCTCCCGTGAAGTCATTTGCACGCTAAGATGCAACGCACTCGCTGCCATAGCTATTGCTTTGGCCCGGTTGGCGTCGTGAGCCCTCACCTCCGGATTGGGTTTCCCACAAGACTCTCAGATCTCCCTGAACTTCACCAATTGGTCATGTAGTGACATGTAGAATTTTCTCTCAAACTGCTTTGCATTGATCCGCACCGAGGCCTCAATGTAAAACTGAGGGTTGTTGTATACAACAAATTTTGCTGCCCGTTATGAAAAAATACTTGCATATTCTTCCTGAGATAGTTTTTGGGCAGCCAATTGTTGTTTTGCAAACTTGCATGCTTCTATGATGTGTTGCCCATCCACCGGTTCCCATATTATTGCATTTCGTAACCACTCCGTTTTTAAAATGCCCATTGTATTGTCCTGTTGTCTTTGATACTTCTCAAATACGGTTTTGAAATAGTTCACTGTATCCTCCTTTATGAATGGAACCTCTTTTTCTACTATATTGCCATCACCATCCACTCTCTTTTCAAGAAATGCAACTGGCCGAAGTGTAATGGGGGACACGAGATCCTCATCATCTCCCCGTAGCCGCTCATATATCTCAGCCATACGCTTCTTTGACAATGTCCGGTGGTTAGTTTCTGCACTAACTGCACGTCGTACATTCTCCGTGCGAATCTTAAACACCGCCTCCATCCCCCACACATATCCAGCTTTAAATTCCTCCTCTGTTGGAAATGCAACTGTAGGGCCTTTAGTATTTTTCTCCACTTCTCGTGGTTCTTCTTCATCGGATGAAGGGTTGTCTAAATCTTCTGATCCCCCCCCTCTTGCTCTGCTCTGGGATTTTCCCTTATTGCTGTGTTTTGTTGTACAACGCGTGCTTGCACTCTAGCTGCAGGTGCTTGAGTTTGTGGAGCTCTTGATATGGATGGTCTTCTTCCACGTCCTCTAGTCGATCCGCTGCCAGTCTGAGTTGGTGCTACTGATGTAGCTAGTCTTCCACTCCTTGAAATATTAATACTCGTATGAATAGTAATATTATGATCACTTCGAACTTCTGCTGTAACTGGAGCTCCACCATGTGTACCAATTTCAGAACTTTCAGGTCGCCCTCGTGATATTCCTCCTCCACTTGAACTGTATCCCCTCGATACTACAACATTAGGTACACGTGATGTGGATGCTGGACTTTCAGTAGAAGCACGTGCTGCACTTCTCGCCTTCCTCACGCTAGTAGACGGACCTACTTTAGTAGCCCTCTGTGTTGGTGTTGGTCTTGTCGCACTTGGAGGTTGTGTTTGTGTAGAAGGTGCGTCTACTGGCTCTGTCTGCAGGACCGGATGTGTGACATGCTCTGTTTGTGATGGAATATCATCCCTTGCTCTATTACTGACCACATCTGAATACGATCGATCAGGACTAGTGTGAGGTCCATGTGATGCCGCTCCTGACACTATGAAATCTGCTACATTAGCTCGTTCTTGCTGCTCGATTATATCCCTTCTCTCTTGAATATACCGATTTCTCATTTCTAAAACCTCCTGAGGATTGCATTGCCTAGCTTTCACAATGGCAGCAGTACGTTCCATCCTCACATCTTCTGTCAAACCTTTCCAAAAAGATGCTAAAGAGCGCAATGTTCGGAGCGGTTTTGCAGCTTCAAACAACAAATTGGGAATTTCTGCCAACATATTCCCCTTCTCAATCTTGTACAGGGTCGCTACATGTGCACGAGTTCGGACTTTCACTTGAACCAACCCCTCTGGAATTGCTACAATTTGTTCAATTTGCCCGACGTCCTTGCCGATTGCACAAATTTCCTGACCCCGTACCAACGGGTAGTCTAAAATCCATAATCGAGCTTGGTCTTTGTTGGGAGCCAATATCATCCACCCGTGCTCACTCCATTGACTTTGAGGTGTCATGTTTACTGTGCAGATATATCTAATAAACAAACGATAATTAGTATATGTATATAAAATGAAATGAAGTTCTTAAGTAATAAACTATCATGTGATAATTTACATTTATCATTGTAATATATTTATGAGTATTTATTATTTTAAAAGTGAATAAAATAAAAAAAATAAAAGTTTGTATTTTTACATTGGTTTTTTGTAAAAGTAATTTTAAAAGTTTTAAAAAATATATATTTTTAAAAAGTTTGTAGGATAGAATTCAACAATGTTATAAGAAAGAATGATTTCACAAACACATATAACTTTTGAGTTAACTGAATTTTTTTTTGTAGGTTTTGGAAAATCAAATATTAAAACTATAAAAAATATAAAAAAGATCTATACCCAAAAAAATCCACAAATTACAAAAACCCTCAAGGGTACAAACCATCACAAATAAATTCAAAGAATGATTTTGCAATGAAACTCATGGGTTACATAAAGCTTTAATCTAATAAAAGAATAAAACTTGAAACAAACTTCAAAGCTCAAAATACAACAATTAATACGAAAACCACAAATATCCACAAACAAATAAAAAAACTAGAACTTGAAAATATTCTTGAAATGAAATTCTAAAATTGCAACAAATAATGACACTAAAAAAGTAAAACTATAAAAATCGCAAAAGGTCCAAAACCTACAAACGACACAAAATCCTATAACCACATAAAAGCACTCCAATAAAATCCTAAAACTCCAAAACAAACTACAAAAAACCGTAAAACCACATAACAATATGGAAGAAGAAGAAGAACCCAAAAAAATAAAAATAAAAAAAAATAAAAAATAAAAAAAAAAAAAAAAAATTCTTAAAGCTTCAAAATAAACTTGCAATGAAACCCTAGTATCCCATGAACAATTTATACAAACACTAAAAACAATGTAACAACCAAAAAACCAAAATAAAATACAAAACCCTAAAACTACAAAAACATGAATTTGCAATGAAACCCTAGCATTGCAAAAGAAAATTTACATGAACTTGTGAAATCATGTAAATGTAGATTCTTAACAATGAAACCCTAATTTGTTTGGTATAAAAGGTTGAAATGGTGATCATTTTTTGTTGTTTCAAAAAAATCTCACCTTCAAGGTATTTGAGAATTTTCAACTAATGAATATATAATGTGGGGAGGGGTACTTATACCCTCCCCATGCCGCCTCGCCGCTGCCGCAAGGGAGGCGACCCTACCTTGCCAGAACGAAGCGAGGCACCTGACGTCACTTCTCCGCGCTATTCTGCACTGTCGCGTGCTGTATGAGCAAGAGGGGAAACCTCCACTTGTCAGGAAGAATGCCGTGACTCGAAAGAAGAAAGAGGCGGTGGGAGATGACAAGGTGGATCCGATCTTGAAACAGAAATACGAGGTAATTACCTTCTCATCTTTCAAATATAGCAAGATAGCAAGTCTGAGTTTATTTACGAACTGTCGTTTGTAAACTTTGGACAACTTCTGCATAGTCTTGTAGCACATTGATAGGAATGCATTTCAGATCTTAAATTGCACAGTGAATAGTTTACAAACTGTCGTGCATATCCGAACATCTAACCGCTGAAGTTCTTTCTTGACGCAGTCATCTTTTAGTACGATTAGGATAGAATACCGGTCATTTTACGAACTGCAGTTCGTAAAACCAAGCAGGATAAAAAAACAGTCAATTAACGAACTGCAGTTCGTAAACAAAGGACAACTTTTTAGAGTAGGAAAGTGATAGTTTACGAACGGCCGTGCGTATCCTCACTTCTAACCGCTGAACTATTATTGTGCCGTAGTCCTTTTGCGAGAGAGCAATCCAATCCCTGAGCCACACCATAAAACAGGATAATCCGTGTTAGCCGGGGTACAGGTATGGAGGTGCTCAAGGTGCGAGGGGGCAAAATGGGACAGTGGACGGGCGAGAACCGGGGCTCGTGGGCTTCAACCTCGGTTAGCCACGGTCCGGGTATGTCAGGGCAGCCGTTGACCGGTGGCCGTAATCACCCTGCGATTAGTTCTGTCGGGGCAGGTCAATCCCGCGAGGGCAAGGCAGTGCTCGTCAAGCCGAGTCTCAGGGTTAGCCTTCTGTTCGGTGTTCCTCTATTGCGTAACTCCTCGGCCACGGTAGAAGCTCGGATCAATGCGAGGCTGTCTGTAGTGACTCCGCGGGGTGGCTTCGCGACCACGTAGTGCACGCTGAGACACACGGCTTCGACACAGTCTCCCACGGTGCCACGGACGTCACAGGGACTAGAACTTCAGGAGACAGGATAGCAAGAACGGAGGGGGAGAATACAAGTAGAAATGGAGGTTAGAGTAGAATTGGACTGAGTCCTGCTTGCATTGAATCGTGAGTGCCAAAAGGGGTACAAAAGATCGCAACACTGTGCTTGCGGCTATCACTACATTCATGCATTACAGGGAGCTCCCTATTGTGTAACTCTAACTCTATTTATAATAAAACCTAACCCTTTTGCGTTGTTCTCCGGCCTTAACTGCCTGTGTCCGCGGTCTCGATCCTCGTGGTCCTCTGCTCACTGTGCCCCGGCCTCGAGCCCCGTGGATGCTGTAAAGTCTTGGTCTCCCGTGGTTGCTGGTCTTCGGTGATGATACCCGCGGTGTTGTGGCGGGTAACAAGGGTTTGAAAAACAATGCTTACCTTGAGATTTCTAAGCTTTAGATTATGAATGACATAGTGTTTGTGGGTTTATTGTAGGTAGATAAAAATGGAGAATTTGGGTTTTGGAAGTCCGGTTGTTGGGTATCAGAATGTAGCACCTCCCACAGCAAGAACAAATACGGTGGGTAGAAGACTTGTACGTAGTCTTGCAACAGATTTTGACAGACAAACTCTTGGAGAGCAAGAGAACTTGAGTAGGCGAGATGGAGTTGTAGAGCTTCTTGTAGAGGACGACGTATTGGTGGGGTAAGGATTCGTAGATCAAACCTACAAACCGGGGATGGAATTACATTATTTGAAATTAACTCCAGACGAGGTTGCAGTGTGTGTAACGGAAGTCTTTCAAGGATCACTTTGGGTTGGTGAAGTTGTTGGAGAACGCCTTGAACAATGTGTAGGTTTGGTCATTCGTTGGAAGGCATCAAATTTGCGAAAAAGAAGTGGATTGCCACAAAGAAACATTGGTCTAGAGGAAAGACAACCATTTACATTTCAAAATGTGGAAACATCTGCGTTTGATTTTGACGATGACTTTAATCATGGAATGCCCATTCCAATGTCTGAAAGCAACCTAGTGGGCAGCAGTGTCGGGGAACGATCATTACCAGTGACACCGGAGTCACAATCTAGTGTTGGAGGTATATTTGAAGCGGAAGGACTGGTGGAAGGTAGACCTCGGAGAAAATATTCGATGCAAAACCGGAGGAGTCGACCAACAAGAGTACGGGAGAGGGGGGAATCAGCGCAAACAAAAGTGACAATTGAAAGCGTACGGGCAGCAAAGGTCACAGGAGGTTGTACATTAAACTGTTTGCAGCATGTGAACGAGAGAGTAATTTTGGATAATCGGTACATGGCATGGGCACAAAAGTATGAGAGCAGAGCTACATGGATTATGCAAATGCTGAATTGATTTTACACACGAACAAATACCAAACGGAAGGAAAAGTTTGACACCAAGCTGGATGGCCATTGTGTATGCAACGCATGCTATGCTCGAGCATTAGGATACTTCCAAAGGCGTTTCAAACAACTCAAGCAAGCACGATCACTATATGAAAGGGTAGCTGGCGTACATGGGAATAATGGTAAGCAGAAAGAGCAAGGGAAGATATCTGCAGCACGAGAAAGTTTTGCGGTGTTTGTCAATGAAGTGGGGTGTACCCAACCGCATCGACAAGTGAAGAGAAGATCAGATGATGCAATATTGCCGTTGATACTATTGCCAATGAATACGACAAAAACTGATGTCTTTCATTATGTGAATGAGGAGGTGAAGATGCTAGTTGATGGACATCCAATATCAATAAGTTCGTTTCACAAAATGTGGAGGACAGACTTTCCCCACGTGCAAATTCCACCATTCTCAAGGTTTTCAAAGTGCTTTCATTGCTGGGAGTACAAATGTGGCATGGAATCCACAACAAATGAGGCGGCCAAGGCAGAAATCAAAAAATTGTTCTTGGTACACATTAACCGTCAAATGGAAGAGCTTCAGGATTATTGGATTTTCAAAAGGTCAGCTATCATAACTCCGGATCTTTTCATGAGCATAATCGTAGATGGGATGGACCAAAATACAACAATGGTGCCAAAGATGAAGCAAACAGTGAAAAACATTGAATGGCGGTTCGTGAAAACACACCTATGCGGAGTGCTTGTGCACGGGATTGGGCTTTATGCAGATGTATGGCTCGATGCACACCACAAGCACGATAGCAATCAAGTTGTTACCTCGTTGATGCATGTTATTACGGATGTGAAGAGGAAGAAAGGAATGTTGCCACCAACTTTACGAATTCAAGCGGATAATACGACTCGGGAGAACAAGAACATATACATGTTCGCCTTGTGTGCAGCAGTAGTGGGTCTCGGGTTTTTCCAAGAGGTGGGGCTATGTTTTCTATTAGTTGGACACACACATGAAGATATAGACCAACGTTTTAGTACCATTTCAAATACATTGAAGAGGAGCGACATTGATTCCATGAAGGAGTTACTATCACTAGTCGAGAGAGGAACCTCGTATACCGAAGCGTATGTGAGTGCGAGGCATTTAGAGAATGTGAGAGATTGGAAGTCTTTCATCACTCCTCATTTGCTCAGAGGAGGCGATACTTTGACTGGCATAACTTTCCCACATCACATGCGATTTTACATGGTGGGTGGAATACCTCGAGTACAGTCTAAGACTTTCAGTAAGGATGCTTGGGTACCAGCGGATGGGCATCCATGTTTGAGATCAATGCCTACTAGAGCCGAGAAGCCAATGCTAGCTGAGGTATTTGGAGCTGATGCAAGGGAATTGAGGGCATTAGAAGATTTTGTGGCCTACAAGGAGAAGTGTGTAGAACGATTCCAAAACGTGGAGAAGAACTTGGAAGCCATTGATCAAGCAAAGTGGTTGGCAGATTATTTGGAACACTTTCCTGAACAAGATAGGAGCACGGCAACAAATGCCCCTTTTTGGCCAGAAGACAACCAAAGCCCAAATAGAGCAACCGGAAATGCACCTGCAACTTCTATCGAAAATCAAGATGGAACGTTGGACACGAGCACGGTGGATCTTATAATGAGAACAATGCCTGATCCAGAACGAAGGCAATATTTTGGTCCTCGTAGGGAGAGACCATTAGAAGAGGCTGCGACAAGAGCACCAACGAGACGTAGAACTTCAATACTAGAGTCGCATGTACTAATTACACCAGAGAATGGAGAAGCTCCATTTACCCATTTTAGTCCAGATGATGATGTGAAGGTTGGACACTTTGTAGCGCTGACGGTGGATCCCACGGAGGTTCAAGCAGGTGTACCGTTTTATATTGGAAAAGTTTTGGAATTTGGTCATGGAAGGTGGGCAACAAAAATGAAAGTAGTGTGGTATTGGCCGCAATAGAGGGGATTGCGAGAAATATCATCGGTTCTTGATAAACAACGGTATTCAAATTGCATGGAGTCAAAGTGGGAGCCATCGGGTGAAAGACATGGATGGGTGGAGAAAGAAGCATCGATTTATTCATGGGTGGATGAAACACAACATGCAAGAACCAAAGAACCGCAACAACTTTGTATCCCAATACACGGTGTTTCAACGGAGCGAAACATCAAAATTCCAACTTTTGCAAAACCACACCTTCTAGCATACATTGCAATGCAAGTTGAATACATAGATAACGAACGCCTTGAAAATGATATAGACCGTTATTAGTATAGAAATTAGGGAGAAATAGATATTTAGAGAAGAGAAGGTGTACTTTTAGCAGTGTAAGTTTATTTTAGTGGTGATCATAAATTATGGTTGCTAACTAAAGGAGTTTTAGAAGTATTAGATTTCTTATACATTACATGTCTTTTTTGTTACAAAGATGCGATAAAGTTTTGGATAACTTGGCCATTTATACCACTTGAAGGAGTCTAAAATCTGGGAAATGAATGCTACACATGAAAATTTTCAAGATACATTGCATCCAATCATGAGGTTCAATAATTACCAGAAATGAATGTTTCTTTAGAATTTTGATATTAAAATAGGATACGACATTCAAGGATGAAATGGTACACCTAATTTCACTAAATGTGATTTTTTGAACCATCCATTTGCAAGTGCATGATTCTACCCCCAAGTGCAAAAATTCCTAATTTTGTGTTCACAAACAAAACATAACAAACTATCTTCCTTGTATAATAGATGTTGTTTAGATTTTATGAAGATTGTTTTTTACCCCATATTTATCTTCAACATTTACCATAAAAATTGGTGTTTTAAACGAGACTTCAATATAACTTGGTTGTTATACATAAATAACCTAGAAATCACTTGCTAATGCATATATTGACTCTTACAAGCATCCCTTGCACTATAACAACATATGTATAGTTTTGTCAAATTTATACATTGACAATAGAGTATTTGATCATATTTCTACACATTTTTTTTTTTGTAATAATTTCAACAATCATGGAATTTTAAATTTCATGTATGTGGTTTAGCTTCCTAGTCTCAACATTGCCAATCATTAAACGTAGTTTGTTTGGTTTGGTTGCTTTGTTACGGGATGGGATGGGATGGGTTGGGTTCGGTTTTGTTTGGTTTGGTTTGTTTGGTTTGGTTCATTTCGTTCCATTTTGTTCCGTGATTTGTTTCAATTTGTTTCGGTCAATATGATATCGGGAAGTAATTATGACCCCCAAATCACTAAAAATTACAAAAATGACCTAATTTTAGATCTAGAGAAAAATGAGAGGGGCATGATCACAGTATATAACAGTGCATGGCAACACCGTGAGGGCATACTAGTATTTTCTAAGTAAATTAAAAAAGAAAAAGAAAAAAAAAGAGTGAAAATCACACACCACAGTCAAGTTTGGTCATGTTTCATTTGATTACCCTACGACCGTGATTGGTGACCAATCACTGTTCTTTGTAAAGTAACCTAGAACGGTCCTCGAACAACCACCGTGTAACTGCTCCTAGCTCGCCGGGCCAGTTAGGATCCATCGTGGTTCTGATCAATGAGAAGTCGCCACCTGTCACTAATATGTCAGGTTAACCCGACGACCGAGTCACCCGGTATCTGTCGTCGTGAACGTTCTAGAATACTCCCTCTATCCCTAGTTTTCATCGTTTCCCTCCCTCCGGCCTCGCCACACATGATTTGAAGCTCACAAGATTCGGTTTGTGGCACGCCAGGAACAATTTCGTCGTCTGTGTGCGTCTCTCAGGTTTGTATGCTCCTCTTTACGCTTTTTTTGAGCTTCGTTTCGCTGCATTCTGTTCAGGAATGCGTACCCTAGTGCGGAATCTGTCGGAACGCTTATTGTGTTGCTGTTCACGGGATCGGCGGATTCTAGAGCGCTGAAATAATTTCATTTTGGAGCTGAAGTGCCATTGCTGTATCTTTTGGACATTTTTAGTGTAGAGAATCAAGTTGCCCTTCGGTGTTGATTTCAGACGCAGCACAGCGTTTTTGAGATAGATCAGTTGGTAGACCTACTATGAGATTACAAAAATCTCAAAAAAATTCAGATTAGGGCGTAGGTTTTTACGACTGCCATTCGTAGGGCATGAAGCACGGTGCGGCGTGCGTTCATTGGTATTTCCGCTTATTATTTTGTGCCTGGCAGGCAAGTCACACCTCCAGCACAAGGATTCACTTCAATGTATCAGATTGCCCTATTATTTGAGCTGTTTAGGGACATTCTGATTTATGGTTATGTTGTTTCCTCAGGTTCCGTGTACGGCTTGCAGTAGCCTTTGCACCTTCTAGACCTCAGAGTGAGTGTCGGTATACGCTTTGCCAACGAATCTGACCTCGGCATGGCCAAGTTTGGAGAAGGAGATAAGAGGTGGATTGTGGAAGAGAGACCAGATGGAGCGAACGTACACAATTGGCACTGGAATGAAAAGGACTGCTTACCATGGGCCAAGAAAAGGCTTGGTGAGCTGCTAGAGAATGTCACGATTCTGGAAGGAGAAGGTGGTCTCTGGCTTCAAACGTCGAACCTCGAAAGTGTCACTGGTGACGCTTATGTCAATATCAGGTCAGCGTTGTGAAAGCATTGTACCTCTGATCCACTATGGAAGTTTCACAGCTCTTCTTTGAGTAGCTGGTTCGTACATGCGTTGGTTTTGGTAAGAATTTGGTAAAACTGTTTCGGAAATGGCACTCGTCTTCCATTTCCTCCCAAGCCTATACTTCATTTCCGTAGCTAATCCCTGCTCGCAATCGTTACTTTTGTTGCTTTATCGACACGAGGTTCGTTTACAGCTTTGTCCATTCTTAGTTCCGAGCGTAAATTAACGGCAGATTATATCACTTCTAATGCAGGAAAGGGAAGATAATTCCAGGTTATGAGATCGCCATTAAAGTGAATTGGAAAGGAGAAGCGAGAGATGGTAGTGGAAAGGCTTTGGCGGCTGCCACGGGGACTTTGGAGTTTCCATATGTCGCTGACGAGAACGCAGATGATGATCCAGAACTTAAGGTATCAGTGAAAGACGAGTCGGCTGTAGGACAGCGACTTCGTGAGGCTTTTCATGCGAAAGGGAAGGCTATTGCTCTGAAGAAAATAGGGCAGTTTGTGAAGGAATTCGCCGCTGGAGGACCTGCAAAGGACGAGTTGGAAGGTAAAGCCACAGTTAAGGTCTCTGAGAAAGCTGAGAAGGCTGCACCGAAGCCAGCAGCTCCTAAAGTCAAGGAGTCACCTTCGGCTGCAGTTTCTGCCCCAGCGCCGAAGAAAAAGGAGGGATTCAAAACAATCAGTATGACGGAGAAGTTTCACTGTCGACCACACAACCTCTACGACGTCTTGTTGAATGATAAAAGCTGGAAGGCGTTCACGCAAAGTAGTGCTCAAATCAGCAGAGAATCGGGAGGGATGTTTTCGATTTTTGATGGAGCCGTGACAGGAGTCAACGTGCAACTCCAAGAGAATAAGCTTATCGTTCAGAAGTGGAGATTCAGCAGTTGGCCTGATGGTCACTATTCTAATGTGAGTATCTTGTAATGCTAGTGATATCAAGCATGACTGGTACTTCAACTTGAGGCACCCTATGAGTTCTGATGGCTAACAATCGCGATGCATGCAGTTGGACCTTGACGTTAGCGTGTACATGGAGATCCCATTTGACCTCTTTTATGGTACTTGGTGCAGGTGATCTTGAGTCTTGAGGAACCGGAGGTTGGCCTGACCGTGGTGAAGCTAACTCAGACTAATGTTCCCGAAGAAGACAGGTACATGGTCTTTCATGGATCTATTCTATCATTCTTAAATTCTTGTCGAGACTCATCTTGGAACATATACTCGTAGTTTGCGTTAAGCTTACATCTTTGTTTAGAGAATTTTAGGTGGACATTCCAGGGGTGCCATTTATGGTGTTTCGTGCAGGTGCAACATTTTCATTGATGCAATCGTGTTTTCCTGTTCTTGCAGGTACGGGAATGTAACAGTGGTAGAGAACACGGAAAGGGGATGGAAGGATCTTATCTTTCACAAGATTCGGGCTGTTTTTGGTTTTGGCATGTAATATTTTGGCGAATCTCAGACGACTTATGGACCTTGCACGCCGTTGTGCCTCGAAGTAATCCATTGATGTCATTGATCCACAGTTTAGGCGTAGTTGTTCGGCTTTAGGACGAGTGAAACTCTTAAAAACCATTCGAGAACAAATCCATTTCCTCGGTGATGTTATTATGTACCCTCTTTGTGCTTTGTCGCTTCAGAATCTCTTGAGGATAATCTGCTTGTTATGTAAATTCCTTCGTTTGGCTTCTACTGGAGTTGATTGTACATGGGAAGGTTAAAAGTAACTAGGCTTATAGTTGTGGGCGTCCATCAAATATTCTTTAACTCTTTCCTAGATGCCTATCAATTCTGTTGAGATTGGTCTGGAGGGTCGTCCTTGAGAAGCTTGCTCCAATGATGCAGTCCGGGCTTCATTCGGCCTTCACATGCATATCCTGTAAAATGATAGAGTTGAGACCTTTTCAGGCTCCGTATGCTATGCATATCTTCGTGTGCTTTGAAGAAAATGAATCATTGTAAGATCAAATGGTTTCAGTAGATAATTCCAAACATTGGACCGAAAGGAGAACCAGAGCTTTTTGACATTGACATACTCTAATTCACTTTACTGTGACACACACTAATTATTAATTATATTTTATTTACTTTTTTAAATTTATTTTTTGGGTTCTCACTCGATGGATGGGAAGAGATTTATTTTGAAAAAATGATGAATTGTGTTTCCTATACATGAGCAAAACCTTTTTAGCAATGAGACTCAAGGAAGCTTTACATGGGGAGTCAAGTTCTACTTGGGACCTTCGACTTGGGACCGAAGGACAATCACATTGAGAGAATTTTTTTCCTCTTTCGGCCCCATATTTGGCTTGCCTCCCCATGTAAAGTATCCCATGAACAATGGTTTTCATTCTACATAGAGAGACTTTGTCTCTTATAATATTGACCTTTAACTCTTCAATGCCTACGTTTGATCAATGTCTATTGTTCCTAATCTTCCCTCATTTCATCTTGAGGCGCAACTTGTGTAATATCATACCTCTGTAATGTTGAGAATCAAGAATCAGTAGACATAAAATGAGTTTTAATTTCCTCGTGTCTTCCTTTCCTAGATTTGCTTGTCTATTTTCCCCCTTGTCCATTTGTATCCTTGTGCCCTCATCTTCTTGTCATTTTAATCGGATCTAATCAACTCTTAGTAACACTTTAATTCCTATGAGTAAAACTCTTCATGCCATATATGCATGATCGTGATTTTCTTTAGAAAATTTGCAACCCCATCAAAACAATTGATTGGTTGCAACCAAAATATATAACATGCAACCACTTTGCACCTTACATGAACCTCTATCATTCATTAGCTGGAATTGAAATATTTTGACAACTCGAAACACTTATTTTGTACCTCAAATTCTCAAAGCCTTGTGCTTTAGTCAATAGCTAGATTTGTGTCGTTAAACATGATGATCTTACAGTTTACAAGAAAGATTTAAATTCAGAAGATACAATCGCACAAGTAGGAGAGTTGACCCTTAAACGCCCATGGGGTTTGAAATAAGCAGCCCAAAATTGAATCACATCATCTTTTGGACTTGAGCACCATGAGTGAACCAATCAATGACAAGCTTGCAACCTCCTACAAGGTTATGTACAACCCCAACCTACCTACCACAATCCTTTCAAGAAGCATACAAATTGTGATTTGAACTGTAAAATTCCACTTTTTGAACGCATCATAAGAAGGTGACCAGTTTGGCATTAAAATATAAGTGAAAAGTTCAGTACTTTGAGAGCTACAGAGTTGGAAAAGAGCCCTCGGGCTCTCTTGGGCCTTTAAGGGTTAACCCTTAAACGCCTAGCTATACGGATTTGGGCAGCCCAGTATTGGATCACAACATCTTTTGCACTTGGGCATCATGAATAGTGCACTTTTTGAACTTGGGCATCATGAATGATCCAATCAATGATGAGCTTGCAACCTCCTACACGTATTGTACAACCCCAACCTACCTACCACAATCCTTTCAAAGCACAAAATCACTCATACAAATTGTGATTTGAAATCTAAAATTTCACTTTTTGAATGCATCAGAAGAAGGTGACCAGTTTGACATCAAAATATAAGTGAAAAGTTGAGTACATTGAGAGCTACAGAGGAGATTCTGTTGGAATATGACCCCTCGGGTCACCTCAGGCGTTTAAGGGTTAACCTCAAGATTTCCCAATTTGAAATTTGATCTATTTACTTTCCTTACCAAATCTATTTTTTTAATTTCTTGCCAGAGAGAGTTTTAAGGAACTCAAAAGACATTGAAAAAGGTACCCACTTGCACTCGATTTGCACTGAAATCTAGCAGATGAATCAAAATCCATCCACTACGTATATAATGGCTCGTCGGACCTGTAAGGGTTGCCAACAATGACCGAAGGTGATATGCAGGAATTGTTTGGGTTCATCCATTCAAAAAGGCCACTCAGTCCAGTACATTCCCCCATGCGCAAAATGATTCCTCCAGTCCCTCTGAGACTTGCCATTTGGAATCAACGGTAGCGATTCCCTATGTCCCCCTGCAAACGTCCAAAACATATTTTTAGCAAGCGTGCACCCATTTGCATTTGACTCTTTGTACTCTCCAAGCCTCTTCATCATTCCAACCCATATGGCTCAAATTCTAACCCAAATTGCTCGAATTCTAACCCAAATGGCTTGAGGAGGAAAAATTGAGATATTTTCATCGAAGTTATTGATTCATTGGAGTAGAATTTTCATCAAGGAAAGGCTATTATGATGAGATATTCTTGGTGAAAAAACTGCACTTTTCCAAACATTTAATAAAATAGGGTTAAATTACTGGGAGCGCGAACCTTCCACAAAATTATTGAACGAGGAGCGGAATTGCTATTTGCGAAAGGGCAAAAAAGGGATGCGGATGAAAGATGCTAGTGCACGGAATATCTGTTCGTCGTCAACTGCTTTCGAGCTCGGAAGTGGAGCACCGTCGGAATATTTTCCTTGGAGATCTTAAAGGCACCGCTGCTGGGACCAGGAATTGTATTCTGCATCCCTTTTCTGCACTTTCGGGCGGCTCGTTTGAGCTCCAGTCTCGTCGCTTTTGGTGCAGAAACAAGCATTCTTTGCTTCCGATCTAGGGTTCACGGAATTGACGATGGAGGCTTTGCAGCAGGGAGTGGCGTCAAGGACGCAGTTGGCGGTGGGAGATCTAACCTCCAGCTTCAAGGGAGCCGCAGTAACGAACGTGAAGACTGCACCTGGAAATGGCGCCAAGGTATGCCCGCCTTTGGTGTGCACGGCGACTTCCTCCATCGCTGAGCAGAAGGGAGTAGAAAGCTCCCTGGCGGACGTCGAAGCCGATGGCCGTGTGTTCAACTTCGCTGCTGGCCCGGCTACTTTGCCCGCGAAGGTTGTCAAGCGAGCTCAGGAGGAGCTTTTTAACTGGCGCGGCAGTGGAATGAGTGTTATGGAGATGTCGCACCGTGGGAAGGAGTTCACGTCGATCATCCAGAAAGCTGAGAAGGATCTTCGGGAGCTTTTGAAGATTCCGGAGAATTACGACGTGCTTTTCTTGCAGGGAGGCGCTTCCACGCAGTTCTCTGCCATTCCTCTCAATCTTGCCGGGCCTGAGGATGTTGTCGACTACATTGTTACAGGTACTGTTTTGCTGAATGCCGTCCCGATCTCAGTAATTACGTTGAAGAATTTCTTTCTGTTTGGAAGTGTTGTTGCTTGTAGGCTTTCTATTGTGGAATTTCGCAGGTTTTGTTGGAATGTCTCTCGCTTGGAAGTATACAAATCCTTGCCGATCTTCTCCTCTGTTCTCGACCTGTAATCATTCGGCGACGTTCAAGCTTTTGTTGTCGAATTCCTCCCTCTGCGACTGCCTTGCTTTTTCAGTTACATTTTTCTTCTTCGTTGTCAATTCTGGTTCGCTGGACATTTCTGCTTTTTCTCTCCGCTCTTGTCTTTTGCGTCACGACACTTCTTACTCTTATTTACATTCGACGAGAATTTGTGCTGAGTCGTGACCCTCGGTGCGAGAAGTTAAGCTTCTTGAAACTAAAAGCCGGGATTAGTAGGTTCATTATTTTGGAGCTTGTTCACAGCTATGAACGTGAGCATTCTATCATTACTGGCAATCGTTTACTCTCTCGAATTAGCATCACCTCAACTAACGATAAAGTTACGTGGTGCAGGCTCTTGGAGTGACAAGGCCTTCAAGGAGGCGAAGAAGTACTGCAAGCCGAACCAGGTCTGGTCTGGCAAGTCCGAGAAGTACACGAGGTTGCCTTCAGCGTCGGAGTACAAGCTCACCCCGGGAGCCAAGTATCTTCACATTTGTGCGAACGAGACAATCCAGGGAGTGGAGTTCAAGGATTACCCGGAGGTAGAAGGGGACACAGTTTTAGTCGCGGATGTATCATCGAACTTCTGCTCAAAGCCGATTGACGTTTCGAAGTTTGGAATCATCTACGGTGGTGTGCAGAAGAACATTGGCCCTGCCGGTGTGGCGATTGCGATCATCCGCAAGGACCTTATAGGAAATGCTCAACCCCAAACCCCAGTGATGCTTGATTTCAAGACGCACTCTGACAACGATTCACTTTACAACACTCCTCCTTGCTTTACCATCTACGTTTGCGGTCTCGTGTTCGAGGATCTTTTGGCCCAAGGTGGTCTTGAAGCAGTTGAGAAGAGGAATATTGAGAAGGCCCAGCTCCTCTACGATGCCATTGATGGAAGCAATGGCTTCTACAAGTGCCCTGTTGAGAAGTCTGTGCGCTCTTGCATGAACGTGCCATTTACGATGGGCACCCCTGAATTAGAAGCTGCTTTCTTGAAAGAGGCTGCCGCTCAGGGAATGGTGCAACTCAAGGGTCACCGTTCTGTTGGAGGTGTCAGGGCTTCAATCTACAATGCCATGCCCAGGGCTGGTGTTGAGAAGCTTGTGACACTCATGAAGACGTTCCAAGCGAAGAACTCCTCGTAAGTTGCAGCTCAGGGTAAATTTTTTATTAGATTTGTGATGCTCTTCTCAAACAGCTCCATCTGCATTTTTAAGAATTTTCTGATCAGCTTTCGCAGCAGGGTTAATGATGCCCATTTACAGAATAGGTCCTCTCATGCCGGTGTCGCTCAATTCGGTCTCTTCGTACTTTTAGGTTTTCCTGGTCTTCCAATGTACTTGGGACACTTGATCAATTGGACATGAGACAGGTGATGATCAATTTTCATTAGGTGGCTTTGAGGGTGCGTCGGGCGCAGTAGTTTAGTCTAGTGCGCAGAAGAGTTATGAAGATTTGTTCTTTGCTTCGGGCTGAAGCTGCCTTAGCATTTTATTCTGTCTCTATCAAATGAATTGTAATGGGTGTTTGCAAGATTGCAGTGAAGTAATGCAAGATTTTGCATTTTTGGGAAGACGAAAATGTAGTACGTCGTTCTCATTCTAGACACATGATACTTTTGATGCATCAGTTTTTTCACCTTTGACGTACAGTACGAATAGAAGTTCCAGTCACGGAATGCATAGCACAAAAATTGACATCTACAGCTTCGAGTTTTTTCTAGGAACGATTCATTTTTCTGTGACCATACTTCTTACTGTTGAATTGGTCTACAATTTATACTGTATTGTAAGGTGCATGGAAGTTTCGTTGCATATGGTGGCGGGTGTGTCACGTAGAATGGTGTTGCATAATTCATAATTCCTTAATAATCCTGTATTCCTTAATAATCCTGTATTCCTTAATAATCCTGTATTCATTATCGTGAATTAGATATCAAACAACCCGGTGTATATTCTATCTTACAAATATTCAATCTACCGATAGATCTTACATCTACCGGTAGAGGGGACCAGTAGAGGGGGCTTGTGAGTATATTACGTGTACCCAATACACGACCCTATGAAAAATGCCTTTTGGTGCATTAATGCAAGACCTATTGACATAGGAGGTTTGCCTATGCGGTGGAGCTACATGTCAATCGGACAATTCTTTAAGTTAGAGAGCTTCGTAAACGCAAGTACACAAGCATGGTCTTTCAACAACCAATGTCAATGATGGGAGCAAGGGCTAGAAGATCTTATAGATAGGCGAGTTGTTGTTGCCTCAACTTCGCAAAAGCTGCCAAAAGAAGACCATGCGGTTCCGTAAAGCTCCAAGGAAAAAGCCAAGAATGATGAAATTCGAGAAGCTCCAAGGAGAACCGCTGAGCAACGCAGGACAAGAACAAAATCCGACACTAGAGGTAAAGGGGCCCTGGAGAAGATCGGAGACCGTGTTTGAAAGGCTGCAAAGGAAAAGAATGCAAATCCTCCTAGTTCGGTAGTGCGCGTCGACTACCCAACTCCCCTTGTAGACTTGAGAGGGAGAGGGCGGTGAAACCGCCTTCTAAAGTGGAAAAGCAGAAGAGCCCAAAGCCTTTTGGGATGTCGAGGAAGGAGAAGGAGGCCACCCCTGTGGGTAATACAAAGAAGGGGAAGGACAAGGCCACAACATGTGCGAGCAAAGCAGGGAAGGAGAAGGCCGCTACCCGTGTGGGTAATACAGAGAAGGGGAAGAACAAGGCCACAACCTGTGCGAGCAAAGCAGGGAAGGAGAAGGCCGCTACCCCTGCGAGCATAGCAAGGAAGCAGAAGAAGCAGAAGGTTGAAGCCCTTGTAAAGCAAAGTAGAGAAGGAGAAGGACGTTGCAAGTGCGAGCACATCACGAAAAAAGAAGGCCGTTGCTCTTGCTAGTAAAGCAAGGAAAGGGAAGGCCGCTGCCCTGAGTAAAGCTAAGAAGGAAAAAAATGTGAAGCCTTTGGAGGAGACCAAGAAAGCAGCTGGAGAAGAGATTAAAGAAGGTAGCAATGAAGAAAACACGAGATTCAAAGGCCACAACAAAGAAGAAGGCCTAGGAGGGAAATACTAAGAAATTGGATGAGAAAGGGAAATAAACCACAAAGAAGAAGGCCTAGGGGGGAAATACTAAGAAATCGGATGAGAAAGGGATATAAACTACTACAGCTTTGCAAGAGGTCTAGCACTTACTCTTCACACAAGGCACTTTATCCTATTGTCTTCTATCAATTTTCTCTCAAATATCCTTTTATTTACACCATTTGCACATTCGGTTTGAACCATGTAAAATTGTGCTCATTATTGGCGTAAAGGTGGGCGAAGAAGAAAAGATTGTAGCCGATGAAAAAGTGCTGAACGTGGACATGGGATGTTACACGGGAATCAACTGAGTGAGGATATGGTATCTCTACAAGTCAAGAAAAGCTTTCACAACGACTACGTGGCTGCTCTTTTAGCCCATTATCCTTAATGATCTGCGAGTGACTAAGATTGGTGAGGTCGTAAGGGCCCAATGGATTGTATGGCCGACCATATTTCTCATAAATGCCGGTACTAGTGAACAAGCTCATGAAAGGTGTCACTTAATTGGCAAGCCATCTTTGACGTAGTCATAAATGCCGGTACTAGTGAACAAGCTCATGAAAGGTGTCACTTAATTGGCAAGCCATCTTTGAAGTTCTAATGGGACATTTGTAATGATGTGAAGGGTTCTCACAAGTTTTTGAGAACTTTATTAGTTATAAATCAAGACTTGTTAAGAAATTCCAAATAAATCAAAAAAATAAAAAATAAATAAATAAAATAAAAATCAACAACCACTCAATAATTATGGCTCAAGTATCCTATATGGCTATATAGAAACTCATTACTAATTTTCTGGTGAAGATGAATGGTGTAATTGAAGCAAGAGGTAGGAGTAGTTATTGGTTGATGGTCTTTATAGTAAGTTAAACTTGCTCAACGATGTTACCAAAAAAATGAATATATGCTATTGTATTGTAGTGCATTCCAAGGTGATAACAATGCACTTTCCAATAAATTTAAGTGCACTAGGAATTTTGAACCTTTTCACAATAATTGTCTTAAGGGAGGATTTTGTAAGCAAGAAGGTTCATGATTGTACAGTCGGGTACAACATTATTACGAATTTCTGAACCCCCTTCTGCATATGTGGGTCCGTTAATAAGCTTCGCATTAATTCCATAGTCCACTAATTGAGCTAAAATTTTGTAGGGACATTCCTATTCTAGTCCTCCATTAGAATATATTTTTTTAGATTTTTATCGCAACCCTCACCATTAATGCAGCCGCTTAATTCACATGCTACCCATATTTCGCAGTAAAACTGCTCAATCCCACATGGCTGGAATACTCATCACTGGTATCACCGGCCGCTTGTCACGCATGCAACACATTACCCACATCAAAACTACTCAACCCAGCTTGGGGTGGGAATTTAAACGACTCATGTGGAAAGCAATTCAATCTTTCCTCATCCTGAATGATGCTTTGTTGGTAGTTGTCTAGACTTGATTTCGAAGGGGCTTTATACTTGCCTGCACAGCTACCTTCTTTGCATATGAGATCATTGCCATCTGGAGTGGATCAGTCCTTTGTCAAGCTCTATTCACCTGGACTGGATTAGTCCTTGCCAAGCTCCATCAATGGGGAGTCCTCCCGACTCATGTCAGTCCTCCCCACTCATGATTGTCACAGGTTTGTGTTTTTCTGTGCAGTCTGATTTGGAATTCTGGATTTCTGAAGATGCCAATGCTCACTAATTACTGATGCTCACCAATCACTAATCTTTTAAATCACTGATGTTTTGTTGTTCCTCTTATGAAATTCATGTTCACCAATCACTGGATATTTTGTTGTCCTTCTTATTAGGCTGATGCTCACCAATCAGTGGATGATGTGTTGTTTCTTGTCTTCAGGACATGAAGTACGAAGCGAGACACCTTCTTCCTGAGAAGTAAAAGGCCAATGCAAATTAGAAGATCTTCTTCATCGTAGGTTTTTCATGCAAAAGAAATTTTGATGATTCTTATTTTGAGAGGGAGAGGTTGAATTGTTTTTTGTGTGTTGTAGCAAATTACGAAGCAAGAAAAAATCATTTAATTAGTTTCATTCCAATTTCATTAGCTTCATGTGATCTTTACATCTAAACTTACTTTAGATTCTATTCCACTCTGAATTCCCAGTCAATTCTTGATTCTTATACACATCTCTGCTCCAATTTCTATGCATATTATTCATCCTTCATCTTAATTCTTCTTCTTATCCCATCTTGTTAATCATTTCCACAAATACTAATCTTCAAATCTCTAATTACGTTCTCAGAATGCGGCTGCGCACTTTGACAAACAATGAGAGATCTTACATTGTAGCAATGCGAGAGAAAAGACTTAAATGTAAAGACATTGCGGATGTGCTGCACATGCCTCGTTCTACTATCTCCACATGCCTCGTTCTACTATCTCCACATGCCTCGTTCTACTATCTCCACTGTCCTCACAAAATATAGAATGACAGGTTCTATGCAAACTGAATCAGGAGGCCACCCTAAACTAAAACTGACCTCCCAAGAATTGTGTGATTTAGCTCGGCTTGTTCGTGATGACCGCCAGCAAACTCTCGCAATGCTTGCTGACTGTTTTGGTGTGCATAGAAACACTATACGCACCTATATCCATAGATTGGGATTTCGCAACAGGGTTGCCCATAAAAAATCCTATCTAACCCGTAGCTTACAAAGCAAAGAGATTAGCCTTTGCAAAGGAACATCGTCATTGGACTGAAGATGATTGGAAAAATGTGATCTGGACTGATAAGTTGTCCTTTGAACTTGGAAAAACATCACGACAGATTAGAGTGTGGCGAAAGCCACATGAAGCATATGCTTCAAAATTTTTAGCACCTACTTTCTAATCGGGTAGGTCTTCAGTAATGGTTTGGGGGGCTTTTTCCGGTTTGGACAAAAGCCCATTAGTTTTCTTGCCTGAGGGTGAACGAACAACAAAGGATTTCATTCAAAATGTCTATGATGGCACTTTAAGTGCCTTCTATTTCATGCATGATCATCCTAACCATCTCACACTCATGGAAGGTGGGGCACCAATCCACCGTAGCAAAATTGCACAACGATGGAGGATAGCTTATGGTATCCCAAAATTAGAGTGGCCTCCAAACTCACCAGACCTCAACCCCATTGAAAACTTATGGAAATCGGTCAAGGAATCGCTCCGCCACGACAACCGACCAAGAAATAAACAAGAAATGATGCAAACTATTGAAGTAGTATGGAATGAAGTCTCCATGGAGCAATTGCACAATCTGATTGCAAGTATGCCTCGACAAATAAAAGCAATCATTTCAGCAAAGGGTGAAAGCACCAAATGGTAGATAGTATGTAGAAAGGAATTTTTATTTTATTTTATTTTTCAACTATATGTGTATACATTTATCATAGTTACGAAGCTTTCTCTTCTGCGATTCTAACGCAACTTTCGGATTCCAAATTGAATAATTTCTGCACCTTCTACAGCTTTTCAAAATTCATACATGTTGGGTTGAAATTTCAGAGGAAAAAAAATTCGTAAGCCCATACATGTTGGGTTGAAATTTCAGAGGAAAAAAAATTCGTAAGCCCATTGTACCCGACTGTACAAAGGACCAAGGGTATCAAAAAATCACACTTTACAAATCCTTCATCATAGTTGTGTGAAAGATTATAGTAAAAAACCTACAACATGGAGGTGCAGACAATGCAAACCCACAACTGATTAGAGGCCATGAGTCTGAATTACAAGTTAAGGCATATAATGCCTTCATAGTATAATACTAGCAAAATAATTGTAGATTCTTTGCAAGATGCCTTGCAAATACAAATCTATACCTCTTGACCGTCATTTATTACAATTTTCAACTTGGAAAGCTATAACTCCCCTTTTACCCTTTAATTCTTAACAACCATAGTTACAGCTGAAAATGGAAGGCCACAATAAGACAAAATACTATAGAGTAAGTACATTACACTCTTGTGTTCAAATAGTGGGACCTCTCATCTGATGTCACGTATTGTTTGGAAACACTATGGGGGCAAATTTTGCACTCATTATTATTCTCATAGAAGCCTCCACTGCAATTCTACAGTGGATTAGGCTTGACCTAGGACTAAATGCAATTGTGTGTCGTAATGCATATCATATTCTTGTCAAACCTTATTCTACTAGATACCACAGAAAGTTAAAAAATGTCTTGACATATATCAAGGTAATGTTTTTTCGATAAGTTAAAGCAGATACACACAATCTTGGATTAATCTTTTCATAAATAGCATTGTTCTGCAGAATCACACAATTCTTCAAGAGAACAGCACAAACCGACCAAAATTGCTCACTTTATGTGGGTTTACTTATCTAAGAAATGCGGATAAGTGATTAATGAATTTTTGACCTAAAATGGGACCAATTTCTGGCCAGGCCCGGCCATGGCATGAGTATTACAGTATGCATGAAGCCAAAGATTGTGACCTTAATATTAGTATAGTATGTAATAGGCACTTAAGGTGTATAGTGTCACTAGGTATATTTTTGAATTAATTAATTAACAAGATGGAGCTTGTGGGGGCTTGTTTTGCCACATGGACCCACTTGAGGGGCTGCCACATGGACCTGGGGTGCATTTAAAATTAAAATATCATTCCGTTTGACCCCAACTTTTTAGGGAGAGGAAGCGGCTCCGAACAGTATGGATAAATCCCTCCAAGACTCTCTCCCCCAAAAACGTCTCCTCATTTGCTCTGCTATCATAGACGTACAGATACATATTCCCTTACGAGTAACATGCGCGGTGCTTCAAATGCATGGAAAAGTGTGCTTCAATTGCATGATCAAACTGTAGAATCATACAATCCTATTTGGGGGTAAATGCATGTTGATTGGTTCAAGAAAATATAAACAAATAGGAACAGTACCCCCTTCTCAAAAGCTGGAGCAATACGCATTTCTTAAGCGGAATAGGGATAATATTTCATCAGCTGGCAGACTGGGGCTACCAGGATCTTAGGAACATGGACTAATTAACACCAGTGACTCAAGCTGGAGCAATTATACGAATTTCTGTGGGCAAGTCTGGCGAGATATTATTCCGCAAGCTTTAGGCTGGGACCACAGGCACTCCACCACAGACTATAATACATCAATGTTTGCCGTCAATTCCACATCAATTTCACCTTTCCTATCACTTGCGTCCGCTGTTCTTGTTGTCTCTTCAGGGTGGATCAATTTCTACTCCCTCCGGCCATCACTTCCAGTCTTGAGAGCTCCAGATGACGACTACGGCAGCACCAGTCACTGGTGGAGGAGAACTCGAAGCCAACAGGTCTACTCATCGTCTTCACCTTTCTTGATTGCACACAGTCGAGATCTAGTTAGTACTTTCAATCTGTTGTAACTCAGCAAGATCTTAATCTCGTTACATTAACAGCTATGTATTCGCTGCCGTGTGTATGTACTCATGTAAACTTTGGATTCTCTTTCTCACGCCGAATCCGTAAAAATTCTATGCAGATATGACAATTATTATTAGTGTTGCGTGTAGATTCTGACGTCCAAGAGTGAAAATGCCCCAGAAGCTGTTCAATTGTTACATCCATCTGTTATAATACCTGGTCCTTCAGTTCGATACGAAGTCTTGCCAGCGTCATGCATGTGTAGCTGCATGAGGTTGTTCAGTAAGAGTGAGTGCGAAACTGCATAGATACATTCGTTCTGTTGAATTCTGTTAAAGATCATCAAAGAACGAGTTCTGTGTCGTAGATGATTTGTAGTGCGATCAATGTGATGATCGAAATCAAATTTTCTGCTTCGGAATCTGAATACACCGACGTGACATACTCACAAAAGCAAGTACTCACCTTCACTGAAGTAGAGCCTGATCGATGTGGTGTTTTCAGGATTGTGGGGAATGACAACATGATCGCACAGCCGCAGCCGCAACCAAATCCTCCACGGCCGAATACTCAACACGTGAACGCAAACTTACAAGCTCCTGATCAGGCTCAAGTAGATCTTGTATTGAGCTGGTTAATGGAACTACCCGGAGCCAGACGCAACGTTCCAGAGGCAGTGATTTGGCCCAAACTCCAGTAGCTGCGATCATGACAAGACCCCTTGGAAGCTGCTATGGCGAAAATCAAATGAAAATGAACAATATCGTGTGTGGGATAGCATTAGTTCTGATAGACTCATGCTTCTGTGTTGTGTGTCGAGTGTCGTCGTTGGTCCCTTGGTCACAGGGGCCATGTTTAGTCCCGTGGTCACAGGGGCCATGTTTAGTCCCGTGGTCACAGGGGCCATGTTTAGTCCCGTGGTCACAAGGGCCATGTTTAGTCCCGTGGTCACAGGGGCCATGATAGGTCCGTAGTCATGGGCTCCATGGTCAGTTCCATGGTCACAGGGGCCATGATGGGTCCGTAGTCATGGGCTCCATGGTCAGTTCCATGGTCACAGGGGCCATGATGGGTCCGTAGTCATGGGCTCCATGGTCAGTTCCATGGTCACAGGGGCCATGATGGGTCCGTAGTCATGGGCTCCATGGTCAGTTCCATGGTCACAGGGGCCATGATGGGTCCGTAGTCATGGGCTCCATGGTCAGTTCCATGGTCACAGGGTCCATGCTGGTCCCGTGGTTATAGGCTCCACAGGCCTTTGAGGGACTAATGTTTGTTATTTTGTCTTTGTTGAAATCTAAGATTGTTTTGAAGTGGGGAGTACCGTGCCCACAGGGATTTGTACATCAGGTTCCCATGGGAGTAGAATACTCCTTTGGAAGGATTTCAATGTTATGGTCTTCGAAAAATCTTATGGGTTTTTGCTATTTTGGGCAACCTAGACGAAGGGGTTAAACTTGATATTTTGCCTTAAATCTCTATAGACAGTTTATTTCCTACACTATACGATATTTATTAAGGTTAAATTTTTGCTCAAGTTTCCGCTCAATTTTTTTTATTAAGGTTATTCATGTTTTACTATGTTGTTCTTTTTAGACGTTTTTTGAGAAGAACAATTTGCATGAAGGTCAAAAAAGAGAAATGATTCTTTACAATTTTGCATGGGTGTACTCAACTTGATTATCTACATGGGAAAAAAATATGAACACAATGTTTGGGGTAACATTTTCAACTCTCCCTTTGCACCATGGAGAGAATGCCTCTCGAGCAATGCCCAAAAAACGTATTGTAAAAACTCACATATTTGCACCAATTGTGAGATTGTAACATGCAAAGTTGATGCAAAAAAAATTTGGGCTTGTATGGGAGAGGAACCTATTTTGTGCGAATGGAGACTTGATGATTATCACCTCATCACATTTTGCTCATTTTTCTTTCCATGTTGATAACTAAGTTAGGTACAATCATGCAAAAGTTTGGAGACTTGTTATGCTTATCGAACCTTCATGCAAATTATATTCTAGAACGAGTATAAGATGGGCAATTTTGAAAAACATGCCTCACATTCATTGTATTTGATGTAGGAGAAAATGAACGCTACATACCTATATAAGTCTGTGATTTTACTCTTGTTGTAATTCCTATATTTCAAATTTTGATTTTTTTTTAAAGAAACAAATGTTATGTTACATAAAACTTCAAAACTAGCTTTTGTAATTTTTGGAGGCTGTCTCAAATGTATGATGAAATGACCCAAAAGCAAGGCACCTACCTAAAGGGGGGCACTTAAGATTCTTGCCTTTAAAAGATCTAACCTCCCTTGCATGTAACTCATGCAAACATATTTGGGGTGACCGCTTTTTGGCTTCGACTTCTTAAATTTGTCTTTAATTACATATGTATTTTTAAAAATAAAAAAAAAGGAAAAATTAGTCTTTTTCTCTTCCTTCTTTCTAAAAATAGTAACCCACTCATGTCTGGCTTCAAGTATATAGATTCCCTCAATATTCCTCAAATGCACGACAATAGGTTGTTTCACTATTGTTAGTAAAAATCTCACCTTGGGTTATCAAAATTTTAATAGGAATTTAAGTGTGAAAACAAAATTAAAAGAAAGTAAAGTACTTTTTTTTTTAAAAAAATAAAAAAAATAAAAAAAATAAAAAAAATAAAAAAAAGATAAAAAAAAATAATAAAAAAAAAAACATCTTGAGTTTTTTCTAAATTTAAAACATGACAACAAGAATTTGTGTTGAAAACTCAAAAACTAGAATTTGATGTTACATTTTTTCTGCATATATTTTACTATAGAGAGTACCTAGTAAAATCTTAGACAAAAATATGAGTTCTCGCCCTTTAATCTAAGGTACTTGTGAAAGCCAAAAAACCACCATGGAAGCGACAATTGGTCACAAGGGGTTAATGAAGGCAATCACATGAAAAGAAGAATAAGGAAGAAGAGGAGACAAAGAAGAGGATGGAAAACAAGAAGGGATTGGGGAGAAACTTCCCGTGCCGGATCACCTTGGAAGTAGCCTCTAGTCTTTTTATTGTCATTTCTTCATCCTAGCTTAAATTGGGGGGGTGCCTTAACATTTAAGAGAGCTAATTTTATTGTGCTTTTACCCCTAAAATATTAAATTTATAGGCTCAATAACCTAGGACTAATTGCTAAAAGAGTGAGGTCTAAGAGTGAGGTCTTGTCGCTAGCAGGAAAAGCTCTTACTACGCCCCCTAACTTTGGAGGGGTGTATCTTACTTCCATAACTTCAAATTGCACATTCTTACTAGCTTTGAAAAGGTCTACAAGAGGTCTATCTAATTTATAATCTTGTGCAGAAAAATCGAGAGACAAATGGAGAAAACAAATATGCATACTTCTATGGAATAAGTACAAAACATCACATACCAATAATACTCAACACAATGGGGATCAAGATGAACAAAGGAAGACAAAAATAAGTGAGAAGAAGGTCCACAGTCTTTCTTCATATTACATCTAATATTGAAGTCCTTTTTAAGAGTTCAACATAAATAAAGAAGAATGAGAAGGAAACCCATGGCATTCCTTCTCTTGCCAACTAATTATTACAAAAGAAGAGAAGTAAGAAGACACAAAAAGAGATAGATTCATTGATAACTTGAGGACTTGAGATAAGCTTGAAAACAAGCTCTTCAATGCATGGCAAGGACCTGCCAAAGGGGGGCCTCACTTTAACCCTCACAAAAGCTTAAGGCCCTAACTAAGGCCTTCATGAATGATAGTACCATCCCACCACAACGCTCTGTCCTTGAAGCATCCAATCCATCAAAGGCTTTACCAATAAATGTCACTCACATATGTCATGACAAAGTTGAGTAGACCATACAAAAATAACTAATTAATAAATACAAAAAATAACATGAAAAGTTACATGCGCAAGGCCAATGATAAAATGTCGGACACTACATTAATCCCTAACTATACTTGCAAATCTGATATGGTCTTTTACTATTTTGGGTAGCCTAGGTTTTTAGATTATAATTAATATTTTTAACTAAGATTTGATTGAGTGTTCCCTATACTACATGGTGTTTGTGCAACAATTGGAAAGTCAAATTCCACTTTTAAAGTTTTTTAATGCAAATTTTAGTTTTTACAGCCTAGGTGGGTAGAAGAAAAGAAATTTAAAAAATAAAAAAAGAAATAAATAAATAAGTATTTTTAAAATATAAATATGTTCATAACCAAATCACTATTTGAGTTCCAAAAGGTCCTAAGTCAAAAATCTACCAATTCTACAAGGGCAACCTCTAAACTTTATAAGAGCAAGCTTCAAAGTTTTTAAAATTTTCACCAAAAACTTTTGCACAAACTTTGGATACTACGATCTTGCAAATGATAAACATCCAACGGTGAATTTTTAAACCAATGACTAAAAATAGGCTTAATTCTAAGATCTTACAGTTGGAAGTCTAAAAATAGTTGAATAATTTGCTTCATACTTCATAGAGGTAGAAAATCGCAGTTTTGAGGTTTCAAGCTCCAAAAACAGACAAGGAAATAGAGGGGTTAAGCGATTAGCCTATTTTTACTTTTTGGTTTTACTAGGGGAAACTTTTCCTCCTCTAGTACTTCTCCATCATTTTTGGATCGACTAAATCATTTGAAAGAAAAATCTTCCGACTACTTTGGATTTGATGTAGAGATCATACTTATCCAAAAAAGATTTAAAAAATACTAAATTGGATTCAACATTATTGGCTTGCAATAGTAAAACAATGTCATGTTTGAAAAACCAAAAAAAAGAGTTGCCTTCACTAAAATGTGTGCCATTGATTTATATTCATCTTCTGCGTCTGCAGTTTTTCCTCAAAAACTATAATTAATTTAAGACCTAACTTTATTGATTTTTCCAAAAACAAAGTTCGTACAAAGAAGCTATGGCTCTTCAAAGTTGTTGATGCTCACACAAAATGTTGTTTTTTGACATTTGGCCTAGTCAAGGGTTAAGGATCTCTAGGGGTTAATTGCTAAAATTATTAGGGATTAATCCCAAAAAAATTATGAGGCTAACCCTTGAAGATCCTTGATGCAAAATTCCTTAAATCATAAAAAATGACCTTAGTCTTCTTCTAGCCCAAAATAACTTAATCTGAGTATTATTTAGAAGATCCAACTTGATGTTATGGATAACTTGTTTTTTTACAAACGTTGTCAAATTTAGACTGTTGAATCTTTTTTATTTGTGAGATTATAATGGTCAAAGTTGGCTAACTCTTTTCCTCCGGAACCCCCGGAAAGCCATTCCGGCTTTTTTGGATCTACCGGGGTTAATTTTCATGCTCTACCTAAAAAATGCCCTTTTTCAGTGTAAGTTGAATTATCTCATTTATAACAATCTAGTAAATAGGCTAGTACATTTAGAAGTTAAACTTTTCTTTTCCATTTTTGTTTGAAACAATCAATGTATCATCAATTAAATAATACATATGTATTCCAATAAGAAGTATTTCTAAAGGTGCTTAAAGATACCCAACATGATATTCATTAAGAGTTTTGAGATAATTTTACAACAAGGTCCTAAGAACCCCAACATAGTCGGGTGAACACCACGTCAGCATGGGATTGTCATTCAATTGACACTCCTAAGGGCCACTTTATAGAGAGGCCAGGGCCGGCTGGAGGCTGGGCCGGTTCGACAATTGGGGCTTGGGCCCAAGTTGGGAACTTCGGGACTTGGTAAACCTTGTCCCAATTGCATCACTTGGGCCCGAACATTTTGACGCCAAAACAATGCCACATGGGATGCCACATAGGATAAAGTGAAGTTTTGGTCGGACCCTAGTCGGGTCCTAGTATAAAGCCCTTGGGCCCGATTTGAAAGAATCGAGCCATCCTATTGGTTGAAATTTGAAGAATTCAGGCCGGCCCTCAATCCGGCCCCAAGTATAAAGTGGCCCTTAAGACTCTCTCTTTTCTTACTAGGGTTAGGCTGCTGATCGTTCGGGTATCGATCCCGGGTATCTATCGACAGCTCCGAAGCCCTAAAGCAGGGGACGAGCTCCGGAGGAGCTCTCTTTCAACCTGCTGCCTTCGCTGCTCGTCACCGGCCAAAATGCCGCCCAAATTGGACCCCACGCAAATCGTCGAGGTCTATGTTCGCGTAACAGGTACTTCAATAGCACCCTATTTCGCTGATGCGTTTGTCGTCAATGATATGAAGCCCTGGAGCAACAGAAAATAGGGTAAACCTTAGAGGCAGCAGAGAATTTTGGGACAATTGGGAGATTTTTGTGGAAGTGTCGACGTGCGGTCATCGGCAGGGGTGTGTCTGAGAGCTTAGGAATCGCTGTATGGAGATTGCGCTGTGGTGACGGAGTCGGCAATGTTGTCAGTTAGGGTTTTTGGCCGAGAGGGGTTTAGAGAATGGAGATTGCGCTGTGGTGACGGAGTCGGCAATGTTGTCAGTTAGGGTTTTCGGCCGAGAGGGGTTTAGCATTTAAGGAAGCCAGAGATTATCAGTGCAGGTGATGCGAAACCTAGATCCAACGCCTATTTTCCGTGAGGATTCTAAAAGAGCTTTTTAAATCTGATGCACTGATTCTGGGCTGTCATGCGATAAATAGGTTTCGAGTGTTGTTCGACGAGGCTTGTCTAGCAGTATGACACTCATGTTCGAGTTCCAGTACAATAGTAGCGAAACTATACTCAATCTTATATCATAATCATCTTGCACTTATGATCTATCGAACTAGGGTTTTAAGCTTATGTATGATGTTTCTTTTTTTCTTGGACATGGACGCGAAGATGAACATGAAAGTGTGCGTGACAGGAGCCCTTGGGCCCTGCAAGAGCGTCCATTACAGTTTGTATTCCCTGAGCGTTCATGTTTGATATGATTGGTTGTTTGGTACCATTTTGAGCGGGAAGCCTGGACGCAGAGATGATAATACGATATGCGCGACAGGATTCCTGCGGGAATCCTGAGAGAGCATGTAATTCAGTTTGTATTCCCTGAGCATCCGTGCATTGTCAGTCTTAAGACCGTCTATTCATTGTAGAACTTTGACTTGAGTGGCTTCCCTGTGCGGGGTGCTAATCAAAGATGGTGTTGGCACATGATGCAGGAGGGGAGGTGGGTGCCGCCTCGTCCCTGGCACCAAAGATCGGTCCTCTAGGTCTGTCGCCGAAGAAGATCGGTGAGGACATCGCCAAGGAGACAGCGAAGGACTGGAAGGGTCTGCGAGTGACAGTGAAGCTCACTGTGCAGAACCGACAGGCGAAAGTAGCAGTGGTGCCGAGCGCGGCGGCTCTGGTGATCAAGGCGTTGAAAGAGCCAGAGAGGGACAGGAAGAAGGTGAAGAACATCAAGCACAACGGCAACATCTCGCTGGACGACGTGATCGAGATCGCGAAGATCATGGCGCCTCGGTCGATGGCGAAGGAGATGGCAGGGACGGTGAAGGAGATTCTGGGGACATGCGTGTCTGTGGGATGCACGGTGGACAAGGAGGATCCGAAGGACCTGCAAAAGCAGATCGATGATGGCGAGTTGGAGATCCCCAACGAGGCTTAGATGTAGCAGCGGATGTACATGGTGACCCTTCTTTTTTCTTTTTTGATTGAGTTGCAAACGAGATTGTTTGCCCCGAGAACCGGTAAGAGGCATAAGAGTATCTTGTGGTGTGAACTGATTGAGTGTGCTTGTCATCGTCTCCACCGCATCACCTAGCAAGTGTTCTGGTGAAGTCGCTTTTGTCCAACCAATTTGTGACTTCTCGAGATGGTAATGAACCGGATGTTTACGTCGGAATAGAAAACGGTGCTTGATCGTAGAACTCATCTATTCCACCATCTTACCCGAAACCTCATAAATTTTGAAGATTTGAGCTTCATTTTCTTAGAGAAGCGTACACTCCACAACGTACTCACCGCAAGTGCTCACGAATGGGCACAAGGACTGTCCTCATGGTATTCTTACGATGCCTTTACGGTACGTGCTTATTACACGGCAGTAGTGGTTATGAATGAGTCAGTAAGTTTGAATGAAACAGCAAGTTTGAATGAATCAGCAAGTTGGAATGAATCAGTAAGTTTGAACGAATCGTGTATGAAGATTGTCTCACAATATGCGGTGGGTTATCGAGCATCCACTATCGAACATATGGAACTGAATGAACACGGAGAAGAATTAGATACACTGTCTAGCAAAGGACCTTGGTGATGTTAAGTAGGAGCTAACTTTTTGGAAAAAAATGGAAAGCAATGTATAATTACATGGATTTGAAACCCTAAAAAAATATTTGTTTGTTTATTTTTCTGCATTTAAGGTGTATATGAAAAAAATCTATATATTCTTGTGTGCTTAGATTTTTGTTGGTTTGTGATGAAAACTAGAAAACTAAGTAGTTCATATTCAGAGTAAGATTTGGAAAGTAAACATCTTCAGGCTTTGGTATTGGGGAGAAATGGGCACCCCAGCTTTTTTGCTTCTTGGCTTTCTCCTTGTTCTTGCAAGTAAGTAACAATGATTGTCCTATTTTATACTAAAGTTCTACCACAAACAATGAATACTCGCATTTAGATATCAACCGATCACTACTAGACTGACTAATTGAACATAAAAGTGCAGTTACCACGCCCCTAATGTAAAAAGGCCCTCATTCTGCACAAAAGACTATCTTACCAACGGCGCACCGTACCCATCCGATGATCGATCGAACGGTATCGGACAGATCAAATATCATGCTCTCCGAAGACCTCTAATACCCCGTCCAGGACCATGGAGAATCTGGGTCTCAATTCCGGGTATAGGAACATAAACCCAAGCCCTAAAAGCAGCGAGGAGCTTCCAATTAACTCTCTTGCTTCGGCTCCTTTGGCTGCTCGTCGTCGCCGTAGGTGCAGCAGCCAAGATGCCGCCCAAATTGGACCCCACGCAAATCGTCGAGGTCTATGTGCGTGTAACAGGTACTTTGATTGCATACCTTATTTGTGGTAAATTTCTGTATATCACAGTATTAGGTTAAGGCAAGTGCCAGTGGAGAATTCTAGAATATTTTGCAGAATTCAACAATGATACGTCCGTGCGCTCATCGGTAGCTGCAGTTTCGGATTGATGTGTGACGGAGTCGGCAATGTTGCCAGTGAGGGTTTTTGGCTTGATAGTGATTGATCATGTAAGAAATCCAGAGTTGGTCAGTGCAGGTGATGCGAAACCTAGATCCAACGCCTATTCTCAGTGAGGATTCTAAAAGAGCTTTTTAAATCTGATGCACTGATTCTGGTCTGTCATGCTCTTTTGGATGTTTGGTTACTTCGAAGAATTCGACAGTGATATTGTTGGGTACGCCTGTGCGCCTATCGGTAGCTGTGATTTTAAGATTTCTTGGATTGTTATGCGGAGATTGCGTTGTGACGGAGTCGGCAATGTTGCCAGTCAGGCTTTTTGGCTTGTTAGGGGTTGAGCTTGTAAGATAGTCAGAGATAATCAGTGCAGGTGATGCGAAACCTAGATCCAACGCCTATTTTCAGTGAGGATTCTAAAAGAGCTTTTTAAATCTGATGCACTGATTCTGGCCTGTCATGCTCTTTGTGAGTACGATACCCTGGGTTCGAGCTTAGGTTTTGTTGATTTTTGCGGAGGTTCCCATTAGCTTCAGCTGCTTGGGAAGTTCACATCCATGTTAACCCTAATCCGTCACGGTGAAGCTTGCTATTGAGAGTTTCAGCCTACCGTGTCAGGTCATCTTTTTGTGGATTACGGGCGCGAAGATGAAAGTAAAATTGTGCGTGACAGCAGCCCTCGGGCTCTGCAAGAGCGTCCAATTCAGTTTGTATTCCCTGAGCGTTCATGTTTGTGAATAGTTGTTTGGTTTCTTCTGTGCTTTCATTTTTCTGTGAGCGTGGACGCAGAGATGAAAAATATGATATGCGCGACAAGATTTTCTTGAAAGAGCATGTAATTTAGTTTGTATTCCCTGAGCGTTCATGTTCGGAGTGCATACTCGTTTGATTGCTCTATAGTACATCTTTCACATTGATCGTGAAGCCTGGACGCAGAGATGATAATACGATATGCGTGACAGGATTCTTGCGGGAATCCTGATAGAGCATGTAATTCAGTTTGTATTCCCTGAGCATCCGTGCATTGTCAGTCTCAAGACCGTCTATCCATTGTAGAAGTTTGACTTGAGTGGCTTCCCTGTGCGGGGTGCTAATCGACGATGGTGTTGGCACATGATGCAGGAGGGGAGGTGGGTGCCGCCTCGTCCCTGGCACCAAAGATCGGTCCTCTAGGTCTGTCGCCGAAGAAGATCGGTGAGGACATCGCCAAGGAGACAGCGAAGGACTGGAAGGGTCTGCGAGTGACGGTGAAGCTCACTGTGCAGAACCGACAGGCGAAAGTAGCAGTGGTGCCGAGCACGGCGGCTCTGGTGATCAAGGCGTTGAAAGAGCCGGAGAGGGACAGGAAGAAGGTGAAGAACATCAAGCACAACGGCAACATCTCGCTGGACGACGTGATCGAGATCGCGAAGATCATGGCGCCTCGGTCGATGGCGAAGGAGATGGCAGGGACGGTGAAGGAGATTCTGGGGACATGCGTGTCTGTGGGATGCACGGTGGACAAGGAGGATCCGAAGGACCTGCAAAGGCAGATCGATGATGGCGAGTTGGAGATCCCCAACGAGGCTTAGATGTAGCAGCGGATGTACATGGTGACCCTTCTTTTTTCTTTTTTGATTGAGTTGCAAACGAGATTGTTTGCCCCGAGAATTGATATGAGGCATAAGAGTATCTTGTGGTGTGAACCGACTGAGTGTGTAAATCACCTCCGCTCGTCGTCAGCTGCAGTGAGCGATGCTTTACAAAGTTGTTGCAGGGTTTTATGAGCCTGATTATACAAGTTTTGAAATGTCTTCACAAGAAAAACTCAATGTTGCTCAGAACACATTTTCGTCGTCTCTTTTCTCTTCGTACCCCTCCATCTGCGGAAGACTTCTAGCTCGAATTGTAAGTTTCTAAATGAAATTCATTATCTTGATTTCAACGTATTCATGGTGCACATCTTGGATTGATTGGTTTTAAGCATGCTTAAGGTAGCGACACCCATAAGCATCCCTGTCCCCATTGGCATGACCTATAATTGTACCCATTGCTGACCTTTTCAGACCCATAGCTGATTGTTGTGAAAAAGGGACGGTAATGGGTGTACATTAAAGCATGCTTTACTGCCGATTGGTTGGAAATGGATGTTGTATGTCATGGTGTAAAGTGCATAGTGTTTTAGTGTTCTTCCTCTTCTGGAAGTTCTTGTTTATCCACAGCTTGGAATTTTGAACCACGGTGGGACGTTTATAGGAACTATCTTTCTTGGTTTTAAGCCGCTAGAGGACAACAAACACTTCAGTGGTGGTCATTTTTAGCTCCACCTATGGACAAGCATGTAAGTATGTTGATTTTGTACTTTGAAATTTTCTTATAAATTCAGACTCGTCACAAAACCTCATCTCTCAAAGCAAATATTTTTCACCCCCAATTGCTAATCTGTAGATATTTTTTTCAAGCTTCCTTGGTGGTTGTAACCAACCATATTTGCTTAGTGGGACGGTTATGGGTGTCGCTACCTTACATGTTCCACTTCCGAAATTCATAATCAACTCGAGCTAAATTCAAAATTTCTAATTCCAGTTGTTCAAATCTCATGTAGACTCTGCACAAATTTTCTGTTACAAATTTATTTTTATTGTCAAATTTACTTTTGAAGGTCACTGTGAGAACCACACAACTTGAAGATATGTTACTTCTACACAAGATCATTATTCAAGCATCCCTTTTGGTTGTGTGTCCTTTGTGTTTTATATCCTTTTCAAAATTGGCCATAGATTTTCTACACGATTCAAATTTAAAGAGTGAACACGCCAAGACAAGACACCGAAAGGTTGCTTTTAAACCATTGTTTTACACTATTACTGCTATGTACATGTGCATTCTTGTTAAAATATGACTTTAGATGCTTCTAAATTTTAACTTTGAATTGTACCAGAGAGATGCTCCTTCAAGATTTTTAATAACCATGCTGATTGGGGCAACCTTCAATTCTACACATCACGCCGGGTCCATGTATAGACAGATATCCCCATATGATCACATAACCACCACCATGCTTAACATTTGGAATAACACTCTGCTTTGAAAGTCCTTGTGGATGACAAACTCAACACCAAACTCTCCCATGTGAAAAAAACCTGTTGATTTTGATCTCATCTAAGATTATCATGTGCCTCCAATCATCAATAGTCCAGTGCTGATACTTTCTACCAAATTCTAAGGGAGCCTCAATATTAGTGCTTGACAAATGTGGTTTCTTTTTTTTCACATGCGATTGCAAACATGCTCTACAAAGTCCACGGCACACAATAACTTCATTTACTTGTACTCCAAAAAGTTCTTGCACCAATTTTGTAGTTTCTTTTGCAATAGACACCTTCCCTCTAGTTATAAAAGAAGAAGAAGAACACCAGACCCGTAAGGGTTGGCGTGAATAAAGTGTCCGTTCGACCTACCCTTGATGATATGCCCACAGGAGGACCTAACAACACCTCTAGTTATACTAGTTACACAAGACTGCTCTACTTGTCAACTTGCGTGGTCTACCTCCAAATGAGAGCTTTGTATCTGGAAAATGCTTTTTACAAAGCCTCTCTACACTTGATTTACCAACATGCAAAGAATTTGCTATCTCTCTCACACTACAACCTTTTTGAAGGAGCAAAGAGAGTACATCTTGTTGCTTCCCTTGTGACAATGATCTCACCATTTTCACTTGTGAAGCTTTACACACAAAAAAAAAAAAAAAAAAAAAAAAAAAAAAAAAAAAACAAACAAATATATGACGCAAGAAGAACTAATACACACCAAAGCAAGCAATTGCATTCCAATTTTGTGTCGAATCTTTCCTATGTTACACTCATACATTTACAAATGACTATATAAAACTAAAATCAACCGTGGTGTTGAATAGTCCTAGAGAAAAAAAGGCTTGTCCACCTCTCTTAGGTCATCAACTTTGAGCTCCCACATCTTAAGCTCTAATAGCGTAATTCAAGTGGTTGAAGTAGTGTTCAACTTCTCACATCTCAGAGAATAGCCTTGTGTTCAACTTTAATACAATTTGCAAAAGCCAGATTTACTCGTCTTGAATAAAGTTTTGAAAGATAGAACTACAGATAAGACCCTGCACTGGCAAATCACCAACTAGAACGGCGTTCCGGTTGGGCGATGCAGTACCTTGCACGTTAGTATTGATGTAATTATTACCACTATTACCAATTTCAAAAGTTTGAATTAACTCCGTCAATTGGTCGTGTTACCAATGCTACCCTTCAGCAATTTTGTAACGGTGAAATGAATCGCTTAAAGATAATGCACTTAAATACTTGGATTCATATTGAAACTAGCAATATGAGACTTGGGAGTGAAGATGTGAGAAGATAGAAACACTCACCAGTTTATGGATGAAACTCTTGTGAAGATGAAGAGTAAAATAATATTGAATACAAATACAAATAAATATAGCTACCAATATACTATTGCAAGAAAAAATTACCAAGTGCAAAGATGTTTATCCTCATGTGAATAACATCCTTGAACAAAAAAAAACCTATGAGAAATTGATTTTTGTGCTAACAATGACCTTTCAATGATGAAAACTGCCAAAAAATTTACAAAAATAAAAACAATCTTAAACTCAAGCCTTTTTACTCAAATCGATGCCTTGTATTCAATATATCTTTGATATTTTCAAGGTTTCTACTACTAAAACTAGACTCTAATTGGAAATCATCCCCAAAAAAATAATAATCAAAATCCAATGGTGGATGAAGGAGACATAGCTCCTCAAAAATCATCCATCTTTTCACTTCTTTTCAAGATAGAAATATCGTTGCAAATTTAATGACCAAAAGTATTTGGATCAAGAATCTTCTAACGAAAGGTTTTTAGCCTTCATTTGAAGATCATATCTACATTAAAAAATTCCATGAAAACATCTTTGATTTCCTCTAATTGCCTCATAATTATAAAACATGTCCCATGTTTGAAAACACAAAAACAAGAGCTGACTTCACTAAAATGCATGCCATTTACTCCTGCTTCATTATCTAGGCCTGCAATTTTTGTGACACAAACTAGATTTAATTCGAAACCCGATTCAAGTAATTTCATCCAAAACCAACTCTAGATGAAGAAGTTATGGCTCTTCAAAGTTGCAATAGTCATCCAAAATGTCGTTTTTCGACATTCAGCCCAATTAAGGGTTAAGTTTAGTTACACATGACTAATTTTAGTCAAGTTTGATTAGAATAAGTAACATGTCAATAAAATTATCACAAATCTTGATAAAATCTAGTCATATCAAATTACTTAAGTCATATTTCAATTCTTCTCCTAGTAGTGTAATCTTCATGAAAAGTTATGGATTTCTCAAGAGAAGCATGTTTAGGAATTGAGTGAATCATACTTTCTCACTTAGGAGTGCTCAAAGTGTTGCGTCATAACTCGGGAAACCCTAAGTTCTATTTGCACTTAGCCGACTGAGTCAAGATTCCAACAAACAATAAAAACTTCATTTAATTACAAGGCCTAAGTGCAGCATGGTATAGATATTAAAACTTTGTTATAATAATAGGTCAAGCAAAAGCTAGAAAATTTGGAGAAAACTATTCTAGGTCCAACAACCTCAAAGAGATGTCAAGAAATTAGCTCTTTATCATCAATTCACCAACCACTTTGCGGTGATAAAGAAGGTTACAAAGTGGTCAATCATGTGTTTTATTTCCTTCAAACTAAGTTCAATTCTATCATAGATATGCCTCAACCAATTCATTAAGTATGAGAAGTATATAACTCATGTATGGGATAAAGTGACAAAAAAGTTGCAAGTTATTGACAAGTGTAGCATCAATCAACATCGATACAAGGTATTGTATAAAAAATTCAAAGATAGTGCAAAAGCCACTAGAAAAGAAGCCTCTAGATGAAGTTGCCAACTTACATCAAGAATTGAATTCAAAGCTTGTGTACCTTATTGGAGAATATAATAGCTTGTACAAGGCCCGTAGAGGACCAAAAGCTAGAACAAATTTGAATCACTTTTATGAATGGAGCATTCAATTCAACATCAACAAATTATAATACTCTAAAACCAAGCTCACCAACGGTAAGAAACCCAGATTTAAAATTTGGAGTACGTATACATGAACATTGGGTACTAGATCTTACGGATACATACTTCAAAACATGTCCTAAAAATATACCTTGAATTGAAAGAAAGCAACTTCGAGCATAAAGCATAGAATCCAAGCTTTTCTTCTTTAGGAGTAACAACGTAAAAGACTCTTTTTTTTTTTTTTAAACAATCAATGTAATGATCAATTGAGAAAAATAAACTCTAAACAAAGGAACATAGAAAATATGATACTCCTTTTTATTTCTTTTCTTTTTACTCCTTTTTCCTTTCTTTTTTTTCATTTTTTTTCTTTTCATTTTTTTTCTTTCTTTTCTCTTGAAACGATCAATGTATTATACATTTGAGAGAAATATAGTTATGAACCAAAGTAGCGAGCTACTTGGCGGAGAAGTACATATAATACTTTTAAGTAGTACTTGCATTCCAAATTTTAAGCATACAACCGTTACTTGCAAGGGTAACTAATTGTTACTTAGTGTCAAGTAGTAGTGTGGTTTATCAGTGAAAGCACAAAAATCTCCTTTGCCAAGTAGCTCCTTGCTTTGGTTCATGTCTGTATTTTTCTCAATAAATTAATACATTGGTATTTAACCCCTAAGTGCCCAAGGCATGTCTTGTTCTCAAAACCTCCAAAATTGTGGTTTTTGACCACTTTCTTAGAATTGAGGTATGGTCAAAAACTTTACATTTATTTTGTACTTTCAATCATAAGATGTTAAAGCAAACCATCATTAGACTGCTATAAAATTTTCAACCCTTGAATCTTATCCAATTGGAAGATTGTAACAATCAAAGTTGATGCAAATTTTGTTTGCAGAATTTGAAGTTTGATGCTGTAAATTTTGAAGGTTGCCCTTGTAAATTTGATTTTAAGTTTTAAGTTGATTTTTTTGAAAGTTTAAAAAGTAGTATTACCATGAACAAATTTTAAAAAAGTATGAACAAAAAAAAACTTAAATTAAACTGCCCATTTTGGACTTTAAATCTAAACCTTCTAGATGATGGTTCTAAAATTGGAATTCGGCTTTGCCGATTTACCACATACAATTTGTAGTACAGGAAATAACTAGTAAGAATCTAAAATAAACAATTTATTATATTTCATTTTAAGTTGTTGATTGAGCCAATCAATGTATGAATCAATTCAAAGAGATATAATCATTAACTTAAATAGCATGGCTACTTGGCAAGGGATGTTTCTTGCATTCTTTTGCGCTTTCACTACATAATCCTCATGCAACTATGTGTGAAGTACCATCTCAACACCTCTTGGAGTGGCAGACCCACTCCACACTCAACAAAAACTCTCCAAGTGTCAACCCATTGGAGAACAGTATAAAAGCTAAGGGCTTTTAGCCTCCTGCCTATGACCTCCAAGTCATAATGCCTTCGTTGTCGCGCCCTCCGCAAGTCGCCAACCTTCAACTCTGACCCACCACCTCGGGTTATCGCTGCCACGGGTTGCTCTCTCGGGCTTATCGCTGGCGTAGGCCAGTTTTGTTGCATCCAGCAACGATTGTCTTGCGTACATCATTCCTGTAAAACTGGTCTAAATAAACCCCCAAATTATTTCCAACTCCATCCTCAAAGACCGAAATCGATTTGTGGCACAAAGATTAATAAAACCTAGTCAAAAATCTCTTTTCATGTTATCGGTGGCACTTGAATTTTTTTCTACTTCTTTTAAATTTTTTTGAAAAAAAAAAAAAAAAAAGAAAAGAAAAGAAAAGAAAAAAAAAGAAGAAAAAAAAAAAAAAATCACTCTTGACCCCTTTGTCTAAGCTATCCAACACAATGTAAACCTATTTTGGCTCTCTTGGGCACTTAGGAGTTATAATAAATAAATGAATAATTAATTCTTAAAAAATAATAAAAATGTTCCTTATTCAAAGTGAACCATCTAATTCTTAGCACTATTTACTTTACCTCCAATCCTAAGCAATATATCTTCGAATCTTTGTATTTTTCTCAATTAATAAAATACATCAAATTAAAAAGAATCTAACTTTGACCAACCCTAAAAACAAATGAACTAAAATTCAAGTTTTCAAGCATTTCAAATATGGAAGAAGTATTTGGCGGGGATGCTCATGATGACGAACATTGGCCCGCCCCTACCGAGGAACGTTTGAAAATGCTTCGGCGCCGAAGGAAAAAATGCAGAGCGCCCGCAATCATGTGATCATGTCCGCGGCGATGTGTTTACAACACGAAGATTCTGGCCATGTGATGCTCTCTGCCTGTGCACATCGAGCTTTCCGTTTATAGGCACTCGCCATTTCAGGAGTTCGTTAATTCACTACAGGGAAACAATAGCGCTACCGGTGCGTGGCGTGACGTCGAAAGCTCTTCCATCGCTGCTTTTCAATTTTTTTACTGCTTGATGAGAGAGGTTCGCGCGACACCGACAATCCAGGGCCGTTTTCCTGGAATCGACATCGTCCAGTCAATGGATCCCTGTTCCGGTTAAAATAAAGAGGCGATCTCCATACGTTAAAGAATCGGTGGTCAGGAGTCAAAACGTCAGAATGAAATGAATGTGAGCTAGCAAGCCGTCAAACCAGGAGGTGCATCTCGGTATCGTGGCGCTATCACATTTGGAATGCTATTTCGGCTTTTTTCCTGTATTAGTGTAAACTTCACCTTGCCGATCGCAAAATCTTTTGAATTTGGACTTGATGTATTTTCATGGCGATTACCGCCTATTTTCGCGCGTGACTGTCAACGGCGTGCTTTCTGTTTTTGTCTTGGAAGGCAAGCTTTGGTTTGGACATTATTCAAGATGCCTTGACAGAAAGTATGAGCATTGTCACTTTTGCGAACCAACACCCGTGCCTCAATCTCTTGTTCGTGAGTGAATGTACAGGAGGCTAGGACAGAACGGCAACTAGTGATCCTATCAATTGCTAGTGGCATGTCGGTGAAATGGATGTTTCCAGGTTCTTGTTTGCAGATTTCAACTACTGTTCTTGGAACTGTGTGTCTTCTGACAGAGATGTTTTCTTGCTTGTATCAGAGACTCAATCATGCAACCAGGGAGGCCATTTCTGAGGTCATTGCAAACCTCGTTCCTCAAGCACGTCTCGGGGAAAGTATACTGCGAAGACGGAACGATTAGAGTCAGACGACGACGGCCTCGATGCGCAAGGCCAGAGCGAGTGGATTCGGACCTAAGGGACTCTCCGCTGGATAGGAACAACATTGCCTATCGCGTCCTTGCTGCCGTGAAATCATGTTCTATGGTGGATCCTACCAAGGTAACGCTAATACTGTTCCCTTTCCTTCACTAATCTGCGCATTCTGTCCTTCGAAATTTATATCGACTTAGTTAGTGCGTCCCGTCTTGAGTCTGGTTTCGTATCCCCATCCATCCAGGTTGCAGGAGGTATTTGCTTCAATTTATATGGATTGTCGTGGACGGTTGCGAACGTCACTTGCCAAAGTCATGTAGTTCATGCAGCATCAAAAACAATGCTGACAATTCTTCTATTTGTATGGAATTATCGTTTTCACAGAACTGACCATCAGCTGATATCACAATTTCGTTGAATCAGGTAACAGAGGATGCCGCATTTGAGGAGGACCTTAAACTCCAGAGAGGCGATGTGGTGGTACTTGTGCTCGCTCTGCTCAAGAAGTATAGCCTGAGTTTATCATATGTCGAGGCTAGGAAAATGTCAACAATCGCAGAACTGATCGACTACATCGAATCGCAAGTCTGCCAGGATGAATCGTCCAGCAACGATGACCACGAATGATGCCGAACCTGTAGCCTGTACAAACCGCTCAAAAGCCTGAATAACCTAGGTTGTGACCATTTTCCCATCCAGGTTCTAGATTTGTAGCACCAAGTTTAATTCTACTACTCTTCGCATCTTGCCAGACCTTAAAGTATGCCAAACTATGCCTATACCACTGTGTTGCCGTACCTACAAGAGCCCTGAGACGAGAATACCATAGTTAATTACTGGAGCCCGCCCAGCATGTGGAGCTCATACAATTTGCGAGACGAGGCCATACATCACTTCTGCGAAAAGAGTTCGATTCCGAGTGTTGCTGCCGGAGGGAGGTCAATCAAGCGTGTGTGCTCCAGACAAGTGGGTGCATTGGACATAAATAATCACTGGGCGGTGTGCCTTTTTTTCGATGGCTGCTAAGAGATGACCTTCCAGCGAGCATTTTTTGAAACTTCGTTATAATGTAGCCTCTGTCTGAGCTAGATTTCTGAGATGGCTTGTATCGGAAGTTTTTAGTATATATCGTCAACAGATGGTTCCATGTTTTTGAGCATAGAGATGGTGCTATCTCGTTTTGGACGGCCTGGTGAGTTCTATTGATCTGTTTAAACTGTGTATTATCAATTATTACATCGAGCTGCAGATTTCAATCTCATCCAAATTGCAAGTGCTACAGTATTGTGCATGATTCTACGGTAGGAAGCTTATTCGTATGTTTTTTGTATGAGAGTGTTCCTGGCTCCAATTTTCGTTGCCCAACTAGGGTTATAGATAGCACAGAATAGCACAGAATGTACAAAGTTTTACTTTACATGAGTTCATAAGCATCAAGCGTAGAAATTACAGTATCCGCAGTTGATTCAAAATTCAAACCACAAGTTATGCCTACGAAATGACAGCCCTCTTGGAAATTCAGTTCGTAAAATTGGAAATCTTTGTCGTCCGAAAGGAGATGGGCCAGTTCCCTGGTGAGAACCACAATAAAATATGTTTTCCAATGCACTGAGGATTGTAACAGTAGGATCTAGTATGTGACTTGTACACGATTTAGTGTGTCACATAACATCACAACTTGAAGTTGGCAAACGGTTTTTTTCCTTGTTATCACAAGAGATAGCAATCTTTGTAGCCTTGAACACCATTATTAGAAGTAAAATTGATAACATGACCTTCGAATTCTTGTTTCTAGGTAAGTTAGAGGCAGTTCACACTATGCCCATTACTAGTCGAAAGGTCATAGGAATTCAATAATTTGATTGGTGGAAAGGAAAAGTTTGGTCTCTCGGCCTTCACACTAGAGCCCAAACAGCCCCAAAGTCCATAGGTGAGGTGCCCAAAGTGCGTGCATGGGGCACTTTTTGACACTCTTGGTGCCAAGAGTTTGGCTTGTCAACAAAGAGTTTGGGCTTGATGAAAATGGAAACCCAAACTTTGGTTGATAGGCCAATTTTTTTTAATAAGATACTCAAAGGTCATAAATAATAGTATTTGTTGGACTTCTCCCTCCACCTCTCGCTCAAGAATGAGAGGAGTTTGGACGACAAACTCTCGACTTGGACTTGGGCAGCATAGTGTCAACCCCCACTTAGGAATATGTTTATGCAATTTTTGCCTTCTTAGGACATCCAAAAGCATAGAAAAGCTATAATTCTTCCACGGAGGATCGTTGAAATTCAAATACAATGGCCTATTTTGCAAGGCAGAAAGGCACGTGAAAAAGTATCATATAAAAAATCCGAAAAGTATGAACATCCCTTAGTATCTTCTTTTCACATTTAGAGATCAAAATTAGAAAAATTGTAAATTCTCAATTTTTGATGTTTTTGCAATCTATAATTCTTAACATCGTTTTAGACAAATTTTAAACCTTAATTTGTCTTAATTTTAGACCTTAATTTGTCTTAATTTTAGACCTTAATTGTTTATTTAAACTCTGAATGTATAAACACAAAGTATGAAGAATTTTGAAGCATGAATGATCATGATGAAAAGGTATGGAAAGACCTTCAAGTGCAAAAGATCTCAACTTCATATTGTAGAGAAAGAAAGTCAACATACACTTTGCCCAAGGACTTCATACTGTAGAGAAAGAAAGTCAACATACACTTTGCCCAAAACGAAACTGAGCAAAATAAGAGGGGATCCTCGCGGGCGGCAGCGGCAGGGGAGGACCTTCCTCCAACGTGGCACATTCTATAATTTTTTTTTTTCTTTTCCTTGATTTTCTCCACATTGTGTGGACTTCCAACCCACTTCCATGCACTATGGCCGGTAGTGGAGTGGTAGCATTTATTGTGCCAACTCATTGCCATGTAGATCCCAAAGCAACATCCAAAGCCAATTCCAAAGCTACGAGGTGATTCCATGTCATTCTTGCCACTCTCCCTACTTCCTCTCATGTGGCAACCACTTGCAAATTTGAACCAATGCTATTCATCCAACTCACTGCCTTTCCTCTAGTGTGGTTTGCCTCTAAGGCCCTTACCACACCATCGGCAGTCCGCCCCTGCCTGTTGCCGCTGCTACAGTGTTTCTCCTGAAATTTCTCCACTTTTTTTCAATTGCCGGTTGACTTCCAGGCACTAGTGCCTGGTAGTTTTCAAGTGCCTCCCATGTGCCATGTCATTGCCATGTAGATCCCAAAGCAAACCCCAAAGCTACAAAGTTGCTCCATGTCACTCTTGCCACTCTCCCTACTTCCTCTCATGTGGCAACCACTTGCTAATTAGAACCAATACGAATATTCCATCTCACTGTCTTTCCTCCCATGTGGTATGGCCCTAAGACTTCCTGCCCCTCATTTACACAGGGTCGCAGTAGTAGAGGTCCTGTCAACGGAGGCTTTGCCTAAGGAGGATCATTAATTTCTACCAATCTCATCTTGAGAAAATCATCCAATTTCAACCAATAACTTCTTCCTACTAGCCGTGGAATTAAGGAGACAATCGTCCGCCGAAAGATCAGTAATTGAAATTAAGGTAACAGGGTCAAACAAATGAAGTCGTTCTCTGATTCAATCCTTTAACTACAATCAAGGACTTCTGCTGACTAATTAAGGACTTCTGCTGACTCGCTAAAGTACTGGACTCAGACACAAACCAATCAAATCGCTAGTATACCTGTCACTCTCAATTTCCCCAAGAAACAATCATCAAAAGAATACAGTACCACAGCTGACTGAGGTGATTGATTACTTCTCTCTCACTCTCGCTCTCTCGTTTAATGTTCAAGGACACACCAATGGCATAAAGAGCGTTCCAGGACTACTAATTAAGAAAAGACTAGGAGTAGCTACTCTACCACGTCTTGATTGATTTCATATGAATCGCTATTGGTTGGCACCTCTCGCTCTCTCTCCCTCAATATCCGTATTTAGCAGGTCCCTCGAATGGAGAACCCGGGCATGGATTTATATACATTCATTCTTGATATGGCATGCATTGGCACGCAAAACTCATCTACATTATTGTACATTTCTCTTTCTTTGGTGCTGGCTCTGGCTTTGGTGCTGCCGCCCTCGCTGGTCCCCCCTGCATAAATGTTCCAATGGTCCCATAAAATCAATTCACAAATTGAAAGCAGAGAAAGACGATTAGCACGAAGAGCAACAGGATTGATCTGGAAATGAAATAGGGCTCGGTTAGCAATGATCTACAAAGTCAAAGCTTAATGGGTGTGCGGATTTTTACTATATTCTGAATCTGTAGGGAAGCTGGCTTACTCTGGGCTTATATGAATCTTCATTCTTTTTTACTTTTACACGGGAATTTCAGAATTCTAGGCCGACCCTTCTACAAACGGAAGAGTAGAGGTGAGTTTGTTAGTATGAGAAAAGGTTAAATTGCTAGAGCCAAGCTCAGATTTTCTGGAAGTTTTATGATGCAGTTGACATGATAAACATGTATTTTAAGTGTGAGATTTAATAATAGAGTCTACGTGGTAAACGTTTAAAGGATGAAGAAACTCTCTAAATGGTAATAGATTTTGGAAGATACTCGTATGATCCTTTATTCAGCTGATCAGGTAGAATCTGGACTTATCATTCTGGCTAAATCTCTCCAAGGAATTATGTTAACTAAAAAAAAAAACCCTCCCCCTGGACAATGGGTAGGCTCTTGAGAGAACACAACTAAGGGACAAGTTTTGAAGCTTACGTAGCCAGCAGGACGATGGGTTGAAGGTTGAGAAGGTGCTGAAGGGCCAGAATACAACGTTCCCTGCAGCCGAGGTTGCTGCTGGTTAGAATGCTGTTGCTGCTGCTGCTGCTGTTGCTGTTGTTGCTGCTGCTGCTGCTGATCCAACTCTTGCTGCTGAAGGGCCAAGGCCAGTTGTAGGTCCGAGCTGTATCAAGCAAACGTACAATAGATAAAGGCGATGGAAAAAGGACACAAGTGATGTCAAGGCTCCTTCACCTTTACAATAAAAACTGAACTTAACCTTTGAATGCAGACGTGAGGAGTCATTGAAAGGACAAAACGACCAGACACTACATTTCACACGAAGCAAAGAGTCTTTGGTCAAAGAAACTTACTCTGGGTCAGTTCTGGCTTGAGACATGTAATTCTGCATGGCACCATTCCAAGCATAATTAGCAAGCTCAAATGGAACATGTTACGGATTTCTTGACGAATGAAAAAATACTGATAAGAGTTAGGTAAAATCCAGAACCTATGCAACGCTCTACTTGATGATACATGCTAAGGTTGCTAGAGTTGAGAAAAGTACAGCTGTTTCGTCAGCGGCAAGTTGCACATTCCAAGCGTCATTGTTGTGTTCTTCTGGTGTGAACGGAGAAAAATCTCCTTTCAAGAAAATTGTGTCACCGTCGACCTAGCATACAAAAAGGTACATCACGCATCTCAAGTAGAGCTCTCAGTGTGAATAGAAGTACAATATATCACAGAACTCAACTCCACAGAAGTTTTCATGTTCACTTACCGAGTCCAATCGTTCCCATACTATGGGCTGGTGCAAGTATCCTTGATCGCTTGCAAGAAGAAGCAATTGCTTGTTGCGCTGCAACATCATGATATCAGATGACAAAATGAACATCTGAGCTGGAAATCTCATACAATTAGAGACAACCTTCTAGGCACTAAAGCAGGCAACAAGCACTATTTGCATCCAGTCAATCAGAAGTGCTTGGCTGAAAGCCAAATGATAAGTTCAGTGCTTCATGCACCATCACAAGACTATGTAACACAACTATGTAACCAAGCTCATCTTCTATCGCTCATCTCCAGGCAGTTTCTTACCTTGAACAAAGTACTGAAATGATTGTTCCGGAAAAAGACGCACAGCTCGTGCTCCTTGAGATTTTCAGCCAAGCTAAACAATCTGAAATTACAAGCATAAGAAAGTGAGTTGGGCAGACTTCGACATAGGACATCAGAAATTTCACACACAAATAATCGAAGAGTTCATTTCTGCATAATTATGTACTAACAGTCACATATTGCATTCTGGACCTACTTGCAAAAAAATCCTTCTTCAAAATCTGCTTGAAATCTTTGAATAGACGTTAGATTTAGCAGAATTTCAAGACTCACCCATAGATTGTCAACTGACTTGCATTGTCCTCGAGAAATCTTCTGATTATTTCCCCTACACAAACGGCACAAGAAGAATAAGAAGTTGGTGCAACAGAGCGACCACTTGTAAAGACCAGATGGTCCAGAATCGGGGCAGTATTGCATTGTCGCTGCAAACCGCAAACTCACCTTCATGATCTGATATAGGGGGTGCCAGTTTCTGTGAGCCCGACTCTTTATCCTTTGCAAGGACTGAATGCTCAGAATGCTCAGGTTCGCTTACACTGGCTTGCTCAGCCAGGATAATCTCGCCTTCGTACAACGGTTCATTGTCACCTTGAGTGGAACCACCTTGGTTTGCGAAGTCATCTTCTCCCTCGTACAGAGGTTCTTCATCGTCCAGTCCAGAACTTCCAAAACTGCGTGAGCTGCTACAGCTGGCAGGTCCAACAGAGAGCACCTGAGGAGGCAAAGCAGATGGCGGCCCAGTCTCTTTCTCAACCCTGTCGGAAGATCCTTCGGCATTATGATCTCGAGGCTCAGCAATGCCAGCATTGAGATAGTCAGCCTGCTCAACAGACCCTTTCGGATCCATGTCCACTGTCGTCCTTGCTGCCTGGTCAGCATCAAGCTCTGAATTCCTATGAACATCCAGCCCTAGGTCTTTCAATGCTGAGTCGTTTTGACTTCCGAACATGTCCTCCCCAACATCGAGCGGATTAACAGGACGGTCCACTTCGTCACCTAAAGCAAAAATAGAGGAACTGTTTATCGGCTCTGTAGGGAAAACGTAATCTGGCTCAACGAACCCCTTCGTGAGACTGTGGACGCCAGCAGCGCCCGGTACTTCCGTTGGAGTACTTTTACTCTCAGTAAAAACTCCTGGTTCATGCATTACGGAGTTTTCTTCTCGAGCTCCAATTTCAGCTACTTCTTCCGGCATATCGATCTCTTCCAAAGGAGTAATGAGATGTCCACTGGAGCCAGCCGACGTCCCAGACATCGGACTGAAAGATCCATGATCGCTAAAATGTCTCCCCGGCTCCGAGTCACCCTCATCTACAGAGCTTGTCCCTACACCGTGAGGAGCATTGATCTGCGAAAGTTCTAGAGCCTGCACCAAAAGCCACATGAAATAATAATTAGATCCTAGTACGGGAGCACTCTTGACCTCGCTTTAAGGTGTGCTAGGAAAGCACCTTCATCAGTTCCGCTCTTTCTTCCTCGTCACCCTTCCTCTGCCGATCATAGGCTATTTTCTTTAATTCCTCTTGATTCATTTCATTTGAGACTTCTTCAAAAGACGACGTCTCGCTTGACCAACATTCCCTGGGCATTGGTGTAGGCACTCCCAGAACGGCAGTTGTTGCTGCAGCGAAGTCAACTGTAGGCTCTTCAATTTCCGGGCGAGAGGCTCCTGATATCTTGCTGGTATCCAATGCAACCAGTTTCTCCACAAGCGTGTTGTAGGTGTCTGATCCTATCACCTCACTGGTCTCTTTATCCTAAAAAGGAAAACACCATCACACGATTTAGTGGTTAAAACTAGCGTTTTCACGTGCCGAATTTTTTTCTTCTCGCGTACGATGGAGCAAAAGCGAAACTCTCCCTGCAGATAGGCTGGAAATCAGCACTCTTCAAATAAACAAATTAGAAGCTGATGGACGCTTCTTGCCAAACACAGGGAATTACTCTGTATTACAAACAGTACCTGGTGATCAAAGAGCCATCCGTGTGCGAGGCCGATGTCAAAGAGATCAAAGATCGCACACTCTGGCGTGAACTCGAAATCATGAATACTGCAAAATTGAGTGAGACGAGATTAGGATGCCCTTAAGTTTAAAAAGACACAAATAAGCCACTAAGGTATGCACAAATGCTCGAATATTATACTTAAACGATAAATATTAAACACAATATAAGATACAATCAGGTCGTGCGATTACTTTCACTTGAAATTAAGCTCCGACATCATATTGCTAGGCTCACATGGTTATCGATCAGTGCCTAAAAACACAGTCGAAGTTCAATCGTCGAGGTGCTTACTGCCTGAATCGGAGATTCACATCGATGCCAGTGCGCAAGCGAGGAAGTAGATGCATAGCATCATCCATATTCTTCTGCAAATTGGCTTCATAAGCCGCACCCTTCTTCTGAACGTGGGCGCACAGATATACGAACAATCAGGATACTTGCTTAACTCGACAAAACATGCAAGCTATGTGCGATGGTGTCCAGAACTCAACTGCATATTCGAGAAGCCCTCATCTAGCACAAAGCGAGAATTTCGAACACCCCTCGAGTAGCTGAATACGCGAAAATCACTAAAGACGATATCAAGGGATATAATGTCTTACATCGTCCTTCAATTCATTGGTATCCAAGAGTCTCGTTGCAATAAGTTGCAGTAGCTTCGAAGAAGATATCTCACTTGTATCTGTACTCAAGTTTACTTGATTCCGCAGCAGAAGAACATTGCCTGCAAACACAGGAACGAAAAAGAACGATAAGAGTCCATTACTTAAGACTTCAAAACCATCGACAATATAAGACCCATTGGAAAAGGAAATAAACTTACTGATGGCAATTAGCGGGCACGGGCCATTATCGTTCTGGAGCACAATCGGCACGGAACGATTCTGGAATGGAATAGTCTTGACCTTGTATATCGGGTCTGTGCCATCCTTGTCCTCATCTTCACGAGCCATTCTGAAGGAATAACACGTCATCAGAAGCACTTTCTACTACCAAAGCAATATGAGGTATACAGGACAACCTTGAAAGCGTGAACGTACGCTGATTAACATCACTTGGACAAAGCCTTATGAGCAATTGCAAATCGATCTACTCGTGCCAAGCTAATCATATCAGGCTGCATCATTATCAGTCTGGAACCACACGAGTAACTTAGTTCTGTGCCATCCCAGTCCTCATCTTCACGAGCGATTCTGAAGAGACTTTCACGTCATTAGAAGCGCTTCTCAATCCCAAAGCAAGGTAAGGTATACAGGACAACCCGCTTTGACAGAGTGAACAGGGTGCATCATTATCAGTCTGGAACCATACGAGTAACTTAGTTCTGTGCCATCCCAGTCCTCATCTTCACGAGCGATTCTGAAGAGATTTTCACGTCATTAGAAGCGCTACTCAAGCCCAAAGCAAGGTAAGGTATACAGGACAACCCGCTTTCAAAGAGTGAACGTACGCAGATTAGCCCTCGATTGTGCAGAACCTTACAAGCGATTGCAAATCGACGTACTCGTGCCAAGCTAAGTGAATCAGGGTGCAGCCTATTAAGTATATGAAGAATACAAGTCAATTAGTTCGGTCCAGAGAGTCGGCTCGGAAACCTCGGTATCGAATCCGTATTTTCTTTTCAATAGAAGAGAAATGCGGTCATCCTAGCGCAAGAAACACGCCAACAAGGACAAACTAAGCAAGCACCGCGCGATGTAATTAAATAAGTGCTTTCTAGAAGCATATGAAGAGTAGCGAAATTTCCAACGGCGTTTCCTAACCTTCACGAGTCAGTCTACCTCCCCTTTCAGATACAACGAAGCTCAAACTCGCCGCATTGTCCACTACACGTGACAGACCAATACACTCAAGTACGCATTTCCTTTGCATGATCTATCAACCTAACAACAGAGCTCAAATTCACCAATCCAAAGGCAACCTCATGCTCACTCTTCACTCTTCCTCCAACAGCAGCAGAGCCTCTTACAAAAAAGAGATTCACAGCGTCTCAAGAAGAGCCTCTTCCGAAGACACAATACGCAAACTAAAAACCTAAAGAAGAGCTTAACTCTCTCTCTTCCGCAAGCATCAACCGAATTAGCAAGAAACGAAACGAAGAGAGAGAGATCACCATTACTTTTCCAAACAATCAAATTAATTAAGAGCAGAGCCACAACCTCAATTTCGAACGCAGGAACTGTATCTTATCAGTTTAAGCGGCGATGAGCTAAGGAGGAAACACGAGCAGATCCGACGAGAACGAAACCTACCCTAAACCTCACGAAAAACGGCTAGACGGGTGCCGAAATGACGGCATTCGCGAGCAGGTTGCGAATTGGCATACCTGGGTGAAGGTTTGGAGGAATGGCAGCGGCGAATGGCGATCGGAGCAGGAACTCGGCGCGGCAGCAGCAACTCCCTGCTTTCAACGAGCTATGGCGGAAATGGTTCCGGAGACCTCTCTGCAAGCTCTCTTCGCCAAGCTTAATTTAATCCGGTCTGTAATTTTAATTAAGGATTAAGTAATCTTAATTAGCGCATCTACGGTTTCGATAGATCTGGCCGAGATCCTGCGATTGCGAACATTTCTGCTTGCCGAGGCAAGTCGTAATCAACGAGCGTATTAGGATAATTGCCACCATCTTGCTAGATCTACCAATTTCGGTCCTCATGTTCATTTCATTTAAGTGTTTTTGTTATGGGAAATATTCTTAAATCCTAGATTGGAAGAAGTGGATGTAATGTTCAAAGATGAGTCATCAAGGTATAGAAACATTGATATTCATTTTTGTAAATATTCTCAAATAGGAGTATGGTGAAAGAGGAGTAATGTGCCCTCAAAACAAAAGTTAAGAAAGGTTTTCAAATGAAAGCGGCAGGTGGTACGAAAAGCCATCGATACTGTAAGGAAACTGTTGCCCAACCTTTAACGATTGTTTATAAAGTCTTCTAAAAGAAGCGTTAAGAAACGTGTTGGCCTTTACAGTAAAACACGTGTAGATGGAAACTTCAAGAGACTGTTGATTTTGGATAGTAGTTGTCAACAAGCGGTAGGCCTTAAGTAAGATGTGTTAAGTTGTCGGACTTCAATGGAACATGTCGTAAGTTGTCAATTCTTAATAGATGTGGTTGTTGCAAATTGTCGCCTCAGATAATAAGTAGTCACACATAGAAAGTATTTATGGAGTTAGTGTTTTTGCAACTAAAAGAAACAATTTTTACAATTAATAAAACAACCTCAAAACTTATCATTCATAAGCATTATTAGATAATTACATGTCAAAGTAGCACTTGAGAGCTCTAAACCATCGGTCTTAAATGAGGTCCACTTTAAAGTGATTTTGTTTACATGTCAATGAACTTATTAAAATTATCATCATCACACATCTTTCTCAACCCTTGGATGTTTTTCAGTTGGTGTTGAAATCGTACATGTTAATAACAAATTGAAACTTTCAAGAGCCATATCGTCTTCATCCGAAATCTATTTTTGACCAATAAATATATCTTTACTGTAGTTTTAAGTGTTAATTTTGCAATATGGTATATATATTGCAAATTCACCCAATATGGTATAAATCTTTGGCATGCTTTATGAAGGTAGGTTTCTTCTGCAAGCTTTATAAAATGAGGCTTAAATTGCCATTGGATCAAAATTAGTTAATTACAGATTCATTTGTATACAAGTATCATACACTCTTAGAAATATTGTAGATACACATAGTTTTTGAGAAGTTGTATCTTGTATATCCACAAGTAAATTTCAACTTTATTTTATAGGTCAAATTTCCGACATGAATCCAATTTTCTTTTGTAGAAATATTTGCTTGAATCAAGAGGTCATGAAATTATGGTAAGCATTCTTAATTATATATATTAAATTTCTTTTGTTTTGTAGAGAAATATGAGAAGAAGGTATTAGACTTTGTAGTTGGAGAAGATCTTGTTGTAATAGGTTTGTTGATAGCATTTCCTTTTAACGTGAAAACGATACAGATCTACATTTTTTTTTAATATTGATACATTACGATCTTGCAATCTATAAGGCCTATTGACTATAAATAAAATCTTTTTCACCTCTAGTAAGTCTGTCACAATATTGTCCAATCGAGATCTAAATATATAACTTGATCTATGAATGTTCAAATTAAATAATGTCTAATTGTTAAAATACCCATGTGCTTTAGGGGTTAAGATTGTACTTTCTCGATCCCATAATGTCGGATCAATAGGTTATCTCAAATCTATTTATAGACATGTTGATCTCCTCTTAATCCAACTGTATATACAATCTCCACTCCTAAAGCACATGGGTCTTTTTAGTATGAAGTTTGACTAATTTTATGTTTTTCAAGTTATTTTGCACAAGTCCTGCATATGATCACATTGGCACATTATGTTCAGAGCTTAAATAATATCTAAGGCTAAATATGCTTCAAGTTTTGTTGGTTGCATCAATACACTTCCATGGTTGTCTATAATTTCAGTTGATAATGTTATGCAATTTAACACCATATTAATTGGAGATATCCATGAAGCCAACACTACCACATTGTAGAAGAATTTTCTTATTTATAAGTATGTACCCATGTCCTTTAAACACAATGCCACTCCCCATTTGACATATATAACACTATAATGTAGATAAAATATTGTTTGTTGATTGGGAATATTAGAGATTGACAAATGGAATCATAGGGGACCCATACACTGTTCTCGGCCATTTACAAAACTATTAAAGGTCGACATTTCAAGTTTCTACTAATTGTTATCCAATATTACAATCCAACTAGTCTAAAACTGCAATGCAAAGTTGTTCTTGGAAAAAGTCTTGGCCTCCTTGTGTTTGGACCCTTATAAGAATGAAAATATACAACCAACAAAGTTCCATATATTGCAAATGATATTACACTACTAGATTTTTCATTTATTTTTTTAATAGAAAAAAGAAAAGAAAAGAAAAGTAAGTAGGCCTTTGAAATTTTCCAATTGACCATAAAATAGTAAATTGGGTTATTAGGGGTTATAAAAAATTTTAGATGCTGTAAAAAAAAAATGAAGAACCTTGTTATTGACCCCTAAAATTGCAAGAGATCAAATTATGACCAGTTTGACTTTGGCCAACCTTTAATTTACTATATTTGATCGTAGGTGATTCGAACCTCTCGAAATTCATGGAGTCTTTATGTTCCCTTTCAACAAAACCATTCATGGAAAAGTTCCTCATAACGTAGTAGTAGAGTGCATGGTTTGCTTTGTGAATGTGCACAGGTGAAATACTCATGAAAGGAAAAGGAACACAAGAAAAAAATAGACAACTTATGCAGTACTTGGGAAAACTTGTTGTTTGTGAGAGCTTGAAATCTCAAAAGTGCACTTTTCTAGCTATGTGTACTCATGTGGGTGTAAATCAACATTTTATTTATTTTTCTACTGTAAAATCTTATTTGTAAGCCTATTTTTAATCACTATTCTATAAATTGACCGTTGAATGTTTTTTATCTGCAAGTCGTCGCACCCAAAGTTTGGGCTTTGGGCATTGCTCATGAGACATTGTCTCCATGGTGCAAAGAAAAACCTAAAGATTGTTATCCCAAACAACTTGGTCAGATTTTTTCCATAGAGGTAATCAAGTTGGGTATGCTCATGCAAAATTCTAGAGAATCATTTGGCCTTGTTGACCTTCATGCAAATATTTTTTCGAAGAGGGTCTAAAAACATTGATATAGAAAAACATGTACCACAATAGATATAATTATTTTTCCAAAAATGTTGAACAATGAGTAGGTGCCTCTATGAGTTTGTGAATTTTGAAGTAAACAAAATTGGAATAATTCCTAAATCTCAAATTTTAACAAAATTTGAAAAAAAAAACTTGTAAAATTATTATAAAATCTTTGGATTGTTTTTGAAGTTTTTGGAGGCTGCCCTTGTAAAATTGGTAAAACTTTTTGACTTGGGTCACTTTGGAACTTGAGTAGTGGTTTGGTTATGAACATAAAAGAATTCCAACAAAGGTCTGAATTTAATCTTCCCCATTGAAACTTGAAAGCCATTTTCCAGATGAAGGTTTGAAATTGGAATTTGGATTTGCAGATTTTACCACATATACTTTGCAGTATAGGGAGCACCCAATAAAAATCTTGAGCAAAAACGTTATGAATAAAAAACAAAAATAAGCAATTAAGGTTAAAATCACAGTTGAGGCTTGTTAGAATTTGCTCCCAAAATTGCAACATAATGAGATGAAACATTCAAGCTCGAAGGTCGTTCGCTATCGAAAGAAATTAGGCTTGGGAACCGGATGTTGTCGATCGACATGAGCTAATCCGTGCTCACGATTTTGATCGTCATCAAGCATTTGGTGCATAATCGGGGCCTTGCTAATCAACAACCGTGGACGCAGATTGAGAAGTTGATAGGATTCCTCCATTCGCCTGATATCGCAAAAATGCCAACAGCGTCACATCTTCCTTTTCTCGAGTTTGAAATGTTCACTTCAGTGTTGAGATGGCAAGCCATGTGAATTCGAAGCAGTGATACTGAAGAAAGGAAGGGGTATGGCTGCGATGCTGTCATCGTGCTCAGCTGTGGCGTTTCCCCGTTTTGGCGATATAAGACTTCCTTCAAGCAAGTCGACGTCCGTCTGCTTGGCGTGGCGCCGGCAGAACGAGGTAAACATCGATGTTGACGGAATCGACGAGGCGAAGCCATTTGTGTATCGTCGCGCTTCTGCTGCAGAGAGATGGCCCGGCAGCAACGATGCATTCCAACAGGAGGAGGAAGATGGACCTAGGGTTACGATTCCCAACGATGAATGCGTGTCGCCGATTTACCGGCTTATGCGGGAAGACAAAGCCAGGGACAAGGCCAGGGAACGGGAGATTTTTCACAAGCCACAGAGCACGCAGGTGAGTAGGATGAAGAGGAAGACGAAATTGGCGTTGAAGAGAGCGCGGGATTGGAAACCTCGAACAGAGAGGCTGACAAACGCAATTTGCGAATTGGAGCTCGCGAGGCCATTGGCTGATGTCCTGGAAGATTGGCCTGAGCAGCTGAACAACGAAGACTTATCCATCGTGCTGGGAGACGTCGGGAGGGAGAATTGGCGACGAGCATTGGAGCTTTATGAATGCTTGAATCTCCGGAAATGGTACACTCCTCATCCTCGCATGCTTGCCACGATTCTCGGCATTCTTGGACGGGCAAATCAAGTGGAGAATGCTCGAGAGCTTTTCTTGAGGGCTGAGCCGGAGCTCACTGCTGATCACATCCAGGCAAGGCTCTTCACTACGACAGCTCCTTTCAACTTATCTTGTAGCAATCCAACTTGAAATCTTATACAGGTGGTTCTTGTTCCAGGTGTTCAATGGGATATTAGGTGTTTATGCAAAGCAAGGCAGATGGCAGGCAGTTCAGCAAATTCTTGAGCTTATGGAGGCAAAGGGCTGCGAACCAGATATCATTACCTTCAACACGGTAATAAATGCCAGATGCAAGGGTGACTTGCAGCCTGGAATGGCGCTCGCCCTTTTGAAAGAGGTTACCAGAGCTAGCCTTAAACCGGATTTAATTACTTTCAACACTTTACTTGGTGGATGCATTGCCAGCAAAAGCTTCATTGAAGCCAAGGAGATTGTCAGAGAAATGTTGAAGCGGGGTTATGAACCAGACGCTTACAGCAAATACTTGTTAGGAAAGAAGAAGGGCCTCCTTCGTGAAGTGGCTGAAGCCGACTCTTGATCCCACTGAGTTTAGCCCCTTCCACAGCAGTAAGGTGCATACCATATACTGCTAGGCGTTTATTGTATTACCGCCGAACACCACGAGGAGCCTCTGTTTCTTTAGCAATAACTGGAATCAAGATTTGAGCAAGCAGTTCTGAGAAACTTGGATGGTATGAAAACAGGCTGATAACGAGGTCAAGCAATTAGCTTGCCAATATTCGTCCTTGAAGGTAAAACATTCAACGACAATGTCTCTAGACAGTTTTTTGATCAAAATCTGGGTTTTACTGTGAAGAGACGCACTATGGAACTAGTTTCTATCTTTCCAAGCTGTTGTAGTACAACATTTTTCCGATGTCAGGTGCTTGCAATTGCAGAAAGACTCATGTGATCTTGCAAATACATGGCAGGCTGAAGGTGGCGTAGCAGCGACGGCATAACTGAGAGTGGACCTGCCAGCTACTTTGGAACTAGTCGTAGGTGCAGCCCTCGTGATCAGCTTTCCTTATTCTTGTCAGTACCCGACCTAAAAATTTGAATATGAATGTAATGGATCTATTGCAACCTTTGCAAAGTGATCTCTGCGACGCACACCTTGCTTTTCGATTGCCTAATTGTTAAATGAAAAGAATTCGAGGGGAACAATTGTGAATGGATTTCACTAAGCTATGAATGAGGTTCATTCTTTGCTCACACATCCCTGTGAACGAAGAACAAAACCGATAATAAACAAAATTCTGAACGTTCAGTACCTTTTATTGAATTTCGTAGTACAACGCTGTGATTAATTTAACGACGAGGGAGGATGCACTCTTTTGGGGGCACAGGGTTGCGCACGAAGTCCGTGCAATAGTCGTATCGGCTGTAGTTCTGATGTATCGCATCCATGTAGGCAAGACGGTCCGCCGGTAACGAGTAAAAATAGGGGTCGTTCCACCATTTGTCTGCGTGGTCATTGAACACAAAAGATTTGCTTCAACCTCTATCTATCAATCCTTTGTTCACATCAATCTTAACAAGTCAATAATGTCTCAGAATTATAATAGAAAACCTGAGATTCATTATTCAACCAGATTCCAGGGTTCCCCAGAAGAAAGTTGACCTTCATTAAAACACACACAGAATAAAGAGTTTGTTTGTTTGAGGTCCTATGTAAAACCCTAGAGTACATTGAAAGTGTGTACCTTTAGTAGAACCTAGTTCATGTGTTTTCTTTCTTTTTATTGACGATCAGTGAGGGTTCATTTCATCATAGAGGCAGCGTTTAGGACAATTGGAGACATGTTATGCAAGTTCCGTCACTGTCACACGGTCATTTAAGCGACAAGAATGATTTCCGTCATAAGATTCTAATGAGTGGGGGTGCTTACTTGCAGTTTTATCGGCGCATTGGAAGGCTGAGATATTGGTGGGTTCCACGACACAAGCATCAAAAACGAAGTGTGTGTACACCGTTTTGAAGGGAGAATTGTTCCAGTCGATCTTGTCACGGCCTCCGCGAGTTGCCCAGCTGGAGCCATCAAACACACTCATGTACGCCTGGACAGCCTTGGAATTCAGGTAGGGAATTCCTTCGTCTTCGTAGTTTTGAAAGATTCGAATCAATACCTCGTCAACATACAGCCTGAACATCACACTCCCTTCAGTTTGTTTTACTATCTCTTCTATCCACATGCAAACCTTCTTATTGGAAAATGCTAGTCTTGTCATGCTTACTGTATTGACGCTCCAGAAGCTAGGATCATTCTCTACAATTACAGATTGGGCGAGACACAATGAATGGGATAGGGTGAGGTGCAAGATGCTTACGAGACGGTTTTGTGGTTCCAGATGATGCTGTAGTAGTGGAAGTCCGCAGAAGGGTCGAACCAAAGCGAGATGCGCTGCTCCCGTCCACCAACGCCATTAGCGAAGATGTTAGTCTGCAGGTGCCAGTCGCTCTGTCCAGTGACATTGTCGGTTTTGTTGCCCAGGAATTCGAAGTCAATTTCAGTGTGGTTGGTTCCTCCAGACGCTACCTGATGAAACAACCATCAATCTAATGATTAAAGTTTTTTTCAATTGATTGAAGTTTAGGGTTTCTGAGTGCTCTCTGAATCTCTCATATCTACAACTTCGTTATTCGGAGTCTCTTGCAGATACTATCCCTACTGTCAATGAGCTAATAAATTCAATTTTCTGAAACCCAGATTCTCAAACATATCCTGTTCTGTCCAGAGAGTGAGCGAGACTCAACAACAACGTAACTTTGATCATTATTAGTCCCACATGCATAAATTTCTGTAGCTTTCGACCCGTACTAATGTCATATCAATGTCACCTTCAGAGTGAAGGCGGACGTACGTTTGCATGCACAGACATGCAGCACTTACATAGAAGGTGGTGACGGTGCCGGCCGTGTCACCCTTTGGCAACAAGATGGAAGCTCGAAAGTATCCATTGAAGTAGAACGTCGGAGTCGACAGAGTCACCCCTGCATTCAAAAGTCGAAAGAATGCTCTTACAAAAACGGATCAACACTTACTGGTGCTCCCATCAAACAGACAGGAATGAGCCATTAAACAGACAAGTCCGAGCCATGCATGTTGGTGATTGACTTACCATCGGAGGTGTTTCCGTTTCGGAGAAGAGACAACTGCAAGTAATCGTCAAGAGCAACAGCGTTCTGCTGGTTCCAGCGTCCAACGAAGGCCTTGCTATACAACGAGCTCTCGAGCGGCACATACTCACTGCCGGTGGCATTCTGCAGCACATCGGCTCCATAGCCACCGAACGAAGGCACCAGCAGCAACAAAAGCAGCAACACCTGTGGTGATGCCATCATGCGTGCAGCTAAGGAAGGTCCAGTTGAGGTGAAACAACTGAAGCTCCGATGCCTGGCTCGTGCATCGCTTGAATTGTTGCTGATATAGCCAGCCTAGGCTAGAAAGAAACTAGGCTGTGATCATGGGTGCTGTTGTTGTAGGAGCTACAATTGATTGATGGTGCTGCAATGGAGCTGCTGGTGGTGAGACAGAAAGAGACGGGGAGTGGCAGGAATGGGGTGCCACACACTTGGTGCTCTGGAACTCTTACTAGTAACTCGCAGATGGCCAGACGTATGAGAAATTTACGTCGATTGTGACAGTCGCTTACTCGTGACGTGACGGCGAGGCTTATGTCTCTAGCTGTAAAGCAGTTTACTTTTGCTTCATTTTGACCCTAACACTCTAGTTAATGTTGTCTTTCTTTTTACGGAATTGAGAACAAGAATTCTTCAAAACAAGACTACTTTGTCAATGACGTTGCTGTATGAACACACACGTGACTTTAGTTCAAGTGTTCACCTCACTATCCACCTCACCACTCCGTAGTTAACAACCTTTCCTCTAAAATACTTTTATGTGGATTGATCTTTTGAGAATGCAATAATGGGGTTACCAAATTGAATTGATGTCTTAGAAAATTCAAATCTTTGTTGACTTTTTTAGCGTAATGTAGTGTGTGAAATGTGGGTGCAGGTGGGGGTGGGAAGAATCTATTGTTTGTGTTGTCTTTACACTTATCTCATGAATCGTTTATGTCTTTCCAAATTAAATCAATTGAACTCAGATTTAAATTATATAAACTCATATATGATGAAATAGCCTTGAAGTGAAGATAGTGAAATTCATTTAGAATTTGAGGATAAGCCATAATAATAGGGCACCGTTGGCACATTGCCTGATGCCAAATGTATATGAACACCAAAAGCACCATAGTTCGTGATAATATTCTTACATGTTAGTTCTTTCGCCATAACATTTTTTGAAAGTCATTCTTCCATACTTTTTCAATCTATTTTTTAGAATTCAATGCATTTCTAGCTTCAGTACAACCATGATGCATGATTGAGTAAAAAGGTATACAAATGTTTATTCGAGAAAAAGACTTGCGCTTAATTCACAAATGTACATGTGTCCTTTCAAAATGTTTTTTGAAGACGTGTTTGTTAATATGGAGAGTAGGTCAATGTACTTTTAATGCATGTGGCACTATACCCAAGTTCAAAGAATCATTACAACACGCCATTGTACATTTCATCCGTTTCATGTTGTAGTCTCTCGTCTGCAAACAAATAATCACAAATCTCCCATACACTCAAAGTTTGAGTTGATATAAATCTTGCAAGCTGTATGAAGAAACTCCTTTGCATCAATACTCCACTACTCTAAACACACCTTTAACAAGTTAATACCATCCAAAGACTTTGATGTCTCAAGGTTGATCACTTAAGTGTTAATCAGGTTTTGATCCATTGATTATTGTAAATGAAGGTTCTTGTTGATCACTCTCACAGTCACTAGGACCCTGAATAGTCGTTTTCGAGATCACTTGATGATGTCTAATTTCTTGACCAAATGCTGAAGGAGACGTAATTTCTAATGGACTACAGCTGATGTGTGTTTTGACACTTTCGAGTGGAATATAGCTCATTACACTACATGTAGTGATTCAGTACCAGGACCATTTCCATTAGCTCGGCCACAAAAATGCAGGATACATGGTTGTGTATACTCAATATAGTAAGACCCATAATGTATTAGTGATTTGCATACACCAATCACTAGTAGAAAATGGTGTTCAAAATTTATCCATAATTACATGTTCTAAGAGACACCAAACTCTGATCACCAGCTTAGCGGTTTTGTGCGTCTACATCTCCATTGCCATCCTTGAGAGGTTATTGCATGTGGGTGAGTGATAGGAGATGTCTTAATTGTACGGTTGGTATATATAGAGTAGGCCATCCAGGGTTCAGGAAGTTTTTGTGATCATCTGGTTAACCCTTAAACGCACATGGGGTGTGAAAGGGGCAGCCCAAAATTGGATCACAACATCTTTTGGACTTGGGCATCATGAATAGTGCACTTTTTGAACAAGGGCATCATGAATGCACCAATCAATGATGAGCTTGCAACCTCCTACAAGGTTATGTACAACCCCAACCTCGCTACCACAATCCTTTCAAAGCACAAAATCACTCATACAAATTGTAATTTGAATTGTGAAATTTCACTTTTTGAATGCATCACAAGAAGGTGACAAGTTTGACATCAAAATATAAGTGAAAAGTTGAGTATAGTGAGAGCTACAGAGAAGATTCTGTTGGAAGGTGACCCCTCGGGTCACCTTCGGCGTTTAAGGGTTAAGATCCTTTGCTTTACATTATCATCCGACATTTGAGATTGATACCTAGGTTCCACTTGGGCAATACCCATGTGATAACCATGTGATACTAGGGTATAATTCTAGATTATCAGGCGGTAAAAAGCCTATACTTTCAAAGTTCAACCGGTTACCTCTCGAAATCGTTCGGCTCATCTGCCAGTTCTTTCTCGACCTCGAGGCAATCAAAATAGATCCACTACAGTTGTTGTGAAGGTGCATTCCATGGTACTGTACGTGCTCCTCTATCTCCGTCGAGCTTTTTTAAAGCTTTGAAAGTCAAGCGGCCATGCCGTCGAGGTGAGTAAGCGCCATGTCCGAACTGCAGCTTCGCAGAACAGAATACCGTACATCTTCAGAGATATAATGTGGCCGGTACTTTGCATGCATCCAAGTAGCACACTGTTCAAAGGATTAGAGTGGTCCTGCTTCTGAAGTTGCCAAGGTAATTTGTCATGGCATTCTCGCACAAAAATCCAGGTACGATGCAGGAATCATTCGATCCATAGTTGGAGCTATTTGTCATTTCTAGTCCACGCAATCGGCATGGTAACCCGGAATGATGCATGCATTAAGTAGTACTAAACAGGGGACCCCTGATCGATCGATCTATCTTCATTGATTCTCCGTTGTATCCATCACGAAGTAACCCTCGATCATCGAGCTCCGAAGCCCCCACCGACAGATTTCGACCCTCTGCTTGAGTCTCAGGTGACCACAATTTCAGGCTCAGACTACTTGTCGTGTGAGTACCCAAGCTACTATTATGTTGCGCCATCCTCTGTTTCGGTGTAATCTGTGAGAGGAATAGAAAGAGTGGCTGGTTAGGATCAACATTCAGAAATGTAGAAGAAACATGCCAGGACCTTTCACAATTGTGTGTTTCCAGTCCAATGGACAGTTTGGTCACCCTTACTACTGCTTCTTATCTACCAGTGGATATTTCAGTCGAACATGTTTATCTTTTTTCAACCTCAAATTGGCTGAATTTCGCGTGCCATTTTGACATGGAGTCATTTGTCCGTGCTTTTTTACTTATGATCAAATCGATCGGTTGCATTACACAGAATCTATGTTGCATTACAGACAATTTTCCTTCCTTCGATGACCCCAGACTCTGAATATCACCATCTTTCCATTTTTCGTATCAAATGGCCTTTGTGGCGGTGATTGACTGCTCGTGATGTGTGGCGCTGTAGCTAGCATGGCAGCGTCGGAGACGAAGAGTGGGCTGCCGCTGCGGCCAATTCCAGGCGACTACGGCGTCCCCTTCTTCGGCGCAATAAAGGATCGGCTGGACTACTTCTGGTTCCAAGGGGAGGAGAAGTTCTTCAAGAGCCGGATCGAGAAGTACAACAGCACAGTGTTCCGCGTCAATCTCCCACCCGGTCCACCGATCGCGAAGGACCCCCGCGTAATCGCCCTGCTAGACCAAAAGAGCTTCCCAACCTTGTTCGACGTGAGCAAGGTGGAGAAGCGGGACCTGTTCCTGGGGACGTACATGCCCAGCACCAGCTTCACCTCGGGGTACCGCATCTGCGCCTACTTGGACCCCAGCGAGGAGAAACACACCAAGCTCAAGCAGTGGTGCTTCGACCTCATCGCTCGCAACGGCAAACACTTCATTCCCGAGTTTCATGACTGCTTTGTGAAGAGCTGCGAGGCCTGGGAGACGGATATTGATGCGGGAAAGAAGGCTAATTTGTCTGTTGAAGTTACTCACTTTGCGTTTGAATTCCTGTTTCGAGCTGTTTGTCACCATGATCCCACTGCTCCTGGTAAAGCTAGCTTGCATAACAATGGCGGCACCTATGCTAATGACTGGACTTTACCCCAGCTGCTCCCCATCCAAGGTGCTGCTCTTGACCAATCTCTCGCAACAAGTTTGAATGAAAGCATAGTTCTGTTTCGATCCACAGTAGCTTCAGTAATTTTAGTCGTTGAACCATGTGCCACTTTCTAAGCCCTTTCGCTCTCATTAGCCCCCCTCATTCATTATCTTTCCTTCCTTTTGACTGTACCATTTTGCATTTTCAAGTACGGCATTCTGCTGTAATGAGTTCAAGTGCAATTTGGGTGAAAGCTCGAGTGGCTGAATTTGGTGTGTATGGTCCTTGCAAGGGAACACGGGGCTGCCCCACCCGGTGGAGGAGGCGGTAACCAGGACGGCGATAATTCCGAGCTTCGTCGAGCAGAAAAAGTACGACGCAATCCTCGACTTCATCAAGACGTATGCGATTGAGGAGCTCACGAAAGCACAGGAGCTCGGGATTGGTCGGGACGAAGCGGCCGCCAATCTGCTCTTCTTCCTCAGCTTCAACGGCTATGGCGGCTTCAACATCTTCTTCCCGGAGATCACTGGGTTCATCCACCAGTTCGGCCACTTCGACCTCATGCACGAGCTTCACGACGAGGTGACCAAAGCCGTCGCCAAGAACGCCACCGGAAAAGTAACCCTGCAGGTACACCCCATGCATCGATCACACACCCTCGCACACCGTCTCCACTGAACGATCTGCACCATCTCTACTCATCAAACACCAGATAATCGTTCTTTCGATCTCGAGCTACTCATCAACCTTTGAATGACCTTTGACTCGATCTAGCTCTGCTCATCGAATACTGGATGATTTTCGTTTCGAGTTCTGGCTTGCTTCGATCTTGGGCTACTCATCGAACACGAAATGATCTTTGCTTCGGTGTTTGCCTTGTTTCGGTCCCTCTCCAGTCGTTGCAGGACATGCCGTTGGTGCGCTCGGTGGTGTACGAGGGGTTCCGGTACAAGCCACCAGTGCCATACCAATACGGGCATGCGAAGAAAGACTTCATAATCGAGAGCCACACAAACTCTTTTCAAGTTAAGAAAGGCGAGATGCTATACGGATTCCAACCCATAGCAATGCACGACGGCAAGGTGTTCGAGAATCCGGAGGAGTTCGTGCCGAAGCGTTTCATGGGTCCCGAGGGTGAGAAACTGATGCCACACGTCTTCTGGTCGAATGGACGTGAGACTGATAAGCCTACAGTGACGGACAAGCAGTGCCCGGGGAAGAATCTGGTGGTCACCATGTCGCAAGTCTTCGTTGCGGAGCTCTTCCTGCGTTACAAGGATTACACTATCGACGTTGAAGGCACCGGTGCCGCTGCAAAGCTCTGGTTCCACACCCTCAACAAAGCTTGATCGAACCATGCATGTCGATCAATCACATACAATCATCGATCGAGGTGCCACAGTCTTGAAGCTCCTCGATCGATCGATCATGGTGGTGTGCACGTAATCCTCTCGGAACTGATTTGTGAACCTCTCGCATGTCGCTATATCGATCGATGTGCTTGTTGGTTTAAGACTTGATTTTACTCAGACTCAGACGAATATCATGAAAGTGATCATGATACATAGAGGCGAAGTCCTTAATGCGATATTATGGAGGTGATTGTAAGTACAGGCGAAGGATTGTATGGAAGTGACGATGCAAAGAGACAAAGTTGTTTCTGTGATACAATGTGCAATACGAGGCTACTTTATGTTTATGAAAGCGTGGAGCGATTCTAGATCTTACATTCGTCTCGGCAATTGCAAGTGTCACCTTGACATAATAAGATTGTTATGTTGTCAAAAAGTGCCAATTTGTGAAAAATTGCTTCAAGTTGAAATTCAAAGTTGAATTGATACAAGGATAACGGCAAGTGATGTAGAGTGCTCTAAAAATGGAGTAGTATTAGTAAAAAAGCTTAAGGCTTCTTCACCCATATGTGCATAGTCGTTATGCAACTCAACAATATCTTGTACTCACATTAATCCTTAAATGCCTAAGAGGGGTATAGAGCCTAGGAACATAATTTTTTGCAAAGTGTCATGGATGAAAATGAAGGCAAGCTATTTAAATCTCAACCGTAGAATCTTGTAGTATACTTGTTGCAGGTCATGTGGGTAAGATTTGGAGTCATGAGGTCTCATAGATTGTGAGACTGTAACATATTAGTACTCAAAAAAGATCACAAAATTTCAGCATTCTTACTTTGAAGTGAAAATGCTATCAACAAACATATTGCAATGAAAAAATTCACCCATTAGAAAGTTTTCCAGCCCCATTTTAACAACACAAAAATTATTCACATTGCTAATTTCACTCTAGACTTCCCATGCTCCCATCGTGAAATTTGAGTTATTATTGAGCAGGTTACCTTATCTCAAAGAATAATATCTTTTGCTCATTGTTAATGTTGGCTTCATTAACGTTGAATTTTAACATAGTATAGAAGCATTTGATGGAGAATGGTGTTTGTAACTTTTTATAAAGTTTCACTATTCAATGTGGAAATTTGTATTGGCATTGTAGTGAACACCAATTTGAGTGCACACACCTTTTCCAGAGCTTATAGAATTTATTAAAATTACAATTTTTATGGAAATTGTTGAAAATACTGCCTCCAGAGCAGAATTTGTAAGCAGAAGCGACCCCACTGTACAACATTAATTTGCATTGTGTACACGAAGTTCAAGAGAATGCATGTTCCCCCATCCTGGAAAATATCAAAATGCTCTCATTTGGCCCCACCCCCATCCCATAGCCATGCTGCAGCAATTGCCGTGTTAGAGCACCATAACATTGATTTTCTATGTCTGTGTGAAGACTTTCTAAAACGAGGTCTAAAATGAGAGCCGATGGTGGAGAAGGTCATCAATTGGTCAAGAATTTCATGTTCAACCAATCACATCTCAGAAGTCTCAATTTCAACCAATCACATCTCAAGAGTCTCAAATTCAACCAATCACATTTGATATTTTCTCCTTCATCTCCTGATTGGTGAACCTCCTCCATGCTTTTGAATGTTGCCTATGTATGTTCAATAAAAGAATCTTTGCATGAATCAAGTTAGTAGAGTGCTCAAACACCACAAGCCTTGGCTCGGTGGTTAGGGCTCATGGCCCCCAATGAGGAGGTTGTGGGTTCTAATCCTCATGCCGGCCTGATGCTCATCACTATAGTCCACCCAATTATTGTGGGGGGTCCTTGGACTTTGTTATATGGGTATCTCAAAGTCCTTTATGGGGATACTATGTCAAGTATCTTCAAGGCACTACTAACTAACTAGAAATTATTGTAGTTATAGTGTTCATCCTCGAGAGGAGGAAGTAGTATTGTTCCAATTTCCCCTTGTCCGATGGCCATCAGGTTATTAGCATTGTAAATAGACACTTCATTCACGCCAGCGCCTTAGAAAGGGACCGGAGTTTCTATCTATCTCTGTAGAGTGCTCTGTGGTCCAACATTTACTGAAGGGTCAAGGGTTCATTGTTCTTTCGGAAGAAATAATAAATAGTATAATCGCGAGCACGGTTCCCAACGACGTTCCCAACCACGAGAGCCCTTCGAATGGGTTTAGGTGGACTTCGCCCAATTCGAAGGAACGAGGCACTTGCCGTCGAGGGTGTGCAAATCACGCTCCGACCATCTCCACCCGACCTGCCAGATCGTGTTCACAAACATCATACACACACTCATCTCTTTTCAGTTCAATCCGGCGATCATAGGGATCCAAATTTCGACTTCTGCAGTGATCTATCGCCATCGATCGACCCTATGCACCATCTGTCATCAATCCCTTCGTCTATCGCGCTACAATTTAGCTTCTGAACACCGGTCGATGTGTTGCCGGATTGATCGGAGCGCACTTCCAATTTCTCCGCCTAGGGTTTCAAATTTGATCGATGATGTTGTAGGATTGAGTGCACAATGTTAAGTTAGGGTTTATCAAGAAAGCAGCGGTTTTTCTGTAGGAGCAAAATGGCCGAGAGAAATTTTCGTTCAGTTATACGTCTCGTGTCGGTAGTGTTTTTTCTTGTTCTTTTACGGCAATCTGCATCGCCGGGAGAAGCTGGCCGTCATTCGAAGGGGATCGGTCACAGAGGGGCAAGGCATTTACTCGGTGTGGAGAGTGGCGAGAATCTTGGATTTCTGGGAAGGGAATGGAAGCTGAGGAGCAGGAGAGTGGCGGAAGGGGAAGGAGTTTCAAATAGCACAATCGGTCAGCAGCAGCACAGTGAGCCCGTTGATTTATCAACGCTTTCCAACAAAACCGAACCAACTTTTACTGCATGTGAGAACGTGAATGCGCATGTTGGATATCCAGACGCTTGCTCGTACGTGCGAGCCAATCCTGAATGTCACTCAGGAACGATGATCGAGTACGTTGAGCGGTTTTACTGCACTTTTGCGAACCATTCAATCATCGGCTATGTGGTGTATCTGCTGTGGTTGATGGCGCTTTTTTATATGCTTGGTAATACCGCGGCCGACTTCTTCTGTCCCTCCCTGGAGAAGCTGTCGAAGCTGCTGCATCTCCCGCCCACTGTGGCTGGGGTTTCGCTTCTGCCTCTCGGCAATGGCGCCCCAGACGTCTTTGCCAGTATTGCTGCTTTCACTGGATCGAGTAATGGCCAGGTTTCGTCTCTCTCCCGTTCTTTAGGGCACTGTCTTCAGGTTGATAGATGAATCAATATCGCCTTGGACCTTGCTATAGATGATGGAAGCTATGCAACAGGAAACTGTTTCAACTTTGATGGTTTATATTACATTTTTAGAGTGACTCTGAATCAATGAATAGCGAGCCAAGAAATGGAATTCACATGCTTTCTGTGCATTGGCCTGTGTTCTTTCTATGCTTGTAAAGATTGGTCATGTTAGTATCAGTATTTCTTTGGCTGGCATGCTTCACATGTGGTGATTGCGTAATTGATGATAACAGGCTAGGGAGTGTGCAAGTTTCATGCTGTAAAGGACGATCTATTGCTCATTTTGTGATCTGTGCGTGTGATTCTGATCGCAGGTGGGATTGAATAGCGTATTAGGAGGTGCAATGTTTGTGACATCTGTAGTCGCAGGCTCGGTGGCGTTGATAGTCTCGGGTGCGAATCGTTCAGCTACGTTACACTTGGACCGCAACTGCTTTCTTAGGGACGTGGGCTTCTTCATGGTCACTTTGGTGTCTCTCCTGTTGATCATCGTCGTTGGGAAGATACATCTCTGGGGAGCGGCTATGTATATCTCCATCTACCTGGTGTATGGATTCATGGTTGCTGCAGGAGAATGTATCAAGACTCAGGACCGGAAGAAACGCCAGTCCTCATATGCACTGGAGCCACTGCTACTAAGTGAGCCATTTGTTTCTTTTGTTGCAGGATTGAGCTTTCAATTCATATGCCTGTTGAACTAGTTGTAGGACTTCCACCTCGATAGCCGATTTTATGAAGCACCAATGAAGGACATCTCTATCGTTCAAAAATCTAGGACACTATTTCTCTTCTCTGTTGATACTTGTAGTCATCTTTCTTGGAACTATAAAAATCACTTCTGTAGATAGGGACTAGGCCATCTGCTTGTGTAAGAAGGCATACCTTTATCTCCGCAATGTAGAAATTCACAGGTTTGAGGTGTGATTCGCGAATGCATTTTGAAGATGTTCTATTTGCTTTCAGGTTCTTCTCCAGGTGATGAGGAAGGCTCAGGGTCTTTCGCTGAAGAGACCGTGGAGAACAGCCTTCCTCAATGGATGTGGACTTCCAACGTGGCTATATATTCGCACAAAGGCTTGGCCACATTGGAAGGCCCATCTCGCCCACTGTGGGGGTGGAGTGAGCAGGAAGAAGCCGAATTGCAGGTGCCCTCATCTCTACAATTTTCAATGAGTCCACCTTCTTCCCTTGTTCCCATCGCAGTTTTGAGCAACACACGCAGTTCCTCATTCGTCCACTTTGGTGATAGAGAAGTTGATGTTATCTGGATCATACTTATTACAAGATTATGAATCAGAATGGCCAGAGGGATTCACCACAGGTCCTTTTATTGCAGGCACAGAGGTCATTCGGAAGGTTGTGCTGGCAGCTGCTTTGGCTGCCTCTGGACCTGCCACGGCGCTTGACGATCCCGTTGGTGGACGAGTCACGTTGGTCACGTTCATTCGCAATCGGGAGTGCGATGTTGGCGCCGACGCTGTTGGCAGCAATCTGGGATGGAAACGATAGCCATCCATTGGGAAGCGGTCGCTCAGTGTACATCTTCGGCGGAACACTAGGTGCATTTCTGGGAATGCTGTCGTATTTCACCACCAAGGCAGAGCATCCACCACGGCGCTTTCTGTTTCCATGGGCATTCGGTGGGTTCATAATGAGCATCGTGTGGTTTTACATCATCGCCAACGAGCTCGTGGCGGCATTAGTTGCCCTGGGAGTCATCCTGGAGATCGACGCAGCCATTCTTGGATTGACGGTGCTAGCGTGGGGAAACTCCATGGGAGATCTCATGTCTAACATAGCGCTCTCGTTCAGTGGGAACGAAGGCGTGCAGATCGCCATCGCAGGCTGCTACGCAGGTCCCATGTTCAATACCCTCGTTGGATTGGGCCTCTCGTTCCTTATCGCCAGCTGGAAATCCTACCCTTCCTCGTTCGTCATCCCCACCGACTACAGCTTGTTCTACACCATTGGCTTCCTGTACGCTGGTTTGCTCTGGGCCATGTTCACCTTGCCCACGCGCTCCATGACTCCCAGCAAGAGCTTGGGTGTCGGCCTCCTGCTTCTGTACGCATCCTTCCTCTCCTTACGCCTTGCCAATGTTACTGGGCTCGTCTCCTTGCCTGGTCTCCGTGGCAATGACGTGATATTTGACTGAATGGTGGTGGAGCACCCTGGGTGGGAATCTTACCCCATTCCCATTCGCTTGTAACATAGGACACGCTCATCAAAAAACCTCGAAGATCACCCTTATGGGCGGTGGTCTCTTTGTACATTCTCGATGGAGTAATTCAATTAGACTCCATTGTAATCGTATCAGAAAAATGTTTGGGCATGTAATTTTGACTATGGTACGTGCTTTATCTTATACTCTCGGTCGCAAAATGACCTTATTCAGTTCGTGTTCAGACTTAGATCTTGTATTCATAGTCATCTCTGAGTACCAAGATAACATCAGCTTGTGACGGATCTTAACTTTGGATGCGAGAATGTCGGTTGCAAATTAAAAGGATCACGGATCGTCGTAAGTATTCTAAGTCGAGGTGCATTTGATCTGCTGCATAATTTTCTGCAGAACATCTAATAAGGTAGATGCTGTCACTTACCAACTGTAGGAGTGGTTTTCGGAAACAATAGATTGAACTTCAACCATTCAAATTGACTGGGGTTGTAGGAGATGGATTAACAGTGTTCATGTCTAGATCCTAATGGTGAAGGTAGAACAAGTGCGTTGTTTTCAGTTGTTCTTGTGGAGTGGTTTATCAAGTCCTTTTTACGTTATGGTCAGTTTCGTGACCAGATGATGAAGAATTTGAGCCAGAATATCAATGCTCATGACTCACATGATTGTACTCACGGCTTCAGGATAAGCAGTTTGAAAGTGACTCAGCCAGGTACTGCGGATTACAGAACCCAATGTCGCCCAGGCCCCGAGCTTATCATGTATCATGCAGGTATCGGATCAGGAAAAATATTAAAATTCCTCTCCTGTGACCTGGGAGTTCATACCGTACGTGCCCTGAACAAACAATAAACCATTACAGCAGCATTTTATGCTAAATATAGTACTCGTTACCAGTTTTATGAGTGACAATAAACCAAAAGGAGAACTCAAAATTTCGTCTAATATTTTACACACTCTATGTACACATGAAGGTCACATCTTATCGATTGAACATCGTTGTACACCTTTTATTTTTGTTTCTTACCAATTCAAACCGAGCATACAGGTTCACGGGTAAACCAACTGAATTTGCTGTTACACATCAATCTTGTAAGATTAGGTGCAAGGTGAGCAACAATGAACAGGGAGTACCAGCATTTTGTTACAAGTTGGCCGGTTGATTTTGAGAATTTCCAAATGGAGTTTCAAGATTTAGGCTAAAATTCTTAATAAATATGCAGGTATCACGGGGTAAGGATGTTAACCGGATGACCTCTGAAAGCTTCCCGGACTGTGGTGGGCAAGAAGTGGGGTTGTTGAAATCAGTTTCATGGAATGAGACAACATAGAATCAGAGAGATTCCCAAATACCTGGGTGGTCAGGGCAAGTAAAGAACTCCGAATCTTCAATTGTTAGAAAAATGAAAAACAATTATAACCAAGGGCAAGATTCTCATGAAATTTGTCCCACAAGTGATCACTCTTGCCATTACCAAGAGGGCATACCAAACAGACATTTTTATTCACAATAACCCCACTAGGAGGAGATTCATTTGGTGATTTAATATTATTTGTTTCATACTACGCAAAGCCATCAATAGTCATGTTGTATGACTGAGCGTAACCTCAATTCCGTTAAAATGGCGTTATTCCTCTAAAATGGCGCTTTTTGGGGTGCTTAAAATGAAAAGAATGATGCTGGTTTTTGTCGAGTTTTGACATGATAGGGCAAATACTTCTGAACGGCCGTTCAGAAATAACAATGATTCTGAACGGCCGTTCAGAAATATTGCCCTTTTACTGTGTCCAAAGGTCAAAAACCATAAAAAAAGTGTGATATTATGGAAATTTTGGTGATATTACGGACTACATGTGTGATATTAATAAACATGCTATTTTGTAGGCATAAATACTTTTGAGCTTCAGTTCAAAAAATATGCTTGTAAAATGGCACGTTTGCACAATATGGCACTTTAGCTCGGCTAAAATGGCACATGGAATAGTGCCATTTTAATGGATTTGAGGGTTGAGTGCCTTTTCTTTATGTTGTTGCATATCTGCACTTGTACCATAACTTTTCACTTGGCTCACGTGCAATTGCAAGCCTATGTTTGTTTGCTTTATTATTCTGAGTTCATTTCTAATTTTCAAAACATAAAGATAAGTTCTCAATCATAAAACTCATGTTCTTCTCTACTCATGTAAATATGGGTGTACGTGTGTCATAAGATTGAGATGTTGAATGAATATGTTCCCATAACCTGTTACAGTGGTAATTACGTTAACCCCTAGAGATCCTTGATACAAAATTGTCTAAATTATCACAAAGGACCTCTTCTACTAAAAATCAATCTAAGAATAAATTAGAAGATCCAACCGTAGGATCTTGAAATTAACTTGACCCTTTACTCTTGTGACAAAGTTGAACCGTTAATTTTTCTCTGCTTTTGAGATTATAATGGTCAAAGTTGGCTGAATTTTTTTCCCTGTAGAAATCCCTAAAAAATCATTTTGGCTCTCTTGGATCTTCACGAGATGATTTTTGTAACATGTTACTAGCAATGTTCTAATAAAGAAATGTTTTCAAAGCATGATACGAGTAATATGGGCTTTGAAAGGCAAGAATTACTATCAAGGTGCATAGTAAAAAAAACATGTTCTTGAGTAGTGTTGTATTAGGGTTTCAATGATGATGGATGATGTGCATGGTTGTTGCCACATGCCGCGGACGTAAAGGAAACAAGCTCGAGCTGCCCCCCAATAAATGAGGCCGGGGTGATGCGGAGCCACAAGCGGCGCAAATGATAAGGATGATTGTAGGGCCGGGTGACCGGCAATGACAAGGTGCATTATGGTTGCTCACTTGTCACCATGCAGTTGTACAAAGGACCAACTCTCTTGTGTTTATGATTACACCCTCCATGCTCATCATCCAACCTCTTAGAGCATGAGCATGCCGGAGAGTGGAGCCTTGTTTGGAGTGTGTATGAGGAATCCCAGCCCACTCACTATCCCTGTAACCCATCAAGAGGTGTAAATTCTGGGACGCCATAACTCCAAGTTATCCTGTGCTTTTATTCATATTTTTAGTGTCCCTGTTAACCCCTAACTCTCCTTGTTGCAAATTGGTCTAAGTCACAAAATTTGACCTTCCTTTAGATTCAGCTCAAAAAATCTCAATCTAAGCATTATTTGAAAGGATCAACCGTAAGATCTCAAAGTTCACTTGACATTCATGTCACATACCAAATTTGAACCGTTCATTCTTCCTCATTTGTGAGATTATAATGGTCAAAGTTGGCTTAGTTTTTCTCCTGCGGGACCCTCCGAAACCCGATTCGGGTTTTAAGGAGAGTTAGGGGTTAACAAATGGAAGAGTGTTGTGTGGGAGAGACTTTATCGGGAGAAAGAAATTTCTATTATAACTGGCTTGTGAGCAATTGTGATTGGTGAGCGGCGTATTCATCCGAGCATGTGTTCGTCTACTTCTAATACTTTTATACAAACGAAAGGAATTTGCACCAACCTAGATTTTCATAGTGCAAATTTAGTACGAAAATTCCTACAAAATATGTTGCCCAATACCAATATAGATTTGATGCACAAATTTAAGTACAAAATTACGAAAGTGTTATATATCAAATCTCATATTCAGCAGGACACACTCGGAGGTCACTTGGAGTAGTCTGGAAGGCTTTCACATGATTTAAGATATGTTTATTAGTAGTTAGGACTTATCAGGAAATTTCCTCAAGCGGAAAAACAAACAAGAAATATATCAATCCTATAACTGGGATGTGCTTAATGATCCTAAGAATGAGTTTGGAAGCTCATTTCATATTTGGAATTGAAAATGTACTTGTAATTAAAGCAAGAAGTAAGGGTAGTCAATGGTAGATGGTGTGTGAAGTACTTGAAACTTGGTAAATAATATACAAAAAAAATGTATTACTTACTGTGACATTGTAGAATACTCCATTGTGATACCAAAACATACTCTAGAGGACTCTTCTCATATCCGATTGTTTTTGAGATCACAATGAACTTTCAAACTTTTAAAAGAAATCTAGACGATTTACGAATTCAACAGTGAGGGGCACTTTTTCTATTGACTTTGAACATCACCTATGAACTCAAATTTCATGTGATTTTGAAACCGTAAAATGCGTTGCAATCATATTAAAGACTACTACATTTTTTATACAATTGTATACATCTATCAATGGAAATAATATAGAAAATTAAAGAAACTTCATACACTATCCACAAACAAGTGTTATCATTCTTTGCTTCAATTTGGACGCTCATTCTAGCACGCAAAGTTGCAATGAAGTTTGTTCTTTAGGTACTAGAGCTCATTTGTGATGCACAACTTCCCACACAATGTTTTGTATATACTACATTCCAAAAAAATTCTAAGAAGCAGAAAATAAAATTTGATAGTTCACCAAAAGTGACCAGAATCCCACTAACCGATTTTGGGATCAAAGGATTCTAGGGTTGACACTTTTGTGATGAAACACATCTACTGAGTCAACCATTTCCTAGTGTGGCAAAGATAGATAGAAACTCCAGTCCCTTTCTACTGTGGCAAACAAATATGTATAAAAAGCTGATGCCTACTGAGTATCTTTTCATATGACGTTGGAACAGATGGATACTTTTACTTTTGTGCCAAAGTTGAATCAAAAAGTAAAATGCAAATCCATTGATCTACAAAGTGAGAATAAGTTTGGAAGATGATAAATTTTACTTTAACAATTTGATTGTTGGCAATTCTAAGCCAAAAGATCTTTTCTTTATTATAATCATATGTGATACAATAATGTGGTATTTACCATCTAAGTAGAGCCTTTTACTAGGAAGATGTATAGCATATTTCCAATTAATAATTTGGATTTCCTCTAAATTCACTCATTGAAATACTAATCAATAATAACATAAGTTTCACTTTCTATGTCGTTTGAATCCGTGTCATCGGTCAACCATATTACACCATTTTGTAGTTGCTTAAGTTTATATTCATAGGATTGCCCTTTTGAACTTGGTTGCATGAGTTGATTCATTACATTTGGGGTAGACCTTTGATACTTTTGGCTAGACAATACAAGGCAAATTTATATGCGGGCTCTTTGTGTTTTGGAAGAAGTATTCTTCCTTTATTCTTTTGTAATGTGGGTTTATTCATCCTCCTCTTGATATGTCGTGGTTTTGTAGTCAAAGGGGCCATTGTGATGTAATTGCATGAAATGATGAAAATAGAGGAGGTGATGAAAATAGAGGAGGTGATGGAAATAAAGGAGGTGAGAATGATTGTGTGGATCAAAGCCTCTATTTATCCATGGAAGTAAAATTTGTTGAAAAGTAAAAGTTCTCAAAATATTAATGAACGAAGAAAATGGGTTGGAAAACATAAAAGTTGTTGAATTTGAAAGTAAAAGTTCTTGAAATGATTAAAGAACAAAGAAATGGGTTGGAAAACGTAAAAGTTGATGAAGTTGAAAAGTAAAAGATCTTACATGGATGAATGAAGAAGGGACCGGATAACGATTGAATGAATCATTGGTGTAACACAACAAATAAACAAGAATAGAGGTTGAGATGTGTCACAAGGTAAGAGAGATTGTAAGATTGTAACGTATTAGTATGCATAATATGCTACCTAATTTAATCATTTTCCACTTTAGAGTGGGAATTCTACCAACAAAGTTACTCTTATGCAAAATGACTGCAACTAGGAAGTTTTTTTTTTTTTAATCTTCATCCCCATATTACCCTTGCACCAAAAAGAAAAAAAGACTTCAAACACAATCCTTGGCTCAAATAATAACCTTATAATGGTGAAAACTACCCAAAAATTTACAATCGGAAATTTTTCAAAATTATAAACCCTTTGCACTCAAATCTACAACTTACCTAAAAAAAAACCTTTAATTTGGTCAAGATTTCTACTATGAAGACAAGACTTTAAATGGAATCATCCCAAGTAAACCCATTGATTTACGGTACCTAGCCTCCAACAAGTGATCGAACTCCAAAATCCCATACAACAAGTGATCAATTCAAAAATTTCAAAAGAGACCATAAAAGTGTGAGTTTGGCACAACATGATGTTGTCCCTTTCAAGATATAAATGTATGAAAGCTTCAACCGTGAATAAGCCCTTGGATGGTCACTTTTACAAGTTAGAGGCAGACGTTACGTAATACACCAGCCATTCCTTTTCCAAGCACTGGTCCCAGCCACTCTTGATAAGCATCAAACCTACCCGTACCCGGGCAATGGTTCGTGGCAGCTACCAAGGAGGCACCCTAGAATCCGTGAGGACCTCCCAAGGCCGTTCTTGATAATTTTGAATTCAAATTTGAGCTCTGCCACTTGAAGTTACTGTTGGAAGCCTACTCCTTGGCATTTAATGTCTATACATCAATAAATTAGGGGGCTCATTACCCCTCCTCCATCCTCCTTGGTAGCTGCTACGAATGCTTACCCCGTACCCGGGTAAGCGTTCGTAGCAACTACACTGAATTTGATAATTAGTGTTAGATACACTAATTTACATAAACATGTTATAAGTTTTTACTGTTGTTCAATAATTTTACCCACTATATTGGCCAAGATGGGGGTCCTTATATAGTATCAGAATCAATGCTCCTGGTAAAAAATTATAAACAAAAGTAAAAACTCAGAGCATTTTCAAATCTTTTAATAATCTAACACTAATTATCAAATTTAGTGTACCAAGGAAGATGGGGCATGGGTAAAAGGAGCCCCTTAGTTTTTACTGAATTGGTATGCCTTTAGAATAATTTGCCCATATCTGAATTCAAAATCATCAAAAACGGTCAGTGGGGGATCTCCACAGATACTAGGGTGCCTCCTTGGTAGCTACCACGAACCATTGCCTTTTGTAACTTACCCCCTTCTTGCGCGGGACCTTGGGTAACCTTGGGGGGCCCTGGACATTTTGATTTGAGGGTTTAGGCATATCCTTGGACTTAAGTTGTGGTCACCTACTAGTCACTCATGACATGGGTTCTCAAGGACTTGGCTGCCTCACATTTGTTACATTTCTCTTGTTGGGTCCCTCGGTTGTTGTCCATTTGGTGTGACCCTTTACACTAAATAGGTAGATTAGTGTTAGATCATCAGAAGATCTGAAAATACTATAAGTTTGTACTTTTGACCAAAAAAGAAACTTACCAAGTGTATTGATTTAAATACTATGTAAGAATCCCCATCTTAACCAATGTAGTTAGTAAATTTCTGATCACCAGTAAAACCTCATAACATGTTTATATAAATAAGTGTATAGTGCCTGTGCTTTTATAGCGCCTGCGCTTTTATAGTGCCTGGTGTTTTTTGAAAGAAACCACCAAGATAGATTTGTTCATATTACATGTGCACTAAAAACCCTTTCTCTTACATTCACAATTGGAGTGTTAACCAAGATTAACATTTATCCATCTATCACACTCCAAATGGGTGATATTACAGAGGGTGATAATAATTCCCCTATGGGGATAGAGTGACCGTAAAGATAATCATTAGAACCTTGCCACCTGGAAGTGCCACAAGGCAGCAAGTGCCCCAGATAAGGGGAGAATAGAAACATGGTTTTGAAGGACAAAAGGGCACGGAATTAGAGGAAACAAGTCGATAAGGAGAAATGGCAGGCTGAGGTGGCAATGCCAACTCATCACATTCCAGCCACGTCGGATGAGCCTCCAAATGGCGACGGCCGCATGCAGGCAGCCTGCTGTCGGTGCTGTCTGTACAGCCATTTATGACAAGAGATTAGTAAGTTACTAAATGTCAAAAGTGACCAAAATAGTCATATGGTAAAATAAAGAGAAAAGGCAATTGTGGTCAATTGATAGTATTTTGATAGTTTTTGGAGTCAACATGAACATAAAAGAGAAGGTTGTGTTGCAAATGTTTGGAATGTGTGTATATGAAGGCACAATGGTAAGAGTAGTGTGTTACTTTAACCCTTAAATTTCCTTGGTACAAAACAGTCTAAGTCACAAAATTGGACTTTTCTTTAGATTAAACTCAAAAAATCTCAATCTAAGCATTACTTAGAAAATTCAACCGTAGGATCTCAAAGTTCACTTGACATTCTTCTCACATACCAAATTTGAACCGTTCATCCTTCCTCATTTGTGAGATCATAATGGTCAAAGTTGGCTAAGTATTTCTCATGTGGTAACCTCCAAAACCCGTTTCAGGTTTTAAGGAAAGTTGGGGGTTAACTCAAAAGTGATATTGGTGGCATAAAATAATTGGAGTGTATTTCCAACTTCATTCCACTTCATCCGCTTCTTGCTTCATCCACTTCTAGTTTACTTTCCTTTGTTTTTATGTTTAAGTTTTGATATTATTTGATTTTACTCAATCATATATGGGATTGACTTGATCTTTCTCAATATGTATTGAGTTGGCTTCAATGTTTTTTGCAATTTCCGGCAGCATAGTTGAAGGGGTTAAATGTAATATTTTGCCTAAGATTTTTACAATTTTGCAAGGTGTATGTGGTAAAAATTGCAACGCCAAAATCCAATTTTAAGACTTTCGTTCTCTTGAATTTTTTTTTTAGGAAATCTTTTTAAGACCAAATCATTATTCAAGTTCTAAAGTGAGTTAAGTCGAAAAGGTTATCGATTTCACAAGGGTAGCCTCCAAAATTTCCAAAAAGAATTCTTACAATTTCTAGTAATTTCTAAATTATTCCTTGATCAAAATTAGGGATTTTAGAAATTTTCCATTTTTAATGAAAAATCAACAAATTGGCACCTGCTTGCTGTTCAATTTTTTCTCTAACCAAATATAACTAATGTAATGCATGTTTTACTATATTGTTGTTTTTCGACCTTCTTCTAGAATAAAATTTGCGTGAAGGTCCAAAAAGCGGGATGAGTCTCTAAAATTTTGCATGAGCGTACCCAACTTCATTTCCTACATGGAAAAGAATATGAGCAAAATGTTTGGAGTAGCATTCATCAAGTCTCCCTTGGCACCATTTAGACTATGTTTTTTCAATCAAAGCCCAAAAAAACTTTCAGCCAACTTTGGATGTTATGATTTTTTAACTTATAAGGATCCAGCTATTGATATTTTACTTGGTAATAGTGCAGGTAGTGAGGTAGAAGATGTTACGGTTGAAAATACAAGAAAAGTAAATAAAAATGAATCATACCTCAACTTGTACAAGGTGGTCAAAAGTTGGAGCTTTTGTTTTTGGAGGTCCAAGAAACGCTTGGATTTTTAGGAATTAATATATTAGTTAATTATTCTTTGATGATTTAGTTGTATCTATTTTGTTCATATTTGCTTGTTTGCATCACTATGCTTGATTTGCAGGAGTATACAACAATCATTTGCTTTTTTTTCCTATTATTAAGTTGATCTCATTTCATTAATAAAAATTCATAAGGCTTGATATCGATGTTCAATTTTTGATGAGTTTTATTTGCTCTTTGTGAGGATATCCAACTAAAAAAGAATGATGTTACCCATGAGTTTTTCCATGGATCATGCACAAAAGGTACATTGTCATTGAGACAAACGTAAGAATGAATCTTGAGTTATTTGATGATAATAGATAATGTGTTAACTTAGTTTGTTCAGTTCAGAAATAATTGGGTAATTGTTATCTATATGTAGGTTCAAATACTGCAATTGTCACGGTCATGTTTTATGTACATTTTACTTATTCAACTCAATGAGATTGAGAATAAGTTTACATCACCTCACATCCCAAGCACTTTAGGATCATCTGATAAAATATTATAATAAACTAGTAAGGTACATGTCGTCTTAACGGTAAAGCTCTTTATTGGTCTTTATATGGTACTTTCAAAAAAGTATCATGTGTCTACCATTTCCTCAAACAATATGATGTTTATGTTATATATATATATATATATATATATATATATATATATATATATATATATATATATATATATATATATATATATATATATATATATATACAACATAGTACTATTTAAAAATCCTTCCTACCCACCAGACCTTCCTACCCACCATACCTTTTTACCTACGAGACCTTTTTACCTCCCAAACCTTCCTACCTATTAAACCCTAAACCTTCCTACCAAACATACCAACCTACCATCTTACGAACTTACCAACCAACTTATCTACCTATCTTCTTTTATGTTTTTTGGATTATTTAAATTAAAATCAATTAAATTAAAATTATATATATATATATATATTTTTTTAAAAAATACACACGGACATATATAAAATTATCATGGAATGGTATACACGAGATACTTTTTAAAATACCATTTAAAGTGCTTCTCCATCGGAACGACGGGTACCTTACTATATAAAAATAATAAACATAATATGAGGAAATGGTAGACACAGGATAATTCTTTTAGTGTACCATATAAAGAGCTTTCCTTTCCGAATGACAGGTACATTGCTAGTATATATATATATATATGCCTTTTTTCTTTTTTCTTTTTTGAAACGCATAATCCAAAAAACCTTAAAAAAAGGTTGGTTGGTAGGTTGGTAAGTTGGTGGTTAGGAAGGATCGTTGTATGATAAATTATTATTATATATATATAGATTGCTATATATAATGCTATTTTTGAATTTCCGAAACTTTAGTTCAACTACATATTGAGTTTATTGGTTCTTAATGATAAAAACCTTAAATTTTTATTTGGGTTGGCATAAATCATATGCAAAGATAGACCTATTCTCTATGCTATGCTCAGATGACAAACATACTTACATGCCAGTTATGCTCACATGACAAAACACCAATATTGACCCCTCCACATGTGAACACTTTAAAACCAAAACTCAAAAACTAGTAAACTAAATACATATATTTTCAATAGAATAGATTGTAGTTGGTTTTGTGATTATTTCGACATCAACCACCATTCCTCTCACCAATGTGGGTGCTTGACGAGCCCTAGTGCTAGTTCTAATTCATAGGGATTTTATTTGTCTAGGCCTATTTTTGTTTTTTCCTAACCTCGTCCGGTTGGTATTTTCTATAACTTAGCTGAGGCTCGTCATGTTGTTTTTGTCTATCATTGTCTCATTCCTAAGTGATGGATGTTTTGTTGGGCACTACCTTTCATCCGTCGTTTTGACTTGTCATTCTTATGTTCCTAATTGACAAGAATTTATATATATTTATATATATATATATATTATATTATATATATATATTATATATATTATATATATATATTATATATATTTTTATTTTTTATTTTATTATTATTATTTTTTTTTATTTTTTTTGCTCGACAAAGCGTTGTCTTATACCTAATTAATTGAATCTTTGTTTACCTTGGCTTCTATTATCTCTTCTTATTACTTATCGATAAAAGTTTGTCTCGATTCACTTCGCTTGTGTTTGTCTTGTGCTTAATCAACCTAAGTTTTGTTTGACTTGATGTGCGATTGCCTTGTATTTCTAATGAGAAGATTTGTTCGGCTCGGCTTGTCACCGCATCGTTCCTATTTGGTGGAAGTTTTGTTAAGCTCGGCATGTTATCGTCCCCACCTATCATTGTCCATTTTCTAATTGATGAAATTTCTATTAGGCTTGGTTTGCCATCGTCGCAACATTCATCATTTTGTTTCTAATTGATAGAAGATTCTTTTTGGCTCGACCTGTCATTGTCTTATTCCTACTTGATGACAATTTTGTGCAACTCGGCTTATGATTGTCATGTCCCTATCCATAAAAGTTTTGGCAGGCTCCGCCTGTTGTGTCTTGGCTTGTGATTGCTTTGATCCCCAATTCCATTAAAATGGCGTTATGCCGCTAAAATGGCACACCTTAATTTTCTGAACTATAGTTCAAAAACCATGTGATATAACAGAATTTGAAGGTGATATTATGGAAACTGAGTGACAATGTATATAAAGGAGTGATATTTAAAAAAAAATTGTGATATAATATAATACACCACTCCTTGTGAGCGCATATGTAAGATTTGGTGTAACAAAATGGCACATAACATAGTGCCATCTTAACGGAATTGAGGGTTTTGTTTTTAATTGATTATAGTTCTTTCAGGCTTTGCCAACGATCTCCTCATTCCTAATTGCCTGGAATTTTGTCTGACTTGGCATGTCATGGTCAGGTTTATTCCATATTCATAAGGGGACCAATTTTACATCAAAATATAAGTGAAAAATTGAGAACAGTGAGAGCTACGAATAGATTCTGTTGGAAAAAAGCTCCTCGAGCTTGCTTGGGCGTTTGAGGGTTAAGAAATAAATAAGGTATAAGCACCCATAACCAGAAACACACCCATGACGGACAATTAGAGTTTCCCATAAACGCAAAATGGTTGTACCAAAAACGGTTTTTCATATCATAAAGTGTAAGGACCGTGATGGCTTTGTGGTGAGGAAGCTGCCAAAACATCAGCACCCATTTTTGATGGCTGAGAGTACTAGGCGTGATCATGTTCACATTAGAATATCCACTTATCGGTTATAGGTCCACAAAGTGTTGAATTTGTATTGCATTCAGGCTGAAATTTCATATTTATGTGAGTCGTAATTGTTGTAAGTGTTGTCGGTGGGTGAAGCTATATGATTACCATGGGCTGTCCTGTGGGCATATCATCAAGGGTAGGTCGAACGGACACTTTATTCACGCCAACCCTCACGGGTCTGGTGTTCTTCTTCTTCTTCTTTGCCATGGGCTCTGAACAACTTTTGCAGAAAAGAATTTGTAGTAATTCTAATATTACTTAATATATTTTTGAAAAATCCTCATTCTTCATGAACCTTATGTTACTACGCACCCAAAAATAATTCCTTATTGATAACCCAAGTTCCGATATGCTGAAATGCTTAACTTTTCGGTTACAGGTGCTTATACCTTTACATGAGTTCAAAATTGGCTGAAAAAAGAACCCCACCCTCCCAAACGGATGGCGATCTAATTAGAATATTCAGTGTAGGCGGCTGCACCAGATTCTCGGAAAGGAATTTCCCGAAACCCCAGTGTGAACACGACGCAGTAAAAGGTCCCGTTCACACGGGCAAACCCGTGGGGGATGCGTGGCAGTGGAGGTTGCGCCGCTAGCTTTCTTCCACCTCGCAGCTTCTGCGAGCTCCTCTTGCTTCCACCCCTGTTGCTTCGCCGCAATTCTGCCACCACCACACCACACCAATTGCTTCGTCTCGCATCCCCTCTCCCTCCCCTCTCCTCGCCCTCCTTCCAACAATTGTCCTCACCAATTTGCCCAATTCTTGCCCCTTCCGCTGCACCCCCTGTAGTTAACTCTCTAATTCCCGAAGCGGCAAAGGTACGTAATCCCCCGCAACATGCGTGCTTTCTTTTCTTAAGTAGCCGATTATTCTAAATTTGGATCACTCCCGTGCTGGTCGAGAATCTCAGCGTCTCAATTTCTCCTGTATCGTAGAATTTAGGTGTAATTCGAGAACTCTTTCTTGTGATCGTGGTTTAGAAGCTCGACGGTGTTGTTTTTCGGTTCCTACGTAGCACGTTCATGACTTTTTCTGGCGGAATTGTGTAGAATTGTTGAAATTCGATTAATTGCTTTATGTCTGTCCTTGTTATCTTGCAACGTTTTCTTATCGCAGTCGCTCGCACCTCTTGGTTTTGAAGGTTCTTACTTTTTTTGTTTGCTTATTTGGAGTTAAGCGATTGCGTTTTAATTTTAGGAAAGGCGTTGAGTATGGAGGAGATAGTAGGTCTTTTTGATATTATTATGTACTTTTACGCTTCGGTTGTGTCCGTGTGTGTGCAATTGTTCGGGCGTGAGTTATTCACTTGCTTGTGCGGTATATGAATCTTGCAGAGTATCACTTTGCAAGCGAGGAGTGGATGCATTTTAGTAGGCGAAATCGTTGGAGTTAGAACAACATGGACTCCAGAGAAGGTGAGTTCATGGAGCTTTGTTTGTTGTTTATTGAAGGGCATCGGGACACTCGAAGTTGTACTGTCCCTCTGCTGGAAAAGGCTTTTTAGGGTAACAAGAGCGGTAATTAATGTAATCGATCAATTACGTAGTTATTCTTGATAGGCTAATTTCTGTAGAAGTTGTTCTGCGATTTCTCGTGGCTTCTATCTCCCTGCAAATTTTCACGCCGTTTATGCTTGAAGAGACTTGTGCATGACGTCTCTTGAGATAGGAGACTGGAGTTTTCTTTCCTACAATTGGCTGGCACTGTTTTGGATTGCGTTTTTGTAGTCAATAGCAGTTGTAACGTATGGATTTGTGCTACAACCTAGCTTGTATACGGTAATGTTCTTGAATTTTGTGCATGGTTGTCAACCTTGTGGAGGGGGGGATAAGATGAGGTCCGTAATAGAGTGAGGGTCAGCCGATCAATTGCTGGTTTATAGGTCAAACTCAGGAGGATCCTGTAAGCCGTGTGCTGTAGAACCTTACTCTTGTTGAGCTCTGAATGAAACCTTATTTAGAATAGTTGTCTTGATCAAGTGAAATTCGTTGCTCTAAGCTGAAAGTCTGATATGAAATGCCCTAAGTTTGTCCTCTTGCTAGGGTAATTCTTCCCTTTCATGCAAGAGGTTTGTACTTGAGGATTGAACTAAATTGTTAAACAAAACTTCTCGTTTCTGTGAGCCAGGTCATTGTTGTTAAAGAAATCCTTGAGACGTAGTAAATCATGGGTTGATACGATGGAACACTGGAGAGGAAGAGTGGCTTTTAGTGACGATCATCAACAACTAAATGTTAGTCCTAGTTCACAAATTGGTGGTGTTGTTCTAAATTTTACCGATGCCGTGAATCGTGTCAGAATTCTGCCTTGTACGAACAAGAATGTCAGACTGCCTATTATGGACTTCGCTATCTAATCTTTTAGTTTGAGTCTCTGTCTTTGAGTTAGGTTGTTTACAGTTTGTATTTGTTCAGGGCAAATACATGACCTTCAGGCCGGGTACTACACATCGGAAGTTGGTGTGGACGGCAGTGATTTGGACTCCTTGGGAATGAAGAGGAAAGGTTTGCGTCAGAGTTCGTCGGGCTTATTCTGGGTCTCCGAAGATGATGAGATGGAGTCCGCTCCGCGTGATATGAAACACAGGTGGAAGAAGATGACGCAGAAAAGAATCACGGGCATGGATTGTGAGGACACCGTAGATGATAGTAAACAGGTTGATATGGTTGATTCGAAGTGGCAAGACTTGCCCATGGAGCTGCTAGTTCGAATCTTAGCACTCGGGGACGACAGGACAGTGGTGGTAGCAACTGGCGTGTGTACCGGTTGGCGAGACTCGATTTCTTCGGGCGTGACTGAGCTTTCGTTTGCATGGTAAGCGTTTGATTTCTTTATCTTTACTCATCAGCTGTTAATTGGGCGATTGTTTATTCAAATCAGCAAATGTGGGCGTTTCTACCGATGTTTGGGCGAGTGAAACATTGGGCGATTTTCAATTTCTTTTTTTTCTTTGACAGGTGCAAGCGAAGTGTGAGCAACCTGGTGCAATCTGTGGCACACAAATTTTCCCGCCTCAAAGATTGCAGCATTCGACGCTGTTCTTACCTCACTGACGACGCCATAAGAGCAGTTGGTGCTCACTGGCATGAGTTGAGATCTTTAGACTTGACGAATGGAACACGCTTGACAAACGTGTCGTTAATTGCTCTTGCCCATGGCTGCCCTTTGTTGGAGAAGCTGGACCTTAGTGGCTGCGTGGGCGTTTCTGAATCTGGACTTGTTGAACTGGCGCAGCACTGCAAGCACTTGCAGCATCTGAATCTTTGTGGTTGTGATAACGCCGGCTCCGATGCTGCTTTGGTGGTAAGGTCCCTAATCTCTAATCTGGTATCACATTAAATATTAAACGGTGCCATATATTCTGTATTTTCCATCTCTGATTAGCGCCTCAATCAGCACGTTACCGGCGAGAGATCAACTGTTGAAGGTCGCGCTCACAGATTCGTATGCTTGGCAGGCTTTAGCTCAAAATTGCAGTGGACTGCAGTACCTGAATGTAGGCTGGTGTGAGCAAATCACAGATGTGGGTGTGACCGCATTGGCACTTGGGTGCCGTGATTTACGATTCATTGACTTCTGTGGGTGTTTACAGATCACAGGTATGTCACTGCCCTAAGTTTGTTGATCACTTTGTTGATCACTTTTTCTGGTTGTACCAGCCATAGACAGACAGACCGAGACCTTAGCCTTTCCCACTAACACTGGGGAATTCCTTTGTCCGACAGATCAAAGTGTGATCGTTTTGGCCGAAAACTGTCTTCGATTACGAGTTCTCGGCTTTCATTGCTGCCGCAATATCACAGATGCGGCCATGTACTCGTTAGTGAACAGCAGCAAGCGCAGGGAAGCCCTACGAATCAACAAGCGGAGCAGCAGCGCAGGAAGCAACAGCAGAGTACGTGACCGCGCCGAGTATCCCAGCCGAGGCTCCTTCGCTTGTAGCAGCGCAGGTAGCTGCAGTGGCAGCAGTGGGAGCAGCTGCAATAGCAACGCCACTAGTGCATCCAAGGGTGGAGGGTTTGATACGTCCTACTTGAGGGATCCTGCAGGCCATGGCCTAGTGTCCCTCAACCTTAGTGGCTGCACGGCGCTGTCGGCCCAAGCTGTGCAGGCGTTGTGTGATGCCTTCCCACAGCTGCATACGTGTCCTGAGCGCAGGTCCGTCATCACGAGCGGATGCCTCAATCTCACCACCGTGCGTTGCATTTGTGTCATTGAAGCTCGTCGTGAGCGCTTGAATCGAGCTTCTCGTGGCATCGCCCAACCTTCCCACCATCCCAGGCTACTCCCCTTGTAAATCCTCTCTGCTTGCCTGCCCTCCCTCCCTTGTATCACTTCCCCCCTCCCCCTCCCCCTTCTCTTATACAGTTTGTATGATACCTCTTATTAGGCTTTGTCAATAAGGTTTTGTAGCCATAGTACATATCTATTTTGCTGTCCCGGTACTGTAGTAGGAGTAAACAAACCTCGTCCCATGAAGGTAAAGCGATCTGTTTTATGGTACCGTAAGTTACTGTGAGGAGGAAGTGAAGGAACATTCAGGCACTGCAACTTTGATATTTTTTATTTAAAGTGGCATGCTGCCAGGATCTGTTAATTTCATTTATTATGAGAGCCTCTATTTTAGACGGAATAGGAGAGGAGAGGGTTTCATCATGCAGGTTATGTTTGTCTTGAATGTTCACCTTTGGAAGGACTTGAAAGGCTTGAAATTGCCTGGAATGGTTCTGGAGTTGATCATCATGCCAATTTTGGAAAGAATCTTGCAACATGTTATCCCTTTTGTTTAACAATTTCAAAGCAATAGAACCGATTATTGTACAGTGGGATACACTTTGCTTACGAATTCCTCCTGAGTGGGAGTATTTGTGAAAAGTTTGAAAATTGATTGTGAGCTCAAGAATGATGAGAACTGAAATTCGTAAAGTGGGTTGGAATCACATGAGTATACTACAATACTATGATAAAATATCAATTCTTCTTTGTAATGCAATTTATCATATTACGATAACTTTATACACCATCCACCATTGACTGCTTCTACTTTTTTTTTTTGTTTGATATACATTTCAATTGCAAGTTTAAAATTAGCTTTGGAAGTTGTTCTTAAGGTACTTAGGCACATACTTAAATATCAAAAAGAATATCCTCTCTTGACTTTTTTGGTGATGAAGTGGTTTCTTATGAGTCTCTAATAAAAACTCAAAATGGAAACCGAATCTTCCTTTGAACTTGGCAAGAGTAATATAAGAATGTAAGCTAGGCATGAGAGTTATTACTCTAATAGCCTCTAACCATCCTCCAAGGATATTTGTTGTCTTTCAAAAACATATGTAACTGTGTAAAAGGCTTTCACATGTTTTGGGTAAAGTTTCTTGGTTAGTAGGACTTACTAAGAAATTTCTCCAAGTGAATATCAAATAAGAGGTATATCAATGATACCACAAATATGTGCGTAAGTACCTCAAGAACATCTTCTGAAGCTAATTTCAAACTTGCAATTAAATTGTATATTTTAATAAAACAAAAAGTAGTAGTCTATGGTAGATGATGTATGAAGTAATTGTAATATGGTAAATGACATTACAAGTACAAATTGATATTTTATCATAATATTTTAGTAAACTCTGATGTGATTTCAACCCACTTTACGGATTTCAATTCCAATCTTTTTTGAGCTCACAATGAATTGTGAAACTATTCACAAATACTCCCACTGGAGAGGAATTCGTAAGCAAACTGTACCCCACTGTACATGTACAGTGGGGGTTACACTTTGCTGACAAATTCTGGCCCTCAGCTCCTCAATTACAGGGCCAGAATTACAGCTAGAACATTATGGCATAAATTCTTGTGACAGTTTCATTAGTTTTTGCCTTTTGAAACATGTGGCATGTTTTACTATTCCAATCCCTTAGTTTGAATCAAGAGATTTTCTTTTTTGAATATCTTTTGCACAAGTGGGATCTTGGGATGATTTGCAACAACTTCTTAGTTGAAGGTTTTTTGATTCGATCATTTTGAATATTAGATTTGCAATGATGTTTTTATAATGAAAACGTGAAAAAATGAATGATCATTGAGGAGCTATATCTCCTTCATACATAGTTGAATTCAACTTTCTATTTTGGGATGGATTCCAGATAGAGTTGGGTTTAGTGGTAAAAACCTTGCTCTATTCAAAGGTATTTTGAAGATAAGGAATAGCTTTGAGTGCGGAAGGTCTGGTTTTGGACTATTTTTCCTTGTGAGATTTTTGATTAGGCATAGCTTTGAGCGCGGTCTAGTTTTGGACTACTTTTCCTTGTGATATTTTTGGCAATATTCACGGCTGCAAGGTTATTCTCTAAGCCAAGCCACTTACAAGGAATAACAAATCACGTAAAAGCTAATTTGGTATTTTATGAATATTTTTGTATATGGAAGTTTTCAAGATGAAATCCAACAACATTTTAGGTCGGATATTTATTATTTGAATAATGTAAGTATTGGATTTGCAATGATGTTTCTATATTCAACTTTTTGAAAAAAAAAACATGGTTTTTGAGAAGTTTGATCTCAATTTGTTTTGTTGGGTTGGACTATAATATGAGTCTTGTTACTGTGGTAGAAACCTTAAACTCATCCAAGGTGTGAAGAAGACATGGCATGCATTTGAGTGAAAATGGTCTACTTTTGAACGTTTTTACCTTTGTAAATTTTTGAGGCGAGTTTTGCCATTGCAAGGCTATTATTTGAGCCAAGGAAGTTTCTAAGAAATTTCTTTTAGGCAAAGATTTTTCTTGAGATGAAGATGGACATCTTTGTAGTTGGCGATCTTTTTGTTGTGGTAAGTCTATTGGTAGCAATTTCACTCCAAAGTGAAATGCTAAATTTTGTGCTATTTTTTGAGTGCCAATATGTAAAGTTCTCACAATCTATAAAGCCTCATGACTCAAAATTTGACCCACATGATGTACAATACGGTTATTACAAGATTTTACAATTGACGTCGAAAACTTACCTCTTTCCAATTATGACACTTTTTTGAGAATGTCACTTTCGTTACAAAAGAGTCAAACCATCCAAGGGTTAAGTGTCAAACCAAGAGATCCACAAGTGCAACACCATACTTTGCAAACAGAGTAATCCTACATCTCATGACTTCTTGTCTACGAAAGCAACTATCTACTCTTTTATGATCATCCGGTTTAGGTCCTCTCCCATACATTATCATCTGCCTACAACCCTCTTAAAACGCTAGTGTATCAACGCAAAATGCTCTACAGAGGGCACCAATATCACATGCTATGATGACACTAGGCTAAAAGTAAAGATGTAAATAAAATATACTATTGCAGAACAATATGGAAAACCAACCATGTAAGGACTGCGACAAAGTCAACAAAGTAAGGAGAGGTAGTAGACACAAGGGAAGTCATAAGAAATACTCGGTATATTTACACCTTCAGGAAGTCAGTCCACACCCTGTGCACAATGGCAACATGGCTATCACAAAACATAATCAAAATGTCATGATCGATGAACCATCATCTGTACGTTTACTTCCTGCTGCATTGGCCCCAGTGCAAAAATTGTTACAATCAAGACGAACGAGGAGCAAGGGGCCAACTGAAGCAGATGGTTGGGTTACTGTTCCACATAGAATCTTGCGTTCTTAACTCGTGCCAGCAACGTTTTTAAAAATCGGATTGAACTCACTCGTGCAGCAGCAGAAATTAAAATGGCGGCCGGCACTCGAACATTGGTAGAAAGAACCTCCATCCCTCAAACTCGTTCTTGAGGAATGACATAAACTTTTGTTGTTGTGGGAAGAAGTCGAACATATAATTAGAACGTAGCAGGAGCAGCACCACCGTTGTGGTCAAAAGGATGCTTGACCTGTAATGGAGCTGGCTGCTGTCTTTGTTGTTGTGAAGCCACATCCACATCTCTCATCATGTCGAAGCGGCCATTGCTTTGAGTCGCTTGGTATGCAAGCAGATTCGTGTAGTAGCCTACCCTCCCTGGTGACCCGTTCGGTCCAACCTGCAGAAGCCATAATTACCTGAACTTAGTACTCCTGATTACCACTGTAAGGTAGAGGTACCTAAAATGGTGGCAAATCGCCTTTTACCTACAATTGGAATTGTTGAATCTATACATATTCTTGTAGGGAGGTGCATTGCAAGGGAACTCCAGTGCAACAAAGCACATATGATAGGGAAAATGTGTGTAGAAGTTATGAAGAGCCAATTGAAAGTCTCATTGCAATGTACAGCAATCCGGAGCTGATTTTTAAGGTTTAAATTGTGCTTCCCCTTCCAGAGATCTCTGGCAATCGGAAGAGGTGGTCGATGTGAAGGTGACCTTCGAATAATGAGTCAACTGCCACAGGCGAAACCTGCTGAAATCCTTGAGCTGCTGTCCAACAGTACTCGATTTGTGTATAATTATTTTCTAACTCAGTCTCTCGTGATGGAATAATTATGCTATCGACACGAAATAATAATCCCCGCAACCATTTTATTTTTGGAAGATTTGGAGATTTCGGACGCTTTCAATGAGAAATGTGCATTTTTGAGAAGATGGGTTGTGTCCTGAAATGTCCCAGTTTTCCAAAAAAGTTTTGCAGAGAGTGGACTTGTGACAGGGTCGGCGTTCGTGTCAAAAACCGCAACAATTGCTTGCGGAATGGTGGTGGTGGTGCATCGAGAGCAAAGTTAAATCTAGGAAATTTAGAAGAAAGTTGTGCCGCAAAATGAGGGATCCACCAAGTCGAAGAGTGCATGTGGTCACGGTGAACATGGGTGGGCAGTGGATGAGGGGTGCATGTCCGAGTTTTGAGACGTTGGACAAAAACGCACACCTACGTAGTACGTAGGGCGTTCGGTGACCTACCCGCGCGCCAGTTTGCTGCGCGACAGTGCCAATGCCAGGTATTTCTGCCAATTCTCAGTTGATCTGATCGATGGGCATGCAGCCCATGCAGCCAATAATTATTTAGAACACCCGTTTTAGCACATTGCAGTCCTGACAGTTCACATTCGATGAGCATTGACTTGGGTACCTAAACATACTGATTGGTCAAGTTTCCAAAACTAAACTCTCAGATTTGGGATAATTACAAGGTCCTCTTGACTTTCATGACTTGTGGAGTATTCACGTTATGAATCATATGACCAATTATAGTGTCTGATGATTTCAATGAATCATAGAAGCAGAAATGACCATTATGAATATTTCTCTTAAGTCTAATATTAGTAGAAACCTTGGGCAAATATGTTAGTATTCATTATGGAATCAAAAGCCACACTAATAATTGACTCAAATTGTACGCTTTCCCTAATTTCAGACGTTACAAACTATGTAAGTAAAAATGAACGGTCCGCTCTATGAAAGTAACCAATCGTACTAGTCTGTTTCTACGATAAATTCGATTGTTTACGATCACTAATTTCAGATTTCAGATCGATTGTCTTCTGTTTTGAGCTATTACGAGGATAATTTCAGACTCAGTTTATGGGCATGCAGCCCATGCTAGCTTATTTGCAAAACAATTCACATGCATGCGACGAGCAGCCAGTTCGGTACTGATTAGTCAAGTTTTAAATAAAGAAAACTCTAAACCAGTTTCGGATAATTTCAGCTAAGTTCTCTTCACATTTATGATTTGTAGGATAATTATTGAGCTGATTGTGGGCATGCAGGCGACAACGCCCAAACTCGACAAGTTAGACTCTTTCTATTACCTGATAAGGTAGCGACACCCATTCCCGTGGCTTTAAGCTAATTATCATACTTCTGAATGAGGAGTATGAGAAATTATTATACCAGGGGAAGGCAATTAGATTTTAATCTGAAATGTATCGAAAAAGTCATGTTATTGGAAAATTTGTGTTCGTTCTTGATAATCAAAGTCAAAAATTGATTTGCACATTTTGACTGTGTCTAAATGGCCTTGATTCCGTGACTTGGAGAAGCAAATTCTACCACTATACCTTTACTGCATTTAGTAATATTTGTTCTCAACAAATGATCAAAGTCACTCAGATTGAGGTGCCCTGTATGCTGACGCAAATGGGTACAGTAACGGGAATGGGTGTCGCTACCTTAGCCTTATAAATGAAAGCCAAAGTTCAGCACGCGTACCTTAGTTACATGATCTGACCGTCAAACTTCCGATCGAGAATGATCCCCACATCCCAAGTTCATCGATCCTTGTCTGGACAAGATGTAATTGCAATTCTGCTCAAACAGACCTGTTAGTAGCGTTAGTACATTAGTTGTACAGTACATTCAAGCGTGAATGTGTTGCCACTTGACAATGAAACTGAATCGATCACTTCAAACACACCGACGTGTGGGAACGATGATTGTTATACAGCCTCACTCACTCGTGTAGTTGTATCATTACTAACCACAAAACAGATCATACACCGGGATCTATTGGACCCACTGCACGCTATACATGTGCAATTATATTTATGCTTCTACAAATACATTGTGATATGGTGTCACTGCAGAGCTTGACTTCAGGTGACTGTATGTCAAAGTTACAGATTCTTCTTCCAATCTCCAATTTCTGCTTGTTCAGGACGAGAAGACGATTTGTACTTGGCAAAGGGGGTTCTAGGACTCACCTCGCACGCACGATGATCTCAGAAAGTTGGAAACCCGGCGTAATAGATAGATGTTTCAGGAACGAGAGACTCACCGATCTGAACTCGTCTTGAGTTATTAGTACTACTTTGTTTGATCCGTCGACAGTCATCCTTCTGCAGCTTCTTTCTAGAATACAATTGCATGCATCAAAAGCTAGCCTCTGAACACTTGAATGTGCGCAGGCTGTAGATCCCTGCTTTCCGTGTCAAGATTAACAGCTAGCTAGCTTCCGAGTTCGGCTGATCGGGCCGTGTACCCGCTGCTCGATCGCAAGCGTTAGCAGCCCGTGTTTCTGAACTTGCCACTGATAGCCAATTGCTTACCAGATCCATTGAGAGGAGATTAGTACGCAGCAGCGTGACATTCTGAAGGTACGTACGTAGAACACCTCTTCTTCATCGACTAGCACTGTTGACTAGTCGTCCTGTAAGTATGGCTGCGAATCACCGACATCGTTGTCTCAGTATGGTACGACCATCAACCCCGTACACTAACATTGTGGATCCTTCCATTTACTTACTGTGAGTCGCAATCTGATGTTAGTATACCATAACCTGGTCCAACTGAAGGATACTTTCCCCAAGTGGTATCCACAACCTCTAACGCGCACTATCAACATAAACAATCGGCCAATGCTAATTCCTCATTCGAGTTATGAAAACTAATGGAAGCTACTGGAATTCGGGTGGTACAGATCGCTTGGACCTAACTTCAGGAGCATTGTGTGACTTGAACACACGATTTCAGAAGCTACAAAAGGCCACACAACGATGGTATCCGTCAAATCCATGATAGTTACTGTGTTAGTAGTACGTGTGTACATTGTCTTCTCATTAGAACGAAGATCAGCTCGACAATGCAATGCAGAGTAAGAGGTGTGCTCCTCGTATCAAATGTTGCGCTCTACGGATCCACGATGTCATACGCAAGTGAACCCTCTACAGTAGTTACAGTAGTTAAATTGATGTTGACAGGGTTTTCATGGCGGCGTCAAACAATGACACTAGCACACTCGCTGTTGTCCTTGTTTATCGTGTCCATGATGGTAGTACTCTCGGCCATTTCCTCCGAATGATGATGATCATGAAAGTGCGTAGCAAATAGCCAGGTGTTGATCGATCACCAAGGCAGTGTGAGAGAGGGTAATTGGATGTCCGGACTCCGGATGCTTTCATTGGAGTAAGGTGGCAAAATCATCAACTATGGCGCACACTGTGAATCTCCGGTTCCACGCCACACAACTGAAGGTTGAATTGCTGCAACCTGGAGAACTGAAGTTACGGTTCATGAGCAAATATCAATATATGGTTACTCGCGTTATGCGATCCTCCTGTATGGTCACCGATCAACATCGACTTCTCAAGACCGTATCAATTATACAGGTTACTTACCCCATGCAGACAATGACGTTTGTGATCCTGACTGTCAAGTTCCGTCTGCTGTCACCAACTTCGTGATGTATCATGACCTGGTGCAAGTTAGGATACCGTTCTCTGGCTTCTTTGACAAAAGTAATCACTGCTAAATTCGTGTTCAAATTCAGCTCGCTAAAACTCAAGAGGTCTGGTGGTAAAAGACTGAGCATATTCAATTTCTTGGAGAGTAGCATCTGTCAGAATTGAGAAATTGGAAACCTCCAGACTGAGAGAGTCGCAGGCTCAAGAATCCACACCACAGTGACCACACGGAGCTACTTCTCACAAACCCAGGCTTCTGTCCGGAATAAGTTCCAATCTTTACATCATTCGGTTGGTTGACTCGGCAACGTCAACTTACAGGTTACTAGTTTATGTTCAAAAGAAATCCTACAGCACATTCAATTCATTCAAAATCAGAAGAATGTTAATAAGTAGAAAACATACATGACTTTAAATTCAGATGATAAATTGATAATCATATATGATTATGGGTGTTGACAATTAGGACGTGCCCATGCCAATTTCCTAGCAGTAGCTCCCACTCCAATTGTATTGGCCACCCTGCTCCAAAGTAGTCTCAAAAATAACTATTCACACTTCTTGCCTGCACCATTGAATCATCGTATTCTGAGACGGCTCTGTTGGAATTAAAAGACTCCTCCCACTGAACGAAAGCTTCTTCTGGGTTGTACACTAAGCTAGCCTGTGTGAGGAGTAGTATTAGAACCGCAATCCATCTTAAACCCTAAACCCCAACATGCATGGCACCTGGCTCCATACAGGTGGTACTTGCTGCAATTCCCGTCTTTAGCCAATACATATCGTATGTAGCGTAAGCCTGCGTGAGGAGCTTCTGAACAGGTCTAAGTACTGAAGCCCTCATGGTTTGATGCTGCTCAAGATTCAGTCCAATCCCATCACAATGGCTTGGATTGGGAGTCTGCTAAATCACCGGTTTCCTAGCTCATCACGCCTTGATCCACACACCGAGTGAGTAAGAAGCAACCCTCAATGACAGCAGTGACCCGTAAGTGACGAATTAATACTCACAAGCAGTCATGGGAGCACATTTGCACGTCTAATTCATTGCATTCTGAAGCGGCTTCAATGAAACAAACGACCCCTCTCTGTGAATGAGGGCCCCAACTTGTGGTTATGCAAATTGGGTTGTAGTCTGCGCCTGCATGTGAGGAGTTGGGTGCTTCGTTACTGGTCGCATGGAGAACGGGCATCAACTCAGATTCACTTGAAATGGCATTGAATGACATCGATGGATCTGCAATGCCTTCTCAAACGCTAAACCCCAAGTGTGATTCTTTTATCAGGTAGGACTTCAATAGCAATGTAACAGGGAACTTACAGATGTAACTATCCTTGAGCTCTTCTGAGTGCGTACTTGATTTGGATCCAAAGTAGACTGTAATCATGTATACAATCATGGAGTCATATTTGCAATCATCACAGTGCCACTCTACAGGTTTCATGCGCTATGCTGTTTCGATGCCACTCAATATTCTCTTGTTTGCGATAGGGGAAGGCGTGATTCTTTTTCATATCAGGCTCCCCGTACTTTATTTCTTTTCATTGTCTTCAACCTTCATGTCAAGTTCCTTCTTCAGATCTTCAAGCTCCTGGTACACAACAATCTATACGTTCCAGTGATGTCCATAGCCGCATGCATTCCACTCATATTCACAACCTTTCGCATTTCACTAGGACAAACTCATTCTGCATACGGCTATGGCTGCTCTGGCTTTGTCACGAGACTCGTCGATGCTAATCTCCGTCCACAGACGCATGTGGGTCCCTCAAATTGGAACTTGCTGCACCCTTTCTGGTTATGAATTCAGATTTACGCTCAAAATATGAAACATCTTCTCCTATTCTGAGGACGGTTACGTCTGTATTGATATCTTGAGGACCTTCGAGTTCAGGGTCATGCGAGTCTTGGAAACCATTGATATACGCGCACAACGGCTACCTGAAATTGAGTTAGAGCACGTCGATTGAATCAAACTGAGTGAATATTGTTAGTATCATACTATTACGAAGGAATGGCACTAAATGCAGGTAGCGTATGCTTTCGAACTCGAGTAACTAAGGCAAACTCACCCCGGCATGGGATTTACCTGTAAGTGAAGCAGGAAATTTCACAAGGATAAACCGTCCAACTTACGCTCCAACCAAGAGCACCAGCCTCTCGCCAAGACACTCTGTCTCATCCGGAGGAGATTTGGCAATCTCGCCACCTCGCTGCAGGTTACACCACTCGGAACCAGTCCCGGTCCAACAGTGCTCACCCTCGGCTCGCCACCACCACCTCGGCGCCACCACCACGATAGCTGAAGTGCTGCATTCAATTGATCTACTGGCTGTGATTGAAGAAAAGAGAAGAGTCATAGGGGAACTATGGTATTGAGAAAAATCACGCCGAGGAGTAAGTGCATTCATGACGAGCTGTAGCAATCGGCATCGCTGATGTGTACCAAGTGCACCGTCCATGTCATTCTACAAGTTTTATTACAAGCACCCCATCAAACTGATCGACGAGGTGTTACATCAAGCACGCACTCCCGATCAAAATTGAGCAAGGTTCTGCTCGATCAGCCTCAGTAGCGATGGATGCCGGGCTTTAGGTCCCACAAGGTGCTGCCGCGCACGCCGAACAATCTCTCCATCACGGCGCTTGTGATTCTGGGCACGAACATTTGGTTGGCCGTGAACAAGAACCCCGGGCTCTGCGAATTCAACGTGTTCAAGGTCATGGCCGTCTCGTTGCCCACATTGAGCGGAAGGTGCGACAGCGCACGCAGGAAGTCGCCCACCTCCAGAGTCGACGCACACAGCACGTTGTCCTCGCTCATGAACCCCGTGCACACGCTGCCCTTGAGCGAAAAGCTTCTCGGACGCGCGCGGGTGCGTGTGTTAAGGAATATCGCCGCCCACTGCCAAATTGAGCCTGGTATGGCACATGCTCATGGTCTTCAGGCCCGGGAAATTGTGCACGGACGCCACGTACCGTCAATGTTCGAATGAATGGGAAGAGTACACTTCACACGGTGGTGTTCGAGAGATTAAAGCTGTCTTCTCGAGCGCCTAATTAATCTCATCCGGAAATCGCTTGCGCTTGGGCAAACACCTTCGGTCCAAGAACACCTTGATGATGCGCTTCAGCTTGCAACTTAATGTCATCGTGTCGTAAGAGCCAGTCAGGGAAGTTCAACCCTCTCTGATCCTCGCCACCTGCATGGGATGAAAAGATACGTAGCTGCCGCTTGAACAATGAGGCGAGCAACATAGCCACACCCACAACAATCCCCACTGCCAGCTTTGCTTGAGATCATTACTGCCACTACCGCCGGTCAACGAAGCTGATACAGTGTTGTCTGTGCTCAACCCTGGCGCTCGCGGCGCAAGTCCGCTGATACCTGGCTGGCGACGGACCATTAATTGCTGAATGAGCCCAAAGTTGACGAGGCTGCAATCACAGACCCCCTCAATATCAACTAGAGGAGTTTGACAGATCCTAACAATCGAAGCTCTCACTAATATGGTTTGGCAATTCATTTCAATAGGAAGTCGCATCAGTAGATACTACCTTGTGTGTGTGTGGCGCTTGTGGTGAAGCTCCTCTTCCACAATCCATTGTACAGCTCACTCGTTGATGCGTGACAACACACCAATTTGATCAAGCAAGGGTGGCCCTGGCTGCGTAACCGCAGTCTGATTCTACCACGACATGGACACTGAAAAGGATACAACAAAATTCGAGTATAAACTCACATTCACAGCAATCAAAATTTGAATAATCTTCCCGCCTAGGCAGCTCCGCCCTCCCGCTCAATCTGGTGCCGGCGTCGCTGTCAAGGCGCCGCATTCAAACCGCCGCCCCAGGCATACGTATTGATGCTTCTTCATGTATCTTATTTATTGGTGTAAGGGGAATCTTGTTTCTTACAATGCCACCCCAATTGATTCATTCTACTTTAGTAAATACTATAATCAATTTGGTAGTCTAGGTATGTTAAAATGGCACTTGAGTTAATGTCATTTCATTCAGATTGTCCATGTACTATTTTATGCGTATGTTTGATTAATGGGTACACTCAACTTAACTTTCCATAATTTCATGATTTGAGACAAGATTGCCGGGGTGCAAAAACCTTCTTGTCCTTTCAATCTTGAACCACATACTTTTGTCTAGATTTATACATACTTACAAACCAAAAAATGGGTACCGATTAATACCCATAATCAAAATATTGTACACAATCACTTGACTTTCACCACTTGAGTTAATTTGGAAAATCAAAATCTCAAGATTCTTTTTGTTTTTTTTTCTCTTGTATACCCCCATTGAATGTATGGAGTAATGCATTGACTGCCATCTGCAAATGATTCATTCCTAAGATTCCGCCATCTTGCTTGAATGAGTTCCCGCCAGGTCGATATCGTAGCGTATGTTTATACATTGATATACATATATGGATCTTGTGTACGGTATACCTCTTTATCTATTTTGCATGTACGACGGCTTCACTACTACTACAGGTACTTACTAATTATACAGCCACCAATACGGCGGCTACAAATTTTCATTGTTGTTTTTGAGTTTAATTACCCAATGATTGTATGACAACCGTCAAAGTGATGTATTCTCCACATCTTTGAAAATTTCCTACGATTGCGATACTATGTAAGGTGGGTCTCCTCACAATGTTTGACTTTCATCAGTCCGATTGATTTGGAAAATCATATCCCAAGATCTCAAAATTATTTTTGTTTTATTTCTCTTGTATACATTGTGTATGGAGTAATAAATGCACCACGTCGTGAGTTGGTGTCTTTGGTGCATTCCACTTACTAATTTGCATACGATTCATTCCTAGTTAGATTGGAATACCATGTTGCAAGCATCTTCATTGATTGACTTCCACCAATTGAATTAAGAAATTTAGAAATCAACCTTCAAAATTTCAACACATGCAAATGAATATCCGCATTGCTCATGATTCTTGTAAGTACAAAGGATAAAAAATATTAATATGTGTGGGATACAATGTTTTGATTAATGTTTTTTTTCATTTGAAGACCAATAATCTCTTGGGTTTGACTTTTAAATATAGAATTCTCAACAACATCCTTGTATTTATACTTCTTTGGTCATCACGTATTTTGATTTAATCACGGATAGATGTCAAAGTTTTCAAGTTCACACTATAGCTTTAAGAGAATGATTGACATTTTTGTGTTTGATATGCCTTAAGGAAAGTTTATGCATAATGTTTTTTATTAATGTCTTAAAAAGATGGAAAATATTACCCACTAGTTGAGTAATTGTTAGTTCACCCGTTACTTGATTGTTAATTCAACAATTTACAAGATAATGCTTGAATGCACAAAAAACCTCAATTGAAGACTTAAACAATTCTTTACTATCATCATGGATGATAACAACCAATCTAATGCATAGAATCATCACACTAATTATACTTAATAGTGTTGACCAAGTGTAAATGATAAAACCCCTTACTTCAATATCTCTTTAATTACCTAGTTTCTTTTGGTTAGGTCACGATGAATAAGGGTTGAATAAGAAACCAAATTGTTGGGTTATTGAACTAATGTCTCACATGTGTTCATGAAACAAATTAGACTTCTCATGTACCTCATACATTTGGGTGCTTGCAAGCAATAGGTTACAATTTTAGAGACTAAAATGTATCATGAGAGATTCTATTGTTCAAATGCAACAAAAGTTGTTGAGCTCACTCTTACATTCATGGATTGGGATTTATAGATTGTCACATTGAATTCTACTAATATTCTTCTTCTTTTGTCACATTAAAGCACAAATAGATAAATATGTACAGTATGCAATTCACACTTTGGTAGTTAACCTACCTTGGATACAAAGGACAGGTAAGGCCTTGATAGACAAGGGTATCAATACTAAATTGATTCAACTTCCAAAGTTCCCACATTGAATGTTTTTATACGGTAACAAGACGGAATCGAAGACTACAGTGTTAGTTTGGGACCAAGGGTAAACTTTTAAAATGAAATCATTTGAAACTGACTCTTAAAATGGCACCAAAGGCTCCTTGGAAATAAGTACAATCCCAAACCCAAAATCCAATTTATAAACCCTTAAGTAAACCCTTGAATGAATCAAATAAACACCTAAAGCCCCTTACTTAGTTTCATGATTACTGTTGGTACTAACACCATCCACGAGGCGGGATTATCAACATAATGAGCAGGTTGTTACAAATTGGGTTCTAAACTTTTGGTCCAAAATAAAAACTCTGAATAGTTTAGTTGAACTAAAAATAATTAAACAATTATGGATGCTGGTACACATTCCATAAGAAATCCCTCACTCACCATAAATAGTTAAACATTCATTTGAATACTATTAACTCTGTTAGTAAAGAATTGAATAACTTAATTGATTAATTGATCCTCAAAGAATCAGCACTCTGTCACCACTAAAAAGTAAGTTCCATAATTTGAACATATGTGAATCACCATTTCTACTTAATTGCTTTTCTGGAATGATGCATTGGATTCCTGACTGTTCAAATGCCCATACTGATAAAAAGCCAACAAAGAAAAAGAAAACCCACAAATCCATTAATACTGTAGTGACCCATTTTAGTGTGAGACAAACAATTAGCTCAAAAAGCTCCCAAAAGCTCCCAAAAGCTCCTCCCAAAAGCTCCCAAAAGCTCCCAAAAACACATACTAACAGACTGTTAGGGTTCATCTTAAAATTTGTCATATACAGTTTGTATGATACCTCTTATTAGGCTTTGTCAATAAGGTTTTGTAGCCATAGTACATATCTATTTTGCTGTCCCGGTACTGTAGTAGGAGTAAACAAACCTCGTCCCATGAAGGTAAAGCGATCTGTTTTATGGTACCGTAAGTTACTGTGAGGAGGAAGTGAAGGAACATTCAGGCACTGCAACTTTGATATTTTTTATTTAAAGTGGCATGCTGCCAGGATCTGTTAATTTCATTTATTATGAGAGCCTCTATTTTAGACGGAATAGGAGAGGAGAGGGTTTCATCATGCAGGTTATGTTTGTCTTGAATGTTCACCTTTGGAAGGACTTGAAAGGCTTGAAATTGCCTGGAATGGTTCTGGAGTTGATCATCATGCCAATTTTGGAAAGAATCTTGCAACATGTTATCCCTTTTGTTTAACAATTTCAAAGCAATAGAACCGATTATTGTACAGTGGGATACACTTTGCTTACGAATTCCTCCTGAGTGGGAGTATTTGTGAAAAGTTTGAAAATTGATTGTGAGCTCAAGAATGATGAGAACTGAAATTCGTAAAGTGGGTTGGAATCACATGAGTATACTACAATACTATGATAAAATATCAATTCTTCTTTGTAATGCAATTTATCATATTACGATAACTTTATACACCATCCACCATTGACTGCTTCTACTTTTTGTTTTTTGTTTGATATACATTTCAATTGCAAGTTTAAAATTAGCTTTGGAAGTTGTTCTTAAGGTACTTAGGCACATACTTAAATATCAAAAAGAATATCCTCTCTTGACTTTTTTTGGTGATGAAGTGGTTTCTTATGAGTCTCTAATAAAAACTCAAAATGGAAACTGAATCTTCCTTTGAACTTGGCAAGAGTAATATAAGAATGTAAGCTAGGCATGAGAGTTATTACTCTAATAGCCTCTAACCATCCTCCAAGGATATTTGTTGGTCTTTCAAAAACATATGTAACTGTGTAAAAGGCTTTCACATGTTTTGGGTAAAGTTTACTGGTTAGTAGGACTTACTAAGAAATTTCTCCAAGTGAATATCAAATAAGAGGTATATCAATGATACCACAAATATGTGCGTAAGTACCTCAAGAACATCTTCTGAAGCTAATTTCAAACTTGCAATTAAATTGTATATTTTAATAAAACAAAAAGTAGTAGTCTATGGTAGATGATGTATGAAGTAATTGTAATATGGTAAATGACATTACAAGTACAAATTGATATTTTATCATAATATTTTAGTAAACTCTGATGTGATTTCAACCCACTTTACGGATTTCAATTCCAATCTTTTTTGAGCTCACAATGAATTGTGAAACTATTCACAAATACTCCCACTGGAGAGGAATTCGTAAGCAAACTGTACCCCACTGTACATGTACAGTGGGGGGTTACACTTTGCTGACAAATTCTGGCCCTCAGCTCCTCAATTACAGGGCCAGAATTACAGCTAGAACATTATGGCATAAATTCTTGTGACAGTTTCATTAGTTTTTGCCTTTTGAAACATGTGGCATGTTTTACTATTCCAATCCCTTAGTTTGAATCAAGAGATTTTCTTTTTTGAATATCTTTTGCACAAGTGGGATCTTGGGATGATTTGCAACAACTTCTTAGTTGAAGGTTTTTTGATTCGATCATTTTGAATATTAGATTTGCAATGATGTTTTTATAATGAAAACGTGAAAAATGAATGATCATTGAGGAGCTATATCTCCTTCATACATAGTTGAATTCAACTTTCTATTTTGGGATGGATTCCAGATAGAGTTGGGTTTAGTGGTAAAAACCTTGCTCTATTCAAAGGTATTTTGAAGATAAGGCATAGCTTTGAGTGCGGAAGGTCTGGTTTTGGACTATTTTTCCTTGTGAGATTTTTGATTAGGCATAGCTTTGAGCGCGGTCTAGTTTTGGACTACTTTTCCTTGTGATATTTTTGGCAATATTCACGGCTGCAAGGTTATTCTCTAAGCCAAGCCACTTACAAGGAATAACAAATCACGTAAAAGCTAATTTGGTATTTTATGAATATTTTTGTATATGGAAGTTTTCAAGATGAAATCCAACAACATTTTAGGTCGGATATTTATTATTTGAATAATGTAAGTATTGGATTTGCAATGATGTTTCTATATTCAACTTTTTGAAAAAAAAAAAACATGGTTTTTGAGAAGTTTGATCTCAATTTGTTTTGTTGGGTTGGACTATAATATGAGTCTTATTCTTGTGGTAGAAACCTTAAACTCATCCAAGGTGTGAAGAAGACATGGCATGCATTTGAGTGAAAATGGTCTACTTTTGAACGTTTTTACCTTTGTAAATTTTTGAGGCAGTTTTTGCCATTGCAAGGCTATTATTTGAGCCAAGGAAGTTTCTAAGAAATTTCTTTTAGGCAAAGATTTTTACTGAGATGAAGATGGACATCTTTGTAGTTGGCGATCTTTTTGTTGTGGTAAGTCTATTGGTAGCAATTTCACTCCAAAGTGAAATGCTAAATTTTGTGCTATTTTTTGAGTGCCAATATGTAAAGTTCTCACAATCTATAAAGCCTCATGACTCAAAATTTGACCCACATGATGTACAATACGGTTATTACAAGATTTTACAATTGACGCCCGAAAACTTACCTCTTTCCAATTATGACACTTTTTTTGAGAATGTCACTTTCGTTACAAAAGAGTCAAACCATCCAAGGGTTAAGTGTCAAACCAAGAGATCCACAAGTGCAACACCATACTTTGCAAACAGAGTAATCCTACATCTCATGACTTCTTGTCTACGAAAGCAACTATCTACTCTTTTATGATCATCCGGTTTAGGTCCTCTCCCATACATTATCATCTGCCTACAACCCTCTTAAAACGCTAGTGTATCAACGCAAAATGCTCTACAGAGGGCACCAATATCACATGCTATGATGACACTAGGCTAAAAGTAAAGATGTAAATAAAATATACTATTGCAGAACAATATGGAAAACCAACCATGTAAGGACTGCGACAAAGTCAACAAAGTAAGGAGAGGTAGTAGACACAAGGGAAGTCATAAGAAATACTCGGTATATTTACACCTTCAGGAAGTCAGTCCACACCCTGTGCACAATGGCAACATGGCTATCACAAAACATAATCAAAATGTCATGATCGATGAACCATCATCTGTACGTTTACTTCCTGCTGCATTGGCCCCAGTGCAAAAATTGTTACAATCAAGACGAACGAGGAGCAAGGGGCCAACTGAAGCAGATGGTTGGGTTACTGTTCCACATAGAATCTTGCGTTCTTAACTCGTGCCAGCAACGTTTTTAAAAATCGGATTGAACTCACTCGTGCAGCAGCAGAAATTAAAATGGCGGCCGGCACTCGAACATTGGTAGAAAGAACCTCCATCCCTCAAACTCGTTCTTGAGGAATGACATAAACTTTTGTTGTTGTGGGAAGAAGTCGAACATATAATTAGAACGTAGCAGGAGCAGCACCACCGTTGTGGTCAAAAGGATGCTTGACCTGTAATGGAGCTGGCTGCTGTCTTTGTTGTTGTGAAGCCACATCCACATCTCTCATCATGTCGAAGCGGCCATTGCTTTGAGTCGCTTGGTATGCAAGCAGATTCGTGTAGTAGCCTACCCTCCCTGGTGACCCGTTCGGTCCAACCTGCAGAAGCCATAATTACCTGAACTTAGTACTCCTGATTACCACTGTAAGGTAGAGGTACCTAAAATGGTGGCAAATCGCCTTTTACCTACAATTGGAATTGTTGAATCTATACATATTCTTGTAGGGAGGTGCATTGCAAGGGAACTCCAGTGCAACAAAGCACATATGATAGGGAAAATGTGTGTAGAAGTTATGAAGAGCCAATTGAAAGTCTCATTGCAATGTACAGCAATCCGGAGCTGATTTTTAAGGTTTAAATTGTGCTTCCCCTTCCAGAGATCTCTGGCAATCGGAAGAGGTGGTCGATGTGAAGGTGACCTTCGAATAATGAGTCAACTGCCACAGGCGAAACCTGCTGAAATCCTTGAGCTGCTGTCCAACAGTACTCGATTTGTGTATAATTATTTTCTAACTCAGTCTCTCGTGATGGAATAATTATGCTATCGACACGAAATAATAATCCCCGCAACCATTTTATTTTTGGAAGATTTGGAGATTTCGGACGCTTTCAATGAGAAATGTGCATTTTTGAGAAGATGGGTTGTGTCCTGAAATGTCCCAGTTTTCCAAAAAAGTTTTGCAGAGAGTGGACTTGTGACAGGGTCGGCGTTCGTGTCAAAAACCGCAACAATTGCTTGCGGAATGGTGGTGGTGGTGCATCGAGAGCAAAGTTAAATCTAGGAAATTTAGAAGAAAGTTGTGCCGCAAAATGAGGGATCCACCAAGTCGAAGAGTGCATGTGGTCACGGTGAACATGGGTGGGCAGTGGATGAGGGGTGCATGTCCGAGTTTTGAGACGTTGGACAAAAACGCACACCTACGTAGTACGTAGGGCGTTCGGTGACCTACCCGCGCGCCAGTTTGCTGCGCGACAGTGCCAATGCCAGGTATTTCTGCCAATTCTCAGTTGATCTGATCGATGGGCATGCAGCCCATGCAGCCAATAATTATTTAGAACACCCGTTTTAGCACATTGCAGTCCTGACAGTTCACATTCGATGAGCATTGACTTGGGTACCTAAACATACTGATTGGTCAAGTTTCCAAAACTAAACTCTCAGATTTGGGATAATTACAAGGTCCTCTTGACTTTCATGACTTGTGGAGTATTCACGTTATGAATCATATGACCAATTATAGTGTCTGATGATTTCAATGAATCATAGAAGCAGAAATGACCATTATGAATATTTCTCTTAAGTCTAATATTAGTAGAAACCTTGGGCAAATATGTTAGTATTCATTATGGAATCAAAAGCCACACTAATAATTGACTCAAATTGTACGCTTTCCCTAATTTCAGACGTTACAAACTATGTAAGTAAAAATGAACGGTCCGCTCTATGAAAGTAACCAATCGTACTAGTCTGTTTCTACGATAAATTCGATTGTTTACGATCACTAATTTCAGATTTCAGATCGATTGTCTTCTGTTTTGAGCTATTACGAGGATAATTTCAGACTCAGTTTATGGGCATGCAGCCCATGCTAGCTTATTTGCAAAACAATTCACATGCATGCGACGAGCAGCCAGTTCGGTACTGATTAGTCAAGTTTTAAATAAAGAAAACTCTAAACCAGTTTCGGATAATTTCAGCTAAGTTCTCTTCACATTTATGATTTGTAGGATAATTATTGAGCTGATTGTGGGCATGCAGGCGACAACGCCCAAACTCGACAAGTTAGACTCTTTCTATTACCTGATAAGGTAGCGACACCCATTCCCGTGGCTTTAAGCTAATTATCATACTTCTGAATGAGGAGTATGAGAAATTATTATACCAGGGGAAAGGCAATTAGATTTTAATCTGAAATGTATCGAAAAAGTCATGTTATTGGAAAATTTGTGTTCGTTCTTGATAATCAAAGTCAAAAATTGATTTGCACATTTTGACTGTGTCTAAATGGCCTTGATTCCGTGACTTGGAGAAGCAAATTCTACCACTATACCTTTACTGCATTTAGTAATATTTGTTCTCAACAAATGATCAAAGTCACTCAGATTGAGGTGCCCTGTATGCTGACGCAAATGGGTACAGTAACGGGAATGGGTGTCGCTACCTTAGCCTTATAAATGAAAGCCAAAGTTCAGCACGCGTACCTTAGTTACATGATCTGACCGTCAAACTTCCGATCGAGAATGATCCCCACATCCCAAGTTCATCGATCCTTGTCTGGACAAGATGTAATTGCAATTCTGCTCAAACAGACCTGTTAGTAGCGTTAGTACATTAGTTGTACAGTACATTCAAGCGTGAATGTGTTGCCACTTGACAATGAAACTGAATCGATCACTTCAAACACACCGACGTGTGGGAACGATGATTGTTATACAGCCTCACTCACTCGTGTAGTTGTATCATTACTAACCACAAAACAGATCATACACCGGGATCTATTGGACCCACTGCACGCTATACATGTGCAATTATATTTATGCTTCTACAAATACATTGTGATATGGTGTCACTGCAGAGCTTGACTTCAGGTGACTGTATGTCAAAGTTACAGATTCTTCTTCCAATCTCCAATTTCTGCTTGTTCAGGACGAGAAGACGATTTGTACTTGGCAAAGGGGGTTCTAGGACTCACCTCGCACGCACGATGATCTCAGAAAGTTGGAAACCCGGCGTAATAGATAGATGTTTCAGGAACGAGAGACTCACCGATCTGAACTCGTCTTGAGTTATTAGTACTACTTTGTTTGATCCGTCGACAGTCATCCTTCTGCAGCTTCTTTCTAGAATACAATTGCATGCATCAAAAGCTAGCCTCTGAACACTTGAATGTGCGCAGGCTGTAGATCCCTGCTTTCCGTGTCAAGATTAACAGCTAGCTAGCTTCCGAGTTCGGCTGATCGGGCCGTGTACCCGCTGCTCGATCGCAAGCGTTAGCAGCCCGTGTTTCTGAACTTGCCACTGATAGCCAATTGCTTACCAGATCCATTGAGAGGAGATTAGTACGCAGCAGCGTGACATTCTGAAGGTACGTACGTAGAACACCTCTTCTTCATCGACTAGCACTGTTGACTAGTCGTCCTGTAAGTATGGCTGCGAATCACCGACATCGTTGTCTCAGTATGGTACGACCATCAACCCCGTACACTAACATTGTGGATCCTTCCATTTACTTACTGTGAGTCGCAATCTGATGTTAGTATACCATAACCTGGTCCAACTGAAGGATACTTTCCCAAGTGGTATCCACAACCTCTAACGCGCACTATCAACATAAACAATCGGCCAATGCTAATTCCTCATTCGAGTTATGAAAACTAATGGAAGCTACTGGAATTCGGGTGGTACAGATCGCTTGGACCTAACTTCAGGAGCATTGTGTGACTTGAACACACGATTTCAGAAGCTACAAAAGGCCACACAACGATGGTATCCGTCAAATCCATGATAGTTACTGTGTTAGTAGTACGTGTGTACATTGTCTTCTCATTAGAACGAAGATCAGCTCGACAATGCAATGCAGAGTAAGAGGTGTGCTCCTCGTATCAAATGTTGCGCTCTACGGATCCACGATGTCATACGCAAGTGAACCCTCTACAGTAGTTACAGTAGTTAAATTGATGTTGACAGGGTTTTCATGGCGGCGTCAAACAATGACACTAGCACACTCGCTGTTGTCCTTGTTTATCGTGTCCATGATGGTAGTACTCTCGGCCATTTCCTCCGAATGATGATGATCATGAAAGTGCGTAGCAAATAGCCAGGTGTTGATCGATCACCAAGGCAGTGTGAGAGAGGGTAATTGGATGTCCGGACTCCGGATGCTTTCATTGGAGTAAGGTGGCAAAATCATCAACTATGGCGCACACTGTGAATCTCCGGTTCCACGCCACACAACTGAAGGTTGAATTGCTGCAACCTGGAGAACTGAAGTTACGGTTCATGAGCAAATATCAATATATGGTTACTCGCGTTATGCGATCCTCCTGTATGGTCACCGATCAACATCGACTTCTCAAGACCGTATCAATTATACAGGTTACTTACCCCATGCAGACAATGACGTTTGTGATCCTGACTGTCAAGTTCCGTCTGCTGTCACCAACTTCGTGATGTATCATGACCTGGTGCAAGTTAGGATACCGTTCTCTGGCTTCTTTGACAAAAGTAATCACTGCTAAATTCGTGTTCAAATTCAGCTCGCTAAAACTCAAGAGGTCTGGTGGTAAAAGACTGAGCATATTCAATTTCTTGGAGAGTAGCATCTGTCAGAATTGAGAAATTGGAAACCTCCAGACTGAGAGAGTCGCAGGCTCAAGAATCCACACCACAGTGACCACACGGAGCTACTTCTCACAAACCCAGGCTTCTGTCCGGAATAAGTTCCAATCTTTACATCATTCGGTTGGTTGACTCGGCAACGTCAACTTACAGGTTACTAGTTTATGTTCAAAAGAAATCCTACAGCACATTCAATTCATTCAAAATCAGAAGAATGTTAATAAGTAGAAAACATACATGACTTTAAATTCAGATGATAAATTGATAATCATATATGATTATGGGTGTTGACAATTAGGACGTGCCCATGCCAATTTCCTAGCAGTAGCTCCCACTCCAATTGTATTGGCCACCCTGCTCCAAAGTAGTCTCAAAAATAACTATTCACACTTCTTGCCTGCACCATTGAATCATCGTATTCTGAGACGGCTCTGTTGGAATTAAAAGACTCCTCCCACTGAACGAAAGCTTCTTCTGGGTTGTACACTAAGCTAGCCTGTGTGAGGAGTAGTATTAGAACCGCAATCCATCTTAAACCCTAAACCCCAACATGCATGGCACCTGGCTCCATACAGGTGGTACTTGCTGCAATTCCCGTCTTTAGCCAATACATATCGTATGTAGCGTAAGCCTGCGTGAGGAGCTTCTGAACAGGTCTAAGTACTGAAGCCCTCATGGTTTGATGCTGCTCAAGATTCAGTCCAATCCCATCACAATGGCTTGGATTGGGAGTCTGCTAAATCACCGGTTTCCTAGCTCATCACGCCTTGATCCACACACCGAGTGAGTAAGAAGCAACCCTCAATGACAGCAGTGACCCGTAAGTGACGAATTAATACTCACAAGCAGTCATGGGAGCACATTTGCACGTCTAATTCATTGCATTCTGAAGCGGCTTCAATGGAAACAAACGACCCCTCTCTGTGAATGAGGGCCCCAACTTGTGGTTATGCAAATTGGGTTGTAGTCTGCGCCTGCATGTGAGGAGTTGGGTGCTTCGTTACTGGTCGCATGGAGAACGGGCATCAACTCAGATTCACTTGAAATGGCATTGAATGACATCGATGGATCTGCAATGCCTTCTCAAACGCTAAACCCCAAGTGTGATTCTTTTATCAGGTAGGACTTCAATAGCAATGTAACAGGGAACTTACAGATGTAACTATCCTTGAGCTCTTCTGAGTGCGTACTTGATTTGGATCCAAAGTAGACTGTAATCATGTATACAATCATGGAGTCATATTTGCAATCATCACAGTGCCACTCTACAGGTTTCATGCGCTATGCTGTTTCGATGCCACTCAATATTCTCTTGTTTGCGATAGGGGAAGGCGTGATTCTTTTTCATATCAGGCTCCCCGTACTTTATTTCTTTTCATTGTCTTCAACCTTCATGTCAAGTTCCTTCTTCAGATCTTCAAGCTCCTGGTACACAACAATCTATACGTTCCAGTGATGTCCATAGCCGCATGCATTCCACTCATATTCACAACCTTTCGCATTTCACTAGGACAAACTCATTCTGCATACGGCTATGGCTGCTCTGGCTTTGTCACGAGACTCGTCGATGCTAATCTCCGTCCACAGACGCATGTGGGTCCCTCAAATTGGAACTTGCTGCACCCTTTCTGGTTATGAATTCAGATTTACGCTCAAAATATGAAACATCTTCTCCTATTCTGAGGACGGTTACGTCTGTATTGATATCTTGAGGACCTTCGAGTTCAGGGTCATGCGAGTCTTGGAAACCATTGATATACGCGCACAACGGCTACCTGAAATTGAGTTAGAGCACGTCGATTGAATCAAACTGAGTGAATATTGTTAGTATCATACTATTACGAAGGAATGGCACTAAATGCAGGTAGCGTATGCTTTCGAACTCGAGTAACTAAGGCAAACTCACCCCGGCATGGGATTTACCTGTAAGTGAAGCAGGAAATTTCACAAGGATAAACCGTCCAACTTACGCTCCAACCAAGAGCACCAGCCTCTCGCCAAGACACTCTGTCTCATCCGGAGGAGATTTGGCAATCTCGCCACCTCGCTGCAGGTTACACCACTCGGAACCAGTCCCGGTCCAACAGTGCTCACCCTCGGCTCGCCACCACCACCTCGGCGCCACCACCACGATAGCTGAAGTGCTGCATTCAATTGATCTACTGGCTGTGATTGAAGAAAAGAGAAGAGTCATAGGGGAACTATGGTATTGAGAAAAATCACGCCGAGGAGTAAGTGCATTCATGACGAGCTGTAGCAATCGGCATCGCTGATGTGTACCAAGTGCACCGTCCATGTCATTCTACAAGTTTTATTACAAGCACCCCATCAAACTGATCGACGAGGTGTTACATCAAGCACGCACTCCCGATCAAAATTGAGCAAGGTTCTGCTCGATCAGCCTCAGTAGCGATGGATGCCGGGCTTTAGGTCCCACAAGGTGCTGCCGCGCACGCCGAACAATCTCTCCATCACGGCGCTTGTGATTCTGGGCACGAACATTTGGTTGGCCGTGAACAAGAACCCCGGGCTCTGCGAATTCAACGTGTTCAAGGTCATGGCCGTCTCGTTGCCCACATTGAGCGGAAGGTGCGACAGCGCACGCAGGAAGTCGCCCACCTCCAGAGTCGACGCACACAGCACGTTGTCCTCGCTCATGAACCCCGTGCACACGCTGCCCTTGAGCGAAAAGCTTCTCGGACGCGCGCGGGTGCGTGTGTTAAGGAATATCGCCGCCCACTGCCAAATTGAGCCTGGTATGGCACATGCTCATGGTCTTCAGGCCCGGGAAATTGTGCACGGACGCCACGTACCGTCAATGTTCGAATGAATGGGAAGAGTACACTTCACACGGTGGTGTTCGAGAGATTAAAGCTGTCTTCTCGAGCGCCTAATTAATCTCATCCGGAAATCGCTTGCGCTTGGGCAAACACCTTCGGTCCAAGAACACCTTGATGATGCGCTTCAGCTTGCAACTTAATGTCATCGTGTCGTAGAGCCAGTCACGGAAGTTCAACCCTCTCTCATCCTCGCCACCTGCATGGGATAAAAAAGATACGTAGGTGCCGCTTGAACAATCATGTGGCGAGCAACACAGCCACACCCACAACAATCCCTACTGCCAGCTTCGCTTCAAATCATTGCTGCCACTACCGCCGGTCAACGAAGCTGATACAGTGTTGCCTGGGCTCAAGCCTGGCGCTCGTGGCGCAAGTCCGCTGATACCTGGCTGGCGACGGACCATTGTTGAATGAGCCCAAAGTTGACGAGGCTGCAATCACAGACCACCTCAATATCAACTAGTGGAGTTTGACAGATCCTAACAATCGAAGCTCTCACTGATATGGTTCGGCAATTCATTTCAATAGGAAGTCGCATCAGTAGATACTACCTTGTGTGTGTGTGGCGCTTGTGGTGAAGCTCCTCTTCCACAATCCATTGTACAGCTCACTCGTTGATGCGTGACAACACACCAATTTGATCAAGCAAGGGTGGCCCTGGCTGCGTAACCGCAGTCTGATTCTACCACGACATGGACACTGAAAAGGATACAACAAAATTCGAGTATAAACTCACATTCACAGCAATCAAAATTTGAATAATCTTCCCGCCTAGGCAGCTCCGCCCTCCCGCTCAATCTGGTGCCGGCGTCGCTGTCAAGGCGCCGCATTCAAACCGCCGCCCCAGGCATACGTATTGATGCTTCTTCATGTATCTTATTTATTGGTGTAAGGGGAATCTTGTTTCTTACAATGCCACCCCAATTGATTCATTCTACTTTAGTAAATACTATAATCAATTTGGTAGTCTAGGTATGTTAAAATGGCACTTGAGTTAATGTCATTTCATTCAGATTGTCCATGTACTATTTTATGCGTATGTTTGATTAATGGGTACACTCAACTTAACTTTCCATAATTTCATGATTTGAGACAAGATTGCCGGGGTGCAAAAACCTTCTTGTCCTTTCAATCTTGAACCACATACTTTTGTCTAGATTTATACATACTTACAAACCAAAAAATGGGTACCGATTAATACCCATAATCAAAATATTGTACACAATCACTTGACTTTCACCACTTGAGTTAATTTGGAAAATCAAAATCTCAAGATTCTTTTTGTTTTTTTTCTCTTGTATACCCCCATTGAATGTATGGAGTAATGCATTGACTGCCATCTGCAAATGATTCATTCCTAAGATTCCGCCATCTTGCTTGAATGAGTTCCCGCCAGGTCGATATCGTAGCGTATGTTTATACATTGATATACATATATGGATCTTGTGTACGGTATACCTCTTTATCTATTTTGCATGTACGACGGCTTCACTACTACTACAGGTACTTACTAATTATACAGCCACCAATACGGCGGCTACAAATTTTCATTGTTGTTTTTGAGTTTAATTACCCAATGATTGTATGACAACCGTCAAAGTGATGTATTCTCCACATCTTTGAAAATTTCCTACGATTGCGATACTATGTAAGGTGGGTCTCCTCACAATGTTTGACTTTCATCAGTCCGATTGATTTGGAAAATCATATCCCAAGATCTCAAAATTATTTTTGTTTTATTTCTCTTGTATACATTGTGTATGGAGTAATAAATGCACCACGTCGGCAGTTGGTGTCTTTGGTGCATTCCACTTACTAATTTGCATACGATTCATTCCTAGTTAGATTGGAATACCATGTTGCAAGCATCTTCATTGATTGACTTCCACCAATTGAATTAAGAAATTTAGAAATCAACCTTCAAAATTTCAACACATGCAAATGAATATCCGCATTGCTCATGATTCTTGTAAGTACAAAGGATAAAAAATATTAATATGTGTGGGATACAATGTTTTGATTAATGTTTTTTTTCATTTGAAGACCAATAATCTCTTGGGTTTGACTTTTAAATATAGAATTCTCAACAACATCCTTGTATTTATACTTCTTTGGTCATCACGTATTTTGATTTAATCACGGATAGATGTCAAAGTTTTCAAGTTCACACTATAGCTTTAAGAGAATGATTGACATTTTTGTGTTTGATATGCCTTAAGGAAAGTTTATGCATAATGTTTTTATTAATGTCTTAAAAGATGGAAAATATTACCCACTAGTTGAGTAATTGTTAGTTCACCCGTTACTTGATTGTTAATTCAACAATTTACAAGATAATGCTTGAATGCACAAAAAACCTCAATTGAAGACTTAAACAATTCTTTACTATCATCATGGATGATAACAACCAATCTAATGCATAGAATCATCACACTAATTATACTTAATAGTGTTGACCAAGTGTAAATGATAAAACCCCTTACTTCAATATCTCTTTAATTACCTAGTTTCTTTTGGTTAGGTCACGATGAATAAGGGTTGAATAAGAAACCAAATTGTTGGGTTATTGAACTAATGTCTCACATGTGTTCATGAAACAAATTAGACTTCTCATGTACCTCATACATTTGGGTGCTTGCAAGCAATAGGTTACAATTTTAGAGACTAAAATGTATCATGAGAGATTCTATTGTTCAAATGCAACAAAAGTTGTTGAGCTCACTCTTACATTCATGGATTGGGATTTATAGATTGTCACATTGAATTCTACTAATATTCTTCTTCTTTTGTCACATTAAAGCACAAATAGATAAATATGTACAGTATGCAATTCACACTTTGGTAGTTAACCTACCTTGGATACAAAGGACAGGTAAGGCCTTGATAGACAAGGGTATCAATACTAAATTGATTCAACTTCCAAAGTTCCCACATTGAATGTTTTTATACGGTAACAAGACGGAATCGAAGACTACAGTGTTAGTTTGGGACCAAGGGTAAACTTTTAAAATGAAATCATTTGAAACTGACTCTTAAAATGGCACCAAAGGCTCCTTGGAAATAAGTACAATCCCAAACCCAAAATCCAATTTATAAACCCTTAAGTAAACCCTTGAATGAATCAAATAAACACCTAAAGCCCCTTACTTAGTTTCATGATTACTGTTGGTACTAACACCATCCACGAGGCGGGATTATCAACATAATGAGCAGGTTGTTACAAATTGGGTTCTAAACTTTTGGTCCAAAATAAAAACTCTGAATAGTTTAGTTGAACTAAAAATAATTAAACAATTATGGATGCTGGTACACATTCCATAAGAAATCCCTCACTCACCATAAATAGTTAAACATTCATTTGAATACTATTAACTCTGTTAGTAAAGAATTGAATAACTTAATTGATTAATTGATCCTCAAAGAATCAGCACTCTGTCACCACTAAAAAGTAAGTTCCATAATTTGAACATATGTGAATCACCATTTCTACTTAATTGCTTTTCTGGAATGATGCATTGGATTCCTGACTGTTCAAATGCCCATACTGATAAAAAGCCAACAAAGAAAAAGAAAACCCACAAATCCATTAATACTGTAGTGACCCATTTTAGTGTGAGACAAACAATTAGCTCAAAAAGCTCCCAAAAGCTCCCAAAAGCTCCTCCCAAAAGCTCCCAAAAGCTCCCAAAAACACATACTAACAGACTGTTAGGGGTTCATCTTAAAATTTGTCATATACAGTTTGTATGATACCTCTTATTAGGCTTTGTCAATAAGGTTTTGTAGCCATAGTACATATCTATTTTGCTGTCCCGGTACTGTAGTAGGAGTAAACAAACCTCGTCCCATGAAGGTAAAGCGATCTGTTTTATGGTACCGTAAGTTACTGTGAGGAGGAAGTGAAGGAACATTCAGGCACTGCAACTTTGATATTTTTTATTTAAAGTGGCATGCTGCCAGGATCTGTTAATTTCATTTATTATGAGAGCCTCTATTTTAGACGGAATAGGAGAGGAGAGGGTTTCATCATGCAGGTTATGTTTGTCTTGAATGTTCACCTTTGGAAGGACTTGAAAGGCTTGAAATTGCCTGGAATGGTTCTGGAGTTGATCATCATGCCAATTTTGGAAAGAATCTTGCAACATGTTATCCCTTTTGTTTAACAATTTCAAAGCAATAGAACCGATTATTGTACAGTGGGATACACTTTGCTTACGAATTCCTCCTGAGTGGGAGTATTTGTGAAAAGTTTGAAAATTGATTGTGAGCTCAAGAATGATGAGAACTGAAATTCGTAAAGTGGGTTGGAATCACATGAGTATACTACAATACTATGATAAAATATCAATTCTTCTTTGTAATGCAATTTATCATATTACGATAACTTTATACACCATCCACCATTGACTGCTTCTACTTTTTGTTTTTTGTTTGATATACATTTCAATTGCAAGTTTAAAATTAGCTTTGGAAGTTGTTCTTAAGGTACTTAGGCACATACTTAAATATCAAAAAGAATATCCTCTCTTGACTTTTTTTGGTGATGAAGTGGTTTCTTATGAGTCTCTAATAAAAACTCAAAATGGAAACTGAATCTTCCTTTGAACTTGGCAAGAGTAATATAAGAATGTAAGCTAGGCATGAGAGTTATTACTCTAATAGCCTCTAACCATCCTCCAAGGATATTTGTTGGTCTTTCAAAAACATATGTAATCGTGTAAAAGGCTTTCACATGTTTTGGGTAAAGTTTTCTTGGTTAGTAGGACTTACTAAGAAATTTCTCCAAGTGAATATCAAATAAGAGGTATATCAATGATACCACAAATATGTGCGTAAGTACCTCAAGAACATCTTCTGAAGCTAATTTCAAACTTGCAATTAAATTGTATATTTTAATAAAACAAAAAGTAGTAGTCTATGGTAGATGATGTATGAAGTAATTGTAATATGGTAAATGACATTACAAGTACAAATTGATATTTTATCATAATATTTTAGTAAACTCTGATGTGATTTCAACCCACTTTACGGATTTCAATTCCAATCTTTTTTTGAGCTCACAATGAATTGTGAAACTATTCACAAATACTCCCACTGGAGAGGAATTCGTAAGCAAACTGTACCCCACTGTACATGTACAGTGGGGGTTACACTTTGCTGACAAATTCTGGCCCTCAGCTCCTCAATTACAGGGCCAGAATTACAGCTAGAACATTATGGCATAAATTCTTGTGACAGTTTCATTAGTTTTTGCCTTTTGAAACATGTGGCATGTTTTACTATTCCAATCCCTTAGTTTGAATCAAGAGATTTTCTTTTTTGAATATCTTTTGCACAAGTGGGATCTTGGGATGATTTGCAACAACTTCTTAGTTGAAGGTTTTTTTGATTCGATCATTTTGAATATTAGATTTGCAATGATGTTTTTATAATGAAAACGTGAAAAAATGAATGATCATTGAGGAGCTATATCTCCTTCATACATAGTTGAATTCAACTTTCTATTTTGGGATGGATTCCAGATAGAGTTGGGTTTAGTGGTAAAAACCTTGCTCTATTCAAAGGTATTTTGAAGATAAGGCATAGCTTTGAGTGCGGAAGGTCTGGTTTTGGACTATTTTTCCTTGTGAGATTTTTGATTAGGCATAGCTTTGAGCGCGGTCTAGTTTTGGACTACTTTTCCTTGTGATATTTTTGGCAATATTCACGGCTGCAAGGTTATTCTCTAAGCCAAGCCACTTACAAGGAATAACAAATCACGTAAAAGCTAATTTGGTATTTTATGAATATTTTTGTATATGGAAGTTTTCAAGATGAAATCCAACAACATTTTAGGTCGGATATTTATTATTTGAATAATGTAAGTATTGGATTTGCAATGATGTTTCTATATTCAACTTTTTGAAAAAAAAAACATGGTTTTTGAGAAGTTTGATCTCAATTTGTTTTGTTGGGTTGGACTATAATATGAGTCTTGTTACTGTGGTAGAAACCTTAAACTCATCCAAGGTGTGAAGAAGACATGGCATGCATTTGAGTGAAAATGGTCTACTTTTGAACGTTTTTACCTTTGTAAATTTTTGAGGCAGTTTTTGCCATTGCAAGGCTATTATTTGAGCCAAGGAAGTTTCTAAGAAATTTCTTTTAGGCAAAGATTTTTACTGAGATGAAGATGGACATCTTTGTAGTTGGCGATCTTTTTGTTGTGGTAAGTCTATTGGTAGCAATTTCACTCCAAAGTGAAATGCTAAATTTTGTGCTATTTTTTGAGTGCCAATATGTAAAGTTCTCACAATCTATAAAGCCTCATGACTCAAAATTTGACCCACATGATGTACAATACGGTTATTACAAGATTTTACAATTGACGTCTGAAAACTTACCTCTTTCCAATTATGACACTTTTTTTGAGAATGTCACTTTCGTTACAAAAGAGTCAAACCATCCAAGGGTTAAGTGTCAAACCAAGAGATCCACAAGTGCAACACCATACTTTGCAAACAGAGTAATCCTACATCTCATGACTTCTTGTCTACGAAAGCAACTATCTACTCTTTTATGATCATCCGGTTTAGGTCCTCTCCCATACATTATCATCTGCCTACAACCCTCTTAAAACGCTAGTGTATCAACGCAAAATGCTCTACAGAGGGCACCAATATCACATGCTATGATGACACTAGGCTAAAAGTAAAGATGTAAATAAAATATACTATTGCAGAACAATATGGAAAACCAACCATGTAAGGACTGCGACAAAGTCAACAAAGTAAGGAGAGGTAGTAGACACAAGGGAAGTCATAAGAAATACTCGGTATATTTACACCTTCAGGAAGTCAGTCCACACCCTGTGCACAATGGCAACATGGCTATCACAAAACATAATCAAAATGTCATGATCGATGAACCATCATCTGTACGTTTACTTCCTGCTGCATTGGCCCCAGTGCAAAAATTGTTACAATCAAGACGAACGAGGAGCAAGGGGCCAACTGAAGCAGATGGTTGGGTTACTGTTCCACATAGAATCTTGCGTTCTTAACTCGTGCCAGCAACGTTTTTAAAAATCGGATTGAACTCACTCGTGCAGCAGCAGAAATTAAAATGGCGGCCGGCACTCGAACATTGGTAGAAAGAACCTCCATCCCTCAAACTCGTTCTTGAGGAATGACATAAACTTTTGTTGTTGTGGGAAGAAGTCGAACATATAATTAGAACGTAGCAGGAGCAGCACCACCGTTGTGGTCAAAAGGATGCTTGACCTGTAATGGAGCTGGCTGCTGTCTTTGTTGTTGTGAAGCCACATCCACATCTCTCATCATGTCGAAGCGGCCATTGCTTTGAGTCGCTTGGTATGCAAGCAGATTCGTGTAGTAGCCTACCCTCCCTGGTGACCCGTTCGGTCCAACCTGCAGAAGCCATAATTACCTGAACTTAGTACTCCTGATTACCACTGTAAGGTAGAGGTACCTAAAATGGTGGCAAATCGCCTTTTACCTACAATTGGAATTGTTGAATCTATACATATTCTTGTAGGGAGGTGCATTGCAAGGGAACTCCAGTGCAACAAAGCACATATGATAGGGAAAATGTGTGTAGAATTTATAAAGAGCCAAATTCTCATTGCAATGCATATACTCATCTATGAAGCAGTTCATACTTTATCGAGCAGGTACGCCCCCGAATTGGGTGGCTCTGACTTAACTACTATTGCGACTCACTTAACTGACCCTAGCTAATTAGACATTAACTAAGTTGGTGGAGATGATAATGGAGTAGAGAGAGTAACAGATAATTTAATGAAAGGTGGAAGGGTTTATCTTACATCTGCAACGCCTGCATTTGTTGGTGGTAGAGTAGCAGCAGCAAGGGCCGGAGCAGGTGCTAAATGATTATGCTGTGGTTGTTGAAGCTGTTGCCCCTGATGTTGCTGTTGCTGTATCCACTTTGGGTAGGGATCGAGTTCTGTCACTTCTTCACTATCTGAGGACCATGTCTGTGTAAGCATCGATGGGCGCTAGCTTTGAGCTACATCAAACAAAACCGAAATTCAGAAAGAACTGGAATCGCAAACTTTGCAGTACCGAGCAGAGATCAAGTCTCAAGAAACTCACCAATGCATGCCACTTCTTTGCAATTTTCCTCCGACTCTGGCCATTTCTCATCTTCTGGTTGTGGAAAAAATATTTGCTCTGCGTTTCGATGCACGAACAGAAATTAGTTTTAAGACACTTTGTGCTGTTCTGTACAGCAAAACATCCAAGCAAGCTAAAAGCTTTCTTCAAATACAAGGTTCAGGCACACACCATGTTCCGACTTCTCACCTCTTTGCCACTTCTTTGCAGCGCCCTTGATGCCCCATTCCTCTCCAAGCGTCAGCTGGTGATGATGATTGATCGCCTCTAATAACGACGGGAGCTCATCAACATTGGATATGAGAGTTTTGGCAGTGAATCCCATCTCCTTGATTTTGAGAACAGTTTCAGGTCGAAGCCCAAAACCTTCAAAGAACGTGTCTAGGTCTATGGAGGCCATCATGGAGCTCTGAAATCAACAAAATAAAATAAAAACTTCACCTTAGAATGCACCTTCACCACATTATTACTGTAGCAAAGAACTGCTGAAAACACCGAAAGCATCACAACAAACCTCTAAAAAATCCCTAACGCTTCTCCTTTCACCCATTGCATTTGCAACCCCTAGAAATCTAATTCTAGTGTAAAGCCAGCATTGGTCCTACAGATATATGTTGCAACTAGAAGTTACAAGGCTAGTGCACAGAGATTCAAAAGACAGTAAGACGTATCAATCAAAGCCCAGACTTAGCAACACGATTTCGCTCTTGACCACAATTCATCACCTTATCTCGAAAAAACGAAGATATATGGAAGGGGCTGAGACGGACCACCCTAAAATACTCCATAGTGATTCGAAACCTCAAAAACTGTTTTTTTCTAAACAAAAGCAGTCAGAGCCAAATTCAAGACTAAAAACTCGCTCTCTACAGAACCTAAACCTAAACAGCAATAGTCGAGCCTCATGCTCTGCAAAGATCTAAGGAATATCGAGCATCGCCTTAACTGATACCGAGAATCTGATCATTTTGCAACGTCCTTGAATTCCAGAGGACGAATCGTTAGCCATTCCAATTCCCCCAAAGCCAGAAAGGTATCGATTCGGTGCATGAGACGATTGAGAGAAAGAGCGTTAGGGTTTGACGTACCATGCGCAAGAGGAGTTCCTGCTGCGAGCCATGGCGGTCGCCTTTCCGGCCAGAGGTGAGCGCATGCTCGGCGCTTCCAGAGGAATGATCAGACGCCGACGAGGTCCCCCGTCGGTGGTTCGACGTCTTCAAGGGCTTGCGCTTCTTCTGAGTCTGCTCACGAGCCATCTCAATCAACCGAAGCTCCTCGCGAGCCTCGTCGGGGACCGTAGGGCAGCCCGTGACGCCCGCCTGCCGCTTGTTACCCAGCAAGTGCGCCCGGATGCGCATCGCATTTCCCTGAAACTCCTTGTCGCAGTGCAGACACCGCACCAACGTCGCCATGCCGTGCTTCTCCGGCTCCTTGAGCACGATCACATGGTTCCATTCCACTCCCTTCACCTTCACCATGATCCCCCCCTCCCTTGCTCCAAACTCTAATCAAACCCCACGCAAAACTCCTCCCGGAACCCTAAAATGCTCCAAATAGTCCAAATTTTGTGGCAAAAATTGCAAAATATGTGGCGATTTGAGGATGATGCTATGTGCTTGTTCCCATTCTAGAGGTCGTGAGCAAGTGCAATGATTTCATGACGACAAAAAAAAACAATGAAAGGCTAAAACCCCTCTTCGTCGTCTCCTTCGCTGGAGCAAGAGTGGACTACCTGTACTGTACAGTAAAAGAGTGTGGATGTGCTATTTCTTTCCCTTTCGCTTTTCATTCCCTTTTGGAAAGAGCAAATTGAGTTCAAAGAAAACAAGATGGAGTATAATCAATTTTGGGTTGTTCATGGTTTTGTCAATAATTTGGTCTTATATATGTTGTATTTCACTATTATTTTGGTATCTTACTAACTAAAAAAGGTGACCCTTTTATAGTCATACACTCCAAGAAGGTGTATGACTCTTTTAAGTTTTGAATATTTTGTGTTTCCATATGTTTTCAAGATGAACTTGTGCTACTTTCTTGTGAAAAAATCCTCCATCATTTTCAGCAAAAAAGGTTATTTCACAATATTGTGTTTACAATATTGTTTTATTATTATTTTGATGGAAAGTATCTTTGAACATTTTCTTGCATTCTTTTGTCAAATGAAGCTCCAAAATAATTGTAGTATGATTTGAGACAAGCATGATAGCACCGAATTGTACACAAGAGTTTATTGATTATTCATGTTCTGCATTATTTATTTGTTGCACATTTTTGTTTCAAAAACTAAGAAATTTTATTAATCAAAACCATCTATTGTATACACATTTGTTTTGAGATTCTACTCAATTGAGTATAAGCAAAAAATCCAAATGTTTTAACTTTTGGATTTCCTCTAACTTTTTACTTGAACCACAACCAACATCAAACTTTCGTTAATATCGAAAACCCTCCAACAATTATTGTTTCTACAGCTCTTCAATTTAGTCGCCTTACCCCTAAACGTCCTTGGGGAATTTTTAGCCAAAAACTCATTTTGTTTCAAAGTGTCATAAATAGAATGGAGAGAAGCTATTTTGACCTTAACCGAACCAACTTGTAATAACTTGTTGTATATCATGTGAATCAAAACTTGACTCATGAGACCTCATAGATTGTGAAATCATAAGAATTAAGGCCCAAAACAGGCTACAAATACCATCATCAAAATACTACCAACAAGAGATTTACAATCAAAATATCATCAACTATGAAATTGTTCATCTTCATCTCAAAAACACTCTTGTACAAAAAAAAAAAAAAAAAAAAAAAAAAAAAACTCATCAAAAAGATGTATTGGCTCAACTAATAGCCTTGTAATGGTGAAAACAAACCAAAAAATTTACAAAGGGAAAATAGTCTAAAGTCATACCCCTTACACTCACTTTTATGTTATATTTTCAATACTTTTTTGATTGGGTTAAGGTTTTTATCACTAAAACTAGAAAATTACTAGAATCCATCCAAAAATATGAAGTCAAAAATTTAACAGCAGATGAGGAAGATATAACTTCTCAAAAATCATCCATTTTTTCTTTTTTTTCACTGTGAATGCATCGTTGCAAATCTAATACCAAAGTTACTTGCTCAAAAAAAAAAACTATATAATTGTTGTGATGCATCTAAAGATCACAATCAAGTAAAGAAAAACCATGTAAAAATATTTAAAATCTTACATAATTGACTAACAATTGTAAAACATGCAAAATGTTTGAAAACCCAAAAACAAAAGTTGCATGCCTTTACTGAAATGCTTTCCATTCATTCATAATTTATTTTATGAGTTAGCCATTTTCACAACACAAACTAGATTTAATTTGTGACCCCATCCCACTGGGCTTTCAATTTAGGGTTGAATATAACGATTTTACCCTCAAACCAACACTTGAAATTCTTGACGTTTTCACCGTCAAAACAACACTTGGAATTCCAAGAAGAGTTGTTTCATAGACATATAAACATGCAAAAGATATACCTCTACAAACATGGCATTTCAATCGAAACATCCTACATCATTGGGTACAAGAAAACCACATCTAACAAATATCCATCCATGTCCATCCATACAATCACACACTATCAACATCATGTGGTTCATCGCTTCATGTTGGACGTGTGGACTTCACAGCCTCCCAAAAACACGAATCAAGCAGACGAATCACAGCATTGATATTTCCAACCCCAGTAACTCAAAAGTGTTAAGATTTACACGCACCTCATGTATTCAACTCCAGTAACTCATTTAAACAGTTTAAGCAGATTTGAGGTATTTAAATTCAACAGAAAATCCACCCTTGAGTCGACTCATTCATGCTAATTGTGACTATTTCTAATCTAAACTTTCTCCAATCGGGGTGGAGGTTTTTTACTTACTAGGACCTCTCCGAAAAAAATGTAGGTCCCAGGATCCAAACTTGGCACCATATTTACCACAACAAGCCTTTAAGCCCATTCTGCAGGCACCTGCGAGAAATTTGCCTATGTGAAAGTTAGTGCCAAGAGAGTTCGTAGAGGAAAATGTGCACCTCCCAAGATGGCGATGAACAACTGCACGGAACTACCGAAGTCTCACATTTGTAATAAAAAAAACTCATCTTGAAGAGCACAGAATGGCATCTTCAAACCTCGACTAGCAGATATTGAGGGCATAAGTTAACAAGCATTCAAATATCATAATTTACATGTCTATTGCCATCACATTCCTTGATATATTAGACCTCACTCAACAATTGTAGAATGTCCACTATCGCTAGACTACGAACATTCACTGGTAGTACGGGCCCATGTTTCGACGTTCTACAATTTCACACCACTGCTTAGAATCTCTTCCCCTCGGGGTAGATAGACACAGATATACATGCGGAAGTGGCACAGATTGTGATGATAGCCACAGAATACTGTACAGAAAAGATACAAGAAGCTCATCATCTTACATCTGTGACCCCTGGGTTTGGTGGTGGAGCGGTGAGGCTCGGCGGGGGTGCTAAATGATTGTGCGCTGGTTGCAGTTGTTGTTCTTGTTCCCCTTGCTGCTGCGGCGGCGGTTGCAGCTGTTGTTGCGGTTGTTGCTGCTGCCCCTGCTGTTGTTGTTGTTGATGTTGTTCTTGCTGCTGCTGATGTTGCATCCACTTTGGATAGGGGTCGAGCACTGTGACTTCTTCAGTGTCTGAGGATCATGTCTGTGGTATAAGCATCGATGGGCGCTAGCTTTGAGCTACATCAAACAAGAACGGAAATTTCAGAAAGAATTGGACACTGCAGAGTTTTCTGAGTAGCACCAAAGAGGGCAATTACTGTGGTGAAAAACTCATGCAGATGAAAGAGATCCTCAGAAATCTTACATGATGCAGAGATCGCTCACCCACAGTAACTGCAATCTTTGAGTTGTCCCTAGTACTGAGCAAAGATCAAGTCTGAAAAAACTCACCAATACAAGCCACTTCTTTACATGTATCCTCCGACTCCGGCCATTTCTCATCTTCTGGTTGTGAGAAAAATACTTGCTCTGCGTTTCAACACAAACACAAAATCTCAAAATCGTTCTATTAAAAGGTTCCTCCAAGTACACAGGAAATATATCCAAGGTCATAGGTCCAAAGCTAGAGCCTTGCTGTGAAATTCGAGTTAAGGAACATGACATTCGAAAAGGTATGCTTCGAGTTCTTACCTCTTTGCCACTTCTTTGCAGCGCCCTTGATGCCCCATTCCTCCCCGAGCGTCAGCTGGTGATGTTGGTTAATCGCCTCTAATAACGACGGGAGCTCATCAACATTCGACATGAGCGTTTTGGCTGTGAAGCCCATCTCCTTAATTTTGAGGACGGTTTCAGGTCGAAGTCCAAAACCTTCAAAGAACGTATCCAGGTCTATAGAGGCGATTATGGAGCTCTGAACCAGACAGACAATTTCACCTCTTAGGACGCTAAATTTTAGGGTTTGCTAACCGTCGCCATCACCACAAGAAACTTACTTCCTGCTGCTAAGTTTAATTACATAGTGCAGAAGGAACTAGTAACAAACTCCTGCAGAACCTAAAGGAGCAGAAGTCTCAAGAGAACCTTCCTCAACGAATGCATGATTTTCTCAAACCCTGTTAATATGCAACTTAGCCGTGAGTTGTTTACATATTTCAATAAAGAAGCAATGAAATTCATCAGTTTGTATGTCAAGGTCCTTCAGAGGTGAGCAAAAATTAACCTCACTCCATAATTAAAAAGCGGCAAGACAAAATCAAGGCAGCTCGAACGTTCTGCGAATGATCCAGAAAGGCGCCGTTTTACATTTCAAATCGGTAAGATGAGATTTCTGTATGATTGCGGAAAGTGAGGGAGAGGAAGCGAGAAAAGAGAATGCTTGTGTAGTACCATGCGCAAGAGGAGTTCATGCTGCGAGCTGGTCCGGTCGCCCTTACGGCCCAATGTGAGCGCATTTTTACCATCGAAATGCTCCGCGCTACCGGACGAATGGTCGGACGCCGTCCCCCTTCCCGTGCCTCGCATCGTCGTCTTCAAGGGCTTGCGCTTCTTCTGCGTCTGCTCACGGGCCATCTCAATCAACCGAAGCTCCTCGCGAGCCTCGTCGGGGACCGTAGGACAGCCCGTGACGCCCGCTTGCCGTTTAGTCCCCAACAAGTGCGCCCGGATGCGCATCGCATTTCCCTGAAACTCCTTGTCGCAGTGCAAGCACCGCACTAAAGTCGCCATTCCGTGCTTCTCCGGCTCCTTGAGCACGATCACATGGTTCCACTCCACGCCCTTCACCTTCACCATCTCCCCTCCCTACTACCTCAATCAAACCCTAATCAAACCCCAACACCAGCAAGCGAGCTTCGATTCCTGCAAATCACCAACAATTGTTCTCTTTCTCTAGTCCGAGGAGCACGAAAAGCTGTAACCAATTCCCTCTCAAAACCCTAAATCATCAATTTTGCTGCGACACGTTTGAGAAGAGAAAGATGCTGCGATGGTTATCGATTGTAAGCAAGTGTGATTTTCCGTGCGATGCTAATTTTCACCGACGGGCGACAACGGAATCTCTAAAATCTAAAATTGAAACCCTCCTTTCGGTTGTTGCTGGAGCTCTTCCCTCTTTTCGTCCATAACCGGCAGCCCAGCGAATCTCGATGATGTCTGCGTGACCATCGGCAAAGTTTATATACCGGCGGAACACGACCATCGAGGCGCTGCATACAGCACTGGAAATAGCTCGGCACAATACACTTAACCCTACATGCCGAATGTAGAAAAACTACATTTCGACGGCATCAATTTTGAATAGCCATAACTTTGAATAGTCATAACTTTTCCATCCAAGGTTTGTTAATCATATGGGTTATGTCCCAAATTAAGTCTAGTTTGTGTGATAAAATTGCAGAGCCTTCCAAGAAGATACAAAGTGATGGTATACATTTTTGTTAGTACAACTCTTGTTTTTGGGTTTTCGAGCATGGGGCTTATTTTGCCATTGCAATTCAATCATGTAAAATCAAGAATAGATTTTCATGAGTTTTTATTCATGATCATGATGTTACGGTGATTCTTAACCCTTTCATGACCAATCAACCAAATATGGTCGCTGAAGTGTGGTTATTCCATGATTGAGTAGAATATGTGTAGAAATAGCAAAATGTTAGAGAACAACGCCGGAAGAGGAGTGTGTGTTGGATCTACTACACAAGACAACGATGCATTTGGACTCGTACTCCACCTGGTAGAGCTGTCTACACATGGTGATGAGTATGAGATAAGGTAGCTGGTCTGGAAAGAAGTGAGAAAGATTAAGGAAATACGACTGTCGAGGACACATAACACCAATTCTAAGGGTCCCTTGGGAACATGGGAACATGGGGAGTACTACTCAATTGGCTCCGTCGACAAAAGAAGAGTTGATTTCTTTTGGCAACCCAACACCGTCTATCAAAGCGTATAAGTTTGTACAACCTGAAATCCTCCCCAAAAAGAATCAACCAGATGTTGTTTGCACACTGATTCTACGCCAAGGCTCGACATTTCATGAATGTGACCATGTCTGATTTTTCAATCTGGCCATATTTGCTACGATATCCCATGTATTTCTTGTAAGCTACCGTATACAAGAAACAGGGTTCTTGGTCTCTTTTCACAATTTCAAATTCATAAATGCTTGAAATGCAACGCTCATGGTGTTATTGGATAGATCTTCAAACTCTCTACAATATTGACCACGTGTGTTTTGCCCAAATGTGGATATCCTGGTCTCTAATCCTAGTAAAAAGCTTCGAGGTCATGTATACGCTATATACTACACTTGACTCGGAACATCATAATACTCTAGTTCATACGGTATATCTGACCCATGTTTGGCCATTAGCATGCATATGAAGTTCACTACACATTTATACGGTCGGATCTTAATTTTGACCCTTCATTTGTTCGATGCACTCCAAAATACATCCAGACACCTCAAAAAAACCTCGACTTCGAAAACAGGAGTGGTCATGAAAGGGTTAACCCTTAGGCGTCCCTATTTATTTTTAGACAAAAAACACATTTTCATAATAAGTGTTATAGATGAAAATGAATGTAACTTATAGTAAACTTATTGTAAATCATATGGACCAAACCTTAGCCTGCATGAATATTATGAATTTTGACAACAACATACATCTGCATAGACTGGATCACCTAGAGAATCTTCTGAAGCTGTGAATATTAGCTCCTCCATTGTTTTTCAAGACAAAACACTATAATTTAACGGACAATATCCAAGAAATTTTCACATATGCTTAAATTCCATGAGAAAAAACAAACTAATCATGCACAAAAAAATCCAAAGCCGATAGGCTTTACCTTTTGCATATAGGAATGGCTAACTTTCCCACAACCTCTTACAAAATCTACCATTTCCTTCCATACATAGTGTTATACTTCTCTAACAATGCTTTCTCCGAGAGCCTAAAGCCATTGCAGTAGAAGTTGTGTTGTTATGTAGTGAAAAACTTTAATGCAAGAACTCCCCCCTCCGTTTGAAGCTCTTCGCCGGACCAAGACTGCTTTGATTAACGTCCGGTTAGAAGAAATATTTGACATGGAGAGACCTTTGTTAATTGATGTTTATAGTTTTAGTACAACTTAGGTTAGAAGAAGGCGTTGCAGCAGAAGCTGCTGACTCTCTAGCCAGCTAGGAGCAGTAGGAAGAGACGTGTTGTTATATTTGCGACGCACTACGCATAGAGAGGAGGGAGCGCCTGAATAAGTGGACAAGGAAGCGAGGGCCCACTACCTTTTTTACAAGCTTTTCTTTATACTTTTTCAATTATTTTTATCTTTTAGGTAATTGGAGGCTCTCCGCTTCCCTTGTGGAGAGTGGGTATTCATAGATACATATTCTATTATAGTTTAGAAAGTAAAACCTCCAAATCTCTATCATCAAAACTACTCGTAATTCATTGGCAATTCCTTGCTCTCACAAACCATGAATAGATTCAAAAGAAGTCGTTGTATACAGAAAGATAAAGTTGTTTACTTTGCAAATGGTTGACCTTGATAATGTATTGAAGAATCTAAATGTAAAACCCTCGTAGCTACTAAACAAAGCGCTTATATACATGAGGAAGGCAAAAAAGTTCCTCAACTTCGACGACTATTGTGTTGCACACGTTGCCTCTTCTCGTAGCTCCCTCCTTGCCTAAGTGCCTCACGATCGTCAAGTCGCCTAATTGAAGACGCGGTGGCCGCTGCTGGACAGGGCGCCTATGGGCCCGTTACCTTTTTTGCAGACTTTTCTTCATACATTTTTTATTATTATTTTCAACTTTTGGGGGTGGTGCGGGCTCTCTGAATGGCTTGTGGAAAATGGAAGTCCACAAAACGTATTCTATTATAATGTACTCAGGAAAATCAAAATTCACAAAAGATATCCTATTTTAGTGTAGAAGGAGAGTGATGAGAGACAAGAAAATTTTGGTTGACTCCATGAAAAAAGTTGGATACAATTGGAATGGTTCAATCCAAATTTGGCATCAAAATTACCACAAGTAATGAACGGCATCATGACCCCCATGTTCTCTTCCAGAGCGCCAAGCCCTAAAATGCTTGTCGACAATCAGTTGCTTCCTTGTCGTCGGTATCGCAAGGGCTCCGGATTGCAACTCAAATCTTCACAGGCTCTCCTATCTGTGTGCGTTCCGTACCAGTGAGAGAGAGAAGTCTGATTGATTTCGAGGGAGATTTGAGCTGTTTGCGATGGCGGACGAGGGCGTGGAAGTGGCGGGGAAGCCAGACTCCAAGGACTTGCAACAGCAGAGCAAGGCGCTCGACTCCCTGACGGACCATGTCGAGGATCGGCAGCTGGACTCTGCGCGTGTGCAGCAGGCCATGGCCTCCATCGCCGCTACCTCGGATGCAGATCGAAATGCGCAGCGGCTCCGAGAGAAGGAGCTCGCGGCCGTGAAAATCAACGCCGAGGATGTTGACATTATCGCCAGTGAGCTCGAAATGGACAAGAAAGTCGCCGAGAGAGCGTTGCGAGAGCACAAGGGCGATGCTGTTGCTGCCATCCGCTCTTTCTTGAAATGATTTTAGGACTTTAGGGTTTTTTCTCTCTTCTCTGTAGAATTGGACGAGAGGAGAATTCATATGAACCCGTTTTCCAGTATAGTGGAACGAAAATTGGTCAAATTCAAGCACGCTCGAGATATAGGTCTCTGCGTGACTGGTGAGCTCTTAGTCGTTTTAGCAGCCAGCTGTGAGTGGCGTTGCTTACATTTTGCAAAAAAATTCTATATCCTCAATCAAACTCAGAGTCTCAGTTGCTTGTTTTATACGCCAAATCTACGAACTTATTGTTGTTCCCTTTACTAATTTTGATGGCTTAAGCAACGATTCTGCTCTGATCCTGGGCCACAGTACTCTCCATTGGGTGAATTGCAAAACGGTACACTTCAAAATCTGATATGAATCTTTCTAAGCTGGAGATGATGATTTCCTCAATGTTCGTTTCTTATCCCGTAGAATGGCCGGATAAACATGCCCTCTGCAATTTAAATTTGGACACTGGCATTTCTTTGTTCATTCTGTTGAGGTACAATTTCTGTGTTGGTGGTAAACTCCTTCACGAGCCCTACTGGCTCAGCTAAGTTAGATCAGAGTGAGTAATGGCTCTTATCTAACTGTTTTGAGAAGGGTGAAGAATCTTCGAATGTTGCAGGGGGTGTAGAGATATGGAACTACGAAGGGATTCGAATACGTACTTTACAGGGGCGGGGAGGTTCGAGAACAACGCTGTTACTACCATGACACAAGCAACCAACGCGGACCCGTTCAACGCCGAGAAGGTACTAACGTGGGACCTTCATCTATGTTTTTCATAGATACTAGCGGTTGGCGCTTGCGTTGCAACGCATTAGTCCAACCATTTTAATGTGGTTTTTATATTATTACACAAAAGGAAAGTAAAAAAATAAGGAAGGTAACAAAAGAATGTTTGCATTGGAAAATATACATTCATTGAATTGTAAAATCAAAAGTATAACCTTTTTCAATTGAATGATACATTGCTTCAAGGGAGACAATATAATTGAACACCAAAAGAATGCAATATGACCAAAGCAGACATTCCTCAAACAAAATCTTAACATTTTCAAGTATGATGCAACAAACGGCGCTTCATTTCGATCATTTTTGAGAAAAATGTGAGTGGTAAAAGAATTGAAGTGGGGAGCGAGGTTGCAACAACTTTCATCCATAACCTATTTTTCATCCATTGCATCCCCAACATTTTTTCCATTCAACGCGCGATTTGCATCCACTGTGAGATTTGTCATCCCTTCGCGATTTTTCATCTATCGCACATATTTTCATCCAGTGTGGATGAAACTGTATTTTGTGCAGAATTAATTTAACAGTGAGTTATTATCTCCCAAAATACATATTTTTTTTGAATTCCGACTTCGGATTCGAACTTATTAGGTGCATTTTCATCTTGTAGGATAGAAAAAAGATTGTGACAATTTTTTTCGAAAATCGACATTTTATAGTGTCTTCAAAAAGAAGAATTTAGAGTCTAAACTTTGAAGGCTTGAGAATATGTTCATCACATTTGTTTTTATGCATGTTTTTTGTGTGTTACATGTCAATTGTGGTTCTTGACCGGTTATGTATAGCAATCTTCATTTACACAACTTGTAAGATGTCTCATTTGAAACAATAACATGATAATGATAAACACCAAAAGAATACAATTGGATGGAAGGGGACGTCGCCGAAGCGTGCATGAACCCTAAACATGCAGAGTTTGAAACAAACTCTTAACTTTTCCATCCACTTGTTTGGTGTAAAAATTTAGAGGAATTAATAATATATTATACATGACAATGTCATGTAAAAACCTCATGATAAACAACATTTTTCACCGTTCTCACGGCTTCATTGTTGTCATTGGCAACCTTAATGTTTGCAGGATGTCTACCACGAGACAATGCCACATATAATTGACCATGGCTAAATACTTCATTACGAAGATAAATGCCGACTCGATCATATGATTGGCCCCGCGATTTGTTAATTGTCATGGCAAAAGCACCGAGTGTGGGAAATTGTTTCCGGCAAAGTGTGAATGGCAAGCGGCTATCATTGCAATGATGGGTGATTCTAGGAATCAACACCTCTTGGCTACGATAGCGTCCTTCTACAATTTCGCACAACACAACACACTGGAAGACACTTGCAAAAGACGCAAACGACTACCATTGCACAAACCTTTGCCGGATTCAAGTTCCTTAGCAACATCAAATATTGACCACATTTAAGATCTAATTGGTGAGGAGGCAAACCGCTCAATTGTAAAGAATTCAAAAACTCTACGGGATAATGATGAGCATGTTCATCATTCTCGTGAACAAAGTCAGCACTAAAACATTGATGCACATCACCGGGTAAACGATCGGTAATTTTTCGGTTGATTTCTTGAGCATCATCATTTCGAATGACCAAAATGACACGTTGGAAAAATCAACCGGATCATCAAAAATAGCATCAATGAGACCATCTAAAGAATTTCCAGGAGCAACTAATTCGGGCGGTAAATCTACCTTTGGACCGGTTTTGCCTTCACCAATATCTAGCAAAAATCGTTGAAAGTCCGGTTGACTTTGCAAACGCATGTTAGTGGTCAGATGAAAATGTTGCATCAGTGGAAATAAATATGAATGTCGCAAGCAAGCCTCAACAGTTTGCTTGCGACCTCCACGTACAACTACGGGCAAAGTTTGGCGAAAATCACCACCATATAAAACTACAACACCGCCATTTGGACTGTCTATACCGCGTATATCTCGCAAAGATCTATCTATAGCTTCATACATAAAACGATGTCCAGCACAAGCTTCATCAAGTACAATCAATTGTACTTGACGTAAGCTTTGACCTAATGTAGATTGGGCACTAATGTTGCAAATTGATGCATCGTGCAACTGTAAAGGAATAGCAAGAGATGAATGTGCCGTTCGCCCTTCATTCAAAAGGCATGCGGCAATTCCACTTGTTGCCATTGCCATACACTTGACATTACGACCACGAAGATAACCTAATATGGTGTTATACAAAAAAGTCTTACCTGTACCACCAGGACCATCTAAAAAGAAAAGCCTATTTGAAGAATCAGAATTTAAAACAGCAGAGGTCACTGCATTAAAAACAATGTTTTGTTCTTCGTTGAGTCTACCTACATCCTCTTCTAGAAAAGTAATGTTTTGGTTATCAAAATCAATATTGTCATTGGTATCACTACCAACATCAACAATGTTTGGATAACCAAACTCATTCAATTCTTCGATATTAAAAAATCAGAAGATGTTTATCCGATGATGACAAATATTCTTCAATGGACAAAATCGCTTTGCAATAGCGATTTTGATCATTGCGCCAATCATCGACATAGCATCAAGATGACTCCTTAATAAACTAAGAGGATCTAGTGGTTGTCCAAACACAAGAAGTGTTGCAAACAACCGCCGAATTTGCTTAGGCAACGCAATGAGAGTTGCCTCTTGTAGACAATTTTCCCACTCAATATCATCATGTAAAAGTCCTCTTGCAATACAAGCGGCTTTGTACGTTAAATGCACAATATCATTAAAACAAAGTAGGTCATCAAATGAAGTTGGTGCCTCAACATGAGTCAACAACAAACGTAAGTAAAATAATACGGTACCCATGGGAACCATATTTATCCTACCAAAAACTTTAATATTACGTAGTCTTCTTTCCCACATGTTTTTCTTCACATCCCACTTGTAATGGAGTGGAAGATCCATGTAACGAAGAAGCATATGATTGCCTTGATTGCCAGAAGCAATCAAGGCACGAATGTGGCGATTGAGCTCAAAAAACTTAGTGAGTTTAGTCTCAAAGATTTTGATCAATCACCGTTTGCAAAGATGTTGCCTCCTCAAAAGTAACATATTGTTGACCAGGAAGGTGAACGGGTAAACGACAAATACTATGACTCTTATTGTTAGTTTCAAAACCAAAAAGTCTCCAACATGCTTCTTGGGCAGCCACATAACGACCTTCCAAGAAATCTTTAATCTCATCTACAACTTCATCCTGTTTCTACAATACCACGATCCGGACCTTTAAAAATATACTTGTGGAGGTATTTGATTGTTTTTACCGAACTACAAATTTCCACATTAATGTGACAATTAAATCGACCTATCAAATATGGATTGTATGGTACAACCCATCGATTGTCTAAGCGAACGATTTGTCCATGTACACGTTTCTCGACATATCGACCTTGGTTTCGACGACGGTATAAAACATGACCATCACCATCTACCTCGTAGTATCTCGAACTTGCATAGGATAGTTTTTTGTACATCTACTATTGTCTTCCATGCATGGACAATTGGGATTGTCCAAACCACAAGGTCCATGCATCATATGTTTGGCAAATCGCGGCATACAATTGAGGTTGTCTATCTAAATCGGGAATCTCAAAGACATACTATTCTATCTATAAGGTGACAAGTCATTGACCTTGTCTTTTAACCAAAGAAGAATGTGTGCATGAGGAAGACCACGTTTTGAAACTCAATAGTGTAACAAAAAGCAATTGTCTCTCCCATGACATTCTTCTTGGTAATCTCATCCATCAAAGTTTTTAATTTAAGTTCAAAAACACGTACAACAACATCTGGACGATCTGGAGGACTTTGACCTGGTTCAAGCTCATTAAGAATCTCAGGCCAGGTCGGATTACACGTCATTGTCACAAACAAATCGGGTTTTCCTAAAACTCTAACCAAAACCATACTATCATGAAAAAGTTTTTGCATGTATCGAGGGGAGCCAATAAATGTTGCGGGTAAGACAATGCGACGCCCAATGCGTCCTCTATTGTCCTCCTGCAAAGCATCTACAATCCCCTGATAGCATTCTGCACGAAGTTCATTTTGATGTTGTCTAATGAATAACAAATTTTCATGTTCTACACGTAAATATTGATCTACCACATATTCTTTGGAATAATCTACCCGACCCTATGTAGTACATTAGATTCGGCCGCTTTTGAAGCAAATATTGGACATATGACTTTAAAGTCACTCCAAAGATTTGCTTTAAAAGTCGGTGACCATCCACATTGTCCCTCAGAAATAACAAAGGATAGGATAAAGCATCGCATCGCATTTGGGTGAATTTCTTTTATTCGTAGTAAATTTCCACCGTGTTGGTGAAGAATAATATCTCTACCTAAATTCATGTTGTTCGTCAAGAACAATAGCAAAGAACCGGAACTACTTGGCGATTATATCGACGGGATGTTCTCCGGAAGGAACTTCACGGAGATACGAAGTCCCATGTTTGATCCCCTTTGAAGAACATCACGCGAAGACTTAAAACCTCGAACTAATGCATTTACGGATTCTAAAACTTCTTGAATGTTATTAAGAGTATCACGATGAAGATCATCAAAAATCTCCATACGACGATTCGTTTGTAAACCATCATCCAAGAAATAAATTTGTGCAAATTTAGCACCTTGGTCTAAATCGGGTTGTAAATTTCCAATGTGGTGGCATAATTCTCCGTTTACACGAAAAGTATATACCCCTCTACCTTCAACTTGGCTAGATTGAAACTTACTTCTCATACTCGTAAATGCAAAAGCTTGATTATACTTTCGAATATATTTAATAAACTCTCGAGATTTAGGTGTAGTGCCCATATAAAGCTCATTGAGCATTGGATGGACAATTGGGTGATTAACATGTTCATTGGCAATTTTGCCATTGTAACAACAAATGGTATTTTTTTCTTTTTTAAAACGAAATGCCAAACATTTTGGACATTGGATGCACATTGATCCAACACTATCAACATTGACATCTAGAAAATTATCAATGGTAGACAAAGCACGTGCCATTGTCTAAAAAAGACAAAAAAAGTAGGATTTATGATAGGATGATGAAGATCCTATCATAAATCATATAAAGTCTACAAAATTTCAACGAAGGTTATCAAAAATATAAGATTTAATATAGGATAACAAAGATCCTATTCTAAACCCTGTTAATCCAACAAAGATTTCAAAAATTATTATAAAGTAGGATTTAGTGTAGGAAAAAAATCCTACTATAAATCCTAATTTCAATCTTTTTAAAATCACAAGAGTAAAGTCAATGATAATACCTTTTAGACTTGTGCTCCAAGAGATTCCACTCCAAGAAGTTTACCACCACTTGCTCCACTCCAAGAAGTTTACCACCACTTGCTCCACTCCAAGAAGTTTACCTCCAATGCACTGTGCTTCACGAATCATTCATTCCATAAAAATAAAAAATTTAGGTTAAAAAAAATTTTAAAAAATAAAAAAAATAAAATAAAAAATTTAAAAAAAATAAAAAATAAAAAACAAAAACAAAAAACAAAAAACAGGAACATCAATCGGCACAATTCTGCGTTTCACAGAACTGCGCCCGCGCGAACGAACCGCGCGCGCAACTGCGCGCAGTCGCGCGGTTCTGCGCGAACTGCACAATTCACGCAGAACCACGCGACTGCGCGCAGTTGCGCGCGCGGTTCGTTCGCGCGGGCGCAGTTTTGTGAAACGCAGAACTGCGCTAGCTGCTGTCTCGCGCAGCAGCTGAACTTCAATTTGTGAAATTTCAACTTCAAAACTTGCAATTTCACCTCAAAACTCGCAATTTCAACTTGAAAACTTGCAATTTCAATCTCCACAACTTGAACTTGCAATTTTGCAACTCCAAGTTTGTAAATTCCAACTTCCAAGATCACAACCTCACAACTTCACAACTTCACAATTTCACAATTTGTCATAAATCTTCAAGTGTTGAACTCAAATGTGTCAAAAAAGTTTGCAATGTGTTGTGTGTAAGCTCGAATTGCAACATACAAGTGCATTTTTACAAACCCACAAACTCAACGTTCAAAAACACTGTGGAAAAGTAAAAGTACAGTTAAGAAGTAAACATAGAAGTAAAAAGTAACATAAAATGTAAAAGGTAACAGTAATAGTAAAAGTAAAGTAAAAGTAAAGTAAAGTATAAAGTAAATATAAAGTAAAAGGTAAAGTAAAAGGTAAAGTAAAAGGTAAAGTAAAAGATAAAGTAAAAGATAAAGTAAAAGTTAAAGTAAACGTCCAGCTGGGTGTTATGATTTTAGTAGTATGATTGATCTGTCTGTGTGACTCAATCTACAAAATCTTAGTGGAGGGGTGACGGGAACGCGGTTTGATGACGCACCTAATCCTTTGTCCGTTTAGGGGTTACCTGTGAATGGTGTCCCTGAAGGTGGAGGTATGTTCCATGAAAGAAATCTACATCAGATGTACATGGCAGCACCCATAAAGAGCCTTGCCTTTCTCCCCAAGCCACACCTTTCCTCTGGGATTGAACAGCAACGATGAATTCTCTTGCTTGATTAGACCCGTGTCAGGAATTGGAGTGACATTCGCTCACAGACACCGACGAGGCCTGCTCTTCTCAAGAGTGAGTGCTCTAATCTTAGAAACCTTGGAGCTTACGCATGTGTGATCATAATGCTGGCTGCTGTTCTTGAATTCTGCTTGTCATGCTGTTGCAATTGATGCAATGAATGTTGCAGTGCCTTTCCAATTTCGGAATGCTTAGCCTGTTTTATGTGTGGCTCGACAGGGTCAAGAGCAATGGAGCATTTCGACCATGATGGTTCCTATGAGCGAATGAGCAAGTCGATTGCCGAGTCTCGACGTGGGACCTCGATGCCGTCTCGTCGTCGAAACAAGATCAAGAGGAAGGTCGTTGGCAGTTGCCTCGCGACGCTGCTGGGGATCTGCTGCTGCAGGTACTGCACTGGCGATGGACACCAGGAATTCGATGACACAGCGGTGATCACCAAAGAAACTTTTGATAATCATGAGTAGACCTTTTCTTCAATTGCTCGGGCACTTTGAATAAGTGACCGTGACATAGTTTTAAGAGGCCACGAGTTTGCTTCAGCCTGTGATCAGTGTCGCAAGTATGCCATTTTAGAAAAGGTCATGTTGCAGAGGTTTGGCAATGAGATGGGAATACTCCGTCCGTGCCGTGGTTATACTCGAAGTATCTTTTGTTGCAAGAGGGAATAGCATCAAGTTGCTTTTTCTTGCTTGGGCTTGGCAATAAAATTACTGTTTTGGCTTGAAGGATCGTTCGGGTTGTGTGTACGAATTCGATGTGTTTCAGGGTACCAATTCATGTCAGATTTCTCTTGTGGGCCAAGCTATTCAACTACTCCCTTTTGCTTTTGCATGAGCATGGGACATCCCATCAAGTTACGTTCTTACAAAACGATAACTTAATTTAGAACCTTCCGAAGGTATTTTCTTTTTAGTCAAGAAATTAAACTCGCTATACCAGCAGCTCGATAATGGCTCAAACCTTCCTAATCTGTAGTGAAGGACTGGTGTAAGCAATTTTCGTGACATAGGGAAAGTAAATGAAAGGATAGTCAAAGTGGGTTCATCATTTTTGGACTCTTCTACAATTTGCTATGAATTTTTGAAGGTGTCTCATGGTCTCTCAGATGTAGCCCTAATTTTGCACCCTATAATGTTTGCCGTGAGAACATGTTACCGTTGAGTAAAAAACTATTATGTACCTCTGATTAAAAAGCCTAGTGCTTCATTATTGGTACACCACTCTCCCTTAGTATTGTAGCTAAAACTAAAAGGCTCTTGTGTGTAGGGAAAGGCAGTGCCCTTAGTTATTAAAAAAGTATCTAGAGATGCACCTTCCTCCTATTCATTCTTTCGTTGAAGCTGGTGCGGGTGTTTCCTCTTCTCATCAATAATTGCTCCTGTACAAAATTTGACAAAATACCCATTTTTCACTTGTAAGATCAAATGCTAGAATCACTTCTTACAATTTCTCAAAGTAACCTATTGGTGATCATATGTATTTGTCTTTGTGGGAATAAAAGGATATGAATGTTCTAAGGTATCCTTACCTCATCAAAAATCATATGTCCATCATACACAACCGTCACATGTAAGTGAACTTTCAGTATTAAATTTGATTCTTTTGGTGATGTTCCTAAAAATTTTCCTCCTAAGAAACGTTCAACTGATTACAATTTAATTTTGGAGAAAATTTGTGAGCATCCCCACGCAATTCACTCAGATTTGGAAGGGCATCAAATAAGTGGAAGTGATGGAATCATAGAAGTTTCAAAGGTAGGGGCAGGAATGTTTAAGCTCAAAATGGTGGGTGGGGGCAAAAACTGGATGATTCCAAATATGGAAAATTGTTACAGATTGTTAGCTGATGTTCTTTTGAAATATTAGAAGACCTTGTCAATATCGTGCACATAATGTTGTTTAAATGAGTACGTGTTGAAGTGTGAGTAGATAATCAATATAGAGTGGCATTCTCTTTTGTCACTTCGACCTTCTCCGCCGACCTTGAGGATCCACCACTCACTACACTCACACTTCACCGGATTCTATATGAAAAAATTTCATAGTAAAGTGGCCAAGGGACAAATCTTAGATAATGTTGGTAACGAGTCTTGTCCACATGGCATTCTGTCCAGGTGTCACACCGTTGAACACGACACCGGCTGTTTGTTACTAGTTGCGTCAATCAGCTTAGTGGAGCCCTCTTAATGATCAAGGCTGTTAGCAACAGATTATAACAACCACAGTAGTGCGCTGCTTAGCATGTAATTCCTATCTATAGCACTACAGTGCTAGAGTAAAGCATATGAAATTTCCCTGTCTAAGTGCGAGTCACCATCCTCCAGATGTACATGTATAATGTTTGTGGGAGATTGGTCTTAGACATGTTATAGTATATTTCTTGATTAGTCATGAGTTTTTGAAGCAATAACAGTGAAGATTTGAGAGGGACCGATTAGTAGCCCTTACCTTACTCTAAAATTTTTAGTTGAACTCATGGAGATCCACAATCGAAATGATCAAGAAAATGGGAAAATTTATTTCTATCATATCTTGCACATGAGAAATACAAAGCTATGTGCATGCACATTTCAACTCTTGCTCTTGGAAATTGTAAATGGAAGCTCATGCTCTCCTACTTTTAACAAAATTTAAGAGCGCCTCTTTGAGCTTGCAAATGTGCTCATGCGGGAGAATGAGAGAAAATAATAAACAAATTATTCAACAAGCCTTTGAGCCTATGTGCAAATTAAGGTGGACTCCTCAAAACTAGAGCACGACCATTAATAACCCCATAGACTCAACTACCTAAAAGGTACACAATAGCTTTTAGAATCTAGTTTTCAATGTAGTCACAACCTAGAGTGCTCAATTTCAAAAAACATCTACAAGTCCATCTTCAATAATTTATAGCAAATCTTTAGAGAGTTCAAAAATTGGTAAATCCAATTGGTCCGATCTTCCACTTACTTTGCCCATGCACACAAACTGCTCATACAATGACTTCATTACAAATTCTCCAAACTGAAATTCCCCTCATCATTGAGCACAATACATTTACTCTTGGTGGAGGTCCTACAAGGCATAGGTATTGTACCAATGCCCCATACAATATAAAGCTCTCATAATTACTTCCTACATAAAATCTTGATGCATGTAACTTCAAGGTTGTTCTTAACCCCTAAATCAACTGTCCTATTTTATTGCAAACTAAAAAAATGTAAGAATGTAACTCTATATGACTAACTTGAACATGTACTCAAATCCCCAATTGTGAGCTCGTAATCAAGAACTCATTTAACACTACACCGACACTTCCATACTAACTCTCAAGTCTCAGCTTACATGATACATTAGTAGATTGACTGTGTAAATAATGTAGGTCTTGATTGTTTCACCGAAAAAATTTAGTTAGACACCTTGAATAGCAAGCAACTCCCAAAACCACCGACCTACAGCTCCTTCAAGAGCCTGTTAAAGAAAAAAACACGAACTTATTGGCTCTTACTACCAAGCATGAATTGCATATGCTACAGCTCAATCCTATCACTACCCCTGCAGGAATTCGATTTAAGACTCGGTCTTCAATGGCCAAAGACCCTTGCCCTCCTTCTCGATGAGCTTGTCCACGTGCAAGCACACATCTTGAATGTAGGGCCGTGACTCCACCGTCGGATTCACCATCCATGTCACGAATTGGTGCAAATAGTCTGGGTATGGTGGATTCGGCCCTGGTGCCCACTTCACTGCTCCGTTTGAAATTGCCAGATGCAAGCTTCCCCCTTGCTCCCCTAGCGCGTACTCAAACGGTGACATCCCGTACCTGTAACATGCAAAGAATCATCAGGCAATAGGATCATATCTAAGAACCATACAAAAATGGACAATGGAACCCACACCCTCCTCGTTGGAGCAATGAGCCATTAAGAAGACAGAGAGACGATGGCTAAACTTGAATTCAGTCGTGCTTACTTGCAAGAGAGAGATAGATACACTTACATGATAGCATAAAGAGTGCACCCAAGAGCCCAAATGTCGGTCCGCTCATCAAGAACACACTCGCTAGGAGTGTCCCACAGCTCGGGTGCGCGATATGGAGCCGTGCAATGTTGCGTGGCCCATTCCTGCAGAAACAAACACAGTCAGCACCTTTTTCTTATATACTTATGTTCATAGTAAGCGCCATGATAGTGTGATTGTACCTGGACTGTCAATGCTTGTTTTCGATTCTCAATCTTCCGTCGAGCAGGTCTGGCACTGCCGAAGTCCATAATAACTGCGTTCGGTGGCTGGTTGCGTGGTAAGCTCAGCAACACGTTTCCAGGTTTCATGTCATTGTGAGCATACGGGGGATCATGCGTGTGCATGTGCTTCAATCCTGCACATATCTGTGCCATAGCCAATGTTACCGATTGCATACTACTTCAATATCATATAAACAAGTCGACGGGAAAACTCAGCGCTTGAAAGCCGATATGAGCTTATTAAAATCTTTCACAGGAGCAAAAAGAATGCAAGTCGATTGGAAAAATGATACCCTGAAATACGTCCTAGTTTAGGTTATCATGTTCTAGTTGTGGGGAATCATATACCCGAATGTTAGTATGCTTGGACAATGTTTTGAAAGTTTTCATTTTCGTAAGGGTTGGAATAACAGCACATTCTCTATTAACACAAGCACCTTTTTCTCAAAGTACGGACACTTTCCTCCGATAAAACAAGCAGTTTTTTGCTTCAAAATAGAGCCAGAGGACTGGTGATTGCTTACTTGTTGAAAGATGTGTAACACAGTGATCTTAGGGAAGAATTTCTTCTCGTTCTGCATGCGAGTCAATTGGTCCTGGAGCGTGCCTTCTTTGTAAACTGGAAACAGCAAGTAAGCCTCCTTGTTCATCAAAGTCTCCTTGTTTGCGGGTCCATCATTCTGTACGCACACACAAACTATGAACCTCCCTCCTCAGAATTGACTGTACACAAAGAACGGAGAGAGAGAGAGAGTAAAACGTACTTTGAGTGGGATGATGTCCGAATCTAGTAGACGAAGCACATTGGGATGGTTGAAAAGCGTTGAGACTTCAATCTCCTGCCTCACCATCTCTGCCTGCTCCTCTGACTGTACCAGCACCTTCTTTATCGCATACAATCCATCGCCTGGTACACAAACACACGATTCAAAACATTATAGAATCAGTAACCTTCCAAACACATCGAAAAGAAACGGTACACGGAATCAAATATTACGAAGCCCTTCAATGCGACTAACATCGATGAAAGACCTTGAAGTGACTCGACATCTCTTCCCTGTGCGAAGCGTCTCAGAGACAGTCGGTGCTTTGTATTGTTTCTCTCTGGTGTGGAAATTTCCAACCGTGAATCACGTATCATAGATAGTAAAGAATGCAGTTTGAAAAACCTTTCGAACACTTTCTGTCTAAAATGAAGCTTCTGAGGTTAGTTAAAAGAAATCAGTTGTCAGAGATTCTTTATAATAACCCTAGTTAACGATCAATCACAACTGAGATTAAGATACCGACATCGCCAATGCGTATATATTTGATTGATCTGGTTGTAATGGATCATTTCGAGCTCGGTAGCTTTTGCACATGCGATTCAGTCAATGATGAATTGGAATACTCATCTGCTACACCGACGATCACCTCCTAGAGTGGCGATGGATGTTGTACTTTTATGCTAACCTAATAGTGGATTCTTTGGGTGTTTTGTACCCTCAGAAACTTGATATCGTTAGTGGGGGTTCAGTAGGGTTTTAGAAAGGGAGAAATGAGCATACCAGAGGGAGATGGACCGTTAGCTTGATCACCACCGTCGGTGGTCAATTCTTGAACGAGGTACACGAACGCGAATCCTCCTTCGCCGATCTGTTTCTGAATTCGGAAGCGCCTCTTTTTGATGAAGATCTCTCCGCCACTCCCCACAGCGTTCGACAGGGCATGGAGCCCCGACCATGTACACCCCATCGCCCGCCGCTGCTCGAACCTTTTTTGACAGCCGCAGATCGCAATGCGGTAGCGATTCAGGCCATGATTGCGGCCATCTCTGACCAGATCGCGCTTCTGGGTATGGTAGATCTCGATTGGAAACACGAGAGTGCGACCTATAACGAAGGTTTTGGGTGAATGAATGAAAGGGCTTGGACCGCAAGAAACGTCGGATTGGGAATATTTCTTTTCTTTCTACTGCAACGCGGGAAGGAGACCACTAGCTTGGCCTGCCTGCCTTTTATGCAGGAAAACAACCTATTTGAACCCCTTGTGATGGTGGATCGGCATGTGCTTTACAGAATCACACGAGGTGAGAGGATCGATCGAGGGCGCGAAGCAAGATGGGTTTCGTGGGGGGAGAGGAGTCGAGGTGTCGTCACCTTTCGGTCGGGGCCTCCGACCGGTGGTTAGAGGTCGGATTTAAAAAAGAATTTCAAGTACTTGTAGACCAAAATTTCATAGCGAATAAGTCAAGAATTTTCATCAGGAGGTGATTATAAATAGGTTAGCAAAATCGATAAAAATCTATATATAATAATAAATACATTGATGGTTACTACACTTACCAAATGGGAAAATGTTTGAATTGTATAAAATCATCATCTCATATAAAGGGTGTTTTTTTTTTTTTTTTTTTTTTTTTTTTTTTTTTTTTTGGTAATATGTTTCAAGTACCAAAACCACCTAACTATACTAATATACATATTTATAATTAGAAAGCAAGTTAGAAAGTCTAGAATTCTTAAACTTTACTTTGACTACTTCTTCAATTACTAATTGATAATTACAACTTACTAGTTCCATGTAAGAAACACAAAAGTGAGTTTGCTCCTCATAGAGCACTTCAAACATCATGACATGGTGTGGCTAGTACACATACAATGCATGTTTTTCTATGGAATTCATACAAATGTGACCCCAAAGCTCAAAATTTTGACCTAATTTTCATAACACCGAACGATTATAATAGTATAATATATACATAATTTTTATATAATAATGATACATATTACAAATGTTACTAACATCACCAAATAATTGGCAACTTCTATATGATAGATGCTAGCAACTATGATAACATAGTAAAACATACTTGACACTTAGTACATTATCACAAACAGGACACTAATCAAAAACTCCGGAAGAAAATAGAAAGACTATGAAACTTTGTACTAGCGGTCATTATACTACTTATACTTTCAAGTTTGGATTTTAAACATGTTATATATAAGAACATGTATATGATTTGATTAAACATTCCTATGGACATAGACACAAACATGTTATAGGGAGTAGTATTAACTTATTCATAATTCTGGGATTCAGGATTTAGCGACGGAAGCTGCGGACGGGGAGGCCCCCTGGAGGGGCAGGTTCTGCATTGAGACGCACGATGGTGTATGCAGTGGCGCCGGCCACCATGCCCATGACGGGTGCAACCATGTACAGCCAGAGGCTCTTGAAATTGTGGGCTGCAATTGCTGGTCCCAAGCTGCGCACTGGATTCATTGATGCTCCTGATGTTGAGCTGCCATCACAAACATACGAACATGCGATATGGTCACATACTTGTGCCAGTAATGACGCAAACACGTATGTCTGGCTCTATTTTTTACTGGAGAACGGGCAGTTGTCTGACACATTATGCACCAGAAGCAGTTTGCGGTGGAGTCGGGAGGGCGAGACTAATGGCAACAAGAGGTGCAGAATGTGCCTGTTCTGTTTCGTTGAATCGGTAGTGCGGGTGCATTCCGCAATTTCAATGTGGTAGCGGTTGCAGCCGATGTCCCAGTCTTGACGTACTAGAGAAGCTGCAAGTTAGTGGCGAGCCAGCTGGTCAAGCCATACTGCCGAATCGGCACTACCCTACAGCTTCTCTAGCATTAAAGGATTGAATGTCCAATTATACGGTATAAGCTATACGGGTCACTGAATTCGCAAGCCTGACCGGATATGGCTCGCGAAATCGGAGGTCCACCTCAACTGCCGATTCTGCCTAGAATAAGGGCTCAAAGATTAGCCGATTTGGGTTCATAGTCCTTTACTGGTTGTATAAAGCATACCTTGTGTATTTATTGATCTAGTTTTTTTAATAACACCATAATTAATTTTCACTGCCGAAAGAGTGGTAGGGGTTCAAACTAAACTAAACTCCTAGTCGACATGTTGTGTACGGTTTAAACAATAACCAAAATCTTTATATCGTACAATGCACACACACTTTATGGTTCATTTCATAAGAGATTCTGCCTGCAAGCATGTCCAATTCATTGGGTATGATGTTGAAATGATCATCGCAAACATGATAGAGTAGATGATTCTAAGCATAATACGTTTGAAAAGATGAGAAGTCTGTACCCGGCTATCATGATATTCATCGTCACGCATGCACCAACAGCGATTCCAGCCAACTCGCCCACCTACATGATTGTAGAAAGTTGTCTTCAAACTTGACACTTCTTAGAATAATGGAACACATTCAAATGAATGTAAGTAAAGGCAGGATAGCTAAGAAACCAACGGTACTAGGTTCAATCCAACACCTTATCCAGAAATTCCCTTCAGAAATCAACTCTCTCCTGGGCATCTCAAAGCCTGTGCACATATTTTGAAGTTGAAGCGGAGACTTACAGCGCGAGTGTCGGTAGCGACGGCAGTGATGACAAACATGAGGTTGAATGAGATGATGAATTCCAACACGAAAGAAGGCCACTCGTCTCCTTGCGGCAGTGTCACACCCCCATGCATGTATGGATGGAAGATGCCCTTCAATGCAAATGAAGCTGCAATGGAGCCCAACACTTGCGCCGCGATGTAAAATGGCACCTGCAGATTCAAGCTCTCCTCAGAGGAACCTCAATACCTAGCATAGAAGTTGAGTGATGAAAGGGTTCAAACTATGGATTGTACGAATGGAGATGGCTTACCTGGATCCAGGGGAAGTGACGGAGGGCAGCAAAGGCGATGGTGATGGCGGGATTGACATGGGCACCAGAGATATGCCCCGTCGCAAAGATGACAATCATGATAGCCAGTCCTGCAGTTGCCGCGTTCCCAAGCAAAGTGACAGACCCTCCCGTCTTTTCATTCACAATCGGAGTGGCCGTTGCAGCGAAGATGAGCACAAACGTGCCTACAAGCTCCGTCGCAATCTGCTCAATCCCATAATTACTTTCAGTGCTGGTGGACTTCAAAGCTCGGACAAACCAATTTGATGCAAGTGATAGTACTCTGACCTTGCGGCGGAGCGAGACGATGGGCGGTTGTGCAACAGGCATGGTGAAGTAGCCGCTCTCCATCATAAACTCCACAGGGAAGCACTTGGCGGCCGTCTGAGCAGTGCCGCTGTGCGTCGACAACTGCCTCTCCACTACCCCCACCGACAGTTGCCGCTCTGGCGGGAGTGCAAAGATCGTCGCTGCTGCTGGTGGAGTAGGAGTCGTCGACTCTGCCATTTTTGCCACTAGTATCTTCTCTTTTCTTGCTTTCAAGCTTACAAATGATGATCAAGACGACTTTCGGCGAGCACTTTACATGATTCTCCGGTGCTGAAGAAGATAGTGATTACGGTAGCGTCGTTGTTACTATTGAAACTCTTACAACGCTCTTTAGATCTATTCTGACGATTTGAACGATGCGCAACTTATACTCATGTTCGATGCAGTCGAGCATATGTTAATTAGTGAACGAGATACCACAAAATTCAGTACAAAGTCTCAGTTAGTTCGAGCAAACACAAACGAGATGAAGAAGGCGACGGAAGAGGAAGTGATCTGGGATATGTCGTTATAAGCAGGGGCTGTTTTTACATGATTGAGCAGGTTTTATCCTGCTTGTACATTCTGGGATTGAGATGCTACATGGAAGTATTAGTTACTGTGGCGTAAATGGCGATCTCGATCTTGGTGCACCCACTCTTAAAAGGAAAGCGCATGCAGGTCGGTTATGCTTTACTGACTTCCAAAAATCAGTTCAAGATTCTAAATGGTACCAAATTAGACACTGTACTTTTGTAAGTTGCACGAAGAATGTTCCTGGTCTCAATGTCCTTCGCCTGCGAGTTGATTGACTGATTGTAATCCTCATGGCTGTGCCGGCGCGGTACAATGAACTCAGCAGTGCGCCACATGAAACTGAAACATCCTTTTTACAGATTCAACAAAATTGAGGTTTTATGCACTTTAAAATGCAAAAACGTGAGAAGTATACCTATTGTAGATTTGGGCACTCGCTTTGCACAATTGAACACCGTAATAGTGAGACGGTTGAAGTGCAAAGAGCTATCTCGTACGTAGTATATGGATTTGTAAGCGCAAACCTCTTTCGAAGCTCTGCAACATGTACTTTATTCATCTGATATTGAGGACGATCTTTCAGAATCTTACCATGACTGGGTAAGATTCTGCACCGTAAGAGTGAGTTAAAGTGGTCGTGTACAGCCTATGAAGCTACAGTTGGATATGGCCATGTCAACAATTATCCATTGATGTACTTGCACGAGTGAAATGTACGTTGTCCTGAATGATCTAGATAATCAGCTCGGACACTGCAGTCTTGGAAGCCAAGTTTGTCAAAGCTTGATTATTTGATCAATCAGATTGCAATAACCGCCAGGCACTGAATCTCATGTTAGTACTCGCCTTCTAGACTGTACTGTGTGGAAAGCTTCATAAGTGAGCGGAAGTTCACTTGTAAATGAGTCTTGAAGCTCCGACATTCTCTTTGAAAAAATCTCATTTCCATATATTGGCATCGTTGCATGTGCTAATTTGACATGGAGTCAAGCAGAGTCCAAGTGAATGTGCTTTTTCCATGCCAGATTACAATCATTTGGTTTCTCTTACCATAGAACCTGAAGTAGTTACCTTCCCTTCATCACAATCACTGTCAATTCTAGAATCCAACCTTTTCATCTTTTCTTGACATATGTACCATCAGACTGTCTTTCCTTTTTTTGCACCAATCTCCACAATAAAAGCCAAAATGGAATTACTTCAGTCATTTATCCATGTAGAGATGGTGTTTTTACGGATGTGGGTGGCTCCTGAGAATTCCCAGCGGCCGGAACAACAGAAAAAGCGCACGGAATTACTGATTTCAGTTGATGAATAGCGATGCTCTAATACCATCCATTGGACTAAACCAGGCCAGAGCCCATGTTCACATTACGTAGTCGCGAACGACAGTTCCTGAGCGAAAGAAGAAGATTAAGAGAACGAGCTGGTACCGTAATCACCGTGAGCGAGGTTGAAGCGTCTCTCTGGTTCTGGATTGCATCGCCTCTCGCCCGCGCCCATGTTTTTGCGGAACGAAATGGCGCCGTCACAATGGCGCACTCACACACCAAACTGACCTCTTCATTCAACTCCTGTAAGTAATCATCTCAGCTCTTACACGCCTTTTTCGAATTTGATTCCATGCGAAATCCACTCTGATAGCTTTCTACCAATGACGGAATCAATTTCTCTTCAGTTGTACTCATAAATTTTCAGCAGAAGTACTGCTTCAATCATAACGTTGCTATTCAAGCTTGCGCAATTTAATGAGAATCCTTAATCACACAATTAGGGCTCTCGCGCCGATGATATGTTCTCACGGCAATATTTCGCTCTTACGTTAACGCAATGAGAATGCCTGAAGAAATTCAACGCGGAAACCTTACAACAGAAATCACGTTGTGATAAGTTCAACGAAATGCAGACTTCGCTTCAATTTATAGAATTTTCGATATCTATGGTCTTTAGGTTAAACATATATCTGGAAGAGGAAACTGAAATTAGGGTTCTGAAGAAACCGGAACAGACTTTGTAATTTGTTCGAAACTTTGTTATACTCATTAGTCAGACTTACATCAGGCAAAGATTACAGAACGTTCAATTTAGAATTTGATGCCACTGTTTTAGGAATCATGTGTAGGCACGGGGACTCGTGTGATGCCACACAACAGTTCGTTGTAGAGTGCTGCATTCTTCCATGATGCGGTCTCAGGAGCGGATTTAGAATGTGTGCCCTATGAGGGCCTCATCGATGTTTCTTCGTTGGAGGTTGTCCGTAGCATTTTCGAAGATGAACGCGGCACCGATTCATGCTTTCTCCACGCCACTTCGTCCTCCTCCTCACGCTTCCTTTCTGAGCATCTCTCGCCAATTCCCGGCGAGGAGCTTCCACAGACTGTATGCCTCGCCTTCTGAGCCTCCACATCCACTCCTACACCCACCTCTCGTACCCGAAAAACCAAACACTGTGAAGGAAGCCATTATTTCCAAGGATGGGTGCATGCCAGCTTCGGAGCAAGAGTTACTGAAAGAAGCAGCGACAAAAGAGTTTCAGGAAGCTTCTGAGCCAAGATTGATAGGGCGTCAGCGCAAGCGGAGAGTTATCGTTCCGCAAGTTCCGAAGAGGTTGTACTCTGAGGAGCAAGATTTAGGGTACATGCAGGAAGCATTAGTGGAGGCGGCAAAAGCGGCGAAGAAAGGCGAAGTTCCTGTTGGTGCTGTTCTCGTGCACAAGAATAAGATCATTGCTCGCTTCCATAACTTGTAAGCTTGCATGCTTGCTTCCACCGTCTTTGTTATGTTATGTTATGTACCCTGCTTCTTCTTTGACTCGAAGCATTTTGCATCTACACACTTTGATGTGTAAAGCTTGTGTTGATGTTACAGTGGGTGAGCGCAGAGTGGAGACTAGCAATGATCCCACTGCTCATGCAGAAATGCTGTGTATCCGAAGCGCTGCTGCTCAATTAGGAGGTTGGAGACTTACGGTACATATCCCACCCTCGTGCTCATGCCCTGTATATATCTATGATCATAGGCAGCTATGATTTTAGATGACATTTGATCTGTGCCTGGGAAGTTATTTCTGAGCAGTAGTGTGTGCCAATTCTCTTTAAATTCAAGTAATTATATTCTTTTTGAATGAAAGCAATGGCAGCTGCTCGTAAAACACCTCTGGACTTTGTTGAGAAATTATCATGTAAGCCACAGCAACATGCCATTGTTAGCTTCATCTCCGCATCTGAATCTTGTTCGCAAGTGAAATGGAGTCAGACGTTTTTCACTTTCATGCTATATACATCGGATGGTATGAACGCGAATTCATCGTTTGCATTTGGCGTCATTCCATTACTTAGAGGATGCGCCGGAAGTACGATGTATGTCTGTTTTTCACCTGCTTTTGTGTGTCCTTAACCTGTTCGGAAGAGACAATGACATATTTTGGATACCATTTGGTCATGGTTTGCGTACAATGTCAATCATGTTGCCCTTGCTTGGCAGTCAGTGATTTAGAGTGTCATGAGTGAAGGTCGTTGACACTGGAGTGCCGTGACGCAGGACGTGACCCTGTATGTCACATTGGAGCCGTGCCCTATGTGTGCCGGAGCTATTTTGCAAGGCCGAGTGAGCGAGCTTGTCTATGGTGCACCCAATTCGCTTCTTGGTGCAGATGGGAGTTGGATTAAGTAGGCATTCTACCAACTTCATGCCCATTTTCTATACGTTTTCGCCCTTGATTTTCCTGTTCAATGTCCACAAGCTTCGGTATCCTTTCGTCTTTGTTAAGTTTCTGAGCCTTTTTAAAGAATGAAGAATCCTTCAAACCCTGTGCATCTGTTTTCTTATTAGATCAATATTTAGAACTGTTGAAACTTCGAGGCTTAACTTGATGGCTTCACTATAATGCCCAAACTTGACTTGCTTGACTTCGACGCCTAAAATACTCCGGGGTTTTGATTCCAAGTTTGCATTTTTGGTATCTATAACAACTGTTTTTGGATATCGGTCAAGCTAATGATGAGTATTTGACTCGTGCAGGATGTTTCCGGTGTCCTCGACAAGTGAACAAGAACCGAAAGGCAAGGACTACCTTCACCCATTTCACAGAACTATCACAGTGCGGCGAGGTGTATTAGCTGAGGAAAGTGCTGATATCATGCAAACATTTTTCGCAATGAGGAGACGGCAACCCAAGTCCACAGCAACGGACGCTCGCATCGGTGTGAAATCTGCTCCCTGGCCAAGATCCCCTGCCTGGTTTCCACCGGCGTTGAAGAAGCTCAATTCCTGGGTGCGTCGGTGGTTTCAATTTTGAACTATCAATGTCTTTATCCGTATTCCAACAAAGTTCAAAGTGGCAGAGTACAATTTACACTTCACAGCTCTCTTTTTGGAAGCATTTGTTGAGAATCTCTTGCATTATTGTGAGGCTTGCTTCATTGTCCTGAGAGGAGAGAAATCTGAGTTTTGGCCAGTCCAGCTGCTCCTGCACTGTACAAATTCCAGCTTCTGAGTGTATGCCTTCATGCCCACTTCTATCATGTCGACCAGTGCTTTTTATGTTGTTGTCAGATCATGTCATGTTCGCAAAATCCAGTTATCTTGACTTTTCAGCTTCTAGTGTGTTCCCGAATCCATGTCGCTGCTTTGTAATTGGATGCTTCCTTGCAAGTTTCGTTGTCTTGACTTCTAGCTTCTAGGTTATGTTTTGAATTTTCGTAGGTGCTTCGTAAGTGATTGCAGTATTTGCAAGCTTCTTTGGAAATTCTTTGGAAATTCCAGTGTATGAGTCGTATTTGCATAGGTGCTTTTAAATTGGTTGTCAACTTGCAGTGTACTTCTTGAATTCGTGCAGGCACTCATGGGGTTGTAAACTTCCAGTGTACTTCTTGGGTTTGTACAGGTGCTTTTTGAGTGATTGTAACATGATCTTGAATTGTATGCAATGTTAGTATTCACATTAAAATTTTCTTTGCAAATCTCAATGTCTTGTTAAGGCCTTGCACGGGAGGCTTTTTTGAAGCTTATCAAAGGGTTTATGGAGACTTTCGCCCTCACTTGAAGAGAGAATATATATTACCCCTCTTTTTGAAACCAATTGTTGTTTATCAATCCAACGTTTATCAATACCAAGATTTACACTATTTCTTACCAATCATCCATATGCCAACCCAAAGTCGGAATTATTGTCTGCTTAGTTATCAATAATACTTCGAGCAATAATTTTTCATAGACACACTTCAACGGCTTTCTTAAGGACCGATTTACACGAGGGGCCAATTTATTGATGGGGCCAATTCGTGGCCAAATCCTCCCTTGTGATTGGTCCAATTCTTGAAATTGGCCCCAAAGGGTTTTACATGGGGAGTCAAGGCCAAATTTCTGAAATTATATTATCATGGGTGAGGGACAAGTTATGACACGACCCATGCTTCAAAAGTTGGGACGGAGAAACAAGAATGGAAGGCCAATTCATGGCCTTTAATCAGTTGCATGATTTCAATACAGAATCATCATTTCACTAAAATATTATAATGTGAAAAAATCAAAAGCATGGAATGTACCTAGTAATACAAATTGGCACATGGCCTTGTTTTTCCTTTTACAAATTAGCCCTAAGCAGCGTTCCCAGGACTGTTTTTCAAAAATATGGGGATAGGCTATCATTGGTCGACAAAAAACGCTTCTGGAGCTACTTTCACGGGCAGTAGTGGAAAAAATATGTCTGCCCTTGTATTATTTTGACTACAAAAATAAGCTGAATGTTGTTTGACTATGCGATCATGCATCCAATTTTGTTGAGTGTAAGTGACTACATTGTGAAATTTTTGCTGTAATCAAACGCTAAGTGATGGAATGAGTACTCAAAAAAATGCTAAGTGGGAAAAAAGTGAAGGTCATGTGTTCAATTGTTCATAACATTCGAACATTCAAAAATGAGAGATTCACACAAACATTCATAACATTCAAAGATGTGATCAAAACACAAACATGATCAATGTGCAATTGGATTTCAATGTGAATGAAGAATTACAAGTTCAATTGTAAAATTTTTATCTAAATTCTAAGTCACTAGTGAGGGAATCGAACCCTTGTTGCAAAGCAACACTGCCCATTGCAGCACTAGTGTCCTGCACACAAACAAACAACACAAACAAACAACACAAACAAACGACACAAACAAACAACAGAGTTAGGAAAAAAATCGGGCCCACTGCTCCACCGAATGGCAGCCCAAGGCTCCACAGCTCCACCAAATGGCCGCCCAGGGCTCACTGCTCCACCGAATGGCAGCCCAAGGCTCCACAGCTCCACCAAATGGCCGCCTGTGGCTCACCGCGCTCCACCGAATGGCAGCCCAAGGCTCCACAGCTCTACCAAATGGCCGCCCAGGGCTCACTGCTCCACCGAATGGCCGCCCAGGCTCCAGGGCTCCACTGCTTCACCGAATGGCCACTCTAGGGCTCCACTGCTCCACCGAATGGCCGCTCCAGGGCTCCACCGAATGGCCGCTCCAGTAACTCCTCTGCTCCAAATGTATCAAGGAACCCACACTCGAATACTAAGCTTCTCTAAATGAGCTTCAAGGCTAGCATAGCATCATGGAAACTAAGGAAATTTGGGAGTTGAGGATACTAGAATTTTGGAGTTGAGGATACTAGATCTCTCAAGCATCCCCTTGCCGGCCCACCGTAATGTGACCTCTTTCCAAGACTTAATAGCCTTATCATAAGGAAATGACTTCAAGGAAAAGAATTTTTGCCCAAACATACGTACCACAAGCGGTAAGTGCTTGTCTAAGCGATTCCTATGGCATGATTTCGGGAACTTCAAGGAAGAAAAACATCTCTCATCCTCCACCGAACCCAACACAAGCATGCACCCAATTTTTGCCAACTTGATATACTCCGGAATGAGTTTTGAGAGGTGCCGGGAGGAGGTGACAAGTTTCGCCAAAGCTTGATCAATGGATTCACTTCAAGAGGCGGGCACACACGCCTCGCAGTTTGCCTTCATCGAGACCTTGAACAAGCCTTGCTGAGTATCAAGGCTTGATGCATTGAGCATCTCAGGGACCCTACAAGGCTTCTCCTCCTCGTTCCCATCATTCATTTTCCGGTCGCCACAGTAGAACCGCTTGAGCACCTCCAAATGCTTTTGAAAACTATCGTCTGCCCCTTCCTGCATCCAGTATTGAGGGTAGATGATCCCAAAGGCATCCAACAACTCTTGATGAGGGAACCGCCGGTCCGGACTCATCCGAAAAGAGCTGGGCAACCTCTCGCACAATGCATCACAAGGCACAAGGCATGTTTAGTGTCCATCACAAGGCAAAGCATGTATATGTTGCAAATCAGGCATGTGAACACAAGTTTAGAAGAAAGAAAAACAAGAATAGAAAAAGTTGAGAAACGAACACGAAATCGCCTTTCGACATTCAAGCGCAACGGTGAAGTTCCTCCTCTGTCACAAACCGGAGCTCACCGGTGATCTTGTCGTGGCACCTTGCAAAGACATTTGTTGTCCCAAAATCAAAGTACAAGTACTTGATTCCACTATCCCCGGGAGCTCCTTCCAGGCCATTGGAATTGCCTTGTGGCGTAAGCCAAGCAAGTCATGGTACTCCCCGAAATCATGCTCCCGAACGCCCGTAGCCGGCTCAATGTATTTCGCAGCAAGCTCACCCGCGCCACCTTCACACGACCTCCAAGAAATCACGAGATAAACACATCTCGTGATTGTGAGAACTTGCAAAGCATGTGAACGCTTGAGAGAATAGTGGGTGGACAACCGAAAGGGACAGGAGGACTTCGACATCAACTAGAGTCTCAAAGTTTAGGGTGGTACGTGGCACAAGCTTTCTTTCCGGATAAATTTGTCATGTCCAAGCCCATCTTCATGACAAGTGTTTTGTACTCCTCAAAAACTCGCATGGTTTGGACTCCGCATTGAAATCCAGCGCGTGTGGTCACGTTCCTCAACATTTTGTTTCCCTTAGTTTCCATGATACTAGCGAGCTTCTGGAGCTCAGCATGCTTCTTGTTGCTCCTGCAAAAATACGAGTAGATAGATGCCAACATGCTTTCCAAACGAGAAACCATGGGAAAATTGGACAATGTCTGGACAGCCAAGTTAATCCTGTGGGAAGTGCAGTGAATCCCCAACATGAAGGGCGCTATGCGCTTCAACTGAGTAGTGACTCCGTTATGAGTGCCTTGGAAGGTGCTGACACCATCAGCGCCGAAGGACACCAACTTTGAAGCCACTTGCTCTCGGGTCAAGCCACCTTCATCGAGAAGGGCGTTCAAGATCACCTGCGTCAAGTGATCCGAGCTGCCGTCCTCCGACACGCAAGACAAGTGCAACAGATGCGGCACCCTCTCCCAATTGCTCAAAACATAGACATGCACACCACACCAGGCCGAATTGTCAATCGCTGTGACTTCATCACACGAAACTACTATCACATCAGCACCCTGCACTTCTAATTTCAGGGCCTTTAGAACACTAGCATGCATGTGTTCACTGATATCCCATCCCATTGACTCGCTCCAGTGCTTCTTAGGCATATTCTTAACCCTAAGATGTTCAAACAATGCATGGCACCTCTCATAATCCACCATAGGACGACCATGACTTAAGATTTGAAAGAGAGGCAAATTGTACTCCTTTTTCGTTTGTTCTCTGTGAGGACACATTTGAGCAACATTGCTCCACTCTGAGCCACTCAACTTCCGCCCGCCCCACGACTTGAGTTCTTCACGTGCTTGCAATCAAGCTTTGTGTAGGAATCCCCACCTTCATCCCAAGCGGAGGAACACCATCTTGTCGACAGGCCCTCTTCCCCTCATGCTTTTGCAGGTTATCATCTTTGGGCACCATGACCTTTCTCCGGCCATCGAGTTGTGCACGTGGTGCACACAAAGACCCCACAATGTTACCACACCAAAACAGCCCCACAATGAACAAACAATGAAAAACAAAAACAAAAACAAGAAAAAAGCAAGAAAACACTTACGAATCGTCAAACACCCCTCGCCCCGGTGTACTTTTTATGGCCCACACTTCTGTCGGCCGCCGGGTCGCGGCACTTGTGCTATTCTCCACAGCTTTCCTCCTCTTCGCCAAGACAATGGCACATCCGAGTTGGCCGACTTCCTTTTCTTCGATCTTAGAAGAGCAGGGGGTGTAATAGGCGAGGTCACCGTGGCCGTGGAGTGCTCTCCGCGCCGCATGCGACGACATCAACCCTCCAAACGCGTCTCGAAATGTGAGTGACGTCGTCCCGCAACAAGCCATCCAACCCAAACCGAGGAGACTCCACCAAATATTTCCCCACCCTGCACGCAGTTCCTAGTGCTCCCGAAAAATTTGACCTTCATCCTGTTTGGAAGACCCAAGGGTCGCGGAGCCATCACACCGACACAAAGAACACCCAAAGACCCACGTAAACACCCACGGAAAAGAGACAACACCCACGGAAATATCCAGAGAAAAGACCGCAATATGCCAATGCAAACCTCTCGAACAATGCAGCCAAGCTTTCAACCCTCAACCGCTCTCAGATTAGTGAAGCCCTCGCAAATGCAGCAATTCAAAGCTCTATACTCTCAATCCAGCGTCGATGCAAAGGCTGTGAGTGATAAGTGACACCGGCCATGTTAAGTAGTGAATGCGAGTCAGTCATGCGCAAGGAAACACCAGAGGCACGCATTCTCCACTAAAGGTGACCAATTGCAAGGAAAACCGGCGGCCATAATGCAGGATTGGAGCGTAAACCGATGCTCACTGCTCAGAGTAAGAAACCGGCGGCAGTGCGGCACAGAGAGGAGCAAGTGATCAATGCTTATGGATGCAATTTGCAAAAGCAAGCTGGCGGCACGCAAAGAACAAGAAGGAGAATTGAACGCAACACAAGCTCCGCATCAACAAAGCAGGATACGCTACGCCCCAAGTTTGAACTCGCATTCAATGCGATCTTCCCACGCAAACCGGAGGAGCATCGGCTACCCCCCCTTCACGGGCTTAGGGCAAGCTCAATCAACGATCGAGATTTCGCCGCATCGCGACGACACGACGTGGATGCATCATCATGGCGCGAAGTGGGTGGGGCATCGGGTCAAGTCCCAAGCTCATGTCACATCGATTGGGGAGAGGCTCCGGCCATCAGACCCGGCCCATCATTAGTAATCCAGCGATTTGGGGGGTTTAAAAAGCCCCTATTTACACTGGGCCGGTAGTTGCCCATAAAAAAAGGTTTAAAAACTGCTAATTTTAGCCAGTTTTGGGAACGCTGGCCCTAAGGGGCATTACACATGTGGGAATTGGCCTCTTCTTTATTAGTATTCTCCAAGTGGTCCATGGAACCAATTGGGCTCAAAACATGACTGAATTGGCTTAGAGATTCGTTGGCCTTGACTCCCCATGTATAATGATGCTAAGTCTTGGCTTCATAGGTCCAAAGATTGGGAACCATTTGCAAGGATATCCACTCCTCAGCAGGATAAAAGTTGACTTTCTGGAAGAATATCCACAGTGTAATTTCGTGAAGATGTACCCGTCCTGAAGAATTCTGAAGAATCTCACTTTCAATACGAACTATAAATAAAAAAGCTAGACCCCCAGAATACAGATTATAGGCCGTACCCTTTCAGATTCATATCATGTAACACCTACTCCGGTTGAAAATGAACACAAGTTCCGGTGAGCTTAACCCTTAAACACCCGAGAGAGCACGAGGGTCTCTTTTCCAACAGAATTTGCCTTATAGCTTTCATTGTACTCAACTTTTCACTTATATTTTGATGTCAAACTGGTCACCTTCTTCTGATGCATTCAAAAAGTGAAGTTTTACAGTGTAAATCACAATTTGTATGAGTGATTTTGTGCTTTGAAAGGATTGTGGTAGGTAGGTAGGTTGGGGTTGTACATAATCTTGTAGGAGGGTGCAAGCTCATCATTGATTGGTTGACTCATGATGCCCAAGTTAAAAAAGTGCACTATTCATAATGCCCAAGTCCAATAGATGCTATGATTCAATTTTGGGCTGCCCATTTCAGACCCCATGGGCGTTTAAGCGTTAATGCAGGCCAGCGAGCTGGCCACAAAGCCCCTCAACCTACCTGCCTGGTCGATCCTCTGCCCGGCCGGAAAATCCATTTTTTAATTTTTTGCGTTAATTTTGGGATGTCCTCTTATGTTATTTTTAAATTTCTGAGTTTAGAAATGGGATCTACGACCCTGTTTTGCACTAGTGTGTGCCTCAAGGAGCTATGGGTGACAACAACCATTAAAAATTAGGGGACAGATATGCCCCAATTTTTATTTGCTGGTGCCCAGAGATTATCTGCCCCACGAGAGACTCCTTGACCAGCTCGCTGGCCTCCTTTAAGCAGATCCCACAAGTTCGGGACAGACAAGAAACCCCCGCCAAGTACACTACCACCCATGCTACTTTGGTGCAGGCTTGAATATCTCCTCAAATGATTGTTGCATCAATAGGTATTAAAAAAGGAAAAAAGACAGCTTGTTCGGGACACACACAAGTGGGCCACTAAAGGAAAGCTACCACTCCGGCCTAGATTCTGGCTGTGAGGAATCTGCACGTGAGCTCCAGCCAAGACAGGCCCCATCGGTAGGCGCCTCATCGGTGGCATTCAACCCCCACGGGATTCTAGTACCTGAAAAGTAATATTAAACAACAAACCCCACTGTAAGTTACAGTCCTCTCCGTATCATTACATTCGTTGCAATCACCTTTTGAAATGTACGGTACTCTCTTACTTTCAATTCTTTTCATTTTTTCTAAAAAAAGAATATTTATTTATTGCGAAACACTCCTGATATTGCTGTAGTTTTCATTGTAAATGTACCTGTTCGAGTTACTGCTGTAGTTTTCAATCGATCCACTTACACATCTGGCAGGAATCAGACCTCCGACCTCACAACGCAGGAGCCAAAAACTCATCCAAGAGCATGTCACGGAATATTTGACCCATTTCCAGTCGTGCGGCAGTACCGTACGGGATCATTTCTGGCACTGTAAATAAGACTGCAAGGGTGGCTACCGTGGATGTACGACTCTCGGTACACTTTGCAGTGCATTGTAAACTAAACCCTTAACCCTTAAACGCCCATGGGGTCTAAAACGGGCAGCCCAAAATTGGATCAGAGCATCTTTTGGACTTGGGCATCATGAATAGTGCACTTTTTGAACTTGGGCACCATGAATGAACCAATCAATGATGAGCTTGCAACCTCCTACAAGGTTATGTACAACCCCAACCTACCTACCACAATCCTTTCAAACCATAAAATCATACATACAAATTGTGGTTTGAATTGAAAAATTTCACTTTTTGAATGCATCATAAGACGGTGACCAGTTTGACATCAAAATATTAGTGAAAAGTTGATTACAGTGAGAGCTACAGAGAAGATTTTGTTGGAATCAAGCCCCTCGGGCTTGCTTGGGCGTTTAAGGGTTAATTGACATCCTTGTTTTCCACAAATTGGAGAGAAATGCAACCTCATTGTCTTCTGGCCTTATTTCTGCATTGAAGGTAAAACAATTTTGAGAATCGGGAACGGTGGTTATCAAGGTAACTTGGTGATATGGCCAATGCGATCACATTGGGTAAAATCTTAAAAAATGGCACTGTTGAGAAAACAATGTTTTGGTTGCTAATCATGAGTGAGAAATATCATATTGCTTTTTTGGTTTTTCCCCCTTGGGTCATTTTTTCTGAAAATTGGCATCATAGAGCATGGTATAGGGATAAAGATCAAAGATTTTTTATTATTTAATTTCAAAAAAAATCGTCATAAAAATAAAAAGGAAGGCCAAGTCAAAGAGCATTGACCATGGGATCACGTGCCCTACAATTCCACGCGAATCACACAAACCTCAAGAAGGCGATTGGGAAGGAGCATTGGATTCAGAAAAACGAATAGGGGCGCCTTTGGACAAGATTTGCACCCTACCACTGTGTCGGACCCCAAAAGCAAAAACAATGACCATGGTGACCAGTTTGGTCACCCGTGACAATTAAGGGTTAACACTATGTGCCATCACTACACCAGAGTTTTTAATTAGTGTTACATACGTTAATTGTGAACTGTAACATTAAATGTCACACATCACTATAGTGTTATAACACTAATCTAATCGTCAAACCATAACACTGAATGTGAGAGCATGCAAACTTTCTTGCAAGTCAAAGAATTTTTTGGAAGTGGTGCCATAGGTGACTTGAAAAAAAAGACAAGAGACACTGATTGCAATGGCCCAAAGTGAACATGAATCTCAAGAGAGCTGCTCAGAGATATAGTGTTATTTACCCCTTTGGGGGGATACTATGTCAAGTATCTTCAAGGCATTAGTGACTAGGCTAGAAACTAGCGTAGTTATAGTGTCCACCCTCGAGAGGGGGAAGTAGTATTGTTCCAATTTCCCCTTGTCCGGTGGCCATCGGGATATTAGCATTACGAACGGACACTTCATTCACGCCGGTCCCCTTAGAAAGGGACCGGAGTTTCTATCTATCTATCTGTTATTTACCAAAAAATTACCCGTTACACTAACTCCATGTAACACTAATCTACAACTCTTGTGTTAGTAGGAGATGTCATATTTCAAAAGAGTAGTCTTTTGCCAAGGATCTCGAATACCATCACTGGAAGGAACATCATTTGAAACATCATTGTTTTGAAATAGAACACTCCATCAAGATTTTCCAAACTCCAGATATTCACACTCAATAATGTATTTACACTAAAGCAATCAATATAGTTGTAGGCTTGTACATAACCTTGTAGGCTTGTACATAACCTTGTAGGCTTGTACATAACCTTGTAGGAGGTTGCAAGCTTATCATTGATTGGATCATTCATGATGCCCAAGTTCAAAAAATGCACTATTCATGATGCCCAAGTTCAAAAAGTGCACTATTCATGATGCCCAAGTACAAAAGATGTTTGTGATTCAATTTTGGGCTGCTCGTTTCAAACACCTTAAGCGTTTAAGGGTTAAGAAAATTTAAGTCAAACCGTACAAAGAAGAAACATTTTTATATGTGAGCTATACCTAAACAAATAGAACATGATGAATAGTACAAACAGATCATGAAAAGTAATATATTTACATCAACTATGCAATACATGCCGCAACATAATATGCTCTACGCTTTTTGGACACCTTCCATGCTTGCTTAACCCCTAACTCTCTTTGAAGCCCGAAATGGGTTTTTGCAATTTCGGGCAGCCTATATGAAGGGGTTGAAAGTAATATTTTTGCCCAAGAGTTTTATTGGGTCCTCCTTATATTGTCAAGTGTATGTGGTAAAATTTGCAAAGTCGAATTCCAATTTTTGAGTCTTTTAGGACGATCCTTGGGTTGCGAGCCGAAATGGGGCAGCTTAAAAAAGTAACTTTTTTAAAATTTGTATTTTGAAAATTGTTCATTACTAAATCACTACTGAAATTTCAAAGTGACTCAAGTCAAAAAAATTACCAATTTTACAAGGGCAGCCTTCAGAAAGTTCAAAACCAATCTTTGCAATGCCTAAAAAAACTTGGGAGACAAACTTTGGATGTTATGATCTCTCAAATGGTAAACATCCAACGGTCAATTTTTTGAACGATAATCAAGCATATTCTTAGGTACAAGATCTTACGGTTGGAAGTTTTAAAAAAAGAAAAGAAATTGGTTCACACCCCCACGAGTGCTTAGAGGTAGAGAATCGCAGTTTTGAGGTTTCAAGATCCCAAAAAACACCAAGGAGATTTAGGGGTTAAATGAAGGACGTAAAAGAAAATGGAATACCTACCGCAAAATAAATGTGCCTAGGGTCTCATGTGATGTTCCAAGCTACAAGTGAAGAAAAAAAACTCTAAATCCGTACAAACATGTTATAAGGTCTGTTACATGTAGTATTGAATGAAAGTCTCACATCCAAGGGCCCACGTCTCACATTCATCCATTTCAAAAAGGAAATTATACTTAGGGGAGGTGAAAACCCTGAACCTTTACTCATACTAAGGGGCACTTCACACTATGGCCAAAGGTCGAGAGGCCGTCGATTTCAGCCAATGAAATTGCAGGATACCCTAGTTTCGGCCTCTCGAGCCTTCACACTAGAAGCCAAAGTTCACCGGGCGTCACTCTCCAAATGGCCTCCGTGGCAGCACTTTTTGACCAAGACGACGGCCTCTCGGCATTTGTTTTGGGTCTTGCATTTTGCAAAACCCAAACTATGGTCAAGAGGCTGTCACATTTTATTCATAAAAAATTCAAAAACTGACAAGATCTTCGCTGTTAGATCAAGAGATGCCTTGGACAAGGAATAAAGTGATATGGGTTTGGACTTTGGGCTTGGCCTTTGGAAGCTTCACACTACAGCCGTCCAAGTTGAGAGGCCGTGAGAGTTCATGGCCAAAGCTTTGGACTTTGGGCTTGAACTTTGGAGGCTTCACACTATGCCCGACCAAAGGCTCCAATTACAATATTTTATTGGTTATTTTCAGTAAATTCCTTTAGACTCTCAACAAAGTTTAGACTCTCAAATCCACGGCCTTTCGACTTGAACGGCCATAGTGTGAAGCGACTCTTATATCAAACCTTAACCAAGTTCAAACTTTGGGTAGCCAAAAAAAACTTATATTGGTCGTGGCAAATAATGTGAGGCCGGTATTGCAAAATGGGTGACCCTTCGGCGTTGGATGTGATCCCGACGGCATTCATCCACGCACGGGGCGTGGTAAGTTCCAGCTTGGGGATGTCCTGTCCGCGCCGTTTTGAGGGTGGTCCACTTTAAAGGTTAAGCTTTGTTACCTTTCCCCTCCCATTCTCGTGCGGGCTTCTAAAGTGAGTGAGAGCACCTGCGGGCGGTGGCCTTTCGATTGCTTGTTGACTATCTAGACGTGGCCACTAACATCCAGATTCCACGCGCTTCTCTGACTTCCAGCTGTGAGCTCTCATTACCCATTCATCGATCACTGTCAACTGAAAGGAATGAAACAGTGTCACAAATTCCGATCTTTAATGTATCGATCTACAAAATCAGACCATATTCTCGTAGGGCAGCGAGCAAAGTGACTCCAATCCGACCTCGTCGTCTAAAAAAAGAGTACGGACAGCGATTAATTTATATATTAAGTGTCTGGATTAATAAAAGATTGGAATCTGGTGGTAACTAACGTTGCACTAGTAAGTTGCGACCGCCTTCTGAACGATGAACGACTCGGAAGATCTTCCAGTGTCGAAGGTTGTCTTTTTGTTGATGGTCTGGAATGTCGTGTGTGAGATTCGGCAGCCTGGGAAACGATATGACCTGTCGGTATGCTCGTTCAAGTTGGCGAAGTAAGAGCAATCGGCATTGACTTTGAGTGTGTGGTCCGAGGATTCCCGAGCCCCAGTTTGCTAGATTAATGATGTCGAAGTCAGTCGGCATCAAGTCGGCGCTCGTAGCATTAGTCTTCGCGGTTCTAGTCGTTTTTTGTAGCGAGAAGGATGTGGCGGTAGTCAACGCGCAGGTGGCGCCCGATGCCGGCAAAACCTTCCTCGACACGAAAGAGAATTATGTGATGACCATCGCTGGGAACGCCACCGTCAACAACGACGGATGCCGTGAGTCTGAATCCTTGCAATTATTTCTTTCAGCACACTGAGATTCATTTTGTCGGTAGAGATTGCATCTTGTTCTATCTGCTGCATTTCGATTCAGCGAGTTCTTTGTACAGTCACTTCAAAGCTTTTAACAAGCGCCGAATTACAGACCTGTGAAGCTAATAGAAGACCCAAAGTCTGTAACGTCTATCCGAAAACTGACTTTTCCTAGAATTTCAGCACACCGAGATCCGTTTGGTCGGTAGTGTCGCAACGCCTATTCGATTAGTTTTATACTTCGTATGTATAAGTAGCGGGTACTTCGTAGAGTAAGAGACCTGCTAGGAACCCGAAACTCCTGTATCGTTCACTGAAGTATTCAAAGCTGTAAGTATGTGTATTGGTGAAATTTGAGCGTGTGACTAGGGTTTGTTTGTTCTCCGATGCAATTGTTTGCCCAAACCAGCTATCATCTTAACGGAATATGGCGATGCAGAGGGTTTAAGTGCATGCACCGGCGGTGCATGTTCACGAGTGTTATGCCATTTACCAGTCGGAGGTGAGAAGACTCTGGAGTGCCTTGCCGTCAACAACAACGAAAACTTCAACGTCTGCGACCCCGGGGCTTGCCCTAATATGCTGAAGCTCGACTACACCCAAAGCTTCATCACGTACGTGAGCCCCACCGCTCTCAATCCTTCTCTCTTGTGAATTCATTTTCAAATTTTAAACCCAATCACTTGCTATTGTTGCTCTGATGCAGGCTTCCGAATCCAGGGAGTCTCAATCTGCAACCAGAGGTTGCTAAATCTATCTGCTTGCAGAAGCCACTGGACGACAAATGCTTTAAGGTGGTCAGCGTGAAAGGTGACTACAATTTGGTCTACTTCGGCTCAGTCTCCGGTGCCTTCCGGTCGTTCCCTGGCCGAGTAAGTAGATACCCACCGGCTCTAGTTGATGCGGCTCTGAGTGTGTACTAGAATGGACAGTGATGGTGGATGTTGGTATTGCAGGAGCAAAACAAATCGCAATGTACGACGTTCGACCCCAGAAGAAGGCCATGGTATCTGAATGGAATCTCGGTGATCAAGGACGTGAAGATTCTGGTAGACGTCTCGGTGAGCATGGGCTCGCTGGTGCCGGTGCAGTATAACCAAGACTCGCGCACCACGTACCTGAACTTGACGCAGAACATCACGCATGCGCTTCTACAAACGTTCTCCCCGCAGGACTTTGTGGAAGTCATCAAGTTCGACAGCTCTAGCGCCACGTCCCTGACCGACGGTCCAGTGCTTGTCGATGCGTCTTTCGATTACTTGGAAATGGATCGCCCCGAGCTTGGACCTCTCATCAGCCAAGTCAACAACCTGAAGGCCTCCCAGGACGTCGGCGCCTCCAACTTGACCAACGCCATCAACAAAGCCACCTTGTCCTTCAAACCTGCCAATTACTCCAGGGTGATCATTGTGCTGACAAACGGGCAATTCGCTCCAGTGGACGCTTCCTTTCCGACGACGGCGCTGGTGAGCTCCCAAACGAAGCTGATGATCTACAAGCTGGATACGTACACCACCGACACTTATCTGACGAGCACATCGCTGGAGAAGGTGGTCTGCTCCGTCAACGGGACGTTTGAGGTGCTGGAATCCAATTCTGTGGCCAACCCACTGTACGCCATGCGCTCCTACTTCACTTTTCTTGCGCGGACGCAGTTGGAGGCCGCGGGGAACAGGTCCACCTGGTCGAATTTGTACACCAGCTTTTCGCAGGATGTCAACGCCATCACCGTCACCTATCCGGGTAACCACCCAACCATACATGCTATGACTGTTTTGTTTTGTTATGGCTATCTAGAGAACATGAACTAACCTAGTGCGCATCATTGACAGCCTTCGGCAGCGACGGAATGTTGATTGGTGTGGCCGGCGTTGACGTCGTTTTAACAGGTTTCAGCAAACCGTTGCTTGATTCGGTGCTTCAAGATTTCAAAAATCGGCCGCAGGGATCGCTTCCAGTACCCCCCAACATCCCCTTGGTGTGCAGCTACCAGGTAAGCGGCTACGCCACTTCCTTCACTTCGATTGCTAACTTCCATACCATACTGCTGATTATAGTTGGAAGCGGGTCATGATAAGGCAAAGTTAGTGATAGCCTGAGTGCGGAATTTGTGTGCAGAAAGCAGCAGCAAGCGTGTCTTGCCCGACTTCTCCGACGGCAGACAACAACGCCATTTGTCAGAAAATAGACACTACAACCCAGTTGAGAGACATCAGTTGTTGCGGTTCTTGCAGTGCTGAACCCCCTAAACCTTCTGGCCCTCGTTTAACCTCAGGAGCCAAAGCAGGGATCTCAATAGGAGCGGTAGTAGGTGTTTTGATTATAATTGGAGCTCTACTTTATTGGTTGCGTCATAGAAAAAAACGAACAACACAGGGTCCGGTGGAACCAATTCGTGATACGGCGCAACCAACTCGTGATACGGCGCAACCAACTCGTGATACGGCGCAACCAATTCGTGATACGGCGCAACCAATTGGATGATCCGTTAAATTTTGGTCCTGCGGCCAGGAATCTTGATCCTCCGGCCAGGAATCAAGAACTAGTCGAGTAGGTGCCCACGATTGTACAATAGAACACGCAAATTTGCATGTAATTCTACCACTAATTCTTGCTCACAGATTTCACATTCTTTTAAAAAAACAGACTGGTCGATTTCAAATTTTGCAATTGGCATTAACGTGTATCATTTTGACAGTCGTTCGAAGCGAAATTGCTTATGTTTTTTGTGTGATAGTTCTTACAAAAGGTGTTCAGTCTTGTCATATGTAACCATGGTCTAGAACATTTTTGCATACATGTACCATTTTGATCGAAAAGAGTAAGATTGCTTACTGTATGGTTTCGTGCCAGTTCCAAGTTCCATTCTTCCACTCTACTCTGCTTTATCTCATCCCAGGTGGTTCGACGATTGATAGAACTCTCTTGCCTATCAAGAACTATTAATCTTCCTTTGCTCACAATCTATCTAGGTAATTCATTATCTTTCCTTTCTTCATACTGAGCCATTTTGGATTGAGGGAATTGAGGTTGCACATGAGCTCTGTCAGACCTGCACCAGCCACTCTGGCTGCAATGGAGCAGCCACTAAATGGAGCAGGTCCCAATTTGGAGCTATAGTAATCTTCACTCGTAGGTACATCAAGCTTTTCCATACAACAATACCATGTGCTCACTCCAGACATTACAAAGTGTCACTTTAGGGGACCATTCAAAAACACTTACATTTCCAATCTCTCAAATTGATAACTCATTGTAGAAAAGTCCAAAAATGATGATCCCACTTGGTCCATCTTTTTACTAACTTCCCGATGCACAAAAAATTGCACGCACTACTAACATCCCTATATTTTCCCTGGCTGAAAATTGAGCCATTATTGAGCACCTTACTCTATCCCCTCCCATCAAATCGTTTTCTTGTAGTGAGAGAGAGAACTTCTGGGTGCAGTGGCAGTGAATTCTAAGTTTGGGAGTGATAGTTGAGTGGTAGTAGGTAAGTTCTTGAGTCTTCTCCTGCCCTATAATTAGTACAAGGGCATGTAATCACTCTTGCATTAAAAATTACCTTTCAGTTGCAGTAAAAAAAAAAAAAAATCTTTTCTTACAGTGCCCTCATTGTGAACTTCCTTCTTCATCTATGAGTAATGTTGTTATGACACGTTAAAACGACGGGCCATTTTGTCACACCAATACTTGCAAAAGGGAGTCATTTTCTTATGTTACCTGTTTTATGTGATATCACCGCTGAATTCTGTAAGATCACAATATCACACGGCATTCTGGTATATCACAATATCACCATTGAATACTGTACTGTAGACAAGACCATACCCTAAGAGACGAAAGTATTGTAGGCAGCAAACAAACGCGACCAAAGTGGTTGTGTTCGACTTCGTCGACTAAACGAAGACTATGATATAGATCGAGTGGTATCGAGGAACAGTAACTTGCATCTCATCTCATCATTCGGAAGACGATGACTCGACTTCGTCCAGTGTTGCAGGTTGTTTCTTATTGTAGTGCTTGGTGCCGTTAGACTCGGAAGGGAAACGCGACGGTGTCAGGTGTCGGTATGGTCGATCCAGAGTAGTCCGGATTGACTTTGAGCGCGCCTAGTTTGCTAGAATGATGCCGCTCGTAGCAGTAATATTCGCGGTCCTCGTCGTTTGGAGCGAGAAGCATGGAACGGTAGTAGTCAACGCGCAGATGTCGAGCGATGGCGGCAAGACCTTCCTCGACACGAAAGAGAGGGATGTGATGGCCATCGCTGCCAACGCCACCGCCAACAACAATGGATGTCGTAAGTCTTACGGAATCCTTTGCATTCGTTTCTTTCAGCACACCGACATTCGTTTTGTCGGTAAACTATTGCATCTCGTTTTACTCAATGCTTTTTCGATTCAGCGAGTTCTGTGCACATTTCGAAGTGAAAATTTTCCGTTTATTTGGTAGAAATTGCAACTCGGTTTAGTAAATGCACTTCTGATCCAGCGAGTTCTTTGTACACTTAGAAGTGAAATTTCCGTGTTGTCGGTAGGAGTTGCAACTCGTGCATTTTGATTCAGCGAGTTCTTGTACACGACGTAGTAAGTTGTACTAGAAAACCCAAAATTGTGAACACTTCGATATCAGATGGTCGAATCGGAGGTTGAGTATTTCGATTCAATGAGTTCTCCGTACACTTTGAATGCATGATTAACGTCTACTTAGGAGGGGAACGAATGTATAATCAGCACGTACTTAGTAAGGGAAGGGACCTGTAAAGTATATCAGAACACCCTAAGCGAAAGTTAGTGATAGAGATGTTCTTCAACTACATGCAGCTTTGATTCTGTTAAATTGGCGTTATTCATCTTTTTAATGTGACATTTTGCTTGGAATCATGTTGAGTGTAAGATATGTGCACTTCTTATGCTTCAGAATTTCAGTAATTTCCCTTCCCTAGGTCACCTTTTATTTTAGTATCCACTATCTTGCATCTTCTCAACTTGCCATTTTACAACATTCACGACTATTTTTACAGAATTAGGGTTGTATAATCATTGTGGGGTTTATGAACCTCATTGTACAGATATTCTCAAAACCAGGAATGACATGTTCATTCACTTGACTGCACTAATTAGTATATAAAACTTGTACAAACTGTATAATGTTAGCCGCCCTGAGAGGGGTTACGAGTGGTTTGTAGGCGTGAAACTGAACGCCGGTCTCAAAAGTATGTGAATAGCAAGTATGAGATTAGAGTATAATTGTTCTTCGACTGTCCAAATTAGCAAACAAATTGATAAAATGTTCAACTGAATACGGTCATGCAGAGGGTTTGAATGGATGCGGCGGCAGTACGTGTTCTCGTGTGGCATGCCACGTACCGGTCGGAAGTGCCAAGTCGATGCAGCAGTGCTACATCGTTGATAACAACGAGAATTTCAACATCTGTTCCAGTCAGGCTTGTCCGAATATGTTGAAGCTCGACTACAACCAAAGCTTTGTCACGTACGTGAGCCCCACCGCTCTCAATCCTTCTCCCTTATCAATTCGTTCTCAACCTGACCTTGCGGTTGTTGTTCCATTGCAGGCTTCCAGCTCCAGGGAGTCTCAACCTGCAACCAGAGGTTGCCAAAGATATCTGCTTGCAAAGGCCACTAGATGAGGAGGTTTTCAAGTACACTTCGCTGCCGAATGACTACTATGACGTTTTCTTTGGGTCCGTCTCTGGTGCCTTTCGGGCATGGCCTGGGCGAGTAAGTGAATGCTCACCGGCTCTCGAGAATGCGGGCTCTGAATTTTAGTACGGAGAGTGATGGTGGATGGTGGTATTGCAGGAGCAGAACAGATCGTACTGTGATAGTTTTGACCCAAGGAGAAGGCCATGGTACCTGAATGGGATCTCGGTGAGCAAGGACGTGAAGATTCTGGTGGATGTGTCGAAGAGCATGGGGGTCCAGTACCAGCAAGATTCGTCCACCACGTACCTGAATTTGACGCAGAATATCACGCATGCGCTCCTGCAAACGTTCTTCCCGCAAGACTTCGTGGAAGTTTTCAAGTTCGACAGCTCCAACGCTACGTCTCTGACAGGCGAGCCGGTCTTCATCGATTCGTCCTTCGATTACTCGGTGCCCGATCGCCACGAGCTTGGTCCTCTCATCAACCAGGTCAACAGCCTCGTGGTCTCCCAAGTCGTCGGTGCCTCCAACTTGACGAACGCGCTCATCAAGGCCGCCTCGTCCTTCAAGCAAGCCAATTTCTCCAGGGTCAGGACATGCCCAGATCTCTCTCTTCCCTCCACTATCTGTCATTTTGACCCTGAGATGAGTTCGTGTCGTGCAGGTGATCATTGTGCTGACAAAGGGGCAATTCGCTCCAGTGGACGCTTCCTTTCCGACCACGGCGTTGGTGAGCTCCCAGACGAAGCTGATGATCTACAAGCTGGATGCGAATGCCACCAACAAGTACCTGCAAGCCACAACGTTGGAAACGGCGGTATGCTCTGTGAACGGCACGTTTGAGGTGCTGGATTCGAATGCCATTCCCAACCCACTGTACGCCATGCGCTCCTACTTCACTTTTCTTGCGCGGACGCAGTTGGTGGCCGCGGGGAACAAGCCGAGTTGGTCATATAAGTACTCCAGCGTTACACAAGATATCAACGTCATCACCGTCACCTATCCGGGTAAGAACACATGCGTCATCGCTCCAAATTCAGTGGATCGATGGGCATGATTGACTGTTTTGTTGCGGAGAAGTGTACTGACATGTTGCGCATGGTTGGCAGCATTCGGGAGAGACGGGCAGTTAATAGGCGTCGCCGGCGTAGATGTCATTGTGGATGCTCTCAACAAAACGCTGCAAGGTTTGGTGTTGTCTGATTTCGCGAATCGCCGGCAAGGAACGCTTCCAGTACCCATTGACATTCCCTTGACGTGCAGCTACCAGGTAACTCTCTACCGAAAACACCAAAGAATTTCAATTCAAGCATTGGCAATAACACTCTTTCCCACCTACTTTGCGGACTTCATATTAAACTGCCGATCAATGTTGGAAGAGGGTATCTGTTGGGGCATGATAAAGGCAAAGCTACTGATAGCCTGAGTGCGGATTGGTATGCAGAAAGCAGCAGCAAGTGTGAACTGCCCGGATTCTCCGACGGCAACCAATACAGCCATTTGTCAGGACCTGGACACTATAATCCAGTTGAAAGACATCACATGTTGCGGTAATTGCTCAGCAACCAGCAAGGGTTTGACGAAGGGAGATAAAGCAGGGATCGGAGTAGGAGCAGTGCTAGGTGGGCTCCTCTTAATCTTAGTGATTGCGTTTACACTTCATAAACTTTGCCGTCGAACCTCCAAACGGGAACCTCCGCCTCGTACTTCCGCTGTTGGCAACAAGGATGCTCCTGCAAACGGTTGAAGACGTTACGGGGACGATGAGTAGGTGTCCATGATGTACAATAGAACACCCAGATTTGCATGTCATTTTACCATTCATTCAGTCTTTCCTGTTTTTCGTGGTTAACCTCAATTTCGCTAATCGGCGAAGATATACGTACGATTCTAGATACGAAGTCCTCAGAAGTGAGCTCGGTTTTGCTTCTTTAAGTCAAATCTCCATGGTGTTCTCAGGAGAGAGATTAGTTGTGGTTTTTTCATTCCAAATCTGGAGTTAAACCAGTTGTGCTTTTTTATTCACTCTTGCCGTAAGCAACAACAATTTGTAACATTTATCTGCTCTTCGTCGCTGTATTCAACTATCCACTCGTCATAAGTAACATGATTCATAGAAAATTTTCCTCGCTTTCTATCCTGTTGTTCCACCATATTCTTTAAGTACTAGAGGTTTCTCTGTACCTGCACCGTTTTTGTAGTGAAAGCAACTAATGGACGCCTTTAAGGTTGCATCCCTGAGAGGGTAAGGTTCCACCAGTATATACTTTCACACGAAGGGAGACACTTTGTAGTACTTACTGGCGACCTCGTCAAGATTTGAAAAGATTCGTCTGACTTCGCCGACTAAATAAAGACCACTTCATTCATTAATTGGCATCTGGTGGTAATTCGTTGTAACAGTAAGATGCACTCGGCGTTCATAATTGAAAAGACGATAAAGAACTCGTATTTATCTGCGAAGTCGTCATGTAGTTGGTATCCTCAGTCTCACACTAAAAACTTTCTGTCGAGGACGATGTCACGTGTCTGTACGATCGATCGATTAAAAGTAGTTCGAGTGTCCCTGGTTTGCTAGGATGATGTCGAAGGCAGTGGGCATCAAGTGGGCACTCTTGGCACTAGTCCTCGCGGTGCTCGTCGTCTGTAGCGAGAGGCATGTAACGGTAGTCAACGGGCAGGTGCCGGGCGATGCCGCCAAGGCCTTCGTCGATAAAATGGAGAATTATGTGATGGCCATCGCTGCCAACGCCGAAGCCAACTACAATGGATGCCGTAAGTCTGAATTCTAACACAGTTTGCCACTTTCGATACACCGAGATTCGTTTTGTCGGTAGACAGAGCATCTTGATCGTTTTCCTTACTGCAGTTTGAACCAGCGAGTTCTTTCTAAACTTCAAAGTGAAGTTCAATTTCTGAAACCCAGAATCATGAATACGTGGATGACAGATTGTTACAATGGATGCCGTAAGTCTGAATTCTAACACAGTTTGCCACTTTCGATACACCGAGATTCGTTTTGTCGGTAGACAGAGCATCTTGATCGTTTTCCTCACTGCAGTTTGAACCAGCGAGTTCTTTCTAAACTTCAAAGTGAAGTTCAATTTCTGAAACCCAGAATCGTGAATACGTGGATGACAGATTGTCAGAATTGAAGAGTTAGCATTTTGATTCATTGAGTTCTCTGTAGACTTCGATTGCTTCATTAGCGTGTGACCGTAGTAAGAAACGGGAGGTTGTTACAACGTGTATTTGAACCCATACTATGTAACGTATATTTGAACCCATACTCTGTACTGCAACCCATTCTATATGAAAGTTAAAACAGAGAAATCAGTGGACCTCGTTGAATGAGAACCCTAGAAGCTTCTTGGAAATGTCTGATCTGTGCAATATTGACTAGGTGAAAGCTCATTATGATTAAATTGTTGTCGTTCCATGTGTTATTCTTAAGAAGCCATGTAGATCGCAAGTGATTGTCTTTTTTGACATGTATTCTAAACTTCAACCATTCAGCCATGACAATACATCCTGCCAGATGCTACATATATAACATAGAGTAGTTTCCCTTCTCTTACTCTCTTCTTACTCAAATACATAATTTTTTTTTGAGAGAAGCGTTTTGTGTTTCTAAGTACGTTAATTTAGAGCCAAAAGCACCAAGTTAAGAGAATCGAAAATGCAAAAAATGAGAGTTCACCCACTCCCGCAAGAGGTCAGTTAGTATCGTACGTAGGCATAGACTTTCTAATTTGAACAAATACTTCCTTTACTCATCTGAAAGAGCCTCGCATTCATCTTGTGTGGAAGGTGAAGTATACGTATTCTTCGATCACCCATATCAGTCTACAAAGTGATCAGCTTAACGGATTACGGCCATGCAGAGGGTTTGAATCAATGCGTCGGCACTGCGTGTTCGATTGCGGTTTGCCACGTACCGTTCAAAAGTGCGAAGTCGCTGAACTGGACGTGCCACGTAGTTTCTGAGAACGAGAATTTCGACATGTACTGTTCCCGTCCGGCTTGCCGCAATATGTTGAAGCTCGACTACAGTCAAAGCTTTGTCACGTACGTGAGCCCCAGACCACCGCTCTCAATTCTCTCAAGTATAAAATCGTTCTCAATCTGGACCTTGCTGTTGATGCTCCAATGCAGGCTTCCAGATCAAGGGAATTTCAACTTGCGACCCGAGGTTGCGAAAGACATCTGCTTGCAAAAGCCACTGGACGAGGGGGTATTCAAGCACATTTCCACGCCAGATTCTGATTACATTGACGTCTACTTTGGGACCGTATCCGGTGCCTTCCGGTCGTATCCTGGCAAAGTAAGTAGATGCTCACCGGTTCAAGACAGTGCAGCTCTGTGCTCTAGTCCTTATTTAATGTATCATGGGGAGTGATGGTGACTGGTGGTATTGCAGGAGGAAAACAAATCGTTTTGTGACTTCTTTGACGCAAGGAGAAGACCATGGTACCTGAATGGGATCTCGGTGAAGAAGGACGTGAAGATCCTAATCGATGTGTCCTTGAGCATGGGCGATTACGTGGATAGATCTTACAATCCAGACCCGGGTACCACGTACCTGAAGGTGGCGCAAAACATCACGCGAAATGCGCTTCTGCAGACATTCTCCTCGCAGGACTTCGTGGAAGTTTTCAAATTCGACAGCTCTAGCGCCACGTCCCTGACCGACTCGCCGGTGCATATCAATTCGTCCTTCCTTTCTTTAATACGCGAAGGACCCGATCGCCCCGAGCTTAGGACTCTCATCGACTACGTCAACGGCCTGGAAATCTCCGTAGACAGCGGTGCCTCCAACTTGACCAACGCCCTTAACAAAGTCCTTGACAGCACCTCGTCCTTCAGAAGATCTAATTACTCCACGGTCAGCACACTCGCACCTCAATCTCCCTCTCTCCTCTAACTTTGAGTCAATTTGAGTCAGGAGGGAGATAAGAGTGTGGAGTTCATGTTGTGCAGGTGATTATTGTGTTGACAAACGGGAATTTCGCCCCAGTGGACGCTTCCTACTTTCCCACAACGAGGCTGGTGAGCTCTCAGACGAAGCTGATGATCTACAAGCTGGATACGGGCGCACCCGACAAGTTCCTGCAAGCCACATCGTATCTGGAAACGGCGGTGTGCTCCGTGAACGGCTCGTTCGAGGTGCTGGAAGCCAATTCTGTGGCCAACCCACTGTACGCCATGCGCAGCTACTTCACGTTTTTGGCGAAGACGCAGTTATTGGCCGCCGAGAACAAGCCCACCTGGTCGCCTCCATACGACAGCAGTACGCAGCATGTCAAGATGACCACCGTCACCTATCCGGGTAGCCTCAAATCTTCCAGTGTCTCAGATCCAGTCCATCGATTAACTAGTAGGATCGAGGTTTTGCCGTAGTTATCTAGAGACGGGAACTAACATGTTGCTGTGCGTGGTTGACAGCCTTCGGGATTGACGGGCAGTTGATCGGCGTCGCCGGTGTGGATGCAATTGTTGGTGACCAAGAAAATGTGACTGATGTACTCAGAAATCGCAAGGAAGGATATCTTTCAGCACCCTCGAACATTCCCTTGAGTTGCAGCTACCAGGTAAACGGCGCGGGCTGCGCTTTTAGAAGCTCTACTAAATTCCGTACATATATAACTCCCGAACTCCAATACATAGCTATGAGCGAATCATACTATTGTCATTATACTAGAGGGTCGTAGAACAATATGCACCTTTAATTAAGACAGGTCTATTAATCATCAGCGTGTCATTTGATGTACAGATTGGTATAGTAATTTAGTGCCTATTCTTTACTATCGAGGCTAAATTTGGTATGATGGTAATTGACAGCAGCCGGTGCGAATTTGTCTACAGAAAAAGGAAGCAGTCGTGCAGTGCCAGAACCAGGCAGGTGTTGATGCCATTTGTCAGCCTGGCGTGGACAATAAATTCCAGTCGTTGAAAGACATCACATGTTGCGGTAGTTGCAGTGCCAAGCGGGATTTGTCGACAGGAGCCAAGGCAGGGATAGGGATAGGAGCATCGATAGGTGGGCTTCTCTTAATCGCACTTGTGGTTCTAGCGAGTCGTATTTGCAGGAGACAAGTCCGCCCTTGGGAAAGAAGAACTCCTCATCCTCCTAGTATCAATTCTTTTCCTGTCCGCAATGTTGAATCTCCTAGAAACGGCAATGGAGATCCTCCTTAAGAGCGGAAGTCAAGACGTTGAGTAGGTGTCCATGATTTGTACATTTTGTATGTCAATTGATTACTGCTTTCAGCTTTCAACGATTGTGAGATCTCTAATCACAGTTGTTGATTATCGGCGTTTTTTAGAAGAGAGCTTGATTTTGCTTCTATAAGTCAAATCTCCATGGTGTTCTCAGGAGAGAGATTAGTTTGTGGTTTTTTTATCCCAAATCTGGAGTTGATTCACTTGTGCTTTGATCACTCTTGTCGTAAGCAACAACAATTTGTGACATTTATTCGCTCTTCGTTGCTGAATTTCAGCTATCCAGTTGTTTACGCGTCATACGTAACAACCATCCATTGCAATTTTCTTTCTCTCCTACTGTTCCAAGTAGAGGTTTTCACCGTTTTTGTACTGAAAGCAACGATTTCAAGATTGCTTCTAGTGTGATCGATCCTCAATGGTAATTTACACCATGTAGTTTGAATTCATACTATCTCATGACAAGATATTGTATCACTGATTAAGCAAGGGCATGATATGGGTACTCCCTCCAAACATAGTTTAATTCTCTAAACTAATTTGCATAATTTTCTAAACTAGGTACGCGAACTTACTAGGTACATAATCTTATAGAACTGACAATCCACACACTATTGGACACCTGCGGTAACTTACTGGCGTCTTATGAAAGGAATTGCTCATGCTGGGAACATGAAAGTCTCTTTAAGGAAGTGGCTTGGAAGTGACTTGAAAGTGGGTTAGTTAATCCCGTTCAACCTGTTAACTGTACAAGAAAACTTGCTCGAAGGCAGTTACATAAACAAAATCGAACAAAGTGATTATATTCGACGACATCTGTTTTCGCCGACTAAACAATGATCACTTCATTTATGGATTGGCATCTCCACCCACCCCACTTCAATTATTGAATGGCAGCTGGTGGTGGTCTATGGTTACAGTAAGATCTATGCACTTAGCGGCAATTTATACAGACCAATGGCTTATTTTTATTTAATTTCAAGAAGCCCGGGTAGAGGATTTAACAGATGCACAGGAAAGACTGAAGAAGTTCTCATATGTTTGCAACTTAAATGTTCTTTGATGTCTACAGGTCATTGGTGTCGTCAGTCTCGGATTGGAAACTTTGAGTAGGCGTCGATGTCACTTGTCGGTATGATTGATCAAGTGTAGTCCGCATAAATATCGAGTGTGCCGAGCTGACTAGAATGATGCCGAAGTCATTCGGCACTCATGCTCTTAGGAGTAGTCTTGGCGGTGCTTGTCGTTTCTTGTAGCGAGAAGCATGTAACAGTAGTTAACGGGCAGGTGGTGGACGATGGCGATGAGCAATGGATTGGCGTCGCCGGTGTGGATGTCATTGTGGTTGGTCTCCAGTCACAACAAATCGCTCCAAGATTTGGTGTTGTCTGATTTCGCAAATTGGCTGCAAGGAACGCTTCCAGTACTCTCGAACATCCCCTTACGGACATAGATCTCTATCTTGAAACGGCAAAGTACCCCTTCCGTGCATTTGGAGGGAACAAAAAAATTGTCCCATAAATATGGCAGGGTCATCACCATAGAACGTGAACCTATCTGGCACATAAGGGTTCCGCGGTGACCTAGATGCACTAGTCTCTGAAGAACTCCACAGAATCAACATACTGAAGATGCGGCAGTCTGGGCAAAACCAAGAAACTTTGTAGTTCCAGCCATGTCCGTAGTTGACCTTCTCTACTGTCAAGCTTCCACGCTCCGGGAAAGAAGACAATTATAGCGGCTAGAAGAAGGAAAGTGGCGTGGTTGAAAGAGTGCAATCGCTTTGTACCGCAGGGTTGGGGTGAAGAGTCATTGCTGCCCGACAAAATTGCTAAGAGTGCAATTGCTTTGTATGGGGGAAGAGTGATTGCTGCCGGACAAAAGTGGGGCAATGTAATGTATAGATTGAGGATGCCCTATCGTGCAGCTACCACACAACCAACTGTTCTTCAAGAGGCTATTCAAAATACTCAAAATAAAATTTCAAAACATCTCACCTGGCACAATTCATTCACTTGATGTACTTTATAATCCGAACTTTGAATTTGACATAATCTACTTACAAAATTCCACAATGCATGGACAAACTTGACTTCAGCAGTGCATTGACAAACTTTGATGAAAACTCATATTCAAGACCTGTCGATGCATTGTGTATTCTCCTTGTAATTTATAACCAACGATCTATCTGGTTATGAGAAAATCATAATGTTTTTGAAATTTCAGTCTCATACTTATGTCACTAAACCCCGCGAAGTACTAATTGTACTCAAACTTAAAAATAACCTACTAACCTCAAATTTCAAGTGCCATTTTGAAATGAAGGTGGGTCAAAAGAATTTCGCGACCATCTTTCGAGCATCTCGGCTGCTCACTTCTGCCGTAACAGCACCATCCCTTCCGCAGACTGATCACTTCCTACTCTTGAACTTCTTATCTTTCCTTCTTTCTCACTTTGTCATTCTCTATCAATACTGCCGATTGAGGGTTGGAATTAGAATCGAGTATGATAGTCTGAAAACTCCGTTGCAAAATGGCAGGTCGGGAAGATGAAGATGAAGCAATGAATCGACGACTCTTCTCTTCATCTTCCCAAGCACATGCTTCGTCTCCTGAATGCAGTGCAACATTTTTGTATATATAAATCACTGTCTTCAATCCATTGTTGGTGTGACTTACTGCAGTATTTTCATTCTCAAATCACCATTTGGAGTTCTGCAGTCCTCTCGTTCGTGTTGCACGAAGTATGTGAACTGGGATTTGCTATTTCCACCTTTAACTTTTATTATTTGAACTGATTTGTTGAAGATTGTTGTGTTGTATGAATTACTGATGTTAATGAACTGAAGTCGTTGTATTACGTTCTGGTGTCTGAATTTGGTCGAAGTAGGTATCGTGTTGGTAAATATTTCCATGATCACAAGCCTCACCATTACTACGGTAATTAGAAACATATTCATTAAGAGTGTTTGTCAGCTTAAGTTTATTGGGGACATGAAATTGAAAAGATGGCGATTGATTCTATGTAGTTTTGACAAAAAATAAATCAAAGAAAAAGGTTGTAGTTGGATATGTTAAACCATTGGTCAAACTATGAATACTTTTGGTAAGAAATTGAACTAGAGTTGAAGATTGAACTAGATTGATAATACTTGGAATTTAAATATAATTGATCCTCAATTTGTGACTAAATGCTGGTGACCACCTAGTAAAACGATGTACAATTGCACACTTCTAGTCCTTCTCTTTGACATATTAGAAAACTTGAATATGAGTACCACACTACCACTTGTAAATCATGAGTGGATCATTACACCTCGCTTTTTCTTTCTTTTCCATTTATAATCATGAATTCTATGAGAATATTTGTTTATAAGCAATCACATGTACTAATAAACAAATGAATTGATTCATGAAGGTATACCAAGTCCAATTGTATCCATGGCGTTTGTGTCTTTTGACGTGGAAGAGGTGATTGGATACCGTCAAGTTCGAGTCGGTGCAGAGATTGAAGGTGAATTTTTGTTGAAGTGCAAGGATCGAGAAGAAGCAATGTGGGCATCAGAGAGACAGATGGATTGTGTGGACTTGGTTCTGAGGTTTGCTGATTGGGTCTCATACATAGCTCATAGTATGGATGGAAATTGCAAGCAGAACTATGAGGCATTCGAAGATTTTATACAAGAATCAGATGCAGCTGCTGTAGAATTGCAAGTGCAACCTAGTGCACACAATGCAACACCATTGACACTCGCGGAGGAAAATGTAAATGTAGGGGAAAGAAATGTGCAAGAGAAAGTTAAGGGAGATGCAGGGGAAAGAAAGGTGCAAGAGAAAGTTAAACCTACAAAGAAAGCGAGAACACGTTCAAGAAGAAAAAAACCTACGAAGAAAAAGAAATGAAAAATAGATAGGGAGAGGAAAAAAATAAACAATGAGATGAAGATAGATAACTAAATAATTGCAAGAGGAAGATGTAACAACACCACTTGTTGTGACTAACTTTATCAAATACACATGACTAAGTCTATTAAATACATATCAATGGAATAAGTAACAACACCACATGTTGTGAGTGTTATACATGACTAACTCTATTCAACACACATCACGCCAAATCTTGCGTAGATTATCAAAGACATGTGTACATGCATCATTCATGAAGATGTATTCCTGAACCTCTCATTAGTTCTACTTGTGGTTATATTGAACCTGTAAAATGGTTTTGACTTTGATAAACTTCATACCTCTCGTTAGTTCTACTTGTGGTGATATTGAACCCATAAAAAGTTATGGGACGGTTTGAGTTTGATAAACTTTATACCATTGTGATTAAAATTTTTAGCTATGCACAAGTATAACTGATTGTAACTATTATATTGTTGTCTCACATAGTCACATGTACCAATGGAATAGAGGATTAATGTGATGATTTCAACTTTGTTGTCGCTGAAGGTATGAAAAGTTTCGCTTTGTATTTATTTTCGTATTTATTTTCGATTAATGACTTAGATTTAACCTAGTATTAACTTAGATTAACTTTGCTTATGGAGTTAAGATAAACCTTTAAACTAACTCCATGGTACAACTTTGAGTAACTGGGGAAGCTTGTGTATAGAAAATCACATAATTGATCTCATTTGTGAAGGTTATCCAACTCCTTGATCCTATCCTACACTCCTCAATGATTGTCGATGAGGAAGTGAGGCTCCTTGCAAGTGACCTCGAGGAGGTGGGGCTCCTTGCAAGTGACCTCGGCAATGAAATTGAGGTGCCCGCCACTTTGTTTTCTTGACAAAGAAACGAGGCACGAGTTTGACAAAATCAGACACAAAGTTAGATTTTGAAGTTAGAGTTCGACAAAGTCAGATACAAAGTTAGACGCAATGCTGACGGAACTTGTTATCTCTAAAGCCGACAATTTTTACAGTCTTTAAATTTTTTTTGACATACACTTTCAAACTATTGTCTTTGATGTACACTTTTTTGACATACACTTTCAAACTATTGTCTTTGATGTACACGATCTTTTGTACAAATGACACCTAGGTTTAGGACCTATTAACCTCAAAAATTGCCGTGGAACAAATAAAAATTGAAATCCAATGGTTCCAATGGTGGATGAAGGAGAAGGAGCTTCTCAAAAATTTAGTCTAAAAACATCATTGCAAATCTTGTATCTAAAATACTCAAACCAAAAATCATCCAAATACAAAGTTGTTAAATTCCATCTAGCGATCATACTTATGCGTAAAAACTTCAAGAAAAACTAGATTAGATCTCACATGATTTTCTCTCAAGGGTAAAACATGCGGTCCCATGTTTGGAAACCCAAAAACATGAGCTGCCATGAATTCAAACTTTATTGTGCAAGTATGTAGTTTTTACCACACAAATTAGACTTGATTGGGACCTAACCAAGTTTCATACTTTACTGTGCAAGTCTGTAGTTTCTACCACACAAACTAGACTTGATTGGGACCTAACCAAGTGATTTCATCCAAAAATTACCTCAATCAAAGAAGTTATGGCTCTTCAAAGTTGTTGCCTTCCATTTAAAATGTTGTCTTTCTACATTTGGCAGGTATAGGGATTAAACCTACCAGTGCAGTTCTTCCTCTACTCAAATTCTACTCTAATATTTACTAAGTCCCTTTCTTTTTATTGTACTTTGTCAATCTCCAATTGAATTGCAAATTGCCGTTTGAGGTTTTGTTGAAATTGGAATGAGTATGAAGGTTTTGTCAACAAAAGCCAAAGCAGGAGTACTAAATTTTCATTCCCATTACTCATTTGTTTGTTCCAACATGCTCATAAACATGAGTAAATGTATGATTGCATGTTGGAACAAACAAATTTGTATGTATTTATAAGATTTTATTTCAAATCTCATTATTCGATTGTCTACTCTTGCCGTGTAAGCTTAACATTTTATAGCAATGTCCCATCTTTCACTCTAGCGACTCAATTGTTCATAACCAACGATCCCTTAGAATGATTGATTTCCAAGTTAGAAAAAATATGATGCCAATTTGTTTTCAAGGAAAATTTAACAATTCATAAAACCTAAGGAAACAAGTTCCAGCTTTAGCAGACAACTCAAAGTAATGTACATGAAACACACACTTCTAGAAGAAGAAGAAAAATAAAAAGTTTAAAAAAAATAAAAAATAGATTAAAAAAATAAAAAAATAAAAAAAAAATAAAAAAAATAAAAAACAAACTATAGCCACCTTTGACTCAATTAACACTAAAATCAACAACCCATTATTAGCCACCTTTGACTCAATTAACACTAAAATCAACAACCCCATTATGACATACGTATGACCATACATATTCTTCACAAAAGTATCATAAAAAAACTAGTGGTTTACTTGTTCACAACCAAAACAAAGTACACAATTGAGTTTATACTCGTTTTCTCATATTACTACACTTCCCATAGATTACGCCTCTACATGATACATCAAAATTATAACTCAAAAGTACCTCCATTTAAGGAGTGATAAGAAAAGAGAATGATCATATAAATTGGTTTCATTTCTCTATCAATCACACTTTGGGTTTCTTGTCTTCGTCCGGTTTTGTATGCTCCTCATTGCCATTGGGTTGATCACCTATATCTATGGCATGATGTCCATCTAAAGCCAAAGCACCCAATGTTAAAAAGAGATGTAATAGCACATCATACGAATTTATATTTTTTGAAAACAAATGCAAAATATGTTTGATTTGGTCGTAAGAGGGAGTAAACAAAAGAGCGTGAATTGCGTACCGTGAGTTTGAGGATGACCATTTCCATGTAGATGGCCGTTATGTAATTTGGTTCCGAGAGGAATATCTACGGGCCGACCATGCTCATCGAGAGCCTTATTAAGACCGAGGATGCTCAAATGGCTCAAATGCGTGGGTGTGTGCACATGCGGTGTTGATGAGGCATGCGGTGTTGATGAGGCATGCGGTGTTGATGAGGCATGCGGTGTTGATGAGGCATGCGGTGTTGATGAGGCATCGTTGCTCGAATCAAACAATGAAGAACCGTGCGACGTGCTCGAAGGTGTGCTCAATGGAGAGTGGACATGGTTTGGGTCATTGTGTTTCTTTTTTGCGGTGTTGGACCAACTTTTAAGAGCGGCTCCCGTAGACTCAGATTTGAATACGGTGTACTTCATGTTGGAACCCAACTGCACAACCATATCATTCTTACATCAATATTGGTGAAAGAAAATAACCAAGTAATTTCAAAGTGTAAGTTTCTCATTCTAAGAAATGGTTGCTTAATAATGCTATGTTTATAACAAGGTTGAACTTTTCTATTCGTAGCATAAAATCAACAAGGAATTTTTTTTAGATTCCATGTTTGTGTTTGGTTGCAATAAGTACAGCAAGGGTTGAAAAGAAGTTAGTAGTACTACAATTATAAGATTAAGGAAGTAATGATCTAATACCTGGGTGGTAAGGGCGTAGAGGGGCAAAGTACTCGCACTGCATAAGAGCTGCACGGAAAAACTGAATTCATCTAGAAGGATTAGTATTGTAAGTACCTTGTACAAAGACACTTATAATCATATGAACTAATTAATAATATATCCTTGTGTAGCAACTAAATTTTTGTTGATTCAACACTTAATTGAAAAAGTCCAACATTCTCTAACATGGAATGCAAGGGAAAAGAACATACCCAACAAGAATGCGCACAATGACCATCCACGTCGGACCCACTAAGCAAGATGAATAACCAAAAGAAAACTGCAAACACAATTGGTATAATTGATGGGTTAACATTTCTTCCATAATAAATTTTGATGTATAACAACTTAAGAAGTGTCATAAATTTGGTTACTTTCAGAACTTGAAAAAGAAACTTACCAAAGTCCAGAAGAAAAAGGCAAGTTCAAAAGCATTCTGAAAAATACACCATGAATGTTATTAGATAAATATAGCATTTTTTCTATATCAACAACTCATGAGATTACATAAGCATGGAAAGAACAAAGAGTTGCGCAATCAAGCATTATGTATACATCGAACTTCTCGCAAGTGCCATCATTTTTAATTAAGTGTAGTAGTTCTTTAATTCTAAGTGTCGTAACAAAAGGATTTTTATTTTATCTTTAACCCCTAAATCTCCTTGTTGCAAAACGGTCTAAGTCACAAAAGTTGACCTTCCTTTAGATGAAGCTCAAAAAATCTCAATCTAAGAATTTTTTAAAAGATTCAACCGTAAGATCTTAAAGTTCACTTGACTTTCTTCTCCCATACCGAATTTGAACCGTTCATTCTTCCTCATTTGTGAGATTATAATGGTCAAAGTTGGCTGGATTTTTCTCCTGCGGGAACCTCCAAAACCTGTTTCGGGTCTTAAGGAGAGTTAGGGGTTAACCCTTAAAGGTCCCTTGGAGATAGTATGTACGGTGGCGTATAATTGAGATTTGCTACCAGCAAGAAACTCTATATTGTGATCTTAAAAGCTTAGTAGAACCGCATGGATTTATATGTCAACTTGTTCTTTGAACTCAAATCTATTAAAGGTGTACACTCATTCCAATACAACCAAAATACGTTGTATTCTAGCAACCAAAATATGGTTGTTCAGACCTTTAAGGGTTAAAAGGTGTGAATTTGTTGAGATGAGTCAGTATGGGTACCTGGAAGAGAATGAAGTGAACAAGGTATAGTAATAATTTGGGTGACTTGAACCAAAAGAGGTCATTACGGGGCTTGGTTGCTCCCATTTTTCTCAAGTCTTTTTTCCCACACGTTCTTCTATCCTTGCACGACGACATCATCTCAGCATTCGATCGTACTTCGCGCGCCAAGATTGTCACTATGTGCTGAAGCTTGGCTCCAACAATCAGTACCATCTATCCTCATTCCCACAAAACAAGTTATTTTTGGCTCTAAAACGTTGAATGGAGTGAATAATCATTTATATACGTAGGGTCTTTGTAATGACTTCCCTACATCAACTTGTATGTATGGTCCAACAAGCTATTCATTTTCATATTCAAATTTTCATTTTTCCTTGTGCCCATTATAGTCCAAATCTAATAAGAAGGAACATTAATGCTATGAAGTAAAAAATGTAAGGTTCATTCTCTTGTTTTTCCTATTAGCTCTCTATGGGATAAAGCCTATTAATTATGTTGTTCTATGTTTGATGTGAGCCTCATGTAGAAGCTCATCAATGAGAGAATTTTCATAGATCATGGAGAAGATAATGTTTTCAAATCATTCTTGAATAAACATGTACATTATTAAAAAAATCTATATTAAGAGACTTTCTACTTAATTTGTGTATTTGTAAAGTATAGAACACAATTCTTAGATTTAGATTGTTTACCAAAGGTGTACTTCTACAAGCAATTTGAAAACATTGAAAGTAAAACCAGTTCTGACTAGAAAGTTGCTTCAGAAACTGAAACTCACAATTGTAGGTACGAAGGCCAACCACAAGTAGGTATACCACCCTGCAATTTGAAAAAAAGACATAATTCAATTTAACAGATGACATGTTAGAATTTAGCAAATGAGATAGATTTCTAATACAATATTAACACAAAAGAATTACAAAGATGAAGTGTAGGATCAACCATTTATATCGACAAGTAGGTAGACGCAAACAAACGCCCACAAATAAGAACTGCCAAAAACCACAACTCAATTATATTAGGCACACCGGCTTCATAAATACCATTCATTCACAATAACTAAGTACATATTTATCAATAAACAAATTGTCAACTACACTACTCATCAAGTAAAAATCAAACAGTTCTTTGTCTTAGACAAATTTATGTTTCCAATCCTAATCATAATTCTATTTCCGTAATAATTTTATTAGAATCATATTAGAACATGTGCATAGGAAATTCAATCATTCATTTGTTCTAAGTTTATTCAAACTAGTTAGCAATTTGCTTCCTCTTTAGTCAATTGCCATGAAAATGGATTAGGAATGGACTAATAATAAATCATTAAATAAGTTAATATTTTATACCTGATGCCAACCACATGCTGAAAGTCCTTTTCTATAGTACGCTTGATATAACTGTGGAAATCAAATTCTTCTTTCAGCTGATGATGCTACACAACAGCCCACCCAAAATCAAAATAAATAAATAATCAGCAATTTAGAATCATCAGCTCTCTCAACAATACTAAGCCAAATAAGACAAATATCAAAAAAGGACAACTTTATCTGCTATAAGAAGAATTGTTGCATTTTTGAGAAAAGCTAAGTGCAAGAGGATTCCAACACATATAAGAATATGTGATTTAAATATCGTATGCAATATTTAGTTGTTGAAGTTAAAGTTTTATTTGTGCGAGATTCTCATTTATTGCATTGAGAAATAATTTTAGGGTACCATGTACTACGTGGTTAAAATTTGAGGCACCATAAGCCTTGGCTTGGTCGTTAGAGCTCATGGCCCCCACTGAGGAGGTCGGGGGTTCTATTACCCATGCCAGCGTGGTGCTTACCACCATAGTCCACCCAGCTATGGTGGGGGGTTCTTGGACCTCGTTGTGTGGGTATTATGAAGCCTTTTGGGGGGATACTATGTCTGGTATCTCTAAGGCACTAGTGGCTAGGTAGAAAGTAGCATAGTGTTCATTCCGAGAGGGGTTAGTAGTCCCGCCATTGGTGTGATGAGCTTCGGGCATACATTCAAGGATAGGTCGAACGAACACTCTATTCACACCAACCTGGTTGGAGATTTTCTTCTTCTTCTGGCTAATATTTGAGTTGGGTATGCCACTAATTTAAATGTGTATGTGATAATCATTGGAAAATGCCACAAAATTTCATCTTTTTTGTGAATCGTATGGGAATGGCACACACCTCAATGAAGCCGTAGCGTAAACACAAGTAATCAGCTTTGTATATGGGCTTTCCAAATTGTCTGAAGAAGCTAAACTGTAGGCCACAAATGAATTTTCAGTTGCAGGAAAAATTGCTTACATTTCTTTAAAAATGGAAAAGCAAGAACAAAAATTAGATAGTTCAACTTGAGTTGTGGTACAACTAAGACTTTTTTTTCTAATTGAAGATAAGAAGCTTTATTGGATTTGACGTTCACACAGTGAGCTTTTTATTGCTTGTTCTCATCAACTCCTTTACATGCTTAGAGCTTTCAAGTTCTTTCTATTCCAGACAACCAAATGAAATGTATGAACATGTTCAATCAAGGGCTTGTTATCTTTGTACCTTCTACTAGTTACTAGTATGATAACAACACTATCGTCCTTGTTTATACAACCTAATTCAACTTGTGAGGTCGTCAAATTTTGATAGTGTTGATGAAACTCACCAAGTATTTGCAGATTTGCCACCTCGTCTGCAAGCAAGATTGACCCATGCGACAAGCAACAAACTCACCAACTGAATGCTTTCCAGCCAAAGCTGCAAACATCAACAAAACCCCTCGGAAACATCATCAATCAACAAACAAAGAGAAGAAAACATAAAAACACCAAATTCACCCCTAATTCTATGCACTATAACCTCCGCCAATAGTAGAAGAGAGTCCCCACCTTTATTGATGCATTTATCTTCCAAGCCTGGAGTTTTTGTTTGGCCCTCCCATTTCTTCCACCTGTGCACCTGTTCAATCATTCATCTCTTCGATTAGTCAAGCTCCGAAAGAAACCACCAAACCCTAAAAGAAGGAACTTACATGAAAAACATGAAACCCTGTTTTTTGAGGTTACTTACTTGCCATAAGCCAACGATCACTGTAAGTGCGCTGTAACAGACGTGTATGATTGCCATGACAAAAATGAAAATGTGCAGCTGGTGCAGACCCTCCGCTGATATCACTTGCACTTTCCCCTGCACCAGATTTACAAGGCTCACTTAAACTGCTTGAGAACTCGTGCTCACTGTTAAGATCCCTTTCTGGGTAGTATTAAAACAAGAAAAACCAATACAAAACCCAGGGCGACAAGTTTTAGCCACGGGAGATGTGTGCTGACACCTGCAAAAGCTAAATACTCAATTCAACAACTAAAGTCATGGGGAATGAGATTTTTTGCAGTGGAGTGAGATTCGTTGCACTTTTCTGTGACAGATGTGCTCACTCCTGCCCTACGTTACATGGTTTTGTTCACTTCGGAGCTTCATCAGCCTTTCTTCCTATTCCTTTGCCATTCTAACATAGTCATTGTGGTTCTGCCAAATCTTGGTTACACAGTATTTTCATTTTAGCAATAATCAGCTTTCCTATACGAAGTTGGCGAATGGAGACTGATAAAAGTGCCAGGTTGAGGTTTTTAGATGTGGTACCGCAGGACAAGTGACAGTTCCGCCGGAAGCAAGGAGACGCCTGTGCGCGCCAGCTTCGGGAGCTGTGGCGGCAACAGCTTCTTCGACGGCTTTGTACTTGCAGGGCAGCATGTAGTCAGCGAGGCGCTCCGGCATGCAGATGGACGCAATTTTCGCCTGGAATACCGTGAGCGACAGGGATATGAACCCCAGCAGCATCAACTCTACACACACACACACACACAATCACTAAATTGCTACTGGGGGCAACATCTAAACAGAGGGTACGCGCCCCCGCGTTTGTGAGGTGATCTCAGGGTCTCCACAAATCCTTAGCATGCCCACAAGATTCATCGACCTCTGCTTCGGTACTGCTCTTAAATGGTGAAAATTGCACTTGTCAGAGCTGGCTAGTAACAAGGAGAGGCTGGAGTTCAGGGACTCACCATCCTTGATTTGCTCTAGTGTATGCACCAACTGCTTCTGCTTCGACTTCCTCAAGTACTGCACACCCACGAATGAGACATAACCATCATCGAAATTTTTTGGGGGCTCGATCGAGCTCTAACAACCATGCTAGTCTCTATGGAGCTCAGGCTCGGCGATTGAGTAGCAGTGATAAATTGAAGGCGCAACTAGAACTTTTATCAAACGAAAACTGATTTTGAGTACTAGCAATGGATGGAAAGCATACGTTGCCCAAGTATTTGATGACCCTCTCCACAACAAGAGACGCCACAACGAAGACGGCGCACACCGCAGCCACAGCCCAAGTGGGCGTCTGCTCCAACGATTTCTCACCCTCGCCCCCCGCCATTGATCGCTACTGCTGTGCTACTCCACTAGCCAAAGCAACTTAAGCTGCACTCACTCAAAACTCAAACTTCCATCTCGACACAACCACAACTCTCGTCCGGCACACTGACAATCTCTCGACATAGTCTCCAGAACCACGTGCGCCTTTAAAAGCGGACGAAACTTTGTAGATTCAAGCTTTACGCAAAATGTACGGAGCCATGCCCCCGAGGAGGGATTTAACCCTAGAACGTCGGAGCCCATAACCGTGGCCTGAACTTTGATATGTCTTACTCTGAATCCTCCATTTCGCCACTTTACCTGAAAGTAAAATATTTTATTTTATTTTTCGTAGATGTGATCACATGCTTTTCATATGCTGTAAAAATTTCAGATTTTTTTGGGAAGATTTGAAATTCAAGTGAATTTTCAAAGAAAAAACAAAAATAATTCATATCAAATACAAATCACTTTCAAAAAATCTGAAATTTTTAGAATAAGGGGTCATTGTACTGAAGAATAGCATGGTGTAATCCATGGTTTCGTGTCATGCTATATTTGAAAATTGAGAAAGAGACCCTATAGGCATGGAAACTTAAGGTGTCAGTAAATCACTAGATATTAGGAATTTCTTGAAATTCTAACTTGGAGTAGAAACAAGACTTGGTAAGATTCATTTTATGAATTAAGCTTGAACTCAAAAGAGATCATTTAGTTGCCTAAATTTGAGACTTAATAAAAGTAGGAAAAAGTTGCAGAAATGCACTTTGTGGTGATTTGTTTTTAACCAGTCTTTCAACTTTCATACCACATGTGATCTTAGGAAATACCTTAAATGACCTCAAATGAATTCCATGATATGCTATTATCATTCATAAATCCAATTACAAAAATCATGAATGAAATTCATCCCGCAATAATAGGTTACAGTGAAAATGTTCTGTTCATCGGACATAAAATGGCCGCTCCGACGTTCCAGGGTTAAAGGAGAAGATGCTACAGCAGTTGCCAATGAAAGCCCGGTTGGAGGCGAATATTCGGCTGTGCATGCGACCCTCATGCGAATCTCAATGCAGTCTGAAGGCTATCAATGTAGTCCGCCGACGCAATTGCCGACGCAATTGCGCAAGGAATGATACATAGCTCCACTTGGATCGTTTTCGGAGATTATTTTATTGCAGAATGGCATTTTTTAAGAGGAAAAGGGAAATGGAGGGCTACGATGATCATGCAGGTCAATGCTATCCGTACTTGTCGATCGGAAGGAGGCCAAAGTCGGTGCCCACCTTACTTCCATGTGCGAAAAATATGTTGCTTTTGATCCTGTCGTACGAAGACTAGTCCGGGGGAGGTGCTTCCGGCGCTGATGAAGATGTTTACTGTTTCTGTTTCGGAAAGGCAGAGTGCTCACCCCCCACTTTTGAAGGGGCTGAACTATCATCTCCAAAACAGGTTTTTTCTTGATAGACAACAAAATCATCAAACTCCGTCAACATCGCTAAAGGCCCCTTCCCACTTAGCCTTTGATAAGAGCATACATTAAAACTTAAGACCTCCACAATTTTGGGGAAATTCCTTATTCTTAGGGAAGGCCTCATCAATGAGGCTTGGAAAAGTGTCTTCAAAAGTAGCCTCAATTACATAATGGCTCCTCAAAGGCCCCATTAACTAAGACCACTCTTAAGTCTTCAAAACTTGAGAATATTTCTAATTGTGGTGCTTCCTTAACCCTTAAACGCCCTTGGGGTCTAAAACGGGCAGCCCAAAATTGGATCACAGCATCTTTTGGACTTGGGCATCATGAATAGTGCACTTTTTGAACTTGGGCATCATGAATGGACCAATCAATGATGAGCTTGCAACCTCCTACAAGGTTATGTACCACCCCGACCTACCTACCACAATCCTTTCAAACCACAAAATCACTCATACAAATTGTGATTTGAATTGTAAAATTTCTCTTTTTGAATGCATCATAAGGAGGTGACCAGTTTGACATCAAAATATAAGTGAAAAGTTGAGCACAGTGAGAGCTACAGGGAAGATTCTGTTGGAATCAAGCCCCTCGGGCTTGCTTGGGCGTTTAAGGGTTAACACTTGCCTACTAATGCTCAACTATCTTTTGTCCTCCCAAATACTAGCTAATATTTTTTTTGTCCTCCAAGTTTTAGAGTGTGCCATGTGGGCATCCATGTAGGATTGGTAATTACTAAAGAATGTAGGTGTGGACACACACTCTTTTAAGGAGATAAGACCACCTTCCAACACCACCTCTAAGGCCAAGTGGGAACGTACCTTAAGTTAGCTAGGGTTGTCTCTTAAAAAGAAAGTCTAGTCCATGACTAATTCCTAAAGTCAAAGTGGTCCAAACCATGTTCATCAGAGTATAGAGATTATGTCATATTTGTTTCAGGAATTTTTCACATACAGTGGTACCTCGATAAGATCAACCTTGATTAGATCAACGTCTAGTTAAGAACATTGTTCTTGTTCCTTTATTATGCAAAGAGACATTGTTTCGTTATGGTCAATGCTTGGATAAGATTAACATTTTTGTCTTTCCAAAAACGTTTATCTAATCCAAGCACCACTGTACATACAAATTTTTCGAACATCTAAATTATTTAGAATATTTTGATGATGGGTATTTACAAGTACAAAAAATAAGTCTATGAGTATGTGTAGAAATAGTCTGTAAGTACGTATAAATTTAATCAAAAGTACTTAGCCTCCTGAAAATTTGAACTGACCTCCTTCAAGATGATCGTTTTCTGATATCAATGTGTAACGTTTTTTGACTATGAGAATTTCAAGCGTATGATCTTGTTTAATACTTTCCAACTAGTCTGTTTATTTAGTTTTATAGTATTTAGATGTATGGATCTTGAGATATAATCAGTCAAAATTCTACTAATGTCAAACCTGTATATGTTTTCTAAATAAAAATAACTCCCTAGACAACTCAAATCGACCTACCTTCAAAACACAATGCAAACAATCAATTTCATGATTATTATCGGGAATTTTTCGTATAGGAGAACGCATGGATTAAATATTTCCAAACACAAGAATGATCATGAAATAATTGCAAAGAGGAGAACCCGTGGCCCAAAAGCACCTTAGATGAGCATGAATGTTAAACAAGTAGAAACTAACATGCTTTTGATGCGCCGGTGGAAGGTTTTCTCCTTTCCCTCTTTGTAAGTATTTTGCAATAGTTTTTCCCCTATTTGAGAATATTTTACTCAATCGTTCCCTTTGTGTGGAAATTCCCCATTACTCTTTCTCGAGTTTGTGTGGTAATGCACTCAATTGAACTCAATGGACTGAGACATTTAAGGAATGAACAAATGTAATAAATCTCAACCAAACAAGAGTGCATGTATGGTGTCTAGAAATTGTAATCCAACACATTCAAGTTCGTTCTTATATTGGTTTGTAGAAATTTCTGCACTACAACCTCTGAAGACTTTCTTTCACAATAATTTGGAAATAAGAAAGGCTACTAGAAGGTCCAATTTATAAAAGTAACATAATTTCAAATTTTAAACTTGAACTTGACTCTTCAAGATGAATGCATTAAAGAAAAGAAGTATGACATTATTTAGTTCTATTTTACTAGACTATGATTGGGAGGCATTTCAAAAAATAAAATTGAAATCTGACAATGAACAAAGGAGATCTAGCTCCTGAAACATCCTCCATTATTTCACTTTTTTCATTGTAGAAACATCATTGCAAATTCAAAACCAAAAGTATTTGGATCTAGTATCTTCCAACTACAACACCAAAAGTATTTGGATCTAGTATCTTCCAACTACAACACCAAAAGTATTTGGATCTAGTATCTTCCAACTACAACACCAAAAGTATTTGGATCTAGTATCTTCCAACTACAAAGTTATAAGTATTTATCTCAAGATCATCATTATGTAAGTAAATACATGATTGTAAATTAATTAGTGATTTCGCATAATTGGCTCCCAATGAAAAATCAATTATCACTAACGAATTTATGCTGTATAACATCTTAAATTGGAATAAGGCTTTCACCACAAGAAGGTAGATTTCATTTGGAATCCAATTCAACAAATTCAGTCAAAAATGGGGTTTGAATGAAAAAGATATGTTTCTTCAAAGTTTTGGGTTATCATCTAAAAAGGCCAAATTCAACACCTTCTGAGATTAGGGTTACTCATGAAAATCCACATAACTATACAACATCAGTTCAGATGAAACTCTTTTTTGTAAGTGTCTATGTTCTATACAAGATTATTCTTAACCACCATTCTCAATATGAGTACTCTGCATAGTAATTTTATTGGTGGAAGGTGGAGTGCGGAAAATTGGGGCAAGTCATTGGCCCATAGGGAAGGTACATATTGGCTTCAAGGTCTAATTTACTCTGCATAGTAATTTTATTGGTGGAAGGTGAAGTGCGCAAAATTGGGGTAAGTCATTGGCCCATAGGGAAGGTACATATTAGCTTCAAGGTCTAATTTCCATTGTACTCATACGTGGCCCACTAGGAAAGGTACATAATAGCTTCAAAGTCTAATGTACGCCGTACACAATTTGTAGGACCAATGATGGACTGGCCACTCAATTCAACTACATATCGTACACAAACTATAAGACCAATGATGGCCCACTCAACTCAACTTACATAGGAGGTATGTAGCAACTTTGAAGTCAATGTACTAACAATGAACACTTGAGAATACAGTCATTTTCACACAAATTTATCATTCTGAAACTCATGCCATTACTGAGCAAGTTGCCTCATCTGATGCACTAAAATGTTGGTCCACATACCCACTCCATGTCGAAGTTTACATGTAAAAGGCAATTTACAGAGTCACATGTAAAAGGCAATTTACAGAGTCACATGTAAAAGGCAATTTACATATGTGTGTTCGTAGATCAATCTTGTGCTCTACAAACACACAACGTTCATGATTCAAAATACGAATCTAAGCTCTGTAAACAAAGTGTCCGATATTGAAGAATGTGACTTCTAACCGAAAGAATTCCTCAAGATCTTCAGAGTGATCGAGCCTCAGAAGCTGGTTGATCCATTACCGATTGAGCATGTAATGTAAAGAGCGAACATGAAGCTGCAGCAAACCAGCGACGGTGACATACAAACTAGACTGCAAAGACTGCATGACTGTCATACAAAACGACCACAAACGACCTCGTCATTCACTTTTCTTGTTCTCCATTACAATGCAGGACTATAGGTTCGGTTCAATACAGTATCATAACTCAAATCATTATAACTTCAGCACAGAGTCTCTAACGATCCCTCTTCCATGCACTGAAGACTGTGTCGCGTTCAACAAAGTATCAACATTAGCTTGAGCTATCCCTCCCGTAAGCCCAAAGCACAGAACATTACGTAATAATACCAACTCGGATAACCCTACATCCATGACGCTCACAAATGGCATTACGGCTGAAAATAAGTTCAAGACCTCATATTCAGTACCAATTCTCAAACTACAGCTCCATATAACCTTGTACTTGCAACACATTCAAAGATGGCCAAAGCTCCAGCCATTTCACATCATTGTAGCCAAACAACTCATAAACAATATCCAGAAGGTAAAGAAGAGGTAGGGGACAGTGGTGAATTTCGATTAACTATTCCATATCTCAAGCTACAAATTCAAGGCGTCAAAGCCAAACCCTAAGTCAAGAATACGGGCAGCAGTGCCGTAAGAAGCAACAGAATTGACGGCCTTCTCATCTTCTCTAATAAAAATTGGCAGGAGGTAACCTTACGAAATTTGAATCAGTTGAAGAGAGTCTCGTCAATGTCGACGTGAATGTACTCGGTATCGGCCGAGTCGTCCTTCTTCTGTCGTGGCGGCAACGGCGTGACAGCCAGCCCGGTGCCCTTGGAAGAATCCTTGGGACGGCAGTTGCCAAACGAGCCGCGCGCCCGCTTGCCCTTGGCAGTGCGCCTGTCGCCGCGGCCGCACACAATGGCGGGCAACCGGGATACTGAGGATGACGATGTCGACACAGTCGCTGCGCTCTGCACTGGAGCAGGAGTGAAGAAAGTGGAAGCCGAAGCAGCAATAAGTGAAGCCATCGCCATAGCTAGCAATTCGCGGCTCCTCTCACTCCAAATTCCACGAACAATCTGATTACACAACTGCCTGAATACAAGATTGAATCCTTGTCAATGCTGGTACTGGAATACCATCGCCAGAGAATTGGGATAAGGTTGCATCGTCGTCGTCGTTCTCGTCGTTGCATTCTCGTTGTTCTTATACCCGGGCTGAGGTACCGGCTATTTACAGCCGAATACCCTCCTTCACGGGTATACTGGCAGTGTTCCTACTTCCTTAGTTCTCCGGTTCAGAACGAAGAGGCTGTACCAAGAGCTTTTCCTTCCGTCGAGCGCATAGAAAATAGTTGAAATTTAACTAAAATTCTCATATAACCCTTGCATGGACTTGCTTTGTGTGACTACTTTCAAAATCTACCTTATATAATAGACTTATGTAAATTTGGAGATAGGTAACATGCCTAATATTCTCAAATATGTTATTCAAGTGACAAAGAATAATGATGATGGAGAGAAGTTGTTATAGAAAATAGTTGGTAGGTAATATCCCAAAATCAATTACATTTCCTAGATAATGTCGATTCTAGCCCTTGCTCACCATGGTAGAAAGAATGTCTATGACACACATATGAATACAAAATTTTTAAAGTTTACTATAAAGATCACTATAAAGAACTTACCATGATTCTCCTCTTTAATTTAGGGGAAACTTTACATGCATAATCTCACTATTAGCAAAATTCTTTGGTACTTGAGGACTTCATGGCAATAGGTGACTTTGACAAACAACGGATTAGCCGATTTTTGACTAACAACCACTGCTTCACAAGACTTTGGTACGTGAGAACTTCATGGCGATAGGTGACTTTGACAAACAACGACTTAGTAGATTTTTGACTGACAATCATTGCTTCACAGAGCTCCGGTACGCGAGGACTTTGAGGACTTCATGGCGATAGTAGACTTTGACAAACAACGGCTCATGGCCATAGGTGATTTTGACAAACAACGGCTCATGGCGATAGGTGATTTTGACAAACAACGGCTTAGCCAATTTTTGACTGACAACCATTGCTTCAGAGAGGACTTCATGGTGATAGCCAACTTTGACGAACAACGGCTTTACGATCATTTGCCACACGTGAGACTTTTGAACAATAACAATTAGTGCCTAAGCTATAAGTTGGTTACCCACTTCTTTATGACAATAAGTAGTGATATCCACTTGAATATTATTTACCCCGTACAAAATGCATAATAAAAATTTCCTTCGACCACCTATCCCCAAAATGTCCGTAGCACAGAGATCCACGACGCCATCTATTCGTATACCCGTTACGTGCCATCACTATCAGAAGCATCGATACTCGAGATGCGCATACCCGTCGTCCCGGGTATACGGGCGTCAGCGTACCAACCTACTATCAGGAGACCTATCAGGAGACCTCTCAGAACAAGTCTTTACAGTCCGTCGACGTTTGCAGAGCTCGCTCGAGATTTGTTCGAAGGCAGCTTCAGATTGACGACGACCAGTTCCCGCAGAGCCTGATTCGTGAAGGCGATTCAATCCGAGAGATGCGTGTTGAAAAGCGACGGGTAATATGATCACGAGAAGGGGTCGATTAGGGTATGGTGCTCTCACCGAATTTTAATTTTCTGCTTTAGTCTGCTATCAATCAATTCATCTCTGTCCCTGTCGCGATGTTTAGTTTCTGAGCTGCGGAAGATCGCGCAGAGCAACTCTAAGGTACCGGCTCTATTGTGCTCTTTTGAAAGAACTGCATATGTCCTTTTGAAATGGCGATACTCCAATCGCATTTGAGTTTCACGATCAGAGTACTGTCAAGTAGGCAGTCATTCCTGGATCCGCTCGCCTGCGGCAGTTCAAGTTCGTTTCGATGCCGTTTCTGGTAGCCGGATTGACTTTTTCTGTATCCCGTAGAGGACTTTAAGTTCGGAAGGAACTTAGGGTTTAGAAGGTGATGTTTTACTAAAAGTGAGGGTTAGGAATTGGAATCACAAATTACGAGATGAAAAGCATATGGTGTTTGGTATCATTCGATGGACGTCATTTTCAAGGCAGTTGCTTTTCATGAGAGATGCTGAGCTTGGAGTAGGTTGTCGAGGTCTTTCTATTGTCCGATTTTTATGTGATAGTGATTGTTGTTCTTCACCGTATATAGTGATGTAGAGTTCTCTCAGTATGAATAGTATGTAGTCTTGAATCTCTAAGGGGTTAATGATGTTTGTTGCGTGTGTTTACCAGGGGATCCTCAAGTATGGACTCTGGGAGGACCGAAGGGGGCGTGCCACTGTCGATGATTCCGCTCCTGGAGGTGGCGCACAGGGAGGAAGAAAAGGATTCACAAAGAGGCAGTTGGATAGCGAGGCAGGAGCAGGAAGGGAAGAAGCGGAAGAGGTCGTCAAACTGGAGCGAGGCAGAAACGCTGCAACTGCTTATATTAAGAAAAGGCCAGCTTCAGAACAAAGACGAGCGCAAGTCGTGTCCGAAAGGCTCCAGTGCGTGGGACGAGATAGCAGCACAGCTGAAGGAACATAATTTCACGGCGAGGTTGGGGAAGCATGTGGGAGAGAGGTGGGACACGCTCAGGCGAGTATATATGGACATCGAAGAGCGCTGCAAGACAACCAAGGAAACGTATACCAGCATTCTAGATGCCAACAGAGAGCTCTTCAAGTTCATTCCCACTGAGTACACGCAACGGTGGCATGAGCTCATTGCGGAGTGCAAGCCTGGGAAACGCAGGGGCAAGAAGCCCATCGAAAGTGGAAACTCCCAAAAACTTGAGCCTGCTGCTGCACCCTCTGTGACGTCTTATAGAGTCCCTACCGAAGCGGGCTCTGACGGCAATGTGAAAGAGTATGTTCCACGCGAGAGCAGTCCAGCTTCAGGGGTCGGCGTTGCCTCTGCATTTGATAGCCTTATCAGAGACTTAGAGCGTGTCATTTCCTGCCAAAAGAAGCAGGATAAGTCATGTGGGAGGAAATATGCTAGACGAGGCAGAGACTCCGACGAGAGAGCTGAACCGAATGGCGTTGAGCTCTCGGAGGATACTTGTGATGCAGTAGAGACGAACGTGGTCGCGTCCCTGCAATCTCTGCTTACAGCATTGAAGAGTACGTCCGAGTTCACAAGTTCTGGTAAGCCAGTCCCTAATCTGCTCCAAAGAACTTCACCTCTTGGAATGCTATCCTTCGACATTTGAAAGCAAAGTTCCTGATCAAAGTTGCAACACGGTGGCGTATGATGTCTGCTATCACATCATTGAGCGTTTTTTAGGAAGGGTGCAAGTCCAACATTACTTGAGAATGTTATGTAGCCACAAAAACATGCTAACAAGTTACACCTGACATCTGTTTTTGATCGCAGACTCTTACCTTTTAAAAATAGACAAACGTGAATGGAATCTCGTGGAGCATAATATGCGTGCATTTTCGGAGAGGCACAGGAACACTGAACAACATAGGTACGAACGCAGGTCCTATAAAACTAGTGTATATGTCGGCTCCACGTTGAGCATCTGAATCTTCGTTGTTGTTTACATGTAGCCCACTGTTGGATTTGGGTTTCAAAAGACTCTTGAGTTCATGGTAGCTTAAGCACCATACAATTTGTGTAGTGGGAACACTATAAGACGTATGTCTTAATAGTATAAAACGTAGCTGGAAGGGTGAAGCTGGAAGGGTGAAGGAGATACTGTTGATTGAAACATTTCATTCAATATCTCCTTCTATGGTTGGGTGGCAAGTTACCTTGAACTATATAATATAATGATATAACTATATGATATATCATTATGGTTACACAATTCCAACACCCACTACTGATTGCGATATTTCTCATGCTACAACATGTACCATCCTTTCTTATCAGGATCAACGGCACTGAAAGAGCCTTCAGCAAGATCATTTGGCCCCCTGATGATCCGGACCCCGTTACGATCACACATGACGACATAAAGACTCTTGAGCCAGGGGGGCAGTTATCCGACAACATTGTAAATTTTTATCTGAAGTGAGTTCATATTTGTGATCTGCATATAGCTTGTTCTTTCGCAATATAAAATCAGCTGCATGTCATATGAATGCTTGTGGAATATTGCCTGCCACAGAATCTAAATCAGATTGCTTGCTGTGGAAGAGAAGAGGCACGGTGTCGTTGCTGTTCTTGGCTACTAGACATGTTAGTTCGCCTCATCTTTGTTTGTTTAGAATTGATCTTCCTCCACGTTAGGTTAATTTCGCTAACATGATTCATTGATGTTGTCACTTTGCAGATATCTTCACTGTAGTATTACACGAATTCCGGATGTACAAATTTTCAAAACATTCACAAAGAATGTGTCGGCGAACCTAAATGTAGTCAGATACGGGAGCGTTCGACACTGGGTAAAAAGCATTTTTGACAAGAGCTATGTTATAATCCCAGTTTATAAAGAGTGAGTCTCTCCTCAAACCTTTCTGCTGTAAAATATATAGACCAGCTTGCTTTTTGGAGCCTCCATCTGATCGCTCTCGGCATTTTCTTTTCAGGGAACAATGGAGTCTTGTTATCTTGTGTTTCCCTGGACGACCACTTGCAGGTCAGAAACGCTTCTGTTCTTCTTATGCTAATAGGTTTTTTTTTTTCTAAGTGAGTTTGTGTTACATTTTGAACTTTCTCAGCAAACACTGGTGGTGTGCAGGAGGGAAGACCGGTATGGTAGCACCGTGCATTTTGCACTTGAATCCATCGAGACAGAAGGCTCATCAGGATTTGGAGAGACACATGCGATTGTAATGGCCTATTCATCACATCTCTGCTTTTTTCACATGTCATTTCACTTGTCGGCTATAACTCATGTTTTCCTGGTTGATTTATTGCAGCATACTGCACCACGAGTGGCTTTGGCATCACGAAAACCAAGTTGCTCCACCTCACATCGCGGAGATTCCATTCTACCCTGTTGCGGTGAGCAAGTTTTACATGAAAATAATGCGAAGCCAGTTATTTGCCAATTTACAGCAAAACTTTTTAAGATGGACTAGCGTCGGCTAATTACCCCGTTTTTGGATAGGCGAAGGCTCCACAACAGGAGAATTGCGTGGATACCGGTCTGTTGATATTACAATACGCGGAACTGTTCTTGAAGAATGGACCCGAAACATTCAGCTTGGCTCAAAGTCAAGGCTTTCCATTTGTAAGTACTTGGTCCTCCTTGTCTTGCTCAGATTCCGTATCATGTCTTGAGGTCATTCTGCAAGTGCCGTGTTTTGCTTCGCTAACATGAGGATGGATGTTGCAGCTCTCAGACAGGTTGGAGTCTTCCGCTGCCATGACGATGAGGACAACTATTAAAGAGGTGTTGGACATGGATGTCTTGCAATCCAGGGGAGGCTGACTGGAAGACATTGTACTCGTATCTAATGGTACATAATTCAGCTTGTTAATAATTTTAGTTTTTTCGTGTTGCTTCTTACACGAATGGATCAACGACGGTTCAGTTACTTGTGTCAAAGCCACCAACAAGTGTTTACAGTTTTGCATTTGTAATTTACACTTACTGTCGTTGGAGGCTTACTGTGCGCTTTCAGATTAAGTCGTTTCAATATTTTGAGATTTTTTACTTCCGAACAATGACGTTGAGATTTTTAGTCTTTTTAAAGAGATATATGTTTGTAGAATTTAAATGGACATAAGTGTTTTACTATGAACAATCGAGCACTGGACCTATGTGCATAGTTGAACATTTTATAAGTGCATGGGTAAATTTGATGTTTTCAAATAATGGAGTTCGTTCATAGTCTGGCTTTGGTTTGTGGAAATGTGATTCGGTTCTGCGCACGTGAGAAGTTAGATTGGGGTTTTATTAGTAAATCATCTACTCTTTGTTCATTGGTAAATCATTTACTTTGACTTCCTATAACAATCATAATATCTAGTACACCAGTCATTCTGCTTAAAGGTGTTTTCACTTATATATTATTTAAAGCAAGTAGTTTGTTTCTTTTGTTTTGTATGTAAAATCTATATTATAAAGGCAACTACTAATTTTAGGGTTTTATTTTATGACATTATAAGATTCAATTGGAGTACCACAATTTTTTCACAGCCCCATAACCTTAAAAACCAACAGCAATGAATGTAGCTTAAAAATAACCCTTCTCATTTCAAGTTGATTCTCAAATGTCAATAAATACAAGTATTGAACAAAGTGTTTATAGATTTCATTGTATCATTATATCATTACAGACATCGCATCATGACATCGCCACATTTCCACTTCCTCAATATTAAGGGCCTGTCGGACACTGCGATGGAGAAGTCCATTGGTCAAAAAATTTAGGTCCTGTGCTCAAATGTGATTAGTTAAAAAAGGAATTCTTGACTAACAAATGGCCTTCTCCACCATAGTGTAAACCAGCCCTCATATGTGCAAGACCGTTCTATACAGTGTTTTTTATACTGGTAAAAACAAAACTCGCTACTTCTTCATCCATTCCCACACAAAACTCGCTACTTCTTCATCCACTACCACACATTTTCATCTAATTGAGCATAAGTTCATCTGATTTTGATATTTTCATCCAAAACAAGACGAATAAGCACCAACCTCGATTTTCAGACGGAATGCGAGTTACAAAATTATTCTGCAGGATACGTTGGTTAAATTCCATCCAAATGGACCAACGAACGAAACAAGCAAAGCGAGGAAACTTCGAGATGGGTTTGCAATTCATCGGACATGGTGGAATCATCCAGAATCCTTCAAAGTACTGATCCTCGAGTAAGCAAGGAAATAGTCAAAAAATGCACTACAAATCCATTTCTATCTTTCGAAATTGACACAAAGTACTGTACACACATCTTCTAAACGTGGATAACCAAACAGATTGTCAAATGACGAAACACAGACAGAATGTCAAATGACGAAACACCACTGAGCTCAAAAAGCAAAAGGGAAGATGGTCAGTGGGAGTAAGCCACGGAAGGTGATCTGCACAGGACATTCAAGCCGGTGATCCCTCCACTACACAGAGCGGGAAGTGATCGCTGCTCGGTCACCCGGCTCACGCAGTACCTTCCACTCTAATACCATCGTCACCTCGCCTTCCGGCAAGGTAGCAACAGCAACTCCACATTCGGAGCGGGCCAGCTCTCGACATGCCAGCACAGGCCTCGCCATAGGCATCACACTTTCACATCCTCCTACTCCCACTCGGGTCACAAGCAGGCGTTACACTGCTCAGTTGACGGAGACTGGGCAAACTCCACTCTAAATAAACCACTCAAGCCAACACGCCAATCCTTATGGGGCTTGGGTCACAATGGCAATCCTCATGAAGAGAAAGAATGGAGCAGGTTTGAGAATCCATATCTTATTCATACAAAAGCAACATGGTACATATGGGGAGGAACCATGAAAAATTTACGCCGATTCTAAGGAGGCTATACGAGTTGGGGTTCTCGACAGATTACTGGTGAGGGTGCTGCTTAGTAGACTTCGACGTGCCACTGCTTGTTCTTCTTCAAGGCGGAGAGCTTCTCCTCCCAGCTCTCGCCGCGGGCCTCAGCAACGCGCTTGAGCGTGTCCTGAATACCTGGCATCATTCCTCGCAGACCGCAGAAGTAGATGTGGGCGCCCTTGTCCAGCATCTCGAAGAGCTCCTCGCTATACTCCTCGATCTTGTCCTGCACGTACATCTTGCCGCCCTTCTGGTTCGTCTGCTCACGGCTCAGGGCGACGTCGTACCTGAAATTCTCGGGGTACTGCTCCTTGAACTTGGTGAACTCGTCGTGGTAGAGGAGAGAGTCGCTGTTGGCAACTCCCAGGAATAGCCATGCCAGACCTCCGAACTTGAATGTCGGCACATCCTCCATGAACATCCGTCGCAGGAATCCCCTGTAGGGTGCAATTCCTGTTCCCGTCGCCACCATGATGTGAGTCGCGTTCGGGTCCTGCTCTGGCAACAACATCACCTTTCCTGACGGTCCCGTAATCTGCCAGCCAACCATTGTCCATACTCAAAACCACGACATAACTTTCCAAATATCACATCCAACAAGAAATATCTTATTTCACTTATCAAACTACTCTTCATGAGTTGCTGGTCAACATAAAATAATGCCACATCAGAACCTGATGCTGCACGCTTTATTTTCTATCATATGCCGTAACTATCACACGATCATTGTGAGATCAAATGATTCGAAAGTGTAGTGCATTGTACTAAAGGACACTTTGAGATTCTGAAACGATGATGTGGATTGTAACATGACAGAGATCCAGAGGACGTATCGCACGTCAACCTTCTCTAAAACGAAGACTCTGGAGTAATATTCATGCACTGGCATTGAAACTGGGACGAAATCTGAAGATACTGGTGTGAAGATCATGCAGATTCTCACTAGAATGAAGATCTGGAATGATCTGCGCACTCAATACACTACCATAGCACGCTTCGAACACTGAGAATTTGACTGTAGAATGACTAGATTAGATATCTGGTACAGAGGCACTGCATTCATGTACAAAAGAGTAGGTTGAAGATGGGCACTGACCTGCACTTTGTCGCCGGGTTTGCAATCGCAGAGGAAGTTGGAGCAGATACCCTTCTTAGCGGGGTCTTCGGCCTTGAGCTCGGGGTCCCAGTAGACAGCACGACGGACGCAGAGAGAAGCAGTCTTGCCATCGAATTCGTCACCATAGCGAGATGAGGCGATGGAGTACAGACGCACGGCGTGGGGCTGGCCGGGCTTCTTCGGGTTATCACCAGGGGGAATGATACCGTAGCTCTGGCCTTCCCAGTAGGGCATGTCACCGTTGTGCTCGATGACGATATGGCACGTCTCACCAGTGGCATTCGGGCCGACGATGCGCTCCACGGACTTCACCGTGCCGGTGAAAGGCTCCTTGTTCTTGAACAAATGCATCGGGGGATCGGCCGCGGCCTCGAGATCCGCCGACAGGGCGACCTTGCTCGCCTGCTCGGTGAGCGCCGCGATGGTAACGCGCCGCGCAACGACATTGCGAGCTCCAGTGGTGTTGCATTGGAGCGCCGGCAAGCGACGTCCCGTGAAGAACGAAGCCTCCGAGCTCGTGGAAGCCGTCGTCGCAGCCGAAATCCCGACGTGGGCTACGCCCACATGAGCCGCGACTGAAGCTTGCAGACACGCCATTGCAGTCACTCACAGACGGATACGAAACGAGTAGCTCAGACTCCCACGAACCTTATGACAACAATGGCGCAATTTTGGATGAGTGGAGCAGCCCTACCCTCCCAAAGAGATTGCAGCTAATGTGTGGATATAAGCAACATTCAGCACCACTCACGCTTCCGGTGAATTCCTCCCTCCATCGCGAAGCTTTTCGTCTCTAAATCAGGCATTCCGTAGATGCGAACAAACATTCTGTTCCGCCTGTATAGATACTACCCCTCCATCTACCGTACCATAAAGCGACTCTCAGTTCGTAGCCACAAACAAAAGCACAGCAGCAATTTCGGACCCTGCAAATGTAGCCGTCCTGTAGATCTCGATACTTTACATTTTAGATAAGATGGGGCGATGAAAAAGGCAAAAGGTGAGGGCTAGAAAGTGACTTCGTAGGCAGAAAGCGCGGGCAGTAGCTCTGTTCCAAGTGTCGATGCTCGCGATTGAGGCCTCGGACACTTGTCTCTCTTCTTTTGTCATCAGTTCGATCACTCGAAGTCGCCGGCTCCGATTTGTGAGGGTTCGGGAGCGATGGGCGTGAGCAAGGCGGAGGTGAATTTGAAGCGTTTGCTGCGAGCGCAAGTGCACCAAACGAACGATGCAAAGCTGGTGCACTATGTCGCAACGATGCGATCGCTGTTAGCGGATCTGACGGGCGATCCACAGCATCAGGAGCTCGCGACGATTCCCGCGTCGCGGGCGCGCGAGTACGCGCATCAGATCGACGCCGTGGCGGAGCGGCTGCGCGGCCGCGGCGAGATCGCTCAAGACCCGATCGTCGAACCATCACCAAGCCCTAACCCTGATTTCCGACCCGAGGAAAAACAATACAGCACGAGTTATGTTCCGGCTCCGGCCCCGAGCATGCGCAGGCGTCCCCGAGGGGATGATGCTGCCGCGAAATCGCAGGCGCCGGTGGTGAGAGTGGACGCTTCGCTCCAATCGCTGGTGCAGCGCCATCGCCAGCTTCAAGAAGGCTTGACGGACGAGATGGTGATGTTGTCCGCGCAGCTCAAGGAGGGCAGCTTGTTGATGGACCAGGCGCTTCATGAGACGGATCGCGTGCTGGAATCCACTGAGGATGCTGTTGAGGCTTCTCTTGCTTCCACGAACCGCGCCAATGTCCGCATGGGTTCTCTCTCCAGCCAGAGCTGGAAGACTAGCTGCTTGACTTGGCTCATTCTCTTCGTCGTCTTCGGCATGTTCATGTTCATGGTGGTCTTGATCAGAGTCACGTAATCCACCCACTCAACTGTAGACTCTTCGAAGTGATGCGTAACATGCACCACTTAGCCTCGCCCTATACTAGAGTTTCGATGATACGGTAGACACTGGAGCAAGCAAAGGAGTGGCAGATCCCTCGACATCCCGTGTTCAACCACATTCCTGCAAGTAGGTAAGTCGAACTGCGCTTGACTTTAATTGGATTCTTTCAAGTAGGTAAGTTCGATTGTGCTTATGTTCAATTGGATTTCTTCAAGTCAGTGAGGTGAATTGCTTAGATATCTGCAGTTGTGCTTGTGTTCAGACGGATTTCTTCAAATCGGTGCAGACGAATTGTTTGAATTCCTGCGTGATTGTGTTTGGTTCAATTCCTTCAATTGTGTCGGTGGATTGTTGCATTAATGCTACCATGGCTGATTTCAGGGACTGGTGCTGTCGAACTTCATGCTGGCGCTGTAACTACGACAATCCCTCTGAGAGAAGGTAAACCACCACATCCACTTCTTCAATTCTTTTGCTCAAGTGTAACTTCGGTATTTAGTGTATGACATGATATCTTAATTCACATTCATACTCCATACAGATGAGTCTGGAGTAACTTATCAACCATTCTCAATAATGAGAAGTCAATCCAAATCAAAATAGGTTAGGAATAGAGTGTTTCTGCTACGACCTCCTTTTCGTCGGCTTTGTAGTAGTAAGAGGACTCATGCAGCATTTCATCAATCTGTATCAACGACCTCTCTACTTTCATGTCATATTCGCATTCTTCTTCCTTGTAATTAGAAGTATGGGATCATGCATATGGTCAAATGACTTATTCAATTTCATGTTTGCATTTGCAATCGGAAGAACAAACATGCTGTTGAGTTTATTACTTCCATGTTTGCATTTGCAATCAGAAGGAACAAACATGGTATTGAGTTTTTACTTGATGTTTGTCCTCATATTTTCTTTTCTCTGGCTTACAATAACATTATTGCCCTTGTTTTTCTTGTGGCAGGGGTATGCGTGGTGTTCATGGTGATGCTGCATGCCCTCATTGTACAAGAGATTAGTTTTTAATTACATATTCATTTGTGTGTAACTCAACTCCACTTTTCGATGTATGATAGTTTGAAGGGAACCTAGCAGTTAACCCTTGGAGTCCCCAAAAAAAATCAGCAAGTTGTGATCATCATAATCTCAAATGTTTAATAATCAAAGGTTTCATTTTGACATGTAAATCAAATGGAAGGTAAATTTATGGTGCTATAGATGGTTAAACTGAAGTCAACGCCAAGGAAAATTCAGTTGAAACAAAGAAGGAATAGTTACTTATATTTTTATATTAATTTTGCTTTACTTCCAATTTTTGATTGTATAATTTGACCATAGTTTGTGTGATGCTAAACCAAATTCAAACTTCAACTCCTTCACTTACAATTTCACTTTACTAGATTCCATTCACTTGTTCAGTTATAGGTTGATTGAAGTGTCTGAGAAAAGCTCAATGAATCGAATTCAATTTTATTATATAAATTGAGGAACTTGTACAAAATTGAAGTACAATTTAGAATCAAACCTCATCTTTCACTCCATGTAATTAAGGCAAAGTGTAAGATGACCTATTGTTAGATCTAGGGTCATGTTTACAATTTTCCATGATTTGGGGGCTATGATCACTTCAAAATTCAATATCTCGAGATCCGTCTTCCCAATTTGATATATACTTATTGCTGGCACCTCTACTGAAAAACTTGCTTTACATGACACCTCATGCGCCTCGATCTGACCGACCGTTCCCAAGATTATAATGTTAATCTTAAAAAACAAATGATCTACCCTTTATAATAGATTTCACTTCAACCATATAGTCATCTACTCTATTGATGAAACTTTTTGTAAAGAAGCTAATGTTTATTTTTGAAGTTATTGACTTATACCCTAAAAATATTTGGTGTTACTCAGTTTACTTCTAAAACTTTATCTTAAGTAGGAGTCAACCCCTACCTTAACATTTATTTTGGTTCTTTCAAAACGTATATATAAAAGTCGTGGTCCAAATCTAACTCGTATTTTCATATACCCATCTTGAAATTCTTGCTTTGTTCTTCCTAGTCAGGAATCATTTTGTCAATCTGGTCCTGCCTCACACTATTTTCCACATTATTCAAGATTGCAATTTGGTGCACTTTTTTAGAGTTATTATATTATATATATGGTTATTAATTAATATAATTGATTATATATTACATATCCACAAGAGATGAATATGGCAAATATGTCACTTTTGAGTGCTAGGATCCAAGTTCCAATGTCAATGAATAATAACATGGTGACAACTTTGTGTAGTACTAATCCTGAGATTCCTAAAGGCCCTAAGTTCTCCCAACAGAAAATGGAAACTCCACTTGAGTTTATGAAGAAATTAGCCGCCATACAGAAACTTCAAGAGAAGAGATTCTACGCAAATCCGCAAGTGAAAGAGAATGTTATTCGGAGTATTCCAGTGCAAGAAGCCAATGAGTTTTTCAAGGCCGGTTCTAAATACTTGGATGTTCGGACCAAAGAAGAATTCAATAATGAGCATGTTGAAGGCTCTATCAATATTCCCTATATTGAAAAGTGGAGTAGTACGAGCAGAGATAATGACTTTTTAGAGCAGGTGGAAGCAAGATTTGGTAAGCTTGATGAGATTATTGTAGGTTATACACTTGGCAAGTTCAAGTCTTTCGGGGCTGCAAACGAATTGGTAAATGCAGGTTATACCAATGTTACTATTTTACGTGGAGGCTATGAAGCTTGGAAGAAGAGTGGACTTCCTATCCTAAACAAATAGGAAAAAATGAAGATTTGTACCGATACAAATGAGGAAATCAAGAATGAAGAAGAATAAAAAGGTTCTAGAAAACCATGATACTGATATCGCTACATTGGTTTGGAGTCTTAGTAACTCATCGATGCATTTAGCTCTGGTATCTTATTTTCTTTTTTTTGCAATAAAAGAAAGCCTTCATTTGTGTTGTATAAAACTTTAACCCTTAAATGCCCAAGGGGTCTCAAACGGATCACATCATTTTATCTCTTACATTTGCACATCATGAATAGTGGACTTTTGGAACTTTGGCATCATGAATGAACCAATCAATGATAAGCTTGCAACCTCCTACAAGGTTCTGTACAACCCCAACCTACCTACCACAATCTTTTCAAAGCACAAAATCACTCTTACAAATTGTGATTTGCATTATAAAATTTCACTTTTTGAATGCATCATGAGAAGAGGACTAGTGTGACATTAAAATATAGGTGAAAAGTTGAGTACAGTGAGAGCTACAAAGCTGCTGGAAATAAGCCCATGGGGCTTTCTTGGGCGTTAAAGGGTTAATCATTATTAGATTAACTTTTGAAGTAATATAATAAATGTAACAATATTTGTTTCCATGAATTTAATTGATAGTAATATGGAGGAATGAACGGAGTTTAATAACAATATCTCACCAAGATACTTCTTCTCGCTTGTTTTTAAATAGTCATACAAACAAATAGAACAAAAAGCAAACCTTCCCTTCAACCCGGCGTCACGTCGTATGTCCGGTGCGACGGGCGCGAACTCATTTCTCTGACCTTTCTATCAAACGATCAAGGAAGCATCGATCGCACTCCCAGCTCCTCGGAGGATGGAAATGCCGATCCAGAGAATCGTGCATCACTCGATCTTACACTGAAGAATCTTCACAAACGCAATCTCCGCGAAAGAGTGAGTCTCCGGAATCAACTCAGATTCTCTTTACATTGCCACCCCACTCCCGATACCCCACCAAGTCAGCGCAATCCAAAGTCTTTCACGTATATAATGTGGCGATAGTACTCTTCCCGACTACTGCACTGGATTGCTAGCTAAACCCCTGCTTTTGGGGTGGAGAGTGATTTTTGCAAAACCCCAGGGAGTGATTATTCGTTTTTGTTTTGGGATTGGATTTGGGTATGGCAGACTACCAGCCGTATTCGGCGATGGCGACGCGGAGGCCAAGGGAGCAGCGAGGGAGTGCGGGTGACGACGACGATGCAGTGCGCTCCCGGAGCATTCGACCCGACTTGGAGCCCGCGCCGCAGCCATGGCCTGGTATGCCGTATATCGCCGCTTTGTTGATGTTGGGCTTTCTGGCGCTTCAGCTCTACCCGTCCACGCATTGGCGTCACCCGCAGGACCGCCTCAAACGCTGGGTTCCCCACGGGGAGCCTCGCATCGTTCAGAATGAGGGCAAAGACGAATTCTACAGTAGTCTAGATGAAGTTCAGGTGCAGCAAGCTGATGACCTCGCCGCCCAGGAGGCCTCCTCCCTCGTCAAAGTAAAGCCCAGAAAGCATAGCCTCTTTCCCCTCCCTCTCTCTGCAAAATTGGAGCTGTTCGATCAGAGCATGAGTGTATTGAGGCAGATATTGTTGTACTTAAGAGTTTGATTTGATTAGTTGATTCGATGCGATGTTGAAGATTCTGGCTTCGGAGGTTTGCTGCAGGATGAGGATCATGATGAGGATACTCTTGCGTTTTTAAAGAAAGCTGGCGAGCAAGTGACTCATATCTTCGTGAGTACAGATGGAAGCGACTTCCGGCCACTAGCTGTGCTTGTGAATTCCACCATCTCTAATGCCTTGTAAGCTGAAAACCACATTCTTTCTGTAACTGTCGGTAGCTACTCGATTGTTTATCATGACATGAAAGTTAGACTTGCATTCTGGACTAGGGGGTAGAGTCCACATCAATCCATTTTTCCATCACCAAGTGCTTTTCGTAGGTCTAGAAAATTTCACATTGGAAGGATAGTTAAACTCGGTCCTAGATAAGGTATTGGGGCTTTCAATTTTTCCCTATCTAAGTTTTTCGTTTCGGAATATCACGTTCATATTATTGTAGACCTAAAGCTTATCACTTCATCTGAGTAACAGGCATCCCGAGCGTCTGCACTTCCATCTGGTGTTGCCGCCAAGCCATCGGTTCAGAGCAAAGCACTTGGCTGCTTTTTTCAAGGATGTGAAGATTGAGATAGTAACGTAAGTTTTTGATACTCTCTTTCTAAGTCCATCTTTCTGCTCTCACTTGGCTACGAGTTTTATCGCTCATGAAAAGCGTGGTTGTGATTACAGTGATACCATCGACTTGAAAGAGATGGAGGAACATATTTCGTTTCGGAAAAGTAGTAAGGCGAGACCCGAGCTACAGAGCGTGTACAACTTTTTACCCTTCTTACTGCCCCTCCACTTCAAAGATGTTGGCAAATTCATCTACCTCGACGCTGACATAGTTGTCAAGGTATGCTACCGACACACAATTGTGTGTCATTCTATTCAGAAGATAAACTGCAATTCCTAACGTTATGGGAGTGGCCTTTTCGGCTTATTTGTGCAGGGTAATATTGAGGAGCTAATGGAGATGGATCTCGAGGACAGGGCAGTAGCGGCAGTGGAGGACTGCTCTCAGAAGCTCGAGACCTACTTCGATTTCCACCAACTGGCCAAAATTCAGGCACGGCCTGATAAACCTGCTTGGGTTCCGGAGAAGCCCATCAATCCACAGGCTTGTGTGTTTAACAGAGGTGTGCTTGTCATTGATACCAACAAATGGATCGAAGAGAATGTGACCGAAGCTATTCTGTGGTGGATGGACGAGTTTCAGAGTGCCGATGAAGTACTTTACAAGTAAGTCCGACTACCCCAAATCCTATCCTGAAACTCACCAACGCCCAATTCAATCGGAGAACTTTAAAATTTGTACCCCATCAAAGCCTTTGACCTGCTCCCTCGTTTGTCAAATTAACCACCAGAACTGTCAATCTAGGCGTTTCTTTTGTAGTATGCATCTCTCTCTGCAAAGCATTCGTGCTACTAGTCATTTTTGAAGACCGAAGGTATCGAATGGCTGCAGTATTCATATAGTGTATGTGTTGCATTTTGGACGAGTAAGGCCAGTTCGTAGAAGCCATAACCTCATTATTCTACTTGAATTCATGATGGAAAATTCTGCGTTTTAGGTCTTGCCAAACTCAAAAAAGCTTATGCATGTCTTTCGTGTTCTGCATCATACTGAAGTTTGTGATACTGATACATTGAACAGCTGATACCACTTTCATACACAATTGATATAACCTCCATGACTGCTTCGTTTGTGATGAATAGTCTGGGATCAATGATTTTCCGAGTGATATGGTGCTGCAGTACTGATTTTGGTGTTGGTGTTTTGCCAGGTATGGCCTCTCGCAGCCTCCCTTCCTGCTGGCCCTCTACGGAAAGTACAAGAAACTCGACACGCTCTGGAACGTGCGCGGTCTGGGCCGCAACGAGTTCAGTGAGCGAGAGCGGGAGTACTTAGCCAAGAAGTACAAGCACAAGCCAGACCGGAAGCCGTTCATCTCCTTCGAAGCGGATGCTGCCAAGATCCTGCACTTCAACGGCAAGTTCAAGCCCTGGAAACGGGTCCGGCCTGTCGGCGCCTCCTCGAGCGTTGTCTCTCGGTGTGGAGCCAAAGGAGTGGAATGTGCCAAACTCTGGTGGCAGTACCTCAATCCCCTTGCTGATGAAATCTTAAGACATGACGATACTTTGTAAATTATGAAACCCACCACCCCTCTTCTCCATTGATAGTAGCCCCTCCCTGATTCTTTTAGTAGGATATTATAATGTTTTGGATGTTTCACTTGTATCACTAGACATGTCTTTGAGTAGTAGTAGGTCGGAACTTTGCAGTGAAGGTAGTGTAATTTTGGAGGTATTAGTGATCTTTATGATGGGCAGTTAATTCAGAAGGTGTTAGTGACTATTTCGCTTTCGACGACAATGTGAAGGTGATCAGTGTACAGGAGGTGTAGGACGAGGTCGTAATAGCTTATGTATTACATCAATTAGGGCTTATTTGGCACAGGTCTGAGCATAATCTTCGCATTTTTGTATGCTTTTTTATTCGATTGTTGGATGTTTTTGAGGCTTCAGTTTCACATTTCTTGTATTAAAATGTGAAAATGTGTATCTCAAACTAGAATGGAGTCGAGCTCCTTGGATACGGATAATCTTTGTAATGTTCAATCATTGTAATAATGCCACTCCTGTGATCCATGTAATGTCACTCCTCGGACCTGCGCAATATCACTCCTCTGACCCATGTAATGTCACTCTTCCACCACTATTATATCATTCCCTTCGACTGACCTCTATGGTAAGGTGTCCTATAATGGCGCAATTTTCAGCACAGAAAATCTTCAGGAATGTTGCCAGTGCAAGCAATTTTTGTGCATGGGGAAAATTAGAAGAAAACTAGAGCAAGTGGAATCATCATTTTTCGACTCTTCTACAGTAAGTAATGAATTTTTAAAGATGGAAATATAGGTGTTCTTAAAATGGTGCCCTAAAGTGACGCCCTATAATCTTTGCAGTGTGTACATGGTATTGTTGTATGGAGAAACTATTATGTACGTGACAGTGAAGATTACTAGGGCTCCATTTTTGGCACTGTGCCATTTTTGGCTGCTCTACTATATAATGTCGACTGGTCAGATCGTATTTTAATGTGAGATTAGATTTATAGTAAATGGCTCTAAAAGGCTCATTGTACGTATTAAAGCAAGTGGTACATTACAGCCTCCAACTTTGACTCTCAATGTAATTCACAATTCCAATTGGATAAATCTCCGAATTACTTCGCACATCTTTCAAAAATATTTACCTCTTCAACCCCCATTGATGTAGCGTCTGAAAAACATTTGAGAGGTTTCTGAGCCAATTAGAAGAAGTTAGTCAAAACATTCGAGTTTTAATTTGTGTTCGTTCTTGAGTTTCCTACCCTAGAAACACGTACTATCAAGAAGCTTTATGCTAGTAGAGAAAAACTTGTTAACTCTTAAATGTTAGGCTATACGGATTTGGGCAGCCCAGTATTGGATCACAACATCTTTTGGACTTGGGCATCATGAATAGTGCACTTTTTGAACTTGTGCATCATGAATGATCCAATCAATGATGAGCTTGCAACCTCCTACAAGGTTATGTACACAACCCCAACCTCTCTACCACAATCCTTTCAAAGCACAAAATCACTCATACAAATTGTGATTTGAATTCTAAAATTTCACTTTTTGAATGCATCAGAAGAAGGTGACCAGTTTGACATCAAAATATAAGTGAAAGGTTGAGTACATTGAGAGCTACAGAGGAAATTCTATTGGAATATGACCCCTCCGGTCACCTCAAGCGTTAAAGGATTAACTTGCTTGTAGGGGGGTTGTAACTCAAGGTACATATGAGTTCGAAAAAGGCACCACAAACCTCGGCTTGATGGTTAGGGCTCATGGCCCCCAATGAGGAGGTCGTGAGTTCTACTCCCCATGGCGGCCTGGTGTGAGAGCATGTTATTGCTCTCTTTTGATGTTATTGTTTATTTGTTACTTTTATGAATGAATTGTTAATTAGCAAATGTCATTTTGAAGTAGATTGGTGAAATTAAGATAATTAAGTTTTGAATACAATATGCATGTTTGAGGATGGTTGTTGTAAGGCCTTGGATAGGATGTTTGGCATTTATTTAAGCTTTAGATTAGATTTAGTGTGGAAGGGCTAGAGGAGGAATGAATCCCCCTAGTGGATCCATAGTTTGATGGGGAAGGACTAGAGGAGGAATGAATCCCCCTAGTGGATCCTTAATTAGAAATAGGGTTAGTTGCTTGATTAAGAGTTAGATGTTTTACCATTGGCCTTGCACAATTAACCTCGGGTGTTCATATTTGTGTTTGAGACTTGATTGTTTTGGTCTTGTCCAATTGACTTTGTGGTGGCAATTGTGAGTTACATTCGTTTGTAGGGGTTCTTGGTGGAGGGCCATGGAGGATGGAGCGCCATGGAGGATGGAGCGTCATTCATCCATGGAGGCCTTAGATTAGGGCCTTAGGGTTAGGGTGAGCCGCCTCTTTGGCGGCTCCTCCATTTGTACTTAAGAGCTTGTTTTCAAGCTATAATCAATCAATCAATCCATTCCCTCTTGTTCATTGATTCATGTTGGTGTTCTCCTCTCCCTCTTCTAATGCTTAGTTAGTGAAGAGAAGGAAGGCCATGGGCCTCCTTCTCTCTCTTCTTGCTCCCCTCTTTCCTTGTTTTTGCTCTTCCTTGTAGATTGTTGTCATTTGCTCATCTCCTTGGAAGTGCCTCTCGATCAAATAGCCATCAGTCCCTCGGTTTTAGTCCAAATCGATTGAGATTTAGGATGCTGGTAGATCTCCTCAGTAGCTTTCTTTTGGTATATGGCTCGTCCAATTCCGATCTGTAGGGAGGAGAAATCACCTCCCAAAGTCAGTAGTGTTGAAGGTGTTCTCGGCCGGATGGTATAAAAACAAGGCCCAGTCAAATGGCAATCAGTCCTAGGTTTTTTGTCCTATGCTTTTGAGATTTTCAGGGTAGATGCAAAATTAAGTTGGCTTTCTAAAAAGCTAATGCACGCCCAATTCCGAGCTAGGATGGAGAAATGGCGGCCTAGAATCTGAAGGGTACTTAAAAATGCATCCGGCCGGTGGTTTCTTCTTGTTCTTTCCCTTGTTCTTCATCCTCTCCTTGTTTCCCTTCTTCCCTTCTTCATTTCTCTTGTGATCTTGATCCTTGTGACCAATTGCCACCCCAAAGTGGTTTTTTGGCTCACAAATTGGTGCGTCTGCCGGGAGCTTTCTTTGTAGGCTTGTTAGCCCTGTAGGTCCATTGCTTGGAAGGCAATTATCATATGACCGTGTTGCCCCCAATTTGTGAGCCAAAAAACCACTTTGGGGTGGCAATTGGTCACAAGGATCAAGATCACAAGAGAAATGAAGAAGGGAAGAAGGGAAACAAGGAGAGGATGAAGAACAAGGGAAAGAACAAGAAGAAACCACCGGCCGAATGCATTTTTAAGTACCCTTCAGATTCTAGGCCGCCATTTCTCCATCCTAGCTCGGAATTGGGCGTGCATTAGCTTTTTAGAAAGCCAACTTAATTTTGCATCTACCCTGAAAATCTCAAAAGCATAGGACAAAAAACCTAGGACTGATTGCCATTTGACTGGGCCTTGTTTTTATACCATCCGGCCGAGAACACCTTCAACACTATCGACTTTGGGAGGTGATTTCTCCTCCCTACAGATCGGAATTGACGAGCCATATACCAAAAGAAAGCTACTGAGGAGATCTACCAGCATCCCAAATCTCAATCGATTTGGACTGAAACCGAGGGACTGATGGCTATTTGATCGAGAGGCACTTCCAAGGAGATGAGCAAATGACAACAATCTACAAGGAAGAGCAAAAACAAGGAAAGAGGGGAGTTAAGAAGAGAGAGAAGGAGGCCCATGGCCTTCCTTCTCTTCACTAACTAAGCATTAGAAGAGGGAGAGGGAGAACACCAACATGAATCAATGAACAAGAGGGGAATGGATTGATTGATTGATTATAGCTTAAAACAAGCTCTTAAGATAATGGAGGAGCCGCCAAAGAGGCGGCTCACCCTAACCCTAAGGCCCTAATCTAAGGCCTCCATGGATGAATGACGCCCATCCTCCATGGCGCTCCATCCTCCATGGCCCTCCACCTTGAAGAACCCCTACAAACGAATGTAACTCACAATTGCCACCACAAAGTCAATTGGACAAGACCAAAACAATCAAGTCTCAAACACAAATATGAACACCCGAGGTTAATTGTGCAAGGCCAATGGTAAAACATCTAACTCTTAATCAAGCAACTAACCCTATTTCTAATTAAGGATCCACTAGGGGGATTCATTCCTCCTCTAGTCCTTCCCCATCAAACTATGGATCCACTAGGGGGATTCATTCCTCCTCTAGCCCTTCCACACTAAATCTAATCTAAAGCTTAAATAAATGCCAAACATCCTATCCAAGGCCTTACAACAACCATCCTCAAACATGCATATTGTATTCAAAACTTAATTATCTTAATTTCACCAATCTACTTCAAAATGACATTTGCTAATTAACAATTCATTCATAAAAGTAACAAATAAACAATAACATCAAAAGAGAGCAATAACATGCTCTCACACCTGGTGCTCATCACCATAGTCCACTCAACTATGGTGTAGGGTTCTTGAACCTCGTTGTATGGGTGCCTCAGAGGCCTTGGGGGACACCATGTCGGATATCCCTAAGGCACTAGTGGCTAGATAGGAACTATGATGATGTCAAACAAAACACTCTATTCACGCCGGCCTATAAATAGGTTGGAGTTCCTCAGAGTCTTCTTCTGAGTGGGAAATTCTTTTTGCATGGAGATCACATGCTTTGAAGCCTAGTGAATATCGTGTACCTTTTTACTATCCAAAAAGGTTCTGTTGTTATGACACCTATTGAGCACATTGATTGAGGCACTTTTTAATGATACTTTGAATGATTCTTACAGATGGCACTAGGTACTGGATAGAGTATGAGTTTTGAGTTATTCTATTTCTGTGGTGCTACACGTGAAAAATGGTTGGTGCATTTTGTGCAACCTGCATGATAAGGCTGATGGATACCACTCTGACTAAGATCGACACACCTATAACCGACAAGTTAAGAGCGTACAGTACCTGTATTGGTGGTGTAATACTGAAGGGTGATTTTTCCTTCAAAGAGAAACAGAAATGGTGGGGTTTGAACATTTTTCAATCTTTTTATTCCCAATATGTGATTTATTATGAATTTTGAAACCGAGTTTCAGTAGTGAAACTAGTAACCAACACGTAGGTCCAGAAAACCATTACGGCATCCACATACTCACAAATTTTAAATTTTCTAGAAATTGTCAACAAAGTAAACCCTAAAACCACTAACCCTATTCCCAGAGAAAGGTTATTTTTATCTTTCGAAGCAGATCGTCGCTTTGCTCTTTTCTTGTGAAACAAGCTTTGAGCTACCCACTCTGACGAACCCCATGTCCGTGCGTTACCCGCTCTCAATTACATTCATCGACGCTCCCCTATTCCAAAATCTAAGTTTGGCGCCATCTCGCAACGGCCACTTGAGGTCGTCTCGCGATGGTCGCCCGACGCGTCGTCTCGCGCGATGGTCGATCTTTGGAGATTTGCCGTCGTTGCGGAAGCGATGCAAAGTATGGGTGTGTCGACCTTATTGACACTTTCGCAATGCAAATGTTGTCTACACTTTCAATTCCTCAAAAATGGGCTCAATCTTCTTGTCCCACTTCTCATGGTACAGCTTCAGCATCCGCTCTGCCAAAGTTACACCTGCATTTACACCACTAAAATGACAAAGTTACACATATACCTTTGAAAGCTTATCTTTGGAGATTTGCCGTCGTCGTTGCGGAAGCGAAACTCGCCAAAAACGACAATGGACTCCGAGGGTAACGAGCCTTCCAACAACGACAAGGCACAGGTGGTGATGAAGAAGTCCCGCAGCGCGGCCAGTTGGGTGAACGCGGCACTCACGTCGTATCTCGCCGCGTTCTCCATTCAGAGCAAGCAAAGTCCCGGATTGCGAAGCTCCGTGTCGAAGCGAGCCACGAGTCAGCAATTGCAGGTCATGCTGGACAATGGACCGTCAATAGTGCCGCGAGGAAGAAGCTCGTCACCGTCCGTCACCACGCGCGCCACTCTTTCCACCCCGTCGTCGCCCCGCTGCGGCGACGTTGGGCTTCCATCGCATCAGCTGCCCATGCTCTCCCTTTTCGGTATGCATCACTCAGACTCCCGAATGCCCATTTGTCGCCCATGTGCCCTTTCCGTTGCCCTCGCGAGCTCATGACTTGCTCTCTGTGCTCGCTCCGCTTCTTTGCGAGCTCGTGTCTCTGCTGCAGCTACCGCACGTTCTGCTCGGATGCGCTGTGCAAGCTCCCGTTCAGCAGCTTTGATGGCCTTTGCGTGAGCAGCCTCCGCCGCTCGAGATTCTCGCATCGCACGCGCTTCTTCTCGCTGGGCCTGCTTTAGCGCTCGTGCCTCCGCAGCCTCGGCTCTTCCTCGGCAGCGCCTGCTTCAGCGCTCGTGCCTCCGCAGCCTCGGCTTGCCTTGCGCTCTTCCTCCCGCTCAATGGCCTTCCTTTTTTTCTTCTCCTCTTTTTCCAACCGAGCTTCGTCTCTCTGTCTTGCTGATTCTGCCCTTGCCTCCTTCAATTGTAGTGCTGCATTCATGTATTCATCAGAGGTTAGCATTATTGACTTGGTGAAGTCAAGAATTGGATCCTTTGATCGGCGACTAATCCTTGCTGCAACGGTAGGTAGGGTAAGGAATTGCGTGATAGACCCCACCGCATTGGCCTCCGCTTCCAAGCCCACGACCTCGGATACAGCTTCTGGCAAGGAGGGGTCGACATCAACAAAAAAATGCGCAACGTTAAAGTCTGGGACGGCTGCAAATTCAGCTTCAATTTCTGCTCTATCTCCGGCAGGTATGGTGCTCTCATCTTCTCCGTCCTCTTCTTGCTGTGATCCCCCGTCGTCACTAGTACTTCCATTTGAGTCCCTCGCATTACTGCCTGTGTCGTGTCCAGTGCCTTCTTCGTGTCCAGTGCCTACTTCGTGTCCACTGTCTCCGTTAGAGTCTCTGAAAGCCTGTGATGGAAGAAAGTGCTCATTTAAGGCGTTGAAATTCAACGGGAAAATGCCTGTAGCACTAAAACCCTTCTTGATATTGCTAGGAGATAATGCTTTCCTAAGAGCAAGTGAGACCCATTGAGCCAATGTATCTTTTGTTTTGCTTCATTGAGGTGTCTGCTACTCCGTAAGTCCCTGTGACTCTCGAAAATCTTTGTTTGAATGGTCTGAAAACTGCCACATCCAATGGCTGAAGCGCATGTGACGTATGTGCAGGAAGTGTTAACAAGTCCAAGCCGGCTGCATTTGCTTCTCTTACTACGTCCAAGGTAACATGACTGTTATGTCCATCAAGGATCAGCAAGTGGCGATTTTCGGGAGAGATACTGCCACGACCTCTCACACTTGCAATAAAATGTGACATCCACGCTGAAAAGAGGTACGACGTCATCCAAGCTCTGTTTGCATTGCCATTGTAGCTCCCGGCTCACACTCGTATATAGTTCGACGAAAACGCTTGCCACGGAATATGTAGAAAGATGGGATAGAGTATCCGGCAAGCATTGATGCGCAGAGAACGGATAACCATTCTCTTTGGTTTGGTACAATGCTGTGAACTCGACGCGCCCCTCTTCTAGCAATGACCAAAGCTCCACCGTTTCTCCCCGTTTGTGCCCCGGATTCGTCACAATTCCATATCCTCTCGGGTGAGTACTTGTGTAAATTGTACAAAATCTTTGAGGTTCTCGTGGAAACTTCTCACGTTCTCTTCGCAAAGTCCTTGGCACGTCTTTGATTCGAGTGCTGTGAAACTCGCAGAGTCAATTCGGGGTGTCTCTTCTTCCACCACCGCATCCACCCCCTCGCAGGGGATTCCATTACGGAATGGTGTCCACCTCTCCTTTGTTATCTCATAGACCTTCATGCGAAGAGCGATTGATGTGAGACCAAATCCTCCGTCGCACATGTCTATCGGGTATTTCACGAGCTCCTCCTCTTGGATGGGCTCGAGACACTTGGAGGGCCTTTCTTCCGAGTAGACCGAATGCCCCAGCACCACTCCCGAAAGGTGGAGTAAGGTATGTTGTGCGAATTTGCTGCTTTCTTCATGTTGCTTCCACTGTCAACATCTGCTAAAGCGGCTCTGAGATCCTCGTCGTCCACGATCCCCGTCTTCCGTTGTGCCCGGCTTCTACCCTGCCTTGGAATGTGCCCTGCAGATTACATCAGATTAGCATTCTAAGTTAGATTGCACCCACAAATATCTTGTCAACGAAATGGCTGATCAAGATATAATCACACCCATACCCGTACTTGAGTGCTACATATGGCTGTGCACTAATTTGATGAGCCCAGGAGATTTTCGAATGGCTCTCCAGGACGACGACATCTTTGCGACGGAGGGTGGGGTCACGACTCCAGGAGCGGTTTCAATGGCAACTCCATACGAGGACAGAAACTCATTTTCTGAGCAGACTTATCCCATAATGACGCGAGCTAGCAGTAGGTTTGTACATTTTCCTTACCATGTTGCTAAGTTGAAGTTTTTGTAGAAAAAACCACCCAAATGCTAAAGGCGAGATCAGCAGCTGAAACTTAACTGTATTGAGAGGGTACTTCTAAATTAAAAGTGCAGATCCACTGAGTTAGTGTGTACCGGATAGTTATCCAAGTTTGATAATTTCTCCTCAATGTTGTGATATCTTTGCCCGACTTGTGGGACAAGGCCAACGTTTTTGGAAGTTCGGATGAATTAGACGGTGATCTTTGTGACGACGGGGAACTCCACTTAATGAGCCTCCACCGATCGATATGATCGATGAATGTGATTGGGTTTCTAGAACGTGAGTGTAGCGCTAGTATTGATCGATTAGTTTCGGAAGCGCGATACAGAGCAAACTTAACCCGATCGGCAGGAGTCCGCAGATTTGTCATGAAGAGTGTTGCTAGAGAGTGAGTATTATCGAGGGGTGGCTAGCCGACTTTCTAAGCGATCGAAGGTAGCGGGTCTACCATAAAATCACACCCATACCCGACAACAGATTAAGGTTGACACACTCATACCCGACAGTCTCACGGAGATATGGACACTTACCGGAAATCCTTTCGGTGGCAAAGATCCGCGAGGCGTGGACATTCTCTCCGCGATCGCTGACCGCTCTTCCGCATTGAAGCTCGCGCTGCGGCGCATGTGATCTCGACTACACATCTTGACCGTTTAGTTGGATTTGTGTACGATCGACGTAACGGTTTAGCCGTTGCCGACCGGATGGGCCGGCCGCTCCTCCCAAGCGAATGTGCCCGCCCTGCTCGTTGGCGGAGTGAAGCCTCGAACACCTCCGTTGCCAGCTGCTGGAGCTGGTATCTCGCTACGTTGAGAGGGCATTCGGCCTTGCGAGCGATGATGCTTGAAAGCCTCCAGGTTGCTGTAATCAACAACTTGAGTCCCAAATGGGAAATCTTCATCGGCCAGATTGTAGTCTTGGACTGATCATCGCCGAGATGAGTCGTAGTAGTTCAACTTCTCTCCGAAAGTAGCGTTGTCATCGTGGAGTGGGAAAATGTCATGTTCTTCTCTGTCCTGATGATGGCGGCGACGGGGCGGGCGGGTGAGAATCTGCGCTTCCATGTTGGACGCTGATAGTGTCAGTTACAAGTAATGCAGCCTCCTCACCTGCAAGAACGGCACTCATGACAACTGAAGTCAATTCTTCTACTGTACATACAAGAGAAGACCGGTGCATGAGCTTGCCTCACATGATAAATGAGTAAATCAATTGCATTGAGTTTGTTATGAAGACTCTCTTGTGTGAGATCGAAAGCACTCACAATGTAATAGAAATGAACAATGTCCTCTGATTCAATCGCATTCGTGTTTTATGATGAAGTTGATCATGGCTAGATTAGAAGCCCATGTCATGGAAACGACTAGAAGTCGGCTTTGTGGAACACAATGATTGGTAATGTAGGTCATGGGAAATCAATTTGGCTGCCACCAAATCCAGCATTTCTAAGTTTGGAAACCACTTTGTTGCCACTCTGATCACAGCTGCGACACCTACCCATTTGTCATTATGACTGAACCTAATTCTCAACAAAGCCGCCACCTTTTCTTGGAACGGCTATAAACACCAGGTCGTTAATTCTGAACTCCAATTCTGAATCACCGAAATTCATGTGACATATTCCATTCTGGGAACAGGTCGTGGCTCCACCACATACCCTGACAGTCTACAGTGCGGATGTGTGTACCGTGTCGGGTATAGGTGTGTCGACCTTAGTGTCGATGCATATCCCATGAAACTCTTGTGCCACAACATTTCAGTTACAGTATGAGGAAGATTGACCATTGCAGTGTTTGACATCGTAGAAATGAAAAGTGTTTAGATGGGTAAGCCTTAACCCCTAAAGTGGACTGAGGCCAGATTGTGGTCGTTGTGGGTTTGGGCAACCGCTGATTTACTATTTTTGAAGTTAAAACCTTTTGGGGGTTGTATTTTCCCAAACTTTTCCAAAAAGTCATTTCACGCTTCAAAATTCCTCATACTTTAAGAGATATTTACGGTCGAAATTTGAAGACACTATTTGAAATTTGCCCAAAACAACCCATAATGCAGTAAATGCTCCTATACTCTCAAAATCTACCTATAGACCAAGCACCTGACCCAAGCAAACCGGACCAAGCACCCAACCCAAACACATGACCCAAACACATGACCCAAGCACACGACTCAAACACATGATCCAAGCACCCGACTCAAACACATGACCCAAGCTCCCGACCCAGATACGACCCAAGCACCCCCGACCCAAGCATCCCCGACCCAAGCACCCCCGACCCAAGCATCCCCGACCCAAGCACCCTCGACCCAAGCATCCCGACCCAAGCACCCCGACGCGAGCACCCGCCCCAAGCGCCGGGCCAAGCACACCGGACCAAGCATCCAACCCAATCACCTGACCCAAACACCCCTGACCCAAACACCCCCCGACCCAAGCACTGGACTAACCAGACGGACAGACACCGACAAGACCAACAAGACAGCCGACGCAAATCGGCGACAGCGGAGCGTTACTTCTCGCGCATGCCTAACGGCAACGTTGATGCGCTATGATTTTTACTCACTTATGTACAGATAGAGTTAGATTCATCGATCAGTCTTCCAGATTCATGAAGTTTTACAATTCATAGAAAGCTTATAAGTCTCTCAACCGGTTCTACTCTGCTTGGATTCTGACATAGGATGCATATTATCATGCCGAGATGGGTTCCAAATGACCATCAAAGCTCGATCCTGCTACTGGATATCCCGGTCTCACAGCAGAATGGACAATTCTAGCTCAAGTTGCATGCTCGATGCAATAATGTATCCGAATATTCAAACGATGCACCCCACGATTAGTACTCTTCCCCATCACCTCTGATGCCTAGCTACTACATGTGATCAACTGCACGCACTACTACATGTGATCAACTACATGCACTCCATCAACAGCCATTTCGTAAAATTTGTGCACTAATGTCAAACGGTACAGAATTAAAATACATCCGCAGACTTCAGCAACTGCGCATTGATTTATGCTGATGGCCCTTACAACGACTTCATCCTTCATCTCGCAGCTCTTTGCTTTGTTTGAATGCCCAGCATGCATGGTGCTACATTGATCTGGTGGCTCTCACAACTGCTTCGATCGGTTAACCGTTCTTTGTTTTATTTTCCTCATCACATGCTGCAGGATACGTACTAGAGGAATTCGAGAGTACGGTAATCAGGGCTTTTCTGAGCCAGTTTGTTGTCAGTACGATTGCTTGATGTGCAGGGTGCGGGGGTTGCGGACAGAAGGTGAGTACTGGGAGGAGAAGCTTCCAGGAATGTATTTCAATGGCCATACCCGAAAAAACATCCAAATCCAGTAACGTGTAAGTCGTGCAATCAATTTGTAGTCAGAAAGGAAGGTTTATCCTAAACGCCAAGATTACATACTCCAATCTCGAAAGCTTTCAAGGACCATCTCGATTGCGACATTTCAAGAATATTCCATGGCCTTACCGCATACAATTCTTCCCTTTTCCTGCTAAAGCGAAGGAATTTGATTGTCCATAATACGAATGGGTCACTACTTCAACTAGCATAGCGGCAAAATTGAACCACATACACAAACTGGTTGTATTTACAAACTTAAGCATTCGAGCTAGAAAGAGCGAATCTCTTGCTCGCTTATAAGCTGACCACTAGCTAGCATGTACTGATCAGTTGGAGCTCACAATAACAAACATCATACAATGATAATGCAAGCTTTGTTCAGCCTCAAAGCTACTAACTCTAAACAGAGCTATTCTTGCCAATAGAGAGAAGTGCAAGGAGCCAATCTATCAAATGAAGGCGGCGGGAATCATGGAAGCAGTAATATTTTATCAATATGTATCGGGTCATCAGTTATGTTTACTTTTGATCATTCGTCTTCAGCAAGATATCTAACATACACATTATCCCTGACTCCTCGCTACACATTCACTCCCCGTTCAAAATGTCTACTCCCCATTCTACATGCATCTCATACACCAGTACTCCAGATCCCACACGGTACAAGTGATACTCAAGAATGTGAGCAGTCATTCAACTGCAAGCAGATCGATTCACCAAACAAGGTACTTCACGTTCTTCTGTGATCATGTCCGCCGTTCATTGCCATAGCCATTTCTCCGTGTGCGTGGTCTGCAGATCCCTTGATAAGTGCGCTCTCCTTGACCAACTACTCTTGAGCATTCCAATGGCAAACGAGGGAGCCTGGCCGGTTCGATCCGGCATCTTGGCATCGAGATGGCAGACTCCAACCGCCCCATTCTCCACTCCATCAGCATGTGCATCTTCGAAGGAAATTTGAGAATGTCACAACGATGAATCTAGTCACTTCAAAAATTCACCAAATTTTGGGATTTTACCTTTTTTTTCAGGTTTTGATTTTTGTACACATATACAAAGTCTTAATGCGAGATCTCACCATTTGGATTTTAGATCCAATTATCCTTCACATGACATTTTTATTGTCAAAGATCAGCCTTTGTAGTTGAATTGAATCAACATACCTCCATGAGAATAATCAAGCATTTCTTTAAGTTTTATAGGTTGTTTGAGGGTAGAAATTGTATAGACATGTTCCTTAATCACTTAAGAACAAGAATTTGAAGAGGCTCATATCAAATTCTTTACCAAAAATGGCATTTTTGGCCCTTAAAAAAACTAAATATCCTTTAAAATATATGAGAAATTGTCATGGGCTAAGGCTCATTTGAAAACTCGGATGTACACTCATAGGCTAAAGCCTAGTTGCAAGCTCAGGACTCGCTAGTCGCTAGTAGACTTGCTAGTTTAGTAAAAATATTAGTATACAAGTAGGCACTTATTCATTGTAAAATTAATTCTTAAATTGATATCATTTTTCTTTGTATATGATTGTTTTGACATCAAAACGTTTATAGAAAAAACTTTTTCTTTAACTTTGAACATTACAATCTCACACTTGGTAAGAAATTTGAATATGAGATACGATATACATGTATACATACAAGTTAAGTACCGTATCCCAAGATTACACACCTAAATATATGTCAAAAAGTTGAAAATTTCCACCTTGCATCAATAGAGGGTAGTTTTTGGCAGTTTAGAGACTTTTTTGTAGTTTTGAGGTTGATCCACCTTGGTGGTTAACTCATAATGCTTTAGCTATGCTCTAGCTCTGTTGTGACCTCCAGACGACGATATCTAAAATCCGTGAACAATATTTTTTAAATTTGATTTTGAGAAATTCAATTGTAGGATATTGTTTATAGCTGTCTACAGCTGTCTACGCAGTTTACCCTCTAGTTTTTGTGATATATTCACTGTGAGGATCTTGAGATATATTGAGTCAAATTTTTAGTATTTGTGAAAACAATATGTCAAAACGGTCACATTATAGCCGTTTGGAGCATCAAGGGTTAACCGCTAACAACCTAAGAAAGCTAGAATGGCTTTTCGCTTGTTAGGGCAATGGGGTTAGATGTAACATTTTTCCTTAATATTTCACTTGTTGCTCTCTATATTGTGGGATGTATGTGGTAAAATCAGCAAAGCCAATTTCTTATCTTCGAGCCCTCATCTGGAAACTTTAGTTTTCTAAGTCCAAAAAAAGCAATTTAAATTTGGATTCATCTTCTTCTTTTTTTAATGGAAACATGTTCATTACCAAATCACTAATCCAAATTCCCATGTGAAATGAAACCTTCACTATTTTAAGAAGAACAGCCTTTTAACTCTACAAAAGTAAGCTTCCATGTTTTTTTGTAATTTTCCTTTCAAAATTTGAAATTTGGAAATTTCCAAATATAATCTTGCCTAAAATCAGAAACTTATAAAGCTACCTACAGATTGTTTATTCTACGTCTAAACTAAGTACAATCAACATGATAAATGTTCTAGAAAACTGGTGTTTTTATACCTTTTTCTCAAGAATAAATTGCATGAAGGTTCAAAAAGCCAAATAAGTCTTCAATTTTTTACATGGGCATGCTCAACTTGGTTTACTACAATAATAGTAATAAGTCTTGCAAAAAAATTTAACATCCCCTTTGCACAAAATAAACTATAGTTGCCAAAAATTGCCCAAATTTTTATTTGCAAAAACTTTGAACGTCATGATCTTACACAATGGTAAAGATCCAACAATTGAGATTTTACTCACTAACAGTGGTATTGATTGTACTAGAGAGGTTTGACATCCTACATTTGAAAGTATAAAAAATTGTAGATTCTTTTTTGACCATACCTCAATTCCAACAAGGTGGTAAGAAAATTGCATGTGGGATTATATTTTATATTGACTTTCAGAGTTTTCAACTATTTGTAGCTTATTGTAAAATAAATAATACTTTTTACTCTTAGGCAGTGCACCGGCTTGATATGATTTAAGCATTAAAGGGCGCTTTACATGAGGAGTCTAGCCATGCATGGAGCGGAAGGACGGCAAAAGTACTCAGTCCATTTTTGGAACTACACAAAACTGACCAATCACATTGAGAGGATTATTGCCGTCCTTCGGCCCCATGCATGGCTTGACTCGTTTCTCCTTGACACCCTTGGTCCTTTAGGCGTTACTTCTTATGTGTTGAGCAACCCATAAGAAGGAGATTGCTCGGCGTAAACCATTGCCATTATTTTATCATTATTTTATTCAACATTGAATGAAAGATGACAATCCCTAGGTAATAAAAAGCATGTGAGTGGGAATCTACATGATAAATCCCAATTTTAGGGGAATCTTTGCCCTTTAATTCCAAAGGGAAATTCTTAACAACAATTTATGAAGTCTTCAGGTCCTAAATACTCTAAAGCTTCATTGAAATATGGACTAAAAGCATGACCACTTCAGTTGTTGACTAAAAAAATCACGAAGCACATCCATCTAGAGTTTAATTTCGAAAAGGAAAGTCACCGTTCAAGCATGAAACGCTCTTTGCCTTTCGGGAACGTCAAAATCCACTATGGTGAAACCACCTATTGTCGTGCACTTAAGGAAAATTGAGGGAATCTATATAATTGGAAAGTGAAATGAGTGGGTTACTATTTTTCAAGGATGAGGAATAGGAAAAGACTCACTTTCCCTATTTTTGTGGTTTAAAAAATAACACACATAATTAAATACAATTTTTAGAAGCAGTAGAAGCAGTAGCGTAAAGGCGGGCACCCTAATTATGTTTGCATGAGGTACATGCAAGGGAGGTTAGATCTTTATAAAAGAAAGAATCTTGGGTGCACGCCTTTAGGTAGGTGCTTGCTTATAGGTGGTTTCACCATATGAGCTCACTCTCCTGAAGTGCACGCAAGCGTCTCCTCAATCTTTTTGGAGGTTGTTTTCGACGTTCTAATAGAAGCCGCCCTGGGAGACGAAAATAGAAGACAAGTGATTGGGAACGCATGCAATGGGGCGCAAGTGGGAAGGGTGGGGGACTCAAGCATTGCGAGTATGGGTAAAAATATTAACCCCTATACATGCCAAATATTGAGAAACAACATAGTGGATGAAGGGTAAAAACTTTGAAGTGCCATAATTTCTTCAGTTAGAGACCGTTTGAATGAAATCATTTGGGTTGGGTTCAAAGTAAAGTCTAGTTTGCGTGATAAAAAATTGCACACTCATATAAAGTATGAATAATTGACATGTATTTAGTGAAGGCAGCTCTTGTGTTTGAGTTTTCAAACATGGGGCATGTTTTACCATTGTAATGCAATCATGGGAAATCGAAAAGATTTCTTCATCAATTATTTTTTATGAAATCATGATCTTAACCCCTAAACGTCCCTAGTGTTGAAAAACGACATTTTGGATGAAGGGCAAAAACTTTGAAGAGCCATAACTTTGAAGAGCCATAACTTCTTCATTCAAACTTCGTTTTTGACAAAATCACTTGGGTTAGGTCACAAATCAAGTCCAGTTTATGTGGTAAAAATTGCAGACTCATAAAATCAAGTATGAATAAATGGCATGGATTTTAGTGAAGGCAACTTTTGTTTTTGGGTTTTCAAACATTTGGCATGTTTTACCATTGCAAGCCAATTATGTGAAATCTAAAATAGTTTTTCATGAATTTTTTTTCATAGGTTTGATATTTAAATGCATCCCAACAACTTTGTAGTTGGAAGTTTTTTGATCTAAATAACTTTAGTATTGGCTTTGCAATGAAGTTTCTGCGATGAAAAAAGTGAAAAAAATGGATGATTTTTGAAGAGCTAGATCTCCTTCATCCACCGTTAGATTTTGACTTTATTTTCTGGGATGGATTCCAATTATAGTCTATTTTTAGTGGTAGAAACCTTGACCCAATCGAGGATATATCGAAGAAAAGGCATGGATTTGAGTGCGAGGGGTCTAGTTTTGGATTATTTTTCCTTTGTAAAATTTTTGGCAATTTTCACGACTACAAGGCTACTATTTGAGCTAAGATTTTTTTTTTTGATGAATTTTTTTGGTACAAGAGTGTCTTTGAGATGAAGATGAACAACTTTCTAGTTGCTGATTTTTTGATTGCAGATTTCATGTTGGTAGTATTTTCACTTCAAAGTGGAAATGATGATATTTTGTAGCCTGTTTTGCGCACTAATATGTTATGATCTCACAATCTATGAGGTCCCATGAGTCAAGTTTTGGTCCACATGATCTACTACAAGTCTATCACAAGTTTGTACGGTTGAGACCTTAATAGCTTATCTTTATTTTCATCTATATCACTTTTTTTGAAAATGAGTTTTTGGCTAAAAATACCCCAAGGAAGTTTAGGGGTTAAGATGACGCCTAAAGCTTTCTAGTTGGAAGCTTTTTCATCCAAATAACTTTGCTATCGGATTTGGAAGTATGTTTCTATAATGTAAAAACTGATTAAATTTTTGAAGAGCTATATCTCCTTCATCCACTGTTGGATTTTGATTTTGTTGTTCCGGATGGGTTCCTATTTGAGTGCGGTTCATGCGGTAGAAACCTCAACAAAATCAAACGTAAATCAAAGACAAGGCATAGATTCGAGTGCAAAGGGTTTGAATTCTTGACTACTTTTCCTAAGTAATTTTTTTGGTAGTTTTCACAATTGCAAAAAACATTATTTGCACGAAGAAATATTTCTCATGTTTTATTTATTTTTTATATATATATATATATATATATATTTTTTTTTTTTTTTTTTTTTTTGAGGGGTGTTATTGAGATGAAGGTAAACATCTTAGTAGTTGGTGGTTTTTACATTGCACTAAGTCAATTTTACTTCAGACTGAAAATGTTGAGATTTTGTAATGTTTTTTTGAGTGTTGATATGTTACGATCTTGCACTCTATGAAGCCTCATGACTCAAAATTTGAGCAACATGAAGTACAATATGTCTACTACAAGATCACACACTTGAGATCTGAATAACATACCTTTGTCTTCATGTACGGCACTTCTTTCGAGAATGTGTTCACTTTAGTACAAATGAATCAAACCATTAAGGGGTTAACCCTTAAACGCCCAAGCAAGCCCGAGGGGCTTGATTCCAACAGAATCTTCTCTGTAGCTCTCAGTGTAATCAACTTTTCACTTATATTTTGATGTCAAACTTGTCACCGTCTTGTGATGCATTCAAAACCTGAAATTTTACAATTCAAATCACAATTTGTATGTATGATTTTATGGTTTGAAAGGATTGTGGTAGGTAGGTTGGGGTGGTACATAACCTTGTAGGAGGTTGCAAGCTCATCATTGATTGGTCCATTCATGGTGCCCAAGTTCAAAAAGTGCACTATTCATGATGCCCAAGTCCAAAAGATGCTGTGATCCAATTTTGGGCTGCCCGTTTCAGACCCCATGGGCGTTTAAGGGTTAACGGCCCTCAATTCCAGAAAGCGCACGAAAGATACTAATTCCAATGCAAATATTTGAGAGCAAGAGTGACCATGCCCGCGCACTCAAAAAAAAAAAACCCAAATGTTGGAAAACGAAAACCATCAAACCTGCACCTCGGAGATATCGAAATCAGTCCACAGAACAGAACTATCATAACTCCAATGCAAATCCGAATATCCCAGCGGAGAATGCAATGCAAAAGAAAAGGACAACAGTCAGCAAGGAAGATCCCAGAACAAGTCCTCCCCTCCACAGAAAGGATTTTCAAAAGATACAATTGCCTATAAAGAATGTCAGAAGAGGGAAGCAGACTAGTAACTTACTACCTCACGATATTATGCAAGTGGTATCTTTCCCCAGGCCAAGGCCACGATTGCCCAGGACAAATAATACCACCGTGGGCCAATTCCGACCTATCAACGCCCACGGTACATCTGCCACTCTACACCCCCGTACGTACCGACCACTCCCTTCCTACCCTTGCCTCTTGCTACCCTCCTCCTTCTATCAAACTCGTACCGACCCGGCTCCCTCTCTTCCTCCCTCTCCTTCATCGCCGCTGCCTTCTCCGCCGCTTGCTTGATTGAGCCCGCATTGCACTCGCATTGCGGTCCGGTATGTTCCGATTCGCTTTTCCCTTGCCCGATTCGCGTGCGGGCTTGCATGCATAGTCGAGTCTCGAAATTTGAGCCCGTAGTCAGTTTTATCGCAATTGCGCGAGATCGGAGACTCTGAGGCTTACTTTCATGTGCATGTGGCAATGTGATTGCAGGCCGCGGAATTGGTGGCGAGGTGGATGAGGCTGGGGAGGTGAGCAACGCGCGGCCGTCGGTCTTTCCTCTGAAGGTTGGTTGTGTTTCTCGTCATTTCCATTACTGTTGTTGTTACCTATTGAATGAGTCAGAAGAAGCTTGTGACTCAGTTACAGGAGCAGCCCTTGCTGGTATCGGACCAGCTTCTGATTGTATGGACTGACTTCATTTGCGCATCTCAATATTGAACTCTGTAGCATTGAGTGTGATTGATTTAATCATAGGGAGGCGCTTTGTAGCTAGGAGGTTCGATGTTTTAGTGGATTTCAATGGACTTTTGATTAGTGCACGGGCAGAGATCTGCATTCCTGTTAGGGCCTAATTCTGCAGTTCGTTTTAGGAACGGTGTATTCCTCGTTGTTGATCAGCTTTGAGTATTGGCGATTGTGAGGTTTGGTCACGAGGTATGGATGTTTACTCTGAGGAGTAACAGAGCATGCTGTTAGGTTCGATGCTTGAGAGGAGTTCAATGGACCTCTGATCAGTGCACGGGCAGAGTTCTGTTTTTCTTTTAGGGTCTAATTCTGCAGTTGGTAATAGGAACAGTGTATTCCTCGTTGTTCAGTAGCTTAGCAATTGTGAGGTTCGGTCACGTCTTATGCATGTTCATTCTGAGGTATTTGAGAGTTATTTGTAGTATCAGGGCATGTTAATGTGAGTAGGCTGGAGGATTGACCAATCAGTGTTTGAGGAGGCAATCTTTCAATCTGGCACGATATTAGGGTTTGAGGACCTCGTCTTTTACTTGTACTCAAGTATAGTGAATTTCTGTTTGTAGAGGTATTGATAGATTACCGGAATATTACCCGGGGAAGGGCCTTACCCGAAAGATTATCGGAGTCGTGAGATTTTGAAGGTTTCGGTGACTTCACTGAGGTGTTATATGTTCTGATCTGGGTGTCGATTTTGATGCTTTTTAAGGTCTGGGACGGTTTAGCACCGTGCGATGGCACCCCACTCAACGGACGTTGCGGAGTACGCAGTCTCTGATGGATTGAGGCTGCGTGCTTCGGGAGCAAGCAGCCCTGAGTCTGAGACTCCCTTGAAGAAGTACACTCTTGAAGATGTCAGTCTTCATAGTAGCCCAACGGATTGTTGGCTGGTTATCTGGGGCAAAGTGTACGATGTCACTAGATGGTACGAGCTCTCTGCTACCACACGAAAAGTTCTTTTGCATCGAGTCTATTGCATGCGTAGAATCTATTGAATTTAGAATGATGCTGTAGTGTGCAAAGAGTTATCAATAAACTAGACTGGTGCTTCCAAATTGAATTCAGATGTTCAGGTTGAGGTTTCTTTACTTAATGTTAGATTGTGTATTTCATGTGGTATTCGAGTCCCTGGAATTCGAGGCTATAGGAAGTGTCTGTTTGAATGTTGAGCTCGTTATACATGTGTGCTTTTATGACATAATCACGCAGGGAATTTGCTCCTGTGATTGTAAGAAGCGGCTGTGACATTGTATACGCTGTTCAACAGAAGCTGACGTATGATATGGATCACTCTCTGTGTCAGGATCCCCAATCACCCAGGGGGCAGCCTTATTTACGTGAAAGCAGGACAGGATTGCACTCAGCTCTTCGATTCGTATCATCCCCTCTATGTCAGGTGATTATTGGCCTCTACTTCAGATTTCATGCCAGTGTAGAATCATCAGCAACCCTACTTGTTACTGAAAGGTTCAGATTTTGAAGTCTCGGGATATGTTTTGATTTTCCTGCGTACTTAATTAATTCTGATTACAGAAAAATGCTTTCGAAGTACTGTATTGGGGAGTTGGCACCTATTGTTGGCGAAGACAAGTTTAAGAATGCACATCTGGAGTATAAAGATGCTGCTAGTGAAGATTTCTACTTGGTCATGAAGCAACGGGTCGAGGCTTACTTCAAGAAAAACAAGGTGTGATTTAGTTCTCGTTTTCATATATTTCAAGACTTAGAGCTTGTTCTGAATCTGCCCGCACATGGAAATCGTTTGTATCATATTTAGACGACAAATTTGCAAAACTGACGATGGCGTGTATATTTGTGTTTCTCCCATTTCTTTCTTGGACTTCTAAGTCCTGAAGTATATCAGAGCTGAGTTGAGTTGGTCGAAATATTTATTATCTTATAGGACCCTGACGTTGCCTTTTCTTAATCAGCAAACCTTTCTCATCAAGAACCTCTTCATGCTCGCTAACATGGTCTTAAAGCACATTGTAGACCTGATGAAGTCTTTGACTGGTCCTTGCAATAATGTGCACCATCTAGAATTAGGTGATGTAGTACCTTGCTCTACTAACGATAGAACGTGTGCAGATAAATCCCCGAACTCACTCGCACATGATGATCAAGTCACTGGTTATTCTTGTCGGATACTTCGCCTGCTATTACCTAGCTTTCTTCTGGTCGTCAAGCTTCTTTCTGTCTCTGGCCTTTGCACTGGGAATGGGTTTCTTTGCGGCGGAGGTTGGAGTATCGATACAGCATGATGGAAACCACGGTAAGTAAATGACGGAGTCCGCAAAATCTGAAGAGGATTTTACCTACAGTATCTATGTCTGCTGTTCTTCTGACCCTTGGAATCAGCCGACTTACATGCTTTATATGTTCGTACACGCTCTTACATGCGACATCTACTGATTATTTGTGAGGCGAACTATTATTTGACAGGTGCATATACTAGCTGGTGTGGTTTCGGGTACATCATGGGAGCTTCGTTAGATCTAGTTGGGGCTAGCAGGTACTACCCTAATTCACAGTAGCAGATAACTCTGGAGGTTTCGTTGGGCAGCAGTGGTGCCTGTTTATAGAGATGCGTGGTTTTATCTGCTTCTTTTTATGTTGCAGAATTCGTGAGTTATTGTGTAAACCTCCTTTTTTTATCCACATGCAAGGTAATCGATTGTGCTTAGACAGTTGATATGTGTTATGTTATGCATGGACTGCAGCTTCATGTGGAGGCAGCAGCACGTCGTGGGACATCACTCGTTTACCAATGTGGATAACTATGACCCTGATATCCGTAAGTTATATTTATCTGCGGCAACTTTTACACCATAATAGAGACGCTTTCCAGTTACATGAAAGGACTGTTCTCTTGAGCGCATATCAGCTGCAATGTCTTGAAGCCTTGAATGTGTGCTCACACTGCTTTCTTTTCTGAATTGCAGGTGTGAAAGACCCAGATATCAGGAGGGTAGTAGACACCCAACCAAGGCAGTGGTACCATTCGTATCAGGTAGCTAAGTTTTAATTATCACGCATTAATTTTTGATGAATATCTTTATCTTGTTTTTTCGTGCCGTTCCTGTGTTGTCTTGATTTGACCGCTGGTTCAGAAGATGAGAATAGGTTCGCATTTTATAGTATCTAGAGCAGGTCATAATCTACCTCAGTGGTCTGCTCGTTTTTTGAATCGTGGCTGCTAGGCTACGGGAGCGGGTGTTAGTGAAATTAACCTAATCTTATGCATGGGGAGTTTGGTTCTTTGCAGCACGTCTATCTGGCAGCTCTGTACGGATTGTTGGCGCTGAAGAGTATTTTCCTCGATGACTTCAATGCCTACTTCTCAGGATCTATTGGCCCGTAAGTACTTCCAACCTAGAGGTTTTCCTACTAGCAAATTAAAGATGAAGAATCGAACTTATCGACACTCATTATGTCTAGGAATTGCATTCCTCTGCGGAACTCTCTTCTCTATCTCATATCTCATATGTATACCCAACTTACACTACCTGCGGGTTGTGTTCCGACTCCCACTAACAGTAGGCCTTGCGAACTGAGTTCTTAAGATGACGCAAGGAATAACCCGAGATTGTCTTTTGACAGTGTTAAGCTAGCGAAGTTGACACCCGTCGAGTTCAGTGTCCTATTCGGGGGAAAGGCGTTCTACGCATTCTACATGTTCGTGTTGCCATCTCTGTATGGTGTTCACTCTGCAGGGACTTTCTTTACACTATACGTGGCATCTCAGGTACTTCTTCAGGACCATATTCGTTACCTTCTCAGAGTATTTATCAGTATAGTTTTCTAGATACTCGGAAGGTTGCATGTGCCTTTTTTTGATCGGGACCTTTATAACAAGGGCCGGTTTTCAGTTAGACTGTTTAATCATAGTTAGGTGGCGAATCGTGTTCGTGGGCTTTATGTTTTGCCGTGAAAGTTGTGAATCATCGATGAATGATGATAAAATATTGGATGCTCACATGACAGTTGTTTCCTGGGTCGTCTTATTTGTTTGGCCACTTCACTGTAACAAATACCATTGGTCCACAAAATGATTGAAATGCTACCTTTCTTAGCTTGCCAACAATGTCTTGTCACGTAGCTCCGTGGGCTCCATGTAGTTGTGTGTCCTAGCTTCAAAATCTCATCTGGTCTCCAAGTACACTCAGGCCTTCAAGTGGTCACAACACGTCCGACTGACGCTTTCTCGTCCTTTTCATAATTCATTAAAATCTCGTCCATTAGGCTCCAAATACCTTGGCCTAAACTTTTCCCGTCTTCTAAGATTATCTATATTCGGCTCGTACCGAGGAGTATAACCGTCTCTAAGATCCGATCCTCTGCTGCAGCTCATAACAGGGTGGATGCTAGCTTTTCTGTTTCAAGTCGCTCATGTTGTGGACGACGTTGAGTTTCCAACACCAGAAGAGAGTGACGGCAAGCTGAAGGTGAAAGGCGGTTGGGCTGCCATGCAGGTACTATCTTTGCGAAGAGATTGGTATTTCATGAACTACTTTGCATCTGTTGTTGATAAGGACATTTTGTTTGACTATCATCGAAAGAATCTTGTCCGTCCAAAACCTCCGAAAGACATGAACATTATCGACTGCATTTTAGGGTCATTTCAGAGTGTGATGTTTTGAATCAATGCTGAAGTCCTGTCGTCTTTGAAGTGAAGTGTACTAAAATCGATGCTGAATTTACATCTTTCTTGAGTCATTCCTCCTGTCTTCTGATGATTACCAGAAGATTCTAAACATCACATGTAAGTTATGCTTTCGTTATTTTAACGCCAAGTTCATGTGATTTGAACCGCTTTGATCAGGTTGCAACTACTACCGACTTCAGTGCACAGTCGTTGTTCTGGAGTCACGTATCTGGAGGGTTAAATAATCAGGTAAATTCTTTACGGTTCCCTTTTTTTGGCCTCGTATACTCAAGAAGTTTTGTTTCTTCCGTATCTATTTTGAATTCATTTTCTGTTCTTTCCTTTATTGTCGTCCTGGTTGTCATCAAAAGATGCTCTTGTGTAAAGTGTATGTCTTGTTACTCAGTCAGAACAGACAATACCTGACTTCTGTATCGTCGTTGAATGATTTTCTAGATTGAGCATCACCTATTTCCAGGAGTTTGCCATCTTTACTATCCAGCCATTCAGCCCATCGTCAAGGAGACGTGCAAGGAATTTAATGTACCTTACGTAGCGTACCCAAGTGTAAGCACCTACAATCTCTTTGCGTATAATTATTACATGTTCATCGTATTTTGAGTTCTCTTGCTACAGAGCTCAGTTGAGTAGTTTAATGTACATTGTGTTCTACAGCGAGGGACATTATGATCCAGCTATGATAAGTTCATGAACTTCAATTGCTCAAACATGTGTTCTCATGAGTGTATGTCGACTACGCAGTTTTGGGCCGCATTGGTAGCTCACTTTGCGCATTTGAAGAAAGTAGGAATCACAGAGTTTCGGCTGGATGGGTGATCATCAACCAGGTAAGACACGAGAGCTATTATCTCAATGGTATTATCCTTCGATCGGAAGCCAAAAGTGGCCGATTTTGATGCATTTTGCAATTCTGCTGAACCTGCACATCATCTTGTTTAGATCTGAAATCTACCCTTCCAACGAATGTGCTTGGGATGTACATTTAGGTCTCAATTGAGTCCACTTTCAAAGAAAATGTACCGAATGCATACATGATATAGTGATTTGACTTGATAAAAAGTCCTGGTTGTGTGCTTCATCCTTGAAGGCCTAGTATTCATTATCTGATCCTAAATGCTCTGAGGTGTGACAGATTCTTGACGCTGGCGCATGAAGGTCCGTGAAAGGGCAATGGATATCACAAGACACTGATGATAGCTGTAGACATATCCTTGCACTTTGGGTGTATATTAGTCCTGTTACCCCGCTAGCGCCTATTGACCCAGAAACTGATCGATGTGAGATTTGATACCTTACTCTTTTCAATGCATTTGAGTCGTGAAATGAATACTGGCGATGGAGTCTCGGTGGGTTGTTGAATGTTACGTGTACCGTCACTTAGAAATTCGCTTTGCTGTGGTCCAGCCATGTGAAGTCGGTTCAACTGGCCACTACGAGTTAAAATGATCACGTTCTGCACATGTTAAATGGAACAATGTTTGATTTTGTGATCTGACTTGTCAACTTGTGATTCTGCACTTTTAGAAAAATGCCCCCCAATTTCTATTGAAGGGGAATATGAGAATAAGCCGTACAATGATACAATGTCCATGTGACATGTGACATATAACGGAAGAGTATTGTCACCCGTCAACTGGTTACTCCAGGGAGGCCTACAGGGAATTGGTTGGAAGCCCCACCCCATGACCTCCACTTTCAAATATTCTGCACATTGTTCTAGGTTTAGAATCAAACGTGGCTTTTAAAAGCACACACCAAACATAAAGGATCCCATCACTTGATGAACACCACTGCAAACATAAAGTGGATAGTCAGTTTATCATATGTATTTTTATTGTGGGTGATCTCAAATGCGTTTGACGTTTTAATAATAATCAAGAAACTTAAATAAGAGCATAGATATATAAAATATGATGATTTAACTTCGTTCAAATTGCGTCCTCACTGCAAGATTTCCGTTCTTCTGGCAATATTTTGAAACAATGAATCTCTCAACTTTGGGCCTTTTTACTTTAGCATCCAAGTAAACTTTTAAATACAGCCTTAATGTATCCTAATTTTACTAACATGCCATGAATTATGTAAAAGCCTACGGTAAGAGGAGGGTAGAAAGACTCATGTAATAAATTATGGCTTTACCTAGCTCTATGTTAGAAATTGGAATGGTTGAAAGCTTACAAATAAATTCATGAATGTCTTCAAATTTGAATGGGGCGTGTGGACTCCAACTCAAATACCCTATTGGGTCTTTTCTCCTTAAAATGAGTTTATTCTGAAGAACCGTGTGAGATTAAATGACACATGAACAATGGGGAGATAAAAGTAAAGAAAAATTTCTAAGAATTAGTATTTTTGTCAAGTCCTTAAATTTATTCCTCTCTTTTAATGAGAATTATATATGTGAGAGGCACCACAAGCCTTGGCTTGGTGGTTGGGGCTTTGGCCCCCAATGAGGAGGTTGTGGGTACTATTCTCCATGCCGGCGTAGTGCTCTCCACTACAGTCCACCCAACTATTGTGGGAGGTCCTTGGATCTTGTTGTATGGGTACCTCAAAGCCTTTTGGGGGGATACTATGTCAAGTATCTTCAAGGCTCTCGTAACTAGGCTAAAAACTAGCGTAGTTACAGTGTCCACCCTTGAGAGGGGGAATTAGTATTGTTCCAATTCCCCCTTGTCCGGTGGCCATCGGGATATTAGCATTACTAACGGACACTTCATTCACGCCGGCCCCTTAGAAAGGAACCGGAGTTCTATCTATCTATCTATACATGTGAGTGGGTTTGGCTTTTGCAAATTGTATCCAACTTCAATATATGGCTATCCTATGAAATGTGAGAAGATGAACACCACTTCAAGCACTCAAATAACCCTACTAGAGCATGAAGTGGAAGCTCAAAGTTGAGGACCCAACAGAGATGGCCATGCCATGTCTTTTGTAAATCTATTCAACACCTAAAATGCAACATGACCACTGTTGTGATAAGACATGACCATTGTTATGTTTTGAGTAATTTCAAGGCACAAACTATGAGAAAACATAACCATGTTGTGTTTTGAGTGACTTCGAGGCACAAACTACCTTTCACTGGCTGTATCTTAAAAACTTTGACTAAATTAGATGTCCATAAGCACCTACCATCCTCCTCGAGACCCTGTTCAACTTATCCAAAGCTCCATCCTACACAAGTGAAATGCCATATCCGCTTGGTTTGAAACTACTCATCATACTTCAACCCCTTGACTAGAATCCGGTTGTTAAAAATAAACTGAATGCATAGTTGGTCTTAACTTACGAGGGTTTTCTAATCATAACTTGGTCGATATCCAAACTTTTGTGCAAAATCTTCCCGAATATAAATAGCTCGTAGAAACTTCAAGAGCTAGGTTCATTTCTTCTCTTCAAGTTTTGTTATTTCTACATAATACAAAGACATGTTCTTATCACCCAAATTTTTTTATGCCTCCATTATTATCAAAAGTAGTTGTTATTGTTAAAGTTCAACCTACCTCTAGGGCAGAAATTCAACATTTTCACAAGGTTTTATATATCCTATGAAGGTAAAAAGTATGTAGACAAATGCCTAACTCACCAAGGATAAAGATTTTGATGAGTCTAAGATTCCCCATGTAAAATTGCTATCTATGGAATTCAACTGCCCTACAGGGGCAGATTAGACGGTCAGCAAAATTTAAAATAATGAAAACAGTTGAACATGTTGATTGGGTAAGCCATGAGATAATTTGGCATTTCCATGAATCCATGGCATCATGAGGTCATGCTTGGTCATGGCACAAGTTTAGCCATGACACTCTAAATTAAGAGAAACTAAAGTTGTTGAGGTTTAGACATGATCCGGAGATTCTTGGCCACCTAGACTTTACATGTTCTTGACTCTTAATATTCTTCTTTTTATTATTATAATAATTATTAATATAAGAGTTCCTCATTATTGTTCTAAATAATTCTCATAAAATATGAATAGAAAATTAAGTGGTGCATATTCATTTGAAGTATATTCTTTTGGAGATGGATATATTTTGAGGTTTTGTAATTGTCGCAATAGAATATTGTAGTTAATATTCACAAATTTGTGTTATTGAGAAAATAGAAGAATTTTGTTTTATGAGTGACACATTCTTTATTGATGCTTATTTGATTCTTGGTTACAACAAGGGTATTTTTTGAACTTGATTTGGCATTTTTTATGAGCTAAACAAGTACTTCTGAAATGTGATGTTTTGAAACGTATTCATTTTGAGCATATATTATTCTTATTCTTTCGGTGTGTTTTTATTCCCTAGCTAACTCTACAACTTTATAAGCAATGTGGAAGTTGTAGAGGTGCACTCAAAAGACTTTGGACAAAGGGTGGGGATCTCACAAGTTGGTGGTCACAAACCTTAACCCTTAACTGGGTCGAATGTCGAAAATCGACATTTTGGATGACTGCAACAACTTAGAAGAGCCACAACTTTGTCCAAAGTCCGTTTTGAATGAAATCACTTGGGTTGAGTCCCAAATCAAGTCTACTTTGTGTGGTAAACTTTGCAAGCCAATACAATGAACTCTAAGTAAATGGTATTTATTCTAGTGAAAGCAGCTCTTGTTTTTGAGTTTTCAAACATGAGGAATGTTTTGCCATTGGGGGGCAATCATGGGAAATCAAAATAAATGCTTCATGATTTATTAATATAATTATGATCTTAAGATGAAGACTAACAACTTTCTAGTAAGAAGATTTCCGATCCAAATATTTCTACTACTGAATTGGTAACGATGTTTCTATCTTGAAAAGAAGTGAAATAATGGATGATTTTTTGAGGAGCTATATCTTCTTCATCTACCGTTGGATTTTGACTTTATTTTTTGAGTTGGATTCCAATTAGAGTCTTGCTTTGATGGTAGATCAAAAATCTATATGTCCTCCAAGGGTAATTATTGTATAAACATATTCCTAACTCACTAGGAAACAAGGATTTGAAAAGCCTCAATTCAAATTCACTCTTAAAATTGGTTCTTTTGGCTCACAAAACACTTCAAACCCACTTTGCAACTAGTGAGTTTTTTATTTTGTTCAACTTTGAACAGTTGAATCGGTCCTCACAATCGGTGAGGAATTTGAATTTGAATTTGAAATTTAGCGTACACGTACATGTAAGAAGTTAAGTACTAGATCCTACGGCTACATACACAAAAATCTCTCAAAAGTAAAAAAATTCCACCTTGCAATGAAAGAGGGCAGTTTTAAGGCTTTTCGGCAATTTTAAGGCTTTTTGGCAGTTTTAAGGCGTGGGAGCATTAGGGTTTGATTTATGCCAAAATTGATAAGAGTGTAGCCTAGGACAATGAGAACCAAAATATGATAAAGTATTCATAAAAATTCATGTGTTTCCAACTAAAAAGAAGTTGGGGCCCCCAAAAGAATCTCCAACTACTCCGAGTTGTTGTCTTCACTTTTTTGTGGGTCTTTTTTCGTAAAATCCAATTTTTTTGTGGCGGTGTAAAGCTGGGCATGAATGCATTATTTAAGCAATCAAACATTAATTTTGTGGGGGGTATATTATTCTATGAGAATTTGTCTGTAAATTCTTAACAAAACAGTAGTACAAATGTACAAGTAACAGTAATTAACAGTACAATCTATTGATATACGTTGACTACATAAATGCCCAAGTTCATTGAAGTCATTCAAGGGTACTAGAGAAGTCAAGTCAACCTATTGGTATGAGATTGTGTAATTTGGGAAGGTACTATATTCTTTCAATAGATCATAAAGTAATTTAAAATACTATTGAGTTTTAATTGGTATCTCAAGACAAATAGTGTTGAAATTCCTCCTTACCACTTGGTCAATGTGTGTCTTATGTAGTGTCCGCATTCCACATGGAATTTTTTCCCACATATTAATCTTGTCCTTTGGTATTTGTATAGGTATTATTAGGGACGCTTTACATGGGGAGTCAAACTGAACATGGGGTTGAAGGCATATTCTCAGATTATTTGAATTGGGTTTGTCAATTTTCATTCTTTGTACATGTAAAAAATGCATCAACACATAATGCCATTCTTTGAATTTTTAATCAAGTACTATATTACATGGCTTTTTGATTGTTGGGTATTGGCCTTTGTATTTGAATTTTAGCATACCCTATGTGAGTAATCAAGAAATTCTTTTGGTGTTATAGGTCTTACAAAAGTAAAATTATGTCAAGATGCACTTAGCTTAACCCTTTCATGACCAATCAACCAAATATGGTTGCTGAAGTGTGGTTATTCCATGATTGAGTAGAATCTGTGTAGAAAGAGCAAAATGTTAGAGAACAACGCTGGAAGAGGAGTGTGTACTGGATCTACTACACAAAACAACGATGCATTTGCAATTGCACTCGTATTCCGCCTGGTAGAGCTGTCTATACATGGTGATGAGTATGCGATAGGGTTCTTGGTCTACGAGGAACTAGACCATCAAAGCGTATACGTTTGTACAACCTGAAATCCTCCCCAAATAGAATCAAGCACATGTTGTTTGCACACTGATTCTACGTCAAGGCTCGGCGTCTGATGAATGTGACCATGTCTGATTTTTCAATCTGACCATATTTGCTACGATATCCCATGTATTTCTCATACGCTACCGTATACAAGGAACTGGGTTCTTGGTCTCTTTTCACACTTTAAGTTTCATAAATGCTCGAAATGCAACGCTCATGGTGTTGTTGGATAGATCTTTAAACTCTCTACAATATTGACCACATGTGTTTTGCCCAAATCTGGATACTCTGGTCTCTAATTCTATTAAAAAGCTTCGAGGTCATGTATACGCTATGTACTACACTTGACTCGGAACATCATAATACTCTTGTTCATACGGTAGATCTGACCCATGTTTGGCCACTAGCATGTATATGAAGTTCACCTCACATTTATACGGTCGGATCTTAAATTTGACCCTTCATTTGTTTGATGCATTCCAAAATACATCCAAAGACCTCAAAAAAGCCTCGACTTCCAAAACAGGAGTGGTCATGAAAGGGTTAACCAAGAATATGAATTCGAAAAGCCTCATGTAGAATTCAATCTTAGAAATAGATTTCTTGGCCCTAGAACACTTCTATCCCATCCTATAACACCGAATGTTTTTTCTGAATTTTTTATACAAATATTCCAATCTCTCAAATGGAAAGAGTTTGATCTAGGAATTGGTGTGCATATATACATATATGTATACATGTATTTTTAGTGCATATATAAAGTTAGGTGTTAATTCCAACAAGTACACTATTCAAAATACATCCAAAAATAGAATTTCAAAATACATGAAAAACTGAAATTTCTGAGCTTGCATTGAAGATTACCAATCTTTAATAGACTGCAAGATCATTTATTCTTTGAGGCAAGTAGTTGTTTTTTTTTTTTTTTTTTTTTTTTTTTTTTTTTTTTTTTTGTTGTTGTTGTTGTTGTTGTTGTTGTTGTTGTGTGAGTGAGAGTGTGTGAGTGAGTGAGTGAGTGAGTACCATTATGATCTTGGGCGCGGCCGGTCGGATCAGGGTGCACGATGCGTCGTTAGAAATAGGATTTGTTCCATAGAGGTGCAAGCAAACAATCGGATCACGATTTTGGCTGACGAATCCCAAGATATTGAATTTCTAAGTATTTATTTGTATGAGCGTGGCCCCAAAAATTTATGTGTATGAGCGTGGCAACGCCGCGGAGGCATACTAGTAACATATTACCACTCTGTAAAGATTACAAAATTTCATCATTTTCACTTTGAAGTGAAAATGCTTTCAGTAAACTTATTGTAATGAAAAAAAATCATCAACTAGAAAGTTGTTCACGTTAATTTCAACAACACCCTTGAACAAAATAAGAGAAACCCTTGAACCATGAGAAATTCTCTTTGTGTAGTGGTGAGAATTGCAACTAAAACTTACAAAAGAAATGTGTCCAAAACTAGACCCCATGCACAAAAATGCATACCATAGTTTCCTCACACCTTGGATGGAATCAAGATTTATACTGACATAAACTAGATCCAAACTAGAATTCAACCGAGCAGACAAGGTAGAAATCTAATTGTGGACATGCGAGAAAAAACTCCTCAAAAACCATATAGTATTTCGATTTTTTCCAATTTTAAAAAATTATTGCAAATCCATTATCATATTAGAAAACTTCTAACTACAAAGGTGTTGAATCTCATCTTCAAGTCTTACATATGTAAGAAAAATTCATGAGAAACTGAATTGGATTTCACAATTGGCAAAAGATGCCCCTTCACTAAAATGCATGCTATAAATTTGTACTTATTTTCGATGGGTTTGCAGTTTTTATCACACAAAGTAGACTTGATTGTAGACCCAACCCAAGTGCTTTGATCCAAAATGGATTCGAGATAAAGAAGTTATGGACTAGGTAATGGTCGAGCAGCCTGTGGTTATGAGAAATAACCGATGGGGCGGTACCTACCGAGCCGCGCGAGCGGCGAGGTAGGTACTGCCCCATTGGTTATTTCTCATAACCACGGGCTGCTGACCATTGCCGGACATAACCGAAGTCCGTGGATGGATGTGGATGATTTTCATCCAAACGTCTAGTAGGAATCCTTGAATGAAATTTCATTTTCCGTAGGACATCCGTTTGTTCATCCCTCCCAAATAACTACGCCGCCATTGTGATGAGCCTGCCGTCATTTTCTCGCGAGGTGCGTGCTTCCTGTCTGCGATGGAGCGTTCGAAGCGCAAGAGGGTTCCTACATACAAGCGGATCATGTCGATTGCTGATCGTCCTACGCATGGTCGCGGTCGAGGGCGAGGTCGTGGTGGTGAAAGTGGTAGTAGCGCTGCACCAAATCCCTACATACAGGCAGTAGCTCCAACTCTTAACCTGCAGCCTGTTTCACTTCGAAATGATCTAATGACGGAGAATAGTCTCGTTAGTGTGGAAACTCCCTCGGTGTTTGATGAAGAAACACTAGAAGGCTTTGATATCTTCGGAATTGGGATCGATTTTTCAAGTCCTACAACTGTTGAAGTGCCGAATAGGGAGTTATCAGACACCGTTTTGAATTCAGATAGTTTTCTCGTAGATCCTGATACAGGAGTCAGTAGTAGCGACAGAAGGTCTGCCTGTGGATTTTTTGATTGTGATCCGGAAAAAATGGAAAAAATGTTAAGTTACACAGAAAATCCAAGCAAGAGATCAGATACATGGGCGAGAAATCGGTTTGATGCTTGGAGAAATTTTTGTGGATTGGATACTTCTATTACAATTGAGAAGCTTCCTCTTCAAGAATTTGGATCAATGTTGTGTAAGTTTTTTATTATGCTGAACAAGGAAAGTGGTGAACACTATCCTACTGGAACGATCATGAGTATGCTACAAGCTTTCAATCGAATTCTGTGCCATGCTCAAGATGAAAGGATTGTTACAACCGGAATTCAGGAGGTGCCGTTTAACATAAAAACGCATCCTTGGTTCAAAGCCACTACTAGGGCTGTACAGGATGCTATGGAACGGAGTAGAGATTTCGGTGCCAACAAACCGAGGAAGAAGGTTGATTGTATCACATTTGATGAAGAATGTAGAGTACTTTCTCATCCTAAACATTTGGCAACTCATCCGTTGGGAGTTCAGAAGAGATTTGCATATTATTGTGTTACGGTGTTTCTTATACGAGGAGGATCTGAATTGCAAGGACTTTTGGTGTCTGACTTTCAACTTGGAAAAGATGAAGCAGGGAAAGACTTTCTAAGGTAAGTTTGAACCTCTGAAATGTGGAAACTTTGAGCATGATATGTTGTATTGATAAGTTCATGATTATATTTATGCAGGTACGACGAAAGACTCTCCAAAAACTACAAAGTGTCGTTGAAGCGATTTCAGCAAGAGCACTTTCGAAGTGCGGTTGTTTCCTACAACCGAGACGTGTTGGAGACCTTTTCGACGCTCATTGAGCACATGCCACCCGAGTCTAAAACATGTGGGCCACTTTTTTTATCATGCATTCACAATAAAAAAACGAATACATGGTTCAAGCAACAACCGGTTGGTTTGAGTACAATGCGGGGGTGGCTGAAACAGATGATGGAAACTGCTGGGATTGAAGGTAATTTCAGCAACAAAAGCGGGAGAGTGACAGCAATTACAAGAATGTCTGCCGCTCAAGTACCAAAGGAGATAATGTCTAGCATCACGGGCCATCGCAATGAGAAAACTCTCGCCAGGTATGATTACAGCACTGTTGCAAAGCAGAAGGCAGCGCAGGCTTTAACACGGGAGCCTTACAACATGATAACGGGGGGAGCCTTTGACTTTCGAGTATCATTACCAACAAGAGTTGGAGGCATGGCATGCGCAACAATTCAGCAAGTCAGCTCCAAGTATACATGTTTCTGAAGTTACGTCGGAGTTACAAAGGTAAACATATTTTGCGTCATAGAAAGTGGTTCAAGGATGTAGCTGCGCTTTGTTGAGTTGGCTCGTGTTTTGATTTGGCTTCTATTTTGCAGGTTGAGTATTGAGGATATTCCAATGACCGAAAGTCGCGATGAAGAAGGTCTCGCTGATGAGGATGAATTTTGGGAGAATATTGATCCAGAAAAGCTAAATAGGATAACAGAAGCTTCGATCAAGTCCAAGAAGTTCAAAGATGAGTGGCGAAAAAAACAAGAAACAACCGCGTCCACTTCTCGATCGGTTGTTGGAGGCCAGGAGAGGATTCCAGAATCCCATTCGAGACAAGAAACTGTGATGGTGCCGGAAATTGAGGAGTTAATCAAGAAATCAATACTACGCGGAAGCTTCACGAACTGTGTTTTCAATGTGCACATTGGCGAAAAATAGGGCAGCTTGGTGTGACAATGTACAAAGAACAGTCGGACAATGTAATGTGGAAAGAAATATTGTGCAATAAAGCTGTAAATATTATGTATGTTGAAGTGTCTTTGTGTCGGATGAAGCATGGATGGGTGGACGGAAAATTGTAAAACTGGATGTCAAATCCAAGGATTCCTACTAGAGCTTTGGATGACATTCATCCTCATTCATCCATGTCCATAGAAGAACCATGTATCCCATATGGATAGCACGGTCATACGTACCCCTCGCCTCGGCAGGGAGTATAAGCCCCCCCCCACAAAATTGTGGCGTACTGGAAATTTTTTTCGGGTAGTAGCACCTGGCATGCATTCGTTGGCGCAGACACATAACGCCAGGGAAGGCCAGGGAAGGCGCTGTTATGCATTATAACGCTGATCCTCTTCTCAAGTAAAAAGCTGCCACGACAGGTCAAATCGACTGGACTGCGGTTATGGTAAATGAGTGGGGGCACATGGACCTTCTAGAAGCATAATTATTCAGCTTCTATTGAGCACGAGGGGATCTCTTTGAATAAGTCTCATCACTTGAGAAAACAAATATATATATTTTGTTAGTTATTTTATTTTGATATTCTATACTACTTAACTACATTACTGTTTCCATGCCAGAAGGGGCAAGCTTCTTCAGAGCTTTTGAGAATGCTAGGAATGTCACGTGGACCCCTATTCATGAATTGGAACTCTATGCAACTGAAATTATATTCCTTAACCTGGTGCGTTTTTTTTTTTTTTTTTTTTTTTTTTTTTTTTTTTTAATTTAATTTAATTTTTTAAATTGATTTATATATATATACATTTTCAATCACCTGCTACGAGGGCAATGCGCCAAATAATCTCCTGACAAGGAGAGGGATTATTTAGCGCATTGCCCTCGTCACGGGTGATTGCCCAATGTAAACACCTGCACAAATCATCTAATATAGCAGTGAAATTCAATATTGGAAGAAGGTTACGCAGATGATATTCCCATAATCCCGTGTTACGAGGGAAAATCCGCAAAAGACGATTACGCCAATAAGAAGGGAAATTTCTCCCCAGGGGTTTACAACACAGATGAAAAGAAACCTTCACAACAAATAATAGTGGTACAAGAAGCCACGTAAAGGGACAATTAGCAGAAACATGAGAATGAATGGTCTGCGCCAAGAGTTTGTTGCAACCGCGTAGTGCTATACGGACCACATGGAGGCACCCTCCTTCTAAATCCTCTTAGAAAACCATGGATTGCTCCATTTAAAGGGGACACTTGTCTTTAGCTGTTTTCGGAAGTTGAGACCTCTAGAGCATATGAAGCTCACGTCATTTCTGTGTTGGGTACTCTAAGAAGCATGAATTGGTACCCCACGACCACGACCATAGCATGGAATCAGTGCCTGTAATTAATATGCCCTAGAACACCATAATAAAGGGGCAATGGTTCGTGGCAGTTACTAAGGAGGCACCCATGAATCCGTGGCGACCTCCCAAGGTCGTTTGTGATAATTTTGAATTCAAACTTGAGGTCTGCGACCCCAAGTTACCCTTGGAAGCCTATTCCTTGGCATTTAATATCTATACATCACAAAATTAGGGGGCTCATTACCCCTCCTCCATCCTCCTTGGTAGCTGCTATGAACGCTTACCCATAATAAAGATAGACATGCTCTTTCTGCTTCGCAGTATCAGCGAGTGGAGTTACTCTTATCACTTTGCCACATCTCTGAAAGAAGATGCCTACAATCAGCATAATTCCCGATGAACAGTCGGCTGGAATAGATGTTGATGGTGGCAGGAAGATTCTTGATTATCATCGAAGCTTGGCTGCCATAAATCTTCAGTCTTCAGGAGAAATCTGGGTTGATCCTCGTCCTCGCGCGCTCACGAAAGCAACCAGTGACGGAGTCATCCTCCCGCAGGGATGACTGAAGCTTGAGTGTGAGAGTTGATGTAATGAGCAATGATCGATGCTAGCTCGGAGGTTCTAAACTAGAGCTTCGATCAGAGAAACCAAAAATGTTGTTGTTTTGCTTTTGTACATACATGATAAAATGGTGAACCGACAAATACGTGGCCACGAAAGTCAGCATGAGGGACTGGAAATGTGGCTGGATCTGCTGCATGAAGCTTGCGTCACTGAGAAGAGTATCTCGCTCTCTCGCAATGTTCCAAACAAGCAACTGTAGCACTCCTGTGCTTTGTTTGTTTTATCCGATTGAAGTACAATATAGTATTCCGAATTAAGTAGGTTCAACTGAAGCAGTATCAATAAGTAATGCTAGGCTTTTTCACCCATAAGTACATAGCTTCATACACTTCAAGAGTATTATATACTCATTCCATACATTAAAGGATGTCATTGAACTAGGACACCATTTTAGAATCCTCTTTACATTATGGAACAAGAGCTGTGACCAAGAAAATTAAAATCATATTTATGGTCATGGCTCTTGGCCAAGAGCCGTGATCATGTTAAATCTAAAATGAATTTAGAGTGGCTTGGTTGACCACTCTTGTGGTGTAAACCGTAAAGTGGATTCGAACTGGGACAAGTTTAAGCTCAATAACTCAATTCTCTAATATAAATCCTCATTGTTCTCTCTTTTACCCTCCCTTTTTTCCTCCTCTCTCATTAAATAATTGAAATTAGCCAATCAATGATATATATATATATATATATATATATATATATATATATATATATATATATATATATATATATATATATATATATATATATATATATATATATCACATTTATTTTCTTTGAGATTTTTAGAAACTAGTTAAGCATTCAAGTCTATGTCTAAGGTGCACGTGGACAAGTGTCCGTCCTTGAGAGAGGTTAAAAGTCCTACATCACTGATGTTGTGTCTTCTAGCCTTGAGTTCTCACAAAAGATAGGTCAATTCAATATTTTAATATTTTCTTCACGCCAACTTCAAAAGGGGTTGAAGTTCTCTCTCTTTGTAGATGAAAAAGTGCGGTAGTGAATTGCCACACATCACTACACAAGAGTTACTACACGCACAACTTTACATCTGATGTAAACATAAACTAATCTACTCTTGATCAGAATTTTTACTCATATATTGATCAAGATGGGGATCTTTAGATAGTATTGGAATCAATGCTCTTGGTAAATATTTTGGCCAAGAGAAAAAACTTACAGTATCTTCATATCTTCAAAAACTTAACAGTAATCAATAATTCTTGTTTACGGGGAATTCTCATGGAGAGCCTCGGGGAAGTCCGACACAGCCTCCACCAAAGGAAGGCCCACTTCCGAGCTGTGACGTCCAGGCTGCTTCAACCTGATCATTCGAATCCTTCATTCCCATCCCACCTCGAGTCAATGCATCTTCGCCCACCAGTCGTCTGTTTGATTCTCTTCTTCCTCACCCACAATGGGCTGCTACTGTACTGCTTCGGCGGTAGAACTTTTATGGCAAATGCTCTGTTGGTTGCGGCCGTTACGCAAGCATCTTCCTCTTACTGTTGCTCCACACCGGGTCCTATGTTCCACCCCATTCCTCCTTGACCAGAATAACAAGTTCGCTGTAGCAGTGAATGGGTACCGCCTCCCCATAGAACATGCGTGGGAATCTGCGCCATTCTAACAGTATTTCTGATAGAACGAGACGAGATCATGCCCTTCTTTCTATTCCGCTTCAGTACAGACAATGAGACAAGTTCGTCTGTCTTTGATACGGACTTGAGAACCATAAATTGGTGCCCATTTCTGTGCCATTCGACAACTTTTGCAGGTACGTCACTTGCTTTCCTATTTCCGTCACTCTCACACCTGTTTCATTGTCTTTGGGTGTGACAAATTGAGGAACGTTCCTGTAAACCTTTTCTGCTTACGTACTGTCTGCCAGTTCGCATCCCATCATGAGTCTCAGTCTCATTAGAAGTGTGACGCCTTATTCGCTGCCTAGCTACTAGTGATGCCGACATGGCTTATCCAGGCTCATGCTGGTGTAGCTAGCTCCATGTTAGGGTTGTGTATGATGAGCTCATTAACATATCAAACGCCAGGGGTGATATATTGTCGTCCACTATGATGAGAAAGGTGAGGTCGAGCTGCAAGGCCGTGGATTCGAGAATGTATGGATTCAAGAATGTAGACTATTTACACTTGTTTATGTCCTTGTTACTGTTCTAATAATCGTTCAGAAGCTCCACGATTCGGCTTCTCTTAAAATTGGTCACCTTACTGACAAACTGAGTTTGAATAATGTACAAAGTTTGTGGCGTGAGATTTGTGCAAACACTACAATGACTACAGGGGGCCAGTCTAAAATCCGGAGCAAATACACTTCTTGATGTTTGTGAGATGATAGCGTAACATGATCGACCAACCGCGCGCACCACGATATCAATCCAGTGGGTAGAATGCTGCAAGAGGGACCCCCGCCTATGGCCCCGGCGAAGTGGGGGGTCATGGCAGGGGCCCACAAGCCTCCGCCCGCCTGCCCACAAGCCTCCGCCCGCCTGTCCATCGGGCCCCCGCCTGCCAAAACCCCCCACTCCGCCGGGGCCATGGCGGGGGTCCCTCTTGCAGCATGTGTCCCCATTTGGCGCGGTGAGGACCACCAGTACATACGTAAAAAGTGCTCAGATCTGATCGACTCTTGGTGAATCAAGTTTCCTTGATTTTCCGAACTGAGTTTCCGCGCATCAATCTGTATCCGCTTGCTTGTTCTTGTTCTTGCTTGTTCTTGTTCTTGCTTGTTCTGTATGTGAGTATGCATGACGACTGTAACAATCACGTATCTCACAGTCCGTTAGTGTTGTTCTCACTTACTCGAAAATCGGTAACACTTTCTAACAATCCTTGCAGATGTGTATGCGGTACCGTAGGTGCAATTAATGAGGTGCCCTCAACATTCTCTTCAAGATCTCTGAGACATTCGACAGACTCGAAGAATGGTACTAGTCACTCTTTGTCTTCTTCCTTCTGTGTTCCATGTTGATTATAAAAATGTCTAGCATGAACAGCGAGGTCGCGAAAGTCTAACTTGCCTACTGTATGTTTATTTTTGAGAACTGCCAGCAGCTAATAAAGCGCGAGAGACATGGGCTCCTGCTATTCTTGACAGCTTCACGCGATTCTCTCAACCGCGCGTGAGACATGATATCTTTTAGAAAGATCGCACTGACTTGATCATCGTGCTACTGTATACGCTTGAAATGCAGTCGAAGCGGAAGGACAGCGGAAGTGAAGGAAGTGGAGACCACGAGCTCCACTACGATGGCCGCATTACAGATGTGACTAGTAATGGCTCTGTTGACTACAACAAGAGACCTGCAGATAAAACCAAAACGGGGCGATGGGGTGCAGTAAGTTTCATCATGGGTATGTATAATCAATCAAGTCTTCAATGAATGGCTTCCAACCCTGGTATGTTTGTTACTTGTTTCTGCTTCTGCAAGTTACCGACACTCACTGACAGTATCTATCTCGAATCGAAAGTCAATTCGTAGCACAGCATCTACAATCACTTTCTGCAAGCTATGTAACTACAACAGAACAAGCGACAAGTTCCCTGTGACTGCTGTTTACACTGTGTTGCTGGACATCGTGTTGAGAATTGAGAGACAAAAAGAATGTACCCACTTCAACATTGAAAGGAGCCAGTATGAGATTGATTTGCGAGAAGTTTTACAGCATTGAGACTTGTGTTTTCAGGTGTAGTTTGTGTAGGTAATGTGAAGGTGAGCATTGTGGCGGATGATGTGCAGGTTCGGTGATCATTGAGAGGCTGGCGTTTTACGGCATTGCAGTGAACCTGATCTCGTACTTGACAACGGTACTGCACGAGGGTACAGCAGCGTCCATCACCAGTGTGTGGAACTGGGGCGGGGTGGCGTGGATCACACCCTTGATTGGAGGTTTTCTCGCCGACGCTTACCTAGGCCGTTTCAAGACCATTCTTATCGGCCTCTCCATTTATCAAGTGGTATGTATGCTCCCTGCACTCACTTCAATGCAGACCAGGGTTGTCTTTTCAGTTAGGATTCCTATTCATTTGTCAAGACACAATTTATATGAGTTCTACATTTAAGATATTTTAAATGTATCAAATGTACATCTCATCTAAATTATGTTTGACAAATGGATAGGAATTTTGTTTGATAAAACAATGTTGCCCTGAAGTTGACTGCATGGTAGTCATATTGGACAAATCGCTTTTCATTTCATGTCCTCTAAAACTGAAACTTTGACTCATTATATTTCAAGATCCGTAAGGTAAAATCTAATAAAAATTTGGTGTGTAGATTAGTTAAATAGTTATAAACAAGATCCTACGAATAGATTTCTCAAAACCAAAATTACAAAAATAATCTATTCATGGATTTTATGAGGGTATGATTGTCTATTGTAGAGCTTCTCTTGTAAGGGTTTAAATTGAACATACAAATGTTGAGATATATCTAGTCAAGGTTCATTCTAAGTAAGAACAACATTTGTGTCTTGAGTCAATACGTCATGGGCTCTAACTTTCTAACTTAAGATTTTAAACTTAGAGCTAGTACCTACCTTATATATGTACTCCTACCCGACTTACATCCATATTTGATAAATTAAGAACCCCCGTAGCAATTTGGATGTATATAAAGTGTTGATAAGGAGGTAGTTAAGCAAATACATGTAGAAGTTCATGCATGACATTCCATGCAGAATCAGAATTATAGGTGTGCAGGAAGGGAGGGAGCTGTACACCATTGCAGCATCTTTAATGAGACTTGGACATTCAATGAATATGGTGTTCTAGATCATTATATTGTATATTTACATTGAGTATGTTACTTTCATTGCATTTTTCTGATAATGGGTGTGTCATTGCAGGGAATGGTGCTGCTAACTTTGACGGTGACACTACCGGTATTGAAACCGCCAGCGTGCCCGACGCAACTCAACTGCAGAAAAGCGTCAAAGTTATCAGTGGGGCTGTTCTACTTGGCGCTGTACATCGTAGCCATCGCCATCGGAGGAATCAAGCCTTGCATCTCCTCACTGGGTGCGGATCAATTCGACGAGGAGGACGAGAAAGAGAGGCCCATGAAGCGGTCCTTCTTCAACTACTGGTGGTTCTCCGTGACAGGCGGCGCTTTTCTGTCGCTCACGTTCCTGGTGTACATCGAAGACCACATCGGGTTCGGATGGGGCTACGGGATTCCCACCGTCGGCATGCTCGTCTCCTCCGCTCTCTTTGTGGCCGGGAAGAGAAGATACCGCTACAAGCTTCCCCTCGGTAGCCCCTTCACTCAAGTCGCTCAAGTCCTCGTCGCTGCTGCCAGAAAGTTCCGGGTCCACGCCCCTATAGACCCCGATCTCCTGCATGAGACCTTCCAACCCGAGAAACGGAATATCCTGCATTCCCACACCTTCAGGTACCACTCATCCTCATGCACCCATGCTAGACGTCCTACAATGATGTGATGCCACTCAAACAGTCATACAGTATGGGATATCTTGCAGTTTAGAATGCCAACACTTGTGCAAATTTATCTGGTTAAAACACTTGTTGAAGTACTATGTACAACAGTGTAAGTACATGGCACTAGTGTTTGAAAGGGGTGGTTCGAACAGTTTTAGAATGCCAGTGCGGGAGTACTGATTTTGCTGTTCGATTATGAGCAGGTTTTTGGACAAGGCGGCGACGGTTACTGCAGAGGACGAAGTGGGGGATGGGGTGCAAGTGAACAACTGGAGGCTGTGCACAGTGACGCAAGTGGAAGAAGTGAAACTGCTGGGGAAAGTGATGCCCATCTGGTTGACAACGCTCATGTTCATCGTGACGGCGCAGCAGTTATCCACAGTGTACCTGCGCCAGGGTCTGACCATGGACTTGCACATGGGACCCAACTTCAAGATCCCACCGGCGTCTCTGGAGCTCAGCTGCGCCATCACGGCCCTCATTGCCATCCCCTTGTACGACCTCTACTTGGTCCCTTTCGTGCGCAGGTTCACAGGAAACGAACGGGGTTTCTCTTTGCTGCAACGGATCGGCATCGGCCTCGTGATGAGCGTGCTCGGCATGGCCGTTTCTGCCATCGTGGAACGCAAACGACTCGACGTTGTCGCCTTGTATGGGATGCACGATAGCAAGAAGCCCCTGCCTCTTAGTGTCTTCTGGCTCACTCCTCAGTACAGCATCATGGGCCTCGCACAGGTGGCTACCCATCTCCTATCTCATCCTCAACTCAATTCCGTGCCATTTTGCATTTTTGATTTCATGATGACTCTTAGAACATTGTCATTTTAACGGGATTGCTCATTAAAACATAGAATCCATCATCTTTCCTTCTTTTCAACCACACCATTTAGCAGCCAATTTGGAAGGAACTGGAGGTTTCTCTCGATGAGCTGATTCAGGAAGGTCGATTCGATTCGATGAGTGCAGGTGTTTGGGTGGATGGGGATGCTAGAGTTTTTCTACGATCAAGCGCCGGACGACATGCAAAGCATCGGGACGGCGCTGTTTCTGAGCAACACAGGGGTAGGGCATTTCTTCTGTAGCATCATTGTCAACCTGGTGGGGCAAGTGACAGGTCGTGGAGGACGAAAGCAATGGCTGCAGGTCAACACCAATCAGTCGCGCTTGGACAAGTACTACTGGCTGCTCACCGCCATGGCTGCTATCAACTGCCTGCTCTTCTTCGTCGTCGCCTACTGGTACACTTACAAGCAGGTCGAGCGCCGGTCCCCAGACTCCAAGGCTAAAATCGTCCCTGCCGAAGCCCCAATCGTAGAGTAAAAGAGCGCTATTCCTTTCAAATGTGGAATCATTTGCTGACAGAGCGTCGATCAGCCTGTAATATATTTATGTACTGTACAGTAGCTCGGAAGCGCCCCTTGGCCTTCTACTTTGTACTAAGATAGTGTGAAGTCATTTGCATGGTTCAAAAATAATTTGCAGGATTCTTGTTGAGAAACATCCATTAAGAAATATGAGAGCCTATGAACTTTTTCGCATTTGTTAACCTTGGAACTTCTGTTGATGATATATGCGAGAATGTTTTCACAAACTTCTGACTATGCTATCAAAAACGTGCAAGGGACCTAATGCAGTAGAGCCACATGACCGAATCCTTTCAAAGCTGATTGCTACAAAATGTCCTTGTAACATGTGATGCAATCTTTAGAGCAATTTGGGCTATCTAGGATCAAATGTACTATCATGAATCACATTGAGTACAAGCCAGCCTTCATTCATAATAGTTTCCTTGATTTGAGTAAAAACTTACTCGATTCTATGAGTAGATACACTCTCGTTGTGGACTGGTATCAGCCCTCCTAAATTGAGTAGGAGACAGTGACCTTGACTTGAGTTGTTGGCTCAAAGGCGTTTCTTCCTCCAACCATCTCTTCCGTTCCCTTCTCCTTTTCCTGGTGTCCTGTGCAGGAAAAAAAATAAATCCACGCAGAACCGAATCAATGGTTAGCAAGGCCTTGAGTTTCATATATAAGCCTGCGGCATGTTAATGAGTGAACAAATGAAGCCTCAAATGTAAATTCCTTCCGAATTCACAGTAACAAACACGCTAAATAGGGTGAGGTTCTCACCTGTTGGCAAGAGCAGATAGTTTGGCACTCCGCATCACAAAGATCCACAAATGGATCATCCATCTGCCGTTCCACGAGCACTTTTGCTGCAGCTGCATATTTATTCAGTGCTGCTTCTTTTTCCAGTTTCGCCAGCACAAGAGCCTTCTCTTTCTCCAATGCCGCGTTTCTGTATCACAAAAACTCTCGTATCAGTCTCGCTATCACCAATTGCATGCAAAGTGAACCCTGCTGAAGTTAGCTGCAAAAGGATATCATTCCAGACAGACAGGCTCTTGTTAAGTAAAGTACCTCTCTGATAAATGTCGGAGAAGCACGAGAATTTTCTCCATCTCATCATTCAGATTATCAAGCTGCAGATTCATCATTCCAGCATCATTCAACTCACGCAGGCACATTTCCAATCTGCCTGACATTGAACCAGCATCGTCTGTTAGCTACATTGACGATCGTGATAACCCCTCGATATCGTTTGGCGCTTACGGCAAAATGGCACACAAAAGAAGGAAAGATGAAGATTCTAATGTAAATAATGATGAAGTGTAAAAAAAATCCTTCATATCATGTGGTGTATGACAAGATAGAGTTGAAAGGCACAATCACTCGTAGCACATGGAATACCGCCAACACAGCAGAAATGAAGTTAAAAGTAAGCCTGGAGTGCTGACCTTTTACGGAGCTTTTCGTTGACAGCCAAGAGCTGGCGTTCATTGCTAACATGAACATCAAGTTCAAACTCCAGAGCTTCCACTTTCTTGATCAAGTCAGCAGCATTGATAGTATGGCAAGTCATAACGCCCACAGTTCGCATCCTGCCACCTTCACTTGTGGACGTAGTGGCAGGTCTTCGAGCACCAGCAGCAATAGGTCCACCGCCTCCAGAAATTCTCGGAGGGGAACTGGGTGGCCAACTGCACTTGACAGTGGAGTTCCATTTGGCTTTCGGTGCTGCTTTTGACGGCGAAACCTGACGAATGCGAGTCACGGCCGGAGTGTATACTTGACTAGTTTTGCCGTCTGTTGTTGCTGTTGTTGTTACTACTGTTGTTCCTCCACTTCCCCCGGAGTTTGACTCGATCGATGTCCCGCCCCGAAGTTGTTGCATTGGACGACGCTCACTGTGTACCAGCTGCGCAAGATTGCTCACCACTGGCACGCACACCGTCGTCTGGCATGACTCGTCTCCATCGAAATAATCCGATTTAGCATCCGGTTCTGCATCGCCCTGGGTGTCTACACACCAGATCACGCATGTGAATTTCTCCAATCCAAAACATGCTTGCGATCTATGACTTATGGAACTTGACCTATCTTGATATCTATTTACCTCGAAAACATAGGTTCGTAAAACTCGGCATCTGTGGCAAGAGCCTATAACCTCAAATTAGTAGAGTTGGCGATTTGTCGAGGAAGGAAAGATGGAGAGTGAACGAAGGAAAGGAGAGTACTGTACATTATTTAGCTTGAGGGAAACTAGTATTCTTTCTGTAGCTTATGGCAGGATTGAACAAGTGAGTGGCTAAGATTTGACATAGGAAGGTGCAACCAATGCATTCATTGTGAAGATGGTGGATGTAAGTGTTGGCAATATTCAATGAAGGTGGGATTTGAGAGCTCTCGGAAAGATGAGGGCTGAGGGCTTACCATAGCACAATTTGGGTGCTCGTGTCATTGACTTGTACTGCTCTTGTGAGACGAACTGCTTCACAACAATCTCGAAGGTCGCCATAGACCTTCATTAGCACCTCGAATCCAATCCTCGACTGCCAGCTTTATCAGGCTCTTTCACACTTGTCATCACGACTTGTTCATGTTTTCTGCACATCTCGGAAGGTTTTCTCGAACATCACATTCGAACAGCCAGCAATTCATGATTACATGACAGATCCTGAGAAAGATGGAAGGGGGAAATTCGCAAGAAGTTCTAGAAAGCCGGGACTGAGGAAGTAAAAGGTCTACAGCAGCAACTTGGATTAATGTGCAAAGTAACTTCCAAGCTGTGAAGCTGAACGTGAAGCACCAAACGATATCTGCAGCTGCTTCATTTGTCAGACGTGTAACCCTAAAATTTGACATAGCGTCCATGAGTCGATAAAGCTCTCTGGATCTGAAGTGGTGATTTGAAGAGTAAGAAAAACCTGTTCAGGTCTAACAGTAAAACAGATCAAGTTAATCTCACCGCCTACCAAAGCTTCAACAACATATGCTCGGATATAACCTTCCACCTTATTCACACCTCTTGAGGTTCATATTTAAAATGCCGCCGCTCCTATTTCCTCAAAAGATTGGTAACAAACTTAAAACACTATAAACTCCGTAGTATATAAACTTAGCGTACTTTTGTCATAAAATATAGCGTTTCCTATCCCTTACCTGTAGAAACTGAGTACTGATCACGACGACTGATGCCATGAGAAGCATGTTCACTCACCAGTTAAAAGCAATGTCATGCAACTGCCGAATGTGCTGATATACATGGATTAGCAACCGAAGGAATGTGCAATCCCGTTCACCTTGTCAGTGATTGGAATCAAAGTCGAATCTAGGTTGGTAAAAGATGCTTCACTTATTAAAACATCGAGAATACCTCGAATTGGCCTACTTGTACATGTGATTGATAGTTCAGCACTAATTGGAAGATTCAATGAAGTGATTACTATACTTGGATCATGCTATCCTGCTGCAAATTTATGGTTTTCAATTTGAAACTTGTGACTAATAAACAGTTAACGAAGTATTAGGGTATCCCGCTGCAGATTTATGATTTTCAAATAAAACCTGGACGGCCTCAATGTACTGGTTCAGGACTGCAGCCACCTGCACATCGAATCCCAAAAACTCGAAAGCATTAAACCTCACTTTCGTTATATAACGAAAATGAAAAGGTGGTAGGTTCCGGAGTAGGAAGTGAACAAAAACTACTGTAGTTTATTTATAGCACTTAGAAGGTTGAGATTTTGGCAATGAAAGACGCGACCCCAAGTAAACATACAACATGTAATATTGACCTATTAAGTTCATTGAAACATGAGTGAAAGAATGATTCCAAACCAAAAATTGATAAGTTAACAAGTATCCAGAATGTAGAGGATAGAAGCTACCTCTGCATTAGTGGCCTTTGAATTTTGCACAACTTCAATCGGCTTCCCAACTACGTAAGTCATTGGTGATCGAAATGGTATTGGTAATCTGCAGCAAAGAAGAGAATCAGGCGACGGAACAACTACCTCAATAACAGCACCATGACTTGAAAGAGTATTAAGTGGTGGTAGGACAGTACCCAAATTTACCCCAAAATACAAGTGGCGTGAAGCCAATTGCTCTCGACAGTGTACTATACCACTGCCCTGTGGGTTTCCACCACCTAAAGCTGTCGGTCTGGACAACAACAACAAATGCATGACCCAACACTTTTTAGCAACCATAGCTTCTTGCACATTCTTGAAGAAGAAAGAGAAACATTGGATGCGACAGCCAAAACAATAACCGAAAAAAGAATGAGAAATATCTAATAGCATGTACCTGACCGAAGCAGAAAGTAGGTACAATGGGTGAGCCAGCTTCCATGGCGACCTTGACGAAGCCAAACCTTCTCTTTAAATACACCACCTAACAACCACACACGAATTTTTCATGTATTATGTAGCGATTTCCTAGCAGTTCCATGAGAACTTTCAACCAGGCTGATTGTTCTCTCCTTTCCAATTGAGCTGATAAACATGGAACTCCAATCGTGCTCTTCACAAAGTCATAAGCACTCTTACGTTATCATAGCTTGATTCGGATGCTGTAATGAAACTGGACAAGAAAATGGCCTGCTAAATCGATCAGCTGGGGATAATGGTCACTTTAGGGTTTCCAGCTCATATTCTGGACCTGCTCACTTTGTTATAGAAAAATAGGAGTTGGGCATTCCAGTACCTCACGGCCACGCTCCATGTAGAGGCACTCTTGGACACCTCCAGGTATGATCGCAGCACTCGTTCCTCCTCGAAGTAACTCTACGAAGGACTTTCTCGTGACGGGCACCACTCCCAGCCACGACCAAACTTGTCGCAAAACTGGTGTCCAGAATATCTGCCATCACCACTTAACCTCAATTCCATTAAACAATAGCAAAATTCCGCACTTCTAGAAAAATCAGAATCCAGTAAAATGTGACTGAATAAGTATGACTTTGGGGCATTTTGAGCATAATTATGAACCAAAAACAGATGTAATTGACTCCAAATAGTTCATTCTGGACCAAAAACAGGGAAATATTGATCCGAAATGACAAAAAAGCAGCTTTGATATAACGGAGTTGCCCGTGCTTACATCTACTAAAGATCATCATTCGGAAAGGTATATAACAGGGTGTGTTATAGGCTACTCACTGCTGAAGTCGCAAGTGCACGAACATTGGAAACTGGAAGCACTCCACTTTGTGGGGTCAAAGCGATGATGCCAATCGGAAGTAATGAATGCGGCTCCGCTGCAAACACTGCCCATTCCACCCACATTGCTCTCATGGCATTCTTTTGTCCAACATTTCTCTTGATGGTTTCATGGAACTTCGGCGTATTATCAGAGATGAGCGATGTAGTATGTTGGAATGTGGGATGTAAGTATCATTTACCATAGGATTTCTTGTGATCGAAGTCATTCTCATCCTCGAGGACTACTTTAATGGGAAAGTACGCCACTGCGTATTTGCAAATGAATCTCGCAACTGCACCTCCAATCGCGCCATTGTATCGAACAGGGACGAAAATGAGCGCCACCCAGATCGCTAGCAGTCTGCAAAACACTCATCGGTCAATGAAGACCATCCAACTCACACAGCTTTTCTCGTGGAATTGGCTACTCGATATGCACAGATTGAGCAGCTGCCAATGACACTCATTTATGCTTTCTACACTAGATGCTGACTGAAGAATGTCGCAACACGGTTTTTGAAGTTCAGCGAAATCAGCACTGAGCTTCTTCCGTCAGTCCGACCATCCAACACACTCTTGCACGCAACAAAGCTCACGAGACACTCTCGTGGAATTGATTGCACATATTTGCAACAGCCCTAAAAGAATGAAATCCTTGCATGCCAGATTGAAGAATGTCGCAACCTGGGCTTTGATGCTGAGCGATATCATCAATGAGCTCAACCATAAAAGAGACCATCCAACTCACTAATGTACGCAACAAAAAAAAACACAAAAATATACTCCTGCAATCGATTAATCAATAGCATTTAAGCAGCTGCTCTTGACATCCTTGCATGCTGTTGAATGCCGCGACCTGGGCTTTGATGATGAGTGAGCTTCAATACACTCATCCGCCAATCCTACCTCGACAAAAGAACATCGAACTAACAGCAAAAGATCACAAAACATTCTCTTGCAAATGATTATTCAGTAGCCGCAGCTACTAATGACACCCTTGTATGCTTTCTATACTGAAGAATGTCGCAACCTGGGCATTGATGTTGAGCAAAATCATCACAGAGCTTCAACAGTCAAAAAAATCACGACACATTCTCCTGCAACTGATTCATGAATAGCAATTCAGCAGCTGCCCTTGCATGCTTTCTACACTGAAGAAGGTCGCGATCTGGGCTTTAATAATGAGTGAGCTTCATTACCTCAAAAAAGAACATCAACTCACTGATGCACGCAACAAAAGCTACAAAATATTCTCCTGCAATTGATTACTCAGTAGCCAAAAATTCGCAATCAAGCAGCTGCCATTGACATGCTTTCTACACTAAGAATGTTGCAACCTGGGCTTTGATGTTGAGCGACCATACGTGAGCCAGTCCTACCTCAAAAGAGACCATTCAACTCACTGATGCAAGCATCCAAATATCACAAGATCCTCTCCTGGACTTCATCATTTAATAGCCACAAATTCGCAGCTGCCATTGACACCCTTGCAATCTTTTTACATTGAAAGTCTTTGAAAATCAGCATGGGTGAGTGAGCTTACGTGAGCGCCCACGGGCTGTGCAGATTCCAGAAACAGAGCGCAGCAACAACGAAATTGAGATGAAAGGAACCCAGCCACAACGCCAGAGCCAGAAACGTGAGCACATCCGTCTTCAAGCCTTTCTCCACTCCACCTTCCGCCATAGCTCTCATGTTTGTGACAATGAAGAAGAACAACAGAGCCACCGACTATGAGGCTCCGTCATGCAATGTGTGCATGATCACTTTTAACAGTTGTGAGCACCGCAGTGTGACATTCGAAAAGAGCCAACTACACTGCAGTGAGGTGGATAAATTAGGGTTTATAAAAATAGGCTTTCTGTGAGTTTGTCCTTTAGCGCCTGATCTGTTGATGATGATGACAAGGACCGTCAACACCTACCTTTCTCTCTTCTCATCGCCTTCCCTTCACTTTTGGTGGTTAGGGGCACTTCACACTATGGCCGAAGGTCGAGAGGCCGTCGATTTCAGCCAATGAAATTGCAGGAAACCCTAGTTTCGGCCTCTCAAGCCTTCACACTAGAAGCCAAAGTCCACCGGCCGTCACTCTCCAAATGGCCTACGTGGCAGCACTTTTTGACCAAGGCGACGGCCTCTCGACGTTTGTTTGGGTCCTGCATTTTGCAAGACCCAAACTATGGTCGAGAGTCCGTCAGATTTTAATAATGAAAAATTCAATTACAATATTTTATTGGTTATTTTCTGTAAATACCTTTGGACTCTCAACAAAGTTTGGACTCTCAATTCCACGGCCTCTCGACTTGGACGGCCATAGTGTGAAGCGCCCCTTACTCTCGCCTCGGTTTCATCGGCATCTCCGATTTGATTATTATTGATAAGTGTGGCATCTGGCCTTGGCCTGTCTATTGCGCTTCTGATTCCCTGTCTAAGCACTATGGCTTCCTGCTGCTCCTCCGCTCTCTCCGCTTCCGCATTGTGGGCTCCCACATTGCCTCTTCCAGGTAGCGCTTCGCTCCATTCCTGCAAACATAGTTGTTCAATAGGGTTGTTGCAGCTTCGCCATTTTCCCCACAGAAATCGAAAGGCTCTTCGTCAAGTGGGTAGCATTGTTTTTCCGCCTGTTCTTCCGGATTCTTCAATGCTGATTGTTCAATGATTGTGCTGCTTTTTATTAGTTTCCTATTCTAATCGGTCAATGTGTTCGTTGAGCTAGTGGGGTATGCTAGGGTTCGTTGAGTGAGAGTTGCCAATTTTGAGCTGAAGCTTCTGTGTTCGAAGGTTGTCTAGTTCGTGACAATTTTTGAAGTCAATGTATCGATTGTTGTCGAAAATGTGAGCAGGTGCTTCTACCTCGAATTCTCCGAAGTCGTCGGCGTTGCGGTTGACGCAGCAGCGGACTTGGCCATCATTAGTCTCTGGGCGGCGAGCTCTCGTTACTGCTGAGTACAGGTATGTGAATTGAAATCGAAAACCTTCGCATAGCAGAATGTAATGTGAACAAACGGGAAACTTCAGCATCTTCGTGAACACCTGTGCGTTGAGAATTCTTGTATCTAAAGGTTTTAGAGCAAAGAATTCGTGTGTGAATGAGTTTGTTCTTCTGATTCTGGAACTAAAAGTGATCGTCTCGATACAGACGAGGAGGTGGTGGTGACTTTGTGGCCGGTTTCGTTCTTGGTGGAGTGGTCTTCGGTGCCTTAGGCTACGTGCTCGCGCCCCAGGTAACACAGTCTGGATGCCTGAATGAATCATTTTAGTATTGTGTCTCAAGGTTCATCATTCTGTAAAAGAAATGATGCATAATGTCTAGATTCTGATTTTCCATTGCTATGGTTATTGTGTAGAATGTTGCAGGAAGTTGCTACAGAAAAACCTGAAATTGGTGTAAGCATCGAGGCAAAGGAAAACGCTAATATGTTCAATAGTGGCACAACTGGTCTGTTTTAGAAAAGGGCTATTCGTACCTGACTCTTGTTTGTGTTGTCAGATTACGAAATCGTTGGAACGGGCTCAAAGTGAGAAGGAAGACGAAATCATATCGAATCCCGACGATGACGAAAGCCTCGAGGTGAGAATTCCTCCGCTACTAATCAACTCATAGGCAGCATGATATCAAATGGCTCAACATGAGCAGGGACCAAAAGGAAGCAAGATCGTATGGCAATGAATGTGGATCTTCGAAAGAAATGCAGATAACAGAGTATCTAGTGCCATCTCAAAGAAAAAGATCAGCACATGGAACAAAAAGCTTTCATTCATTCTAAGCATATAAAGGTTCGGAGTGTACAATCTATCTAAATAAGTTGATTAGTCTGTTGCCGAGTATGCTTACAATATCGACTCTAGTAAGTAAAAGTGTTGTTGGAATCTACTCTTCGATTACATGGGGTGGTCATTTTGATTGCAGACAACACGGAGGAACTTGAACGAGCGAATCGCCCAGTTGAGTGCACAGATCGATGATGTGTCGGCACAAGTGAAGAACGATGGGTTCGCCAATATTCACAGCACGGTTGAGCTTGAGTCTGCTTAAGCAAGTAATCCCATTGTCGGTAACGGTGTCGGTCGGTAGATATGAATTGACCTCTGAGCTTTGAAAGGCCCGTAGGTGAACATTTTCATTTCGCTTCGCCTCTGATTAGAGGCCGGAGCGAATATTTATTCACTTGCTCTTTGAGGGTGTCAGTCATGAGATGAGATTATTAATCTTGCCATTTCTGGTAACATCCACCTTTCTCCTTTTGCCGTTTCCGGCATGTTTTTATGACAGTCTTGTTGTACGAGTTTGTGAAGATGAACCAATGAAGATGTTGTTCCTTGCAAGTAAATGAAGATGTTGTTCCTTAAAGGAAATCAGGGGGAATAAAATAGGCTTCCTAACCCCAAGTTCCTTAAGTTCCTTTTTGTCAAAAGCAGTTCCTTGTTATCTTAGGTCTTGGAATTCAATTTTTGTGCAAGAATATCGTGAGCGGTGTACTAGATTTGGGATGTTCTTACTTGCTCTGGGATACCTCAAATCTAGTGCTTTCCTAGATTTTATATTATTCTTGATTGATATCCTCTCATCACTATTGAAATCATGGGAATGAGAGAAGTGATCTCATTAATATTAAAAAAAAGGACACTTCATTGTGACTAGTTTGTTGGAACAACTCCAAGGTTATGGGGAATAGTAGGTGACTATATAATGTGACTGTGTACTGTGACTATGTACTGTGAGTATCTCAATCGATGCAAGATTTTGCAATATCTTGAAACCATAACAGCGTGGAACTTACGGGTGTTGAGAGGAGCTCGCGGAGGAGCTTGCAAGGAAACTGGAGCGTTGAATGATTCCTTCGACATTCTATAGATCGACACTGTCAGTCGTTATCAGAACCTTTGAATTGTAGTCACTGTATGGTAGAAGCACCTAAAACCACCAGCACCCCCAGTATCAACATGTAGGTCTCCCCATAACCGCACCTAGCCTGAACTAGCATTGTCAGAACACTCAATTCAAACTGACCAATCAAAATAATCAAAAATCTGGTGGTTTTGGGTTGAATCATGAATGGAAATTTGTACTAGCTAGGTGTGACAATGGGAAAGTCTAAAGATTACTTTTGGGTCACCAAGTACTTTTGCCTTTGAAAATTTATATTTATTTATGTAATGGGAGTTAAATTCTGAAAAAATTTGCATCCTATGAGAAAACTTCTTTCCTACATGGGAAAAATATACCCCAAAAATAACCATTCTAAAAAAACCTCAAAAAGCTTAAGTTGGTGGTTTTAGGGCATTCGACCTTAAGCCAACGTCGCAAAAAGTCATACAAGAAGATGGCAAATGAAAATTAAGCCCTACAGGAGATGCTCTACAGTGACATCCAGATAGCCTTATTTAAACTCTGTGAACAAAGTTTTTTGAATTTTGTTTTGGAAAATCCAACTGTAGAGCCTTGTTTTTAACTATCTAACTAGTATGTCCCTGCGGCGTTGCCACGCTCATACAAATAATTTCTAGTACTTATGGGGCCATAAATTCTATGGAATTTGATATCTTGGGATATGGAAGCCCAATTTGCGATCCGATTGCTCTCCACAACTCTAGAAAGAGACCCGCTTCGAACAATACCATATCTTGCCTTAGGCATTGTCCACTTTGTAATAAGGAAGTATTGGAGAAACTTCCATCTTTTACTTTGAATGTTATGATCGTGCAAATAGAGGGAGATCTATAACCAACTACAACTTGGCAGGTTACTACCTCTAAGCATCTCTTCTCTCCATTACATTAAATCGGATGTTTCTTTATTTATTTGTTTTAGTGATGTCGACGAGGTCTTGGAGACCATTGGTTGGATTGGGGCGCCAAAGGTGTTGTTGGAGACACGAATTTTTTGTCTCCCTTACTAGCAACAATCGGATCATCGATCCGACGGGTGGATCGCAGACTTTGGAATTTCAAAAAATTCATGATCCCAAAAAATGTGGGAATCGCAAATATGATCTCATTTTTTAAATTTACAAGAGTAAAAAGTGGCTTGCTCCTTTGTCTTTTTATCTTCATGACCTTGGTTTGATAGGCATAGGAACAAGGATAGCGTTTGGGACATGGTTAGGGTTTAGGAAGGGAAGGGGAACAAGGTTTTGGACAAGAACAAGAATAAGGCTCATGATGAAGACTTGCATAGGCATTACCAATTTCTAAGTGTTTTGTTAAGGTGGCAACACTAGAAAGGCATACTTATTGTAGTTAGATATACAATAGTTTATGGTTGAGAAAAAAATCCTAAAAAAATAAAAATAAAAATAAATAGATATGCAATGATTTGTAAATTAATTGATTCAAGAGTATTATTTTTTGACAATTTGAGACTTTGGAAGTTCAAAAACAACACAATAAATCAGGAGTTATATGTGAAAAGACTATGTAACTTTGTATATTTGTCCCACACCTTTTTTTTCAATTTTCAAAATTTAGATTACTTATCATTTCTAAAATTTAATTTTGAATTTTCTTATCAAACTTTCAATTGATTTCAATTTAAGTTTTGAATTAACTATATCAGCTTAAAGTAACTTCACAATCTATACATAGAAGATGTCACAGTTGATTTCAAGTTTTTACTAAGAGGTTGTTCACATTATGTTCATCAATCGAGAGGTCAAGAAAATCTAATAATCTAATTGGTAGAAAGCAAAAGTCTGGACTCTTGACCTTCACGCTAGAGCCTAAAAAAGAAAGAATGATGCCCAAAGTGCCTACATGGCAACATTTTTTGATGGTTTTGGCCCCATGAGTTTGGCCTCTCAACCAAAAGTTTGGGCATGATGAAAATGGAAACCTAAACTCTGGTTGGGAGGCCAAACTTTTTTCAATAAAATACTCATAGGTCATCTATATATATAAAAGAACACGATTTGCGATTGGTTTGTCTTTGGTGATGCATGGTCATGATCATGGCCATCATCATTTGGTCATGTATATATTGTATGAAGAGTTTTGAAGATTTTGAAGACTTTACGTGAGTGGTATTTGATTGTTATTAAGAGTTTATTAGAAGCCAATAATATAACAACGAGTCAAAGGGACAAGGAATGCATACATGTAAAATGGGAGCAAATTAAGAGTGAAGAGGAGATCAAGGGAACATGGGACAAGATATATATATATATATATATATATATATATATATATATATATATATATATATATATATATATATATATATAAGAACTCGAGTCTCCAATAAGAGATTGGCGTGAATACAGCGTCTGTTCGTAATGTCTTTACCTTAATGGCCACAGGACAAAGAGGTAAAAGAACACATGGGACAAGAACTAGGAACTAGGAACTCGGAAGGGAGCATGGGAGCCTAGAACAAATAATGAGAACCATGAGTGAATGATGGCAACCGGAAACGAATGACAGAAACCAAATAAGAAAGTTGTAGGAGGGGGAATGAAGAAGAAATTGGATGTTAATCGGGTACGAGCCAAAGTATTGATAACCGAGAGAAAGGGAACGAAGGACAAGCCAAAAGTAGGAGAACCATCAACTAGGGAATTCCTGATAGGGGGTAATTTTTAAAGAGCACCAAACAAAGAGCTCACCAATCACGACGAGGGGGACCTTACTCACGAATTAATTAAATACTTATGCTTTCTTTTTTGTCCGAAGCAAATGGATATATAGAAGTTGAAACCTGTGTCCTTTGGACACAAACATCAAAAAAGGTCGGATCGAAATTTTGAAAAACATGTGAAAAATCCAGACATAGGTATTTAAAAAATTACATAGTTGGAGGATTCTCAATAGGGTATAATTATTTTTTACACCTAGGTTCGGATTTTTTTACATATTTTTATAAATTTTGATCTGACCTTTTTGATGACCCTGTCCGAAGAACACGGGTTAAGACATATTAATGATAATTTTTAATGGAATTCTCTCGCCATCTCTCGCCCAAAGAATGTGAGGAGTTTGGGCAACAACCTCTCGCCTGGTGGAGCATAGTCTGAACCGACCCTACGGCGGCAATAGGTGAAACCACGACGGTCATAGGAGCACCATCTGCCTTCCAACGGCTACCCACGACCCAAGATTTGAATGTCGGCCCTCCCGACACTCGATCGAAGATTGTAAAGGAAGCTTCGATCACTCTGACACCTCCGCCTCACCCGTTTGACGTACCTTAAAACAACGAATCAGCAATCAATTTCGATTGTTGTGCATATCTGCAGATTGTCGGAACATCTGCCAATGTTTACTGTTATTTCTTTTTTGCTCCGGTGCGATGGTGTTTGTCGGAATTAGGGTTTGAAGGGGAGCCTTTAAGTATCAAGCCAAGCCGAGCGAGATGGCCGTAACGGAGAGTTCAGAAGAGGCAAGAATCGCGGCAAGCTCTCGTCCATCAGGTGGCGGGAGAAGAGTGCTGCGAGTACAACGACCAAGGAATTCAAGATTGGAAAGTGTAGCTGCAACGCCCGTTGTCAGTCTTGGTTCTTCCGCAGACGCTGGCTCTGGCGAAGTCATTAACCTTGCTTCCTCTGGCGACGAAGGCTCTGGCGACGATGCAGGTGAGGAACTTGTCAATCTGCAGAAAAAGTAACAGAGTTTGAGTATGCTGAATTCTGGGCTTTCGATGTAAATTAGGGATGCATTTAAATTCAGATGTTTCGAGTATGATTTTATGGAAATTTGCTGGCCTAGTTTGGCAAATCAATAAAAGAGTGACAAGATGGTGAGGATTTTCGGCAATTTAGGTGTAAAGTACGAGGACTGGGAACAGTTTGATGCGTCTTCGGTTGCTGTTTACTGACAAGGAAATTCTCTACGTAAGCATGGATTTTGCATCCTTTAAACCATCACTCTATAGAAGCTCTGGAGTCCTCACTTCGAGAATCACTTAAGAAATTACATTTTAGAAGCTCCGGAATTAAATCACAAGAGTTCAACTCTTCTTACTTCAGACTCTTCTGAATCATCTCATTGGAAGCGTACGAACTTCTGATATTCGGTCATTATGTATATAGTGAAACAAACGGAATTGTGAGGTTAATTATCACTGTATTGTATGAACATACTTAAGCAATTTCTGAGATTGGGAGGTTGTAGAGTACTCTTGAAGGGGCAGCAGAACAACTCACTTTTCATTCAAATATCACTACAGCGGCCGCGGAATTTGAGCCAGGTTGCTGTATGAAACAATGAGCTGTTTTTTGAATTAGGGGTCCGTGTAAGGTCAGGATCAGGTCTCCGACGGCCTACTTAATTGGAAGTGTGTGCAGGAGGCTCGCACGTTAACCATGATGATGGCGTGACATCAACCAGAACTCAACAATGGTTGCCCAATACTCCGACAGTGAGGCGTACAGGGAATCAAGCCGATCTTACTCCAAACTTTCGCTCGGCAGCAGCTATGGCGGGGTGGGATGACGAAGCTTTGCTTATGGCAGCAAGTGGGAGAGGAACACCCGAAGCTCACTTGTGTACAAATTCGTGTGAGGGTTGTCCACAATGTCGTGAGCGAAAACGAGTGACTCGTACGCCTGGGCAAGCTGCTACTCCACTGAGTGCAGGACGAAGGTGCGCTTGATACTAAAGCTTTCAATGTCAGTTCGCTCTTAAAGCAGTATAAGCTTTTGTAAGTTTATTATTCAACCATGGCTGGTATACTTGGCAGGTATAGGAGGGTACGCCGAGTAAATGAGGAGCCTCTGGCTCCTATTCCAATGGCAACTTACACTGACGAGGCCGAAAAATGTGGGGAGCCTGGCAGAGAAGCGGCAGGTATGCTCATTCTCAGTTACCGGTTTCATAGACGTAATTACTGGCAGTTTCTTGGTGTCTCCTCGAATGTGGGAGTCTTAAAGGAAATTCTTGGAAATTGGAAACGACGGTCCTGTAGTCTCTTACTCTTCTTGACCTGATCCTTAGGCTCGCAGCACAAGCCTTCTGAAGGCAAAGAGAACAAGGATACTGAGACTTGTGCTAAAACGTCAGCTAGCGTGAACGCTTCATCAGAAGCTGCAGAAGGCAAGGGTGTGAAGAATGAATCTCTTCAGCTGGATAAGTTGAGAGAGGAACTTACATGCGTGGTAAGCATTATCTAGCCATATTATTCATGGCCTCAAGATTTCCGGTCAATGATTTTGATATTCTGCTTCTCACCAGATTCCTGCCATCTGCACTGGTGATTCTCCAGAGCAGCTATGAGCTGAGCACGTTCGTTTTGGTCATGTTTGTTCCCGTCGAATCCAATCTCTACATAGATTATGCGTGTTGATGTATTTTTCTATACGCTTAAGTTACCAAATATTGATAATACTGTAGTCAGAGCTTAACATGGTGCGAACCCCAACAGACTGACATGAAGTCCATGTTCTTTTGTAGGTTTGCTTGGACATATGCTTCGAGCCCTCTACTACAAGTTGTGGTCATAGGTACGCACCTTGATGCGACTCTTAGCTTCTTGCGCTCAGTTACTGATAGGGGCTGGCATGAACTCGACTGCAAGATGATATTCCTCTTCCTCAAACCAACACTCTGATTATCTTGCACCTTCGTTAGCATATTTTCTGCTGAAAAGTCTTCCTGACTAGAATGTATATTGTCTCAGCTTTTGCAGAGGTTGTTTACAATCTGTTTACATCAAATGTGGATCGCGCTGCCCAAAATGTAGAGAAGATCTGAGGTGAGAGCTTTACTTTGTGTAAGAACGTAATCAAGCCATTCATATACATATGATTCCCTTGGGGCTCTACTACCTCTCTACTTATGATAACTGTTCGTCCTGAGAGGGGGTTTGCAATGTCAATAATACAAGTGGGCCCTTGGCCATTTGTGAAGTTATATTTTCTTCTTAATCTTCCCGAAAAGGACTTTCAATTTTATTAATACCTGTGAATCTCAGGGCAACAAGTCAAAACGATTGTCCAATCAATACAGTGTTGTGGAACACTATCCAGCTACTCTTTCCGCAAGAAGCTGCAGCTCGAATGAAGGATCTGAAGAGCAACAAAGAGTCTAGGGACAAGGAGACGTTACGGAGTGTGGAAGCAGAATCGCAGCTCCGTCTCGGCGGCGTGAGGAGAAGGATAGTCCGTCCTGTACCGTGGCGAGAATTGGGAGCTGGAACAAGAGAGAGACCCAACGTTCAGACCTCGTTCCGAAGAGCGTCGGAGGTGACTGAGTATCCCCATTATCCCCACGGGTTCCTACGACTGCGGGTTCAGAGGCCAACAACCGCGGCGTGGAGGAGCCCTGATATTCGAAGACAGGAAGAGGAAGATGCAGCACTTGCTGCCAGACTGCAGGAATCTTACATTTCAGAAGCTGCGGGGCTGTAAAGAAGGAATATAGTAACATACGTTAGATTTACTGCCCGGGTTAGTTGATGGCGGCGGAGTTGCGGCATGCCATTCGTGGACAGCACAACACACTCCGACTTGCATGATCGAAACCTCCGTAAAAAGAAGCCAAGAATCTTACTGATAAAAGGTACACCATGTGCTTTCGATTCAGAGCTTCGCTGGATGACGGAAGGTGTATACTAGTCCCATGATCTTCAGAAAGTCCCTGAATTTGTTCTTCAGGTAGAGGACCCATCTTACAATAAACTCTGCAAATAGCGAGAGAAAGACTGAAGTTTTCCTCAGAGAAAAATCCTTGAGTGACAAAGAAAGGTTGTTTATAGTGTCGTTTGATTTTCTATATTTTCTCTTACCAACTGCCTGGTGTGATAAACCTAAAGTCGTAATAAATGAAACTCGATCAAGACCAAGATTTCATGTGTTATTTACCTATATACTATCTTTGTATGTTTTACTGTGACCAGATGAGGAGTTTCTTCTTTTTCCTCTATAGAGAGTTGATGGAAAGAATTTTCATTGATAATAATCAGTCAATAACGTCCGGTTGGAGGTCTTATTTAGCCCTGAAATGTAGGATTGCAGTTAATATACAATATTTTTCTCAAATACAATCAAATGTGTTCGTATCTGATACATTTGTGGTTTGCACCACTGCTTCACAATTCTTGGAGGTAGAGGGTCAATTGTTCGCAGCTCAAATTCCATATGACAGCAAGTGGTTGTTGCGTCTGCTCTTTTTATTGCAACTCTGGGCAGCATGCTTTCAACTTCCATGTCCACTTTCAAAAAGTAAGCCACCCACTCGCCATTAACATTCTTCGCTTCTGAGTTTGCAGCCATGGAAGTGACATGATGCAGTTCTCTGACCAGGTCTAAAAAACTGAAAAATTCTTAACGAAATGAAGTAATAGCAAAGCATAATGAGGTAACCTTAAATTCCATGCAAGAGTTTTGAATGCTTAAACGTGGAAAATGGAATTTCTTAATGTGTAGCATCGTACCATCACTTAGTTTTTTCAACTCGCAATGGAAGGAGAGTTGATGAGTCAAACCAGGATTCGCTACAGACTTTCAATGACTATACAGCGACTATGATACAACTCGCTAGAAGATCAACTAAAAGACTCGGTAGCTGTGAGCTTTGGCATTCTCCACAATCTTCGAAGATTGCAAAGCACATGTACACAAGTGAGCAACAGAGTCATCGGAGGCGGAGGAGGATCGACCGGAAGTTCCACGGTCCAGGTCGCGGAAGGAGAGTCCTCCGAAAGTGGCTCGTCTCGATACCTGCCGGCCACCGAAGTCTTCCTTGATCGATTTCAGAGCTTCTACCACTCGGGACATGCTGGGTCTTTGCATCTCCTTCTTCTTCAGACACTGCAACGCGAGCTCCGCCAGCTTCCACGCTCCTTGCAACGGGCACTTAGACTTCAAACGAGGGTCCAGGATTTGGACCAACTTGGACTCGTCTCGCAGAAACGGTTTCGCCCACTTCACGAAACTCCTCTCATTGCAGAGAAATGCCGTGTCGAGGCTGTACTTCCCCGTCAGAAGCTCGATCAGCACGATGCCGAAACTCCATACGTTGCTCCTGGCGTGCGCTTGGCTCGTCTTCATCACCTGCAGGGCAGCCAAGGATCGATCAAGGTCAGGCACACGATCAAGCATAGATCAGGAAATTGAGCATGGATCGGGTAATAGAGCAAGATCAGAGAATCAAGAAAGGTTCAGGAATATGAAAGACAAGTTCGAGGATGGGACTGAGTTTTAAAGCTGTATTGCTTACCGAGGAGAGGGATGATGATTTGCGGTCGGTAGTGGTGCTCATGACCACCAAGCCGTAGCCGGCTAAGCGTGGGGTGTAGTCTTTGTCTAAGAGCACGCTCGAGCCTTTGAATTCTCTGTACACGATTTGCAACGGAGCTCTGTCATGGAGATAGGTCAGGCCGCGGGCTGCACCTAGAACGATGCTGATCCTGGCAGACCAGTCCAACTGTGTCTTGGACCGGCTTCCGCAGAGGTAGTCATGAAGCGTTCCATTGGGCGACTGCTCGAACACGAGAAATCGCTGTGAGGTGATCTTCACGCTCTGCACGTCGACGTCCTCGTGTGCGCAGTAGCCTTTGATCAAGCAGATGTTTGCGTCCGGTAACTGGGCTAGCAATTGCACATCTCTCTTCCAATCCTTCAGTGTCTGCACAAGACATATAATTTCCGGTAAGCGCAGTTCCAGCACTTCGCCTTTGCACCTCGTTTGGTTGCACATAATCTCGAAAATTAGCTTTAGCTTCTAAGTGACACTGGTCATCGCTCATCAAGTCAGAATTAAATCAGCGTTCTTGATGACAATTATCATTTGGAGAATGTCAATACCTCAAGACTACAATTATTCCTTTCTGGTGATGTTTACATTCCTAGGAAGCTCATCAACAGCTCCAGAGTGTCGACATTTCAGCGTACGTTCTTGTGGTGTTTCCATCATAGACTGTAGGAATTCTGTTTTGTGATTTTATCATTGTGGTTTTCATAGCTCATGACGCGCCGGAATCGAATTGAGATGTAAGACAGGAGCTGTTACCTGATTTTCGTTCACATTGAGCCGGACCACGGCCAATTCTTTGCCCAATTGTGAGGACGTCTTCACGCAAGCTCGGTACACGGCGCCGAAAGCACCTTTTTCCATACAACACTCGGGGGCAAATTCTCGGGTCCCCTGCAGCAGATCTTCAAACTCGTATGCTTCGAGGCCAGGCAACAACTGAGTGGCCACTGAGGGGGGAGGCAGCGGCAACGCAACGACGGGCGCAGCCGCTTTCCCTCGCCGAATACTCCATGACCCGACTCCACATTGCTCGCTCAAGGAACTGCTGGAGTCCGACACTGGCGCCGGAAGGGGCAGCCACACGGGCTTCGGGGGAGGCAAAGGCTGAGGACGCCCACCAAAACTAGTCTTGGAGGACGCCGCCTCCAAAGGCAAGTACGAGAATGTGCTCAAGAGCGGGTCCGAGAGCGTCCGAAACGACGGAGACTCCAGCACGGCGTCTGAGGGCGCGGGCGCGGAGAACACGAACGACTCTTCCGTGGCGTCCACCGGGAGCGGCGTCACTGTGGGCTTGGCGAATTTGGTGAACCTGTCCGTGGAGTTTTGCGTTGTGAAGAGCGGGTTTCTGACATCTGGATCATCACTACTCGAAAAGAAGTCGTCTTTCTCGGACGACGACGACGAGTCGGAGGAGGAGTCGGGTGAGCCCGGCGCCATGCGTTTCAGGCGCGGCGCCATGAAGCACCCCAACAATCGAGTATCGTGAACTCTACGAATCACAAAGTTACTGGACTCCATCACTCCCCCACCGTAACTCGATTGTCAATGAAGCAACACCACTTTCTAACGCTACATTGGCGCAAAGGCCGACTTTTCTGCCATAACGAGCAAGGTAATTGTCTATGGACGGATACCTAACACCATCACCCAGGGAAGCTAGCTCAGAACAGCAAACCCACAAGTAGTCCTTGACACTCCAGATCTGCTCCAGACTCACCAACAGCTTCCAGATCCTTACGATGAGTCTGCAAGTTATCTTCAGACTGCAACACCCTCTGGTCTCCGCAAGCTCTTATGTCGAGAACGAAGATGAACATATGGAGACGTTGACCGAGGCAGCCACCATCACGTGAGTTCCTGCAAGTTACTGCAAACTTCCCGCTCGACCAGGGGTGACCGGTTCAATTAATCGGCAAGTAGTCAAGCTGTGGGAGACCAGTACATTACTAATTATCGAATGGAGAGGAATCCATCTGAAAGCCGGGGCTCAGGTGATTGAAGATCTACAGTGGGGCATTCATGGCGAGGGGTGGTGGAGGTGCAAAAATAGAGTATGTAACACACCTGCATGCGGCGGGGATTGGCTCGGCTTGGTGGTCTGTGTGGGATTAGAAGCGCCAAATACAGTAGAAGAGTACTGTAGAGTAAGTTATGGAGAAGCGGGCGACGGCACAGTGATGTATGTACAGAAAGTAAGCTCCCTCCACTACTTGGTCAACTGACGGAGCGATGCGTTTCGCATGGTAGGCATTCGGTGGGATGGAAAGTCGGTTCTTTGCCGGAAGTCAGCTCGTGAACGTGAAGAATGTGAACTCTTCAACGCATGCTTTATGTTATATTAAGAACAAAAGCCAATTCATTTCATGTAAAAAGAACATAATTACGTGCATATTTTGGCAATTTAAGCAATATCACACAAAGGTTATATCATTTGACATTTTTACAACTTTTTGAGAGGTTCCCATCTCAATTGATTTCGACTAGAGAATGGAGTGTTGATTTTCAATATTGAAAGCGTTCAACAACTCTAAAAAGGTATACCATATGAATTTATTCCTATACAGGGTACATATATCAACCATTGGCAATTCATCACATGTAGCGGAAAGCAATGATCTTACGAATACTTTACAGAGGGGATCAAGCCATTTGTGAGGCCTAAGGAAGAAAAAATCCATTGGGAAATCAACAATGTTTAATTTCTCTTATGGAATTATAACAAGTATGACTAAAAAAACAGATGTTTAACTAGTTATGGACAAATGGATAGTCCAAAAATAAGTGGCCCTCATCCAACAAATGTCAAAAATGCAAGGTATGATAAAAATAAACTAAAAATATATAAATAGAAGGAATGTTTTTTTTATCTTGATTTCAATGTTGAATTGAGTGGTCAAATACAAGTTGCTCACATGGAGCATGATAGAGTCAATTTAGGGTACTAACTATTTAGAATCGATGAATAGAAGAATATTCTCTATCAGCTTGAATCATGTACATGGAGACATGATGAAGTTTGTGGAGTCCGCTTACAGTCGATAACTATCCAGATAAGAGTAATATTATGTATACTCTATACTCTATATGAGCTTTGTTCATACGTCCCGCTCAAATGCAACTTTGCATTGTCAACAAGCAAATGATAGTCATTTTGTATAGAAGAATCATAGAAATACTCTCTATTATCTTAGTCCCGGACTTCCCGCTCATGTGCAACATCACAGTGTCAGCTCGCAGTGGGTAATTATACAAAGCAGCAGAATAGTAGGATTACTCTAGACTATGAGCTTGAATCTCATAATTCACTCACATATACAACTTCGTAGTGTCGGCTCGCAACCGATAACAATCAAGAGTAGAAGAGTAATAGGAATACTCTCTTTCAAGGGAAACCCTAGGCATACTTAGGAGCATGTGTAACTACGTAGTGCAGTTGACCAGGTCTACAAGAATGTTACATATAATCACTAACGAACTCAAACTCGTATAAGGGATATATGAAAGACTGAGGATATCTGTAGCAACATAATTAACATAGTTGAGCTTGATGAGGTCAAGTCTCCTTGAAATAATCAATGCATGCAGCATGCAACATCGAGAGTTCTACGAAGAGAGAGAGGGTTGACATCAATGACAAGGACTTTGCATACATACCCAGAAAGGCGCTTGTAATGAAGCCTATTGAGTAGCTTTTAACACCAGGGATAATTTTCAAGACTTTCACAATATTTTCTAACCAAAATTGAAGAAAGCCTATTGCGAACGCCTTTAAGGAGGATAAAACTTAGCAAAGGCTTTAATTCTCAGATTGGCGTCTTAGACTAGAGTCCTAAATGGAATTGTTCAAACAACATGCGTAAGAAAACCCAAAGGTGTGGCATTTTGACAACATTCCGGTAAGGGTTTCAGCAATCCGACAACATATTTGGATTGATAAAGCAAAGCAATCCGCTTACAGAGAGAACAATACATTTTATGGCGGCACGAGGTTGAGAGACCTCGGTGGCGATTACCTTGAACAAAACAACAAAGAATAAGTCATGAGCAAGAATGAATAATCATATTGGCCGGGAGCCGATAGCATTGTACAAGCAAGTAAATAGAAATAGTGTGGGCTAGTAGCCGACAACATGAGAAATACATGAGAAATATGGGGAAGGTAAAGGCAAGAACAAAATCGAGCAAGTATATATGATACAACACTAATATTAAAATACTAATAATAATAATAATAATTTAAAAAAAATAAAAATAAAAACAAAAAACAACCAGAAATATCGAGACGGAAGACACAATGCAAATAACATTGATACGAAGATAACCCATTAACCCTTCAACGCCCGAGGGGCGTGATTCCAACAGAATCTGCTCTGTAGCTCTCACTGTAATCAACTTTTCACTTATATTTTGATGTCAAACTGGTCACTATCTTGTGATGCATTCAAAAAGTGAAATTTTACAATTCAAATCACAATTTGTATGCATGATTTTATGGTTTGAAAGGATTGTGGTAGGTAGGTTGGGGTTGTACATAACCTTGTAGGAGGTTGCAAGCTCATCATTGATTGGTTCATTCATGGTGCCCAAGTTCAAAAAGTGCACTATTCATGATGCCCAAGTCCAAAAAATGTTGTGATTCAATTTTGGGCTGCCCGTTTTAGACCCCATGGGCGTTTAAGGATTAATATAAAACATTGCAAAGCGGTACTTCTTGAAAAATAATATTGAATAAACCAAAAAGACGCCTTGAACATGTAATTACAACTACAAAAAGAGGTTCCTAGTCATATGCAGTATCGGCTAAAAATTCTCATAACAAAAAATATATCCTAGTTATATATAGTTCTTCAATTACTAGATCACCAAACATAAATTGTCGTACTATTATATACACATATGCTTAATATAAAGAATAAGCTATGTGATTTAAAAAATTGACAAGTAATCTATCGGCTGGAAGCTAACAAGTATCAAAGGCTATAAATACTTGGAAATTCAATATCTCGGGATCTGTTGGCCGGAATTGCTATCCAACTCTTGCCTACACTTCTACTAATAAACCGCTTTCAACGATATCTCGTGCACCCCGATCCAACTGATGGTGCTCAAAATCTTAATGACATAAGTCTCTCTTACACACACAACACATGACCTGCCTTAGATAGTAGACTAGTTTGTCCTCGCTGCGTTGCCTCACTCATACAAATAATTTCCAATATTTTTGGGACCATAAATACTTTGAAATCCAATATCTTGGAATTCGGAATTCAGAAGCCTAACTCGCAATCTCATTGTTGCCCACACCTCTACAAAGAAACCTGCTTCCAACAACACCTCCTACACCGTAATCCAACCGGTGGTGCCTAAGATCATAATGTCATCACTCACTCACACACACACAAACAAACTACATGCCCCAAATAATTGATAACAAGAACAATTTCTATCAATTTTTAGAATATAGTCTCTTTAATTCTTCATAGAATAAGTGATTGCTATTGTAATGAGTTTAACCGTATCAATTTACACATCTAAGTTTTTCTCCGAATTCTTCAGACCTATGGGGGTTAAAAATACATTTCTTGACCCCTACATGTCCATGGGGTAGTTTTAGCCAAGAACTCATTTTTTAAGAAACTGTTATAAATGAAAATAAAGATAAAGTATTTGGATCTCAAGCGTAAAAACTTGTGATAGACTTGTTTAACCCTTAAGCGCCCACGGTGTCGTTTTTCGACATTTTGGATGTGAGGCTCCGTCTTTGGTGCACAACCCTGCTTTCATCCCATCGATTTTTCATCCGCCGTTTTTTTTGCTCAACTCCTCGGTGGGTTTACTCTACTCCCTCCTTGGATAAATAGTAAAAACCTTGATCCTCAATTTGTGAGAGTGGGCGTAAGAGATTTTTCATGAAAGTTTTGGTGGTGTGATCTTCACCCCTTTTTTGCATGGATCTTGAAATCCATACCTCCAAATGGCATGCAATTTGGTGGTCATACTAATTGCCATGCTCCAAAGAAGATCCTACGGTTGGATTTTCCATTTTCATCTTTTATTTGTTTTTACGCAGTCTTTAAAAAATCAGCATTATTACCAATTGTTAGGAGCTTTACCCCCCCTTGGGCGTTTAGGGGTTAAGATCATGTGGACCAAAAATTTGACTCATGAGACTTCATATATTGCAAGATCATAACGTTTTAGTGTGCAAAACAAGCTACAAAGAACCAATATTTTTCATTTTGAAGTGAAACAATATGAACATGAAATTTGCAATCATAAAATCACCAACTAGAAATTAGTTTATCTTCATCACTCTATTGTACCAAAAATTCCATCATCAAAAATTATATTGGCTCAAATGGTAGCATAGCAATGGTGAAAATTGCCAAACTTTTTACAAAGGAAAAATTGTCCAAAACAAGACCCCTTGCACTCATATTCATGCCTTATCAATATATCTTTGATTGATTCAAGATTTCTACCACTTAAACCAAATCATAATTTGATTTTTTGCCAATAAATAAAGTCAAAATTTAACAATGGATGAAGTAGATATAGCTCCTCAAAAATAATCTATTTTTTCACTTTTTTCGGTATAAATATATCATTAAAAATCCAATACCAAAGTTATCCGGATCAAAAAAATTTGGACTACAAAGTTGGTGAGATACATCTAGAAATCACACTCATATAAAAACAATTCATGAGAAACTATCTTTGATCTCACATAATTGGCTCGCAATAGTAAAACATGCCCCATGTTTGAAAACCCAAAATTAAAAGTTGCCTTCACTAAAATGCGTGCCATTTATTCACATTTTACTATATGAGTATGCAATTTTACAACACAAACTAGACTTCATTTGTAACCCAACCCAATGATTTTGTTCAAAAGTGAGTCTAGATGAAGAAGTAGTGGCTCTTCAAGTTTCTGCCCTTCATCCAAAATGTTGTTTTTCGACACTACGAAAGTTGGAGGGTTAATTTAATAATATTTGAAAAAAAATTTATTGTATCATAAATTCTTCTCATCAGTTCAATCTCATTCTTTACCCAATTCTAAACTATCACAAGAATGATACAATTTTATCTCTCTTAAATAATAATTCTCCAATTATTTATTTATTTATTTATTTATTTATTTATTTTTCCAAACTTGTATTTGTACAATTTAAACACGGTTTTTTGTAAAATACAACAACGTAGCAATGTAGTTGGACTAAGTTAATAATTAATATTAGTAAGTTATTGTATATGCTTTCTTCTTCCTATATTTATGCCAAAGACCTAAAAATCATAGGGTTTTGTATAGAAGAACTTGATCATCAAAATTGATCAAGTTCGTGGTTGTTTTTAAACCCTAATTTGAATTAAAATGTTGGAGTTTTGGTTTATTGTTGTTTCATTCTTCCAACTTGGGGGAAGATGGTAGGAGAGCAATTAAAGACCTCAAGCTAGACGCCAAATTAAGGGAATCATACTATGCATGAAATCAACCCTAAAAAAAAACTTCATCAAAGTTTTAAAAAGGTCATGATTTCTACAATGGAGACAAACAAGCAAAAGAGTTCGGTTTTTATATGGTGTTTGCTATATAAAATTTTACTTCAATTTTATGTATACATCTATCATGAATTGAGGAATGTTACATTGTTTCGAAGCCAAATTTTTCTTTACGGTTCTATATAAAGATTGACACATGAAGGTCAAATATCTAAAAATTCCTTCTATGTCACCACAAAGTTAATTTTATGATTGTTTATGAGTTTATTGTACAACACATAAAACAATCCGTGTGCCCAAAGTTGTAATATTATTGTAAATTAACAAGTTCGCTTTTTAACACAAACGTATTTCAATAATGGAGCCATTGAGATCTAGAATATTGAAAGAGAGGGATAATCCTCAACTTCTTGATAAGACTTTGCCAAATTTGCACATCACTAGACCAAGAGATAAGGCAAAAGATAAAAAGATAATTATCCCGGGTCATGGATCAACGGTGAAGTACAAGTCATATGGAGACCCTCATCCCAACGTATTGAAGGTAAATTACAAAGCTTCTTCATTACAACAATGTATAAGAATCTATTTACGTTGTTATTGATACAATTCATTGCATGATAAATGTATATTTTGCAAGAAGTAGAAAGGATAAAGGCATTCATTGATATTTTGACGTTCTAATCACATGATAAATTGTTATACACCATTATTGATTAAGTTATAATGCTTTCCAACATGACCTAATTGAACCATATCTCTATCTTTTATTTATACAGTATAAAGAATAAATATTGTTGGATTGAGAATTATTGGTTTTGTTATGCAGAAAAAACCTAGTGAAGTGGTAGAAGCAAAGTTACATCCACAACCTTCATATATTGACGGCTCTATCCGAGCAAAGCCACATATTATTGAACACCATAATTTTTGTGATAAAAAATATTTGGTAATTATCTATATATCATGTATATATTTGTATCTGTGTTGATAGAAGTATGTATACATGTTTTGACCTTTAGATAAATTAGTCGTTATTTCTACTTTGCATTTAGAAATTTGAAAATGAACTTTGACGTAACAATTATAAATATTGAAGTAGTTCACATGTATATTTCTCAACAATGGGTGTGTACATATTGTATGAAAACTTATATTGTTCTTCATTTTTTCTAAACATTTTGTTCTAATCATATAGGAATCGTCTTATGTAAGAAAGGATTGTCCCTTGTTTCAACCCTTTCCTCCTGAAATAGTGTTTAGAAACTACAAGGCATTTCAGCAATACTATGAGATTTTTTCTCTTAGAAACAATGATAAGGTAATATTTGCCATAATCTTGATTTATACGATTACTTCAACATCATATTGCATCTCATTACAAGTAATACTAATGCATTTATTAATTATAAAGTTGTTATGTATCTACAATCATTTAGAGTGAACATCAATGAATGTCAATTGAACTAAAATATGATGGCATTTGGCACTTATAGCTTTCTAATTCTCTTTTAAAAATAAGCTACTACATACTTATCAACATGTACAAACATATGGCACTCTTATATTATTCTTGGTTTGAGGATTAGTATCGATTGTCTTGACTTAAGAAATAGCTTGTTAGAATAGTTATAAATTTGAGCTTATTTTACACTTGTTTATCTCCATGAAGCTTCAAATTGTAAGATATGTATCTCGGCTTGTATTGAAAGTGAATTTGAAAGCAAATTTGAAATAGAACATGAAAGTGAATTTGAAAGTGTTGACATCTAATTTTAAATGTCTAATTTGTCTCAATTTAACAGAAAGTCTTATAATATACAGGTTGCAAGACGATTACAAGTGTTACCACTTTTATCACAATATCTCAATGTACAATTATACGCTCCTCCAGATACACATGAACTTACTATGTTCGATGAAAGAGGCACAAGTAAAGTTGCTCCTGGAATGGAGGTACCTACCTAAAATCCTAAGTTGTGTACAATACCACTTACAACAAAATCTAGCAAGTACAATTATGATAAAAACTTTGCTTAGAAACTCCTTATGAACTTTTCATAGCCAAGGTGGTGTCAGAAATAATAAGTTGTTTGAGTAAACAAAAGACATTGTGTAAGGAGTCTACTTTGATTCACCATACCATCATAAGTCTTAGGTCCATTTGGTACTTCACACTAATGAGTTTTCTTATAACCTGCTATTTGATTATATTTTATTTTCTCATTATGTTTTCCTTATTTATAATAAAGTCTCAAGTTGTGAGATATGAGATTTTTGGCATTATAAAAATAATGTCTATTTTCAAAGTTAGCCTAGAAGGTATGGTATTAGATCAAGGTTCAACTCTGAGATGATTGCCACCACAATCTCTATTGTAGTTATTTTGTTTATTCAAATAAAAAGCATGAAATATTTTCAATTTCAGATACTATTTACTAGATTTAATTTCCAACAAAAGGTTTGTTTTACCATCAGTTTTAGAATACTATGCTTGTGTGAACCTTTCTATGCAATAATAAGTCTAACTTGTTGATTACAAATACCTCTACTAGTGATACCTAAGTTTGCTACTACCATGACAACAGATTCAATATGTTGTCAATTTTTGTCCTGAGAATGAAGATGATCAAGAAGCCTCTATAGTAGTGGTAACTGAACGAGAAAAGTTTGAGGTGCCTGTAATTTGTCATGGATCACGAGGTGGATATAAACCACTACACTCAATTTTCTCTTGCTTCTAATCTTTTCATTAAATATGAATATTTATTATCTTTACATAAAATCTATATACAAATCTATATACAAATATTTATACACATATATATATACATAATATATTGAGAGAAAGGTACTCATCCTCCCCACGCGTAAAGGCCATGTTTATAATGCATAGGTGAAGTACGTTTGCACCCCACATTCCTCTGTAATACCACACCTATGTATTGTTGATGATAGAAAACATGAAATGAGTTTTAATTCTAGAATAAAATTAAATCTAATCAAATCTTAGTAACAACCATATACCACTCATCAAAACTCTTCATGCCGTCTATGCATGACCATTACCTATTACCTAAGATCGTCGGACAAAAAAATAAAAATAAAATCAAATAATAATATGTATTTATATATGTATGTATTTATATGTGTATGTATTCCTATAATGTATGAATACATACATCAATATATGTATGCTTATATATATAACTTGAAACTAATAAACTATCATTTTTGCGATAATTTAAATTAGAATACTTTATTAGATCATATAGAAGTTGATGAAGTTAATATACTCATTTCAAATGACTTAGAACTTACCATTTCCTTCTATTAAGCACAAGGCACATGAACTTGGATTAAGAAAGGTGATACATAATCTGCATCCAAACAATTTGTATTATTTTATGTTTTTCCAGGAAAAGTATTGGTCAGAAAATCATTGTTGGAAGATGGTGATAATAGTAATAATTTAGTACCTTGATATATATATATATATATATATATATATATATATATATATATATATATATATATATATATATATATATATATATATATATATATATATATATTCACTCATTAAAACCCTTGGATAGACGATTCAAAGTTTGTACAATCTACATCCTAAGAGCCTTATGTCACTAGTAAACACGGTGACTTTAATGGACTTGCTTATAAGGAATAAGACCATTCTTACCAACGTACTAATAAGGTTGTTATAAGAGTCATACTTAGGATTTGAATTCCCTCCCTCTTACAATCCATGATAAATATTCAGAGTTTTGAGCATTTCATCAATGAGAGTTTGATATCATTACTTTCATTGCGCCACGTTGCTTGGTTGCTTGTTTTGTGTTAATGCATTACAAATAGTTTAGACTTGATAACAATGGGTCTATTATGTATAAATTGAAACCCTTTGCCTCGGACAAAGAATCCATGGCAATCGTTTGAACTACCCTTTGTCTCGCCTAACTTGTCATTGATCCTCAATCTTCACCAAGGTTGTGACTTTTGCTCCAAAATACAAAAGTCAATATCAATTTAACCCCTAAAGATCGAGGACCTCCAAATTGGCGTTTTGCTATTCTGGGCAGCCTAGATGAATAGGTTAAAAGTAATATTTTTGCCTAAACTATTTAATGGGTGCTCCCTATACTGCAAAGTGTATGTGGTAAAATTTGCAAAGCCAAATTCCAATTTTTGAGTTTTCTACGACAATTCTTGGTTTGCGAGCCAAACTGGGGCAGTTTAAATTTAGTATTTTTTTGAGAATTCTTTTTGGGAATATGTTCATGACCAAATCACTAGTTTAGTTCCAAAAGGCCCCAAGTCACAAAAGGACCAATTTTACAAGGGCAGCCTCCAAAAGTGTCAAAAATAATCTCAACAATGCCCAAAAAAACTTCATAGACAAACTTTGGATGTTATGATCTCTCAAATGGTAAACATCCAACGGTCAATTTTTGAATCAGATACTGAAAATTGGCTTAGGTACAAGATCTCACAGTTGGAAATTGAAGAAAGAATTAAAAATTTGTTTCGCACCCCTTGAAGTGCATAGAGGTAGAGAATTGGAGTTTTGAGGTTTCAAGCTCCCAAAAACACCCAAGGATCTTTAGGGGTTAAGTATAAAAGATATAACCTAAAAACTTTGATAACATAATCTTCCCTTTATTTTTTTACACACTATGAAAAAACAAAAATATTTTTACTATCTTAACCCTTTTATCCTCTATGCTCTTGTAGAATAACCTCTATAAAAGTGCAGAGTGCTAGCGGAAGACCCATTAATTTTTGAGTTTCTAACTTTTGTAATCATATTCTTTTTTAAGAAAAAGTTGCAAGTGTTTGAGTACCTTCGATGATTGCAAGCCACATCAATATTTGTGTATGACTTAAATGATTATAAGACTTTGTCAAGTGGTAGGTAACCCTATAAAATCATTAATTCTAAAGAGAGGCTACTATTTGGGTGTAGTATGCAATTGTAGTGCTTGCTCAAAGTCTACTACTCAAAAAATTCAATGCTTGATGCTCATCAAACTCATAGAATAACTCTTGTAGAATAACCTCTTAAAAAGGTGGACCCTTTTATCCTCTATGCTCTTGTAGAATAATTTCAATTTGGGGGTGTGAAATTGCTACACGCTCACCTAATGTTAGAGTTCTAAGTTGATAAAGGTAACAAAAATTTCCAACAGAAGGAAATCTTGCCCCGTTTGTGTTTGGAGGCTTATAAGAAATAACTACATGGTTTATTGCAAATTTGTAACTGAACTTCCAAAAGTTTTAGAAACTATGTTTTTATTTCCATTGATAGTCAATATTTAGCCTATCCAAGCCCATGATGTATTAAACCCCCAAACGCACATGGCTAAGTTTAGCCCAACAAACATAATTTTAGAAGAATTGTCATAGATGAAAATGAAGGCATGCTTTTTGAATTGTAACCGTACAAACTTGTAAACAACTTATTGTAGACTATGTGGACCAAAAATCGAGTGATGAGGCCTCATAGATTGCAAGATCATGACATATTAGTACGCAAAACAAACCAAAAAATTCCATCATTTTCACTTTGAAGTGAAAATATTACCAACAAACCAATTGCAATAAGAATTTCACCAAATAGAAGGTTGTTCACATACATCCTATATATACCCTTGCACCAAGAAATTTCATCAAAAACAAATATTGGCTCATAAATAGCCTTACAATGGTAATACTAAATGTCAAAAACTTTATAAAGGAAAAGTAGTGCAAATCTAAATCTCTTGCACTCAAATCTATGCCTTACCTTAAATGCCTAGCTTACAAATGGTAAACATCCAACCACTTAAAATTAGATCAATTCTTATAGTTAGGGTTCGATACAATATCTTACGGTTAGAAATTTTCAAAAAGTAAAAAATATGATTCACACATCGTGAGTGTATAGAGGTAGAAAATTGCCATTTTGGGGTCTCAAGCTCCCAAGACAAGAGGAAATTAGGGGTAATAGATACCCTCACTAAGGCTAGGAACTCATTATTGGCTCAAAAATGAATGGCCCTTTTTTGACAAGCCAAAAGCTTCAAAAGAGAATATCACATAATCAGGTATGATAAAAATCAGGTGAACTACCCAAGATTAGAACTTAGAAGACCTTCAAAATGAGATACTTTGTGTCAAATAAAAAGGAAGTTGCAAAAAATCCTCAGAATAAAAGATGGCCAAATATAGAGTTTTCCATAAAACACTTTGTTGTCAATATGCAGTTCACATCCTTGCAAAAGCCTATAATGAAGCCCCTCTGTTGTAAACTAATGAGCCTATCATTTCTTACTTCATGATAAATGATTTTGAAATCAAAAATTTTGGCATCTATATATCGTAAAAGCAAGACTATCTATCTATCTATATATAAAAGAATAGGGTGCCCGTCCCGCGATCCTTCCTACCTACCAAACCTTCCTATGCACCAGACCTTCGTACCCACAAAACCTTCGTACCCACCAAACCTTCCTACCCAACGTACCAACCTAACATCTTACGAATTTACCAACCAACCTATCTACCTGTCTTCTTTCTATTTTTTAGATTATGTAAATTGAAATGAATTGAATTAAAATTATATCCTCAAAAAAAAGAACACGGGCATATAAAATTATTATGGAATGGTATACACGAGATACTTTCTTAAAATAGCATATAAAGTGCTTCTCCGTCGAGACAACGGGTACCTTACTAGTCTATATCTATATGTATATAATGTACGGCGATCCTTCCTACCCAACAACGGACCAACCTACCAACATACAAACCTACCAACCTTCAAACTTACCAACCTACCTACCTACCTTCTTTTATGTTTTTTGGATTATGTATAATATATATATATATATATATATAAAGAATAAAACACATACATATATGAAAATAATAAACATAATATTGTTTGAGGAAATGATAAACACGAAGTAATTTTTAAAAGTACCATATAAAGAACTTCTCTGTTGAGACGAGGGGGACTTACTAGTTGTTGATATTATTACTCAAAAAATCTATAGAGGCCAAAACACATATAGTATAACATGAAATATTAACATTAAACTCAATATTAATATTATTATAATTCTATTGATACTTCATCATTATCCTTTCTATAGTAAAAAATAATACTTTTAAGTATTTTTGGGTTTATGATAAGCTTATCATAGATCACTTTCTTCAAATTGTAAATGTTGACTTGTTTGTTTATGTGGTATGAATGAAGCTATATTGGACCTTCCGGATGAGATCCATTTTCCACAAACGCCATGCAACCTAGTGTATACAAAAAATGTCATGTTACGAAATTTTGGTCAAAGACGAGCGGAGTTTGCATTCGTAGTGAATGGATCTTTTGCGGTCTCTCCTATGTGTGGAATTGTAGAGCCGGAGAACTTTCTAGAAGTTTATGTTCAATTTCGTCCACCTTTGGTTGGAGTTCATGAAGGAGAGCTTATAGTTGCATACAACAATAACATCGAAAGAATGTATTGCAAGTTATATGGCATGGGATTGGAAGTAAGTGCATACTCATACGAATTGAAATTTGTTCTATAAGCTTCATATATGTTCACCTCTTGAGTTATAAAGAAACAATCTTAGTGGAAAAAGCGGAATTTAGAAAAATAATTATTGGGAATTGACATTGTTGCAATATGGTTATGTCCAAATGTCCTTACTCATGTATCGAGTAGAAGTAAGACTTCTAATTGTGCCCTTGTGCAATTTAGTGTAATCAAAAGGAAAGGCAATATAAAGGTCAATTTGTTTTTAAAAAATGTTGGAATCAAAGTTTAATGTGAGGAAGATTGATATAGAGATTTATTTTACATGATAACATCATGGTTGTTGACCTAGGATGAATTATCTTGCATGGATCTAAATTTGAAAGTCCTCAAGACTAGTTTTGTTTCATTAGAATTAGAAACAAATGAAATTTCAGAGGAATAAAACCAACAATATTTCATTGTTATGTTACAATTGCATATGGACTTGAAAGTTTTGTTGAGAACCTAAAGCTTGGATATTGAAGAATCCTAGAATAAGATTCTCACAATTTTTGCTATTTGTACTTCATTACTTAATTGAATTAAGAGATTTGAAAATATTGTAGAGTGTCACGTATGCAATGATTTTAGTAGTCTAGAGAGTTAGATATAGAGGAAATTGTTTCAAGAATTAGATGATAGTTCCTCCTACGGTGTTTAATAGGAACTTGTAAGCCTTTCTTTTATTGAACGAAAAATTCTTAAGCACCATATTTGAAACAAGTTGTTCTGAATTAATTGCGCCTAGATTTTATTACATCACAAGCATGATTTATAAGCAAACATTCACTTATTTCAAACATGTAAGTAACTCTTTGAAGAGGATCCCTCTATGATGTATTTGTAAAATTGGAAACTCAAAAAAATAACCGGTTGGTCATTCCATATTATACAACCCTTTGTAATCTTTAACGTTAAATTCTAATAAAGCTAGACTAGATGTTAAGGGAATCTTAACAAGGGGTAATTTCTTATTTATAATGTGGCATATAAAAAACACTCAACGACATATAGCAAGGAATTATGTTCACAATAATTATTGAAACATCGAGTAGTGTTATTGTTTAGTTGCAAGGTTATAGAGTAATAATTTTGCATTAATATTCATTAACAACTATTTTTATTAAGAATACAATTATTTGTCTTCTAGATGATAATGAATTTCAATAGTTAAATCTAACAACAGTAAACAATGGGCCAGTTGGATGTAGGCTTGTCTGTAGATAGTGCTGTAGCTGTACCTACATATATAGGGCGCAACTCGCAAATGGTAATCCATGTGCAAAACTATTCTCCAGTGGTAGCATACTTTATTTGGGAAAAGTAAGCAATTATTTATTCTCAAAATTCTCATATTTTTCATAATTTAATGTAACAAAAATCGATAATCAAAATTTATACATATATATACATCATGTAAATATTATGCAATTAATATTAAATGTAGTCATTTGAAATGCAAAACTTCTACTACAAACTTTTATGGAATTTAACTCAACGAGAGCGTTGAGAAAAAAGCCCGTCACATCATAAAGGCTTTCAGATGATAAATTGATACAATCTATTACATGTGTATGCTTGCAACTAAAAAGTTACATCATAAAGGCTTTCAGATGATAAATTGATACCATAAATATTATGTGTAGGTTTGCAACTGAAAAAGAAGATGCTGCATATCTTGCACAAGTAGAGGCATCAGACAAAGGACGCCCTCAAGGGGCACATGCATTTTCAAGTGATAAAGGCTTAAACGCTTTAACATCTTTGAAGAGGCCAACTAGTCCATGCGAAATAGATGATAATTTTGAAAAGGTAATGTATATTAAAGTTAGCCTACTAGAATCAACGTATAATACAAAAAATGCATTGTTATATAGTACATTTCTTTTGTCTATTAGTACAATTTTGACAAAATGTAACACTTTGGTTCCCTTGATGCTTATAATTCATAACAAAATATGCAGGCCTTCACATTAAGTCCTGCCAATGGAGAATGTTGGCCAAACAGCCGAACTGAGGTTACAGTCACCTTTACACCTCCACGTGCATTTAAGTAATCTCTGCAATCCTATTTTAGATCCACACTATTTTAGATTTGGTTGTTTTCTCTTAATTGTGCATCAAGCTTTACATAGAAAAGTTGTAGTATATTACATAATTTTCCTAAAACATTTTTTTTTTTTTTAAAAAAATTCTAAGCTAGATGAAAGCGTTGCAACTATTTTGCTACTTATTGATATGTGCAGATATTATTGCAAAGCCTATTGTAAAATTTCAGGAAAATCTGAAAGATTAGCGGTACAACTTGAAGGAAGTGGAATTGGACCTATTACTCAATTTGTACCACATAAACTTGATTTACAAGAACTTTACCTATTTTCATCTTATGATTATGAAGTACAATTAAAGAATCTTGGAGATATGGAGGTGAGTGTATATATTGTAAAAAGAAAAACAAACACTATGTGCTTAGATAGTGATATTTTGACCAAACTTAGAAAACAAAATCTTTTACAACATGTAATACTTATTACCTAAAGGAGTAGAGATTGAATGGTTCAATATTAATTGTAGATCTTTTGAAGTCTTAGATCTTGTTTGTAATGCCTTAACTAACTTAAGTCAAGACTTTCTTTGACTCTCTTAATAATCTAAAATCACGATTTGTTGAATATTACCTAATTCTAATCCACAAATCTTGTATTGAAGGCAAAATTTGAACTTTGTTGCATGGATACAAAGAGTGCACGTTTTAAGTTTAGTCCTACAGAAGGTGTCATTCCAATTAAACAAACACAAATTATTAAAGTAAATTGTTACACACAACTACGAGGAACATTTGAAACAAAGTTTGTATGGAATGTTGAAGGCACCCAATTCAATCCAACTTTGTCTTTTCGGGCTTCAGTTGGCAATCCATTGATATGCATTGATACAAAAGCTATTGACTTTGGTCTTGTTGGATTAGGCTTTGGTTCTCGCTATACAATCAATGTACGCAATTGCAGCCAAGCTGTATTACATTTTAAGTTTTATATTGCACAACAAAATGATTCAAGTGATGGGTTCTTGGTTGCTCCTGAGACTTGTGAAGTTAAACCACAAGTATGTTCACCTACTTATATATTAATTCTTGGATTAATTTGTCTACATCTATATGTATAATAAACTAATGTTTAGTTAAGTTTTTTATTCAAGGATAGACCATTTTGGTTGAAACTTGGTGAAGAGCTCAAAACTAAAATACACGTATATGTACTCTTATTCAGCTTAAACTACAACCAACACCAAATGTTACTATTGTTGATAAGAGCATTTCAAATTCTAGGCCAATGTTGTACAATAGTTCACGTATCATGATTATACATTTGTGGTTTTGGCCCTTGAATTAACAGGTGTCTGAGCCAATAAAAGTAACACTGAACTCTACTAAGGTGCATAAGTATAGAGGATCATTACATGTTTTTCTTTCTGAGATTGAAGAGGTCTACACCGTCATATTGTTATCAGGAGAGGTTGCAATTGCAAAGGTACTAGAGTTAAAAAAAAAACAAATTAATATTATATTAATTGATCCTAGATATATTTCCTATATGTACATAATATCTATGTAAGACTAACACCAACATTTGTACAATGTACACAATTTAATATCAGCTCAAACTTGATAGTGAATATTTAGATTTTGGAACATGCTTCATCCACTATGAATATGTCCGAAGTTGCACTGTAATTAATGAAACTCAAGTTGTGGGGAAGTTTGGTGTCCAATCCGAAGATATACAAACAAACACAATTGCAAAATTGACTCCTTCTCCATTGGAAGGTGCAGTACCTTCTAAAGGATCAACTACTATTGACTACAAGCTTACAACGTCTATTCTTGGAGAAATTTCTTTTGTTACAGCTGTGATATCTTCCCCTGGAGGAGGAACTTATGAAACTAAAATGCCTCTTCGAATTGAAGCATTGTCAATAGGTGAGTGAATCCTTGATTCTTATCAATATCTAAGATAAGTCCAAAAAGGCTAACTACGATTATTCAATTGTTGAGAGATTATTGATGAACTAAAGTATTCGTAAAAACTATTAAAAACCAAATTCTTCGAAGTTAAATATGTATATATATCTTCAACTGAGATTCAATTTCTAGAATAATATTGTCTCTACATAAGAAAAAACAAGGGTTGAGGCAAGCAAATATAGCCCAAAATTTGAGTATAAATTATTTGAAACTTTTTGCCGAATGAGGATTTGTACAAGCTTTGCGAAGGTCCAAATTTTGGTCAGATTGAACACATAGAATAAAAGTTTTAAGCATTTGTGAAATATTCAAGTGAAATGGAGCTTGGGTGAAAAACTTTCTTTAAAATTTTAGGAGGTTCTCATTGAGAAATTCAATACGAAAGGGTCATCTTTAGATTGGTTTTTATTCTATATTAGAGTTAGGCCATACTTTCCTAAGAATTTTTATAATTTATTGAAATGTTATATCTAAATATTATTCCTCTTTTCAAGATTTCTTTTTTTCCCCCTTTCATCTACAATTGGGATTTTAAAGTCGATTCAAAAGTGACATCCTTGTGGAATCAAGAGCTCCAATTTTGTTTTTTATTTTTTAATTTAATTTATTTTCATTTTTATACATGATTGTTTCAAACCATAAAATCTTAAAGCTTAATAGAAATTACATAGAATCTTCCTTTTAAAACTAGTGTATTGAATTTGCACCATTTGTGAGATTATGACAATCAAAGTTGATGCAAACCGTTTTTGAGCCCTATCTTGTGGATACGTTCAACTTTGTGCTAACTATTAGATTTGCATGATGACTTGAGATTTTTGCAAGCATTTCTTCTTTCTACAGGAGCATTATATCTACTATGACTGCTTTCATTGATGCCTCAAATTTAGGACCTTCATCAAAATTTTATTTGACGATTAGGTGCAAGAACACTTTGGCTCTTGAATTAAGCAAAGAAAACTCTTAAATCATCCACATAATTTTTTTGATTTACTTCTATAATAAAGTGAGGTCCACAAGGGGTTGTTTTGATATTAATCACGAATACATTTAACCAAAATTTATATCCTATAAATTAAAGCTTATAGCACATAGTAGAGTTTTCCCATCTCTTTCTAGCAAGATCATTCATGCTTCAAAATTAGTCCAAATATAATGAGCTCATGGAAACTTTAAGATATTCACCAGATTGAGATATCTATCTTCTTCAAGTATCATATTTTGAACATGTAAAAGAAACACTAAGAGGTGCTAATGAATACAAAATTTGACAGAGTCCTTTAAGGTAGGGTTGTCTTCTTCGACACATTTTCGGCAATGTCTATCGAGTTGTCGTGTTTGTCGTGTTTGTCGTGTTCGTCAGGTATCTAGTACGTTAGACAATTCGGATGAAGATATGCTCAAATATCCAAGAATATGTGGGCATATTCTAGAATATTCTAAGTATATCATAGAAATATGGTATATTCTCAAACAAAGAGTCTGTTGTCTGTCTCACATGTCGTGTTTTACGTCGTGTCGAGTTTGTCGCACAAGAAAACCTTGCTTTAAGGGAATATGATTGGCCAATAAGATGTTTTGATTCAAAATTTCTTTGCACTACCTTGAATAAAAGAGAACAAATACAAAGTTTAAGGGTCACCTAATAATAAGGCTCATTTCTAAATCCATGGCCTTAACGAATGTGAGTGCGTAGATTTTCTATTTGGGCCGTGATAGGGGCCTAAGGGCTTAAGATTAAGATTTTGCCTACTTCTCAATCTTATATGGCCAACGGCATAGCAACGCTTATCCAAGATCCAATGTCCAAGGTATATTGAGCTTAATCTGTACTAAACCTACCACCTTTCCTATAATTTTTTATGATTCTTAAACCCTCTTTCTCCTTCACCATCTCTCACTCAAACTCAAAACCTGAAATATATGTTTGCCGTAAACGTTACAATATATCATTATATGAAATTTTTACATTAGCGAAGCTACACTAACATTTTTGATGGCTGCTCCTACCTCAAGCACTACTACTCGGGCATACAATGTCCTTCCACTCACTGCTGCAATTTACGTTACCTGACAAAATTAAACTTAAAGTGTTCTTCATATGCCCCTATCCCTAAAGTGCAATGAAAACATTCTCCTAGCACTGATTCCGCTGGCAATTAGCAGATTGGCAATTAGAAGATAAAACGCAGACACCCCCCTCCGATCCGGAGAAAATAACTATTTTCTCTTCATGCAATGACAACATCCGAAGACGTTTGGGATTGCCTCAAGCAATTTTACATAAACTTAAACAAAGGCACCCAAGTAGCCTACACAAACAACTTTTTCACCTTCAAATGTCCAATTCCGATGGTGGTTTTGAGATTTCAAGCTCTCAAAAACATAAGGAAAGTTAGGGGTTGAGGTTTCTACAAATTAGAAATAATAAATCATTTTTTAAAAAAGTGGAAAACAAGATGGAAATTCCTCACAAATTAAACCAATTAAATGATTACCTAACAATAGTTTAAGAGTTACTACAAAAGTATGAAGTGAGTTTTAGATTGATTCTTAAGTTAACAAATCAATGTCAAAATAAAGTTACTTAGAAATAATAACTCAAAACTACTAGACCACAAGTAAGACTCTCAGATTACACAAGCTAAAAAAGGTGATAAACACAAAGATAAAAGTCATTATTATATGTGTTAGTAAAATATGGTAAACTATGGTAAGATACGAGCCTTACCATATTCCTTATGTATTAGAAAAAAAAAATACCATTGTACAATCACGTATTCGTATATCATGCCGAGAGTTTTTTTCTACATGATCTATAGCTCTATTCTTTATAGAATTTTGGGTCAAGGTGCTCAACATGATCATTAGTGTGGCAAAGGATTATTCAATGTTTATAGTGCAAAATTGCTTCCACAAGGTGATCAAGGCCCTATGCATGACGTTAAAAAACTTTCAATGTAAACATCAATGATGCAAATTGTGCAACTTATATAGTCAAATGAAACAAGATTTTCCCACACATTCATGTACAAATGAATATCAAGATCCTATAGCCAAATATGTTACCAAAGACATGAAGGAGTTGAAGGTCTATGATCTTTTTAACCCCGAACCATCCTCAAAAGCCAAACGAGCTTCCAACACATTGGAAAAAGGTGTTAAAATCAATATTTTTGCATAAGATTCTTACAAGGAACTTCCTATACTACAAGGTGAGTGTGGAGAAAATTGCAATGTCAAAATTCAATTTTAGAGTTTTTTGACAAAATTTTTGGTTTTCACACCCTAGGCAACTAGGCAAGCACAAACACTTTTCATGTTAAGGGTCCTTTCGAATTTTATTTTATTTGTGTAGAATGTTCATAACCACATTTCTAATCAGTAATCATTCATAATCTTTATTTCTTAGAAGAAAAAATTCAAGTGTGTTCCTTACAAAACCCCCTAGATTCAAATTATCACAAATATCTTAACAATATTATATCTAAATATCTAACCGTATGACAGTTCCATCTTCTATGAAGACAACATACTTCGACTCAAACAAATTCTGCTTTAGTCAAAAGAAATTTATGACACATAGTACAATAACACATTATTTTATTTATCATGGTTGAGAGTTTGGGAATAGAGTCTTAGGCACATTAGTATACTTATTCATAGCATGACTTATATCAACCACTAAATGCCCATGTGCCCAAACTTGGGTCACCATATTCTTATCGTGTATTGTACTCATCCAACAAATATAGAATTGAAAGCTTTCAAAATCTATTCTTGTGGAAACCAACTTATAGTGAAGTTAGAAGTCCAATATTAGACTGATTTTTTTTCAATATTTCTCACAAATCTTTTTTTGTCTACACTATGAATGGTTCATTCGATGTATTTATCAAACATATTTTATTCAACTATCGACATCTAAAATATGAGAAATGCATTTATTATCTTCCTAACATCACTTTCTATCATTATTTTATTAATTGGTGCTAGATTTGTTTTTAGCACTGAAAGACACTTCTTTTGATTTGGAGACTCTAATACTAAATTGAAGTAGTCAAATAAATTAAACATTGTATACTAATGATCTTAATAACTCTACATCAAAACTATATCAAGCTTGTAATAGTCCCAAATAATATTTGCTAGATAGATGCACTTAGAGTATTTTCAAGTAAAGTCAAGAAAAGAAGGTGAACACTCACACAAACATTGAGATATTTTTGCTTCACATGACATCAAAATCTAGTGTAGTTAACATTGCCAAAAAACCTTCGGATTCAACCAATGACCTTAATTTTAATATATAATAACTATTATAAGTGAAAACCTTAACTTACATTCTGTGATTTTTTAGGCCCTATATTAAGGTTAGAACCAGAAGGTTGGGATGCTCCACCAAAACCACGAGTAGGACAAGATCACATTGAAGATGAAAAGTCATGGTCACCAGTTTTAGACTTTGGTAGAATTCCAGTTCTTGAAAAAAGGATGAGAAGCTTTATCCTTAGGAACATGTGTTGTATTCCAGCACAAGTTACTTTATCAAACAAAGTCTACGTATTTAAAATCAGTCACTCTAAGGCTACAATTGCACCGTTTGGCCACATTGAAATTGAAGTAAGTGCATCATTTGAAATTCAATACACTATAAGGAGAAAAGATTCATATTTCCACATATACCTACATATTTAAATCTTTTCTTTTTTATATTACAGTATGTCCAAATATATTAACAAAATTAAAAAAAAAAAAAAAAAAAAAAAAAAAATCATTTTGAATCACTAAATTTAATAAACTTATAATTGATATTTGAAAATGTCAGGTAATAGCTTGCCTTGATGACACAAAAAAATTTACAGATAAGATAAACATCACAGCTGAAGGAGGACAATATTCTGTAAATTTAATTGCAAGTGGGCAAGGCTCTACACTAACATCTGATGCTTTAGCAAATGGAAGTTTACACTTTGGTACACAACTAAGTCATAGTGTCATTACAAAGCCTTTTGAGATTTGTAACGAAGGAAGATATGTGCAAATTGTCACATGGGATATGGACAATGAAATGAAGAAGTCTCAACGCCACGTGTTTGCATTTGCACCATTAAAAATGGCAATACCTCCTCATACATCATTTAGTTTCACATGCACAGGTAATATTTGGAAGTAAATTATGCTTCACTAAATCACGTTTAATCATATTCATGATAGAATGATTATGTTTTACAAAGATTAAAATTATGTTTTATTGGAAATACTCTCTCACTCTCTCTCTATATATATATATTCAGTTAAAATCAAATCCGCACGTAATTATCTCATGCAAATTTCTACCAAAAGATTTAAGTTTATTAGAGTATAATAGACATTTGGACATACAAACCATATATATTTGCGCATTCAATACAAATTTATAGCTTCAAAAATATCATTAGGAAAGAATTTATAACTCAAAAATAAAATTTGGTCAATGTAAGATATAAATGTCCATAAATGTCCAAATTCTAAATACAAGTTACTAACATATAACTTTTTCATTAGGAACCTTTCAAGCAACCGGTTATTTCAAAGAAGTGTTTTTGTGTCGTGTAGTTGTTGGTAAACAAAGAGAGCAAGTGTATACTATGGAAGTTGATGTAGATGTAGTTGGAACTAAGATGTTGTTCTCAAAGCGAGAGATAAAATTTATACAGTTGAATGATGGAAAGGCACATCCAACTACTATCAATACACAACTTACTTGCCAAAATGTTTTCGTGAAGCCATTACTCATGAAATTTCTAGTCAAACCACCATTTGGATGCAACAAAGTTGAAGCAAAATTAGATCCTACAGAATGCCTTACACTAGACTTGTCATTTGACTGGCAAACTCCAGTTGTAAAAAAAAGCACCGTAATCACAAGCAAATTTGAAGTTGTCTACTCAGATACCGTTCATCGTGACACTCTTGATATGATTGGAGAAGTACATTTCCCTAACTTAAAATTATCAACAGACAAACTCAATTTTGAGTGAGTATATTCTTAATATGGTCATACATAGCGTGCTTTTATTTATGTAATAGCAATCTTAAAGGTTTAGCAATCAAATTGCAAAATTGGCTCTACTTAAATGCTTTTTGTAAACCTATTCAGAGAATGATATATTGTTTTGACTAATTATTATAAATTTTATTGGATAAGATATCTATTTAATAAATTTCGTACTATATTATTCATAAACTCATAGTAAATACAAACGTCTAACTTGAATTTACATGTATTAAGATTATGAATCATATGATTGGGAATAGGGCGGTGATAGAGCACACATGTAAGAGATTACAAATGACGGTAAAAAATCCTAGTGCAATGCAAGTTAAATATACATGGGCATTTTATGAACATGATCCAAGGAAAGATGTAAAAGTCTCTTTAGAAGCTAGGAAGAAATCAAAAGGCCTCAAAATTCCTATAAATGAAATTTTTGATATCCTTCCTATTCGTGCTATTTTAGATCCAGGTGAACATGAAATAGTAGAAGCTTCATTTTATGCGTATCCGGGATACACAGTACAAGCTACAGCAGTGTGCAGGGTATACTATTATTCTTATAGTACGCATTATTTTGTTACGGACAACGCTTGGATAAGATCAACGTTTTTGTTTGTCCGAAAACGTTTATCTAATCCAAGTACAACTGTAATAGTAAATTTTAACAAAAATTGGTGAAAATCCAACTAAATAAAATATCTTAGGTTTTAAGTGAATAGACACATAGTAAGGATAGATATATAATTTTCTTAGAGAATCATAAAAATAGATTTAATTGGTATATAGTACTTTATAAGATTTAAACATCTTATATAGGAAATATATGAAGTATAGGCTTATAAGTTGACTTCAGTTGGAATCAAATCAAACAACTATAATTGTGACTTTCATGCAACTCTTTCTATAATCTAAATTTTTTTGACATGCTAGTGACAAATTTAACAAATTCTTACTATAGAACAATTCCAGAATTTTGTAGGTGGAAAATGGTCCGGAATATTTTGTTTCTTTGATAGCAGAATCATCTATCATCAAATATAGTATTAATCATACCACCTTAGATATTGGGAAAAGATTATATAATAAGATGACATTTGATAAGAATCTTGTTTTAAGAAATAACGGAAAAATACATTATGATTTTGAAGTCGACTTAAGTCCGATTGTACGCAAACAAACGATTCGTATAAGCCCCATGATTGGGCACTTGCGAGAAAGTACAAGACAAAGGTTCAATTGTCGTGTCATTCCAAGTGAGTCATTATTATGTATACTACTATAGTCTTGCAATTATTAATTTTGAGCAAGGATTGATTTAGCATCTAATAAATGACGTTTTCTAAAAGGATACAATCTTGTACTATATAGAATTTATAGAACTTTTGATAAGATTCATGCTATTTGATATGAATTAAATAAATATAAATAGTAAAACTTTAAAATGATTCTATATTATTGCTTTTTGTGTAGATGGGGCTCAAGAATCAAACCATAATAGCATATTGATAATTTACATAAAAATAAAAATACTAAAAATAATGATAAATCAACTTCTAATTTGGCTTTACATCAGGTATGCCATTAAAATTTAAGGAAACATTTCTTCTTCAAGTTGCATATTTTTTACCACACACAATTACAGTAATTGGAGATGGTTCTTATCCAAGTATATGGATTGATGCTGCTCGAGTACGAAATCGTCAATTTTTTAAGTACGTGGAACAAGCTCGACAAATTGTCCTCCAAAAATGGTTAGATGATATGCTTGCTAACTTAAAAAGGAAAAAACGACCTGAATCTTTTAAATCGGAAGGGGTAGGAGATGATTCAGAAGGTGAATTAGTAGATGAGAGTTCAGGAAGTTCTGAAGATGAAGATGATGGTAACACATTGCTAAAGTCAAGAAGAGATACAACCAAGATGTTGGAACGAGTTGAAGTGGTTGACCAAGATGAATTAGATCGTTTAGCAAGGGAGGCTAAAGAAAAAGGTGATCGTGATCTTGCTTCTTGTCATCACCATTTCCATCGCAAATCTAGATCTCCATTAACTGGAAAACTTTCTCCAATGGCTTCTGAAAAAGGTAAGAAATTAGCATGGAATCGACCAAGTTTTTTAGATAGGCGAAAACTAAAGCTTGAAGATGAAGAACGTCAATACCAAGCTAGCCGTTCAAAAAAAGATTATGCTTGTGGACATGCATATCACCAGAAAGAGAGGGACTTTCTAACCGGTATAGAATAAATATCTCGTTTTTGTAAATAAAGGTTATCAACAATGAATCAATTGATGATCTGATTAGTCTTGTGAATCATATTTGAGTTTCTATATTATTATCTAAGTCTACAAATGATATTTTTCTACTTTGTAGGTCCTCATTCTAAAATGGCAAAAGAAAAATTTAAAGGACTTCCATGGCACAGGGAAAGTTTTATGGCTAGAGCTGAAGAAAGACGAGTAGCAAAATTGTATGGACGTCCTGTTCCACCGCATCGCAAAACTATCATTTACAAACCATCTATTATTACATTTTTGCCCGAACTAGACTATACTTCTGAAGAAAGTAGTGAATCAGAAGATTATTTTGAGGTACAATATCTCATTATAAGTATATATTGATGAAATAAATCTATATTATTTCAAAACACTTATATAAAACACTTATTTTGATATATATCATAGTATAATTTCATAACAAATGAAATTATGTTATATTTTAGAAGACTATCATGAAATATATCATTTCATTACAGTTATGGTTATAAGGTATAAAAGATTCCAATACAACAATTACTATGAATTTTTGATGTGAATAATAGATTTTACATTGTATAATCTTTTTTAACATAACATTCAAAAATAGGATATTGAGGACGATTTAGATATAAAACAAATGATTGAAGATATAGATGCTGAAGTTGATAAACTAATAGTCTTAGAGGGATTCCATGAACCACTGCCGTATGTACCCTTTTTTAATTTAAGAGATGATGAAGATTTATCTTCAGACGAAGAAGAAGAAGTTGAGGATCTTCTTTGCAAACATCATCTCCACCGAAAATCACGGTCACCATTAACAGGAAAGTTTTCACCAATGGGTCTCGAACTTTCTACAGGGAAAGGCTTACATTGGCTTCGACAAAGTTTTATTGATAAAAGTGAAAAGACAAGAGTGGAAAAACTTTACAAACTTCGGAAGTCTATAGTACGAAGAGAAACCTTGGCAAAGGAAGCTGCAACAAGAAAGAAACCATCTTTCTTTATGATACATAGGGAGTCATCTTTAATAAATCTTAGTCAAACCATAGATGCAATAGAAGGAGAAAACACAAATAAGCATCTTGATGATGATATTGATGAATTAAATAAAGAAGATACAATTGCTCATTTAGATGAAGATGGCCATGATCATGGAGACGGCCATGATCATGCAAGCCATGAAGAGCTTGATGATAAAATCATAAATCCCAAGAAATCTATTGATACAATCAATGTAGATTTTAAACCAAAAGAAACACCTGACATTAATATTCAAAAATTAACATGTAATCAATTTGAGTTGGATTTTGAGAATGTGCTTGTGGGTGATAAAAAAGAATTAACGTTGATGTTATATAATGGTGCAAATTTTCCTGTCATATTTAAAATTGACAAGACAAGAGCAAATTCAAAAGGGTTCAATATTCAACCAGACATAATATTGGTTATGCCGGGAGAACCTAATAATGATAAAGCCACAAAACTTCACATTACATTTCAAAACATGATGCCAAAGTTGCCCCTTGGACCGGTTCATGTATGGGTGCAAATGAATGTGAAAGAGGTATATATAATTTGTTTGCAGTTTTTTCTTTGAGTAAAAAATTATAATGTATTTGAGGTGATTAAACGACTTGTGTGTATATGATTGATATGGTTTATATTTGTGAAGTTGATATTATTGTACAAGAATCTCTAAAAAAATATGTTGAAGCTTGCATGTACAAATAGATATTTAATAGGCATATTTTTTCAGGGTCCTATGACAATGCTTTTGTTGAAAGCAAACGTTACTTTACCTCAACTTCATATATCTCATGAATATATTGATTTTGGCACTATACAAGTTTCACGTTGTAAGGTGAATCATTGATATTATGAGATTATAAATAAGTTCAATATTTATTGCGATATACTTATTTCACACTTGTCTAGTTTTAACTACACTTCCGACTATATTAGAATACATAAAGACAAGGAGATTCTCATAAAACTTTTACAAAACATATATATAGTCTATAATATCACCACTTTTTATGATATGAAATTGTTTGAATTCCCCAAACATCATTAAGCTAACTATCATTTACTTTGAACTCTTAGAGGGATTACCTCCATAATTCTTCAAAAAAATAATATCAAAAAGAAATCTTGAGAGTCTCCCAAGTTATGTGATTTTTTAGTCTTTAAAGATTATTGCAACCCAATTTTGGCATTTAGGGGTTTAAGTTACCTTAGTTGGAATATCAAATCTTATGTTCTCCTTTACAAAATTTGGGTGGACATAGAGAGATGCATAACTTTCCAAAAAGACTTGTAGTGTAAGTATTATTTATTTTCTTTTTTGTAGGGCCTAAGTGGAACAACCAAATAATTCTATCTTATAGGTGTTTTATCTTTGAGTTTTTTGGAAGTACATTGGAAATCAACTTCCTCAATATATTGCCCGTATATCAAAATTGTAATATCCATACGTTCAAAAAGAGTAGACTTCACAGTTTGCCCTTGTAGCCTTAAGTGAAATTCTAGTTTGAACATTATGATCTCACATATACAAATTAACTAACAATTCAATTTTCCACATCTCAACACGAAACAAGCACCATATTTTAAGAGATAATTTATTTCTTGAGTTTGTAGAACATATTAAATCAAGCTAAACCTCGCATTTTGTTGTTTACAAACTATGACTTAATCAAACATAGAACTATATGTTTATAGGTAATACATATATGTACATACATACATAAATCATTATTCTAATGGTTTTGGGTAATAATTCTATGACATGCAGGTGTGGTATGTGAGGCTAAAAAATGTGGGAGAAGCCATTGTTGATTGGACAATTGAAAAACCTAATCCTGAACACACTAATCTAAATGTAGGTTTATTGCGAGATTGGCCATACTTTAAGCTCATACCATCGAGAGCAATTCTGCAACCAGATGAAACTATTGATGTTGAGGTGATGATTTTTTTGTTCTTGGGTGTAAAGTTATACCAAAGTGTGTACGTAGCCATATGACTCATTACAAGTGAATACTATAGTTTTTTATGCATCTAACTTAGACATTTAGTTTTTTGATTAAACTACTAAAAGTTTTTTGAAATGAAAATTTCTTTAAATAGGTAAGATTTTCACCAATTTATAGGCCTGGAAAAACTCAATATATGACCGAAATATATCTTCAAATAGACAACAATGTAAAAAAAGAAGTAATACATTGCATGGGACAAAGTAGTTGCCAAATCATTCATATAAAACCATCATATCTAGAATTAGATCCGGTTTTACCAAATGCTGAGTTTTCATCAATAACTCCATTTATCATAAGGAACATTTCAAAAACTCCTATTGAGATATATTCTTTAGACTTTGATAGTCAATATCTTGATGAAGAAAAAATACTAAGAGAGTGCCAAAAATATGATGATGATGGGCTTATGCATTTAACAGTGCGTGAAGCGGGAGAACCATTTTGGGACGATTTGTTGAATGAAGACATTGAAGAAATAGAGCCGTCTCCACCCACTGAAATTGGCCCTCTAATAGTTATATATGGTGCACCATTTTCTGGTAAAACAACCCAAGGAAGACTACTTGCAAAACGATACAAATGTCCACTTGTTGATGTTCAAGATGTGATAACAACAGCAATTGAAGAAGGAACTTTGGTCCTTCCAGAACCAAAAGATGAAGAACAAGACATAGATTCAACTGAAACTGTTGATGGAACCTTTCAATCGTCAAATGACGATGAGAGTTATACAATGTCACTTCAAACTTTATTCAAAGCTTGCTTAGAGCAACCAGGATGCAATAATGGAGTTATTTTTGATGGGCTCAATTCAAATCATATTCCAGTTCTTAGTCTTATAAAAAACATACTTGAATCTATAGGGTTGCATCAAGTAGAAGAGCCAATAATTGTTGACCCTATCGACGAACATACACCTCACAATGAAGAAACACCTCTAAACACAAACACAAAAACTTTATGGAAAGGAGACCGATTGGTTCACTTGGTAAAAATGAGAGCAAGAAAACGAAGACTCTATCATCGATTTTTAGACTTGGAGGACCAACACCATAGCCGTGTGCGAAAATACACTTGGCCACCTCCTAAAAAAGAGAAGAAAAAAGATGTAGAAGAAGAAATTGGAGACGGCGAAACAAATGAAACAACAAATAATGAAGCACAAGTGGATGAAATTCAAGAGGAACATGTTGAAGAATATGTTCCAAAATTTGAAATGATTGATGGTGTCGAGATTGACACCAATTTGTTGATTCCACCTGAAAAATTTAGTATGCCATATCCATGGTATTTGGCATTTCCTACTCCTGAAGAAGTTGATAGATATTATAATACAGAAGAAGAAATATTGAAAGAGTTGGGAGACCCTTTTTCACCTAGTGAAGGAGAAATTCCCGAAAACATGTTGAACTTAACCATTGTTGATAGTATGCAAGACAAAAAACTAATTTATGAAGAAATCATTGCATCGTTACCAATGCCGTGGGACCATGACTTCTATTGTCCTACTCCAAGAATACTTCAAGTTCTAAAAAAGCCGCCAATCCGTAAACTAAATGAAGATCCAAATTTTCCTTTTTCATTTATCACAAAGGAAAATGAAGGAGAGATTTCTCCCATACAAGGTCATACAAATGTTCCTTCAGGTTGTGCTAGAAAAGCAAGATGGGTGATCCCTGCAAACGAATCTATTGAATTGGCTTTGGTATTTTGGTCTACTATTATTGAAGAATTTGAACATAGTTTTAAGTTTGAGATTCTTGGTGGACAAGGATATTCTACTCTAGAGGTTCAAGGTATATGTGACATACCTCGACTTCAACTAAAGCAAGTTTCATTTCCAAGCAGAAAACTTCGAATATCTCCTTGTCATGGAGTGACCCCGAGACATCCTCGTGTTTTGGTTAAAATTCCAAATAAAACTATTGACTTTGGGCCTATTAATACAGCTCCTTTGCCATCCGAGTTTCCAAATATAGCGGATACGGAACATTGTTATCGAATTGACGTTGAAAACACCGGTCAATTTGATCTTCATGTGGAGTTTCAAATTGTAAAAGACGAAGGTGCTAGTCCTTCTCCAATTCCATCGGAACAAAGTATTGCTACAACAACTCCTTCTAAAAAAGGAGCTAAAGGTGCTCCACCTCCAAAAAGTGGTGGTGGTGGTGGTGGAGCGATTCCATTTACTTTACATCCTGCAATACTTGATATCAAACTTGATCAATGTGAAGACTTATGTATATATTCATATCCAGCCATGGTATATTCTTTAAATGAGTTTGTACAATTTAATAACTTAGGGACGCTTTAGATGGGGAGTCAAGCCGAGGATGGGGCTAAAGTAGAGCAAAATTCTCTAAATGTGATCGGTCCATTACTTGTAGTTCCAAAAATGGACCAATAATGTTGAGAGGATTTTTGCTCTTCATCGGCCCCATGTACGGCTTGACTCCTGTGTAAAGCGTTCTCCTTATATGTTCTGAAGCTAAGAAGTATTTTTCGTTAGTATTTTTTTATAATTCCGTAAATAATGATTTCATGAATATTTTGACTTCTATTGTAGAATATGAATTTCGTGTTATTAGTTAATGATATGTAGTGTTATAAATTTGAAATTAGCTTTTTAACAGACAATAAGTTGGCTTTTATCAAATTATGTGTTGAATAAAAAATTAAATATCAAATGATATTGCGCACGTAATTTACTACTCATGTATTCAATATAACATCAAACAATAGGTTTTTCCCAATCATACAATTAACTCTTGACAATGTATAATGAATAGGGTCTACAAGGACTTCAAAGTTATAAATTAATAGGTACTATTCAACATAATCCCACGTTAGTAGAGTACAAAGTTGTGTGCTTTGCCGATACACCTAGGATTGAATTGGATCCTCCGGTACTTTCATTTGGGCGTGTACTCTTAGGTTGCAAGAACTTCAAATCAATCTCAATCAAGTAAGGTTTATTACCAATATAGTATACAAGCTGTATTTATTTTGTATTTCATCAAAAGCATAAATCTCCAATACACGATCAAATCAAACTTTTAACAATGATATTACTTTTTAGATTTGTTATACTTTATAAGTACTATTTTGGTTGATTATCTAATTCTATATATATGCTTATACCTTTTACCAATATTTTCATTGAAAATTTTATTTGAAGTGTATGTAATTCATAGAATTGTTTTGTATAGAAATTTGAGTGAACTCAAAATTTACTGGACAATATTTGCTGCCGATACAATACCACAAGAGTTTGGCATACTTCCGAAAAGCGGAAAAATTAAAGCTAAAGCTACATACAAGATTGGTGTTTACTTCAATGCAATTCAAGAGCAAATATTTGACATAAAAATCGCGTTTCATGTAATTTTGAACTAAGTAACATATTGGATTAAAAATATGTTGGTGTTTATTAGCAAATATAATTTACAGAGAAAATATAAAATAAAATCACCTTCTAATCAACTACAATCTAATAAGTCTAGGTCTCTAGAAATTGCTTACTAAAATGACTTCGCTTGAGTCTTAGTACCTTCATCAAAAAATGAAGATTTGTCCCTTTTCTGAACCTTTAAACGTTGTGGTTTCTTGTTGGTCTCAAAGCATAGTCTTTTTGAAGAGTAAAAATATGTAAGTCACTAGCTTAGAACTCAAATGTACAACCATGTATTTGACTTATTCAATTGTGGATTAAATGTTGAGTCCTAAGCCCTCAAAGAATACAAGATTATCACGTACTAATACTCAAGATGCATTAGGGAATGTTACTAGAAAACCTAGTGCAATCAAAAATCTCCAATTGGAGACAATTGATCTAGCAATCATTAAGTTTTGGCGTCTTAAAGGTTGAGATATTGTAGTAGTATGAGATAGAGATAGAACAAGTTAAGTGTATCATACAAACTTCTATGAGCATGTTTTTGTTATGTGTATTGGTGCTTGGTACTCAGGGTTTGATTTTGCTTCCTTTTGTTGGAAGGTATATTACAAAAATATAATAAGTAGAGTGATATAAACCCCTCCAAGCATGTTCATGTTATGTAATTTGCCTAATGGTATTGAGGGTTGAATTTTGTTTCTTCGAATTGTCAGCTAATCATGCTCAAGCATAGAACGCGTGAAGTAGTGTTGTAAGGTGATCAAAGGGCTGAATATAATGTAGTGTGGTGATCAAAGTGCTCAATAAGATGTTTTGTTTGTACTTGTTTGAAATTGATCGATTTTATTGAAGAGTTATAATCTCATTGTTACATATTGGTGACAGGTCTCGGATAGTAAAGATCCGACTCTTAAAATGGAACAAGAAGTGATTTTACCAACCTCGGCTGAAGCTTATATATTGGATGTAGCTATCTTGTATCCAAGTCGACCAGATGGTTCGGATGGTGATGGTGGACTTGATTTTGGCACAGTACTAGTTTCTGACAACCAATCCAAACAAATCACATTAGAAAATAAAGGAAAGTATAAAGTAGGGTTCAAATTTGTACCATTAACATTGTTGATAAAAGATCTTTTCACTTGCTTGCCAATGGAAGGGGAAATTGCACCAAAAGGGCAAATGAAGGTGAAATGATTAGAACCTTTCTAGTAGATGCTTTTCAATATTTAATTGATAAAATAATATAATGGTGGAACATTTGCAATGCACACTGTCATGCACATCATGCAATACATTTGGCCTCCAATGTCAATGCTTACTATTAAATTTGTTTGTAAAAGGCTCTACACAGAGTGCATTGCAAATGCCTTTAGGAATTTATTATTATCAAATTATTCCATGAAATTTGATGCAATAAATCACATGATTAATTTAGAAGAAAAACTACAGTTAATATTCTAGGGACAAGAAAAATAACCTCCAATTTATTGGTGTTTGAAATATGCTAAGAAAGAAAACATTTATTATAATATATTTAAATAGTCTCATTTGCAATCTAGAAATAGTTCCAAGGATTTTACAATCATAAACTCAAGATTCTTATATTCTACATAAAAACTAATATCAATGAGTGGAACATGATAATTTTTTGAATTGGTTATTATCGTACTTTTTTTCTTTAAAGTATTGTGATTTGAAACTTATAGAAAAAAAATGCAAAATTTTTACCGGTATTAATATTATCAAGTAAATATCTGTGTGATACCACAAAACAATAGTAACACTACTTTATATTTTAGGTTGAAGTACAATTCAATTCCGATAAAAAACTTGTAAGTGAAATAACATTGAAACGATCTAGAGATTTGCAACTCAATCTAATAGAATGTGAAACTAATAAAGTTGAAAAGATTCTTACGGTTTTCTTGGACCTTGTTGCTGTGCATTCAAGATTTTTGATACTACCTCCTCATGGATTACATTTTGGATATATTGTTGCTGGTCGTACATCAGATGAACGGATTGTGAAGATAATAAATAAAGGATTCTTTCCATTTGATTTTACTTTTTCAAGTCCCACTGCACTTGGTTTTTCTAATGTATCTAATAATAAGTCAGATGCTGCATCAATGGTTAGCGGTGCAACAAAAAGAACCTCTAAAACAGCTGCAACAGCAAAATCTACTGGAACTCGTAGAAGTAGTAAAAGTGATAAAAACAAAGGAGGCGGCAAAGGTGGTGGAGGAGGAGGCCCTGCATTGGATATGCAAGGCTTTAATGTAAGCCCTTCTAGTGGAAATATTCTTCCAAATGAAAAAGCTGAAATCAAAATTTTCTTCAAAGGTCCTGTGGAACCATCACTAATTACAGAGCAACTAATGATTAATATTACCAATAAAGATCCAATTAGATATCCAACAGATATTGTATATGAACTATCTGGTGAATCAAAACTTCCGGGCATTACAACAATTCCTGATGTTATTTTTGAAGAACATAGAATTGTTGATAAACTTGAAAACATAGGAATAACTCCTCCGTACGGCATATATTCAAGAGATGATCACATATTTTCATTTGGAGCCTTCATTATTGATTGTGATAGGCCTTTTGATGGTGGACCTCCAAAGATTGCTCCTAGACCATCAGTGAGGTTTACTGGTGATGCTCCCAAACCAAAAGTTATGAATGCACCAATAGGTAGAAAAGTAGAGGCAAATTTTCGTATAGACAATCCTTTCAAAGTACCATGTTTTGTAGATTTTACAATAACACCAACTATGCTTGAAGTCGAGACTCAAGCTCCCTATGAAGACCCATTTGCTATGTTTGTACAGCCAAGTGAACTTGAAATACCTCCTCATGAATTCCGGTAAAATAAAAAAATAAAATCAAAATATTAAATAGTATGTAAATCCAATAATTTTCTTTTTTGCATACAACTGAATGTATTTTCATATAGTTAGTAAATAATATAGTAAGTATAACAAGGCATTCACTATTCAAGATAGCTACCATGTGAAATAACTATAAAATGTACTATGTAGGTATGTATGTTGCGCATTTCAACCTCTCTCAATGCAATGTTATAATGCAATATTTGAAGCCATTGTAAGAGATGGAGGTGATAATATGAAAACAAAGAATTTCAAGTGTCAATTACGAGGAGAGGGAACTTTGCCTCACTTGCAAATTATTGAACCAACTAAGTTATCTCCCTTGGGACTTATATGGTTAGAATTTCCAAAGATGCGAGTAGGAAAAACAATGACAAAATCTTTCCAAGTAATTTACTTGTCATATGTACAATTAAAACATTTTATTGATGTTTTGACAAGATATGGTATTTATAGGATTGTTGGTAGATTTTAAATATCTTGAAGGCATTCGCTTATATCTAAAATATAAGCAATGTATAGATTATCATGTACTTTTTGAATGTATCATCAATCAACAAGTTACTTTCTGATTAATTAATTCAACTATATGCTATTTCTAGGTGCAAAATAAAGGTATTGTTCCTGTTACAACAACCATTGATGTTAAAAATGGAGGAGCTCCTTGGAGTATATTAACTCATCGAAGGGGGATAATTGAAACACCCTTATTGCCTGAACAAACCATGTCTATAAAACCAAAGGGAAAAGAAACCTTCAATGTTACCTTCATTCCTAGTGCAGGAGAAATATATGAAAGAGAAATTAAATTTGACATTCAATACAATCCGTATGCAAGTTTGAGTGTTCTTGTAACCGGTGAAGGTTATTGGGAAGAAGTGGAATGCATAGGGTTACCTGGTAATCGAGAAGATATGATTTGGTTTAATGACGACGGATATGGATTTCCTCGTACACTATCAATAGTTCTTAAAAATAATCTACATGATAAACATTGGCGCTTTGCGTGGCCAGTCATTGAAAAATTCACCTTTTCGCCAGCTTGTGGTCACCTCCATGCAGGTGCATCAAAAACTACATTAGTCACTTTTTTCCCGAAGCAAGCAATGCAAATTGACTTAGAATTTAATGTTTCATTATACAACATTTCATATCCAGAAGAAAAAAGTAACACAATTGAGGATTGGGATTCACCGATTCCCGATATGGCTATGATTGGTTTAGTACCACCTCCTAGTGCAATTGGTGACGGTGGTGGTGATGCAAAAAATGCAAAAGGTGGAGGTAAAGATCCAAAAAAGAAAGAAACAAAAGGTAAGGATCCAAAAGGTGCAGCCGCTAAAGATTCAAAAGGAAAAGGCGGTCCTAAAACCGAAGAGCCTTCACAACCTATTGACGATGGTCAACCTATTGAACCAATGCACGAGGTAGTAGAAGGCTCAAACAAAGCTTTGAGCCTCAAATTACATGCTCTTGTTGATTCCGCAAAATACGAATGTGATTGTAGTGGAATCCATTTCAAAACAACTATGATGTTTCAAACACGTACTCATTCTTTTACCATAAAAAATCTAAGCACGGCTTGTCTTCCGCTTCGATGGAAAATACTCAAAGATGATGGCCACCCGGGAGAAAATGAAATTTATTTTGTTGATTCACCACCGGAAATACAAGCTGGAAATGTAGAAGTCATTACAATAAAATTTGCACCAATAGAAGTTGAAGAATGTACAAGGTTTTTAGTTTGTGATATAGATTATCTTGAAATAGGATACACAAGCATTTGCATACCTCTTACAGGAAATGTAGAGCGACCTTGGTGTCATTTTGATCTTCCAAAAAGTGATTATATCACAGGATTAAGACGGAATGCTGATTTACCGGGACCCAATGGACATGCTGGCCCTTTGGATGACAAAACAAATGTAATTGAGTTTGAATCTTTAGGGGTACATAATAAAAATATAAAAACGTTCATTGCTGTAAATCCTACACATACCACATATAATTTTATATGGGAACAAGTTCCTGATCCTTTACAAGAATGGCATGAAGATGAGCCAGATCGCACGGCTGTTCTTAGATATTTAGCAAATCCTTTTAGGTATATCAACTACTACTTACAAATATCTTGCAATATATATATTTTTGTTTTTTAACAAACAATCTAACTTAGAATTCTTTGTCATACTTGTATTAAAAGAATATCACAACTTTCATCTTAGGTTTGTATTAAAAAAATTGTGTAATTTTCATGTTTATAGATGTGTACAAATAATAAATAATACTTGGAGAATACTAAAAAGTCTATTATATCATAAATGTGATTGCTTAGAAGTTTTTTTTTTTTTAAAAATAAAAAAAATTAAAAAATCTCCAATTTACAATTGAAAGTCAACAAACATGTATCTTGATAAGTTTAGTTCAACACATCTTAAATAACTTAATAGACAAGAACATATATGTTCTTAGATTTCTTGCGATGCACTGATAGAAAGGTGGTTCAAGTAAACTAGCCACTACACCACTCCATAGACCATACTATCAACTTAACCCATAAATGGTTTGACTCATTTGTAGTAAAATGAACACATCCTCAAAAGCATTGTCATAGGTGGAGGTAAAAGTGTGTTATCCAAATCTCAACCGTACAATCTTGTCGTAGACATATTGAACATCATGTGGGTCAAATTTTAAGTCATGAGGCTTCATAGATTGCGAGATCATAATGTATTAATACTCAAAAATGATCACATAATTTCGTCATTTTCACTTTAAAGTGAAAATGCTACCATTAGACTTATTGCAATGAAAAAGTCACCAATTAGAATGTTGTTCACCTTCATCTCAGTAGCATCCTTGAAAAAAAAAAAAACCATGAGAAAAATTTCTTTGTGCAAATTATGGCCCTGCAATGGTGAAAACTGCCCTAAATTTTACAAAGGAAAAAATGTCTAAAACTAGGCTGCTGTCACTGAAATGCATGCCATTAATTCATACTTCATTGTATGGGTCTGAGATTTTTATGACATGAACTAGACTTGATTTGGGACCCAACCCAAGTGATTTCGTCCAAAACGGAGTCCGGATGAAGAAGTTATGGCTCTCCAAAGTTTCTGTCATCCAGAATGTCGATTTTCGACATTCGGCCCGCTTAAGGGTTAATTCACCATGGGTGTAATTCGCCAACACTACTTACAGTGTGGTTTATTTAAATCATTGTTCTACTAGTGATGTAACACACATTTATGACAATGAGAACTCTGATTGTAGTGTCTTTTGTTAATATAGATGTTTATCTAAAAGTGGACTACTTGAAGAAGGAAAAACACACGAAATGGGCTTTGAATATGTACCAAACAAGCATGAATTAGTAGAGTCTTTTTGGACTTTTACGATTCCTGAAGTTGGTCTTCGAGTACCATTCCTTTTGGTTGGTAAAGTTGGAAAACTTGATCTAACACTTGATACCCAAACGATAAATTTTGGCCGAGTGCTAGTGGGTGGACAACAACAACTTATTATTAAGCTAAATAATAATGAAGATTTACCTTTTCCTTTTAAATTTGATAAACAACACTATAAAAGAAAACGCGATACTGGGGTTTATATGAAAGAAATGCAAGGATGGCTTCATGATGAAATATGTATAATACCTGATTTGATATTTGAACCATTTCAAGGTGTTGTTCAAGCAAATGATAGCAAAGAAATAGTAGTGACTTATGCTCCTACATGTGAAGGAAAACAAAATTTCAATATATTATGCCATATCAAACGTTCTCTTCAAATAAATTTGAATGTTAAAGGAGAAGGCTATTCGGTTCATGATAAAATATTCTTAGAAATTATTGAAGACTTTGAGCCATTGCAATTATCTGCTATTGAACCGAATTTGATAAATTTTGGAGAAGTTCTTATAAATGATAGAGTGTTTAAGAAGTTTATATTGACAAATGTAGGCCTATTTTCATTTGAGTTTCTTTGGCTAGTTGGTAAAACTAATGAGGTTGTAGTTTTTCCTTTGGCGGGAGTTATTAATGCTAATGAGAAGCTAGTGTGTGAAATGGCTTATAGTCCAGCCACAGTTGGGCCTATTGTTAATTTTCCTGTAACTTGTAAAGTAAGTGAAAATATATTATTATAATTGAGATTAACATGAATAATATTGATGATAGTTCTAAAGAATTTATTCTCTATATTCTTATATTATCTATTGTAATATTGTTGATCTTTGATTTTATAAAAAATCTTAACAAAATTAATGTAATCTTATATTGTTTTGCGTAACAAAGTAGCTCTTAATATAAAAAATTACTTTGCAACATAGTAGTCCTAGCATATGAAAATATTATATACAAGATGTAAAGATAGTTTGAAACTTGTTCATATAGGTTTTCAAAAGTAATCGTTATAAATTACTATTCAATGGCCTTTGTTATCGCGCAACAATTAGTTTTAGTTGGTATCATTTTGATTTTGGACCAACTTTTCTATTTGTACCTACAAGAGAAGCACCTTCATGCATGCTTTTAGCAACAAACACTGGTGCACAAGTTAATAATGTTGAATGTTTATATAATACGACACCACAATTGGAGGTGCCACCCACAACATGGCAAATGGACGGTGGTGAACAAGATTCACTTATTATCAAATTTATGCCTCGAGAGTTCATTAAATACAATGAGAAAATAAGTTTTCTAATTAATGGACTAGATACAATGAGTGTGTGGGTACACGGTGAGGGAACACCAATGATTGTTGAGCTCGTAGATTCATCTCAAAAACTCATATCATTTGGAGATGTTCACATGGGTGAAACAAAAATCATAAAGGTCAATATGAACTATTGCTTCATATGTATCATAAAAATATTAAGAATATTAGTTTTAGAGTAAGATTCGAAAATACATATTAGCTATAATTCAAATGTCATACCTATTGGTTAGTTGTGAAAATTTTCGTACTTGTAATGTGCAATGTGTAAATATCTACAAGTGGTACATAAATCCAGGTTGCTATCATTAATAAAAGTGAGGCCTTACTACCTATATCATTTGAACCAAGCCGTCAAATGTTGAGTGCAATCGATATTGAACTATTACCATATGATGGTTTGCGTCTGAAACCTCATCATGTAAGAGAGGAACCTTATCTTGATCTATTATTTGATATATTGCTATATTAGACTTGATGCATGCAAAATACTACATGCATAAACATCAAAATTCAGCTTATTATGGAAATTCTTGTTCATTAATAATATCAATGGCTCATAATTGATTCTTATTTGCATCTATATGTATATAAAGTTTAACTATGAGACGTTTCTTGAGAATAATTCATGCTGAAGTATCCAAGCAATTTATATATTGATATATTTGCTATTGCAGATTGGAATATGCGAAGTTATATTTGCTCCAAAACAACGTGTACCAAAATATTTGGAGATTGTACCAATGGACATGTCTGGGGTTGAAATTGTATTATTTTCATTGTCTGGAATGGGTATAGGAACCGACATTATCTTGAATACATATGTATTACACTTTGGCACCATTGTTCTTGGTTCAAAAAAGACTATGCGTATGCAGGTTGATATTCCTTCTATTAGAGAGTGTTTCATATGTTAGAACACTTTTTACTATGTATATAATACATAAAATAGTGTACATCAGTGTTGTGAAGATAAATTGTACTGAATCGCAAACAAAGGATAATTACAAGAAACATAGATTCTACTTACTATTCCGTAATGCTTTAATATTAGACACAAATAGTATTTATTGTGAAATTTTTCTTTGATTTCTTCGAAGTCAATTATTTTCAATAATTACAACTTCATACCTATGGTATGAAATTATTAAATATTTGTAGCTAAAAATAATTTTAAGTTTTGTAGGTCGAAAATGTTGGCGAACTTGGTTCTTTATTCACTTGGGATACTGAGACTTGGGTATCAGATTTAACATTTTATCCACCAGATGGATTTTTAGGCCCACATCAAGTTGCAAACATTGATGTCACATTCCATCCATCGTCAGTATTATATGATATACGATTAGAAAGAATTGGATGCACTATTGTTGGTGGTCAAACATTATTTCTCACCGTAACAGGAGCATGCATTGAGAAGGATCTTCCAGAAAATTACAATTTTGAATGCCCCGTTCGGAGTTCTATAGCTAAGACTATTCCTATTGTAAACACAACCAACAAACCTTGGTATCTATACCCAAAAATAATCCACAAGTTTTTCAGTGGACTTGGATATGTAACAGTACCTCCAGGTGAGACCATCGATTATGAAGTTTTATATAAACCAATGACAATGACAGGAGCACCAAAGGAGCCACAACACGAGGGCTCAATTCTCTTTTCTCTTCCGGATGGAAGTGCTCTATTCTATGGATTAATCGGAATTGCACTTGCTCCATTACCCGAGGGAGTCTTTACATATGAAGCAAAGTCTCGAGAAAAAATGAACGTAGTAATAACAATTTTGAATTGGATGAAATTAGCCCAACAAATGAGGCTTATTGTTAGCGTTCCTCTTGAGCCGGGATATGCTCCTCCAACGACATTAGAAGGCCCTCCTATAGTTGATGTTGCCGGACTAGCTACAAGAGATGTGACGCTATGGTTTATGGCTCATAAACCTGGAGTCTGTCCAGCTAAAGTCAAGTTCTTCAATGACAAAACTCGAGAGTATACTTGGTTTGATCTTACATTCAATGTAAGAGATGCCGATATATGTGCAACAATCCCATTCCGCACCATTACAAGAGAACTTCGTGTTCATACACTTCATTTCACGAATCCACTCGACATATTGTTGACTTTTGTAATTAAGTGCACTGACCCCGAGGTACAAACTAATTCTTTTATGTTACTCCTTAAATATCACTTCTCAAAAATTATTATTGTAGTGGTTCTTGTTTATACAAAAAGCTTTCACTTGATTATAACATAAATACTCATTTCTCCAGGTACGAGTTCCAAGCAATTTGGAAATTCAACCATATGAGACGGGTGCAATTGATATTGCAGTTCGTCTTATTTTGGTATGCGATAGAACATCCATTTTGACACTATCAAGTGAGATATTAGGCGATTATGCGTATGCACTTTTGCTTCAAGCGGTTCAAGCTGGACCCGAACCACCGTTGTACTTCGATGTCAATCTCGGGAACAGGCACTCGCAAAAATTCCAATTTGTTCATTACCTCGCCGCAAAAATTCAATACACATGTGTTTTGGCTCCGGAAGCAATCGCAGCGGGATTCATTCTCGAAAAACCAACTGCAGATGCCAATCTCGCTGACCTTGATGGGTTAACGGTAGAAGTGCCTGTAATATATGAACCATGGGCAGTAACCCATGATATTAGTGGCATGATGACCGTCTCGAATCCGGTGGGTGGTACATATACTGTAAAGTTGTATGGAAACTGCCATAATCCTATTCCTCAAGGCCCCATAATTTGCTTGGGTGGTAAAGGAAACGTAAATTTTAGAAATGTTTTCAACGATCCCGTTGAATATGTATATATAGTGGATAATCTCTCTTTTACTGTGAGTAAAGGAGAAAAAATGACACCAAAAAAACCAACTAAAATTGGAGTCACTTACAAAGCTATGCCCGGCAATCCTTCTAATGGAAAGCTCATGGTTACTTGTCCAACCTACGGACCTTGGGTTTGGATTTTCTACTTACAAGGTGTTTAGTCATGGGGTTGTTGTTCTAGATTCTCCGTGTTGCGAAAGTTTCCGACATATAAGTGGTATAGGAATCTCAATCTTGCATTATTCTTTGTATATGTATATGTAACCATAGTAAATGTTCGTCAATGTTTTGTTTGCTTGTTGATAGTAAGTATGTAGGTGATGAGGAATAAAAGTTGACTTTTGATATATTCTTTAAAAGTATAATCCTAGAAATGATAAGAATGTATGATACATGATAATAGTACATAAAAACTATAAGATTTTCATTTTTTCGTTTTTACAGGCAATACAAGAATGAAATTTTATGTCAAGTGAGAAATCAATAGCCTACTTTCATTGATTCACCAATCTTTTGAAAATTTGATAATGGAGAAAGCAAGGTGACGAACTTCTTTTCAGTTGTGCTTTGTGCACAATTGCAAAATATATATGTGGAATTCACTACAAACAAAAACTTGCAAGTTTCTTAGATTCCTCTCGTTGTTGTACATTATAAGTGCTTTTGTAAGGAAATATGATACATGTCATCTTGGAAATTGTTCAAGTGATGTGGTCTTGTCAAAATATTTTGTGGAAATTAGATTTTGACGCCAACTTGTTAAGATTGTTGAAGATAGGTGGAATGTAGGTTTGGAAGAGGATTTGGTAGGGGTTCATATAGTTTGAGTTTTGATTTGTATAGATGGTGGCTTTTGTGCATATATTGGTGCTACAAATATTGCAAATAATGGGAGTCTAGTTTACGATTTTTGTACAACTAGTTTCATGCATTTTGCAATTTTTCTAAGAACCTTAATCTTAGATTAGCCCAGATAACTAAACTGGTTCATATTTACTATGTTTCATGATATCAATTCAATAAATAGGTTTCGAACAATAAAACATGCCCTATGTTTTATGGAGCAAATTTTTTTTTTGAAAAGAGCAAAATACCATAAAATTATATGATTTTAGATTACAATATAACACTTGCTCTTGAAACTAAATTCAACTCAATGAAGTTTGTCAATATTGAACTTTGGATAAAGAATTGATGGCACTTCAAAGTTTTAGGTATTCATGGTAGGATAACATAATTTGGGTTTCAAAACTCCTACAAACACAAGAATTTTTAGGGGTCAAGGTTTAATAAATCATAAAAAATATCATGTGTCCAAAAAGAACACACACACAACATATGGTACCCCATGAAATAATAAGACTCTCTTTTCAATCACTATGCCCATGAAGAGTGTAGCCGTTCTTGTGTTGTGATCTTGGTTACACCACCACCCTACATTTCTCTGATGAGAGCATGTACTCTTTCGTTTGCAATGAAATCTATTTTCATTTGTGCCAAAAAAGAAAAAGAAAACTTCAAAATTTCAAGACAATAATGATGTTTGACGTTTAGGAAAGAAAGTAATCTTGACACCCATGATTTATTGACACTATTAGCAATAAATTTACTTGCACTCTAAATAGACATGCATTTTCCAAGCTCAACTATTAAGATCTCTTTCCGCGTAGTATCAAAACAAGAGAAACCAATACAAAGCTTGGGGCGGCAGTTTTCAACACACTGATCTTTGATGACTCAACTATACAATAAAATTAACCTTATTAAAATTCACCTAACATTTAAGCCCAAATTTCATCCTCATGTTCATCCTCATTTTTATCCAAGAGTTTCACTCATCCCAAGAGGAGCATAAGTTTTGGTAATGCAAACAAGCATTGATCGAGTGTGGGGCTTACGAACTTTATAGTAGTTCACGTCAAATGTGACAAGGAATTTGAGGGTCCCTTTACACTTGGACAAAGAGCCATGACCAAGAAAATTTAAATCATTCTCATAGTCAATGGCCAAGAGCCGTGACCATGCTAAATCAATGATGGAATTTTGAGTGACTTGGTCACTCTCGTAGTGTAAAGTGTTTTTTTTTTTTTGAATCAATTAATGTATCAATTAATTGCGAAGTGTAAAGTGAATTTGGAGTGGGGACAAGTTTAAGCTCAATTCTCTAATATAAATCCTCATTATTCTCTCTCTTACCCTCCCCTTTTTCCTCCTTTCTTTTAAATAATAGAACTCTAGCCAATCAATGAATTTTGAGCCACATGGTCTTCTTGATTGTAGTTGAATTTTCTTCTCTTCAACTCAACTGTAATCAAGGAGACATTAAATGAAAACATTATCCACAATGCAAAATTTAGCATACTCCGGAGACCTCAAAATTAGTAGTCATTCTCCTTCTTTTAAGGTAGTGTAAAGTCAAATGGGACCAAGAGCACTTTAATCTCCAATCACAAATTTTAGAAGGCCATATTCAATCTTCATGATCCGTAGTGTAAAGCGACCCAGAGTAGAGATTGTCGATTATAATGAGGATGAGCGCCCAAATTCCAAACAGTTCCTCCACCTGCCTGTGTGTAACAGCTGATTGAAGGCCCGGCCACTTTATTACTTTCAGCAGCACTTGCTTTTACTGGTGGTGGACATGCCTTAAAATGGCGACCTACGCGGTTCTATTTGTGGCTTGTGCACTTTGTAGGATATAAAGTAGAAGGCATCAGTTTTGTTTCACATTTCTCGCATATGAGCTTGATTCATCTGACTGACTAATTTGTGATTTTTAGAAACAGAAGTGGTTTTTGTGTAATCTTGGAACTGCATACCTTTGTCTGTCCAACAGAGGAATCAGGAAGGTCGATAAAAGGTTTCAGCATCGGAGCTACAATTCATTAAACTTCATTAAGGTTATCATAAGCGTCAGACAGAATTCACACTCCGAGATAATAAAACATCAATTCATGAAGTAGAACAGGATGCAAATGCAGCAGTGGGAAGCTCATTCAACAACTCAGGTCAGGAGAAGAAGAATTCTCCAATGCTGCAAGCCCATACTCAAAATCTGCTTCGAGAATCAAGATTCAAGTGCATAAACTAGTCTCCGAGACCTATTCAGAATCGTGCTAGGGTTTAAGAACGAGTTCTACGAGGCCACCGACAAGCTTTTCACATGATTGTAGCAGAAACGGTCGAAGTAATTCTGGTATACAATATTAACTTTCAGTAGAAATCATGACTGTACTGTAGAATTTCAAACTTGTATGTAAACTTCTGACGATGCTACGCAATGAAATTGTGAAGCTTATCCAGCAGAGGGATTTTCCACTGACCATAGCACATCCCAATCCACCTCCACTTACAACATTGATGTGTCGGAAATGGGTGCCTGCAACATATACTCTACGCTAATGGCCTGACATGCGGTTCTGCTATTTCTACTCACATGCTAGGGCATATATAACAACTCCTGTAGTCTTCAAGAGGAAGGAGGTTAGGGCTCATACTGCGCTTCAAGAAGAAGTCTATAATCCCACAAGTCCCTCTGAATAGCTTTGAAGGTAGGTCGATTTGTGGGATCGGCTGTCCAACACTTTCTCACCAGGGCACTCAAACGTCCGGGACAATTTGCTGGCTCATACTGCGCTTCAAGAAGAAGTCTATAATCCCACAAGTCCCTCTGAATAGCTTTGAAGGTAGGTCGATTTGTGGGACCAGCTGCCCAACACTTTGTCATCAGATCACTCAAACTTCCCGGACAATTTGCTGGTATTACGGGTCGTACTCCTCTTCTTAGTCGATTAAAGTTTTCCTTCGAGTCCCCGAACTTGAACCGTGCGGTAGCAAGAGGTTTGAAACCTGTAATGACTTCAAAGCACAACATTCCGAAGCTATATATATCTGCACTCCATGTATAATCACCAGAATCTCGAACCTCGGGAGCCATGTATTGGGGTGTTCCTGATGGATATGTGTGGTCTCCTGGCTCCGAAACCCAAAATTTAGAGTTCCCAAAATCTGTTACTTTCACTATGTAGCACCCATCCTTCTTGCTCACCAGACAATTGCCAGGTTTTAGATCTCGATGCATAACTTGATGCTTGTGAGAATGAATCATGGCTTCCACAATCTGCATCAAAATGTCTAGTGTGGTAGACAAGGAAAACACTCCTCCAAAATCAGATTGCCTTGATTGTTGAAGCTTCATGTTTTTACTTATCAGATGATCTAGATCCTCCTCCATCAGCTCCATCACAAGAAACGCTACTTGCTGGTCTTGTTGAGTTGCACATCCAAAAAAGTCCACAACGTTTGGATGATGTAGTGTCACCATGAATTCTACTTCCTTTTTGAGTTCTTTGAAAATACCTTCACATTCGGCATCTTCCCTTTCTCTTGAAGTACCGTCAGGGAGCTTGAATGTGGCAATTGCCACTGCTAGTCCCAACCACTTGCCCTTGTGGACTTCCTTAAAACCTCCCTTTGCTATACGCTTTTCCAAACGAAGATCTAAATGATTAATGTCAAAATTTGGGTTTCGACACCGATTCTCAATAGTTGCTGCAAACTTTACATGCACTGAATTGCACCATAACCAGTCTGCCAAAGAGATAAAGAACTTGTCCTTGAGGAGTGGACCGTTCTTCAGGTCGCCTACGAGCTTTTTGTGATCAAGGATCTCTCTATCTCCATCTCCTCGCAACAATTCCATTGCATCGTTTGCATCTCCATCTTCAGGCTGGTTTCCTCGGAGGATGTATCTGTCTCTCTCATCATCCCACTTGAAACGTTGAGTACCAACCTCGCCCAATGCATATAGGACCATGTCAAAACTCCAGCCGAGCTCACGGATGACGAGAGCAAACTTGGATCCCGAGTAGTTCTCCATGTTATGAGGATCCGGAGGTGGCAGAGAGAGAACAAGAGCAGCCCTTCTCCAATCCTTTTGGCCACAACCCTTCAATAACTTCTGTGCTGACAGCAAAGCACGAAGTAGATTATTCATAGAGATTTCAAATTGCTGGAACTTTCTTGAGTTGTACCTCCGGATCTGACGAGGAGAAACCGAAGAGAAGACCTCTCTGATTTTTTGCAGACGCTCCGAGCAGAATTGAACAAGATTTGCGGATTGAGCACGATATATAACTATTCGATTCAGATCCATTTCCAATTCCGCAGGGAAATTTGCAACAACTTTCATTTTTTCGGAGGCATTCTTCCATGCGGTCCTGGACTCAGAACTCGTCCTTGGAGTTCTCCCTTTCCATCCAACGGTAAAGGTCGGCCCGTCCCTCTCCTCAATGTCTATGGCCTTCCAGACATGGCAATCGTCCGAGGAGAATATATATGCTCTGCTAGTGCACGCTCCAACTCTGCAACTGTACTCATTATATGTTGCGTTCGTATCATGCTTGAAGCTAAATTTTTCCCCAGGTCGAAGTCTCTCTGCCACGACGTACAAATGATATGAAGGACCTCTGTAAAGCTTGAGCATATAATTAGTGCGGTTGTGCACCACCGTGCGCATTTTTGCGATTCTGTTTGGTATCTGTGATCCACTTTGACTCTTGCAGCGCGTTGGAGTATCGCTCACTTGAAGCTTGCACCCCCTAGAAGCTCCCTCCTCTTCTTTGAGCTGATTCCTAAGAATCATCCAAGAAGAGAAAGTTATAGGATCGTCAACTGAAGCAAAAACAGAATCACTTCCATATGCACGACTGGACAAGAATTGAGCACAAGGATTTATAAAGTTTACAAGCTCTTGAAACAAATACCTCCAGACACCAGTTTCGATGCTCTGTTTGATTACAGAAATCTGCCTCACTAGAAGTTTGTCTTCTGCGCCACAAATGAAACATCAAAATTATAAAGAAGTTACATAGAATGATACGAGTACTGTAGCAAAGTAGCTTGGCAATCAACTTGCCAAGCCATTCACCGAGGCAATAAACGTACAGGACCATTTTCAGCAGAAACCGACAATAAACTCTAGTTAAGAAACAGAAAAATTTCTAGTAAGCTTTCAGTCCCTTAAACCTCCCTGTGAGGTTACAAAGTCGAAGAAGCAGGGGAAAAAAAGCCACAACTAGGAAAACTTAAGTGCGCCGACATGGAATAAAACTTAAGTGCGCCGACATGGAATACCAAATGTATGTTAAACCGTCAAGTTCATCTATCATCCCTGTCTACTTCAATCCTCATCAACAATCACAAAGAACTACGGCATACAAACGAGCACAAACAAGAGAATGAAGGAATTTGCACTTGCTTACCTCGAAGACTTGTCTTACTTTGCAGCGATCGCCACATGTGTCACAAAGTCTTAGCATAGCCTACGGCAAAGACAAATGTGAGCGTGCGTCACTGACTCAACACTAGAGTTTCCTCAGAAGAATTCTAGCCAGCAAAGTGCCAGTGGTCGTTTGAATCTGCTCTTCAGCCTGCAGTTTGATTCTCCAGCTTCCCGGTTAGGCAGAGCAGCTGCACAAGACTCGGCCGACACTCAGAAGACCACGCTCACCCTGAATCCTAAACAAGCTCTTCAGGTTTAATCATGCCCTAGACGCACATTCCAGCCTCTCCGTGTTGCAAGTCGTGCCCGGCCGTGGGAAGAGCATCCTGGAACAACATCCTCAGAAGGCGTGTGAAGTGGACAACCCTTAGTCGGAGCTACCAATTTGTCTGTATAATATAATAATGTTGAGTATACTGGAGCTTGATTCTGAAGCAGAATCGGTGGAAAGGGGCGAAGATGAAGGCACAGAGCACAGGCCCCTCCATCTGGGAGCTGGACTCAGCATGTGCAATAGCTTGGATGTCAAAATCGTTAACTAATGGCCATGCATGGCTCGATCATACTCGATTCCAATCATGCTGGCTGTGTGTGGAAATCGCAGGCTGGCATCTTCGGAATTCAATTCAAACTGGTGAGGCCGCTTGCTATGTGGTTGCTTCTCAGTCTACCAGTTGGTATGACCATATATAATGTCACAGTTAGACAATAGTCCTCTTTAGAGAATTTGAGCCTGAGAGCTAAAAAAGCTTGAAAGAATCTGCTTGCTTGAGATCAATTAAGTGAATCTTGGGCCAAGTCTGAGGTAGATTGCTTCATCATGGTACAAATTTCAGCGCAACAAGTCGGAAGTGAAGTTAGCTGTACAAACAATTTGTATGCATGGGCAAACTAAGTAGAAGAGTGAACATACTAGAATCAGCATTCTTGGATACTTGTGAAATTTGTCTTGATTTTGAAATTTGGATTTGTAGGTGTTTCTCGAATGAATTAGTCTAAAATATTCACCATGAGTACATTGAAAATCAATTATCAATGCTATTATGTACATACCTCCTTTTAAAGTCACCCTAGTAGGCTATTTTCTGTACTCTACTCTTAACTCTTAAACGCCCATGGGGTCTGAAACGGGCAACCCAAAATTGGATTACAGCATCTTTTGGACTTGGGCATCTAGAATAGTGCACTTTTTGAACTTGGGAATCATGAATAGACCAATCAATGATGAGCTTGCAACCTCCTACAAGGTTATGTACAACCCCTATCTACCTACCACAATCCTTTCAAAGCACAAAATCATTCATACAAATTGTGATTTGAATTGTGAAATTTCATTTTTTGAATGCATCAGAAGAAGGTGACGAGTTTGACATCAAAATATAAGTGAAAAGTTGAGTACAGTGAGAGCTACAGGGACGATTCTGTTGGAATCAAGCCCCTCGGGCTTGCTTGGGCGCTTAAGGGTTAACTACTTATTTGTAAGGTAGAGGCATTTAGTCCTTAATTAAAGTTTCAAGGAGGCCCTTTCTAGGTCGATTCAACTTTGGTTAGCCTTTGAATCACTAAATCTAGATTGCATAAAGTTGCAACCTTATGCAAGTTGTTGTTTCCCATACCTATCTAGAAAGTTCCTCATATATTAGGGGATGATCATGGTCAAATTTTTTAAAACACTATAAGGGCATGTTGAAACATTAATGCTCAAAATGTGCGTGAAGTCAATCGAATCGCAAGAAGTTCAAAAATTCACCAAAAATTGAGATCTAATTTTTTTTATCTACTTGTAAATGGGGTTGGAAGGCATCATCTCACCATTTGATTTTATTTTTTTTCTCATAATTATTTAAATGCCTCATTTATTGTCAAAGAATAAACTTTGTTTTCGAATTTCAGCAAATCTCCATGTGAAAAAGTAAGGATTTCTTTAGGTTTATTGGTTGTATGAGGGTAGAAATTACATAGACGTACTCCTAAATCACTTACTAAAAGATCTGAAGAGCTTCTAGTCAAAGTTGCCACCAAAATTGGTTTACTTGGCCCTCAAAACTTTGCTTACCCTCTTTACAACAAAGAGAAAAAAAATTAAAAAACTAAATGAATCATATATATGTAACTTTGAACATAATGATCTCCCAAATGGTATGGAATTTAGATCTAAGATTTTTCATACATATACACATAGAGGTTACTTACTAGATCCAATGTTTACATACTTGAAAATGCATCATGAATTGGAAACTTTCACCTTGCATTCTAAAAGGGTAGTTTTGAGAGTAAAGCATGCAAATAGTGTCTTGAAACTTCAGTGGTTAAAATAGTGACGTTTATTGATTCTCCTACCTTGAATTGTTGAACTAGTTATTTTTTCAATCATTGTTTGAGAGAAGTGTAAGAGGATCCTAATGCATCAAAAACCATGTTCACGATTAATTTTTTATACCAAGTGCACAAGTAGTTAGAGCTTTATTTGGAAAAAAATGAATTTATGATTCATAACAATGATAAATATTTCAAAACCATCACCAATAACACCAAGTCTAGAAACCAAATTATGTATGCCATCAAATTAGGTGTGCCAATCATAACAAAAAACTTTCAAGTTTTATTTATTTTTTAGTCTCTTTTGAATGTAGAGATAATATTGTTTAAAACTATATTTGAATTGAGCTTGGCTTAGGATTCAATGCAATCACAAGTGTATATATGATATGAGTATACTAAACTATTATACATCAAATTCGGGTGTAAAATGCCAATATAGAGCAAATGGCATGTATACTTAGATCACATATACACTAGTGAATTGTGTATTTTACAAGGCTCATTATATCTTCTCAACTCAATTTCCAGAGGTGAAAGATGCTTCTTGCAAAGCTCTAGATTTTTATTAGAAAAAGGAGCATTGTAAGAGTAAAGACCAAAAAACCATCTAATAAAAAAAATCTTAAACCACAACAAGGGTTTAAGGCATTACTTGATCATTTTGCTATTACTATTATTCATCTTAGAGAATTAATGTGAAGTGTGTAATTGATGCAAGTTCAAAAGTTTTAAAAATTCAAAGATAAATAAAACTTTTTATAACTTATATCTTACCTCATAAGAGGTGACATTTCAGATGTCTATAGGTCAAACTATTGTTTTATTGAGAAGTATTATACATCTCACCATGCCAAGTTCAAGGGTATGACATAAAATAGTCAAAGGCCACAAAGGGTTATACAAATTTATTTGCGTGGAGAACTACTCTTTAACCCCCAAAAGCCAAAGGAGGTTTGGAGAAAAACTTAAAAGTAATATAAAATGTGAGTTTTATAACTTTTGAGAAGATCTGTTCGAAATACAATATAAAGACCATAGTTCTTTAATTAGATTATTGAATTTAAATTACTCAATATGGTAATTACTTATACAGTAAATTGGAACCTGTAATGAACTATAGTGAGTAAAACTTTGAAGATCAATAAAAATTATACTTTATATAATTAGTACCTCAAATGGTATAATTGGCAAAAAAAAATAAAAAATAAAAAAATCATGATAAGTTGATAACATAAAACCTCAATTCCGTTAAAATGGCGTTATTCCGCTAAAATGACGCTTTTTGGGATGCTTCAAATAAAAAAAAAATGATGTTGTATTTGTCAAGTTTTTGTCAAGTTTTGACATGATGATAGGGTAAATATTTCTGAACGGCCGTTCAAAAACAACAATGTTTCTGAACGGCCGTTCAGAAATATTGCCCTTTTACTGTCTCCAAAGGTCAAAAACCACAAAAATGTGTGATATTATGGAAAATTTGGTGATATTACATAAATTTTGGTGATATTACGGAGTACATGTGTGATATTAATAAGCATGCCATTTTGTAGGCATAAATACTTCTGAACTTCACTTCAAAAATATGCTTGTAAAATGGCACGTTTGCACAATATGGCACTTTAGCTCCGCTAAAATGGCACATGGAATAGTGCCATTTTAACGAAATTGAGGTTATAACCATAAAAGGCCGCTAGTAACATAAGAAGATTACCATTAGTTTCCCATAACTTTAACCATGTTTTTTTGACACCAACCTAACATAACTCCGTTTGTGTTTGAAGGCTTGTTTTAAAAAATCTACAATTCCAACATAATTTTGAAAATTGAATTTCAATCCTACTTAGTTACCAAATTTTTAGAACAGAAAGAGAAAGAAATTAAATCAATGATTTTACGTATTTTAAATCCGACACAACTTCTCAACTTTACATCCGACTTTACACACTAATTATGGTTATTTCGTAGTTTTGGGTCTTAAGATATTTTCACTGGAAAGGCATGAAGAATCACAAGTTTGGAAGTGGCAAAGATGACAATCCTAAGTTTGGAAGAGGCAAATAGAAAGAAATTCAGTGCAAGAAACTCAAAACGATAGAAAAGAGCAATTACATGGCTTCAACAAAATGTGACCTTGCTTGAGAAAACCAATGATAACATATAATCCGTCTATTTTGCTCGCACTAATCCAATAGGAACCTCACACTCTTTCTCTTTTAAGGTAGAGTGTCCTAAAAGCGCCACCTTAAGAGATCTGACCTATTTTTAGCACTAGTAAATTCAAAATGAAATTATGACCACATTCGAAATAGGTTTTTGAGAGGATTGCATAAATTTGCAACATGTAATTCGCATTTGTGAATTTTATACAAAATTCCAAAGTGCTAAGTAAGATTTGACCCAATTGCGTTATATACAAATGAGGTACATCTGTATCTTCACAATCTACAAATGAGGGTAGATCGCTTTTGGGTCCTGTGGCGCTTTTAGGAGTGCCTACCATAACAAACTTACTCCTTCTGAAACCTTTGAACACCGGTGAATTCCTTTACATTTCACTTTTTGCACTTCCGAGGACCGAGAACGTTCAAAAACTTGCATTTCCGAAGACTCTCATACATGGGTGATACCAACTGATATATCTACCGGTTGGTATTGATCTTAGAAACACTCACTAAACGTGTTTTTGACTCTTTGACCACTCATTTTTGTTATTGAATCTCTTAACTACGATTTGGGTACAATGGAATGAGCATTACAGATACAACCCATCCTTTCAAAAGCGACCATTGATTGAAGGTAGCCTAAACAATATCATAGAGTACAATCACAATACTTCTCCGAGGGCAGAAATGATCAACTAGAGAGCACTCTGAACATGGATAATCGAAGGCCTAATCACGTGAAGTCAAGTACAGTCACTTACATCTAGTCTCCGAAGATAAAAATACCTGCCTTACCAGACTGTACGCAGTAAGCTTTCAAGTCATACCTGTAAGTTACAATTAATTGTAGACAGGATCTCCACCTCATCACACATTTATGCTAAAAGCTCTCATGATCAGATTCCGAATGGCACCATGCATGTCTTCATCAATCAAAGTCTTCATAGAGAAGACTGTTCAACTGCTGTGGAAGATTAACAGTAACCAATCAAGAGTACGACATTGGGGAAGGGGATCCTCATCACCTCAGAACATGGGTTACACGGAGTACTCGTCTGACGATTGAGTATCAGTCTCTCTGGTGGCGGATGCTTCTTCTTCTCCGGCGCGCAAGTACTCCAACGGCTTCGTTCACGCTGTTGCGAGAAGCGGCCTCCCATGTGAAAAGTCAGGGTCATTGTCACGGTTCACACACGCATCGCCGTCAACACGCCACGCACCTTAGGCCGATGCTCACCGAGACGGAATTGATGCCTCCAGACGTACCATCAGGTTCTCTTCTTGATACCGCAGGCGGATGACCTCGAATCCAAAGTTCCGAAGGGGAACCTGTCGTCACGAGGCGCCGTGAACACCGTTCGGCTTCTCAAGCTTCACCTCCACAGACAGGTCGGCAAGCACAGATTCCAGACCTCTGGCTTTCAAGCTTGCTGATGAAACAATCATTCACAGATACTACGCTTTGTTATGACCCACGAAACGCCGTCGGTTCCTGGAAAGTTACACAGCATGGGTCCGTCTTCGCAGTAATGTGATCGATACTTGATTTAGCTACTACATAACAACTATACGTAGCTTAGTGCATCAGCTACCCTGCCACATTCTGAGATGCCCCTGCGATGTATTTGTCATGTAGATCCATGCATGTGCAACCCTCAACATACACACTCCCCGCATGATATTTTTATTCTCAGACGAACGATTCAGATGGATTGTTATGAAGCAGTCGTATATTCTTACTTCTCGTGTGTAGAAACTTTGAGAAACTTAGCCAAGAAAGGAGTCGTTCGAACGTGATGACAACGGCGATCAAATTGTCTACCAGTCTTTTGGCATCTGGGACTCGTCCGGCCGGATCAGGATTCTGTCTCCCCTCGTTGACGATCGAGCTTCACCAGATCGTCCTGCAAAACGTACAGACTCAATCTTCTCAGTCTAGCGCTAATTCCACTCCAAAGAGTTTCAGCATGGTGGCCATGACTCTGGAGGTGGCATTTAACATGCTCACCACATCCAGCCCATTCTGCTATGTAAAATTTCAATTCACGAGCACGCATTAAACTCCAAACTCCATTCCTAGTTCGTGCTATGGTTTAAGAACAAACCTATGAGGCTACCAACATGCTTTTCACAAGGAGCTTAATCCTCAAATTAACAACACTGATTCAGCATGATCGAAGCTTCATCCTCGTAAACACTATTGTAATAAGAAGAAACTATGAGTGACATGTAAAAAACCATACGTGTGGAAAGACATCTAGTGATAATAAACCATCCTCAGAATGCAACCGTGGAATTGTGAAGCTTATATATAGCAGTCGAGAATAGGGTTGTCTTTTTCGACACATTTTTGGCAATGTCTGTCGAGTTGTCGTGTCCGTCGTGTTCGTCAGGTGTCTGGTATGTTAGACAATTTGGATGAAATATGCTCAAATATCCAAGAATATGTGGGCATATTTTAGAATATTCTAAGTATATTCTAGGAATGTGGTATATTCTCAAACAAAGGGTTTGTTGTCTGTCTGACCTGTCGTGTTAAACATCATGTCGAGTTTGTCGCACAAGACAACCGTGGTCGAGAAGAAGAATTCTCGGAAGAAGGATTCTCGGAAGAAGGATGCTCCACTAATGTCCATCTACAAACCTCAAGAACAGTCATGTAAATATTGAGTTCCAATTGCACAAATAAAGTTTCAATATCGACAATGGGTGCCTACACAGAGATTCTACGTTGGAGACCTGGTACCATATTACACTACTAGAAAAGAGGGGGGTAAGCAAATGAATGTGACAAACATTGCTTTTTTTTCAAACATTGCTTACTTGGGCAATGTCTTGGGGCATGCTTTAGCACTCTTCCCAAAAAAATAAGCAATGTTTCAACCTCAAATCTATGAAATTGTAGATCTTAGGTTGAAGACATTGCTTATTTTCTTGGAAGGGGTGCTAAAGCATGCCCCAAGACATTGCCCAAGTAAGCAATGTTTGCACAAAAAGCTATATTTGTCACATTGCTTACCCCCCCCTCTTTTCTAGTAGAGTTAGCTTGAGCTTAAAGTGGTAGCCCCATACAGCGATCCTTGAAGTACTTGGGGATAATTTAAGACATAGCAGTATTATATATGTTGAAATGGATAATTGGAAACAAGTAGTGGAAAAGCATATGTCTCCGTGTAACTTTTGAGATTCCACAAGTCCCTCCGAATGGCTCTAAAAGTAGCTCGATTTGTAGGAGTGGTTTTCCAGCATAAGGGTCTCCAAATGTCTTGGAAAGTTGGTGGAATATGAGGTCGTGCTCCTTGATTTGAGAAGTTCATACTTAGCCATTGCCGTCTTGCATCTATTGAAGGGTGGAGAAGTAAGAGGTTGTAAACTAGTAATGACTTTAAAGCAGTGCATTCTGCAACATCTGTAGTCCATGTATGTGAATTTGTAGTCAAAGTTTGAAAACACTCTTTGGGTATGGTGAAATTTGCCCAAAATTGTAGTACATACCCAAAATTAATTTGATTGCAAAAACGTAAAAAATTCACGAATGATTGAGAATTTACTTTTTTCCAAGTTTTGTTTTTTGTAAATTTGAATTGAATATGAAGACATAATCTCACTGTTTGGATAATTTTTCAAATGCTATTTTTATTGTTAAATACTTGTCCTTGTATTTGATATTTAGTATACCTCCATGTGAGAAATCAAGCATATTGTTTTCATTTACAGGTAGTATGAGGGTAAAAATTACCTAGATATATTCATAACTCACCTAGGTACAAGAATGTGAAGAGTCTTATATCAATTTTGCTACCGATATGGTTATTTGGGCCTTCAAACTTCAAAGTACCACTTATTCTTTTTCCAGTGAGTGGAGACAATTAATTTTCCAATGGATGGAAGAAAATCTTTTTCCAAATTTGAACATTATGATCTCACGAGCGGTAAGGAAATTGAATTGAAGATTTGACATACATATACACAAAAAAATTAGATACTAAATCCTATGTTTGCATATTAAACCCCTAAATTTCCTTGTTGTTTTGGGAGCAAGAAGTCTCAAAACTGCCTTTCATAAGTATCAGGCACTTCCGAACATGTGAATCAGTTTATTTTATTTTCTATTTCTAAACTACCAATCGTAGGATCTTCTAGCTTACTTGTTTTTATGCTATTTTTGAAAGCTTGAGCCCTTCAATCCTCCCCGTTTGGGAGACCTTTTGGAAGTTTTGGAGTCAACGAGCAAAATTTGCTTAGCTATACAAAAAAGACGGATTCACCAAATATTATGCCAAGTTTAAGTAAATTTTTACTTTTTGCAATACTTTTGTTTACTCACTTCCAACTTTTGAAAGTCTTTGACTATTTTGGTTGAAGGGCACAACAAAGGTATGGGTATCACTTTTTTTCAAAACTAATTGGGTGATTTTTGGTTGAAACATCCAAAGTTCATCATTTTTTTCCATTTTTATCAATTATAAAGAGTACAAAATCATTTAAAAATATTGTATATGTAATTGAGATCAAGATGCACATTCCTAAGAAAAAAAAATGATTCAAATTTTTTATTTTGAGATCATTGAACCCTCCACAGTAAATTGCATATTGGTGGAATTTGCAGGCACCATGGTGCAAAACTTATCAATTGTTTATTTGTCAAACTAACAATTTTATATAATGCACAAGTACATGTAAGTCATATCCAAAAATGGTATCAAAATGTGATCATTTGATGTGTCGAATGATTGTTTCTTATGATTTTGTGTAATTAGGACACAACTTACTTTTTCAACTAAAATAACTAATAAAAACTCTTAATATACTTCAATGCGAATGAAACTTTTTTTTTGGTAGGCTATAAGTGCTGTAAATTGAAACCACATTTGGTGTTCTCATACTTAACTTTATTTAGAAGATGGACATGTTTGACACACTTACATGAGCTGAAATTGTACTGGGGACAACTTTTTTGGACACCCTTAGCTTAATTGTGCCCTGAATTGTAATATTTCTTTAAAGTATCACAAATGATATGAAGAAAATTTATTGAGATCTCAACCATACAAACTTGTAATAGACTTAATTGAGGTTCTATGGATCAAAAATTTGAGTCATGAGGGCTCATAGATTACAAGATCGTAGGACTCAATAATTACAAAATATCACGATTTTTACTTTGAAGTGGAAATGCTACCACCACACTGATCGCAATAAAAAACACACCAACTCAAAAGTTGTAGTACAACTTCATCTCAAGAACACCCTTGTACCAAAAGAATAGTCCAATAAAAGTGATTGGCTCAAATATTGACCTTACAATAGTCAAAACTAGCACAAATTTACAGAGGAAAAATAGTCTAGAGCTAGACTTGTTGTTCTAAAATACATGGCACCTTGGATCACACTAAGCTTTCTACTCCAAAAACAAGACTAAAATTGGAATCGAACCCAACCGAATTCAGCTAAAAGATAAAACCGGATATGGTTTTGATATTATGATTTGCGAAAGAACCTATTGATCAGTCATTATGAGATAGAGGAGTACATGACCGTATCATTGATGTTCACAAGGCAAGACCACTCGGAATGATTATCCGGACCGTGTCATGGTCGTCATTCATGGTCTCCATCCCCATCTCGGTCCGGACCTAAAAGCCCTCACACTCCATGTGTGCGAGGAGGAGACCCCGCGAGACGAATTTGTTGAGTTGCCACGGACGGAGAAGCGTGAGGTACACTCGTGTCCGGAATAATGCAGGCACAAGAACATCTGACAATTCAATGCCCGCCTCCATCGTATTTATGGCACTTGAATGAGTAGTTCTTCCAAGGACATCGCCATGAGCTCCCATGCCATTTTTGAGGGTGCACGGATACACCTGCGCAAGTGAGAATGAGGTAGTCAATATTTAGAAATGCATTGCTCAAACACTACACAAGAGTTGACAATCCATGTTAAATGAGCATATTATAAGGTCGACTAATAATTTTACCCTCTACATTGATTGAGGTGGGGATTTTTCAATAGTACTAGAATAGCTGTTGTTGGTAGTCATTGGTAGAAAACTTACAACATTTTCATATCTCAAAAAGATGTACCACTAATTGTTAACCCTTAAATTTCCTTGAAACCCGAAATGGGTTTTGGAAGGTCTCGCAGGAGAAAATCTCAGCCAACTTTGATCATTTAAATCTCACAAATGAGGAAGAATGAAGGGTTCAAATTTGGTATGTAAGAAGAATATCAAGTGAACTTTGAGATTTTACAGTTGAATTTTTAAAATAATGCTTAGATTGAGATTTTTTGAGCTCGCTGTAAAGGAAGGTCAACTTTAGTGACTTAGACGGTTTTACAACAAGGAAATTTAGGGGTTGAATTTCGCTACAGATTTCCCCTACTGAAACTTGAGCAATCCATCTTATGTGCGCCCTTGAAAATTTCTCAACTGGATACAAATTAACACAGAACTTTGGTTTAAAAATTAAAAATTAAATAAATAAAAGAGAGAAAAAAAGATCGATAAAGGATTGGAGGGGTGAGTAGGCCATCATGAGTTGTAAGCAGAATTTGTGTCAGAGCTCCCCACAGATACATAGATACATACTGTCCTATTAATAAATTTTAAACTTATGTGCATGTCTTTTGTATGGCTTCGTATGTCGTGGGTTTTTGACATTTTCCATGACTTCCTCTGTTACCAGCCACCCCAAAAGATTGACAAGATTTACACACCTGCCTCCCTAGATTCTCCCATTACACTTCACATACTTGGTTAATTTTCAAATTATCCCCCGAAGTTACTCTCGAGCATGGTACCAATCACTTTGAACTTAAAGTAGGGTCACCACAAGTTTGATAGTTGATACATCATGATGGTCCCTTTTCAGCGCAAGCTATGTTGAAAATCTCTCCGTGCCCCCCCCCCCCGTTTTGAGAGCAGGTGCTATTGTAGAAGACGCTGTTTGGCACCTATTCCTTCATTTACAATTGGGAGTAGCACTTCATATTCTAAGTTTTCTCTCATAGACCTCTAAAATTCAAGATTAGCAACCCCAAAGAACCCACTTTGTGACGCATTTGTGCATGACACAAATGGAGGGCTAGCTCGTGGACGATGTTGAAAACTTCTTAGAACTATCATCTATGGTGTTAGCTTCAAAAGTTTCTTTAAGATAGTAGTCCAATTTTGATGATAGAACTTGATCTAACCCATAAATTTTCCTTGTTGCACAACAGACTAAGGCACAAAATTTGACCTTCCTTTAGATTAACCTCAAAAAAATCTCAATCTAAGCATTATTTAAAGGATTCAACCGTAAGATCTTGTGGTATTATTTTCAGTTCCTTTTCAAGAATAAAAAAAATAATTAATAGTAAAGTTCGATCCAAGGAAGTGATATTTTAATAGGGATACTTCTAAGTCAAATCCAGTTAGGTCATTGCAAATAAATCCAAGACAAGGTAATTCCTACCTATTATATTCAATAGATATTAGCTTAATTCCCAAGTTGCCTAATTACTAATTAGATTATATCTCATGGTCATTATTATTGAAGGTATGATAATTCTCCCAGTAGGTATTCCTCAATCCTCAAGCTTTATTTCTTTTCTCTTTTTCTTCCATTCAGCGAGATCACCAACTCGGGTTCCATCTTCAGTCAGCTTTTATGTCTTTCGGTCTTAACTCCAATTTTGTCTTTTATATAATCACTTTTCTTAATCTCATTCCGAATTGTCTGCTGCACTGACTTCCTTCCCAGTCGGCACACCAACTCACTTGGTATTTTCTATAGAATCTATATCAGTCCACTCTGGCTTTCTTCAACCTCCAACTTGCATTCTTCCAATTTTTAATTTGTCACAATCAGTCTTACTTTCTTGATATACATTCAATCCACGAATTGGAAATTCTTCAATTTCATACTCACTTTTCTCCAATTCAGATTCTACGATTTTCTTTCCGAATTGAATTTATCTCACTTACTCTTAAATCCCTAACTGGATCTCACTATCAAATTCGGATTCATCTCCTCTTGACAGGCAACAATTTTCGCTCAGTTTCTCACCAACTCAGCACTCACAGCCTCATTGACTAACAATTCTCCAACACATTTTCTGTCTCCCAAATTGACTCTGCACCGCCGATTTCGAACTCTCGGACCCACAATTGGACACTGAACCGACTTGGACTACAACGACACCACACAACAAGACAGACGAATTGGATTCCAAATTATACTTTTATTACAATCAATCGTCTTCATACATATTTTAATTTCTATCATACTTGTAACCCACTCATATTCAAATTCTTTCACAATCAACACACGTAAACAAAAAACAATACACAACACACACGGCTGGGACACGAATTGGAACACTCAACAATCGGTCCCAGCACCCCTCGACAGGAAGACTTTTATGCTTTTCAAACGTCACTTGTTCAACCGTTCTCCTACTTGGCAGTGCTCCATATCACTTTCACTCTCACATGCGGTTCCTTTCACACGCTCCCATTTGGCTTACTTTCACACTCGGTATTTGCATATTGATTTCCCACTCGGAATTTGCTTGACAACTCGAACTTAACTTGACTTTCTTGTGACTCCCTATTTGGCTTATATTCAACTTCTCACTTGCTGGATTCTCACTCGGCCTTCCTGATTTGACTGATTTGACAATTCTAACACTCCCAATTGCATTCTAATTAAGCTATTTCACATGCAAAACCACCCATTTGAACACTCAATCTCGGCAAAAAGCTGGAATTTCCTTCAAATTAACACTCCAAAATTGTCAAAATCATATCCAACTCGTCTATTTACAGATCTCAAAGTTCACTTGACATTCTTCTCACATACCAAATTTGAACCGTTCATTCTTCCTCAACTCTGAGATTATAATGGTCAAAGTTGGCTGAGTTTTTCCCATGCGGTAACCTCCAAAACCCGATTCGGGTTTTAAGGAACGTTAGGGGCTAATCTTCCACTTACATTCCACATGCACGAGAAATCTTCACGCCGTTAACTCCATAGCAGATTTCCTACACTGGCACCAACAAAAAAAACAGCACTAAGGTAGGAGTGGCTAAAACCGTCCAGCCCCAAAAACCGTCTGAATTTCAGCTTTGCATACTTGGAATAGTGGTGTAAAATTTTAATTATTTTTCGATAGTCTGCAAAGCTAGTGCAAATCCATCCCCAAAAAAAAGACATTTTTTGAGAAATCCTATAACTTCCTATGAATATTTGAACCATACTGTGCGGTTTTTGGGACCGGACGGTTTTAGCCACTCCTACCTTAACCCTTAAACGCCCAAGCAAGCCCGAGGGGCATGATTCCAACAGAATCTTCCCTGTAGCTCTCATTGTACTCAACATTTCACTTATATTTTGATGTCAAACTGGTCACCTTCTTCTGATGCATTCAAAAAGTGAAATTTCACAATTCAAATCACAATTTGTATGAATGATTTTGTGCTTTGAAAGGATTGTGGTAGGTAGGTTGGGGTGGTACATAACCTTGTAGGAGGTTGCAAGCTCATCATTGATTGGTCTATTTATGATGCCCAAGTTCAAAAAGTGCACTATTCATGATGCCCAAGTTCAAAAGATGCTGTGATCCAATTTTGGGCTGCCCGTTTCAAACCCCAAGGGCGTTTAAGGGTTAACAGTCATCACCAGAGTTTCCGTTTGCCGGGCTTGTGAGAGCACATGTTGCATGATCGAATTTTTGCAGCTTACATAGAATTGACGGCTTTCGCAGGCGCACTGAATGCATCTTGGAATTTGTGGCAAGCTGCCTTCACTCATTCATGTGACCACAGACCGCTTGCATTACCAAAAGATGCCCTTGTGGTGGATGGCACATCAAATGTACTAACTCCCCCAGTCCCCCTTGAACGGAGGTGAATTTACAAGTGAAACCACCAATTAATGGTACATTTATTACTGCTTGTGTACATTGGTCGTGATTAAAGTTGGTTATTAATGCATGCGATTGATGAAAACAGACTCCATCATTCAACATACGGTGCAAGTACCTCTAACTTCTTGTTTCATACATTTGAGGATGATTTTTGCTCGTGAAATCAAAAGACTTAGTAAGCAGATTGATTTTCATTTTTGATCACGAGGTTAGATGTGTAGACATACCAAAAAAAGGACAAGTTTATGGTGTGCCATCATAGCAGGTTCGGTCCTCAATGAATGAATATTTATTTCTTTTGAAAAAATAAGGTACGTATGTTAGAGATAGATTTTTTTGAAATTTGTTCTTTTGTTTTTTGGAAAATCCTATGCAAAAGAGAGAGATGAACCAGAGGCTCTAACTGTTGCAGTAACTCATCTAGTTGACTGTTGCAGTAACCTTTACTTTTCATTCCTTTTGGCTTGTAGTTTCTAATTTTTACAATTTTTTGAAATCGAATTATTTATGATCGAACCTGCTATGGTGGTACGGCAATGGTCACTCTAGGTATATGGTGAGACTTTGGATATATGTGTTGATTGTCAAACACAATGTGTTGTGAATGAAGTGAGACACTTATTGGTGCACTTCTCATTAGCATGCTTATTTGTCAAAGTAATGCATAGTTGACATGATAAAAATGCAATACAATTCTCTGGGTCTAGTTTGCAATGGTATTAGGGAGATAGAGCTAACAACTTTCACATAATTTATTGCCCTCTTTATGATTTTTGAGGTCATCTATAGAGGTTAGATTTTATAATTGAGTTAAGGGTTGTATGATGTCAAATGATTAAGTATATTGAGGGACACTCAATCCTCATGATAATTCAAACAAGTAAAAGTACTATAAGTGACAACCTTTTCTGAAAATTTTAAAATATTCAAACAAGTGGGTTTGTACTTTGCAACATTGATGTATACTGATGTGAAATGAAGTCTTTCATTTCTTTAACCTCACTACAACATATTCAAGGATTTATGACTATGGGTGTAGTCATATTGTCCCGAGCGACAAGGAGTAAATGACTAAAAAACATGACTATTTGTAATCGTCTTACAATCATGTTATGATAGTTTGTCGTCACATATCCGACTGTTTGTGACTAAATGTGATTACAAAATATGACTACGCCCAGAGTCATAAAACCTTAAATCTTTTGTAATGCTATCCAATGATTTGTTCAATAGCTTCTAGATAGATAGATAGAAACTCCGGTCCCTTTCTAAGGGGCCGGCGTGAATGAAGTGTCCGTTCGTAATGCTAATATCCCGATGGCCACCGGACAAGGGGAAATTGGAACAATACTACTTCCCCCTCTCGAGGGTGGACACTATAACTATGCTAGTTTCTAGCCTAGTTACTAGTGCCTTGAAGATACTTGACATAGTATCCCCCCAAAGGACTTTGAGGTACCCATACAACAAGGTCCAAGGACCCCCCACAATAGTTGGGCAATAGCTTCTACAAAAGGTTGCAAGCATCAAAACTATAGCTAGACAATATCAAAAGCCATCGTGCAAATTGTTTCGACACAATCGAATTTGCAGAGATGATTACTCTCTTTTGTATGTATGACCACCAATTTCTACCTCAAAGCAATAAACAACAAACCATAAAGAGTCTCTTAAATGTAAACCATTCATAGATTATAATCAATGGCTTGATCTAGAGGGAGCATTTAAGGTAAAATACCTGTAGTACGAGGGTAGCTCATGCAGCGATGTCTGAATTAAGGATTGGCTGGCAGGACACTTTCCAGAATAAATGATGGAATCAGGGTGCCAGATACATTTCAGCCCCCCCCCCCCCATCAATTGGTCTGGCAAGTACCAAACGATCAAGCTCCTCCGCCATCGCTGGCACATACACACACACACACTCTCTCCCTCCAACTAGCTCACTTTTCCTATTCAAATCTTTCATAATCTCAACAGTCCTTGCTCTTGAACGATGTACCAATGCTGCTGATAACATTGAGCATTCGAGCTCTTCCGCCATCGCCAAAAGCTCGCAAGCTCACGCATCCACGCAACATTCTCTTGGAATGCTCGACCTATACGTAGGCGATCCGGATCATGCTTAGCTTAGACTGGAAGGATCCATGCGTGGAAGGGCTGGTTCTCGATCGGGGCGATCTATTCACGAGGCGAGAATTGGATTGATGCATGGTCTGAGTGTGTGATTTGGGTAACTACAGTAGTGGGTATGGGGGTTTAGCGGAGTGAGCATGGCGGATGGAGTGGCAGCAATGTCGACGGAGGAGAGTACTAGTGCGAGTCCAGCGATTGCGAGAAGCTCCAGATTCTCGTTGTTTCATTCCAGGCGAAGCTATGCGTCGTCGTGTGACCGGAGTACTAGCGCGAGTTTCGACTTCGCGACTCCAACGTGCTTGAGTTTCCACCCGTTTCGAGATGCGCTTTCCTGTAAGCAGCCCGTCGGTGGCGGTGAGGAGAGGAAGGGGTCGTCGTCGTCGCGGTGGTGGCGGTTTGGATTTGGGAGCAAGAAGAACCGAGTGCGGGAGGAGGAGGAAGCCGCTCCGCCCAAGAAGGCTCGCATGGAGGAGCCGCAACACAAATGGACCGAGGAATTGACTCCAAGCGTGAGGCCGGTTTTGGAGCGAAAGAAGCTCGTCCGGGAGAATTTGAATTTTGAACTGCAGGCTCGGAAGAAGCCCCGTTTCGAACCCGAGGCGCTCGTTGCGCAGTTACGAAGTAAGCGAGGTGCGGAGCAAGGCGTGGTAGCAAGTGAGGTGCGCGTACTGGCGAAGGAGAATCCCGCGGCGCGCGTCACCCTTGGCGGCGCCATCGCGCCATTGGTCGCGATGCTAGATACGCCGTCACTCGCGCACACAGCGCTTGTGACGCTACACACTCTCGCCAGCGGCAACGAAGTCAACAAAGCGGCCATCGTCGACGCGGGGATCGTCCCCAAATTACTCAACCTCCTGCAACAGAATGCGGAGCCCACAACCCAGGAACTCACTCTCGCGAATTTCATAAGCTTGTCCGCACTTGACCGCAACAAGCCTCTGATGGGGTGCGCAATCCCGAGCTTGCTCGAGAGCCTGAAACAGAATCCGGAGGCCCTCCGCGCGCTGTACAACCTCTCCCTCTCGCAACCGAACATCAGATTCTTCGAGGACGCGGGCACCATTGTGGGGATGGTCAAGAGCCGGGAATCGGCAGAGAAGGCGCTGGCGGTGCTGGGCAACATGGTGGGGGTAGGGGTGGGTCGCAAGTGCGTGACGGAGGCGATGATCGAGGTGGTGGTCGGCGTGCTCGGCTGGGGTGCGCAATACTCCAAGTGCCAGGAGCGCGCGGCGTACATTCTCATGGTGATAGCGCAGTACAGTTACGCGCATCGGCAGGTGATGGTGCAGAAGCGGGCCATTCCGGCGCTGCTGGAAGTGTCGCTCCTCGGAAGCGCGCTGGCGCAGAAGCGATGTGTGCGCGTTCTGGAGTGCCTGCGCGAGGATCGCGAGCGGCCCGTGTCGGCTCCCATGGGCCCTCCATCTCGTCACAGAGTTACACCCATCAAAAACGACCAGCAGCTGATCGCCGAGGGCAGTAAGGTGGTGAACCACATGGTGCAGCAAAGCTTGGAGCAGAACCTGCAGCGCATTGTGCGCCGCGCCAACTTCGGCGACGGCAGCGTCACGCGCGCGTTCTCCATCTCCGGTTGCTCTAGTTCCAAGAGCTTGCCCTTCTGATCCAACCAAGGTAGCACGCACACCAATGCTGCATACTATTCACGAATCTAACGGCACCGCCGATCATCACTCGACCTCCATTGGCGTGCCATTTCGCATGTAGACCGCTTGCAAGTAATTGGGTTTCTCTTATGCCAAATATCAACCATTTACATAGCTACTCGATCCCTTACCATATGTTGCATAATGATCTTGAGTAGTTTAGCTCCTCGAACTAACTTTTTACTCTACCTCTTTTGTGTCATAATTATTGCATTCTCTCACCAGATGTTGCATAATCTTGAGTAGTTTTCCTCCCCTGAGTCACTGTCTACTCTAGATTCCATCTTTCTCAGTTGTTGTGCTGTTTTGCATTATCAGGTACATAGTGCCAATTGAATAGAATGGAGGTTACATGGTATGGTATTCATGCAATTCATTTTGTGTAAGTTGTGCAGATTGAATTCAAAGTGGTTTTGCTTCAGAACGCGCCGTGAGGACCTAAATGCTCATATTCTATCAGCAATAAATGCAACTACACATGCACTTGCGAGATCCGATTGAAGCTGCTTCATTTTGGTGCCGATCGATCAGCTTCTACTTACTCGAGCATTTGATATCAGTCGAACTGGGAGCCTGTTGTCGACTTCCTTCACGGTATCTGCTTCTGCACTGTCTTTTTGTTTTACTCACACTTTGAGACTTAAGATGAAATTTTACAGTAAGACAATCTTTATATTATTGCAATCAACGAAGAAACTTCCATGTTGTTCACAGTATAGAACAATGCCAAAGGAATGATAGTATTTCATGTGCAATTCTGACATTGAGGTGTGTACATTGAGCTCTTTTGATGCCTCTCAAGTAATTTGTTACCCACTCCTGCCACAAGCTAAGACAGAGTGCTCCAAAATGAAGCTGAACAGAGGATGATTCTTATTTCACAATAATTTCACAATTCAACTGTACCATGTACTAATTTCAAACATTATAGGGCTTCAAATTAAGAAACCATTTGAGAAATACCTATAATTATAGAACAGTCCAAAATAGTGAATTCACTTTGAATATCCTTCCACTTTTTATCCCTATGCACAAAAGTAACTTACAGTGTTCACTTCAATACAGATTTCCTAATCTTGAGCCATTGTAGAGCACTTTCCCTTGCATATGTTACTTTTCCTTCCTTTTGTAGTGACTTTTCTCTGTTATAAATTGTTGATGTGATGAGATTGTCACACCCCAAAAGCATCATGTTCCCAGTTTAGGGTTTATGCTACATTTTGATTTCGGGATACACTTCCAAAGCTTCATAAGTTTTGCATTCAAATTTAAAGTAGTGCAATTCTTTGATGTGTTAGAAGTTGGAACACTATTTGTATGTTAACGTTTTTCCCATTGACATTTTCTGTTCAGTCTTTTAAAGAGGGGCTTATGTTGAAAGCACGACTGGTCTTTTTTGCAGGAGAAACAGAAGATTTCAAACGTTTAGATCTTCTATTCAATAATGCATAGGAGGCTGCAGCAGGCTCTTTGGGCACAAGCTGCACCCTAGATTTTATATATTCTGGTGAAAAACATTCCCACCCCAACTTCGTTAAAATGACAATGACACTATGCTATGTGTCATTTTGTCACACCAAATCTTGCATTAGTATGCCGTGTACTCTGTAATATCACACTTTTCTTTTATAAAATCACTCATATTTTTATTATATCATCCATATTCTGTGATTTCACATGTCATGTCGGTGAGGAGTGCCATTTTAAAGAAATAACGCCATTTTAACGGTGAGGAGTGCCATTTTGAAGAAATAACGCCATTTTAGCAGTGAGGAGTGCCATTTTAAAGAAATAAGTGCCTTTTTAAAGAAATAACGCCATTTTAACGGAAATCGGATAAATTGAACTTCAAACCGCTTTCACTCTTTTGTGTTGGAGGAATGAAATGATGCACATTTTAAGATAGTCTGAATCCAGTTTACATAGTGGCTTTCGCATAAGTAATAGATCAGTACGAGATATTCTATATGAAATCAATTCATAGTCCTGCATTCAGATGAAAGTGATTAGATATGTGATTTTGGAGTTGTACTTTCGAATTTCGATTGAATTTCATAGTTACTGCTCCCTTTGTCTCTGAAGAAGAACATGATTTAAACACTTCTCATCAAATATTCAAAATGGTATATTAATGAGTAATCTAGACCATCCAAATCGTATTCAATTATGCCAAGAGTAATCTAGACCATTGAGAAAAATCCATCTATTTTTGGTAAATCATGACATTTTTTAGAGCCAAAGGGAGTATGAAATTTTGGAGATTTTGTGGACAGGTATGATGTAACCAATTTGAGTGGGTTCTTCTTGTTGGATTGTTACTTAGTGATCACACTGAGGGTTGCTTCACACTATGGACCATGAAGATTGACATCAACCTTCTAAAACTCTAATTGGACAGTAAAGTGCTCTCGATCCCATCTAGCCTTCTAAAACTGTGATTGGACAGTAAAGTGCTCTCGATCCTGTCTAGCCTTCTAAAATTGTGATTGGACAGTAAAGTGCTCTCGGTCCCGTCTAGCCTTCTAAAATTGTGATTGGAAAGTAAAGTCCTCTCGATCCCGTCTGGCTTTACACTATCTTGAATAAAAGGAGAATGACCACTAACTTTAAGGTCCCCAAAGTATGCTAAATTTTGCATAGTGGATAATGTTTTCATGGTCTCTTTGATTATAATTGAGTCGAAGCAAATGCCTCGACTCGGTTACAATCAAGAAGACCGTGAGGCTCAAAATCATTGATCTGCTAGTGTTCAATTAGTAAAAACCAAGGAGGGAAAAGAAGAGGGTAAAATAGAGAATGATGAGAATTTATGTAAGAAAATTGAGCTTAAACTTGTCTTTCAAATCCGAGTTGTTTTTTGGCTCAAATAGTAGCCTAACAATGGTGAAAATTTGAAAAACAAGTTTAAGATGGGCAATCTTCACCATTGCTAGACTACTATTCGAGCCAAAAAAAAGTTGACAATTTATTTTTTGGTAGAAGGGTGTTCTTGTGAGGAAGCTGAACTTTTTTCTTGTTGAAAACTTTTCATGAATACTTCTATAGTAGATTTGTTAATAGCATTTCCACTTCAAAGTAAAGATGATCATATGTTTTAGCCTTTTCTAAGTATTTGCACGTAATGATCTCGCAATTTTAAGAGGCCCCGTGACTCAAGATTTGATTTGCATGACTCAAATATGTTTATTACAAGATTGTGAAGTTGAGGTGTATGTAGCTTACATTCATTTTCATTCATAATACTTTGAATGTACCTTTGTTCTCACCACTTTTTGACTCTCATACTTAACCTTTGAACGTCCCTAGTGTCGAAAAAAGACATATTGGATGAAGAGCATCGATAAACGACATATTGGATGAAGAGGGAAACTTTGAAGAGCCCTAAGTATTTCATCCGGACTCCATTTTAGACAAAGTCACTTGGTTTGGCTCACAAATGAAGTCTATGTTGTGTAAATTAGATTGCAGAACAATTAAGTAAAGTTTGAATAAAAGGCATGCATTTTAATAAAGGTCGCTTTAGTTTTTGAGTTCTAAACATTTGGTATGTTTTACCATTGTAAGCCAACTATGTCAAATCAAAAATAGTTTTGCACAAATTTTTTTGACATAAGTGTGATCTTTAGATGCATCCCAAAAGCTTTGTAGTTGGAAGATTTTTGATCCGGATAACTTTGGTATTGGATTCGCAATGATGTTTCTATAGTGAAAAAATGTGAGAAAATGGATGACTTCTGAGGAGCTATATCTTCTTCATCCACCAGTAGATTTTGACTTCATTTTTTGGGATGGATTCAATTTTAGTCTAGTTTTCGTGGTAGAAAACTGAAGCCAATCAAAGATGTATCGAAGGCAAGGCATGTCCAGAGTTGAGTGCAAGGACCCCAGTTATTGGACTCTTCTTCCTTCGAAAAATGTTTGGCAACTTTTACCATTGCAAGGCTCCAATTTGAGTCAAAATATTTTTTTGATGGATGTTTATGGTACGATAGAGTCTTTGAGATAAAGATGAACTACTTTCTAGTTGGTGATTTTTTTATTGCAAAATTCATGTTGGTAGTATTCAAGGGTTAAACTTCCTCTTTGCATAATGGGCTAATGTGAGGTCCTAAGTTTATGCAAAGAGGGGCTTGGGCCATCATGGGCTAATGCGAGGTCCCGACTTTATTGATTTGATGAATGCCGAATATGCTAAAATGTGGTTTAGTTTTGTACAATTTCCCCTTCGTAAAATTCAGGGCAACTTTCATCATTGCAAGGCCATTATTTAAGTATATGAAATTGTCTCATGTTTTTTTGTTCAATGTTGTTGTGAAGATGGAGATAAACAACTTTTTAGTTGACGATATTTTCACTTCAAAGTGAATGATGAAATTGTATTATACTTTTGAGTAGTAATCTTGTATGATCTTGTAATCTATGAGGCATTGTGATCTATAAATTTGACCCATGTGATCTACAATAAATATACCACAAGATTATACTATTGAGAAGTGAATGACTTAATGTGCCTAAAAATTGCGGTATGTCATATATTCTCAAATCTGCCCAAAATCAATGAAAATGCCAAAACTTTGAAAACTACCAGAATTTAACATGTTTTCAAGTTTTTATTTTAAAGCATGATTGTAGAAGAGATACCAATGGGCATGAACTCATGCGTTTGGATTCCCAACCCAATAATTCTTCACATGCCTTTTATATTGTCAAAGACTAACCTTTGTATTTCTAATTCACCATACCTCCATGTGAGAAATCAAGCTTTTCTTTAGCTTTGATAAGTCCTATGAGGGTTAAATTTATCCAGACATGTACCTAACTTACTCAAGAACAACAATGTGAAGAGACTCAAATCAAGATTTTTTTTAGAAAATTAGTTTTTCTCGCTCACGAAACACCTCAATTCCTAATGCAACAAGAAACATTCTTCCAATTTTCCGATGATATACTTTAACTTTTTCCAAATATTAAAACTTTGCATCTTGAATCGAATGATTACGGTTTCGAGCATTTTTGGCAGTTTTGAGACCACTCTTCCTTGGGGGTGGCCGGTTAATTTGTTCTTGTGGATAATCTTACAAGATAAACCCCTCAATCATGTTGATTCAGCCTTACCCCTAATACCTCCAAAATTTGTTTGCCATGTCAACCTGCCAGAGTTGTACAATCCCATCTCATAAATTGTCCTAGTATATAAGTTAAGCTAAGGTTGAAGTACCCATAACCACCAACATAAGAAAATTCACCCATTTGTAAATGGTCTATTTATAGTGGGTAATTTTTTTTGGGTGGCAAGATAGTTTTTAGGAAGGTTTGTAATTTTTTTATATTTTTTTGTAAAACACATGAATTAATACAAATTTTCAAACAGTAAAGTACTGCAGGACCCGTAATCAACCTATAGGGTATGCAAAAACCACCTTAGTTGGTACAAATTTCCATTCATGATTCGACCCAAAACCACCAGCTTTTTGACTGTTTTGATTGGTCACTTTGAATTGAGTGTTCTGACAATGCTAGTTCAGGCTAGGTGCGGTTATTGGGAGACCTACATGTTGATAGTGGGGGTGCTGGTGGTTATGGGTACTTCAACCATAGTGTCTGTTCGACCTATCCACAAATCATAACAACAGTGGTATAGCAGTCCATGCAAACAACGCATCTGCTTTCATCTACAAACTCATGCAGCACATTTTGTTGATTCCCTTAGCACTCCACTTAGTGGAAAGTGTGGTATTTCCACCATGTTCTCCACCGTCCCATATTTTCATCTAGAATTGTGGTATTTCCACCAAGTTCTCCACCCGTATTTTATTAAGAATGTTGCATTCCTGATAATTCATGAAAATTCTTGTGGAATAAAATTCTTGTTGTTAATTTTGCTAAAATGCAAAAACATGGTTATAGCACCCCTTGTCGTAATATTCTCATACAAGCACTCATTAGAAAGTGAGCCTTCTTCAAATGGAACATGGAAATGAGGTTAGACTTGAAGAGACTCTTGAGATGATACAAAAGGAAAAATAGTCAAACATGGCATTGGAAGGTGTAATCGATTGACCAACCAAAGATACTTGCACAAAAAAAGTCCTTCGTAATCATCTAAGTGTAATTAAATCCTCTCTTCTGCATTATCCTTGGGTATTTCTAAATGACACCTCGGTTATAGGTAGATGATATTCATGTGGAATCCACTTTAGTCTTAGATAATTTTTGAGATTTGTAATTGAGAAGTAACCTTTACTTTCAAACTCATATCAATGAGTTCAAGCTTTAATTAATTTGTCGCATCTATAATTGAATGTATGCTCTTCCCATCATTAGTGAAAAGGTGGTTAAGTGAAACCACTGGTAAAGCCATAGTTGGCGGAGTATGGTTTTACAGTGCTACTATGGCTTTACTTGAGGCCTTACTTCGACCACCTTTTCAATCGTGCATACATTGACTTCTACCTTGTAATTCACCCTTATAGTTCTTCATTATTACCTTGTATTTCTTGAATTCATGTATTTTTACATGTTGGGGATGAATGAGCACTACATGAGATTCAAGGTTTAACTACTACATGCGTAATCATATTAATATCTACAATGACAAAGAATAATATACTAAAAATGCGACTGTTGATAGTCATCTTGTTTGACAATTAGTAATCACATGTCATTACAAGATTTCAGTTGTCATAATATGTGATATGCATTCACAAATTATCATAACATGAGTGTAAGATGATTATGAATAGTGATATTTTTAGTCATTTACTCTTAGTTGTTGTGAACAATATGTATACACCCTTAATGTCGATTTACACTAGGGGCCTAGTCATTGATGGGGCCAATTCATGGCCAAATCCTCTCTTGAGATTGGTCCAACTCTTGAAGGGGCTTTACATGGGGAGTCAAGGAGAGTTTTATGAAGTTATATTATAATGGGTAGGGGACAAGTTATGACAAGGCCCGTGCTCCAAAAGTTGGGAGATACAAGATTGGAAGGGCCAATTCATGGCTTAGAGGCCCTTTCTTTGATATTAATACAAAATCATTATTTCACTAAAATATTATAATGTAAACAAATAAAAAAGCATGCAATGTAGTTAATGATACAAATTGGCCCCATGGCCTTGTGTTTCCTTCTGGAAATCCGCCCCCAAGGACTGTACACATGGGGGGAATTGACCCACACTTTATCAATTGTTTAGTGTGTTCTCCAAGTGGCCCAAGGAGCCAATTGAGCTGAGAATGTAAGTGAATTGGCTTGAAGATTTGTTGGCCTTGACTCAGGTCGTAGGCTCTACTCTCCATGCCGGTGTGATGCTCACCACTATAGTCCACCCAACTATGGTGGGGAGTCCTTGGACCTTGTTCTATGGGTACCTCAAAGCCCTTAAGCGGAATACTATGTCAAGTATCTTCGTAACTAGCTAGAAACTATCGTAGTTACAGCTGTCCACCCTTGAAAGGGGGAAGTAGTATTGTTCCAATTTCCCCTTGTTAGGTGGGTATCAAGTAATTACCATTACGAACGGACACTTCATTCACGCCGACCCCTTCAAAAGGGACCGGAGTTTCTATCTATCTTGGCCTTGACTCCGCATGTAAAGCAATCCCTTAGTCATAAAATCTTGAATCTGTTCTAAGGGACAAGCAAGCAAAGCATTGTAGTTGGACTCCTGAAATCCAAGGATGTCAGGGATTCCTTAGATCCTCCCTCTGCAACATAATTTAGGGGAGGCTGACATGATCTGTGTTGAAGATGGAACAACACCAAACTGACGAGCACCTGCTAGCCACACCACCCTATGTTAACTCTTTGCCTTGCCTTGGAGACTCTTCTGCAAAGGCTACCGAGCGCCACCCCTTCCAGACCACCGATTACTCATTTCATCCACTGCCCTGGCTAGCTTTCCCTTTTCATTGCAGAGTACCATGCATAACGTAAAACAAAACAAAAGACTGAAGACAGTAAGTAACTCACCGGCATTCTCTACGTTAATAATTCCATGGGCCTGTGCATGCACGCAGGGATTGGATTACTACAGACAAATGCGCCATGCAAATCTGCCAGCTCTGGAAAGAAAACGGCACTGACTCTTCAAGTCTTCATGCAGGTAAAGATGATTTCCTTTCTTCTTCTGCACACAGTTTCAGACTTACAGTCACGACTGAATCTCCAAATTGGTCTGCGAAAACAACAAAGTTTTAATTCAACTAGAGCTACGGACCGGTAGTTTTGGCTCACTATCCCTAATTCCTGATCTATTTCGCGCTGGCTGCAGCCAGGGTAAGGTGCTTTAACATAGTACCGTAACACCATAGCTGGTTCGTTCTCTGCCGAACGAATAATTATTTTTTTTGAAAAAATAAGGTTTGTTTCTTGCAAATCGAGTTTTTAAAAATTCGTCTCTATATTTTTAGAGAAAATAAAAATTCGGGGCAGAGAAGGAGGTTTATTTGTGGATGGAGCTTCATAATGACAAGACTAAGCAAGACTTGAAATCAGTAGATTTGGCAGCTACATCAGTGGGGCCAGCGCATAGTTTCGTCATTTACCCATTTTTGGAGGGCGGCAGAATAAGTCCACAATTCCTCTAGAATCATTATACTCTATTTTCTCAATTTTCGGTTTATATTGAGATTATTTTTCCTGAAATTCGTTCTTGAAGGCATGGAATTTCCGTTTTTTTTTTTTTGTTATTTTTGGAATTATTTAAGAACAAACCAGCTATGGTGTTACGGTATAGCAGGAGCCTCCGAGGGAGGGTATTCCGCCGGGGAGATACCCTACGCGGAGGGTGGTTCTCGGGTAACCCCTAAAAATCGAAGCGTTTCCTCGACCTCTAGAACCAAAAACTGCCATTTTTCACCTTCGTTGGGAAATGGGGTAATGGAGAAACTTTTTTTTTTTCTGATTTTAGACTTTGAACCGTAAGATCTTGTACCTTACTTGTATACAAAGGACTGGTCAAAATTTCAACCGTTGGATGTTTGTCATTTGTGAGATCATAACAATCGAAGTTTGTTCATCACTTTTTCTTGCCGCTGCGTGAGAGGCATTGTCTGAATGGTGCCAAGGGGAACTTGATAATTGTTACTCCAAACATTTTTCCCTCATTTTTTTCATGTAGGTAATCAAGTTGGGTACGCTCATGCAAAAATTTTAGAGACCAATTTCACTTTTTGACCTTAATTTAAATTATTTTATGAAAGAAGGTCTAAAAACAACAATATAGTAAAACAAGCACCACACATGATATATTTAGTTTGAGAAAAATTTGGACGGTGAGTAGGTGCATTTATGAGTATGTGAATTTTGAAAGAAAAAAAAACTTAGAAAAAATCCAAAATCTCAAATTTTGGCAATTTTTGAAAGAAAAGATTGTGAAATTACTAGAAATTGTGAAGATTGTTTTTGAAAGTTTTGGAGGCTGCCCTTGTAAAATTGGTAAAGTTTTTGACTTCGGAAACTTTGAAATTTGAATAGTAATTTGGTAATGAACATATTTCCAAAAAAGAATACTTGAAAAGAATAATTTTTAAACAGCCCGTTTTGAACTTGAAACCTAAAATTTCTAGATGAAGGCTATAAAATTAAAACTTTGGCTATACAAATTTTACCACATACACATTACAGTATGGGGAGCACCCAGTAAAAATCTTAGGCAAAAATATCAATTTAACTACTTAAAATGAGCTGCCCGAAATCTCATAAAATCGAATTGGTTTTCCTAGATTTTTAGGGGTTAAAGCTGGTCACGGAGCCCCTCGACCCTACTTGCCCGCCCGATCCCCTGCCCGGCTAGAAAATCCATTTTTTCTGTTTTTTACATTTTGGAATGCCCACTTGTGTTTTTTTTAAAATTCTGAGTTTAGAAATGGGGTCTATGACCCCGTTTTAGCCGAGGAGGTGCCCCATGGAACTATGGGTGACATCAACCATTAAACATTAGGGGCAAATATACCCCAATTTTTATTTTGGGGCAGGGATTATTTGCCCCACGAGAGGCTCCGTGATCAGCTCGTTGGCCAACTTTAAGCAGATCCGTGGTTCTCCGGTGTAAGACACTTTCCAGTTTTAGTTGCTCGGTTTGACGAAAACTTTCTGGTTTCGGCTGCCCGATTTGACGGAATTCATAGGATTCACTTTTATACATTCGGAAGCATTTGCTTTGCTTATGTATTATAATGCTCATCGTACAATTTTTATGAAAATTTCTTGTGTTGCCCGGGTTTTTTTTCTGTAAGGTGAGAATTGTAAAGGGCGTTATGCCGTAATCCCCTTTCCAGAGCAGACATTACGGGACGAGAGCTCATGTCAAATGAATGGGCCCAAAACCGGAAAGTGTATTACGTAGGATTTATTTAAATAGTGTTTACAAAGGAGGCCTAAGGCTGTCCACGAGCACCCCATCTTTGAAGAGGCCGGTCGGGTAACGAGGCCGAGTTCGATTCTTGTCCGATCCCCTATAGCCGTAGCGCACCGGCCGCGTCAACATGTGTGCGGTAATGGCTAAGGTGCGGCAACTTTGCCCACAGGGTGGGTGCACACTAAGGTGGGTCACTTTCGGACAACCTATTGTACTAAAAAAGTACTAAAAGTCAACGGGGTTTGAGAGGCCAAAATTCTCTGGTACTTTGAGTACAAATTTTTTAGGGTTACAAATAACTCAAAGGAAAATGGACGAAATTCAATGCTAGTTGCGGTAATGTACTAGAATTACTAAGGGCTTTTAATTCTAGAGGTGATAAACGATACATGTTTGACCTATTTATGAGAAAAGGCAGCTATTTTGAAGTCAACAAAGGTACAAACGGTACCAATTTGTACTTTCTTGAAAAATAAAAAGTGATAAATTACAATAATTTTGACGAAACTCGCTCTCTACCCACATGCTAAAGGCATTCTTGAGAAGGGGTGAGCAAAAAAGAACCAAGTTTGGATAATTTTTGAGTGAATTCTATCCAAAAGGAAATTCAGCACTTTCACCGTAAATATCTCCATGACCGATTTAATTCCACCAACATTATTAATGTGCATTTGAAGGCTTTATACATGTATTTACATAATTGATGTGTGAATTTGTACTATCCCCCTTTATAAAACATAAACATTGTACTTTTATGTGTTTTTGGGAGACTGTGATGTACTCTAAAAAAGATGTAAAAGTACAAATTTAGAAGTATTGCCTATATCTTTTAAAGTGAAGTACAATGGATTTATAATATTCATAAGTAATGTCATTATCGGCCCTAAAAAAACTAGTACTTTAGGATTGAGATCACTTCTAAACCGGGCCTTGAAGTTGGTTACTCCCCGAAAAAACACATTGTGACGCACTAAGTGTTCCACCCTAGCATGCTTTTGCCCCGCACACGTTTCTACCCGTGAAATTTGCATATATTTTCTCGCCGACACTCCCACACACTGCTTCTGCCAAGCACTTGCACGCCCCTTCTACCGAGCACTTGTACGTTGCTTGCACGTATGCATCATCTTACTCTTAAATTGTTCTATAAAATCTTACTCTTACTAACACTGTTCCATCAAACAATCACTATTTATATGTGATACATGACTATTGTTTTTTGTAATTACAACTAACTAGTACAAGTTTAGGATTGCGTAATTTAAGATGTAGCTTTTGGCTTTGAAGGTAGGATTTCAATAGTTCGGCTTTGCATATTGGAGAAATATGAATCAAGGGTCAAGCAAATTGAATTGGTATTTAAAATATGGAGTTCAACACTAAAGACATGTATTTCATAAATTCACATTCTTAAAAATAGTTCAATGAATTAGGGTTTAAGGTCTACTCTTCCTTATCGTCTTCTCTTGTGTCTTTTCTTGTTGTCTTCTATTGCTCGCTAAAGTGATAAATTCTCATGTTACCACTTTTGCCAAGAACATAATAACTAGGGTTAAGGGTTTATATGGTTTAGGGTGGCCAAAATCTAAGAAGGCTTTATAGTTAAGGTCATAGGTTTTAAATCATAACTAGTTTAGGCATGATTAGAAATTCAAGAGTTAAGCATAATCTTGCTTCTTACATGGAAAAATAATATAGCAAGAAGTGGACAAGAGATATGAATTATAATTATGTATAATTTGATATAGAGTACACTGAATTAGAATCATATATAATTGGATATAGAGTTCTTTTGAGACAACAACGCATTTATTACATTATATCAATTCACCTCATTTATGGTTATTATTGGAGCTCATAATGTCAATATTGCATATATAGGTGAAAACGAAAGCCAAGCAAGCAATCAAGACTATAAGACATGCACTTCTACTCTAAACAACTTGCAATTAAAGCGACAAGTGCCTCCAAATGAATCGTTTGATAGGACAAATCTTACTTGGGAGATGAAAATAGATAATGGAATAGGATGACAACGAATACAACCTATGTGGCATTCATTCCCTGGGACATGATAGATGAATTTATTGAGGGAGAGAGCAACATGCGTGATTTTTCATGTACATTTACCAAGCATTCTATCCTAGGCACTTCTTTAGGACAAGGAGGGAACACAAAAATATGCATATATATATATATATATATATATATATATATATATATATATATATATATATATATATATATATGCAAAATCACGTTAGTGAACCAATTTATGAAATAAATCTTAGTAATGTGGTTAATGTATTTGAACCAGTTATTGGAGTGAATACGAAATCGGAGACATTATTGGCGTACCTCATAAGGAAGTCGACAAGCTTCTTGGAAACGCTTTGAAGAAGCCATTGTCTACTTCCTAGAAGAAAGCAGTATAGAAGGCTTTGAAGGATGAAAGAAAGACAACAAAAGCTTCACCATCAAAAAAGACAACAACTCCTGAGAAGAACATACAAGTTCGAGACTTGTTTCTGCAGATACTTATATCAAGGTTACAAACAAGGTCCCGATTTCATTTCATGACTGTAAAAATACACATTTTAGCATAAATATATGACTACGAATCGTTAAATATTTTGTTAGATATTTCGGAATAATATTTCGTCCATCTTTATTGAGTGGAAGTTTCTCAAATGATTCTATACTGACAACTGTTTAGTCTGCTCATGTTGACTGCAAAAAGTCATTACGTTCAAAACTATGACTACAAATAATCGTGAGATAATGACTACAGATAGTCAAGGAACACGCTATGGCTATGACTCAATAAAAGCTTGAAATTTGTATGAAAATGCTCATCATCTAACTAAAAATAGTCATTGGATTCAAAAGTGTGACTACAAATAGTCGTGCGAACCAGAATGCTGATGGTATTGAGTAAACAAAAGCTTGATTTTCATATATATTTGAAAACAACTTGATTTCAAACAGTTATTACGTTGAAAATATGACTACGTATTTGACTATTATCATGTATACTCTAGTCATGAGGATTATACAACTTTCGATATAAGTGAGAGACTGCCCCAGTCTAGTAACTGTTCAGTATGTTCAAAAATATGTCCATAGGCATGCGAACTATAATTCTTTTTAGCCATACCTAAATACATTGTGCTACCTCCAGAGAAAGCTTCAGGAATTGGATGGGTCATAAGATAAAGCTTTGTGCTGCTTGTCCCATCTTCGTGATCCGGGTCGTCAAAATTTACACGCTCGTACCTCCACGAAGACACAACCTTCGGGAATGGTTTCGTTATGGAAATTGGTGTTGTCCAAGTTACACACCTTCTCAAAACCTACCACCTCCTAAACTTCTGCATCTCCAACATCCATGATCTCTGGTACAACATCTCCTTTGCTAAATTCTCGTTGCGATGAGGTTTTGTCCTTCTGTCCACTCTTCTGCAATTCCACGAAGACGAGTTAACATACAAAATAAAAATTGTTGGTGAAACTGAAACTCCAATCCTGAATTGCCCATTTGCGCACCCTAAACGGGAAAATTTAGAAAAGCCAAATTGTGCATTGCGACTATTTAGGGTTTCAACGCACGGAAGATGTGCTTTTCTCCACTTGAATATGTACTTGAGGCTCCTTGCTGTCCTTTCGCGTGGGAGCACGCTTCTTGAAATTCTTTTGTTTCGCTCCCTTCCCTTGTCTTCTTCTCCGCGAAGGGATACCTTTGGTGGCTTGACATGCTCTTACAAAGTAGGAGGCGTTTTCTCTCTCCTGGACGTTGGGAGTACCCTTCTATGTAGTCCTTGCTTATTTTGGCAACCTTCTCTGCGGTCCTTGCTTTTTTGGCAAACTGTCGCCGCTTCCGAGCTTCTCAACCTCGGAGATACTCTTTCTCTTTTCATTACCGGCAGAGTTCTTTGGTGGCAATCATTGTGGTGTCCGCTTCGACTACTTTGCTAGCCGCGACTTCTACCATGACGACATCTGAGCTTCTGCCGGTCTTCTGTTTGCGTTGTTTGCGTAATGATCAGCGTTCATAGAGTGAGTTATGAGGACGTTTTACAACTAATAACTTTATTTTCTTGATCATGGCTCTTGTTCCATAGTTGTAAAGGGGCCCTTACGTGCAGAGGTCATGACACCAACTAATAGTGAGACATGGGCAAGTGTACCTTGCGGTTTCCTCCATTAATGAAGTGGAATGAGAGGTGAAAAGGCAAGATAGAATGGGGAGTGGGGAGGCGGCCATGCTTTTGCAGAGCTCGTTTTTTAGGAGCGGAGGGAAACGCTGGCCTTGTTTGGAGGGGGGACAGTTGGGGGCTGTGGCAAAAGAGCTCCTGGACATGTCTCCCGCACCCTTTTGCCCACCAGCACTACATTCACTGCTTCCAGTAGTACCACACCCCTCCCACCATCATTGTGTCTTCTTTCGAGCTTTCTAGTCACCCCACCCTTTCCCCTCACTTTTCGCCATCCTCCCTTGTCTCCCCCATCCTCTCCTTCGTCTTACTCGTGCTCATTCCAACGGTTGGGAAAAACCGACGGCTACACTAAATAGGTACATTAGTATTGGAAACAGTAATAACAGAATTGCTAAATGTCAGTTGTCTCCATAGTGTTAGAACTCTAAATATCAACTCTAGAACACCGTTTGTACCAATTCATAACTTTGAATATGTACACAAGCCCATTTAGTGTTCAACATTCAAATCGGAGAAAGTTTCTGAAATGTGAGTTCTTCACAATCAAACAACAGAGTCTCAACACCCTCTTGCAGCTTTTCCTTACCTGTGGAGGTCTGATTTTCGGCTTCTTCATAATGTCCGGCTTTTCAATTTCAGATCCCCGAATTTATTTCACTCAATCTGATTTCAACCTCCGTTAGTTTCTACAGGGTCAACTTACTTCCTTTTGAGTGGAGTATTTCAACAAGTGGTCTTCCTTTTGAATATAGCAACTTAACAAGGGTGCGTTTCAACCAAATCTCAGGCTTAGCTTCTGGTCAGAAAATTAGGGTTTTGGGATCTCTTACCACCACAGTGCAGTAACAATGAGTTAGCTTCAAGTCGACAAGGGCTTCTAGGATATTTTGAATCATACAGAAGCAAGGCAGGTCGAAGGGAAGTGCACAGGTACGGTACAACAGGCAATAGTAAAGAGGCAAAATTCAGACAGCAACAACATGGCTAAGCTCACAGGCGGCGCTCCTCTTGTAAAAACCCTATTCTAACAATATTAGTGAGTTTAGATGGCTTTTAGTGTATGAGGTAAGTCTTGTATCTTACTAGCATTAATATTCATCTTGCACTAATCTACCTGTTTTAATATAGTTCATAATCAGCCTATGAAAAATAGCCCTGTACTAGTCGGTTGATTCTTGAAACCACATGCTAAAATTGATGAGAAATTATGAGAAAATTTTTATGCTCATGATGAATTGAGGCAATTGGTGGAAGAATGCTCATAATAAATTGGGCAATTCAACATACACAATTGAGGGTCATGTACACAACCTTTTGTTGTACAAGACAAGTTCTAAAGTGTATCGATCAAGTTTTCTTTTGAATGATCTAAATCACATATGCTCTTGAGAGTTTGCTTCTTGACATTGTATTCAAGTCTTTAAAGAAATAATGAAATGTACCTAGATGTAACAGTTTAAAGGCTTTGTCTCTAAAAGTCTAACCACTAAGCTCATGATATCAATTCATTCTTCGTAAGAAAACAATATAATAATGTGAAGTGAAAATTCACACAAAACCATTTCTTGTTACACACAAAACTTCAACACAATCACTCAAATTGAACTCCCTGTCAACAATATTGAATGTTTCAAAAAGCAAGCGACTTTCACTTGTTTCGTTGCAATGTTAACTTCTAAAGGAGACAAAAGCCCAGATCCGGTCAATCTTCCTAGAATAAAAAAGAAAAAGAAAAACGATTTTTTTACGAAACACGGAACTTTGACTTAACTTATCTCAAAATCATTAAGGTCAAATTTGATGAAAGTTGGTTGAAAGAATCATTAAATAGTTCTAAGCAAGATCCTACGGTTGGATTTCTCAAATTTAAATCTTAAAGAAACCTCAACAAAAACTTCAGACACGCCTACTTGGTAGTCACTTTGGAGTCTGCTAAGGTCAAATGCCCTAAAACCACCAACTTAAGCTTTTTGAGGTTTTTTTAGAATGGTTATTTTTGGGGTATATTTTTCCCATGTAGGAAAGAAATTTTCTCATAGGATACAAATTTTTTCAAAATTTAACTCCCATTACATAAATAAATATAAATTTTCAAGGGCAAAAGTACTTGGTGACCCAAAACTAATCTGTAGACTTTCCCATTGTCACACCGAGCTGGTACAAATTTCCATTCATGATTCGACCCAAATCCACCAGCTTTTTTATTGTTTTGATTGGTCAGTTTGAATTGAGTGTTCTGACAATGTTAGTTCAGGCTAAGTGCGGTTATGGGGAGACCTACAGGTTGATACTGGGGGTGGTGGTGGTTTTAGGTACTTCTACCATATACGGGTTAAACACTACAACTTCCGAAGTCGAGAAAGCATGGTTGCATTCAAACCCTAAAAAAGAGTGAAGCCCAAAACGGGTTGTTTGGACTGTGGTCAACCTTGAACTCACTAAATATAAAGAATATGAAGTTGAGGATTGTAGAGTTTATATTTAGATACTGATACTAAGATCTGGAATGCATGTCTACATACAAGTTAGCAACAAGATCCTACAGTTACATACTTCAAATTTTGTCAAAGATTAAAAATTTACATAGAGGGTTTTTGGGCAGTTTTGATGCCACTCTCCTTTAGAGGTTAATAAGTCAAACACAACCAACAGTCGGTTAGTTTGTTGTCGTCGTGATTGAATAGAAAAATACTAGGATATCCATGTATACATGATGTCTGAGGTCATCGGCCGTTGTAGGTCTGAACAGTTGTGGCCATGGCAGGCACATGAGTGATTGCCTGATCATATCCAGCAGCAGCAGCAGCGGCAGCAGCAGCGGCAGCAGCAGTGGCCAGGAAGGAGCAAGGGGCAGCAACAACTGCGGCCCAGGCAGAAGATAAATGATTTCTCCGTTCAGATCTTTAACTGTTCCTCATGCACACACACTCCCCCCAACAGAAAATACGGTGCATGCTGCTCAAATTCTCGTTGATACTATATAATACTACTAACTGCAAATCACTATATCCATTTCCTAGTCGCCATTATTTTTTACCTGCAATGAGGTCTGTTGTCAAGCAGTTGGAAGTAGACCTGTCAGTTATTTCCGCTGCGCTCCTCAACCTTCCTTTGCCTTGTCCACTTGCTGTAGTAACATATCAATCCCCTGCCAGTTCTTTTGTTTATCTGAAGTAATAAATGGATGCAACGTTTGTTTTGTATTAGAACATTTATGGTTTCAAACGTACCTATCCGATTGATCGCGAATGTGTGACCTTTTCAAAAGAGCGAGCGAGCTGACTGTGGCTTATTGAATGGGCCATTTAATGTACCGAGAACTGTTCCGGAAGTTCCTGAAAATAGTCGACATATGGAACCAATTGCTTGCTAATGATCAGGACCATGCGCTGGCTTCTCTCGTGCTCATCGCTAATGCAACAAAAAGTGAACTCGAAATTGCTGCACTTGAGCAAAACACTTGCACTTGTATCGACAACGTTCAAGAATCTTCATGAGTTTTACATAGAAAAGTTCACACCATGGTTGTCATATTGGACAAATCACTATTCATTTCATGTCCTAAAGGACAAGTTACTATTCTTGAAAGTACCATCGGAGTTTTGGTAAAAATTTCAATTGTTGGATCTTCACCATTTGTGAAATTGTAACAGTGAAAGTAAAGTTGATGCTCGTCTTTAGTTTTTGCTCTTGCTTTTGTAAATTTTGAAGGTTGCCCTTGTAAAATTGGTAAGGGTTCACTTGGAAATTTGAGTAGTAATTTGGTGATGAACATATTCTTAAAATAAAAGAAAGAAAAAAGAAGTTAGTTTGAATTGTCCCAACTTGAATTTTCTTTTTTTAAAAAAATAAAATAAAATAGAATATTGCTTCTCAAGCCTTACAAGTGCACATATAACCTTGCAATTTTTACGACACAACTTTGTCATATTTTCGACATCCACAAGAAAATCCGACCGCAAATTCTACTTTTTATTACTTCATTGAGCCTGGATGCTTAACCAAAACTCCAAAATGCGGTTTCGGTTGTTGTGGTCGTTAAGGGCTAGGCTCAAACATTCAAGGATACATCATTCGCACTTGCCTCAAATAGGTTTGAAGTTCTTCTTCATTTTGTTCAAGCATGCATAGTGTCATAGTGTGTTTGGTGCGTGGTGAAAAGCATGGCTCCATTTGTGAAAAGGTGTGGTATTTTCACTAAGCTGAATGCCTCACTCTACCAAGCTTTTAATCAAGACTGATGGAATGGTACATTCTTGGTAGAATAAGACATTGTTGGTGGAAATACTAATGACGAGCTTGATGAAAACACAACACTTTTCCAACACAGTAATGTTCACTAGAGAAGCAGTATGGCATTTCCTAAAAGCTCAATGACTCAGTCCTCGCAAAAACCACGGCACATTTCACATGGATTATCACAAAGTTGTATGAAATGAAGCATTCTCGGTGAAGATACTCGTGGAGAGGCAGGTGGAAATATCACACTGGCTGGACTGCACTCACCGCAGTAACCGTTTCTTCACAGGCCATTGAAGGAAGACGAACAAGGCTAAAGTCAATATCCGACCTGGCTGCAGGAGACGTTATTAATGCATGCGTTTTTCGAGCCTTGTGTCAGACCGGGAAACTTCAGACTGAGCCTCGATCCAGCGCTGCTGATTTTAATGAAAGTAACACAAGAAAGGGAAACACTCAGCAAATATTGAAAGCCGGGGGGGGGGGGTCCAGTGACAGGGCCAGATGATATCCAGATCAATTGGCCCCTTGAATACAGTTAATTTGTATTGTCTAACTACTTCGCCACTGAGTGGAGTGTGATGGAGGCTGGGCGCGTCAGCTCAGTCCAGTCCAGTCCCAGTCCCAGTCCAGTCCAGTCGCGGTCATATCCAAGTAATGTGAGCATGACACTCCTCCACTAACTGCTCTGCTCAGATGTAACGCTACCCACATGCGAGACCGTGACATGGTAATTATCATGCTTTCTAATCTGCATGCTGCCTGGATTAGATGTTTACAAACAGTTGTCGATCGAGCAGTATCGGCAGGAATATTCAATTCATTCCATTCTAGTAAGACAGAGTCCAATCCACAGAGTGACTCAGTTGTTGCCTGGACCGGGAAGTTTATTATTCGTGTCCCAGGGATTGAAGTGCTCGAGAGCGACACGGCTGACACGGTCGGCGCAGGCACTCAGGCAGTGGGAGGCAAGTGTTCCTTGAAAAGTGGACAACGATACATTCTTTGCGGCATCGTCTCTATCACCCTGCGTGCATGCCAACCGACACTCTCACCACCACCACCAGTAACATGACCAGGACCCAGTGAGACAGTCACCGTTTTTGTGAGCGAGTGAACGCGACTGAGTTTGTTTGTTCGTTGTTTCTGTTGTGACCTTGGGCCCACCGGCCCACACTCAATTTGCAAGTGAACACTCACAGGCTACTTTTGCACCGGCTTTTAGGTGTTGTCTGGCTAAATTTAACTCTCCGTCGCCTCCACTAAACTAACCGCTACTCAACCGTAGACTGAAATCAGTGGACGTAGCCGTCGTGACAACTTCAACCTGATGGTTCAGAACGTCCACAACTTACAACATTGAGATGTTGAGTCCAATCTACTGACATTCGCAATTAGTGAACGGGACTATGTTCTTTCTGTCACGAGCAACGCGCGTTCGGTGAACGAAAACCTCTGCGTACACAATGATATGCTCAACACGTAAATCAATAATATGCTTAACACGTAAATCAATGACATTCCACATTCGAAGTTGTGTAACATTCAAAGACAGGATCAGTATAATGTCGATGAAACTATGATACATAGTCAAAGTTGTGCATGTTTCAACATAAAATCTCCTTGTACAGATACATGGTGAAGTTGCTCCAATGGCAAGACTTCGAGGAATCTGAGGCACTAAACTGCACTAAGACTATCAAAAATGCATCTTGCAGAGAGTAACTAAACTTGAGACTTCGATGAATCTGAGGCACTAAACTACACTAAGACTACTAAAACTGCATCTTCCAGAGAGTAACTAAACTTCATCATCTACACTAGAACTGATATTAAAACTGATCTTTCACAAAAGATGTCGCGGTTAAAAATCTTGCGAGAGGCTGAACGAATCGATGAAGGGTCGGGGCGTTCATGGGGACTGAATAATCGCCGAGCGATTGCGACAGAGTAGCAATTGTGTGGCGACAGTCAAGCCTGTGGCACTCCGAAATCAGCAAGCCAGTCGACAGTCGCACCGAAAATCAGACAACCGACAGTCACAGACATGCGATCACGGGAAACGTCAGTTGGGCACCAATTAGATGCAGAGCAACAACACAATGAAAAAATAAATATTTCTTACTACTTAAGTAATCCGCAGAGACATGGGAGCTCCCTTCAGTCCAAGAGACGCTAAGCTGAAGGCTGGTCAGCTCCCGCATCAGACATTCGGATTCCGTCTTGTCGACAAGAGACAAAACGAAACCCGGACGTTTGAGTCGGCAGCAGCGCAAGCCTCATGTCAGCCACTATTGAACCGAAGGAAGCTCCCACAGTCACTGGGGTCACAACAAGGCACCGCAATTGCACAACAATACAAACCCCCCACAAGACGATGAGAGCACAGCCGTGCGTGCAGACCGCCGAAGTAGATCACCAACCTCGACCACCACGTCGTGAGTCGCTGGAGAAGGAGGAGAAGATGACGATGAGTGGCTCTCGAGTCAGGGCGGTGGCAAAAAGCAGTAATTCTAGCACTCTAACTGTAAGTTCTCTAAAGAAAGTTGCACTCTCGAACTCTCTGTGCTCTCGCAAAGCTCGCAAGCTCACAAGCAGGCAGTGGATGTGAGCGGTTGGAATAATATTAAGGATCCCGGCATGGAGGATATATAGGGGCCGTGAGAGGGAGCACGAGACCATGTGGTACTTCCAGCCTGGAAATTAATAAATTGCCATACCCCACACTCACAAAAAGGGCAGTAAACCTCATTGTGAGTTTTTTTCCCTTGATTTTTTCTCTGCCCCCTTGCAGAGCTGCAATAAAACTCATGAATGATGAGACGTTGGAAGGAATGGGTTTAACCTCTAATACTCCCACTGCCAAAAAAAAGCCGCAAAACTGCCCTCTTTCATTGCAAGGTGGAGATTTTTTACTTTTGAGAGATTTTTGTGCATGTCACCATCGAATCCAGTAATTTACTTGTACATGTATGTGTATGCCAAATTTCATATTCAAGCTTCTTACGAGTTGTGGGTTTCTTATCATAATGTTCAAAGTTGAGAAATAAGTTATTTTTACAAGGTGCAAAATGAGTTTGAAGTGTTTTGTGAGCTGAGAAATCCAATTTTAAGAGTAAACTTGAATTGAGGCTCTTCAAATCCTTGTTCCTAAGTGAGTTATAAATATGTTTATAAAATTTTTACTCTCTTAGGACCTATAAAACCTATAGAAATGCTTGATTTCTCGCATGGAGGTATGTTGAAACTCAAATACAAAGGCTAATTTTTGACAATTAAATTGGAATATATAGAATTACTAAATTGAAAATCCTAGAGATGGAATTATGCCTTAGAACCTAAGTCACAACTACAAAAAACAAAACCGAAAAAGAGTGAACTCTTGAGCAATTTTTGGTGAATTTTTGAAGTTAGTGCAATCTTATTGATTTTGGGCAGATTCTGAGAATAAATAAGCATATTCCACAGTTTGGGCAGTTTTAGGGCAGATTTTTAATAATGTTTTCAAACTTACCATGGATATCTCCTACAGTACAAGGAATTTGAAGCATGAGATGGCTTTTCGGAAAGGTATGGAAGAACTCTACAATCTGCAAAATGTTTTAATTTCATCATATTATGAAAATCCTGGCATGGTTGTCATACTCGATTGATCACTATTTATTTCATGTCCTATAGAACAAGTTATTATTTATCGAATGTACTTTTCAAGTACATGTGATGAATAGTAACTCGTCCTATAGGACATGACATGAATAGTGATTTGTCCAATATGACAACCATGGATCTAGCCACATGTAAAGCACTTTCCTATCAAGAGAAAAAGTCAATTTCAACCCCTAAAGTGGACTATTTCCATAACTACCAAAAAGTCTCAAAACTAACAAATACTTCCTTCTTAAAGGAAAGTTCTCAAAATTTTACGTATTGTTAGGTTTGTTACCGTAGGATCTAATAATTAACTTATATGTGTATGTGTATGTGAATATTAAATCTCATATTCAAATTCCTTACCAATTATGAGATCACAATGTTCAAAGTTGGCGAAATTCTTTTTTTCCCCATATTGTAAAAAGGGTGACTACTTTTTCAAGGGCCAACTTAAACCATTTTTGGAGAAAAATTTGACATGAGGCTCTTCACATTCTTGTTCCTAGGCAAGTTAGGAACATGTCTATTTAATTTTTCTCCTAATACTGCCTGTAGAACCTAAAGAAATGCTTAATTACTCACATGAAGGTATGTTGAAATCCAACCACAAAGGCCAATCTTTGACAATGAAGAAAAAGTCATGTGAAGAATAATTGGAGTGGAAATCAAAACGAGGAGATCATGTCTCGCCAACTCTTATACATCCTCAGGAAACAACACTTGAAAAAAAGTAAATTATGAAGTTTATGAGATTTAGTTGATTCTCGGCAGATTTTTAGAATAAATGAGTTTGGGCAATTTTAATTAGTGTTTTCAAACTTTAATTGTCATTATCTCCTAAAGTATGAGGAATTTTGAAGCATGAAATGACTCTTCGGAAAGGTATGGAAAAGTCTATAGCGTGCAGAACGTTTTAACTTCATGTGAGCTAAAAATAGTATGTCAAGGGCTGACCAAACCTCAAACAACCACAATATGGCCTCAATCCACTTTAGTGGTTAACTTACTGATGTTTTATGATTAGTGTTGTGTTGCAAATTGCCACCTTGTTGAGAGCCATGATATTAGTCCAAGCCGAAGCGTACTAATATGATATGTTCAACTTCTATTAGGTCAGAAAAAAATTATTAGTCACATTCAATCTCTAAACTTTCTTGAGTTTTTGGAAGCTTGAAACCTCAATATTGTGATGTTCTACATCTATGGACTCCCAAGATTGTGAACCAATTCTTTTTTCTTTTATTTTTAAACTTTCAATCAGAAGATCTTGTATCTATGCCTACTTTAATACATCGTTCCGAGAAATTGACCATTTGCAACATTGTAATATTCAAATTTGTGTCGGATTTATTTAGGCATTGTTTGAGAGGCATTGTGAGTGCAAAACCATTCACTTGCTCCATTTGAGCACGAGATACATTCTCGCTACCACCTTCAGCGTTTGATGTACTCGTGCGGTACATTTTAAACTCAACGGTTTTTGGGACCCCCAATGATAAATTTCACTTCCAAAATTCATTACTCATTCGAGATAAGTCCATGTTCCAGACATGATTCGAATTGATCCAAATTCTTACATACTTTGCACATCTTTCAAAACTATGAGCACACTACTTTATACGAGAGTAAAATGTTTTTGGGGCCATGTTATAATGGCCGTAAAGAGGTAGAGTGTTAAATGCAAGTGGGCGTACAATGGCAATTGTCAACTGCCACTCTCTCTCATCTCTCTTCTCTTTCTATGGTGGCTACAAACAAGGGTAGCAGATCAATGAGTGCTGGGACCAAGTCTTTGTTTCTCTGTTTGTTGTGTCAATTGGGGGTTACCGGTATGGCCCTTTTGCCTTTGCTTTTGCAGCATGTCCACCTCTCCCCAGCACGCCATGAGAATCTCATGCCATTTTTATCTCCATACCCCAACACAAAAGAAAAAACAAAAAACACAATAAATCTCAAAACTAACCTTAGTTAATCATGACAACCCTCCTCCTAAAAGAAGATTACAAAGAGAATTGGGACTTGATGCCAACAAATGGAACTCAAGGAGCTTCTCTAGTCATACTTCCAAGTATTTATGTCACTTTTTGACATTATATACCATTATGAGTTGAACCTCTTAGAATAGTTTTGGAAGTAATCAAGATGGTAAAGAATGACTTAACGTTTGATCATCATAGCAGTCTTTTAAGCAAAGCGAAAAATTAAGGGAGTTCTGTACAAGCTACGAGATTTCTGCCTGCATGAGTAGCTAGGCAACCAACAACTTTTCATGCAACTGATTGTGGGTACTAATCCACATAAACACCACCCGCTTTCTCTCTTGTGTTCACTGATAGCTCCATGTGGAAGCCACCACCAACCTCCTCCTAAGGGGTCCCTTTACACTATGGACCAAGTTAGAGCCATGACCACGAAAAATTAAAATCATTTTCATGGCCATGGCTGTTGGCCAAGAGTCGTGACCATGATAAATCAAAAATAGAATTTTTGAGTGGCTTGGTCACTCTTGTAATGAACTCAGATCGGGAGAAGTTTAAGCTCAATTTTCTAATTTAAATTCTCATCATTCCCTCTCCTTTCTCTTCTTCGATGATTTTCGAGCCTCGTGGTCTCCTTGATTGTAGTTGAGTCGAGGTATTTGCTTCGACGCAACTATAATCAAAGAGACCATGGAAACATTATCACTATGCAAAATTCAGCATACTTTGGGGACCTCAAAATTAGTGGTCATTCTCCTTTTTTCATGTGTAGTGTCAAGCCAAATGGGACCAAGAGCACTTGACTCTCCAATCACAGATTTGAGGAGGCCATGGTCAATCTTCATGATCCATAGTGTAAAGCAACGTTTTATTTTGCAAGTACGGAAAGTGGAGTTCATTGAGCCCTAAAATGAATCCAATGAATCTACTCCCTTTCAAAAATCATTAAAAAGAAAGCGCCAATGAATCATTCTAATCAAAACCCATTGTTCATAGATGGTACATAAAGCCCCCGCTCCCATGCCACCGCAACTCGATCCCTGGCAAGTTGAGTCCGAGTCTTACAAGCATGGTGATTCACATGCATCTTCGAGCGTTACACTTTCGCAAGGGGTGTTTAAAATATGCGAAACAATTAAGGTACAAAATCTTACACATGAATGTACAAAAAATTCTGCTCTGTCTACGTAGATCTGGTTCACGAGTTAGAAAAAAAAATTAAATTAAATTTTTCTTCGTTTGACTAAAACCACCATGGACCCATGTTGCTCAGAATGGAACATAACAAACTTCTTACTAACGTTCAAGAGCAAGTTTCTTCACATGCATGACTACATACACTGATCTTTGTTGGAAGTACCATGTGCAGTCTTGAGGATCTTGTCATTTGTGGATCATTCAAATCTTGGCATTTATCTTCACGTACCACCCGAAATATTTTAAACAATAAAAATACCTTAGGGTTTCCGCGTTCTCGAACTCCTCGTAAACTTATCCAATAAACCAATATATAATTAAAGAAAGGGCGCTTTGTCAAGGAGAAAAGTCGTCCTTGCTCTTTGGCTTGTTGGTCCGTAGTATACAATTTTTGACAAAAATTAGACCTTCCTTCATTCCCTAAAGTATGTTGCTCAATAAAAGTACTAACAAACTTGAAGGACATGTCTATGATTACTTTGGATACATGGGGAAGCTACCTAAAGGTGGATGGGTATTTACGAACTCGAGGAGAATGGATTATCAATTCTTGAGAGAGTGCTTTATCGTACTTATCTTCTTTTGGATTCGAAACGCTCGCGAACATAGTTTTGTAAGAAAGAACGCGGAATTAGTTGGTCCGTGCAAAGAGAGGTGCTCTAAAAATCTGTTGCATGGGTTTGAAATGTTTGCGAGCATAGTTATGCATACGGGAATATTACAACGGGTAGTACGGAGAATGGATCATCAATTCTTGAGAGAGTGCTTTATCGTACTTATCTTCTTTTGGATTTGAAACGCTCGCAAACATAGTTTTTTGTAAGAAAGAACGCGGAATTAGTTGGTCCGTGCAACAAAGAGAGGTGTTAGTAGTACTTACGATCTAAAAATCTGTTGCATGGGTTTCAGATGTTTGCGAGCATAGTTTTGCATAGGAGAATATTACAACGCGTAGTACGAAGAATGGATCATCAATTCTTGAGAGAGTGCTTTATCCTACTTATCTTCTTCTAGATTCAAAACGCTTGCAAACATAGTTTTCTAAGGAAGAACGCGGAATTAGTTGGTCCGTGCAACAAAGAGAGTGTTAGTAGTACTTACGATCTAAAAATCTGTTGCATGGGTTTCAAATGTTTGCGAACATAGTTTTGCATACGTCGAGAATATTACAACGGGTAGTACGGAGAATGGATTCCCAATTCTTGAGAGAGTGCTTTATCGTACTTTATCTTCTTTTGGATTCAAAAACGCTCGCAAACAAACATATCCTTGTAAGAAAGAACGCGGAATTAGTTGGTCCGTGCAACAAAGAGAGGTGTTCTAAAAATCTGTTGCATGGGGTTGAAATATTTGCGAGCATAGTTTTTGTATAAGAGAATACTTAGTTGGTCAGTGGAAAACAGTAGAAACGCAAAGAGAAAGGGAAAAAAAAGGGGTAGGGCCGAGTGAGGTGGCGCCGGCGCCGGCAAAATTCAAATGTGGACCAGGGATAGGCCACAAGTGAAGTTAAAGTAGGATAGGAGGAAGAGATATATAGGAGGGGGCTTTTTTGTCATTCTACATACAAAAGACAGGTTTGTTGTTGGGGAGAGTGAGGGGGGGGAGGGGCTGGGCTGTGCTGGGGCCTGCTGCAGGGCAACCGTTACATAGGCAGCAACAGTGATGATGGCTCCAACTCCACCACTGCCTCGGGCTCTGCACTCTCGAATGGGAACTTGGATTGGACATTTGACATGAGGCCCGCCCCTCGCTCGGACGGACCCCCGGCCCCCTCCCCTCGGACTTCATGTTGCCTGCCCTGCCAGCCCTCTGGCACCTCATGTGACTCCCCAGCATGGGCTGCTATCCCATCTCTCGTTATCATCCCATGGTAACCCAAATTTCACCCTCAAAGCTTCTTTGCTTTGCTTTGCTTTGTCTCACAATATGGATTTTGGTGGAACATGGCACCGGCAAGAAGATATTCTTTTGTGGGTGGGGGGGGGGGGACGGAGTCAAACTTTGACATTTATTTCCCTCACAATACTCAGCTATTTTTAATAAGAAACCAAGATACTATTTATCACAATGTCAAAAGGTGGTACACTTACCAACGAAGGACGCTTGGACGTATTTATGCAAATTTTCATATGGTTCTCCACTTGGTGGAATGAAGAAGATGAGCTTTGACGTGAATGTTGATGATATGCCCATGTGACATAATAAAAGTGATGTAGGAGCTCTTGGTGGCTTATATGTCACCTTTCTAGTAGTGTAAAAAACTTATGAGGAATGTACAAAAAAACAACCAAAAGTTACTCGGGAGTATTAATTTATTGAGGTCAAATTCAAGATTTGGGTTTTAAAATGATTAAATTAATATATAGAGGGAGAAAATTCTTAATTAATATTCTTGAACCGACAAGAGTTGGGCTATCAATCAAAGCAGTTTTAGACCTGTAATTACGAGAGGATTCTTCATGTTGTACGTCTATTACATATACCATAAGTGAGGTGAATGACCCCCCTAGTAATGCCTAAGAGTTTTGTTTGTGACATGTGTAGAGCTTGTCGTTCTCTTATAAGAGGAACATTGATGGAGCAATGTGAAGCAAGTTTCAACAAGCTTTGCAATTTAGATCTTGTTTAACCCCTAAAGTCGAATGAGGCCCGATTTGGGTCGTTTGGAGTTTAGTCATGCACAAAGAGCATATCAAGGTCCATACTACAATATGTCATGAGCGAGCACCAAGAAGTTTGCACAAGACATGTAAAGAGGCTACCTTTCTTCATGTACGATATATAAGATCCGTCAACAAATCCTTATATTTGGTGATTACTTCAAAGTTTCAACCTCTAATCTCCAAAGTACGATCGAATCTTTCAAATAGAATTATGGGTTAAACGGAGCTTCCTATAAACTAGTTTCTAGCATCCAAGCGCACGTTTGTGGCGGGCGGGTTTGGAACTCACATCCAATGAATGCATATGATTGCAATATCTAGAGGTACCTGCACAAAACGGTGCAAAATGAGTACTTACAATTTTACATTGGAATCACAAAATTCAAGGGAAGGGGATGGGGAGTGGGGGAGGCATAGTCGGTCTGCAATTTACAGAATCATGCAGATCTAACAAGAGTCCTTCCACTTCCATAATAGTGGCCGTTGTCCTTTGTCTATTTCTATTTCCCCAGGTGAGAGCCCACTTATATTTTTGGCTGGCTAGATTGTCATTGACTCTTTGACTTCCCTTCCACAACTTCAACAACAACCAGCTCTCCGTCTGGTACTCCTGGAGTGTTTCCTCTTCCTTATTCTTTCGGCTGTTATGGTACTTACTCCCTCTCGCTCAAAACTCTGCGGAGACCCCCTCTTTGCATGCCAAGTACGAAGAAGGAGAAGACTAAGGTAGCATGCGTGATAATCGCACAAAAATATTTAGATCGGAGAATTTGATGCAAAGAATAGGGATCGCCATATTTACCCCTTCCGAGCTTTTCCCGGAGCTCTACCAGCCAATCGAGTTTTTTTTTTTTAATAAGAAACTTGTCTATTTCAATTTACACCCCCTCAAGCCCATTTTTTTTGGTATTTTTGTATAGGGTTACGCCCCGGCACGAGTGCGATACGCGAAATTACACGCAGGAGGGCGTTAGCCCGAGCGCGTTTAATTTCACGTATCGCACGAGTGTCGGAGCGTAACCCGGCGTTAAGCCCATCGGCCACACACTCGAACCCTTGCTGCGCGGTCACAATTCATCCCAAATTTAATCGTGCAATGCATGATTAAATTGTCCATTGCATGATTAACTATGTTTGTGGTGGGTCCCATCCATTTTCTGCTTCTTTAAACCTCATATTTACTATACAAGAAAGGCCAGTAGGGCTTAACGAAATCAGAAATGGGGCCTGCGATCCCAAATTACTCTCAGACCTGTCCCTTGACATTATAAATCAACAAACTAAAATCCACCGGGCTTCCTTGCCCCTCACTTGAGAAAAGCTTGTAGGGGTATTTTACGGTGATCCCAAAAATAGGCATGGAGTAGGTTGCTTTCTATTATTGTGTGGTTTTCACTGGTGATACTATAAGGTACTAGTATGCCTCTGCCGCATTGCCACACTCATACAAATAATCTCCAATATTTTTGTGGCCATAAGTACTTGGAAATTCAATATCTTGAGATTTTTTGGCTAGAATTACGATCCGATGGTTACTTGCACCTTCACAAAGGAAAAAAAATTTAAAAAAAATAATAAATATATATATATATATATATATATATATATATATATATATATATATATATATATATATATATATATGCACCTCTTACGGATCAACTTTGGAGATGATCGTATGACATGCAAGACTATTAAAACCAAGTCTATGTATCATTGTAGCTCTTTAGAAGTCCACAATTTTACGCCCTCTTGTGTCCTCATGACTTCCAACTAGGGAAAGAGTGGTTGTTTCACCAAGCTAAAAACTTCATTTCACCAACGTTTCCTCCAAGCTTGGTGGAGTTCAAACATTCTTGGTAGAGAGCCTCACACTTTTTCCACTAGTTGTCCTCGCAACTTGAGCTCCAACACTACAATTGTAAAATCTCGAATTATAGGAAGATAAATTTGTGATGATTAAAGGAGTGGCTTAGATTAACCCCTAAAGGTCCTTGATACAAAATTGTTTAAATCATCAAAAAGAACCTTCTTCCACTTCAGGTGCAAAGAAACTCAATCTAAGCATTGATTAGAAGATCCAACCGTAGGATCTTGAAGTTAACTTGACCCTTTTCTCGAATGTAAAATTTGAACCGTTAATTTTTCTCCAATTTTGAGATTACAATGGTCAAAGTTGGCTGAATTTTCTCCCTCCGGAAATTCCAAAAACCGATTTCCGCTTTCTTGGACCTTTAGGGGTTAATGTTGTTTTTTGTGAAAAAGATGATGATAACCCCAATTCCGTTTAAATGGCACTATGCCATGTGCCATTTTGTCACACTAGATCTTACATTTGTGCTTATATAAAATGATATATTCTATAATATCATGATTTTTTTTTGTAATATCACTTCTTTATATACATTGTCACTCATTTTCCCTAATATCACCTTAAAATTCTGTTATATCACATGGTTTTTGAACTATAGTTCAGAAAGTTGAGGTGTGCCATTTTACCGGAATAATGCCATTTTAACGGAATTGGGGTTTGATGGGATAAGTAAGGGAATACACTTTGTGTCATCCCTGGCTAGCCCAGCCCAAGTTGGAGATGGCATGGTACAAGTTATGCTTGCAGAGTGCTGCGCGCACTGCTCCATGTACTTCAAAGGCATGTTCTAAAATGAGAGGCAGCATGCGCGCCCACTTTACTTTACAAGAGCGGGCCGGGCAGCCGGGCAAAATGGCAAAATCTTGTGTCACAAGGTATGGACAGTTGTACAGTCTGAACAAAACCTCATGGGCAAACCAAGCACAACGACAAGGGCACTGCAAAGTCCTCAGGATTGAAAATGGCTGTGTGGACTGACAAAGCTCACATATCATTTGGATTGCAAGAGAGTGACACTTGTACCTCGCTCCCGAGAACAAGATTAGATCAATTTTGACCCGTTATCACTTGCGCCGGGAGAAGTCCTCCATAGTCCATACACTAACCTCGACCGCTCTAAAATCGAGCCGAGGTTCGATAATGGACGCTTTGCATGGGGAGTCGAGGCCAACAAATCTTCACACCAGTTTACTCATATTTTGAGTCCATGGGCCACCTGGAGAACACATTAGAGAGTGAATAGAGTGGGGGCCTATTCCCACATGTGTGAAGCCCTTGGGGTCGATTTGTAGAAGGGAAAACAAGGCTATGGGACCAATTCGTATCATTAGCTACATTCCATGCTTTTGGTTTGTTCATATTTTAGTGAAATAATGATTTTGTGTTGAAATCAAGCAACGGCCATGAATTGGCCTTTCATTCTTGTATCTTGGTCCCAAATTTTGGAGCGTGGGCCATGTCATAACTTGTCCCCCACCCATTATAATATAATTTCAGAAAATTGGCCTTGACTCTCCATGTAAAGCCCCTTGGGCCAATTATTTTCAAGAGTTGGACCAATCACAAGAGAGCATTTGGCGATCAATTGGCCCCATCAATGACTTGGCCCCTCGTGTAAAGCGGCTCTTAGAAGTACATGAAAGCTTCCCAATCCAACAGTACCATGTACCCTGAGCAAACTTTGTAGGGTGTCATTTTAGGGCACTATTTTTGAAACACTTCATATAGTCAAGCTTCATAGCTACTTGTAGAAGAGACCAGAGATGATGATTCCACATGCTCTATCTTTCCACTTACATTCCTCGTGCACAGAAAGTGTTAGTAACGTTAATTTTGCAATACATTTCTTGCGCTGGAAATTGAGTCATTATTGAGCAACTTACTGTATGTAAGCAAATTGTTGTCCCATAATTTTTTAGGTATAGAGGATTTTCCCATAACAAGGGCTTACGAGGATTGCAAGTGACGTTTACTATTGTTCAATCCCCCTCCTTTTAGCGTTCATCATATTTACGCCAAGCAATCCCCTTCCTCGGGCAACGTGAGAAAATATCTCTCTTCTCGTTGGTCTCCGTCCTTGCCCCTCCTCGTGAGTGAATCTATTGCATGTCCCCTTATCGGACATTCCTCTTTACAACAATGTTGATCTAGAGTTGGTGTAGAGATCCTAGAAAATTCACTTCTTATGGCATTGCTATTGTGCGTAAGTAGTATAAACTTTGTTACTTGTTGTTAGATATGAAAACATTTACGTGAGTATATGTAATAAAATTGTATTGATTGGACACATTATTACAATGTTGAGTTAGGATACTAATAACCCAAATTGCAAGATTTCAACTGCATATTATATTGTTGGAGTGAGAGTAGTACATATACGACGGATCCAGAGTTGATTTAGATAGTAACTTAGAGAATTCACTTTTTATGGCATTACTATTGTGCCAAAGTAGTATATACTTTGTTACTTGGTTGTTAGATATGGAAACATGTACGTGGGTAGGATGTAATAAAATTGTATTGGGTTGAAGACATTGTTCAAATGTTGAGGTAAGGAACTATTAACTTAAATTGCAATATTTCATCTACGTATTATGAAGTTAGAATTAGAGTAGTACATATACAATGGATATTAAACAACATCTTAAGAAAACAATTTTTGGACCATAAAACTTACTTACAAGATTTAAAAGTATTCCTCAATAAGAAAAAAAATCATATATATTACAAGTCTCTAAGAAGGGAATTTTTGGTTGTTCATTCATTTCATGCAAAATCAAGGGAGGAAGAGAAGAACCGATTCTTGTTGACTCCTTCTTCATAGAAAAGAGGCCCAGGGAACAAGCGGAATTAGAAGGGAAAAATTCCAAGGAACTTGGCTCTTGTCAAGACCCTCCGAAACAAAAGCCCCCATATTATTTAATTAAAATCAATTAACTTGTTATTATCCAAATAATAGAATCATTCGTAGGCGGTTAAGTAGGACCCCTAAAAGAGAACAATCAACTAATCTAAACAAATTCCCAAAATTTTTGACCTTGAATATATGTGCGTAGTCAACACATTTGTTTGGATTTTGGAGCCTTCTTCTTCGGAAATAAGGGAGTTCATCTTAGATTGTGACCTTTTGGAATTTTTGTTCTAGAATTGGTCCTTCTTGTTCTTGTGGATTATTCCTTGGAATTGATCTCCATTTTTTTCAAGAAAAAGTCTAGAAAAGAAACTTCTAATGACTTATCATTCCTTGTCCCATAGAAATTACCTTGGATAGGAATTTTTCGTTGTATTAATGTGTGTCGATATCTTTCACTTTAATTTAGTTCATGAAAAATCTATCCCCATTCCCTACGTGACTTTAAGATTAGTTGATTTTGATGTCCTTGAGAAGACAAGGATAGAATTTATTGCGCTATGGTGTAGAATGTTATGTTCCTCTACAATTCAAGATTATATAAAAGAAATATGAAGGGAAAAGAGAACTCCTATCTCTACGTTTTTATATATATCATTGATTTTGAGGAAGTCATACGAAATACAATTATATGAAATGGCACTATTTTTTAAGAACTCGTTTTTTTTATTATGTTTATGGATTTAGATTTCGTTATTATTGTTCAAACATAGAATTCAGTTTTTACAATAGTTGCTGCCTAGAAATGTTTAGCTCCTAAAGTTTACATGAACCATCTTATCCTTGTTGCTTAACTTCAAGGGCTGCGTAAAACCAAGTCTACTTTTTTTTAAGGTTACTTCTTGAATATCTTTAGTTCATCAATTTGTCTTCCCTTAGGCAAATCATGTGCCTTAGGTAATTTTACAAACATAAACACCCCCAATAAGTTCAATGCAATTTTTGAGACGATCAATCAATTGCCTCTGTCTCCATATAAGAAATATTTGTAGGTGGTAGAAGTAGGCAAATGGTTGATTGGTTGGAATCAGTGTTGTCTTATCAGACAAAATTCCTATTCATTTGTCAGACAAAATTTAGATGAGATGTACATTTGATCCATTGAAAATGTTTTAAATGTACACCTCATCTAAATTGTGTCTGACAAATGAATAGGAATTTTGTTTACTAAGACAACCCTGGTTGGAATCTACAATGAGACAATTTAATCGGTCAAGTCTTATATTATGTGTGTACTTGAGTTGACTTCTAGGCTCTAAAAAAAAAAAAATTCATTGCTTCGATATTGTTGGAGAATTGGTATACTTGTTCCTAATACTTGCTCTATTCAAAATGTAAATGGTCAAAGCATATTTATGATCTTTAAGAACTTACATCCTTTGTTTCCAAGTCAATCATTTCAATGAGTACTCAAAAATGAGGTTCTAAAGTGAAAGGTTATAATATTTGCAAGGCTCTCTTGATAGAGCAAAATACATTGTCCAAAATTCAATAACCTCCTCAACAAATAAGAAACAATGGGAAAAATAATACAAGGATATTTCCTTGCTAGATGCTTACAAGACTATATGGTTTGGGTGCCAAAAACCACTCAAGGAGTGATTATGACTACATTTTATGGTTGTCCTCAAGGTTTAGATGCACTCTAGATAATCTTTTGGCAACCTAATGATTGAATACTTTGATAATATTGGGACCTCCATTTTCACTCGTTATTGTGATTTGCAGATATTATGATAATGAGGATAATAAGATGTGTTTGCCAGCCATCCCTACAACTTCCCCTAGCAACCATGGGTTGGCGAAGGCAGGGCCATAAGAGTGGGAGGGGCAAAGGACTGAGAAGTTGAAGTCCAACCTCCATTTTAGATCTCCTATGATATATCATGATTTTGATTATGATGATACTAGTGGGTTTACAAATGGGTGGTCATTAGTGAATATTGTGATTTGGGGAATATTATGATATACGGGTGGTTGCTATACTGCTATATGCACTCTTAGGGACGCTTCACAAAGGGAATCAAGCCAAACATGGGGCCGAAGGAGGGCAAATTTTTGTCAATGTGATTGGTTTATTACTTGTAGTTCAAAAAAAAGAACCAATTACGTTGAGAGGATTATTGCTCTCCATCGGTCCCATGTATAGCTTGACTCCCCATGTAAAGAGTCTCTTAGACTTGAGTTGTTTACACCATTCACTTTTTAAAATTATAGAGGATTGGCATTTGAAGATGTTTCTACTACCTTTGCTCAACACCTAAAATCATCTCCACATCGACTCCCGGAGCATCTTGGTGTTTTTTGAGAGCTTGAAGCCTCGAAAGTGCGATTTTATGCCTCTATGCACCCTCTTTTGGGTTAGAATCAAATTTGTTTTTCCTTTCTTTAATCTTCCAACCGTAAGCTCTTGTATCAAAGACTATTTTTAGTCTGTACCAAAAAATTGACCGTTGGATGTCTACTATTTGAGAGATCATAACATCCAAACTTTGTCTCTCAAGTTTTTTGGGCATTGTAAAGATCGGATCAATTTTTTGGAGGCAGCCCTTGTAGATTTGGTAAACTTGTTGCCTTAAATCACTTTAGGACTTAAGTATAGATTTAGTAATAGAGTGGTACCTGGATAAGATCAACCTCGTTAAGATCAACGTTTAGTTAAGAACGTTGTCCCTCTCCCTTTATCATGCAAAGAGGCATTGTTTCGTTATGGTCAACGCTTGGATAAGATCAACGTTTTTGTCCGTCCGAAAACATTTATCTAATCCAAACACCACTGTAAATATATTTCCAAAAACAAAAATTTGAAAAAGTCACTTTTCCAAGGTGCTCCATTTTGCAATCCAAAGAATGTCCCATAAGACTCTAAAATTGGAATTTGACTTTGCAAACTCTACCACTTATACTTTGCACTATAAGGACCACCCGGTACAAATCTTAGGTCAAAAATAATACTTTTAAATCCTTCATCTAATTACAAAAACACATTTTGTATCCCAAGAAGCTTTAGGAATCAATTACTCACCGAATTTGAGGTGACCTTATTGAAAACCAAACACTATCAAAAACCCAACAAGTTAGGCAACTACCTCAAAGGAAGGTTATTGCTTCCATCTTCCAATTCTTATTTACCTAGGAGCAATATTTCGGATGGAAGTTAGGGTGTTCGATTCCAAGTACAACTATAACTTCTGCATCAAAAATTCATAAGTAACTTAAGATAAATCCAAACTTTATGGTTCCAACTAGTCCAATCTCCTACATACTTCACACAATCTCCAAAAATTGATTCTCTTGGTCACATATAACCTCCAACGATTCTAACAAATCTAGCATCGCACTAGATTTGAAATTTCGTAAGAGAATAAGCATATCTAAAATCTATAACAACGCTAGATTTGAGGTATCCATGGCCAACACTGGTAAAAACCATCCTGCACAAACAAATTCATCTCAAAACAGATACATCATCGAAGATACTCAATATCCATAGACCATAATTACAATTAGCATGCAATAGTATCCTGACACTTCACACACTGATATGAAAGATGGGTGTAACGCCAAAGAGCTGAAATCAAATCACAAGAATATGAAAAAGACCACAATCACTCCGAAATTTTCAATTAGCATGCAATAGTCTCCTGACACTTCACACACTGATATGAAATATGGGAGTACCCACCAAGAGAGTTGAATTCAAAGCACAAGAATATGGAAAATTATAGACTAACAATTTCATAACCACAAACTAGCATGCAATAGTATCCTGACACTTCAGAATATAGGTGTACTACCAAGAGAAAGTTGGATTCAAATCAGAAAAGAAAAAGAGTAGGCAAAAAGCAAGGAATGAGGAAACAGTTTGATTCATGAGGAGGCTGAGCCAGCCAGAGAATCCAGTCCAATCTTTGGCATGATGCGGCGGAGGTACGAAGGGAGAGCAATCACGGCAAAAGCCCAGATAGCAACCAGTAAGAGGCAAGTGCAAACAGGATTGCAACGCATCAAAACAAGCCGAATCAGCAGCACGCTACCTGAGCTCGTTCAGTTTTTTCCGGGCGGGGGAAGTCGCAGCGTCGCTCCCATTTCGGTTCTGACAACGTATGATCATAGATCAGCATGCGAGACGCTTGGGGAAGCCTCCACTTATCTAACTGCTGACACATAATCCGAGCCTCTCCTGATCGTGAATATTAATGCAGACAGAGCAAACCATTCATTCATTCATTCAAAGCTATGAATGCTACTTGTTAGCTTGCCTCAATGTCAGCTTGACTTTCGTGCTGCCTCCATGCACGTCAGAACTAGAATGAATCTATTTGTATATATACGAATGTAGTACTTCAGAATGTTCAGCAGAGTCGGGACACTCCTCCTAGTCCTGTCTGTACTGACATGCTATGGTACATTGTTACTTTGTCTCTAACCTTCCCCACCAGATTTACAAACGGGACAAACTGCTCATCTTTGTACCCTGGCTGGCTACTCGCCATCAATGAATGGGCAGGATCCGTCATCTACATTCGCCAGTGGGTCGAAGAATGGCGACTCTGGGTCGGTGCAGCCTGGCACTATGTCCAACTCGCACCGATCTCCCTGCACACCACATGCGTTTCTGTTACTGATCATTTTTTTCTTATGGAATGTTCGAAATGAGTCATTTGGTTCATTGCAGACAGATAATATTTTCTACTAGAGGAAGAAGTCATTTGATGAATGTCGGTGCATGTTGCAACTGTGATGGCTGCCTTCTTGATTACAACAGATCTTTCTTGGTTGCATCGGGGGAAAAAAAAGGACAAAAAAAAGAGACTTCTCATGCAATTTCGCAAAACGAGAGTGTTAGGATATCGAATTTGGCCATTTTGCTTAAATTTTCTGTTAAAAGGATGGATAGATTGCATACTCCTTGCTGGATCATTCCTGCTGGAAAAGCGCACCGGTCTTGCACGAATGCAGCCTCTGGATAAATTGCATTATCGCAGGCTCCCTCAAGTGCCAGTTCCTTTGCGAGTCCCTGTGTAAACACTCATGGAATTAGTCATGTGTTGGTCGCCGGTAGCATGACTACAAGAAAGCCATGGATTCTTTTATCAGATCTTAAGAGTATTGTTGCTGTTTGTACGAGTGTACCTCATCGAAGTAGCTCTGAGGTAAGCCTTTCAGTTTCTCAGGTACTTCCATGACCAACTTGTAAGGACCGTCCCAGTTCGTTCCGTCGGTGAAGGAGAACTCCAAAGTCAAAGCTGCACACCAAGTTAATAGACCTTCCTCAGTCTCTTTCCGATAAACAGATTTCACAAAACAGCAAAAGCTTTCACAACCGGGTACGAAGAAGCAGATTCGTGGGCTCAAAAAGTTAGAAAATTTCCAGACAAAAGTGGGGTTCTGTAAATAGATTGGTATGTAGCAGATAATTTAGTCCCGCGCGATAATGCAAAAGTTGCAGGAAAAAAGAGAGCTCTAACCATGATAACGATCATTTTCTTTCGATTCTGAACAACACTTACATGTTGCCTAATCACGTTATATGTGTTATTTATAACACGAAAAAAAGCTCAAGCGGCACCTAGAGATGATCGTCAATGGGAGAAGTTGAGTTACCATGCACAGGCACGTTAATTTTGATAGAATAAATAAGCTCACACATGCTTCCACGCTCCTTTTTCGTCATTACACGAGGCTCACCGCCGCACATAATAGGCTGGTTGAACCCCCCTGCAGCAACCACCACACCCACTCCAATTACTACCCACACTACTCGACCTTCAACGTGCTCTCTGATAGCCTCCCAACTGTGCCTGTTAAATCCATGTCTCTCTCACTAAGGCTAATTCTCATCATTGCTGTAAAATACAATCAGTTGCCAGTATGAGAAAGCGAAGAATAAACTGGAAATCCGCTAATTTGTTTACTTCGTAAGGTACTACAGCACCAGACCATCTTTTTAAGTGAGAAATATGAGTACCATTGAATCCAATTCCGTATTCGGAGTTCGGGGTCAACTGACTCGCAGCAGGGTTGAAGTAAATGGTCAGCAATTCCCCCTGCAAGAATGATAGTCACCGTCAATTACGAACATACTAGATGATTATCCTCGTATGCCTGAACAGGGCCATGAAGTGACATATAACACACAGGTTGTGCGGGGGGAGCCTTGGTTTGTACTCCCAACCCATCATGCGTTTAAGGTTGTTGTAGATTTGTGTTCAGAAAATTGAAAAATTTGGATCTGTAAGCATCAAGATGCTACTAGCGAAAAAGGTTACTTGATAGCATGGAAAGCAAGTGCTCACAGCAGTAGGTGGTCGACCATTGTTAGTACCCCAAAACACCGTGGAACGCCCCATCTCAAAGTCCGCCCACGTTGGTAATTCATACCTGCCACCATTTCTCAAAATAAGATTCAACTGATTGCCGAAAACCACTTCCAGTTTGAGGACTCTGTAATTAAATGAATTACCTCAAATACAAGGGAAAAAATGTTAATGGCAAAAATAGCATAACTGCACAAAATAGCATAGAAGGATAGTAGGAGGAAGAAAAGATGGTGGGTTTCATAGAAGATGGTGCACTAAGTAGTAAAAGGAAATTACTGTTGATAATTATATGACTTACGGCAAGAGGGACGTCAAGACAATCTCACTTTACATGACTCCATTTCAAATTGGTACATGTAATATCAGTCATTGAGGCTTCTGAGTTATTTAAGAAACAGAGTAAGTAGTTGTATGGCCAGCTCAGACTTGATTGTCGAGTATTTGATTTATTAACGTTCTTGATCCGACAGAGGCATTTTCCATGTCAATTGTGAATCCAAGTTTCTTGAGTACCACAATCCTTTTCACTTTTGACAATCTTAAATTTGATATGATTTTCATCAGATTGGCCATAAAAATGTCACTGATATTTACTAAGATCAGAGATTATGCGGTTTTCAAATGTTACTAAAATTACGTGTTTACTCACATACACTGTCTTATCCGTAAGATAAACAAAGTGAGATTCTAGTAGTGGTCTATAACATACGTATTGATATGTGCAAGGGCTAAATTCACGTACTGTTTCAAACCAGTATCCACAATGGCAGTGACACAAGGCTTGGCTGTTACTGATTTCCAGTTCTGCGACCTCACGGGCTTCGCTTCCGCTGCAAGATGCACCCCATGGAAACCTGACACTGCACCCACCAAAGCAAGCTACAAGTCTCAGAACATCACCAAATAGCACTTGTCGTCTCCGGTGAAACTCCCATTCACTAAATGTACACTCAGGATTTCTGCACTTCAAACCTAAAATTTGATGAGATCATTTCAGACCCTCAACAACATTCTGAGGATCCTTAAACATTTGATAAGTACACGTGAACCCTAAATGCAAATACACTACAATGAGCACACATTGGAACAACTGATAACGTACACCACTGATCAAAGCTTTGTTGAGAATATTGCAAGCACTTCACTACGTTACAATCTATCATTACCTTATTTTCAAAACCGAGCCCTACATGACATCTATCAAGTTCTTAAAGCCATACAACTGATCCAAAGAATGAATATTCTCGCTGATCTAGAAACAGTATCGATTGAGTGGATTTGCTGGGTCCTAAAGAACATGCATGGATCTGCCAGAGCTTGCCTTCCTCTTCTGATCAGCCAACAAAGACTGTGAAAAGTGTCGAAAAATCATCAAAAAGCTCTGGGATTTCATCAAGGTGAGGAATGGCACGAACCTAGAGAAGCTGGCCGGCGCGAAATGGCAGCAGCGCCATAGCTGAGAGACCCGTGCAAGATGGCGGTCGCCATAGGGGAATTCTCGTTGCTGCAAACTTCTTCGTGCCCCTTCTTTGCTTGTTGCAGATGGGGCAAGCAACCCAGTTGGGGCAGAGGGCACTACACTGCGATGCGGAAACAGTTGGGAATCTGCATGCGAAATGCTGCTTGTTGCAGATAAAGTTGTGCGGCATTCCCGGCCCTACCAACTTTTGGGAAAGCTGAGATCCATTTTGGGGCTTTCCTCAACGTCGTGTTTCGAACTTTTCGTTCGTCGGAGCTTTCGTGTGCGGAGCGCCCTCTTTTGTTTCGTGACTGCGGGCTGTGCACAAGCCATTCTCATCGACCTGTACTGTACGACCCAATACCAATACTGTAGGGAGAAGCACCTATTTTCGGACACTTTAGGATTCCCATATTTCTATTTATGACATGTGAAGTAACTTTACCTTGTTGATTAGTGTTATATGAAGATTAGTGTTATTTACTAAAAGTCAACTGCACTAAATTGGTAGTTTAGTGTTGAATGAAGATTAGTGTTGGATGCAATAGTTACCCAAAATACTAATTTTCAACTCATATTATGATTAGTGTTGAATAGAGTTTTGTTTTAGGTATCTGACTTAGGCTTGGCAATTTTGTGGAACCTCTACATCTTGGTGTTTTTCAGATCAATTTGAATCAAGTACTTGCTTCAATAGTCAAAATTAGTCCCTTTTCCTTTTCATTTGACTTGTAGCTTATGAGCACCTTCCAATGACGACTAGCTAGGTCGATAGTTGTTAGTTGTAGCCACTCAAACTATCGAAGCAATGGACATGTTTGCTCTGATAAACCTATGTCTGACTTGCTTGCTTATATAAGCTTCTATCTGCGTTAACTTTAATTGTGACCTGCTTGCTTCCGAACACTTTGTTTGCATCAACTAGTGCGACCTTCTTGCTTGCATCAACTTCAATTGAGTTGGGCTTTTGATTCATGTCTATCTATCTCCCTCATTTGGCTATGTTTTTCCTTGAGTTTCTCATTCTAAGAATTACAAAATCTCCTCTAACACTGAATGCGCTTATGTAAATATTAAAAATTACTACTTATTATAATAGCCTTGCCTTGATGAGGCATTTCATTTATTTCATCAACAAAGTGCTTGTATTTCATGATTTTGGGTCATAAGGATTTTGACGTACAGAGTTTTAAGTGCTAAAAGCAAAACCAATATTTAGCATTAAGTTCCCACTTTATGCATGCTCATAAACATTGTGTTTGAACACATAAATAGATATAAAACTGATTTAGTGATCTAGGATAAACATTTTGGTCACTTGTGATCTGCACGACTTGGTGCTGCTACTGATATTATCGTAAGCAGCATAAGCAAGAAAGTTGTTCAAATCAATCAACCTCATCCCATTTACTTGAGACAAGTGTGACTTTATTGTGAGAAGTGGGTTAGTCCATTACTCATACACCACCTTTTTAATTACCTGGTGGAATAATTTGGTTGTTTATATTTTTCTTTTGTGGGCCACTTTATACTTGGGGCCGGATTGAGGGCCAACCCGAATTCTTCAAATTTCAACCAATAGGATGGCTCGATTCTTTCAAATCGGGCCCAAGGACTTTATACTAGGGCCCGACCAAAACTTCAACTTATCCTATGTGGCATCCTACATGGCATTGCTTTGGCGCCAAAATGTTTGGGCCCAAATGATGCAATTGGGACAAGGTTTACCCGGTCCCAAAAATCCCACCTTGGGCACAAACCCTAGCCGTTCAATCCGGCCCGCTCTCCGGCCGACCCCAGCTTGTGTATAAAGTGGGCCTTAATACATGTACAAAAAAAGCACTTGCACTCAAACCCATCCTTATCATGTGTTCAAATCCATCCTGATCGTATGTTTAGAAGTAGATATATTAAGAATTTTACTCTCAATTTCCAAAATATCCAAATTCTTTTTGAGAATTGAGATGAAAATATATGTTACCAATAAGACAATGGGTAACATAAACATATGAGACAGACATCTGCTTGTAGGCATGTCTACCTTATTCTATGCTCCATCCAAAAGTGTAGAGTACAGCCAACAAAGAAAAGAGGAAACACAGCACTGGTGTATCCGCTCACCCTCATGAGAGCTCATGGCGATGTCTGAGGAAGATTTCTGAGGCATTCCAAAATTGAGGCATTCCAAAATTGAAATTCTGTTTCTTGAAGTCACAAATTGATCAGTCAGATGAATCAAGCATGTATCCAAGAAATATGAAACAAAACCGATGCATTCTCTTTTAGTTCCTACAGAAAGTGCATAAGCCACAGATAGAACAGCAAAGGTCGCCATTTTAAGGCATGTCCATCACCAGTAAAAGCAAGTCTAACGGCTGCTGAAAGCACTAAGTAGTCGGGCCTTCAACTGATTGTCCACCATGAGGGTTTAGAAGTGAAATTGGCAGAGAGCAAGGCTACCATCCGTGTGAGAAGTGAGCACCCGGGTGGATCCAACCCTGACGCACAAGATGGGCACTTGTCTGGGAGGCACCATGACGCTTGTGGTATTGGAAACACCTCCCACCGCCACTGGGCTCGTGGTGGCCTCCGCTCTTGCACCTGCACTCGGTCGAAAGGAGCTCAGTAGCTTGCCCGACGCCGCATCCCAAAGCCGCACCTTCCCGTCCATGCTCCCTGTCACCAGTGTCTCCGGAGCATAGTCTTGCACATGCAGACTCCTCATCACACTCTTGTCGTGACATTCTTGCCACACTATCTCTTGCTTCCTGGTACAATAGCAACCCTGAGCTGTTCAGCAATCACCCTCATGAAATGAATGTCCAGTTATAAAATGCTTCTGTGTTTTTACCTTATGTCCCAGCAACAAAGGCGACCCACAGACGTCCCTGCGTATAGAAAGTGACCATTTCTACTCCACTGCAAGCACTCGACCTCTGCACAGCAAACAAAATCCTTAGATGACAATGTCCGCATTTGTACAACTCTCGGGTTCCTCTTGTGCTAAGCTGTAGTCTACGATTGATGGGTCAAATTGCCCAACATTCAAAGGGAACAATTTGATAAACTAATGGCCTCAACTTTGATAATTAAAGTTAAGTAGTGTTCAAAACTTAAATAAAATTGACTCGAACGTCCCAGATGCGCTAAGGGCGCAGATTGACAACTTCCAGGGTTGAAGTGATAACACAAAAACAACACTTGAGTATCGTATATGTCCTTTGATTCTGTATATGCACTCTGTATCCGAGTACTGAAAGTGAGTATAAAAAGAGGACCTCTTGTGGGATTCGGCCGTAGAAGACGAGCCACAATTTCACCAGAAGAGCTGTCGCAGACTTGCACAGACCCGTCCCTGGAGCCAGTAGCCAGCAGTTGCATCTCTTCTTGCATACCTAAAGTCGACACAGCTGCAGAATGACACCTGCATCTCAACCGGACAAGTTCCTTGAGTGATAGCGTACAGTACAAAATAGATATGGGGTCTGCGTACAAGTGAGATTCCATAAGAGCATCACATGGTGATGAAAGTTTCCTCATCTTCGCCTTGCTCGCAAAGAGAAATTATTACTAGAAAGTCCAATATTAGAAAGATCTACATGTTGTAAATTGAAAGAAACAAGGATTGCAACCTCAATATGCGAGAGCAGCGTCCACTATACAGATCGTACATGCGTGCACTTCCGTCAGCACACCCAACTGTCACCTCTGATTCTGTACAGCTGCATCTCAGAAATATAGTAAGTCAGCTCTTATACAGCTCAATTCGAGGAAATTCTACGTAAGAAAGCTGGAGCTTTTAGAAAGCTTTTGTTCGAGAATTCTCATGTAGAAGATGTTACCTTAAGCAATAGAGACGACAACCATGGCCACCCATTTTATGAGTCACGCGTCCTCCTTTATTTCGATTCCATATCCACACTTCCGCCCCTGTTGCTGCCATAATCTGCCCCATACAACTTCGCCATCACTGTTACAGAAATATCACTTGCATAGTGCGCCCACAGGTCGTTGAATTTGAAGACGAATTTTTTTTGCAACGCCAGATGCTTATTTTTGCTCACCTTGTTAGCATCAAACTCAAGGTCCACTACGGCTGATTTAGGTTTGGTGACTTTGTACTCCTCCACACATTGCAGAGTGGATGCAGACCACACGCGTATCATCTAAAGCCACAATGCACCCGTCGATTAGGAGATGGCTATCATCAAAACAGCAAGTGAATCAAGCGCGAGGAGAAAGGGGTGTACCTGATCAGTAGAGCCACTGACGATGGTGTCCATGTTCATGCGGCAGCAATCTACCCTGCCCCTCGCGCATTCATCCATCCCCACCTGACCCACGCACATCAATTCCAGCAACATCGTTCCAACTCCATCAAACTTGCAAACAGTGGAATACAGTGGAATAAAAGTATGAGCAGAGGCACTTGCCTTGTAGTGTGGCCCTTCCACCAGCGCGAGTTCATGTTACCATGAACGAGATGGAGCCGTTGACGCATGGCCACAGCTCTTGTCTTGAAATCCAATTCGTTGGAGACCTTGACATTGATCTGGGGAACCCTAATTTGAAGCTCCTTCCTCTGCTCCTCATATGCATTCTCCCATAAAACTCCGCATTTCGTTACTACATTGTGCCTGCGATGCATCAACACGTACCCTAGGTCAAACCCTTGAAACTTTTCCGTGCATCATAAAATCCAGGCGATTTGAGGTCGCCGTGATCGGCGCAGTAGGAATTGTACTCAGCGCGTTTGGTCTGATGAGAATTACGCGATTATAACCCTGTTGAACCGAGAAATCTTTCAGACCCAAAAGGAATGAGCACTCACCAGGCAGTGCAGACGGCGGAAACGCGAGCGAGGGAGACTGCAGGCAGACGTGAGAAGACTTGCAGCAGCACATCGGCAGCGGCACCGCCCCATGACACCTGCTCGATCGCCTTCTTCTTCATCTTTTGTGTGCTCATCTGAAAATTTTACTCCATTCTTTTCAGAAAAGTTTTAAAATTCCGGTTCTCGTTCCGAACGACGATTCCAAATCGAATTGCTCGTCAAATTCAACATCAACTGCTCTGAAGTTTGTAATTCCCACACTCGAGCGCTGCTTGTCTTTCATCACCGAAACTTTTGTTCCTCTCTCCGTTGGATGAAATTACTGGATGCAAACTGGATGGAAACTGATTTGAGATGAATGTGGAAAATATTCAGCAATGTTAAAGGTCAGTGTAAATAAAATGTTTGGCCAATGACCACTCGTTATAGAATATGGTGGGCACAACACTGAATTTGTTCATTTTGCACCCAACAAGTGCAATGTACATTTGCAATCCGTTTTGACCAAAATCCCTAATTATTAAATTTTAAGCATTTGCGTTGAATTGAAGACGATGAACTCAATTATTGAGGGTTATGTGATATTGGAGTGTTAGGACCTTCACACGCGCCATTGCTTGTCTCTTGTATGTTTGAGGATCTGGCTGCTGCACTCACAGTCACGATTAACCTAAAAGATTTGAAATTGGTATGCAGCTAGCTAGTATTCACAATCAGATCAATCTACAACCACAACAACCGACATCGTTCATTCAGTCTTAACCTCTTACGAATCAACAGAGCCTACTACACTATTGTACGGTGAGTGAGGTCTCAACAATCGAAGAATTTCATAGGCACTTTCACAAATGTGACTAGTAACAGACAATGAAATGACAAGGAACGGATCATCATGGTGCCCTGTGGCGATGTTTGGTTGCTTACCTCTAGTTGTTCTTGTAGTCGACGTTGCACGTCCATTTGCGAGTGGAGAGCCTGTGTGATCACTAAACCGTTGTACACATCGATAAATAATCACAAACTCAGGGCCAATTTACAAGCTCAGGGCTAGCTCTTAAACTCCCGCTCCGAGCAGGCCAGCTCTCAAGCTCAAGGCCAACTCACAAACTCCAGCTTGGAGCCCCAACGGATTCAGCACAAGACTTTTGCAGTATTGTGGCAAGCATAGGTGTCAGCTAACTTGTGGAAAACGTGTTCATGCTTGTGCCATTTTTAGTGCATGTGTAAAGTTCATGACTTATTGTAGAACATTTTTGGTGCTCTTTTACTAGATTTGTCATATGATACTTGATTATATGCAAATTTGGGCAATACCGATATTTGATTTAATTGTTTTCCGGCAGTTACAATGAAGAGTTTCCAAAAAATTAGGCACACTTGAAATTAATTATATTTTGCCTAAGCTGCTAGTTACCTACGGTATGATTGTACAAGTCTATGCAATTCCATGAGCTTTCTCTCTAGCTTGTCAACGCTTGAAAACACCCTTTCAGCTGTCCAAGAGTCCACAAAAAGGGTTGCGAGCACATCTTTTCCCTTTGGCAAACTCTTGATAGCTCGTGTATCAACTGGGTGCTCTATGAACACCACAATATTTTAAGCGCTTGTACTTTGCGTCTAACCCTACCGCCCTCCCTAAAATTCTTTTCGTAATCTTTAACCGTATCTGATTGAAATGCCCAAATTCCTCTCATGCACGTCATTCCTACTATGTCACCTAGAACATCCTACATCTCGTCGTCGTAGGTTTCTCCTGGTGGAAATAAAAAGACTATAGTCTATCTTGATATCCTACTCTTCTATTTCTATACCTTAGCAAGTAGGCTTTTGTATTCTCCCCTTGCCCAAGCTTTGTCTCGGCCATCCATACTCTCCCGTCGAAAATCGAATACTTACAAACAAGGCATTTGCATCTCATAGTATTCATCATGAAAGAATCTAGAACTGCCTCTGATTGGAACCGTTGCCACATTGTAGTCTTCATCTCCTTGCTTGACATCAACTCTCCACTCCCATCGGAAATTTCCTTTTGATCTCCCTCTTATTCCCAAACCTTCAGACCCTCTACCACCAGCATTCAGGTCTTGAAAATGTTGTTTCACATGGGCGTTGATTTTCTCTCCAAATTTAACCAAAGTTCCTACGGTTTTCACGGAAGGCATTGATCAAGTATTCTTCATGTTTTTGTCCATTTGCTCTACAAGCGCTTGAAACTGTCTTGCCTTCTCTTTACCGTACCGCTCAACATCTATGTTGTAGAATTCTTCCATAGATGTTGGGCGCTTCATTCCTTTAAACACCATCAACCACCGCAATGCATTTTGAATTGCCCGTCGACGTTGTAGTTGATCTATCATCAATGCAAGAGTTTGTTTTTCCATAAAACCCTTAGAACCCGTATTAAAATACAAGCTCTTGAGAAAATCCTTCTTTTCATCTACAATAGATTTAGCTACCATCTCCTTAACCAATTGTAGGTACTCCACAGGTGGTACCCTTATTAAAGGCCTCAACCACGTTCTCTCCATTTTTGGTCTCTTTGATCCAAGATCCTTCATACTGTCCTACCCCTTCTCCTAAGTATATTTCTTCCACTTTTCCCAACACCTTCCCCTTACCACATTTCTTCTACTTTTTCTCATCTGCTTTACGATACCACAAACAAATATCTTCATAGTCTTTGCACACCTCCAAAATAGCTTTGTAGCAATCTTCATTCTTGTTCAAAGCATGCCTCGTCCAATTCAACATTTGTTTTGCCATTAGACCTAAAAGCTCTTCTAAAGTCATTTGCACGCTAAGATGCAATGCACTCACTACCATAGCTGTTGCTTTGGCCCTATTGGCGTCGTGAGCTCTCACCTCCGCATAGGTTTTCCTACAAGACTCCCAGATCTCTACGAGCTTCACCAATTGATCATGGAGTGACATGTAGAATTTTCTCTCAAACTGCTTTGCATTGATACGTACACAAGCCCCATTGTAAAACTGAGAAATGTTGTTTACAACAAATTCTGCTCCCCGTTCTACAAATATACTTGCATATTCTTCTTGAGATAGTCTTTGAGCGGCTAATTGTTGTTTTGCAAACTTTCACGCTTCTATAATATATTGCCCATCTACTGGTTCCCGTATTATTGCATTTCGTAAGTCGTAACCACTCCGTTTTTAAAATGCCCATTGTATTATCATGTTGCTTTTTATACTTTTCAAATACGGTCATAAAGTGGTTCACTGTATCCTTCTTCCCGAATGGAACCTCTTTTTTTACTATATTGTCATCATCATCCACTCTTTTTTCAAGAAATGCAACTAGCCGAAGTGTAATGGGGGACACAAGGTCCTCATCATCTCTCCGTAGCCGTTCATATAGCTCAGCGATCAGCTTCTTTGATAATGCCCGATGGTTAGTTTTTCCACTAACTCATCGGAAGAAAAATTGTCTAAATCTTCTAATCTTGCACTCTCTTGCTATGCCCTGGAATTTTCTCTTATAATTGTGTTTTACTCTTTTATGTTGTACGGTGCGTGCTTGTACTGTAGCTGCAAGCGTTTGAATTTATGGAGCTACTGATATGTGCTTGTGACTCTAGTTGCACGTTTTTGAGTTTGAAGAGCTCTTGATATGGATGATCCTCTTCCACGTCATTGAGTCGATCTGCTCCCAGTACGAGTTGTTGCTACTGATGCAACTAGTCTTGCACTCCTTGAAATATTAATACTCATACGAGTAGTAATATTTTGATTACTTTAAACTTCTGCTGTAATTGGAGCTCCACCATGTGTACCAATTTCAGAACTTTCAGGTCGCCCTCGTGATATTCTTCCTCCACTAGAACTATTTCCCATGAATACCGCAACATTTGGCACATGTGATGTGGATGTTGGGCTTCGAGTAGAAGCACAAGCTGCACTTTTTGCCCTTCTCATGCTAGTAACGGACTTACTTTTGTAGCCCTCTGTGTTGGTGTTGGTCTTGTGGCACTAGGAGGTTGTATTTGTGAAGGAGATGTCTCTATTGGCTCTGTCTGTAGCACGAGATTTGTATCATGCTCCGTTTGTGATAGAATATCATCCCTTACTCTATAACTGACCACATCTGCATACGATCGATGAGGACAAATGTGAGGTCTATGTGATGTCGCTCTTGACACTATGAAATCTGCTACATTAGCTCGTTCTTGCTGCTCGATTATATCCCTTCTCTGCTGAATATAACAATTTATTATTTCCAATACCTCCTCAAGATTGCATTGTCTAGCTTTCACAACAACAGGAGTACGTCTTCTGTCAAACCCAAAGAAATTCTCCCGGGGAGATCACTATCGTTTTTTAGAAATATACGTGAGTTAAAATATAGGGTCTTTTTAATTCAAAAGGGAGAATTTTTATATAATGTGTAGGACTACTAATCTACTATAGGGTCAATAAAATGCTACATAGTCTATTATATATAAATTAGGCTATATAAAAACACTGTGTAGTATGACATTTTATTTATAAGTTAACCTTCACAAATAGGAGCCTTGATTATTTTTTATAGTAGGACTAGTATGTCTCCATGTCCTTTGGACACACGGAGAAAAACATAAAAAATAGTAATTATCAATGTGACTTAAGTTTGGAGTTTTTAGTTTGGAGTTGTTGTAAGCATGAAAGGAGTGAAGGCAAAATACAACAAAGCGTTATATGCACTAAGTAGCATTTTAAGTCCCAAGAACCTTATTTTGTGTCGATTTAACGAACATGACCTTTTGTGCTATGTTTAAGTTTTGGTATGTTGCAACAATCAAAGTAAGACAAAATCTTTGGCCTAAAGAGTAAATTTTTGTACAAAGCTCGAAAAAATGCACCCATACTGTTTATATGTAACATAGCCTCAAGTAATTCAACACATGTATGGATTTATAAAACACCATAGGGTACCGAGAATACGCCCCTAGAAGCTTTTTATGTAAATATACGGTCATCGAAAACACAAAAACAAATGTAAATAGCCCCACATCAAATACCCTCTTAACTCAGGTGTATACCTTAAATTACAAGGAGTGATCTCCCCGGGGAATTTCTAGAGAGCACAATGTTCAGAGCGGTTTTGTAGCTTCAAACAACAATTTGAGAATTTCTGCCAGCATATTCCCCTACTCAATCTTGTATAAGGTCGCTACATGTGTACGAGTTCGGACTTTCACTTGGACTAATCACACTGGAATCGTTACAATTTTCTCAATCTACCCGACGTCCTTGCCGATTGCACAAATCTCCTGACTCCGTACCAGCGGATAGTCTGAAATCCATAATCGAGTTTGGTTCTTGTTTGGAGCCAATATCATCCACCCGACACCCGTGTTCACTTTATTGACTTCGAGATGTCATGTTTACTGTGCACATAAATCTAATAAACAAACAATAATTAGTATATGTATAAGAAATAAAGTTCTTAAGTAATAAATTATCAGGAGATAATTTTACATTTATCAATGTAACATATTTATAAATAAATAAATATAAATATATATATATATATATATATATATTTTTTTAACTGGATAAAATGAAAAAACAAAATTTTGTAGTTTTACATTGGTTTTTGTAAAAGTAACTATTTTTATAAAAAAGTTTGTAAGATAGAATTCAAAAATGTTGTAAAAAATAACTATTTACAAACACATATAACTTTTGAGTTAACTGAATTTTTTTAATAGGTTTTTGGAAAATGAAATATTAAAACTACAAAAAATGTAAAAAAGATCGATATCCACAAAAATCCACAAATTACAAAAAACCTCAACGGTACAAACCATCACAAAAATAAATTCAAAACATGGTTTTGCAATGAAACTCATGAGTTACGGAAAGCTTTAATCTAATATTGATTTGCAATGAAACCCCAGCATTGCAAAAGAAAACTTACAAGAACTTCTGAAATCATGTAAAATTTAGATTCTTAACAATGAAACTCTAATTTATTTGGTATAAAAGTTTGAAATAGTAGTCATTTCTTGTTGTTCGAAAAAAATCTCACCTTCGAGGTATTTGAAAAATTTCAATTGATGAAAATAAAATGTGAGGAGGGGTACTTATACCCTCCACATGCCGCCTCGTCGCTACCGCAAGGGAGGCCACCTTGCTTCGCCAAGGAGCCCCGCGCCGAGGCTCCCATGTAGCCAGCATGCCCCGATGGCGAGCCCTGGCTGGCAGACTGCCGCTAGCAGGCGCCACCCTTCCGCGCCCGCGGAGGTTTGCTCTGCTGCCGAGCGGCCAAGAGAGGCTTTCCGGCGGCAGTTTTAATTTTTTTTTAAATCTTAATTTGACAAGAAAATTAAAAATTTATTTGAAATCATTGTTGCTTGTTATCTTTTGAAAAAATTTTTTTCATTTTTGTTTAGTACTTGATCTTGATTTTTTCTTTTCTTATTTTTTTTATTTTTTATTTTCTATTTTTTTGTTGCTTTCTTTTCCTTTTCTGATTTCTTTAACTTTTTATAGTATGCTCTAGTTTTGCGTTGGGAAGTTCTCCATGTAATATAGTATGAATAAATAATATGCATGTAGTATTCATAAAATACTCAAAGGGACCGTTTATTTCAAATTTTAGTTTACTTTATGTGTCGTAAGATTCCTAAGTCTATATGGCTCTAATTTACTCAAATTTGATAATATTGACTTGAAATTTTTTCGGAGCCCCGGTGGCACAATGTTAATAACACCCTTGATTTCCAGTTTTTGTAGGAATAAGTAGAATTTCCATAAATATGACATTTTATAGTGAATAAAAACCATGGAGACAACCTCGTATTATAATCTACTCTCACTTGTATTATCAAACCAAAATATACATTTTTACATTACCAAAAATTTAAAGGGGATCTCTAACGTTTTTTTGTCAAACGCTACGCAAGTAAACGAATGTCCTAGGTCTTGCTTTAGTAATGTTCTTACAAAAATAAGTAAATTTATTGTATTGATGAAAAGCGTTGTTTACAATTTCAAGTATTTAAATTGAAAACATTGCTAGAGCAAGTACCAAGACGTTGCTTCGCTTGGACAACATTTCTAAAAAACCTTGCAAATCCCACTCTTTTCTAGTAGTGTTCTTTATAAATTTCCATACATGATTACAAGCTATGAGGTACAAGGGGCATGCACATATTTTTACTAATAATAATTTATGCTTAGAATGAAAGATCTTGACAAACATGTAATTTTATCTCTTACCACATAATGATTTTTTCATATGCGAGACATATAGAGTGCATGTTATACACAACACAAAATTTACTAGTTTTATTTTCAAAGATTGTGGCATGTATAACACCCTTATCAGGTATTTGGAATTAATTGGCTTCTAGTTGTAAAACATACCTTATGTTTTAAGTCTCAAAATAGAGCTACCTTCATATTATTGCATGCTAAACGTTCATATGATCTTCTTCAACTTTGTAACTTGTAGCAAAAAACCTAGACTTGATTTGGAGTACAACCTAACTGAATCTCCCAACATTGAATGCTATGGAAAAGTTTCAGGTCTCTTAATGGATTTGAGCTTGCCATCCAAAGTGTTCAACTAGGATCTCATAGTTATTACATCAATATGTGGTTCAAAATCAAGTGAACTTGATGATTTAGACATTTGGTAGTAGAGTTTGAAAAATAGTGCTTACCTTGAGATTTCTAAGCTTCACATTATGAATGACATAGTGTTTCTTGTGGGTTGATAAAAATGGAGAATTTGGGTTTTGGAAGTCCGGTTGTTGGGTATCAAAATGTAGCACCTCCCACAGCAAGAAAATAGATAGAAACTCCGGTCCCTTTCTATAGGGCCGACGTGAATGAAGTGTCTGTTTGTAATGCTAATATTGAGATGGCCACCGGACAAGGGGAAATCAGAACCTTTGTGTGTGAACAAGAACAAATACGGTGGGTAGAAGACTTGTACGTAGTCTTGCAACAAACTTTGACAAACAAACCTTTGAAGAGCAACAGAACCTTTGTAGAGCTTCTTATAGAGGACAACGTATTGGTGGGGCAAGGATTCGAAGATCAAACCTACAAATCGGGGATGGTATTACATCATTACTTTTTAATTGGCACTTGAAGTACTTCTAAATTTAAGTTTCGTTAATCTTTTACTATCAAGCCGATATTACATTTTAAAAAAGAACTTAAAATACTTCTAGATCTAAGTTCCATAAATATTTTACTTTCAACCCAATATTTCTTTTGAGTAAATTATATCAATGTAATTATATTTTAGGCATATTTCAGGTCAAAATTTTATGTTCTAATTTAGGACATACACCTTCCAATATAGGGAGCACCTAGTGGAAAGTTTAGGAATAATATTACTTTTAAGTTTTATCCTTTTCTTCAAGGCGCGCCCTTGAGCACCTGAAGGGGAGTCCTTGAGCACCTCAAGGAGCGCCCTTGAGCATGTCAATTTTATGTTTAGTCATTCCTACTTTAAAAATCTACAATTTATGGCTTTCAAAAGGCCACTGCACTCATATTCCTCAATGTACCAGCGCAATCCAGGAACAGAAAGTCAGTGATGTTCAAAAAAAGGTCAAATCGAAGGAAGAATTTACCAAAATGGTATATATCCTCTCTTAGCAATAAACATATGTACCGTCTCTTACATCTACAAAGTCTGTATGTCCGAGGTACCCAACTCATAGATACAATCATCTACAGCTACTCTAAATACACTTTGTCCCCCGCGTCTTTGTGACCTTCCTCCTATCTCCTGTCAATTCTTCAAGACCGTCTTCTCTGCCTCCTCCAAGATTGTCTTCTTCTTCCTCCGAGACTCTCTTCTTCCTCCTCCAAGACTCTCTTCAGTCTGTGCTTTGTTTGTTGAGGAATTCAACGACGCGCCTTGAATTTGTTTTGTATTCTTGGAGGTGTCGGTTATAAGCACGTTTTTGAAGTTCACTTTTGGTAACCCTAAGTTTGGATGGCAAGGGTTCTAGTATTCGTGCTTTTTGCATGATAGAAGAGGATTTAGTTCTTCAAGAGATACTTGTGTGAGAGAGCCGCAACTTTGTTGTTTTTATCTAGACCAAAAGCATGTCTTTGTAAGAGATCATGACAAGAACAATGTCTTATTTTTGTTTTTCTTCCCTGCTATTTCTTTGTGCGATTATTTGCTCTTGAAGATAAAGGTTGCTTTGGAGAATTATCATAATTGCCGTTGCTATGGATTGTCCAATTTCTATATATTACGTCTCTCTTTCTAAGTTCTTTTTGTTTGTTTGTTTTTTTTTAAATTTTTTTTTTTCCCTTATTTTTTTCTTTTTTCTGGTAGAGATGTTTTTTTTTTTTTTTTTTTTTTTTTTTTTTTTTTTAACTTACTGATGGTTAGGGTCAGGTCTCAAGCGACTCTTTCTATTGACCTAGGGTAAGTCTTCAGATTGATGTAGCTATAACCGTATGTAGGGAGCGTGCTTTGCTGTGAAGGTGAGCAATAGTTTTGCTCTCACTTGTGATGAAGCTTCTCTTGTATGAAGATTGCTACAATCTGCAAAAATCAGCATGTATGAAGATATGCTACAACCCTCAAAAAACAACATATATGAAGATTTTGAATATCCTAATTTACCAAAATCCTCAAAAAATTCAAATTGTATGAAGATTTTAGATTCCTCATTCCGCATGTATGAGGATTTCAGAATCCTTATCTACCACAATCCTCAAAAAATAAATTCAACATATATGAAAATTTCTAAAATCCTAATCTGCCATAATCTTCAAAAACTGAACCTAGCATGTATGAAGATTTCAAAAATCTTGATGTGACAAAATATTCAAAAACCAAACTCAGCATGTATGAAGATTTCTAAAATCCTACTTTGCCACAATCCTCAAAAAGTCTATTTATATGAAAAAAGTTTTGAAATCCTCAAAACAAGGCATGGTAATCAATTTCCCCTTACTTACCAAGTATCTACGTATGGTCCCACCTCATGTCCAAAATGACACAATGGCCGTAATGACTTGACGCGAATGACAATGAATTTTGTTTGTCATTTGAGACACTTGTTGCAACGCCCTCAACAAATTATTGTCATTTATGTCGTCATTTTTTTGCAAATTCCTACTAGTGATTGGTGAAAACCTCGAAGGTGGACCTCGGAGATAATATTTGATGCAAATCCAAAGGAGGTGACCAACAAGAATATTGGAGAGGGGGAATCTGCGCAAATGAAAGTGACAATTGAAAGCGTACAGGCAACAAAGGTCACATGAGGTTGTACATTGAACTGTTTGAAGCATGTGAACAAGAGAGTAATTTTAGATAATCGGTACATGTCATAGGCACAGAAGTATGAGAGCAGATCTACATGGATCATGCAGATGCTGAATTCAGTTTACACACGAACAAATACCAAACGGAAGAAAAATTTTGACACCAATCTGGATGATTATGGTGTATGCAATGCATGCTATGCTCGAGCATTAGGACACTTCCAAAGGCGTTTCAAACAACTCAAGCAAGCACGATCACTATATTGAAGGGTGGCTGGCGTACATGGGAATAATGTTAAGCAGAAGGAGCAAGGGAAGATATTTGCAGCACGAGAAAGTTTTGCGGTGTTTGTCAATGAAGCGGGGTGTACTCAACCGCATCGACAAGTGAAGAGAAGATCAAGCGATGCAAAACCTGCCATTGTTACTATTGCCAATGAATACGAGAAAAAATTGACGTTTTTCATTATGTGAATGAGGAGGTGAAGAAGCTAGTTGATGGACATCCAATATCAATAAGTTCGTTTCACAAAATGGAGAACAGACTTTCTCCACGTGCAAATTCCACAATTCTTAAGGTTTTCAAAGTGCTTTCGTTGATAGGAGTACAAACGTGGCATGGAATCCACAACGAATGAGGCGGCCAAGGCAGAAATCAAAAAATTGTTTTTGGTACACATTAATCGTCAAATGGAAGAGCGTCGAGATGATTGGATTTCTAGAAGGTCAGATATCATAACTCCGGATCTTTTCATGGGCATAATTGTAGATGGGATGGACTAAAATACAACAATGGTGCCAAATATGAAGAAAACATTGAAAAACATTGAATGGCGGCTCGTGAATGCACACCTATGCAGAATACTTGTGCACAGGATTGGGCTCTATGCAGATGTATGGCTCGATGCACACCACAAGCACGATAGCAATCAAATTGTTACCTCGTTGATGCATGTTATTATTGATGTCAAAGGAATGTTGCCACCAACTTTTCGAATTCAAGCCGATAATACGACGCGAGAGAACAAGAACATATACATGTTCGCCTTGTGTGTTGCACTAGTGTGTCTGGGGTTTTTTCAAGAGGTGGGGCTATGTTTTCTATTGGTTGGACACACACACGAAGACATAGACCAACATTTTAGTACCATTTCAAATACGTTGAAGAGGAGCGACATTGATTCCATGAAGGAGTTACTATCACAAGTCGAGAGAGGAACCTTGTATACCGAAGCGTATGTGAGTGCGAGGCATTTAGAGAATGTGAGAGATTTGAAGTCTTTCATCACTCCTCATTTGCTCAAAGGAGACGATACTTTGACTGGCATAACGTTCCCACATCACATGCGATTTTATATGGTGGGTGGAATGCCTCGAGTAGAGTCTACTTAAGACTTTCAGTAAGGATGCTTGAGCTCCAACGGATGGGCATCCATGTTTGAGATCAATGCCTACTAGAGCCTAGAAGCTAATGCTACCTGAGATATTTACAAAGAGAAGTGTGTAGAACGATTCCAAAACGTGGAGAAGAACTTCAAAGCCATTGATCAAGCAAAGTGGTTGGTAGATTATTTGGAACACTTTTGTGAACAAGATAAGAGCAATGCAACAAATGCCCCTTTTTAGCCAGAAGACAACCAAAGCCCAAACAGAGCAACTGTAAATGCCCCTGCAACTTCTATCGAAAATCAAGATGGAACGTGAGACACGAGCATGGTAGATCTTATAATGTGAACAATGCCTGATCCAGAACGAAGGCAATATTTTGGTCCTCGTAGGGAGAGACCATCAGAAGAGTTTGCGACAAGAGTACCAACGAGACGTAGAACTTCAATACTAGAGTCGCATGTACTAATTACACCAGAGAACGGAGAAGCTCCGTTTACCCATTTTAGTCTAGATGATAATGTGAAGGTTGGACACTTCGTAGCGCTGACGGTGGATCCGAGGGAGGTTCAAGCAGGTGTACCGTTTTATATAGCAATAGTTTTGGAATTTGGTCATAGAAGGTGGGCAACAAAAATGAAATTAGTGTGCTATTGGCGGCAATGGAGGGGATCGCGAGAAACATCATTGGTTCTTAATAAACAACGGTTATACGAATTGCATGGAGTCAAAGTGGAAGCCATCAGGTGAAAGACATGGATGGGTAGAGAAAGAAGCATCGATTTATTCAGGGGTGGATGAAACACAACATGCAAGAAATAAAGAACCGCAACAACTTTGTATCCCAATACATGGTGTTTCAACGGAGCAAAACATTAAAAATCCAACTTTTGCAAAACCACACCTTCTAGCATACATTGCAATGCAAGTTGAATACATAGATAACGAACGCCTTCAAAATGATATAGACCGTTATTAGTATAAAAATTAGGTAGAAATAAATATTGTGGGAAGAGAAGGTGTACTATTAGCAGTGTAAGTTTATTTTACTGGTAATCATAAATTATGATTGCTAACTAAAGGAGTTTGTAGAAGTATTGGATTTTTTATACATTACATGTGTTTTTTTGTTACAAAAATGCTATCAAGTTTTGGATAACTTGGCCACTTATACCACTTGAAGGAGTCTAAAATCTTGGAAATGAATGGTACACATGGGTGATGGTCTGGTTGGGGTACCCAAAAAGGTTGTCCCATGAACAATTGCACTCTATGCTGGTGTGACAAACATATCCATTTTTAAACTGTAATACAATAAGACTTCATTAGATGTGGTTTTAGTTGTCTATACTTATAATGTATCAAGAAAAAAAAATTAAAAATTAAAAAAAAATATTTTGAAGTAATTTTATTTGATTTTTTAGTTGAAAAAGTAAGTCATGTCCCAATAACCTAAAATCCATAGAATCAAGCAAATGGAATATCAACCATTTTTATTTTAATATAATTTTTGAATATGACCTACATCTTCTTGTATAGAATACAAAATAATTTATTTAATAATAAAAAAATTAATTCATTGTGCACTATAATGCCTGCAAATCCCCAAATTCAACACTTTTTCCCTCATCTATGAATGGATCCAAAAAAAATAAAAAATCTAAAAGAAAATCTATAGGCATATATACTTTGATTTCAGTGAGGTGCATGATATTTTATTTTCTATTTTTTTAGGGTCTTTTTACTTGATTAAAATGACTAAATTAGACAAATTTTGGAGGCTTTCAATAAAAATAACCTAATTAGTGTGTCCAAAAAGTGATACCCCAAGCTTACCATTGCCCACATGAAAATTGTCAAGGTACATTGCATCCAATTATAAGGTTCAATAATTCCAGAAATAATTTTTTTTAGAATATTGATATTAAAATAGAAAACCACATTCAAGGATGAAATGGTCCACCTAATTTCACTAAATGTGATTTTTAAAACCATCCATATGCAAGTGCATGATTCTACCCCCAAGTGCAAAAATTCCTAATTTTGTGTTGTACTTGAAGACTTGTGAGTAAACCACATTATATTGTACGTTTGAGAAAAGCAAAATTAAGATAGTTTTAACTCCTAAAGGTCCAAGTGATCTTATGAAGGTTGAATGAGAATTTCGAAGTTCTAGGACACTGAAAAAGAATATCTAAAGAAAATATATCATAAAGAGATTTAATTGAGGTCGACTTAATTCTCATTGCAATTTATAGTCTCATTTCGGCTTGCAATTTCTTTTCCGTAAGCCTCCAAAGAAGATTGTTGCAATTGTCATTACATGGGCAATTTGATGAGGACCAATGAGGTTGCAACATTGGCACGAGGACACAACCTCCTCAAGTGCCCAAGTTTGAATTCTTTGTAGAAGTGCAAAGGAAATTGTAAATGTACTCGTGGTGAAGAATCATACTGATTGGTTTAAGTACACCTATGTGGGTTCTACTTCCAAACTTTATAATTCCAATTGATCCATGTATAACACACTTTGCACATAGTCCATATTTGATTCCCTTGACCACTTCCCAATAAGCTTGCCGATTCACTTATTAAACCTCTCGACCATTATATTTATCTTGGCAAACATTGTCCCACCATTAGAACTTTTGACTTCATCGTTGAGTTTTGTTTTTGACGAATTGCAGCTCACCAGAGTGAAAGGATTCTCTAGGTATACTGGAAATCTAAATGAAGAAGATGCCAAAATATATATATGGTATGCCTCAAATCGTAATTAACCGGCCTCAAAATTCTGCTGACGTGGCAAAATTTTATTCGTTCTGGGCTTACACATTATAGCCCATAATTAATGAGTTTATGGATGAAAGCTATCTGTAATGAAAGCTAATGAGAATGTGAACCTGTGTTTCTCAAGAACACGATTGAAGCATTCCTTGTACGAGCTGGAGTAGTTCAAAGTGAAATTCATACAGGCGAGAATCATAACCATTTCTTCTAATCCCATCCAACGATCCAGATCCCTCCAACAAAAGCATGGAAGAACGACCATAAGTCCAAAATTTTCATCCAAAATTTTCATCCAAAAAATTTTCATCCGTTTTTCGGCCGGTAAATTACGCCCGGTAATGGGAGCCTGTCGCAGTGCCGGGGCCCACAGTCGCAGCGCTAACGCGCTGCTCCATTATGCCCCGTAGCGCTGCTCCAGGCCCCCATTACCTAATCCATAATGACCCATGCTAGAATACATCATCATATTCTACCCTAGTTACACCCGTACACATTTGAGGCTTCCGACATGCAGTAGGCCTTGAGAGGTGACCATATATTCTGGTTTATACAAGGCTGACCGTACAAATATGAGAATTGGGGCCACGGTCTGCATGCAGGTTAAAAAAAAGAAATAAATGAAAACCTGTGTTTAAACGCCCATGGGGTTTGAAACGGGCAGCCCAATATTGTATCACAGCATCTTTTGGACTTGGGCATCATGAACAGTGCACTTTTTGAACTTGGGCATCATCAATGAACCAATTAGTGATGAGCTTGCAACCTCCTACACGGTGGTGTATTACCCCAACCTACCTACTTCAAAGCACAAAATCATTCCTACAAATTGTGATTTGAACTGTAAAATTTCACTTTTTTGTATGCATCATAAGAAGGTGACCAATTTGACATGAAAATATAAGTGGAAAGTTGAGTACAGTGAGAACTACAAAGCAGATTATGCTTGGAAAAAGCCCCTCATACTTGCTTGGGCATTTAACCCTTAAGCGGGCCGAATGTCGAAAATCGACATTCTGGATGAAGCAGGGGATGTTGAAACTCTTCCCGTCTTCTCGTCGTCATTTGTTTTTCATCCGCCGTTTTTTTTTTCCCTCAAGGGTAAATGGGTGTAGTTTCTCGTGCACTTACCCCCGTTGTTATACCTCATTCCTACATTTTCTGAGAGCGATTTTAGTGGGCTGCATTTTTGTCATGAGAGGAGTTTTGTCTATTTCGGTATGAAATTTTGCCATTTGGGCATAGAAATGGGGCGATTAGGCATTGAAATGGGGCGGTTGAGCCTCGAGCTTCCGACAAGCATGGATCGCATGCGCTTGGCTTTGTTATTATCATGGTGGACATGTGGCATGATGTTTATGACCTTGCAAGCTATTTTCAGTTCATCTTTCTGTTCTTTTCTTTGTAAAAGCCCGCCCACCTTACATCATCTTTTGTCCACGGAGGACAAGAGCTTGTGTGGGCGACCTTGGAATACCAAGCACCAAAAACAAGTAATCCCAAGTGACTTCCATTTCAAGTAGGATTGTGTGCAATTGGAAAGAGGCATGTTTGTTTTTTTTTTTTTTGGATTAGCTTCTTTACTTGATTCCTCACCCATTTGTAGTTGCCATTTTTGCTTTCGGGGCAATTTGTAATACGACTTTTCACTCCAAAGTCCAAAATTAGTGACTGCCCCTCCATTTCGGGCTCCCTTTTTTCGCCTTCAATCAAGTGGATCAAGCCCCATCCCAACTCCAAATGGCACAAATATTTGCCCATGCAATCTTTAGACAATGGAGATCAAGATCCTACGGTTGGATTTTAGATTTACTGCCCTCACATTATTTTACTGACCTTGACATTTTTTACGTTTTTGGACCCTACTCCAGCGGGCCCAATGGATCGAAACGTTTAGGGGTTAAGGGTTAACCCCTAAAGATCCACGATGTTTTGGGAGCTTGAAATCCCAACACTGACCACTATGTACTAATGCGGGTACGTCCAATATTTTTGGAAATTTTTGATAACTTCAACCGTAGGATCTTGAAGTAGACTACCATAGGTAGTAGTGTGAAAATTTTCAACCGTTGGATCATCACTGGATGTGAGATCATAACATTTGAAGTTGACTGTAATTTTTTTTTGGCCCTGACCGTAAAAGCCGAAACGGTGGCCGTGGTCGTTTAGGGGTTAAGTAGATAATGAAAAAGGTCTTTAAATTTCAAAAATGAAACTAGAGAGTAGAGACCCCAAAGTATGAAATTTCAGAACCCAACAGATCAAGCCTAGCAATAAGCCCTTTCTTTGGTATGTCCTACCCTTACTCGAGTGCTACGAGAACCCTGGTTGAGAATTGGTGGATATGGAGTACCAAAAAAGTAGATTTGGGAGAACTTGCATTTTTGTGAGTAATAGTGAGCCTCCTCAATAATTCCTCTTAAGTTGTTTTTAACCCCTAAACCACCAAGGCCTCTGATTAGGAGATTTGCGATTTCAGGCAGCTTAAGTTAAGATGTTAAACGTAATATTTTTGTCTAAGATTTTGACTGGATGTTCCCTATACTACAAGGTGTATGTGGGAAAATTTGCAAAGTCAAACTCCACATATGGAGTTCTTAAACGCAAATTTTAGTTCTCAGCCTTGGGGCGGGCAGAAAAAAAGTTTTTTTATTTTTACCTCTTTTTATTATATGTTTTTTTTGTTTTGAAATCTTTTCTTTATTCATTTTGTACTTAGGTTTCCAAGTGACCCAAGTTGAAACTTTTACGAGTCCTTCAAGGGCACCCTTCAAAAATTACAAGAGCTAGATTCAAAGTTTTCTTTGATATTTCAATTTTTTCTTTCAAAACTTGCCAAAATTTGAGATTTTGGAATTTTTTGGATTTATTTTTTCTTGAAATTCAAAAACTCAAGAAGGTATATACTCACCGTTCATTTTTCCCCTAAACCATATACAGTAAACGTGGTCCGTGTTTTACCAAATCCTTGATTTCTACCTTCTTCTAGTAAATAAATTGCATGAAGGTTCAGAAAGCAAAATGAGTGTCTAAAATTTTGCATGGGCATGCCCAACTTATTTATATACATGAGAAAAAATATGAGCTAGATGTTTAAGGTAATAAGCATCACGTTTTCCTTTGCACAAAGTCGACTTTGCTTGTTGAAAAAAAAATTGCATCAACTTTGAATGTTATGATCTTACAAATGGCTACGATCGAACGGTTGAAATTTCAGCTATTACCTCTAATAATAGTTCTCTTCAAGATCATACGGTTGAAAGTTTCATAAAAGTGTAAAAAATATTCTCACACTCCAAAGTTTACAAGGTGGTATGGAATTGCGATTTTGGAGTTTGGAGGTCACAAATACCATGGTAGTTTAGGGGTTAAATTAGCAAATTTATTGAATTATTTTTAAAATGAGATCAAAATGAGACTTTCTTGGCCCAGGAATACATATAATAGTTTCTCTCCTTTCTGCCAACTGTCAATTGTGATTTGCCTCGGGATTCACACCCTAAGAATAATCAAGAGAACACGTTGTTCATCACCTGTCATGTATTGATTGGGGGAGGAGTTTTTTTTTTTTTTTTTTTTTTTTTTTTTTTTTGTCCTGAAAACATCCTGTAGAAATGTAGAATGATTGTGTCTGCAGAATTTTTTAAAAATATAGTCTCTTCAAAGTCTTCCTCAAAATAAGGTGTTATTTTTTCCGTTTCCAATTCTCATCCAAGATGATTATATTCTTTTGTCACAATAGATGTAACTATCAAAAGTAAGAAGAATAATGAGCCAGGTAGAGAGTGCTTAAAACAAACCATAGAGGATCAAAAGTAACCCACTAGGATGAGGTGCGTAAGAGGTACATGGTAGTTTTGGAGGTTGTTTTTTGATGTATCTACTATAGACGTTCCAGACTGCATGATCATTTTAGGAACACCTACAAGTTCAACTTCAAAAATATATCACAAATTCTAAAAAGGTTTCACATTCTTTGCCGAGACACAACAACTCCTTTAACTGGTGGAATGAGACATTCTTAGTGGAAATAATGATGGGGTACTTAGTAAAATCTCCACACTTTCCAGGCACAACAAGCCTTGGCATGGTGGTTAGGGCTAATGGCCCCCATTCAATAAGGAGGTCGTGGGTTCTATACCCCATGTCAACATGGTGCTCACCACCATAATCCACCCAACTATGGTGAGGGGTTCTTGAACCTCGTTGTATGGGTACCTCAAAGCCATTTGGGGGGATACCATGTTGGGTAACTCCGCCGTTGGTATAATGACCTCCGGACATACATCCAAGGATAGGGCAAACGAACACTCTATTCACGCCGGCCTTTAACGAACACTCTATTCACACCGGCCTCTAAATAGGTTGAAATTTCTCTTCTACACAACTTTCTATTAGTGTAACTTCACTACAAAATTTGAGCCATTATTGAGCATTCTACTTTAGCGCGCATTTAAAGACTGAAGTCAAGAATGAAGGTTGGGGTGTGAGATTAAAGGCCACAACTTGCCGAATTGATCTCAACCTCGGGGGGTGCACTAGGTGGTAGAAGTAGAAAAGTACGTGCGAAATAATGTAGGGTGTCAAATAAATCTTGGAGCTAAAAATTACAATTAGTTTAGATCTACAATAGCATATCAAAATATGCATTGGATGCCCTTATAACTAATATAGAGTGATATATAATTCTACCAAAGTAGAAAAAAAGTAGAAACAATATAGTGTATGGATAATTTATGCTAGAACGTCGAATAATGGCGCAGTGCCAAAAAATGGAGCCTTAGTAATCTTCAGTCAGAGGTACATAATAGCTCAATTTTCAGCAAGGGATGTCACCAGTACAAGCAATTTTTGTGCACGGGGAAAATTAGAAGAAAAATAGAGCAGATAGAATCATCATTTTCGATTCTTCTACAATGAGTTATGAATTTTTGAAGTTAGAAATATAGGTGTTCCTATAATGGTGCCGTAAAGTGATACCCTATAATCTCTGTAGTGAGTACATGATACTATTGCATGGAGAAGCTATTATGTTCCTCTGACTGAAGATTACTAGAACTCCATTTCTGGCACTGTGCCATTATTAAACACTACCATAATCACTTGCTTTCCATCTGAAAAATAAAATTTCAAAGTAATATAGCATATGAGATATAGATAGAAATAAAAAATTACAATTAATCTATGTCCTTACTTTAATGACCCAAAGTATCAAATTATGTAATCATAGGGTGCCAAAAATTAGAGATAAGGAAAATAATAGCCCCCATATAAATACTCCATGATCGCACCTATATCCTTATTTTTTTCAAGGAGTGCACCCCCCGAGATCTCAACACGCATTAGGGGTAAGGACATCGTGAACCATACCATGAAAAATCCTCAAAAATCAAGGATTCCTTTCCCTGCTTTGGCATGAGCAAGACGAGGTTGCATTAACCCTTAAACGTCAGACCCAGCCCGAGGGGTTGGGTTTTTTTATGAGAGAATCTTGCCGGCGCAAGCAACGCTAACCGCTTGAACAAGCCATTAAAAATCGAGTAAAGCAAGAACATGGACTGTTTGCATAAGAAACGGGCAAACTCTTCAATTTATAACTTCAGAATGGAAGAATCGTTGGCTTTTTACACGTACGGGTGAGCACTCCATAAAGTTATATATATAATTGATGAACACCTTCGAGACGAATCAGTGAAAAATGCTTGTTGAAAGTGTCCGCAGCAGTATATGGTAGCACGGACTAGCTACAGTATGATACCTTCTTTCGGTCACTCATTCAACACGGTCTCCAGAGCGACAATGAGTATCGAACCAAGCCACCAGCCAAACCAAAAAAACGGGAGGAAAAAATGGTTGTAACACTGTTCTCCGCCACTGTAGCAGTGTTCGAGAGTCGATCTCCACAACCTTTCAAAGGCAAGTTTCCAACCATGGTTTTGCATTCGTGATCAGTACTAGAATTTGTTGCAATGGAATCGTTTGTACTTTAGGAGGTAGCCCAAGCTCAACCGTGTGTTGCTGCAAAACATACGAACTGATCATTTGCCCTTTAGGATTGAAGCGATCAATCGAGCGAAGATGGTTTCACGGATTCTTCACTTCCAGACCCTTGTGATCGTCCTCCTGGTCTTCCTCAGCACAAGTAGTAACTTCGTACGAGGGGAAGTGCGGTTCAGTTATAAAAAGCGTGAATGTACGGTACTTGATCACCAGAATCTGCTTGACTGTCCAGAGGGATTAGTTCCTAGTACTCAATTGGGAGCATTTGTTGTGCAGACGCTGCGTTTCGAACGCTGTGGAACGCATGGCAAAGAACCCCAGACCTGAGCAACAACTTACCAGGCTGGAACAATAAGACATTCAATTATTGTGAGCACCTGAAACAGAATGCAAGCCCTGCAAACACGGCCAGTTGGCAAGGAGTGCAGTGCTCGTTTAGTTGTGACCCCAACCTTAATTGCAGCGCCATCAGAAATGTTTCTGTGGCTGTTTTGTGAGTATTCTAACTTTCGCTACTAAAAAGTTTGTTTGCACACGGTGATATAGACTAGTGTGCGGTGTGATAAGCGGTGAATACACCCTCTCTACCACCATTGATATATCAGAGTATGTGCATAAATATTGACTCTGATTGAAAATCTATATAATCTTTGGGTTACTCCTAAAATCTCAATTGTGTTGTTAAATGTGCCATTTTGACATGAAACGAGACTGGGATAGAATTTCTTTGCTGTCATGATTCTCAGTTTTTGATCTATAGCATTTTATTTATTTATTTTTAAATTTTTTGGCAATGTTTATCATGTTTTCTTCTTTTCAGTGTGTGCCAAATTTCTATATTAATATGATAAGACTTACTCTAAAAATGACATGGCATGGACAGAGCTTTATCCGACGCATCAATAGTAGGCGTTCTGCCGAATGATACAATCAACCTCTTCAGGAGTCTTAACTCTTTGTAAGCTATTTTGTTCTTATTCTCGAACGTTTAAAGTCAATTGTTGATTGTGGGTATGATTGTGAAGGCCAAAACCTACAGTCAATTACTGCTATAAATGGAGAAGGTGAAGTCCTCTTTGAGAAGAATTTGGGGGCATTGATCTATATCAAAGTATTTAAATTGCAAGCTTTGTAAGAGAAGTAGTGTAAGTTTGAAGTCTCCTTTGGTGCTTTTATATTGTAATTTGAACTAAAGTATTATCAATTTATATAACCAATTTGTGCAGAGAATTGACAGGAAACCCCCACCTCACCGGTCCTCTCCCACGTAACCTTGACAAATCATGGATGAACAAATTGTAAGTACACAATATCATCAAAGCCATTGACCCTTTATCGCAAAGAAGGCCATGATACATTCCCGAAATGTTCAAGGCCTTAACATTTCTACGCCTGTCAAAGGCGAGAATAGAGTTTATAATGGATATTGCAACTTCTAGTCAACACTAGATTACTAGAACCACGGGCCCTTTGCAACGGGCGAGTCTTTCTGTAGAAGTGGTTGGTTTCTTGCTCAACAAGAACATTTCTATCTTGAGAGTCCATTTCTTACTAAACTAGTTAATCACATTGCACTGCTATCTACTTTTAGGTGGTCTTTAAAAGTTTGAATGCTCTTATGACCATTAATTTGTGGTTTGATTGATTCAGGGATCTCCATGACAACGCTTTCAATGGCAATATTACAAATTTGTATTGGTTTTACAATCTTTTGGAATTGTGAGTTTGTAATCATTCAACCCTATGCTTAGGTTCATTGACTTATAAGTTAGTTGTATATATTCACTTGGAACTACTCAAAGAAAACAACTCCTTAACTAGATTAAGCATGTAGTGTTGGAAAATGATGTTCATTCACTTAAATTTGGAAAATTTCCAAAGTTTAAATAAGTTCAGTAAGTCTAATTAAGTTAATTTCTGTACTCCACATCAAATTTCCTAGAGTTGTACATCATGGCAATCTCAATCATTTTTGGTAGAGTTGTACACCATGGCAATCCCAATCACTTTTGGTCAAATCAGGTTAAAATTTTCATCAACTCACAGGAAAAATATTTCAATAGTTAAATATCTTTGGACAAGCCAAGTTAAATGTGATCTTATCAACTAACATTTGATCTATAATCCAACTTACAGAGATTTGAGCGGTAATCAGTTCAATGAGTCATATCCATTACTAGAGCTGAGTCAGATGAATTACCTACGAAAACTCCGCTTAGGGAACAATCTCTTGGATGGAGAAATCCCAATGGAGGCTTTTGCAAACAAGACAGAACTGGAGATACTGTAAGTTGCATTTATAAAATATAAGTAATATTTTTGAATTACTTGCATATACTGAGTCTTTCAACCTATGATTATAATAATAGGTTAAAAATGAATCTTGCAGTTGCATCTTTTAAACATCGCTCAAAAAAAGGTTTTTTAATTGAGGTTTTGGCATGTTTCTTGTTTGCATGCAGGACCTTAAATAACAACACTTTTAGAGGTGCTTTACCAAATCTCACTTCCATGCACAAGTTGGTTCACTTGTAAGTTCCAACCCAAGGCTTTCTCATAGCATGAACCTAATTTAATCAGAAAGTGAATATTACTACTAATGCTGGTGACTTCTACATTTGGAAATGCAGGGATGTTTCTAGGAATCACTTTACAGGAGCATTCCCAGCTTTCACAGGACCATTTCCTGTACTAGAATATGTGTAAGTAAGATTCCTTCGATAAGAACATACCTAAACTGGTGTACTTGTCACACAATAATTGAGGAACTCAAAACCTCATTGACAAATCACCTCTTCGTATATTTTTAGAATCAAACCTCTTCTTCTTTTGGATGTGGTTTTGGACTTGATTAGAGAGTGTCAACGAATGACCCCCAAAACAAACATTTCAAGTTGGTAATGAGAGAGTGTGGGTATGTTGGCAACAGAAACTTGTCCCGGAACAACTTCAGTGGGACGCTAGACTTGCAAAAAGTGTTCAATCTGAGTGGAAGTACTTCACTGGCGACGGTGGACCTATCCCATAATAACATCTCCGTTGAATTGCCTTCATGGACTAACTCAAGCCTCGGCTCCATTCAGCAACTGTAAGCAGCATATTTTGCCTTTCACTTGAACCTCAGCACGCATACAAAACATGAGTCCTTTTACATAAGTTCTAGCCATTGTGACTACGATCTTCGAAAATGAACAACATATGATTTTTTTGCACCAGATGATCATTGAATTCTCAAAGAAATGTGTTTTCCAGGTACTTGGACAACACCAACCTGACGGGAATCCTGAACATCTTTCAGATGTTTGGAGCAGGACTGCTTCAAGAGGATGCATCAAATTCGTCGACGACGAAGCTGAAAACCATGAGTTTGAGAAACAACAGCATCCACGATGTAATTTCGAACCCGCACATCATTACGCATGTCACCACCGAATTCATGTAAGCAGTGTATTTATATCTCATTCTCTACTTCTGCCATTTCATTGAAACTCTATGTTATCAGTTATCACCAGGCTCCATTTTTTCTGACTAAGAGCGCACATTTGGAGAATCGCAGCCTGGATGGCAATCCATATTGTGATAATATTGACCCCAACAACGACGCCCAGAGATGCTACTGTTTGCAAATCTGCTTCATATCACCAGGTAAGCACCACTGAAAGTGGTCCATGATTTAGCTGCAAACACATAAATCCCAGATTTCTTAATGGAAACTCATAGTGTATCTAACCACTAGAAAACAAAATGAGGCATTTTACGATGGCTTATTATTGGGCTTACTCACAAAATATTACCTGCATAATTCTCTACGAAACTCCAGAATCCATCGAATTCCCTACATTTTGATTTTATGCGGATCTTGTGGGTGCAGCCAAAGTGGACAGCCGCAAGGTGGTGACCATCGCATCATCGACCAGTGTGGCGGCAGTGCTGTTGGTGTCGTTGCTAATTGCATGGGCTGTTCTTCTCAAAAACAGAAGATACAAAAGATACCTGCAACTCAAGTTTGAAGAGAGTGAGTATTTGCATCAACGCAACAGGCACACAGTCACACATGATTAATTATTTACCCTTAGTATACAAATTCATCGTAACTTCTATGCTCTGTGTTGTTGCGTTTATATGTGATCATCAATCTCCGTGTCGAACGTTGCAGGATTCGAAGAGCTTGATGTGAAACCCACCATATTCACGTACAGTGAGCTTAAGACTGCCACACGTGACTTTCACGATGACATGAAATTGGGACAAGGAGGCTATGGTGCAGTCTACAAGGTACTAGCTTCACTCATAACGAACATTCCATTGTCACATCATCAGGAGTTGAAAATTCTCTAAAGTTACTACGTATGGTATTTGATGTAAGATTCATCGCGTTATTCTTTAAACTTCTCAGCTACATGAGGCTTTCTCTGTTCACATTTTACTGCAAAGTCCATTTTCTCTCCATTCTTCTATAGCTCTATTTTCTTCGAAAGAATACACTGCCGGTTTTCCTCAATGAAGTTTGATGTTTCCGGATAAATGCTAGCTGATTGAGAGAATTTTTTGTGGTGCAGGGAGTGCTACCAAGTGGCCATGTGGTGGCGATCAAGCAGCTACACAAAACAGCACAAGCACACGACGATTTCTTGAACGAGGTGGCTCTAATTACAGGCATGAAGCACAGGAATCTGGTGAATCTAAGAGGCTGTTGTCTTCGGGAGCCTCAAAGGCTTCTGGTGTACGAGTACGTGGATAATTACGATGTCGACCAAGTGTTACTTGGTATGCTCGATCACCACATATTGAACTCCCTTGCCCTTCCTTCGGTTTATATGTTCTTGATCAATCACTCACAGGCGCTTTTGTATTCAATAGGATCCAAGAAGGAGGAGATGAAGACGACGCTCGGTAGGTGGTCAGCGCGGCACAAAATATGCCTGGGTATTGCTCATGGTTTGCACTATTTGCATGCGATGGCGCATCCGAGAGTCATTCACCGGGATATCAAAGCTGGGAATGTCTTGCTGAATAGTCACCTCGAGGCCAAGATTGCTGATTTCGGTTTGGCTCTTTTGTTTCCGGATGAACAAAGTCACATTACGACCGTGCATGTTGCTGGCACCAAGTAAGCATCCTCCTTTTCACTTTGAATGTTACTACGAGTCATTTTTTCAGAGATATGATATATGACAGTATTGGGAAGGGGAAGTCGTGAAGATTTGAGAGCAAAGTTTGTTTTTTTCTTGAGTTCTTAAATGACAAACTGTTTGCAAACTATTGATTGACACATTTAGGTTGCTTTCAAAATTGTATGTATCATGTGGATTGTTTGAAAACCCTAATACAAGTAAATATTCCCAAGTATGGTGGTTTGAAGAACTATGATGGTTGCAGAGGTTACTTGGCACCGGAGTATGCTCAACTTGGACAATTGAGCGACAAAGTGGATGTTTACAGTTTTGGCATTTTGTGTTTGGAGATCATTAGCGGGAGACACTGCATTGAACTCACCGCACCAGAGGACCAAGTTTATCTCTCCAAATGGGTACTCTACTTTCACTTTATCCCACTCACTGCTTTGTCCCATGAAATTCTCTTGCCGCTAGTACATACCTCTAAGTGGTCTAATTCATGTGTTAAATCTGGATGCTAAGTCAATGCAAATGCTTAGAAAATGTGAATGGTTTGATGCATGTGTAGGTGTGGAAACTCCATGAAGAAAACAAGTTGATGGACGTCGTAGAGCCAACACTTGAAGTGAGTGCGGAGGAAGTGAAGGACGTGAAACGATTCCTACTCATGTGCCTGCAATGCATTTCGATAGCAGCTGAGAAGCGGCCGAACATGGCACGGATTGTGTCCATTTTGCAAGGGGACACGGAGTCGGAGATGCATGTGCTCGCGGAGGAAGGGAAGCCTAGTAGCAAGTTGTTGGTGCAGGGCAATCTGAGTGAGTTGGGCACCTTGTGGGAGCTTGAGGACGGTAGCAGCACTTCCTCCGTGTCTCGAAACACCCGCTATGGCCATAGCTCTGCTTTGCAAATGACTGAAACGAGACCTCGATAGTAAAGATGTATGTAAAATTCAACCTCCCCTCTTACCAATACATAGGTGTAATTTTAAATCAATAGGGAGTGTGCAGTTTTTATTGGAATTTTATGTCACTTTGTAATGTTCAAATGGCTCTTGGCCAAAATTTTGATTTGTCAGAATTTGTTACAAGGTTTAGAATGCAATGCATGTTGATTTTGACAGCGACTATGGGTAGGTGCCTCATACAAAATTGTGAGTTACATTTCTGCAAGAGAAAAAATTGAAGTAAAGTGTCATTGTGATGGAACCTTATTTTTTGCAATTCATTCCACAAGGATGAGCTCAAGTATTTCAAGAACAAGCATGTGAGCTGACTTCAAATATGCTAAAATGAACATCAAATTTAAAGCAAAGAATGAGAGCACTTATTGGTAGATAGTGTCATAGTGTGTTAGTGTATGCAACTTATTGAAAAAACTTATTGAAAATATTCCCGTTGATAATGTGTACGTGGTTTCTAGATTAGATCATCTTTAACCCCTAGACGACCATGGTGTTTTGTGAGCTCCAAACTCCACAATTGCAATTTCATACCACCTAGTAAACTTTGGAGTATGAGAATATTTTTAAAACTTTTTTGAAACTTTCAACCGTATGATCTTGAAGAGAAGCTACCATTAGAGGTAGTTCAACTGTTGGATCTTTGCCATTTGTAAGATCGTAACATTCAAAGTTGATGCAATTTTTTTTTCAGCAAACATAGTCCACTTTGTGCAAAGGAGAATGTGATGCTTATTACCTTTAACATCTAGCTTATATTTTTTTTTCCATGTATACAACTAAATTGAGTATAGCAATGCAAAATTTAGACACTCATTTTGCTTTTTGAACCTTCATGCAATTTATTTATTAGAAGAAGGTAGAAATCAGGGATTTGGTAAAACATGCACTACGTTTATTGGATATGGTTTAGGGGGAAAATGAACGGCAAGTATATACCTTCTTGAGTTTGTGAATTTCAAGAAAAAAGACATTCAACAATTTCCAAAATCTCAAACTTTGGCAAATTTTGAAAGAAAAAATTGTAATATCAAAATTTTGAATCTAGCTCTTGTAATTTTTGAAGGGTGCCCTTGTAGGATTGGTAAAAGTATCAACTTGGGTCACTTGGAAATCTAATTACAAAATCAATCAAGAAAAGATTTCAAAAAAAAGAAAAAAAAGAAAAAAAGAAATGGTAAAATAAAAAGATTTTTCTGCCCGCCCCAAGGCTGAAAACCAAAATTTGCGTTTTAAAACTTAAAAGGTGGAGTTTGACTTTGCAGATTTTCCCACATACACCTTGTAGAGTTGTAGTATAGGGAACATCCAGTAAAAATCTTAGGCAAAAATATTACTTTTAACATCTTTACTTAGGCTGCCCGAAATCACAAATCTCCTAAAAGGAGGCCTTGGTAGTTTAAGGGTTAAATGCCAAAGCAATTTGAAATTGATTGAAGGATTGCACTGTAAGCAGAACTCGCAAGGGAAGGTGAGAGTACTGTACATTAATTGCTGTGCTTTACACTAACTTCGTATTTATGAATGAACCTCTTTTTCTAACTTGTGAAGATGAGAAGCTCCAAAAAACTTAGTCAAGACTAAAAGTATGATAAATTCAATTTAAAAAAGAGAAACTTCTGTGCTCTCTTGTAAGAGTTCTACATGAAGAATCTTGCAATGCCTGAAGACTGATATCAATGTTGATTCAGAGAAAACGTCTTCTCTGTTGTAAAATGTACCTTCAGATTTGATTGCTGATTCTGCAGCAACCCAACAAGGAGAGGAGAAACTCATGTGGGTGATACTACTACCTTACTTATCAAAATTGGTTCCAGCAGCAGCACCACCAAATGAGAGCGAGCTAGGTTGCTGGACTCGAAAACTAGTTCGAGGAAGTTCCAAAACTGAAGTGAATCAAATACATTCTGATGGTAAACGCTTAAAGCCTAACAGTAAACCCTTTCTTTGATAAGTCCTACCCTTTCTCGAATGCTACGAGAACCCCGGTTGAGAATTGGTGGATATGGAGTACCGAAAAAGTAGATTTGGGAAAACGTGCATTTTTGGGAGTAATAGTGAGCTTCCTCAATAATTCCTCTTGAGATGTTTCTAAGTCAGCAAGTTCACTGGATTATTTTAAAAATGAGATCAAAATGAGACTTTCTCGGCCCAAGGAATACATATATTAGTTTTTCTCCTTTCTGCCAAATGTCAAGTGGTGATTTGCCTTGGGATTCACACCCTAAGAATAATCAAGGGAACTCGTTGTTGACCACATGTCATGTGTTGATTGGGGGAGAATTAAAAAAAAAAAAAAAAAAAAAAAAAAAAAAAAAAAAACATTCTGTAAACATCCTGTAGAATGATTGTGTCTGCAACGCCATATTCGTTAAATTGGCCAATCCCTATTATTTTGACCGCTTGAAATAGTGTATATAGCACAAATGAAAACAATGCCATGTAGATAATTACATTAAAATCAACATGCATTGAGAGGACTAAAATAAATTATTAATATTATTTCTCATCTTAAATTTTTTTTTGTTTCACTTTACTCTATTTATTTGAATAGTGTGCGGCCAAATATAAAGGGGATTGGGCCAATTTAACGAATATGGGGTTCTGCGGAGTTAAAAAAATATATTCTCTTCAAAGTCTTCCTCAAAATAAGGAATTTTTTCCGTTGTCAATTCTCATCCAAGATGATTATATTCTTTTGTCACAATAGACATAACCATCAAAAGTAAGAAGAATAATAAGCCAGGTAGAGATTGCTTAAAACAAACCGTAGAGGATAAAAAATAACCCACTAGGATGAAGTGCGTAAGAGGTACATGGTAGTTCTGGAGGTTGTTTTTTGATGTATCTACCATGGACGTTTTAGTCTGCATCAGTTTAGCAACACCTACAAGTTCAACTTCAAAAATGTACCACAAATTCTAAAAGGGTTCAAAATTGATGATTCCACATACTTTGCCCAGACAACAAAATTGCTTGAACCAGTAACAATGGTGGAATTATTCACACCATATAGGATTTGGTGGAATGAGACATTCTTGGTGGGAATGATTAATGAGACATTCCAAGTAGAATCTCCACACTTTTCAGGCACCACAAGCCTTGGCTCACCACCATAATTCACCCAACTATGGTGGGGGTTCTTGAACCTCGTCGTATGGGTACCTCAAAGCCCTTTGGGATATCATGTCGGGTATCTTTAAGGCACTAGTGGCTAGATAGGAATTAGCATAGTGTTCATCCTGAGAGGGGTTAGTAGTCGTGCCATTGATGTGATGACCTTCGGGCATACATCCAAGGATAGGTCAAACGAAACTCTATTCACACCATCCTCTAAACAAGTTGAAGCTTCTCTTCTGCACAACTTTCTATTAGACAGTGGAACTTTGCTACAAAATGATTGTTTTGCTGAAATTTGATCCATTATCAACCACTCTACTTTAGCGCACATCTCAAGACTAGAGCCCAGAATGGAGGCTGGGGTGTGAGATTGCAAAGGATTGATTTGGATTGTGATTTGAACTATAAAATTTCACTTTTTGAATACACCATAAGAAGGTGACCAATTTCACATCAAAATATAAGTGAAAATTTCAGGATACTCATAGCTATAGAGGAGATTCTGTTGGAAAAGAGCCCCTCAGGCTACCTTGGGCGTTTAACCCTTAAACGCCCAAGGTGACCCGAGGGGTCACCTTCCAACAGAATCTTCTCTCTAGCTCTCACTGTACTCAACTTTTCACTTATATTTTGATGTCAAACTGGTCACCTTCTTGTGATGCATTCAAAAAGTGAAATTTTACAATTCAAACCCCAATTTGTATGAGTGATTTTGTGCTTTGAAAGGATTGTGGTATCGAGGTTGGGGTTGTACATAACCTTGTAGGAGGTTGCAAGCTCATCATTGATTGGTGCATTCATGGTGCCCAAGTTCGAAAAGTGCACTATTCATGATGCCCAAGTCCAAAAGATGCTGTGATCCAATTTTGGGCTGCCCGTTTTAGACCCCATGGGCGTTTAAGGGTTAAGGGGTAAGGATTTCGTGAACCATACCATGAAGAATCCTCAAAAATCAAGGATTCCTTTCCCTGCTGTGGCATGAGCAAGACGAGCCTGCATTAATTCACTGCCGGCGCAAGTAACGCTAACAGCTTGAACAAGCCATAAAAAACGAGTAAAGCAAGAACATGGACTGTTTGCATAAGAAACGGGCAAAGTCTTCAATTTATAACTAAAAAAATTATGAAGCAAGGAAGAATCTTTGGCTTTTTCCACGTACAGGTGAGCACTCCATGAAGTTATATATATAACTGATGAACACCTTCAAGACGAATCAGAGAAAAATGCTTGTTGAAAGTGTCCGCAGCAGTATATGGTAGCACGAACTAGCTACAGTATGATACCTTCTTTCGGTCACTCATTCCACACGGTCTCCAGAGCGAGAATGAGTATCGAACCAAGCCACCAGTCAAACCAAAAAAACGGAAGAAAAACATGGTTGAAACACTGTTCTCCGCCACTGTAGCAGTGTTCGAGAGTCGATCTCCACAACGTTTCAAAGGCAACTGAAGTTTCCAATCATAGTTACTGCACTCGTGATCAGTACTAGAATTTGTTGCAATGGAATCGTTGGTACTTTAGGAGGTAGCGCAAGCTCAACCGTGTGTTGCTGCAAATCATACTGATCATTCGCCCTTTGGGATTGAAGCGAGCGAAGATGGTTCCTCGGATGCTTCCCTTCCAGACCCTTGTGATCGTCCTCCTGATCTTCCTCAGCACAAGTAGAAACTTCGTTCGAGGGCAAGTGCAAGGGCAAGTGCAGTTCATTTACGATGACTCTGAAAGTACGGTACTTGATCACCAAAGAATCTGCTTGACCGTCCAGAGGGATTAGTTCCTAGATCTCAATTGGGAGCTTTTGATGTGCAGAGAATGCGTTTCGAGCCCTGTGGGACGCATGGCGAAGAACCCCAAACCTGAGCAACAACTTACCAGGCTGGAACAATGAGAAATTCGACTTTTGTCAGTACCTGGGTGAGGATTCAAGACCTGTAAACACGCCACGTTGGTAAGGACTGCAGTGCTCATACAAATGTGCCTACAACGTTGGTTGCTCCACCACCAGAAATGTTTACGTAGTTGGTATGTGAGTATCCTAACTTTCTCTATTAAAATGTTTGTTTGCACACAGTGATATAAGCGGTGAATACATACCTAGATTCATTGTTACACCCTCACTACCACCATTGATATACCTGACTGTGCATAATGACTTTATATAATCTTTGGGTTACTCCTTAAATCTCAACTACCTGACTGTGCATAATGACTTTATATAATCTTTGGGTTACTCCTTAAATCTCAACTGTGTTGTTAAATGTGCCATTTTGGATATGAAATGAGACTAGGGTGAATCGTCCCTGGCATGATTCGCATTTTCTGTTTCATACCATATTTTTATTTTTTTGCAAAATTCATCATGTTTTCTTCTTTTTAGTGTGTGCCAATATACGGTACTAGAAATAGAAATAAAACTACAAAGATTTACACTAGAAATGACATGGCATGGATAGGTTTTTATCCAACGCATCAATTGTAGGCGTTCTGCCGCACAATACAATCAACAACTTCACCAATCTTTACTCTTTGTAAGTTACTTTGTTCTTATTCTCGAACATTTAAAGATTCAATTGCCGATTGTTGGTGTGATTGTGAAGGCCAAAACCTACAGTCAATCATTGTTATGAATGGAGAAGGTGAAGTCCTCTTTGAGAAGAGTTTGGGGGCTTTGATCTATATTAGAGTACTTAATTCATCGCAAGCTTTGTTTGAGAAGTAGTGTAAAGGAGGACACATGTAGAAAGAACGACCTCGGTCGCCACGACCGAGAGAATCATCCGGTTGCCCCACGCCCTCGACAGAAGCAGTAATCCACCGCCGTCGTCCACGCATCCTTTTCATACTTCATTCGCAGATTCGCACATTCATCCATTTCGCCGTTTCGCTCGGTCCTCGGTAGAATTGAAAAATTGATTGGAAACGACAAATTGTTTCCATGCACACCTACCAAGCTCCAACGGACATGAGAGTAACGGTAAAATCACAATCGCATAACAATCCTTTTCCCTTGAGCTGCTGCCACCAATTGCCGAGGCTTCGAGGGACTTGTAAGCGACATTCTTGTGAGGGATTCTTGTGAGCGGTTTGAGAGAGGCTGTGGAGAGGCTCGACTCGTACGAGCGCGCGAGGAACTTGCGAGCGCTTGGCTGCACCAAGCAAGCGTGTGCCTTGAGAAATTCAAAAGTGCATTTAGCCAGCCGACAAGACGCCTGGCTGCACCAAGCAACTGTGGCTTTCGCAATTCCTACGAGCGCATTTTACCAAGCCGGCGAGACGCCTGGCTGCACCAAGCAAGCGTGACTGTGGCTTTCACAGTATTAAACCGTGACCCTAAACCGCAATCGCAATAGTGGCTGTGGAGGCTCGGCTCGGCTCGGCTAATTTCTTTTTATCTCTTCTAATTTCTTATTTGATTTAAATTGTTGAGTTATTTTCTCTACTTTACTATTTGTTTGTTTTAGAATTTTTTTAATTTTTTTTTTGTTGGTTCTCAAACCCAAAGTTTTCCCTTTGCTAAAAAGGTAAAGCAATAAATGGCTATCTTTCCAATGCATGAGTTCACGGAAAGAACAAAGAATTTAGAATCTTGTATAGGGTTTGCTCAAGATTTACAAGTAATTCTGATTAGAATGAATTGTGAAGTTTGTGGTACAACTATGAGTAAGGTTAAGGAGATGAGGAGATTAGATGGTTCCATTTGGCGATGTAGATGGGTTGGTTGTAGGAAAACAAAATGTTCAAGATCGGGGACTTGATTTGAAAATTCTAAACTAACTCTAAAGCAAGCACTTACATTAATGTATTGTTGGGCTACCTAAACTAAGTAGTCAAGTGGTAGCTTGTATGCATAGTGAGGTTGGCGATAATCATACCACCGTAGATTGGTATAATTATTGTAGAGATATTTGTGTCTTAGTAATTAATGATGAAGATGTAGAGATATTTGTGTCTTAGTAATTAATGATGAAGATGTAGAAAGAATTGGAGGAGTAGGTAAAATTGTAGAGATTGACGAAAGTATATTCGGTAAAAGAAAATATAACCGCGGGAGGCGAGTAGAAGGGCTATGGGTTTTTGGAGGTGTCGAGCGTGGCTCAGATAACATTCTTTTAACGTGTGTTCCAAATCAAACGGCAAACACGTTAGAGAAAATAATTGTGAAATTTGTTGAACCTAGCAGTACTATTATTAGCGATTGTTGGCGTCGTTATGATACGGAACCTTTGGGTTATTTGGGCTATTTTCACGAAACGGTAAATCTCTCTTTATATTTTTGCGATCCAGATATAGGAGCACATACTAATACTATTGAAGGGACATGGAGTGCTGTAAAACGTTCTTTGCCACGGTATGGTACAGTAAAAAAACATTACAATAGTTATTTTGCCGAATATTTATGGCGACGGAAATATGTACAAAATGTTGGTTGTGCATTTTCTATTCTAGTTGAGCATATTATACAAAATCACCCCCTTCTTGGTCCAATTGGATAAAATACAATATATTATAACTTGAAACATCAATTTTCATCCAAATTGGTTAAAAATTCAAAAATATATAGTTCAATTCAATAATATACATTATATATTCGATAAATCGCTACTACAATCAATCACATAGATTGCAAGATTGTAATTCTCACATATATAATAAATAGGGAAGTAAAAAATATTAATGAAATTTTATTATTTTACTAGAGTTGAATGAATTTTGAATCAATATACCCTAACCACTATTGACCAAACTAAGTTTGAAAATTTTAATTTAGTATTTGTAACCTTTATAGTTACGGTATAAAACTTATTAAGCTTACCAATTTTACTAGTTTTAGATTTCATTCAATACCAATTCAACTCTAAAATAAGAATAATTATATAACAAAACAAAGAAGTTTTACAATAATTAACCCCAGAGGATCTATGATGAAAAATTGCATCAATTATTGAAATTGACCTCCTCCTATTTTGGGCTCAAGAAATTCCAATCTAAGGATCATACAGTAGATTAAACCGTAGGATCTATAACTCAACATGACGTTTTATACACCCTCTACATTTGAACCGTTGATTTTTCTTCATTTGTGAGATTATAATGGTCAAAGTTAAGCTAACTTTTCTTCTTGCGGTAACCCCTACAAGCCATTTTGGCTTTATTGGATTTTTAGGGGTTAAACATGAAAAATTATATTTGGGAATTACCCTGTAATATTCATGAACAATTTTACGGGCAATTTGAAATCTTTTTATTTTTATTTTTTTTAAATTTCAAACTTAATAGAAACAAAGGTTTATTTTAGAGTAAACCTCTTAACATTCAATAACCTATTTTATAGGGGTTACCGCAATATCCAATTGCATGTCGTAAAATTGGAAAGTCAATATCCAATTTTGAAACCTTCATATAGGAATTTCAACTTTCAAGTCCAAGAAAAGAAGTTTAAAGTTAGTCTATTTTAAATTCTTTTAAAAATATGTTTTTAACCAAATCACAATTTAAGTACCAAAGTTAACCATGTGAAAACGTTTACCAATTCTCAACTTTGTTTGTTATGATCTCTGAAATGGTAAACATCCAACGGTTATTTTTACAGAAGTAACAAAAAACAGTCATAGGTACAAGATTCTACAGTTATAAGTTAAAAAGAAAAAAGAAAAACACAAAAAAGAAAAAAAAGAAAAAATTTTGTTCAACTGGTTGCTATGTGTTTAAAGTGACTATTCACTAGGTTATGCTCTAAATGCAAGAATTTCTAAAATGAGGAATAACACAACCATTGAATTTTTTTCATAATGATATGGAAATGGTTATAGAATCTTATGATCTAATTTTAATTTGATTGGGTTTTATCCTAATTACTATCAACCCCTAAAAACATAAGGGATTAGAAGAAAAAATTGATGTAATATACAATGTACACTTTGCAACTTTAATCTTTTATAAAGTTTTACTCAATAACCAATATACAATCATACATCTTTAACCCCTAAACGTCCTTGGGGTATTTTTAGCCAAAAACTTATTTTCAAAAAAAGTGATATAGATGAAAATAAAGATAAGCTATTCAGATCTCAACCGTACAAACTTGTAATAGACTTGTAGTAGATCATGTGGACCAAAACTTGACTCATGGGACCTCATAGATTGGGAGATCACAACATATTAGTGCGCAAAACAGGCTACAAAATACCATCATTTCCACTTTGAAGTGAAAATACTACCAACATGAAATTTGCAATAAAAAAATCAGCAACTAGAAAGTTGTTCATCTTCATCTCAAAGACACTCTTTTACCAGAAAAAATCATAAAAAAAAATCTTGGCTCAAATAGTAGCCTTGTAGTCGTGAAAACTGCCAAAAATTTTACAAAGGAAAAATAGTCCAAAAACTAGACCCCTCACACTCAAATCCATGCCTTTTCTTCAATATATCCTCAATTGGGTCAAGGTTTCTACCACTAAAAATAGAATATAATTAAAATCCATCCCAAAAAACAAAGTCAAAATCTAACGGTGGATGAAGGAGATCTAGTTCTTCAAAAATCATCCATTTTTTCACTTTTTTCATCGTAGAAACATCATTGCAAAGCCAATACCAAAGTTATCTAGATCAAAAAACTTCCAACTACAAAGTTGTTGGGGTGCATCTAAATATCAAATGTATGAAAAAAAATTCATGAAAAACTATTTTAGATTTCACATAATTGGCTTGCAATGGTAAAACATGCCAAATGTTTGAAAACCCAAAAACAAAAGCTGCCTTCAGTAAAATCCATGCCATTTATTTGTGCTTTATTTTATGAGTCTGCAATTTTTAACACATAAACTAGACTTGATTTGTGACCTAACCCAAGTGATTTTGTCAAAAACGGAGTTTGATTGAAGAAGTTATGACTCTTCAAAGTATCTGCCCTTCATCCAAAATGTCGTTTTTCGACACTAGGGACGTTTAGGGGTTAATACTTAGATTGAATCAATATGGTTCAATCTTTAAGAATACGACCTTTGTATTTTCAATGAAATTAAGATAGGGGAGTGTTAGCCGGGGTACAGTTATGGAGGTGCCCGAGGTGCGAGGAAGCGGGGTAGGATCAGTAATCAGGGTAAGAACCGGTGTTTGCGGGCTTCAACCACGGTTAATCACGGGTCCGGGTAGGTCGTGGCAATGTTGGCTGGCGGCTGTAATCACTCAGTGACTAGTTCAGCCGGGGAGGTCAATCCAGTGGGGCCGGGGTTTTGCTCAATCGGACTGAGTTCCAGGGTTACAGCCCCCTGCGGCGTTCTTCTCTTGTGTTACTCCACGGCCACGGTGTTTACTCTGGGCGACGCAGGTTTCCGAGCGGCGGATTTGCGAGGGCGGTTTTCCAACCATGTAATGCACACCGAGACACAACTGCTTCGACACAAAGACTCCCACGGTGCCACGGGTGTCGCAAGAACTAGGAGTTAGAATAGAGGAGGAAGGGGAGAGAATGCGAATAGAAGCAGGTTTAGAGTAGAATTTAACTGAGTCCTGTTTGCATTGAATTGTGATTGCCAAAATGGTTACAAAGATCGCGGCAATGCGCTCCTGGCTATCACTACATTTGTGCACTACAGGGAACTGATTATTTTGTAACTCTATCTCTATTTATAATAAAACCTAAGCAACTGCGCTGTTCTTCGGCTTTAATTGCCTGCGTCCGTGGTCTCGATCCCCGCGGTCCTCTGGTCACTGTGTCCTCTGCCTCGAGCCCTGTGGTGGCTGGTAATTCATGGTCTCCCCGTGGTGCTGGTCTTCGGTGATGATACCCGCGGTGGCGGGTAAGAGGGAGTCTTGAAATCAACATAAATTACTTGTAAATTACTGGTCTTGGTAACGCCGGTTACCTTATCCACGTAGCATTCAATACCGGCTTGAATCTGGCTAAGACCGCTCTGATGGTCTTCTCCGTCCGTCCCCATCGATAGCGAACCATCCCCATCCAAGGCTTCGTCATCCCCATGCATCGTCTCCTGCAGGGTCACCCGGTGACATCCCCGGCAATGGCAGGAGGTCGCTGATACTACATTCTACCTGTGTAAAGCTTATAGTATTTCATAGTATTTCCGGCTAAAGTATATTAATTTTTGTAACCAATTTGTGCAGAGAATTGACAGGAAACCCCCCAGCTCACCGGTCCTCTCCCACATAACCTTGACAAATCATTGATAAACAAATTGTAAGTACACAGTATCATCAAAGCCGTTGACCCTTAATCGCAAAGCAGACCCTCATACATCTGAGAAATATTCAAGGCATGAACATTTCTACGCCTATCAGAGGCCGGAAAAGAGTTTATAATGGATATTGCAACTTCTACTCACCACTAGATTACTAGAACCAAGGGCCTTTTGCAACGGGCGATTCTTTTTGTGGAAGTAGTTGGTTTCTTGCTCAACAAGAACATTTCTATCTTGAGAGTCCATTTCTTACTAAACTAGTTACTTAATCAAATTGCACTAATATCTACTTTTAGATGTTCTTCAAAAGTTTGAATGCTCTTATGAACATCAATTTGTGGTTTGATTGATTAGGGATCTCCATGACAATGCTTTTTGCGGCAATATCACAAATTTGAGATGGTTGTCCAATCTTTTGGAATTGTGAGTTTCTAATCACCCCTATGCTAAGGTCTATTGACTTATAAGTGAGTCGTATTTATTCACTTGGAACAACTAAAAGAAAACAACTGCTTCACTAGATTGAGCATGTAGTGTTAGAAGATGATGTTCATTCACTTGAATTGGGAAAATCTAGAAGTTTAAATTAGTTAAGTGAGTCTACTTAAGTTGATTTTTGTAGTCCACATCACCTAGAGTTGTACATCATGGCAACCCCAATCTTCATTGGTCAGATCAGGTCTAAAAATTTTATGGAAGAATCTATACTCACAAGAAAAAAAATTAATAGTTCAATATCTTTGAACATGCCAAGTTCAATGTGATGTTATCGACTAAAATTTGATCTATACACAAAGATTTGAGAAGTAATCAATTCAATGGGTCATATCCATCAAAAGTGCTGAGTAAGATGAATTACCTTCGAAATCCCAACTTAAAGAACAGTCAATCTCTTGAGTGGAGAATTGCAAACGGATGCTTTTGCAAACAAGACAGACTTGGAGATATTGTAAGTTGAATTTATCAAATTTAAGCAATATTTGTGAATTATTTGCATATATTTACTCTTTTAACTTACAATTATAAGATACTACGCTTGAATCTTCTAAACATTGCTTAGAATGAGGGTTTTTAATTGAGGTTTTGGCATGTTTCTTCTTTGCATGCAGGACTTTAAATGACAACAATTTTAGTGGTGCTTTACCAAATCTCACTTACATGCCCAAGTTGGTTCACTCGTAAGTTCCAACCCAAGACTTCCTCACACCATGAATTTGATTTAATCAAAAGTGAATCTTACTACTAATGCTGGTGACTTCTGCAATTGGGAATTGCAGGGATGTTTCTGGGAATCAGTTTACGGGATCGTTACGAGCTATCATAGGACCATTTACTGTACTAGAATATGTGTAAGTAGAATTCCTTCGACAAGAAAATACCTAAAGTGGTGTTCTTGTCACACAATAATTGAGGAACTCTGAACCTCATTGAAAAATCACCTCTTTCTTCTATTTTTATTATATATATAGAATCAAACCTCTTCTTCTTTTTAAATGTGGTGGTGGTCTTTTCATTAGAAAGTGTCTCCGAGAACAACGAATGACCCCGAAATGCACTGAATATTTTAAGTTGGTAACGAGAGAGTGTGTATTTGTTGGCAACAGAAACTTGGCCCGGAACAACTTCAGTGAGACGGTGGACTTGCAAAAAGTGTTCAATCTGAGGGCCGGTTTACACTACGGTGGAGAAGTCCACCGGTCATGAAAAGAAGGGGAATTCTTGATTGTGATTGGTTGAAAGCGTGCTTCTTGACCGGTGGATGTTTACACTAGGTGAAGAGAGCAAAGGTGGTGAACATTTCTCATGGATGATAAAATGACATAGCCGCCTATGTGGCGGCACTTTTTGAAGTAAGAGTTCTCCGGAGGTGATGTTTCTTGTCCGGCCTCAAGAGGCCGGACAAGAATTCACTATTCCGGAGAACACCAATTGAAATTTTAAAATATGTATTTAAAGCACATTCACTATAGAGGGCAGAGTCATTATAAGAAAATGAACACTATAGAGAGGGAATAAAGACGGATTTCAAGGACATCACTATTTTTGAGAGTATAAAATATACCCCATCCAAGCATGATTGTTTGTATTTTTTTTCACCTCATGATGCCCCATGCCCATGCGGTTGCACTTCATGACCGTACACATATCATTTGTGTTGAACCATTTAATGAGTACATGATCATTTTTTTTTCATCTCTATCTCTGTGAATTTCATTTATTTGAAATATAAGTGAAATTAGTAAATTATGTTTTAAATTCTTGATACATTCCTAATTGAATGTATGTTCTTGTTTGTAGAAAGTGGGTTTCATTTAAAATGTAAAGTTTACTTCACCTTATGGTTTTGTAATGGATAATTGAAAGTTTATAATAAATTACCAATATGCTGTTGAATTTCTAATTGATGGGATTCCACTTCATTCTTAAAAGTTTTACGGTTTTTGAGGCAAAGTTTTTATCTAGTCCAGTGTTGGATTCTAATGTTTTTGTTGGGACCAATTTCGATCTATTTTTTATAATAGAAACCTTAATAATATCCAATATGTAAGGAAGTTACAACATTCATTTTTGTGCAAGGGGCCTATTTGTGAAAAAAAATTCCTTTGTAAATTTTTAATGCAATTTTCACCATTGTGAAGTCCATTTCCGCAAACAAAATTTTCTCATGGATTTTTTTTAATACATTATGAGCTTTCAATATATGAGGCTTCATGACTAAAAAACTTACCCCCATGATGTACAATATTTCTACTACAAAATTGTACGGTTGATATTTGAGAAACTTAAATTTTTTTCTCATTTAGGACGTTTTTTTTGAGAATGTGTTCTTTTTGCTACAAATGAGTCAAACCATTTAGGGGTTAACATCCCAAAAAACATTTGTTTCCTACACAAGATTAAAATTGACAATTTTTTTGGTAATTTTTTTTTTAAATAATTGTATAAACTTGAACACAATATTACCATGTGATGTCATCTTAGTATTTGAAAGTAATGATGTATCAAAAACTTGTTATTTACAGCACGATTGATATGCAAATTGAAAAATAGTTGAATCAAATTGTCATACATATATATATTTCAATTTTTCATGAACTTACACAATTCTTGATCAATTTTTATTAAACAATGTACATGTAGTTTTTCTTATCATAGCTAAGTTTCACCATTTGGTAAACTTCTCTTCACCGGTGGACTTCTCCGGTGGACTTTTCCGGTGAAACTTCTCCTTTAAGTATTTAGACGACAACCGGTTAAGATCCCTTAAAAAATATTTTATTGCCTTTAATTCTTGTTCGGCACATTCACCACTTGCTTTTAATAACCATGCCTTGGCCAAGCACTCTTGACCGACCGGAGGCCTTCTCCACCTTAGTGTAAACCGGCCCTGAGTGCAAGTACTTCACTGGCGACGGTGAACCTATCCCATAATAACCTTGCCGGTGAATTGCCTTCATGGACTGACTCAAGCCTCGGCTCCATGCAGCAACTGTAAGCAGCAAGTTTTGCCTTTCACTTGAACCTCTTTTATATAACTAGCCATTGTGACTACGATCTTCAAAAATGAACAACATATAATTTGTTTTGCACCAGATAATGATGTCAAAAATAAGATTGAAAGTGAGAACATTTGATCATTGAATCCTCAAAGAAATGTGTTTTCAGGTACTTGGACAACAACAACTTGACAGGAGCCCTGAACATCTCTCAGATGTTTGCAGCAGGACTGCTTCAAGAGTACGCATCAACGTCGTCGACGAAGCTGAAAACCATGAATTTGAGCAACAACAACATCCACGATGTAATCTCACACCCATACGTCATTACGCATGTCACCACCGACTTCATGTACTAAGCAGTGTATTTATTTATAACTCAACTTTTGCCATTTCAATATTTCATTGATATTGTAGGTTATCAGTTAATATCACCAGGCCCCAGTTTTTTCGCAGATGTCTGACTTAGAGCGCACATTTTGGAGAATTGCAGCCTGGATGGCAATCCATATTGTGATAATATTGACCCCAACAACGACGCCCAGAGATGCTACTGTTTGCAAATCTGCTTCATATCACCAGGTAAGTACCACTGAAAGAGGCCCATGATTCAGCTGCAAACACATCAATCACAGATTTCTCAAAAGAAACTCATAGTGTATCTAACCACTAGAAAAAAAAATGAGGCATTTTACGATGAGCTTATTATTGGGCTTACTCACACAACATAACCCTGCATAAATCTCTACTTAACCCCAGAATCTATCGTAGTCCCTACGTTCTGATGTTATGCGAATCTTGTGGGTACGGCCAAAGTGGACAGCCGCAAGGTGGTGACCATCGCAGCATCGACCAGTGTGGCGGCAGTGCTGTTGGTGTCGTTGCTCATTGCATGGGCTGTTCTTCTCAGAAACAGAAGATACAAACGATACCTGCAACTCAAGTTTGAAGAGAGTGAGTATTTACTCTCAGCATACAAATTCATCTTAACTTCTATTTTCTTATGCTCTGTGATAATGCGTTTATATGTGTTCATCAATCTCCGTGTCGAACGTTGCAGGATTCGAAGAGCTTGATGTGAAACCCACCATATTCACGTACAGTGAGCTTAAGAGTGCCACACGTGACTTTCACGATGACATGAAATTGGGACAGGGAGGCTATGGAGCAGTCTACAAGGTACTTGAACACTCATAATGAACATTTCATTGTCACATCATCAGGAGTTGAGAATTGTCATAAGTTACTACGTATGGTATTTGGAGTATGATTCATCGCCTTATTCTTTAAACTTTTCAACTACATGAGCCTCTCTCTCTTCACTTTTATTCCAAAGTCTATTTTCTTTCCTTTCTTCTATAGCACTATTTTCTTCAAAAGAAAACACTGCCGATTTTCTTCAATGAAGTTTGATGTTTCCGGATAAATGCTAGCTGAATGAGAGAATTTTTTGTGGTGCAGGGAGTGCTACCAAGTGGTCATGTGGTGGCGATCAAGCAGCTACACAAAACAGCACAAGCGCACGACGATTTCTTGAACGAGGTGGCTCTAATTACAGGCATGAAGCACAGGAATCTGGTGAATCTCAGAGGCTGTTGTCTTCGGGAGCCTCAAAGGCTTCTGGTGTACGAGTACGTGGATAATTACGATGTCGACCAAGTGTTACTTGGTATGCTCGATCACCACATATTGAACTCCGCCTTCATTCGGTACGTAGGTTCTTGATCAATCACTCACAGGCGCTTTTGTATTCGATAGGATCCAAGAATGAGGAGATGAAGACTACGCTAGGTAGCTGGTCAGCGCGGCACAAAATATGCTTGGGGATCGCTCATGGTTTGCATTATTTGCATGCGATGGCGCATCCGAGAGTCATTCACCGGGATATCAAAGCTGGGAATGTCTTGCTGAATAGTCACCTCGAGGCCAAGATTGCTGATTTCGGTTTGGCTCTTTTGTTTCCGGATGAACAAAGTCACATTACGACCGTGCATGTTGCTGGCACCAAGTAAGCATCCTCCTTTTCACTTTGAATGTTACTTGGATTTGAGTCAATTTTTGAAGATATTGGGAAGGTTCCAGGAGTATGAAGATTTGAGAGCAATTTTATTTATCTATCATAAAACGAAAATAGAATTCTTGCAAACTATTGGTTGAAAGATTTAGGTTGCTTCAAAAAATGTATGCATTATGTGGATTGTTCAAAACATTAATACAAGTAAATTTTGCAAGTATGGTGTTTGAAGAACTATGATGTTTGCAGAGGTTACTTGGCACCGGAGTATGCTCAACTTGGACAATTGAGCGACAAAGTGGATGTTTACAGTTTTGGCATTTTGTGTTTGGAGATCATCAGCGGGAGACACTGCATTGAGATCACTGCACCAGAGGACCAAGTTTATCTGTCCAAATGGGTACTCTACTTTCACTTCATCCCACTCACTGTTTTCTCCCATGAAACTCTTTTACCGCTAGCACATACCTCTTAGTGGTCTAATTCATGTGCTAGATTTGGATCCTTCAATGCAAGTGCTTAGATAATGTGAATGGTTTGATGCATGTGTAGGCGTGGAAACTGCATGAAGAAAACAAGCTAATGGATGTGGTAGAACCAATACTTGAGGTGAGTGCGGAGGAAGTGAAGGACGTGAAACGATTCCTGGTCATGTGCGTGCAATGCATTTCAATTGCAGCGGAGAAGCGGCCGAACATGGTGCGGGTTGTGTTTATTTTGCAAGGGGACAGGGAGTCGGAGATGCATGTGCTTGCGGAGGAAGGGAAGCCCAATAGCAAGTTGTTGGTGCGGGGCAATCTGAGTGAGTTGGGCTAGATTGTATGTGTATGTGTATGTGTATAGATGTATAATGTAGGTAGAATGGTGATATAATGTATTATAATAATACCATATATTTCAACATTTAATTATATTTTGAATAATAAATACTTTTCATATATATCTTTTGACAATTTTCATTCAAATTGGCAATGGTGACCAATATGTAAAAATGAAAGTTATATGACAATATACCTATGATTTTTATCCTTTCCTTATAAAATGGACATTAAGAGTAGCAAGTAGGTTTATGATAAATAATTGAGGTTAAAAATAATAATAAGGTATATATTCACTAATTGCGATTAAGACTAATAATTAGGATTAGATTTATTAATTAAGATAATAAAGAATAATTTACAATTTGAGGTAATAATGACTAGTATTAATGATTAGAATTAGAATACTAATGAAACTTAAGAAGGATAATGAAGATTAGAATTTAATTATGATTAAATCACCATGGAAATTAAGATTAAGATTAGAATTAAGTTAAATAGAAGGCAAGTGTATAAGGTGTGATTAACAATAATTAATATGCAAAATAAAAGATGATAGTTCAACTAAGAAGGAATGATCAAGAAAAGGAAGACTTACCACCAAGCTGGATTCAAAGGCAATACCTTGCCACTTGAAAATCCAATAAAATTTCTCCAAAGATCCAAGTTGAATGAAACTTTTTGTGCTAGATGATGATTTGAGCAAACTTATTTCTATTAAATCTCATAGAAATCCAACTTAAAAATCTTCAGATATGAATTTCCAAAAATTCACTACTTAATTTACCTCGGCAGCAAACCCTCTTCTATTTAAAAATCCACCAAAAATCAGCTTAGAGTTTAACAATTGTAATTCCAAATTTCCTATTAGTAAAACCTAAATTTGAAAGAGTTTATTCTCCAATAGATTTCAAAATAAAAGCTCTAGTAATCACAATGCTTTGATTTACCAAAGTTAACCATCCTAAATTACCACAATAGTACAAACATTTTTACTTAAAAATGCATTCAAAAATTCCTCTTATATTGAAATTTAATAATTCAAATGTTCTACTATATTAAAATTTATAGCACACTTAATACAATAATTTACAATAGAATCGACCTAAAAATTACAAAGTTACAAATATTTGAAGTTGATGCTCTAACTTTGCCAAGGTTCCAAACATGTGCCACTTTAGAAATTCACCAAAAACTCATTCTAAGTTCAAATTACTTGAATGTGACTTGCAGCCTTAAAAAGCTATTAATTTAGGAAAGATCAACACAAAAAATTGTTATAAAATGTAGAAAATAGAGCATATGGGATGCGAGCCATAAATTTGGCTCACAAATTAAATATAGGCATGATTCACTAGTTCTGTTGAATACTCTATTGATATTGAGACATAGGTGCGCTTGAAGTGATGAGCTGTCCTTATTAGAACCAAGCCCCTTATTCATGTAGGCATATACGTCCTCTTGCAATATGTAGAGAATTAGTAAGTCTCAAAATGGAGGGGGTAGGTCACCTCAAAAAGATGAAACACCTCATAAATCAAAAAGTCAACTCAGAATTTAGAAAGTCAAAGTGCCTATATCTCCTGAATCGTGATAGCATAATTAAAACTTTTAACATATTCTGAATCACAACTATCAAAAATGGGGGGTAGGTCACCTCAAAACTAAAAAATAAGTATGTCCATTTTGCAGGGACACACATGTAACCATTCTTGATCTCGCTTTGTGACACCAGACAAATTTATAGTGGAAGATAAACTACCTAATACTAATAACTAGCCTCTTTCCAGCAAATCTTGAGAAATATTTAAATGTTGATGACAAGGAATAGAATCAGGAACAATGTTGTGCACTGAATACAACATAGCATAAATCTACAGGGGGAATAGTGTGCCAATTTTTAAATGACAGAGGTAGGCTAATTTAACTTACTGAGTGCACCAAGTACAGCACTCGAGAGGCCCTAGTACAAGAAAAATAAAAATCATAAACTTAGACGGTAAAGTATTCAATTGTATGACATAACATTGCTCAACACTCGTCACTTACTCAAAGCTACTTTGAGTCAACAATCTCAGAAGGGCTACCAACTCATTTCTTCATTCATGATGGATCTGGAACGTCTACTCAGTCACCACGCTAGATTATAAGTTGACATAGTTGTGGATGTTTGGATCGGATCAGGTTTCTCTTCATCGCCAATGACGTGGCTTGTCGTATAATGGGTGGCCATGACGTGAAACGCATTCAATAAGTGCACCTCTGACAAGGGAGAGCCTGTGCTTTGCGCCAAAATCCGAGCATTCTGAATGATGTTTCGAATCACACGTCCATTGAATCGCTTAGATAGCACTACATCCCAAAACTCCTCAGATGGATGCTGGAAGTCAATACGGTTGAGGAAATTCATCCACAATATTTTGCGGTCATGGTCGTTGAACTCTTCATACCTCACAAATAATGACATCCTTGAGTAAATCGCAGGCTCAATGGAATCCATGACGTTTGTAGTGAGGAAGAGAATTCCTGTATGATATTCTAAAACGCGTAGGAAGACTCCGGTCATGGCATTTGTTGCGGTTACATTTGAGGAGAGAGGTGAGTACTTCCGTGAAGCCAAATAGACATCAGCCTCATCCAACACCAGGATGGCCTTCCAAGATGCTGCTATCTCAAACGTTTTGTACATATCTGTTTCCAAAATTTCCTCAGTGAACTTTGTGGAACGAACACTGAGCTGCCACAGAGGACACTCCAGTTTCTCTGCCAAAGATTCCACTGTCAAAGTTTTGCCAGTTCCCGGTGCACCATGCAAAAGAATTATGCATCCTTTTCCTTTGTTGGGAAGAGGATCAACATTGGTTTGAGAATTCCCAGTGGCCTGGGGATGCTTGATGTAATGCCTAGTCAGAGCGAGCAAAGTGCTTTTGGTATCTTCGTTCATCACCAAAGTATCAAACGCTGTCGAAATGAACTGTATGTCGCTGAATCTGTCAACTACGAAGCATCCCCACCTTCGTTCTGAAAATGTATATCCATACACTACTGCTGGTGCATACTTCAACACTGGGTCAAATTCATCCATCACAGACTTCAAGTATTGTGGTGGACCATCTCCTGTTTTTGACCGCCTTGATGATGACTCCGTAGCCTCGTTATTCATCTTCATCCAAACTCTTTGATCAATCATTACACGGCCATCAATATTAAGCTCGTCGCACTTGCCAGAGTTCCTTGAATACCTGCTCAAAGTAGTCAGACTAGAACCGCTGGTGAAAGGTCTGTATAATCGACCTTGGTAGTGCATAAATCTTCGTTCGTATCTTAAAGCCAAGTCAAAAAATCTCCTTCCTCTAGTAAGAAAGAACTCCTCTGTTGTGGAAGGATTGGCTTTAAATCGAAGTGGACAAGCATTCAGCTTGTGGATTTCTACCTCTTCTGGAAAGGGTGTAATAGCACATTTGACCTTCTTCACTTCAAGGCTCATGCTCTCAAAATCGTAGTCATAAGCTTCCAATGTAACTATGAAACCATCAACCCTATCATCCCTAGTTTTTAACGCACTCTCCCTCGAAAGGTCGTATAGGGTTGAAACAACTTTACCACATAATTCTTGGTTAGAAACACCGCAATGATAGACGACGTCTGTTTTTGGCCATATCAAGGTCCATAACATGTCAAAGGAAGCAACACCAGCATCTTTCATCCTTTCATATTGTGTGATGGTCTCTGCGTACTCTTTTCTCAGAAAACGGATCAGGTGAAACATGTCAAGGCATTCTCCTTCATTCTCATCATGATTCAATGCCAAGAGAGCATCTGATTCCTCCTCCAACTCCTGCATGATGTATGACACTAATAAATACTTGGCTCTGATTTCTCCATACTTTTTATACACCTGTAGTTTGTCTGGTAATATTTTGTTTGTCACAGCTTGAAGATGCTTGGAGTACAATTTAACAGATGTGTCTTCTGGAATATATTGAACTGGATATTGATACTTGGACTTCTTTTTGATACCAGCGGATCTGTATCTTACTGTGAAAGGATCCATGGAACCATGCAACTCTTCTCCTTTCTGCAAAAGTTCTTTTGAATCTGGATCAAATCTCCTGACATCATTCTTCTCATCGGTTTTATAAGATGTCCACTTCCAATCCCTACTCCGCGGAGACATTTCTGGATTGAATGATATTATTTACATATTAGGCAATGTATCAGTAAAAAAAAAAAAAAAAAAAAAAAACCTAAGATGATTCAACAAATATCAACAACTGATAATACACCAGAGCACTAAATCAAAATTATCCTTATTGCATGTGCAAAGTAGCTTACCTTCAAAAATTGAAGTACGCGGCATTCCTCGTCGTTTAAGGTTTTTTGGTGAAGGACGTGGCAAATTAGAATCTCCTTGTTCATTGTTTGCAAATATTACTTTGCCGTCAACAAGGTATTTAGCACCTCTCCGAAAACCTGCATAAGAAATACATATTCTAGAGTTTAGGGTTTAGGAGATACTAGATCTTGGTATCAATATGTCCATAGCCTAAAACAGAGAGCACTATTAAAATTTTGATAAAATTTAACTAGAAATAATATATTCATTATTATATATTGCAAAAGGAATCTTATATAGGCCCAGTTTGAGCAGAGTTTATGAACCTTCAGTTATTCATCCCAGTGAAGATTCGTATAGGTGGTTGACAAACAAGATCCACTTACAATAACCATTGCGCATAAAATAAGTTGGTGCGCTAAAAATATCTGGGAGCACTTGGACACTTAAAATTGCAAGCTTGAGCCGCTCCAAGAAACCTTTGATAGAATCCTCCAAACTGTGTTGTTCCAAGTTTATGTTAGCCATAATAGAGCTACTCGTAATGTCTTGCTAGACAAGGAGAGGGTGGCCAAAAGTTTATAAAACTCATAGTATATAAATGGACTTTACCAAATAACTTCGAAGATAACATGCAAAGTTCACTTTACCAAATACGCAGCATGATGTCAGTATGGCAAGAAATAGGAAAATAACATATAGGCCACCGTGCTGTGTAATGATTCACTCCTTAAGGCGTGTTCGCACTTGGCCTTAGAGGAGGTCTTAGGAGGGGGTCTTAACTCTATTAAAAAGTGTGTGTTCCCACCTACATTCATTAGTAATTACCAATCCTACATGGATGTCCACATGGCGCACTTTAAAGAGTAGGGTATTAGCAAACATTTAGGAGGACAAAAGAGATTTGAGCATAGTAGGCAATACTTAAGGGAGCACCAATATTAGAAAGATTCTCAAATTTTCCTCACTTAAGAGTGGTCTTATGTATTGTCCCACTTGAGGGGCCATTACGTAATCCCCTCACTATTGATTACACTTTTACGAACCTCATTGATGACACCTTCCTTTAAAAGAAGGTATTCTTCCCCAAATTGTGGAGGTGTTAAAATTTTAGCCACGCTCTTTGCAAAGGCCAAGTGCGAACGGGCCTTTAGAATTCCTGTTTTACACAAATGAGAAACACACAAAAACTAGATATTGAAAGTGAACATACCTTACGGGCAATCGGTGAATGTTGTGTATAGCTAGGGCAAGAACAGGATACAGAAGCCACGTTTGGTAGAGGGGATCCACCACCAAATTGAGGAGCCCAAATGAAAGGTTCCAGACTTGGCTTGCCAGAAACAAAACCAGTATGAATGTTGGCACCCAGCTGCGGATAACTACAAACACAGTGGTATCAAGCAACATGTTACAACTTTCATATATCCTCCCAGACTTCGAGGCACCTACAAGTTATATGTACTTACATGACAGGTTGAAATGAATTATGTACTGAAACAAGGCACTCACCAGTTCTCAAGGTAATATTTTGGATAGAACCAACTTCGCTTCGCACAGTTACATCACGTCCATCTATGCGCACCTTCTTGCTGGCAAATATTTTAACACGATCAAGGTTTACTGGTGGCAACAGGTCAGTGCATCTCCACACTTCAATTCTCCTTTCTGGATCCTGCACAATTACCATGCACATGGTAACGCAATGTAAACGTGTGAGGACTACGAACCATCTAAAAGCATGCATCATTTACAACATTGCGTTTGGGAAATTTCAGAATGAAATGTCTACCTTAAGACAATAATCTAATGTAACAAATGTGGACTGAGTGCTCGTGTGGTTAAAAGCACCTTGTACAAATCTACTTTAGAGATGAGTCACAAAAAGGAAATCCTTACAACATAGTTGTAGATCTGGTCTTGCTTTGTGCACGTTAATATCATGTAACCATCAAAAGTTGCTGCCCTAATCTCAGCTCCTTCCAGATGTTTTCCTCGAATTGTCAGCACCCCTGTAACAAAAAAATATTGTGGCATGTCATTCTGGACTGCAAGGGGGATTCATTTAAGTGCCCAGAGCATGCTTCTTTGGTAGGATTTTCAAATAATAGAAGCACGACTTCGGATGAAGTGCCCAAGAACGATTACCTGCTGAATAATCTGCTTGCAAAACGGCTGGCGCTTCGACATCCTTCAATCTCAGCAGCACCGGCTCTTCAGCATTACCTACAATATGTTTCAGTGAACTCTGAACTGTTAGTTAACAACACTAAGTATGGATAACAAAAGAAACGTGCATAGTTCATTGTAAACTCAGCCTCTATACACGATCAAATAATAAACAGGGTGGGATCGAAGCACACCATCGCGGCAGTACAAAAACGACCCGCCGATCTGGAGGGTGAAGCCTTTGTCCAGTTTCATGCCTTTCACAGCAAGCTCGCGGAGTGCAGCTAGATTCTCGTCAGTTGCACGCACCATGGCCTGCAAAATCCGAGAGGAATAGATGTCGTGGTCACACGCGACCCCCAGTTTGTCTTTCACAAGAGCCTTGAATAAATCTCCCGTGTGACCATCTACAGAACTTGCTTCAGAGTCTTGGAAGTGAAAAATGGCTGGAATGTCGATCACAACGTTATCGCAGCCTAACTGTGGCTCAGCAACTGTTCTGCCAGTCTGAGAAGTAGAGTCCTGATTAGCTGCCGATGACTCTGGAGCATGATCGTATATGAAACCATTTCGTCTCTTCGGCAGAACTGGCTCTGAAGATGCCGCTCTCTTTCCTCTCTGGGTTTGATCGGTCGGTAGCTCATTTGTGGATGATATGGAACTCACAGCTGGCTGGTCGCCCGACGCACTCGCACGGTCTGCACTCGTGGCCTCCGACACTCGTTTGATGAAACCTTCAAAGCACGTTTCCAGCAACCGTTTCTGCTCCGCCAAGTAACAATCCAACGACTGCTGGACTTGTCGATCCGTCAAAACGGCTTCTCTCTCTCTCATATATTTCCAGCAACGAAGCAGTGACAGAGACGTACAGAGCAGAAAACATAACCGGACAAAGATGTCGGCGAGTACGTTCAAGCAGAAGCTACCGTAAGCGTGGTCCAGGAAGAAAGTGTCCATCCACTTCTTCACGGACTCCCCGGGAGTGGGCACGTTCAGCAGCACCCTCGTGCGCTCCACATCCACCTTCGCCGCTCCAGTGTCCAACTCGGGGTCACTAATGTATTCGTCACCTCTCATGGTTGCGAAATCTGTCCTCAAACTGATCTACACTTCTGCTTCGAGCCTCTTGACAGTGACCTGCTTGGAAGAGATTGACCCCACTATATACTATATAGAGACCAGTATGATGCATTAACCCTTAAACGCCCTTGGGGTCTGAAATGGGCAGCCCAAAATTGGATCACAGCATCTTCTGGACTTGGGCATCATGAATAGTGCACTTTTTGAACTTGGGCATCATGAATGAACCAATCAATGATAAGCTTGCAACCTCCTACAAGGTTATGTACCACCCCAACCTACCTACCACAATCCTTTCAAAGTACAAAATCACTCATACAAATTCTGATTTGAATTGTAAAATTTCACATTTTGAATGCATCACAAGAAGGTGACCAGTTTGACATCAAAATATAAGTGAAAAGTTGAGTACAGTGAGAGCTATGGAGGAGATTCTGTTGGAATCAAGCCCCTGGGGCTTGCTTGGGCGTTTAAGGGTTAAGGTAGGCAGTCCTAAAAGCGCTCTGTACCCAAAAGCCATCTCTACCTCATTTGTAGATTCTGAAAGTACAAATGTACCTCATTTGTATATAACGCATTTGGGTCAAATCTTACTTAGCACTTTGAAATTTTGTATAAAATTCACAAATGCGAATTACATGTTTCAAATTTTTGCAATCCTCCCGAAAACCTATTTCGAATGTGGTCATAATTTTATTTTGAATTTACTAGTGCTAAAAAAGGTCAGATCTCTTAAGGTGGCGCTTTTAGGACACTCTACCATATGTTCCTCATGGCGAGCGTCAGGAGAATGTGGAAAAGGCTGCTTTTACTCGTCATTTGTGACCCGACCCGACTGACTCACCAACTTCTGAAATGCTTGAAATAGTAAGTGAGGGGCGACAGAGTTGCTAGTAGTGCTTGCCTTTCTTCTCCCTTTTCTAATTTTCCCCACCATTATATTTTGGACCTATGTACGCCTTGTAGAAACTGTTATGTCTGTACTACTGTAATTCCTTGATAGTACTGGTAATATATGTTATGTCTGCACCAGATGCGAGAATATAATTTGAAGGAGTCAAGTGGAAATTTCAACCTTTCACCACTTGCCGTGTACAGACGCTTCTGCAATCATACACAACCGACCTACTTCCCGGCAGAAAATCGTGAATTGAGTGCAGACAATTGTGATTTTCGTGAGAAAGTCTTGTAAAAGGATGTCATAGCATTCGGATTCACTTAAGTGGAACTGGTAAAGCTTTTGGAGAAAAAATGGAGGTTTTGGATTATAGATCTAAGTGGTAACATTAAAGATTACATCATATAAAACCATATGGAATTTTTTTTAAAAAGTCTAAATCCAAAAACCTTAAACCTTAAGTCCTAAACCCAAGACCCTTAACTCCCTAAAACTCCAAGCCCTAAACCCTTAAAATCCCTAAACCCCAAAATATTAAATCCCTAAAAACCCTAAATCCTAAACCTAAACCATAAACAAACCACGAAATTAATACATTGTAAACAACAACAAAAAATTTATAAGATATGTTTGTAACATGTGTCAAACAAATATTCTCATAAAATTTTAAATAATTCATTGACATGAAGGCATTTAGGCATGTGGGTTTCAAGTATGTTCTTTTATACAATATACCACTAAAAACGTCAAGAAAATCAAATCCCTTACTACAATAAGTAAAAAATTTGGTTACAAAAATTGTTTAAGAATATAAATATTATTCAATGATTATCATAGGTTCGAATGACAAAGTTAATATTAGATGAAAATAGTATGAATATTAGATGAAAACAACTTCATATTTCAATGTGGATGAATGTATCAATATTTAATTTATTATTTTTATCATAAATTAATAAAACATAGTATTTTATTTAGCCAACTTAAGTGCACTTCAAATTCAAAAAGATTTATAGGATTGTGGGATTTGCTTTTTGTATGCAATCATCAAGGCAATTTCATATGGAAATCCTATCCACCAAGACAATTCGATATGGAATTGTTTTTCATTATAATTCTAACTATCACTTTTAATCTTATTAAATTTCATTTTTAGCATTGTACTTATGTTTAATATAATTTTGAACTACTTGTATGCCATTGTGAAGTTAGTGCCATTATAGATTTAGTTGTAAAACGAGATGTATAAAAGTAAATGCATGTTGGTGAGTACGATAATACATACTACACAAATAGTACAATCATACGTAAATGATACTATGATTTTATAAATCAAAAAATATTATTTTATTTGAAAATTTTAAATACAATTTACTCCATAATTTTGTATGAGAGTAGTAATATGAAAACAGAATTCAAAATCTATCATCAAGTTATAGATTGAAGTTGAATTAGAGAGAAGAGATAGGATTTAGGATAAACGTTTGGAGTTCAAGGCTCAAACATGGGGGGAAGATGATTCTTTTTATTTTTAAATCCCTAAACCCTAAACCCTAAATCCTCAATCCTAAAACCAAATACCTAATTGATTTCCTATTGTATGGTTTAGGGTTTAGGGTTTAGGGTTTAGGGTTTAGGGTTTAGGTGCTAGATTTGGATGCTTCAATGCAAGTGCTTAGATAATGTGAATGGTTTGATGCATGTGTAGGCGTGGAAACTGCATGAAGAAAACAAGCTAATGGATGTGGTAGAACCAACACTTGAGGTGAGTGCGGAGGAAGTGAAGGACGTGAAACGATTCCTAGTCATGTGCGTGCAATGCATTTCAATTGCAGCCGAGAAGCGGCCGAACATGGCGCGGGTTGTGTTTATTTTGCAAGGGGACAAGTAGGAGTCGGAGATGCATGTGCTTGCGGAGGAAGGGAAGCCCAATAGCAAGTTGTTGGTGCAGGGCAATACGAGTGAGTTGGGCACCGTGTGGGAGCTCAACAACAATAGCAGCACTTCCTCCTTATCTCAAAACTCTCGCTATAGCCATAGCTCTGCTTTGCAAATGACTGAAACAAGACCTTGATAGCAAAGATGTATATGAAGCTCAACCTCCCCTTTTACCAATTATAGATAGGTGTAATTTTGTATTAAGAGGGAGTGTGCTACTTTTATCAATGTCAGTATGTAACTTTCAATGGCTCATGGCCGTAATTTTGATTCTTCACAATTTGTTACAAGGTTTAAAATGCAATGGAGGTTGACATTGAGAACACCTAGGGGTAGGTGCCCCATAAAAGATTGTGGGTTACATTTCTGCAATAGAAAGAATACAAGAAAGGTGTCATCGTGGTCGAATCTTATTTTTTGCAATTTAATCAACAAGATGAGCTCAAGTATCTCAAGAACAACCATGTGAGGTGACTTCAAATATGCTAAAATGAACACTGAACTTGAAGCAAAGGATGAGAGCACTTATTGGTAGATAGTGTGTCAATGTGTGTACTAAGTTATTGAAAAGATTCCCGTTTATGATGTGTACGTGGTTTCTAAATCAGATCATATTTACATGCCAAAGCAATCTGAAATTGATTGAAGAATTGCACTATAAGCAAAACTCGCAAGGGAAGGTGAGAGTACTGTACATGACGGCTGTGCTGTACTCTAACTTTGTAGGAATGAACCTCTTTTCTGACTTGTGAAAATGAGAAGCTTCAAATAACTTAGTCAAGACTAAAAGTATGATAACTTCAATTTAAAAAAAGAGAAAGTTCTGTACTCACTTGTAAGAGTTCTACATGAAGAATCTTGCAACGTTTGCCTGAAGACTGATATCAATGTTGATTCAGAGAACTCATCTTCTCGGTTGTAAAATGTACCTGATTAGATTGCTGATTCTGCAGCAACCCAACAAGGAGAGGATAAACTCATGTGGGTGATACTACTACCTTACTTATCAAAATTGGTTCTTGCAGCAGCACCACCAAATGAGAGCGAGCTAGGTTGCTGGACATGAAAAGTAGTTCGAGGAAGTTCCAGAAACCTAGCTCCACTTCAGTTCTGGAACTTCAACGAAACCACTGATCTTAATAGACCCACTTCAGTTCTGACTGAAGTGGATCTATAAGTTCCAGAAACCTAGCTCCAGAACTGAAGTGGATCTGATGGTAAACGCTTAAAGCCTAACAGTAAACCCTTTCTTTGGTAAATCCTACCCTTGCTCAATTGCTACGAGAACCCCGGTTGAGAATTGGTGGATATGGAGTACCGAAAATGTAGATTTGGGAAAACTTGCATTTTTGTGAGTAATAGTGAGCCTCCTCAATCTTTCCTCTTAAGTTGTTTTTTAAACCCGCAAATATTATGAAATATGCTTAAAATGAGATCAAAATGAGACTTTCTCGGCCCAGGAATACATATATTAGTTTTTCTCCTTTCTGCAAAATGTCAAGTGGTGATTTGCCTCGGGATTCAAACCCTAAGAATAATCAAGGGAACTCGTTGTTCACCACATGTCAAGTGTTGATTGGGGGAGAATTGTTTTTTAAAAAAATTCCTGAAAACATCTTGTAGAATGATTGTGTCTGCAAAATTAAAAAATATAGTCTCTTCAAAGTCTTCCACAAAATAAGGATTTTTCGTTTTCCAAATTTCATCCAAGATGATTGTATTCTTAGATGTAATTACCACAATTATGAAAAATAAAGATCCAGGAAGAGAGTGCTCAATACAAACCGTAGAGGATCAAAAACAACCCACTAGGATGAAGTGCTTAAGAGGTACATTGTAGTTTTGGAGGTTGTTTTTTGATGTATCCACCATATACGTTCTAGAGTGCAATAGTTTAGGAACACCTACAAGTTCAACTTGAAAAATATATCACTAATTCGAAAAGGATTCAAAACTGATGATTCCACATACTTTGCCCAGACACCAAAACTGCTTGAACGAGTAACAATGGTGGAAATATTCACACCACATAGGATTTGGTGGAATGAGACATTCTTGGTGGAAATAATGATGGAGTGCGTAGTAGAATCTGCACACTTTTCAGGCACCACAAGCCTTGGCATGATGAACAGCACCATAGTCCACCCAACTATGGTGGGGTTCTTGGACCTCGTTCTATGGGTACCTCAAAGCCATTTGGGGATACCATGTCGGGTATCTCTAAGGCACTACACTAGAAATTATATTTAGTGTCGGATGACAATTGGTGTAGTTACCACCATCATGTTTCAACACTATTAGTCAACTTGTGGACAATTACTGTATTGGGGGCCACCTTTTCTTAATGGCAACCTCTCTTTTATAATCAATTTGTAGACAATCAGTGTATTGGGGGGACACCATATCTTAATGGTAGCCTCCCTTTTTGCTACCAAAGTTGCAAGTTGGCTACCACCAAATCAAAATCTAACACTAAATGTCAACTTCTTCACTTTTCAATTCTTTAATTCTTACTATTGTTCACAATTGGTGTTGGAATAGACAATTAGAGTTGCTACAATTCTACCCTTGTTGACAATTGGTGTTGTTGTTCGTGTTTGGTGTTGCCAACACTAAATATAATTTTCAATGTAGTGGATAGATAGGAACTAACATACTCTTCACCCAGAGAGGGGTTAATAGTCCTGCCATTGGTGTGATGACCTCCTGGCAGACATCGAAGGATAGGTCAAACGAATACTCTATTCACACCATCCTCTAAACAAGTTGAAGTTTCTCTTCTGCACAACTTTCTAATATTGTAACTTCACTGCAAAATGATTGTTTTGCTGACATTAGAGCCTTTATCGAGCACTCTACTTTAGCGCACATCTCAAGACTGGAGTCCTCAATGAAAGCTGCAGTGTGAGATTGCAAGGGCCACAACTTGGCGAATTGATTTTAACACGCATTGGGGGTAAAGATATCGTGAACCATAATTACCATGAAGAATCCTCAAAAATCAAGGATTCCTTTCCCTGCTGTGGCATGAGCAAGACCAGGCTGCATAAATTCTACTGCCGGCGCAAGTAATGTCAACCGCTTGAACAAGCCTTAAAAAACGAGTAAAGCAAGAACATGGATTGTCTGCAATAAAAACGGGCGAAGTCTTCAGTTTATAACTCAGAAAAATATGAAGCGAGGGATAATCTTTGGCTTTTTCCACGTACGGTTGAGCACTCCATAAAGTTAATATGTATATAATTGATGAACACCTTAAAGAAGAGTCAGTAATAAATGCTTATTGACAGTGTCCGCAGCAGTATATGGTAGCACGGACTAGCTACAGTGTGATACCTACAGTAGGTCACTCATTGAACACGGTCTCCAGAGCGACAATAAGTATCGAACCTAGCCACCAATCAAACCAAAGAAACGGGAAAAAAAAATTGGTTGAAACACTGTTAATTGGCAAGGTGTGCAGTGCTCATATCAATGTGCCGACAACGTTACTGATTGCTCCACGAGAAATGCTTACGTAGTTGGTTTGTGAGTATCCTAACTTTCTCTATGAAAATGTTTGTTTGCACACTGTGATATAAGCGATGAATACATACCTAGATTCATTGTTACACCCTCACTACCACCATTGATATACGTGAGTGTGTGCATATTGACTCTACATAATCTTTGGGTTACTCCTAAAATCTCAATTGTGTTGTTAAATGTGCCATTTTGACATGAAATGAAACTGGGTAGATCTTCGCTGTCATGTTTCGCATTTTCTGTTTCATCCCTTTTTTTTTATTTTTTTTTATTTTTTTTATTTTTTTTTCTTCTTTTTAGTGTGTGCCAATTAATAAGACTTACACTAGAAATGACATGGCATGGACAGGTTTTTATCCAACGCATCAATTGTAGGCGTTCTGCCGCCGGATACAATCGACAACTTCACCAATCTTTACTCTTTGTAAGCTACCTTGTTCTTATTCTCGAACGTTGAAAGATTCTATTGCCGATTGTTGGTATGATTGCGAATGCCAAAACCTTCAATCAATCACTGTTATGGATGGAGAAGGTGAAGTCCTCTTTGAGAAAATTTTGGGGGCTTTGATCTATATTAGAGTATTTAATTCATCGCAAGCTTTGTAAGAGAAGTAGTGTAAATAGTATTTTTGGCTAAATTATATTGATATGTGTACCAATTTGTGCAGAGAAGTGACAGGAAACCCCCACCTCACCGGTCCTCTCCCACATAACCTTGACGAATCATGGATAAATAAATTGTAAGTACACAATATCATCAAAGCCTATGACCCTTTATCGCAAAGCAGACCCTCATACGTCTAAGAAATGTTCAAGGTCTGAACATTTGTACGCCTATCAGAGGCCGGAATAGAGCTTATAATGGACATTGCAACTTCTACTCACCACTAGAACCGAAGGTCCTCTGCAACGGCCAATTCTTTCTCTAAAAGTTGGTGGTTTCTTGCTCAACAAGAACATTTCTATTTTGAGAGTCCATTTCTTACTAAATTACTAAACTAGTTATTTGATCACATTGCACTAATATAGTAATATCTACTTTTATATGTTCTTCAAAAGTTTGAATGCTCTTATGAACATCAAATTGTGGTTTGATTGATTTAGGGATCTCCATGACAACGCTTTCAATGGCAATATCACAAATTTGGCATGGTTGTACAATCTTTTGGAATGTGAGTTTGTAATCAACCCTATGATAAAATCTATTGACTTATAAGTTAGTCGTATTTATTCACTTGGAACAACTAAAATAAAACAATTGCTTCACTAGATTGAGCATGTAGTGTTGGAAGATGATGTTCATTCACTTAAATTGGGAAAATCTAGAAGTTTGAAATAAGTTCAGTGAGTCTAATTAACCCCTAAACGACCATGGCCACCGATTCGGTTTTTACTGTCAAGGCAAAAAAAAATTTACAGGCAACTTCAAATGTTATGATCTCACATCTGGTGATGATCCAACGGTTGAAAATTTTCACACTTCTACCCATGGTAGTCTACTTCAAGATCCTACGGTTAAAATTATCAAAAATTTCCAAAAAAATTGGACGTACCCCCATTAGTACATAGTGGTCACTGTTGGGATTTCAAGCTCCCAAAACATCGTGGATCTTTAGGGGTTAAGTTAATTTTTTGTAGTCCACATCACCTAGAGTTGGTTATCATGGCAACCCCAATCTTTGTTGGTCAACTCAGGTCTAAAATTTTTATGGAAGAATCTATACTCACAAGAAAAAATTTAATAGTTCAATATCTTTGAACATGCCAAGTTTAATTTGATGTTATTGACTAACATTTGATCTATACACCAATTTAGAGAGATTTGAGCGGTAATCAGTTCAATGGGTCATATCCATTAGAAGAGTTGAGTAAGATGAATTACCTACGAAACCTCAACTTAAAGAACAATCTTTTGATGGAGAAATCCCGATGACTGCTTTCGCAAACAAGACAGATTTGGAGATATTGTAAGTTGCATTTAATAAATTAAGCAATATATTTGTGAACTATTTGCATATATTTACTCTTTTAACCTATGACTATAAGATCCCACGATTGGATCTTCTAAACATTGCTTAAAAGTGAGGGTTTTCAATTGAGGTCTTGACATGTTTCTTGTTTGCATGCAGGACTATAAATGACAACAATTTAAGTGGTGCATTACCAGATCTCAATTACATGCACAAGTTGGTTTATTTGTAAGTTCCAACCCAAGACTTTCTCACACCATGCACCTGATTTAATCAAAAGTGAATCTTACTACTAATGCTGGTGACTTCTGCAATTGAGAAATGCAGGGATGTTTCTGGGAATCAGTTTACGGGATCGTTACCAACTATCACAGGACCATTTCCTGTCCTAGAATATGTGTAAGTTACATTCCTTCGATAAGAACATACCTAAACTGGTGACCTGGTGTACTTGTCACACAATAATTGAGGAACTCTAAACCCCATTGAAAAATCACCTCTTTCTTCTATTTTTATATATATAGAATTAAACCTCTTCTTCTTTTTAAATGTGGTGGTTTTGGACTTTATTAAAAAGTGCCTCAGAGAACAATGAATGACCCCGAAATGCAATATTTCAAGTTGGTAACGAGAGAGTGTGTGTATGTTGGCAACAGAAACTTGGCCCGGAACAACTTTAGTGGGACGCTGGACTTGCAAAAAGTGTTCAATCCGAGTGCAAGTACTTCACTGGCGACGGTGGACCTATCCCATAATAACCTCTCGGGTGAATTGCCTTCATGGACTCCCTTAAGCCTCGGCTCCGTTCAGCAACTGTAAGCAGCATGTTTTGCCTTTCACCTGAACCTCAACGTACAAAGCATGAGTCCTTTTATATAACTAGCCATTGTGACTACGATTTTTAAAAATATACAACATATGATTTTTTTGCACCAGATGATCATTGAATCCTCAAAGAAATGTGCTTTCCAGGTACTCGGACTACAACAACCTGACGGGAATCCTGAACATCTCTCAGATGTATGGAGCAGGTCTGCTTCAAGAGAATGCATTAATGTCGTCGCCGAAGCTGAAAACCATGAATTTGAGCAAAAACAGCATCCACGATGTAATTTCGAACCCATACATCATTACGCATGTCAGCACCGAATTCATGTAAGCAGTGTATTTACTTATACATCTCTATTATTCCCATTTCATTTGAAACTGTAGGTTATCAGTTAATATCACCAGGATCCAATTTTTCGCAGATCTATATCTGACTTAGAGCGCACATTTTGGAGAATTGCAGCCTGGTTGGCAATCCATATTGTCGTAAAATTGACCCCAACAACGACGCCCAGAGATGCTACTGTCTGCAAATCTGCTTCATATCACCAGGTAAGCACCACTGAAAGAGGTCCATGATTTAGCTGCAAACACATAAATCACTATAATAGAAACACTAAACCCTAAACCCTAAACCTTACACTAGAAAAAAAGAGGAATTTTACGATGGGCTCATGATTGTGTTTCAAGCCACAGTAACCACTTATAGTCATGAATGTGGTTGGCCTCCTTTCAGCCGTTTAATCTGCTTACCCACACAACATACCCTGCACAACAAAGTAAAATAAATCTCTACTCCAGAATCCATCGTAGTCCCTACTTTTTGACTTTATGCGAATCTTGTGGGTACTGCGAAAGTGGACAGCCGCAAGGTGGTGATCATCGCAGCATCGACCAGTGTGGCGGCAGTGCTGTTGGTGTCGTTGCTAATCGCATGGGCTGTTCTTCTCAGAAACAGAAGATACAAACGATACCTGAAACTCAAGTATGAAGCGAGTGAGTATTTACATCAACGCAACACGCACAAATGATTGATTATTTACTCTCAGCATACAAATTCATCTTAACTTCTATTTTCTTATGCTCTGTGATAATGCGTTTATATGTGTTCATCAATCTCCGTGTCGAACGTTGCAGGATTCGAAGAGCTTGATGTGAAACCCACCATATACACGTACAGTGAGCTTAAGACTGCCACACGTGACTTTCACGATGACATGAAATTGGGACAAGGAGGCTATGGTGCAGTCTACAAGGTACTAGCTTCACTCATATCGAACATTCCATTGTCACAACATCAGGAGTTGAAAATCTTCTAAAGTTACTATGTATGGTATTTGAAGTTCGATTCATCGCGTTATTCTTTAAACTTCTCAACTACATGAGCCTTTCTCTGTTCACTTTTTACTCCAAAGTCTATTTTCATTCCTTTCTTCTATAGCACTATTTTCTTCAAAAGAAAACACTGCCGATTTTCTTCAAACGAAGTTTGATGTTTCCGGATAAATGTTAGCTGATTGAGAGAATACTTGGTGGTGCAGGGAGTGCTACCAAGTGGTCATGTGGTGGCGATCAAGCAGCTACACAAAACAGCACAAGCGCACGACGATTTCTTGAACGAGGTGGCTCTAATTACAGGCATGAAGCACAGGAATCTGGTGAATCTAAGAGGCTGTTGTCTTCGGGAGCCTCAAAGGCTTCTGGTGTACGAGTACGTGGATAATTACGATGTCGACCAAGTGTTACTTGGTATGCTCGATCACCACATATTGAACTCCCCGGCCCTTCCTTCGGTATGTAGGTTCTTGATCAATCACTCACAGGCGCTCTTGTATTCGATAGGATCCAAGAAGGAGGAGATGAAGACTACGCTCGGTAGCTGGTCAGCGCGGCACAAAATATGCTTGGGGATTGCTCATGGTTTGCATTATTTGCATGCGATGGCGCGTCCGAGAGTCATTTACCGGGACATCAAAGCTGGGAATGTCTTGTTGAATAGTCATCTTGAGGCCAAGATTGCTGATTTCGGTTTGGCTCTTTTGTTTCCGGATGAAAAAAGTCACATTACGACCGTGCATGTTGCTGGCACCAAGTAAGCATCCTCCTTTTCACTTTGAATGTTACTGCGAGTCATTTTTTCAGAGATATGATATATGACAGTATTGGGAAGGGGAAGTCGTGAAGATTTGAGAGCAAAGTTTGTTTTTTTCTTGAGTTCTTAAATGACAAACTGTTTGCAAACTATTGATTGACACATTTAGGTTGCTTTCAAAATTGTATGTATCATGTGGATTGTTTGAAAACCCTAATACAAGTAAATATTCCCAAGTATGGTGGTTTGAAGAACTATGATGGTTGTAGAGGTTACTTGGCACCGGAGTATGCTCAACTTGGACAATTGAGCGACAAAGTGGATGTTTACAGTTTTGGCATTTTGTGTTTGGAGATCATTAGCGGGAGACACTGCATTGAACTCACCGCACCAGAGGACCAAGTTTATCTCTCCAAATGGGTACTCTACTTTCACTTTATCCCACTCATTGTTTTGTCCCATGAAACTCTCTTGCCGCTAGTACATACCTCTAAGTGGTCTAATTCATGTGTTAAATCTGGATGCTTCAATGCAAGTGCTTAGAAAATGTGAATGGTTTGATTCATGTGTAGGCGTGGAAACTGCATGAAGAAAACAAGTTGATGGACGTCGTAGAGCCAACCTTTGAAGTGAGTGCGGAGGAAGTGAAGGACGTGAAACGATTCCTACTCATGTGCCTGCAATGCATTTCGATAGCAGCTGAGAAGCGGCCGAACATGGCACGGATTGTGTCCATTTTGCAAGGGGACACGGAGTCGGAGATGCATGTGCTCGCGGAGGAAGGGAATCCTAGTAGCAAGTCGTTGGTGCAGGGCAATCTGAGTGAGTTGGGCACCTTGTGGGAGCTCGAGGACGGTAGCAGCACTTCCTTCGTGTCTCGAAACACCCGCTATAGCCATAGCTCTGGTTTGCAAATGACTGAAACAAGACCTCGATAGTAAAGATGTATGTAAAATTCAACCTCCCCTCTTACCAATACATAGGTGTAATTTTAAATCAATAGGGAGTGTGCAGTTTTTATTGGAATTTTATGTCACTTTGTAATGTTCAAACGGCTCTTGGCCAAAATTTTGATTCGTCATAATTTGTTACAAACACATAATTCGTTATAATGAGAATATCCAAACTCTCAAAAACCAATCGACCTAAATTCCAACATATATATCGAGCTAAACGTGCATGTTTTAGAGCAAAACGCGCGTGATGTAGAGCTAAACGCGCATGTAGTAGGGCTAAACTGAATACAAAAGATGATGATAATAGCAAGAGCAAAATGCAGCCTGACAGCAGTTTGCTAAAAGAGCACAATAAAACGATAAAGTCAATTAAATTGAGAATCGACGACCAAGTCCGGAAATTTACAAACACTTGCATTGTTAACTTTAAGGCATAAAAACCGTACCAATACTTAACTACGAATGGTAGGACTTCTAGAACGACCATTTCTAAGATGAATGTATTGGCAAAAAGTCACACGATAAATTGACAGCTCAAATTACACTGAGGTCATTTAGCTCGACTAGAGCTAAATGGGCATGCCCAAATAGAGGGATGTCAGGCTACTCCTCTCCACCGTCGAACCGCTCAATACTTTGTTTGATGATGTCGATTTGACGCTCCGATAATGAAATAATAGGACGCCGAGAGCCAAGTTTTGCACTTGATTTCCATGACGTAAAAATAGCATCAGCATGAAGCCATTCCGGAATGTGAGTGTCTTCAACTTTCCATTTGAATGTCTTCTTCGTATCCCAACCAGAGATAGGTTTCTGAACAACACTATTTTTCGATGCAGGTTGAAAATATTGCATTTGAATACAGCCTGGATAGTTGTGATCAACATCGAAATCAGTTAGGGCCCTAGCAATCCAGAAAGGACGAGCATCCCCATCAGCTGGCCGTAGAGCTACAAAGTATCCAGCAAAAACATCTCGACCAACCCGAAAGGACTCCCTTGGTCTATCACACAACCGTCCAATAAAGTGCGGATCACGCCCATATTCTTCTCGCAGTTCGCCAGTATTTAAGAATTCTCGTGTCGCAGGTACTCGAGTTAAAGGCCAACAACCGTTCTTCAAAAATGAGGACACTTCTATAGGCTCAACCAACGCCAGCTTCACAGCTCGCCAATAGCGAATAACAAATTCATGACGCCGACCAAATTCTCCCGATATGTCCTCCGCACTTGAAGTCTCCCACATCTTAATAAACCCTCCAATGCCTTTTACAATGTCATCACGGTTCTTCATGGGAATGGGCGCCAAAGGTTTCATGTGCTTTGTAGGTAACATTGGTTTCCCGTTCGGTCCTCTTTCCACAATTTTATACCTCCATCGTAGAAGGTAACCACTCCTTGTCTCGTGCATAACATCTTATATCGCATCATGGGCCATCCATTGTCATGCTTGTAAAACTTGAGCTGCGACCCTCCGAATGCCCAACTAAAATTTCATCTCTGGAACCAATGTAGTCTTTGATATAACCCTTGAAGTCAGGTATTTCCTCTATCAAATGAGGAATGACGGGCAAAGACTCCGCGTCCATAAATGACTTCATCAACTGAGGAAGTGTGAGAAAGTCATTCTCTTTGAGAGTCATGCTCCAACGTCCAAAGAGGGCGTCAATGTCTTCATGGGTATGTCCAACTAACAAGAAATTGACGTATACTTCACGGAACACACCCATGTGTACAGGAAGAGACCAAAAGCAAAACATAAATCTATTCTTGTTATCGAAAGGCTGCGTTGTCCGATTGCACATGCGGGGACGGAGGTAGAGGCTCCGCCACCCCACAAACTTCACTTTCGGTAGAAGAGAGTTTAAACACCCTTCTTTTCCGAACGAAGATGACTTCAAATAAAGGCAGCGACCCCGAATTTGCGAATAATGACTTCGAATACGAGATCGGAACACCTTCTAGATCTCGTAAAAGCTTTAATATTGATCCAACAGTGTGATTGCAATCACTTGGATAAATATCGAGCCCATAATGAGCATACCGGACATCGCTATGCCCGTGAGCAATCATGCCAGTCACAGCAATTGGAAGCTTCATCAAGGCATCATTTGCCTTCGTTTTATGTGAAAATACAGGCGGCGGTCTTCGCATGATCCATTTTGTCATGTATTATCTGAGAGGACATCTCGCCATTTGAATAGAAAGAGAACGATTTGAATAATAATACTCACGATCGTTTCTTGATGATGCAAATGCTCCTCTAGCTTCTTGATCCACATATTCTCTTCACATGAATCGGGTACCATAGACTTGATCATTGTCTCCATCCTGTCACAAGTTGAGCAACGAGCAAAGTTGTCCCCGTGCGCCTTCTTTGAATACTCGAAAATTTTGACCTCCTAATCCCGCTCGGTGTGCTCGAGAAATAGACTTCAAGCCCAACCTCTCATTGATGTCATTGATCGCGGTATGGCATCCTTCCATCTAAAGGACGATGGCAAGGACCGCGAGACAACCTTCTCACCGGATGTCAACATCTTCGACCGGTGGGGCATATGATCGGAAGCATTGTCAATGAATGTCTTGAGAGTAGCAAAATGACTTGCTTCACGTGCAATCGAGGTTTCTTCCGACCAACATTCCCATGGTGCCGAGCACGTAGTCCAGTGCGGCAGCCGCCTTCCGCTTTGTAAAATGTGGAAATCGGAACTCCACTAATATGTTGCCATGCACGCGCGCAAACATCAATGCCTTCAGTGGTCACCATCATCTTGCCGTCCGGTGCCTGATGAAAACGATTATGAACATCGATCTTGAAATGTGATTTAAATTTAAAACCCGACGCCTCGTACATCTGCTTTCGGAGAGCCATAATTTTCTCACGAGGGAAAGGTTGGCAACAGTTCTTGCTGCAGCAAATCTTGCTTGCAACCAAGTTGACTGAATCTAACGTCAAGAGTTCCTCCTCCCTCTTGGTCCTCACAACCCGTTGGTTCCGTTCTCCCAAATCATACGGTCGCACCCCCTTCTTCTTTGGATGATCGCGGGCATAAACAGCGACGTTAAACTGATCAACTCGTAAATGATCAAGTAGTGACCAACCCTCATGCATAGCATGGCTGAGCTTCCAGTTCCTAGTTCCATAAATGGTCTCAGCAGGTATGAACTCGAAATTCAAACACTTCACGATCTGCACAACTACTTGATCTTCACATAAGGGCTCGTCATTACTCTCAAGCATTCTTTCAGCGTCCAGAGTCTGACAAATGCCTTCACCCACAACGTCCCCACCATCGTTGAGAAGTGTCACAAATTTCGTAACCCATTTACTTATGGGTAGTCCGGGGCAATCTTTTAAATGGTCCGGAAGAACAAGCTCAGAAGGACCATCCAAGTCCTAAAAGACCACAAACATAGACGAATTAGTACAAAAGGATAAACTCAGAACAATGATGTATTATGTAAAATAAGTAAGTCCAGTACCTCCGAAAAAAGACGCCGCAAATCATCGTCGCCATCGGACTCACTCAATTCCATGATAACCTGAATGCCAGCAATAAATAAACAGTCATGAGAAACCACTGGTAGCTAAATTTATGTGCAGTCAGAAATGCTTACTACCATTGAGAATATATGACCATTAAGCTCGACTCGAGCTGAATGGGCTTCAAGATCAGAAGTCACCACTCAGTCACGATGCAAGTGTATACTGTCGACCATTTAGCTCGAATCGAGCTAAATGGACATCACGCTTTAACGCCTTCGAGGTAAGCGTGATGAACAGTTTTCTGAATGAACATTTAGCTCGACTCGAGCTAAATGGTCTTCGAGATAATTGTTCACCATTCACCGCGAAGCAGTCAAACCTGGATGACCATTTAGCTTGGCTCGAGCTAAATGTTCTTGAAGATCTAAATACATTTTGTTTACCCCGAAGCATGTCGAAGAGGAAGACCATTTAGCTCGAGTCGAGCTAAATAGTCATCCAGGATCAACAGATTCGCGGTAAGCGTGATGAACAGTTATCTAAATGACTATTTAGCTCGAGTCGAGCTAAATGGTCTTCAAGATAACTGTTCAATACTCACCACGACGCAGTTAAAACCGGATGACCATTTAGCTCGAGTCGAGCTAAATGGGCATACCACTCCGATGTAGGTTAAGCCTATTTAGCTCGACTCGAGCTAAATGGGCTTGCACTGAGTTAAAACTGTACGCCCATTTAGCTCGACTCGAGCTAAATGGGCTTGAACTGCTCTGATACAATGCAAGCCCATTTATCTCGAGTCGAGCTAAATGGGCTTGAACTGATACTGGACAGTACGCCCATTTAGCTCGACTCGAGCTAAATGGGCTTGATCTGCTCTGATTCAATGCAAGCCCATTTAGCTCGAGTCGAGCTAAATGGGCGTACTGCCCTGTAGCAGATCAAGCCCATTTAGCTCGACTCGAGCTTAATGGGCTTGAAGTAAATCAAAGCTGTACGCCCATTTAGCTCGACTCGAGCTAAATGGTCTTCGAGTGAGTCCTTCATTACAGGACTTCAGGAGCATATCATGCATATGTTATATGAAACTGCCTCGATATTCGTGCACAGCAAATACTATAAATCGTTCTTGGGAACTGTGCAGAAGTAAAACAGTATCTTTGCCTCGATTTCCGTGCACAACTAAACCGACGATATCCACATTGTTATCAGGAATGCACCACAATGAACGCAAGAAATGACCAATTAACAACAATCTCTTCTTATACATTGACATTGAGGATATAGATCGAACTTACCCTCACGCCGTGCTTGACAGCTGCGGTATTTCAACGAAGGCCTTGGGCATCCTCAAAAGCACCACGCGCATCAACTCCAGAGCTTCTGAGAGTCTTAAACCCTAAACAAGATTTGCAAAACCGGAAGCACTAATGGTAATAGGTAGTTTAGGCTAAACGTAGTGTACAGAGACGAAGTGCAAAGATGCGAAGGTGCGGTTTAGAGGCGAAGGGCAACAGGAGCGGAGCCGGAGAGGAGCGGAAAGAGCACAGGAGCGGAGCCGGAGAGGAGCGGAAAGAGCACAGGAGCGCAGCAGGAGCGAAGGAGCGGAAAGAGCAAAGGAGCGGAAAGAGCACAGGAGCGGAGCAAGAGAGGAGCGGAAAGCGCATAGTGCGCGAATGAGGAGAGAGCCAGAGCAAGCGGGAAGAGAAATGGCGCCAAACAAGATCACGAACTCAAAATAGAAAAGGCGCCAAATACGGCCAGTAACGGTATAGAGTAAAAGCGACGTGGATGGGAACTTGGGGGGAAACGGGGAACTTCACAAGGAACGGGGAACTTCGCAAGGAACGACGACATCTTCGGAAATTTGGGAGTAACGAGGACATCTTAGGCCAGTAAAATCATTTGAAGTTAAGTCGCCGAGAAATCTGTAATAGTTCTAAAAATAGAAATTACGTAATTGTAATAATAAAAACCGGATTCGCGAGGAAAATGGATAACCCAAACTCTAATGAACAAAATAATCTAATATTGGGCACTAGAATGTTAACCTCTTAATGCGCCGAATGTCAAAAAACGACATTTTGAATAGAAAGCATAACTTTGAATAGCCATATCTTCTTGGTCCGAGGTCCGTTTTGAATGATATCACTTAGGTTTTCCTCCACATCATGTCTAGTTTCTATTCAAAACTTTGCAAAAAAGTATGAAATAATGAAATGCACTTAAGTGAAAACAACTCTTCTATTTTATTGGAACTCCAAGCATGGAGCATGTATTATGATTGCAAGCCAATTACGTGAAATTAAAAATAGTTTTTCATGATTCGCTTTTTCATAATCATGATCTGAAGGTGATTCTTTACAACTTTATAGTCTTTAAGCCTAGCGTTTATGCTTAATTGATTAAAATCGACAGGTGTTGTGAAGTATAATTGTAAGATTTGTATTTACTAAATTACATGTAATATTAAAAGATAAATACTTTACACGTTGAAACAGTTATAGTAAATATTATATTCAAATTATTTAAATGTGATTCTATAAGATTAGTTTCTATTCAATTAGGTGTGGTGTATTACGTATGATATTCAATTAAGTTGAATGTGATATTCTACAAATGGCCATTATAAACATAATATTCAAGATATTTATGTGATATAATATCATATAAGTATTTAGACAGTGAATAAGTTGAGAAATCATAAGTTTATTACGTATTTCTTAAACTGTGTTATTTCCAATAAGATATTTTAAGTATATTACTTAAAGTATAATACTTAAAGTATAATATATTTAAAGTATTATATTATTGCTTTAAAATTCAGTGTTGTTAAAATTGAGTGACTATATGTTTTTTGGAAGTTTAGTATTCTATGTGTGATATTCAAACATAATAATATTCTGTTTTACTTCAATTCTTATGCTAGGATGTTTTATATATTACACTATTCTAAAGTTATTTTCAAAATTTTATAATGTATCCGCATTTACGCTTTTTTTTATAAGCTGATAAGTAACTTCTATGTTTACTTTTCAATCCTTACTCTATAAGTTCAAAAATAATCAACCTTTAAACCTAAACCTTTAACTCAATAACCAAAACCTTAATTCCTAAAATCGTTAGCCTAAATTCTATACTCTAATAGAGAACTCTCGCAACGCATTCAATCTCGTGGCGCACTCCCACTTTCCCCGCGCACATGTCTTTTCGCTATTCCGCCGTTGTTTTCTGCTGCTACTCCTCGCTCATGCTACTTTAGCTAATCCTCGCGCTCATTGAATCAATCTGATAATTGCTACTGTAAAATGGTTGCAAATGGCACATTCATTTTTAGGATATTTGTATATTAAGCTATGAGAATCAAATGTGTTGGTTGTGCATTAAATTTAAAATTTCGTTATTTGTTTACATGTGCCATGTTTACCCTAGCACAATATTTATGTGAAATCGTCATACCTTTTTTATTTAAATATTCTTTACTTAAGTAATAATTTTTGATTAAAGATTACGGAGTTGAGATTAATTTCTGTTTAATATACTAATATGTTTTGTTCAACCATATTGTACTATATGAAAATATATTTCTTATTATAATAAGGTCTATTCAGTATTATTGAATATGCTATTATACACTACATTACTACATTAATTAATATTTAAATAAAACTTATTATATCAATAGACTAATCTACTGTATTTTTAAATTTTTAATAATATAAAATGTCTATCAGTTCTAATAGTTGAATGTGAATATTAATAATGTTTTCTTCCAATAGGATATTTCCCTACTAAACGAGGATATGTAGATTAATAATCATGGGCATTCGTCATACATAAATTAAATGCAATTTTAATTGTGCGTATATACTTTATTTTATTCCGTGCTAACAGTATGCTTATTGCCTACAAATGTACTTAATGTAGGTCAAATTACTTAACGTTTTACTAATGAAAATTAAATATTTAGAACCAAAAATATCTTTTTTGTGATCTTGTATCTTACTATCTTAAGAAACTAAGGTTTGCCTATGCAAGAACAAATAAAAAGTTATTTTCCAACACTGAACATTATACCTTCATGATTTATAAGGAAGCTGAATTGGAAATCTTTCATAATTAGTTACTTTTATTTATATATATATATATATATATATATATATATATATATATATATATATATATATATATATATATATATATTTATATTGAATAACATTTTTCTATTAAGGTAATACAAACCACTTAGTTACACAGACTCGCTACTTGCCCATACATTTTTTGTTTTTACCTACTTAAATTTATGACGGATTATTGAATTCTCAGATTTTTTCTACAAATATTTTTTTTTAGCATTGAATAATTTTTACACATACACTACAAAAATATGGTTGTCTTTAGGTATTTTAGAAATAATAGTCACTATTTTATACAATTACTTGAATGCAATTGGGAAATTAAACACTTTTATCCTCCATTAAGAAAGAATACTTACGTATAGGATATCGACTATGCATATATGAATTTCAATCAAAATTAGACTCATTTCGTTAAAATGAGATTGACCCTAAAAGAAGCTTGCTGCAGAAGACATTTAAGAATGACGGCGCTGCTCACATCACAGTAGTGGTGCATTCTTCAGTTATTTCCTTCTTGCAGTCAGAATTGGTTGCGCTACTTTGACACAAACATATTGATCCAATAGAGGAAGCAATTGCGCTGGGGAAACAAGTAAAGCGATCAAGTTATAAAAACCATCTTACACTCTCTATTTGCCACTATATTAAATGTTTTTACTTACTTCAATCGTCATTTTCTTTCTACACATAGTTTTTCCAAGCATATAATATTTTTAACTCGATCACTACAAATATAATCTGGTATTTTATTTATTTACATTTCACGAATTATTCTATGTTTCTTAACTTTAATTTCCTTTCCTACCAATTAAACATATTTAACTAACATTTTATAGGATAATTACTCTAGGATTTAAAAATATCTTTATTCACTTTATTTTGATTACTTACGTATTAATTTAAGCTTTAACAATAGAAATGAACTATTTTAATTCAATGCGTGAAAACAAAAACATATAAAATTAACAAAAACAAATAAAATAAATATTTAATTTTAAAGTAAACAGAAAAAAAAAGGAAAAAAAATATACTTCCATTGCTTTCTTGGCAAATCCTAATATTTTGTCTTTAATTATCATATGACATGAATTATGATTTAAAGTTATAAAAACCACTCTCCCTCACTTTTTGCGCATACACTAGCACTCGTCTCGTACTTCAAATTATGCTGGGTTATTGAATCCTCATGAAATTTATAGACATAGTTTCATTTGTCTTATGATATATTTCACACTTTCACCACATTCATATGGTCCTATTAAGCTATTGTACATATTCAAATCACCTTCTTTCCATCATTTTCTTATTGACCTCCTTATTCAAATTCCGGAAAGTTCCACTTAAATGATGACACGTAGATGCTTTATTCCTATGATTTATTTTATGGTACTATAATTTTTATAAGGTTATTATTAGCTAGTCACAGGACAAATTTTTTTTTCCTTTGCATTTTATTTATTTTTTACCTTATTATTCAAAGTGCCAATGTGTTAAAATTTTTGTAAGAAACTCATAGCATAGAGATGTGTCTTTCTCACAAATTTCTAAATAACACCATCTATTTTCTAGGGTCATAATTAGTTAACCTAAAATTTAAAAATATTTTTTCTCATCTTCTATATATTTTCTACATCTTATTCAAAGTTCAGGTCCATAGAAGTAATCTAAACTAAATCGGGTAAATTAGTTTCGACTTCTTAGAAATTATTTTGGTGATTTCTTAATTTTTATAGAGTCGTTATTACCTACTTCACATACAAAAATTCCTTTCCATTTATTTTTTTGAAATACATCTCCATATCCAGATAATAAAACTTGTGTTTTTTTTTTTTAAAAAAAATTTAAAAAATAAAGAAAATTTCCACCCGGGCAGCCCGGGCAGCTGGGCAGCCAGCAAATCGGCGGCGGGGCAGCCTGGGCAGCCCGGGCAGCCGGGCAGCCAGCAAAGCGGCGGCGGGGCAGCCCGCGCAGGCGGGAGCGCCCTGCCGACAGGGTCCCCGCCCCCCCCACTTTCGGCCTCTCTCTCTGTCGCTTGCGTCGCAGCTCCTCCGCATCGCAGCTCCTCCGCATCGCTCCCCTCCGGCGCTCCAGCACTCTCCTCCCTCTCCGCTGTGCTCCCTCTCCTGCTCCTTGCTACGCGCCGCTTCGCCCTCCTTCGCGCCTCTCCCGCCATCCCTGCTCTTCCGCCTCTGCCGATTTGTGCTACTCGCGCGCAATTTGCTTTTGCCTTCTCCCTTTTTTATGCTCTTGTTTTAGGTTTTGCTCCTCATCGTGCGAGCTCCTGCGGTCATACTTTCTTGCGCTTGCTCTTCCATCTTCGGCCTTGTTTGAGCTCTCAGCATTCCAGCATTCTTCTACGAAGTTATTGGGCGTCCTCGTTTCCTGCTTGTTCATGTAAGTTCTTACCTCTGAATTTTAGGTTTTGCATTGAGATTGTGCTTTAAGAGCTTGTTTTGTACGTTGCAGGGCACAATGTTTTCGAATCCTGCTCGAAGTGTAGTGGCTTCACGCAAATTTGTGTTCATTGCTTCAGAATTTGTGTTTTTCTGCTAGAATGCGCCCATTTGAACTTTCAGCTCATTTAGCTCGATGCCCATTTAGCTCGATGCCCATTTAGCTCGATGCCCATTTAGCTCGATGCCACTTTAGCCCGATTAATTCGATTCTTTGACATAGTTCTCCATGCCAACCGAAGCCCATTTAGCTCGAATCGAGCTAAATGGTCTCGGTTTCTCGTTCGAGCCAAGCCCATTTAGCTCGACTCGAGCTAAATGGGGCTGACTATACGAGGTCGAGACCATTTAGCTCGAGTCGAGCTAAATGGGCTTGACTTCTGACCAAGTAGTGAGCCCATTTAGCTCGACTCGAGCTAAAAGGGGCTGACCCCATCTGAGGTCCGAGACCATTTAGCTCGAGTCGAGCTAAATGGGCATGGACTACAGCCAAGTAGTGAGCCCATTTAGCTCGATTCGAGCTAAAAGGGCCCGACCCCATCAAGGTCGAGACCATTTAGCTCGAGTCGAGCTAAATGGGCATGGACTCTGACCAAGTAGTGAGCCCATTTAGCTCGACTCGAGCTAAATGGGCGACTATCAAGGTCGAGACCATTTAGCTCGAGACGAGGCTAAATGGGCTTGGACTTCTGACAGTAGTGAGCCCATTTAGCTCGACTCGAGGCTAAATGGTCTCGGACCTGTATGGGGTCGGGCCCATTTAGCTCGAGTCGAGCTAAATGGGCTTGACTTCTGGCAAGGTAGTGGCGCATTTAGCTCGACTCGAGCTAAATGGGCATGACCCCATCAAGGTCAGGGACCATTTAGCTCGAGTCGAGCTAAATGGGCCCACTACTTGGCTGAAGTCCAAGCCCATTTAGCTCGACTCGAGCTAAATGGTCTTGGACCTTGTATGGGGACATGCCCATTTAGCTCGAGTCGAGCTAAATGGGCTCACTTCTTGTCCGTAGTCCAATCCCATTAAGGCTCGACACGAGGTAAATGGTAACGGATCTGGAACATGGCCAGGCCCGTTTAGCTCGATTCGAGCTAAATGGGCTTGACGTGCAAGGAAGCAGTACGCCCATTTAGCTCGACTCGAGCTAAATGGGCCTGGCCTTGTTCCAGGTTCGTGACCATTTAGCCCGGGTCGGGCTAAATGGGCAGTACACCTGCTATAGGGTAGTATGTCCATTTAGCTCGAGTCGAGCTAAATGAGCTTACTGCTCTGTTGCAGGTTTATAGCCCATTTAGCTCGACCCGGCCTAAATGGGACCGACCTTGTTTGCGGTCCGGGACCATTTAGCTCGAGTCGAGCTAAATGGGCTTCCTGCCATGTAGCAGGTTAACCCAATTTAGCTCGACTGGGGCTAAATAATCTTGGCAATTAATCTGAACATGTTTAATGGTTTATTTTGGATTGATCGCCAAGATGATGACAAAGTGCCTCTGCCCCTGTGAATCTTACAGTTTGTTTCTCATTGTTTGAATGACAGTGATGCCGAGAACCAAACAAACTGCCAGAATTGTTCAGATGGCTACAAATGCCCCTGCCGAGTCTGAAATCAACATGGAAGTGGAGCAGCAAGAGTCGGCTCCTGAGGTAATAGTCTACTTCACATCTATGTTCCCCCCTAATGTGCCCATGTAGCTCGAATCGAGCTAATTCGCCCTCTATTATTTTGTTATTCACAGGTCACTTATAACATGCAAGCCCTGGAGGGATTCCTTGCACCAGTTGAAATCGAATCACCAGACGATCCGCTTGCAGCTATTTTTCTGGACGCGCAATGGGGAAAATTGTGGACCCCCAAGAAACATTCCATCAAGTCTTGGTCGATTCGTCCGATGAACAAGACCCACTTCTTGTTTTATCAACAGTCAGGATCTCACGGGGCGTTTTTGCCCCTGTGTCTTGATGCCTTCATCGAACTTGTTACCTATGAGGATGAATTTCTCATGATCAAGTTCGAAGCAGTGGAGGTCGAAGGATTCGTCTTCACAATTGTGTTTCCCTCTAATGAAGTCCGTTTCTCCCACGACTTCATCCGGAGCTTCATGGTCGGGAAGGTCGATGCCAATCAACTTCATCACATCGACACGAAATTGCAGCCCAATCAGTCTTCTCCGAAAATCTTCGCCAGATCCTACATTCCTTACACTGCGCAGATCTGGAAGGCTCTCTCTGATTTCGAGAATGCAAAGAAGAAAGGCAAGGCTCCAATGAAACGGCCCGGAGATCTACTGTTGCCGGCTCCATCCGGAAATGCTCCGTCGGGTCTAGGCACTCCAGAGGGAAGTCTAGGCGTTCAGGGTATGAAGCGTCCTAACCCGAATTCTTCCAGCTCTGGATCGAAGAGGAGCAAATCCTCCGGCAGCACTCTGACGTTCATGAACCCTACCATGAACGTGGCTGTCTCTGAGAAGGACATCAAGTATGAGGAAGCGACAAAGTCTCTGGAGGACTACTGGGACAGCTGTGGGGAGTGTTATGTCTTCGGTCGTGACAATCCCCTCGACGTGTCGATCGACCTCCTTGACCCTTCCGAACCAAGGTTCATCGTGCGATCTCTAGAACCAGCCGGCATCGCGCATTACAAGAACATCTTGATGAATTCTCTTGATGTATCTTCCAGACAAACCATCATCATAATGCCAAGATCACAAGCTGCGCTTTGAGGTTTGGGATTGGGACGCTGGTCCAATCTTGTCCGGTTCAATTATCGGCCAGGCGACCACGTTGAGGCTGCGAAAAGCTTGATTGATTCGGGACAAGAAGATCGACGAATCGAAGGTCCTCGCCCTTCAGACATGGAAAGCCCACGTTGTGTGGCATTCCAACATCAACAAGATTTTGGACGTGTCGGCTATGGCGAACAAGACGAACAATGCTGGGACGTTCATACCTTCCTGGGCAACGAACATCATGGGCGCTAGAAAGGTCTGGGAAGACTATGGCCGTCCTGAGAAGCTCAAGAAGCCGCATCGACGTGAAACACCGGTTGAATTAGATAACCGGAAGCGTTATGAGGTACGAGATTACCTGGTCTTAACTTTTTCCGATTGGCTTTGTTTGCATTCTCTGTCGACGTGTTTGGGGATGTCGTTTTAGCTCGACTCGAGCTAAAATAGCATAGGTTGTTTCTTAATAGTTTGGCTTTCGTGCAGGCATTCGCGGCTGCTATGGTGAAGAGGTTCATCAGCATCAACAACAATAATGTGAAGGACAAGATCGTCAGACCGTCCGACCTTCGCAACGAGCTCCTCATCATCACATCTCCCGACGACGTCTACGAGTTGTGGAAGAGGTTCATCAGCTCTGATCTTGGAGAGGCGATCGACCCGGACACCGAGCTCCCATTCAATCGGGCGAAAAGATCGGAAACCGCCTCAAAGAGGTTCTCCTTGAACAGGGAGTTCTTGAGGGGATGGGGCGGTTGGACGCGGAGAACCTCTCGGTGTTGGCGCAAAGACTTGCCGAACGAGACTCGGATCGAACGTTGCCCTACCCCAAGGTGGCCGTGAGGAAGCTGCGAAGAAATACTTCCGGTGTATGAGTGCAAGCGGTGGGTGGAGAATCGGAAGAGGAAGAACACTGTCGCGAGGGAGGCGCACAACCTCAAGCCCTCGCTCGGTTTGTTCGACTCGAGTGGCACTTCGACGTCGACAAGCGGCGGAAGTTTAAGGTGGAATACAATCGACTCGTTAGACTATGTCCATGCTTCTCTCGGTAAGGCGACTCGTTCTTCACCCTCTACCGTGAGAAGCAGGACGAAGAATAGGAGTGCAGAGAGATATCGGAATATGCGGTGAGTTCTTCAAGAAGTTCCTGGATGTCAAAGGGACGTTTCAACCTCCGAACCGATTGTTTTACACGCGGCTCTTTCACTCTTCCGAGTTTAAATTCGGGATTTGGGACAAGGACTACGCCGGAACCAATCAAGTAAGTGTGATTTAGGCTTGATTGATTTTTGCGTAGTCGTCCCGGGAGCGGAAGTAGAGTGGACGACACGGAGAGTCCATACTTTCAGGAATTCCTTGATGTGTGGGCAGACACCGTGACCGATCCTCACATCAAGAATCCCGAGGTTTGGATGTTCATCACCTCCAACGTCGACCGTAACTGCCAGGCAATGGTTTACGTCGACAAGAAGTTGAAGGACGAGTACTCTCGCAAGGCTGCCAACTACATGCCGGCCAGCAACGAGCGTTTTAACGGCATCGCAGAGGGAAAAGCTTCAGAGAAGCACTTGCTCCCCCTCCTCTTTCTTGTCAAGAAGAGCGGCCATGCTCGAGTGTGTTGGATGCGATTCCTCCGTATTCTACGCTCCGAGTTGCCCTGTCTCGAAGCCCGCGTCTGAGAGAACACCACCTTGGTCTCGGTGATACCGAGCGATTGGAGTTCTACTGTCGGGTGCTGAAGATGTTCTCATCTCCGGGAGGGAAGTTTCTATCGATTATGGGTGGCACAAAGCCAATGTTGGCTGGAATTGTAAGTACATTGCACCTTTCTTTTAATTTGAAATCCACAAGCTCGTTTAGCTCGAGTCGAGCTAAACGATCTCATGCTCGTTTAGCTCGAGTCGAGCTAAACGATCTCATGCTCGTTTAGCTCGAGTCGAGCTAAACGATCTTATGCTCGTTTAGCTCAGGTCGAGCCGAACACTCTCATGCCTGTTTAGCTCGAGTCGAGCTAAACACTCTCATGCCTGTTTAGCTCGACTCGAGCTAAACACTCTCATGCTTAAATCTCTTCATCATGTATTTTGTCCATGGCCTTTTAGCTCGAGTCGAGCTATTTCGTCTTACTCTTCTTATAAGTTTCTCTCGCCTTCTCACAGATGTGCCAGGCTGAGACATATGTTGTTATCAGCGAGACTGAGAAGGAGGCTTATACGAATGCTGCGTCGGATTACCAACATCTCGACTACAACGATATCAACGTCGCAAAGATACGTCAATCAGAAGCTAATCGCGGACCCAAGCCTCCTTGAAGGGACAAAGAAGGGGAAGAAGAGGATGTCTAAGAAGAAGAGCACCTGACTGCAAGCGACGACTCTTAAAACACGAAAGCACGAGGATGAAGATGAAGGTGGTCCTTCTTCTTCTCGTGGGGATGAATTCCCCCATGGATTCAGCTGTTCCTCTGGTTTCTCCTCCCGCAATTGACTGGGCTGCGGTGGCAATTCCGTCGAGTGCTGCTCGTGCTCCCCCTCGTGGTCGTGGTACTGCTCGTGCTCCCCCTCAGGGTCGTGGAAGCGGGCGAGCTCGGTCTTCTGCGTCACATGGCCGCGGTACTGCACGCGCCCCTCCCCGCGAATCTACCAAGCGTTCTTCTTCTGAGGCGCGAGCTGGAGAGGCCTCTCGGTCGAGAAGCGCTTCTGTTCCTCAAGCACGGAGGGCGCTCGAAGCCAACTATGGGGCCTGCAATGTCGTTGGGGACATTGAGAGCCCCCCCCTTCGGCGCTTGCGACGTGGTCCTCCATCGGAGGAGGATTTAGCTCGAGTCGAGCTAGACGAGCAGTCTCCTGGGGTCGTCGATATTGGGGCCGCTGGGACTCCGGTTCAGCACACGGTTCCACCCCCGGGGTTTCGAAGGGAGGTTCGTTCAAAGAACTCGAACGATGGCATCTACCGGAACCTCTTTGGCGAAGATGATGAAGAACCTGGGCAAGAGCGGGTGCCACGGGATGGATCATCATCCGACAGCTCTGACTCGTCAGACAATGACGATAATGAGGGTGCGGGCGATGGCGACGGGGATGACGATGACCAAGCTGATGATGCTGATCTCGCGGCCATGACCTTAGACGACGAGGTGGCTTCTGATCCATCCCAGGAGGAGACTACTTTGGCCCCTTCTCCCCAGGGCCCGCAGAGCCCTCCCAGGAGGCAGATTGAGAAGGGGAAGTATGACAAATGGTTAGTGAAAGGTGTTTGGAAGGCCGAGGACGAGCCGGAGGATACCAAAGTAGTCCGGTTTTATGACTTCTCGGAGGAGCCTAGTTCTCCAAAGCCCAAAAGCGATGAGGATGATCCTCTACTTCCTGTCGGGCCCAAGGAGCCTGGAGAGCCTTCACAACCACTAGTGAAGCTGGAAATTGTCGCCCCTATGCTCACGAAGGATCAGAAGCGAGCACAGAAGCGGCAAGAGAAAGAGGCTCTGAAAGCTCGCAAGGCAAAGGAAGAAGCAGAAAGAGAAGCAGAGAGAGAGAGGCGAAGGTTAGAAGACATCGCTCGAGTGGACAAATTGGAGTCCACATTCCTGAGCTCTCAGTCCGAGACCCGCATGGCACTAGGCAAGATGGAGCAGATGTTTCAGTCATTCGGGAATATCTTATCCCAACTGCCTAGTTTTCCTAAACCCATTGCCTCCATCAACCCCGATCAACCTCGCCTCAGCATCTGTGACGCGAGTCCACCAGCCATCGTCGCGCCTCCACAACCTCCCATCGTCGCGCCTGCACAACCTGCCATCGTCGCGCCTCCACAGCCTCCTACACAGCCTCCTATTGTTGCTGAACCGGAGATCGCACCCTGCCCCATACCCCTCGAGATTTCGGAGAAGCCAGCGAAAGAGGCTGATGTCCCAATTGAGGCAGCGCCGACGCCGACCCTCTCTCCCGTGGCTGCTACCGAAGTTGTTCCTGCCCTTGACTCTCCCGTGCCTGCTACCGATGTTCCTCCTACCCTTGACTCTCCCGGGGCTGCTACTGAGACGGCTATAACTTCACCGGCAAATCCAGAGGTTAGTTACTATCCTTTCCTTGCTCTGCTATTCCCTCTTCTCTTGAAGTTTTCGCATTTAGTAATCTTAAAGCCGGCGCTCCTTGTTTGACAGGAGTCCGGCACCGATGGCGGCGAGTAGGTCGACGAGTAGTCTCCAAATTATTGGATGCTGTTTCGCTTTTTGTACATAGTACAATTATTATTGTTGTACTTATTGAAACATCATTCAATAAAATTGAGACTCTTTTTTTTCAAATCAGTTTTTATCTTCAGTGAGTCTGCGTCCTTCTCATCACAAGGCCCTAAACTTCGTCCTTTTCTATCAGGCCCCCTTCGAATACCTTGTTCCGTCCGATTGCTTCAAAATCCCCCACCAACCACCTCATGTTACCTCACAGGTGTGGCGGTTCAGCATCCAATCAGTCTTTGCCCGATTCTTTGCATACTTCAAAGATTTTGCAAGGTACACACCCTCTTGTTTTAATACCATTTGCCATTGTTACGTGTTCTCACCGCAGCGGGACCGTCCAAACATCCCAAACAGCAGATCTCGCCCGAGCTACCCATTACGCATATCTCCTTGATCTTTTTACGGTCCAAGCCCAAGTGGTTGAATGTGATGTTTGAGCCGGACGGGGTTCTATGTTCGATGGCCTCTGTGTCTACCCCAAAGCCGCAGAGAGTGCTGTCTTTTCCGGATCCCAATAATCCTCCGGTGTTTTCCTCCACCGTCCCAACCTTAGTTGTCGGGAGGGTCGTCTACTGTCGTCCCGGGTTGACAGGGTTCCTTCGCTTACTTAATTTGTTTTGCCACGTCCACATCTGGAGTACCCTAGATCCTAAGGTTGTCCATGGACTCTGCTCCTTTTTGTTCTCGAAGTCAGACGCTGCCCCTGGACTTGTCTTGGCTTCCAACCAATGCGATAATCTGTTGTTGAAGAATTACGCATTCGCCAAGTACCCCGGCACGACAAATCCCATCCTCTTAAAATATCCTCGACGGCGGTTGTATCCTAGGAAGGGTGCCAATTTCAATGACGACAACTTACTCATTGTCGATTCCAAGCCGGAGACTTGCATTGCGGTTCCCACAAAGAACACACTTTTCACTGTTCCGTGGAACCATTCCTGTCCCGAGGATCCAAAGTCCGACTTCTTGAAGAAGATAGGGGAGATATGTCTTTCCGTGCATTTGAACGGTCCTGAAAATTTTGCCAAGACTATGCGCCATCGTAGACCCACGCAAAATGAACTGTCGAAGGACTCAGAGTTGTATATGCTCTTGAGCCGTAATCTTCCATATTTGTGGAATCAGGACCGAATCAGTGGGAAGAATTTGCCTTAAATTCTTTTATCAGTGGTATTGTTCTGGTTTTTACCCTAGAAAAGCTTATGTTTATCGGTTGCTTAGATCCAGATATAATGTAGATCGATTGGTGAATCCACCCTCGACATACATGATTATATGCGTTCTTATATTGTGTACCTTTTTCATTGCACTTAGCGTCTTGGACTCACTTGCTAATATGGTTGTGTTTATGAACCAGGTTCTTTGGTGTTGGACGCCGCCTCTCTCCACATGCATCATGTGCTTTGCAAGCAAATCTTGTAATTGGTCCTTCGACGGTTTGAGGCTTCCATTACAAGTGGCGACTCGAACTTTCCGAACGCATGCGGGGGCGGCTAATCTACTTTGCTCCGGACGATCGTCGGTACAGAGACTACACGAAGGAGGACATGGATAATGACGATGATGGTGTAGTGTGATCCCCTATTGAGATTCAACCGATTATTGCAACCGGCAATGATCGAATCGGTGTTATGACCTCGGTTGCGGCGGCTCCCAAGGTGATCTTTCAGATCCCGCAACCCCGTCGTCGCCGACGCCCGTGCCTATTTAGCTCGTCTCGAGCTAAATAGTTCCTTGCCAAATACTGGGGCTCATTGCTCCTTATCTCTTGGGGCAAACACTCACGTTCATCCAACACGATTTTCGACTGAGTCTCACCGTCTATTACGGAGACGTGCACCGAAGCGTCGTAGAAGTGGTGGGCTTATGGAGATGGATGAACCTGCCTTCTCTAAATACACACGTAGTAAGGACCCTCTATTCACTAAGAATGATACTTCTGGTGATACCTCTTCTCCGCCACGTCGTAATTGGTAGATTAATTTAGTGCCTACCTGTTGGAGGTCTACAATTACACCAATAAATTGTATTTGTGCTTTCATATGAATAAAATTTACTCTTGGGGTAGCATATTTCTTAGCTTGCGTTATGAAATCTTTACTAGTATTGTCTTTTATATTGAGAAAATTCATTGTTATCAGTAAAAACCTGGTGATTTGGTAACTAATCAGGTCAGAATCGATCTAAATGGAAGTCTCCCTAATTACCAAAATCAGTATATATTCCCATTATAACGAATTACGTGTTTACAAGGTTTAGAATGCAATGCATGTTGATTTTGACATCGACTATGGGTAGGTGCCTCATACAAAATTGTGAGTTACATTTCTGCAAGAGAAAAAATTGAAGTAAAGTGTCATTGTGATGGAACCTTATTTTTTGCAATTCATTCCACAAGGATGAGCTCAAGTATTTCAAGGACAAGCATGTGAGCTGACTTCAAATATGCTAAAATGAACATCAAATTTAAAGCAAAGAATGAGAGCACTTATTGGTAGATAGTGTCATAGTGTGTTAGTATATGTAACTTATTGAGAAAACTTAATGAAAAAATTCCCGTTGATATTGTGTACATGGTTTCTAGATTAGATCATCTTTAACCCCTAGACGACCATGGTGTTTTGTGAGCTCCAAACTCCACAATTGCAATTTCATACCACCTAGTAAACTTTGGAGTATGAGAATATTTTTAAAACTTTTTTGAAACTTTCAACCGTATGATCTTGAAGAGAAGCTACCATTAGAGGTAGTTCAACTGTTAGATCTTTGCCATTTGTAAGATCGTAACATTCAAAGTTGATGCAATTTTTTTTTCAGCAAACATAGTCCACTTTGTGCAAAGGAAAATGTGATGCTTATTACCTTCAACATCTAGCTTATATTTTTTTTTTCCATGTATACAACTAAATTGAGTATAGCATTGCAAAATTTAGACACTCATTTTGCTTTTTGAACCTTCATGCAATTTATTTATTAGAAGAAGGTAGAAATCAGGGATTTGGTAAAACATGCACTACGTTTATTGGATATGGTTTAGGGGGAAAATGAACGGCAAGTATATACCTTCTTGAGTTTGTGAATTTCAAGAAAAAGGACATTCAACAATTTCCAAAATCTCAAACTTTGGCAAATTTTGAAAGAAAAAATTGTAATATCAAAATTTTGAATCTAGCTCTTGTAATTTTTGAAGGGTGCCATGTAGGATTGGTAAAAGTATCAACTTGGGTCACTTTGGAAACCTCAGTACAAAATCAATCAAGAAAGAATTTCAAAAAAAAAAAAAAAAAATCTGAAAAAAAAAAGGTAAAATAAAAAGATTTTTGTGCCCGCCCCAAGACTAAAAACCAAAATTTGCGTTTTAAACCTCCAAAGGTGGAGTTTGACTTTGCAGATTTTCCCACATACACCAGTAAAAATCTTAGGCAAAAATATTACTTTTAACATCTTTACTTAGGCTGCTCGAAATCACAAATCTCCTAAAAGGAGGCCTTGGTAGTTTAAGGGTTAAGTGCCAAAGCAATTTGAAATTGATTGAAGGATTGCACTGTAAGCAGAACTCGCAAGGGAAAGTGAGAGTACTGTACATTGCTGCACATGCTATATTCTAACTTCGTATTTATGAACGAACCTCTTTTCTAACTTGTGAAGATGAGAAGCTCCAAAAAACTTAGTCAAGACTTAAAAGTATGATAAGTCCAGTTTAAAAAGAGAAACGTCTGTGCTCACTTGTAAGAGTTTTACATGAAGAATCTTGCAATGCCTGAAGACTGATATCAATGTTGATTCAGAGAAAACATCTTCTCTGCTGTAAAATGTACCTGATTAGATTGCTGATTCTACAGCAACCCAACAAGGAGAGGAGAAACTCATGTGGAACACGCAATTAAGCAATTATGCACTTGGCCAAGTGCGCTAATTGGCACTCAATAACAACAAGGTTTTGAGCGGAAATGTTTTTTGGAAGGAAAAAAAAACCAAAAATCCCTATTTTTTCTTTGCTATATTTTTGTGACAATTTCATGATATATTGGTTTCTCAATGTGTACATAATTGAATAATTTTCACTAATTCCATAAGATTGTGCATATTGTGCATGCACTGAATTTGAACTAATGAAAAATACTATTGATTAATAATAAATCTTTTGCCAATCATGTTTTATTGCTTTGTGAACATTGCCAAATAATCATGTTTAAACATTGCCAACATTTGTTTTATTACTTGTGCACCACATGTAAACTTCCATGTTGTACATATATACCCCCCAAACCCAACCTTTTGAAACAGAAATCATCCTACTATATAAACGATACCACCACACTCTCTCAAAACGCAATCCCAAAACAACAGACCACCACACGCTCCCCACAACCATTATAGACACTCTCATTACATCATTCCGCATAACACACACGTATTTCTCCTCCCCAGTAACATGCCCTTTACAAATCACCAAATACTACTCCACATTCCCACGTGACAAGATATTTGGCTCCAATGGCCCTGTCTTTCATTATAAATGGGAAGGAATTGGTTATGCCCATCCACACAACGACGAAACTGCGCAACAAAGTATTCACTGGGCTAGGTTAGCCGCACAACATAACCCCAATGCTATAACCATTGTGGTCATGCCAGACAAGCAATGGTTCCACAATCCAACCCCATACTCAACTGAGTTTCCAGATACACACGTTTTAGCACACTTTGCCGCTGACACATTAACATACGAACAACCTACCGTCCCTACTGACCACAAAAAACCCCGCACCGAACCAAACACAATCCAAATCCTTTGCATCCACCACAAGCAACACCATCTCACCACCACAGCAGACACACATAATCTTACAACCACTCTTAGAAATCTATCTATCACCCAGTTCCACCTTCAAGAAATTCCCCCCACACCTGAAAACACCAAAGTCAACAAAAACAAAAATTGGACCAAACTCCTATATTCCCCAACACATACACTCAACCTCTCAAGCACACCCCTACTCCCACAATACACCACACATCTTCCTATCAAATTCCCTCCAGAATACAGCTACTATACAGACGGATCCTTCATACCACCACAAGAAACAGCAGCGGGCTATATGCTCCCAGAAACCGCCGGTTATGGCATTTATAACCCAATAAAACCAAAAATACAAATATCAAAAAGACTACCAGGCTTACAAACCATCTTTAGGGCAGAACTTATGGCCATATACAAAACACTCAAAATCCTCACAACTAAGTACATAGACGAACCCGCATACATATTTACAGATTGCATAAACTGCTTGTACGTTTTACAAACACACCTAACACATCCTACTCTACAAAACAACCACCCCGATCTAAATACTCTCATCGCCATTACAAATATGTTAAAACTACGTACACAACCTACCATGTTCCACAAAGTAAGAGCTCATGTTAACATATCCGGAAATGAAAAAGCAGATAAGCTAGCAAAAGCAGGAAACGAAAAAAACTATAAATTTGCCCGAAAAAACCACGAATTTGCACACATCACCCCTTTCTACTACCAAAAAGATATATGGCCAGGACCGCACCACAGACCAGATAAGGGACCAGTTAGAAACCTAGCTACATACCTTACCAAATACGACCGTGAAAACAACCTCACAATTCTAGCACAAAACTTTCCTAACATAAACAAATGGACCTCCAATCTCGATATACATGCAAAATCTTCAAATGCCTTCTGGAAAAACCCAAAAATTACAGACTCTCAAATAACTAGCATACTAAAATTCCGCACAGGACAATACATGGGTAACGCACGAAAACAACTATTCTTTGGACATATACGATTCCCAACAAAAACATGTCCTATCTGCAACTCCACAGACGTAGACACATGGCTACATGTCTTACTTAAATGCCGACACCCAAACATCCACGCACTTAGAGTTACCAGGCACAATCAGGCAGTTAAAACCATTAAACAACTCATCTTGTCCAACACCAAGTCTAGATGTTACACACTTATAAATGCGGAAGGCACCTCAGTAACACCCCATATAACACGGTACCTGGGTTGGCTCCTCCCTTGCACTTGCGACACACGTAGATGCCACTGCAATGCAAGATTTCGACCTGACTTACTTTGTGTAATCGGCCTCCCACACCAAGGCACACCTCCACAACACCCCAACAACAACATTGCCATTCAATATATTGAATTCACATATCAGAACGATGATTTCCACACGAAACCATCACAAATAAAACCAATAAATACCAACCATTACTCGACTCAATAGCTGCTCGTGGTTGGAAAGTCAACCCCCTCATAGTCATTACTTCAGGAGCTAGAGGCACTACTCACACACCATCAATGACCTCACTGAAAACTTCATTCAAACTAACTGTAAAACAAATCAAAAACGCATTCAAAACAATTAACATGATAGCCATACAACACGCAACATTAATCCTCCTATATAAACGCAAACTAGAAAACCACCAAACCCTCCCCACCAATCTCGAACCACCATGACAAACAAAAAAGGGGGGGTAGTGGTACAAACCACTGTTGTTACCGGCGCATTGTTTGATCTCGAACTTCTCGGGTAGGGGGCGGGTGGTTGATTTATTTTTTCCGCCATATACTCAGATGACCCCAAGCCATGCGAACTGCTCAAACGAGTCCGACAAGGTTCGAACTCGGACCAGCACGATTACAAACGTCCTACACCTCAACCACCCTAGGACAGCACGGCTTGGTGACCTTGAACCCATCCAAATTCCAATTAAAACATCCATTTGCCAAACACTCGGACCCTAAATAGTTCTATCTTGGTTACTTTATTTTAGTCTGGTCTCGGTTACTTTGTGTAGTCAGTTTTGTAGGTGTAGTTTAGTGTCTATTCCCGTAAGGGGTGAGTAGTTTTGTTCTTTTACCACTTTGTCCTGTGGCCATTGAGGTAAAGACATTACGAACAGACGTTGTATTCACGCCAATCTCTTATTGGAGATTGGAGTTCTTATATATGTACATATATACATATGGCTCTATATAAAGTATTTTTGGCATTCATGAAACAAATATACTTCATAAGAGATATAAGGCCAACATGTGCTATTCAACAAGAAAATATGGAGCATCTCGCTCTATATTATATGCAAATCTATACAAAAAATTCATAACCATACTTGAGTAACTAATAACAGTAAAGACTATAATCAAACTATTAATGATAATACCATAATCAAACATGTATAATAATATAACCAAACTTTTGATACCTAATTCAAATATATCAATCAAACATAACAATCCTATCATTAAACCATCCGTGCTTCTCCCAATCGTTGTCAATTGTACAATTTGTTCTGGTGGTGCAAGCCATGGCAACCTGAATATCATTGAAACACAATATCATCATGGTCAACATTAATATAGTCTAACATAGTAATTTTTACTTGTTCAAATTTAAAAATAACCTCATGTGAAAGATGTTCAATAGTTAAAGAATCTCGAATACAATGGTCTATGTCTCGGTAAATTCTATTACTTTTGTGGTATGTTCAGATTTTATTTAAACTTTCTAAAATGACTTCATGTGAATCATGTTAATTGCAAAATCTCTAAACTATATATTTATTATATCTTGCTAAATTCTAGAACAATTTTTAATTTTGAGTTATTTTAAAAAATTAACAATAGTTGCACAATCTTCGAACTGAATTTATACTTATTATGTCTCGCAAAATAATAGGATTCTTTTAATTTTTTAATTTTTTACTTTTTTAATTTATTGATTGTTTAATTTTTTAAGCTAGGGGTAGTTGATTTCCTTCAAGAGGTGTGCATGCACACATTCCTTGTGGAGAAGGAGAAAAAATTTAAAAATAAAATAAAATAATAATAATAAAAAAGAAAAAGAAAAAAAAGATGACTGATTTCCTCTAAGGGGGGTGCGTACGCACACCCCTGGAGCATTCCCTGGAGGCACAAAACAATATAAAAAGTTGAAAATAAAAAATAAATAAAAAATAAAAAAATTGGATGGCTGATTTGTGCAATTTGGATGGCTGATTTGTTAAACCATCCGCATCCATCCGGTTTTGTGTCACGGTCGGAAGTGAGTCTGGCCGTTCCATGTGAAGCGATGTGAGAATTGAACAGAACGGAAGAAACCCTAGAATGAATCTTTGTGTGCTTTCACATGTCATATCGATATTTTGGTCTTTGTGGGATTTGAGCGGTCATGACGTGCGAGGGACCATCCTCGGGTACAAAAGGTATGCTCACGCCAACGAACCAACCCTCTAGTTCACAAGCTCCTCCTCGAATCCAAGCTCGAATCCAAGCTCCTCCTCGTAAACGCCACTCCACGCCGTGATCCATCAAAACTCCACCCTTCTAACCGAAAAGCTTGCAAGGGAAAACCCAATGTTGATAGTGGCATGAGCCGTGAGGGGCAAGCAAAGTCTTTGGCCGGTGATCCCAGGCGGATCCGGGAGCGGGGAGGTCGGGCGCAATGAGATGGGTGAGAATGAGAAGTGGGTCGGCCTCGAATCATGCACGAGAAGTAGCAGGGAGGGTGGAGCCGAGTCGAATGCGGCGATTGTTGTATTGAGAGATGGGGAAGGAAAGGAGACGAGATGAGAAGGGAGATGAGCTTGAAGAGGATTGAGTCAACAAGAGCATTTGGTGCTACAGCAGCAGTAACAATCGGGTGTGACGGCAATGATGGCTCCGACGTTCGAGGCTGCTGCCTCCGTTGTCGCCGCCGCCGTCGCCACAAACCCTAAAATAAGGTTTTTTTTTTTTTTTTTTTTTTTTTTTTTTTTTTTTTTTTTTTCCACCAGGGAATGCTGCAGGGGTGTGCGGGCGCACCCCCTTGGAGGGAATCAGCCATCTTCTTTCTTTTTTTTTTTTTTTTTTTTTTTTTTTTTTTTTTTCTTCTTCTTCTTCTTCCCCGCCTTCAGGGAATGCTTCAGGGGTGTGTATGCACGCCCCTTGGAGGAAATTAGCCATCCGTTTTTAAAAAAAAAATTAACAACTTTTTTTGAAAAATAATTTTTTAAACTTTTTTATAATTATATTTATTTATCTGTCCATTTATTTATCTTTTTTTTATTTTGTTTAATTTTTTATTTTTTACTTTTTTGGTTTGTTTGCTGCCTCCAAGGAATATTGCAGGGGTGTAGATATGCACACCCCTTGAAGGAAATCAACCAACCTTGTATTTAAAACCTTTTAAATATTTTTTAAAACCTTTTAAATATATATATATATATATATATATATTTTTTTTTTAAATTTTTTTTGCTACCTCCAAGGAATCCTCCGAATGTAATAAAAAAATGAATTCAAAATAAAGTGTTAAGTTGAGGAAATGTCTGATCAAAGGTGTTTGAATTGCTGCATGAAAACAATTTTGTTGTATCTTAAGTTTTTTTTTGAAAAATTTCTAATATGAAAACATCTTAATGATTTCAATAGAAGACTTTTTAAATCTAGGGGTTACTGTTTCACTAATATTTGAGTTTTTGTTGTATGTTGTGAACGAGAAAGAGTTATGACAGGCCCTAGTTGGAGGAGAAATCACAATGTATTTGGAATACAGGTTCCAAGCAACATTCGCATTATCCAATCTGCAAAGGCTCACATATTAGAATATATTGTTATGCAAACCGAAGCTATCGACGATGACCGGTTGTAAGCAACATTAAATACTAGTATGTAATCCGAGTGTTTTGTGTATGCTAGGTGTTTCTAGGTGTATATATGTACTAGATAGTACAAGATTGCAAAGATGATTTGTAGACAAGTTCTTGCGATAGACATATGGATTGAATTTCATTGTATTATCAGATTGTATGATATGGAATATATTTTTATCAAATGTCCATTGATGCCTAGTTTTGTAAACAATTTGGTGCTTACGTCATTCTGCTCACCAAAAATGTATAAACTACAATCTACACAAAACTTTTGCAGCATATAATATATATTTCAAATATCCTTGGATAAAGATAATTATATTATTTATAGGAATTTATAACAAAAATAGGTTGGCAATGCCATTAAAAGACTTCTTATATTACCACTTTTGACAATACGCAATATTCTCACATAACAACTTTTTTATAAAAAAAATTAAGTTGAAAATTTAAAAAATCATTTTTGCACACAATGACCGTCGTAGTACCTCAAGTGCACTTTTAAATGGCCAAGTGCATAATTGCTTAATTGCGTGTTGTGGGTGATACTACTACCTTACTTATCAAAATTGGTTCCTGCAGCAGCACCACCAAATGAGAGCGAGCTAGGTTGCTGGACATGAAAACTAGTTTGAGGAAGTTCCGAAACTGAAGTGAATCTAATACATTCTGATGGTAAACGCTTAAAGCCTAGCAATAAACCCTTTCTTTGGTAAGTCCTACCCTTACTCAAATGCTATGAGACCCCGTTAAGAATTGGTGGATATGGAGTACCGAAAAAGTAGATTTGGGAAAACTTGCATTTTTGTGAGTAATAGTGAGCCTCCTCAATAATTCCTCTTGAGTTGTTTTTAAATCAGCAAATATAATGAATTAAAATTATTTTAAAAATGAGATCAAATTGAGACTTTCTCGGCCCAAGAATACATATATTAGTTTTTCTCCATTCTGCCAAATGTCCAGTGGTACTTTGCCACGGGATTTGCCAAAGAATTTGGCCCTAAGAATAATCAAGGGAACTCGTTGTTCACCACATGTCATGTGGTGATTGGGGGAGATTTTTTTAAAAAAAATTCTGCAAACATCCTCGGTTGGAGAATGATTATGTCTGCAAAATTAAAAAATATAGTCTCTTCAAAGTCTTCCTCAAAATAAGGAATTATCCGTTTTCAATTTTCATCCAAGATGATCATATTCTTAGATGTAATTACCACAATCATGAAAAATAAAAAGCCAGGTAGAGAGTGCTCAAAACAAACCGTAGAGGATCAAAAACAACCCACTAGGATGAAGTGCGTAAGAGGTACATGGTAGTTTTGGAGGTTGTTTTTCGATGTATCTACCATATACGTTCTAGAGTGCAATAGTTTAGGAACATCTACAAGTTCAACTTGAAAAATATATCACAAAGTCGAAAAGGATTCAAAATTGATGATTCCACATATACTTTGCCTAGACACCAAAATTGCTTGAACCAGTAACAATGGTGGAAATATTCACACCATATAGGATTTTGGTGGAATGAGACATTCTTGGTGAAAATAATGATGGAGTGTGTAGTAGAATCTGCACACTTTTCAGGCACCACAAGCCTTGGCATGATGATCAGCACCATTGTCCACCCAAATATGGTGGGGTTCTTGGACCTCGTTCTATGGGTACCTCAAAGCCATTTGGGGATACCATGTCGGGTATCTCTAAGGCACTACATGTAGTGGCTAGATAGGAACTAGCATAGTGTTCACCCAGAGAGGGGTTAACCCCTAAACAACCATGGTGTTTTGGAAGCTCCAAAGTCCAAAATTGTAATTTCATACCACGTAGGAATCTTTGGAGTATAAGAATATATTTTTAACTTTTCTGAAACTTTCAACCGTATGATCTTGAAGAGAACTACTATAATTAGAGATAGTGGCTGAAATTTCAACCCTTGGATCTTTGCCATTTGTAAGATCATAACATTCAAAGTTGATGCAATCTTCTTTTCAGCAAACATAGTTCACTTTGTGCGAAGGAAAATGTCATGCTTATTACCTTAAACATCTAGCTCATATTTTTTTCCATGTATATAACTAAGTTGAGCATGCCCACGCAAAATTTTAGAGACTCATTTTGCTTTTTGAACCTTCATGCAATTTATTTACTAGAAGAAGGTAGAAATCAAGGATTTGGTAAAACATGCACCACGTTCATTGTATATCTTTCAGTGAAAAAATGAACTGCAAGTATATACCTTCTTGAGTTTGTGAATTTTAAGAAAAAAGACTTACTAAAAATTTCAAAATCTCAAATTTTGGCGAATTTTGAAAGAAAAAATTGTAATATCATAGAAAATTTTGAAACTAGCTCTTGTGATTTTTGAAGGGTGCCCTTGTAGGATCGGTAAAAGTTTCAACTTGGGTCACTTGGAAAACTAAGTACAAAATCAATCAAGAATATTTTTCAAAAAAAAAATCTAAAAAAAAGGTAAATATTACTTTTAACACCTTTATTTAGGTTGCCCAAAATCACAAATCTCCTAATCGGAGGCCTTGGTAGTTTAGGGGTTAATAGTCCTGCCATTGGTGTGATGACCTCCTGGCATACATTTAAGGATAGGTCAAACGAATACTCTATTCACACTATCCTCTAAGCAAGTTGAAATTTCTCTTCTGCAGAACTTTCTAATAGTGTAACTTCACTGCAAAATGATTGTTTTGCTGACATTAGAGCCTTTATTGAGCACTCTACTTCAGCGCACATCTTGGATCACTGTATTTTAGTGGTACGAGCGTTTTTCGGAGCTCAGGGAGGGGATGGGTAATGAGCCCCCTAATTTTTTGATGTATAGGCTGTAAATGCCAAGGAGTAGGCTTCCGACGGAGGGTAATTTGGGGTTGCAGACCTCAAATTTGAATTCAAAATCATCAAAATCAGTCACCAGGGGGTCCAAATGGAGAATTCCACAAATTTTGAGGAAAAAATCCCATTGGCTGATGGGCTCTCTGAAAAACGCTCGTAGGAGTGAAATACAGGGATCCCCACAACTTGGCGAATTGATTTTAACGCGCATTGGGGGTAAAGATATCGTGAACCATAATTACCATGAAGAATCCTCAAAAATCAAGGATTCCTTTCCCTACTGTGGCATGAGCAAGACGAGGCTGCATAAATTTTACTGCCGGCGCAAGTAATGTCAACCGCTTGAACAAGCCTTATAAAACGAGTAAAGCAAGAACATGGACTGTCTGCAATAAAACGGGCAAAGTCTTCAGTTTATAACTCAGAAAAATATGAAGCGAGGGATAATCTTTGGCTTTTTCCACGTACGGTTGAGCACTCCATAAAGTTAACATGTATATAATTGATGAACACCTTAAAGAAGAGTCAGTAATAAATGCTTATTGACAGTGTCCGCAGCAGTATATGGTAGCACGGACTAGCTACAGTGTGATACCTACAGTAGGTCACTCATTCAACACGGTCTCCAGAGCGACAATAAGTATTGAACCTACCCACCAGCCAACCAAAGAAACAGGAGAAAAAAATGTTTGAAACACTCTTCTCCGCCACTGTAGCAGTGTTCGAGAGTCGGTCTCCACAACGTTTCAAAGGCAAGTTTCCAACCATGGTTTCACATTCGTGATCAGTTCTTGCAATGGAATCGTTTGTACTTTAGGAAGTAGCGCTAGCTCAACCGTGTGTTGCTGCAAAACATACTGATCATTCGCCCTTTAGGATTGAAGCGATCAATCGAGCGAAGATGGTTTCACGGATTCTTCACTTCCAGACCCTTGTGATCGTCCTCCTGGTCTTCCTCAGCACAAGTAGCAACTTCGTACGAGGGAAAATTCAGTTGATTTACGATGACTCTGAAAGTACGGTACTCGATCACCAAAGAGTCTGCTTGATTGTCCAGAGATATTAGTTCCTACTAGTACCTAATTGGGAGCTTTTGTTGTGCAGCGGCTGCGTTTCGAACGCTGTGGAACGCATGGCAAGGAACCCCAGACCTGAGCATCAACTTACCAGGCTGGAACAATAAGACATTCACATTTTGTGAGTACCTGGATAGCGACTCAAGCCCTGCAAACACGTCCAGTTGGCAAGGAGTGCAGTGCTCGTATAGTTGTAACGTCAACATTGATTGCGGCTCCAGCATAAATGTTTCTGTGGTTGGTTTGTGAGTATTCTAACTTTCTCTACTAAAAAGTTTGTTTGCACACGGTGATATAGACTAGTGTGCGGTGTGATAAGCGGTGAATACACCCTCTCTACCACTATTGATATACCTGAGTGCGTGCATATTGACTCTAATTGAAAATTTATATAATCTTTGGGTTACTCCTAAAATCTCAATTGTATTGGTAAATGTGCCATTTTGACATGAAATGAGACTGGGATAGATCTTCTTTGCTGTCATGATTCGCAGTTTTTGATCAATAACATTTTTTAATTTCTTAATTTTTTAATTTTTTTGGCGATGTTTACCATGTTTTCCTCTTTTCAGTGTGTGCCAAATTTCTATATTAATATGATAAGACTTACTCTGAAAATGACATGGCATGGATAGAGTTTTATCTGACGCATCAATAGTAGGCGTTCTGCCGGATAATACAATCATCGACTTCACCCGTCTTAACTCTTTGTAAGCTATTTTGCTCTTATTCTTGATGTTTAAAGATTCAATTGCTGATTGTCGATATGATTGTGAATGCCAAAATCTACAGTCAATTAAGGCCAAAACCTACCGTCAATTACTGTTATGAATTGAGAAGGTGAAGTCCTCTTTGTGAAGATTTTGGATGCTTCAATCTATATTAGAGTATTTAATTCATTGCAAGCTTGAAGTCTCCTTTGATGCTTTTAAATTTTATTTTTGGCTAAAGTGTATGGATTTGTGTAACCAATTTGTGCAGAGAATTGACAGGAAACCCCGACCTCACCGGTCCCCTCCCTGGAGACCTCGAACTATCATATATGAACAAATTGTAAGTACATAGTATCATCAAGGCCGTTGATACATTCGAGAGATGTTCAAGGCCTGAACGTTCATATGTCTGTGAGAGGCCGGAAAAGAGTTTACAATGGATATTGCAAGTTTGCAACTTCTACTCACCACTAGAACCGAGGGTCCTTTGTAGTTTGCACCAAGGGATTCTATCTGTAAAAGTTGTTGGTTCTTTGCTCAACAAGAACGTTTCTATTTTGAGAGTCCATTTCTTACTAAACTAGTTATCTAATCACATAAATTGCACTAAAATCTACTTTTAGATGTTCTTCAGAAGTTTGAAGGCTCTTATGAACATCAATTTGTGGTTTGATTGATTAGGGATCTCCATGACAACGCTTTCACCGGCAATATCACAAATTTGAGATGGTTGTACAATCTTTTGGAATTGTGAGTCTGTAGTCAACCCTATACTATGGTCTATTGACTAGTAAGTTAGTCATATTATTCACTTGGAACTACTTGTCTAAAAGAAAACAACTTTTTGACTAGATTTAGCACGTTGTGTTGGAAGATGATGTTCGTTCACTTGAATTTGGAAAAATTCTAGAAGTTTAAATAAGTGAAGTCAATCTAATTAAGTTAATTTCTGTAGTCCACATCAAATTTTTTAGAGTTGTACATCATGGCAACCCAATCAATTTTGGTCAAATTAGGTCTAAAATTTTCATGGACTCAAAAGGAAATACATATCAATAGTTAAATATCTTTGGACAAGCCAAGTTTATTGTGATGTTATCAACTAACATTTGATCTACAATCCAACAGAGATTTGAGCGGTAATCAGTTCAATAGGTCATATCCATTAGAAGAGCTCGATTTGATGAAATACCTACAAAAACTCAGCCTAGGGAAGAATCTCTTGAGTGGAGAATTGCATGAGGATGCTTTCGCTAGCAAGACAGAATTGGAGATATTGTAAGTTGCATTTATCATATTTAAGCAATATTTGTGCATTACTTGCATGTACTCAGTCTTTTAACCTATGATAATAATAATAGGTCAAAAACGAGATCCTACAGTTGGATCTTCTAAACATTGCTTAAAATGAGGTTTTCTAATTGAGGTTTTGGCATGTTTCTTGTTTGCATGCAGGACCTTAAATGACAACAATTTTATTGGTGCTATACCAAATCTCACTTATTTGCACAAGTTGGTTCACTTGTAAGTTCCAACCCAATACTTTCTCACACCATGAATCATATTGAATCAAAAAAGTGAATCTTACTACTAATGCTGGTGACGTCTGCAATTGGAAATGTAGGGATGTTTCTGGAAATCAGTTTACGGGATCGTTACCATCTATCATGGGAAAATTTCCTGTACTAGAATATGTGTAAGTAAAATTCCTTCAATAAGAATAGACCTAAACTGGTGTACTTCTCACACAATAATTGAGGAACTCAAAACCTCATTGACAAATCACCTCTTTGGCTCTTTCTTATATTTTTATACATATTCTCAAACCTCTTCTTCTTTAAAGTGTGCTTTTGGACTTTATTACAGAGTGACCCCCGAAAAGCAATATTTCAAGTTCGTAACGAGAGAGTGTGTGGGTATGTTGGCAACAGAAACTTGTCCCGGAACAACTTCAGCGGGACGCTAGACTTGCAAAAAGTATTCAATCTGAGTGGAAGTACTTCACTGGCGACGGTGGACCTATCCCATAATAACCTCTCCGGTGACTTGCCTAAGTTATGGACTGACTCAAGCCTCGGCTCCATTCAACAACTGTAAGCAGCAAGTTTTGCCTTTCACTTGAACCTATTTTATATAACTAGTCATTGTGACGACGATCTTCAGAAATGAACAACATATGATCTTTTTGCACCAGATGATCATTGAATCCTCACAGAAATGTGTTTTCCAGGTACTTGAACAACAACAGCCTGACGGGAATCCTGAACATCTTTCAGATGTATGGAGCAGGACTGCTTCAAGTGAATGCATCAACGTCGACGACGAAGCTGAAAACCATGAGTTTGAGCAACAACAGCATCCACGATGTAATTTCGACCCCATACATCATTACGCATGTCACCACCAACTTCTTGTAAGCAGTGTATTTATTTATACATCTCTACTTCTGCCATTTCATTGAATCTGTAGGTTATCAGCTATCACCATGCTCCATTTTCTCTGACTTGGTGCGCACATTATGGAGAATCGCAGGCTGGATGGCAATCCATATTGTCGTAATATTGACCCCAACAACGACGCCCAGAGATGCTACTGTTTGCAAATCTGCTTCATATCACCAGGTAAGCACCACTGAAAGTGGTCCATGATTTAGCTGCAAACACATAAATCCCAGATTTCTTAATGGAAACTCATAGTGTATCTAACCACTAGAAAATAAAATGAGGCATTTTACGATGGCTTATTATTGGGCTTACTCACAAAATATTACCTGCATAATTCTCTACGAAACTCCAGAATCCATCGAATTCCCTACATTTTGATTTTATGCGGATCTCGTGGGTGCAGCCAAAGTGGACAGCCGCAAGGTGGTGACCATCGCAGCATCGACCAGTGTGGCGGCAGTGCTGTTGGTGTCGTTGCTAATTGCATGGGCTGTTCTTCTCAAAAACAGAAGATACAAACGATACCTGCAACTCAAGTTTGAAGAGAGTGAGTATTTACTCTCAGCATACAAATTCATCGTAACTTCTATACTTTTTTATTCTCTGTGATGATGCGTTTATATGTGTTCATCAATCTCCTTGTCGAACGTTGCAGGATTCGAAGAGCTTGATGTGAAACCCACCATATTCACGTACAGTGAGCTTAAGAGCGCCACACGTGACTTTCACGATGACATGAAATTGGGACAGGGAGGCTATGGAGCAGTCTACAAGGTACTAGCTTCACACATAACGAACATTCCATTGTCACATCATCAGGAGTTGAAAAGTCTCTAAAGTTACTACGTATGGTATTTGGAGTAAGATTCATCGCGTGTTATTCTTTAAACTTCTCAACTACATGAGCCTTTCTCTGTTCACTTTTTACTCCAAAATCCATTTTCTTTCCTGTCTTCTATAGCACTATTTTCTTCAAAAGAAAACACTTCCGATTTTCTTCAATGAAGTTTGATGTTTCCGGATAAATGCTAGCTGATTGAGAGAATTCTTGGTGGTGCAGGGAGTGCTACCAAGTGGCCATGTGGTGGCGATCAAGCAGCTACACAAAACAGCACAAGCGCACGACGATTTCTTGAACGAGGTGGCTCTAATTACAGGCATGAAGCACAGGAATCTGGTGAATCTAAGAGGCTGTTGTCTTCGGGAGCCTCAAAGGCTTCTGGTGTACGAGTACGTGGATAATTACGATGTCGACCAAGTGTTACTTGGTATGCTCGATCACCACATATTGAACTCCGCCTTCATTCGGTATGTAGGTTCTTGATCAATCACTCACAGGCGCTTGTGTATTCAATAGGATCCAAGAAGGAGGAGATGAAGACGACGCTCGGTAGGTGGTCAGCGCGGCACAAAATATGCTTGGGGATTGCGCATGGTTTGCATTATTTGCATGCGATGGCGCATCCGAGAGTCATTCACCGGGATATCAAAGCTGGGAATGTCTTGCTGAATAGTCACCTCGAGGCCAAGATTGCTGATTTCGGTTTGGCTCTTTTGTTTCCGGATGAACAAAGCCACATTATGACCGTGCATGTTGCTGGCACCAAGTAAGCAACTAGTACTTTTCACTTTGTTATTACTTGATTTGAGTCAATTTTTTGAAGATATTGGGAACGTTTCAGGATTATGAAGATTTGACTCATTTGAGAGCATTATTTTATTTTTATTTTTATAAATTTATTTTATAAATTCTTCCATAAATAAAACGGAAATAGAATTTTCCCAAACTATTGGTTGAAAGATTTAGGTTGCTTTCAAAAAATGTATGTATCTATGTAGATTTTTTAAAACCTTAATACAAGCAAATTTTCCCGAGTATTGTGGTTTGAAGAACTATGATGGTTGCAGAGGTTACTTGGCACCGGAGTATGCTCAACTTGGACAATTGAGCGACAAAGTGGATGTTTACAGTTTTGGCATTTTGTGTTTGGAGATCATTAGCGGGAGACACTGCATTGAACTTACCGCACCAGAGGACCAAGTTTATCTCTCCAAATGGGTACTCTACTTTCACTCTATCCCACTCACTGTTTTCTCCCATGAAACTCTCTTACTGCTAGTACATACCTCTAAGTGGTGTAATTCATGTGCTAGATTTGGATGCTTCAATCCAAGTGCTTAATAGAAATGTGAATGGTTTGATGCATGTGTAGGCGTGGAAACTGCATGAAGAAAACAAGCTAATGGATGTGGTAGAGCCAACACTTGAGGTGAGTGCGGAAGAAGTGAAGGACGTGAAACGGTTCCTACTCATGTGCCTACAATGCATTTCGATAGCAGCTGAGAAGCGGCCGAACATGGCGCGCATTGTGTCCATTTTGCAAGGGGACACGGAGTCGGAGATGCATGTGCTCGTGGAGGAAGGAATGCCCAGTAGCAAGTTGTTGGTGCAAGGCAATCTGAGTGAGTTGGGTACCTTGTGGGAGCTCGAGGACGGTAGCAGCACTTCCTCCGTGGCTCGAAACACTTCCTATGGCCATAGCTCTGCTTTGCAAATGACTAAAACAAGACCTCGATAGCAAAGGTGTATATAGATTTCAACTTCCCCTCTTACCAATTGATATGTGTAATTTTGTATGAACAAGGTGTGTGCAATCATTTTGAGATTTTTATAGGGTTTAATGTCACTGTGTAATGTTCAATGACTCATGGCCAAAATTTTGACTCTCCACAATTTGTTACAAGGTTCAGAATGCAATGCAGGTTGATTTTGACAACACCTATGGGTAGGTGCCCATTATAAAATTGAAAGTTACATTTCTGCACCAGAAAGAATACAAGAAAATTGTCATTGTGATTGGACCTTGTTCTGGTCATTGTGATTAACCTTGTTTTTTTCAATTCAATCAAAAAAGATTAGCTCAAGTATGTCAAAAACAACCATGTGAGCTGACTTCAATCAAATATGCTAAAATGGACACCAAATTTGAATCAAAGGATGAGAGCACTTATTGGTAGATAGTGTGTCAATGTATGTAAGTTATTGAAAAGATTCCCGTTGATGATGTGTACGAGGTTTCTAAATCAGATCATCTTTACGAGCCAAAGCAATTTGAAATTGATTGAAGAATTGCACTGTAAGCAAAACTCGCAAGGGAAGGTGAGAGCACTGTACATGACTGTGCTGTACTCTAACTTTGTAGGAATGGACCTCTTTTCTAACTTGTGAAAATGAGAAGCTCCAAAAAACTTAGTCAAGACTAAAAGTATGATAACTTCAATCTAAAAAAGAGAAAGTTCTGTGCTCACTTGTAAGAGTTGTAGATGAAGAATGTTGCAATGCCTGAAGACTGATATCAATGTTGATTCAGAGAAATCATCTTCTCTGTTGTAAATTGTTCCTGATTAGATTGCTGATTCTGCAGCAACCCAACAAGGAGAGGAGAAACTCATGTGGGTGATACTACTACGGTAACCTTAGTTATCAAAATTGGTTCCTGCAGCAGCACCACCAAATGAGAGCGAGCTGGATTACTGGAAATGAGAACCAGTTCGAGGAAGTTCCAAAACTGAAGTGAATCAAATACATTCTGATGGTAAACGCTTAAAGCCTAATAGTAAACCCTTTCTATGGTAAGTCCTGCCCTTACTCGAATGCAATGAGAACCCTGTTAAGAATTGGTGGATATGGAGTACCGAAAAAGTAGATTTGGGAAACCTTGCATTTTTGGGAGTAATAGTGAGCTTCCTCAATAATTCCTCTTAAGTTGTTTTTTGAATCAGCAAATATAATGAATTATTTTTAAAATGAGATCAAAATGAGACTTTCTCGGCCCAGGAATATGTATACAGTAGTAGATATTCTCCTTTTGCCAATGTCAAGTGGTGATTTGCCTCGGGATTCACACCTTAAGAATAATCAAGAGAACTCGTTGTTCACCACATGTCATGTGTTGATTAAGGGAGAATTGTTTTAAAAAAATTCCTGATAACATCCTGCAGAATGATTGTGTCTGCAGAATCTAAAAAATACAGTCTCTTCAAAGTCTTCCTCAAATAAGAAATTTTTCCGTTTTCAATTTTCTTCCAAGATGATTATATTCTTTTGTCACCATAGATGTAACTATCAAAAGTAAGAAGAATAAAAAGCCAGGTAGAGAGTGCTCAAAACAAACTGTAGAGGATCAAAAATAACCCAAGCACTAGGATGAAGTGCGTAAGAGGTACATGGCAGTTTAAAGAGTTCAAAATTGATGATTTCTCATTCTTGGCCGAGACACAAAAACTCCTTGAACTCGTGCAATGAGTCATTCTTAGTGGAAAGGATGATGGAGTACCTAGTAGAGTGTGCACAGTTTCGAGGCACCACAAGCCTTGGCATGGTGGTTAGGACTAATGGCCCTCAATAAGGAGATCGTGGGTTCTATTCCGCATGTCAGCATGGTGCTCATCACCATAATCCATCCAACTATGATCAGAGGTTCTTGAACCTCGTTGTATGGGTACCTCAAAGCCCTTAGGGATATCATGTCGGGTATTTTTAAGGCACTAGTGGCTAGATAGGAACTAGCATAGTGTTCACCCCGAGAGGGGTTAGTAGTCATGCCATTGATGTGATGACCTTCGGACATACATCCAAGGATAGGTCAAACGAAACTCTATTCACACCATCCTCTAAACGAGTTGAAGCTTCTCTTCTGCACAACTTTCTATTAGACAGTGTAACTTCACTACAAAATAATTGTTTTGCTGAAATTTGATCCATTATCAACCACTCTACTTTAGCGCACATCTCAAGACTAGAGCCTAGAATGGAGGCTAGGGTGTGAGATTGCAAAGGATTGATTTGGATTGTGATTTGAACTGTAAAATTTCACTTTTTGAATACATCACAAGAAGGTGACCAATTTAACATCAAAATATAAGTGAAAATTTCAGGACACTGAGAGCTATAGAGGAGATTCTGTTGGAAAAGAGCCCCTCAGCCTACCTTGGGCGTTTAAGGGGTAACACGCACTGGGGGTAAGGATTTCGTGAACCATACCATGAAAAATCCTCAAAAATCTAGGATTCCTTTCTCTGCTGTGGGATGAGCAAGACTGCAAGACGAGGCTGCATTAATTCACTGCCGGCGCAAGTAACGCTGACCGCTTGAACAAGCCATCAAAAAATGAGTAAAGCAAGAACATGGACTGTTTGCATGAGAAACGGGCAAAGTCTTCAGTTTATAACTCCAGAATGGAAGAATCTTTGGCTTTTTCCACGTACAGGTGAGCACTCCATGAAGTTATATATAATTGATGATCACCTTCAAGACGAATCAGTGAAAAATGCTTGTTGAAAGTGTCCGCAGCAGTATATGGTAGCACGGACTAGCTACAGTATGATACCTTCTTTCCGTCACTCATTCAACACGGTGTCCAGAGCGAGAATGAGTATCGAACCAAGCCACCAGTCAAACCAAAAAAACGGGAGAACAAAATGGTTGGAACACTGTTCTCCGCCACTGTAGCAGTGTTCGAGAGTCGATCTCCACAACGTTTTAAAGGCAAGTTTCCAATCATGGTTTCTGCACTCGTGCTCAGTACTAGAATTTGTTGCAATGGAATCGTTGGTTCTTAGGAGGTAGCGCAAGCTCAACCGTGTGTTGCTGCAAAACATACTGATCATTCGCCCGCGCCCTTTAGGATTGAAGCGATCGATTGAGCGATCGAAGATGGTTCCTTGGATTCTTTACTTCCAGACCCTTGTGATCGTCCTCCTGGTCTTTCTCAACACAAGTAGCAACTTCGTACGAGGGCAATTTCAGTTAAAGTACGATGAGGGTGAAAGTACGATACTTGATCACCAAAGAATCTGCTTAATTGTCCAGAGGTATTAGTTCCTAGTACTCAATTGGGAGCTTTTGTTGTGCAGCGGCTGCGTTTCGAACGCTGTGGAACGCATGGCAAGGAACTCCAGACCTGAGCAGAAACTTACCAGGCTGGAACAGTGAGACGTTCGACTTTTGTCAGTACCTGGATGGGGGGTCAAGCCCTGCAAACACGGCCATTTGGCAAGGAGTGCAGTGCTCGTCTAGTTGTATTGGATATAACGTTACTTGCTCCACCAGAGATGCTTACGTAGTTGGTTTGTGAGTATCCTAACTTTCTCTATCAAAATGTTTGTTTGCACAGTGTGATATAAGCGGTGAATACAGACCTAGATTCATTGTTACACCCTCACTACCACCATGATTGATATACCTGACTGTGCATATTGACTCTATATAATCTTTGGGTTACTCCTAAAATCTCAATTGTGTTGTTAAATGTGCCATTTTGACATGAGATGAGACTGGGGTAGATCTTCGTTGTCATGTTTCGTATTTTCTAATACATAACATTTCTTTATTTTTTAATTTCTTTTTGGCAACTTTTATCATGTTTTCTTCTTTTTAGTGTGCCAAATTTTTATATTAATATAATAAGACTTACTCTTAAAATGACATGGCATGGACAGAGTTTTGTCCAACGCATCAATAGTAGGCATTCTGCCACCGGATACAATCAACAACTTCACCCGTCTTAACTCTTTGTAAGCTATTTTGTTCTTTTTCTTGATGTTTAAAGGTTCAATTGCTGATTGTCTGTATGATTGTGAAGGCCAAAACCTATAGTCAATTATTGCTATGAATGGAGATTGAAGGTGATGTTCTCTTTGAGAAGAATTTGGGGGCTTTAGTCTCTAGCTAAGTATTTAAATTTCAAGCTTTGTAAAAGAAGTAGTGTAAGTTTGAAGTCTCCTTTGGTGCTTTTATATTGTATTTTCGACTAAACCATATAAATTTGTGTAACTAATTTGTGCAGAGAATTGACAGGGAACCCCAACCTCAGCGGTGGTCTCCCAATGGGCCTTGACTATTCCTTTATGAACAAATTGTAAGTACACATTATCATCAAGGCTGCTGATACATTCAAGAAATGTTTAAGGTTTGAACATTTGTATCTCTGTCATAGGCCCGGAAAAGCGTCTATAATGAATATTGCAACTTCTAGTCATTACTAGAACTAAGGGCCCTTTGCACCGAGGGATTCTATCTATACAAGTTGTTGGTTCCTTGCTCAACAAGAACATTTCTATATACAAGTTGTTGGTTCCTTGCTCAACAAGAACATTTCTATCTAGAGAGTCGATTTCTTACTATACTAGTTATTTGATCACATGATTGCACTAAGATCATTCTACTTTTAGATGGTCTTCAAAAGTTTGAATGTCCTTATAAACATCAATTTGTGATTTGATTGGTTCAGGGATCTCCATGACAACGCTTTCAGTGGCAATATTACAAATTTGTATTGGCTTTACAGTCTTTTTGAATTGTGAGTTTGTAATCATTCAACCCTATGCTTAGGTCTATTGACTTATAAATTAGTTGTATATAATCACTTGGAACTACTGTTTGAAAACAACTCCTTAACTAGATTGAGCATGCAGTGTTGGAAGATGATGTTCATTCACTTAGATTCAAAAAATTCTTGAAGATTAAATAAGTTGAGTAAGTCTAATTAAGTTAATTTCTGTAGTCCACATCACCTAGAGTTGTACATCATGGCAATCCCAATCTTTTTTGGTCAGATTAGGTATAAAATTTTCATTGAAGAATCTATACTGATAGGAAAAATATTTCATGAGTTAAGTATCTTTGGAATCTTTGGACAAGCCAAGTTTAGTGTAATGTTATCCACTAACATCTGATCTATGATCCCACTTACAGAGATTTGAGCGGTAATCGGTTCAATGAGTCATATCCATTACAAGAGCTGAGTCACATGAATTACCTACAAAAACTCAGCTTAGGAAAAAATCACTTGAGTGGAGAAATCCCAATGAAGGCTTTCGCAAATAAGACAGAATTAAAGATACTGTAAGTTGCATTTATCAAAATTAAGCAATATTTGTGCATTACTTGCATGTATTGATTTTTCAAAGCGATGAATGAGAACATCATTCGAACTTATTTGAAGATGGCATTAATAATAGAGTGTTCATTTGGCCTTTGCGTCGAGGTCATAAACCTATATGAAGTGCATACTAGACCAAGAAATTGATACTCTATTTAGTGCAAAACCATTTAATTGGCAAGTTTCTTCTTTGCATTGCAGTACTTTAAATGACAACAATTTTACTGGTGCTTTACCAAATCTCACTTACATGCCCAAGTTGGTTCACTTGTAAGTTCCAACCCAAGGCTTTCTCACACCATGAACCTAATTCCATCAAAAAGTGAATCTTACTACTAATGCTGGTGACTTCTGCAATTGGGAAATGCAGGGATGTTTCTGGGAATCAGTTTACGGGATCGTTACCACCTATCACACGACCATTTCATGTACTAGAATATGTGTAAGTAAAATTCATTCAATAAGAACATACCTAAAGTGCTGTAGACAATACCTAATTTAGTTCCCAATAATTGTCACACAATATTTCAATATTTGAGGAACTCAAAACCATATTCGACAAATCACCTCTTTCTTATATTTTTTTATATAGAAATTAAACCTCTTCTTCTTTTAACTTTGCTAGAAAGTGTCTCTGAAGAGAACAACGATTGACCCCGAAATGCAATATTTCAAGTTGGTAATGAGAGAGTGGGGTTATCTTGGCAACAGAAATTTGTCCCGGAACAACTTCAGTGGGACGCTAGAGTTGCAAAAAGTGTTCAATCTGAATGCAAGTACTTCACTGGCGACGGTGGACCTATCCCATAATAACCTCTCCGGTCAATTGCCTTCATGGACTCCCTCAAGCTTCGGCTCCATTCAGCAACTGTAAGCAGCATGTTTTGCTTTTCACTTGAACCTCAACATACAAAACATGACTGTCCTTTTATATACTAGCCATTGTGACTATGATCTTCAAAAATGAACAACATATGATTTTTTTGCACCAAATGATCATTGAATCCTCAACGAAATGTGTTTTCCAGGTACTTGGAATACAACAGCCTGACGGGAACCCTGAATATCTCTCAGATGTTTGAAGCAGGACTGCTTCAAGAGAATGCATTAACGTCGTGGACGAAGCTGAAAACCATGAATTTGAGCAAAAACAGCATCCACGATGTAATTTCGAACCCATACATCATTACGCATGTCAGCACCGAATTCATGTAAGCAGTGTATTTATATCTCATTCTCTACTTCTGCCATTTCATTGAAACTCTATATTATCAGTTATCACCAGGCTCCATTTTTTCTGACTAAGAGCGCACATTTTGGAGAATTGCAGCCTGGATGGCAATCCATATTGTGATAATATTGACCCCAACAACGACGCCCAGAGATGCTACTGTTTGCAAATCTGTTTAATATCACCAGGTAAGCACCACTGAAAGAGGCCCATGATTCAGCTGCAAACACATAAATCACAGACTTCTTAAAAGAAACTCATAGTGTATCTAACCACTAGAGAAAAAAAAGAGGCATTTTACGATGGGCTTATTATTGGGCTTACTCACACACCACGACCCGCATAAATCTCTATGCCACCCCAGAATCTATCGTAGTCCTTACTTTCTGATTTTATGCGAATCTTGTGGGTACGGCCAAAGTGGACAGCCGCAAGGTGGTGACCATCGCAGCATCGACCAGTGTGGCGGCAGTGCTGTTGGTGTCGTTGCTGATTGCATGGGCTGTTCTTCTCAGAAACAGAAGTTACGAACGATACCTGCAACTCAAGTTTGAAGAGAGTGAGTATTAGCATCAACGCAACAGGCACACAGTCACACATGATTAATTATTTACCCTCAGTATACAAATTCATCGTAACTTCTGTGCTCTGTGCTGTTGCGTTTATATGTGATCATCAATCTCCGTGTCGAACGTTGCAGGATTCGAAGAGCTTGATGTGAAACCCACCATATTCACTTACAGTGAGCTTAAGAGTGCCACACGTGACTTTCACGATGACATGAAATTGGGACAGGGAGGCTATGGAGCAGTCTACAAGGTCCTCGAACACTCATAATGAACATTCCATTGTCACTAATTAGGAGTTGCAGTTTTTCCAAAGTTACTACGTATGGTATTTGAAGTAGAATTCATCGCGTAATTTTTTAAGCTTTTCAACTACATGGGCCTTTCTCTGTTCACTTCTTACTCCAACGTCCATCTGTTTTCTTTTCTCTTCTATAGCACCATTCTCTTCAAAAAAAGAAAAAAACTGCCGATTCAATCAAATTAGTTGTTTCCGGATAAATGCTAGCTGATTGAGAGAATTTTTTGTGGTGCAGGGAGTGCTACCAAGTGGCCATGTGGTGGCGATCAAGCAGCTACACAAAACAGCACAAGCGCACGACGATTTCTTGAACGAGGTGGCTCTAATTACAGGCATGAAGCACAGGAATCTGGTGAATCTAAGAGGCTGTTGTCTTCGGGAGCCTCAAAGGCTTCTGGTGTACGAGTACGTGGATAATTACGATGTCGACCAAGTGTTACTTGGTATGCTCGATCACCACATATTGAACTCCGCCTTCATTCGGTATGTAGGTTCTTGATCAATCACTGACAGGCGCTTTTGTGTTCAATAGGATCCAAGAAGGAGGAGATGAAGACTACGCTCGGTAGGTGGTCAGCGCGGCACAAAATATGCTTGGGGATTGCGCATGGTTTGCATTATTTGCATGCGATGGCGCATCCGAGAGTCATTCACCGGGATATCAAAGCTGGGAATGTCTTGCTGAATAGTCACCTCGAGGCCAAGATTGCTGATTTCGGTTTGGCTCTTTTGTTTCCGGATGAACAAAGTCACATTACGACCGTGCATGTTGCTGGCACCAAGTAAGCATCCTCCTTTTCACTTTGTTATTACTTGGATTTGAGTCATTTTTTGAAAATATCATATAGGAAGGTGAAGATTTAAGAGCAAAGTTTTTTTAAATTACAATGAAATGTTTGCAAACTATTGGTTGAAAGATTTAGGTTGTTTCCAAAAATGTATGCATTATATGGATTGCACAAAACATTAATACAAGTAAATTTTGCAAGTATGGTGTTTGAAGAACTATGATGGTTGCAGAGGTTACTTGGCACCGGAGTATGCTCAACTTGGACAATTGAGCGACAAAGTGGATGTTTACAGTTTTGGAATTTTGTGTTTGGAGATCATCAGCGGGAGACACTGCATTGAACTAACGGCACCAGAGGACCAAGTTTATCTCTCCAAATGGGTACTCTACTTTCACTTTATCCCACTCATTGTTTTGTCCCATAACATTTTTTTACCACTGGTAAATGGGAATGGTCTAATTCATGTGCTAAATCTGGATGCTTTAATGGAAGTGCTCAATTGAAAAGTGAATGGTTTGATGCATGTGTAGGCATGGAAACTGCATGAAGAAAACAAGTTGATGGATGTGGTAGAGCCAACACTTGAGGTGAGTGCGGAGCAAGTGAAGGACGTGAAACGATTCCTACTCATGTGCCTGCAATGCATTTCAATAGCAGCGGAGAAGCGGCCAAACATGGCACGGATTGTGTCCATTTTGCAAGAGGACACGGAGTCGGGGATGCATGTGCTTGCGGAGGAAGAGAAGCCGAGTAGCAAGTTGTTGGTGCAAGGCAATCTGAGTGAGTTGGGCACCTTGTGGGAGCTCGATGACGTTAGCAACACTTACTCCTCATCTCGAAACACTCGCTATGGCTCTGCTTTGCAAATGACTGAAACTAGACCTTGATAGCAAAGATGTTTATGAATTTCAACCTCCCTTTTACCTATAGATAGGTGTAATTTTGTATCAACATGGAGTGTGCAATTTTTTGCATTGTCATTGTGTAATGTTCAATGGCTTATGGCCAAAATTTTAATTTTTCACAATTTGTAACAAGATATAGAATGCAATGTATGTTGATCTTGACAACACCTAGGGATAGGTGCCCCATAAAAAAAATTGAGTTACACTTCTGCAACAAAAAGAATACAAGAAAAGTGTCATTGTGATCAAACCTTATTTTTTGCAATTCAATTGACAAGATGAGCACAAGTATCTCAAGAACAAGAATGTGAGCTGACTTCAAATATGTTAAAGTGAACATCGAATGTGAAGCAAAGGATGAGAGCACTTCACTTCTTGGTAGATAGTGTGTCAGTGTATGTAACTTATTGATCAAATTCCCGTCGATAATGTGTACGTGGTTCCTAAATTATATCATCTTTAAGGGTCAAAGCAATTTTCAAAGTTGTGAAATTGATTTAAGAATTGCCCCGTAAGCAGAACTCGCAAGGGAAAGTGAGAGTACTGTACATTGCTGTGCTATACACTAACTTCGTATTTATGAATGAACCTCTGTTCTAACTTGTGAAAATGAGAAGCTCCAAACACGTAGTCAAGACTAAAAGTATGATTACTCAGTTCAATTTCACTTGTTAGAGTTCTACATTAAGAATGTTGCAATGCCTGAAGACTGATATCAATGTTGATTCAGAGAAATCATCTTCTCTGTTGTAAATTGTACCTTCAGATTAGATTGTTGATTCTGCAGCAACCCAACGAGGAGAGGATAAACTCATGTGGGTGATACTACTACCTTACTTTTCAAAATTGGTTCCTGCAGCAGCACCACCAAATGAGAGGGAGATAGGTTGCTGGACATGAAAACTAGTTGGAGGAAGTTCCAAAACTGAAGTGAATCTATTACATTCTGATGGTAAACGCTTAAAGCCTTACAGTAAACCCTATCTTTGGTAAATCCTACCCTTGCTCAAATGCTACGAGAACCCCGGTGGAGAATTGGTGGATATGGAGTACCGAAAATGTAGATTTGGGAAAACTTGCATTTTTGTGAGTAATAGTGAGCCTCCTCAATCTTTCCTCTTAAGTTGTTTTTTAATCAGCAGATTAATTGGATTATTTTTAAAATGAGATCAAAATGTGACTTTCTCGGCCCAGGAATACAAATATTAGTTTTTCTCCTTTCTGCCAAATGTCAAGTGGTGATTTGCCTCGGGATTCACACCCTAAGAATAATCAAGAGAACTCGTTGTTCACCACATGTCATGTGTTGATTGGGTGAAAATATTTTTTTTAAAATTCCTGAAAGCATCCTCGGTTGGAGAATGATTGTGTCTGCAAAATTAAAAAGTATAGTCTCTTCAAAGTCTTCCTCAAAATAAGGAATTTTCCGTTTTCAATTTTCATCCAAGATGATTATATTCTTAGATGTAATTACCAAAAGTATGAAGAATAATAAGTCAGGTAGGGAATGCTCAAAACAATCCGTAGATGATCAAAAATAACCCACTAGAATGAAGTGCGTAAGACGTACATGGTAGTTATGGAGGTTATTTTTTGATGTATCTACTATAGACGTTTTGGAGGTTATTTTTTTGATGTATCTACTATAGACGTTTCAGACTGCATCATTTTAGGAACACCTACAAGTTTGTGAGCCATAAAAACGACTCACTTTTATATCTTTTCAAGTTTTAATTATTTAATTGAATTTTGAGACTATACTTGTTCTAGTTCTATGTATAGCCTAATTTAGCCATAATTGTGGGTTATAGCATTTTATTCTAATTTAGAGTTTTTAAAGTTTTTTAATTGTGATTTTTTAGCCCCAATTAAATATACTACATTCACAATAATTTCTAACCGCAGTATTCCATTTTATAAACCTTGCCTAAATCTCTGTCCAATCTACTTTCCGCCCATACTAATTCTAACCGCAGTATTTCATTGACAGACCATACTAATTTTCTAATCCGTAGTAATTAATTGATAGCCATTTCAGTTTTTCTGCCTACACTAAATCTACGGTACAATATTTAATCGCTGACCACACTAATTCTGTGCTATAGTATTTAACCTCTGCCACACTAATTAAGCTCTGTCTCACAAAATTTTAATTTCCTTCTTATAAGAAGGAATCTTAAGTCGGTTCATTAACTCACTTATTGAGTTGAATAATTCTTCATCGTAGGTGTATATAAGAAGAGTAGTGTTCCTTCAATCAACTCTTAAAGTCGAAAGCCCCCAAAACTGTTAGAACTCCTCAAAACCACCCTCTTTCAATGCTAAATGAAAATTTTCAACTTTTGACAGAATCTCAAGAATATAACTGTAAGATCTTATACCTAACTTGTTCATGTATGTGTCTACCTAATGAAATGCACAAACTTTCATATGGAGGTATGCTAAAATTCAACTTCAAAGGCCTCCCTTTGGTAATAAAAATGGCATGTGTCTTTCTGTTCTTGCCACTCTAGATTCTGTTGTTCGCTGGTTTCGTGGCTCTCGGTAGCTGCTAATCGCGCGCTCTCGGTGGTTGTTTGCAGATGGTCTCGCTAGCTGCTCACGCTGAGTTGAAGTGAAGTGTTGCCGCGTTCGTTCGCACGTGGTGGTGGTATTGAAGGAAGCCTTTGTTCTAATCAATGTCGGCCTGGCCGCATGTGCTGCCGAAGACACCCTCCTCGGAAAGTTTGTGCGACCGAGCCAAATATACTCTTGGGAGCTTGGAAGCCAAACTTGACCAAATTGACTATTTTGGCCAAAGCCTCCAGTAGGAGCATAAGTTGGTTTTGAGGTATTCCGAATCCATAGAGTTTCACGAATGGGGACGACTGAGTTAGCCCTATTGAAATCCTTCCCCTACATAAAAGAAGTTTATTGTCTCAGTTTGTAAAATTCATCCAATTCGAGAAAGATTGTTTTTACAATCATGTGATGCCAACTGTTTTCACAATCATTCTCATTCTTACGTTCACTAACGTAGATATAGAGTAGAAGTAGGTCTCCCACAAAGTTGAGAATCCTCAATATTCATCCTTAAAAGCTGCAGTTTTTGGCCTCACAAACTTCAACTTCAAAAATTTATCACAAATTCTAAGGTGATGATTCCACATACTTTGCCTCTAGAGACACAAAAATTGCTTGAACTACTAACGATGATGGAAAAATTCACACCATACAAGATTTGGTGGAATGAGACATTCTTGGTGGAGATAATGATGGAGTGCCTAGTAGAATTTGCATAGTTTTGAGGTACCACAAGCCTTGGCATGGTGGTTAGGGCTAATGGCCCCCAATAAGGAGGTAGTGGGTTCTATTCCCCATGTCAGCATAATGCTCACCACCATAGTCCACCCACCTACAGTGGGGATTCTTGGACCTTGTTGATCCCGGAAGGGGTTAAAAGTCCCATGACAACCTCCAGACATACATTCAAGGATAGGTTAAACAAACACTCTATACACGCCATCCTCTAAACAAGTTGAAATTTCTCTTCTGCACAACTTTCTATTGGTGTAACTTCACTACAGAATGATTGTTTTGCTGAAATTTGAGGGATTATTAAGCACTCTACTTTAGCGCACATCTGAAGACTGGAGTCCAGAATGGAGGCTGGGGTGTGAGATTGCGAGGGCCACAACTTGCCGAATTTAATTCAACACGCATTGGGGGTAAGGATATCGTGAACCATACCATGAAAAATCCTCACCCTGCTGTGGCATGAGCAAGACGAGGCTGCATTAATTCTACTGCCGGCGCAAGTAATGCTAACCGCTTGAACAAGCCATCAAAAAATGAGTAAAGCAAGAACATAGACTGTCGCATAAAAACGGGCAAAGTCTTCAATATTTAACTTCAGAAGGGGAGAATCTTTGGCTTTTTCCACGTACAGGTGAGCACTCAATAAAGTTATATATAATTGATGATCACCTTCAAGAAGAATCAGTGAAGAATGCTTGTTGAAAGTGTCCGCAGCAGTATATGGTAGCACGGACTAGCTACAGTATGATACCTACTTTCGGTCACTCATTCAACACGGTGTCCAGAGCGACAATGAAAATCGAACCTAGCCACCAGTCAAACAGAAAACGGGAGAAAAAAATGGTTGAAACACTGTTCTCCGCCACTGTAGCAGTGTTTGCGAGTCGTTCTCCACAACCTTTCAAAGGCATGTTTCCATCCATGGTTTTGCATTCGTGCTCAATACTAGAATTTGTTGCAATGGAATCGTTGGTACTTTAGGAGGTAGCGCAAGCTCAACCGTGTGTTGCTGCAAAACATACTGATCATTCGCCCTTTAGGATTGAAGCGATCAATCGAGCGAAGATGGTTTCACGGATTCTTCACTTCCAGACCCTTGTGATCATCCTCCTGGTCTTCCTCAACACAAGTAGCAACTTCGTACGAGGGCAAATTCAGTTTATTTACGATGAGGGTGAAAGTACGGTACTTGATCACCAAAGAATCTGCTTAATTGTCCAGAGGGATTAGTTCCTAGTACTCAATTGGGAGCTCTTGTTGTGCAGAGGCTGCGTTTCGAACGCTGTGGAACGCATGGCAAGGAACTCCAGACCTGAGCATCAACTTACCTGGCTGGAACAATGAGACATTCGACTTTTGTCAGTACCTGGATGAGGATTCAAGACCTGCAGACACGCCCAGTTGGCAAGGGGTGCAGTGCTCATATAATTGTGCCAACGTTAACTGCTCCACCAGAGATGCTTACGTAATTGGTTTGTGAGTACCCTAAATTTCTCTATCAAAATGTTTGTTTGCACACAGTGATATAAGCGGTGAATACATACATAGATTAATTGTTACACCCTCACTACCACCATTGGTATACCCGACTGTGCATATTGAATCTATATAATCTTTGGGTTACTCCTAAAATCTCAATTGTGTTGTTAAATGTGTCATTTTGACATGAAATGAGACTGGGGTAAACTTAGATCTTCGCTGTCATGTTTCGCATTTTCTGTTTCATCCCTTTTTCTTTCTTTTTCTTTCTTTTTTTTTTTTTTTTTTTTTTTTTTTTTTTTTTTTTTTTTTTTTTTTTTTTTTTTTTTTGTTTTTTTTTTTATATTGTGTGTGCCAATGTAATAAGACTTACACTAGAAATGACATGCATGGACAGGTTTTTATCCAACGCATCAATTATAGGCGTTCTACCGCACGATACAATCGAAAACTTCACCAATCTTTACTCTTTGTAAGCTACTTTGTTCTTATTCTCAAACGTTTAAAGATTCAATTGCCCACTGTGAGTAAGATTGTGAAGGCCAAAACCTACAATCAATTACTCCTATGAATGGAGAAGGTGAAGTCCTCTTTGTGAAGAATTTGGGGGTTTTGATACATGTATAGATTCAAGTATTTAAATTGCAAGCTTTGTAAGAGAAGTAGTGTAAGTTTGAAGTCTCCTTTGGTGCTTTTGAATTGTATTTTCAACTAAAGTATATCAATTTGTGTAACCAATTTGTGCAGAGAATTGACAGGAAACCCCGACCTCACCGGTCCTCTCCCACATAACCTTGACGAATCATGGATAAACAAATTGTAAGTACACAGTATCATCAAAGCCTATGACCCTTTATCGCAAAGCAAGCCCTCATACATCTGAGAAATGTTCAAGGCCTGAACATTTCTACGCCTATCAGAGGCCAAAAAAGAATTTATAGTGGATGATGCAGCTTCTAGTCGTCACTAGAATTGAGGGCTCTCTGCACCGATTCTTTTTGTAAAAGTAGTTGGTTCTTTGCTCAACAAGAACATTTCTATCTTGAGAGTCTATTTCTTACTAAACTAGTTATTTGATCACATTGCACAAATATCTACTTTTAGATGTTCTTCAAAAGTTTGAATGTTCTTATGAACATCAATTTGTGGTTTGATTGATTAGGGATCTCCATGACAACGCTTTCAGCGGCAATATCACAAATTTGAGATGGTTGTACAGTCTTTTGGAACTGTGAGTTTCTAATCACCCCTATGCTAATTATGGTCTATTGACTTATAAGTTAGTCGTATTAATTCACTTGGAACAATTAAAAAAAAACAACTCCTTGACTAGATTGAGCATGTAGGATTGTAGTGTAGGAAGAAGATGTTCATTCACTTGAATTTGGAGACTTCTAGAAGTTTAAATAAGTTCAGCAAGTCTAATTAAGTTGATTTCCGTAGTTCACATCAAATTTCCTACAGTTGTATGTCATCATGGCAATCCCAATCATTTTTGGTCAAATTATTTTTAAAATTTTGATGGAATGACATGACAAATGTTTCAGTAGCTAAATATCTTTGGACAAGCCAAGTTTATTGTGATGTTATCGACTAACATTTTATCTACAATCCAACAGAGATTTGAGCGGTAATCAGTTCAATGGGTCATATCCATTAGAAGAGTTGAGTAAGATGAAATACCTACAAAAACTCAGCCTAGGGAGGAACCTCTTGAGTGGAGAATTGCAAATGGATGCTTTTGCAAACAAGACAGAATTGGAGATACTGTAAGTTGCATTTATTAGATTTAAGCAATATTTGTGCATTACTTGCATGTATTGAGTCTTTCAAGCAATGAATGAGAACATCATTCGAACTTATTTGAGGTTGGCATGAATAATAGAGTGTTCATTTGACCTATGCCTAGAGGTCATAAACCTCTAAATACTTTCTTTATTGGAAAACCATTTAACTTGGCATGTTTCTTCTTTGCATTGCAGTACTTTAAATGACAACAATTTTAGTGGTGCTTTACCAAATCTCACTTACATGCCCAAGTTGGTTCACTTGTAAGTTCCAACCCAAGGCTTTCTCACACCATGAACTTAATTTCATCAAAAAGTGAATCTTACTACTAATGCTGGTGACTTCTGCAATTGGGAAATGCAGGGATGTTTCTGGGAATCAGTTTACAGGATCGTTACCACCTCTCACAGGACCATCTCATGTACTAGAATATGTGTAAGTAAAATTCCTTCGATAAGAACACATTCACCTAAAGTGGTGTACTTGTCACACAATAATTGAGGAACTCTAAACCTCATTGACAAATCACCTCGTTCCTCTAATTTTATATATAGAATCAAACCTCTTCCTTCTTTTGAAATGTGGTTTTGGACTTGATTAGAGAGTTTCAAAATAATTCAAGTTAGTAATGATAGAGTGTGGGTATGTTGGCAACAGAAACTTGGCCCGGAACAACTTCAGTGGGACGCTGGACTTGCAAAATGTGTTCAATCTGAATGCAAGTACTTCACTGACGACGGTGGACCTATCCCATAATAACCTCTCCGGTGACTTGCCTAAGTTATGGACTCCCTCAAGCCTCGGCTCCATTCAGCAACTGTAAGCAGCAAGTTTTGCCTTTCACTTGAACCTCAACATACAAAACATGACTGTCCTTTTATATAAGTTCTAGCCATTGTGACTACGATCTTCAAAAATGAACAACATATGATTTTTTTGCACCAGATGATCATTGAATCCTCAAAGAACTTTGTTTTCCAGGTACTTGGACAACAACAACCTGACGGGAATCCTGAACATCTTTCAGATGTATGGAGCAGGACTGCTTCAAGTGAATGCATCAACGTCGTCGACGAAGCTGAAAACCATGAGTTTGAGCAACAACAGCATCCACGATGTGATTTCGACCCCTTACATCATTACGCATGTCACCACCGACTTCATGTAAGCAGTGTATTTATTTATACATCTCTACTTTTGCCATTTCATTGAAATTGTAGGTTATCAATTATCACCAGGCTCCAAGTTTTTCCCAGACATCTGACTTTTGGAGAATTGCAGGCTGGATGGCAATCCATATTGTGATAATATTGACCCCGACAACGACGCTCAGAGATGCTACTGTTTGCAAATCTGCTTCATATCACCAGGTAAGTACCACTGAAAGAGGTCCATGATTCAGCTCCAAACACATAAATCACAGATTTCTTAAAAGAAACTCATAGTGTGTCTAACCACTAGAAAAAAAATTAGGTATTTTACGATGGGCTTATCATTATGTTTCAAGCCACAGTACACACTCATAGTCATGAATGTGGTTGGGCTTCTTTCAGCCGTTTGATCTGCGCACTCACAACATAACCTGCATAATTTTTTATGTACCTCCAGAATCCATTGTATTCCCTACTTTTTGACTTTATGCGAATCTTGTGGGTGCAGCCAAAGTGGATAGTCGCAAGGTGGTGATCATCGCAGCATCGACCAGTGTGGCGGCAGTGCTGTTGGTGTCGTTGCTAATTGCATGGGCTCTTCTTCTCAGGAACAGAAGATACAAAAGATACCTGCAACTCAAGTTTGAAGAGAGTGAGTATTAGCATCAACGCAACAGGCACACAATCACACATGATTAATTATTTACTCTCAGAATACAAATTCATCGTAACTTCTATTTTCTTATGTTCTGTTTTGTTGCGTTTATATGTGTTCATCAATCTCCGTGTCGAACGTTGCAGGATTCGAAGAGCTTGATGTGAAACCCACCATATTCACGTACAGTGAGCTTAAGAGTGCCACACGTGACTTTCACGATGACATGAAACTGGGACAGGGAGGCTATGGTGCAGTCTACAAGGTACTAGCTTCACTCAGAACGAACATTCCATTGTCACATAGGAGCTGAAAATTTACCAAAGTTACTACGTATGGTATTTGGAGTGAGATTCATCGTGTTATTATTTATCAAAACTGAACATTTCAACTGCATTAGTTACAATAAGATTCCTTTTCTCTCTTCACTTTTTACTCCAAAGTCCATTTTCTTTCCTTTTTCTTCTATAGCACCATTTTCTTCAAAACAAAACTGAAATTAGATGTTTCCGGATAAATGCTAGCTGATTGAGAGAATTTTTTGTGGTGCAGGGAGTGCTACCAAGTGGCCATGTGGTGGCGATCAAGCAGCTACACAAAACAGCACAAGCGCACGACGATTTCTTGAACGAGGTGGCTCTAATTACAGGCATGAAGCACAGGAATCTGGTGAATCTAAGAGGCTGTTGTCTTCGGGAGCCTCAAAGGCTTCTGGTGTACGAGTACGTGGATAATTACGATGTCGACCAAGTGTTACTTGGTATGCTCGATCACCACATATTGAACTCCGCCTTCATTCGGTATGTAGGTTCTTGATCAATCACTGACAGGCGCTTTTGTGTTCAATAGGATCCAAGAAGGAGGAGATGAAGACTACGCTCGGTAGGTGGTCAGCGCGGCACAAAATATGCTTGGGGATTGCGCATGGTTTGCATTATTTGCATGCGATGGCGCATCCGAGAGTCATTCACCGGGATATCAAAGCTGGGAATGTCTTGCTGAATAGTCACCTCGAGGCCAAGATTGCTGATTTCGGTTTGGCTCTTTTGTTTCCGGATGAACAAAGTCACATTATGACCGTGCATGTTGCTGGCACCAAGTAAGCATCCTCCTTTTCACTTTGAAATTACTTGGATTTGAGTCAATTTTTTGAAGATTTCATAATAGGATGATATTGGGATGGTGAAGATTTGAGAGCAATATTTTTTTTGAGATAATGAAATGTTTGCAAACTATTGGTTGGAAGATTTAGGTTGCTTTCAAAAAAATTATGTATCTTGTGGATTGTTTGAAAACCCTAACACAAGCAAATTTTCCCAAGTATGGTGTTTGAAGAATTATGATGGTTGCAGAGGTTACTTGGCACCAGAGTATGCTCAACTTGGACAATTGAGCGACAAAGTGGATGTTTATAGTTTTGGCATTTTGTGTTTGGAGATCATCAGCGGGAGACACTGCATTGAACTCACCGCTCCAGAGGAGCAAGTTTATCTCTCCAAATGGGTACTCTACTTTCATTTTATCCCACTCATTGTTTTGTCCCATGAAACTCTCTTGCCGCTAGTACATACCTCTAAATGGTCTGATTCATGTGCTTCATTTGAATGCAAGTGCTTAATAGAAATGTGAATGGTTTGATGCATGTGTAGGCGTGGAAACTGCATGAAGAAAACAAGTTGATGGACGTGGTAGAGCCAACACTTGAGGTGAGTGCGGAGGAAGTGAAGGACGTGAAACGATTCCTACTCATGTGCCTACAATGCATTTCGATAGCAGCGGAGAAGCGGCCGAACATGGCGCGGATTGTGTCCATTTTGCAAGGGGACACGGAGTCGGAGATGCATGTACTCGCGGAGGAAGGAAAGCCTAGTAGCAAGTTGTTGGTGCAAGGCAATCTAAGTGAGCTGGGCACCTTGTGGGAGCTCGACGACGGTAGGAGCACTTCCTCCTTATCTCGAAACACTCGCTATGGCCATACCTTTGCTTTGCAAATGGCTGAAACAAGACCTCGATAGCAAAGATGTATATCGATTTCAACCTCCCCTCTCACCAATTGATAGGTGTAATTTTGTATCAACAGGGAGTATGCAATCGTTTTTAGAATTTTCTAGGGTTTAATGTCATTGTGTAATGTTCAATGGCTCATGACCAAATGTTTGATTCTTCAATTTGTAACAAGGTTCAGAATGCAATGCACGTCGATTTTGACAACACCTAGAGATAGGTGCCCCATAAAAAGATTTGTGAGTTACATTTCTGCAACCGATAGAATACAAATAAAGTGTCAGTGTGATCGAACCTTATTATTTGCAATTTAATCAACAAGGATGAGCTCAAGTATTTCAAGAACAACCATGTGAGCTGACTTCAAATATGCTAAAATGAATCTTTACAATGAATCTGATTAGTTTGCTAGTTCTGCAGCAACCCAACAAGGAGAGGATAAATTCACAAGGTGAGGATAAACTCATGTGGGTGATACTACTACCTTACTTATCAAAATTGGTTCCTGCAGCAGCACCAACTGAGAGCGAGCTGGGTTACTGGAAATGAGAACCAGTTCGAGGAAGTTCCAAAAGTGAAGTGAATCAAATACATTCTGAATTGTCAATGAACAAGGTTGAAAGGCTGACGAGGTCAACAACCATCGTCAATGTGGTTAGTAAAACACGTTTTGAAACGACCGTATCTGGAACGAGAACGTCGTGTTTCGTGTTTCGTAACCTTGGTTGCAGGTGAAGGTGAGATCGATCACTCAGCGGTCTTTGAATTCAAAGACCAATTTGGTATACAAAAATCATGGAGCTAAAAGGAGGAGAGGCCACTGACGCGGCGGAGTTGCTCATAGGAGACCCAGAATACGAACTGCCAGGGACCAAGTCGCGTCCAAGTGGGGAAGAAGCCCTTCCAGAGCGCCATCACGCCCTCCGCTTTGACAGTCTTGGTAAGACAATCCAGGGAGTTTCGGTACATGACGGTCGTGGCGCCCGCGGCCTGGTTCATCATGCGCGTCTTCACCACGTCCGCGGGGCAGCTCAGAATGGTCGCGGACAACCCCGACATCACGGACGCCAGCGTGTGGGCTCCAATGTTGTCACCGGATATCCCACGACTGATCACCCACTGCTTCGACTGGTCGTAGCACGCGAGCTCCCCCATGTTCACCAGAAACGCGCGCTGCGCATTCGGTCCCACGCCGCGCCACAGCCCCGTCACGCCCTCCGCTCGTGCTATCTTCGTAAAAGCGTCGCTTAAACCCAAGTACCGTGGCTGCTGCCCCAGTTTGATCAACCTCCCGTCTGCTTGCATGCGCACTTTTATCAAATCCGCTGGGCTCGCCACCACCTGGTCACAAAAACCCTGCTCGTATCAGTAGCCTGGACATTTCTCGCATCACTACCCGGGACATTACTCGCATCGGCACCCTGGACATTACTCGCATCGGCACCCTGGACATTACTCGCATGCACACCCTGGACATTACTCGCATCGGCACCCTGGACATTAATCGCATCGGCACCCTGGACATTACTCGCATCGGCACCCTGGACATTACTCGCATCGGCACCCTGGACATTTCTCGCATCGGTGTCCTGGACATGACAGAAAAGGGAATGAGCAGCAGGGGTTGGGTGCTGGCCTGTCCGATGATGCCCGCGGCGCCACCGATGAAGGCCTTTTTGGCGACGGAGACGTTTTGCGGATCCTCGCCATGGCTAAGTTGGTTACGGAGATTTTCGTAGGCAACGATGCGGATGCTGGTGTAAAAGACGTGACGGAGAAGAGCAGGTGAGAGACCGCGGTACAGGCCTGCGACGCCCTCTTCCTTGCCGATCGAAATCGCCATACTGATTGCGCCTCGCCGTGGCGTCGTCGCGCCCATCTCGCCTTGCAGCTGCAGGCGCGTCTTCGTGATGTCAATTGGGAACGTTACTGACTCGGCCGCCATGGCCGAGACTGCTGTCAGTCCCAACCGCAGCACCAGATTCTCTTCTGATGCGGAGGCCATCTCTTCTTCAACACCTGAAAGCCATGCATCAAACGAGATTCACAGAAGAGTCTTCGAGCTGCTGATCGGCTGCTGCTTTTCAAACATTACGAGCGACTCATACCTGTTGAAATTGTCTGAGCTCTCACCGGGATGCTCGTGATCGCTGCCACACTGCATCCATTTCACGCAACATTCCACGTCAAATCGAACTTCCTAAAAATCTCGCCGAAACTAAACTCGTGTTGCTGCATCGGGGATCCTCGAAGATTCTGAGTATCTGTGGAATATTCCTTACATGAATTTGGTCCCAACCCCAATTCTTACGGTGGACACAGTCTAAAGAATGTGATCATGGAATGTACCTGAGAGATTAATCACCCATGCTCTAGCGCGGTACGTTGGACGGCAAGCACCCTCCCATCATGCGAGTGTAATCTTCTCCTCCATCAAAAGCGGAACAGTTTCAAACTGCAGAAGACAGAAAGGAGTGATGAAGGTGAACACGAGACTCGATATTCGAAGCACCCTCCTCTCGAGAAGACAATGCAACCCTAGTTTCAAGCTCACACAAACGAACAAAATCCACGGAGCTCACCGACCTCTAGAGCCTCCCTGAAATGCGCGAGTGGCCATCACCCAGGAAGGCGGAGCTCCAGTGGTCTCGGAGAATCTCCGGCTGCGCCCGTGAAGACTTGTCGGTAGTGTCGCTCGGCTCGTTTTCGGCCGGCTGCTGTCAAGTCTCTTTAAAAAGCACCAATCAAACTTTCAGTCCTACAGTATTTTCATTAACTCTACAGTAACACCCTTCAAAGTAGTTATACAGAAATGCACATGCGAAGATTTGGAACCTACTTCCTCGTTAGTAGCTTAGCGTGAAAAGTGTGTTTGTTGATATTTGAACTCACCAACCGGTACTGTACAAGTTGATTCGGTTAAAGCATATTCTCTCACGAAACCCTTCACGTCATTACACTGTTTCATCCCACGACAGTTCTGGAACGATTGGGGTGTGTCCCTCCCGCTCACGGAGCCCGGCCTGTTCAACGCAATCCTCAAAGCAGATGCCGATTCCTCATGCACGCATTCTCAAATTCGAAATCCTCAACCTGGATTGGATACATTTGTCTCCACGTTAGGGTAGCCTGTAGAACTTCAATTGCCTTAACATGGAGACTACTCGAAAAACGAAACCTGACGAAACACTCGTGTTGCGAGAACAAAAGATGGTGTCTGTGCGCAATTCTGAGTTAGGGTTACATGAGGGTCGATCAAGGTGCACTGGTATAAGTGATTGAGAGCTGGGATCGGAGCGATGGCGGCTTCCACGAAACCCAGGTTCGGTGCACCACCGACACCATTTACTCCCGAAATCGTGCGCGACCCGCGAACGCCTGAGCAAAAAAATTGGGATGGAAGCAAAGACCCTCTTCCGCAACCACTCCACTTACCCATTTTCAAAAACTACCAATTTCGTTACGGCGCATACCCGGGGTACCGCGATTGCTCGAAGAAGCCGCCGTGGCCAGACGGCGCGGTCGCAGAGCATGCGCGAAGGCAGGAGGCGCCCGTCGTGGCGAAAGCCGGGCGAGCAAAAACGGGGCGGACCACATTCAAGCGCCACGAACGCGTCTGCGGCGACCTCCAGTTCGGAAAACCAACTGTGAGCTCGCTCCCCATTACACCATGGCCTCGATCTTCTGGCGGATTGCATAGCATTCTAAGCGCTTTTTGATCGTGGCTCGATTTTGCAGGCCAAACCAGCGCATGAGTTCATATGGTTCCAAGTTCGGGACCCGAATTTGTTTGATTTGAAGCCGCCGAGACGCTGGGATCCTGCTGGCTTGAAAAAACACCCTCCTCGCCCGTTCTATAACCGAGAAGATGGCCATTTCCTGCTCAACAACACTTGCACCATCACTAACCTCTGCCTGCTTCCGGAGCTTCGTCGCCTGCAGTGCTACTTTCTTCCGAAACTCCCCAAGATTCGTGCCGATCGCAACTTCTACTTGCCTGTCAAGAAGGTGCTCATGCTTCAATCTCTCCTTCTCTTGCAATGCTCTAACAAAGCCCCTGACATCAGTTGTAGCATGCTTTTGATGGATTCGTGATATCACGATTCTGAGCGACTCTCATGTTTTCAGTCAAATGAGCGTCTCGATCAAGAGAAGGGGTCTAATTCACTGACTCCGAATACTCCAAACAAATTGACATTGCTAAAGCCTCTCAAGCCAAGCCCTGGGAATGTGGGAACTGGATCTAAAGGGAGCGGGGGTTCAAACAACCCTGGTGCAGCTCCGAAGCAACCGATCATGGATTATAGAAACCGAATTCCATGTGAAAATCCCTCAGTTCAATTAATCTCGCCACCTCCTACCCATTAGCATATTGAATTGCCTGTGAAAATCGTCACACATCTTCATCTCGCAGTTTCTGAAATCACTAACATGAAGCTTAGGATTACCATCGCTGCGTGTTCATGCTCTTCAGGAGCAACATCACTCAAATTTCTAGGAGCACTTTCTGATTGATTGGAAAGTGCAGATCGGCAGACAAAACACCAGGTGGCGATGGACCGAAACATGGAAACGGCAGTTAATCCCGTGGTACACAAATTACGGCCCCGAGGAGCCTGAAATCGCCGAGTTCAAAGCAGAAGAACGGTACCACATTTCTCTTTCATACTTTTTGGAAACGTGGGTCGCAACTTTTCATGATTCATATGAACACCATTGCCAATCTGAACATAAACTTCCATAGCGAATCCCAAAGTTGTAAACATCATCACAATGTTGGACTGCAACCATGTTGAAGTCCCTACTCGAACCCGCTCATCCGATCATCATAGTAACTCTGTTATTCGTGTTTGTGCAGCCGAGAGCTCAACCACAAGCATACAATAGCGCACTATCGTAAGAACCAGGAGAGTATAGAGAGATTACGGGCATGGCATCGGAGGGTGAAAGTGAAGACGCCGCCGCCAATACCAAAGCCGATCGATTACGGACTACCGTGAGTCTAAGATATCCGAAACCCATTCTCAAAAACTGAGCACAAATCCGATGATTTGAAAGGGAGTGTGCGATGCAGGGTGGGGAGAGAGACGTCGAAGAATATACGGAAGGTGGAAGAGCTATTCGAGGATGCGATACTGGAGTTTTGGAGGGATCCACTGGTGCCGATCGAGGACATAATGCGAATGGAAGCGGAGGAGCGGAAGCGACAGGAGGAGGAGGAGAAGCGGAGGAATCCCACACCACCGCCGCCTCCGTCGATCTGCGATGCGTGTGATTACTTCGGCGATGGGTATGATGCGTACATGTCGCGAGGCTCTGACGGTAAGGTGGTCCCACGGGATGAGGGCGTGCCGCCGGAGGTTTGGGACGGCGTCACTGGATGTCCCGATGGGTGCCATCCTCTCGCCATTGCGACGTCGCCGCCTCGCTCGCGGCTTCTTCCGCCGGAGAAGCTGGCCGAAAGCTTGGTTTGTAACATCGGGTGCCATCCTTTGGCTACCGCTACCTTGAGCTTGAAGAAGAAGAAGAAAACGAAGTGAAGAAGTCAAATCACAAGTGGAGAAGGGTGATATTTTCATCAAACTCTTCACTACACAAGTGTTGATTAGTATTACAGATATTGTGAACCGTAACAGTAAATGCCGCATGTCAACATAGTGTTACAACATTACTAGTCAAATCATAACACTAAATGTGAGAGCTTGCGAACTTTCTTGCAAGTAGAAGAATGTATTGGAAGTAGTGCAATTGGTGGCTTGAAGAAAAGACAAGGGACATTGATTGCAATGGCGGCCCAAAGTGAACATAAATTTCAAAAGAGTTGAGAAATAGTGTTCTTTACCAAAAGTTACTGGTTATACTAATCTCCACGTAACACTAACAACTCTTTGGAGAATTGGAGCGGTTCTACCAATGAGATTAAAGAGCTCATTCTATTAGTATTTAATCTAATCTTTCAATGCAGGTTGAGCAAATTTGTAAATTGGTTATGACTTACATAATAGATGTGACTATCATGGTTATGTATATTGCAATGAGAGGAGAAGTATGTAGTTTTCAAGTAACAAAAGAAGATAGGAAGGGCAAAGAAGTTAATTGAAAGCTATGTTGTCTTTCATTCATAATGTCATTTTTCGACATTCCGCACGTCGAGGGGTTAGATATGTCGGTGTGCTAGTTTTGGTGTTTAACTCCTACCCTTCCTTCTTGTGTTTTTAAGAGCTTAATACCTCAAAACTGCAATTTTTTGCCTCTATGTACTAGTGGCAATGTGAACCATCTTTAAATTATTCTTCTTTTTTAACTTCCAACGGTAAGATCTTATACCTAAGACTATTTTTAGTTTATATTCTAGAAATCAATCGTTGGATGTTTGCCATTTGAGAGACCATAACATCCAAAGTTTGTCTCCCAAGTTTTAGGTATTGTGAAATTTGTTTTTGGAGTTTTTGGAGGTTGCCCTTGTAAAATTGATGAACTTTTTGACTTGGGTCATTTTGGAATTGGAATTTTGATTTGGTTATGAACACAATTCAAAAAAAAAAAAAAAAACAGACCTAATTTGAACATGCCCAAACTGCCCTTTTTAGGCTTGAAACCTAAAATTTCTACATGAAGATTTCAAATCTAGAAATTGGTTTTGCGAGTTTTACCACATACCCTTTGAACGCGTAAGGAGCACCCAACAAAATTATCAAACAAAAATATTACTTTTAACTCTTTCTTTCAGACTGCTTAAAGTTGTTAAAATCACTTCGGGTATCGAGGAGGATTAGGGGTTAAAGATTTGAAAATTAAAAGACCAAAATGACGCACGCGAACTCCCTGATAACACTATAGAGCCTATAATTGATGAATTTCTCTATCTCAAATGACGACTCTTTAAACCCTTTGATGTTCAAGCTATCTAGAGGATAATCACAATGCAAATTTGACCATAATTTGGACTTCTAGTCATTAGCAAATCATCGGCCATTTCTTATAAAAATCATAGCGACCAATTGGTTGAAAACAACACTAAAGGCAAAAATTGTAGATCCGTCTTTAGGAAGGAGGGCCACCATTCAAGCACAGAATGTTATTCTGCCTCCCAGCTGCTTAATATTGCTAGTTGCCCACCTCGTACCATACGTAGAACACCTCCTCTAATCCTTTTTGAGAGCTCTCAATAGAAAAGGCACAACTAAAACCACACAAGAAACATTGGCGCTCAAAACATACGCAGGAGAGAATGGTGGGGAACGCATGATAGGAACACATACATTGCAAGGATGGGGGTTGTAAGGGATTGTGATTTTATTCAAAGGTTGAAATCATTGTTTCCACAGCTTTGATTGCAAACATGGGTGGTGGAGCTTGTAAAGGATATAGTAGGTGGCTCAAAACCTACAAAGCACCATACACCACTCACTAATAAGACCTATCCAAGTAGAAGGTACATTATAGCCTCCAACTTTAAATTTCAATGTAATCATGGTGAACATTTCAGGTCAATTTTGGGTACACCTACAAGTTCCCCTATGAAAATTCATGACTAATTCATTATTGATCCAAATTCAATGATTCCAGTTGATACAATACCCAACATACTTTGCACACCTTCCAAAATTGATTCTCATGGCAACTCCAATTAGTGCGCCAACCCAAAGTTTAAGCGGTTTCTTAGCAACTTACCATATTCCTTCACCAAGTGAGTCCATGCGACTTAATTTGATGTACAGAGTACATACAGCCTGTATCAAAATCGTACGATTCACGAAAACATCATTTATAATATGATGCTTTGATGATGATGATCTACGGGTATATACAATGATCTAGACAGCCATAATGCAAAATTCATCAAGCACGCTCACAATCCTCGCTACAGTAGCTTACAAAAGTGTGCATTTCAGCCTCCGGACCGACATACTTCGACCGAACCCTCCGATCGATCACAAATACTCGCAATTTATAAGCCTGTTGAACTGGTACAAAGCAGTGTCAAAGCTTGGAGTGATGGCGGTCGGTGAAGACAAATTCGTGCCGCGCCGCCAGCTGCGAGCAGAAGGACCTGCATGCGTGCTCGGAATGGGCACTGCTAACCCACCCACCGAGTTTCTTCAAGAAGGCTACCCCGATTTCTTCTTCAACATCACCAACTGCAGCGAGAAAGAGGCTCTAAAATCCAAGTTCCAGCGCATCTGTAAGCTCACGATCGACGTTTTCGATAATGTATGTTGTCTGGCATGATTTGGATGGAGCTTGCATGCTTGCAGGTGATAAGTCGGGGGTCAGGAAGCGGCATTTGTACTTACTCCGGAGGTGTTGAGTGCGAATCCGGGGATACGAGCATACAAGGACCCATCACTCGCGACCCGGCACGCGATCACGACAGTCCAGGTGCCGGAACTGGCAGCGGAAGCGGCAACGAGCGCGCTCAAGGAGTGGGGTGGGGCGCGGAGCGACATCACGCACGTCGTGTTCGCCACCACGAGCGGAGTGAACATGCCAGGCGCGGATCACACGATCGCCACTCTACTGGGGTTGAATCCCACCGTGAGGCGCGTGATGATGTACCAGGCTGGATGCTTCGGGGGCGCCACTGTGATGCGTGTGGCGAAGGATTTGGCGGAGAATAATGCTGGCGCTCGAGTGCTCGCTTGCTGCGCTGAGATCACAGCTGTTACGTACCGGGCGCCCCATGAGGACCACCTTGATGGACTCATTGGGTCCGCGCTCTTCGGTGACGGCGCCGCGAGCTTTGTCATCGGCTCTGATCCGAGTCCAGGCACTGAGCACCCACTTTTCGAACTCCTCTGGGCTGGCGAAACTTTCCTTCCTGGCACCCAGAACATCATCACTGGCAAGCTCACCGAAGCCGGCCTCTTCCTCGAAGCCAGCAAAGAGGTGATACTCTTCAATCACCAGTACGGGCAATTCCGTTATACTGACACTATTCAAAGTATCATTCTGACCCACCAAAATATAAAATATCACACCATATTCTTTAATACTATCAACGTTCTGGACTGCAGCCTCGAAACCTACGTTTGGCCCAAGAAGGTTCAATTTCACACTTATTTGGTCACTTTCGATTTACTTCTAACTTCTGTGGAGGTGCCAATTGCGAAATAATTCCATTTGGACAGCATTGAGGTTCAGTATCCTCACATTTAGAATGTTGCTGGATGGTGACGATTTTGGATTGTTTGGCAGGTTCCCGGGTTGATTTCGGCCAACATTGGCGGCTTCCTGCAAGAGGTGAGCAAAGTGGTCGGCACGCCGCAATGGAACAACATGTTTTGGGCGGTGCATCCGGGAGGACCAGCCATTCTGAGCCAGATCGAGGAGAAGCTGAGTTTGACGACGGACAAGCTCCAGGGGAGCCGGGACGTGTTGTCAGAGTATGGCAACATGTCGGGCGCGTCCGTGATGTTTGCACTTGACCAGATTCGCAAGCGGTCTATCAAAATGGGAGCGCGCACGCTCGGCGAAGGCAGCGACTACGGCTTCCTTATCGGATTCGGCCCGGGACTCACTCTGGAAGTCCTCGTTCTCCGCGCCGCGCCAAACGTTTGATCGCTCAGATCATCGGATTATTCATCTTCATCGCGTGCTCTCCTCATAATTGTTTGTCTCCTCAAATTGTTTGTTGTTGTATTGTACATGTCCAGGTTGAGAAACGCAAGGTCTGTTTATGGTAATCATAGAATATGATTCTGTTGCTCTCCAAGGTATAGAGGATAAAACACAATATGTGTAACTTCTTCACGGTGTAATAATATGGGTCATACTTTCTCCGCTTAATGAAATTCAAGGCTACTATCTTGTTGCGTTTTCGGCTTGTCAACTGTTCGGTTCTGGGACTTCTATGTTCAGTTCGGTTTTCCGAACGAGTGTGAATTTTATGGAAGAGAACAATATAAGTTTGTGTTGTAAGCTTCGAGTTCACCGTCGATCACATTCGTGTGGTACAGTCATTGACAGACTTATGGACTCATATGCATCCTTACACTGGAAGCCTTGTGAAACAATGCATGCAGTAAGCGCATACAATCAACTGGTTCAAGAGCTTTCCACAAACGACGTACATTGTTCATTTCAACAGATTTGAGATTTTATGACTATGGGCAGCCACATTGTCCGGAGCCACTAAGAGTAAATGATTGAAAATATGACTAATGGAAATCATATTACAGTCATGCTATGATAAAGAGGAGATCGCTCCGGTCAATACTACGCCCGTAGTCATAAAAACATTAAATCTGTTGTAGTAGCTGTGAGGAACAAGCTTGCTTGCTGGTGGCTTGACGTTGTTGTGTTAAGCCCGTCCTGTAAGTACGTTCTTGAGTGACATAAGATTTATACGTACCGGCCTGGCTCCACATGATGTGAGTTGATACGCGTTGCTTCTGAATCCCAAATTCCTTAATAGCAAAGGCCGAGCCGACCAGCCGCTATCATAAGCTGGTGGCCGCGCCGTTGCTGCCACTGTATAACGGTTCTGTAAGTGGTGGGCGCTGAGCTGGCTGAGGAATGTCCAAAGCGTGGCTCCCACTGATTGATGCAACAGCAGCAGCTAGGTAGTGTTTCATCCGAGGAGAGCTTCCAAAGATGCTGTCGAGGCCGGAGTCGTACCGTTCTAGACCTCAGTCTTTTGCTTACTGACGTCAAGAGCTTTTGAATGAGGGCTCTCTGAAGCAAGGAACCCGGCTTCAGCGTTAAGACGCACGCCGTCCGTTTCTCTAAATACATCAGATGAAATCTGGAACAAGATTATGGTGTCCTGTAAAATAGATATCATTCTCAGAGCATTTTCAGAATTTGGTAATGAATGTCTTGAGGTGAGCCTCCACCTCAGAAGCCAGGCACTACCAGCAAGACACCCCAAAGGTTGGTGTGCCTAATCCCAAAATACGTTAGTTATTGTGATACAGACAAAATTTAGATCCGGGAATTAAAGTAGGTTGAGGTGTAGTTCTTCCGGAACTATTATTTGTATGAATTGGGCAACTATGTAATAACCTCCGCATTCGAGTGACCTTGCGTTATGCAAGCCTCCAAGGAGTTCCACCAAAGTGGCCATAGCCCGAAGAAGTCATCCACAGTAAGAACACTTGTACTTGCATGAGCCAACATCTGAACCCCATCTGTACTTTGAATCCAACGCGTTACTCACATGATTCTCAAATAAGCGTGGCCAATTTTGCCATCCCAATAGACAAGTAACGTTTAAAATACAACAGGGCTCTGCAGTGTCGGAGGTTGTTGCAACACAGGCATGAGATTTCCACAACCAGCCACTCTCAACACCCTTTTTGACTTCTCTAATCCTCTTTTTCCAACCTGACGCCTCAATATTCTAATAGAACACAAACTTACAGAATTACATTGAAAAAATGATCTAAAATGCCTATGAGAATCCCCAAACCCTAAACTGGTACTCAAACCTGAAATTTGCGGAGAGGAGCCACAGCTTGCTTGAGTATTCGTGGCATTCTTGCTACCACCAGCAGGAGTACTAACTTCGTCACTTGGTTTCAGACCTGCCAACACGCGCTCGGCCTCCTCATGGACACCAATGGAGCGCCAGCAATCAGCAACAAGCTCAATGCATTCCGTGTCAGGAGTGTACCCAGCTTTTCTGATAAGCTCCAGAATCTCCTCAGCACGGCGTGGCCAGCGCGCTTCCTTGAAACCCCAGATGAGAGTACGAAATGTCTGCATGTTGGGCGCCACGCACCGCGCACGCATCTCCTGCAACACCCGCATTGCGTCGTCCATTTGAGCCAAGCTGCAGTAGCCGCTGATGACCGTCGTGTACGTGATCACGTTCGGCGTCAGCTTGTCCTCCACCATCACCTTTAGGAGCGCTTCCCCCTCCTCTGGCCTTCCCTGTCGTGAGTAGCCTTTGGCAAGAATCGAGTACGCCATCACGTCTGGTTTGAGATTGTAGTCTTTCATTTTGAGTAACGCAGCTTTAGCTTCGTCTATGAAGCCTGTATTGCACCATGCGTTCATTATGAGCCCGAATGTCTGCACGTCTGGCTTCACTCCAAAGGTTTTCATCAACTCGAACACCTGGTGACATGAATGAAAACTAAAATGAGAATGCATGCCGTTTTGCAAGTGAGAACAGGGATGAGGTTGCATGCTGTTTGCAAATGAGAATAGGGATAAGAGTGCATGTCGATAAGAAGAAGGGAATCGAACGCATGTAGTTTTGTGAAGGAATTGATATGAAGGGGATGCTTTTGTTTACCTTGTCGATGCCCTCAGGTTGCATGGCTTCCGAGTACCCTTTCACGAGATGGTTGAATATCGCTATTGTTGGCGTAATTCCTTCCATTTTCATACGCTCCAATAACGGTAACGACTCTTCAATCAGACCCGCAGCTATGTAGCCATTGATAATAATGCCATAAGTTCGCTCATTCGGTCGAAGATACGCGTTTTGCATCTCCGTAATCACCAACTCCGCGTCCCGTGGTCTGCCAATTCTTGCAAAAAGCTGAACAAAAAACTCACATTACAACACAACCACTTCAGATCCATAACTACTTTCAACATAGTACGCAAGTACCTGAGCGAGGGTATTGTAGGAGACGACATCAGGGCCAACACCAGCAGTCCGCATGAGCGCCATAACATAGCGTGCCTGATCCAGGTCCCGGTGCTGTGCCCAAACTTTGATGAGAGAATTGAAAGTGCGGTCGTTCGGCTTCGAGCTTTCAGATCTTCCCATCTCCTGAAGGAGTTTCATGGCCTCGTCAGGCTGCTTGGCTAAACCATAGCCCTTGATCAACGTGTTATACGTGCTAGTTGTCAATGGACATCCCCGTTCCTTCATGTCGAGAATGAGCGCCTCCGCTTCTCGCATCTTCCCGGCCTCGCAGTATCCGTTCAGCAACGTATTGAAGAAGATCGCATCTGGAACTACCCTGTCCTCTTCCATCTGTTGCAGCAATGACGGCCCCTCTTGCATTCTCCCACTCGTTATCAGACTGCTCAACAACAATGTGTATGATTCTTTCGTTGGCCGGTGCCCGTCTCTTCGCAAAGCCCGTAGCGTCGACTGCACCTGTCGGTGATCGCCCCTGCCAATGCCACATTCCCCTACACATCATCCGAATGTACCCTAACAGGTATGGAAGTGGCTCAAGGCTCATGTTAAAGTAGGGTTTTGCAAGGGTTTTGATGAGATATTGAAGCTGCCATTTCTCCCTTTGGATTTCTGAACCTGAAGCTTACCTGCTGCGAAAGGTCTTCATCAAGCGAGTCTGCATGACAACGATTTGACATTGCTGCGTGTTATTGGGATCGGAACAACGAGCACACTTGCGCTCATTGTCCTCACACTTGGAAGTTGAATGCGTCTTGCTCCCACACTTGGTGCATCTAGTCTGAGACAATCAATAGCAAATCACAATCAAAAGCCATTATTAGTGCAGGACTTCTCAACATGCACATCCCGGAATTCGAATGCGTTCTCAGTTCAAAATTATGCTGGATGATTCACAAGTATAACGGATTGGAAATCATGATAAGTTGAATCTGAGCAATGCAGCGAGTGGATCAGAATTCTGCGACCTAGACCTCTGAAGAAAGAGCTTGATCATGGTGACTGCAGTTGCAATGAGGGGAATCGAAATTGAACCTTGGGATCGGGTTTGCGAGGGCGGGGAATGCTGTTGACGGAAGCAGGGGCAGGGAGCACGATTGGAGCTTTTTTTCTCCAAATTGCAGGAGGCTTCTTGACAGCACCCTCCTCATTGCGGCGGCCATGGCCAGGAGGCGAAATGCGTGCAGGCGGGGACGAGGAGGAATTGTCCGGCACAACCGGCAGCGACGGTTGTGCACACATGGCCCCCCAGCAAAACCCCGATTCACCCCTTCATCGCCAACAATGCAAGATCATCTCACCTTGATGTGGGCACTCGTCGCAATTCCAAAATATCCAAGAATCTGGCAGAATCTGAGCGTGAAGCTCCTGTCGTGTCGACTGGATTACCACTCAGGAAGGCAGGGCAGCTGAAACCTTCGAACCAGAGACGCTACAGAAAGGGGAATCGGAAAGTAAAGTCGTCGAAGATTGACGGCCCGTGCCCGCCATCATCCTGCGACTCCCTTGCCACGGAGTGACGGAGAGTGTGCAGCAATCAAGGGCAGGATTGCTTTCTGGATAGGGGGTTTCCCCTTCTGGTCAGGATGAGTTTCGTCCGTCTCGGAAGTGATTCGAAATAATTCATCTAAAACTACGTTGCAGTTGGAGCAGGCATATTTATATTGTTTTCTGCTAAATTTCAAAGTTCTTCTCACCAAGCCCAGTTCTTCTCACCGGTATTCACACCAGTGCATACCGTCCCACCATAGCAGGTTCCGTCCTCAACGAACGAATATTTATTTTTCTGTTCGTGAGTTCGTCTGCCGGATATAGATTGTTTAGAAATTCGTTCATTTGTTTTTTATATAGTATACCAAGTTTTGGATACCCTTTCGTCACAATAATGCGGTTTTTGGATATAATTTCCCAACTTTTGGATACCCTTTCCATAACACACTTTCCCAACTTTTCGTTCCTCTTGGCTTGTAATTTCTAAAAAAAAATGTTTTTTAGAAATAAAATTATTTATGAACAAACCTGCTATGGTGGTACAAGTATGCATTCACACCCTGCATCCACCTCAGTTTCGTACATACTTTAATGAAAATGGAATGTGTCCAAACATTTTGAGAGATGTTGAACTAAAGGAGAGCGAACGGGAGGTTTGGACTTTGGTCAGTCTCTCTCTTACTAAATATAAATAGTGTGAATTTGGACCTTTATGAGTTTTCCTGTATCTTTCCAAAAAGTCATTTCATGCTTCAAAATACTTCATACCCTATGAAATACTAGTCAAAGTTTGAAAACACTATTTAAAGAGTGCTCAAATTGGCAATATGTGCTCATCTATTATCAAAATATGCCCAAAAGTGATTTAAATGCAAAAATTTAAAGCTTTACCAGAAATTGAGATTTTACTATTTTTCAAGTTTTGTTCTATTTTTTTTAGTAGGGTTCACATTGATGTTTGACAATGTTTGTGAAGATTCATAACGGTGCCCACTATCTCATATAACATAATGTCATGCTCCGCCCCATTTATTCATTGTTGCTCATGTTTGCTATCAATTGTGTGCTCTTGTTACATGTGTGGCCTGATGTTATTTTCGCAGGATGGCGTAGTGTGGAACAATCGTTTTCATCAACTCTTGATAAGTTAGTTTGCAATAACAATTCATTACTTGCATCATACAATCTAACAACCAATACCTTACTTGAGTAGTTGGATATAATCCACTTTTTACAAAAAAAGAGTAAAACTTTGAAAATGAATATTAAACTTACTTTCTTTTATTAGTAATTAGAAATTGATAATATTGGCTAAAATCTTATATTATATGACAAAATGAAGAGAGGCCATGAGTAATCTATGAGAAACTTTCTTAGTTTCTCAAGATAGCTTTTAGAATATTCCTAACCTTCAGAATACTTAGATGTAGCTCAGGTCTTGTGAAACTTCAGATTTAGTAAATTCTAATTTTATTTGAAAAAAATTATTTTTAGTTTCCCAACATAATGAGTTTCCTTTTAATCACGAATCTAATATACCTTCTTTAGCTAGTGTAGAGGAAAATTTTGAACATCCAAGTATAATATTTGAAATTATTTTGTCGAGGTTCATTATTTCTTTTTGTTTTATCTAATTTGATTTTCATGCTATATATATAATCTTTTACATGTTTCAGATTGCAGAACTTCGTAGTGTGTAGTTGCAACTATGAGTGTAGCAAATTTCGTGAAGGTTTCTAACACATAACTAAAGTTGCGCGAACAACTCATATTCAACATGATGCAGTAGGGGCTCGCAATATGAATACAAGGTCATTCATTTGTTATTGGGGCACACTTGTTGGGAATGCAATAAAATCAAAACAAACGATCTATCATCATATACAAGGTGACATTGTTAGAGCCAAACAAAAGGACAATATCATCTCCCACTACCATTGATAATATTCATAGTCCCAACATTGTATCTTCGAACCTTGTAAGAAAAATCATGGATGAAGTAAAATACCCAGTACTTACAGAAAAAACAATTCGTTTATTAGAAAAAAATCAATATACATTTGATGTTAATCAAAAATCAACTAAAACACAAATAAAAAAATGGATTGAAAATTTTTTTAATGTAAAAAAAATTTGCATATAATTCAAGGTTGATATCACCTTTGGTTTGTGATGATACTCCTAGGTAAGATGACTTATTTGTGTTTATGATAAAATTTACTGTAAAATTTTCTTGATTATGGTTTTTTTTATTAATTTTTCTATAAACAACATAGTTTTGAAGTATGCTTCATATGCATGTAGGATACATGCAATGCTACATGTAGTCACAGATGTCAAACAATCTAGCCGATTGCAAGATGACCAACCCAAAAAAATGGAGGATATTCATCTCGTCGAAGATGCCATGTTAAACAAAAATTAACCGACAACAACCAAGTGGTTTTAAAGAAGATTATAGACATGTGCACATTGGAGTATCTCTTTAAAAAATCATAGAGCTCCTAGTTAGGCTTGAGAATTAAAAGAAAAAAAAAAAAAAACTAATTACAACACTAAACGTAAATGTCTATTAGACTCTATAAGTAAATATATTTTTCTTTTTTTATAAGATTGCCATTGATTTTAAGTACGTTTTAAATTTAAACATTTCCAGTTTTATCTTTTTTAACACTCACGGTATAAAAGGTAATCATTTTTATTCCTAATTATAGATAAAGTTATGCATACCTTTACACCTTGGATGTATTAAATTTTTCTTTTGGAGATTACATTTTTTGCAATAAAATCTCATGTTTTTCAGGTATATGGTTATACGATTTATATGGGTTCAACATAATATATGGTTTTTTATTCGATGTTATGCATTGCATTCCTTTAAATTTATCTTAGAAGTTTATTGAAAAGCTATTACATAAGTATGGTGATACTACTGCCCAAAAACAATCATCAAAAATGCATTAAGTACTCTAAGAAAGTCCGGTTTAAACTTCATGGCTCGAAGATGGTAACAAGTCCAACGACAAGGCTTGGTTATTTTAAAGCCAAAGAGTACATAATTTACATACACTATTGTCTTCAACATACAATAGATTCTTTATCAGCTGATTATGACACTGTATTTGGACAAAGTTTATTCTAGTATCATTAAAAAATTCTTATAAATGTGAACCGTGAAAGTGTTGGTGTATTTTTCCAAGCACGCTATTATTCAAAAATCAAATACAAACGAAGAAATGGGGTAGTGAAAGATCTTTATCGGGAATGACTATTATTTGAAGAATGTGCAAGGATACATGAAGGTGATAATATAAGATCGTTGACATACCTTCTTCACAACTTCATGCGAATTCCCGTTGTAAAAATCAATGATTATCTTTGCAAGAAGTATTATGTTGCGTACAACTAGACGATTTAAAACCTAGATTTATATAAATATACTTTGTTCTATGCTCAGTGGTGTTGAAGAAATTTTATTTTGTAACTTTGGAGGGTTATTTTACATTTGCAACATTTAGCCTTAGGTTACATGAGCATGAAGTTGGACGATTTCACAATTGGTTTGGTATGTGAAATATATTTTGACTTTTCTTGTAAATGATCTTTATATGTGTTTTGTTCTTCATATATATATATATATATATATATATATATATATATATATATATATATATATATATATATATACACATTTCTATTCAACGAGTAGTTTCTACAGATTTGCAATTGGAGAACTTAATAATTTATCTCTATATTACAAATGTAGCGATCAACTTACAAGATCATATGCAATACATTAATCAAACTTCACAATTTAATTTAACTTCATTCAATTTGAAACTAAGTGTTTTCAAAGCTTTTGGTATATTTAAAGATGTGCAGAAAGCAAGATGTTGCATTGTATTTATTATAAAGATTTCGGATGAAATATAATAACGTAAATGATATATTATGTGATCAAATAAAAAATCATCAAAAGCATTTGCATAAGCTCTATCACGCTGTAAAGTACAATGTCATAATTCCCTATCTATAAGTGTTATTGTTGATTTTTGGTTTTGTACGAAAAATAATCCTGATTTAAAAATAAGATGATTATAAAGTTTTGTAGTTTAAACTTACATAATTTTAGCTCAATTCATAAAAATTTAACAATAAATTATTTAAAGAATAATAAAAAACGGACAATATTGTTTTAGGAAAACTTTAAACAAATCAAACAAAACTGTAGCAGCAGAAGCATTGAGGCAAAATATTTTAGGCATTCATATGTTCATCCCCTAATAACGATAGCTTTCATCCATAGATGAGGAAAGCATTCATCCGCATATAAAAAATTGTTCATCATTTATGCGCAGATGGAAAATCGTTACGCGCTCCTCTGCATATGAAAAACTAGTGGGACCCGTGCCGTTGAGCACGTTCAACTTGGATTGCCTAAAGCTATAAAACATTCATAAACTTCAAATAAGTTGATACAAAAAATAATAAAAAGACTACTTCTAGTCTTTTTATTTTATATTCCAATTTTAGAGCTAACTCATAGATCTTCCTATCTTTTAACCGTAGGTCTAAAACAATCTTATCTCTTTGAGAGAAGTTCCTTTCTCAAAAGACCAACAGTCTACTCCTACTCTTTTTACTTTCAGTTCCTACTTTAATTCTAAGTCATAGATTTTTCTAAACTTTACTATCACATCTTTATCTCTTTACCATCAAAATACCCAAAAGAGCTACAATCTACTTCTAGTTTTTTTACTTTCTATTCCAATATTGGTTGTGTGGATACAGGAGGCAAGTCTCCACGACGGATTCCAGCGCGGAACCGTCGTGTGAGACAAAGCCTCCTGTATTGTAATATAGATAGACAAGCCAGGCCCCAGGTATTTCTGGGTGGCCCTGGCCGTGCCCTGCCTTCTCTGTTCATGTGCAAGGCCTATGAGTAGTCCATTCCGAAGGCTCCGAGAAGAATTTGGAGGGCTCGGACTGAGAGCTACAATCGCAAAATCGCAAAATCGCAACCGCAAGTGCAAGCAGTTCCTTTTGCTCATCGTCAACGGACTACTGAAATCTCGAAGCGCCTCGTTTCTATAATAGCACAGCAGAAAAGGTCGAACGACCGTTTTGGAGCCTTCGTTCATCCATATCTCATCCGTCACTTTTTGTTTCTCTCATTTTGAACATATCGACTCCCGCCATTCAAAGCTTTCTCTCTGTTTTGAACACATCGTCTCCCGCCACAACTTGCTGTCATTGTCTGTGTTGGTTACTTGCGGATTTTCGAAGAATTAAGATCCGAGAAAGACCTGCGGACAGAGGGATCGAATGGAGGTGATGGAGGGAGCGACAATGGTAGGGGAGGGGGATGCGATGTCGTATGAGGAGATGCGGAAGCAGCGGCTGGAGGAGAACAAGAAGATGATGGGAGAGCTAGGGTTGTTTGAGCTTGCGGGCGCGATAAAAGGAGCCGCGAAGAAGGCACCGGTGAAGCGTAAGATGCCGATGCTGGAGGATTTCGGCATGGAAGCGCGACGATCGTCGCGTGTGGCATCGAAGCCGGCTGTGAGTTACAACGACACGCCCGTGTACAAAGGAGACAGGGCTGAGAAAGTGGAAACGAGGCATGGACTTCCGAGGCAGTACATGTCGGACAAGCGACGAATGGCAGCCATTGATGCCGCGGAGGAGCGCCTCAAGACTTTGCGAAATCCCGCCTTCATCAAGCCTCTCCTTGGCTCCCACACCACCGGAGGCTTTTGGATGGGCCTCTCTAGCACTTTCTGCAAGGAGCACTTGCCGACCGAAGACGAGCGGTTGATGTTAGAAGCAAACGACATGGAGTGGGAATGCGTGTACCTTGCGTACAAGAACGGCTTGAGCGGTGGCTGGCGTAGCTTCTCCATTGACAATAATCTCAGAGATCAAGATTGTTGCATTTTTGAGCTTGTGAATCCTCGCAGGTTCGTTGTGCACATCTTCTATGCTGAACGAGACGAAAGTGAGCTGCCACCTGAGCAACGGAAACCTAAAAAGAAAGCAGGAAAGCGCTGAAACCATTCCTTTACCATCATCTTTTCAATTCTTAAAGCAGATCCCGCGCCGCAGTGATGCTCGTGGCACTCCATGGAATCATCTCCAACTATCTGCGCCATTTCAAGTGCATGAGTATCAGAAGCGGTAGAATGTCACTTGTCGCCATGGTGATGGATCTTATACAACGGATGAATTCAAAAGGGGATTCATCTATAACTTGAGGTGCACAATAGACCTCTCAATCATACACTTCATACTAGTTTTGTAGATGCTAGTTTGCTGAGAGCCACGAACTGTACAGTCACATTACTTTTCCGTTGCTATGAAAGAATTATCTTCTAGCAAAGCCTGAATTGGCAGACTGAGGGATCTCACAGCGACCATGTCGTATTGCAGTGCCGAATGGCTCAAGGTCCACAAGTTGATTGACCTTAAGATTGCTTCTTTGAATGATTCTCTGGATTGATGTTTATTTTCTGTCGGAAGAGCTTCGAGTTGGGCACTTTCGATAATGCACTTGCGATGATAATCATGTATTTTACACGATCATTTTTTTGAAGAGGTTCGATCTGTTGTAGGTGTATGGCTCTTATAGTTTTCAACGATCCCTGATTTTTCAGGATGAAAATTTGTTACAAACTAAGGGCAGCTCCATGATCTCTTTGCACAACACAGGTAGCAGGTCTCAGGAAAAATTTCTGTTAACGCGATACTAAAATGTCACTTGGTTCGTGTTATAAGTAAGAACCATGTTGACAGTAATGCAACGCGAACAAAGTGGCTGTTCAGGATCTGTTGCGAGGTTTTTGTGGAGTTCAGAGGTCAGTAAAGCGGGTGAAATTGTGAGGAGTTGTATAGAAAACGGATGTCCATGTGGAAATTTGTGTTGATGATGTAATTTGTAGTAAAGAAGTTGATCATGTGACTCGTTTTGATATCTTGACCTATTGTTTTGTGTTCCCTGTTGTGTATTAGATCTCTGAGTGTTCGGAATTTTGTCAAGTACCTTGAAAACATGTACTACGAATTTAATTTGGTGATTATTTTGAGAAGGTATCATGTGAACCAATCCTTCAATGTAATGTAATCAATCATGATGTAATAAAGCTTTGTAAGTTGCAAGATCATAACATATTAGTACTCATAACAAATGACAAATGAATATTTCATCCTTTTCTCTTCAGAGTAGAAATTCTATCAACAAAGTTATCACATGAGAAAAGTCTCCTTTGAAGTTGTGCACCTTCACCTCAAAAACACCCTTGTTTGGCTCAAACAACTCCTAAAAAAATGGTGAGAATTGCTAAAAAATCAAAATGAAAATGTAGCCTAAAATTAGACCCTTTGCATTCAAGTTCATGCCTTATCTACAAAACATCTTGGATTGAGTCAAGATTTCTATCAATAAAACTAGCCTCTAAATGGAATTTAGACCAAAATGTAAAGTTGAAATTCAACGATGAATGAAGGAGATATAACTCTACAAAAACCATGTATATGACTGTAGATGAATGAATGAATGAAGGACATACAGATTTGCAAAAACCATGCATCTGAGTGTAGATGAATGAAGGAGATACACCTTTGCAAAAAGCATGTATCTGAGTGTGAAATCATTACTACGAATCCTCTTCCAGAGTTATATGGTCCAAAAAATTAAACCAAGAAGTTGTCATAAATTCATCGCAAAATTGTATTTATAAAAAGAAAACCACAAAAAAGTAAATTGGATTTCACAAAATTGATTTGCAATAGTAAAACATGTCCCATGTTTGAAAAACCAAAATAAAAGTACCTTTGCTAATATGCATGCTATTATTGAGGCTTGATTGGATGGGTCTGCAATTTTTACGAGACAAAATAGACTTGATCTAGGGTTCAACACAACAAAATTAGTCATGAACGAACACTCGATGAAAATGTTATAACTTCTCGGATTTTTTGCTCTTCATCCAAAACGTTGTTGACAACTTAATATTAAAATTAGCTAAAATTGTCATACCAATCTAGGATAAATGATCTTGACAACCTATCAATAACTAAACTACTCAACTTCGTTAGGGAGAAAAAATGTATCGGTAATTATCAACCCCTAAATGTCCCTAGTGTCAAGAAACAACATTATAAATGATGGCATAAACTTTGAAGAGCTATAACTTCTTCATCCGGACTCTGTTTTGAACGAAGTCACTCAGACTTGATCACAAAACAAGTCTAGTTTGTGTGATATGAATTGCAGACTTGTATGAATATATGACATGCATTTTAGTAGAGGCAGTTTTTGTTTTTGAGTTTTCAAACATGGGGCATGTTTTAGCATTGCCAACTAATTATGGGAGATCAAAAATACTTTGTATGAATTTTTTGCTACATAATTGTCATCTTTAGATGCATCCCAACAACTTTGTAGTTGGAAGATATTAGATCTGAATAACTTTGGTATTGGATTTGCAATTATGTTTCTCTGATGAAAAAAGTAGAAAATGGATAATTTTTTAGGAGTTAATGTCCACTTCATCCACCGTAAAATTTTGACTTTTTTTTTGAGAATGGATTCCAATTATAGCCTAGTTTTAGTGGTAGAAACCTCAACCCGATTGAGAGATGTATTGAAAATAAGGCATGAATTTGAGTGCAAGTGGTTTAGATTTGGACTATCTTTCCTTTGTAAAATGTTTGTAAGCTTCCACTGTTGCAAGGCCTCTATTTGAGCCAAGATATGTTTTATGAATTTTTTGGGTACAATGGACTTTTTGAGAAGAAGATAAAAAACTTTCTAGTTGGTGATTTTCTCATTGCAAATTTCATGATGGTAGTATTTTCACTTCAAAATGAAAATGATAGTTTTTTGTAGCCTGTAATGCGCACTAAAACGTAACAATCTCGCAACCTTTAAGGTTTCATGAGTCAAGTTTTGGTCCAGATGAACTGCAACAAGTGTATTACAAGTTTGTACGGTTGAGATTTGAATAGCTTATATTTACTTCAATCTATGTCAATTTTTTCAAAAATGAGTTTTGACTAAACATACCCCAAGGACGTAAAAATACCCCAAGGACGTAAAAATACCCCAAGGACGTAAAAATACCCCAAGGACGTAAAAATACCCCAAGGACGTATAGGGTTAAAATCTGATTATTGATAAATCACCTGGGGAACATTTTTGCAATTGGACAATACAATACTGCCTTGGTAATGGGGGCTGAATAAAACCTCCGTTCACACAGGCACCAACGTTCTGTAGTTACAACCGAGGATCGTTGGCATTGGTTTCATCGCTGCTCACCCTAGTGCGAAGCTGTCCCTCTCGCATTCTTCTCCACTCTCTCTCGCATTCTTCTCCACTCTCTCTCGCATTCTTCTCCACTCTCTCTCGCATTCTCTAAACCTTCTCTCCCGCATTCCCCCAATTCGCATCGCTCGCAATTTTCATTTCCAATGGCGACCATGTCGATGCGCGCGGTGGCAGTAGCAGCAGCAGCCTCACCCGCTACTCTGTGCTCGCGAGCTTCCAGCCGTGGAGGAGCAGCAGCAGCAGCCATGGTCTCAATCCCACGAAGCTTAAGCATGGCTGCCACCATTGCCACTACGGAGCACCTCCAGCAGAAGAAGTCCGTGAGCTCGAAGCCCCACTTCAAGAGACATACAGGCGTCCGCGCCTCCACCAATGGCGCCTCGGGAGTTCCGTCTGGACTCCCCATCGATCTACGAGGTGCCACTCGATCACCCTGCCATGTCCATGGTCCCCATTTGGATGATTCTTGACAATCTCAATGTTGGTGTTCTAGGCAAGAGAGCTTTTATTGCGGGTGTGGCTGATGACCAAGGCTTTGGGTGGGCTATTGCGAAAGCGCTCGCTGCTGCTGGAGCTGAAATCCTCGTCGGAACGTGGGTGCCTGTAAGTGAGCGATTGAGTCTTTTAGAATCTGGGGTTTAGGGTCTTGCATTGTAATGGAGTCTTGTGCTGATCAGTGTTTTGAATGCAGGCCTTGAACATCTTCGAGAGCAGTCTGAGGAGGGGCAAATTCGATGAGTCTCGACAGTGAGTACCTACCTGCTTTGATCTGATTAAACTCGCAATGGGGGTTTAAGGGTTCATATACTTAACCGTTTATCGAATATGGTGTTAGATATTCGATAAACCATATCTGATGGTTCATTGTACAGGTTGCCGAATGGAGGACTTCTGGAGATTGCGAAAGTGTATCCGCTGGATGCTGTCTTTGATACTCCGGAAGATGTGCCCGAAGATGTAAGTAGACAACGTTCTTGATTCAGAATCTTTAGGCTTTCTGAAGATCGATCCACCATTCACGTACATCTCTTTCTTGTGCTGATAACAGTTTCTAGCTCTTGCCTGATATGTTGATGTTGCCATTTTGTCTTGATCCACATTTACTCGTATCTCTTTCTTGTATTGATAAACAGTTTCTAGCTCTTGCTCGATATGTTGATGTTGCCATTTTGCCTTCATCCACATTCGCATGTATCTCTTTCTTCTGCTAATAACAATTTCTAGCTCTTGCCTGATATGTTTATGTTGCCATTGTGGCTGATGGAATTTGGGTGATTGATTTGTGCAGATCAAGAACAACAAGAGGTACTCTGGGTCAAGCGCATGGACTGTGTCGGTAAGAAACCTCGTCATTTGTAGCAGTGATTCTCTTGCCTCCATATTGAGCTTGGAGTTTGATGCATTTCTTGGTTGTGGGCAGGAATGTGCCGAAGCTGTGAAGGCTGATTTTGGCAGCATCGACATCTTGGTGCACTCACTTGCCAATGGGCCTGAGGTACGGATTCTATTCATGGTGGTTTGATCTTGTTCATACGGAAGACTCAAGGTTCTTAAGAATGTGATGTCTTTCAGGTGACGAAGCCACTTATGGAGACGACGCGGAAGGGTTATTTGGCTGCAGTTTCAGCTTCCACTTACTCTTACGTCTCGTTGTTGAAGTACTTCGCTCCCATTATGAACCCAGGTACCCATTGACCGATCTATTCTCGCTTGGACATCAGCGGTCTTAAGTTTGTACTGGATTCATTTTAATGTGAACCCTAATGTTATCTACTTAACATTTACAATGGTGTAGATACCGAGTTGTTTTGATTTGAACATACAACTGCCTGAACTTGATATTGTATCAGTTATACAAGGATGATGGAAGAACTTGTACTGGACTCTTGCAGGTGGCTCTTCAATCTCGCTCACTTACTTGGCGTCCGAGAAAATCATCCCCGGGTAAGATGCATCAGTTTTACGATCTGATTCTTTGATCACTAAACAATCAAGCCATTTTCTGCCTGGGCTGATTATACTGCTTCTTTGCGTGGTACTTTTCAATTTTTCTCTTATCAGATTAGAGCCGTCTGTGTATCGTCTGACTAAACCGTGGAGTTCTGTTCAGATATGGCGGTGGGATGAGCTCTGCCAAAGCTGCTCTTGAAAGCGATACACGCGTAAGTCACTTTTCCTGGTCTATTCACCAACAATTCGCTGTCAAGAATTGAGTCTATCATCAGTAGTTCTTTTTTCACTGTGTGTTTGAATATCTGGTGCTTTGGCTACCCTATCTGCAGGTTCTGGCATTCGAGGTGGGCCGGAAGTACGGCATTCGTGTGAACACCATTTCAGCTGGTCCATTGAGAAGCAGAGCTGCAAAGGCGATCGGATTCATCGATGACATGATCAACTACTCTACTGCTAACGCTCCGCTGCAAAAGGAGCTAGAAGCTGGTGAGCAGCCTTTCATAAACATGGACATTGCCGCTACCATGTGTTGAATCTCTATCCTTAACCCACAAAGTCAAAAAAGCCCAATTCGAATCTTTTTGACACAAAACAGAATTACCGCTTTCACAGAAAAGTGGAACTTTGACTGAATATATCTCACTATCTGTGCAGTCAAATCTAATAGAACTCGACAGGTAGACTAATTGGATATATTTAAACAAGATCCTACATTTATCAAAATTGCATAATGATGTTCGAAAGGAGAATTTGGAGAGTTAAATTCACATGAGTTGTTTTTTTGGTGTGTGCAGATGATGTCGGCCACACAGCTGCATTTTTGTCATCACCACTGGCGGGTTCGATAACGGGATCATTGATCTATGTTGACAACGGATTACATGCGATGGGGTTGGCCGTCGACAGCCCATGTGTTGCTAAAGCAGCAGCTGCTCCCGAGACGACCAATGTTGCAGCTTAATTCTAGTGTAGGAGACTATTGTGCTTTTAGATTTGAGGTGGTATGGATCATTTTGTAGCAAGAGTTTCGTGATTCTTCCTTCTTTTTTTACGTGTTTTTTCCCAATAATTCTGGGGTCCTAACTGGTATTACTGACAGTGATCATTTTTACTCCTTGAATTCTATAGAGATAGCATACTTAAGACGTGTTTTTTCGCTCACTTTTTGACCTCATATTGAAGGTGGTCAGATTGAGACTTAGTTTTGTTTTTGATATTGAAGGTGCTTACTTTCTTATTTGAGATAGTATGTGTTTCTGCAGATTTGTAATAGAAGGTTCTTGAGCTGTAGTGATGTTTTCAGGTATGGCATGCTGGATAATGGAGGCACTCTTTATTGTCAATGTATGGTTCTCATATTTCAATTTCAAGTTCAATTCTTGGAATGAATCGAGTGAAACATGTACAGTGATGTTTGTAATATCATTTTCTAATGTATAAATCAATGTACCATACGTAAAAACTCCAATATGATGTACATACTGTATCATTCCTTAAGAACCTTAAAGAACTGCACCTACAACAAAGGAAATCCATTTCTTAAATTTAAATTTTTCTGTCTAATATTTCATCTGTAGTTTCATTTCCTTGTCAACACGAAATATCCATATCTCAAAACGACACAATGTCAATTAGTTACTATCCTTCGAAAAGTGTGTTAGAATTCACAACGAGCACACGAAATATCCATATCTCAAATACAACACAATGTCAATTAGTTACTATCCTTCGGAACTTGTGTTGGAATTCACAACTAGCATTTTTTACAAAAGTAGGTGTTCGGATATTTAGAGTAATGTATGCAATTACAATGATTCACACAAAATACACTATTTAATGTAGTTACATGTTGCCAAAGAACAATGACATGTAAAAACTAAAATTACATCAAACATTTATCATTTAAGGCACGTAGTTTATTTTGTTTTGATTTGCAAGCAACATTATGACCTTGGGAACCGCCAGCCAGATTGGAGAGCATGAGGTGGGTTGGAAGCAAACTTTTTTGTAGAAATGTGGAAAGGGATCGGATCACGAAACGAGTCGACGGATCCCAAGAAATTAAATCTTCATGTAATTATGGACCCTAGATCACCAAAAATCACGAAGATGACCTAATTATAGATCTAGGAGAAAAACAAGAGAACCCAAGCACGCAAGAATCACGTCGTTTGTTTGTAGCTATATAATCAATACTAAAAATATAATTATCTTGGCAACACCGCGGGCCATACTAGTATTTGGTTTGTAATTTTTGAATAGTGAGTAGGTGTATCTGGATGTTTTTGAATCTCAGAAATAATCAAAATTGGCAGTTGTAAACCTCAAATTTTTGAAAATATTGGAAGTAAAATAAGGTAAAATTATGAAAAACATTGAAGCTAGATGTTGTAAATTTTGGAGGCAAACTATTTTGTTTCTGGATTTCCTCTCTGGAATTGGGATTGAATACCCTAAATCACTAAAAATTCATACCCCAAAAACCCAAATAACTTCAATACCAAACTCCAACATTACCTTTTCTTTTACTCAACCCCACTATGTGAATGTAATGAAACTCTTGCCTGCCCAAAAGACTTTACTCAATCGAACTAACAGTCATGTTACGAGAGGTCATCTCTACAACACTCTACCAAAAGGTTACATGATATACGGGAGGTGGCTCAAAACCCACACATCACCACAAACCGCTCACTAAATCTATGCCAGCAAAAGGTATATTCTAGCTTTCAACTTTAGATTCTAATATACTCATGATATACATTCTAGGTTAATTGGCTTTGGGTACACCTGTGGATTCTATTTCCTTAGGAACTAGCATAGTGTTCACTCCGAGAGAGATTAGTAGTTCCGCCATTGGTGTCATGATCTCCAAGCATACATCCAAGGATGGGTCGAACGAACACTCTATTCACACAGGCTTCTAAATAGGTTGGAGTTTCTCTCTCTTCTATTTCCAAAATTCATAACCTATTCAATTTTCATCAATAATTGATCCAATCTCTTACACACTGTTGTAGAACTTTCAATATTAACTCACTTTTGCCACTTTTGATCGAGCTGACCAGACTAAGGGGCAAACCACACGAGAGGAAAGGCAATGAGTTGGATGAATAGGATTGGTTCAAATTTGCAAGTGGTTACCACATGAGAGGAAGTAGGGAGAGTGGCAAGAATGACATGGAATCACCTCGTAGCTTTGGAATTGGCTTTGGATGTTGCTTTGGGATCTACATGGCAATGACTTGGCACAATAAATGCTACCACTCCACTACCGGCCATAGTGCATGGAAGTGGGTTGGAAGTCCATACAATGTGGAGAAAATCAAGGAAAAGAAAAAAATAATTACACAATGGCCACGTTGGAGGAAGGTCCTCCCCTGCCGCTACCGCCCCTGAGGATCCTCCTAAAATTTGAGCAAATTCTGAGCCACTTACCAGAGGTAACTCTCTATGTAAATAGAGGTAACTCTTTACGTCTTGTCGGAAACGCCCGAACTGCGACTGGTCAGACGCGGTTCATCCACGAAGCTCATCCATAAATATCATCCAACCAACTGGAATCCGCCGTCCAGTCCATGTCCCCATTCAAGCCAAGCCAAGGCAGGTTCATGAAGAAGAACGCGAATGAATCATTGCGCAATCCAATCCAACTCCGGACGAATGCGATCCCGCTTTACGCCATCGCCAAAATTAGCAACCATTTGTCTCCTTTCCCGTGTCGGTGACACGCACACACGATCCTTGCTTCTCGGAACAAGTCAAACCAACTATCGAAAGATCCAGGCCGCACAACCCATCCACAGCATTCAGGGCTAGAAGGGAGAGAGAGAGCGAGACAGTAACTGGACAAGCCCCCTTCGACCTACCCCACTTTGATCGGCAAAGTTGTTGGAGTGGTTCGGATTTTGGCAATGGATTATCATTCCTTGGTTGAGAAGACGACCACTTTACGTGGTCGACTGACGAGGAAGATAGGCAGCAAAGATGTTGGCGATGAGGTTTCCATCCAAACCTCCACCTCAACGTAAGCATACCGAGTTTTGATTAGTGTTACCGCCTTATTAGCTTGCGGCGATGGTGATATCCGGTTTGAATTGGAAAATGTGCTTGGTTGTGGTTTTGATCTCCAGTTTGAGCTTGAGCGGATTGAAGCTGAAGTTGAATGGGTTGATGCGCGCCACCTCCACCGATGAAGTCGGCTGGGCTCTGCAGAACGTCGATGCTCCTGTGCAAGATGAAACCGAGGAATTCTACCGCATCTTCGAAGGCCTCAAGTAAGAAATCACCCACATATTCAGACGAGTTTTCTAAAGATTCAATAACGCGCGAAAGCGACGTTGAAAACCTAGCCACAACTTTGAACAAGCTACATTGAGAGCCACAGCGATTCAATAACATTCTTAGGAAGACTTGAGACTAGAAAGACGGTGAGGCCGATGTTGAGCTGATTTTGATGTCGTGCAAGGGCTCACAACATTCATCGAAGTCCATTGCGAATAAGGAAGATTGAATAACGCTCAAAAGTAATATTAGAGTGGAGACTGAGTCACACATTCGAAGAAGCTACATTTAGAGGTATAGCTCAGTACAGAGAAGATTCAATTGGGGCTGCTGATTGCAAGGGTTACAGAATGTTATGGCTAACCTTGAATGTGTTGTATGATCAGGACCGATTACGCTTGTACTGAGCAGATGTCGCATTATTCGTATCTCCTAGTACCAGGTACGATCATCACCTCAGTGGGTTGCAAAACCTAAAATGATTCATTGCCAGACTCATTCAGACGTTGCTGCTGTTGCTTCCAGGTCTCTTTTGCAACTCATATCCGACCTATTTTCGAGATATTCTTGCTTATTTCAAGGACGTCCTTAACGTGGAATGTGAATTTGCTCAAATCAACACCGAGGTACCCGCTCCTTGCACTTGAAAAATCCATACAAGGTTGCATAATCCTGCTAGAGGTTATACGTTGGCTTACGATTTTGTGTTGTGCAGGGTTCGGTGAAAAGCAATGCGAAGCATGTGAAGGACATAGTAGTAGCACAGTACGAGCAATACAAGAAGCCTGTGGTGATGCTGGGCCATTCCAAGGGCGGCACTGACGCAGCTGCAGCGTGCGCCATGTTCTGGAGTGAGCTCAAGGGCAAAGTGGGTGGATTGCTGATGCTGCAGGCACCGTATGGGGGTACACCCTTGGCTGCCGATCTCCTCTCTGGCGGCCAGTTCGGAGCCTTGAACTCCATCTTCTTAGGAAAGCTCACCACCTTCTCCAATCCAGATGTAAGCACTCACTGCTTGCTTGCAGCAGACTTGATGTTTAGAGTCTGCAGAAATGGGAATCCAACGAACTTCAATTGCAAAATGGCGCAGTTGAGAAAATGGGGAATAATAGAGTAGGAAATTTTCAAAGGAAGAAATGTACTCTACCGAGGAGCTAAATGTTTTTGAAGTAACGGATTTGAGGTTGCTTGGTGCAGGGCACTGTGGATGCGGTGAGGGATTTGACATACAAAAAGAGAAAGGCCTTCGTAGAGGAATTTCCGTTCCCTCGTGATGTACCAACGCTATGTTTCCACTCCAATTTACCGCCAGATTCAAACGAGAGATTTAAGAAGTACATGATGAAGGAGAGTATTTTCGAAGGGATATTGACGGTGCCGCTGGAAATGCAGCTAGGCCGGCAGCTGGCCTTGATGGCGAAGTACATTCAGGTCCGGTATCCGGGAGTGGAGAGCGATGGGCTGGTGACCCGGAAAGATGCCGAGATACCGGGCGCAGTGGTGGTGCGCTTCAAGGAAGATCTGGCCCATACTCTGGCCATTCCGGAAGCGCCTGTCAACAATGTGCAACAACAACAACCCAAGAGAGACGATGAGCCTCAGGCTGATGCTATGCCGGCCCCTTTAAATGCCTCTTATGTCTGCCAGGCTTGTGTCATGCTCCTGCTCAATACTAGAAAATGAGCATCCCCTCTCCTCATGTACCATATTCCTCATACGCCCCATGGGTTCAGTTGTTGCTTGTAGAGTTTTAGTGTTTTGGGTAGTAGTAGTCTTTGAGGTGTAGATACTTGAAATTCATGTTACTTGTAGATTGGTGTCAGAAGTTTTGCAAAACATCCCAAGGGATTTGAAAGTTCTTACAATTTGAGCGATGATTGGTGTCTATCATAAGGTGGACTCGTCAATGATTGGGTGAATTTTAGTATGACAAATATGTTGTGAAGTTGTGTGAGCAATTTTTATGTATGAGGAGGGTAAGTGGAAAACTATACCAAGTGAAATCATTATTATTGGACTCTTCTACAATTTGTTATGAATCTTTGAAGTTGGACTTGTAGGTGTTTTCAAACTGGTAGCTTCAAATGACTCCTGAAAGTGCCGACTATCCATAGATAGGAAATTACATAATTGTTATGTACCTTCGGATGATCAAGTCTTGCGATACAATTTTGGACCTCTGTGTTAGTTTTGAGGAGTACACATTTCTTTTGTGGGTTTTTATGAAAAATTTGTTTGTCTTGAAACGTGGGGAGATGTTTGTTGTATAGTAGGTTTTAAATTATGGCTATGGAGTTCACTAACAAACTCCAAAGAAGTCGTAGATGTGGCTAGAGTGTAATAGCGTTGTGTTAGAAGAGGAGAACAACTAGTTTAGGTGGTTGATTCATGTTACCTATTGGAAGGTGGGTGTGAGGATTTTGTAGTGGAAAAAATTATTTCTTGTAAGTTGTTGCGAGTAATTAAAGGTGTACAAGCTTGAGAATGCATTTGTGGCCAAATTTTTTAAGACTTGGCTATCATCTCAGAGGTAATAATGATTTTTTTAAGGTCATAGTAGCGTGCTTTGAAACGTCTTACAACATTTCAAGATATTTTAGGACTTCTTATAAAAACGAGTGTGTTGAAACAAAGTTCCATCCATGGCTTTTACGTTGTATCATGCTTCATTACACTAGAAAATGTACAATTTGGAGGTTTGAATAATGTGTTTTGAAATGCTTTGAAACATGTTGAAACGATTCACAACATTTTTGAAAGAAGTTTTTTGAGGCTTATCTTCACTTTTATTCTATTTATATCAACATGTCAATTACCATCCTAAAAAATGTAGGACCAAAATGGTATTTTCAATGCACCTTGTAATCTCTTGTAATCTCTTGTCATCTTTAAGCCAATTTTGCTAAATAAATCATGATATTGATTTTTCTATATCTCTTCAACCATCATTGTCTGCCACAAGTACCTTATTTTGTCTTTTTTCTTGTCCTTGTTTTTGTCATTATTAAGTCTATCTTTTTAGATAAATAAAAATATCAATCTATACATATTTCTTTACATGTAATGTAAACACAACCATGTGGGAACTATTTAGCTTCGATAATCTACCACCTTCACTTTTTTGTGTTTATTTGGTAATTGCAATAAGATCTTATCTATTCTCTTGTCTTGCCATTGCTCCCCTCACTATGATACTCACTTTTGTCACTTCATTATCTCTCATTATATTCTCTTATTCCCACCTTAATCCCATCACTCACTTTTGCCGACTTATTTAAAAACTATGATAAGTTCCTGTCTTTTCTCCTATTTTGTTCATCACTTTCACGTCCACTCTTAGCATATTATTACCCCTCCTTTATTTTCTCACGTGTCAACAATTACAAGTAGACCGTAACATCTGGACTGCAAAAGCAGTTACAATGAATTGTACTTCCACGGTTGAGAGAGTTAGACATGCAGATCAAACTTTACATATAACAGACTCGAGTCATGAGCTTCTTTCTCACTCAACCTCTTGTAATTTGTGTGATTATGTTAACTCGTTATTTTCAGGAACTGTGTGAGTGTTGACAATTTCTTGTCGAATTACTGTTCGTAACATTAGGTCGAGTCATTGATTTGTCTACACTCTCGGTAGGACCAAAGGATTTTCAATTTTCTCTTAATACTAAGAAGCGATACTCTTACGGTGATTTTCTTTTTTCGAATTAATGACTTTCATTGTCACGGAGCAAGAAGAAGCAAGAATCGAACGAGGAACTCGGATTCGAGAAGGCATCGAGTTGAAATGGCGGAATTCATTCAACGCCAGATCCATAGTGTATTTCAGGCAACGCTACCTCATTTTGTATAGCAAATTTGCTGAGAGAGCAACAACGATGCCATTTCAAACTTCACCTCCTGTTATGCTTATGTTACGCTTGGGACTACGCCACAGTTGGAACGACTTGACGACCTTGTGGTTACAAAGAAGGAGTCAAAGGTTGGAACTCCGAAGAAGTTTGGGGGAAAATGAGTCGGTGAAATTTATTGATGCTTTACTCAACTCCGGCTTATTTTCAAAAGTAAGCCGCGATCGTACCGTTATGATGAGGAAAATATTTCTTACACACTTTCATACATGACTGGAGCTCCTAAAAGTTGGGCAATGCCGATATTACAAGCTCTGAATGAAGGACGTCGACATGATTTACTGTCGAACTATGATGCTTTCCGAGTGGCCGTTATCGCTATGAACGGCAAGATTGATCAAAGAGGGAATGCGGAGAATTGTGTGGGGAGAATTAAGGAGATAAACTCAGTAGTGGTGTATATTTCTACGTTCAATGAATATGCAGCTCAGGTAGACTGGAATGAGTCTAGTTTGGTGGCACGTTTTTGTGCGGGACTCAAAGACAAAATTCTTGATTTTGTGGCAAGTGCCAAAACTCAACCCCGATGTCTTCAAGACTATATGATGATGGCGGCAAGAACTGACGAACGAGTGTGGGCGCGACATCAAACTCGTAGAGCTCAGCCTCCATACTACTCATCTCAATCCCTAGTTTTGGACGCAAAGCCTCCAAGCTCGGCACTTCAAAGCTATGCTAGTAAAATTCAGACAATATCAGACATATGGTTACTATCCTTCGATGTCATTCATGACACCCACCTCGTCTACGGTAGCGACAACGGATGACATGGTCTGATATCTATAGCAAATTCATAACGAGCTAAAGACACTCATTAAAATCGCGGAAGATCAAGCAAAAAGAAAATACGATCAAGATTCTCACTTACATGAAGTTTTCAATACTGGCGACAAGGTGTTTCTACGAAGCGAGAATATTGCTACTACAGTTCCATCTCGTAAGCTAGCTGCCAAGTTTCTTGGTCCTTATCTTATCACAAAGAAAATTTTCAGACGTGTTCTACCGACTTTGTCGACCTTGAACACTTAAGATACATGACCTTGTCTACGTCTCTTCTTCGGAGAAACAACTACATGACACTATCCTTAGTCGCCAAATCAAGCCACCACCGCCCATAGTTACACCGGAAGGAGATATCGAATGGCAGGTTGAGAAGGTCCTGGACTCGAGGATATTTGGCCAATGGAAGAAGATGCAGTACTTGATATGGTGGATAGGTTACGGACCCGAACAAAACTCATGGAAACCAGCTGCCAACCTTAAGAATGCTCAAGCAGCAGTTTGCAATTTTCAAAGAAAATACCCCATTGCTCCGAACTTAGAAGGAGGTAATGTTACAAGTAGATCGTAACAAGTGGACTGTAGAAATCACACAGTTCACTTCCACAGTTGAAATAGGAAGACATGCAGATCAAACTTTACGTATAACAGACTCGAGTCATGAGATTCTCTCTCACTCGACCTCTTGTAATTTGTGTTCGACCTCTTGTAATTTGTATGATTATGTTAACTCGTTATTTTCAGGAACTCTATAAGTGTTGACAATTTCTTGTCAGATTACTGGTTGTAACATCAACCTCGCTCTCATTCATCACTTTCACGTCCAGTCTTAGCAAATTATTACCTCGCTTTTATATTCTCATGTGTCAACCTCACTCTCATCAGTATCACATGTCAGCTTATTTTACAAGTGCTGTCAACTCATGTATATTCTCTTATGACGTTTTCACAACCCAGGTCCATTATACGTAATCTTGTCAGCTTATTACCCGTCTTGTATATTCTCTTGTAATCTTGTCTCAACCTCACTTCCATCACTGTCACATGTCGCGATAAGTCGACAAGAGTAAGTGTGAGTGTGATGAGCTCTTGTCTCGTCCTTATTACTCGTGTCATCCACAAGCCGATTATTTATAAATTATCCATTACCAATATTTGTTAAACTGTCGCATACATGTAAGACCATAAGAACAGTTGCACAATGTTCCACACTCTCCTTTATTTAATGCTCTCATCACACTCACACTTCTCCGCTTATCAAATATTTGTTTGCCACTACTCATAGGATCAAAATTATTCCTTATTCTCACATTTTGACTACTCCAACTTTTCTAGCATCGTTCAATCATTAGTGTAGAAAAGTACAACACAAAAATGGTACCATATATCAAAGTATCCCACCCAAAGACCGTGGTCTCCACGCACCGTCCCTCCCAGCTTCCTATTACCGACTGATCAACCAACGCATTCATGACAAAGCCAAGAAACATCCCCTTTCACACTGCAGCCCCAGGCGCGACAAGCGGGGGGCCCAAGGCCCCAAGCCCAGAGTGCCGTTGCGACGTCGATCCTGGGCAAGGTTCCGCGTTTTCTTAATACAATTCCCTCTTCCAAATGGCCAAATCTCCATCCTCCCCCACCATTTTATAATATAAATTTTACTCAGCCATTTCGGTTGTGGGTTTCATTTTTCCACTCCGGCTATGGCGCCAAGGCAACAACAAGCGGGGGTAAGTAGTAGCCCATAGTTCTCTGTCTGCGAACCTTCACTCTCTCACTCGCAGAGCTTGAAATAGCAGCGCTCTGCCTGCCACCAATCCAGGCACGGTAACTTCTCCGCTAGAGTGTTCCGCGCTCCCTCCTACCGTTGCTCAAAACCCTCGCTCACTGATTTCACGCTCATTCTCTTTCTCTCGCGTTGTTGTTTCTGATTTGGAGTTTTTCACGTGGCCATGGATCGGAAGAAGCCTCATCACGAGTACGAGCAACACCCGAAGGATGTGAGTCGCCTTGATCCCGCCTTTTCTGGATCGATTCAATTAACTGGCTAGGGTTTTTCGAATGTCGGTAAGGTTGGATTGGTGTACTGAATGTGCTTGTTTATGGACATTAGGAGTTTACGGAGACTGAAAATGCAGTTCGAGCTGCAGCTGCGAAGCTGGACCTGATTTCGGACTTCCCTTCGTTTCGTATCTACAATCGAAACGGTGAGTTGACATTGCGCAGTGCTTGTTTGTAATTCTTCAGGCACTCTTACCAACAGAAGTACTCTTATGAAGTGCATTTTAATCAACAGAAGGTTGCTTAATTGTTCAGTGGGAGCACTCTTCGGAAGTGCACGCAGTGTGTCGCTAGAGAGGAATTGCGATTAGTAACAGATAGGATGGACTTGATGTAGGTTAATGCAGTGCTTGTTTGTTAAATTGTTTAGTGGAAGAAGTGCACTTACCAGCACAACCACTCTTAAGAAGTGCACTTAAATCAACAGAAGTTTGTTCAATTGTTCAGTGGGAGCACTCCTGAAACATACAAGCACGACGCAAACCTACGTCAACCACTCTTAAGTGCACTCTAAGGCCACTTTGAGTTGAACAGTGTGTTGCTAGAGATGAATTTCGATCGGTAACAGAAAGGATGGACTTGACGTAGGTTTGCGTCATGCTTGTTTGTTTAACCGTTCAGAGGAATGAGTACATTCTTATCAACAGAAGTTTGTATAATTGTTCAGTGGGAGCATTTTTAAGAAGTGCACTTAGGAGAGGGGCAGTGTCTTGCTAGAGATGAATTGCGATTGGTAACAGAAAGGATGGACTTTGATGTAGGTTTGAATTTGGTGTTGGAAGCCGGCACCGGTGACGCGTTAACAGCAGCTATGCAACACTACATGGAAAACCTCCTACTGGTCAGGCATTCTACATCTGTGTGTATTGATATTAGACGTAGGTTTTGCTTGTTTTTGTTACATGATTCTTAGGGGAGTTGCGTTTTCTGCAGAGCAGATGAACATGGAAGAGGTCTTTGGGCCGCATGAATGGCCCGCCGAAGAGGACATGAAGCGGTGGGAGATGAAATCTGCTGAGGCTCGCTATATTTTTGTCAGAAACAACAGCAACGAAAGTCACAGTTCAGCAGCTTCAGGTCATGTTGTTCCCATTGTGGCTTTTGTTCACTTCCGATTCGGCCTGGAACATGAAGTTCCTGTCTTGTATATATATGAAACGCAACTGGAAAAATCCGTTCAAGGGAAAGGACTCGGCAAGTACTTGATGCAGTTGCTCGAATTGGTTGCTCGGAAGGTGCATTTGTTTACCCATGTCGTCTACTCGTATCCGAACGTTTATGTTTCAGGGTTAGCTTTCACTTGTACATTGACTTTTAACAGAACATGGAGATCATTTCAAGTAGCTCTGACATTACCTTTATGTTGCAGAACAATATGAAAGCGGTGCTCTTGGCTGTCCATAAACGAAACACAAGAGCACTAGCGTTTTTTACCAGCCGCTTAGGGTAACAACTCAAACGCTTGATTGTTCTTCTCTTTCTGCTTTGAGAATTACTGGACCAAGACGTTCATATTCTTTGCTTGAGCCCCGAATGGCTTCAAGGAGAGTTCATTCTTTACGAAGTTCTGGGCTTTCAGTTATAACACCATCCTTTTCTCGTTGTGAACTTCTCTTACGATCCACTCTCGGTTGCAGGTACACTGTTGCAAATATGTCTCGATCAACATGGGAAAACTCAGAGGCAAGTTTATCGATTTGTTATGCGTTTTACTTTTTCTTGGGCCTCATACTCAACTGACCGGGGGAGGAAAGCACCCCATCGGTATCTAATAACTATCTTATTGGTCGCCTCTAGCACATCTTTACTGTTGCCAATCTATTCTATAATAATTCAATAATAGACCCTTTTACATATTTTTGCCAAATCTTTCTAGTAATAAGTACGGCTAGCACTGTAGTTATGTGTCTGTTATGTCAACGAAGAGAGTTTGAATGCTTTTGAATCTATTGAACTTGATCAGGTTAACTTGATGTCTGACGATTCCTTTCCTCTATCAGACTAATACAGAGATGACATACCAGATACTATGCAAGAGCTTCGATGTGCAAGAGGATCGAAGTGTGGTTGAAGACTCTCGACAAGGAGACATGGACTGCGAGTCACGGCACGACACTGACAAGGAAAGCGCAGGGGATACGAGTTGCCAGACTGAGGTCTTGGAGGATCGGCGTCCCGACATGGAATGCGAGAGCCGGGTTGAAGAAACAACACAAGACATGAAGTATACGCAGTACAACGTGAGAGGGGATAAGTTCGAAGTCTACGACAAGTACGTAATGATAGGACCTATCGGGCATGGAGCCTACGGGGATGTCTGTGCATTCACGAACAGGGAAACAGGCGAGAAAGTTGCTATCAAGAAAATCGGCAACGCGTTTCAGAACAACACAACAGCGAGGCGTACACTTCGAGAAATTCTGTTACTGCGACACACGGAGCATGACAACATCATTCCCATCAGAGACATCATCGTACCTTCGAGCATCGAAGACTTCCACGATGCTTATATTGCGAATGAGCTTATGGATACTGATCTTCATCAGATCGTGAGGTCTACGAAACTCGATGAGTATCACTGCCAGTTTCTGCTTTACCAACTCTTGCGAGGCTTGAAGTACATCCACTCGGCGAACATATTGCATCGGGATTTGAAGCCGAGTAACCTTCTTATCAACTGCAACGACTGTCTCCTCAAGATCTGTGATTTTGGCTTGGCTCGAACCTCTGCAGAGGACGATTTCCTCACGGAGTACGTTGTGACACGACCTTACCGTGCTCCCGAGCTTCTTCTCGGGAGCAGAATGTACACAGCAGCTGTGGATATGTGGTCAGTGGGGTGCATCTTCATGGAGATGCTTACTGGGCAACCGCTGTTTCCGATCCGGTCACGGCAGGAGCATCCTGTGAACCACTTGAAGCTCATTACGGAGCTTCTGGGAACGCCGGACGCTTCTGATCTTTCGTTCTTGCAGAACCCTGACGCTCGACAACGGATACAGATGGCTTTGTTGGGTCAGGAACGGAAGCCCTTGGTGTCGAGGTTTCCGCAAACGACTGCAATTGCGTGTGACTTGGCTGAGAAGATGCTCCGGTTTAATCCTTCGAATAGGATCACTGCTGAGGAGGCTCTGGCTCATCCGTATCTGTCTGCGCTTCATGATTTGAGTGATGAGCCTACTTGTCAACTTATCTTCGACTTCGATGCTTATCTTCCTAGTCTTACTGTTGATCATGTGAAACATCTCATCTGGAGGGAGGCTGCGCAAATGAACAACGTGCAGTAAATCTTGCTTTCAGCTGCTGCTTAGTTGGTGCTGCCCTGCAAGGGGAAGTCAGCCTCACAAAGGTCAGTAACTTGTTTTTACTCGATCTTCCCCTCTCTTGCTCGTCAATACCATCATGAACGCTCAGAGCTTTGGCGAAGAAACCTGTGCGATGTGAGCATTGAGAACGTGGAGGATGTGTAGATTTGTTCTCCAATCTCCACACACCCTTCACATTCTCAACATTCATGTCGTGCCGCAACGAAGAAGCAAAAGGAGTTGCAGCGACGTCACATACATATTATATACCATAAACCGAGAGCCTTGATCTAACCAACAACTAGGTCTAACCGGAAAATGTGCAAACTCTTCGAAATTTTTGGAACTAATGGTAGTGTTACATGTCCAGTTTCTGACGGCCAATTCCTGGAAATTGAATTGTTAATTAGGGAATAAAGATTCAAGAATGCAATGCGTCTGATTTTTAGCAGCACCAATATATCAACGAGGGGCTTAACTCAATCGATGCCTGTGACTGAGATTATGTTTGTAGAGTTGCCTTGAACTCTTTTGTCTGCATATAAATGCTGGAGTTTCATCACTTTCGAGGATTTCGTGAGTCAGCAGGTTACGGTATTTTGATGCTAATTGATTGTTTCGGATTGTGTACATTACAGGGGTCTTATACAGTTCAGTTTTGGAAAAAGTGTCCGAGAAAATCAAAAACTTCGGTGCTGATTTTGTAACTATAGTAAGGTTTCAAGTATCAAAAAGGGGTATGTGAGTGAGTCCATCTATCCATCGTTTTCGGTGTAGCATAGTTACGGGTGGGGGATGCAGAAAGATTGGCTTGGCATGTCAACAGCAAATTCTAGACATCATCAATGTGCATAAGCTTCGGTGTATGCAGGGTAAATACTTTGTCAGTAATAGATTCTCATTACTTTACTTCAACACACAGCAACTTGTTCAAACTGGAACAATTTTTTTCAAAAATTTAATATCATCTCTGCCTCTCCTTTTGGGTTTATTACCCTGCAGGTGTCTGCAATATGTTGTTTGGAATTTTGTGCATTTTGATCTTCTCATGTCTAGTCCTGTTACTTTAGTGGACGTCAGCACATGGAGTTACAAACTTAAATATTTAACTAGGTTCTGCACAATACATTCTTATCATCGTCCCACCCTTCTATATTGACTTGAAACTCTAGAGAAGAGATGAACGCAGCTGAAAACTTACCCCCGATCAGCACTATTACTCATCACTTTCTATAACTATCACATTTTTGAACTAGTTGATGTCGTGTTGTTTAGCATCAGCAGCCTCGGAAGGATTTGCATTACTGTTGTGTTGTTTAGCATCAGCAGCCTCAGACAGCAGCCTCGGAAGGATTTGCAATCGTGGAGAGGTGGCCGAAAGGATTTGTACTACACTAAAAATTATATTTAGTGCTGGCAACACTAAACACGAACAACACCAATTGTCAACAAGGGTAGAATTGTAGCAACTCTAATTGTCAATTTCAACACCAATTGTGAACAATAGTAAGAATTAAAGAACTCGAAAATGAAGAAGTTGACATTTAGTGTTAGATTTTGACTTAGTGTTTGCCAACTTGCAACTTTGGCGACTAAAAGGGAGGATGCCATTAAGTTATGGTGACCCCCCTATACACTAATTGTCCACAAGTTGACTATAAAAGGGAGGCTGCCATTAAGAAATGGTGGCCCCCCAATACACTAATTGTCCCCAAGTTGACTAATAGTGTTGGAGTATGATGGTGGTAACTACACCAATTGTCATCCAACACTAAATATAATTTTTAGTGTAGTGGAAAGGTGGTCTAAGTAAAGGCAATGGCTTGCTTCATTGTTGTGCACTATGGAAAGGTTGTCGAAAGGAATTGCACTAGTGGAAAGGTGGTCGAAAGGAATTGCATTAGTGGAAAGGTGGTCGAAAGGAATTGCATTAGTGGAAAGGTGGTCTGAGTAAAGGCAGCTCACAATTTTTGTAAGGATGTGTAGGGGTTAACTTCCACATGTGACTAGAAAATGTATTGGAATTGTGATATTAAAGAAGGATGGAGTGTAAATGGCGTGAAAGCGTGAATCCTTCCAGTTTGGGTGAGAACCCTAACAAATAAGCGAATTATTTCTTACTCTTCATCACAATTCGACTACAGTTGATCAATAATTTCCGTACAATCTTCTTACAAGCCTAAATGAACATGCACACCTTAAGCAGTAAAGACTCCCTTCAAGTGTGTGAGAATACTCCGAAACAGTTGAAGCCACTCCTTGCTACTTCCCGGAGCACAATTTTGAGAACAATCTCCCAAATGGCCCGAGCATCATTAATCCTTCGGAAAGGTGGTTTGAGTAAATCCATAGTGGCACAATATGGCTTTACTCGTGGTTTTACTCAAACCATCTTTCGGGCATTAGTGTTATGACATTGAGCATGCTAAGTAAACACACATTACATGATAATTATGACTACTATCTTTGCCAATGTTACCAAGTTATAAAAGATGTCCTCTTGTTTACCATAAATTCAAGATTTGATCGGCTAGTGTTATATACATTTGTTGCACTTCTTGTGTGGAACTTTACAAATGTAAAAAGAGTGTTACTCAAACCTTGAATGCCCTAGCCTAATTTAAGCCAAAAAGCACAATTTTTTTTAAAAATGTCATAGATGAAAGTGAAGGTTAGATATTTGGATATCATCTTTACAATCTTGTATTAAACTTAGTGTACGTCATGTGGGTCAAATCTTGAGCGATGAAGCCTCCTAGATTGCGAGATTTTAACACATTAGTATGCAAGATAATCTATGTATTTTCAATTCAAAGTGAAAATACTACCAATAGACTCATTGCAATGAGAAATTCACCAATTAGAATTCACCTTCATTTCAAGAACACCCTTGAACCAAAAAAATAAGCATGAGAATGCTTTCTTTGCACAAATGATTGCTTTGCAATGGTGAAAATTGCCTCAAAACGTACAAAGGAAAAAATGTCCAAAACTAGACCCCTTGCACAAAATGAATGTCATACCTTCCTTACATTTTGGATGGGACTAGGGTATTTACCACAAAAAGTAGATTTAAACTGAAAATTAAACTCAACAAAACAAAGTAAAAATCCAAGGTTCAATGAAGGAGAAATAGCTTCTCAAAAACGGTGCAAATTTTGAATTTTCTCCGTATAAAAACATCATTGCAAATCCATTACCTAAAATATTCAAATCAAATTTATACAACGGCAAAGTTGTTGGATTTCATCTTATGATCATAGTTGTTCAAAATAGAGTAAATTTCACATAATTGGCTTGAAATGATAAAACAAGCCCCATGTTTGGAAACCCTAAAACAAGAGTTCCCTTCACTAGAATGAGTGCCATTAATTCATACTTCACCATTTGAGTCTAAAATTTACACCACACGATCTAGACTAGATTTGGAACTGTACCCAAGTGATTTCGTCCAAAAAAAAAGACCGTGGATGAAGAAGATATGGCTCTTCAAAATTGCAGCTTGTCATCCAAAATGTTAGCGCATTTAGGGGCTAAATACACTAAGCATGAACAACTTTGTAAATATGCAGCTTCACATTAAAAGTATCTGCCAACATACATAGCGAGAGCTAATTTAGGATAACATCAAGAATTGAATGCACAAGCATCAAAGAGCACTTGTTCGAAAGCCCCCTACCAAGAAGGAGTTTTATGAAAAGTTTGACAATACATTGTGAATTCAAAAATGATCAAATTTGAAAACCGTAAAAGTGTGTTGGAACCACATAGAGTGTACTACAACATGGTGATAAACTATCAACTCCTTTTTGTAATTTCATTCAACATATTCCAGTTATTTTCACACACCATCTACCATGGACTACTCTTACTATTTGCTTGATTTACAATGTATATATTTTAATTAATTTTTTTTGAAATGAAGTGGACAATGACACTCCATTGACAGGTGTTGAAAAAGACCACACACTAGTGAGACCTTTTATGTTGCAGTGAATAACAACAAGCACTAACAAGCAACATTCTTCCATAACCCAATGCATTACAACCGAGGAAAAGGAAGGCAACTTTGAACTGAGAACTGCCTCCACCTCGAAGAGGGGGCCAAGTCTTACAGTGACAGAAAGACCCACACCGAAAGTACTCACGAGCTCATACAACTCAACTTCAAAATTGTCCTTTGTGAACTCACATAAATCAATAAAAAATCACTAAATATTTTGCAAACCTTTCAAATGGGTGTCTTTTATCACTGGTATAATTACCCACAGCAAGTGGAATACTGAACCGATGTGGGTGGTGCAAGAGATAGATAGATAGATAGAAAGTCCGGTCCTTTCTAAGGGGCCGGCGTGAATGAAGTGTCCGTTCGTAATGCTAATAATCCCGATGGCCACCGGATAAGGGAAATTAGAACAATACTACTTCCCCCTCTCGAGGGTGGACACTATAACTACGCTAGTTTCTAGCCTAGTTACTAGTGCCTTGAAGATACTTGACATAGTATCCCCCCAAAGGGCTTTGAGGTACCCATACAACAAGGTCCAAGGACCTCCTACAATAGTTGGATGGACTATAGTGGTGAGGGTGGTGCAACCTACTCATCAACCCTTAAGCGCCCAAGGAAGTTTGAGGGGCGTTTTCTGGTCCAACATAATCTGCTCTGTAGCTCTCATTGTACTCAGCTTTTACTTACATTTTGATGTCAAACTGGTCACCTTCTTATGATGCATCCAAAAAGTGAAATTTTACAATTTAATTCACAATTTGTATGAGTGCTTTTGTACTTTGAAAATGAGTTACAACAAGCTTTCTACTTTGATCTTAATGGTCCCCATATGTGAGAGAAAGAAGAAAAGTATCTAAATTGCTCGGTTCACGTACCAAAATGTTTTGAATCCACATTAAAAAACCTTCCAATTAGAGCAAACTTAACACCATAAGAAAAAAACACACTTAAAAAGACACCACCAAGAAATAGATTGGATTGCAACAACGTGGACAAAGTTCCATTTACATCCTACAACTGTTTGTTTCCAATAGTCCATTATTACACTTCTTACTCAAAGCATGCAGATCCCCACCACTTAGTAGCAATCCATAAATGCTCTTAGAGTAGCATGTCTACGTCAATCATCATAAAAGCTTTAGAAAGCCATGGCGGCTCCTTTGTCGCTCTCTCCTATATAAGCCTTCATCACTCACATTTCAAGTCTTCCACTTTCTCCACACTACTATTCCAAGTCCTTTACTTTCTCCACACCATGGCTAATTCCGCATAGCTGGGGCCATCCTTTAACCCCTAACTCTCCTTAAAACCCGAAACGGGTTTGGAGGTTCCCGCAGGAGAAAAAGTTAGCCAACTTTGACCATTATAATCTCACAAATGAGGAAGAATGAACGGTTCAAATTTGGTATGTGAGAAGAATGTCAAGTGAACTTCGAGATCTTACGGTTGAATCTTTTAAATAATGCTTAGATTGAGATTTTTTGAGCTTAAACCAAAGGAAGGTCAAATTTTGTGACTTAGACCATTTTGCAACAAGGAGAGTTAGGGGTTAAAAAATCTGGGTAGATTGGTTGGCAACAGAGTGTGTAGCTACTCATTCAAGCATGGAGCCAGCCTTGGAAGACAAGAGTTCCATCGACATAGCTACCATGAAGCACGAGTCGATCATCACCCCTCGCCTGCTGCCATCTGGTCGTCATGAGTAGGAACAAATATATGGCGGTAACGTGTGCAGGGAGCAGAGGCGCTCAACCGGAGAGCGCAATAAGGAGCTATACGAGGAGGAAGTAGCCATTTAGGAGCTCAAAGCTAGTAAGGTGAAGATGTTGCAAATGAAAATCAACTTCTTTGAGCACATGATTGAGATTGTGCGTGCACATAGCCGGGCGAATGTGGAGATGGAGGACAACCCCACAAGCAAGGAGATGAGGACCAGAGGCCTAGCCGAGCATAAGCAATATGATGTAGCATAATTATCCTTGGCGGTAAATTGACAATCTCCAAATAATCACCCTGGTGCGTTCCTGACTTGGTGAATTGGCCAGTATCTATTATAGATGGAGATGATGGAGAAAGGAAATGCGTGTGGAAAGAGAATGTGGAGGAAGTGAGTAGGGCAAAGGTCTAGGGAAGATGGAGATGATGAAGGGATACGCGTGCATGTGAGGAAGAAAATTGGTGGAAGTGAGCGGGGCAAAGGTTCAGAAGAAATGGAGATGATGAATAAGGGAAGCACGTGCGCGTGGAGAAGGGTAATGCATGCGCATGGAGAAGAGAAAGGCGTGCATGTGGAGAAGAGAAGGATAACGTGTGCGCGTGGAGAAGGGTAACGCGTGCGCGTGGAGAAGGGTAACGCGTGCGCGTGGAGAAGGGTAACGCGTGCGCGTGGAGAAGGGTAATGTGTAGGCATGGAAAAGCGTAAGGCGTGCGTGTGGAGAAGAGGAGGAGTTGTGTGAAGGTCTAGAAAAGACGGAGATGATGAAAGAAAACGCGTGGGGTGTGTGGAAGGAAATATGCTAGAAGTGAGCATGGTGGAGATCTACGAGAAATGGAGATAACGAAGAAGAGAAAGGCTTGCGCGTGAAAAAGTGAAAGGTACACATGTGCACGAAAGGTGAAAGGCGCGCGTGCAACTCCTCCTTGGTGACTTTGTGGAGGTGGTAGAGCTCGACAGGTGCAAGATCTCCCTCTTCAAAAGTTCCATCCTTGGTGTACGGCTCCGAGTCCTAATCGATTGCTGCAATCTCGTTGGCCCATGCATTGATAATCTCCCGAAGGATCACCCTAATGCATTGTGACTCGATGAATTGGCCATCGTCTACAAGAAATGGAAAGGAGTGCGCATGAAAGGGAATGTCCAGGAGTGAGGGTGGAGAGGCTAAAACGCAATAAGAGGAGGAAGGGGCGGCCATGGATGCAGCTCCTTAACCGTGGTCTTCAACTAGACATCAAAACTGCATGCACGTGATAATATCAACAATTATAGAGGCTTTTATTATGTTGGATTCTTTGACTAGTGGATTGCTTCATGATCCACTCACTTGAACGGTTTAAGTACATTCCCCTACATATTGCTTACGAATTCCTCCTGAATGGGAGTATTTGTGAAAAGTTTGAAAATTGATTGTGTGCTCAAAAATGATCAGAATTGAAATTCGTAAAGTGGGTTGGAATCACATCAGAGTGTACTACAATACTATGATAAAATATCAATTCTTCTTTGTAATGCAATTTATCATATTACGATTACTTTCTACACCATCCACCATTGACTACTTCTACTTTTTGTTTTTTGTTTGATATACATTTCAATTGCAAGTTTGAAATTAGCTTTGGAAGTTGTTCTTAAGGTACTTAGGCACATACTTAAATACTAAAAATAATATCCTCTCTTGACTTTTTTTGTGATAAAGTGGTTTCTTATGAGTCTTTAATAAAAACTCAAAATGGAAATTGAATCTTCCTTTGAACTTGGCAAGAGTAATATAAGAATGTAAGCTAGGCATGAGAGTTAATACTCAAATAGCCTCTAACCATCCTCCAAGGATATTTGTTGGTCATTCAAAAACATATGTAACTATGTAAAAGGCTTTCACATGTTTTGGGTAAAGTTTACTGGTTAGTACTTAGTAGGACTTACTAAGAAATTTCTCCAAGCAAATATCAAATAAGAGGTATATAAATGATACCAAAAATATGTGCCTAAGTACCTCATGAACAACTTCTGAAGCTAATTTGAAATTTGCAATTAAATTGTATATTTCAATAAAACAAAAAGTAGGAGTAGTCTATGGTAGATGATGTATGAAGTAGTTGTAATATGGTAAATGACATCACAAGGACGAATTGATATTTTTATCATAATATTTTAGTACACTCTGATGTGATTTGAACCCACTTTACGGATTTCAATTCCAATATTTTTTGAGCTCACAATGAATTGTCAAACTATTCACAAATACTCCCACTGGGGAGGAATTCGTAAGCAAACTGTACCCCACTGTACATTAGTCGGTTAATTCTGAAAATAGGAGAAACTAGTTTCCTTTACGATCAACGTTCCCTTCACGAAATGGGCACTTTGTGAGTCTTATATAAAGATTCAACATGTGTTCACATGGGTTCATTGATTTGTAGAAGTTTCCTTTCCGAAGGATACTTGGTTTGTACTAATTGCAAGTTTTTGTGAGGATTGGTCATATCTGATGAGAATAATTAAATGCATGAGAACATTTGTTCATTTTAAAAGATGGTAATCTTTCATACCGTAATCACCATTTTTGCGCTTGAGCAAATGGGTCATTGTATTGGAATGTGACTATCTTCTTGATTTTATTGGAAATGGCTTGTGGTGTTGATAATATATAGTTCTCTCTAACAATAGCTTTCTGAAAGCTTAAATTAGTTTTTTTCATTTCATCTTGGAACACGCCTTAGCATATTATGCAGTGCTATTGTGCATTTGTGACTTGTTTGTGAATTTGTACATTTGATTGCATGACTAATTACTCACAACTTTATTGAGAATACATATTCAATACTTGTAAAAATATGGTCTTTGTATACACAAGTATACCGTGAGTGACAAGTCATTTTATATCCATGTTATATACAATAGCATTAACCCCTAACTCTCCTTAAAACCCGAAACAGGTTTCGGAGGTTCTCGCAGGAGAAAAACTCAGCCAACTTTGACCATTATAATCTCACAAATGAGGAAGAATGAACGGTCAAAATTTGGTATGTGAGATGAATGTCAAGTGAACTTTGAGATCTTACGGTTGAAACTTTCAAATAATGCTTAGATTGAAATATTTTGAGCTGAATCTAAAGGAAGGTCAAATTTTGTGACTTAGACCGTTTTGCAACAAGGAGAGTTAGGGATTTATACATTAATGTCATTAACATAGTTTGAGACTTTTGGTAGTCGTATTATTGTTATAATCAATAGTGAAGCTAACAAGGAGTAAAGTCCATGCACATCAAAAGTAAGCAATTTAAAAGTATTTTAGGCTATACAAATAGATAATAGGAGACTGTGACTGCATTTGTAGAATTTTCTTTTCTCAATTTGGCAACGTCCAAATACCAACTTGATTTCATGTTCATGGTACACAACTTGCAAACAATGAAGTTTTGTGCAATTCACGCCTTCCACCCGAAATTGTACAACTCAACTGTCACGTACATATACTAGAAACTTCTAGAAGATGGAGGAACGTCTTGAAGCGTCTCGGAAGTTGCTAGAGAAGTCTTGGAAGTTGCTTGAGAAGTCTCGGAAGAAGCCTTCAACCTCGACTCCTATATATACTACCCTTCAACCCCGACTCCTATATATACTACCCTTCAACCCTTCAACCTCGACTCCTATATATACTACCCTTCAACCCCGACTCCTATATATACTACCCTTCAACCCTTCAACCTCCACTCCTATATATACTACCCAAAGTTCTTGTTAGTTTGTGTTGAGAATATCTTGTGTCTTTCCGTGTCCATGACATCAACGTTGCGTAACCAGATTAACTCAACGTTGCGTAACTGAGTGCAGAGGTAGTAACTTGCAAACAATAAATTTTTATGCAATTCAGGCCCTCCATCAGCTTCCAATTTATACAAATCAATGTTGCGTAAGTGCGTAACGTGATTTCAAGTTTACATGTTGTAATTTGCAATTTATACCCTCAGTCTACCATGTGTGAATTCATACAACTTAACGTTACGTAACCGCTCAATATCAACATTTGTTATCACAAGGTAACATTGCTTACCTAAACCTTTGTGCACATTTCTACTGAGAAGTGAACATCACCACGTTGTACACTTGTACCTTTCTTCACTCAAATATGTAATTGGTGCTTGTTTGTAAGTTTATTATATATTAAAATCTAAAATTAGAATATTATCATCAGAAGATGATGCATTCCCTCTTAAGAAACCTACATAAATATTGCTTTTAAAATTCTTCCATTTGTAAATTCTTATGAGCATATAATGTCAAGACAAAGCATGGATTGACAAACACTTTTGTGTCATTAACATAAATTTAAAACCTTTGGCCGCCTTATATTATTATTCTAATTTAAAGTGAGTTAAAATCTTCCACGTTAATTAGAAGATATTTAAAACCTTACCATATATAGATCTGAAAAGTCCAGACTATGCATGATTCAAAGTGTTAGCACTTGTGCATTGTAAACATGAAATTGAAACCTTGAGTGGCAAGCCTCATGATATTGGTGTGATTAATGGTAATACTGACATGTTTTGAAGTCATGCACATTAATAGGAGCAAATTTAAAACCCTATTGTGTACAATAGAGAGTTGAAAAGTCAAGACTTGCAAGACGTGCGTAGACTAACAGCTTGCACTTTTATGTTTTGAACATGAATTTGAAACCTTGATTGGCGGCCTCATGTTATTATTTTCATTTACGGTGAGACTAAAATATTGTGAAGTCATACATACAAAGGAATTTGAAAGCTTATTGTGTAGATCATAGGAAAGTCAAGACAAGTCAGAGGTGCGCTTGTATGTCATTAACATAAATTTAAAACCATGAGTAACCGCCTCGCATGGATTGAGAGTGTGTGGACTCATCTTCAACCTTGTGTGGATTGACATTGTTGGCACTTTGTGTGTCATTATCATGAGTCTGAAACCTCTAAAGGTAGCCTCATGTTGTGATTCAAATTTATAGCTATGTTAACATGTTGTGTAGTTATGCACACCAATACGAAGAAATTTGAAACCCTATCGTGTACAAAGAGTTGAAAAGTGATGGCGATGCATGGATTGACACTCTTGTAGGTATGAATTGTCACAAGCTCACAAGTACTTCTCGTGACTTCCATGAATGAAGGGACACGTAACATATACAAGAGGTTTGTATGTGTATTTAATGAAGATTGACACCAATCTATGGCTCTTCAAAGTTGCGGCAATCATCCAAAATGTCCAGACCGTAGGCCCGGTTAAGGGTTAATGTGTTGGAAAAACAAGCACACGACCTTTTTGTAAAAAAGAAGTAACATTATCAAGCAACACTCTACTCCAATGAACTTTTCAAGAGTTGCATGTATTTCCAACACATCGTGGCGGAGTGAGATGTTGCTGCATAGTGACCTTCACTATGCAACAAAATTAATTAATTAACTTAGGTCCTCCCATGCCACATGGACCCCATGAGTACTCTTTATTTTATGAAATTTTATTCTTTGAGGCTAGCCCCAGCCCTCTCGTACTTGCTCAGGGGAGGAAGGAGCACCAAATGATATGGCATAAATTTGCTAACCCATAACCCCCTGCCCCCAAGACTCCTCCAGTTGGACCCTCTCATACCCCTCTTCTCCGGATTTTAAGCCGCGATTTGCGGCCCCATTCTAAGGGCTGTTATGAGATTTTGGGACATAGTGGCAAGCACTTTCAAGAGTAGCAAGAATTTCCAACCCACCCAAGTACAAGCCCCCCCCCCCACCTTCAAGTAGGGGCAGAGTTCAACATAAACAAAATAGACGCACGTACCAAAAGCACATATAATTGCACTTTTACCAACATAGACAACATTAAAAAAAAAAACTCACGGAACTTTTGTACACGCCCGCATAATGATGACATACATAACCCACTAGTTGAATCTTTTGTTTCCTTTCCCTCATGCACAACAGTTTTCGAAGGTGCAGACAACCCAACCCACTTCATGTGAGGAGGGGGATTCCCCGGACCATTTAAAAGAGTTTTCCTCCCTTTTATCACACTCATGCACACATGCAATGGCAGAATCTCCACATGTCACGTTAAGAACTTTGTAGTCATATGACACTCGCCTACCTGGAGCGTGACATTAAAGAGTGTCAGCGAATTTGACCCCTCACGGAAGTGTCAGCCACATGCTGATGTATAATTATCATCAAGTCCCTTACATGATCATGTCACATGTGCTCACACTATCATACCAATGAAGATCACAAGATATCATTTTCAAATAATTTGAATGATAGGGTACACTAAATTTGATAATTAGTGTTAGATACACTAATTTACATAAACATGTTATAAGTTTTTACTGTTGTTCAATAATTTTACCCACTGTATTGGCCAAGATGGGGGTCCTTATATAGTATCAGAATCAATGCTCTTGGTAAATTTTTTTTTAAAAGAAAGTCAAAACTTATAGTCTTTTCAAATCTTATAATAATCTAACACTACTTTTCAAATTTAGTGTAGTCGTTTATGAAAAACTAGGATATAAAAGATGTTTATTAAATTTTATAGTAGAACATTTAATACATTGTTATTAAAAAAAAGTCAAAACTAAAAATTATAGTAGAGTGGTCTAAAATTGGAGTAGGTTTTACAATGGTGCTTCATTCATAGGTACATAATAGCTCCTCCACACAATAGTACCATGTACTCACTGCAAACATTATAGGGTATCACTTAACCTCTAACTTTCCTTAAAACCTGAAACGGGCTCTAGAGGTTCCCAAGGGAGAAAAACTCAGCCAACTTTGACCATTATAATCTCACAAATGAGGAAGAATGAACGGTACAAATGTGGTATGTGAGAAGAATGTCGAGTGAACTTTGCGATCTTACGGTTGGATCTTTTCAATAATGCTTAGAGTGAGATTTTTTGAGCTTAATCAGAGGAAGGTCCAATTTTGTGACTTAGACCGGTTTGCAACAAGGAAATTTAGGGGTTAAGGAAGAGTTCCAACTTAAAAAATTCATAACTCATTGTAGAAGAGTCCAAATATGATGATTCCACTTGCTTTATCTTTCTACTAATTTTTCCCATGCACCGAAATTGCTCGCACTGGTAACATCCCCATGCTGAGAATTGCGTCACTATTGGCCACCTTACTATAGGTAGTTGGTATGACTTCCACTTCAAATATGTAATAAATGAACCCAAACTGTGCTATTCCAATCTCTTTGTGCAGATCACCTCTTCAAAGAGCTTGCCAATCTCAAATTTGTGCACTTATTTAGCATGTTACCTTGAACCTTCACCTTCTCTAGACTAATAATATTCCCATTAGCAATTCTCAATGCAAAAACAAAGAGAATCTATAGACTTCTATAGCAGCACTACCATAATTTAATTTCTTGCCATTTTACGATGAGATTAGATTTCCAAGAAGTTACCAATTAAAACTTCTAGAATCCCACAAGTAGGTGAAAGCAAGTAGCACTAAATAAGGCCTAGTACTTTTTACTGCATAAGCCAAACCATGATTGCAACAGTGTTTTTGTTTCGAGAACATGAGCAGCACTCCTCTAGCAACTTATTTTTGGGGATACGATAACTAAACGGGGAATTCTTTTTTTTTGCGTGCTTTTTTCGGGCCCACAATGTGGTCATGTTTGCATCACCGCATGTCAGGTACAGTGTTGTCCAGAGGAGTCAAACCAGCAGTAGGAATGTACTCACTCACTACGACCGATGACTAAATCTTTACCACCGTCATCACCAGATTTGCTTACCTCACCTCGCACAATTTCCGGCTACCAATTTATGTACATGACGCAACACATGACACACACATCCTTTCGATGTTCTTTTAAAAAAATAGTCTTTTAGATGCTTCGCCCACCAACCGGAAAACGAGGGGATGATGATCTCACTATGATACGATACTTAGAATCAATTTTAACATCCCCATTGTGGACGTAACTACTTATGGTATCGTAGCGGTATTTGACCATGTCGTACTTTTGATATTGGAATTTGACCACGTCGCTCGCTCGACATGTAGATTAATTTTCCAAACATGTCAAAAAGAACTTCGCATGTTACTTGAACACGTAATTGCTAATCACTTTGCTTATGCACTATTCTCCGTCTAGTGCATTCAATATACATCGCATGGAAAGTTATTCGTTGCAACGTACCATGACGTGATAATCATGATTGCTAACCATATGAAGATTACAACAAGCTATGGACTAAAAGTAACTTGGTCTTGCTAAGATGTTCTTGGACACAACCATGACACTTGGATAATAAAGTTATCCTCGTTGTATACACACAATTCACATGCATTCACCAATAATGTACTTGGACACGTGAAAGTCATTACAATATATACACATGTTCCAAAAATCATTAGGGTATGTATACACATGTTCCAAAACATTAAAATTCCTTTTTGAAAAAGGAAGAATTTCATAAATTCTATTGTTTGAAACGATTCAATAGAAAAATACTCAAAAACAGACAAACAAGTAGGTTTGTTCAAAAAGGATGCACCAACATTTAGTGCAGAGTTGGGGGACCCCCATTTTCCATTGATGCCAAGCGTGTTAGGGTTTTTCCAAGATGTTGAATTCTCACCACAGAACCTTCGTTCTGCTCCAACCAACGATAAAAAAACCACAAAAATCATGTGGGTGGGGATTCACTAACATAGTGAATGAGAATCCTCCCGCACTTTTTCTTTTCCATGCCCTGATTCTATTCCATGCTTGGTCCCTCCTCGCTCTCTACAATATTTTTCTCATCACTAAGCAAAAGGGAAGAGAAGGGATGGAGGAGTAGGAGCTTGTAATAACCAGATCATCATGTCGGTAACTGCAGTGCTTGGATATCATCTTCTTCTTCTATACAAAAGGATGCTTCTTGGCTACACCGACAGAAAAAATGGCAGCTTTCGATGACGAATGGTGTCACCCACATGGATTGCATGGTTGTTTGTTTTGGAATTGCTCTTGAATTGTGTGTCTTGTTTGTTTTCTTCAGGTCATCTCTGCGTCCATGATGTTGTAGCGCATGCCTTCTCTTGAATCGAAGGACGATTGACTGCACAATCGCTTCGGTGACTTCAAATCGTCTCCATCGCTTGTGCATCCGTCTGACCCCAGTGACAGTTTCTTCGACAGTTTTTGGCCTTCGGAGTCTTTCGGTCTGCTCCTGGTCAACAGCCAAACTCACATCAAGACTTGGAAAAGGCTTGGTCAAGGACTGCTAAACCTTCTTGAGGTGAACACCATACTGGAACTATAGTTATTCCTTAACCTTAAGAATACACATACACCAGGGTTTATGAACCATTCCCTAAAAACGAGAATAAGGACATCTTCAACGTAACCCTAGCTGAAAGTTAAGTCATGTTTCGGATCCTATGAATTCATGTTCTGGCAAAAGAGAAACTTGTTTGTTATGCATCGAGGTCTGATTTCTAGTGATTCATATGTATAGTGGAAGAGTGCTGCACCTTTTTCTTGTGTCCAAGAACCGAGCCAGCGAGTTCTTTCGAGCATTCGGCAAGGCTGTAAGCAAGAAACAAACAGGGAGAATTTATCAACAACAACAACAAACAGGTGATGGAATAGATCGATGGAAAACAAGCAGGTGAAGCATTGAAGGAATGGATGGAGTGAGGTGTAGCGGAGCTTACGTTTGGCCGCGCCTTGTTGCCGCCGAGACTTGCCACTTTCAGAGACAGTAATCTTCACCGACACCGGAGACAATTCAGAACCTGGCGCCGGTGACCCACTCTCTACATTAGCAGCATCTGAATGTGCTGCATCATCTTCGATGATAATACATTCTGGTGTAACAACCTTAGGCGGCACTCTTGCTTTCTCTGCGAACAGCATAATGAGCCGTGCCTGCACAACAAGAGATCATGAGTAACATTGAAGCGACATCGAAGTATTAAATTAACTGAATTAGTGAAACGTGCGAGCAATTGAAGCATGACAGTGCTGTCTCTTACCTTATCTTCAGGCACATCATCACACACATTCACAGTGCCGGCATAGAAGATCGTTAACGGCGCAGTCCTCGGTTCAGAGGACGAAACAACAGCCTTCGGAGCAGCCCTGGCAACCAGAATCCATAACCACATATCAGCAATGGAAGCTTGTGATGGAGAATCCCATCACCTAGTGACGAAAGGAGAGGCTTACATTTCTCGTGACGCAGGCTCCTCAACAATCGGCTTCAAATTTCGTGTGCTTTTGCCTGGTTCTGTCCGTTTGGGAGCCAACATGGGTCGGCTATGTCGATCAGGCCGTTGTGCCAATGCTTCTAAAGCTCGGTTCGCGATCACCTTCAACGAGTCTTGTTCTAGTTCCAGATTGCGATCTTGCTGCTGCTGCAACAACCAAAATCTCCATAACATCAAACACTAAACCAACACTAACCAAAAGATCATTCAATAAAAAAAAATAGCAAGAAGCTTACAGGTACTTGAGGCGATGTGGCCGCCGCAGGAGCAGAAGCGCCATTCCAAGCAGGCCATCGCGACCCTACCAAAAAAAAAACGAAACAAACATCCATAAGTCCCAGTATAGTAACACTAAAAACTCAGATCCAGCAACAATTGAAGAGAAGAAACCTACCAAGTTTGAGGATGAGACGCCAGCATTCATCCGGCGACAAATTCTCCACATCAGGTTTCACGGAAGCAGGAGCATTAGCAGTACTAATGCCGCGAGTGGCAGAAGCTTTATTATGAGGATTCTCAACCCCCCGTCGATAAAACCCCGTGAATGCACCGCCACACACTTTCCCACTCGGTTGAGGCAAATTACGCAAGCTCGTAAGACTCTTCGCTCCACCAGCGAGCATGTTCAACCCATTTCGCGAAAGCGAGCTCAACATTCCGGGAAAGCTGCTATCATCAGGACCCACTACTTCGCTACTGCCGCTCCTTCCCAAGAACGAAAAATCCCCTCGCTCCTCGCATCCTCCTCCATCGCCCTTCATCCTCACTCACAAGCTCGTTTCCGGCCTGCCTTGTCTGTTCAGTAATCTCCGAGCACCCACCCGCACAAGCTCCAGTACTCCATAGCCCGAAATCACCACCCTGATTACCCTGCTAAAGAATTGCCTGCTTGCGAGGGTTGTGATGGTTCTAAGCGCATGAGAGATTGCTTCGGGGAAAGGGTGAATGCAAGTAAGGTAGCTAACGGGACAAAGGGTGCGGGTGCGGCCGACGTCACGGTATGCGTCACTGCGCGTCACCGCACGGTACCGTCTGTGACGTCAGCAGGCGCTCATCATCAGCACCTATCGCATCAGCATGGGAAAATGGAAGGTGGGCTGGTGGCTATATGCAAATCACTTTCACTTTTAGCTTTTTGGGATGGAACTTTTTAGTGATCAGTTATCAATTCTGAAAGTTTTTGGAATAATTTTGAGAATTGCAAAAAAGGGTTTGTTGTACGATTGCAAAAAGGTTTTGGTTTTTGATTGGAATGGTAGGATTTTGTAGTTTTTTTATTTTGGATGAATGAGAAGATAGTATTCGATGAGTTAGTTGTTGGAATCTTATAGTTTGAAACTTCGTGGCACTCCCTACCTTATTTCGTACTTTCGTAAGTAGTTATTGATACTTGAAGTTGAAATAATGTCACATTTTGTTTACAGGAGTTTTGTTGTAAGATTGCAAATAGGTGTTTTGGAATGGTAAGCGAGGTCATTTTAGATTGTTTGTAGTTTTATTTCAATGAACGCCAAGTGTATGAAAATAGTTTGTAATAGTGTGATATTGTGTGGCACTACCCACTTCAATTTTCAACTAGTTATTTTTCCTAAGAAGTGGAATATTGTCATGTTCTAGAAAAAAAAATATCACATACGAAAAATGATATGATTAGATAAATTTACATATCTTGCGAGAAAAGGATAGAAGATGCATTAACCCCTAAATGTCCTTAGGGTATTTTTAAAAGGCCAAATACTCATTTCTGAAAAAAGTGGCATAGATGAAAATAAAGGTGACCTATTATGATCTCAATTGTACATACTCGAAATAGACTTTTTGAAAATCACGTGGACCAAAACTTGACTCATGGGACCTTTTAGATTGCGAGATCGTAAGGTTTTAGTGTGCAAAATAGGATACAAAAAACTTATCATTTTCACTTTGACGTGAAAATACTACCAACATGAAATTTGTAATAAAAAAAATCACCAACTAGAAAGTTGTTCATCTTCATCTCTATTGTACCAAAAAATTATCATCAAAAAATATCTTGACTCATATAGTAGCCTTGCAATGGTGAAACTCCTAAACATTTTACAAAGGAAAAACAGTCCAAAACTAGACCACTTGCACTCAAATCCATGTCTTATCTTCAATACATTTTTGATGGGGTCAAGCTTTCCACCACTAAAACTAAAATATAATTTGAATCCATCCCAAAATATAAAGTCAAAATCTAATGGTTGATGAAGGAGCTGTAGCTCTTTAAAAAACATTCATTTCCCTACTCTTTCATCATAGAAACATCAATGCAAAGTTATCGAGATCAAAAAACTTCAGATCAAAAAAGTTGTTGAGATGCATCTAGAGATCACAATCATGCAAGAAAAATTTTCACACAATTGGCTTGCAATGATACAACATGCCAAACGTTTGCAAACCCAAAAACAAAAGCAACCTTCACCAAAATGCATACCATTTATTCATACTTTATGATATGGATCTACAATTTTTACCACACAAACAAGACTTGATTTGTAACCCAACCCAAGTGATTTCATCCAAAACTGAGTTACGCTCTTCAAGTTACGGCTCTTCAAAGTTTCAACACTTCATCCAAAATGTCGTTTTTTTCGTTAATACCCAACAATTTTTATTCCAAACCTCGAAAGGGGCTAAATACCCGAATCAAAAAATCAGTTCGTTAACTTTGTTGAAATTAGTATCAAGCGCTGGATTAGTAACCGCAGGCAATGAGAATAGTAAGGGAATTTAGCTTTCATAACACCAAAACCCGGTAAAGTCCAAACACTAGAATCCAAAAGCCCCTTCCCAAGTAGCCCCCCCTTGGACGGGCAGTGAGTGGGCTGCCCCCACCAAGGGAGGGGGCGGGCACCTTCCGAGTGCTTGCTTGCTTTTACAACATGTGGGGGTGATGCTGTGCTTACGCTACTAAAAGTTCCCTTTTAATATTTAATCTTCTTTTTCTTGAACCAATTATGATTCTCCAATTCATTTTCTAATGAAGAAATTGATGGGTTCTTTCCCCATGCTGAGTGGAATTTCACGTGTAATTCATACATTTGTTTAGTAGAGGATTTGATATGTTGCTTTTTTGATTCAAGCGGTGTTGGTGTAAAGGCATCTTACGCCCGGTAAACGGGAAGTAAAGGGAGCTTTGCAAGGCCATGTTGCTTGCTGAGACTATTTTTTTGTCTCATGCAAGTAGGTTAGTAAGGTAGAATGCCCTTAAACCGTTCGGCCCCCTTGAAGCGCATGCTAGACTGCCTGTTAAACCGCCCATGGCCTGGACCTTTTTGCACCCACGGCAAAAAAGAATATTCTGAAATCTGAGGGTTCATAGTGACTTGATATGGAATCTTTTTGCACGGTTTTTGCTACATGCGTGACCCGCCACAAATGAGAGTCTACTGAGCGGTTTAAGGTCATGAACACTTTTGACTTCAAAAATTTGTGGTAAATTCATCTTTTGCTATTTAATTCTGGAAATTTTTGCATTCACTCTCCCTCTTGTTTCTCCATCGAAGAAAAATTACAAACAATACACACGATGTCCACAACCATGCTGAATCTCTTATTTGAGCGGTTTAAGGGCATTCTACCTTAGTGAGCCTCCACTATGACCGCTGACAAGGTAATGTGTAGTTTGCCTTCTTCACTTCTTTCTTTTTAATTTCAAAAGTACCCATGATTCTCTCTGGAACTTGTCCTTATGTTGGTTGTGTGAGCCACTGTAGCCCTTGCTGGCCTGTCATGCCTTGCCGGGGCCAGGTGCGGCGCATGTAAGGGATGCCCTAACAAGATCTGCATAGATTTTTCACTAGTGCAAGGCTATCATCTTAGCCAAGATATTATCTCATGAGTTATTTTGGTACGACGCTCTTCTTCAGATGAAGGTAAAGAACTGTTTTTACAAGGGAATTTGATATATTCTTTCAAGTTGTAGCTTTTTTTTATTTAAGTGGTGTTGGCGTTAAGGAACCCTCTATTGTGAACGGGTCTTAGGCCTTGTGGATAGGAAGTAAAGGGAGCTTTGGAAGGCCATGTTGCTTGCCAAGATTTTTTTTGTCTCATGCAAGTAAGTTAGTAGTTAGCCTCTACCATGACTGCATGACAATGCAATGTGTAATTTGCCTTCCACCTATTTTTTCTATCTCAAAAGAACCAATGATTCTCTCTGGAACTTGTCCTCGTGTTGGTTATGTGAGCCATTGTGGCCCTTGCCGCCCCACCTTCCCTTGTTGGGGCAAGGTGCCGCACATGTAAGGGATATCCTAAAAAGAACTTCACAGACTTTTCACTAGTGCAAGGCCATTATCTTAGCCAATAAATTATCTCATGAGTTATTGTGGTACCACGCTCTTCTTCAAATGAAGGTAAAAAACTTCCTACTAGGAGGTCTTTTTTAATGGAGTAGGTTTGTTAGTAGCGATTCAAGTCTAAATTTCTTTTGAAAAAATGTCGTGATGTTCTTCTAGTAAAAATACATCATGGTGTCACATTCTATCCATTGAATTTTTGGCTTTTTTTGAAGCTTACTATCCTAAAATTATGATACTCCACCTCTTACACAAATGACGGTATGATTTTGTTACGATGTTTTTTGAGAGCTTTCAACGGTAGGGTCTTGAAGCTAACTACTATAAAAAGTACCAGCCACCTCTCATACTCCGACTTCAGAAGTAGTAATTTAGAGAACTATGTTGTAGAGCGAGGCTTTAACCAATCACGCAAAGCTTGCAACAACAAAATAGTAAAAATACTTTGCTTCCAGTTCTAATATACATAAAATGCAATGGTTGAATATGAACAAGTAATGCTAATACATAGTTCAAATTGTCACAACTTTTATCTCTTTGTGAAGGCACCGTACTCCTCCTAGGTGACCCATGTACCCTAAGTCATTGAGCTTGGTAGAAATACTACACCTTTCCACTATTGTCTGTTACCATGAAGAAAATACCTTCAAAGTATATATTGGTGGTAAGTACCAAGTCAACACCTCAAAGAAGATTATTACAATGATGATGATATTGAAAAGGCATTAAAAAGGTTCTCTCTGATTGCTTGTGAATCCCCTTCAAGAGCAAATAAATGAATGCGAGAAACAACCCATAGAGGAGAAGCTCTACAATGACCTCCAAGGCCACCATATTTAAAACCCGTGAACAAAAATTATTTGAATTTAATTTTGGGGAAAGGAGCCCTAAGATCTTGTTTAATTAGTCTCCCCACCAATTTTTATCAAATTTTAATGTACAGATCTTTGATTAAATTCAATCGAAGTTTCAAGTTTTGCAAAAACAACCTATCTTTTTAACCTCTAAAGATCCAAGTAAGCCGAAATGGCTTTTTGGGGTTTCCGCAGCGATAAAAGTCAGCCAACTTTGACCATTATAATCTCAAAATCGGAAAAAAATTAACGGTTCAAATTTGACATATGAGTATAGGGTCAAGTTCACTTCAAGATCCTATGGTTGGATCTTCTAATTAATGCTTAGATTGAGTCTTTTTGGGCCTGAAGTAGAAGAGGGTCCTTTGTGATAATTTAGACCATTTTGTATCAAGGATCTTTTGGGGTTAAAGCAAATCGACCACAGTATTGTCAACTTTAGGGGATAAACAAGCGAGTGGATGACTACGCCGGGCCCCTTGGCCATACAGAGGGGCTGGCTTGCGCAGCATTCAAGTGTGGCGTCACATGTTGTCATGCTCCCATGTCATGCATCATCTCACCTCCAAGTTTTATTCCATTCATTTTCATAACGTTATCTCGGAGTTCATTGTGATGTCATTGTTTCAGTCTCCCAGAAACATGAATAACTTGGGTCAAATATGTTCGGGTCCCCCCATGTATTTTTCCATAGTACGTAGTCCATGCCATGTGTGATGTACCTTGCCGAAAGAACTTGTAACTTTCACCTAAAGATTGGAGTTCAAGGACATGTCATAATAATTTTTCGTCCTATGTAGGACTATGGATTCCCTTTTTGACACGTTGCTCCACATGCAACGTTCGGTTATTGGATCTTGCAATCAATAAAAGACGACCGAGTGAATGTGTAACTAACACATTCTTACATTGTTGTGAAAAAGAGTAACTTCAAGATTTTTATGATGAATGTACGATGCAAAATTTAGAGATTGTACTTTTTATTGTATTCAGTGTATACGACATGGTGTCGCATTTCCACTTTATAAATACCGATATGTATTCTACACTTAGGGGAGCAAGAGCCTGCAATGGATTGTGATTGAATGTGTTCACTACACTAAATTTGATAATTAGTGTTAGATTCACTAATTTACATAAACGTGTTATAAGTTTTTACTGCTCTTCAATAATTTTACCCACTATATTGGCCAAGATGGGGGTCCTTATATAGTATGAGAATCAATGCTCTTGGTAATTTTTTTAAAACAAAAGTAAAAACTTATAGCATTTTCAAATCTTATAATAATCTAACACTAATTATCAAATTTAGTGTAGTGAAAAGGTGGTTTGAGTAAAAGCCACGAGTAAAGCCATAGTGGCACTTTGAACCATACAGTGCCACCGTGGCTTTACTTATGTCTTTAGTCATATGGCCTTTCCACTGATTGGTTTAGGTCAAATTGTCATTTGGATATTCTAAGGAAATAATCCTAGCAACCTCAATTCCGTTAAAATGGCACAATTCCTTCTGCCATATTGCCAAAGCCATGTTGTGCCAATTTGGTCGCGTTTCTGAAACGTGCCATTTTACCGGCATATTTTTGAACTCAAAATCTCAAAGATTTATGCTTGCAAAATGGCACGTTTTTTAATACCACCCACATCTTCCATTATATCAACAAATTTCTGTAATATCATCAAAAATTCCATAATATCACACTATTTGATGAATTTTGACCTTCAAATTTTGTCGAAGGGCAGTTTTTTCTCAACGGCCGCTCAGAAATATCTTTGGTTTTGAGCTTTTGAGCGGCCGCTCAGAAAAATTTGCTCTATTATGTCAAAAAATGACAAAAACGAGTGTTGTTTTTTTCATTTTTTCCACCTTAAATCGTGCCATTTTACCAGAATATTGCCAAATTAACGGGATTGAGGTTTAGCACAAAGAATTTTGTGAGTAGAAACTCGTCGAGTAAAATTACAGATTCAAAGGTATAAATGGAACATAGTTGACTTTCTTCAAATGTTAGTTATATTGAGGCGCTAGTGAACTATAGAAAGAACTACTTTGGTCCTCAATACACACAAGCATTTAAAAGAAGAATAAAACCCAACAATTAGTGAATGTAGTGCCTCTATGTGATAGATGCTTCTAGTTTCAGGCTTAAAAGAAAAAGGGAAAAAATTAAAATAAAGAAAAAACCTTTATTTTTATTTTTATCATGAGTTATTTGTAGATTACACATATTGGTTTTGGCTATATGCCTTCTAACTACACCAATTTCTTATTTCTTTTATCAAATGGTGTGAAGTACATGTTATAATGTGTTTTGTAACAGTATCATACTACAAATTGTCCTAAATATCTTCTTTATTTTTGTGTTTGATTTCATTGAGTTTGTTGAAGATGAAACTTTGCATACATAGAAGGAAAAATTCAAACATATTTTGGGGCCAACATGAATTGCATACATGGCATCATATACTCCAAAAATTCCACAGACTCAAGACCCCATATGTGAAAAAGCTTTGAGTTGTAAAGGCCCCAAGATATTGTAACACTAACATAAATTTTATTGTAATGCATACAAAATTATGATTCATTATATTCTATCATAGCCAGATTGATTATATTGTTTATATTTTTGAAATCCTTTACCTTACTCTCATAGATAATTTCTGTAAAAAATGTTCAAAGTTTAGAAGTGGGTAGTGAAAGTAAACATCTCCACATTCACAAGGTTGGTTTTAGTCTTTTAACCCCTAACTCTCCTTGTTGCAAAACGGTCTAAGTCACAAAATGTGACCTTCCTTTGGATTAAGCTCAAACAATCTCAAGCCAAGCATTATTTAAAAGATTCAACCGTAAGATCTCAAAGTTCACTTGACATTCTTCTCACATACCAAATTTGAACCGTTCATTCTTCCTCATTTGTGAGATTATAATGATCAAAGTTGGCTAAGATTTTCTCCTGCGGGAACCTCCAAACCCGATTTGGGTTTTAAGGAAAGTTAGGGGTTAAGCTAAAAGCTATTGCAAACGCTATGCCTATATGTGGAACTTTCAGAAAGTAAGAGTAAGAATCCTTACTAAAATCAGCAGAAAAGACAGTGCTTGCCATCTTGTTTTTAAAGACGTGGACTGAATTGAACTGTACTCTCCTGGTTCTCTAACATTTTAATGATCTTATCCTTCTATAAATCCTCGAGCCGTCTTCCAAACCAAACCTTACATTTATGCAAAAAATTGTGTTAAAAAATATTAGATTTGACATGATCATGGACATGGAAAATTCATGCAACTTTTCACGAGCAAGTTGCAGCTAAGATTCATGTATTCCTATTAATTCAATGTTGTTTTCGAATTCGTACCTTTTGAGTCAATGACTGACTGTGGAGATTGTGGCAAACAGTGCAGCTGTGTAAAGCTTTAAAGCCAATAACAATGACTCTTTATCGAAAGATCAGCGTGTAAGAAGGTGTTGTTTTTGAAAACTTGTTCAAGTTGTCTATGTCTTTTATTGCATATTTCATTTTTACCGACAAGTGACAACTAACGTTACACTTGTATACCCAAGAGCTGTGATAAATTTAAAGTAAATATAAATATGGTAAATTCAAAATAGGTTTAAATGTATGAATCTATAAATTTTTGAGTGGCTTGGTCACTCATGTAGTGTAAAGTGGATTTGGACTAGGACAAGTTTAACCCCTAAAGGTCTAAGCGTGCCGTGGCGACCAGTAGAATACGGTGTATTTTGGTAGTATTTGGAGTGAATGCACACCTTTAATGGGTTTGAGTTCAAACAAGAAGTTGACATTTGAATTAACCCCTAAAGGCTCTTGATGCAAAATTGTAAAAATGGACATTCCCTTACTTCAGGCCTGAAAACTCTCAATCTAAGAATTATTTGGAAGATCCAACCGTAGGATCTTGAAGTTAACTTAACCTTCCACTCACTTACCAAAATTGAACCGTTGATTCTTCTTCATTTGTGAGATTATAATGGTCAAAGTTGGCTGAATTTTGGACTCTGAAAAGCAGTTTTCGCTTTCCTAGACCTTTAGGGGTTAATGTGGTTCTAGTGAGCTATTACTATTCCAGTTTAGAGTTTCTTGTTGGTAGCAGTTCCTAATTATACGACAGCGTACATACTATCCCGAAGGGACTTTTAAGGGTTAAACTAAGAAGTTTAAAATTAAAATGATTTTAATCTTCTTGGTCATAGCTCTTGGTCCGTAATGTAAAAGGCCCCTTAAAGATCTTAGAATTTTAAACACCAAAAAGACCATATCAAAAACTAGTAATTGATCCACTGTATCTGTTGCATGTACATAGTAAAGCACAAACACAATTTTAAAAATATGCTCAAAGTCTATGTCTAGTGCTCCAAGTCTATGTCTATGTTACCTTCAGCCATATCCATAAATTATCGCTTGGTATATATATATGGTCCCAACGAGTGCGAATGCAGTTAGAAGGCACTTCAACATCCTCATAATCGTAGTTAAAAGATACAACATACTTGTTACTTTTATACTTGGCTTTCTTGATTTTGCCTACCCACCATACATCACCGTAATATACCTCAACGACATCTCCTTTTTTTCGTTTCATTGAAACTTGGTCTTCTCGGCGCTTTTGAGGACGCAAATATTTTGGTTTAACTATTTCAACCAAGTGCCTACTACCAGGTTCGTCACTCTCGAGAATATCCATGTGTTCAACATGCACGCGTGTGATGCTATTGTCGATTTGTAACCTGTCAATCTTCACAATTTTGGTAATAAACCATGCGCCTCTATAACCCACTTCATCCGATCGTAACTCCACAATTTTTCCAATCGTGATCCATGGATACTTAATAGCCGACATTGTTACCAATCGCACTTGCTCAAAGGTAAGCTCAGTATATGCAATATATAAAAGACGAATATACATATTACATATATGCATATATATTTTTAATATGTATTTCTTTTTTATTGAAAAAAATAGCTACCATTTACTTTTAAATCTAGCTTTTCTAATGGTACTCTTTAAAAATAAAAAAAAATATTCTAAAATTAATTGCCATTTATCTATGAAATTATTAAAGGTGAGTGAAAACATGAAGTAAAAAAATTATTCCAGAGTGTGGAATTAAAAGCTATCAAGATTACTCGATACAAGAATGTCCCTATATTTTCAAAGTTCAGCTGGGTTGAATTTAAACGTACTTAAAGATTATTTTTTGCGCTTGTGGATATCCATCATCAGAAGACTCAAAATACTTTAGAAGTAAGAATAATTTGTATGTATCAGAAAGATTCTTGAAACAAATACGGCACATTCCCTGTACTCTTCTGCTAATTAATCTATAGCCCGCATGGATCCCCACAGTCATCAACCTGGTCCCGTAGTCTAGTGGTCAGGACATTGGACTCTGAATCCAGTAACGCGAGTTCAAATCTCGCCGGGACCTCAGGTTTTGCCCCCTACGTCTGTTCCGCAGACATTTTTATGGAGAACAATTCAGAAGCATCCATGTCCTGGAAACAGGATTCTCAAACTAAATCAGATTCACTAGTGCACGATTATTTGACCAAGATACACCCTAAAAAACAGCATAGTGAAGCATATCTTCGTGAAAGTTTAAACAAATGTGTACAGCACTCTCAATCAAATAGCAAGCACCCCTAAAAACGGCACGAAAACGTACGAAATCCAATGTTCTGATACAAGAAAGTTCCTCTTCAATTCATTGACTGATGCAAGTGAGCTGATTCCAAGCATGCGAAATTAGAATATCCAGTGCACGTTTCTCAAACAAGAAAACCACTGAAAGCAAGCTAACACACTGAAGCTTCGTCTTCGGAAAGTCTAGTACGAAACTCTGCAATGAGATACAAGGAAGCTGCTTCTGAACATTCACAAACGAAATCATATCAATCATAGCAAGAATTTCAAACAAGATAAACCATAAAAGCAACACACACTGCAGCTCCGACCTCAAAGAAGTCTTAACAGGTGTGTGGTATAATATAATACAAGGGAGCTACTTCCGAACGTGTGCATACAAATGAAGCATCCAGGGCAAGGCTTTCAAACCATAAGAAATACCTCCGTCTTTCATATGAATGTGTGTGCTACTATGATACAGGGAACCTCCTCTTCGCCATCTCTAGAAGTAGGAATTTCTTACGGTGCTCTTTCAATAAAAGTGAGCTGCTTTTAAAAAAAGCTGAATCTATCCAGAGTACGGATTTCAAACAAGCAAAACCCTAAAACCGACACTACACTGATGTTCCGTCTCCAGTAAAGCCTACAATCTGTGTGATGATACAATTGAAGCTTCACTGCAAGACCTGTAATGATATGATTTCCGATATGTACATATTCGAACATGTGCAAACAACACCCTCAGACGAAGCATCGGGTGCATCGGTTTTTCCCAAACAGGAAAAACCCTAAAAACGATTCCCTGAAGCTCCGTTTAAGAACAATATTAGCACATAGCCATTCTATAATTAGCAGACAAAATCGAATCATCCAGTGCATAAATTTCAAACAAGAAAAACTCGAGGAGCAACACAATCAAGCTTCGTCTTCAAAAACAAATGTGATATGATACAAGGAAGCTCCTCTCCAAGACCTAACGAAACCCTAGGCTTATGATTTCCGAACGGTATACATTGCTTATCTGTTAAGTTACGTTGCTTCCATACATGTGCTCACAACAATCAGATCATCCACTGCACAAATGTGAAACAATAGAACAATAAACTGAATCTTCGACTTCAGAGAGGTTTATAGCATTTCTATGCTATCTTTGTGCAAACTACATTCTCATACAAAATTGTTTCGTCCACTGCACAGAATTCAAACAAGAAAAACTCGGAATACAATACACTGAGGCTGCGTGTCTATACAAACCGTTGATATGATACAAGGAAGCTCCTAACGAAACCCTAGGAGTATACAAATGCAGGATGCCACCGACTACAAATGAGTGTTAGCTCCTCTGCAAACCCTAGGGCTATGATTTTATACAGACAGATGATGGGATGCGCACTGACTAAGATAAGATAATAAGCTCATGCTCATGCTCATGCTTATGCCCATGCTTATGCTTATGCTCATGGGAATGCTCACGGCGTTGTTTGTTGATGTCGTGAAGTGTGCCTTCATCCAGAGCTTCCACGATCTCGTCTTCCTCGATTTGCGACTGCGTGCGAGTATCAGGAAACGCTTTCATAATCATTTCTTTCTTGGCTTTGTTGTCCACTTCTTCCACTAAGATGACGGCGGGGTCCTTGGGAGGCTTGGGCTCCTCTTTGGCCGGATTGAGAATGCCGCCGAACCCGAGCTCCAACACCGCCCAGCCTATCGCAAGCCCTGCTGCTCCTATTATCGCCGCCAACAATACATTACTCTTCCTTTCTTCGTCTTGCCTCGCCATCACAAAATGCTATACTCGGAAAACAACACCCAAAGCTCCCTGATGCTCCGCCTCTTTAAGATACTTTGGACCCCACAAAACGCAAGAATCAAATGCAATTTCTGAGGCTTCGAGAAGCTAAATTCTTGCCTCACTAGAATGCAACTATCGAAGAACAATACCCACAGTTTCTGATACTTCGCCTCTTCAAGGTAATTTGAACCCGCAGAATCAGAAAATGAACCTGGTATTTGCTGAGGCTTTGATTGACACTTTGAGAACCTAAAATTGGACCCCACTGAATCGAAGAACAGGACCCACAATTTCTGAAGCTTCGATTTCGAAGCTCGAATACATGAGCTCGGACATGATGAGAGGTGGCTCATCGTCTTTGAGCCATGTGCCAACTGGCAATATATGCCAGCTGGAATACACAGAGATTGCATGGCGTGTCAGCATCGAAAGGACTACTTCATCCTCACAAAGCTGACTTCTGCTTTTTACATCGAAAAAAAGAGAGAAGAAAACAGGCTTCTGCATCTGAATGAGCAATTTGATACAGCGAAGGTTTTTTTGAATCGCGTTGTGGGTGGTGGTTTGCAAAGGATGAAGCATTCGAAAGTATGAAAACTGCATATTAAGCTATTATCATTCAGGTCCTAATTCTGTGCACATACGCATGAGGGTTACTTCTCTTACAACCACGAGCAGGCCTTTTGTCACAAACATACACAATCACAAACTACTACTGCTACATGAACCCTTGTAGGATACCAAGTAAGAAGAACAATTATGCCAACAAATTTGCATGCAGTAATAGAGAACAGAATGTATGCTGTGCACTCAATGAAAAGAAGGTACAGAAGCCAGCTTGTTAGAGGGGTCACAGACAGTTAAATTGATAATCTGCTCAGGCTTCTCAGATATGTACCTGATTGATTGTCATATCTTTGTCCAAGAAAAGGTTTCCAAGTCTATCTGGAAATGTAATCTTCGCAAGGATACAATGACAGAACAAGAATAGCATGATAGGATCAGAGACAAAAAGGACAGTCAGATAAAATCATCAAACCCCAAGCCTGGTGATTAATTAGAAAAGGTCTCTCAGGTCTGCTGCTGGCAGAGGTGGGTTCCAATGAAAGCTATACTACAAGCTAATACTACAATGGGGGTAAAACTAGAGTGGTACCCTGTCAATGCACTACTCTTCTTCTCTATTTGTACACACTGAATGACATTATCTGCTGGGAGTAGGCCTTTTTTAAGGACGAGAAACCCAAAACCTGCCTGCCAGCACAAAATCCCTATCGAAAGTGGTGGTGGTGTGCACACACCAAGTGATGATACAAGGCGGAAGGCAACATGTTGCCTTCCTGACTACGGTGCTTGGATGATTGATTCTACACCCAAAGAAGAAGATGAAATCACAGCACCGTGTTAATATGCAGGGCTTTTAAAAGAGCAGTAGCCACTTGCTTCACAAGCACTTGTCCACCTGATCGCTCTCCGTCTCGTCTTTCCTCGATCAGCTTCTGCAACCTCGATGGCAAGTTGTGCTCCACTATCAGCTGCTTCGGTCTTGGGTGGTGCTCATACACAGCCTGCATTAACACAAGCTCCAGATATTGAGGTTCCACAAGCATGATTCTGAAGCTTACTGATAAGATGATTCTAAATATAATTAGTGACAGGAGTATTTAACTGAACGAATCGAAGTATAAATGATATAAGTGGTCGGTGATATGTTCACTTACCCTTATCATTTTGAGTAGTAAGAGACGGGCAATGGCCTGATTGTGGTCGAGACGTCCAACAAGGAGAGGCGTCAAGCCTGAGACTGCCAAGGCCGTATTCAAGCGAACAGATTTGCTGCAAAATACAATTTCATTTTCAGAAAAGAAGAAGAAGACGGGTTGGACTGAGAGCAAGTTGTTAAAAAGGAAGACATATCAATGATAGGTGGGGTAATGTAATGTACGTGATCATCTTCAAAAAGGGCTCCAGGATCTGCATGAACGAGTTTCCACTGCAGCAACGGAAGAACTCCACCAGCTTCACCAAGGATTCCGGCTTCAGAAGCAGAGATTCCACCTTCCGCTGATCATTATCATGAGCTAGACAAACCGCAAGGGAGTCTATTGCGGTCACTGCCCAATCCCTATCATCCAGCAGGCTGAGGTAGATATCAAGGCCTTTGTAAGCTCGTAGTTGCTCCCTGCAATCATCCGATAGCATAAGGAATGAAAAACTTGAACGGAAGATAATAGTCCTTGATCTAACTCCAGAAAACTTTGAAAAATAGATGAGGTTACCTGGTATATCGCGATGCGTGAGCCATATCACACAGTAGCGGTAACGCGTACTGCTTAAGAGAAGAACCAGTCAATATGAAGCGCATCAAATGAGGAATAATGCCACTCTCCGCAGCCTGCTCTTGACGACGTTTGTTGATCTTACACAAATTGTGTAAAGAGCTTAGTACCTAGCAAAGGGAAGATGTGTTAGAGATGGTAGTTACGTCGGATACTGAACTTGAACTTGTCTGGAGAAGTGGTAACTTTGATAACCATCCAAAAGACAAGAAAGATCGAAAGAGATAGTCACCTCGTTTTGTATCATGTCCACATACAAACCCTCTTGCTGCTCTAGGAAAGGCACGAGATGCTTGATTGCATCAGCTCGTTGCAAGGGCTCAAGAGTGTTGGGCTCTTGTGATAGTTGGTTGATGCACCTTAATATCTGACCACACAGAAACCAAGTTGTTGATCCTTGCAGAAGCAATTCAAACCAAAACAGACTATTGACTAACATGAAGCTGCAGTCAGTACTTTCCTTAACAATAGAAACGAACGTGTTGATTGAGGTGCCTAACCAACAGAAACGAAGTGAACTGCTCATCATTAGCAGACCACATGAGAATAGGTCCATTACAGACACGGAATGTTTCATACCTTGACAAGAATAGGTGCCTCCAGTTTATTCAGCATCTGAAACAGCCGGATTAAAAGGTGAAGGCTGCACATGTGCAACTTAACAACAGAGTCCCCCGCAGAAAACTCTACAAGTAAGTCGCACACTTTTGTGGAGTATTCGCGTGCCTCATCGGGATTCAGTGTGGATTGAGTGCGAGCAAGCAGACCCGAGGAGGTGGTACTCCCCAGCCGGGGGTTCGGGTAGCCAGTCGCTGAAAGCGTACTTGATGCCGTTTGCGAGGTAAGGGCAGATACATTCGTAGAAGGTTCACCCTACAAATTACAAGACCCACATTCCATCAAATGGTGTTTGTACCGCCCAAGAAACACTCTTTTGCAGCTTTACGAGTCACACATGTTCATAGATAAATACGCAACGTAAACAACCACAGAAATTGTAAGAGAAGGGTAGCATCTTGCTACGGATGAGCTCATAAATTTGATTCAAATTCGAATGGAAAAGTAAGATCCTCACTAATTCATAAAGGCACATACCGCATTCCAAAATCCTTGAATGTCAAGTTTCCCAGAGGGAGAAGGTGAGAGCCTCCCAGGATTCCTACTAATTTTTGGAGGAAGTCCAACTACTTCTTGGCCGGCATTCTCCCTCTCCAAGTCTGAATCAAGAAAGCAAGAACAGATTGAAGCCTGAGCCAAAATTCTAGAGTGATTGATAACTCAAACCAGGGTGAGCTTGAGGAGACTAGCACCTGCAGTGTACGAGTCGAAGCTTCCGTTTCTCCGCGTATGATGTAGGAGAGGCAAAGCACTCTCACTTCTGTCGGAGGGGTTTCTTACATGATCGGGTCGTCCTGGAACGACCTTAGAACCAGAGTCTTTATCCACCAATAGATTGAAGAAGGATGCCTGCAAGCACACAGTTCAGTAAATAGGAAAAACAAAACATGATAAAGGTTTGGGATTGCTAGAATAGAAACCTGGGATGGCGGATCAGCAGGTGGATTTCCGTTGCGATTGCCTCCATCAAACATGGCCCAGGAATCATCAGCAGATAGAAGAGGTCTGGTCGAGTCTCCGATTGCGCGAGCATCCTCTTCTTTTCCAAATCGAGCCTGTTCTGCTAACCAGGTATTTGTGTTGTCGTAGTGATGCAGAAATGGATTTGTCGTCGCTGCAGGTTGTCTCCAGTAGTCTACCGCAGCAGCTTTTGGTTGGTCGAAATGGCCTGAATGAGCCCGTGTAGGCTGCTCTACTTGGCCTGGTAGGTGTCTCAAGTAGTCTGGAAGACCAGTAGACTTATGTGGTTGGCCAGGTTGTAACCTTGACATCTCAATATCATGAGGGCCTGTCGCCTCTGTGTGGATGGCTCTTGTCACTTTTGATGCGTCCAATTGCCCCGAGAATGGACGGAACGGTTCAACAATGTTCACTCTCGAGTGACTCTCAAGAGGCCCTGACTGAGCTTTTATATTCTGTCTTTCTAGAGGCCCTGTCACAAATCATTGAATGAATAGCATCATTGAAAAATTAGAACAGAAGAAAATGCCTGTATAATTTTAGTGCTCGACATGGACAAGAATGTAGGTGGCACAAGAATGTAACTTATACCTGACAGCTTGTTTGGAGGGTTGAGAACTTGAGAATTTTCTGTTGTGATTGTAGTGGCAGTTGGAGCCCCTGCTTGTACTCCAGCCCTTGCAGCTTCGTTGAGATTATGGAGAGTGTTCACTAGCCGAACAAGCACTGCACTTTTTGCAAAAAGACGGCAGAAGTCATTCTTCGACGTGGGTCCGTGTAATTCAAATACCTGCCACATCGCATCGATAGCCATGTGCACCATCTCTCTGCACCCAGTTCCATCAACGCATCAGAACATGAACTGGATCTATAAACTAACAGAAGTGAATCGCCACGACCAAGAATTCAAGAATTCACTCTAGTACATCTTGACTTACTTAAATTTTAGAACTGGTACAATAGTCAGTGGAATAGATACCACGTTAACTATATGACCACTTTTACCAGCCCAACGCTGAGGACAACAATGACGAGTAGTTATACGAGTCCGCCAAATGGCAAGTGAGACTGCTTGTCTCTTGTTTATGCAGCTAAAAAGGCTTGATAGCTAACCCTACTCGTTAAACAATGAAACAGACAAGGGTATCACAAACATCCATATCATCAAAGAAAGAGGGGTGTCTGATCACAGCACCTATAATTCGAATAATCGGGCTCCAGGAAGCCTACTAACACAGGAAGGCCCCGACAAGCTATGAACATCTGCAAAGTCGTAGGACTGCATCAAGTAACAAAGGTTAGAAATAGAACTTTGCTTTGCAGTTGTACAAATTCTTTCTTAGCATGGGCCGTACTTGCCCTATCTATTGCAGCTCGGCTATGCACAGGCACTTGATCATTAAAAGATGCTAATTGCAAAATAAAGACAGCTAGGCGTGGATACTGACCTTGTTTGACAGAGTTGTCTCACAAAATACCCAACCTCCATTCGAATATCCCGTGCGTACTCTGTACTAGCAAATTTCGTAACCAGGGGTATCTGTCACCAAAGAAAAAGGAACTCGTGAGTACGAAGAATTGCAAGAGTGATTCGCTATAAAGCATCAGTTAACATTTTACTATTATTTCTTCATGTGTACCAAAGCAGCCAGAAGAAGACAAGGATTGCTCTGTGAACTTACCAGGCCAATTAGGCAGGCATTTTCTTGAAGGTCAGAATTGTCTTGTATGACGTGGTTCAAAAGTCTCAAGACTTGATGTAAGACCTGTTTAATGTCAACCCAAGGATTTCAGCATTCTCAGAAGTAAATACGGCAAAAAGAGGAAGTGAAGAGGTCGGATGACATGTCCAGGTTCCTTACTCTATGACTGCTAGTGTCGAGCATATCCATCAAAGGGATGAGACCATGGCGGCTGATGAGACGTGACTTCTGATTTGGAAACTCGCGAAGGATGAAAACTAGCCTCTGGCAGGATGAAATCACAAGCTCTTCATGATTTTCAAGCTTGACCATCCCCATATACCTGGTAAATTCTGAGGACTGATATTCCAACAGACATTACAAACTCGTGTCAAAGAATGTCCCGCGCATTGACGGAAGAAGAGTTGAGGAGTTGAATCATACATTAAACATTACGTTACTATTTCAGAAGGTGACATACCTGCTTGGAAAAATATTCCCGAGCTTGTGCATTGGTCTCAAAGCCCTGGAAAACCGCAATTGTGTACTAGCTTAGAAACACGAAGACACAGACAATGCTTGTTCACCCTCCCCACACAGTCTGTTTTCTTCCTTCCCAGAAGGGGATTGTGGAAGGATCCTGAACCTGAAATCGGCAATTGTTCATGCTAGACTAACTGGATGAGGGTTGTACCAATTCAATAATGTCGAACTCGTTCTCATCACCAGCAACGAGAGGTCTGAAGGAGTCTGAGCGACTTTTTGTCCTGATCTCTGACTTCAATCGTACTTGTTTTTGAGAAACCTGAGATTTTAGCTTGGCTCTAGGTGCAACTGGAATATGGCTCCCTGGAGGAGGAAGATTTGTTCGAGCAGAGGTCGAGGGTTCTTCTCCACGATTTCGCGTATCGTCCAGAAAACCATCCATCAGTCCGTCCAAGGAGAGATCCTTGAACTTACTAATAGGAGCTCCACCATCTGAGGTCGGCTTCAACCCCTGGCATATGAGCAGCAGCAGAAAGATAAAGGCCCTTGTTGATTGAAACACAGGACATACATCACAGTGATACAAGTGATGAAATAGAACATCATGCCTTCCTAGGTAATTCCAGCTATTACAATTAAGACAGATTGCTGCACTACTCACCACATTCATCACATGTACAATGAACACGAAGAAGGAAACGAACATGTAAGTAAAAATTTGTACCTCTGAATCAAAAAGTGTTCCATTCGAATCCACTTGAGACGCAATGCCCTGTTTTTTGCCCTCTAATAAATCATTCTCCACATCAAGATGATTTGAGCCCATATGCAACTTTCCAGATGCAGATCTAACTCCATTCCCTATCCAGCGCTCATGCATGTCCCCCGGTGAGTGATCACCCACGAGTTCTGCATGACCGTTCATCTCAAGTTCACTGCTGATTTCTTGTCTGGAAGAAACAGAATCGGGAGATTCGGCTTGAGCCAGAACAGAGCCTCCAATTGAGTGCAAGTTTGTGAGCGAAACTAGCTTCGTTTGTGAGCTTGCATCGTTCCCAACAGGCTCAGATTGACGTGAGTTCTCAGTGCCGGACAACCTTTGAAGATGTGAGACAGCATGACGAGGTATTCGTATGGGAGCCCGGCGACCCATGCTGTTGCTCAGACTACTGCTTGCACCACTTGCTTCATTACTCATCGTCGACGAATTGGCCTTCAAGTCATCGTCCTGAATACATACATTGTCAGTCACCAAGCTGCTAAAAGAAACAGATAGAAAGTCATCCGATAATAGTCTAAGATTATTAAGTCACCATTATCAAGATTAGTAAGATACAACCCATAATCTCATTACTTGATGAATACCTGATGATACAATTCAATGGAAAAATCTACTACTTAGTACACACTATAACCAACACACTTCCGCTAAACTAGGAGGCAACCACAAAATTCCAGATACAGACAAGATCATGATACTTACCGAGCCCGACTCAAAGGGGTCTCTCATGATCAGGGGTTCCTCTTGACTTGCAGCAGGGTCCTGCTTCTTCTGGTCCTCAATGGTTCTTTCCACAACAGATGCCACAGCTTGTGGGATATGGCTGCACCCGAATGATAAAAACCAATAAGTTCTTCTGTCCCACCTCCATTTGATCATACAGGAGCAGACTTCCTAACTCTGAACCTAAAACATGACCACTGAACCATAGGAAAAAGATACTGACCACCGTGTTCACAAGCGTTTTCTTCACCCACCGAGCTACTTGTATATTGCCTTAAGTGTATAAGTGTAAAGTGGTATACAGAGACTTGAAATCCCTTCTACTGAACATACTTGTGGAGAGACCTTTCCAGAATTCACTATTTTTCATCATAGGCCATCTTGAAGTAAATGGGCTATAGGTTCACCATAGAGTTATGATTCCAACAACGAAGACTCATGCCTCAACACTCCGGCTGCGGTCAACCTTGACAGATGACTTCATCTCAGCTTACTCTTACCTGTTCAGTGTGCTTTCCGAATTTCGTTTACAGCTGCGGATCCATGGATGATTCAACAGAGTTTTTGCATCTGGCCGTAACTTAGCATCCTGTTGAAGAAATTAAGTCATTTTCAATGCCATAACAGAGACTAAAACGAATGGATGAAACAATTGAGATGTTCTCTATCTAATTGTTTGCCTACAATACTCTCTCAGAACCATGCCCTCGTGCGTTCAACTCAACAAAAGGATTGAAGATCCAAACCTTCTGAAAGCACTTCAATAAGAAATCCGTGATTGGTTCCGACACATGCTCAGGTAATGGAGGGCGTGCATCCTGCTTTCACAAGTTAACGATCCCAGGAAATAGCTTAGTACCATGCTGACAATCAAAACTCTTCGAAAAGAATCCCTCAACAATACATGAAAGCTTGGAAAATTTGATGGCTCAATTAGATCGCTAACGAATTAGCTATACAACGTTAGGAGCCTGAGATGTTTGGTTAAGATGGGCGAAACATCTGGACACCATTCGAATGTTTGAGGAATGAGATGTAACCTGAACAATACGGTAAAGAGCTGGCATGGGTTGCAGCTCATAATAAGGAGGTATGCAAGTTAAGAGCTCAATCACTGTGCAGCCAACACTCCATATGTCTGATGCTGCACTTACTCCCGACATTTCAATCACCTGAAAACACGACACACATCCATCACTAATCAAGTTAGTCCAGCATGGCACACCATTTTGCTTCGTACGCAAAAGTATCCATCTAGCACCAAAAACAAGCCTATGCCACACTTCCAGAATATGGATAATATAGCTAAATTACAACCAAATATTCAAGTATAACCCTGTAGAGCTTTGAACACTTGCACAACTTCTACGAAACTTGGAGGGAACAATGTCATTAGGAACAGAGTATCTGCTCAACGTGGAACTGGAGCAAAAGCCCCAACAATCCCAAGCTCAGTGTCGACATTCAAGGAAAGAAGGTGCTGTGAGGCTAGGAAAAGTTCGTTCACAATGAGCACATAATAACAAAACAAGCTTAAGAAAATGTTCAGAAAAGAGACCTCGGGAGCCATCCAATAAGGTGTTCCAACAACTGAATGCGTATTCATGTCCGCTTCTGTCAGCTTGGTTGCGACTCCAAAATCAGCCAGCTTCACCAACCCCTGATTGCACACGCCAGAGTTAGGTTTGTGATGTCACGAGCAGCAACTCCATATTAGTCTATGAAATCTGCAAACTGCAGTGACTGGAGACAACCTACCTCTTTTGTAGTGAGAATGTTAGCGCCCTTGATATCTCTGTGGATAACTCCCTGTTCGTGCAGATAAACCAGTCCTTCCAGAACCTACAAAGCATAGATTATACTTAGAAAGCTTGCCAGAATATGTATAACATCCTCCATACATTCCACCTTTGCATGGCCAAACAGACAAGTTCTACGATGGTATGAGTAAATCAGATATGATGTAGGCAGAGTTCTGAACCTGGGCAATGTAGAAAGCAACCAACGATTCTGGAAACGCCCCAAACTTGCTGGGCTTGATAATGCTTGCCAGAGATCCATTTTCCACGAACCTGGAAACCGACAATAGTCAATTACCAGCCCCTGGTACTCTTCCAATTTCGTAACCGCAAAGGTACCAGAAAACGATAAAAAAAGCAAGCCAAAGCAATAAACTTACTCCAGGATAATGTACAGATGCGTTTTGGTCTTGAAGGACCCTTGATACTTGACAATGTTCCTATGATTCAGATTCTGCTAACAAAGAGGCCAAGAGACATGATTGTCAACATCGCCCAGAAGAACTGAACCAAAATCTATCGAATAGCAATAGAACTCTGCCATGCATTTCTTTCAGAAGAATTAAGCTAAGTAGAACAACTATAGCATAACGGATATAAGCGTAACAGTACACATTCAATACGGGATCAAGTAGAATACCTTAAGAAGGTCAATCTCTGACTGCAACAATTCCCAGTGCAGCCCACAAAAAACTCATGCGTTAGCTAAAAGTTGTGGTATATACATGAAAGAAGTTGCCGATCACTATGAAGCCAAGTGCCAAGAAAAACAGCGATATCAAAGAAGAAGTATTGAATCAATCGACTTCTCGTTGCACCAAGATTAAATCTTAGGCGTAGACTAACTTCCCTTAGGCATGAGATGAAGAAAATGGATGCAAAACGCACCATAATGCTGGCCAGATCTTCAGAGGGAATGTTCTCCAGCGAAACCTGTTTGATCGCCACGAAGTCCCCATTCTCAAGATCCAGTCCCTTATACACGCGTCCATATGCACCTTTGCCGATTTCATCTCCCAGCAACTGCCAACCATTTCAAAACATCAAATCCCTGTAAACAAGTAGGAGACTAAGCTAACACCAGAACCAAGTACTCATTGACAACTCTCTCGTAAATCCAAAATCTTCCGATGCCAATACCACATTAAGCTGCTGATTATCCTCATCCAGACAAGAGCAACTCCCGATGAGCTTATCAAATAGTTTCTAGGAAAACTCATACTCGGTCACAATCCTCTACACCAGTGAACTTTCGATGGTAGCTCCTGACAGAGCATTGAAGTATGAATTGGTACATCGAGCTATACCAGGAAATTCAGAACGATAAGCCTATTCCATTCGGTATGCGATGAAAAATGGATTGGGGAAGGAGGACGGACTTACATATTTATCGTTCAGGGTTTTGGATTTGTGAAAATGGGAGCCTCCATGACGAGACATGATGACAAGAAGAAGATCTCAGTAACAACAACAACGAAGGCCCGCGTCCGGCCTGCTGCTCCCTCAAGTAACAAGGTTGCGCAGCCCTCATTGTGCCTGCACAAGGCCGACCTCCTTCAAATGCACGCCACCACGCATGAGGCACCACCAGACTGCGGCCTGCCCCAATGCCCCATTGTCAACCCATTCTGCCACCATCGGTACCTCTACTCTCGCTACTCGAACACCAATTTCATAGCCTACTCTCCCTCCAAACTCACTCACTCGATCAATTTCATTAAAAATTCCCACTGCCTTCTATTCCGGAACCACTGATTACTCCAACTGGTCGCTTCACAACTTACAGATCTGCTCACTAGGTCTCACATATGTAACTTGAATAAGCTCCACACTGCAACTCAAAATGCCATCAATTCCAGCAACCAAACCCTAATCTCGCGATAGTTCGTAAAACCACGAAGCAGTCCTCTATTGTCCTGGATTCCTTTCAAGTACGCCAAGCTCGTTGAAAAACTAGCTCAGATTGTAATCACGGATCTGCTTCCTAATCTCCACACTGGAACTCTAACCTAATGCACTCGATCGAAATCCTTCTGCTAATTCGAGCAACCAAACCCTAATCCGGCAGAATGAGAGAAAAAACACGGCCGCCGATCTCCTCCAATATCTGGCATCCCTTCAAGTGGCAGAAAGAAAGAAACCAGCTTCACTTTCCCGGAAAGTCTTATATCCACAGATCTGCTTCCTAATTTCGACAAACGCGAGTAATGTCCACACTGCAACTTTGATCAAAATCAGTCGTGAGAATTGGAGCAGCGAAACCCTAATCCGGCTGAATGGGCGGAATCACGGCCGCCAACGATCAATGCCCTGCGCTAGCGAGACTTTCAAGGGGCAGATTCAGCAAGTGGGCGGAAGGTGCCAGTGATCTAGTGAGTGAGAGAGTTGGGCAAAGAGAGCAATTGAGCTCGCGAACGAGGGATCGACAGGGATGTGAGCAGTTGGAGAGTGTGGCGAGCAGAGCAAGGAGCGGCAGATCTGGCGACTACAGGGCAACAACCCAAAAAACCAGAAGCTGAAAATGCGCAGGCAATGAGAACGAGCCCACCATCAGAAAATGCCAACCCGCAACAGCTGCACTGCAGCACGGGAACAGATCAGTGTTGGTGGCTCCTGCCGCCGGCACTCGGGAACTGTTCCCCTCTCCTGCTCCTTTCGAGTTCCCCTTGCCTCCTGTTGCCGTCTCTTGGAACTATCTTACAAGAGTGTGGACCGTTTGCAACTCGGCTAAGAAATTAGACATGTAACGTTTCAGAACTTGCCTTGTGCTACGAACAAAAAATGTTGAGAGTGAAGAGCAAGGAGCCGAGTCGAGCGAAGAGCAACGATCCAAGTCGAGCAAATACATAAGCAGATAGAGTAGAGAGCAGAAAAAAGAGCAAAGCGGATTCGAGAAAAGAGTATAGAGCGGAATCAAGCAAAGAGGGAAGTCATGTGTAGAAATGTGACGGCGGCTCGATATATATAAAAACATACGATCCAATATACAATGTATATACATAAGGTAATGTCCAATTTTCTTATACAATTTCTAAGATACGGTTTTTCATATATGGTAATAAGGTAAAAAAATTACATATCATTTTATACAATACACACATAATAAAATCTTTTGTATACAATCTCTTGTTTAGTGTTGCAACATATAATATATTGTCAACATTTAGTATTGTACAATTGGCATATAGCAACACAAAATACGTGTGCGTGCAATCAACTTTGTTGATAGTATCCCCACTTGTTTAAAGATTTGTGTTGCTATGATTAACAAATTGTGCGTAGCCTAAATCTTATATTTGGTTCCATCTAAATAATTTTTAATCAAACTTTGATTTTAGAAGTTCAAATTAGATTGAAGTTAATTTCATGTTAATTCCAAATAAACGTTGGAAGTAATATATGATTAATATAGTTTATGGATCTCATATAAAAAACTTCCAGCTTGTTTTTTGCTCAAAATTTTAAAAGAATACTTGTGAAATATAGTAGTCTACAGGACCTTATTCTTCAAGGATAGTTTTATGATGTATTCACCTAGTTATAGACTAAGGGGAGTCCAGAAGCTCCACATCGAGGGATCTCCCGTTGGCCATGGCGAGACACTTTGTGAAAACTTATATGTGATTTGGAAGATACAAAGAGAATCTAAAGATACTTAGATATCTCGCAAAAAAAATTCAATTTGTATCAAATTCATTTCACGAAATTGAAGTGTCCATTTCAGCCCAAAATTCCCAAATGAGTCTAGATTTAGTTAAATTAGTTATGCCATTTTTTTATCCACATTAGTTTTAATCACCAAATTAGATTTATACGGTTATGTTTTTTGAAATAGTAAGTGTTATTTTTACAATTAATCAAAGTGTGTCAAACTTTGAAAATCATTAGAGAATACACTTTCTATTATTAGTAGCTGAAAATTGATATGATTGGCCAAAATAACATATTATATGATATTATAAGGAAAGACCCTAACCTAAGAGAAACACTATAAGTTTCCCAAAATAGTAAGATTTCCAACAATAAGGGAACCTTGCTCTATTTGTGTTTGAAGGCTTATTGTGAACAATTTATGAATCCAAACGAGGTAGTGGAAGTCGGATGTGGTTCTCAACTGACCAAACTTCTCAAAATTAGAAATCTTATCTAAGTGTGCTATAGCTCTTCAAAATTTGGGATCCACCATAAAATGGTAGATTGGGCTCTTAGGGGTTGATGTAATAATGTTGTTCATCTATCTCTAACCACCACTTTCTAACTATCTCCCTCTAAACTTGATTATATAACTTTTAGTTTAACTTTCAATTAGCTTCTCAATGAGTTTATATTTACAACTTGTAGAACAATATACAATTAGCTCTTAAATCACTTCATGTTAAATTGATATTAACTTCAAAGTAACTAAAACAATTTATTACAAAGAATATTTAGTTATTGATTCCACATTGTGAAGTCTTACCAACTTGCATTGCTAGGAGAAACAAGAAACTAAAGTGTCATCATGAATATTCAATGCGTATTACTTTGGTCTATTAAAGGGTAATGTAGTTATATTTTGATTCGAGTCAATATAAATATAACAAATTTTATCTTTGTTATCATTAAATATATCATCTTATAAATGTGGCTTATAATAGGGCTAGACATACACAAGTAATAAGTCAATTTGACTTTCTACTTGCTTCTGTTAAAATGACGTTGTTTGTTAAAATGACATGTTTTGGGTGCTCAAAATGAAACAAATAACATTGGTTTCTATAAATTTTTGACATCGAAGGGCAGATATTTGTGAATTGGTGTTTAACAACAATAATATTTTTGAACGAACATTCAAGAATTATTTGTCCTTTGTTGTCAACAAATTCTGAACGGTCGTTCAAAACAACAATGTTTCGATTTTGGGCTTTAACCCCTTTTTAAGAATCAAATACCATCAAAATGTGTGATATCATAGAAGTTTGGTAACATTACAAAAATCAATTGACATTACGGAGGTCATATGTGATATTTAAAAATGTGTTATTTTTTAGGCATAACTGAATATGCCCCTAAATTGGCACGTTTTAAAACGCGGCCAAACTGACAAGTTTTAGAACAAGGCCAAAATAGCACGTGAAATGGTGTCATATTTAAAGATATTTGGGGTTCTAATCATAGCAACCATTAAGTTTTGTTTAATTCATAATACTATTAAAGTTTCAATGACATAAATTCTTTTGATAAATACTTGTTTAAGTATATGAATCAATAATAATCCTACTAATATGTAAACTCACATCCACTACTATAAGTAGTGAGGGGGGGTAGATTTTACAGCGATTTTTGTCAAATATTCCTCATGTAAAGCAAGATAATGGATTAATGGTACATGCTCTATCAACATTGTTAGCAAAATAAACAATTTTATTTATAATTTCATAATTTGAGGTTAAAAGCCTTACAAAGCAAGTATAAGGACATTGCTTCACTTAAGAAATGTTAATATGAAATATAAAAATATTCTCTCTCATAATAATGACATATGGTTTATTTATCTCAACATGCTCTACAATACAAATTTTCAAATAAACTAGTGTACAAGTCATGTATATTGCCACATGAGTTTCAATCAAAAATATGAATCTACAACACATCAATCCCTAAGGGTGAAAGGATATATTAACCCCTACCTATCCTTACAAGCCATATAGGTTTTTTGTTCTTTCCAGCTCGCTAGATGAAGGTGTAAAAATCAATATTTTTGCCTAAGATTTTTAGATGGTATTTCCTTTAAACCCCAATTCTGTTAAAATGGCATTATTCCGGTAAAATGGCACACCTCAACTTTCTAAACTGTAGTTCAAAAACCGTGTGATATAGCAGAATTGTAAGGTGATATTAGGGAAAATGAGTGACAATGTACATAAAGAAGTGATATTACAAAAAAATTGTGATATTACAGAATATACCATTTTATATGAGCACAAATGTAGGATCTAGTGTGACAAAATGGCACATGGCATAGTGCCATTTTAACGGAATTGGGTTTTTATCAAAAGGTGTGTAAAGAGAAAATTGTAATTTCCATTTTCAATTTTAGAGTTTCGTTACGCAAATTAAGCGTTCACAACCTAGGCGCACAGAAGAGAGCTTTTTATTTTGAAGATTGTTTTGAGAAAAATTATTGTAAAATGTTCATAAAACATTCATACCCATATTTCCAAGTGACTCAAGTCATAAATTTCTCAAGTTTTACAAGAAAACTTTCAAAAGCAAGCTTCGAAGTTTTGGAAAATTCAGAATAAAAATTTTGCACAAATTTTGGACGTTATGGTCTTGCAAATTGTAAACATCTAGTGGTCATTTTTTAGATAATTTACTGAAAATAGGCTTATTTATAAGATCTCATGGTTGAAATTCTAAAAAGATTTAGAAAATGTGATTCGCACTCCTAGGAGAGCATGTAGGTAGAAAATCTTAGTTTAAAGGTTACAAGCTCCAAAAACACACAAATAAACTTAAAGTTTAACTTCCATCTTTCCCTCAAAATGAGCAAGACACTTCTACATTTTTCAAGTTTATTTAAAGATGGTGTGTAAATTGTAACTGTGGGATGTTATTGGGTACTAAGATAAAAATTTCCACTAACAATTATCAAATTTTCTCATGAAAAGAATTAGAAGTTTCACTCTTATGATAAAAACAAAGCACTAAACCAAGAAATTCGTGAAGTGAACTTTTAGCAAACACTACAATCATATTCTATGCCCAAATCCCAAGCCCTCTTTAGAATAAAGAGAAAATAGGGTTACCCACTACTCCACAAAGTCTTATAACCAATTATTTATACACAAACATCCATGTGGCTTGCAATCACCAAAGGTACTCAAAAACTTGTAACCTTGAAGTAAAATTTGAAATTGAATACAAGGAGTTTGGCAATGTCAACCAATTGGATTAGACCTTTAGGAGTGAGTCTCATTTTAAAGATCCAATCCAATCGGTTGATGCAATCCGATCCAATTGGAAGAAATTTTTTCTATTTGTCTTTGGAGGCTTCTAGAAAAATACATACAAGGCTAAATGTAAATATGTCTAGTGGGTATAAAACTCTACATACAAAATACCCAAAATAAATTTGGTATATAAAGAATAGCTATAAATAGTCTACTAAGGCCTTTGAAATTTGAAAAGTACAACAATATTGCCTATTGGGTCTTTAGGGGTTGACACTAGCACTCTCCTTCAAAACTTTTTATTCTTGAAATCAATAAACAAATAAAAATCTCCAATATATGTATAGATTGTAATATTCATGTACGCTTAATGGCCTCAAAATTTACTATCAAAGTCCTTTTCACATTAAAAGTGACAAGAGTTATGCTTATTTGTTGATTGTTTTTAGTGTTTTTAATTAAAGTGTGTACCAAAACATGTTGAGGTTACAAATTGTTTTTTTTTATTCTTTTTTGAACAATTTGACTTTGTTCTCATTAACTAGTAAGGTCCTCCTTGTCCCAACGCAATACATTTTTATTTGGTGCTTTTCAAAAGGTATTCCATGTTCCTAGTTCCCTTGTTCCATGTGTTCGTAAAATATTATAGCATGTCTTCTGTACCCCCTCCTAGTTTCATCTACTCCATTTTTTCGTTCCTGGTTCCACATCCTGCAATTTCTACTGCCAATTCTCATTCTTTATTCTCGGTTTCTCATCTCATGTATCCCTTGTTCTCTTTCTTCCCGTTCACTCGTTTGCCCCTACCATTTTCATGTTCCTCATTCCTTGTCCTCTTGTCTCCTTTTTATTTTATTAAAATCTAAAGAACTCTAAATGACAATCAAAGACTACTCACATGATCTTTTTAAAAATCTCCATGCCGTGTATGTACGATCAAATGATAATGACCATGACCATGTTTGTATGTATGGATTGCCAAGGACAGGCCAACATACACTATTCTTCTGTATATAGAGATAATTGTCTCATTGATGTCCATATGATCAAATTGTTTGAATAGGTATTGTCATCTAAAAAATTGTATATATATATATATGAAAGAAATGGGTATCCGTTTGGCGATCCTTCCTACCTGCCAACCTATGAACTCACCAACCTCCCAGCGTACCTACATTTGTTTAATTTTTGAACTATGAAAAAAGAATAAATAAATTTAAAAAATGGGCATATTTAAAATTAATAAACATAATATTGTGTGAAGAAATGGAAGACATGGGATTTAAAATTTTAAAAAAAAACCATACAAAGAGCTACCCTGTCGAGGCAACGGGGTATATATATGTGTGTGTGTGTAGAGTGAGCAATTTTGGTTTCGATTGGTTTTCATCCAAATTATTTGACCTTCGGGCAATGGTAAGCTTGGAGTATCACTTTTTGGACACACTAATTAGGTTATTTTTATTGAAAGTCTCCAAAGTTTGTCTAATTTGTCCATTTTAATCAAGTAAAAAGACCCTAAAATGGAAAATAAAATATCATGCACCTCAATGAAACCAAAGTATATGCCTATAGAGTTTCTCTTAGATTTTATTTTTATTATTTTTTTTTTTTTTTTTTTTGGATCCATTCATAGATGAGGGAAAAAATGCTGAATTTGGGGATTTGCAGGCATTATAGTGCACAATGAATTATAATTTTAAAATAATTGATTATAACTTTTCTATAATTAAATAAATTATTCTGTATTCTATACAAGAAGATGTAGGTCATATTCAAAAAATTTATTAAAATAAAAATGGTTGATATTCCATTTGCTTGATTCTATGGATTTTAGGTTATTGGGACATGACTTATTTTTTCAACTAAAAAATCAAATAAAATTACTTCAATTTTTTTTTTTAAATCTAATTTCTTTTCTTGATACATTATAAGTATAGACAACTAAAACCACATCTAATGAAGTCTTATTGTATTACAGTTCAGAAATGGATATGTTTGACACACCAGCATAGAGTACAATTGTTTATGGGACAACCTTTTTGGGTACCCCAACCGGACCATCACCCCTTCGCGTGGCATACAAGATATGCATAGTGTGTTTTGAGAGTGGCAATTTGTTCGATGTTCTTGGGGTATAAGACATGGGTAACTAACCATGATCATGAGTTGATTTATGGTTGCGTGTGAGACTTTAGAGATAAGTTGTCAATTAACATTGATGCTAAGTTGAATCGTTGTAACGTGTTAAATGAGGAGAAGCCAAACTTTACCAAAAAATATTCAAAAAAGGCAGCTAACGGGGCTATATACACGACATGAAGAGTTTTAAAGATTTTGAAGAGTTTCCGTAAGTGGTATTTTATTGTTATGAAGAGTTTATTAAATCCTAATAAATAATATAAGAACAAGTCTAAGGGACAAGGAATATGGAACAATGAAAATTGGAGCAAGGAAGGAGTGAACGGAAGATCAAGGGATTATTTGAGAAACAAAAGATAGGAACTAGGAACGGAGGCTCGGATTGATGAACAAATAATGAGAATTAGGAAGGAATGATGAGAAAGAGGAATGAATGATGAGAACGAGGAACGGATGATGATAACTAGGAATGAATGATGGGAACTAGGAACGAATGATGAAAACTAAGAAGGGGAATCGGGGGATGGGGAATCGGGAACAAATGATAGAAACTAAGAAGGGGAGTTGGGGGACGGAGAACCGGGGACATAAGATGGAAACCAAGAAGACGATTTTGGAGACAAAGAACCATTTGCAAGAAAACCGATAATCGGGTTCCAAAAGAGAAGATGTGGTACGGGAAACGAGAGAATGGAGGACATACTATAAATCATAAAAAGGAGGGAGAAGTGAGAAGAAAGGAACAAAGGACATACTATAAAAGTTAACCCCTAAACATCCTTGGGGTATTTTTAACCAAAAACTCATTTTCAATAAAGTGATATAAATGATAATAAAGATAAGCTATTCAGATCTCAACCATACAAACTTGTAATAGACTTGTAGTAGATCATGTGGACCAAAACTTGACTCATGGGACCTCATAGATTGCGAGATTATAACTTATTAGTGCGCAAAACAGGCTACAAAATACCATCATTTCCACTTTGAAGTGAAAATACTACCAACATGAAATTTGCAATCAAAAAATCAACAACTAGAAAGTTGTTCATTTTCATCTCAAAGACACTCGTGTACCAAAAAAATTCATCGAAAAATAATCTTGGCTTAAATAGTAGCCTTGTAGTCGTGAAAACTGCCAAAAATTTTACAAAGGAAAAATAGTCCAAAACTAGACCCCTCGCACTCAGATCCATACTTTTTCTTCAATATATCCTTGATTGGGTGAAAGTTTCTACCACTAAAAATAGAATACAATTGGAATCCACCCCCAAAAAAAAAGTCAAAATCTAACGGTGGATGAAGGAGATCTAGCTCTTCAAAAATCATCCATTTTTTCACTTATTTCATCGTAGAAACATCATTGCAAAGCCAATACCAAAGTTATCTAGATCAAAAAACTTCCAACTACAAAGTTGTTGGGATGCATCTAAATATCAAACGTGTGAAAAAGATTCATGAAAAACTATTTTAGATTTCACATAATTGGCTTGCAATGGTAAAACATGCCAAATGTTTGAAAACCCAAAAACAAAAGTTGCCTTCATTTAAATCCATGCCATTTATTCATACTTTATTTTATGAGTCTGCAATTTTTACCACATAACTAGACTTGATTTGTGATCTAACCCAAGTGATTTCGTCAAAAACGGAATTTGGATGAAGAAGTTATGGCTCTTCAAAGTTTCTGCCCTTCATCCAAAATGTCGTTTTTCGACACTAGGGACGTTTAGGGGTTAAAGAATAGGAGGAGCATCGACGAGTGAATCGGGGATAGGGGGTAGTTTTCGACGAGCACAAATAAAGAGTTCATCCATCAGGACGAGAGGGACTTTATTCACAAATTAATCTATTTTTTATTTTTTATTTTTTATTTTATTTTATTTTTTTGCGTGTCTGGATGACATGAGTATGTACTAGTGAGTTATAATCAACAATGTTTTGGGGTAAGAATACAAAAATAGTACCATGTGATCTGCACCGAACACCTGTCATTAAAGGTCATAATCTTAAAAGATCCTCAATAGCTAGCCAAGATAATTCAATCTCCTTTTCAGGGAGCTTCCAAGATCATTGCACGTATCACCACGAGTCATAATCAGCAGTGCTTTACAGTTGGAACATCACAATTGTACCAATTAAACACTTAACCACTTGACACCTTCTTCAACCTAGCTTCCGAGAATTTGTTTTACATTGAAATGCCTTACAACCCAACCTCAGAGCTGTCTCCCAAAGGATACATCACTATCACAAATAGATCCTTCAAAAATCCTTAAAAGCTTCCTAAAATCATTGCACGATCCTAACCTAACATTTCATGAGTTATAATCAACAATGTTTTGGAGTAAGGACACAAAAATGGTACCATGTGATCTCCACCAAACACTTGTCATCAAAGGTCAACTTTCCAACATTTCCAATGTTGATATCGCCCCCACACACAACATGATACATCATTTTTACTAGAGGTTCTTCTTTTTGAATGAATATGGTTACATGGGTGTAGTTCCAAAGAATATGCCGAGGTATAAGTTGAATCTCATCCATTGTTACGAAGATCTTTACAGCATGGGATTTGAGAACCGTGTAGTGACTTACAATGACAACCAACTAATAAGCTGATTGATAGATTGAGCCAAACTAATCCATATCCTGTTTAAAAAATCACCTTCATTTCTCCGAATCGACACACAAGTCCAAGCGGACAGGATCGAGGCAGTGAGGAACAATACGGGTAAAATTTCCGTACGCGACAAAATAATCTTTGGGTACAATAAGGGTACAGTGTCTGAGTTGGAAAGTGACAAAAAATAATCTTGCAAGTAAAGCCTTGGGGGCCGATGCAGATGATCAACATAAGTTGCATCACATCGAGAAGCAAAGCAAGATCTTCAGCTGTCAGAGGAGGAGCTCGATCAGAATGTCCGCGTTGCTTTGAATGCTGTGAATGACCCGATGATCTTGAGGATCTTGAAGAAGCGGAGAGGTCGCCTGAGGCTTGATCATCACTTGTTCGGCTACCACCAGTGCTGTTTCGCCATCCACTGCCCATGCATGATGTTTAATCACCATTGCCGATCGAAATGGCAGCTGGAACTGCAGTCAATGGCGATGCGAAATGTGTAGATCGAGGCAAGTACCACACCCAAGGAGGAGTTTTGCCGGCATTCCCACCTCGATTGATAGTGCCCTTCGTTGTGATTCCTTGAACACCGCTACTTTCGCCACTATGTACCTGCACCGCAAATGCTCCGAGTAAAGTTCCACAGTGTTATTCTAGCCTCACGAGAACACCACATTCGCTAATTTGAGAAATTTCCATTTCCCATCTGTATGATAATGAATTGCCCCCTTCCCGCGAGCAATGTTACAATATGCATGAGTATCTATGTGTTAGTGCCCTATTACACCACAAGTGCATTCTTCATACTCAAACTGTTCCAGGAATTTGGCTTGCTTCATTTCAAATTCGTAGAATTATGGAGGATAATTATTGGCGCCCGCGCCATGCAAAGCCAAAACTCCACACACAATACGAGCCAAATTCATCGCCACTGGAGGTGAGCTTGAGATCGAAGCCATGGATGAAGAACCCGTCTTCAGTAGAAGTGGCACATTTCAATACTCTGGCGGTTGGCGAAAGTGGTAGGTTTCTTAAATTACTTAGTCTCATACTTTTGGTTTCAACGGCAGATAAAGACTTTTGGTTTTGGAGAGGTAGATAAGGACTTTCGGTTTTGACAAATAGGACTTCTTATTGAAAGTTATTGTTCCAAGTTTGCAGATTAGACTATCAAGCAAATTTCACAAATACATTGAAATATGAGAACAGATTTGATGTTTTGACATTAATTTTCATCTATTTTGGGTTGATGCAACTTCTTTAACATTTTTATTCTTTTTACTATGGCTAAAGGAACTTACTCAAGTATACAAAATTTGACAATATATCCCTGACAACTAGTATATCATATTAAGCAAAGTTTCTTTTTATCTTTTCTTTTTTATAAACTTAGAACCTTGGATTGGATCCTAAGAAGAAAAATTAATAAATGGTTCTTTAAAAATTCTCTTAAATATGACGAATATAGACAGTACTGTAGATCAAAATCTTCTTCACAATCATATGTAACCTAATGAATGAATCAATAAGTCTTACAAGAGAATTTATTTGTAGTAGTTGAAGGTTGAATTATTTGATAATTTGATAATTGCATATTTTTGAGTTGGTATCAATTTATTTATTATACGGCAAGTGTGTTCTCCTACTAGTCTACTACATCTTACATAGTTTTGACCATATTGGAGATACGTAAAGATCTATAAAGAGAGAATCTATTTTTTTATAAATAAGTCCAATAAAAATAGATTCTCTCTTTATCTATAGAGTATTGTCGTATAACTAGGGTCAGCAAAGATACAAAATTGTATCTATATGAATAAACCACGATAATATGATTAGGACAATCTGAACACAAGATTTTCTTTGTATGAATAAACCATCATCCTATGACTGGGACAATCTGGATACAAGATTCTCTCCATATAAATTACCGCGTAAGTATTATGACTCCGCAATCTAGACTCTAGATACAAGATTCTCCATGTATGCATTAACTACATTATTTTAACTCAGACAATTTGAGTACATAATTCTTTTTGTAGAGATAAACTATTGTTCTATGACCAAGATAGTCTATATACGAGATTCTCTCTATGAATTAACTACAGTCTTCTAACTAGGACAATTTGGATACATGGATAAACCTTTATTTAACAATTTGAGACTATGGATACTAGATTCTCTTAACTTACATGAACCGTCTCCACATGACTTAAACAAACTCGCACTAGATTATCTACATTTGGACAAATTATCATCCCTTAACTAAAACAAGATGGAAACATGATTATCTGTATAAGGATAAATTATCACCTTATGACTAAGACTTGAAATTGGATACTCTTTGTATGCATGAACTATCTCCTCATGAGTGAGAATACTTAATACTAGATTTTGTTTGTATGCATAAACTATCTACATATGATTAAGACAAAGTGAAAACAAAGTGTTACAAATTCAAAAAGTTTCAACTTTACATGATCTATATGTAGTAACTAAGAGACTCAAGGGAGAACTTAGACCCTGTTAGGGCTCATTTTGACATAAGGGGTTAAACTCAAACTATATATTCTAAAATGAAGAGGCGAGAAGAGGCGAGAAAAAGTCCTCTTCACAAATAAATGAAGATTCTCTAATTTAGTGAATTTTATCTTGATTCTTTAAATTTACGTTTATGCGTTAGTTTAAATTAATTTTAGTAAAACCCGTCAACTCAATCTGTTACAATTCAATATCTTGCTTATTCACTTCCATAGTTGCTCTCCACCACCAAAGTCATCACAACTTACATTAAGGGGTTCAATAATCAATCAATTTTCAGCAGGAGAAATCTACATAGATGTTATTAGTGCAAGCTTTTTCTGTGCATGGAGAATATTAATACACCTTAAAACAAGAGGAATCATCATTTATAAACTCTTCAACAGTGAGAAACGAATTTTTGAAATTGAAAATATACATGTTCCTAATATGGTGCCCTAAAGTGACACCCTATAATGCTTGCTGTAAATACAAGATACTATTGCATGGGGAAGCTATTCCGTACCTGCCAGTGAAGATTACAAGAGCTCCATTTTAGACCACTCTACTATACAATCCCCAAGATATCCTTCAACAATACCAAGACTATCCTGATACGATTTCTGATAAATAAGGTAACCTAATCCTTTCCCTCCAAGTACGATCCCTTCAGAATCTCACCATACACCGAGCCAGCCACAGCCGAGACGCCAGATGGGCTCCATATCCACTTGGCACAGACCTACGTGTCCCCAGAACCTGCCAACGGTGACATCCCGCCACGCGTCGCCTCCGCAGGCATGCACCTGCTCCAGGTGGCTCCATCGTGGACGTCCATCGTGTCAGTTAGCAGGGTTATTACCACCGGCCCCTGACCGTCATTCCATCTTCCGTTTCCCCATACACGCACTTTTGCATACCATTTGCTCAGGATCCTCCATTTTCCTCTAGAATTCCCACATTTTCCTACAGAATTTGCAACAATGTCGTCATTCAATGTAAGCTTCGACTTGCAGAATCCATTTCGAGGTTTTTTAAATGGAATTTCGTTCGTTACAGTGACTGCAGTGATCATTCTGAGCTTGCTGTGATGCTGCATTGAGGATTGGAGCTTGGAGACTGAGGGTTGTGTTTTGATTTTCTGGCAGGGGACGGAGAAGGATATTTTGCAGAACATCGACAGCGACTCATTGACGGTGAAGACTGATGATTTGACACCGGGAGACGACAAGGATAATTACGTTCGCGACTCTTCTGACTCGAAGCACGAGTCGAAGGACGGAGTTGAGACGACGACTACGACGAAGTCGCATTCCGAGAAGCACACTTCGTCTTCGTCGTCGAAGTATTCAGTGACATCGGCGGACGATGAGGTCGAAGCCGCGCTTCGGGCGGCCCGGGAGAATCGTTCTTCAGGGAAGAGTTCCAAGGATGGTGAGACTGAGACAGCGGGAGAGGAGATTTCGTACAGGGCCAAGAACGTCGGAGATAATGTGAATCGCGCTGCGGACAAGGCGGGAGACAAGGCTGAGGACGCTGAGGATTATCTTGGTAGAAAAGGTAGGGAGGCTGGCGACAAGGCTCAGGATACCGCTGATCACGTAGGTGGTAAAGCGAAGGAAGCGAAGGACAATGTTGGACAGAAGGCGAACGAGGCGAAGGATACAGTGAAGGACACCGCCGGAGATATTAAGGGTGAGGCGGATCGTGCTGCGAGGGCTCATCAACCTCGTGTTGAGGAGGCCAAGGGCGACGCGGGACGCAAGATTGATCACACGAAGGAGAAGGCGGGTGAATTCGCGGGCGCAGTGCAAGAAACAGCGGGCGCGGCCGGCAATGTGGTGAAGGAGAAGGCAGGACAGGTGCAGGATACCTTGGCGCATGCTTTCGGAGCCACGAAGGAGAAGGCTGATGAAGGTATGGATGCGATGCAGGACAAGGCTAACCGTGGTGAGTACCATGGCAAGCACGCGCAGGATGAGGCTGCACATGAGGCCAAGGGATTGCTCGGTGCCGTGCAGAACATTCTCGGTGAAGCGTCCAAGACCATTCAGGATACCGTGAACGTCCCCGGCGAGAACATCGAGTAAATTCGGCTGGAGCTTCACCGTTGCAAGTGTGCATATTGTATTTATGCATCATATTTTGTTTTCCTGTATCATTTTTCTATGTCCATCACGCTTTGAAAGAAACTGTGCTCGAGTAGACGTGAGACTGCAATCAAGCTTGTCTCCGGAAGCCTCTGTACTATGTTATTGAGATTGATTCAATAAACATGTGTTCCTTGTAATTATATTGGATGTCCTTTGTGGCATTTTGTGGTCATTTAAGCTGTTCGTAAGATCGTTCAAAATGACGGATTGGGCTTTGATTTCTTCTTTTATCTTAGCTACCATCCACTACGCTATGTTACAGAATTCTAGAGGTGACTGAATGAAAGGAAGTTCTTCGCTACAATCAGAAGCGTCTCACTTCCTTCGCAGTTTTTGCTAGTCTGTATGCTGTGTACTATTAATGCGAGCGTGCTATCATTCACAAGCACCCACTTTCTATGCTACTCTCTTTCGCTAAATGTTATCTAAATCTTTGAAGACGTCGTTTTCAAACGAAATGTTACTGTAATGTACGCACCTGCACACAACCGATCATATCTCTATGAATGAATTGGTCAGTACAGCTACATGATAATATATATATGGAATCAGAATATTCATCGGAAGAACAGGCAGCAGAAGTCAAAGTCAATGGCTTTTTTGAACATGTTCTATCGGCAGAGGATATCTTTACACTCAGGGATGAATGGGGATATCTTCACACTGAGGGATGAATGGGGACATCTTCAACAGATTTCGGGTGTCAAACTATTTGATATTGTTCCTTGTAAATATATGCTGATCATTTTGCGAATATTTCTTTTTTGGGAGAAATGATGAAAAGAGTATCAAAGAGGATAACAGGATAATCTAAAAATCCTGAAATCTTGTCAATTGTAATACTACAGTACATCTCATCTTAGTAAACTTATCTGTCAAGACCATGGTTATACGCTCAATTTTAAATTCTCACATATGTGGAATATCAGAGAGCATAGCTAGTCATTTACCGAACTTACTGTAGAAGATGAAAATAGCTTCGTTGATATATCATTCATCCATGGGATGGTACCATTCGTTGTTGTTAAAATGTAGCCTTGTGGATGAATCTTAATTAGGCAGGAAAATTGTCATGTATAATGACCTAGGATGCGGCCTAAATCTTCCTCTTGTTGTTGTGTAACTCCATTTTAAGCTTCGCAGCCACTCAGTAAAGCATAAGTTTCTTCAATGTCAAAAGTTCATTTCTGATCCTCACATGGTTGTAATTTTGTCTTTCTATTGTCCAATAGGTTATGGATTACCATATACAACCTATTATGTTCGCATGGTTGTAATTTTGTCTTTCTATTGTACAGTACCCACCAACAAGTTTACGTTCAGAGCAAGAAGAGATAACATACCTTCAACTTTCAAATGATCACCATGTTTGCGAAATCTATCCAAATTGCAAATTATGAAGTATGAAAGAAAGGTAGTGCATTTTTCTTTACCAATTCATGAAAAACCTCCAAAAAATGTATAAATTCATTCTATAACTTTGGTATCTTTTAACTTACTTTTCAGTATCTACCTCGACTATAATAAAGACCATTACATGGTGAGGTTTGTTAAGGAAGAGAGTAATAATATCTCTTTATAAATCTCTTTTGATGCCCTTTACATATATGTGGCTCACATTTACAAATATTAAGTTGGGTTGGTGCAAGAAACCTTCATGTTGTCTCTTATTGAAAAAGTAACATACACATTTTGAAGTGCAATAATTGCTCATAAACTTTTCTTACACATGGGGCTTGGATTAGCACAGAAGAGATAGTTTCGATAACATTCGCTACATTTCGAGCACTTTGGTGGTAGTTTCATGGAATTTGGTTATTCTAGGTGCTAGATTTGATCATTTGAAGTTGCCCTTGTTTATTGTGGCATTTACTAAGGGTACAAAAGTCCAATGTTGAGCTTCTTGGGGGCTACAATTCAAGTTCTTTCTAAAAAGCTATTGCATATATTGAAAGTGTATCGAAGTAGCTTCCATAAAAGATTGTTGAAGTTTTCCATTGTCTCATGCCTTAGCAAAAGTAGCTCTTGATAAGAGCTAAGGGTAATTAGTGAGTAATATATTAAAAAGTCATATATTGAAATAGAATTTCTAATTTTTATTAAAATTTCTTCAAATGATGGTATAAATTACTACATGATCTCTCCGATACAATTTGTAATTGGAAATTTGGATTATTTTTGTGAACATGGCAATTGTTCAAAGATTACAACATGTTCTTTTGTTTCACTTCTGAACGTAAACTTGTTGGTGGGTACTGTACAACAGATTATGGGTCTACCATATACAACCTATTGATGTGTATTCTTGCAATCATATTGCCACAACAAAATAAGGATAACTAGTGTGCGCATGTATTCCTATTTTAGTAGATGAGCCGTGCAAGGATGCTCATGTAATGAAATCAAAAGGAGAGTGTTGCTTGGTATCAAGCAATGATCAATGAACTTGATTCATTAAAAAAAAATGAAACATGAACGTGTGTAGTTCTACCGCCTAACTGTAGTACTATCAAAAAGAAATGGGTTTAGAAGGTGAAAGTAAAGGCTAATGGATCCACTGAGAAGTTGAAGACACAATTGATTGGGAAAGTCTTTACTCAAACATGTAGCCTTGACTACAATGAGACCTTTGCTCTTACGGCTAAACTTAAATCTGTTTGGGTATTGTTTTCTATAATTGGTACTACGGTAACTATTTAGAGTTTGTCCAATTTGACATAAGAACAACATATTTCAACTCTAAGATGTTGGAGGAGATCTACATGGCATTGCTCAATGGACTTGTGGACCACTTTTATGAAAACTTTCCCATCAGGCGAGGCAACGTGTGCCGACTATACAAGGGGCTCTAAGGGCTCAAGAAGTCTGCTCGGAACAACACAATAAGACCTTTATAGATTTTTTGAAGGCTTAAAGCTTGATTCGGAATAAGACCTGTATAGATCTTATGAAGGCTTACAGCTTGATTTACAGTTCAGTTGATTCATGCGTGTTTCATACACCCTTTAACCCTATCTTAACCCTCGTTCTATTGGCAGTGGATGATCTTGCCTCCCCCAAGGACCCAACTTTGCTTTAGAAAATGTTACGCCATGTGAAAACGGCTTTTCAGGTCACTGTTGGTGATGATGATATGTAGGTTGGTTTGATCGACCAAATAAGACGATCCACATTATATCAATGAGTACTAATACACTGAGACACTACTCAAGAGATTTGGTTTTTAGTATTCTACACCAATATATACACACGCTAATTCTTGTGTGCATATTTTACGACCAAGTACTGATTACCGTGAATCTCCACCTCAATTTCAATATCACAAAGTTGTAGATTATTTACTTTAGGTGGCTACCCTATTCTTATGTGCAAATTTCACAACCAAGATTACTTCAATTAATCTAATTAATCTCCACTTCAATTTCAATATCAAGAAATTGTAGATTATTTACATTATGTGGCTACCCTTAGTCGCGTGGACATTGCTTATGCAGTCTCGGTGGTGGCCTAATTTAGCACTCAGTACTGAACTAATCCTTCATAAACTGCGTGGGACTGGTCGGATCCTTCATAAACTGCGTGGGACTCGTGATGTGATATTATATTACTCCGCCAATCCTTGAGCGAAGCATCTCTTCACGACCTGTGCGGACGACTTGTGCGGACGCAGATTATTTTGGAGATTTTAACGACCAAAAAGTCGCTTTGGTTGTATCTTGCTTCTTACTGGTTGTTGCAACCCCACCACCTCCCATGTATATTCAATACTTGTGCTTAAAATCCTAAATTATCATAAATAGATAAAATTAATATAAAAGGCAACGGCTTAAGAGAACTTCAGACACATTAAAAAATTTCATTTCCTTATTTGAATTTGAAAGTACATAATTCATCAAGAAAATCTCAACCACTTTCATAGGTGGAACTATAGCCATTAAACTAATAGTGTTGTAAAATTTATATTTAGTGTTGTCTGCACTCATTGATATATAACCGTTACAACTTTTTGGTCGTTAAAATCTCCAAAATTCTTTCAATTGTAGTTCGAAGAACTATGAGTACATTAGAAAGCACATACTATCGGAAGAAAATCTAAAGAACAAAGCTTTATCACTATCTACAAAAGACTGTGGTACAAAATTCCAACCCAAATTTTAGGAAGGTACAACATGTCTTGACTTTGATGGTCCTAAACAGTAGAGCATGTTGTACCCTGCTAGAATTAAGCTCCAAAATCTGCACAAATGGACAATTCAACAGCAACTAGGTGTGCCGGAGGCATAGATGAGTGATAGTAGACCAAGAATACGTTTTGCTCTTCAAATTTAGTAGGATAATTAGAAGCATCTTTTGGGAATCCAACCGTATGAATGTCATGATAATTGTACTTTTCTTGGGGAGTGATCAATCCTAATGTTTTTGGTGAGATTGCATGTTAAAAAACCACATGACAATGATTTAAATTAGCTGCAGGCTCTTGACATTTTAAGAAAAATGCCAATGATATCACAACTCAAACCTCAACAGTGATTAGAAATGTACATATGTTGCACATGCCTCGAAAATGCGGAAAAATTATTTGAGCCAATTGATTGCAATCTGGGTCTCGCTTCTCATTCAAATTTCCATACGCCGCATCTAATTCCACATTGGAATCCTTGTAGATCACTAGACATGTCACAAGATGGGCCGTGCAATGTATCATTAGAGAGCCCTCAGAAGTTCAAGGGTTTAACTCTCAACAGCCTCAGACTATTTGCATCCTCAGCTTATTTTTAAAACCTACTATCTGGCTGGGCGTTTGGAGATCCTCAGCAATCCAAGCATGACAATGAATCATTAATCAAACTCACTGTAAAGCATGAAAATTAACACCCAAAATTATAAACATTCCCATCCAGATATCAGAGTTAAAGAAGCAAAAGAAAAGGTTCCAAACTCCAATTACGTCAACGGAAGTGGAAATACAAAACTAGTGGTACAAAAAAATCAATGAATCAAAGCCAGCCGAGCAGGCCACGGCCAAGTGATGAGCGCAATTTACAAAACAACCGATGCTACAAAACTGTTAGATTCTTTCTTCATGAATGCCTTCCCTACCATCCAATATAATAGGACACCTTTTCCTTGTGCTGCCAAAATCTGCTCGGCAACCAACCGATCACACACAAGTACTCGTCCTCCACCACCACCACCTTCACCTTCTTCACGACTAGCTCAAGCATTGACTTACTTGCCAACCTCAAGAATCACCCAGAAGCTCCAGAATCACCCAAATGGCTCAATCGAAGCTGAGGGCTCAGGGATCATCTTCCTTCACGCAGGCTTTTGCCGGTGCTGAAATCAATGGGGGCGTACTCCTCGCTGAAGTTTGGCGGGGGAGGGGGCGGCACGAACATGTCCGAAGCCATGCTACCGCTTTCGTCACTCACAAGGTCGGGTCTGGGAGGCGCGGCGCGCGAAGGAGGCAAGCTCGTGTACTTGTCGGTGGAGAGCGCACTAATCTTCGGCATCGAGGAGCGTCCCGTTCTCACCGAGAGCGGCCCCTTGACGCGCGTCGTCCCGGAGTTGCCAGGCTTGGGGATAATGGGCTCGAACTCGCTGCTGGAGCCGCCACCACTCGCTAACCCAGTGGCATACTGGCGCCCTGTGTAAGGCCCGCTCGTATACTCGCTCGTGTACTCGCTGCTGCTCCCATACGGCGCCGAGCTTTTCTTCGCTGCCCGCATCATATCGGCATTGTACGCTTGGGTATCGTAGTCACCACCGTAATTGTCGAACTCCGACTCATGCTCTGAGCTGTGCCCTGGTCTCAATCCCTGCTGAATGTTGTTGATATCCTCGCTTTCGAGCGCGCGCACCACTTGTCCCATTTTGGGTCGCTTGGACGCCGTATGACGAACGCAAGATGCCGCCACTTCGAGGATTTTTAGAGCTTCTTTTGGGTCGTAGTCGCCGTCCAGTCTTGGATCGATGAGCTCGTCGACGTCGCCGTCGTCGAGGGCGTAGTTGATCAGTGGTCGTGTCCAGTCTACGAGACTTTCCTGTCCCTCAGGGTTCCGTTGATCGATCGGCTTGCGTCCTGTGATGAGCTCTAAGAGTACCACGCCGAATGAGTACACGTCTGATTTCTCAGTTAGCTTGCCGCTCTGTGCGTACTCTGGCGCTAAGTACCCGAACGTTCCCATCACGCGCGTTGATACGTGGGTGTGCGTGTCCGACGCCAGCTTCGCTAGCCCGAAATCAGCAACCTGCACAAAAAGTACGGATAGGTTAAACACCAGTCACAGATTGCACAATATGTACATTTTAGCAGGAACTTTACGAAACGATTCTCACCTGAGCTTCATACTTGTCATCCAACAAAATATTGGAAGATTTGATATCACGATGAATAATGCGGGGGTGACAATCCTCGTGAAGATATGCTAATCCTCGTGCCGCTCCCAGTGCGACTCGCACTCTCATTTCCCATGTCATCACCTGCTTACCATTTCCTAATTTGAAGAAACACAGACAACGTTACTACAAACGGAATTCGGAGCATTTCCATGATAAGAAGCTACTATTGTCATTTGCAGATTACGAAATCAATAGTGTGTTGCGAGCATAGGTACCGTAAAGATTGACGTCCAGGGTGCCATTGGGGACGAAGTCATAGACAAGGAGGCGCTGCTTATCAGCAATGCAGTAACCCACAAGCGAGACCAAATGCCGATGATGCACACGGCTGATGATCTCGACCTCAGCGCGAAACTCACGATCGCCTTGTCCACCACCGAGAGTGAGCTGCTTCACGGCGACAACCTGTCCATTCGGGAGCTCACCCTTGTAAACCCGACCAAATCCGCCTTCACCGAGCACATTCTCATTGGCGAATCCATTTGTGGCCACATGAAGCTCCTCGTACGTGAACCAGGATCTTGAGTTCCCTACACTCGAGTTTCCTTCAGGAAGTGGGGGAATGACGCCACCGTAGGAGCCCGGACCACCTCCTCCGGTTCCGCCAGCTGAGTAGACTCCTGCCTTCGGATCAGCACCACCCATCTTGTACGCTGCGGCTCCGTAACCTGCCGCGGCGGCCCCGCCACCGCCACCGGCGCCAGCCGCTGCGTAGGGCAGCACATTCTTCCGAGATCGTCTTTTCTTCTTCCAGAAGAAGAGAATGGCGAGGATTGCGAGTAGCGCGAGCACGCTGCCCACCCCTGCGATTCCCGCCACTAAACCCGTGCTGATGCTGCTGGATTTGCCGGAAGATGCCGGCGACGTGGTATTTCCGGGAGGAGGTGGGCTTAATGCGATCGCTGGAGGCGGGCTACGAGTACCAGGAGGAGGAGGGGTCAAGACAACAGGCGGAGGGGGTGATACCCCCAACGGCGGCGGCGGGGAATCAGCCGGAGGTGGAGCAGGCGGAGTGTCTGCGGGAGGTGGCGGGGTCGCAACGGGAGGAGGAGGCGAGTTCTCTGGTGGGCTTGCCGCAGGGGGAGGAGGCGAGGTTACTGGTGGAGTTGCCGCAGGGGGAGGAGGAGGCGAGTTTTCTGGTGGAGTTGCCACAGGGGGAGGAGGAGATGCAAGCAGGGGTGGTGTGGCAACAGGGGGTGGAGGTGACGCCAAGGGAGGAGTCGCGGGTGGAATCGCAGGTGGAGGCGGATCGGCCACCACGGGCGCGGGCGCTGGCGGCGTGAGAATGATCGGAGGCGGAGCGTCCACGGGCGGGGGTGGAGGGGGCACCACGGGCGGTTCAGCAGCCGGAGGTGGTGGAGGGGGCACCACAGGCGGTTCAGCAACCGGAGGTGGTGGTGGTGAAACAGGAGGCGCCGCTAGGTCGGGCGCTGGAGGTGAAACCACCGGTGGTACCGTGACGGGCGGCTGCGCAACTGGTGGCAGTGTCGTTGCCGGCGGTGGCGTTTCAGCGGGGGTCGGAGGGACCCCCCCTGAAGGAGAAGGCGCCGCCATACTTTAAGTCAATGCGCCAAATCAATGCAAATTCTGCACAATCACAACCTCAAAACTCAATGCCATGCCGCATCCCTCAACCCTAAAACGCGAACAAACACAATTTTCTGCAGCACGAAATCTAATCCAATTCTAAGCAAAAGTGACAGACAGCATCACAAGAGGCACGCCTACACTTCCGCGTCCTTCTTTTTCTAAACGTCCTTTTCGCAACGAATCGATTTCCACATCATTGTCATGTACACCCACATGCTACGCAATGAATGCTCGAATTTGCTACTACAAAACAATAGACAACGTCGACATGAAAGCACGTCGTAGCGCCCATGCCATGGAACAGGAACGTAAAGAAGTATATTATCTAAAACTACATTGCTAATGCAGGTCCCCGCACGAAAATAGGTTGCGATCCGAATCCGTAACCATCGTTCCAAGTCAAGAATCCAGTCAACAACAAAAGTCAACAATTGCTCTCCCGCAACTATGAACTACAACAAAACACCAATGCGGCTTGCCGGCTTAAGTGACCGTCCGCAAGCAACTTACATGCCACCTCGAATGCAGAGCTGAAAGCTGACCGATTTCTCGAAAACCCACCACAGGCAGAAGCTCAACGAGCTAAATCAAAGATCTCCATAACCCAATACCACTACTCCACAAACCCAAAACGTAAAGACGAAACCCCGGCGGCTCGAAAACGAAAAACTCTCATTCAATCTAAACGCTCCGCCGGTCTCGCATTCCCGAAAGACCTACACTACTACTCGCAAGCTCATCACTCCGATATTCTCTCTCCAACCACTTTCCGAAGCTCGAAAACGCAAATTACGCACTCCAAACCTCACATTCCCGAAGACCTATCTCGATCTCCACTCTCTGCAAGTTGGGTCCAGAAGTACCTGAATGAAAAAAGCGTTACTCGTCGTTCTTGGCACCTCGGACAAGAAAGAATCCACGCCAAGAAGCTACAAAACGCGGGACGCAACAAACAGGGCGGCAAGTATGGGGAAAGGTTTGACCCCCAACAACAAAAACTTCGATCACAACCCTCTAAACACGTTTAGCATGCAAGTGAAGCAACAAGGGCACAATGCCCGGGGGGGGAGGGAAGGGCTAGCCGTGGACTTCGGCTGCTTGCCGCGTTCTCCGATTCGAGGAGCACCGCGACCACGACGCCGTCCGCAACGATAGTCCGTCGCCAGCTTCCTCGAAAGAGAGGCTCCCTCTCCCATTTCTTTTACTTCCTTTTCCTTTTCCATTGATTTCCTTGGCCCCTTTCCATTGATTTGCTTGGACTTTCCGGTGATTAGGGTGTTGAACAGGTGTTTGTGGGCTGATGAGACTTGTGTTAGATTTTTTTTCCCACCGAGGTGGTTGCTAAATTTGGACCCTAAATCTGGGGTGGAAATTGTGGCGGTGCAACAGTGAGTGGTCTATCCTTTTTGCAGTTTTTTCACTTTTTGGTTTTGTGGAGTGGTTTTTCCTCACATGGCTGTTCACAGCCGTTGCTGCTTGAATGGGGCCAGCCATGCCCATTCTCTGACTGGCAGTTGATTTTGTTGTGAAGGGTCAAATCAAACTATGTGTTGTAAACAGCTTTTGAATTGTCATTCACCAGATGTTAGGACATTAATTAATTGAAAAGAAAAAATTCAAAAAAGAAAAAACTGTCTCCCAAGTGAATAGGGTGTATCACAGAAATGCCTTTTTATCATTGGATCTCATAGAAGCATTTTTTTGCAACCACATGTAGGGGGCTTGTTCAAGGGTAAGCGTTCGTAGCAGCTACCAAGGAGGATGGAGGAGGGGTAATGAGCCCCCTGATTTTTTTATGTATAGACATTAAATGCCAAGGAGTACGCTTCCAAGGGTAATTTGGGGTCGCAGACCTCAAATTTGAATTCAAAATGATCAAAATCGGCCTTGGGAGGTCCCCTTGGATTCTAGGGTGCCTCCTTGGTAGCTGCTACGAACCATTGCCCCTCGTTCAACGCCTTTTAGAAGGTTCTCGATGTGATAGGTTAAGAAAGTTGAAGAGTTGTAAAAATCAATGTGATCAAATCTCTTCCTCTTTTGTATACTTCCACCATGGGGTCCGAGGTTAAATTCTGACAAGAGAGTGGTAACAAGAAAGTCTATGAAATGTCATTGTCTTTCTATGTGCAATTTTACACGTGTGGAAGTGAAAACAAATTATGTAAAACATGTCATAGTCTTCCATTGTGCAATTTTGCCCATGTTGCCTTAAAAGTGAGATAAATTTGTGTGAAGTGAAAAGCAACAAGAATAAATCTTTTTTAACACACTATTTAAAAAGTTTTGTTCGTTCATTCTAAACAACAAAAAGAAATTATTCCATTTCCATTTAAGTATCTAGAGATGTTAACCCCTAGTATCGAAAGAGCCCAAAACAAGACGCTCTATAAATCAAAAGTTGCTCTATAATTTTCATCTTGCACTGAGAGAGGGTGGTTTTTTAGACCTTTTGGCAGTTTGGGGGCCTTTCGATTTTAGGGGTTTTTTGACTTGAAATGCAAACACAAAATAATTCGTAATGTAAAGTGTTCCTTCATGAAGCTATTGTAAGAATAGAAATGAAGGTGGGCCAAATCAAAAGTATCTTAGAGGAAGGAGCTCATTGGTCCTCTATCACTACCAATTTCAAACCTTAAAGTCGCAAGGTCTCATTTCTATGGTTTTGCTCTTAACCCCTAAACGTCCCCAATGTCGTTTTTCTACATTTTGGATGGAGGGCAGAAACTTCGAATAGCCATATCTTCTTCATCCGAGGTCCGTTTTGGATGAAATCACTTGGGTTAGGTTCCAAATCAAGTCTAGTTTGTGTTGTAAAATTTGCAAGCCCATACAATAAAGTATGAATCAATGAAATGCACTTTAGTGAAGACAGCTCTTGTTTTTGGGTTTCCAAGCATGGGGCATGTATTACCATTGCAAGCCAATTATGTGAAACCAAAAATAGTTTTTAATGAATTTTTTTTCATGGTCATGATCTTAAGGTGATTCTTAACAACTTTGTAGTGAGAAGTTTTTTGATCCAAATGATTTTGCTTTTGGCTTTGCAATGATGTTTTGTCAACAGAAATAGTGAGAAAATGGATGATATTTGAGGAGCTATATCTCCTTCATCCACCGTTGGATTTCAACTTAATTTTTTGGGATAGCCTCCAATTAGAGTCTAGTCTAAGTGGTAGAAACCTTAACAAGATCGAAGATGTTTTGAAGATAAGGCATGAAATTGAATGCAAAGGGTCTAGTTTTGGACTATTATTCCTTTTAAAAATGTTTGGTAGTTTTTACCATTGCATGGCTTTTATTTGAGCCAAGAAATTTTTTTGATGAATTTTTTTTGGGTAAAGGACTTATTAAGATGAAGGTGAACATCTTTCTAGTCGGTGATTTTTTCATTGCAATAAATATATTGGTAGCATTTCAACCTCAAAGTGAAAATGAAGAAATTTTGTAGTTTGTTTTTAGTATTATTATGTTATGATCTCTCGATCTATAAGGCCTCATGACTCAAATTTTGGTCCACATGATCTTCGATAAGTCCATTACAAGTTTGTACGGTTGAGATCTTAATAGCTTCTCTTCATTTTTATCTATGACGAATTCTATGGAAATGTGCTTTTCTGCTAAAAATAGACTGGGACGTTTAGGGGTTAAAGTACAATTATTCATTGAAAGGTGAACATTCAAATTATATGATAGATTTCATAGTTTGTACATTTAAGTTCTAGTTGCACTTTCAAGTTTTGAGAGGAGATTTCTCACAAAGTATGAGTGGAATATTGGAGCATGAATGGTCATGGGGGAATTCCATAATCTTCAAAAAGTTTCATGTTCATAATTTTCAAAACGAGTTGATGTAAGCATGATCGAAGCCAAAATGACCAAAATATGACTTCTCGCAATTTTAACCCTTTGCTGATAGTCTTTTGATAAGGTCAAGAAAATGTCCTTAAGGCCCGGTGATGCTTTGATGCCATTCACCTGGACGGTTCCTCCCTTTACAAGAGGCCCTACCAACTGGAATTTATTTTTGGGAGGTGAACTCCCGCGGGAATTCCCAGGTGAGGATATCTCACAGGGAATTAGTTGCCCGTGTCCGGGCATCATGGGGCCTTACGCCGGGAGAGGCCTTGGCTGGCGAGTCTCCCGTCACGGGAGACCCTCTTGCCGAGGCCTCTCCCTTTACATATACCAAACATTTGACGCACTATAAGAAACGCTCGAAAAGGGCTAATTTGTTCAATGATTCGGAAAAACTGATGGCTAGTTCATTATCAACCAATGGAAATAACCCACTAGCCGCTATATTCTTCAAGCACCGTCTAGAAACTGGTGAAAATTCTCTTCTCAGTATAAAATGAGACAATTGCCATGACCGTTTCACCTAAAACCGATTGCACAAGCGAATTATAGGATAATAGCCAAGGAAGTAAGAAATGCTTTCTCGAACCCTGAAAGGGTTACACTCATAGTTTTGGATCCAACTTATCCAAAACAATGAAACAAAGAGATATAGATGCAACTTGAACCAAAAATCTCGGGCCGCACGAACGTTTCTTGGAGCCCACATCAGCCAATGGGATTTTTTCTTCAAAATACTTGGAACCCCGGCAGCTGTTTTTGATAATTTTGAATTCAAATTTGAGGCCTACGACCCCAAACCACTCTTGGGGACCTACTCCTTAGAGCATGACAAGCCCGTACTGCAGGCCGTAGCATGGAGCCGGATATGAAGTGCCAGGGGCCCCAGCCCACACACTAACCCGGTAACCCGGTCAAGAGGGTTGCAGTACCCTAAATTCTAGTCCACCAAAACTCCAAGTTATCCCGTGCCTTCACTCAAGTTTTAGTGTCCCCTTTAACTAATGAGTGAGAGCCACGTGGCAGAAATTTCATTGGCAAGAAATGATTTCTAAAGAAAGCTATGAAAAGCGGAATGTGAGGTGGTGTGATTGGTGAGCGGGCCCTGCCCGCTGTGTTGGGCTGGGCTTTGTAACCCCGGACAAGCGGCGCCTTTCACATTTTGGGACGGCCTTGCAGGCCGGCCTGCCGTAGAGGGTTGGTCATGCTCTTAGCATTTTAAAGCTATATATCAAAAAATTAGGGGCTCTTTTCCCATCCCCTCCCTTGACACCCCCACCCCCTCCAAGATCCAAAATCTCCTCGAAGTGGTACAACCTTCCAAAACATTGAACACAAAAGGCACCAAATTTGGTATGATGATTGGCAGTTACCCCCGAATTAAGCTCAATCAAGAGGAGTTTCCAACCATAAAGTAATACAGTCAACTTTGCAACCATGAATATTACCATTTTCCATAAAAGAAAAGGAAAACGAATCATCAGAATATTTTAAGGCAAAAAGCAAATTTCATTCACAAATGAGGAAGTAGCAGTTTCCCACCCCCAAATAAGCAATATGAGTTGATATTTTAAAATTCAGTCCAGCTCACAATTGGATTCATTGCATCTACTTTAGCATTGACCACGGGGCTCTGCTTAATGGAGGACAAGTCACGGAAACAGCTGCCTGAGATGCCGAATTTGGCAATTGGATGTTGAAAAAACAGTTGAAAAGCAATTAAAATATTAGTATTAGTATTAAAATAATGTTAAAATAATTAAAATAACGTTTGTGTGAGTGAGTGTGAAAAGGGAATTATGGGCAGAAGGGTGTTGAATTTCCTTGCTTCAAGTTATCAGGCCTTGTTTGTGGGAGGAATATTTCAACTTTGGACAACTAGGGGAAAGTGTATGGCTACCCCTATTGAACACATGCTTGAGTCAAAAATTGATGATTTCAATTTATATGTTTTTCATGGTTTTTGTAGTATGAGAATATTCTCTTTAACGCTTAGAGTTGACCGGCCTCAACTCTGCAAGAAAGTCTCGAAAGACAATTAAAAAGTCGTGTGAAGAATAAATGGATCAAATATCCAAACGGTGAGATCATGCCTTAAGACCTTGTTTGCATGTAAACAAAACAAAACCTCAAAAAAAGTAAAATCTCATTTGTTGGTAAACTGTGATTCAATTGATTATGGGCAGATTTTGAGAATGAAGGAGCATATACCGCAGTTTGGGCAGTTTCGGGCAAATTTTGAGAATGAAGGAGTGTAAACCGCATTTTGGGTAGATTTGAAATGGTGTTTTCAAACTTTGACAGTAAAAATCTCCTACTTTATGAGGGAATTTAAATTGTAAAATGACTTTTTGAAAAGATATAGAAAAACTCTACTACATGCAAAAGATTTCAACTTCATGCAAGCTAAAAATAGGAGATGAGAGTTGCCCGAACCCCAAACGACGACAATCTTGCCTTAATTAGTCCACTTTAGGGATATAAGATCATTCATACCGTATGTTGATAGCAAGTCTGAGTGAAAATAACTCAGAATGTTGATGCTCAAGCATTTCATTAAAAAATAGCGACAAATAAAATAAAATCAAATAAAAACATAAAATATAAAGGGATCAAACAACACGCAAGTAGAAATTTGTGGTATTTCTACAAATCTCTCCACCAATATTTTAACCAACAATATCTCATTCCACCAAACTTGGTGTAAATCCGAGTGGAATGATAACGTCATAGTGGTGGAAGTAACATAATTTTCCTTTAGTGACACCTACTTGTCCAATTTTGCATTTATTTCAATTCCTTCCATTGACTTATATATCCAATTTACGTAGCTTGTAACATGTTGATCCATGTATCATAGATGATATATATAACTTGTTTTTGAATTTTAGGCATTCTCCAAAGAAAATTTCAATGCGGGTATACTTGCAACTTTGTGCAAATAAGCACCCGTAACCTCGAAAGGGATCTTTGCAAAATCATCTCCTTCGGAGACAAAAGAAATTGTCAGTTCGAGTGCGGAAATATGTCGGAGGAGGATCCGTTCAGTGTTGTGGATCTGCGCTGCAAGATTGAATGATGGCACCGACACAAATTCTACTTGAGTGAGTAAGTTCCGTTGTTGTTGTTGTTGTTGGATGTGTGCAACAGATGTTGAGAGAGCTGACATTTATGTTATGGTCGTCAATGACCAATCAAACCTGAATGCGTACCGCATCTGACAACTTTTATCTTCACAATTTTTATTTTTTAAAAATTGTTTTATGGGTCAAAAGATGGTGATCATGTTATTGGTTCAAAGTGATGTGGTTTCGTATGTTTTTTGATAAGGAAAAGTCAATGTACAAAGTCAAATTTGTGACCGTGACGTACTTCTACGAATCATCGACGGAAGCTTCCTTATAAAATCTACCCGGCGGAAGACCGTAGTGTATGGTCTTGATCATCATTCACATGGTTGTTTATCATATACATCCAATTGAATACTTTTGTATTATTTGTGTATTGGCGTCTATGGTCGCCGTGTGAGAACAAAACGTATTGGTCGAGTTGGAGAAGCAAGAATTTTTTTGAGAAGGGGGCTATGATGAGAGTAGGAGACATGTATTGATTATTTGAATATGTTGTTTGTAGAGCGTGATAGTTGTTGTGAGATTTTTTATCATGCTCGAGGTTTTTATGGGGTACAATGTTTTGAAAATGTCTGCGTTGTTGAGAGGGGTTAGTAATTCGACGCAATTAGTGTTATGTCTCAATAGTACTACCTCAGAAAACACCATGATTTGCTAAAGATGGTTGATTTTTATGATGGTTTTTATGATTACTCATTGATGTAGTTGGACAAGGTTTTGATGGTAGTGATTACTCATTAATATTAATATCATTGGTCTTTTTGTGGGACGGGTGTTTGGACCAAATCATTGTGTTTCTGAGAGGGGGGAAGCATATCATTATGAGTTGGTTGAAAGATCATATTATTTTTGTAAAACAAGCTTTTGCTCTAGGTTTGTGAAACAAACTTTTGCTCTAGGTTTGTAAAACAAGCTTTTTGCTCTAGGTTAGGAAGGCTAGACTCTTTTGTGCTCTAAAGGACCCACCACTCTCACTGTATATTCTCTAAAGGAAGGTTGTCTTATCACACAAAATTCTTATTCATTTTTCAAACACAATTTAGATGAGATGTACATCTAAGACGTCTTCATTGTATCAGATACACATATCATTTAACTTGTGTTTGACAAATGAATAGGGGTTTCGTTTGATAAGTCAACACTGCTCTAAAGATACTTGGTTCTTTGATGCATTCACTAGGTGTTGAAAATTTGGAGTATCAACTGTATAAATATTCTAACAATATCACAAAACCATTAAAAAAAATGCAAGAATCAAGAAGAATTATAATTAAATTATTTTTTTTTTTGAAATATCTTAGAGTGATAACCAGATAGGAATGTAGAAAAACCAGGTGATAAAGCTGGTGCTCAATTTGGAGAGGATGGTTCTGGAGCATCACTCTCATTCACAGCATAGTGTCTCCATGTACCTCTCTTTCCAATTCGCATTTTTTCTTCTTCTTCAAGCGATGCGCATCCCATGTTCCAAAGAGATCAATCAATGATACCATCTAGTACTACTAATCGGCACCCACGGCAACATTTTCTCGGGTGCCCGTATGTTGAATGTTCCACTGTCCACACTATTTGAAAATAGTGTGAAATTAAACAAATTGTTATATGCAGCCATTATTTGTACGTTCATTTGCTTAGGAGTACTCGTCCCTGGATTGCAGGTAGAAGTTGTCATCATGGTTTTTTTTTTGTCCGTTCATTTGCAAGTTAATTATCACACTTTTTGACTATGCCTGTCGAGCATCTCCTGTTTTGTCGCATTTGAATTGGTCTGAGGGTGTACTCGGAAAACTCAGCAACTAAAACAATTGGAAGTGTAGTAGCTTGCTTACCGTATTTTCTTGTTTGTTGTGTTTGAAAAATTATGGTCTTTTCCTTTGAAAGTAGGATGGAATGCATGTGGGATGGTGAAGTTGGAATGTGGAAGTTGGGATCATTCTTTCATCTTGCCATATTTTCTTGTTTGTTGTGTTTGAGAATTATGGACTTTCCCTTTGAAAGTAGGATGAAATGCATGTGGGATGTTGAAGTTGGAATGTTGAAGTTGGGATCATTCTCTAAGCTTGCCATATTTTCTTGTTTGTTGTGCTTGGAAATTATGAGCTCTTCCTTTGAAAGTAGGATGGAATGCATGTGGGATGTTGAAGTTGGAATGTTGAAGTTGGGATCATTCTCTAAGCTTGCCACATTTTCTTGTTTGTTGTGTTTGAGAATCATGGACTTTTCCTTTTAAAGTAGGATGGCATGCGGGATGTTGAAGATGGAATCACTCAAGCATCCATAGTGGAGTAGTGTCCGGCAACGACCTAGGATTACACCCACCGTTATAGGCCGAGTGCTCAATATACCCGTGTACTGAGTATGCCAGAACACTTAAACACCATTGATACAAAAATTCGCAATCGAAGTTATAAAAATAGCATATTAGTAACAGATTGATAACAAGGTGATGAACAACAAATTGATGACCAGATGAATAAGAGTCAGCAAGGGTCGAACGTGTGCGAGCAAAGCTCACGCAACAACTACTCTGATATAAAAGTACTTCGTGCAGCCAGCTCATGAACCTCAACGCTTTCTAAAAAATGTGCAGATGATCAGGTGAAACCATCTTGTTTCTATAAACAAGAATGTCAAGAATCTAATTGTCGTCGACTAAGGATCATGGGCGTGGTGGACGACGGGCTCATGACCTGAAGTAATCATGCACGCATTGTAAATAGTAGACTGACCTTGGTACATGCACCTCTCCTTCAGATGTACTCGATCAGTGTACTCTAAACATAATAAATAATAAAAACTATGGACCCTCTTAGAGGCCGGCATGACTGAAGTCTTGTAATGAAAAATACTCCAAACACTTTCTACTAGTAATGACAGGTCTCTCCTTGATGGTTACGCCTCAAGGCCCCAATGAGGATGTATGGAGTTCCATTCCTCATGTTGGCTTGGTGCTTGCCACCATGGTCTTTCCAACTCTTGTGGAGATTATCAAGTCTTATTATATAGATACCTCGAAGCCTGTTAGAGAGGTGACATTTTAGTTATTTTTGAGCCACTATTAATAATGACTAGGTGGGAATCAATATTGTTTTCACTTACAGATAGGTTTGTGATTTGACGATTGGTTTATACCTTAGGACATAAACTTCAAAATATAGGACTATCAAACATTCTAATCACACCATTGTTTAAAAAATTTTGAGGTTCAAATTTATTCATTTATTTAAACTGCTTAATATTTCAATGTAAATAAAAAATTCTTATGGAACCTTACAATCACACCTTAAAACATCTTCAACAATCAAATTTAGGGCTAACTAGGCAACACTTGCTATTTGAATATAAAAGCAAAAGCGATAGGTAATCAAAGTATAAGCAACAAAAATTGAAGTAAAAGTTATAGATAGCTATAAGAGTTGCTATTTGTGAGAATCTATTAGGCTTTCGCATCTTCTAATCCCTTGCATTTTCCCCTGCTTAATCAATTGCATGCTTTGCAGTTCCATCATCTCGCATCACATGCGCTAAATCGAGCAAGATCGTTCATATTGCGGAGCACTTGTCTCCGCAACCATTGCACCCAAAAGTAATAAGGACTCAAAAAAGAAATCACCCCCAAAGGAACCACCCCCAAAATCCTTCAAGAAGCTCGAACTGCCTCAGTACAGTAGTAGCCCAGATTTGTGAGGGATTAGTGTTCCATGCAATTTCGAGCTCAATCTTGAAGGCACTAGCAGACATTATTCTACGCTACATAAGTCAAATCGGGACGAATGCGCGTTTCTATGCTAACCTTGCCGGTCGCACGCAATGCAACGCATTTAACGTACTGCTCGCCCTCAAGGACATGGGCCTCGAAGCCGCAACGGAATATAATGTTTAGCCAATTCGAGTGCAATGACTGGTGTAACGAGGTATTTTAAATTTGCCGAGGAGATTTCCTTTGCACGGCCCGTGTCGAAGATCCCAAAGAAACCGACTATTTCACTTCTTTCATTTGATGAGGGGGAAGAGCATCCTCTTTTTGCTCATATTCTGGCATGGTTGCATGTGTTTTCTAGGATGGAGAAAGTGGAGTTGGCTAAGCAGGCTGAGCAGCCCTTGTTCGGATCGTTGTCGGTTGAAAGCGATGCTCCATTTCAGGTGTTGACAAATGCTATTGAAGCTTAGTCGATACCGTTAAAGGAACAATTACAAGAAGCTGCAAAGATTGGAGTGGAACCAACATCTAGTGGAGAATTCGGAGTACAACCATGGGAAGTTGTGAGATTGAAGCATCTCATGGAGAATTGAAGCGGAAACGACTCCATTAGAGAGATGCCAAAGAATATGATACACAAACATGGCAGAGTTCATGAAGAGGAATATCAATCAACCTATTCTTCATAGGTTAAATTCGGGATTTATGAGAGAGGAAGGAAAACTCCAAATTTATTTTGTGGCCGTTAATGATTGAAAGCTATTGCACATTGTGCTATTGATGGTGAACTACTTAACCCCTAACTTTCCTTAAAACCCGAAACGGGTTTTGAAGGTTCTCGCAGGAGAAAAACTCATCCAACTTATAATCATTATAATCTCACAAATGAGGAAAAATGGACGGTTCAAATTTGGTATGTGAGAAGATTGTCACGTGAACTTTGAGATCTTATGGTTTAATTGTTATAATAATGCTTAGATTGAGATTTTTTGAGATTAATCTAAAAGAAGGTCAAATCTTGTGATTTAGATTGTTTTGCAACAAGGAAATTTGGGGGTTAATTCAATGTGGTTGAAGAGGTTCCACTCTAGTGACTAAAGAGTGATTTAGAATGAGCTTTGCACAATGTGCTACCAATGGTGGAACAACTAAACTCTTTGTGGTTGAACAAGTTGTAATCTACTCACTAACTAGTGACTTAAAGACAACAAGCATGTCACCTCTCTAAGGTGCTTCATAAATACCTTGACAATAAGGTTTATGAAGCTAACCATAAGTAATAAGATTGAGGCAGTGAACTTCAAGTTGGTATAGGGATGGAAATAGACAACAACCTCATTGGAGACCATGAGCCTCAACGAACAAGCTGGTACATAGAGGGAAATAAACAACCACCTATTCGGAGACCATGAGCCTTAACGAGCAAGCCAAGATAAGTGTGCATAGAACTCAAACAAACTTATAAATTAGCATAAAATTTCAATGAGAGAACAAATTTACTAAAGTTAAAGGGTAACAACATCTTATAGCTTACTGTAAAACTTTGTGAATAAGTATATAGCTGAAGGTTAAAAACAAGCTTATGAAAAACTCATGAAGAAGTAGAGGACCATTAAGCTTGATAGAGCTACGTGCCTTTGGTTAAACCTCACACCATATCATCTTGAAATGAATGTTGTCAAAGAATGTATTGAATGTTTGTGCTTAGTATTGTATTGGTGCTTACATATATCATTTGTATATTGTACAAATGTATTTTTGTTGGATATTTTGGCAATTTATAGACACTAAACATGCTAGGAAATTAAGTGGTTCACACATTATAACAAAAGTTGTATTTGTAGGATTTGATGTTGCTCAAGAGATGTGGCTTATAGAAATAAATGTGTATCATTACGAGGAGGTGGAACCGCCTCTAGTATACATCGAGCCAACTTATTAATAGCAATGCATTTAAATAAGTTTTTAGTTATTAAGAAAAATTTAATTTCAAGTTGCAATTCAATTAACTAGTATAATTTTTACAGTGTTTTTTTTTTTTTTTTTTTTTTTTTTTTTTTTTTTTAAATTTTTAAAATAATAATAATAATAATAATAATAAATAAAAAAAAAACTTAAAACTTTAACAAAGAGCTTGAAGACTTCCCATTTTGAATATAAAAATATATCATGAAATCCAAATTTTAGTGAATCCAAATTTAGGGTTTGTATCACCATAAAAGGATGAAAGAAATGTTTCTCAACCTGATAACCAACTCCCATTAATCACTTGGATCACAAGTGATATACCCCCTAGCTTCTATATCAGCTTGCAAGAAGGAATAAACTACTTTTATTGAATCAACGTATGAAAAAGAGTACAACTAATCAATGCTTTTGAGAGTAAATAGAGCTAACAATTGATCCCTCATGTAAAAGGCACTTAGAATGTGCAAGAAAGCTTCCATATATAGTTGTTTGATACATCAATTATACTTGGTACGAAGGTCATCCTGAACAATCTTCTTGTTTCAGATACAATTACAATGCTTGGTCTTCTAAAAAGCATGAAAAGGTTTTTGAACCTCATTAATTTTTGAACCATGTCTTTGTGACATTGTCAAATTCCTATATGAGAACCTTTTAGAAACGAATTCTCAATTTTAATAACCTAGTCCGTAACAACAATTGGTGTTGATTCTAACATATACCATTTTCATTAGTGCAAAGAAACCGAATACTATACTTGGGTATGAAATAATTAGATCATTGCGGCAGGTATCATTTTCATAGTGCCAAGTTTTAGCGCAACAAAAATTTCCTTGTAGAATTTTGAATAGTGTAATGAATGCAAAGTAAGTACAAGAGCACTTTTTTGAATGACAATGACGCTAAGCATTCCATTAGAAGAGAGACGGTCGAGTCCGTCGGTATTCTTCCCCAGGGGTTTTAGGGTTTTGCACCATCGCCCATTGTCGCAGAGCAATTGGTTGTAGTTCTATCGGATCTACACAGGGATAATAGAGGCAGTGATTTGAGTAGGATCGTCCATGTTGTTGCGGAGGATCATCCGACTCCGTGACCATGGCAGCCAAGAGTAACAGGGACACAAAAGAGAAATCAGCAGCCACGAAGAGTGGCAAAACCACACCGGCGTCGAAGGGGAGCGAGCCACCGAATTCCGACACCAGCTCAGGAGGCGGCGGGGTAACAAGCTCCAAAGGCGGGGATGAATTCGCGCGCGCGGTCGCCAACACCGCAGTATCACAGATTTGCGAAGGCTTAGGGTTTCATGCAATTCAGCGCACGGCCGTGGAAACGCTCGCAGACATCGCATTACGGTACTTGAGCGATATCGGCAAGGCCGCTCACTTTTACGCCAACCTCGCCGGTCGCACACAATGCAATGCCTTCGATGTAATTTTGGCGCTCGAAGACATGGGGCCCGGAGCCGCTGTGGACACCTCCACTCGCTGTTTAGCCAATTCAAGCGCGCTTCGTGATGTAATGAGGTATGTCGAATTTGCTGAGGAGATTCCATTCGCGCGCCCCGTGCCGAAGTTCCCTGTATTTAAGAAACGCACTCCTCCTCCCACATTTGCTCAGCTTGGAGAGCAACCTCCGTTTGCACATATTCCGCCATGGTTGCCTGCTTTCCCTGATCCCCATACGTACCAGTCCACTCCCGTCTGGGTGGACAGGAAGTCTGACCCGAGAATGGATAAGTTGGAGCTTGCTAGACAGCGGAGGAAAGCGGAACGGTCTTTGTTCTCTCTTCATCTTCGTCTTTCCTCGACTACTGGTGGAGGTGATGCTTCGAGCGAGCCTGTTGCTCCTCGTGCTCTTCCGAAAATTGCAGGGCTTTTGACGAATGGTGCTACTGAAGCTGCTCCTCCGACCAGGCAGCAGTGGCCTTTGAAAGAACAACCTCAACAAGAAGCTGTGAAGGGGGCCTCCGTGGAGCCTGCGAAAGTGAAAGGGAAACGACCCAGTGTGCCTGTTGTACAGAATCCATTTCTTGCTCCTCCTTTGCAAGCAGGAGAAAGAGAAGTCACTACCCTCGTTTTCAAAGGTATTTGCCTCATCATGGTTGAAGATCAGTTTTCACTTCATAATCAACCGTGAATCCCCGATCTTTTTCAGGGTTTAATCCTATCTCATCATTCTAAGTAGCAATCTTAGCAGTGGTCGAACCTCTCTGACCAGAGGCTATTCCTCGATAGTTCCGTTGTTGCGTTATACCTTATTCAGACTGGCTGATAATATTCAAGACTTGAACCTCTACAAATTACCATTCTACGTACAGTTCTTAGCAATGGTTGAACCTCTCTGACTAGAGGCTATTCCTCGATAGTTCCGTCGTTGCGTAATCAGTTACTCAGATTGGCAGATAATATCAAGGCTTGAACCTCTACGTACAGACTGTCCCTTGATTATCACTATTATTAGCATATTATAATTTAACTTTCAATCAATGCAGCGGGAGGGAAGATATTGGGTATTCATAAACTTCCAACTAGAAGAGGTACGGGAAAGGCCGCCATTATGTGGACGAAGGTCCTCTCATATCTGATCTCAATAATTATCATCATGTTTCATGATTCTGGATGTGGCATTGTTGCCTTATGATACATATCTAGGAGGATAATCATGAAATCAAAAAGTTCGGAGTCATCATTTTAGATTCGTATTAGGAGTATAATACTTCCACTAGGGCTTTGCTTCAGGCAATTGTCCGAAGTTCTTCGTATGTACCAGTTTAGAGCAAATCGATAGTCCACTTTGATTGCCTTTTGGATGATAGTATACCGCGCCTCTTATGAATCCTTATAACTCTTCAAGGCCCTCAAGGTTTTATGTACATGGTCGATCTGTAGGAAGAAACTTCGACAAGGAGGCAGGAAGGCAGGCAGAAGGGAATGGACAGGTTGCATTTCCGTCAGTGTTGGAGGCATTCGCACCAATATTGGAAAGTTCAAAGTCGGGAGCTGGACGAGACAATGCAGGTTCAACAATTGGAAGTCCTTTAAGAGAGCATCAAGCAGGCAGCACAATACCAGAAGCCAAAGAGAGGATACCAGTCAGGCTCAAGTTCGATTACGGCAAAAAGGCGCGTGCTAAGGCTATAGCTGCTCAGATGAGTTTAGGAAGGAGCCCATCTCCTCCACCCCCTCCGCCGTCCAAACGAGGCAAGGCAGGTGGCTCAGCTGGCAAGGAAGAGGAGAAAGATGAGAAACGAAGGCGGGCCGAGCTCATCTTAGCTCAATCTATGGACGACACAGAAGACAATGGAACACAGACGTGATCGTTTGTTATTGAGACTGTCCGAGATGTGCTTCCCAAGCCCTTCTGTCTGGTGAGTATAGACTTCATGCAATTTTTACTCTGCCATGTCGATATGATCTCAGCCACGGTTGGAGCTCCATCGTGTAACTTGTTAGGGAATGATAATTTTTTTGCCAGCAGTGATATTATGCTGCGGGGCCCCGAAATGGAGAATGGGAGCGGCTCTTGTAAGTAAAGCTCTCTTTGTCGGTTGGACAGCTTGTACTTGTATACGACATTGCAGTGTTTTTCTGCATATTGATCAATTGATGAGTTTTGATATCGGACCCTGATAAGCCCTTTCGGGAGTTTGTACGTTGCGATGTTTTCTTGTGACCAATGTAGGATGGGTATTTTATAGGTTGATTGTTTCTTTATTTTATTGAAGTATTCCAGGGGCACCTGGATAGTCAGATGTATAAATCTTGTCTGTAGTATCAGAATTCAGACTATGTACTTTTGGTGCAGACTAGACTTGAGTTGAACGTGACCAAATTGTGTTGTAAGCACTTTCTTTTGAAGAATGACCAAATTGAATGTTCGATACTTATGGAGGAGCATCACAATGAAATCATTGCATGTTTGCAAAAGGGTTGGATATCATCATGTTAGATTCGTAGCAATGTTACACTTCTCCTGGACTTTTCAAAGTGACTTTTGAGTATACACCATTTTGAAGCAGATTGGTAATCCACTTTTCAAACTTGAATTTCCTTCTGAATGATGTCAATTCGAAAGGCAGAAATTGGTTCAGTTGTCCCTGTTATGTACACATGCTTTTCATGAGATTAGTATGATTGTAATTGAATGCGTGTTTGCGTAAAAGGTTGGAGGTATCATCATAGATTCGGAGCAATGTCAAGGTTCTCCTGGGCTTTCAGTGTCTTCTGGGTTCTCAAAGCATTTGAGTATGTGCCATTTTGGAGCAGATTGGTAGTCCACTTTTCTTGGATTGATTTGCAAGTATTACTGCAACTATCAACTCGGAAGGCAAAATATTGCTTCTTTACACATGCTCTTCACGAGATTGATGTTGACTGTAACTCAAAAAACAAAATGTTGGTGGAGGAAAGTTCAGAAGAAAGATTGGCAACTTGAGTACCAAATCATAAATTTTATACTGACTCTGTACCTATGTCAAGTTCCTATTTATCAAGACGGAAGGGTTGCATCCATTCAAATATCATATTGTGATCAAGATGATGCTTGCATTTGTTCCAAATCGATGATGTTCACGTAAAATTCCACTACTGTTCACAATTGAAGTCATCTTCCTATCACTGAATACACTAACCCTGACCACAATTCTCAGACTCTTAGATGAGAAACGAAATCAGAAACAAGAATGCTATTAATGAACCCTACGTTAATAGATCACATTATTCACATATTTTCATAACACCAAGCTCATCTTCAATAAAACCCTAATTCCTGCCAGAGGAGACATTATACCGTATGATCATGAATCACCAATTCAGGGTATCACCAATTCTGCCATCGATCCTAGCGTAATGAGAAAGATTAAGGAGATATTTTCACCAATTCCTCATAATATTCAACCCTAAAAACATATCCTGATTTCATACAAAAAATTCGAAATGGAGGAGAGGCCAACATACCAACACAATCCGGAGAGGCCATCATACCAACACAATCCGTCGGTGTTTTACGAGCATCCACCAACAGAGCGCCTGGACACAATGTGGCGCACGGTCGCAAAAGCACTCTACAACGCGGGCTACAACAGCGATTACAAAGAAAGCGTAAATAACCGGAAACTCGATGAGCTAGTGAGCACGATCATCTTCTCATTTCTGCGCCAAAGCATGGAGTACATGAAAGAGCCCGAGGGCGAGGAAGCGATGAAATTCGTCATGAGCCTGCTCGCTCGCGCTGCTTCGAAATTCGTCGAAACCAATCAAGCGAAAGTGGCTATTAGGGTTGGTGCCGAAGAGGCGACGAAGGGACTTTGGGATGGATGTCATCGAAAAGTGGATGATATCGCGATAAAAGTCCCTAGGGTTGTTTTGTGGTTGGTTTTGCTAGTGGTTGGTGCTTATGGCGCTCTCTTGGCTGTCGGACTTGTGCTTTGTCTTTGGCGGTTTAGCCTCTATGGACTTGGACATGAGAAAATTACTTTGTAAGGTTAGTGTACCTGATTTATATATTGTTGGTAGTGTGCATCTAACATGCATATTGTATGATATGTATAGGGCAATCACCCACGACAAGGGTGATATGAAAATAAATCTCTCGACGAGGAGGGCGGAACCCAACGAGGAGAGAGATTTGTTTTCATGTCATCCGAGGAGGCGGTGATTGTTCGACGTAAACGCTTCTTGATTAACAAGAAATCATCCAAAAATTGAATGAAAATTGGTTCCGTGGATAAATTTCCCGTAATCCCCGCTTGGGAGGGAAATACTGCGTAACCGGTGATTACGGGCCATAACCCGCCCACCAAATGAATGGTGATTTTTGCGGCAGGTGTATACGTATGATATAAAGTAGAGATTAGTGTATTTAGAGATTTTTGTTATTTTTTATTTAACAATATATATTTGGACTAAAGAGTTTTGGATGTTGCTTAGGTTTGAAGATTGGGTTGGCACAGTACGTGAGAATCCATCATCAAGTGGATTGTATTATGTGAATCAAAATTTATTCCAGGATGAGGATGTGGTACTTGATGGAATTAGTAATATGACACTCTTGGGTGGACTAGTAACCTTGATTGTATTAACCAAATGTAACATTTTTAATTTCCTAAGGTAAAAGTATGTGTACAATATAATGACAATTAGCCCTTGAACGCCCAAGGGGGGGAAGGGGATTCTAGAGCCTAGAAACATAAATTTTTGCAAAGTGTTATAGGTGAAAATGAATGAAAGCTATATAGATCTCAATCATACAGTCTTGTAGTATACTTTTTGTAGGTTACTTAGATCAAATTTGAAGTCATGAGGCCTCATAAATTGCGAGATCATAACATAATAGTAAGTCAAAATAAGTCAAAATGCTATCAAAAAACATATTGCAATGTAAAATTTACCCATTACAAAGTTGTATAGCCTCATCTCAAGAGCACTCAAAGGAATCCATCAAAAAAAATCTTGGCTCAAATAAATGCCTTGCAAGGGTGAAAATAGCCAAAAATTTTACAAAGGAAAAAGGATCCAAATCTATACCCCTTGCACTCAATTTCTTGCCTTATCTTCAAAACACCTTTGATTGGGTCAAGGTTTTTACCACCTAAACTATACTCTTTTTTTAACCTATCCCAAAAAATGAAGTTGAAATCCAATCGTGAATGAAGGAGATATGGCTCCTAAAGATCATCCACATTTTCACTTTTTTTTATTGTAGAAACATCATTGAAAATCCAATACCAAGAGTATTTGAATCAAAAAAAATTTCCAACTAAAACTTTGTTAGTATCTATCTTAAGATTATGATTATGTTTAGATAAATCATGAAAAAATATTTTTGATTTCTCATAATTGCCTCACAATGGTAAAACATGCCCAATGTTTGAAAACTCAAAAATAAGAGATGTTTTCACTAAATGCACTTCAATTATTCATACTTCATTTCATGAATTTGCAAATATACCACAGAGACTAGACTTGATTTATGACCCAAGTGATTTTGTCAAAAACGGAGCCGGAGGGAAGTTAGAAGTTATGGCTCTTCAAAGTTTCTGCCTTTCATCCAAGTGTTAAGTTATGGCACCATTTAGAAACACATCTATATATCCACTTACAAAAAATCATAACAAATTGAAGAAGAGTCCAGAAATTATGACTCTCCACTTTGACTATCTTTCCACTTTCTTTCTGCATGCATGAAAATTCATTACACTACGGATTTCGTGATATGTATTTTGAGCTATTATTGAGCACTCTCTCTTACACAATATGTGAAGGGATTCAAGTGATGCGGTCATACCAAGGCTACTACACCACATCCCATCAAAACTCCTGAATTTAAGCGCCTTTGGGCCGGAATAGTATTGGGATGGGTGACCTTCTAGGAAGTCCTAGTGCTTCATCTATTTTGAAGAAGGCACCAAAAGCCTTGGATTGGTGGTTAGGACTCATGGCCCCCAATGAGGAGGTCGTGGGTTCTATTCCCCATGCTCGCATGATGCTCACCACCATAGTCTACCCAACCATGGTGGGGGTGGGGGTTCTTGGACCTTGTTGTATGGGTATCTCAAAGCCCTCTGGGGGGATACCATGTGGGGTATCTCACAGTAGTGGCTAGGTAGAAACTAGCATAGTATTCACCCCAAGATGGGTTAGTAGTCTGGCCATTGGTGTGATGACCTCCGGACATACATCCAATGATAGGTCGAACGAACACTTTATTAACTTCGACCTCTAAAACATCCATCTTTCTAAAACATCTATTTTGTCTCTCTCTTTTTTTTCTTTTTTTTTTGAAATGATTCAAAACATCTATATTGTTGAAGACGCAAATGAAAGCAAGGAGAATTCAAAGGAAGCACCAAGAAGAGGGAGTCTTAGATTGTGGGAAAGAGTATATGGAGGTACAAGGAGAGAGATTGAAGATGAATAGTACTTCTCTCTCTCATAGGTACAAAGTTGGTGGTATTTTACACCAGTGACTCAACTAGCTACAATACAAAGGAGAGCGTATGTGAGAATACTAATTTCTCAACATACTACTTTTTTGTGTAGTAGCGGATTTGGCTTAACCGCCCCACTCCACCCCCCACACACTCCCTCATGGGTTGACTACTCATAAAATACAAAAGCTTTCGTCTCAAGAAGTCTAAAAGCAATAGAGCAAAAACGGCCCCTTTCGGTTATTTGTTTAATAAATCAATTGTGCCCCCCATCCACTATCCCCCACTTTAGCTGGTGGGGCATAGCTCACTTTCTTGGACGGAATGACAATCATCCATCTGCAAAGTGTTGACCCACTCCAATTTAAAAACTATTTTTTTAAAAGTAAAATAATCTTGTCAAACAAGCTGCCCTTTTTTGTACACAAAATTCCTTCCAGTTTTGAATGTTGCAAATTAAAAGGTTGCAGCTTTTGGATCTTTCATGTGTTTTTAGTTGGTGGAACTTTGTGAGACATTGGCGTGTAGCTTGGAATAACATGTTCTTAGTACATTGAAATGCAATGCATTTGTTGTTGTTAGAGTGAATAACAAATAGTTTAAATAAATAAGAACTTATGGGGTTGGCGAGAATAAAATGCCTGTTCGACCTACCCTTGATGATATGGCCACAGGATATAACAACAATGACGTAGGATAATAAATAGTATATAAAGCTCTTCTCACATAGTGCTCTTTGTTCATGATTTTGTCTAGTCCAAAAAGAGCATTTGTACTTTTAAAAAAAAGCTAGCCTTTTCATGTGGGAGAGTCCATTTTTTCCAATGTGGAGGAGTTTCGTATGACTCTTAGTGAAATTCCCAAGAGATTTTTTTTTTGTTAAAATCGCATTGAACAATACATTACATGTTGTGGTATATATTGGGTAACAATTTCTTTCCACACAAATTTATTCTTCTCTTTTTATGTTAGAGTACGGGCCGCTTTACGCTATGGTGGAGAAGGCCATAGGTTGATCAAAATTTCTTGCCCAAGACATGATATTTATTTGAGGCAAGGGATGATGTGCTTCAAAATGTGCAAGACAATAAAAATTTTTTATCAAAAATATTCTCCGAAGTGGAGTTTCTTGACCCGTCTCTAAGAAACTCCACCTTCAAAGAACTCCCTCTCCAAAAGTTTGCCTTGTAGGCGGCAAAGTATCATCGTACCATCGTATCATTCACCTCCAAAGTTTACCACCAATTGACCGTACCCTAAACACCCATGAGTTCCAAAGTTGCACTTTCAACCAATCACAATTGAGGATTCCCCTACATCTTGTGAGAGGTAGACTTGTGCATCATAGTGTAAAGCTGCCCCAAGTCCTTACAAGTACAACAATGAATGTATTTACTCACGGCATGTCTAAAAGATTCTTCCATTACAAGTACTATTGAAGAAAGTAGTCTTTTCACTTATAAAATATTTAGTACATTTTGACCATACCAAATGAGAAACATCTTCATGCAAAAAAAGCACTTTTGTGTAATTCCGCATGAATTTCATGAGGTAAATAATTATATCCAACCACATGTCCTCAATATGAATTAAAGACATCTATCCAAGGTTTGAAAAAAATCACTAGCATGTGCACTATACATGTGTTTCATTGTAAGGTACAATATAATGGAATTGCAACTTCCCTAGAAAGGGCTCAAGGTGTCGTGCCCCAAATGATACACCAAATAGTACCATTTTTCAAGTACGGAAGAAGACTTCAAATACGGAAGAAGACTTTAAATACGGAAGAAGACTTTAAATAAAAAAAATCTATTGTCCAACATGTGCAAAAAAATCTCAAGTCATTTGACCGCTTAGATATGGAAAATTGTATGTAAAGAAAATATTTTCTTGGAACTTACCCAAACATTTGTAAACTACATTTTATTAATTACTTTTGGAGTTTGAAGAGTTTATGGATTTTTGATGATCTCAATAAATGTTCTATGAAATGTGAAGACCTTGAAAGACTATGGGGATTTCCAAGCAAAATGCATGAATCCCGCATTCAAGAAGAAGAAGAACTTCAAACCTTTATCGAGAGCGGATTGAATAGAGTGTTTCTTGGAATCTACTTGAAGGTATAAAATCATTACATTCAAATAAGAGTCCATAAATATGAAGGATTCCGCAAATATAGAATATGATTTGTGATGAATTTGGAATAATTTGAAAGATCCCACTGCAATTGTACAAAGCCCTCGTGCAAGAAGAAGAAGAACTCCAAATCTTCATGAGGTTGGCATGAATAGAGTGTTGACCTATCCGTGAATGTTTTTGCCTCAAAGGAATAACACAATGAGTTAGGCAACAAACCCTCTCAAGGTGAACAATGTGTCACTTCTTATCTAACCACTAATGCCTAAGAAAATTCCCGAATACCATCGAAGTAAGTGTTAAATTAGTGTACAGAGACTTAAAAAAATATAAAAATTTCAATCAATGTCTACTTTTAGAGAGATATGATGAACACACGTAGTTCAATGTGACATTTGAACCAATTTGATCTGAAATACATAAGTGTCACACGAAGAATATGCACCCCAAGCCTTGGCTTGGTGGTTAGGGCTCATGGCCCCCAGTGAGGAGGTCGTGGGTTCTATTATCCATGCCGGCGTAGTGTTCACCACCACAATCCACCCAATTGTGATGTGGGGTTCTTGAACCTCGTTGTATGGGTACCTCAAAACCCCTTTATGGTCTGGGGCGGATATCAAGTCAGGTATTAGTGGCTCTAGAGGTAGGAACTAGCATAGTGTTCATCATGAGAGGGTTAGTAGTCCCGCCATTGGTGTAATGACTTCTGGGCATACATCCAAGGATAGGTTGAACGAACACTCTATTCACACCCAACCTCTTAATAGGTTAAAGTTTCACTTCACAAGAACAACTACTCCATTCAACAACCTTTCGGTCACCATTCTTATTCCTATACTATGCAATCTGATCCAATGTTCAAACTACACTATCCTATCTGAAATTGAACTAGAGCATCAATTTCAAATATATCAAGTCAATGTAAGTAACCCCTGAAACTGAGGTATCTCCACCCAAAATAGATTCTACCTCTATTCCTCTTGCAATGACTCAATGAAAAGTATTCAGAAATTCAGAGATTCAAAGCATAATGATGCATGATTCACACTGATAGGAAATTGGGAATCACATTGACACAAGAACTCAAATCATGAATAAAAGTTTAAAGTGATCAATTTCAAGTAAATGAAAACAACAAAAGTTGTTTCTGAAGATATTCTACACTCAAGTCCTAAGTGAAAACAAAACACTCTAGTAGAAGAATTTCAGATCTATTTCAAAACCACCATGAATAAAGTGTTTGTTTGACCTATCCTTGTATGAAAATGCCCAGAGGTCTTGACACCAGTGGTGGATTACTAACCCCATTCAAAGTAAACACTGTACTAATTCCTATCTAATCACCATCTCATAATTTACAATCTCCGAGTTTAGACTTGGACGCTCTATCTACATTAACCTTCTAAGTCCTCCATCCTTTCCTTTTCCTTTGAATTAAGGAAAACAATGTGCTATGCTCGATTACGCCACCCCGCTCATGTCGTAGGTGATGCTGATTTTGGAGAATTTGAGGGGCTGAAGCGGATAACCAATTTGCGCAAGAGTGATGACAACGTCCATGTAATCTTCCATGCCAAGGGCGGCAAGCTTTCCTCCGATCGCGACGCGCCAGACGCGGTTGCGATTAAAAAGCGCCTGGCCGGTGTGCGGGGCGTAGTTGAATTGGCCGATGTACTCCGGGCATCCGGCGGAGGTGTCGGCAACAGCGGACGGGTGGAACATGTACGCCCGAAAATGCGATTCCATGCTTACGTCGCCGAAAGTGATCCCCGCGATCTCCAGGACCTCAGTTCCAATGCTCGCATTCGCATGATTATACGGCCGCGCCACTTTGAACGTGTAGGCTTCCGTGAAAAGCACGTCGCCTGGTGAATGATACGGTATTGTGCCCATGGCTGCGTTCATCTGGTCGGCGTCTAGCATGCTGCATTTTGATATGTTGTTCTCTGCTCCTTTTGGCATCCCGTTCGTCGTCCATGCCACTGGCATCTCCTCGTACACATATCTGCGTAAAGAGGAAATGATGAGCTACCGGATCGCAATATAGACGACAGAGGAGTTGAGCTCTTAAATATATGCCGATGATTTGAAATTAAGCAACAGTATAAAGAAGGTGAAGTTGCAAATCACGCTTGTGAATCTCAGCAAATAGTGTGAATTTTCACATTTAAGATCGATCTATGGAGTAGTAGGTAAGTATTGGCAAGAGTGAACAGGTGAGGGACTGAAATTTGGCTCTAGTTGTGCAACCGATCTTATGACTCCATGCGCACGGAAGGCGCATGTAATAATGAGAAAATTGGAAAAAATAACAGAGGACGATGCTGTACGTAGGAGAGCTGTAGAGAATCTTACCCGAGGAGTGTGGTGTTCAATGTTTGGGAAACGTTTACGGTGACTAAGTCTCCGTTCTCATCGTAAAGAGTGTACTGCGCGTCTAGGAAATCGGGATGAGTCGACTCCTTGCGATGTTCCCCGCCAAGCGACTTCCAAATGGTCCAGAGTCTGTCGACATTGGTGTGGTGGCCATAGAAAGCGGGATCTCTTGCCGCGGTTGCAAAGGTTCCCATGTCTTGGAACGGTTTCCCGTTCTCCGGATTAGGATCCGCCATCCAAAAATGCACGGATCCATGAGGCGCGTCCTCGAAAGTTCCAGACCCGGGCGAGCCGGCATCGCCATAGCTGTATGGCAAACCAAAGAAGAGATCCGGCGTCGGCGCGCCCGTGACGAGCTGCGTGTACATTAATCGGTTGTTCTCGACTCTGATGTTCTCCGGCGATCTAGACTTGCATCCTTGGTTGTTGTTTAAGTCCACAGTGTACGGCGGTTGTGTGCAATTGTTGCGGTTCTTGTTCCAGAGCGAGCTGGACTTGTTGCGCGCGTACATGTATGGGAGTATGTTAGCAAACGGCGCCTCGGGCGTCTGGTTGTCCCAGTTCCAATACGGCATTGCGAACGTGTCATCGTCCAGTAGCTTTCGCAGAATGCGCTCGTTGAATAACACGAACATTCGGTGCCATGGAAGGAAATGCCAGCCGCCATGAATCTCCATTGGCCATGACATGTTTGGGTAGTATATCCCGTTGTTGCAGTAGAGGCAGTGTAACTTCATCTGGTTACTGAACGAGCGGGGGTCCGTGTCTGGGAGCGCTTTTTGAAGCGCCACCCCTAGCTCCAGCTTCGCAATGAATTCCTCGTCCAGCAAGTGCGCGGGGCGGCGGACTCGGATCAGTGTTGATGTGTCGTACTCGAATTGCCGCTGCGGCTTTCCCGTGTACGGCCGCGGCATGCAGCATTGGTCCTCGCTATTGCAGTAATCCGGTATCATCGGCGCAGGAAATGGCTTCCCGTAGACGCATTGCACTAAAAGAGTAGAAAAAACTACCAGAATTCCGACAACGAATTCTCGGCGACACTCTTCCATCGGTGCTCCACCGTAAGAACAATCTTCTGACCGCTCGATCCTGCAACTGACGGCAGATCTGCACAATTCAAATTGATGTCGCACTTTCTGCTGTAGGTCTAATGTCCAAGCCGTTCATAACTTTCTTGCTCGATCTGATCGCAATCTCAGTCTCACTATGCGACAGAGACAGCAGATCGGGACAAGTACGCTTCACAATAATGACAACATGCTATCTGCTGCGTAAAGAGCCTTTCCACTTCATCTCAAAGGAGGCTGCTATTGAATGATGCTTTCTTTGAGCCGTGAACTGGAGCTTTATCTGCTCGATCTGACCTTTAAAAATAACAGTTTATTAGGCTGGAGGTTTGACATCGTAGATCGTCATGATCCAAAAGGACTTGGGACAAGTGAATATTTAAGTGCAGATCCAGAGGGCCATGGACTTAGAGTAGTCGGAAGTCCAAATCCAGTTTTGGATGAAGCCTCTGTAGACAATGAAGTCGCCGGAGGAAAGGTATGCTAGGTCGCCCTTTGTAGTGTCAACTGTCAACCTAGTCTTTGAGACCAAATGTCAATGCATCTTTTATATGGCGGTTCAGTCAAATGCTCTTGTACTGTGCTTGAGCTTCCATCTTCCACCACTTCTGCCCACGCTCAACGCCTGTACAATATCTAAACCGACAATTACTATTCTGTACGGATGAAGCTCCGCATTTGTACAGCAAGTGGATTGGTAGTCGAGAGGTCAGATTCAGGAAGAGGGATCTTGTAAGGCTCTTTCCGGGGTATTAAAAATGGTAACCGAACATGAACACAGAAGTCAATGTGACTACCAAGGGGGAGGGATCTAGTTAGATGACAAACTCTTTTGAGCTTCTTTTGACTTCAAACCTTCGGCTTTCCGCAGACTTCCAGTGTCTTTGGTACTTCGCAAGTCTCGAAGTTATCATCATTCACTCGAAGCTTAGCTGGCTGGTAATTTAGTTGCCAGCGAGAGGGACTCTTAGTCGTCAGCTCTCTGAGATCCTGAATCTCAGTGACGCAGGTGTCGTTCACTTAAAGTGAAGAAATGCTCGTCTCATTGCAATCAAGTGTTCTACTTGTACAGCTGTGAGCAGTTTTGGCGACGGCGCCGCACTGCGTCCTGGCAGTCATTCTTGCGATGGTGTCGAAAGCGAGCACTGGCTGTTATTTCCAATGACAGTGTGCTACTGTTGTGCTAAGCAAGATTCATCGCGAAATGTCAACCTGCTGAATGGTTGGTCGTCTTTCTTGCTCTTGGCTGAACCAGTCGATTTGCTCGCCGCAGTTGTATTCAATTTACAACATGGTCAGTCTATCTCCCCTAGTGACTTTTTTTATGATTATCATGCCCTGGAAGCTTGAAAATTGCTGTGATGATGCCACAGAATGAAAGAATCAGCCTTGTGCTCAGATATGTATGCCGATATCATCGTCAATTAAGTTTGTATTCACGATCACCAATATCATCTCGCAATTCAGAATGTTTCGTTTGCCGTTACACAAGGAGCGTTGTGGAGCGAGAAAGGTTCCCGAAATCAACTGCATTCTATAGTACATTCCCTCTCTCGGATCCGCTCCTTTTTTCCGGCCTCCGTTTGTTTTCTCTGCTCATTCTCTCAGCTCGATTGCTGTTTTGTAATTTATTACGTCACCTCCGCTCACTTCACCCTCAATCCTCCATTTTAACTGCACCCTTTTCTGTAATACACTTTCAACTCAACAGAAAAAAAGCTGATCAAAATCCTCATCTCCTTTCACAGCAAACGTTTCCCTCTACCTCACAAAAGCACTACACCGACCTTAAAAAGTGCAACATTCTTTAGGACTCAGTAGATAGGCGCAAATCTGTTGATGAAATTCTTATCTTTGAATTGGATTTCTATCATTACATAGAAACTCTTGTTGCTGACATGGAATTAGAGCACGCAAGTACAAAATCTGAAGTTGTACACAACTACTTGTCACTCAAATCTAGAGAAAAGAGTAGGAAAACTTTTTGCATAGTCACTTGTTAGAATATAGGGAATTTTGTTTTAAACATGATAATTAGAGAAACTATGTTGAAAACAAATGTATTCTACTATACTTGCTCGTGTGGAATGACCCCAAACTATCGGATGATGGAGTGCGGTGCCATTCACCATGCGGTTGGGGGTTCAAAACTTGGTTGCAGCAAGTGGTTATATTACACAAAATGAGCCTCTCTGTTGAGGGGTTCATGTGGTGTGTTTCATCAATATGCATGTGTCAAAAAAAAAAGAAAAAGAAGAAAAGAAAAAATATCACTTGCGAAGTGATACTAAATACGGAAAGACCAAAAGAGAGAAATATATCCTAAACCAAATTCTTGTAAGTAATTAAAAGAATAGGATCTACAAATGAAGTACGAATATTGACCAACGTGGTCGTCCTTATGAAATCTATTAAGTGCAGCAAGAAGTGCTTTGAGCGGTGGCTCCACCTTCTCCAGTACCAGTGTGGACCGGCTCTCCATGTCCAACCTCAATACCATGTGTCTTAGGTACATATGTTCCATGTACATTAGGCCATTGTATTTGGCAAATGGTTCACTCTCTTCGACGCTGATAGCTTTTTTTGCGCCATGTCACACTTGTTGCCAATGAGTATAATAGTCATGTTGGAGTTTTGCATGTTGCCTGGCATCCTCCAACCAGCTTCAAGGTTGTCTCATAAGACACTTTCAAACATTAGATAGACATGACAATGAGATGGACATTCACTCTTGAAGAAGGCATACAAAATCGAAGAGGTAGATGTTCCTCTTTTACTATAAATTTTCTAATATCTTGGATATTCCCATTGAACTCAACATCCATTTAACATACCGAACACGCCAATTTAGACAAACGTTACGGAATGTGCGTCATGTAGAACAAATCAGACCAGCTTGGGAGATGGTTGAATGTTTCTCTCCTAGTAATGTCCCATACAAGCAAAGCTCTTGCCGGTCCCCGGTAATATGATCTCGTGATAGACTGAAACTGAAACGACTCTTAGCCAACCGTATCCCAGATTGATAGGCTTATTGCGATCGTCACCATGCGAGCACCGACTTCTACTCCAATCGTAAGGTCGTGCACAGGCTGGAACGTCTTGCCCATAAATTGCAACGGGAGACATGGCTTCCCATTACTTGTGTCACCGATGAGTAACTTATCGGCCAAGGCTGGCCAAAAGTTAAAGCCATCTATTTTAAACTCTAGTCTTGGAAACTAGTCTTAGAAAAGGAGACTGCAAAAGTCTCCGGTCAATGGTAGACTCAACACTCTGCACATGAGTCTCAGGAATTTCGGTACCTCGAAATGAGCACGTCCTGCATATCCTCCTCAGCCGAGACCCACGAGACCCAAATTGAATCTGCCCACTTCTCCAACCAAGCAGCCAAGTTAGAGGAAAGTTCACAGAGAGATGCAATGAAAATGGCGTCGGCATTGACCTTACCGAGAGATCAATCGTTCCTCGCGGCCGACCTGCCCTCGTTCACATCATCTCTCGCTTCGAAGACCCCTCCGATTCCTACGGACGGGAAAACAACACGTACGAACCTTCGGACACAAACAGCTGGAAGGCGATGGTGACAAAGTTCTCGAGCCTATCCACCCCCCTATCATATAATTTATGCTGGAAATCCCGACACGCAAAGCACCGGGACGACTAAAAGCTCATTTTTATCAGAAAGCCCGAAAGTAGAAGTCAAAATCAGTACAAAAAGAAAGCCTGAACTACTCTCACTACCACTCGAGAACGGTATGGTCCCGGCTTCCAAGCCTCCGCATCCATAATACCCAGCCTCTAATTTAACGTTTAGTCACTAACTGATCGTAAACCCATCCAATCACTCAACATGTTTCGAAGCACAACTGACGCAGGACTGAGGTTGCGAAAGTACTGTAGTAGAGGATCAAGAGAGAGACTTCCTTAACTGGCCAAATGGAGGTTAGAAGAATGAGAGGGATGGAATCTCAACGGATTAGTGACGTAGGGGTCAACCAGCTAGGGTTTACGGTGTCAACGCCTAATGCAAGCCTTTGACCTACAAAAGATCAAAAATGCGGACACATGTCAATCGCAAAGGAGACGTCCACACTTCAAAAGAGATTAGTTGCACGTATTTGTTCCGGGGAGTTCACTTTAAGTGGAGAAATGCATCTGCATGCAAGGCCTTTTGACTTTCTGCAGCTAGTAATGAGTTCAAATCACTTACACAACCTCAAGAATGTTCATGGTAAGCTACGGCTTTCGGTGGAATTCGAGCAAATAAAACCCCTCTGCACGGCTCAATCGAGTACTTATCATTCTAGCTATATGTCAGCTTCGGTCCGGGGTGGGAGAACTCGTTCGGCGTTTCTTCTGTCACTGTATCGATACTGGAAATAGAATGAACCAAGGGAACATACAGCGAATTAGATATACGCAGTCAATTTTCTGTTGAAGAATCTCGTGGTGTAGGGGTCGCTGTATGTGATGATGGAAGGGTGTCGGTGGAAATTCGATGTCGCAGTTATGGCACTGCTGTTGCTGGGATGTGTGAGTGCAGTCCCATTGCCCGCGCCGCTGTTACCGGACTACTGCAACAGCGAGGAGCGATGCTGCATGCCGCGCCCCTACACTGGGAAGCCGGTGCGGCAATTTGAGTTCAACGCTTCGTTGCCGTTCCGGTTTCGCCGCCCCGCGCACTTGCTGGACGAGGAGTACATTGCCAAGTATGAGCGCGCGGTGGCGCTCCAAAAAGCGCTCCCCGACACGGACCCGCGCTCGTTCAGAAACCAGCAGAGGCTACACTGTCTCTACTGCGACAATGGGATATACTACCCGAACAGCACATGGCCACTGGAGATTCATGGCGGCTGGCATTTCATTCCATGGCACCGAATGTTCACATACTTCAACGAGCGTATCCTCGCGAAGCTACTTGACGACGACACATTCGCGTTGCCGTACTGGAACTGGGATAATCAGACGCCCGAGCCGCCGTTCGCCAACATACTCCCATATATGTACGCGCGCAACAAGTCGAGCTCGTTGTGGAACAAGAACCGTAACAATTGCTCGGAACCGCCGTTTACAGCTGTTTTGAACACCGATGGATCATGTTCGGCGAAATCGCCCGAGCTGTTGAGAACCGAAAACATTCGTTTGATGTACACGCAGATCGTCAGCGGCGCGCCGACGCCAAACCTCTTCTTCGGCATGCCGTATAGCCTTGGCGACGCCGGTCCGAGCGGGGCGGGGATGTTCGAGGACGCACCGCACGGCTCCATACATTTTTGGTTGGGAGATCCAAATGCTCAATTCGATGACATGGCAAATCCCGCAGTTGCGGCAAGAGATCCTGCTTTTTACACACATCATACGAACGTTGACAGGATCTGGAACATCTGGAAGTCGCTTGGTGGGAAGCAGCGCAAGGACCCGACTCATCGCGATTTCCTCGACGGCCAGTACACTTTTTACGACGAGAACGGAGACTTAGTCATTGTGAATGCTTCCCAAACATTAAACAGCACACTCTTGAGGTAAGCTTCCATTTTTCTCTTACCTTTCTCGACATCTAACTTTCAAAGCATGCTCTAGATTGTTGCTATCGCTCGTTTATGGAATTCGTAGTCAAGGCATGCTTCTGATTTGTTCAATTTGAAATTCCTGTTCAGTCATGCTCTGGTCTGCTTCTCTTGCTCGATTTGAAAATCATAAGTCATATCTTGCGCTGAATCATCTAGACTTGCGATAATATATTAGCCATTTCTTGACATGAAGTTATGCGGAATGAAATCAGTTACTCACACCTGTCGCAAGCTGCATTTTATCGTAGTTTTTTTCTTTCTTCAATCACTTTCTACACAATAAATCCAGCAATCTTTCCGGCGCCGTTTTTTCCCGCCGCTACCAAGGTCATGACCACTGGTCATCCTCGGGTGTGGATTTTCTTGTAGGTATGATTACGAGGAGATGCCAGCGGCATGGACGACGAACGGCCAGTTGCCAGGGGCAGAGAACAACATCTCCAAGTGCAGTCAACTGGACACATCTCAATTCAACGCGATAATCGGCGCCACTCCATACAACTCCCCGACCGACGTCTGCTACAGAGAGCCTTACACATTTCGAGTGGCGCGGCCACCAAGAAACCATCCGAACGCGACGAACGGCACTGAAATTCTCGAGATAGCCGGGTTCAATCTGGACGACATCCACGCTCAAGCGCATTGGCGAGCGTACCTGTTCCACCCGTCCGCGGTGGCGGAAACATCCGCAGCTTGTCCGGAGTACATCGGACTCCTGAATTATGTTCCGCACGTCGGCATGGCCATGTTCAAACGCCCTCGCTCCTGGCGAGTCGCGATCGGGGAAAAGCTTGTTGCGCTTGGAAAAGAGAATTACACAGATGTGATTGTTACTCTTGCTCAGTATGGTCCGACGCAACCGATCACGTTCACCAATATCTCCATCACCTACGACATGAGCTAGCTAGCTAGCAATCCTATGCAACATTGCAGCGACAGGTTCATTCAATCTGTGGAACATTCATGATTTTCCCCATGGATTGCTCAAAGCTTCAATCTCGCAGTAGATTATTTCAGGTACTACGGTGTAAGTTAGTCAAATTCTTCAGTCTTCTGTTGAGCAGAGACCTTCATTCCCCAGGTGCTGGGATTTGTAATCTTTTCACTTTAAGTAGATTTCATTCTTCTGCCTAGAGTAGTCCGCCATTTTGAGATTCGAGAGACATTTCAGGATCTATGATGAAATGATGTGTGAACTTTCGAAGAGGAAGAACTTCAAACTTGTTTTGAGGTTGGCTTGAATAGAATAGAGTTCATTTGATCTAATGTTGTGTTTGTCTAGAGGTTATACTATCAATGGTGGGACTGTAAGTCTTCTTCAAGTGAACACTGTGCTAATTCTTATCTAGTTATCAATGTTTAAGAAATAACGGACATGTTATACCCAAAAGGGCTTTTGAGGTTCATGAACTTTCTAATGATGTCTTACTTTATGAAAAATCACTTTTTGAGTAGTGAGTAGAAAGTCAAGGATCTGAAAGCATTTTTTGAGATTCTCAGAAGTCTCAATTTGAAGGCCATTTAAGTTGTAGTAAGAGCATACAAGGCAGGAGCATGGCTAATGCAAGCTTTGTGTTTGATAAGAATCATATCATGTTGAGAAGATTGCATTCAACATGATGTACATCACCTTGTTGAGTCACTTGAGTGTAGAAAGTAGAGATGTGGATTGTTGAGATACATGGTTTCTTGTGCAATGGTGTAAGTTGGTTGGTATTGAGTATGATGTTGGTAAGCATGGCAATTTTCTTTGTCAGATGTCTAGCGTAAGCCTTTCTAAATGTAAATTTAGTGATCCTCGACAATTGGCAATCATGTGTGTTGAATATTGACATGAATTTGTTTGAAAACCAACAAGGGGTGTTGAAAATAATGATATTAAAGATTTGTTGAACTAAGACTTCATTAAAAAAAAATAGACTTTGAAGTTTTGCAATTTTCAATAATTTTTTTCTTTATAAAGAGATTGCAAAAAGTCTTAATGTAATGAATTTGGACTCAAAAGCTCAAAGAGAAAGGTGACTTTGTCAACACAATGATTGAACTTAGAGCTATTCTTGATCATGTGGTATATTTCTTATTTGATCCTCATATTTTTGTAGCTCAACAATTTAACTTCATTGTGTGCTTTCGTATTTGGGAATTCATATTATTTTACCTCCAAACCATTGTAAGGTTTTTTTCTACATACATTGCCTCCTACATAGCCTTGTGATACATTAGATGGGGTTCTTTTACATATCAAATCATCAGATTTTTCAAAAAACTTCCACTAGTAGAAAAGTGTCATGAATACACCAGACACAATACCAACAAGTACACCCAACCTATATTTAACAAATTATGGACTTATTTCCAACTTATGGACGTTTTGCAACTAATGAAAAACCTTGGTTCTATCGGCGGCCAGCCAATACATCCCCCACATCTGCGACTTTCAAAAGGCCATAACTCACTCAAATTTTGTTCAAATCAAACATATGAGGTGTGTTTTGACATCTACATTTTTTGTAGATATCAAAAAACACCACATATTTTCAATTTGAACAAAATTTGACTGAGTTATGATCTTTTAAAGATTACTGATGGACATTATTTCTAGACTATGAATTTGTTCATAATTAGTTAAATATCAGTCACCCCATCTCATGTTTTACACCCACCTCAAGTGAGTGTAAAACACCACTTTGGACTGTACTCATGTGGTATACTCAGACACTTTTCTACTACTGTTCCATGTTCTAGATTGGCTAAAAGGTTGGAAGCTTGCCCTTCGAACTTTAGAATGTACCTTTCAAGAAGAAACATGGTGCAAAAGACAGTTTTGTACCATTTGACCAATTTCACGTGCACAATCAAAACATGTATCCGATGTGTCCCTATCATCATAGTTTTGAAGTCAAATGTTGCACCTTTGCTCTTTTTTCTTTTTTTTTTTTTTTGTTTTTTTGACAAAGGAGGACAAATGTGCACAATCCTCCACAAAACAAAAAGTGCCCAATACGTTGACAACATGCTTTCATCAGTTCAAATGAAATGGTAACATAAAAGTCCACTTAAGGACCAAAGACTGGTCAGCCATTTGACCAGACAAAACGGACTTGTAAAAGCATTGACATATGCTTGGAAAAGGGGGTCATGGCCATACCACCAAAGTGCGCACAAACAAGACAAAAGAGCATTTTCGCCTTTTTTTTTTTTTTTTTTTAACAACTTACATGTTTTCGAATTGGACTCGTGTGCTTCTAGAATGATTTGCTTGTTGGGACTCTTGTGATAATGAGTGATGGTAGTGTGTTGGGTTTCGATATGACTACATTCTTTGATTGTTGTCAACTTGCGATGTGGACATCGCATGTATTTTCACATACTCTTTTCTTTATGGGTCACACCTAAAGAGAGGTTTGAACGTAAACACAAGTTGATTAGGACATTGATATGGTTTATGGGCCGCACCGAAAGGATGATGGATTTTGAATCATTGAGACTTTTTGACAAGAAAGATATTTTCTCGGTCAAAGAATGCATGAGTTATCATGATAATGTTTTTTCAAGAAATGCTTACGAAAGTCTCGGTTTAAGAAATTTCCATGCATACCTTACGTCTTTCTCGATGTTTTTTTTTTTTTTTTTTTTAGAGATAGATTTCGTTGCCTTGGACCTCACGGATATGTGTATTATTAAGGACATTCTCGATTTAAGAAAGTTCAAATGGAACATTCTTGGTCCGAAAATATCCATGTGAGACCAAGAATACATAATGGTGTTAACTGCTTGCAAGAGTGTGCTAAAAGTCTCATTTCAACAAATTTCTTTCAATTGCTTGTGTGGAGAAAGAAGCATAGTAAGGTGGGTAAATCTACTATCTAAGGTATGCACTATAGTTGGAGTTATATATGGAATTTATTTTGTTTTGATAAGCAAAATATGATGAAGTAGAGCTCCATTGCCGAACCTGCTCCACTTTAGACCGCCCCAGGATAAGTACACCTATTTTCGGAAACTTAAGCCATTCATCATACTTAGAGTGATGGCACATTTTATTTACTATATTTCAATGACTAGCAAATAGAAAAGACAAGATTTTTCTCTTTTTTTGGTATTTTTGAGCAGTTCCATGTTTAACTACAAATTTTAGAAGTGATTAATATAGGTACACCCTATAGCCATTCACCCGACTGCATGTACATATAAAGAACATACTATCTAAGGAAATCTTCATTATGGGTTGTCCGATCATGAGGGTTCATATGAATTTAGATTCTCTTCTCTTACTATAGTTGAGGTTGGTGGGAACAAAAGGTTTGTTCGTTTACGAGTAGTGGGTGTTACTCAAACTGCCTTTCATAACTGCTCCCAACCCTTGCTCCATTGTTTAGTAACCTAAAATGTCTTGTGAAGGAACCTTCATTCACGTGAAGTCATCAAGAGTTGCCAAATTCTCCGGAGGCTATGCCTTTGGCATAGCAAACTTATAAACGTGAAATTGGTATCTAATATCTCTCAAGAAACCAAGTAAACTCTCCATCTCTTGCCCTGATCATCATCCTTCTAATCACTTAATCCAATTTAGTTCATTTAATTTCCTAAGATCATCATGATCTTCTTCTCTCAAACTTGTATATTTTTAATCTTAATAATAAAATCTACATACATTCCAATTATATTCCTAAGCTTTTAGAGTTTGAGAGGTGAAAAGAGGTATTACCAGAACTAGATGTGACTTTCATAACTTTTCTTTTGTGTTTTATGTAGATTTCAACAATCCTGATTTTAAACTCTCAAGGAAACGAAGTGTTTTGTTTGAATATGGACTTACTTCAAACTCTATGAACGGTAAGAATTTGCAAAAATAATATAAATATTAATAATGTTCGAGGTTGTAATGTAATGTATAGAGTTTTATTTGCAAGAAATTTTTTGAGAGCTGATTATGATTACTAATGACTATGACTACGATTTGATCTCGCACTCTTTGAGGCCTCATGACTTGAATTTTGACCCACGTGATGTACAATATGTTCACTACAATATTGTATAGTTGAAATCTTGATAACTTACCTTTGTTTTCATTTATGACACTCTTCTTAAGAATGTGTGCTTTTTGATACAAATGAGTCAAACCATTTAGGGTTTAAGGATTACTAATGACTATTTCTTGTTTTCTTTGTGCAATTTTCATTTGTTGAGGTATTTTATTTGTTGTTGTTTACATTGGAGACAAGTGGGAATTTATTGTTGGTTTCATGACATGCAGATTGAAAGTGAGTGAGAGGTGTTCGGAGAAAGATGCCGGGGTCAGAGGGACAGAAGGGAACCCCACGGGGAACGCCAAGGGGCCAGAGCTCTGGGAGTAGGCCAAAAACATGCCCTGCTGCGATTACCAAATCCCATACAACCCCCTTGACTACTCCTCGGGGATTAAATGTAACTACACCCCGTACACCTCGAACACCTCGGACTTCCCGAACCTTTCCGCGAACACCACTTCCAAATACCATTGATCCTATCTCCAAGGAGGTTAGATATGGAGACCCCAATCATAGGCAATGTGCTCCAAACTATCGACCGGCCTCCGCATACCTCCCTCGGGATAACCACTCCAAATATTATGAAAAGTCTCACACTTCCACTAGAACTATTCGGTATACAAGTGGCATGATTTGGGCTGTAAGTACACTCTATTGATTATTTCTACGACCACTTTATACTTGAGAGCATTTACAATAAATTCTTACTATAATTGCAAGTATATATCAACCTAGGGTCTTCTATTTGTTATTGCCTTCTTGAGTTTCTAACAAGCACATGATTATAACTTTCATGACACCTTCCACATAAAAAAGATGAGCTCTTGCCAAACCATGTACAAAGAAAAGTATATAAATATATCTTGTTTTTCTACCTTTATCTACAAACTTCTTATGAGTTTGGGAAACTATTCTTGTATTATCTTAGTATGCAATTATTGAATATGATACTTTTTTAGAATAAATATGAGCTTTTTGATAGTTTTTTATGATAAGTAAAAATATGATATTGTGTAGGAATTTTGCATTGACTAATCTATCTACAAATAATTATTGTTGTTGCAGATACCACATCCATTGAAGCCAACTGGATATAAAGCCCCAGGAGCCATTCTCAAATTTGATGACGTCACGTAAATACATCCCATTTATCTAAATTAAATTTTCTAGTGAAGAAGTATTTAACAAGAGTGCACTTTATTGAGGAATTTCAAACCTAGAATCTTGTTTAAGAGTATGCCATCACTCTACCTAAGTCAGTGAAAAACAAATCCCAAAAATATTTAGTTAAAGTTCCTAAAAATTTAAAGTCAACATTGTCTATTTGAGTAAAAACAACTCCAATTAGACTCTTTCAGCGGTAGGGGGGAAGTCAAGTTAGGAACTGGTATACATCAAGGCTTCCGGAGTACAAGGATATTCTTGTATTTCATAGATTTATATATACCCACAGTCTATTTTTCATACTTGATAATACTCATCAGCAAAATATTCTAAATACTTTAGAAGTACAAAAAGTTCATATGTATGTGAAAGATTCTTGAAACAAATACAGCATATTCTCTGTACTCCAGTAACCGTACTCTACAGAAAAGTATTATATGCACATAAGTTTGAATGCATAGCATAACGAGTTAGATTGTACTGCTTCAATGTATGTCAATATTTGTTTAGGACCAAGAATTACTTTGAGAAGAAAGTGCGGAAAGCTGGAGAAGAGATGAACTCGCTCACAAAAAAATTGTGCCCGTATTTGCCCATTGCTCAACGAAACCTCATGAGCACTGAAACTGTAACACCTGTGGGGATTCATTCACGAGATTGTAGAAATGGAAGCACAATCAGGTACCGTATTTGAATCTTTATCTTCCATCCATTCATCTTGTAGCAATTCGATTGATAATGCCAACTCGAATCTGCCATGGGATGCTCACTGCAGGTTAGTTAGTGGAAAGGATGGTTACTTCAAGACTCCAATGACGACCAATCAATCTTTCCTGAAACGATTGAAAAACCCTACTGGCTTCAACAACTCCGTCATTTTTGCTGGTACTCCAGAATCACTCCATTTCCTAATGACTAAAATAGACGATACTTTATATAAGAGATGATGAAACTACTTCATATGTGATATGCAGCTAAATCGAAACTGTACCATAAGCTGCAGAGGAGATTCGACTGAAGCCAGATATGCAGCACCCCCAACACGTGCGATGTTTTCATAGCTGATGTAGTTTAAGCACTGCAGACAGCTTAATTCGAAGATGAGTTTTCTTATCTGTAAAAACTTGGTTCTTATAGACTTTCATTTCAGGAAAGAAAAAACATACAGCACCTAAACATAATAAGGTTGCATAATACGGTTGGCTTTAGAGGAGTACAAGCACCAAAACTCAAAATTGCAGGTTGGTCAAATACATATATTCAAAATCGGCTTGTCTAAATACAAGAGTTCTGAAGAAAAAAAACGTATTGTTCGTTGAACCGAATCGTCAAGTCCTGTGTTACCTGTTTACCTGCCTATCACAACTGTACAAAACTTTGCAAAGACTCCTACCAACCCGACTGAGAGACTTGTGTGAGCGCTCCATCATCTTGCCGTTCTTCCACTGCAGGAGGAGCAGGAGCTTCTTCAGCTTGCTCTTCTTCCATGGCAGAGGGAGCTGGAGCTACAGCTTGTGTTTCTTCTTCCATGGCAGAGGGAGCAGGAGCTTCAGCTTGTGATTCTACTTCCATTGCAGACGGAGCTTGCTCTTCTTCCATTGACGAGGGGGCTTGCTGTTCTTCTATTGCCGAGGGAGCTTGAGCTTCAGCTTGTGATTCAGGCTCCTCCTGTGGGGGTGGACCGGTCTGAGCTGCTGCAAGAGCAGCAGCAGCAGCTCGTCTGCCTCGTCCTGTGTAAAGCTCATCGTATCTGTCGATGAACGATGGAAACTCTCTCGCAATTTTCTCTTTTAAACACTTGTGGTAGGAGAAATCGTTCGCAGTTCCATCCGTCCTCACCAGCCAGAAGCAATTCACGTCGGGATAGTCTGGACTCTTGTCCACCTGATGCATACAAGCATAAGCGTTAGCTCCATTAGTTGATGGTTTGAATTCCTGTACATGTATTGAAGAGAAGGGGGTGTACCTTAATGTAACCGATTCCACATCCAGCTTTCTCAGTGAGGTTCGGGTGATACGCGAGCACTACCCTCACTGCCTCGTCTTCCTTGTCTGGGAGCCTGCCTATGTCGTTCCTGCAAAAAAAGCACACGAGTCTCCTGGTGATCAGAAGTAACAATGGTGCTGAAAGTGATGGTTGCAATCGGTCCTAAGAGTAACAGAAGCGCGCATCTACACTTGCAAAATATGATTTTACTTCGTGATTCATCGGATCAATTTAAAACAAGACACAAAATACCTAATAATAGTTCAAACTATCTCCTTTCCGCATTTTTGACAAGGCTTTTTGACACTAGTTCTTCTGAACCAGAAGAGATTCCTGTTCTTTCTTAGAAAACACATATTTGAGATAGATTGAGAGTAAGTACTACACATTGAGACTGAAGACAGAGAACTTTCCGATCGTGTCTAGAATGGCTCATTCATGACTGAGATGTTTATGTGACACTTAACTCAAGCATGTTCAGTTGGGTTATTAATCAAACAATTAACTTTACAGCGGTATCTCCTCAAATGGTGGTAGGGGAAGTCCCAATTTCAAAGCACGGCTGCTATTCCGTTCAAACTATTATAATTAGAGCAGTAAACAAATTTAAATGGGCAGAAAAATAATGGTAGCGGAATGGGAGTACGTACTGTTTTAGAATCCTTCGCATGGACTTGACGAGATCGTCGATCTCTTTGTTTTCTGGTTCGATCTCTGGTTGTGGTTCTCGTGGAGGTCCGCGTCCTCTTCCTCGTCCTCCCCAATCATTTCCTCGTCCGCCCCAATCGTTTCCACGACCTCCTCCACGGCCTCCCCAATCATTTCCTCGGCCACCGCGACCTCGTCCTCTTCCATCGCCACCAGTGTTGTTGAAAGAGTTGTAGCTCTCTCGGGGTCGGAAAGGCCGGTCATTGGAAGGATTGTCACCTTCGGCACTGGAGCCATTCCAATTGTTAGTGCGTTCTGGGCCACCAGGCGTTCCTGGCAGCACTGCGTCCCAACCACCGTTCCCCGGGGACATTGAAAATGACTCCCACGCATCTGCTTTAGTCGTGCCTGGAACCAGTTCGCTCCAGTCCACTTCGGCATCTGCAAACAAAACCACTTGAGATGATGCTTTGCTACAGAATTAAGAATATAATCGTATATTAGTTTGATAGTATAGAAGGATTTTCAGAGTTGATTAAGCAACAAACCTGCGTCCTGATCTGCGGGTTGCGGCATTGCAGTCGAGTCCTGAGTAGCAGGGACATCATCCCAACCGGAGGAGGTCTTCTCCTGTTGTTGGGACTGCGAGTCATTCCATTGGGTTTGACTTTGCCCACCAACACCAACACTCTGATCCTGCGATTGGATTGGATTTGCACCGAATTGGCGCCGCACCCCAAGAGGAACAACATTGGCCCCTGAAACAGTCGCATTCCGTCTGGTGTGCCAGTCATTCCCACCTCGTCCCCGACCTCTTCCACCACCGCCACCTCCAGAGCTCCAAGTCCTTTCATTCCCCTCAGAATGCCTCTCTTGCTCCGTCCCGTCAGTTTGGGGCGTTGCATCCCAAGCAGCAGGCTCAGTAGTGACAGCTGATATATCATTGTCCCATCCATCACCAGTAGATCCGTTTTCTGCTGGAGCACAATCCCATCCACCTCCTCCATTGCCCGTCTTCGGTGCATCATCCCATGCACCTCCATTGCCCGTTGTCGTAGGTGCAGGAGCTCCTTGCTCACTCGTCTTTGGTGCATCAGCTCCACATCCACCTCCGTTATCAGTTGCATCATCTCCCCATCCATCAGCTTCATCACTCTCCTTCGCTGCTTCTAGAGCTCCCCACGCATCTTCCTTATTCTTCTCGGCTGAAGAAGAAGCTCCACATGCATCTCCATTACTCTTCTTGGCTGGAGAAGCAGCTCCCCATCCATCGTCATCGTCATCAACACCTGCCTTTGCTTCTCCTGCGTCGAGGTCGTCCCAAGCACCTCCTCCTCCAGAGGGACCTCTCTCATTGGCGGCACTGCCCCAGCCATCGTCTGCTGCAGCTTGAGTTGGTGCTCCCCCCCAGGCTCCAGCATCCTCTCCAGCACTTCCCCAGTCCGCTCCACCATCTCCATTCTCATTGCCCCAAGTGTCACCTCCGTTATCATCGAACGTTGCGTGCTGTGGGGAGAATCCGGCTCCTTCATCCAAGTCTCCCTCTGGCACGACCTCTAGGAATGGTAGTTCATGAGTCGGTGAGTAAGGCACGAATTTATCTGGGATGCAGTTTTCGTCCAAGTCTTTCCATATTGCGTGGATGTCCTTCTCAGCTTCACTCGCCGGTGCAACTCTTTGCATATCCTGCAGGATGAAAGTGCTCATGGTCAGAGAATGGTCGATGTGGTAAGATGGAGAAATGTAATATGATATGTGTGCTTACCTTTGATGGCTGCCAGAACATATCAAAACCAGTTCCTGTTCCTAATGGTGCTTCTTTGCCCCAAACGCAGCTTGTCATTACACCTTGTAGTGAGTCCTTCGCTCCTCTACTCGCTGCATCGAACAGAGTTCTAATCGGTTTCTGAAACACCAAAAGAAAGAGTCAGTATCTGAAATCACTATACGATAAGAAACAAGCAGGTAAATGCCCCATTCTTTTCAGCAAGCTCTCATGCGGATGTAAAGTTACCTTAAAGGAAGCATCGTTGAATGGAGCTGAAACAGCAGTAGCTTTGCTCATGTCTTGAAACCCAGAGATGTTGAACCCGTTTGCAGCACCAGAGAAGGTCATCATATCTGCTATCAGCTTGACATGCACGGAATTTGTGTGCGGAGCCGTCTTTTCTAATACTAAGCCAAGCCTCTGTTCAAAACAACCTCAATAAAATCAGCGTAATGGTTACCACAATGCGAGATGAGTAACTTCCAAACACGAAAGCAGTTGCCAAGATAGACCACCACATGTTGGTTTCAGCACTCTTACCCGATTCACCATCTCATATGCTGTTTCAACGCCCAGGGCATGCCTTATCTCCTGAATACTGTAAGGCATGCTTCTGTTCCAGTCCACCATATCCATCAGAGGTAGACATGCTTCCTTCACTGAATTCCAGGGTTGGCTCCGTTTCAGCTTTGATTTCGGGGACTCAGCGACAGTTATTTCTAGTACCAGCTCCTCATCTTGATCCTTCATGTAGGAGAGTTTGTTGTGCCAGGTTGTCCGCGCTGGTCCCTCGCTAACAATTCGTACCGACTCTAGGCGTTCGTCACCTACATGAGTTCGACATCTGGTTGATTTAGCAGTCTTTCGATCGAGAAAGAGGAAAGAAGATGGTATATGCTAACTGCTTCAATTGATAAAACTCTAGCAATATCCTGCCCTGACAGCAATGATTGTGAATGAACGGATCGAAGCACAGTACAATGGCACAAGTTGAACTGTTGGCCTAGACATCCTACAAATTGAATAGTACATACCCTTTACGGTGGAATCTAGAAGACCAGGAATTATGGTTCTACGAATTTTCAAGAGCAGATTATATAATGCTTGGTTATATAGATCGTTGTCCTTCTGGTTCTGCATATTTCTTGGCAATCTTGGCGAGAAATGAAGACAGCACCCGTCGGAAAGCTTGCATTGGTAACTGCACACAGAACATAAATTGCACCCAAGCGTCAAGTAACAGATTTCAGAAAGTTCTGAAAACAAAGGGAATAGTCCTAGCTTTCATCGACACTCTTTTTTGATGAACTGGAAACGGTTTCAAATTTCTATTTCCTCAAACAAGAGTGTGAAGACTTCAAAATGTCAAAAAGAGATATTGTCATTAAAAAAATCAGGTTCTGTACCTGTAACAAAAGAAGATTTGTCCCATTGGTTGCTTCTTTACATTTTTTACAATATCACCGAACTTCTCGCGAAGTCGCAGTAGCATATCTTCAGCATCCACTTGATGTTGTTTCATCAAGTCCTGCAATACCGGTATGGGTCAGGAGGACCGATGCATAGAACATATGACACTCAATGAACAGAATTGAAGCGTAACTGAACTTTCAAAAGTACACATCTATTTGCATCGACATAGAAGAGAAGAAACATAGAAGCAAATCGTAATAATATTAAAAACCATAAGTTCTGGCAACAACGCAATAATCGTTGCGGGATTTACCAGAGATATCTTGATGTGTCCTAACCAGGGCGAGCCAAATTGAAGTGCGTCACCATGTGTCCCAGCTATTCTGTAGTCTTCCATGTTCCAATATCTAGCAAAGACAAAGCACAAAATCTTTGAGCATCAATCTCCAAAAAGTCATGTAAAAGAAAGCATAGTCACGCTTTACTCAACACAATTACGTGCATCAGATGCTGTCATTGACCTCAACGTTCTAAAAAATGAATGAAGGTTAGCTTTCTTACTGAATGGCAGTATTTACAGCTATTGTCTTCAATGTAATCCTTGTCAGGAAAGCCTGCACGTTGAGAACCCTCTTCTCCAGACAATATCGTACATCTGTGCATTCACAATGTACAAGCCTTATGATCACACACCGATCACATGGCTTCAAATCCGATTTCTCCCGGGGGTAAAGTGTTTCCTGTATCAAATTGGACAATTTAGTACATCGGGTGTCCATCTTTGAACTTCAAAGCAAGATGTAGAAGAGATTAGAAAGAAAGTAACGGACATCAATACCTGAACAAGCTCGAGGGGCCGAGGCATGAAAGGGCCATTCAGACTCGGGGCATCCAACATGAGCTCATAAGCAGGTTGGGATATGGCAGTTGCTGCCAGTACCCCGACAGGCTCGCCGGCTAAGACCGATAGTTGCCACCTTGCACGCTCATCCTCATCCCATATATGACCATCTCCAGGATCCCCAAATGGCACGATCGCGCCATCCGTCTCAAAAGCGGATGGCCTGGGCACACCTTTAGCTCCTCCATAACAAAACTGGACAAGGTTGTTGCCACATTGACTGCGGACGCTCCCATCATACACAACATGCAGATCCCGGAGGAAAAGCATCAGGGACTTGAAGAGTGTGCCTGGTTGTGCCACCTCCACATGTTTCCGAAGAATTGTTGTACGATCGGCAGTCACGTGGTTGAAGAGTTCCGGTGCACTCAGTCCATCAACAAGGGAGCTTCGAACGAGCCCTTTTTCATCCCACCAATTAAGCACCGCAGATTGTGACCCTGCGGAGCGGCGCGAGTTTTCAAATGGGAGGAGATGTTTCCCTTTGTAGAGCTGTAGCCCCATGCCAACAAGCTGCTGAAGCAGTTTGCCTCTTGAGCCTTTGCTTCCTGACTTCACCATCGTTAACAGAGAGTTATCCTTCTCAGCGTATTTGACTAATATGCTCTCAGCATCACTCTCTCGAGCCCGAAATATCTGTTGAGCAGCCTGTTCCAAAAAGCCTATATTCTTGGTAAGGTTGTCAGGGTTGAACTCCATGTCCTCCCCCATGGCGTGGGCTTTTGCGTCCAGAATGCGGACTGAGTCACAAGACTCCTGTATGGACTTCATGTAGTACTCATCGTGAATGTTCTGAAGCATAGTCTGTCGTGCTGCTAAATTGTTAGTGACCTGGAAGTCTTTCAATCCTGTACTAAATCCTTCGACTTGCAGCCAGGCATGCAACAATCCTGCTGCATTGTTCAGATAATCCACTAGCCCATCCGGTCCTAATTGATTACACAGAGCAGATGCAATGCTCTCGTTGTCCTTCTTCAGCATTTTGGACCCATCATTCCACTTCAGAATTTCGCCTTCTTGGATAAAAATGCTCTCACCGGCAGCACCCATGTTTAAGTTGGCTGGCAGTGTTAACCCGAATACTTGCTCCCCAGTCCAGAACGGACCTCCTTTCGGGGTCTTCACTATGGCTGCCTCTGGAGGTTGTTTAGAGGACCATAAACAAAGCTGGTGCATGGAGGCTTTGTCTACGACCAATTTGCTGGTCGTGAGGAGATGCGCTGCCAATAATGTATCCTGCGCACAAATTCCACACCACATATCAGGCATTTGCAAACTAATAGACAGTGAGAATGTGTAATGACAGTTGCGAACAAGAGCCACAGTTGATAAATATCGTCTTCACTATCCTGAATACATTAGCCATTATCCGAATGACCATCAAACCTTCAGACTATACATAAGAAGCAGGGTACATTCAGTATTTTCGCGTCAACTGCATTCATGAGAACGGGATGTAATATTGGAAGTGTTCCAGTTCAAACACATGAAACTCGAACATAAGGATGGAAACATGCTTATGAAAAAAAACTAAAGAAAGTTCTCTAACGACGTTAAGCATTCTTTCCACATTCTTTACGTATATTATGAACTGCATTATTTGCAAAAAATGAAGAATCTGAAGTGTTGCTAAGGAGTGAAGCAGTACATTGAAATACCTGAGTGAGTGCAAGAAGAGGCTGTCCACCATGATCGGAGACTATCTGTTGTGGCACAGACATCAACTGCTCCAACTCTGCAATGGCTTGGAGTGACTGAGGGACAAAAAGGTGAAAAATATCTCCATCGAAGTCGGCATTGAATGGAGGGCAAACCAACGGGTTCACGGTGATGACAAGTCCATGGTGAACATGAACCTTGAGGGCCATCAGGGAATGCTTATGGACCGAGGGAGGTCGATTAACATACACATAATCTCCATCTCGAATGTTGCGGTGGACGACGTCCCCAAGCAGCACTTTGTGTGTCTGTGTGCTTCCTAACAAGACCTGGAAAGCCTGTCCCTTGCGCTCAATCCTCGTAGCACCAGGTTTTTCTCTCTGAACTTTCCCTTTCTGAGGTCTATCATCCTTCTGTAATTCGAACTCTAACAATTTAGAGTCCACGCATTCTTGCAGCTTGGCAATATTCCATCGTGTAGCTCGCTCTGGTATAGTCAATTTTTGTGCAACGGCCCATGGAACTCCAATCTCGTGTATGCCTAACGAAGGATCCCCAGTGATCACAGCCTTGGCGGTGAAATTCCCGTTCTTTCCAAGCATGTTCTCCGAAAGCCACTCCTTGGTCCAGCGGTGGTCGTCTTGCTTCGTGACTCGACCTTGCAGATCCCTTTTCTGCGGTTCTTTGCCGGCAACAGCCTGATACCAGAATAAAGCCACATACTTGTAAGTTACGGTTAGATTTGAGGCTCTCAGTCTAGAAGCACATTCCACATAGATGAGCTGCAACAGCTTATCATAAATTATAAAGAGTTTTAGACGATTCTAAGATAGACAACCTCGTGGTCTTTGCAGTTGATGCCATCCCATGATATAAAACCAGACCTTAACACGAATGATCGAGCACTTACTTTAGGAGCACCTTTCTCTCGTAGATAATGAGCAGTAAGAATTTGAAGCGCTGTTGCTTCTTGTTTCTGGGCCCAATTCGTCGCCTTCCCCATTCTTGTTCTATGAATACGACCAATCTCTGTGACCAGATTCTGCAAGGTTCTGGTCACATTATCCTGAAAAACCCAAAACAAACGTGGATGTTAAAGTTTTCTGTTCAATGAAAACCTCACAAGCCAAACGGCTGAGCCTCTGCTTTCAAATATTCAGCACAGACGAGGCTCAAGTGTCTAGGAGTAAACCTTCACCCCCAAAATATCACTGAATAAATAAATTAGAGGATTGCCAATCCACAAGAGCCAGTCGACAAGACAGGGTCTCGTTAGCTCCACAAAATATAGACAGAATCAATCATAAAAGACGGAATTTTTTCGAAACACGGGTGACAAAACTGAAGGTCGGGTACATACACTGCCAAATTGCACAGCTGTCGTGTTGTTTACATATTTGTAATCCGTTGTGCGCGTACAGTTGGGAGGAATCGGCACACACTTCATAAAAAGTCCTTCAGGACGTGCCACCTCTCTATCCATCCCAAGCTTGTTAATAGCTCGTTCTGGAATCTTCTTCAAAATCATGTATGCCTGTGAAGATTGCGTCGTGAGAACAGGTTACCTTTCCTAATACAGATGTCAAATACTGGAAACTAATAACCAAGCACTGCGTGTTCTAATAGCTAGGAACAGAAGGAACACATATAATCAAGGTGGCTAAACAATGAGGGATTGAATTTACCTCGGAGGGTGACAAGATATGTTTTTTGGGAACCCTGGCTTCCTCATCGTAGTTACGAGATGGGCCCCCAAGAAAAGACCAGAAATCACCTGGAAGCCATACGTCGTCGTCGTTGTCCTGAATCTCCAACTGAATTGTTTCAGAACTATCACCAAGCTTCCTTCCCTTAACTGGAAGGATCTTCACGGTAAATGGTCGACACTTAGCATCACCCGGTGTACAATAAGGGCAAGCTTTTGACTTCCTTTGCCTGAGAGGATCGAGATCATCCAAACCTGTATGTTTCCCCTTATATATTTTCCCCTTAGAGCTTTCCGGATTGCTCTGCATGCATCAACCAGAGGAATTTTAAGCAGCAGACATCAAGAACCAAGTTAATACCATCATCCACTCAACCATGTGGAATAGGAGCTGTTCAACCTGTACGCCCAGAAGAATCATTGCAACTACAGGATACGGGAAGATAAGTCAGGTAGACAATTAATGCATAACCGGGTAATAGCCATTATCATACGGATGCTACTGGGCCTATTGCTGGTACAGAGTATGCGCTCAAGCGCTCAAGTACCTTAGAGGATGGAGACTTCGTGCTCGCAGACTTCTTTGAACCTTTCCCACCCTTGGTCGAAGCTCCAGGAATAAACGATCCATTAGCGTGAGCTTTGCCCTTGCCCTTGCTACTTCCCGACGGGGGAAGCTGCGGCAATGGTGACTGACTTGCTGATCCCATAGTAAAATCAATGGGACCATGCGGTATGACGTGGAGGTCCGGCGGAATCTCGTCATCTGACGAAAGCTGTATTACGGCATCAGCTGCTGCATCATCCTGCACAAGCAAACGTTCAACTTAAACAAAAAATTGGGAGGACGCGAACTGGGCAGGCTTAAGAAGGAAATCGAAGTACAAGTCTGTATTACGAGACGGTACCTGAACAGGAGCAGCTTCGGTAACAACTGGAGCTCCTCTGTTATCGATCACGTCTTCCGGTTCATTATACAGAGAAGTTTGCTTCCAACCAGTCCCTCCTTCTTTGAAAATACTTTTCTGCATTCAGAAGATGCGTATATAAGCTCGCTTGGAAGTACCTACAAAGCCAAAACTTCGGACAGGAAACTGGAATGAGGAAGAAACTAGTGAAGCACACAAAAAATGAAAAAACTGGAGACTCTGACCTTCTTCTTCGTTTTCGGGACCCCACAACCAACGCATATACTCTGAAATATTTTTTGCACCAATCGCATATGATTGGGGTGGTAAATCGGTTGCGTCAGCTTCAGATGCGCAAAGTGACCTGACGATGCATTTGAAAAAACATGATCAGTATGCTCGAAGAGAGCAAAGCGATGACCAACTTGACAGTCACAACAAGCGGGAAAAAGAGGGCAACGCAAACAGACGAAAGCAGACTAGAGAAATTACAGAAGTAACAATACTCCCGAAACGATTCCCCTCTCAGTTTGAAAATATAGTGCAAATACCTGTACATTCGTCATAGTTAGTCCCTCCGCACGTTGTACATATTTCATTCTCGGCCGGTAAACCTAGCCGAGGGTCTACGAGATTCTTCAAACCTTCTTGTACTCTGCTCTTCAAAACCGAGTGTCCGATCTGCGTGGAGAATCACAAACACGTACCTTCAAACAAGACTCACGAAAAACGGTCATGAAAAAAACACGAACAAAGTAAGAAAAGCGGTGAGATTTTAAAACACTCACGAATTCTTTGGATGTTGCAAGGCCAAACTGCAGGCCAACAATCTCTGCATAAGGAACCTGTAACGCTGGGGGCGGCGCCCCAGGATCTATCACTTGCATGTTTTCAAACTTGTAATCGCCTAAGAAACTGTCAGCATTGTCTCTTCACACAATCCACCTGAAAAAAAAACATACAACACAAACAAAAAGTCAAGAAGAAACTCGAACTTTCTCATCTCAAGTCGAAAAAAGCTCCACTCTCATCATCGAAATTGCTCGAAAATAGCTACAGTCTCATCGAAATGAAAACCAACAATTACTGCTCCTGAACAACCTTTCACACACCACTCGAGACGTGACTGACACAAAACAAAGAACGTCTATTTCCCTCATCCGCAACAAAGCACTAAACCTCAGTCTGCAAATTCGGCTACGAAATTGTCAACAACAGCTTGCCATTCGCACCTCAGAAACTCACAACACCTCAGAAACGTCCTTCACGTAGAATCCACCTGAAAAAAAACAAAAACGTAAAATCACGACACAAACAAGAAACTCGAACTTTCTCATTTTCAGCTCGAAAAAAGCTCCACTCTCATCATCGAATTGCGACCAACACACATTGCTTCTTGGAATGAAAACACCGCATTATGAAGAAGTCACCTCCAGCCATTTACTACGGTCCTGAGCAAGAAGAACTAAACCTCGAAAGGCTTCGTAATTCCACTCCCACCAAAACACAAAAGAACATCAAAACTCGGAAGCGCCATCTAAAAAGACTAAAGCTGCAGAATTTTCAGCTGCTTGCAGCAAATTCTACCGACATTCATGCGAGTGTTACTTTTTTCAAGTGAAGGACCAAGAAATGGGAAGAGCGGGCGATCCTGGAAGCCATACCGATCAAGAAAAGGTGCGGAAAAGAGGAAATCGAGAGAAGGGCAAGGGGCGATCACGGCGCTGCAATGCAATTGTGAGGAGAAACAAGGAATCGTTTGGAATATCAATGCTAATGGGCCACTGCTGGTTGCGCTCCCCCTTTTCCCTCCTTATGTGAAGCATTCGTCCCTTTGAGGAGCCCTGGGAGCATGAGTGGATGGATGAAGTTTCTATGGATGAATAATCGTGGGACGGATGTGGATGTGCCTGACAGACCACCTCTCAACTAATGCGCCTCAGCATATCAAATCATCATTCACCTCCGCAGTCAATTCCTTCATCATGTTGGGGAATTGCGCGGACATAGGTCCTCATTGTTAAATGAAATTAGTCTTTTCCAACCTAAGGCTTAATTTGGTTTAACTTTAATTTAGTTTAACATGCATTTTGGGGTTTGAGAATTGCGTAAATAGGGACAAAAGTGAGAGTAAGTAAATTAGAAATCATTGAATGTGAGAAAAATAAATAAACTTACTAATTGGGTTTCCAAGAACTCCTCATGCTTGGATTTGTTTAGAGGATAATTTAGTAATATGTAACGTGGTTGACATCTCTGATGTTTTTTGGATGAATGAAGAAAAAAGTGCAGTAGATGTCTTTGCATGCAGGTCAAATGTGAGACAGTTGTTTTATTATGGACCATAAACTTGATGAAGTCTTTTACGTTACGCATGATTGGTGTACGTTACCGATAGATTTTTCTTTTTTACGGATTGACGATTAAGTTATTTGACCACAATTATATGGAGATGACGTTGTACGATAGCCCTTGCGTGAAAACTGACCAATCCTGACATTGTTTGACGGAATATCGTGTCGAAGTTTCTGACCGAGCACGTTACTTCATTACTTGTGTGGAAATGACATTGTATGATGTATATATATATATATATATATATATATATATATATATATATATATATATATATATATATATATATATATATATATATATATATATATATATATATAATTATTTTTTAACAATTTTATCTTTGGGACTCAATCTTCACAGCCTTATGAATTTACCCTACTAAAATTCTTTCATACTTACAAAAAAGTAGAAAAGGCTAAACAAATACGTTAACAGTTGGTCACAATTGTGTCAAAATGGCGTCATACATGATGACACTTGTGTAAAAGTGACCTTTGTGATTGAAATGACTTCGTCTAACAGCACATTGCTTAGAAGTGTCTAATGCAGTACAATAGTTAAGATTATTTGATTGCTCAATCTCTCAAAGTATTTTATACGTAAAATTGTCAAACACCACATTATATGATTTATTTTTCTATAAATAATGTAATATTTCTAACCACACAATTCTCATATCCTTATGACTTTACCTTTCTAAAATATTCATACTTACAACACTGTAGAACGTAGTTAAATCCTTTTTGAAAACATGTATTATAAAATAAGTAATGAATGCGAATGCCCTACAATATCTTTAGAAAATGAGGTTAAGACCCTTTTCCACCCTTTTCAATCAAATTAAGGTTCTTTATGAGTAATCCCTGAATTAAGAATTATAGGACTGCCAAATGCTTAAACAAACTTCCAATGATTAATTGGAAATTACATGTATATGCATTTACAATAGCTTCGTAACCTCCAAACACATTCTTTCTTACGAGATCAAAAAGAGGTGGTTTAGAGAAAACGAATTGGTAAATCTAAGGTGATTATGACCATGGATGTGAAATGCATACATTAAACTCTTGAATTTGATAGTCAAAAATGTTCAAGCACTCTTCTTTTTTATTTTCATGACTTAACACATAGCAACTAAAACTAACAAATCAAAAAACCCTAGTAGCCTAAATGACCAATTGGAAACTTTGAGGCCTTAGTATGACTAAACTATGTAAAATTTTGAAAAGAATAAATGATATGTGGCAAATGTTGGGTAAGTTGGCTATTAATGCAATTAACAACTAATGATTTGTATCTTCAGTTCATTTCTTACAAGCCTCCAATCAAAACCAAGGCAAGATTTGAAGTTGAAAAAATTTTGCCCTTTGGCCCATGTATGCTTGACTCCTCATATAAAGGTTTCAATATAACTCTATTTTTCCATCAGGGGCCTTGTTTTTATCTTAATATGTAGTTGTAAAGCTTGATTGAAATTCGGTACTTAAAATATTTGCAGTTCCTAGTTTCTATAAAACTATTAAATCTCTCAATCTATACGGTGAGAATTTTTTTGTAGCCAAAGCTTTTCATACTTGTGTTTTACAAGATCCTACAGTTACAACTTAAGATATAAAAAAAGAACTCATTGATTGCTCATCTTGGAAGAAATTAAGGGTTGTTACCCCATATAACTAAATTTATTAGAAATAGTTAAATAAGAGTGCATACTAACTATTGATTGAAGTATTATCAATTTTGCATTCACCAAATTGAGCAAAGCACACTTACATGATATGTGGCATGAGCTGTTTGTTATTACTACAATCCACCGCACGTATCAAAGGAGGCGGCAATATTTTTAACACTCAAACATGCACAACGGATAGCAATGCAATAAATGTCAATTTTGAATGTACGATGTAGTTAAACGTCATGCATTCTTAATCATGATTGATGCGTAAACGTTGAACGGTTAAAAGCACAACGATTCAATTCATTCTTAATGTTGACTTACAAGGTTTCCCCCACTCAAAATAGTATTTTTTTTTTAAAATTAGAAGTCAAAGGGTCACTAATCATATGCAATTTGTAGAGCTCAACTCAACCAATTATTTGTTTCTTGAAATGGCCTCAAATACAAACAAAGCAAGGCTTTTTCCTTTGGCAGCTCAAATGTGAACCAATTTCATTTGAGAAATGATATTTGGGGAAGTGGCTAATCTCCTAAAGGTTCAGGAAACTCGAAATGGATTTTGGAGTTTCCACAAGGAAAACAATCAACCAACATTGACCATTATAATCTCACAAAAGAAGAAGAATCGACGGTTCAAATTTGACATGCACATAAATACTTAAGTCAAATTTTAGATCCTACGATTGAATCTTCCAAATAATGTTTTGATTGAGTTTTCTAGGGCGTGAAGTAGAAGAAGGTCATTGTTGATTATTAAGACAATTTGTATCATAGACCTCTAGGTATTAATTTGAAAGGTTGCCACAACTAAAAATAACATATCTTATGAAGTAAAATATGTTCAATGGAACTTTGAAGAGTCATAAATCAACTAGAGAAGTTAATTTGCTTCAATAGATTTTTTTATGTATCCAAACATAAGCAAAGCAAGATTCAATTCTTAAGCATTCCATAGGTAAAATTTTAAACCATTCAAATATGAGCATTGCCATTAAACGGACATCAACTTAAGCCCTCAAGGTGAGAAGCCTCAAAACAACTAAAAACCCTCACAATTGTCCTCTTCTGATGCAAGATGCAAATAACAAGTTTTGAAGTATGTGGCTATAAGATCTACTACCTAACTTGTACATGTACATGTACACCAAATCTAAACTTTAAATTCCTTACCATTTATGGAATCGTAACATTCAAATTTGATTGATTTTTTTTTTTTTTTTTTTTTTTTTTTTTTTTTTTGCCTATGTTGCAGAATGGCCAAGTAATGTTTTGGAGCCAAAAACCATTTTTGAATAGAAATATAACATGGGGCTCTTAAAATTCTTCTTCCTAGGGGAGTAGAGAATATGACTATGTCATTTTTATCCTCATAGGGCCTATTAAATATAAAGAAATACATGATCATGGAGGTTTATTATTGCATGATCATGCCTCAAAACAACTTGAGCATGATCATGCAATAATAAAAAAGGCAAGTAAAAAATTATTCGATTGAATTAGTCGTTCCAAATAGTGAGATCATGTCTAACTACCTTTTCTACATGAACAAAAAATTCGATACAAATTGGAATGCAAAATATTCAAGGGTCACTTATAATTCCCTCGTCCACCTCTAATTTCCTAAAACTTTGTATGAGCATACTTTAAAATTCCCTCGTTCACCTCTAATTTCCTAAAACTTTGTATGAGCATACTTTAAAATCTTTGGATTATATTCTAAAAACCTTAAATAATTTCATTGTCTTGCACAAATTTTAAGAGAGTTCAAACTTCCTGTAGAAAACTCAGAGTTGAAATGCACAATCTTATATGTAAGATTGATATGATGGAAGGTTCAACTTTCTATAGAAAATTTATAAGTTTTTCTCTTTGCAACAAATAGAAGTAGGACCACATAGTTGCAAAGTGATGGCATTCATTAGTCACAATGGCAATAATTGTATAAATGTTATATACTTGCACACATGGTTCTTGATGTCTTCACAGAACAAATTGTAAAAGCCAAGAATATATACATGCATCAGGTGTGTTATTTTGTTCTAAGTTTCACAAATTCTTTTTATAACATTTTTATTGTGAATACCTCATGCATTGCCAATGATTGTGAACAAGAAAAATAGAACTCATCTGAGGAATGATATGCACTACACAATGCACACGTAATCATATTCAAAATTTACAAAGAAAGACACTCTAAGCAAATGCATGCATTATCCTTAGAGGTTTGAGAAATAATTACATTTACTACACACACCCAAGACTCAAGGACAGTCAGGTTGTAGTAAATCAAGAAAAGACGTTCTAGGCAGCGTAGGTCGGCTTAAAACATTCAAACCACAACATCATTGCTACGGAGCGTAGGTCGGCTTGAAACATTCAAAACACAACATCATTGCTACGGAACTTTGTCATTGTCAGAGCAATCATGGTGACAACTGGTGGCAGCCTAGGGTGAAAGGAAACAAGCACACAGAAAGCTACTATGAAAGACATACTTCACTATCAATCACAAAGACCTCCACAATAATTAGCATGCAAAAGGGAGATAAACTGAAGGCCTCAATAATGCTCCAAACTAAATAGCATAAGCGAGAAAAAGCCAATAATACTCTAAATTAAATTGCATAAGCAAGAAAAAGCCAAGGCCCCCTACAGTATTGGCTTGCATAAGCCAAGGCCTCAAAACACCAAGCCAATACCCTATCCCACCCGAAGTATGTGCATATGACCTTTCCAAGTGAATATACCCTTTCCCATCCAAAGTATGTGCATAGTGAATTGTCACCTGAAGGGGCGTGATATAAAAGGGTCAGGAGCATGGTTAAGTAACCTTTTCAACAGCTTGTAAGATGTACTAAATCCCCAATTTCTGTAATAAAATACAGCAATGGTATTATTACAACTGCGCAGTGGCCCATAGTTGTTCTCTACGAAAAAAATGAGTTAAACCAGGCGACATCCCAGCTCCCGGCTTATCATCCCTCTGTAATACCATACCTTACATCTGCGATCGTTCGCTTCTTTAGGTCCCCACCCAATTTGGGCAGACAAGAAATGACTGCCTACAAAAAAGCTTCACCTTCCACTAGTGTCCTCCCACTTGGGGGTGACGAATGAACCTTCAAGAGAACACTCTACTAAAATGAAATGCACCACTATCACAGCAACATTCTCTGAGGGTTACTCAAGTTCTTCCGGAATGCTGCCAAGAACCGGCCTGCCAAAACAGCAAAATACATCAGACTCGTTGAATTCACAAGGCAATACTCTAAATCCAAGAAGAAGCAGTAAACAGAAACTGATCAACGAAGGGAAAAACTTGATCCTCTCGTTCATGAGTCTGAAACCTCGTTAACAACTTCGATTAGCCATTTAAGGACAATGAGCATCTTGCACAATTGGTTCTTGACCAGTCACCCAAGCGTCGAATCTATCTTATCTGTTTTCTGGCGTATGATGAAAGCGGAGCACACTGATTCTATAAAGAACGGAGTTTCAAAAGCCTTGTGACCCTTGAGTGTAAAAGCGCTACTGAAAGAACGATACAGAATTAACGGAAACGATGCTTACTTCCAGTATCACCGTCATAAACCCGATGATCCACGGATATGGTGACCAACATTTCGGTCACCGTCTTTGGACCTGTAGCAACGATTTGTAAAGCATTACAATGAAGGTGTCGTTATACTGACAAAGATTCAACTGTAAATGAGCTTTCTTTGAGCCGAAGACGATGAATTAGAAAGGAATGTGAAAAAGAAAGCAAGTACCATTCGTGTCTTCGTCATAGACAACCTTCTGTACACCCCTTCCCACGGCAAGAATGCATGCCTGCAGCCCAGAAGACGATTAGAGATAATGAGCAGAAAGCGGTCGTCATGAGCTATAAAATGATGAAAGGTGAAGAGGTGGAAATACCTGAGGCGGATTGATGATGGCACAGAAGTGGTCTACTTGGAACATACCAAGGTTTGAAATGCTACAAAACCAGAAGGCGGTCATCAGTTGATTGAACTGAAGCACATGCATACAGAGGCACTACCACCTGAGGAGATGGCTAGGTTTAAGAAAAATTAGTGGCAGCAAAATAAAATGATCAAAAACCATTGAAACTTTTCTTTCAAAAAACTAAAATGAAGAAGATGAGTCGGGGGCATTTAGCAGACGCATAGGGTGGCTTAGCAAGAACTGACCTGAACGTGCCACCTTGAAATTCATGAGGTTTCAACTTTCCTTGCCGAGCTTTCTCAGCCAAAGCTTTCACCTGCAGTAGGTCAACCGTCCATGTCAATCTGACATTCAATCTGATGAAGATTTTCAGTTGACAAGCATCTCAGGATTGAAACTGAGCTAAGACATGCAATGCAATGAGGTGATACCTCAGCTGAGATCGTTGACAGTGACTTCTGATCGGCATTCTTCACGATCGGCGTAATCAAGCCCTGCATGATTCAAGAAAGTGTCATTTGGAAGCTTCTTTCTTGGAGCTAGCACGTTGAATGGTAACCCATATTGAAATGAGAAGTTGGGGAGTCTACCTTATCAGTCGCGACAGCGATTGATATGTCAATGGACTTGTTATCTACTCTGTCTCCTACTTTGTCATCCCAGAAAGCTGCACAGAACACCAGTCTATTCTTAAACGGAAAAAATTGCAAATTAGAATCATATAACAGAAGCGAGCATCCATTGTCAATTATAACATGCGACTGTTTCAATCACTTACTAAAATACAAGACGATGAGATCAACTTGGCTCAGAAGGGAAAACAGAACTAGTGATCAGGAATCATTACCATTTGCTTCAGGAACCTCACTCAGAGCCATAGCGGCAGCCTTGATAACAAAATCGTTGACTGAAACAGATATTCCGTGCTTCTCTGCAGAACGTCAAATCCAAATTAGCAATATAAAACTTACCGACTGGTAATCCATCCCTACCTCGGCATTCAAACATAAGATACAAGCTAAGTTGCCGGAAGCCACCTCCGGAGAAACTTAAACAAAGTTAGAGAGCATGGTTTGAGTATATACCCTTCAGCTCTTTCCTGAGCTTCAAGGTTGGATCCAGAAGCGTCCCTGCACAATGAAAAGACCAGAATCAGCAAAACCGACTGTACTGCCAGGCCCGTATAATTGAACCCTACGAGAGATCACATAAATACACACACTGGTAGAGGAACTAAGCATTGGATTCTCACCAGATTGCAGGTATGCATGAGGTGTGCCGATTTTGGACTCGAGCAGCCTCTTTGCAATGATCTGCAACACCAACAAAAAAGCATTTCATCAGACTACTATCGGATATCCACAAGTTCGAAATAAAAACGCACGATTCCTTGAACACTCCGCTTTCAACTAATTGATTACTCTCAGAAGAGACTATAGACCTTTGTACACCGGATGTGATACCTTGCGGATTGCGGTGTTGGGTATATCCTCAAAGCTTAATGGCGAGTCCGGTGTTGCTGCGCCTGCTTTAGATGGTTTCTTAGCAGCAGTGGTCTTTTCAGCACCACCAGCTTGCGGCTTCATTCCACCTTTGGCGGCAGCCAACACATCCCCTTTTAAAACCGCTCCACGAGGGCCCGTCCCCTTTATTTGTGAAGCAGATAGACCAGTTTCGGCAAGAAGCTTCTTAACTGCGGGGCCTATCCTACCTTTACCAGCTGAGCCGGTCTCTACAGCGGCTGGAGCTGCTGCTGATGTTGGGGCTGAAGATGGTTGGCTCGCTGCCTCTGGGGCTCCAGCATCATCAGAAGCAGATGCACCACCACTATAACTTGCAAACTTTCCAAGATCCTCATTTGTCTCAGCCTGTAGCAAACTTGCTCGGTAAGCAGGGATAGTAAAAAATCACAACAACAACCCACATCAGGCATCCTAAAAAAACAACCAGTCGATATTTCTACGATGAAAGGTCAAAGTTATCGAGTACCAACAGAAAATGCTCAGAAACTAGAGAAATAAAAGCTAGAGAGCTTTCTCGATAAAGAGTGACTTCAAAAATTGGATTGAATGTTCAATAAGGAACAGAAGGTACTACTACAATCGACTGCAGGGTAGAGAAAATTGATCAAAATGGACAGATCTCAGCATGATAGATCCTTCAAGAGTAGACGCTACTAATTCAGGTGAACGGTTGATTAGAGATCCTAAACACAAGAAGACACCTTAACTAGAGCAACTTAAATGACTGCTTCATGTTTTGAAACTTACAATGATGCACAACTCTATTCCAACTTGAACGTCCTTACTGCCAGATGGAATCATAATTTTCGCCATGTACCTAGAGCAGCCCGAATATTAGTACGACATAAAATAAGACTGAACAGTAGGAACCCAGTCCGGAGACAGGAATTACGTTAAATACTGTACTTGACTATTCTCCACATCATCTCAAGGTTAAGACTTAAGCTCACCCATCTTCAAGAGACTCGAAGTCCAGCGTAGCCTTGTCAGTTTCAATATCACAAAGCACATCACCAGCATTCACCTGTTGTATCCACATTCTCGTCACGTTACAATCGAAATCCATATTGATGCATATAGATGGAGACTAAAGAACTTTCCTACCTGTTCGCCTTCTTTCTTCTTCCAAGTTCCAACGTTACCCTGGGTCTGCATAAGAGAATCGCATACACAGAACAATTAAGTACCACACTAGCCAGATAATGCCTGAGGAAACATACGTACTATTTGAAGCCTGGTCTTGGTACGAAAAACCAAATAACGTACCATAGTCGGAGAAAGTGCAGGCATCGCTAAGACTTGATGAGCTGGAAGATCAACTGGTGGAGCCTTTTTCTTTTGTGCTGGGGCTGCTTTAGCAGGAGCTGACTGTTGCTTTGGAGCAGAAGCTTGAGGAGCTGCTTTGGCAGCACCCCCTCCACCTCCTCCTCCTCCATAGTTGGCAAATTTGCTGAGGTTCTCGTCACTCTCTGCCTGCATTCAGATCCATATGCTCATACAACGTAAGTCTCTCAGTCTCTCGTACGCACAGACTGTAGAGGAAACAGTGCACTCAGTATTTCTGAACATGCCAAAGGATAGATCGTGATAATCTATGGATTTGCAGGTTCATGTGACCCCAAACCAGGAATCACTGCTAGATTATCTCCGACGAAGCTAAAACTTACAATGACACAAAGCGCTTTGCCAACGGGTACATCCTTTGAACCAGCTGGCATCAAAATTTTGGCCAAAACTCTGCATAACGAGCAAATAAAGACTTCATGAGAACACTTTTCCAAGTTTTTATGAAAGACAAAGCTTTAACCAGGAAATGTATAATTCAGCTCGTGCTATGCACAGAAGCTTTGGCTAGAGGCAGAAAAGGGTGCAATGATTTGCAAAAAGGATTACAGAGAGACGCCGCCCATCAAGATGATAAGTTCATACCCGTCTTCTAAAGATTCAAAGTCGAGAGTGGCTTTGTCAGTTTCAATGTCGCATAGGACGTCGCCTGCAGCTACCTGCTCGTTCATTACATAACAATAGTAGTCAGCACAGGAGTCGCTCCTTAGGCTTTCGAACAATTTGAAGTATCTCGACACTAGACAATAAGGTAAGGCAGCACAATGTATTCAATAAGATAAGACACCGTAAAAGGCATACCTTATCTCCTTCTTTCTTCTTCCAATTGCCAACATTTCCTTGAGTCTAGTTCACAAACACCAAAACAATAATAGTCAACCTTTGAAACGGTGTCCTAAACTGGTACTTGGAACTTGACCTCATCTACGGGAACAAAGTTCTAAGACAAGACATTTTCTGATTCTTTCAACCTCCAGACTCTCTGATGAACAACCGATGTTCACTTTGAATGCTGGCTTCTTCGGATAACTACCGCTAGTTACTTCAGCTGATCAAGAAAAGCAGAGCTTGAAAGAACTGGAAGAAGCTTAGCAATATGCGGGTACATTTGGAAGCCATCTAATGTTTACATACCATTGTTGGGGACAAAGCTGGCATGGCAAGAACTTCGTGGGGGGGTAGGTCAGACGGAGGTGGTGGAGACGGGCTTGAAGCTGGGCTTGGAGGTGGAGGTGCTTGCTGCTTTGGTGGAGGAGGAGGAGCTGACATTGGAGCTGCCTGGCTTGCTCCTCCTGCACTTGCTCCATCACCTTTGTAACTTGCAAACTTCTCCAGTCCATCTTTGCTCTCGGCCTGCACCAACAGCATCCTTGCAAATAGTTACGCCTCGGAGTGCAGAACCTCTTCTAAGCTATGGTGCAATATGCCAAGCCAAGAAGGTCACAAATATGCAATTATTCAGGACTACATGATGACCACGCGGTCGGATACTGCGATAACCATCTACGGCTTCTTAGTAGACGAAGTCGTAATTTAGGATTTCATCATCCATTCACAAATATGAACTACACTCCAGGCAGTTCATCATCAGTTCAATGTCTTATAATATAGTTGGTGCATCTGTTCGCTCATAAGAGAAATACTAACCACCAAATGCCAAAGCTTCAAGTAGAAAGAGAAGTTTGAAAGCTCATAGTAAGTTTTAGGATACATTTCTAGATAGAATCTTTAGAACACATTATTATTACGTGCTCTTGTTTCGGAGCTTCTCCAATCATAGACTTACTCCTACAGATACTAACGGCCAGGCCAGTTAAGCATTAACGGGTTAAGACAGTGTTGCTCCTCGAGAAGGGTGAAAATGAGCCGGAGCTTACAACTATGCAAAGAGGTTTTCCAACCGGGACATCCTTGGTTCCAGCTGGACAGATGATTTTCGCCAGAATTCTGTAAGGGAACATAAGAGGTGTTATCGACCCTGTGTAACAGGAGGATTACCTTCAATGTAAAACTTTAGGCAAGTGCACCATTGATCTGATAAAAATGACAAAACGATCATAAAGGGCTTACCCATCTTCCATGCACTCTAGATCGAGAGTCGCCTTGTCGGTCTCGATATCGCACAAGACGTCACCAGCTGCTACCTAAACAAACCTCCACGTTCTATGTGTCAGAAAGATTTGCCAAGTCGTTGTAAGTGCAACCAGAAACTAAGCGGAAGTATCCTTACCGCGTCTCCTTCCTTCTTTTTCCACGTTCCAACGTTTCCCATAGTCTGTAAAGAAGATAACTTGAATTGAGTACCGTATCACATGAACATTATCCAAATAATAACATTCAATACATGTGAATACCGTAAGGATTAGGACAACAAAAAAAGTGAATTGAGTACCATTGTTGGTGACAGAGCAGGCATTGTAACCACTTCATGAGGAGGTAAATCTGTGATATCAACCCCAATGTTAGATGGTCAGTTGAATCCATGCATAGCCAGTTAATACTCGAGGCTAGAACATATTCATCCATAGACCATGGCATGGCAGATGATTAAAACAAAGGAAGACTTGGAGAAGAGGGCAATGTACCTCCCGAAGCATACCCGCGGACACTACCAGAGAACTGCGCATTAACCACATCCCAACCCAACCAGCAAAGCCAAGTCTCAGGTACTAATGATCAAAGGAGCTTCCTGCACACTAAGTAGTAGCATATCAACAATTTTCACCGTGACTCTTCTGTTATTCTGCTTTTCCATGTGCGTTCATAGAATCTTCTCACTTGCGTTGCTGAGCTACATCTAGTAAACTTAATCAAAATCATGAAGCTGCTACCAATCTACACCATTCATCGTTCAATCGCATCCCGGTGTTGCATGCTGCAATTAACTCATCTTAGTATCACTATCTCGAACATTATGCTCATCGACATGGTACCTTAGGAGTCAAAAGCCCATGGCGTTCCCCGACGGACGACAGTGAAGAGAAGTCAATCCTGTATATCACAGGAACAAACTCAGAGACTAAATTCTAGAGCTCGACACTTTCAAAACCACATGCGGCTCAAATTCACGGAAGGCGCAGTAATTACCGCTAATACTAGTATCAAAAGTGATCAGATGATCAGGCCTTCGTTATCTTGTGATACTCAGTTTGATAGATGCCAATGAACAATATCAAAACCTACCAATAACAGCATTCTAGAATATGAATTCTGAATGCAAAACTGTACGCTCACCTGTTTGACAGCGCAGAGTCCAACTGCTTCCTCCGACCACCGGCAGGACTGCATGCATGAGAACAAAAACTTTGAAATTCTAAGCATAATCGAGTGAATAAGAGCTTCATACTCAACATTGTAGTATGTGCGCTACGGAAGTTTAAACAGAATCAGCAACTACTGAATAGGCGTGTATAATCGACCTTCAACTAAATGGAAGTAAACACTGGAATTTTTGAGGTGATTAATAGAGAAGTCTAGCCAAAGATTCTTGAAGCTGCAGAGCCTTAAACGAAAAAGTCCAAATCCTCGTGCTTCGCCCCAAACAATCTGAAACCTTGAGGAAGTGCGCATTCTCTAACCAATCAACGGTCGTAATAATCAAACTTCAACTAAACACAGGAACTTCCACAGTAATCGAATGAGACGTCCATGTGACCTCCAGCCAACAATTCTTGAAGCTGCAAAGTCCTAAACCTCGTTCTCTGCCCTAAACAACCTCGAAAAGAATGCAGATTCTCGATCGGCAGCTCGAGACTTCGATGCCATTTCAATGGCAATCCTGAATTCTCAACTACAGAGTACTGAATGTCCATATTTGATCGATCGCATAATCCAGAAAAGGTCACGTACCGAGGGTAATGGCGGGGAGCTACAGTACGAGCTCCGTAGCTTGTAAGCGCCCTGGCCATACGCTCCTGCATCGCCCGAGCTCGCCATGTGCCCGCCATGGCAGCGCCAAACCCTAACTCGCAAACCTTCAATCACAAATCCTGTCAATCAAAACCTCGATCCGAGAACAGGAGGAAAAGGAATCTCCAGACTAATGGAATGTTGTATTGCACGCTCGATCCCCTCCGATCGACCCCCAAAGCAACGCACCTTGATTGAAAGATGACTACTACGAGAATTCACAAGAATCCTGCCCCTCCTCTCCGACTACGGAGATCGTTAGGTCATTTTTTTCACTAACTGTGAAGATTCTCCTGCAACAAAAATGCGATGCGGCGATCGAGGTGGCCACCGTCTGTTGTCTCTTTGTCGCGCATTTGACGAATGTTTGAAAGGGTCGAGCACCAGACTTCGCAGTGGGCTCACGCTCGGCCGACCGTTGGTCGAGACGTTTGTGAATGAGTGAGCGCTAGCGGATTCCTAGTTGGAACTACTGACTATTGGACGGTTGGTGGTTCTTCAACACTTGTCGAGCTTCGAGTCGACAGCCGCCGGACGGGAACGTTGAATTGGAGGAATACACTAATGGTAAAATTTGGTTGCTTGCCTAGTAACAACATTGTCATGAACTTAATATGTAAATATATATCGTATTATATAATCTTTTATCGTCGGGAAGGCTCTAGTACTAGTATGACCCCGAAATGTCTCAGGCCTATACATTTGGTCATTCTACGGAAGCCTTGTCAGAAGCCCTGTCGAAGGTAGATTTCTATAGATATATTGTAATATATCTCATTTATTGAAAAAATAAATAAATAAATAAATAAAATGTTTCAAGATATTTGAGACAAATATTATTCACTATATATTTGAAATTGATTATATACCAAAACAAGATAACTTGTTCCCAAGTAACAAAGTCGGTCATTTTCCAAGATCTTTTCTCATGAACTTATTTGAAGTTTCTTACATTCACAGATTGAGATCTCTACATCATGATTTATAATTTTCCAACTTAGAAAGTTGTGCCACATCGACAAAAATTATTCAAATGAGGTAGGAAGAAAAATGAAAGAAGAGGGAAATTAGCTTATTCTAACGTGAATTTTTCCCTAACCTTGTTTATATATTATTCATAATAGCGACATTTAGAACATCAAAAGTGCATTTATTGTTTTCCTCACATTAATCTACAGCGTACATTGTTGGTGCTATACATATATATTGATGACTCTTGTCAACTTTCATCCAGTCATCAAAAAGATTTTAAATTCATGCTCTTGAGAAAAAAAATAAAAATAAAAATCTACGTATTATATGTCAAATGTGAACAAATTTATAAGTTTTGATATACATTTGTGGAAGTTATTAATTCTCTAGTATCTTCATATACCTACATAAAGTGGTTGATTTGACAATACAAACAACTCCTTCTTTCAACAACTAAATCATTGAGAGATTCAAGAGCTATACATGAGGCTTTGCTACTTGTTGTTTTTTTACATATAATTGCTATCCAATCGTGTGTGACTTTGCAAAGCAATCAGTCTTCTTCTTATTCATGTCAAATTTGCATTAAAAGTCTCATCTTCAATGACTTGCTGATAGGTTTTCTCAAACCATAAGCTCCAAATATAAAAAAGTTATCAACTTGACAATTTGTTAGGAACAATAATAATCTATAATAATCTACATCAAGTTCTTCAAATTCAAACGCTATACAATGGTTAAGTCTACTCCAGACGAGGTTTCGACTGCACTTGGAATCATAGGTATGTAATCAACTACAAAGACTATGAATTAAGCAATAAGAACCATTTTAGAAATACTCATGTTTCAATGAAGAATTGGAACTAAAACATGACAATTTGATTGCTCTATAGCATAACCATTTGCATAGTGAAAATCTTGATTTGTATGAAATGTGACCAATTTTGTCCACTTGTGTCTTCACAGGAAACATCACCTCGATGGGCCTATTTCTTTCCCCCTTGTAAGCATTCAATCAACACACTCCTAACCCTAAATCAATCATAACATTCTCAAATCTTTCCTCAATTGCAATTCTTTTAAACTAAGATGTAAGCAATTACTAGTAATAAGGCCTTATAAAAAGTATATGTGAAGTTGACTATGGTTGCGTTGTAATTTGTTTGCAAAGGCCCACATTCTACAAGATTTGTAAGTCAAAGACCACGGGGCAGTTTTCAGCTCTACCGTACGTTGCAACGTTGTTGAATTGCATGTTGTGGACATTCTACGGATCGGGATCTGTGGCGGGACTTATATTTGTGGTTTCCATCAACGTAGCCGGCTTAATTATGGAGGGGTCTTTTGTTACCATTCATCTTCTCTTCGGATCCCACAATAGCAGGGTAAACATCCTAAAACTCAATTCCGTTAGAATGACACAACATTCTACAAATATGGTACTTTAAATACTTTATCTTCGGCAGGGCCAATATAACGAGTAAACATTGTCTCGGTTTGTCACAACCGTATCATGGCCTTCCCAACAACAAAGGATGAAGAAGGTTGGAATTTGATGTAATGAGAGAACACATAATTCGTTATAATGGGAATTTTCAAATTATCAAATCGATGACAATTGAGCTTAAGTTGAGTCAAATGTACTCTGTGGGTACATTTAGCTCGACTCGAGCTAGAGTTAAACACCCATTTCTCAAAATCAGTGAATGTTACCATTATAACGAATCACGTGTTAGAGGGTAATGTTTGAGGCAAGAGGTGCTCTATGATGACATTAAAGATATTAATTTGGAAGCTTAACCAGATATAGCACCATAATGATAATATGACAATTGGGAATTGTTCATTCTCTACTACAAATTGTGTGCGAGAATGGTAAACAAGTACAAGAAGATTTTAAAGTTCTACATGTGTTAAATGCAGAAAACAATATCAATATTGATGGCAATGATAAGTATATTGTATGGAGCTTTGGTATCTGTAATATTGGTGGTTGTTAAGTCGAAGGATACTCGAGAGGAGATTGTTGGTTCGGTATGCATCATCATTGGAGTACTTATGTATGCTGCTCCTCTGTCAGTCATGGTGAGTGTTCTGCTTCATTCTTTGTCTGTTGGTCTTATAGTGGTGCTTGGATTAGATAAACGTTTTCGGACAGACAAAAACAAAACGTTGATCTTATCCAAGCGTTGACGATAACGAAACAATGCCTCTTTGCATAATAAAGGGACAAGGACATCATTCTTAACTAGACGTTGATCTTAACGAGGTTGACCTTATCTAGGTACCACTGTATTCTATTCTAGTTTTTGGAATGGAGTTTGTGGTTTCCAGAATTCCAAAACCTTTCCATTTGATGTAGAGATCTGAGGAACAACAATATGTATTGTTAATATATTCTTGTATGATAATTTGTACTTTGAGCAGAAGGAGGTGATCAGATCGGAATCTGTAGCAAGCATGCCATTCTTGTTGTCTTTTGCTTGTTTTTGTAATGGCTTCATTTGGACAACTTATGGCATCATCCAAAAGAATTTATTTATTTATGTAAGTAACCTATGGTGAATTTGACAACATTACTCTTTCATTTTGAATGAATTTGACATAATAGAAACTAGGTGGCAATCATATAAGGTTTTGTTATGAAGAACACATTTTGCACATGTGATAATTAAAAGTTATTATTAAGTTATTATTATAAATTTTCATAAACTTACATCATTATTTATAATATCTCTACAAAATCAAATTCCATAATCCACTTCTTTGAATAGAAGGATTTCTTTCATTCAAAAGACTTTTATAGATACAAATAAAAGTATAAACAATGTAATAGAGTTGAATACAAGGTTATTGAAGGTTTTTATCTGTTCTTGATGCTTGTATTAATATCATTTTTATTGATAATAAAAATGTGTTATTGAAATTTCACAGATTCCAAATGGACTGGGAACCTTACTTACGGTTGCACAATTAGTCTTGTGGGGAGTATACTATAAGAAAGGGATACAAAAACTAAGTGAGAGAATGGACTCAACTGCTCTTTCTGGACATCACAATGTTGATGTTGAAAAGTTGACAAAACAACCAAGTGGTGGTGCTCGGCATGATCTTGCTGCTGACTCTAATCTCAACCGAGAATCAAAGAAAGGCTTCACTGATAATGACACAGCTCTTATGGCTTTGTGTCGAGATACAATTTAGTAAAACAAATACCGATGTCCTTTGAGACTAGACCATCTCCTGAGTAATTATTCTACAAAACTTGCACAACCTTAATTCCAATCTAACACGAACATAGTCTGACTTATCAATTTAGATTTTCTACAGTCCCACACATGTCATTTTGACAAAATACTTTTTTAGCCAAAAGAGATGTTTCCAAATTATGAAGCCTTGCAAAAAATAACTTAGATTTTAGGATTTTACATTTGGTACTAGTCTAGTTATGAGGATTGATAAATTAAGGCACACAAAGTAGGTAAACAATTTTGTTTTCAAAAGTTAAACAATGCTATATTCACATTGTTCTTTCTATCAAGTAGAAGTTGTTTTGGTTTTTTTGTTATAATTACATAATAAACTATGGAAAGACTTTATAGTTTTTTGAGTAATAATTATGGTTGATACAAATCAATCAAGAGATGAACTACTCCTAAAATCAAATAACACCATAGAAGCAGTAGAGGAGCATGGAGATTATTCACTTTCTATGTAGAAACTTGAAAGTACAATGGGTGATTTTAATAAGATAGATTTTCAAAATTTTGAACAATCATATGGTAGAAATTTGAAATGTATAAAACACATATTTAAACTGACAATAACCAAAAAACATATTTAAAAAATTCTATGAAGAGCATCTTTAATCCTAATATGATAAAGTAAAAGCATCATTTTGCTTTGTCACTTATAACTAATATGACTTTGCAATTTTAAATAATATAATATATTCTTATTTCATATGGTATTATCTACGGAGAATTAAATCACAACTCTAATTTAAAATGACTGCTTGTGACTTCATTCATAAACACTTTATCTTGTCAAAAATGTTGTCCATTTACAGTTTTAATTGCAACACAATGTAATTGCAACAAAGCAAAAGAAGGTAAAGTCTAAAAGCTTCAATGATTCAGTAATTCATTATTGCATCAACAAACAATAGTTTCCTTCCCTATCTGCCTTACTACCTTCCTCATTTCACTTGTTTTTCTATTTGCTTCACTTTTCTTACTATCTAGAGCACTTTCTTTGTATTCAACTAGTTTTAGTTTGGTTCCGGCTTGGCATATACAAGTTTGTTCCCATTTTTTATTGTATAATTTTTATTTGTTTGCAAGAGCTTCTACAAGACCCTTAGTCCATGTATTACAGTAGAACAATTAATAATGACGCAGTGCCGATAATGAAACTCTAGTAATCTTCAATTCCAGGTACATAATAGCTTCTCCATACAAGAGTACCATGTACTCACTGCAAACATTGTAGGGTGTCAATCAACTTCGTAAAAGAGGGAACAATCATTTGTCTTTTGGGAAACCTCAAAAGTTTTGAACTAGAAGTACTTTTGAATTTTTGTCAAAGTGTGGTGAAAAGCAAAATACAACATCATGTAGCCAATTGGAAAAGGGTGTGAATTCGAAAGGGTGCTACATTTAACAACCCCTCCATAGCTACATAGCTACATAGCTACATTCCGTTGGGAATGCTCTTACGCTACAGAAGAGAGGGTACCCCTCCAGAAGAGGGGTTAGATGGTAGAGCACTAATTCCTCGAGAACTTGAAACAATAATATTCAGAAATGAGAAGAAGATATTTCTCCATTGCCCAGATCTGAGGGAACCAACAAAACCTGGAGTACTCCATTCACTTGGAATCCAGTCTTAGAACTCACAGCTTCGACACCTAAAAGTCTCAAACAACATCATAAACCGATTTCAAAAGCAGGATTACCATACGATGTCAACAAACACACCTGAAATCTCACTACTCCAACAACAACAAACGACCCAATACTACTATGCGTACTTAAGTTTGCCATTCACAAGAGCAGAGGAAAAAGCAAGCATCCTGCATCCTCAACAAGCCAAAAAGATCACGAGTACGAATCATCTCAACAATCTTCCATATAACTCTTAAGGAGAAAGCTCATATTTACACAACTATTCTGCTTCGGGAATTGGTACGGGAAGTGGGAGCAGAGACCGTCTCCAGGCCCAATACTGAACACGGATAGAATCAACGCTTTCAAGTCTACTGCAAACAGCAACAGCCAGCTCCGACGGTGTCGCCCAAACCGGGAAAATCGCCTGTAAAATCTCACGCTGACTACTAGTAGGCTGAAAACCAGCGCTCAAAAGATCTACAAGGAAATTGAGCGCAGAAGCATTGTTCGGATCCTTCGCTACTTCGGAAACGCATGCTTCACTTACTGAAGCATCTCGAACAAGGGCAAGTTGATCGTCCATGAATAACCCCTTCAGGTACCTCCACGGGCTCTCGTTTGCCGGCCCCTGCTTGATAGCGTCGATCGTGTACTTGACCTCCGACTCCCGCATTTTCTCCACTCCTCCTAACGATGCACATCGGCTGATCACGAAAAATCTCTGCAGGGCACGGTACAGTCAAATACTGGCCTTGATAAAAGCTTAGTAGTTTCATAGAGGTGTGTTTTTTCTTACTTGATTCCAAGCAGAGTTGTTTGCAGAGTCTTCCTTCAAGAGCTTGGAGCAGTAGTCGAGCTCCCATCGCCAATCTTCAAGCTCCTGCAGTAGCCACTGTAACCATCGATGTCAGCATATGTAACTGATCAACCAACAACTTTATTATGTATCTCGATTTCTCTTTGAAGTGAATACAAGCTGAGCAGATATTTAAAAATGGGTTTGAACAGTCCAACTGAACGTTCTTGGTTTCGGCATGTAAGGAAAAGAAGTAGCGTACCTGACGATGTGACCAAGCATGGTAGTTTTTCGAATCATCTTCAAGTGCACCTTCCGTGAACTTCAATTCTTTGTGAACAGCATCCGCGGTGCCTAACTTCTGAACCACCCACCGTCGATGATGCCTGCACGAAGAGCAGCTCAGAAAGTGTTCTTTCTAGAATCTCTTGCTACTGGCAAGAAGATGATAATGATGAGTTCTATAATTGTGTATGTGATAATGATGAGTTATATGATTGTGTATGTGACAGTGATGAGTTATATTTTCTGCAAGTAGAAGCAAAATGTTTGTGACAAAACATGCAGAATTTATCTGTTTTTTCACCATAAAATGTACTCAATATCACTTTTCAAGTTGAATCCAGACCCTCGTAAGTGCCACCAGATTGGTCCCATAGAAAAGTCATGTCTAAATATCCATAAATGCTAATCCAACCTTCGCATTTGATAATAAATCTGGCGCATACTGGATCCTTCATGGGTGCTTCTACATTATTAAGTAGCTGGTGAGTATGGAATGCTTCGCACTGGAAAGTCAACAAACGGCTTTCAAGCTATAAAAGGATGAAAGGATAAAAGGAGTTACCAGATCTGATAGTTCTTGTGATTGCCTTCTGCAATATCATCACAAAAGTCGAGCTCCTTAAGCAAGTCACTGCCCAAAGCCTCGAGCACAAGTCGTCTGAAACTCCACACCTGTATACAATCAAGTAGGGTTTAGGGTTTATGGCTGTGGGAAGGACTCCCAAAAGAACGACGGGAGGATCACAAAGTATGAAAGGACGAGTACCGTGTAATTTGCAGGATTGAGTGCAATGACATCGCTGGTGAGCTTCAAGGCACGAGGAGTTCGTTCATCCTTGGCAAGGACGGCACGAAATAGGTCCATCGTCTCTCGGAAGGCGTCTGAGTAAGCGATTGCGACCACTGGACGTGGTCCATCGTCCTGTGGAATCGGCTTCACATCTGACCAGTCGAATTTTTCCCCTTCTTCCTCCATCCTACTCTTCTTTTACCGCGAAGCAAATCAGCTAATCCGCGAAGCCACCTTTTCAATCATCACCCGAAGTGCAGGCTCAGAACGGTGAAATCTGTTTTCGTTCCATTGGTGTTTTCAATCTGCACAAAATCGGTAAAGAATGGAAATAAGGTTCAAATCGGAACAAACGACTGCATGCTCTCACCGCATAATTTATAACCTCTGCTTGAATTCTGATATTAATAATTTCTCTCTGTCTCAGGGTTTGATTTACGATACGAATTGCTAGCTCATTCTACAAAATTCGGACATACCTTTAAACCCTAATGCACTCCAAACATCAACACACTCGCATTAGTCTTCCTTTTGGAAATCGCAGCAGCAGACAACCGTTGAAAGAGATCCAGTTCAATCGATTTGCAACAAATCCTAGCTCATTAATTTAAGAACGGAAGTGTAGGCACGCGATTATACGAACTAGAAGCTTCATTTGTGGAGCTGAACGTACCTGTTCGCATGCAATTTTTATCGCAGTGTTGATACTCCGGGGTCGACTGTCGATCACCTCCTGCAAATCGTTGGAAGGTCGAAAACTCTAATGAAGCTCTCGTGCTCATCGACGACACCAACTATACCTCTCTAATATCACAATCCCTAATATCTCTGCCATCACTCGGGGGACCGGATATCTCAACCAGGTATTAGAGTGGTTTCATCAGGGTATCGTGTAATTGCGAAGGGGACGGCCATGCTCACGATAGGAAGAACGAGCTCGCAATTCCCGCACCAGCAGCAGATGCTTTGATCTCTTCGTTGCTCTTATCGATTTGCGTAAGAGCAATTGTCAAAAGCGGTTCCAGCAAGCTCAAGTTTTCGTAGATTGAATTCGGATAGCTGGGATTTGTGGAATCATGCAAACGATGGCAATGCAAGCAGCTACGCTGCCATCGTCGACTTTCTTCTCTACAACCTCCTCTTCATCGCCATGTGCCTCGCCTTTGCGCTCGACCGCTGCCTTTTCGTTGCAGGTAGGGCATCAGACTTTACTTTGCACGAGAATGACGATGAATCGTGTCTTAGTCCTAAGCTTTTGAGACTTCTCTGGAGTGAGGACGAGATTTCGCTCAAATCTTGACTCTGGAAACTGGCATTGTGGAAGATGAAGCTCATTCTCTTTAAATTTCCTTTTCGTTTCTGCAGCCGTTTGGAGCCGGTCAATTGAGTTTGATCAATGAACGAGAATCTCATCAAGCTGGCGTCAGGAGGACTAATACTTGGCGGTGTACGGCGGCCACTGAAGGGACGAAGGTCGGCAACAAGCGTCAAATGCTGGTATGGTATACTCCTCTCTTTTTGAAATTCTAGGGTTCAGGGTTTAAATCTTCAGATTATTGGGAATTAGAGTGCAAGTGTTTCCTGCTCTATCGATTTTCTTACAATTTGACAACAAGTTTTACAGTTTCTATGTCTTCGCCTGTGAATCATTCCAAATTCTACTTCTGTAATTGATCAAGAAGCGCTTCCGCAGTTCATTATTTGTTGAACTTGAGCTTATCATTGTATAGCATTGTAGAATAGTTATCCATGATTTTATTGCAACGTTGAGAGCCTCCTTTATCTAGTAGCCTTGTGCAGTGGAACCCCTCCATTCATGGATTCTTTACACCCTTATAATAGGACTGTTTGAATCTTTTCAATTGAGTTACCCTAGTTGTTTTCCTCCTTTGGGTAACAGCTCTTGGTATAGACTGTTCAACGACCATCCAGTAGCAGATGTGTTATCATAGCTTGATGGTGTGAAATACTTCAACGGTGATGGCAGGTCTACGTGCCACCACATCCACTGGTGAAGCATTGGGTGTCCATTCTCCGCAATGAGTTTTCACCTCCCCCAATGTTCAGTAAGCTCTCTTCTGTTTCGCTTCTTCGTTCTCAATTGTGAATTACGGCATTGCTGAACTTTGTTCTGGTTCCGCAGGAAGTGCTATGGCAGAGTTGGGCCGCGTTTTAATTTATGAAGCATCTCGAGATTGGCTGGTAAGAACTGTTCGTCTACTCTGGTCAGTTCTTTCTGTAAAGAGCCAAAGAATGTGTGATGGTATAAGAATGGTCCGTTTTTGCACTTGCATTGATTTTCGTGGACAGCTCACAGTGAGCGGGGAAGTGAATACACCCTGTGGAGTTGCCGATGTGGAGTTTATTGATCCTAGGGAACCTGTGAAGGTCAGTCCTCTCCCACTCACAAGAACGATTGTTGCCATGACATATTCAATGCCTGCCAATACTTTAGATATGTCTTCACGCGTGTACATTGACAGGTTGTGCCTATTCTTCGAGCTGGGCTTGTACTCATAGAGCATGCAGGAACTGTATTACCAGCCAATCAAACTTATCATCTTGGTAAGTCTCATTTACACTGACTTTCTGTTTGAGTTCTTTAAGCATCACAGTGTATCAGGAACTCACAAATTAACCTGTCATCTGAACAAGTATCTTGTTTGCCATTAGGAGTACATTTTCAGGCCTTATGAACCTCCAGATACCGGTTGTTTACAGCTCCGGCATCTGTATTTTATTGGAAGAGTATACACTGACGAGGAACGTTTCTTTTTGGATGCAGGATTTGTTCGAGATGAGGAAACACTTCAACCCGTTATGTATTTGAACAAGTACGGTGAATGCCTTCTCTTGGATTCTTCGTTTACACGCCATGCTTTCTTTCCACGAGGGTGGAATCTGCTCTTAAGGCTGTTGTTCTTGTCAATGCAGGCTTCCAGAGAAATTTGAAGAAGGTGCCAGGGTGCTCGTCGCCGATCCTATGCTTGCAACAGGTAATGGTCACCCGTTGCATATGTTACCTGAGAATGGCCAAATCTTTCATTGCGCATACTGCAGGGTAGCAGTGATTGTACTATTTTAGCTGTGGTCCGTTTCCAACTTTTGATTCAGCTGTCTGTAGCTTCCACTTTTTTGGAAATGTAACCGATCTCTCATTTAAACAGGTGGAACCATAGTTGCGGCTCTTGAGGAACTTACGAAACGTGGTGCTGCAATTGATCTAATTCGTGTGGTGAGTATGCTGCTATACAAAAGTTTATATACACCTGTAGGATTCACATCATCAAGATGCTCTTCAATCCTATTTAACTATCTCTTTCGTATTCAATGTGCCGAAAGCTATCTTACGTTGGTCGTAATCTGCAGGTGGCGGCAGTTGCTGCACCACCAGCACTGAAATTGTTGGGGGAGAAATTTCCAGGGTAGGACACCTTCCTGTCACTAATTCTTTTGATTCCGGTTCGGTGTTTCCTGATTCATGAGTATGATTGTGCAGGTTACGTGTATACGTGGGAATTATTGACGAAGAGCTCAATGAGAAAGGGTAAGATTTCCAACCACTTCTTTACTTTATGGCTAGCGTAAACCAGTAGTTTGCTGGTTGCGAAGCTATATAATTGGACATGGTGTTCTGTTTCTTGTGTGCAGGTACATTGTACCGGGGCTTGGTGATGCTGGTGACCGAAGCTTTGGCACGGCATGAGAATGTATGCCTATGATATGTTATGTATGAGAGAATTTTAAGCATTTCCAAGAGGCACCAAATGCTTCAGATTAGTTGCAATGTCAGCTTTGCTGTGTTTTATTGGTGGTCATGGAACCATTGAAATCGTAACCCAATTTTTTTTGTTACTCTTTGTGTGGCTTTAACCCTAATGGCCCGAGGTTTTTGAAGAAAAACGGCTCGAGGTTTTTGAAGAAAAACTTAGATGTGTTATAAAATATGGATTTCGTAACCCTTGGGATGTAGATCTCCAAAAACAGAAATAAGTAAAAAAATTATAATCAATTAAAAAGAGTAGATCTCTTAAAATCAATATAAAATGTGTTATCATTAGTAATCGGAAATTGGCATGAATTGTTAAATTTACATCTATTTGATAAAATGCAGAGAGGCCATGAGTAACCTATGAGGAACATCATTAGTTTCCCAAAATAGTGAATTTTCTTACAATACAAAAACCTTCCCTTGTTTGTATTTGAAGGCTTTTTGTGAACAATCTATGAATTCAAACAAAGTTTTGTGAACTAGATGTGATTCCTAACGCACACCAATATTTTAGAAAGTTAAAAAACTTCATTATCCCAATAGGACTTTGTAAAATTGTGGTTCGACCATAAATCGTTGATTGAGCTCTTAGGGTTGACAAGTACGTTCATTGGACATTCATAGGAAGAGACGACGGTTGTACTAAGTTATTTATTGAATGTCAATATAGTGTGATCATACTTATATAACTTCCATGAACTAATTTAAGTAGTGCAAATGGCATATTTGGGTTCCCGGTTCACAACAAAATTAACTAAAATTAAAACCTTCCATTGTTTGGGTGGTGTGCCTTCTCTAAGATTCTTTTGCACTCGGACATGAATGTATAAGACTCACACTTTTGCATTACCAAGTAGTAGGACATGAATATGTAAGTGGATAATACAACTTGATCCTTAGGGTAAATACTTATGAAATTTGGACATGAAGTTTAAAGTCTTTGTAAAAGTGGATGCTCATTAAACCCTAACTCTCCTTGAAGCCCGAAATGGGTTTTTGCAATTCCGGGCATCCTAGATGAAGGGGTTAGAAGTAATATTTTTGCCTAAGATTTTTACTGGGTCCTCCTTATACTGCAAAGTGTATGTGGTAAAATTTGCAAAGTCAATTTCCAATTTTTGAGTGTTCTAGGACGATCCTTGGGTTGCGAGCCGAGATGTGGCAGCTTAAAAAAGTAATTCTTTTAAAATTTGTTTTTTGAAACATGTTCATTACTAAACCACCACTCAAATGTCAAAGTGACTCAAGTCAAAGAGTTTATCAATTTTACAAGGGCAGCCTCCAAAACTTTCAAAAACCAATCTTCGCAATGCCCAAAAGAACTTAGGAGACAAACTTTGGATGTTATGATCTCTCAAATGGTAAACATCCAACGGTCAATTTTTTGAACAGTAATCAAGCATATTCTTAGGTACAAGATCTTACAGTTGGAAGTTTTGAAAAAGAAAAAGAAATTGGTTCACACCCCCACGAGTGCTTAGAGGTAGAGAATCGCAGTTTTGAGGTTTCAAGCTCCCAAAAAACACCAAGGAGGTTTAGGGGTTAATATGTGAAATGGAATTCCTTCGTGAATTCAAATACTTGTATGACTGGCATGGTGCTAAGAAGATGATTTTGAAGAGCAAATAAGCATTTGTCATTTCCTTGCACTTTTTGGACCAATAGGAACTAACATTTTTACATACTAGAGAAGCTGCAGGGTAGTGCCAAATTCAGCGCCATGGTGAGGTCAATGGCAAGCCCGTAGGGCAAGCTAGCTAGCCGAAGCGTACTGTGGAATTGGCACTACCCTGCAGCTTCTCTAGCGTGAAAAGAGTGTATGTACAATTATACAATATACTTTATGTGCTCATCAAATTGGCAAGCATGGCCAAATAAGGCCGGCAGAATCGGCGGTCCACCTTGGCTGTCGATTCTGCCAAGAAGAAGGGCTCAAAAATTGGTCGAATCGGACATAGGTCATAGGGTTCTTCAACATTCAAATGAAATCCAAGGAATGAAGAAGGCCTAGCTACCGTTTACTGAGAAAGTAAAAAGGGAGTGCTTCACCGTGACCTCATCCATTCGTGCCTTCATTTACTTTTGATGAACAAAAGCAGAAAAGTAATACTAACCAAATATCTGCTCAGTCATAACCAATGGGATCAAGAAGATATTTTAAATTTAAAAGACAACCAGAAGTATCTTAAAAAGATGCAGTGCATCTTTCAAACTGCATCCCTTCAGACATTATTTTACGAAGGAGATTTTAAAAAACATAATTCACACTATTCTTTTGTGTTTCTACAACCCAAGTTTTCAAATTGAAAAAAAATGAACGTAGTTTAATGCCCCCTTCTCACCAGGGGGCGGACTGTGGATAACCGACCAGTTTGAGCAGTGCTACGGAACGGTGGTCTCACACCTTGCAGGTTTGGTACCACCCGAACCTAGTCAGCATGGGGTGGAACAATGGGTTATCTTCAACTTAACTGCACTGCTAGAGGGTTGAGAGAACGGTGGGAGGAAAATGGCATGGAAGAACAGTTTATACTTTAAATAGGTAGAAAATTGAGTTACATGCAGTGGCAGAGAGAGTGCTTGCGGGACAGCCATTAACTATGTAGATAACTTTCAGTTTTTTGCGCATGGATAGAAAAAATCTCGGCTTTTATTGCGCTGCCCGACTATGCTGCCCGTTGGAGGCATAATATTGATGCCTTCTTAAGGCGTCCCGAGGTTACAAGCTGCCTTCTCTACTTCACTGTAGCATGGTGGATTTGTTCTATGGCATTGCATTCTACGCCTAGTTAAAATATACTTCTCCACCGTCGATGCTGGAAGGGGACTGCAGCTGCCTTTTTGTGGAGCTCGAAGGAAATGGCGGAAGCGGCTCTACCAGGTCCTGCAGATACAATGGTTACACGTGAGTGATCTGATTTTCCTGTGACTATATTCTGTTTGGTTCAACTTCACAACTCCATGTATGTTGTACAGTATTTAAGCATTGCAAGCATGTTAAATGTCATGACAAAGTTCACGTTAGTTATAAGTGCTACAGTACCTGAATGTAGAGTTGTCTTCTTCCCAGCCGCCACTGCCATGGTGATGCATTACGGTGATGCTTGTAGATTGATTCTGTTGGACTAGTCATTCGCGTTTTGAAAATCCTGCAGCTGTAACATGAGGGAGCCATTACCATAGAGAAATGAAGTTTTTCATCAAGAGCATTTGCTGAAAGCTGGTTACAGATAATTACCTTACACCGTAGTATGCAACACCTATTCACACGCACCCTGCACCCACACAGAACACCTCTCCGACGCCCAAGTCAGTATACATGTAGAATTAAAACAGAGCTAATGCAGATTATATGTTCACTCGTTCTGTTCAACAGAAAGCAACACCTCCGGGAGCCAACCGCGAAGGAGGGCAACGGTGAACGCTGTTAGGAGGGGTAGGATCGGAGAAGATGATACTGGAGGCCCCAGTAAGAAAGATCGCGACCCAAATTGGACAAAGTCAGAGATACTTGGTCTTATAGAGGCCAAACGTCAAGAACACATAGATGAAATGACAGTGGAAGACCCCCGGGAGCTAATGTGCCCGGAGCTCGGGAAGTGGGGCAAAATAGCCTTCGTGCTCAACGCTGGGAAGGGAGAGGGAGACGTTCACAGAGATAGGGACGCATGCAAATACAAGTGGAGCACTTTGCTTGCAGACTTCAAGAAAATATGGGATTTCCACTCAAGGACAGGCCGAAACTCCGAGGAGTACTTTCGAGAGACTACTCCCGAAGAGAAGAAACAACACAAATTACCGAAAACGTTTTACTTTGTGGCGTATAGGAACATGGCAGAATGGTTGAAGGATAAAGCTACCATGAACCCCCCCCATGCACGTGACACGATGGACCCAAATGACGCGAACTATTACGCACCAATTCCAGAGGACTCAGCCCCGGGATGGAATTCTTCTGACATAGCGGGGGAGGCATTGTGGCCAACAGTAGCTGGAGGGGTAGGTTCTCCAATTCACGTGAACTCCACCGATTCACCTGCAGTGTCGTCGGCAAGGAGCAGTCGGGGAGTTCCGGTGGCAGGGATGCATGGTGGATTTCCGAGCCCCCCTCTTCACACAGCATCGACCGTCAATATTGGGAGAGTCGGAACACCCCATCGTCTCCGTCGGCGGCTGGGGGAGGACATTAATCTTAATGTACCTCTCCGTGTTGGGGGTTCCCCGGTCCAAGCCGGCCCCGTCCCAGCTCCTGCGGGTACACCTCATATGGCAACGGCAGATCCCGTCAATTCTCCTCCAGCGGGGACTGTTCCACCAGTGTCCAGGCAAGGACAGCGACCTGATGAGATTCATATACTGTCTTCCACGGCAACATCAGCTGCTGCAGATTTGAGACGTAATATCGGCAGTACTGGACACCGAAAGAGGAAAGGTGTCGATTCTAGTGCATTAGCGGAAGGAGTCACCGAGAGCGCAGAGAAAATGGTACAAGTACTTAGTGAAATCAACAATACACAGAAAAGCACAGAGAGGGAGAAACTTGAACTACAAACCCGTCATTTCGCGCAGCAGTTGGAGTACAAACGTGAGCGCGACAAAATGACCTTTGAGAATTTCAGGATTGCCCAAGAACATACACGGTTGAGCCTGCTCAACCAGGGCATGGTTGTGCAGGCCCTTGCAAGCTTAGCGAATGCTATTACGCGGACAATGGCACCAATGGGACCGCCGTCTACAGCAGCAGCCGAGACTACCAACGCAGCTGCAACGGAGGGAGTCGATGAAGACGACGATTCTGCACCACAGTAAACCTTGACGTCAGTACAATTCGATCGAAGGTATACCATAACATTTTGATATATACTAAAAAATTAAAAAAACCTTTGACCTCCACAGTGTTTGAGATTTCTTACCTTCTACCGAAAGGTTGGCAATGTAGTTCCCCTATGTTGACCGTTTTCTATATGTCCTACTCTTCGCTCAGTAGTGCCCTGTCTCCTTTCATATCTAGGTTGTTGGCTCTTCGTTGGAGTCGATGTAGTGTGTATTATGAATGTGTCCTGCACATTCAGTGTTCATGTAGTGTATTGAGTATACTGTTTCCAAACGACGCTTTGAAGGTGTCCAAAAAATTGTACTGTGAGGCTCAACATTTCCATACAGAGTTGAACCATTTCATGTAATAAAAACTTGGAGTGTTCAGAGGAAATTAATTATAGTCCAGTGCTCTCACCTGTTTAGCCAATGTAGAATCTGAATGAGTACCCGCCCACCGCCCCCACCTCCTGGAATCCCAACCGCCACCGAGCTCTTCATAAGTGCAACCGATCCTGCACAAGAAAAGCAGCAAGGCGAGTGCGTTTCCCTTCCCCGTGCAACTCATTAGGGCCCGGACCATTTTCGTCCTGACGCTCCTCTCTAGGATCGTCATCAACGGCTGGAACCATCCCCTCTCTTTGTAACATAGCGAGGAGCCTGTCAACATCTTCGGCTGTTTGATCGAGAAGCAAATTGTGTAGAATGCAGCAGCAGACTACGACATCCGGCAAAAGAGTAACATGAAGATCTGATGCGCTATGTAGTTCTCGGAATGTTTGTTTTAGAATCCCGAAGGCATTCTCAACAACACTCCGAGCTCGGGAGAGTCTCCGATTGAAGAGCTGTTCTTGTACACTTCTGCGCCCCCCGAGAATGTCCCGGTATGGAGTTATGAGCCACGGTAGGATGGGATATCCTTTATCCCCAATCAGGTAGGGAACAAAGCCTTCCACCGAGTCCGCAGGATCAAACAAGTCAGTTGTAGTCGCTTTCTGATATAACATAGATCGACGTAATTGTCTAGCATCATTAGTAGAGCCAGGCATCCCAACTGAGATATCAATAAACTTCCGATCCTTGTCCACGACAGCTTGACATTGCATGGTAAAGCCTCCACTTTTAAAGTAGAAATAATCCTCTGGGCTATCCTTGGGCTTTCGTATGTGAAAGTGGGTACCGTCTATCGCACCTACCACCCCCGGCAAGCCACTGAAATCTCTGAACTGAGCCATCGTCAGTTGCAGCCGGTTTCCTTGTGGCCATGAAATTTCGTGCCGCAACTCGTCATTGATTGCCTTTACAACGTCCCGGATTATACCGGACGCTGTGCTTGTCCCTATAGCAAAGAACTCGGAGCAAAGCAGTAAGGAAGCCCCCTGACATAACTTAAACAAAGTACATGCTACACGCACGATAGGAGGGATCGCAAGTCTGTAATGTGTATTCTGGCGCTGAATATGAGGGCGAAGGAGATTAGTTAAAGAGAAAACTGCAGTTTTGGTCATTCTGAAGTTCTCTAGCCATCTGTTATCGTCATATTCTTGCAATACAAACCTCGAAAACCACGACGTAGAGCGGGGAAGCACCCACCAGCCGAACTCTTGGTCCAGTAAGGTGGTAGCATGAGCCACACGAAAGTCATGTAACACAGAGGCGACAATTGTATTTAGGTTAACTAATGTATCATGGACCTGGCCCACATCGACACGGACATCCCCTTCGTCGGGGGGGATTGCTGCGACTGGGCGGAACATACCGTCAACAACATTCTGCAGCAGCAGAACGAGGGATGGCAGGAAGAACGCGACATTGTCAGGATTCAAACGATGATCCATCGAAGAATACTGGGAGAGTTTCGACCTAAATATTACGAACAAGCGTAATTAGAAACAAACCATATGACGACGCAGGTGTAGTTCAATAGCGTACTATAAAACAACTTGACGGAAACCACGTGCGCGCTTAACCTGCGATGTACCTCAACTGATGGTATCGAAGACGATCGCCACCGCAGCGTAATGCACCGATGCCGCCCGCGAGCACCTCATCACCGGCTTCAATTGCACGAACCTACGACACACAATCACCACAACAAGACCGCCAACTTCGAATACACCCGCCAAAGAACGAACTCGTCTGAAGAATTCAAGGTTACGACGTCAACATGGGGAGAGTCGGATCAGCGGAGTGTGGGCACAGAACGAGGCGGACGGAGAAAACACAAGTGTACAGGAGACGTTGTGATTCGGGGGGGGGGCGTTCCGGGGGAGGAGAAAGGGGAGACGGTCAGGTTGTGCTTTATCTGCCCGGTGGACATGTTCTGCTGCCCTGAGGGCAGTGACTGTCACTCTCCCTTAAATGTAGGATTCACTCCGGTGAATCAGTACCCATCATTGTTACTGTGGAGGTGGGTATCAACTCCGATGTGAAACTGGAGCACCAAGCCACCCCGTCTACGTGGACACCCCAACCAAGAAATCCTGAACCTCAACTTTCCAATGTGAGCAACTTCTGGTTTTTTTCGAACTACAGTGTTATCGGGGAGGTTCACCATTTTCTGTACCACTGGGTGTAAAGGGGGCATAAGGCTGGTAGGAAAAGTGTTTGTTTGACCTATACTTAGACATTCATGCCCAAAGGTCATAAGATGATTAGTGGGAATACCAACTCCTCTTTGAGATGAATATTATGCTGACGATTGGCTAGTCACTAATGCCTAAAAGTCAATCAAATGTAGTTTTGAGTTCTCCATATAATGAGGCCTTAATGCTCATACCTTAGTTGGGTGAACTAAGGTGGTCAGTACCACATTAGCTTGTGGAGTAAATACATCAATCTACAACCTCATCAGTTGGGGCCATAAGCCTAATGACACCTTGGTGCCTCCAAGTCTCTAGACATACAATGAAGTTGCTACTCTTGTGGGATGTGTAGAACTCTTCTTGGTAAAACTCAAAAAAGTACATTTTTAGGGGGTGATAATTTTAACATTATCGGCAATATGGGAATGATTAGCCTTGGAAACATTTCTTGAGTGCAATTGTGATCTAAGGCTTGTAATCAAGAAGTATAACTTGTGATAGAAAATTAAGTTGGACAAATTTTTGAAAAATCACCGACCATGTGCAAACGTAAGAGAGACTTCGAAACACATATATTGGTACAAAAGAAGACTATTTTTGTGTAGGTTGGAATTAGAGGTGAAAGCTTCTATGTGGGTGTCGAAGGTGATTGCAAGTGTAAGTGTTTCTTAGGGAGTAGTATCCCTCCTAGAGTACAAGCACGGAAAGGTCCCATTATATTTGAGCCATTCATTGATGAAAATGCACTTATTATGTGCATAGTCACTCTTTTCCATTGGACTCGACATACAAAATAGGCTTGCGGCAAGCTCTTTCTTAAGGTTCTGGTCGGCCACTTTTCCTAGGCCTACTCTTGCTCCACATAAGGCTCTATTACTCACTAATGGATTATGAAGAATTGGATGCCGCCCCCCAACTTTCACATAACTTGTGAAGGGGTAGCATTACTTATGTTGCGTCAAAGCCAAATTGCAATGAACACCCTTATAACAACTCAAGCGGGGGGCTCATAGTACAACTAGGTACAAAAAACTAAAGAGCCTAGAGTAAAATTTGAGGATCCTAGCATGGATTTTGACGTTTGTGCCTATGTAAAGGGATTATGTATAGTAGGAGCCCTTGACGCGGAGGGTATCTCCCATGGCGGAATACCCTCCCGTTGGGGGCTCCTACGGTGTAACACACTTTTCACTTTTGGTTGCCCGGTTTGACTCAAACTTTCTGGTTTCGGTTGCCCAATTTGATGGAATTCGTAGGATTCTTGTGTTGCCCAGGTTTTTTTCTATAAGGTGAGAATTGTAGAGGGCGTTATGCTGTAATCCCCTCTTTGGAGCGGGCATCACGGGACAGGAGCTCCTGTCAAATGAATGGGCCCGAAACCGGAAAGTGTGTTACGAGACAAAGTTGGCCACAACAAATTCGTCCCTATGGAGATGCCCTAAGCAAACATGGGTATCTTCCCATCCAAAATGAAGCCCTAATATAGAAAGCTCACGAACAGTGGCAATGGAATCTTCACGTTACTCGCAATCACTTTCACTCCATCGGGGTGCCTCGTCCGACCGATCGAAACAGTCAAAGTATGGAACGACGTGTTGCACTGATTGATTAGGTCGCACTTCTGGAATGAGCAAAACAGCAAAACCTAAAAGAAAACAGTAAAAGGCAACAAAAGGGAAGGAAGGAAAAGGGCACCCTTCACGCACTGATACAGATGGACGGACGAAACGCAGCATATTTTCAGTAACGAACAGACATAACGTCACGCATACAAGAGGATCCACCCTCGTGAAGCGGCGACCAACCCCTCCTCCCCGACGTTAACTTCAAAGCCACAGACCACACCTGCCCCTTAAAACTACTCCTTCGGAACCATCGCCCACTCACTCGCTCACTTGATTCCCCCACCACTAAGCACGCAGGTACCGCAGCCAATCCTTCCTCGTCCTGGTAGGTTGATGCATCGCTTGCGATCTCGAAAGGAACGTGAATTTGCTTGAAAAGTAGTCTGAGCTCGCCCTTTAGGTTGCTACTTTTTGGTAATGCGGGAGTTTTCCGAGGTTTTGGATTGTCGAGGAGCGAGGGTAGTGGCTGTTTTGAGTTTTTTGAGTACTGGGTCTGCGCGCATTGAGGGTTTTTGATAGGGTTTTTGATCTTGGAGGTTTCGTGTCGACTGATTTTGGTGATACTGGTTGTGGGTCGCAAGGGTTGTTGAAAAGGAGACCATCCACGCTTGTGGGGGCTTTGATTGATGTTTTGTGAAAGGATGCTAGATTGGGGGTGGCGTGTGACGATTTGAGTGTTGTTGTGGTGGCAGGGATTTGTGTGTTAGCGATGGCGGAAGCAGTGTCGAGAATCGGCTTGGCCGGTCTGGCCGTGATGGGTCAGAACCTAGCGCTCAACATTGCCGAGAAGGGCTTTCCAATCTCGGTCTACAACAGGACGGACACGAAAGTGGACGAGACAGTGGAGCGAGCGAAAGAGGAAGGCGATTTGCCACTGACGGGATACTACAACCCGAAAGACTTCGTCATGTCGATTCAGAAGCCCCGCTCCATCATCATCCTCGTCAAGGCCGGCGCGCCCGTCGACCAGACCATCCAAACGCTCTCTCAGTACATGGAGCCCGGCGACTGCATCATCGACGGCGGCAATGAGTGGTACGAAAACACCGAAAGACGCGCCAAGCAAGTCGCTGAGAAGGGTCTCCTCTACCTCGGCATGGGCGTCTCCGGCGGTGAAGAAGGCGCCCGCAACGGCCCCTCCATGATGCCCGGCGGCACCGAGGTAAGCCCCATGCTCCATCCCACCCCTCCACTGCATGTAATTGCTCGAAAGAATCGATTCCGATGCGGGAAACTTATGGAGCGTGGAATTGTTTGAGAGAATCGATACCTATGCGGGAAATTGATGGAATGTTGGATCGTTTGAACTTTGGGAGACTGGTGGAATGTGGGATTGTTAGAGAGAATTAGTGCCTGATGGATTGTGGGATTTTTTGAGTGCAGGAGGCTTATCACTACATTGAGGATGTAGTCAAAAAGGTGGCGGCTCAAGTGGACGATGGGCCGTGCGTGACCTACGTTGGCGAAGGAGGAGCCGGGAACTACGTGAAGATGATCCACAACGGAATCGAATACGGCGACATGCAATTGATCAGTGAGGCGTACGACGTGTTGAAATCGGTCGGAGGACTCACGAACGAGGAGCTTCACGAGACTTTCGCGGAGTGGAACGACGGTGAGCTTGAGAGCTTCCTGGTCGAGATTACGAGGGATATCTTCTCTGTTAAGGATGACAAGGGTGACGGATTCCTCGTCGACAAGATTCTTGACAAGTAAGTCCACTAACTCCGATCCGGGTTCCGTTTACAATCACCCTCCATTCACTTGCATTGTGGCTACTCAAAAAGAACCCTGGAGTTCCTTTTCTATCCACTGTACTCATGACCGGTTTTTGGTGTTCTTTTTTACTGTTTTCAAGTCACAAGTGGTTTGTTTCTACTGTTTGTAGTTACAATAGACAGTCTTAAAAGCCATGTTTTTCCATGAGAGTCTTTGTGGCATCTCAGAAAGAGGCATGATTCTTCTTCTTTGGAATGTGGGCCTGAAACTGGGATGTTTGCTTCGCTTTGCTTTGCTTTGGCAGGACGGGGATGAAGGGGACGGGCAAGTGGACAGTGCAACAAGCGGCCGAGCTTTCCATCGCAGCACCCACGATCGCCGCCTCGTTGGACTCTCGGTTCCTCTCCGGTCTCAAGGAGGAGCGCCTGGAAGCTGCCCGTATCTTCAAAGAAGCAGGAGTGGGAGACATTCTCGCAGTGAAGAATCTCGACAAGAAGCAACTCGTGGACGATGTGCGCAAGGCGCTCTACGCATCCAAGATCTGCAGCTACGCACAAGGGATGAACCTCATCCGCGCCAAGAGCATCGAGCAAGGCTGGAACCTCAACCTGGGTGAGCTTGCACGCATCTGGAAAGGAGGATGCATCATCCGAGCCAAGTTCCTGGACCGAATCAAGCAGGCTTACGACAGGAACCCAAAGCTAGCCTCCCTCCTCGTCGATCCTGAGTTCACAAAGGAGATGGTGGAGCGTCAATCAGCATGGCGAAGAGTTGTAGGCCTTGCTATTGAGGTCGGAGTCTCCACTCCGGGCATGTCTGCTTCGCTTGCATACTTCGATACTTACAGACGAGGAAGGCTGCCTGCGAATTTGGTGCAAGCTCAGCGTGACTACTTCGGTGCTCATACTTATGAGCGTGTGGATATGCCTGGCAATTTCCATACCGAGTGGTTCAAGATTGCTAAACATTATGTGAACAACTCGAAGGCGCCGGTGAACTCCAGAGCTTGATTTCAATCAGGATTTGCGAGATTGAGATCTCCCCTTTTGTATTTGTAGAGCTAGAAAGGTGAAGAGGTGAAGTGTTGCACAAATTTTTGAAGAGGCTTCTTTTAAAGGGCGACTTCGGACGTTCATAAAGTGCTGGGGTTGGTTTGTGATACTGTACCCTGGCTTAGGTAACTCCGGTATGTGGCACTTGTTGTGGATCGAGTGGTCATTTGTTTGTGATCTGGCCGATTGAAATATAATTCTTTCATTCTCTTTGACCATTATTTTCAAAATATCTCGGGGTCTGAATTCCAGATTTCAAAAAATCATCATGTTCTGAATCTCAGTTATCTGCACTGAGATGGTAGTCTATGTCCTCTTTGCACTAGTTAACCCTCAATTGTCACCGGTGACAATTTTCAGAAAAAATGACCCAAGGGGGAAAAACCAAAAAACCAATATGATATTTCTCACTCATGATGAGCAACCAAAACATTTTTTCTCAACGGTGCCGTTTTTTGAGATTGTACCCGATGTGATCGATCTTTTTTGCATTTGTCACATCACCAAGTTATCTTGATAACCACCGTTTCCGATTCTCAAAATTATTTTATCTTTAGTGCACAAATAAGGCCAGAAGACAATGAGGTTGCATTTCTCTCCAATTTGTGGAAAACAAGGATGTCAATTAAGGGTTAAGAAGCCCAGAGGGTAAGGATTCTAATCAATAAGAGGTCTAGGAATTGAGAAGCCAATGAAGAGAGGCTTTACACAAGCAAATTTTAGTTCAAAGGAGAAAGGGAGCCAAAAATGACATGGCAAGTGCTTTTTGTCTTGTTGGCACAAAAGTTGCTTTTCTTGACTGTCCCCTAGAATTTTAGTTAGGCCTACCTCAATGAGGTTGGCCTAACTTAAGATCTAGAGGACCATTGGGCAAAAAATCCATAATCACTCATTCCGTACTAGTATGTAGGAATTGTGGCCTGCGGTCACAGAAAAAAGGTTGAATTTGCAATTTTGTTTCTTATTAAATAGTACAAATCCAAACTTTAGTATCACAAAAATTAGGAGGTGGTAATTATCAATGCACGGCCTCCCCATAAAGAACATATTGCATAATACCTAACTCTTTGCACCGCCCAATTTTAAAAGTATTGAATATTTTGTGCGTGTCATAGCTTGTGAAAAAGCAACATAAAGTTGACCATGGTAAAATACATTTCTTGTCAAGCATGTGCCAACTTTTCTGAGTGTTTGCAATTGTGTTTTGTTGATAGTCATTTCATAAGGGATATGTAGAGGAATTTGCTTTGAACACTGTAAGAGGCAAATCTGTCTTCTTAGAGTCCACAATGATACCCTCCAAAGGAAAGGAGATAGCTTAGTTTTGGAATTGTCCAATTGTGCTTTTGTTGATATGATCTCTTTGTGCTTGTTGTGAATCTGTTCACTTGAAATATCATGACAACACATTTGACTTTGTGTGGAGCTTTTGTGAACCATATATGTCTCATTGTTTCAATTTGAACCCTTTTTGACAATAAGAGGTGGCATGCTCTTTCATGGACCAAGGAATCATAATTTGACTCATCCTTTTGCAAGAAGATCTTTCTTTGCTACAAAGTTTATTGAGTTTCATATCATAATAAGTTTATCATAGTACAAAAAGGACCTTCGATTTACTTATTTTTTGTTGCAAGGACTTCTTCAGTTACAATTGTTGAATCAAAAAGCTTAACCATGTTTTGTGCAATGAATATCTCAAGAGCTTCAAGGTTTTCCCCCAACTTCCCCGCTAATTACTCTAGTGGCAGAAGAAACACCAATTTCAGTGAATTGGCAAAAGAACACCCTTGACAATTAATGTGATATTAAGATGGCAGCTAGAAACAAATATCCGAATGGAAACATGATTCAACATACATTTGCTCAGAAGGAAAAAATGAAGGCTAGTCAAGCTTCTTGACCCAAAGTTCCTAGACTGCTCAATATCTCATCTGAATTATCTCCCTTCTAAACACTTGGACGCAAATCAAACAACGATGATTGTCTGTTTGGTTTATAAGTAGAAGAGAATGCAATAGAGTTGGAGAATCTAGCACTCACCTCAAGAAGGACAAATAAGAAAAGTCATGTACCATCATGCAACAATTGTAGATGATCACCTCCTCATACACAATGTCGAGATGCTCTACTTTCTCACAACAGTGGAACCTCCCTCATTTTAATAATATCATGAACTCACCAGCAGTTCAAAGATGCTTGAGCTTCCGAGAATTCATCTTCAACTAATCTCTCAAGTGCAATGCGCGATGTTTGTTTCAAAATGGTTCTCATTTGGAGTTTGTTTGTGCTCTTTCAATGCCATCAGATTATACATGAAGAGGAAAATTGAATTGCCGCCATAGATACATAACTACAGAAGTCGCATGAACCTTGAGAAGTGTTGTGATAATTTGCAAGCCGGTGAGCGGAGCACCTTTGTGCCCTCGTTGCCCCTCCTCCAGCGATCAAACTTACACAAGATCCTTGCTCAAACAATACCAAGCTCTTGCGGCATCGCTACCCTTGTTCCACCTAGTGAAGCACTTGGCAGAGCGGCACATCGTCACTAAACAATTGATAATTTCGGACAATTGATAGAAGTCTGTGCTTCGCTGCCTCTCCTCCGGCGAGGGGACTCACACAAGATCCTTGCTCAAACCATACCAAGCTCATGTGGTGTCGCTACCCTTATTCTAGCAAGCAAAGTGCACACAGTCATTCGACAATTATTAATCGACTATTCCAAGAAATTGGTAATCACCTTGTATATTGGCCTGCAATCACAATCAATGCATCACAATCGACTAAGCTAGGGCATCTGCAAAGAGCAACGCGGACAACAGTTAGGAGGGACTTTAGAGGAGCAGGGCTTGAGCGCCTCTCCGCCAGTTTACCTTTTTGATGACTTTTTTATGAAATTCTTTGGAAAATATCTAGCTCTTAGGGGGGCTACAACTCTCTTATTGGCTCATCGGGATTGGAAATCCACCAAACCAATTTCATTATACCGTAGAGAGGCAAAGGCATAAGTAACTTTTATAATTGAAATCCATTCCAACAAATAAAGGCAAAATCTAAAGGTAGATGAAGGAGATGAAGCCCTTCAAAAATCATCCATTTTTCACTTTTTCCCATTGTAGAAAAATCATAGCAAATCCATTACCAAAGTTATTTACGATCATAAGAAGTAGAAACATGAACAGGCAAAAGAAAAGGAAAGAGCCACGAAACCCTAAAATGACATTGATTCGCACCTACTTTGTCACGGCCTTCACTCTAAAGTTGCAATAACAAGCTCAATAAATGACACTTTTAAAGAAAATTCTTGTAACCTAGAGTGAGCAATTCTTTTCCTTCTACAATTTGATATGGCTGTGTTTGCAACAACAGATACCCAGATTGTTCAACATGCCCCAGAGCTTCTCCTCTAGCTCTTTGAGAGAGTTGACATTCCGGCAATCTTTCCGCTCCCTGAAGATGGCAATCATGCTCCTCCTCATGCAGCAAACAATAGCACCTGAATCTCAAACCCGAATTACGATCAGAAGAAAATCCACAAACACTATCACTCCACTTCACCAAGAGTGGCTCTTACATTGCTCTCTACCATTGGTCGGGTGTAATCACGATCATTGGGTATCGACCATGAGCTACCGATGCAATTTTTAGTAACGACGGATCCGAATATAATTGGTAACGATCACAATCTAGCCTGAGTGTGAGGCTCACATGCAAAGAGCTTGATGCGTTCATGGTATCATGGACATGGTTACATCAGTGTAAAATTGCAAACTACACTTTGAGACAAGCAACAATACTCTGAATTGCACGAGCGAACACAGAGAGCAGAAGAAGCACCGGAGCGGCCTTACCACAGGGCTGCCTTGCAACACTCTTGTGAAATGCGAAAAACGAACCTCCCAATAAAACAAAACACCTCTGCAAGTCAAAGCCCCCGCAGCAACCGCGACAGAGGAGAGCGCAGTGAGCTCGTTGAGAGCACAACCTTTTTGGTTTACTTTTTCGATAAATTTCGACTCTCGGGTAACGTGGGCTCTCTGATTGGCTTGTGGAGAATGGAAATTCACAAAAACATATTCTATTATAGTGTAGAGAGATATTTGTGATTCATTTTAGAAAAAACTCCATATGGGAGTCTTTGGTCTTCTTGATCTCACTTTGCACTACATCCAAAGGCCATGACATCTCAAAAATTGGCTTCCTGAGTATTGGCCACGGCTCATGTGAAGTTTGGCTAAAGGCTTCTCATTTGTAAGGTAATGAGGGCCTCAGTGTTTGTTAAAAAAACATTGCACTACATTCAAAGGCCATGACATCTCAAGGATTCGCTTCTCAAGTATAAGCCACGACCCAAGTGAAGTTTGACGAGATGTTTCTCATTTCTAATGTAAAGAGGGCCTCAGTGTTTGTTAAAAAAACATAAGCCCATTGTTTCTTCTTCCACCTTCGAATCTAGGGTTGGAGGCAGCAGCAAAATTCAATTCAAGAAAGATTGTTGATTCAATAAGCGCATCACGCATATGGTGAAATCCTTACTCGTACCCGTTGACGCCCATGGAAATTCTTAACAAACCCCCTTGTAATATTGTACCAGGTAACATCATACCAGGGTATCAATCATAACGACGGGTAACATCCCGACGGGTATCATCATACCAGTTATCAATCGGAAACACTAAACGATAATGTTTCCTGAGAACTGTTTTCCGTTAAGAAGCTCAAGTTCCGTGGCCTTAACGGTTACCGTTGGTTTTCAAACCGCCTTGGTTCCCCTTCTTCTACCAATTCAATCAATCAAGCACTTTGTTTGTTGTATTCACTCTCTCCATTCCAACAAAACTGCATTCCACACCTTACCACCTTGTTTTTGTCAAATCATAAAACAGCAGGTAATTAATTAAACAAGCCGGGCTTTTCATTTACCGTTAGTATTACTGAGCCCCTTTTTTCATGGTTTGTAAACAACACTAAATTCCGTAGAGACTTTTTTGGTTATGACCAAACAAACCCAATCGGTTTGGCTATTAAATACTCTTAACCTGACAATAATATTTTTTCATTCGTTGTTTGAGGAGGCATTTCATTTTATTGCTTGTGTATGTGGGTTTTGTAGAGATTTTGAAGGATGAGAGAGTGCATCAGTATTCACATTGGCCAGGCTGGTATCCAAGTGGGAAATGCTTGCTGGGAGCTTTACTGTCTGGAGCATGGAATTCAGGTACCCATTCTAAATTTTCTTACTTTTGTCACTACACAAGAGTTGTTGATTGGCGTTCTTTACCAAAAGTTGTCCATAATATTTCTCAACTGATTTGAGATTAGTGTTCGCTTTGAGTTGCCTTTGCAATCACTGCTCATTGTCTTTTTTTTCAAATCATCAGTTTCAGTCAATTCTTCTGCTTGCAAGAAAGTTTGCATGCTCTTATATATAGTGATATGTTTTGAAGATTAGTGTTGTAACACTACGGTCACGTGTGACATCTGGTGTTATGGTTTGCAATTAACGTTTGTGTCCTAGAGAGTGATGGTCTTTAATGACTAATTGTTGTGACTACACTAGATTTAAAAAGAACTACTCATGACTCTAAACAATTAAAAGAAAGAACACCAGCAACTAATTATGAAGTATTTGATTATTTAGTAATGTGTGGAGTTTCAAAGTTTTATTGTGATTGGGTTTTAGTAGTTGTGAACTTATTCGCATAAAAATGTTTTCGAGACAATACATGCTCATGGTTCAAACAAGCTTGAGTACTATTATGTTTAGAGAGGTTTATGATTCTCAAAGTGGGAGTGTACACTTAGGCATGAGATCTTTGTACTAAGAATAAAGTTTTGGTAAGGAAGCATGTAGATATTCAAGTTTTGAGATGATTTCAAATAAGAATTCAAACAAATTGAGCTATGAAGTCATGGAGCATGTACTAACTAGAGATTTATATTACTACATGAGCCAAAATTTTGATGATCTGATTTGATAAATTAGTATAAATTGCATTTGAAACATTCACTTATTCCAATTGTGAGTAGATTGCACTTGGTTGTAGAATCTAGCTTGATAAGGGCAATGCATACCAAAGTATGAGTACAGTAACTTAAATTGATGGAGAAGATCAAAAGGCTATTACATACTTTGATTTTATCATTTACTCAAATGAGTTCTAAAAATTGAGATAATTCAATTGGATCTTATTTACATACTTTTGCATCAAATACTAACTTTAGAAAACGAGTAACAAGTGAATTTGAACCCACATGAAACAAGCTAGAGGAGAGTTCAAAATCACACCTAAAACAAACGTCACATATCAAGAAGCTTCTTAATGTATTTTCAAATCATCTACAGACATGTCAGTTACCCATGATTCATAAACAACTCAGTACTTATGATTGATACACAAATTAACAAAACTATAGTGAAGTACTACTTAATACACGGGATGTAATATGTTGCATGTATTTGATAGTACAAATGCAAATTCATTCCACATTTCACTATCTACAATCTTGTATGAAATGTATGAAATTCCATTACACAAAAAAGTTGCAAGATAAAACAATCAAATCAAACGTAAAACTTTAAGCTTTGGACATATCACCCATAAACGTAAAACTTTAAGCTTCACAGAGCATAAATTGAAATAAAGTACAAACAACTCTCTTGAGGCCAGTGCACCAAATAAAAATGAGCCACTAAAGACGTATGGTAGGTGGCTCAAAACCCACATAACACCCCAAACCTATAAATTTTGATGTACTCTTTGTGTACATTTTAGGTTGTATGGTATTGGGTACATCTACAAGTTTCACTTCCAAAATTTATAATTATTTCAATTATATTCCAAAATTTATGATTCCACTTGGTCCAAACTCTTACATGCTATGTCCATCTACCAAACTATCAAACACTTTCTGAGCCACTTACTATATATCAGTATCCCCTACATACATCAAAACTAAAGCCTTGTTATGGTACATTAGGCAAAACATTCTACAATCTCCAATCCCAAGAAAACAAAAAACTCTCTAGAACTGATAATTTGCTCCCTTTCTGCTACTGAAAATGAGAGATGATCTGACTGAGCCTAAGCAAAGATGATGACTTCAGTGAAAGGGTAGTAATAAGATGTGGGTGGTGGGGGTGATGTGAGAATGGTGCAGCCAGACGGGCAGATGCCGTGTGACAAAACGGTGGGCGCAGGGGACGACGCCTTCAACACTTTCTTCAGCGAAACGGGAGCCGGCAAGCACGTCCCGCGAGCGGTCTTTCTGGATCTGGAGCCCACCGTGATCGACGAGGTCCGCACTGGCACGTACCGATCCCTTTTCCACCCCGAGCAGCTCATCAGCGGCAAAGAAGACGCTGCCAACAACTTCGCCCGCGGCCACTACACCAGTAAGCAGCCCACCCCCACATGCCCCACATTCCTCAATTGCTCTATCAAGCCCAAACTCTATCGTCAACTTCACATGCTATGGAGTGGAGGGTACGAGAGAAGTGCTATGACATGAGATAGGATACGAAAGAATTGCCATGGGATGGAGTGGAGGATATGAGAGAAATGACATGAGATTGATTGAAGGATACCAGAAAGATAATATGAATGGGGAGTGAGCGCACTTGGCAAGGAGTTAGTGGATCTGTACCTGGACAGCATATTAAGCATAACTCTCTTGATATCTATCTAGTCCAAAAGTATGAGTTGAGAAATGCGAGCGAGATGATACGAATGGAGAGTAAACACAGGAGATACTGACCTGGACTGTTCAACAAGCATGATGTTCTATAACTCTAAAGCTCTATTAAATCCACATGAAAAACTAGATTGGAGAGTGAACGCAGTTGGCAAGGAGATGGTGAATCTGTGCCTAGACCGCTTGATAAGCATCAAGCTCCATCTAGCCCACATAGAACCAATTGGAAAATACGGCAGAGATGATATAAATGGAGAGTGAACAAGAAGAGATCGGAACTGTGCCTGGACCGTTCAAAAAGCATGATGTTCTTAAGCTCTATCTAGTCCTCATTGGAAGATGCAAGAGAGATGCTATGAACGGAGAGTGGCAAGGAGATAAGAACTTGTATCGAGTCCGTATGCAATGGTTTGAAGAATAGGAAAGAAATGATATGGGCGGTGAGTATGTGCAGTTGGCAAGGAGATAGTGGACCTGTGCCTGGACCGAATCCGGAAGCTAGCCGACAACTGCACAGGACTGCAAGGCTTCCTCGTCTTCCACGCAGTGGGGGGCGGCACAGGATCCGGCCTGGGCTCGTTGCTGCTGGAGCGCCTCTCCGTAGACTACGGGAAGAAATCAAAGCTGGGGTTCACAGTGTACCCAAGCCCACAAGTGTCGAACGCCGTGGTTGAGCCTTACAACAGCGTCTTGTCAACTCACTCTCTGCTGGAGCACACTGATGTGGCCGTCATGCTCGATAATGAGGCGATTTATGATCTCTGTCGAAGATCGCTCGACATTGAGCGCCCCACTTACACTAACCTCAACCGGCTCATCACTCAGGTACCCCTCCAATCCCACAAGACCTCCAATCCCATAAGAATCGCTCGCAACAACTCAGATAACCTGGCTCAGATAATGAAGTTAACACTGTAAGCGAAAGCAAAGTAAGTGGAAGGATAGACCAAGTGGAATCATCATTTTGATATTCTTCTACAATTTGCTATGAATTTTTGAAAGTGGACTTACAGATGTTTCTAAAATGGCACCTAGTAATGTTAGCTGTGAGTACATGGAAAATTGGATTGGGAAGCTATGATGTACCTCTATGTGAAGAAGCCATTATTGGTACTGCTCCATTTTCAACTCTTTTCAAGGAAAGCTTAATAGAGGGGATGATGGGCAGGTGGTGTCCTCGCTGACAGCTTCCCTGCGCTTCGACGGAGCACTGAATGTGGACATCACGGAGTTTCAAACGAACTTGGTGCCATACCCGCGAATTCACTTCATGTTGTCGAGCTATGCGCCTGTGGTGTCGGCCGAGAAGGCCTACCACGAGCAGCTGTCGGTGGCGGAGATCACTAATAGCGCATTCGAGCCGTCCAGTATGATGGCCAAGTGCGACCCTCGGCATGGGAAGTACATGGCTTGCTGCATGATGTACCGCGGTGATGTCGTTCCGAAGGATGTCAATGCTTCTGTGGCTACTATCAAGACCAAGCGCACCATCCAGTTCGTTGACTGGTACGAACTCCACTTACACAACCGGCATGCTCCACATCAGTACCCGTATTTTACAAAGTAATTAGCAAACGTAGCATTAAAAACATTAATCATGCAAACACCAGTCTTTTGACAAAAATCTACAGTTAACTGAATTAACTCAATGAATACCGGTATACAGGAAAATCCCCATGCCTAAAAAATCTCAGACAAAGCTAAAACCTTTAATGTAGCTTACTTCACTGATGAAGGGAGGAAATTAGTGATATGTTTCTGCGAGGTTTCATTGTGGGATGTTAGTACTGAATCTACTCTACTGGACTCAAACTTCGCAAACCTCATTGGAAGGACCAATGATAGGACAGTAGTTGTCTTGATGACCTTCATTCCAGATTATTACAACGATGAAGATGACCTTGATTACTGCTGAGGAAGATGTTGATGAGGGAAATTAGTTCTACAAGGTTTCAATGTAGGATACTAATACTAGACCTACTCTACTGAAATCAAACTTCAATGCAAGGACCAATGTAGGATAGTGCTTCCCATTGATTACGACAATGGAGTTTGCAAGATCTGATTATATCATTGCAGAGGTGAAGTATGAATTGAACTATGATGCATGTGAGCAGGTGTCCTACGGGTTTCAAGTGCGGGATCAATTACCAGCCACCGACAGTAGTGCCAGGAGGGGACTTGACAAAAGTGCAACGGGCAGTATGCATGATCTCCAACACGACGAGCGTGGCGGAGGTATTCTCTCGTCTGGACCACAAGTTCGACCTCATGTACGCCAAACGCGCCTTCGTGCACTGGTACGTCGGAGAGGGCATGGAGGAGGGAGAGTTTTCCGAGGCTCGAGAAGACTTGGCAGCTCTGGAGAAGGACTACGAAGAGGTGGGCGCCGAGTCTGGCGAGGGTGAATGTGAAGACGAAGGTGAGGAGTATTAGTTCAGCCCAGCACTAAGGTAAAACAATTGTAAATATCACAGAATAGCAAAAGTAGAGGGAAAGTAGTGCAGATATTAAGGTCTTCTAAAGCTTATGAGGAAGTTGTACCTTAGATTATCAGAGACGGCAATCAGCTTGATTGCAGAATAGCCCGAATCCAGATTAAGCTATTTCGAACACGAGACTGTCCTTGAACCAGAATTCTCATCTTGCTTAAGAAAGAAACAACAGAAATGAAAAAAGGTTCTTGATGGTTACTAAAATATGACATCCTCAAAACGAGCATTCCCTGTTCATGAGTGGAGGATGACTACTGTATAGCCATCTCAGACTTCGATGATTTACTGCGCTCCAAGGAAACAACATAGGTCAATCGTGTTTTAGTAACTAACCTACAACTGAGCCTGGAAGTGCATTCAAGCAAGATATGAAACCCTAGGGAAGTAACGAGCATACACCAGGAGATCCGTTAGTGTTGCTCAACTCAAGCGAATGGGCTCTCATGAAACACTGAAAAGCCTAAAGAAGGTAAAATGATAAGAAGTCATCCCAAGGGGATATGTAAACCGTGTCAAATAACGGAATGCGTGAGAGCTAATTCACGGCATAGTTTTATTGAAATGGAAAAAAATGAAGATGCAACATCAGGAATGGGGCGTCAACCAATGCACTGTAGATTCATAAACATAGAATGTAATGGCTGCATTAGGTGCAGCTTTTACAATTGAGGGCAAAGTGCCTTTATAGAGTCCCTTCCACCCTTCCTCCGCTAGAATTCTCTTTATTGCATGCCCCAGTCCCGTATATGATCTCTCTTCGATCCTAGCTCCATACCGCAGGTCCCTCATTAGCCCTTCCACCTGTGTAAGGTCAAAAATCTGACTTCCGTCAGAACCAATATGCTGCTAATACCAATGATCAATATAAAATAGCACCGACATCGTCACAAATGTCAGCTTTTCGTCATCCATAAGGGGGCTCTACCTGATACCGCTTCTTGATAACATCAAGAGGATGACAGCACAATTTGGCAAACAATCCAGCTCCAAATCCACAAAGAATATTCTGCGGATTCGACAGCTCGTCATTACCTGTCTTCGCTTGATTCAAGGCCTGCAAAGCCACAAACGACACTCTTCAATCACTGATACATGCCAAGTGAAAGGATTAGCACTAGGTGCAAAAGTCAGCATACAGCTAGCCTTTCGGAAATTTGATGATTGGAGGTTATCCATCAGACTAGCTCTGGCTCTAAGGACACGAATGTACTTACACGAGCCCAACGCTTAAAGGAGTCGTAGAAACCAAATTGAAGGCCGGCATAAGGCACAATCTCCATGAGTGTAGGTGTAAGACCGGCGTAAAGACCGAACACTCCTTTCCGTCGGTAGATGTCGACCATAGCTGACCGCATGTTTGAATAGACCTGCTCCACCCATAAAATTGTTCAACATAATGTACTCCAAATTCATGCAGAGGACAATACTCCATACAACACGATATCGATGTTCACGCTCAAATGTTCTCACTTGGATCACTAAGAAGGTACTTCGAACCTTAAGAAAGACAAAGATCAGAAGAGAGAGCATCAAAAGAAGCGAGAAGTACCTTCGGCTCTCCTTGAGACGCAAGAACCGTGCGAAGAAGGTCAAAGGGATAGGAACCGACCGTAGCCGCACATCCAGCCAACGATCCTCCTACATAGGACATCAATCCCTCGTGTCGAGCTGCTAATACAAAGGTTCAGCCTGTTAGTCGACTAAAAGAGGCTACTGTTTCGTGAAAAGAATGAGACTGTATCACATGCACCTCGATAATCCTTCACAAGACTGTGCTAGAGAGAGAGGAATGTGTAAAGAGGTAGCGTTGGATCACTCGAGTATTCAATCAAGGCACTCTTCCAAAAATACAAAGGTGAAGGAGAAATGATTGGACCTGCCTGTGGTGAACCTGAGACGAGAGTCTTAAATTTCGAGATCACAACAAACTGAATTGCAGTGTATGGCATCTGCAGCAACAATGCAGGCACATTTCCTCGCCACAGACCCTGTCGTCATCGAAGTGTACAACGATAAGATTGACAAGGATTATCTGGTGCGGCAACATTGATAACATGCAATCAAGAATCATCACTACCATTTATCGAAGATCAACAAGCTCATCCTTAAATTTTCATGATAAGCGGATCCTTCTGTAGTTAAGGATCAATACCCTCTCTAGAGTCTGAGAGTATCTCACTTACCCGCACTCCTTCCTCGCGCACAATTACTCGAGCGGCTTGCAATACACCTGTGTACTTCGAGATCCCGGGGGCTCCTCCATTAGAGACTCTCTTACTTATCGGCTCCAGCTGCACCTGTATTGCAGCATACCGACAAATTGTCTCCAATTCTCAAATACTACAAAAATTTAACAGCCTAACTAGCCACATTGATCAACGCAAACAGAGAAAAAAATCGCATAAGCTCAAATTTGAACATTCTCTCTGATATCTCGTACAGGAAGGTCATTGATCAACAACTTTGATAGAAATAAGAGAGTAGATCGCCTAATAACACAAACTATTCGTGCCAATTCGAGGATAGCGAATGCAGAATGTCGTCAACAACAATAAGAGTAATGAAGATGCTCACTACTGGAAAACAAAACAACGATTCTAAACTCGATGGTAACGAATGCGGAATGCATATGTAACTTGTCAGAGCGCCATAACGCACAATGCAAGGCTCAGAAAAAAGAGAATGAAAGAGGACCTGAAAGCGAATTTTGATGACATCCAAGGGCGATACGACGGTACGCGCGACGCCGCCCGCCAAAGCACCAGCGGAACCGTGGATCGTGAAGCTGTCGCCATGGTCTTTGCCCATTGGAACCCTAAACCCCCTCCCTCCCTCCCTCCCCTGTCCACTCTCTCTTTCTCTTGTTGTCTGGTACTCTGCTTCTGGCTCGCTTTTTCTTTCTACTAAAGTGCAATGGAATTAGTGTTGCTCCTCAAAATGCAACACGCCTCTCGATCGGACGGGCGTGCTCCTCGCCCTGTCCATCACCATCGCTCCTGCTGGTACACAAAACCCTAAGCACTTCCCCCTTTCCGAGGAGAATCATTTGACAACTTAGCATGAGCTGGGTGAAGTTTCAAGGTGAAAGGTGCACTTACACACAAATTTGAAAAATAGTGGGTTTGATGCACTAATTCATGTGAAATTGTTGAAACGTTCTAGTTTTGAAATGTTTTCTTCTCCAAAGTACAATTGTATGTTCCACTTGAGAAAGGGACAGGAGTTTCTATCTATTTGGTAAAAAATTTTCATCGAAAGTAAAAAGCTATTGATCATTCATAGTGAATGACATTGTTTCTCGAATTTAGTGCAACTACGTAATTTGGACATTCCATGTGTTTTAGGTGTCACGCCTCATCTCAAAATGACACTCTCCTCTAGTCCTTTGATTTCAATATTCAAAGCATAGGCTATCTCATACAGAATCTCACTTAGATTTATGCATAACTTTATATTTTTGAATATAGTATCATATGGATAAGTGTGGTTTCATCAATGCTTTCCTACGAGGTCAAAGAGGATTTCAAAATATTGCAAAAATTACACACCTTCTAACCTTTATATGACACTAGTCTCCACAAACTTTCTCAAATCACATTTCAATTGTTATCTCTTGACTCTTGGTAACATCATCCTAGGCACAACATTTCTCCATTGAAAGAAGTTGATGTTGTTGGTGGCATTGACACTTGTGGACATGCATAGCGCCATGGTTGACATTACTCCCGAAGTGGCCAAATCGTCTTTTTTCCAATATATTATCTTGTACAATACTAGATATATTCTTACAAAAGTGCAAAGTAAATTTCATTAAAAAATATGACATGATGAAAGGCATTCAAATTGGGTCAACACAACAAACCAAATTATGAGCGTTGATAGAGGTGCGAGACAATCCAAGTCATTAACCCTTAAACGCCCAAGCAAGCCCGAGGGGCTTGATTCCAACAGAATCTTCTCTGTAGCTCTCACTGTAATCAACTTTTCACTTATATTTTGATGTCAAACTGGTCACCGTCTTATGATGCATTCAAAAAGTGAAATTTTACAATTCAAATCACAACTTGTATGAGTGATTTTGTGCTTTGAAAGGATTGTGGTAGCGAGGTTGGGGTTGTACATAACCTTGTAGGAGGTTGCAAGCTCATCATTGATTGGTTCATTCATGGTGCCCAAGTTCAAAAAGTACACTATTCATGATGCCCAAGTCCAAAAGATGTTGTGATCCAATTTTGGGCTGCCCGTTTTAGACCCCACGGGCGTTTAACCCCTAAACGCCCAAGGGGGGGTGAAGCTCCTAACAATTGGTAATAATGCTGATTTTTTCAAAACTGCGTAAAAACAAATAAAAGATGAAAATGGAAAATCCAACCGTAGGATCTTCTTTGGAGCATGGCAATTAGTATGACCACCAAGTTGCATGCCATTTGGAGGTATGGATTTCAAGATCCATGCAAAAAGGGGGTGAAGATCACACCACCAAAACTTTCATGAAAAATCTCTTTCGCCCACTCTCACAAATTGAGGATCAAGGTTTTTACTATTTATCCAAGGAGGGAGTAGAGTAAACCCACCGAGGAGTTGAGCAAAAAAAACGGCGGATGAAAAATCGATGGGATGAAAGCGGGGTTGTGCACCAAAGACGGAGCCTCACATCCAAAATGTTGAAAAACGACACCGTGGGCGCTTAAGGGTTAAGGGTTAAAGTCTTTGTAATAAACTAGAAGAAGAAGAGAAACTCCAACCTATTTAGAGGCTGACGTGAATAGAGTCTTCATTCGACCTATCCTTGGATGTATGCTCATAGGTCATTACACCACTGGCGGGACTACTAACCCCTATTGGGGTGAACACTATGCTAGTTCCTACCTAGCCACTAGTGCCTTAAAGATACGTAACATGATATCCTCCAAAGGACTTTGAGGTACCCATACAACGGGGTCCAAGAACCCCGACCATAGTTGGGTGGACTAAGGTGGTTAGCACCACGCTGGTATGGGGAGTAGAACCCACAAACTCCTCATTGAGGGCCATGAGCCCTAACCTCCAACTCAAGGCTTGTCGTGCCTTTAATGAAACTAATGCCACTCTTATCACTCTAACACTACATCACACCATATCAATCCCAAAGGAGTTTGTAGGACCCTTTCTACAAAATAACCATCGTTGCTTGAAAAACTCTTCCTATGTTCCTTCAGAATTTTGGAGAATTTCCATCCAAGCTAAGTCTTGATGAATAACCTAGTCACTATATGCTACAAATCTGAGTATTCATCAAATAAACAAAGAGGTGGCGTCACGTGAAATTTGATAACATCAAAAATACACAATTAATATGGTACAAACACCTAAAGGCAATCGCACCCCGACCCCCATAGGCATGCATGCAAGATTTTTACTCTTTTGAAGATCTACTCACCCTATGCTCATCCTTAACGTACCCCATGCGTACATGGAGTACGGTGCCTAATTATAGGTTCACCCATAGTAGTCACTTCTAAAATTTGTAGTCATTATTGTAAAAAACTTAAAACTATCACAAAAACCTAGTCTGACCACTGAATAAAATAATAAACTACTTATTCCACCACTCCAAGTACAGTAAATACCTTAAATGCACAAAAACAAGTGGTTCCTACTATACACAAATACAAAGCTACGGTTTCTCCTCTAGCTCAAGATTCATACAGATTGATACCCGCCCCCATGCAGGCGGGTATATATATCTAATGCATGGAAACTGTAACTGAATGTGCAAGTGAAGTCATATGCATTGTGTGTGGGGTGGTGTACTTGAAGATGAAAGTACAAAGGAGGCTTCGCCATCGCCAATCAATCAACGTGTACTTCAAACTACCCAGATATGTTTGCAATCTCTCCATACTCTATGGTACTAGCCTCCTATTTCTTTATTTATACTAGCCTATTAGGCACCGAGCTTTTTGCAAATGCATGGCTCCGTTTAAAATTGACACATTGCATTGCATTACTTGTTATGCAATCTTAACTTGCACCGCTTTGGAGTGCCCTTTTCTGATTGAGGGTTGTATGCATCAGATTCTTGCTGAAAAAAAAAATAAAGAAAGTTCATATTTTTGTATGTTTTGAATAGTAGATTCTTTGATTTGTAGTGTTGATATCAATCGAAACCAATTGTATGATTTACTTATTTTTAGAGAAAGCTTCCTAGCTATTCGATCTGTGTTTATCTTATTGCTCTTGGTGTGGTTCACTATGTCATTGAAAAAGTTTTCCCTTCTATGATTATTGGTTGCGTTTGATATAAATAGATTCACATTAAATAGTCATTCCTCTCTTTCTGCAGGGGAGTTCAACAAGGCACAGTTAACAGTAAGATGTAGGTGCTAGTTTTTCTATAGAGTACTAATAATTGAGGTTGCTTTGGACCACCGCTTGGGTTTTACTTTAAATTCAGTGTATACTTAACATAGTATCTATACTAAGTAATAACATCTGATATATTCAAAGGAAACAAAATCAGAACAAATGATTCAATGAATTCATCCAAGTCTAAAGAAGATGCACTGATGTATGCAGTGTTGAGCTCTGACCCTACGAGGTACATGAACATGAAGGCGAACATGGAACACATGGAGAATGAGGGCTCCAAGACACCCCTTTCGAATCAAAAGAAAAAAAAGAGTGTGACTCGATAACAATCTCGAGAAATTCTTTGACCGCAAAGGAAAGAAAAAGAAACAATCAACTCCAATGATAACAAAAGTAGCAATATAGAAACGCTCAGAACAGAAAAAGAGTAGGTCACCTGAACCAACCAGAAAAAGATCTCACGAGTCTCAAGAACGAGCAAGTGCACGTAGACACCCCCAGATAGTCCTTCATTCGATATGGTCACTTTCGACCTTGTGAAATAGATCAAATTACAAAAGGTATTTTACAGAAAATATGTAACGAGGAGCTAGCCAGGAGCCTCATAATTTATGAAGACGCTTGATATCAAGAATCAGTCACAAAAGAAGGAAAGGGTAACTTACCACCACCACCACCCCTCCCAATGCTTATGATAATCTACCACCTGTTTCTCTTTCAACAGACATCCTTCCTTTCCCTGCTAACCTGTAACCCCAGTTTATTCGGTTTGAAATAAAGACCATCAGCCATGGCTAGGGCCCGTTTCATCAGTGATCTTGCCATTTTCCTTAACGGGGGTAATCTTTTTCTGTGGCAATTGTGACTGTGAGCTACTTGATTCCACTGCTTCACCCGGTTGATCATTTGAGTTGCTCTCTGTAGTGATATTGAGATCTGATCCGTTCTTGGGCACTTTAATCTCTAATAAGCGTTCCACTGGTGTCCGACATATGGGGCAGCGATTGGTTTGGAACCTTAACACCTTGGCGCATTCACTGCACATACACTGTGCCCCAGCAAAAGCAAATGAATCAGTATGAAAGCTATGATCACTGTCCACGCATGTCTACCGCCTTAGAAAACGACAAATGCAGAATAAAACAGGCTAAGCAAACGCTCGTAGTATTGAACCTCACATGGCCATATGGAGTTCCAGAGACGAATCCGAAGTGGCTACTTCTAAGCTCTACATCCTATGATGAAAATGAATATTTTAAGAATGTACTATGAAAGCAGAACCCTACGTATAATAGAAGATTGTGTCATGGGTTACTTCAGCTTCCAATATTTGATGGAGCAATAAAAGGTAAAATGAGCTGTTCTGGATGCATGAACCGAAAATGCGAAGCGGCCAGATTAGCATGTAGAAGTGGAGGTAGAGTCTTACCATGTGTCGGCAAGGCAGGACAGTGGTATCACGAGGCTCAGACATACAGACGACACATTCTTTCCCAGCGTCAGTGCCATCAAAGTTGCCACCACCGCCGCTATTCTCAATCCCATAGATTTCCTGGAGCTCATATCTGGTGCCTCCAACCCAGATGATCTGTTTCACGACACGCACTTGGAATGTCTCATCGTCTTTCTTCTCGATAACAGCCTGAGTGATCTGAGAGTGCACCCAATCTGGAAGGGCAGCTCCCAGAGGCTCGCTATCTCGCGGTGGCGCATCAGGTGGCGGCGATCTCGGCACAGTCTCCATCCGGATCACCAATGGGAACAAATTGTCTTCACTTTTCAATAATTCTTCGTCGTCAAACAACGCCAGCATCACCCCTGTCCCTGGCTGTTGCTTGAATTTCTGACCTAACCCTTTCTCAAAAGGCTCCCGCCGCGGTGTGTAATCTATGTGCGGCTTTGCTGGTGACAAACTACAGTTCGCACCCTCCTCCGCTAGAAAGAACACACTTATACTGCATACAGAGTCACTACTATTTCAGCTCAAAATCATCAAAGGAAACGTGAAATATTTCGTAACCCTACATAACATTCTTGACATATCTCCTCGCATTTTTAGGTCTGTCCATTTATTCGAGGAAGAATCAAATGACGTGATTCAGTAATCGTCTCGGTCCTTAAAGAGGCCGTCTCAAAGTATGTGCCAAAGTTGCCACATAAATCTCATGTTGCAGTCTAGGATCCACATCACTATTCACAATACTTGCTCTTACATTTTATACTGAATTGATTGCTATGCAAAGTGAAGGTAAACAACCAATTCAGTAAGAATTCGAGCCTTGAAGAATTTCTCGAAAAGGGTGAAGCCCGTGAGGTGCGAGAGAAGTAAGAGAATGGTGATTGTCAGCAATGAAAGAGTGCAAGCTAGGGAAGAGAGAAACTGACCTGCCAGCGACGGTGGCATCGAAAGAGAAAGCAACGAGGTAATAGCCAGGATTTGCTTCGTCTTTCTCCAACCGGAGTGTAGTCTTCTTCAAATTCACGTCGTTCTGAATGGTATTAGCTTTCTGATGCTCCGCGACTTCCACAGTAGCGCGGGGAGGAGGAGGGGGAAAAGGAGGCTGTCTGTAAGGGGGAAGATTCATCATATACTGCCCGTTGCTTGGAATGATGTTGTGCTGGAAGTACTGCTGAGGCGGAATCGGACCAGCCATGCCATTGTTGTAGGGAGGGTAATGGTAGTAATTCGGTGGATAATTCGCCGGCCCCGGTGGTGGTGGCGCATGACCACCAGGGTAACCCGGCGGCACGGGGACTATCCGTGGTGGCGGAGGCGGCCCTCCACCTGCTGGCCCAGGGTTCTGCGCTATACGGCTACTGTTGCGCCGACTGCTTGGCAAATTCCCCATCCCTCAAAACTCTGAAAAACGCACTCTCAATTCAATCCCAACGCCTCACACAATAAAAAATAAAAACCACACTATCAATCTACAATTCCGCACTCCCGATTCTATCTCTACAATAATCGAATTTCCGAAATCGCACTCTCAGTTCCACATCCTATTTCACATCGAAATCCTATCACCCTCTATGATCTTGACGCCTAACGCGACCAGTACGCCATTCACGAGCACTCTCCATAGAAAGGGCGAAGAAACCCTAACAAGCTCCGATCCGCGCTTGACTCCGGCGCTCGATACTAATTTCGAGTTGCCGCATCTCCGATTCTCCCCTCAAGCGCGATGGATGGAGCAAACCCCAGGTTGTTGTTCCGGAAGGAGAGGCGAATGTTCCCAGGAAGTTGAGCGGGGCAATCTGATAATGAGAGACAGAGTGATCGAAGAAAGGGATTGAAGGAGGTGGTCGACGAAGGACGGCGAGTGATCGATGAAGGAACGGGGAGGAAGTGGAGGAACCCCCGGTGAGCGCGTGAGTGCGGAACCGAGTGGGCGGTCCGATGCTGCCATGGCCATTCAGCTACTGAGCAAGTCAAGCTACACAGTAGCTTGACGGATGTTGTCGTTCATCCGCGAACTTTCATCCTTGACTTCGGACACACGCGGAAGGAAAGCTTCCCGAAAAGTGAGTTTACTCCCCTAAAGGGATATTGGCTGTCATAGCTTCTTGATGTGACACGAAGCAGAGGCCCGGACCAGCGGATCCTGTTACACAAGCAGATTACTGGGCTGATACCCGTTAGTCCGTTAGTCAGCTTTCTGGGCTTACACCCGGTAGCCTGTTAGTCAGCTATCTGGGCTGATACCCGTTAGTCCGTTAGTCAATACCCTCTGCGTAGCCTTCTCATACCCGGCCTAAGGCCATGTAAAGTGTTACTCATTCTTTTAATTTCCCCAAAATGGGTCTTCAATGAAGTGAGCACAGTGTTTATGAAATCTAAACACGCAAAAAAACATGGAGAAATATGGACTCCTGTTTTTTGAAGCTCTTCCCAACTTGCATTATAATGCCAAGATTTTTTAATTTTGTTTAAAGAACTGTTGGTATTTTTAAGAAACTTTTTGGAATACATTGACCATTAATGAGATTTTAAAGTAAGACCGCATTTAACTTTGCGTCTCATTGAAAAAATCAGGACATGGATGGAGCCAATTCTATCGACCAACTCATTGGTTTTTCCATGAAAAAATAAACTACTCACATTAACAAAAATTGATAGATTGTATTTAATAACCAACTTCTCCAACATTTCTTCCGTATGTTGTCTGTACGTTTGGCGTTGCATCACTTTGTAAAAAGTAAAAGATGTAACTGGTTGTCTAGGCTTTTAGGAGTTAACAACATGGCCTTGGATTAGATTATAAACAAATATATTCTATTTGTAAGATTTGAATATGATAGCATGAGACAAGATAATAATATGAGGACACTTGTAGCATGAGACAAGATAATAATATGAGGACACTCACTGGATGTAAATTCCAACATCTTAATATCATTAAACTGTGGTTGCCGGTATAAAACCTTGCCACTCATATCACCAACCGTCCATCTTAGTACTCAATACTCGGAGAGCTCTTTGCCTCTATGGAAAGCCACTACTTTGATCCCTCTCTACAAGTCGCTTCCTTGCCAGTGCCTTAGTGACAACGTGTATGACATGTAGATTTGCGCCCGAGAGGCAAGGCACCTTAATTTCTTGTGTGCCTTTTGTTTTATAGCACCAACCTTCTCTGGATTCGACATCCGAGGCCATCAAAGTTGTTACAAGTCCCTTTTATACCCACGCCCCGGACCAAGTTGATCCTTTCAACTATGTCAATTCGGAGAAACTTGTATTATTCTTCTTTTCCACTTCGAACATGGTAGCTTATTTCATAGAACCAACTTGTAGGGTATTCTTACAAATAAGGGTTAATTTGAGATTCTTAAATTACACATTGTAAAGATAAAATCCCATGTTGTTGATCACATGAGTCATCCCACACCTTAGGGGAAAAGCATATCCCGAAGTTTGTTAGCCGCTTAGGGGAAGAGCATATCCTGAAATTTGTTAGCCGGTTTCAAAAGTCCCTTCTATGAAAGTCAATGTTTTTGAGGACGAGTTTGAAACTAAAGACCCTCATGCTCCTTCAAAGAACTGAAAAGAGGTTGTATATATCTTAAAATTGTTAAGAAAATTCAACAATGATATTGCATTATGTTATCATGATCCAATTTATGACTTGTATATTGACGATTGGGATGATATGCATATCTTCTTACAAAATGAAGGAAAAATTGGAAGAGATGTTCATTTAAAGATTTTTTGAGATGTAAGCCTTTTTTTGTAAGCTTTTGGGCTTTAAAATTCCAAAGAGTGACATTCATGAGAAAAATGGGGCCTACCACTAATGCATTGGTGATTAGACTATAGAGATTGAGTAAAAGCAACTTTAACCTCTAGAAGAGAATGGAACCAAAAACTAGACTATTTGACTTTGGTCAGCCTCTAAGTTACCAAGTATAGATAGTATGAAGTTGAATTTTACAAGGCTTATAGAGTTGTCCCATATTCTTCCAACATGACCATTTGTGCTTTACAATTTCTCTCATACTTTAAGACACATTTACTCCCAAAGTTTCGAAAGACTATTAAAACTTGCATTAAAAGAGAACAATTTTGAGGGTTTTTGGCAGTTTTGAGGTCATTCTCGTATGGGAGCTAAGCTATGTTGAAGGCGAGTAGACTAACATGGTCCCGTGTAGTTGACCTTTACAATGCTCATATCACCTAGAAGTACTTGACAATGGTATTCTGCAAAGTGGGCAATTATATATTACGGCCCACTTCGCGTTAAGCCTATTTGGAGTTAAGCCCATCTATAGTTGAAATAAGCCTTAGCTCAAGCCCTAATTTACAAAGTGAGCCCTAAGATTGGCCTTGTAGTATAAAGTCCATAGGTCCACTTGAAAGACCCAGATTGGAACTTTTACATTGATTTGGGGCTTCCAAATAGACCTGAGTGACTTTATATTGGGGCCTATTTCTAGAACCCATCTTCAAGCCCTAGTATTGACCAATGAGAGTGCCTGAATTACTCGAATGGGCCTAAGAAGAGTAGGTTGCCATGGGATGAGGACCCATTTATTTAGCTAAAACCTATAACTCTCTCTCGAAAATAGTGCCATATAACCTACCACACAAGCTTTGAAAAAAGTAGGTCGACTTCCAATATAAAGCTTTTGTGCCCATTTGACAGCAATCTAAATTCTCTCATTGATTGCTACCTAGGGTTCGGAAATGGGCCCTAATATAAACTGGCTCTAAAATTGATTGCACCTCTCTTTTATCAGCAACATATCACCATTTTTTTTATCTCACTTGTTTTGATGGCTCTGGTTGCTTGTGTTCGTTGCTTACACAACCACTTTCACGACGTTTTAATGTTCACTGCTTTCATTACGTGTAACGCAAATGTTGCACGAGCTCAATTGTGACTTGTTCATATTAGATTGTGTTGTAACTAGTGCTTTGTTCCTATTCGCATTGGTAAGAATCAAATGTGAGTTATGGTCTGTGGCAGCTACTGCCCTATCTCCGCTATAGCACATGGATGGCATTGCACAATTGTCCATTGATAGTGGCGCCATCATTAACAAAGAGAGCTACAACATGGTGAGTGGTGCCGAAAAAAATAGTATCTTGTTGAATACAAACAACAAACTTGTAATAGCATCATACTGAAAACGTACAAACCGCTCTAAATAGCACCTTGTGTATACTACCAAATTAAAAGCCAACTTGCTTCCTTAGTAAATGCCACTAGAGTATTCCTTTAATCTCTCGTATACTTACCTTGCTTACTTAGACTACAAATGCACAATACAAGAGGTGTAATTAGTGTTACGTGGAGATTAGTATAATGGTAACTTTTGGTAAAAAACACTATTTCTCAACACTTTGAGTTGCCATTGCAATCAATGTCGCTAGTCTCTTCTTCAAGCCACCAATTCCAATGAAGTCTTCTAATTGCAAGAAAGTTTGCATGCTCTCACAGTCAATATCATAGTTTGACGATTAGTGTTGTAACACTATGATGACGTGTGACATATAGTGTTACGTCCCCAATCAACGTCCGTAACACTAACTGACAACTCTTGTGTAGTATACACCTTCAAATTTTCAAAATTACCTTACAAGTCTCTAAAAAAAACTTATACGAACAAACAATCACACAATGATCCCTTGTCCCACACCACTAGCATCATGTCCTATATGCATATCATCAAGGGTAGGTTGAACGGACATATTATTCATTCAAATTTTGTTGTCCTTATTTTTCTACTTACTATGGTCTAGGTGGAAAGGATTTAGGCTTGAGGCACCAAATTTTGTATGGAAGCTACACTGAATTTGATAATTAGTGTTAGATTATTATAAGATTTGAAAATGCTATAAGTTTTTACTTTTGTTTAAAATAATTTACCAAGAGCATTGATTCTGATACTATATAAGAACCCCCATCTTGGCCAATGTAGTGAGTAAAATTATTGAACAACAGTAAAAACTTATAACATGTTTATGTAAATTAGTGTATCTAACACTAATTATCAAATTTAGTGTAGTGGGGGAGGTTGGTTAGCACATGTGAAAATGTGATGAAAAGACTTGTGGATAGTGGCCTTCCTTACTTTCCACGCTTGCTAACTTTCATTTTCTGATTGACTCAGCAATTTTCATGGACCCACTCTTGATAGTTGGCAAAGGAATCTTTTTTATATCACACAATTGCCTCATGGCACCAACCGATCCTTCAAAACAGCACCTTATTCTGGACCAATTCCAAACAACAAGAGGTGGCAAATTTAATAATTTAAGGTGTTTAATAATGGCCCAATCAGTTTAAGCCATTTTCATGCATGGGGAAGATTAATAGGAAAATAGAGCAAGTGGAATCATCATTTTCGGAGTCTTCTACAATGAGTTATGAATTTTTGAAGTTGGAAACATAGGTGTTTTTAAAACAGTGCTCTAAAGTGATATCCCTATAATGTTTGCAATGAGTATATGGTACTATTGCACGTGGAAGCTATTACGTATCTCTGATTATAGATGACTAGAGTTACATTATGGAATGTGCTCCATTTTAGGGTGTATTTCATGGAAGAGAGTAGTGGGTGTAGAATGAGGAAATCACCGCAAATTTGTTGAACGTAGACTTACCATTGTCTTCTGCATGATGAGAAGTCAAACTTTTTGAAGGTTTTACAAATTTCTTGATAAAAACATTAACATAAGTGTTGGAAGAGCACATGATCGTAGAGTGTTTATCGTATGCTAATCGCTTGAGATTTATATACATGTTCATGTCTGCATCAACAAACATAGTTCTTTTGAGTTACTAATCTTGAATCTATAAGCTTGAAATGTAAGAATAGGATCGTCATATTTCTTACTGTAGTCCAATTATAAAGTATACTTGGGTTTCAAGTTGTTTATATAAAATAGGTCCTTAGTGAAACTCATAATATTCACTTGTCAAAGCTTGAATGGACTCTTTAGTGTAAAATGTCATAATAATACTTTTGGAAAGGACAAATTATAGTTGTGTATTTTGAATGTGACATTATAGTTATAGTGTTAATTGCCTCACTCTATTGAAAAAGGTAAACTGCTTGTTCAATACATTACCGTTTCCCCCTTCATGACTTCAACTTTGCGATCTGCAACATAGCATAAACATACTATACTCATCTATTGAACACTCACAAGTATACATTGGTAACTACTTCATTGAATGTTATATTGACATAGTTCAACTTGGATATGGTTTGGTATTCACTATTAACACTAAACATGAGAAAACACACTAAACATGAGAAAACACATCCTATACAATAAAACCAAACTCATCCAAATGCACTATACGAACCACAACTATATTTTAAGTACCCACAAAAATCAAAGAAAGACCCATTAGAGATAGTAATATAATTTGGCCCCATCTTCAAATTTTAGGTTTAAAAAGAAATAAAATGGTACAAAGATATTGAAGTTTTATTTGGCAATCATGAATATCTAGAAGATATTTTAGTCGGTTGAGTACACTGATTACAAACAGAGCAATTACAAAAGGAACTTTGTCACATTCCCTTACACAACTCAACAGAAAACATTTTTCATCCATCCAAGAGCCTCCCCTCCAACTGAACCTCATTATAGATCGCCCACCGTCAGATCCAGATGACATGCGCCTCGTCCGCAGGATCGGGCGGGGTAGGGGACCTCGGAAGAGGGGGGGCTCCACCATTTTCAAACAAAACAAGCCAAAACTCCCCTCCAGTTGCTTCATCGCCATCTTCCAGGCCGGCCATCGCCCAAAGCTTTTCTTACTTAGCATCCCACTTGTGTAGCATTGAAATTTGCAAGACCATTTAGGGTTCCTGAATTTTGAACGGCGTTATTCGAATTCCGCTAACCTCGTGGACGGGAGGAGAAAAATTCCAGCTTTTAGGGATTTGTCGGAGAACCAAGCGCCTCTGTTTTCCTCTTAGCGTACGTTTCTCTTAGATATTTTCTTTCTATACATTTTTTGTTACGAAATTTGAATTTTCATTGTTGAGCTTTCTTAAGGATTTTTGGTTTCGTGTAGTTCCGGATCGTGTGGATCGGCGCGCTGGATTGATTAGGAGGAGATCGGAATTTGGTGTTTTTATTACGAGGAAGGGAGGTATGTGACTATAGCTGGGTGATCGGAGCGGGGAGGAAGGAAGAAAGAAAGAAAGAGACGATTGATCAATACGATGCGGAAACGTGAGCGGGAGAACCCGTGCTTCGTTTGCGGTCATTACCACAAATTTGAAGACGGGGAGGTTTGTGGTATCTGTGGCCATCGTTTGCAAGAGGCTACGGAGAAAGGTCCACAGCAAAGCGCATTCTCCACCGAGATCTTGCCGCACTTCTTGTATCTTGGCAGCTATGACAATGCCTCGCGTGCCGAGCTTCTTAAGGCTCAAAATATTACCCGGATCCTCAATGTACGCCTTTTGCCCTAATTTAATTGCTCGTGTAGATGACGATTTTGAGTCAAATGAGCTCTCTAGATATTCTTTACTGCTGCTTCATTAATGCAAATATCATTAGTCTCGACTTAAGAGATCTTCTTGCCTGCAACATGAAGGGTTTCAAAATTCTCAATCTACGAGGTTGCTATAACTTTTATGTCTGCAGCAAATTTTGATCTTTTTTTTTTGCAACATGATCGTCTTTGTTACGATTCCTGGATCTTTAAGAGCCTATCACTCTCCTTTTCTGTAAATAATGTCTCTTTCCTCAAAATTATGTCCATCAACTTAGCATGTGCGATGCTGTTGTTTCAATGAATTGCTCTCAACTGGTGTTTAGGACCTAGGTCAACATCATTTTTCCAGCCGGGAGTACCGGTTTCGATGATGTGCTGTATTGTTCTTGTTGCCTTAGCATCAGGAAAGCTATGTTGAAAAATTTTCAATCTGTTGTTATTGCAGACTGTTCCAACATGCCAGAACTTGTACAAGAACTCGTTCACGTATCACTCGCTCAAGGAAGACAAGACTCTGCCGTTTTCAGAATGCTTAGAGTTTATTGGTACGCTTCTCAACCCTAATCTGGTTGCAGAAATCACCTCCGATGTGAATGTTTGTCTTACAATGTTTTTGATCTTCACAGAACAAGCCAGACTGGACAAAGCTCGAGTGCTGGTGCATTGTATGTCAGGACAAAGCAGGTGTGTTCTCTAGCCCGGTTCTCAATTCACGAGTTGAATGTAACCTAACGAGTATTTACCAACTCAATGTACGTACCAACTCGTTTTTTGCAGGTCTCCTGCCGTAGTTATCGCTTATCTGATGAAACACAAACAGTGGAGACTAACTCAATCCTATCAGTGGGTCAAAGACCGAAGACCGTCCATTAATCTTACACAAGGTATGGTTTCTGTAGTAAGTTCTGCAGTAATTTCATGATCCGCTTTTTACAACCTAACTTTCTTTGATCCTGTTATTCATCTTCACTTTGAAACCTTCACATTCCGATCGATTCAGCTCACATGACTTGAAAAATTTCAAGACATCTCATGACTTATGTCCATAATTAAATGAACAATCCATGTAGCACAAATCTGTGATTTCTGCATCCAGAAATTTCTTCCTGGTAAATAAATATTACACTTCGTGTAATTTAACTTTGTATGCCTTCATTTTCATTTCGTAACCTGAAGACAAATTCACAACGCTGTCTGAAATTGCCCTCTATGTATTCAGTAATGGTGGGCGTCATGCTACAAGAACTGGCTAATTGATGTACCATGTGAATTAGCCAGTTAGGTTTAGATGCCATTATGTTGCCCTAGAGAAAGAGATAGAGAGGTGCTGATGAGGCTACTTTGTTTGTGCAGCGGTGGCGCAACAACTGCAGCATTTCGAGAGCGAATTATTCGGAAATAATGCACCAAGCACGCCAATAATCAACACAGCAGGTGGCATAACGTTCGGATTTGGGTACTCAACACCTCCAGCCGAGTCTGTAGTAGTGCCGACATTTGCATCACCTGCTCCGAACACGCCTTCGTTGTTTGGCGCAACTGGCATCCCGAGTCCTAATTTCGTTTTCGGTGCAGTGAAACATCCAGCCATGGACCACAGCATGGACGGATAAGAGCTTTTTACTCTCCCATACAGCAATTATGTCGTATAGAAATGTACAATGTTCCATGTTCTAGCCAGATAGACTAGGTTTAGTAACCCACTCCACTCCACTCCACTCCCCTCTGTAATGTTCATGTGAAACCAATTTATTTTTGGTGATTTTGTTGTTGTTGTTACATGTCAAGGTCAAGGTGTGCCTTTATTGATCCGTGCAGCAGCAGGGAACTCTTGCTGCCTGATGCGCTGTAACATCAGATTTGGAAGTGGCTACCCTTTTGGACCCATGTGCACTCAAACCTAACGAACGTTGTTCATTGCTAGAAGGGGGGTTCGAAATCGATGCTATCATGGGGTACCCAGAATGAAGGAAGGCCATGATTCGGCCCAATTGGTATTTGCCTTGTCAGTCCAGGCTAGGCTTGTCATCCACCCACAATAATGTTGTGCCCACTCAACAAAAATATCCTATTTAACTTTTGGAAGATGAGAATAGAAGTTTAGTTAACCTGCTTCCTGGGCTGCTTCTGATTTTTGAGATATGACAACGCCTGCCCCTGCCATTGTCATTATTATCAGCACCTTCGTGTTCCTTCCACTACAAGTTCATGATTTGAGTACGCTTTGATCAAAGGTGTTGAATACAATGTTTCCTTCAGGTGAACTTCTAAATCTTTTTCACTCTTTTCTAGACTGATGTGGAAACCTCTCCCCTCACTTTAACCCTTGAACCTCCTTTGGTAGGTGTAGATAAGTACCTGCAGACCATGCATATCCTCTTCATATTCAGCTGTGTAATCGAAGGCATGTTGAGTGAATCCAACCGTATGGGTATGGATGTGGTATGGGTATGGATGTTATGATTAATGTGTCCATGTCCAAAAAAAATTGTCTGTTCTTGTGAGAACGCATGAAATAAACCACAAACCACAATATAGTGACATTTGGGTCGGTTTACATTTGGGGCCGGATGGAGAGCCGGCCCGAACTCTTCCAATTTCAACCAATAGGATTGCCCGATTCTCTAAAATCCAGCCCTAGGGCTTTACATTTGGGGCCGGCAGGAAGCACAACTCATCCTACGTGTCGCCTTATGTGGCATGGTTTTGGCGCCAAACCATCCGGCCCCAAGGGAGCAATTGGGACGAGGTTTTTGGTAAAATGCACCTGACATCATGACTCCATCCTAGTTGTGCTCAAAAGTGTAAATATGATGTGCATGCCTCGAACATATCACCGAGCAAATATTGAGTCAATTGAATGCAATTTGGGTCTACCTTCTCCAATAATATTCCACATTAAAATCCTTGTAGATCACAAAGTATGTCACACAATGGGTCGAGAAATGTATCAATAGGAACCTATTTGTTTAAATACAAACATGAAGACATGCAAATATGCAAAAAAACACGATGTAGATATATGTTGCGCAGCAGCAAGCACGATGAGACCTTCAAGGGTTAAGATAGCTTGCTTGATCATGGCATAGGGTTGAAAATGACTTACTAGGGTGATGCACTCATTCCGAACATGCTAGATTGTGCTCTTTAAGAAGAAACTCAAAATTTCCATCCTAAAACGGATCAAAAATACTCTTCTACATCATTTGCTCAAGCACACAAATTGTTTGCATGGCTAACTTCATTACCCAATTGTCATGTTGAATTTGTGCATTATTGAGCATATTACCTTTGAACTTCACGTACTATGTTGTGTATGTTGAAATTATTAATACTATATATACTATATATTGCGTCAAAGAACTATGGTAACAATATCTCGATTTTCTGAAGAACAAAGGTTCATTAGTATAGACTATGGTGGTGTTTATATTCTTATTGATTGTATCAAGTATAAGAACGTTTATAAGTTCTATGACCTCGGAGTTTATTTATTACAGCTCTGGAGTTGTTTCTCTAATAGATTCATCTCTGGGGAAAACTAGTAGAAGAATAGAGCAAGTGGAATCATCATTTTTGGACTCTTCTACAATGAGTTATGAATTTTTGAAGTTGAAAGTATAGGTGTTCCTAAAATGGTGCCCTAAAAAGATACCCTATAATGTTTGCGGTGAGTACATGATACTATTGCGTGGGGAATCTATTATGTACCTCTGACTCAAGATTACTAGGGCTCCATTTTCGGCACTGCGCCATTTTTGGCACTGCTACCATAATTTGAGGGAATCCACTAAAGTCATCCAATTTCTTGTCAACCATTAGTAACTGCGCCAAGTGTTGAATTTGTGTTATTTTGGATGATAATAAAAAAAACTTTAAAGAGTCATATCTTTTTTATCTAAAATCTCTTTTTGACCCAAAGAAATATGAGTTGAATCTCAAATTAAGTCTACTTTCTTGTAGTAAAAGCCTCTCTTTAAAATCACTCCAAGATGATATTAATTCATGGTGTGAATTCTTGTGATGACCAGTTTCATTGATTTGTGCGTTTATAACATGTGGCATGTTTCACTATCTCAAGCCCATATTTTGAGTTTAAAGTTTTTTTCTTATGAAACTTTTCCAAACAAGTGTGATCTTAGGATGATTTCCAGCAACTTTCTAGTTATAAGATTTTTGATTAAAATCATTTTCATAATAAATTTTTGATGATGTTTGTATATTGGAAAAATGCACAGTCTTTCCAAAGATTCATCTTCTTCATCCACCATTAATTTTGATTCTTATTTGAATCTAGTTTTAGTGGTAGAAAGCATAGTTTTATCTGATATGGCATGCATTTGAGTGCAAGAGGTCGAGTTTTGGACTATTTTTCCCTCGTAATTTTTTGGCAATTTTCATCATTGCAAGAATATCATGTAGGCCTAAAAATTCTCTCATGGATTTTTTAGTACAAGAGTGTATTTGAGATGGATGTGAACAACATTCTAGTTGTTGGTACATTCAACCTGATGATCTTGAACCTACTTAGAGTCTGTGTAAAATTTATTCATTGGATGTGTATCATTCGTGAGATCTAGAGGATCAAAGTCGATGCTAACATTTTCTGAGCATTATTTGGAAGACACAGTCTACTTTGTGCGAAGAGGACTTAATGATAGCTATTTAAAATATTTTGCTCATATATTTCCCCCACATAGTGAACTAAGTTGACTATGCCTATGCAAAATTTTAGAGACTTGTTATGGTTTTGTATTCTTCATACAAATTCTTTTCTAGGTATTAATACAACAATATGTTAAAACATATATATCACGTTAATCATATTTGGTTGAGAGAGAAAGTGAACCATGATTTGGTGCCTTTATGATTTTTTGAATTTTAGTAAAAATTGCTTCCAAATAAAATAAATCTTGAATTTTGATAAATTTTGAAGGGAAGGAATGTAAAATTATTGAAAACTTTGAAATTTGCTCTTGTAAACATTGAAGCTTGCCATTTAAATGTTTTGTAGAAGTTCCAAGGTAGGTCTTATGAAATCTTGAGTAGGAATAAGGTTATGAATACTTTACAAAAATAAAACAATTATATTTTTTTGAAAATAAAGAGTTTCCCTTAAACGCCCACGATGTCGAAAAACGACATTGTGGATGTACATCCAGAAACTTTGAAGAGCCATATCTTCTTCATCCGAGGTCCGTTTTGGATGAAATCACTTGGGTTAGGTTCCAAATCAAGTCTAGTTTGTGTTGTAAAATTTGCAAGCCCATACAATAAAGTATGAATTAATGGAATGCACTTTAGTGAAGACAGCTCTTGTTTTTGGGATTTCAAGCATGGGGCATGTATTACCATTGCAAGCCAATTATGTGAAATTAAAAATAGTTTTTCATGATTTTTTTTTTCATGGTCATGATCTTAAGGTGATTCTTAACAAATTTGTAGTGAGAAGTTTTTTGATACAAATGATTTTGCTATTGGATTTGCAATGATGTTTTGTCAACAGAAAAAGTGAGAAAATGAATGATATTGGAGGAGCTATATCTCCCTCATCCACCGTTGGATTTCAACTTAATTTTTTGGGATGGCCTCCAACTAGAGTCTAGTCTAAGTGGTAGAAACCTTAACAAGATCGAAGATGTTTTGAAGATAAGGCATGAAATTGAATGCAAAGGGTCTAGTTTTGGACTATTTTTCCTTTGTAAAATGTTCGGTAGTTTTTACCATTGCATGGCTTTTATTTGAGCCAAGAATTTTTTTTGATGAATTTTTGTTGGGTAAAGGACTTATTAAGATGAAGGTGAACATCTTTCTAGTTGGTGATCTCTTCATTGCAATAGGTATATTGTAGCATTTCCACCTCAAAGTGAAAATGATGAAATTTTGCAGTTTGTTTTTGATATTAATATGTTATGATCTCCCGATCTATAAGGCCTCATGACTCAAATTTTGGTCCACATGATCTTCGATAAGTCTATTACAAGTTTGTACGGTTAAGATCTTAATATCTTCTCTTGATTTTCATCTATGACGATTTCTAAGGAAATGTGCTTTTCTGCTAAAAATAGGCTTGGGCGTTTAGGGGTTAAACTCTAGCCCATTTGGGCTTGAAAATATAAGTTTCCTTAAAAAAATTTAAAGATTGGAATTGTAGTTTAGAATTTTGCTTTTCTCTGCAAAACACCAAGGACTATAGTATAGGGGTTCCAAACTTGGGAATAGTCAAATAGTCTAACGTATTAGTAGCTAAAGTCACTTGTATTCTATAGAAAAATGGAAAATATACATATATAATCTATTGACAATTTATTACTATCCTATCAATTCTTTATATACAATTTCAGAATAACTTCCCTGATTCATCTTGAATGTTTACACATTTGTAGCATTTGCAATTGCTAGTCCATGCTTCTATTTTTGCCATGGCAATTTGAACTAAAAATTTCCAATTGAGTTCAGAGGCAGTTTGCTCTCTAAGCTAGCCCATTCTTTGGTGCTCGGTCTGGCAACTTTGCTTAACTCACATGAATCCAATCACTGGATTAAGTCAATCACACAATAAAAATTTCCAATTGAGTTCAGAGGCAATTTGCTTCCAAAGCTGGCCCAATCTTTGGTGCTCAGTCCGGCAAAATTTGCTTAACTCACACACACACACACACAACTTCAATTTGACCGCACACCCTATACACAAACATCGTAGGCGATTTGATTGAAATCACAAAGACAACTGGACTATCCGTCCAGACTCGTACACAATTAGACAATTCACAAATGGACTACCCGTCCAATAATCTCTCACAATTGCACACACTAGTGCAAAACAAATAGACAAATTGCACAACTATAATGCTATAAGTTTGATTACAAGAAAGCTAAAGTACACAGTGAGTCTTACCACAAGGTAAGAACTGAGTTCAAAATAAGTAGACATTTGTACTTATAGGTCCAAAGTTTGGTGAAGATAACTCTTCACCGAGGGCTATTAAGGCTATTTGACCCTTTTCGTATCCAAACTCTTTGACCCTTCTAATCCAACGTTTCCATTCCTATACAAAATCTGCAAGGCGAATAGACATACAAATGGAAACGAGGTAGTCTATTTACCTCTTTTTATACTACAAGAGTCAAATGGAAAAAAATGAAAAATTTAAAGTACGATAGGAATGTGATCGTGCAAATCTTACGAATACACTTTGTATGTGTTACCACAATCACACCAAATTGTAGCTCAAGTATTAAAATCACTACTTCATCTAAATTGCATGAAATGACTAATAGCCAATTTGGCTATTCGGATCTTTAGATGTTAAATGGATAAATGTATTGACATTGTTTACTTACAGGGAGGAGAAGTATTGTAAAAATGTTTGTAGCATTTTAAAATTTTGCTCAATATGTTTCCAATGGAGCTCTTGTATTTAGACCTCAAACCCAACTTCTACCTCTATATTATTGTTCATAACCTCTTATTAACGACCAATAATCTAGTCAATATGGATATTTTCAATCAATATAGACTCAACATGTTTACTTTATTATTGACGTACATATAAGACATTACTTACAAAATAATAATTGTTTGTTTGGTCAGTTCTTGATATCAACAACCGTAGTGATTAGGCTATTGGAAATATGCATTGAGTTTGAAACAACTCGGAGATAATAAAAACCAAAGGCAAGCTATTTTGCATCAATATTATGTGTTACATTTTGAAACAACATTTAGTGACTACTCATGTAGTTCTTATTCAAGAAAATGACTTTCAAATAAGCTCTCACTCAATAAGTGCAATTATTGATTATGTCTTGTACAGAAGGTACTTATAGGCCTTGATTAGAATGGGAAATTAGAATTCTTGAATTTTGAGGCACAAAATGAGTGCCAATAATAAATAATTAATGAGTGTGAGAGGTTGATATAGAGTATGCAATGATTACATCCCCTTATTATTGGTTTCTCTATTACTTTGTTGATGTATCTACTAAACAAGGTTGTATAAAAGAGAGTTCTCAATTGATTTTGTCAAAAGAAGTCAGATGAAGACTTTGTGACTCTTCAAGTTTTTCTACTTCATCCATAATGTCGTTTTTTGACACTACAACCTTTAGGGGTTAAAGAGAGCCATGCTTGTTCTAAACTTGATAACAATATAATTTTTGATATTCCAATTTATTCACTCCCTCATTTTGATACGTACTCAATATAGTATTCAAACCCACAAACTTTTATGATATTTCAAATAATAAAAACAAGATGACCCTAAAATCTACACGACAAACTAATCCCTTGCACACAATCGGAAATAAAAAAACAAAAACAATTGACCAAAAGTCACAAAAACCTATAACTCATTTTACAAAACTTCAAAGCTATTATCCTCTTCATTAGAATTTCCTCAAAGTTGCACAATATACATTTAATAAAACATCCAAGTTTCTCTCAAGCATTTACACCAATAGCAATGCAATCTCCAACAAAGAAAATCCGCATCGATGTTACTATTGCAAGCAATTTTTTTGCATGGGGAAAATTAGCAGAAAGCTATAGCAATCATTTTTGGACTCATCTACAACAACTCAAAATTTTTCAAAGTTGGAAATACAGGCGTTCCTAAAATGGTACGCTAAAGCGACACCCTACAATGTTCACAGCGAGTACATGCTATTATGTACCTACGAATGAAGATTACTAAAGCTCCATTTTCACCTTCATTGGCTATTCTATAGTAGAACTACCTAAAACCACCACCACCCCCAATATATCAACCTGTAGGTCTCCCCACAACCGCACTTAGCTTGAACTAGCATTGTCAGAACACTCAATTCAAACTGACCAATCAAAACAATAAAAAAGCTGGTGGTTTTGGGTCGAATCATGAATGGAAATTTGTACCAGCTAGGTTAGGTGTGACAGTGGGAAAGTCTACAGATTAGTTTTGGGTCACCAAGTACTTTTGCCTTTGAAAATTTATATTTATTTATGTAACGGGAGTTAAAATTTGAAAAAATTTGCATCCTATGAGAAAATTTCTTTCCTACATGGGAAAAATATACCCCAAAAATAACCATTCTAAAAAAACCTCAAAAAGCTTAAGTTGGTGGTTTTAGGGCATTCGACCTTTATTCTACTAAAGAACCAGGATCGCCATGCCCACATAAAAGCAATGAAGGGGGCTGACCCAATTTTCTGACGCCCTAGCCAGCCACTTTCCAAATTTCAAATTCCCAGATCTCACCAACAGACTGAGAATTGGATTTTTACTTTTTGGGGTACTTTAATTTCCTTTTTTTATTTTTACTGTCAACCAACCAGGTGATTATTAATGGCATCTTTTGGGGTGGGCAGTAAGTTCACTAGTAAGTAGGAATGAGTATAAAATAGTAATGATCAATAGGCTGGTTTTAAGTGTCAGTGAGTCAGGAGGAGAAGAATATGGATATGCATGCATAAACCCAACTTTATTTAGGGGTCAACAAATATCCTAACATTGTTTGTCTTTTGTGAGCGGATGAGGTTTGGTACATTTGCAATGAAATTGGAGGTTCTCTAACTTTTATGTTCGATAAGGGATGCTTTACATGGGGAGTGAAGGGCAACAAATTTCCAAGCCAATTTATTGACATTTCCAGCCCAATTGGTTCCATGGGTCACTTGGAGAATGGAGTAAAGAGTTATTAAAGTGGGGGCTAGTTTCCCTATGTGTAAAAGCACATGGGGCTGATTTGTAGAAGGAAAAATATTAAGGCCATGGGGCCAATTTGTATTACTAGCTACATTCCATGCTTTTGATTTGTTAACTTTAGTGAAATAATGATTTTGTATTCAAATCAAGAAATGGCCTCTTGTGTAAAGCGGCCCTAACGGCATGGCCAAGCTTGCTCTCAATACCGGCACTGAAAACAACAACCTCTTTTCTCAAAATGTGAGCCCTCAGTATTTTTACAACCCCACTCATACTCCCAATCCTTGTGTTCCCATTACAAGCTTCGACCCCACCGTTCTCACGTGCTTCCCACCACTCCCTTATCTTCTCCTCTCTCCTCCGGCAGCTGCTTTTGTCGTGACGTTGACAATAGCTTCCGAAAAAGATTGCAGGAGAGGTTTTAGGAGAGGGGACATGCCTCGACACTAAGGGCGGGACAGTGGAGGACCTACGCCTCCCTGCCCGCCCACAAAACCCTGCCCGCATAAAATAATTTGGGGGTAAATTTGCCCCTTAAATTTTTGTTGTTGATGTCACCAATGTCATCATGGGACACATCCTAGGGAAAATTGGGGTCGCAGATCCCATTTTTAAACTCAAAATCTGAAAAAAATAATAATATTGTAGGGCCTCCAAAAATGCAAAAATCATATTTCTACGAATTTTTTCCGGGCAGCGAGTATGGGCAGGCAGCGGAGGCGTAAGTCCTCCACTGTCCCGCCCTTAGATACGAGGGGGGGCATGTAGTGGATTTTGGGCTGGTGCGTAGTAGATTTTGAGCGTAGCTTGAAGGTGAATATCGTTATGTGCTTGAACAATGTCCCTCCTTCCTGAAAACAAACCCTTGATGGTTGCGTTTGGTGCTCTCTGAGTGGCCAGACCCTAATAGCTTAGAAGTTTTTGGACCTCAAAAACCAAAAAATGCAGTTATTTGTCACGTTGTTGAAATTGAGATAGTGTATGATTGTTTATTGTTTATCTTTCACTTTTAAGCGTAGGATCTTCAAGCTAACTACTTTTGAGGATGTTATGCTAATTTTTAATTGTTGGATTTGCAATATTTGTGTAATTATAATGGTCAAATTTGATGCAATTTGTGCAAAGGGGACTTGATGGTTGTTATCCAATATATTTTTCTCAATTTATTCTTCAAGTAGATTAGCAAGTTGAGTAAGCCCATGAGACTTTGAGAACTATGCACTAATTCCAAATTGAAATGTAGCTTCCTTTACAAAGTCTAATGATAAGTATGAAACAAAATGGAATTGGACAATTGCTTCTCAAATACAATACAACGAGACAAGCACTTAAATTAGCAAAAATTGAAAATTGAATCTCCCAACTGAAACAAAATGATAGGACTACTTTTGGGGGGTGTAATAAGAGTTCTATATCTGGAGCTTTAACAAGTAATGGACCGTTTACTTTTAATTATCTTATGAGTGCTATCACTATTTTTATATTCGGTGAGTAATGTATCATTGAATTCCATGTGGAAAAGATTGTCAAAAGATGTTGGCCACAATTAAAGATTGAGTCAATTGACATTATGATTTTCCAATCCTAAGCAATTTATTTGGAAGTTAGTGGAAATATTAAAGATGCACTTACAAATAACTATGATTCTTATGTAGAATATATCTATTCATTTACATCTATAAGAGAAGGAGATTGTAAGGTGATTCCCAATGAGAAGGTTGTGGGTTTTATTTACTATGCTAGTGTGGTAAGGCACTACAAGCCTTGACTTGGTGGTTGGGGCTCATTGCCCTCAAGGGGGAGATTGTGGGTTCTATTCCCCATGCCGGCATGGTGCTCACCACTATAGTCCACTCAACTATTGTGAGGGGTCCTTGGACCTTGTTGTATGGGTATGTCAAAGCCCTTTGGGGGGATACTATGTCAAGTATCTTCAAGGCACTAGTAACTAGGCTAGAAACTAGCGTAGTTATAGTGTCCACCCTTGAGAGGGGGAAGTAGCATTGTTTCTATTTTCCCTTGTTCGGTGGCCATCAAGATATTAGCATTGCGAACGGGCACTTCATTCACGCATGCCCCTTTGAAAGGGACTGGAGTTTCTATCTATCTGCTAGTGTGGTACTCACTACCAAAGTTCATTCAACTATGGTAGGGGGTTCTTGGACCTTGTTATATGGGTACCTTGAGGTCCTTAAGGAGGCTCCCACGTTGGGTATTTCTAAAGCACTGGTGGCTAGGTAGGAACCAACATAGTGTTCACTTTCAAAAGAGATGGTAGTCCGACAATCGGTTTTATGTCCTTCGAGCATGCATCCAAGGGTACGTCGAATTGACACTCTATTCATGTTGGCCTCGAATAGGGTCGGAGTTCTTTTTTCTATTCTTAATAATGACTACAGTTAGCAATGAGGCGAATCCGTAGTAAACATAGTGGTTTGAGCAATTTGTATGCACGGGCAAGAAGAATAACTAGTTTGAATTATCAACTTTGAATTTTTTTTGCAGAGTTGTTATAAATATTTTAGATTGGAGTTGTAGGTATCTCAATTTGGTGCATTGTAGGATGATCATTTTAACTTCTTTGAAAATCAAGCTTCAAAGCTACTTTGTACCTCTTGGATAAGATCGACTGCTCAATAATGGCATGAATTTCACTTTAGGAAAATATGATAAAGGAGTTAGAAGTGTGTGTATTTTTGATGCAATTAGAAAAAGTAAGTGGCGGAGTGGATCAAAATGATTCATCAATTTCAAAAAAAATTCGTTAATTTTTAAGATTGGATTCCCTAAAATGACACCCTAAAATCTTCATTGCACGTACATGAAGAATCAAACAAACGCTAAAACTAATATGTACCTCCGAGTTAAAGGTTCTAGGGAGCCATTTCTAGAACCGCGTCGACCTTTGAGCAATGTACAAAACCCTAAGTTTGAGAATCTTAAACTTCAAGCTTTTGAAAAAGATGATCTCCGAACTACTTGACTTTAGAGGAGGTTAAGTCCACCGAGGTTATCTCAACATGTCTCAAGATATTATCTATATAAGCGGTCATAGGTGCACATACCAACTTTCCATTGGATGAACCGCTTTTTTATGTTCCAAACAAACCCCTTGGGCCCACAAAAACACAAGTTTACCAAGGCACCTAAAAAGCAGCTACCAAAAAAAAATTTAAAAAAAAGTAAAAAAAAATGGTGAAACTTCCACAGCACAAAATTGACTTAAAACTTTTTTAATTCCAAAATAAATATCTTGGAAGTGTCGGCTACAATTTTGCCATGTTGGGGGCTGATCTCTAGCAAAGGCTTGAGTGAGCAAAAAGAAGAAGTCATTGGAAGGAAAGAATATTGGTAACCTAGCATATCACTCCACCCCACTATTTTCAATAACATGTCCAACTTGTGAGAATTGCTATAGTAAGGTGGCCAATCATGGCGCAATTTTCAGCATGGGAAATCTACAAGGATGTTACTAGTGTAAGCAATTTTTTTTGTGCAGGGGGGAAACTTAGTAGAAAGCTACAGCAAGTAGAATCATTATTTTTGGACTCTTTTACATTAGAGGACGGATTAGGGGACCAAAACACCCAATTTTGGTCGGACTAGGGACCAGACGTCGAACTAGGCACCAAATTTTTACTCTAAGATCGAACTGGGGTCTAAACTCAAAAATGTATAATTTTGATGGTTTTCTAAGTTTGGTCTCGAGTTCAACTTGGCGCCCAGTCCGCAACGTGATGCGCAGAAGAAGAGCGAAGGAGCATGATTGTTGTTCGTCTATGTATGAAGGTCCCTAGTTTACATGCGGTCCCCACTTTGATGCATTTGGTCCCTAGTTTGGTGCATTTGGTCCCCAATCCGTTCTACTTAGCGGAGAACTCGAAACATGGCACAAAACAAGGGACTAGGGTCCAAACTAGGGACTACTTAGCGAATTTCTTTATTGAGTTATGAATTTTGGAGGTGGGTATATAGGCGGTCCTAAAATGGTGCCCTAAAGTGACACCCTCTAATGTTTGCAGTGAGTACCTAGTACTTTTGTATGGAGAAAGTAATATGTACCTGTGAGAGTGAAGATTACTAAAGCTCCATTGTAGGACCTGCTCCATTTTGAACCACTCTACTCTAAGCAAGTTTTTTTTTTTTTCTTCTTCTTCTTTTTAAAGGAATATTGGTGACCTTGGAAATTGCTCCCACCTAGTTTCTGAGAACCCATAACTTTATGATGATGTTTGTGGGTACTAACTTAATGGGGGGGATTGTTGGGTGATATTCTTTTTGGCTAATTATTCTAATAATAATAAGAAGGTCCTTTGTAGTCTGCCACCAGTTTGGGAAGAGTCAGAAAATTCTGGCTTTGATCATGTGGTCATTCCCTGGGCTGCGTACACCCAGCTTTATTGACTCCCATGGTAACCTGCCCAAATTATGCTCTAACATTCAGTAAATTTAATTGTAAATATGTTCATCAATACACTTGTTGTGGTAGGTCAAAATAGTGTTACAATTTTTTCACTATTAACAAATAATAATAATAATAATAATAATAATAATAATAGTAGAGTGGTCTAAAATGGAGCTCACTCAGAGGTACATAATAGCTTAGGGGCACTTCATACTATGGCCGAAGGTCGAGAGGCCGTCGATTTCAGCCAATGAAATTGCAGGAAACCCTAGTTTTGGCCTCTGGAGCCTTCACACTAGAAGCCAAAGTCCATTGGCCGTCACTCTCCAAATGGCCTATGTGGCAACACTTTTTGACTAAGGCGACGGCCTCTCGACGTTTGTTTGGGTCCCGCATTTTGCAAGACCCAAACTATGGTCGAGAGTCCGTCAGATTTTATTAATAAAAAATTCAATTACAATATTTTATTGGTTATTTTCAGTAAATTCCTTTGGACTCTCAACAAAGTTTGGACTCTCAATTCCATGGCCTCTGGACTTGGACGGCCATAGTGTGAAGCGCCCCTTACCCTTGCAAGAGTACCATGGACTCATTGCAAATATTGTAGGGCATCACTTTAGGGCACCATTTTAGGAACAATTGTATATCTAACTTCAAAAATTTATAACTCATGATAGGAGAGTTTATTAAATGATGATTTTGTTTGCTTTAATTAGACTTTTACTAATTTTTCTTGTGCACAAAATTTGCTTGCATTCGTAGCATCCTTGTAGATTTCTCGTGCTGAAAATTGCCCCATTATTGGCCACCTTACCGTAAACCAAGAGCATGGATTTTAATATTAGTATAACATCCCCATCTTCATGAGTGTAGATGGCAAGAATATTGGTTATCAACAAAACTTGACAACATTCTTGTATAAAACAATGCTTCTACACAAATCTTCATATATAGTGTAGTAAAAGAGTGTGGTATGTTTCTATACCCGTATTTTAGAATATTTTTGAACATTCTTAGATACCAAGCTTGAGACTTTGAAAAGCCATAATCTTTTCATATGAAATTTGTTTTGAGATAAATCACTTAGGTTTGGTCTCAAATGGAGTATATTTTGTATTTGGAAGAATTGCAACCCCATTAGAAAAAGTATATATTTTTTGGCATGCCTTCTAGTGCAAGCATATTGTGTTTCTAGGTTTTCAAACATGGGACATGTTTTTCCATAGGAGACTGATTATGTGAAATTCATTTTTTTGAACTTAATTTTTTCCCCTTACACTTTTTAAAAAACAAGTTTGATCTTAAGATAAAATCAATATATTTCTAGTTGGAAGATTTTTCATCCAAATACTTTTGGTAATGGACTTGCAATGATGTTTTTCAACTGAAAAAATCAAATAAAAAAATGGTTTTTTCAGAGAGTTATTTCCTTATCCATTTAAGGAGCTCGAAATATAACTTTGTTTTTTTGTGTTAGATTTGAGCTTTACTCTAGGTTTTGTAGTAGAAACCTTGGTCCCATCCATGGGGAAGATATGACATGCGTTTTAGTGCAAGAAATTTAGTTTAGAAAAAATCTCTATTGTGAATTATGGGGCATTTTTCATCATTCCTAGAGTATCAATAGAGTCGTGGAACTTTGGAAGATTTTTCATCCTGATACTTTTGGTAATGGACTTGCAATGATGTTTATCAACTGAAAAAAATCAAATAAAAAAATGGTTTCTTCATAGAGTTATCTCCTTTTCCATTTAAGGAGCTCGAAGTTAACTTTGTTTGTTGTGTTGGATTTGAGCTTTACTCTAGGTTCTGTAGTAGAAACCTTGGTCCCATCCAAGATGTGGGGAAGATATGGCATGCATTTTAGTGCAAAAGATTTATTTTAAAAAATAATAAAATCTATTGTGAATTCTATGGCATTTTTCAACATTCATAGACTATCATTAGAGCCGTGGATATTTGCAGAAAATTTTCTTGGTATAATGTGTGTTAATAAGATAAAGGTGTTTAACCTTTAATTGGTCATTTTTTCATCGAAGTAGTTTTTCTAGGAGTCTTTCTGCTTCAATGTGTAAATTATGGATTTATGTAATTTCTGCTGAGTACTGATATATTATGATCTTACAATACATGATATCTTATGATCCTAAATTTGATCCACATGACCTACAATTTGTCTAGTACAAAATTGCATTGTTGATACTTGAATAACTTATCTTAAGTTTCATCCATGACATCACGGCGTCATTTTTAAAATTACTATCTTTGGTTGAAAATAGGTGGGGGTCATTTATAAGTCAAAGTTGGACTTGCAGGTATTATAAACATGACGAGCGCACTATGTGTATATGGATAATCAAGCCTTAAAGCTATGATGCACCTTATGGTAGTGTCTAATGACCATAGACACTACCCGTATTCAATATACCTAATATATGATATCATTTTAAACCTCCAAATACATAAGAAGTGTGGAAATAAACTCAAATCCAATGTAAAATGTGCAATCTGTAACTCTTGTAAGATTTTGCTGCAATAATAATATAAAGATCTCGATGCTTAGATTAAGTTGATACCATTGAGGTCCAAAAACTAGTAAATATCGTTTTGTAATAAGAGACTAAAAATCTTGATTGAAGTGGGTTGTAGAACAAGCAGTACGTGTTAAATTGAAACCGACCAAACATCATGGGAGTTGGTAGGTAATGTCTCAAAGAAGCTTCTAATAGGCTTTTTCACACCGACCTAAGAATGTGATAGTTAGCAAGTCACATCTTACTAGAGAAGTTTGTGTAGCCTTTTGCCCACTTGATGCACGACAAATTGAAAGTAACCAAACAACTTGGTGGTTGGTAAGTAGTACCTTATTGTAAAAAAATTATGCAACCTTCAGGCCCCACTTTTACCTAACATGACATATTGAAACTGAGCGGCCAATGTGGTTGTTGGCATGTTATGTCTTATCATAGAATATTCTTCTTGGTCATCAACTCTTGGGCATCCCAACCAAACAAACTGAAAACCGTAGTGGTTAGCATGCAACATTTTAATATAAGAGTTTTAATGTAACCTTCTACCATCAATCTTTGCCACTTAGTATCTCAAAAACCCTTAGCAACCATGGTCAGCAAGTTTCAAAAGGAGAAATTGCATTTCTACATATTTATATTATATTCATTCTCATAATATTATTTTTTTGTCCATTGACCTAGTCATTGTAAGCTCTTGCTTGAGTTTTCATATGTCTCTTGAGAATATATATATACTATATACTATATATTGTAATAGCATTATGACATAACCAATAAATATTCAATACTTTTTTCTTGGAAATGTTAAGTGGCCTTCTGTTCACTAAATAAGGGTAAAATTTATCTTTCCAACATTCATTACAATAGACACATCTAATTCTGATTTATTATACATTTTTAGGGCTCAAAAAAAGGACTTCAAGTGAAAAATGATACACACCTTATGTGATACAAAAGACACATTTTAAGTAATAAAAAAGACACATCTCGAGTTACTTGATTTGATCCAACTACCCACACTTAAGCCAAAAATTACTTGCTCTGAATAATATTCTATGTAGCATTGTAAGGATGTAGTTAAATTATACATGAGGTGATACCCTCATTCTTAAATGCTAACAAATAAACATATGAGTTTTATTACATTGTAATAGTATATACAGGTGTGTAAAAAGGAATTGGCGTGTACTTTGGCAAAGGAATAAATAGACTACTAATAGATAGTAAGTATCATCAGTCATATTAAGCTTAACAAATTCTATCATATCTACTATTTAAAATAAAAAATTAAGCAAGAAATTTAATCTATAAGGAGCCCTATAACACAAATCTAAAAGGAGTCATTTCTTGCTCATCCCGGGCTTGCATTTGAAGAGATTTGTTGAGTTGAATTTTTATTTACATCTAGACTCATTAAGTGAGGGGGGTATGGACAACGTACACCATGATTTAGTCTTGCAAGCCAATTACTTGGATCATTTTTTTGTTTACATGACAACATACACCATGATTTAGTGTTGCAAGCCAATTGCTTGGATTGATATTATGTTTCTATGAGCTTCTATTGTACTAGGTTGACGTAGGGATGACATTTAAAAACATTTCAATAGATTATTTCATTATATTTCTTGAATGTTGGATTTTTAATAATGTAATTGTATCAAAATACAAAATAAACACATAGTTTTGTAAAGAGTTGTATCTCCTTCATCTAATGCTTGAATTAAAGATCATTTTGTTTCACTGGATTATTTAGCATATAGATCTTGTGATAGGAATTAGTTGTTCAATCAAAGAAACTACATACATAGCTTGCATTTCAAAGCACGAGGTCTAGTTTTGGATTGCTTTGCTTTTATTTTATATGATTAAGGACATTTTTTAGTATTGCATGACTAGTATTTGAGCCATTTTATTTCATGATGTTTATAGGTATATGAAAGCTACTTATTTGTTGGAGGATTTTTCATTGCAAAAAGTTTGGAAATAGCACTTAAACTCACAAGTGAACATGATAAAAAAAAACTTAGAGTTATTTATTTAGTATTAGTGCATTATGATCTTACAATTTATGCAGCCTCATAATTCCAAATTTGTCCACATCATTCACAGAAAGTCTCTTATAAGACTATATGATTCATATGTTAAAAGCTTCTTTTTATGTTATTATACAATTAACTATACGCCAAACAATATCATGATCGTCTCAAATTTTTTATATAAAATCATAATAATAACAATATAAAAAAATAAAAAATATCATAACAAGAAGGAAATCAAATAAGTCTACAACACAAGAGTTGTTGATGAGTATCCCAAACATTAAGTCCATACAGATACACTCAATGTCATACGTGACCTTAGTGTAACAATACTCCATTTAAAAACATAACACTAAAGATGAGAGCATGGAGGTTTTTTTTAGAACAACAACAATACATTGGAATTTACTTAAAAAACCCAAAAAAAATTTGAAAAAAATAAAATAATAATTGACCGCAGTGGCGACCCAAATTGAACACTAAACTTGCAACTATTGAGATGAGAATAATGGGGAACTTTCAGCAAACAACACTAATTAACAACTCTTGTGTAGTGCTCAAGTATCTCTAACAATCAAACCATACTAAACAAACCCATCATAATTATGCAAAGAGGTAAGCTTCCTTGGAGGAGAAGTAAGTTAAGCACCTCCAAATGTACAATATACCCCCCAACTTACCCCAAAACAAGGTCTTTCACAACTTACAACCTTCTCAAGAATAAAATCTAAATATACTAAGCAAAACTATTTCTTTACATGTGCATCAGAAGAAGGTGACCAGTTTGACATCAAAATATGAGTGAAATGTTGAGTACAGTGAGAGCTACAGGGAAGATTCTGTTGGAATCATGCCCCTCGGGCTTGCTTGGGCGTTTAAGGGTTAATGGATTCCAAAACCAAACCTACCTACTACAGCTACACCATATTATAATTAATATTTTTAATTATATTAAAGGGACCCCTTTCCTTTCCTTTCCTTCCCCATGGGCTTGTTTGACTGATAGCAAGCAAGTGTCAGAAGTGTTTGAAAGAGATACTTGAGATAGGCCAGATCTTGTGGGCCAGGGAATTATTCTAATTCTTGCGTATCACTTGTACCCCCACAAAAAAATAAGGGGTGTCATAATAATAAAAAATTATAATATCTTCTAAAACCATACTACCTCCATTGCTTGTGGTCATAATTACCGTCCATCTTCCAACTTTTTAACCCTTAACCCTTAAAAGGTCCCTTGGGGATAGTATGTACGGTGGCGTATAATTGAGATTTGCTACCAACAAGAAACTCTATATTGAGATCTTAAAAGCTTAGTAGAACCGCATGGATTTATATGTCAACTTGTTCTTTGAACTCAAATCTATTAAAGGTGTGCGCTCATTCCAATACAAACAAAATACGTTGTATCCTAGCAACCAAAATATGGTTGTTCAGACCTTTAAGGGTTAAACGCCTAGCTATACGGATTTGGGCAGCCCAGTATTGGATCACTGCATCTTTTGCAGTTGGGCATCATGAATAGTGCAATTTTTGAACTTGGGCATCATGAATGATCCAATCAATGATGAGCTGGCAACCTCCTACAAGTATTGTACAACCCCAATCTACCTACCACAATCCTTTCAAAGCACAAAATCACTCATACAAATTGTGATTTGAATTGTAAAATTTCACTTTTTGAATGCATCACAAGAAGGTGACCAGTTTGACATCAAAATATAAGTGAAAAGTTTAGTACAGCGAGAGCTAGAGAGGAGATTCTGTTGGAAACGGCCCCCTCGGGGCCGCTCAGACGTTTAAGGGTTAAAAATCGTACTCTATTTTCACTATGTTGTAAGGTGCTCAATAATGGTTTGGTTTTCGGAACGGGAAATCTATATGGGTGTTACCGTAACACCATAGGTGGTTCGTTCTCTGCCGAACGATAATTTATTTTTTTGAAAAAATAAGGTTCGTTTCTCGCAAATCAAATTTTTAAAAATTTGTCTCTATTTTTTGGGAACAAAATTTGGGGCAAAGAAGGGGGTTTATTTGTGGATGGAGCTCCATAATGACAAGACTAAGCAAGAATTGAAATTAGTAGATTTGGCAGCTACATTAGTGGGGCCAACGCATAGTTTCGTCATTTACCCATTTTTGGAGGGCGGCAGAATAAGTCCACAATCCTCCATAATCATTATACTCTATTTTCTCAATTTTTAGTTTATGTTGAGTTTATTTTCTCTGCTATTCGTTCTTGAAGGCATGGAATTTCCGTTTTTTTTCGTTTGTTATTTTTGGAATTATTTAAGAACGAACCAGCTATGGTGTTACGGTAGTAGTGCAGGCAATTTTTGTGTATGAGGAAAGTTAGTAGGAAAATAGAGCAAGTGGAATCATCATTTCTGAACTCTTCGACAATGAGTTATGAATTTTTGAAGTTGGAAAGCAATGGGTGTTTCTATAATGGTGGCCCAATATCACACCCTAGGATGTTTGATGTGGGAATATGGTATTGTTGTATGACGAAGCTATTATGTACATAATGGCTGATGTACATGAGATCGGAAGGTTCAAAGTTGGAAAAGAAAATGATCTTGATGCATACGAAATGAGTACAATACCACCGTAGTAGGTTTGGTCCTCAAGAAACGATTTTTATTTTATTTTTTTGAAAAAATAAGGTTTGTCTGCCAAGAATAGATTTTCTTGAAATTCATTCTTTTGTTTTTTAATTGGTATAATTTCCCAACTTTTGGAGACCCTTTCATCACAATAAAGCTCTTTTTGAAAATAATACAATTTCTCAACTGTTCGTTTCTCCTTGCTTGTAATTTCTAAATATTTTTGTTTTTCAAAAATGGAATTATTTATGACCGAACTTGCTATGGTGGTACGGGATCAATTTTGGGAGAGAACATGGGTCAAGGCTCTTCACAATTTTGTTTCTAAGTGGATTGGGTAGATTAATAATAATTTAAACCCTCTTTGGCGCATATAATGCTTAGAGAGAAGCTTAATATTTCACGTGGAGAATGTTGAATTCTACATTTAAAGGCCAATTCTCAAAAGTAAAAAAAGTCAAATAATTTTTTTGTATGAAGATAGTAAGAACTTGCCTTACTATGTATTTTACATGTAGTTAAAAAAGGGAAAAAGAACTTGTAATTGGTACACCCTTCGTAAAGGCTTTACAATACTTCAATCTTGAGTATTTTCAAATATGAAGAACAAAATTAAAACACAAGAATGTAGTTTTGGAAAGAGCTTAATCAAGGTAAATCAAAACACCTCAACCCTCTTGATTTGTTTCACAAGGATACCACAGTCTGTTATTTACATGCAAACCAACACCAAATAGAAGGGGTTATTAAACGTAGACAAGTTGTCGACAAGTGGTTACAACTTGTTGTCTTTGTCACACATACATATTCAAATTTATATAACAAAATCATAGCAAGCAAGGCAAGCAAAGTAGCTTGGCTAGACATTGGCGATCCAACATTGTTCATCAAATAGCCTCAATCACGATTTATTCGTACATTACTAAATATTTACAATCAAGCAAAATGAATTTGTGTGAAATTGCATTTGGTATAAATACACAGAAGCACTTAGGAGGGAAAAGTAATCGCACTCCGAAATAGCGACTAGCATGGTAAATGGAACGCCATGTGCACTGGGCACAAAATAAAAAAAGCTTTGACGAATGTAAAAAGGCCCTAATCAAGTAAGTCAAAAAGTGCAAATTGAGAAATCAAGTTAGCATAGCATAAAATAAGGCCCAAGGCCAATGCAAATTGTGATGCATTAAAATTTGCAAACATTAAATTTCAACAACCTAGACTTCTATACAAATAAAAAATTTTCTCCATAGGTTTCAAAGGCCTAAGCAAAAAGTTATACCAAATAAGTGATAACTTTGCATGGCTTATTAGTCTAAGCAGAATAAATACTCAAGTATAAAAATTACTAACTTTGCATGGATTATGAGTCTAAGCAGAATAAATACTCAAGTATAAAAATTACTAACTTTGCATGGATATCAAATCACTCAAATGGCAAATAGACCAAAAAAAAAATAAAAATAAAAATAATAATAATAAATAAATAAATATATATATATATATATATATATATTAAAACTTAAAAACAATTAATACCTTAAATTTAAGTGAGTTTTTAAAGCTTATTCTTTTTGGGTGAATTTAGAGAATATGGCATAATATACCATAGTTTAGAGTGCGTTTTAAAGAATTAAAGTACATTACTCCTTAATTACGAGGAATCTGAAGTAGAAAACTTATTGTTGAAGGTACATGAAACAACTTCCAAATGAGTCATAAGTGTAAACTTTCAAACTTTTGAGTAATTGTAATCGGCTAACCTCTATATATAATTGAGGCCATAAATGCTAAGATGACATATTGGTCCAATAGTCTCTATTTACGAAGCCACTAAAAGCCCACGGGAAAATGATTGGAAATGAGAAGCCTTCTGCTAAAATCCACTTGGGCCATAGCCTATGCCTCAAAGCCAATCTTTGAGAAGGCATGGCCTTTGAATGTAGTGTAAAGTGAGAGAAGACCAAAGCCTCCCATGTGGAGTTGTTTCTAAAATGAATTTTAAATATACTAAATGATTGGTTGTGGATTTTTTGTCCAATGGCCCTCCGGATTGCAATTAGGCCCACCTCATTGAAGTAGGCCTAACTGTAAATATGGGGTCCTCATCACTATGCATTTTTATAGCTACAAAGATTAATTGTGTTGTCTATGTCATTGTTTCCTCCTCTTGTCACTTTGAATTAAAAGATGCTCATATAAAGCCTCACTTCTCCGGCTTCTCAATTCTTAAGCCTTCTATTGCAGGAAATATATTTTCTTTTGGCTTCTCACTTCTAATATAAAGCAGCCCACAAACATAGTTAACTTGTGTGGCATTTTATCCTTTTGAAGTCAATGTTTGGGTAAAGATATTGGATTGCTCCTACTTCTCATGTAAAGAAACCCTAATTCGGTATCGCCTAAAATCAAGTTAAGCCTAACACTTTATTTCCGGGGTTATATCTTACAGTGAAAATCACCCCTCCATGTACTCTAAAAAGAATGATCAATACACAATTTTCAATTTGTCTCATGATGTTTGATTGGTTCAGTATATTTTCAAATAGAGCACTTTATTGGGCCCTTTTGATAACCTCTCTATAATCTATGAGGTCATTTAATCACCTCATTACTATACTACTTTACTTTTTCTATCTCTACGCTTATCATTTAAAATTTGAAAAAATCATAATTAACTCTTAGTGCCAACTGACAATTATCATAACATGAACAACTCATTGGTTAAGAGCCTGAAGCTACTTTTTAGTGAGAACAACATGGTTTGTTGCTTAAGCAACATTTCATTATAAATATGTAGAAGAAATTAGCTAATTTATTAACCGTTTTGTACAGAGCTCTGGAAGCCTTCAAGTACAATAAGGTAAGCCAATATGCACAAAAAGAACAAACAAAAATCCTTACTATGTGGTTTAGTACTTTACAACTTGTTCAACCGGTTTTCATTGGTGTTCACTAAACAATTACGCTCATTACTAAGGTCAAAAGGCTTTAAAAGCTTTTGCATCTAGATATTATTTGTGAGCTTCCCTCTAGTTTTTACCACCAAGATATCACATGCAGTGTGCCATAGTGCATTGTCGCCTTTAATTTCACTATTAAGATAGGTGTTACACTAACCATTCAAATCATGGGCTATGAGAAGTCACTTGAGAGCCCCTTTCCTTGCCCAAGTAACGTACTTTCATATTGGAGGTGTTTCGAAACATTATTGAACCACTTCCGTAATGCTCGAGTAGTGCTAATTTGCAGCTATGAGTTAAAAGCCATCTTATTGGCAAGTTCCATTACTCGTGGTTAAGGCTTAACACTTCTGTATATCCAATTATGCTTGCAAATTTTCACAAGTAAAACCCATATGTAGAAGATTCATTCTTGGTATCATAAAAACTTTAAATTTTAAATCATCTATTGAAATAATTTGATCTATAAGCATTATATGTTTGGACAATGAGGTCTTCTATCAATTTTTGAACATATTACACATCATTTTATAATTATGTGATTATAAGCCATACTAGACTATGTCTCTTATATAAGTCTCAAAGGTGGTATGATTTACACTTGCCGCTCTTTGAAATATTCTTTAGAACTTATTAAGAGTAAAATATTAGAAAATATGTAGTCTAATTAGTCCCCTTTAAAGAAATTAGCTATATATTTTTAATAAATTTTTTTGTGCAATGTTAGCGGGGCCTAGGTCCAGATAAATCATTCATCAAATTTAAAATTAATATTTTATTAGTTTATCAATTCAAGTGGAAAGATCTTTGTGGTTTCAAATGCACCTGAATGAGGAGAATAGAGAATGCAACCTTTGGATACTAAATCTCTCAAGTACTCATGAACTTTACAAAATCCCAAAATTATAACTGAGGGTCCCACCATGATATTTATATCTCCTTCATATATTGCAATTACGATCTTTGGTTGATCAAAGATTTTATAAAGGTTCAACATGCATTTGGCGCAAGGGATTTAAGTTCATACCCTTTTTCTTGGTAGAATTTTGGCAATTTTGAGTGTTGTAAGGTTATCATTTAAGCCAAAAGATGTTTACTATGGTTAAGATTTGATAGTAGGATGTGCTTTAAATTAAAATGTACAATTAGTTTGTTAATAACATTTTTACTCCATGTCCAAATGTTAAATTTTAAAGAAGTAAACACATGTTAAGATCTCTTTGAGGTCATATGGCTTTATTCAAACCCTTGAACCTAAACAACTTAAGTATTCAAAGGTTGAGTTGAACTCTTGATGGACCAAGTAACCACTTTGAAATTGTTGTGCGACTCTTAATGAAGTGAGTGACTATTAACACCTAATTTTGATTTGAAAAAAAAAATCGAATCCCTAAAAATAATAAGTATACTCTCATCTCAATTAAATATAAAATATTTGTAGGTACTGAAAGGAAGACCTTGAGCTTACAAATATCACACATTTTATTACACATGTTGAGTCCAAGGTAGAAGTACCATGTAGTATGAATCACCTTTCTGCCAACCAAAACCCTTTGCTTACAGTTGTAAAGCATAATACTAACGGATATTGCTAGATAGATCTAGTATAATAAACTATGTATTTTGGTATTCCCTTTGGATGGTGGTATTTGTATTACTTGGTCTAACTTGCTTGCATATATAAATTTACACTTTACTGTGTTTAGTATATAAATTTTTAGAGTACAAATGGTTTTACTTTTTAACATGAAAACTTTTTGTAATTCATCCAATGCATGTAGAATCACACAATGACTTTAATTATTATACCTCTTTTGGAGACCCATAGAAAGGGTCAAGTTTAAAGTATTGTTTAAGAGCACTAAATTACCACATTTTCATGGACTATGGTGCTCTTTGACTTTAATATTTACAGGTTTTGGTTTTCCTTTTTTGACACACAAACAAATCACTAGGCTTGAAAGGGTGCAGTTTAGAAACATTAAGAAATTAACCAAAACAACGTAACTACTAAAGAAAGGACAAATCCTGAAAAAGTTTAGTACCTCTAAAGTTCTTTTGGTTTTACACATAAAGGAACTTCTATTGGACTCTCTAAATCTTACTAAAAAACCTACATTCCATCTTATAAGTTTTTGAAACTTCCACGTAGACAAGCATTGCAAGCTTGAAATCAACAACAAAGAGGATTTTAAAATTAAATCTTCCTCAATAATATTACTTGATTCACTAGCAACAAAAGATTTTACTTGTATAAATTGATCTCAACTATAATCTTTTCAAGGCTTGAAGAAAAAAGAAAAAAATATATATAACATGATAGGCTTCTTGTATATAACTATTTCATTAACTAGAAGTTTTTGGAGTTTCTTCAAAAATTGAGATTTTTAATTTTTTTTTTTTTAATTTTTTTTTTTTTTTTAATTTTTGGGTAGAGAAAAATATTTTTACAACTACAACAACCATACTTGCATGAACAATTTGGCACTATAGTGTCAAATATCTTATATTGTATATATGAAATCTCAAAAACTTACCTTCTTCGTGATTATGGTTTTTAAAGTACTAATATGACTCATCTAAAAATAGAAAATGCCTTGATAATTTAACACCTAAAATAAAGACATGGAGCAATGCTAATGGACTGGTTGAAGAGACAAGAATCGCTACGTTTAGCGAGACAAATGTTAATTTCCTTTTCTAATGGACTAGCTATACGATCCACCACCTTTGGCGGCCCGCTAGAGAAACGGTCAAAACGCAAAGGCCCATTACACCTCTCCAACCTATTCATCTTTCACTCAAACTTACTTTAATTTAACTTGACTTTAAGAGAATTCATTCGTCTTTTGGAAAACCTCAAAACTTTTGAATTACAAGTACTTTTGAATTTTTGTCAAAATGTGGTGAGAAGAAAAATATAACAAGGTCATTTAGTTACTCCATTGAAAAAGGGTGCGAATTCAAAGGGGGGCTACATTTAGCAACCCCTCCTCCCTTGCTACATTTAGCCAATCCTTAATACTGGTATATAGTCTAAGAGTTATCTATGTGATTTTATTATAAAAATTATTGGTCTTGCATTCTTTTCATATCTATATATATAAAAGAACACGATTACCTGCTAGCGATCCTTTGCAGGTTGCCCGACTTGATGTAGCCGTTTTTCTCTGTTTGCCCTTGGTGATCCTTCCCGGTAGTAGGGTGGTTTGCCCATGATAGTATACACGGTATGAAGAGTTTTAAAGATTTTGAAGGATTTCCGTAGGTGGTACTTGATTGTTATTAAGAATTTATTAAATCTCATTAACATAACAAGAGTCGAAGGGACAAGGAATGTGGAACATGTAAAATGGAGCAAAGTAAGGAGTAAAGAGGAGATCAACGGAACATGGAACAAGAACTAGGAATTGGGCACGGAGAATGGGAACAAAAACAAATAATGAGAACCACATGTCAATGTATGATAGGAACTGGGAACAAATCATGGAAATCGGGAACAAATGATGAAACCAAGAAGGGAAATTGGGGGATGGCCGGATGGGGAAGCCGGAATCGGGAACAAAGGATGGAAACTACAAATGGGAAATTAGAGGTTGGGAGTGATTAGTAAAGAAAAAGAGAATGGGGAACCAGAATAGAACAGAGGACAGCTGGGAAGTAGGGATCCATGGAATGAAGGATATCCTAAAATTCTTATGAAGCAAGGAGATACAATCAACGAGAGAATCAAGGATAGGGTTCAGTTCTTGAGGAGCACCAAATAAAAAACTCATCCATCGGGATGAGGGGGAGAAATTAATCAAAGACATGCATAGTCATGGCCATTATCAGTTGGTCATGTATACACGACTTAAAGAGTAACTGTCCTAAAGATTTTGAAGAGTTCTCTAAATGGTATGTGGTTGTTATTAAGAGTTTATTAGATCTCAATAATAAAAATACAAGGAGTTAAAGAGACAAGGAATATGGAACGTAAAAATGGGAGTAAAGAAAGAGTCACTTGAGGGGAGATCAAGGGAACATCGGAGGGGAACCAGGAATCGAGATTAAAGGATAAGAATTACGAAAGGAGGATGAGAACTACTAACAAATAATGAGAACCAATAACAAATGATGGGAACTACATACAAATGATGGAAACTAGGAACAAATGACGGAAACTAGAAAGGAAAGTTGTTGAAACACAAAAGAAATGATGAGAACGGGGAACGGGCCAAAGCATGGGTAACCCAAAAAAAGGGAACGCAGGACATGCTATAAATCTTAAAAAGTAGGAAGACCATTTACGAGGGAACCGAGGATAGGGTGTAGTTTTTGAAGAGCACCAAATAAAGTGCTTACCCATGGGACGAGGGGAACTTACTCACTAATTAATTGAATACTATTTTTATTTTTATTTTTATTTTTTTTGTCCAAAGGACATCGGTATAAAGAAGTCCTAACCTATATCCTTTGGACTAGGACATCAATAAGGGCCGATCAATTTTTTTTTTTTAAACACGTAAAAAACTAAAAATTTAAACTCAGGTATAAAAAGAAATACGTAGTTGGAGGATTCTCAATAGGGTATAATTATTTTTTATACCTAGGTCTGAATTTTTTACATGTTTTCATAAATTTTGATCTTACCTTTTTGATGTCCGTGTCCGGAGGACACGGGTTAGGACTTGTTGGATAATAATAAACAAACACGAGGAGTTGTATTTTCACAAATATTTTTACAAATTCAACAAGGAATAATATACAAGGGGAGCCAAGCTCTTTATGGGGCCTAAAGAGGGAAGAACTCCTTTTACGTGATTGGTTTGTTTTTTGAAGTGTCTTCAAAATCCAATTAAGGTAGGGGCACCTATAACCGATCACTTAAGGATTTTAGCATATGATATTAAGGTATATATTTTTTTTAGAATTTTTCATGTGTGCAAACATAAGGTTCTAGTTGAATGCAAAAAGTTTCGTGATTTTATTTGCATTATTCAAATAGTTATAATTATTTAAAGTGAAAAGTTGCTTGGAACCTAAAGTCGATCACATGCTCAAATATACAAATGAGGTACATCTGTTCTTTCAAAATCTAGGAATTGGGCTTGATCGGTTATGGGTCTGCGGTCGGGAATGGGTCCCTTTACCTTTTATGACAAAGATACCTGCGCTTGTTAGGCTTGTGAAGGGCTTGACTCTCTGTATGAATCATTCCTAAATTATGAAAAACCGTCAATTTTGTTACCTTCTAATTTTGTCAAGTTTCTAATAAAGAAATTATCTTTTAATGTTGTTATTTTATAAAACTACTACACAAAATATGAAAAAGGAAATTTCAATCAAAGTTAGACCTTATTCTTTTCATCTTCTTCTTTTCTAATCTTAAATGAATGCATTCAAAAAGAAGGGACTAATTGCATTCTAGTAAAGACAACTTTTGTTTTTGGATTTTCATACTTGGGGCGTATTTTACCATTGCAAGCCAATTATGTAGAATCTAGTTTATTTCTTCATAATTTATTTTTGCATAATTATTTTCTCAAGATGAAATCCAACAACTTTGTAGTTGGAATTTATTTGATTCAGATAATCTAGGTCATTGATTTGCAGTAAAGTTTCTATACTAACATTTTTTTATTTTTTTTAATTTTTTAAATTTTTTTTAAAATTTTTTTCTTCTTCTGAGAAGTTGTTCTCATTGTATACAACTTATGCATGATTTATACAATTATTAGAGAAATGTTTTTGGTGATAATATCAATAAATTTTAAAGATATTATTGAGAGCACAATGTTTTCTACACATTCATTATCACCCTAAAGAGTAAAAAATATGATGACTTTCTCATATTTTTTTTACCTGAATTAATGGAATAGATTCACATGTATCGTTTGTGCACTAAGAGTTTAATATTCTCAAATTCATTTCCAATACAGTCTTTAGTCACGAATGTTTTTGTCATATGTAGATACTCAAGTAAGATCTATATTTTAAGAATTATATAGAACTACTTCTACAAGATATTGTTAAAAAATTGATGTTATTTACAAATATCATTATCAACATCAAGATACAAAACGATGGCAAGAGTACATCAATCAAAATCTCATCATCATATTTGTAATGTAATAACCAATTTTGGTTATCAAATCATTGACACTAGATCTGTCATGATCACATAAACATTATATCAAAATCATACCATTGCATAGGATGCTCATAAGTATTAAATGACAAGACGGTCTAGCGTTCATACCCATATTCTTAACGTGAAGCACCTATCTTTATGACGACATCTCTTATTCAAGGGTAAGAGAACCTAAATCTAGACATCCCCAAATAATCTGACAACCTTGAATGAAGATTTCCTCAAAATCGAATAAAGATTTTCTTAGAAAGTATGTTTTCCATATACATACGTAGTAGGGTGAGTGACTATAGGTGTACCTATATTAGTTATTTTTGATATTTCAATACATGATATCCTCATATCATAAATATTTATATTATTGTATATGTTGTTAATAACAACATTAAGTATTTAGACATACAAATCTTTTGTTGAGCTCATTTTTCCTACTAATATTAACAATCACTATATTAGTTGTTTTCTACAGTTGGTGCAATTATTGAAATCTCAAAACTAGAGAATATAATGATCTACATAAACTTGTTTATTATCAACATTAGAACAACTTGACTTTCAGCTGAAGTGACTAAAATTCGTAAGAGTATTGTGTTCAAAGGCATTAAGGCACCATATGCCTTGGCTTGCTAGAGGAGAATCATGACTAGCAATCAGAAGGTTGTGGATTACAATTCTTCATGAATACTATTGTAAAGGACTATATTAATTTTTGGTTTTGGTTGTATAGGTATTTCACAACCTTATAAGTGTATAAGAGTTGGTTAACCCTTCCGCACCAAAAACTAAATAGAGAGTAGCATAGTAGCAAGAGAGGTCAAATAATCCCACTATTGTTCTTGTCACCTACATGTATATTCACCGGTTCATATTTGGTTGGAATATATAGGACATGTAAACCTCAAGTGGCACAATAAAGACGAACTCGCGTCTATTGTGTCTACTCATCCTCATATATGCAAACCACAAATGCATTGGTGACCAAATACTCTTTTCATGCCAACTCTGAAAACAAATTTGGAGTTATTCATCCTCGTAAACGCAAACCACACATGCACATGTGACTAAATACTCTTTTAACGCTACTCTGAATACAACTTTGGAGTTATTTATCCTCGTATAAGCAAACCACATATGCACTGGTGACCAAATACTCTTTTCATGCTAACTCTGAAAACAACATCGGAGTTATTCATCCTCGTACACGCAAACCACATATACCTGGTGGGAAGAAATACTCTTTTCACGCTGACTCTGAAAACAACTTCAGGATTATTCATCCTCGTACACGCAAACGACATATACACTGGTGAGAACAAATACCCTTTTCACGCTGACACTAAAAACAACTCTGGAGTTATCATCCTCGTGCACTTGTGACCAAATACTTTTGTCACGCTGACCTTGAAAACTCATCCTCGTGCACTTGTGACCAAATACTATTGTCACGCTGACCCTGAAAACAACCATGGAGTTATTCATCCTCGTGCACTGGTGACCAGATACTCTTGTCACGCTAACCCTGAAAACAACACTGGAGTTATTCATCCTCGTGCACTAGTGACCAAATACTCTTTTCCCGCCGACCTTGAAAACAACTTCGGAATCATTCATCCTCGTACACGCAGCGGACATATACATTGGTGAGAGCAAATACTCTTTTCATGCTGACCCTGAAAACAAATTCGGAATCACTCATCCTCGTACACGCAAACCACATATACACCGGCGACCAAATACTCATTTCTCACTGACCCTCAAAATAACGTTGGAGTTATTCATCCTCGTATATGCCAACCACATATGGACTGGTGAGAACAAATACTCTTTTTCACGCTAACTCTGAAAATAACTTTGGAGTTATTGTTTCTTGTTGCTAATGTATCAACCACGGTAGCCATTCTCCAAACACTTTAGAGAGAAAGGTACCAGAAGGGAACAAGTGAGGAATTCAGTTACAATGCAACCCATGCCCCTGAAGATAAAGCAATAACCAGAAGGCCCCATTTTAACCACCAATACATGGGTGCCACATGTGGTGATCATTCCAAAGCAGCCACAATGGGGCCGTCGTATCACAACAATGACTCCCCAGATGAATGAAGAACGGTAGTGGGGAGTAATAAGCGGGCAGCAATGGAAGGGGGGATGAAGAAATTTGGTAGTTCCTTGAGAAATTCACCGGTGCCTAGTTAAGGGAGGAGCTTCGCCTGCCCGGGGCAGGAATAAAAAATTTCGAGCGGGCAGGGAGAGGTAGTATGAGTGGGGAATATATCCAATGTGGCTGTGGTTGAAGCCGTGCCTGCCATGAAACCCAAGTTGGCCACCCACATAGCCCCCAAGCCATGCACCAATGCACACATGCAGCCCTCATGACAAGGGCCCTAAGCGGAAACGGGGTGAGCAACCGCGCGGTTCGCCGCCCGGTCAGAGGCCACCGTCGGTTCCCGGTGGTTCCCCGAGGTTCCCCGTCGATACCCGGGCGGGTCGGGTCCGGGCCGGGGGCGGTTCGGGCGTTGAAATGGCCTCTTTTCACATTGATTTTTTCGGGATTTTTGGGGGTGGAGGGGGCTTGTGTGTGTTGTGGTGGTGGTGGTGATGAGGGTAGGCCGCAGGGAGCACCAGCAAGCCCTTTCCTGCCGTTCTCAAGCTGCCTTTTCTTTGGCAACAACCCCAGCATCACCCGTACAGACACAGGCAGACGTTAAGCTTCGCCGCTAAGCTTTTACTTGACCCCGAGGCGAGCGGTATAGCGGAAGTTATGTGAGGTTGTGTGCAGGAGCGTTTGAGTCATAGCTTTTCCTATTATGTGGTTTGCTGCTCTTGTTGTAGGAGCTCAACGGCAGCCGTAGTAGATCTGGTCTGGTCGAGCGAGGGTTTGGTCGGGAGTGAGCAACACCACCACAACGGCGCGGCAAGGTGGACAAGAGTGAGGAAAGATATGATCGGGAGGAAGGAGGGAAATCAGAGGTTGGTGGAGTGCATGGGTGAAGGATGCCAGAGCTGCGTAGTGGAGCGCGCCAACCTCGCTCTCCACCTCTGGTGCCGGCTGTAGCTGGTCCTGCTGCATGTGTAGAGACGAAGCCGACCACAAGGCGAGCGACGCCTCGTAGACGTGTGACGGCGGCCGTGACTGGAGTTCCTGTGCCAGAGGAGGTGGCTCCGGTGCCTGCGGGGGGAAATCGTGTGAGGACTCGGGCGGCGGTCGCGAAGGAGGCAGCGGTTGTCACAACTAGGGTTGCCGGCCGAGGAAAGGGCGCCTCCGCACGAGGCAAGGCTGCCATCAGAAATACCAAACCTATTGTTCAGCAGCAACAACCGAAGACTGGTGCTACTGCTGCTGCGGCCGGAGTTGTAGCCGCCCCTGTTGCTGCGCCAAAAGCTGCGGGTGTAGCCAAAGGAGTTCGCGGTAAGCAAGTGCCTTCTAGATCTCATTCTTCTGAACCGGAACCGTTGCAAGATCCCTGTACTTCGGACAACGACCAGGAGGATTTAGATCTAGGCGAGGAGAAGCATCCTCTTGAGGAAGAAATCAGGGAGATGGAGGAAGAGAGCGCCGGACGAAGTGCCGAGAAGCTCCCCGGCGTGGGAGATGACGATGGCAGCGCGGCACCTCTGCCAGAAAGGGTAATTCATGCCTTTCTACTTAGTCGCTATTTTCCGTAATGCTTGATCTTTATGCTCGATTTCACATTTATACTTATCGGATTTGGTGTGCTAACATGTTTATCGGAGGGTTTCCGGCACTGATTGCACTTGTAGCTGTAAGATGCATGCCCAGCTCCTTGATCGATTTCTAAAAAGCTGATTATCTGCAGGTTCAAGTTGGTGGGTCGCCAGTTTACAAGATTGAGAGGAAACTGGGTAAGGGAGGCTTCGGACAAGTTTATGTTGGTCGCCGATTGAGCGGTGGTTCCGAGCGCACTGGTCCACAGGCTATAGAGGTACGTTTGTTCACCATCCCTACTTGCATTCCCGCATTTCGAAAATACGAATGCATTTGCGCTTGTGATTGTCTACTTTGGATTTAACGGTTGTGTCTGTGTTTGTAGGTTGCATTAAAGTTCGAGCATCGGAGCAGCAAGGGATGCAATTACGGGCCTCCTTACGAGTGGCAGGTCTATAAGTACGTCTTTTGATATCTTAGCGCTCTGCTTTTCATGCTTGTTTGTAGATTCTTTCCTTCGTTCAAATTCGGTTCTAGAATTATACTTACGGGATACCCTCCGTGTTCGGCTTTGTTTTGCAGTACTTTAGGCGGCAGTCATGGAGTGCCTCGCGTTCATTATAAGGGTCGCCAAGGAGATTACTATGTTATGGTACGTAATACATCGTGGTTTCCCCGCGTTTGTTTGATCGTGGTTTGTCGCTTGTCACATGCCTCTGAATTGTGTGCTTTCTCTGAAATTCTTCTTTCGTGGATGTGTGCAGGTTATGGATATGCTTGGACCTAGTTTGTGGGATGTGTGGAACTCGTCTGGACAAGCGTGCGTATCCAGACCCTGTCTCTGTTGCTTCATTTTTACTGCCGACGCGAAGCCGTCTTTTCAATACTGACATTGCGGAAATTGTGAATGCAGTATGTCTACTGAGATGGTGGCCTGCATTGCGGTGGAGTCTATTTCGATCCTTGAGAAGATGCATTCTAGAGGGTATGTGCTCTGCACTCGACTCTGTACGCGTTTTTTTCGGTGTGGATTGTATCGCTATCTTTCACTATGTTTATACAAATTTCACTTGATGCATTCATTTGGTTCTTGTGCTAATAAATTTGTGTATTGAACAGGTATGTTCATGGAGATGTGAAGCCCGAGAACTTTCTTTTAGGCCAGCCGAACACACCCGATGAGAAGAAGCTGTTTCTTGTGGATCTTGGACTTGGTGAGCCATTTCGCAGTGTTCTATGTAATCCAATCAGATCTTTCCGTACAGAATCTGAATTCTACTTTCCTTCTATAACTGGCCGATATTCAATCGTGCTCCGTGTTTAATATCCGCTTCCGAAATCTAACCGATTGCTTCGATGACTCGACTTTGTGCAGCCACCCGATGGAGGGATGGCACAACCGGCCAACATGTTGAATACGATCAGAGGCCTGATGTGTTTCGGTGAGTCTCTCGATCCCGTGTGGTTTTGCAGCTTTGCGTTCCATTGTCAACCATTAGTGTTTTATTTGATGTTTAATTGGTCTTGCACTGATGCTGCATACCCTCGTTTCGTTATCGACAGTGGAACAGTGCGGTACGCCAGTGTTCATGCCCATTTGGGAAGAACAGGTAGCAGGCGTGATGACCTAGAGTCACTTGCTTACACTCTGGTGTTCCTTCTGCGTGGCCGTCTTCCATGGCAAGGTTATCAGGTATGGGTCAATTCCACATGTCATGTAAATTCATAGCTTAGTAACTAGAGTTTAGGTCACAATTCTAGCAGTGCAACAATTCTCACATGTATTGCACCTTGCAGGGTGACAACAAAGGATTCCTTGTCTGCAAGAAGAAAATGGCAACCTCTCCCGAGATGCTGTGTTGTTTCTGCCCACAACCCTTCAAGCAGTTCTTGGAGATGGTTGTGAACATGAAGTTCGATGAAGAGCCAAACTATGGCAAACTTGTTGTACTTTTCGATTCCATCTTAGGTCCCAATCCAGCTGTGAGGCCTATCAACACAGATGGTGCCCAGAAGGTCAGTTGATTACATCACCCTATCTTTAGGTTTTCATGCGCCGCTTTTGGTATCCTTGTCGCATTATACCTTTATTAATCAATCTTTGGAACTCCAGTGCTCCATTCAGGTCGGCCAGAAGAGAGGCCGCATCAGTGTCGAAGAGGACGAAGACGATCAGCCCAAGAAGAAAATTCGTTTGGGCATGCCTGCGACACAATGGATCACAGTTTACAACGCTCGCCGACCAATGAAGCAGAGGTGTGTACACGCATTGCGTCGTTGATTAGATCTCTTGGCTATAGTTATCTTGCGTTTGTCTTTCGGAACTGCTATGTCAATCTGCTCGCTCTTCGATCCGCTGCTAAATCGGCTCTGTTTTCTATTGCAGGTACCATTACAATGTTGCTGATTCTCGCCTTACCCAGCACGTGGAGAAGGGTAACGAAGATGGCCTGTATATAAGCAGCGTGGCTTCTTGTACAAACCTGTGGGCTCTTATCATGGATGCGGGGACTGGATTTAGTGCACAAGTTTATGAGCTGTCACATGTTTTCCTCCACAAGGTTGGTGATTTAACATCCTTCTGTCCACGAAGAATCTCGTGAGCTTCTACCGTTTGTTGTGAGGTATTTTGGTGGCTACGTCGTTGTGCTAAGATATTGCTTCGGTTTACAGGAATGGATCATGGAACAGTGGGAGAAGAATTTTTACATTAGCGCCATAGCCGGTGCCAATAATGGGAGCTCTCTGGTTGTCATGTCCAAAGGTACTATCGGAGCACTTCATTTTTTATTGGAATTTATATTTACTTGCAGAAATTACTGGCCTAACTGTATTTTAAGGACTTCGCATCCACGGTTATTAATTACCGTGGACTCGTACTTCTTCTGATCAGGCACGTCCTACACTCAGCAATCTTACAAAGTAAGCGACTCGTTCCCTTTCAAGTGGATCAATAAGAAATGGCGAGAGGGGTTCTATGTCACTTCCATGGCTACAGCAGGCAGCCGCTGGGGTGTGGTAATGTCACGAAATGCAGGCTTTTCCGAGCAGGTACGTCCTCCCCACGTCAACCTTTGTTTTTGCCCTGAGTTCACCCTGAGCATGCGGAGTCTAACCACTTCTCCCTTGCACAGGTGGTGGAGTTGGATTTTCTGTACCCCAGCGAAGGAATTCACAGGCGATGGGACAGTGGATATCGCATCACTTCAACAGCTGCAACATGGGATCAGGCTGCGTTTGTTCTGAGTGTTCCTCGCAGGAAACCAGCTGACGAAACCCAGGAAACTTTGCGTACATCTGCTTTCCCGAGCACACATGTGAAGGTAAGGAAGAACTTGGAATGCAACTGGGGTACGAAAGCGATTCGCTTTCTTTCGATGTTTAGGTACTTAACATTTTTGCTTCATTATGTTTTGCAGGAGAAGTGGTCCAAGAATCTCTACATTGCAGCTGTAAGTTACGGGCGCACTGTTTCATAATCCCTTCCCCGCTGCAGCCAAGTAGCATAGAAGGACCCTTATCATCATCATCATCTTCAATTGACTTTCAGCAGCGGCATCAACTTTCTCGCTGGTAGTGCCTAATTGGGTCATCTTGATACGATTGGTTCGATTGAGTTACAAAGTTCCCTTCGGCTTTTTTAGAGCGAAACAACCTTTTAGAAGCACACACTGTCAGTTTGAGGAATCAACAACACAGTTGGCAGGGCAGGAAGGAAGGAAAGGATATTGTCATGTATTGGCAACAGGCAGGCAGGCAGGAGGAAAGGATTTGCATATCGATAGGGAGGACAGATAGGTGCCCTAAATTATCCAGACTGTTTGTTAGGTGGGAAATGCTACCAGCTTGCAGCATGTGAAAGGTAGTGATGCGCACCGCTTTGTATCAGGTCATGGTCATGTCAGCTTTATTAGTCCTTCGCCTGAAAGGAGAATTTGTTGTTACTTGGAAAAAAAACTCTCCTTCTACCCTGACCAGTTTTTCATATGCATTTTAGATGTGCCCTTGTCTCATGGCCATCAAACTTTTTGCAGGCTCTGTAACCATCACTCAGCTCCTAGTTGGGTTTAATATAGAATTGTATTAACTGTGATTCCTCTCCACCTTTCCTCTACCACCACTTCCTTTCGATCTGATTGTTTCATGTGGAAGCTTCTACTATTTTCTTATTTCCAAATTTGACTACCACTGTTGCATTTGGATTCTCTTGTAGTTCGCAACACGACTTTCTAATGAGACGTCTCCTTTATTAAATTGGCATATACTTAATTTGCTAACCTCCGAGTTTGGTGCTACTGTCTCAAGGTTACTGGTGGATAGCCTCAGAAGAAGATCTTTCCTGTAGTAGATCATATCTTTTGGTATGCTGGAAAGGTGTGGGTTGTAACTGAACAAAGTAATGGACCTAAAAATATGGACATCTCCAGTCTTACAGAAGGGCAGGGAGGCTGTACACCCAGCACTATTCTAGAATTGAGTTAAACTCACCTACCCTTTGTTCACAATACAATCCAGATCTCCAAGAGATTCTTCACCACCTTATCTTCCAGCCACAAGAAATCGTCCCTGATTCTGAAAATACATCCCTGTTCCTAAAATGACCCACAATGTAGGAAGACATACAAGTCAAGAAGTAAAGAATATGGTTTGAGTAGGTCCAATTTATTACTTTGTCCATGCACACAAGTATTTCTTAAGACCATTTCCTGAAGGAGAACCTCTACAGCGTACCTCAAGACTACCATAACTGAAATCCACAAACAGTTTTACTTGAATTTGATTTTGAGATATGCAACCTTAGGATCTTGTTTATAAGTGTCTAATTAGTCAACCCACGAATTATTTCAAAAGGGTGCGATTCCAACAGTACTTTGAACACACCATACTAATAAAAGTGTCGCCACTATTTAGCATGTTACGTTATGGGAGGTGTTTTCAAGGATGCCTTGGAGGAAATGATACATGTCCTCCTTTGTAGACATTTTTGCAATTACCTTGACTTAGGATTTGACAAAAGAAACAAAAACAATCAAGAGTACGACCAGTGGTGGTGGTGACGGCAGAAGAGGGAAATCATTTCCATAGGCGGAAGACTATTCAAATTTTGAAACAACGGAAAGACTTGGACTACAGCCTTGCCTGAGGGCTGGAAGACTGACAGTTTGGCAAACGTATTACCCTGGCAAACAATAACTTCCATTTATAGCCACTTTCAAATGAACGAAGGGAAGGGTGAGCACCATCTCCCACTTAATTGAGTGTTAAGCCGCATCACATGGCGAGATGTAATGCTTAAGTACAGAAATTATTAAACTCATTTGGAGGCTCCACTAATTCGTCTCTTTATTACTGTTATGAATACGGAGATGAATGTCATCCACGCCTATCTGTGGATGGAAGGTGGTGCCTTGAGTGGCCTCTTTTCTAGCTGCCAACTCCAAGGGTGCATGTATGTAAAAGAGTGCTACGAGCGTTTCTCGGAGTCCCTATCAGCCAATGGGATTTATTTTTTTGTTTTGGACCCCCTAGAACTGTTTTTAATAATTTTGAATTAAAAAAAAATGGGGTCTGCGGCCCCATATTACTTTGGAAGACTACTCCTTGCCATTTTATGCCTAAATATTAAAAATTTAGGGGCTCTTTACCCCTCTCCCTCCCTTGCCCGTGAGAAACACTTGTATTACGCTGATCCGAACTCCAAGGCTAATTTTTGGCATTGCTAGTTAGGACGGTTGTGATGATTCTACTTGCACCATATTGTTGGCATGTTTGTTTTTGGTTTTTGTTTTTGGTCTCCATTTATTATACACGTTCAACAAGCATTTGGAAGGAGAACATCTAGCATTTTACGAGGCGCTCCAAGAAACAATGTCATCAAGATTCATGATGGCAAACGAAATCAAGTATCTTAGCTCTTACATCTTTGGCTACAGTTAGGACCTTCACTATGTTAGTGTGTATTAAATAGCAAACATTGACTTTACTCTTTTCACTTCAAAACATTATGAAGTGTTTTTAACAAGGAAGATCATCATTTGAGGAAGAGTGTTAGGATAGGATGAGTATCTTCCATTAACTTTCTATTTTTATCACTCTCTAGAACCTTCCAACATCTTTTTAACTGGTTCTTATATCGGGTGGTATTCCTATTATTACTTCACTTTATTTCTATTAACTTGTGGTTAACTAAGTGTATTCATACATTTGATTCAATATATATATATATATACATGGAGAAATCGAGCTCTTGGCTCATTTTCTTGATGTTGGTCACGTAACAATTACTGCCACCACTACCACTTCCTTTACTTATATGGCTAGGATTTAACTCCTAAAGTCGAGGCCGACTTGAATCAAGTTGAGTTGCTTTTGGTAGCATGTGTTTAATTGAGTACCTATCTTGTGAAGTTGGAACCTAGGGCATGTTGTAGAGTTTTTCCAATCCTTTCTGAAAAGTCATCTCATGCTTCTAAATTCCTCATACTTTAGAAGATATTTATGACCAAAGTTTGGAAAAACTATTTGAAATTTGCCCAATATTGCCCAAACACCAGTATATGCTCATTTATTCTCAAAATTGAAAATTTAAATTTTTTTCATGTTTTGTTTTTTGTACGGTACCCTCTAGATGATTTACGAATTCAATTGCGAGGGTAATTTTTCAATCAACTTTAAACATTGCCTCTGCATTCAAAAATGATCCGATTTCAAAACCATAAAGTGCATTACAATCATATGGGAGTCTAACACATCTTCAACACAAGCTTTATACTTTTATCAAAGAATCTAATACAAAATATCGCAAATACTTCATACACTATCGATCAATAAGTGTTGGTATACTTTGCTTAATCCCTAAACGCCCGAACCTATTTTTAGCAGAAAAGCACATTTCCATAGAAATTGCCATAGATGAAAATCAAGAGAAGCTATCAAGATCTCAACCGTACAAACTTGTAATAGACTTATAGAAGATCATGTGGACCAAAATTTGAGTCATGAGGCCTTATAGATCGGGAGATAATAACTTATTAATATCAAAAACAAACTGCAAAATTTCATCATTTTCACTTTGAGGTGGAAATGCTACCAATATACCTATTGCAATGAAAAAATCACCAACTAGAAAGATGTTCACCTTCATCTTGATAAGTCCTTAATCCAACAAAAATTCATCAAAAAAATTTCTTGGCTCAAATAAAAGCCATGCAATAGTAAAAACTACCGAACATTTTACAAATGAAAGATAGTCCAAAACTAGACCCTTTGCATTCAATTTCATGCCTTATCTTCAAACATCTTCGATCTTGTTAAGGTTTCTACCGCTTAGACTAGACTCTAATTGGAGGCCATCTCAAAAAATTAAGTTGAAATCCAACGGTGGATGAGGGAGATATATCTCCTCAAATATCATCCATTTTCTCACTTTTTCTGTTGACAAAACATCATTGCAAATCCAATAGCAAAATCATTTGGATCAAAAAACTTCTCACTACAAAGTTGTTAAGAATCACCTTAAGATCATGACCATGAAAAAAAAAATCATGAAAAACTATTTTTAATTTCACATAATTGGCTTGCATTGGTAATACATGCCCCATGCTTGGAAACCCAAAAACAAGAGTTGTTTTCACTAAAGTGCATTCCATTAATTCATACTTCATTGTATGGGCTTGCAAATTTTACAACACAAACTAGACTTGATTTGGAACCTAATCCAAGTGATTTAATCCAAAACGGACCTCAGATGAAGAAGATATGGCTCTTCAAAGTTTCTGATGTACATCCAAAATGTCGTTTTTCGACATCGTGGGCATTTAAGGGTTAAATTTGAATGTTCATTCCAACATGCAAATTTGAAATGAGCTTAAAAAATTGTTCCTTATATATATATATATATATATATATATATATATATATATATATATATATAAAATTTTGTACTTACATCTTATAAAAATCTTGGGCAAACAATCTAATTCAACCCCTTCGTTCAGCCAACTAAACAAGTAGAAAGCCATTCGGCTTTTTTGTATCTTAACACCTATACACTCCCTCGTGTTGTTTATTGACATTTTGGATGACCAACTAAAACTTTGAAAACCCATAACTTCTTCATTCAAAGTCCGTTTGTGACAAAATTACTTGAATTGGGTCCCAAGTCAAGTCTTATATGTGTGGGGAAGAGTGTAGACTCATCAGATGAAGTATAAATTAATGGCGTCCATTTTAGTGAAGGAGATTTGAGCCACAAAGTGCACACCTCTTGTTTGGGTAACAATTTTGTACAAGTTTTTAAGATAAATCTTTTACATTTTTCCAAAAGTCCAAGTGGAAGCTAGATATCAAGAGGAATTTTAAGCCTATATTTAGAAAATTTTGAGATTACCATACATTGTTTCCCATTTGATATGCAACAAGACTAGAATTAGTAGTGCAATAAATAAAATTAGTGTTGAAGCAATTTCATCTCAATTACCACAAAGTTTACATAGTTTGTAGTTTACGATTCAATTGGTGTTGCTTGAAAATCGTTTGATGATGAAATTGCGGATTTTAAGCAATAATAACAGTTATACCGCATGCGCTTACAAATGTGTTCGTACAACAAATACACCACGTGAGCTTTTACTATTTGTGAAAAAAGTGACCTTCAACAATCTAAACTTCAATAGAGACTTCAAATATTTTTATCTAGTGAGATTTTGTTTGATGACCATATCAATATCTACCATAAAGTTTATTATCACTATCTAAATCTAGTAGCCTCTTCAACATCTATATACAAAATTAATCTTAAGGCCCTATCGAGTAAAAAACTTAAGACCAAAACTTTTACAAAATTGAACCACTTTCTTAGCGACCTTTGATGACTATTTGAGTGTTGAGGAAGAAGAAAAGCTAAGGCTAAGAGAATTTGGGAAAGGAAAAAGAGAGCCTTATTAGCCCAAGTAGAATTGCTCTTGGATACCACCAATTGTAGCTACAATTATGAGTTGAGACTCGCAGTCTTCACTAGAAATCAAGGATATTACTCCAATTACAACACCTGAGTAGTTGTTAAATACAAAGGACAAGAGCAAGTGGAGAGCCCCTCAAACGTTCCAAAAACAATCCTTGTAGAAGTGCTAAGAGCAAAATAACGTGGGGGAAGGTGTTCTAACACTATCATGGGAACTTCTCAATTTCTTTAAAAACTCAAACTAGTCGCGTTGATCAAAATTGACCACGGATTGGTATTGGTTTATAAGTTAAGTTTATCTTACATTTCTTACAACATTGTGGAAAAAATTAAAGGTTAAATGTCAACGTAAAAACTTGGTACTTGATTTGACTAATACCATTATTTGTGATGATAATATTTTGGTAAATTTAACAGGTTTTTGAATTAGATTTAATTACCCAAACGAAAAATATTTTTTGAATTTGTCTCCTCAATTGAATCTCTTTGCTCATTTCTTTAAAAGTCAACATTTGTTACATGAGATTGTAAATATTGTAAAAAATCAAAATTGTATATATGTATACACTTCGATAAAATTACAAACATTTAAAATTTAAACCTTGCCCAATATTTAGAGTGAGCCAACATGGCAGCAAGGTACTGCCACTTAAATGTTCAAATAGAGAATAATTATACGTAGAAAGAATAGAAAGAAAACCTTATTATTTGCCTCCTAGTCCCTACATGAGTAAGTTGTACGACCAAAATAATACATCTATTTGTGTAACTTACCGCCCGACCTTAGAAGGAAATATTGAGAGAAGTGATCTACTCAATTACATTTCCGTCACCGACCAAAATAAAATTTTATACCAATAAGATATACTCTTTTAGTCTTACATTTACACATTTTGTATAGTGTTTGAACTACCACATACACAAGGTTATTTGGAAACTCAAATCCAACCCTCTTGTGTAGGTAACATCATAACAATATCATGTGTGTAATGTTCTAACTACTCTCACTTAACCCAAGTTGGCTTTCTTGAAATTAACTTTTTTCTTAATCGAGGTTATTAGATACTTTTCCATATTTTTTCTTGCAAAAATAAATTTTTGCCTTTGGTAGGATTTTTTGTAAATGTGTCCGCAATCACTTCATCAATTCTTAGATTGATGAACTCTATTTTTTTAAAATTTCAATGTTTAATCTTATAAAATGCTATTCTTATTTAATGAGTTTTGTCCTATCATGGAAGTTTTTGATCATGGCTATACAAATCTAATAATTGCAATATATCTTTGTGAGACCCATTTGTGAAAACCCCACTTTCTCAAAGTTATACTTTACCCATATTGCTTTATTTGTAACCTCATTTGCATTATAGTATACTCCTTCGGTGTTCAATTCTGTAATACATTTTTGTTCGGCGCTATTCCATATAATAAGGCCATTGCCTAAACTAAATACATAACCGCTCTTGATTTTTTGATCGGATCACTTACCTAGTGTGCATCGCAAATACCCAACTACTTCTATATTGTATCTCCTTCATAAATTAAACCATGGTTAATTGTATCATTAAAATACCCGAAAATTTCTTCAACAAATGATCAATGATATGCATGTGGCTTATAGTTATATTGTGCCACTATGCTAACTGTATAAGATATGTTGGGCCATAACGTAATAGCCAATTAAATTAATGCTCTTACTCCTTATTTATAATGAATTGTCTTCATAATCTCTTTCTCCTTTTGTGAGATAACCTTCATTTAATCTAATTTGCAATTAACCTACAACGATGTAGATATAGGCTTGGCATAAGTCATTCTAAATTACATTAATTCTTTTTCTATGAATAAAAAAAAAAAACCCTCTTGTTTTTGTAATTTCGCTGAATGACTGTGACCATTGACTGTGCTCGCAAACGAATGGAAGCAGTCACACTGTCCGGAGATGACTCCTCAGAATTTGACTAACTTTTTTGGAAACACATTCATCCGATGTTTCCAAGAGTTCCAATCGAGGTGTCGTCCAATATGACTGCACAAATGTCTAACCGATGACTATGGACAATATGATTACAATTTCTGGTGGTGGACGTGAGGGCCATCGAATACCTACTTCCGATTTTCAAGGATATTTATACGGATTTAGAAATAAAATAAATATTATTAATTTAGAAAAAACACTTATTTGTTTACGAAGGGCTTGTAATTTGATTGAATCTATTATTCGTGCAAAAGGCCATTTTTTATTAGTAAATTCCGATCCAGAATATAATAAAATAGTTCAACAAATGGCAAAACGGACCAATCAGAGCTATATCAATCATAAATGGATTGGAGGATTTTTAACCAATCGCAAACATATGAAAAATGTACAAAAACACTTTCAAAATTTCTCTGCGCATTCCAAATTTAAAGACGCCTCTACATCGTCGCCCTTCGATTTTTTTTTTCGCATTTTAGAAAGATGCAAAAATGTTTTGAAGGAATCATGACACACGAGGCAAGAATTCTGGGGGAGGCTTTATGTATAGCTCGGTATCTAAGTTTTCATATAGATACGCTGTTACCACTTCCATTAACCGGGTTTCTAGCGCGTGTTGGGTTGCCAAGCTGAGCAAGTATCAAAAAGATGTACCGTCCATCACGGGAGAGCATGTTTGCTAGAAAACTGTTCCTAGTTTCTGAGCGTAGCCTTGAGCGACTAGTCTATTTTGTATCGTAAAATCTTCCCGTGTTCATCTCGCTTCCTAGTGAATACGATTTTGTGCCCGATTGGCGGTGAGGTGAGGTTGTGCACTAATTCTCCAAATACTTCTCGTTTTCTGAGTGAATGTATTCGGCTAGTAAGGCTTCGTAAGGAAGTTGCCACAAATGTCGTAGACCTGGGCACTATGCCCGCGAATGTAGAGCGTTCGAGTAGATAGATAGATAGATAGAAACTCCGGTCCCTTTCTAAGGGGCCGGCGTGAATGAAGTGTCCGTTCGTAATGCTAATATCCCGATGGCTACTGGACAAGGGGATATTGGAACAATACTACTTCCCCCTCTCGAGGGTGGACACTATAACTACGCTAGTCTCTAGCCTAGTTACTAGTGCCTTGAGGATACTTGACATAGTATCCCCCCAAAGGACTTTGAGGTACCCATACAACAAGGTCCAAGGACCCCCTACAATAGTTGGGTGGACTATAGTGGTGAGCACCACGCCGGCATGGGGAATGGAACCCACGACCTCCTCAATGGGGGCCATGAGCCCCAACCACCAAGCCAAGGCTTGTGGTGCCTTAGAGCGTTCGAGTACATCGTAAACATGTATAAAGACCTTCAGGCACTTAAAGGCACGAGAAGAGATGCTCACACGTTAGATGCCCCATCTCTATGAGACCTTGACCCAGAAAACTACATGGTCAACAATGGAAACACTACCGTGCAGGCTAACATTGCCTTACTCGATAGTGCCTCCACTTACACTATTCTGCAAGACCAAGCATTTTTCGAGTTCAAAACCCTGAATGAGCCTTGGCAAACATGTAATTTAATCACAATTGTAGGAACAGAATTTCCGTTTCCGCAAGGGACGGGCACACATAGTGTTACCCGGGGGAGTCCCCATCATCTGCGAACAAGAAATGTATGCTCTTGGCGCCCTCCGTAGCCTGATCAGCTACCGGGACTTAAGGGCCAACAACATACACATTTCTACTGCCCATGAAAAGGAAGGAGAAGTGCTAGAGTTGGGGAGTGGGCCCAACCTATTAGCCACAGCACGAGCGGGTGCTAGCAGCCTACACGGACTTCTAATTCGAAGTGGAGTTTCCAACCATAGAAACTTGAGTCCCCGTACTCGCACCGGCAATATGTAGGTCTCTTTTCTCACTGTAGTCGGGCGCCCAAACCTCTGGCACGAAGCCTTTCTAGCCAGAATCTCTTCTTCCGGGTGCAGGTCTAACGTAGCGTCGAGCTCGTCAGGTGCAAGCGTCGCCCGAATGTTAAAATTTCATTCTGTGTATTTGGAACCGTCATGCTCCAATTGGTCGAAGATGAGCAGGGCGGTGCGTGTCTCCTTCGGTTTTGTGTACTGTGTCGACATCGTCGTTCGCTCAATTGTGCTGGACGTGCAAGTACAAGCCAGACGCTAAACTACGGCACTCTCGGTCTATCTCTCCGATTACGCTCGTGATTGAGATGAAGAGGGAGAGGGAAGATTAGCGATCAAGTTGTCGGAGGCCGTGCAAAAAAGATGGGCTTGCGCAGGGAACTACAGAAAAATGAGAGGAGTTGCTTAGATTCTCGGTGATTTGCCGTGAGACGAGCATCCGAAAAGATCTACTGAGCGGAAGTTCTTCTATCGCTGTGATCAAGAAAAAAATAATAGCTAAAGTGGTGGAGTGAACCTGCTGATAACGTGTTACGATAAGGAGACGACACAAGCATGAGTTCGACAAAAGAGAGGATGAGCTCCTACATGGAAGCTTGTTTATATAGTTGTAGAGGTAAAGTACATACGGTTAGGGTGGCTGGGTAGTGGCGGCACCATAACTGCACATAAGTGGCAGTTACTGCCGTGGATAGTGGCGGCACGGGGTGGTTGTACTGCTGCTAACTACGAAGGATCTGTACTAATAGACAACTGGATGGATGACTATACATCCTCCCGGGATATCCGGACTGCGTCTCATAAGACTTACGGTTTAATGGGGAATCGATGAAAAATCACCATGGTATACAATATTGGAGGATGCCATAGTTGTTTGGAATGGTTAAGGATTGTATAGAAGTCTGAGAGTGCTATGTACAAAGTCCGTAATACTATCTGTAGCTATGTACATTCACAGTGCTGTTACACTATCTGAGACACTCTGATGCTTATTTTAATTAGTTATACTTATACTAATTTGTAAATATTTAATAAGATGCTATTTAAATCTTGGAAATTTTTTGAGCTTAAGTTTGTGTAAAAAAAGTTGAATTGGAAAAACATTAATAAATTAATTTATAAATGGAAATTTTTGTTTACTTTCACTTCGCATACATGAAGAAAAATAAAATTTTGTATCCAAATGGAATATAAATTTTGTAGTTTGAACAGAGAAATAAAATAGTTATCTATGTAATATCAAATTTGATAATCATATATATTTTTAGGTTTTTATTTTTTATTTTTTATTTTTTATTTTTTGTCTTCCACGTCAAGGTCAACATCAAGGTTACCATTCTTTATGGTGATAAACACAAGAGATATTTCCAACATGATTGTTTACTTGAAGCACGTTTCCATGAAAGTGGTGTTTTTGGAACTGAAATATTCCAGGGAAGGTTTACCAAATGTGGAGATTGAAGAGCATGCCAAGGTTTATAACCTGAAAAGTTTTCGAGAAATGAATTTAAGGAAAATACACAAATTTCTTATGTTTATGTAAAACTCGTTATTATGGATTACTGAGGCTGTAGCAGTCATATTTTGTTGGATTTAATTTATTTTTTAAAATTCACTAGTAGAAAATCCCAGTGTAGGTGACGTGCGCAGTGACTTGTTACTACTGATGCATAGTACTTATTTTGATTGTGCTTCTAATGACATGAAAATAAATCATTTTATTACACACTTTTTAAAAATTGAGTAAGCTATAGGATGCTTGTTAGAGCAAAAAATAATCTTAAGAAAAGTGAGCACTATGATGATTCAATTTGATGTCATTAGATGCCCTTATAACATTAAAAAAAAACGTAACATAAGAGAAAAAAAAATCCTTGAAAGGAAACTTTTCACGAGGCTCTTCAAATACATGTTTCTATGTAAGTAAAGAATATGCCCATGTTATTTTTATTGGGCCCTGTCCCTTTGGGAAGGGCCTATTGGATCGAGTCGCGAAATGGGGTTAACCACTTCACTAAATATCCCCTTTTCACACTGCAGATATCCCTTTTCACACTGCAGAGTGTAAATGGGCCCAACGTAACCTTAACCTAACCCTAGCTCAACCCTGCCGTTGGAGGTTGTTGTTGGGCTGCGGAGCTCCCCTTGTCTTCTCTGTCGTGATGAGGGTGTTAGTCGTTGCTGTTGCTTTGTCGGGGAGTGTCACCATGTCCCGGTCTGGGTTTTATCGATGCTTCACTGTGGGTTTTAACGATGCTCCAGTGTGGCTTATATCGATGCTTTCAGTGTGTGGGTCTCGCCGCTACATGAATGACATGATCACGCACGCCGACACCGATGTCGTTGTCGTGGGCGCTGGGTCCGCGGGCCTCTCGTGCGCGTGCGAGCTTTCGAAGAACCTCAATGTGAAGGTGGCGATCATTGAGCAGTCAGTCTCCCCCGGTGAAGGCGCCTGGTTGGGTGGACAGCTTTTCTCCGCCATGGTCGTACGCAAGCCTGTGCACCGGTTCTTGGACGAGACCGAAGTCCCGTGCGAAGAGATGGAAGACTACGTCGTGATCAAGCATTCCACACTAACACCCCTTTTCCCGATCTCGACACTAACACTAACACCCCTTTTCCCGATCTAGCTACACACCCAGGGATATTTTCATGGGCATTTGATCGAGCCTGTGTGCACTTGATCCAATTGTTTTTCACTTTGCTTGCTGCGATGGCGTCGTTCACGATGGCTACTACTCCCGCTCCCGCCTCATGCTTCGTGCCCAAGTCCACATTGCTGGGAGCCGGGCCTTTCATCAGGTACGTTGCCTCAATTCTAGTTCGGATGCTTAGATCATCTATAGCTCGCATTGGATCGCTTCTAGTTACCGACTCTTTTTGAACTGGTCAAGAATTGACCCCTTCTGAGTTACCGACTCTTATTGATCTGGTCAAGAATTGACCTCTTCTGAGTTACCGACTCTTATTGATCTGCGGTTTGCCATTGTGATCGGCGAAGGTCCTGCTTACTCTAGTTTGTCATTGTTAATTGCACGATTTGCACTTTCCGGTCTGGGGGTGCAATTTGAACACGATCATTTGGGTTGTTTCGGATGTGCCTCAAGGGTGTGGTACTTCCTCATCAATTAGGGTTATTCACGTGTTAAGATTAGACTCAAAGAACCTATCCTAATGATTCTTGTACCATTCCGTATCATAAATTCTAGTACTCAAGAAAACTTAATTGAAGTTCTAGGGTTGAGTACTTCTTGATCATACATACCACGCAGTCAAAGCTTGGTACACTACGACTTTGAGGTGTTCGATCTTTGGAAGGATCCGCTTGTTTAGATTGTACTAGTAAAGAATTATCTAATGCGAGAAATGCGACAAGCCCGAGGTTGCACATCGCGGCCTAGGTGACGCAATCCTACCGCAATTAGCTTCGAGATCTAAAAGAAAAGATTACCATGCAATTCTAATATCCCTTATCTTTATGCATGTCAAACACTTCTTACATTCGATGCAATTTTGATCTCGGCATTGATTGTTACAGGATGCTCACATCGAAGGTGGAGATGCCAATCAATAGATACCTCAGTGGTGGAGTCTAAAGCAGGCACAGGTATGTTGGATGGATGTTGATAGAAAGAGCTTGATGTTGCGCTTTCTCTTGTTAAGAAGAATAGCGTGGGTTGTGTATGGCAGATGTGATACCCCCCGAGGCAAATCCGCTGTCGACGGACCCGAGCGCCATAGGCGGCAACATCAAGTACCACGCGGAATTCTCCCCCTCATTCTCGCCCTTCAAGTTTGAGCTTCCGCAAGCGTATGTGGCCACCGCCGAGAGTTTGCGAGATGCGTTGGTGCAGCAATGGAACCTCACCTTCGATTACTTCACCAAAGAGAATGCCAAGACCATTCATTACCTCTCCATGGAGTTTCTGCAGGTGCGCTCTCGCACCTCATTGCTCATTGAGTAGTGCTACTTTGAGTTCATAACTCCATACAAAATAAGAGTATTATTTTGTTCACTTAGCAAGGCTCATCGATGCTGCTTTGTCTGCACATTGGCATAACTGTTGAACTCAAGGTAGCCTGCTCCGAAATGGACAACTTGGAGAAAACAACTTCTTCCTATTTTTAGTTTCCAATCGATCCTCAAATGCAAGTGTGACACTTTATTCCATCATGCTAACGTTAACTATGATAGAAATGTACGCCAAACCCCAATTCCGTTAAAATGGCATTATTCCGGTAAAGTGGCACACCTCAACTTTCTGAACTGTAGTTCAAAAACCATGTGATATAACAGAATTTTAAGGTGGTATTAGGGGAAAATGAGTGACATTGTATACAAAGGAGTGATATTACAAAAAAAATCGTGATATTATTGAATATACCATTTTATATGAGCACAAATGTAAGATCTAGTGTGACAAAATGGGACATGGCATAGTGCCATTTTAACGGAATTGGGGTTGCCAAAAGTCTAAAAGAAAATATAACAAAGGAATCAGAATCCACCCCATCCCAGATACCAAGCAACAAAGTAAATACTCTAATCTTAAATAACATATCTCCATAACTATTTATTTATGCCCATAGCAAGCATATCATGGGCCCCAATTCCGTGGACTCTTGGCTGCCTTTCGTTTTTTCAAGTTCCAGGGAGCCATGCGGATCATGATGCACCGAAATCCAGCCTTTAGCATATTAAGACTAGGTCGAATGTAGTAACTTATGCTTATATTAATTCGATAAAGAACTTCTTTATTAAGACCAATTAATGTATTAACCCCTGATGCTTCAAATAGCCATAAAGTGGCCGTTTTGACATGTTTTCACAAATACTGAAATCTCGACTCAATATATCTCAATATCCACATGGTGAAATATGACAAAAATTGGTGTATGACAAGAATTGGTGGGTGAACTAATTAAAATAGACAGTTATAAACAAGATCATATTGTTGGATTTCTCAAAATCAAACTTCGAAAAAATAAACAAATTGATTAAGGATTTTAGATATGGCCGTCTGTAGAGCGAGAACATTAGGGGTTAATCAATTGAGAGAAATACATACATGAGTGGAGTAGTGTTACTACTCAAGGAAGATAGACAAATGAACCTTATTAGGTGTATCTATGTCCATCTTCTTTCTGTTTTAGGTCTTTTACTCTTAGAGCAGTCAGATTGGGGAACCATGAAGCTATTTTTATGGTTTCAGGTTGTGCAGAGTCCATGAAGAATGAGTCCAACAAACACTCTTTTCATGCTGTCCTCAAAATGAATATGGAGTTCTTCTTGTCTTTGAACATGCAGAATGACTTGATGGAACTAGTGTTAGTGAGATGATTGGTACGTGGTCCACACTCTTGGTGCCGTAGGTAACTATTTGGAATATGTTGTGGAACAAGATCAGTATCTGGAGATAATGCAAATAACCAGCATGTGACCCCGTGCTACAATGACTCTGGAAATATCGTAGTCATTGCAGTATTGTATACGAAAGTATGAATGATGAAAGCACTGTGATTCAAAAGTGAGTAGTTGTGATTTAAAATTGAGTGGTTGAAGCATCAGGACCACTGAAATGATGTGTAATTATATGCATGCATGAACTTCAAAAATCAGGTCATGAGTTGAGGAAATAGACTCTAAGTAGTGTGTTTCAGAAACTCAGACACCGTGATAGCAACTGTTCCAAGTACTATTTTTATTTGTATTTCATCAATCGAGGTCTTAGAGCATCGACACCTATCGACTGAATCCACAACCCTAGAGGCTTTTGTTTTTTGATAGTCGGTTTTCAAAGAATTCGTACCTTGGGAGGTACCTTGATGTGCACCCATCCTTGCAATGAAGTAACGCAGCTAACCAATCGCAACAACCGAGTTACAAAGTTGATGATGGAAGGAAGGTGAAGACAAGCTACAAGGCAAGGTACTCAAGGGGGCGCAAAGCGGGCACTGCACTAAATTTGATAATTAGTGTTGGATACACTAAATTTCATACATAACACTAATTCTGATTTTTGAAGTCAATGTCACTTCAATAAATGACTATTTTACCACTATATTTTCTCTACGGTAAAATTTAGGCACTTCAACATTCTACAAGAGTACATTCAATGTTAGATGAAACCAAAATGTGGAAATTGATAAAATACTAAAATTAATAATTGTGTGTGTACACATGAAAATTGAAGTACAAAAGGAATATTAATGGGCTAATAAATATTTGAAAATCTAAATACAGAAATAATCCAAATATACATAAATTGAATATTATATATTGATAAAGTAATGAAATATGAGTATTATATTATAAATACATTGATATATCAATATTATTATATTAATATAACATTATAATATTATTATAATATTAGATGTATTAATTATGTAACATTAAATGTACACTAAATGAAACTTAGAGTAGGAAGGGTAAGTTCAAGGGACAACATCAACTATCAATCCACGACTATCAAATTTAGTGTAGCCCTTCCTTGCCTTCCTTGCCTTCCTTGCTTGTAGGCGACTTGCATGCAATTCTCCCGTTTCCAGGAATTAGTGGCTATGCTCTGAAATCCATGAATTGAAAAACAAAAGTAAGCTCAAACCTTTGGTTTCCACCGTGGGTTCCTTGATTGAATTTTTGTTTACCTCAAAAACACAAGAGAGGGGATGAAACAGGAAGTTTCTCCAATGAACTCGTGCATTCGAAGGATTCCAAACAGTTCACAGAATTGCTTCAATTCCAAGTTCTAATCAAGGTACGCAAAAAAGGTCTTTACTTTTCCCGAAAATACGAATGACACATGCTCATTGTATCAACACGGACTTCATCAAGCTCAAAGATCGGTTACAGTACTTCGCCGCCGCGGCACCTGATCGAGCAGACCACTTTTTCGTTCACAAACTCTCGTGCATGCGGCGAATTGGACATACTTTCTGCGCATCAACCAATCCATTGATTCTGCAACATGCTGTTGCAAATACATATATATAGTAATGTATTAGTATATGCTACGGAAAAAGCTTTCAACGCGATAGAGAAGAGGTGCAGAAAGGTACAAGATCTGAATCCGACACGGACTTCGTATAGAGGTTGGTGTATAGAATATAGAAATGATCGGAATCCGACACTTCTTATTAATAGTGGTTAGAATGTAGAGAAGGTAGTATTTGTCAAGGATCCCGTGCACATGGGGTCAGAGTCAAAGATATTGGAGGCTGGGTTCCTATATAATATGTATGTGCAGGAGCCACAGAAGTAGCTGACGCGTTGCTCGAGAAACATCTGGAGCAGGTCCACCGGGTGGATCGTTGAAACGGTGTGCCGCCTGGGGGCTCACGCTACAATATACATACAAACTGGGGAGACTGCGACGCGCTTGCAAGCATCGATCGATCGATGCCTGGCTTTGACCGGGTTAGTAGAGATCGATAGGTTACCTCCAGCCTCTGAAGAAATACTGCAGATCGTATATACTTCTCTTGCTTTGATATAACGCCCCCGGCGCCGCGCCTGTTCTTGCAGCTATCAATTGCGGTGGTGGTAATTTAGGGTACTTCGAAGTTGCTAACAAGTTTAAGTTTCGCCGCTTTCGACATCGTACGAAGTCTTACGTACTTGGACGTTAGGTGGGAGATCATTAATACTCCACGGTCTCGTCATCAATCGGTTGTTGCTGAATTATATGAGTAGAATCGTTCTTGCAGCTCTGAAGGTTTTAGGCTCGCTATGAAAGCTTGAAAGGGGACGATGGAGCTGCTGGCTATGGCCGGAACTCGGAGAATGGCTGTCACTTCGGTGGTGGCGTTTCTGTTTCTTTTCTTTGGGTGCACAGAAGCAATCACAAATCCAGTTGATGGTAAGCCTTCGAACGTATTTTTCATCAACAAACTCACAAAAGCTCATACTAGTAAGTAAGTATACAGTCTAGTACGATTTCTCGAATACTGTTCAAGATTTCGCGGCGGTTGTGCTAGTCGATGCTAACTAGTAACCTAGTTAGCAAAAATGCAAGGGGACACTGCAACAGTGGATTTAACAAGTGGGAGCTGGTTATTTTTCTGCGACGAACTTACGAAAGGATGCTCATAGCACGAAAGCTAGTTAGTGAGTATAGTGTCTGCGATGATGTTTCAGATACTGTTCGAGAAATTACGGTAGTGGATACTGCAAGAGTGGTTTTATCGAGTGGGTGTTGGTTTTGTACGTTCTGGAATGAAAAATCAGTGGCTTACAGTGGTTTTATACACGGGATGTTTTGGTTTTTTGTCTGTGCAGCCGCCGCTCTACAAGCGTTTCACAGGACTCTTGACGATCCTGACGGTCATTTAGTGAATTGGCAAGGCAACAATCCATGTGAAGAAGAGTGGAGGGGCGTTGTGTGTAGTGCGCCTTCGGGACCCAGCAACATCACTTTTGTGAATGAACTGTAAGTGTTCTCTTCTTCCTCTTCTTCACTTGTTACCATCATCTTCCTGGTTTTTAATTTCTTGGAAGGGGCTGATGATGTTGAGATTGTGCTGGCAGACGGCTTTTTGATCTTAACCTCGGGGGTACCCTTGCACCCGAGCTTGGAAATCTTACGCAACTTCGGTACCTGTAAGCACATAGACTCTCACTTGAGGAACCTCAATTTTGTTGGTTTTGTCAAGTAGTGCAGTTTTAGGAAGGGAAAAATTCTGGAGTAGTGAGTAGAGGAAGGGAAATTACTATGAATTATGTAGCTTATGACTGCACTTTTGTTAAATGAGAACAAATATTGCAAGGTTTAGTTGCAAGGTTGACATTAATCCCGCTTAACTCTGTCAAACCAAAGTCGAGGTGATCAGTGAATATACTTGGAGTTTCTTTATATTCTAGTTGCAACTTTATCGACCTTGTAAATGAGGTCTTGTTTTAGCATTTGATAAGGGCTTCTGCTCTAGCAATTACGTGATCTTGAAACTAGCGATAGTAACATTGAGTAGGGCACATTTAAATCGTGTACTTCTGAAAAATTTGAGTTCTCAATTTTAAGGTTGAGTTGGGTATTCTAGCCTCATCTTCTTTAAGATATATAAACATTCCAGGGTTGCATTAAAAAGCCCATCTTCAGGGATACACTATATGACACTGTGAACGCATTCTGCAGAGATGTGATGTGGAACCGCATGACAGGAAGCATTCCATCAACATTTGGAAAATTGACCAACTTATATCTCTTGTGAGCTTCTCATCTCTCCAAAGTAGTTGTTCTCATTTTTGAGCTTTTTCATCAAGCACCTTGAAATGTATGTATTTTGCCATGTTCTTAGGATAGAAATGATCAGATTAAGACTTGGAGTTTTGAACATAAAGTGCTAATAGAATTGTTATGTGCATGATTGTAGGTTGCTGAATGGAAACCGATTTACTGGTATTCTGCCACCAGAGCTGGGCAACTTATCAGGACTGGACAGGATCCAGATTGATGAGAATCAAATTTCAGGCCCAATTCCTCCCGAATGGAGTGGCTTAACTAGCATACAACATCTGTAAGTGCTTTTTAGTATATCATTCATTTGTGCGCAATATCTGTAGTCTTTTATATGGTCAATGGTAGTGGTCATTTGCGAGACTATCACACACTTGCAAAGGACCACTATCACATTCAATATGACCACTATCGCATTTGCGTGACCACTATCTTATCCTCAACCATTGACCGTACTCAAAGGGACCACATTACATCAAGATGGCATGATATCATAGTAGGTGGAGTCATTTGGCTTGTGGGCTTTTTTTTATTATTTCCACAATACGATCATTTGAAGTGCTTGAATATTGATGCTGTCATGTTGGTGACTATGTACAGGCACATGAATAACAACTCATTGAATGGCAGCATTCCGAAAGAGCTCGGCTCACTCCTCAATGTGGTGCACATGTACGTGGTGCATTCAATTTTATATATAACTCCGAACTGTGTTGTGCAATGTCAGTAGATTTGTTTGATTTGGAGATCAAGATATAGTAAGTTGCGTAGCCGAGTTAAATGTGCAAGCAAATTCATGTGGATGGGGAGAGCAAGTGGAAAGATAGAGCAGGTGGAACCATTAATTTCAGACTCTTCTACATTAGTTTATGAGTTTCTGAAGGTAGACTTATTAGCGGTGCCCTAAACTGGCACCCTATAATGTTTACTCTCAGTACATGGTACTATTGGAATGGGAGCCTATTATGTATCTCTCAATGAAGATTACTAGAGCTTAATTATTAAACGTGCTCCATTTCATAGCACTCTACGCAATTGTGGTTAGAAACTTAATTGTAAAAGGCCCCATTTGCTTCTAGTAGTGCTTTGTAGAGTGTTGATGACTTTGAGATGTTTGTCATGGTTAGTGAATTGTGACAAGGAACATTTTTAGTTTTGGTTGCACTAATTGAAAGGGAGTCAATTGTTTGCATGTTCAGATTATTGGACAATAATCAACTAACTGGAGAGTTGCCTCCTGAAATTAGCAATGCACCAGCGCTACTCATCATGTAAGTGCCGTACTTAAGGATCAATATCTTCTTAAGTCTTTGGTTTAATTTGGGAATTCTCAAATCTCTAGGGTCCTTTTTTTAACCCTTCACCGTAGGACGGCCAAATGTTCAGGCCTGGGACATTTCAGGGTAATATCAGGGCCTTGTTCAGGCCTTCTTGACGGTAAAGGGTAAATAAAAAGGAAAGAAAATTGTACCCTGAATTTCAGAGCTGTGCTGTATTAACTTTACGATTATTGATTTTAGTGTAGGCACTGAAATAGGGTGACCCTATCTTTTTTTAAAAGGCTGCCCAAGGCTGATTGAGTGTTGTTTGCAGCCAACTTGATAACAACAAATTTGCAAGTAATGCTACCATTCCTCCATCGTGGGCCAACATCTCCACACTTTTGAAATTGTGAGTGTAACTTCAACTCATGTACATGCTACTTTTTCTACACTTATAGTTCTTCGTTGTTTAAGAACATAGGATTTCCTGTTTTAAGATCATTTTACATTGGTAGTTGATTAGTATAAAACTATAAATTGCATTCCATGTAGATTCTATGTCATTTTTACAGAATAAACAGATTTTTTTAGAAACCCAAGCATTTGCAATAACTTTGGTCTTCTTAGTCTAATTGGAAGGTATAGAGAAATTGCAGATTGGGTACCATGAACAATTAGATTTCTATTAGTATAGTACGGTTTTTATGAAATAGAAACTACCTTTTCTTTGATATTACTCCTTATTTTCTATATTTATTTGTTACAACAACTTTTGTTTGTAAATGGAATACTATTGACTTGTGAATGTGGTTATTATAGGAGTCTGAGGAACTGTGGGTTAACAGGAACCATTCCTGAACTGGGTGGCCTTCCACTGCTTGAAGTCTTGGACTTGAGTCACAATAATTTTACTGGCACCATTCCCAACCGAACTGCATTTCCTGCTAATCTCACATCCATGTAAGTTAGCCTTTTCAATTAACCCCTTAAGATCCTAAGTGCAAAATTCCCTCAATCACAGAAAATAATCTCTTCTACTTCAAAACCAAAAGAGCTCAAACTTTGCATCATTAAGAACATCCACTCAAAGAATAATCAACTAAATTGACATACTACTTGCATGTCAAATTTGAACCGTTGATTCTTCTTCATTTGTGAGATTAGAACTGTCAAAGTTGGCTGAATTTTGTTCCTGCTGGAACCCTCAAAACTTGTTTTGAGTTTTAAGGAGCTTGCATTCTATTTGATTTGTTCTACGCAGGGTTTTTTTTGGTTAACACTTGACCTGTCAATTGCTTGCAGAGATATGTCGGAGAATCAGTTGACTGGCCAAGTTCCAGATTCTATTGGAAACCTGCAATACCTGCAAATTTTGTAAGTCCTCTAAGCTTTTTTATTTTAGAATCAAATTAAGGAATCATCTTATGCATATTGTTTTGCCTTGCTAGACAAGGGTTACGGGAAATAATTGATGAATGGTGATACGAGTGGCGGTGGTTTATGTAGTAGTAGTTTCAAGGATGTTGTTGATGACATGCAAAGTCTTGGTGAACAGGAACTTGAGGAGCAATCAACTTAGTGGCGCGGTTCCAAACAATATAGGAAGTGGCCAAACTTTTCATAGTACTGGAGGAACCAAACTCATGTAAGATATATAACTATCTATAAGTCTAAGGGTGGTCAATTTAGATGTACTTGCCTTACTATTCTTCTTTTTTGAATCTTGTTGTAGTAATCTCTGAAGGAGAGAGGAGCCCAAACTGGCTCAAAAACATTTAATATGATGTCATTACAAAACTGAAATTTTGACTAAATTATCTCAAGATTCTTATGGTGAAATTTGATAAAAATTGGTGTCTAGACTATTTAGACCGTTAGAGAGAAGATCCTATAGTTGGATTTTCAAAAAGAAAATTCAAAAAAACTTTTTCACGGATTTTAGATTTGGATTTTTTTTCTGAAGGTCCGTGTTGAGCTTCTCGTTGAGGGTTAACTAGTTTACTTCATCAACTCTAATAACCCTGGCTTGTTGTGTGCAGAGATTTCCAGAATAATCAATTTACTTCTTTTAATCAATCGTTGGCACTCTTAGAAAGCACCTCCACCACACATATTCGGTAAGTATAAAAGTAACTTACCACTTATTATTATAAGACTCTTTTTTCATACTAACATCTATATTTTTCATACTACAACACCTATTAAGGAAATGTTGTGTTGTCTTGCACTAGGTTTGCGGGTAATCCGGCAATTTGCAATCCCAATGCACAAACCATAACGAACCCAATTTGCATTCCCAACAATGACCCCCTCACGTTTAAGTACGATTCCGTGGTGCCAATTGAAATTCCACCCAACACATGCACAACTTGCAAATACATTACAGTTGGTTATCGGCTCAAGAGTCCAGGATTCGCCGTATTTGATATACACTCGCAACAATTTTTGGCATATTTGTCAACAGGGTTAAAGTTGAACCAACATCAGGTATAATTTAGTGCTTTGATGAATATTCTTCTTCAGAAAATCTTACCTAAACCCTAAATACTTGGTAAGATCCATTGAACAATCTTAGTTTGAGATTTTGCATTTCTTTTTCACTGTACAAAAAGGTGTTACTTTGTAGGTGGTTCTTCAAGATTATATGTGGCAACAAGGGCCTCGGCTAGCCATGAATATCAGGCTCTATCCAGTGGGCAACAATACCTTCAACCAAACCGAGTTTGATAGGCTATACCAACTATTCTCACAATGGTTAATTCCAGATAGTAGTGTCTTTGGACCTTACGAGCTCGTTTCTTTTGATCCTAGAAGCATTTCAGGTAAGGTATATTTATTAACCTTATCCATCTGTAAAGATGTTATTGTTTGCGACAACCAACCAAGTTGGGTGCTGCCCCAAAATAATTGTGTAAAGCAACCAAATATGTAGTCATTTAAGCATTAGTGCTAATCTTGATTAGAAACAGAGTTGTAAGTCTAGTTGTGAAGGTTCCTATTTTTCTTGATGAAACAGCAAACGAGTGTCACACGTTGAACATACTAACAAAGATGTTGTTGATGATGTTTTGGATTTGCAGCCTATGATACTGCATCAAAGAAGGGTTTGTCAGGAGGAGCAATAGCAGGCATAGTAATTGGAGCTGCTGTAGTTACAATGCTTGTGACTGGCTTGATATTGTACATCTTTTATCGTCGCCGCAAACTTCCACCTGCTCTTGTAGCTCAAATTGAACGCTGTAAGTTTTATCGAAAAAAACCTTGTCATGTCATTCTCTTGACCTCGATTCCTGTAAACTGGCATAAAGGGCACATCCATGGAGGTCAGAATTAAGTGGAAAAAGGGAGGTGGTATTCCAAGGATAGTGATCTTACAGAGAAGCAATGGGTGTTCTTGAATGATATTGGAGGTGCCATTTTGGAAGCATTTGTCACCAAAATAGCTTTGTATGACAATTTGACAGTTTTTGTGTGTCAAAATGACACTTAGAATATTGCTGTTCTGATGGAATTTTACCTGTTCTTTTGTTCTTTGGACCTTGGACTTTTGTGTTGATCTTGGAACGTGGGTGGGCAGTGAATAGAGCCAAGCGAAACCCAGACTTAAAAGTGACTGGAGTCAAAGCCTTCACGTTCGAGGAGTTAGCACAAGCTACGGACAACTTCAGTGACAAGAATCAAATAGGTCAAGGTGGCTATGGTAAGGTGTACGTGGGCACCATTAACGATGGAAAGAATGGAAAGAAGCAAGTGGCCATCAAGCGCGCGGAGGAAGGATCCCTCCAAGGTGCCCACGAGTTTTACACAGAGATCGAGTTGTTGTCGCGAGTTCATCATAGAAACCTTGTCATGCTTGAGGGCTACTGCGATGACGAGGGCGAGCAGGTGAGCATATCCATGTTTTTCTGGACCTCCATTGTTCAGCAATTAGAGTATGTGACCACGTATTTCTTGTACACATTGATTTTAGAACCTTCATAAAGCAGGATTGTAATGAGATTATTGCCTTACAACGTAGGAATGCCTTTGTAGGAGACAAACAACTTACTAATTTAGTTTCCTTGTGCAGATGTTGGTATATGAATACATGCCAGGAGGTACTTTGCGCGATCATTTATCTGGTAAAGCACACAACTCTCCTTACTTCTACTTCAAGGACTTATTTGCTTTCATAATTCTTATGGTCATGAAAAAAGTGACACACTAGATACATGTTAAGTGGAGTGTCATGTTGGATTATGCAGCATTGTCAGGCATACCATTGGATTTTCCAACACGAATCCGAATTGCATTAGGATCTGCTCGAGGAATTCTCTACTTGCACACTGAAGCCAACCCACCCATCTTCCATCGTGACATCAAGGCCAACAACATCTTGTTGGACAACCGGAAAGTGGCGAAAGTGGCCGATTTTGGGCTCTCGCGCATGGCTCCAGTGCCAGACATGGAGGGTGCCACGCCGGGCCATGTCTCCACAGTCGTGAAGGGCACTCCCGGGTACATGGACCCCGAGTATTTCTTGACGCACAAATTGACGGACAAGAGTGATGTCTATAGCTTTGGGGTTGTGCTTCTGGAGCTCATCACCGGCATGCATGCCATTTCCAAGGGCAAGAACATCGTCCGTGAGGTAACATCCCTACACCTATGCGGTGACCACAACACCATCTCATACAACATCACCCAATCTCAACACTTTAAAGCTTACGCTAACATGCAAGAATACAATTTGGGTCACAATGGTTGGGGTGGACCACCGGGACAAGGTGTCATAGTTACTTGGCCGGATGTCAAAGAGATGACATTATAGAGATGGAGTGTATATTGGTGACACAAGTGCATCCTTCGTCATTGGACTAATGCGACCCTTGCGTCATAGATCTGGTATTTAGTTTAAGTATTTGCGAAGAAATTGCTTCACTAGTCAAAATTCAAAGACGTGGGGGATGATGTGTTGATCATATGTGGTGTGGTGCAGACTCTTCAGAGGTCTATAGCAGGGGAAGCGATGACAATGGTGGATCCCCACATTGCAAGTTTTCCCGTAGAGGCATTGGAGATCTTCATGCAACTGGCATTAAGCTGTTGCAGGGACATGCCAGAGGCGAGGCCCACCATGGCGGAGGTGGTGCGCGACTTGGAGGAGCTTGGCCGTAGGTTTGCGCACGATGCCTCATCAGAGAGGTTCTCGTTGGACATGCCAACCATGAGCTCAAGATCCTCCACAAGTTCTCTTCCGACTAGTTACCCCCATAGCAGTTACCCCCACAGCATTCCAGAGCATGACAGTGCCAACAGTAGTCAGCTTTTTAGTGGCACCGTGATGCATGTGGCCCCCCGGTGACCATATGCGCGGGATCCCTCCCCTCTTGCCCCATTAAATTATTTGAAAAACCGGGTCCAAATCAAAGATCTATTACCACATCCAATTACTCGTAGAGATTTCTGGGGCCTTCGGATGGGGTTGCTTGACTTGCTTCCAGGGGTAGTACAACATTGTTTCATTTATTGTATTGTAGGTTATGAGAGGATTTAGTTTCTGATAACTGGCACTTTTAGCATATGTGCTTGTAGAAGTTTGTACAATTTAGGGTCAAGACATGATGGCGTTTTGGAATTTGCAATTAGAAAAATTTCATTACTGGCAACTTCGGAAGTTTCTTGAGAGCTCAAAAATTGATATTTTATCGTGGAGTTTCTACCAAAGACTTGTCTATAAGTTACTCACATAGTCACATTACATATGCAAAACTTTAAGGCCAAAAGATTCATTGAAAAATTTACTTCAAAGTCTACCAACTGTGGGAATTTTTCCACTATTGCCAACTTTGACGGCCTTCCAAAGATTGAATTTTTTGTTTTAAAAATAAAATAAAATATATATATATTATAATAATAATAATAATAATAATAATAATAATAATAATAATAATAATAATAATTTTTATTCTTTTTGCCATAAAATTCGTGGAAAATTAACTTTTTTTATGTTGATAAATTTTTATCATATGATATGAAATAATGTATGGACTTCAGGGTGTTGCATCACCTATATTCACAGTTAGATTTCAATTTTGAATAACTTTCTTTCAATTCCATTTAGGGAGCGTTTCAAAAAAATAATGTTTTTTGACAAAAGTAAATTGCATGGCCACGTAGGGGTCAAAGTACGTAATTGCAATAATTCAAGATGAATCCAGAATCTATGTTCTCGAGGGGTCACCCATTCTACAGCTTCATTCTACAGCTTCCTAAGTATTTTTTTCCAAATATCAGTGGTACTTTTGCACGTATTTCAAATTTCAGTCCGTCCGCCAGTCCTCAATGAGTTTGCCAAACTGAAACTAAAAGGTGCACTTTCCAAGCAGAATATCTTTAGTATCTGCCATGTAAAAGTTGCTTCCTTTCTAGGCGGTACGGATACATTTTGGCAACTGAGATATTATGGTCTGCATGTTTTCCTTCATTAATAATGCATGCAATAGTCTTTTGCACTGCCGTGTGACAGTAAAATGTGGTGACGGAAACAGGTCTTCAGTTAGTATCCACAAACAATGAGTGCACGGAAGTAGTCGATCGTCTATCCAAGTTTTAGCTTACGAGTAGCATGCAAATTCAGGATAAGAATTTTCTACGATCTGAAGGTGACATCGATTAGACAATTGGATATCTAGACACACTCGCACATTCTGTTTGCAAAACACCACACTTTCTGATGCAAATGAACAGTTCACAGCAAAGTGGTACAAACAGAAAAAGACCAAGCACATGCAAGACAGAGCCGGTAAAGGATAAAGCGCACCCACGCAAGAGGAGTGGCTTTTTGTATATAGCAAATGGCTGTGCAACATTGGAGATGTACAAGAATTAGAAGAGTAGCACGAACTCTAACAGGTGACATTTACTGCTTCTGCAAGGCCAACACCTTCTGGAAAGTGGGACGCGACGAGATATCGTTCCACCACGCGCTCAAATGGGGCCGGGACGTGAACAGTTCGCTCTTGCCCGCGGCGGTCACCAGCAATTGAGCGTAAGGCAGGTGAGACAGATCTGCAATCGTGAACGAGTCTCCGGCCAAGTACTTGCTGCTCGACAACTGCGCCTCGTACACGTCCAGCACCTTCTCCAACTTCGCCACCTGCTCTGCCACCACCTTGTCGTCGCGCTCAAGCCCGAACATGGGCGTGAAGACTATCTGGAACACGATGGAGGCGGTTGGTGGGTTGAAGTTCTGGCTCTCAACCTCCCACCACTGGTTCACCTTCACGCGCTCCTCAGGCGTCTTCCCGATCAATGCCGCGCCATCGTACTTTTCCAGCAAGTATCTCACGATAGCACGCGACTCTGCACCACAGGCAAAACTCCGATCAAAAACGACAATACACATAATGCACCATAGCTACTAGGATAAAGACACAAATGATTGAGCAGTAAATCGATTGCTCTCACCAAAGATCTTAAGGTCGCCGTCCTGGAGAACTGGGATCTGTCCAAATGGCTGCACGCACACACAATCAATCGAGACAAGTCTAAGCACAATTCTCGACGAAGCCCCCACATTGTAATCAAAACCAAATATGCTGATCGGTACTCCAATGTAGTACCTGAAGCTTCAAGAACTCGAGGCCTTTGTGCTGGCCCTTCATCATATCCACAGGCTCCAACTTGTAGTCATCGACACCCAATTCAGCCAGTGTGGTGAGCACCCGCTGCGTGCAGGTGGAGAACGCAGCTCCGTGGACAATGAGCGTCATAGCGATACTGGAATAGATGGAATGCTGGAAGAATGCTTGCAAGAGAAATGGAGAATGGATTGGAAGCAGGGAACTGATGAGATTGGAGTGGAATGCAATGGCAGGATTTAAGGCTGCATTTTATGGTGGCGAGCAGATTTGAAGGCGGGCGGAGGTGAAGGGAGGTCACCGTGAAGGTTCGTGGGGCTTACGGGAATAGAAAAGGTGCTGCGCATCTAGAAAAGCGTATCTCTCTAAAGAAGCTGAGGGCTGCGTTTCGTAGATCTCACTTTTTACTACTTATGGACTTGTGACGACACTGTCTTTTATAATCCACGATCACCCTTTTATGGGCTGCTGGAAAAAATCATCATACTGTAACCTGCCGCTTCCTGCTGTAGAAGTGCTTCCTTTCTCAAAATGTCAGCTTTTATCTCATTGCTCTGAAGGTTCATTGAATCTTGTGCACTAAAATGTTTGTTTAAGTGTTAACCACGCTAATTGATGTGTACAGTAGAGTGGTCTAAAATGGGAGCACGTCCCACAATCACTACATAACGGTTGTTACTTCATGTTAAGTGGAGATTAGTGTAACATGTAATTTTAATGAATACACTATTTTGCAACTCTCTTGAGATTAGTGTTCACTTTGGGCAATCAATCAATGTCCATTGTCTTTTCTTCAAATCACCATATGCACCATTTCCAACAAACTCTTCCACTTGCAAGAAAGTGTGCATGCTCTCACGTTTAGTATTATGGTTTGACAATTAGTGTCATAACAATATGGTAAGGTGTGACAATTAGTGTTGCCATGGGCAATTAACGTTTGTAACACTAACTAACAACTCATCTGTAGCAGAAAATAGTGTTCAAAATTTGTCCAGAGTTACATAGAACAACAATTTTTTACCCATAACTTTGTGTCCTTTGATCAATTATTACAAGTATCTAATTTCATCAAATTATACTGATTCAATACTAGTGTAGGTTGGTCACTTGGTCTACTACAGTAATAAAAGTTTACAAAATATTGGTAGTTGCACGTTGATTGATTTGAAGATACAAAATTGTAGGGAAGAAAATGCCCTTCTACATAATTGCGGACACGTAATTCCGGACAAATTTTGGACTCCATTTTCTACTAGTGAATGAAGCTTTCGTAATCTCTACTCATAGGTACAAATTAGCTTCTCCAAACGAAGTACTCCTACTCTCCCCATGCACACAATTTCCATGCATTGGTAACGTCCCTGAAGATTTTCAATGCTGAAAGTTGCACCATTATTGGCGACCTTACTATAAATCTTATTTTGTCTGCTTGCTTCTATATTATCATCATCACATGTTGGTGATAATATAATGTATACCTATATGTATTTTGTACACATCAAATGTCTATATTGACGTTTTAAATAACAAGCTAACATTGAAGGGCCGTAACTTCTCCATACAAATTCTATTTTGAGTGGATTTGTTGCTTTCAATCCCAAATCAAGCTTTGTTAGCGTGGTATTTTTTTCAAATCCATTCAATATGGTAGAAATGTTTGGTATGTGTTATAATGAATGGAACTTTTGTCTTAGGGTTTTCATAAAAGAGGCATATTTTATCATTGCAAACCAAATTATATGAAATCAAAATTAGACTTTCATGAGTATTTTACATAAGTATGATATTAAGATGAACTCCAACATCTAGCTAGAATATTTTTGAACCAAAAAACTTTGATATTGGATTGAAGATATTGTTTCTACACTAAAAAACCTAAAAAAGATGAAGTTATTTATGATTCGTTTCACTTTTGTTTGTAGTTGGATTTTATCTTCAATTGTCGGAGTGAATTTGAATTGTCTAGTTTTTGTGGTAGAAATCCATACTTTAATTTGTAGTGTATGAAAGATAAGGCATCGATTTTAGTGTAAAATGTCTACTTTTGGACTATTTATGCATTGTAGATTTTAAGCAATTTTCACCACTAGGAATTTCTTTGATGATTGTTTTAGGTAGAAGGGGGGTTTCGAATTGAATGTGAACAACTTTTAGTTGGTGATGTTTTCAAAGCAATAGGGTTGTTGGTAGCATAAATGAAAAAGATGAAGATTTGTAATCATGTATTCTCACCAAATCATTACGATCTTTTTCAAACTATAAGACCTGAGCATGACTAGATTTGTTTAATTTTTTAATTTTGATTTATTTTTTAGTTAATATTTTCAAAACAAACTTTGTATCAATTATTTGGCCAATGCATCATGGACCAGACTTGCCACCTCGTTAAAAAGTCTTAAGATAGATACATTGCTAGTGACCAACTCCAATAACCTACATGTTGCGCTTATTATCCAGATTGTTCCACTTTCCACCTCCAAACTTGACTTAGTACAACATTGAGCTTTCTCAACTTTAAAAGAATTGGAACAGAAATGGATCCAACTCAGCGAGAATTCAACATAAATTGAATCACATCGAATGGATCTAATTATGTCTTGTCTTCTTTACAAGAATTTAAGAGAATTAATAATTATTTATTTATTAATTTTACAAACTCCAATCTAGTTAAAGGCCAGCGTGAATAGAGTGTTTACGTGACCTACTCTTGGATTCATATACAGAGGTCATTACATCAATGGCGAGACTACTAACCCCTCTTCACGTAAACACTATGCTAGTTCCTACCTAGCCACTAGTGCCTTAGACATACCCGACATGGTATCCTCCCAAAGGGCTCTCAGGTACCCATACAACGAGGTCCATGAACCCCACCATAGTTGGGTGGACTATGGTGGTGATTAGGAGAATTTACTTATTGGAGAATGTATAGATTAAATGATTTTGGATAGACGATGATGTTCGCAAATAGAGGACCAAAATTATCATTTTATTTTACTTTATCTCAATAGACAACCACAAAGAACTGGACATAAAATCTTTTCTTTGACATGATTGATTGCAGATGCCAAGTTGCAAAGGTCCTAGAGTATTTTCACATCCATGGGTATATGTTTTCTTCTCCCCCATTTGCAACTGATTTGCAATTATTCCTATGTCTGGAAATATTTTACTCATGAATTTTCATATGTAAAAAACCTCTTTGAAGTAAAGTAAACCTAACAGCATCACAAACTACAAATTGCATCATCTTCAAGCTAATAACGACGAAGCTAATTTTTAAAACCGTTGCTTTACTTTTGGACGTCCGTCATTGTATTCGATGCTATAGAATTTAGAACCAATTTCATCCACTGGCAATTTTGTACACAAATAGTGTACTTAACCCACAAACGTCCCCAATGTCGTTTTTCTACATTTTGGATGGAGGGCAGAAACTTTGAAGAGCAATAACGCCTTCATCCAAACTCCGTTTTGGATGAAATCACTTGGGTTGGGTCCCAAATCAAGGCTAGTGTGTATCTAGTCAGAGCCATACAATCAACTATGAATCAATGGCATGCATTTTAGTGAAGGCAACTTTTGGTCTTGGGTTTTCAGATATTAGGCATGTTTTATCATTACAAGCCAATTATGTGAAACCAAAAATGGTTTTAGATGAATTTGTTTTACGTCAACATGGTTTTTAGATGAAATCTAAACATTTTCTACTTGGAAGATTTTTGATCCAAATACTTTTGGTATCACATTTTCAATGATGTTTCCACAATGAAAAAAGTGAAAAATGGATGATTTTTGAACAACTATATCTTTTTCATCCACCGTTAGATTTCAACTTTAATTGTTTCGGATGAATAATTAGAGTCTACTCTGAGTAGTACAAATCTTGACCAAATCAAAGATGTTTCGTAGATAAGGCGTAGATTTGAGTGCATAGGGACTAGTTTTGGACTATTTTCCCTTTGTAAATTTCTGGGTAGTTTTCACCATTGCAAGGGTATTTTTTGAGCCAAGTAATTATTTTGATGATTTTTTTTTCAGAGGGGTACTATTGAGATGAAGATGGACAACTTTCTAGTTAGGGATTTTTTCATTGGAGTAGCTTTGTTGGTAGATTTTCCACTCTAAAGTGAAAATGATGAAATTTTGTAGCTTGTTTTACACACTAATATGTTATGGTCTTGCAATCTATAAGGCCTCATGACTCAAATTTTTGTCCACATGACCTACAACAAGTCTTTTACAAGTTTGTACGGTTGAGATCTAAATAGCTTATATTCATTTTCATCTATGACACTTTTTTTGAAAATGTGATTTTTGGCTAAAAATAGGTTGGGACGTTTAGGGGTTAAAGTTTGATTAAATACAATGAATTTCCCCTGTTGTCATCCCACTTAAATACTTTGACCATGCCCCTTTTGTATCTATGCTAGATATAAGATAAGGTCACTTTTCACATTTTATAGTGATTTTGGGGGCATATTAACTTGAAAATTCATTAACTCAAGATCTATCAACCCCAATTTGATTGTTGCCCGCACCTCTACAGAAATATATGCTTCCACCAACACCTCATGCGCCCCGGTTCAAATGGTGGTGCCCGAAAATCCAAGATCATAATGACACGCACAAAACAAACTATTTGCCTTATGTAAACAATTCAAAATAAATCCACCATTTTTTTCCCCACATGCACGCAAAGATGTTTATGAACTTACAAAATACCTCACAATAGCACAAGCGTCAATTTCAAATTTTTAGACTTATTCTCAAAATTGCTCCAACTAGCATAAGCTAACACCTAAACGTGGGAGCTATGAAAGCAACTACTAGGGTTTCTCCAAGCTCAAAGAGTACTAACAAGTACATAGAATCAATGCTACATTTCTTACACACTAAATGTGATACACAATAGTCCATGTAATCCCTAAACGTCCAAGAAAGCCTTGATGAAGGGGATAAGATTCATAATTTTGCCTAAGACTAAGACTTGTACTAGATGTTTTCTATACTCCAAGGTGTGTGTGTAAGTATTCAAAATCAAATTCCAAAACAGAATAAATTTACGCAAATTTTAGTTTATTAACCCTTTCATGACCAATCAACCAAATATGGTCGCTGAAGTGTGGTTATTCCATGATTGAGTAGAATCTGTGTAGTAACAGCAAAATGTTAGAGAACAACGCTAGAAGAGGAGTGTGTGGTGGATCTACTACACAAAACAACAATGCACTTGGACTCGTAATCCGCCCGGTAGAGCTGTCTATACATGGTAATGAGTATGAGATACGGTAGCTGGTTTGGAAAGAAGTGAGAAAGATTCAGGAAATACGACTGTCGAGGACACATGACACCAATTCTAAGGGTCCCTTGGGAACATGGGAACATGGGGGTACTACTCAATTGGCTCTGTCGTCAAAAGAAGAGTTGATTTCTTTTGGCAACCTTACATCGTCTATAAAAGCGTAAACGTTTGTACAACCTGAAATCCTCCCCAAAAAGAATCAACACATGTTGTTTGCACACTGATTCTACGTCAAGGCTCAGCGTCTGATGAATGTGACCATGCCTGATTTTTGAATCTGACCATATTTGCTACGATATCCCATGTATTTCTTGTACGCTACCGTATAGAAGGAACTGGGTTCTTGGTCTCTTTTTACAATTTCGGTTTCATAAATGCTCGAAATGCAATGCTCATGGTGTGGTTGGATAGATCTTCAAACTCTCTACAATATTGACCACATGTGTTTTGCCCAAATCTGGATATTCTGGTCTCTAATTCTAGTAAAAAGCTTCGAGGTCATGTATACGCTATGTACTACACTTGACTGGGAACATCATAATACTTTAGTTCATATGGTAGATCTGACCCATGTTTGGACACTAGCATGTATATGATGTTCACTACACATTTATACGGTCGGATCTTAATTTTGACCCTTCATTTGTTCGATGCACTCCAAAATACATCCAGACACCTCAAAAAAACCTCGACTTCCAAAACAGGAGTGGTCATGAAAGGGTTAAGCCCACATAGGGCAACAATTTTTCTTCTTTTTATTGTTTTCTTGAATTATATCAAAAATATGATTGTAATCATACCACTACTCAAATTTTCAAAAAATTCAATCTCAAGATCTTACCAATCTACCAAGGGTGGCGTTCAAAATCTACAAAAGCAAGCTTCAAAACCTGATACATCGAATTCTAATATTACGATCTCACAAATGGTAAAGATCCAATTGTAGAAAATTGATATGGTGTTAGTGCAAGTAGTCATCTTAAAGATCTTATGGTTGGAAATATAAAAAAATTAAATTTATTGAATCATACCTCAATTCGCACAAGGTGGGTCAAAAATTGCAATTTTTGGTTTTAACTTTTAAAGGCTCTAAACCACGCCGTGAGCCTTAAGGAGATAATAAGTAACTCCATTTAAAATGGTGAAACAAAAGCTCTATTTTGCCACCATAATTTGCACATGAAGTCAAGAACGACTCTATTCGGTAATATCAGTACTGAGACAATCTCAAAATACAGGCTCATAAACAAATTGATTAAATAAACAATTCAATGATCTTAGTATTATCAAACAAAACTGTATGAGTCACTATACACAACGTTTCACATATTAATGCCTTTAGAACTCGTTACACATTCCTATGATGACACGAGTGTGCGTGTACAAGATTTAAACTGAATTGAAGCTCTACTTCTAAAGTACAGTTGACACAACATCAAAAAGATTCGGTGATGATGTTGACGATTGGTCTTATTGGATGGATGAAAGTTGACTCGACGTTACATCCAATACTCCCACACTTCCTGTTTAAATCTCTTCATGCAAATTTAACTAGGACAATTTATCTCCCACTCATTTGTTGTAGAAAGTCGTCATTCCTATCCTAGACATGAGCTTGAGAAATGTATCATGTGTGGCAATGCCTTAGTGAACATATGTGCAGCTTGCTCCATAGTTCGTACATATTGGAAATTAACTGTTGTCGTTCAGAGAAATAATTTCTAAATGAAGAAAACCTTGATGTCGACATGCTTCGTACGTTTGTGCAGATCGGATTACGCACATTTTGGATAGCACCCTGGTTATCACTCGTTCTAATAATAGATTCTCGATGAGGTATGTTGAGACTTAATAGAGGTCTTGCAAGCCACACTCCTTCTTTAGCTACTTCACCCATTACCATAAGCTCAGCAACAGTCTGTAGAAGAATCTGATGTAGATTTTTGCTTTTGACCCGTCTATGAAATAGCTCCTATACTCAAAGTATAGACGTACCCTGTTCCGCTCAAGATTGCGATCAAGGAAATCTCCTCTGTAGTCAGCATCAGAAAAACCAATCAGTTTGAGCTCTTGTTTGCCATCAAACAGGATCCCAAGGAATATTGTACCTTTCAAATATCAAAGAGTCCTCTTCGAAGCATTTCAATGGAACAATTTTGGTTTCTCTCGGCTCGGATTACCGAAAAGGCAATATCTTGTATTGTAAGGATCATGGCGTACACGAGGCAGCCAACACATTCTCAATATGGTTCGTTGGAGTCAGGGTCTTTAAGTGTAGAATCTCACAAACGGATAAAAGTCTTGGCTGGAGTTACACTCGGATTAGCTTTTCCCATGCCATAACGACGAAGAACATCATTAAGTGATATATCGAGTCCGACGAATGAAAACAGTCTTCTCAAACTTGTTCCTTTGTACTTGAAAATCAACAAAATAATTAAACGGTCCTTCAACCACTTTAAAGGCAGTTTTGAAGTTGTTGAGTATCTTCTTGATAGCTGCATACTGTGTTGAACAGATTAACCCATCATCTGGATACATACATTCCAAGAATGGTATGTATTTTTCCCCCTAGATCCTGAAAAATATGAGCATCTGCTATGTTCGAGATAAGGTCATGATCCAATAAGAATCTTTTGAACTTTGTTTTCCATGGTCTAGCGCTTTGTTTTAGACCGTATATGCTCATCAACAACAAACATACAAGCTCCATGTTTGAATCTTCATCACTTTGTAAGTTGACACACACACACACACATATATATATATATATATATATATATATATATATATATATATATATATATATATATATATATATATATAGTTTCGTATACATCCCCATTGAACACGTAATTTGTTATAATGGGAATATTCAGATTATCAAATTGATGACAATTGAGCTCGACTCGAGCTAAACCCACATTTCTCAAAATCAGTGAATAATACCATTATAACGAATTACGTGTTATTGAGATAAGCTCTTCCGATATCTTTTGCTGCTAGTGTAGCAAACTTAATCACTGGGCTTTGTATAATCAACTCCCTTCTTTTAAGTAAATTCTGTGGCAACTATTTGTGCCATGTACTTGTCAATCGTCCCATCTGTTTTGTATTTTATCTTATAAATCCACTTACAACAGATTGATTTTCTTCCTATAAAAGAGGCAATTGCACTAGTTTCCAAGTATTATTCTCCATAAGAGATTAATATTTCGATCCATAGCTTCTTTCCATTCTGTTGCATTAAATGACTCCATGGCTTCTGTGAAGGTCTGAGGTGTAGCTAACTTGTGATGAATAGCATTTTCTTTTAAGAAATCATCAAAAACCTCAGTGCACTATTCTCCTTCATCAGATGTGAATTATCTTCTTCAAGTGATTTCCAATGTCTCGTTTGATTTCACTAGCGGTTTGCTTAAAATGTTGAATGGCTTCGTTCATGTGCTTTGCAATATGAACAAACCGTACGTAGTTGCGTCATCTTTGAGAAGTACGTAATACTGTGCACCTTTCAATGATGCCACAAACATCTTTCCAAATGAATCTCCATGAAAGAATTCTCCGGGTATTGTACATCGTTATTTTCCTATGTTGGTGCTGTAAGAAGCTTTATTCTGTTTTTCTAGGATACATCCTTGACAAAGCTTTGGAGATTTTTTTGAATAGTCAAGATTGAAATCAGAGACTATTGTTTGCTTTTATTTTCTACATTATATCAATACTCACATGCCACAGTCGACAATGCCAGGTAATAATATTGCTTGCCTTTTCTTTTACTTTGATAAACTCATTTGCTCTATTTGTAGCTAAAACTAAAGTTTCTCTTGCCAATGCCATATTAGGTGTAGATGCTCTTGTAGATGCCTTGATACTCTTTGTGATGAAGCATCTTGTAAAATAACTCTAATAGATAACTGATAGAGTTTATTCACTCGTTTGCCTTCAAGAACTACACATTTGTCTAACGTTTTGAACTTGCATGCTCGAGGACGTGTAATGAATGAAATTCCATATTTAGAAACAGTCTCTATGGAGAAAAGGTTTCTTGCTAAGTCTTGGACATAGGGGAGATCTTTCAAGATACCTTTGTAATAGACTCGAACATTGACTTCCCGCTTGATTTTAATATCACCACAACCCCCAACCTAAAGAATGAGAGAATACGATTATCAACAACACTCACGGGCCATGTTTCTTTGAAAATCTCTTTAAACATAGAAATCCATTCTTCTTTATGAGCAATTGAGCATACTAAGTATTCACATGTGAGTGAATTGTATATGCATGCATGAGATGAATGAACTATAAAAGCAAAACCACTTGAGTGACATGAATTTGAAGACTCATAGGTGAGACATTAAACAATGAATATTAGCCTCACTACTCCTTTGTAAGAACTAAGAAGTAGCAACCTTGTTAAACTTCTTATCGTTCCCTTTTGTATTCTGTTTTGTTTCTTTGCAGACCGATTTTTAAGTCCGCTGCAATTAAGATATCTTTTTCTCACTTTGAGCTCTTTGCAACGTTGTCAAACCGGGCAGGCACGCCGCTCGCCCGCCTGCCTAACTCAGCCGCCCGATTGAGCTCTCGCTCGCCCGATAGGGTCAAACGGCTGCTGACTTTTACTTTAGGTAAAAAAACAACGACGTGGCAAGGGTTTAGGTGAAGTCTAAGCCACTTCGCGGCCACATACGAGCCACGTGGAACTCCACACAAGCTTTTTACTTCAATGTTTGTTATCCACAAAAAAAAATTGACCTCCTACAATGAAAGTGGGCAGGCACGCCTGCCTATCCGGGACAACTAGTCCGCCCGGTTTGCCCGCCCGATCACCTAAACGTGCCTGGTTTGACAACCTTGGCTCTTTGATGTAATTGACAGCTTTAGGGTGAGAGTACGCTAGACTACACACGTTTTGGCAGAATTTCGGCAAAGGGAGGGTGTACCGCGAGTATCATTTGCACTCCGAGTACAGCTGCAGCAGGCGCGCCATGCGGGGCTGGCCGCGACAGTGTAGCCTCGAAGTTTGGGCTGTCAGCTTATAGCGCCAATCAGGTCCGGCATCGATTTAATGGGATGCCTTGATGGTATTAGGGGGGCTCATTAGTGTAGGTAAGTCCGGTGGCAGGGTTAGTTAATGGGTGGGTTCATGATTTAATACACCTTCGTCATTTCGTCAAGTAAGGATTTAGGATCACTGTTCGGGAAGTTTCTGACACAATCCAGTTATTATCCCCTTTCTCATAAAAGCATTCGGTAATTTTGTATGATACCTACATGATACTTGGGTGATACCCATGTGATACTTAGGTAATATTTAAATCACGAGTCTAAAAAAATCCTAAGTTTTTCAAATTGAATCGGTAATTTGACAACTTCATTTGGCTGATTTACAATTGACTGCTGGATCTCGGAGATCATTATTTAGGATGAAGATTGAAGGAAGAGTTCTTCAAAGTTTCAACTTCTCATCTAAGATATAGAAGGTAAGGTTAGGGCTCAACTAGATTTAGTAGAATTTTAAAACTTCCTAGCCTCGATAGTTGCAAACTTGGTAGCCTCGATAGTTGAAAACTTGCTAGCCTCGATAGTAAAACTGTTTAGAATATATATATGAACACTATATTGGAGGAAGATATAGGCCTCCCTTTACTCTTCTGCTCTCAAGTTCATTTATTTCTGTTATAAAGTTTGCAAGCTTTTGGATTTTTCTTTTTGTTTAGAGTTCATTGATTTCTGTTATGAAGTTTGCAAGCTTTTGGATTTTTCTTTTTGTTTAGAGTTCATTGATTTCTGTTATGAAGTTTGCAAGCTTTTGGATTTTTCTTTTTGTTATTGGTTAGTTCTTTTTCTCTTTCCATGCTTGCCTCATAGGTGGAATCAAGGTACTATGGATCCACTTCAACTCCCTTAAAGACTTAATCGTATTACAATATATTTACATGAGTCTAAAAAAATGATTATATAATTTCTTAGCTTGTTATATATCTTTGCATCATACTCCTTGAATACATAGTAATTAAATCATGAATTAATAAAATCATTAATTAATACACATTTTGATCATCTATGAACATCATAAAACCCCTAGGGTTTAGGGTTTAATAGGGTAACAAAAATCTTAAAGAATGAGAGGACTCAGTCAATATTATTAGTAAGTACTTAGAATGAATTGTACGAATTTACATAGGAATTTGTAGTCAATATTATTAGTAAGTAAGAATGAATTGTATAAATTTACATAGGAATTTGTATTGACTGTGTACTATATCATTATCATTCAAGTTGTTTTTTATGGAGTTCGTAATCATAGAAGTTGGTTTAGGGTTCTGGTTAACATACTTTACTTTTACACGATGCGTGAGCTTTGATATGTTCGTGATCAAAGGGACTTATTTTTGTTATTATTTGCTAAAAAATAGTAAGGGCTTAGTCCATTCAAGTAAGTAGGATTAAATTTCTTTTAGCACTGCCTTATTGGCAAATGCGTAAGTACTATGATTGTGTATCATAGAGTTAATTGGAATACTTCGTTACAAATGTTTAAGTACCTAATTATTGAAGGTGGTTTAGAGATTAATATTTATGAACTTTGATTATTTTGTGTGAATTAAGAATATGATTGAGATATGTAAGTAGTATGTACATGGAAAACAAAGTAAAATAGCCAAGTTACGTGATGAATTCAATTATATTACACTTCAATTTTATCCTAGTAAGATTACATAAATAGTTATTAAATCTTGGTTTTCAATCTTCATAGTATACTTAATTTATATCAACATTTTGTTTTAGATCTTGATGATCAACGCAATTCACTTAGTTCTTTTCTTTGTTATAATAGTTTCACTTTGATGGAGACTGAGTCACACATTAAATCTTGAACCCAATGTGTGTGGTTTTAATTACTATTGACATGTACAAAAAGTTCGGGCAAATTGTTTCATAGCCTGATACTAATTTTGGTTACCATACTTTACTACATCAATCGGGCCATACATTACCTAAACGCAATCATTATTTATTTTAGTCTTCGTGTTACTCATTATACATTTGATATCATTCCTATACATCACCTAAACGCAATCATTATATATTTTAGTCTTAGTGTTAAATACTCATTATAGATTTGATATCATTTTCGTATATTACCTACCTAAACGCAATCATTATTTATTTTAGTCTTAGTGTTACTCATTATAGATTTGATATGTTACATATACTCAAGCCGATTTGCACATGAAACATTTAGATAGTGTGTTACATGTAAACTTAGGGATGATTATTACCTATGTATAGCAAAATCATCTCATGCTATATAGGGTAAAAACTAGAAATCAAAGAAAATAGGAGATTGCTTACCGGCTTAGCAGGTTTAGGGGCAGGCTTCTATTTGGATGACAGGTGACCACCGGTGGAAGGAACGCGGTAACCGGTGGCAGGCAGTCGTCGTCTCGCACCTTTCACGCGACTTTGGGGGGAACGACTACAACGTGTTTTTTTGAACTGTTGCAGCTGCCGTCGTGAAAGAGAGTGAGTCCTGCAGTTTGCAGTTTCGTGATCGAGCGCATGAGGGTCTCGAGGGGAGGTTTTAGATGCTGCGGTGCTTGTCGGTTCATTTCGTACTTCAGTAGTGACCTACCTGTTTGTTTGAGCTTCGCTGCAGCTGCCGGCGTGAGAGAGAGTGAGTCCTGCAGTTAGCAATTTCGTGATTGAGCGCATGAGGGTCTCGAGGGGAGGTTTTAGAAGTTCCGGTGCAGGGGGTTTCATTTCGTACGTTAGTAGTGAACATTTGCTGAGTGGAGGGAACGAGTGACTGCCCGGTTTTCTGAACTTTGCTGTAGGTAGCGGCCTGAGTGAGAGTGAGCCATTTCGTGTTTCAGCGCAACGAGGGTCTCTAGGGGAGGTTTTAGAAGCTGGGGTGCAGGGTGGTTTGCATTTCGTGGTTTAGTATTGAAAATTTGCTGATTGGGAGGTGAAGTTCGAGAAGTTTTCTAGTCGGCTCAGATTGATTTCGAAGGTAACCTCTAACTACTTACAACTGCTCATGTGCGTGATTTGCAGGGTTTCTAGTTCTGCTAGATGATTTCAGTGTTTTCTAGTTGTTGTGGGAGATGATGAAGGCGTTCTGTGTTAGTGTGTTGTATGTTAGTGTGTCCTTTTTGAACCCGTTTGGACTGTGGAGGCTGTGCGTAGTTTGAGAGGCAGTCATGACGAGGAGCTCCGGAGTGACCCCGAGGACTGCGTCGGCGGGGACGAGGCGTGCGCAAGAGAAGGGCAAGTTGGAGGATAAGAGCAAGTCGACGGTTCTAGACGGAGTGGGGGGGGGATCAAGGTGGGGGGGAGGGGCAAGTCGCAGGAGAAGGGCAAGCTGTAGGACAAGGGCAAGAACAAGTCCCAGGAGAAGGGCAGGTCGCAAGAGAAGGGGAGAACAGCCAGCGACGACGAAGGCGACGAATACGAAGACGATGATGAAGATCCAATTGATGAAGAAGAGGACGTTGGGGTGCATGTGGGCAAAAAGCGGGGGCCGAAGCCAGGCTCCAAAAGAACGAAGCGGTCGGAGAAGGTCTTTCGCACAGTGGAGGACGTTGACGAAGAGATCGATCGGCTGAAGATACGCGATCGGGCGCTGACATGGGAGGATTTCAGGGACAAGCACGGCCTGCCCAGCACAGGAGACAATCCGAGCAGAAATGCTAAGGGTACCGTAAATGCAGCGTTGATGAAGTGGTTGTTTGGAAGGAGATACGGGCAAGACGGGCGCGCTGGCTACGGGTGGAGCGGGTGCAAGGAGAAGCGAGTGGTGGATCGGATTAAGTTCCTCCACCCCATCATTTACCAGACTGGCACGATCCCGCAGCAGATCAAGGTTCACTTCGCCGAAGGGATTGCACTCAAATTTCAGCATGGCGTCGGGAGTGTTGATTGGTGTGCCTTTGCCGCTGAGGTGAACGCGCGCCAGCGGGACCTTTACATCAACAACATGAAGAAGCTCGAGCACCTGAAGAAAGTAATTGCTTTAGGGCACGAGGTTGACGTTCGCGGGAACGAGTGGCGGAGCATTTTCGTGCCACCCGAACGAACCGACGTCAAGGAGCCGTTGCAAGTAGCGCGAACGCGAGGGCAGGGTGGAGGCGGTACTGATGTTTACACGCCTCGGTTAGCCGTGACTGGAGTAAAGGGAGAAGGAGGTCTCACTAAGTCGCACCACGGCGAGATCAGGGACTTGGACTTTCATTTGAAAGTTTCGGGATGGGGAATGGAGGTGTGCAGGAGCGACGCTGTGAAGGACCAGGGGGAGCACCTGCTCGGCTGGAAGAAGGACCACGGCCAGAAGCGGCATGGGGAGTTGCAAAGCCTGGTGACGGTTGTCGACATGGAGGTGCAAGGGTACAATTACCTGCGCGACCGAAGAGAAGAAGCTCGAGGTTGCAGAAGCCAAGGTGAAGGAGTCCGAAGCAGTGCTCAAACGATGTAGGGGAAGGCTAGAGCTAAGGCTCTTGCAAATACAGCAAATGGCGGACAATGGCGAGGATACTTCGATCGCCAAGTACAAGCTCGAGGGAATTCGGGAGGAGGTCGCTGACGAGGAAGAGAAGTGGTTGGAGGATCTCGGAGAGCTCGGGGTGAGAAAGGAGGCCGTCAGAACTGCCACGAGGATTGGCCTTGGCCTGCAGCGGCTACTCGACGCGCTGAATGTGGAACTGGCATGCCTCAGGCGTGCGAAGACCACTACCTGCATGTGGCCAAGACCGATGGTGTACCCGACGAACTTGGAGGATAGGGCGCTCACACCAGCAGCAGTAGAGATGACTAAGTGTTGTTTCTGCTTGTTGCCTTTCCCCGAATTTGACATTGTGCTGTCCAGTTGCCTTCACATGTATCACCCATTCTGCGCTGCAGTTGTGTTTAGGGACGCAGGACAATGTGTAGCAGTAGATTGTGGGGAATACCCGCATCCAAATTGGTACAACAGTTTTGGATGGGGATTTCTCCCTGATTTTACGAGATCGAGCTGTTCTCTATGGAGTTGCAGAGACCCGGTTTGCAGCGCTCCGGCATCGATCACAGCGCGCCAGGGAGCTCCTCCCGGACAACTATGGTGAGTTCTACTTACTCCTTACGTCGATTTGTATTCGCACGGCAGTACGTTGGCTATTGAAGCTCCTTTATGTTAGATTATAGCCTTAATTTGTCTGAATGTGTAGTAGCGGGATAGCCTTTGTTTGAATGTGTAGTAGCGGGATAGACTTCTTTTGTATGTGTAGTACCGGGATAGCCTTTGTCACTGTAGTAAAGAGGCCTAAGTATTGTATTTACGCAATTCTGTCCTTCTTACCGGTCAAAGTCTAGTAAGAGTATATATAAATCTTGCTTTGTCATTCAGCCAATGTTACCTTACGCAGACTGAATACTTGCGTACTACATGGGTTACATTAGTATCATCAGTTTAGTGAATGGTTATAAACTGTGTCAAAATGTTTAGTAGTAAGTGTACACATGTATCGTACTAACGGAATTCAGTCCTTGTTACCTAACACGGTTTTAATACTTTAGTAGTAGTCGTGTTACTTTATATCACCAGTTTTTGTGAACCATTATGCATAGTATCTAAATGTGTAGTACTGAGAGTAGAGAAGTATCATACTTTGCAATTCAGACGATGTTACAGAACTTATTCTCAGTACACCATTAGTACATGGCTAACAGTAGTATCTAAATAGATCATAAGTGTGAGGGCTCACAATGTAGTGTGTATAGTTTCTGAGTACCAAGAATACCGAGTTATATTACTCTTGTCGAACCTGATACTACACATACTAGCAACAGTAGTAGTCGTGTTACTTTAGTGTTATAAGTTTTTGTGAATCAGTATGCATAGTGTCTAAATGTGTAGTAGTGACAATTCAGTCGTTGTTACGTAACTTATTGTCAGTACATCATTAGTACATGGCTAACATTAGTATTTAAATGGATCACAAGTGCGAGGCGCACAATGCAGTGTGTACAGTTTGTGAGTACCAAACATACTGAATTATATAATTACTCTTTTCGATCATGATACTGCACATACTAACAATGGTACTTGAGGTACTGAATGACACAGACTTCCTACTGTGGTAGTGAAATATGTACCATGTACATGAGTGGATTGTACAAGTAAACTTACATTCCTTCGTGGCTAATTGTTTCAGTAGCACCTTCGCCCACGACCACACAGAAGGCCGCAGGTCGTGCACCCGCTCCTCCCGGCCCTGTCGTAACTCTCGACAATCTCATTTACAGCAACCACGGGGTTATGGTGACGCGCCAACAAACCCCAGGCAGATTCGAAGCTTTAGTTCAGCAGTTCTCCAGAACGACCGAGCTGAGAGGTGCCAAGGCGAAGTTGTTTGACGATGAGGAGCCCGCGAGGAACAAGCGAAAAAGAACAGAGCCTGTGAAAATAGGGAGTGCTATTGTTGATGGAGAAGTGGAGCCTGACCTGAAGAGTGACGAGGACGAGGATACGGAAGATGCCGAGGGCGACGTCAACATGCCGACTCTTCGCGACAGCTCCGGAGACACTGTGCCTGCAGGTGGCGACAGCAAGAGCAAGAGCGGTGATCAGCAAGACGATGATGATGATGACGCCGACTCCGGACAAAACAATTTCTTTGTGCAGGTACACAGTGAATCGAGAAGTCCTGCAGAGAAGACAATGACTCTTGTGGAGAAAACGCCATGCGCAGATAAGACGCCAAGCAGTGAGAAGACTCCGTCACTTGGGTTGCCCGCAATATCACCGAACACGAGGCCCACAACGAGGTCCACTGCCTCACCGAAGGAGTTGCCCAATGTGACACCGAACATGTCGCCCCCAACGAAGTCCTCTGCCTCACCAAAGTCTGTGGCTTGGAGAGATCTTATCGCAACACCAAGTCCGGAGAAAGGTGAGGAACTATCTTCTTCCTTGAATTCAGAACACAATTAATACTTTTCTGACTTGCGGTTTTAAATTTTGATGAATTCTGAATTGCGGTTGTGAATTTTGAAGGCGGGACGTCAAGCAGAGGCGGCACAGGAAGTCCACAGCCTTTGAAAACGACGCCACGGACTATAATTGTGCATGCTCTGAGGGCGTCATCAAGTGGCAATCGGGTGGAATGCGTGGGGGTCCCTATCCGGCCTATCGATCTGTTCAAAGTTTCACCTGCCCGGATCGATGCCCACGCGGTTGGAGTGACGAGTGCGCTTGAAGGGGAGAACAACATTGCTGATGAGGGCGAAATTGAAAACGCCGATGCCATTTCCACGGAGACGGTGCCAGTCTCAGAGGAGGCCGAAGCAGAGCAGGAAGCAGTAGCCGAGGCAGAGTCCGCGCCAGGAGAGACTGCGCCCGCGCCCGCGCGAGCGCCAGAAGAGGCCGCGTCTACGCCAGCGCCAGAGGAGGCCGCGCCTGCACCAGCGCCGCAGGAGGCCGCGCCCGAGCCAGCGCCACAGGAGGCCGCGCCCGCGCCAACAACACGACAGGCGGCGCCAGCGCCACGGGAGGTCGCGCAGCGCCCCGCCACAATCGGCCGCACCAGCGTCACCGCCACGCGAGGCCGCGCCCGGCACGGGAGGCCGCGCCCGCGCCGCCACGCGAGGCCGCGCCCGCCACAGGAGGCCGCGCCCGCGCCTCCGCCACACGGGAGCCCGCGCCTCCGCCCACGGGAGCCCGCGCTCCGCCGCCACGGAAGCCGCGCCCGCCCATTCGGGAGCCCGCGCCCGCGCTCCGCCACGGGAGCCCGCGCCGCGCTCTCCGCCACGGGAGCCCGCGCCCGCGCCTCCGCCACGGGAGCCCGCGCCCGCGCCTCCGCCACGGGAGCCCGCGCCAGCCATTCGGGAGGCCGCGCCGGCGCCATCGCCAGGACAGGCCGCGCCGACGCCATTACAAGTCGGCGGGGCTGAGGCCGCGCCAGCAACCGAGGCCGCGCCATCGCCAACAACGGCCGCGCCAGCTCAACAAGAGGTCGCGCTAGGAGAGGCTGTGAAGAAGACGAGGTCGCTGCTCGAGGTTGAAGGCTCCTGCTCCGTGCCGGGGACTGAAGGACCACGTTTGAAGCGCGCAAGAGGACCTGACGTGGAGTCCCCATCGCCTCCTAAGAACTCGCGGAGGAATAGCGGGGACAATAAGAAGCGCAGGGTGAGTGCCACCAAAACGAAGAAGGGGAAGAGCTCTGGGCCGGGTCGAGGGCGAAGGTCGTAGCGTGGGTGGGAGTAGAGTCCAGGGCTGTTTGAAGGGAATGGGCTTGCTAGAGTTAAGCCCGGTGATGTATACTTGTTTTGATTATACATGTTTTGCGTCAATATCGGTGTCAGTGTCGTGAATTTCATTCAAATTCTAAATCTTAACTTTGCTTACTAAAAGGTGGGGCTGTTGGGGTGTGGAACCCTACAGGACTCCGACAATTACATGATTGAAGATCTGTCTAGGGGCGTAGAGCCCATCGCAATTCCGGTTGTGTCTGCAGATGTACCTTTTCCGAGTTTCCGGTATATCAATTCGAGCGCGGTTTATGATCGAGCAATCGTCGTCAATGCTTTGTCTACCCTGGACGTTGGGTCGTACTGTGATTGCCCAGGGGGAGATTGCTTGACGAACCTTGAGTGTACGTGTTCTGGAGCAAGGGGCGATCGGTTTGCCTATACAGTCGGGGGAGTCCTGCGCAATGTGTTTTTGCAAAGGCTCATACGGGAGGCGTCTGACTCTACAAAAGTCAACAATTCATGCACTTGCATGCATGTAGCTAAAGGCATCGAGGCAGTTCTAAGCTGTTCGCAGCATAGGCCTCCAACCTTTATTAGTGAGTGCAATGTTAAGTGTGGATGTCACAGGTCGTGTGGCAATCGTGTGGTACAGCGGGGAATGACGTACCGTGTGGAGATATTTCACACAGGCGGTGCCGGGTGGGGAGTGCGTACGAAGGACTACATTCCGCGTGGTGGGTTTGTGTTTGAGATGACAGGTGAAATTCTGACCAACGCAGAGCAGATTGTTCGGAACAAAGAATGCAAAGATGGGCCAGCATATGCCGTTCAAATTGACGCTGACTGGGCTGCGGAGCAAGTACTGGATGACGACAGGGCACTTTGTATCGATGCAAGCCGATTTGGGAATGTAGCTCGCTTTGTAAACCATAGGTATGCTGTGAAACTCTAAAGTGGCCAAGGTTTAAGATTCTTAGTAAATGCAATGGGTTTTTTGCAATTGTAGCAACCAAAGCTTCAAGACATCAATCAATCACACTATGTTCCTTGAATGTGACTGCAGGTGCCAAGACGGTAACCTAATCAATGTTCCGGTGATAGTAGGGAGGTTGGACCGAAGCTTCTACCGGGTTGCCTTCTTCACAACGCGAGAAGTGCATCCGTACGAGGAGCTTACATGGGATTACGGGATCGATTTCTTGCAGGAGGATTCGGAGTTGCCGGTGTTTGCTTGTAAGTGTGGAAGTGAATACTGTAGGGATAGCAGGAGGAAGTGATCCCGATTTCTCCACTTAGTATGTTATGCACAAATCGTACACACTAGGTTCATTTTGAAGTACTTATTTTATGCAGAAAGTGTACACACAATTAACATTCGGAAGTATGCTTAGTATAATTTTTCAGAGATATGTGTAATCCGGACGTAGTTCACATGGTACATTTTGTACACACATCAGACATTATTAGTAGACATGCTTATGTAGCATGACTACAACACTTATTTTATGCACAAATGGTACACACTATTTTTATTTTATGCACAAATTGTACACACTATTTTTATTTTATGCACAAATTATACACACTATTTTTATTTTATGCAGAAATTGTACACACTATGTAGCATGTTTACAACACTTATGTAAGCTAGGGGTGTGAATTCCCTACTGTGCACATTATACAGTATTTGTTCCATAACTGCCTCACCAATGCAGATTCAATCGAATTCTATTCCATCGGGCCTTTCTCCAGGACCTCACCTTCCTGCAAATTTAGTGCTAATGTACTTTACCTCGTGTTTCATTTTTCACATCATTTTGTGGAATTCTGTGCAACCCTAGGGGGTGAACTTCGGTACTTGACCATCAGAGGCCTTATTCTGGAGAACAAGACATGCTGGTTTTTTAAGCAAAGGGCCGGTTTCAATCAAGAGTACGAAGACCATTGAGAGTTTAGACATCACAATTGCGGTCTCAGTCAAGAGGTCTCAGTCAAGAAGTTAAGATACAAGGTATAATGTGCGTAGCAGAAACAAGTACTAAAAGTTACAAACTCAGTAGTATTAATGTATCCGAAGTACTGGTCTGAATGATACAAACTCAATTGTATTAATATAACAACCTCAGTAGTATACAATGCGTACTATCCATGTATCTAAAGTACTGGTGTTAATGAAACACAAGTACTTCTATGTAGGATTAAAAGCCCACCAATCCCTTACAGCATCCTCACATGCAACTTTTGACTCCGCACTTATCATGTATACACGGTCGCCCTTAACTCTATGTGCTGCAAGCTGCATCTGGAACTTATAATGCCGAACCAGATGAGCATCAATATGTGCATCTACAGCCTTACCACAGAAAAGATATGTTCTATCACCCGTACCATTCTTCTGGTAATATTTGGCCCGAATGACATGATCTCCAGGACTGAAGACACCTCCCCAAGGACAAGTGACAGGCTCCTGTAAAATAAACTTTGGTTGAAGGCACTGCAAAATGTAGAACGTCTGCTCTTCCGGATTATCGCGCTCGGCCGGAATCATGAAGTTGTCTCCTATCTCCACCAAGTCACCAAGCTCCTCCAATACTCCATCAGGAATCCATGTGGCCTCATTGTCCAACTCAGCCACTTGTTCTGCTAATGCTTTGCTCGAGAATGGATGAAGACGCTCCAACTTCCAATTCTGCACATGGGAAGCATTTTCACAATTAAGCCAGTTACCATCAACACAATGGACGCAGAAACATGACAATTCACGTGTTCGAAGAAGAGTAGGGTCAGTCATAGAAAATCCCATGATGGAATGTAGTGCCTTCGACCCATGCAGTGTACGGCACTTCACTCTAGAATTCCTGTGATCAACATCTTCTTCTCCTACATTCCAGAACACACGTGAGATATGGTTTAGGGGGTGTGAGAGGATGTATCCACCCGATCAGAGTATTTCTCCCTAAGAAATAGTACAACTTCAGCGGCGTTTTGTAGAGGCCTGTCAGGATTCAAGATCTGTTCCTGCCTTAGTGCCCTCTTGATGACAGCACCTGCACCATCCCACTCCCCCTTCCCATGCGCTGACTCAAAATAGTTCCACCTCATCCGGCACCCCCCAGTGAGCATTGGATACCGACTCACAAAGTACATCGCCGTAGCGCACTTAAACTGAGAGCTGCATCCATCACTATATACCCAATGCTCCTCTATGTCAATACCAGCTTCTCGGATCAAATCCCAGTGCAATAACAAACAATGTTGTACAAATGCTGAGTCATGGGATTTATCATCAGAAATGTAGTAGTGGGTTTGTACAACTATTTCATCCCCTTCCTTCCACATAGTGATATGCACGAGAATGGTAACACTACTGCTGAAATAATACATTGACTGCACTTCGTTCTGTATAGCAAATGTATAGTTCTCAGCAAAGTCAATGTGGGAGACAAGTACTCCCTCAGGGATGTTCTTCATCATGAGTTGGCACTGCTCATCTTGCCATCTAGCTCTGAAGTTGTGACTGACAAATGTCGTGACAGTATCCTCCATGTACGCCAAGAACTCGGACACTACCGTTTCCTTGAATGCTTCCTGAAGCCGCTTTTTTGGCAACCCAGTGTCGGCATGGACCCCCACCTGAGTCATCTCAAAGCACTTCCACTTCAAGATGAAGGTGTTAGTTTCACATTTCTCATTTGGGCAAATGTTGAACTTCTTAAAACCACATTCTGCACATTTACCCATTAAACACTCCAACCTGTGGTACCTATCATACTCCCCTTTAGGGCACACGCACGCTTCCCACATATCTGTTATACGCTTGTACACAGAATTGTGAGCCTGACATCCAACCTCTGTCCCATCACCTAAACAAACTACGCAATTACAAGCACAATTACTAGAGGAATGAAAGCCCCTCAATTTATCCCGAAGAGTGAGTAAACCAGTCTTCATCAAATCCATTTCAACGTGGTAGATGCAGCAGCATGTTTTCCTCTCCTTTAGCTTCTTAACCCACCACGGTTTCAAGCGCTCAAACGCTCTGCGACGCACGTTACACTCAGGATGCGCCTCTGCAAATCTTAAGAAGAAATCAGACTGTCCACAAAAACAGTCAACAAAGTGCAATATGTTAGTTTAATTCCATCCATTCTGTACACGGAGTACATCGATGTACATAATGCAAATATCTCCACGCCTGCCCGCATACGATTTGTACTATTCACGGTAGACATGACGATAATAGTGTACAACAAGAACCGACAATACAATTTTAGGTACTTAATGTGATACAAAACGTAATGAACGTATCATTTCCAAAGCACAGTACCAGCTTCTGATATGGAAATACCTAGAAACAATACAACCCACGCCAAAACTGTAACATGTTTACAAGGGTATAGTTACATGCGCAACAGTAATGTACTCCGAGGACACTGACTACAATAAGTAGGACTACTCCGACAGCTTCGACTACAAATAAATACCTACAATCGATACAACCAACGCGAAAACTGTAATATGGGTACAAGAGTATAGTTACACATGCCACAGAAATGTACTCCGACAACGCTGACTACAATAAGTAGGACTACTCCGACTGCTTCGACTACAAATAAGTACCTACAAACGATACAACCAACGCAAAAACTGTAAGATAAATACAAGAGTATAGTTACACATGCAACAGAAATGTACTCCGACAACGCCGATTACAACAAGTACGACTTGTCCGACGGCTTCAACTACAAAGAAATACCTAGAATCGATACAACCCACGCCAAAATTGTAAGATGAATACAACAGTATAGTTACACGGGCAAGATTAATGTACTCCGACGACGCTGACTACAACAACTACGACGTGTCCGACGGCTTCAACTACAAAGGAATTCCTAGAAAAGATACAACCCACGCCAAAACTGTAAGTTGAATACACTAGTATAGTTACACATGCAACAGTACTGTACTCCTAGGACGCTGACGACACCAACTACGACTTTTCCCAGGGCTTCGACTAAAAAGACTCATGCGAATAAATATGTAGAGTACAACAACTACCATAGTGTTAAAGTGAATACAAGATAGACACCTCGATCGGAAGTAATACCCTAATTTACAGGAAGTACCATGACTAAGCCCAAGTAGATTACATAATACAAAGACTAAGTGGAGCAGTAGGAAAATTATGAGGTACCCATAACCACAGAAGCAAACGAGATACCGCAGTAAACATGAATTGCTACAAACTACTGAACCTAAAGTTTGAAGTACTCTTACTCCTCAAAGACAGCCGACTAAGAACTCTCACAAGTCCCTCATAAGTACAGAAACTGTCATGGTACAAATTCAGGAAGAAGACAAAGTACCTGCGTCTCACACAAGTAGTGAGTAGGGTGCGGTGGTAACCAATCGTTTCGCCCGACCCTGTGTCTAACAATGTCCTTCTTGTTTGGTGAAACCTTCGTTTGCGTAGTCCACCACGAAAGCACGCAGTCTTTCACGTACTCAGAGAAGCCTTCCCTCTTCTGTCGGGATAAACGAAGTTTTGATACGCCCGGTAACGCTCCATCAACTCCTTCCACCCTCCTTTTGTACGCGGAAGCAACGCTGCGTGTGCTTGTCAAACCAAGCACCCTGGATAAAGCACTGACATCCCTAAAACCGCCGGTCGACACTGCTGCGTCCAACAGCGCAGATTTCCTCGCTAAATAATTGTTCGAGTTTGCGACTTTCACTAAACCTAACTCATGCTTGAAGCTCTCTATGAACGCATCTCTAGCTTTTGCTTGGCGGGAGGATAATAACACTGGCAACAACGGAACAAGCATAGCATTACCAAGAACCCTCTCCATAACTCCTCTACGCCCTTCTAGATTTAGGCAGCCGCCCAACTCCTTCACAATCAATTCACAAATGCGTAAGGCTACTCTATTACTCTCCCGAACTGTAAGTGATGGTGTTTCAATCTCATCGAGTTCTCCATCGATTTCTTCTACACTCTCCGATACCAACGCACTGCAGCAGCCCACTCTCTCCCTATCACGTAATCTCTCGTCGCTCTCTTCTCTCGCGCAGCCGGCTAACATCAATTGCCTTTGTCTCTCCCGCTCAACTTCCAGCTCCTCTATCTCCCTAAACCGTTGTTGAGGACCCGGACGAGTAAGACCCTCCCTCACCCGACGAGTTTTGCGGTGTTCCCCATACCACATGACTGACGTTTACAGCATTGCCATGGAAACCGATTACAACCTCACGAAGCAAAAAAACATGAAGCGTGACCGAAGCGCAGCAATAGCCACTGGAGCAACGGCTTCGAATCGCAAACACAATTGTCTGCTGCCGACCACGTTCGGCGGCCGAGAAGACAATAATGAATGGCGGTAGTGGATGTAGCCGCCCGTATGAGCTGTCGGACTCCACGACCGCCAAATCAATCACATCATCAATGTGCCACGTAAGCGATTGTCCCCGTACTCGTGTTACTCATGTTACTCTTGTTGTACTTGAATGCGCCCCCTTATAAAATAGTATTTAAACAAATCAGCTTGTTTTGAATTTTTGGTTGCGTACCATTGCTTAGTAGGTTTAATAGCCTCGGAAAATGCTCCTAAACCAGCACAAATGTGAGAACATCATTTAGAAATCGTTTGCAAAGTATTTCAATTTTGCAACTGGCATATCCTCCACACATTCAATTCCGCCAGAAATTTTATTGTACTTTCTAAATGAGTGGCAGCTTATGAATCTAAAGGTTGGTACTAAATCTTCTAATTACTTGTAGAAAAGCCCAAACGTAGTACTTTTGTCTTTTCTTTTGACAGTGACATTCAGACTAAATTATAGAAAAGTACTAAATACTCAAACATATTAGAGGATTTTTCCAAGTTTAATAGATGTCATATCATTATCGCGAGTTTATACAATGGCATATGAAAGCAATTTTGTAATTTACGCCTCTAAGGTATGGCGAATTTGCGATTGAAATTGAGGAGTACAGGTTCTCCCAACTTGTGACCGTCAAAGATACACAGTCTAGTGTACTCTCACCCTTTAAGATGTTGTTACTTTCGAGATATTGTCATCGGTCCCTTGAGATTGAGTGACAAATGCTTTGTCTCCACAATCATCTTGACCTCCTTACGATCGACGTTGTGCCTCATATCTTAACAACCTCTCCTCTAGTTAATAAACAGTCTAATTCTAGGTGATACATTAGACTACGCACATACAATAGATACAATATTATTAAAACTCGGTCTAAGGCTCCAAATCTGAATCTTTGATAAAAGCATCTTCTCATCAAAAGGATGATGCAAATCTTTAAGAACCCTCGTCATACTCTCAATATTAGGTAAGTGTGATGAAATGTTGTCACTCTTAGACATCTTGTAGTCATAGAATTTTCCTTGTAATTGAAAAAATATTCTCAACTATGCGTTTAAGATGTATCTCACACAGTTTCTCCCACATGTCCGAAGTTGTAAGCTTCCTAAAGACTTTCGGAGTAACACAAGAGCTTCCTTGGAGTTGCGTTCTTCTCTTCCTACATATCGATTTGAATCTGTATATTTATATTGAGATAAGTCTCCAAAAGATCACTATGTACACAATTTTGGTAAGCGCTCCTCTCCTAAGACAACTTTGAGAATATTTTTAGCCTCAAAAACTATCTCCATATGATATTTCCACAAGAAAAAGTTCTCTCCATCAAAGTGTTAATTCCAAACTTCTTCAGTTTCTCCATGGTCTTGACTCTTGAGACAGGTGTAGAAGAAATTTATAGGAATGAAAAAGTAAGGAAAAAAAGAACAAACTAAACTAATCAGTTGAAATTATGTGGTCGATCTAATAAGAGCAGCAGGTCACAAACAATGGTGGGAGTGCCATAACCTATTGAATTTTACATACTTACACTCTACCTAGGCTCTCACACACAAAACTCAAGTATCCAGAAGTCAAAAACAAGGGCTCACCAACAAATCAATGAAACACTCAAACAAGTGATCCATTAATCTAAATATTATAATTATTTTTTTTGTATGAATCACTATACACAACGTTTCACATAATGCCTTCAGAATGCTCTCGTTAACTCATTTCTACGCTGACACCACCGTTTGCTTACAAGATTTAAATTGATCAAAAATCTACTCCTAAAGTACGTTTGACACAACATCGAGAAGATTCGGTGATGATATTGATGATTAGTCGTCTTGAATGCATGAAAGTTGACTGGTCGTCACATCAATAGGTATTACGGAATAAACACAGACATTTCAGATGGTCATGAGTTTCGTACAAAATGTCACCTCACTTGAAGAGGAGAATTGCCAAAAATGTGAATCACAAACATATCAAACATGGGTCACCACCATCATTTGAATATCGAATACGACCCATGTCAACCACTTTATAGAGTTATTCAGATTCGTGGAATTACAATTAAACATGGTCGAATTCTGTACTACAGAGACCGTATCTCTTACTTACACCTTCTGGCTACCGACACTGCCGCACCATCCTCATCTCACTTCAAGAGATTGAAGAATTATCAAGAGATATGTATCACACATATATACAAAGTAGAGAACATGGGTCACCATCATTATTTGAACACCGCGTACAACAAAACCACTGTAAAACGTTGATCAGCTTCGTGGATAAATTACAAACATAATCTGATTCTGTACTTCAGACACCGACTTCCTCTTACTTACACACCTTCTGGCTACCGACACCGCCACCACATCCGCTACCCACCTCAATGTACTTGCACGGCCATGTAGTAGAGTGGTATCTACACACTATGAACTTCAATCTTTCCGCTCACAGATTTACACGAGCAAGACGATGCCCAGCTTCACCAGATCCACGACCGTCAGTTTCACGCCCAAGAACAGCACCGTCAGCAGCTTCGTCTTCTCATCTTCCACGCAATCCAGCGCGACGTGGTACACGTCCCCGATCAGCGTCGCCTTCGACAAGTCGATCACCACGCGTACCTTGGCCACCTTCACTCCCAGGATCTCCAAGTCCACGTACACCAAGTTGCCCACCACCACTGTCGCTGTCACGGGCGTCAGCACTGTCGTCGTCTTGGCAGGGCACAGCTGGCCCGTGGCACCGAGGCCGACATACACCCTGATGTCGTGGTAGCACAGATTGAGGTTGACTTTGATATTTAAGTTCACTTTCAGCTTCACACCCAAGTCCAGCTTCCTGGAGCCTGACTCCACGGCTGTGGCGTCCGCAGCCACGCAGAACGCCGCCATCACCAGACCCAGCAGAGCCAGAGTTCTCATCGACGCCGCCATGACTCACGAGCGCTTCGCAAAGTGATCGAGCTAGAAAGGCTGGTACGTGCAAGCAGGAAGCGGGAGAGCGAGTGAGATGATGATTTGACTCGGGTGAGTGCAGCTGGCTTTATACTCGCTGGAGCAGATATTCTGCCTTTTGAATATTGTCAGGCGAGCAGGGACGCCTCACCTCGCTACTCGCAGCAACAGTAACCGGGAGATGTCGTGTCCATGCATCCTTGAGTCAATGGATGCATGAGCACGATAAACAATCCATCAGCAAGTTGTGTGAATTAACTGTGGTCAATGTGGTCGCCGACTCTAAACAATGAACATGTCTGAGAATGTATGAGTAGGGTTTCGTGGCGGTCACAATTCCCCGGCCCCTAGATTTCGTGGCTTGCCATGAATGGGACATGAAATAATGGTGCAATGCAAGTGAAACAAGTGTGCTCATCATCATCGTTGACGAGTTCACGTACTAAAATCAGCACTATCTCGTGTCAGAAATCGATGCAACAATCATGTGATGAAGCAGCGGTCAACTCTTGCCAGACAGCATTCCCAGGGGAGAAGTTAGAACGCAGAATATCCTAATCGATATGTAAAACACTAAAACCCCGTACAGAAATAGTATCAACCATATTCTGCTATCGGGTCAAGCATCATTTGAGGAGACGGATCAGGTTGCACATGTTTCACCCAGAATTAAAGTACAGAAAGGACGAGGGCTCTGACTAACTTTACGTTATTTTTCTCAGATCAGTTGATGTAATAGTCAATGTATTACTGGAAGTGTCTTGCAGTTGGTCCATAACAGAGCCAGACACAATATCAAACTTGTATTACAATCATGCTGCCTGATAAATATTCTCTAAGAAGGCCGCCTGTTGTAGTGAAATATGGTGGACATTTACACTCATTGAAGAATGTAGCGTCGTTTGCATCTGGTAGAATTGAAGCCTCTTGTAATGTGCTTGTGGTCACTACTGAGCTAGTGTCAATCATGTATTGAGGTGCTCCATGTACCTATTTGAGCGGACCAATGGGCGGAGGTGTAACATTGAAATGCTTGTCACAGTGCTCCCGTGTGTGAAAGTTGCTTCAACTTCTCTCTGTTGTAGCTTTGTCACATCTTTACCCCGGAGAAGGGATTTGCAAGGTGCACCATGAACCATGAACCAACAACGAGTGAAGGTGTCGAGCTCGGCACATGCAACACAATCCGTGTTTGTAGTCGACCTTCGATTGCATGGCTTTTGCATTTTTCGTCGTAGCGTCACACATGTCATGTCACAAGCGGGTTTGACTTCCTCATTTGTGCGACAGTGGTCATCGATATCCGAGCTTAACATTCTTGTCCATTATGCGTCCATGCACGATAGATCTCTTTGGAATGTCAACGTAAAAAGATATTATAATCATACACTCTAGAGTTCTTCAGTTTCCGACATCTCAGTCATGGCTTTCTGTAAGGTGGCGGTCTAAGGTTGAGTGTCCTAAAAGCACCAACTTAAGAGATCTGACCTATTTTTAGCACTAGTAAATTCAAAATAAAATTATGACCACATTCGAAATAGGTTTTTGAGGTATGCTGCAAAAATTTGCAGCATGTAATTCGGATTTGTGAATTTTATACCAAATTCCAAAGTGCTAAGTAAGATTTGACCCAATTGCGTTATATACAAATGAGGTACATGTCCATTTTCACAATCTACAATTGAGGTACAATGCGCTTTTAGGTCCCCTGGCGCTTTTAGGTGAATTTAAGAAGATTTTGTGCATTTAAATGATTATGGGCAAAATTTGAAAATGAACGAGCACATATCCACATTTTGGACAATTTTGGGCGCATTTTGAAGAGTGTTTTCTCCAATGTATGAGGAATTTTGAAGCTCTTAAGGACTTTTTGAAAAGGTATGAATGTATGATACAAATTTTTTACTTGCAAAAGGTTTCAACTTCATACGAACCAAATTAGGCAGCCAAAGGCTGACAAAACCTTCATTGCCCAGAATATGGTCTTAGTCGACTTAAGGGGTTACCGCAATTCATTACGTTCTTCTGGTGAGAAACTGCTCATGGAATTCCATTATCATGAAATCTCCTCAATTTATCGAACATGGTGTTTTCTAAATACTCTACATGGTGACTCATTCCTATTACAATTTCGGTCTTAACCCTTAAACGTCAGAGCATGCCCCTCGGGCTTGGTTTCCAGTGTATTTTCAGAGGGGCTTGACATTTAAGGGTTAACTCAAGAGTAAAACTTGTATCACTCAAAATTTCTTTCATAATTGATGAAGTGCCAGACTAACCAAAATGACTAGACTGTAACCTTACAATAATGAAACTTTCACTTGTCATTATCGATCACTTAAAGCTCATAAATTATTGGAGCCACAGAGTACCGCCCTCGTCCTTTCTGAGTTAAGGACAACCTGATCAGACAGATCAAATATGCTTGAACCCTGGAAGCCGAATAATCCACAAATTAGGGCTTGACAATATTTCTGTACCAGATTTTACATAATTATCGAATACGATAAACTGCATTCTTACCCCCTGGAGATCCTGTCTGACAAGAGTTGACCGCCGATTTATCTCATGATTGTTGCATCGATTTCCGACACGATAAAATTCAGAATTTATCACGCGATCGAAGAACCCGGCTTCGAAGGTGATCAGCACACTTGTATCGATTGCATGGCATCAGACCATTCATGGCAAGCCACGGGAATCTACAACGAGATTGTGACCGCCACAACACCCTACGCATACATTCCCGGTCATGTTCATTGCTTAGAGCCGCCAACAACATCGACGACAGGTAGTCTGCACACCTTGCATTTCGATTCAGGGATGCATGACACGGCATCTTCCGAGTACCTGTTGCTTCGTAGCGTGGGACACTTCGGTCATTGCTGCCTTGAGGTGTTTTCACTGAGGCTAAAGAGTTGGATAGTTACCCACCTGCGATTACAAAGCCAGCTGCATCGCTCAAAGCGAATCATCTTCTCACTCACTCTTCCGCTTCCTGCTTGCACAAGCCTTCCTAGCTCGATCAGTCTGCGAAGCACTCGTGAGTCATGGCGGCGTCGATGAGAACTCTGGCTCTGCTGGGTCTGGTGATGGCGGCGTTCTTCGTGGCTGCGGACGCCACAGCCGTGGAGTCAGGCTCCAGGAAGCTGGACTTGGGTGTGAAGCTGAAAGTGAACTTAAATATCAAAGTCAACCTCAATCTGTGCTACCACGACATCAGGGTGTATGTTGGCCTCGGTGCCACGGGCCAGCTGTGCCCTGCCAAGACCACGACAGTGCTGACGCCCGTGACAGCGACAGTGGTGGTGGGCAACTTGGTGTACGTGGACTTGGAGATCCTCGGAGTGAAGGTGGCCAAGGTACGCGTGGTGATCGACTTGTCGAAGGCGACGCTGATCGGGGACGTGTACCACGTCGCGCTGGATTGCGTGGAAGATGAGAAGACGAAGCTGCTGACGGTGCTGTTCTTGGGCGTGAAACTGACGGTCGTGGATCTGGTGAAGCTGGGCATCGTCTTGCTCGTGTAAATCTGTGAGCGGAAAGATTGAAGTTCATAGTGTGTAGATACCACTCTACTACATTGCCGTGCAAGCACATTGTGGTCGGGAGCGGATGTAGTGGCAGTGTCGGTAGCCAGAAGGTGTGTGTAAGTACGAGGAAGTCGGTCTATGTAGTACAGAACCAGATCACATTTGTAAATCCGCGAATCTGCATAATTTATGAATCTGTTGTGTTGTTTACGGTGTTCAGATGATGCCTGGCGGTGATCCATGTTTAATAATTATGTTTGTGATACACATCTTTTAACAAATCTCCTCTTGAACTGGGGTGACACTTGGTAGGAAAGTCATGACCATCTGACATGGCTATTTGTTTATTGGGTAATGTCATCACTTTGGTAAATGAGGTAAACTGGTCTACCTTTAGATTTTTATTAGATCACAATTAATTTCCCGTCCAAACTTATGACATGATGTACGTCAATTTCAAACATGTTTTATGTTTCATACACTACACTTTAAACTTGGAGTTCAACGTGGAGAGACCGTGAGCTGCTACACACAGTACACAGTGAAGAATAGTTCTACTGTAAAATTTCTCTATCATTTGATATATAATATTAGTGATTGAATCTAGTTATACGTTCATTATTAGGAGGGGAACAATGAGATACTTGTTAAAATGTACAATTATACGTGACGATTGCACTAAGTTTTTTTCTTTTTAATTTTTAAGCAATATGGTGCAACAGTTGTGTGGCATGTGCTTGTCACTGAAAATTATCTCCGCGGTTATGGAGGAGGAAGCTACCTCTCTAGATTTCAAGGCGTAAGTAAGTGGCTTACACCGACTAGTCTAGAGTCAAGTTGGGTGGAACTGCAAAACTAAATGGCGGTGTTATTGGTATACTGTGCAGAGTCTCCCGCAGGTATGTGTCTTTGTGACACACGGCCGGAAATCCGGAATTCAGCTACGGGCGGACTGTGTGCCTTCCATGGTGATGAAGTCACTGTACGTCTGTACATAGTATTCTTTGGTTTGTGACAAAACCCAAACCTAATTCTCTTTACTTTTGTATACGTCACCGTGTCTGACATATTTGCAACCACTTGTACTTGAAGGCCTTTTTGAAAAAGTATAGGTTGAATTTTTATACTCTAGAAAAAATTGTTAGCTTATCGATAATCAGGGTTGTCATGATGGGCTAGCTTCCGGTCCGCCTACTTGTCCGATACGCCCGTCGGTAGAGGCCAACATCCACCCGATAGTTAGTAAATAATGTAAAACATTCGCGACATAGTTAGTCCCAAGTGAAAGATCATCAATGTGGTTGCCACATTGACTCGGCATTGGCGCAAGGTGGATGCCACGTGGAAGAAGGACAAGGGTACAAGAGCGCACGGGTTGCTACGTAGGCAATGTACAATTTAGTGTGGATTTAGGCATTTAGCATATTTAATACAATTTTGTATTTTTGTATGGTTGAACGCTAATGAAATACTTTTTCTCTTAATTATGTTTGTTTGACCAATATTACATGAATGGTATGTGGCTTTATTCAATGAACATGCATGCTTTATGGATGTTTCTTGGTGCATATATATTTATTGGGCCAACATTAAATACTAATATTTTTCTTTGTTGTGCATATTGATTGGATTTTACTTGAAAGTTGATAGAAGCATGCAGTTTTAGAAGTTTAAGTGTTTAGATCTCATTTATCTTATTATATACGATTTCAATCACCATCAGATGTGTAAATGGGCATTTTGAATCATGTCCCAACCCTTATAACACGTAATTCGTTATAATGGGAATATATACGGAAAACGGTAATTCTAAACACCACCATCAGGCTAAATTTGAGTCGACATCAAGCTAAATATATTACCAAATAAGCAACCTTTATCAATATTGAGAAGTCTATTCTCAATATACATTACAAGTTTTATCAATATAAAAGACTATTCTCAAAATAGAAAGAAAGTTATTCAAAAGACGTCGAAGCAAGAAGAGGAGTTTCTGAAGGAGAGTAATTTATTGATGGTAAAATCCCATAAAACAGTTTATTGGTGTAATTGTAGACCTCCAGAAGTAAAGCCTAGGAACATCTAGACAGCACTACGCTGACGTGCATCACCAAAAGCGTCATTTCTATCACGCTTCCCAACAACTCGGCGATGGTCCGCTCCTGAGGACATTCCCACATGAGCGGCTATAGTCTGCAAAGGATCATTTAGCTTGACTGGTGCTAAATCACAATGGAATTCAAGATCTCTGGAATGAGCTAGGGTGTCATTAATCCCGGCCAAAGGGCCCGCCGTCATAATTGGGTTGTGATCACTTGTGGCTGCCATGATCCGATTACGTTGAATGACATGACTATCAACAACACCATCCTCGTCATCATCCATGACCTCCTTGGTATAGTCCACAGCGGATGCGTCGTCTGGAGCGGGAAATATGTACCGCCCTCTCTGCAACTCCGAGAGTGTCCTGGAGCCCTCACTATTGAAAGAGGGATCGACAATCAAGACGGACAAATAGGGGGGATGTCATCTGATGAGGCAATATGTCGCTGGCCGGTAATAACCTGAATATCATATAAACAAACACTAAATTTGTCAAAGAAATTCGCATGGTAAGTCATTAAAACTCTTAGAAGTGACAATTCTCAAATTCATGAACGGGAGGATGAGAGAGGGTCCAATATCACATTACAAACCAAGCATTGCAATTTAGCTCTAGTCGAGCTATTAGCACAGAGAATTCAAACCAATACCATAAGTGAAGGTAATCACGGCAATGTTTTCCCATTGACCGGGAGCTGGTTCCACACATAGGGCAGATTCCGGGACATGATGCCGTAAACCTCGAAGTCCTTGGACAGGTCATTATGCGAGGGTCTACTACTCATAATTTGACGGAAGTTCTCGGGACCTCTCAAATGTACAGCAAAACATAACTCGTGGATTAATTTCAAGGGGTCTGTGTCCGAAAATGGACCCGGATGTGAATGGACCCAAGGGTCGGGAAATAGAGTGTTCATTGGAGGAACAGCCATACAAGCGGCAGGGTTGCTGTCGACCATAATAAAGTTGTTGGCATTGAAATTAGTTCCCTTTCTAGTGAAGAGACGTCGTCGCGGATATTTTAGGAGGATGGGATTAGTCGTGCCAGGGTACATGGCCTTCGAGTAATTCTTCAACAAGAGTCCATCGCAGGAGTCAGAGGCCAAGATGACTTGCGGAACGGCAGCGGACCTAGAGAATAGGAAAGAGCAAAGACCTTGGACGACCTCGGGCTGCAGGGTACTCCAAACGTGGATGTGGCAGAAACGGTTTAACACATTGAGGAACGGTGTAAGCCCTGGACGACAGTATACGACCATACCAGAAACTACGCTGGGAATAGTGGAGGAAAGTACAGCCGGGTGTATGGGGTCCGGAAAGATAAGGTACTGAGGGGGCGCCTGGGACATAGGGGTAGTAGAACAGAGGACCCCGTTCAACTCCAGCACCACATACAACCACTTGGGCATGGACTGCTGTCGATTGAGAGATGGCACAGGCGCTAACGGTTGACCGAGGGAGGTAGGGAAATCCCTGCGTGAAGATTTTGATAATCGAGCCTGCAAGTGACGATTACAGACGATATTAAAACAAAAGTGTTACCTTGCGAAATGCTGAAGCATGCAAATGACTGCTCGCACTGATTGAGGACTGGACCGCCACACCGACTCTCAGCACAAGGTGCTCGGTGGGGGTTCTGGTGGCAATCGGACGGATTATGGTACTCAAAGGCGCGGCCTGATAGAGAAATGACGATGTTTAGCCCCGAGTGGTGATGAGAAGGACGCTGACGCGGCCCATACGAAAAATGACATAGAAAAAAAGTCTTCCATTTTATTGAATGATGTGTATATATGGTAAAATTTACAATAAGTCACATCATCCAATAATTTGAAGACTAACTGCTGGACCTACTCGCCGCCTTGAATGCCGGACTCCTGTAAAACAAGGAGCGCCGGCTTTAAGATTACTACATAGATAAAACAAAACACAAGCACGGAAACAGTATGAGCAAGTGCCCACCATCCAGTCAAACACGCAATCATAAGCAACCATGCACTGCCATTTAGCTCGAGCCGAGCTAAATGACCTATACGAAAATGAAGAAAGTAGCTCACCTTGGGGTTCGACGCTGGTGTCGAGACTGATTCGTTGTGCGCGGATCGACGGGGGCTGCCGGAACCAAACACCTCTTGCTCCACGCCTTCCTGCAACTCCTGAGCACCCCCAAGCGCCTCTTGCAAGGAGTTTGCACCCTCCGCGACAAGAGTCGGGGAGGCCGAGGTAGCGCCGTCACCTACGTCGTCATCTCCTCGGCTCGTGGCCACGACCGTAGTCGACGGAGTCGTTCCGGTCGTCCGGCGCTTGAAGCGGATGTTGGCCATCATCCTCTGTTGCAATCGCAAGATTGGCCTCGGGAAGAGATGCCTCCTGGAAGGGTTGCTTACGGTCGGCGTTGTCCTGCTGTGCGGGTGAATTGGCAGCAGGAATGCGGGCAGGGACCGGAGGATGAGGGGTGCCGAGCCGTCTGGTGGGACTTGAAGCGTGGGAGTGGGACACCCGAGATAGCCGCAGGAGGCTGATTAACGGGGTTGCGGGAGGCAAGGGGGACAGGCGCCATAAGATGACTCATCTGTGCAATATGAGTCATCATATGCCTCATCTCGCTCAGAACTGTGGTTTGGGAGCTTAAGACAGAGGACTCCAACCTGTCCACTTTGGCATTGAGGGCAGCTTGATCAGCCTGCCTCTGCTCCTCCAACCTAGCAAGATCTTCAAGCCTTTGTGCCTCCCGTCTTGCATTCTCTGCTTGCTCCTCAGCTCGTTTGGCGGCCCTCTTATCCTCCTTCTCCTTCTCCTTGAGTGCCCGTTTGGCTTCCTTCGAAAGTGGTGGAGGAGGAAGGTTTGTTTCCACCTTCACTCGCGGTTGTGAAGGTACACCCTTCTCCTGCGGACCGAGAGGTACTAGCGGATCATCCTCCTCAGTAGGCTTAGGGGAATCAGGCTCCTCAGAGAAGTCGAAGAAGCTACACTCAACGAGATCATCCGGGTCGTCCGCGTGACTATTCCAAACTCCCCTTCTCAGCAAAGGAAGGTATCTCCCGCTAGCAAGTGCTGTAGCACGCGTTGAATCCCCAGCAGCCGCTGGAGTTGGCGATGGTTGACTTTCGGGTGCCGAGGCCGGTGCACCACTATCGAGTGCTGGTGACGGTGTTCGATCCGGCGCGGCGTGGACATCATCACCCAACGCGTGAACATCTTTACCCAACTCCATGGGCTCGATTTCGATACTGTGGTCCCCGCCTGACGCATCGTTGTCCTGATCACTGCCATTCCCGGCGTCCTCTTTGTCATCAGAACTATCAGAGGTAGTCTGATCTCTAGGCATCCTCTCTTGCCCAGGCACGACTTCGTCTTCCGTGTCCGACCCAAAGACTTGATGATAGCCGTCGTCAGCAGCCTTGGTGCGAGTCTCCCGACAAGCAGCGTCAAAATCATAGCCTTCGTCGTCGCTGAGTGTATCAGGGAGGCCAGTCTCGGCAAGGAGCTCGTCGCGGAGAGAGGGAGCATTTAGCTCGGCTCGAGCTAAATCTCCCCCCGTCGATTGCAATTGACAACGGTTCACCGGAGGTTGGGCAATTTCATCGTCAGCATGTGACAGATTCGCCAAAAGGTTCCTCTGAACTGAACTGATGACGATTGGCTCAACGCCCGCAAGGAGAGAGGAGGTGCGCCCACCCCTAGTGCCCCTGGTTGACCATCCACGAGAACGAACAGCGCGACCTGATGATGTCGCAGCAGAAGGACCACCACGTCCAGCAAACGGCTCAGCATCACGACCACGAACAGCAGACGACGGCTCTCGAACACGACTCACAACAGCAAACGAAGACCCACCACCACGAGCACGACCAGCAGACAAAACATCACCTCGGCCAGCACGACCAGCAGACAAAGGTTCACTACCACGAGCACGACCAGCAGACAAAGCATCACCTCGGCCAGCACGACCAGCAGACGAAGCTTCACCACCACGAGAACGACCAGCTGACGAAGGCTCTCCACCACGAGCACCACCAGACCGTCGAATAAACCCAGGCTCAGAATCAGACCCAGGCTTCGGTCCATGAACCCATGCTACATTCACGTAAGCGTCCACACAAAAGTCGTTCGGATCAAGGTTACAATTTGCGTCGAACACAGCGACGTACTTCTCCAAATCATCCTTGTCCTCGTAGACTATGTGTGTTTGAAGATCTAGCATCTGTCAAATGAAAGCAAAAGAGTAAGTAAAAGAAGCCAATTCAGAAATAAAGCAAGCAGGAATTTAGCTCGAGCCGAGCTAAACGGACATGGAAGGCAACAAAATAGAACATGAAAAACAGCAAACTTCGGCATTTTTAGGTCGATTCGAGCTAAAAGCAAGGTTGTCATATCGGGCGTGTTGAGGCAATCGGGCGGACAAAACGGACGTACGAGTTGTGCCGGACGGACGGGCGTGCCCGCCCACCTTGTTTGAAGGGGGCGTGTAATTTTTTCATGGGTAAGAAACTTTGCAGTAAAAAGCCACGTAGGATGTGACGTGTAAGTCCATCGTGGCGTCGGGGCGGGTGAAATCGTGCCATGGCGAGTGAACTTTTGTTAGGGCGAGTGAACTTTTGAGAGGGCGGGTGAACTTTTGAGGGGGCGGGTTACATTGGTGGCGGGGGAGGGGGGGCAGGGGGGGGTAGGGCGGGGGAGGGGGGGTAGGGCGGGGGAGGGGGGGTTAGGGGGGGTAAAGGGGGGGGTAAGGGGGGTTAGGGGGGGTAAGGGGGGTTAGGGGGGGTAAGGGGGTAAGGTGGGTTAGGGGGGAGGGGTAAGGGGGGAGTAAGGGGGGTTGATGCGTTTTCATTTATTTTTTTTTTTAATTTTTTCTTGAATTTTTCTTTCGAGAATTTTTTTAAATAGAAATATCGAAGTATTTACAAATTGATTCATGCATAGAGTGAGTGGTATTAGGCAAGGTATGCATATGAGCGGTTGGAAGAGTGAGGAGGGGTGGGAATAAGTAAATATGTGCACCCAAATCAAAACAATGTAATTAAATATGTCATAGGACTAAGTACACATGCATCGAATAAGAGAAATTGCCTTATTTTTCATACATAAGGCGAATGTAATGTAGTAAAAAGTAGAAAGCATGAATAATAATATGATATAATATAATTCATAGTGAATAACGATACAACGTAGATATAAGGAAATTATATATATTCTCACAACACATAATCTGAACTTCTCTATTTTTTTTTTCTTTTTCAATAAACTTATGCACTATAATAGGCTAATAATAGTGTCTAATAAAGGACTACAATAATGATGAGAAGTTCTAAAATACCCAAATAGATAATATAAGTCCGTTCTACTTATTAAAACGATTTGATCGCCGCACCCTTTTAGTGGATGTACCCTCCATGTTGGGATCTCGGATAAGGTCTTGGAAAACAACGTCATCATCATCGGGCGCCTCATCGCACTGTGGGTTACCATCATCGTCGTCGTCGTCGTTGTTGCCACGTTCAATATCATTGTCGTCGTCGCTACCACTTGAAGAACAAGTAGACTCATTGCGAAGAAGGGCTATTTTTTCGCCGTATAGATTTTCCTCAAGTCTAATAACCTTGTGTCTCTTTGCTCTGGGACACTCCCCATCCGAATTCACCGGCGGTCCTCTAGGAACAACAAAAGCTGGTGTTGATGAAGTGCGACCAGGAACATATGTGTCCACGAATGGTTCAATTACCGTGTTTGGGTTCCTCCCCCCTATTCCTAATGAACAACGCCCGCTTGGCACGGAAGACAAGACATCGCCAACATTCTCGTCCCCTCCATCTACGATGTATGCGCAATGCCTCTAGGCCGTATCCATTTTGTAGTGGATGTTGAGCCTCCAAACCCTCCGCGGTCTATGTTTCCGCTAGGAGTGTTAGTTCCCCCACGTCCTCTAGCTCCGTTTCTTCCACGTGCTTGGTGGTATTGTCCCATTGGATGATGGATAGCTGGCATAGGGATAATAGGAGGCCTCCCACGGGACCCATCAGATTGGGAAGCTCTTCCACTAGCATTTGTTGCTCCTCCACTAGTATTTGGTGTAGGTGTATTTAGCCCAGAGACTGTTCTAGCGACCGGAATATCCGCGTGCATAGGGTCAACATCATCGGTGAATTCGAATGCATCGTGAATCCTACTGATATTCGGATCAAGACATTGGGGCGCAACAACGGGTGTAATAGTTCTCCCAATCCCTCCCAATCTTGATGCATTTGGGCTATTTCCCACTTCTCGCGGGGCCACATCTTCAAAACGATCCACAATTGTTGTATAGGTATTGGGAGTTCCAATAGTACCAATTGTGCCATCTTCTCCCTCGTTCTGCTCATTATCCTCATTGTTTCCGAAAGAGGGGTGGTTGTAGTTAACATCATGAGCGGGTATGGTTTGATTTGCTTCACGATCTAGCCCATGATCTGAATCTTCGTTTTCCGAATCCAATACTGTAATCCGCGCTTGATTGATGCCGACATTAGGGCGATTGTCTGGCGATGGAATGCGACGAGTAGGACTTGTACTCCATGCTCCAGCACCCCAACGGATTGGCTCTTGGTCATCGTCCATTGCATCGTCTTCACCGTAATATTCCCTACTCTCCCCTAGAAGGTCCGCACCTTCAGCCCAGAGATCTGGATTTTGTCGGTACTCTCTACCTTCCCAATTGGCTTCCATGTCACTATCGTCCTCTTCTTCTAGGAACTCTCGGTTGGGCTCATCTACCGGAACTGGGCCGAGGGCATCTGGGTCTGAATCCTCTGAGTTGGCATTGTCTTCATACCAGCGAAGTGGTTCGGGCCCTGGTCTTTTCTGTAATACACGGCCATTGGTATAGATATACACTAATGTCTCTGCCTTTTCTGGGCCTAACCGATTTCGGCTCTTATTGTGCACAAATGAGTAAGCACTCCAATTACGCTCACATGAACTAGCTGAACATGTGAGAGACAATATGCGTACCGCTATTTTGGAAAGGTACTGATCTCCAATCCTATACCACCATTGATGGGGGAGCATGTTCATTGCACGGATGTCGAAGGCAATGTCGGGGCTATATGGCCCTGTACCTTCGTCATACTCTTGTAATTCGGATATGACGTCTTCATACTTCACACCCACCACGTCTTTTAATTTCTGAATTACACGATATAGCGCACGGAGGGCTACGCCATCTTGCTTTAGCGCTGCATTCTCCTTGAGATATGGATTCAAGAGGGCAGCTGCGTAGTGAAGATCCGTAAAACACATGGCCCTCCTCGCTTTGAATGAATCCTCCAATATTGTTGCAATATCTGGTCGGACGCTAAATGGTGGATCCCTGAATGAAGTCACATGTTGATGCAATCCTTGTAGTATGAGCCATGCCTTACCCATTGCGGGTTCTCGGCCATCAAACACGCGTAATGCTTTCAAAACCTCCTGCGTCATGTAAATGAAATTCTTGCACCGCTGCCAGAAGGCCCCATCCTCAATGGTGCGCACGATATTGCGCCAGCGGTGGGCGCCCGCTCCCCTCCCATCCCCGTCCCTCAAGGTATTGGTATAGTTTCAACTCGGGGATGGTCTTTCAGTGCCTCTAGGACAGGCTTGAGTTTGACGAGTCGGTCCATCATCAACATATTGCATGCAAAGCGCGTCTCCCCCGGCACCAGGATTGAGAGTTTAGGACTCAATTCACGAAATGTTGCCATTGTTGCATGATGGTTCCTAATATAATGGCACAACTTTCTTGCCCTCTCGATAAGGTCCTTGAAGATGTCGATTTTTGCCCAATCTTCCAATAGGAGATCCAAAGCATGAGCCATGCATCCTTGCGAGAAAATCCATGGATACTCCTCGATGATACATTTCATTGCTCCAAGCATGTTTGCAGCGTTATCCGTACACACTGCAAATCACATTCTTAGGTCCCACCTTCTCAATGAATACTTTGAGTTTGTTTGCTATATACGTCGCAGATTTTTTGTGCGCCGGTGGTGTCAATGCTTCCTAGAAATACATCTCCGGTGGGCACGTCATCATCACATTCATGAGGGGCCTACGATTAACATCGTCCCAACCATCGGTGCATATGGACACCCCATACGCGGATTTTGCAAATCCGATTCTTGACTCAATCTCCTTCTCGACTCGCAATCGGGCTTTGGGTTCTATGAGATTAGTCCTGAATTGGTGATAAGATGGAGGAACATAGTCAAACCTCGCCTTGGAAGTTGCTAAAACCGCTTCAATAAAAAACGGGTTCCGGCCACGTTGAATGGGATATTTGCGTTATAGAAACAATTTGCCACTTTTCATCCAATTCTCTTCTCTTCGCGGTGTTCAAAGATTCCTCCATGCTACGTTGGCGCATCGCTACGGACCTCGTAGAATTTGATGCGCCTCGGGTAGGCCGACATGGAGTTTGGATTCTCACGTCCCTCTACCACGCACGCATCCCGGCCTCCTCTGTGAGGACTTCCACCCCTCACTCCAACCCCTGTGTTTGTATCAACACCTACATGGCATGAAGAACCACTAGGAATTCCGTTGGAGGCACCATGTGTAGTAGAATCTCCACCGTACATGTCTTCATCACTCATTCTGGCGGGAACTATGCCCCCACAATTTGCAAACCTGCTGCGAACACGATGCGGTACAAGGGAACACACACTCTTCTCGGATTTCGGCATGTAGCCTAGGTGCATGAATGCTCGAATTCGTTTGTAGGTGAATGTTGTGTTGCAAAAAACACAAGTAATGTTCCCATCATCATGAAATTCATACCACGAATTCCACTCTCTTGTTGTCCTCCGTTGGCTTCCCATCGCATTCGAGCCTAAAGGATGAAGGTTCTAGTGGCCAATTTGGTATATCATGTAAACCCTCTTAATAATTTTTTGCTCTATTCTCTTGCCTGAACCAATTTTGACATTACCTCCGCTGTCAGCTAGCGCTGGTTGCCATCGTTGTAGAAAAAAAAATTGAAAACCTCCTCCCAATGTGCTGAAACGCCCTTCCCCAATCCTCAATCCAACCCTCACGAAGATAAGTGGATCTTGAGAGCTAGGAGGGGCGGGTTACAAATGAGAAGTTCGCCCCTTATATAGTGGTTGTACTCCATGGTACATGGATGGGAAGATGGGGATTTCAATGGGGGTAGGGCCGTAGGGGCGGGTTACGGGGGCGCGGAAGGGGGCGGGAGTAGGGGGGGAAGGGAAGGGGGGCGGGGGGGGGGGCGGGGCGAGGCGAGAGGGAAGGGAAGGGGGGGGGGGGGGGGGAAGGGGCGGGTGGGGCGGGTGGGGCGGGTGAGGGGGGTGAGGGGGCGGGTGAGGGGGAGAGGGGGTAGAGGGAGGGATAAGGGGGGGTAGGGGGTAGGGGAAAGGGGAGGTAGGGGGATGGATAGGTTATAGGGGGTAGGGGAGGGATAGAGGGGGGGAGTAGAGGGGGAGGGATAGGGGGGGTAGAAGGGGGTAGAGGGAGGGATAAGGGGGTAGGGGGTAGGGGAAAGGGGGGTAGGGGGTAGGGGGATGGATAGGTTATAGGGGGGTAGGGGGAGGGATAGAGAGGGGGGGTAGAGGGAGGGATAGGGGGGTAGAGGGGAGGGATAGGGGGGGGTAGAGGGAGGGATAGGGGGGTAGAGGGAGGGATAAAGGGGGTAGAGGGAGGGATAATGGGGGGTAGAGGGAGGGATAATGGGGGGTAGGGGGGGGGGGAGGGGGGGGAAGGGGAGGGGGAAAGGGGGTGGGAGGTGGGAGGTGGGAGGTGGGATAGGAGAGGGAGTAAGGACACGTGCTGCGTTTTTTAAATGTTGTTTAAATTTTTTAATTTTTTAAATAAAATGTTATTTGAAGAAGAATGAATTAAACATAATACCACCCACCAAGACATTCTCGTAGTCCTAATATAAATTGTGATCGTAAAATCAAATATATGATTAAACCATTAGGATGATAAATTTATTTGTAATATAGTATTGGGAAGAAGAATGAAATAAACATAATACCACCCACTAGTACATTCTTTAGTCCTAATATAAATTGTGATCGTAAAATCAAATATATGATTAAACCATTAGGATGATAAATTTATTTGTAATATAGTATTGGGAAGAAGAATGAAATAAACATAATACCACCCACAAAGACATTCTTTAGTCCTAATATAAATTGTGAACGTAAAATCAAATATATGATTAAACCATTAGGATGATAAATTTATTTGTAATATAGTATTGGGAAGAAGAATGAAATAAACATAATACCACCCACTAGTACATTCTTTAGTCCTAATATAAATTGTGATCGTAAAATCAAATATATGATTAAACCATTAGGATGATAAATTTATTTGTAATATAGTATTGGGAAGAAGAATGAAATAAACATAATACCACCCACCAGTACATTCTTTAGTCCTAATATAAATTGTGAACGTAAAATCAAATATATGATTAAACCATTAGGATGATAAATTTATTTGTAATATAGCATTGGGAAGAAGAATGAATTAAACATAATAGAAGGTGGGATTGGAGAAAAATAGCACACATTTTAAGAATATCATTTTTTTTGGGACGTGGTAGCTCGACTTTGAAATAGAGGGGGGAATTGGTTTGTAGTGGGGCAATCTTGAATAAGAGAGGAAATACGGAAACTTCATTTCTCTCTTTCCTTGGATCCCCCCTTGGCTCCTTCTTCCACCTACCGGGTATTTTTAAAGTAATGAAGTCCAAACATTCCTCACTAAAGCCCGGATTTGGACTTTCCGGATATAGTGGGGGAATGTTTGACTTTTCTACGATTGTATTGAGTATGCCTTCCCTTCCCTCCTCTTCTTTCCCCTCACCCCCTCATCCTCACCCCCGCATCCTCACCCCCTCACACCACCCCCTCACCCCACCACCCCCTCACCCCACCCCCCGCTCACCCCACCCCCTCACCCCACCCCCCTCACCCCACCCCCTCATCCTCACCCCCTCACACTCACTCCCTCATTCCCCTTACCATCTCCGCCCCCCCCCCCCTCGGTACCCGCCCTACCCCCCATGGTACCCGCCCTATCCCCCATGGTACCCGCCCTATCCCCCATGGTACCCGCCCTACCCCCATGGTACCCGCCCTACCCCCATGGTACCCGCACCTCCCCGTAATCCGCCCCCCTCCCCGTAACCCGCCTCCTCCTCTCTCACCCACCCCACGTAGTTTTTGAAAAAAATTTGCCTTCTCTCTCACCAATCTTGTGTTTTGCAAACAAGCATCATTAATGGGATAAACAAATCCAAACATTCCCTCAATAAAGCCGGGATTTGGAGTATCCCGGATATAGTGAGGGAATGTTTGGATTTCCAATGATTGGATTGACCATCATTCCACTCCTCTTCCACTTCCTCCCCTTCTCTCCTCTTCCCTCCCCACTCCTCCCTTTCTTCTTTTCTCCTCCCCCCTCACCCGCCCCCTCATCCTCACCCGCCCCCTCATCCTCACCCCCCCCCTCACACCACCCCCCCCCTCACCCCACCCCACCCCCCCCTCATCCTCACCCCCTCACACTCACTCCCCTCATTCCCCCTTACCATCTCCGTCCTACCCCCCCCCTTGGTACCCGCCCTACCCCCCCTTGGTACCCGCCCCTACCCCCATGGTACCCGCACCTCCCCCTTATCCGCCCCTCCCCCCGTAACCCGCCCCTCCTCTCTCACCCACCCCACGTAGTTTTTGAAAAAAATTTGCCTTCTCTCTCACCAATCTTGTGTTTTGCAAACAAGCATCATTAATGGGATAAACAAATCCAAACATTCCCTCATTAAAGCCGGGATTTGGATTATCCCGGATATAGTGAGGAATGTTTGGATTTCCAATGATTGGATTGACCATCATTCCACTCCTCTTCCACTTCCTCCCCTTCTCTCCTCTTCCCTCCCCACTCCTCCCTTTCTTCTTTTCTCCTCCCCTCTCCACCCCCTTACCCACCCCCCTAACCCTCACCCTCCTCACTTCCCCTCTCCCCCCCCTCACTTTGGATTGACATCCGCTACCGGTATGTTTATTTTTTTATTGTCCTATCATGTTTATAAGAAATTTATTAATTATTACAAGATTTAAAATAATTTTTTTCTCCCACTTAACTATTTATCAAGCTAACCATACAATGACACCATGATAATTAGCATTCACATGATCATATGATTATAAACACATGCATAGAGTGTGCCAACAAGTTTGCAAAAGAAAAGCATATGTATTTCAGAGTGTTTAACGATATAGAAAAAGAGAAGTATATCTTGGTTGCTACATTAGAAAATCGACAATTAGTTCTCGTCCATTCGCCGCATCGCTTTGGGCCGGCGTCGGCATCATTCGTACCCTCCGGCAAATCTTCACCCCCGCCCAATCGAAGTCTACGAACTGCTGATCGAGTCCTCCTCGCAGGCCCGTCTTCTTCAAGAATACCCCTCAGGAATTGCGATTGTTGCATGGCTCGAAGCATGCGTCCGGTTTGGGGACTATGTTGTTCCATCAGAAAATCAATGCTTCGGTGGTGTAAAAGGTCTGCCCAGTCGGATTCATCCGTTGCCCAATTCATCTCGTAATCGCGGTCGGAACGCTCTTCCGACGAATACATCATTCCATCGGACTTCCATTTTAGCCCTTCTGGATGAATCCCAAATCGAAACTCCTTGTGCGCTTTGTCCCAATACCCGTTGTAAACCTGGTAGAAGAAGTTTCGCTTGCCATTGGCATTTGAGACATTTGATGGAATTAAATGATGGCAGGCCCTCGTAATTGCCTCCGGATCCCTTTCCCAGCCGAATTCCAGGGCGGCCAACTGCTTCTCTATAGAAGTTAGAGACAATTTCCAACTCCATACCAAGTCTTCTCCCCATTTCCCTTTGTGTTTAGGGGCATTGGTTTCATTATACTCCCAATGCGGTGGCATGTAATCCTCTAATCCAAAAAGATTGTACAAGCGCTCGTGGAAGGGAGATTTACATAGCGGACATCGTCGTCGAACAACCATGAAGCCAATCAGGCAAATCGGATGAAACACGTGGCGGCAAGTGCCTACGCAAAATCCTCCTTCAGGTCCAAATGGGTTGCAACACATCGCACAATTTTCACCATCCGTCACGAACGTTGCTGGTGTTGGCCACAATTTGGCTGCTTTCTTGATGTCCATCGTGTTTTCAAAATCCCACTCGCACTGGGCCCAGTCAATTGTTCCATCCGGTTTTTTTGGCAATTCGTCCGGAAACATCTCGTCTACAATTGCCCATGATGTCAAACCAAATACCCGCTCTTGGTTATGATCCTTCCATGTCCTATCGATCTTCCTCAACTCCTCAGCTATTTGGTCACCCTTGGCGACGGATAAAATGCATGTCAACTTCCACTGGTAGTATTGCTCAGCCATCTGATTCATTCGACTCTTCAAGACCTCATTATCTCGTCGAACATCTACCAAATCAACTTCAAGGGGTGTTGCAGACAAGCCTAATACCTCATTATCTGGTCGAACATCTACCAAATCAACTTCAAGGGGTGTTGCAGGCGAGCCTAATCCTTCGTTGAAATCTGCATTATCGAATGCCAAGGAGTCAAGCACACTTCCTATGACCAATCCGTTCGGACTAGTTAATGTACTAGGTCGTGTTTGTGATGTAGAAGCCCCCTTCCCTTTTGCCATGGCCCCCTCAAGCTCCATGATACGTCTTTGCTTGGATGAGATTTCGTCGCTAGCTCTCCGCATGTCCTCTTTTAGCCGTTGATTCTCTTCCTTCAAGCGTTGATTTTTCGCCATCAATTTTTGAATCGGCCTTCTCTTGTATCAAAATGCTCCATCTCGACAGACAAATCTACCGGTGGAATTTCATCCGCACGCCCCACCACAACAACCTCCACTTCTTGGGGTTCAATGTTTCCCCCAACTGCATGAACCATCTCCACATCTACTATGTTGGGAAGTAGCTGCACCGGAACTGGTTGTCTTACTTGGGCCAATGAAGCCATGGGCATAGGCTCTAATGATCGAGCTAGCCTCTTTCGCTTATTCCTTTCCATCGTTTTGCGTCGAGGTAAAACTATCTCGTGGGAGCCATCGGAGTCGGAATCAAGCGGGGAGTCAGACATATGGTTATGGGGGTCTATTTCCGTAGGTCTGTCGGCTGTGGGAAACCACCCAGGATCCTCTACTGCCCAAGTTCCAAAGCCAGGGAAACCATTTTGTACTCGTGGTGCTCGAGCCTTGCCTTCTAAACCCTTCACAGTAGACCAATCGAACCTCTTCTTTAAAATGATCTCCACATGAACGCCGCGCACTAAATATAACCCGACCTGGTTCTTGTTTGGTAACTTCGTGGTGTAAAGGAGTTGGTAAATTTGAAGACATCGGGAAAGGAACTCCGGGTTGGTGCAGTAGCGCAAATTGGCCTTGTTGCTTCTCAAGTGTAAAACATGGCGTTCAGGCTGGAAGGATTTGTCGATGTGGCACCACTCAATGTATTGCTTTGCATGGTCAAAATCCCATGGGTCAGCTACATCTTTGCCACGAATGCCAATTTTAACGGATTATTTAACACATGAAGACGGGCCCATTCTTTGCTGTTTTCCTTGTCGCACTCGTTCTTTGTCTTTTTCTTTCTTGCGGATCGCACTGGTGTCGCCATCGTTGTAGAAAAAATTTGAAAATCTCCTCCAAATGTGCTCAAACGCCCTTCCCGATCCCCAATCCAACCCTCACAAAGAGAAGTGGATCTTGAGAGCTAGAAAGGGCGGGTTACAATGGGGAGTCCGCCTCTTATATAGTGGTTGGACCCCCCCGCAACCCGACCTAGCACCAAGCAGGCGGATTCCCAAAGCGGGGCGGGGCAGGGCGGGAAGGGGGGGCAAGGGGGGAGGGGAGGGGGGGGCGGGGGGGGGGGGTAGGGGGGGGGCGGGGGGGGGGGGGCGGGGGAGGGGGGGAGGGGGTAGGGGGGGGGGCGGGGGGGGGGGGAGGGGGGGGGGGGGGAGGGAGGGGGGGGGGAGGGAGGGGGGGGGGGGGAAGGGGAGGGTTAGGGGTTGGGGGGGGGTTAGGGGTTGGGGGTTGGGGGGGTTAGGGGTTGGGGTTGGGGGTTTAGAGGGGTAAGGGGGGTTTTTTTTTTTTTTAATTTTTTTAAAATTTTTTTTTTAAAGATTTTTTAAAATATTTTTAGGGGCGGGGGGGGGGGGAGGTTAGGGGCGGGAGTAGAGGGGGTAGGGGCAAGGTAGAGGGGTTAGGAGAGGGGTTAAGGGGTAAGGGGGGGGTTAGGGGGTTAGCGGCGTTCTTTATTTTATTTTTTTTAAATTTTTTACTTTTTTTTTTCTTTTTGTTTAATTTTTTAAAAAATATTTTTTTGATTTTCTAAATATTTTTTTTCGTGGTATTTACAAACCGATTCATGCATAGGTTGAGTGGTATTTGGCAAGGTATGGAACCAATAAATATGTGCACCCAACTCAAAACAATGCAATTAAATATGTCATACGAAGATGTACAAATGCATCGAATAAGAGAAGTTGCTGCGTATATTATATGTATGTGCACAATTGGAAGTACATATAGTATTGTAATTATCCATGCAATCCTTCTACATACAATAGGCACACGCTAACTTTGGGGACCGCTAAACTAAATAGCTGAAGTACGGAAACAACACATGGGCATGGTCCAATTAAATGGATACTTTTCCAAGGCCTCTTTAACATCGGACACGGTCAACCTTTTGGACACATCCGGGTCTCCGGAGGCCTTTAATTTGAACGTGAGGTACTCGTGATTCATGGCGCGGTCTATGCGGTGTGGCAAAAGTACTTCATATCGTACTCTTCTTGCCAAATGTGTTGCGCTAACCACCCGGCGGAGAATGCATCGTTTCGCCTTGGAATATATGTGTTTGCATTCCATAACCTCAAGGGGATTGTCGAAACGCGTGGACCATACAAAAACCATAATTCCGGTGCCACCCATTTCCGCCATTTGCGTTCTTCATCCAACTTCTCTTGCTTCGCAAATCCATACTTGGATGGCGCTTGTTCCACCACTCGACTTGAAATCCCCCAATCACAAAGCCCGATGTAAACCGTATCCGGTTTCCAATCATCGAAATGCAATAGAACATTGGTTGGAGTAATGTCGTTGTGGAGATAATTGTGTTCATGACACTTTTCCACAATGACAAGCAACGACAATGCCAAGTCAAGTCGTCGTTTACGGAATGTTACAACCCAACGTAGTTGTCTATCGGATAACCCTGAGTTTCGCTCTTTTGGAATGTCGTCGTATTCCAAGTGATTTGGGATTTTTTTGATTGATATGGATGTCAAAATCTTTGAAGCTACCTCCGTTCCACCATAGCGAAAATCCATCCATTGTTTTAGGATGCAAGTACGATAGTCTGATGATTCCAAGGTGCTTTACTGGACATCCACCCGCCTCATTTACGATTGCCATCCGCTTCTCCCTCTCGTTCTTCACGTTCGTCAATTGTTTACGCGCGAATGGAATCCAACTAGGAATATGTTGAAGTTTTGTAAGCACCACCTTAGTAACCTTCCCATATCCACCTTGGATACGTTGTCCTGGCATAGATACCACGGTAACGGTTGATTCTAGCCACTTGAAAGTTCCACTGTTGCAATGAGACATAAGAACATCCTCGGCTTTTAATTTCCATCTCTCATTCCTCTTCCCACGAGCTTTCGAAAAGGTTTGACCAAAACTTTTCACTAAATCTAGCTTTGGAACTAGTTCGTCATCTTCAATTGTCCATTTGCTCTTGTCTGTCAATTTCTTCCCCGAAATATACGTCCATGCGTCTACGGTGTTGGTAGTCAATTCTACCACTCTGAGGTCCAACCATGCACCGTGGTCGTAGAAGTTGGTCCAATCACAAAGTTTGTAATTGTTTTCAAAACAACGCTCCAGGTATTGGTGAAGATCGTGACACAAATTGTGAAATCCTTCCTCATTCGCCCCAAGGTAAGACCTATGCAAATCTTGCCATAGTTCGTATCTCATAGAAATGTATACCACTCCGTCGAGCAAATTCGAGATACTCCTCGGTTGGCATAAGTGGTGTCTCTTCCTCCTGTAGCAAGATCGAATTGTTCTTTTTTGACCCTTTACTTTTTTTCTTTTTTCCCTTTCTTTTCCGTGATCCCGATGAAGAAGGGTTTGTAGATTCTGTCTCCTTTGGAATTTCCTCTATTTCTTCACGACGGTCAAGGGGGGTTTCCAAATCTTGATTTCCGTGTCGCATACTCGAACCTTGGCTCCCTTCACCCTCCATTTCGAATCTCGAGAAAAAAACGGCAAAAAAACTCCTCCTCGTCTTTGAAAAACACCCCACCAAGTGCCCACACTAACTAACTCAATGAAGAAGTAGTGCTTGGCAACTAGTGGAGTGAGGTGAAGAATGAATCAACTTGGCTTTTATAGGGAGGGGAGTGGAGGCACTTGGAGTGTGGTAAAGGAAAAGAAGGGTGGGCCCAACCGGCCTCCGCCTCCTCCTCCTCCCCTCCCCGCCCCCTCCCCCGCCCCGCCCCCCCCCCCCCCCCCCCCCCCCCCCCCCCCCCCCCCCCCCCCCCCCCCCCCCCCCCCCCCCCCCCCCCCCCCCCCCCCCCCCCCCCCCCCCCCCCCCCCCCCCCCCCCCCCCCCCCCCCCCCCCCCCCCCCCCCCCCCCCCCCCCCCCCCCCTGGCCCCCCTCTCCCGCCCCGCCCCCCCCTCCCCGCCCCCCCCCCCCCCCGCCCCCTCCCCCCCTAACCCTTTCACCCGCCCCTGTCCTCGACCTACGTGGCGCATACGTGGCGCATACGTGGCGGCCAAGTGGCTTGGTTTTTACCCAAACCCTTGCCACGTCCTCGTTTTTTTACCTAAATTAAAGTCAACAGAGGTTTGACCGTATCGGGCGAGCGAGAGCTCTATCGGACGGACAAGGCGGACGGACGGGCGGGCGGGGTGCCCGCCCGGTATGACAACCTTGGCTAAAAGGCAGGAGGCATTGTGAGCTTACTATTCCTGCAAGCATGGGCTTCGTGCCTCCCATAATCGAGAGAAATCTGCTTCTTGGTGTTGAGAACATCCGAAGTACACGAATGTAAAACTCCAAGCGCAGCTCGTTCTCGCAGATGGAAAGCTCGTGCTCCCTGTACATTCCCGACTTGGTGTACAGAGGCAAGTCAGGCGCGTAGAATGTGTCAGGGATGCTATCTAACACATTCTGTACGTGGCTGCTCTTTTTCACGAGGAACAAGAGCGGGATGAGGTGCTTCTCGAGGACCTGCCCCTCCCGAATGCCATTGAAGCGCTCGTTGCTGGCAGGCGAGTACGTTGACGACTTCGAAACGTACTCATCTTTCAGCTTGTTGAAGTAAACGTGCGCTTGAGCATTTCTCGAGGTGGTCTCCGTGATCCATAGCCACGCTTCGGGGGATCGAATCGTGGGGTCCGTCACGTAGTCCCTCCACGCATTCAGGAAGTCCTCGAAGTAGAGATTGGACGTATCGTCCACTCTACTGGTGTGGCCGGGGACGCATCGGAGGTCGATGATGCCTACCGCGCATCGGCCATCGACCCAAGTGTACCCTTCCTCCCAGGGCCCGAACCGGAATGTCGTCGAGTCAAACATTCGGTAGTGAAGAACCGGGGTCGAGAGCTGGAAATTCCCTTTCACATCCAGGAATTTCTTGAAGAACTCCGCCGCATACTCGGAGATCTCCTCCGCACTCTTGTTTCTTGACTTCTTCTGGCGATAATCGCTGAAGAAGTTGTCCCCGGGAAGAGAGAGGAGCATCGCCATCGTCTGCCGATTGACATTGTAATCAGCTTTGAATATGTCCCACTTATCGGCGACAAAGTTATCGTCAATGTCGAATAACTCCAGTGACGGCTTGATGTTGTGTAGCTCTCTCACAACACATTTTTTCCTCTTCCTCTTCTCTACCCACATCTTCGCAGAGGCGCATTCCCAGTAGTTGACCCTCGGCCTTTTCACGGACACCTTGGGGTAGGGAAGGTCCCGGCCAGGCGTCTCGTTAAGCATATGGAGTGCCAAGGTCTTTAGGTCATTCTCCTCAAATCCACCCATGACCTTGAAGAATTCGCGACTCATGACCGCGTCCTTGGCTTTCGACTCCCAATCGTGAGCCACGTTAAAAGGCTCGCAAGTATCTGGGTCGATTAAGGTTCCATACATGTGAGCGACAATAACTCTTGACCACAGCTTGTATACCTCCTCCGACGCCGTGATGATTTCTAACTCGTTGAGGATGTCGGCTGGCTTCAATAGCTTGTCATTTGACTTGGTGTTTATATTCATGAAGCGCTTTACCATCGCAGACTCAAAATCCTGGAAAGAATACATCGACGTGAATAACAAACAATGCGGTATGAAACTGGAAGTTTAGCTCGACTCGAGCTAAATGCCAAGCAATCGAGTTGATATGACCATTTGAGATGCTGCGTGACCTACCTCATACTTCTGTCGGGCAAGCGCCTCCTCGACCGATTCACGGCCGTGCTTGGGCTTCGGACCGCATCTTGCAGGCGATCCGTATCCCTCCCACACTTCTCTGGCACCAATGATGTTTGTGGCCCACGACGGTATAAAAATTCCTGCGTTGTTGGTCTTGTTTGCCATGATGGACACGGTCATGATCATGTCCGCGTCAGAATGCCAAACAACCTGTGCCCGCCAAGTCTTCAGGGAGGTGATCTTCTCCGGTGCAATTCTCGCATCCCTAATCAGGTCCTTCGCCGCCATAACATGATGCTGCCCATCGATGACACGGAACTTGCACTTTGTAGCGAGAAGTGTATCCCAATCCCATACCTCGGGAGCCTCATTGATAATGGGCATAATAATGATGGTCTGCCTGGAGTTCAAGTCGATGGCATTTGTCAAGATATTTTTATAATGCACTATTCCAGTGGGCTCCAGCTTACGAACGATGTATTTAGCATCGGCGAACTCGAGGAGATCGACTGGTACCAACACAGGCTCCGAGTTCCTGCCAAGAACGTAACAGGGCGCGCACTTCTCCCAGAATTCCTCGAGCGTCTTAGCAGCAGCATCGTAGTCGATATCCTTCTCCGATGTGGCATGCTTTATAGAAGGATTCAAATACGTAATTGAACTGCCTCCCAAATTACTTTTGGACTTTTTACCCTTTCTTCTTGAAGGAGAGGAATTCGGGTTGGGGCGTTTCCTAGTCAGCGTTGGAGTTGCCTCGAGTGAGTCCATGCCTGATCGTGCTGTCCCTGACCCTGTACCCTCATCCAAAGCAGCCACAGGTACCCTTCGTGCGGGAGCCTTTCCTTTGGCCTTGCTTGTTTCGTAATCAGCCAAAGCACTCCAGATATTTGAGGTATACTGCTGGTAGGTTTGGACAAATTTCTTGGGTGAGCCGAGGTTGAGCAAGTTGGACACAATGTGGTCTATGAGACGCGTCTCCGTCTTCCCGACCAAAAAAGCCTTGATCGTTTCATGCGAATACCGCACTTCGTTAGCAGGAAACACGATGGTGAACACAAATCCAGGAACATATATGGCCTGAAGCGTGATCAAGAGGTGAGATTCCTCATAGTTGACAGACGAGATGAACGTGTCGTTGCAGATGGGGAGGTACGCGGGATTATTTCCAGACTGCTGGAAAAGGTAGAAAAACGTAGTCTTCTCTCTGGGGAAGATGGACCATGTCAAAATGGAATGCGGTTTCGGAGCCCACAGCATTCTAAATTGCTTAACGTCCTCCGCAGCAGAAGCGAGGACATCGGATGGCTCCACGACTAAGGGCTCCAAGTAGCCCTCGATAGTGTTTGTATCAAACAATACCTGGAATTACAGGAAACGAGGAGATTTAGCTCGAACCGAGCTAAATGGAAATCCAGACATGTAATGGATATGATCATCAATAACAGATTAAATTAAAGGCGATTTCTCAAAGTATTCTTACCTTAGTATCACGACCTTCGTCTTGACTTCCCATAGCGGAATCTCCCTCTGAGTTAGCAGGAGCGGGAATGATTCTTGCGGTCGTCCTGGTGCGAGCCATGTCTGCAGTTTAACGAGACCTATAATAGTTGAGGCGATATGGATAGTAGATAAAGTTTGATTTCCCTGTTTTTAGATCGAAAGATGTTCCGGATAATTAGCTCGGTTCGAGCTAATTGCCCAAAAATGAACTGATTCAGAATTTTACTACGCGCTACGCAAGCTATTTCGCTACGCACAATAATGACAACTCTGTGGACTTAGCTTGGTTCGAGCTAAACGCCCAATAATTGAACTGGATCAAAATTTTACTACGCGCTACGCAAGCTATTTTGCTACGCACAATAATGACAAATCTGTGGACTTAGCTTGGTTCGAGCTAAACGCCCAATAATTGAACTGGATCAAAATTTTACTACGCGCTACGCAAGCTATTTTGCTACGCACAATAATGAAAAATCTGTGGACTTAGCTTGGTTCGAGCTAAACGCCCAATAATTGAACTGGATCAAAATTTTACTACGCGCTACACAAGCTATTTTGCTACGCACAATAATGACAAATCTGTGGACTTAGCTTGGTTCGAGCTAAACGCCCAATAATTGAACTGAATCAGAACTTAAATATTTAGACTATTTCGAGCTAATTTGGCATGAGTTTTGAATTCTGAAACAACAACCAGATTCATCTATCGTGCTCACAAGCATCAGAGAGCAACTCCACAAATCCCAAGCGCACAATTCCATTATACTCGCAATATTGAAGCTCGTGATGGAATACCCAAAAAACTTGCTCTCAGATGCCACCAAGAACTTACCGACACAGATCGCGAAAGACCTCAGTTACCGACAATAACGACTGCCAAGCTAGGAAGATGAAAACTCACCTCCGAAAACCACAAGAGTAGTGAACCCGAGTCTTCCTTAGCGCCTCGAAACCCACACCCGGCCTTCCAGCGCACCAATCCTGGCCTGGTACCAATGGCGCACTGAAGCACCTAGAAAGAATGAGGAGCACCGCCAGGAGGACGAACAGAAACAATGTCACCAATATCTCCAACATGCTTCAGGCTACAATATTTCAAGCTAGCCAGCTAGATCTCTACTCCTGAGCTAGCTCATCGATCACGCACAGAACTATCATGCAAAACCATAGATAATAATTCTTCATTGGTGGAAACTGATATGATCAGTTTCGAACTGTAGGCAGGTTCAGAGACATCCGCTTCGTCGTCCACGGAACACAGCACTCCCTAAAACACCCTCGAAGGCTCGAAGAAATCAAATGAGGCAGTCATGCACATTTTTTAGCCGCAAGATTAATATTCGTACACTAATCAAAAAAGGGTGAATTCTCAAAGCAGTAACAGAGCAATCCAACAAGTAACACAATGGTAGGAAGAAAGTAACAGCGACAGAAACCAAGAACATTCTTAAAACTCTACTTGCACTCAACAGATATTCATATGACATCCACTCTGAAGTATTCCACAAATGAACTGTTTGCCCCAATTCCTCGTGCCTGCACATACTCAATCTCAAACGTATCGAGCAATGAGACGCGAAAGTGGTAGTCATTAGCCCCAACTCGAAACAAGAAAAACAACAGCAACTATTTGAAAAGTGGTGGTGAGACTAGCACATAATGATTCTAATGCAAGCACAGACTCGAATAACGGTGGTCAAAGTTCTATAAAAAACGAGCGAATCAGGTTCATTCAGAAGCGAGCGCGACGCCATTATCACGAAGCAACGAAACATGAGAGCAATTGAAGAAAGTTAACGAGCAAGAAACAAGCACTCAATCTTGACCCCTAGTCAACGGCGTGTTAAATCTCGATCAACTTGGGGTGTGGGTTCGCAGCAGCAACTTGGGGTGTGTGTTCCGGTACTGCTGGCTTCTGTTGTCAATTCGGTGAATGGGCTACCGTGGAACAGAGAGATGCGGGAATGGTGGACTACTGGACTGGGTCTGTTTGGCTGCCTCGAAGATTGTGCATCGGGGTGCACGAAACTTGCAACCACAAAGTAACGGTGGAGCTAAGGAAACCCCGACAGGAGCTCCACCGACATGTGAAACAAAACCACAAAGAGCAGAGCATAGAGCATCGCTGACCTGTGAAATGGCGTCGAGGGGACTGGATGACGGTCGAGCTCTTGCCAGCCTCTGTCTCGAGGCTCCCCAGCTCTGCCTCCCCGGCGTCTCTCTTTTTAGGCAGCATGTAGCAAGACGAACCCTACAGCAGCTTCTTCTTTACCGACTCCGCTCCGACGCATCCCCGCGCCCGCAGCTCCGCCCCCACAACCGCACACGACCTCCCTACCGAATCAAATTCTCGCAAACCCTACCACCATGGCCCCCTCCGAACCACACAGCACACGCCTGTGCGCAATAACAATCAAAATCAATGGAGGGCAATGCTACATACCGAAATTTCCCTGCGCGCAAATACAGACAGAATCGATGGCGATGGGCGATAGTAACATTCCGCATTGTGATATATCAGGACTCTTTTGAAGATACGCACCTGGCAAAGTAGTCACGCTCGTGACATGTATTGGAAAGCATTAATTCATTTGTTACTGCGCAGGATGTTACCTGATTGCTTGCTGTATCATCTCCCGCCTTCGGAACGCGAACAATGTGAATAGTCGTTCTTCTAAAGTCTAGTTCAGACCGCGCACGACTTTCTTGTTCGAAAAAAATCTTCCTTCGTAACTTTAGGGTTTAGGGTCTGGGGATGCAGCAACGACGATGGCGATGACGATGATGATGCCGATCGGGAGAAGGTGCGGTGCTGGTGAAGGCGCGGCCCGCGAGTGATGAAAATGAAGGGAAGCGTCACTTGCAACAGCAAAAGCACAGCACACAGTGGCGAGCCTCGTCACTAGGCTCCCTCGAGCTGGGTGAAATCCTATAATGTGTACCCTCACCAACTCCCATGAGGTGTTCTTTTTTTTATTTTTTTATTTTTTTATTTTTTATTATTCTATATTTGAGAAGTTTTTTGAATGAGATTGTTTTTTATTACAAATTATTTTTAGTTAGACTAAATATAGGTCTCATGAGTCAAATTTTGGTCCACATGACCTACAATTAGTCTAAGTTATTAATGACGTCCACGCTAGGATGAAGGATTAAAATTCCTGAGGATTAAAATTCCTGAGAGTAACAAATGTATATTTCAATGCAATATTTGGTTACCCTTATAAAATCTATAAAATAAATAGGAAAAAAAAACATAAATTTGATATTTTCGATAAACGCTCGAGTGAACCCAAGTATTTTACTTTAATTTAAAAAATTTGCAAGTCACGTGAAGGTTTTTCTGATGACTTTTGTAGTAAACTAGGCTTGTAAGATGACTTCACATACATTGATATGCTAGTTTGATTTTTATGAGCTCTAGAAGACCCATTTAAGATAAGAGTGTATTTGTTTGCTATTATAGGGTCAAAGTCAACTTTGGTTGGAATTTGTACAATTTTAAACAAATTTAACCCAAGGTCGATGCGGGTGTGAAGCTAAAAAAAAATAAAAAATATATCTTTGCGTATTTCGTATCTTATATTTTTTAAGAAAATAAGATAATTAGAAATTAGAATTTTGAGTGAAGAGGTTAGTGCATTTAAATGGGAAAGAAGAGGATTGAAATGATTTTTAAAAATTTATCTCAATAATTAGTACCCTATAAAAAATAAAATTAGGCACCACAAGCCTTGGCTTGGTGGTCAGGGCTTAGGCCCCCAATGAGGAGGTCGTGGGTTCTATTCCCCATGCCGGCGTGGTGCTCACCACTTTAGTCCACCCAACTATTGTGGGGGGTCTTTGGACCTTGTTGTATGGGTACCTCAAAGCCCTTTGGGGGGATACTATGTCAAGTATCCTCAAGGCACTTGTAACTAGCTAGAAACTAGCGTAGTTATAGTGTCCACCCTCGAGAGGGGGAAGTAGTATTGTTCCAATTTCCCCTTGTCCGATGGCCATCGGGATATTAGCATTACGAACGGACACTTCATTCACGCCGGCCCCTTAGAAAGGGACCGGAGTTTCTATCTATCTATCTACCCTATAAAAAACATGAAATATTGTTTGAATGCATGAAAGAAATGGAAGTACGTTACAAAGAAGAATAAAATCAGGTTCATATAATTAGGCTAACTAATAAGGACCCTAAAAATAGTATGAAATTATACAAGAAATCATATGGCATACAAATCTTTGGCTTTTTATGATCATAGTTGACGTAGTATATTGTCAACTCTCCTGCCAACATGTAATTTCTGGTTTCTTGTTTCTTGATTGTAGCTTTTTAGGAACTTTTGTTAATCAAGTACATCTATTTGGTTTTTCTGTTTCTTGATTGCGATCTTTTAGAAATTTTTCCATCTGTTGGATATGAGAAAATAGTTGTGTACAACTTCTTAATGATTTCCACTCATGAGCATGATTTTCTTACTTTTTTAATTCTTATAAATTTCTCTCCTCTTATGATTGTTTAGTTTACTGAATTATTTCTATCGGCAAGTTTAAATCTTGAAATAACTAATTAATACCTTATGAAAATTATAAAAAAATAAAAAAAATCACAAGTCATACGGATTCATAGGCTGCATTATACTTGCACGTATTGGAAACCAAATTACAACATGAAGTACTACAACCATGATCAGAAGTAATTTCTAGAAATTAAAATAATCTTACATTGCCTAAATACTAATTCTAAATTTACAAGCTCAAGTCTAATAATTAAAATTTATAAATGATAATAATCCCAAGTCTAATAATTAAAATATAAAATCTAAATAATAATCTCAAGTCTAATAATTAAAATTTCTAAATAATAATAATCTCAAGTGCAAGAATTAAAATTAAAATTCTAAAGATTCTTAATTTAGAAATCTAATATTTTCAATCTTAGAAATTATGTTATATTTTCAATCCAACCAAAGAAATACAACCCTAAACCAAGATCATGCCTTAGAACATTATTTACACGCACAAAAAACAAAACTTGAAAAAAAGCAAAATCTCAAATTAACCCGAAAGTGGACGAGCCCCAAAACTACACAAATGACAAATTACTGTCTCTAAATTACCCTCTTCAAATGAATTGTGAAAATGCACAAAATTAGTCGTACTTTTCAATGTGTCCTTGTAGAATCTCGTACCGACAAATTCTTCTCGATAGCAAAATTCAATTATACGACACACTCTATATTATACCGATGAGATGTTCATAAGTTAATCCCTAAGTTAAAAAGTGCCATAAATTGAACCAAAGGTAAGTTATTTAGATCTCAACTGTAAAATCTTGTAGTAGACATGTTGTACATCATGTGGATCAATTTTTGAGTCATGAGGCCTCATAGATTGCGAGATCATAAGGTATTAGTATTTAGAAAACATTACAAAATCTCAAGATTTTCACTTTGAAGTGAAAATGCTACCAATAGACTTATTGCAATGAAAATATCACCAACTACAAAGATGTTAACCTTCATCTCAATAACACCAAAGAACAAGAAAACCATTAGATTGATTTCTTTGCGCAAATAATGGCCTTGCAATGGTGAAATCTGCTTAAAATTTTACAAAGAAAAAAATGTCCAAAACTAGGCTCCTTGCACAAATTAAAGTGAATGTCATAACTTTTTAGCATCCATGATGGAATTAAGGTTTCCAATACAGAAACAAGATTAAATTTTTAATCCAACCCAACCAACAATATTGAAATTAGTATTGCGAGATCAGAAGGTATTAGATTGCAAGATCATAAGGTATTAGATTGCAAGATCATAAGGTATTAGTATCCTCAAAAACCATTTATATTTTTAGTTTTTTTAAGATAGAAACATCATTGCAAAACCAATACTTTAACTATTCAAAACAAATCTCTTCCAACTACAAAGTTGTTGGATTTCATTTTGAGATCATACTTATGCAAAAAAAAATTCATGAAAAACTAAAATGGACTTCACATTCCGTAAATTTCCTGGCCATAAGAAATTCAAGTACGACCACACTGATAGTAGATGGATTGACGTAGATACGATCATTACCACTGTTACACTAGAGTATAACTCGTCCACCGATGTGTACACACTGGATTTTGTAGATGCCGATGCGCTAAATTAGTTTGTTAATGATAAAAAATAAGCAATTTTAAATGTTGCCTTTAATCTTGCCATGGTTAACAACTTAACATGCCCCATGTTTGAAAACCCAAAAACAAGAGCTGCGGTCACTAAAATGCATGCCTTTAATTCATACTTCATTTTATGGCTCTCAGTCACATTTTTACCACACTAACTAGACTTGATTTGTGACCTAATCCAAGTAATTTTCACCAAAACGGAGTCCGGATGAAGAAGTTATGGCTCTTTAAAGTTTAGGAGGTCATCCAAAATGTCATCCAAGCGTCGTTTTTTCGACATTCGGTCCATTTAAGGGTTAATCCCTAAACGTCTGAAATTGCCTTTACGGCCATTATAATATGATGGTGTATTTTACTAGTATTTGAAATGAATTTGAATCTTTTATAGGCCTCAATTTAATACAAAAGCTGAAATTTACATCAAGACGATTCTACTGAGCTATTCGCGACCAAATTCAAAACTTTTATTGATAGAAAATGCCAAATGCATGGTCACATATCTACTATGCCTATGGGTCCTTCGGAGTTAGGGGGTTAAAGAATGCGTCCGTGGCTGTGAATTTGAAGCTTTAACAAGATATTCGGTTCATAGACATTTTGGCCTCCATAAATGAACGTGATGATTGCGGTCATACGAAGGCTACTACACGAGATCCTATCATAGCTCTGAAGTCAACCGTTTTTAGGCCGGAATAGAAGTGGGATCGGTGAACTCCCCCGGAAGTCTAGGTGCTACACCCCGGCCCATTGCGAATAATAAATACTAATAGAAGTAATCGTTTTGTGAAACATTTGTACTTATAGTAAATTGTTTGCCGCGTGGAGTTAAATGAGAGAATCAGATGTGAACTAATTTACAATGGCTGCAAATACATCATTAAGAAAAATAGCGTCTACACCGCATAAGTTCGAGATGTTTCTCGCATTACACAATTTAGAAGCCCAAAGCTTCACTTCGAAGCTTAAAGTCTCAATTGTGAGGTGTGCATTCGTGAGCTTTGTGTTCGAAAAGAACAGGTGTAGCGATTTTGGAAAATTGAAGAGGTGCATGAAGTTATAATTAGCTAGAGTAAGTTTTCAAACCACATTTTAATATTTGATTAAATTTAGTATTTTACAATTTTAATTATTACTTAAACATATAATTTGTTGATATTAATCTTTCAGAAGTTTGTATTTATTCAAGGGTTAAATTGTGCAGTAATATTACGGGGGAAATTTAATAATCAAATATTTGTAAAAGCATTAGTCGATCTATCCGTACGTATGAAACTTAAAATTTCAAATTTTAACACTTTGATTATATCAATTCTAAAATATTCTTCTAAATACTAGTTTATGATGTTTTTCTCAAATTGTCAAATCTGAAACACCCTTCTAGGTTTTAAGAGTTAATCTATTACAATGTGTTAAATTAGTAAAGCTTCTAGGAAAGGCTAAGAGCATTAACCCCTTAAACGACCATATTATATTTTAAACTCAAAAACTCGCAAACTTTGATTTTCTACTAAATAAATTTAAAGAAAGAGGTATATTTTTTGAACTTTTTAAAATCTTTCAACGCTAAGATCTTGATTATAAAGTAACATCTGGAATTGGGATTAACATTTCAACTGTCCGATCATTACCATTTCTCTGATTTTTATACTTGAAATCTATAGTCATGTTTTTGAGAATTAATATTTAAAATATACATAATTTATATATCGCAACAATGTTTACCGTCGTGTGTTCTATAAGAGAAATGGGAAAAAAACTTATTCCATAACTATTTTAGTTGAATTTTTATTAAATCTTTTAAGTAGTCTACCTAAGAAGTTTTATCAAATGTGACCCCTTATATCTTAAGACATATTTAGTCAAAGTTCTTAGTTTAATAAAAACTTTCAAGGCTTGAGTCATCATGTTCATTTTGGCATTAGTGATTAATTTTTGCCAAATTTATCATGCAAATTCCGTAATGGAGGAGATTCCCTATATTCGGCTTACAATGCTTTAACATGTATGATGATTGAAAACCCAAAAATAAAGCTACGTTCACTAAAATGCATGCCATTAAATCAAACATTATTTTTTGGTCCCCCTATTTGAACTCCATTAGGTAGACTTCATTTCGAACCCAACCCAAGTGATTTCATCCAAAACGGACATACGATGAAGAAGTTATGCTTCCTCAAAGATTCAACTTGTCATTTAGGGTCGGCTGGGTAGGATTTTAATTTTTTTAATGCGGGCACATTCTGACCGTTGGCGCCTTTTTTTGGCGCCCTTTTTTGGCGCCCATATTTGAAGAATTTCGAGCTTTGTCTTGGCGCCTTTTTCGGTGTTTTTCGTTTCCTTCTCTAACTTTGCTCTTCGTTGGGTTTTCCTCCGCCTCCAAACCCCTATCCTCCGCGGTCGTGGCTCTCGGTTTTGGCGCCCATTTTCTGCCTCGCGCGTTTCTTCGAGGCGCTCATTCTCTCCCTATCGCTTCCTATCCGCCTCGCGCACGATCTTCTAGCTTTTGGTCATTCTATGCCTCCCGCTCTCCCCCACGATTGCCTTTCTATCAACGGGTTTTGCTGTTTAGGGTTTGCAATTGCCGATTCACCTCTTTGTCGATGCTGCTAGCTGCCAATGTCTTTCAGTGTGAGTAACACGCAACACTTTGCAAATTCTCCTCGTAATTCTCCTTGGTGTCGTTGAAGTTCTCATCTCTATTAACACCGTATATGAAGCCGTATTTTGTGTGCACGGATTCCGAGGCACATTTTGGACACAAATACATGGCACGGTTCCCGAGGAGCATTTGACGCCTGCTTTCTACATAATACAAATTGGCATGGTTTACAGGGTCTATTTAGCTCGAACCGAGCTAAATGCCACAATTTTCATGTTTTCTTTGAGTTACTGTCTGTATTTTTGTACTCATGCAGGGTCGATTTAGCTCGAGTCGAGCTAAATGCCACAGTTGCCATGTTTTCTTTGAGCTGCTCTCTGTATTTCTCGTACTCCTGCAGGGTCGATTTAGCTCGAGCCGAGCTAAATGCCACAGTTTCCATGTTTTCATTGAGCTACTGTCTGTATTTCTCGTACTCCTGCAGGGTCGATTTAGCTCGAGCCGAGCTAAATGCCATAGTTTCCATGTTTTCATTGAGCTTTCATGTATTATTTCTCGTTCATCACAGGTCGATTTAGCTCGGGTCGAGCTAAATTCCACAGTTTCCATGTTTTCATTGTGCTGCTGTCTTTATTCCCCCCACTCCTGCAGGGTTGATTTAACTCGGTTCGAGCTAAATGGTACTGGGTGATGGTCTGGTTGGGGTACCCAAAAAGGTTGTCCCATGAACAATTGCACTCTATGCTGGTGTGACAAACATATCCATTTTTAAACTGTAATACAATAAGACTTCATTAGATGTGGTTTTAGTTGTCTATACTTATAATGTATCAAGAAAAAAAATTAAAAATTAAAAAAAATATTTTGAAGTAATTTTATTTGATTTTTTAGTTGAAAAAGTAAGTCATGTCCCAATAACCTAAAATCCATTGAATCAAGCAAATGGAATATCAACCATTTTTATTTTAATATAATTTTTGAATATGACCTACATCTTCTTGTATAGAATACAAAATAATTTATTTAATAATAAAAAAATTAATTCATTGTGCACTATAATGCCTGCAAATCCCCAAATTCAACACTTTTTCCCTCATCTATGAATGGATCCAAAAAAAATAAAAAATCTAAAAGAAAATCTATAGGCATATATACTTTGATTTCAGTGAGGTGCATGATATTTTATTTTCTATTTTAGGGTCTTTTTACTTGATTAAAATGACTAAATTAGACAAACTTTGGAGGCTTTCAATAAAAATAACCTAATTAGTGTATCCAAAAAGTGATACCCCAAGCTTACCATTGCCCTACTCCTTTCATTGATCCCTTTATCTAGAGTTTGTGTATGTAGAACTCCTGTCGTGGTCAACTTAGCTCGATTCGAGCTAAATGGTACCGTATACCCGGATTCATTGAGCTGCAAGCAGTGTATTCTGTACTTCTGTCAGGGTCAAACTAGCTCGTGCCCCGCGTCTCACGCTTGTATGTTTAGCTCGAACCGAGCTAAGTTTCCATGGTTCATTAGTGCGGAGTTTTCTTTGTTCCCAAGAAGTATCGATTGCACTTTTGTTGGGCCTAACAATAGTTTCCTATCGCTTTTGTGTGTAGTGTCCTTCATTTCTCTATTTTCCGACAGCGGCATCTTGGTGATCTCCACAGAAGTATCGTTTAGCTCGATTCGAGCAAACCTTACTTATTCAATAGGATGACTAGTGCATCCGATGCCGAATGGGATCGTCTCGATTTCTCTTCAGAGGTATTGTTTTATATCTATTGTAATGTTTTTCATGATGCCTTTATCGGCTTCAATACTAAAATATTTTTGTCGTCCTTGTTTCAGGATTCAGATGCTCCTGAGGTTTTTTTGCCTGATCGGTTAAAGGACTGTCCCGGAATTCCACGAATGAAATGGAATACGAAATTTGTGACCCTGCTGGATGGCGGAGGGGCCATCGCTGCAGAAGGTATTTGTCAAAGCATCGCTTCTGAGTGTTTGCCTGATTCGGAGGACGAGCCATTATTTACAAGATGACGAAGTATTTGTTCAGATCGTGAAGTGTGTGAATCTCGACATCGTACTTGCGGACACTATATTTGGGACGAGGAAATGGAAACTTAGCCACGCTATTTATGAAGGTTGGTCACTTCAAGATCATTTACAGCGTGATGAGTACAACGTTGTTGTTTTTACTCGTGATCATCCTAAGCGAAAAGGGATTCGTCCATATGCCTTGGGCCATCGAAATCCCCGTGTCGTGAGGACCAAGAGAGAAGAGATATTGTTAACGATGGAGTCCGTGAACTTGGTTTCAACAATGTCGTGCTGCAATAAGAATTGTTGCCAACCTTATCCAAGGGAAAAGATCATGGCTCTTCGTAAGCATATGTACGAATCTTCGGATTTCAAGTTTAAGGCACACTTCAAGATTGATGTTCATCACAGATTTCACCAGGTCGCTGATGGAAGTATAATGGTGACAACTGAAGGCATTGATATTTGCGCACGTGCTTGGCAGAATATCAGCGGCGTACCCCCTGCGACTTTCTATAGGAAAAAGGCTCAGGCTGCAGCTGGTCTTCGTGCACGACATCATGGTAATGTTGGACAAAAGAAACCTCGACTTCACGTAAAGCAAGCTGTTGCAACACTGAAGACTTTAGTTGATAACGCTGCTGATCATTTGCCGCACAAAGCAAAGATGCTTTCAAATGGGGTGAAGGTCGTCTCTCGATCGTTGCCGTCATCTTTCAGATGGAAAGATACAATGCCAGAGATTAACCTCATCAATGAGAGGTTGGGCCTCAAACTTATCTCTCAGAGCTCTCTTAGCAAGATGAGAAGGGCAAATTTCTCTGAGTACTCCAAAAAAGCCCCGGGGGACAATTTTGCTCGCTGCGCTACTTGTGTGAGGCTTGAGTCAATGATTAAGTCCATGGTGCCAGATTCTTCTGAAGAAAATATGTGGATCAAGAAGCTCCGACTTCATTTGAATCATCAAGAAATGCATCGAGAATATTATTACTCAAACCGGTCGATGTCAATCCAACGACCCCGAGATGTTTTATGCATTATTCACGACAAGATGGACCACGCGAAGACGATTTTTGCCCTTTGTTTTCGCATAAAACAAAATCCAACGACGCTACCGATGAAACTTCCAATTGTTTGTCACGGGGATGATCGCACACGGACATTGCGATGTTCGCTATGCTCACTACGGCCTCGACATCTACCCTAGTGACCGCAATCACACGGTTGGTTCCATGTTGAAGCTTTTGCGAGATCTTGAAGGCGTTCTCTATCGCATTCTAAAGCATTATTATTTGGATCGTGAGTCACCCAATATTTTCTTCACGCTTCACCTTTGGAAAAGATGGTTGTTTGAACTCTCTTCTCACGGAAAGCGAAACTTCGTGAGTTGCTCAACCTCTACCTCTGTTTTGCATATTCAAACTTGATAACGCGGCTTCCGACAACAAGAATCGGTTTATGTTTTGTTTTTGGTCTCTCCTTGTACACATGGGAGTGTTTCGAGAAATTTATGTCAATTTCTTATTAGTTGGGCATACTCATGAAGATATTGACGCTCTCTTGGACGGTGGAGCATGATTTCAAAGAAAATGACTTTTTGACGATTCCTCTATTGATGAAGTCATTTATGGACGCCGAGGCTCTTCTGTGATTCCACATTTGATTGAGGAAATTCAAGACTTCAAGGGCTACATTAAAGATTTTATTGCTTCAAAAGACGAAATTCTTGTTGGCCATTCCGAAGGACAACAATTTAAGTTTTTCAAGCATGACAATGGGTGGCCTATAATGAAATACAAGATGTTATGTACCGACAGTGAGTGGCTCCCATCTACTAGTGGAGGTATAAAATTGTGGAAAGAAGATGCGATTACGGGGAAGCCTTTACTGCCTACCGGTGAAATGAAACCATTGGCGTCAATTCCCATGAAGAATCGGGATGAAATTGTAAAAGGTATTTCAGGCTTTATAAAGATGTGGGAAACTTCCTGTGCTCAAGACATATCAGGAGAATATCGACGAGCACACGATTCCGTTATACGGTATTGGCGAGCAGTCAATCTTGCATTGGTAGAACCTATCGAGGTTTCTTTAACGTTGAAGAATGGTTGTTGGCCTTCATCCCAAGTGCCTCCTACTCGAGAATTTCTGAATACTGGCGAATTACGTGAGGAATATGGGTAAGATCCGCACTTTATTGGTCGCTTGTGTGATAGACCAAGAGAATCATTCCGTGTTGGTCGTGACGTTTTTGCTGGGTATTTTCTTGCTTTACGTCCTGCTGATGGAGATGCCCGACCATTTTGGATTGCGAGGGCCTTGACCGATTTTGATGTTGATCGCAACAATCCAAGGTGTATTCAAATTCAATACTTTCGACCTTTGAGTAAGCGCCCTGTTGTGCAAGATACGTATGTTGGTTGGGATACACATAAAAGTTTCAAATGGATTTTCGACGATACTCAGGACCCAGTTTGGCTTCATGGAGGTGCTATTTTTACGTCATGGAAATCTAGCGCAAAACTTGGCTCTCATCGTCCGACAATTTCAATTTCGGAGCAACAAGTGAATATCATTAAGCAGAGTATTGTACGCTTTGAGGCGGATGAGGAGTAGGGGAACAATGTCAGATCATACCGCGCAGTGCAATTTAGCTCTGGTCGAGCTAAATTAATCACTTGGGGTTTTATTCTTGGAAGTTAATCTAAGTGTTACTCTCCTCATGAAAATCTGTCACCGGAGTTGGGTTTCAACATTCGGCTAAACTCTAATAGCGGAGCAAGGACTGAATCTCAGCAAGTACTGTTTTCTACCTTCTTAGCCGGACGAGGAGTATGGGACGATTCTGGATCATTTTAACCGTTGAGAAGTTCAAGATTTTTTACTCCAACATTGTGTCGTGAGAAGTGGATGAGTAGTTCGAGGAGAGTTGCAGATCTTTCGACGCATAGCAATTTAGCTCTAATCGAGCTAAATTATTTTATAGGTGTTTTTAGATATGTCCATTTTTGAGATGATTTCCTATCTTTGAACTCTCTTTAAAGTTGCACCTACATGTGCTAATTTCATCAATTTTGTTCAATTGATTGTTACAATCACTTCTTAATATGTATTATCTTAACTATGCTAGCATATTTATTATTTGGCGGTTACAATTGTTTCTCATTTTAATTCGATTTATTGTTTTAATGTGCTGACTAAGAACTTCGAAACTAGATGGGTTTTGGCCACACTAAACTAGACTCTATTTAGATGAATTTATTGTTTTAATGTGCTTTTTTTTTCGTATTTCAAAATTTACGTCTCTCTACCCCTCCATTTTAGCTCTACATGAAGTACTTTTGTGCTTGTTTAGGTTGGTGATAGTGCAAATATTCTCACTATAATGAAATAATTTTTTTGCTGATAATTGGAATATTCCCATTATAACGAATTACGTGTTTTATTTACACATCAACACATGTGTAAAGTAATTATACATATAATTTGAACAATTGAGGCCAAATCATTTTAATATCTAAATTAAGTGTTTAGATCTCCTTTGTTCTATTATATTGTATTTCAACTATCATCAAATGTCTAAATTGGCATTTTCAGTTATGTCCCAACCCCTATTTACATATCTACATATGTGTAAGTTAATTATTCATATAGTTCCACCATCATTAGCCATCAAATGTACCGTGCGCAGGCCCTCGCGCCACCCCCTAGGTTCCCACATCCCCGCAAGCTAACTGGAATGCTAAGAAAATAACGGAATTGGTCATCAAAATATTTGAAAAATAAATTGGAACTATTTTTCCTGAATTACTTAAGAATGGTTGAAGTAATTAAAACTTTGAAAAATAGACGAAAAAATAGAGGGAAATTTAGCTGAGAAGGGAGGAAAATTAATTCTAAATGTTGATTATATGCTAATAATTACCTTACCAAAATGATGGAATAATAAAAGAAATTGTAGGCCTAACGGATCTATAGGGTGGAATTTAGTTGCAAGTATTTAGAATCACATGAACATTGAAAAATAAGCATAAAATAGATAAAGGGGGAGAAGAGATGATCTTAATACTTGGGCTAATTATGACCCTATAAAAATAATGGAATCATAACAAAAACCATGGGGAATTGCATCTATATGTCATAATTTACGTACACCGACGAGAACTTTGAATGATAAGGTACTAAGGAATAAAAGGGGAAGGGAGGTGATCTTCATACTTACGTAAGCTATTAAAGACCTCATGAATGTGATGGAAGTGTTGAAATCATTCAAAGGGAATAAGAAGTATAGCTAGTATGTACATGGGAATATTTGAATAGACAGAATTTTAAGTAAGGCGATGACTGCAAATGTATAAGCTAAAAGAGAGTGAAAGGGGTTTTGATAAATTTCTTAAGTGATTGTATCGTATAAAATAATATGTTAAATATTTTAGAGATAGGGAAGGGAATGAAGTGGAGAAGGTTAATCGAACAATTGGATTAGCTAATAAGGACCATATAAAAATGATGGAGCCATCAAAAAAATTATAAGAAAATTGGAACTACTTTTTCCATAGTGCTCTAGATTTGCTGTAGTAACAACAACCTTTAATAATAGAGGAATTTTAGTTAAAATGGGAGAAAATATAATTTTAAAACTTTGATAAACTAATAATTTGCTTATTAATATGATAGGGCAAATAGAGATAAAATCGAAGGAGGAACAGATCTATAAGGTAGATAATGGTTGCAAGTATTTAATACTAGTTGGTGATGAAAAACAAGAAGAAAATTCATAAAGAGGGGGAGGGGTCATTTTATCACCTTATCAAATGATAGTGAAATCAAATAATTTGTGATAATAATGCATCTCTAGGTCATCTTTTACTTGCACGTATATTAATTGAACAGAACTTTAAATATTAACAAGAATAATAATATGGAGAGGGAAAATGATTTTTAAATTTTTTTTGATAAGTATTGACCTAACAAAAATTATGGATTTTTTTTTTAAAGAAACGTACCTACCTAACATAATTTACTTAGTTTGGCATTGCGCGATGTTACGTAATAAATGAAATAAAATTAAAGAGAGGAGGAACGGAGGAGGTGGTTTAGAAGTTTCCTATAGCTAATTATGATCTTATAAAATATATGAAATTATTAAAAAAGTGACATGTAACTCAAATTTACATGGAAGGAACTAATTGGTGTTGATTTGATTCAACAAGAATATGAAGAAGGCATGGGTATGAGTGTAAGACGGGTATGAGTGTATGACGAGAGGGGATGGCATGACCGCACCCGACTCCCCTCCCATTCCCCGCCCATTGAGCTATTTCCAACTCCCAATACCTCAATCAGTACAATTCGAACAGCGTATCAAACACAACAGATTCATAAAATTATCCAGATTCGTGGATTACAAACATGAACTGGTACTGTACTACAGGGACAGACTTCCTCTTAATTACACCTTCTGCAACCGACACTGCCACAACATTTCCAACTCCCAATAGCTCAATCAATACAATTTAAACACCGTATACAACAAAACCACTATAAAACGTCACTCAGATTCGTGGATTTACAAAACATGATCTGATTCTGTACTACGTACAGACACCGACTTCCTTTACTTACACACACCTTCTGGCTACCGACACTGCCACTACATCCGCTACCCACCTCAATGTACTTGCACGGCAATGTAGTAGAGTGGTATCTTTACACTATGAACTTCAATCTTTCCGCTCACAGATTTACACGAGCAAGACGATGCCCAGCTTCACCAGATCCACGACCGTCAGTTTCACGCCCAAGAACAGCACCGTCAGCAGCTTCGTCTTCTCATCTTCCACGCAATCCAGCGCGACGTGGTACACGTCCCCGATCAGCGTCGCCTTCGACAAGTCGATCACCACGCGTACCTTGGCCACCTTCACTCCGAGGATCTCCAAGTCCACGTACACCAAGTTGCCCACCACCACTGTCGCTGTCACGGGCGTCAGCACTGTCGTCGTCTTGGCAGGGCACAGCTGGCCCGTGGCACCGAGGCCAACATACACCCTGATGTCGTGGTAGCACAGATTGAGGTTGACTTTGATATTTAAGTTCACTTTCAGCTTCACACCCAAGTCCAGCTTCCTGGAGCCTGACCACGGCTGTGGCGTCCGCAGCCACGAAGAACGCCGCCATCACCAGACCCAGCAGAGCCAGAGTTCTCATCGACGCCGCCATGACTCACGAGCGCTTCGCAAAGTGATCGAGCTAGGAAGACTTGTGCAAGCAGGAAGCGGAAGAGTGAGTGAGAAGATGATTCGCTTTGAGCGATGCAGCTGGCTTTATAATCGCAGGTGGGTAACTATCCAACTCTTTAGCCTCAGTGAAAACACCTCAAGGCAGCAATGACCGAAGTGTCCCACGCTACGAAGCAACAGTCACCCGGATGATGCCGTGTCATGCATCCCTGAATCGAAATGCAAGGTGTGCAGACTACCTATCGTCGATGTTGTTGGCGGCTCTAAGCAATGAACATGACCGGGAATGTATGCGTAGGTTGTTGTGGCGGTCACAATCTCGTTGTAAATTTCCGTGGCTTGCCATGAATGGTCCGTTGCCATGCAATCGATACAAGTGTGCTGATCACCTTCGAAGCCGGGTTCTTCGATCGCGTGATAAATTCTGAATTGTTCCGTGCCGGAAACCGATGCAACAATCATGAGATGAAGCGGCGGTCAACTCTTGTCAGACAGGATCTCCAGGGGGTAAGTATGCAGTTTGTCCTATCCGATATGTTAAATCTGGTCCAGAAATATTGTCAACCTCTGATTCGTGATTTGTTTGGCGGTCACGGTTCAAGCAAGTTTGAGGTAATTATTTGATCAGGTTGACTGTCCTCAACCCAGAAAGGACGAGGGCGCCACTCAGTGCCTTTAAGTCTAATTACTTTTTGAGTGAAGAGCAAGATTGTACTAGGAATCGGTCACCATGTAGTGTGTTTAGAAATCGCCATGTTCGATAAATTGAGAAAATTCCATACTAATGGAGTTCCACTAGCACTTTCTTACCCAGAAACAAATAGCTTCGTGAATCGTGGATAAATATGTTGATGAACGGCAGCTTCTGTGGCATCGAATAGGAAGATGACATGCCGGACGATTCATTAACTAACTTCATGATGCTATGCTTCATGATCATGCAATCCACAGTTGCAATGTTAAAACTACCAAATTATCATAACATATTTGGGAAATGAAGACATGTGAGGTTTTTTCATACTCCCTGCAGAAATTCCTAGAATGTATATACAAGGCTCATTTTAAGTTAGAGAAGGTAGTCTATCAGGCTGAAGCGGGACTCAGCAGAAATTCGTAGAATGTATGTACAAGGCTCATCCTAAGTTAGACAAGGTACTCTATCAGGCAGAAGCGGGACTCAGGACCTAACGAAATTTCGAATGAAATTTACCCCACCGACCAAGTCAGTAAATGAAAGCATGTGCATCTGAGTAAAGTGTAGCAAATGATCTCTTAATAACTGCCCCCGAAAGGGACTTACCAGTCTAGCAAATCACACTTCATGTCCCCAGTTCCGATAAATTCCACATAAAAAATGGCATCATGTTCCCAAGTCCAATACAAAATGGCATCATGTCCCCAAGTCCAATTCGGCAACAAGCGTGAATTAGGATTATTCCATCGGCTCATTCGGCTGTAGCACAGTCCGTTTCGGTAGCTGCCATATAACTGCATGTACTCCATTGGATAGCTGCTATGGTAGCTTCACAGATGTCGCCGCATTAGCTGGTTTGACATGTTGCGGTTGCGCCAAGCCCGTGACAACATGAACAGGAATTCGGGACATTTTTGGGGCCCTGTCGGGACCGGATCACTGTAAATCAGTGCTACGAGCATTTGTCGGGGGCAAGGGAGGGGAAGGGTAATAAAAGAGCACACTAAATTTTGAACACTAAATTTTGAATGTTTAGGCTTCAAATGCCAAGGAGGGGCTGCTATAATAATTTGAGGCCGTAGGCCCATTTTCGAATTTAGAATTATCAAAAATGGTCACGGGGGGTCCTAATCGAAAATTCGAAGGATTGTGAAGAAAAAAGCCCATTGTCTCCCAGAAACGATGATAGCGCTTATATAAGGGTGATCATCGTCACCCTGCCAAAGTGCCAATCTCTCGAAGATCTCCGAAAACGATGATAGCGCTTATATAAGGGTGTTCATCGTCACCCGCAAAGTGCCAATCTCTCGAAGAGACAAGAGAGTCGCCAAGTGTGAATCACGAACATGGTTCCACTTTTGTGATGAATGATTGTCTCCAGATTAATGATCTTCTCAAGAAAGTTAAGCTTGACCCCTAAAGCCGAAAGCCCTTAAAGCTTTTAAAACTCCTCAAAACCACCCTCTTTCAATGCAAGATGACAATTTACATCTTTTGAGGTAATCTTAAGTATTTAACCGCAAGATCTCATACCTAACTTATCCATGTATGTGTATTGTAAACATTAGTTTCAAATTTTTACCAGTTGAAAGATCATAACATTTGAAGTTGAAAAAATTATTTTCCTCTTGTTGCAAAATGGGTAACTTGAAGTTTTTTGTAAGCCCAAAAGACCAATATTAAGAGTTAATTTGAACTAAGACTCACATTCATATTCTTGTTCCTAGGTGAGCTAGGAACATGTCAATAAGATTTATACCCTTAAGTATGCAACCTATAAAACCTAAAGAAATGCTTGAATTCTCAAATGAAGGTATGCAGAAATTCAATCTCAAAGGCTCCACTTTGATGATAAATATGACATGTGAAGAATAATGGGATAAAAGATTTAAACTTTGAGATCATGCATAAAACCTAATTACCAAGTACAAAAAATCTAAATTGACAATAAGTAAAATCTAATTTTTGGTGAATCTTTGAAGGTCTTGCAATATTATATAATTGGGCAAATTTTGAGAATAAACGAGCATACACAACACCTTGGGCAATTTAAGGCGATTTCAAGTGCTTCCTAATCGTGACCCTCACTCACTCCGACACAATACCGATATACCACCTCACCACAAACCTCCAACAACAATGACATCACTTGCAAGCATTCAAGTAAGTTCTCGATAATGGCTCAAATTTCAAACTACGGAATCGCACCATAGCTAGTGGGGTAAACAATTAGCGTACATGGTGAAAGTGAAAGGAAAGATAGTCCCAATAGAGTCATCATCTTGACATCCATTTACAATTTACTAGGAACTTTAATTTGAAGATGAGCTCATAAATATTTCATAAATGGTGCCCCGAGCCCTTATTTGACACCTTATGCAAGACCGTTTGCAATGAGTACATGGTACACTTATAATAGGAAGCTAACAGAGAGCTCTTAGTGAAGAAGAAGTCTAGAGCTCTATCTTTGCCATCTCGCTTTATTTTAGAACACCCTCTTTTATTACTTTGACATCAAGCGGTTTGTAAAGGGCGGTTTAGATTAGACCGCCACCTTCTGAGAAAGCCATGAGTGAGATGTTGGAAAATCAAGAACTCTAGAGTGTATGATTATAATATCTTTTTACGTTGACATTTCAAAGAGATCTATCGTGCATGGACGCATAATGGACAAGAATGTTAAGCTCGAGATATCGATGACCAGCCGCACACGGTGAGGAAGTCAAACCCGCTTGTGACATGACATGTGTGACGCTACAGCAGAAAATGCAAAAGCCATGCAATCAAGGTCACTACAAACACGGATTGTGTTACATGTGCCGAGCTCGACACCTTCACTCGTTGTTGGTTCATGGTTCATGGTGCACCTTGCAAATCCCTTCTCCGGGGTAAAGATGTGACAAAGCTACAACAGAGAGAAGTTGAAGCAACTTTCACACACGGGAGCTTTGTGACAAGCATTTCAATGTTACACCTCTGCCCATTGGTCCGCTCAAATAGGTACATGGAGCACCTCAATACATGATTGACACTAGCTCAGTAGTGACCACAAGCACATTACAAGAGGCTTCAATTCTACCAGATGCAAACGACGCTACATTCTTCAATGAGTGTAAATGTCCACCATATTTCACTACAACAGGCGGCCTTCTTAGAGAATATTTATCAGGCAGCATGATTGTAATACAAGTTTGATATTGTGTCTGGCTCTGTTATGGACCAACTGCAAGACACTTCCAGTAATACATTGACTATTACATCAACTGATCTGAGAAAAATAACGTAAAGTTAGTCAGAGCCCTCGTCCTTTCTGTACTTTAATTCTGGGTGAAACATGTGCAACCTGATCCGTCTCCTCAAATGATGCTTGACCCGATAGCAGAATATGGTTGATACTATTTCTGTACGGGGTTTTAGTGTTTTACATATCGATTAGGATATTCTGCGTTCTAACTTCTCCCCTGGGAATGCTGTCTGGCAAGAGTTGACCGCTGCTTCATCACATGATTGTTGCATCGATTTCTGACACGAGATAGTGCTGATTTTAGTACGTGAACTCGTCAACGATGATGATGAGCACACTTGTTTCACTTGCATTGCACCATTATTTCATGTCCCATTCATGGCAAGCCACGAAATCTAGGGGCCGGGGAATTGTGACCGCCACGAAACCCTACTCATACATTCTCAGACATGTTCATTGTTTAGAGTCGGCGACCACATTGACCACAGTTAATTCACACAACTTGCTGATGGATTGTTTATCGTGCTCATGCATCCATTGACTCAAGGATGCATGGACACGACATCTCCCGGTTACTGTTGCTGCGAGTAGCGAGGTGAGGCGTCCCTGCTCGCCTGACAATATTCAAAAGGCAGAATATCTGCTCCAGCGAGTATAAAGCCAGCTGCACTCACCCGAGTCAAATCATCATCTCACTCGCTCTCCCGCTTCCTGCTTGCACGTACCAGCCTTTCTAGCTCGATCACTTTGCGAAGCGCTCGTGAGTCATGGCGGCGTCGATGAGAACTCTGGCTCTGCTGGGTCTGGTGATGGCGGCGTTCTGCGTGGCTGCGGACGCCACAGCCGTGGAGTCAGGCTCCAGGAAGCTGGACTTGGGTGTGAAGCTGAAAGTGAACTTAAATATCAAAGTCAACCTCAATCTGTGCTACCACGACATCAGGGTGTATGTCGGCCTCGGTGCCCACGGGCCAGCTGTGCCCTGCCAAGACGACGACAGTGCTGACGCCCGTGACAGCGACAGTGGTGGTGGGCAACTTGGTGTACGTGGACTTGGAGATCCTCGGAGTGAAGGTGGCCAAGGTACGCGTGGTGATCGACTTGTCGAAGGCGACGCTGATCGGGGACGTGTACCACGTCGCGCTGGATTGCGTGGAAGATGAGAAGACGAAGCTGCTGACGGTGCTGTTCTTGGGCGTGAAACTGACGGTCGTGGATCTGGTGAAGCTGGGCATCGTCTTGCTCGTGTAAATCTGTGAGCGGAAAGATTGAAGTTCATAGTGTGTAGATACCACTCTACTACATGGCCGTGCAAGTACATTGAGGTGGGTAGCGGATGTAGTGGCAGTGTCGGTAGCCAGAAGGTGTGTGTAAGTAAAAGGAAGTCGGTGTCTGTACGTAGTACAGAATCAGATCATGTTTTGTAAATCCACGAATCTGAGTAACTTCGTTAGTCAGTTTGATCGTATATACTGTTCACATTACACTGATGAGCTTGGTTCCCTATTCTGTTTGCTTATGATACATACAAGTTGCCGAAAGTGAGATGACAATCTTAGTTTATGCGAGTCATGATTATCTTACATGGCTGGGTGTCAGTCGGTATTATCGATGTCGTGGAATGCGATTCGGGAATCTGGTGTACCTTCGATCAATAAGTAACGCTTACTATCTCTCCCAATTTCATGTCATTTTTCTTTTTAACCGAAACTTTTGAGGTCATTGTTGACACATCGTGAGCTGCTGCACGGTGACTCAAGATCATGGCTGCAGTGTGTAATATCTTATTCAACAGAATCAAAATACTTGCGGCCGGATCCTTTTATATTGATCGTTGGAACAGTGTCAGTCAGTGGTCACTCCTGGAGGTGCACTTACAGGGTATATGGCACAAGAGATTAGATCTAAGCTAAGGGGTCAACCTACTGTAGTCGTTGTGCGGCATGTACCTTTCGCCGTGAAATGATTCAGCATTCCTGAGGATCGAAGCCACCAGAGTCCTTATCGTCGTAGTCCTCATGACGCATTCTCATCGTTGAAGGCCCTTCTTGCACAGACTGGAGACAAGGTTGCCCTAAACGGGAGAGCACCGCTACCGGCACAAACAGTAGTTTGTGGTGGGGCCCGACAGTCGGCCGCCGGGCTTTAAGCCGCGCGCTGTTACAGCTCTCTGGCTCTGTGCCTGTGGATGAAAACACTGTAGAGCATTATTCAACTCCCCGCAAAAACTTTAATATAGACTTGTTCACTTTTGTGTACAGGAGATCATGCCTGGTAATCATGAGGAGCCATCTGGCAGCAATCGTGAATTTGGAGCATGTTGGTACTTGTCTCATGTATCTGAGGGCCATAACACATGGGAGGAAAGGCAGTGAGATGGAAGATTCGTATTGGTTCTAATTAGCAAGTGGTTGCTATGTTGGAGGAAGTAGGGAGAGTGGTAAGAGTGACATAGAGCAACTTTGTAGCTTTGGGGTTTGCTTCTGATGCTTTGGGATCTACATGGCAGTGACATGGCACATGGGAGGCACTTGAAAACTACCAGGCATTAGTGCTTGAAAGTCAAGCGGCAATTGATGAAAAGCGGAGAAAATTCAGAGAGAGGCGGCGGCAGGCGGCGGCTGCCGATGGTGTGGCATGGCCCTATGGGCCAATCTACACGGGGAGGAGAGGAAGTTTCACCCTTTTCTCCAACGTGGCACTTTGCCTTTAAAAGAAATTCTTTTCCTTGATTTTCTCCTTACAATGTGGAGTTACAACCCACTACCAAGCACTAGTGCTCGGTAATGGAGTGGTGCATCTATTGTGCCCCGTCATTGCCATGTGGATCCCAAAGCAATATCCAAAGTCAATTCCAAAGCTACAAAATTGTTCCATGTCATCCTTGTCACTCCCCCTACTTCCTCTCATGTGACAACCCCTTGCTAATTTGAACCAATGCTATTCATCCAACTCATTGCCTTTCCTTTTGTGTGGATTGCCCTTGATTCGTTCATACTTGGATCCCACCGGACCATAGGCTTCAAAAATCGACACTGCCCTTTTTCAACGTTTACTTAGATGCGATTTCTGACTTCTTTTGATCATAGAATCTAGTACCTTTAAAACTTATACATTCGTATGTCAATCAAATTTATAGATCCACTGAGGTCTTCACTTTTCATAGAATTGATCAAATTACAATATTAGAACAATCATCTTCTTTTTTGGGATGATATGGATTAAAGGGTTCTAAATTCTTGTTGGTAGGTAACGTACTAGGAAAATGCTTTACTAACTATAACCTCATGGGACCTAAGATATTTAGAGAAAAGCTTGATTTTTCACATGGGGGTATGGTTGAAACCCAAATGCAAAGGTAGGTGTTTGTAAATGCAAAAGGAAATAGAATAACTCTTGTGCCATAGGAGCATGTTCATGAAAATTGAGCCTTTCCGCATGAAACGGGACTTTCTTGGCCCTAGGATTGGTTTACCATTTCTTCTAAGATGGCAAGCGCTCACTCGTTGCTAGAGGCTTTCTCTAATGACATTCTTGTTCAAAGAATATTTCAATAGAGAATACGATAAGTGTCAAGAGTTGAGTGGTGGGAAGTGGTACCAAGAGCCACAATTCCACAAACCATTAATATTGCAGTGAGACCTGATTAAAAGAATTATATAATTGGGACTTACAATAGTTCCAATATGATACCAAAATTCCTTTTATATACTAAGTGAAAACTTGGCTTAGTATTCCATTTAGAAACTAAAAAGTAAAATGGTGAAAAAAGTTGAATCTCAAAATTTTGTTGAAAATTCAAAGTTATGAAACTTCTATTGTGTTTGGGTTGTTATTGAGAATGGATGAGAATATACTAGAGTTTTGATCATTTTATAGCCTATATGAATTCAAATCATCAATAAAATTGTGTTTTGGATCACAATCCAAATTCTTCTCCTGGCCAAAGATCGCTCTAGAGGAATATAGTGTTTTGTCCATTTGTTATTTTGCGTTAGAAATGACGTATACCCGGACTAGTCGAAATTAGTATGGAAAGGTTGGAAAAAGAGCGCGAGTGCATGTTAAAGCATTTAACATGCTTTTGTCACTGTTGACGTCCGTTTAACAGTGAGTGCCAATAGTGACACGGTGGGATTTTGGGAGAACAGTTTTTGGTCAAAAATAACAAAACACGTCAACGTTGACATGTACGTCCGTCCTTGGGGAGTAACTTTAGCACTTCCGTTTTTACCCTTTACTAATATTTTAATGATTAAATATAGTTAGATCCATGTCAAAGACGTTTCTTTAAACTCGGATGATGTTTAAAGTGACATGGGCGACGCGTTCAAGTGTGTTACTTTTGATGATTCTTAAATCCTACGTGGAATGCCTTGATGACGTGGAAAGCTTATGTGGAGGATATGGGTGGCGAGGACAAGTTGGTGTTTGGTCATGGGGGTGTCAATAGTGACGTTGGCGTTTTTTTGTTGACGCAACTTCATCAACGTGTGTTTAAAACCCCAATTCCGTTAAAATGGCATTATTAGGTAGAGATGGCACACTCAACTTTTCGAACTTTAGTTCAAGAACCATGTGATATAACAGAATTTTAAGGTGATATTAGGAAAAATGAGTGAAAATGTATATAAAAGAGTGATATTACCAAAAAAATTGTGATATTACAGAATACACCATTTTGTATGAGCACAAATGTAAGATCTAATGTGACAAAATGGCACATGGCATAGTGCCATTTTAACAGAATTGGGGTTCTATGAAAACGTAATGACATAGCTGACGTGTCAAGTGCATTTATAGTAAAGGTGACGTGGTTGTTAGGGTTTGACTTTGTCAATGATTCTAGAGATTGTCAATAGTTACGCGGGTGTCAGAAGTTACATAGATTATCTTCAACTGTGTTTCAGGAAACGCGTTTCAAGAAAGTGCATGGAGCTTTAGGGTTTTGCAGTGGCGAGGGTTTCTGCGTCAAAAGTGACTCGCGCGTCAAAAGTGACATAGGTTGTGTTAAACATTGTTTTTAGAAACGTCATCAAATAGGGTACGTGAATGCGTCACTATTAACGCAGGTTTAACGCCACTACATCACTTTTGACGTCGTATAACGTAAACGCGTCACTGAACCTGAGGATGACTTTCATCGGGGTGGATGAACAAAGGCGGCTAGGGTTTGCCGCCATAGTTAGGTACTTAGGTCATGGTACTTTTAGGGAATATATAAGCTAGAATCTCACTCTTGCTTTCATTTTTAAACATTTCGTGTTAGAGTTCTACAGTTTTAGAGATTAACATGTTAGATTGTTAAAGTATAAGTTGTAGTGGTGTTGGAGTTTTACAAGTTTTTCTTCTTTCTTTGCAATTTCTCTTCTTCACATTTTGTATTAGAGTTCTACAGTTTTAGAGATGAACATGTTAGATTGTTAAGATATCATTTGTAGAGGTGTTGGAGTTTTACAAGTTTTTCTTCTTTTTTGCAATTCTTAGGTTGTTCAAGAGTTACATCGTGATGATCTCCATCCCAGTTTGATTGCATGACGTGCCTTATTAAACTCAACGTGTCTGTGGTAATGTGTATTGTGCAGATCAAGAAAAATTGAGTATGAGAAAACCCAGAAAGTCACTCTACGGCGGCTAGGGTTTCTGCGTCAAAAGTGATGCGCGCGTCAAAAGTGATGCGCACGTCAAAAGTGATGTGCGCGTCAAAAGTGACGCGTCCGTCAAAAGTGACATAGATTGTGTTAAACACTGTTTTTAGAGACGTCATCATATAGAGTACTCGAATGCGTCACTATTAACGTAGTATAACGCAAGAAGTACCCTATCACATACTTGTCACATATATGTAGCCTTTATGCCTTATGCTACTAAGCAATACTTGCGACTTTGTATCAGTGGCTAATTTTCCATCTAATACAACAAAAGCACTGACCAGCTTCATGTTGCACTCCATTTCGTGTATGTTTCTGTCAGAGTGTGTTATTTTTGACGTTGCATTTACTTTATCGATTGTGTCATATAACGTCACTTTTGACGTTTTCAATTCCGTCATGTTGTGTCATGTAACGTCACTTTGACACGAGACCCTGTTTCTATTGACACATAACTCGATAACGCGAATGTCACCTTACGTCTAAAGATATCATCCGAAACGCGTTAAAATAAATGACATTTGTATTTAACAATGTTAAACAACGACAAATTTAACGTCGGTGACGCATTCTACAAAGACGTCACTCTGCGTCAACGTTAATACAATATAAATATATAACAAATATCTAAATTCTAGTGCAAAATTATACGCAAAATCCAAGATCATGCCACGTGTCTAATTCTCAGCCATTAAGAATCTCCCACATCAACAAATTCTTCATCCATCCAAAACGACGGAGGAGTGTGCACTTCATAACCTACGTGGAAATTAACCCCTGAATTTCCTTGATGCAAAACGGTCTAAGTCACAAAATTTGACCTTCCTTTAGATTATGTTCAAAAACTCTCAATCTAAGCATTATTCAAAAGATCCAACCGTAAGATCTCAAAGTTCATTTGACATTCTTCTCACATACCAAGTTTGAACCGTTCATTCTTCCTCATTTGTGAGATTATAATGGTCAAAGTTGGCTGAGTTTTTCTCTTGCGGGAACCTCCAAAACCCGTTTCAGGTTTTGAGGAAAGTTAGGGGTTAGCCATGAGAAATGTCCATCTCATAGCGACTGTGGACACTAAGTTACTTCGGAAGTTACTGACCCTAAGTAACTTACCTGCCCAAAGATGACGCGTTTTGACGTAGCAAGTCACCTTCTGTTAAACGGTTTGACACATTTAAACGTCCAACGTCAAGCCCAAAAGACGTCCGTGACGTAGTGCGCATTTTTGCGTCGACAAAATTGACCCTGTAAAACCACATTAAACAGCGTTAAAACGTATGTTAAACTATGTTCCTCCGGACACTGTTTTCCTCTAGTGTCGGGTTGCATATCGTCTTATATCTTGCCAAAATTGCATTTATAATTTGCCAAAGTATCACTTGCATTGCGGTGCCAAAACTAGAGTTCTAAGCTAGGGTTCAAATATTGGAATGTTTGCTTCAGCCTTTGGAGTTGAATTGGAATAGTAATATCAATATTGCTTGATATATTTGTGACCAATGGTAGGAGGATATCAACTTGGAAGAATATCATAAAATCTAGCAAGTTAATAAATTTGAGATGTCCATGGAACAAGGATATTTCAAGTCTAAAACATAATTGCTAGATTCACAATATTATTGCTCAGCGGTCGTTTTGACATGATAAAGTTTCAACTTATTGCAATAATCTTAATTTCTTAGAATTATTTTGTCGTCTACTTTTAAATTTGATGACATTCAGTAAACACCATGCATAATTTAATAAATATAGATCGGAAATTAAGTATAAAAATTGTTAACTAGGATAATTATGCATGGTTGATTCTTGGTTGATATCAATGCCATACGTAATAGGGTGTTATCTGAGATTCATATGTACAGGGGAAAAGCTTAGGCCCCCAATGAGGAGGTCGTGGGTTCTATTCCCCATGCCGGCGTGGTGCTCACCACTATAGTCCACCCAACTATTGTGGGAGGTCCTTGGACCTCGTTGTATGGGTACCATCAAAGCCCTTTGGGGGGATACTATGTCAAGTATCTTCAAGGCACTAGTAACTAGGCTAGAAACTAGCGTAGTTATAGTGTCCACCCTCGAGAGGGGGAAGTAGTATTGTTCCAATTTCCCCTTGTCCGGTGGCCATCGGGATATTAGCATTACGAACGGACACTTCATTCACGCCGGCCCCCTTAGAAAGGGACCGGAGTTTCTATCTATCTATTTCTATCTATCTACAGGGGAAAAAGTGTGAACTTTTAAACTCAAATCAGCAATTCGACTAATTTGAACAGGAAAAATTGCGAACTTCTTAACTCAAACTAGTAATTCGGGAAATTTTAATTTTCGTTTGACGGTTCTGTAAGTAAATGTCGTCGGCTTGTCTTATACATTGCATGACATGCATTTAATATGTGACATCGAAATGGCTAGAAGGCCAGTTTGTATAGTCCGCCACATTTCAGAGAGACATAAAGGCCTGTTCGCACCTCGCCTTAGAGGAGGTCTTAGGAGGGGGTCGTAACTCTATTAAAAAGTGTTTGTTCCCACCTACATTCATTAATAATTACCAATCCTACATGGATGTCCACATGGCACACTTTAAAGAGTAGGGTATTAGTATACATTTAAGAGAACAAAAGAGATTTGCTCAACAATAGTAGGCAATACTTAAGGGAGCACCAATATTGGAAAGATTCTCAAATTTTCCTCACTTAACCCCTGAGCGCCCCAACGGACTAAATCTGTCCGCCAAGAATTTGTCCGATCAGAAGTCAACCCAACTTTGACTAGTATAATAAATAAATCCATACGGTCATTTTGACTCAAATTTTCAGCACACATTCATACCCTAATCATATTCCAACTTCAACGGTTGGATCTACTTGATCCCATGTTTCTTTGCGCCACGTCATTTTAAACAGATCAAGGTTCACCACAGCCTAATTTTGCTTGATATGGAGGGGGCGCTCAGGGGTTAAGAGTGGTCTTATGTATTGTCCCACTTGGGGGGCCATTACGTAATCCCCTTACTATTGATTACACCTTTACAAACCTCATTGATGACACCTTTCCTCAAAAGAAGGTATTCCTCCCCAAATTGTAGGGGTGTTAAATTTTTATCCGTGGACGCTCTTTGCAAAGGCTAGGTGCGAACAAGCCCTAAGAGACTGACGATGGACTTCGCATCTTTTAAGATAATAATTGTTACGTTGACATTAAAAGGGGATGATCAATCCTGCATGGAGGATCCTAGAAGAAAATTTATTGTCTCAGATATCTATAATTCTGTAGCCGCTATCAAGATGAAGTCAACTGTGCTTGTGTGGTGACGTCTGTGAAGCTAGTGCCGGTGTAAACTAGTTGGATTCATACAAACTAGTCACTAAAATTTCCAATTGTAAAAGAGTGATTGTTTGTTAATGTAAAACAGTCATTATATCAAGTCAATGTAAGTCAATGTAAATCATGTAAATCATGATCTATAGGTACTTTTCTCTTACAAGAAATCTTATGATTCTATAATTTTTACAAGGTCATTATTTGTCAACGCAAGTGTTAAAATCATTTTTTCTCTCTTCCTATCTATACTCCCTTTAGGATTCAAAGTTTTGCTGATTTAAAGTACTTGCGAATAAAAGATTACCTACAGAAGTATAGATGCGTTCTTACCACAATTTACTTGATATCATCATGATCATTTGGATAGGGTCATAATTAGCTAGTCAAAGTGTTAAAATTGCCTCCTCCCCCTCTTTATTTAGTTTTTTATACATACTTTTAGCTATAATAGAAAAAAGAAGCTCTTAACACTTAACCTAGGTATTGAAATTATTTGGGAGTTGGTGGAACCATATAAATACTTAGTTAATTTCCACATGTGTGGATATGTAAATAAGAGTTACTTGGGACATAATTCCGAATGCCAAATAATTTACAGTTTTGATGGTGGTTGAAATTGGATATAATAAGATTTAAGTAAGATTTGAACAGTGAACACTTAGATTCATAAAACTGCATGCTTCTATCAACTTGCAAGTAAATTCCAAACTATATGCACAACAAAGAAGAATTTGAGTATATAACTTTTGCTGAATAAAAACATATGCACCATGAACATCCATATGTCGACTTGTGTAAATGCATCTTCATTGTATAGAGCCACATACCATTCATGTAAAATTGGTCAAAGAAATATACTGAAGAGAAAAAGTGTTCCATTAGCGTTCAACCATTGAAAAGTGGAAAATTGTACTATGCGAAATCCATACTAAAATATACATTGTCTACGTAGCAGCCCTCGCGCCCCTCTACATGCGCCTCCCCATACCCCTGCATTGTTCCACGTGGCATCAACTTTGCACCAACGTGGAGCCAATGTGGCAACGACATCGATAACTTTTAACTTTTCACCGGGGTCTTGCTATGTTGTGAATTTTTTACCTTACCAGTTATTGGGTGCGCGCAACCGTCTTTTAAACTGCCGTATCGAGCTGGTAGGTAGACCATATCGCCCATATTAAGGACAACCCTGATTTTACATATTAAGTTAACATTTTTTCTAAAGTAAAATAAATCAATCTATAGATTTTGAAAAGGGCCTTCAACGACCACTGGTTGCAAGTACGTCACCATGATGACGTATACAAAAGTAAATGGAACTTTGCTTGACTTTCGTCGCAAACCAATTGAAAGAGTACTATATATATAGTGACTTCATCCACATGGAGGGCACCACATGGAAGGCACTTCGTCGGCGCAACTAAATTCCGGTTGCTTGTCACATACCACTCACACAATTTGCACAATAGGTAAATAACACCACAGTTTACTTTTGCGATTCAATATAAGTGGACTCCATTGACTCTAGTCAATGTAAGCTACATATTGCAACGTGAAATCTGGAGAGGTGGCTTCCTTCTTCGGAACTGCAGAGATATTCTACGGCGACAAGCCCATACCTCACAATTGTTCCACTTTTTTAACCAAATTTACTAAAAATTGAAAAATAATAATAAAAATAAAAATATAATCCAATTGGCATGTCAGATTGTACAACTTTATGAGTGCATAATTATCCCAATACATACTATGAAAAGTATAAGAGAACTGAATCGCAACTTTGCAAGTATTAAGATTTTTGACTTAATCTTCTTTCTACACTAATCCGTCACTGTGGAAGTGTGAAACAACTCACAATAAGTCAACTCTAAACTCCTAGTGCAAGTATAGTGTATGAAACATGAAACATAATTGAATTTGAAATACAAATTTTCATAAATTTCGAAAGGACCTAAATTGTAATCTAATAAAAAAATATATGCAAATCAACTTATTTCATTGTATGTCAAAATAATGTTATTACCAAATGGGTGGAAGCACACGAGGGTGGATCAAAAAGTATGTTACGCCCTCTAAATCCTGTAAATTTGCTTGTTCAATGGCCTTTCTTGGACCCCTCTACATCTTAAAGTACTGATTTTTTTTTGGATTTAGGTAAAAAGAGTGTTGGAGTGTGCAAATCACTTGACAAATTTTTTCAAAAATATTAGGAACATATTGTAATTTGCAGAAAAGTACAATGATTTTCAGAAAAGTACGTTACAGCAGTCAAAAATGTTACAAAGTACTCCAATTTGGTAAGATTTGAGTTGCAAAGTACTAAAATAATTATATGGTTAGAGAGAGCACCTTATAAGGTAACATATGTTGTATCATTACTTTCCAAAAACTCATCCCTTCTTTACAATTTGTAGCGGTCAAAGGGCAAAATTTTTGACATGATGAAATTTAGTCAAAAATTAAAATTTTTAGGTGGATTTTTGTGCATTCCACCATATTCATACAATCCCCACGTGAGGCATTTGTACCAACTCAATGTTTTTGGCACCAAAGGCTACTTCTAACATGTTCATCTCTAAAACTGTAGAACTCTAATACAAAATGTGAAGAAGAGAAATTGCAAAGAAAGAAGAAAAACTTGTAAAACTCCAACACCACTACAACTTATACTTTAACAATCTAACATGTTAATCTCTAAAACTGTAGAACTCTAACACGAAATGTTTAAAAATGAAAGCAAGAGTGAGATTCTAGCTTATATATTCCCTAAAAGTACCATGACCTAAGTACCTAACTATGGCGGCAAACCCTAGCCGCCTTTGTTCATCCACCCCGATGAAAGTCATCCTCAGGTTCAGTGACGCGTTTACGTTATACGACGTCAAAAGTGATGTAGTGGCGTTAAACCTGCGTTAATAGTGACGCATTCACGTACCCTATTTGATGACGTTTCTAAAAACAATGTTTAACACAACCTATGTCACTTTTGACGCGCGAGTCACTTTTGACGCAGAAACCCTCGCCACTGCAAAACCCTAAAGCTCCATGCACTTTCTTGAAACGCGTTTCCTGAAACACAGTTGAAGATAATCTATGTAACTTCTGACACCCGCGTAACTATTGACAATCTCTAGAATCATTGACAAAGTCAAACCCTAACAACCACGTCACCTTTACTATAAATGCACTTGACACGTCAGCTATGTCATTACGTTTTCATAGAACCCCAATTCTGTTAAAATGGCACTATGCCATGTGCCATTTTGTCACATTAGATCTTACATTTGTGCTCATACAAAATGGTGTATTCTGTAATATCACAATTTTTTTGGTAATATCACTCTTTTATATACATTTTCACTCATTTTTCCTAATATCACCTTAAAATTCTGTTATATCACATGGTTCTTGAACTAAAGTTCAGAAAGTTGAGGTGTGCCATTCTACCGGAATAATGCCATTTTAACGGAATTGGGGTTTTAAACACACGTTGACAGAAGTTTGCGTCAACAAAAACGCCAACGTCACTATTGACACCCCCATGACCAAACACCAACTTGTCCTCGTCACCCATATCCTCCACATAAGCTTTCCACGTCATCAAGGCATTCCACGTAGGATTTAAGAATCTGTCAAAAGTAACACACTTGAACGTCGCCCATGTCACTTTAAACATCATCTGAGTTTAAAGAAACGTGCTGACATGGATCTAACTATATTTAATCATTAAAATATTAGTAAAGGGTAAAAAACGAAGTGCTAAAGTTACTCCCCCCAAGGGACGTACATGTCAACGTTGACGTGTTTTGTTATTTTTGACCAAAAACTGTTCTCCCAAAATCCCACCGTGTCACTATTGGCACTCACTGTTAAACGGACGTCAACAGTGACAAAAGCATGTTAAACTGTTTAACATGCACTACGTCACTTTTTCCAACCTTTCCATACTAATTTCGACTAGTCTGGGTATACGTCATTTCTAACGCAAAATAACAGTGGACAAAACACTATATTCCTCTAGAGCGATGCTGGCCAGGAGAAGAATTTGGATTGTGATCTGCAAAACACAATTTTATTGATGATTTGAATTCATATAGGCTATAAAATGATCAAAACTCTAGTATATTCTCATCCATTCTCAATAACAACCCAAACACAATAGAAGTTTCATAACTTTGAATTTTCAACAAAATTTTGAGATTCAACTTTTTTCACCATTTTACTTTTTAGTTTCTAAATGGAATACTAAGCCAAGTTTTCACTTAGTATATAAAAGGAATTTTGGTATCATATTGGAACTATTGTAAGTCCCAATTATATAATTCTTTTAATCAGGTCTCACTGCAATATTAATGGTTTGTGGAATTGTGGCTCTTGGTACCACTTCCCACCACTCAACTCTTGACACTTATCGTATTCTCTATTGAAATATTCTTTGAACAAGAATGTCATTAGAGAAAGCCTCTAGCAACGAGTGAGCGCTTGCCATCTTAGAAGAAATGGTAAACCAATCCTAGGGCCAAGAAAGTCCCGTTTCATGCGGAAAGGCTCAATTTTCATGAACATGCTCCTATGGCACAAGAGTTATTCTATTTCCTTTTGCATTTACAAACACCTACCTTTGCATTTGGGTTTCAACCATACCCCCATGTGAAAAATCAAGCTTTTCTCTAAATATCTTAGGTCCCATGAGGTTATAGTTAGTAAAGCATTTTCCTAGTACGTTACCTACCAACAAGAATTTAGAACCCTTTAATCCATATCATCCCAAAAAAAGAAGATGATTGTTCTAATATTGTAATTTGATCAATTCTATGAAAAGTGAAGACCTCAGTGGATCTATAAATTTGATTGACATACGAATGTATAAGTTTTAAAGGTACTAGATTCTATGATCAAAAGAAGTCAGAAATCGCATCTAAGTAAACGTTGAAAAAGGGCAGTGTCGATTTTTGAAGCCTATGGTCCGGTGGGATCCAAGTATGAACGAATCAAGGGCAATCCACACAAAAGGAAAGGCAATGAGTTGGATGAATAGCATTGGTTCAAATTAGCAAGGGGTTGTCACATGAGAGGAAGTAGGGGGAGTGACAAGGATGACATGGAACAATTTTGTAGCTTTGGAATTGACTTTGGATATTGCTTTGGGATCCACATGGCAATGACGGGGCACAATAGATGCACCACTCCATTACCGAGCACTAGTGCTTGGTAGTGGGTTGTAACTCCACATTGTAAGGAGAAAATCAAGGAAAAGAATTTCTTTTAAAGGCAAAGTGCCACGTTGGAGAAAAGGGTGAAACTTCCTCTCCCTCCCGTGTAGATTGGCCCATAGGGCCATGCCACACCATCGGCAGGCCGCCCTGCTGCCGCTGCTCCTGAATTTTCTCCGCTTTTCATCAATTGCTAGTTGACTTTCAAGCACTAATGCCTGGTAGTTTTCAAGTGCCTCCCATGTGCCATGTCACTGCCATGTAGATCCCAAAGCATCAGAAGCAAACCCCAAAGCTACAAAGTTGCTCTATGTCACTCTTACCACTCTCCCTACTTCCTCCAACATAGCAACCACTTGCTAATTAGAACCAATACGAATCTTCCATCTCACTGCCTTTCCTCCCATGTGTTATGGCCCTCAGATACATGAGACAAGTACCAACATGCTCCAAATTCACGATTGCTGCCAGATGGCTCCTCATGATTACCAGGCATGATCTCCTGTACACAAAAGTGAACAAGTCTATATTAAAGTTTTTGCGGGGAGTTGAATAATGCTCTACAGTGTTTTCATCCACAGGCACAGAGCCAGAGAGCTGTAACAGCGCGCGGCTTAAAGCCCGGCGGCCGACTGTCGGGCCCCACCACAAACTACTGTTTGTGCCGGTAGCGGTGCTCTCCCGTTTAGGGCAACCTTGTCTCCAGTCTGTGCAAGAAGGGCCTTCAACGATGAGAATGCGTCATGAGGACTACGACGATAAGGACTCTGGTGGCTTCGATCCTCAGGAATGCTGAATCATTTCACGGCGAAAGGTACATGCCGCACAACGACTACAGTAGGTTGACCCCTTAGCTTAGATCTAATCTCTTGTGCCATATACCCTGTAAGTGCACCTCCAGGAGTGACCACTGACTGACACTGTTCCAACGATCAATATAAAAGGATCCGGCCGCAAGTATTTTGATTCTGTTGAATAAGATATTACACACTGCAGCCATGATCTTGAGTCACCGTGCAGCAGCTCACGATGTGTCAACAATGACCTCAAAAGTTTCGGTTAAAAGAAAAATGACATGAAATTGGGAGAGATAGTAAGCGTTACTTATTGATCGAAGGTACACCAGATTCCCGAATCGCATTCCACGACATCGATAATACCGACTGACACCCAGCCATGTAAGATAATCATGACTCGCATAAACTAAGATTGTCATCTCACTTTCGGCAACTTGTATGTATCATAAGCAAACAGAATAGGGAACCAAGCTCATCAGTGTAATGTGAACAGTATATACGATCAAACTGACTAACGAAGTTACTCAGATTCGTGGATTTACAAAACATGATCTGATTCTGTACTACGTACAGACACCGACTTCCTTTACTTACACACACCTTCTGGCTACCGACACTGCCACTACATCCGCTACCCACCTCAATGTACTTGCACGGCCATGTAGTAGAGTGGTATCTACACACTATGAACTTCAATCTTTCCGCTCACAGATTTACACGAGCAAGACGATGCCCAGCTTCACCAGATCCACGACCGTCAGTTTCACGCCCAAGAACAGCACCGTCAGCAGCTTCGTCTTCTCATCTTCCACGCAATCCAGCGCGACGTGGTACACGTCCCCGATCAGCGTCGCCTTCGACAAGTCGATCACCACGCGTACCTTGGCCACCTTCACTCCGAGGATCTCCAAGTCCACGTACACCAAGTTGCCCACCACCACTGTCGCTGTCACGGGCGTCAGCACTGTCGTCGTCTTGGCAGGGCACAGCTGGCCCGTGGCACCGAGGCCAACATACACCCTGATGTCGTGGTAGCACAGATTGAGGTTGACTTTGATATTTAAGTTCACTTTCAGCTTCACACCCAAGTCCAGCTTCCTGGAGCCTGACTCCACGGCTGTGGCGTCCGCAGCCACGCAGAACGCCGCCATCACCAGACCCAGCAGAGCCAGAGTTCTCATCGACGCCGCCATGACTCACGAGCGCTTCGCAAAGTGATCGAGCTAGAAAGGCTGGTACGTGCAAGCAGGAAGCGGGAGAGCGAGTGAGATGATGATTTGACTCGGGTGAGTGCAGCTGGCTTTATACTCGCTGGAGCAGATATTCTGCCTTTTGAATATTGTCAGGCGAGCAGGGACGCCTCACCTCGCTACTCGCAGCAACAGTAACCGGGAGATGTCGTGTCCATGCATCCTTGAGTCAATGGATGCATGAGCACGATAAACAATCCATCAGCAAGTTGTGTGAATTAACTGTGGTCAATGTGGTCGCCGACTCTAAACAATGAACATGTCTGAGAATGTATGAGTAGGGTTTCGTGGCGGTCACAATTCCCCGGCCCCTAGATTTCGTGGCTTGCCATGAATGGGACATGAAATAATGGTGCAATGCAAGTGAAACAAGTGTGCTCATCATCATCGTTGACGAGTTCACGTACTAAAATCAGCACTATCTCGTGTCAGAAATCGATGCAACAATCATGTGATGAAGCAGCGGTCAACTCTTGCCAGACAGCATTCCCAGGGGAGAAGTTAGAACGCAGAATATCCTAATCGATATGTAAAACACTAAAACCCCGTACAGAAATAGTATCAACCATATTCTGCTATCGGGTCAAGCATCATTTGAGGAGACGGATCAGGTTGCACATGTTTCACCCAGAATTAAAGTACAGAAAGGACGAGGGCTCTGACTAACTTTACGTTATTTTTCTCAGATCAGTTGATGTAATAGTCAATGTATTACTGGAAGTGTCTTGCAGTTGGTCCATAACAGAGCCAGACACAATATCAAACTTGTATTACAATCATGCTGCCTGATAAATATTCTCTAAGAAGGCCGCCTGTTGTAGTGAAATATGGTGGACATTTACACTCATTGAAGAATGTAGCGTCGTTTGCATCTGGTAGAATTGAAGCCTCTTGTAATGTGCTTGTGGTCACTACTGAGCTAGTGTCAATCATGTATTGAGGTGCTCCATGTACCTATTTGAGCGGACCAATGGGCAGAGGTGTAACATTGAAATGCTTGTCACAGTGCTCCCGTGTGTGAAAGTTGCTTCAACTTCTCTCTGTTGTAGCTTTGTCACATCTTTACCCCGGAGAAGGGATTTGCAAGGTGCACCATGAACCATGAACCAACAACGAGTGAAGGTGTCGAGCTCGGCACATGTAACACAATCCGTGTTTGTAGCTGACCTTCGATTGCATGGCTTTTGCATTTTCTGCTGTAGCGTCACACATGTCATGTCACAAGCGGGTTTGACTTCCTCACTGTGCGACAGGGTCATCGATATCTGAGCTTAACATTCTTGTCCATTATGCGTCCATGCACGATAGATCTCTTTGAAATGTCAACGTAAAAAGATATTATAATCATACACTCTAGAGTTCTTCAGTTTCCAACATCTCACTCATGGCTTTCTGTAAGGTGGCGGTCTAATCTAAACTGCCCTTACAGCCGCTTGGATGTCAAAGTAATAAAAGAGGGTGTTCTAAAATAAAGCAGTATGGCAAAGATAGAGCTCTAGACTTCTTCTTCACTAAGAGCTCTCTGTTAGCTTCCTATTATAAGTGTACCATGTACTCATTGCAAACGGTCTTGCATAAGGTGTCAAATAAGGGCTCAGGGCACCATTTATGAAATATTTATGAGCTCATCTTCAAATTAAAGTTCCTAGTAAATTGTAAATGGATGTCAAGATGATGACTCTATTGGGACTATCTTTCCTTTCACTTTCACCATGTACGCTAATTGTTTACCCCACTAGCTATGGTGCAGATTCCGTAGTTTGAAATTTGAGCCATTATCGAGAACTTACTTGAATGCTTGCAAGTGATGTCATTGTTGTTGGAGGTTTGTGGTGAGGTGGTATACTGGTATTGTGTCGGAGTGAGTGAGGGTCACAGTTAGGAAGCACTTGAAATCTGCCTTAAATTGCCCAAGGTGTTGTGTATGCTCGTTTATTCTCAAAATTTGCCCAATTATATAATATTGCAAGACCTTCAAAGATTCACCAAAAAATTAGATTTTACTTATTGTCAATTTAGATTTTTTGTACTTGGTAATTAGGTTTTATGCATGATCTCAAAGTTTAAATCTTTTATCCCATTATTCTTCACATGTCATATTTATCATCAAAGTGGAGCCTTTGAGATTGAATTTCTGCATACCTTCATTTGAGAATTCAAGCATTTCTTTAGGTTTTATAGGTTGCATACTTAAGGGTATAAATCTTATTGACATGTTCCTAGCTCACCTAGGAACAAGAATATGAATGTGAGTCTTAGTTCAAATTAACTCTTAATATTGGTCTTTTGGGCTTACAAAAAACTTCAAGTTACCCATTTTGCAACAAGAGGAAAATAATTTTTTCAACTTCAAATGTTATGATCTTTCAACTGGTAAAAAATTTGAAACTAATGTTTACAATACACATACATGGATAAGTTAGGTATGAGATCTTGCGGTTAAATACTTAAGATTACCTCAAAAGATGTAAATTGTCATCTTGCATTGAAAGAGGGTGGTTTTGAGGAGTTTTAAAAGCTTTAAGGGCTTTCGGCTTTAGGGGTCAAGCTTAACTTTCTTGAGAAGATCATTAATCTGGAGACAATCATTCATCACAAAAGTGGAACCATGTTCGTGATTCACACTTGGCGACTCTCTTGTCTCTTCGAGAGATTGGCACTTTGGCAGGGTGACGATGAACACCCTTATATAAGCGCTATCATCGTTTCTGGGAGATCTTCGAGAGATTGGCACTTTGGCAGGGTGACGATGATCACCCTTATATAAGCGCTATCATCGTTTCTGGGAGACAATGGGCTTTTTTCTTCACAATCCTTCGAATTTTCGATTAGGACCCCCCGTGACCATTTTTGATAATTCTAAATTCGAAAATGGGCCTACGGCCTCAAATTATTATAGCAGCCCCTCCTTGGCATTTGAAGCCTAAACATTCAAAATTTAGTGTTCAAAATTTAGTGTGCTCTTTTATTACCCTTCCCCTCCCTTGCCCCCGACAAATGCTCGTAGCACTGATTTACAGTGATCCGGTCCCGACAGGGCCCCAAAAATGTCCCGAATTCCTGTTCATGTTGTCACGGGCTTGGCGCAACCGCAACATGTCAAACCAGCTAATGCGGCGACATCTGTGAAGCTACCATAGCAGCTATCCAATGGAGTACATGCAGTTATATGGCAGCTACCGAAACGGACTGTGCTACAGCCGAATGAGCCGATGGAATAATCCTAATTCACGCTTGTTGCCGAATTGGACTTGGGGACATGATGCCATTTTGTATTGGACTTGGGAACATGATGCCATTTTTTATGTGGAATTTATCGGAACTGGGGACATGAAGTGTGATTTGCTAGACTGGTAAGTCCCTTTCGGGGGCAGTTATTAAGAGATCATTTGCTACACTTTACTCAGATGCACATGCTTTCATTTACTGACTTGGTCGGTGGGGTAAATTTCATTCGAAATTTCGTTAGGTCCTGAGTCCCGCTTCTGCCTGATAGAGTACCTTGTCTAACTTAGGATGAGCCTTGTACATACATTCTACGAATTTCTGCTGAGTCCCGCTTCAGCCTGATAGACTACCTTCTCTAACTTAAAATGAGCCTTGTATATACATTCTAGGAATTTCTGCAGGGAGTATGAAAAAACCTCACATGTCTTCATTTCCCAAATATGTTATGATAATTTGGTAGTTTTAACATTGCAACTGTGGATTGCATGATCATGAAGCATAGCATCATGAAGTTAGTTAATGAATCGTCCGGCATGTCATCTTCCTATTCGATGCCACAGAAGCTGCCGTTCATCAACATATTTATCCACGATTCACGAAGCTATTTGTTTCTGGGTAAGAAAGTGCTAGTGGAACTCCATTAGTATGGAATTTTCTCAATTTATCGAACATGGCGATTTCTAAACACACTACATGGTGACCGATTCCTAGTACAATCTTGCTCTTCACTCAAAAAGTAATTAGACTTAAAGGCACTGAGTGGCGCCCTCGTCCTTTCTGGGTTGAGGACAGTCAACCTGATCAAATAATTACCTCAAACTTGCTTGAACCGTGACCGCCAAACAAATCACGAATCAGAGGTTGACAATATTTCTGGACCAGATTTAACATATCGGATAGGACAAACTGCATACTTACCCCCTGGAGATCCTGTCTGACAAGAGTTGACCGCCGCTTCATCTCATGATTGTTGCATCGGTTTCCGGCACGGAACAATTCAGAATTTATCACGCGATCGAAGAACCCGGCTTCGAAGGTGATCAGCACACTTGTATCGATTGCATGGCAACGGACCATTCATGGCAAGCCACGGAAATTTACAACGAGATTGTGACCGCCACAACAACCTACGCATACATTCCCGGTCATGTTCATTGCTTAGAGCCGCCAACAACATCGACGATAGGTAGTCTGCACACCTTGCATTTCGATTCAGGGATGCATGACACGGCATCATCCGGGTGACTGTTGCTTCGTAGCGTGGGACACTTCGGTCATTGCTGCCTTGAGGTGTTTTCACTGAGGCTAAAGAGTTGGATAGTTACCCACCTGCGATTATAAAGCCAGCTGCATCGCTCAAAGCGAATCATCTTCTCACTCACTCTTCCGCTTCCTGCTTGCACAAGTCTTCCTAGCTCGATCACTTTGCGAAGCGCTCGTGAGTCATGGCGGCGTCGATGAGAACTCTGGCTCTGCTGGGTCTGGTGATGGCGGCGTTCTTCGTGGCTGCGGACGCCACAGCCGTGGAGTCAGGCTCCAGGAAGCTGGACTTGGGTGTGAAGCTGAAAGTGAACTTAAATATCAAAGTCAACCTCAATCTGTGCTACCACGACATCAGGGTGTATGTTGGCCTCGGTGCCACGGGCCAGCTGTGCCCTGCCAAGACGACGACAGTGCTGACGCCCGTGACAGCGACAGTGGTGGTGGGCAACTTGGTGTACGTGGACTTGGAGATCCTCGGAGTGAAGGTGGCCAAGGTACGCGTGGTGATCGACTTGTCGAAGGCGACGCTGATCGGGGACGTGTACCACGTCGCGCTGGATTGCGTGGAAGATGAGAAGACGAAGCTGCTGACGGTGCTGTTCTTGGGCGTGAAACTGACGGTCGTGGATCTGGTGAAGCTGGGCATCGTCTTGCTCGTGTAAATCTGTGAGCGGAAAGATTGAAGTTCATAGTGTAAAGATACCACTCTACTACATTGCCGTGCAAGTACATTGAGGTGGGTAGCGGATGTAGTGGCAGTGTCGGTAGCCAGAAGGTGTGTGTAAGTAAAAGGAAGTCGGTGTCTGTACGTAGTACAGAATCAGATCATGTTTTGTAAATCCACGAATCTGAGTGACGTTTTATAGTGGTTTTGTTGTATACGGTGTTTAAATTGTATTGATTGAGCTATTGGGAGTTGGAAATGTTGTGGCAGTGTCGGTTGCAGAAGGTGTAATTAAGAGGAAGTCTGTCCCTGTAGTACAGTACCAGTTCATGTTTGTAATCCACGAATCTGGATAATTTTATGAATCTGTTGTGTTTGATACGCTGTTCGAATTGTACTGATTGAGGTATTGGGAGTTGGAAATAGCTCAATGGGCGGGGAATGGGGGGGGAGTCGGGTGCGGTCATGCCATCCCCTCTCGTCATACACTCATACCCGTCTTACACTCATACCCATGCCTTCTTCATATTCTTGTTGAATCAAATCAACACCAATTAGTTCCTTCCATGTAAATTTGAGTTACATGTCACTTTTTTAATAATTTCATATATTTTATAAGATCATAATTAGCTATAGGAAACTTCTAAACCACCTCCTCCGTTCCTCCTCTCTTTAATTTTATTTCATTTATTACGTAACATCGCGCAATGCCAAACTAAGTAAATTATGTTAGGTAGGTACGTTTCTTTAAAAAAAAAATCCATAATTTTTGTTAGGTCAATACTTATCAAAAAAAATTTAAAAATCATTTTCCCTCTCCATATTATTATTCTTGTTAATATTTAAAGTTCTGTTCAATTAATATACGTGCAAGTAAAAGATGACCTAGAGATGCATTATTATCACAAATTATTTGATTTCACTATCATTTGATAAGGTGATAAAATGACCCCTCCCCTCTTTATGAATTTTCTTCTTGTTTTTCATCACCAACTAGTATTAAATACTTGCAACCATTATCTACCTTATAGATCTGTTCCTCCTTCGATTTTATCTCTATTTGCCCTATCATATTAATAAGCAAATTATTAGTTTATCAAAGTTTTAAAATTATATTTTCTCCCATTTTAACTAAAATTCCTCTATTATTAAAGGTTGTTGTTACTACAAAGAAATCTAGAGCACTATGGAAAAAGTAGTTCCAATTTTCTTATAATTTTTTGATGGCTCCATCATTTTTATATGGTCCTTATTAGCTAATCCAATTGTTCGATTAACCTTCTCCACTTCATTCCCTTCCCTATCTCTAAAATATTTAACATATTATTTTATACGATACAATCACTTAAGAAATTTATCAAAACCCCTTTCACTCTCTTTTAGCTTATACATTTGCAGTCATCGCCTTACTTAAAATTGTCTATTCAAATATTCCCATGTACATACTAGCTATACTTCTTATTCCCTTTGAATGATTTCAACACTTCCATCACATTCATGAGGTCTTTAATAGCTTACGTAAGTATGAAGATCACCTCCCTTCCCCTTTTATTCCTTAGTACCTTATCATTCAAAGTTCTCGTCGGTGTACGTAAATTATGACATATAGATGCAATTCCCCATGGTTTTGTTGTTATGATTCCATTATTTTTATAGGGTCATAATTAGCCCAAGTATTAAGATCATCTCTTCTCCCCCTTTATCTATTTTATGCTTATTTTTCAATGTTCATGTGATTCTAAATACTTGCAACTAAATTCCACCCTATAGATCCGTTAGGCCTACAATTTCTTTTATTATTCCATCATTTTGGTAAGGTAATTATTAGCATATAATCAACATTTAGAATTAATTTTCCTCCCTTCTCAGCTAAATTTCCCTCTATTTTTTCGTCTATTTTTCAAAGTTTTAATTACTTCAACCATTCTTAAGTAATTCAGGAAAAATAGTTCCAATTTATTTTTCAAATATTTTGATGACCAATTCCGTTATTTTCTTAGCATTCCAGTTAGCTTGCGGGGATGTGGGAACCTAGGGGGTGGCGCGAGGGCCTGCGCACGGTACATTTGATGGCTAATGATGGTGGAACTATATGAATAATTAACTTACACATATGTAGATATGTAAATAGGGGTTGGGACATAACTGAAAATGCCAATTTAGACATTTGATGATAGTTGAAATACAATATAATAGAACAAAGGAGATCTAAACACTTAATTTAGATATTAAAATGATTTGGCCTCAATTGTTCAAATTATATGTATAATTACTTTACACATGTGTTGATGTGTAAATAAGGGTTGGGACATGATTCAAAATGCCCATTTACACATCTGATGGTGATTGAAATTGTATATAATAAGATAAATGAGATCTAAACACTTAAACTTCTAAAACTGCATGCTTCTATCAACTTTCAAGTAAAATCCAATCAATATGCACAACAAAGAAAAATATTAGTATTTATTGTTGGCCCAATAAATATATATGCACCAAGAAACATCCATAAAGCATGCATGTTCATTGAATAAAGCCACATACCATTCATGTAATATTGATCAAACAAACATAATTAAGAGAAAAAGTATTTCATTAGCGTTCAACCATACAAAAATACAAAATTGTATTAAATATGCTAAATGCCTAAATCCACACTAAATTGTACATTGCCTACGTAGCAACCCGTGCGCTCTTGTACCCTTGTCCTTCTTCCACGTGGCATCCACCTTGCGCCAATGCCGAGTCAATGTGGCAACCACATTGATGATCTTTCACTTGGGACTAACTATGTCGCGAATGTTTTACATTATTTACTAACTATCGGGTGGATGTTGGCCTCTACCGACGGGCGTATCGGACAAGTAGGCGGACCGGAAGCTAGCCCATCATGACAACCCTGATTATCGATAAGCTAACAATTTTTTCTAGAGTATAAAAATTCAACCTATACTTTTTCAAAAAGGCCTTCAAGTACAAGTGGTTGCAAATATGTCAGACACGGTGACGTATACAAAAGTAAAGAGAATTAGGTTTGGGTTTTGTCACAAACCAAAGAATACTATGTACAGACGTACAGTGACTTCATCACCATGGAAGGCACACAGTCCGCGCGCCCGTAGCTGAATTCCGGATTTCCGGCCGTGTGTCACAAAGACACATACCTGCGGGAGACTCTGCACAGTATACCAATAACACCGCCATTTAGTTTTGCAGTTCCACCCAACTTGACTCTAGACTAGTCGGTGTAAGCCACTTATTACGCCTTGAAATCTAGAGAGGTGGCTTCCTCCTCCATAACCGCGGAGATAATTTTCAGTGACAAGCACATGCCACACAACTGTTGCACCATATTGCTTAAAAATTAAAAAGAAAAAAACTTAGTGCAATCGTCACGTATAATTGTACATTTTAACAAGTATCTCATCGTTCCCCTCCTAATAATGAACGTATAAGGGTGAAAGCATGCTAGGGTGGCACACTTACGGCCACCCTAAAGTACTTGGACTGTACTTAAAGTCAACGCCCTTCAATTCCGGATTTGCTTGAAGTACTGTGGGTACTCCCCTTACTAATTCAGGGTTTGGGCAGGCTGTTGAGTGTGCATGATTGCGCAATCTACGGAGATCCAGCCACTTCATGCCATGAATAGATTTTGCCATCGATTTTATTTAGCCATCATTAACGGGCCTTGGCCGCCAAGTTCTCCTCACCGGTGACCGCCAGTCGATGTGACCACCTGACCGGTGACAGCCGGTGATCTTCTTTTCTCCCATGCGAGTGTGGGTGGAGCTGCATTTTCCTTGCTTTTGTCTGTGCGTTGCTTGTGTCTGAGGTGTGTTTCTGTATTGTCCCTGCGTATTGGCTTTGCGTGTGAGGTTTAGGGTCTTCGTGTACTGAGAGTGGTTGAGTTTGTTGTTGTTGGACGAGGTTTGTGCTGTCAGGTACGGGTTTGCATTGAGCTGTGAGTTTGAGCGTGAAAATCGAGCTTGAGTGAGCGGTGGCGGGCATTGAAGGTCTGAGCGGGGTGAATATTCAGCGTTGATTGAGGTTCGCTGTGTGCGTGTGAGGTTCGCTGTGTGCGTGTGAGGTTTAGCGAGTGCTTGTGAGGTTCGCTGTACATTGTAAAGAACCGCATTGTGCGTGTGAGGTTTGCTGTGATTGTGCGTGTGAGGTTTAGGGTAGCATTGTGTGCGTCTGAGGTGTGTGTGCGTCTGAGGTTTAGGGTAGCATTGTGTGCGTCTGAGCTCTCTAGCATTGTGTGCGCGGGAGGTTCGGGATCATTGTGAGGTGCGCGTTGTTGCGTGCGATGGGTCGGATGAAGCAAACGGCCATTGATGGGAGAGGGAAGCCGGGTGCAGCGTCAAAAGCGAAGTCATCACCGACGAAGTCTGCCAAATCGAAGGAGGTGGCTGGCTCGTCAACTTCTAAGAAGGTAGGGGTGAAGGCAGCAACGAACAGAAAAGCAGACAATGTTGTTGAGGACGAGGTCGATGAGATGGAGGAGGACTGCAATAGCGATGAAGATGAAGACCTCGACGTGGAAGTGATTGACCTTGACTCAGCTATGAAGAAGTGCAAACCTCCCCCTTCCCTGATTCTTGCCCATGAGTGGACTGAGAAATACGGCTTGGAGGGTACTGGAGAGAACCCGAAGCGCTTCCCCAAAGGTCACAAAACTGCAGAAGAGATGGCCAAAGTATTTGGCAAGCGATCGGGAAAGAAGGGCCGTAACGGGTTTAGGTGGCAGGACGTTACGAATGCGGAGATTATGGCCAGAGTTCGGAAGCTGCACCCGATCATTTATTCGCATGATCCTCTACGCATACCCTCGCATTTGAAGGTCAAATTTGCAGAAGGGATAGTTCATGAAAACCAGCACGGAATTGGATCTGTCAACTGGGCAGCCTTTGCTCAAGTCGTGAACAACACTCAGCGCACTACGCGATCCAAAAGGACAGCCAAGCTCGAGTACATGAAGGAGCAAGGCCTGTCTCCCGTGACGAAGGATGAGTTGAAGAGCTTGAAGCTGGAGCCCGGAGAACTTAGAAGATTCGAGCCTGCTGATGGCGCTAAAAAGGTAGGTTGAATATTTGTTCACCGTTTGTGTATGTTTACAGTTTTGTAAATTATGTGAGAATTTCCGCTCTTACATGAACTGTGTGCTGCCTACCTAAAGTGTTGATGTTGGAGTTTTGTGGTGGCAGGATATGTCTGAAGTATGCGGGAGTCGCATTCCCACCAAGCAAGAAGATGACCTTGGTTTGCGTACTGCTGAAAGAATTGCTCGTATAGGGGAGATGATCAGCCTTTTGACACTGGAAATAGCGAAGTGTAAGAGTGCTCTGTCTTGCATAAGCTCAAGAAGCAAGGCTGCCAAGAACCAGCTTCAAGCAACGGAGGCTAATCGAGACGAGCTAGAGGAGCAACTTGCTAGTTTGGAGTCGGAATTACAAGATGATCCTTCTGCTAAAGTTGAGAAAATAGTTGTGGAGCGGCTGAGGAAAAAAAACAATGCAAAGATGGATGCTGCTGCTGAGGAATATCGTGCTGCAGTCTCGGAGTTGGGAGCTGGTCGAGAGCACTCTGAAGTCGAAGCAACGACAGCTTACTGCCTTCAACGATGAGGCGCAGCACTTAAAATTTGGAGGGCGCCCATCAGGGATGCAGCCGTGGCCTTTGTTTTATGCGCGCAAGATTCCTTTAGTTGGCCCTGTAGTCCACTTAGCAGTTACTGTTTGTAGTCTGTGTGCCTTCCCTTTCCCAAATTTTGACATTATTGTAGCAAACTGTAAGCACCTTTATCACCCTTGGTGTGCATTGACTGTTTTTGGCAAAGGGAGAGGGACAGCTTGTGTGGAGAGGATGTGCCAGGGATTTGTGCACCCCAATTGGCACACAAGCTTCGGGTGGGGTATTCCATCAGAGGAGTTGCAACAGCGGGCAACACAGTTTGACTTACATGGCGAGGCTCTTCGATTGAAGCACGATCGTGAGAACTTGGCGTTGCAGAAGGATGAGGCTTTGGGTAAGTCTTCCATGTCACGTTTTGTCTTCAGTGGTAAAGTGAATACATACTGTAGAGCGTGTTAGGGTTTTGTGTATTTAGAGTACAAGTGATTGCGTTGTAATGTGATCAGTGTAGTGATTTGCACTCAAGTGCTGTGCTAGAGAGAAGGAAGTAATGGAAAATGTGTACTTTGGATTCATAGTGTGAATACTTAGTACTTAAAAAGTACTGTTTGGTAGTTAGTAGCTGCCACTCTGAATACTTTGTTACTACAAAGTCTACAGAAGAGGATGTATAGTAGTACTCAGTTTGTGATTAAGTAGTCGAAAGCATGCTCAAGTACTTTTCCATAGTAGGTTTGGTACTTCACTGAAGTATAGTGTGGTACTTTAGATATGGCTTCAGTATGCTCTTCATGGAAAATCTGTACTTTGGATTCATGCTAAGTACTTAAAAAGTATTGTTTGGCTGTTAGTAGCTGCCACTCTGAATACTTTGTTACTACAAAGTCTACCCAACAGGATGTATAGTAGTACTGAGTTTGTGATTAAGTAGTCAAAGGCATGCTAAAGTACTCTTCAATAGTAGGTTTGGTACTTCACTGAAGTACATTGTGGTACTTCACTGAAGTACACTGTGGTACTTCAGATATTTCTTCAGTATGCTAGTAGTTGTGTGGTACTACTGTGCCTTTCTTTAGGTACAGAGTTCAGTCATGGTAGTAAGTAGTATTCTTTTACACCATTATGTGTACATTATTAGGTATAAGTTGTACATCTATGAGTATACTAAGCGTGGGTTATGCTTATTGGCTATGAATCCATGTGTCAGATGGACAAAGGGAGCCAATTAAGCGTTGTGGCGGAACTAGCAGGGCGACGGGACAAGAAATGCCTACACCAACAACCCCGGTGGTCACCAGCTCGGCCATAGCTGTACAAGAAGTAATCGATTTTGGGGAAGGAACTGAGGGTCCAAAGACGCTCGAAGAAGTTGTCTCCCCAACGTCTTTGGCTTCACCCGAGCCGCTCACACACCCAATTCCTCAGGTAGCACCTCAGGTGCCCACACTCCCAGAAGCTCTATGTGCACCACAGCTCGGCACACTCCCAAGATTTGCAGCTTTGCCACAGTTGCCCACACTCCCACGACCAGTGTCTGTCACTACAGTACCAAGAGAGTCGCAGAGGCGTTTGGTTGTTTCCAATTATGCAGGTTTGTGCCCTTCAATATTAGTTTGTGGATTCTTAGTGCAGTATGTTTTCAGTCGTGATTGCTTGGCTGAAATGTGGCTGTGGTGTTAGGATTGCTGAGAGGCATTCCTAAACAGGACTCTGCCTCCGATGAAGACACTGCATCGTCAAAACGAGATGATGGTGATGGCTCAGACTCGGAGGTGAATAGTGACGATGAAGGAGGGGATTCACCCCCATCAGAACCTTTAGTAACCCCCCTCCAGGAGCCAAAGTCAGTTGCACTACTTTGCACTTCCCCAGAAGAGTCTCGCAACATTGTGGGAATTAACCCAAGTCCTACGTTGACCACCGATAATGAAGCGGTGCATGCATCTGGTGTTAAGTATTGCCAAGGAGGCTGAGAAGCATATTGAAGGAAGCAACCAAGCAGTTGGCCAGGTTGATGCTGGAAGCAACGGGCCAAACTTGATGGAAATCGAGCGGGGCTGCAACGATGAGGATGTCCGTGATAAAGACGGAGAACTAGCAGTCCCTGCAGCTGCAGCGGAGAAGGGACCTGACGTGGAGCTTGCTCCTGTTTCCAAGGGCGCATTGGCAAAGGAGGACAACCGCTCGGCAACGATTCCCATTGATCAGCCAATATCAGTTGGCCAACAGCATGACATCCAGCCCTCCGTGATGGAGAGTGAAGGAGGTTCCCCGCTGACAATGGAAATTGATCCAGCTCCTCGGCCCGCGGAAGGCAACGTTGCGAGCATCCGGGCGAAGGAGTCCGAGATCTTTGGTCATGTACCAAAAAAGAAGCGAAAGATGAAATCCGTGAATGAGGTGGAGGAAGAAGGAAGGCCGCATTTGTAAGAAAACTTCAAAGCCGGATGTGGAGGAGGAAAACCCGGCTGTAACCAAGATGAAGTCGGTAAATGAGGTGGAGGAAGAAGGCCCGGCTGCAACCAAGAAAAGTTCAAAGCGGGTGAGGAAGGGGAAGGGTGATAAACGATAGCACTACTTTGTATGTATGAATTACAAGTAGATAGTTGTAGAATGTGGTAATTGTATATTGTGATAAGTTTGGAACTTATCATTGGTTTTGCATATATATATATTTGAACTACAGTTCATTTTTTGTTCTGCTAATCGCAGATAACAAACAATGATGAATCCAAAAATACTAGTAGATCTGAAATGGTTGTTATCGATAATGAGAAAGAAAGCAGCCGTAACTGCCCCGGCAAGGATTATCCAGTGGATGTGGCAGCTTCCTCCAACATGGATTCCGCATATGGAGCTGACGGTGTCTTGCAGGGTGTTGATGGTAGTGAGAATTCAGAGGTATGATTTCTATACCCTTTACACCTTGTTTGTTACACCTTGAATTTGATCTGGGCAGAATGGCTTCACTTTATATGATGTTTGTTTTGAAGGTGTGCGAGTACAAGCACTGTGAATCCGGTGAAGGGTCATTTGCATGTCGGAGCAAACAGAGTCGTGGGATCATCGGGATGATTGATTATTTGTGGAGGACATGTCCCAAGGAAATTTATCTTGAATGCTACATCACTTGTGTCGTGTCGTGGTAGTTGTAGAAACATGCTTGTTCAAAAAGGTCTGAGTTTGAATTTGGATTTGTTCTGGACTAATGGTAGGGGCTGGGGACTTAAGACATTGGACGCTATTGAAAAAGGTCAATTTGTTGTTGAATATCATGGTGAAATATGTACACACGCAGAAACCATGAGGAGGGCGGCAGTGCAACCAAGCTTGGACGTTGACTACAGAGCAGATGCGGCCAACAACGACAAGACATCGTTAAGTCTAGACCCACTTTTGTATGGTAACGTTTCCCGTTTTTTGAATCACAGGTGTGTGGATGCTAATCTGGTGGACATGCCGGTAAAGACTGATCATAGTGATCCACAACTATATTATGTAGCCCTTTTTGCAATCAGAAACATCGAGCCGTATGAGGAGCTCACGTGGGTAAGGCTTCTAATCACAAGTTTAAGGTTTCCTTCACTTTTTTTCTTTCATGATTGTATTAGGGGCTGATTGTAATGTGGGCTCTTTGCCTTGCAGGACTATAGAACATCATTCCAGGATAACAACACTGGAGCATGCCTTTGCGGTAGTTTCAATTGTCGATACCCCCAAGGCATGGATTACTAACGGTAGATAGTGTACATATTATGACCATGGTAGATAGTGTACATATTATGACCAGACTTGATACTCAAACATTGTACATAGCATAACCAGACTTCGCTTATCAAACATCTTACTTCTCTTCCCCTTCAGCATGGAAGTTTAATGAAATCCTTTACATATCTCATGCACTTGGCTTTATCAGCTTCTCATGACCAAATTCTCGTTGATGTTCGATTCTTACCCATTGAGGAACATCACAGTTATGTCCTCTTACTTTGTGCGTGAAAGCAAGTGGAATGTGTAGTACTCTAGGTACACAGGCAGTACTCATACTTAGGTAGTCGCGACATCACATTGAGAAACATCACAGTTATGTCCTCTCACTTTGTGCGTGGCAAGTGGAATGTGTAGTACTCTAGGTACACAATGAGTACTTGTGGGTAGTCGCGAATACTATAAAAGTACATGTAGACTACTAATGTACTCGTGGGTTCATTATGAATACTAGCAGTACAAATGACTTAGATAGTTGAAGGTCTTGGTTGAAGGACTTAAAAACTTCAATACGGGTGCCAGAGAATTTTCTCATTGCCTTAAAATGCGTCACAAGACTACGGAAGTACAACAAACAGGGGAGTGACAATTACCACAATTACACTTGCAAGAGTACAGACTCAAGAGACTTTAGATATGACAAAGTTGGAAACTCAAATGAGTTCAGCCAAGTGAAAATTGGGTATTCAAAATACCAGTAGTGTACATGATGTATACAAATCTGTACTCAGAGTACTCGGACAGTACGTTAACAAGCTGCTGAGCAAGGTAGTCTTTCACCTAAGGCCTTGAATCATCTGTTGCCCACCACACTGACAAGCTTTGCTCAATCATTTCCCGGGTTTCCGCTGTCATTTTATAAACTGATGTGTTGCCCCTAACAGTGTGTTGTGCAAGTATCATTGGAAACTTGATGACCTTTAACAAGATGAGGACGAATATGTCTTTGGAAGAGATTTGTCAAGCAAAACAAATGTGTTAGAGCCTCTCCCGTACTTTTGGTAGTACATGCCAACTATGGCTTCATCACCTACATCAAACTCCTCTCCCCAGGGGCACAAAAAGTCTTGTTGGAGCTCAAACTTAGGTTTAATACATTGAAGGACATAAAAGTCTACGCCTTCATCGTTACCCTCAGGAGCTGGAATCATGAAATTGTCCCCAATTTGGACAAGACTTGAGTTGTCGGCTTCCACACCACCATGTACCCAACTCTCTGGTTCATCATGAGATTCGATTTGCTCCTGTACTGCTGCCACGTTGAATGGTCTTAGACGCACAACCCTCCGATCCGGGACATGCGATTGTTGCTCTCAACTCACCCACTCCTGATTGATGCAAGGGGCACAAAAACACGACAAATCGCGAACCATCAAAAGGGTGGAGTCAGTCAGGGAACATCCAAAAATGCTATGAAATTGACGAGATCCAAGAATCGTTCTGCACTTCCACTCGTTTGATCTGTCCACCTCCTCCGGGCCAATGTGCCAAAATACACGAGATATTGGCACTTCATTCCTCACATCAGATGAACCAATAACACGGTGGGAAAACTTGGCCTTTAAAAACTCCACACACCTTTGGTGTGCATTAGTGGTCGTCTTCCGGATGTTGAATTTGATGCTGACGCAAAGCCCTCTTTACAACTGCTCCAGCCCCGTCCCACTCTCCTGCATCAAAAGTACTCATTAGATATCAAAAGTACAAAAAGTACCTAACATGTACTCAGAATACTTGAAGAACACCCAGTGCCAAACCCCCTTTCAAGGTAACCAGATGAGCTAAACGGATGAGCAAAAACACGCTGGAGAGACACACCGTACATAAGTCATTGACATGAACAAAGATATAACTAATGACACTTAATCATCAAGAATTACTCTCCTGCATCAGATGTACTCATCAGGTACTCAAAGTATAAAAGTATAGTTTCTATACTCAGAGCACTCGAAGTACACCCTATTGCCACAGAGCCTTTGATCCGAATGAGCAACTACACGATGGAACACTAGATATGAACAAATAAAAAATGAATGACTGTCAATCATCAAGTATTAAAAGAAGGAACACTCTAAGAATGGGAGAGATACCTTTTCCATGACCACTGCCGAAAAAATTCCATCGCATTTGGCAGCCTGTAAGACCCGGGTACCGCGCCACGAAGTACATTGCCCGAGACCCTTTAAATTGTGAAGAGCACCCGTCACTGTACACCCAATGCTCATGTGGCCTATACCCTGCAGCCACCAACCAATCCCAGTGCAAAAGGAGACAATATTGGACAAACAATGAATCGTGTTTTTGTCATCATTTGATGTAATAGTGAGTGTGCTTTACTATGCCACCATCCTCACCTAATTTGTTGGCGGCAACTTAAAGAAAGTAATGTGCACAAGAATGGATATTGAATTACTAAACCAAGTGCATCGATTGAACCTCATTTTGTATAGCAAAGGTGTAATTCTCGGCAAAGTCTATGTGAGAAATCAAAACACCGGGAGGCACATTCTCCATCATTTTTCTGCACTCACCATCTTGCCAATTTGCAATGAAATTATGAGTCACAAATGATTGCACCTTCTTTCTAAAATACAAAACAAAGTCACACTGGGATGTTTCCTTGAACACCTCATGTATGCGTTTTTTCTCATAGCCAGTGTCTTCATGAACTCCCACTACCTTCATTTCAAAGCATCTCCATTTTACCAACAGGTTAGTAGCAAGAGACAATTCTTGGGGACAAAACATCACCTTTGAAACACCACAAGAGTTGCACTCTCCCATTAAACATGCAAGTTTATGCCACTTATCGAGGTCATCCTTTGGACAAACACATGCATGCCAAAGCGCTGAGATGCAATCATATGTGACAGTCGTTGCACAACAACCATCACTACCTAAACCGCAAACCTCACAAGCACATGTGCATCCTATGTGACAATGATTACCCTTAGAAGTATCCCTAAAGGTATTCAAAGCTTCCCTTAACAAGTCCATTTCAACATGATTTACACAACAACAACTATTACGGTCTTTCAAGGTCTTTACATACCAAGGCTTCAAATATTCAAAACGCACGCTTTATACGGCACTCAGGATGCGCTTCTCTAAACGCTTGAAACAATTGGGCCTACCAGATCACACAACATTGGCAGTCTTAGTACATCACGCAGTACTTTGAGTACCGTCAAGAGTGTAAATGAACTACAAATATACATTAAGTACACCATTGCAATGACAAGGTCGGTCTAAAAGCGATGGAAGGGGTACTCGAGAATATCATATTTGGATAGATGTGTTCCAAACACAAGACAATAGAGTACTCAAACATTAACTACTACTACTTCTTTAGTACAGTTATACTAAATATCATACCTACTCTACCCAAGACACTTTCGACCCATGAAATTCTGTACACAAACTCTGACCGGTTGTACCTAAAGCACACATGAATGACCCAAAGCTACTTAATGACTACCAAGTCTGTACTCATATTACTATTTTCATACCTCAAAGTAATTAAAAGTACTAAGTTGTAGTCATACAAGTTTCCAACTACAAAGCACTACCTTATATGACTGAGAGTACAGTGACATCTATCACGAATATTGCAGAGCCTCAATAACTATTTTCACAACTACAACATATGTACTACTAAGCTTGTTAAAATTCGTTTGTAAAGAAAATTACTACCACAGTGTACCTTCAATACCACTTAGCCACGATCTTCATACATCGGCACACACACATGGGCACTTGCAACTGTTTAAAGTGAAGGAGCCAACAAAATTGAGCAGTTGTAATTTGGGAGGGATAGAATTGCGACTCACCTGGGTATCTGTGAGATAGTGAGTAGCATGCACAACATACTCACTCCTCCCTAATCGTTTCCGAGTCACATCCTTCTTATTCGGTGAGACACGAGATCTTCCATGCCACCATGCACGCACCGTTTCTTTCACATATTCTGACAACCCCGCACGCTTTTTCCGCTCCAGTAGCTTGTATTGTGCCTGCACATCATTACAACCACTTCTCCTCTCTACAGCATTCATGATATTCCGAGGATGCACCTGCACAACCACAACAAATTCCATCAAAGACGTTTTCTGATGATGCACATGTTCAACATCCCAAATCCTTGTCACTACACATTTTACAAACCACCCTACACAACAGTTGTAGACATGGACAGCAAATAGACATGATCATATGATACCATTGCAACCCTACCACTGACCTTCAAAGATTCAACAAAGAGTTTGAGGCCTCATGGAGGCTGACGGTGTGAATATGCGATCAAACGTAACTATAATGCTGTAATGGGCACAATAAATCGATTACAACAATTATTCAAAGGCAGCTTTAGCCACCAGAAACCCGTCCCCACCGCCTCTCGTAACGCACGTATACAAGCGATCAATTCGGTAACTCACCTTATAATTTGCTCGAGTCTCCTATAATAGGACCTTAAAACCCTAAGAAGAAATCCTAAGTTGAAGACGGGATAGAAATTGGAAAGCAACGCACTGCAGCACCCTCGACGATCTCTCGAGTTCCTTCAATGCCGTCACCACGTTGCGTCCGAGAGAACCCCTTCCTCGCCAAAAATTCCTTAGAATGTGCGCCCTTCACCGCCCGTAGTTCGTTCGGTAACTCTTCGAGGAAAGTGTGTATGGATCTTGCTTGAAGGCCGTGGGTAATAGGACGGCAAAGAGAGGCCAAATTGTGTCGTGATTCAATATCTTTTCAATGATCGTCCTCCTACAGCTCGGGGTCTTGCACTCCTGTAGCTCCTCCACAATACAACGAGCTAATTTGTTCGACTTCCTACTACTTGTGCGGTCAGGCATTGCACTAGTTTCAATCGAACCCTCCACAGAACACCGAAGTGTTTGTACATTCTCCGCAGATGCCGCTAGCCTCGCTCTGTACGCCTGCATTCGTAGTCGAGATTGTTCTGCGTGCACCTGCCGTCGAAGTTCAGCCGCTGCTGCAGCTGGAGCTCGAACTTGTGGACCAGGTCGAATAACGCCATGCCGAGTACGCTCCCGATTGGCCTGATTACCCATCACCACAAACCCCACCTAAACCAACGCGAACGTCACGAATGTTCAGCTCAATTCTCAGAGATGCTGAAGCAGGTAACCCTAATCCAACGCGAACGTCTAAATTGACCAGAAAAGAAGCTAAATCGTAGAAACACCACACTCTCATCCTTCCAGGAGATCTCCGTGTCAAGCGGAGCAAGACGACGTGCCCCATACATTGGATCCTTTCTAAATGCGGTTGAAGTTATTGTAAAGCCTGCAAGAGAAAGTGGAGGAAGCCTAATCCCGGAAACGCCGAAGGAGAAAGCCAGGAATTGCGCCTCCAGCTCCCACGAATCTTACTAAAATCGGAACGCTTAAGTACTCGTAGTACTCCCAGTGTACTCATTCATGATTTTCCCGCACTTCCTGCGCATGGACCTTGGCGCCAAAAAATGGCTCGTCTTAAACCTACCAGACTATAGATCAGTCTTCTCTATCCGATTGCAAAAAAAAAAATCAAATTTCATTTATTTTTGACTGAATTAAACCATGTCAATGGTTTTGCACCTTGACCGCTAAAAATAGCAAGGAAAATTTGAGTTTTTTGGAGGTTTCTATGCACCATGAGAAGCCTTACACTATGCCCTTTCTATCCATATAATTTTTTGAGTACTTTGCAACTTAATTTTATCAAAAAGTGAGTACTTTGTGTGATTTTTACACACTGCGACGAAGTACCCTATACACCCCAAAGTGCAAATAAAGGAATGTTCCACCTATTTTTAGATAAAGTGATCAATAGATTTGGAATATTCATAATGTCTTCTACCATAATCTACAAAAACTTTAGTACTTCGGGAGGTGGAGGAATCCAAAAACGGCCTTTGAACATGCAAGTTCACAGTCACTTGGGACGGTAACGTACTTTTTGTGCCACCCTAGCATGCTTTCACCCATAACTAGATTCAATCACTAATATTATATATCAAATGATAGAGAAATTTTACAGTAGAACTATTCTTCACTGTGTACTGTGTGTAGCAGCTCACGGTCTCTCCACGTTGAACTCCAAGTTTAAAGTGTAGTGTACGAAACATAAAACATGTTTGAAATTGACATACATCATGTCATAAGTTTGGACGGGAAATTAATTGTGATCTAATAAATATCTAAAGGTAGACCAGTTTACCTCATTGTATTCCAAAGTGATAACATTACCCAATAAACAAATAGCCATGTCAGATGGTCATGACTTTCCTACAAAGTGTCACCCCAATTCAAGAGGAGATTTGTTAAAAGATGTGTATCACAAACATATTAAACATGGATCACCACCAGGCATCATCTGAACACCGTAAACAACACAACAGATTCATAAATTATGCAGATTCGCGGATTTACAAATATGATCTGGTTCTGTACTACATAGACCGACTTCCTCGTACTTACACACACCTTCTGGCTACCGACACTGCCACTACATCCGCTACCCACCTCAATGTACTTGCACGGCCATGTAGTAGAGTGGTATCTACACACTATGAACTGTCTTCAATCTTTCCGCTCACAGATTTACACGAGCAAGACGATGCCCAGCTTCACCAGATCCACGACCGTCAGTTTCACGCCCAAGAACAGCACCGTCAGCAGCTTCGTCTTCTCATCTTCCACGCAATCCAGCGCGACGTGGTACACGTCCCCGATCAGCGTCGCCTTCGACAAGTCGATCACCACGCGTACCTTGGCCACCTTCACTCCGAGGATCTCCAAGTCCACGTACACCAAGTTGCCCACCACCACTGTCGCTGTCACGGGCGTCAGCACTGTCGTCGTCTTGGCAGGGCACAGCTGGCCCGTGGCACCGAGGCCAACATACACCCTGATGTCGTGGTAGCACAGATTGAGGTTGACTTTGATATTTAAGTTCACTTTCAGCTTCACACCCAAGTCCAGCTTCCTGGAGCCTGACTCCACGGCTGTGGCGTCCGCAGCCACGAAGAACGCCGCCATCACCAGACCCAGCAGAGCCAGAGTTCTCATCGACGCCGCCATGACTCACGAGCGCTTCGCAAAGTGATCGAGCTAGGAAGACTTGTGCAAGCAGGAAGCGGAAGAGTGAGTGAGAAGATGATTCGCTTTGAGCGATGCAGCTGGCTTTATAATCGCAGGTGGGTAACTATCCAACTCTTTAGCCTCAGTGAAAACACCTCAAGGCAGCAATGACCGAAGTGTCCCACGCTACGAAGCAACAGGTACTCGGAAGATGCCGTGTCATGCATCCCTGAATCGAAATGCAAGGTGTGCAGACTACCTGTCGTCGATGTTGTTGGCGGCTCTAAGCAATGAACATGACCGGGAATGTATGCGTAGGGTGTTGTGGCGGTCACAATCTCGTTGTAGATTCCCGTGGCTTGCCATGAATGGTTTGATGCCATGCAATCGATACAAGTGTGCTGATCACCTTCGTAGCCGGGTTCTTCGATCGCGTGATAAATTCAGAATTTTTTCGTGTCGGAAATCGATGCAACAATCATGAGATAAATCGGCGGTCAACTCTTGTCAGACAGGATCTCCAGGGGGTAAGAATGCAGTTTATCGTATTCGATAATTATGTAAAATCTGGTACAGAAATATTGTCAAGCCCTAATTTGTGGATTATTCGGCTTCCAGGGTTCAAGCATATTTGATCTGTCTGATCAGGTTGTCCTTAACTCAGAAAGGACGAGGGCGGTACTCTGTGGCTCCAATAATTTATGAGCTTTAAGTGATCGATAATGACAAGTGAAAGTTTCATTATTGTAAGGTTACAGTCTAGTCATTTTGGTTAGTCTGGCACTTCATCAGTTATGAAAGAAATTTTGAGTGATACAAGTTTTACTCTTGAGTTAAGACCGAAATTGTAATAGGAATGAGTCACCATGTAGAGTATTTAGAAAACACCATGTTCGATAAATTGAGGAGATTTCATGATAATGGAATTCCATGAGCAGTTTCTCACCAGGAGAACTTAATGAATTGTGTTAACCCCTTAAGTCGACTGAGACCATATTCTGGGCAATTAAGGTTTGTCAGCCTTTGGCTTCCTAATTTGGTTCGTATGAAATTGAAACCTTTTGCAAGTAAAAAAGTTGTATCATACATTCATACCTTTTCGAAAAGTCCTTAAGAGCTTCAAAATTCCTCATACATTGGAGAAAACAGTCAAAACACTATTCAAAATGTGCCCAAAATTGTCCAAAATGTGGATATGTGCTCGTTCATTTTCAAATTTTGCCCATAATCATTTAAATGCACAAAATCTTCTTAAATTCACCTAAAATTGAGATTCTAAGTTTTCGAGTTTTTTTTTTTATAAAATAATGTAAATAAGATATTAAGGCATGCTCTCTCCACTTGGATTTTCAATCCAATCATTCCTCATATTACACTTTTATCACGTCAACAATCGGTCTTTGTAGTTGGATTTCAGCATTCCTCCATGTGAATAATCAAGCATCTCTTGAGATTTTACAGGTTGCATGAGGGTAAAAATTGTATAGACGTATTTCTAACTCACCTCGGAACACGAATTTGAAGAGCCACATATTAAATTTTTACCAAATACGGTTTTTTATTGGCCCTCAAAAAATTACACTAAGGGGAAGAAAAAAAAAAAAAAAATATATATATATATATATATATATATATATATATATATATATATATATATATATATATATATATATATATAACTCCAACTTCATGAATATTACAATTGCTCAATTGGTAAAGAATTTGAGTATGGGATTTGATATCCATATACACGTCCAAGTTTGGTACTACATCTACAGTTACATACATGAAAGTACGTCAAAATTTAAAAATATCCACCTTGATCAAAAGAAAATAGTCTTTGGGAGTTTTGGGACTTTTTAGTAGTTTTGGGGCTAGTGATTTAGGGGTTAAAAACTTAAAATATCTTAAGAAATGTCAACTTTTACAACACCAAATAGAAAGCTGACATGGTATACTACTGGATTCAGAAACTACCTTAGAGAGATATGCTTCATAATCGTGCAATTTGTACTAGCAAATATTCATTGACATTCCAAAGAGATCTATCGTGCATGGACGCATAATGGACAAGAATGTTAAGCTCAGATATCGATGACCCTGTCGCACAGTGAGGAAGTCAAACCCGCTTGTGACATGACATGTGTGACGCTACAGCAGAAAATGCAAAAGCCATGCAATCGAAGGTCAGCTACAAACACGGATTGTGTTACATGTGCCGAGCTCGACACCTTCACTCGTTGTTGGTTCATGGTTCATGGTGCACCTTGCAAATCCCTTCTCCGGGGTAAAGATGTGACAAAGCTACAACAGAGAGAAGTTTAAGCAACTTTCACACACGGGAGCACTGTGACTAGCATGTCAATGTCACACCACTGCCCACTGGTCCGCTCAAATAGGTACATGGAGCACCTCAATACATGATTGACACTAGCTCAGTAGTGACCACAAGCACATTACAAGAGGCTTCAATTCTACCAGATGCAAACGACGCTACATTCTTCAATGAGTGTAAATGTCCACCATACTTTACTACAACAGGCGGCCTTCTTAGAGAATATTTATCAGCATGATTGTAATACAAGTTTGATATTGTGTCTGGCTCTGTTATGGACCAACTGCAAGACACTTCCAGTAATACATTGACTATTACATCAACTGATCTGAGAAAAATAACGTAAAGTTAGTCAGAGCCCTCGTCCTTTCTGTACTTTAATTCTGGGTGAAACATGTGCAACCTGATCCGTCTCCTCAAATGATGCTTGACCCGATAGCAGAATATGGTTGATACTATTTCTGTACGGGGTTTTAGTGTTTTACATATCGATTAGGATATTCTGCGTTCTAACTTCTCCCCTGGGAATGCTGTCTGGCAAGAGTTGACCGCTGCTTCATCACATGATTGTTGCATCGATTTCTGTCACGAGATAGTGCTGATTTTAGTACGTGAACTCGTCAACGATGATGATGAGCACAATTGTTTCACTTGCATTGCACCATTGTTTCCAGTCCCATTCATGGCAAGCCACGGAATCTAGGGGCCGGGGAATTGTGACCGCCACGAAACCCTACTCATACATTCTCAGACATGTTCATTGTTTAGAGTCGGCGACCACATTGACCACAGTTAATTCACACAACTTGCTGATGGATTGTTTATCGTGCTCATGCATCCATTGACTCAAGGATGCATGGACACGACATCTCCCGGTTACTGTTGCTGCGAGTAGCGAGGTGAGGCGTCCCTGCTCGCCTGACAATATTCAAAAGGCAGAATATCTGCTCCAGCGAGTATAAAGCCAGCTGCACTCACCCGAGTCAAATCATCATCTCACTCGCTCTCCCGCTTCCTGCTTGCACGTACCAGCCTTTCTAGCTCGATCACTTTGCGAAGCGCTCGTGAGTCATGGCGGCGTCGATGAGAACTCTGGCTCTGCTGGGTCTGGTGATGGCGGCGTTCTGCGTGGCTGCGGACGCCACAGCCGTGGAGTCAGGCTCCAGGAAGCTGGACTTGGGTGTGAAGCTGAAAGTGAACTTAAATATCAAAGTCAACCTCAATCTGTGCTACCACGACATCAGGGTGTATGTTGGCCTCGGTGCCACGGGCCAGCTGTGCCCTGCCAAGACGACGACAGTGCTGACGCCCGTGACAGCGACAGTGGTGGTGGGCAACTTGGTGTACGTGGACTTGGAGATCCTCGGAGTGAAGGTGGCCAAGGTACGCGTGGTGATCGACTTGTCGAAGGCGACGCTGATCGGGGACGTGTACCACGTCGCGCTGGATTGCGTGGAAGATGAGAAGACGAAGCTGCTGACGGTGCTGTTCTTGGGCGTGAAACTGACGGTCGTGGATCTGGTGAAGCTGGGCATCGTCTTGCTCGTGTAAATCTGTGAGCGGAAAGATTGAAGTTCATAGTGTGTAGATACCACTCTACTACATTGCCGTGCAAGTACATTGAGGTGGGTAGCGGATGCGGTGGCAGTGTCGGTAGCCAGAAGGTGTGTGTAAGTAAGAGGAAGTCGGTCTCTGGAGTACAGAATCAGATCACCGTTGTGAATCCACGAATCTGAGTAACTTTGGTAGTCAGTTTGATCGTATATACTGTTCACATTACACTGATGAGCTTGGTTCCCTATTCTATTTGCTTATGATACATACAAGTCGCCGAAAGTGAGATCATGACAATCTTCATGCGATTCATGATTATCTTACATGGCTGGGTGTCAGTCGGTATTATCGATGTCGTGGAATGCGATGCGGGAATCTGGTGTACCTTCGATCAATAAGTAACGCTTACTATCTCTCCCAATTTCATGTCATTTTTCTTTTTAACCGACGGAAACTTTTGTGGTCATTGTTGACACATCGTGAGCTGCTGCACGGGGACTCAAGATCATGGCTGCAGTGTGTAATATCTTATTCAACAGAATCAAAATACTTGCGGCCGGATCTTTTTATATTGATCGTTGGAACAGTGTCAGTCAGTGGTCACTCCTGGAGGTGCACTTACAGGGTATATGGCACAAGAGATTAGATCTAAGCTAAGGGGTCAACCTACTGTAGTCGTTGTGCGGCATGTACCTTTCGCCGTGAAATGATTCAGCATTCCTGAGGATCGAAGCCACCAGAGTCCTTATCGTCGTAGTCTTCAGGACGCTTTCTCATCGTTGAAGGCCCTTCGTGCACAGACTGGAGACAAGGTTGCGCTAAACGGGAGAGCACCGCTACCGGCACAAACAGTAGTTTGTGGTGGGGCCCGACAGTTGGCCGCCGGGCTTTAAGCCGCGCGCTGTTACAGCTCTCTGGCTCTGTGCCTGTGGATGAAAGCACTGTAGAGCATTATTCAACTCCCCGCAAAAACTTTAATATAGACTTGTTCACTTTTGTGTACAGGAGATCATGCCTGGTAATCATGAGGAGCCATCTGGCAGCAATCGTGAATTTGGAGCATGTTGGTACTTGTCTTATGTATCTGAGGGCCATAACACATGGGACGAAAGGCAGTGTGATGGAAGATTCGCATTGGTTCTAATTAGCAAGTGGTTGCTATGTGAGAGGAAGTAGGGAGAGTGGTTAGAGTGACATAGAGCAACTTTGTAGCTTTGGGGTTTGCTTCTGATGCTTTGGGATCTACATGGCAATGGCATGGCACATGGGAGGCACTTGAAAACTACCTGGCATTAGTGCTTGGAAGTCGATTGGCAATTGAAGAAAAGTGGAGAAAATTCAGGAGCAGCGGCAGCAGGTAGGGGCGGCCTGCCGATGGTGTGGCATGGCCCTGTGGGCCAATCCACACGGGAGGGAGAGGAAGTTTCACACTTTTCTCCAACGTGGCACTTTGCCTTTAAAAGAAATAGAAATTCTTTTCGTTGATGTTCTCCTTACAATGTGGAGTTACAACCCACTACCAAGCACTAGTGCTCGGTAATGGAGTAGTGCATTTATTGTGCCCCGTCATTGCCATGTGGATCCCAAAGCAATATCCAAAGTCAATTCCAAAGCTATAGAATTGTTCCATGTCATCCTTGTCACTCCCCCTACTTCCTCTCATGTGACAACCCCTTGCTAATTTGAACCAATGCTATTCATCCAACTCATTGCCTTTCCTCTCGTGTGGATTGCCCTTGATTCGTTGATACTTGGATCCCACCGGACCATAGGCTTCAAAAATCGACACTGCCCTTTTTCAACGTTAGATGCGATTTCTAACTTCTTCTAATCATAGAATCTAGTACCTTTAAAACTTATACATTCGTATGTCCGTCAAATTTATAGATCCAAGGTCTTCACTTTTCATAGAATTGATCAAACTACAATATTAGAACAATCATCTTCTTCTTTGGGATGATATGGCTTAAAGGGTTCTAAATTCCTGTTGGTAGGTAACGTACTAGGAAAATGCTTTACTAACTATAACCTCATGGGACCTAGAAGATATTTAGAGAAAAGCTTGAATTTTCACATGGGGGTATGCTTGAAACCCAAATGCAAAGGTAGGTGTTTGGAAATGCAAAAGGAAATAGAATAACTCTTGTGCCATAGGAGCATGTTCATGAAAATTGAGCCTTTCCGCATGAAACGGGATTTTCTTGGCCCTAGGATTGGTTTACCATTTCTTCTAAGATGGCAAGCGCTCACTCGTTGCTAGAGGCTTTCTCTAATGACATTCTTGTTCAAAGAATATTTTAATAGAGAATACAATAAGTGTCAAGGGTTGAGTGGTGGGAAGTGGTACCAAGAGCCACAATTCCACAAACCATTAATATTGCAGTGAGACTTGATTAAAAGAATCATATAATTGAGACTTACAATAGTTCCAATATGATACCAAAATTCCTTTTAGATACTAAGTGAAAACTTGGCTTAGTATTCCATTTAGAAACTAAAAAGTAAAATGGTGAAAAAAGTTGAACCTCAAAATTTTGTTGAAAATTCAAAGTTATGAAACTTCTATTGTGTTTGGGTTGTTATTGAGAATGGATGAGGGTAAGTGTCTGTAAAGATATTTAGTAATTCTAACGAATTGGTATAAACATCTAAGTAATTTTAGATTCATTCCAAGGAGGTTACTATAGATTGTTAAAGTCTATTTTGTACATTGATTTGATTATTTTATACAATTCGATACACTAAAGATTAAGAAGGTAATAATTAACCACTCGATAATTGTTTTTCTTCTCACTAAGTTAATTCTTTATTTTGTTATCGATTAGTTTTAGAATTCACTCTTATTAACATTATCCCCAATTAGATAGTAGGTGATAAAACTTTCTATTTGTTACTTTCCTGAATTGTTAGTTGTCACTTCCATTTTGTCTTCCATTCTTCTTCACCAACTCGTCTTTTTCAATGATTCAATTTCTTCATGGTTTCAATTTGATGTTTCTCTGCTTTTTCTTCAACTTGTCAATTCAACCTTTTCTCCTCTATTCCTTCCACTGGTACAACCCTTTTAGCTTTGTTCACTCTATTCGAATTAATCTCCAACTCGGCTTTCTTCACCAACTCCTCTTTGTTCACAATTTGAATTTCAGTCTCACAGGTTGGAATATTATGATATCTATTTGCACAAAATCTACAAGTTTTCTTCATTTCCCAATTGTACTCTCAAACATAATTGTTAACAATCAATTATACTACAATGACATCGACCAGTAGCTTCTCATAAACCAACTCGACATTTTATTTGTTTGACATTCATACTACTCGGAATTCTATCACTCAATTAGATCTTTCAATTTGTACTTTATTCACTCAATTCGTACGCAAGGTAATTCGTTTCTATCAGTACCTATTTCAACTCGTTTCTCTCTCAACGACTCGAACTTATTCTGTTCTTACAATTCGTTAACATTCGATAACTTTCTCACAACTTAGCTTCCTACAGGCAATTCAGATTTCACGACTCGTTCATACATACTCCATCACAATCAGACAACTTGCATTTCATTCACTCCACACACTTCCATACAAAATACTATTCAAATTACATTTATAAGTCCGATTTGTACATCAATAAAACAAAAACACATTGATCAAAACACACTACTCGATTACACAGTCTTTCACACGACTGGGACCACACTCGACTACATGCAAATGGGCCCATAGTTTTTCTTCTTCCTCCTACTTATGCTGTTTCTTCCAGTAGTAACCGTTGCACCCACTCGCTATACTTTTTCCCTAGCCTATTCGTATCCCTTACAACTGGCCTTTTACTTATATTAATCTAATTTCCAATTAGTAATCAACTACTCGGATTTTCTCCTTGTTTGTTCAACTGATGTACTAATTGCTTTACAAAATTGAAGTTTAACCAATTGGAAATTGCTAAAGCCAGTTTTAAGTAATTACAACTAGTCTACAGTGTCTGATACGGGTACCAAAAAGGACTGTCTTACTAAAACACTGTCATTTTATGTTTCACTTATTGTGTGCTAGAAATTACACTTTTTCAATTCGCATGTAAAAGGACTATGATTTCATATTATCTATGTCTTGAAACTATATGAAATGCTCAAATATAAACTTAATAAAATGCATGAATATTTGTTTCAATATAAAATCTTAAATTCATAGTCATTTTGCTACTATAATGTGAACAAGTGCTGAATATGATAAATTAGGAAAATATTCAATTTTTGAGTTTTAACCTATAAATCACATGATTATTGTGTACCAACATGAAAGTTTTGATTATTGTGTACCAACATGCTATGACACCATGAAAGTTTTGTAATTTTCCAATATTTTTTTCATTTCCAAAAGGACATTTTTCTAAAGTCCGGACAGTCCGGAAAAAGATACCCTGATTGGACACTTGCCCATGAGAATATACTAGTGTTTTGATCATTTTATAGCCTATATGAATTCAAATCATCAATAAAATTGTGTTTCGCAGATCACAGTCCAAATTCTTCTCTTGGCCAGCATCGCTCTAGAGGAAAATAGTGTTTTGTCCACTGTTATTTTGCGTTAGAAATGACGTATACCCAGAGTGACTAGTCGAAATCAGTGTGGAAAGGTTGGAAAAAGTGACGTAGTGCATGTTAAACAGTTTAACATGCTTTCGTCACTGTTAACGTCCGTTTAACAGTGAGTGCCAATAGTGACACGGTGGGATTTTGGGAGAACGGTTTTGGGTCAAAAATAACAAAACACGTCAACGTTGACATGTACGTCCCTTGGAGGGAGTAACTTTAGCACTTCGTTTTTTACCCTTCACTAATATTTTAATGATTAAATATAGTTAGATCCATGTCAGCACGTTTCTTTAAACTCAGATGATGTTTAAAGTGACATGGGCGACGTTCAAGTGTGTTACTTTTGACAGATTCCTAAATCCTACGTGGAATGCCTTGATGACGTGGAAAGCTTATGTGGAGGATATGGGTGACGAGGACAAGTTGGTGTTTGGTCCTGGAGGGTGTCAATAGTGACGTTGGCGTTTTTGTTGACGCAAACTGCTGTCAACGTGTGTTTAAAACCCCAATTCCGTTAAAATGGCATTATTCCGGTAGAATGGCACACCTCAACTTTCTGAACTTTAGTTCAAAAACCATGTGATATTACAGAATTTTAAGGTGATATTAGGGAAAATGAGTGAAAATTTATATAAAAGAGTGATATTACCAAAAAAATTGTGATATTACAGAATACACCATTTTGTATGAGCACAAATGTAAGATCTAGTGTGACAAAATGGCACATGGCATAGTGCCATTTTAACGGAATTGGGGTTTTAAGGAAATGTAATGACATAGCTGACGTGTCAAGTGCATTTATAGTAAAGGTGACGTGGTTGTTAGGGTTTGACTTTGTCAATGATTCTAGAGATTGTCAATAGTTACGCGGGTGTCAGAAGTTACATAGATTATCTTCAAATGTGTTTCAGGAAACGCGTTTCAAGAAAGTGCCTGGAGCTTTAGGGTTTTGCGGTGGCCAGGGTTTCTGCGTCAAAAGTGACTCGCGCGTCAAAAGTGACATAGGTTGTGTTAAACATTGTTTTTAGAAACGTCATCATATAGGGTACGTGAATGCGTCACTATTAACGCAGGTTTAACGCCACCACGTCACTTTTAACGTCGTATAACGTAAACGCGTCACTGAATCTGAGGATGACTTTCATCGGGGTGGATGAACAAAGGCGGCTAGGGTTTGCCGCCATAGTTAGATCATGGTACTTTTAGGGAATATATAAGCTAGAATCTCACTCTTGCTTTCATTTCTAGACATTTTGAGTTAGAGTTCTACAGTTTTAGAGATGAACATGTTAGATTGTTAAAGTATCATCTGTAGAGGTGTTGGAGTTTTACAAGTTTTTCTTCTTTTTTGCAATTCTTAGGTTGTTCAAGAGTTGCACCGTGATGATCTCCATCCCAGTTTGATTGCATGACGTGCCTTATTAAACTCAACGTGTCCGTGGTAATTTGTATTGTGCAGATCAAGAAAAATCGAGCATGAAGAAACCCAGAAAGTCACTCTACGGCGGCTAGGGTTTCTGCGTCAAAAGTGATGCGCACGTCAAAAGTGATGTGCGCGTCAAAAGTGACGCGCCTGTCAAAAGTGACATAGATTGTGTTGAACACTGTTTTTAGAGACGTCATCATATAGAGTACTTGAATGCGTCACTATTGACGCAGATTTAACGCTAGCGCGTCACTTTGACGTAGTATAACGCAAGAAGTAGGGTCCATGTACACTAAACCGGACCCAAAATGGGCAAGTGTGGTAAGTATGTACTGTACATGTCATACATGAATATCCGGATCATCACGGTCGAGAAACGGACACGTGGTCTTTGTATGGCGGGGAAGATCGTTGGGGTGCTCGGTGGGTAGGGTTTGGTGAGCGTATTCGCGCGCTTTTTTCCTGATGCGCGTGTTTTTGAACTTTCCCCCCCCCCCGAGTCTGTCTCCCTCTCGCGAGTTGTCTCCCTCCTCGAGCTTTCTCCCTCCTCGTGAGCTTTCTCTCTCCTCCGGAGCTTTCGTATGCAAGTTTAGGGTTAAGGGTGCTCGGAGGCGGTGTTCGTGTGCAAGTGAAGGCTGCGCTTTTGGAGTGTGTAGTCTTCTGAGCGTGTTGGTGTGTAGTTTTCTGAGCGTGAGTGTGTGTAGTTGACGGTTGTTATTGTCGAGCGTGCCCGAGAGTGTGCCGTTTTCGCTCTCGCCTAATTATTGTGCTTTCCCGAGTTTCCCGAGTGTAGAAACCTGAGCGTTTAGTTTAGGGTTGTCATCAACGGGCTCCCGCAAGATGTAGATGGTTTTCGCAGGATGGTGCCATTCTTTGTGTTTTTGGGAAGCGGTGTAGTGGAGGAAAGTGAGTCCAAAGATCGTTCGGGAGTCAAGTGCGGCAAGAAGAAGTCGGTGTCAAGTCTCCATTTTGAAGGTGAGATTGGTTAAGGTTTAGGGTGTTATGTATTGTCTTATTTGTGGCTTTTTGTGGCCTTCGTCTTGTTTCGTTGCTTCCACCGCCAAGTTCGTAGTTTTTGAGTTTTAGTTATTTGAAGTTTGCGAGTGGTGCGGTGCGAGGGGACAGGACAGAGCAGAGCGCGAGCAAAGATGGGAAGCGAAGGAGCTACCGTGCGGCGGCGGACGGCGATGAAGAGGTCGATTTGTCCTTAGCGCTGGACGATGTAGAAGATAGGATTTCGGTCTTTGAGGAAAGGTAGGCCGCCCCGCCATACACCTTGGAGGACTTCCGCGACAAGTTTGGCTTGTCCATTGAAGGTATCAACCTCCACAAAAGCAAGGATCTTGTAGGAAGTGCGCAATCGCTGCAGACCTTGTAGCGGTGTTTGGACCTCGAGAGAGGTAAGAGCGGTTTCTTTTTGGAGATTGCAAGAATGCCGACGTTAGGAACCGGATCAATAGAATCTACTCTATTGTGTACCAACATCCCCATGGACCCAAAAACAAGTTGATAGGCAAAGACTTCGCTATAGGAATTGTCATTGATGTTGTAAAGAAGTTAGATGTAAGTCGGGCCACCTTCGCTTCTCAATCGAACAACAATCGTAGATAGCGTGGACAAAGAAGATGACCCCGCCCCCGCAAGAAAAGGCGAAACTCGCCCGTAAATCTTCGAGGAAGTGGCGAAGAAGAGGGCTTGGACGAGATGTTGCGGTACATTTACATGCACCCATTCCATTTTGAGTTTAGGCTCGGCTTGATTTTTTGAGTTTAGGCTCGACTTGATTTTGAGTTTAGGCTCAGTTTGATATTTTAAGGGTTCACTTACGCAAGCTTGTTGATTTTCGTAGGGTCTCCCTATGGTGAAGAACGAGGTGTTGGTGCAGACATCTCGACACAACACTCCAAAGCAATGGTAGGCGGCGGAAGGCTTGGAGAACCGTGTGGCTTCATTAGCGACAAGAAAACCGAGATCTCCGAGCTATTGGTTGTCGTTGGGTTAGAGCTGCGCAGTGCATCAAGAAGGATGTGGGCGAAGCCATGAAGGAAAGGGACGTCATATGCCGTTCGGTGGACGACATGCGTATGGCCTTGCGCTCAATGGAGCGAGACATGTGAAGAATGTCGATCCAAGATGGAGGCGAGAACTCGAAGGAGCGGAGAAGGTGAACCTCAAGATGACGCACGACTTCTACCGGTCTACGTTGATGAAGCAAGAAGTCTGAATTTGAGAAGATTTTAGCCGAGGAGAAGGTGAAGGTGAACAAACACCAATCTCTTTTGAAGAGGACTGAATTTTTTAGAGAGCCGTTAGCCTCTTTGACCCCAGATTGCATTCCCTCCACCGGGGTCAATCTAGTTTTCCTCTTCACCTCACCCTATCACCTCCTCCATTTCATCAGGCTTGAATGATGATGGTGTTATTGATGTCACTAATTGTGTGGTTTGTGATATGCCCTTCCCACTTAGTGACATCGTCGTTTGTAGTCAGAACACTGTACCACCCATGGTGGTGCGTGATTACATGGTTTAAGGGTGCTTGGAAATGTAAAGAACAATCTTGTAACACCACAGTGTGCACCCTAATTGGTACAAAAGCTTCGGTTTTGTGGAGCCCCATCTTTGCCTTGCGCGGAGAAGGCCGAGGAATTGGATTGTGAGGTCTTTGCGGCAACAAGTGATATGTGAGAGAACCACAATCGCGAAGGGGAAACTTCCCGACATTGGTGAGTTCACTTCCTCTCTTACTCTTATGCTATACAACCTCATGTACAGCTGGTTACTTTTTATTCATTTTTCAGATACATATAGTCGATGGGTAGAGTATGCTCGGGAGTGAGAAGGTGTGAATTGTTGAAGTAGATGTAGTTTTGTGGGGCAGAGTCTGGTTTAGTACTCCACGTGAGTACATGTGAGACTTCGAAACTGGCTTCAGTATTGACTTAGCTCTTTGCAAGTATATAACCTACGAACAAAAACTTTCAGACGTTTATGCTAGTACTTAGAGAATTGCAGTGAAGTATATTTTTGTAACATGTACTAAAGAAACACACTTCGAGTAAGTGTTTGTACTTTGCTTACTGTACTCGAAGTGTTTGTGTACTCTGCGTGCGTTACTCGAAGTACTTTGTGTACCTCGAGTAAGAGTTTGTACTTTGCGCCAGTGCGCCACAGATGTGGTAATAGTATGATATACTACATCTTGTACTTGAGAGGTAAGTTTACATACCATATACAGCTTTTGTTAGTATAATGTACTATTGCACGAGTACCTTGATGACCTATTCCATACTATAGTGGTATATCATATTCGATTCGATGCCCGTCTTAATTCTTCTGGACCACTTTGATGCTTGAGCATTAAGCTTTATGCTGTTGGTTTTGCAGGTTCATCTCAACCATTGCCCTCCGGCTCTGGCTCCATTTGTACGGGAGTTTGGAGTCATGGAGAAGCTTGACCAAGCCGTGAATCCGCGATTCAAGGCGAGAATTGGCGATTCGAGAAGATCAAAGATCAAGGACGCCGAAGATGACAAAGTGCGGGAATCTCACGACTACGATAGGGTGAAGAAAGATGCTCCCGAGACCTTGGGACAAGCGGATAGTCCTCTCACGGTTTAGTCCCAAGAGCTTTGGACGCCGATCCGGGATTAGGCGGTGGCGACAATGATTCGCTAGCACCCCATACGGCCATGAAGAGGGTCCCGACGCCGATTGTCATTTGCCCCGACTTAGGAACGGAGATCGAGGATGTGGAGATGGAACCCATCCCAGCGGAAGAAAATGTGGGCGATGACGAGGGTGATCTTTGCACTAAGTGGTGGTCTTGAGTGCAGGCAAGCTAAATCCCAAGGAGATGGGAGCGGTTCGAAGGTTCTTTGAAAATCTTGGAGAGGTCGACCGAGATAGAGTTTTGGAAGAATTGAGGCAGAGAGATTGCTGCATTGAAGGGACAGACTCGGATTCATCAAAGACCGATCGAGGAAATTGAGTCTCCATCGACTCCCGAGCCGAGCGAGCGTAAAGGCGTTGTAAGGAATGTACCACCGTTCGAGGTGTACCAACCTAATACCGCAGGCCCGTGAAAACAAGGAGCGTGGCGAACTTGCGCCCGATCCCACGGTTTATACCCGTGCCAACTCGAAAACCGATAAAGTGCGGACGCGAGGTGATGGACTGCTACATATGTACCCCCACAAAAATCTCGTAGCGGACCGGAGAAGAGGCCCAAGGTAGATCCGCTTAAACCTTGACCCGAGCTAGAAGATGAAGAAATTGTGTCTTATCTTTGGGTGGTGATGCGCAGTCGCACCAACAAAGTCAAGCGACGTACAAGGTGAAGTTAGATTGAAGTAGTAGGGAGATACAGAAGGTTTAGTTTTTTTTTTTTTTTTTTTTTTTTTTTTTTTTTATTCGTGACTAACAGGAGCCGCATGGAACAGGAGCCGTGACCCTGTGTAGCATTTCGGCCAGTGCTAGTTTTTATTTTTTATATTTTTTTTTATTCGTGACTAACATGAGGCGCATGTAACAGGAGCCGTGACCCTGTGTAGCATTTCGGCCAGGGCTAGCTAGTTCTTAAGTAGAACCTTTGGCTTGTGTTATTTTCCCTTTTTTTTGGCATTGCCCTACCATCACAAGTTTATGGTGGCACTTCCAACATGTATGGATCGTTGAGGGTTTACCGCAATTAGGTGGCTCTCTTGGATAAATTATTGTTCATTATTTTGTACATTGTAGCCTTGGGCATTCAATATGTTATTTGAACATCTCATGATCAGTTGATGCAGTATGAGACTCAAAAGAAAGATTCATGTGATCTTTCTGTCGGGATTGAGCAATGTCCTATTGACATACAGTTCAGAGAAGGCACAGAGCAGGGACCACCTCGATTTAAATATATGAAGTGTAGTGTGCGTCATGGAAGTGCGGCTCTAAAATTGCCAGGATTTTCAAGGACGGTGAGTCCGCAAAAAGTTGTGTGGCGGTGGTGCCGGGAACGAAGAGGAGGCGGTGTTCGTGTGCAAGTCAAGATGGAATGCTTCCTCCATACGAAGCAAACGGTTTGCTTCACCAGCACTACATAGAGATGGTACTTGTACTCACAAATGCTGTTAATTCTAGAATTGGGAAATCTTATGTGTATGTTTGTTTCTTATAATGTGTTATTTGGATGACTAGGCAAGAAGAGAAAAACTTGGAGAAGAGGAGGATGTATACGAGTATTGCGAGGGGCCGAAGTGTTTGTATTTCGGTAAAAAACAAATGTGTGATGGCCATATTTCGCGTACTTTTTTGAACGAATGCTCACCCAATGTGGATGTCGCCCAAACTGCTCAAACCGGGTGGTGCAATGAGGTCGACACGAAGACTACGAGTTGGTATAAATATGAAATCATGTTGGCATTCATATGCTTTTTTTTGTGAATGTGTTTGTTTTGAAAGTGAATTATAATGCCTTGTTGTGTGTTTGATTTTTGGACAAACCCAAAGAAACAGTGGGGTATTCGGACTTTGGAGGAACTTCCCAAAGGAGCGTTTGTCTTCGAATATGTGGGCCAAATTGTGAGTAACCAGGAGATGTCAACTCGGCCATTCCAAACCAAGTATGCGCTCACCTGGATTTAGATGCCGATTGGAGGTCCGAGATTTTGCTAACAGATGAAGAGGCCTTGTGTCTTGATGCAACGAAGTGTGGGAATGTCTCACGTTTCGTGAACCATCGGTAAGAGTAGGAGTTCATGTTCTTCATAATACGGGTTTTGTGCACTACTGTATTAAGAAGGGATTGTGTGCTACTTGTGTGCATGCTTGCATGATGAATCGTTTTTTTTGCTCCACAGGTGTTATGACGCCAACCTTATTGACATTCCTGTGAAGATTGACACTATGGAATCACGATACTATCATGTGAGTTTGTAGCTCCAAGTTCCCATTGATGCATTGTTTTTTCTTTAACATTCATTTGATGCATTCTCAGTTTTCAGAAGAGCACCGGCCCACTAGGAACGCTGATGACAGGCCTCTGTTTGAGCTGTGTGTGAGCTCTGATGTTTGCTTGTGTGTGAGCAGGTAGCATTTTTTACAAAAGAAGAAGTGAAGGCGGGCGAGGAGCTAACCTGGGACTACGGCATGGATTTCTCCAAGAATCCTAAAACCGTATGTGGGTTTAGGTGTTGCTGCAATAGCATCTACTGCAGGGATACGGGTGGTGCTAGTCTTCCAGTCCCGGACATAACCGGCCATTCATGTGCCTGAAGAAATACCTCAAGACCATATGTTTAAATGTTGTGCATAGTAGTCGCAGAATAATGTGTACATGTAGCAATGTAGTTTAAAAGACCCTTGCAAAGTATGTGTATATGTACTTTTGATATGTACATTGGAAGAGTTTTATTAAACTCTGAGCTCCATCAAATAATACAAATTATTGGGTTGACTTTTACTCTGTAGTGGGTGATCGCATGTTGATGTATATGAAAGTACTTAGAAAGTGGGTAGGAATGTGGCGGTATGTAATTACACTTGTCGATGTATATTACTGTATTGCCATGGCCCGTTTGATTGACTGCCTCGTCATTTTTGGCGTAAAATGCAGTCACAGTAAAAAATTCAGTCACAATAAAAAGTTCAGTAAAAAAGAATTATCCCATATTGTTCGGGAAGTTACCTCACGGGGTAAATAAGTACAGAAGTTAACCGGGGCCCTTTCGTCAGCAAGACACCGAGATGTCCTTCAGATCGGGGACGAGAGAAATCATAAGGGGAAAGTACCTTGCCCTTGATGTGGGGGGGGGGGACCGGTTCTTGCATGACACAATTGAATACCCAAACCGGAGGCAGTCCATGTTTGGGACTTTTTTTTTTTTTTCACTAACTGATTTTCTACAGTACCCCCATGTATGCTAGTATCATCATATCATGCACCAAGTATATACAGGACTTTTTAAGTATACATCACCCATCGATAGAGTACATAAAGTATACTGATACACTAAAAGTATTTTACAGAATGCATTCATACCCAAGAATGTAACCACATAGTATTACATACTCTATCATGAAGACGAAAAATCATTAAAAAGTTGTTATCAATTTAATCACACATCAGAACCCCTCAAGGCTCGTCCTAATGACTTCAATAGTTTCACTACTCAGCTGATAAACATGATCATCTCCTTTCACTCTATGAAGAGCAGGCACCATTGTGAACTTGCAGGCAAGAACTAAATCCGCATCAATGTAAGCAAGTTGGGAATTAGTCAAATACACATATGATTGCTCACTATTCCCCCACTTTTGATAGTAGGTACCTGCAATAACGTGTTGTCCACGCTCGAACTCTCCACCCCACACGCAGGTGAAGCTCTCTCGCACAAGTTGTTTTTCTTTTTGGCATTGGAGAACATAGAACTCAACACCTTCCCGACTGCCTTGGATCGCTCGAACAGCAAAATTGTCACCAATTTTCACCAAACCTCCAAGTGATTCATCATCAGATACGTAATCCCACGGCTCTTCTTCAGCAGAATTGCTTCCTTCTCCTGGACCATGTACCATTTGGTCCCTCACAAAAGTCACATTAGTAGGGGCTAGTTTCACAACCCTCCAAAACTTAACATGTGATGAATTCTCACAAGATTGCCAGTCACTATCTATACATGGCGCACAATAGCAAGCAAGCTCTCTGACCATTAGCAATGTTGGGTCCGCTGGTGAGACTGCGTGTATAGAATGAAAATTCCTTGAACCTGGGATTGTGTCACATCCATGTAAATGTGTCCTCTCCACATCATCAGGCTTGATGTTGTAAAAGTGTCTATACGACACAGTTCTCTTGGATTGAAAAGAACTCGACACCAGGCTTGACATAGACTCCGTAAGGAATTCCACCACATCTTTGGCGTCTTGCAACCTCCTTGACGGGTTGTGAAGTTGCTCTGTTCGAAGAGCCCGCTTCACCACAGCTCCGGCTCCATCCCATTCCCCCTTTCCATGACCTGTCCCAAAGAAATTCCAAGTAATCTCACAAACCCCCGTTAGTCCAAGATAACGACTAACAAAGTACATAGATCTAGCCCTTTAAAGCGCGCGCCCCGCACACCCATCACTCCACACCCAATGGCGAGAGGGGTTGACACCTTCAGATTTCATCCATGCCCAATGGAGAAGCAAACAATGCTGGACAAATAAAGTATCATGAGTGCGGTCATCCGAAATATAGAAATGAGTGTCTTTCCTTACTTTACCTGTAGTCACATCCATGCGGTATGTGATGTGAACTAAGATGGTTACCTGTGAAGATTGCCAATGCATTGATTGAATTTCGTTTTGCATCTCAAAAGTATAATTTTCAGCAAAGTCTATATGAGACAACACGACATCATGAGGCAAAGTTTCCATACTTTTCCTGCATTGCAAATCTTGCCACCTAGCAACAAAATTATGAGTCACAAATTTCTGCAATTTTGGCAACAAATACTGTATGAAGACATAGCAAGAAGTTTCTTTGAACACTTCCTTAATTTTCTTCCTGGGCTCCCCATTGTCAGTGTACCCAACCAATTCGTTCTCAAAACACCTCCATCTGAAGGTCCATGTCTCATTTGACCTTTCCAGAGGACAAATTGGGAGCTTGTTGGCACCACAATTACCGCACAACCCCATCAGACATTCAAGTTTGTGGAATTCATGAGTCTCTGCCTTCGGACAGACGATTTGCTCCCACAGTGAAGTCACCCCTTTAAAACTCTGTTCTGTTGCAGAACAACCCAATTCGGAAGTACTTATGCAAAGTGGACAATCACAACTGCAAGATAGGGAAGCATGTACTCCCTTATTGGAATTACGCATGTTGTTCATCCCTTCCCGGAGCAAGTCAATCTCTACGTGGTATTTGCAGCAGCAAACATTACGATCTTTGCACCTCTTTACAAAAAACGGCTTCAATCTCTTAAATGCGCTGAATCCTATTGTCTGATCTTCGTGCGCCATACGGAATCGAGAATGGAAAGAAGACTGCAAGAATCAAAATCAAGTGCATGCCCACTGAAGGTAAGTAAATCTACCCAACAAAAATAGTATATACTTCAAATGTATCTGCACAGATAGCATCGTAAGTATGTAAATATACCTGACAAGCTATATGGGACAGTAAGCATACTTGAATACTATATCGACATACTTGATCAATAAAATCATGTACTGTGAGAAGTATAGAATAGGTTTGTATGTGCAATACAGAAGTACGTATATGGTAGTCTATATCCTCAGTACAAACAAAACATATACATTGAAATGTATATGTGATATACATACATTAGAATTCAGAATCGAACATATACTAGCCAATGTATATTAGAGTCTACAAAGACTATGGGATCTACTTTATACACGATCCGGTGCACCTCAAAGTACATTGTATCCTGTAGAAGGTACTATGTTTTGTAATCCTACATCAAATGTGTACATTAAGTTAAACAACACACTATCAAAAGTCTACAAAGTCAAGGCATGGTATGAGGAGTACATAAACCACAGTACTTTATAAACCAATAGACATGCATGTAGTCAACTTTGTGCCTTGACTTCACACATATTCATGTGGTGTAGTTTTAAGGTAGACGTACAGACAACAGATACTTCAATCATGCATTTCATGTATTCAGCAGGGATACATTCTACCGATCGAGGTACTATCATATATCGAAACTTGCAGAATGTAAGAAATTTAGGACGGTGTGGAGTTCATAACATACCAGACTTTCTAGAAGGAAATGCGTAGGGTGCTGTTCGTATGTTTTCAGCCCCAACCTTTTCCGCGTCACGTCCTTCTTGTTCGGACTTACTCGGGTTTCGGAAGTCCACCATAGGTAGACTAAGGCTTTCGTATTGTTGGAAATGCCTTCTCGCTTTCTCCGTTCAGCTAAGGTGAAGACTGAGGATCCAATCAATTCCAGAGTTTGACGCCGCTGAATTGCGTTGGAAATGTTACTTTTCTTTGTGCCCAGGACCCTCGATAATGCTCTGACTCCGCCAACATTTCTGGAAATCGCAGCTTCAAGAAGAGTTGTCTTTCTCACCAACTTCTCCTTCGAAGTTGGTATCTTCAATGACTCCAATTCGGTCCTGTAGCTTTGGATGAACGAATCCGAGCTCGGCTTCAGGACGGGCACGAGTAGTACTCCGGGAGATGAGGCATTAGTGCAGTATTCCGAAGCATTGATTCCATCACAGCCTTCCGGAACTCATGACCCCGACGCACACCTTGGAACTCCTCGATTATGAATTGAACGATTTTGTTCGAGACTCTAGAGGCATCTCTTTGCCCAAAATCGCGCGATGGTGCTCCATCGTCAGCTGTGGGGAGCAATCTCGAAGCTTTCATGCTGCGCGCGTTTCCTCATCCGACATTGCCGCTGACGCTCAGTTGCTCGCTCTCTAGCCAGAATTACATCAGTTCGAAGAAGCTCTTCTTGAAGTGCTTGTGCTCTCTGAGCAGGTCCGGGACGTCTCACTCCAGCTCGCCGTTGTTGAGTCCGCGCATTTCCCATTTCGTTTCCTACAAACTTCCCTCCAAAAAAAGGCATATGAGCAGAAAAACCAATAGTGCAGCATGGGTTGAACTTTTCCGACACTTTTACAATAACTAGCAGCGGGAGGTTGTCTGTACGAAGCGGGGAAGAATGCAGTCACGGAAACACAGACACAAGGAATGCGAGCTTTTGGATCTAGCATCGTTTTTCTCCGAAACCAGGAATTGCTCGTAAGGCATTGGAGTGAAATCCTCTTCCAGGCATCGGATCTCTCTCAGGCCAGACGCCATTCCTCACGCAACGAGATAAAAGACTCTCAAATACAAATCAAGGGCATTTCTCTAGAAAGCGGGAAAGCATGCAGACAGTTAAATTCTACTAAAGGCTTCAGATCCCTCCCTAACTGGATACTATTCTAACAAAACACGATTCAACTTCTAGGCGGGAGTATGTCAATGGCGAGACTAGCAGCAGATGAATATTGATACAAAAGAGCAGCAGATTAATATGGATAAGTGATACCTAGATCGAAATCCCACGGTGAGATTGGGGTTTGGTGTCGACGCCCTTCACTTCTGAGTGCGCTAGACAACTCCTCCAACCGCTATTAGCATTCACGGATTCTCTCTTCGTCCTCCAGATTCTCACTGTGCGTCCAGAACCTTCTCTAGCGCTTCATATACTAGACTCAAAGCGTCAAAGCGCACAACATATTCTCGACTTCTCACTTTCGGGCTTCGCACTTTCTGAGTTTTTGGTGAAACAGCTCCGAAAAACACAACAACAGAAGAAACTGACCAGAAAGGGCGATACCGCACAACACCAAACCCTAAACCTCCCAAATTCATTGGGATTCCATTCATCTGACAAACGTTTACAGAAAATTCTCCCATTTTTAGAAAGAAATGGACGTTCAATTGAAGTCTGAGCTTTGAAGATAGTCTTCTAGCGCCGCCCTACAGCAGTAGCAATTAGAAGAGTCCAAGGAAGGGCGATAAAGCAAGCACTTCAGATCCGTTTCGAGGGAGAAGAAGGCGGCAGTTACCCACTCCTGTCCAATGATATTAACGAGCTTCATGCAACAACGGAGCGTCATCATTGCGAAGGTTACTTTTGCAGGTCGTGGGCTGTCAAAGGGCCGCCGATTTGATCGGAAAGGCGAGACACGTGGCGTTGTGTCAGGCCCCACTAGAGTCAGTGAGTACATTTAGGTACTTCAGAGTATATAACATACCATAAAGTGCTCCCCAGCTGCATTTTAAGATTCGAGGCAATATCTCCTAACGGAATGGAATTTATTCTCTGCTATAGCTGGCCCACGTACATTCTAGTCACATTAAACAGTAACTACGAAAAAAACCAAAAAAAAAACAATTCCACTTTGTTTTTCTTTGTGTTGAAATAAACAAGCTAAGTCTTTCTATAGATGACAATTTAGACTATGGCTTGCATATTTCCATATTGAATATGCAAGAGCAATGTGTGTACATTACACAATCCATAAGTTACGCCTAGATTGTACAAATTCTCTTGCCCAACAAAGTATATTTGTGCCTAATACAAAACTGTGGCAGGTATATGTCGGTATATAAATATACTCTTTATGTTCATTTGAAGCACAATCTATTAATAAACACTTCAAACATTGGTAGAAGGTTGAGTATATATCCATATTATGGTACCAAAAACCTCAACAATCTCCTATAATTTAATTGACATACGATTGAACACCACACACTCCTGAAACTGTCACTGTGACTACATTTTTGTACCGGTTTAGTGTACATTCACCCAGTACCCTATCACATATCTGTCACATATATGTAGCCTTTATGCCTTATGCTACTCAATACTTGCGACTTTGTATCAGTGGCTAATTTTCCATCTAATACAACGAAAGCACTGACCAGCTTCATGTTGCACTCCATTTCGTGTATGTTTCTATGAGAGTGTGTTATTTTTGACGTTGCATTTACTTTATCGATTGTGTCATATAACGTCACTTTGACACGAGACCCTGTTTCTATTGACACATAACTCGATAACGCGAATGTCACCTTACGTCTAAACACATCATCCGTAACGCGTTAAAACAAATGACATTTGTATTTAACAATGTTAAACAACGACAAATTTAACGTCGGTGACGCATTCCACAAAGACGTCACTCTGCGTCAACGTTAACACAATATAAATATATAACGGATATCTAAATTCTAGTGCAAAATTATACGCAAAATCTAAGATCATGCCACGTGTCTAATTCTCAGCCATTAAGAATCTCCCACATCAACAAATTCTTCATCCATCCAAAATGACGGAGGAGTGTGCACGTCATAACCTACGTGGAAATTAAACATGAGAAATGTCCATCTCATAGCCACCGTGGACACTAAGTTACTTCGGAAGTTACTGACCCTAGGTAACTTACCTGCCCAAAGATGACGCATTTTAACGTAGCACGTCACCTTATGTTAAATGGTTTGACACGTTTAGACGTCCAACGTCAAGCCCAAAAGACGTCCGTGACGTAGTGCGCATTTTTGCGTCGACAAAATTGACCCTGTAAAACCGCGTTTAAACTGCGTTAAAACGCATGTTAAACTGTGTTCCTCCGGACACTGTTTTCCTCTAGTGTCGGGTTGCATATCGTCTTACATCTTGCCAAAATTGCATTTATAATTTGCCAAAGTATCACCTACATTGCGGTGCCAAAACTAGAGTTCTAAGCAAGGGTTCAAATATTGGATCGTTTGCTTCAGCCTTTGGAGTTGAATTAGAATAGTAATATCAATATTGCTTGATATATTTGTGACCAATGGTAGGAGGATATCAACTTGGAAGAATATCATAAAATCTAGCAAGTTACTAAATTTGAGATGTCCATGGAACAAGGATATTTCAAGTCTAAAACATAATTGCTAGATTCACAATATTATTGCTCAGCGGTCGTTTTGACATGATAAAGTTTCAACTTATTGCAATAATCTTAATTTCTTAGAATTATTTTGTCGTCTACTTTTAAATTTGATGACATTCAGTAAACACCATGCATAATTTAATAAATATAGATCGGAAATTAAGTATATTAAAAATTGTTAACTAGGATATGCATGGTTGATTCTTGTTTAATGTCAATGCCATACGTGATACTTGGGTGTTATCTGAGATTCATATGTACAGGGGAAAAAGTGTGAACTTTTAAACTCAAATCAGCAATTCGACAAATTTGAACAGGAAAAATTGCGAACTTCTTAACCCAAACTAGTAATTCGGGAAATTTTAATTTTCATTTGATGGTTCTGTACGTAAATGTCGTCGGCTTGTCATATACATTGCATGACATGCATTTAACCACTAAAGGTCTGAGCGTGCCGTGGCGACCCGTAGAATACGGTGTATTTTTGTTGTATTTGGAGTGAATTCACACCTTTAATGGGTTTGAGTTCAAAGAAGAAGTTGACATTTGAATGAATGCGGTTCCAGTGAGCTATTACAATTCCAATTTCGAGTTTCTTGTTGGTAGCAAATCCTAATTATACGACAGCGTACATACTATCCCCAAGGGACTTTTAAGGGTTAATATGTGACATTGAAATGGCTGGAAGGCCAGTTTGTATAGTCCGCCATATTTCAAAGAGACATAAAGGCCTGTTTGCACCTGGCCTTAGAGGAGGTCTTAGGAGGGGGTCGTAACTCTATTAAAGAGTGTTTGTTTTCACCTACATTCATTAATAATTACTAATCCTACATGGATGTTTACATAGCACACTTTAAAGAGTAGGGTATTAGTAAACATTTAGGAGAACAAAAGAGATTTGCTCAACAATAGTAGGCAATACTTAAGGGAGCACCAATATTGAAAAGATTCTCAAATTTTCTTCACTTAAGAGTGGTCTTATGTATTGTCCCACTTGGGGGGCCATTACATAATCCCCTCACTATTGATTACACCTTTACAAACCTCATTGATGACACCTTTCCTCAAAAGAAGGTATTCCTCCCCAAATTGTGGGGGTGTTAAATTTTTATCCACGCTCTTTGCAAAGGCTAGGTGCGAACAAGCCCTAAGAGACCGACGGTGGACTTCGCATCTTTTAAGATGATAATTGTTACGTTGACATTAATAGAGGATGATCAATCCTGCATGGAGGATCCTGGAAGAAAATTTATCGTCTCAGATATATTTAATTCTGTAGCCGCTATCAAGATGAAGTCAACTATGCTTGTGTGGTGACGTCCGTGAAGCTAGTGCCGGTGTAAACTAGTTGGATTCATACAAACTAGTCACTAAAAATTTCAGTCGTAAGAGACTAAGAGAGTGATTGTTCGTTAATGTAAATCATTAAATCAAGTCAATGTAAATCATGTAAATCATGATCTATAGGTACTTTTCTCTTACAAGAAATCTTATGATTCTATAATTTTTACAAGGTCATTATTTGTCAACGCAAGTGTTAAAATCATTTTTTCTCTCGTCATATCTATATTCCCTTTAATATTCAAAGTTTTGCTGATTTAAAGTACTTGCGAATAAAAGATTACCTATTGATGCATTCCTACCACAATTTACTTGATATCACCATGATCATTTGGATAGGGTCATATTAGCTAGTCAAAGTGTTAAAATTGCCCCCTCCCCCTCTTTATTTAGTTTTTTATACATAGTTTTGGCTATAATAGAAAAAAGAAGCTCTTAACACTTAACCTAGGTATTGAAATTATTTGGGAGTTGGTGGAACCATATAAATACTTAATTAGTTAATTTCCACATGTGTGGATATGTAAATAAGAGTTGGGACATAATTCCAAATGCCACTTTACAGTTTTGATGGTGGTTGAAATTGGATATAGTAAGATTTAAGTAAGCTTTGAACAGTGAACACTTAGATTCATAAAATTGCATGCTTCTATCAACTTGCAAGTAAATTCCAAACTCTATGCACAACAAAGAAGAATTTGAGTATATAACTTTTGCTGAATAAAAACATATGCACCATGAACATTCATATGTCGACTTGTGTAAATGCATCTTCATTGTATAGAGCCACATACCATTCATGTAAAATTGGTCAAAGAAATATACTGAAGAGAAAAAGTGTTCCATTAGCGTTCAACCATTGAAAAGTGGAAAATTGTACTATGCGAAATCCATACTAAAATATACATTGTCTACGTAGCAGCCCTCGCGCCCCTCTACATGCGCCTCCCCATACCCCTGCATTGTTCCACGTGGCATCAACTTTGCACCAACGTGGAGCCAATGTGGCAACGACATCGATAACTTTTAACTTTTCACCGGGGTCTTGCTATGTTGTGAATTTTTTACCTTACCAGTTATTGGGTGCGCGCAACCGTCTTTTAAACTGCCGTATCGAGCTGGTAGGTAGACCATATCGCCCATATTAAGGACAACCCTGATTTTACATATTAAGTTAACATTTTTTCTAAAGTAAAATAAATCAATCTATAGATTTTGAAAAGGGCCTTCAACGACCACTGGTTGCAAGTACGTCACCATGATGACGTATACAAAAGTAAATGGAACTTTGCTTGACTTTCGTCGCAAACCAATTGAAAGAGTACTATATATATAGTGACTTCATCCACATGGAGGGCACCACATGGAAGGCACTTCGTCGGCGCAACTAAATTCCGGTTGCTTGTCACATACCACTCACACAATTTGCACAATAGGTAAATAACACCACAGTTTACTTTTGCGATTCAATATAAGTGGACTCCATTGACTCTAGTCAATGTAAGCTACATATTGCAACGTGAAATCTGGAGAGGTGGCTTCCTTCTTCGGAACTGCAGAGATATTCTACGGCGACAAGCCCATACCTCACAATTGTTCCACTTTTTTAACCAAATTTACTAAAAATTGAAAAATAATAATAAAAATAAAAATATAATCTAATCGGCAATTCGCAATGTCAGATTGTACAACTTTATGAGTGCATAATTATCCCAATACATACTATGAAAAGTATAAGAGAACTAAATCGCAACTTTGCAAGTATTAAGATTTTTGACTTAATCTTCTTTCTACACTACTCCGTCACTGTGGAAGTGTGGAACAACTCACAATAAGTCAACTCTAAACTCCTAGTTCAAGTATAGTGTATGAAACATGAAACATAATTGAAATTGAAATACAAATTTTCATAAATTTCAAAAGACCTAAATTGTAATCTAATAAAAAAATATATGCAAATCAACTTATTTGCTTGTTCAATTGCCTTTCTTGGACCCCTCTACATCTTAAAGTACTGATTTTTTTTTGGATTTAGGTGAAAAGAGTGTTGGAGTGTGCAAATCACTTGACAAATTTTTTCAAAAATATTAGGAACATATTGTAATTTGCAGAAAAGTACAATGCTTTTCAGAAAAGTACGTTACAGCAGTCAAAAATGTTACAAAGTACTCCAATTTGGTAAGATTTGAGTTGCAAAGTACTAAAATAATTATATGGTTAGAGAGAGCACCTTATAAGGTAACATATGTTGTATCATTACTTTCCAAAAACTCATCCTTTCCTTACAATTTTTAGCGGTCAGAGGGCAAAATTTTTGACATGATGTAATTTAGTCAAAAATTAAAATTTTTAGGTGGATTTTTGTGCATTCCACCATATTCATACAATCCCCACGTGGGGCATTTGTACCAACTCATTGTTTTTGGCACCAAAGGCTACTTCTAGGAATCAAGATATAGTACTTAGCATGTACTCTTTGTACAATATTAAAAACTTTCGATGGGGATAATTGTCAATATTGCGACTTTTATCACTAGCCCACAACCAAGTCTAATAGTCCCCTCACTTCTCTTTAATTCACTATGATTTTCAACACTCAATGCTTCGTATAAAGTTAACCTTGTTTATATGCAAATTGAGATTTCTAGTACTTAAAGTACCCATCAAAATTGGGCGTTGACTTTTGGTACTTCTTGAGTGCAAGTACTTGTCCAAAAGTGATCCACCCTAGTATGCTTCTACCCAAATAGACATATAGCCAAAATTTGAGATGATCATGACTCCCATACAAAAGGTCACCTCACTTCAAGCGGAGAATTGTTCAGAGATGTGTATCACAAACATATCAAACAGAGGTCACCACCATGATTATTTGAACACCGTATTCAACAAAACCACTATAAAACGTTACTCAGATTCGTGGATTCACAACGGTGATCTGATTCTGTACTCCAGAGACCGACTTCCTCTTACTTACACACACCTTCTGGCTACCGACACTGCCACTGCATCCGCTACCCACCTCAATGTACTTGCACGGCCATGTAGTAGAGTGGTATCTACACACTATGAACTTCAATCTTTCCGCTCACAGATTTACACGAGCAAGACGATGCCCAGCTTCACCAGATCCACGACCGTCAGTTTCACGCCCAAGAACAGCACCGTCAGCAGCTTCGTCTTCTCATCTTCCACGCAATCCAGCGCGACGTGGTACACGTCCCCGATCAGCGTCGCCTTCGACAAGTCGATCACCACGCGTACCTTGGCCACCTTCACTCCGAGGATCTCCAAGTCCACGTACACCAAGTTGCCCACCACCACTGTCGCTGTCACGGGCGTCAGCACTGTCGTCGTCTTGGCAGGGCACAGCTGGCCCGTGGCACCGAGGCCAACATACACCCTGATGTCGTGGTAGCACAGATTGAGGTTGACTTTGATATTTAAGTTCACTTTCAGCTTCACACCCAAGTCCAGCTTCCTGGAGCCTGACTCCACGGCTGTGGCGTCCGCAGCCACGCAGAACGCCGCCATCACCAGACCCAGCAGAGCCAGAGTTCTCATCGACGCCGCCATGACTCACGAGCGCTTCGCAAAGTGATCGAGCTAGAAAGGCTGGTACGTGCAAGCAGGAAGCGGGAGAGCGAGTGAGATGATGATTTGACTCGGGTGAGTGCAGCTGGCTTTATACTCGCTGGAGCAGATATTCTGCCTTTTGAATATTGTCAGGCGAGCAGGGACGCCTCACCTCGCTACTCGCAGCAACAGTAACCGGGAGATGTCGTGTCCATGCATCCTTGAGCCAATGGATGCATGAGCACGATAAACAATCCATCAGCAAGTTGTGTGAATTAACTGTGGTCAATGTGGTCGCCGACTCTAAACAATGAACATGTCTGAGAATGTATGAGTAGGGTTTCGTGGCGGTCACAATTCCCCGGCCCCTAGATTTCGTGGCTTGCCATGAATGGGACATGAAATAATGGTGCAATGCAAGTGAAACAAGTGTGCTCATCATCATCGTTGACGAGTTCACGTACTAAAATCAGCACTATCTCGTGACAGAAATCGATGCAACAATCATGTGATGAAGCAGCGGTCAACTCTTGCCAGACAGCATTCCCAGGGGAGAAGTTAGAACGCAGAATATCCTAATCGATATGTAAAAAACACTAAAACCCCGTACAGAAATAGTATCAACCATATTCTGCTATCGGGTCAAGCATCATTTGAGGAGACGGATCAGGTTGCACATGTTTCACCCAGAATTAAAGTACAGAAAGGACGAGGGCTCTGACTAACTTTACGTTATTTTTCTCAGATCAGTTGATGTAATAGTCAATGTATTACTGGAAGTGTCTTACAGTTGGTCCATAACAGAGCCAGACACAATATCAAACTTGTATTACAATCATGCTGATAAATATTCTCTAAGAAGGCCGCCTGTTGTAGTAAAGTATGGTGGACATTTACACTCATTGAAGAATGTAGCGTCGTTTGCATCCGTAGAATTGAAGCCTCTTGTAATGTGCTTGTGGTCACTCTTGAGCTAGTGTCAATCATGTATTGAGGTGCTCCATGTACCTATTTGAGCGGACCGGTGGGCGGTGGTGTGACATTGACATGCTAGTCACAGTGCTCCGTGTGTGAAAGTTGCTTAAACTTCTCTCTGTTGTAGCTTTGTCACATCTTTACCCCGGAGAAGGGATTTGCAAGGTGCACCATGAACCATGAACCAACAACGAGTGAAGGTGTCGAGCTCGGCACATGTAACACAATCCGTGTTTGTAGCCGACGCCCGATTGCATGGCTTTTTTTTTCTTTGTAGCGTCACACATGTCATGTCACAAGCGGGTTTGACTTCCTCATTTGTCGTGCGGTGGTCATCGATATCTGAGCTTAACATTCTTGTCCATTATGCGTCCATGCACGATAGATCTCTTTGGAATGTCAGCGTAAAAAGATATTATAATCGTACACCGTGAAGCACTTCAGTAAGCTTCCAACATCTCAATCATGGCTTTCTGCAAGGTGGCGGTCTAATCTAAACTGCCCTTACAGCCGCTTGGATGTCAAAGTAATAAAAGAGGGTGTTCTAAAATAAAGCAGTTTGGCAAAGATAGAGCTCTAGACTTCTTCTTCACTAAAGCTCCCTTCCCACCTGGCAATTCGTAAGATCGAGATTAGCGTCGTATGAGCGGTATTTGGGAAAATGACCTTCGTGTTCACACTGGGGGCAGGAAGGGGGTGGAATCTCCGTATTTTACTACGTATAATGGTGGCTAATCTTTGTATTATCGTATTCTCGCATTCACACCTCGTGCGGTCTTATCAATTTCACTGAACATGTCAATATATAATGATGAAAAGTTTTGTGACCCTTCCCACCTACGCAGCTGACGTTACGTAAAGAGATCATGGGGCCCCACCAAATCGTGTCTCGCCTGTCTCCTTCTCTGGTGCTCAGTTCTGAAGTTTCCTTTCTCCTCTCCGCTTGTGTCTGCGTATTGTCTTGAGGATTGTGTGAGTGTTTTGTTGTCGCTTGTGTGAGCGCTCATTTGTTGTAGATAGGGGGTGTAGAGCAGTTTAGTTCATGGCATTGGCGTATTTGTCATTGACGTTTTTCCGAGAGTCATTTCGTGTTGTGATTCGGGAAGTATAGCAGCGAGGCCGCGAGAATTCCGTGGTTATGGTCCTTTAAATTGTGTGCGCGTTTCTCAATCCGGTGTGTCGCTGACAGCGGTTTCATCTCGCTCCTGTATCCCCCTTTTATTGTCCAATTCCCATCGTCTTCTTTCCTTCGATCTGTTTTAATCTTGTGTATTGGTTTTTCCTCGCCCGTCGGAGTTGCGATCGCAATTGGAAGACGTCACATATTCCGGTAAGCATTTTTCTTAACACGCTTCATTTTTGTTTCAAAGTTTTTGGTATTGTTCGGTCATCTGAAGTCGGTCTCCTCCGTTTTTTTTTTTAAAAATTTGTTGGTAGGGTTTTGGACTTTTGGTGCCTCTTGATTACAATATTGAACCTGCTGTGACTAACGCTGAATTATAAACCATGGTGCTCTTGCAGGAGGTCCTCAGACCTTTCCCATGGATCCTTTTGAGTCACCCCTCCATACAGTGGCCTTTACGTCGTGGCTGTTGACGTTGATCTTGAACTTGAATGACGTCGAGCTTGTCCCACCAGCGCTTGAACTAGAAGAAGAAGAAGAGGACCCCCTCACAGCAATTGTGTTCGGGCAGCAGGGTCATGTAGCGGACAATCAGACCTTCCTCCGGGACACCCTCCATACCTACAGATTTTGCACTTTGAACACTTACTTTGATGAGGACGTCGGGTTCTGGGTCAAGCCTCGTTCCACAACGTGGTTTTCCCATTTCCTACTTACTCAGTATGACAACAGTAGATGGGTCACGATGTTCCGCATGACAAAGCCCTGTGTGCTGGAGTTGGCAGACCTGTTGAGGCCACATGTTAGTAACAAAACACAAAGTATCGAATAGCGATTCCCGTCCTAGTACGTGTAGCCTGTACGCTTTTCAAACTTACACATGGAGCTAATCTGACCATCTGTAGCGAGATGTTTGCAGTGGGCCGAAGTACAGTTTCCAAAGTGTTGAGAGAGGTTGTGCATGCGGTGAATGAGACTCTGAGGTCGGAGATCATGTGGCCGAAAGGGCAACGCATGAGGGAAACGCAAGCAAAGTTCAGAAGCTTGTGCGGTTTACCTGCCGTGGTTGGTGCGATCGACGGTACACACATCTCAATCTCCAAACCAGAGTTCGGTGCTCTCGACTATTACTATTTCAAGTCCTGGTGGCTATACAATCAATTGTCAAGCGGTGGTGGGCGGTGAAGCGCTTCATCGACCTCTATCTGGGAATGCCAGGGAGCACAAACGATAGTCGTGTTTTGAGGCGGTCATCCCTTTATACCTTGGCCATGCACGGCAATTTATTTGATGCCCAGTATGCTGTAGAGGGGCACTCACCTTACCTGATTGGGGACCTAGGGTACCCGCTTCAACCGTGGCTCATGGTTCCCCACAAGGTGGTAGGGAATTTGTCTGTATCAGAATCTTTGTTCAACAAGAAACTACGTAAAGGACGCTGCGTCGTGGAGAACGCGTTTGGTATACTTAAACAGTCCTTCCGGGAGCTGTTGCAGAAGTCGGATCTGCATGTGACTTTTATGCCAGATGTCATTCTATGTTGTGCCATTTTGCACAATATTCTATTACGACAATCACATGACGAGGTGCAGGAGTTACTTCACATTCTGCGGCAGGAAGGTCTCGACGGTGAAGTCATTGACGAAGATGGACTTCTGGAGGGAGGACGTGCTGCTGACGCCGGTGAAGAGAACCAGGACAACATGGCAGCGATACTTGGCTCCGACAAGAGGGCGCAACTTGGAGTATATTTAAGTACCCAACGTCGACAGCAAGCATAGGTCTTGAGGTACATTGTTCCACCTTCCTTGCATTATTCCTTTGCCCAGTAACACTTGCTTTTCCTACCGAATCCCATGTGTGCTTTACCCGTGGAAGTCCATACTACCGAATTCTCGACCCCTCTTTGTGCTATCCCTTTTGCTTTGCAGCAGGTCATCAAAGCAGGCTCGGTAGTGGGTGGAGGGGAGCCTGCTATGCTGGGGATCCCTTTTATTTCAGGTACGTAGTATTTATAAAACATTGCCTTTAAAATCACAAAAAAATCCTTCACACAAGGCGTTATATTGAGACGATTAGGAGTCTCATATTCGATCCGGGGATAAAGAAAAACCGTTCAACATCTTCAATATTGAATCGTTTTTATAATTTGAGACTTTTATATATCAATACACATGAATACCTCTAGTGCCCAAAGGTTGCATTCAAGTTTTATCCCCGGCCCGGGGATGATTCCAACAGACCTAAAGTGTGCTCAAAGTCTCGAAGTGCGCATATAGTCTCAATGTAACAAATATGGCCATACACTTTTTATTTTCAAGTCTTGAAACATTGAGACGGAGCAGTTGCATCAACGTCAGACATTTCACTTCATAATAACGAACAACTTAACTCAAAACCTGATGTAGAAGGCTTCTATTTTGTAAGACCGTAACGTCTATTGCTTTTTTCCAGGTGCGGCAGTTGGAGCTACTCTGTCTACTACTGAGTCTGTCACAAGTAGTGAGGTGCCTACAGATCAAGGTAGTCGTTCAGTTTAGCTCGTCCCATGTACGTCTAGATCACTTACGTTAGCAGTGCTGGTGTTCGTAGCTGTAGTGTCTGTGGTTGCTCCATCTTTGTAAGTTGTGTCTGTACCATGCTGTTCGTCGCCCATGTGCTCGTTGTTTAGTCCTGGGGTCAGATTGTCGTTGAAGGGGGGGGTAATATGGTCCGCGTTGTGGTTCATGGGAAGTTCAGTCTGAGTGAAGCTCTGCCCCCCTTGTGTGGGAAACCTCTGTACTCCCGGGCTTGCAAAGCGCTGGATTGATGTACCGATTTTGTGAGGCCCCCCTGGCCCCATGTTATGAAAGGAATGCGTATTCTGCATTGACAATCCGTGGCCTAAAACTGTCGATAGCTGAGACAAACAAGCCACCATCTCCCCCTGCTTGATAATGGCCATCCTTGCGTTGTCGTTAGCAATGCTTGCATGCTCGTACATACGGCGATCCTTCTCACGTTGATATGCCATCTGCTCCGTGAACAACTTAAGTTGCACTTCTATTTTGGATCTCTCAAGCTCCCTGGACGCATCAGCAATCTCTTGCATTTGCGATGCCATTACTGCCCCTGTGGCTTTAGTGGCTTCCGCAATTACAGAGTGTTCGCTTAAGTTTTTCCGCCTCACACCCGTGTTTCCGGGACGCCTATGCCCACTGAAGTGTGTGTTATCGGAAGAGCTGAGCAGATGGGGTGTTACCCCAAGTGGAACACCTGTAAACGGGCGAACACACATTTCTTTGGCAGTGCAGGAGTCCTCCTTCTTTGTTGCGCATTGTTGAGGAGCTCCGACGCGGTGACATTGGTGGGAGAGGGCGTCGGTGGACTCGAAGATTTCTGCACGGGGTCATACGCCTCCTGGGGGGTGCGCCACTGTACTCCTCCCCTTCTTGTTGATGTTCTTTGCGTTTGGGGGTGGTAGTTGCCGTCATTGGAGGCTAGAAGATCACACACATGGGGGGTTGGATTATTGGCGGTTCTTTGTACCATTCGTGAATGGCATCATAGAACTCATTGGCAAACATCCGTGGTAAACCCTCCGCTTTTCTCTCCGCTGAAAGCTCCCAATAATCTGGTATATTTCTTCCGGTCCGCAGAGGTAATCCGCTATGCGCTTGTAACTGGAATCAATTGATTCCATTTTGCTTTCAAGTGGTCCATCTCTCGACACGGTGAAAAACCCGCACGCATCATGTCCTGTGAGACCCGCATCCACTTTGTATTGTGCGGTGTCATTAAATCACGTCCGTCTCTTGTGTCTAATTCTTCTAAATACATGTCACGTTTGAAACGAATGAGAAGCGAGATCTCTTTGTGGTAGCCGGTTTGGACCGCGGTCCTTTTCGCACGCTTGGCGTGGCTCGGGCCAGGAGGTGTGGACACCGGAGGCGGTCTTCCTAACCCGGCCATTCCTCGGGACGATGAGCCGCTCTATTCAAAGCATACGGTGGAGTGAAGCTCGAAACCGCCATACCCACATGTGACTTCATTAGTATCGAAGTTCATGCATTCATTGACTGATGCCATGCGAGCTCTAACTTCTAAAGTGCACAATGATATCTTGGGAATTCATAACATGGAAAATGAAAATACGTTTTTGTTCCTCTATATGTGTACTCATTTAGGCATCGAAGTGTTTTTTTGTGTGTGCGGGACACGAGTGCGGTGAAGAGTGAAAATGGAACATACCGTCAATCAGGGGAATGGCGGTGGGCGAAGAGAAGAGGTGAAGAGGATCGATCGACTTGGTCGGTTCTCCATCGCACTATCTCTTCAATTGTAGAATTCATTACGATGTAACGAGAATCGATTTGATTCATATCATGCATCTTTGAATTATAACGTAGCCTCTTTGTGATGAGTTGAAATGTTGTACGTACCTTGAGAGGTACCGTTGTCATATAATCTAACAATGACAAATAACAGGACTTATGAGACTGCAAGTAGTCACATTCCACCAACTTCATTTGCGGAAGAATGGTACTCAAAGGAAACACAGTCCACTGATTAACGTAACTGGACGTTATAGACAAATTTCGGTACAAGAGGTCAGTTACGGTACACTCCTGAACCGGGACAGAGTCGAAGTAATTCTATGCTAACTTCTTTCATATGTTTAAAGAGATGAGGTTACAATGTAGCACATTTATTCAAAATAATTCAGCAACATTCCTGAATCGGGCTATGATGTAAAGTGCAGGAAATAAAAGCAGTGCAGCTGGGAGTAAAGAAAACTTGAACAGTGAAGGTGAATGAACAAAACTACACCGTACCTCTAACGAAATTCAGAAAGATTGTCCAATTGTCTCTTAGGGTAAGATTAGAATTAGCGACCTTTGAGAGACGGAAAGGTTTAACCTTCTCATGCATGAAAATTCAAAACAAACTTGCGTTGTGCTTCATTTACTCTTGGCAAGAAGCAAACACATTCGAGGTTAATTTGGATGGTACAAAAATTCGGGGTGATGATCCAAACTCGGACACAAGATAATCCACCGATCTTTCGGAAAAGCAAAAGAATTACAAGGGAGGAGAGTAGTGTGCAAGGAGCGTCGAAGTTGAAACACGAAGCTCTGTTTACGGCCTCTTCGTCCCTTCTTGTGTATGCCCCCTTCTTTGAAGCTCCCGACACTCATGGTAGCTTTTAGAAAACCTCGGAGAGAAATCAGAAACCGCTATTACGTAAGTGGACCTCCGCAGCCAGTATAGCAATGACCCCCCACATATCTCTCAGATCTTCATATTTTGTGGAATTTTAACAACTACTTTACCCGGACTTATCTCTTGGTGGGCCACTACAAATATCATGAACTTTCTATACAACCGCTCATACCCCATGCCTGGACCTGTTCCACGTAGGCTCGGCAATTTCTTAGTCACGCAGGTGGGAACGGTGCACAAAATACTGGCTGCTAAAACTTGTAGTACCGGCCCCCAATTGCCAGGTGGGAACATGCTTTAAGAGCTCTCTATTAGCTTCCCATTATAAGTGTACCATGTACTCATTGCAGATGGTCTTGCATAAGGTGTCAAATAAGGGCTCAGGGCACCATTTATGAAACATTTTTGAGGTCATCTTCAAATTAAAGTTCCTAGTAAATTGTTAATGGATGTCAAGATGATGACTCTATTGGGACTATCTTTCCTTTGACTTTGGTCATGTACGAAAATTGCTTACCTCAACAGCCTCAGTGCAGATATCGCCGTGTGAGGTTCGAGTTATTATTGAGGACTCTCCCTTGTATGCTTGCTATGACATTTCCGTTGGACTTCTGTGGTGAGGCGGCATCTCATCGAAGTCACTCGGAGTCAAAGTTTGAGAACATTTGAAATCTGCCCAAACTGCAGTGTATGCTCGTTTATTCTCAAAATCTGCCCAAAGTAAGTAAGATCGCAGGAACTTCAAAAATTCACCAGATATTGAGATTTTACTTTTTTCAGGTTTTATCTTTTGTACTTGGAAAGAAGTTTTTAAGGCATGATCTCACCGTTTGGATCTTTCATGCAATTGTTCTTCGCATGCCATTTTATTATTAAAAAGGGGACTTTGAAAATGACATTCAACATACCTCCATGTGAAAATTCAAGCATTTATTTAGGTTTTACAGGTTGCATCACTTGCATGAGGGTAAAAATTGCAAAGACACATGTGGTTGTTCCTAACTCACCTAGGAAAAAGAATGTGAAGAGACTTAGTTCAAATTTACTCTTAGAATTATTTTTTCTTTTGGGCTCACAAAAAACTTGAAACCCATTTCGCAACACGGTAAAAAAACTTTTTTTTCAAGCTAAGTTGAATGTTACGATTTCACAATTGGTAAAGAATTTGGAACTTAGGTGTAGAGCACACATAAATGGACAACTTAGGTCTGAGATCTTATGGTTGAATACTTAGGATTATTTCAAAAGTTGAAAGCTTTGGTTGAATACTTAGGATTATTTCAAAAGTTGAAAGCTTTCATCTTGCATCGAGAGATGGTGGTTTTGTAAGCTTTCAGGGCTTTCGGCAAGGCTTCTTTAGGGGACAAGGGTAACTTTCACAGGATCGATCATTAGGAGACATCACAAAAGTGTAACCATGTTCGTGATTCACAATTGGGGCCGCTCTTGACTCCTCAAGGGATTGGTACTTTGGCAGGGTCCCGACAGGGCCCCAAAAAAGCCCCGAATTCCTGTTCATGTTGTCACGGGCTTGGCGCAACCGCAACATGTCAAACCAGCCAATGCGGCGACATCTGTGAAGCTACCATAGCAGCTATCCAATGGAGTACATGCAGTTATATGGCAGCTACCGAAACGGACTGTGCTACAGCCGATGGAATAATCCTAATTCACGCTCGTTTTGGATAAGCCGGAATGATCTAGTCTTCAATGGCATTGTATGGACCGACAACAAAGTTTACCAGAAGATTTGGCTCGGCCTCATTGACTATGGAAGAGTAGCGTGGCAGAAGCTTCAGAAACGCTCTGTTAAGCACCCGGCCCTTGCCGACCAGCTGAGAACTGCCTTCATGAATCAGTGGTGCCGCAATAGCATCCTAGTTGCCTCCCCTCCTGTTGATAGCAAAGTTACATGGGTGCTTGCAGGACCAATAGCCGCTTATAGCCCCCTTTTCAGGGTCTTATACTCATACAATCTCACAGATCACTAGCATGGTCCAGTCCGTCTGTGTCTAGTCCGGCTCTTGTCTTGCCCTGGCCGATCACCGGCTGGGGATCAACTTGTTCCTTTATTTTTGCAATTGAAGCCTCTTCAATTTGTTCCAAAAAAAAATAAAATAATCCACGCTCGTTGCCGAATTGGACTTGGGGACATGATGCCATTTTTTATTGGACTTGGGACATGATGCCATTTTTTATTGGACTTGGGGACATGATGCCATTTTTTTTGTGGAATTTACCGGAACTGCGGACATGAAGTGTAACCTGCTAGACTGGTAAGTCCCTTTCCGGGGCAGTTATAAAGAGATCATCTGCTACATTTTACTGAGATGCACGTGGATTCATTTACTGATTTGGTCGGTGGAGTAAAATTCATTCGAAAATTTCGTTAGGTCCTGAGTCCCGCTTCATGGCCTGGGCACACCAAGGTGCACCAGCCCAGCCAGTCCAGCCAGCATTGCTGGTGGGCTGGCACCCCTGCTGGGCCGGTGTGACCCTGCGTCCAGCAGGTCGGTCCAGCAGGGTGAGGGGATAAAAGGAGGCAGCCGGCCCCCTTTAAAAAATTTCAATTTTTTTAAAATTTTTTTTTCAAAAAATATCTCACGGCAAATAAATTTTTTTTTGAAAAAAATAAAAATAAAATTAAAAAATTAAAAATAAAAAAACGGTACCCGCGCTGTCGGCGGAGGCTCCAGCCGGGCAGGGAGGCCCCCTGCTGGAGGTAAGGCCCTGCCTTGCCACCAGCAGCTCCAGCAGTCCCAGCAGGGGATCTGGAGGCCCCTACCCCCCCGCCCCAAAAGCAGGGCTGGGGTTTTGGCCCTGCTGGGGCTGCTGGAGGGCCGATGTGCCCAGACTATCAGCCTGATAGAGTACCTTGTCTAACTTAGGATGAGACTTGTATTTACATTCTAGGAATATCTGCAGGGAGTATGATTGAGGAAAGCTCACATGTCTTCATTTCCCAAATGTTTCATGATAATTTGGTCAGTAGTTTTAACATTGCAACTGTGGATTGCGTGATCATGAAGCATAGCAACAAGAAGTTAGTAATTGAATCCGTCGGGCATGTCATCTTTCTATTCGATGCCATAGAAGCTGCCATCTAATATCAGAATGTTTATCCACACTTCATGAACTTATTTGTTCCTGGGTAAGCAAGTGCTCGTGGAACTCCATTGTTATGGAATCTTCTCCATTTATCGAATATGGCGTTTTCTAAATACACTACATGCATGGTGACTCATTCCTAGTGCAATCTTGCTCTTTACTCAACTTAGAGTAATACTTGAAACCACATAGTGCCGCCCTCGTCCTTTCTGCGTTGAAGACAGCTTGATCAGATAACTACCTCAAATTTGCTTAAACCGCGACCGCCAAACAAATCTCGAATCAGAGGTTGACAATATTTCTGGACCAGATTTAACATATCGGATAGGACAAACTGCATTCTCACCCCCTGGAGATCCTGTCTGACAAGAGTTGACCGCCGCTTCATCTCATGATCGTTGCATCGGTTTCCGGCACGGAACAATTCAGAATTTATCACGCGATCGAAGAACCCGGCTTCGAAGGTGATCAGCACACTTGTATCGATTGCATGGCAACGGACCATTCATGGCAAGCCACGGAAATTTACAACGAGATTGTGACCGCCACAACAACCTACGCATACATTCCCGGTCATGTTCATTGCTTAGAGCCGCCAACAACATCGACGATAGGTAGTCTGCACACCTTGCATTTCGATTCAGGGATGCATGACACGGCATCATCCGGGTGACTGTTGCTTCGTAGCGTGGGACACTTCGGTCATTGCTGCCTTGAGATGTTTTCACTGAGGCTAAAGAGTTGGATAGTTACCCACCTGCGATTATAAAGCCAGCTGCATCGCTCAAAGCGAATCATCTTCTCACTCACTCTTCCGCTTCCTGCTTGCACAAGTCTTCCTAGCTCGATCACTTTGCGAAGCGCTCGTGAGTCATGGCGGCGTCGATGAGAACTCTGGCTCTGCTGGGTCTGGTGATGGCGGCGTTCTTCGTGGCTGCGGACGCCACAGCCGTGGAGTCAGGCTCCAGGAAGCTGGACTTGGGTGTGAAGCTGAAAGTGAACTTAAATATCAAAGTCAACCTCAATCTGTGCTACCACGACATCAGGGTGTATGTTGGCCTCGGTGCCACGGGCCAGCTGTGCCCTGCCAAGACGACGACAGTGCTGACGCCCGTGACAGCGACAGTGGTGGTGGGCAACTTGGTGTACGTGGACTTGGAGATCCTCGGAGTGAAGGTGGCCAAGGTACGCGTGGTGATCGACTTGTCGAAGGCGACGCTGATCGGGGACGTGTACCACGTCGCGCTGGATTGCGTGGAAGATGAGAAGACGAAGCTGCTGACGGTGCTGTTCTTGGGCGTGAAACTGACGGTCGTGGATCTGGTGAAGCTGGGCATCGTCTTGCTCGTGTAAATCTGTGAGCGGAAAGATTGAAGTTCATAGTGTGTAGATACCACTCTACTACATTGCCGTGCAAGTACATTGAGGTGGGTAGCGGATGCGGTGGCAGTGTCGGTAGCCAGAAGGTGTGTGTAAGTAAGAGGAAGTCGGTCTCTGGAGTACAGAATCAGATCACCGTTGTGAATCCACGAATCTGAGTAACTTTGGTAGTCAGTTTGATCGTATATACTGTTCACATTACACTGATGAGCTTGGTTCCCTATTCTGTTTGCTTATGATACATACAAGTTGCCGAAAGTGAGATCATGACAATCTTCATGCGATTCATGATTATCTTACATGGCTGGGTGTCAGTCGGTATTATCGATGTCGTGGAATGCGATGCGGGAATCTGGTGTACCTTCGATCAATAAGTAACGCTTACTATCTCTCCCAATTTCATGTCATTTTTCTTTTTAACCGACGGAAACTTTTGTGGTCATTGTTGACACATCGTGAGCTGCTGCACGGGGACTCAAGATCATGGCTGCAGTGTGTAATATCTTATTCAACAGAATCAAAATACTTGCGGCCGGATCTTTTTATATTGATCGTTGGAACAGTGTCAGTCAGTGGTCACTCCTGAAGGTGCACTTACAGGGTATATGGCACAAGAGATTAGATCTAAGCTAAGGGGTCAACCTACTGTAGTCGTTGTGCGGCATGTACCTTTCGCCGTGAAATGATTCAGCATTCCTGAGGATCGAAGCCACCAGAGTCCTTATCGTCGTAGTCCTCAGGACGCTTTCTCATCGTTGAAGGCCCTTCTTGCTCAGACTGGACAAGGTTGCCCTAAACGGGAGAGCACCGCTACCGGCACAAACAGTAGTTTGTGGTGGGGCCCGACAGTCGGCCGCCGGGCTTTAAGCCGCGCGCTGTTACAGCTCTCTGGCTCTGTGCCTGTGGATGAAAGCACTGTAGAGCATTATTCAACTCCCCGCAAAACCTTTAATATAGACTTGTTCACTTTTGTGTACAGGAGATAATGCTTGTTAATCATGAGGAGCCATCTGGCAGCAATCGTGAATTTGGAGCATGTTGGTACTTGTCTTATGTATCTGATTGATGTCATTGATACTTGGATCCCACCGGACCATAGGCTTCAAAAATCGACACTCGACACTGCTCTTTTTCAACGTTAGATGCGATTTCTGACTTCTTCCGATCATAGAATCAAGTACCTTTAAAACTTATACATTCGTATGTCCGTCAAATTTATAGATCCAAGTTGTTCACTTTTCATGGAATTGATCGAATTACAATACTAGAGCAATCATCTTCTTCGGGATGATATGGCTTAACCCCTAAAGTCGAAAAGAGATCGAATCGGGACGTTTGCAGTCTCGTCAGCCCCATACTTACTGTACTTAGCTCGTACGAAATTGAAACCTTTTGCAGGTTACAGAGTTTTTCCATAGCTTTCCGAAAAGTCATTTCATGCTGCTAAATTCCTCATACTTTTTGAGATATTTACGGTCAAAGTTTGAAAACACTGTTTGGAATCTGCCCAAAATTGCCCAAACTGTGGTATATGCTCGTTTATTCTCAAAATCTGCCCAAAACAAATAAGATTGAGATTACGTCAAGAGTTGAAAATTTCCATCTTGCATTGAAAGAGGGTGGTTTTGAGGAGTTATGACACTTTTGGGGGCTTTTGACTTTAGGGGTTAAAGGGTTCTGAATTCCAGTTTGTAGGTAACTTAGGCAAATGCATTACTAACTAAGTATAACCTTATGGGGCCTAAGATATTTAGAGAAAAGCTTGTATTTTCACATGGGGGTATGCTTGAAACCCAAATGCAAAGGTACGTGTTTGGAAATGCAAAAGGAAATAGAATGACTCTTGTGCCATAGGAGCATGTTCATGAAAATTAAGCCTTTCCGCATGAAACGGGACTTTCTTGGCCCTAGGATTGGTTTACCATTTCTTCTAAGATGGCAAGCGCTCACTCGTTGCTAGAGGCTTTCTCTAATGACATTCTTGTTCAAAGAATATTTCAATAGAGAATACGATAAGTGTCAAGAGTTGAGTGGTGGGAAGTGGTACCAAGAGACACAATTCCACAAACCACTAATATTGCAATGACCTGATCAAAAGAATTATATAATTGAGACTTACAATAGTTCCAATATGATACCAAAATTCCTTTTAGATACTAAGTGAAAACTTGGCTTAGTATTCCATTTAGAAACTAAAAAGTAAAATGGTGAAAAAAGTTGAATCTCAAAATTTTGTTGAAAATTCAAAGTTATGAAACTTCTATTGTGTTTGGGTTGTTATTGAGAATGGATGAGAATATACTAGAGTTTTTATCATTTTATAGCCTATATGAATTCAAATCATCAATAAAATTGTGTTTTGCAGATGACAATCCAAATTCTTCTCCTTGCGTCGTGTTGCATATCGTCTTATATCTTGCCAAAATTGCATTTATAATTTGCCAAAGTATCACCTGCATTGCAGTGCCAAATCTAGAGTTCTAAGCAAGGGTTCAAATATTGGATCGTTTGCTTCAGCCTTTGGAGTTGAATTAGAATAGTAATATCAATATTGCTTGATATATTTGTGACCAATGGCAGGAGGATATCAACTTGGAAGAATATCATAAAATCTAGCAAGTTACTAAATTTGAGATGTCCATGGAACAAGCATATTTCAAGTCTAAAACATAATTGCTAGATTCACAATATTATTGCTCAGCGGTCATTTTGACATGATAAAGTTTCAACTTATTGCAATAATCTTAATTTCTTAGAATTATTTTGTCGTCTACTTTTAAATTTGATGACATTCAGTAAACACCATGCATAATTTAATAAATATAGATCGGAAATTAAGTATAAAAATTGTTAACTAGGATATGCATGGGTGATTCTTGTTTAATATCAATGCCATACATGATACTTGGGTGTTATCTGAGATTCATATGTACAGGGGGAAAAGTGTGAACTTTTAAACTCAAATCAGCAATTCGACAAATTTGAACAGGAAAAATTGCGAACTTCTTAACTCAAACTAGTAATTCGGGAAATTTTAATTTTCGTAAACTTGATGGTTCTGTAAGTAAATGTTGTCGGCTTGTCTTATACATTGCATGACATGCATTTAATATGTGACATCGAAATGGCTAGAAGGCCAGTTTGTATAGTCCGCTACATTTCAGAGAGACATAAAGGTCTGTTCGCACCTGGCCTTAGAGGAGGTCTTAGGAGGGGGTCGTAACTCTATTAAAAAGTGTTTGTTCTCACCTGCATTCATTAATAATTACCAATCCTACATGGATGTCCACATGGCACACTTTAAAGAGTAGGGTATTAGTAAACATTTAGGAGAACAAAGGAGATTTGCTCAACAATAGTAGGCAATACTTAAGGGAGCACCAATATTGAAAAGATTCTCAAATTTTCTTCACTTAAGAGTGGTCTTATGTATTGTCCCACTTGGGGGGCCATTACATAATCCCCTCACTATTGATTACACCTTTACAAACCTCATTGATGACACCTTTCCTCAAAAGAAGGTATTCCTCCCCAAATTGTGGGGGTGTTAAATTTTTATCCACGCTCTTTGCAAAGGCTAGGTGCGAACAAGCCCTAAGAGACTGACGGTGGACTTCGCATCTTTTAAGATGATAATTGTTACGTTGACATTAATAGAGGATGATCAATCCTGCATGGAGGATCCTGGAAGAAAATTTATCGTCTCAGATATATTTAATTCTGTAGCCGCTATCAAGATGAAGTCAACTATGCTTGTGTGGTGACGTCTGTGAAGCTAGTGCCGGTGTAAATTAGTTGGATTCATACAAACTAGTCACTAAATATTCCGATTGTAAGGGAGTGATTGTTCGTTAATGTAAATCATTAAATCAAGTCAATGTAAATCATGTAAATCATGATCTATAGGTACTTTTCTCTTAGAATACAAGAAATCTTATGATTCTATAATTTTTACAAGGTCATTATTTGTCAACGCAAGTGTTAAAATCATTTTTTCTCTCTTCATATCTATATTCCCTTTAATATTCAAAGTTTTGCTGATTTAAAGTACTTGCAAATAAAAGATTACCTATAGATGCATTCCTACCACAATTTACTTGATATCACCATGATCATTTGGATAGGGTCATATTTAGCTAGTCAAAGTGTTAAAATTGTCCCCTCCCCCTCTTTATTTAGTTTTTTATACTTAGTTTTGCTATACAACTCCGACTTTTGATTTTACAGTTATAATATACTAGCCTACTCTGTAAAAATTCTTAAATGTCTCTTAACATTTGAAGAACGTGGTTTAAGTCCACCGAATTTTAGAATTTTTAGCCTTACCTCCACGGGTTTAGGAACACTAAACCACGGTAATAAGTCAAGAATATTCGAATATCCTTGAGAATATTCTAGAAAAAATAGTTAAATATTATTTTTAGAAATTTTTTTACTAAAAATACCAATTCACCGCTCAAATCTCTAATATTTTATGGCTCAACGCTCACCGCTCTCCGCTCACACCGTAGCTACGTCCAAGTAAACACGATCGGAAGACTTACCGCAGAGATGAGCTCATGAGCACTCATTGCTCACGTTAAACCCTAAACCCCGGCTGATAGCCAAACGAGTGTTTGTGGCAACCCAAAACCACAAATCAGCACCCTGATTTGTTCTGATCAATCTTTATACCCACAAAAGCAGAACTTCATCAAAACACAAACTCCAAACTCCAAAATTATGGGCATTGATCGACTAAGGAGGTGTGAAATACCGCAACAACCCTACAAGCACTCCTAATACTCCTGCAGTTGTATATTAGCTAGAGTAAAAAGTTTAGTACTAACCGTGCGTACTAGATGCAGCTTCACTGCTGCTGTCGGCCCTACGCGATCCACTTCTGCAATGAAACCAATACCATAACACCTTTTTCAGCTCAAGCAACACCCTCAATCTAGCCGCCTAAGTGCTCTCCTGTGTAAACAAATGCACTCACGAAGTGAAAACTGCCTCACAATCCACCTCATCAAAAATCCTGTAAAATTTTAAACTCCCTGCACACTATCTGTACACAAGTCGCCCGCAATAGCAGACTCCGAGCACCCGCTTCTACAAAAACTTCTTCACTGAAGTGAGAAGTGAAAACTGCCCCGCAACGGACCTAATCTAAATACCTACGTACAAACACTCTAAACTCCGTGCACACTATCTAACGTGCAAGTCACCTGCAATGGCAAACTCCGAGCACGCTAGGACACCTAAAAAACCTGCAAAACAACAACGAAAACTACAACACAACACACAACAATGAGCGCGCGCGTTCAGTGAGAGTCGCGCCGTAGGTGCGAGACGATGGTGACCGGTGATCACCGGTCGCCTTACTCTGACGACCGGTGATCACCGGTCAAGCCATCACTTCTCTGAATGTTAAAAATCACAGTTGTCAAAAGTGCCTGTTAACCATGCACAAGATATAAAATTAATGAACTGCCACCCAATTAGTGCGAATCTGACAGCCGCGTCCGTCCCCATTAACCATGCATAGTAACCCAGTAACCGCCCTGGCAAGAAAATTAAAAAAGTATTTGTCGTACCCATTGTACCCCATTAAATTACGTCCCAAAACATGGTTGACTTTTAGTACTTTTCTGGTACTATGGGCTGTCCGAAAGTGCACCCACCTTAGTGTGCTTTTACCCTTGTTATATTTTGCGAGTATCATTATGATCTTGGGCACCGTTGGTCGGAAAGGGGAGCATAAGTTGTCCTTTGAAGCAAATTTTCTGATTAGTATAGTTAAGGCTTTATCATTATGGTAAAATGAGACACAATGAAGTCTCATTTGAATTTCCTCTATAAATACATCATGATATTTGTTCATTCAAAGAAGACATTGGATTAGATTGAGACATTTAAGTCTTTTGATCGTTGGAAGTTTTTATATAAATTTGAGAAAGTGTTTATATCCAAACATACGACAATAAGCAAATAATGTAAAGTCCACTATTTGCGAAACCGATTTGAGGCAATCCTTCAAATTGGGACGCTTAAAATAACTCTTACAATGTAACTCTTTAGTAAAATCAATATGGTGTAAATTTCCAAACTGGACATAATAAGTGAAGGCAAAGTCTACTTTGCACAACCCACTAGCTAGGCTACTACAAAGTCAACTATACAATCCATCAGATACTATTGAGTTTATAGTTGCTTCTCTGATGGATCATATAGTAAGTTATATCAAAAAAGGAAAATCCATTTGAAGTCAACTCTTTCGCACATACTACAACGTGAAGAACTCCAACATCCTCAGCATTGCTCATACCTGTGAACTAGATGCGCCATCTACAGAATCTGTTGTAAAAGCTCATCACTTTGTCACTCATTATGTTAAAACCTTCATCATGTTAATTTGAGGGATTGGTAATGCTACCTAGGAATCTATAGGTGCTTCGCACGCTTGTGGTTTCCAAGCTTTCATACTACATTTTGTGCTAAACCATGTTGGATTTATTGTTTAATCTTTGTGCGGTTGTGCCACACATTCCCTTTTATCGTGACTGTCCCATCCTACATATGTCTCCATTTTCATATGTTTACTAGCTACAAGAGTCCAATATAGATAATTATCAACAAGATACACTACAACAAAATATCTTGCAAATGTAACTATCATGATTCACTCGGAATGAAGCACGTGGAGTCGTGGGCGGTCTCATGAACATCCAATGAAGGAGTATATTGGGCATCCTCTTCCTGTAGTGTGCCATCTCTACGGCTGCGATTAGCGTTGTCGTAAACGATCCTTGAAGCAGACCAAAATCCATTTAGTAAACTTTCACGTGGTTGGAGCCTTGGAGGGGGCATTGAGAGCAACTTTAACTCAAGGGTTTATACATATATTTGATTTTACTTCCAATTACTAAATTAAAAATATAATTTTCATCTTAGGGTTGATACCAACTTTTGAGTTTTTAAAATTATACAAGTATTTAATTGTTTAGATACACGTATAATTGAAGCATATAAAGCTTGATAGATTGTCAACAAAATAATACTACGTTACAAATATAATTAATATATTATTGATGTGCTACGTTTTTAAAATCTCATATTATTGTCTTCTTTTGGTAAGTGTGAACTACATTCAAAGTAGGGTTACTTTATAAAATTCCTTTGTTAAATTCTTGATGCGAGCCACATTTAAATTCTCTTTATTGTTTCAAGGTTATGCAAGAAACAAAAATTGAGCTAGATTTAGATGCAATCACGGGATCATGTGTATTTTAGCATAGAAGAGATATCAGTCTTTTAAAGAGTATTGTTCACCGACATTTCCAAGCTTTTATATTCCACAATTGAGTAAAGAGAGGGAGGGACTGGAGTGGTAAAAGAGGGGGAATTGGAATGTCGTAGCTCAAAATTGAATAACAGGGGGAATTGGCATGAGGTGGCTTAAATTTGAATAAGAGGGGGAATTAAAAGTAGGAAGACTTGGATTCCTCCTCTCCTTAGATCTCCCCCCCTTCTCCACCTACTCTGTGTAATTTTGGAGTGAGCAAGTCAAAACATATCTTTACAAAAACCGGAATTTTCTACACTCAAATATCTTGAGAGAACTCAAGGTTAAGATTTGCTCTTGCTAAATACAGAGCCCAAGTTCATGAAGAAAGGAGGAGAAGGGAGGAGTTTGTGGCCTCTCCTACCTTGCCTTCTTCCTCTCTTCTTGCCTCCTACACTGCACCCGCCTCGCCTACTTGAAACCCGACCTTTCAGCAGAAACCTGCGTTGCCCAGAATTCACCTCCCTAGACCAAAATTCACTCGCCCTGTCGAGAAGTCATCCGCCATACTGAAAAGTCACCCGCCATATTCAAAAGTCACCCACCCTACCATGGAGGTTCCTACCCTTTGGTCGATCCTACGTTGCACGTACGTGGCGGCCAAGTCGCTAAATTTTCACCTATACCCTTGCGAGTTGCGACTTTGTTGTTTTTATATTTCAATTAAAAGGGAACAACCGTTTGACCATATGAGGCAAGCAGAACTGTGAAAGTTTAATATGGCCGGCAAATCGCCCGGGCAGTCGGCTTGCCTGCCTGCTTAGACAACCTTGGTAACAAGTCCAAAAATACTCTCAAATATTACAAATGCACTTAATTTGAATAATTTCTACTATCATTAAATTTTTTTACCATTCTTATAGACATATCTCACTTATGGCAATTTAAAATATAGTCACCTCTTGTACACTTTGATTGATCTCTGAGTAACCTCTGAGTAATCTGAGCAAGTGTTGCATTTCGCTTTGCAAATTATTTGAAAAAAAATGCAGGAATGACTGCAAGCTCACTGACACCAATGAGATACTACTAACAGCTCCGCAACCGTCCAGCTGAGGATGACATGGCAGCCATGTGTCTGACATTATCGATGGCTAAAAGGCCAATCCACATAGACCTCCACGATGCAATAACCCATTGGATACTGTAGAAGTGCTTCCCTCGTCCGATCAAATTATAGTATCGTTGACAATTAATGAGAAATCAATGATCAATTGTGCATGGAAAAACTCAACAACCTGGACAAGAATATGCTCAGCTGCTCGCCGATATCTATGAGCCTGTCGCTACATGAGCAAGTCAAACAGACTTGTGTAGTGACATCTGTGAAGCTAGAGAAGGCGAAAGGAGATTCAATTTCGAAGCTTGAGTAGGGGACAATCATGCAATTGAAGGTCAACCAAGTTACTCTGTTACAGGTGACGATTGATCACTGCTTTTCGCAGTTGATCACTGCTTTTCGCAGTTGATCACTGCTTTTCGCAGTTGATGGTAAAATGGATCGCACTAGTACTGTACATGGAAGCGGTGAGCAACATGCAATCTACAGGACGCTTCTACCAGATGCATTTGAACGACGTTGGTCTTCAGTACGGTACAAATTAACAAATGGACAAGGAAAGGGGAATCATTTCACATTACGTCGTAACTTACGAAAGGTGAGTTTCTGCCAACTCACCCATACCAACTTATCTCACTTAAAAAATTCCAACTCAACCATCAATTTACATTATTTTATGAGAATGCGACTAAAAACAAGTTCCGATCACATGTCCTAGAACTCATTGATAAGATTGAACCTAGTACTCAGACAACATTGATCTTCCTTGAGTTCCACTATCACAGATCAAAACAAAACTAAACGAGTTGACCATTTTCAATGAAATCTGCACGCACCAGCTTATTAAGGCCTGGTTGAAATTTGACTTGATGTCATCGACCAGATGTATTGTTTTCCAATCAATGATGCACTGACTGCTAAGAAAAGAAAAGAAAAAAAGAAATTTTTGATTTGCGCGCCATTGTCTCCTGGAGATGCTCACTCTAGCAAGTTCATAATGTATCTCGTGGTTGGATCGACGCAAGAGACACTCATCATTAAAATCCGTCATCGACGGTAATCAACACACTTGTTTGCTATGCATTGCACCATTCATTGGGGACCAGATGTATTCTTTCTCGATCAGTAAAACACTGAGTGACTGTTAAAAAAAAAGAAGACGAACAAAGAGGTTCTGGTTTGCGCGCTATTGTCTCCTGGAGATGCTCACTCTAGCAAGTTCATAATGTATCTCGTAATTAGATCGACGCAAGAGACACTCATCACAAAGATCCGTCATCGACGGTAATCAACACACATGTTTACTATGCATGGCACCATTCATTCCCAGTACCATTCATGCGGAGCCACGAAAAAGTGGAGGAATTTGTCATCGCCACGACGCCCTACTCACACATTACCAACCATGTCTAGTGCACAGAGACGGCGACGAAATGGATGTCGATCAGACCAGCGAGCATGCCTTTGATTCGATGACTACTCGACTTCATGCATCCATTGATCGAGTCCAGCTTCACTCATCGGGGTAATTCTTTCGGTTGTATACCACGGTGTGGTGAAAACTACTCGCCGCCAAGGTTGACATTTTTCCACTCAGACTAGCTAGGTCCTTGGACTGTCACCGACCAGCGAGTAAAGCCGGCTGCACTCCTCGAATGGCTTCATATTCTCACACACTCTTCGCCTTCCTGTACGAGCAATCTCCCCCAGTTACATAACTTGCAAGGCATTCGGGAGTCATGGCGGCCTCGATGAGAAGTCTGGTTGTGTTGGGTCTGGTGATGGCCGCGTTCTGCGTGGCTGCTCAGGCTACATCCGTCGAGCCCCTGGGCACCGAGAAGTTGGGTGTGGACTTGGGTGTGGGGGGTCTACTGGACTTGAAGGTGGGTTTGAACTTGAAGGTTGCACTGCAGCTCAACCTGAAGCTGTGCCCCATCGACGTGAAGGTGTTCGTGGGCGTGAAGGGCAAGCCCGCGGTTTGTCCTGCCGGAGCTCTGACGGTGCTGAAGCCCGTGACAACGAAGTTGGTGGTGGCCAACGTGGTGTTGGTGAACTTGGAGCTTCTGGGGAAGAACCTGGTGAAGGTACAAGTGGCGATCGACTTGAACAAGGTGAAGCTGATCGGCAACGTGGCACACATTGTGTTGGATGTGGTTGAGGACAAGAAGGAGCTGGTGGTGCTGTGCTTGGGAGTGAGATTGAAAGTCCTCAACTTATTGAGCCTTGGCATCAACCTGTAAATGTGAGCGATCGGGCTGAATTCCAGGCAGCTGCTCTGGTCAGACCGTGCTGAATGACACTGATGCCGAATGACAAGTGCAAGCGGTTTGAAGAGGCCAGCAGAGTGCAGGGAGACAGTGTGGATACTTAGGAAGATTGTGTGTATGAATGGGCAAGTCAGAGGGGGGTGAATAAGAGGACTCGAGGCAATTGCAATGCTACATAGTTTGCAAGGGCGAGCCAGATGATAGTCCAGATGTAGAGTGTATATGCAACACTGATGCGTTTGTGAGTCCGTGAATTTTGGATAACTGATTTACGTGTACATTTATGTCAATCATGTGGTGTATACTCTGTTTGAAAATCGTTCGTGTGTCAGGTTCTCCATTTTGCTTACATTTGATGCATGGCTGTCTGAATGTCGTGTTTGTCGTTCCGACGATGAATGCTTGTTACATATACTACTATTTATCGGCGAGGAATTTACCGTGTTAAATCAATATCTTAATTTGGTAACTGTGAACTTAGTTCAAAGGAAAATTATTTTCTACGGGAAATTACTGGAAGTGTTTTTTAAGCACCGGAAGGATATAAGACTTTTTGTTTTTAATATTTTTAAGCTTTTAATTCCAAAATTGAATAAGAAGGGGAGGGGTGGGGAGTGTAGTGTAGCTTTTTCCAATTTTGAAGGACACGCGAAATTGGGAATAGGGCATGTCATAGCACAAAGTTTGAGTAATCTTAAAGAAGAAATTGGAGTGTGGAAGGTCAAATTTTAAATTACAGGGGATATAGTGGTATGTAGATGCTCAACCTTTAAACGCCCAAGCATGCCCCTGAGGCATACTTTTTAGTGTATTTCTAGAGGGGTTGGGCGATTAAGGGTTACTTAAGTTTGAAGAATAGTGGGATTCGAAAGTTGAAAGATTTGGATCCGCTCTCCTCTTAGGTCTCCTTCCCTTCTCTACATCATCTACGGCTTGCCCTGCCACGGAGAACCCGCCCTTCCATAAGAGCCTGCCCCGCATAGCTGTCAAATAGGGAAGGCAGGCCGCCCATCTACCAGCTTGCCTAACCTACCCGGTGTCCCGGTACGTCCGATTGAGCTCTTGCTAGCCTAATGTGGATAATGGCTGTTGACTTTTGGTTATGGTAAAAAAAAATGACGTGGCAAGAATTTAGGTGGAAATTAGACTCATGGCCGCCACGTAAGTGCGACGTGATCTGATGTTAAAGCGCGTACCAATGGGAGGGGCGGCTTTTTTCTAGGCCGGAAAGAAATCCGCAGGCCTTGAATGTAATGAAGTTACCGGCCGTAGCCCTCTAGGATCCCGTGCTGCTTAGGAGAAATCTGCCTTATTTCCAAGGATATCTGCCTTGCATTTTGGGCGCCCGCCTAGACACCACCTGCACTTGTCTGGTCTCCCGCCACTCGCCTCGACGCCACGGTAGACTCACATATTACATCCTACATCGTTATTTACTGCAAAATGTTTTACCCACAAAAAATTACATGCCCCACTAGAAGCAAGGTGAGCGGGCACGCCTACCCGTAGAAGACAAGCCGTCCAGCCGGTATACCTGCCCAATTACCACAATACGCCCAAAGTGACAACCTTGCCGCCTTGTCTCTTCGGGCATCGTCGTTATACATGTAACTCACCTTGTTCTGGGGGACCCGCCTTTCATTGTGGCACCCGCCCTTACCCTCATAAGAGTCTTGAACCCCAATTCCGTTAAAATGGCACTATATCATGTGCCATTTTGTCACACTAGATCTTACATTTGTGCTCATATAAAATATTATATTCTGTAATATCACAATTTTTTTGTAATATCACTTCTTTATATACATTGTCGCTCATTTTCCCTAATATCACCTTAAAATTCTGTTATATCACATGGGTTTTAAGCTACAGTTCAGAAAGTTGAGGTGTGCCATTTTACCGGAATAATGCCATTTTAACGGAATTGGGGTTCTTGACAAGAGGTTTGCCAAGGCTCTCTTCATTTCCACCACCCTTCTACTTTTGTGCAGAAGGGCTGGGCCGCTGGGGGGTGAAAGCACACTAAGGTGGCTCACTTTCGGACAACCCATTGTACTAAAAAAGTACTAAAAGTCAACGGGGTTTGAGAGGCCAAAATTCTCTAGTACTTTGAGTACAAATTTTTTAGGGTTACAAATAACTCAAAAGAAAATGGATGAAATTCAATTCTAGTTCCGGTAATGTACTAAAATTACTAAGGGCTTTTTATTCTAGAGGTCATCAACGATGCATGTTTTACCTATTTATGAGAAAAAGCAGCTATTTTGAAGTCCGCAGAGGTACAAATGGTACCAATTTGTACTTCTCTGAAAAATAAAAAGTGATAAAATTACAATAATTTTGACCAAATTGGCTCCCTACCCACATGCTAAATGCATTCTTGAGAAGGGGTGAGCAAAAAAGAACCAAGTTTGGATAATTTTTGAGTGAATTCTACCCAAAAGCAAGTTTAGCACTTTGAGCGTAAATATCTCCATGACCGATAGAATTCCACCAACATTATTAATGTGCATTTGAAGGCTTTATACATGTATTTTCATAATTGATGTGTGAATTTGTACTATCCTCCCTTACAAAACATAAACTTTGTCCTTTTGTGTGTTTTTGGGAGACTATGATGTACTCTGAAAAAGGTGTAAAAGTACAAATTTAGAAGTATTGCCTATATCTTTTGAAGTGAAGTACAATGGATTTATAATATTCATAAGTAATGTCATTGTCGGCCCTAAAAAAACTAGAACTTTTATTAGGATTGAGATCACTTCCAAACCGGGCCTTGAAGTTGGGTACTCCCTGAAAAAACACATTGTGACGTACTAAGTGTTCCACCCTAGCATGCTTTCGCCCTGGGTACTTGTGGAGTAGGCAAATCTAAACATTCTTCTGCAAAAATCAGGATAATTTTGATTCCTTGGATATGGCAGGAGAATGTTTGGATTTGCACTTACTAAACCGTGGTCCCTCGTGCAAAAACTTCTAGGAACTGAGATTCTACTGTCCATTGTTCAAGGTTTTGTTTCTTCTACATGTAAATGAGGATTTAAGGAATGATCTCACCATTTGGATCTTCAATCCAATTATTCCTCATATTCCATTTTTACTTTGACTCAAAAATCGGCCATTCTAGTTGAATTCATCATAGTTATATTCATGAGTGTGAATAATCAAGCATTTCTTTGGGTTTTACAGGACTTTGGAAGAGGTTTTGGTTCACCTATATTTTAGCACACCATAACTCAAAGTTATCTTGGGACGCTCTTATTTCAACTGGTGCTGCAAGCGTTTCTCGGAGCTCTCACCAGTCAATGGGATTATTTCTTCAAAATCACTAGAATTTTCCATTTGGACCCTCCGAAGGCCGTTTCTGATAATTTTGAATTCAAATTTGAGGCCTGCGACCCCGATGTACACTTGAAACTTGAAACCTTACTCAAGTTGGAATTTCAAGCCTATACATCAAAAAATTAGGGGGCTCATTACCCATCCCCTCTCTAGTCTCCGATAAATGCTTGTAGCACTGAAATACGTTGATCCGATACCTTGTACCTTTTCTCACATTTAAGCGCACCCAATAACCAGTGGGAGAGTAAAAAGTGGCACCAATTTTATTGGCGCAATATAATTTCTATTACAATCAAATTTGAGAAAGTATGACTGGTTTGCGGCCTTTTCCTGTGCCCTGCCTTCAGGGCTTGGGGTTTATCCATGCCCCGCTGAAGCGGCGCCTGCTAGCTTGCCTCGCAGTCGAGCGACCCGGACTGGAACGCAGGGCTGGGCATGCTTAAGATTGATAATAGTTTAGTACGGATTTACATATCGATGATTAGGATATTTTACGTTCTTCTCCCCTGGAGATGCTGTCCGGCAAGTGTTGACCGCCGCTTGATCACATGATTGTTGCATCGATTTCAGAATTCAGACACAAAACAGTGCTGGCTTTAGTACGTGAACTCGTCAACGGAGATGATCAGCACACACGATTCAATTGCATTGCACCATTGATTCCAGATACATTCATGGGAAGCCACTAAATCTAGGAGAGGATTGTGACCGCCACGAAACCCTACTCATACATTCCCAGTCATGTTCATTGCTTAGAGTCGGCGACCACATTAACTGCAGTTAGTCCACACCTCTTGCTGATCAATTGTTTACCGTGCTTATGCATCCATTGTTTCAAGAATGCAAGGACACGACATCTCCCGGTTAGGCGGTTACTGTTGCTGCGAGTAGCGACATAAAGCTTCCCTGCTCCCCTGACAATTTTTAAAAGGCAGAATATTGGCTCCAGCGACTATAAAGCCAGCTGCATCCCTCAATTCGAATCATCATCTCACTCTCTCTCCCGCTTCCTGCTCGCATCAGTCTTCTGCTCGATCAGTTTGCATCGCACTCTTGAGTCATGGCGCCTTCGATGAGAACTCTGGCTCTGCTGGGTCTGGTGATGGCCGCGTTCTGCGTGGCTGCGGACGCCACAGCCGTCGAGTCCGGCTCCAGGAAGCTGGACTTGGGTGTGGGCCTGAAAGTGAAGCTGGCTGTCAAGGTCAACCTCAATCTATGCTACCACGACATCAGGGTGTATGTTGGCCTGGGTGCCACGGGCCAGCTGTGCCCTGCCAAGACGGTGACAGTGCTGAAGCCCGTGACAACGACGTTGGTGGTGGCCAACTTGGTGTACGTGGACTTGGAGATCCTCGGAGTGAAGGTGGCCAAGGTACGCGTGGTGATCGACTTGACGAAGGCGACGCTGATTGGTGACGTGTACAACATCGTGCTGGATTGCGTGGAAGATGTGAAGACGAAGCAGCTGACGGTGCTGTTCTTGGGCGTGAAACTGACGGTCCTGGATCTAGTGAAGCTGGGTGTCGTCGTGCTCGTGTAAATCTGTGAATGAGGGAAAAATTCCATAGTGTCTAGTTTATCGTTCTGATAACACGCTTGCTGCATTGCAGTGCAAGTACATTGTGGTGGGTAGTGGATGTGGTGGTACTAGTGTCGGTGGCTAGGTTCTGTGTATGTTTGGGGAAGTCAGAGGAGGGGTTGCGTAAGAGGATTGCATGGAAATTGCTTTTGCATGCAACTTTGCAATGGTAGTCCAGATGTAGATTGTACTGAAGTCCGTCCATGTAGTACAGATTCAGGTGTCTGTAAAATCCACGAATCTGTGTAACTTGAATAAAACAGTTGGGTTGTGTACACTGCTCGAATGATGGTGATGAGCCATCGTCATGAATTCTGCTTGCTTTTCGTACGTATCTGTTGAGAATCCTCCTCTTGATGTGAGATGACATTTTACATGCGAGTGATGACTATCTCAGTCGGCTAAATGTTGAGTTGGTAATATCAATGCTGTGGAATTTCATGCGGTTACTTGCTGTACAACCACAGATCGTGTCTGAGCTGCTTCACAGACGACGGTTGGAGTGTAAAATTTCTCTTGCGTCAGAATCAAAGAGCTAGCATTCGAATCCATTGCTAGTAGTTGATGTAGCAACGCCAGCAATCAGGCACTCATAAGCCGTGAAGCGTTGCACATACATGACAAATGCAACAAGATTTTTGGTGAGGAAGATCCAAGTTAAGCAGATGGGTGCAACAGAGCAGTGGGGAGTTGTGCGGCATGCTCCTATCGCCGTGAAATGTCTCCGTAGTCACCAAACAACGGAAGAATACCGGAGTCCTCCTGCATCGTCGCCGCCACAAATCTATGAGGCTCTCTGTGTTTCATCGTTTTTGAAAACCTGGCTTGAACACATCACAGATGAGGCCGGGCAAAGCCGAAGTGCGCCGCCAGGGACAGGCAGCACTTTGTTGCAGGGGTCCGACAGTCGGCCGGATCTGGGCCGTGCGCAGCCTCAGTGCTGTACTCATCAGGAAACTGCGGGCTGACGTATTCCGTATAGGATCAGTAGGGTTCCATATAGGAATAACAGCTCCGGAGTGATATAAGGTAGGAGTGGTGAAAACGGTCTGAATTTCAGCTTTGCATACTTAGAATAGTGGTGTAAAAAATTTAATTATTTTTCGATGGTCTGCAAAGCTAGTGCAAATCCATCCAAAAAAAATAAAAATAAATAAATAAACATTTTTTGAGTAATCCTATAATTTCCTATGAATTTTTGAATCTCGAGTCTTAGGAGTCCCACTACCCGAACATAGAGTGTTGGCTTTTTTGCAAGGTTGTATTCCGAAAACTGTGGATTGAATGTCCCAAAATGAATTAAAATAGGTTCAGGAACTGACATAGGAGTTGTCTAAAACCGTTCAGCATGCATGGTTTGAGCTAAAAACAGTGGATGGTTCCCAAAACCTGTCAGTTTACCATGAAAGGACGGTTCTACAGCCCCTACCCATAAACCTTCTGTACGGATTTTGGAGCTGGACGGTTTTCACGACTCCTACCTTATACTTCCCATATAGAAACTGTGTTGAAACTGTCCCCCAATGGGACTCATATAGTCTCCATACAGGCCAATCAATAAGATTCATATATGGTATTCTATATACTTTCCGTATGGTCCAGTTAGGCTTGTACCAATGTAGATGTATAATTTCTTATACGGAATTTGCATTGTCTTAATATATTTAAGGACATGTAGGATATATTAGAACTGTAAATTCAATGTATCACCTTTTTATTGACAAACGTACCATAGTCTTAAAGTTTTACTACAATTTGTTTTACGATTCATATACATAATTTACAGCACCTTATGGTAAATGTAATATTAGTAATTGTATGTAAAACATACTATATATAACTTGATTCAAGTCTGTGTAGTTAGTGTATAGTATGTTTGACTATTATTGTATTGGACTTTTATATGTCTAATAGTGATGTGCTATTGTTAGCAATAACGATTCTCTTAAAGTTTTGTACAATTAGTGGTATAGTTTTATTACAATATATTTAACGTTTCATATACATAATTTAAGTCTGCGTAGTTAGTTTATACTTTTAGATGTTTAATAGTGATGTGCTATTGTTAGCAATAACGATCTTGTCAAAGTTTTGTACATTCAGTGCTACAGAATGCATAATATTTCATGCAGGAGCGGCACGAGTAGGGCAAGTCGTGCCCTGCCTCCTCGAAGTGGTCCAGGATGAAGAAGATGAAGACATCATCGGGAACTTCCAGGGTGACGCTGGTGCCCTCCTCCTCGTGAATTAGGGTGACATTGTAAGCTGCGCGCGTGACGCGTCCCATGTTCCTGCTCTTCAATCCGAAGGCCTTGACCACGGAGACTCTGGACGGAGCCACCACCTGCTTGCGGCTGGAGATCGCCGCCGACAACACCATGGCGATGGCGCTGGTGCTCAAAGCTGCTGCGGCCATGGCTAGCTGACGGTGGAGTTGAGTGGGCACTAGAAAAACGAAGTAAACAAAAATCATAGTGAGGAGAAGTTGTGGAGAGCGTGTGGAGGATTGCGGAGATGGTGAGGCTCAAGGAAGTCCTGGTATGTTTTATGTATAGGCCTGGATGATGCATTAGCTTATCATCAATGGCTCTCGTTCATTGTCACTGCCCAACCACCTGTTTTTTGGATGACCCCACACCCTACTGCCTGCCTCATCTGCTTTTGAATGGTTTCCAGTGTCGCCCCTGCTTTCAGGCCTTGGTCCTTTTTTGACCCCTGCTACTCTATTGGGCCCTCTATATTATCATCTCAGACCTTTTCGGCACTGATGAGCGTGCGCACTAATCTGCGTGTTTCGATTGTGAATTCGATGTGAGGATAGAGGTAAAAATTTGTAGTTTTGAGGTATCAAGCTTCCTAAAACACAAGGAAATTTAGGGGTTAAGTACACTTCTCAATATTGGGAAGTAGTAAAATCACATTTAAAATAGTAAAAAGTTGAAATCATCTTAACAAAAGGGATTTCCAAATACAAGAAATATATTAAAAATAGTAGTATAATAAGATGTGAGGATGTTATGGCATTCATTTTCTCGCAAGCATTAAGTTTTGAACATTTTTCTCTTTCTAAAATTTGGGCAATTTTCACCATTGCAAGGCTATTATTTTCCGAGAAATATTTCTCTCAAACATTATTTAATTAAAGGAGGTGGTTGACATTAGTGTAAACATCTTTCTAGTAAATGATATTTTTATTGCACTAAGAATATTAACAACACATTCAATATTATTTTATATAATTAATACTAGTTTATTTAGTATTAACATGTCACAATCTCAATATCTCAATAGCTTCAGGACTTGAAATTTGGGCAATCTGACATAGAGTAAGTGTACTACAAGATTGTACGGTTGAGATTTGTATAGCTTAGAGGCAATCGACAACCAAAAACTTATCAAATTTTGGCTACACACTTGTCGCTAAATTTACACATATTTAAAGTTTAATTTTGTACTTGTAAATACCTATGATAATAATATTCATTATGTACATTAGAAGAACAAAGAACTTTTATGTATGTGAAAGATTCCAAGAACAAATATGACATGCAATTCTCACTACCCTAATAACCATGATTGAGGAAGGAATATATGTGAAATGAGAATAAAAGGGATATATGGAGTATCTAGTGTTCCCATATAGATTCAATAGAAATAATATACATGTTTTCTATAGAGTTAGTATAACTTTAACACAGAAACACTATTAAATCAATATGGTAACTGTAACATTTTGTTTTCTCGTACACAAACCATACGTGAACCACTGCTACTACTACTCAATCATACTTACCATATTGATATTCACCCATAGAAAATCAATATTGACTTGGAAGCTATATAATTACATGGAGTTTCTTATACAGGCAATGATACTATATAATATCCATATTAACTGATCCTATACGGTTTCCATTGGTGTGATAACTTGGTCATACAGGTACTGATTTGATATTGTTCCCATATGGGACCCATACAATTGGCCACATGGATGAAAACCATACAGCATTCATACACAATTAATGGCCCCCCAGTTTCCTGATGTAGGCCAGCGTCCGGGAAGAACCTAAGGCTAATACAAATGCAGCCTATGAAAATTGTGAAATAGCCTACAAAATTTTGAAAGTGAAGGACGTAAAACCTAAGGAAATCTAGAAGCATTGGATTTTAGCCTCTCCAATAAAAAAAATGTAGGATTTTTTGCCTATAGATATTACAAAAGAGAGGATTTTAGCCAATCATAATTCTCCAATGTAGGAAATCAACTTGTCCAAATATGGATCCCTAGGCTCATACCCGGGGCTATTGGATGTGCTACGGAATTCAATATCAATGAAACCCTAGTAACTAGAAACCCTAATAGCCTGCCTTTGGTAACTTGCAACAACGGTGCCCTATCTTCGTCCTCCCCCCCAGCTTCCTTCTTGGCTTGAACTCTTATGGTGTGATGCAGTTAGATTTGCTTTTAAAGCAATATGGAGAAGAGAAGTGCATTGGAGGCACAATTTATCCTCCTTTAGTGAATGCCCTAGCTTGCAAGCAAGAATTTCTTGCTTTCAAAGTGCAAGGTAGTTGTGAATGGGGTGATTGTACCTTTGAAAATTTATGGACATCCATAAGTTGGAGTCCTTGTTTAAAGTTGAAATGTCCTAACCTCTTAACTCTTTCTGACATTGGAAAGTGTTATGCGGGTGGCAATTGAAGGACCAACTAAAGATTTTGAGTTTATTTTGCAAGAAGCTATAGCTTTATGGAAGGACTCAAGAAAGTTTAGATATTTGTTTACTAATCCGGAGAGATATCTGGCAGGGGCAACAAATGTTCAATATGAAGATGGTGAGGAATTTTAACCCTAATCTAATTTGCATGTATGCAAGTGCATACATTTATAATCAACTCTTCTAAAAAAAAGTTGGCTAATCTTTAGTTTTGAAATTTGAATTGTATTTGTATTTGAATGCTTGTGTAGATAGAAAATCCCTCCAACATACAATTTCCTTTGGTTGTAGGTGATGGAATGTTGGAGGTGAGAATCCTTGGCCATCAAGTGGATGATGGGCTACCAGATTCAATTCCTGCCAAGGATATTAATTATTTAATGAAGTAATATTAAATCCAAAACCTATTACATTAAATTTTTGAAAGATTACAACTTACTAAAATTTTGATTTGAAGGCAATTGGTCAGTAACTTAGAAATATTACAAGTTTTCAACCTACAAGTTTTCATCATTGTAGGATGTAGCCTATGCTCTTGGAGAAATAACCTATGCCCTTTTCTAGATGTAGGCAATTAACCTTAACCCTTAAACGTCAGACCCAGCCCGAGGGGTTGGGTTTTTTTTTGAGAGAATCTTGCTCATAACTTACACTCCATTATACCAAATGGAATTTTTAGAATTCCAAACTGAGCACCTTAAAGAGATCTATACTTTCTTAGAATAGAGCTCAAGCAAATTAAAAATAGAATAATGCTAAAAATGGAGTTTAAAAGAGATTTTGGGTGTGGTATCAGGAAAGCATATGACGTTTAAGGGTTAATATTTCAAAAAACTTCCCGAACGCTGATGTAGGCAATTCTTTGAGTTCCGACAAAACTTCAAAATAGACTTGTTCACTTTTGTGTAGGGTCATCATGACTGGTTATCTTGAGGAGGGCCCATCTGGCCCAATCGTTGAGCAGGAACATGGTACTGCTTGCCTCATGTATTTGAGTCAGTGATGCTTGACTTCAATAGGAGCAAGGCCTCGAAAGTGCCAAAAATAGTTATGATTGCCCTTTCTGGATGCAAGGTTTGGATTTCCAGATTCTGACCTGTTTTTGAGCAAGTAACGAAATCGTAGCCTCCAAGACGTAGCTTACACATGTACGTAGCTCAAAAATTCCGCACCGTATATGTAATCATTTTGTCCAAAGTTGAAATTTTATTTTGAAGCTTAACCCTTAAACGCCAAGGTGACCCGAGGGGTCACCTTCCAACATCTGTGCTCTCACTGTACTCAACTTTTCACTTATATTTTGATGTCAAACTAGTCACCTTCTTGTGATGCATTCAAAAAGTGAAATTTTACAATTCAAATCATAATTTGTGTGAGTGATTTTGTGCTTTGAAAGGATTCTGGTAGCGAGGTTGGGGTTGTACATAACCTTGTAGGAGGTTGCAAGCTCATCATTGATTGGTGCATTCATGATGCCCTTGTTCAAAAAGTGCACTATTCATGATGCCCAAGTCCAAAAGATGCAGTGATCCAATTTTGGACTGCCCGTTTCACACCCCATGGGCGTTTAAGGGTTAATTCCTCAGAAGAGTAAATCATGAAGTGGGACGTTTGGACTATGGCCAGAAATGTATAAATAGATATTTGGAAGTTGGAACTTTGTGAGAAGTTCGGGAGTTCTCCCTTACCTTTCCGAAGAATCATTTTATGCTTCAAAATTCTTTATAGTTTAGGAGATATCTACAGTCAAAGTTTTATAACATCATATATTTGAAAATTGCCCAAATTGCCCAAAGTGTGGTTCAACATGCTCATTTAATCTCAACATCCGCCTCAAATCAATTAAAATGCACAACTTTGATAGTTCACCAAACTTTGAGATTTTTCATTTTTCCCAGGGTTGTTTCATGAGCATGTAGTAGAGGTACCAACTCATGATCTCAACGTTTGAATTCCACATAGTATGATTCTTTACATGCCTTTACTATTGTCAAAGATCAGCCTTTGTATTTGATTTTAAATTATCTCCATGTGGAAAATTAATCTTTTCTGTATTTTCTAAGGTAAATATCTTGTACTTAGTATACACCTAAATCACTTCGGAACAAGAACTTGAAGTGACTCATTCCAAATTTTTCTTATAAATTGGAGTTTTTTGGCTCGCAATAATCATTGATCCCTTTAGGCTATTGCAAGAAGGGAAAAACAAACTTTTTATCTAACTTTGGATGTTATAACCTCAGCAATGGTGAAGAATTTGAGAGTTAGATATTGCGGTACATGTAAATGTTCAAAGTAGATACTAGATCCTACAATTGCATACTTCAACACCTCTCTAGAAATGAAAAGTTGCACCTGGCAACAATAGAGGCCAATATCATGAGCTTTTGGCAAACTTTCGGGGCCAATCTTCTTCTTTAGGGGTTATCTTGAATTGAGAAGTGGGAACTTTATGTTTCGGGCTTATCAAATTTGTATTTGAGGCAAGATATGATCATATGATTTGAAACTCTTCACATTCATGTTTTTGGATAAGCAAGAAATATGTCACATTTATCCCAAAGGATGTCCAAGCACCGTGGTGAGCCAAGAGGACGCCAAAGGTAATGTTCTGAGCTTAGCAAGGGACAAGGTGAACAGACCTTATCTTGAGCACACAACACGCGATGGCGTCGTGCTCTGGACAAACTTGGTGGAGTGTTTAACATGGTTAAAAATATTGTTCGAGCACACACCTGAGGGTCCTAAGAATGTTTGATTTGAAGTTGTGAGTGATGAAATATGGCTCCACAAACTTGGAACGCATTCCCGAGACACTTTGGGACTCAGAAATGTTATCTCTTGGGGCTCCAATTGAATTATTTCATGGAATGCGTTTTCAAAAGGTCAAGGCTCACACTGAGCTATGCAATAGTTCAGGACATATGGCTCCTCAAAGTGGTCCAGATTTGGGGACTTGGAAGTATTAGCTTCTTGAAAACCGAATGGTTAGAGGGACATGTCTCCCTCATGATAGCTTTGATTGGACCAAGTAGGTAGTCCATTGATATGTGTCCAAAGAGTGGATATCAAAAATGTGCTTGCATGTCCCATTTAGATATCTCAACTAAGAGTCTGGGTTGTCTTGTGCGACAAACTGGACACGACGTCGAACACGACATGTCAGATAGACAACAGACCCTTTGTTTGAGAATATACCATATTTTTAGAATATACTTAGAATATTCAAGAATATGCCCACATATTCTTGAATATTCGAGCATATATCATCCAAATTGTCTACTGTACCAAACACCGAACACGACGAACACGACAAACACAACAATTGGACAGACATTGCCGAAAATGTGTCGAAGAAGACAACCGTGCTAAGAGTTAGCCCGAGACGAAGTTAACAACCCTTATTGGGAATGAGGCAAAAATGAGTTGTCTTCCCAACAAAAAGTGTGTTATAGGAGGCCCCTTTACACAAGAGGATTGTGGGACCTACCAAAGAATACAAAGGGTACTATCACTACTATGAGGAGATGTGGTCTCCCTCTTCATTTCTTCATGGTGTCAGACAAGGACACTTGGCGTGGCTCAAAGAGGTGAGGCTTAGGAAGAAGCCTCACTCCCACACCTTGAGCATTATGAGATGCTTGTGTGCATTCCAAAACATTCGGTTGGAAAAGTGTCGTGCACCAAACTAGTCTTTGTGAAGAATAATGTCGCTTTCGGTGGTGTTTTGAACAAAGTGAGAGACATGAATAGAAAGAGACTAGTAGAGAGTTGGAGAACATGCAAGGGCGGTTGGCTCCGGGAATGAGTAGTTCCAACCTAACTTGGGAGCTTGGACATTTATAGGATCGAGATAGGATCTCGCCACGTGCCACGAAGTGGCACACCCATGTGTTTTGTAAGAATTCGGGGTTACAAGTTTCGGATAATGAGTCGGAGGAGTCAAGGTGGGTTGGACACCTTGATTAGAAGTGGTACTAGCATTGTGTGTGCATAGCATGTACAGTGTTAGCTAAGTTGTGGCTAATTGCTATCAACGAAGTGTGCTATGATTCCGCTACCAAACAAGGCTTACCAAGGGGAAAAGAGCTAGGATTATTTACGGCTGCAATATAATATTTCTTTATAACTTATATCATGTAGAACGATACTTAGAAAATAGCCAGAATGTTAACCCCTAAGAGCCCAATCAACCATTTTATGGTCGATCCCGAATTTTGAGGAGCTGTACCTAGATAGAAAAAGATTTTTTTTGGAATTTTTTTTAACATTCCAGAAGTTTGGTAAGTTGGAAACCACATCCAATTTACAGAACCCAGTTTGGATTCATAGATTGTTCACAATAAGCCTTCAAACACAAACAGGGCAAAGTTTTCTTAGTGTAAGAAAACTTACTATTTTGGGAAACTAACAAGGTTCCTCATAGGTTACTTGTGGCCTCTCTCCATTTTATTATATAATATGTGATTTTAGCCAATCATAGCAATTTCCAATTACTAATAATAGAAATTACATTTAATATTGATTTTCAAAGTTTTACTCTCTTTATTTAATTTTAAAACAAATCTTACTTATTTTAGAAAATTTAACCGTATAGATGTAATTTAGGGTTTAAGGTCTTTATACTATCTTTGGAGCGCTACTTCATAAGGGTTACCGAATCCATATTTTATAACACATCTAAGTTTTTCTTCAAACCCCTTGGGCCTTTAGGGGTTAATATTGTAATTAATAAAACTCCATAGAAATGGAAGATTATAATAATTAGACAGGCGACTAAAAAAACAAAGTTGTGTCAAATTCAAAAAGTCACAATTTGACTGAGTAATTCATTTATAAGTATGAGGAAGAAGAATTGAAAGCATGATAAACCATTTTTCTTGGTGGATATTTGAAGTTTATGCAATTTGATTTTGTATAAGAATATTTAATTAAAATATACCATAGTTTAGACACTTTTGAGCTTGCCCATGTAAACTATTCTACATTCATGTTGCATTTAGCCACTCCTGGACTTAAAGTAGGTCAGAAGCAACACATCCGGGGCACCCTCATGGCTTTGTGTATTCACAAAAGTGATGCAAATTCAGAATTCAATGCGGGGGTTTCTATAAGAATATAAAAATATTCAAATCCCTGAAGTTCATTTTCAATTAGCATACTAGTGTCCTCATAAGATTGAAAATTCCAAAATCTCTCCCAATCCAAATTTTGTGAACGAGTTCAGATTTAGTAAAATGTGGCATATTGGATGTTTTTTTAAAGAAGAAAGAAAATCAATCCTAAATTATGATACTAATCACGAAGAATATGCATTAGCATCCATAAACAACACTATACGACATTAAAACAACTTCCTATCATCTAAAAGTTCCATGAAGCGCCAAGCACTTGCGATTGAGTATTAAATGTATAGTTTTTGAATTTCATGAGGCTCTTGCTTAGCTTAACCCTTAAACGCCCAAGCAAGCCCGAGGGGCTTGATTCCAACAGAATCTTCCATGTAGCTCTTACTGTACTCAACTTTTCACTTATATTTTGATGTCAAACTGGTCACCTTCTTCTGATGCATTCAAATAGTGAAATTTCACAATTTGAATCACAATTTGTATAAATGATTTTGTGCTTTGAAAGGATTGTGGTAGGTAGGTTAGGGTGGTACATAACCTTGTAAGAGGTTGCAAGCTCATCATTGATTGGTCTATTCATGATGCCCAAGTTCAAGAAGTGCACTATTCATGATGCCCAAGTCCAAAAGATGCTGTGATCCAATTTCGGGCTGCCCGTTTCAGACCCCATGGGCGTTTAAGGGTTAACCCCTAAATGTACCAAATGTTGAAAAACGACATTTTAGATGAAAGACAAAAACTTGGAAGAGCCATAATATCTTCATCTTGAGTCTGTATTGGTTGAAATTACTTAGGTTGGGTCTTAAATTTAGTTTACTTTGTGTGGTAAAAATTGCATACCTTTCCAAAAGGGCATGAATAAATGGCATGTATTTTAGTGAAGGCAACTCATGTTTTTGAGTTTTCAAACATGGGGCATGTCTTACCATTGTAAGGCAATTATTTGAGATGAGAATGATCTCTTTATGAAACTTATTTTTAGAAAAATTATGATCCAAGATGAAGGCTAACAACTTCCTGGTTTGAAGATTAACTTTGCAATTGAATTTGCAATTGATGATGTTTCTACAATGAAAAAATTGAATAAAATAATGAATATTTTTTTAAGGAGCTACATTTCCTTCATCCGCTGTTGGATTTTGACTTTGTTTTTAGGATAGGCTGGAATTTGAGTCTAGTTCATGCTGTGTAACCCTTCACAAAATCAAAGAAGTATTAAAGATATGGCATAGATTTGAGAGCAAAGGGTTGAGATTTGGAGTATATTTCCTTTGTAGAGTTGTTTTGGCAATTTTCACTAATGCAAGGTCATTATTTATGCAAAGAAATTTTCTCACGGATTGTTTTTGCTCAAGGGTGTTATTCAAATGAAGGTAAACATCTTCATGGTTGGTGGTCTTTCATTGCAATAAGTCTAGTGATAGCATCTTCACTTCAAAATGAAGACACTTAGATTTTGTTATGTTTTTTGAGAACTAATACGTGAAAATCATGCAATTTACAAGGCCTCATGGCTCAAAATTTGACCCAAATGATATACAATATGTCTAATACAAGATTGCACAGTTGAGATTTGAATAACTTACTTCTGTTTCCATTTATGACTTCTTTTTAAAAATAAATATTCCAATTTGTACAAATGAATCAAACCATCTAGAGGTTACTGCAAGACTAGAAAGTCCTCTTTGTAAGTCCTTTTGCGCAATATTAGGAGACTAGACAATCATTCTCCTATGAATTGTACGTGATAAATTCTACATTTTGCAAGTCTATAAAAGTATTCAAAAAGCTCAATGAACTAAATATACAGGACGGTGAAGTGCTGTGGAGTCCCCAAGTTTACGGGGAAGTTGCATATTGATTGCATGGCAGCCTATGCTCTGTACGAGTAAGCTTACTTGGTGAGTAACCCCTATTGAGCTACCACCTTGTTAACCTCTAAATATCCTTAAAAGCCAAAATGGGTTTTTTAAAATTTTAAAATCCCCATGTAAAAGGGTCAACAACTCTAAATTAATATTTTTCTTAATTAATACAAGGTGCTCCGTATACTACAAAGTGTATGTGGTAAATTTTTGAAAGCCAAATTTCAATTTTAAATCCTCCATGGAGAAATTTTTGATTTCAAGTTTCTAACCAGCTATTTAAATTTAGACTTTTTCTTTAAACTTTTTCTAAAAACATGTTTGTAACCAAACCACTACTTAAGCCCTTAAGGCTTAAACGTCCCTAGTGTCAAAAAACGACATTTTGGATGAAGGGAAAATTGTTTGAAGAGCCATTACTTCTTACTCCGAGCTTCATTTTAGACGAAATCACTTTGGTTTGGTCACATGTCAACCTTAGTTTGTGTAGAAAAAATATCACACTCACACAATACAATAATGAATTAACCCCTAAATTTCCTTGATGTTTTGGGAGCAAGAAGTTCCAAACTGCCTGTTTTGAGTCCAGTTCACTCCCGGCCATCTGCATCAAACTTTTTTACAAATTTGAGAAGTCCAACCGTAAGATCTTGTACCTTGCTTGATTTTGATTTTTTGCTAAAAATTTCAACGGTTGGATCTTCTCCATTTGTGAGATCGTAACGTTCAAAGTTGATGCAAAAGTTTTTTTGGCTATTGCGTGGGACACATAGTGCAAATGGTGCCAAGGGCAAGTTGAAGTTCGTTACCTCAAAAATTTATGGCATATTTTCTTTCAAGTAGGATTTCAAGTTAGCTACTTGCATGCAAAATTTTGGAAACCGATTTGGTTCATTTGAACCTTTATCTAATTTTTTAGGGAGATCAAGGTCTAGAATGGACATGGATGCTACTTTTAGGACAATTTGGAATTGCAAAAAAACAACTTGGAATATGCAAGATCAAGACGGTGAAGGTGTGTATCAAAAAAATTGTAAAATTTGGGCACAAATCGCATCAAAAAATTCAAAAATCTCAAGAAGTTATGAATTTCCATGAGTAAAACACAAATCCTTTAGATGTGAGGGAGAGGGGCAGCTCGCGAATGCTGGCTCCCTTCCTGCTCCTCCAATTCCCATTTTGCAAGTAATGAGGCACAAACAAAATGGTGGGGTCGCATTCATTGTAGTTACAACTACACCATCAAAATCTAGTAAACATTGCTAAAATTGTAAGTGCGCACTCCCACTAACCTCTACACTAAATGAAGAGAGGATCGCAATAAATGATTTGCTAAATCCAATTGTTGATGCATGTCCAATTTTGATGTAAAAGCAGCTGCAATCTTGGGAGCCGTTTTGGACCGTAGTTGAGTGCCCTTGGGTAACCTGACATTGCGAAATTGATCCTTCCGTTGAATGTGCCACGTGTCGATGGAGTATCCGCGATCTGGCCGAGCTGGAGCACCCGCCTGGCCAACTGGTCGGGGCTCGAGTCTGCCAAGCCAGCTGGTACTAGAGCCGGAGCTTGGCCAACCTAGCCCCGGTGGCCTCTTCCCACCTGAATAGAGCCGATAGCGATTGCCACTCTAAGTCCGGGCTCTCGCCTCCCAACGTCAGCTTGCGGGCTTGTGCTCGATTTCGTGCGTGGCTAGCAGTGAAAAAATTGGAAGCAAACTTTTGAGCATCCCCGAAAATTTAAAAAAAAAAAAGAAAAAAAAAGGGAAAAAAAAAAAAGAAAACAAAGAAAACAAAAAAAACGACAAAAAACGACAAAAAAATGAAAACCAAGTCCCTTTCACAATAACATGAGCCCCATTGTGTGTCCAAGTAAAGATGGGGAAGTGCTTCAATGTCATCATACTTGCATCCTAGTACAATAGTGGAAACAAAAAATTGTGAGTTAGGGGAAAAAGTAGAATCACAAAGTGCTTGCAAAAATTACAAAAAAATATGATTTCATAAAATCATATATCATATCAAACTAGTAAGGTCCTCGTCCTCCCGACGGGGAAAATCTTTACATGGTACTTTTAAAAAGTATTCCGTGTCTACCATTTATCAAACCGTTTTATTAGTTTTTTATTTTTGTTTGGGGCTCCCAAGCAGTGCGTCTGGGACCCCCGAGCAGTGTGTTTGGGGCTCCCAAGCAGTGCGTATGGGACCCCCGAGCAGTGCGTCCGGGGCCCCCGAGCAATGCGTCTTGGGCCCCCGAGTTCATAGGTTAGTAGGTTTGTATGTTGGTAGGTTGGTACTTTGGTGGGTAGGAAGGATCGCCGTACAATATTTTATTATATTTATATAGATGGTGGGGGGATATTTAATGGGTACAAGAAATCCATACGTAGAGTATCAATATCGACTTGCACAACACCGTGCTATGGCGGTATGCCAACGCTCATAGCAACCTCCCTTGGGGTGACACATAAACTTACCGCCACACTTGTAGCAATAAGTGTGCGGTCTCCTCACTTTGCACACAACGCATTGGTGTCGTTCCGTCGAGACGAATGGAAAACAAATCGCCTTTAGTGCTTCTTGTTGGCCAACCCCCATTTTGTATCAAGGGTTTATTCCTAATCCCATTCTAAACATCCTGCCCCTTGCTAATCTTGGGCACTAACCCACGCTGCCCGCCAAAATCTGACATCACCCGTGGTTGGCGAAAGGCATTGCCCGACCTGCCCCACCCAAGCTTGATTTCAAAAAAATGCCAAATTAGGTGAAAAAATAGGAATTTTTTTTCAAATTATCTACCACACCTTCTTTATAGAATAACCCACCTACTGTAAAAAATACGTCCAAAAATATTAATTTTTGCTCCAAAAACGGCCTTGACCAAAAGCTCCAAAACCCAAATTGAGTTTTAAGGATATTTAGCGGTTAATGACATGCATTTTAGGAAAGGCAACTATAATTAACCTCAATTCCGTTAAAATGGCACAATTCCATGTGCCATTTTAGCGGAGCTAAATTGCCATATTGTGCAAAAGTGCCATTTTACAAGCATATTTTGGAACTGAAGTTCAGAAGTATTTATGCCTACAAAATGGCATGTTTATTAATATCACACATGTACCACGCAATATCACCAAAATTTCTGTAATATCACCAAAATTTCCATAAGATCACACATTTTTCACGGTTTTTGACCTTTGGACACAGTGAAAGGGCAATATTTCTGAACGGCCGTTCAGAAACATTGTTGTTTTTTAACGGCCGTTCAGAAATATTTACCCTATCATGTCAAAACTCGACAAAAACTTGACAAAAACCAGCATCATTTTTTTCATTTTAAGCATCCCAAAAAGCGTCATTTTAGCGGAATAACGCCATTTTAACGGAATTGGGGTTAATTGTTTTTAGGTTTTTTAAACATTTGGCATGTTTTACAATTGCAAGCCAATTAGGTATTAAGATGAAAAATAGTTGTCATGACTCTTGTTTGTATAAGTGTGATATTTAAATGAATCCAAACAACTTTGTAGTTGGAAGGTTTTTGATCCGAAAAACTTTGGTATTGGACTTGTAATGATGTTTTTATGATGAAAAAGTGAAAAAATGGATGCTTTTTGAGGAGCTATATCTCCTTCATGCATGGTTAGATTCTTGGGATGGATTTCGGGTTTAGTCGAGTTTTAGTGGTACTAGAAATATTGACTCGATCAAAGATGTATTGAAGATAACGCATAGATTTGAGTGCAAGAGGTCTAGTTTTAGACAATTTTTCCTTTGTAAACTATTTGACAACTTTCATCATTGCTAGGCTACTATTCGAGCCAAAAGATTTTTTGGATGAAATTTTTCTGGTGCAATCGAGACTTTGAGATGAAGATCAACAAATGTTTAGTCGGTGAATTTTTTATTGCAATTTTCATGTTGGTAGTATTTTCACTCTAAACTGAATATGATAGTTATATGTAAGCTGATTTCCACACTAAGAAGTTACACTCTTGCAGTCTACAAGGTCCATGATTTAAGTTTTGTTCCACGTGATCAAAAAGAAGTTTGTACGGTTGGGATTTGACCAACTTAATTTTATTTTCATCAATGTCAATGTTTCAAAGATGCGTATTTGCTGAAAATAATCCAAGGACGTATCAAAGTGGATTAAGTTTCAAAGAGACCCAAGTCAAAAAATTACCATTTTCACAAGAAGAGCCTCTGAAAACTTCGAAAGACTTCAAACAATTTCTAGTAATTGTACAGATTTCTCTTTTATAATTTTTCATAGTTTGGGATTTAACCCTTAAACGTCAGGCTATACGGATTTGGGCAGCCCAGTATTGGATCACAACATCTTTTGGACTCGGGCATCATGAATAGTGTACTTTTTGAACTTGGGCATCATGAATGATCCAATCAATGATGAGCGTGCAACCTCCTACAAGTATTGTACAACCCCAACCTACCTACCACAATCCTTTCAAAGCACAAAATCACTCATACAAATTGTGATTTGAATTGTAAAATTTCACTTTTTGAATGCATCAGAAGAAGGTGACCAGTTTGACATCAAAATATAAGTGAAAAGTTGAGTACATGGAGAGCTACATGGAAGATTCTGTTGGAAAAGGACCCCTCGGGTAACCTTAGACGTTTAAGGGTTAAGATTCTTTATTTTTTATTTTTAAAATTTTTTTTTCTTCAATATTTATAAATTCATAAACTTAAGGCACCTACTCACTATTCACCATTTTCTTGAAAATAAATATGTTATATGTGTTGCATTTTTTTTATACTATATTTCGACAAAGAGGTTATATAAAATAGGCTAAAATATGAGATCTTACGGTTAGAAGGCTAAAAAATGAGAAAAGAATTTGGTTCACACCCACAAAATTACATACGGTGGTGCTTGGATTAGATAGACGTTTTCGGAAAGACAAAATCGTTGATCCTATCCAAGCGTTGACCATAACAAAACAATGCCTCTTTACATAATAAAGGGTCAGGGACAACGTTCTCAACTAGACGTTGATCTTAACGAGGTTGATCTTATTCAGGTACCACTGTAGAGGTAGAACATCGCATTTTTGAGGTTGCCTGCTTTCAAAAACATTCAGATTTTTGGGGGTAAAAAATTCTTAAGAGTATGTTGAGTCCCATGCTCTAGGGCAGGCTCAAAGGTTGCATCACAACCTTCTAGGGGCCCCTCAGCTGGGCTTGAAACCTCACTAGACGCCAACAAATAGGCCAGACAAAGACCACCTACCAATCACATTTTTGAAAAGCAAATGACAAGCCGGTTATAATAGAGAACTATTTTCTGCCTTCGAAATTATTTCCACATGGTACTTCCACATCAGTTGAAGAAACGTTATAATGTGAGTAAAGGCATAGAATAACTTGGAACTATGGTGTGCTAGAATCATTGAGACTTCAACCCTCTTAGCGGGTTAAAGAAATACTTAGTGCGTGGGTTCACTTGGGGTTCCTCACACTCCTAACCGGGCTCCACGCTCCGGCCTACACGACGGGCTGGGCATGTTTTAAGATACATACATGGCAATGACCAAGTGTAATAACCTACATGTTACAGATAGGGTAAGTACACCTATTTTTGATAATATATAAGCCAATCACCACACTTGGAGTGATGACACGATTGATTTACTACTTTCCTGTGTTAAGCAAATAAAAAAAGCAAGGTTTCCTAATTTTATTTTTGAAGTGATTAATATAGCTACACGTATAGTCGTTCACCCTAAGTCCCTAATGCATGTAATACGAGGAACTTACTATCCAAATCCAAAGAACTCTTTATTCCATCCGAAGAAAATCATCAACCTGGGCTGTCCGGTTATGGAGGGCCATCTGCATTTAGGTTCTCTGACCCTGTTATCCAGGTCGAACACTGCCCACCTCCTCCTACAGTTATACGAACGTTGAAATTTCTCATTTGTAAAACAATTAACATTCAGTGCTGGAGTTGAAATTTGATATTTTGATTGAATCGATAGTGCATGGAATCACATGGACACGGCCCAAAATTAGTCATGGAATCATGCAATTACGGGCTAATAGCAACCATGTAACTAGTCAAACCAGCTAGTGTACCGACATCTGTTAAGCTAACATAGGCATAGGGAGCTTCAAGTGCATGCAGTATACAGTACGTGAATTACACGAACGGTTCCTGTCATACACGATGAATGATTCTAATCTACGGTCGCTCCTGAATTGGACATGACTGACCCCATAATAATCCAAGACATGGGTATGGGGACATGACTGACTCCAAAGAAAGAAATGGATCCAATTCAGGGCGAATCACCTGAATTGAATCACGTCGAATGGATCCGATTATGTCTTCTGGAAATCGACCAGAGGAAAACCAGGAGATTTCTCGTACAGGAGAACGCAAGGGTAAAAATAATTCTGGATAGAGGAAAATGTTTGCAAAGAGGGGAACGAATTTATCATTTTGTTTTATTTACTCTCAAATGAATAGACAACGACAGTAAACTGCATAGAGAATGTTTCTTTGACATGATGATTGGAATGGCAAATCCAAGCTCCTACGGAGCATTTTCACATCATGAAAAACAATGTTCCGTCTCCCCGTTTGAAAATACTTTGCAATCATTCCCATGTCTTGAAATATTTCACCAATGTGTTCCCTTGTATGAAAATTTCTCTTGACAGGTGTTCGATCGAATGAACAATGCGAAGTGTCAGACTCACCAAAACGACTGCACTCTGAAACCATGAATGAGAATTTCTCGTTCGCCATCACTCACAAACAAGTTGAAACCACTGAGTAGCCCCCCTCCTTACTGGGTGCGAAACGACCTGTTCAGATTCCTCAAATCTGCTTCAACCGCAAGCCATTGCAATACTTTCCCCGGAATATTGATATTGATAATTGATTGGTAGCGACAAAGTTACGAGCAACAACAGTGAAGTTAAAGCAACTTTCACAGGGAAGCTCTGTGGCCAGTAATTCTAAGAGAAACTACTGATTAACGCGAAAACGGGCTTCTGCCTGGAAATCTTCTTCCGACTGCAAGTTGCCCGGCAAGGCCGTAACTTTAGATTCAACCGCAACCCAAACAACCCAGATATGGCACGTTCAAAATAATTCGACACCAGAATTCCTCGATATCGAATAGGGTTACTACGTTCTTACCCCATGTAGCTCCTGTTTGACACGAGTAGACCCCTGATTCTTTACATGAGTGTTGCATCGATTTGAAACACATTGTCACCGTGAAGAATCAGTCTACGAAGGTGATCAGCACACTTGTTTGAATTGCATTGCACCATTGATTCCAGATCCATTTCATGAAAAGCCACGGAATCTTGGATGGAATCGTGACCCCTCCGAGGCCCTACTCACACATTACCAGTCATGTTCATTGCTTACCAGAGTCCGCTACCAAATTGACTGCAGTTGGTTTACACAACTTGCTGATCAATTGTTTATCGTGCCCATGCATTCATTGATTCATGGATCAATGGACACGACATCCACCGCTTTCTGCTGCTGCGAGTAGCGACATGAGGCTTCACTCCTCCCCTCACGACTTTATAAAGGCAGAATATTGGCTCCAGCGACTATAAAGCCAGCTGCGTCCCTTAACTCGAATCATCATCTCACTCTCTCTTCAGCTTTTTACTCGCACCAGTCTTCTCAGCTCGATCAGTTTGCAAAGCACTCTTGAGTCATGGCGGCTTCGATGAGAACTCTGGCTCTGCTGGGTCTGGTGATGGCGGCGTTCTGCGTGGCTGCGGACGCCACAGCCGTCGAGTCCGGCTCCAGGAAGCTGGACTTGGGTGTGGGCCTGAAAGTAAAGCTGGCTGTCAAGGTCAACCTCAATCTATGCTACCACGACATCAGGGTGTATGTTGGCCTGGGTGCCACGGGCCAGCTGTGCCCTGCCAAGACGGTGACAGTGCTGAAGCCCGTGACAACGACGTTGGTGGTGGCCAACTTGGTGTACGTGGACTTGGAGATCCTCGGAGTGAAGGTGGCCAAGGTACGCGTGGTGATCGACTTGACGAAGGCGACGCTGATCGGTGACGTGTACAACATCGTGTTGGATTGCGTGGAAGATGTGAAGACGAAGCTGCTGACGGTGCTGTTCTTGGGCGTGAAACTGACAGTCCTGGATCTAGTGAAGCTGGGCGTTGTCGTGCTCGTGTAAATCTTTGAAAGAGGAGAAAAGACCATAGTGTCTAGTTTATCGTTCTGATACCACTCTTGCTGCATTACAGTGCAAGTACATTGAGGTGGGTAGCGGATGTGGTGGTAGTGTCGGTGGCTAGATTCTGTGTATGTTTGGGGAAGTCAGAGGAGGGGTTGAGTAAGAGGAGTGCATTTAAATTCTTTGGCATGCTACTTTGCAATGGTAGTCCAGATGTAGATTGTACTGAAGTCCGTCCATGTAGTACAGATTCAGGTGTCTGTAAAATCCATGAATCTGTGTAACTTGAATAAAACAGTTGGGTTGTGTACACTGCTCGAATGATGGTGATGAGCCATCGTCATGAATTCTGCTTGCTTTTCGTACGTATCTGTTGAGAATCCTCCTCTTGATGTGAGATGACATTTTACATGCGAGTGATGACTATCTCAGTCGGCTAAATGTTGAGTTGGTAATATCAATGCTGTGGAATTTCATGCGGTTGCTTGCTGTACAACCACAGATCGTGTCTGAGCTGCTTCACAGACGACGGTTGGAGTGTAAAATTTCTCTTGCGTCAGAATCAAAGAGCTAGCATTCGAATCCATTGCTAGTAGTTGATGTAGCAACGCCAGCAATCAGGCACTCATAGAGCTGTGAAGCGTTGCACATACATGACAAATGCAACAAGATTTTTGGTGAGGAAGATCCAAGTTAAGCAGATGGGTGCAACAGAGCAGTGGGGAGTTGTGCGGCATGCTCCTATCGCCGTGAAATGTCTCCGTAGTCACCAAACAACGGAAGAATACCGGAGTCCTCCTGCATCGTCGTCGCCACAAATCAATGGGGGTCTTTGTGTTTCAACGTTTTTGAGAACCTGGATTGAGCATATCACAGATGAGGCCGGGCAAAGCCGAAGTGCGCCGCCAGGGACAGGCAGCACTTTGTTGTAGGGGTCCGACAGTCGGCCGGATCTGGGCCGTGCGCAGCCTCAGTGCACTGAGTGCAGTGCTGTGCTCGTGGAGGGAATCACTGTAGGCAATTCTTTGAGTCCCGACAAAAGTTCAAAATAGACTTGGTCACTTTTGTGTAGGGTCATCATGACTGGTTATCATGAGGAGGGTCCATCTGGCCCAATCGTTGAGCAGGAACATGGTACTGCTTGCCTCATGTAGTTGAGTGAGTGATGCTTGACTCCGATAGGACCAAGGCCTCAGAAATGCCAAAAATAATTATGGTTGTCCTTCCTCGATGCAAGGTGTGGGATTTCCAGATTCTGACTTGTTTTTGAGGAAGTAAAGGCTTGAACATTCGCACCTGGCCTTTGCAAAGAGCGTGGATAATAATTTAACTCTTAACCCTTAACCCTTAATTGACATCTTTGTTTTCCACAAATTGGAGAGAAATGCAACCTCATTGTCTTTTGGCCTTATTTTTGCACTAAGGTAAAACAATTTTGAGAATCGGAAACGGTGGTTATCAAGGTAACTTGGTGATGTGACCAATGCAAAAAAGATTGATCACATCGGGTAAAATCTCAAAAAATGGCACCGTTGAGAAAAAAATGTTTTGGTTGTTGATCATGAGTGAGAAATATCATATTGCTTTTTTGGTTTTTCCCTCCTTGGGTCATTTTTTCAGAAAATTGGCATCATAGAGCATGGTATAGGGATAAAGATCAAGATTTTTTATTATTTTGAAAAAAAATTGTCAAAAAAATAAAAAGGAAGGCCAAGTCAAAGAGCATTGACCATGGGATCACGTGGCCCCTACAATTGCGCGCGAATCACACAAACCTCAAGAAGGCGATCGGGAAGGAGCATTGGATTTAAAAACAAAAGAATAGGGGTGCCTTTGGACAAGATTTGCACCCTACCCACCGTGTCGGACCCCAAAAGCAAAAACAATGACCTTGGGGTGACGGTTTGGTCACGGTGACGATTAAGGGTTAATTGACATCCTTGTTTTCCACAAATTGAGAGAAATGCAACTCATCATTTCTTCGGCTTTATTTTCGCATTTGAAGGTAAAACAATTTTGAGAATCGGAAACGCGGTGGTTATCAAGGTAAGCTTGGTGATGTGACTAATGCAAAACAGATCGATCACAAAAATCTCAAAAAATGGCACCGTTGAGAAAAAATGTTTTGGTTTTCGATCATGAGGTTAAATATCATATTGTTTTTTGGTTTTTCTCCCTTCGGTCATTTTTCTAAAAATTGGGCATCATAGGCGTGGTATAGGGATAAATATCAAGATTTTTATTATTTTAAAAAAATAAACGTCAAAAAAATAAAAAGAAAGGCCAAGTCAAAGAAAGATTGACTACGTGGGATCACGCGCCCCTCTGATTTCGTGCGGATCACACAAACCTCAAGAAAGCGATCGGGAAGAAAGCGTTGACTCGGAAAACAAAAGAATAAAGTGCGCTTTGGACAAGATTTCAGACCCTACCACCGCAATGGTTTGACCCCAAAAGAAAAACAATGACTGACAGGTTTGCTTGGTCACCGGCGACAATTAAGGGTTCAACGCCCACGCCTGAAACGAAAGAACCCAAAATCGGACACAACATCTTTTTGACTTGCGATCGCGAATAGCGCACTTTTTAACTTGGGATCGTGGATGAACCAATCAACGATGTTCTCAGAACCTCCTACGCATGTCTGAGGTTACCACCTTAACCTACCTACCGCAATCCTTTCAAAGACAAAGTCACTCATACAAATGTGATTTAATCAGAGTTTCACATTTCAACGCATCACAAGAAGGTGTGACGGTTGTCACGGACACGCCATTTTGGGTATTATCCACACCCCATGAGTTTACCGTGATCACCCTACTTCTCAAAGATTTCTAGATTCCGTATATTTTGCGAGTTTGAGTTTTCGTGAAGGTTCTAACCTTCCGCTAGTCTCCAAAGCTTCCTCGAGCTTCCGTATAGGCTCTAGTAGTTTCGGAAACTTCCACAAGTTTCCCGACAGTTCTAGTAGTTTCCGGAAGGTTCTCCAAGCTCAGGAAGGTTGCTCCATAAGAATCCAATTGTTTTAGGAAGGTTCCATAAACTTCCCGGAAGGCCCGCTGACCTTCCTAGATCCGGAAGCTCCCACGAGCCTCCCGGAAGTTCCATGAGAGCTTCTAGGACCTTACTCCAAAAGTTTCTTTAAAGCCAAGTATATATAGAGAGTTGAAGGTCGTTGTTCTTCACTCTCTTCAACACCAACAGATCTATTCCTCCTCTTATCAATATTATTTCTTCTTGTCTTCCTTCCAAGATCATCTCAGTCTTCTCATGAGGAATCCCTCACTTCTAGTCTTTTCTTTGCCCCCATTCGGGTCTCCTCAATTCTCTGTCAGTCTTGTCTTTGAGTTGCCCGTCCCGCAACACCAGGTTTTGACATCAAAATATAAGTGAAAAGTTGAAGACAGGTGAGAGCTACCGAGGATATTCCGTTGGAATCAGCCCGAGCCGCTTGCTGGCGTTAAGGTTAACACCCCCACAATTTCGGGAGGAACGCTTTCTTTCGGCGAAACGCACATCAATGATGAGGTTTGTAAAGGCCAGAATCAATAGTGAGGAGATTACGAATGGCCTTCTCAGCGGGACAATAGATAATATCACTTTTAAATGGCGAAATTTGAGAATCTTTCTAATATGGGCGCTCCCCAAGACGCCTACTATCGCTCAAATCTCTTTTGTCTCTCCTAGAAATGTTTATTAATACCCTACTTTCAAAAAGTGTGTCGTACAAGACATCCACGTAAGACGGTGAATTACTAATGAATGTAGGTGGGAACACACTTTTTAATAGAGTTAAGACCCCCTCTTAAGACCTCTTCTAAGGCTAGGTGTGAATAGGCCCTAATCGTAGCGTCCAGGACGTAGCTTACACATGTACGTGTATTTCAAAAATTCCGCTTCGTGGATGTACTCGTATTGTCCAAAGTTGGAATACAATTTTGAAGCTTTACTCCTTCACCTTTAAACGCCCAGCCCCTCAAGAAATACACTTAGGGCCGGTTTACACTACGGTGGAGAAGGCCTCCGGTCGGTCAAGAATGCTTGGCCAAGACATGGTTATATGAGGCAAATGGTGAATGCCTCGGAGAAGAATTAAAATGCAATTAAAAATTTCTTACTTAGGAGTCTTGACCAATGAGTTACCAACAAACAAGAATTTAGAACCCCTTAAGCCATATCATCCCAAAAAAGAAGATGTTAGGGCACAATTAAGCTAAGGGTGTCCAAAAAAGTTGTCCCCAGTACAATTTCAGCTCATGTATGTGTGTCAAACATGTCCATCTTCTAAATAAAGTTGAGTATGAGAACACCAAATGTGGTTTCAATTTACAGCACTTATAGCCTACCAACAAAAAAAGTTTCATTCGCATTGAAGAATATTAAGAGTTTTTATTAGGTATTTTAGTTGAAAAAGTAAGTTGTGTCCTAATTACACAACATCCTAACAAACAATCATTCGACACATCAAATGATCACATTTTGATACCATTTTTGGATATGACTTGTACATGTACTTGTGCATTATATATAAATTAGTTAGTTTGAAAAATAAAAAATTAATAAGTTTTGCACCATCATGCCTGCAAATCCCACCAATATGCAATTTACTGTGGAGGGTTCAATGATCCAAAAATAAAAAATTTGAATAATTATTTTTCTTAGGAATGTGCATCTTGATCCCAATTACATATACAATATTTTAAAATGATTTTGTACTCTTTATAATCGATAAAAATGGAAAAAATGATGAACTTTGGATGTTTCAACCAAAAAGCACCTAATTAGTCTTGACAAAAAGTGATACCCATACCTTGGTTGTGTCCGTTATATTATTGTAATTTGAGCATTCGATAAAAAGTGAGGAACTTGGATCAATAATTTGACTATATATATAAATATATAAGTTCTAGAGGTACTAGATTGATTAATTACTTACTCTAGAACAAGTCAAAAATCGCATCTATCATTCATGATTGAGAAAAGACAAATTATGGCACTTTTGATTTTTGAAGCCATGGTCGGTTAGGATCCAAAGCATCGATGACTCGGATACATAAGACAAGTAGAAACATGCTCCAAATTAACGATTGGGGCCGGATGGCTCCTCCTGAGAACCAGGCATGATCTACTGTACACAAATGATTGTGAACAAATCTGTATCAGGGTTCGGGGAATTTTTGACTTTTATTGGCTAATAACTGGCATTTCCCACACAGATTTCACAGATTTCTTCCGGCAATTTTCTTATTTTATACTAAGAATAGAAATTTATTTGTGATTTTCATCGGTTTTTAGCCGGTGGTTTCAAAAATGGACCAGCGAGTGAGCTAAATCCATCGGCTGATAATACACTAACCGTCGGTTTTTCCCATTCATTGATCTGTATTAAGGTTTCGCGGGAAACTGAAAAATGCTCTACAGTGGTTCCATCCACAGGCAGAGAACTGTGACTGCGCGCGGGTTGAATCCGGCGGCCGGCTGTAGGACCCACCACAAACTGCTGTTTGTCCGTAGCGGCGCTCACCCGTTTACAGCAACCTTGTCTTCAGTCTGTGCAAGAAAGGCCTTCAACGATGAGAAAGCGTCATGAGGCCAATGACGATAAAGACTCTCGTCATCGCGCGCTGTTTGGTGGCTTCCTTCTTCAGGAATGCTGAATCATTTCACGGTGAAAGATACATGCCGCACAACCACTGCTTCGTTGACCCCTTCGCTTATATCCAACCTCGTGTTCCATATACCATGTAAGTGCAATGATTCGCACCTTTAGGAGTGGTCACTGAATGACATTGCTGCAACGATATAAATCAATGAATTCGACCTTATTGAAGAAATTTCTACTGGTACCTTACCAGCTCAATAGTTACTGTACGCATCGACGTCAACATCGACGTCTGGGCGGAACGCAGACCATTCATCATTCTTTCTTGGCTGCAAGCCCAGACTCACTGGATGATCTCTGTCAAAGAAAGCTTATGTTCTCACATTCAGTAGCGTACATTCATAGCACATATAGGGCCGTATACTCTATGATTCAACTCTCTTCTTTTCTTCTGCTGTACAAGCAAGAAGACTGTGCAAGAAGCACTTTACGCTATTAGCAATCCATGACCATGTCGCTGGTTCATGAATAATACATCATAAGCTTTTCTACATATTCTCTGTGTGATTGTGTGTGTCATATCTCTGTATTTGTAGTATTTAAGCACTGTTCTCTAAAGGTTATGGGCCCACACACGGTCATACAACTGTGTGAGGACTGTTGATAATCTTTCTTGTCATTCCCTGAATCTTTCTTGTGAGCCAGTCATGGCAGATTCTGGTAATAGAGACTTAGGTAACATAGACAGGTTCGATGGAGAGAACTACCATTTGTGGAAGTTCCAGATGCGTGCCGTTTTCATGGGAAAAGATCTGTTAACAATTGTTGATGGTTCTGAGTCCAAGCCAGTTAACACTGGCCCAGATCAGATAGCGTGGGTTAAACGAGATAGCCAAGCGATTAGTTTACTGTGTCAGGCGCTAGATAAGAAATATCTAGGATACGTTGTTGCCTGCACATCTTCCCACGACATCTGGGACAAGATTCGCATTATACAGGAGCAAGATTCCGGACAGAGCATTCATGCGCTCCAGCAGAAATTCTTTAAGTGCTCATTAGAAGACGGAGAGAGCATCGCAGCTTTTCTTGGCAAGATTGAGATGGTGATCAGCCAGCTTGCCAGTCGGGGGGACACTACTTTCACGTCCACGGCTGTGATAGCCAAGATCATGAGTAACGTACCAGCAGAGTACGACAGCGTGTTATCAGCATGGGAATGCACTTCTGCTGCTGATCAGACACTTGGAAACCTCACGTTGAGGCTGTTTCAACAAGAGGCACGTCTCAAGAATCGAGCGGAGCAATCAGAGAAGGTGACGGCCTACATCGCCTCCAGCAAGGCAAATGGCAAGAAACCAGGAGGAACGAGTGAGCAGAGACCCAACCTTACATATGAGCAGCGGCAGGCCAGGCGAAAGGAGATTGACGAGAAGAAGAAAACTACTGCGTGTCATAATTGCAAACAGGTGGGTCACTGGGCTAGAGAATGTCCACACTCCACTAAAGAAGATGCTGGCAGGGAGGAGGTCATCGCAGCTAACAAAATCAGTTCACACAAAGCGTTCATGGCAAACACATTCCAGCTTGCGAGTGACGAGTGGTACGCTGATAGCGGTTGCACTCAGCATATGACAGATCGGAGAGGATGGTTTCAAACTTTCCAGCCGATTAAGCCTACACGAGACTGCACAGTGGAGGGTATCGGAGGATTTGAAACTCAGGCTGAAGGAGTAGGTGATATCCTCATTAAAGTCAAGATACCATCCGGATTTGAGATTTGTGTCTTGTCACAGGTACTATTCGTACCAGGACTTGGTCGGAATCTTTTCTCATGCTGGCTGGCGGCCCAGAAGGGAATCTTCACGCTTCATATGAAGAACGGGTGCAATTTGATACATCAATCCAACGGAGCGATCGTCATGACAGGAGTAACGAAAAACAAGCTTTATCGGCTTGAGATAGAAACAATATTGCCACCACCCGTATGTGCAAATGCTGCAAGATCTTTCGGTGTTGAATCGAAGGAGAGTACTCAACCACTTGCCGTATGGCACCGTCGATTGGCCCATGTAAGCAGCAGTATGATCAAACAAATGGCGACAGTTGAAATGGTTGATGGTTTAACTCTGGCCGATAAAGAAGAGGAGTTTTGTGTCGGCTGTGCATACGGCAAAATTCAGCGCGCTAGTTTTCCATGGCATGACCCAAGAACTCGATCGCCAGTTCCCGGTGTACTCGTCCACACCGACTTGTGTGGACCCATGCGGCAGACCAGCGTGGGAGGGGCCAGGTATTTCATTCTTTTCAAAGATGATGCTACTGGTTTCCGCATCATCGATTGTCTCAAATCAAAGACTGAGGCAGAAGTATTCGCAAGCTTGAGAAGATTCGTTGCACAGCTCAAGAGAGAGGCCGGCAGAGATCTCAAAGTGCTTAGAAGCGACAGAGGCCGTGAGTACATGGGTGGTGTGATCACTAAATATATTGGTCATCTCAATGCGACACAACAGTTCACCACTTCGTACACACCTGAACAGAACGGAGCAGCCGAAAGAGACAATCGAATTATTGTTGAAGCCGCTCGGAGTATGCTTCACGCAAGCAATATTCACCTGAAATTCTGGGGGGAAGCAGTTAACTGTGCTGTCTATATCTTGAATAGGACAGGAACTCGCACGTTAGAGGGTGTGACGCCTTTCCAGGCGTGGTATGGTCGCAAGCCGTCTGTCGCCCATATTAGAGTTTTTGGCTCAGATGCCTATTACCACGTACCCAAGGAGCTTCGTCATAAGCTCATGCCCAAAGCCAGGAAGGCTATTCTCATGGGATATTCTGATTCCAGTAAGGCGTATCGCCTGTAGGATGTTCTTTCCAAGAAAATCGTTGAAAGTCGAGATGTCTTATTCGACGAGTCACCAGTCACGACTCCAGCGTCTAATGGCGCAGGGCGACTTTCTAATCACGTCATTGATATAGCTCAGTTAGGTGAAATATCGCTCCCTGTCCAAGGAGCAGTAGGAGTACCTTTGACAGCGGCAGGCGTGGGTCCAACAGTGGGAGTGGTCCCGGCACAGCTTCCACAAGCAGTGGGAGTGCCTGTGGGTCCTGGACCAGCAGGAGTGGCTCAGCAGGGACTAGGAGTAGCGCAAGGTAATGTTCAGCCAACCATTGACCAGATGCCGACTCAGGATGAACTAGACAACTCGACTGTGCCAAGTGACGCTGCAACTCCGGAGGATAGCGAAGTTGAAGAAATCGCTGGAGGGCCACGTGATCACCGTTCAGCCAATGACATTGGTGCATCATGGGCATCTGTACCGGCACCAGGTGACCCACACCAGAGCATAACGCCCAACATGGGAGGCCACTCAATCGTTCTTCCTCCAGACGAAGCTGGAACATCCACGCCAGCAACTGAAGTGCCCGAACGAGTAGGACCGGTTCCACATGCGATGTCATCATCCCAGCAGGCTCCACGTTTACGCAGGCCACCTCAGCGTCATGGGGATTGGATATATCCAATTGACCGTAACCATTACGCATGCACGGCTTTTAGCACTCTCGATATACCCGACGAACCAGATTCATACGAACAAGCAATGCGTTCTCCTCAGCGTGATCAGTGGATGCGAGCCATGCAGGAAGAATTCAATTCCCTGATCGAGAATCAAACTTGGGAATACCAGAATCTGCCGGAAGGAAGAAAAACCGTCAAGAATAAGTGGGTATATAAAGTAAAGCTGGTGGCAGATGGAAGCGTGGATCGCTACAAGGCGAGATTGGTTGCTAAAGGTTTCACACAGAGGGAGGGTGTCGACTTCACCGAAACCTACAGTCCTGTCATTAAGTTTGACTCCATTCGTATGGTGTTGTCAATCGCGGCAGTTGAAGACATGAGCATCACCCAGTTCGATGTTCGAACCGCATTTCTTTACGGTGAAATAGAAGAAGAGATATACATGTCACAACCGATTGGATTTGAGGACCCTGGGCAAGTTGGAAAAGTGTGCAGGCTACGTAAAGCCTTGTACGGGTTACGTCAATCCTCTCGGGTCTGGAACCACAGGTTCAACTCTTTCCTTAAAGAGTATAATCTTGTTTCTGCTTCAGCAGATGGCTGCGTTTACTGCAGCACCACCGTTCCTCGGTTGATAATCACTATCTTTGTCGACGATGGTATGGCGATCTGCGTCCAGGACAGCTACGTAGCAGAGATTTTGTCCTATATGGGCAAGGCTTTTAAAATCACTACTGGCTATCCAGAAGTGTATGTTGGACTTCACATCGTTTGCGAACGGGAGCAGCGAGCTATTCACATTGATCAAACTCGGTACATCTTATCGAAGCTGAGAAAATATGGATTTGACACCTGCAACGTAGTCACCGTCCCTGCAGATCCCAATAGCGTCACTGCTCTCAGCATCCATATGGAAGACGAAGGCGAAGAGGATGATCGTTTTCCATACGCAGAGGTGATCGGCAGCCTGCAGTTTGCCCAACTCGGCACTAGATTTGATATTTCATACGCTGTGGCACATGCTGCCAAGTTCACAGCACGACCCATGACTTCCCACGTGAATGCTGTCAAGAGGATCCTAAAGTACCTACGCGGCACTAGTTCTATGCGGATAACTTACCGTGGGAGTGATAAGAATCACGTTCTTGAAGGATTTTGTGACGCAGATTATGCAATGGATTTGGACGACCGTAAATCTAGGTCTGGCTTCATCCTGACGTTGAATGGCGGACCAGTGTCATGGGGCTCACGAAAACAAGGTTGTACTGCTGGGAGCACCACCGAAGCGGAGTACATCGCCGCACACTTAGCGACGCAGGAGATTGTCTGGGCTCGCCGGCTGCTCACCGATCTTGATTATGCTCCATCAGGCCCCACTCAGTTGTGGTCTGACAATCAAGCAGCTATTCGTTTGGTCAGAAACCCAGAGTTTCATCGCAGAACCAAACACATCGATGTCAAATTTCACATCATCCGCGAAGCTTATGCCACTGGGCACATCAAACTTGACTACATCAATACCAACGATCAGGTCGCGGATCTGTTTACAAAACCTCTGCCACGTGATCGTTTTGAGCGATTACGGAGTCTTCTCGGCATGAATTCATCAGTTGATGTCGATGCGAGTGGGAGTATTGAAGAAATTTCTACTGGTACCTTACCAGCTCAATAGTTACTGTACGCATCGACGTCAGGGCGGAACGCAGACCATTCATCATTCTTTCTTGGCTGCAAGCCCAGACTCACTGGATGATCTCTGTCAAAGAAAGCTTATGTTCTCACATTCAGTAGCGTACATTCATAGCACATATAGGGCTGTATACTCCATGATTCGACTCTCTTCTTTTCTTCTGCTGTACAAGCAAGAAGACTGTGCAAGAAGCACTTTACGCTATTAGCAATCCATGACCATGTCGCTGGTTCATGAATAATACATCATAAGCTTTTCTACATATTCTCTGTGTGATTGTGTGTGTCATATCTCTGTATTTGTAGTATTCAAGCACTGTTCTCTAAAGACCTCTAGCATTCTAATTCTGTTGAATGAGATATTATACACTTCAGCCATGATCTTGAGTCACCGTGCAGCAGCTCACGATCTGTCGACCATAAGCTCAAAAGTTTCGGTTTAGAAAAAACGGCCATGAAATTGGTAGACATATTAAGCGTTATTTACTGATTCACAGGTACACCAGATTACCGCATTTGCATTCCACAATATTGATATGACCAACTGACACTGTGCCATGTAAGGTGAATGATCCTGATTCCCATGAAGATTGTAATCTCACTGTCGATAGGTATGTATCACAAGAAAACAGACTAGAGAACATCGCTCATCACCATTATTTGAACAGGGTATACAATCAAAGTTGATTCATATAGTCATACAGAATCGTAGATTTACAAACATCTAAATCTGTACTACTAGCTGACTTTACAATCCACCTTCGAACAACCATGACAAAGTTGCATGACAATGCAATTTACGTGCACTTCTCTTACTCAACCTCCTCCAACTCTGATTCCCCCGAAAATACACACCTTCTGGCTACCGACACTACCACCACATCCGCTACCCACCTCAATGTACTTGCACTGCAACGCAGCAAGAGTGGTCTCTCGATACTGTGAACTTCTTTTCTCTCAAAGATTTCTCACTGATTTACACGAGCACGACAACGCCCAGCTTCACTAGATCCAGGACCGTCAGTTTCACGCCCAAGAACAGCACCGTCAGCTGCTTCGTCTTCACATCTTCCACGCAATCCAGCACGATGTTGTACACGTCGCCGATCAGCGTCGCCTTCGTCAAGTCGATCACCACGCGTACCTTGGCCACCTTCACTCCGAGGATCTCCAAGTCCAAGTACACCAAGTTGGCCACCACCAACGTCGTTGTCACGGGCTTCAGCACTGTCACCGTCTTGGCAGGGCACAGCTGGCCCGTGGCACCGAGGCCAACATACACCCTGATGTCGTGGTAGCATAGATTGAGGTTGACCTTGACAGCCAGCTTTACTTTCAGGCCCACACCCAAGTCAAGCTTCCTGGAGCCGGACTCGACGGCTGTGGCGTCCGCAGCCACGCAGAACGCGGCCATCACCAGACCCAGCAGAGCCAGAGTTCTCATCGAAGGCGCCATGACTCAAGAGTGCTTTGAAAACTGATTGAGCTGAAAAGACTGGTGCAAGCAGGAAGCGGGAGAGCGCGTGAGAAGATGATTCGAGTCTGATGAGTGCAGCTGGCTTTGTACTAGCAGGTGGGTAACGATTGAACTCTTTTGCCTCGGTGAAAAACCTCAAGGCAGTAGTGACTGAGGTTTCTCTCGCTATGGAGCAACAGTTACCCGGAAGATGTCGTGGCATGCATCCCTGAATCGGAAGGCAAGGTGTGCAGACTAACAATCGTCGATATCGCTGGCGACTCTATGCAATGAACATGACCGGGAATGTATGAGTAGGGTGTTGTGGCGGTCACAATCTCGTTGTGGATCCCGTGGCTCTCCATGAATGGTCTGATGCCATGCAATCGAACCAAGTGTGCTGATCACCTTACAAGACGGGTTCGTCGATCGCGTGATAAATTCAAAATTGTTTCATGTCGGAAATCGATGCAACAATCGTGAGATGAAGCGGCGGTCAACTCTTGTCAGACAGGATCTCCAGGGGGTAAGAATGCAGTTTATCCTATTAATCCGACATGTAAACTCTGGTATAGAAATATTGTCAACCTCTGCTTTGTGATTTATTTCGCGTTCAGGGCTCAAGCAGATTTGAGATTATTATCTGAAATGATGATTATCAGGTTGTCCTCAACCCAGAAAGGACGAGGGCGCCACTCCGTGGCTAACCTTCATGCTTTACTCTTTGAGTTAAGAGCAAGATAGTAAAAGGAATTGGTCACCATGTGGTGTATTTAGAAAACGCCATATTCGATATATTGAGAAATTTCCATGATAATGGAGTTTCACGAGCACTTTCGCACGCAAAAAAATAGCTTTATGAATTGTGTAAAAATATGCTGAAAAATGTCAGCTTCTATCGCATCGGACAGAAGGATGGCATGCCCGATGGATTCAAGAACTAACTTCATGATGGTATGCTACACGATCATGCAATCCAGAGGTGCGATGTTGAAACTACCAAACTATTATGACAAATTTGAGAAATGAAGCCATGTGAGGATTACTCCCTGCAGAAATTCTTAGAATAATATACAAGGTTCACTCGAAGTTAGAGAAGGTCCCCTATTAGGCTGAAGCGGGACTCAGGACCCAACGAATTCTTGGAATGAAGTTTACCCCACCGACCAAGTCAATAAATGAAATCACGTGCATCTGATTAAAGTGAAGCAAATGATTCCTCAATAACTGCCCCGGAAAGGGAGTTACCAATCTGGCAAATCTCTGCAGTTCCGTTGAATTCCACAAAAAAAAATGGCATCATGTCCCCAGGCAAGTCCAATAAAAAATGGCATCATGTCCCCACGTCCAATTTTGCAACGAGCGTGGATCAGGATAATTCCATCGGCTGTAGCACAGTCCGTTTCGGTAACTGCCATATAACTGCATGTACTCCATTGGATAGCTGCTATGGTAGCTTCACAGATGTCACCGCCTTAGCTGGTTTGACATGTTGTGGATGCGACAAGCCCATGACAACATGGACAGGAACTGGGGACATTTTTGGGGCCCTTGTCGGGACCCTACCACTCCCTCGAAGAGACAAGAGCGGTTTTCTGCGCCCATACTAGTTTGGGCGATACGGGTTTGGTCTGGCTTGAATCTACATTCACTTCGGATGAAGATGAAATCTTTTGCAAGTTGGAAACTTTTACCGTACCTTCTTGAAAAGTCCGAGAAGAGTTAACTTGCTGATCAAATGTTTACCGTGCTCATGCATCCATTGTTTCAAGGATGCAAGGACACGACATCTCCCGGTTACTGTTGCTGCAAGTAGCGACATGAGGCTTCCTTGCTCCCCTGACGATTTTATAAAGGCAGAATATTGGCTCCACCGAGGCAGCGACTATAAAGCCAGCTGCATCCCTCAACTCGAATCATCATCTCACTCTCTCTTCAGCTTCCTGCTCGCACCAGTCTTCTCAGCTCGATCACTTTGCAAAGCACTCTTGAGTCATGGCGCCTTCGATGAGAACTCTGGCTCTGCTGGGTCTAGTGATGGCCGCGTTCTGCGTGGCTGCGGACGCCACAGCCGTCGAGTCCGGCTCCAGGAAGCTGGACTTGGGTGTGGGCCTGAAAGTGAAGCTGGCTGTCAAGGTCAACCTCAATCTATGCTACCACGACATCAGGGTGTATGTTGGCCTGGGTGCCACGGGCCAGCTGTGCCCTGCCAAGACGGTGACAGTGCTGAAGCCCGTGACAACGACGTTGGTGGTGGCCAACTTGGTGTACGTGGACTTGGAGATCCTCGGAGTGAAGGTGGCCAAGGTACGCGTGGTGATCGACTTGACGAAGGCGACGCTGATCCGTGACGTGTACAACATCGTGCTGGATTGCGTGGAAGATGTGAAGACGAAGCAGCTGACGGTGCTGTTCTTGGGCGTGAAACTGACGGTCCTGGATCTAGTGAAGCTGGGCGTTGTCGTGCTCGTGTAAATCAGTGAGAAATCTGTGAGAGAAAAGAAGTTCACAGTATGGAGATACCACTCTTGCTGCATTGCAGTGCAAGTACATTGAGGTGGGTAGCGAATGTGGTGGCAGTGTCGGTAGCTAGTTTCTGTTCAAGTAAGAGGAAGTCGGTCGCTGTAGTACAGATTCAGATCATGTTTGTAAATCCACGAATCTGAGTAACTCAATAAAGTGGCTGTGATGTATTGATACGATGTTCAAATGATGGTGGTGACCCATGTTTGACATGGTTGTGAAACACATTTTTGAAAAATGAATTCTCCTCTTGAATTGGGGTGACAATTCATAGGCAAGTCTTGACAATTTATACGAAAGTCATGACCATCTGAAATGGCAATGTTTTTATTTGGTAATATTATTACTTTGGAAGACAATGAGAGAAGTTGTATAATCCGACGTTTGCATCTGAGAGAGGCCTGCTGTAAACTGCTTGTGATCAAGTACTGTCATGTATTGAGGTGCTCCATGTACCTATTTGAGCAGACCAATGGGCAGTGTGACATTGAAATGCTAGTCACAGTGCTCTCCTGTGTAGAAGCTGCTTCAACTTCTCTCTAATGTAACTTTGTCACATCAATCACCCCGGAAAGGGATTTGCAAGGTGCTCCGTGTAACAAGAACGAGTAAAGCCGTCGGGCTTCACATGTACCACAGTCCGTGTTTGTAGCTGACCTTCGATGGCATGACTTTTGCACTTTCTGCTTCTAGTTTCACACATGTCACCACACAAGCCGATTCAACTTCCTCACTGTGCGGCAGGCTCTTCGATAGCTGAGCTGAACATTCTTGTCCATGTGCGTCGATGTACGAATGATATTTTAAGAATGTCAACGTAGAATTTATTAAAGTGGGCAATGATATTCTTCTACATTCTCTCACGGGTTTCTATGGTACTTATTCCATCTTTTAAAAATCGATTTGCATGAACTTTAAGGTCAAAAAAGCCAAATGATTCTCTAAAACTTTGCATGAGGATATCTAGCTCGGTAAAATACATGGAAAAATATTTGTCAAAATTGTTTGAAGTAGCAATCTTCATGTTTCTATTTGGGTCATGGAAACAATATCTCTGGAACAGTGCCCATGAAAATTAAACATTTGCACAAACTTTAGGTGTTAGGATCTTGCAAATGAAAATTATGCAACAAGTCAACTTCATGCTAAAATAGGTGATTTAATATAGGCTAAAATCAAAGATCTTATGGTTGAAAGGTCAAAAAAGTAAAAATATATTTGGTTCACATTCATGAGCAACACTATAAAGAGGTGGAATATAGCATATTTGAGGCTTCAACTTTCAAGCTTTCAAAAACATTGAGGTTCTTGATGGTAAACAATTCTTAAGAGTATGCTGAGCAGGCTAGCCTGAAGCCCCGAACCGGGAGGTTGTATTAGAACCTCCCAGGCGCTGCTAAGTTAGGGCTCCGAACCACACTCGACGCAAAGAGATAGGCGAGCCAAAGACCACATACCAATCACATTTCTCACATGCAGGTGACAAACGGGATATAATAGAAACTATTTTATGCCTAAGAACCTATTACCATGTGGTACTTCCATAACGGTTGAAGAGAACGGTAAAATTAGACCAAATGCGTGGAATAACTTGGAACTCTAGTGAGCTACAATCATTGGCACTTCATCCCTCTGTGCCAGGTTGCAATGATACCGAGTGCGTGGGCTAGGGTGCCTCACAGGCTCACACTCCTATCTGGGCTCCACGCTCCGGCCAACAAGGCACGCTAGACATGCTTTAAGATAGATACATCATGCACAGCAATGACCAACTGCATTAACCGACATGTTACTGATAGAGTGATAGGGTAAGTGAACATGAGATCCAAACAAGAATGTGAAAATGATTTTGGGCCTAAAATTTTAAAAACTACTTCATATGAAGATTTGCATGAAGAAAGGGCTATTTTGGTTCCAGTTTTGAGTCCCGTCCCCGGACAATTCCCGTTCCTGAAGAGGGTACCCACACATGACCAGCACCCTTCATTCCATCCCAAGAAAATCATCATTCTCCGCTGTCCTGTTATGGAGGGCCGTCTGGATTTAGGTTCTATGACCCTGTTATCCAGGTCGAAGCACTTCCCACCTCCAATTACAGTTATTAACTTATTATAACGTTGAAATTTCTCAATTGTAAAACGATTAACATACAGTGCTGGAGTTGAAATTTGATATTTTGATTGAATCGATAGTGCATGGAAGCACATGGACACGGCCCCAAAATTAGTCATGGAATCCTGCAATCACGGGCTCATAGCAACTATAACTAGTCAAACCAGCTGGTGTACCGACATCTGTTAAGCTAACATAGGCATAGGGAGCTTCAAGTGCATGCAGTTCCAGTATACAGTATGTGAATTACACAAACGGTGGACCCGTGTTATACACGATGAATGATTCTAATCTACGGTCACGAGTTCCTGAATTGGACATGACTGACCCCATTATAATCCAAGACATGGGTATGGGGACATGACTGACTCCAAAGAAAGACATGATTGGATCCAATTCAGGGTAAATCACATGAATTGAATCACATCGAATGGATCCGATTATGTCTTATCTTCTTGAAATTACCTGTCAGAAGAAAACCAGGAGAATTCACTTACTGGAGAACGCATAGGTAAAATAATTTTGGATAGAGGAAAATGTTTGAAAAAAGGGGAACTAATTTCTAATCTTGTTTTGTCAACTCTCAATAAACAACGACAGTAAACTGCATAGAGAATGTTTCTTTTGACATGATTGATTGCAATAGTAAAACCACGCCCCCGTAGGAGTATTTTCAAATCCATGGATAAATGTTTCCTTCTTCCCGACTCCCCCCTTTGCCAATGTTTTGCAATCATTCCCATGTCTGGATATATTTCACCCGTGTGTTCCCATATATGAGAATTTACCTTTCAGAAGTGAATTAAACCTAACATTATTACCAGATTAACGTTACAGTTAAATACTTCAGGACCGGGTGTAGTTCGGAAGTAACACATGGGGGGCTCCCCAATGGCTACTTGAGCACAAAACAGAGGAAACTTATGAATTAACTAGGAGGATTCCACAAGAATATAAAGCTAACTAGTATGCGTATTCCCAGAATTAAACTTTCGATAAACATAGTCATCTCTTTTAAAAGTGAAAATTTTGTACTCTCTGCCACTTCAGATTCCTTGAATGCGTCCGGATTAAGATAAATACATGTGGCATTCAAGAGATTGCATCACCTTCAAGCTAACCATTGCATAACTTTCAAGCTAACTAAATATTGCATAATTTTCAAGCAGCTTGAGTGGCTGCTACTCATGATGAAGATAATCCTTGAATCTTTGACATTTTTCACTATCCATCACGTCGAGTAATACTTGTACGAATGTTAGACAGTTGTTAGAATTTATTCTGGAAAATGCTTCAACTAACATAAACTAACGCCCTCTTAAACGTGGGGCTAAGAAAGCGGCATCTAGAATTCCCTTCACGCTCAAATAGAACATGCACATAGGATCGATGCTGCATCTTCTCACACACTCAATACAATACACGAATACAAGATGATCCATTTGCAACTACAAATCTTGCTCTCCAATAAGTGCGATGTATCAATGACAGGTGTTCGATCGAATGAACAATGAGAAAGTGTCAGACTCATCAAAACGACTGTACTCTGAAACCATGGATGAGAACTTCTCATTATCCATCACTCATCACCTAAACCTCACAAACAATTGAAACCACTGAGTAGCCCCCCGCGTCCTTTCTGGGGTCGTAACGACCTGTTCAGATTCCTCAAATCTGCTTCAACCGTAAGCCATTGCAAATCCCTTCCTGGGGTGATTGTGAGTGATAGTTGATTGATAGAGACAAAGTTACAGGCGAAGAAAAGATGAAGTAACTTTCACACAGGGAATCTCTGTGCACGCCTAGACAGTAATTCTAAGAGAAACTACTGATTAACCGGAAAACGGGCTTGTGCCTGGAAATCTTCTTCCGACTGCAAGTTGCCCGGTGAGGCGGTAACTTTAGATTCAACCGCAAGCCAAACAACCCAGAAATGGCAGGTTCACTCTAATTCGGTACCACAATTTCTATATCGAATCGGAGTACTGCATGCGTTCTTACCCCATGTAGCTCCTGTTTGACACGAGTAGACCCCTGATTCTTTACATGAGTGTTGCATCGATTTGAAACACATTGTCACCGTGAAGAACCAGTCCACGAAGGTGATCAGCACACTTGTTTCAATTGCATTGCACCATTGATTCCAGTTCCAATTCATGAAAAGCCACGGAATCTTGGATGGAATCGTGTCCCCTCCGAGGCCCTACTCACACATTACCAGTCATGTTCATTGCATACCAAAGTCGGCTACCAAATTGACTGCAGTTGGTTTACACAACTTGCTGATCAATTGTTTATCGTGCCCATGCATCCATTAATTCATGGATCAATGAACACGACATCCTCCGCTTTCTGCTGCTGCTAGTAGCGACATGAGGCTTCCCTCCTCCCCTGACGATTTTATAAAGGCAGAATATTGGCTCCACCGAGGCAGCGACTATAAAGCCAGCTGCATCCCTCAACTCGAATCATCATCTCACTCTCTCTTCAGCTTCCTGCTCGCACCAGTCTTCTCAGCTCGATCACTTTGCAGAGCACTCTTGAGTCATGGCGGCTTCGATGAGAACTCTGGCTCTGCTGGGTCTAGTGATGGCCGCGTTCTGCGTGGCTGCGGACGCCACAGCCTTCGAGTCCGGCTCCAGGAAGCTGGACTTGGGTGTGGGCCTGAAAGTGAAGCTGGCTGTCAAGGTCAACCTCAATCTATGCTACCACGACATCAGGGTGTATGTTGGCCTGGGTGCCACGGGCCAGCTGTGCCCTGCCAAGACGGTGACAGTGCTGAAGCCCGTGACAACGACGTTGGTGGTGGCCAACTTGGTGTACTTGGACTTGGAGATCCTCGGAGTGAAGGTGGCCAAGGTACGCGTGGTGATCGACTTGACGAAGGCGACGCTGATCGGTGACGTGTACAACATCGTGCTGGATTGCGTGGAAGATGTGAAGACGAAGCAGCTGACGGTGCTGTTCTTGGGCGTGAAACTGACGGTCCTGGATCTAGTGAAGCTGGGCGTTGTCGTGCTCGTGTAAATCTTTGAAAGAGGAGAAAAGACCATAGTGTCTAGTTTATCGTTCTGATACCACTCTTGCTGCATTGCAGTGCAAGTACATTGAGGTGGGTAGCGGATGTGGTGGTAGTGTCGGTGGCTAGATTCTGTGTATGTTTGGGAAAGTCAGAGGAGGGGTTGAATAAGAGGAGTGCGTGTAAATTGCATTGGCATGCTACTTAGCAATGGTAGTCCAGATGTAGATTGTACTGAAGTCCGTCCATGTAGTACAGATTCAGGTGTCTGTAAAATCCATGAATCTGTGTAACTTGAATAAAACAGTTGGGTTGTGTACACTGCTCGAATGATGGTGATGAGCCATCGTCATGAATTCTGCTTGCTTTTTGTACGTATCTGTTGAGAATCCTCCTCTTGATGTGAGATGACATTTTACATGCGAGTGATGACTATCTCAGTCGGCTAAATGTTGAGTTGGTAATATCAATGCTGTGGAATTTCATGCGGTTACTTGCTGTACAACCTCAGATCGTGAGCTGCTGCACAGACGACGGTTGAAGTGTAAAATTTCTGTTGCGACAGAATCAAAGATCTAGGTAGCATTCGAATCCATTGTTAGTAGTTGATGTAGCCTTATTAGCATCCAGGCACTCATAGAGCTGAGCAGCGTTGCACATACATGACGAATGCAACAAGTTTTTTGGTAAGGAAGATCCAAGCAGATGGGTGCAACAGAGCAGTCTGTGGGGAGTTGTGCGGCATGCTCCTATCGCCGTGAAATGTCTCCGTAGTCACCAAACAACGGAAGAATACCGGAGTCCTCCTTCATCGTCGTCGCCACAAATCTATGAGCCTCTCTTTGTTTCATCGTTTTTGAAAACCTGGCTTGAACACATCACAGATGAGGCCGGGCAAAGCCGAAGTGCGCCGCCAGGGACAGGCAGCACTTTGTTGCAGGGGTCCTACAGTCGGCCGGATCTGGGCCGTGCGCAGCCTCAGTGCACTGAGTGCAGTGCTGTGCTCGTGGAGGGAATCACTGTAGGCAATTCTTTGAGTCCCGACAAAAGTTCAAAATAGACTTGGTCACTTTTGTGTAGGGTCATCATGACGTGTTATCATGAGGAGGGTCCATCTGGCCCAATCGTTGAGCAGGAACATGGTACTGCTTGCCTCATGTAGTTGAGTGAGTGATGCTTGACTCCGATAGGACCAAGGCCTCAGAAATGCCAAAAATAATTATGATTGTCCTTCCCCGATGCAAGGTGTGGATTTCCAGATTCTGACTTGTTTTTGAGGAAGTAAAGGCTTGTTCGGGATCCCTGAATTTCACTGCTACGAGCGTTTGTCGGACTAGCTTCCATCAGCCAATAGGATATTTTCTTCAAAATTTGTGAAATCCTCCATTTAGACCTCCCGGGGACCGTTTTTGGTAATTTTGAATTCAAATTTGAGGTCTGCGACCCCAAATTATCCTTGGATGCCCCTTCCTTGACACTTAATGCCTACACATCAAACAATTAGGGGCTCATTACCCATCCTTCCTTGGGCTCCGAATAACGCTCGTACTACTAAAATACAGTGATCTGCTTGTTCGCATCTGGCCTTTGCAAAGAGAGTGGATAAAAATTTAACATTCCCACAATTTGGGGAGGAATACCTTCTTTTGAGGAAAGGTGTCATCAATGAGGTTCGTAAAGGTGTAATCAATAGTGAGGGGATTACGTAATGGGCTAATGGCCCCTCAAGTGGAACAATACATAAGACCACTTTTAACCCTTAAAGGTCTGAGAGTGCCGTGGCGACGAGTAGAATGCGATGTATTTTGGTTGTATTTGGAGTGAATGCACACCTTTAATGGCTTAGAGTTCAAAGAAGAAGTTAACATTTAACACGTAATTCATTATAATGGGAATATATACACAAAATGGTAAATACGATTTACGGTAATACAATCGCACTTAGACTGCACCAAGCCAAATACATTACCAAATAATGTAAGTTTATCAATATAGAGAGAAGTATTCTCAAAATAAAGAGCACGTTTTATCAATATAGTAGAATATTCTCAAAATAAAAAGACATAGTAATGAATATACAAACTATACTTAATCAAAAAGAAGAATTCATTCAAAATACAATCAATGATTAACACAAATTTACTAAAAAGGGGATATTCGTTATTTTGAGACAAAATGGACATATTGAGATGTTGAAAAACGTACACGCACGGGGGATTAGGAAAAAGTTGTTGAAGTATTTCAAAGATATGAAATTTAAATTAACATGCTAAGCAAAAAGAAAGAGTTGAAGGGTCCAATCACAAAGCAATAGATTTGAAAATGAGATCTTACTATAAATAGGAGGAAGTAGAGATCAATTTGGCAATTTAATATTTCTAAAAATAGAAATTCAACAATACATAGTAAAGAATCATATAGGAACCATGTTCATATTAATTCCCCAGAGAAGTCACAATTGATTCAAGTGAGATCATAGTTGAAAGACATAGTAAAGGTTGTATTGAAGTATGAAGAATACGTACAATTGTACAAGTGTACACTATATTTTGACATTGGTATATATCGTAAAAGAATGAAATCAGAGAATGAATGTAGAGGCATTAAATGTTGTGCCTATAATAATACTAAAGATAGAGTAATTAAAAGAATGTTTGTAGAATATACGAGGAATATACGCGGAATAAACTAATCACAGAAGAGCAATAAATGCATAGTCACGAAGGGGATAATCCTCAAGTAAGCACAACTAGCTAAGCCTTGATATCTTAGCTGTACTAGGTTCCACCAATCTGCGAAACACATTAATTATGTTGAATATATCCCGCTGATGAAGGATATCAGACCGGAGGAGGAAGAATAGAAAGGAGGAACATTAAGGCTAGGTCTCTTTAGATTTAGAGCCATTCTGCTTGGTTGAATTCTCCAACAACTTGGCTTCGGCCTCGTCTTTTAGCTTCATAAGCGCGAATAAGATCATTGCGACGGAGTTTGGCAAGCAATTAGTACCCAAGGTCCGACTCCGACGGGCAAACCAGGTGTCAAAACATTCCCCATCACGCCTACGAAGGAGTCAAGAGAACGCGAAGGACGAGAGGATGAAGGAGCCGCCGATTCTCCATGCGCAGGATACGGCCGGGGGGTGTGCAAGAAGCTCGCCTTGATGGTGGGGGTCGCGATGCTAGTGGCTTTGCAAGAGGCAAGAATTCCCCCTTTGAACGAAGATGTCGCGGGGCACCGCCGAGGGATCTTGTTGCCCTGCTACTGTTGTAATTGTTGACTTGGATCGCGGGTTGTGATGTATTGGATGATCCACCCACATTGATGGTGGAAGGAGGAACAATTGAATCTCGCAAAGGAACATCCATAGCACCCACAACGGAGTAGAGCTGCCTCTGAGGTGTTTTCGAATTTAGAGCATCGGGTGACATGGAGCGCCTCCGCGATGGTGATGTACAAATCCGCTTCAGAGGAGACGAAGAGCAAACCGGAGTCCGAACAGGACCACGACTCGGCGGGCTGTCAACAACATTGTCATCAACACTATCTCTTGTAAAATCCATCGTTGCGGATGCTGCGTCCGTAGCCGTGAACATATCAAAATGCCTCGACGCGAGAGAGGCGGCAACACTTGCTGAGAGTGAAACAGAACATTCCGGGACGGAGGTCTGGTTGGAGACATCATTCTCATCACCGGACTCCTCGACGGTGGAAGGCGCCCTGACCTGTAGAACAAACCCAGAAATGCAAGGAGTCGGTTAGAAAAGATGGACGCAAGAAAAATGGAAAAGTTATCCACGAAGCGGGGATAACTCTAGCCGGGGAGAACTAACGTCCTGTTCACAACCAAAAAGCATACAAGAACATAAAGCAAACAACCAGTGAAATCAAACTCGACATAAAGAGAACATATGACTCAATGCATACAAGCTGATACCTCCAGAGATTATCCCCGGGCCGGGCATAAATAACGTCCTAACTGACAACAGAGAAAGAGTCATAAAACAGAAACATTCATCAACATCAATACTACGTGAACAAGCATCCACAAATGATGTAATAGAAATTGATCACATTGCGATGTGGTACATAAAGGATGATAAAATAATTGGCTTTTTTATTTAAACCATGATATTCATACAATAGCAACTCATTTACATATTTATCTACTGTGTCCTCAAAAAGGAATAAAGAGCGCACTAACCGTCATCTGGACAATGACTCAGGAAATGAAGGAGTTTCGTAAGTACGCCCTAAGTTCCTATGCGACTGCGCCATACCATCTAAAATAAACCGACCTAAATTGCTATACTTATTGATAGGCGGAATACCAATCCTATGATTGTCTACATAGGACCGAAGATTCCCAGGCCTGCAAGTGGCAAGAAGAGCGAGTAGCCATGGAGTAAGCACGGCGGACAGAGTATTGTCCTCTTGGCTAGATTTTGTCCAAGGCTGGAGGAAAATGGCGTTCCCAGTGTGGTTGCAAATACTCTTCTCAGGACTGTCGTCTATGAGGAGAGTGTTATCCAACCCAAACACAACAGCACCGTTACTAAGCGGGAACACCGCAGAGGACAATGTTTTCAAAAATATCCTCTTTTGAGCATTGGTCGGGTACGACAAATAGACACCTCTGCTAACCTCAACCAATCCACAAGACTCTTGTCCGAGGATCTCAAAAGGCTTAGGAAGTCCACTGAAGAGGTAGTCGATGACGGCCTCAACAGTGGACTTCTTCATCGAACTCCATATCACAACCCTCGCAACATGGGCGGACATGGTCTCCAAGAATTTCTCACTCCCGGGCGCGAAGACCGCCTTTGGGGGCACCTTCATTTGGGATGTCCGGCACGTAGAGCCGGTCCCCAGGAGAGCACATGGGAGAATTCTTCCCGAGCGATGGCAGATGCACACACTGACAAAGTATCCCGTTGATGTCGAGGACGACATTCAACCATCGAGGCGGCGCCGTTTGCCCGAGTACAGACCTCGGCCGCGGGACACACTCAAATTGGGAAATCAATTCTACCTGGCATCAAAGGAAACGATAATGTTGAGGATACCTGATTGAAAGCAGAGACACTGCGATCTGAGCAAATCCACAATGACGGCATGCATTGCATCCGTGGCATTGGGGCCAGATCGATCGGATTCTGATGCAATCTCACGGCCCGTGGGCGCAGAATGAATCCCACAGAGGTGAACTGAGAAAGACATTGAGGAAAATCAAATCACACTCCAATTTGAAGGCAGAAAAATTGGTATCAAAAATAAGTTTATTTACATCAATCTTGTACAAGGGATGTGTCTGTCAACTCTGACCGAAACACTACGCTGGGTACTAAAAATACCGAAAATCTAGAATACATGACGCGCCACAGCAAACGTTGACAACTCCAGAAAAATCATAACGAATAAGGGTCGTCGATCTCCTGCAGGAGAAAATAGACGAATAAGCGAAGTTCAGGCAAGCGAATCGGTTTGGGTTAAGGCCAAGCGACAAAATCATGACGGTTGTGACGACGACGAGTTATTGCAGACATGCGGGGGAGGGTGAAAGTACTTACATCTTCATGTGGCACTTGCGGTTGAATCGCGTTGGTCGGGCTAGACGAATAGTCCACCAACTGCTGGTCTTCGGACACCGGCGCCGCGACAGGCTCAGGAATGGTCCCCTCCACTTCGACTCTTGGCTCCGGATTATCCCCGGCCCGGGGATAACTTACCAGCTGGTCGTACTGCGAAAGTTCTAGACCAGAATCGGGTGGATGAGGAGACTCAACCACTGGAGCAGCCGGTGCCACACTCGATGAATCAGGATCCAAGGCAGGATCCTCGGCGGGAGGGGACACCTCAACAGAAGAGTCTGCATTATCCCCGGGCCGGGGATAATCTCCAGACTGAGGAAGCTGATCGGCAGCAGCCTGAGAATCAGCAACGGCATCGGGCTGATCGGAAACAACAACAGCTTCAGACACGACCTGGTCGGGTTCCCTCTCAGAGGGAATGGGCTGCGCCTGGGCGTCGGAGCCAGTCGCAGCAAGATTATCCCCGGCCCGGGGATAATCTGGTGTGGCTGTGCCCGAGGACAGCGGCAAAGGCTCGACATCGCTGATGGGTGCAGACGCGGTGGTCGTGGCAGTATTATCCCCGGGCCGGGGATAATCTGCAGCAGGCTCGGAACTCGGCGTGCCCGAGGTGGAAGGATTATCCGTATTCTGGCGAGCGATTATCTCAGCAACGTGCGGTGGCATCGGCGTGCCAGATCTCAGCCATTCGAAGACGATGTTAGCCTCCGCGATCTTCCTTGCGTCCTCTGCTTCCTTCTGGGCCTTCTCCTTCTTCTGTCTCGCCTCTTCGGCTAGCCTCCTGCTGTTTGCCAGGTAGTGTTCCTCAACCTTCACACCCGGAGCACCTGGAGGAGGCGCAACACCTGTTGCATTCGCCATTGGGTCAGTAGAGGGATTGCACACCACGACAGGTTTCTCCTTCTTCACAGGCGTGCCAGCATCAAGAGCTGCCTGGTCAGAATCATCAACGGGCCGGTTACGTTGATGGGAGCTCGAAGGTGTCGATGTCGGGAGCACGATGGCTTCGCGTTCGGGAGCTGCGACATCGACAACATAGAATTCATCCGCCTCATCAGTGCCATCGTCGTCACTGAGATCAATGAATACGTGGGTGGGCGCGACGAGTGCATAGAGTGGCCTCCCCCGTCTGGTAGGATCTTTACTCTGAGGGGTTCTGTCCACCGCAGGCGCCACAGTAGAAGAGGGCATGGCGCAAGACGCCCCATCCAATGGTTGACTCGGTGCCACGGTCTCAGCTGCGAGATCGAGCCGGCGTTTCAATGGCCTTCGCGAGTCGGGGTTGCCCGATGATCCGACGACAACATCCGCAGATGATTGAACAGGCATTGTCGTTGACGTATCGAGCCTCGAGGGGATCACTGGCATGGGCTCCTTCCCAGGGCGTCGGGTCTCGGTATCAGGCCCCTGCGCCTGGTGCTCATCACCCATCGGAGTGGAGATACGAGGAGATGTCTACATTGCTTCCGGTGATGGTGCGGTTGGCGAAGCTTGCGCAGACGGTGCTATGGGCGATGCCGGCTCTGATGCAGCTGTTGGCGATGCATGCGGGGATGACCTGACCGGGGAATGCCTAGACGCCTGACGTCCCGATCGATAGTCCGAATCGTCAGAATCGTCACCATCGGAGTCGTTGGATGTGGCATCGCTGTTCTTTTTCTCCGAGGAGTCTGCAGACGTATCTGGAGCTTGAGCTTGAGGGGACCACGTGCTCTCAGCTCCCATGTCGGACACCGACTCTGCTGCAGAAGATGAAGGTTGGCTCCCTTCGAATGAAGCCCTCGTGACGAGGCTGAGGTCCTGCATTTCGTCGGACGAAGAGCTCTTCTTGGGGACGTAGGGACAATCATCGTGTAGGAAGTCCCTATAGTCGACCCTTGTCCTTTTACCCGCAGAGAGTAAGTATCCCCCGTAGTAGTGATTGTCAATCAGGCCATAAAAGGCATGTTTCAGGATCTGCATGGGAAGAAAAGAAGCTATCAATAACGGTGATGCACAAGGGAAAAGTTATCCCCGCCCCGGGGATAACTGATAGAACAGAACGCGAAACTGAAAATTTGCAGGATTACCAGCAACACAGGAATACACTGGTATACACTGAAAGTTATAAAAGAAGGGGAGCTATTTATCCCCGGGGCGGGGATAATGGGTCTATTTCGAGACAAATGAGGATGCTGGGTGTCGAGCTTACCAGGGAGGCGACCATGAATTTGGAGCCGGAGAAGATCCCGAGTGTTGCGTCACCCTTCTTGCAGTACTGGCGGATGAGTCCAATGTAGAATTCCATCCGCAGCTCGGAGTACTTAGCACACCACTTGGCTTCGTTGAAGTGCCCACTATCGATGTAATACGGTAGATGGGCGGGTTTGAACTCCGTCGGGTTTGTGCCGATGAAGGCTTCCCCTTCTGGTGTCTTCTTGAACAAGAAGACAATGAAAACGTCGTTGGCGGATCTCTCTATGGCTGGCGCGTTGAAGATCCTCTCAGCTTTCGCCACCACGTACTTGGATGTCCTCATTGTGTAGGTGGGGTGGCTGAGCTGAATCATCGCCTTCAGCATCTCAAGCTTCTTCGTAGTGCCGCCGTTCACGATCCAGACCCATACGGTAGGGTCGGTGTATGCTGGACTCGATATCACCGCGAACTTTGCTACCAATGCTTTGAAAAACATTTTCGCAGCATTGGAGTCCTTGCAAAGCGAGAAGGCTGTGTCACGCAAGTCAAACAGCCCCAGCGAAACTGTTCCCTCAGGCGCCTTGGTTGACCATTGGCCAGTAATGGTCATGGCCTTCGAGTCGAAGGTCCGAAGATCGAAAGCCTTCGTGGACTCCCGATGCTTGGACTTCTGCCGCAAGAAGCCCTTGAAGAAGTCCTCAACGTTGGGGTACAAGGACTTCAACTCCCCCGCCGTTTTGAACTTCCCCTGATTCTCGCGATGCTGGTCGAGTAAAATTTTGGCTTGACGTGGCTGAGCAGCATGTTCCACGACGCCGTCGAGAAGCCCTTCCTCGACTTCCATACCTTCCATTTCTCAAGGCTTACTCCTCCGTCGTTGGGAAGGAAGAATGGGAGAGATGGCCTAATCGCCTTCAGCTCTTGGTACACAACACCCTTGCACTTCTGACGAAAAATCCAGTCACCACAGGCGTGGCTCAGGCGATGGAAGTACTTCGTCTTGTGGAAGGACAACCTTGGATACTTCAGCGCACCTTCGGCGGTTTCGACGTGGACAAGGTAAGTGATGACCCTGTCGATGTCGTCATCGGAAAGATTTCCGAACTTCCTGAAGAGCTCCCGGCTCACATGATGCAAGTCTCGCGTGAAGTACGTCGGGTTCAAGCGATAAGGTCCGCCTGTATCGGGGTTGATCAAATTTCCAAGCGAATGAAGTTCGAGGAACTCTGCGAACTTATCGTACATGCTGTCTGGAAATGTGATAATCTGGATCTCGTGCTTGAGGTCCGATGTTGTCAAAATCAACTTCCCGACCTTGGTGGGATCGATGTTGCGAAACCGGATTAACAGAAGATCCGTGAATTTCTGAGAAAACAAGAAAAAAAGGTTAATTGCGATGAGTGAAGGAGCAATGAATACGTCTGGAACAAACTCAGAAACAGAAGGAGGATTATCCCCGGGGCGGGGATAATTTTTGGGAATGGTGTATTGTCTTACCTTAAAATTGGTAGGATTGTAGACCGAGTCGTTATTCCGCGTCGCGTTCTCGTTCACGCTTGCGGATGGACGCCCACACTCGATCCAAATAGACCTTCCAGGTTTTATTTGGTTGCCCCACGTCGGCTGGGCGTGCTTCAGAGGGTTCGTGGTGTTGTAGAAGGCCGAAATCGCTGTAAGGCGCTTTGGGTCGGTCTCGTAAAGAATGTAGGCATACCACAATTGAAGCTCTTTCTTCCTGTCCTCTGTAACGGGCTCGTTCTGAAGCTCCCTCGAGGCTTCCACGGAGTGCTGGCCATCAATGATGGAAAATTTCCCATCTTTGATCTCCTCCCATGTTCTTGGCCTCCTAGGGAGCAAGTTTCCATTGGCGTCAATGGGCGTGATGATGATCGTCTGCCTCCTTGTAACATCTCCCATCATTGCGAGGTATGCCTTGGTGTTCGTAACAATGTCCCTTTCAAGACTTCGCACAACCCATGCGTCCTTTCCCCTCTCAAGCTGGGAAATGGGCACCAGCTTCTGTTCTTTCTTGAACAAGAAAGAGTCCTTGAAGCTTTGGTTGAAGACTGTCTGCTCAGAAGCAAACCTCACATAGTCTGCCACTTCAGCAGAAGGTTTCGATGATTCCTTCTTCTGTCGGGCAGGCACTGCGACTACGGAAGTCAAGGCCGATCCTTGACTTGCGGTTGCAGGGGGAGCTGTACGCTGTCTCTTCTTCTTGGGGGCGGCACCGCCTGCAACGATCGCATCATTCATCAGCCTCTTCGAAGGCACTCGCGGAGGTGCCGGTAGAGCACCACTAGACTGCGGAGCTGAAGCTTCCGTATGCAGGACAACTGCAGACGCGGCGGGTGCCTTCTTCTTCTTTGCCGCTTTACTGCTTGACCCTTCATGCGTCTGTGACAGCCTTGAGAGCATGGTCGTAAGTTTACGAACTGTATCTTCTTGGTTGATGTTCTCCCAGCTGTCGATTTTGTCCTCCCAGAACTTGAGAAAGCCATGCCGAATCTTGCGCAGCTCTGCAAGGAAGCCATGCGGGTCGAACTGCGCTCCGCAGTTTTCACCCACCTCTACCACAATTCCAAAGTGGTAGGGATCCCTACCCTCGTCCTGTTGTTGAAGGACACACCTGAGCATCATGTACTTCTGCATGTGTGCCTCGAATGCTGTTACCCTCACATTCTGGTGTAAGGGAAGAAATGGGTCCGTCATGACCAACTTGGTCATAACGAGGACATGGTTCTTGACGATCTTCAGTGACCAGCTGGCGACCACATCCTTGAAGACCCAGAGGTCAAGGCCTTCGTCGTCGTTATCGCGGAGGAACGGGTTGAACCCAAATGGGTGCTCCACCTTGTCCAAGGTCATGTCGAGGGGATTTGTTGCGCTGAGAGCCATCGTTTTGTCTGCAATCGTAAATGGCAACTCAATAATATTAGTGCCTAAATAACTTAGTTATCCCCGAGGCGGGGATAATTTCTGTCTTGTCTACCTAATTTCTACGATAAGGCTAAGGAATTATCCCCGGGCCGGGGATAACATCTGCATGCAAGGTCACAGAGCCGACCTGAGCAGGACATTATCCCCGGGCCGGGGATAACTTCTGCCTATAGAGGTTACAAATCTGCTCTGAATGCAGAAGTTATCCCCGAGCCGGGGATAATCTCTGCATTCAGAGGTCACATTTTAGCTGTCAATGCAGAAGTTATCCCCGGGCTGGTTAGAGCAGGAAAATTATCCCCGGCCCGGGGATAACTTCTGCATTGACAGCTAAAATGTGACCTCTGAATGCAGAGATTATCCCCGGCCCGGGGATAACTTTGCTGACAAACACTACAAGTTACAAGGCAATATTTAGTTTTTTTCTCATTTTTGTACGTTTTTTATTAATTATCCCCGGACCGGGGATAATTTTTGTCTACATTTCTCAAAAAAGTGATCAACGTATGACAATATTATCCCCGGGCCGGGGATAATTGTTCCTTTGTTACTGTTTCTTAGACTTTTTTTGGAATTATCCCTGGCCCGGGGATATTTTTTTGTTTACATTGGTGAAAAACAGATTTCAAATGGCAATATTATCCCCGGGCCGGGGATAATTCCTTTGTACATACACACACACAGCGCCAGAGATGATAAATTACGCATCGGCTTGCAGAGAATCTTCTGAAAAGAATCTAATATCTACAAACGTCGTAGATTTTAGAATTCAACAGCAATTTCTCTCAATTCAGAGAGTTCTTCAATCCAAACAAAAAAATTCAAATAAGAATTCACCTGATTGAATGCGAAGTGAAGGCTTGAAATTCTTCAGCAAAGTGAAACCCAATTCGATGATGAATTCAGTTATATAGTGGATTTGCAGCGCCTCTGAACCAAAACCTGAAGCAGAAAAAGCAAAAAAAACTGAATCATCGAAGAATCATCGAAAAACTGAATCATCATGGACAGCTCTGGCAAAGTCCATGTCTTCAGATGCGAATTCTAGCCAGGAAGACTACCGAACCAACTGTAGCAAAGAAAAAAAGAAAAAAATAGAACAGAAAAACACTGAACAGAAAACCTACCGACAGTACTTCCTTGCCGTGAAGGTCCACGAAAAAGCAAAATTCAGCACTTCACCAGGACGTCCTCAGCAGTTCACCTCGGCCGAAACCCTCGCTCGCGCGCAAGCCTGCGAATCGCTCGTACAGCACTCCCAACGAAGCCAGCTTCTCGCACAAAAAACACAGGAATGTGTGGCCACTGCGTACAAAAACCAAAGAAAAAAGGGCCTTTTCTTACAAAAAGCACTCAGTCTACAATGCGAAGGTGCTGTGTAAACGAGTTTAAGGAGACCTAAAAAATTCCCGTCATGAGGTTCTGCAAGCGGCGGCCGCAGTGGGGAAATAACGATGAGCGTGACTCAAACTACGAAGAGAATCGAGCTTCACACAGCAACGCAGAGTCGCAGACACCAAAACCTAGAAGTACCGCGGCGAAAAAGAGAGAAGAGGAGGTGCGGCAAAAACCAGTAAGGAGCAGCTCGGGTTGCAAACAGCAGAAAGCAAGCAGGAGCAGCGTACAGACGAAAAAGCAGGAGCGCGAAGTGCGGAAGAGGGAGAATGAGAGAATAGTGTGCGCAGAATGACGGCGGAGAGGTCATCATGACTCTCCTACTCATGGCATACTTATGTACATGAGTATGGTCATGAGATGGTCATGCGCATGTACATGGCCATACACATGACCATGCTTATTTGCATGACCATTGCCATGTGAAGTGTAAAAAAATTTAAAAAATTAAAAAAATTAAAAAGTTAAAAATTGAAAAAAATTAAAAATTGAAAAATTAAAAATTAAAAATAATTCAAATTTTAAAATTTTAAATTTTAAAATTTTTTTTAACTTACCTTTGTAAATTATTTCGCTTATTTCTATATTCTGTGTCATTTTTTTATTCAAATGCTTGTATTACAAACATTCGAAAAGGTATAATTCTACGGTTTTTTCCAAGTTTGGAATGCAAGATTATTTGATGAAGTTTGTAGATATTTTGTCTTCAAGTTTAGAATTTGAATCCATTCATGGATTGTTGTTGAAATATTGACTTAGTTAACCCTAATTTGTCCTTCTTCTCCTTAATAAGCAGCCCAAAATTGGATGTGAGCATCTTTGTACTTTGGCAACATGAATAGTGCACTTTTAGAACTTGGGCAGATTGAATGAAACAATCAATGTTGGGTTTGCAACCTCTTACAAGGTTTTGTGCAATCCCAACCTACCTACCACAATCCTTTCAAGCACAAATCACTCATAAAAATTGGAATTTGAATTATAAGTTTTCACTTTGTGGATGCATCACAAAAGGGTGACCAGAATGATTTTAAAAAATATGTGAAAACTAGAGTATTAAAGAGCTATAATCAAGCTTCTGTTGGAAAACAACCCGAGGGGCTAACAAGCAACTTTAAGAGTTAAATATTGAAAATACGTTTCTCCCATAATTATTTTCTATCCATAAATGCAATTCGTTGTTGTTTTTTGTAATGATTTTGTGTAAGTTTAGTATTCAAATACATACTTCTGTTAGTACATATATTTCTAAGTTGAATATGCCACTTCAAATTTTCTTTGTCTTCATAGTAGATTCTTTTTAAATTCAAAGCCTATTTGTTGAAATTATGTGAATTTTGTGTCATATATGCAAAGTTGAGCATTTTCTATGATATTCTAAGTTTGAAACTTAGTCATATTTGTGTTAGGAATTATGTATTTTGTCATGTTTAGAAGAAAGAAGTTGATTTTTGTTAAATTCATCATTTTTTCTTTGCAATTTCCACATCAACTTTAGTATCAAATACTTATATGCATATATATGTTTAAGAAAGTAAAATATTGTTGTTGTACCTTGGTTAAAGATCAAGCATTCATACTCACAATGTACAAGCTTCAACATAAGCATTTTTTAAACAAATGAACCGAAATAATTATTATCGTACAATTCAAATTGCATTCAATTTATGTATGAAGTAGGCACATTATTATTTAATTTATATGTTCTCTTTTAGTAAGGTTGACGGCTAAGAATAACAAAACATAACATAATTTATTATTTTACTACTTTTCCATTTTCCACCGAGTATTGTTTAAAAAATCAAAGTATAATAGATTATTCAAGAGAAGTAACCTACATTTATAGTTATCCATTTTCTTCTATGGTATGAGCATATACGTTAATGTAATTATTTACTTCAAAAAAAACCTATTAATACTATTATACCATAATAAATACTTTTTCATTCACCAACAACTCTATTTCAAAAAATATATATGGATTAAACAGTAACTATGTTATATATTTGTAAGACTATAGGGCTTGATTTATTAATCAACAATATTCTTTTTTTAAGTATATAATTGTGTACTGATGTTTTGAATTACATTAAAATATCTTGTAATAAAATATAAAACATTGCTATAATAGATTCTCTAAGATTCAAGAATGCAATTGTATCGACTAACTCAGATGGTTCGAGCCTCGAACGGTATTTTTTTTCTTTTCTTAATCTAATTTTTTTATCCTATTACTTGAAAATAATAAACTTACGTACTGAAAGAGGCGTTTATTTTGTTTCTATGCTGTGGGCGATGCATGCGGAGATTGCATGACCTGCTTGCCCGCCGCGTGATAAGCAAGTCGATACTCCGAGTTGTTCGAATCGTCACCATCGAAGGCGCTGGAAGCGTCATCACCTTTCATCTTCTTTGATATCATAATAAGATTTTTCTGAACTGAATCTAAATAGCATTTCTAATGTGTGCGTCATTCAATCCAAGCCTTCAAAGGCGAAATTTTAATTCTCTCACGCTAGTTGTCATTGCTATTATGAAAAAAAAATTTAAGTACATATAATGAATTATAATGTATATAACATAAATTAATATATTAAGATATGATATTTTAGAGTATAATGTTATACAATATAGTACAATAGAATATAAAGGTATTTATTAAATCTTACTTAATAGCCTTTAGTATAAGATAATAAACTATAGTATAATATATTATAATATAACAAACTTCTTTCTTTTTTTTATATTTCAGAGTTAAAAGGGATTGGACTAAGTATCAAGTTAGGAATGATTGCAAATAAAAAAAGAATAACGTTAAAAATAGTGCGATATGAATTGACAAATTATAATCATATAGTACAATAATTATAATCATATAGTGTAGTAATTATAATCTAACATAGCATACCTTAACATAATGGTATACAATTTAATATTGCATAATATAGTATAGCGTAGTATAATGTACTAAAATATAGTATAACATAGTATAGTTTATTATAATAATATATAAAACGATAATATGAATATGTTTAAAAACATAATAATATATAATTATCATAGAATATTACATAACATAAATAATGTAATACATTTTAATATAGGAAAATATATCATACTAGAAATATAATATAATATAAAATAACAATTTCTATAGTCTAATAAAGTAGAGTATCCTATTTTTTAGTATATCATAGTACAATATAGTATAATATAGTATAATAGAATACAAAATAATAATTATTTATTTCACATAAATTTTAATCATGTAGGACAATATAATCTATTATAACATAAATTAACACAATGGTTTACAAGTTAATATAGTTTAATATCGTATCACATAGTATTATATTGTAATATATTCTATCAAATATTTAGTATATTATAGTATAATATATTATAATATAGTATAATATAGTATAATATAGTATAATATAGTATAATATAGTATAATATATTATAATATATTATAATGTAGTATTATCTAGAATAATCAAATATAGTACAATATAGTAGAATATAGAATAATAAAAGAATACCATATAGAAATATCTTTGTAGGATAATAATATATATATATATTGTTTTCAAGATGTAAATTTATATAACATAAAATCATATAATATAATATAATATAATATAATATAATATAATATAATATAATATAATATAATATAATATAATATAATATAATATAATATAATATAATATAATATAATATAATATAATATAATATAATATAATATAATATAATATAATATAATATAATATAATATAATATAATATAATATAATATAATATAATATAATATAATATAATATAATATAATATAATATAATATAATATAATATAATATAATATAATATAATATAATATAATATAATATAGTATAATATAATATAATATGATACAACATACTATTATGTACTATAATATATTATACTATAATATAATATATGTTACTCTACTTTTGTAGTTATTATAGTTTATTCAATAAATTCATTAATACAAATTTGTATTTCTTTTTCCACTTCTCATAGTTATGTATATATATTGTTCAATTTTATAGAGAAAAATATAAGACAATATTGTTTGTAAAAAATAAAAAATTGATAATTGGAAATGGGTTTCCCTCCAAAATCAGTTTCCCGCCTAAATTCGATTGCCGCCTAATATTTTCAAAATTCTGTTTTAAAAAGTGGAATCGTATTTAGAATCCTCATCAAGACAAAATCCATATTGCGACAAAATTTGTCGGCTTTTTGCACGATTTCGGGCGTCGAGATACTCTCACGATGTAGCCGTTCAGGTCGGGCTCGGGTTGCATACTCTGTCTCTCAAGTGTCTTTTCATTTTCTTCTCTCTCTCGTTCTTGCTCTCAAGGTGCGCTTCATTTCATACTTCGTTCCGGTGTGTAGGTTAAAGGTTGCGTGTGTGTAGAAGAAGTTTTAGTTGGTGCTCAGTGCGTCTGATGTAGTTTCGCACATAGAGGTTTCAGTATTGTTGCATTGGTTTGATAATGATTCAAGTTAAGACTCTTGCTCGTCATGTATTTTTCGACTTCTGTATTCGATACTAATTTTTGTGCTTGGTTTTTTCAGGTGAGAGCCCTTCTTTTCCTTTGGAATTCTGCAATTCGCAGGTAAGCGATGTTCGCAAATTGAGTGCAAGGCATGAATGACAGTGTTTCAATACTTACTATTAATAGAATGGAAGTTATCCCCGGGGCGGGGATAACTTCTACTGTCTGTGGGGTTTATTCATGGAATCTATGCTATTATGATTATCCACGCCCCGGGGATTACCTTGCATCCACCCAAAAAACCATTATCCCCGGGCCGGGGATAACCATCAACTAACCACCAAAAAATATTATCCCCGGGCCGGGGATAATATTTTTCTGTGGTCGGTAGGTTTGTTATCCCCGGTCCGGGGATATCCAAGCAACTGCCCACAAAACATTTTATCCCCGGCCCGGGGATAATATTGTTTTGGCGGATGTATAGTTATCCCCGGGCCGGGGATAATTATGCAACTGCCCACAATTATATTATCCCTGCGCCAGGGATAACATTTAGGTGGGCGGTTACATAGTTATCCCCGGCCCGGGGATAACTAAGTAACCGCCTACCAAAAAATATTATCCCCGGCCCGGGGATAATATTTTCTGGTTTTCAGTTGCATGGTTATCCCCGGGCCGGGGATAACTTTGTAACCGCCTACCAAAAAATATTATCCCCGGCCCGGGGATAATATGCAACTGCCCACGAAATTATTGTTAGCCCCGGGCCGGGAATAACCATCAACTAACCGCCAAAAAATATTATCCCCGGGCCGGGGATAAAATTTTTCTGTGGTCGGTAGGTTTGTTATCCCCGGTCCGGGGATATCCAAGCAACTGCCCACAAAAACTTTTATCCCCGGCCCGGGGATAATATTGTTTCGGTGGATGCATAGTTATCCCCGGGCCGGAGATAATTATGCAACTGCCCACAATTATATTATCCCCGGGCCAGGGATAACATTTATGTGGGCAGTTACATAGTTATCCCGGTTCGGGGATAACCATGCATCGGCCCAAGAAAAACTATTATCCCCGGGCCGGGGATAATAGTTTTTAGAGGGCAGGTGTTTAGTTATCTCCGGCCCGGGGATAATTATAATTTTTGGGCAGTTATATAGTTATTCCTGACCGGGGATATATTTGCAACCGCTCAGGTTAACATACTACTGGTTTATACTAAACAGATATCATGTTTTATCATCTCGTATGCAATTTAACAAGCACTAAGCTGTCTTCTCAATCTTCATTCATTTTGTAGGATGGAGACTTTCGTTGTCAACGGTGTCGATTTCCGTCCACCAGTTCTACCTGAAGGAGTTGCACAGTGCGAGGGTTTTAGCCGTTCATCATGGGTGTCGAAACGAGTCACTCTTCAGAATGACGCCGGTGTCGAAGTTGCCAAAGCTGTCTGTCAATCCGTTGACTCTAGCGTCGTCCCAGAGACAGGTGGTCGGCCTCTTGGATCCGACTTTGTCTGCGTACAGATAGCAGAGTCATTACTAGAAGCAAAGGTTCCTTTCAGTTGGATCTACTCTTTGCGTGCATGGCCAATCACGCATGTCCTTCTCAACGGAGCAAGCCTCTACGACCACGACCAACGCGCCATCTTCAATGCGGCTTGCAAGGTTTTTGGTCGGCCACCACGTGTTGGTCTTCGCCAGTACGAGAGCAAACGGCAAAGGCGTCTTCGGGATTCACCACCTAAGAAGGAGTACTTTCTTACACCGGAGTCCATCAACTTTGTTTCAACAACTTATTGTTGTCCAAAGAACTGTGTGCAGCCCTATCCTCGCGGCAAAATAAAAGATCTGAGGTTCCAGTTCTATGTTCGCGGTGATGTTTACTTCAGAAAACATTGTCTCCTTAGTGTGCATGGTCAAGTCCACGAAGCAGCGGACGGAAATGACATGATTATGTTGGAGGGTATTGAGGTGTGTTGCGTGGCGTGGTACCTAATTATGGGCGTGTCACGTGCCACATTCTTCCGGTGGAGGTATGCCTATCAAGACGGACAGCAAGCAGAGGACCATGGAAACTGTGGTTCAAAGAAACCTCGAATCCAGACACTGCAAGCCACAGCATCCCTTCAAGCCATTGTGGAAAATGCTGCCGATCTAATGCCGCATCGAACGAAGACTATTGATACGGGCGAGAAGGTAGTGTCCAAATGCTTACCCTCTTCCTTCCGTTGGAGGGACAATTTACCAGAGGTGAATGCCATCAATGTCCTGCACGGTCTTCCTCCTATATCAAATTCTGCTCTAAGTAGGATCCGGCAAGAATCATTCCAAGAGTACTATTCCAAGCAAAAGGGTGACACATTTGCTCGTTGTGGTGAATGTGACAAAATCAAACAACTTCGAGCATCCAGTACTCGAGGCAGTCGCGCATGGGCTCTTCATGATGCCAAATTCAAACGGCATAATACTTCTCAAATGGCGCATAGGTTGCTCTATTATAGTAACCGTTCAGAGTCTGAAACACGGCCCGAATCGTCTTTGTGCATTATTCATGACAAAATGGATCATTCCAAGACAGCCTCTCCGCAATTCTCACACAAGAGTAAATCGACCGATTCGTTCATGAAATTGCCGGTTTCCATCACAGGCATGATTGCTCATGGACACGGAGATGTACGTTACGCACATTACGGCCTGGATATATATCCCACGGATTCTAATCATACTATCGATTCATTTGCTCAACTGTTAAGAGATTTGGAATCTCCTCCAAAGTGCTCTTCCAGGCAGTTGTTTGGTGGTGGTAGAAGTAGCCCTCTCTCTGAGGCTGTTTTGGATGGGGCGGACATGTGCTTGGATTCACTTGGTCTTCTCCCAGACGCTCCAATCCCGGGAAAGGCTCTTCCTCCGGTGCTACACATGCAGCTAGATAATGCTTGCGGGGATAATAAGAATCGGTTTGTTTTTGCATTCTTTTCACTCCTCGTGTACAAGGGCATTTTTAGAGAGATTTACTTGAACTTCCTTATTGTGGGTCACACTCATGAAGATATTGATGCTCTTTTCGGGCGATGGAGTAGCAAGCTCAAGACCAACAGCTACCCTACTGTTCCCCTTCTCATGAGATCTTTCATGGACACAGAGGATAAGCCAGTAATTCCCCACCTCATTGAGGAAGTTCCGGATTTTAAGACGTTCATCAAAGGTTACCTTTGTGATGGCGACGAGGCGTTATCTGGGTATACTAGTGCCCAACAATTTAGGTTTTTTAGAGATGCTTCCGGCTGGCCGTTGATGCAGTACAAAATTCTGTGTACGGATAGCGAGTGGCTTCCTTAAGATAGTGCAGGGGTTAGGTTGTGGAAAGTTTTGCCAAATGGTCAACCTCAGGTTCCTCTTGGAGATCCCACGTTACTAGTTCCAAACGAAATGAAGAATATAGAAGACATTCGAAAGGGAATTAGTGGTTTTGTGAGCTTGTGGGAGTCTTTGGCGGATGCTGATCCAACAGGCGACTATCGTAGACATCATGAACAATTCATTTACTATTGGAAAGCAGTTCGTGAGGCTTTAGATTTACCCGTCCCTGCTCCATCAACGTTTAGGGATGGATTTTGGCCTACTTCTAGGTATTCTCCAAGTGAAGAGGATCGATTTGAAGATAACGGAGAATTGCGCGAGGAGTTTGCTGTTGATCCTCCGTTCGTAGGACAGATACGAGATCGTCCACAAGCATCATTCAGAGTTGGACGGGATGTTTATAAGGGATACCTACTTGTGCTACGTCCGGCTGATGGAGATCTCAAGAAATTTTGGATAGCTCGTGCTTTGAGCAACCCAAATGCTAGTGTAGAGCATCCTCAAGAAATCCACATTGAGTATTGGAAGCCAGTATCTTCTAAACATGTCAATCCTGACACTTACGAAGGGTGGGATACAAGAAGAGGTAACTCTTGGTGTAAAGATATGGATTATGATCCAACTTGGGTGGCTACAACATCAATCATGGGAGCTTGGAAGCCAAGATTTCGTCTTGAAACCGTTAATCCCAAGATGTGCATACCGGAGCTACAAGTTTCAATTATTAAGGACTCAATTATCGAGTTTGATGAGTAGTTTTCATGTTAATAGATAGTTATATTAGTTTATATTAGTTTCAATGGTACACCCTTTCTCATTGCAATGTAGGCATCGCAAATTAGAGTAGTATGACACTACTTCTAAACATGATTTATCTATTTATAGTAAGATGGTATATCCATTTCAATGTATTTCCATGGGATTATTTCCTTCCATTAGTGTTGTGATAATTTTATTTCCCTATAGATATTAATATGTCCTTTCATCGGATTATTTCTTGTATATATTTTTCTTTGAAGTAATGATATTCATCATGCATAATACTTTTTTGGTCCTTGAAGCTTGCAATCTATGACCCGAGTAATGAGATGTGACGTAGTCTCAATATACTTTCCGTCTCAAAATAATGAATATTAATGATCAACAAATATATTAATAGAATTTTTGGTATCGGGGGTTCATCTTACATTCTTTTGATGGGTTCATTCGAGTCTCATTTTCAATTCGGTCTCATTTTACTTGACACCAGATTTACTATTTTTAACCACTGATTTAAATTGAGATTGCAAATTGTCTCAAAATACTTAATATCCCCTTTAAAGGAGAAAGGTTTATTGATTGAAAAATCCAGAAAACAAATTATTGGTGTAATTGTAGACCTCCTAAAGTAAAGCCCAGAAAATCTACATAGTACTACGTGGACGTGCATCACCAAAAGCCTCATTTCTGTCACGCTTCCCAACAACTCGGGGATAGTCTCCTTCAAAGGATAGTCTCACACGGACCATTGAAGTTCGCAAAGGATGATTTAGGTTGACGGGAGCTAAATCGCAGGGAACACCAAGGGCCGCAGAACGACTAGAGGTATTAGTAATCCGTGCCACGGTGCCTGTCGCCGTAGCCGGGATGTTCTCACGAGAAGCCGCCACAATTCGACTCGGTACACTGACGTAACTATCAACAACATCATCATCATCATCATCCAAGACGTCTTTGGTGTAGTCCACAGCAGATGCGTCATCTCGAGCAAGATAAATGTACCGCCCTCGCTCCAACTCCGAGAGTGTCCTCGACCCCTCACTATTGTAAGAGGGATCTGACATCATAGAGAGACCCATTGGAGGAATATCATCCACGGAGCCACTTTGTTGTCCATTGCTGAAAACCTGAGAATAATAAAAACAAACACTAAATCTTTAAATGGCATTCTAATGGTAGACTCACAAGAACAATCGAAAGTGACAATTCGCAAATCCATGACTACAAAAGAACAGTGAGTCAAGGAAAAAGCAAAAAAACAAATTTTAACCAATACCGTAAATGAAAGTAATCACGACATGGTTCTTCCATTTAGTAGGAGCTGGTTCCACACATAGGGCAAATTCCGAGACATAATGCCGTACAACTCCGAGTCCTTGGACAAGTCATTGTGAGAGGGTCTACTAGTCATAACTTGGCAGAAGTTCTGCGGACCTCTCAAATGTACGGCAAAACAAAACTCGTGGATTAATTTCAGTGGATAAGAGTCAGAGGGTGGACCCAGATGTGAATGGACCCAAGGATCAGGAAAGAGAGTGTTCAGTGGAGGAACAGCCATACAAGCCGCAGGATTGCTATCGACCATAATAAAGTTCTGGGCAGTGAAATTAGCATCCCTTCTAGTCAAGAGACGTCGACGTGGATATTTAAGTAAGATAGGATTAGTCGTGCCAGGGTACATGGCCGTCGTGTAATTCTTCAACAAGAGACCATCGCAGGAGTTTGAGGCCAGTATGATCTGCGGAACGGCAACAGTTCTAGAGAAAAAGAAGGTGCAGAGACCGTCCACTACTTCAGGTTGAAGGGTACTCCAAACGTGGATGTGGCAGAAACGGTCTAACACATTGAGGAATGGGGTAAGTCCAGGACGACAGTATACTACCGTGTCAGCAACTACGGTGGGGATAGTTGACGACAGAACAGGAGGGTGTTTGGGATCAGGAAAAATAAGGTACTGGGATGGGGCTTGAGACATAGGGGTAGTAGAACAAAGGACGCCGTTCAACTCCAACACCACGTTCAACCACTTGGGCATGGAACTGTGTCCATTAATCGATGGGCACACGCGTAGTAGGGGTTATTCGAGGGTTGTAGGAAAAGTCTTGCTCGAAGATTTGGGCAATCTAGCCTGCAGCACGACCAATGACAATAGTGGATGATATTAAAACAAGAGTGTTACCTTGTGAAATGCGGAAGCATGCAAATGACTGCTCGGAGTGATTGAGGACCGGACCACCGCACCGACGCACAGGTCAAGGTGGTCGGTGGGGGATCTGGTGGCAAGCGGACGGAATAAGGTACTCAGAGGCGCGGCCTGATAGAAGAATGACGATATTTAGCGCCAAGAATGAGGGAGAACGACGCGGATGCAGTGCAGACGCAAGTGATAAATAAAAAAGTCTTCATTTTATTGAATGGGGAGTCACTACATGGTAATATCTACAATCGTGGCACACCATCCAATAATTCGAAGACTAACTCGCAAGACCTACTCGCCGTCTTCAATGCCGGACTCCTGTAAAACAAGGAGCGCCGGCTTAAAAAATTATTACAATATGAAAAATGATACAAGCAGAGAATAATTTGAGCAGATGATCATCAACAAGATAAACAGAAATTTAGGTCGACCCGACCTAAATAACATTTGCAACCATTGATAAGAAGCTTACCGTGGGATTTGTCGCAGGTACTGAGTCCAGTTCGAGATTCGCAAAGACAGTTCGTTGTTCGTTGTTCGGGGAGATTGGGGCACCCTGTACCGCTCTTTCTGCATCTTCCTGCAAGTCATGACTACCCGAGGGAACCTCTTGCACGGAGGTTGCATCAACCGAAACAGAAGTAACCAAGAGTGAGGAAGCACCATCACGAAGATCTTCATTTGTTCGTCCGTGGCCGCTAGCCTCGTAGTCCACGACGTCGTTTCGCTGGTCTGGCGTCTCGAGCGGATGAACGCCATGGTTCTCATCTTGCTTGGCGATATCAGCTTCCGAACGAGATGCGTCACTGATGATCTCCTCAACAACAACGTCGGGTACTGGCGTCGACAAAGCAGGAAGAATGCAGGCTGGAACTGCCGGATTCGGAGGTGCTGCGAGTTGGTGTGGCGTTTGGCTGGTGGAGGTTGAAGGCCCACAGATAGCCAAAGTAGGCTGATTGACGGGGTTGTACGAGGCAAGGGGCTGAGCCACCTGTGCTATCTGCGTCAACAAGACCCTCAAATCACTCAAATCGCCAAGAACTCTGGAATTTGAGTTCTCCAAATTCGCAAACTTCGAGTCCACGCGCTGTTGATCCTCTCGCCTTTGCTCTTCCAACCTCGCAAGGTCTGCAAGTCTTTGCGCCTCGCGTCTTGCGTTCGCAGCTTCTTCTTCAGCTCGTTTTGCTGCCCTTCTCTCTTCCTTTTCCTTCTCACGCAGGGCACGCTTGGCATCCTTCGAGAGTGGAACGGGAATGTTCGCCTCAATCTTGACTCGCGGCTGTGAAGGTTCACCCTTCTCTTGCGGACCGAGACCAAGATTGATAAGAGGATCATCAGCCTCTTTCGCTGGCGTGGGGGAATCCGGCTCGGCTGAGAAATCGAAAAATGTAGTCTCCACCTTCTCAGCAGGGTCGTCGGCGCGATTATTCCAAACCCCCTTCTTCATGAAAGGGAGGTACCGTCCGCGAACAGGGGCAGGAGCAGGCAATGCGAGCACAAGAGACGGAGGAGGCGGGGATGACTCTCTTGTAGGTGGCGCAGGCGGTGATGCCTGTCTTGCAACTGCTGGATCCGACGAACCGGCTTGCATAGGAGCCGGGGAGGAAACAACATCATCTCCCAAATTCATAGGAGAGGGATCGATATTGTTATCCTCCTCAGACGCTGCAGTACCCTCCTCGGCACCCTCTTCGGCGTTCTCTCCGTCAGAACTATCCGAAGTAGGCGCATCTCTGGGCAACCTCTCTTGCCCGAGAACCACCTCCTCCTCCGATTCAAACCCGAAAACGTCATTTGCAGCCTTGGTGCGGGTCTCTCGACGATGATCTGAGTTGTCTTCTTCATTGTCATCGTCGCTAAGAGTTACGGGGAGGCCCGTGGAGGCGAGTGTCTCCTCGAGGAGTGTAGGGGGATTTAGGTCGACGCGACCTAAATCCCCACCGCGGGCCAAGGATCTGCGCCGCCTGACAAACGGAATAGCTTCATCAACGTCGTCATCGGGGCCAATATCTATGAGGTGTTCTCGTAAAAACAGGATCGATGCTCTGTATGGGCTCAATACTCAAAGCCTGCACGCCAGAAGGCCCAGTAGATGCCCGACCGCGACCACGCCCACCACGAGCACCGGATGAAAGAGCGCCACCAGACGAGGGATTACTACCACGAGCACGGCCACCAGACGACCGATTACTACCACGAGCACGGCCACCAGACGAAGAAGGACCACCACGAGCAACACCAGCAGACGACGGATCGCCACCAACAGCAGACGACGGATCGCCACCACCAGCAGAGGACGGATCACCACCACCAGCAGACGAAGGATTCCCACCACCAGCAGACGATGGTTCCCCTTGAGGAGCCACAGTATGAGAGGATGCCTTACCACGACGAGCACGACCACCAGATGCCGATGCCTCGCCACGACCACGACCAGCTAGATTCAGTAACCCCACTGAGGCGAGGCCTGTGGCGGACCATGAACCCATTCTCGGATTCACATAAGCGCCAACACAAGTCGCTCGGATCCAGATTGAAACTCTTGTCACGGACGGCCAGATTTCTCCAACTCATCTTTGTCCTCGTAGACAATATGAGTTTGAAGATTAAGCATCTGCGAAATGAAAACACAAAGTTAGTCCACTAAGAAGAACATAAGAGCAGATGTGAACTTGAATAAACAGACATTTAGGTGGCATCGACCTAAACGCCCAAATCACTGTCAAGTCTGACGAACGCCAAGTAAATCAAGTGTAATTTAGATAGAGACGAATAAAATTGACAAGTAATACGGAATAGACGATGCGAACTTGACAAAAACAGGCATTTAGGTGGCATCGACCTAAACGCCCAAAGGAATGACAAACTTACAATTCCTGCAAGCATGGGCTTAGATCCACCCATGATGGATGTAAACATTTCTCGAATCGTAAACATTCGCAAAGACGCGAATGTAAAATTCCAAGCGCAACTCGTTGTCGTTGATGCAGAAATCGAATTCCCTGTAAGCTCCTGGCTTGTGATACAGGGGCAACTCCGGGGCATAGAATACCTCCGGAATATCATCGAATACCTCCGATACCTGGGAGGTTCTCTTGAGGAGAAACAAGAGCGGAACGCGGTGTTTGTCCACGACCTTCCCCTCCATGATACCGTTGAGACGCTCGTTGTTCGCGGGTGCGTAATGAACTGCCTTCGACTTGTACATATCCTTGAATGTGTTGAAATATACGACGGCCTGGCAATGACGATCGGTAGTCTCCGTTATGATAAGCCAGACGTCAGGATTCTTGATGGAGGGGTCATACACAGAATCCTTCCAAGCATTCAGGAAGTCCTTGAAATACACATTCGAAATGTCATCCACCCTGCTACTATGGCCGGGACGCATCTCAGGTCGATGATGCCCAACGCGCATCTTCCATCGTCCCAAGCATACCCATTATCGACCAATGAATCAAACGCCTCAAAGATCAAACATTCTTGTATGAACTTACGGGGTTGGCGCGAAAAATCCCCTTTCACTTCCAAGAACTTCTTGAAGAACTCCGCAGCGCACTTGGAGATCTCTTCGTAACTCTTGTTCTTCGTCCTCTTCTGCCGGTAGTCGCTGAAGAACACGCCCCCGGCACGGAAAGAAGCATCGACATGGGTCCGCCGATTTACGTTGTATTCGAATTTGAAAAGCTTCCACTTTTCAACCACAAACTTGTCAGCACTGTCGAATAACCCCAGTGATGGCTTGATGTTGTGGAACTCTCTTGCAACGCATTTCTTCCTCTTGCGCTTCTCCAGCCAAACCTTTATCGCAACGCACTCCCAGTAGTTCAGCTTCGGTTTCTTCAAGGACACCTTGGGATACGGAAGGTCCCGGTCCGGAGTCCTATTCAGAAGATGAAGCGCTAGTGTCTTGAAGTCGTGCTCCTCGAATCCAGACATCTGCCTGAAGGTATCGCGAGTCAAGACGACTTCCTTGGACTTGGTCTCCTAGTCGAGATTCCGGTTGAAAGGCTCGCAAGTGTCGGGGTCTATCAACTCGCCTATCCCGACTGCGATGATAACTTCGGACCACAGCTGGTACACCTCCTCAGAAGCGGTGATGATTTCTAGTTTGTTGAGGAGGTCCGCTGGCTTCAAGAGCTTGTCCTGGGGTTTCGTATTGATGCTCATGAAGCGTTTCACCATGGCCTCTTCAAAATCCTGAAAACGAAAGGTCGACATCAATTCAAGAAGATGACGGGATGATCATTTAGCTCGAGTCCAGCTAAACGCACGGAATTTAGGTCAAGTCTACCTAAACGCACAGAATTTAGCTCGCATCGACCTAAACACCTGGAACTTAGGTGGCGTCGACCTAAACGCCACAAATCAAGCAGAGAAAATTATAAAAAAATGCAAGGCTTACCTCATAGTTTTTTCGAGCGATAGCTTGCTCGATTGTCTCCCGACCAGACTTGAGCTTTGCACCACACTTCGCGGGCGACCCGTATTCAATCTAAACACTTCTCGCGGCCAATATGTCTGTGGCCCACGATGGTGTGAATGTTCCCGCGTTGTTGGTCTTGTTCGCCATGATGGACACGTCCATGATCATCTTCGCGTCTGAATGCCACACAACATGAGCCCGCCAAGTCTTCAAGGCGGTAATCTTATCTTCGGAGATTCTAGCCTCCTTGATAAGCTCCTTCGCAGCTTCGACGTGATGCTGCCCATCGATCACACGGAAGTTGCACTTTGACTCGAGTAGTGCATTCCACTCCCAAGTCGGAGGAGCCACAGTGATGATGGGCATGATGATGATGGTCTGCCTTGAATTCAAGTCATTCGAGTTCGTCAGGATATTCTTGTAATGGACAACCCCAGCAGGCTCAAGCTTTCGGACGATAAATCGCGCATCAGCTTCCTCGAGCAGATCGATGTCCACATTGACAGGAGCCGAGTCCTTGCCAAAAACGTAACAAGGCTCGCACTTCTCCCAGAAGTCCTTGAGAGTCTTACTGGCAGCTTCGTAGTCGATGTCCTTCTCGGTTGTGGCATGCTTGATTGAAGGATTCATGTACGTAATTGTACTGCCTGCCAAACTACTCTTGATTCTCTTCGGCTGCTTAACTGGCGATGGATTCGAGTTGCGACGTTTCCTCGAAGGCGTAGGAGTTACCTCGATCGAGGCCATACCAGACCGCGCTGTTCCTGACCCGGTACCCTCCTTGTGAGGTCAAATCCCGGTGTCCCGGTTTCTAACTCACAAGTGGGCCGTGGAGATGGGTGCACACAAGACAATCCTTCCAAGCAATGGACAATAACATTCATACAAGCATAAAATTCCTACTTTGAATCCAACATAGAAGTACCATCATTCAATCGACCCTCAATTTAATCCCTATAAATTGCAATTCCATGAGTGACTCAAGCCCAAAACCCATCAAAATTGATCCTAGGAAGCTACAATTGCATCCCTTGAGCCACTAGGGCCTTTGGGCTCAATTATGGGGTCAAATAGGACCTAAACTCAAGCAAAAGCCCCCAAAATGCATCAAACTAAACTACTACAGCACACCATTTAAGCTCAAAAATGGTAGATTCACTTGTAAATCTCCAATTCTTGGTTCCAAGGCAATCAAAACCTCTCCGCATGTTCATAACTCATTCCTACAATGCAAAATACACTTAAAACAAAATACTAGGGTTACCTAGGAGAAATTGGGCAGCGCTTCCGCGCTTGACCCAGTACTTCCCAAATTAAACCCTAATTTCAGCAATTGAAAAAAACTTGAACCACAAAATACGAGTGGAATTTCGGCAGCGCTTCCGCACCGATTACAAATTCCCGAATTTTTAACCTATTTTTTTTATAAATTCAGCCCAAATTTGGGCAGCGCTTCCGCACTACCCTTTACACACGGGACACCCTACTTACACCTCTAACATTCCAGCAAGCTTATTCATTCAACTAGACAACCACCACACACACAAGATAACATGAATCACAAAAATCAACAAACAATCATTTTTTTTTTTGGCAAGGAGATTGCCGCTTTTTAGAATGAAGTCCACAATTCTTACTATGTATAACTACACAATCTACCAACACAAGTGATGAATTAATCAAGCAAAAAGGGGAAGGAAGGGCTCCTCCTTAATGTCACCCTGTCCACCCTCCGTAATATCACGGGGAGACAGGCGATGGACCTTGGGTGCCGAACTACGCTGGAGAGGCCATTTGCTGCGTCGGCAGAACCGAATGGTCGATGCTGGTCGCCCTCGTGGCTGGCCTTGACTCCTCCTGCTCGGCCCTGTCGCTCCGCCGTCTGCTCCCTTCGGCCGCGCCGGTGTCGGCCCTGACGAGCTCCTTCGCGTACCAACTCCGGCGCTGCCAAGTGCTGTTGGCCGGTCTTCACGTCGTCGTCGAAGCTCAATGAGTCGCCAGCGCGGTCCCTCCGCATGAGCCGCCAGTCTTGCTTGATCGTCGGGCGTTGCCGTTGTCGGGTGGGACTTCATTATCTGCCGATCGGGAGTCGGCTGCGAAAGCTGCTTCCGAAGTTGGGCTGCTGCGTACGGTGACGGCTCCTCGCTCCGCCGATGCCGGACTGACGTCGCGCTGCTGACGCTGAGCGTCGTCCTCCCCGATCTGCTTCCGGTCGTAGTTCCGACTCCGCACCTCCGAGCTCGCGATCTTGAGAGTCGGTGGTGGCGCCGCCGGCTGGCCGACCGTCGTTCGATCTTTGTCGCCGGAGGATCGCCCTCCTTGCTCGCTGCCGTTAAAATGCAGTTGCGAGGCCGCCTCGTCGTTCGATCTTTGTCGCCGGAGGATCGCCCTCCTTGCTCGTACCGCCCCAGTGGCACGCTGTTCGCCTGCAGTTGAGGCCGCCTCCTCAAATCGCTTCAACGATGTTGGTGCTCCTATCGCGTCCTCGCTCCTCGATCGATCTCTCGAGAAAATCACACAACTTCTCTCCTGCCCTAGATCTAATGCCACGAACAAAAACACACCCAAAACTTGAATCTCCACGCAATCAAAAAACTCCAAAAATTGCACACACCCAAAAAACTAGCCTAACGGCCTCACTTCCAACTCCCTCCTCCCTGGCTGATCCAGGGAGGTTGAAGCAAAAAAGCTTCATCCGTCCAATTGGGCGGATTTCATCCGTCCAGTTGGACGGACTTTCATCCCTATTTTCTTCTAACTAATTAGGCAAGCTAAAGGCACCACCTTTCATATTAGGGGTTTTGTAGAAAGTAAGGGCGAAGTGGGGTAACCCGGGTCCTACTTGTGAACACATAATTGCTAAAACATACTAAAACTCGCCATTTAATATATTGGCAATTATCAAAAATACTAATTAGGTATAAATTAGAACAAGAACGGCCGCTTGTGCCAAAACCTCCTATGAGACCATGGGTATTCCGTGAATTCACGAAATGAGCTAAAAGGTTTAATTAAACCATGGAAACTTGATAATTACGCGCTAAACTTTGCGGGGAACGCATTCCCGCTAAAGTGAACCGTTTCGCGGGTTCACAGGTGTCGGCCATCTGCGGGGCATTTTTGCCTAAAAATGCAACGGACTTAGGGTCTCGAAGCTAGTGGGCAAATGCTCCCATTGGGCTCGCACGGTCACATGTGGTACAACTTACACCGCTCGGCATTTGTGCGAGCGGGGAAAAGGGCGCCATCTAATGTCGCGAGTTGGACGGTGTTGTTTGGACGGACATCCCGTACTTCAAATGGGCCTAGCCATATGGCATCGAATTTGCCCGGAAACTCCATCCTTGTGGCATCTTGGAGCATGACCAAGTCTCCTGGAGCTAAAACTCGCTTCTTATGAAGCTTGTCAAAAGCCAACTTGCGGCGCCGAGCCATGGTCTCAATATGTTGAGCGCTAAGGCGCCGGGTCTCGCTCAACCCTTCAAGCATGAGGACTCGATCGTGGATAGAATCCGAAATGGGGAGTCTAGCCTCGATTGCTATGCGCAAGGATGGGATTTCGATTTCGATGGGTAAAACCGCCTCTATCCCATAGACCAGGGCAAACGGGGTTTGCTTTGTGGTGACCTTGAACGTGGTCCTATATGCCCACAAAGCGGCATTGAGTTTGATATCCCAATCCCGTTTGTTGTCATGGATAGTCTTCCTCAAAATCCTCACGATGGTTTGATTACATCGTTCGGCTAGGCCGTTGGTTTGAGGATGGTAAGGGGTGGTTTTACGGTGATCAATCCCGTAAGTCGTCGTAAGTTCCTCAATGAGGTCATTGAGGAAATGGGTGCCCCGGTCGCTAACCAAAACCCGTGGCACCCCGAACCGAGAAAAAACATTCTCAAACAAAAAGAGTGCCGTGGTTTTCTTATTTGCCACTTTGACCGCCTTGGCCTCTACCCATTTGGTCAAATAATCGACCGCGAGAATGATGTACGCCATTTGGCGTGATGACGTGGGGTGTACCGGGCCCACGTAGTCTATTCCCCACTTCTCAAAAGGAAGCAAGGGTAGCGAGGGTATTAAAGGGAACGCCATGTGGAGGTCATTCCGAGCAAACCGTTGGCATGCGTCACACTTGGTGGCGTGCCGGTGGGCGTCGGCGAACATGGTGGGCCAAAAGTACCCGGCTCTAAGGATTTTTTGGGCGGTGAGACGGCCCGAAAAATGCCCGCCGCAATTGTCATCGTGGCATGCCACAATTATGCGTGATGCCTCGGGCTCACTAACACACCGACGTAAGACCCCGTCAATGCCCCGCCGGTACAACCGGTTTGCTATAATAGCATAGTGGCGGCTATTGACACGGATCTTGCGCCGCTCATTGGCATCTAGGTGATCGGGAAGTTTTTGCGTACTCAAAAACTCCGCAATATAGGTGTCCCACGTGGGTGTCACCGTGATGGAGAAAAGGTTGGCATCGGGAAGTTCATCCTCGATGTCAACCATGCCCATTGCTTCGGACAACCGTGAGAGGTGGTCCGCTTGAAGATGCAAGCGGCCGGGTTTGTATTCCACGGTATAATCTAGCTCCTCTAGGAGCAAAACCCATCGTGCCACCCGACCGCTAAGGTCGGGTTTGTTAACCATGTAGCGTAACGCTAAATGATCAACAAAAAACACCACGGGATTCATGAGTAAGTAATGCCTAAATTTTTTGGCACTAAACACCATGGCCAAACATTCCCTTTCCGTGGTGGAATAATTCCTTTCCGCGGCGGTTAATTGGCGGCTAGCAAATGCCACGGGGCGGTCCTTGCCGTTAGGTCCGTGTGGTTGACACAATGTAGAACCCACGGCTACCGCCGATGCATCACAATACACATGAAATGGGATGTCCCAATTGGGGGGTACAAGGCATGGATAGGAGGTCAACTTGGTCTTGAGGGCATCAAAGCCTTCTTGACACTCCCGGGTCCACTCAAATTTGACCTCCTTCCTTGTGAGGTTGGTCAAGGGTATCGCGGCCGTGGCATAATCGGCCATGATGTCCCGATACCACCCAAAATGGCCAAGGGCACGTTGTACGCCTTTGACCGAAGTTGGGGGTTCAAGGTTGAGAATTACCTCAACCTTTTCGGGGTCCGGTTCCTTGCCGGCTTTGGAAACCACGTAGCCCAACAATACCCCTTTTTGTACCCCTAGGTACACCTTGGCGGGATTTAAGGAGAGGCGGTTTCGACGGCACCGCACAAAACACTCACGCAACATTGCGTAATGTTCTAATGCACTTGTTTGGGTGCTAAAATCGTCAATGAAAACCGACATAGACTTATGGAGGAGATCAAAAAAGATGGACGTCATGACTCTTTGGAATGCCGAGGGTGCGTTGCACAACCCGAAGGGCATGACCACATAGATAAACGTCCCCCACGGAGTTGTGAACGCGGTTTTGTGATAATCATCGGGATGGATGGATACTTGGTTATATCCCGAGTATCCATCTAGGAAGGTGTAGAGCTCATGCCCCGCCACCTCATTCAAGATTTGGTTCACAAATGGAAGGGGGAAGTGATCCTTTTGGGTGGCTTTGTTTAAACGACGATAGTCGATGCACACCCTTAACTTTCCGTTTTTCTTCTTCACAAGCACCATAGGGGACACCCAATCCGTGATTTCCACCGGTTTAATGAAACCCGCCTCCAAGAGCTTTTCCAACTCGGCTTTGACCACGAGTTGGAGGCGGGGGTTCATTCGGCGTTCCTTTTGCCGAACCGGTATGGATCCCGGAAGTAGGGGAATTGTATGTTGGGCAATCTCCGGTGGGATGCCCTTGAGGTCTTTATAAGACCAAGCAAAAATATCCCGGAATTCGAAGACAAGACTTTTGAACCGCTCAATTTCTTCCGGGGATAATTGAGCCCCCATTTTGATGGGGCGAGGCTCTTCGCCTTTTAGAGACACGTCCACATCTACGCAATCGTTGATTGGGACCGTGACCGGGTTGGTGGGGCCGTGATACCAATCACTTGGCACCGCGGGGTAAATAGGCAAATCGGAACCCACCTCCAAGTTAGTGGAGGTTTTGCGGAAATGAAGGGGAGGAGGGAGGATTTCTTCCTCTTCCATTAGCCCTTCAAAACCGAGGCTTTGGGTTCCGTCTATCTCAAGGTTGTAGACCACCTCATAGTCAACCTCATCAACCAAGGTTGTTACCCCGGGGTATAGGTTTACCGGTTCTTCCAAAACTCTCATGGTAGTGATGACATTCACCGATTGTAACATAGGGGTTTCAAGGTCCTCGGGATGATCCCGAAGCCATGTGGCAAATTCACCGTCATCCTCCCAATCATAAAGTCCCGGCCCAAGGTTTCTAATCGGGCCTAAATCGATGGGGTTGATTCCCGGGACCAACGCGGGGTGTATAAGGTCCACGTGTTCGCCATCGGTGGATGGCATGGTTTTAGGCACTTCTCCAAGTGTTCCTAAGGAGGTGGGTACCCGACACCCGATGGTCACCATTGATCGGTTTCCCGGCGGACCAAATTGCAACGTTGATTGATTGATGGACCAACGCTCGTCGGCGTTGGCCCTTCTCAACCAATCCCTCCCTAAAATGATGGGATAAGCGGCCTTACTAGTCTCAAGCTTCAATACATGGAAAGTCAATGGGTAGACTTCCCCTCCCGCTTCCATGTGGCAATTGGCGATTTCGCCAAGTGGCGTAATTGGACGTTGGTCCGCCACCTTGACAATGTAAGGGGAAGGGCCGGTAATGTCTAAGCCTAGCTTAACCATTGTGATGGAAGACATGACGTTGATGCCACTACCGTTGTCAACAACGGCGCCCGGGATGATTCTATCCAAAATAGAGACATCAATCTCGAAGGCACCGTCATCTACCAACGGGCTAGTGTACATTTTAGCGGCCATTACCACCTTCCGAGGTCTCCGGGGCATTGTCGCCCCTTCTTTGAACTCTTTCCTCAATGAGGGGGCTACCCGGATAAGTTGGGCTATGGATATATTAGCCCTAATGGTACAAAGATCCGTCCAAAGGTCATAATCCGCCGCCGGGTTGAACACCCGGGTACCCTGAGCCGGTGGCCCTAGGGGATCCCGGTGTCCGGACTCCGCCGTATCTATAAACCGATAGAGGTCCTCTACCTCATCATCAAGAGGCTCTAATTGGATACCCTCCATTGAGGGTTGGTCCAAAGGTAGGTCCGAGGAAAACTCATGCAATTGACTCCTCAAAAACTCCTTCACGGCCGGGATATCCGGTTCCTCGTCCGAGTCACTACCCTCTCGGGATATTGTATCAAGAGGTGGATTATTGGCCCTTTGTTGCCGTGTCATGACCGCCACATGGTGGTCAACCGGTTCCCCCACTACCATAGCAACCACGGTGTCCACCTCCTCATGTATGATTAAATGCATACTTTGATGTATAGGGGGGTGGGCCGCGTTTGGGATGACCCCCGCGGTCGAAGGACCACCGGGAGGTACAACGCTATTCCGGACGTCTTGGGAGACCATTGGGTTGGCGTATACCGCCGGCGGTGGAGCACTAGGGGGGACCGGTTGCATCCCCATGTAATATTGGACCGGGGGATTACTCGGTCCCGCACCTTGGCTTTGATCCGACGGTGGTGCAACATAACTAGTAGGAGCCATTGGATACCATGGAGACGGATATGTTTGTAAAAGGTACCCTTGTCCCGACTTATCATAGAAGAAACCTTGGTTGGGGGTTGAGGAGCTTGAAGCCCCCGGAACGGCTTCCGGCTTTGCCTTTTTTTGGCGGAAGCACCGCTCGGTGGGGTGGTTGTCCCCACAATTGTCACACACCACGCCGGTCTCCACCCAACACTTTCCCGGACCAATGGGGTGAAATCGCCCACATGTAGGGCACGGTGTCCCTTTTGGTAATGGTGGATTACCCCCGGTTGGTTTGGGCGGTGTAGGCCGGCTATGTGGTGGGACATACGGGCTTGGATTAGGTGGACTTGGGCAAAATCGGGGAGTATGACCAAATTGCCGGCAATTTGTGCACCAAAGGTTGGACGGGTGTACCCCGGTCTCACTTACCGGTGGTGGTGCATTCATGCTTTTAGCATTAATGGCCATGGTCAATTGGTCCCCTAGAGACTTGATGGTGTTCATCATATCCACCTTATAATCATCATTGGCCTTTTTAAACCGTTCCTCTAATTCCGCCAACCGGTCCACCTTAGGAGGTTCCGGTTGAGGATGCCATTGAAGTTGAGGAGCCGGTGGCCTTGAATCAAGGGGGTTGGGTTGAACATAACCGGGGGTATATGGTGCCATAGGCCTAGATGGCTCCCCCGGGTTTTGACCCTCCCTATGAGGAGGTTCGTAGTGAGTGGGGATAAATGAAGGAACCGGAGCCACCGATCGGGCCCACATTCGGGTATTCTCCTTCTCTATGCTCTCAACTCGGCGGGCAGCGGTTTGGGCATCACCCACCGTTCGGGGCATGGAGTTCAACACATCCCGGATTGTGGATTGTTTGTTGAATCCTTGGATGAAGTAATACCGGATGGTGTCATCGGTCAAGTGGTTGTCCACGAACCTTGTTACCACCGTATTAAACCGGCGTATATACTCCGTAATACCCTCGGTGGGACCCTGCCTTATCTCCGTGAGGGCCACCAAGGCATTTTGTTGCCCGGTCTCGGGCCTAAATTGCCTTAAAAAGGCCGTTTGTAAGGTCGGCCAATCCACAAACGTTCCGGGTGCGTGTGAGCGGTACCACTCATATGCCGCCCCCTCTAAGGTAGTGGAAAACCAAACCAACCAATATTCTTCTTCGGGAATGACATTGGTCACGAGGGTTTCAATATACCTCTCAATATGATTGGAGGGGTCCTCGTGAGCCATCCCGGAGAACTTCGGAAGGTGCATGGGCATGCCCCGCGGTGCTAACCCCACGGGCATCACTATTGGAAGCCCTCGTGGGGCCATCATTGCATCCGCCGGATCAGGGGCAACCGGGGGTATCGGGGCGCCCGGGTTGAATGGTTGTGCCATGAGAATAGGACCAACTGGGACCACCGGAATCGAGGGGTTTTCTACCTCTGGAGCCCCACCTTCCAATTCCTTAGGTTGAACTCCTACTACTTGACTAAATCTACCTTGCGTACCCTTGTGTGATGGAAATTCACGGTACGACCTTCCCGATCGGAGTGTTACCATTGGCGATTGCTCCTTTGGTCGTCATTGAGTATTGACTACCGGAGAAATTAGCGCCGATGTCACCCTTTCAATGGGGAATTCACCTAGGTAGAAGGGAACTTGGGGGGATAAACCACACTACTAACTAGTAGGTGGAAAACCCGATCTTTGTTGAACTTAAACCAATCGATCGGTTCCCTTAATGGTCGCGAAGTCAATTCTAAGTGTAACTCCCTAACTCGCTTAGGTAAATGAGATGACACGATAAAAGTAACCGGTAATGGGCACGGTAAAAATGACAATAGGTAATCCCTTGACCTTTGCTAAGAGTGCCCAAATAAGAAGGGAGGAGATCGGCAGCCTTGTACCCCTCCCGGCTATGGGCCGGATCTCCCCTAAGTCACCGTGCACGTACTGCCGAAGCGGGGGAAGGCCGAAGCCTTTAGCCCACGGTGCCCTCAGATTTGGTAAGCACGGAGGGAAAAGGTGATCGTTGATACCGGGTTGTGCACCCCGGCACCACGTCGGGCTTAAGCCACACACCCTTTTCCTTCCACTCGCACTCCTCCCATGGGCGAAGAGTGAAGGTAACGGATAGAATTGGTTCGTACCGTGCCAATGTCCCAAGTACCTCCTCGGTCCCACACTTCCCAAGTCCCCTAAATTCCTTAATGCCTAGTCTAATTGTTATGAATTAAGAGGCCTAGAAAACCCCGCAAGCTTACTAAGCTAGATTCGACCTAAATCAAGCAACCGGGACCTCTAAGGACTCTAAAAAGACCAAAGGAGAAACAAGGCAGCATACAAGGACTTCAATTTAGGCTTGGTAAATCTTAACACGAGTTTTTTACTACGATTGTAAACGAATGGTCCTCCGCCCCTTACCGTGATGGTGCACGTCTCGGGAGTGGTAACCACTCAAGAACCCCGTGCCGGTTCTTGAATGGGCGGCATCACCCGGTCCACTCCCAATTTACCGATTGGGCTTCCGGACCCACGAGAGGGTTACAAAGATTTTTAAATGATTAGGTGAAAACAACGGTTGGACCACAAAAGTCTCGATGGACGGGTGAAGGGCAACCTATGGGTTCAACCTGCAAAAACAAACTCTCAAAACCGTTGGGGCATCACTGCCAACGGTTTCGATTGCAAACGACAAAAATGGTCCCGCCGGTGATTAACCCGACCTCACCATATACAAAAACCTATGAAAAAATTAACTACTACACACGAATAGAAGTCACCCAACAACGGTGAACCTCTATTGTCGGTTGGAAAATTGCCAACCTAAACACAAGTGAATCCTCACCCGAATGGTGAGAACACTTCACTTTCGCCCCCGAGGGGGCTACGCCGGTGTCCCTTCCTACTAGGGTTGGGCACGAAGTGTTAAAAACACTCACCGGGCGCCTTGTGAGAGATGGCAGATTACTATAAATAGTAATTTGCCCTCAATCTCCCAAGACTACAAATAGGCAAGGGGGAGACCCCCCTTGACGCTCAATATTTGAGCGGTAACACAAGACCACCCCCAAAAACTCCCTTGGTACAAAAGAACCCAAAACGCCCACAATTTACAACACAAGTGGGTTAGGCCAAATGGCCAACAACCCCACTTCGTGTCCGGATCAGCCGGCTCACTAAGTTACCCCCCCCCCACAAAATTCAACAACAAAGATTACAAAAACCTCGTCCGGTCTTGGCTTCACAACCAACCCACGGTTACTTACATACCTCCAAAACAAATGCAAGCAAAAAAATACGACAATTGAATTTGGTTTTAAGGAAAACCGGTATTTTGTGTATGAGGTACAAAACCACAGATTACTATAATTAGTAATCTGCCCCTACCTTCATCAAACAAGTCTCCTTGTATCACTTCCCCAACTCCAAGTCTTCGTCCTTCACACCACACAATACTTTGACAAGGAGGTTAGAACCACTATGTCTAATCACCACATGCAAATCAATCGAAATTAAATCAATCACAAGTTCAAGCAAGCCCTTTTCAACCTAAGTACTAATTCACATTGAATATTGTTAATCCCAAGCTACAACAAATGAGGGAAAGACCCCAACCCCCACCAAGTCGTCAATCACCTAAGCAAAACACCAAAAATTGAGCAAGAATGGACCAAAAATTGAGCAAAAATTGACCAAAGATTGAGCAAGAAATCACAGCTTACTATTTATAGTAAGCTGGTCCTCTTTCTTCAATTCCAATACCTCACAAGAAGGCAAGTAAAAGCAATCAAAATAAAGAGCAAATGCATCCAACCTCCCGGCAAACGCACCAATTATGTGAGGTCAAATCCCGGTGTCCCGGTTTCTAACTCACAAGTGGGCCGTGGAGATGGGTGCACACAAGACAATCCTTCCAAGCAATGGACAATAACATTCATACAAGCATAAAATTCCTACTTTGAATCCAACATAGAAGTACCATCATTCAATCAACCCTCAATTTAATCCCTATAAATTGCAATTCCATGAGTGACTCAAGCCCAAAACCCATCAAAATTGATCCTAGGAAGCTACAATTGCATCCCTTGAGCCACTAGGGCCTTTGGGCTCAATTATGGGGTCAAATAGGACCTAAACTCAAGCAAAAGCCCCCAAAATGCATCAAACTAAACTACTACAGCACACCATTTAAGCTCAAAAATGGTAGATTCACTTGTAAATCTCCAATTCTTGGTTCCAAGGCAATCAAAACCTCTCCGCATGTTCATAACTCATTCCTACAATGCAAAATACACTTAAAACAAAATACTAGGGTTACCTAGGAGAAATTGGGCGGCGCTTCCGCTTGACCCAAAGACTTCCCAAATTAAACCCTAATTTCAGCAATTGAAAAAAACTTGAACCACAAAATACGAGTGGAATTTCGGCAGCGCTTCCGCACCGATTACAAATTCCCGAATTTTTAACCTATTTTTTTTATAAATTCAGCCCAAATTTGGGCAGCGCTTCCGCACTACCCTTTACACACGGGACACCCTACTTACACCTCTAACATTCCAGCAAGCTTATTCATTCAACTAGACAACCACCACACACACAAGATAACATGAATCACAAAAATCAACAAACAATCAATTTTTTTTTTTGGCAAGGAGATTGCCGCTTTTTAGAATGAAGTCCACAATTCTTACTATGTATAACTACACAATCTACCAACACAAGTGATGAATTAATCAAGCAAAAAAGGGGAAGGAAGGGCTCCCTCCTTAATGTCACCCTGTCCACCCTCCGTAATATCACGGGGGAGACAGGGCGATGGACCTTGGGTGCCGAACTACGCTGGAGGCCGCTGTTGCTGCGTCGGCAGAACCGAATGGTCGATGCTGGTCGCCCTCGTGGCTGGCCTTGACTCCTCCTGCTCGGCCCTGTCGCTCCGCCGTCTGCTCCCTTCGGCCGCGCCGGTGTCGGCCCTGACGAGCTCCTTCGCGTACCAACTTCGGCGCTGCCAAGTGCTGTTGGCCGGTCTTCACGTCGTCGTCGAAGCTCAATGAGTCGCCAGCGCGGTCCCTCCGCATGAGCTGCCGGTGCTGGCCAGTGCGTCGGCGTTGCCGTTGTCGGGGTGGGACTTCCGCTGTCCTGCCGATCGGGAGTCAGAAGCTGCGAAAGCTGCTTCCGAAGTTGGGCTGCTGCGTACGGTGACGGCTCCTCGCTCCGCCGATGCCGGACTGACGTCGCGCTGCTGACGCTGAGCGTCGTCCTCCCCGATCTGCTTCCGGTCGTAGTTCCGACTCCGCACCTCCGAGCTCGCGATCTTCAGAGCTGTCGGTGGCGCTGCCGCCGCTGACCGTCGTTCCGATGCTGTCGCCGGAGGATCGCCCTCCTTGCCTGCCGTTCGTCTGGTTGCGAGGCTGCCTCGTCGTTCCGATGCTGTCGCCGGAGGATCGCCCTCCTTGCCTGTACCGTCCCAGCGCTGCCGTTCGTCTGGTTGCGAGGCTGCCTCCTCAAACTGCTTCAACGATGTTGGTGCTCCTATCGCGTCCTCGCTCCTCCCGATCTCCTCTCAGAAAATCACACAACTTCTCTCCTGCCCTAGATCTAATGCCACGAACAAAAACACACCCAAAACTTGAATCTCCACGCAATCAAAAAACTCCAAAAATTGCACACACCCAAAAAACTAGCCTAACGGCCTCACTTCCAACTCCCTCCTCCCTGGCTGATCCAGGGAGGTTGAAGCAAAAAAGCTTCATCCGTCCAATTGGGCGGATTTCATCCGTCCAGTTGGACGGACTTTCATCCCTATTTTCTTCTAACTAATTAGGCAAGCTAAAGGCACCACCTTTCATATTAGGGGTTTTGTAGAAAGTAAGGGCGAAGTGGGGTAACCCGGGTCCTACTTGTGAACACATAATTGCTAAAACATACTAAAACTCGCCATTTAATATATTGGCAATTATCAAAAATACTAATTAGGTATAAATTAGAACAAGAACGGCCGCTTGTGCCAAAACCTCCTATGAGACCATGGGTATTCCGTGAATTCACGAAATGAGCTAAAAGGTTTAATTAAACCATGGAAACTTGATAATTACGCGCTAAACTTTGCGGGGAACGCATTCCCGCTAAAGTGAACCGTTTCGCGGGTTCACACTCCTCAAAAGCAGGCATGAGTGCCTTCCTTGCGGGTGCTTTGCCTTTCGCCTTGCTTCTCTCGAAGTCGTTCAGAGCACTCCAGATATGCATGCAGTACTGCTGGTAGGTCTGCACAAATTTCTTCGGAGAGCTCACATTCAGAATTCCACCCACGATGTGGTCCAGGAGCCCCGCCTCCGTCTTCCCGACCATGTAAGACTTGATGGTGTCGTGCGAGTATCGCACTTCATTCTGGGGAAAGACGATGGTGAAGACGTATCCACGAACGTTGGTCACCTTCAGCGTGATGAAAAGGTGTGACTCCTCATAGTTCACCGCGTAAATAAAAGTGTCGTTGCAGAATGGGAGATGGGCAAGATTAGTTCCAGACTGTTGAAACAGGTGGAAAATTCCTTTCTCCTTCGGGTACAAGGACCACGAAAGAATGGAGTTGGGCTTAGGAGTCCACAACATGCCGTAATTCTCCACGTCCGCGACAGCAGAGGCAAGTACATCTGTAGGCTCGACAACAAGGGGCTCCAGGTACCCTTCAATGGTACTAAAGTCAAACGGTACCTGATTTTAAAGAAGCAACAAGATGTGCGTTTAGCAGGCATCTACCTAAAAGATGTGCGCTTAGCAGGCATCTACCTAAAAGTGGTGTGTTAAGCTGGCACCTACCTAAAAGATGTGCGCTATGATGTCATCTACCGAACATCTACTAATAATGAATTTTAAAACAAACAATCAGAATTTTAAAACAAACCATTAAAGTATAAGAAAAATTCATACCTGATTGTCAAGAGGTTCATCCTGACTCCTAGAACGGATGTCCCTCTCTGCGGGAGCGGGAACAATTGTAGCAGTCTGCTTGGTGCGAGCCATGTCTGAAATTCAGCGCAATAACTGTAAGTTTAGAATGAAGCTAACCAAAGACCAAAGCGATATCAGGCGTGAACCTTACAGCTGTGCGTTTAAGAGGCCTCTACCTAAAAGATGTGCGTTTAGCAGGCAGCTACCTAAAATATGTTCGTTTAGCAGGCAGCTACATAGAACCGGTGTGTAGCAGGCACCTAGGTAAGAGATGAGCAATACTAAGGTACGCTTCAAATGCAGCTACTTAACAGCAGTGTGTAAAGGAAGAGCTACGAAAGAGCTGTAAAATAAGGGTGCAGCTACCGAAAAGAGTGCATTTAGCAGGGATCTACTTAAAAGCTGTCAGTTTAGCAAGCAGCTATCTAAAAGATGTGCAATTAGCAGGCAACTACCTAAAGATAAGCGTTAAGCAGGCACGTACATAAAAGATATTCGATAAGAATGTATGTACATAACATCTGTGCGTTTAGGAGGAAGTTACGTACGGGATGTGCGTTAAGGAGGCAACTACCAAAAAATGTGCATTTAGCAGGGTGCTACCTAAAAGCTGTTTGTTTAGGAAGCAGATACGTATAAACTGAGCGTTTAGAAATCAGCTACTTAAAAGCAGTGGATGAAGCAGGCAGCTACAAGAGAGCTGTGCGTTTAGAAGGCAGCTACCTAAATAGTGTGCATTTAGAAGGCAGAGACCTAAAAAGTGTGCAATTAGGAGGCAGCTACCTAAAAAGTGTGCAATTAGGAGGCAGCTACCAAAAAAATTGTGCAATTAGGAGGCAGCTACCTAAAAACTGTGCGTTTACGTGGCAGCTACCTAAAATCTGTGGGTTTAGTTGGCAGCTACCTAAAAAGTGTTCGGTTAGGAGGCAGCTACCTAAAAAGTGGGCGTTTAGGAGGCAGCTACTTAAAAAGTGTGCGTTTAGGAGGCAGCTACCTAAAAGCTGTGCGTTTAGCTCGTGAAAAGGTAGATACTAGAAATTTCCACCTAAAAGATGTGCGTTTAGCTCGTGAAATAGGAAATTTCTCATTTTGCAACCTAAATGCACACCCATCGACCTAAATGCACACCCATCGACCTAAATGCACAATGTTACTCTAGTTATGAAAAATTAATCGAGCGGAGATTCATGGAAAATGCAACATCAAATTCAAATGGAACTGCGTTAAAATTTCAATGCTGTATAGAAATTGCATACCTGAATAGAATTGAGCGAGCACAAAGAAGCGCTAGGGCAGTCCGAATGCGCAGATACCCTAGCCACAAATCAGCGTTAAAAATACAGAAAAACCTAATCAAAGCTGAATGTAAAAACCCCAGCTCAAGCGAAAATCCAAGATTGAAAAGATGAGAATAGCAACGCAAATAACCCACCAGCAGGACCGCGGAGAACGAGCGCGCGAACGAGCCTCCACCAAAAGCAGAAATAAAACAAACTGAAAGCAAATGCGGAGCTACAAACGGCGGCGCAAAATGCGGAGCTGCAAACGCGATAGCAAAAGGGAAGAGCTGTGGCAAAAGAAATGCGGCGATCGGCGCAGCAGGGAAGAGCTGCAAACGGCGGCGGAAAAGGGAAGAGCTGTGGGCAACGACCAAGATACACACGAAAGCGCAACAACAACTTGAGCGCAAGGATACAAAGGAAAGCGCAGCAACAACTTGAGCAAACGAGCGCAACGACCGACGAGAGCAATGCGAGTGAGAGTGTTGGCGGGGAGGCTTGGCGGGAGATGTCGGCGTCCGCGAAGGCTGCCCGACCACCAGGACGCGTGGCGGCTGCGCGGGCTGCCCCGCGGTCTTTCGGCGGCGCTTGGGCGTTGCCCGGGCTGCCCCGGCTGCCCCTCTCTGCCCGCTGCCCGTGGCGATGGGGCAACGCTGCCCTGGCTGCCCGCTGCCCGTCCGTGATAGGGCAGCGCTGCCCAGGGTGCCCAAGCTGCCCCGTGATGCCCGCTGCCCATACAATATTTAGATTGCGTAATTAAATTGCTGCACGTTTTTAATTCAAACACTCTAATCCACAATATCTATTTTTGCATGTCTTTTTTTGCACTTTCATTACTTACAAAATGTCTAAGCTTATTAATTTTCTAATTCTTAGAATATTCTCTATATCACTTTACTGCACTTTTTGTGATTTGTTTAACCCCAAAAAGTCCAATCAAGCGAATTATGATCGAACCTGAATTTGGAAGAGCAATAAGCAAATTATAAAAGTTACTTTTTATATATTTTGTTACATATTCAAAGTTTAATAAGTTCTAAACGCCATTCAATTTAGAAGACTATAATTGATTTGATAGATTGTTCCCAATTAGCCTTCTATCACAAACAGAACAAAGTTCTATTATTGTAAGAATATTTGACGTAAATATTATGAGTTCCCATCATTTACTTCTACTTTATTACTATTTTATCATTTAATATGTGATTTTAGTGGAAGATAATTGTTTCTAATTATTAACTACGAAAATTAAATTTATACCCGATTTGGTTATTAATCAAGTTTAGTTCGTGTTTTAAAATTTGCAAGTGCATACAATAAACTATGAATTCAAGGTATGCAATTAAGAGAAAACAACTCTTGTTTTTGGATTTCCAAGCCTGTGCTTTACCATTGCAAGCAATTCTGTGAAATTAAAACTAGTATTTCAATATTTAGTCTTTTCATGGTTTAATCTTAGGAGATTCTTAACAACTCATAATGAGAAGTTTTTTGATTCAAATGATTTTGCTTTTGGATTAGCAATAATGTTTAAACAACACTAAAAGTGAAGTCAGAATGTATGATACTTGAAAAGCTATATTTCCCTCATCCACCGTTAGAATTCAACTTAATATTTTTTTATGAACCTCAATTACTGTGTAGTCTAAGTGGTAGAAACTTAACCACTAACCGTCCTTAAAACCCTAAATGGGTTTTTGCAGTTTCGGGCAGCCTAGATGAAGGTGTTAAAGGTAATATTTTTTGCCTAAATTTTTACTGGATATTCCTTATATTCCAAAAACTATGTGGTAAAATTTGCAAAGCCAAATTCTAATTTTACAACCTTCATGTAGAAATTTTAGGGTTGAAGTCCAAAAAGGGCAGCTTAAATGTAGTCTTTTTTTGAAAAAAAAATTCAGAAGCATGTTCATAAACAAATCATTACTTGAGTTCCAAAGTGTCACAAGTCAAAAATTTTACCAATTTTACAAGGGCAGCCTTGAAAACTTCCAAAATCAATCTTCAAAATGCCCAAAAAACTTGGGAGACAAACTTTGAATGTTATGATCTCTCAAATGGTAAATATCCAACGGTCAATTTTTGGAACCCTATCTAAAAATAGTCTTAGGTACAAGATCTTACTATTGGAAATATTAAAGGACGAAAAAAAATAGGTTCACACCTCCGAGAGTGCAGAGAGGTAGAAAATTGCAGTTTTGAGTTTTTGAGCTCCAAAATCACACACGGACGGATAGGGGTTAAATAAGATCAAAAATGTTTTGAACATAATGCATTAAATTGATAGGTAAGAGTCAAATTTTGAGCTATATTTTTCTTGTAAAATGATCGGTAGTTTTTACCATTGCATGGCTTTTATTTCAGCAAAGAAATTGTTTGGATTTTTTTTTTGTTGAGTAAATGACTCGTAAAAATGAATAGGATCAACATTTTCTCGTTGGTGATTATTATAATGCGATATGTATATTAGTAGCAATTTTAACTCCAAGTGTATATAAATAATTTTGCAGTTAATTTTAAATATTAATATGTTATGATCTTACAAATTATAAGGCACCAAATTTTGATTCACACGATCTCCGATAAGTCTATTACAAGTTTGTACGATTGAAGTTCTAATAGGTTATAATGAATTTTATCTAAGACGATTTTTATGATAATGTGCTATTTTGCTAAAAATAGACTCAGCCGTTCAAAAGTTAACTTCAAAATATCAATTTAATGATCTCTATTTGATTTGCTATATTGTTCCGAATTACTTTTCAATCACAAACACAACAAGGCTTTATTTTATTGTAATATTTTGTTCTATTTCACGAAAATTATTAAGGTCTCACATTAATTACTCGTATTTTATTTTGATTTATTCATATAAGGACTGATTTTAGCCAATAATAAATATTTACAATTACTAACATTTTAGTTTAATTTTAAAAAATTTACACATCTTAATTAATTATAAACTAATGGGACTTAATTTAGAAACATTTTTCGATTACATACAATTCAGAATTTATGATTATTATAGAGTCTTTAAGACGGTTCAATATGATAATTATGTTTTTCATATTGTATGAAACGTGTGCGTTCTTGTTCTAACTTCTCGAGTTTTAATCACTTAAAATCTCTTCATTGCAAATAAATAATTACATATGATTGCGTTATTCGTTTATTTTTGTCAAAATAATATCATTTCTATATAGTCGTTATTAGCTGGAACACAACTTTCTTAGTTATTACTAATTTATTAATAATTGCACTTGTACTTCTTCTTTTTTTTTAATTTACTATTTTTCTTCTTTGCTTGTAATATAAATCAAATTATATAGTTCTTACAAAATAAGAGTAAAATAACTTATTTATGACATAAAAGTTTGAATATTTCAATCTTGCATTTCTCTCATATTCTAGTTAGTTAAATTGAATTCCAAAATTAATCAACATTTAGTCTATATCGAATATATTGGTCAGCATTGACAATTTTAATAGCTTTTAAACTAAAATAATACTGGTAAATTATTTCTTCTTTTTGTGAACAACTGTGTATAGCAAGCAAAAACATTGTGTAAGTAATGATAAATTCACAATTTAAAATGTAGGAAAGAAAATTGGTATTCTTTATCATCTTATATTTCAAAATTGCAATTTGCCTAGGCGTATTAGTTCACGAAGAAACACAATCTTAAACTTGGTGAAAAAAAACTTTATATTTTTTGATTTTACAGTATCTTATCATAGCTGTAGCAATGTTTTAACACTCTTCAACATGGAAGAAAGCAAAATATATAAGACTTATTGCAAACTTTTCGCATCAAATTGAAACTCAACACAAGTCGAGTGTCGTCTTTCACTTGCTCTAAAGAATGTAAGCAGCTGCTTTATACCATTGCTTTGTATCTTTGCTTTATACCATTGCTTAACAATTCCGCGTGAGACTTTGTTTGCTTAGATTTAGAACTCAACGAAAATCTATACTATTGCTATACAATTCAAAGAGAGTTAGCACCCACTCTACTGCAAGCCGAGTCGTCGCTGTAGGCAGCCTTGCGCTTAAAACGCTGAACACACTACGTTCTCAAGGCATTGCTAAGGATAAGAAGCGCATAACGAGGCTATGTCTATTTTACTTTGCAAGCGACATTCAAAACAAGCTGTATTTGTCATCTACATTGAAGTGTCGCGCTGGTAATGCTTAATGATATATTGTAGAATAATGTAAGATAGTCTTATTGAAACGTTTATTTATTTAAAAGTATAGTTTCAACAAATAATTTCAAAAGTATAATTTCAATCGGGGTATATAATTTTAACAATTTTTAAATTTAAGTATGAACTTCTCTTAAAAAAAGAAATGTTCAAAATTAAGCACATTACTTAAAATAAATTAAAATTATATTATATTGCTTAGAATACAACATAATGGTAAGTAAAGAGTTTTATATGTTTATGATTCATTATAGTTATTAAAACATAAACAATTTATGATCAAATAACTCGATTCAGTTAATAGATGTAATTCAATATAATGGTATTATTTACTAAATTTGAGAAATATTACATATTTGACTAAATATGAACAGTCCACAATTTACAATTAAAAACAAGAGTTGCAAAATATTTCTAGAATATAAGTTCTATGAAGATTTTCTTTAAAAATGTAAATTTTAAGGTCTTCGATAGTGATATCTCTTTATATTTTAAAATCGCTAAATAAGCTGAAAGTTCATATTTAGTTAAATGATGCATAAATGATGGTTAAGCTTGGGCCAAACTTAATGTATTCAAACGTTACATTTCGTTCAACTCAAGGTCAATTTTCATTAATTACATAATCTGAATATTCCCATTCTAACAAAGTACGTGTTTTAAGTTTAAGCTTAAATAACTTCAGTACTAAAAAATTTCATTTCCTTAATTAGTTTTCAGAAAATCTTATTCTTATGATTTCATAAGATCAAATAATTTAAGACATAAGCAAGATAAGTAAGATATGTGAGTGGTATTGAACTGCAATTAGATAAGTATATATTAACACAATATTAACTCGTATAATAAGTCGATCGTACAATACGAATGACATGTATATCCAGTTTAATACAAAATACATATTTATCTCAAAAATTGGTTGTTTCAAATTATGTTTACTTAGTTTGTTTATTATTTACATATGAAAATTTATTCTGTCATTAGTAAATGAATAATATAAATTTATCTTAAATTTAAGAATATTTGTAATTTGTTAAAATATATAAATTTTTTGTTCCTAAATTTATTTAAAGTAAAATACTTTTTTAAAAAAAAAAATTATAGTTGTTTTTACGTATAGTTTTAATGATTTTATAGAAAAATTTAGGATTAATTTCATACTTTATAAATGGTTGATGTATTTAAAATATACATTCAATTATTACTATTACCTTTTGTGAATAAATAAGATTTTTGTAAATAAAACATGTAAATGTTACATCTATAAAAAAATTATATGAATTGTTACGTAATAAGCTAAACTGTATATTAAAATTAACAATATTAGATAAATTCAATTACTTATTTTTTTATTTATTTAAAAGTTAAATGAATGATTTAATTCTCAAAAAGTTATAAATATATATTTTAAGCCTTTATACTTTATTTAAAACCTTAAAAATCGTTCTATCCTTAGATATAATATTTGTTACATCATTTTTGGTATCAACATAATACTAAATAATTTGCTTTTCAATTGTAGATATTAGTTTTATTATATTTAATGTAAGGTATACTAAAGTTAGTATTCAGTAAATAAGTATGAACTTATAACAAAATTCTTATTAAATTTGGTAAAGTAGTATAAGATTAATTAGGATTCAAACATTTTAAAAGTAGTATTCTAATTTTTGTATACATGTATTTTAAGCAAATTATTCTAATCCAAGTGTTTGGAAAATTACGTTCAAGAACCTACAAATACTAGTACTAATACTTTCTAACTGAGGTATTCTAGGAATAAAATTGTTGACTTTAGGGTTTAGGGTTTAGGGTTTAGAAAACCTTAAAACGTAAACTCTAAAGATTAGTAACTCGTAAAGTATATGTACTAATATTGGAATAATTTAGTTATTTTGAATGTGTTATTCTAAGATTCGAATTAGTAGATTGTGTTATTTTGAATTATTTTAATTCATCTATTTTGGGATTGATCCAAAGTGAATTATTTAGGACATCGTTAGAAAATGTAATAGAAAGAGTAATAAATTACTTATCAACCTATGTGTAAATCAGAACTTAATGCATGATTTTGAAATAAATAATTTAGTTGCATTACGGATTTGTTGTTTGATTTTTTATTTAAATTTGATTTTAAAAGTAATTTATTTTAATCACTGGAATTACGTCTTAATTTTGTAATTAAAGTCAATTTGAGACTTAAATTTATTTTATTATTGCATTTAATTGGGGCAGCGGGCACCCCGGGCAGCTGCCCTACGCCGCCACGTCGCGGAGGGCAGGCCGGGCAGCGGCCCCACTCCGCCATCAAGACGCAGGGCAGCCCGCCGCCCGTTGGCGCGACTTCCCGCCCGTTTTTCATTTGGAGTTTCCCGCCAGCCAGGGGCCCTAGCCGGCTCGCTCCGCCAGCCAGCCCCCAGTCAACGCTCCGAGCAAGCTGTCGAGCAAGCTGCCGAGCAAGCTGTCGAGCAAGCTCCGTTACCTGCGCTCCTCTGTAGCGCCCTGCTCCGCCGTGCTCCTTCGCAGCGCCCTGCTCCGCCAGCTACGCTCCTTCGCAGCGCCCTTCTCGCTTGACTCGCTCTTTCGCGCTCCGCTCCGCTCCCTTGACCCAGTATTTGCCCGCAGGCCATCTGCCACTTCTTGCGTCACTGCATTGCGCTCCGCGTCGTTGCTGCTGCCACTTATCGCGTTAATTCGTTTAGGGTGTGTTTGTGCGCTCTATCAGGTACGCCATTACGCAATTGCATCGTTATTTCATCTTGCTATTTGCGACCACTTCATTCGCAATTGCATTGTTATTTCATCTTGCTATTTGCGACCTCTCCGCGCGATTCATTCTACATCAGTACAAATACTAGAATCACAGTGTGCATTTAGGTCGATGCCTGTGCATTTAGGTCGATGCCTGTGCATTTAGGTCGATGCCTGTGCATTTAGGTCGATGCCTGTGCATTTAGGTCGATGCCTGTGCATTTACGTCGATGCCTGTGTATTTAGATCGATGCCAGTGCATTTAGGTCGATGCCTGTGCATTTAGGTCGCAAAAACAGGTATTTCGTATTTCACGAGCTAAACGCATGACTTTTAGGTCGTGACACGCTAAACGCATGACTTTTAGGTAGCGACTGCTAAACGCACTGACTTTTAGGTAATGACCGCTAAACGCACAGCTTTAGGTGTCAGCCTGCTAAACGCACAGATTTAGGTAGCAGCCTGCTAAACGGACAGATTTTGGTAGAAGCCTGCTAAACGCACAGATTTAGGTAGCAGCCTGCTAAACGCACAGATTTAGGTAGCAGCCTGCTAAACGCACAGATTTAGGTAGCTGCCTGTAAAACGCACAATTTTTAGGTCGCTACCCGCTAAGCGTATACGTCGATGCCTGATGAACGCAGTGTTTGAGTCGCTACTTGATAACCTTACAATAGTTAGGTCTCTCCCATCTAACGCAGTTTTAGGTCAATGTCTGCTAAACGCAGTGTGTTTAGGTCGCTGTCTGCTAAACGCACATTGTTTAGGTCGCTGTCTGCTAAGCGCACATTGTTTAGGTCGCTGTCTGCTAAACGCACATTGTTTAGGTCGCTGTCTGCTAAACGCACATTGTTTAGGTCGCTGTCTGCTAAACGTAATTGTTTAGGTCGCTGTCTGCTAAATATACATTGTTTAGGTCTGTGTTCTAAACGCACATTGTTTAGGTCGCTGTCTGCTAAACGCACATTGTTTAGGTCGCTCTCTGTTAATCGCACATTGTTCAGGCCGTTGTGTGCTAATCGCAGTCTGGGTCAATGTCAACTAAACGCAGTGTGTTTAGGTCGCTACCTGCTTAATGCACAGATATTAGGCCGGTGCCTTGTATATTCACGGTGTGTATTTCGATGCCTATTTAACTTAGTGTTAAGGTCTCTGCCTGGTAAGCACACTGTGTATATCGATGCCTGTTAAACTTAGATTGTGTATCTTTTAGTGTTTAGGTAGCTGCCTGCTAAACGCACTATTCATGTCACCTCCAACCGATCGCAGTGTTCAGGTCGCTCCCTTTTAACGATCAGTGCTTTGGTCTCTGTCTGCTACACAATCTGTGATTAGGTCCCTGCCTCCTAAGCTCACTATTTAGGTCTCTGCCTGTATATTTCAGTGTTTAGGTGGCTGCTTCCTAAACGCACGGTTGTAAGAACTCTCGGAACTGAATGTAGTGTTTAGGTCGCTGTTTGCTAAACTTATAGTGTTTAGGTCGCTGCCTGCTAAACATGCATTTTCAGGTAGATCCCATGTACAGGCAGTGGTTAGGTCGCTGTCTGCTTAACTCAGTGTTTAGGTCGATCCCAAATAGATGCAGTGGATAGGTCGCTGTCTGCGTAATGCAGTGTATAGATCGCTGCTTGGTAAACGCGATCTGTTTAGGTCGATGCCTCCTAAACGCACAGTATTTGTTTTAGTTATTGTTTCGAGCTACGTCCACAGTCTTAAGGTTTAGATTGTTCCTATTTGATGTCAAATGATAATTTATAAACTAGTATATTACGTAGGAATTTTAGTCCAGTCGAGCTTAATACTAATTCCATAGGTTTTTCTCAGCATGTTCTGAGGTTCCTTGTTTGCGTGTTCATTTCCACTAATGGTTATTTGAATCGTTTGTAATGCTCTATAGATTATTCACGGAGCTATAATCAGGGTGTGATCGCTCTACATGGCGAGTAGTGCGTCCGATGACGACTGGGACAGTCGAGGTCTTTCTTCAGAGGTATTATAATCTTCACGGCTTTGTTTACATCAACGTCTATGGTGGTTCCTTGTTTAACAGAATTGTTTTTTGGTTATTAGGATTTGGAAGATGTTGAGCTCGTTCTGCCGGATCGATTGAAGGATTGCCCTGGACTCCCGAGATGCAAATGGATAACCAAATTTGTGACACTATTGAATCCTGGAGGGGCCATTGTTGCAGAGGGTATTTGTCAAAGTGTGGGGTCTGATTGTGTACTGGGCTCCGATGACGAGCCTTTGCGAGATGATCAAGTAGTTGTTCAGATCGTAAAGTGCTTGGATTTAGAGTTTCTGCCTCCTGATACAATATTTCAGTCATTAAAATGGGATCTCAGCCACGCCATTCACGACGGTTGGTCTTTACTTGATCATTTGCATCGGGAGCAATACAATATTGCGGTTTATGCTCGTGATCAACCGAAGAGGAAAGGAGTTCGTCCGTATACTTTGGGAGAAAGACATCCAAAGATCCACAGAACTAGGAGGGAAGAGCAACTATTGACCGTAGAGTCTGTCAATTTGGTTGCTAGTATGAAGTGTTGCAGTAAAAATTGCTGTCAGCCATTTCCTCGCCAAAAGATTCTGACCTTGAGAAAGCAGATGTACGAGTCCTCAGATTTTAAGTTCAAGGCGCACTTTAAGATTGATGTACATCATCGATTTCATAAAACTGCTGACGGAAGTATAATGGTTACGACGGAAGGTATTGATATTTGTGCTCGAGCTTGGCAGAATATTGTCGGATGCCATGTATTCACTTTATCTTCCCTTATACATTTATTGGTGTAAAACCCGTGTTCAGGTGACTCGTGTATCGTTCCAGGGATTCTGTGAAGTGACCAAGACAAGTAGTGCTAAAACAACCAAACCCACAAACGTTTCTAGTCCCAACTTATGTTTTAACCTTGCAGGGCAAGGGTATCCCTTTGCAAGAGGGGATGCACAAAGACTCTTTCCCTTATGTTTATCGTGGCGGAAACTTCCACACTTAGACTCTACACACACACACACATACTAAGGCACACATTACGTCCTCACAACTAATCCGTCCTATCCGTCCGAACTAGCAGGTCACGCAAGCCGTCCTGGTTACCCTATCACCCTTACTACAATGACGGACTCCAAGAGCTCCGAATCCGGCTAGAAGACGTCTACACGTATTCTGGTCACGTACTGCGCTTGATCCGTCCTCTGAGACTACAGAGGAACCCAAGTCTGTGGCAGCTGGAGGTCGGATTGGAATCCGGCCTCACACACTCTACCCTGCACCCTCCTGCACCGTAAGTGTTTACCACGGCAGCAGCCTCTCCCGCACACCTAGACCAGTTCAAGACACAAGGCACTCAAGAATACGCCCAACCCGACTTCAATTCCACAGAAACGATCTAACAAAGAATCCGGATTCCTAACTCCCAACTCACAACACACAAGGTAGATCCGGCTTTCCAAGCACTCAACTGAAAAGGAGACAGGGAAATGATCACACCGAGTATGCGCATAATAAGGTTCGATTAACACTCAAGCAAGGAATGTTTTAGGTGGCCAAACTTCCACCTATAAGTACTTCTAAGTCAACGACTTAGAACCCTAACTGGATTGCGGCGCCGACCTAACAGGCCTACTCCTCAAAAAGCGGCACGCATTCCCAAAAAGAAAACACTATACTGGCCTAGGACGGATACCAATCCGACCTCCTAACCCTGGCCGTCCTTTGACTGCCGGCCTCTAAGACGTCCTACTTCTTCCTTCGCGAACTAACTCCGTGCTTCGGCCGCTTTAGTGGTGTCGCTGCGATACGTCCTGCCTTTACTCTCTTGCCCGTGTCGGTGATCACGTACTCGTCCTCGCTGGAGTCAGTCTCGTCCCCGCTCTTCAACTCTTCCTCTTCGGAATGCTCGAGGCCGATGTCGTGAAGCTTCTGCGCCCCGGGAGACTTCTCGTATTCCTCGGCCGTAAGCTTTCTCTTCGCGGTGCGCGTATTCTTGGCCGGTGAGTCTGCTGGGGCGGGTGCATCCGACTCCGTCTTCACCTTCGCCTTGCCCTTCGTGTTGGTCGGACTGGAGGGCCCAGCATCCGTCCTCGCTGGATCCGGCCGGGGTCTTGGCCGGAGTAGAAGTGAAGGCCGGCATCACCTCCTTCTTCATCTGCTCCCCGGACGGCGTCGAGTAGTATCTTGACCTCGGCGTTGCTCTTCTCTACTTTCGTGGCGTACGTCTTCGCCGCCAAGAGGAATTTCTTGAAGGTCTCCGCCTTGAAAACCTCCGACTCGGATTCCGGCCTCGAACAGGTTCGCCCTCCGCAAAGACTTCGGCCGGAACCTCGCAGATTTCCACGAGCTTTACGACCGCTCGTTTGCCGTGATTACGGCCTCGCCTTCCGACCCGGAGTTCCTCCTCCCTTCTCCCGACCGTCTCGCGAAGACGTCTATTCTCCAGAATTAGCTTGGTCACTTGCTTCTCCGTCCGTCGCCGAATCGCTCCTCGTCCGGTTTGGAGTCCCACTTCTGTTTGACCTCCAGCAACGTCTTTACTCCAAATTCTTGGCATAGCTTCGCCAGCATTTCTTGGTAGAGGAAGTACTGGCACCTGGCTTCCGTGAAGTGGTGCCATGCTCGCCTCATGGGATCCGGGTGATTGGCGGACGGACTGAGAGGTGGGGGAAGTCGGGGGTCGTTCGGATTCATGGGGTTCTCCCAATCGGCCGTAACTTCCCCTTCATCCACCGGCCTCGAGGGTTGTCCCCTCTCAGTCTGAGTTCCGGCCTCGGTCGGGTTCGTGGGAGGGGACGGGGACGGAAGGATGATTACCTCTGGACGCGTCCGCTGTGGGGTTGCCTCCGGAGCCGGCTCCTCTGGTGCGTCGGGTGGAACGTCCCCTTCAACTGATCCGACCTCGTCGTCCTCCTCTTCCGAGTATACGGCCTGGCTATCCGTACTCTCCTCTGACTCGAACACGCCGTTGTTTTGCGACGACAGCGCGATCTCATAATTCGACTCCTCCTCATCCGTCAGCACCTCCTCCTTAGCATACGGTGGTAAAGAAAAGGAGTAATAGGGCTAGGACGGGTTTTACCTACGTTTTCCGCAAGCCGGGCGACTAAGTCGCGGATGATCATCCCCCAGTCCGTCTCCCGTTCGCCGCGCAAGGAGCCCAGGACGGTGTTGGCCAGCCGTACGGTGATCCGGTGCGGCTTCTCTCCGTGAATAATCGGCGCCAAAAACTTGATGACGGCGCGCTCCCTCGGATTCCTGCAATCCTCGATCGAGTAGCCATTGTGCTTGTGTGGATCCCCGTGGAACGCCTTCTTCGCCCACTTGTGTTTCCGGCCGCACAACCCTACCCCGTTGTTTACGGTCAGGCCGTAAACAGCTCTCCAGTGCTCGGCCGTCCAGGAATCCGGCTTCCCTCTAACCGTCCCCTCGAACTGGTTTGGCGCTCCGACCTTGATCTCGCGAACCATCTCCGCGTCGCGCAATCCCCAGGGCGTATCCAGCAGGCCGGCTAACCCCATCCTCTCGAGGTCTTCCGTCAAGGACTTCTTCTCATTCTCCTCGATCGGAATACACGGCGATACGAGCTTGATGGAAATCTTCGGCTCCTCTTGCTCCTGAGCGGAAGCGGACGCCGTTCCTGCCATCGGAAAGAAGTGTGCAAGGAAATAGAGAGTCGTCGGGCTGAGGTCGGCCAGTGGGCCGGATCACAGCTAAGGACGGAAAGCAGAAAGACGGAGGGGAGGAGCGCAAGACGACAAAGGGCGCAGAAAACGAGGAGGCAGGTGACGACAAGGGCGGACGGGTTGCCTTATATCGAGGGGGCCGGAGTTAAGTCCGACCATCATGACATGGTCCGCCGCCATAATTGTCCTCCCCGTACGGAGTCGCCTTCTAGATTTCTCGCCATTATTAAATTCTTCGCCACTCCGTCCTTCACCTGCCATCATAACTCCTAATCCGTCCTCTGACAGCACGTCCTAGCCGTACGGGGACAGAGTACGGATTGGCAAATCCGTCCTACTTAACATAAACTAGAGTTTAACTAATTCCTTTATTTGTAAAAACGTAATTGCCTTATAGTATACGGCTTAGCAAATACATAGGTCGGATTCTAGACACTATACTTATTCTTAATGCGCATTAGAACATAATGGCCAAAAATCGAATAAAACGGGGTCCGACAAATATTACTGGAGTTCCTCCTGCAACGTTTTACAGGAAGAAAGCAGAGGCGGCTGCTGGTCTACGGGCTCGGCATCACGGGAATGTTGGCTCGAAGAAACCACGACTTCATGTGAAGCAAGTTGCTGCAACACTGAAAGTGTTAATCGACAACGCAGCTGATCATATGCCGCACAAAGCAAAGATGCTGAGTAATGGACTCAAAGTAGTTTCACGGTCATTGCCTTCGTCCTTCAAATGGAAAGATACGATCCCAGATATCAATCTCATCAACGAGAGGTTGGGGCTGAAATTTATCGCGCAAAGTACTCTCAGCAAGATTAGGCGAACTATATTCTCCGAGTATTCGAAGAAAGCACCCGGAGACAATTTTGCGCGATGTGCAACGTGTGATAAACTCGAGACCATGATCAAGTCCATGGTGCCAGATTCAAGTGAAGAGAACATGTGGATCAAAAAGCTTAAACTGCACTTGGACCATCAACGAACACATCGTGAGTATTATTATACAAACCGCTCTTTATCTATTCAGAGACCCAAAGATGTTCTTTGCATTATCCACGACAAAATGGATCATGCAAAAACGGCTTGTCCTTTGTTCTCTCACAAAACAAAAACAAATGATGCACTTATGAAACTTCCTATTGCTGTGACGGGAATGATTGCTCACGGGCATTGCGATGTTCGTTATGCTCACTATGGACTTGACATTTATCCGAGTGATTGCAATCACACTGTTGGATCTATTTTGAAGCTTCTGCGGGATTTAGAAGGAGTTCCGATATCACATTCGAAATCATTGTTTGCTGGATCTGGAACGCATCCCTTATTTGAGGCATTGCTTGTCGGAAAAGATGCTTGTTTGAACTCTCTTTTGCCTGAGAGTAAGTCATCAGGAGCTACGGAACCCCTTCCTCCAGTTTTACATGTGCAACTTGACAACGCCGCCTCCGATAACAAAAATCGGTTCATGTTTTGCTTTTGGTCCCTTCTGGTACATATGGGCGTTTTCCGTGAAATTTACTTCAATTTTCTCTTAGTTGGACATACTCATGAAGATATTGACGCTCTGTTTGGACGTTGGAGTATGATTTTAAAGGAGGATGACTATTTGACGATTCCTCTTTTGATGAAATCGTTCATGGATGCTGAGGCACTCCAAGTTATTCCGCATTTGATTGAGGAGATTCCCGATTTTAAAGGATATATCAAGGATTTCATTGCTTCTAAAGATGAAGTTCTTGTTGGTCATTCGGAAGGGCAGCAATTTAAATTTTTCAAACATGACAACGGGTGGCCCATGATGAAGTACAAGATGTTATGTTCTGACAATGAGTGGCTTCCATCGACCAGTGAAGGAATCAAATTGTGGAAAGAGAATTCAATTACTGGTATGCCTCTATTGCCTACAGGAGAAATGAAGCCTCTTGCGTCAATTCCTATGAAGAATCTCGATGAGATTGTGAAAGGTATATCAGGTTTCATTAAGTTGTGGGAAACTTCATGTGCCCAAGACTTGTCACGAGAGTTTCGTCGGCGTCATGATTCCGTTTTACGATACTGGCGTGCAGTCAATGATTTATTGTTGGCGCCTATGGAGGTTTCTTCTACTCTGAAGAATGGATGTTGGCCTTTGTCTCGAGTACCGTTGATTCGAGAATATCTGAACACTGGCGAATTACGCGAGGAATATGGGCAGGACCCCCATTTTATTGGCCGATTGTGTGATAAACCAAGAGAGTCATTTCGCGTTGGTCGAGATGTTTATGCTGGCTACTTCTTGGCTTTACGTCCTTCAGATGGAGATGCTCGACCTTTTTGGATTGCAAGGGCTTTGACTGATTTCGATGTAGATCGCAACAATCCAGGATGTATTCAAATTCAATTTTTTAAACCTTTTAGCAAGCGCACTCTTGTTCAAGATACCTATGTCGGCTGGGACACACAAAAGAATTTTAAGTGGGTTTTTGATGACAGCCATGACCCGGTTTGGCTTTATGCTGGTGCTATTTTTACAGCATGGAAATCGAGTGCCAAAGCTGGATCTGTACGTCCAACAATCTCAATATCTGAGCAACAGGTAACTATTATCAAACAAAGTATTCTGCGTTTTGAGGTTGAGGATGAATAGAATTGTTTCATCACTCAAGACATTGGTATTTAGGTCACTTCGACCTAAATAGTCAATCGAGGCTTTAACTATTATGGAGGACAGAGCGGATAAGAGCAACAAAGTTTCCTAGGTTTTGAGGTGGAGGAGGAATTAGCATTTTCATCACTGAGGACATTGGTATTTAGGTGATGTCGACCTAAATAGTCAATCGCGGCTTTAGCTATTATGGAGGACAGAGTAGATAAGAGCAACAAAGTATTCTGGGTTTTGAGGTGGAGGAGGAATATGCATTTTGATCACTGAAGACATTGGTATTTAGGTCACATCGACCTAAATAGTCAATCGCGGATTTAGCTATTATGGAGGACAAAGTGGGCAAGATCTCGCCCATAATTTTTTCACGAATTGGATTTATGCTCAATAACGTTGAAGTTGTTTAGAGCTTTTTCGTTCTAGGCAGAATCAGATAAGTAGATTGGTGTATTTTTTTTGTAGTAGTACTGTATTGTAACTGTTATTATTAATAGAATCGTGTCTTTAGAATTATATGTAATATTTGATATTGTGATCATTACTCATTTTAATGTGTTTTTCGTTCTGATGTGCTATTCTTTTTAAATTGGATATGGAATGTGATTTGACCACTTCAAATATATGTTCTCAATAGTTGAGTTTCTTGTTTTAATGGGATGTTTTTCTTACATTAGAGAGTTTTGAGTTTCTTATTTTGCACTTTAGGTCGAGCTGAAGTCCTTTTTGTGGGATTTAGGTCGATGATAATAGAAATATTCTCACTTTAACAAAATATATTATTTGATGATAACTTGAATATTCCCATTTTATTGAATTACGTGTTATTTGAATTAATGCGGTTCTAGTGAGCTATTACGATTCCAGTTTAGAGTTTCTTGTTGGTAGCAAATCCTAATTATACAACAACGTACATACTATCCCCAAGGGACTTTTAAGGGTTAAGTGAGGAAAATTTGAGAATCTTTCCAATATTGGTGCTCCCTTAAGTTTTGCCTACTATTCCTCAAATCTCTTTTGTTCTCCTAAATGTTTAGGGTGTAAGCACACTAGGGTGGGTGCACTCTCCGCCAAAAAATAATACTCTCCAAGTACTGAAAGTCAAAGCTTTGTTTTTGGGGTTTAGGGGGAGGTACATCGAGTCCTTTGTATGTCAGTATCATCATTGCAGCCTGGACGTACTCGGCAGTAGGGTGGGTCCCTTCTCGACAGTAGGGTGGGTCCCTTTTCTATATCAGCCCTGCTGGATTGCTGTCAGCTGTTGGATTTATGCGATGGCTTGAAATTGGCGGCTATGAGCCCGATGGTGACCGGTGATCACCGGTTACCTCCAGCGGCGACCGGTGATCACCGGTCACCATCGTCTCTCTCTTTTCTGTTGCGCCTCAGCGTGGACGGACTCGGCAGTAGGGTGGGTCCCTACTGTATTTATCAACCCTGTTGGATTTACCTGTCCCTGCTGTCAGCTGTTTGATTCATGTCAGCTTTTGGATTTGGCGGCTGTGATCCCGGTGGTGACCGGTGATCACCGGTTACCTCCAATGGCGACCGGTGATCACCGGTCACCATCTTCTCTCTCCTTTCCGTTGCGCCTCAGCAGAGCCGTCCCGCCATTTCGCGAGTTTGTAGTTTTTGAGCTGTTTTTTGAACTTCCGTGCTTGCGCGTTGTCACGTCGATGCTGTATTGTCATTGATGGCTGGAGGGAAGTAACAGGTGCCGCGACTAGGGTATTGAGCTGTGGACATTAGGTAGCCGCGAGAGTTCTTGTTGAGAGTGTTTCTGTGAGGTTTTAGTGCGAGGAATGTGAACATTTGCAATGAGAATGAGCTGGTATTGTAGGTAGTGAGAATAGTTGATTGAGAGGCTATTTTGAGTAATCGAGTAGGGTTTCTAGTGAGAGGCGTTTAGAAACCGTGAGGGTTAGGAGCGGCGTAGAAGCTGTGAGCATAGTTTCGTGTGCATGGCCTAAAGCGTGGGCGAGTAGCTGGTTAGGAAAAGGCGCGTTTTTAGTTTTTTTTCGGGGTTTGGGGTGGGTGCAGGTTTAGGGAATGCCAGTGATGAAGCGCTCGGAGAAGAACCTGCCGGAGAACGACCGGAAGGTCGTAGAAGCGAAGAAGGCGGCGGCGGAGGCCAAGAAAGCAGTTTCAGATTCGAAGAAGGCCGCGGAGGCGAAGAAAGTTGTTGGCGAGAAGAAGGCAGCGGAGTTTAGGGCCGCGGTTTTGAAGAAGGCGCATGCCTCGAAGAAAGCCGGGTCATCGAAGGATGATTCTTTGAGCAAGGGGGGGCCGTCGCCTTCGAAGGAAGCTGCTGTCTCCTGCGCTCCGTCTTCGGGTATCGAAGAGGAGGAAGATGAAGATCATCTCGACAATGATCTCGACCTCGATGATGACGGCTTGGACGTCGACGCCCAGCTCGCGAAGATGCGGAAGGAGCCTCCTGCGCTTTTCTCTGAAGATTTCAAGAAGCTCGGTCTCGATGAGGGCGAAATCAACGCTCATCGCCTCACCGAGAAGGACGTGCCTGATGAGAAGGTGTGTCAGATATTTGGAAAAAGGTGGGGGCACAGAGGGCGTGCTGGCTGGAAGTGGCAGGGTTGCAAGAAGCGGGACGTGCTTACGCGCGTGAGGGATATCCATTGGCGGATTTACCAGCACTCGCAGAATTCCATGCCGTCGTTTTTGAAGGTTCAGTTTGCGAGGGGCATCACGCAAAAGGTGGCTTTCGGCGTGGGGTCGATTGATTGGTGCGCGTTTGCTTAAGAAACAAACGAGACGCAGCGGAGGGCAGTGAGGCTTCAAAGGGAGAAGCTCCTGTATGCCAAAACGTTTGGTCTCCCTCCTACGAAGGTGACCTGGAAGCGGCTGAAGAAGGAGAAGGTGGACATACCGAAGACGCTGGGCTTGGAGACGCCAGGGACTTCGAAGAAGGTGAGCGTTGCGTTCACTTCTTGTTTCCATTGTCTGTTGCTGTTCAATTTTTAGGGTTTATTAACCGAGAACTGCCACCTTCTTTGATGGGTTTCTTTGATGGGATTTTGAGCAGGATGTGTCTGAGGTTTGTGCATTCCGAATACCAAACAGACAAGAGGTGGACACAGTGCTTAAGATTGCTGAGCGAGTAGAAAGGATTGAGAGTCTCATCAAGTTGTTGGGAGCTGAAATTATTGTAAGCAGAAACGGGAGGCAGGCTGCGTCATTTGCTCGGGACAACGCTCGGAAGGAAGTGGAGGGGTACGAGAAATCCCTCGACCTCTGCAACGACCAGTTGGCGTTCCTCAAGGCCAGTACAGATAATGAGGAAGAGACTCGGCTTTGGTGTGCCGAACAGATGAAGACCAACAACATGTGCAAGTTGTCGAAGGCGCAAGAGGAGCTAAACGCGAAGGAGGCTGAGTTCGTGGCCGTAGATTCCCGGATGCGCTTACAGCAGAAGCAGTTAGCCATCTTCACCGACAAAGCTGCGGTGCTGAAGTTTGGTGGCCGACCGTCAGCCATGCATCCCTGGCCTGGAGTTTATCCCTCTAAGTCAGCCCTTGTTAGTGAGGAAGGGGAAGATCACACTAAGTACATTGCAATCACAGTTTGTAGTTTGTGTGAATTCCCCTTCCCTAATTACGATATTATCGTAGCTAGTTGTCTCCACCTCTACCACCCGTGGTGTGCTCTTGCTACATTTGGGAAAGGGGGAGGTTGTGTCCAGTATAAGTGTTTCCACGGTTGTGATTATGCATGGCTGCAGAGTTTTGGGTGGCCGATTGATTCTGCTGAGGCAAAGGAGTACCAAGACTTGGAGGAAGGGCGTTGGTTGCAGGACCGAGAAGACCTCACTCTTAGCGCGGGAGAAAGAAGGAAGGTACCAGATTCAAGTATGTAGCTGTCTCTTCCACTAATGTGTACACGAAGTATACATGTAGTTCAGTTTGTGTGATTGGCTTCAGGAGTACTGTCGGTTAGGGTGTGTGTGTCCTTAATGTCGGTTAGGGTGTGTGTGTGTCCTTAATACTCTAAGCTGATCCGTCAACTGAATCCAACTCTGCTTTTGTACTACAGTTACACTTCATGTAACCTCAATGAGTCCTTGATGGTTGTCATTGTACACCTTTTTTGACTGTTGTAGTACTTGAGGTGATAGGTGTTTGTAATATGGTAATCCTGGGTCTGATGAGTGTACTACTCTTTCTTTGAATTGTAGTCTTTGAGTATATAAAGTTTACAGGTGTGTACTCTTTATACTTGGGTAATGTACTTTGCGTTGTCGTGCCACTACTTTAGCTACATATGGCCACCGTCCAGAGTACATAATGCAGTATCAGGTGATAATTGTGATAGTTTATGTACAATATGGAGTGCTTTTCAATACGACCCGCACTACCACGATGAGCCGTTTTCTCTTCTCTTACTTAGTAGTACTTTAGTTCTTGCACATTGTACTAACTTCTTCACTAATGAGGGGTACCATGTTCAGGTGTTTTGCTCGTAGAGGAGGATGATAATTCGAGCCCCAGCAGCAAGGGCGGTAACGAGAAGGAAGCATCACATGATGAGGACGCCAGTTCTTCGGACAAAGAGGACAACCTCAACGTGGGCTCAGCTAGCAAAGACAACGCCAGGAGGGACTCCGATGCATCGGAAGATCCAAGCACGCTTATCAAGGAAGCGGAAACGAGGAAGTCTTTATCCCCTGCTGACGTTGGGCCAAGTGATGGGGCTATCGAGAAGGGGAAGAAACCAATGGCCGCGCCAGTGCGGCCGAGACAGCTTGCAGCACCGGCTACTACAGCGAAGCGTCAGATGGAGAAACCTACAAAGTTCCTCACCACGAAGAAGCAGAAGGTTGCAGACGGCAGGCCTTCCCCTTACGGAGGTAATACGTTAGTGTTCTGATTATGTGGATGCCATTCGGGAGAAACTTTGCATTAACACGATTGGCGTTCTCATTTTGCAGGGTTGCTGAAGGGTATACCTCAGACTGATTCCCAATCTAATGAAGACACGGCCTCTTCTAAAAGGGATGACGAATCGGGGGACGAAGAGGAAGACGACGACGGTGGCAATTCTCCCGATGCACCATCCTCACCGCACGCGTCCTCACAGCCCGTGCTTGCAGGAAACTTGAACGTGTTATCCCACGTCCACGTAGCTAGGAAGGCTGAGGCAGGTAGGCCGTTGGCTTCGGAGGGGACATCAGATGGAGAAGGCTCCGAGGACGACAAAGAATCTAAGGATGTCGCGGCCCTAATTACTCCCAACTCTTTTTCTTCAAGTAAGCCTTACTTGGTAGCGGAATCACGACTTACTTTGTTGGTAGCAACCGGCCACAACTTAGCTAACACTGCACATGCCAAGTACACACAATGTTAGCACTCTTTCTAGTCAAGGTGTCCAACCCACCTTGACTCCCCCAACTCATTACCCGGAACCCGTAAACCGGAACTCCCACAAAACACATGGGCATGCCACTTGGTGGCACGGGGCGGCCTTCCACACATGTCCAAGCTCCCAAGGGTGGCACTACTCACCCCCGGAGCTAACCGCCCTTGCATATTGTCCAACTCCCCACTAGTCCCCTTCCATTCATGTCTACACTCTCCATTTGGGACATTACCGGAAACCGGCACTACTTTTCACGGGGACTAGTTTGGAGCGCGACACTTTTCCAACCCAATGTTTCGGGATGTACACCACAAGCATCCCATAGTGCCCAAGGTGCGGGAGTGAGGCTCCATCCCAAGCCTCACCCCTTAGAGCCACCCCGGCTCTCCTCGGCACCATGTGGAAGTGAGGAGGGAGACCACTCCTCCTCATAGTACTCTCTGGAGTCTTCGGTAGGCCCCCCCCCTCTTTTGTTGAGGGGCCTTCCGTGACACACTTTTGTTTTGGAAGACCACCCGTTTTTGCCTTAGCCTCAAAAACGGGCCGTATCTTCTTCTCGGGCTAACTTGTAGCTCAGTTATCCAAATGGGACGTGTGAGCCCATTTTCGACATCTACTCTTTAAGTAGATGTCGATAGACTCCTCACTTGTCCCAATCGGAGCTTCTATGTGGAAGCTATGCTCCCTTGAACATTCGGGAGTCCCGGGAGGCAGCAGTCCCGGAGTCCCGAAGTCCCGATGCTTTGGAGAGCCATATCTCCCAAAGCATTGCTTTGCTCCTCACGAGCCTTAGCATTTTGGAAAGCTCTTGTCTAGAGCTTTCCAAAGACATGCAACATGCCGCCATCCAAGAAGGACGACATTTTGAGTCCCGAAAGGTAACACTCCCGAGTCCCGGAGTGTCCCGGAACGCGCTCCAACTTTGGAGAGCCATATCTCATGACTCACAACTCCAAATCGCGCGTTCTTTGGACCTATGGGTGCGTGCTTAAACAAGGTTTCCAACCATGTAAAGCACACCACTAAGTTCGTCCCGAGCACGACGCCATTGCGTGCTGTTTGCTCGGGACTCCCCTTAGTCACTTCACCTTGTCTCTTGCCAAGCCCGGGACGTCACTCCCGGGGTCCTCTTGGCTCACCACGGTGTTCGGGCATCCTTTTGAAAGGGATGTGACAAAGGAAGGGGTCGCGCACGGCACATCAAACGAGGCGGCAGTAGAAGAGGGTAACAGCCCAAGCAAAGAGGCGGAAGAACCAGAAGGGGATGACGAGGAAGAACCTGAGGAGCAGCTTGACGCCGAAGGTGACGACCTGTGTGATGAAGTACAGGGCGAGGAAGGTGGATCGCCATCAAAGGGCGGTGAAGCCTCTCCGCCCATGGAGATACCTGAGGGGAAGGAGACAGGTCCTGCTCCGATGGACGAGGAGGTGCCCACGAAGGCCACTGGTCCAGGGAAGGAGCCAGATGCTCTGATGGACGAGGGTTTAGCCACGAAGACCACCGCTGGAGGGAAGGAGCCAGATCCTGCTCCGATGGACGAGGGTTTAGCCACGAAGGCCACCGCTGGAGGGAAGGAGCCAGATCCTGCTCCGATGGACAAGGGTTTAGCCACGAAGGCCACCGCTGGAGGGAAGGAGCCAGATCCTGCTCCGATGGAGACAGAGGAGGTTGAAGTGAGGGAGGCAGTTGAATTTAAGGTGGTTCACAGGTCACCGGGGAAGACTGGTACAGGGACATTGGCGATGCACTCACCTCCCCCGGGGAGGAAAATTCCGCCTGTTCCCAAGTTTGATGAGTTGGGTAAGGGCGGACCTTCATCGACAATGTCAGCTTTGCCACAGCTTGCATCACCTGCCAAGGCATTGCCGGTCAAGTCTTCGCCACGACTTGTGTACGCCATGCGTGTGCCGGCAACAGGTAGGGCAATTACCCGGGCCCGACGTGCAATTGTAACGGCAGAGGAGGAACCAACAAGTGAGCTTCAACAACCAGCAGCCCCAGCCATAGAACCAGCAGCGAAAGGCAAAGGCACCCTGAAGGGCAAGTCCGCACCCGCACCCGCCGTGGAAGAGGAGAAAGACGAGGAGGAGGACGAGGAGGACTCCGGGGGCTGCGGCGGTGACGCACATGAAGTCCAGATGGAGGGTGAGGAAGAGGTCGTGAAGGTCTACCCAGGACCTTCCCAAGAGGGAGAGAAGTCCGAGTCTTCACCTACTGGGAAGGGCCAGAAAATGAAGACAATGGCGGGTCTCATCAAACCGGCTGTGGGGACTGCGAAGAAGATTGCGGTACGCAAAAAGAAGGGAGTGAAGCGGATTTAGGGTGGATGTGATTATTGTGGTACACACTTGGTTTTTCGCATGTATGCCTTTTTCTTATTAATTAAATAACCGGCCCCTTCGATATGCAACGCAGGACCATTGGTTTAATCCCAAAGACATTTCACGAGGACTGGAGAAATTGCCAATTCCGGTAGCGATGTCTGGGGATGGCAATCCCTCCATGCCGTTTTTTACCTATGTGCCACAGAGTGTTGTTTCTGAGTATGTTGTGGTCAACAATGCGAGAGAGAGGAGTTGTAAGTGTTATGGACAGGATTGCTTGAATTGCAAAGATTCATGTTGCTGTATGGCGAAGAATGGTGGGAATCCTGCTTACACCGCAGATGGAAGACTGAGGGCTGATTGGATTCGGCAGGTACCCATGATACATGTATTTTTTGGAATTGATGTAATGTTTGTGGGAATTTTTTTGGAATTCTTCCCCAAAATTCATGCTCTCAATGATGTTGCAGAGGTACGAGAGTGAGGGTCGAACCACATTTTGTCAACCTGGCGAGGGCTGTTACTGCGCAGACTCATGTCTCACCTGACATCCCGAAGACGGTTCTAGAGTTTGTACTGGACACTTTGCACGTAGGTTTATTTATGAGTGCAATCTCACATGATTTTGTGAGTTGTCCTGTGGTAACAAGGTGGTCCAGAGAGGGATGACGAAAAGGGTTGAAGTGTTCTGGACGGGCCGAAAGGGATGGGGAGTTAGGACTCTCGAGCCGGTTCTGACTGGTTCATTTCTTTTTGAGTATGTAGGTCAAGTCTGTACAAATTCAGAGTCATTACACAGGGAGAAGGACGGCACTAGGACGTATTGGTACACACTTAGCTTAGACGCAAACTGGAGGGCTGAGGCAGCAGCGAATGACCGAGAGGCGTTGTGCTTGGATGGCACACTGTATGGAAATGTGGCACGGTTTGTGAATCACAGGTGCGAAGATGCCAACCTCGTTGATGTGCCCGTGAAAATCAACTTCGAAGACCCTTACAACTATCACGTGGCTTTCTTCGCCAAACGAAATATTCGTGCTCTTGAGGAGTTGACTTGGGTAAGATCACGACTTCATCTCCTCTGCAATATTGGAATCTGTATAATAATTTTTTGAGTTCAAGTATTTGTATTTGTATTGTATGCAAGCTTTTTTGAACCAAGAACTTCTATCTTGCAGGATTACGGAGAGGAGTTTTTTTCAGGGTCGAGTAGCATTCCGTGCTTGTGCGGAAGTGCTCGGTGTCGGGCTACTACTTGGATGAAGCTTAAACGTCGCCACAGATAGTCCACGGTATCTTAGAGAAACCACAGTATACATATTCTGTACATATTTTAATAAAGGTTAAATTCAGCACCGGATCAAGCCCTGTGTAGAGATCAAGTTATTGGCTCAATTAACTGTTTTTCAAGTGATGGGGTGCCCTGTGTATCATCCTAAGGGTCAATACCCTTCCCTTCACTTCTCATAGGCATCATTCACGGTTGAAAATGATGTAAAATTGTATTGAACTTTACGGCCCAGATTGCTTGCGGTTGCATGGGGTGTAGTAAGCTTGTTTTGGTGCCTAGGATAATATTAAGGTCATTCTATGTTCCATCTTTTAACATTAGTCTAGCAATTAACAAAAATTGTCAGCTCTTTTGTTGAAGAATTTTGAAAATCTCATTCAAATAGAGTGTTACTACTTAAGTACAAAGGAGAAGATCACCAAATAAAACAAAAAAATAAAATAAAATATGTATCAGAAATTTACACCTAAAACTTCCACCAAATAAGACATCCGAATGAAATTCTACTAATCTCTCAGATCGATTTGTATAAACTAACTTACCTCACCCATTTCTCTCGAGCATAGTCTCAACTGCACGACAAGATGCCCTTGTAATTAAAACAAAGCCTCAATTCAATGAGGATACAAATAGAAAGTTCCTTAAATACCTTGTGGATTGAAAGCAAGAAGCATTGATAAACCCAGCATTGATCAAGATCAAAAGACTCAAGGGCAGTAGTATTACCCCTTAACTCAGAAACCACTTTTTCAAAGTAAGAACACAAGTTTTGAGTTCGAAATTAACCCAACAGTGTTCTAAGCTTTTAGACTTGATTATAAACAAACCAACCTTTCACATAATTGTTGCATTCCATTCCTTGAGACCTATGACCATTGGTTCACAACATCATTCTCAACCACGATTCTATCAAGCAATGATTACAACGAATCTGCAAGCAATATGCAGGTGCAACAACCAAAAAATTGACGAAACACCGCTCTGCAATTCAACCCTCAATATAACATTCAATATAGTACCCAAGGATGGTATGGGAAGTACATTAAGTACTACAAACAGTGGTCGAAGTACTATCCATAGTGAATAATGATCAAATGTACATGTTCTCCAGGTATTGTACCAAAAAGGGAGGCAAAATTTGAGCGTGATTACAATCACATTCAAGGGTTATCTCGTGCCCACCAATCTGCTAAGGACTGAGAGATGATAGACTCAACCTCTTCTGTCATCTTATACACAGCACTGTTACCTCTAATCCGATAGGGTGCTAACCGCATGGGAAACTTAAAGGCCCTCACAAGATGAGAGTATACATGCGCTAACGGACTTGCGTCAAGGAACAAGTAACTGTTGTGCGACCTACCATATTTTTGATAATAGTAGCCCTGAATAATAGAATCTCCCACATGGTAATCTCCCCCCCATGCGTCTTGCAAATCTTGCTGCAACTCAAACTTCGATCGTGTACATTGAAGTATATAAAACTCCACACCTTCATCGTTTCCTTCAGGAGCTGGTATCATGAAGTTGTCGCCAATCTCGACGTCGTTGACGAGGTCGACATCTGTTCCACCATGCGGCCACCTCTGGGAATCTTCAGGTGGTTCATTCCCTTCATTCGCGTCAAGTATGTGGTGGAGCGCTCCCACGTCTTCTGGCTCCAGGTGCACAACACGCCAAGGTCGAACATGTGACTGCTGCTTGCAACGGCTCCAGTCCTGTTGAATTCAAGGGGCACAAAAACAAGAAAGATTGCGAGCCAATAAAAGCGTAGGATCAGTCAAAGAGGGGCCGATGATCGAATGAAATTTGCTCGAACCACGAATGGTTTCACAATTCCAACCTATGGACCGATCGACATCTTCCACGGCTATATGCCAAAATTCCCTGCTGATCGGCACCTCCTTTGATTGGTCATACGCAGATAAGACACGATGAGAGAATCTAGTTTTCAGAAAGTCTACACAGTGTTTGGCATTCGACAGTTCATCTTCTGGGTGCTGAATCTGGTGTGTCCGAAGTGCCCGCTTAACCACAGCCCCTGCTCCGTCCCACTCACCTATAAGTTTAGACAATATAGAGTTAATACGCATGCAATCCGTTTCATACAGAAGTGCATGAAAGAAACATTACTACTGGGAAATGTAATACCTTTGCCATGACCGGAGCCAAAGTAATTCTAGCGCATTGTAGCCCCTGTAAGACTAGCATATCGAGCCATAAAATACATAGGTCTAGCACTTTTGAATTGTGATGCACATCCATCACTAAAAACCCAATGCTCAGCCGGTTTCTCACCTTGACTCAACACCCAATTCCAATGCAACATCAAACAATGCTGAACAAACAAACTATCATGCATCTTATCATCAGAGATATAATAATGAGTATGTTTGACAAAACCACCTTCTTCACCATCCTCTGTAGGTGGAGCTCTAATGAGGGTAATATGGACCAGAATGGTGACACTAGAAGAATGCCAATGCATACTTTGGATCTCATTCTGAATTGCAAAGGTGTAATTCTCAGCGAAATCAATATGTGAAATCAATACACCAGCAGGTACATTCATCATCATTTTCCTGCACTCTTCGTCCTGCCACTGCGCCACAAAGTTGTGGGTTATGAAAGCTGATACCGTTTCCTTCAGGTACGTGACGAACTCACCCGGAGCCGTTTCCTTGTATACCTGCTGGATGCGTTTTTTCGGACGTCCATCAACAACCGCTATTGTAACATACTCAAAACACTTCCATTTCACAGTCAAGTCAGTAGCAACAGATGCCTCATCCGGACAGAATTTGAGCCTCTTTACCCCGCAATCCTTACAACTACCCATTACACACTCAAGATTGTGCCACTTATCCAGCTCACCCTTTGGACAAACACAGGCCAACCACAACAGAGTTAAACGTTCAAAAACATGAGTATGGGCATGACATTTCCCCACCTCAGTATTGCACACCTCACATGAACAAGTGCATCCACTTCGAGCATGTAACCCTCTCATTGAATCTCTAAGAGCATTCAAGCCCTCCCTCATTAAGTCCATTTCCACATGATAAATACAACAACACGTGTTTTGGTCTTTTAAAGTTTTCACATACCATGGTTTCAGCTTCTCAAAGGCGCGCAATTTGATCCTGCATTCAAGATGACTCTCTTTGAATCTTAAAAATAACTGAGTCTGTCACACAGAAAACAAACTACCTTCAGTACTCCAGCTGCATACCCATAGTATCTGCGATACAACATTACACTCAATCGTACATTAGTACTATAGAAGGTACTCATAACGGAGCAGACAAGCCGTAGAAGTACCGTCGATCAACATAGAGTACCAAGTAGGCTACCCATCGGACTAATTTAGGCATAGTTTACAGTACCAAAGGGACCAAGTAGTACTAAATAGGATGTCTCACCATTTTTGGATACTGTCAAGTCTACCTAATATGCACTAAACTCTACACCAAGCCTACTAGTAGTGTCGCGACTAAGTACTAACATGCACTAAACTGTACTACACCAAACCGGTCGGTAGTATCAAAGACTACCTAACATGCACTAAAATGTCCAAAAGCGTATTTGTGGTATACTATCCAGAAAGTAGACTTGTACTTAATCCTCGAAGACAAGGGACTCCGTGCACAATTGCAGTTGCTATCAATGGTAAACTACCATAGAGTACCACATGACTACCTGCAAACACTTCTCAAATCTAGCTGACGTACAATATTCTGTATCAGGGCTTCTAGATTGCAAACCCTAAAGCAAAGACAACTCACAGTACATGACAGCAGAGGTGTAATGTCATGGCTCGAAACATGAGAAGTACACCAGTCCTCCACCCTCAAATAGCAAGAATTACAAACAAAAGCAGACCCTAAACTGCAAGTATAAAGTCTGCTAGCAACTTCTAACTCTGTACTGTATTCAACCGAACGAAGAGCGTCGAGGAAGAAAGCGTGATCAATAATTGCAGCAAACAACTATCAAATCACCTTCAGCATAATGATTACGAGGAACTACCACCCAAATAATATTTAGTAGATGAGAGTATCACCTGTGTTTCTGTTAGGAAATGTGTAGCGTGAACATCGTAAGTGTTTGGTCCAACCCGCCGCAGCGTGAAATCCTTTTTGTTCGGCGAAACCCGGGATTGATCGTGCCACCAACTCTTCACCACTCCTTTCACCAATCCTGTCAAGCCAGGCCGCTTCGCTCTTTCTAGAATTGCAAAGTCTCGTTTCTCAAATGGGTTAACAATGCCAAGTCTTGCCCTCCGACTGAGGGCAGCAGTAATATTTCGGAAGTGTACCTGTGCAAAAAAACATGCGGCAGAAGGTATTTTAGGGTTAGCAATTGATGGCGAGGCCTAAACTCCGGCCGAACCTGCTCTGACTAGTCGATTTCCGATTCAAAAAGCTTAAGACCCTCGATTCCTAGTCTAAATTATTCAACTGTTGGAGCAATAATTGCACAGTCTAAATGAAGCTTTACATCTGGTGCCGCTACTGAAATGAGGACCTTTACGATGATACCCAAAAACACATAGAATTTAATCCTCAGCTCCGAGTATCGGAGCAACAATTGCAGAGTATCGCTGTATCGGAGCAACAATTGCAGAGTTCAAAAAAGACAAAACAGCAGATGTACCTGAAGAACACGGGACAAAACACGCTGCCCTTGGGTGCCTTCACTAACTGCAGCGTCGAGGAGCGCTCCCTTGCGTGCTAACAAGGATTTCGAATGTGCTCCTTTCACAAGTTGAAGCTCAATCCTGTAACTCTCCAAGAAAACATAAATGCACTTCGCCTCAGCAGGTCGGGGGTAGTATTCAGGAAGAGAAGGCCAAATCGAGTTGTGATTTAAAACGCCCTCTAAAACATCTTGCTTGGCCTCCACAGACTCACAAGGCGCCAGCAATTCCTGGATTGTCTTCGATATCTTGTTCGAAAGACGACTGCGGCTCCGCACTGAGAAACGCGATTGCGAATCAAACCCTTCGACCGCTCGCTGTAACTCCATTCTGGATGCACCAAACTCCTCCAACCTCGCACGCCTTGCTCGTTGTCGAAGTTTCGCTGCCTCATTCCTAACTAATCGATCGACTTCAGCTTCTACAGCTCTGTCTAATCGACCCTCTGGTCCGGGCCGTTTCACACCTCCCCTTGTCCGCAACGCATACCGAGTATTCCCCATTGTGTGATGACTTCGCAGACAACAAAAGCAGACCCTAAACCGCCGTGCACACGATCGCTGGAATTCACTGCCCCTTCCGATGTATGACCCAGCAGTGACTTCGTAGCCAACCCGAGACTCGAGAGGCAACGGGAATTCGAATTGCGATTGCAGAAACCCTCGGATCTCGAACTGTAACGGCAAAAACGGCGATCGCAAAAACCCTCGCTGAAGAAACGGGAACAACGGAGAGAGACGAAGTGCCGCCGAATCCTACTTGGATCGCGCCGTCGTTACCCAGTACCAATAATAAGCCAGTCGTCATCGCAATTATGGTGGGGCACTTTTTTGGCGTTGCATCACAATGTCACCTGACAGTGGCATCTGTCAAATATCAGCAGCCGATGCAGTGCGGCTTTAGGAAACTAATAAAAAAAAACCCCAGGCGGATCCTTGGTACCAAAGAGTACCAGAACTTGGATGTTCACCTCCCTACAAAGGACGTATACACACTCCAAATTAATCGACAATTTCAGCACCCCCTTCAAGATCACGGTCCATAAATCCACAATAGTCAAAAAAAATTCAAACAAATTTAGTTTAGGGCGACAATATGGACCGTTGTAATTTTAGTACTTTGACCGCATTTTGTCCACAACTCATAGAGAAGCTAACATGGGGCATTAGAGTTTATGGAAGGCTATAGTGTGCTCTTTCTAAAAACCCGGTTCACTATGGTATTTAGGTTTATAATTTGCAAGATATTAGTACTTTTGTGGCTTTTTCACAGAAAGAACAGTACTTCCAAATTGGGGAAAAGTACTCTTTTCTTATAGTTCTAAATGGATGTCGGAAAAATAACACTTGGAGGTTGAAGATATTGCTCCCTACATTGACAAACTACCAAGAAAATTATTCATTAGCCAAATGAATCAACTACAAGAACACTTGGAGTGAAGAATTCCCTGGAAACTGCAATTGTGACGGGTGGAAGCATGCTAGGGTGGATCACCAAAGACATGTACTTGTACCCATGGGAGTACCCAAAGTCAACGGTCTTTTAGCCCAGGAGTACTCAGGGTACTCGTTACTATTTAAAGAAAACAAATAGCTGGAAATTACGTGTCAGATACGCGTGGCCGTATTTTAAAGATTTGCAATGATGACAAAGATTTGAATCGGATTTTGGACCGGCAGTCACCGGTAAGTAAGGGCGCGAAACTGGTGGTTGCCGGTCACTCCCATTGAGGCCTTGAGGGGAACCGGTGATGCGCGGTGTTCGTCTCGCACCTCGGAGGTCGACTGTTTTTGCTTTGCAAAAGTTGATTGTGAGGGAGCCCTGCTGCTTGCTGAAGTTAGGTCGCGCGTGGTTGAGCGAGTTTCTGTGAGGGTTTTTTTAGCAAGCTCGTGTGTGGAGGTTTAGGAATTAGTGTGAGTAGTCGGGTGCGCAGTTTCTGCAGGAGGGTTTTGTTTTTACTGTGCGAGGGTGGTATGAGTGTAGGGTGCTGATGTTAGGTTGCTCGTGGTTGAGCGAGTTTCCGAGAAGGTGTTTTAGCGATCTCGTGTAGTCTGTAGAAGGGTTTGCGGATTTTAGCGAGGGCAGGTGTAAGGAGAGAAATTGCGCTTTTAGGACGACTGTTTTTGAGAGCTTTTTGAGGGTAATGTGCGAGGGTTTACAGGACTGTGCGTGAGGGGTGCAACATCTGAGTGCAAGGGTTGGAGGGCAGCGTACAGCGAGAGAAATTGCGGCTTTTGGACGATTGTTTGTGAGAGCTTTTTGAGGGTTTACAGTAGTGTGCGTGAGGGGTGCAACAATTGAGTGCGAGGGTTGGAAGGCAGGGTGCGAGTTCTGTGTGCGAGTTCTGTGTGTGTTCTGTGTGCAGATAGTGCGAGGGTCCAACGGTCGTGTCCGCAATGCTATGGAGGTTTAGGGTTTAGTGTGAGTGGTCGGGTGCACAGTTTCTGCACAAGGGTCTTTTTTTCACTGTACGAGGGTGCTGAGTGTGAGTGTAGGGTGCTGTGATTGTAGGGTGCTGAGAGTATGGGGTGCTGAGAGTGTGGGCGCTGTGAGTGTGGGGCGCTGTGAGTGTGGGGCGCTTTGAGTGTGGGGCGCTGTGAGTGTGCACGGTGCTGTGAGTGTGCAGTGCTGTGAGTGTGCAGTGCTGTGAGTGTGGTGTGCTGTGAGCTTCACCTCGAGTGTCGAGCTTTTGGGTTTGTTGGTTTTTTTTTGCAGGTAGTTCGAGCGGTCCTCTGCAATGCCAATGATGAAGAGAACGCCAATCCACGGCACGTCTACCGAGCCGACATCTCCATCGAAAACTGCCTCGAAGTCCGCGAAGGCAAAAGAAAAGCGAGACAAGGCTGAGAAATCCGAGAAGGCTGCCAAAGAGGTGGAGGTAATCGAGGATGCACCCAGCGAAGAAGATGACGAGTGTATGGAGCTCGTGGACGTGGACGCAGCAATTTTGAAGTGCAAACCTCCACCGAAACAACTTCTGGTGGACGATTGGATGGAGCTGCACGGGCTGGAGGGGACGGGGTTGAATCCGAAGAGATTCGGCCCGTCGTTCAAGACGGAGGAGGAGATGAAGAAGGTGTTTGGTCCGAAGAAGGGCAGAAATGGCTACAAGTGGCAAGATTGTGCCATTCCAGAAGTATTGGCGAGGGTGAGAAAGCTTCACCCGATAATCTATCAACATGACGCGAAGGACATGCCTACAATTTTGAAGATCAAGTTTGCTGAAGGGATTCAGCATGAATTCGTGAATGGCATCGGCTCTATCAACTGGGCTCAGTTTGCTCAGGAGGTGAATAACACTCAGCGCAAAAGGCGATCTAAGACGCGCGAGAGGCTCCAGTACTGCAAAGACAAGGGAGTCATGAAGGTCAGCAAGGAGGAAATTCTGAAAATCAAGCTTGAGACTCCTACAGCAAGTGCGCAAATTCCTGGTTCTTCTTCAAAGAAGGTAATTTTGCTTTAATTTCAGTGAAAAATTTAGGGTTCAGAGTGCCGCACAATCTCTTCTGTTTGGCTGATTGCTTGTTTTTCGGTTTGTTGCAGGATGTTTCAGAAGTATGTGCCAGCAGAATTCCCACCAAGCAAGAGGAAGACCTTGGGCACTGTACTGCAGAGCGAATTGCAAGAATTTCAAATATTGGGCGAATCTTGAAGAAGGAGATCGCCGTGAGCAAAGCAGGTCAGGCCGCAGCGGCTGAGAAGATCGAAAAAGCAAATGACGTCAAGAGGGCGTTGGAACAGCATTTGTCGATGTTGGAGGGACAACTTGGTGGGGTCGGCTCAGAGGCCTGGGACGAGGACGTTGAAACTCAGTTTCAACTCAAGGTATTCGAGAGGATGAAGAGTACCAACACCGCAAAGTTACATGCAGCTATTTTGGAAACCAAAGTTGCTGAGGCAGAGCTTGAGAACATCGAGTTCAAGCTCAAGCTACAGGAGCAAGAGCTAGCGGCCATCACCGAAGAAGCAAATCACCTCAAGTCTGGAGGGCGACCTGCTGGGTTACATCCATGGCCAATGTTCTACCCTCAACCTTCACGAGAAGAAGTATCAATAGTGAATGTCTCATTGTGTAGCCTGTGTAGTTTTGGATTTCCCAATCATGACATAGTTGTAGCTAGTTGTATGCATGTCTACCATCCGTGGTGTGCATATTTAGTTTTTGGCAAAGGATTTAGGTGTGTGCAGAGAAATTGCACTGCATCCGTCCACCCCAGTTGGTATCAGAGTTTCGGGTGGGGGATTCCTTCTGATGAGCTGGTGCAAGAAGCTGTCAAGCTCGATGCAGATGCGGTTTCCTTGAAGTTTATGCATGACCGAGAGGAGGCTATCAATTCCAAGCATCAGGAGGACGAGAAGTGTAACAAGGAGAAGGAGCAGCCGATTGGTAAGTGTTTTAGCTAAATTCAGGGGACATTTCAGATGCATACTGTGATTCACTTGTGTATGCTTGTTTGAGTGGCGTATGGGATTTTTTAAACGATGCAAGAGGTTGTAGGTACTGTACTCGATGTATTTACTAGAGGTATTGAAACTTGTTCAGGTATGCTTGGGTCGACTTGTACATTACTTGTCTGGGATGTAGGTATATGCTGGTACATTGTGTATGAAAAAGTATTAATAGTGCATGTTCAATACTGTGATGTGTAATTTGGGTACCGTGTAGATCTACTGTATGTAGCCTTAGGTACGACGTAGTAGAAGCCGGATGTACTATGTGGTTACTATTTGTACAATGTTAGTATAGAGGGTAGCATACAATGTACTCATTTGCTCACTTAGCAATTTCGATTTCCGACAGGTACATTAATTCGATAGTCTGAGTACATGTATAGTACATTGGGTATCATAGTATACAATCAATGCGTTGAAGTAGCCATGATGTATCGGTTGAAGTACTTAGGAAAAATATGAGGTACTCAGATCAGGTTGGTTACAGTACTTAGAAGCAGATTTGTGGTGTAGGTACTTGGGTACTCCGACACAGGCACCACGTACGTACACATTTCGAATGTTTACTTCAATTATTGTACCTCCATTGAAGTTTCATTGGAAGACGACTAAGTTTTTTTATGGGCTTTCTGCAGTGTTGAGGAAGATGAAGATGGTGGGGAATGAGCTCCAGGTTTCCTTACCAGCTGTCCCTAGTGTGCTTCCGGATCAACCGGTTGCAGCTGCCACTCCTACAAGGCAGCATGTGTTCATTCCCCCAGGACCTGTCTCGGTGTCACCGAAACATCAAGTCATTGTATCCCAGCCATCAAAGAATGCAGGTTATGATTTTTCTCTTAGGGCAAACTCAATGCTAATGTAACTGTTATCGTGTAAAATAATAGTGTTTGACAATTTTTTTTGTGACTCACAGGTTTGTTGAAGGGCATACCAAGGCAAGAGGAGGACTCTGATGACGACACCGCTTCTTCTAAAAGAGGTGATGCATCAGACTCCGACGGTGAGTCAGAGGATGGGGGAGAGTCTCCAGTAGGGATGCACGACCCGGGGACATTTGTGCCAGACGCAGAACATCCTGAGGTAGTCGGAGCACCTGAAACGCAGCTTGAGGCTCTTTTGAAGTCGACACATTGCGCCGCTCCTGAGGTTCACATGGCACCTAGTACGTCGAATAAAGAGTTGAGCAAGGCAACACCCTGCTCAGCTCTGATGGTGGTCAAATCGGCCTGTGCTTCTAGTGAGGCCTTCAGCAATGCAGCGCCCTGCTTAGCTCCTACGGAGGTGAAGGGAGTAACACGTTGCTGCCTTGCTCTCGCCCATCGAGCCACCAAGCAAGGCAGCAACGTGTTCAGATCCTGCGGAGGTGAAAGCAGCGAGCTCGCCCATTGAGCTGCCGAGCAAGGCAGCACCCTGCTCAGATCCTGCGGAGGTGAAAGCAGCGAGCTTGCCCATTGAGCCGCCAAGCAACGCAGCTCCCTGCTCAGATCCTGAGCTGGTCACCACAACCTACACGGCCATTGAGCCGAAGCAGACAAGCAACGAGCAGGAGAAGACAATTTCAATGGGACTCATGGATTTAGCTCGGGAGTTAGAGGAACACAGTGAGCCGAAGACCTTGGAGGCTGAATCTAAGGCAGCGCCCTGTGAGACCCTCTTGTCCGAGATTCGCCCTCCAGACTTGATGGGTGAGGCTGAGGCGATGATTTCGGAGCATCGTGATTCAGAAATCAAAGGGCCCTGAGCAATGGATATTGACGTGCCATTCGCGGCACTGACGGAAAGTAAGGACGAGCCGCAGCAGGTTAGGAAGACAAGGGCTCGAATGACGCCGTTGGATGTGATGGAGAGCGACAGCCCTGATGGAGTGCCTGAGGAAAGTTCGAAGAGGATGAAGAAGGTCCTCGAATTGGAGGAGGATGGAAGTCCAAGTCGGAAACGGGGGAAGTCGGTGAGCAAAAAGAAGAGAGGAAAGCGCTAGATTCTTTGTCAATTGTGTATGATTTTGTTTAGCAATGCTGTAGTATAGCATTGCCTTTGTAAATGATGATAAGTCTCTAACTTATTGTCAACTATCTTATTGTGAAATGAAAATCGTGGTTCACTTTTGTACTTGACCGACGCAGGTGTTGTGGTTTGATGAGAATGACATTACTAGAGGGATGGAGAGCGTGCCTGTAACGGTTGATGTGCCTGTGGGAGGTTCCGCCCCCATGGCTCCTTTTGTCTATATCCCAACCAGTATTCTGTCTGAGCAGGTTGTAGTAGATAACGAGCGTAAGAGCAGTTGTAAGTGCTATGGTCAAGACTGCTCTTTAAACCCGGGTAGTTGTGAATGCTTGCAAAAGAATGGAGGTAGCTGTGCATACGACGTTGTTGGACACTTTCGAGAGGTCGACGACAGTAATGGATCCGAGGTAAGCACCATGTGAATTTTGCAAGGTTCAGAATGGTTTGGAAGAATCCAAATTTATATTTGTTTTGTAATTGTAAGAATGGAATGGATTCTTCTTCACGCTCTCCATATTGCTTGTGCATATTGTGAAGGTTTCCGAATACAAATACTGTCAACCGGGGGAGGGGTGTTACGTTGAAGAGAACACAAAGTCATGGGACCCTCAGGACGGATCTGTAGTTTGCGAGGGACATTACAGTCGAAAATTCATTTTCGAATGCAATTTGACTTGCTTGTGTCATGCCTCTTGTCGAAATAGACTTGTCCAGAAAGGTCTGAAATTAAAGTTTAGCCTATTTTGGACTGAGGGTCGGGGTTGGGGTATCAAAACACTTGAACCTATTGCACGTGGACAGTTTGTTTTTTCGTACCATGGTGAGATTTGCACCAATGCAGAGACAATGAGAAGGACGGAAATGCGGCTGAGTAACGGCTGGTATTCAATGAGTCTTGACGCTGACTGGCGGGCGGAGGCTGCCAGCAACGATGACACTGCTTTGAATATTGATGGACTACGGTATGGTAATGTATCACGTTTTTTGAACCACAGGTGCGAAGACGCGAATCTATTGGACATGCCGGTGAGGATAAACTACGGAGACCCACGACTCTATGAAGTTGCTTTTTTTTCACATCGAGAGATCAAGGCTCTTGAAGAACTTACCTGGGTATGGGTAAAAATTTCCTTGTATAGCTCTTTCATGTACATGCTCTTTCATTCTGTAAGCGTATCTTTTGAGTTTTGAACAAGTTCAATGACGGGTTTATGATTGGCTAACAGGATTATGGTCCACAGTACCAGGGGAGAGGAGCGCTCAATGGGCCCTGTTTGTGTGGAAGTTTGTTATGTAGGAATCCACCCAGCAAGAGGAGTTTAGGTGTAGGAAGTAGCTGAGACCACGGAGAACTTACCTGGGTATGTGTAAGATTTCCTTGCATAGCTCATACTTCATTGTGTAATCGTCTCTTTCATGTTTTAAGCAAGTTCTAATCATGGGTTCATGGCTGATTAACAGGATTATCCACCCGAGGATAGGAGCGCTCAATGGGCCCTGTTTGTGTGGAAGTTAGTTATGTAGAAAACTACCCAGCCATAGGAATTCAGATGTAGTTCATGTATGAAGTGCATTAGACGTATGTACCATTTCACTAGGCCATTTTTGTGTCACAGGGGCCTGGTTGATGATAATGGAATTTTCGGCCATCACTTATCATGTTCTGTTTGTCAAACTCTAATGCTCCTGCTCAATGGTGCCATATGTTGTAAAATTGCACAATTGTGAAAATTAAACATCGATTAACTCTGAAAACTGGTATGTACTTCGAGTACTGAATAGTACCATTGCGTTAAGTACCAGATGTTATGTACTTCGAGTACTAAAGAATACCATTGGGGACTTAAGAATGCCAGACTTCATGGTTAAGTGTTATTCCCGTTGAGAGAAATTTTGCTACACACTTTTGCTACACACACAAGTGTAGTAATTAGCTTCCAAAACATGCCAATGGTTGCAGAAAAGAAGTCAAGTCTTTACTAACATGTAAACAAGCCCTAAGGAAGCTCAATGTGACTTTATTCAGAATACAATAAAAATACAAGATGCCATATGAGCGGATTGTTGCAATCAACCCATCACCTCATCTGTTGCCCACCAAGCAGACAGGACTTGTTGTATCATTTCTAGTGTATCACTTGTCATCTTGTAAACCGCCATACCACCCCTAACTGTATGTGAAGCTAATATCATTGGGAATTTTACAGCCCGTACATGACGTGCAAAAATATGGGCCACCGGGTGTGCGTCCAGGTACAAATATGTGCTAGACCCTCTTTGGGACTTCTGATAGTAAGTGCCAGCCACAACATAATCCCCCCTTTGAAACTCCTCTCCCCATGGGCAAACGAAATCCTCTTGAACCTCATACTTGGACTTTGTACATTGCAGCACGTAGAAGTCAACTCCTTCCTCATTGCCATCTTCTGCTGGAATCATGAAGTTGTCACCTACTTGTAAAAGGGCTGCGTTAGAGTCGTCAACACCACCCGCATGTAGCCAAGTCTCTGGATCATCATGGCTCTGGATTTGCTCCTGCACAGCTACCACGTTTGTTGGCCTAAGGCGGACTACACGCCAAGGTGCTACATATGAATTCTGTTCACAGTTTTGCCACTCGTGGTTAATACATGGAGCACAGAAACATGACAAATCACGAACCAAGAGAAGAGTAGGATCAGTCTGCGAACACCCCAATATACTATGGAATTAGGGACCCCGGAATGGTTTTGCACTTCCACTCATTCACTCTATCCACATCTCCAATGCCAATATGCAAAAACTCTCTATATATGGGCACTTCCTTTGCAGCATCTGAGGAACTCAAAACACAATGGCTGAACTTCGACTTCAAAAAATCTACACATTGTTGTGCATTGGCTAATTCGTCCTCTCGGGTCTTTGGATTTGATGCGTGCGTAATGCCCTCTTTGCAACCGCTCCAGCTCCGTCCCACTCTCCTACAGTTCCAACAATCACGTGCCAACGGAGGTCAATATTAGATTTTAATACCCTAAATCATGCTAAATGGTCGGAAAAAATTACCTTTTCCATGGCCACTACCAAAGTAATTCCATCTCATGGTGCAACCCGTGAGGCCCGGATACCGTGCCACAAAATACATAGCTCGGGATCCTTTGAATTGGGTCGCGCATCCGTCATTTGTGAGACCCAATGCTCGGTGGGTTTGTAACTGCAAAGATCCAACCACTTCCAGTGCAAAAGGAGACAATGTTGTACAAATAACGAATCATGTTTCTTGTCATCACTAATATAATAGTGAGTGTGCTTGATTATACCAGAATCCTCACCTTCTTCTGTGGGTGGTGCCTTGAACAATGTAATGTGAACAAGGATCGTTATAGATGTACTAAACCAATGCATGCTTTGAACCTCATTTTGAATTGCAAAAGTATAATTTTCTGCATAATCTATGTGAGAGATTAACACACCATGAGGCACATTCTCCATCATTTCCTACATTCAGTGTCTTGCCACGATGCAACAAAGTTGTGAGTGACAAATTGTTGCATTTTTTTCTGGAAATAAGCTACAAACTCACCTGGAGATGTTTCCTTGAACACCTCTGTGATGCGCTTCTTTTTATAACCTGTTTCTTCATGGAGACCAACAACCTTCATTTCAAAGCATCTCCACTTGACCAAGAGATCAGTAGCTACAGAGCACTCCTGAGGACAGAACTTCACTTTTTTCACAACACAAGATGCGCATTCACCCATTAAGCAACTAAGTTTATGCCACTTATCAAGGTCCCCCTTAGGACAAACACAAGCTTGCCATAGTATTGAGAGACGGTCGAACGTATTTGTCGTAGCAAGACATTCATCTTCTGCAATACCACATACCCCACATCCGCATGTGTTAGCCGGGGTTTCAGCCATGGAGGTGTTCGAGGCACAGAGACGAGGTAAGGGCCCGGGTGTAAGGTACCCGGGCTGATACCCGGTTACCACAGAAGTCCCGAGGTCCAGGGAGGGTGTGGCCGGTCGTTGACCGGTCACTGTATGCAGGGAATGATTGGCCGAAGAGGGTCAACTTTCCGATGGCGGGGTTGAGTCTGAGCATTAGGAAGCCCGAAGTGAGGTCCCGCGGCACTACTCCTCGGTGAGGTTTCCACGGTCAAGTGTTCACTCCGCGAGAGTGATCCCTCGGTGGGGCGGGGTTGTCAACCTCAACTGCCGACCGCGTGACGAACCTGAGACATAAGTATCTTGGCCACAGGAGTTCCACGGCGCCACGGATTGTACAAGGAATAGAACGGTGAGCAGGAAAGAAGGGTTTAGAGAGCAGACAGACTTATAGAGTAGAATCGGAGCGAGTCCTGTGTATTACTTAGTGGATGCCGAATGGCTACAGAGGTGAGCCAAGAAGGTGCTCGAGCTATCACTATTCGTGGGATTCAGGGACTAGCAAATGTGTAATTCTATTCTCTTCTTATAATAAAACCTAACCTCCTCGGCGCGCGGCTTTCGCCTTAATTGTTCTCAGTGTCCGTGGCCTCGTTCCGTGGCTCTCACACCGCACCTCGGCCTCGAGCCCCGTGGTCGTTTGTTATGTCTTGGTCTCCCGTGGGCGCCCGGTCTTCGGTAATGATACCCGCGGTGCCATGGCGGGTAACATTTTGCCCCCTTCAGAGAGTGCAATTCGTCCTCGAATTGCTGGATTCTAACGGCGCGTGGGTGCGGGCCTCCTGTTCGGTCGGGCTTGCTCTCGAGGGAGTTGTCGATCGCTGCGAGGGGCTCCTCGCCGTTGTAAATTCGCGAAGTGCCTCGCCACGCCTGTGGACCAAGACATGGTTTCCGCGGAAGTTTAGGGCATGGGTGTATACGTCGAACACCGTGCCTCCCAGCGTCTTGTTACATGCCGGGCACTGTCTCCCCGTGGCGTCGGGATCATTGAAGTGTGTGGCGAGGTCGGGGTGTTCGTGGAAGTACCGAAGCACAAAGAACATTGACTCTGATGCCTCGTCCCCTGCCTCGTCCGCGTCCTCAACGTTCCACCCCTCCTGTTCCTCCTTTTGGAGGATGGCCTGTTTGTGCTTGGCTAACGGCAACGGTGAGGGTCTTGTCCGCAATGGAGAAAATGTGGGTAACGGATCCTCGTGTGCGATCGGGGAGTCAACTTGCCTTGGCCACGGATATATTCCATCAGGGTTTTGCCTGACCGGGGATTCAAACTGTCGTGGCGGGGAGAGGACCGGGAGGTGGTATTGGGGAGAATTCACCAAGGTGTATGGCCGTGGAGACTGGTGTGGCGTCTGCTCCTGCTCTGCGAATCCTTCTGGTATGTCTACCCTCTCCTCTCCTACATGTGTGTCAAATTGATATAACCCCTCCCCGGAGTCCTCCATGGCCCTGTCCTCGGTCTGTGCATGGGTTAGTTGATCGTGGGGGTGTTCCTCTGGGTCGGCGTCGTAGTCCTCCTCGTGGGTGTGGGTCCGTGGCTGTGTGAGTGCAGGCTCGTCTATGGGATGCGGTTGTGTCCCCTCCTCATCCTCCCCGAGGAAGGCCTCACTTTGGCTGCCCCAGTTGTGATCCGAGCCTTCCAAGTCTAAAGCCATGAGTGCATCCCCTATGCACTGCTCGAGGAATACCGTGGGCGGTTCTTCTGACGTGGGTGGCGAGGATCGCAGCATTTGATAGGCCGTGGTGGCTATCACCCTGGCCGCCTGATTCGTCCAAGCCACTTTGTTGGCTTCGAAGTTTTCCCGGACGTTCTCCACTTCCTGGCGGTGGCGTTGCAGCATCTCTATATCCACGGTGCTAGAGGACGGGGTCGTGGATCTGAGGGCTAACTCCTCGGTCAGTGCCTTACACTTGGCCACGAGCTCGGCAGTTTGTCGGTCTAGCCGCTCGATCCTTTCCCTGTCCCGGGTGCTCTGATCCTCGAAGGTGCGGGACCTCTCCGTGGCTGCCTGTAGCTCCAAGTCCCTGGCGTCTAGCTGGTTTTGCAAGGAATTTATCTGCCCTTGGAGTTGGTCTGCCTGGAGCTGGGCCTCCAGCTTGTAATCCTCCACGGATTTGCGAGCCGCGGCATGTGTCGTTTGTACCTTTGTCTTTGTGAGCGTTTGTGTCGTGTCTCCCACTCTTTATACTTGGCCGTTCTTTCGTCTGCTGCTGCTTTGCTCATTGTGTGGAGGAAATGAAGCATTTCCTCCATGCACGTTTCCATAGTGCGCTTGTGTGCCTCGAATTCTCGAGTACGGGGCCCCGGTGCGTGGCCGTGGACGATCGGCCGTCCTCATGGGGGCCTCTGCTACCGCATTGTCTTCTCGGTGCGTGGCCGTTTGCCCCGGTGAGTTGGTGTGGCGTGGGGTGGTGCGGGACTCGCTATCTCGCCGCACGTCGAGGAATGTACCCATGGCCTGGGATGGTGGTTCACGCGGTGGTAATCCAAGAAGTGACCGATGAACTGTGTTAGGAACGGGGCAATTGGGCTCTCGTACTCGTCGCTCTGAACATGGCCTTGAATCTGGTTGACGGCATTCCTATCCACGAGCTTGCCCCAGTTGATTTTCTTGCCACGGCCCGCCATGACGCAAAGTGCGATTTGGTCCGGATGTACTGCATTGCAGTCGTTCCGAAAAAATACCTGGCTGAGGATGCCGCGGAGTCTTCCAAACCAGGGGTCGGGCATGCTCGGATTGCTGCGGGTGATGTCATACACATCGAACTTGTTGCCCGTCTTGACAGGGTACCCCTGGGTATAGACCGTGGTGTCGGGCTGCGGGAAGCTACTGGTCTGAGGCGACCAGCTGGTAACCCCGGTGCCATCCCAGCCAAAAAACTGGTAGAGGTACCTCGGGGAGTATCGCACGAGGATCCCCTCCACGACCCCGGCCACTTCCATGTTGCGGGGATCTTCCTGCTGCACAAATGTTGCGGGGATCTTCCCACGGTGTATGCGCTCTCACTGACTGCTGGGAGAGAGAAGTGAGAATGATTATGGATCTGGCCGTGGCGGCGGTGCCTTTTAAAAGACAGGGTGATGGTGCCTCGGGAGTCGGATTCTGTGATGATGCCTCGGGAGCATCCAAGGGGGTAATAATGACATTGATTGGCCACTCCCCGAGACTATGACGCCCTGGGTTTTTGCCATGGGTGACATGGATGTGGTTGATGTATGCACATGGGATGTGCATGGCCATGGCCGAGGCAGCGGAGTGTCCCTGTGCCGCTAAGTTCCAAGGGCGGACAGTAGTGTTTTCTGACGGTGCCCCCCCGTGTCCCCGAGCCTGGCTCCTGGTAGTCTGTGTGTGTCCCTCGGGGTTTGTGTTTGCCCGCTCGTGCTTCTCTCCCCGGTGTTCTGCCTGGCTTGGCCTGATGCCTTGACTGCTGAGTGCCTTGGGAGATGCGTCCCTGGCGCCCGTGGATGGTGTATCTTTGTCGTTTATGTCCATGCTATTTTCTTCCCCGTTTTGTACCTCGGCCGCCAATGTTGTGTGTATGTCCTGCAGGGTAGTTGTTGTCGTGTGCCGGGGTACTGTGGCGTGGTATTGTTTTAATTTTGCCGAATTAACAATTGTGGCGTGGGGATCGTAGTGTGTGCTGTTGACGAGTAGCACTGTGTTGTTTGGTAACGCCAGTTGTACTGTGTATGGGCCATGCCATATCGATTCAAATTTGGAACGTTTGAGCTTGGGATCTCGGGGGCACCAAAGCACTTGGTCCCCCTTCTGGAAAACTCGTGGGGGTTGTGTTCCTTGGAAATGCCGGGCAGCCAAGGTTTGTTTGTGTAGAATGTGCTCGGTTGCTGAGGCTCGAATTTCCTCGAGGTGGTGTAGATCTCCGAGGCGGGCTGCCAGTATCCTGTGGGGTGCGTAATCCCGGGGCTGCAGGGTTTGAAATGTTGGCGCGATGTATTCCGTGGGTAGCAGTGGTTGGGTGCCGTAAACCATTTCGAATGGGCTGGCCTTCGTGGAGGTTTTGACGGCTACGCGGTATGCCCATAATGCGGCTGGTAAGCAATCGTCCCAGTCTGCTTGGTTAGCGTGCACAAATCGTTTGAGCATGTTGATCAATGTCTTGTTTGTAGACTCGGCTTGCCCATTTCCTTGTGGATAGTATACCGTGCTGGTTCTGTGCTTGATAACGTGGTTGTCGAGGAGGTCTTGTATGACTGCGTTCACAAAATGTGTGCCTTGGTCTGAGACTATTTCCAATGGGCATCCGAACCTTGTAATTATGTTCTCGTAAATAAACGATGCCGTGACAACCGCGGTATTGGTCCGCAGGGGCTTAGCTTCAACCCATTTCGTGGTGTAGTCCGTGGCCACAAGTATGTACTTGTATCCCTGGCGGGTCACCGGCTTGATTGGACCCACGAAGTCTAATCCCCATCGTTGAAAGGGTCCCAGGGGTGGTATGGACTTCAATGGTACCTTGCCTTGGTGCTGGAAGTTCGTCGTGGAGATTTGGCAGGCGTGGCAATTTTTGATGTACTGAATGACATCCTTGTGCAGCGTTGGCCACCAATATCTCGCGGAGAGGATCTTTTTTATCGTGGTATCGGGGCCCTGGTGTCCTCCCGCGGGCCCATCGTGGAGGTGTTCGATAATTCGTTGCTGCTGTTTAGCTGGTACGCACAGCCGGATTTCTTGATCCAGCCCTCGTTTGTATAATTCTCCTCGGACCACGGTATAAGGCAGCGTCGTTTGTGCAAAACTGATTCGGCGTGTCCCTATGAGTTCCGCGGGAGTAATGCCCGTGGTAAGGTAATGTATGATCTCAGCCCTCCAGTCTTCCTCGTGTCCCCTGGGGTCCGTGGCTATTTGTGCAGTTTGGACATAGGCCTCGTTGAACGAGTCGTCTATCCCTTCCGCGGTGGTGTTAGTGTCCCTGGAGAGGTAATCCGCCACAATGTGTCGTTTCCCAGGGACGTATACGACCTCAAAGTCGTATTCTAATAGGATCATGATCCATCGAGCTACTCTTCCCGTGACCAGGGTCTGATTCACGAGGTACGATAAGCTGTGATGGTCGACCATGAACCGGAATTTTTTCCCGAGGAGGTAATGCCTAAATTTTTTAACGGCATAGATCATGGCCAAGGCTTCTCGTTCCGTGGTGGAGTAATTCCGTTCTGCTTGGTTGAGTAACCTGCTTGCATATGCCACGGGTTGGTCGTGTTTGCCGTTTATGTTTTGAGCCAGCATCACTCCCACGGCAATGTTGGATGCGTCTGTATGGACGTGGAAAGGCTTGGACCAATCTGGTGCGATGAGAATGGGTGCGTTGGAGTATGCGTGCTTTATTTTTTCTAACGCTGCCTGTGCTTCTGGTGTCCAATCCCGGGGGTAGACATACTTAGCATGGTTCAAGGCTGTGATTGGAGCGGTGATGTGAGCTAGTTTCTCGATGTAGATTCGATTGAACTGAGCTAGGCCCAAGAGTCTCTGAACACCCTTCTGATTGGTTGGCGGTGTCATGTCCAAGATGTCCTTAATCTTTTCGGGGTCGGGAAGCTTGCCGTGTTTGCCTACGATGTAACCGAGGATGACCCCTGCGAAGTACAAAAACATGCACTTGTCCGCGTTGAGGCTCACCCCGTTAGCTCGACATGCGTGGAAAATTTGCCTGAGGTGGGAAACGTGGTCCTTCATCTTCCCGTACACGGTTCCGTCGTCCAAATAGATTGAAAGAATCGTTTAAGGTATGGTGCGAAGATAAGCTCCATGACACGTTGGAATGTCATGGGTGCATTTTTGGCTCCAAAAGGCATTCGCTCAAATGGTAAGGTCCCCATTCCGTGGAGAAAGCTGTTTTGCCTTTGTCCTGTTCTGCCATGGCTACCTGGTAGTACCCCGAAAAGCAATCCAAGAACAAGTACATCTCATGCCCACCACTTCATCGATAATTTCCTCCATGTAGGGTAGGGGTAGTGGTCCTTCTTTGTCATTTGCGTTGAGTTTTTGAAATCCACACAAATGCGCAACGTGCCATTTTTCTTGGGGATAATTACCATGGGTGAGAGCCATGGTGCGGCATCCACGGGTGATATGAACTTCGCGTGGAGCAGCTTGTCAAGTTCGGCTTTGACCCGCGCGGCGTGGTTCGGGTTCATCCTGTATCGTCATTTGTTGGACCGGGTGGCTCTGGGGACGAGGTCTATGGTGTGCTCGGCCAAGGCATTGGGGATACCCTTTAAATCCTCGTGGTTCCACGCAAATATATCTCGGTACTCGTGGAACAAGGCGATAGCAGCTTGTTTGATGGCCGGGGGTGCATCGGTATTGATCTTGATGTATTTCGGTTCCTCTGTTGTACCGAGGTTGACTAACTGTACCCGTTCCTTGGCCCCGTGTGTCCACCCCCGCGACCGTCTCGTGGTGTAATCTTTGTCTTTGCGGGACAAAGACTTACCACTACCTCCTCGGCTATCTCTCGTGTGAAATGCTCGGGGATGTCCAGTTTTTCATCCTCGTGTACCAAACTGGCTAAATGGATTTCCGCCACGGGTACTAAGTTGGGGTGGACGTGGAGTACGAGGGCCTCTTGCTCGTTAGTGAGTTCCTCTGGCCAGTCTGTCCCAGCCGCGGTTCTGATCTGGTTCACCTTGGTACGAGTGAGGCAACTATCCACGGAATAACCACGGTCTTCCCTTGGCGTTGAATGTGGATCACGGTTTTGGTCCGGTCGTGGATTGCCTGCATGTCTTGTAACCAAGGTCTCCCAGGATGACCGGAAAGCCCCTTTGTCGTGGGGCATTTCTATCACTACGAATGTTGCGGTGTCGACACTCCATGTATTGTAATCCCGACCATGGTCAGAATTCCCGAGGGGGTGACGGGGCGTCATTTGCCATGCGTAGAATAAAACGGGCATTCCGAGGTTGGGGTAACCCGGTGCTTGTCGAACGTGATTGCTCATTACATTCACGCCGGATCCTCCATCAACGAGGACATTGGTCAATGTTTGTCCTCCCACCGGGCGTGTATGATCTGCGACAGACGGGTCCATCGTGGTGGCGTTGACTTCCACGAAGGTGAGATCTGGTTTTGCCTCGGGCACCGCGGTCCGTTGCAAATAGTGTTGTAATTCGGGGCTGATTTGTACGAGTTTGGCCAAGGTAATTGTTACGTTGGTCGTATCTAGTATCTGAGCTGAAGGGTGAAGTCTGTAGCACGCCCTTGGTCCGCGATTCTTGTTTCAGATCCCTTTGAATGTCCGTCCTCATGTTATGCGGCCGTTCCAGTGGTTTTTGAAATGGCTTTCGGTGTTCTACCACGTGGTTTGGAGAATTAGCCTTGGACCTCGTGGTTACTGCAGAAGCCGATATCGTGGAAACATTTGTTTCCGGTCCATGTACTTCGGTGAGTGTTACTCCTCCTCTCCTGTGGCCCGCGGTGTTTGAGTTCGGGGCTCCCGGGGGTTGACTGGCTCGGTTCTGTGCCCATTTCTGTTTTAGTATCGGGCATTGGCTCCGTCGATGGTCCAGGCCTCCGCATTCCCAACATGCATCTGTTCGGCCGGGTTGGAAGGCATCTACATTGACCTCCTCGGGGTATACCGCGGCCGTGGTGTTCCTGGGTCGCCTGTGGTCCTGGGACGGGGAAGTGTTGGTGGAGTACCAGCACCTTCTATGGTGGGTTTTTCCACATGTGTCACATAATGGGGGCGCTACTCGGGCATCTTGCCGTGTCGTGGGTAGTGGCAATATAGGATTCTGTGTTTGCTTCAAAGCCATGAGTTCGCGACTGATATCGTTTGCCGCGGAAAGTATTTCAGGCAACGTTTTTACGCCACGGATAACAATGCCTTCTTTGTATCCAGGGTAGTAGCCCCTTTTAAACCACTCACACATGTATTCTTCGCTGGTCATTTGGCTCAGTTTGTCGGCCAACTGCTTAAACCTATCATAAAATTTGTCCACCGGTTCGTTCGTGGATTGAGTAATTGATCCCAACGCTCGGAGAACTTCTGAGCTTGTTTTCAGTTTTCTGAACTTGTGTAAAAAGCTGCGCTCCATGTCTTCCCAACTGGCATTGCTGTGTTCGGTTTCGAAGTCAATGTACCAGTTAATGTGGTTCCCTTGGAGCGTGGTGCCGAAGATATTCTGCAGGTCCGTGGTCTGAAAGATGCCGTTCGTGCGGGCTATTACTTTGAACCTTCTGATGTGCCAATCTGGGTCCCCAGATTCATCAAACACGGGGTACGGTATCTTTGGTAACTTGGCATGGGCATCAAGGCTCCCTGGGGTGTGTGACACAGTAGGTAATCCCGTAGGTACCACTACTGGTGCCGGTGAGGACATTCCCGAGGTACTTGAGCTGGCCGCGGCATTATTTCCCTGGGGGATGGTTGCCGACCGCACTGCTTCTGCTGGTTCTCCCACACTTCTTGGTGTCGAAGCAATAACTTCGGGGGCGCCATTCCCCTGGATGTCTTGATATTTCAAGCTAAGCAATTCTATCTTGGCGTTCGTGGCCTCATTCTGAGCAGCTAAATCCGTCATTTGCTGCTTCATCCATTGTAGTAACTCCCTGGTCTCATCTTTGTGTTGCACTATTTCTTCCATATCTGCAACTACATTTTCCACGGCTTTTTCCGCGGCGTGCCTTTTCGGGGGCATTTTCCTCTTTTTCAGGCTCGTAGCCTAACAATCTCTTTCTTTTCTCTCTCTCTCGCTCTCTCTCTCTTTTTTTTTTTTTTTATTTTTTATTTTTTATTTTTTTTTTACCTCAATACTCCATCCCCAGCATGGTCGCCAAAATGTTAGCCGGGGTTTCAGCCATGGAGGTGTTCGAGGCACAGAGACGAGGTAAGGGCCCGGGTGTAAGGTACCCGGGCTGATACCCGGTTACCACAGAAGTCCCGAGGTCCAGGGAGGGTGTGGCCGGTCGTTGACCGGTCACTGTATGCAGGGAATGATTGGCCGAAGAGGGTCAACTTTCCGATGGCGGGGTTGAGTCTGAGCAGTAGGAAGCCCGAAGTGAGGTCCCGCGGCACTACTCCTCGGTGAGGTTTCCACGGTCAAGTGTTCACTCCGCGAGAGTGATCCCTCGGTGGGGCGGGGTTGTCAACCTCAACTGCCGACCGCGTGACGAACCTGAGACATAAGTATCTTGGCCACAGGAGTTCCACGGCGCCACGGATTGTACAAGGAATAGAATGGTGAGCAGGAAAGAAGGGTTTAGAGAGCAGACAGACTTATAGAGTAGAATCGGAGCGAGTCCTGTGTATTACTTAGTGGATGCCGAATGGCTACAGAGGTGAGCCAAGAAGGTGCTCGAGCTATCACTATTCGTGGGATTCAGGACTAGCAAATGTGTAATTCTATTCTCTTCTTATAATAAAACCTAACCTCCTGGCGCTGGCTTTCGCCTTAATTGTTCTGTGTCCGTGGCCTCGTTCCGTGGCTCTGTCACTGCACCCTCGGCCTCGAGCCCCGTGGTCGCTGTTATGTCTTGGTCTCCCCGTGGCGCCCCTGGTCTTCGGTAATGATACCCGCGGTGCCATGGCGGGTAACAGCATGTACAGCCCATATGACAATGACTCTCCTTTGAGGTATCTCTAAAACCATTTAGAGCTTCCCTTAACAGGTCTACCTCGACATGATTCACACAACAACAACTATTTTGATCTTTGAGAGTTTTTACATACCAAGGCTTGAGATACTCGAAAGCTCTTTGTCTTATGCGACACTCAGGATGTGCTTCCTTGAAACCTATAAACAATTGGGCCTGGCACATAGTATCCGGATCAGAGTTAGTACATCTGCAGCACCATATTTAGTACTTGACACAAACAAAGTATATTCGGTACACAGTGCACATGATCATGTGTATACATTCTGTATGAAAGACTACTCCAAGTACTGAAGTACATATGAACCCATGTAATGCACAATCTGACTGACAATTTAGTACAACAAACGACAGTACCATTACCTTATATACCAACTTGGACTTGTGTATTACAAAACGTAATTTGAGTACTTAGTTTTCTACCTTCTATACTGAACCCACGACCCAACTGTACCACGAATAATACTGAAGTCACACGTTGTCTACTCAGTATACTTAGAACTGTATGTCCAGCACATCAAAAGTAAACTACATACAAGAACTTAATGACAATTTGTACCTTTACTACCATGCCAATGAATTGATTACTTCTACAAGTACCATGTGCCACTCAGATTGACTTATGAGTATTTATGTACGCATAAAACCGCATGAGTACCTTGCTTCAATCCACTGAAAGTAATGGGTAACTAGCTTACCTTTCTACTTGTACATATGAACAAACACTGAACTTAGCTTATAACCTGTGAGTCCAAAGCCAAGCCTTCAGCAACATAAAGAATCATTCAATTACACAAAGAATATAGTAAACATCGAACCTGAGTGTCTGTGAGGTAGTGAGTAGCATGCACAACATATTCATTCCTCCCTGTGCGACGCCGTGTCACATCTTTCTTGTTGGGTGAGACACGAGATCTCCCATGCCACCAAGCTCGCACAGTCTCCTTCACGTAATCGGACAAACCAGCACGCTTCGACCGCTCCAAAAGTTTGTACTGCTCTTGAACGTTGAAAGAGCCACTTCTCCTTTCTATAGCGTTCAGAATATTTCGGGGATGCACCTGCACACCAAAGTGACATCAACACCATATTCAATCGAATACCATAATCATTCAATCAACACCATAATCAAGCCACATGGAGTTCAGTCAAGACACAACAATGATTGACAAATTGTTGCATTAAAACTCAACTTTATTCCAATATTGACGGACAATCGAAGTAAACTCTCAAACTTAAGAAGACACAGACACTTACGCCCTGACTTCCACACTAATAGTAGGTATGTTGACTGAAGTGCAGAAATTCAGCAGTACACCTCACTCCTCGAAATTGAGACATAAACCCTAAACCGTGATAAACAATCTAGTCTCAACACGATCTGATCTACACGATAGAAAAACCGCATTACTCTGACAGCAGGACAGTAAGGTAGGCAACAACTCAAACACTGGCAGAATGGGAGTGATTTGGTGTACCTGCAAGACCCTAGAAAGAGATCGCCTCGATGAAGTGCCGTCAATAACATCCGCATCCAGAAGAACCCCTTTCCGTGCAAGGAAATTCCTTGACTGTGCACCCTTGACTGCTTGAAGCTCAGCGCGGTAACTCTTAACAAACGAGTAGATCGATTTCGCCTCAGAAGCCTGTGGATAATACTCCGGGAGCATGGGAGTTATCCCTGTGTGATTCAAGATCTTCTCGATGACAATGCTTTTACAAGATGTTGTCTCGCAATCTTGGAGCTCCGACATGATGCAGAGCGCTAGCTTGTTCGACTTCAAGGTGCTCAACCGCTCAACGATTCCACCCGATTCCACCGAACTTTCCTCAGGCTGTTGAAGATTTTGAATATTGCAATTTCGCGTAGCTATCCTCGCCCTGTATGCTCGCATTCTCAGTCGCGAGCCTTCTGCTAAAGCCGCGCGTTTCACTTCAGCCGCAGCTGCAGCGGCAGCTCGTGCTTCCGGACCAGGTCGAATAATTCCAAGTCGACGCCGCTGCCGATTCCGTGCGTTACCCATCACCGAGTTCCACACAATTCTTCCACACCGAGTTCCACACAATTCTTCCACACCGAATTCTTCCACACCGAGTTCCACACCGAATCCGATGACAACCAAGTAACGTTGACCAGTGGCAACCCACCTCAACCCTAAACAACTAGCGGAAAATTGATTCACTGAATTCGAACTCCACCTAGACGTTCCAGGAGGCTGAGACACTAACGCAACCCTAAACAAGGTCGACACGAAAGGCGTAGAATCAACGCGCAGGGACGAGGGAGGGCCGTCAACCCTAGAAACAAAACCGCTCATTTCGGAGAATGAATTTGGCGCTCCATCGGATCTCTCCAGCAATGTTTCGAAATGCGTGCAAGTCTGACAAAGCCGGCACCTTTACAGCCCTGACATCGTGGCCAGTTACTGAAAACAGCTTATCCGAAGTAATTTAAGTACAAGAGAGTACTAGAGGGCGGATTTCTCTGAAAAATTTCCACTTCTTGCTAGACAGTTTTCCCGCCAAAAAACTGCTGTTCGTACCCACCCCCATCTGCATCTCTGCATTATCTCCACGACTGCAAAAAAAAAAAAACAAAAAATTTTCATTTTTGACCACCCTCAACCATGTCAAAGTTTTGGCTATTTGACCAATAAAGAACGCAATGTTAGAACATGTTTTTGGGAAGTAATGATACAACATGTAGAGCATTTGAAGGTGCTCTCTTTGTGTACATAATTTTTGGAGTACTTTGGAACTTAATTTATATCAAACTTGAGTACTTTGCGATTTTTTGGCAGCCAGTAACGTACTTTTCTGAAACTATAGATTGGCAAATTACCATATGTTGCGAATGTTTTTGCAAAAAATTGTTTAGTGATTTGCAAGCATAACCACCTCTTCTACCTATATCTACAAAAACATTAGTACTTAAGGATGTGTGATGATCTAGAACGGCGATTGAACAAGCAAAGGTACAGGAATTAGGGGGCGTAACGTACTTTTTGATCCACCCTAGCATGCTTCCACCCTGACGTACTTTTTGAGCCACCCTAGTGTGCTTTCACCCTTTACTAAATAATACGCTACTCTTTAAAGTGTGTCATGTGGACATCCATGTAGGATTGGTAATTACTAATGAATGTAGGTGGGAACCCACACTTTTTAATAGAGTTAAGGCCCCCTCTTAAGACCTCCTCTATGGCCAACTTTTCACTTATATTTCGATGTCAAACTAGTCACCTTCTTATGATGCATTCACAAAGCAAAATTTTACAATTCGAATCACACAATGTATGATTGAGTGATTTGTACTCTGAAAGGATTGTGGTAGGTAGGTTAAGGTTGAACATAACCTTGTAGGAGGTTGCAAGCTCATCATCGATTGGATCATTCACGATGCCCAACTCAAAAAGATGCTGTGATGCAATTTTGGGCTGCCCCAATCCGTATAGATCATAATTTGACGTAGTGACGCACAGTGCTAATACTGTACGACGACGTATGCTGTATACTGGCCGCTTATATCGCTGTCAGCTTTTGCCTCTGAGCGAAATATACGTAAATTTCACGTAGCCGGTTTATCGCGGCGTAGATATCCAGACACCTACCGTTGAAAACCACCTCCGATTCAAGTCGCCATTTCTGTAAAATCTGATCTGTACAAGCTCCTCTTTCGTGCAGTATCTATCAGCCTGAGCAATGGGGAATGCTACTTTCCTCAGCATTGCAGTGCTTCTCGAGCTAGTCGTTGGACCATTCGTCGACGAGACAGAGATTTCGCTTCCGGCTGCTTCACAAAGCGACATGCATCCGGGTAGCCCAGACAGTAGAATTTTCGGTGTGCAGTTAAATTTTTCTATTGAGGATGACCGATCCTCTTTGATATCTACAATTTTCCCATTTTTCTACGGCATCGACCGTTCCATAAAATTCTGGTCTGTAGTAGAGTGAGTTAATTTATTTCATACTTCATTCGAAGAATGTACATCTCCATTAATCAACAATTACTTAAATATACGACATGAAAACGTTAATTGGAGTGTTGTGATAAGCGACCTCGGAACCTTCTAGAACCTTCTAGCAGATCTTACTCTCCGGTTAGTTCAAGTTAAGTAAAAGTCTAAAGTAAAAGTATCTAAGATTACTACCCTAACTGGGGTATATATATATGTGAACCATATACAGGTTCAATAAAAGATCTTTCAATACCAGTTATATATTGCTTCCTCTTTCTCCTTGCTCACAACACGTTATCAGCACGTGCCTCTACCAGCCAAGAGTTTGATTTTAGTTTTCTTTTTGCTTTTCTACAGTTTTTGGAGAGAGCTTGCATAGAATTTGCCAAAGACCATCAGGCTCGAATTTCTCACCTTCATTTTTATATTATTATTATTCTTTTATATGCTTATGATGCAATATACTTTGCATGCAAGTAGAAACCTTATTATTAAATTAGTTATATGGACTAACTATAAAGAAGTACCTAGTTTCTTGCTATGTGTGTTCAGATACGAAAATGATATCAACTAAGAGATAACACACTCGAAGATTCAAAGGAGGAAACACCAATACCAGGCGCCACGACATGTACTGTCACAGCGACCGCCGCGACTTCTACAGGGACGTCAATCCTCGCCACCGATTTGGAAGAAGTAACTAGCCTATGCCCTGCACATATTGGGAGGATGCCCCAGTGAAGGGAAGCAGGAATTTTAAATTCCACGAGTGATACCTGGTTGAATTGTGACCTTGTCATGATTACCGGAAGGCGAAACTTGAAGTTTCGAGAGGGCCGGGCAAGAGTGGTTCTGCCCGGGGGATTCCCCCTCAGGATTGAGAGAGCTATGTATGCTCCTGATGCACCCCGGAGTCTGATCAGCTACCGGGCTCTGCTTGCCAATTGCATTCACGCTTCCACTGTTGATGGAGAAGGTGAATTTGATGGTGATGGATACCGGGACCGACTGGCCTTTACGCATTACCCATCGTGGCGGACGCGCCACGGGAATGTAATTTGGCGGTGCTTCCGAAGGCCTAGTTGTGGCATAAGACGCTCCTGCATAGCAGTGGTAGCGATAAAATGAACAACAATGAGACTCGATTATTTAGCAGTGGTAGCGCATAGGCGCTCCTGCAATCTCATGGTACTTGTTGACGCCTTGGGGCGTGCCTGATATCATCACCTCAGGAGGTTCCATACTCATCAAGGCTTCACATGCCGCGATGCCTTACCTTGCATCTTTGTGCTTTGTTGAGATTCTGTCTTTGTTATCCTCACAGTTTATGTAGATGACCTCAATTTGGTGGGTACTGACGCATTGTGCACCGAGGTTGAGGAGCTTCTCACTACTCAGTTCGAGATGAAACTCCTTGGCTGCACTACGTTTTGTCTTGGACTTCAGGTATGCCATCTTCCCGACGGGAGTATTCTTCTCCACCAGGACACTTACACCAAGAAGTTCCTCAAGGCATTTAACATGTCCAACGCCAATTCCCTTTCGGCACCAATGATCGGGAGGAGCAGCACAAGAGACGACCCGTACCGACCTTGCGAGGAGGAGGAGAATGAGAAGGATGAGGAAAAGTACCTCGCTGTGGTCGGAGCGTTGCTTTACCTCGCTACTGCACACTGTGGAGCTAACGGCCTCTATGAGATTCCGATCTCTTCTCTCAGTACTGGTCACCGCGACCATTCAACATATTCAGTTGCCATACCTGACAAGGTTCAACTTCAGTACTCAAAGATGGGTCATCCAGGAGTGACCATGCTTAGACGGATGATACATGTTTTAACAGGTCATGAAGTCTGTCTAAGTGATACTAACTTTGAATTGGAAGTGTTGGGGGCACTTTTAGTGTCTTGGATTACAGATTAACTGTTATGCAGATGAGAGCAAACTAGGAGTCGTCTATGAGGACGTTACAGAAGGATTTCAACATGGCGGACACCATGATCCTAATTTCAGCATTCATGATTGGCTAGAACAAGATTGAAGAGGACCCCTGTCAAACCTCATTTTTTCGTTTTTGCCCCAATTCGGTCCGGATAGTACTTAGTAATAGCTAATTAGAGGAAATAAAACCCTCATTCCCGCCTATCCGGGTAATGACCGGGTAGGGCTGACTTAGCTAGGAACCTCCCTACCCGGGAGCATCCCTAAGCTTAGTGGGCAGGATAGGGTAACGGAACTTCTAACCTTTCCTTCGCCTTTTAGTCCTCGTCTCTAACCAGGACCCGGTCTCACCATACCTAGCCCAAATGCTGAGTGCCCGGGTAAGGCTGAGTCGACTGTTGGCGGGTTGACCCCAACCCGGGGAAAGCAAGTTCTGACCCGGCTTAATCGATCGAACATGTGCTAACCGCACAGGGTTGGTCCGGGTACGATATGCCCGGGCACGATCGGTCCGGGGACGACCCGGACGGTCATCGTCCGACCAACCATGGCCCGGCACGGCTATGGCCCGGCCGATCGTTATAACTCGACTGGTTATAACTCGACTGGTTATCAATGGCCGGGGAAGCCGCCGGGTACAAGGACGGGCCGGGCGGTAGAACCACCGGCGGCGCCGACAGTCCCGGGCTGACAAGCCCGTGATTAAGGCCGCGCCGCCAAAAGGTACCGCCACCTCCCCCACTCTCTTTTGTCGATTAGTGGCGCGGGGAAGGCCGTTGTCCTCCCTTTTTGATTTCCCCCCCCCCTTTTTTCTCTCTTCCTCGTTTTTCATGCGCCATTGCCGGCTGTGCTGCCCCCATTCTCGCACGAATCTGTACACGCGGCCGTCCTGCACACCATAGCCCGGAGAGGAAGAGTACGGAGACATGGCCGGGGAGAGAGCTTCGCGGGTTAGGAGCAAAATTATCCAGGCTGGCATCCCGATGGCGGTGGATGCCAGGGCGCAGTTGGTGCAGGACTTGACGCGGATGGGGTGCGTAGGGTTGTACTGGGTGCCCTGGAATGTGGAGGATGCAGGGATCATCGAGGAGGCCGTGTCCGGACAGGATCCACCGACTTTCGCCGACAACCCTGTCCGGGCCAAGCCGCACTTTTGGCAGGAGGCGTGCTGGAGGGCGACATACGGCTTTCCGGACTCCTCCACCGGATACATTCAGGTGAGGAACGATCCCTCCCTTGGTGGGATGTTCCACAACCCTGCGCACGAGCACGACGGCTACCGAGTGGAGGATTGCGCGAATGCTCGGGAGCGGCGTCTGCTGAGGTTCCTGGCGCCGATCCTCAACCCGGAGAAGCCACAGTTTGCGTCAAACCGGCTCCTGAAGGCAATCATGGAGTCCTACCTGGGCCGGAAGCGTGTAGGATGGGGGCACATCCTTGAGGAGGTGATCGTCCGGGCCTCGAAGAAGGCCGCCAGTGTGAAGGGCTGTTCCCTGGCACCATACGTGTACCACCTGTACGCGCATTACGAGTGCCTCAATCCGGGTGAGATCACCCTCCTCAGGATGCTCATGGAGGGCAGACGGGACATGTTTCCCGGGGAGCAAATTCCCGAGGTAGGAGTCCCTGCTGCGGCCAAGCTACTCCCCAGGATGCCTGCCCCCGGAGCAGGGGCACTCCCACCACCTCCACCTCCTGCACCACCAGGACCGCCGGGCCCAGGAGAGCAGAGACCGCGGAGGACAGGAGCAGAAGCACCCCGGCCAGGAGATGAGGGAGCGCCAGGACCTGGTGCAGGAGGAGCAGCCATCCTCCGGCAGAGGGAGGTCGCTCCGCTACCCCGCCCGGAGGGAGCCACCACACCCCGGCCAGCCACCAGCCACCGGATGGCAACCCGGAGTGGGGCTGCACCCGGATCGAGCCACCAAAGCCCGATCCTACCCGGACTGGAGGAGAGCTCCCCAATAGCGATGGCAACCTCTCCGACTGCTGCAACCACTCCGACCTCTGCGATCTCCTCTCCACCCCCTTTTAGGCCGGTGCAGGGGAATGACAATGAGGGAGAGGAGGCTCCCGTCCTGCACCGGAGGAAGTCGGGAAAAGTCCTGAGGTTCGTGGAGAGCAAATCTGCCTCCTTGCCCGGAGAACAGGGAGTGGAAGCCTCGGCCCTGCCAGGAGAGACCGAGGCCGGGGGAGCTCTACAGCAAGGAGACCCTACCCCGGAAGTGCAGGCCCCGACCCGGGGAGTGCCGGTGGGGGACGTACCTACTGAGGTCCTCCTCCTGGCGGATAGCCCAGCAGAAGATCCCGGACAGCCTACAGCCACGGGAGGGATAGAGTGGGGAGACCCGCAGTATGCGAAGAAGAGGAAGGCAGACCTCCCCGCCGAGAGCCCTCGCCCGCGAGTCCGGAGAAAGCTCACGAAGCTCAGGGCGGACACTTCACCAACTCCGGCCGCCTCTCCTGTTACCCGGGCCGATCCCCTCGAACCTGTGGTCCGAGCAATCCCAGCAGTTCAGCGGGTCTCACCTCCCGGGGAGGGAGAAATCCGGAGGAAGGGGAAGAGGGTGATGGAGGAGTTCTCTGAGTCGGAGGAAGGGGAGACCACCGCACCGCATTCGCCTGCCCACGCTACCCGGGTACACACAGAGGCGGCACCCTCCAATGCTACCCGGGTGCCAGGATGGGAAGACTTCACCCCGCGGAGGCCGGAGTTCGACCCCAGCCTTCCTGTACCCCCATTCCGGATAACGGAAGAGCACCCTCTGCATCCAATTGCGCATGCCCTGCAGGTATGCACGCAGGAACACCTTCAGATGCACAAGGCCCTGCGCGGTATATCCGTGGCTCTCCGAACCGGCCAAGTGGAGAGGTACCCCGACATGGTGAGGGATTTGGTCCGCGAAAATGCTGCAGCCCGGGCAAGTATCAGTGAGGGATCCCTCATCATCCTGCGACAGGCCCGGGAAATTAAGCAGTTGGAGGAGGAGTTGACCAAGCAGCAGGGTTACGCTCGGCAGCATCTTTTCGGGCTCAGGAGGTTCCTGTATGCACCCGGAGAGGCACAACTAAAGGCCCAGCTGCTCGATGCCCAATTCCAGGCCTCAGGATCGGACCTCCCAACCCGGATGGCGGCGTACATGAAGAAGGCCGCGGAAAGGATGGAAGGAGCTCTCCAGGAGATGAGAGGACTCATCGGAGAGATGGCCCAGACCTTTCCCGGGGAGGCGCCTCCCCTGACGGTAGTAGAGGACACCCCCATCCAGGGTACCCCCGAAGTGACTAAGGAGGGCAGGGCAGAGGAGGAAGAGCATACCGATCCCGTGGCCATGGAGGAGCCAGTCCTGCCACCAAACCCGAGCCCGGAGAAGACCATGAGGGAGATGGGGGCCTTGCACTCCCCCTGCAAGGACGCTCCGGAGAGTATAGAGGCAAACCGGGGAGGCATAACCCCGGTGGAAGGAGAGGCTTCTCGGATAGCGGAGGAGGATACCCGGGTAAGGGATCCTTCCCCCATTTCCCCGGTCCGGACTGTGGACCCCGAGGACAGGAGTCCTATTCCTGCCCAAGAGGCCACAATCCAACCAGGACAGGAGGGTGAGGCCGATACCCGGCCAACCGGATTGGGAACAGAGGAGCCGCGGACACCTCGCTGTCCGGGTTTAACCGTCCCACCGGAGCCCTCTGACAGCGAGGTCCTCCCTGAGAGGGCGCTGACCGCGGAGGCCGTCCCCCTCATCCCCAAGGACTTGATCGAGGTCCCGGAGATCGGAGAGGCACTCCCGGACACCTCAGCCCCGATGCCTTCAGGGGACACTGAGATCCTTGGGAGTGAAGAGACCGCTCCAGTGCCCCAAGAGACGGGGAACGAGGAGGAGGAGGTCACCTCCCAACTCGGGTTGGGGGCGCAGAAGATTGAGACCGCCGAGACTGCCGAGACTGCCGAGGCTGCGAAGTAGGATGAGCGCGACAGGAAGGACTAGGGCCGAGTTGATTGATGGCGGGTGCACCTGGCCGAGGATAGGGTTAGATTTTAGTGCCTTTATGGCGAGTAGGAGAATGACGGCGTTAGACTGACAAAGGCCGGATTTAGAAAGATTCCCTGGCGCAGGATTTTGTCCTCTTCTGGGATGCCAGGGAGGATCTGCTACTTAGCCGAGGGAAGGATACTCCCTCGGGGTCTTTTTGTGATTTTGCAATACCCTAATCCAGTGCAAGTACGCCTCTTTCTCATTTCCCTCGTGTGTGTGCGTGTGTGTCTGATTGTGTATCTTTCTTGTTTTCCTGTCTTGTCTGCTGGGTCGGGGTATTTGCAGAGTTCAGAGGACCCTTGCTGTCCCGGCAAGAGGTAACGGTTCCGTCTTTGAACGGAGAGTAGTGAGGAGAGTAGAGAAGCTGACAGGAGAGGAGTGCGCCCGATGAACGGCACTTCTCACTGAGGGCACCGATTCGGCCCATCCGTGCAGCATTCAGGATTACGGCGGCCAGGAAGGGATTCCTGCTGCTTAACCGACTCCCGAGGCCGCACTCGGTTGAGTCCCCCTGGATTGCTGAAGTCCGGGTAGGCTGGTTAGTGTTTAGGTGATAGTGGTGAACTCCGGGTCAGTCGCACCACCCCCAGTCCAGTAACCCGGAATCCACTACCCGGGTAGTGAGTTTTGATAACCGGACCATAGGAGAACCGGATACCGACCTTTGTGACATGCGCGTGGATCTAGAGTCCGGGCGTAGAGGGAGGTATAAGGGAAGTTCCTAACAGGGTAAGGAGAGAGAACGTCTCGGTGACCTTTCCGGTCACGTTAATCAACGGGAGCAGTGGTCTAACCCCTCCACTTATCTAAATCCGGGGAAACCCCTCTGAGGTGAATACAGAGGCTAAACTAAACCACAAAGACTAAATCCCCTCCTTTCTCCTGTCCGGGTAGCTTCTCCCAGGACAGGATACGGGGTACGGGAGTGATAGGACAGTACCCGGATAGCACAAATCCGGGTTAGCTAACTGGTGGAAATTGTTGTTCTTGCACTTCACAGGATCCCCGTGGAACGAATACTCGGGTTCTTGTTTGGGAAACCTCTTTTACCGCGAAAAAGGGTTATCCGGGCACGAATCGGAAAAGCACGTTACGACAACCCCTATTGCTTTTGCGAGGAGGACAAGGAAGACAGAGACAAGCTGGTGGAAGGAGAACTTCTAGCATTTCACAACGCATTCTATGAAACACTGTTATCAGCATTTATGATGGTGGTCAAAATCAAGCATAGCAGCTATTAAGTTAGTGTATATTAATAGCGAACGATGACTTTACTCTTTCCACTTCAAAACATCGTGAAGTGTTTTTAACGAGGAAGATCATCGTTCGAGGGGGAGTGTTGTGAAGTGTTCCTCAGTCGAGGAGGAGTGTTGTGATAAGCGACCTCGGAACCTTCTAGAACCTTCTAGCAGATCTTACTCTCCGGTTATTTCAAGTTAAGTAAAAGTCTAAAGTAAAAGTATCTAAGATTACTACCCTAACTGGGGTATATATATGTGAACCATATACAGGTTCAATAAAAGATCTTTCAATACCAGTTATATATTGCTTCCTCTTTCTCCTTGCTCACAACATGGAGAAAGCACATTCATTGAAATGAAAGCATCGTATTCAACAAGCACTTCAGCACAATACAAAGGCTTCTCTCTCTCATACAGCTGTACAGTCTTCATATATTGACAAATTTACAAAGATCTGTACTTGGAAGGACGATCTCAACTTCTGCATTCCAACTATCACTCGCCATGCGCTTGCGAATTTCAATCGTAATGCAAGTCTCATGCAGTCCTCTTATCCCCTACTCATGCACACATCTATGTAGTGCCCACGCTCCCACTACCTCCGCTACCTATCTCCCACTGCTTGCACTCCAATTCATAATGGTGTCATACAGGACGGTAAGCAATAGAAGCTGGTCAAAACTTCATTCTTGCTCAAGTTTAAACAACCACGCCGAGCGCCAGGAGGTTGAATTCGTGCAGCTTCACTCCCAAACACAGCACAACCAAGTTCTTCGTCGTCACATCTTCCACCAAATCCAGCACGATGTGTTTCACCTTGCCCACCAACTTCAACTTCTTCAAGTCGATCACCACGCGTACCTTCGCCACCTTCTTTCCAAGAATCTCCAAGTCCACGTTCAGCAACTCACCCACCACCAGTTTCGCTGTCACCGGCTTCAGCACTGTCAGAGCCCCAGCTTTGCAAGTCGCGCCCTTGACCGCTACGCCTACGAACACCCTCACGTCGTGGAGGCACTTCTTCAGGTTGATATCCAGTGCAACCCTCACGTTCAGCTTCACGTCCACACCCACATCCAACTTCCTGGACGGCTGGGCGAGTGTAGCATCCGCAGCCACGCAGAACGCGGCCATCACCAGACCCAGCAGAACCAGAGATCTCATTGAACCCGCCATAACTCACGACTGCTTTGCGAACCGATCGATCTTAGAAAACTCGTTCAAGCAGGAAGCGGAAGGGTGAGTGAGAAGATGATTCGAAATGAGCAATGCAGCTGGATTTATACTCGCAGGTCGGTAACGGCCTCTGTCACTGAAAAAGGTCAACGCGATACCGAGATTAGCTATCATCATCACCCGGATGAGCGAAGCTGGAGAGCTACGGCCACTGTTGAATGCATGCCCCGAGAGTCCCGACACAAATCTGACACTCACGGTGCGTATGTGGAACGAGCAGCGTCGATGTCGCTGCGGTCTTTGGCCAGAATCCAGTGGATGTGACTCACAATACATCGTCGTGTCGACGATACTTTTCCTTCACTTTTCCGTGTCTCGCAGTGAATGGTGCTAAAATGGCGCCTTCCACTTAGAAGTTCCAAGTGGATCGATCGCCGTCGGAAACGGACCTTGAAGCTCACTCGAGGAGTTGATGTCCCTCGGTGAAGTTGTTGCAAACGGGTGATGAACTTCGACATGGTTCACCCACTTCTTTCACCACAGACCAATCGGTTCTTCGAATTCATTCAATATTCTGTTTTCCAAGAGAAATTCGACGAAAGTCATTCAGTGATATCTTTTCTGAGCACCGACTGTCACTTCTTATAAGTGCTTACATGCGAATGGAGCATCTCATTCGATCTTCAAGAGAAATTCCATTACGATACATTAGGTACCATGGTATCAGCAGACTTATAAGCATCATCTTACCTTTATTCTCTTGTTGTCAAATCACTTACTATGTAACATTTCTTTCTCAAGATGTCAAATGGATACATTCGGGCTTGTATATCCTATGAGTCAGCTTAGATAACTATTTGTTTGCAGGTATGTGTAACGAAACACCGGGTGTCCGATGTTCGGAAGAACGTTATCAGACATCGATCTATTTTCCTTCTAGTGCACAGAGGTTACCGGATCTCTGTATTTCAGTGGTACGAGCGTTTCTAGGAGCCCCCATCAGCCAATGGGATTTTTGCTTCAAAATCTTTGGAATTTTCCATTTGGACCCCTTGACAACCGTTTTTGATAATTCTGAATTCAAATTTGAGGTCTGTGACCCCAAATTACGTACGGATGCCTTCTCCTCGGAATTTAAAGCCTATACATCAAAAAACTACGGGGCAATTTACCCATCCCCTCCCTGGCTGCCTAGAAACGCTCGTGACACCAAAATACAGAGATCAGAGGTTACACAGTTGATTCTCCATGCAGAAGTTCCGGAATTGATCTGTTTTTCCAGATTCTCGTACATTTGATTGGTTCGAGAAAATAATAAAGAATCTTCGAGTTTCGCAGAAGTCTAGGATGCCCTGCTCTGCCGATGAGCGTTGTATTTATTCCTGCAATGAAATTAACTCTTACTTGCGTGTGAAACACCGCGAATCGAACTACGGTGCACCGGCAGCACGGAAACAGAGAATTGAACCTAATTTCCATTGGATTGGCCGTTGCAACAAGGAACTAACAATGTTGAGAGATGGTGGACTCCAAAGTTCAACCTTTTTCCGCCCCTTTTCCGCCGGCTGGGTCTCTGACTGGCCTACAAATATAAAGAGCCAATTGGAAATTCTGGAAAAATGACATGTTTTGGATGGTTGTTGTTTTTATTGAAATTATTATTTTTATTGAAATTTAATACAATTGAATTGATTAGTGGTTTGTACTTGTGCAGCCTGCCCAAAGGGCGTCTTGTAACCCTTACAATGGGGAACGAGTTGTGAATTATACTGAATTGAAAGAGGCTGCAGATATGGAGTATAGAGCTCAGCAGGTTGCTCCTATTGTCATCTGTCTTGAGACATTGATGGCTAGAGAACCAAGTTTACGTCGCATCAATTGCCCCATTGGCGACACAATTTGGTACTCCTTCTATAGATTGTCCTGCCACTAATTCCCCTTGTACTCCTGTTTCACTTTTGAGGCATATTTCTTGGCCTCTCTCAAGTCGTTAAGTTCCTGTACAATCCACCCCTAATCTTCGATCTACTCCCAATGTTGTTGTAGAGACACTGGTTCATGAGATTCCAAACGATACAACTCCAATATTAGAATCATTTGCCTATAATTGCCCAAAGCCTCTTGTTCCTTCTAGTACAATGGTTCATAGGCAGGGATTTCACTCTAAGCCTGTTGAGAAAACCAAGTTGGCAAGTATTCCTGTAAACCACTTCGTTCATGAGGGAGTTCAAGAGAGTACCCATCGTCCTGTAAGACCTTATGGCGAGAGTTGTCGTGTGCCTCCCCAGTTTGTTAAATCCAATCAAACCATGAACCGGTCCAACTCTTATTACTGTAATCCTTCAACACCACAATCTTCAAATGTCATTAAATTGTGTACACCAAAGAATGTACTACTGCAAAAGGACATTGTTGTTACGAAGAAGCTTGTACATTCGTTGGTGAATGAAGATCCGGGTTATTCTAGTGAGCAGACACACATTTTTAGTTCAGATGAGGAACTATTGAACCTTGACCTTGATAACTTGAGGATAATGTATTCTGATCCAAAGCATCCTCAACATCTTGTTCCATCTCAGGCACCTGATTGCAATAATGTAGCTACCGCTACACCATTAGTTTTAGCTTCGGCTGCGTCCATTGTAATTAGTCCTGCTCCTACCCCTGATCATGTCGTTGCTCAGTCTCGTTAGTGTCCCTGTTGTTTCCCCCTCAGATCAATGCTCTCCTTCAAAAGTAGTTGATTACAACTCTCCGTCTGATACGAGACAAGAAAGTCTACCGGGAAGTGTTGCAACTACACATGTTCCTATTCCTCTAGCAGGACCTTTTAGCAATGTTACTCATGTCAATTTCCTGTTTGCGTAGGATATGGATTTTGGATCATTACTTGCAGCTCTTGGCAAACCTCCTACTTGAAGTATGTTCCTTTCTATTTTCTGTCTTGAAACTTTGATACTGATTATTCTTTGTGGTATTTTTGTGACAACTGATTGGGTAGAAGCACACTAAGGGTGGTACAAAATCGGCAAAAATCCCAAGTATATTAAGTCTATCACTTTGCAGATTGGTTTGGGATCTCAGAATAATCACGTTTGATCTGGGCCGTTGATTACGTTTGATCTCGGCCGTTGAATCTGGTTGGTGGGTGGGCCTTGATAGTAGCTGGTGGTTGACTTGACATACTGACAGAGCACGTTTATGGCTGTTGTCAGCGATTTTATGAGCGACGTTACGCTCTGCCATCGCGGCCGTCGTCTTCCTGATTTTCGAGCTCGGGCGCCGTCGTCATGCTTTTTCTTTTGTCATATCTGCGAGGTTTGTGATCGTCTAGGGTTTGCGAGGGTGCTGCGAGTGAGATTTGCGAGGGTCTTTGCGAGGAAGGAGTGGATCTGCTGCGTCTTGATTCTTCTTGAGCTCGGGCACCGATCACGCCGTGGTCTTGCTGATTTCTCGCTATTCTTTGCGAGGTTCGTGATCGTCGAGGGTTTGCGAGGTCTTTGCGATTGAGGATTTGCGAGTGGAAGGAGTGAATTGCCGATTTTCGCCGAGCTCGGGCGTCGTGTCTTCTTTGGTTTTTTCCCATCCGCGAGGTTCGTGATCACCGAGGGTTTGTGATGCGAGGTTCGTGACCGTCGAGGGTTTGCGAGGGTCTTTGCGAGCCGCGAGTGTTTAGAGTACGTGGACTGCGAGGTCTTTGCGAGTGCGAGTGTTTAGAGTGGACTTGCGAGGGCGCCGCAAGTGTAAGGAGTGGATTTGCGAGGGAGTTTGAATGCTTGAGAAAGGTGCTTTTCCGCAAGCCGAGCACCGCAGGAGATGGAGTGGAGATCTAGTTAGCTTGCTCGCGTCGCGGTCGGGTTTCGTCGAGGTCATTGCGCGCTTGGTGGTGTTGGTGAGCGAGGTCGCCGCGCTTTGACAGTGAGTGAGGTTGTTGGCTCGCTTCTCTTTGTGTTTTTTAGCCTGTTGCTCGCTTTCTGTTTGTTAGCTTGGTAGACCATATTTCTTGATTGGTCTGCATGTGGTGCCCACTCAGGCACTCACGGCGAGACCGTGTTCTGATCTTTTGAATGATTGTGCTCCAATGTGGTTTCAGGTTGAGAAATTCGGAGTTGTGAGAGGAAGACGAGATGGTGAAAAAGGAGAAGAAGCCCTCGTTAGAGGGTATGCAGCGGGGGCAGAAGGAGAAGAAGTCGGTGGTTTTAGCTGACAACGAAGAAGAGCCCCAGCTTGTTACGATTGACGATGTGGAGGACAAGATTTCGGTCCTGCGCAGCGGTGCACCTCCTCCAGCGTTATCCTTTGAGGATTTCAGGGATAGCTTTGGACTGAATGGGACGGGCATCAATCCCCACAAAGCTTCCCACCAAGGCAACGTTCTGTAGTCCGATTTGACTGCTGTGTTCGGGCAACAGCGAGGTAAATCCGGATACTGGATTGGGGACGTCGTCAAAGATTCAAAAGTCAAGAAAGCAATTAACACGTAATTCATTATAATGGGAATATTCAAACTCTCAAAAACCAATCGACCTAAATTCCAACATATATATCGAGCTAAACGTGCGTGTTTTAGAGCAAAACGCGCGTGATGTAGAGCTAAACGCGCATGTGGTAGAGCTAAACTGAATACAAAAGATGATCGAAATAGCAAAAGCAAAATGCATCCTGACAGCAATTTGCTAAAAGAGCACAATAAAACGATAAACTCAATTAAACTGGGAATCGACGACCAAGTCCGAAAATTTACAAACACTTGAATTGTTAACTTTAAGGCATAACAACTGTACCAATACTTAACTACGGATGAGAGGTAGGACTTCTAGTACGTGCATTTCTAAGATGAATCTATTGGCAAAAAGTCACCACACGATAAATTGACAGCTCAAATTGCACCGAGGTCATTTAGCTCGACTAGAGCTAAATTGGCATGCCCAAATAAAGTAGGGATGTCAGGCTACTCCTCTCCACCGTCGAACCGCTCAATACTTTGTTTGATAATGTCGATTTGACGCTCCGATAATGAAATAATGGGACGCCGAGAGCCAAGTTTTGCACTTGATTTCCATGACGTAAAAATAGCATCAGCATGAAGCCATTCCGGGATGTGAATGTCTTCAACTTTCCATTTGAATGTCTTCTTCGTATCCCAACCAGCATAGGTTTCCTGAACAACACTATTTTTCGATGTAGGTTGAAAATATTGCATTTGAATACAGCCTGGATAGTTGTGATCAACATCGAAATCAGTTAGAGCCCTAGCAATCCAGAAAGGACGAGCATCCCCATCAGCTGGACGTAGAGCTACAAAATATCCAGCAAAAACATCTCGACCAACCCGAAACGACTCCCTTGGTCTATCACACAACCGTCCGATAAAGTGCGGATCACGCCCATATTCCTCTCGCAATTCTCGTGTCGCAGGTACTCGAGTTAAAGGCCAACAACTGTTCTTCAAAAATGATGACACTTCTATAGGCTCAACCAACGCAAGCTTCACAGCTCGCCAATAGCGAATAACAAATTCATGACGCCGACCAAATTCTCCAGATATGTCCTCCGCACTTGAAGTCTCCCACATCTTAATAAACCCTCCAATGCCTTTTACAATGTCATCACGGTTCTTCATGGGAATAGGCGCCAAAGGTTTCATGTCACCTGTAGGTAACATTGGTTTCCCCGTACTTCGGTCCTCTTTCCACAATTTTATACCTCCATTAGTAGAAGGTAACCACTCCTTGTCTGTGCATAACATCTTATACTGCATCATGGGCCATCCATTGTCATGCTTGTAAAACTTGAACTGCTGACCCTCCGAATGCCCAACTAAAATTTCATCTCTGGAACCAATGTAGTCTTTGATATAACCCTTGAAGTCAGGTATTTCCTCTATCAAATGAGGAATGACGGGCAAAGACTCCGCGTCCATAAATGACTCCATCAACTGAGGAAGTGTGAGAAAGTCATTCTCTTTGAGAGTCATGCTCCAACGTCCAAAGAGGGCGTCAATGTCTTCGTGGGTATGTCCAACTAACAAGAAATTGACATATACTTCACGGAACACACCCATGTGTACCAGAAGAGACCAAAAGCAAAACATAAATCTATTCTTGTTGTCAGAAGCTGCGTTGTCCAGTTGCACATGCAGGACAGGAGGTAGAGGCTCCGCCACCCCAGAAACTTCACTTTCAGGTAGAAGAGAGTTTAAACACCCTTCTTTTCCGAACAATACAGCTTCAAATAAAGGCAGCGACCCCGAATTTGCGAATAATGACTTCGAATACGAGATCGAAACACCTTCTAGATCTCGTAAAAGCTTTAATATTGATCCAACAGTGTGATTGCAATCACTTGGATAAATATCGAGCCCATAATGAGCATACCGGACATCGCTATGCCCGTGAGCAATCATGCCAGTCACAGCAATTGGAAGCTTCATCAATGCATCATTTGCCTTTGTTTTATATGAAAATACAGGGCAGGCAGTCTTCGCATGATCCATTTTGTCATGTATTATACAAAGGACATCTCTCGGCCTCTGAATAGAAAGAGAACGATTTGAATAATAATACTCACGATGCGTTTCTTGATGATGCAAATGCTCTTCTAGCTTCTTGATCCACATAGTCTCTTCACATGAATCAGGTACCATAGACTTGATCATTGTCTCCATCCTGTCACAAGTTGAGCAACGAGCAAAGTTGTCCCCAGGCGCCTTCTTTGAATACTCAGAAAATTTTGACCTCCTAATCCTGCTCAGTGTGCTCTGAGAAATAGACTTCAAGCCCAACCTCTCATTGATGTCATTGATCCCTGGTATGGCATCCTTCCATCTAAAGGACGATGGCAAGGACCACGAGACAACCTTCTCACCAGATGTCAACATCTTCGACCGGTGAGGCATATGATCAGCAGCATTGTCAATGAATGTCTTCAGAGTAGCAACAGCTTGCTTTACATGCAATCGTGGTTTCTTCTGACCAACATTCCCATGGTGCCGAGCACGTAGTCCAGCTGCAGCTTCTGCCTTCCGCCTGTAAAATGTGGAAATCGGAACTCCACTAATATGTTGCCATGCACGCGCGCAAACATCAATGGGCATAAACAGCGACGTTGAACTGATCAACTCGTAAATGATCAAGTAGTGACCAACCCTCATGCATAGCATGGCTGAGCTTCCAGCTCCTAGTTCCATAAATGGTTTCAGTAGGTATGAACTCGAAATTCAAACACTTCACGATCTGCACAACTACTTGATCTTCACATACGGGCTCGTCATTGCTCTCAAGCATTCTTTCAGCGTCCAGAGTCTGACAAATGCCTTCACCAACAACGTCCCCACTATCGTTGAGAAGTGTCACAAATTTCGTAACCCATTTACTTCTGGGTAGTCCGGGGCAATCTTTTAAATGGTCCGGAAGAATAAGCTCAGAAGGACCATCCAAGTCCTAAAAGACCACAAACATAGACGAATTAGAACGAATGGATGAACTCCGAACAATATTGTATTATGCACAATAAGTAAGTCCAGTACCTCCGAAAAAAGACGCTGAAAATCACCGTCGCCATCGGATTCACTCAATTCCATGATAACCTGAATGCCAGCAATAAATAAACAATCATGAGAAACCACTGGTAGCTATATTTACGTGCAGTCAGAAATGATTACTACCATTGAGAATATATGACCATTAAGCTCGACTTTCGAGCTGAATGGGCTTCAAGATAAGAATTCACCACTCAGTCACGATGCACGTGAATACTGTCGACCATTTAGCTCGAATCGAGCTAAATGGTCATCACGCTTTAACGCCTTCGAGGTAAGCGTGATGAACTGTTTTCTCAATGAACATTTAGCTCGACTCGAGCTAAATGGTCTTCGAGATAATTGTTCACCACTCACCGCGAAGCAGTTAAACCTGGATGACCATTTAGCTCGACTCGAGCTAAATGGTCTGGAAGATCTTAATACATTTTGATTACCCCGAAGCATGTCGAAGAGGAAGACCATTTAGCTCGAGTCGAGCTATATAGTCATCAAGCTTCAACAGCTTCGAGGTAAGCGTGATGAACAGTTTTCTTAATGACCATTTAGCTCGACTCGAGCTAAATGGTCTTCAAGATAACTGTTCAACTCTCACCACGACGCAGTTAAAGCCGGATGACCATTTAGCTCGAGTCGAGCTAAATGGGCAAACCACTCCGTTGTAGTTCAAGCCCATTTAGCTCGAGTCGAGCTAAATGGGCTTGATCTGCTATAGGGTAGTACGCCCATTTAGCTCGACTCGAGCTAAATGGGCGTACAGCTCTTATTCAGTGCAAGCCCATTTAGCTCGAGTCGAGCTAAATGGGCGTACTGCCCTGTAGCAGATCAAGCCCATTTAGCTCGACTCGAGCTAAATGGGCTTGCATTGAATCAGAGTTGTACGCCAATTTAGCTCGAGTCGAGCTAAATGGTCTTCGAATAAATCTTTAAGTACAGGACTTCATGAGCTTGTCCATATATCATGCATATGTTATATGAAACTGCCTCGATATTCGTGCACAGCAAATACTAAGAATCGTTCTTGGGAACTGTGCAGAAGTAAAACAGTATCTTTGCCTCGATTTCCGTGCACAACTACTCCGACGATATCCACATTGCCATCATGAATGCACCACGATGGACGCAAGATATGACTAATCAACAACAATCTCTTGTTATACATTGACATTGAGGATATAGATCGAACTTACCCTCACGCCGTGCTTGACAGCTGCGGTATTTCAACGAAGGCCTTGGGCATCCTCAAAAGCAGCACGCGCATCAACTCCCGAGCTTCTTAGAGTCCCAAACCCTAATCAAATTTGCATAACCGGAAGCACTAATGGTAATAGGGAGTTTAGGCAAAACGTAGTGTACAGAGACGAAGAGCAGAGGTGTGAAGGTGCGGAGGTGAGGCGAAGGGCAACAGGAGCGGAGCACGAGAGGAGCGGAAAGAGCACAGGAGCGCAGCAGGAGCGAAGGAGCGGAAAGAGCACAGGAGCGGAGCAGGAGAGGAGCCGAAAGCGCATTGTGCGCAAATGAGGAGAGAGCCAGAGCAAGCGGGAAGAGAAATGGCGCCAAACAAGATCACGAACTCAAAATAGAAAGGGCGCCAAATACGGCCAGTAACGGTATAGAGTAAAAGCGACGTGGTTGGGAACTTGGGGGGAACGGGGAACTTCACAAGGAACGGAGAACTTCGCAAGGAACGAGGACATCTTCGGAAATTTGGGAGGAACGAGGACATCTTAGGCCAGTAAAATCATTTGAAGTTAAGTCGCCGAGAAATCTGTAATACTTCTAAAAATAGAAATTACATAATTGTAATAAAAAAAACCGGATTCGCGAGGAAAATGGATAACCCAAACTCAAATGAACAAAATAATCTCATATTGGGCACTAGAATGTTAACCTCTTAATGCGCCGAATGTCAAAAAACGACATTTTGAATAGAAAGCATAACTTTGAATAGCCATATTTTCTTCATCCGAGGTCCGTTTTGAATGATATCACTTAGGTTTTGCTCCAAATCAAGTCTAGTTTCTATTTTAAACTTTGCAAAAAAGTATGAATTAATGAAATGCACTTAAGTGAAAACAGCTCTTCTATTTTATTAGAACTCCAAGCATGGAGCATGTATTATGATTGCAAGCCAATTACGTGAAATTAAAAATAGTTTTTCATGATTCGCTTTTTCATAATCATGATCTTAAGGTGATTCTTAACAACTTTATATTCTTTAAGCCTAGCGTTTATGCATAATTGATTAAAATCGACAGGTGTTACAAGTGAAGTATAATTGTAAGATTTGTATTTACTAAATTACATGTAATATTAAAAGATAAATACTTTACACGTTGAAACAGTTATAGTAAATATTATATTCAAATTATTTAAATGTGATCCTATAAGATTAGTTTCTATTTAATTAGGTGTCGTGTATTACGTATGATATTCAATTAAGTTGAATGTGATATTCTACAAATGGCCATTATAAACATAATATTCAAGATATTTATGTGATATAATATCATATAAGTATTTAGACAGTGAATAAGTTGAGAAATCATAAGTTTATTATGTATTTTTTCTAAGTGTGTTATTTCCAATAGGATATATTAAGTATATTACTTAAAGTATAATACTTAAAGTATAATATTATTGATTTAAAATTCAGTCTTGTTAACATTGAGTGACTACATGTTTTTTAGAAGTTCAATATTCTATTTATAATGTATCCGCATTTACGCTTTCTTTTATAAAGTTGATAACTAACTTCTATGTTTACTTTTCAATCCTTACTCTTTAAGTTCAAAAAATAATTAACCTTTAATCCTAAACCTTTAACTCAATAACCAAAACATTAATTCCTAAATTCGTTAGCCTAAATTCTATACTCTAATTGAGGACTTGGATTAACTCCGCCACTCCCAAAACTAAGTTACATAACCTCAAGACCTTAAATCTTTCGATGATGTTTTCAGAAGTTAATGTGAAGATTCAGAAAACTAAATTGAATAAATAAATATTAATCTCCTATAGTATTGATAAGTAAATTAAAACTAATGATAATTATTGTTTTGCAATTTACGTGTGATCACTACTTGTTCATACATTCAATTGAACAATAACTGCCCATACAACAAATTTTATGTTGAAATAGGAGCCTAAGGTTTGGCTAACAAATCTAACGAAGGCATAATTACATGTTTCACAATTCACCATTGATTTGGAGTTCAGGATTGAGGCTCATTTAGAGCAATGAACGTGTATATTGCACACAAGTGCAATAAATGCTAATTTAAATTTAAATTTTGTTTAGAATGATCTGTTTTCTAAGAATGGCATAAATTCTCAAAGAATTGTGATTTTAATTTTCTCCTATTTTTAATGAATTTTTGCATATCTCTATGTAAAGAATTTTGTGAGAGGTTATAATATCGAAATATTTAAGTTATTTTTTAAAACAACATTGGAAAGTCAATATATATAAGATATGGAAAAAATGCTATTCAGAATATGATTATTTGGGTTTACGAAATATACCAAAATCATTATGCAAGAACAAATAAAAAATTATTTTCCAACTCTGAATATTATACCTTCATGATTTATAAGGAAGATGAATTGAAAATCTTTCATAATTATTTTTATTAATATATATATATATATTTATTTATTTATTTATTTATTTATTTATTTATTTATTTATATTGAATAACTTCTTTTCTATTAAGGTAATACAAACCACTTAGTTACACAAGCTCGCTACTTGCCCATACATTTTTTGTTTTTACCTACTTAAAATTATGCCGGATTATTGATTTCTCATTTTTTTTCTACAAATACTTTCTTTTAGCATTTAATAATTTTAACACGTACACTACAAAAATATGGTTGTCTTTAGGTATTTTAGAAATGATAATTACTTCCTTATACAATTACTTGAATGCAATTTGAAAATTAAACACTTTTATCTTTAATTAAGAAAGAATACTTACGTATAGGATATCGACTATGCATATCAGAATTTCAATCAAAATGAGACTCATTCCGTTAAAATGAGATTGACCCTAAAAGAAGCTTGCTGCGGAAGACATCTAAGAATGACGGCGCTGCTCACATCACAGTAGCTGTGCATTCCTCAGTTATTTCCTTCACGCAGTGAGAATTGGTTGCGCTATTTCGAGACAATCCGATTGATCCAATGGAGGAAGTAATTGCGGAGCGGAAACAAGTAAAGCAATCAAGTTATAAAAACCATTTACACTGTCTTTTTGCCACTACATTAGATGTTTTTACTTACTTTAAATACTGACGGATTATCCAATCCTCATTTTCTTTCTACACATAGTTTTTTCTAGCATATAATATTTTTAACACGATCACTACAAATATATGGTTTCTTTTAGGTATTTTGGAAATGATAATCAGTTCCTTATAAAGTAATACAAGTACAACAATCTTATTCTTGTATTTTATTTATCTAGTACATCTCATTTATTATTCAAAGTTTGAAAGTGATAAAACTTTTACAAAAAACCCGTAGCATGTAGATTTGTTTTTTATACAAGTTATAAATATCACCATCATATATATATAAGTTTTCTTTTAAGATTTAAACTATGTTTCTTAACCTTAATTTGCTTTCCTACCAATTAAACATATTTAACGAACATTTTATAGGATATTTACTCTAGGATCTAAAAATATCTTTATTCACTTTATTTTGATTTCATACGAATTAAATTAAGCTTTAATCATAGAAATGAACTATTTTAATTCAATGCGTGAAAACAAAAACATATAAATTAAACAAAAACAAATAAATAAACATATAATTTTAAAGTAATCAAATAAAAAAAAATGAAAAAAAAAAATACTTCCATTGTTCTCGTGATCCTAATATTTTCACAATAATTATCATATGACTTGAATTATGATTCAAAGTTATAAAAACCACTCCCCCTCCCTTTTTGCGCATACACTTGCACTCCTAGACATAGTTCCATTTGTTCTATGATATTTTTTACACTTCCACCACATTCATATGGTCCTATTAAGCTATTTTACATATTAGACTCACCTACTTTCCATCATTTTCTTCTTTACCTCCTTATTCAAATTTCTGGAAGGTCCATGTAATTGATGACACGTAGATGCGTTACTCCTATGATTTATTTTATGATCCTATAATTTTTAGAAGGTTATTATTAGCTAGTCTCAGTACAATTTTTTTTTTTTTTTTCTTGCAATTTTTTTTTTTCCCTTTTTATTCAAAGTTACATGTGTTAAATCTTTTGTAAGAAACTCATAGCATATAGATGGATTGCGTCTTTCTTAGAAATTTCTAAATAACACTATCAATTTTATAGGGTCATAAGAAGGTAACCTAAGATTTAAAAATATTTTTTCTCATCTTGTTTATATTTTCTAAAACTAATTCAAAGTTCTGGCGGAAAAATAGTTTCGATTTCTTAGAAATTATTTTGGTGATTCCATAATTTTTATAGAGTCCTTACTACGTACTTCACATATAAAAACCCGTTTACATTAACTTTTTGGGAAAAAAAAAAAAAAAAAAAAAATTGGGAAAAAGGAAAAAAATTAATAAAATTTAAAACACGAAATGGACCACCCGGGCAGCACGGGCAGCCCGATAATGTGGGCTTAGCCCGGGCAGCCCACAAAGGCGGCGGCGGGGCAGCCCGCGCAGGCGGGAGCGGCTGCCGACAGGGTCCCCGCCCTCGTCGATGGCGGTCATTGCAGCTCCGTCGTTTGTAGCAGCTCCGCGCTCCTGTAGCACCTCCGCGCCTCTCCTTGCAGCTCCGCGCCCCTCCTTCTGCAGCTCCGCGCCTGCCGACAGCGCCCCGCCCTCTCCATTTCCGCTTCCTCTGCCTCCTCTTGCGCCATTTGCGCCTCCACCGTGCTTTTGCTTTAGGTTTTGCTCTTCATCTTGCGAGCTCCTGGATCATCTTTTCATTCTGCTTGTGCTGCTCCGCGGTTGCTTTGCGCCTGCTCGCGCCTGCTCTTGCTTGCTGCGCTCATCTTGCCAATTGCTCATCTTCAACCTTGTTTGAGATTCGAGCATTCTTCTACGAGATTATTGCGCGTCCACGTTTCCTGCTCGTACATGTAAGTTCATATCTCTAAATTTTAGGTTTTGCATTGAGGATGTGCTTTAGGAGCTTGTTTTGTACATTGCACGCCACAATGTTTTAGAATTCTGCTCGGAGTGTAGTGGCTTCACGCATATTTGTGTACATTGCTTCGAAATTTGTGTTTTTCTCCTGGAATGCGCTCATTTGAACTTTCAGCTCATTTAGCTCGATGCCCATTTAGCTCGATGCCCATTTAGCTCGATGCCAATTTAGCTCGATGCCCATTTAGCTTGATTCCCAATTATTTAGATTCAATATTATAGTTCTCCATGCCAACCGAAGCCCATTTAGCTCGAGTCGAGCTAAATGGTCTCGCACCTCGTTTCAGGGCAAGCCCATTTAGCTCGACTCGAGCTAAATGGACCCCATACTGCGGAGAGGTCATGCCCATTAAGCTCGAGTCGAGCTAAATGGGCTTGGACATCAGCCAAGTAGTGAGCCCATTTAGCTCGACTCGAGCTAAATGGGCATGACCCCAAACAAAGTCCGAGACCATTTAGCTCGAGTCGAGCTAAATGGGCTCACTACTTGGCTGTAGTCGAAGCCCATTTAGCTCGACCCGAGCTAAATGGTCACGGACCTGGAACAAGGCCAGGCCCGTTTAGCTCGAGTCGAGCTAAATGAACTAAATACTTGGCTGTAGTCCAAGCCCATTTAGCTCGACCCGAGCTAAATGGTCACGGACCCGGAACAAGGCCAGGCCCGTTTAGCTCGACTCGAGCTAAATGGGATTGACCTGCAATGAAGCAGTACGCCCATTTAGCTCGACTCGAGCTAAATGGGATTGACCTGCAATGAAGCAGTACGCCCATTTAGCTCGACTCGAGCTAAATGGGCCTGGCCTTGTTCCAGGTCCGTGACCGTTTAGCTCGGGTCGAGCTAAAAAAGCTTACTGCTATGTGGCAGTTCAAGCCCATTTAGCTCGACTCGAGCTAAACGGGCCTGGCCTTGTTCCAGGTCCGTGACCATTTAGCTCGGGTCGAGCTAAATGGGCTGTAAACCTGCTATAGCTAGTATGTCCATTTCGCTCGAGTCGAGCTAAATGGGCTTACTGCTCTGTTGCAGGTTTACAGCCCATTTAGCTCGACTCGAGCTTAATGGGCCCGACCTTGTTTGTGGTCCGGGACCATTTAGCTCGAGTCGAGCTAAATGATCTAGGCACTTAATCTAAACATGTTTATGTTTTTTCTGGTTTGATCGCCAAGATAATGACGATGTGCCACTACCCCTGTAAATCTTACAGTTTGTTTCTCATTGTTTGAATGACAGTGATGCCGAGAACCAAACATTTGTAATTGTTCGGGATGGCGCAAATGCACCTGCCGAGCCTGAAATCAACATGGAAGTGGAGCAGCAAGAGTCGGCTCCTGAGGTAATAGTCTACTTCACATCTATGTTCCCATCTAATGTGTCCATTTAGCTCAAATCGAGCTAATTCGCCCTCTGTTAATTTGTTATCCACAGGTCACTTATAACATGCAAGCTCTGGAGGGATTCCTTGCACCAGTACAACTCGAATCAGCAGACGATCCGCTTGCAGCTATTTTTCTGGACGCGCAATGGGGGAAATTGTGGACCCCCAAGCCACATTCCATCAAGTCTTGGTCGATTCGTCCGATGAACAAGACGCATTTCTTCTTTTATCAACAATCAGGGTCTCACGGGGCATTTTTGCCTCTCTGTCTTGATGCCTTCATCGAGCTTGTTACATATGAAGACGAATTCCTCATGATCAAGTTCGAAGCAGTGGAGGTCGAAGGTTTCGTCTTCACTATTGTGTTTCCCCCTAATGAAGTCCGTTTCTCCCACGACTTCATCCGCAGCTTTATGGTCGGGAAGGTCGATCCCAATCAACTTCATCATATCGACACGAAATTGCAGCCCAATCAGTCTTCCCCGAAACTCTTCGTCAGATCGTACATTCCTTACACTGCGCAGATCTGGAAGGCTCTGTCTGATTTCGAGACTGCAAAGAAGAAAGGCAAGGCTCCAATGAAGCGGTCCGGGAATCTATTGTTGCAGGCTCCATCCGAGAATGCTCCGTCGGGTCTAGGCACTCCAGAGGGAAGTCTAGGCGTGCAGGGTACGAAGAGGCCGAACCCGATCTCATCCAGCTCGGGCTCCAAGAGGAGCAAATCCTCCGGCAGCGCTCTGACGTTCATGAACCCTACAATGAACGTGGCTGTCTCGGAGAAGGAGATCAAGTATGAGGAGGCGACGAAGTCTCTGAAGGACTACTGGGACAGCTGTGGAGAGTGTTATGTCTTCGGTCGTGACAATCCGCTTGACGTGTCGATCGACCTGCTTGACCATGCTGAACCAAGGTTTATCGTGCGATCTCTGGAACCGGCCGGCATCGCGCATTACAAGAACATCTTGATGAATTCCCTCGATGTTACGGCCAGACAAACCATCATCATTATGCCGAAGATCAAAGCTGAGCTTGAGGTGTGGAATTGGGAAGATCTGGTCCAATCTTGTCGGTTCCGAATTATCGACGGGCAGCATCACGTTGAGGCTGCGAAACAGTTGATTCGTGACAAGAAGATCGACGACTCGAAGGTCCTCGCCCTTCAGACATGGAAAGCCCACGTTGTGTGGCATTCCGACATCAGCAAGATTCTTGACGTGTTGGCCATGGCGAACAAGACGAACAATGCTGGGACGTTCATACCTTCCTGGGCAATGAACATCATGTGCGCTAGAAAGGTCTGGGAAGACTATGGCCGCCCTCAAAAACTGAAGAAGCCGCATCGACGTGAAACACCGGTTGACGTAGATAACCGGAAGCGTTATGAGGTATGACATTACTTGGTATTTACTTTTTTTGGTTGGCGTTGTTTGCATTCTCTGTCGACTTGTTTGGGGATGTCGTTTTAGCTCGACTCGAGCTAAAACAACACAGGCTGTTTCTTAATAGTTTGGCTTTCATGCAGGCATTCGCGGCTGCTATGGTGAAGAGGTTCATCAGCATCAACAATAACGCGAAGGACAAGATCGTGAGACCGTCCGACCTTCGCAACGAGCTCCTCATCATCACATCTCCGGACGACGTCTACGAGTTGTGGAAGAGGTTCATCATTGACTACAGTCTTGGAGAGCTGATCGACCCCGACACCGAGCTCCCATTCAATCAAGCGAAAGATTGGGAAACCGCCTCAAAGAATTTCACCTTGAACAGGGAGTTCTTCAAGGGAATGGGGCAGTTGGACGCGGAGAACCTCGAGGTGTTGGCGCAGCACTTGCTGAACGAGACTCCGGATCGAACGTTGCCCTACCCCAAGGTGGCCGTGAGGAAGCCTGCGAAGAAATACTTCCAGTGCATGAGTGCAAAGCAGTGGATGGAGAATCGGAAGAGGAAGAACACTGTCGCGAGGGAACTGCACAACCTCAAGCCCTCGCTCGGTTTGTTCGACTCCGAGTGGCACTTCGACGTCGACAACTGGAGGAAGTTTAAGGTGGAATACAATCTGACTCGTCAGACTATGTCCATGCTTCTCTCGGTCCCGGGCGACTCGTTCTTCACCCTCTACCGCCAAAAGCAGACGAAGAATAGGAGTGCAGCAGAGATATCGGAATATGCAGCCGAGTTCTTCAAGAAGTTCCTGGATGTCAAAGGGACGTTTGAACCTCCTGCACCGATTGTTTACACGCGGCTCTTTTACTCTTCCGAGTTCAAATTCGGGATTTGGGACAAGAACTACGCTTGGAACCAATCTACCAAGTGTGATTTAGGCTTGATTGATTTGCGAGCTGTCCCGGGGAGTGGAAGTAGAGTGGACGACACGGAGAGTCCATACTTTTAAGAATTCCTTGATGTGTGGGCAGACACCGTGACCGATCCTCACATCAAGAATCCCGAGGTTTGGATGTTCATCACCTCCAACGTCGACCGTCACTGCCAGGCAATGGTTTACGTCGACAAGAAGTTGAAGGACGAGTACTCTCGCAAGGCAGCCAACTACATGCCGGCCAGCAACGAGCGTTTCAACGGCATTGCAGAGGGAAAAGCTTCAGAGAAGCACTTGCTCCCCCTCCTCTTTCTTGTCAAGAAGAGCAGCCATGCTCAGAGTGTGTTGGATGCGATACCCTCTATATTCTACGCTCCTGAGTTGCCCCTCTATTCGAAGCCCGGCGCGTACAGAGAACACCACCTTGGTCTCAGTGACTCGGAGCTCCGATTGGAGTTCTACTGTCGGGTGCTGAAGATGTTCTCATCTCCGGGAGGGAAGTTTCTATCGATTATGGGTGGCACAAAGCCAATGTTGGCTGGAATTGTAAGTACATTGCACCATTCCTTCAATTTGAATTCCACAAGCTCGTTTAGCTCGAGTCGAGCTAAACGATCTCATGCTCGTTTAGCTCGAGTCGAGCTAAACACTCTCATGCCTGTTTAGCTCGAGTCGAGCTGAACACTCTCATGCCTGTTTAGCTCGAGTCGAGCTAAACACTCTCATGCTTAAATCTCTTCATCATGTATTTTGTCCATGGCCTTTTAGCTCGAGTCGAGCTATTTCGTCTTAGTCTTCTTATAAGTTTCTCTCTCCTTCTTTCACAGATGTGCCAGGCTGAGACATATGTTGTTATCAGCGAGACCGAGAAGGAGGCTTATACGAATGCTGCGACGGATTACCAACATCTGGACTACAACGATATCAACGTCGCAGCATACGTAAATCCGGAAGCTAATCGCGGTCTCAAGCCTTCTGCTGAAGGGTCGGGGAAGGGAAAGAAGAGGATGTCTAAGAGGAAGACCACCCAGCCTGTAAGCGACGACTCTTCCGCTTCTGAGCACGAGCGTGAAGATGAAGGTGGTCCTTCTTCTTCGGCGGGGATGAATTCCTCCACGGATTCAGCTGTTCCTCTGGTGTCTCCTCCCTCAATCGACTGGGCTGCGGTGGCAATTCCTTCCAGTACTGCTCGTGCTCCCCCTCGTGGTCGTGGTACTGCTCGTGCTCCCCCTCAGGGTCGTGGAAGCGGTCGAGCTCGGTCTTCTGCGTCTCATGGCCGCGGTACAGCACGCGCCCCTCCGCGCGAATCTACCAAGCGTTCTTCTTCTGAAGCGCGTGGTCTTCCATCGGAAGGGGATTTAGCTCGACTCGAGCTAAACGAGCAGTCTCATGGGGTCGTCGATATTGGGGCCGCTGGGACTCCGGTTCATCACACGGTTCCACCCCCGGGGTTTCGAAGGGAGGTTCGTTCAAAGAACTCAAACGATGGCATCTACCGGGATCTCTTTGGCGAAGACGACGAAGAACCTGGGCAAGAGCGTGTGCCACGGGATGCATCATCATCAGACAGTTCTGACTCGTCAGACAATGAGGGTGCGAGCGATGGCGACGGGGATGACGATGACCAGGCTGATGATGCCGATCTCGCGGCCATGACCTTAGATGACGAGGTGGCTCCTGATCCATCCCAGGAGGAGACTACTTTGGCGCCTTCTCCCCAGGGCCCGCAGAGCGCTCCCAGGAGGCAGATTGAGAAGGGGAAGTACGACAAATGGTAAGTGAAAGGTGTTTGGAAGCCCGAGGACGAGCCGGAGGATAACAAAGTAATCCGGTTTTATGACTTCTCGGAGGAGCCTAGTTCTCCAAAGCCCAAAAGCGATGAGGATGATCCTCTACTTCCTATCGGGCCCAAGGAGCCTGGAGAGCCTTCACAACCACCAGTGAAGCTGGAAATTGTCGCCCCTATGCTCACGAAGGATCGAAGCGAGCACGAAGCGGCAAGAGAAGGAGGCTCTGAAGGCTCGCAAGGCAAAGGAAGAAGCAAAGAGAGAAGCGGAGAGAGAGAGGCAAAGGTTAGCAGACATTGCAGCTGCGAATGCTCGAGTGGACAGATTGGAGTCCACATTCCTGAGCTCTCAGTCCGAAACCCGCATGGCACTAGGCAAGATGGAGCAGATGTTTCAATCATTCGGGAATATCTTATCCCAACTGCCTAGTTTTCCTGTCCCCATTGCCTCCATCAACCCCGATCAACCTCGCCTCAGCATTTGTGACGCGAGTCCACCAGCCATCGTCGCGCCTCCACAACCTCCCATCGTCGCGCCTGCACAACCAGCCATCGTCGCGCCTGCACAGCCTCCTATTGTTGCTGAACCGGAGATCGCACCCCGCCCCATACCCCTCGAGATTTTGGAGAAGCCGGCGAAAGAGAATGAAGTCCCAATTGAGGCAGCGCCGACGCCCACCCACTCTCCCGTGGCTGCTACCGAAGTTGTTCCTACCCTTGACTCTCCCGTGGCTGCTACTGAGACGGCTATAACTTCACCGGTAAATCCAGAGGTTAGTTACTATCCTTTCCTTGCTCTGCTATTCCCTCATCTCTTGAAGTTTTCGCATTTAGTAATCTTAAAGCCGGCGCTCCTTGTTTGACAGGAGTCCGGCACCGATGGCGGCGAGTAGGTCGACGAGTAGTCTCCGAATTATTGGATGCTGTTTCGCTTTTTGTACATAGTACAATTATAATCGTTGTACTTATTAAAACATCATTCAATAAAATTGAGACTCTTTTATTTCACATCACTTTTTATCTTCAGTGAGTCTGTGTCCTTCTCATCACAAGGCCCTAAACTTCGTCCTTTTCTATCAGGCCCCCCTTCTGAATACCTTGTTCCGTCCGATTGCTTCAAAATCCCCTACCAACCACCTCATGTTACCTCTAGGTGTGGCGGTTCAGTACCCAATCAGTGCTGGGAGTTCTTTGCATACTTCAGCATTTTGCAAGGTACACACCCTCTTGTTTTAATACCATTTGCCATTGTTACGTGTTCCCTCACTGCAGGCAGGACCGTCCAAACATCCCAAACAGCGTATCTCGCCCGAGCTTCCCATTACGCATATCTCCCGCAGTCTTTTACGATCCAAGCCCAAGTGGTTGAATGTGATGTTGGAGCTGGACGGGGTTCTATGTTCGATGGCCTCTGTGTCTACCCCAACGCCTGCAGAGTGCCTGTCTTTTCCGGATCCCAATAATCCTCCGGTGTTTTCCTCCACCGTCCCAACCTTAGTTGCCGGCAGGGTCGTCTACTGTCGTCCCGGGTTGACCGGGTTCCTTCGCTTACTAAATTTGTTTTGCCACGTCCACGTCTGGAGTACCCTAGATCCTAAGGTTGTCCATGGACTCTGCTCCTTTTTGTTCTCGAAGTCAGACGCTGCCCCTGGACTTGTCTTGGCTTCCAACCAATGCAATAATCTGTTGTTGAAGAATTACGCATTTGCCAAGTACCCCGGCACGACAAATCCCATCCTCTTAAAATATCCTCGACGGCGGTTGTATCCTAGGAAGGGTGCCAATTTCAATGACGATAACTTGCTCATTGTCGATTCCAAGCCCGAGACTTGCATTGCGGTTCCCACAAAGAACACACTTTTCACTGTTCCGTGGAACCATTCCTGTCCGGAGGATCCAAAGTCCGACTTCTTGAAGAGGATAGGCGAGATATGTCTTTCTGTGCATTTGAACGGTCCTGAAAATTTTGCCGAGACGTACTATGCGCCATCGTAGACCCACGCATAATGAACTGTCGAAGGACTCAGAGTTGTATATGCTCTTGAGCCGTAATCTTCCATATTTGTGGAATCAGGACCGAATCAGTGGGAAGAATTTGCCTTAAATTCTTTTATCAGTGGTATTGTTCTGGTTTTTACCCTAGAAAAGCTTATGTTTATCGGTTGCTTAGATCCAGATATATTGTAGATCGATTGGTGAATCCACCCTCGACATACATGATTAAATGCGTTCTTATATTGTGTACCTTTTTCATTGCACTTAGCGTCTTGGACTCACTTGCTAATATGGTTGTGTTTATGAACCAGGTTGCTGCTGTTGGACGTCAGCTCTCTCCACATGCATCATGTGCTTTGCAAGCAAATCTTGTAATTGGTCCTTCGAAGGTTTCAGAGGCTTCCATTACAAGTGACGACTCCAGAACTTTCTCAGAACCAATGCGGGGACGGCTAATCTACTTCATCATCTCCGGACGATGCGTCGGCTGTAGACTACACGAAGGAGGACATGGATAATGACGATGATGGTGTAGTAAACAGTCCCCCTATTGAGATTCAACCAATTATTGCAACCGGCAATGATCGAATCGGTGTGATGACCTCGGTTGCAGCGGCACCCCAAGGTGAAGCTGTATCACGCAACCCCGTCGTCGACGCCCGTGCCTATTTAGCTCGACTCGAGCTAAATAGTTCCTTGCCAAATACTGTGGCTCATTGCTCCTTATCTCTTGGGGCAAACACTCGCGTTCATCCAACACGATTTTCGACTGAGACTCACCGTCTATTACGGAGATGTGCACCGAAACGTCGTAGAAGTGGTGGGCTTATGGAGATGGACGAACCTGCCTTCTCTAAATACACACGTAGTGAGGACCCTCTATTCACTAAGAATGATACTTCTGGTGATACCTCTTCTCCGCCATGTCGTAATTGGTAGATTAATTTAGTGCCTACCTGTTGGAGGTCTACAATTACACCAATAAATTGTATTTGTGCTTTCATATGAATAAAATTTACTCTTGGGGTAGCATATTTCTTAGCTTGCGTTATGAAATCTTTTCTATTATTGTCTTTTATATTGAGAAAATTCATCATTATCAGTAAAAACCTGGTGATTTGGTAACTAATCAGGTCAGAATCAATCTAAATGGAAGTCTCCCTAATTACCAAAATCAGTATATATTCCCATTATAACGAATTACGTGTTAATTGCTAGATTGTACCCCATAGTTTATCAAAAACCGTGTGTTATCAAAACGAAGCTCATTGCTGTGCAGTTTGCAATTGGAATTGTGGCTGATGTAGTGAAGGGTTTAGATGTAGATTGGGCGGGTTTTGCGTTCATCACGAATAAGAATCAGCATAGTGCATGGCAGAAAAAGATGAAGACTGCCTTAGAGATGAAAGCTTCACTTAGTGGTAGGACTTTGAGTGCCGTTCTGGAGGAGGAGGATTTAGATACTCTTATGCAGGGTGACGTTGTGAATTTCAATCCAAGTCAGTTGCAAGTCAAAGGGGTCGGTTCAGGAACACCAGGACAGAGCTCGAGCTGGATCGAGAAGAAAAAGCGAGAGACTTTGGACATGCAGCGCTTGGTGGAGTTGGAGCTAGAAGCTGTGAAGATTGATCTTCAATTGCTTCTGAAGGAAAAGCACTTGCTCGATCAGAAGGTGGAGGGCGTCCGAGTGATGGTGGAGAACATGAATCAGACAGCTGAGGAGTTCAGGGCGACAATAAAGAATTGCGAAGTGGAGGCTGAGGCGACCAAGATGCAGTACGGGTTGGAAATGTTTCTGTCGGCCAATGCCAAATCTGTGCTCCAAGATAACTTCCGCTTGTCGATCAGGTGAGCCAACACATGTTTGATATCCCTCCTTTCTGTGTTTGCTTCATGTATGCTTGTGTTTGATCAATTCCCTTCTTGTCCATACAGGTCAGCCAAGACGCGAATAAAGGAAAGCTGCTACGCAGGGAGGTGTTTCTTGTGGGTCAGCAATCCATGTTGGCCCAGCAGGTGTTGAACTTGCGGCCGTAAGCCTGGATTATCCTTGCAACCCCACCCCATGTGCCTTTCCGAGTAAATAGAGCAAGTGCGGGGTGATCATCGTGAATATTACCCTTTGTGTTTCGTGTTCAAGTCCATTTCCTTACAATGATATTGTGATTTGTAGCTGCAGGCACCTCTACCACCCATGGTGTGCCTTGTCGTGGTTTAGTACATCTGTTAAATGTGTAGTGAACACGTGTTATGTAGTTCACCCAGATTGGTACAAAAGCTTTGGGTTCGGGGAACATCCAATTATTCTGGAAGAGAAGTCTGAGGCGTTGGATTGTGAGGAGCAACGAAACATCGCCATCTCTGAAAGAACAGCTGCTGCCAAGCGCAATGGTGCGGATATTGGTATGTCCCCACTCCCTTCTTGTGTACTTAGTGTATTCCAGTCTGGGTTGAAAGCAATGTAGTACATTTTTTGAATGTATGGTATGTCTATTTGTTGTCTTATGTGTGGTCTTATGTGTGTTATGAGAATGAAATTTGTTACTGTTGTAGTTGATGTACAGTGCTGGTAGACAGAATGTAGTTTGTGTAGGTCAATTGTTCTACTTCAGGTTTATTAATATACACTACATTTTCTAAATGGTAATAGAATATACTGCTGGACTATCTCTTGGGTAAATAGAATGTTGACTTGGAGTCTGTTTAAGTGTTAGTAATGGTATAACATAAGTTCCTAGGTCTACAATGACATAGTTTAGGTAGTACTTTTGATATATGCCTGAGTCACTCAGCATACTGAGCAAGAGTCCATTGCTAGTGTGTTTTATGTAATCAGAGGTATGTACATGTAGACTATGGCTTCTTTACACTAAATAAGTATATGATTAAACTATGTAAGTATATGTTGGATTGTGTTAATATTTGTTATACTATATTTTCAATCACATGTTGGAGTCTGTTCTAGTATCACTTGGACTATCATGTTACACTTCATGGGCTACGAAGATTATCAGTATGCAATCCACTTACATACTTTGTGGTGTAAAATGTAGGCTCCTCCCAGCTGCCAATTCTTGGTCAAGCTTCCATTTGTCTTGGGACATCTGACTTGGGAGAGACAAGTCAGGCTCATGCCCCACCGACTCGCACAAGAGAAGCAGAGACACCACTCAAAGAATTGGTTGTGCAGGATTGTCGTAGTAACAAGTCCTCCGAGAAGAAGAAGTCCTCTGAGAAGATTACATCTCTCGAGGTCCCTGCTGGATGCATCATGCCACCGAAGGAGTTATTTATCCCAACTGTGGGGACTGAAAAGGAGGTTGTTGGTGCTCCGGGTCCTCCATGCACTGAAAGGATTGATAGAGAGGTACAGTGGCCGCATGATAAACCTCGCTTCAATTTTTGTATGTTAGTATGTGTATTGATTAGCAAGTGTTTATGTCTATGTAGGCTCCTGAAGACGTAGTACTTGAAAGCACACCTGGGAACCAAATCCAAGAACACGGTTCTCAGGGTTCAAGTGAGCATGATCGGTCCCTGGTCGAGGCAGACAACGACGTTGCTGAGGACCCTGAGCCTGCATCGGCAATGGCAGAAGAAGAACCGCAGGAGGTTGTTTCCAATGAAGATGAGGTAGCCAGATTAAAGGCTACCATTGCTGAACTCACAAAGCAGCAAGGGAGCTCGAAGGGAGTAGTGCGTCGGCCACCAGCGTTTGAGGATGTCCCCGGGCAGATCTTAACATCAACTGTAAAGACAAGGAAGGTTTCTGATGTTGGGAAAGGTGGCGATTCTCCTTCACCAAACTCGAGGAAGAAGGGAAAGGCCGAGAAGGTTAGGACCCGTGCAGATGGGCCTTCCGAATCTTTGGAGGTGACTGGGAGTGGCTCAAAGAAGTCGAAGAAGAAGAAGGTGGGGGCAGCAGCAGATGACACCAACGTTGAAGAGGATGATAACATGACGCTCGATGGCTTTGCTCAAAACCTTCCTGCCAAGGTAAAGCGAACCTTGAAGAAATAGATCAAAGTTTGCTTGATATGTGGGAATGGGGAAGTCTGTGTATGCAGACTGTAATAGTATATTAGCGGAATCCGATTCCACAATTAAAGTTCGAACACTGGGGATTCGTAGAATCAAGCACTCGGTTGTAAATGTCACTTGGAAAGATAGTTTTAATTGAACAACACTCAATTTCTCATCAAACATACACACATACACACACACAATGAATCCAATATCAGATTAATAGTATTTATTAATTCCTGAACTGAATTGTACACAACAATCACTGATTCACACTCCAAAATAAAGAAAATAGGGCGCTTCTTGCATCCCTAGGCCTACCATCTCTCATGGTCTGACAAAACACAATGAACTCCAAAATGCTAGATATACCGATCCATTTGACAAACCGTTACAACTCACACCTTTTCATATCTCCTAACCCGACGGATTCCTACAGAACTGGACAGACCTCATCCCGGTGTTTACTCATAAACTAGACTAACCCACAGTATATCAGAATGGATCTTAAGTACGGACTGTTAAAATACTGGACGGACTAGGTATAAGACGGAGTCAGCAATACAACGGAACGGAGTTTGAAACGGACTCCTATATATGGATTTTAGAAGTAAACCCCCAACGGTTCTTCAGGAACGGACTACAGAGACGGGGTTACTCGAAACTGAGTTTCTCCGACTTAAACTTATACTACTTCAATCACCTTCTAAATCCCATTCCCTTAATCATTCAAAGTAGAAATAAGATGGTAAAAAGACAATTTTATAGACACAAAAATTACACTTTCTACATATAGCCCCACTCCCACTCAATTGCGTCCTCGCAATTCAACTCCGTGGCACAATTGCAACTACTGAGTCGTCACCCTGTACAGCTATCAATTCTCTTCCCTCCTGCTGTACTGGCACAATGGGATGCTCTACTGCTACGGATGCTATCGCCTCCTTCTCTAATGCCGCTTCTGCTGGACTCAAGCCGGTTCTTCTACTTGGGGCTGACTCCGTCACAGGTGCTGCTGTAGCCTCGATCACTGCAACGGTTGCTTCCGTAGGAGAATCCTGAATTGGAGTCGATGCCATTGCATCCAGCCACTCCTCATCTTGAGATTCCTTGGCCTTTGCTGGATCCTGCACACACGGTTCAACCCCCACAGACTCCGTTGGTGTGGACTCTCCTTCCCCCGTTCTCTGCTTTGTTGGCAACGAAACAGGCGAAACGGATAGTGATGGCTCCGTTACATCCGAGCCCGTTTCCTTGTAATCCACCGCCTTCCCCTTTTCACCTCTGTTTCCCACCTTCCGTACTGGAGCCTTCTCCAATACGACCGGTTGTTCTTCCTCGTCTGTTTCGTCTTCCTCCTCTCCGTCCTCTGCCTCGGATGCACTTGGAGGCTCGTACTTCGCAAGAAGTTCCTCGTTGTATTTCCCCAAGGCCCGAATTTGCTCCTGCAGCCGAGCAATGGTGCGCCTAGAGGCCTCATTCTCAAATCCCGTACTTCCCTGCAGACCTGCCTGCACACCCACCTCGACTACGGACTTTTCCTTCTCCCGTTCCAGTTCCAACTGCCTCAATCTGGTTTCCTGCTCCCGTAAGGAATCTTGCAACGCCAATGCTTCATGAAGGGCCTTGCTCAGCTGGTTATCCAAATCATCCCTGATCTTCTGATGCTCGAGCTGAGTCTCCCTCATCTTGTCCTGCAACTCCTTCTTTTCATTAAGCCAGGTACGGTAGGCCACTGCATTCCGTTCTTGCTCCCGTTTAACTTCCGCAGCGTGGTGATCTCTCTCCTTTATGGCTTCCTCCTTCTGTCCCTTCAACTTCCCCACCGCCAAAGTCAACACTCTACAGTCCGCCTGCAGGGTAGCCACCCTCGCTCTGATGTCCTTCAGCTCAGCCTCTTGTTTTGCAAAGTCCACCACCGTCTGGTTTTTCACCCAATCCAATAACTGCTCCAATCCGACGATAACATGTTCCTGCAATTTGGCTGGCTCCATTGCCGCTTCCTTAAGTGCGTCGGTCACCGTCTTTCCCTCCTCCTGGACTGGCGACTTAGAACCTGAACCTCCCCCCGTCTGCTCATGTGATATCGGTGATCTAGGCCTCAACGGAGTTTGTTTCCTCCTCTTCCGTTGTACGGGACTGACTGTTTCCACCACCTGCTTCTTCTTCTCCATCTGAGCAACTTGATTCCTCGTTCTCCTCGCTGGTTCCGGTTCCCCTTCGAGTGGATCTTCTTCCATAGCTGTGGGCCCTTCTTCCGTATGCGCTGGTATAGCCCGTTCCTTAGTCAATTCTTCATCAGACTCCGTCATTGGCTGCCTCAATGTGTAACGGATTACTTCACAAATGTAGCTCGCACCTAGAAGTGAACCAATCTTCCCTTTCCTCCTCTTCATCTCCAATTCTTGAGTCATCTTCTCCACCACGAACAGCACCCAATTAAACCTCAATCCGTTAAAGGTCTGCGTGGCTGCATAAAGATACTTCTGCGCTAAATAAGTTCCATGTGCTCCCAGAACTAACCTCCTCTGTACAAACCGCAAAAACTCCATCACTTCTGGGCTGATTGCCTCCCCAATCTTCCATCCCTGTTCCGCATTCAAAGCCTCCATCCCCGTTCTAAACCAAGCTCCTGGGTTGAAATCCGGAGGTGGCTTTGCATTGCCCACTGCAAGTTCGCTCACAGGAAGGTATAACGCCTTGTGCATCACCAACTCCGTCATTACTATGCGCCTTCCTCTCACCAAACTGCTCCCATTATTGATATCGTAAGCGTTGATAAACTCCGTCACCAGATCATAATCCAATTCTGGAAGCTGGGTCGACCACTTCATAAACCCGTAGATATCCGCCAGCTTCAAATCATCACTGGGCGATTGTGTTAAATGAACCGAAACCTCCATCGGTTCCAATGGCCCGAACGCGAGCGTCGAAATGTCTGGCACCTCCGTGTAAACTCGCTTCGTCTTCGACTTCTTCGCCTTCGGTGTTGTCGCTGCAGGTGTAGCCGCCGCTCTCTTATGCTGTTTCACCATGATCGCTAACCTTCTTAAACACACTTCCAGAAACAACACAAAAACCCTTCAAATGCTGTGCTCACACGCTCACCGATCAACTCTCTAAGCACGCGATTACTGAGCGGAATAAAAATTGCTAATTTCGCATCCGTTTGCACAAGATTACCACGCTCAACGATGCACAAACTGCCCCTCTCCCAGCCCTTTGCCATACAAAGCTTCAAACTCTAACTTTCAAACTGTCAATTCCGTGAATGACTCATAATGCTAACTGTCCTTTCCTCTCCCATACTGCGCCGTCAGTCACTTCCGTTCGACTTTTCTTTCCACCTTCTTTCTTTAACTTTAAAATTTCTCATTTCTTTATACTTCTCCTTTTCTTTCCATGCCTCCATTCCGTTCCTTCATTACACCTTCCCCCCCGTTTTACATCATTATCCGTCCACGGATAATTGTTCATTATCTCCATAATACTTTTTCAACCTATTTCCGTTTATTCTAGTTACAAATAAATTTCCTCTAGCATCCGCCAGTTGCACTGATCCGTTGGGAAACACCTCCGTTACTTTGTAAGGACCTAACCATCGAAATTGAAATTTTCCTGGGAATTTCATGTAACGACTATCATAAAGTAACACCCAATCATTAGCTTTAAATATTTTTGGTTCCAATTTACTATCATAATAACTCTTTCTCCGTTTTTGAATGGCTTCTGTTCTCAATAATGCTTCTCTTCTTGTTTCATCCAATTTCTCTAAATCTTGCAGTCTTGATTGGTGAGATTCCGTTTCTCCAAGCCGTTCATTAATTGCAACCCGTAAACTTTCCATTTCTAATTCAATTGGCAGAATTGCTTCTAATCCATAAACTAACTGAAACGGAGTACATCCCGTTGTCACTTTATGTGCGGTTCTATAGGCCCATAGTGCTGCAAATAACTTTGTATCCCAATTTATCCTTGATTTCGAGATAGTCTTCATGATAATTTTACATAATAGACCATTTGTCTTCTCAGTTTGTCCGTTTGCTCTTGGATGGTACGGAGTTGTCTTCCTATGTTTAATCTGATATTTCTCCGTCAAAGCTTCAATAGTGCTATTTATAAAATGACTGCCCCGATCACTTACTAACTCTTTTGGACAACCAAATCTCGTAATTATATGTTCATATAAAAACCTGGCCACTGTGGTGGCATCATCACTTTTCACAGCTTCAGCTTCAGCCCATTTCGTGACATAATCCGTAGCAACAAGAATATACCGTTTCTGACCATACTTGGATGCTGGTGATATGGGTCCTACAAAATCAATCCCCCATTTCTCAAACGGTGCTTGCGCCAATATTGGTATCAACGGCATAGCTGAAGACGGAGTTGGTTTTCCAACTCTTTGACATGGATCACATCGCCTTACAAATTTATGAGCATCCTTAAATAGTGTTGGCCACCAAAATCCTGCCATAAGCACTTTTCTTGCTGTAGAATCTCCCGCGAAATGACCTCCACAAACATCTGAGTGACAACCCTCTAATATGGAACTAACTTCGCTGTCAAAGATACACCGTCTTAATACTCCGTCCTTACCCAATTTGTACAGAACGGATCCTATCATTGTGAACGGAGCACATTGTTCGATCAGTTTCCGTTTCTCCACGGCCTTGAACTCCGTTGGAAATTCTTGAGTTGTTAGATACCGAATAATCTCGCTATATTGATCTGTAATCACATCGATAACAAACAATTGTGAGTCTGGTAATGCATCATTTACTGGTTCTGAACCTTCGGCTTCCGTCAGACGGGATAGATGGTCTGCATTACCATGCTTCTTTCCTGGCCGAACCTCCACTGTGAAATTGAATTCTTGAAGCAAAAGTACCCATCTCGCTATTCGACCACTTAGTTGAGGTTTGTTTATCATATACTTCAATGCATCATGATCCACATGGAATACAAACGGATATCCTAACAAGTAGTGTCTGAATTTCTGAACGGAATAAATCATGCCCAGGGCTTCTCGCTCCGTAACGGTATAATTCCGTTCAGCTGGAATCAATTGTCGACTTGCATAATAAATCGGATGATCTCTACCTTTAGCGTCTTTCTGGCTTAATACTAATCCAAGCGCTACATTAGATGCATCCACGTATACATGAAACATTTCCTTCCATCGGGGTGCAACTAAAATTGGCGTATTAATTAATTTCAGTTTCAATTCTTCAAATGCCTTTGTGCATTCCTCCGTCCAGATGGGGCTCATTCCCGGTTCCGTTTTCTTTAAAAGATTCGTCAACGGTTGACATGTTACCGCAAATAGATGAATAAATCTACGATAATAACTAGCATGACCTAGAAAAGTTCTCACTTTCGATACGGTGTCTGGAATAGGCAACTGAACCATAACCCGTATCTTATCTGGGTCCGTCGAAATTCCCGTTTTCGATACTACATGGCCAAGCAGCTTCCCGAACGGCATTCCAAATTGACATTTCTCGGAGTTTAACGAGATACCAAATTCCTTACATTGGTTCATACATTTTTCTAAAAACTTGAGATGATTTTTCCTTTTACTAAATACGCAGAAATCATCCAAAAATATCTCCATAAATTTCCTTAAGTATTTCTGAAAAGCCTGAGTCATAATCCGTTGGAACGTTGCTGGTGCATTACATAATCCAAACGGCATAACGGTATACGCAAAAGTTCCCTAATCCGTAGTAAACGTTGTCTTGAGTTGGTCTTCAGGAGCTATCCGTACTTGGTTGTAACCTGAAAATCCGTCCAGAAATGAATAGCACTCGTGCCCGGCCACGGCATCCAATATACTATCCGTAAACGGTAACGGAAAATAGTCCTTTTTAGTTACCGAATTCAATTTACGAAAGTCTTGACAAATTCGCACTTTGCCATTTTTCTTCGGAACCATCACAATTGGTGAAACCCATTCACTAAACGGTACGGGGTATATAAACCCTGCTTTCAAAAGTCTATCGATCTCCTCTTTCACTAACAATGAATATTTAGGATTCAATCTATGTTGTCTCTGTCGAATTGGAGATGCATTGGGCTCCAACACAATGTGATGCTCTCCAATCGATGCCGATATCCCCTTCAAATCATGATAAGTCCAAGCAAAAACGGACTTATGCTTGCGTAGGAAGTTTTTCCAGTTCTCGAGCTCCGTTCCCACAATTCCGTTATAGACGGAAACGGTCTGCGGCTTCTCCGTAGTGCCCAAATCAATTTTTTTTAATAAATCCTCTTTTTTTTGGAATTGGATTACCTCAACATTTGGTTCCGTCGTACAATAAAATTCTGATGAATTTGATTCATCCCAGTCAGGTTCTGTTACGCTCACATTGTATACTTCATAAGTTTGCATCCATTCCGTAATAGCATGATCAGAATTATCAGTTTGAGACTGGTCGATTTCATACTCTCCCAATCCCGTACAACGGAATTTTGGCTCCGTCTTGCTCTTAGCTTCTTCTTGCTCCTGTTTATTGATTTGATACGTTTCATCATCAATTTCACCCTCCTCAGAATCATAGTACCAAGAATTCTCGGTCATGGACAACTGAGATTCACCATGATACTCTACTGGATACATCTGCAAAACTTGCTTGTTCTTTCCATGGCCAATGGTTAGAGTTCCCTTCCCCCAGTCATCTCGTACCTTGGCATCAAACAACCACGGTCTTCCTAATAATATGGCGTACGAAGACAAAGCATTTGGAATGTGAAATACTACATAATGTACTGAATACATATGTTCTGCAACTTCACTCATCACATTTTTCAATATACCAAGTGGTCGAACGGAATGTTGATCGGCCATTTTTAATAACATCTTCGTGGGTACTAACCCCGTTAGACCCAACAATTCCATGGTCTCTTTTGTCATTAAGTTCACACTAGAACCTCCATCCACTTGCGCTTGAGGAATTAAGATACCTTGAATCTTGATATCGACCATTGGTGTTCCTGGATCCAAATTCAATGCCACTTCATGAACTTCTTTCACTCTATTCCGCTTTCGTACAAGGGCTGCATTCAACGTGGCCCTGCAATCTGGTGCAACAGCTAACAATTGCTTCATGGAAATGGTCGGTCTGAGTTCATTTAAATCCTTTAATATATCATACGGTTCCGTACTTACAGCTACCCCAAGAGATCCTTTAACTCTTGGTTCAGTAATTCTCAGCGTGGGTTGAACTCGATCTTTCTCTATAATTGGGTTCATACGCCTTATTTCCGGAATTATACGGGCTCTTTGAACCGGAACTTCTTCAACGGGGACAAAATGTGGTTGTCTATGTTCCCATTCCATTTCTTCACTTGGAATTGAGTTGAGTAACGGTTGGTCTCGTTCCTTTATGACTGGCTTAATTATCGACGGATTTTCCTTCCTCAATATCTGTTTTGGTAATATTCGCACTTCTTTTTCTTTTCTAGAGATTGTTTCTGCAACCTTGGGTTCTACGGATCGCTCAATTGGAATTTGGTGAAGGACGGGATCGGCATTCCGTTTTTGCCCCCGTGTCTCCACTGCTTGCACGATTTCTACCAAATGAACTGGTGATTCTTGCTGCTGACGTAATTGTTCCTGGGACGGATTTGGCTGCGGACGAGAATCCTTATTATTAAAGTTAAAAGGTGCATTGCAGTCCTTCGTAAGGTGACCTTGTTGTTTACAATTAGCGCACAACGGAATATCCACCTCCACTCGATCATTCATACATTCTCGTGCGTAATGTCCGTGCTGACAGCATCGAAAACATTGAACGGGTTTATTTGGATTCATTCTATTCGAGAAGTTTGGGTACTCAGGTGGAATATACCGACTAGGTTTATTCCAAGTAGCCTGTGTAAATGAACCTCTTTGATTTCCTGATCCCATATTGGTATTCTGATCGTTCTGATTGAACTCATGCTGATAAGAGTTCGGAGGAAAGCCTCCGTTCCTTGCATTTTCCGCTTTCTGATGGGTATTCCAGTTTCCATTGGACGGTACTTGTCCGTTTCGACCCATACGGGGTCCTCCTTGAACCTGATTCACATCATACTGTGTATTGGGAATCATCATGTTTGGGCGATTGCCCGTTAAATGCCAACAATCCTCAATAGGATGTCCTTCTTTTCCACAGTTTAAACACACGATTTTCATATTAGCTGGTGATGGACAATTTGTAGCTATATGTCCTTGGCCCTTACAGTTCGTACACCAAACATTATTATTTCGAGCATTTCCCTTATTTTTCTTTTCCTTAGATATACTTGACGTTAAAGCTTGCATTTGCTTTGTCAAATTTAACAGAATGGCTTCATTTGAATTTGGTTGAGGATATGTACTATTATTCCTTTGATTCCCAGTATTAGAGGGATATTGATACGAATTTTGTGCATAATTCACCGTATTAGGTATAGGTGGAATTGCTTGCAACGGTTGCACATTCAAAACTGTATTTCTAGGATCAACTGAATTAACGGGTGACATAATTGCCTGAGGTTGATTACCCATAGGATAAGTCCATTGAGAAACGGAATTGCCTCCGTCCGTGGGAATCATAGTATCCCCCGTTACAAGGTATTGATCATAATGGCATTCTTCCCATGCTTTAGCACGGTTTAATGTCGACCAATGTAATCGGTCTCGCTTCTTTTACATACATCCGTAATTCTGGTGGATGTAACCCCGCAACTAAAATTGATATTATAAACGGATCTGGTAAAGCATTATTGGGCCATTTCCTCATTATATCTGCTACTCTCCCAAAATAGGCATCTACCGTTTCTCCAGGTATCATTCTACTTGATAGTAACTGAATACGGAGTCTGTCTTCGAAACCAACGGGACGGAAGTGGTCAAGGAACGCTGTCCGTAGTGCGTTCCAATTTGCAAAATAACCCGTAGGCTGTCGATTGTACCATTCAAAAGCTACATCCTTCAACGTAGCCGGAAACCATCTTAACCAGATTTCCTCAGTGCGACCATTGTTAGCTACGCTCGCCGTTAAAAATTGAGACATATGATGTTCGGGATCAGAACCCGTTCTGCCGTTAAAAATTGGTAACGGAGCTACGTTCGTAGTTCTGTCCTGTTGGTTTCCCATCGCAATGGCAATGGGTACATTAGGCAAACCGGCTACTGCTGCTGGCTGCATATTGATTCTTGTAATCACACTCGAGTTCGATCCAAATAAAGTCCTAACTGTGGAATTTAATAGAATTGCGCTTCCAACTCCGTCTTTCAAATCTCCTTGATTCGGTTCCTCGACAGTTCGTATAATAGATAATTCTGACGATGTACTTTCTTGTTCAATTTTTGGGGTTTCACCCGGATATCCCTTTGGTATGGCGATACTTTTATAGTTTCTCCGTAAATTAACTCCAGCGGTATTGTCTCAAACGGTAAATAACTCCTGTAGGAGTCTCTTCTATACTCGATTGGTATTGATTGCACATATCTGCATATTCTTAAGAACGGTTTTATCCAGCTACGCCGACGGTAATAACGCTCCCTCCGTTCCTTTATTTCTTTAATCCGATTTTGCGTTCCAACCTCGTTGCTCGAGTAATCGGTTGCGCTTCTTTCGGCGTCGTTCTCTCTTCGACGATTCCGGCGTTTTGGCTACTGGAAATCGCCCTTGGAAACATGATCCTCCATTCTTTACTTACTACCCTAATCTCGGGCGTATTTAATATGCTTCAATTTCCTTTTACAACGCTTGAATTTTACACACGAATCCCGCGCGGCGCCAAAAATGTAATAGTATATTAGCGGAATCCGATTCCACAATTAAAGTTCGAACACCGGGATTCGTAGAATCAAGCACTCGGTTGTAAATGTCACTTGGAAAGATAGTTTTAATTGAACAACACTCAATTTCTCATCAAACATACACACATACACACACACAATGAATCCAATATCAGATTAATAGTATTTATTAATTCCTGAACTGAATTGTACACAACAATCACTGATTCACACTCCAAAATAAAGAAAATAGGGCGCTTCTTGCATCCCTAGGCCTACCATCTCTCATGGTCTGACAAAACACAATGAACTCCAAAATGCTAGATATACCGATCCATTTGACAAACCGTTACAACTCACACCTTTTCATATCTCCTAACCCGACGGATTCCTACAGAACTGGACAGACCTCATCCCGGTGTTTACTCATAAACTAGACTAACCCACAGTATATCAGAATGGATCTTAAGTACGGACTGTTAAAATACTGGACGGACTAGGTATAAGACGGAGTCAGCAATACAACGGAACGGAGTTTGAAACGGACTCCTATATATGGATTTTAGAAGTAAACCCCCAACGGTTCTTCAGGAACGGACTATAGAGACAGGGTTACTCGAAACTGAGTTTCTCCGACTTAAACTTATACTACTTCAATCACCTTCTAAATCCCATTCCCTTAATCATTCAAAGTAGAAATAAGATGGTAAAAAGACAATTTTATAGACACAAAAATTACACTTTCTACACAGACATGTTTCTTAGAAGCAGGTGGGTTAGGTGTGTTGCATATAGGTGTGTTGATGCACTGCATTAGGAAATGCATAATGGGATGAAGTCTCATGTATTTTGATGGTTGGGTAATTGCATCCAGCATTTTATGATATTTTGAGTTGGTTCACATCCCCATGGATAGCCTGTTACTAATGTAGCATCATGATGCACCGATCATTAGTCATTGGGCTGCATTTTTCAAGTGAGTTACACAATCTGGAACTTTTCTTTTTTTGTTCCCAAATAGATTATGCTTTGGGTTGCCTTGTCTTTCTTTTACCGGTTGCAAGATTTGCCATGCAGGTTTTGGCTCAACGGATTTCATCTTATGATATTTCTTTGGGTGTCGAGAATATTCCTGTCCTTGTAACGAGCAGAGAAGGCACTGACGAATTTCCCAAACCTTTCACATACATCCGGGACAACAAATTTCACAGTTCAGTATCAACTTTGAACCCAACTGTAGTGAAGGGTGTGTTTTGCAGTAAATGTGTTTCAGATTGTGGTGTTGGAGAGTGCTCCTGCAGTGCCTTTAGCGGTGGTGGATTAGCTCCTTACACCAAGGAAGGCCTACTTCATCCTCATTACATCGATATGGTAAAATCACTAAACCTTTTTCAAAATGATGAGTAATTTTTTCGATGCATTGATTTGCTTCTATCAAAATGTTTGTTTGTGTTACTAATATACTTGTAAGTTATTGCTGAATTTAGGCTGCACGGGAAGTAGCAGCAGAAGACGAAGATTTGTTTGAGTATTGCGACAAATTGAATTGTAACAGATCCGAGTATGGAGAATGTAACGGGCACGTGACGTTGACATTTTTGAAGGAGTGTGGAAATTCTTGCTCCTGCCCAAGACGTCGTTGTACAAATCGTGTAGTGCAGCAATCAATAACTAAAAAACTCAATGTAATTAACTAACCTCACTGCTTTTGTACTATTTCTTATCTTACCACCAGTTTAGGATTGCATGTACCGAGAATCCCGTGTGTTTGGCCGACTGTAGGTTTATTGGACTGGCCCAGAAAAGGAATGGGGCATCAAGTCCCTCGAAAATTTGATGGCAGGCACATTTGTATTTGAATATGTTGGGGAAATCGTCACAAATCAGGAATTATCAACCCGGAAAGGAAAGGGGAAGTATGCAATGAACTTGGATTCTGATTGGAGGGCGGAAAATGAATTAAGTGATGATGAGGCTCTGTGTATAGACGCGTCAACATTCGGTAATATCGCAAGGTTCTTGAATCACAGGTGAGTATCCTAGTCAATCATGGTTTTGTTTATGAACATGCTGCTGGTGATGCTCTAAAATTTTCGAAGTTCTAATTGCATAGGCGTTTTTTGGCAGGTGCTTTGATGCGAACTTGGTGGCCTTGCCTGTTTTACACGATAACATCAGAACAGGCTATTACCACGTGAGGCTTTGTAATTGTGGAATCAGCCTAGCATGTCATGGTGTACTTATTGTATATTTTTTTCCAAATCTTTGGTTTAGGTTTCAACCAAGTTTAACTTAATGTGGATTGCTCACAGGTTGCATTTTTTACCAACCGCGAAGTATTTGAAGGGGAAGAGCTCACATGGGACTATGGGATCGACTTTGAAGATGATGATCATCCTGTTGCTTCATTCCCATGTGTGTGTGGCAATATTTTCTGCAGGTCCAAGCTACGGTAAATTGTCCTTACTCAGTGGGCATTGTTCAGCTTTCGTAAATCGGAGCCCATTTGATCAGTTTACGAACTCTGAACGGTGGACATTTCTTAGAGTTCAATAAACACTGTATTTTTATTATGATTGTAGGATTAGAATTTTATGTAGATAGTTTTTTTTCTACTTCTTTTGTACAGTTCATTAAGGTTGTGAGAATAAAACTTGTTGTGAGAAGGGGAAGGCGGATGGAGATATGGCTGAAGAGGAAGGCGAAGTGCAATGGGGCTATCTGTGGAGATGTTTTGGCATTGAGACGCTCCATGGTTTTTTACTCTGTAAAGCTCTGGGGCTGGGGACGTTGCTTCAGACATACTCAAACTTATATGAATAAATACTTTTTTTTTACACATTCTTTTCATCCATGATTGTCCAAGGCGTGTACAATTGTTGTTGTATGTTGGTGGTTTAGAATTGATAGCCACCACATTGGTAATGATGGGAAATTATGCTAAGGCCCTTTGTTTTCTTATCAAATTACTAGGGAAGGCCCTATGACTTCAAAAGCATATTGCTCAGATTAGGCATTAGGACACTGGTGTCATATGAAAATGCTCATAATCGGGCAAGTATTACAAAAGTATAATTCCAAGTTCAGAATCCTCCAAGTATTACATAAGTATAATTCCGGATTCAGAGTTTCCCTTTACTGAATTTCAATGTCAAGGGGGAATCAAATTTGTTGTACAATGGTAATATCATCTTACACTACCATATGCGTACTTCTCTATTACCTTACACAAACCCCCGTATATTGCTGGATCCTACCATGTTACCGCATTGTACATTGACAGTATACCTAGGAAGAACTAACTTTCACTGAAATCGAGATACGTCCAATTCAGTAAGGGATACTAAGAAGTCCAAGATAAAACTTTTGCCTTATGTAATACTTCACCTATTCACAACATAAAAGGAGAACAAGGACCACAACAATCGAATGAGCCAAAAATTAACACGTGCCTTATCTCCTAAATAAATGCAAATCAGGCTATTTCATGCATATGACTCCAACAAGTCTTCCCATGACGAGTGCTCCTCACATCTAGAAAGCAAGCCAAAGGCTGCCCTTGAAAAGAAGTTGAAAAACTTCAGCATAAACTTTAGTTACAAAGCCTCTAGGCTGGTGGTTATCACATCTATTGTTTCTAAGTCCAATTGGTACACAGGCTCATCCCCCTTTACCCTATGAGCTGCTGGGACCATCAAAAATTTACAAGCCAGAACCAATGTGGCATTTATGTAAGCAATTCAAGAATTCCTTAAGTAGACATAGGAAATTCTAGAATTTCCCCACTTTTGGTAATAGGTCCCGGCAATTACATACTCCCCTACATCAAACTCCCCACCCCAAGCACATTTAAATTTCTCCCTTACCATCTGTTTCTTCTTTTGGCACTGGAGTATGTAGAAGTCCACCTTTTCTGTATTGCCTTCAAGCGCTGGCACAGCAAGATTGTCTCCTGCTTCAACCAAATCTCCAAGAGTTTCCTCAGTGGCATAGTCCCAAGGCTCCTCATCTCCATCTTGAAGCTGCCCAGAAGTCATCTGCTCCCTCACGAAATGCACATCTGATGGGACAAGCTTCAAGATTCTCCAGGGCTGGACATGGCCAATCTTCTCACAAGCTCCCCAATCACTCTCCATGCAAGGAGAACAGAAACACGACAAATTTCTTACCATAAGCAAGGTTGGATCAGAACTGGACACTCCTTGGATGGAGTGCAGTTTTCTTGAACCTGCAATGGTGTCACAACCATGCATTTGCCCACGATCCACCTCATCAGGCCTAACAAGGTGGAAGTATCTATAAGATACTGTTCTGTGTGCTCCATTCTCCACCATGCCCTCCATAGTCTCTTGCAAAAAATCAACCGCGTCCTCAGCATCTTGTAGCTTTTGCCAGGGGTTGTGCAACTGCTCCGTTCGCAAAGCTCTCTTCACCACAGCACCGACTCCGTCCCACTCCCCTTTCCCGTGCCCTGTTCCAAAAAAGTTCCAAGACATAACACACCCGCCCGTTAGTCCTGGATATCTGCTAACAAAGTACATGGGCCTTGCACCTTTAAATTGCCCTGCACAACCATCACTCCAAACCCAATGACGTGATGGATTAACACCTTGCACTTGCAACCACTTCCAATGTTGCAAGAAACAATCTTTGAACAAACAACGTGTCATGAGTTTTGTCATCTGACACATAGAAATGGCTTTCCTTCACAATGTTATTAGTTAGGGGGTCTACTCTGTATGTTATGTGAACAAGTATAGTTATCTGGGAGGAATGCCAATGCATAGACTGAATCTCATTTTGGATTTCAAATGAGTAATTCTCGGCAAAATCTACGTGGGAGAGGATAACATCAGCAGGTAACTCCCTCATACTAATTCTACATTCTACATCTTGCCACCTAGCAACAAAATTGTGAGTAACAAACTCCTGCAACTTTGGCTTCAAATACAGAAGAAATTCAGCAGAAGAAGTTTCCATGAAAACTTCCTGGATTTGTTTTCTAGGTTGACCATCATCGTTTACTCCCACGACTTGATAGCTGAAACACCTCCACTTTAGTTTGAATGCTGGATCATCCACCTCTAATGGACACAAGGGAAGAGAAGAAACACCACAATCTGAACATGAACCCATTAAACAGTCAAGCTTATGAAACTCCTCAGATTCCCCTTTTGGACAAACAATTTGCTCCCAAAATTTCGTAACACCATCACACTTGCTCAAATGAGCACAACATGAATCCCCATCTGAATATTTGCAAACAAGACAGGAACAAGTACAATGAATATGAGTGTGTACTCCCTTCATTGCATCCCTCAGTGTATTGACTGCCTCCCGAAGCATGTCTATCTCAACATGATACTTGCAGCAACAGACATTTCTGTCTTTGCACTTCTTCACAAAGAAAGGCTTCAGGCACTCAAATGCACGCAGGGAAATGCTTGTTTCTGGTTGGGATTGAACAAAACGATCAAAGAATGAAGCCTGCACAATTCATTTCAGTCGATGACACACTTAATTAGTACTATCACATACTTCAGTTGGTGTATGTGTAAAGTAAAAAGGTTAATGTGGGAGTAAATCCAGTACATCAACGTAGAGCAATGACTAGTGAATACTACATATAACACTCCATTTTCAGACTAGAAATACCTAAGAAGACATCAATGACTAAACTGGACTATCATAAGACACCAATGGTACACCTGATCATTACCTAAAAGTAGAGTCAAGACTACACATTAAACACGAATTCGACACAATCTATACACATCTCCTCCTGAAGTATATTGAAGAGCTGCTTATTTGTACTATGAGCTAAAAATTCATAATACACGGACTTCAACATACTCCAATTGCATTATTTCAGAGACTACAATTGAGTCTTCCAACACGCAATAATCTCTGGAATATGATGTACTACGTAGTGACAACCTCTTAATTCTAGTGCAATCTAAATACAACAACTTCTCATTTGTAAACCTAGAAATGATATATCTGATGCCGTTACGCATCAGCCCAAGGTAAATGCAAATAACGCAATCACGATTGCAACAAAATTCAAGATACTTCTAAGCAAATTCAATTAACTAGTTAAAGGGGGACCTAACATAATAAATCAACATGAGGAGTCAAATCTACAAAGTGCCATGTGTTACGAGGACGATAACCAAGCCTCATCTTATGATATTTCCGTTTGCCGTCGATTCGGCATTTCCAGGATCACAATTTGCAATACGTGGTTATTATGGACTTTTTTTACACTCTTCACGTTGCATATACTCGAGGCAATGACTTTATGGACTAAGGTATATTTCAGTGCTACAAATGCATACTGTGCGGTAGAATTTGTAGTACATGGACTTTAGACAAGGGATCTTAGACACTAACAAGGTATCTAATGTATTCATTACACACCACTTGTACAGAAGTAGTACGACAACATCTATGTGAAATATGTTGTAGTACTATGCATGCATACTATAAGTTACAAATTCAGAATATAGATACTTCAATCTAGAATCTAAGACACTACTAAAGTATCTTATGCAGAGTAATAAGCCTTTAACAGTATGTTAAAAATACTACCACTACTATGAAATGTCTTACATGGTTATTAACACCACAAAAGCTAGCTGAAGGTTATTCTCAGATACTACGAGGGTGTGACAACGTAGATTAGCATTACCATGTATACATGAAAGAGGCCTAGCATTATATAGGCCTCCTAAAATTCAGGTACAACAATACTATCCAAACATCAGGCTATCAACAACGTCAATGACAGACATGTTAAGAGTGATTAAACCCTAATGCAAGAGTTGACAACAAACAACTTTGCAGAATGTTCATGAAGTCCAAAGCAAATTCAATAAACGTGAGGAAGGAATAGTGAAATTCCTTACCTGACTCTCCAGTAGAAGGTGCGTAGCGTGTTGCTCATATTCTTTTGGCCCCAACCTCTTTCTAGTAACATCCTTCTTGTTGGGACTCACACGCGTTTCTGAAGTCCACCAAGCAATCACAAGCTCTTTAGTTCCACTCGGAACACCTTCCCTTCTTCTCCTCTCAGGCAGCTTAAAAATGGATGATCCATTCGATTCAAGAGTCCGACGTCGATGTATCGCAGACGTGATATTTCTAGCTCTTGTGCCCAACACCCTCGACAGGGCACGAACTCCAGCCGTATCAGATCTCACAGCCGCTTCTAGCAAGGTTTTCTTTCTAACCAACTTCTCTTTCGAGGATGGATTCTTCAACAATTCCAACTCTTTCCTGTAAGACTGGACAAACGCATGAGTAGCTTTGGCTTCTAAGTAATATTCCGGCAAGTGTAAAGCAATTGCATTACTGTTCAAAACAGAATCTAAGACAGCCTTTCAAAACTCTGGACCGAAAGACTCGTTGTCCAAGCTATCAACAATGAGAGAACGAATCGTGCTTGACACTCGCAAAACTTCCCGCCGACATGGAATTTCCGATTCAGCACACTCTCTCACTAATTGTTCTGATCTTCCTTGCAGAAGCCTCTTTTTTGCCTTGCATTGTCGTTGGCGTTCTGCTGCTTTTTCTCTTGCAGCCACGATAGAATCCTCGGCTTCTTGTCTCTCTCTCTCTGAGCAGGTCCAGGTCTCTTTACACCCCGGCGACGATCTTCAGCTCTTGCGTTGCCCATCTTGAAAGAAACACGTTCACGACTTCACGCATGCAGAAAAAAACGCGCGCATGCACAAAAAAACGCGCGCATGCACAAAAAACGCAACTTCCTGAGCCGCATTCAAGCATGAAACGAGAGAGACAAACATTAGCCTCTCTAGCGACGTTGCATCAGCCGCCAAGGTACCGTATCCTCATAACTAATGTTGAGAATGACGGTATGTCAGGTTCGCAGGTTCGCTACATTCAATGTTAGATCCGGGTATAGACGCCAAAAGAGCACGAATGAATGGAACATCGTCACGACTTACGATCTTCAAGCCACGTGGCGCTAAAACATTGGCGCACCGACCTCGCCGAGTATCTTGAAATCTATGATAGTACAACCTGGTACATGTTCCTTCCAATTCCTGACATTAGTAAACTTTGTGAAATCTCGCACAAAACAACTTCTACAGGGAGCTGTTTTGAGACGCCCACTCGAAATGCTATCTTTTCTATACAGCCAAATTCGAAAATTTAAAAAAAAAACAAATTTCCCTATGTTTGAGCCACTTTGAAAAAAAAACCCTAATTTCCTCATAACCGTTGATTAGATTGCAATATTGTGCGAATTCTCTTACACAATGTGCTTCCTAAACATATATTACACTTATTACGAAGAGGAAATTAAAAACTAATAACAAAAACCAACAAAATGAAGTCTATTTACAAAAAAAATATACTCTAGCAGTCACAACCTTGGTGTATAAATATACTCACTACGACCAAACCATGAGGAGACTATTAATAGGCTTTATCTTACTAGTTGCACATCTATATATACAACCATATTTTTGTATAATATCCCTCAAAAACATAGAACTTTAAACTCTACAACATATTGAATGCTTGAAACTTCAGAAACTGCACTTTGTGACAACCTTTTTGTACACCCTTAGTGTGCTTCTACCCGATTCTATTAATATTCTAATAAATATTTGCAGGTTGCAAGGCATTACAATCTACACAACCGCGTTACTATTGAATATCGGGACTCTGTAACTGCATCTGTACATTGTAAATGCATTCATTGTGAATTTCAGAGCATAACAATAAAATTTTGGTTTAACGCCTTTTGGATTTGGTATTTTCCTGGCTACTTTTTGTTTTCTAATCTTTGAGTATTTTGTGCCACATGTATATATATATATATATATATATATATATATATATATATATATATATATATATATATATATATATATATATATATCTTAAACTCCAAGTGTCCATTTAGAATTGGTAATTGAGATCTTCTGGATGTACACGTGGTTGGATTTGGTAATTTTAAAAAAAAACAACATCCATTGTACTCAATATTACATTACTTTTCATCCATGATCATTATTATTGCTACAAAATCTTTCATCCATTATGATGATTGTTACAAAAATTACATCCATGTAGATGAGCGTTACAAAAATGAATTCATCCATCATGCCCATGTTCCATAAACTTGAGAAGGTCTGAAAAGGAGTAGACGGTAGGAAACCAAAGATGCAGGCAGGACATTACGTAGGGTAGTAGTATAGTCCGGAGCCAATGGGACTCTGCCACGTCAGTATTTTAGCGAGCCGGACCCGTTACGTATTGTTCTGTCGTCAAGCAATGTGGATTATCATGTAACGCACTTCCGTCGGGTCTGTAAGCACATTTTATCATCCCAACTCCTGGTCAACTAACAATGCCACGAACCACCAGATCGCTGCCATGGAGGACACGCCATAGCTCTATCAACTTTAAATGATTTGAGATGTACTTTACATTCATCGCCAAAAATTGCATGCAACTCTAGTCGCTTGGAAAGGGCAATCGAAATGACACTGATTTGACTGAGTAATAGTAACTCATGCAAAGCGATGTCTTACACCGTAGCAGATTTGACAGGTCAACTCAATTGGTGTTCGTTCGCTACGACCACGGGCGACGTTACACGACGACTGTCTATTCCCGGTGATGATTATAATCGCTCGTGGTTGGTTAGTAGTGAAAATATTCCAGGACAGTTCCGCCAGTTCTGCAACTATCCGAATATTCTTGACCAAGGTATTTTTTGTTTCTCGAACCAATCAATGTATAATCAATTGGAAAATACATCTGCCCCTGCTTGGAGAATCAACTGCAGTAGCCTGTGTGGTGAACATTTGGAGAGGAAGATGAGGAATGGAAGCATTCTTGATCAAGGTTGATACAAGCGATATTATTTGGTGATTTCCTTTTTACGCAATGAAAGTTACTTTCATGGCAGGAATAAATACAACTCTCATCGGTAGAGCAGGGCGAACCAGACTTCTGCACAAATCGGTGGTTTTTATATTTTAAATCGAACTAATCAAATGAGTGTATTATAATTCAAACGAAATACTTCTATTCCGAATCTTCTGCCTGGAGAATCAACGGTAGTAACCTCTGTGCACTAGAGAGAAAATAGATCGATGTTTGATGACATTCTTCCGAAATTCAGAAACCCGGTGTTTCGTAATACGTTCCGGCAAACGAACTGTTAAGATCGATGACTCATAGGATACCCAAGCCTGCATGTATCCATTTGACATTTTGATGAAGGAATGTTACATGGTAAGTCCTCAATTTGACAACAAGAGAATAAAGGTAAGATAACATTTGCTAGTAAGTGTGCTGATAGCATTGTCATTTCCCTTAGTATCGTATTAGAAATTCTCTTGAAGATCAATTTGGATGCTTCATTAGCATATAAGCATCTGTATGAGGTGACAGGTAAAAGATCGCAGTGAATGCCTTCTGTAGAAACTTTCTTAGCGAACAGAATATTGAATGAATTCGAAGAACCGATTGTTCTGTGGTGAAAGAAGTGGGTGAACCATGTCGAAGTTCATCACCCGTTTGCAACAACTTCACCGAGGGACATCAACTCCTCGAGTGAGCTTCAAGGTCCGTTTCCGACGGCAATCGATCCACTTGGAACTTCTAAGTGGAAGGCGCCATTTTAGCACCATTCACTGCGAGACACGGAAAAGTGAAGGAAAAGTATCGTCGACACGACGATGTATTGTGAGTCACATCCACTGGATTCTGGCCAAAGACCGCAGCGACATCGACGCTGCTCGTTCCACATACGCACCGTGAGTGTCAGATTTGTGTCGGGACTCTCGGGGCATGCATTCAACAGTGGCCGTAGCTCTCCAGCTTCGCTCATCCGGGTGATGATGATAGCTAATCTCGGTATCGCGTTGACCTTTTTCAGTGACAGAGGCCGTTACCGACCTGCGAGTTTAAATCCAGCTGCATTCCTCATTTCGAATCATCTTCTCACTCACTCTTCCGCTTCCTGCTTGAACGAGTTTTCTAAGATCGATCGGTTTGCAAAGCAGTCGTGAGCTATGGCGGGTTCAATGAGATCTCTGGTTCTGCTGGGTCTGGTGATGGCCGCGTTCTGCGTGGCTGCGGATGCTACACTCGCCCAGCCGTCCAGGAAGTTGGATGTGGGTGTGGACGTGAAGCTGAACGTGAGGGTTGCACTGGATATCAACCTGAAGAAGTGCCTCCACGACGTGAGGGTGTTCGTAGGCGTAGCGGTCAAGGGCGCGACTTGCAAAGCTGGGGCTCTGACAGTGCTGAAGCCGGTGACAGCGAAACTGGTGGTGGGTGAGTTGCTGAACGTGGACTTGGAGATTCTTGGAAAGAAGGTGGCGAAGGTACGCGTGGTGATCGACTTGAAGAAGTTGAAGTTGGTGGGCAAGGTGAAGCACATCGTGCTGGATTTGGTGGAAGATGTGACGACGAAGAACTTGGTTGTGCTGTGTTTGGGAGTGAAGCTGCACGAATTCAACCTCCTGGCGCTCGGCGTGGTTGTTTAAACTTGAGCAAGAATGAAGTCCTGACCAGCTTCTATTGCTTACCGTCCTGTATGACACCATGATGCATTGGAGTGCAAGCAGTGTGAGGTAGGTAGCGGAAGCAGTGGGAGCGTGGGCACTACATAGATGTGTGCATGAGTAGGGGATAAGAGGACTGCATGAGACTTGCATTGCGATTGAAATTTGCAAGCGCATGGCGAGTGATAGTTGGAATGCAGAAGTTGAGATCGTCCTTCCAAGTACAGATCTTTGCAAATTTGTCAATACATGAAGACTGTACACAACTGTTTGAGAGAGAAGCTTTTGTACTGTGCTGAAGTGCTTGTTGGATACGATGCTTTCATTTTAATAATTGTGTTTTCTCCAACTAACGTTTTCATGTCAAACATTCATTCAAGTAAGTGAAGTAACTGTTGATTGATGGAGATGCATGTTTTCCGAATCAAAATAAAATGAAACTACTGAAGTTGTCTCTTCCTCTAGTGGGAAATAGAGTCCAGAATTTGTTGGAAGAATGTAGAAAGTTTCTTTTTATTCTAAACTTTCTGTCGTTCAATCCTTAAAAGTTGTCATCAGATTTTACAATTTTAATATCCGTTTAAGTTGCACTACTCTAATAATAAAAATATATAGAATATTGGTGGTTGTGATAACTGATTTGAGGATACAAAATTGTAGTTAAAAAGAAGTGGTTTGAATATGTAATTCCGGACATGTAATTATGAGCAAATTTTGGGCACCTTTTTCTATCAATGTTGACCCCTAATGTCTCAATGTTTCAAGACGGTCAAAAAGCATCAATCAAATCTACCTCCTTTCATTGCGAAGTGAAGATTCTAAAGTAAGTACTCACATATTTTCAAGTAGGAAACTATAGGATTTTGTACCTATCTTGCATATGTATATGTACCTTGAATCTTAGCTTCAAATTTGATAAATTAGTGAGACACTATTGTTTAGAGTTTAAAATAAATTTTTAAAAAATCCACTAGCTAATGAATGTGTTTGAAGTGTTTTGTGAGCCAAACAAATCAATTTTAGAACATATTTGAAATGAGGCTCTTCAAATTCCTGTTTCTCAGTAGAGTTACACTAGTAGAAAATGGCAAAAAAGTGATGGCCGTAATGACTTTATCGGAATGATATAAAATGTCACTTTTAATTGTGCTCTAATAACATCTAAATAAATTACATGGACAAAAAGAGAACATTTCTCATTACAGCATAAGGTCAAAGTGTGCATCCAAATGTCAGCCACCTGATCACAGTGATGATTCTATTTCAATTAGGAAATTTTAGACTCTTCATCTTTGCACCAGGGACCAGCTGCTGAGAATCTGAATGCACTTGTGTTTTCTATAAGGAACTCAAGAGTTATGACCTGCGTATTAGCATATTGTAACTGTGCATTGTGAAGACATATCACTTCAACATGTTAGTGAGCTACCATTGTACAACTACCTAGACTGGTTTCCTGCACCATACAGAAAGTTTATAATCACAATTAAATCGTAGCAGTAAGTTACGTATTGATGTTAAAGATCCAATCAATTCGTGCAAACGTATTCCATCCTCACTGCTATGAACCGAAATCTTCAATTACAAATTTTCCAACCATATCTAGAAAATATTGGATGTAAGTGTCTCCTTCGTTTTCCTAGAATGCTACTACGTTTCTTTTCAAGTGTGGATGTTGCATCAACGGAAAGCATTCAAGATCAACACAATTCCTGATTCAGGAATTAATTATAGCATGCCCATCTTAGTCCAGTAATTCAGGCTCAGATGACAGAAATCTTTCTCTGCGGTTTGGGCAATTTCTCGGCGGTTGAGTCAACTTACTCTTAGATATATCTGTACCTGAAATTACATTCTATGACTGGGCTAAGCAATTGCATATCCCTGCAACATTTGACAGCAAGCCCATGATTCAATTGAATGTCGATTCAAGCGCACACATCTTCCTATTCCTCTCCTCGTACTACTTAAGGACAGCTCATTCTTCATTCCAGCTCAATGAACCTACGAGGAGTCGAACCCTGCACGGACACGGATCAACTTAGAGTCCGAGGCCGAGGCCAAGATGTAGGAGGTCGAGGACTTTGATTTTCAAGCCCAAGCACAGCACCAGCAGTTGCTTCGACTTCGTGTCCTCCACCACCTCCAGCACGATGTGGTGCACGTTGCCAATCAGCTTCACCGTCGTCAAGTCGATCACCACGCTCGTCTTCACCACCACCTTCCCCACAATCTCCAAGTCCACGTGCAGCAAGTTTGGCAAATTTAAGTTTACCGTCACGGGGCTCAGCACTGTCAACGCCCCTGCAGCACACACCGCGCCCTTGGCCTGCACGCCCACGAACACTCTCACGTCGTTGTAGCACTTCTTCAGGTCCAGCTGTACAGCCACCTTGGCTTCCAAGAGCACCACTGTGCCAGGGTTGGTGACTGTGGCCTCCGCCGCCAAGCAGAATCATTACTAGAAAAGAGGGGGGTAAGCAATGTGACAAACATTGCTTTTTATGCAAACATTGCTTACTTGGGCAATGTCTTGGGGCATGCTTTCAAGAAAATAAGCAATGTCTTCAACCTCAAATCTATTAAATTGTAGATCTTAGGTTGAAGACTGTTGTGATGAGCGACCTCGGAACCTTCTAGAACCTCTTACTTAGATCTTACTCTCCGGTTAGTTCAAGTTAAGTAAAAGTCTAAAGTAAAAGTATCTAAAATTACTACCCTAACTGGGGTATATATATGTGAACCATATACAGGTTCAATGAAGATCTTTCAATACCAGTTATATATTGCTTCCTCTTTCTCCTTGCTCACAACACGTTATCAGCACGTGACTTTACCAGCCGAGAGTTTGATTTTAGTTTTCTTTTTGCTTTTCTACAATTTTTGGAGAGAGCTTGCATAGGGTACAAAGACCAGAGGACATCATTGCACAACGCATGCATGATAGAGTTTCAATCAGGCTTGAATTTCTCACCTTCATTTTTATATTATTATTATTCTTTTATATGCTTATGATGCACTATACTTTACCTTATTATTAAATTAGTTATATGGCCTAACTATAGAGAAGTACCTAGTTTCTTGCTATGTGTGTGTGTGTTCGAAAACGAAAATGATATCAACCAAGAGATAACACACTCGAAGATTCAAAGGAGGAAACACTCAACGGTCAACGTGTGTAGTTGGAAGAAACGATCCTCCAACCTCCAAACATATCCTATTGTCGTGTCTTTAGTTTGGTTTTGTACTTGGGCGTATTTTCTTGTCTAAGTCGGTCTAATTAGTCGGAGTGGTCCGGATCCACCTAAAATGTATGTTATGAGTGAGTCTTCTTGCATGTGCGGATCCTGGTTGAATTGTGATAACCTCACAAGCCGGAATTTTAATTCTAAGAGGTAAGTAACCTATGCCCCGCCCATATTGGGAGGATGCCCCATCTGAAGGGAAGCCGGAATTTTAATTCCACGAGTGATACCTGGTTGAATTGTGACCTTGTCATGACACGGAAGGCGAAACTTGAAGTTTCGGGAGGGCCGGGCAAGAGTGGTTCTCGCCGGGGATTCCCCTCGGGATTGAGAGAGCTATGTATGCTCCCGATGCACCCCGAGTCGATCGGCCTATCGGGCTCTGCTTGCCAATGGCATTCACGCTCATTTGTTGATGGAGAAGGTGAATTTGATGGTGATGGATACCGGGACCGATCGCCTTTACGCATTACCCATCATGGCGGACGCGCCACGGGAATGTAATTTGGCGGTGCCGAAGGCCTAAATGTGGCATAAGACGCTCCCGCATAGCAGATGGTAGCGATAGAACGAGCAAAAATGATGAGACTCGCTTGTTTAGCGATGGTAGCGCATAGGCGCTCCCGCAATCTCATGGTACTTGTTGACGCTTTGGGCGCGCCGATATCATCACCTCGGGAGGTTCCTTACTTATCAAGGCTTTACATGCCGCGATACCTTACCTTGCATCTTTGTGCTTTGTTGAGATTCTGTCTTTGTTATCCTCGATTTATGTAGATGACCTCAATTTGGTGGGTGACGACGCATTGTGCACCGAGGTTGAGGAGCTTCTCACTACTCAGTTCGAGATGAAACTCCTTGGCCGCACTACGTTTTGTCTTGGACTTCAGGTATGCCATCTTCCCGACGGGAGTATTCTTCTTCACCAGGACACTTACACCAAGAAGTTCCTCAAGGCATTTAACATGTCCAACGCCAATTCCCTTTCGGCACCAATGATCGAGAGGAGCAGCATGAGAGACGACCCGTACCGACCTTGCGAGGAGGAGGAGAATGAGAAGGATGAGCAAAAGTACCTCGCTGTGGTCGGAGCGCTGCTTTACTTCGCTACTGCACACTGTGGAGCTAACGGCCTCTATGAGATTCCGATCTCTTCTCTCAATCAATTGTTATGCAGATGAGAGCAAACTTGGAGTCGTCTATCAAGAAGTTACAGAAGAATTTCAACATGGCGAACGGCTGGAACAAGATTGAAGAAGACCCCTATTGCCTTTGCGAGGAGGATAAGGAAGACATAGACAAGCTGGTGGAAGGAGAACTTCTAGCATTTCACAACGCGTCCTATGAAGCAGTGTTATCAACATTTATGATGGCGGACAAAATCAAGCATAGCAGCTGTTAAGTTAGTGTATATTAATAGCGAACGATGACTTTACTCTTTTCACTTCAAAACATCGTGAAGTGTTTTTAACGAGGAAGATCATCGTTCGAGGAGGAGTGTTGTGAAGTGTTCCTCAGTCGAGGAGGAGTGTTGTGATGAGCGACCTCGGAACCTTCTAGAACCTCTTACTTAGATCTTACTCTCCGGTTAGTTCAAGTTAAGTAAAAGTCTAAAGTAAAAGTATCTAAAATTACTACCCTAACTGGGGTATATATATGTGAACCATATACAGGTTCAATGAAGATCTTTCAATACCAGTTATATATTGCTTCCTCTTTCTCCTTGCTCACAACAAAGACATTGCTTATTTTCTTGAAAGCATGCCCCAAGACATTGCCCAAGTAAGCAATGTTTGCATAAAAAGCAATGTTTGTCACATTGCTTACCCCCCTCTTTTCTAGTAGTGAATGCGGCCATCACCAGACCCACGGGAACCAGACTCCTCATCGCCACTCCTCATCGCCGCTGCCATGGCTCTTGCAATTGATCGAAGGTAGCAAGAGGCGCTCGGATCAAATGATCAGGAATGAGAATAGGAGGCAGTGTGATTCGGATTGAGTACGGAGGTCGATTTATACTCGCAGGTCGGTATTGACATGTCCAGCTGTTCTGATCTCGGGTCATAATTACCAAGACTACCATATCCTGATAAGGATGGACATTCATGGTGCGTGTCCAGACCGATCGGCGTTCTCGACGCCGCTGATATCCTGCAACGCGAATGATTTGTTGAAAGACCTCTTCTGGATCTCCGATCGATTGCCATTACTCTACTGTAAGTTAGCTTCCAATCGGAATGGTGCGTTAACGTTGCGGTGGGAGAAAGTGTAGGGACCAGCGTCAACGCCGGAGCTTCAAAGAAGGTGATGAGGGCGTGAATATCTGTCGCTCAGACCATTGCATACAGCAATGATGAAGGAAGTCGTTTGTCCGAGCATCTCCGCGAGTAATTAACTTCATGTTCCTTTTTCCTTGAACCAATCAATGAGTGTGATGAAAGCTTTGTTAGTATTGAAACCCTGTGGGTTCAGAATACAGTATTGGCTTTACATTTATTGCACTAATTAACATTTTCGCAGCGGGTTCTTCGTTTTTAGCTAAATGGGAATAAATGGAGCGAGAAATTGGTATGGTCTCAGAGTCGAATGTAATTCACACGCATATGAAGGTACAAAATTTGTTTGTTGGAGAAACAGTTCAAAGAATACCACTTGAGTAGTATTATAGACAGTTTGGAGGCACCTAATTAACAATCGGATGCTCAAGAAAGTGAAGAAATCTGCAAAGTGTGGTGTGTCATTTTAGTGTCATACATGTATCATCTTGATTTGATTGTACATAGTATAAAGAGAATCAAAATAGTATGTGTCATAATATGAATGTAGAAACTTTCACAATGATCCTGGTGTAATTAAACAGGGTATGGATGGTTTTTAAATTTTCTATGTACACATATAGTTGAGTTCATAATCAGATTACCTACTTTCAATTACTTCACTCCTAAATTTCTTCAGTTTGTGTAATTCAAGCTTGACACCTCAAAACTTCAATTTTCTACCTCTCTGCACTTCCCGGAGGGTGAACCAATTTCTCTTACTTCTTTCAAGTTCCAAGTGTAAGATCTTATAAATAAGTCTATTTTCAGTAAGTGGTCTAAAAATTTATGTACAGTTAGTTGTTTATCATTTGCAAGGTCGTAACACGTGACATCCAAAATTTGTGCAAAAAATTTCACTGAAATTTCAAGAAACTTTGAAGCTTGCTCTTATAATTGTTATTAAGTTTGAAGACTGCCCTTATAAAATTGGTAAACATTTTGACTTAGCTTTGGAACTCAAAAAGTGATTTGGTTTTGAACATATTTCAAAAAAAAAAAAAAAAAAAAAAAAAAAAAAAAACTTAAAAACATGAGGTTTTTCTTTTTGCCCCCCTAGGATGTGAAAACTTGAATTTTGCTTGAAAATACTCTAAAATTGGAATTTGACTTTGAAATTTGTTCTACGTACACCTTGTAGTATAAGTATTAATGCTTAGTAATTTTGATTTTAATACCTTCATCTAGCGTGCCCCAAAGAGGCAAAAGCCTATTTGGCTTGTTAAGATAGTTAGGGGTTAAACTTCCTGTCAATGAAAGTGATTTACTTGTGAGAGGAAATAAGAGACATTCTTGTGAGAGGAAATGAGTAACATAATTGTGCGAGGAAATGAGAGTCATTCTTGTGAGAAGATGAGTCATTTTTTCTTAAACTATTGGAGCATATTTGAGCTTTTTATTCCACTTACCATTTCAGCTATTTGTGTATAGAATTGTGTCGGGTGGTGAATAATTCTACATCTCTTTGAACTTGTAATCTTAAGTTCCTAATTTGATCATGGGAACTATGACAACTTGACAAGCTTAAAGATCCATGGCCTAAATTCTATGTTTTATCTTAAAACAACTTTATTTCAGTGAACGTGATTCATTTAGTTTTAATACAAGGTAATTTCACATATATAATAGTACAATTTAATTTCTAGCTTGCTCGCATACACCAACTTTAGTTTTTAATTTAATCTTGTTCCAAGGCCACATAATTTATACATGAGTTTTCCCTCGTACAATATCTAGAATAGAAAAAACGTAAAGAGAAGGGAGAATGCACCCTAAGCTTGTGGTAGAAAACGTCCAGTACTAGGGTCCTATTTTGCCAAACCTACATTGGAATTAGGACTTATATTAGGAATTGTGTGGAAAACTGGAAATGGATGATGTTAAAACAAAATAAAAGTACTATTCTAAAATTGAACTAAACGTATCGTGACAGTTGACAAGGTACAAATTGTACAAATTGTGTGTTGAAAAAAGTTTCGAAATGTGAACCATTTCGGTACTTATTGAGAAAGAAAGTCATGCCACCAAATCGCTAAACGTAATTCTAAATGAAAATAAAATTTGACTTCCAAGTTAAGAGAGGTCATCCAATGTGATCTTTGAAAGTGTAATCACAAATCTTTCAAAAAGAAAATCTCCGCATATTCAAGTAAGCACCCTTTTCTTGACCATATTTGTGGGAACTTTTCCTGACCATATTTGTGGGAAGTATAAATTAACCTTCTAATAAATTGTAAAAAATGTGGGGATGACCAAGGTAAAATCATGTTCGTTCATTTCAAATACTCTAACGCAAGGGTGAGACAAGAAAGAGAACATTTACCATTCCAGTATGAAGCTAAAGTGTGCATTGAAATACCAGCCACCTATTGTGCGCATTTGTTTTTTGGACATTGCACATTCGAAAAACTTTAGACTGTTGGACACTTCTACACTGTGAGCACCATACACAATGAGATGATCCGTGAAGCAACATACTTACATACTACTACCTCTGGTATCCTGCACCTGAATGAAACCTACAAAATAAGTGGAAGTCATGACAGAAAGTTGCATTTTAATGTTGTAGATTCAATTCTTCGTGCGAAAGTCTTCTATCTTCTCTGCTTTAACCACATTGCATATTAAGTGTATTGGAAAATTTTGCACCACTTCGAAATCAAATATCACGAAATTCTCCTCTGTTCTTTTAAAGTGCTCCTATATTTAGCACATGACAGAACTCCCAGCAGATGACAGAATGCTGAACAATTTCGCGGCGGTCAATCAACTTATCCTGAAATAAAATGTGAAAGAATAAAATTACATTCTGTAACTGGGCTACGTAATTACACAACCCTGCAACAATTGACTGCAGGCCAATTGATTCGAATATCTACTCATACATACTATCTAGATACTCCGTTCGGACGAGCTCAATTTCATTCCACCTCAATGACGGAATGACCCTACAACGCCGGTGAATCTAGAGTCCGAGTCCGAGGCCGAGGTTAAGGCCGAGGCCGAGGTTAAGGCCGAGGCCGAGATGCAAGAGGTTGAGGACCTTTAGTTTCACACCCAAGCACAGCACCAGCAGCTGCTTCGACTTCAAGTCCTCCACCACCTCCAGCACGATGTGGTGCACGTTGCCAATCAGCTTCACCGTCGTCAGGTCCACCACCACGCTCGTCTTCACCACCACCTTCCCCAGAATCTCCAAGTTCACGTGCAGCAAGTTCGGCACCGTCAAGTGGACCGTCACGGGGCTCAGCACTGTCAACGCCCCTGCAGCACACACCGCGCCCTTGGCCTGCACGCCCACGAACACTCTCACGTCGTTGTAGCACTTCTTCAGGTTCAGCTGGACAGCCACCTTGGCTTGCAAGTGCTTCACTGGGGCAGGCTTGGTGACTGTGGCCTCCGCCGCCAAGCAGAACGCGGCCATTACCAGACTCACCAGAACCAGACTCCTTGTCGCGGCTGCCATGGCTCTAGCAAGTGATCGATGGAAGCTAGAGGCCTTCGAAGCAAATGATCAGGGATGAGACTGGAAGAATGTAGTGTGTTTCGAAGTGAGTACGGAGGTCGTTTTATACTCGGAAGTCGGTATCGACAGACCCCGCTTTCCTGAAGAGGTAGGGTTGACTTCGGGTCGTAACCATGACTACCATCTCCGGAAGAGGAGGGGCTGAGAGTGGATGCATCGGATGGACATTCACGGCGTTTGGACTGATGGGCGTTTCTGTCGCCGCTGAGATTCTGGAACGCACATGACTTGCATTAAGGGCGTGCCTTGCCGATTTCGATCGATTGCATACACTTTATTGTGAGTTAGCTTCCAATCGGAATGGTGCTCTGCAATGGAAAAATTGTGCGGACGCCCGTCGACGCCGGAGCTTCGAAAAGATAATGAGGGCGTGGATATTTGTCACTCTGAAAACCAATGCATGCAGCAATGATGCACTGAAATGAAGGAGGAAGTCAATTGCTTGTCGGAGCATCACCACGATCCCAACAGTGTCACAGTGTATCAGTGTAACTTCTGCTTCCTTTTTCCTTGAAGCAATCGGCTAAGATGTAGTATCGGCGACCTTCCATGTATTTTTTCGTGCAGAATGTAGCAACGGGTACATTTGCCGAGGTGAGGTCGCCGATACTCATGTGTCCCTGCAAATTTTCTTTCAGATCCACGTTTAAAAACTCCGCCATTCCGAGAGTTGAGATCTGAGCCTACCTGCCATTGTTCTAACAAATAATTTTCTTACAACAAGTTTGACAGTGATTTAAGATTTAAATATTTGGATGTTGGGATGTTGGGAACACCTTCCAATACAACAACCATGTTTTTTTCTGCTGATACTATTCATCTCGATATTTTTTTTATTTTTTTTTAAAACCAGATAACCTATAATTCCATCTCGTAGATTGGCTTATGTAAATTGCATGAATTTTTTTTTTCAGCTGTAAAATCTTCAATTTTCAGTTCAACGAGCATTGGTTAGTGTGACTGGCTGTTTAGTTGACCAATGGTTTGACTCTGTCTTGCTATGACCCCCCTCGTCAAAAGCTGACTCTGGGGATAAGCGAAATCTCCTCATATTAACTTCCAGTGACAAGGTTACGAGTATATCCTCGCAATCGATTTAGTCTACCATAATTATGATCTATTTTTGAATGTTCGTACTAAGGTGGTAGTCAGTAATCCAATGAGCGAGCTATGGCGTGACACAGATTGTCATTGTCATGCATTTAACTCACGAGCACATATCGATCTGTGCATGAACGAACGAATCAGTAACAATGAAGAGCAAACGGGCGGTTTCTGGCTCGTGGAAATGACCTACTTAGAGCATGCTCAGCCCGCACTGTGGGTTGGAGAGTGGAGCCTTGTTTGGTGTGAGGAACCCCAGCCCACACATTGTCAAAAGGGTTGAGGTCTCAGTCAAGTTATCCGATGCCTTCATTCACATTTTAGTGTTCCCATTAACCAATGGAAGTGTGCCACATGGCAGAGACTTTATTGACAAAAAATAGTTTTTATTATAACTAGCTTGTTGGCATATGTTATCAGTGAGCAACCTTTTCCCTACCCTCTCTCATGGCCTGGGGCGGGGTTGCAACGCCTGGCCAAACAGCGCCTGCAACTTTTCATGCAGCCGAGCGGCCCTACGTGAAGCACACGGCTAGGCATGCTCTTACAAGTAGTCATGACATTCACTTTCTCAAAAGGGAAGCGCAAAAATTCTAATTTTTTTCTTTTTCTTTCTTGTTGCACGTCAAAAACCTTCCCCATAGAATCTCAAAATATCCTATTGTGTTCAATGCAATGCATAGGACTCTGAGACTCTCGAAGTCTGCAATTAATTCGAATGTATTTGGAGGTGACGATACTCGAGATGAAATTAATTAATTAATCTAAATTTAAAATTAAAAAAAAAAAAAAAAAAAAAAAACTTTGATCATAATATTGTGCTTAATTAAATAGCGTATCTATTTAACAACTAATATTCATGGCCATATTCGTTACATTGAGACAATATGTGCACTTTGAGACTTTGAGCATACTTTAAGTCTGCTGAATTTATTCCTGGGCCGGGGATAAAACTTGAAAGCAACCTTCGGGCACTAGAGGTATAATTCATGTATATTTATATGTAAAAACCTCAATTTATAAAAAAGATTCAATATTGAACATGTAGAACGGTTTTTCTTCATCCCCGGATGAAATATGAGACTCCAAATCGTCTCAATATAACGAATATCGCCTTATTCTAATGTTATAGTCAAGGAATTGAAGTATGAGGAAGGATTCCAGACCAATTGAATTTGGTATTTCACGCATGAGGATGTGGCTTTGGATAAACCAAACATGGCATGTCTGGTAAAAAATGCCAAAAGAATGACGACTGTAGAGACATGCTATTGAGTCATTTTGACAAGTTATGGTTGTAATGACATGACTTGTGGCCTTTCACAAGGAACAAGTCACTACGAACATGTTGTCATTATGAATGCAATTGTTACTAAGGTTATTTGGAAATTCAAGTTATCGTGAAACTTACTTATTTGCATTGTGTACATTCATTTGCTATATCTTCATTGACAATTGGTTTTGCTTTGTTATTTGACTTCTTCTCGAAATCCACATATGGACATGATTTCTAGTTTCATGGAGTGCAAATTATTCATGTGAGCATGTTCTGATTGTATACATTTGCAAAAACTTGGAAAGCTTTTGTTCACACCTGATGGCCTTTGAATTGATTTGCATGTACGTCACAAAACAAAATTCACATTGTTTATTGAGGACTCTCTTCGAGGCAACACGTGTTTATTTTAAAGATATTTTTTTTTTAAAAACATTTACTATAGAGTCAAGTATGTGCCTAACTGCCAGTGTCCAAATAGGACAACAACTTACTAATAGAATACTCACAATCAAGAACTGAAGAAAATCAAAAGCAATGACAAACATATCAAGAAAATCACGTACAAAAACTGAAGAGTTTAAATTCATAGTGTAAACTATATTCATGTAGGCAAACACAAAAAGTAGCCATTAAGGTTTCAAGTCTTTACAACAAAGCAGGTAGTGCAGTTTCAGAACCAAATATTGAGCAATATCAAGTTAGGTCAGAACTCAGCTCTTGGAGGGTCGCAAAATTCAAGTATTCTGGGTTATGGAAGGAATACTCAAGTCTCTGCTAGTATTCAACCTCATGTGATTCCTCAAAGCTATCAACACATTCATTGATTAATTCAAAGAAAAAGAAACAGAAGATCAAAGCTCAGTTGGGCTCGTGAAGAAGCTTTCACTTGAAAGTAAAACATGATTGCTGCATGCCTGCATGCATCGATGTGAGGGACAAAAAACCACTGTAATTACTATCTATACAGTAGAAGCTCGGCAGCTTCCAATGGGAAGCTGCGGAAGGGTGGGGGCAATCGATAGAGGTCGAGCAGTCGTACGCCCATTAATGCAAGTCATGTACGTTGAAGAATCTCAACCGCGAAAGGAGCGCCCATAAGTCCACACTCCATGAATGGCCATCCCCTGCATCAGCTTCCCGCCGTCCCTCATCCGGATATCTCCAATATGGTTACATCCCGAGGTCGACCCTACCTCTCAAGAAATGCAGGACATGTCAATACCGAGTTACCGACCTCCGAGTATAAATCGACCTCTACACTCACTTTCAAATCATGTGCAATCCCTGGCTCCTTCCATTCTCAGTCCTGCTCAATTGCTCCGAAGGCCTCTAGCTACCTTCGATCTCTTGCAAGAGCGATGGCAGCGACGATGAGGAGTCTGGTTCTGGTGGGTCTGGTCATGGCCGCATTCTGCTTGGCGGCGGAGGCCACAGTCACCAAGCCTGCCCCAGTGAAGCACTTGCAAGCCAAGGTGGCTGTCCAGCTGAACCTGAAGAAGTGCTACAACGACGTGAGAGTGTTCGTGGGCGTGCAGGCCAAGGGTGCGGTGTGTGCTGCGGGGGCGTTGACGGTGCTGAGCCCCGTGACGGTCCACTTGAAGGTGCCAAACTTGCTGCACGTGAACTTGGAGATTCTGGAGAAGGTGGTGGTGAAGACGAGCGTGGTGGTGGACTTGACGACAGTGAAGCTGATTGGCAACGTGCACCACATCGTGCTGGAGGTGGTGGAGGACACGAAGTCGAAGCAGCTGCTGGTGCTGTGCTTGGGCGTGAAACTCAAAGTCCTCGACCTGTTGCATCTCGGCCTCGGCCTCAACCTCGGCCTCGGACTCTAGATCCTTGATGGGTTTGACCCGTCGTATGTCCATTAGCTAAAAGGAAGTCGAGCCGTCCGAACAAAGTAGGATTAGAGTAAGGAGCTAGATGTCTGCGCATTCCATTTGATTGGCTCGCAGGAATCTGTTGCAGGGTCATGCAACTGCATAGCCCAGTTTCAGTATGTAATTTTACTCTTTCGCGTTGAGATTTTTTATAGAAGAAGCTAGGTGATCAACCGCCGAGAAATTGTCCAATCTAGAGAAATGGTTTTGTCATATTGGACTAAGATGAGCATGCTACTGATATCCTGAAACAGAATCCGAGTTGATGTTGGGTTTTCTCATCGTAAATGCAACATCTACACACTTGGAATCAAACGTAGTACTAGACTACTAGCATTTCAAGAGAACAAGCTAGGATGAGATCTTGAATGCGATACTGATGAGAAATGGTGGAATGTTTTGCAATCCCCGGTTCTAAGCTTGTGCAACAATACTTTATCAGTGTAGATAAAAGCCTGACGCACAGAATTAAGAGTGTTTACATCAAACAAGGAACATCAATGCTATACTTTTCTTAAATTTTGGAACTTTTCTAATATCTCTGTATGGTACAGAATACCAGATGCAGTGACATGTTCATTCACCAATATCTGCATTATCCACACTGCAGAGTATATTCTATTCGTAACATTCTGTTGCAGACAACACAGGTGCATTCAGATTCATAGTGCAAAGATGTACAAGTGTCAAACGGTCTAAAGATTTAGAAGACTGAAGTAGAATAAGCAATTTGATCAGCTGGCTGACTTTTGAATACACCCTTTTGAATACTGAAATGAAAAGCGTTCTTTTTCGTGGGTACCGCCCTTACGAAATGAACATGCTTCATTCGATTTTAAAATCCACCAAATGATTTTCAAGGGAGCTGAGGCACAGCACCAAATGGGTGGTCTTCAGTTCTTTCAGAAGTCATGTAGTCCTGGCCGGGGATCGAAACCTGATGATGAGGACATGTAACTCAATTCACTCACATTTTCTGATAAGTCATGATATCATAATCTAACCCCAATTCAGTAAAAATGACATTTTCTCGCTAAAATGGCACTCCTCTACTTTCCAGAATATGCAAATGATATGCATTTTCATAAACCATATGATATTATAGAATTTGAAGGTGATATCACAGAGTATACCATTGTGTAGGTATGCAAATGCAAGATCTAATGTGACAAAATGGCACATTGCACAATAATGCCATTTTTATCGGGATTGAGATTAATCTTGTCATGACGAAATTTTCGTTCCACTAAAATCATAATTGTTGTTATAAATTGAAGGCATCAAAGTTGGTGAGATTGTGAAAGCCAATGCTCATTACCATTTTGAGCATGTCCGTGCCTTCCACACCTCATTCAGCTGAGTGGTTTCCTGAATTCCCACCAGCTGCCACCTCATCAATTTTTGCCCATATATAGATGACTTGGCAGTACAGCTAGAAGTACGAAGTCAAACTGTTAGTCAACCACCCAGCCAGTCACACAATATAATAAGACCGTACCATTTAAAGCCCTTTCCAGGGTAATTAACATAATGAAGATACTAATAAGACCGTACCAACTTGTAACCCCATTTATTCCCATTTAACTGTAAACGATTAACCCACTGCAGAAATAGAATATATAGATAAGAATAGAAAATAAAACATTTAAAATTCACTAGAAATTCAATGAACGCAAATATATACATTTATTTTCATTTGAGGTCATGGTATCACACTACAACAATTAGTTCTAGAGCTTGAAACTTGAACTCAAGTGATGATGTCGGAGGGTTATAAAAGTGCATTAAACCATTATTTATAGAGCTACTTTTTAACAAATGAAAATGGGGTAATTCACCCATACTTACTGATACTTTTTATTTTCCTTATGACAAATTAGAAATAGAATTTTGAGCTTGGAAACATATTGTTTTTAGAAACAAAAAGGCACAAAATCCATTTTGGGGCTACTTTACGAATAACCCCAATTCCGTTAAAATGGCACTATGCCATGTGCCATTTTGTCACACTAGATCTTACATTTGTGCTCATATAAAACGATATATTCTGTAATATCACAATTTTTTTTGTAATATCACTTCTTTATATACTTTGTCACTCATTTTCCCTAATATCACCTTAAAATTCTGTTATATCACATGGTTTTTGAGCTACAGTTCAGAAAGTTGAGGTGTGCCATTTTACCAGAATAATGCCATTTTAACGGAATTGGGGTTGAATACCTCAGTCTATTACGTGGTTCAAGATAAAGGAAAAAGAAGTTAAACTGTTGAGCTCGTGGAGATGCTCTCACAAGTTGCTTCTTCATGACAAAACATCATTGCTGCATGCATCAGTCGGAGGGACAAAAAATCACGCTCTAGCTAGTTACCTTCTCCAATCTCGATGACTTAGTAGCTGCTGCATCGACAAGGCATGCCCTTAATGCAAGTCATGTGCGTTGCAGGATCTCAGCGGCGACAGAAACGCCCTTCAGTCCACACGCCATGAATGTCCATTCCATGCATCTACTCTCGGCCCTTCCTCATTCGGATTTGGTCTTCGTTGTTACATCCCGAAGTCAACGGACCCTACCTCTTCAGAAAAGCGGGGTCTGTCAGTAACGACCTGCGAGTATATAACTAGCTGCGAACTGCTCTAGTCCCTCACTCCCTCCTTCGCTTCGCAATCTTGATCAGTTGAGTCGAGCATCTCTAGCTACGTTCGATCATCTGCTAGAGCCATGGCAGGTGCGATAAGGAAACTGCTTCTGGTGGGTCTGGTGATGGCCGCGTTCTGCTTGGCGGCGGAGGCCACAGTCACCAAGCCTGCCCCAGTGAAGCACTTGCAAGCCAAGGTGGCTGTCCAGCTGAACCTGAAGAAGTGCTACAACGACGTGAGAGTGTTCGTGGGCGTGCAGGCCAAGGGTGCGGTGTGTGCTGCGGGGGCGTTGACGGTGCTGAGCCCCGTGACGGTCCACTTGAAGGTGCCGAACTTGCTGCACGTGAACTTGGAGATTCTGGGGAAGGTGGTGGTGAAGACGAGCGTGGTGGTGGACTTGACGACAGTGAAGCTGATTGGCAACGTGCACCACATCGTGCTGGAGGTGGTGGAGGACTTGAAGTCGAAGCAGCTGCTGGTGCTGTGCTTGGGCGTGAAACTCAAGGTCCTCGACCTGTTGCATCTCGGCCTCGGCCTCAACCTCGGCCTCGGACTCGGACTCTAGATTCACCGGCGTTGCAGGGTCATTGAGGTGGAATGAAATTGAGATCGTCCGAAGTCAACGGAGTATAAGTGGTGTGAGTATCTAGGTAGTATGTATGAATGGATATTCGATTCAATTGGCTTGCAGTCATTAGTTGCAGTGATATGCAATTATATTGCGTAGCCCAGCTACTCACAGAATGTAATTTTATTCTTTCACATTTTATTTCAGAATAAGTTTATCGACCGTCGCGAAATTGTTCAGAATTCTGTCATCTGCTGAAGAACTGGACGATCTACAGTAGCACTCCAAAAGAACGGAGGAAAATGTCGTGAATGTTTGATTTCGAAGTGGTGCAATATCTTTCAGTTTCTATCGAAGTATACTTATGCAATATGGTTGTAACAGAGAAGATGAAAGACGTTCGCAAGAAGAATTGGATCTTCAATATCAAACTGCAACTTACTGCTACAAATTTCTCTTCTCTTTTTTTGTGGTTTTCATTCAGGTGCAGGATACCAGAGGTAGTAGTATGTTGCTTCACGGATTATCTCATTGTGTAATTGGTGTAGAAGTGTCCAACAGTCTAAAGATTTTCGAATTTGCAATGTCCAAACAAAAGTGTCTTGGTTAGCTCGCTGATATTTGGATGCTCTCTTTGGCATCATACCGGAATGTTTAATGTTCTCTTTCTTGTCACACCCTTGCGTTAGGGTATTTGAAATGAACGGATAATTATGATTTTAACCCCATATTCGTTAAATTGGCCCAATCCCCTTTGTAATTGGCCGTACACTATTCAAATGAATAGAGTAAAGTGAAACAAAAAGGTTTTAAGATGGGAAAATATATTAATAATTTATTTTCGTCCTCTCAATGCATGTTGATTTTAATGTAATTATCTACATGGCATTGTTTTCATTTGTGCTATATACACTATTTCAAGCGGCCAAAATAATAGGGATTGGCCAATTTAACGAATATGGCGTTTTTTGCCTTGGGCATCCTCACATTTTTTATAATCTATTACAATTTAGAACGGTAATTAATACTTCCCGAAAATATCGTCACGAAATGAGTGCTTACTCGAATTTGCTGGAATTGCTCATCCCCAATTCTGTTAAAATGGCATTATTCCAATAAAAATGTAAAATGGCACACTTCAACTTTCTGAACTGCAGTTCAAAAACCATGTGATGTAACAGAATTTTTAAGTGATATTATGGAAAACGAGTGACAATGTATATAAAGAAGTGATATTACAAAGAAAATGTGATATTACAGAAGACACCATTTTGTATGAGCACAAATATAAGATTTAGTGTGACAAAATTGCACATGGCATAGTCCCATTTTAACGGAATTGGGGTTGCTGAGAGTTTCTTCTGAAAGATTTGTGATTATACTTCCAAAGGTCACATTGAATGACCTCTCTAAACTCAGAAGTTAAATTTTATTTTTATTTAGTAATATTGTGTACTTTTATTTATTGTGTCTCACAATTTGATTCTAAGATATGTACAAAATATTTGAATATTTCAAAACATTTTAACACAAAATATGTATCTTGTCACAATACATGAAGTTTACTTGTAGAATAGTTCTTTTATTTTGTTATAACATCATCCATTTCCATACAATTCCTAATATATGTCCTGATTCCAATATATTAAGTTTGGTAAAATAGGACCCTCTTACTCCTTCCTACCATGAGCCTAGTGTGCATTCACCTCTCTCTTTAGGATTTTTATGTTGTATGAGGGAAAAAATTATATATAAACTATTGGGCCTTGGAACAAGATTAAATTAAAACTTAAATTTGGTGTCCACGTGCACTTTAGGAACTAAACAGTACTATTATATCTATATGAAATTACCTTGTATTAAAACTAAATGAATCACTTTCACTGAAAAAAGGTTATTTTGAGGGGAACATAGAATTCAGACCATGGATCTTTAGAAATTCAATTATAAGCTCTCCATAGTTCCCATGATCAAGTAAGGATTACAAGTTCAAAGAGATGTAGAACTATTCACCACCCAAGTGACCCAATGTGATCCTATATACAAATAGTTGAAACTGCAAGTTGAATAAAAAGCTCAATTATGCTCAAATAATTCTAGAAAAAATAACTCACTTTCTCTCACAAGAATGTCTCTCATTTCCTCTAACAAGAATGTCTCTCATTTCTTCTAACAAGAATGTCTCTCATTTCCTCTTGCAAGAATCAATGTCTATCATTTCCTCTCACAACTAAATCACTTTGACAAGAAGTTTATCCATTAACTATACTTACAAGCCAAATAGGCTTTTTGTTCTTTCAGGCACCCTAGATGAAAGTATTCAAAATTTACAATTTAAAAAAAATTGGGTGTTCTATACACCACAAGGTGTATGTGTTTCAAAGTTTTTTAAAGCAAATTTTAGTTTTCACACCTAAGGCTCACAAAAAATAACTTTGTATTTTTAAGGATAATTTTTTGAATTTTTTTGGGAAAATGCTCTAAACCAAATTACTATTTGAGTTTGAAAGTGCCCTAAGTCAAAAGTTTACCAACTCTACAAGGGCAATCTTCAAACTTTAAAGAGCAAGCTTCAAAGTTTCTAGATATTTCGGTGAAAAAATTTGCACAAATATTGGATGTTATGACCTTGCAAATGATAAACATCCAAGGCTAAATTTTTGAACCACTCACTAAAAATAGGTTCATTTATAAGATCTTATTGTTGGAACTCTGAAAAAAGTTAGAGAAATTGGTTCACACTTCAGGATGTACATAGAGGTAGAAAATTGGACTTTTGAGGTGTCATCAAGCTCCAGAAACACACACGGCAATTTAGGAGTTAAGGAATTGAAAGAGGGTAGTTTGATTGTAAAGCAACTAAGTATGTACATAGAACATTTTTAAGAATGTACAAACAAATGAACAATTTTAGAGGAAAACCTGAAATATAATGACATAATGAATTGCACTAGTAGGAAATGATGTTCTTAGGACTTATTCACTAACTTTGGCCATCCTAAATGACTCAATCATTACTCAATCACAACAAACAATTAAAGTCAAAAGAGTTGTAATGAAAAATTCTTAAGATTACCATTTCCTATTAGTACTTGATAAAAACTATGTAATATTGAATTCTGTAAGAACTGCACAAATTTGGCGCTTTCTCACAAAAATAGTTCCTTTGTTTACGACATATCACTTAGACTTTAAGAATTATAAGTAATCTATTTGTACAAACTACGGTTGTCAAGGTATTAATGTTTCCATTCGTTATACAAAAGATCTATTTTTCTCTTTAGTACATTCTTATCAAACAAGATTCTTATAACTATATATGAAGCTCTTTTGTGTGACTAGGGACAAGCTTTCTGTGCAATTTGTTAATAAATATTGTTGGACGGAAGGTGGCACAGTGGCTGCCATATCCTATGAGAGGATACGCATGCTTCTTTCCAAAAACTATGCTGCGCATAGGTTGGAGGTGACGCACAGAACTAAGAAATTCTTGTTCTAAAACCCTCAATGATTAATATGTCGTTTGATAAAAGATGGCGCATCAAACAATTCTCCAACCACATTGAGTATCATTTTATTTTCACAGCAAATTTTTAATATGAAATTTCCTTCCACCCGTCTCCAAATTGTCAAAATCATAAGAAATCACCATGTTGCTCTATGGTGTTGCTTTATCTATTTCAAATAGTTAAGACGCATAACCTAATTAAATTTAAACACATCAAGATCATTGTAAACATTACTAAATCCATAGTATGATACAAACTATTCTATTTCTCTTTACACTATGTACAATTGAATTGAGATTATACATGTACAATACACAAAAATGGCACACCACACCTTACAAGTTTCTTCACTTTCTTGAGCATCCAATTGTTGATTATTTGAACTGTTTCTCCAACAAACAAATTTCGTACCTTCATATGCGTGTAACTTACATTCGACTCTGAGACAATACCAATTTCTCGCTCCATTTATTCCCATTTAGCTGACAACAAAGAACCCGCTGGGAGAATTATTATTTCATGACATTGACGTAAACTTAAGCCAATTCTGTATCCGAAACTCACATGCTTCCAATACTAACAAAGCATTTGTCACACTCATTGATTGGTTTAAGGAAATAGGAACAGGAAGTTAATTACTCGCGGAGATGCTCGGACAAACGACTTCCTTCATCATTGCAGTACACCATCGCTGCTGAAGTAACAATCGGGACAAGCTTGTGCACAGTGCAAGACAGATGTTTTTCCTTTCAAACTGAGCAGCTTATATACACCGGTGAGGGCAGCCTCTCTCTCCTGGTTATCAGGATCTGAGTATATATATAGCTAGATGCTTATTGAGATCTATATCTATTATCCTGCTAACTAGGTATTGGACGGATATCTGCCCCGAAGGAGGTCATGTATCAACACCCCCCCTCGCTTAGCAAACCCTAAGTTAAGCGTATTCTGCGATGACAGTAGAGTGTGAGGAATGTCGACTCCCCGACATCATCCGAATACTTTGCTTTACTCGTTAGCAGCGGATCTTAGCTTGTGGCAAACATTAGTATTTACTGTCTGGATTTTTATTCTCCTTCTCCGGAAAAGCAAAGATGCTCTCTTCTTCTTTGCTTGGAGGTGGTGAACTCGTGGAATTATCCTGGGACTTGGCAACTCCTGTTTCTGATTCCTGCTTTGCCGGATAGCTTGGTTGAAGGCGAGCTGTGGCCATTGCGTGCACAATATCTTGTTACTCTTCTTCAACTTCGTGGTCTGAATAGGCGTTGGAAATACTTCATCGATGAATCGGTCGAGTGGAGGGCGACTCACACAGTTCTCCTTCAGCCTCCGAGGTTGGGAGCCTCTGCTTATAGTGATGAACTCATAGCTCATAGATTAGGGTTAGAGATAGCTGAGAGAAGAAGCTTAGATTTGCTATGAATAGTGCCTTGTACTGACTACTGAGGTGCTATCCCTTCTGCTTCTATAGTTGGGAATGTAGTAAATTGTGAACCTAGACTTCGATCTCTACGGTCAGTGACTGGTTCGAAGAGTAGAGACTAGATTAGGTTTCATGAAAATCAAATGTCATCTTTGTGAAATGAGCAACTGTCCCATTTTCGGTGGGCTGCTGCTTGGTGCTAAATAAACTGTATTGGACTGTCAACTTTCTTGTACTTCTCTCGCTTCTGAGGACACTAAACCCAACTGATTGCGTAATCTCTCAAAGTTGACTTTGCCTAGAGCTTTAGTTAGAGTGTCAGCTAGTTGCTCAGAGGTGGGTACATATTCCAGGTTGATTTCGTTGCTCAGAATTTTCTCACGGATAAAGTGGTGGCGTACCTCTATGTGCTTTGTCCTTGCATGATATACTGGATTGAGTGAGAGATTCATACTCCCCTGATTGTCTCCAAGTATCGTTGTGGACTGTTGCAGGTTTAGTGCACGAAGTTCACCCAGTAGCCGTCGCAGCCAGATGGCTTCTTTAGCGCCTTCCGTAATCGCCATGTACTCGGATTCGGTTGAGGAGAGCGCAACGGTGGGTTGCTTGCGACTATTCCAGGTGATTGGAGTTTGTCCAAGGAAGAAGATGAATCCTGTCGTAGATCTCCTGTCGTAAGCGTCAGCAGCCCAGTCGGCATCGGTGTAACCAAGTAGGTCATTTCCTCCCCCCTTTCGGTACTGGAGAGCTAGATCAGATGTTCCTCGTAAGTAACGATAGATTTGTTTCACCGCTTGAGCATGGGGCTCCTGAGGATTCGACATGAATCTGCTTACAACGCTAACAGCATAGGAGATGTCAATTCTCGTGTGAGTGAGAAATATGAGTTTGCCCACCATTCGCTGATAGCGAGTGCGATCCATTCTTTGGAGCTGCATGTCCAGTAATAGCTTGATTTTTCAGCCATGGGAGTGGCGGTGGCTTGCAGGAGTGAAGGCCAAATTCCTCGAGAATCTCTTTTACGTATTGGCGCTAGGTGACTTGAATGCGGTGGTGAAATAGAAATTCAAGGCCCAAGGAATATGATAGCGTCCCAGTCTGTCATCTCGAATGCTTCTTGAACCTCCACCGAATGCGGCGATGTGAGGAGGTCGTCACTGTCAAGTAAACGTCATCTACATAGAGTAGAATTAAGGTGAGTAGACCCTCATTTTCGTGGATGTAGAGATTTGGATCTGCTGTTGATTTGCTCAGGCCTTTGCTTAGAAGGAAGCTATCCACTTTGCTGTACCAGGCTCGTGGAGCTTGTTTCAAGCCGTAAAGTGCCTTGTTGAGTTTGCAGACATAAGAGGGAGGTGAGGATGCAAAACCAGGTGGTGGGGAGACGTATATATCTTCCTCGATTTCGCCATGAAGAAACGCGGTCTTGACGTCGAGGTGGATGATGGACCAGCCGTGGTGTCCTGCCAAAGCGACAACACTCCGGAGAGTGTTCCACTTTACAACCGGGGCGAATGTTTCTGTAAAATCCTCGCCTTCTCGTTGCTGAAATCCTCTCGCGACGAGCCTTGCCTTGAGTTTCGCCGGTGATCCATCTGCATTGTTCTTGACCCTGAAAATCCATTTTGTGGAAATGGATTTTCGACCGGGTGGTAGTGGGACAAGGTCCCATGTGCCATTCTTGTAGATGGAGGTAAGCTCATCCTCCATAGCTGATTTCCAACCCGGGTGTTGTAGAGCTGCTTCTACTGAAACAGGGAGACTAATAGTGTCCTTGGTTTCCAGCAGATGCATTTGAAAGTCCTCAAATCGCGACGGAGGCTTCAGGATGCGTCCGCTGCGAGACGTAAGCATGAAGCCGGGGTCAAATTTCGGCGAGTCATCTGCAGGGTCGTTTGAGGTTTGCCTGCACTGATACTTGAAAGTGGGAAGCTTTGCTTGATGGGACTCATCCGATTGAAGCTGGAGGTCAACTGAGAGATCAGTGGTGGGCTCGAGAGAGGTTTCCCTGATGGCAGACGAGTGGCATGATGACGATGATCGGGAAGCTGATGACGGATGTAAAGTTCCATTGGTGGGAGTGATAAGCCTTTGACCTGTGCCAATGGAGTCCTGATCGATGGACCTGTGCCACTGGTTCCTGTCTCCTCCACCGAGTAGGAAACGATCATTGTGAGTGGTGTCGTCTTCCTGGGCAGCCTGTGGAGAAATTGGCTCATCTGCACCTAGAGTGCTGGTGGAAGTACTAGTGCTTGAGGTGGCCAAGTTGCTAACTTCAGTTGGAGTTTGAGTTGAAATAGAAAGTTTCGAGGTCACCTGATCAGGATGGAGGAGTTCCATCCAATCAGTAGGAGTGGGCGGTGGTGCAGTCGGCATGCTAGGTAATGCACAGGGAAAGGAGGACTCGTCGAATCGAATGTCCTTCGATATCAGGATCCTCCTGGTGGGCCGGTGGTAGTTTCTGAAGCCTTTTGAAGATGAATCGTAGCCCACAAATACACACTCATGAGCTCTGGGAGCCCATTTCTTGAGTGTTGGTGAGGTGTTTAACACATAACTCTTGCAACCAAAGATACGAAGATGGGCCACACAGGGAACCTGTCCAGTTAATCGCTCATAAGGAGTGATTCCTTCATTGGCCCGTGTAGAGGTGCGGTTGGCTACATAGTTTGCCGTCGCCACAGCCTCTGTCCACAGGTGAGCTGGTAAATTGCTTGCATAAGCCATGCACCTTGCTTTATCCAAGAGTGTCCTGTTTTTTCTCTCGGCTACGCCATTCTGATGTGGTGTATATGTTTGTGAAAGTTGCCGTAGGATCCCAGAATCAGCACAAAATTGGACAAATTCGCCTGAGGTGTATTCACCGCCATTGTCGCTACGAATGGCCTTGATCCGGTAGGGTGTTTGATTTTTGATCATGGCTTTGAACTGACGAATCCTGGCAAGTGTCTCCGACTTCTTGTTCAGGAAGAAAAGCCAACAGTACCTGCTAAAGTCATCAGTTATCGTCAGTATATATTGGGATCCAGAAAGGGACTTCAAGAATGGTCCACATAAGTCACTGTGAATCAGCTCCAGAGGCTTTGTGGACCGATTAGGGCCTGGAAGTTTGAATCCTTCGACCGGCCTCGGAAGTAACGTACGAGGCTTGGATGTGCGAACCTGCTTTCCCTTACAGCAAGCATCACACACTGAGGAAAATGGTCCTAAAGTCGGCATTCCTTGTACTTTGGCTGTGGAAGCCATGAAGGACAGGATTTTGACACTCGTATGCCCAAATCGGTGGTGCCATAGCAGCGTCAGGGACTCCTTGGAGGTGAGTTGACTGATGTTGTTGATAGATAGACTTGGAGATTGGAATTTGTATAGTCCGTTCTTGCCGTCTCTTCTTCCAGTGGTGATGATCTGGTGAGGCTTTGGGAGCGGATAATCTCGAAGTAGCCAACAGTGGTGAGAATCGAACAAAACTTTAGGTTTGTCGGGTCCGTCTGATATAGATCCAACTGAGAGTAGGTTTTTCGTGATGCCCGGTACGTACAAAACTTTGTCAAATTGTATTGCTCCAGAGGGAGTGGAAATATCCACTTTTCCTCTTCCAGCTACATTTAGGGTGTTACCCCCGGCTGTACTTATCTTGGATCGATAGGTGTCTTCTAGCTCGCTAATGAGATGCTTGAGTCCAGTAACGTGCTTAGATGCTCCACTATCGATATACCAGTCATTCATCTGACTGGGGTTGTTCTTTTCAGCAAAGTGCAACTCTCCGATTTCTGCTAAGTTTGTTTCAGTTTCCACGACGATTTCATCCTCACTACTGTCGCCCAGATTGAAGATGTCCACCAGATTGACTGAAGCAGATGCTTTTGCTTGTCTGCTGGCTACACGCGCCTTCAGTAGTGCAGCTAGATCGGGGCAGTTGCGGACCCAGTGGTCCTTGGATCCGCAGTAGTGGCATTATCCAGATCCGACCTTCTTGCTCTTCATGCGGCTCCCATTTTGGCCTGAAGATTGGAGTTGTTCCTCTTGCCTTTCACAAGCAGGGCTTCGTGATCGCTTCTTCTGCCCCCTCTGTTCAACCGGCGAGTGTCCTCCTGAAGTAGTAGCACAGTCAGTTCATCGAACGAAGGTAATGTGGATTGGTAAGTCACAGTGTTTACTAAGCCCTCATAGCTTTCAGGGAGGGCTCCTAGAACATGCTCAACGATTTCTGGATCTGAGATTTGCTGGCCTATGCATGCAAACTCATTAATGAGTTCCTTGATCGATTGGAGAAATGCGAGGCATTGCCACTCCTTCTTCCATCTTGATTTGCGAGCTTCCTCCTCAAAGAACACCTTCTTCGAATTTGTCCCGCCGGCGCACTGATTCTTCAAGACTTTCCAAAGACTGGTTCTTCGATGTGTGAAATGTAAGGAATTACATTATCCTTCACGGACAATGCAATTGTTGTCAACGCCCGATTCTTCAAAACTTGAAGTGCATCGATCTCAGGTTGGGAGGTGGGAGCAATCGCTCCTGCTGGTGGCTCTACCATTCTCCATGTATCGTCCCTGCACAACACATTTCTGAGCTTGAAACTCCACACTGAATAATTAGGTACACCCTCAAGTTTTGAGGCCTCACTCATGATGTTGTTGCTAGATGCCATCTTTCTATGAATCTAACAGATCTGTTGCCACTTGCTAGACTTGACAGCTCGGTTCCTGCTACGGACTAACAACTAATCGATCTGTGGACTTCGGCTCTGATACCATGAAGTAACAATCGGGACAAGCTTGTGCACAGTGCAAGACAGATGTTTTTCCTTTCAAACTGAGCAGCTTATATACACCGGTGAGGGCAGCCTCTCTCTCCTGGTTATCAGGATCTGAGTATATATATAGCTAGATGCTTATTGAGATCTATATCTATTATCCTGCTAACTAGGTATTGGACGGATATCTGCCCCGAAGGAGGTCATGTATCAACAGCTGCATGCATTGGTCTGAGCGACAGATATTCACGCTCTCATCACCTTCTTTGAAGCTCCGGCGTTGACGCTGGTCCCTACACTTTCTCCCACCGCAACGCACCATTCCGATTGGAAGCTAACTTTCGGTAACGTAACATTTAGTAATCGATCAAGATCTAGAAGAGCTCCTTGAGTTCAACAAATCATGTGCGTTGCAGGATATCAGCGGTGACGAGAACGCCGATCGGTCTGGACACGCACCATGAATGTCCACCCTTATCAGGATATGGTAATCTTGGTTATGACCCAAGATTAGGACAGCTGGTCGACATGTCATTACCGACCTGCGAGTATAAAAGGACCTCTACACTCGATTCCAATCACACTGCCTCCTTCCAGTCTTATCCCTGATCATTTGCTTCGAACGTCTCTAGCTACGTTCGATCACTTGCTAGAGCCATGGCAGCGGCGATGAGGAGTCTGGTTCTGGTGGGTCTGGTCATGGCCGCATTCTGCTTGGCGGCGGAGGCCACAGTCACCGCCCCAGTGGCGCACTTGCAAGCCAAGGTGGCTGTCCAGCTGGACCTGAAGAAGTGCTACAACGACGTGAGAGTGTTCGTGGGCGTGCAGGCCAAGGGCGCGGTGTGTGCTGCAGGGGCGTTGACGGTGCTGAGCCCCGTCACGGTCAACTTGAATTTGCCAAACTTGCTGCACGTGGACTTGGAGATTCTGGGGAAGGTGGTGGTGAAGACGAGCGTGGTGATCGACTTGACGACGGTGAAGCTGATTGGCAACGTGCACCACATCGTGCTGGAGGTGGTGGAGGACTTGAAGTCGAAGCAGCTGCTGGTGCTGTGCTTGGGCTTGAAACTCAAAGTCCTCGACCTGTTGCATCTCGGCCTCGGCCTCGACCTCGGCCTCGGACTCTAAATGCATTGGCATCGTAGGAGCTCGTTTGAATGTAGAAGCATAGTAGTACTGTGTAGCCAGATAAACCGATAAATTCGATTCAATCGGCTTGCAGTCATCTGAATCAGGGTCATGCAAATGCATAGCCCACTTTTCGAATAAGTTTCTAATGTTTCACCTTGAGATTCTCCGTGTGGAATAAATTGATCAACCGCCATGAAACAGTTCTAGTTCTATCATCCGTTGAAACTTATTTCCGAATAAGGTCATCGACTGCCGCGAAATTGTTCACTATGCTGTCATCTGCTGAAGTACTGGACGAACTATAGTAGCACTTCGAAAGAACGGAGTAGAATGTCGTGATATTTGATTTCGAAGAGGTGCAGTATTTTTCAATATTAAGTATACTTATGCAATATGGTTACAACCGAGAAGATGGAGGATGATCGCACGAAGAATTGGATCTTCAACATCAAAATGCAACTTACTGCTATGGTTTCAACTTACATTGATTTTCTTTTAAGTGCAGGATACGTGAGGTAGTTGTGTGTTGCTTCACGAATCATCTTGTTGTGCAATGGGCTTTACAGTAGAGAAGTGTCCAACAGTCTAAAGACTTTCGAATTTGCAGTGTACATGAAAAACGCTTTGATTAGCTGGCTGATTTTTGAATGCACACTTTGGCTGCATAGTGCATTCAAAAATTTTGGAATGTTAAATGTTCTCTTTCTTGTCACACCCTTGCGTTAGAGTATTTGAAATGAACTGATATGATATGATTCACGTTGGTCATCCCCACATTTTATACAATCTATTAGAAGGGTAATTAACCCCTAAACGACCATGGTGTTTTGAGAGCTCCAAACTCCAAAACTGCGATTTCATACCACCTTGTAAACCTTGGTGTATGAGAATTTTTTTCACGATTTTTTGAAACTATTAACTGTAGGATCTTAAAGATAACTATCAGGAGCAATAGTGTTTAAAATTTCAACCGTTGGATTTTTTCCATTTCTAAGATCGTAACATTCAAAGTTGATGCAAACTTTTTTTCAGCAGACATAGTCTACTTTGTGCAAACGATATTGTGATGCTTAATACCTCAAACATCTTGCTTATATTTTTTTCCATGTAGGTAACTAAGTTGAGCATTACCATGCAAAATTTTAGACACTCAGTTGGTTTTTTGAACCTTCATGCAATTTATTTACTAGAAGAAGGTAGAAATCTAGGATTCGGTAAAACATGCACCACATTTGTCATATTTGGTTTAGGGGGAAAATGAATGGTGAGTAGGTGCCTTCATGAGTTTGTAAATTTTGAGAAAAAAGAAATTCAAAAAATTCCTAAATCTCAAATTCTTGCAAATTTCGAAAGAAAGAATTGTAATATTACAGAAACTTTGGATCTAGTTCTTGTAATTTTTTAAAGGGTGCCCTTGTGAAATTAGTAAAAGTTTTGACTTGGGTCACTTGGAAACCTAAGTAGGAAATCAGTCAAGAAAAGAAATTTTTTTAAAAATCTCAAAAAAAAGTTTAAAATAAAAAGTTTTTTTCTGCCCGCCCCAAAGCTGAAAACGAAAATTTGCGTTTTAAGACTCCAAAAGTGGAGTTTGACTTTGCAATTTTTCCCACATACACCTTGTAGTATAGGGAACATCCAATAAAAATCTTAGGCAAAAATATTGATTCTAACCCCTTCATCTAGGCTGCCTGAAATAGCAAAACAGCCAAATCGGAGGCCTTGGTCGTTTAGGGGTTAATACTTCCCGAAAATATCCTCACGAGAAGGTTGCTTACTCAAATAAGTAGAGTTTTTTTGGAACGATTTGTGGTTATACTTCCAAAGTCAACATTGAATGACCTCTCTAAACTTGGAAGTCAAATTTTATTTTTATCTAGTATTATGTGTACTTTTAACTTTTCTATGGTACGATGATCTTCTTAAATAAGTACTATATTGTTTCATATTTTGAAACTTTCGAACACAAAATTTATAACTTGTCACAATTGATACAATAACTTTACTCAAGGTTGTCAAATGAGGCAGGCCGCATGCCCAGCTTGCCCCCCAATTAAGCTCTGATTCACTCGATACGGTCAAACAGATGTTGACTTTTAGTTGAGGTATAAAAAAGACGATGTGGCAAGGGTTTAGGTAAAAACTTAGCCACTTGGTCGCCACGTAAGTGCCACATGGGACCAATGACAAGACGTGTATCTCCATGGCAGGGCGATAACTCTAGGCAGAACAGGTAAATTCTGGTAAGGGCATGTGTTTTTGGGCAGGGCGGATTCCTACTGCACAGGGCGAGTTTGTATTCCAAGGGCAATGCGGGCTTAAAGGGGGTAGGGCGGGCTTCTGCAGGTGCATTGCATGCGGGGTATTCTAAGGATAGGCGGATTCCCTAATTATGAGAGGTTAGTGCCATTTGGAGGGGGGCAGCAAGGTTGGTGCAACGAGGCGGGGCGGGTGCAGGGGGGAGGAGAGAGGGTAGGGCTAGAGAGGCACTAAACTCCCTCTTATCTTCGGCGCCCTTCTTGGATTAGTTCCAGAAGTATTAAGGGCTATCCGTTTAGCAAGTGGAAATCCAAACAATGTGACGCAATATCCGAGTAATCAAAATCATGGTTTTTGTGAATGAATGTCTAGACTTACCCACTCCAAAAATACCGGAAGTGGGTGGAGAAGGAAGGGGAGATCGAAGGAGAGGGGAATCAAGTCTTCCCAGTTCCCACCTCCAATTCCCCCTCCTATTCAAATTTGAGCGACTACATCTCAAATCACCCTTTTTATTCAATTTTGAGCTACGACATTCTAATTCTCACTCTTGTTCAGAATTTGAGCTACCTCACTCCAATTCCCCTTTCTTATTCAATTTTGGAATATGAAAACTTGGAAATGTATCTTAACAATGATTTTGAGTAGACTTATATTTCCCTCATGCTAAAAAAACACATCCCGTAATTGCATCCAAATGTAGCCCAATTATTGTTCCTTGCATAACCTTGAAATAATAAGGAGAATTTAAATGTAGCTTGCGTCGAGAATTTAACAAAAGAATTTTAAAAATAACGCTACTCCGAATTCAATTCAAACTTATCAAAAGAAGACAATAATATGAAATTGTAAAATCGTAGCAGATAAATAATATAGTATTTGTAATGTAGTATTAGTTGTCAATCTATGTATCTTCATATGCTTTAGTTATATGTGTTTCTAGAAAATTAAATACTTGTAATATTTTTAGAGGTCAAATATTTGTATAAACCCTAAGATGCAAAATATAACCGTGCTCGCCCGAGACAACTCGTCTGCCCCGTTTGCCAACCTCATGACCTCAACACGACCGATATGACAACTCTAATTTTACTTTTAGAATAGGACTTTTACTTTGTTATAACATCATCGATTTCCACATATTATTCCTAATTCCAATGTAGGTTTGGCAAAATAGGACCTTGTTACTCCTTTCTACCACAATCCTAGTGTGCATTTACCCTTCTCTTTATGTTGTACGAGGAAGAAATGATAAACAAGTTATCAAACCATGGAACAAGATTAAATTAATAATTGAATTTGGAGTTCACATGCAAGTAAGGAACTAAATTGTACTATCATATATATTAAATTACCTTGTTTTGAAACTTAATTAATTACTTCCAGTGAAATAGGGTTGTTTTGAAGGTAACATATAGAATTCAGACCATGGATCTTTAGTTCAATTATAAGCTCCCATGATCGAATTAGGAATACAAGTTTAAAGGTTCTAGAAGTATTCACCACCCAACGTGATTCTATATACAAATATTTTAAATTGTAAATGGAATAAAAAGCTAAAGTATACTCGACTAAAGCAAGAAAAAATGACTCACTTTCTCTAAAGAAAATTTCTCTTATTTCCTCTCACACGAATGTCCCTAATTTCCTCTCACAAGAATGATTCTCATTTCCTCTCACAACTGAATCACTCTGACAAGAAGTTTAACCCACAACCATCATTGTTAGCTAAATAGGCTCTTTCCTGTATGACGCATGCTGGATGAAGGTATTGAAGTCAAAATTACCAAGTATTCTTTATACTACAAGGTGTATGTGCAATAAATTTCAAAGTCAAATTCTAGTTTTAAATTTTTTTTTAAATCAAAGTTTAAATTTTCACACCCTAGGCTAGCAGAAAAAACTTTACATTTTTAAGATTTTTTTGAATCTCTTTTGGAAATATATCCAAAACCAAATCACTATTTAAGTTCCAAAGGGCCCTAAGTCAAAATGTTTATCAACTCTACAAGGGCAATCTTCAAACTTTATAACAGCAAGATTCAATGTATCTAGAAATTTCCGTGAAAAATCTGCACAAACTTTGGATGTCACGACCTTGCAAATGATAAACATCCAAGCGTAAGTTTTTTAGACCACTAACAAAAAATCGGCTTACTTAAAAGATCATACTGTTGGAACTCTAAAAGAAATTAGAGAAATTGGTTGACAGTGGGGAGTGCATAGATTTAGAGACTTGGAAATTTGAGGCGTCAAGCTCCAAAAACACACGAAGAAATTTAGAAATTAAGTAATTGAAAGAGGGTAGTGTGAATATGAAGCAACTAAATATGTACATAGACTGAAGATAAAATTCAATACACCAAGATAATTGTAAAGTTTCCAAATCCCTACTAGGACACAAACTATTTTCATATTATGTACATTTTGTACTAATCACACATTTAACTACTTCTGGACTAGAAACATTCGAGAAGTAAGGCAATGGGGATCCCCATACTCATGTGAGTAAGATATAGTGTGAACACGAAATTGTACATTGGGGGATCTTTGGAGAATACAAAGATACTCACATCCCCTATGTAAATTTTCAATTGTTGTATTGATCAATTCAAAAAAATTGCAATTTCCAACATTTGCTTCAATCCATAATTCGTGAATGAGTCTGGACTAAGTAAAATGTGGCATACTATACTATGTACAATCAAATTTAGCTCATACATGTACAATACACAAAAATGGCACACCACACCTTGCAAGTTTCTTCACTTTCTTGAACATCCAATTGTTGATTAGGTGCCTCCAAACTGTCTATAATACTACTCAAGAGGTATTATTTGAACTGTTTCTCCAACAAACAAACAAATTTTGTACCTTCATATGGGTTTAGTTCACATTCGACTCTGAGACCATACCAGTTTCTGGCTCCATTTAAGAGCATTCCCACCCATCCTGAAAAACGGATGAACTCAACTTATATTGTAAGTGGCGGCCTTCAAAAGTGCCCCACCCATCGTGCTAAACGGATGAACTCAGCTTGTTTTGGGGTTAGAGCATCCCCACCCACTCCTGAACTGAATTCAAAAATGGATGTAGAGTAGTTCAGTTGAGGCCAGATTGCCCCACCAACCGGCAAAACGGATGCCGTGAACTACTCTACATCCGTTTTTTAAGGTTGACTTGCAAAAGAGATGCGTTTTGCAGGGAGGTGGGCGGGCCTGAACTCCGAATCAGCCAAGGCAGAACAAATTGCGGAGGAAACTACGGGGCTTGGTTTTTGCCCCGCATGGTGAATTAGTCCTTCCATATACATGACATGTACATGACCACATCATGTAACAAAATTTTACTTCAACCTCCTTTTTCACCCACCACAACTCAATCATGAGTTCATGGGTGGGGCTCCTCCTCCGCCCTCAATATTCAGGGTGATGGATTTCAATAGATGCGTATATAGAATTCAGTTCAGAGCGCCCTATAGGTGGGCTTGCCCTTAGAAGTTGAGGTTGGCCTGCAAATTGGGGTCATTTTGAGGGGCGGAGCTCCAACTCCAAAACAAAAAAGGAGCCCACTAAAGGATAAAGGACAAACAAAGGACAAACTCCATATTCTTCTCCGATTTCCAAGGTGCCAATGAGATCTATCTTGCTTTTGTTTTTTCCTTGTTTTATCACCATGTATACAAGTCATAGGTTATCTTGCTTTTGTTTTTTCCTTGTTTTATCACCATGTATACAAGTCATAGGTTATCTTGCTTTTGTTTTTTCCTTGTTTTATCACCATGTATACAAGTCATAGGTGATGGCCAGGGCACACTAAATATTTATGGCCAGCTAGTCCAGCCAGCATGGCTGGTGGGCTGGAACCCCTGCTGCGCGGGTGTGACCCTGCGTCAGGAGGCCGGTATAGCAGGGGCTGCGACAAAAAGGGGGGCAGCTGCCCCTAAAAAAGTTTCAAGTTTTGAAATTTTGAAATTTCAAATTTTATAGATAAGAAAAATTCGGCGGGGGCTCCAACCGGGCAGGGAGGCCCCCTGCTGGAGGCAAGACCCTACCTTACCACGAGCACCTCCAGCAGTCCCAGCCGGGGATCTGGAGCCCCCTACTGCTACGCCACAAATGTAGGGCTGGGGTTTTGCCCCGGCTGGGCCTGTTGGAGGCCCGGTGTGCCCACACCATGAGGCACCCGGCTTGCAAACCAACTCAACTCAACTTATTGTGAGGATGATCCACCTTCCCTTTTCTGGATTGGATGGTAATGCCCTAATATTCCCATTTAGCTGACAACAAAGAACCCGCTGGGAGAATTATTATTTCATGACATTGACGTAAACTTAAGCCAATTCTGTATCCTAAACTCACATGCTTCCAATACTAACAAAGCATTTGTCACACTCATTGATTGGTTTAAGGAAATAGGAACAGGAAGTTAATTACTCGCGGAGATGCTCGGACAAACGACTTCCTTCATCATTGCAGTACACCATCGCTGCATGCATTGGTCTGAGCGACAGATATTCACGCTCTCATCACCTTCTTTGAAGCTCCGGCGTTGACGCTGGTCCCTACACTTTCTCCCACCGCAACGCACCATTCCGATTGGAAGCTAACTTTCGGTAACGTAACATTTAGTAATCGATCAAGATCTAGAAGAGCTCCTTGAGTTCAACAAATCATGTGCGTTGCAGGATATCAGCGGTGACGAGAACGCCGATCGGTCTGGACACGCACCATGAATGTCCACCCTTATCAGGATATGGTAATCTTGGTTATGACCCAAGATTAGGACAGCTGGTCGACATGTCATTACCGACCTGCGAGTATAAAAGGACCTCTACACTCGATTCCAATCACACTGCCTCCTTCCAGTCTTATCCCTGATCATTTGCTTCGAACGTCTCTAGCTACGTTCGATCACTTGCTAGAGCCATGGCAGCGGCGATGAGGAGTCTGGTTCTGGTGGGTCTGGTCATGGCCGCATTCTGCTTGGCGGCGGAGGCCACAGTCACCGCCCCAGTGGCGCACTTGCAAGCCAAGGTGGCTGTCCAGCTGGACCTGAAGAAGTGCTACAACGACGTGAGAGTGTTCGTGGGCGTGCAGGCCAAGGGCGCGGTGTGTGCTGCAGGGGCGTTGACGGTGCTGAGCCCCGTCACGGTCAACTTGAATTTGCCAAACTTGCTGCACGTGGACTTGGAGATTCTGGGGAAGGTGGTGGTGAAGACGAGCGTGGTGATCGACTTGACGACGGTGAAGCTGATTGGCAACGTGCACCACATCGTGCTGGAGGTGGTGGAGGACTTGAAGTCGAAGCAGCTGCTGGTGCTGTGCTTGGGCTTGAAACTCAAAGTCCTCGACCTGTTGCATCTCGGCCTCGGCCTCGACCTCGGCCTCGGACTCTAAATGCATTGGCATCGTAGGAGCTCGTTTGAATGTAGAAGCACAGTAGTACTGTGTAGCCAGATAAACCGATAAATTCGATTCAATCGGCTTGCAGTCATCTGTATCAGGGTCATGCAAATGCATAATTAGCCCACTTTTCGAATAAGTGTCGAATGTTTCACCTTGAGATTCTCCGTGTGGAATAAATTGATCAACCGCCATGAATAAGATTTATCATCAGCTGTGACACTGGAGTAACTAAGATGAGCATGCTTTAAATTCTTGTAACAGGGCTGTACATGTTGATGGTCAATGTTGCCCAGCGCAAATCCTGCAACACCCACACACTTGAAAACAGATAGTAGCCTCCTGGGGAAATGTGCAGGTACTTGGTTTCGTTACTTCTTCAGTAGTTGGAAATGACAGTTGGAATCATTTGCAGTTTCCATCTTCCTGATGTAACATGGTTCTAGCAGTGACGATAGAATACTTTCGCACGGAAAATTAGATCTTCAAAACCGATAAGTAACTTAAGTACTGCTCACGTATACTGAAATTTTTTTCCGTTTCAAAAACCACAGTTCCTCAAATTGCAGCAAGCTGAGTGTCAAACAGTCTGAAAATTGACCACATTGAAGTCGATTAGAGACTCTGATTAGCTGGCTCACATTAGAATGCATGCACACGTTGACTTCATACTGGAATGGAGTATGTTTGTCCCACCCAAATTTACAGTGATATGGTAAGTCCGCTATAATACATCACTCTTGTTGCATCGATTCTAGTGTCAGAAATCCACTGAAAACGCATGGGTCCGATATAGACGATGATCGATATCACACACAGGATATCGAGAAAGTTACAGTGGCTAATCGACGTCCCAACTTCAAATCAGGATCACTCGTTGCAAGCCACTTGGGAGGTGGAGGGAATTCGCGGCCCTTCTGTTCCTTGGACAAGTGGTGTCATGTGCGTCGAAATAAAACGGCAATGATATCGACGATGATCGGTCCACACAACATGAATGTATGTGGATCTGTGCAATGTCCACTCACATCCCAACAGCAGGCACAGTAGGGTCCAACCACTACGCAACCTCGCGTTTTATCAAGGCGCCCGGGATCGCCCGGCAACGACGTACATATCCAGAGTTCCAGACGCATGCATCCTCTCAGATCAAATCATCTTTTCCCTTACTCCTGTACTGCTTCCCACCCATTCTAGAAAAGGGAGGGTGGATCATCGTCACACTAAGTTGAGTTGAGTTGGTTTGCAAGCCGGGTGCCTCACCCATGACTTGTATACATGGTGATAAAACAAGCAAAAAACAAAAGCAAGATGAATCTCATTGGCACCTTGGAAATCGGAGAGGAATATGGAGTTTGTCCTTGTTTGTCCGTTGTCCTTTAGTGGGCTCCTTTTTGTTTTGGAGTTGGAGCTCCGCCCCTCAAAATGACCCCATTTTGCAGGCCAACCTCAACTTTTAACCCCAAAACAAGTTGAGTTCAACTGTTTTGCAGGATGGGTGGGGCACTTTTGAGGGCCGCCACTCATAATATAAGTTGAGTTCATCCATTTTTCAGGATGGGTGGGAATGCTGTTAGGGGTACACTGTAGTAGTAGCGACCTGAAGCCACTCAAGAGCATGCCCAGCCCTGCGCTCCAGGCCGGGCCGCTGGGCTGCGTCGGGAGGGCGCTGGCACCGCTCGAGCAGCCTTCCATGTCCCACCCCATGCTGGAAGGCAGGGCACTCTAAAAAGCCTCTCACCAATCTCACTTTATGAAAATTGATAATAATAGAAATTATTTTCTGCCATGTGTCACTCCCTCATTGGTTAATGGGGACACTAAAATGTGAGTAAAGGCATGCCCAGCCCGCACTGTGGGCTGGAAAGTGGAGCCATATTTGGTGTGTGAGGATTGAGGAGCCCCAGCCCACACACTATCCCTGTAACCCGGTCAAGAGGGTTGAGGTCTCATAATTTCAGAACACCATAACTCCAAGTTATCCCGTGCCGTGCCTTCATTCACTTTTAGCGTTCCTATTAACGAATGGAATAGTGACACATGGTGGAGATTTGATTGGCAAAAATAATTTCTATTATAATATGCTTGATTGTCATCAAATGTGATTGGTTGGAGGCCTTTTCTTCTAGCATGTCATTGGGGAGAGGCCTTTTGCTTTGGCCTGGGGTACGCCTGGCCGAGCGGCGCCTGCGAGGTTTTCCTGCCGCAGAGCAGCACGGCCTGATCGACAAGGTTGGGCATGCTCTAACCGGGTGACCCACGGATAGAGTAGATGGAAGAAGCTGAATGGAGCATGTGAGAACGAGGAGTAGAGCACCTTTAATAGATGAGAAGCGGTCTAAATGAGGGTGTAGTAGTAGATAATGTTCTGTCATCCTATGTTTCTTACAGTGATGACGAATTGGAGGTACTATTGTATAGGGTAATCACCCGCGACGAGGGTATTCTGCAAATAAATCTCTCAACGAGGAGGAGGGGACTCACGGGAGCCCAACGAAGAGGGAGATTTAATTTCAAAATACACGAGGAGGTGGTGGTTGCCCGGCGTAAACGCATGCGCACTTAACAATTAACAAGAAAAGTCAAGGAATCATCCACAAATCGAATGCGAATGAAATACATGATGGATTTGACGGATGAAATACACATAATTTCATGTTACGGGGAGAAAGCCGTGTAACATGGGCATTATGTATTGTTATCCACTCCGAAACGTATACAAAAAATAGGTGCAGGTGTTTACGGTGTCCCGAACAAGGGTACTACTCCGGAGATCTAAAGAGGTTTAGGAAGAAGGGTGTGTGGTCAATCCACCCGAAGGGCCTTTCATCTCAACGATGTTCAAGGGCATGTCATTTGATAGTCCAAATGTTTATCTTAATTATTGTTAAAGAACTACAGATTCCTTCCTTTTCTTTGTCGTTTTGTTCATTTGATTTATAAGTTTCTAACATGGAAGAAAGCAGCATCAATAATTTATCATATATTTGGCATTACTATACTTGTAACTTGTGCCAATTTACATGGGATCATGTAATATGAAAGTTATCAAATTTTATTCCATTATTCCCTACATCAACTACTAAACTTTCTTGTGTTTTTGGGAAAGCGAAACTTCAAGATTGCTATCTTCTACATCTATACATTCTTAGAGTAATGGACGTATGGATCAAACTTTTCAACTTTTCTTTACTTCCAATCGTAAGATCTTGTACCTAACATCAATTATAACTACTACTTTGGAATTTCAATCTTTGAATGTTTTTCACGTATGAGATTGTAATTTTTAAGTTGATGGAGAATAATTTTGTGGCACTCTAAGGACACATAGTCCAAATGGTGCAAAAATAAGGACTTGATGATTGTTACTCCAAACATTAAACCCTTTCTCCTGTTCCATGTAGGAAATTAACTTGAAGACGAGCACATGTGCAGAATTGTCAGTTCTCCATGTACTTTTATCACCTATTTACAAAAGAAATCCATGAGAAGGTACAAAAGTCCTATAAGTGAAAAATTTGAGACAAATATGCATAGCACCAAACATATTTGCTTTCTAGGTTGCCTTGACCCCTACAGTTTCAAGAAGGTTGAAATGGCTTTTTGCGATTTAGACACCTTGGATAAAGGGACAAATTCTAGTTTTTTGGATTACAATTTGATGTTGGTGTAGTAATATATACAAGGTGAATGTTGTAATATTGCAAAATCAAGTTCCACTATTCAAATTTATTCAACAAAAATTGTAGTTATCAAGCTCAAGTGAGCTTGCAAACAAACACTATTTTTTTCTTTAAAACCAATCATGAGTTTTATTTTTTAGTTTCTTATTTCTTGACCTACTTAGATATCCAAGTGACCCAAGTTCAAACTCTTCATAATTGTATAAAGACTACAAGGGCAAGCTTTGAAGTATTTTGTAAGTTTAGATTTAGGAAATTTTAAAGAAATCCTATTGCCTCAAGTTTAAAAACTTATTGAGATACCTACTAATGGTTTATATTTTCCTAAAGTAAATATAATCAACATGATGCATTTTTTCTAGAATTTTTTGTTTTATGCCTTCTTGTGGAAATCAAGGTTGCATGAAGGTTGAGAAGCCAAATGAGTCTCTAAAATTTTGCATGTGCATACTTAACTTGGTGATCTATATGAATAAAAGTGTGAGAGAAATGTTTGGGATAACAATCATTAACTTTCCCTTTGCACAAAGTAGTTTCAACCATAGGTTGCGTGACTAAGAAAAAGTTACATGACTTACCCCATGACTTACCCATATGACTTACCCCATGACGCACTGGTTCACACACATGCACATATAAAAGTACTTGCACAAGGAGTTGTGTGAAGTAAGGTACACTGCCCTTAAACCGCTCGAATAAGCGATTCAGCATGGTTGTGACTTCATGTCTATTATTTGAAATTTTTCTTGGATGCGGAAACAGGGGGGAGAGTGAGTGCAAAAATTTCCACAATTAAATAGCAAAAGCTGAATTTGCTAGAAATTTCTGAAGTCAAAATTGTACATGACCTTAAACCGCTCACGTACTCAAATGTACGAATGAGGTACATCTGTTCTTTTACAATCTAGGAATGGGGCCTGATCGGTTTTGGGGTGCCGAGCGGTTTAAGAGCATTGTACCTTAGGTCACCTTTTCTAAGTTGTTAAATGAGTTATTTTCATAAGAGTAACAACAGCAACAGTAAATATATACATAGTATGGAATGTCAGCTTTTAGTTGTATTTATATTTATTTTGTGGTTTCTGAATAAATAAAACTCTAATTGGTACAAAATGAATTGCAAACACACAGCACCAAGACTAGAAACACAAAAGAATATCATCATAGTTACAGATGAAAATTATATCTCTTGTATAAAGAGTTCTGTGTAGAAGGTCTATTTTCTGCTTTTCAACATCCATAAGGTAGACCATGCTAAATCCGTGCATTTAAGGACTACACTACAATTGGAAAGTTGGAATATATGAATCAATATTTTTCAATTATAAATACGAAAAAATGAAGAAGTTTCCATATTTTTTGATATTTTTTAAGCACTTATAAAAATAAATAAAAAATTCAGAAGTGACATGTACCACATTACCTAAAACCGTTCACATGCTCCATGTGCACTCAAGGCACATTCTTCTACATGAAATCTAGAAAGTAGGCAAGAATCTAGAGTGGGTGGTTTAAGGAGATGCACGGATTTAGCATTGTCTACCTTATTGATGAATTTCTCGTTTGTTACCCTCCACACTTCAACTTTTCAGGATCTTATTTATTTTGTAATTTCATTTATTTGGCGTTCACAATGTGAACATACCAGTAAAGCCACATACCAGTAAAGCCACAAGTAAAGCCAAAATCCCACTTTGAAGACATTTTGTGCCACTATGACTTCTCATGGCTTTACTCAAAGCACCTTCTCAGTACTACAGAACATTCCTACGTTTGTGTGTATGACACACAATACCCACCAATCCATATTTTACAAGAACGTCATACCATCACAACAGTGTTTTAGATTTTTCTTGCATTGGAAGGAAAGCTCTCAAGACATCTGGCACATGTAAAACCCAATTTTACCACGCAATGTACAGTGTTTTTTACCGTTAACAAGCTTTTCGTACACTTGACAACTGAAAATAATTGGTACTTCTGAGCCGTGGGGGTGGTGTACCCTCCCGACTTCTCAGAATGTGATGCACCCACAAAAAAGCTCCAGGATCGTCCAAATTTTTAACTTCAGATGTCCAAGCACCGGATAAGATTTATGTTGACCATAGACTCTAATAAAAATAATAAGATATACTCAATCTCATGAGTGAATGAGATTTCGTACAGCAGCAGGTGTACAACTCTGTAAGCAACGACGCTTCAACTTCTTCTTCAAGAACAAAGATTTTGCACACAAATCAGAAGGAATAATTATAACCTTGAGTCTGTCGGCCCATGCAAGAAAAAGAGGATCTTCCGAAAGCTTCCCTTTATTCCAAATACATAACAGGCGGCCAGTACACTTGTTCTGACTTCCTGGAAGGAAGAGAAGAGCATGTACCTTCAAAACAAATAGCATGGAAACATTAGAACAACAAAATAAGTAGCGCTACGTTACGGGGAGAGGAGGGGAAACGATGATTGACTGCCTTCTACGTTGATTTAGTTCACCCTTCCCTGACAATACTACAGGTACTATTCAAAGTGACAGACAGGACCATCAACTTTTCTTATCAGCACGATCTCAGCTGTCAGGTATTCATGAAGGAAGGAAGGTGGGGAGAGACTGGTCTACAATGTACAACTACAAACAGACCAGGACTAACTTAATGTAAGGAAAAAAACTTGCAAGAACGAAGACATGGGGTAGGTAGGTAGCTAGGCTAGCTAGATAGGGATAAGATATTCTCCTTCAACGATCAACATTCTGATCTCCAAGTGAATCTTGTGGCCTGTACTCAACCGTGGACGTAAATTCTCCTAGATTGCAACCAACTGGGGGTGCTGGTGCAGGACTCCAAGTGCAAGAACCAAGCTCGCTCCAAACATGATGATTCGGAACGACGTTTGGTATGCCCCCCGTCTGATTGTCCAACTCTGTTGTAGCCATCTCCACCTGCACCTGCTGGTTTGGGATAGTAGCCTCCATACCAAGCGGCGCGCATGTGATGCCACCACCAACGACATAATATTCCGATGGATTGTACCACTCTGGCACTGTGTCAGAGTTTGGTAAATCTAACAATGTCAGAAAATCCTCATCGGTGCAGGCCTGTTGTGTCCCTACACGTGACGCTTCTCGTCCGTCGTCTTCAATTCTTGTCAATATTAGTGGTTGTGCTGCACAAGAGCAAAGAAGAAAGTATTTTCACCAAAAAAAATCAATCTCATGCAGGTCTGTGAGTAGAGGGAACGAAAGCTGTGCATGTGCTTGTACTACACTTTAGGTTAATGTCATTTGGTGATGTTTGGTCGCTGTACAAGCATAGGTGTACTAAAAGGAGTGGTAGCCAAATCTAATGATGGACCTATTCATGTGAAGCTCAACAGTCGTTTCCCGTATCTAAGTTCATAGGATGCCCGGAGGGCAATTTCGCCCTGTTCAATAAATGAAATGCTCAACTATTGAAAGAAGGAGGTGGCTCACCAGGAGGCAATGTGAGAAGTTGGCTCGCCTGAGGCTCATCCCAATTGACCGTTTGACAAATCGGAGAAACCTCGTCGCTGAGGTCAGAAAAGGTACGCCCTCCGAGTGGTGTGGTAGGATCGCTGTCCTCGACCCACCTACCCTTTTGAGGACTCATGAGAAGAGTCGCAACATCTGGAGGCATGTTTCCAGATGAAACAGCCATCAGCTGGTCAAGTAGTTCTATGCGGACTTCCGGCGGATGCGCCTCCTGCAAGTATAGATTGCATCCTCACACTATTAGTATTCCATAAGAGCACCAAACATAAAAAGCTAACGTTCTAAGAAATAAGATACTCACATACCCTCCTTGAGACCATAGTGATCTTGAAAGAATCCAAAACAACATCACAGAACTCTAAGGCTGCCAGTCGGGAATGTAAACGCCGACTCCATAAGATGCATCAATATAAGAAAAATGTGAAAAATATGGTGACATGAAGTTGTTACCTGCAACAAGACGTCCAGGAAGTTGCCGGCGTTTGATCCATAGCTTTCAGACTCAGATATGATATTGTTAGATGAAATAAGCGGACTTGGATTAATAATCGAAGACCGTTGCGTGCCTGCGCTGTCGGCAGACTCCGCTGATTGGCATGAAGGGAGCTCCAGTTTCAAGCTGGCATCTGAGACTGGGGGTGTGTAGAACATATTCGGGTTTCCGTATGCAGACATCGGATCATAAAGTACCATGCTTCGTTCAGGTTCATCCGCTGCGAACCCCGATAACACACTCCGTGTAGTCAAAGTGCCACGGTCACAAGCTTGGCTGGAATTGAAATCCGGTTGCAAATTTAAGTCTCTCTCCTCAGAAACTTGTGATAGGGAGACTGTAGATCCATTGCCTAAGGCACATCTATAGAATTGGCTATTGCCCATAACTTCTGTATGATGCAAGGGACTGGCAATGGTATTGTTCAGCACATGATTGGTCCCTTGATTAGTCGCTGAACTTGATGGAAGGTCACTCATACATGCCAGGGAGAAACAATTCCTCATGAGGAAATTCTCGTGTCCATTGCTTCCTTGGAGACTTTGCAGATAATCGCCTGCAATGACGGAAACGACATCAGAGGCAGCATCAAAGTAATGCACAGCAGAAGAGCAAGCTTTGAAAGTTCACAATACCTGGTTGCGAGAAGCTTGAAGAAAAATCACAGTTCATGTCCGTCCCAGAAATGAAGTTTCGTCTCTCTGGCGCCTCCACATAATACTGAGCAGGGCTGGATTTTGCCTTGTCCGAAGGATATACTGGTAATCCTGCTCTCAATCTTCGCTTTATCCGCGTGTTCCAGTAATTCTTGATCTCATTATCGGTTCGTCCAGGAAGCTGTAACAACACATTCACCAAAAAACGGCCATGAAGGACTGTCTAATCACGAAGGAGAATGCACGATGCCTCATTAAACCCTTCGATCGAGAAAAACTGCCAACAATTGACTATCAAAAGCGTATATTAGGTCATGTCACTGAAATAATTAAAGCATTGCAACTGTCAATAATGATTTTTCTGATCAACATCCAATTCGAACACGCAAAGCTTTGATAATAGATGTGAAATCGATGAGGTTCTGCACTTCATCAATAAGTAGAAGCTGACGCCGCCATTCCTGGCAGAATGGTTGTTGCTGACAGAAGATAGCAGCAGTAACTACTATTCAAAATGTCAGTCTAATTCGACTTTACCAAATCCACAAGTTTAAAGCTCCTCTATGGCTACAGCTTCGTAATACTCTTGCAGGATTCTTAAAAACCTTGAATCTTTACGGCAAATCTGAACCTACAACATTTGACTGTAGAACTTTTTGAATCTGAAGAGAAAGCCAAGCCCCTTTCCTACATACAGGGAAGGATAACAAAAAGTCAACAAAGAGAGGAGCTGAAATTCATGAACACGGCGTATCATCCAAGTACCAAGAACCTTCAAAAAATGACGAAAGAAAAGAGAGAGAGTAGATAAACGAGTTATTACTTGAGCAGCCATTCGGGCCCATTTGTTGCCAAGCTTCGCATGAAGCTCAACAATGGTGCGCTCTTCCTCAGGAGTGAAAGCACCTTTCCGGAGGTTCGGACGCAAGTGATTAGCCCAGCGTAAGCGGCAGCTTTTGCCACAACGAAACAAACCAGAGTGCTTCTGCACAGAATTCCAGTTCCCCTCTCCATGCCTGGTCACATACGACACTAGGATCGCATCCTCAGCAGATGTCCACGGTCCCTTTTTCAGAGTACCGCTGTCCAAGCCGCCTATCTCCGATGCCAATTCCATGCTTCAATTACCTCCACCAAAACTCAAATCCATCACTTCAACTAAAAAACCGCCCCGAGCCAATCACCAATCTCCCACTCACCTCTCAATAAACACAACTAAGCCCTACGTACACCAAAACACCGAGTCTTGCCACAATAAAACATCCTACCACACTCTAAAAAAGCCTCCCGGCATTCTTTCTACAAATGCGCTGCACGACTTTCTTCCGCCATAACACACTTCCCTCACAAATCCTCAAATTGAAACAAACGCCGTTGTTTCAATGAAAAAGGCCGCTTATTAAAAAGAAGATACCACGAGCAATGTTAGCGTTAAGAGTTCAAAGCGGCCAATGGACTATATGATATAGAGAGGGAAAACGCCAATACTGATGAGCCGGTCGCTGCTAACCCCAGGCACAAAGTTATACTTCGCAAGCTTAATCATCTTCCCCCTCAGAGAAACGCAACAAAAACGAACTGTTCGAGTGCTCTCAACCAAATTTTGCAGCGAGTCCCTTGGCAACAGAAGCGACAAAGCCCGCCCCCGCCATTGCTGTTGCAAGTCCCTGTATGCTTTCAAGGAGCAGGAGCAGCAGCAAGCAGGCAAGCAAGCAAGGCGGTCAGTTCTTCATTTGCTTGCCTCCCCAGGGAGCCAGTAGTATGTTAGTAGGGGAGGGGAGGAGGTGAGAGTGACGATGGTGTGAAAAGGGTTGTGGCCATTTTACTGTATAGTTGTGAATATGTAGAGCTCCTGATTGACTCTTGGCTTGTCTCTTTATCGACTTGGACCCTCCCTCCCTCTTTATTGTCACCTGGTATAGTCCTTAATTCACCCCCTGACTTGGACCCTCCCTCCCTCTTTATTGTCACCTGGTATAGTCCTTAATTCACCCCCCCTGAATACGACATGTGGGATTTCCCTCCAATCATCTTTGTACTTTGAGTGTGAACCCCCTCTTTGTACACCCCAACATGTCATGTTTCTTTATCAAATGGTATCTCTCGCTTTTTTCTCCCTTGATGTTGACATCGAGAGAATTTCGGCCTATCGATGTCGTATCATGTGAAGTTCGAGGTTTTTGTTCTACTCTGTCTTGTCGGGATTTTACTTCTATCTGCATGGAGTTGTTACATTTGCTTTTCTTTGTATTTTCAGCACTAACTTACATTCTTGACAAGTAAATATCATTTCGAAGAGTGGGTGTCTTGCTCGTATAGTTATAAATATTTATGATAAAAGGAGATACGATAGGGTGATATGGTACACTAGAGAAGACAAGGAAGTATGTAAGAATGGTACTTTTGTAGACTGTATCAATGTTTGAGGAATTGTTGTAGGTTATAATGATCGGATTTGGAGCCTAGCAGATTGTGAGATCATTGTGTAAATGACAAAGTTGTTCTGAAAGTTGTTTGCCTTTATATTAAAAACACCCACGCGTAAAAAAATATGGTCACTTCTTTATGAAGCTTAAAAAATAAGTTGGGAGTTGCATCAAGTTTTGACCCCTCAATGAGCCCAATGTTGAAATACAACATTTTGGATAATAGGTTGAAATTGAAAAGCTATAAGTTCTTCATCTAAAGTCTAGTTTATATGAAGGTTGTTAAATTAGATCCAAATCAAGTTTGATATTTGTTACATGGAATATTCATCCATCCGAGATGGTCAGAATTTTTAACATGCATTTTAATAAAAGCCGCTTCCTTTTTAGGGTTTTCAAACAAGAGGCATGTGTTACCATTCCGAGTCAGTTATGTGAAAACAAAATTAGCTTCTCACAAATAATTTTACATAATTATAATCTCTACATCAATTTAGAATTATTAGGATTTTATATTAAGCCAACAAATTTCTACTTGAATTTCTAATTGCTCCAAATGTTTCTGTCTTAGATACGCAATTATATCTCTACACCAAACATAATGATGAAATACATAGTCTTTGAGGTTTATTTACCATTGGATTTCAACTTCATTTCTTGGGTAAGTTTCTGATTTTCATTTGGTTATTGTAATAAAAACCTTTGCTCAATCCTTGGATTTTAGTGTAAAGGGTCTAATTTAGGAGTTGTTTTCATATGTAAGTTTTGAAGTTGTTTTGCGAGGCTACTCTATGACGCAAGAAACTATTTTAATGGTTTCTTTTGGTATAAGGGTCAATTCCTCCCTCATCTAATCATTTTCTATCCACCAAGAAAACATATGGAATGGGTCTTTGAGTATTGTATTGTTTCCAATGATTTATATTCAAATTCCAATTCTACAATACGAATGATAAATTGCTACTGCAAGATAACTCGTTGGAAAAATTATAATTTTTAAAAGAGTGGGTATCATTTGAGCACATTCTCAAGAATATACATGGCTCTCGCCAAATTGTGCTTCAATGACTTCTTAGTGCTCATTGAGCGCCAAAGTTTTTATTCTTGTTGTATGATTATCTGCCATACGTTGTAGTTTTGGTACACTCTTGGTTTGCATATTCATGAACAATCAATGAGTGTGGATTGCATTGTGTGAGATGCAATTGATATCCACCCTACATTAACCTCTATCAATTAGTTAAGCTCAAAATTGTGTAACAATTTAAATTAAGATTTCTTTGCCCATCAACAACATTTGTTTAGTGTATTTTTGACATGAATTTGAATTTAGTAAAAAAATCATAGAGTACTTAAAATCTAGTCAATCTCATGTTTCTTCATATTTATCAATAGTATATAAGAATCTATAATACAGTTTAATGTGTAAGGAGGATGCTCAACTATAGCATTTAATCTTGTTACACGACAATGTGTGTCCAAAATAACAACTCTACCATTGGTATGCTAATTAACCTCCGGGTTTGCATTTAAAGATAGATCAAACAAAAGTTCTGTTTTATGTCCGCCTCAAAGAGGCTAGAGTTCTTTTTCTTCTTCTCTCAAATTCAAAAACTCATAAAGGCACCTACTCATTGTTTAACTTTTCTTGTATCAATTATATCAAATGTAGTGCATGTTTTACTATAATGATGTTTTTGGACCTCTTTCTCAAAAGTAATGTGCATGAAGGTCAAAAAAGCGGAATAAGATTCTCAATTTTTTCCATAAGTGTACCTAAGTTGATTACTTACATGAAAAAACCTATGATCAAAAAAATTTGAGGTAACAATTTTCAAATCCTCTTTGCACCATGGAGACAATGTCTTCCGAACAATGCCCAAAAAAATTCAAGCACAATGATCTTGAAAATGGAAATCATCCATTGGTTAATTTCTAGAATAGTAAATAAAATTAGGTTTAGATCTAAGTTCTTTAGGTCGAAAGATCAAAAACATTAAAAATTTGGTTCACACCTCCAAAAGTGCGTAGAGTTAGAAAGACGCAGTTTTGAGGTTACAAGCTCCCGAAAACACAAAGATTTCGAGGGGTTAAATGAATTGAAAAAAAAAAGTCTTCAAATAAAAAATAAACTTGTTACACAAAACACAAACTTGTAATCCATTACATAATCAATTTATGTATGTAATTATTTCATAAATTTTCGAAGTCACTCTCACTTGATCTTACCCAAACATATAGTACTAGATAGTCATGGTTTAGAAATAAACCGGTTGGATTTATTTTTTATTCTATTAAAGAATAGCTTTGCCCTCAAGTTTACTTGGATCTTTGTATTTTTGAATGTATCTAGATTACATTCCAAAATTATAAAACTCAAACCAAGTGGTCCAATTTATAAAATTCATCTGCAAAGAGGAAAGTTAAGGACTAAACTAGTTTCATCTAGAAATAGGACTCGTATAGTTGCATGAACTCTTAACAAAGATACATTTGTTCTTGCACATAATATTCACTCTAAGGTTGAATAATTAGAAGTTTTTAAAATTGTGACTTTGACACACCTATTTTTGAGTCCATCCTCATTTTTTTGCGTACATTTAAACTTGTGTTAACCTTTGAAGTTCCTTGGTGGTTTTTGGGAGTTTGAAACCTTAAAACTGCTATTTTCTACCTCTATGCACTTCCAGGGGTGTAAACCAATATTCCTTACCCTTTTTTAGAAACTCCAACCGTGAGATCTTGTACCTAAGACTATTTGCAATCATTGTTTCAGAAAAACATTGTTGGATGTTTACCATTTGAGAGATCATAACATCCAAAGTTTGCCTCCCAAGTTTTTTTGGGCATTGTAAAGATTGTTTTTGAAATTTCTAGAGGTTGCCCTTGTAAAATTCAAAGCACACAAGCATTCCATTGTGCCCAAAATGCAGGAGTGAGGCCCCATACCAAGCCTCACCCCTAATAGCCACCCCCAACTCTTCCTGGCACCATGTCGAAGTGAAGAGGGAATCACTCCTCCTCATAGTACACTCTACGTACTTTGGTAGACCCCCCCCCCCTCTTGTCTTAAGGGGCCTTCCATGACACGCTATTCTTTGGAAGACCACCCCTTTTTGTCTTAGTCTCAAGAACGGCTTGTAACTTCTCCTTGGGCTACCTCCTAGCTCGCGTATCCAAATGAGAAGTGCGAGCTCATTTTCAATATCTGCCTTTTAAGTAGATATTAATGAACTACCTACTTGCCCCAACCAAAACTTTCTTAAAGAAGATATGCCCCTCTGAAAATTTGGTGTCTCAGGAGACGCTATTCCCGAGTTTGAAAGTCCCGAACACTTTGAAGAGCCATATCCCCTAAAGCATTGCTTCGCTTACCATGAGTCTTTTTAGCATCCTAGAAGCTCTTGTCCGTAGTCTCTTAATACCATGCAACATGGTGCATTTTATAAAGGAAGTCATTTGGAGTTTCGAGAGGCAACATTCCCGAGTTTTGAAGTGTTCTAGAAACCTGCTCCAACTTTGGAGAGCTATATTTCATGACTCACAACTCTAAATTGTGCGTTCTTTAAACCCTTGGGTGCGTGCTTAAACAAGGTTTCTAACCATATAAGGCACATTACCAAGTTTGTCCCAAGCACGACGCCATTGCATATTGTTTGCTCCAGACTCCCTTTGGTCACCTCACCTTGTTTCTTGCTAAGGCCGGGACGTTACTTCTAGGGTCCTCGTGGCTCGTCACAGTGTTTAGGCATCCTTTGGAAGGAGATGTGACACTTTTAACCCGTTCATCTAGGGTACCCAAGATTGAAAAATTTCATTTTGGGTGTCAAGGAGTTTTAGGGGTTAACACCTAAAGGTCTGGAAAAACCAAAATGGGCTTTTGTGATTTACAACAACCTAAATGAAGGGGTTAAAAGTAATATTTCTATTCAAGGTTTTTTCAAGGTCCTCCTAATATTGCAAGTGTATGTAATAAAATTTGCAAAGCCGAATTCCAATTTTAAAATCTTCAACTAGAAATAGTAGGTTTTAAATCTAAAGAATTTAAGTTTTGAATTCTTTTGAAAGTTTTTCTTAGAAACATGTTCATGTCCAAATCACAAAGTTTAAAAGTCCCCTAAGTCAAAAAGTTTGTCAATTTCACTAGAGCAGCCTCCAAAGATTACAAGACAATCTTCACAGTTTCTAATATTTTAAAAAATGTTTCTTACAATATTTGTCAAAACTCGAGATTTTGGAACTTTTATAGTTTATTTAGTTTTTTCTTAAAAGTCACAAACTCATAGAGGCACCTACTCATAGTCTTTATAAAATGCATGTTTTACTATATCGTTGTTTTTAGACCTACCTCTAATTTACATGGAAAAAAATACAAGCAAATGTTTAGAGTAAGAATCATCAAGTCTCCCTTGACATCATTTAGATTATGTCTTTCAGGAGAGCCCAAACAAAACAAAAATTTCAGTCAACTTAAAACGTTACAATCTTACAATTGGCAAAGATCGAGTGTTTGAAATTTATTTGGTATTGGTTTTGGTAGTAAGGTTCAAGATCTTTCGGTTGAAGATACAGAAAAAGTAAATTATATTGAATCATACCTCAACTTGTACGAGGTGGTCAAAAATCACAGTTTGGGCCTTTAAGGGTTAAGCAAGAAACTCCTAAGATTTTCGTATTCTTTGTGGGACTTTTTACAGGGGGAGTTAGTAGTCAAGGCTAACAAATTTTCAACTCAATTCACTCACATTTTGAGCCTAATGAGCTTAATGGGCTGTGTAGAGAACACATTAAACAATCAATAAAGTGGGCCCCACTTCCCCATGTGTAAAGCCCTAGTCTCGCCGTTAGTATCATGACCTCTACGCATACATCCAAGAGAAGGTCAAACAAACACCTTATTCACACCAACCCCAAAACTCGTTTCAAGTCCTAACCCTAATATTTAACCCATGTCTAGATAGTCATGGTGCAAGAACTAAGAGAATTACTTAGCTCTCTAGTTGCAATCACCTAAAACCAACCCTCCATTCCTCCTCTCATTCTTGTAAGAAAGAACATACGAATTTATTTTATTTCATAAAAAGGTTCATATGGTTATGATCCTCCAATTCCTAAAAGTGACGCAAATTAGTTATGAGTCATTCATGAAGCTTAAATGGACGGCTCCAAAAAGAAGGGCGTCTGGATCACAAAATTTGATAGTACAACTACAAAGATTTACGCCAATTATCACAAATACAAGTTTCGGTACCCAAGTAATCAATCAAAATTTATTATGTACCATACACTAAATACCATTCAATCTCACAGCCTCTATTCTGACAATAAAATTTGGTGCGTGGAAAACTCAAAATGCTCAAAAAGACGTGTCCATACAGTTTTTCATCGAAAAGCGTGCGAGCGAGCAAGGACCCAATCATAGATATTTTCCCTACAAAACGATAAGTTTGTGGTTAGTTTTTTTTCCTATGCTTGGAAGGACGACCCTAAACCCCACCATCATTAGCGCAACACCTAAGTTGGACCATAAGATCCTCAAATGGATAGAGGTACCTACACGTGGTTTGGGTGTAGTACGATTCTTCGAGCGTACTCTCACACGTCGTCGGTGACTCAACAATGATATTTTTATCAAACTTCCGTCGAAACCCACAAACAAACTAAAAGCGTCACATGCCATGACTCATCTCCAAATGAGAATAGAACATTCTTTCTTTATGAATGATTTTACGGCAACCAAATATGATCCACGCGGAGTAATGTGACCGAAGGAGGGGCCCGGACCCGAGACCCGGGACCCGACACACGCAACTTGTAACGGATGCAATTGGAGGGGGTGTGGCATTCATATCTCGCCTCTAACAACCAAAAGATCACTCTACGCCGTGTTTTTCCCAACACAAAAAGAGACGGGGGAGCCTTGTAGCTTTTGTCAATTTGTTGTTCTTGTCCTTTTAGTATGTTTTTATGTCCATGGCATGGTATAGTACTATTGAAAGGGTAAAAAAAAATAAAATAGCCCACTGATTTGGGGGAATGGTACATTCCATACGCAATGAAATACTTGTGACAAAACTCGAGAAACCGAATTTTATAACTAAGGGGCCAACTTTGAATTTATCACAACCAATTATCAAACATTCGAAATACTAATGGTCAAACTACAAACCGACAAACCAATAGCTCTACGACATTAAAAATAGAATGGATCATACCGGAACGAATGATACATTATATATGTCATTTATCGCATGGCAAGAATTATGAATGATAATGATAATAATGAAAAAAATGATAAAATTGTAAGTTCATTGTAGGCGTGATCATGTCGTCTTGTTTGAGTAGTCATTATACTACTACTACCCCCGCGGCTCACCCATCATTATACGAGCGCGTACTTTGTATTCAAGAAAATTGTACATCGTCTATCTACACAATATCACGCATTGCGTTGCCATTGAATGCGGCTCGAGCTTGTGATTATAGACCCCAATGTGCCGTGTGTAAGGTCGACATGGCTTAACCTGAATGGGACTTTAAAGCATTCAGATGTGATATTGGATATTCATTGTCCTTGCGGTGATCATTTGGGCTCGGGGTTCTCTCGAGGGGTTCCTGCAATTTCGACGGTGATCAATGGCTTGCACGAGATGGACTTTCTATTCTTCATCTTGTGTTTGTATTTTTGAGGAGTGAAATTTTCTTCAACAATCTACAAGATGTTTTGCATATGGCGACGACCCGTACATGGGTCCAAATGAGGGCAAAAATTCTCTTGGTTTGATTGGTTTATTTTTTGTGGTTCGGAAAATGGACCAATCGAGTTGAGAGGATTTTGGACCCCTTGTACGGCTTGACGCTTCATGTAAAGCAACCCTAGGCTATGATGTTTGAAATCGTAAAGAATCAAAGTGGTAAGCTTATTGACGTGGCAAATGAAATCAATTTTGGATAAGGTGCAAAGTATGTAGGAGATTGTACAAACTGGATATATAAATTTTGGATTAATCCTCAATTACTGAATTATTTTGAAAGTGTAAGTGGTAGGTGTATTAGATTAATTTGAAGTGTAAGTGGTAGGTGTATTAGAAACTGCACACTCTAAAATGTACACCATGTATACATTACACTTTGGAGCTAGAAGCTATGATGTACCTATTGCATGGAGAATTTTATTTGAGATAAAAACTTCTTGCTATGATTTTTTGCTTTGATAACAATGGTGTGTTTTGAGATGAATACAAACAACTTAAATTCTAGTTGAAGTTTTTCTGACTATGATAGGTTGCTAATCATATAACTATGAAATAACATGATTTATTTTTAGAAGTAATACGTTATGATCTCCCAATGTATGCGGCATTATGACTCCAACTTTGATTCACGCAATCTATGATAAGTTAATGGTTAAATTGTATGGTTGAGATTTGAACACCCTACCCTTGTTTACAAATATATGTCTTCAAATCAAATTATGTTGATATACAAAAAAAACCCTCAGTTCTCTGGAGGTTAACTTTTGTACACACGAAATGTTAAAATCTCGGCATTTTGGATGACAATTTGAAACTTTGAAGTGCCAAAATTCATTGTTTTTTGTGGGAACCAATCAATGCAAGAAATGCCATGGGTAATACAACTATGGTAGAGGCACCTATACCCGACCATTTAAGGATTTTAGCAAATGATATTAAGGTATATATTTTTTTAAGAATTTTTCATGTGTGCAAACATAAGGTTCTTGTTGAATGCAAAAAGTTTCGTGGTTTTATTTGCATTATTCAAATAGTTATAATTGTTTAAAGTGAAAAGTTGCTTGGAACCTAAAGTCGATCACATGCTCAAATATACAAATGAGGTACATATGTTCTTTCAGAATCTAGGAATTGGGCTTGATCGGGTATGGTTGCCGGTCGGGTATAGGTGCCTCTACCATAGACAAAGAGCTGTTCGATTGAAATCTACAGCAAAAGAACCCAATTGTGAGGTTCTTATATTGTGTGTGTACTTGTGTTGATTGCAAGCCTCTTTAAAAAATTCCAAAAAAATAAAAATAAAAATAAAAATAAAAATCTTTCAGTGCTCCAATAGCTTTGGTATACTTGTTCTCAAATACATGTATATTTATTTGGTTGATGGAAGATGACTTTTTTGTGTGAAAAACATCAATTATGGGCCTCATGTCATGCCACCCGATACGCTTTGAATGAATACATCTTGGGATTCATATGGTCAAATTCCTTGTAAGTGGAGTAAAATGATAATTTTGAACAAGCTTTAATTTACTCTTGGAATTCTCATGGAAAGTTCTCTAAGAAATTTCACCAATGGAAAGGTTGTCTAAGTAAAGCCACAAGTAAAGCTATATTGGCGCTCTTAAGCCAAATTTACTGAGGCCACTACCTTCCCACTACACAACAATTGTTAATTAGGGTTACAGATATTAATTGCGAACCTTAACACTCAATGTCACACGTCAAACCATAGTGTTACATGACTAATCGTCAAACCATAACACTAAATGTGAGAGCATGCACACTTTTTGGCAAGTGGAATTATATTTTTTGACATTGTGCAATTTGGTGGCTTAAAGAAAAGACAAGGACACCTTCGATTGCAGTGGCAACACAAAGTGAACTACTAATTTCAAGAGAGTTGAGGTATTAATAGTGTTCTTTACCAAAAGCTACATGTTATACTAATCTCCACGTAACACTAAAATGAAGATCTCTTGTGTAGTGTTCGTGAACACTTCAAATTTCAGAAAGGATCTTCTAGAGATTACTTAGGGTTGGTTTACACTACGGCCAAGAAGTCCATTGGTCAAGAAATCAAGCTAAAATCTCAACTGTGATTCGTTGAATTGAGGCTATTGAAATATGATTGGTTGAAAATGAAATTCTTGAACGACCAATGGCCTTCTACACCGCAGTGTAAACCCGCCCTTAGGCCTCCATACCCCGGGGCTTTTAGGGGGTTAACGTGTCTAGAAGTGATCGTACATACAACGGACAATAAGGAGCACAAGTTAGAATTATTCACTTTAGTCATATTGACCATGATACGAGGACCACAAAAAAGCGTGAATGCAATCGTTTTCCTTCTTCAATCAACAGTAAAAACCCTCCGCTGTCCTTATTTTCAAACCCGATTTTTCCCAAAAAAAATCCAATTCCTGCATACGTCCAAAAAATTCCATTCCCAAAATCGTCCAAAATTTTGTCAGCCAGCGCGCTATATTGCTTAAAGCGATGGTAAAAAGGGGGGTAAGTGCTTGAAAGGTACACTGTCCTTCCTTCTGCGGGTTGAGTACCACGCAAAAATCCTGTTATGGTAAGGGATTTAGTAGGCATCTAGGGCAAAGGTACTCCTATCATGACCATCCATGTTATCATACATCGATCGAAATTACAAGAATATTATTAATCATGTTAAGCCGGGGTGGGATTACGATAATCTAGTACCGAAACCGATATCATTTGTTGGTGGTCTCCCATTCCGGATGCTCAATGTTTGCATGTAGCAAGATCCTCTCAAAATTAAATGTTGTTGCCGTCTTTAACTAACTTGATATTGTCCACATTATGTATATGGGGGCGTACTTTTCCATATACAAAAAAGAGTGTACTTGTACGAAGGTTTGAAAAAAGAGCCGCGGGACTGAAAATGAGGTCGGAAAATGACAAAATCTGGACTGCTGGAGTCAATATTGCTTGCTCTTTTGTGTGATACGAGACTCGACTCGACTCGGCTCACGTGAAGAAGAGGAGGGAGAGTTTTGAACCTACTTGAGGTCCAACTACCAAGTCAGTGCTTGTGGTGCCTTTTTTTCTCTCAAATGAGATTACATGTACTATCTATTTTCAGGTGGTGCGTAATTTTTTTTTGTTACATAATTTTGTTACTAGTTGATTTTTAAGTTGTGGAATGTAATGTGGATTTGATATTTTGGGAATGGTTGTAGATGAGAAAAGAATATAATGTTTAGTTCTTTGCTAAGGGTCGCTTTACACTATGAACCGAGAGTTGTGACCAAGAAAATTGAAATCATTTTCATGGTCATGGCTCTTGGCTTAGAGTTGTGACCATGATAAATCAAAAATGAACTTTTGAGTGGCTTGGTCACTCTTGTAGTTTAAAGTGGTTTTGGACCACGACATATTTAGGTTCAGTTTCCTAGTATAAATCTTCATCATCCTCTCTTTTACCCTCCCCTTTTTCCTTCTTTGTTTTTGAATAATTAAACACTAGCCAATCAATGATTCTTGAGCCTCATGGTCTCCTTGATTATAGTTGAGTTGAGGCATTGCTTCAACTCAACTTAAATCAAGGAGACCATGAAAACATTATTCACCATAGAAAAATTAGCATACTTTGGAGACCTCAAAGTTAGTGGTCATTATCCTTTTTTTTCAAGGTAGTTACAAGTCAAATGGGACCAAGAGCTCTTTACTCTCCAATCATAGATTTTAGAAGGTCATGGTCAATCTTCATGGTCCGTAGTGTAAAGCGACCCTAAGTTGGTACATCAAATATAACTGAGGACTAGATTTGCATATAACTCATAAATGTCATTGTCCTTTTTTTTAGTGTAATTACACGGTATTTTAAGAATGTAAATGAAGGTTAACTACTTTGACCACAATTATTTAATCTTGTAATGAACTTAATTCAGGTCATGTTGATCAGACTTGGGTCGTGAGGCCTTATGGATTGCAAGATTATGATGTATAAATACTACAAAAGTTACAAAATTTGTCATTTTTACTTTAGAGTGGAAATGCTATGAACAAACCTAATGCAAGTAAAAAATGTAAAAGGTGTTCACTTTATCCCAAAACTAGTCTTGCACCAATTAATTGCTACATAAGAACTTCTTGGCTAAAATAGTAGCCTTGTAGTGGTGAAATCTAGCCCAAAATTAATAAAAGAAAAGAGTTCAAAGTAGACCAATTGCACTAAAATGAATGCGATATCTTCATGTGAATCCAATCATACCAAAGTTACTTCTATAAAAAAAATTCCAACTAGAAATTCTAGAGCTTCATCTTAGAATTAGGCTTATGCAAAATAGAAATTCATGAAATACTAATTTTTATTTAAATATTAATATGGCTTCCCGGGGCAAAACATGCCCTATGTCTCAAAACTCCAAAAATAACCCAACATTCACAAATATGTACGCCATAAATTCATGCCATCCTACATAAATATGGAAATAAGACCTTGTAAACTACGATTGATTAGGATCTAAATCAACAAAACTTTGTTAATAATAGACTTTTGATGAAAAAGTTATGGCTCTTCAAAGACTAGACTTGTCATTCAAAATGTGAAACTTCAAGGCATAAACTTGACATCATAGGCATAAATTTAAGAAACACTCGATACTTAATATCACACCTATTCATATATACTTGTTAAAAAACTATCCCTTTATTGAGGATCTTTCTCTTCCAACTCTCATTTGATACTTATAAAGTTTGTAACACCAAATTAGACTGTACAATTGACACAATGTACGAAGAAAATTCTCTCACAAGTCTTACAATAACAATTTGGTCAAATGAAGGAATCTATCAACACAATCCGAAGTGGAAGATTTACAAACCAACCAAGCTTTATGCGTTCTAAGTTTGATAGTTAAATTGAAAACTTATGCATGAAGTTGTAGAAAAATTGAATGATTAGAACATGTTCCACAAACCTGTAGTAAGGTGGCCAACGATGGCGCAATTTCTAGCAGGAGAAAGCTAGAGCAAGTGGAATAATCATTTTGGGACTCTTCTACATTGAGTTATGAATTTTTTGAAGCTGGAAATATAGGTGTTCCTAAAATGGTGCCCTAAAGTGATACCCTATAATGTTTGCGGTGAGCACATGCTACTATCGTATGTAGAAGCTATTATGTACATATGAATGAGGATTTATAGAGCTACTTTATGGGACCTGCTCCATTTTAGACCACTCTACTATATTCCCACCACTCTGAGGACACTCCGGTTATAGCAGCCCTCACACTCACACTCAAATTACTGTGCTAACCAGCACTATGTAAGGAGGATGCACATTTAAGTAGAAAGTGGTAGATTTGGAGATGAAATGCATGTACCAAAGGCGTACATTTGAAGAGCTCATGAATTGTCCCTGTTCCTCTGAGCAGAAGCGGGGGATCCAATGTCTCATGACCTAAACTGAAATCAGTGAGCTGATCGAATTCGTTGGAAAGGCAGAAATTTGTGCGATGCAAATGAGGAGCTGTGGAGCTCCATCCGTGCTCGATCGGGGCGCATTTGGTACAGGAAATTGAAGGAATGGCTCATTTCAAGCTGGAGGATGTAATTTGGAGTTGGTGGAATGGCAGGGTTTGATCAAATCGTGGTTGATCGAAGACAGTAATTGGATTGCATTTTTCATGGTAGCATAGTAAAGAGAGAGCTGGAGAGGAGCGCTAAGCGATGGCGCTCATCGGGTCTTTGGAAAGCGATCTGCGATTGCTCGCCAATGAAGCTCGCCGCAAGTTTCCTGCTATCAAAGATTCTGCGGAGCGGTCTATTTTCAAGGCATGTCACTAAACCCTAGGCATTTTTCCCATTTTAATATCCTGTGTGGAGAAATTTACTACAGCGTAAAAGCGAGGCATTGTCATTGGATCGCACTTTAAATTCTCAGCTTACTTGCTGTTTCGCATTGTAGAGAAATTAATGAATCTACTGATGACACCTAATCGGCAATCTTTCTCTAGAATTCTCAATGTTAAGGATTTATCTCTGTATGTCTTCATCAGTAATGAGAAGCTGGAAATCGCGTCACAAGAGTGTCAAAGACTTCAAATTAAGTAGCAGGCATACTGTGCTGGTGATAACTGCTGACATATTGGAGCACCCTGGAACAAATATAGCATTCGAGTATACCTTTAGTAGAAATATGCTTGCATTTTGATTGCTAATTAACTTAGGTCTTAGAATCTGACCGGCAGCAAGTTGATTTTGTTATGAGGAAGGAGTTGTAAGGGTAATTATTGGTTCTAGTACTTGAGACCGCATTGGTGCGTTCAACCTGTTCTTCGACGTCTTCAACAAGTTTTTTCCGACGTGTTAAACTTACCTGGTGTGATCCAGTTTAAAGCATTACATCTATGAATTCCCGCATGCTCTCGCTTCATTGATTGGTTGCCTTCACATGGGATTGGACACGAGTTTGAAGTATAGTACTGAGAGTCCGTATGTGCAGGTCCGACTGGCATCAAATGCAAGCCAGTTGGCTGGAAGTGATGAAATCCTGAAGACCTTTCTGCTAGCTTGTGAAAGTAGAAATAATAAGCTCAGCATCATGGGATTGGCGGGCGTAGATAAACTGATTGCCCACGATGCTGTTGTGCACACTTGCCTTCCATCTATTTTGGCTACTCTGAAAGAGGTTAGTGGCTCTCTCGCACATTACATACCGCATCCTCACTTTCCTCTCGTTGCAGCAGGTCCTGCTTTTGATTGCTCAGACAAATCTAGTAACTATCGATTTGATGCAGCGCTCGGACATAACCGAAGAGATTGTGCAACTGAAGACCCTGCAGCTTTCGTTGTCAATACTCCAGTCGCAACTATATCCAAGAGATGAGGTTGAGCATCTTGTTTCTTTGTAACGCAATTTACTCTCATGTTAATATAATGATGTATTGTTGTTTCATTATCTTTTTCATGCATCTTTTTGATGGCTACAGGATCAGATGGCAATAATACTCGGACTATGTCTTCGACTTCTAGGAAATAACCGTAACTCCGAAAGTGTACACAGGTGTGTGGTTTGCAATTCAGATCTTCGTGTGGTGAGATTCCAAGATAGAAACCTATACTGAATACTTGTCTACATTGCAGTACTGCAGTTGCGACTGTGCGGCAAGCAGTAGCCCTCATATTTGATAACGTTTTGAGGGCCGAGGGCCTACCAGTTTTGCAATATGGAGGTACTGGAGGCTGGTCATCTTCATCCAATTCTGTAGCTGGGGAAGTCAGCCGCAGCATAAGTACATCAGAGTATGTTCGTGCTGTGTACTGAGTTTACCAATTTGGATGTATGCTTATAACTTAACTCGTAGGGACGGAAAATTGGCTTATGCATATCGACTTTTGTTTATTTGACTGTCAGACATTCTTTGTTTTGGAATTCTTTATTGGTTATATATTATTACATAAATCTCGGATACTTCCACCTTTGCACTTATGACTATATGGTGCGAGTCTCTAATCTGGTGGTCATGAGTTATCTCTGTAAGCTTACGAAATATTTGCCAACTTTAGCTTGATAACATCATCCACCCAAAAAAGTCTGTTAAGAAGGAATTTGTATGACGCTGCAATCTTCATCTTGACCCTTGTATATTTTGACCCTTTTACTTTGCAGGCAATCTGAGGATGTGTACGTTGACAATCAATCGCCTTTGGCCCCAGAAAATAGAGCTTTGACAGACGAAGGAAGGCTAGCACTTCACCTTTTCGAGGACCTTACTTCATGTGCAGGGGGTGGATCGGTATGTTCACTTTTCCGTAACTGAGTTAATTGTATCGCTACCAAATTTCGCGCTTGATTGAAACTCAATCAACGGCCTCTGCTGCTGACTAATTTTGCAGGCAACGTGTCTCCAAGTTCCACGAATTCAAAGGAGTTTTGCACTAGATATGCTGGAGTAAGTGAGCGGATTTGTTTTGACTCTTCTAACTTTTTCTCATCATTCTGGTAACAATGAGTAGTTTGCACCTTTGCTTTAGATTCAGTTTCTCAAGGACCATGTTTGGTTAGATGCGCTTGGTTTGCTTCAATCATAGTATTGCGTTTTCTCGATGAAGTTTTGCAGACTGTTTTTCTGCTTTGGGCATGTCAAATTGTCAATCTAACAGTTGGTGATGTCATATAAGCGAAAACTTCAGCTGACCCGTACTGTGTGTAAGCTGACAAGTTTTCTGGGGATGCTTTTGCAGGTATGTATTGTCGCATTATGCGGTTATTTTCAAGAGGCTTTCTCCTTTTGCGCAGGTATTTGGATTCGTAGTAAGAATTTAGGCAGACGAATGTCATCAGTAGGCAAGGCCAAGTGCAGCTTTTGATACTTCCGAACAGGGATATATGATGGTCACCTAATTATCATCTGCAAAATGGTTGAAGGTTTTGAAGCACCAAGTTTGCTCGTTGCTTATGACCTCTCTCCGTACATCAAGTGAGGTACAGAATGCTGAACTTTTTCATACTTTTAATTTGATCTTATAGTTACTTCACTTCTTCATGAGCACTTCTAGGCGTACTTGTAGCCCAAGCTGGGGATTTTACAAGTTTTAATATTCTGGTCTCTGCTTCGTGTATGGATCGCTTTCCACAGATTGACTCTTTAGTTGGTGAACCAGCTTTCCGACGCTTACTTCTACGCTCAGTAGCAAGTGTGACCCGGCTATACAACTCTATGCTGACCACAGAGTGTGAGGTCCGCATCTTTCTCGAACTCTTTGATTTTAGTTTCATGGCATTTGTCGATATGCTTCACTTCTCATGATTTGATCGAGAACCACCAACAAATGTAGGACAAAGGGATTACCGTGAGGTTTGGTGAAATACTCATCTGCAAGTTGTACTCCAGGTTTTCATGAGCATGCTAATCAAAAGCATCGATCTAGACCTGCCACCTTGGCATCAGATTATGGTGCTTGAGACGTTACGGGTATGGATTTCCTCTTTCATCTTCTGGTGTAGCTAAAATTCAGTAATATCAAGCGCTTCTTTCAGTTTCTTGCTATGGTGTTATTTTCCAGAGAAATTACTCCGTGCATGAGGTGACAGTTCGGATCTTAAGAAAGAAATGATTTCAGGGACTATGCGTGGAGGCGAGAATGTTATGCCTTCTTTTCAAAACTTTTGACATGTAAGATTCGTGGAACTGTCATCACATTCGTTTTCTTAATTGTTGTTTCTGTGTCTATCAGAGCAATCCTTACCTTCGTTATTTTTTACTGTTACTATGTTGATACTATTTGGGATGATTTGTCAGCTTAATATGGTTGAATAGCTTCTAATTGATCAATCTTAATAGTTACAATTAGCAAAAGGTGGGACTGAATGTTATGGCTTTCAGGAGGCGCAACAATACAGATATGGTGGCAAGTATAGTGCATACTCTGGCGAGAGTCGTGACAAGGATAGAGGTTAGATTGTAACTGCTTCTTATCGTAGTTCTATATCTGGCCCTTTTACTTCTGCAGAGAGTATTATTTTTCCTTGTTAGTTGCCTCATGTAAACTATCTGCTCATTCATCATAATTGTCCAGTTGCTTGATGGCAGTGAAGAGACACTGGTAGCTGTTGCAGGGATGTTCCATTGCAAGTCCAAAGGTGAGGTCACTCAAAACATCTCTCGTTTGTTTTGAAGGAGTGGCTTAGAGTTGTAGACCTTGGGTCTTTGCGCCTGTAGACTTTTCAACACATTAGTGTGCCACGTATCCCTAAGTAATCTATTTCCAACTTATGTTCATGAAGAATTTTGCGGGGTTAAAGGTTTTATGTGTAAGACCCGAGGTGTTACTTATATTTCCATTTTTCCAAATATCAGGTATAGAGTGGACACCTGAGGGAGATCCAAGCGGAATGGGAGCAATGATCGCAAGTGAGGCGCAGGCTATCACATTAGCTGCAGAGGGTTTGCTGGGAGTCATCTTTACTGTAGCGACATTAACTGATGAAGCAGTGGGTTTGGAAGAGGTCAGAGGCCCTACGATTTGCCTATCGTTGGTCTGTGTAGAATGTTTGTTGCACCAGTATTCTCCTTATATAGTCCCTGGATTTTGAAGCTTATCCGTGAGCTTTATGGTTCAGATTCCATCGTTCATGGGCACATTTTACTTCCATGATTGACTTTCTACTATGCTGAACATGTATGATGGTCTATCAATATTTTTTACAGCTGGTAGACTCTGCTTCCGTTCAAATGCCCAACCCGGAAGCATCTATGAAGGACAACTCCAAAATTATGGTTCCAGTATGTACGGCCTTGGTGAATGCTGTTTGGCGACCGCTACTCGAAGCTTTTACTTTCATTTTGACGAGGTGATATACCTGTCTTCTTTTCGATGCAGATCTTCACAAGAGTCGGTGTAGACTCTGTAGTGTCCTAGTGTTGTGTCTGCTCAATGACGACAATGTGGTCTCCACTATCTTGGCAGACCTTAGTATTCGTCTGCAATCGGAGGAACTCAACATTTTGGTTGTTGTCAAGGATTGTTTAATTGTAAAGCTTTTCTGACATTATTTGGTTGTTCTAGGACACAAGGCGAGGTGATAGTATCTGAAATCTTCAAGGGATATCAAGCCTTTACAAAGGTATCACATTCTAAATTACTCTGTTGTCGACACTGACATTCTGAATCCTGCTACGCTTGCAATTTAATCTTTGTCGGATACGTCTGCTGAGCGAAAGATAACCATGTATCTAGATTTTCCTGAAGACATAAACTGCATTTTGACAGAAGGAAAGGCGAAGGTTGGATGCGTCACGTCAAGCTGCAATGCTCTGTGACTTTTTCCAGATAGTAGTAGTGTTATAATTTTCATTTTTGGTGGTGATTGTTGTAGGCCTGCGGTGTCCTCTACGCGATTGAGCCACGCGATTCTTTTCTTGCGTCACTCTGCAGATTTACATTTGCATCTCAAAATGACCCCAACAGATCATGGTTCAGTCCTAATAATTCCTTTACTCAATTTATGTCGATTCCAGTCGCAAATAGTTGACGAAGTATCAATACTACATTTTGGAAGGCGAACATTGTGCGGAGTCGAATTTCTGTCCAAGTCTTTTAGCAATCACCAAGTGAGCAATACTAAAATGGCAGATCTTCTTGCATACAGGGGTGGTACAGCATCTTCAGGTGGTAAAAGGCCTGATATGATTGACCAACGGGAACCAGTTGTTCTCAGCTACAAAAATATCCAGGCAATGAGGACTCTCTTCAACATTTCACACCAGTTGAATTTGGTGTTGGGTCCGACCTCTTGGATACTGGTTTGTACCCTTGCTTCTGCTCTATTAGTCTTGTTTCTTTCTGGACTTTCTTCACCCTACCGTACTCGATGTAGTGTACCGGTTTAGTAGTAATTGCAGTAACTACCTATTATCGTCCTTTAGGACTTGTAATCAGTTGTAGGAGCCAATTCACAATGTCTTGTTCCAGGATGGCAATTTTTGTATATGGGGGTATGACATCATTGGGCTCGTGTGCGTTTGACCAATTTTTATCTAAATTCAGAGATATATGTGGCGAGTGAATGATATTCTATTAGAAGTGCCCCAATGATTTGCAGTTTGTTGTAAGGGATTGCAGACTTCTCTTTGGCAACTGCAGTTGTTACTCATATGTTACGATATAGCTCTCAAGCATGTTCGGATTGTATCCGTTGGTTGGTATGCTTAGGTATTGGAAACACTGGAAGTGCTGGATATGGTGATGCATTCTGCTCATTCCCTCAGTCAGGTACGTACGATATCAAGATAAAAAGATAGAGTAATGTACATTAAGTGTATTTGCGATATGCAGTGATGCTTATCCTTTCCCTTGTTTTCTGTGTGACCATGTGAGAGCTAGTAGTCTCTGTTAATGTAGTTAAGGGCTCTGTGGCTGACTTCTATTTCTCATCAACTTGCAAGAATATGGGATTTCGAAAGATATCCTCTTTTCACGTAAACAACTGGAGTATTAAAATATGGTGGTCCAGACTATATCCTTACTGCATCCTACGCTTACTGCATCCTTCATCGTGGGGTATATAGTCTGTAACACAATTGCATGAATGCTGTATGAAACGGTCATGACTTAATTTAGATTGTCTCACATTATAGTAAATTGGAGGGTTGTTGATCCATTTTCTCTGTTTCCAGGATGGTGTAGGCAATGCTGCTCGTGTCCGGGAACCGAGCAATGAGCTTAGCATCTTAGCTGTATATGATGCTCAGGTACGTCATGTGCTTCTGAAATCTTACTTGCTGATAGTGGTCATCTCTCGATTCTGATAGTTTCTAGAACTGATTTATGTCAAAAACAAACCAGTTCTACTTATTATGAGTTTCTCTATTAGTATCTCCTTTTAATCCTGAAGAGTTGGTTCTTACTCGTCTAAATTACCGAAATCTCCTGAATAATATCAACTGACATAGTTTTGTACTTGCTTGTGAGTAAAAGAGTACAACGTCGATTATGATGGTCCATAAGCTTTGAATTGAACTATTAATGCGCTGCAAATAATAGGCTGTGGAGCTTTGTAAGTTAGCTCAGCATATGTGAAGAATGTGTACGCTTCCTTGTACCTTACAATAATTGTCTGCCAAGGAACTACATGTATCTGGTTGTCATGTGGTGTGCACTACGTTTGAGCTCCATTTCTTCCTTGTTGTCCTTGTCCTCATTGTTGAAACGTTGTATCTTCCAATTATATCTGATTTTATGTGTGCAGATGTTTGAAAGTACCGGAAAGATGAGTATCCCTGCACTCTCTTTCTTCCTTACTGCTCTGCGCCAGGTGTCCAACACGTTCGTGAGCGGACTTGCTAGCACTTTCTCCACCGTCAGTAGCAGTGCAACAAACAACGTGACCGGCCAATCTGCACTGAAAATGTGGGCTGTGGAGCGCATGCTGAGTACTCTTATGTTCAATGTGCATCGTGAGGCATCTCTACAATCCTGCAATTATTGCCATGTTCTCATTTTCAGTCATCTCTGTAGTCTCTAGTCGTATCTATCTGCATGTTCGGCAGGCACTTGGAACTGCCCAATTTAATATCTTCATTTTCCACTTTGCAACAGGTTTGGAGCTTGTGTGGGATCAGGTTACAGACCATTTTTTGGAGGTAAGGAGAAGTATAATCCTTAAGCTCATGAATGTCCGGCTTCTTCAACTTTTTAAATTCCAACCCACTTGTATGAGGCCCTTGAGCCCTTTATGAGTAAAATCCGAGGTTCTTTAAATGCTGATTTAATGAATGGAGTGCATGCGTTTCAGCTGGCAGAGCATGAAAGCCAACAGGTGCGTACTGCTGCACTTGATGCCTTGGATCGAGCAATCTGTGGAACTTTGGCAAGTCCACAGTTCCAGGAGACTGTTGTTAGACTTGGAGCAGGTAAAGACTCTATTGACGAAGGCGATAGTGGTTCACCACACGTAGAAGTTAGTGACACGAAGGTTAACGGCAATGGCGCTTCAGCTTCAGCAAGCAAGCAGGAGAACATCCCAATCGAGTGTACATTGCTACAGCCACTCAGCACTCTGTATAATCTTGGGCGCATCACAGATGTCCGTGCTGGAGCCCTCAGAATCCTATTGCATGTCCTGGAGGTGAGTCCCACCGGTAGGTGCACAGGAATATTTAAGCTTAAGGTCGTGGTTATGACCGTACTTTGTCAAATTTCTCCGTTAGTTATGGCTGTACTTTCTGCATGGCTATGGGGGTCTATATGTGCAAGTGCAATTGTTACCACACGATCCTGATTATTTCAACCCATTCATAGATTAACAGTGAACATGTTTATAAGTATTCATGCATAGTTATGTAGAACTTTCTTAGTTGGGGGAGTTGGTTAGTAATCTGAACTTGCGTTTGGGTGCAGGGACATGCTGAAAAGTTGGATCAGAGTTTGCCAAGTATTTTAGAGCTACTCAGGTAATTTGAGACAAGGGCATGGTTCTCCTGCCGCAACAATATGTTTCCCATAAAAAAAAATTCTTTATGAGTTTTGCTTATGCTCTATTAGAATTTGATTACAACGATTACAGACTGGCGTGATTACCAGACCTTCGTTTGCTGATCTTAAGGGGGGTAACCCTCTGCTCATGCAACAGTAGCATCAGAGTAAATATATCTCTGACAGCCTCCCGTCTCTTGCAGACAAGTTGCCAATGCTTCAGAGAAAGATCTTATTCCCTTGGGTTTTCAGGTGAGCTCATACTAGATTCTTAGTGAGATCTTATCAGAAGATATCAACTCGTGTTTTGAACTGTATCAAAAAGTCGTTACTAAGATCAGTTCTCTCAATATCTTATGCAGAACCTTCGAGTTATCATGAATGACGGGCTGTTTTCAATACCAGCACATGCTTTGGGACTGTAAGATTGCTTTATCAGCTCAAATTTGAGATTATCTCAAGTGTAGACATTGGATAAATATCAAATTGTCATCCGAAGTCATGGAGCCACATGCCTGTTTAGCTTTGTCGAGACATGTCTGAGCCTCGTATGATCTTTTTATGCCTCAATTATTCCTCAAAACTGCTCCATCATCATCATCATCATCTTTGAACGCATATAGACCGGATTGCCTCACTGAAGGGGGGAATCCAAATTGACTAAATCATCAATCTTCTCTTTCCTGAACAACTTCGGTGAATTTAGATCATATTTTGATCTGCTTTGAGTTGGATACTTTTAATTATACCCTAATGTTAAAAATAACAGCTTTTTGAACTATTGAATTCAAAAAGGGCCTCACTTTTGTACGACTTGCAGGTGTATTGAAGTTGCTGGAGCTTATGTAGTACAAAAGAAGGATATGAACATAAGCCTGACATCAATTGGAGCCCTGTGGACATCGGCTGATTTCTTCGCAAGAGGGGTCAATCATGATTTTTGCAAAGCACAGGGACTCAGTACGTTAATTTCGCTTTCTAGAAATCTGCCCCAGCAAGAGTATTTTGTTTCATACACTGATGAAATAGGGCAGCTCCAGGATTTGAGCCTCATATTATTCTTATCTGACATTCATAATGCTCACGCTTGCAGGACGAATGAGCGGTCACTTTTCACCAGCTAGTGTATCTGGCACCTTGGACACTGGGAGGCCCGACCTTGAAAATGAGGATAATAATGAAGCGTCTGTGGCGGCATCGGACAAAAGGCTAGACGTAGATAATGATGCACTTTTGCTGGCTGTTTATGGCGTCATTCAAGGATTTGTCACTGATGAGAGACCTGAGGTAAGGGATCACATTTTAGTCTCAAAATCATAATGATTTGACCTTTGTTTGAGTACTATGCATGCAGTTCAATACAACTAAGCATCAGTAGGAGTTATTAGATTTGTTACATGTCTTTCTTGTTATTTCGTTTTGCTATTACAATATGTCGCTTTTCTAATTGTCGTTGTGCTGCCATGTGTATTTATGTTTCAGATCCGTCATTCTGCTATTCGTACCCTCTTTCAGTCTATAAGCAGCCATGGACATCATCTTTCACCGGCCATGTGGGAGCACTGTTTAGGGGTCCTGGTGTTTCCAATGGTTGACACTGTGCGAACACTGGTGAGTATTCATATCTATTATTTTCTGCTAAGGATTATTGGTTAATGATCAAACAAATCGGAAAGACAAGTTAGCGCACATTGCTCTAGGTATTTGTCGTTCATGCAAATAGGTAGTTGTTTAACATCAGTATCCGGGTTTTTCTCTAGGCATCAACTTCATCTCAAGACGAATGGCATGGAAAGGAGCTTGGAACAGAAGGTGGCAAGGCTGTTCACATGCTTGTTCATCACAGGTGATATGTCTGCTGCACGTCTTTTATGATCAACTTCGCTAACTTGTGTTCTGTCAAGTTTATTCTTACAAGTGAATGGATGATCCATACGGACAATTGAGAGGCAACTTAGTATGTCCTTACATCACCTTATCTGTGTTAGGTCTGTCACAACCTTATACCAACGCCATTGACATCATACTCTCCTTGATTTACAGCCGGAACACTGCTCAGAAGCAATGGGACGAAACGTTGGTCTTGATGCTTGGTGGCACAAGCCGTCTTTTTAAGACATACTTCAAAGTTTTCCAGACTCTAAGTGATTTTAAGAATCGTAAGTGCTTCTTCGAAGAGACAGCACCCTTGTCTCTCTTGCTCCTGCTATTGTCTACCTCCATTTCAAGTGACTTTCTTTTCTTGGAGTGTATCATATCAGTGTCTAGTCAAACTCAATTGAGGTGATCTTCTTCTGCATGCAGGATGGGCAATATTTCTTGCATTCATTGGGGAGAGCATTGTGAGTGGAAGCAAGGAGGTGTCTTTGGCAGCCATTACATCCCTCAACCCTCTCCTCATTTCTCATGCTGCTAAGGTATAAATTCTTAGTGGTGGTACCTTTACTTTGGATTTTCTAATTGTGCTCTTCTCGCTATGCCTGAGACAGTGATGTAAGCTTTGGAGCACTTCTGTTGCTTTGTAAAATGATAACAGAAATGCTCCATGAAGTAGAAAAAAAGCTACACATGTGATGAGATCAGAAGAACGTCAGTTGTTCACAACAATTCATGTCTTCCTATTGTCGATGCAATAGACAGTAGAGCCATTCGAATGTAAGTATACTTTCGTTTGATTTTCTTTATATTTATGATTCAGGATAACTTGCCACCTCCCTACTTTGAGGCTGCATTTTCAATGTATGAATCAATAGTACCAAGAGTTGTTCAACCCGACAGCCGGGTGGTTCCCAAGGCTCAAAAGGAGCTACTTCAAAGCCTGTGTACGTTACCACACTGGAAACTCATTGCTTTATCAATACACAACTTTCAATGAGAAAACTTTGGTGAAAGTGCAGGTAATGTCTTGTTACTCTCCTGATTAGTTAAACTGTGTTGCTGGCTGCAGGTGATTTTTACTGCAACGGGCATATGTTATTCTCAACAAGTTGCTACTTGCGGTTGCTAGTTCTGGTGGACTTATTTGTTTGGATCCCAGCGCCTCCAGGAGACTTGGCACCAATAAGTCAGGTAAGATAGTAAACTCCATAGGTGCTGTTTTCTACTTCACGTTGTTGCTGATATTAAGACTATCTTCTTTTTGTTCGCAGGTTCAGCAGACGGTGCTCGCTATTTTACCCCTCGTAAAGCCTGCGAACGACTATCTTTCTCCATTATGGCTTACTTTTATCTATCAAATTCTGTCATACTTACCAGAAGGGAACCACTCGAATGCTGTGCTGGCTCAACAAGTGGAGTACTTAAATATGGAGGACAGTAATAGAAGCTTGTTCAAGTTTCTCAGCTCAAAAGCAAATGGACGTTCCTCTGTTTCAAAATCGACCGATCAGCAAGGGCTTGGCAGTAACGGATCCTCAACTCGTCAGATTGCTGCTGCTGCTGCTCCTGAGAGGTCCTCTCAGGCGCTCTCTATGACATTCTCGGAGAAGTTGATCAAGATTGTGCTCGAGTTGCATCAGGCTTGTCCGCCAACTGCTGCAGCAACTGGTATACCTGACATTGTGGCTGCCTTTGGAAGGTATACTAAGTCTTTGACTCTTTTTCTTGGCGTGGGAATCCTTGTCTTTACATTCTTCCTGATCATCGAAGCTTTTGTACATGTTGTTTTTGCCAGGTGCATGGCTACTCGACGGGATAGCCCAAAGGAGAAGCTATGGAAAACAGCAGTGAACGCCTTCACATCTGTGCTTAAAAGTGCGTTGATCTGCGACACTGCGGATAGCGATTATGTTGCGCCACATAATCTTGTTGCTAGCGGAACTATCAGATCAAGGTTTTGGAAGGAAGTTGCAGATGTATATGACAAATTCATGGTGGGAGCCTGTGGACGAGCCATTTCTCTACCAGCTGGTGTAACAATTGAACCAGAAGTACTGGATGCTGATGAGCAATTAGAGACTATGGTGCTCTGCTTTCTAACGGATGAGCTCTTGATGTGTTGTCAAGATGCACCTCGTGAGGTACGAACTCTATTGACTTGTAAATCATGTTTTTGAATCACTCTATCATGATGCCTTTCATGCCGTGCAAGTTCATGTGGCTCATACTACAGTTGTCCATGTGGGTCACGTTTATTCGATTAGTGTCAAGTCTCGATAATCTCCAGTGTTGGAACTATTTATGCTGAGCGAAGCCTTTCTGTGATGTAAACTCGTTTTTTTTAAAAGTGTTTCTCGCTCACCAGCTTGTCACATTCCGGTCTAGAACGAAATGGTCTGGTTGAATAGGCATATGCACTAGCAAGGTCGCCTTTAGAGTCAGGCAACTTCGTTAAGTCATGCAGTGATTGCACTGATTGCGTGTGCTTTGTTTGTTGAGCAGGTTCTGCATCATTTAGTGGGAGTTATCGATCAGTGTGCAGCACGGACCTCGGCGTTGCCACTATCGAGTGTTATTCTTCTTCCCGCTCATTGCGGACGATTCTCGTTGGCTTGTCTGCAGAAGCTCTTTGATCTCTGCAGGTGAGTTTCTTCTTCTTCTCAAGTCTGCTGCTGTAGTTGAAGCATTCTATACGAACTTGCAATGTTTTTCAGAGTTGATCGTAGATCCAGGATGAAGCTGTTCCGTTTCTTACTACCGCTTGGCAAGCACGTTAGGGCTCTATGGACTATGCTGTCTTCGAGTAGTATCCCCTGGTTTTTATTATCAAGGTTGACCCTATGGTTCTTGCTATTATGGCAGTTGTGAGCCTCACTTAACAGGTGAATCCTCAAAGGTGATCGTTAGTCAAATTGCTGGACCCATCTTGATGGCCCGGTGCAGGGCTATTCTCCATCATTTTGCAGAAATTGAGAAAGAAGTCGGTACGTTTCAATTTTCAGTCTGCAACTAAAGAGATAACAAGTGGGCATGGGCATCCAAATTCTTGTAAACCATGCTTGATTTGATTATCGTCTTGTTTTTGAGTGACTTGCTTTCTAATATCTTCTAGAGTTTGTCGTATTGACACACCCTTATTGATCATACTTTTACTTAAAACCTGGTGGAGGCCATCTTTCTCGAATTGGCTCCTACACAGAACAGGATTGAGTGGTAACAATTTGCTTGATTCTGCAGGAAACGGCACGCATCCACAGATCATATTGGACGAAGTTTCATTTGTTCTTCGGGGGCTAGGCAAGCTAGTGTTGCATCCTCTTACTGCAATGCACATCAATCTTCCACTACGCAGGAGCGAGAGCAGAGCCGAGCTAAACTTGCACGAACAAGAATCAAGAACGAGTTCGAGCTCATTCCAGAATGTAAAGTTGCAAGCGATTCTGAGCTCTGAACGAGCCCACTTATTTCTTCTTTACAGAAACATGTGCGAGCTTTTAGCAACAAGGTAAACCCCTTCTCCATTGCGCAGTCTTTTATCAATCACTCTGGTTTATACTAACATACGGAATGTGGATGGCAGGGTACTGGAAGTGAGAGAACTCCTTCGAGCACTGCTCATGCTCGTTGGTACAGAGCTGGGCTTGTAGTTGGTTAGTTGGCTTATAGACTTCATTATTGCACCTGCTACTGTGCACACTGTACTGTAGAGTAGTGGACCTGTCAGCCTTCCTTCCTTGTTGATGCTGTAGCATATACGTTGAATGGTCACTGATTATTTTCTCTTCAAGAATAAGCTTCTTCAAAATTGGTTAAGATTATTATTCTCAGGCTGAAGCGACAATGCGTGCATAGTAATCACGCGAATGAATTTTGTTGGACTAATTTCGTTGAAATGAAGTGCCTTGAGTTTGCAACGAGTTGGCGTGGCGATTTGTTGGACTCGAGTCCTCATGTAAAAATATTCCTTAAGTTCTTGTTAAACTGAGCATCAAGTTATCTTTTCTAAGAACTTTAAGTCATCTCTTTGCACAGCCTTGCTACTGTTATGTTACTTTTAAGCTGAATTTTCTATTATTTGATATTCGATGACTAATTTTACAATTATCTTTTACTTTCATCTTTGTGTTTATTCCTTTGTGTCTCCCCAAATATATATAACCCCAATTATATATTAGATCACTTGTTGTGTTCATTGTTCATGTTGTAATTTCTTATTTTACTTCATCTGAATATACTTTATAGAGTTTAGCATAGAAATAGATATTGGTGCAATATGCCACCATTGCTAGTAAACAATAACGAAGTAGAAATTATGGACGGAGACATTACTCATACAACCAATACGAATGAGATTGTATCGATAACTCCAAATCTTCAAGACTTAGAAATTGTAACTAGTAATGATATGAATGGAGGTTTGGAAAGTGATGAAGCTTTACAAAATCATGAAGAGAAAGAAGCCCTAGAAAATAATCAAGTTGTTGACAATAGTCAAGTTTTAGAACCTCCGGAAGCTCAGGAAAATATTGAAGCTTCTAAGGAAAACACTAGAAGGTTCAGACTAAACCCCGATGCAAAAGTATACACTCCTCCTCCTAGATCAATAAGTTGGGAAGTTGGTGAATCTTCTTCACCAATTCATCAAGAAGTTGTTGAAACTTCCTTTTACCTACAACAAGGATTCTGGTATCCAAATCTAGCAATCCCCTATTGGATTCAAACACCTCCATATACCCTACCTCATCTATGGTATCCACAAGCATCTCTTCAATTTCCGAACTCATACCCGGAAGGTTTTGATCAAAATCATGTACAAGGTGTCCCTTTGAATTTGGGGAAAGAACATGAATCACGAGCTATTTTAGTCAACGGTGTCGCTTTGAATTTGGGGAAAGAACATGAATCACGAGCTATTTTAGTCAACGGTGTCCCTTTGAATTTGGGGAAAGAACATGAATCACGAGCTATTTTAGTCAACGGCATACCTCCTTCCATGACGGATGAGGAGATTAAACTTGAAATGAAAAAGTGGGGTGATGTTCGTTCCGTAAAAAGAGTTGTTAATTACCCATATTTTGTTATTGTCAATTATTATGATATTCGGCATGCTAAAGAAGCACTCACCGACATACAAGCTCTACATTTGTACAAACAACCACAACCACATCATAAGGGCAAAAATAAGATCGATGAGGAGCAAAAATTAACTAGTGAGCCTGATTTGCAGTCTGAACATAGCGAAGCACCATCTGATTTATGTGGTAACATCAATACGAAGGGCCTTGTTGGTGGCAAAGTTACGTGGGCTATATATATACAACCTCCTTTAGACGGTCCTGACGATATGAATCAAGGTACACTTGTGGTTTTCAACTTGGATGCTCATACGGACATGCGGTGTTTGGACGCAGTATTTCGAGGATATGGAAGCCGGGAACATCCTACAGTCAAAGAATGGCGTGAAACACCTGGTAAAAAACAACACAGATTTGTAGAGTTTTATGATGTACGTGATGCTCAGCGAGCAATGCATTTGTTGCAAGGAACAGATGTTAAAGGGAAAAAACTCAAGATTGAATATAGTCGCCCGGGAGGTCAAATATACAAATATAATGATACACCTCAACAACAACAACAACAACAAAATCTGCAATCAATCAATCCACTCAACCATCAATTCATGAGACCACAACAATATTTTGATCAAGCCAATTATGCAAATGAACACGAATTATTCGAGCGAGGTGTCGAATGAAGAACCAGGCCAGGTCCCGAATGAAGAACCAGGCCAGGTCCCGAATGAAGAACCAAGCCAGGTTCCGAATGAAGACGCAAGCGAGGTGCCGAATACAGAAGCCAGCGAGGTTCCGAATACAGAAGCCAGCGAGGTGCCGAATACAGAAGCCAGCGAGGTGCCGAATACAGAAGCCAGCGAAATCCCGAATGAAGGAGCTTAAATCCATGGTTTAAATTCTGTTGTAGGGAAAGAACACTTAAAAGGGGCCTTCATCTCTAGAGCTTATTTCATATATTCATTCGATAAGATTCGTGTGATATTATACTAGTGATACATGGGATATTATACATGGGATCTTCATACATCACAATAAAAATGAAATTAAGCAGCAGCTACTTAATGTCAAAAGCATTCAAAATAAATGATGATTCGGAGTCTGAAATGTATCATTGGCATGGTTTTTAGAACAATGTGCTGAAATATAACAGATTTCGTTCCAGGCCAAATATGTTTTATGTTTTTCTTAAGTACAAAATGACTGCTGTAGAGTCAATAGCTCCCCCTCCTGGCCTATAAACAATGACATATAAACAAATTAGAGAATAATACTACTCCTGTTAGTATGAAGAAAAGTGGAGTCTCATTCTTCATTCTGAGCTGTGGCATGCTTCACAGACCACACCCCATCGCCTGTCCTGTTCACTTCTGACTTGTATGCCTCTTCCTTCTTCCCCCTCTTCGTCTTCAGGAGTAGATAGAATTTCGCAGATTCATCCTCAAGCTGCAAAACACATTTCAAAACTCTCCTCGGTTAGATTAGTAGTAAAGCAGATACTGAACTGCATCAGAAATAGATACATTCGAAATCCAAACGAAGAACGTGTGTATGCTGTGTGTTTTACATGTTGGATGGAGGAAGAGTCCACAGCATTTGACTCTTTCCTTCATCCCATCAACTTCATTCAGATGTAAAGCAACAGAAACAGCGGCAAAAATCACAATTAACCGAGTTCCAAAACTGGAAAACCTTAGATCTCTGTTCACATATTGAATCGCACAAATTTAACAGGAGCATGCAAAACGGTTTTTAGTTCGATTCATCATTGAAAACGAACATATATGAGAGGTATGCAAACAGTTTTATGTTGGTCTCGATCGAAGCTAACGCAGACAAACAAGAAATAGGTGTTGACTTTGTTAGGATCGAAGATTAATTTAAGATAAACGCAAGCAATAAGATAAGAATATGTTAGTGTAATTAGGCTTCGTACTTTCATATTGCAAAGCGTCAGATATCTACTTGATTGTAAAGAGCGAACGAGATTTTGCACAGAGAAACGAATTATGGATACTGTGACACGATTGATTTTACAGACCTCAGCTTCGGCAGACACGATTTCGCTAAGCTCAAAGGGAACGAGGGAGTTGGAGCCCCGGTTGAGCATGGTCAGGGTATGCTCTGCAGCCTCCTGCACGACAGGGTCGCTGGGAGGCACATTCTGCTTTTTCGGTCCACTGCCCCCGAGGACTTTGCTATGGGATTCTCCTACAACGTAAAAGACATACGTACGGCTCAGAGAAATCGCAACATGCTTTTGTGTGTAATAAACAACATCAGAAGCAGCTTGATTGATTGATTGCCACTGTTGGCTTCAGCAGTGCATGAAGACGACAGTGGAAAACGAGTACGGGGTATGTTAGCGTGTGTATCAACCTTTCTTAGCACCCATGTCAGCGGAGGTTAACCCACCGTCTTCTTTGGGCTTGAATTCCTCGAGCTTCTTGGGACCGCCGCCGGGCTTGGCCCACACCTTGGCCTCGTAGTGCTTGGGCTGACTCTTCTCCTCCACCTCCACCACCAGATGGTACATGATCCCTGCCACCACTTGCTTCTGGCACGACACCACCTTCTTGAAGTTCATCTTCTCCAGACTATTCTGTAAATTCCAACCCACAATACATCAAACCCCGAGTCAGTACCACCGACACACTCACCTCGCGATTCGCACCCAATTGCATGCTAATGAAAACCCGAGACCCTAGAATCCCATGATGTCCGGTACACGGCCCCTACAAAGACTTAATGCACCCTACAAAAAAAGCTTAGACCACCCAGCAACAGAAAACAAAGCCCCCACGAAAAAAGAAATGAAAAAACGAAAGAAAGCGTGAGGATCGAGGGAATTGAGCGCTGACCTGGCGATTGTTGTGCTCGGAGACGGCGAAATGGCCGATCTCATCGATCTCCAGGGAGTTTTCGTCCTTGAGATCGACATCCTTCTTGCCACCGAGCTTGCCTCCTCCACCCAACATCTTGTTGCTGTTGTTGTTGTTACAATTCTCTCCGAAAAAGCACAAGGCAGCGTACAAAGCTCCGCCGATAGCAATTGCGGTGAGCGTCAACTGGGTACCGTTGAAATGCATAATACTGCGAATGGGGGATTCGATCGGGGCTAAGTAAGCAGCGAGAGAGGGTGCCTCGTGTCGATCGGGAATGGAGTGCTCCGGAGCAAGACGACGACTCTCAGATGCTTTCGCCGTGTGAACAGGGTTCCCGGGATGCCACATGTCGCCCGTGGAGCCACGTGGACGGATGGGCGCATCCAAGGCGGGAGGGTAGAGTACTGCGCAGGGTTTCGTCCTCTGCAATCTTCGTTCCGGGTAGATTAATCTTGATGCTTTGTGGATCTTTGGACTCGAGATACATTGATACTTCTGGAATCTTGGAATCTTGGGAATGTTCCTATTCAGTGGATTAGTCTTTTAGAGTTTGTGGATTTTGGGTTTAGGGGAATCTCCAGCGTTGATGGGCTACAATGGGAATCTCCAGCGTGGATGGAATCTTTTTTCTTTGGAGTTTGTGTTTGTGTGTGTCTTGGGAGTTGGGATTTTTCTTATCAGAAGTTTTGTCAATGATTTGTGAGGTGTACAAAAGCTTTGATTTGCCTATTGTCTTCTTCAGTACGCATCAGTAAATTAGATTATTGGGCAATCATTTTTATTATTTTAGGATTATTATTTAAAGTGATTGGTGTTGATGTAATTTGCATGTTCTTTCATGTAGAAGAAATAGTAAAAGTGGCTTGAAAGGGCTTAGGTTTTTCACTTCCAACTTTTCATATTTATTTTCTTTTGAAACATCTAAGGTGATCAAGGACGAGTCACGCACAGTGCAACAGATACTTTTCCATTCAAAGTGAGTAGCTTATATACACACCTTGGGCAACCAACAGATCCTGATAAATAGGATCTGTGTCTATATCCAGTACTAATCATCTGCTCCTTGATACCCTATTGGCGGGTATTGGTTGGATATCGATATGCCAACACCCCCTTCGCTTAGCTAAACCCTAAGCGTATTTTCCAATGGCGGCAGTTTGTATATCATGCCGACTGTTTTTATTCTTCTTCTCCAAAAATTTAGGGATGTTGTCTTCTTCTTGTGGCCATGGTTTGTAGAGTTGTCCTGTAGCAACGCAGCTTCCAATGCTTCCGAAGCTTCCTCAAATGCAAAGCTCATTGATTACACCGATGACATTCCTGAGCGCTACCGCTATCGGGGGCGATTGGAGGATGAACCACCTAGGGAGCACCTTGTCCCTGTTTTGCCTGACAGCTTAGTTGAAGAAGAACTGTGGCCTCTACTCGCGCGATCTTCTACAATATTGCTTCAGTTTCATAGCTTGAAGAAGCCTTGATCACTGTAATCAGTGGCTGATATGGAGAATAGAGAGCAGAGTAGTTTGCTTGAGTTTCTAAATTCATCACTGGAGTTCCCGGTTTCACTAGGGTGCTCCTCAACGTGAATAAAACTGCATTGATCTATCAGCTTTCTCTTACTTCTCTAGCTTCTGTTGAGACGGAACCTAATTGATTGCGTAGTCTCTCGAAGTTGACTTTCCCTAGGGCTTTCGTTAGAATGTCAGCCACTTGCTCAGATGTCGGCACGAATTCTAAATTTATTTCATTTCTAAGGATTTTCTCACGGATAAAATGGTGGCGTACCTCAATATGCTTTGTTCTTGCATGGTACAGTGGATTATGAGAAAGATTCAGACTCCCCTGGTTGTCTCCAGAAATCGTTGTGGATGATTGCAGGATTTGAGCATGAAGTTCGCCTAGAAGTCTCCACAACCAAATGGCTTCTTTGGCGCCTTCTGTAACCGCCATGTACTCGGATTCAGTCTAGGAGAGTGCGGCGGTGGGCTGCCTACGAGAGTTCCATGTGATGGGAGTTTTCCCAAGGAAGAAGATGAATCTTGTGGTGGACCTTCTGTCGTATGCATCAGACGCCCAGTCAACATCAGTGAACCCGAATAAGTTAGTTCCTCCACCTTTTTGGTAGTGAAGAGCAAGGTCGGAGGTGCCTCGTAAGTAATGGTAAATTTGCTTCACCGCTTGTGCGTAGGGCTCCTGAGGATTCGACATGAATCTCTTCACGACGCTTACTGCATAAGAGATGTCAATTCTTGTGTGGGTTAGAAATATAAGTTTACCCACCATTCTCTGATAGCGAGTACGGTCAGATGGTGGAGCTTGCATGCATGTCCGGGAGTAGCTTCAATTTCTTAGCCATGAGGATGGCTACTCCTTTGCAGGTATGAAGGCCGAACTCCTGAAGAATCTCCTTCACATACTGGCGTAGGGTAACTTGAATACCAGTGGGCTGGAAGATGAATTCTAGACCTAACGAGTATGAAAGCAGTCTCATGTTAGTCATTTCGAATCGGTGTTGGATCTTTGATCTGAGAAGAGCAAGTTGAATGGTGTTGTTGCCGGTCAAGTAGACGTCGTCTACGTAGAGTAGCAGTAAGGAGAGCAGTCCATTTTCTTCATGGAAGTATAAGTTGTGATCTGCTGTAGACTTCCTCAATCATTTGTTGATAAGAAAACCATCCACCTTGTTGTACCATGCTCATGGAGCCTGTTTTGAATCATACAGTGCCTTGTTTAGTTTGCAGACATGAGTAGAAGGTGAGAAAGCAAAACCAGGGGGTGGTGAGACATAAATGTCTTCTTCAATGTCACCATGAAAAAATGTTGTTTTTACATCGAGATGGATGATGGGCCAACCATGGTGTCCCGCCAGAGCTACAACACTCCTAAGAGTGTTCCACTTGACAACAAGAGCGAACGTCTCGGTATAATCTTGGCCTTGTTGTTGTTGAAATCCCCTTGCAACGAGCCTCGCATTGAGTTTAGCTGGGGATCCATCTCCATTGTTCTTGACACGGAATACCCATTTTCTAGATATGGCATGGCGATTAGGTGGCAAAGGAACAAGATCCCAAGTTCCGTTCTTGTGAATGGATGTAAGCTCGTCTTCCATTGCGGATTTCCACCTTGGATGTTGGAGAGTTGCTTCAACAGAAGAAGGAAGACTCAGAGAAGGCATGAATTCGGTCAGATGCAGGTGATAGTCATCATAAGTTGACGGTGGTTTCGAGATTCGACCACTCCGAGTAGCAAGCATAAATCCAGGGTTTGCTTGGGGCATGGAAACATCTGGGCTTAGAATGGAGCTGTGTCGGCGCTGATAAGTATGAGTTGGAATTTGTGCTCGATGAGATTCGTCCGGTTGAATCTGCAGCTCGACCGAGAGGTCAGTTACATGCACAGATTGTGAACTAGCACTGAGCCAAGTGAGCAGCGAGGGCTGCTAGGCGATGTCAAGCGAGAGACTAATGGAGTTTAAAGAATTTCTGCTCCACGGTAAAGCGAGACAAGGCTTTGAAATCTTGGACCTGTGTTGATAGATTCTTGAGCTAAGAAGAGGTCGATAGTGGTCATGATTGCTTCCTCGATCAATACTTGGAGTACCAGCTCCGACTTCTTTAGAAAGGTTGCTGGAAGAGCCAGTGTACATAGAAGTTTTAATATTGTCAGTTGAAGTATCAATGGGAGTAGATTGACTGAGAGTCACTTGGTCGAGTTGGAACAGCTCCGTCCAATCGGTTGGAGTAGGAGGTGGCAAACGAGATGTGTTTGGAAGTGTGCAGGGAAAAAAAGATTCGTCAAAGCGAATGTCCTTCGAAATAACAATCTTCTTGGAGGGCCGGTGATAGTTTCTGAAACCACTTGAAGTTAAATCATACCGGACAAATATGCACTCATAAGCTCTAGGAGCCCATTTCTTGCGTGCAAGTGAGGTGGTTAATATGTAGCTCTTGCAGCCAAAAGTGCGAAGATGAGCTACGCTGGGAACTTTGCCGGTCATGCGCTCATAAGAAGTAATTCCCTTGTTGGCTCTGGTGGAGGTGCGATTGGTGAAGTAGTTGGCTGTTGCCACTGCTTCTGTCCAAAGGTGAGCCGGAAGATTACTTGCATAAGCCATGCAGCGTGCTTTGTCCAGGAGAGTCTTGTCTTACGCTCGGCGACTCCGTTCTGATGCGGTGAATAACTTTGAGTGAGTTGACGTAGAATCCCGGAGTCAGAGCAGAATTTGATGAAGCCGCCTGAGATCTATTCACCGCCATTGTCAGAGCAAATTGCTTTGACTCCATGAGGTGTTTGATTCTCAATCATAGCTTTGAACTGACGGAATTTGTCAAGTGTTTCTGGTTTCTTTCTTAGAAAGAAAAGCCATGAAAACCTGCTAAAATCATCTGTTATGGTTAGGATGTAGTGGGATCCTTAGAGGGACTTTGTGAGCGGCCCACAGATGTCGCTATGGAGTAGCTCAAGAGGCCAGGTAGCACGTCTGGCGCCTGAGAAAGCGAGACCTCTGGCTGGTCGTGGAAGAAGAGCTCGAGGCTTGGTTGTACACACCTGCTTCCCTTTGCAGCAAGCATCACAAAGTGAGGAAGATGGAACCAGAGAGGGCATTCCTGTAACCTTTGCTGTAGACGCCATGAAGATCAGGACCTTGACGCTTGCATGACCAAAACGAGCATGCCACAACAACGTCAGCGATTCCTTCGAGGTGAGTATTTAAATACTCATTATTGATGGTCTTGGAGGTTGAAATTTGTAGAGTCCATTCTTTCCATTTATGCTTCCAGTGGTGATGATCTAGTGAGGCTTTGGAAGCGGAAAGTCTCGAAGTATCCAACAGTGATGAGATTCAAAAAGAACTTTAGGTTTGTTGGGTCCATCTGCTATAGATCCGACTGAGAGTAGGTTCTTTGTAATACCAGGCACGTACAGAACTTTATCAAATTGTATTGATCCAGAGGGAGTGGAAATATCCACTTTTCCTCTTCCTTCTACATTTAGGGTGTTACCCCCAGCTGTACTGATCTTGGATCGATAGGTGCCTTCTAGTTCGCTAATGAGGTGTTTGAGCTGTGTAACGTGCTTTGACGCTCCACTATCGACATACCAGTTGTTCATCTGACTAGGGTTATTCTTTTCGGCAAAGTGCAACTCTGAGAAGTTTTCTTCGAAAAACTCATCCTCACTACTATCGAAATTGTCCACCAAATTGACAGACGGATTTTCTTGTCTGCTTGCCACACGAGCCTTCAACAGCACATCTAGGTCCGGGCAGTTGCGAACCCAATGGTCTTTTGAGCCGCAATAGTGGCATTCTCCAGATCCGAACTTCTTGTTCTTCATACGGCTCCCATCATGGCCTGAAGAGGGCTTGCCGTTTGAACTCTGCCTTTTGCCTTTCACAAGCAGGGCTTCGTGATCATTTCTTCTGCTCCCTCTGTTCTCTCGGCCAGTATCCTCGTGAAACAGTATCACAGTCAGTTCATCGAACAAAGGTAAGGTAGATTGGTAAGTCACAGTATTTACTAAGCCTTCATAGCTTTCAGGGAGAGCTCCCAGAACATGCTCAACGATCTCTGGATCTCAGATTTGTTGACCCATGCAAGCAAACTCATTAATGAGTTCCTTGACTAGTTGGAGAAATGCAGGCATCGCCACTCCTTCCTCCATCTTGAGATTAGCGAGCTTCCTCCTCAGCAACACCTTCTTGGAGTTTGTATTCCGCCGGCGTACAGATTCTTCAAGACTTTCCAGCACTCCTTTGGATCTTTGATGTGTGAAAAGTAAGGAATTACATTATTTTTTACAAATAGCGCAATTGTTGTCAATGCCCCGTTCTTTAATGTCTGTAATGAATCGATCTCAGGTTGGGTGGTGGGAGCAATCGTTTCTGCTGGCGGATCGATGGTTCTCCATGTATCATCCCTGCATAACAGATTCCTAAGCTTAAAGCTCCAAACTGAATAATTCGGTACATCCTCAAGTTTGGAGGCCTCACTCACAGTGGTATTGCTAGATGCCATCTTTTTATGACTCTAACAGATCTATTGCCACTTGCTAGACTAATAGCTCGGTTCCTACTAAGAAAATCTGAAGCATGGACTAACAGCTCATCGATCCTGTGAACCTAGGCTCTGATACCATGAAGGTGATCAAGGACGAGTCACGCACACTGCAATACATATACTTTTCCATTCAAAATGAGTAGCTTATATACACCGTTGGAGCAACCCACAGATCCTGATAAATAGGATATGTGTCTATATCCGGTACTAATCATCTGCTCCTTGATACCTTGATGGTAGGTATTGGCTGGATATCGATATGCCAACAACATCTACTTAGGAAAGCTTCTCACGGGAAGTCAAGCCATTCATGACGCTGTGTGACGCCATATTTTTTTTTATGTGATTGGTCCATTTGAGATATTTAAAAAACAGGCCAATCACGCGCAAGGATCTTTGCCCTCGTCCGACCTCATGTGTGGCTTGAGTCAAAGCATCCCTTAGAGAGACTTTACATGATGGTTCAAGCCGTGTATGGGGCTGATGGAGATCGGAACAAAACTTCCTCTCATGTGATTCGTTTCATTTTTAAAGTTTAAAAAACAAACCAACCACATGAGAGGGATTATTTCCCCTTCTTCGACCGCATGTATGGCTTTACATGAGGAGTCAAGCCACCCTTAGAAGAGTGATTATCTTCAAAACATAACAACAATAAGGAGTATTCACACATTTGAGAACATGTGATCGAGTGGGAAAGCCTCCAACTTCCACTAAGCTTAAGTAACTCAAAAATTAAACTCATACTCATAGAAGTACAAATCCACTTTGAAGAGTAATCATACCAACTCACAAATCCATTCTTAACCCCAGAACGTCTGAGCCCATCACCGTGGATGCTAAGGAAGTTGGGAAGATGATCTTGGATGGAAAAAATGCTATCTATCATCCAGAGTATCAGATCCCAAATTCATTCATCAAACACTTTATGTCCACTTCGACAATCAAAAGTCAAATCCTCACCCTCACAACTTTTTCTTGGTCAAGATCGTGAAAATGAAAATGATTTGATTTCCTTGATCATGTGTAAAGTGCCTCTTATATCAGCAATTTGGAGCACGGAAGTGCTCTATCTAACTCAAAATTGTCCCAATCCATCACCTCAGCGTGCCAAGACTTGTGATCCCTCCAAAAACAGTTACCATGCATGTCCAACTCAAACTCTTACTTTATCCAAATGTATCTGTCCCTACAGCTTCCATTATTTGTGTAGTTACCATCAGAATCGGCAATTTGGTAAGGAATGGTGCTCAATGATAAGCATGGTGACCCATAAAAGGTAAAATCATGATTCAGGGCTAATATTAGCTTCACTTGTAGTGTACTTCCCTTTCTCTACTTTTCAAAGTGGTATTGCCACATTGACGTAGTGTACCTTGCTTGTAATCTTGTACACTTGGAAAGGGGCTCCGTGCTAAGTCCCTCTTCTCTCACTTCTTTGAGGTCTATTTGAATTTTGTTTTCTTGCGGTATGTTTGAGAGATCGTTTCGTTGTGGTCTTTTGGTAGTGGGGTTTGTTTGAATTTCTCTTTCAACATCCAAGTGACCATGGTGTTTTGGGAGCTCCAAACTCCAAAAACTGTGATTTTCTATAAAACTTCAAGGTATGAGAATTTTGAAATTCAAGTGTAGGATCTTGAAATAAGCACCATATGAGGTAGTGGTTCAAATTGGATCTTCACCGTTGTGAGAATATAACATTCAAAGTTGATGCACAACTTTTTTTTTTTTTTTGGCCATCTTTACTCTTGCACTTGTGAATTTTGTAGGTTGCCCTTGTAGATAGTCAGTTGGAAAGCCAAATAGTGATCTAGTGGTGGACAAAAAAACTCAACAAAATTTTATTTGAACTATTCCACTTGGATTTGAATACCAACATAATGCTCCTCAAGCCTAAAAAATGCATATCTAACCTTGCAATTTTTACCACATAAATTTTGTCATATTCCTTAACTCCACAAAAAAAAATGCCGCTTCAAATTCTACTTTTAATTACTTCATTGAGTAAAAATCCCAAATGTTAATTCGGATTTCATGATCGTTTAGAGGTTAATTGCACTTTTTAATCCGTAAAATCATTGTGTCTAGCAAAGCCCGAAAACTCATGAGTGTGGTTTTCTACCTCTTTGTAAGAACAAGAGTATGGATAAGTGTATTTAGTTTCTCAAGAACTCCAACCATAGGAGACTGTATTAGATGTTGTCTAGCCCCTGGAATTGACTGAAGTTTGATTATGGTCGTTTTGAGTTTGGTCATGGTTTCAACTACTATACCAAGGCCACGTGAATTTAAATTATTTTGCAGGTTGTAGAGTTTTCTAATATCTTCCGAACAAGACCATTCATACATTACAACATATCCACCCCCAAAGTTTGAAAACATTATTTGGGTGTGTCAAAACCTTCCCAAAATTGTGGTATATCCTCATGATTATCACACCTACTCAAAATCAATTCAAATAAATTGAAAAATCAATTGAATAAAAAAAAACTTCATAAAGTCACCAATAATTAACCCCTAAAAATCCAAGCGTTTTTTGGCCTTCCAAAACCAAAAACTGTGATTTTCTACCACCTTGTTCGAATTGAGATATGGTCAAAGAATTTATTGTTTTTCTGTACTTTCAACCGTAAGATCTCAAACCTACCTACTATTTGTACTACCATGTGACATTTCAACCGTTGGATCTTCACCATTTGTGAGATCTTAACATTCAAAGTTGGTGCAGAAGTTTTTTTGGGCATTGCTTGTGAGACATTGTTTCCATGGAGCATAGGTAAAATTGAAGATTGTTACCCCAAACATAATTCCCATATGTTTTTCCATGTAGATAATCAAGTTGGGTACGCTCATGCAAAATTTTGGAAACTCATTCCATTTGTGTGACCTTCATGCAAATTATTTCCTAGAAGAAGGTCTAAAAACATCGATATAGTAAAACATGCATTTCCTTCGATATATTTGGTTTAATTAAAAATCCAAACGGCGAGTAGGTGCCTTTATGAGTTTGTGAAATTTGAGGAAAAAAAAAAATTGGGAAAATTCCAAAACCTCAAATTTTGACAAATTTTGGAAGAGTTAATTCAGAAAATACTAGAAATTGTGAAGATTGTTTTTGTAATTTTTGAGGGTTGCCCTTGTGAAATTCACAAACTTTTTGAGTTAGCTCACTTTGGAACTCAAGTAGTAATTTGGTCATGAACATATTTTCAAAAAAAAAATTCAAAAAAATACTAAATTTAAACTGCCCCAGTTCGGCTCGCAAACCAAGAATTGTCATAGAAGACTCAAAAATTGGAATTTGGCTTTGCGAATTTTACCACATACACTTTGCAGTATTGGGAGCACCCATTAAAAAATTTGGGCAAAAGTATTACTTTTAACCTATTCATCATCTAGGCTGCCCAAAATAGCAAAAGCCCGATTTGGTCCTCTTGGATCTTTAGGGGTTAAGATTTTTATTTATTTTTTAGTTTTGTAGTTTTGTACATTTAGACAAGGTGCTAAGGCATGGTTTGGATTTTTGATCCAATATTTCTCCATATGCCTTTTTTTTATCGTCAAAGACCAGTCTTTGTATTTGAAATCTAACATAAATACATGTGAAAAATCAAGCATTTCTTTTGGTTTTAGAGGTCCTGTGAGGCGTAAAGATTAGCATGACCAAATTAACTTAATTCACTTAGGAGCAAGAATGTGAAGAGCCTCAAGTCAAAATTATTTTTGAAATTGGTCTTTTCTACTCACATATCACTTCAAACCCATTTTGCAACTATTGGAAAAAGTTTTTTAAAAAAATAAAAAAGTGGATTCTTTTTCATCTTTGATGATTATGATCTCACAGAAACTAAGGAGTTTGAAACTTAGATTTGGGGTTCATGTACATGCATAAGTAAGGTACTAGATCTTCTGGCTTCTTCCTCCAAAATAGTTCAAAATTTGACAAAATTTGCACCCTTGTATTGAAAGAGGCCAGTTTTCAGTGGTTTTGGCACGCCTTTGTGCTATAGGGGTTAAAATTCCAACTACCTTACATGATTTTTTCAACCAATCCTAAACCACTGTTGTTATGTCCTATATGCATACATGCATACCATCAGTCAGACACTTTATTCACGCCAACCCTTACAGATTTGGTGTTCTTCTCTCATACCTTTTCAATCTTTCCCTCTCATCAACTTTAGTACCTCACTTGACACTCAACAAGGCCTGGAAAGCGGACAATGGTCTTGCTGACTACGTAAGTTTCGGAGTTAATCACTCCTCAATTTCATAAAATCCCGATTAATAAAGGACACATGGCATCCACAAAGGCCAATAAGATTAGTGAATAGAATGAAGTATATAATCCAATAATAATGCGGTCGGTAGAAGATAAAGGCCCCTTCCCACCTGGCCTTTGATAAGAGCATACATTAAAACTTAAGACCTCCACAATTTTGGGGAAATTCCTTATTCTTAGGGAAGGCCTCATCAATGAGGCTTGGAAAAGTGTCTTGAAAAGTAGCCTCAATTACATAATGGCTCCTCAAAGGCCCCATTAACTAAGACCACTCTTAAGTCTTCAAAACTTGAGAATATTTCTAATTGTGGTGCTTCCTTAACACTTGCCTACTAATGCTCAACTATGTTTTGTCCTCCCAAATACTAGCTAATATTTTTTTTGTCCTCCAAGTTTTAGAGTGTGCCATGTGGGCATCCATGTAGGATTGGTAATTACTAAAGAATGTAGGTGTGGACACACACTCTTTTAAGAAGATAAGACCACCTTCTAACACCACCTCTAAGGCCAAGTGGGAACGTACCTTAAGGCGAAAGTCCACGAATAGCAAATGCTGGATCTCTGCAGGTGTAGATGTCGACATACTGTACTGTACAGACTTTCCATTTACTTAATGCAAACTCTCGCTTTCGTATGTTGGGAAAGTACAAAAAAGCAAATGGAAACTTTGAATGCGGCTGAATTTCAAATCACAAGGTATGATACGTGCAATATTAGAAACTTCTACTTGGTCACAAGCAGTGCCTAGCACTCTGTCTCTGAAAAAAACCATGATATGTAGAGTACAAATGATATGGTTTGGATTACTCATTAATATGAATCAAATGCAAACCTCACCATCATCTCTAATGCAAATTCTTTAATTTGACTCCGAGACATTAACTAACGAATGATCAAAACCATGCAGTACTTATCAATCTGTTCGAATGATCCAAATCAAATCTGATCATATCATACAATAGTTTTCTCAACAGGACTGCGACATTCAGGGGTATTATAGAATATAACGAGCTTACCTGGAAAAACATTTCACATCCAAGTCAGTCAGTCAGCCACCCACCCACAGTACCATAGACGTGGTTATAAATATATGATAAAAGAAGAGCACCTCGAGATCATAGAGTACTGTACATGTTCACACCCACAAGTAAATTACTCCATGACCTCCTACAAAGGCAAAGCATGGAAGGCTTTCTACATGGCAGAAGGAAATTACTAGTAAGAGAAACTTCATAGGCCATTTATTCCCCTCGAGAAACTGGATTGAAGGAGCCACATAAAGTGAAAAGAAGTCGAACCAGTCCCTCCCGCCCTACAACTGATTGATCCAATAAAGAATAGCTATCTCGAGCTAAGAAGAAGAGTCCGGCAGCTGCCCCAACTTGATGCGGCATCTTTATATTGTCTCTCTCTTTCTCTCTCTCACTCTTTTGAGCCTATCTCGATGATTATTATTATACAGCAGCAGCAAAAAATCTAAACCGACCACTCTCCACACTCCACAATGATTAGTAGAGCTCGGATTGTGCACGCACACTCTTTACAAACATTAGAAGAAGAAGAAGAAGAAACCCCTGTAAAAGAAAAAAAACTCTTTGGCTTTAATTAAGCGAACCCAAAACCTTCGGCTATGTGGCACTCTGTGATTGCCAGCAAACGTGCAGACATGATCTCGTAGGTTGGGTACGCTGGAAGCACCAGCTGATAGAAGCACGTATGGGCCGTCGGCAACCAGCTTATTTCCGTGTGCGCCCTGTGTATGTGGAACTTGGATGACAGCCCCGCAAAGCCCTCCGCTGGCAAGTGTGTCACTGACGTTGAGAAATACAGTAGCCTCCTCTGTTGATCTGCGCTCATATTCTCCACCACCTGCCCCATTGCCCCCACGATATCATGAGAGAAATGTTCTAAATCGTGGAAATGGCTGGCTGGCGTAAGAATTGCCCCCACAATCATGAGAAAAATATTCTAAAAGGTGAAAATGGCTGGCTTAGGTACAGTGCTCAATTTTAGGCATGGTACATCAGTGTAAGCAACTTGTGCATGGGCAAAGTAAGTGGATGGAAAGATAGACCAAGTGGAATCATCAATTTTGGACTCTTCTAGCAATTTGATCATAAGCAAAGTGGAAAAAGATAGACCAAGTGGAATCATCACTTTTGGACTCATCTATGAATTTAAATTTTTGAAGCTGGACTTAAAGGTATTCATTGTGAGGGCATGGAAAATTGGATTGGCTGGACTTGAAGGTATTCATTGTGAGGGCATGGAAAATTGGATTGGCTGGACTTGAAGGTGTTCGTTGTGAGAGCATGGAAAATTGGATTGAACAGCTATTATGTACCTCTGGTCTGGGTGAATAAACTCAATGAGCCATTATTGGTACTGCTCCATTTTTTAACAAATTACTGGGATTACGTTAAAGACACTGGGATTCTATAAAAGACACTCTAAATGCAAAACAAAATGAGAGTATGATTGAGAGCTTTACCTGCCAGAACCAGACTATCTGGTCATCAGAGGCGGAGAAGTCGTGGTATTCGGTGTGAGACTTCCAGTCATCAAGGCAGATGTTCCTGTCCTTCCCATAAAGCATAAGGTCGAGGTCTTCGGGCTCTAGTGCTCGCAGGAACTGTTCGTGAGTGCGATTCACGAGCAATTCAGAGAAGCCTTGTGAGAAGGACTTGACTTGTTCGGCAACTGAAGCTACCAGTCGCCGTTGAACCAGCAACTCCACGAATTGCCTGCGATTCTCACTCGTGACCACGATGTCCTTCCCACCCGGGCAAAGCTCCATTGATTTGTGAGAACCTAACTCCTCCACTTCGCTGACAAACGTTAAGCCCAGGACGTCCGCGTCGATTAGCTCCGGGTCCATGTCGAGTATCTTCTTGCAGCTGTCGAAGAGACATGGATCTGCGTCTTTTGCGTCTTCCCAGAGCACTGGCAGCCCTGCTAGCTGTTTAAAGAACGAGAGAGCGAAGACGACGTCCATTTGTACCCGGTGCATCAGTGCTAAGGCTATCACTCGCCCACAAAATCTGAAGTAAGTCAGATGCCCTGGATTCACCCCGGATGCTGCAACACGCGAAGAATAAAAAGATCAGAAAGCTTGCAACTGAGCAAGACAATGAAATCCAGGCATGTTGCTGCATAATGTGTTTGATCAAAGACCTACTCTTGATGCTTATGCATAACAGGTGTTCTGTTTGAATACTAATCCCTCTCAGGTGGACACTACCGCATACTAGTCTCTCTATATGCTAGTCTCTCTCTACTTACTGGTGCCTAACAGAAAACGAACATCTCACCCCCAACTTACTGCTCTAGAGACAATGGACATCTCGTCCCCAGAAAGCTCTGAAGGTACCATAAACAGAGTCCATAAACTCCCATAGTCTTTGAGGGTATCATAAAACAGCCCAGGAATTCCCATAGGCTTTGAGGGTACCATACAAAAAAGGCCATGAACTCTCATAGTTCAGAGGACCAATAGCTGGGTGGACTATGGTAGTAGTCGCTACATCGACATGCAACTAAGCAACAGATTGATCATCAGAAAGTAGCGAGAGAAGTGGTAGTATGAAGCTTAGCATACCGGGATTCGGGAAAAACCGTCGTCTGTCGTTAGGACAGGCCAAGAAAAGGGCATTCTGAGGGTTGAATATTTCTCGACATATCATAGAAAACCACTCGCGAAGAACCCCAGGCCCCGTGGCTTCCTCGGCGGCGAACTCCACCGAGATTCCTCCCTGCAGCACATCCGGCTCAACGTATGCGAGCCGCTCAAATGACTCAGTCAACAGCTGTGCTCGCTTCACCACAATTTCTTGTCGCTCATCATGGTCGTCTTGCGGTTCGGGAAGCATAGCCATCACCAACCGTCTCTTGGATTCGAAGTCCAGTAGCGGTGGGTGATCCAATAACCAGAAATCATCATCCTGCTACACTCACAAAGCAAAGAAAATATTACATCATTAACCCATACCAACCAAACCAGAAAAACGAAAGTAAACCACCATAGTAATGGATACAATCCTCTTCCTTCATTTACTTGATTGATTTATATACGGTTTCTGTGTATTTGGAGCTTATGTCTTTGTTGTGGTAGTCACCTGCCAGCGAGATTGTCTGATAAGGATATTGAGTGCGACTCGTCGGAACATAAGCATGTCCAGAAGGTCTACCATGGCCCCTTCATAAAGCTTCGCAATGGCATGCAATCCTTTGAGAACCATAAGAAATGGAGCCCATCCAAAGGGACGCTCCTCAGTTGCGCCCGCTCCTGGCCCCCCAGCTGATTCGAGTTGCCGTTCTACAACAAGCCCGACAGCGTCCAGGCAGCTGTCAATCTCGTGGAGCAGGTCTTTGAATAACTGCCGCAGCCAACCGTGAGATCCGATCTCTGCACCCACTCCAGCCGCTATATTCCTTGTATAATCGTACTCTGCACATGTACACAATACAAAAGTAAGAATGAACTGTACAAAACCCCAGTACAAAAGTACCCTTCTCGACCAGAGCCATACAAGAATGCACTCCATAGATACCGCAAAATAGACCATATACAAAATTCACTACCGGGCTTCTGTCCAAGCATGCGTACAACTGGAAGCTAAGTATCAGTGCTGTCAAAAGTAGTCATGCTAAAGAACGTTGTGGAATTTACTCAGTAAGGGTAAAAAAGAGCACAGCCTTCAAAGAATGAACAGATGGCAAGCAAATATGGCCAGGAATGTGAGAAGATGTTTCACCTGGCTGAAGGTCATCAGTTAGGGTTGGGTTATCCTTGAGAGGTTCGCTGGGGACAACAATAGGAACGAGTGCGCTGCTTCCAGAAGAACCAGAAGCATCGACACCCTTACAAACCTCCATAGCTTTACAAAGAGGGATCACGAACGCAGTGAAGTCTTTCGCTTCCTTGGCATAAGAGGAAAAACTAACAGGCTCCTTGCTCGAGTAAGCCTTGGCAGTAAAGCGCAGGTTCTGCGTCAACCGTGACGAGAGCTCGTTCACAAACGGGGCGAAATCCTCCACTATGCTGTCTGCTTTCGCCTCGTTGAAGTAGGGACTTCCGTGCGCTTCCAGCACCGAGTCCAGCAATCGAGCTAATGCTTGTCGGCAGGACGCATATAATGCATGGTTGGGAGCACTTTTAGCTAGAAGCTTGCAAAACTCGAGAAGGAGCGGCGCGCAGTGGCAGTGAATGTTCGCTGGCAAGTATTCATCGTTTGAAGCCAGAAACATGTTGATGGCGTCTTCGGCACATTCCCTATTGCTCTCCAGTGGAGATAAAAGCAACATCACTAACGCAGCTGTTGCCCCGGCCAGCTCAAAAACCTGCAAAACCCTAACACTTATCACAAACCTCCACTGGAAGAAATGCCACTAACACGACTACTTCCGCATGTCCGGTAAAAGTAACACCAAGCCCATGTTAATCAGCATCTGGTGTCGTACCATCCTCTTGGTACGATCCTCATGGTCCATTAGATTAAAAGATACCGAAATCAAACAACAAAACTGAAGTTCCGAGATCTTGAGTCTAAATAGAAAAGCTGAGATAAAGATCTTACCTGCATGTGCTCAGGGACAGGTAGGGACTTGACAGCCATTTTCAGAAACTCTTGAACGCTAGCCCGTACACAATCTTGGGAATGCATGAGCTTCAAACCGACTTGTTGTTCTCCAGCAGTAGTTGCACACATGGTCCTGATAGTATTCACAAGGTCATTGATAAGTTGCCAGGAAGAAGGATGCGCAGTACTCCTCATTCGCGCAACTAACGTCAGTGTGGCATCGTTGTCGACATTGCAAGAGGCCAAGGTCTGGTCCTGTTGCAGCTGAAGTCTCCCGAAAATCAGCCTCTGCTCCGCTACCGGAAGCCCAGTCCTCGCAAAGATCTGCTGATGCACAGACTCCACCAGGTCCGAAGCATCGGCGTGGAGGACAATTGTACGTCCATATGTCCGCACGAAGAATTGCAAACGAGCAGGACTGGTCTCCATCGGTGTAGGATAGCATTGAAGTGCGGAATGCTCACTTGTAATCGTGCTGGTGCTGGTGCTACTGCTCGAGCTACCAAGTCTCGGTATCGAACCACTTCTAATAAGCTCATCGTAAACTTCCATTACCAAATCTCTCTCAGGTTCTTTAGGAGGTAACTCATCGCTGGGCACAGCCGCTCGATCCACTACTATATCATCGACCCTGCTTCCTGGCTCAATCTCGGTGTCTACAACCTCTGCCTCGGGGGCTGGACTGTCCAAAAGATCTGGAATGCTCCCATCTGTTATCGTGGGCTCGATTTCCGCAACTTTGTCAGGAGGCTCCTTACTCGAACCATCCAGAGAGCCTCCATAACAAGTTGAGTCTTCTGAGTCATCGTCAATAGCTGCGTTTCCATCCTCTTCACGCATTTGGCTCTCTCCATCAAGAGGTTGAGCTTCCGCTGCACCGACGAGTGCATCCGACCTTTCTCTTCCGCTGGACTCTGCCACACTTTCCTCAAGAACATCCTCCCTGCTCTCCCTCCTCGCTCGCACCTGCAATGCCATGCCCGTCCGTGAGAAGATGGGAACAATCGGAGAGAAAAGGGTACAGATTTCATTGTGAGTATGCAAAGAGTGGTACCTGCGAGGTGGTAGAGACGGAGGATTCAGCCATGCCGATCTCATAGTCGTCCAATTTGCGTTTACTGGACGTGGAACGTGAAACCACGAGCCCCTGTGCTCGTGCAGACGACATGAAGTGCGTCTCTCTCTCCTGAATTTCTAACCCCCGCTCCGCAGGGTTCTGCAAGCCCATGGCCCGATCATCCTCTCGCAAACTTATGACCTCCATGTTTGGTGGTGCTGCTGGTGGTGGTGAGGTTGAAGCCGTCCCGCGCTGCACTGACGTTGCTTGTCGCATGTACCTAAAAAGCCCCAAAATGGACAGAGCCAAGCCCGATAGCACCATCTATATGACCGATTGTCCGTTCCATTGCTCAAATGCCTACGTCGCCGGCCATGGCTGCTACTGCCTCAGTTGACTTGGCTTGCTCCTCCCCCTAAAACTCCCTGAAACAGTGCAAGATCAACCTAAGATCACACAAGATTCAAATCGCTCGTAACTGTCAGCCAAACCTACCCGAATTGGACGCCACCACAGAAAATGGCTACCAATTACGGTTGCGCAAAAGACTCCAAGAAATCAAGACCCACATCTCACATTTCACACTGATTCCCACTACCCTTACCTCCAATTTTCTCCGTCACCACCTCCAATTTCGAGAAAAGAAACCACGATCACTCACTCCGCAAATTACCCAAAGAACGTCTCTTACATCTTCCGTAAGAGCGCCGAACACATCACATCACATAAGCCCGTTTCTGACCTGAAACGAGCATCATCTCACGGTTCGGGGTGGCCGGGGTTGAGGTGCAGACCTAACACTGACTTGGTGGGTCTCGTAAAAAGCACGCAACATCGCGACTACAGCGGCGCCGCACGCACATCACATCGGGCTCTCTATCTCTCGCTCTATCGCTAATTGCGTGCTTGCACTGTGCTTGCTTGCTCGGATCGCGGCTTGGCTGGTTTGGAAGTGAGTTGGGGGAAAGAGAAAGCAAGCAGCCACAGCACTACGCATGGTATGCTTAAGACCGCACCACAGACCTTCTCTCAGCAAACTACAACGCACACAGACGGCAGGCAGTATCCCTGTTCTACTACAGTTGACAGGCAGGCCCCTCGCACACAGAGTGTCCGACACCACGAAGACGACGACGATTTTCCGCGACGATCGTCGCAATCTTCAACGTTTCGTTCTCATGGTCGACGACTAGCCCCTGTCATGTTGTCTGCCCTCCGTAATCTCGTCATCTTCGTTGTTTTTCGGACGGAGTTCCAAGTCCCTCGGTTCGGTGACGGAAACTTGTTTTTCTTTGTTAACCGATATCTTAATTATCAAGTTATGATTTGTCTGCAATTGCTTGCTCGATTAAGTATGTTACTATTTGGTAAGATAGGTATAAAAGTATATTTACTCCAAACATTTACTCCAATAACCTTTATTGTAGGACAAAAGTCTAAGAATGTGTAGCATGTCTTTTCGATGTATATTATATTTTATTATGCACTAGTAAGGTCCATGTCGTCCCGACGGGGAAGCTCTTTATGTGATATATTTTAAAAAGTATCTCTTGTTTACCATAATAAACAATATTATGTTTGTTATTTTTATATATGCCCTTTTTTTCTTTTTCTATTTCTTTTTTTTAAATCCAAAAAATTACAAAAAGGTGGGTAGGTTTGTATGTTCGTAAGTTGGTAAGTTTGTATGTTGGCAGGTTTGTATGTTAGAAGGTTGGTAGGTTTGTTTGTTGGTAAGTTTGTATGTTGGTAGGTTGGTAGGTTTGTACAATGGTGGGTAGGAAGGATCGCCGAACAATATTTTATTATAGAAGTATATTCATATAGACCTTTGACGAGGGCTTCATTTCAATTTGAGGGCACCTTATTTATTATAATGCCTTCTAACAAGGGCAACGTGGAGAGGAAAAAGACACCTCTTTAGAGGACATTTTATCGTGTAAAGGCTCCGAATTATTGGGCTTTCTAAAATAACTTGTTCCAAACTTGAAAGGCTTTGTCTACACGTTGGAAGCACCTCAGCTTTAATGAGGGTCGTATAGCATGAGGCACCTCATTGAAGAACCTTCCGTCGTGTAAGTTTAAATAAGTTGCTTCAATGAGGTGCCTCATGCTATAGTGCCCTCGTTTAAATAAATTGCTTCAATGAAGTGCCTCATGCTATACCGCCCTCCTTTAAATAAGCTGCTTCAATGAGGTGTGTCATGCAATACTGCGCTCGTCTAAATAAGTTGCTTCAAACCTAAAGGCTTGGTTCACATGTTAAAAGCACCTCGTTTTCTAATGTAAGCATGATGATACAATGAACCTCATTTGAAAACCTTTTGTCATGCAACCTTTTTTTCTTTGGCTTTTCATAATTTACATTGCTCTCAACCCAAAAGGTTATTGTTTACATGTTATGAGCACCTCATTCTCTAAAGATGGCATTATAGCATAAGGCACCTTTTTAAAGAACCTTTTGCTTTGTAAAAGCTCCAGTTTATTAATTTTTCCAAAACAAGGAGCATTGCTTGCACATCGAAAGCGCTTAATTTTTTAGCAAGGGCATTATGGCAAAAGATACCTCCTTGAAGAAACTCCTCTCGAGCTAAAGGGGCAAGATCGGCTATATTTAGTGAGACAAAGGTTACTTTTCTTTCCCATAGAGTGACTATTTGATCTGCAACCTTTAATCCCAACCAATCGTAAGAACTCACTACGTCATTTACTTCAAATTAACAGAAGTTTTGTTTTGGGAGATTTCATTTGCCTTCGTGGGAAACCTCAAAACTTTTGAACTTCTCCAAGTACTTGTTTTTTCTCATTATGCGATAGAAGGAAAAATGTAGCATGGTCATATGAAAGGATGTAGATCGAAATGGTGCTAAGTTTAGCAACATATCCTCCCTTGCTACATTCAACTAGTTTGTTAGGTATGCCTTATAAACTTGGAAATTTGGGCCTTTCTTGAAATAAGATGCTCTGGACTTGAAAGCTTTATTCACATGTTGGAAACACCTTATTTCTTGAAAGACACTTAATTGAGATTAATGTTGATGAACACTATGGTCACTAAAGGACGCTTTATATGGTAGGTCAAAGCAATTATAAGGCTAATGGATAGCAAAAATGTCTCATGTGATTCGTTTATTTTTTAAAGCTCAAAAAATGAATCAATCACATGAGAGGGATTTTTGTCCTTCTTCAACCGCATATACAGTAGAACTTGACTCCCTATGTAAAGTGTTCTTAAGAGCATTCCCATTGAACGGTTTACGGGGTTACACTATCTACAATTAGAGGGTGAAAGGTCATTTCTTAATTTCAACTCGCTATCCGACCCGCTAAAGAGATGACCTCGAAGGTAGCATCTCTCTAAGAGCATTCTCAACAACTACCAAAAGTGTAAAATTTGCTCCATTTAAAGAGAAAGTTTGATACTCATATTTCAACATCCTACTCCAATCTTGAAAATTTTAAAAGAAATAATTAGCTCTTACATATTCATCACATGTAAGGAACTTTGTCATCTTCAAAAGAAGACCTCAAGTCAAAAAAAGAGATCCCATGGTATACATGAAGATCCTCTATTTCTTAATTTCATGATTTAAAAAAAATGTGGGATAAGAAATTCTTTCAGTTGGACTCAAACAAGAAAAGTATCTTCTTCCTATTTTATTTTTATTTTTTTAAATGCAACATAAATGCCAAAATGTTGTCACATGCAATGTATGATGTTCCAATTTTTTTGACATTTGTGTTTCACAATATAATGTCATTTACTAAGTCGAAGAATGTAATAAATTTGCGCAAGATTGAATAATTAAAGCAAAAGTGAAAAGAAGAGTAACTTTGTATCGAAGATGGATTTACTTAAATCAACTCTTGATAGAAATCTGGCATTCGTTGCTATGCTCGACGTCCGGCCCTCTTTCACAGCTTCATACATAAGAGCTTCAGCAAGCAAATCATCCATAAACCTCAATATTACAAAAAAATTACAAAATAAGTATATCAAACTATAAACATCTTTGACATGAATACATATTTGTATTGTTAAATCAGCCATGTGTAGATACTTGAAGGCAACCTTTGGAGATATCATAGAACCCTTCTTGAATTGTTGCGAGAAAGTGCTTGTGGAGGCCACAAAGTTTGTATGAATAGGGGCTCGTAAAACAATAAAGAAATAATATATATACTCACAACGTCGGTGCGAACACCATCACATTTTAAAAATTTAAATTTTAAAAGAATAAAAATAAAAAGCAAAAGGAAAAGGCCGCAAAGAACATGGCACATTAAGAAATAAAAGAGATAAAATTTAAAAAATCTTTTTAAAAAAAAAAAAAAAAAAAAAAAAAAAAAAAAAAAAAAAAAAAAAAAAAAAACAAAACAGGTAAAAAAATTCTTCAAGTTATGGATGGTTGAGATTTAGATGATTTAAAGATGGAGCACCATCCGGCCTCAAATGGAGAATTGGGCCACCAAAAACCTTGTCCCAATTGCTCCCTTAGGGATAGATGGTTTGGCGCCAAAATCATGCCAACCAAGGCGACATGATTGTCCCTCCCCATGCTTCTCTCCTCCAACAAGATTTGATTGATTCACAATACAAATAGGAATAGGATTATTTGTACCATTTCTTGGGGGGTCAAATTTGATGGGCAAATGCTCCTTCATATCCGAGGGGACCTTTGAGTTTTTAAAGTGTTGCTCAAGTGCAGGTAGCCCCTGTAGAACAAACAAATATCAATAAATTATTATTATTTTTAAAAAATCATAAAGAAATGGTTAAATCTTTAAATGGTATAAAGAAGGTACCTGATATTTAGCATGTGTCACTTGGCATACTTTTCGTGACTTGAAATCTTCCCACTTTTTATTATCGAGTTCAATGAACATTCTTTGTGATGCTTCCAAAGAAGTGAAGTTCACAAATGCGTATCCCTTATTACATCTATTGTTGAAGTCGATGGGAAGATAAACAAAGTTGTATGCGTATTCGGGCATGTCTTCTTGAGATGATTCAATGTTGAGTGTTCTACAAAGTTCGTCCAGATGCGAGAGTAACATTTGTTGACTGCGTTTACCATAACATATGAAGTTAGTGAAAGTGCAATGGATGATTATTGAAAAGAAAAGAGTTCAATGATTATGTAAAGTTTGCAAGTTTGATTGACAAGCCTATGAATGTACGAAGTGTGGAATTTGTTTTTTTTAGATAAATGTAATGTTTGTAATGAGATTGTGTAGATTTACCTGAATTTGTTGGGGATGTTTTTCATCATAAGAGTAGTTTGGTTGTTGTCTTTAAATACATGTCTTTGATAAAATTTGTATGGTTCAATCCCAAATCACGTTTAGTTTATGTTGAAAAAGTATAAGTCATTATTTTTAATAGGGTTTAAATTACTCCCAGATAGTATTATGATTTTTTAAAGCGATTATTAACCTAAGATATATTTAATTATTTTCTAGTTGGAAGGTTTTTGAGTGGAATGCTTCAAGTGTAAGGATTCTATTAATGTTTCTATGTTGAAATTTTTTTTAAAAATACATGCTCCTCTCAAAGCTATCCCTTCATTGTCAACTATTTTACCTTGATGTCACTTACTGGGTTGATATTAAACTCGAGACAAGTTTTTGTGATAGAAGCCTAGCTCAATACAGTATTTAATACAACAAGCATCAAAGCACAAGAGGTCTAATGGGCTAATTTTTACTAAAACAAAGTTATTATTTGTGCCAAGAATTTTCTTTGTAATTATTTCCAATGCAAGGGTGTTTTTTAGATGAAGATGATCATCTTTCTAGTTGGGTTGTGTGCTTACAATATATTTACTAGTAGAAATATTCCTTGAAAAGGATAATTACATGAATTATCATTTTTGAGAACTAATACATTTGAATTTCAAACTTTATGTGGCATCGTCACTCCATGTTTGATTCACATAGTTTACAATAAGCTTGTTACAAGATTGCAGAATTGAAATCTCGATAAATTACTTTCACTCATATTTACCTCTCAAAACAAATTAATGATTTTTCTGGGCCAAGAATGGATTATGACATTTACGCATAAAGGTTTTATTTTTTTCTTATCTCTTCACATCCAAAGAATTACAGCAAACACAAATTTAAGAAAACACAAATTTAAGAAAGAAATGTACGAATGATTTGAGACCAAAATCAATCATGCAAAGTACCATGTCACTGCCAATTTATTTTACTAAATGTGTCACCTGCACCTATATAATGAGTGGCAAAATTTGTGCCGTGAAACCTACGTTCCTCTTGACAGTGAGATTGAATGTCGTAAATACTCCTTGAGCTACTTTTGATTACTCACCTGCAAAAGAAGGAACGCATTATCATCATGCTTGGGAGGGAGGGTGTTGTGACAATCATGGTACAATCTAATCGTCACTACCAATTTGAAATATTTCAAAACGAAGTCATGATACTACTAACGGTGAGAAAGATGGGACACCTCAGAATCCTCCAACAGGCAGTTAACGATATGAAGAAACTACATCCCCCCCTTCTTAGACTACTATACACTCATCGATGGCGAATGCCTCATTGGGATAAACAATTAACTCTAATTTATATTATCAAAAAAGAAAGAGATAATGTAGGAATCGATGGACTTGTTTCGTCAGGAAAAAGGAAGATAGTTTAGATTTGTATATCATGTCCTAAATAGAATACTCAGATGGAGAAGCTGAGGTACCAGATAAGAGCTGGGGTCTTGGGAGCAAGCGCAAGGCCAAGACTTAAAGCCACGCCAAGTGCTACATGAAGCCGCACGCAGTAGTATTTTGCCATGAAGATCAAATTCTTGTTCTGCTCCACAACACAATGGACGTTACACACTCAAATACAGTCTCTAGTCTTGATCCAACAATTTCTTGAGTCGATGAGAAAATAAAAAACACCAATAATCGCAATAAACCGGTGTTGTTTAGGTCTTACAGCATGATTCTGTCCGATAAACTGTAGCACTAATTTTCCAATTGGAACAGTCAGCAGTGAGAAGCCCTGCGAGACATCATGCAGAGACATAATTATAGAGCCTGCCGGTACAGAACGTCAAGTATCACTTCCAAAATTGATTGAAAATGAAGGGGAACGTGCCACTTACAAGGCAGGTCAACGGCAAAGCCTTGAGAGCAGTAAGCAGAGCAATGGTGGTGTAGAGTGACACCACTGCTGTTTGCACCACCTTTGAGCCTTTCTCTGTGCCGAGCCTCACTAATGGAGACATTTTTCCAACGGAAAGGTCTCCTTCAATCTGTTGATCACTCCAACAAATGATACAAGATGTTGGCAAAAGAATCTCGACAGGAAAGAAGAGCCAATTCGGTTTCTTGTTTCTGTCCTTAGCCTTCCTGGTACAAATTATTGACTCCATCTGAATTATACGCTTTACATATGTTACTGACCATAAATCCTTAGTTTGCTGTGTCTAAATTTTTGTTCATCAGCAAATGAAGCTTCTGAGAATCCGAACATACTGTACTATGCAATGGTAAGTGATCTTTAACAATAGCATGCGGCAAATTCAAGCTTATACCTGATGAAAGTGGCTGCAGAAGAGAATGAGCGAGGTGGTGATCCCAACCAGCACACTAGCGCCCAGCACCGTCAGGGTCACTGGCAAAGCCCTTACTCCACTGTCTCAAGTCAGACTGTATATCAGACAACATCAAGATCACGAACATGCCGGAAACCTCCAGCTCAAAGCATCGTAAACTGTAATACAGCACCGTGACATTGACAACGCGTTCCCCATAAAAGATTGAAATCCTCCTACGCAGGGTTTTTAGATGCCCGTCTAGTGACAAAGATTCCACTCTCTCGGGTTTATGATTGGGAAATTCCTCTCGGTTGTGAACATGACTATGCTCAAGTGTGGAACTCCTGTAAAGATATTCCGGTGACTTATGGGCAACATACCTGGCATGACAAAGATAGAAGGCAGTTGTAGCAAGTGGGCCAAACGCTACAAAGCAGAGTGGTTCACCAAGGCCTTTGTAACTCAGCCGAAATGGGGGACACTGCAGGAACCACGTTCAAATTCATTAAGTGCAGCTCAACGATACCTCCAAATCTCTATAACCATTATGGTTGATGAGCCATTCAACGTTGAAGCCCGATACGCATCCTAAAATACTTGCCGAAGAGTCAGGTATTCGAGGCTACGTGCGTACTTTGCTCAAAGAGTCATTCATGTATCAGGCAACGCGGTGATGATGAACAATAAAATTGCTAATCTAATTATGAAAAGTACGAAAGCTCATGACAATCACAGAATTGTAAGCGTTAATTCCCTCTGTTTATCACCTACAAGACCTGCGACTTTAATGTGTGAATCAATCTATGGAGCGACTTGGTCGAAAGATTTTTCTATTTCAAAACTGCTCGTGATCAAGGAAGATTCATCGAACCTGATAGACATAGCCACAGAGAATAGCAGCAGAGAGAAGACCAACAACTCGCATATCACCAACTTGTTCTGCAGCTTTGAAGATTCCAATCACTCCCAGCGCAAGACATGCGTATGAAGCTCCCAGAACCCCTTTCTGGCTGCAATACTCAAAGAACCAACACCAGAAAGTCCTGTCAATGTTGTTGTGCTCGACAGCATCCACTTAACCTGAATTCAAATTCAACTGCAGCTCACCGTAGCGTAATCCTTTCTGTCTCTCGCTTTACTTGATTGTCTTAATTGGTAGCAGCAAACGGGTTGAGAACCTCTGTATGATTCAAGACAGTTGATGGTAAACCAACCTTCCAGTTATGTTCACAACCGACTCCTTCTTGTCCTTGTCCACACCGGTTTCAAAATCGTAGGCATCGTTACTGCAGACATACGACTCCGACGAACGCAACATCAGCTGATGATAATTATCTAAGAAAATTGCTGTCGCTTCAAGAAAAACACATGCTTTAAGGAGTGAGTTTCAAGTGCGCAAACTAGGACTATGGTCTCGGCAAGCTTCCTAAGAGATAATCGCATCAATTTATGGAAGCTCTGAGTACGCCAAGCACTGTGTAGTACACAACCTGAGATTCAGCCAAGTGATGACGAGAACGGAAGAAGCCAGGAGGAGCCAATACCGACCTGCAGCAAACACACCCGTCTGCCAATATGCAGCTGCTGCTCCCACCTACATCAATTTTCGTGCGACTGATTCAGCCTCTCTCCACACTCACATAATTTTCACTCAATTCAACAACTAAATGGCTCCCAGGATGACAGAATTTTCTGTCGGCCCATGACCAGAATCTGCAGCTCCAGTGTAATAATTGCATGTGATTTCTGTTTTAGGAGATACGCTGTCCATCTCTTCAAATTCAAGAAAATTGTAGCTCAGTAGCCATGATTGCTAAGAAGCAATGGAGGGACCGTCAAATCTTACATCGTGACTTTCAACACTCCCGACCTAGCCTACCCCTAAACCTAGATCAGGAACGTCAAATTTTACAATAAACTAGTCGAGAATATGGAAAAGCTAACCGTGAGAGGGATGACAGCAACAGAATACAAGGGAAGCTTGACAGCTCTCCATATCAAAGTAGCCTGAGAGAGCTCTTCTTCTGCTTCAGCCTCAACGGGCGTCACAATATCAAGCTCAACGGGAGTCACAGCATCAAGCCCACCGGCATCCGACAACGCCGATCGAATCAACTGAGAACGCACCTGCACACAGACAAAATTCCAAATTATATAAAAATGCGACGGCCATAAACTAGCCCGTAATTGCGGTTTTTATTACAGCAAAAATAGTAATTTCAAGGGCAAATAGAGTTGCAATTTATCGAGCGGCATACATTGCGACATGGTCGTGGCCTTTGCAAGGAAGGAGAAGCGCTAATTTCAAAGCGACGGCCACCAGCACCACCCAAATAGAGGTTTCCGAGATCAATAGAGCTACTAGTGCGAATGCTGCTGCTGCTGGTGAGCTTAGATTGATGCTGCTGCTGCAATGCGGCGGTGGGTGCGACCAGGAACGAGCTCTGCAATCCTCCGCACACGCTCGTCATGGCTCACATTATTCTCTCCCGCAAAGCCTTTTCGCATTGTCTTCTTCGTCAATGATTTTTCTCCTGGAAACTCTGTAATGTATTGAAAACGTGCCCGAAGAACGCATCGGTTGACGGCTTTCCGCTTTCAGCAATGCGGCTTCTGCAGTGAAAGGGGTCGGAGCGGATAACGCAATCTACAGCTGGCGATAGCTCACTGGTTGTCGTGCCCCGCTCTTTTCTGTGTGTTTATTCGAAAGTGCCGCCTGGTTAGGAGAGAATAAGCGGCTGATAACTGAGTTTATAAACAGAAGCGAGAGCCGAGCTGACATCAACATCCGACCATAGCTCAGTTGGTAGAGCGGAGGACTGTAGTGTCACAGATATCCTTAGGTCACTGGTTCGAATCCGGTTGGTCGGAGGCCCTCAGCACCGATTGATTACTTTAACCTTCCCCTACTCTAACTTTTCTTCTTTTTTTTCTTTTTCTTCTTCTTTTTTTTTAGAATTTTTTGTTTCTTATTGTTTTGGTGATTCAATTTTTTTTTTTTTTTTTTTTTTTTTTTTTTTTTTTAAAGGTCCTTGTTGGTAATGTGTACTTTTATGAGATTGTAGTTCTTGGAACATCTTATATGCTACCCATACTTATGACTAAAGGCCCCTTCCCACCTGGCCTTTGATAAGAGCATACATTAAAACTTAAGACCTCCACAATTTTGGGGAAATTCCTTATTCTTAGGGAAGGCCTCATCAATGAGGCTTGGAAAAGTGTTTTGAAAAGTAGCCTCAATTACATAATGGCTCCTCAAACGCCCCATTAACTAAGACCACTCTTAAGTCTTCAAAACTTGAGAATATTTCTAATTGTGGTGCTTCCTTAACACTTGCCTACCAATGCTCAACTATCTTTTGTCCTCCCAAATACTAGCTAATATTTTTTTTGTCCTCCAAGTTTTAGAGTGTGCCATGTGGGCATCCATGTAGGATTGGTAATTACTAAAGAATGTAGGTGTGGACACACACTCTTTTAAGGAGATAAGACCACCTTCTAACACCACCTCTAAGGCCAAGTGGGAACGTACCTTAAGCTCCTTTGTTTAGCACCATCTATATTAGAGTATTTTGTCGCCTCATCAATAACATGAAATTAGGTACCTCACACTATTGCAATCGATCAACGCTCGTTAGATCGTAGAGGGGTTGAGGAATTAGAACAAGTTAGGATTGCAAAAAGGAGCGTTTTTTGAGCAGTTGTAGAACAAAATTGTACGTCAAAGAGGTGAATAGTGGTCATCTGTATGAAACGTAGGCATGTGATTTTGACATTTAAGGAGCTAGTGATGATGATTGAAATTGAATACCACCATTCCAATATCAAAATCTCAGTTTTATCAATAGTACTTTCTATCTCTCCGTAAATCCGTAATAAAGCTCTTCTTATATTCTAGAAGACATACATCCCTTTGCCGCAGAGCAATGACATTTTGGTTGTCCATTTCACCAACCAAATGATTTGCACATTGAAATCCTTTCATCCCCTACATGCACATTTGGGCAAGGAATACCAAAATATCGTCGCTCCGCATTAATTCGAAACGTCCTAGTCATTTTTTAGTCAAAAAGCACATTTTCAAAAAAAATGTCATAGATGAAAATGAAGATGAGCTATCAAGATTGTGGTCGTACAAACTTGTAATAGACTTGTTTTAGGTCATGTAGACCAAACATTTAGCCATAAAGCGTGATAGATTGGGAGATCATAACGTATTAGTACTAAAAACAAATTCCAAATTTTCATCATTTTCACTTTGGTGTGGAAATTCTACAACAAAACCAACTGCAATAAAAAAAGTCACCAACTACAAAGCTATAAACTTTCATCTCAATAGGACCTTTAGCCAAAAAAAAGTCATCAAAAGAAATAGCCCTGTAATATGAAAATGGCCAAATATGTTACAAAGGAAAAATTGTTAAAACTAAACCCTTTGCACTCAAATTCATGCCTTATCTTCATAGCATCTTCGATCTTGTCAAGGCTTCTACCACCAAAACTAGACTCTAATTGGGAGCCACCCCAAAAATTAAAGTTGAATTCCAATGGTGGATGAAGGAGATATAGATCCTCAAACTTCATTGTTTTTTCACTTTTATCATTGACAAAGCATCACTGCAAACCCAATAGCAAAATTGTGAAGTTGTTAATAATCACCTTAAGATCATGATCATGTAAAAATAAATTCATGAAAAATGATTTTTGACATCACATATTTGACTTGCAATGGTAAACATGCCCCATGCTTGAAATGCCAAAAACAAAAGTAGTTTTCACCAAAATGCATGTCATTAATTCATACTTTATTGTAGGGTTTAATAATTTTACCACACAAACTAGACTTGATTTGGGACCTAGTCCAAGTGAATTCATCCAAAAAAAACCTCAGAAGAAGTTATAATTCTTCAAATTTGCTGCCTTCCATCCGAGATATCGTTTTTCTACATTCGGCGCGTTTAGGGGTTAAAAGGTGAAACGATCGGTTATAGGTGCCTCTACCTTGATTATTAATCTCATAGCTGATGATCTGGTACACCGACTGTATCGGTCTCAAGCGAAGGTGACCGGCTGTTTCAGTTCACCATCTTCACAAGAAGTACTCTAGAGCTATATCGTCACGAGATTGTTCTAGGGGTTGATTCTGCGACGGATGGAGAAGTCAGGAATTTGAACAGCTCCGCAAGTTTATTTCGAAATATCCTGCAAGAAGAACAAGTCCTTGCTCTACAAATTTGTGTAACACCTCAGAATTCTACACATTTCGGTCAGCATTTCGGGGTTTGAGATTTTTCAAGGGTTTAGCAGATTTGCGTGACGTTCTGTAATTGAAGACAAATCTTGTTGAGATACATTCCAAAACAACGAAAGAACTTTTTAAGACAAGCTAATCGAAGGTTTGTTTTTCGAGATTTGCCATTTTATTCCAATTTTGTGCGCATGTTCTATCCGTTCGAAAATTAATTGGAAAGAGTGATCGGGGCTTAGAATCTTGCGGGAATTTAGCAACCTTTGTAGTGTCAATTAAATTCAAGGTGCATCATGGAAATGACGTAGTCTATGTAGAAAGAATCGCACGATTCTGGAAAGAAATTTACTCTGTTTCCAATCAGGTCTTGTCTTTGTCCTCATGAACGTATATCACTTAAGGTTGAGATCTTTGAACTTTTTGTAGCCGATTTATTAGAAGAAAGGCGAGCTGATTGAAGTCATCAGCGAATTGATTTATACTTTTAGGTTATGGAGACGAGACGACGTTTGTTGCTTCTGATTGTTACGTTGATGATGATGTTATGCGTTTTCAGGTTTGAATATATGGCGTAGGCGAAGATCGTTAATTATTCGTGTTCGCAGAAGCCATGGAGATGAGTGCGGGAAGGAGTTTCGTTAGAAAGGGGACAGGAGCCTCCGGTGTAGGGAGTTATATCCAAGCCAAAGGAGTCAGACCTGGTTCTCATGGCGTTTCTCTTGTGTCTTCAGGGCTCGATGACCTCGATCATATCCTCCTCAGAATAATTTTTTTCTTTCCTACACCAGTTTGAGCGTTTTCAGTTTAGGTTTACTGTCTCTCCTTTTGTCGATGATTCTAGGAAGTTCTTTCCATATGGAAACTTTTCTTAACATTTACCTACAGATTCTTGGAGGCGGGATTCCAGTGGGGAGTTTGGTCATGATTATGGAGGACAATGAAGCTCCTCACCACATGTTGTTGCTACGTTACTTCATGGCTCAAGGCCTAGTGCATTCGCAACCTCTTTTCTTCGCTAGTCCTTTGCAATCTCCAACTGCTTTTCTGGGGACATTACCAGCCATAGCTACTGTAAGAGAAAGCAAGAGCCGGTCGATGGGACCGAAGGACAGCAGCGGGCAGGTATCAATTTTTTTTTTGCAATTAGAGCATCGAAGATTCGAGTTCGATTAGGGTTTTGCACGTTCTTTTTCACTTTTCTGAATTAAGATTTGCAAAGTGATAAACATATTGATGCCCCTTCCTTGCAGGATGAATTGCGGATTGCATGGCAGTACAGGCGTTATTTGACTGAACAAAAAGAATTGGAGGAGCGGCGTTTACGACAGCAAGAACGCACTGCTTCCTCTTGGGCTCCATCATCATCATCTCTCAATCAGGCCACTGCAGGTACCTTAATACCTGGAATTTCGCGAATATTCAAGATCCGTCCTGCTTCTGTTCTGCAGTGAAATCTCCAGGGTGTCGCGAGAATTTGTTAAGCTGGTCCTTCTCTTTGGAACCACACTCCGGTTGTCTTGCATCTCCTGATCGGTTGTTGTCTTGATTGTGTAGTTCTGTGATTTCTGTTGTGCAATTTTAGAATCAGTGAATGGTCAAGACCTTTGCATTCTTATCTAATAAAGTTGGTAAAGGTTAGACAGCTTTGACATGATTCCTTCTTTTCTTTGTGTAGGGGGATCTTATGAGTTTTGCAATGAGTTTGATATGCGGAAACCACTGGAGCGCTCTCTATTGATTGGAGCTAAGTGCGAATCATTAGCTTCGGGTGCGCACCTTGGGGGCCTTCTTGACCAATGCAAGGACTTCGTCGGGAAACTGAACAGGTTTGCACTCTTGCAATCACAGAATGTTTCTGCTACTGCTTTTTCTTTCGATGATGTTTGGTGTATGATGGAAGGAGTTCGTTATCACAGTAGAAATCCTTTTAAGTACGAATTGGATGCCGCGACTTGATATGGGACCTAGTACTGATACATTGCCTGTGCCAAGCAGGCCAGTTGGAGAGGTGCAGATAGTGGGGCGCTTAGCTCTGCAGTCTCTGTGTGCTCCTCAGTGTATGCAGTCTTGCACGGTGTGAATCTTCTCTTTCCTCCAGCACTCAAGTTAGTTTCCTTTTATCTGATTTTGCATAAGCTTCCTCCTTTGCCTCACGCTAATGTAAGCAACTATCGGCGTTGGCGCAGGATTGGGAGTTGCTAGCATTTTTGCAAGTTCTTAAAGGATATGTTCGAGCCTCAAACTCAGTGGCAGTTATTACATTTCCTGCAACTTTGTTGCGACCTACAATGGCCATTCGATGGCAGCATTTTGCAGATATTCTGCTGTCTGTGGAAGCTGTTCTTGGTGAGCTTTGAAAAGTATTGCCATTATTGAGGTATATAAGTACGCCTATGTATCTCGTGCATATGTAAGATTGAGCTGCTCATTACTGGTACTATGCTCAATGCAGATGAGGACAAGGAGATGGCTGGAATGCTGACAGATTATCAGGAAATTGTGGGGTTCCTCCGTGTGCACAAGCTGGCTTCTATCAACACTCAAGTAAATTTTCTTCTACTACTGAATGCAGACGATTGCAGCGATGTTTCATACCCTTTCTGCTTCTTGTTACTCATGGAAATTTGTCATGGTAATATCACTTTCTTAGTGAGCCAGTTGCTGTTTGCTCTGTTACCTGGATACATCCGTTCATGTTCAAGTTCATGTATGGTGGCTCTTTATTCTCCTGCAGGTTCCCAGTGTTCCAGATGCTAACGTCTACACGATGAAGGTTGTCAGAAGAAAGAAGTTAACTTTAGAGCGCATACAATTTGCCCCTGTGGATGCCACCTCAGGGGATTCTGGAAGTGGGAGTGCAGCTAGTCTTTTATGTGGTCAACCAGCCAATGCTCCCTCGAAGTACGACTTCTGAGATTCTGGAAAGCTTTTACAGTGAACGTGGTCGAAATTGTAACATGAGCAGGGTGCAATTGATTTCAGATGCATGTTGCATTGGAATCAGAAGTGTAGGTTGATATTCTTCAGGTGTTCAAGATGGTGCTCATCTGTGCATCTCCTCTGCTACGACGAGGTTAGATTTTAAGCTATTATACTTCAACAAGTTGGGCAGGACAACTTTCTGGTTGTGAGGAAGTTGTTTCTATTTCAAGCTAAACACTGTCTACGTAAAAAAGTGGTGTGTTAGCGTGCTTGTCGTTGAACTGATCGGCGGTATTCTCTTTGTACTTCATTACACGAAAATAGCCCAATGAACTTTATTTAGTTCGAATCAGTACTGCTGACGTACAAGGCTCACAGGAATATGATGTATTGCAGGTACGCAATCAAAACCACCCAACGTGACGGGAGCAGTGCAAGTAGCTTATATTTTCAAAAAATGGTTGTAAGAGTGACATTTTTTTTTGTCGACTTCGTGCAATCTTTAGCATTCTGAGGAACCTAGGCAATTCTTCTAGAACCGCAAGACTGTTTCAAACCCCTAGATATCAAAGCATAGTCTTGGATCAGTTTGAGCTTGTGCTCAGGTCTGATCATATAATAGTAGTCATGAATATGTAATTTTAGCTACCCAAATGAAGGATCTCTTCTTTGTCAGCATGTATCCTCCAACGAAGGTTTTTTATTTAAAAAAAAACCTAGGGTCATACTTCATAAATGTGATGCACCTAAATTTTTACGTTAAGATCTGCAACATGCTACTATTTAATGTTCCCATTTTTATAGCAGTTGTATCTGCTCGTTGCAGAACCTACCACGCAAGAGTGGTTGTGACCACAATAAAGACTCTTCGTAATATTCTCGTTACGTGATCGTCACCAGGGATTTCTTCCAACGTTTTGAACTTCATCAAGTCTTCTACAGTATTCAACGCTAGGTGAGGTAGGAGAATTGAATTCTACAGTTCACTAATTTCTAGTAAGAATATTCAATGTTGATTGCGTCACGTTAATTTCAAATTCGCAGTTTGTACTACGATGACCACCAAAGAAGCTTCGAACCTTTCCAAGAACATGCCATGTTCGCATCTTTCACTGCATTCCTATCCATCTTGTTTTTTTATAAGTTAAAAATATGTGAGGAATCCAATCATAGAATTCAAATTTCGGATTGTCCTAGTTTGAAAGTTTTACATTCTTTCATGTTACTGTATCCTTTCCACACATTTGTCAATTTCTGGTTTTTAATAGCTCTGAAATCACTCTATATACAGTAAGTGATAATTACAGACTTTTAAAAGTTGCCGGACGTCAGTTTTTTGGGCCTATCTATTCGAAGTTGAAGCCTTCGCGCCAAGACATGAGAATCTCTCATCTTGAAGAGAGGTAAGCGATCGCAACCAACATTCAATACATTCTGGAATGAATGGACTTAATACAACTTTCTGCTGCATCTGTCAAAACAAAACATGTGACACTGAAAGCGAGAAGAAGCCAGTGATTGGTTTCAGATAAAGGACAGTGGGATAGTGCTCTTGATAGCAAGGAGAGGTGACAAATCGCCATCTCAAGTAGCATATTATCTGAAAAGAAAAGGAAGATACAATGTGACTAACTGTTCATAATGATCCTTCGCAGATCGAAGCTACACCTGTCGAACAAAAGTGGGCGATCCTACAGGTAAACGTCTCTCAGGAGGGCCTCATACTACAGGCAATGCTAAGTTAGCAGCCAGTGATAGGTCTCCGGAGACATAAACTTGAAATGGAAAGCCTCAGGAAAAAAAGAATAACGTAAGAATCATTGGTGGTTTTTTCAGACAGTGAGCTCTACTTTCATACATGTACAAGTCCGCCACTGGCCGGCGCGCGACGAGTTGATCTCTACAAGCCGCTTCGCAGTCCGGGCGAGGTAAGGTACGTACCCAACGTGAAAGGAAAGAAGACAACAAATGATACGATCAAATGCTACATAAGTACAAATCCCCATTCCAGCCATAGCCAACCAGCTCGGTCACGTCCAGAGAAGCTCATGGAGCTCGTTGCTGTGGTGGTACTGTTGCGAGGGTCTGTAGTGATCCCGGTAGTGGTTCTGAATCTCGGGGGATTGAGGCTGCAGAGGCGGTGACATTCCTTGCTGCTGATGATGGTACTGCTGCTGATACTGCGGTGAATCAGAAGCTGCGGAATGATGTTCCGGAGTGTGCATCCTCATGCACACAATCTCGGCGTTCGCCACCGCTAGCTGCGTTTGCAAGTGCGCTACTTGCTGTTGAAGTGAGGATATGGCGCCCACACAGCCATACACTGGATCTCGTACTCGAGCATCCGCTTCGTACACCATGGAGCTCACTGCATCACCTCTTGCTTCCATTGGCAACTCCTGCACATCCCGGGAAAAAATCTTAACTGGTGATCTAAAAGCTTGCAAGACCTGTGGAAGATGGAGAGGTCTGCACCTGGAGCATTTTGTTGACATTGGCAGCGCCGAAGACCTTGTGGACATTGGCGAACTTCTGGGGCTCATCAGGAGGGAAGTAGGGCGCAAAGACGCAATCCCGAGTGCACCTGCGTCTGAGCAGCTTGCAAGCCGCACAAGGTGACATCCCCGAGCCCGTCATCGTCGCTGGTTAGCTACCTTGAGAATCCTCTTGCTACAATCTTAGCGTTGAGGTTGCGATGAAGCACCCTAAACCCACTCCGTTGGTCTCCCCGTCATTCCAGGAAATCTGATGAATATGTTCCCGACCGTGGAATAGTTTCCCAGATTGCTTGATCTGGTGTTGCAGACGGCGCTCGTGCGAACAATAATTGATCAGTCAGTGCTGCACATCAAAGCCAAAAGAAGAAGAAGACGACCAAAGTTAGTCCACAACTCCCTACTCAGCAAGAGTCAAGACTGACCGGACGAGTTGGGGTGTATTCAAACCCAGATGTGTGTCTATGAGAAATGAGTAGGCACTATTTGTACAAATGCAGTATACAAGGCTTGGCGTTGGGATGTTGCATGGGTTAGCATGCCAAAATAATCATTCATGGAGAGGGAAGCACTCCGGAAGCTGAGGTACATGAATCCATTGGAAGACTAATAATAGACCACGATTCTCTACAATGACGGCTGTGATGAAAGATGCAGCACGAGAGTACTAACTTCGAGAGCTGGGCGTCGTTCAAACAGTTGTACTGAGAACGGGGTACATTCAGATTTAGGATTTCGAACGAAACCGCGTTGTCGGCGGCGTTTTCGCTACCTGCACATGGAATATCAGGGTCGGTATCTCCTAAACAAAGGAGAATAATACGGCACCCCTCGAATACCGGCATGTGCATGAACTGACACGGGCCATTATACAGAGCGCATAATAATACAAAGACTCTATTTCCAGCCACCAGATCATGGTCAGGAGCACAAGCGCGCAATCTCTACTCAGGTTGAGATCGACCAAAGGAATGTGAAGAAACACCAACATTTTCTCGACAGGTGCGCTAACATAACAAGCGCCTACGGATATCTCTCGGTTATAGCAATGAACACGTTCCGTAATCTAAATCCTTTTCGCAATACACCTGAGAATCAGGACCCGACACTTGGACGACATGCAATCTCGTAACCGAAATCAGGTCCGAGTACGTTTACATTCACTCACCTGCTCCTGAGCCGAACGAACGTATTATTCGTCTATTCTTGTACGTGTCTAAGCACATGCAACATTCTCTTCTCTGGAAAAGTGGCGATCTAGCTAGGTAGCTATCTATCCACCAACATTGAAGAAGGAGCGATTTATATAGTCGTGATGTGATAAGAAAGCTGCAGATGCCATTCTTCTGCTTCTAGAATTATTTGCAACCAAACTGAAGGTGGTCACATGATTCGTACCTGAATCTGCAGGACTGTATCACGATCATGGCACCCGTCGGAGGCTGAACTCAATTTCTAACTCTCCCCTCTCAATTTTAATCAGCGGAGGGTGAAGTGACTGTTGAAAAATGATGACAAATTTTCCTACCGAAGTAATGATCGAATTTATTACTTGGTAACTCTTTCACGTTACACGCTTGGACGCAGGTCAGAGGTGGACTTGGGAGGGGTCAATGCAACCGATTCAACGGCCGTGGAGCAAGTGATATGAATCATCATGACCTGGGCAAGCAAAAGAGGTAGCGGCTTGTCCGGGGAAGAGGGGCTTGTCCTGTCAGGGTAGGATATACATTGTGGTCATGTGGGGGGTCTTAAAGGGGCATTCGCACTGCTGCAGGGACAAGCAGAATCATAAGCAGAATGCAGCAGCAGCCATGTTCAACCAGTGCAGACGACAGGCCACTGCGGACAAGAGTTTATAATGTTCAATCACGTCGCCTTGCTGGTGTACCTTCCCACCCACTTGCATGCCATGTATTCAAGCTCGCCGCTTGCTCCCTTCTCCTCAGGCTGTTGTGGATCATGAAGCTCATCCCGACCCATTCTTAAAACGCATGCAAACCCCATGTAGTGTGAAAATCCTCCCACCTCTGATGTGAAATTTTCCCTGCTCCCGAACTCCCCCCTCCACTGCCATCATTCCTCACCTCATGTTCCCTGTCAGCCACTGTACCCCCTTCTGACTGCACTCGAAGCCACAATTTACTGTTGCCTGCTATCATCGATCGTGACTGATAGCAAAAGAATATTTTTTTCATGAAACATGGAGCTTATTGACACATGAAACAGCTTCCCATGAGTAGGATCGTAATCGGCACCCAGAAGTAATGATCGATTATGGTAGAGCTCAATGACAAGTTAATGGAGATACTAAAGCTAAGCATGAGTTTGCATTGTAAAGCACCGACGCTCGTGTACTTTTGAGTGGCACTAACACGAGTTCTGTTGTATTCTGTTTGTTGTAAAAAGTACGTGAAGGAGGATGCGAAGGGGGTAGTGGTACTCACGATGGCTTAATTACGGCAACAGTTAGAGAGGATTCCGGTCCGCTAGGACGAGCACAGGCTCTGACTGCATGCAGGGAGTGCAGCATCACTGTAGTCAGAAGCTGCCAGAGGGAGGCTATTGATCAGACAGATCTGCGGTGGCCGATACGAATTCCGACAAGACGGCCATGACTCTGGGACTGCAAACTTACCAGTGCCATGCTCGGAACTTAATATTGAAACGTCCAAGAGCTGCTGCTGCTAGCCCGGCCTGGCCGGCACTGTAGCTTGCTGCTACCTGCTGTTGCTGCACTCTTTGGTCACTCCCAGGCGGAACCGGCAGTGTCGGCTCTCTGCGGAAGGGTGTGTAGAATCTGGAAGCAAGAAATGGGGACTGGGGAAAATGGGAATTGGGAATAGAATTGCTAGCTAGCCATGCGTACGGCCGGTGGGTGGCAGCAGCTACCAAAGAGGGAGTGATTGTGGTCAAGCTCATCGGACAGGTACGTCCCGTGCGCTCTTTGGCTGCTTCGGGAATTGTGTATTACAACGGATTGGGTCATTTGGTTGGATTCGATAGCTGGGAGGCGGTAGGGACTACTAGGGAAGCTCTCAAGAACATCTGGTGCAGATTGTTCCTTCTTTCTTGAGCACCTGGTTGGCAGCGCTTTTTCAGGGAAGACAAACTATAATTAGAATAGAAGGGTAAGGAATTACAAATTTCCTTGAAATTACTCACAGCAGGAGATCTTGTCTTACAATGTCTCAAATAGTGCTAGTTTTAGTGACAAGGGCTACGTGCATAACATCAGTTCTGTTCAATTGCCTGTTCTTTACAGAAAATGGCACACTGACAGGAAGGAAAGATGGTGGAATCTTGAACTGAGAAACGACGTCGCCTTCAATGACAATGAATAGACCAAGGAGAAATTAGAGCTCTTTCTCTGGATGGGACTTATTGATTGTGGAAAATCAGTTTGGTGCAAGACTTAGAATGCATGTACTAAGAAGTCAAAGAGGCCGATCACACTATGCCCATCGGTTGAGAGGTCAAGGAAATTCAACAATCTCATTGGTGGAGAGCAAAAGTTTGGCCTCTCCGGCCTCCACACTAGAGCCCAAAGTCCAAAGGTGAAAGGTGCCAAAAGTGCCTACATGGCAGCAATTTATGACAGTTTTGGCGTCAAGAGTTTCGGCTCTCAACAAGGATTTGGGCAGAATGAAAATGTAAACCCAAACTCTTGTCGAGAGGCTAAACTTTGTTTAGGAAAATATTCCAAATTCACCTATTATATATAGTATTTATATATATATATAAAAAGAGACTTCTCTCTCCACCTCTCGCCCAAGAATGCCAGGAGTTTGGGCGACGACCTCCCGACTTGGGCGACATAGTGTGAATCGTCCCTAAGAAGAGTGAAGAACTTAATCAACAATTCAAGGGCAATTGGTGTAGCAATAGTGTTTTAGCTACTTGGAAGGGGAGTTATGCCTATTGGCGCCCTATGGCCTCATGAGTAGGGAGGTTGTAGATTAGATCTTTGTTACTCTTATACTATGTTTTCCTCTTAAAAGCCCAGATGTGATCAGGCTTTGCCGGACATGGCGGAGGAAGCTCTTGTACCACTCTTTTTTGCAATAAAGGTCTTCATCTATTTGTGTCAAAATGATAAATAAAATAATAATAATCTGGAACTGCCATTTTTTTAAGAAGTTCCACACTAAAGGAAGGAAGGTGGTCTATTCTTGACACAAAGTGAGTCATGGAAGGTAAGTTGATGTATATTACGTAGCTTATGGTAAGAGCAAGAGGAGTCAAATTTTTGAAATATGGCGAGGAAAAATGGAATCAATGACATTCATATGACTCCAATGCAAAGTGGTTCATACATATTTGCCAATTTATCAAGTTGAGGTTGTGTGTATCACTATTTTAAAAATGAATATGTATCACATAATGTTGCTACTTAGCAAAAGTATGAAAGCATTAATGTGAGACAACCTTAAGCTAGCATAGGAGGGTGGCTTGTAGCACTTGTAGGAAGGTGTTATAAAAGCCGCAAAGAGTCAACCTTGCAGCTACAAATTTGACATATTGTACATACTTGATACTACAAGTGCTTCAACACTACCTACAAAAGTGCCGCAAGCCTTTAGTTCCTTGTGTACCATGCAAAAAAAATGAGAAAAGAAAAAATAGAGAAAAAAAACACATTACCATAGCATAAAGTTCCGTCTTGAGAAACAAATATTAATCTTGATTTGATGGAAAGAAGGAAGCATGAGTTTTTAAACAAAATGGGCACTCTTTTTGCAATTAATGATACTACTTATAATTCAAATACTTCCAAGGGTTAGTTTTTACCCAAACTTGCCATACACGTCGGGGTAGCTAGAGTCTAGGGTGCACCCAATCATCTACTTTTCTATAGGTTTGTGCTTACATGGCCAATTCTACTCAAATGGTGATATTCTAAACACCATTTGTCATACCAAATTTTCATTAATATTTATTGATTTTCTTTTCAAGAACATTGTTTTTTCAAAAAACCACCATCAATTTTTTGAGATATCACCACCTTTTACAACAACGGCCATAAAACATTAAAGCTTTTGGCCTAAAATGACCTAAATTCACAATTAGTTGCATGTTAATGGAACATCCTAAACTCATCATGTATACATAATATTGTCATTTCTAGGTTTGATAGGTCGTATGAGGGTAAAAATTACATAGACATGTTATTAACTCATGTAGGGAAGACGAATTTGAAGGGGTTCATGTTAAAATTACCAAAAATGGTTATTCTCAACGCTAAAGAACAAGTTTACCTTTTTTACCAAAAATAATTCAATAAAATTTTAAAATCTTAATAAATAAATTTAAATAAACTATATATATATATATATATATATATATATATATATATATATATATATATAAAACCCTCCAACTTTGAACATCACGATCTTTTAATTGGTATGAATTTGATAAACATATACACAATTACACACACAAGCCAGGTACTAGATCTTACAATTATATACAGTAAAATGCTCTGAAATTTGAAAAGATTCCCCATGAAGAATATAGTTTTTGGGCACTCTTGAGGCACTTTTGGGCACTCTCTAGGGATTTTGGGCTACACACAAACCGAATGACGTGAAACACACAAATCCTTTTGGTTAATGCCATAGCCAAATTTCACCTCCATCACTAATCGATGATACTACTACTTTTCACTAATGAGCGAGGAGAAAAGACAAAGTTTTCCTATTTTCAAGATATTTAAAACTACTTACAGTAATAACTACAAAATTTCAAAAGTGACAAATCTAGGTTAACCCCTAAAGATCCAAGAGGACCAAATCGGGCTTTTGCTATTTTGGGCAGCTTAGATGAATAGGTTAAAAGTAGTATTTTTGCCTAAATTTTTTAATGGGTGCTCCCTATATTGCAAAGTGTATGTGGTAAAATTTACAAAACCAAATTCCAATTTTTGAGTCTTCTACAACAATTCTTGGTTTGTGAGCCGAACTGGGGCAGTTTAAATTTAGTATTTTTTTGAAATTTTTTTTTGGAAATATGTTCATGACCAAATCACTACTTAAGTTCCAAAGGGCCCCAAGTCAAAAAGTGTACCAATTTTACAAGGGCAGCCTCCAAAAGTGTCAAAAATAATCTCAAACATGCCCAAAAAAACTTCGTAGACAAACTTTGGATGTTATAATCTCTCAAATGGTAAACATCCAACGGTCAATTTTTATACCAGATACTGAAAATTGGCTTAGGTACAAGATCTTACGGTTGGAAGTTAAGAAAAGAATAAAAAAATTGTTTCGCACCCCTTGAAGTGCATAGAGGTAGAGAATTGGAGTTTTGAGGTTTTAAGCTCCCAAAAACACCCAAGGATCTTTAGGGGTTAAATAACACGGTACATGTCGATAAAAGTTCTTGTAGGGCGATCAAATCTTCAATGGAGCAAGAATCCAACATGCATGCTTACCAGGGTTCGAGAAATAATTTCATCCTTACTCGCTAATATCCTACAGTTCCTAGGTTTGAGTGAAACTATTCCAGCAATTATCTCATTCTAAACTGAAAATAGAAAAATCTCTAGTAATTTTCATCGCTTTTCAAGAATCAACGGGCTAATCGGTTATTTCCATCGCTGGATAATAAACTAGCCGTCGGTTTTTCCCGATTATTGATGCTCCTTGAGATTCTCCTACTAAATACGTGTGCTAAGTTAAGTGTTGAAATCTTGTGTGTTGACTAATTAATGTTACACCAAGTAAGTTAGGTTCAACACTCTGCCCAATAACACTTTGGCTAACTTAATTCTTTGAAGCCCCAATGGAAACATCTGCACACTTTCCTTGATGTGTGCTGAATGCTTCTTAAAAGCTCACTGCTCATTGGTCACCTACACTCTCAAAGCCATGCATGCCAAACAGATTGTGCTCATTCAAATGCTCATATCAAATCAGCTCATCACAATTTCATTAAATTTGAAAGAAAAGTCAGCTCATCAAAGTCTTTCACCGCCTTTCACATCAATAAATTTATGACTCTTTTCCCCATAATGTTTGATTTGTGGGTTCTCTCAAATTTCACCTTATGGTAGATTTTTAAAAAAAAAAATGATTTATTAGATTTATTTAACGAAACGATGTATGGTCCTTGATACAAAATTGTTTAAATTATCAAAAAGAACCTTCTTCTACTTCACGTGCAAAGAAACTCAATCTGAGCATTGATTAGAAGATCCAACCGTAGGATCTTGAAGTTAACTTGACCCTTTTCTTGAATGTCGAATTTGAACCGTTAAATTTTCTCCAATTTTGAGATTATAATGGTCAATTTTCTCCCTGCGGAAATTCCAAAAAGCGATTTCCGCTTTCTTGGACCTTCAGGGGTTAATCGCTTGAAGAATAAATCAATAAATAAGAACACCAAACTCTTGTAGGCATGGAGTGAATAAAATGCCTTGTTCGACCTACCCTTGGTGATATGCCCACGGGACTGCTTGAAGAATATATTATGAATGTAAACTTTGCCCCACGAAGAGTAGTGGTCGTCTTTGTGGATATGTTTGAGAAAACCTTTGGATGAGACATTGAGGGACGGAAGGAGTGTGTGATGATTCATTCACTTCTTTTTATTTGTAGTTGGAATAGAGTAATAACCCCTAAGCGTTCCTCGTGTCGGAATATGACATTTTGAATAAAGGGCAAAAACGTTGAAGAGCCGTAACTTCTTCATTCGGACTCTGTTTTTTGATGAAATCACTTGGGTTGAGTTATGAATCATGTTTGGTTTGTGTGGTTAGAATTGCGAATCTTTATATTAGAGTAAAAAAAAAAAAAAAAAAAATTGATTTTGATTTTGGGTTTTCAAACATTTGGCATGTTTTTTCATTGCAAGCCAATTATGTTTTTACATAGTGTGATCTTTAAATGCAACCCAACAACTTTCTAACTGAAATTTTCTTTGATCCAAATAAATTTGGTATTGGATTTGCAATGATGTTTCTACGATGAAAAAGGTGAAAAAATGGATGATTTTCAAGGAGCTTTATCTCCTTCGTCCACCACCGTTAGATTTTGACTTCATTTTTTTTGGATGGATCCAAATTATAGTCTAGTTTTAGTTGTAGGAACCTTGACCCGATCGAAGATGTATTGAAGAGAAGCCACGAATTTTAGTGCTAGGGGTCTAGTTTTGGGAAGTTACTCAATCAAGAAAGATATTTAATTCCAATTCTAATTTTTTGATGTATGTACAATGTGCATTTAGGATGTCTAGTTTTAGGTACACCTACCGCTCTCACTTCCAACATTTATGTCTAGTTCAAAATGAATCTAAATTATATGATTCCAATGAGATCAAATTCCTACAAACTTTGCATATTTCTCAAGATTGATTCCTTTGCTACTCCCCAATGGGCTTGCTAGGTTACAGTTATCGAGCATGTTACCTTAACATCGTATTGTTTAACCCCTAGACATCCTTGATGTCAAAAATTAATATCTTGGAAGAACGGTTGAAGCTTTGAAAAGCCAATATTTCGCAATCCAAAGTCTGTTTTTGACTAATTCACTTGGGTTGGGTCCCAAAGCAAGCCTAGTTCGTGTGGTAGATATTTTAAATCCATGAAAGGAAGTATAAATCAAAGGCATACATTTCAGTGAAGGCAACTTTTGTTATTAGATATTCAAACATAGGGCATGTTTTACTCATGCGAGCCTATTAAGTGAAACTGAAAATAGTTTTTGAGGATTTTTTTTTTTTTTTTAATTTTTTTTTTTTTAATCATTTTTTCATAATCATGGATAAATTTTAATAACTTTCTAGTTGGAATATCTTTGATTTGAATACTTGAGGTATTGAATCTGCAACCATGAGCCATGGATATAAAAATCATTTTCATAGTCCTAGCTCTTGGTTAAGAATCGTGACCATGAAAAATTTAAGGATGAATTTTCAGTGGATTGGTCACTTTTTGTAGTGTAAAATGTATAATATTTATTCATTTTTGAATAAACTGATGTATTTTTCAATCAAAGAATACGTCTCAACTATAGTAGTAATAGCTTGGAGAATTAACAATTGGACACTCATGTTTCGGAAGGATGAATGGTGGAAGAAGAGAATGTGGAAAGGATAAGTGTAAGGTGGATTAGAGCGGACAAGTTTAAGCTCAATTTTCTAATATAAATCCTTGTCATATTCTCTTTTAGCCTCCCCTTTTTGTTTATCTTTTTAGAAATGATTGAACACTAGCCAATCAGGGTCGCTTTACACTATGGACCATGAAGATTGACCATGGCCTTCTAGCATTTGTGATAAGGGAGTAAAGTGCTCTTGGTCCCATTTGGCTTTACACTACCTTGAAACATGGAGATTGACCATGGCCTTTACACTATGAACCATGGAGATTGACCATGACCACTAACTTTGAGGTCCCCAAAGTATGCTAAATTTTCCATTGTTGATGATGTTTTCATAGTCTCCTTGCTTATAGTTGAGTCGAAGCAAATACCTCGACTCAACTACAATCAAGGAGACCATGAGGCTCAAAAATCATTGATTGGCCAAAGTTCAATTATTTAAAAAGAAGGAGGAAAAGGGGAAGGGTAAGAGAGAGAATAATGGGTATTCATAATTGAGCTTAAATTTCTCCCCGGCCCAGATCCACTTTACATCACAAGAGTGACCAAGCCACTCAAAAATCCATTTTTGATTTTTCATGGCCACCGCTCTTGGCCAAGAGCCAAATTATTCAAATTTTCTTGGTCATGGCTCTTGGCCCATAGTCTAAAAAGATCCTCAATGATTTGTGAGCCTCATGGTCTCCTTGATTGTAGTTGAGTCGAGGCACTTGCTTTAACTCAACTATAATCAAGGAGACCATGAAAAGAGCATCCACTATGTAAGATTTAGCATACTTTGGGGACCTATAATTTAGTTGTCACTCTTCTTTTTTCAAGGTAGTGTTAAGCCAAATGGAACCAAGAGCACTTTACTCTCCAATCACAAATCTTAAAAGGCCATGGTCAATCTCCATGGTCCATAATGTAAAGCAACCCTTAGCAATTTTTAGGGACCTAAAAATTTAGTTGCCATTCCCCTTTTTTCAAGGTAGTGTTTAGCCAAATGGGACCAAGAGCACTTTACTCTCCAATCACAAATTTTCAAAAGGCCATGGTCAATCCTCATAGTCCATAGCGACCCTCCATCTACTACAAGATTGTACGGTCCAAATTTAAAGAGCTTACCTTCAATTTCTTTTGACACTTTCTCAACAAATTCTTTTTTGGCACTTTTTCAACAACTTAATTTTTTGACACTTTTTTGAATATTTGTTTCTTTGGCTAAAAGATAGGGGGTTAAGGTGTAACTAATGAATACCATAATTAGTGTGGATACAAGACTAACAAGAGAGGGGGGAGGTTACAACAAGAAATGACCACATACATGTTATCACCAAATCTGCTGACAATTTCAAAGGGCAATTGCATAAATTTTGGGGCAATTCTGAAAATTAAATGATAGCTTGCCCAAAATTTATGATACAAGGTGTGTGAGCCAGAGACTACACAAATGGGCAGCCGGGTCTTCACATGGAGCCTTGCCCCCAGGGCAGCTTGATTTGGGGCTGCCAAAATAATAATTCTTCAGAGAATAAAAGAGCCAGACACTGTAAATCAATACCACCAGGGCTCTGCATGCCCCCCATTTGCATGTGAAAAAAACAGTGCCCCATTTTTATTTTATAATTTCGGAAAATTGATTCGGCCAATCGCGGGACGTGTTGACAATTTTGGGCCACGTGGGGGGTGAGGCGGTTTGGAGTTTCAATTAATTGTACGCGGTCGCGTGCGTGGGGGGTACTACGGTTTTGAGGCGGTTTGGAGACAATGCATTGTACGGGGTCGCGTGCGTGCGGGTACTAGTTTGAGGGCGGTTTGGGAGACAATTTATTGTATCATGTGAGTCTCTCAAATGATGCGTTCATGATATGTGTATTGACAAAGCTCGTAAGCAACAAGGCCTCGAAATTATATGTTACAAGTGGGGGTACATTCCATTACGTCGAATCGCGGCATTATGTATGCATGTGGGATGTATACTTGGAACTCGTCATGAAAATTAGCACTATTAATAGCTCCATGTTGAGAAATTGGTGAACGTCCCAAGCGCACTAGTTGAGAATGTAGGTTTGCTATTTGCCTAAACTATGATTTAGATTAACAAAACATGATGTGCATATCTACCAAAATTGCAATAGTAAGTTGAAAATTGAGCACTTTTTGTAATGTATTAATAGCTTTTTGTAATATATATTATATATATATATATATATATATATATATATATATATATATATATATATATATATATATATATATATGAATTATCCCTACTACGAGAAGAGAGGTGCGATAAATTAGTACTCCTTTGTCTTTGAAATACACCATGGTTTGTTTATAATGGTTGGATTTTCTTTGTCCGGTCGACATGAGGCATTTAGAAAATTGCGTCGTAAAGTATCATTTGGACTTTTTCATTAGTATTAAATCTTGGATTCTTTGTGGAACGAGTGACAAAACCAAATCTTGGTGTTTTTTTTTTAGAGACAGCGGGAGTATATTTTATGAGAGGGCTACGTTGTTTATGTCATGTGGGCATAATATCAAGGGTGGGTTGGATGAACATTTCAATAAGGCCAATCTCAATGTGGTATTGATGTCTTTGATTATATATGAGAGAACTATAGAGATATGACCTTTCGTATTTGGTCTCTAAAGGTTCAAGAAAGCCAAGGTGGCAATTTTGGGGTTTCCACATGAGATTTTTTACCCAACTTTGACTACCGTACCTTACAAGCCAAATTGGCTTTTTGTTGTTTTGGGCTGCCTAGATGAAGGTGTTTAAAAGTAATATTTTTGCCTAACATTTTTTCAGGGCGATCCTGCAAATTCTAAATTTTGAAGCTTCTAAGGCAATTCTCAGGGTGCGAGCCAAAGTGGGGCACTTTGTTTATTTTTAAAATTTTAATTTTAGATTTTTTCATCATAAAATTTCTATCTAACCCTTAAACACTATAGATGTCAAAAAACGACAATTTGGATGAAAGGCAGAAACTTTGAAGAGCCATGATTTCTATATCCAAATTCCGTTTTAGACAAAAGCACTTGGGTTGGGTTCCAAATCAAGTTTAGTTTGTGTGGTAGAAATTTCAAACCCATAAAAATAAAGTATGAATAAATGGTATGCATTTTAGCGAAGACAACTCTTCTTTTTGAGTTTCAAACATGGGGCATGCTTTACCGCCGTGAGGCAATTATGGGGGATCAAAATACTTTTTCATAAATCATTTTTACATAATCATGATCTTAAGGTGAAATACAACAACTTTATAGTTGGAAGATTTTTGATCAAAATACTTTTGGTATTGGATTTTCAAAGATGTATTTACAATGAAATAAGTGAAAAAGTTGATGATTTTTGAGGAGCTACATCTCCTTCATCTAGTGTTGGATTTCAACTTCGTTTTTTGGGACACGTTTCAAATTGGTATAGACCTTCACCCAATGAAAGGTGGATTGAAGATAAGGCAAGAATTTGAGTGCAAGGGGTGTAGATTTGACCCTTTTTCCTTTTAAATAATTGGTTGTTTTCACCCTTGCAAGGCTATTATTTGAGCCAAGAATTTTTTTTGATAAATCATTTTTGTAAATTAGTGCGGTTGAGATGAGGCTTGTCCATATCATCAAGGGTAGGTCGAACGGACACTTTATTCACGCCAACCCTCACGGGTCTGGTGTTCTTCTTCTTCTTTCAGTTTGAGAGGAGTTCACCCAACATGATAGCACTATATTTTTACTTCAAATTCATTAATAAAATTCATTTCTTGCAAGTGAACATCATTATTAAGGTCACACCACAATAGGCATTACTTGCAATATTTTCCTGAGACGAAGGGAATAATAGAAGTTTGGTTTAGTAAGAATTTTACACCAAAAACTTGTGCAAAGTAAAAAGTTGAATATCATTGTTGAATTCTTCCCCCAACGAAACCAAATAAATAGGGCTTGAGGTTAGGACCTTCGATTTAGGCACAAAGGAATTGATCCTCAAACTTTGATATGTGTTTTTCAAGGAAATAACATGTGAATCCATAACATGTGGAATATGTAGTAATATCCATAAATGTTGAATAAATTGTGTTTGAATATTTGACATTTTTGACGAAAACATACTTTGAGAATGCCAAATATATCGAATAAGCATGGTGTTGACAACACTCATCATTTATACATATCTCCATGGTAGAGGTCTACATACAACCTTCTTCAAAATTCTCAAAATTTCAAAATCTATCATCCTATGTTATTTTTGGCCTAGAAGCGCAAATTATTGAAAAGTGCCCTAGATGAAAATGAAGGTAGGTCATCTAGATCTCAAGCAGGTCATTCACTAACTCCTCGAATGAGGTAGGGACAGAAACGATATTTTTTCGGGTAATTTTTTGGGTTAGAGCATCCCCATTAGCCGCGCGAACCGCCCTCACCAACTCTAATTGGCGGGCCCGCACTGATACAATACCCCAATGGCTGCCAAGTTTTCTCTGGTTGCAGGGAGACATTTTCCACACTCTATTGCGTAGTCAACGCCCAAATCCGATCACAAATGCAAGGCCCCACCCTCCCCAGCCACGAGGGCATGCTGAACGGCCCGGCCCCGCCACATCACCACACCAAGGCCGTTCGGGGGGCTCTGTAGCGAGCTTCCATTGGGGCCAAAACCCTCTATCTTGTCGCACGCTTGGGTACGTCCCTCGCCATTATCTGTTAGCGCGTCCCAATTGCGCGGAACCATTGGGGATGCTCTTACATCCACCGCAAGGACGACATAGGAAAGGGCGGTGGCATACTTAATTTCTTCCCCTTTTTCCTTTCTTTTCGGATAAAAAGAACGTTCTTCCAATCGGCAGTAAGATATGGGTGATGGTTACCGACATGTATGCTCGTGACGACGAGTACAAGTTTTGTCGAGATTCCTCGACCACCATCTAAAAGACAAGCAAGAAATGACATGGGAGCACACCTTCCCGCTAGTACATAATTCAACCTATTGTAAGGCATCAGTTTCTCCAATCAAGAAGAGAGTCATCAAAGTCATAATGATCATGTGCATGTGCTCAACGTCATACAATGACATCGGGGCTTATTGCGTAGTAGTAACTTATTGGCATAACTACCTACTCACATAAAACCAAACACTAACGAATGTGGCTTGTCCCCCCCCCCCCCCCTTGCGGTCTAGAGTGGCTGTATCTAGAAGCTCCGGAAACCTGTAAAAGTTGAAAAAGCTCCATTTGGTCGGGTTGTTTTGATCCATAACAGATATGTGTACTCTCGTACATTAAATGTAAACTTTGATTGAATACATTTCAAGTTTATGGATACTTCCTCGCCGAGAGAGTTCAGATGTATCGCCGAGAGAGTTCAGATGTATCGCCGTAACTTATTGATATGTTGATTGGTTGAAATTTACCAAAGATTTTTTTAAAAAAATAATCAAAACTTGGGTAGGTTTAGTCATTGGAATTTTTTCAAAACAATAATTGAACTTATATATATCTTAGCTCTAAAATATCATCTCTAAAAAGTGTCATGTATGTGTCAAATGGCCTCAACTTTGTCAAAATTGCCCTCCTTTGACGCAAGGTGCAATTTTTTGCTTTCAGATGTAATTTGAAGTATGTAAGCATAGGATCTAGTACGTAACTATTTCTTGCAATTGTGAGATCATAATTTTCAAAGTTGAAAATTCAAGTGTTCTTCACTTGTTGGAGAAAGAGATTGAAGTGTTTTGCGAGGGCGAAGAAAACTAACCTTGAAAGTAAGTTTGATAGGAGGCTCAGTCTTCTATATAGGTCCTACAAGGATGAATATCATATAGACATGAGACACGTACAAAAAACAAAACTTGAAAAAAAAAATGTAAAAACTCAACTTTTGGTGAGTTTTTGAAGTTTTGCAAGTTAAAATATATTGAGCACGTTTTGAGAAAAAAAAAATGAGCATATGCCCGCAGTTTTGGGCAGAATTTAACATGTTTTTACTGTGTTTTAAAACTTTGACTCAGAATATCTTGGAGGAATTTCAAACTTTGAATGATTTATTCACTAATTTATAGAAAACTCTACCTAATGCAAAAGGTTTCAACTTCATGTGATCCAAACATAGCAAATAAGAGGCTAACCAACATCAAAATCAACTCAAAATGGGATCCATTTAGGTTCAAGGGTTGAGCTTCTTAGATCACAATCATACAGTCTTATGATAGAAATGTGAAACATGTGGATCAACTCTACAATCATGATGAGGCTCATAGTACACAAGATTACAACGTAGTAGTATTAAAAAAGTACTTTGAAATCTCATCATTCTCACTTTGGGGTGATAATGCTATGAACAAACCTATTGCTATTTGGAGACTTTTAAGTAGAAAGTTCTTTACCTTCATCTCACATACACCCTCATACTCTAAAAAATAATAATAAGAGAAGATTCATGTGCTTAAGTATGGGCTTGCAATAACAAAAACTACACCAAATTTTACAAAAGAGAAAAAGTCCAAAACATAACCTTGTGCACTAAAATGAATGCCATATCTTTATAACATCTTCAACTAAGTAAAATTTCTACCAAGAAAACTAGAGTTGAATTGGAATCCACCCCAACAAATAACATCAAGATACAACAATGTGTATATTCATCATTGCAAATCCACTTCCAAGTAATCCAATCAAAATACTTCCAACAGAAAGGTACTAAACTTCACCCTAGATCACACTTGTCTATTCAAAATTTAAGTTTCCCAACACGCATAAATTGTTACACAAAATAGTCTTGTTGTAGTTAAATATACACCTTGTTGTACAAACCAAGAACATGAGCTTCTTGCACAATTATGCATATCACTGTCTCAAACCATCTTGGATAGGTAAAAGATTCTTATCACAAAAGCTAGGATTCGACTTGACATATTTGTTCAAAATCAAACATAGGATGTAAGAGTTATGGCTCTTCCAAATTTCAGCCTTTCATCCAAATTGTCAAACTTTGACTATTAATAGGTAATAAGTCCCCATAAATTGAATATTCAGTACTTCAGGATACAATTGAATTGTTATTGTATGTTTGTGACTATTTATACATAACAATTTAGAAGTTCCATCATCAATTAAGAAATGAATGTAATTAACCCCTAGAGGTCCAAGAAAGCGAAAACTGCTTTTCGGAGTCCAAAATTCAGCCAACTTTGACCATTATAATCTCACAAATGAAGAAGAATCAACCGTTCAATTTTGGCAAGTGAGTAGCAGGTTAAGTTAACTTCAAGATCCTACGGTTGGATCTTCCAAATAATTCTTAGATTGAGAGTTTTTAGGCCTGAAGTAAGGGAATGTCCATTTTTACAATTTTGCATCAAGAACCTTTAGGGGTTAATAAATGAACTTAATGGTAACTAGATAGTCAAGTGATTGATGCTTTACTTTCTATGTCTATGAGAATACTAAGTGAATAATTAGTCATTAGAGTCTCACAAAATCCGTGTCATTTGTGAGAGGAGACTAGGATCCATAAGAGAAAGTTTAAAATATGTACTATGTTTAAGAGTTGATTATTGAGACGATGCCTTGTTAAAAACCTTATGAATGGTAAAAAAACCCTCTAGGGGGAAAATATTTAACTTTCGACCATTCAGGAAAAGAGTGCATCGCTATCTCAAGTGGTAAACTCTTGTAGTGAACGCAAACCAAGTCTTTGTAGAAGAGGACGAAAGTTAACCCCTAAAAATCCAGGGGTTTCCTCGACCTCCAGAACCAAAAACTGCCATTTTTCACCTTCGTTGGGAAATGGGGAAATGGAGAAACTTTTTTTTCCGGTTTTAGACTTTGAACCGTAAGATCTTGTACCTAACTTGTATACAAAGGACTGGTCAAAATTTCAACCGTTGGATGTTTGTCATTTGTGAGATCATAACAATCAAAGTTTGACCAACACTTTTTTTTGCCGCTGCGTGAGAGGCATTGTCTAAATGGTGCCAAGGGCAACTTGATGATTGTTATTCCAAATATTTTTCCCTCATTTTTTTTCATGTAGGTAATCAAGTTGGGTATGCTCATGCAAAATTTTAGAGACCAATTCCACTTTTTGACCTTAACGTAAAATATTTTATGAAAGAAGGTCTAAAAACAACCATATAGTAAAACAAGCACCACGTATGATATATTTAGTTTGAGAAAAATCTCGACGGTGAGAAGGTGCATTTATGATAATGTGAATTTTGAAAAAAAAAATCTTGGAAAAAATCCAAAATCTCGAATTTTGGCAATTTTTGAAAGAAAAAATTGTAAAATTACTAGAAATTGTGAAGATTGTTTTTGAAAGTTTTGGAGGCTGCCCTTGTAAAATTGGTAAACTTTTTGACTTCGTATACTTTGGAATTTGAATAGTAATTTGGTAATGAACATATTTCTAAAAAAAAAATAATAATAAAAAAATAATTTTAAACTGCCCGTTTAGGACTTGAAACCTAAAATTTCTAGGTGAAGGTTATAAAATTAAAATTTGACTTTGAAAATTTTACCACATACACATTACTGTATGGGGAGCACCCAATAAAAATCTTAGGCAAAAATATCAATTTAAATGCTTAAAATGAGCTGCCCGAAATCTCAGAAAACCGAATCGGTTTTTCCTGGATTTTTAGGGGTTAATTGCCCGAATGGACTTTGTAAAAATGTCAACCACATTCTTCACACAATCATTGCAATTTTATTTCTCTCGTGTAAATATGGCCATCGCCTATAATTTTCTTGTGGAATTGTCATTATCTCCCATAATTCTCTCCTCATATTGTTGTCATAGGCCAAAACTATCTCCTAGGATTGTAGTCATCCCCTAGAGCTCTTCCTTGTGACTATTGTCTTCAGTTGTAGAGAATTCTTTAATGTGACTATGGTCATCGCCAAGAGTTTTTTTGTAAGACTATGGTCATTGCCAAGAATTCTTTTGTAGGACTATGGTCATCACCCAAAATTCTTTTCTCAGAGTATCGTCATCACCTAGAATTCTTCCAAGGGACTATGGTCATTGCCAAGAATTCTTTCATGAGACTATGGGTCATGCCGAGAATTCTTTTGTGGGAGTATGGTCATCAACGAGAATTCTTCTTTAGACTATGGTCATCAACAAAAATTCTTTCCTCAGACTAAGAATTGTCTTCACCAAGAATTCTTCACAATGATTATTGTCATTGCCACAAATTCTTTTGTAGGACTATGGTCATCGCCAAAAATTCTTTCTTGGAACTACTGTCTTCACCGAGAATCCTTTATTGTGACTACAATTTCTTGAGAACAGAACAAACAGTTTTCGATCATGAAAATTTACGTAGCAATCAAATTTGTGAATGTTATCATAAAATTTAGTATCTGTAATATTCTGAAGAAACATATCCAAAGTCCATTGCTGACAATCTTTTGTGCTTAGTACATAATGTCTGGTATCGTAAAACTGAACTCATTGCACCACAGATAGTCAGATATCATAAAACCAAACTGATTACACATGTGCCATTATGAAGAGGCCGAAAATTCGTCATCTCACTCACTTACCAAGAAAACTTTGAACCAGTGACTACGGTTTTACGCTATATCAAAATTTGCATTCCTTGTTCCAACAAAATAGCATCTTAAAAAGGATAAGCACTATGCTCATGGGTGTGTGTCTGCTTCACCATCTGCAAGAACCAAGACTACACGCGAAACTCACTTAGAACGAAGGTTTTGAGTTACTCCACTGCAACAGTGATCTCTCCGGCCTCCAATCGAGCATAGAATTCCTCCGTTTTGCGGCGCTCGTTCAGATGATGCACCTTCCAGAATGTGCCCCCTGCCATGCCCACTAATTCAGATCTCTTGCACGGGAATAAACAATCTACCCTGCATCAAAGACTCTACTATCGAAGCAATATCACCCTAAAATGACCGTCTGCTAAAGAATTTTGTATATTCGTACTCCATCTTCACGCTCCATGCAAGAACTTCGATCGGAACAGAACATAAAATCGAGACCAATGCCATAGAAGATAGGAGACTGGCACATACATAGGTAGGAAGCAAACACAAACCACATCTTCATCTTAGACAACAGTTTGTCAATTAGCGTTAGTCAGTATCAAGAGAACCGACATTGAGCTTCATATCAGAAGGCTGAAGTTTACAGCAGGTGACAATAGCCGTCTCTGACCAATAACACTACATCATACTTGTTGATAATCCGGAGGAGCATGAAATCTCTGTAGTATTGATAGAGCAGACATTAAGCGTATGCGAAAACATTTTCCTAATCAGGTATTGAGCAACAAGTTACGGTAGTAAATAAGAATCACAACAATCTCATTCTGATTGATTGTGAGATTTGTGTAGAGCACCATTTGTTTGCTGAGGACATTCTTGCAGGAGTTCTTTAACAAAACATGGAGAATGTTTGGAGGGGGGAAGAAAATCAAGAAAATCAAGAAAGGAAGAAAGCGCAGTTACCAACAATGCCGAGGACCACAGCACTGAGGATATGTCCCGGTATAGATGTGGTCTTGTTTTGAACGCCATTTCCCGCTATGGCGCCAGCTTTCTTGCCCCAGTTTAAGGCAGCAGCTCCCCGTGATCCCATGAGGACGAGTATCAACTTCTCCACAAAAGAAAGAGAATCAGAGTTGCCAATAAAGGCTAACGACTTTTCAAAATCTGTAACTCCACCACTTCCTGATCCTCCTGCAGTTGCATGCACAAGCGGCATGATCATGGCAACGTATTGAAAGTGGAGAAGGAAGACCTTACAGAAGGTGCCGCGCAACAATAAGGACTCAAGCTGCCATACTTATAACCAATGCTTCAATACTCACATACCTCAGACAGAGAAAAATTGAGTAAAGCTTCTGTTACATAACCGAAAGTCTGTCTTTGATCAAGAACCGAAGGCAGCTACGAGAGAAAGTGGCTGAACACAATCACCCGTCATGCACATGCTGTCAATCCGACGGTTGACATGCGTACATATTGCGCCCTAACAAACTGTGCTGCGTTCAATTTACGCGTGTCCGGTGGATTGCAGGGTATCAATGCGGACGGAACAGAGCATCGAAGAGATACTGGTACTCAGCAGGTGATTGAAGGCGTAACGGCCGTTCTTTCAAGCAGTCAAGTCAGTCTATTCCAGGGCTTCTTCAGCTGCTTCAACCAATTCACGGACGAATAACTGGTACACACAAAACTAGTACCCTGCATTGCATTGCCTTAAGGGGACGAACTTCAACTGACAAGTGAAATGCATCCGATCAGAACTGCACAAATCATGCAGGCATATACAGGCATATACAGGCATATACAGGGAGAGTGCAATTAGAAAAGATTGATTGTACCGGTTCTCCAATCCGGTGATGCGCACAGAAGAACGCGCGTTTCTGCTTCAAAGAGAGATGATAGTGCCCTTCTGAATGGACCTAGATAAAAGAGAATCTAAACAGAATCCTACTTATTTCTGTTTCGCCGTAAGGGCCTCCAAGATAGTAGTCCGGAGCTCTTTCATCTCGGTTTTGAGGCCGATTTGATCTTGCTTAACATCCGTTATCAACAACAAAATCGCATCGGTCCGTGCCTCAAGAGATGAAATCTTCGTGTCAATCTTCAACTCCAGAGATGAAATCTTCATGTCAATCTTCGAAAACTTTGTGTCAAACTTGTCCTCCAACGATGCACACCTCGCCTCCATCTTCTTATCGTAGAAAGCGGCCATGGCTGCGTTCACTCCAACGACGGCTCCTCCAATCACTCCCACATACGACAGAAATTTCAATCCATCTGCATAGTGTTTCTGCAAACAAAGAAGATGTTAGTACCACAAAACACAGCAAAAAAAGTTGAAGAGAAAAAGTTGAATACCTCGATAGTCACGAAATGCTCGTAGGCAGCCGTGGTAAGTTTCCGCGGTAAGTTTCCGCGACACAATTTTACTCATGGCTAAGAAATTTTGAAAACAAGAATTACACAAAGTTTCAAGACACACATACCTTAGTACCTCACTCGAATCCCCACTCCGCGAAAGCGACTTCCACCACTTCTATAATCATTCCGGTGCTCTGAGGTGGTCGTGAAAGAAAAAGAAAAAGAAATATAAAAAGGAAAAGGAAAAGTAAAAGTAAAAGTTCAAACAACACAAACCCTAGGTTCAAAATATTATTCAGGACCTGCAGACCAAGCAAAAGTGCAACTGAGCTTGACATAATTAGATAGGAGGACTCGAAAATACGAGGACTCGAGCATAAAGGTATGTATTGTACCGATTGAGTGCGTGTGACCAGAAGGTCAAGCTCATCGACCAAGAGAATGCAAGGGCGGGCATTCAGGCCTTGAAGGGGCCTCTTATCTGCAAATCGTGCATCAAGATACTGAAGAGCTCGCCTCCAGCCACAGTGTTGATCAGTCAACGCTTCATGAAGCACCTGCACAACCCTATCATCAATATATCCCGTCGTGTAGTTTCTTTAACTAAAACTATTGAATACACACTATGCATGTCATCTGATGGAATACACGACTATAATTAGCTAGATATTCAGTTCTACCCCAAGATCGAATCATGCTAACTAGATTGGGTCAGGCCGATCAATGCCTAAGAGAATAATTCACTCATAAATATAGCATAGGAGAGACCTTACAAAAGGTGCCGCGCAACAATAAGGAATCAAGCTGCCATACTTATAACCAATGCTTCAATACTCACATACCTCAGACAGAAGAATTGAGTAAAGCTTCTGTTACATAACCGAAAGTCTGTCTTTGATCAAGAACCGAAGGCAGCTACGAGAGAAAGTGGCTGAACACAATCACCCGTCATGCACATGCTGTCAATCTGACAGTTGAGATGCGTACATATTGCGCCCTAACAAACTGTGCTGCGTTCAATTTACGCGTGTCCGGTGAAGAGCAGAGTATCAATGCGGACGGAACAGGGCATCGAAGAGATACTGGTTCTCAGCAGGTGATTGAAGGCGTAACGGCCGTTCTTTCAAGCAGTCAAGTCAGTCTATTCCAGGGCTTCTTCAGCTGCTTCAACCGATTCACGGACAAACATCTGGAAGGCCTTCTTCATCATAAATACTGTAGGAGACAAGGTCATCGTTTGGCTGAGGTACGTACAATTAACCGTCTCTAATTGAACCTAGAAGGTGTATCCTATGGTACATACAAAAACAGTACCCTGCATTGCATTGCCTTGAAGGGACAAACTTCAACTGACACTAAAATGCATCCGATCAGAAATGCACAAATCATGCAGGCATATACAGGGAGAGTGCAATTAGAAAAGATTGATTGTACCGGTTCTCCAATCCGGTGATGCGCATAGAAGAACGCGCGTTTCTGCTTCAAAGAGAGATGATAGTGCCCTTCTGAATGGACCTAGGTAAAAGAGAACCTACACGATGTCTGTGTGAAAAGGACTCGCAAGATAGAAACAGAAGAGACTGGGCAGCTAGGAAGAAAACCAGAATTGAGAGGATAACAAGCTTTTGATGTCAAACCATTCTAATCTTTATTAAGTAACACGTGCAAAAGATCACCTCTCAGGATGAGAACAATCTCTTACGAGTGGCCAATTTCACTAAATATGACAAGTTCTCGAAACTACAACCACCTCTAAATAGAGGTCCAACGCAGAGATCCATCTTCCTGGCATTTCGGTACTTCGAGGTCATCAAACACTTCCGAACACAAGATTCTCTCCAGATGCCAGCGAAGTCATAAAAAGCCTGTAGAAAAACCCCGATTTTAGATTGATCGAGCACATACATTACCGTTGAAATGATACTCCCACGTGTAGAAGTCCTCTAAATCAGACCATGTGTGTAAAACTGAGGAGCAGTTTCGTATACATGCCTGGTTACCCCTAGCTACATAGGGCAAGAAAAAGAGATGGTGCTTCATTGCACCTTACCTACCTACTTCTGATGTGATTACTTCTTACTCACCATTGAAGTATTCACTCTTCCGGAACAACAGTGGTAATTTCTCCTTTCTCCAATCGGGCGTAGAATTCCTCCGTCTTGCGACGCTCGTTCATATGATGAGCCTTCCAGAAAGAGGCACCTGTGATGCCACGCTCAAAGCCATTAGATAGCCATCTCCAGACATGCAAATCACTTGAAATGCTCAACTAGGTTCACCTCTCAACACGAAAGCCTGCCTAAACTATCGATCTAGCTATCGACAACTAGATCCCCGGAATCATAAGAACACTGGCGGACATTCCAACCTCATTCTTCAAGCCACAAAAAGTCTTCGAAATACTCGTCCTACTCCGGCGAACTATTCGATACTATAGAAACTATAAGATACTAAATCCCTGCGGTGGTAATTACGAAATTAATTGAGATTCAAATGAAGGAACTCAATAAACAAACGATAGAACTAGCACACTAGAAACAGTGATCAATCTTGACCGAGAAAGGCTCGAAAACTGATACGATAGCAGCAATCCTAACCTCGGAAGCACTCTCCGCGAGTTCAGAAGGTTGCCGATAATCTACCGTCAACATTCTAACCTACTGATTGTGAAATTAGTTGAAATTCTAATGGTGCAACTCAATTAACTAGGACACTAGAAAATTAATCAATCTTGACAGAGAGAGGCTCGAGAACACATACTGTAGCAGCAATCCAAACCTCGAAAGCACTCTCCGCCAGTTCATTCTAACCTGGAAATTTTAACCTAGACGCTTGATCATGAGATGAGCACTCTCCGCTAGATCCCGCGATCTATTCTTGTGTAGAGGCTAGAAGATTTAAAAACAACATCGGATAGTGATGGTGGCTTACCGAAGATACCGAAGCCGATGCCATAGAAGATTTCGTGCAGCAAGTTGGGACCGGACTTTTGCGCCTGCGCCACGACGTGCGCCGGCAACTTGGCTGCGGCAGTCATGATTGCGAAGAATGAAAACCTGGTTAGAGCTTGCTGCACAGCGTCGGGCTCCAAATTCGCACCACGAAAACACCAAACAATCGAATGTAATTGAACCGAAACCCTAAGAGTTGCAAACGAGGCTCTGTCTGCCCCTAGAAGGAAAATTTTGAGCTGCCCGTTGCTTGAATGGTCACTTGCGAGATCGTCTTTTTTCCTTCGGCTACTTTTTCCCTTCCGAAATTTTTTCCCTCGGGCTACTTTTTCCCCTGAGCCGCTCTTACCCATCAGCGACTTTTTTCCTTCACCTACTTTTTCCCTTCCACGACCTTTCTCCTTCACATACTTCATCTCTTTCGCCACTTTTTTCTGAACTCTGGCATCGATCACCTCAAGAGTGAAGATCACACTCATTGTAAATCGTGTAGTATACTGTAGTGATTGAACGGTATAGCAACACCGTAAAGATTATTGTGTAAATACTGTACAGTAGTGTTCCGATTCTCAAACCATTAGATCCACAGTAAAATTATGTCGTGCTCCGATTCTGGTGTGGCCATAGCCGGCTACACCTTTGCGTCATGTTCGATACAAAAGTAGAAAGATGTTCGTCTCTAACGTTCCAGATATGAAAGTACGAATCCTTGTTTGAAGCAGTGGTTGATGAATGCAAATTTTGTCAAGCCAGAATCAGGGATCAGGGCCGAGTCTGAGACTAAAGCTTCGCCACGAATACCATCAACACAAAGCATTCCAGCTTTGGAGAGTGATTTTGAGGCAATCAAGCAGCGCAGTTCATCCATCGAAAAACTCGCAGATGATCGATCGCAGGCTTGCAAATGCCACAACGACGCTAAGAGTCTAAATTCTTCCCGTCGTAATGGAATCACTTCAACTTCGAATTGTCCAGAGCATTGACCGATCCGGCGGTCACAAGCGGTGCACGTTTAGCGAATTGAAGCATCGGACGGAACTGAATGCTCCGTGCGATCTGCTAAAGCCGTCCACGTGGAGAGATGCTACATGTTGAGTATTTTCTTATCCGTGGCAACGCCTGCGCGGTTGAAGCCAAAAGGGATTCAATTTTTCAGCAAAAGCTTGTTTCAGTTCATGGAACTGAACCAATCAACGTTAGTGACATGAATCTCAAAACTCGTTGAATTTCGAAACTCCTGGAGCTCAACTGCGTCGCTCCGACGCATAATTTTGTATATCGTTGGTCGAGCTTCATGTTTCAATGTCGTCTCTTGTTACATTAGGTTTTTACAATGTCGCATTAGTATCCCATTCCGCAATTCCTTCTTCTTCTTCTCCAATTTCCGGCCGAAGATTGAGTCTCCATCGCGCGTTCTTTAAATCTGTCACACAAATTGCGCCTGAATCCTCTTCAAGATCTGCAGTTGAAACGCGTTCATCACTGAGTGAGCATGGCCAACACGAGGAGGAGAAGCCTAGTATGCTGCGGAGCGTACTTTCGGTAGTGGTGGCATTGGTAATGACGATCGGCATTCAAGGAGCACCGTCTTCTCGAGACACCTTTGAAGACGTCCCTCAAACCCTATCTGGTAAGAGGCCTTAAAAAACATCACACAGCAGGCTTTTGAATATTATAGGCAACATTCCAGTGCACAGCTTGAAGACTCGAGAGGTCTGAAGCAATGTAGAGACGGAATTGTCACTGTGCCACCACTGTCAGTTAATAATGATATCCATATCATTGAGAGGCAAGAATGATATGGAATATGCAGGAGGAGACAAGGGACAGAGGATTCAAAAGCCGAAATCGGCCAAGGCCGAAGGTTGTACGAGGAAATGCGTGTCCACTTGTATTAGAGGGGGAGCTGGAGCACCAGGCGAGGGTCCTCTCAATGTTCGGAGGTCGTCTCGTCCACCTTTGCATTTCCTCTGTTGAAAAAATGCGTTGAGCTAGTTTTAACCATTCTTTTCCTACATGCAGACCTCTCGTCGTGTTCAAGGAAGGTTTCCGTAGCCGAAATTACTGGTATGCGAAACTTATCTCTTCCATTTTCAGCATTGCCATGCTACACTTGCCACCTCAACACATTGCACCTGTCAAAGCTTTGAATGAGAGGATGGTGGAGTGCTGTGCTTTTGAATGTCTCGAAACTTAAAGGTAAGGTCGTTGGAGTACTGAGTTAGTTTTTGGTGGCAGCCTTGTGGAATGCAGTGAAATTTGCAACTTAATCGGCGATGGTGATGATGGTCCATGAAGTGGAATGCGCGACCTCTATGCTCGCCTGTATTTGATTCTTTGGAATAAAAACGAGCAATTCTTCATGAGGTGTCGCCTTCGTTTGCATCCGTCGCAGCGCAGCGATTGTAGCTCGAGATCTCTCACATCATCACCAAGTCCCGCTCATTGTCAATTTTTGAAGCTGTACAGAACATTCTTGAGCAGGAAACGTAAGTAGTGAGAGACTCCTTTTGACACAAGCTTGAGTCAGTTTGTATCGAATATCAACATATATTCCTTGCAATTCTAGCACCTCCGGTAATATAAGGTAGTCAATTTCTTCACATTGATGCACGCTACCCCTGCTGCAATTCAACATCTCGTCCCAGCTCGAACGTTGTTGTTGGTGGTAGCCTTGTGGAATGCAGTAACATTTCCAATCTAATTGGTGGTGGTCCATGAAATGAAATGCTACTGCTTCTGGAACTGCGACCTCTATGCTAGCCTGTTATTGATTTTTTTGAACATAACGAGCACTCCTTCGTTGAGATGTCTCCTTCTGTATCAAGATGCATCCACATGATGAATGAATTAGCAATCATTGCGCAGTCACGCTGTTGATGAGGCTTAGGGTTTAGGGGTTTCTGCTGAATTGCAGCCTTTACCCTTCTCGCTTGTTGGAGGGTTTCTGCTGAATTGCAGCTATTACTCTTCTCGCTTGTTGGAAATGGCTCTCAGCGATCAGGACATAGAGAGGCTGCGGCTGGTCGCTGAGTCCGACTCGTATGTGTCAAAAAACTTGGGCATATACGAGCAGCTGCGAGCATTCGGAGTCGGGGTACAGGACGAGAATGACCGGAGGTGGAGAATCATGGTGGAAGCAGAGGAGAAGATGGCGGAATCTGAGAAGCCCAAGACCATGGGTGCACATCGTGATCTTCTGAAGAGATTTGGGTTTCGCCTCGCGGTGCCGCTTCCCAGGGAGAAGGACGGGGAGGCAGGCCACTTCGGAAATTTCTATGAGAAGTATTGCTCCAGAGGTCTGGACCTTATGAGCGAGTACGAAATGAAAAACGCCGCTACGCCAAAACCGAGGTGCGATGAGTGCAAAAAGTTGTCGACGATGCGCTGCAAGCAATGTCACGAGCATTATTGCTCACGAGCATGTCAGATCAAAGCGTGGCCGCTCCACAAGCCGGTCTGCATGGCGGTCGCAGCCCAGCGATTGTAGCTTGAGGAACGCAAATCGCAACTCTCTTGTATCATCTTCAATGTGGTTTTGAGCGCGACATTCTTGAGCAGTTTAAGAGTGTAAGGTGGGAAATTTTGTGCGTTCCGATTGACGTTCATACTCTATTTGAATTTTCAGTACCTTCGATGCTACAGGCTAGTCATTTTTTTCGCATCGATCCGGAATTCCTGCACTTCCGGTACCATAGTCGCGCCATCCCCATTGTCTGGTCCCTGCATTACGGCAGACTGTCTGAATCCGTGACTTCGCTACTGCGCGTACTTCCTGTTATAGGAATTGTTGAGTTTTCAGGTTTCCTGTGCATGAGGATTTCAAGGCATCGAAGAAGAATGTGTGATATGGACATTGTACTCAATAGCCTTTGAGGATGAGGAGTTTGTTAAATTCTGAACTTGACTTGCTGAAAATGTGAGCCCAAATGGATTGCGTGGATAGATGCAAAAAAAAGTTTGAGCTTGAAAGGTTGGTTGAAGCACACATTGTTGTAGTCACATGCTTAATTATGGCTCAGACTTTACCATGGCAAATCTATAGTAAAGTTAGTCATGCAAACAATCTGTGTGCGTGGCAAATCTACAGTAAAGTTAGTCGTGCAAACAATTTGTATGTAAAAGATTTGACTTGTTGAAAACGTCATTTTTGCATCTTCTTAAATTCATTACAAGTCCTTGAAATGATATTCTGTTGTATCTTGTGATTGAGTAAGCCGGATTTGGTATAATGAACTTCACATGAGTGAGCCATTTTTTGATATTACAAAGTTTATTTGGTGAACCAATTGTATTATGAGTGTTTCCATAAGCTTGTTGGTAAAGGTTCTGAAATTACTGAAGTTCATGAAAATATATGAACTCAAAGTAGTTTAAAAATGAATAAAAGTTGTAATAAAAAAATTATGCAAGTTTGTCCAAGTTAATGAGAGTTGACTAGTTATGTGAAAGTTGATCTCGATAAAAAACTTCAACGTAGTCTTTATCCACTAGTGGATCTATCATCAATATGTTGTCCCTTATTTAATGAAACCTTGATAAGAAAATATCATAATATAAGAAGTTATAAACGACATTCTATCATGTACAGTACATACAAGGATACACCAAACAAACACTCTAATCACGTTGATTTCAAAATAAAATTGAAGTTTTTAATTAGCATCATCTTCAAATTAGGGCACCGCAATCAGTTCAAAACGTGGATGTCCAAATTCCGTGTGTGTGCAACAACCAACAGTCACCTATGTGTTTTGCAAGCCTGCTCAAATTACACTCACACATGTCATCGTAAAGTGCACGTAACCCCTACTAAACCATGGCTACCAAAATGGCTTTTTGGAATTTGGGGTAGCCTAGATGAAGAGGTTTAAATGAATATATTTGCCTCAGATGTTTACTAGGTGCTCTTCATACTACAAAGACATGTGATAAAATCTGCAAAACCAAATTCCATTTTAGAACCTCCATTCAAAAATTGTAGGTTTCAAGATTAAAAGGGGACTTTAAATTTAGTCATTTCTTTCTTTTTCTTTTTCTTTTTTGTATACATGTTCATGAACAAAGCAGTACTCAAGTTTTAGAGTGACCCAAGTCAAAAAAATCACCAATTTTACCAGGACAACCTTCAAAAACTACAAAAGCACTCACCACAATTCATAGTAATTTTTGAACTATTTCTTTCAAAATTTGTCAAAATTTGAAATTTTGGAATTTTTCCTATATTCCTTTTGTCAACATTTATAAACTTGTAAAGACTACACACCATTCATATTTTTCTTAAAGTAGATATATCTAACATGGTGCATGTTTTCCTATATCTTTGTTTTCAAACCTTCTTTTAGAAAAATATATTTGCATGAAGGTCATAAAAGTAAAATTGGTATCTAAAATTTTGCATGCATATACCCAAATTAATCACCTACATGGAAAGAAATATGATCAAGTTGTTTGGGGTAAAAATCTTCAAGATGGAACAATGTCTTGCGAGCAATGCCCAAATAAACATGGAACAATGTCTTACAAGCAATGCCCAAATAAACTTTTGGTCCAACTTTGGACGTTATGATCCCACAAATTGTACAGATTCAACGGTTGAAATCTTACATGGTAGTAGATAGATAGAAACTCCGGTCCTTTCTAAGGGGCCGGCGTGAATGAAGTGTCCGTTCGTAATATCCCGATGGCCACAGGACAAGGGGAAATTAGAACAATACTACTTCCCCCTCTCGAGGGTGGACACTATAACTACGCTAGTTTCTAGCCTAATTACTAGTGCCTTGAAGATCCTTGACATAGTATCCCCCCAAAGGGCTTACATGGTAGTACTAATAGTAGGTTGGTTTGAGATCCGACGATTGAAATTGCAAAATTTGAATAAAATTTCCAACTACACCTCAAGTGGTAGAAAATTGTAGTTTTTGGTTTTGGTAGTCCAAAAAACGGTTGGATTTTTAGGGGTTAAAATCTCTTTGAAGCATTTGCTTTCTCAACTTTACTTAATCAAATTGTCTACTAACTCTTACAATTGGTTACTGTCATATGCTATATGGCTCAATTCTATGGAATAAGTGGCCCCTAGGAATATGTCATGACTGGAAATTAGAAAAGCTCCGCAACTAGATAGATAGAAACTCCGGTCCCTTTATGAGGAGCCGGCATGAATGAAGTGTATATTTGTATTGCTAATAACCTGATGCCCATCGGACAAGGGGAAATTTGAACAATACTATTCCCCCTTTCGAGGGTGAACACTATAACTACGCTAGTTTCTAGCTAGTTTCTGGTTTGTTTCTAATGCCTTGAAGATATCCCCCAAAGGGCTTTGAGGTATCTACACAACAAGGTCCAAGGACTCCCCACTACAGTTAGGTGGACTATAGTAGTGAGCACCGCGCGCGGCATGGGGTATAGAGCCTACGACCTCCTCATTGGGGGCCATGTGCCCCAACAACCAAGCCAAGGCATGTGGTGCCTTGCGCCCGCAACTACAATATACCATTCGACTCATGGGTGGTGATGCTCCAATAGCAAAATGATATCACACACTATATTTTTGAATCATGAATTTTCAAAAGATACATTTAAGATCTCTCAAATGAAAAGTAAAAAAAAAAGAATGAACTCTTTTTAAAAACTCATTTAAAGGCCGAAATTGTTGTTGGCCCCACCTTGTACGTTAGTACCAAGGCGGGTAAACTGAGGAAACTTAAAAAGGAATGATACCCAAGCTGGTCACCTACGAAGTGACCACCGACAGAAACGAATGTACACATCCACACCGTCATTGGATGAAAACTGACAGCGCACCAATGCCAGCGAGGCACAAGACCGCCGAAAATCCGAGCTGGACACATGACGTGGAACCCGAACGGGTCGGTTTACTCTACAAGGAAGGCTATTGCTAAAAGGCATGGATGCTCTGCCGTAAGAGACATTACGCCAGGGTCTGTCGAACATGGTGGATCCGCCTGACAAGGAGTCGTTTATCCTAATCTGGACCCGTTGCAAGATCTGGAGGGAAAGCACACTGATTAGTTTTCTTTTTCCGCACTTTTTTTATTCAATTTTTTGCTCATTGCTGCGGAATGTTTTTACTCTCTGCGACACTGAAGTTTTAACTGAGCTACGAAGAAGACGACAAAGAGTACAGTAGAAAGCAGTAGCAGATCTGGTTTCCCTTTCATATGATGCAGCAACAGCAAGCGGGCGGGAGGAAAGTGAGGTGGAGCCAAGCCATTTTGTGAAAGCTTGGCTCTGCTTCCGGAACTTGATCGTGGAATATCTCTTGTGGATCGGTGTTATTCGGAGTTGCAATGCGCCGCGCAGATTAATCGCTTGCGACTTTGAACTACAATTTTGTGATTGTACAGTTTTTCGATCTGTGGTTTGAGGCGTAATGTGTACATCTCGTCTTACGCGCTTGAAGCGTTAGGGACGAGGGTTTACTGCACGGCTTTTCTTTCCCTGACCTACACAGGTATACTTGCATTGTACGATGACGACGTACTCTCCTCGGATTGTGATGAATTAGATCTGCTTGTTAGGTGAAATGTAAAATCAGCTCTGGTGTCTCGTTGTAAGCTCAACGTGGATCAGCGTTTTGGTGTATAGCTGCTCGTGATGGAGCGCTGTGCTTAGATTGTGTAATGGTTACGGAATTTAGGGTTTAAGATCTGCCTTCAACCTTGATACACTTTGGCTGCAAATCACCTCTTGTAATTGAGAGGTGGATTCTTTCGCATGAGATTTATATATAGCTGGATCAGAATATGTTTCAGTAGCCTTGAGCCAGATGAAGATGTGCTTTAATCGCTGGACTTCTAATGTTGAGGCTCGATTGTGGAGGCTGTCTGTTTATTTATCGAGAGATCCTCAAAATTTACGAGGAGCGGTTTTATCGCTGGTATTAGGAAATTGTTGAGAGGATAATGAATCGAAGCCATTTAGCGATGTTCCATACTTCCATATAGTTCATTATGGTAGGCGTCAATGTTCAATATTAATTTTGAAAGAGTGTGTCACGTCTCAGGTGTGATTCAATTCTCAATTGTAGTATTGCATGACGAACTTGGATGAGCTCGGAGCTCTAACGCTGGGAACTGGTCACGTTTGGTTGTAGGTATCCATTTCGAGGAAGTTACTGGCAGGAAGAGGAGAAAATTCAGTTGGGCAACAATGGTGGCTGTACAAGAATAGTATCCTTATGAAGCATTTCAGTGACTTGCGCATGCACCCGATCATCTGTCTAGCTCATTCCTCTTTAGGCTGAATTGGAGAAATAGCTTTTCCTAGAAATTAATGCATATATGCAAATTCCTTAACCCTGTTTTGATCAGTCGAATCGTGCTTCCCTTCACAGTTGAAGAGGTACATTGTCATCCTTAAAGTATCTTTGGTGCCCTTTTGCTTGTCTCTATCAATGCCCAGGCGCTCAATTGTACCAATCACTCTCAGCACTGTTAAGGAATCAAAGTTACTGAGAAAGTTTATCAAATTCGTCTTATTTTGCTTTTTCAGGTAAACAATCTACATGATACATCTTTGTACGTCTCATTCTTAATTATTGTAAACTGTTTCCTGCTTTTGATGTGCAGTACAAGATAGCCCAGCTTTATATGGTTGCCAAGTTCAGTGCCAGTGAATCTTCTGGAGATGACGGCGATGGTGTCGAAGTGTTGAAGAACGAGCCTTTCGAAGAACACGATCGCCGTGGACAGTATACGCACAAGATTTATCATCTAGCCAAGTTTGTAAACCTGAACTTCTTTACATTTTCGAACTTGACGTAACTTTTGTGGCCTTTAAGTTCTACTATTTCGAGTTGATAGGATGAATTTCCATAGTTCAGACGAATCACATGCATGTTCTTTGAGTTCTGAGAGTTATTGATGACTGTATCATATGGCGATTGCAGCAAATTGCCTAGTTGGCTGGTAAGTTTGGTGCCAAAGAAGGCTTTGATGCTGGAGGAAGAGGCATGGAATGCGTACCCACGCTGCACTACTGGTTCGTGAGAACACATCCCATGGCCTCATATATCCTCTTTGTGCATTCGGTCACTAGCTAATCAGCACTTTTGTACTGTTTTGCGGATATATCTTTTGTAATATAACATGTTTTCTCACCAATCTGCTTATCTTATGGCGTGGTGATGCTGATTGTCCTCGAGAACAGTCTTGAAGGTGAGCTAGCCGTAGTTTCTGTGTTTTGTCAGTACTAATTTAGAATTTAGTATTATGCGTTCTTTGATGTAGAATTTGAGCTTAATTAGACAGGTCAGTGTTACTTGGATATGTTGTATGTAACCAAGTATTATGTGTCTTACGTTGTACCTATATGGCGGATGTAATGCAGTGTCCGTTCTTCAACAAACTTCGACTGATTCTGGAGACCACTCATATTGCTGATCGAGGGGCAACTGACAATGTAAGTCGAAGCCTTCTCACCTTTTATCCTTGGCATTCTTATTTTCTTTTCATTTCTTACCAGAAGTGAGATTATTGCGCGTTTTTTCTCCAAAAGCGCCGGCATAGCTGTAGGCCTAGCATGCCAAGTCTTGGGAGAGTCAGCATCGTGAAGGTTTGTGGTTCTTTCGTTGCGTCACGAGCGTATGATATCCTTGTATATCTACCATCTCCGCTTTTTATTTTAATCGCATTTCTTATTTGGGTTACTTCGTCGCCTGAGAACTTACAGGCTTTGGAACTGGACGCTAAAACCATCAAGAAAAGGCAGGTTGAGTTTATTGACATAGCCATGGACCCCGTGGAAAATTATGTTGAGCATGAAGATCCAATGAAGTTTAAGTCAGTAAAGACAGGCAGGGGTCCTTTGCAAGAGGGTTGGCAGGTGGGAAAAAACTCTTTCGATAATGATTGCATCCATCTGCATTTACAAGCTTTGGTTCTCTTTGGACTTTTTGTAGCGCTGGAAAGAGCCTCGAGTCGTCATGACCAAGAACCCTTGCAATGACATAACATTAGGTTCCTGCTCTAATATCTTATCTGCCACTGCAGAAAACCTGTGAACCAGTCATGTGTGCATATAAGTGTGTGACTGTTGACGTGCCGTACTGGGGATTCGGTTCCCGTCTTGAAAAGTTCATCTCTAAGGTGTTACGTCTGACCTTTTCTATTAGTCCCGTGTTATTGTTGGTTGCCCTTGCGTAGAATTCTCTATTTTGGCTCAGCTGGACAGTAGTTCATATTTGTAGTCAGGCTGTTGATGATTCCTACACTTTTGAACTCAGAATTCATTGTACTCAAATTCAGTGTACCTGGAAACCGTGTTTCAGAATGCGCAGCGCAAAATTCTGCTGGAAGGCCATCGGAAATGCTTCTGTTGGCTTGACGAGTGGTTTGGATTGTCTATGGAAGATGTTCGTCGAATGGAGGACGAGACTGCCGAGGCTTTAGCAAAAGTAAGTTTTAGAGCTGCATCGGTTGTTCTGCCAGATTTTTCATCCGATTCGTTACCTGCCAGATTGGTTCGGGTCATCGTGGTTGTTTACTCGTCGATTCTGATTGACCGCATCTTTTTGAAATAGGCACGAGCTATTTTACTGAACAAAACAACATCTCAAGAGGACGGAGCTACAGGAACTGAAGCAACTGCGAATGGCGAGGCTGATGCAACCATTGCTGTATGTCACCATCCAATTTAGGCTTTTTCAGTAACTTTCCTAGCATGCACCCTCCAGATCCTGCATTTTACGTTAGCGCCACGCGGAATTTGTTAATTTTTACATAGAACCTTCCTATGGGCAGATCTATCTATGTTCTTCAGTTTCAAGTGACTGTATCTGATGTTTCTACCATGAGGAGCCTTGTCCTCAACCACTGACACTGATCTCATGTTCTGGACGCAGAAAACGGATGACCACGAGAAGGGGGTTTCTCGGGTTTTATCAATAACTCGAAACAAAGAGTCTGGGAGCCCCCGACTGATGAGACGGCCAAGTCTTGTTGGACCCTCAGTTGCTGTCGGGATTGCAACCATGTCTGCTTCTGACGTAAGTGATTTGAATAGTTGTAAAGTCACCAACTATGCTCAGCCGAGTATGAATTTACAAAATATGGTCTGTTGCTGTATTCAGGTTGGAGAGGAAGCTGTCACCACTCCTTCCGCTGCGCCACCAGTGCCATCCCTCTTCGGTGCCGCACGCAACTCTATGCCTGCACACACTATGCCCACTCACGCTGATCTGAACGCCTCGATCAATCGTGGCGGTGGCTCATCCGATTCTTTCACCTCTCTGCCTTCTACTGAGTTGAATAACACTAACTGGGAGTCAGTTTCTCCTAGTCCAGTTTACGAAGACAGTGAAGTAGCAGCATGTGTTGCAGTGCTTGACCGGGCTATAGCATGGGCAAAGGCAAGAAGCCAAAAGCTAGCTACGCAACCATCACGGCCTGCTAAAGGAGCGGTTGCTCCAATAGGTTCTCCTGTCGCTGGCGCTCCTGAAGGTCAGGGAACAATTTTCAAGCCGGAGGACACCAAGAAATTAACTGAGTGTGTGACAGTCATTGACAAAACCATGTCTGCTGTAAAGCGGCGGCCATCGACAACACAGTCAAAGTTGAATCAAGGTCTAACACAATAGTTGCATTGTAGGCGTACAGAACATGCAGTGAAAAAAAACTTCGAAAGATGATTATTTTGCTTGGAGACGGTGTGCCAAGGGTCATCCAAATTTTGGCAGGTACAATTCAAAAGCCATACATGCTGTGACGACGCCGAGTAGTCACCAGTCTCTGTAAGGAGGATCGCTCCTCATTTTGTTATCAGAGAGGGCAATTGTCCCCCTATAACTGACATGTTTTTATTCATTGATACCGAAATTTTCCTGCAATAAATTCTCTCAAATGTTCCATGCATTCGTCGCGCTGCTAAGTATATGTACCTGAGTTTGATCAGTCGAATGCTGTTCTGGTCTGCATTTGGATTTGCTGTGAAATCGATATTAACCACTTGTGGAGGGTTCGGAAGCGATTGATATTCAAGTCGGTTTGGCAAATGAGCGACCGGCGGTAATACTCGTGGAAGCAGGAATTGAAGGAATTAGGGTTCACGAGGTTATCACTAGATTCCTTCTGTGATAATCGAACGCAGACAGGGGTTGGGAACAATGATACAATCGATCGGCGTTTTCTTCAATGAATTGTTTACTTACATTTGAACCTCGACCTTGCTTAAAGCAGGACCTGGAGACAGACTTATTAAGATTTCAGGATGTGGTGTTGTTTAAAACGAGATTTCGCCTTAACGAGGTTACAAAACTCCAGTGAGAGGCCTGATTCTTCTCGTGGAATCTCTTGATGGATCCGATTAAGCTCGTTGATGGATTCGATGTAGCTCGCCGATGGGGTCCTGCGAAACAGATCAACAAAGTTGAGCGGGAGATCGACAGTTTGGAAAGCGGGGAGCGGTTGCTCTTTATGCAGTTCAGTTAACTACCACAGACCGGCAGAGCCCCAATCCCTGCCCTATTTTCCTCATTCCCACAGAGCGCGTCAGCCAGTTCCGCTCCATCGCGTGAGATTTCCTATCCAATTTATCATTCTTTCCGTTTTCGTGCGCGCGCCAAGCATAAGTTCAACAGTACGCGTATGTCTTTACACGAGGTTACAGTGACCAATTCTCGTCTAATATTTTCAACAGTCATGCTCTCGGCCACTCACAAGTCATTTCTGCTGCTGGCCGAGCAATCCCTACCGAAATCTCTTAGATAGCGAGAGATTGACCTAATTCATGGATTGCCCTTAACTAGCACACTTCTGCGATCGTAACATCATCCTCCAGGAATTCGGATTCCGATGCGAATCTGTGCAAGTGATGAGGATATGGGTTGTGAGAGATAGGGTGCCCTGTACATCTTGCAGCATGCAGAGGAATCTATAGTAGGGAGAGATGGAGGAGAATGGGACGGGCGAGGCCTCGGATCCAACACAGGAAGATGTGGGCGGGGTGATGAATGGGACTCAGCTGCTCGGCTTTGGCGGTGGAATCGTGGCCACTATCGACTCATGCCTGAACGGAAGGTGTGGGAGTAACAAGAAGCGCAGTCGAAGTGCGCCATGGACGGTATCTGAGATGCTGACATTGATCGAAGCGAAGAAAGAGGAGCGGGAGCGTTGCCAAGCATACAAGAGCCAAGGGGTGAAGCTCCCCGCAGCTGAGAAATGGCGAATCGTGGCAATGCACATGGAGACCAAGGAGATGGGACGAAGCGGCAGCCAGTGCCAAGACAAGTGGGAGAACATGATGAAGGATTACAAGGCAGTGCGGGAGTGGCAGTATGTCAGCGGCGGTGGCGCTAAGGATTACTTCAAGGACATGACCAACAAGGAGCGCAAGGATGCAAGCTTGCCGCCACAGATGGACGAGATCGTGTTCTACAGCCTTCACGCCATTCAAAATGAGAAAGAAGAGAAGAAAGACAGAGTGAGATGGAAAGAGCGGGAGTTTAAGAATCCAGTCTCGAGCTCCACCCCGATGACGATCAAAGACAAAGTGGGCAGCAGTGAGGGCAACGATATGGAATCCGTGGATACAGATTCAAGTGGGAAAAGGAGGAGAGGGAAAAAAACGCAACAGGAAAAGCAGCAGACAACGAGAGTAAGTTTAGATAACCCGGTGGTCTTGAACGATTTTGTACATGCAATGAAAGACGGCTCCAAGGAGCTTATTGACTGCTTCATGAAGGTGTTGGAGAGGAGTGATAAACGCCAGGAGGCGGTGGAGATGGAGAGCTCTAAGCCCAAGGATACCGCGACGTTAGCTCGAGTGCTTGTTGCACTTGCTGATGCTGTGAAAACAGTCGCTCAGAAGCTGTAGACCTTCTGCATCCCATCAGTCTCCATGCCCTTGCTCATCAACTCTTAACCTCTCCACAGGTGACAACTCTATCCGCACATTCTTTCGCTGACGTGACTGAGCTTCCTTATGAATTCTAACGTCTTCACTTCAATGTAGAACATGAATAAACTCAACACGAGCTCACACACTAACACAATCAGTAATGTACCGTAAATTAAAACTCCGGTTAAAAAATGAAATAGGGCATGATTCTTTGTTCGACTAGCCATTTATTGCTGTCTGCAATGTGCTCATCGTCTTCTAAAACTGATCGTTACACAGCGTGCCATGAAGAGCAAAGTGGACGACGAGAGATCACTCATACAAGCGGAAAGATTACAGGGGTCACTCCCTGGAACGAATTGACGCCGGCCGGCTTAAACAGCACACCACCGAATGAATTTGTGTATACCCCAATTTAACCTATTGGTAAGCAGCCTTAACGAGTGACAGCTGAGGTGGTTAATCCGCATGCGTCAGTTGCCCTTCTTCCTTGCCGAAGCATACACTTTCATTACGAACGAATTATCAGCAATACATTTTGTATTCGACTAGCCTTTCATTACTGACTGCAATGTGCTCATTGTCTACTGAAACTGATCGTAAAACAGCATGCCTTGACGAGAGCGAAGTGGACGACCATCATACAAGCGGAAGGACTACAGGGGACAACCCGAGGAGGAGCTTAAGCCGGCAGCATCAGCATCCGGTTTTTGTATCGTTTGTAGCTCCGGTAGTATACATACGGAGCCGGCACCGAAACATTCGTTAACTAGCTCGCAATTCAGCTTCAGAGGCTCGTTTGAGTTTTATTCGAAGGATTGTGTACGATTGTGCCTCCTCCTGCCGACCTTGGGAAGGGAGAGGCTGTCTGATGCGACTGTGACTCCGACTGTGACTCAAACTGCGAGAGATGTCGTAGATCGTGATGGCGATTTCTACCTAGTTATGTGAACTGGTCATACCAGGTGCGCTCAAGACAGAATTCGGCCAACCCCCACCTATACTTTCGTTAAACTTGAAGTCATCTACAGGCTTGTAGAGATCCTCCGAACGTGGCCAAGCACTACTCCGACAAGTCGAAACACGTACAATGATCGTGGGAGGGTACAGAATGGTCTTCTACTTAATGACCTGATCGTTGAAACGCGCCTTGCAACCAATAACTTCATGTCGCCTGTCGGGTTGCGATACAGTTCAGCACGTCGCATGCGTGCGAGGTTAGTCTACGCCTTTCTTCTCCCCAATGAAGAGAGGAGAATCCCCACCTGTATTCTGTGTGGAGAAGCCATAGATTTCTCCACACCATGGGCTACTACCAGGGAGGTTAGTATAGAGATTACTTATCCAAGTCAGTGTGGCTATTGGCTCTTCAACCTCTTTCCTCTACCTGGAGGAGAAACTACCTCACGTTCTGAGCACTCTACTTTGATGATAAGAGTTATACAGAACTTGTTGTTCGTTTAACATCGTTGATCTCGTAGTTTTTTGCTGAGGCACATCAAGCTTCTTCACGCCCAACGACGACCCATTTGGCTTCAAAATCTTGGAAATCATATGCGAGTTGAAGCAGGATGGCTGGGCTTATGTGCCCGGGCTTTCAGGTTGCCTTGGCGACGAAGTGACTCTAAGCCACCGTTTGCAGGTAATTATAAGATGCAACCAATCAGAGGTTTGCAAGGGCAGCTTAGTTCAATGAATTTAAGTGGCTCGAAGACGGAACTTATTCAGCCATATGGAGCAGGAGTAAACCTACCATATGTGCAACTTTGCAGACGAGACTTCAACCAGGGGTTCATGAAATAGCTAGAAGTGGCACGGCTCTTAGACCTGGTGATGAATTTTCGAGATGTGAGAACTGTTCAGTAGTGTATCGAGATAGATATGCCGGGTTTGGCAGTTGAAGATTCACAAGCAGGTGGAGGATGGTTCCAAATAATTGATTGGAGTTAGGGGTGCTGCTGCAGACACAAAGAGTGGTGGCAGCTGATACTTTCGGGACCTATGCAGGCGGCTTCTTACCTGTTGATGCATGGTCTGTGGGGCTGGCTATGGAGCTTTCCGAAACTGGAACCTCAATTGAGGTATCTCCATAGCCGCCTGCACTGTGTATTGGATAGATGCCTGGGAAAGTTAGGATTTGTACTACGACTTCATGGCTATTGCGAGTCAATCCTGTAGCTCTGATAACCATGTATCGTAATTGTACGTGTTAGCAGTGTTACGAATCAACTAAGGGCCGCTTCACACTATGGCTGAAGGTTGAGAGACCGTTGATTTCAACCAATGAAATTGAAATTGCAGGAAACCATAGTTTCGGCCTCTCGAGCCTTCACACTAGAATCAAAAGTCCACCGGCCGTCGCTCTCCAAATGGCTTACGTGGCAACGCTTTTTGACCAAAGTGACGGCCCCTCGGCATTTGTTTGGGTCTTGCATTTTGCAAGACCCAAACTATTGTCAAGAGGCCATCACATTTTATTCATAAAAAATTCAAAAACTGACAAGATCTTGGCCGTTAGATCAAAAAGATGTCTTGGACAAGGAATAAAGTGATATGGGTTTGGACTTTGGGCTTGGCCTTTGCAGGCTCCACACTATGGCTGTCCAAGTTGAGAGGCCATGGGAGTTCATGGCCAAAGCTTTCGACTTTGGGCTTGGCCTTGGAGGCTTCACACTATGCCCAACCAAAGGCCCCAATTACACTATTTTATAGGTTTTTTTCAGTAAATTTCTTTGGACTCTCAACAAAGTTTGGACTCTCAATCCTACGGCCTCTCGACTTGGACGGCCATAGTGTGAAGCAGTCCTAAGTGTACCGTACTTCGGGGCAGCTTCGGCAGAAAATAATTGCATAATAACAATGTAGGAATTTTAAAGAAATCATGTTATCAAATTGCCGGAAAACTCATGAAATCAACTTAGATGAATGATGAAATATCTTGAATTCAATGTATGAACCGAAAAATAAATATATTAAAAATGTCTAGAGTTATCGTATTTTGGAAAGTCCTCCAGGTAGTTCCTCACGAGCCCCTTGCATGTTAAATAATGGGCATCCATCGTGGAGCACAAGGTTGGCACTGATCAACTTAATCACCCACGAGCCCCTTACATCCACAAATCAAACTTGTTATTCCTATGAGGCAAGCGTGGCATGAATACCTCGCCTAGCTTGCTCTCGCTAAGCTTCTATCTTGCCTGGCCGTTGCTCAGCTCGTGCAGGGCTGTCGCTCTCGCCTAGCCGTCACTCTCCCTCTGTCCATGCTCTCGCCTGGCCCTTGTTCACGCCTCCCCTCCCTCGGAGCGTCCTCGAGCGGCTTTGTCCAGGTACCTAATTGCCGCACAGACTACGTACATCACCTTGCATAATTTTCTGTACTTGGTCTTTTTTTGGACACTTTGCTGAGTATTTTGTTTCTCATTAACTGCATGGTTTGGTTTGAAAAGGACTAGGATATTAGAGTTGGTAAGAACCACAAATCTCACATTCTTCATGTTGATTAGAACATTTTGCATTCAACGTGTCACATCTAATATCAATCTTTTTCCCTCGGTATTTGTAGAAAGAAACTTACCTTTTTCTTGCGTGATCTTTCGTAGTTGAAACAATAGATTTTGTGTTTCCTCTTGTTACATTGCAACAAGAGTTAAGTTTTTCTCGATTACAGCTTGAACACTCTTATCTCGATTACAACTGGATCTAATTCACCTTCATTTTCCTTGAATTCTTGTTTAGTAAGCAACATTTCTTTAAACAAAGAGTTCTTCATGTGCTTCTTCATTGCTGATGTTTGAAATACTTTCTGGAATACTTGATCTAAGCCACACATAGACCACCCTTTCTTTATCATGGCTAGTTTGTTAATGATTTTTCATGCATGATATAACAAAAAAAAAGAGTGAAACATTGGATGATTTTTGAGGAGCTAGATTTCTTTTATTGGTCCACCCTTTGATTCAACCTTATTTATTGGATTGGATTCTCATTATATTGTAAAATAAGTGGTAGAAACCTTGACATATTAAAAAATGTATTGAAGATGAGGTATGGATTTGAATGTAGAAGGTCTAGATTTGGACTACTTTTTCTTGATAATTTTCAACATTGCAAAGCTACTCTACAAGCGAAGAAATTTTTTTGATGAATTTTATTAGTTCAATAGCATTTTATCATGGAGATGAAAAACTATCGAGTTGGTGGGTCTATTGATTGCATTTGAACTTCTTTTTGAAGAAACTACATTCATTCATCATAAGACACTTTTGTCCTTTGTTCTTTCGCTCCTTCAGGCCTCGGTCCCTAGTTTCATAGTCCCTAGGGTGATTACCTTCACTTATTATCAATATATATGAAGTTGGTTGCACATGGAATAGTTTATATGTTAGGTAACATAGACTAAGGTAGCCAAGTTTAACCCCCACGTTTAGACCCTCATCTTGAAATGGTTTCTCTCCATAATAAATACATTCAAGTTTTGATCCACATTGTTTTATAAATTGGGTAAATTCTAGAATCATCGTCATATTTCAAATTCAAAAATTGGAAAACTATCTTAATTAAGTCAAGAGATAAAAAAAATTTAAAAAGAAGAAAAAAAGAAAAAAAACCTTTCAAAATTTCAATATATATATAAATAAATATAAGTAAATAAATAAATAAATAAATAAATAAATAAATAAATATATATATATATATAATTTATTTATTTATTTATTTTTTATTTTATGAAATTGACGAAATATCTACATAAGAGTTATAATTTAATCCCTAGATGCCCAAGAATTCTAAAATGCCTATTTGTAATTTTGGGTAATCTAGCTGAAGGGTTTAATATTAGAATTTAGGGCTATAATCTTGTAGGAGTGTGGTAATACCTATAAAGAATTTTGTGGTAAAATTTGCAAAGTCAAATACCAATTTTTGAGTCTTCTATGACATTTCTTGGATTGCGAACCAAGAAAAGACAATTCAAATATAGTTGTTTGTGATATATTTTTTAATCCTCATCATTTTTGTCAAAATTTGTCAAATTTCCAAAATGTCCCAAGTTGGAATATCGGCCAATTTTACGAGGACAACCTCCAAAAATTTTACAAACAATCTTCAAGATTCATTGGAATTTTTAAATTTTTTTCTTTTAAAATTTGTCAAAGCTTGAGATATTGGAATTTCCTAGAAAATACTCTAGCATAACCATCTTTAGAAAAAAGTTGCATGAATATTCAAAAAACGTAATGAATCTCTAAAATTTTCCATGGGCATTCTCAACTTAGTTATCTATATGGAAGAAAATGTGAGCAAAATGTTTGGAGCAACAATCATCAATTCCCCCTTTGCACAAAGTAGACTATGTCACTTAGACAATGCCCAAACTAAGTTTTGCACTTACTTCAAATGTTACGATTCTCACAAACGGTACAAATGGTACAAATCCAACGGTTAAAATTTGACTTGGTACTCTGTTTGTAATTTTGTATTAAGATATAACGCTTGAAAGTTCCAAAAAAAAACTCAAAAATTTCAGCCTTACCTTAATCTCCACAAGGTGGTCAAAAATGCAGTTTTTGAGTTGGGAGGTCAAAAATAGCTTGAGCCTTTAGGGGTTAAGCTACAACTCTACCAGTAAGTTAATTTCAAGACCTCGAACCTTATATACATTGACAAAATATTCATGTTAGTGTAAATATTAAGCCACATGTCCAAAGTGGGTCCCAACGTACTTACATCAATAAAATTTCAAACTTAGCATAAAATAAAGGCATAGGTCAAAAAGGGGATTCTACCTCACTTAAATTGACAAAATATCTATCTAGGCCTAAAAATCAAGTCATAGGTCCACACTGTACCTACATTCGCAAAATATATGTCTTAGCATAAAAATTAAGCCACACGCGTAAAATCACGCCTAAAAACACTTCTACCACTCCGTCCTACTAGTCACTCTCATTGTATTCATATTCACAAAATATATATACTGTATTAGCGTATAAATCAATCCACATGTATTACTTGGTTCTACCAATCAGTCCTACCAATGAGTTCTTATATTGATAAAATATCGTAGAGTAAAAATTAAGCTCTAATTGTGAGTCCTTTCGTACATTGACGATATATCTATATCAGCTTGAAAATTGAGCAAAATGTACTAGTAAGTCCTAAGTGTCAATTCTAACATCAATAAAATATCTTAGCGTAAAAACTAAGCTACATGTCTATAGTCAGTTCTACCAGTCAATCATATCATTCATTTCTAGCAGTCAATCCATACAAATATGAAATAAATCCGCGTAAAAAACCTCGATTCCATTAAAATAGCATTTTTTTTTGGGTAAAGTTGCACGTTCAGGTGTGCTTAAAATAAAATCAATAACATTGATTTTTGTGGATTTTTGACATTAAAGGGAAAACATTTATGAATTGCCATTCAAGAACAAAAATGCTCTTGAACGGCGGTCCCAAAAATTTGCCTCCAAAGAATTTTTCTCCACAATCAATCAAGAACAACAATGTTTCCAAACGGTCGTTTAAAATATTGTCCTTTGACAATGTTCAAAGGTCAAAAACCATAAATAAGTGTGATTTTACAGAATATTTTGGTAATAGTACATAAATGAGCTATATTAACCCCTAAATTTCCTCGATGTTTTGGGAGCAAGAAGTCTCAAAACTGCCTGTTTTGAGTCCGCTTCACTCCCGGCCATCTGCATCAAACATTTTTACAAATTTGAGAAATCCAACCATAAGATCTTGTACCTTACTTGATTTTGATTTGCTGCTGAAAATTTTAACCGTTGGATCTTCTCCATTTGTGAGATTATAACGTTCAAAGTTGATGCAGAAGTTTTTTTGGCTATTGCCCGGGACACATAGTGCAAATGGTGCCAAGGGCAAGTTGAAGTTTGTTACCTCAAAAATTTATGGCATATCTTTTTTCAAGTAGGATTCCAAGTTAGCTACTTGCATGCAAAATTTTGGAAACCGATTTGGTGCATTTGAACCTTCATCTAATTTTTAGGGAGATCAAGGTCTAGAATGGACATGGATGCTACTCTCAGGACAAATTGGAATTGCAAAAAGACAACTTGGAATATGTAGGATCCGGACGGTGAAGGTGTGCATCAAAAAATTTGTATAATTTGGGCACAAATTTCATCAAAAAATTCAAAAATCTCAAGAAGTTATGAATTTCCATGAGTAAAACACAAATCCTTTAGATGTGAGGGAGAGGGGCAGCTCGCAAATGCTGGCTCCCTTCCTGCTCCTCCAATTCCCATTTTGCAAGTAATGAGGCACAAACAAAATGGTGGGGTCGCATTCATTGTAGTTACAACTACGCCAATCAAAATCTAGTAAACATGGCTAAAATTGTAAGTGCGCAATCCCACTAACCTCCACACTAAATGAAGAGAGGATCGCAATAAATGATTTGCTAAATCCAATTGTTGATGCGTGTCCAATTTCGGTGTAAAAGCAGCTGCAAGCTTGGGAGCTGTTTTGGACTGTAGTTGAGTGCCATTGGATAACCTGACATTGCGAATTTCATCCTTCCGCCGGACGTTCCACATGTCGCTGGAGTATCCACGATCTGGCCGAGCTGGAGCACCCGCCTGGCCAACTTGTCGGAGCTCGAGTCTGCCAAGCCAGTTGGTACAAGAGCCGGAGCTTGGCCAGCCCAGCCCCGCTGGCCCCTTTCCACCTGAACAGAGCTGACATCGATTGCCACTGTAAGCCCGGGCTCCCGCCTCCCAACGTCAGCCTGCGGGCTGAAAAAACTAGGAGCAGAATTTTAATCATCTCGAGAGAAGAAGAAAAAAAAAAAAAAAAAAAAAAAAAAAAAAAAAAAAAAAAACAAAAAAATGAAAACCAAGTCCCTTTCACAATAACATGAGCCCCATCGTGTGTCCAAGTAAAGATGGGGAAGTGCTCCAATGTCATCATACTTGCATCCTACAATAGTGGAAATAAAAAATTGTGAGTTAGGGGAAAAAATAGAATCGCAAAGTGCTTGCAAAAATTACAAAAAATATGATTTCATAAAATATTGTAACATATCAAACTAGTAAGGTCCTTGTCCTCCCGACGGGGAAAATCTTTACATGGTACTTTCAAAAAAGTATCCCGTGTCTATCATTTATCAAACAATATTATCATTTTTTAAATTTTTGTATGGGGCCCTCGAGCAGTGCGTCTAGGGCCCTCGAGTAGTGCGTCTAGGGCCCTCGAGCAGTGTGTCTTGGGGCCCCCGAGTTCATAGGTTAGTAGGTTTGTATGTTGGTAGGTTGGTACTCTGGTGGGTAGGAAGGATTGTCATACAATATTTTATTATATATATATAAATGGTGGGGGGATATTCAATGGGTACAAGAAATCCATACCTAGAGGATCAATAGCGACCTGCACGACACCGTGCTATGGCAATATGCCAATGCTCATAGCAACCTCCCTTGGGGTGACACATAAACTTACCGCCACACTTGTAGCAATAAGTGTGCGGTCTCTTCACTTTGCACACAACGCATTGGTGTCGTTCCGTCGAGACGGATGGAAGACAAATTGCATTTAGTGCTTCTTGTTGGCCAACCCCCATTTTGTATCAAGGGTTTATCCTTAATCCCATTCTAAACACCCTGCCCCTCGCTAATCTTGGGCACTAACCCACGCTGCCCGCCAAAATCTGACATCACCCGTGGTTGGCCGAAGGCATTGCCCGACCTGCCCCACCCAAGCTTGATTTTAAAAAAAATGCCAAATTAGGCGGAAAAATAGGATTTTTTTTTCAAATATTCTACCACACCTTCTTTATAGAATAACCCACTTACTGCAAAAAATGCGTCCAAAAAAAATATTAATTTTTGCCCCAAAAATGACCCTGACCAAAAGCTCCAAAACCCGAATCGGGTTTTAAGGATATTTAGGGGTTAAGGAGGTGGTAGAAGTGTTTGTGTGCCTGATTAACACCATTAACCTCCAGGGACCGGCCACGGAGGACGCAGCTCCGCTGGTGCTTGTTGATTCATGAAACATCGTTCTCCAAGACTTCAACAACAAATGCATGAATATGTGCACATGTGCCCGGCCCAAAGTTTTGGAATAACTATTGTGTAGATAGAATGACCAACATTATGGAGGATAAGAGGTTGCGACAGTTGTTTGAGTTTTTGAATGATGGCGTTCAACACTATTGTGTTTGCCTTTATTGAATGTGTTCTTTGTCCATTCCAAGAAGAAGAAATTCTCCTTCTAGTTGTGGGTTGGTCCTTTAGCATGGAACTCAACATTTTGTTGCACAACGAAGAACTTGATATGTTTCATAGTAAAGAAACAATTGATCTCTTGCTTTAAAAATAGAGTTTTAGGAATAACTTCATCACGTGTACAAATTTGAAAGCTTGAGAAACAATTATAGAGATCTCTCTGAGATGAAGAGCATTGATTTTTGTGTGATGTGATTCACTTTGTCATGATATAGTTAGAGGTTATGAATCTTTGTTTATGTAAGGCTTTGGTATAAAGAGATAAATTGATAATCATGTGTTTTGAATCACAATCCTTGTGGTTTTGTTAATTTGAGATTTGCAAGTAAGGACTAACTAATGTAACTTTATCTCTACGCTAAGATATTTTATCAAAACAACAAGTGACTAACTAAGTATTTTATAAATAGAACAAGTGACTGGTGGTGATGACTAGTGGCGAAGGACGTAGTACCGATGGTGGTGGTGGTCGTGACGGGGTGGTGAGTGGTGGGTGGTATGACGATAGTGACAGTGGTGATGATGGTGGGGTGGTCAGTGGTAGGTGGTGTGACGGTGGTAACAAGTGATAGTAGTCGCGGTAGTGACGATGGTGGTGTTTGGTGTGATGGTAGTGATGGTGGTGGGGTGGTTGGTGGTGGGTGGTGTGACCGCAGTGACGGGTGCTAGTAGTCGCGGTAGTGACGTGTGGTGGTCGTAGTAGTCGCGGTAGTGACGAGGGTAGTGACGCGTGGTGGTGGTCGTGATGGTAGTGACGTGTGGTGGTGGTGTGGTGGTGGTCGTGACGGTAGTGACGCATGGTGGTGGTCGTGACGGTAGTGACGCATAGTGGTGGTCGTGACGGTAGTGACGCATGGTGGTGGTCGTGACGGTAGTGACGCATGGTGTTGGTCGTGACGGTAGTGACGCATGGTGGTGGTCGTGACGGTGATGAACGGGGTAGTGCTCTGGCGAGCAGGCTGTCGGTCTAGCCTCTTAAAGTTTGATTTATAAATTGCAATCACACCCCCAAAACTCGAGCCCTTACGATGTCATTGTAGCCCCGACAGTAAATTCTTTCACTTTTATTGAAATATTTTATTCTTTCACTTTTATTGAAAAGTTGAGATAGTTTATAACCATGGCATTAAAAACTAATATGCTTCTACATCAATTCATATGTCATAAAAGTCATTGTAATTTTGTAAAGTGTATTTCATTACCACTTTATCTAAACATTAGTTTTGAAGTTACTCGAACATTGACTTGAAGTTACTTTGAACTCGATTTGTCAGTTAAAAAAACAAAATTGGATTGAAAACAATTAGTATATAAATCAAAGGCACAAAACCAAATGACATGTAAGAATTTGATTTGCAATTCATTCTTTTACATGTTCTATTCATAACCTTGGTGTGATAAAGAATGTGAGTTCCCTAACTCTTTTAAAACTATCCGTTGAAGCAAAAATACACACTTTACTCCTTGCATTAGATCAAAACGGCTTAATTATTTAAATATTTAAATTCTTGTTTTTTAATGAAATAATGAGACTAAAATTTTGAAATCAATAAAATTTATAGAATTTTTTTATTAGCGTAAAACTCAATTCTTCTAGAATAGTTTTTTTTTTTTTTTTTTTTTTTTTTTTTTAATATATATATATATATATATATTTATTTAGGGGGGGGGTAAGTTGCACGTTTTAGGGTGCTTAAAATAAAAAAATTAACAGTGATTTTTGTCGATTTTTGACATGAAGGGAATGTACTCATGAATTGCCATTCAAGAACAAAAATGTTCTTGAACGGCGGTTCAAATATATGTGCTTCTGAAGAATTTTTCTCAATGGTTAATCAAGAACATCAATGTTTCTAAACAACAATGTCTCCAAACGGACGCTTAAGATGTTGTCCTTTGACCGTGTTCAAAGGTCAAAAACCATAAGTAAGTGTGAATTTAATGGAATTTTTGGTAATATTGCATAAATGAGCTATATTAAGGAGGTGTGTAATATTAAAAAAGGTGCCATTTTATAGGTTTAAAATTTTCTAAATTGGAGTTCAAATCTATCCATGCAAAATGGCACATTCTAGAAGGGGCAAAAATGGCACATCACGGCTTTGGCAAAATGACAGAAAGGATACTGCCATTTAGATAAAATTAGGGTTTGAAATAAAGCTCTACTAATGAGTTCTCCCACCAATAACTCCTACAAGTCAACCTTTGCATTCATAGAATACCTTAGTGTAAAAATCAACCTACACCATTCACTCCCATACAAATCGTACAAATCAAGTGTACAAGTTGCATTTAAATAGTAAGAATCAATCGCACAAGTCAAGTACAATTCAAGCATACAAGTCGAGTACAATTCTAGCATACAAGTCTCGTACAAATCAAGCGTAACCAATCAGTCTAATCAACCTAATCAAGCGTAACGAGTCACCACTCAGTTACCAGTCGGTCACTAGTCAATCACTAGTCAGTCACTAGTCAATCACTAGTCAGTCACTAGTCATGACCAATTACCACCAGCCTCCAACATCCACCACTAGCCACTTGTTATACTAACGTAATATCTTAGCCAGTCACTCGTTATATTGATAAAAATATAACAGCGTAAAAATAAAACTACACTAGTGAGTCCTTATATGCAATTGTCAAATTAGCAAACCACAAAGATTGTGATTCAAAAAACATGATTATCAATGTACCTCTTTAAACTAAAGTTTAACATAAATGAAGATTTCTTAGTTCTAACTTTATCCTGACAAAGCAAATCACATTACACAATAATCACTGATTATCATCTCACGATTGTCACGAGTCAATCACTAGTCACCACCATTCACGACCTATTACCACGTGTCACCACCATTCACAACCTATTACCACGTGTCACCACCATTCACGACCTATTACCACCTGTCACTATTTATCACCACTAGTCACAACAGTCGTCACCGCCACCACTAGCTTTGTCACCCTCACCACTAGCTTCGTCACCCTCACCACTCTCACCATTGTCACCGTCACTACCACCGTCACGGTCACCACCACCATCACTACCACTGTTACAGCCATCAGTCGTCACAATCACATTCGTCACCACCACCGTCATCGTCGTCACCGTCACATGCGTCACCACTACCGTCACTACGGTCAATAATCTTACCATTGGCAATATTATGGATTCATCCTTATTTCAATCATGCCCAAGCCTTCAAGATAATGAAAGGTTTTATATCAATATCCAACATACCCAATAACAAAACTTCATACAAATATATGGATCACCACCTATCACCACTAGTCACTCACTCACATCCACTACTTACTCAGTCTACATCACCAATCACTCATGGCCTTCGCACATGAGCATAGAGGTGTCCGTTATCGTCCAACCTCGTCACCTATTGCCCAACCCGTCATCCATCGGGTAGCCCCACCATTTAATGAATATGGGTTGTCACCCATCACCTAGCCACACCACCTCATGTCTCTCAATCACCACAACCACTCACTCATCGCCCTCGCACATGAGAATGGGGGCGTCACTGCGTCACCATTGCCCAGCCTTGTCAGCCATTGGCCAGCACGCCACCCATTGCCTAGCCCAACCAACTAATGAATATGGACCGTCATCCATCGCTCCACCACCTTCTCTCTCAATCATCACCACCACTCACTCATGGCCCTTGCACATGAGAATGGGGGCGTGACCCATCGCACAACCTCGTCACCCATTGCCCTGCCCGTCACCCATCGCCCACCGGCCAACCACACCAGCTATTAGTAGGTGTCGTATGCTCTCAATTGTTTGCGGCTTGACTGGCCCCAAACGACAAGGCTAGTGCTCTGGCGAGCACACTCCCGATCTAGAATCTTAAATTTAAATTCGCAAACTGTAATCACACGCCGTAAACTCCAGCCCTTACAATGTAATCGTAGCCCTGATGGTAAATTCTTTCACTTTTATTTTTTTTTCTTATTTCTTATAGTTAGTATAAGGTAAAATGGTATCAACTTAGACTTAAGTGAATCTTCTATACTTGAGTAAAAATTGAGATAGTTTATAACCATGGCATTAAAAACTAATATACTTCTACATCAATTCATATGTCATAAAAGTCATTTTAATTTCCCAAAGTGTATTCCATTACCACTTTATTTAAACATTAGTTTTGAAGTTACTCCAACATTGACTTAAAGTAACTTTGGACGTCATTTGTCATTCACAAAAACAAAATTAGATTGAAAACAATTTATAGATAAATCAAAGGCACAAAACCAAATGTTATAATTTCTATTGATTTCAAAATTTTAGTCTCATATTTTATTAGAAAATAAATAATTATTGTCTTAAGGAATTTAGCCGTTTCAATCTGATCCTAGGAAGAAAGTGTGTATATTTGCTTTAAAGAATAGTTTTAAAAGAGTTGGGGAACCCACCTTTTTTATTACATCTAAGAGTTAAACATAAAAGATGTAAAAGTACAAATTACCAATCAAATTCTTACATGTCATCTGGTTTTATGCCTTTAATTTATTTATAAACTCTTTTGATTCCAATTTTGTTTTTGTAACTGACTAATCAGGTTCAAAGTAACTCTAAGTCAATGTTAAAGTAACTTCAAAACTAATGTCTAGATAAACTGGTAATGGATTACTTTTTAAGAGATTACAATGACTTTTATGACATATGAATTGATGTAGAAGTATATTAAGGCACCACAAGCTTTGGCTTGGTGGTTAGGGCTTAGGCCCCCAATGAGGAGGTCGTGGGTTCTATTCCCCATGCCGGGGTTGGCATGAGTGAACCATAAAAATGTGTGATGCTATAAAACTTTTGGTGATATTATGGAAGTTTTGATGATATTATGGAGTACATGTGTGATATTAATAAACATGTCATTTTGTAATCATAAATATTTATGAACTTCAATTCAAAAATATGCTTGTAAAATAGCATGTTTTAGAACGCAACCAAGATGGCTCATAGGGGATTTGGCAAAAATGGCACAAAGAATATTGCCATTTTAACCCCTAAACAACCATGGTGTTTTGAGAGCTCTAAACTCCAAAACTGGGAACATGAATGGTGAGTACTAGGTGCCTTCATAAGTTTGTGAATTTTGAGAAAAAAAGAAATTCAAAAAATTCCTAAATCTCAAAATTTTAGCAAATTTTGAAAGAAAAAATTGTAATATTACAAAAACTTTGGATCTAGTTCTTGTAACTTTTTGAAGGTTGCCCTTGTAGAATTGGTAAGAGTTTTGACTTGGGTCACTTGGAAAGCTATGTACAAAATCAGTCAAGAAAATAATTTTAAAAAAAAATCTCGAAAAAAAGTTTCAAATAAAAAGTTTTTTTCTGCCCGCCCCAAAGCTGAAAACGAAAATTTGCGTTTAAAAACTCCAAAAGTGGAGTTTGACTTTGCAATTCTTTCCACATACACCTTGTAGTATAGGGAACATCCAATAAAAATCTAAGGCAAAAATATTGATTCTAACCTCTTCATCTAGGATGCCCGAGATAGCAAAACAACCAAATCGGAGGCCTTGGTCGTTTAGGGGTCAAGGGAATTGAGGTTAGATTTATTACTTCTAAGTTTATCATACCTCTAACTTTATCATAACAAAGTGGATCACATGACAAATCTCTATTATCGTTCCTCAGTGTTTTAAATTTGTACAAGTGATGGAGTCGTTTCTCAAATTGTCTTTACAAAACAAGAGAAACAAGAGATCAATTGTTTCTTTACTATGAAACATATCAATTTATTTGCTATGCAACAAAACTTTGAGTTACAAGCTAAAGTACCAATTAACAACTAGACCAACAACTAACTATTAAACTAAGGTGTCATTTTCTCTTCTTAGAATGGACAAAGAGCAGGATGAAGACGAACACATTAGTGTTAAACGCCATCATTCAAAAATTCAAAAATCTCTCACAACCGCTTATCCTACATAAATTAATCATCATGTGTTAATCGGTTCTACCAATTAGTCCTACCAATTGATACTTATATTGATAAAATATAGTAGTGTAAAAATTGAGTTACAATTGAATGTGAATCGTACATCGACAAAATATATATATCAACTTGAAAATTAAGCCACATGTACCAGTAAGGCAGTAAGTCCTTCATGTCAATCCTTTCATCAATAAAATATCTTAGCGTAAAAACTAAGCCACATGTCCAATGTCAGTCCTACCACTGGTGAATTCTATTATTCAATTATAGCCTTTACTCCTTACAATTATAAAATATATCACCATAAAAAACCTCAATTCTGTTTAAATAGCATTATTTTGGTAAATTGACCGGTTTAGGGTGTTCAATAAAAAAATTAACATCAAAAGGAAATTATTCCTAAACAGTCCTTTAAGAACAATTATGTTATTGAACGGCATTTTAAAAATATTTGCCTTCGAAGATTTTTTCTCAAAGGTCCTTCAAGAATAACAATGAATAACAATGTTTCCGAGTGGTCATTTGGGATTGTTGCCCTTTGACGACGGTGTTCAAAGGTCAAAAACCATTACAAAAAGTTTGACATTATGAATCTTAGGTGATATTACCAAACTCAGCTATATTACGGAAGAGGTGTGTAATATTAAAAAATGTGCCATTATACAGGCATAATTATTTTTTTGAATTGGAGTTCAAATCTATGCCTACAAAATGGCACATTTTAGAAGGGGGCAAAAATGGCCACAAATGCTTTGGTGAATGGCTCATTAAATACTGCCATTTCAACGGAATCACGATTAAAAACACAAGTACAGAAGTACACCAATCAGTCCTCCTACTAATAATTTCTACGCGTTAGTCCTTACAATGATAAAATATCTTAGTAAAAAAATCAAGCTACACCACTAAGTCCTTGCATCAATAAAATATCTTAGTGTAGAAATCAAGCTACACGAGTTAGTCTTTACATTGATAATATATATTGGCGTAAAAAATAACTCCACAAATCAATGTCCACAAATTATTCACCACTCACTCATGGCTCTTCCACATGAGCATAAGGTCTTATGCTTTGCGTAGCCCCACCACTAGTCTCTCAATCGCCACCACTCACTCATGGCCCTCGCACATGAGCATGGGAGCGGTATGATTGCCTTACCCCGTCAACTATCGTCCAATCCGTCACCTATCGCTACTAGTCAATCAGTCCCCTCTAGTCACTCATAAAGGGTGGTCAATAATAGGTCGTACACATGAGGCCGAGGGAGTACTTATCATGGGCTCGTGAGGTTACCGTGAGCCGACTTCGCTAGTAATGGAGGAGAACGTTGCCCCCCCCCCCAAGGCTCATCACCCAAGTCCTCCAAAGTCGAGAGAGCGCTAGGCTGCCCAAATTTGCCCAAACTCAAAGAAAATAAAAAGTGACTCACCATCTGTCTCCATACCTTACCCCCACTACAACTTACTCCACCTTCCTTTACTTTTCTGTATATTTATTCCCCTTCATCCTTTTACTTTCCCTCTCATCTTCCACATCCACCAATGTTATCCCCTTCTCACTAAATAACAACTAATTTTTTAATATTATTTTTTCTTTGATTTTAATCTTGTATCAATTAAGTAAAAAAATTGCCATTCTTCCTGGTTATAATCTAATTTCAAAACCCCATCAAACATAATTCATTAATCACTTAGTTTTTTTTCAATTTTATAATTAGCTATCTCACCCTCTAAATTAATCAATGTCATAATTTATTTTCAAATTGAAATTTAAATTTTATAACATGTAAAATTACTCATATTAAACATATTTACTCATACATCCATAGTTTTTCAAGTACTAACTTAGTGTAAGGAGACTTATTACTTTGGAAAATCAATGGTATATTTTTAAGTAATTAGTGGCCTTTTTCTAATTTAACATATAACAGTTGATTTTAGCCAATTATATTAAACCTCAATTACTAATAATAAAGATTATAATTTCTATTGATTTCATAATTTTAGTCTCTTATTTTATTAGAAAATAAGTAATTATTGTTTTAAGGAATTTAGCCGTTTTCATCTAATCCAAGGAATAAAGTGTGTATATTTGCTTTGGAGGATAGTTTCAAAGAGTTAGGAAACTTACCTTTTTTATCACATCTAATTTTTATATATAAAAGATGTAAAAGTATGAATTACAAATTAAATACTTACATGTCATTTGATTTTATGCCTTTAATTTATTTATAAATTGTTTTCAATTCAGTTTTGTTTTTGTAACTTACAAATCACAAATTGAGTCGAAAGTAACTCCAAGTCAATGTCAAAGTAACTTCAAATCTAATGTTCCGATAAAGTGGTAATGGAATATACTTTGAGAAATGACAATGACTTTTATGACATATAAATTGATGTAGAAGTATATTAGTTTTTTATGCCATAGCTATAACTTATAAACTAATCCAAGTTTAAGAGAATCTCTCAAGTCTAAGATGATATCATTTTACCTTATAATGATTATGGTCAATAAGGAAAATAAATAAAAGTGAAAGAATTTACTATTGAGGCTACGATTACATTGTAAGGGCTTGAGTTTACGAGGTGTGATTAAAGTTTATGAATTAGAATTTATGGAGACCAGTCGCAAATAGCTCGGAGAATACGACACTTATTAGTAGTTGGTAGGGCTGCGGAGTTGGGCAATGGGTGAGGAGTTGCGCGATAGGTGACGAACTGAGCGATGGATCACGGGTTGGGCAATGGATTGGGGTTGGGCAATGGATCGGGGTTGGCAATGGGTAAAGAGTTGGGGAATAGGTGACGAGCTAGGCGATGGGTCAGGGGATGGATGAGGGACTAAGTAATGAGTCAGGGGTTGGGCGATGGATGACGATAGGTGACGGGGATGGGTGATGGGTGAGGACTAGAGCTGGGGTAATAGGTGATAGGGTTGTGCGATGGATAAGGAGCTTGGCGATAGGTGATGGGCAATTGCCATTCACTTTTTACTCCATCTGTAAAAAGAGAAACAAAGATTAATACATTATTTTAAACGCAAGTAAAAAGCTAACTTTGTTGTCTCTCATTTGAAGGCGTCGTAATCGTGCAAGAAAGAAAAAAGTGCAAATACTATACTAAACCAAAAGAGAAAATTTGTTACCTTCAGAAAAGAAGATCAACACCGAGAAGACTATAAAAAGCATGAAAGAAAGAGGAGCTTAGAGCTTGTTACCCCTTTATACGATTGAAGTTTATAACGTGTTGTTGATAAATACCAATGTCCCAACGTTCCCAAGCAACTCCTTACCCTGTGAGAACATTAGTGTTTTCTTCTAAGTGTGACCTCTAATTTGTAAAATTGAAAGTATTCGTTACACTTTTACCTCGAATTTTAGAAAAAAATATGTTCTGTAGTACAATTACAAAGGTCTAAATGAAGCCCAAATAATTGAAAGAACATATTATTGAACAAAAAAATTTACGTAGAACCTCAATTCCGTTAAAACGGCACTATTCCATGTGCCATTTTAGCGGAGCTAAAGTGCCATATTGTGCAAACGTGTCATTTTACAAGCATATTTTTGAACTGAAGTTCAGAAGTATTTATGCCTACAAAATGGCATGTTAATTAATATCACATTTGTACTCCGTAATATCACCAAATTTTCTTTAATATCACCAAAATTTCCATAATACCACACATTTTTTATGGTTTTTGACCTTTGAACACAGTAAAAGGGCAATATTTCTGAACGGCCGTTGAGAAACATTGTTGTTTTTGAACGGCCGCTCAGAAATATTTACCCTATCATGTAAAAACTCGACAAAAACTTGACAAAAACCAGCATCATTTTTTTCATTTTAAGCACCCCAAAAAGCGCCATTTTAGCGGAATAACACAATTTTAACGGAATTGAGGTTGTATATAGAATTCTCTTCTTCGTAAAAAATGATAGGATAAAAAACCTTCACAAAGTTAACCTCTAGAGGCTCATGGGTCTCGCACATGAAGAGAGAGCACATGCCTTGCCACGGCCCAGGGCCACCCCAAAATAGTTGGGACCTCGCGATTGTCTGGTGCGGCAACTGCGGCTCTTTGCAGCCCTCGGTGCCTACTAGTCGAGGTGTTGGTGAACTTAAAAGTAATTTCAAAGGCCGATTTATCGCCTACTTGTCGTTACTAAATTTGCAACTATTTTTATTTATCTTCCTTAGTGCCCATAATCAATATAAGATATATTAAACATCGGATAAAGATAGAATTGAGTAGTTTTCTAAAATTTGAGTAAAAAGTAGAATACTTCATAACAATGTCATAAAGTATTATTATTTGAGATTTAATAAAATTGGCGAAAATCAATTGTAATATGGTAAAAAGGCCACTAATTACTTAAGAATACTACTATTAATTTTTGAAAGTAGTAAGTTCCTTTTCACTAAGTTACTACTTTAAATACTACGAATATATGAGTGTTTCCCCTACTGAGGAGGCTCTGGGCTAACGTGGCGTTGCTTGCACAAGAAAATTCTAGCGCCTGGGGCGTAGCGTCGTAGCTGAGTTGGCAAAGAGCGGCGTAGCGACGTCTGAGCGCTCTGTTGTGCAAAGTTTTTACAATAGTTTCTTGTGTTAGGACAACTTTGTTGTAGTTTGATTCATACACTTTACCGTTGATGGAAGTGAGCAGGTCAATTCTCTTGCTTTCTTCCTCTCGTGTAAGGTGTTTTTGTTGCTTTTGTATTAGATTATGTGTGTATTGAAAGTGTTTTTATCTTGTGTATTTACAGTGGTCGCAAGCGCAATCATGGCACAAATTTGTGATTGTGTGTACCATGTTCATCCTTGTGGAAACAATCCGAAGAGAGGATTCAAAGTTTTGGTTGGAGAGAAGTACTTGAGCATCGCCGCAAACATCAACACAACGGCCCTAGACTTCCTTGTCATTGTTGAGGTACATAGCACTTCAATCAAAGCTCATTGCGTAAAAGAACCCTAGTACCTCGTCATACCTACAATTCACAAGCCTAGATTTAAACTCCAATTTAGAAATATTTATGCCTATAAAATAGCACGTTCTTTAGTATACCTCCTCTGTAATATAGCTATTTTCTATAATATCACCAAAAACTCCATATTATCCTACCTTTTATGGTTTTTGACCTTTGAACACAATCAAAGGGCAATATTTCTAAACAGCTCTTTAGAAACATTGTTGCTGAAAAACATTGTTGTTGAAAAACATTGTTGTTGAAAAACATTGTTGTTGAAAAACATTGTTGTTTTTGATCGAATGTTGAGAAAAAATTCTTTGGAGGGAAATATTTTTGAATGGCCATTCAAACCGCTTGAAGCTTTATTTTATGTTAAGATAAAAAATTTATCGATGTAAGTACACTAGGACCCACTTTGGACATGTGGCTTAATATTTAAACTAACATGAATAATTTCAACGTAAATATGGTTGGAGGTCTTGAAATTAACTTACTTGTGGAGTTGAAGCTCAACCCCTAAAGGCTCAAGCATTTTTGGACCTCCAAACCCAAAAACTGCATTTCTGCCACCTTGTAAAGATTAAGGTAACGTTGAAAATTTTGAATTTTTTTTTTTGGAAACTTTCAAATGTGATATCTCAAGAAAAACTACTACATAGAATACTTGGTCAAATTTTAACCGTTGGATTTGTACCATTTGTGAGATCGTATTATTTGAAGTTGGTGCAAAACTTATTTTGGGTATCGTCCAAGAGACATAGTCTACTTTGTGCAAAGGGGGAATTTATAATCATTGCCCAAACATTTTGCTCATAAATATTCCCATGTAGATAACCAAGTTGAGAATGCCAATGGAAACTTTTGGAGACTTGTTCCGATTTATTAATCTTCATGCTAATTATTATTTTAAGAGATGGTTGGATAATAACAATTAAGAGAAGCATGCATCACATCTAGTGTATTTTATTTAAGGAGATGTATTTTATATTAGGAGAAGTAAGCGGTGTGTGGTTTCCTTATGAGTTTTTGATCTTTAAGCAGAAGTTTTTTCTTCAAATTTCAAAATCTCAAGCTTTGACAAATGTGAAAGGAATATTTTTTGAAAAATTCAAATGAATCTTGAAGATTGTTTATTTGGAGGTTGCTCTTATAAAATTGGCAAATGTTTCAACTTGGGAAATCTTGAAAAATTTGAGATTTTTTGACATCAATGATTGAGTTTAGAAAGAATATTAAATAAATAAATTGAACAACAACTTTATCAGAATTGCCTTTCCTTGGCTCACAACCCAAGAAATGTCATAGAGGACTTAAAAATTGGTATTTGGCTTTGCAAATTTTACCACATATTCTTTGTATGTATTACTACACTTGCTAGATTCTAGACCACAATACTAACATTGGACCCTTCAGCTAGATTACCCAAAATTACAGAAAGCCATTTGGGTTTTTTTGGGCGTCTAGGGATTTATTTTTAACTCTAAGATAGATACTTCGTAAATTTCATAATAAAAAACATATTGAAATCATTATTTTATTATTTTTTTTCTTTTTTTTCATTTGTTTTTTAATTTCTTGACTTACATAGGATAGTTTTCCAATTTTTGAAGTTGAATTATAAGGATGGTTCTAGAAGTTACCTAATTTATGAAACAATGTGGATCAAAACTTGCAAAATGTATTTATATGGAGGGAGACAATTTCAAGAAGGGGGCGTATGTTTTAAATTTGGCTACCTTAGTCTATGTTACCAAACATATAAGCTATACCACAACCAGACTCTTATGATAAGTGAAATTAATGACTTTAGGACCACGAAACTCGAGAAGGGACCAAAGGATGATAAAAAGAAGGAAGAAGTTTGTTTTGATGAATGTATGAAGTTCTTCAAGAAGAAGTACAACTGAAGTGCAATCAAAAGACCGCCAACTAGAAAGTTTTTCATCTCCATCACATGAACACTCTTAAACCTATACAATTCATCAAAAAAATCTCTTGGCTTGAATACTAGCTTTGCAATGGTGAAAATTATCAAAAAGAATTTGTGAAACTTATGTATGAAACTTAAGTATGAAACCTCAATTCTATTAAAATGGTTGTATTCCATGTGCCATTTTGCCAAATCCCCTATGAGCCATTTTGCTTGCATTCTAAATCGTGCCATTTTGCCAAATCCCCTATGAGCCACTTTGCTCCCATTCTAAATCTTGCCATTTTACATGCCTATTTTTGAGCTGTAGTTCACAAGTATTTAGCCTGCAAAATAACATGTTTATTAATATCACACATGTACTCGGTAATATCAAGTGATTTCTGTCATATCACCGAAATTTCCGTAATATCACACATATTTTTGGTTTTTGACTTTTAACATAGTCAAAAGGCAATATTTTTGAACTGCCCTTCAAAAACATTGTTGTTTTTAGAATGTGGTTAGAAATATTTACCCTATCATGTCAAAACTCGACAAAAACCAACGTTATTTTTTTCATTTTAAGCACCACTAAATGCACCAGTTTACCATAATAACGCCTTTTTGAAGGAATTGAGGATATGATGAAATGGAGTAATATGATTTTTTGTAATGAAAGTCGGTTCATCTTTGAACTCCTATTGCTTTGCGCACTGTTTATTGCTTTTCTGTGAAATTTTGAAGGGTTGATGCAAGAGCTAGAGAACAACAAGAGGTGCACGCCATCAACCTCGAGGAACCGGCCATGACGGACGCAACGCCCATGGTGCCTGTGGTGGGAATTCTGGAGAATGGGGCAATTGAGAGTGACGACAAGGACCAGGACAATCGCAATGTCGTGATGTTGTCGGAGGAGAAGAAGGTGGCCACTTTCGCCGAGCGCAGTCTCAAACGACCCAAGCGTAAGTGCAGGATTGTTGCCGAAGGTGTTGTTGGTGTAAGGGAGGGCCTCCTATGCAGCACTTGCGCCTATTCCGCACCACCGGTGATGATGATTTCAATCACTGCAATCAACTTATGTTGATTCATGAAACATTGTCGTGCCAGACTTCAACAACAAACGCATGAATATGTGTACATGTCCTCGGTCCGAGTTTTATGGGTAATCATCATGTAGATAGAATGACCAACAATATGGAGGATAAGCGGGTGTAATAGTTTTTTGAGTTTTTGAATGATGGTGTTTAACACTAATGTGTTTGCCTTCATCGTGCTCTTTGTTCATTCCAAGAAGAGAAGATGACACCTTAGTTGTTGGTCTAGTTATTGGTTGTTACTTTAGCTTCTAACTCAACATTTTGTTGCATAGCGAAGAACTTGCTATGTTTCATTCTAGAGAAAGTAACAACTGATATCTTGTTTCTCTTGTTTTGTAGAACAGTTTGACGAACGACTTGATTACTTGTACAAATTTGAAAGCTTGAGAAACGATAATAGAGATCTCTTTGAGATGATGATCGTTGAATATTGTGTCATGTGATTCACTTTGTTATAATGAAGTTATAAGTATGATAAAGATAGAAGCTATGAATCTTTGTTGTATAAGGCTTTGGTTTAAAGAGGTGAATTGATAATCAAGTGTTTCAGATCACAATCTTTGTGGCTTATGAATTTGAGAATTGCAAGTAAAGACTCACTGGTGTAGCTTAATGTCTACACTAAGATATTTTTATTTATAAAACTAGAGAGTGACTAAGATATTTTATCAATATAAAAAGTGAGTAGTCGTGACAGGTGACTGAATGGTGTAACTGGAGACAAATCCCTCTTGCACATGAGCATGGAGGCGTCACCCTTCGTTGAGCGCCACCACCAGCCACTAAAGCACCACCACTCACTCAAGGCCCCCGTACATGAGCATGGGGCGCCATGATAGTCAACCCCGTCATCGTTCATCGATAGGTGATGGGCTTTTTACGGATGGAGTAGAAAGTGAATGGCAATTCTAGAAGGGGGCAAAAATAGCACACCACGGCTTTGGAAAAATGGCTTAAAGAATACCGCTATTTTAATATAATCGAGGTTTAAAATAAAACTACACCAATGAGTCCTACCAATAACTCTTAAGAGTCAGCCTTTGCATTGACAAAATATCTGTGCATGAAAATCAAGCTACATCACTCAGTCACATACAAATTGTACAAATTAAGTGTACAAGTCATGTATAAATCAAAGCGTACAAGTCACATACAAAAAAAGTGTACAAGTCGCATAAAAATCAAGCGTACAAGTCGCGAGTGAGTCATCAGTCAGTCAAGCATAAAAAACAAGCGTAACCATTCACCCAATCAAACGTAACCAATCACTCACTCACTACTTACTCAAGTGTATAAATGAATCGTAACAAATAACTACTCAGTCACCACTTATCAAGCGTAAAACTCAAGCATAACTAGTCACCAATCAAAGGAAACTAGTCACCAGTCAAGCGTAAGTAGTCACGAGTCACTAACAGTCACTCAGTCACCAGTAAGTTGTAAATAGTTACCAGTCAGTGACCACTAATCACAACTAATCACAACCAGTCACTCACTCACTAATCACACCAATTACAACGAGTCACTCGTAATATTGATAGAATATCTTAGTCAGTCATTAAGTCGCCAGTCAGTCACCACTCACCACCACTCACTCAATCACCACCACCAGTCACCACCACTCACTCAATCACCACCACCAGTCACCACCACCATTCACTCAGTTACCACCATCACTCACTCATAGCCCTCACTCATGACTCATAGCCCTCGCACATGAGCATGGACTTTCATCCATTGCCCAGCCCATGACCCATCGCATAGCCCGTCACCCATCGTGCAACCCTGGCAGCTAATGGCAGCTAATAATACATGTCGTATGCTCCCTATTCTTCTCGGTTGGACTATCGCTATAGCGACCGCATTGGTACTCCGACGAGCAGGCTCGCGGTCAAGCCCTTGTAAATTTCAATTCGTAAAGTGTAATCACAACCTGTAAACTCTAGTCCTTACAATGTAATCGTAGCCCTGATCATAACTTCTTTCAATTTTATTAATTTTTCTTATTGCTTATAATCATTATAAGATAAAATGGTATCAATTTAGGCTTAAGTGAATCTCTTAAAATTGAGTAAAAATTGGGATAGTTTATAACTATGGCATAAAAAACTAATATACTTCTACATAAATTCATATTTCATAAAAGTCATTGTAATTTCCCAAAGAGTATCTCATTACCACTTGATTTAAACATTAGTTTTGAAGTTACTCAAACATTGACTTGAAGTTACTTTGAACTTGATTTGTCACTTACAAAATAAGATTGGATTTAAATCAATTTATAGATGACTTAGAGCCACAAACCCAAATGACATGTAAGAGTTTGATTTGTATTCATACTTTTACATCTTTTATGTATAAAACTTAGATGTGATAAAAAATGTGGGTTTCCTAACTCTTTCAAAACTATCCTCTCAGCAGATATACACACTTTATTCCTTGGATAAGATCATAAGACCAAGATGGCTAAAGTCCTCAAATAATTAATTATTTACTTTCTAATGAAATAATGAGACTAAAAATTTGAAATCGATAGAAATTATACTTTTTTATCATTAGTAATTGAGAGTGGCTAAAATCAACTGTTATATGGTAAATTAGAAAAAGGCCGCTAATTACTTGAGAATAATACTATTGATTTTCCAAAGTAATAACTTTTGTCACACTAAGTTACCACTTGAAAAACTATTGAATAATAGTAAGTATGTTTGATATGAGTGATATTACTGTAATATGAAGAGATTAGTTGTTATTTAGTGAAAAGGAGAGCTATAATGGTGGATGTGGAAGAAGGGAGGGAAAGTAAAAGGATGAAGGAAAAAATAGAGGAAAAAGTAAAGGAAGATGGGGTCATGGAGGTGAGGGTAAGTCGTAGTTAAGGGTTGGTGACAAATGGGGAGTCACTTTTCATTTTGTTGTGGTTGGATAGATTGAGGCAGTCTGCCGCTCGACTCGGTTGATGAGTCTTGAAGGTGGCAATGTTCTCCTCCGTTACTAGCGGCGAGGGCTCACGGCGTGTAAATGAGCCCTCCAAAAGTCCTCCCTCCGCCTCATTTGTGCGGCCCATCAGTCACTCATTCACCACCAGTTACTAGTCACAACCAGTCACTCAATTTGGAATGGCACGCAGATAAGCCCTCCATTAGTCCTCGATCCATCGGCCTCATGTGTGCGGCCCATCTGTGATCAGCCCATCAATCACCACCATCATTCACTCAGTGACCACCAGTCACACAAGTCAATCACCAATCACTCCTTATATTGATATAATATCTTAATTACTTAGTACTTATACCGATAAAAATCTTAGTGTAGAAATCAAGCTATACTTGTGAGTCTTTACTTGCAATTCTTAAATTCATAAATCACAAAAATTGTGATTTAAAACACAAGATTATCGATTTATCTCTTTACCAAAGCTTTATGCAAACAAAGTTTTCTTACCTCTAACTTTATAATACCTACAACTTTATTATAACAAAGAGATTCACATGACACAATATTCAATGATTATCTTCTCAAAGAGATCTCTATAATCCTTCCTCAGTATTTCACATTTGTATAAGTCATGAAGTTGTTCCTCAAACTGTCTTTACAAAACAAGACAGACAATATATCAATTAATTCTTTACTATGAAACATATGAAGTTCTTCGCTATGCAACAAAATGTTGAGGTACAAGCTAAAGGAGAAACCAACAACTAGAAGAGAGCACATGAGCGCTAAACGCCAACGCTCAAAAACTCAAAAGACTGTCACAACGGCTTATCCTCCATAGTATTGGTCATTCTATCTACAGGATAGTTACATGCGTTACATGCGTTACATGTAGTTACCCATGAAACTAACGCCAGGCACATATACACATATATTCATGCCAAACGTTGCTTTTAAGTAAACGTTGCTCAAGTCTAGCAACGTTTTAGAACTTGCTTGAGCAACGTTCTCAAGAAAATAAGTAACGTTCTCAACTAGATTAGAAATCACGTTGTTTGGTGATCACATAACGTTTCTTATTTTCTTGAGAACGTTGCTCAAGCACGTTCCAAAACGTTGCTGAACTTTAGCAAGGTTTGAGAAAAAAAATGTTGCAAACCCCCTCAAAATGTAGTAGTGTCAGGCGCAAGTGCCTTATTGCAGCCGCACCTTCGGCAGCAATCCTGCACTCGTTTGGGTCGTTTCGGGCTGCGCTTAGCAAAAGTGGCCACCTCCTTCTCCTCTTTCTCCTCCAACAGCATCACCACATCGCGATTGTCGTGGTCCTTGTTGTCACTCTCGTTGGCCCCATTCTCCAGAATTCCCACCACGGACACTACGTAAAGTACGGTATACAATGCTTATTATTTATGTATTCTTTGTCACCTTGCTTGTGATGAATTGTAGCTTGGTCGTTTTCCTTTACGTCTTGTATGCCATTCTGGATGGAGTTTAGAAGCACATGACGCTCACTTCTCCACGTCTAATATGTCATCTTCGAAACCGCAGGTAGAGGCACCTACTGCGTTAGTGACTTCAAGTCCATGTGCCTAGTTCTCACAATTAGTAAATTTGTAAGGAAGTGTAAGAGGATTGCAATGCACCAACAATCTTATGATATGGACATTGTTTGCAAAAGTTATCAAGAGTCAAAGTTTCTTGAGTATATTTCTAGATTTTCAATTGTATTGTTTTATATCTAAAATTTAAAAAACTCGAGTCAAAGGGCTTTTTGCCTTTGGGTAGCTTGGATGAAGGGTCAAATTTAAGCATTTCAGGTCGGGAATTATGTCTTTTCTTTTCTCCAAGGTAGTGACCGACCATAGCCATCCTACTCACTCACTTACCCATCAAACTTACCCATCGTTTACTTCAAATTAACTTGACTCTTCAAAGATTTCATGGGTTTTATAGCATTATAGAAGGGTGTGAAATGAAAGAGGTGCTACATTTAGCAACCCTTACTCCGTGACTACATTTGGCCATAGCTAATCTGTTTGACACATACAAGGTGTATGTTCTGGATTTCCTTTGTCTAATATCTTTTCAATGCAAATTTCTGCATATTGGTCCAATTGGGGGAGAAAAAGACTTCTTGTTGTTAAGACATCTATCAAATTTGAAAATAACTCTTAGTAATCTTTGTACATAGATTTCGAAGTGACTCAAGTTACACAATATGATTGCTTTACAAGGTCAACCCTCCAAAGGTTTCCACGAGCAAGCTCAAAAGATATTTGTATTCATGCATTATTTTTCTTTCAAAATTTGTCAAAATTTAAGATCTAGGAATTTTCCAATTTTTTCTCTCTTCAAAATTCACAAATGCATAAAGTCACCTACTCACCATCCAATTTCTTCCTGAACCAAATATGGTTGACTTTATTCATGTTTTACTATATTTTTATTTTCAATCTTTCATTTAAAATCTATAATGCATGCATGCTCAAAAAGCATTATGAGTCTCTCTAATTTTGCAAGAACATACTCAACTTAGTTATGTACATGGAAAAAATATGAGCAAATTATTTTGGGTAACAACATTAAGTCCTTTGCACAAAGTAAACTATGTATACCAAACAATGACAGAAATAATTGTGCATCAACTTTGAATGTCATGATCTCACAAATGGTAATGATTCAATGGATGGGATTTTACGTGGTGGTACTGATAGAAGGTTCAAGATCCTATAGTTGAAAGTACTAAAAAAAAATACAATGTTTTGACCACACCTCAATTCCAACAAGATGGTAGACATTAGCAATTTCACGTTTTTAATCTCCCAAAAACACAAGATTTTTTAGGAGTTCACAACTTAGGTAGAAACCAAATTAGGTGCAACAACACTTTTCATTCACTTTTACTTTTTCAGAAGATTGAGATAATATATTTTCATAAAATGTTTTTTTCAATTATTATTATAATATGGTTATGACCAAATTTGACTCGAATTGCTTACTTACCCAAATTCTATTGAGACCCTATTTACAGGGAAAACATGTAAAGTGGGAGATACTGAGATTGCTGCAGTGACTAAGAGCATCCCCAATAGTGGGACGGCAATGAGACACGCCAAGCCAAATTGGCGGGCTCCTTGGGAATTAGCGTGGGCGGGGGAGCGTCAGAGGCCCCAATCGAGGCACGTCAACAACCACGGGAGAGGTTGGTTCCCGGCTGATGTGGCTGATGTGGTGTCGGAGCTCCTGTTCGCTTCTTTGCCAAAACGTTGGAGCCGGCAAGAAAAGTCGGAGCTCCTGCTTCTCTACCGAAACTTGTTTCACCGGCCAAGGGCTGATTGCTGAACAGTGAGCTGAGAGCATTGCCGTCGATTGGTATTTTTAATCTGAAAGAGCCATGGAGTCTTGGGAGGACAAGCTCTAGAGGAGTTTGGGATTTGACATAAGGTTTAAAGAGGACATGGAGGATGAGCTTGAGAATGACCTATTTTTGCAGATGGTTGAAGGTGTTTCAAGTGAGCTATTGGGTGAGCCGGTGCACAAGCCCAAAACACGAGGTAGTGTACATGGAAGGGAATATGTTTGGCGTGATAGAGAGGTATGTCACAATCTTCTTGTGAAGGATTATTTTTGTGACACTCCTACATCTGGCCCAAGGAATTTCCGGAGACGATATAGGATGCGGAAGGAACTTTTCACAACCATTCATGATGTTGTTGTGAGTTTTGATTCATGGTTTACACAACGAGTGGATTCTACAAAGCGTTTGGATTTATCCTCTTTACAGAAAGTCACTGCCGCACTCCGTATGTTAGCATATGGAGTGGCGGCTGATGCATGTCATGGGCATTGCAAATTAGGAGAGTCTTATGCGCAAGAATGCTTGACTCGCTTTGTAGTTGTAGTTAGAGGTTGCTTTGAGTCTATTTATTTGAGGCGGCCTACACGGTATGATATAGAGAAGGAGATGGCTATCTATGAGAAGCGTGGATTTCCAATGATGTTTGGAAGTCCGGATTGTATACACTGGACTTGGAAGAATTGTCCTGTAGCTTGGCAGGATCAATTCCAAGACAAGGATAAGAATAGAAGCATCATCTTGGAAGCTGTGGCGAATCAGAGCTTATGGATATGGCATGCTTATTTTGGCTTGCGTGGCGGCAACAACGACATCAATGTCTTGGATAGTTCCCCGTTTCTTTTGAACCTCCTATGAAGTGCTGGTGTGGACATCAGTTTCAAGGTGAACGGTCATATTTATCCTCGATACTACTTTATGGCACATGGGATTTAACCTCCATGGGCATGTTTCGTGCAACACATTCATGAGCCCCAAGGTGAGGTGAAGGAGCATTTTGCCAAATGCCAAGAAGGTGCCCGCAAGGATGTTGAACGGGCCTTTGGAGTGTTGCAAGCAAGGTGGGAAATTATCAAGAATCTTGTGCGGCAATGGGATTTAGGGGTAATTGAGAACATTACAATGGCATGCATTACTATGCACAGCATGATTTTGGAGGATGAAAAAGGTCTCCCATCTTGAGCCATTTGTTGACCTGGGGAGACCAGAGCACCCCTATCCCATTTACATTTTGGGATTTACAGGATGGCACTAAGGAGGTTGAGAACGTTGAGACTCACTTTGCCTTGCGAAATTATTTAATAGATCATTTGTGGAAACTTAGAGGAGAGAGAAGGAGACATGGTTTAGGACAATGAAAATGTATCTCTTTATTGTGAAAAGAATATGGCATTCAAGTTTAATTCTTGTCCAAAATTCCATCTCCAACGGGAGAATGATGAGCATCAAAGCCAAAAGGATTCGCAGCAGGGTACATGGGAGGGGATTGTGCAAACTGATGTTGTCTAGGCTCTACAAATGGTTGTGCAACTACTGAAGGCATCTGCATTTGTTGTGTGTCGAGAATGCACTGGGAATCATCCCAGTCATCGACTTGAGCATCATCTGAACAAAAAAAACATAAGCAATAGAATCAGTGAAGGCACCGAAAAGAGTGATAGCAGACTTGAAACTCTCTGTAGCTCTTTCCTGAAGCAACTTTTTGTGATCGAGTTTCTCTTTTTCAGCGACCCTTCTCTCTCGCTCCATCCTTTTCTTGATGCGCTCAAGCTCTTCCACCTTCCGAAGTTTGAAGTACTCTCGTGCGTCCTCATCAAGATCTTCCATGGGCATCCGAAAAATGGACGCCTTTGCTTTTCTCATGTTAGCTGCAGCCATTTGTTCAGTCGCACAAGCAGTGGACTTCAAGATGGCCTCCTTCCTCCCTTGTTCCGCAATGTCGGCCTTCGCAGCTTTGTTACCTTGAGGGCGTATAGGGCGGGATTGAAAAGTCTCCTTTGCTACAACAACGACTTCCTCCTCAGAGGGCGCTACCTCGGCGGCATCACCGCAAGGGCTGCCCACCTGTGCTTCGACCTCCGCAGGTACTGGCGAAGCCCTCCCTCGCGCAACACTCGCAGCACCAACCCCTTGCCATGAGTTCCGACGCTGCAGGTCTATTGGTGTTTGCCACCACCGAGGCACCTCCTTGAGAATGTGCCAACAATGCAAAAACAAAAATGTGTGTTGATTGGGATGGCGGTCTTTGTAATATTCCAATGCTCTCTCCAACAAATCCTCTGCTGAAACCCCAAACTCCCTAGAATCTGTGACCTGCTTGTACACACCTACAAATTTTGCAACGTCATGTTTGATGTTGCCCCACTTAGTCTCAAGAGACCTAGCAGGACGCGTTGGAGCAAATCTGGGTTTGCTGCGATTGAAGTGTGTGGTGATGCGCTCCCAAAACGTCGTGTTGCGTTGCCCATTGCCACACACAAGATCCTGCGAAACATCCAAAAAACTCCTGCACAAGCATCTCTCCTCATCAGTTGTAAAGTTCTTCCCCTACTTCCCTCTTCCAGCCTCAGCCTCAGGAGTTGCCATGCTGGAGGTTGACTTCGTGATAGCGTGGGAAAATGTCTTCCGTCAAGCTGACGAAATTTGACGAGATCGGGGCTCCTTTGCAAAGTCATGGCGAAATGGCGTGGGAAATGGCGCGGCCATTGGGGGGGTGGGCAAGGCCACGGCCCGCTCAGTGCCGTTGGCAGGTCCGTTGCCACCCTATTGGGGATGCTCTAACAAGATTTGGCCCCCTGTGAACAATATGATTTTAGATATGTTCTGCTTTTCAATTTTAGCAAGATAATTAAAGGAATGCTTCTGGAATCCAATTGTATGGATGTGACAATTAATGTGCACTATGTCCAGAGAATTTTTTGAGGAGTGATCGATCCCAAAGATTTGGTAAGATTGCATGAAAAGAAATCACAAGAGAGTGAGTTTACATTAATTGCGGGCTCTCGACATTTTTAGAGAAATGCCAGTGACACCACGACTCAATCTCAAGTGATGAGAAGTGTTTATATATAATGTGCGTGCCTCGAAAAAATGTGGAGCATATCTTTGAACAAGTTGCAATCAACTCGGGTCTCGCTTCTCATACATATTTCCATACGCCATATTTAATTCCACACTAAAATCCTTGTAGATGGCAACGTATGTCACAGAATTGGGCGACACAGAATTGGGCGACAAATGTATCGATAGAAAGTTATTTTCTTGAATACAAACTTCCTTTCTAAGTAGACTCTAAGAAACAGACCGGAAGACATGCAAATACCCAAAAATACATGATATATTGGTCACAACAGCACGCTCAGACCTTTAAGGTTGACTTTAAGATCTCAAGGTTATGTTTACAAAGCAATGCATAGTTTAAAAATCTTCATTTTGGATGACTCAAGACTTTGAAGAGCCGCAACATCTTCTTCTGAATCAGGTATTTGACAAAATTTGTCGAGTTGGTTTCCAACTGAAGTCTTTTTTTGTGGTGAAAATCTTATCTCAAACCAAGAAGATGTAAATTTGTAGAATGTAATCTTGCCAGTGTCAATAATGTAGGCTTTTTGAAACATTTGCCATACTGTTTCAGGAATTTCTTTTGGATCAAGTTGTTTCTAAGAATTCTTTTTTTTACAAAAGTGTGATCTTAGGATGATATTCAACACTTTTCTTCATGCAGCTTTCACGATTGTAAGGCTATGATTTGAGGTAAGAAACATTTTCGATGAATTTTTTTGGACCAAGGGTGCTTTTTTTTTGTTCAAGAGAGGAAGGCAAACAACTTTCTAGTCCATGACATTTTTGTCACAATCAATTGGTTAATAAAATTTTCTCCAAAGTGAAATGATGAAATTTTGCACTCTTTCTTTGACTACTAAGTATTGAAGTACCATTACTGACAAATCTACAGCCACAGAGATTTTTTCGTCAAATGATTGCTCTCTTTAAAATCAATCATTCGCAGATCCGTTTTTGTGCATCGCTTCCACATACTGTTTCTGTTTCCGTACCCAACTGAAGTGGAACAGCAGTTTTTGTCGACCGACATATAAATGTCTGCCATCAGGTTTGCTATTAAGCACACGAGAAAAAAAAATGCTTATTTTCTTAGAAAGAAAGAAATCACTGCTTCTGAAACCAGGTAATAGCATCATAATCAGTAACTAAAAACGATCAATCACACAGTGAAAGCAAAGCGACAAACAAAATCCAGAAAATCCAGAAGAAAAATCGTTGCAAAAAGCTTGTTATAACGAAAGCACCGTCAACCACAACACCAAATGCTGCTGCAGTAGGGTGGAGAGAATGCAGGGTAAGCAAGCGCCATCATCTCCACAAGTTACCCCAAAAAAAAAGGGAAAAAAAAGAAAAAAAAAGAAAAAAAATCTCAATACACACGACGACCGACCGACCGATTGACTGACGATTGACTCCCTTTCCTTCTCGGTTTTCTCTCCAGGGAAAATGGAAATTGTTGTGGTCAAGACTTTTGGTAGAAGTTGTGATGATCGTTTCCCAACATTGTAAACTGGGAGCTCCTGGAACCCATCGTGACTTGCATGCATTTGCTGCTTGCTTGCTTGCTGCTGGCTGCTGTGTTGCTGGCTGGTTGGCTGGCTGCTGTTTCTCTACAAGAATTGGAACAGTAGTGTATCGCTTTTTTCTCTCTCTTTCTCTCTCTCTCTTGTACTTATGAGACTTCGCCCCATCTGACTCTCACCAACTCCCCTTCCCTTCCCTTCCCTTCCTTTCCTTCCCCCTTTTTCTCTTCTACCCTGACTGCTGCTGCTATGACCCAACCACTGACTCACAATGTTTTTTTGTTGCTTTTGTCTCGCTCTCACTTTCCGTGACGATCGTCCTCCGACTCACTGTCTGACGATGTCACTCCTGACGTCTCACTCCCCATGCTCCCCACCTGAAGATCCTGGCATCGCCTCACATGGTGGTTGCTGCTTCCCTTCTGTGTTGTTGCTCCGGCGGCTCCATTAGATGCCAACTCGTTCCGCTGTTGCCATGATACATTGCCCATTGTCAAAAAACGCTCAATCCATGGCAAGCCGGGCGAAAATTTTGAGTATAAAGATTCGGCAGGGTGTGGGTGATGTACCTTATTGAGAAAAGCATCAATCTCATCTTGTGTCAGTGCATCGGTTTCCTCGACACAAGCTTGATCCCATCCAAGAGAGACCATGAAAGTGATGTCTTCCTCATACAGCTGATCGAAAGCAGGCTCCTCGCCGTTCTCTTTGCCGAAAAGCTCCTCCACAGGCTCTTCGGCAGTATCTTCACTCTCGTGTGATCGGTCGCCATTCTCCAACGGGTACGAGTTGTCGGCGACAGGCTCGACACTCTCCTCCGGCACAGCGTTCTCTAATGATTCTTCTTCAGCGTTGTCTTCTTCTTTAGGTGGTGCAACATCCAACTTATCTACAATAGTGGGTGTACCAGCTAAACCAGCCTTCCTGCGGAGCGCATTGAAGAAATCAACACGGTTCTGGGTCGGGGCAGAGGGGCGGCGCTCGTCACTTCCGTCTTTGGGACGCCCCCCGTCGGGGACAGAGACGGGAAGGGGAATGGGAACAGCACGCCGGTCCAGCAGCTGCTTCTGTTTCCGTGGCGCACTGTTCAACAATCCACCAGTCGCAGCAGTCACTGGACCTAACCCGAGCGGCGACACTAATGGCGATGCGTCTGCTTTCAGAACTGGACTCACTGGAGCGCCAGAGCCAACCACCTCCTTGATCGGCACCTTCCTTGCCAGCACCTTCCCTGTTCCCAGCTTGAGCGCGTCACGGGACGCTGGTGGCCGGTACGGCAACGCCGACCCCTGGGAAGGAGTTCCTAGCGTCAGCCTTGGCTTCATTGTGCTCGGAGTCGCCACCACGTCCAATGGTCGCACCACTTTCTTATCCCGCGCCACCAGCCCCTGTGAAACTCCCAAAACTCAATATCAACCAAACCACTCACTATCATGACAGAACGAAAGCTGAAAACTTGGAGCTTGATCACGAACCGGAGTATTTGGAATTTTCGGAATCAGCCGGATTGATTGCAGCAGCGCACGCTCCTCCACCCGCTCCTTCTCAACCGAATACTGTAGCAGCCGTATTAGATACATGCACCAGATGGAAATCCAAAAGATTCAGAGCCGGTTTACTGTCACCTTAAAGGCAGGGTAGAAGAGAGCTCGTACCATGGGAGGGGTGCGAACGCGAGGAGGATGTTGGACGAGGGCCTCGGCCATCTTGGGGGGATTTGTGACTGACAAATTTGCAAGCGACGATGTAGGAGGAGCAATGACGGCTCCAGGAGATGCCACAGGAGCGACGAGCGTACCATTAGCGGTAGCAGGAGCCTCAGCCAAAGCAGAACTCCAGCCTTCGCCATTACCACCACCGGGGGCGGCGCCAGGGCTATTACCGGTGGGTAAGCCGGGGGAGGAAGCAGCAGACCTGATGCCATCCATCCTGGAGGTACTGGAGCCCTGCCAGGAAGGTCGTGGACTTGAAACCACCAAGTTCCCGAGGCTGGACTGCTGCATAACCCCCCTCTCTTGAGCACCAAGAGATGGAAAATTCCGCTCAAACGCTGCTTTTTGCATGCTGCTCGTCAAGCTACCACTATTGCTGGGAGGGGCGGTTGGAAGCTCCGCTGCTTTCTTCTCCCCATTCTCCAGCGCTCGCGCCGCCGACCCCATAGAGTGCACTCGCCGTAGCGGCGCCGTGATGTCGACCTCATATCTGGAGGATGATACTGGCAATGGACCTCCTCCTCCTCCTAAGCCTGGCCTTCGAAACGCAGACATGCTGTTGTTGTTGTTGTCAGGCTCCCTCTCTCTATCTTCAAACCCTCCCAAAACCCTGCTGCTGCTGCTGGTCCTATCCCAATCCCTCTCCCTATCCCAATCCCCCCTATCGCTTCGATCCACACCTGCATCATAACTGCGGTACGTTGTACTGCGACCAAAATTGGTGTAGCCACGTGAAAAAATTTCCCTGTCACTTACTCCTGTGCTTCCCCCTCCTGGTCCCCGACGCACTGCGGTATAATACGGCGATGAAGACGAGGTCGCAGATGATGGGAAACGCGGTGCATCATAGTCTACCTGTGGCTGCGAACGCGGCCGCAACGGAAAGGCACTCTCATCTGCACACAGACAATATATACATTAAAGCATGCCTACGGATATCATAAACCATAATGCAGGGGAAGAGTAGAAGATATGCGCACCTTGATGATTGGAAGATGCTTGTGAGTAGTGGGTTGCACCGCCAACCCCGCCACTGCTGGCTCCTTTGAGCCATTGTGGGACTAACGATGGCTCACTTCTCTCCATCCCTGCCACAGACCATGATAGGTCTGCCGGCAGGAGCCTTCCGTTACTTTCTGCGTTCCCCCCAACCTCGTCGTCGTGCAACAACCGCGAAACAACAACCTCGTTACCGTCGTCGTCTCCTATACGGTAATCTTGCTAATCACGAACGAAGGCCAATCATCTCACGCCTCCATTTGCAACCCCCCTCGCTTCTTCCCTCTCTATCGCTATCTCTCCGTCAGTGATTGAAAACCGCTTTAAGAAACCCTAGCCTCCATGTGAAACCTCTAGCACTTCATGGCGAAAAAAATTCCGCAGTACGACGTTACGATGTCAAAATCGAAATGAACGCCAGATCTTCGCGCATACATGCCCGAATTCCAAGGTGATCCCAGGTTCTTACTGCCAATGCCGGCACCTAATGTGCGGGAAACCCCAAAAAGCGTTGCCAATAATCTCGTATTCTACAGACTCACTGAGAAACCTCCGAGCGAAAATTCCGACAACAATAAGCAGTCATGCAGCAGTGGCAGCACCTGTTGTTTGTTTCCCTCATCGCGAAACCCTAACACAGAGATCCCCGTTGCGAAAATCCTTGGAATATGCCTTTGTACCCACAATGCTCCATGCGATACAAAACCCTGGAAGGGAGAAAGGGTGACCTAAACCATGAATGGGATGAATCTGAGGGGGCGAGCAAAACCCCAAACCCCGGGACGCGGTTCGCCTTCTGTGGTGCCCCGAAAAACCCCAGCAAGCAGCGGCTCGCCAAACCCTAGACCCCGGGCATGGAGGGTGCGAGCGTGTGGAGGAATCCCTGCAAGCAACTAGCGGCGCTCGGTTGCAAGCAAATGGCGATGGGCTGGGCTGGGCTGGGCAGGGATGGTCCAAGCGCGCGAGTGAGTGAGCGGTGAGTGTTCGGATGTAAGTAAGATATGAGAGCGGGAATGGAAGGCGGAGAGCGAAGAAGCGAATTGTTCGAGGAAGCTCCAAAAGAAAGGAGGGTGGGTGAGCAATGGCAAAGGAAGGGGAGAGGCTGGCTGGCTCAAGGGCAAGGGAAGGGCAAGGGCAAGGGCCACGGCCTGGCGCTGGTAAAGGCAACAGGGAAACTGGGGGTTCAAGGAGGTCCGCCACTCGAGCTCCTGCCTTGCCTCGGACGCTCAATAGCCAGCCCCCCTCTCTATGACCGCGGGACCCTCGGTCTTAGGCCTCGTACCGGTCCCTCTCCCCTACCCCGGTAACGGAAGGCGGTTTTACAGTGGGGTCCAGGTTTCTTATTTCCATTCTCCATTTCAGCTTTTCTCAGATAATGTTGTTAGATTATTACTCCATCCATCCCATTTTTATTGTCCAATAGGTTCTCTCAAATCCACCTCCCAAGGTAGATTTGAGAGAACCTACTCAACAATAATAATGTGACAGAGGGAGTACTTTCAGCAGACGTTTTCATTCCAATATTCCACTTACTAGGCAACAAGTCTCTCCCAGCACATTCTACACTGGAAGCCCTCCTGGGGCGAGCTCGGAAGGCAAGGCCAACAATTGCGAACGATACAGAATGTGCGAGGAGAGGCCCGTTATCTGATGTTAAAGTGCAAAACTGGCCGCATCCTGCAAAATCGACAATAAGGTTGGATTGTGCAATTTTAATTTACCTCTAGAATGTGTTGGTTTTGCATTTAACGTACCTTTAACATCTTTACAATGTAAAGATATCTAAGGTGTATGTCAAGTTGCATTGTCATCAAGAAGAAGTTCATTAGTTGAATATATTGGTACAATTTTATGTGGATAAATGGTGATAGATGGCGGTTTTGTAGTCCAAATTCTTTTTTACACAGATGGTATTATGTAATTACCCTATTTACACGGTCAGTTCGGGAAAAATTAAATGATTCATTCATGAGTTATAAATTTTACTTTCCTAGAATTTAAAATACTTTTTTTCACAAAAAACCGGATTCTAGCTCTACTCTTATTTGCCCAAGGGGTAGGAAGCTCAAACTCTGCCTCAACACATGTAAGTTATTGAGAATAATGTTAGGTTTCTAAGAGATGATCTAAAAATTCCAAGCGTATGATCTTGTAGTACACTGGTATAAGTAGGAACACCAATATTACTATTACTTTCATTGTATGGATTGGTAAATGTAACCATTTAGTTGATATTGAGGAGTTCGATTTTTTTTTCATGAGCTATTGACTTCGAGCAAGTACTACACCTTTGAAAACTCTCAAATACGCAACCTCTTGTCTACATATGCTGCAATACATAATTGCTTACCATTCTCCAAAATGTTATATTCATAAGAGATTTACAGAATTATTGTTGAACCTTGCGAAAGGGGGAGGCACTCAAAACTTACTACTTCTTCATAAATTGAAGAGTGAAACAAGTTTACTTAACACCTCAATAATAAAGGACTAGGTAATGGGGGCCTCGAGCAGCGTTACGGAGAGTAATGGAGCAGCGCGTGAGCGCTGCGACAGTATGATCCGGCGCTGCGAGAGGCTCACATTACCGGGCGTAATTCACCGGACGAGAGGTTTTCATCCACAAAGCTCCATATTACAAACTTTCATCCGCACACTAGACATTACGGGCTGTAATGTGTCTGTCGAACACCAATCGGATGTTTCCACGTCAGGCAAATGTTGAGGCCGGTTAATTACGAGAAAATATTGGCAACCTTTTATACTTCTCTTGGGATATTTGCAAGAATTGTTAACTCTTTGACAATGAGAATGTTGAAAAGTAGATGAGAAATCATATGTAATCTACTTCTTAAAATACTTCTTGCGGTTTCACATTTTGGCCTAATAATTGCCCAAGAAAAGAAAAGAAAAGAGAATCAATAATCAATAATTAATTAATTAAAAGAAGTTTGTAAACTGCATAAGACTTTTTACACATCATTTCCTAGTAAGTCATGACAACCCTTCATAGTTTAAGATCAACCTAAACTAGTTGGTTGGCCATTTAGAGGTATATATAGATTCATCAATGTCAAAATCTAAGAATCACTTCATTATTTGGCACTAAAGAGCAAGGTGGATGTGCACATACCATAAGTTTTGGCAAACCCAAGTTTACCGAAATTAAAGTTAAATTTTTGTTCAAAGGTGTTTAATGATGAAGAAGATAAACCAAACTTGTTTTGAGTGCAAACAAAACACCTTGTTTACTATGCCCAATGCCCAAAATTAAGCCCAAAATATTATTTCCCAAAAAGTAAGAGGAGTCCTCAAACATCATTACTACCTACAATTTGTGTGTCAATTCTAGATAATGTGTTTACACAAAAGTTTTCAAGCAAACAAAACACTTATTTTAAGGGAGAGGAAGTAGTTACAGACTCATAGAAGACTGCAACTATGAAAATGGCGCACCCGGAAACTCCCAGGACGACAAAGGGAACTACAGTCTTTATTGCCCATGGATTTCCACATCTCAAATCACCAAGTCTAATCTCGATTAAAACAACCATTGAGACGATCAAGAAAATGGCTCCCAAAATAGATCCTATGGCCGAAGATAAAATGCCGGCTCGAAGAAAATTATGATTTATTTCAGCAAATTTTGAGTTATCTTTGTCTCGTCCATTCTCTGCACAATCATATCTTTATGAGAGGTTTTCTTTCTTCTTCACTAAGCATAGAATATTCCACGTTCATTAATATTTTTCTTAAAACTCAATCATCCAAAGCAAGCCAAAAAGGTATCCAAATTTTACGATATGTTTCATTAACTTCAAATGTTCCATGGGTACTAAGAGAAGCCCCATATGATGTATCATAATATTCAAAGCTTCATGCAAAGATTTTTCCGATTCCCCTTGTTATGTATATATGTATTAGTAGAAAAGTGGCTCTGATACACCAACCACTACACTCAAACCACTTTTCCACGAGAGATGGAGAGCTTCTTCAATCTCAAAATTTAACGAGGTTGCAAGATATTGGGGGTAAAACGCCGACTTCTCATGAATAAATTTTGATTCATCTCAATGTGATATTTGTGTTGAGGTGTAAGACAAAGTCTTTCAACTTCACCATATAACAAATTATGCCAACATCAATGAATCAAATTTTGTCCAATTGTTTTCGACTAGAGAGAACCAACATGACCTAGATAAAGTAGAAAAAAAATTAATATAAAAAATTGTAAATATACCAAGAACAATATAAAGCTTGAAACCATGTGCCACCAAAGTTGAGAAGAGGAAGAAGCCAAATGATACAACCTCCCACAATACAACGGCACGATATACGTTCACTTCTACATAACATTCTATTCTTGGTGGTGCAAGAGTAGTAGCTGCTTGATTTTGTGGCAACGGGGGACTGAATGCCAATCCCAAGAATACAGCAATGGCGAAAAACCCATTCACCTACATTCACATAGAAACACATTTGTAAAAACTTTTGTACATGAATGTCTAACATCACCCATGGTCATAATTAACCAAGTCAAAACTCTAAATCACTCATGTTTAGATTCAACCTAGTCAAAACTCTATGCTACTTATAATTATGTCTTTATTGATATATGTGGGGGAAACCATGTTGATTGAAAAGGTTATAATAAGTACACTTAAGTTTATCTAAGTGAGTATAGTCCATCTTTTGCAATCGATGACTTTGATATAATTAAGTTATCCATGCAAACATCACTATCGTCATGATCTGAACAAAAAAAAAAATTAACAAGATGAACGAAGACTTTTTTTTAGGTCAACACTAGTAAGATGCCAAACTTACCTTAATTTTGTGTGCTATGGCCACTACCCAAAGGGAAAATAGTGAACTTACAGAAACAAGAGAGTGAACTTACAGAAACAACTTCATCGAGTGTTGTAACATGTATATGAGTCATGTCCACTTTGGGCTCGGGAAATTCTTCATCCTCAACCTCCTCTTCCGCCGTGACAGACCCAGCAACAGACCCACCAATCGAAGCACTGCACATTGACATGATACTTAAACCTAATTAAACCAAAAATGAATAGAAAGTGGAGAGATTTGATAGTTGAAAAACAAGGGAGAGTGTTCAAAACGGGAGCAATACGCGCTAGGCTTCTTCACCCAAAAGTACAATATAGCTTTACAGTACCATGTATTCATCCCAAACATTGCAGGTGTCAAATTAGAGCACGACTTTAAAAACAACTACAATTCGACCTTCTAAAACTTACAGCAGACGGTGGAAAAATCCAAAAATGATGAATCCACTTTAACCGTCTCTCCGCATACTTTCCCCATGCATGAAAATTGCTTTCACTTCACTAAAGAATTCCTAATCTAAACTTTGAGTCATTATTATGCACTCTCCCTTTAGTGCAAAATGCAAAAATCCTATAGATTACATAGCTAAAGGCAAGAGTGAGGAGTTTAATGACTAAGATTGCACAACAAATTGCACTCCACATGCCTCCACTTCAAAATAACACATGTAGGTATAAAAGGAGCACCCTAAAGTGTCCACTACACTTTTGGAAGCTTCTGCTTTAAGCTTGTGAGGAGCCCCAAAAAAAAACAAAAGCATGCATGCAGAGGAGCGACAACCGAGGGCGTGTGAGGAGGAGCAACAACAAGCGAGGCATGAAAGGAATGAAGGAAATTCAAATTATCGTATCGAAGCAGCTTTGCACTTACGAGCCGGTGTGTTTGCTGCTGCGGCCACGGCGTTTGCGGTGACGCGCCTGCTCCAAGCAATTGGCATCACACATGTTGGCATTGGCAGGGGCCACGTTCACTCTCACCACAGCCGGCGGGACTTCGCCATACTTGGAGCTCAACAGGGAGAAATGAAACATGTACGTCCCCATTTGCGTAAACAGATGCTCCAGCTGATTACCACTCGTACTAAAACAATACAACCCTTGCACATCTTGCTTCATCATCGCCCTCGTCTTGCCACTGTAGATCTCTTTCCCTCCGCCTCCGGGTCCGCCAACGACTTCCGTTTCTGGTGGTGCGAAATCGTACACTTTCACTTCGAGGTTCATTTCCATCTCGTCTGGTACTATGCTTTGTTGATCCGTTCTGTTGTTGTTGTTGTTGTTGTTGTTGTTGTTGTTGTTACGGCCTTGGCCCATTTTCTTTACTGTTATGTTTTTGGGGCGGACTACTGCTATTATCTCCTTCGGCATTGCTTGCCCTTCTTGCAGTGTCGCGTTATCTGTCAGTCCCTGTGAGCGGGATTGTGAGTATGTGAAACTGGATTATCCATGGGATGAAGAGAGTTTTGGATTTTTACCCCTATTACGTTGAATCGTGAGGCTGCTTCGGCGTTGAGAAGCTCCACTGCTGCAGGGGCTGTGCCGAATAACGCTCGACTCTTGTCTGGTTCTCTCTTTCGCCATTCCCCGTTATCGAGCAGATGAAACTGCCACCCCACATTGCTCACAAAACCATGAGCTCACAACATTTCGAATCAGAGTGTCAAGACAATTCAACTACTGATAACAGTCATGCTTTTGAACTTGCTTACTGAAAACATTCAAGGAGGGAGCTCTTAATTTTGTTTCATCAGTGTCAGGTGTCATATCAATCATTCAGCTGCACACTCTCCTAGTGGAAAAGGAATTTTGTATTTCTACCAGGCTCTTCACAAGTATTTCCAACAAGAATATCTCATTGGCGCAATTTTTGGTGCAATGTGCGACTCATTCAGATTGATAGAGACACTGACACTTCTCCACTCGTGCTCACACTTGTTGTACAGTACATCCAATAGATCATTTTCATTCTTTGGTCTACTTTGTGAATCTCATCGTCTGAATCTCATCATCGTTGCTTTGTTTTATTGTGCCATGGTTTCAGTAAGACCCGCAATGCTTTGTGGGTCTTGAAACCCTAAATTTTTATGATAAAGAGGGCGAGTTACCTTTTCGGTGTAGAGGATGCTGAGCGGGAGAGCTTTGGATGCTTTTGGGGTTTGTCCAGTGAGCACACTCGGCTTCAACGATGGGACTGAATCCGCATCTCGATCTATCGATTTCCCCATTTCGTCTCTCAAAATGAAGGATTGATGAACAGTGCATCAAGAATTGAATTGCAGAGTCCTAACAGTGGAGAACTCTTGAGATTGAATCCATGGCGAATCTCGTGATCGAAAACCCTAAAACTTTAAATCTAATTTACGGCAAATGCAACCGAATGTGGTAATGGAAGAGGACGAAACTTGAGGACTATCGGCATTCGAGAAGGGAGATTGTGGAAAGTAAATTTCAGTTGTTTTTGCCTATTTCTTTTCTTTACTGAGCAAGTAAAAATGCGGTTGAATGGATCAGCAACAATCCAGCTTATGAATTTCAACACAGCTTGGCATTGGCCATCGAAAATCTCGGTCTCTATGGTGGTTAGGGCCCATGGCTACCTTTTCTATTAAGTAAACTGAGCCTATTTACACCCATAGATTCTGAAAATTATATGGTAACTTGTGTGCTCCATGTAAGTAGATAGATAGAAACCCCCGTCCTTTCTAAGGGGCCGGCGTGAATGAAGTGTCCGTTCCTAATGCTAATATCCCAATGGCCACCGGACAAGGGGAACTTAGAACAATACTACTTCCCCCTCTCGAGGGTGGACACTATAACTACGCTAGTTTTTAGCCTAGTTACTAGTGCCTTGAAGATACTTGACATAGTATCTCCCCAAAGGGCTTTGATGTACCCATACAACAAGGTCCAAGGACCTCCCGCAATAGTTGGGTAGACTATAGTGGTGAGCACCACGCCGGCATGGGGAATAGAACCCACGACCTCCTCATTGGGGGCCTAAGCCCTAACCACCAAGCTAAGGCTTGTGGTGCCTCCATGTAAGTAAAATATATTCCTCAGTTACAATACCATTGGAGCTATTACTAAAATTGTAATTCCATGTTTACCCCTATAATCCAAATGTTTTTCGGACTTCTAAAACCAAAACTATGTTTTTCGGACTTTTAAAACCAAAACTTGCACTTTTCTACCACCTCATTAGAATTGAGGTATGGTCAATTTTTTTATTATTCTTTTGTACTTCCAACCATAAGATCTCAAACTTACCTATTACCAACACTACCATGTAAAAGTTCAACTGATGGATGTGCGTCATTTGTGAGATCATAACATTCAAAGTTGGTGCAATAGCTTTTTTTTGGGTATTGCTAGTAACACAATGTCTCCATGGTGCAAAGGGAAACTTATGAATTATTCTTTGATCATTTTTGCCATATTTTTTTCATATCGGTAACCAAGTTGGGTATGCTCATGCAATAATTTGGAGAGTCATTTCACTCTTTTAACATTTATGCAAATTAGTTTCTAAAAGGAGGTTTGAAAACGACATAGGAAAACATTGATTACATTATTTGGTTTTAGAGAATATTGAACAATGGACAGGCGCCTTCAAGACTTTGTGGATTTCAAGAGAAAAAAAATTGGGAAATATTTCAAAACCCTAAAATTGACTAATTTCAAAGAAAAAAATTGAATGATTATCATGATTTGGAAGATTGTTTTTGAAGTTTTTGGAGATTACTCTTGTGGAAGCCATAAACTTCTGCACTTGGGTCACTTTGAAACTTGAGTACTGATTTGGTTATAAACATTTTCTTTTCTTGAAATGTTTTTAAAAGTCTAAATTTGGACTGCCCATTTTGGATCTTAAATCTACAATTTCTAAACGAAGGTTTTGAAATTGTTAGGCTTTGCACATTCTACCACATACACTTTGTAGTGTACGGAGCATCCAGAAAATCCTTCGCAATATTATTACTTTTTGACCTTTTCATCCTGCCTGAAATAGCAAATCACCGTTTCGGTTGCCATGGATCTTTAGGGTTAAAACCCCGCAAACCTACTGGTGTGCTTCAGTGAAGCTGCTATTTTTCCATGCATTTTTCCCAACAAACATCAATTTTGTAGGTCATAGATGAGCCGTTGCTAGTGCTAAAACCCAAATGTATACTGGTATTGACAAAAACTTCTTTGAAACTCCAAAAATAAGAGCACTATTACAGCGAAAGAATTTCCTTTATTTCCAGAAGCAATCAAAAATGCAAACAATAAAAAAGAGCACTTTCAATGCTATGAGAGCTATGAGACAGGATACGAGGAAGCAGGGACGCATGCAGGTGGTGATTCCACCTTCCTCGGTGGTGAAAGACTTCCACGATCATCCCTCCTATTGATGAACCAATCTCTAAAGTCATGAAACTTATCAGCCCTGATAGAGTTCCGAATAGCCTTGAAAAACTCCAGATAATGATACGTATTATGTCTGCAACACATCAACAATCAAATCTGATCATATCAGGATATAATCCCATCATACATGTATAAAATTTGCTTAGAAAGGAATGTCAACTACTTCGACACTATAAATCAATGTCAAGTACTCTTGATCTAGAAGAGTGCACTGAGTGGTAGTCGATGCTATAAATCCGTGATCTAATGACCGTAAGGTAGAAGCGCTTATAAGCGAACACCCCAAAATCAGATAGTCTAAAATCTTGTTGTTATCTAGATTGATACTCTTTAGATTTCACCACCTTGCGTGGACCTCATTAGACTATTGTAGTCACTTTCTTAGTATATTTTTACATGGGTGCTTACAATGATTGAAAAAATTCTATTTGCAAGTGGTGTTTCTGTTCGAGGAGGTCACACATTTCATCATTTCAAGTATAGTGAATGGCAGAAGTGTTAAAAAAATAGGCGCTTTGACCTTCCGAAAAAATAAGTATTAGCACATGCAGCGATGAAGGGACTCACATCTCCAATAAGGTATTCGCCAGCATCTCGTGAGTGTTTATTAGATGGAAGATGTAAGCTCGACTGTGCCTTAGGCATGTGTAACATTTGCATCCACTCACCAAGGGTGTATTGTCAAGCCTGCAGGCCACAAGCAGAGGTCATGTGTATGAAGTATTAAAATCGATGAGAATGGATTGGAAAAAGCTCTGAAAGAAAGAAGTAATACGTACTTGTAGGCAACAGAGCGCAGGTTGATTTTGGCTGAATCTTGACCACTTTTGGCCAACTCTCCAGACATTGAATCACTTCTTGAAGCATTCTCCATGTTCAAGGAAAAGGTCATTGCATAACCTCCTTTCGTTAACATGTATGGGTATCTAACGTACGTCAAGGCTTGCAAGCACCAGTAGACAGCGAATGAAAGAGAAACTAAACCCATGAATGTAAAAAATGACTTCAAGGATACATACTGTCAAATAGATCAATGCCTGATCCCACAGCTTGTAAAACCTCCTCTGCAGAAACAGGAGTAACATCAGAGGAGGTAAGAGAAACCAAATATCATGACTGAGCTCTACTAATTGCTTGTAAGTGAGAAAACTCGTGTGAATCTTTTAACTAAATGGTTGTAAGAGGGAAATGCTCACCTGGCAAGCCAAGTCCACTAACATGGCGAAGTTTCTCTCTTGGTAATCTGGTCTGAAAAGCAAGCAAGCAAGTACGTGCAACAATTTAGTTGGAGAGACAGAGTTCGCTGTAATAGCAAAAAATTGAACAGAGTTGCGTTTACATACAATCACTGCTTCTAATTGCATGGCGCGTTGTGAAGTATCTTCGCCTAACCCGAATCCGGCCAAAGAAAAACCTGAATAAATGATCAAAAGTCAGTAGGATGAATTAGAATCTATCACCAAGCATGTAATGAAACGGTTACTTCAAGATAAAAACAGGGAGGTTGTTAAGCTATGATCAGTACCGGCTACGTTGCGAGAGGCCGTTTGCTCTGCCGACCGGATCCTTTCCTCAATACTGGACGCTCCGACCACAACGCCAAGGCACCTGTTTCCATATTCTGCCTAGAGCCACAGCTTCTAAGTCAACTTCTGCTCTGTCCAGAAGCACTGATAACCATTTATAGCAGGCTCTCTTTGCAACCAATTGCCTCTCAAGACTCGTAGGAAGAGATATAGCATCATCTAAGATAGGAAGAATCACAATGTCATGAAATGGACGCAATGATAATGAGTCTCCTACAACAGGAGGAACCCATTCGCAGCAAACATCACTCACTAGCACTCAATCAAACATCATCACTTTCTGATGAAAAAATGACGAGGAAGAGCGGCATACAGGTTGCAACGAAAGACAGTGGTCCAGCCACTGAAGCGTCCGGTCCACCGACAAGCGATTACGCTTCTCATTCACCCAGCTGGGAACTTCATCAGGCACGCTCGCCCACAAGTCGGGTTTGCATGCATTGACGACCTCCATATATTTCGCAGGTCCCACCTGACTAACATTTCATTAGCACAAATGCGCAAGACAAGATCCCCGCTCAAAGAAACTGTAAAAACACGAATACTATGCAGTGAGGGTAGTGTAACATACTAAGCGCCGACCGGATGAAGTCTCGAAAGAAGCGCCCGCCTTCGAAGAGCCTTCCCCGTTAGATTCATCCATTAAGCTATCTCTCGCTACAGCTATCATCCCCAGGTTCGTCATGCTAACAAGCTTGTGCAATCCTCCGGCCCTCGCCACAATCGTCGATAAAGGACTGTCCAAACTGCATTTACCAACGTTGTCAGCAATCTAGCTGTTAGAGTGGAATTCAGCAAGCAGTAATATAATCGCACAAGTGGATTACAAAACCTTAACCTAAAAAATTCCACTTTCGTAACAAAACTCTTCAGTGTAACAGTTTGAGCTACCGCAGTACGTCATTCCGCCCACAAACCACAACACATCCCAACAGTGCCAATTTTTTATGACTGAACTCTTCTTGCTGAAACTCTCACAGGCCTAAAATTGTTTCATAATTTTCAGACACTCTAGTCAAAACAAGCCTCGAACCGTACCATTGAAACACCCTTTTATCGAAGAACTTGTCAATAATTCCTTCTGGATTTTCAGTCGAGGAGACTTACAAGTGCAGGGGAGTGACTTGACATGCGCGAGCGTCCGGGTGCAGGTCTTGGAGCAGATCGGGGGGGATGAAGGTCGGTAGCCCCTTGCGAGTGAGCATCAACAAACCCGGAGTCTCCAAGGGCAAGCCAGTGGCGAGCTGCAAGGTGCCAAGGCGAGCCCCTGCGCTCCATGTCCGCACTGCGAACTCCATCGCCCTCGCAGGAAATGTTCGCAGTGGGCGTCCACTCGAACGTCGAACCTGAGATGCGCTAGAGGAATTGTCGAAGAATCTCGAGGCTACAACATGAAGTCTGGAGCAATGGAATAATGGAATACATCGAGAAAATTCTGCCCCGGGTGGCGCTTGCATTCTTTAGCACGGCGAACAAGTAATGACTGATGACTGGACGCAATGATGCAATTGGGAAGAGGAATTGTCGGCAGTTTCTTCGGCGAAGGTGGCCGCATCCGCCTCTAACGGAAGCCGTCATTAAACCCTAAACCCCGGAACCCACAAAATCCTTTGACCTCCGCCGAAACTTCAAACGTTTACTTTTTCCGGTATACTTTCGTCTAACCCGCCGACGTTTTTATTTACCTGCTTTCTTTTTCCGTCGACTTTTTCTTTTAACCCTCCGACGTTTTCTTTTACATGCTCTCCTTCGTCCGTCGACAATGTCTTCTACCTGCTTCCTTCGTCCGTCAACTTTTGCCTTTATTCGTCCAGTTCTCCTTTTCCTTTTTCCTGAACGTGGAATCAGTCGGTGCCAATTGTATTTACAGTAAACACCGTATTTGTTGGTGATTAGATTGATTCTTTTTGAAATTTTAAGTTTCATAGACCCATTTCTGTGTCATTTCAAAGTGTATTTTTCTTACATAAATAATTTTATAAAATCTACAGTAATATAAAATTTGATATGAATTTTTTTTTTGAATTATCTATTTTATGAAAGTGTCTCTTGAGAAGTTAATGGGAAATATGGTTTTACAGACAATGTTTCCTGTTGTCTCTTTTCAAAATTTGTAATACCATATTAACCATAATAATCGATAAATTTTGAATATAGGATGCCAATTGTATTTGAAGACTTGATTTCTGAAAGTTTAAATTCACGATTACCACGTAAGCAAATTGCTCTGTTTGGGGGTGCTTCACCTTACAATGGCGAAGACCATATTGACGAAGTTGCAATCGAAGCATCATCGCCACTCATCAACTCACTTTCTCTCTTCATCTTGTTGAACAGATCTTGACAAAAAAAGGTGCAATTCGATTCGTTCATATTCTGAATGCACGAGCAACATCCGTGGAAGTCTACTCTTGTCGATTGGAGAACCGATGGGGTGAGCGAGCAAGATGATCGATCACCGGAAGAAGAGCAACTGATGAAGGAATCGATTGTCTGTTTGTTTGGTTGATTGATCGAGAAGAGATGACTCAATGGTGGGTGCTGGGGGCGTACCTCAGCTCATGCCCTATGCTACTCATACTGCTCTTGTGCGGAGATCGCCCTGTTTTTCGCGGCACGATCGTGCAACGAGCGCACGACTTTGTCACTGGGGGAGCTTGTGATTTTTGCCAGTAAGTGCGGATCAATATCTGGGCGAGAAAGAATTATCGGGGTTTTAGGGTTAATGGCTGAATGATTCGTGTGCTTCTTTTTCTTCTACAGGAAATTGGTAGGTTTTTGTTTTGGTGCGAAAGGGAAGAATGCTTGTGCTGCACTGGAATCTTATTGCTGCGAGAAACCCAACCCTGCATTACAGGTATGATGAATTGAACCCTGCTTATACCCCTGGAATCCTCTCAATTTCGACAGTCTGTATGAAGATTGATGGATTAGTGTAGCCATCTTCTGCAATTGTGATTCCGTTATGAACCCTAGTCAGTTTTTGAATGTTTGTGGCAGTTGTTCTACTTGGGTATCCTTGGTGGGTGCTATTTCACACTCACGTACACATCACTGCAATATATCCCCGGTCTCTACATATCCGCATATCACAGGTGCAGTGACCGAATTGGTTGCTTTCCTCGTTTTATATTTTCAAAAACAGGGTTCAGGATTTTCTCACCACTCATCTATCGTAGCAGTAAGAATCTCCTCTTGCCCATGATAGGCATTTTCCTCAGCTCGAGTGAAGATTAGGTCAACATTATCTTAGAGTTGGTCTTTGTGAGGTTCTTTGATTGCAGATACGCAGGTCCAATGGCTGCATCCGTCGGTCTGTGCTTGTTCCTTCTGACAAGCTTCACAGATCCGGGAGTAATCAATAAGTCCACAGTGAAGTCCTACGTTGGGGTGTACCCGTTTGACAACGTGCTTTACGAGAAGAAGTCGTGCCCGACATGCCATGTATCTCGGTGGGTTAGCAATCACTGCAAGTGTCGGATTAGCTTTCTACTATCGACTCAGTAACCGGTGTTCCTGTGTTTGTGTGCAGACCAGCGAGATCAAAGCATTGTAGCATCTGCAACAGATGCGTCGCGCGTTTTGATCACCATTGTGCTTGGATGGTTAGTGAGCACAATTCTCAATTTCCTATACCTTCCAGAACCATGATGCTTGCTTCTATTGTCCATATTTTCAGACTTCTAGACTGTCATCCATGACCCTTTCATAGATGCTGATACATACATTGGCTGTGTTGACAGAATAACTGTATCGGAGAAAGTAACCTGCGTTATTTCTTGTCATTTCTCGGCTGGTGAGTTGTAATCGTGATTTTTGTTTGATGGCCTACGATATTGGCAGTCGATTCGTTCGAATCTGGGCTCCATTTGCATCGTGTAGATGTGGAGTTGAGTGCTACTTAACCGTAGGTGTACTGGACTGAAATGGCAACAACACCATCTCGTTGCATTGAATCAATATACTGTCAAACATTCCAAAGATAGTGAATGTCGATCTCCTGCTGATGTGGTGGTGGTCGACGCAATTACATGCGTTTTACAACTTCATGACATTGAGTTTGTTCCCCACTTTTCAGGCATGTACTGCTGTTGTGGTACGGAGTGTGGGTGCTCGTAATGATTCTCCGGGGTCAGCTTGAAGAACGTGGTATCGTTCGGGCTATAAAATGTACGACGCACCTCATGCTCTCATTAAGCTTCTGAATACTCAGACTGAGGATTGTTTTAGCTGGACTAACCATGTGCGTGCATTAGGGTACATCGGCAGGCCGGCAACATTCCATGACATATACCCACATGTTGTACAGGTGCGGCCCGGACAATTGCTCTGTACATCGAATTGTTGTATTGTTCTTAATCAATCAGTAGCAGCCGCAATGCAAAAGAATGCTGATGACTTTTCCAATATTTGCAAACACTAACGACATGAATGACTTGGCATCAGTGGTTGTTGGCGTACTATTCAACACAAGTGCTGCTGCTGATATTCATGTTCGTCATCTCGTTGCTGCTTTTGGGTTTCTTCAGTTACCACGTGAACCTTGTCATCTATAACACAACGACAAACGAGGTATGTCTCTTTGGAACGCTCAACCCATGAAGGTGGTAATGATATTCTACATTACTATCAAATGCTACTGTAATAGACACTTAGTCTGGTGTGAGTCTTTTGTGCAGACGTACAAGTGGGACAGACTTCGGCATTGGCAGGCAGAAGTGGAGGAGGTGAAGCAGGCGAGTGAGGTGAAGGACTCGACTCCGTCGAAGAAGCCGAGTGAGGAGGGTCAGGGTAAATGCGCGTGGTTGCGGTGTAGCAGTTGTTGGGCGAGTAGTCCCAAGTTAGAAGAGAACAATGTGTATGATAGAGGCGTTTGGAAGAATTTTGTTGAGGTTTTCAATCCTCGAGGATTCAAACGTTCTGTTAAACGAACGTATATGAAACGCCAATAGCCAATCAATTTTCTGCTGTGTGCGAGGAATCTTCCATGGTCATTTTTATTTTTCACTTTTGGGTTTTGTGATCAGATATATGCGTCGTGATTCTTCCACGCCATGCACTCTCGACATGCTCTCTTTTGTGATCAGGAAGGGTGTCGGTTGTGAGCATGTGAATCATTGAGAGTACTTTCGTGAATGCAATGTAAGTTAGTTTTGCTTCTGGGTGGAAAGATTGAACAGGTAACTCAATATCCTAGTAAATTCTGAGACATCATGAACATGAATGGCCTCATTCAAGTTTCTTGTTAGATGCCACTGCTGGCACAGGATTGAGAGCAAGGGTCATAGCCTTAGCAGTCCAAGTCTTGGAAGTTGAGTCACCATTCTTCCATGCTATGCACTCTAGACATGCTCCTCTCAGCTTGGAAGTTGGGTCACCATTCTTCCATGCTCTCTTTCCTTTTGAAGATGTGAATCAAAGACAATTTCATGAAACCAACTTAAGATGTGCATCTCACTTTTGCTAGAAGAACAGTGCAGTTAGAAAGTTCTTTGTCCGAGTAAGGTCACGTGTTATAGCGCATGTCTGTTGAAGCAATGTAAATGAAGAAATATGATTGCAAATTTTCAGAACTTTCCTTCTTACGAAAGGACCCATTCTTCCAGTAAATGATCATACATCGGGATCACGACGTCGTTGCCCGAGCTGAACCCTTCGTAAAAAGAGCGGAGGTCGAAATCGACCTGCCTTTCGAGCTTCGACCAGTCGGTCACTGTAAACTCCGGCTGAGTGAGTCTTGTACCTGTGCGCCTCTATGTTGTCGACAAATTCCACATAGAACAGCCGCCCCAGCGCCGTTGCTAGCTGGGCCACCGTTGCTATCTGTAGCGGGGATTCACGCCCGTGTCGGTCCACTCGTTACGCGCAGAATCAAAGGCAAACAACTCGTGCTGACGTGTGTCTGGGTTCTAGAACATCGTGTAGAGCGTCTCCTTCACTTTCAGCAGAGGGGTTGGTTCGCCTCTCCCTGGCGGTAGAGATAACTGCCACCTGCGAGTCAAAGCGCAAGAAGGGCCGCCGTGGGTCGTGTCTAAGATCGCTCGCCAGGTGGGCGACGTACACCGTGAAGGAGGAGTAGTCCTACGCAACAGTCATCGCCCCTGTAGCGTATATAGTTAATCCCATATCGGAAGTCGCAGCATTGAAAGGCGGAATGTCAACCATCGAGCCGGTTGCGAGATTGGCTACCTGCATGGTCTCCTTCTCGAACAAATACCCCTGCACACACACGAAGCCTTTCTCTGCCGCCATGGTTCGATACCAGTCGAATTGGGACCTGCCAAAAGGATTAAGAAATTCCATAATGATGTGGTAGAATTTGCGTGTGCGAGGATCGAAAAGCTCCCAGCTGTTCCGCACGGTGTTCGTAGAACTGGATGATCTCTCCGTCCATCCAGCATGTTTGACGGAGCTGGGATGGGATGGTCAAGTAAATGAAAATAGAGTCTGGTGCTTTGAAAATGAACGTGTCCCGCGGCCGAGCTCGAATTGCGAAGTCGCGCTGATGGGTGAGATCGTTCCACGCACGACAAACGGTTCGCAGCCGGCATATGTCTAGCACTGCACAATGCTAGAGGATGTTTTGGTGTAGCTCGGATGGCATGTGTTTCCACAACTCCGCGTCCAGGGCGACGTCCTCCACCACGGTGACCTCAGAATTCTCCATCATTCTCGTAATCGCTCTCTCACTCACCCACAACTCAGTTCCAATGCAGCCACGCCCCAACAGAACTGAACAATTAGCTGAGGAGATCCTTCAGCAATCATTCTCTCCCAACTTAAAGTCAGTTCTCCTTGGTAGAAAATCGAGAAACAAAAGCTGTTTTGGTGGTAAAGTGAATCAATCTGCTAGTGCACACACATTGATATTGCAATTATTGTACTTGGTGTTTGCTGTTTCACATCCACGTACAAATCGCTGGAATAAGCCATACACCCGGTCTCTGCATGTCCACAAGTTGAATCTGCAGATTACAGGCCCCTTTGCACTTCACATATCTTTGATAACAATTCCTTAGATTGCTCATTTCGTCAAATACTTGTTATTGGCATTCAGCCTTGCCTCAAAACCCTTAAGTTTTATTATGAAGCAGAACAACTTGATCGGGGTGCTATCAAAATTGGGCCCATGTGAAGAGGAATTACTGGATTTCAACTGGTGTGGATCCTGAGGAATGAGCAAACAATTTAGGGTTCAATTCATTGTACCTGTGATACACGGTTACCTTAACCCTTAAAGGTCCTTGTAAGCCCGAGGGGCTTTTTTTCAAGAGGACATGCCTTGTAGCTCTCATTGTACTCAACTTTTCACTTATATTTTGATGTCAAACTGGTCACCTTCTTGTGATGCATTCAAAGAGTGAAATTTTACAAATGAAAGCACAATTTTTGCACAATTTGTATGAGTGATTTTGTGCTTTGAATGGTAAGTAGGTAGATAAACTTGTAGAAGGTTGCAAGATCATCATTGAATGGTCCATTCATGATGCCCAAGTTTTTAGAGTGCACTATTCATGATGCCCAAGTCCAAAAGATTTTGTCATCCAATTTTGGCCTGCCCGTTTCAGACCCCAAGGACCTTCAAGGGTTAATGCATGGTTATGTTTCTCGCACGGCGATAAGGGATGTTTTACATGAGAAGTCAAGGTCAAAAATTATGGAGGTAGTTTCCCCCAAATTTTGACTACAAATGGCTCAATGGGTTGATTGATAAACACATTAGAAAATTGATAAAAGTATGGGTCAATTCTCTCATTGGAGCCGCTTCATAGAATGAAATGCAAGGTTGTGAGACAATCAATAATAACATAGTCTATGCTTTTCATTTGTTCATTGTAAAATATAGGAGTGAAGTATTAACTTTTATTATGAAATTAATCGACTGTCCCAAGGTCAAAATGATTCTTGTAGCTTCCAAAATTTGAAGTACAAAGTTGTGTCATAACTTTTCCACCACTTAGTCAAATAAAAATGTTATATTCAATGAAGAATCAATAATTTAATTTTGGTATGTGACACAACATCAAGTAACTTTGAAACTTTAAGACTGAATCTACAAATAAATGCTCTTAACAACATTGTTAAGAGAATCTACAAACTAAACCAAATAATTAAATTATAATGTGATTTTTAATTTTGATAAATCTACTATGGTTAAAGAAATTCAATGACAAAAGAAATTCAATGACACTTTCATGATTGACCACTTGAATAACTTGGAATAATTTCATCCTTTTTTGTGAGAACAATTTCCCTCCATATAAATAAACTAGGATAAATGAAGTACAAAGAATATGCTATATTTGTTCAAGAATCTTTCACATACATACAAATTTTTTGTACTCCTGGAGCACTTAGAAAATTTTGATAATGAGTATTTTCAAATACAAAAAATAGTTTGTAAGTGCATATAAATCTAGCCACAATTTTAAAATACAGGACTATTCCTGTACTCTGATAACATTGTAACAAACCTCCTACAATGCTGAAGTGTTGGTTGCCCTCTCTTATCTCTTACCAAAAAATCCCTGTTCACACGGCAACCCAGGGGCCTCGAGAGGTTCTAGGCGTTTCAAAACCTTGTGTGAGTCTCGAAGCTTTATCCATTCCTGTTGCTGCTAGTCTCTCACGGCGCGGGCGCATCGGGCGTCGGAGAGCTTCAGCTCGCATAATTGCTCCGAAGAGAAAGAGCCTCTGCATTCAAATTCTGCATCTACAGGTGCACTATCATCTCTTCAATGCTTGTTTCTCACTCTTATCTTATCCTGCTCACATACTCGCGCACAATTCACTTTTTCGGGAGAATCATGGGTCGCCGCAATGGCTAATAGGCTTTTCAACCACAGGGTTTCCTTCATTGTTTTGGGCTCCGGAATTTCGAAGTTGATAGATTTCGCGAATTAGGTTCTGGCTTATCCTGCGCAAAAATTCACTTTCTCAGGAAAATCATGGGACGCCGCTATAGTTTGCGTGGCGTACAGGCTTTTTTAATCACAGCTTCTCGTTTGTGAAGGATTCTGGGTTTTTGAGATTTATAGATTCCGCGAGCTTTTATGAATTAGGGTTTCAACAAGCTTTTGCGCTACTGTGGGTTTTTGTTTCCGAGGAAGAAAGAAAACATCAGAATCAGGTCATTGGTGTTGGGGTCACATCCACAATTGTGCACATTTTGACGAGGTTTGTGTTTTTTGTGTGAGCAGGGTACTTATGGTGAACATTCATTGAAGACTGGTTGAGAGTTTCGCATCGTTTCCAAGATGGCGACGGCTTACGAAACAATCGTTAACCATTCGTTATCATGTAGTAGTAGTAGATTTGCGAGCAATTTCAAGATAGCATCGCGGTCTCAGAGATTATGCATGCCGAAGGGGCTGGTGTGCCGGGCAATGGATGCATCGTTCGATTCCACGCCACAAGTATACCCGCGCCTGAACGTGCGCGATCCATTCAAGCGACTGGGAGTGTCATCCGACGCATCAACAGAAGAGATTCGAGAGGCGAAGAATTACTTGACCGAGCAGTACTACAACCACGAGAGGAGTCGGGAGGCTATCGAAGCAGCGTATGAGAAGATCATCATGGAGAGTTACCGAGCAAGGAAGGCCTCCAAGATCAATCTCAAGAGCAGTTTGAAGGCGAAGGTGGATGAGTCACCGCCGTGGGTGCGAGGGCTGCTTTCCTTGGTGGAAGTGCCGAAGAAGGAAGTCATTGGACAACGAGCTGCTCTGTTCTTCCTGCTTGGAGTCTGGAGTGTCTTCAACCCTGCTGAAGGTGGCCCGGCGTTTCAGGTGGCCGTCTCGCTCGCTGCTTGTGTCTATTTCATCAATGACAGGCTCAAGAGTCTCGGGAGAGCTTTTGTTTTGGGAGTAGGAGCTCTTGCAGTCGGCTGGCTCTTTGGTTCTGTGTTGATCCCTGTCGTTCCGACTGTGCTCATTCCTCGTTCTTGGTCCTTGGAGCTCACCACTGCGCTCATCTCCTACGTTTTCTTGTGGTTCTCTTGCACATTCATGAAATAAGAGATCGTGCATTTTGTATCAGATCACGGGTGTGTTCTTTGAGGTATTTTGGATATGACGAAAGAGATGGGTATACTAGTGGTTCTTATGCAGATGAGGTAGGAGATTTAGAATGTTATTGGCCGGCGGAGGAACCGAGGGTCATACTTTTGTAGAGAAACAGCAACGATTTGAAGTTGATGACTTTCATTGGCGACTTTGTACCGTATTCATTTTTTGTGTAGGTGGAGTGTGGATGTGTGGTTGAGCCTTTACATCAGAACGTTTGTTTATTTGTTCTGGAATGTGGATTTTTATGTTTCTCACACTTTGCTTGCTGTTATGTAACCAGAAAGAAGTAGACTGTTGAGGTGTGACGGTGACCTGAAGTATGCATTTTTGTAGAAGGGAAACTGTATTTCAATGATTGAGTGCAGATATGTGCCCTTTTAAGTGGGGAGAGGTTCTCACTTTGTACTGTAGGTGCTTTTTCTTGTGATGGATCGTTGATACATCTTGTTGGTACTGGGTACATGATTTGTATGAGCTGTATATATCTTGTAGCATATGCAGTTGAATGGAGTGCTTGGCCGTGAAAGGATTAGGTTCACCTCCACGAAAAACAAGACCTAAGCCGGTGAATGGCTGGATAGTCCATATTTAATATAATTCTTTTACAAGAATTAAACTTTGGTGGAGTCTGAGGAAAGTATTGTAAAGGTAGAGGCCCTGACCCGAGGGCCTCACGCGTCGTGAGGGACCGGAGGAGCCCGGGAGGGCGCCAGCCCGGACGGGTGACGGAGGTCGCTCACGACACGTGCAGGCCCGAAGGGCGGGACCTCTACCGGCCTAAAGCACCGCTGGAAAATTTTGTGAGCTGCCCGTGCATTTTTTTTGCACCGTGAGGAAATCTCACGGTGCAAAAGTAAAATTGCACTGTGAGGGTATCGCAAATGGTTTCTCCCACTAGTGAGGCGGCCTGAAAAAGAAAGGGAAATTTTCCAGCAGTGCTTTAGGCATTGATTCTCATCTAGTGCATTGGAAAAGTTGGCACGGTGTGATTCCACAATTTCTCTTGACTTATATCGCCAATAGTTGTATAAGAACTTGTTTTAGATGATATCATTGTGGAGGAACAATCACTAGTGTAAAATTGGTGTGGGGGACTAGAGTTTACACCTACGAGTACACCGCTGGAGGTGTATACACCACTACTGTGTCTTTCCTGCAATGGCTAGTGTTGTAAATTACCACTATGCCCATCCCATGTGAATGGCATGAAAAAGTAAAATGCCTCTGCTTTTTGGCACATTGATATTTGTACATTGAGGAATTAGGGTATACCCACACGCACACGCTTACTGAGGCCCTACGTGCTTTAATCCATATGATTCAAGCTCGCTTCCTCCTCCATCAAAATTTCTCCCCCTCCCAAGCATGGCGATCGGTGTGTGCCAACCACATATATGGTTGTTCATGATAAGTCCTATTGTGGAAAGGGTTGAATAAATATTGGACTTTGTGCCAATTCATTAGTGCTAAAGGGGTTATCCCAACTGCAGTGACCGGTGTTCTTACAGGGACAGTGACTAGGATTCTGTTCAAACACATGGTGCTAGGCTCTCAAATATTATACACATGTTTGTAGAATTAGTGAATTGTGAGGGCTGGTGTAAGACAAGTGTATTGTTGTTATCAATGTAAGTATATAGCTGAGTATGCTTACAAAAGAGTTTGGTGTATTGTTGTCGTATATTCAATTGTGTTTTGTACTTGTGAATGCTCTTAGGCCATACTCAATTGGCTCCTTACCTCAGCTCGCTAACAACATAGAGCACACAAAAGGCTCGTGCACCCCCCCCCCTCCCAATCTCTGCAGGGTAGCCGCCTCCAACTTCCCACTCCCTCCAAAACATGGATAGGTCTCACTATTTTTTTTCTCATTTGCCATGAGACCCAAGCTCTTGTACACCTTCTGGTTAAATGTGATGATGGCACATGTACAAGGAATCAACGTGCTTTTGCGACACTGAATGCAAATGCACTAAGATCCCTTGAGCTTACATGTCGTATATCTATTGTTACGGCATCCATGAATGTCATCCGGAAATCGATGCTTGATTTCGATTGAAATATGAATCATTACTACATATATGTTGCATTGACGTAGTCCTCATCCCTTGGCTCATCCTTCTGCTTGCATTGTGGACCATGATGATTCAACTAAGTGAATGTGATTCTTGCTTCCCTCTTAGCAAGGTCCATTGGCCCTCCCTCATCTTATGTCCGACGACTCTTTGTAAAACACCATGCCAAGGCTTTATCCCGACCCTCATTGGCAGGGCACTACTGAGGATGCCCTTGGTCAAGATGTTTGTTCTGTGTATAATGCTAAATTGAGAACTTTTGAACTTTTAAATTCTTGGATTTTTTGGACTCTTAAAGGACCCTCGTGGATTTATTTTAAATTTATTTTTTTTGGTTTTTTATCCATCAATGTATTTATTGGTTAAAGAACGAAAGCCCGGAACATGGATTATTTTAACTATATATATGATTTATTTCAATCATCTAACTTTTTACACATATCAACAAAAGAGCTCATGGTGAGATTTTGCATGGAGATTTCACAACTGGGGATTGTACCACCAACACGAAGGCAACGAAAGCCCTATTGGTACGCTTAGCCATTGTCATTTGCTAGCATTTTGGGTTGTAATGTCAATATTCTGAATCACTTCTTACATTAACCACCAATTTTTGGCCTTGATGCCATCGTTTGATTTCAATTATAAGTGTATTCTAATTATACTAGAATAATTGTATTACGAAACAAATCAAAATCATGAAATATAGTTCAAACCATAAAATTTCACCCATGGCCTCTGTTTTTTCCTTAGCCCCACTATACTAACTTTATAATGTGTTCCCCAAGTGACCCATTTGGACTCCACATTTGATTACGATTTGATGGCCTTGACCTCATGTAAAGTGTCTCGTAGTTATCAATTTGTGCAACTTGATGATAAGATTTTCAGGTTTTCGAGCTAAAAATTAGCTTCGAGGATGAGAAGCTTCAAGCTAAAAGTGGAGCGCCAGTGGGCATGGCAGCCGCACGGCAGCAAAGTGATGGTATGAAGTTGCTGGTAGTGGCGAGATGGTGGCATGTGAACATTCCCGTACTCGCCCACTCACCTGACCTGACGGACGGACGCATCGGCTGAAAATCCCCGGAATCTTCCGCTGTCCTGTCGTGTGGGGTGCTGCTACACCGAGCTCCCCTAGCCGCTCATTGCAGTCAAGCCCCGGAACAAATTATTACTCGCAACCGGACACAGCCCCCCACATTCTTCGCCCGGCGTCAGAGCATTTCCATCGTCAGCAGCGCAGCGGCTGGGATGAGCCGCATCGTTCTGCTCTTGTAACTTCTGTACTCCAAAAAAAATCTCAGCATTTCTCCTGCAACAATTGTGTGTCGTTGCGTCACGCGCTCTCACCGAGGACGGTGTCACCACCTGTCGGTCCCAATTCTGCCACCCGTTTCAGGTGGGGTCCCGTCCATCGCTCATTTGAAGCATCTTCTGTGATTATCGCCCATTCCGTTTCGCATCTGTCATATATGCTTTGATCTCGTCATTGATTTTGGTCATTTTTGGTGTAGGTGATCGTGGTTTCTCGCGTGCATTTTGGTGTGGGATCGTGGTTTCTCCCGTGCATTTTGGTAGGTCATTGCGGTTTCGGATTTTAAGTGATTTCGGGCGTTGTGAGGTTTGAGCATGTTGTCGGTACTTCTTTCGTGAGGTGTGATTGTGTCGCATTTGGGGCTGGTTGTCGTTATATGTGTGTTAGGTCGGAAATTGTCCGCATTTGGAGCAATTTGGGTTGTGTTGGTCGTGCGGGTAGTCTTATTTGGTGGTTGTTTTCTAAGGTTTGATGCTTGGGGTGCAATGTGGGGCAGTATTTGAGCGTCGACGGTAGTTTCGAGGTTAGTCGTTGACAGGGGAATTGACGTCTGGCATTGTGTTTGTAGGAGGGAGAGGATCAGCGGGTTGGAAGATGGCGTCGTTGGGAGCGGCAACGAGGGCGTGCGCGCCGCGCCTGCAATCGACTCTGTCCATGCGCGTGTCGTCGCGTCCCGCGTCAGCGACCGTGAGCATTCCCACGGCGAAGCTGCCGTCGTTGTCCTGGGGTAACTCGTTCCTATCATCGCAGCAACGGCGTGGGGAGAGCTACATTGTGCACGCGGCGAGCTCGAAGACGGACTTCGTGGTTCGGACGGTGCCCACGAAGCCGATCGAGGGCCAGAAGACGGGAACCTCCGGCCTACGTAAGAAGGTGAAGGTGTTCCAGCAGGAGAATTACCTTGCTAACTGGATCCAAGCGCTCTTCGACTCCATCCCGGCCGAGGATGTCCAAGGCAGCACAATCGTGCTCGGTGGCGATGGCCGCTACTTCAACAAAGAAGCCTCGCAGATCATCATCAAAATCGCTGCCGCGAACGGCGTGGGGAAGATTCTCGTGGGCCAGAACGGCATCATCTCCACACCAGCCGTGTCCGCCATCATCCGCAGCCGCAAAGCGGACGGCGGCTTTATCATGAGCGCGAGCCACAACCCTGCGGGCCCGGACGAGGATTGGGGTATCAAGTATAACTACAAGAGCGGACAACCCGCACCAGAGTCGATCACAGACAAGATCTATGACAACACAATGAGCATCAAAGAAATCAAAATGGCGGACTTTCCAGACGTCGATCTCTCCACGCTTGGCACCACGAACTACGGTGGCTTCACGGTCGAAGTCATCGACTCAGTCTCCGACTACCTCACCCTCCTCAAGGAGATCTTCGACTTCGAGGAAATTCGATCACTCCTTGCGCGCCCCAACTTCAGGTTCAAATTCGACGCCATGCACGCCGTCACGGGCGCGTACGCAAAGCCCATCTTCGTTGAAGCCCTGGGCGCCTCAGAAGACAGCATCATCAACGGAGTGGCGAAGGAGGATTTTGGAGGCGGCCACCCGGACCCCAATCTCACGTACGCCCACGAGCTCGTCGACATCATGTATGGCACAGACGCGCCCAACTTCGGTGCCGCGAGTGACGGCGACGGCGACCGCAACATGATCCTCGGCGATCATTTCTTCGTCACGCCCTCGGACTCCGTGGCACTCATCGCCGCCAACGCACAGGACGCCATCCCCTACTTCAAGACCGGCCTCAAGGGTCTCGCAAGATCCATGCCAACGAGCGGCGCGTTGGATTCCGTCGCCAAAAAGCAAAACCTCCCATTCTTCGAGGTGCCCACGGGATGGAAATTCTTCGGCAACTTGATGGACGCAGGGCAGCTATCAGTTTGCGGCGAGGAGAGCTTCGGCACAGGCAGTGACCATATCCGGGAGAAAGATGGAATCTGGGCAGTGCTAGCATGGCTAAGCATTCTCGCCCACAAGAACAAAAACGTCCCCGCGGACGCAACGCTCGTATCGGTCGCGGACGTAGTGAAATCCCACTGGGAGATTTACGGCCGCAACTTCTTCGTCCGCTACGACTACGAGAATTGCGAGTCCGAGGGAGCCAACAAGATGGTGGCTCATCTCCGGGAGCTCCTGTCGAAAGCGAAAGAGGGTGACAAGTATGGTGATTACACTCTCAAACTGGCTGATGACTTCACTTACACTGATCCAGTGGACGGAAGCGTGGCTGCTAAGCAGGGCATCCGCTTCGTCTTCACCGACGGCTCCCGAATCATCTTCCGATTGTCGGGAACTGGCTCCGCTGGTGCCACCATTCGCTTGTATGTCGAGAAGTTTGAAGCTGATGCTTCTAAGCATGAGGTCGATGCGCAGGACGCTCTCAAGCCTTTGATTCAAATGGCCCTGGAATTTTCCAAGCTGCAAGAGTTCACTGGCCGTGAGAAGCCCACTGTGATCACGTAGGTGAGACCTCCAATTTTGCTAAAGAAAAGGTGTAAGTACAATACATTAGGTTGAGGTTTTTGAGGTTTTTTGTTATCATGAAGAGACTCAGACTGTTCAGGCTTTTTTAGAACAATTGCAGCTGTAACGGTTTTTGGGAACAAAGTGAAAAGAGAGCAATTAGAGTGTCCGAGTTTCTGGTCTTGGCTTCAGGTACTCACCCTTTTTGCCACAAGGAAACTGTTGAATGAACACAGGAAACATGCCATTTCTAAAAAAAATGTTTAACTCTAGAACGTCGGAGCCCATCACCGTGGATGTTGATGAAGTTGGGAAGATGATTTTCTGTCCGCTTTGACGCTCTAGGGTTAAATCTCGCTGACATGTGCTGACACACTAAGAGGAATTTCACCTTTTATGGTTGAGCAGCCCAAAATGGCGCAGTGCCGAAAATGGAGCCCTAGTAATCTTCACTGCCACGTACATAATAGCTTCTCCATACAACAGTACCATGTACACACTGCAAAGATTATAGGGCGTCACTTTAGGGCACCATTTTAGGAACACCTATATTTCCATCTTTAGAAATTCATTACTTACTGTAGAAGAGTCGAAAAATGATGATTCCACTTGCTCTAGTTTTCTACTAATTTTCCACATGCACAAAAATTGCTTGCACTGGCAACATTCCTCTAGATTTTCTGTGCTGAAAATTGCGCCATTATAGGACACCTTACCATATACTTTGTGTGGCCCACTCATTTTGCAAGTTGCAAGAGCCTTTTTCACCCACCCTCCGTTGCGTCGTGGTTTACAAGTGGAGATGTCGTAAGAAAGATAGTTGTTTAGAAATGTATGAGAGAAACATTGTGACCTTTGTATCCATTTTCTTTTTCTCCTCAAAACATGTCTTTGTGTTAGATTAGGTGGTTGTATAATTTTGTTTGTTGTGTGCCTTAAAATTCTTGCTTTTGTTAAAATGTTCATACTCATAAGGAACTCAAACTTTTTTATGCTTGCATGTGTAAGAGTTTCATTTAGTTGACTTAATGTATGCAACTGAATAATCTTGTTTAAGTAACAAAGAGAATCTCCTAGGTTGCTCTATTTCAATATTCACAAAGCTACCTTCCTAATGGAAAGTTTTCATTTGCAGCCTTCATGACAAAGTTGGAGATAGATTATCTACTCAGATTGTGGAAGTAGCAAAAGAAGTAGTAAAAGAAGTTCAAGGAAGATTGATCATTTTCAATTGTGAAAGTAGTAAAAAAAGCCCGGCTGAGGTTGGTTGATGCAAACTTTCTCTTGAAAAATCAAAACTACACATTTTGAAAAAAATACACCTCATTTTGTTTCTCTTTTTAGTTAAATACCCCCTACTCACCTTGAAGAGTAAGGTTTTTACATTGAGCAATAATTATCCTCCAGAAGCTCTATACCTCCAAGTGCAATTCCACTTAGAATATACCATGTGCATAATCTTAAGTGAAATATCACTTTAGACATGATTATTGGTGGACAAAGAGTATGCTATATTTGTTCCAAGAACCTTCCACATGCATACAAATTTTGCGTACCTCTTAAGTAATTCGAATCTTATGATGATGGACATTTACGAGTACATTTACGAGTACGAAAATAGTCTCTGAGAACATATAAATCTAGCTAAGGGGAGTTTGAAAATAGAGGAATATTCCTATACTCGGTAACATTGACTATTAAAGATTCATATTATCTTAGTGACCACAAGTATTGGATGTTGGAAATGCATATTTCATGACCAAACGCTTCCTACAATGTTACTGCTCTTCCATGTAAAATGTGCAATAATATGTAATCTCTTCATATCACTCACTCCCAGATTCCTGCTCATTTCTTAGTTTTCAAGAAAAGGAACATACTCATGAGAAGAAGAGAAAAGTGATTAGTATACAACTTGCAGCTTTACGCTTTTACTGCAGGAGTACTGAAACAACCCTTAATTGGAATAACCTTCCGAAGCCAGTCCATCGACAAAGCTGGTTGATTCTGCACTACAGCAGTACTCATCGATGCAGGAGAAGATTTACTACGCCTAGAGAAAGTCCTCTGAACTTTCGATTTGACAGACTTTAGTGTACTTGATGCAGAACGTGAAAACTTGCTACTTCTACCGCCACCTGCAGTCTTCGCCAATGGACCAGCTTCAGCTTCAAGCACAGCATCAGCAAGCTCCATGTCCGAAGCAATATCGGAGTCTTCGGAAGAAACATCAGAAATCTCATCACTATCTCTTCTTGCCCTCCCCCTAACCTCCAACTCCTTCGCCGGAGTACTCAGATCCTCCGCCATAGCTGCAGCACAGCCTCTCACCGGAGTACTAAAATCCTCCGCCATGGGTGCAACACGTTCTGTAGCCGGAGATCCCAAAGACTCATCAGATGGTGCTGAGATTAGTTCAGGTTTAGAATCTACTGATTCTGTGGTGGGAGGTAAAGCATCTGCCTGAGTGACTCCATCATTGTCTCTACAAGAACTCACGTCACCGGTGCTTGTTGCTGTGGGTTTTTCGTCTGGAGCTCCGACTACGTTGGGACTCTTGGCATCACTGATAAAGTAAGCTGGTGCTGAGTTTCGTCGAGCTCTAGTACCTATTGGTGATTCTTTGTTGTCAGGAGAAGCAGCTGCAGCGACTCCATCAATCTGCCTCCTACGAATCACATCATCGATGCTCTTTGCCATGACTTCTTCGTCGATTGACATTCTTCCGACTGGTTTCCCCGCCATCTCTGGTCGCACACCGATCGCCTTCGCATAGTTGAAGTTTGGTTTCGGCGGTTTGTCTATTGAGAATCTCCGCCCGGTTGAGTCTGTTGAGAATCGGGGTGAGTCTCCGCTTTTCGGGGTGAACAAGTTGAGGTTTACTTTCGAGTTCTTCGTTTCGTAGGTTGTCGGCACATCGTAGGTTGTCGGGACATCCACAACAGGAGTAACAACTGGAGACTTCTTCGCCTCGTTTTCAGACTTCTTCGGCTCGTTTTCAACTGGTTGAAAGATGACGATTTTCTTCACGTTTTCCTTTTCCTGCTTTTTCTTCTGGGCAGCCACTCTCTGCAAGTACGCAAACTTGGTATTAGAAGCAGTAACGCAAATGATTAGATTCATTTTTGAACGCCAATGGTTGAGCTTTTGTTAGATATTCAATCAAGTGAGTATCAAGAGATTCGAATTACCATTGTTTCGATTTTCTTCCGCTCATCATCAGAGAGTTCGAAGCTCAACTTGAGACGTACTCGTCCACCCCTATTGAGTGGAATGAATTCATCTCGAAGACCTTTCTGAATGATCGAAGGTGTATCAATGGCTGCCAATCATCCACGAATACACAAACAATCAGTTCGATAAGAACATGCAAACACCAATCACGCTACGTGGAGGCAAGGATACCATACCAGTTTGAGTCACAGAGCAATCATCACCGTCGCAAATGGAGACTTCCAACTTGTCACGCAAATTGTTCACAGGGCTGACCAATTCAATACAATGTAAGGTTAGAAACACTGAAACTGATCAAAATCCAATAACAACAATCAGTTCGGGCATTACAAAGAGATTCACAGACTTACAAGACAAAGTTCGAGTTCCACGTTTCAATTCTGGCCCCTTCTGGGCTGGTTTCAAATCCAGGCTGAGTCTTAAACCTCGTTGGCCCCAATCCCACTGCACCCGACAACCATTCAATTGGAAACCATGATGAGAACCAATACAGGCTTGCTCAAATTTCCAATAACTCAATACAAGAACCCAATACTGACAATCTACAGACAGCTCATGATCATCTCCCAACTCGGATGTCACATTTCAACGTTATGAGTAAGAATTGCTGGAAAGTAGTCATCGTGGCAAGATTAAAATAAAACACTTCATAATCTGCAACAACGACACCATGATGGATTCTTTCCAGAATCAACTGTAGCGTTTCACTACCTCGAATGCCTAAAAACGATCAAAATCGAACAGGAATAGGCTAAGCACTACCTTTAGCTGTTACACCTTTCGAAGTCGCACCATCATTCTCCTCTCTAAGCACTTCCGGAAGATCAACGACCTCCAAAACTGTATCATCACCACTCTAACAAAGTCAGAAAAACAATACAGAATGCCGAAATCCCCAAGCACCTTGTAACCTACTTTGCAACCACTCACAAGAAACAGGAGAGGGAGACTATAAGAGAATCACACACCCGAAACTCGAAGAACTCCAGGCATTGTGCCTCCGAATTCAAACAGCTCAAGCTCCAGTTGCTGGCTCTTCGGATTTTGCTACCATTTCAGACCCCTACTGAAATTTGACAACTATCAGCTCAATTGGGGCGTCAATCGCTAATTCCACAGTATCCTTAGCAAGGCCGGCCATGGCTGGCTGCTGAGAGAGAGAGCTCCCAAGTAAGCAAAAACCAGATACTGTACTGTGATGAAAAACAGGAGCTCACAGGGGGTCAATGAGTACGGTCGAGAAAAGCGAAATCCTCATTATCTTGTTGGCGAACCTATTCGAAGAGATCCACGTGTTCCTGACGCCCTACGTCGTGTTTCACATCATTTGGGTTCAATTGGGTGCCCGCGCCTTTTCCGAGAAATCAGCAAAGCGGACGGATGCTGCACCTTCATTTGATGCATCGTCGGACGAGATGATAAGCCGCTGCTGCAAGAAGACGAACAGCGGGAATCCCTAAGGTCTGGTAACTGGCCGCCTTCTAGTATTCTTCACTGCAGATTCTTGGCTACTATGTAGATTTATGATGTAGAAGAAGTTACCTCACTTGTGTGGAGTAGAGTGATCGGTTATAGGTTGTGCCATTCTAACTCACATGGTAACACACTCAGCGGTTTCGGGCCCATTTGACGGGAGCTCCCGTCCAGTAATGCCCGACCCACAGAGGGGATTATGGCATAATGCACCTTACAAAAAAATACCCGAGCAGCCGAAACCAAAAAGTGTGTTACGCCCCACGAGCCCGAGCCCCGGCAGAATACCCTCTCGTCAGAAGCTCCTGCTATACTAAAATCTATTTTTCCTTTCATTATTGATAAAAAATACCACAAGAATATGAAATCCTCATGATTTCCTCTGGCCTAAGGTTAAATACAGTTCATCTGTCATAGTCATTCTTTACTAAGAGTTAATTATCATCCTTGTACACTCTTAAAATAAGAGTTTATTAGATCTAAACTTACATGCCAACGAAAGATAAAGTGAAAAAGAAAGAAAGGATAAGAAGACAAGGGGACAAGGAGATGAGGGAAAATAAGAACATAAAATAATATGTTGGAATGAGGTACTTGGGAACGCGAGAATGATTGACGGGGATGGAGAGCAGTGGACATGGAATTAGTAAAGGAAATCGGGACCCGAGGTGGAGGGACCGAGGACCAGGAATAGGGAATGAGGATAGGAATTTGTGAAAATGAATTTTATTTACTTGGTCATGGCTCTTGGTCCATAGTGTAAAGGGACCCTAAGTGTCTTCAGATAAACTCAAATTGGTGTTGCTTTTGGAATGATAGTCTTTTGGAAGTAAAGAGTCATATTTTGTGCCTCACAACTTCTAATTACACAAGCCTTTATTAGAGAGGATGAGATATTTCCCATTTGAATAAGGAAGCTATTAGAATCAACTCCAATGTCGTGGTTTGTTAACTCAAGTTGGCGTCCCAAATGTATACACTTATAGGGTAAATTGGCAACGATCATGTTGTCATTTGATTCACCATCAATGATTTTTTAAGAAGACCTTAACGCTTTTTCTGAGAGATGATAACTTCTGAAATTAAAGACCTACTTTGAATTTTTTGGGCTCAATTGAATTGCAAGTAACTCATTTGTTTGATTAGTAAGATTCATATTTAACCTCTAATTGGTTCGACTCCTTGATAGAGAATGAAACTTATTTCCAAAAATAGTGTTAGAGATGGAAACGGAGGTAAGTTATTGAGATCTCAACCATATAATCTTGCAGTAGACAAATTGTACATCATGTGGGTCAAATTTTGAATCATAAGGCCTCATAGTTGCAAGATCGTAACGTATCATTGTTCGAAAATCATCACAAAATTTCAACATTTTCTTTTGAAGTGAAAATGCTACCAATATACTTATTGCAATATTTACCAACTACTTAGATGTTCTGCTTCCTCTCAAATAACACCCTTCAACAAAAGGATTCCATGAGAAAAATCTCTTTGCGCAAATAATGACCTCGCAGTAGTGAAAACTCCCAAAAAATTTACGAAGAAAATGTAGTCTAAAACTCAACCCTTTGCACTCAAATCTATGCCTTATTTTCATGATATCTTCGATTTTGTCAAGCTTTCTACCACTAAAACAAGACTTTGATTCAAATATATACCAATAATTAATGTCCAGATCCAACCGTGGATGTAAGAGATAAAGCTCATAAAAAGTCATCCATTTATTTACTTTCTTTCAAGATAGAAACATTGTTGCAAATCTAATACCATATATTTTGTATCAAAATATTCCAACTAGAAAGATGTTAGCCCTCATCTTAAGATCATGATTCTATAGAAAAAAAGTTCTTAAAAAACATCTTCTTAATTTCCCATAATTGCCTCCCAATGACAAAACATGTCCCATGTTTGAAAACTCAAAAACAAGAGCTGCCTTCACCAAAATGCATGATTTATTCAAACTTCATCGTATGAGTCTGCAAATTTTACATCACAAACTAGACTTGATTTGGGACGCAACCCAAGTGATATCATCCAAAACGGACTCTAGAGAAAGAAGTTATAACCCTTCAAGTTGCTGGCAGTTATTCAAAACGATGATTTTCGACATTCGGCCTGGTTAACCCTTAAACGCCCAAGCACGCCCGAGGGGCTTCATTCCAACAAAATCTTCTCTGTAGCTCTCACTGTAATCAACTTTTCACTTATATTTTGATGTCAAACTGGTCACCATCTTCTGATGCATTCAAAAAGTGAAATTTCACAATTCAAAGCACAATTTGAATGATTTTGTGCTCTGAAAGGATTGTGGTAGGTAGGTTGGGGTTGTACATAACCTTGTAGGAGGTTGCAAGCTCATCATTGATTGGTCTATTCATGATGCCCAAGTTCAAAAAGTGCACTATTCATGATTTCTTTAGTAGATGGGGGAAAATTGGAATAGGCTTTTTGTCCAAGCTATATGTAGGGGTCATGTCCTTTATACCGATGGAACAAACCTTACTCTATCCACCCTTACAGGTCGCATGGGCCCATAGGAATCATGCTTACAGTGACTACATGTAAGCATGATTCCTATGGGCCCATGCGACCTGTAGTCTAAAATGTGGAGATATTTTGAGTATTCTGAGTATTGGTGAGGCTCTATAGTGCACCTTCAGACGGCCATATCTGAAATTTGTGAAAAAATTGTTTCTGAATTCAATTCTGAGATATCCAACCGTAGGATCTTGTTACAACTGTCTAATTAGTCTACCCACCAATTTTTATTACATTTCACCGTACTCATCTTGAGATATATTGAGTCAAAGTTTGAGTTTCTACAAAAACAACTATCGTTTTTATTAAAGCAAATGGACTACCATGTCTTCGATCTTGAATTTGTTGGTTAAAGCTTAAAAGAGAAGCTCAAATCCATACCGCCATATCTGAAGTCCGCACAAAAAGTTGTTTTGAGAAATTCAATGGTAGGATCTTGTTCAGAACTGTTTAGTTAATCTACCCACCAATTTATTTATCTTTATCATATTTCACAATACGAAATTTGAGATACATTGAGTCAAAATTTCACTTTTCTTTGAAAAAACACATCTATTTGAAGCAAACCGACCCGATTTTGGTTAGAGATAAGAGAGGGCAAGAGATAGATAGATAGAAACTCTCGTCCTTTTTAAGGGGCCGGCGTGAATGAAGTATATGTTCGTAATGCTAATATCCCGATGGCCACTAGACTCATGGTTACTACATGTATTGATGAAAATTATTACTTCCTCCATCTCATATGAAGTTTTTGAAAAAAAGTTTGAAATGTGCATGTGTACTCAAAATGATCGGAATTCGTAAAAGGCGTTGGAACTACACCAGAGTGATTTATAGTATCATAGCAAACATTCGCTTCTTCTTTGTAATTTTCTTCAAAAAACTATCAATCTACATGCTCCATCTACAATTGACCAGTGACAGTTTTTGCCTCAATTACAATGTTCAATTACACTTGCAAATTTGGTACGAGTGCCTAAAGTTGTTTTTTAGATACTTGAGCCCGTGTTTAAATGTTCAAAAGAACTTGCTCCCTCTAAACTCTTGAATTAGAGTGGTTTTGTGATGAGTTGCCAATCAACACTCAAGGTGGGAAATTGAACTTTTGTCTTTACTCAACAAGACAGCTAAAAGAGTTTGAGTTCGGCAATGAGCTTATGAAAGTAATCACCTTGACTATATCAAACCATCCTTTTAAGTCCTTGTAGGACATTTGCACTATTGTGAATGGCCTTACAAAGTTTTGAGAAATATTTAAATAGTCACAAGGAGAAGTCTAAGACATTCCTCATAGTCAAAAAACAAACAAGAAACATATCAATGATTTATTTTGCATGGGCTCGAGTATCTAAAAAACATACTTAGGCACTCATACCAAATTTGTGAGTGAAATTGAACATCATAATCTAAGCAAAAAGTGACAGTGGTCAATTGTAGATGGAGCATGTACAATAATAGTTTTCTGAAAAAGTTTACCAAAAAGAAGGAATTATTTTGCAATGATGCTAAAAAACTCTGATGTGGTTCTAATGCCTTTTACGAATTGAAATTCCGGTCATTTTTGAGTACATAGGCACATTTTAAGTTTTTCCTGAAATTGCCTTCAAAAGGCAGTCCGCTGTACTCCACTCTACAACGAGTTCTTCCAAATCTATCCCCAAAGATAGACTTGTTCTTCCAAATCTATCCCCAAAGATAGACTTTAGACAAACCATTGGGCAGTTTTTCGGAACAAGGGGAGTAAACAATTTCCAACAATCTCCTTGATGTGCAATCAAGACACATGACCTAAAGTAGGAGGCTCCAAAAATCCAATTCTAAATTGGCAAGCTCATTGGGGTGAGGATTAGGAATTGAAGTTTGGAAAATGTTTATAGTTTCTAAGAGATTCAACATATTGAAATCATGCATTACAAAAAATCTTCAAACTGTTTGTAAATTTCACAAAAGTGGCACTCATAAATCTAAGTGTACACTGTACTTACACTGAGATTTGAGCAAGGAATTAAACTATAAAAGCTATTATAAATCTCCAGCTTGTGTGCCCCTAGTGAGTCACGCCGTACTATCTGAGGCTCTTACCTTGCATCTATGAATGAATACCTTTGCATTTGAAAAGATAGACCAATGCAACTCTCTTACAGGATCTCGCTACATCAAAGTAATCAACATCCCAGAAGTTTATAACGAAACAAAGCTGGAAACATTCAAGATCAATGGTACTTAAACAGAATTCGACTACACAGTCAAGACTGAACACTGTTTGATCAGTCAACGTCGTGAGTCACTACAATCGACTCATCAGTAAGTTAGAGATGTGCAAGAACAAAGATCGCCTTCAGTGGAGCATTACAAAGGAGGATACATGTGGTGGTTATTCGGAAGTTGGGAATGAATCGCAATCACGTTTCGAGATCATGAAAGATCTGAAAATAGCTTACAAATGGAGGTGGAAGCAGATTCATGTTACAAACTAGGTACAAGCGAGGAAACTATCTCTCATCGCTTGCGGAAAGGTCGACTGGTCAGAATTACAGCGGAGATGCAGCATCTAGAACTGGGGAGTGTAGCCGTTGTTGGCGGTGGCCAAGACGAAGAAGCCGATGGCGTGACCCAGAGCGCCCCACGCCAACACGTCCACGAGGGTGAAGCCCGCGGGGTCGTTGGTCTTGAGCAGGCTCTGCACCTCCTGCGCTCGGCTGTCACCAGCATCGAAGTGGGTCACTCCGTTCTGCTCCGGCAATCCCTGCCTCGACACCTGCACAAACCCCATCCTTCAGTAATTGTCCAACTAAATGCATTTGCATACGACTCCAACATGCAGCGAATAGCTTTCAAGTATTCAGACCTAATTGACCAATCTTGGAATCATCTCTTTGTTCCAGCTAAAACTGCAAAGAAACAGGACAGGGAAGTGCGAAACACGGTGTTCGATATTCATATTGGTATTAAGATGAAAGACCAATTCAAGAAACGCATGTAAGCATGTAATTGCAATGACAGCAGTCTAGAGTCAATATTGGACTACGCGATTAGATCCCTTGCTTGGATGCAGTAACCAGAGATGTGTTTGATTGAACAGAGACAAAAATTGGAAGAAGTTTCAGATTGTAAAATAGAACTAGAAGCAAAATCCTCATCTACAAAAGCGAGGGACAGATGATTACAGGCGACGGCAAGCGCCCCACACATTCGCCATGACCCACTTAGCCATCCACAAACTGATGATGCAGTTAGCGAGAGGGCGTAGTTCCGGTAAGGACGTCTTAGAAGCGAGCGTTCTTCGAACAGAGACGGCACGATGGTGCAGAAAATTTTTCAGAAAGTTTGAAAGGGGGAAGAGCAGGAGGACGAGAGGGAAAGGAGGGCTTACATTGTCCCTCTGGAAGGGGAGGAAGACGAAGCGGCCCAAAGCGAGCAAAGCGCCGGTGCTGAGGGTGATGATCAAGGAGGTGTTGGCCTCGCAGGTGATCTTAGCCGAGGACTTGGCGATGGCGGTCTGGCTGGCGAACGACGAGGAGCGGGTCAAGGCGAGCAAGTCGACCTTGGTTCCGCGCCTGAGGCCGGCAAAGCTAGCCTGAGGGGCAGCGGCGGAGACCTTGACGGCCTTGCTCCTGGTGAGGGAGAGACTGGCAACTCCTGACATGGTGGCGGCAGCGGAAGCCATTGCAAAGTAAAGAGAAAGTGGATGTTGATGCAATGGTTCTCAGACTACCGCAATTGAGCAGGATCTCTAAGTATTGGTGCGGAGAGTGTGGCGATGGCAAGCTCCGTTGTGAAGCTGTTAGGAGGAAGAAGACGACCGGGCTGCCCGTGAGATCGCCGGGTCGCGGCTGCCATATGGGCCAATCATAGGCCCCCTCTTATCCTCATCACGGCCAATCGCCGGGTGCCTCTTATCCTCTCCGGAACCGCAATGGATAGCTCGGGGTTGCTCTAAGATATTAAAGCCTAATGAACTGCCGAACAGAACATAGTCTTGTGAGAATGCCGTGAACTTGTATGAGCATCGAAGCCTTCTTGAATATCGATGGCACAAAGCTTTGTGAGTTTTGATGGCACAAAGCTTTGTGAGTTTTGATGGCACAAAGCACTGAGAGTATTGATGGCACAAAGCTTTGTGATTATCGATGGCACAAAGCCCATGAATACCGGTAGCACAAAGCCTTGTAGGTATCGATGGCGCACTTTCTTATGAGCATCGATGGCGCACTTTCTTATGAGCATCGATGGTGCTGGTGCGCATGCTGTTCAGCAGTTGCCCCAGACCATCTTGAGAATTGGTCCCATGAAAGTTGACATCAGATGAGCCTGGAGCGTGTCTCTGAACCCTAATTCCTTGAAAACAAGAATTTCGATCAACGATTTAAAATTTAGAACTTCATGAGATCGATTTAATCAACTATCTCCTTCTACAGTAGACAACAAGAATGAGTTCAACTCGCTACTGTACCATTGCCCAAATAGGAAGATATAGAACACTCAATATATACAACATCATTCACCATCGATTGAATTCGTCGCATTCTAGAAAGTCCGTAACTTGCAGTTACGATTGGGATTAAGTACGAAGTCTACTAGCCAAAACTGTCTTCAACACCCATCCATTCTGGGACCGAAATCTGTGCAGCCTGAGCTTGCTTCTGAGTGGAATCAGAGGACAAGCAAAGCAGTACAGTATATGTTTTCTTTTGGAATGGTTGCAAAGGACTTGTTGATAAAACCAAGCAAATCTAGAGGGGTTTCATTAGAATGTAATATACAACTTGCAGTGGCTTGCTTGCGAAGGCCAAGCGAGATATGGTTAGCCCACTCCAGGCAGTAAAGCGCACCTAAGGAGTGAAGAGCACAAAGGCAAACAAAATATTTGGTTGACAAAAAACTACTTCTTCGAAAGTTTTCTGTCGGGCCTCTTGGCAGATGGTGCCTTGGCAACACCTTCTGGAGCTTTAATTAGCCGCAATTGCGCTCCTTCTTTAGCCGCCTTGGTCGCTGCCTTGGTTTCGTTGGCAGCATTAATGAACTTCGTCACCTCCTGCAAGTGATAAAATTTCAGAAAACGTGAACCCTGGACACAGTCTAAAACACAAAAAAGAAAAACCTAAGATTCTTTATGTAATGCTAGAAAACAACTAGAAGACGAAGGTTGGACTCACCTGGTGTGAATCAAGATCCTTATCCTTCTTTAAAGGAGCCTTGAACTGCCGACCTGCACGCACAAATTCAGAAATCAAATACAATTTCAAAAGCTGCGCATAGAAACTGCTGGTTGGAACTCCTTACAGCTTCTAATGAAATTCATAGTTTCTAATTTTTAAGACGCACCTCAAGGGTACAAAGAAAATCAACGCATGTACAAAAGAAGCAGATCGCGGCGGCGAGTCACTCAAAAGAAGCTCTCGAAGTTACAAAATGAACGATTTATAGCAATCAAACTTAGTCGATCGGGTAATTTGGTGTACCTTTGCGGATGTGAATTTCCTTGCCGTGGCGGTTCGGGGCCGACTCTTTCTTCTTCTGGCCTTTGAAGAGCCCACTCTTCTGCGTCATCTCCTCCCCCTGCTTCTCACCTCCTGCGCAAATTCGATGAGCACCGAAGCTATCTCCTTACTCACTTCGAAAGGCGGAATTCCTCAGAGGAGAATGATGGCTACTCAAAAAGCGTGATGAGATTCAAGCCCTCGAGCCAAGTCCGCAGAGTACTCCCGCAAAGCAAAGAGGTCGGTGAATACAGAGAGCGGTAGGGTTCCAATTAGGGTTTGCATACCCTGCAAGTATTAGGAATTCGAACTGGGTATCAGAAAGCGTGGGGCGGATATTGGACGAGGGTATCAATAGTCTACTAGGTACCTCACAAGATTTGACATATCCGTGTGGTTAATATGGAAATGCTTTGAGTGTTCCAACTTATTATACAACCAATTTTTGAATACCTTTTTTATTGTTAAAAAGCGCCCTTTGTATTCAAATATGAGCATATCTCTAAGGCAATTTTCAAAATTTTATAGGTCACAACTAGTCTAGGTTTTATAAATCCCATGTAGACATATTCTCATGACTCAATAGTCTCAATCTCTTATTACAGCCTCAAGTGTATTCAAGATGAAAGGGATGGCAATTATGGAGGGCTTGGACAATGAATTGGCTATTGTACACTAGAGTGGGTTTTTAAATAGTTTAGTATAGTAGGTTTAGGGAGTAGGTTTAAAAGATTGATGTAATAAGCTTTCAATAATCCTAGTCAGAGTTCTATATAAATTTTTAAAAATGAGGTCGTCATTGAGCACAACACCAAGTAGGAAGCTGGAAACATCTCATATGGGACTCAAACCTTTGCCACGAGCAATATAAGATGTTTTCCATCATTCACTCTTGACGCTGTGACTCGGTGTCGTGTCATGATAGCAAACACAAACCAATTTATAATAAAAAAGCATCTAAAGTTGCCTCATTGTAAGGTAGCCCAACTTGCAAGTATATATGAACTTTATGACTTGATATCACATAAAAAAGTTCCATAAAATCATTTGGCCACAATATCATTTATATTAATGATTGATAAGTTATTCAACCTCCATTGATGGAATAGCAAGTGACTTGACCCCTATAGATTCTTAAATCCCGGAATGGATTTTGAGGGTTCAAGCACGAAAAAAATTCAGCCAACTTTGATCATTATAATCTCACAAAATAGAGAAGAATGAACAATTCAAATTTTTATAGTGAGCAGGAGGTCAAGTTAACTTTATCCTACGGTTGGATTTTCTAAATAATACTTAAATTGGGTTCTTTTGGTCCTGAAGTAGAAAAAGGTCATTCTTGAGAATTTGAGCAATTTTACATCAAGGATATTTAGGGATTATCAAATACAATAAATAATTTGAAAAGTCTCAAGTCATATCTACTTCTATAAATGATTTGTTTGGTCGCCAAAACCAAGGTTACTAGAGTAGAATGGATTTTCCTCTTTGTGTCAAAAAAAAAATTCACACATAGATTTTTTTGTTCACTAACATAATAACTCTAACACTTTTAAAATATCGTAATTTTGTTTATTTGTGAGTGCACAAAATACTTTTTTAAGTACGTATCATCTCACGCATAAGTACGGATTCAAAAATTGAAAGTACAAGAATGTTCTCGTACTCCGTGAACCATGTGCAAACACTACTTTCCTATTCTACATTGAGGGAAAACTTTGAACATTAGGATCTCACAAACCGTGGAATTTCTGAATCTATGATTTGGCATAATGTACACACACCAAGTATGGTACTAGATCTTACAATTACATATTTCAAAACACATCAAAATTTGATGAATCTCACTTTGCATTTAAAGAGGATAATTTTGTTACTTTTGATCTCACCTTGTGATTATAGAACCCCAAAGTATTCTATATGAACATGACTGCTTTTAAGACACCCTATTATTTTAGAATGAGGAAATTCCTTTTTCAAGCAATGTGCATTATGCTTGGATTGTTCCATTCTCAATGATTGGTAGTCGGTGCAATGGGCTCCATTTTGATGCTGTAATCCAAGCACGTGTATAAAAAAAACTAGCCCACTGGCCACTAGAGGGGCCCAGTGTTGCTTGAATTGGGGCTCGTGTTGTTGCTTGCAAGCTTTGACAAAATTGAAGCCTATGGAATCTCATCGAATGTCTCTACGGAGTGTGCCAAAAATTACTCATCAAATTGAAACTGAGAATCCTAATCTAATATAGGGAGAAAACAAAACTGCGCATGTGTTTATCACATAGGAATTAATAAGAGAAGTAGTAGTGCAAAGTAGGTGGTTTTGGTTTAACTGGTTAAACTTCCTAATCATGATCTCTAATTTTATCAAAGAATACCGCAACATTGCTACACTAAGAGAAGTAATCACTCATTGAACTAGAACTTGGTAATGGCAATTAGGAGTTTTGTATGTGATCTACTTGAAACTTGAAACTTGAGCAACACAAATATAATAAAAAGGTAAACATCAAACTCATATACTATAAAGTTTTACTCCAGAATCACTTACGTTATGCTAAGTTGTTCTTGAGTAGAATTTGCATCACTCTCGGAACCTTTACGCAATGTGGCTCTTGAGAATTTCTCCCTGAGGAATTCTCGTATCATTCTCAAATTCTTTTTACAGTTTGACGAAGGACCTTCGAGCGTTTTGAGTTATTTCTCTGTCAAATGTGAAATATGAATCTCTTTCAATCCCAAGGAAGGCCTTTCCTGCAAATGCACTTCCTTTCGTTGATTATTGTTGGGGACAACTCTATATCAAGAAGTGTGGATAACATTGTCCTTCACCTTCTTGTTTGAACTCCAATCTCAATTTTATATACGTGAGTTCAACTTTTGTGATGCAATCTCATTCAAGCCCTCCCTCAAAAAGTTTGATGGCACATTGGCCTGAGGCTGAAAGAATGATATAATGATACCCCACCCACACAAGCTGCAGTTCAGGTTCCGCCCCTGAAAAGAATGTCTCTGTTTTCTAGAATGCGCACTAGCACAACAGTCCTGGCCCTGTTGATTCGATCACGGGATTGAATAACTGTTTCTCGGAGATCCTCCAACTGATCGATAAAGGCTGCTTGTTTCCTTCGTATCGCTTCAACAGCCACTTGCAGTGAATAGGGATCGTGCCTCCTATCCTCCCCAAACTTTATGTTTCGTGTTATAGCTGCAGTGTCATTCTGCACAACAAAGACTGATCGATTCACAAATCCTCTCGTTTCTGTACTAAATACAGTAACTTTTGAAACACATTCTCATGTTGACGTCATGGTTTGATCTCGAAGCTTCTCTGCATTCCTTCAGAGATGGGAGTTACGATTGAGATATGGAGAGGACAAGAAGAAGAGAGGAGATGGTACCTTGAGTCGTTCTACTGAAGCTCTGATATTGTTCAGGTCCTCAATGGCGACAAAAGTCCCTTTGGAGGCCTGTTCATTGATGGCAGCTTGCGCACGGATCTGCTCATATCGTCGACACAGCGGCTTCAGCCAACTCCCCATGGCTCTCCCAGGCTTCCGGCTCTCTTCAGCCAGATCCTGCGCAACTTTGGGGGCAGCTATAGCGTCTGCAATCACTCGGCACAGCAACACAGCGGCACAAGTGGCGCCAAGGATAATGTTGGACACTTTCATCCACCCCCGAACACTTCGCATTTTATTATCTAGCTTCTTCTTCTTAGCTTGCAGTTTGTTCTGCATGTCCAAGTGCCGATGATACACTGTCATAAATTGCTTGCTGAAATCCTCGGAAAACGGATTCGCTGCTTGTACAAACCCCTGCAGCTCCTTCAAGACGTTCTGAGCTTGCTCGTCATTGGGCTTTCCATCCGTTGGCATGTGATTGATCGCAACCTGGTCCATGATACTCCTCATAAATCAGAATGCTCGTGACGAAAAATGTTGCGATTTTGCGCAGTACCGTTAATTGCCATCCAGGCTAGCAGTTCAAAAATATCATGGCTGCATATGCCTTTGTCAGTATAGGTGCGAGATGTGATTGATAAGCACCTGTAGATGGAGCTCGAGGTTGTCACGAGTCTGTTGCACACAATTCTCCAAAACACCGCAGAAATCCAAGGCTTCAAGGCTCGTATTCAGATACTCTGTCACCAAGTCCATCAACTCTTTATTAGCCCACACATCCTCCTTGTATGCCAGGATGACATGCACGACCTCGTTGTCGACCTCAAGCAAGCTTGTGGTAACGTCTTTCAGTGACTTGAAGGAAACGCCCTGCCCTAACCTCTCTACTCCTTCCGCCAGGCTCGACAGCGCTTCCTGTGTTCGTGTATGAAGCTTATCGTCGAACCTCTTCACGTCGGGATCCACCTTGCAAGCTGCCTCGTAATCCTCCAAGTTCACTAGCGGTAAGGGCTCCGTCCAGGAGCTTGTCCTGCTTATGCTAGGGTTGAACACCGACTTACTGCTTCTCTTCCCGGAGCTTGATCGGCTTGGCGTGTTTCCCATGGCTGAATATAAATAATCTATACACACAAGAGAATATCTATCTGGAAAAACCAGCAGGTAATGTCAAAGCTGAATAATTGTACTACTTGATAAAGCTCTTTAGGGTTTAACTAATCGAGCGATCCTATTTGAATACAGAAACTATTGACCGCTGCACTATCCCTTCTCTACGCCGGGATTGTCTCTCCAGCCTCGATCCCTTTCACAGACCGAGCACATTGCCTGAGACAGCTCCGTGCCACTACGCAATTATTCGTAGAAACGTAAGGCTCCTGCAGGAGAGGCTATTGAATGTCAATTATTGCTTGCAATACGCGCTTTCGATTATTAAGCATCGTCTCCTTTTAACTCGAGCTGCGAAAACCTCGTACCTTCGGCATAACTACAAACCGAAACAATGTAATCATGCTGAAACCGAACCTCACACGTACTGCTAATTAAACAGCCTCCTCCGTAACTCGTAAACGTAAACATCAAACTCACCTCAAGAACACACGAAAATCACCCAGTACGATAGTAACCTCCCGCCTTCACCGACCTCAAAAGTCTTCGTGTACAAATTGTCCACTCTCGCTTCAATCAAGAAATCTTCTGACCCAGTGAGGTCCTCACACAAGCCCTGCGAGACTAAACCTACAGCTACGGCAGGCCGTGAGCGGCCTCCGCAACGTAACTAAAGCCTTTCCAGTAGCAACATAAGAGGAAAGGAATCTCGCGAAGGGAACAGGAAGCAGGGAGGTCCTGGAAGCTGTCAGACACATCTCTGACATGGAACTAGTCGTCTTTATTAAGAGGTTTATTAAGGTCCAGTGTTATAGTCCTACACCTGACGCAACAAGAACACATCAACGTTCGCGAGCAAAACAGTTCAAAACACTGCAGCAGAAGCAAGCAAGCTAGCACTGTAACGGAAGCAGATCACTTTGGAGCAAATTGACAAAACCACACTCAAATGATGCACTAAAGCAACAAGATGTTGCTCACGAGTGAAAACTGATTGCGACAGCAGACATGAATGCATCGCATCGTTTGCTTGGAAGAATGTGGGTGCTCTAGCTACAGTATTGACACCAGCGGGTCCAGCGGCGGAAGAATATGCTTCCCCGCCAAGTCAGGGACTTCAGACAAGCTAAGCTTGCTCGCCTTTCAAGAATGAGGGGAGTCTTCGTTTGCTCTCCTTCCCATTTACGTTGTGACTTCCCTTCAAAGTATTCTTTGTTGTGTCTGTGTCATTTTGTACTTGGAAGGTAGCTACTCCCATCGAGCCCCCCCCCTCCTTGATTATGCTATTGGATTGTGATGGGGATTAGTAATGTTTTCGTTTGTTGTAAAAGAACACATGTTCATATTCATAATATAAAAAAAAAGGTCAAGGCCAAGTGAATTAATTGTCAAGAATATGAAAATTTAGTTCCCTCAAACCATTTATGTATGGCAAGAAAATGTTGTTACTTCGAACCATTAACGTATGGCAAGAAAAGGTAATTTTGCATGTACAATCAATTCTATAATACCCTACTTCATTTGCCCAAAACTTGCATGTTAATTAGATAGGTTGTATACGTGTATAAGAGCATACTTAAACATCTAAGTGAAGAACTAACTTCGGGTTGTTATTGACAAATTTAGTTTATTTTTAGCTAGATTTTTTTTTTTAATAAGCTCTTCATGGGATTTTCCTTTTGTATTGAAGATTTTTATTTTTATTTTTAATTTCTTTTTTTGGTCTCAAATGAGCCCGTTTAATGAGCTATATTGTGGTGGGATTGCTAACCGTGAAGGGTTATATGGAATACGTGTTGCATTTGAACAATTCAACTCCCAAAGTCCGCTAGTGTCAAAAAACAAGATTTTGGATGAAAGACAAAACTTTTGAAGAGCCATATCTTCTTCATCCAGACTCTGTTTTTTACAAAACTCCTTGCTTTGGGTCACAAATCAAGTCTTGTTTGCGTGGTAAGAATTGAAGACCCATACAATAAAATATGAATGAATGGCAAGCATTTTAGTGAGGGCAACTTTTGTTTTTGAGTTTTAAAACATTTGGCATGTTTTACTATTACAAGCCAATCATGTAAAATCAAAAATAGTTTTTCAGGAATTATTTTTGTCATGAGTGTAATAATTAAATGCATCCCAAAAACTATGTAGTTCAAAGTTTCATTAACCAAATAACTTTGGTATTAGATTTGCAATGACGTTTGTACAATGAAAAAAGTGAAAAAATGGATGATTTTTGAAGAGCTAAATCTTCTTCATCCACCGTAAGATTTTGGCTCTTTTTTTAGGAAGGATTCAAATTATAGTTTAATTTTAATGGTAGAAACCTTTACCTGATCGGAGATATATAGTAGATAAGGCATGGGATCGAGTGCAAGGGATCTAGTTTTGGACTACTTTTCCTTTGTAAAATGTTTGGAAGTTTCACCATTGCAAGGCTAATGTTTGAGTCAAGATATTTTTATAATGAGATTTTTTGGTACAATAGAGTCTTTGAGATGTGGATGAAAAACTCTCTAATTGATGATTTTTGGATTGCATGTTTCATGTTGGTAGTATGTTCACTTTACACTGAAAATTATACTTATTTGTAGCCTGTTTGCACACTAAAACATTATGATCTCACAATTTATAAGGCCCATGAGTCACGTTTTGGTCCACATGACCTACAACAAGTTTATTACAAGTTTGTACGTTTGAGATCTAAATAGCTTATCTTTATTCTCCTCCATGTCATTTCTCTCAAAAATGAGTTTTTGGCTAAAAATACCCCAAGGACATATAGGGTTTCAAACATGAATATGGTATGAAAATATAAAAATTTATGTGATGTGTCTCTTACAACTATTGAATAATTTCAAATCAAGATTCTATCATTTGTAGTGTAAAGTCAATCAGAAAATGATCCATCATAACTCAAATCATCAGAGAAAGGTGGTCTTAAGACACCCAAAAGAAGACCCTCGTCTCCTAAAAATACTGAAAAATACATTATTCTTGAGGAGGTGGTTATATATATATATATATATATATATATATATATATATATATATATATATATATATATAATTTATTTATTTTTAATTTTTTAAAAAGTTTTTAATCTACATTTAGATCTAGCTTCATTTGTTAAGTTAAATTCCAATTTAAATCTGGTTGGTATTGTAATAATCTTTGCTCAATCTAAGGCAAAATAATGATTTGGACTCAATTTGGGACCCAACCCAAGTGGTTTCGTCCAGAATGGAGTATGGAAGAAGGAATTGTGGCTCTTCAAAGTTTTTACCCTTCATCCAAAATGTAATGAAACGACATTGGGGACGTTTAGGGGCTAAGGAATCTCGTTTTAAACCATGCTAGTATGTCCCCGCAGCATTGCCGCGCTCATACAAATAATTTTTAGTATTCCAAGTTCAGTTCAGTTAAAAATTCAATATCTTAGGATTCCTCAATTCAATTCATGATCCGATTGTTGCCTACACTTCTACATAAAAATCCGCTTCCAACAACTGTTCATGCCCCAAATCCAACCAAGCGGTGCCCAAGATCATAATATTACTCACTGACACACATATAAATAAGCTACCTCTCTTAAATATGAAAGTCTCTTGGTAAACTTTTGGATAGTTTTCACAATTGCAAGAACAGGGCAACACATCTGAAGGGAAGGGGGAAAGTTGACGGGTAGAGAAGGGCAAAGAGTAAGAGGCAAGGAAATGAGGTGTTGAGGTTCTAACCTTAATTTTTTATTTCCTATGAAATATCATCATGTGGAAATATGATAATATATAGTGAGCTACCAAACGGGCTGTTGCCACTAAATATCACAATTTAGTGCAAATATCATGATATTTACTGCCAAATGCACCTTTAATTAGCTCTAATCTAAAAAATTGGTCATAATTAATTAACCTATTGAAAACGTTTATAGTCATTTCAAGAATTATGCCCTCGTACATCCAAAATTTTGAATTTTGATTTGAAACACATACAAGAATTGAAGACTACTCCAAAGTTGCTAGATTAAAATACGACAACTCCTTACCAAAATTGGTAAACTTGAAATAGTAATAAAATGAATTAAATTTGATAATGGAGAAGATATAGAATTGAGTCAAATAAGCAATGACTATCAATATACTTATAAGAAGTGATGCGACGTAAATATATTCTTCTAATTTAATATCTATAAGTTTGTTTAAAAATATACTTTTTAAAATGATAAGTATCTAAGTAATTAGTGTCTTTGAAGTATGTACAAAGTGTCTATGGAAAAATTGGAGTCTTGTTGAATCAAATAGGGTTTTGTGAAATAAATAAGGTCTTCCTAATTAAATAATTTTCATGAAATAAAGTAAGTTTTGTGAATCGAATATAGTTTTTGTTAAATAAGAGGAATCTTGATAGAATTGATAAAGTGTTTAAGAGATAGAAAGAGTAAAATAATCAAAGTATGTATGATATAAACATATTCTCTTTGAAATAAATAGAGTCTATTAGATTTTTTTTAAAAAGTAAAGTATGTGTAAAATCAACCATATCTTTGTGTGATAAATAAAATCTTTGTAAAACAAATGGAATCTATGTAAAATAATAACATGTTTGTGATAAACTGAGTTCATATAAGGTATACAAAGTTTTTGTTGAATAAAGAGAAATAAAGTAAAAATAAATAGATTCAAAGAAAAATAGACTTTGTAATTGTGGGATAAACATAGTCATTTAAGATACTTGACTTGGAATAAGTTACTTGAAATAAGTCATTGGATATAAATCATTTGAAATGAGTCATTTAAGATAAGACATATAAGATAAGGCTTTCAATATAAGTTATTTAAGATAAGTGACATAAATGACTTGAGATGAGTGACATGAGTGACTTAAGATAAGTAACATGAGTGACTTAAGATAAGTGACATAAGTGACTTGAGATAAGTGACATAAGTGACTTGAGATAAGTGACATTAGTGACTTGAGATATGTGAATTGAATAAGTGACATGAGTGACTTGGGAGAAGTAATATAAGTGACTTGAGACAAGTCTTTTGAGGTATTCAGTTATTAACTTTGGAACACTTGATAAAATACATAGGTGTTTGTCAATTTTTTAATATTAGAAGCAAGTTTAGCAAAATCACATGATCTTATTTCAAGTGCAATTAGGAAGCAACTCATTTAAAAAAGCACCCATTCACTAGTCTATACTTACTACACTGAATAGGTAGATTAGTGTTAGATTTTTTTAAGATTTGAAAATGCTATAAGTTTATACTTCCGGTAAAAAAATTTACCAAAAGTACTGACTCCGATACTCTGGAAGGATTCACATCTTGGCGGATATAGAGGGTAAAAATATTGACCAACAGTAAAAACTTATGACATGTTTATATAAATTAGTGTATCTAACACTAATCTACCTATTTAGTGTAGTTCTGAAAACTTTGATAGTGTCCTTTCCAAATGTGCACAACAATGATGAAGTTAATGCAATTTCTATCTTATTTTAATAATTATGGTCAGACCAAAATTAAATTAAAAAATTAAAAAAATAATTTAAAGACATACTTAAATGAGGCAATTACATCCAAGATCAAACTCATGTGGAAGTACTCATGGCAACTTTTGGATTGACCTAAGCCGTCCTCGCTGATAAAAGACGTGATAGTGGTAACGAAATGAAATTGCACTACTTGTAACTAAAGTGCAATAGAAACCTTAAATGACAATACATTGGGATAATATGGAAATTGTAAAGAGAATTTTGAATAGGGTTTGAAGAGGTACTCTAAATTGTTCATGCAAACACCAAAAGCAAGAAATAAACTATTTACAATATTGTAAACGTACAATATTCTAATTCTAAATACCTACAATATTGCAATTCCAACTGTATCTTCATCAATAAAGCAAAAGAAAAATTCTTCCTTGTGGCTCTTAATGATAAGTAGAAAAATTTTTCACTCATGAGATGCAAGAAGGTGTAGAAAAAAATTGACCTTTTGCCCCATGCTTAAGCTCTTCTCCCCTTTGTCATTCTCGGACGGAACACTTGTCATTTTCATTAATCACAACAACGTTCAAGGCAATTGATTTTCTTGCACTTTGGAGCTACTTGATAAACTGAAGTACTAGTGGGCTTCACGCAAGTGCTGCTGAATGTTGTTCGACAACTTCCCAATTGACTCAACTGGTGGACGGGTAAATTCTAAATTTTTAGCTTTTAATTCGATCACATAAAGACAATTTTTTCTCCTGAACCTTCAAGCTAGTATAATCATAACAAATAACAAGTTGTTAGGTTGTTTTTGTTTTTGTGAATTGACTTGCACTAATTTCATGAAACAAAAACGGTATTAAATTTTACGCTAGGATTGATTGATATTGAAAGCATATGATTTGCTATGACGCAATCAAACAATTGAAAACTCAAATATGGATCTTCTGGTTTGATTACTTGAAGGCAACTAGAAATCAATTCTCTTAAACATTGCAACGCAAAAGAGTGAAAAATGAAAGAATCGTGAGGGAATGCAAAGAACCAAAAATAATGACATGTGCCAACCACTTGGGTATGCGAGATGCACAAGGAAGAACAATTGAGAAGAACTAGATACATCAAAAAATACATAAATCAAGGTTGTTAGATCAAGCGAGATAGAGGAAGGTGAAAAGTAGATAGACATAGGAGATAAAAAGGAGATAAGCAGTATCTAGAGATAAAAAGTATAAAAGTATGGTTTTGAAAAAATCCCATCAACACATCCAAAGAAGCGTGAGCACAAAAGTAAAGATGAAAAGTTGAAAAATTAGTGCTACAGAAAATTCTCATTCAAATATCTAAACAAGTGTGAACACACAAGTAGATAGGTCGTTGTACCTTACAATATTTCATACAAGGCACCCATTACAAAGACTCTGTCTAAAGTACAGAGCCAACAAAATTCCCTTACCTTTAGCTGAAATATAATGGCCTTCATAAGTTTTCCTCAAATGATCCTTTGGGCCCCCATTCCAGAATGATCGATCCATTTCTTCCTCCCCTCCCGCCCCCGCGCTAAACCAATCTACTTAATGAGCGGGTGGTTACATGAAGCCAGGTGTCACCGGTCCCATCCGCCAACCGGAGAGCGGCGACAAAAAGGCGGGGCCCACCGTCGTCGCCCCGCCGCTTCTGATACAATTCTGCAAAAACCAAAGTCGATTCGTGGCGTATATATGGACCTGCCTTGGATTACACGTTCACGCAATCAGGACCAGCTTGTGGATCAGCTTACTTAACTTTCGATTATGCTACGTCAACGCTTTCGGACACGACCGCAATTCGCTTCGTCTTTAAATTGGTATCGATCCCTTTCTCACTTACCCATCGATTCCTGTGTTGCTTCATCGTTTAGTTACATGCTTGATTCTGCTCATTGAAGGTATCTTTGTGCGTACAACGTGAAGCTCTTTCGCACTCTCACGTTAAACTATTGTTTCGCGGACCGGAAAATTTGTCCACTAGTAATGTGGCCCCGGGTTAAAGCACAAACTAAAAAACGCACGAGTTGATGTGATCACGCCGTTTTACTTATTACTTATTGTGAACTGCCTATTGAGGAGATTGTGAGATGGTGTTTGCTTGTGCTGCTACTGGAGATCGACTTGTGAAGATTAGCTAGTAGTTGTGTAAAACTGTCGGTGATGCAGTAATTTTGTAGATATCGAGAGCTGAATTTGGTAGTTTGCTGAGAGCGTGCTTCCGATTGATGAGACGGAGTGCGCGGACTGCTTGAGCATGTTGAGTTGGCGATGAATTTTTACAATGTCCTGGATTGGATTGGAGCTACGAGTGTTTTTCTTCGTGATGTGGAATGGCGGCTCCATGGATGTTCGTGCATTTGAGATCTAATTCTCGCAGTTCGTAGTTGCGCATTGCAGTAGCTCGGATCTCGTGGGATTAAATTGCGATGGAGCCGTCACCACTTTTTCGTCCGACAGGGAATCCAGGGAGGAGGAAATGCATCCTGAGTCTAGATGGCGGTGGTGTGCGGGGAATCATAAGCTCGGTCATGCTTGAGCGCCTCGAAAGCCATCTCCAGGTTTGTAATACACCGTTTAAGGATCGTCTTGCCTGCGATTTTTTGCAATATGCTCTAGATTGACAGCTTGAGCATTAACAGATCGGATGTATTCCTAGTACCTTCATTGTCCATAAAGTTGCGTTTGAATGGCCTGGCTCCTGGCTGTCTGATTCGGTTGGTCTGATGCTGGCGCTGCTTATATTTTCTTATGCGTTTGTACACATTTCTTGTGCCGGCTAAAGTGGAGTGATTCTTTGCCGAAAGAAGGATGAATTGTCGAAATGCGATGATGAGAATATTAGAATATGCCCTCATTATATTTCGTAAATGCCTTATCCCCGTTTTTTCCTGCTGCATTGACTATGTCACGGGTATTCTTAAGTATCCTGGATTCGTTCCAGATGTGTGAGGATATTCGTGAGTTGAGCTGGAGCATTTTCATTTTAATGGAGAATGTGACTTTCGTACGTTGTAGGATAGTTATTCTTAAATGCTGTAACTATTTCAGATTTGTGTATTCATGTTAAGTGCTACGTACTTTCGCATGGCTACTTTTTACTGTATCGAATAGAAAAGTCTCTCTTAGAATCAATGTAGGAAAATGACATGTTAATGCTCCGACTCTAACGAGTAGTTTTTCTGTTATGAGTTCTAATCTCTTTCTTAAACTACATCGCAAGATTCTCTGCCACAGTTTTAACTTTTAAAAGTGACGATGTTTGAGATTGATTTCGTGTCCAGAAATTAGAAGGGGAGGATGCGAGGATCGCAGATTATTTCGATGGGATTGCGGGTACAAGCACAGGTGCCCTTATAGCCTGCCTTCTCGTTGTCCCGGACCCTGAGACCAAGCGGCCGAAGTATACTGCCAAGGATGCCATCAACTTCTACTTGCAGAATTCAGTTGATGTCTTTCCTCAACGAAGGTTGTAATGCTTGACTTTACATCTCTTATCTTTATATTCCTTCTATAATTGATGTTTGACGACATTTTAGCGATGTGAATGCATACGTTGTGAGTTAAGAAACTGAGACAATGTCAGTGAGTTAGTATAGTTACAATACAAGCGCATGTAATTTTAGTTGCTATGCAATTGGTGTTTAGGAAATATCATGGCTAATACATTGTGTTGGGTTCCATTTGCAAATCTAGCATGATTCAAGTTATATGAACTACTTTATTATTATTTTTTGAGATTGATTGCTATGGCACATGTACTTAACTTCTAAAGGGAATCTAATTACAAGTAGTGAACTATAAATGTAATGGAAAGTGGATCACAAGAGTAACGTTCTTGCCTGTTGGTGTTGATTTGTCCTCAGTGGGTGCTTTGGGAGTATTCGAAGCTTGATCTACCGCCTTACAGGTCCACTGTACAGCTCCAAACCACTTGTGAAGCTATTGAAGGAAATATTCGGAAATTTGAAGTTGTCGGAAACCTTCAAGCCTGTTACAGTGCCGGCTTACGACATCAACAACCAGGTTTCCATCCAATTCTCAACAACACAGGTACCACACTAAATTGTTTTCGGAATTCCCTCATAAATTTAGTAGCAACAGCAGACATCTCAATAGTCTAGAATTAATTTCTAAGTATAGATGTTACATGATGTTAGGCTCTTTGGTTGCTAATTCAAACATCCTTGAACAGAGTGGTCTAATTCATATGGTATTGTGATGGAAGTGATTAAAATTGTTATTCTTGTTTTTTAGCTTTAACAATTATCTGTCATGTATCCTCATACCTTACTTCAATATTTAATTTTTGAATGGACTCTCGACTAAAGGTCAAGTCAAAGGAGATTCCAGATTGCTATATTCGAGACGTTTTGCAAGCATCTACAGCAGCGCCGACATACTTGGCACCCTATCACTTCACTACAGTAACCGCAGATGGCGTGAAGCGTGAGTTTAATATGGTGGATGGAGGAATTTGTGCAAACAACCCTGTAGGTTTTTCTTGCACATATCAACTTGTAGCCTTTAATATTGCAATGTGCTATCCAAAGTTCTACTTACTGACAGTGCACTTCGTGTGTAACATGCAGGCTTTCATCGCTGTAAGCGAGTACCTAAGAGATGATTCCGAGAGAGGTGAAGGCCAAGCAGCGGTGCGAACTCTTCTCTACCCTTTCATTTGGTTTGTTGAATCTCGTTTGAAGGGTTGGTGTGTTGTATCAAATTAAGATTCTACGGATTCATACATCTCCAGGAACATTGAAAGGTAGTTGTGTAGGTCTTGTGTATCATCCATTTGTTATTGTTATATCATTGTAGCACCTCTATTGCAACAAGTACAACCAAAAACTAGAAACTTTTTCATCTTCGTGAGTTATTCGCATTGGAGCAAGGGATGTAGTGACTTAATCCCTCAATTGTGGAATGCTCAGAGTTATCAAGACGTCCTAGTTCTTTCTTTGGGCACGGGAAAAACAGCTGTCAGCTACACTGCGAAGAGAGCTGCTAGATGGGGGACTTTATGTTGGGTCTTCAACAAAGGGAACGTGCCATTGTTAGACATGCTCATGCTGGCCTCACAAGACGTTGTGGACTATACCCTGTCCAATACCTTCTATGAGCAAGGTAGTCACGATAATTATCTGCGCATTCAGGTAACTACGATTACCTGATGAATATCAGGTCGGAGGTTTTTTGTATAGAATTTCAACGAACATCGATGAGATGTCACTGCTTTGCCATCATCATTCGGTCAATATCATCATTACCATGAGGAAGGAGAGGCCTTCGCTTTGTACAAGAGTTTGAATCAGGAACAGTAGGTCCCAGTAACCTAAACGAGTGCTTTGCGCTGATTTCATTTTTCTGATGCCGCAGACAGATGAGCTGGACGGCAGTCAAATGCAACTAGACAACTCCTCTAAGGAAAACTTGGACTCTCTTGTAGATATTGCGCATAAGCTCTTGCATTCTAAAGCGCAAATGCGTAACAAGTTGGGTCAGTTCGTTCCAGACCCTCGATGGATCACTAATGACGAAGCACTCTTCCGGTATGTTTTCAGATGATTCTCTGTATACTTTTATCTGCACTTCATCCGCTCATGTGATGCGTGTATCAGCTAATTAAAGTGAAGATTCTAATCACTTACCTTAGGTCTGACACGACATTTTTTCTCGTGATATTCTCAGGTTCGCGTCATGGCTTGTAGAGGAGAAGAAAATCCGAAACAAGCTAAATTAGCAACTGATGTCAAGATCGAGATTGAGATGCACTGCAATCACAGAACTGTTCGAGCATTCAGTACATTGAATGCGTATAACTGAACAGACAAGAGTATAGATTCTTGCGGATACATGGCAGCACAATCTTGCTGAGACATGCTTGATTTTTGTACGGTGTAATCTAGTACGTTCTGAGGTGAAATTGAATCCAGTGTAACCTTCAAGATATACTACAGTTTGATTGCCATCAGTGGCCGGTTCATGGGGTTCATTTTAGGAAAAGGAAATGTAAAAGATCACTCAACTGTATGTACTACATTATTATATTATACAACAATCATGTAAAATCATCATATTATATCATTATCATAGTAAAAAATAGAATATTCCAAACTAAACATCACTTTTTAAATTGTATTTACATTTATACATCGGCAATCTACCTTCTTACATTTTTTCCAATTTTCTTAATTCTCACTATGGCTTAACTTCTAGAACATCTCCATGCCCCTCAAGATGTTGATAACACTCATCTTTCCGAACAAGACCGTGTTGTAGTAATTTGATTTGTTTTTGATGGATACAAGACTTGTATGGTAATGGATGAAGGACTCCAATCCATTGCAAATACAGTGAATTTTTTGCAACAATCTATGTTGTTGAAATAAAAGAAGTGCCTGATTTCAAAATTACGTATAAGCTCTATGATCCATGTACAATCATGTTTTTTTATCAAACCAAACATGTAATTATTGATCTAGGAACAGGTAACAATAACAAGATAAATTGGGTACTTAATGACAAGAACGAACTCAAAGATATCATTGAGATTGTCTACAAAAATGTAATTATTGATCTAGGAATAGGCAACAATAACAAGATAAATTGGGTACTCAATGACAATAGCGAACTTAACCCTTAAACGTCACACCCAGCCCGAGGGGTTGGGTTTTTTTTTGAGAGAATCTTGCTCATAACTTACACTCCAGTATACCAAATGGAATTTTTAAAATTCCAAACTGAGCACCTTAAAGAGATTTATACTTTCTTAGAATAGAGCTCACGCAAATTAAAAATAGAATAATGCTAAAAGTGGAGTTTAAAAGAGATTTCGGGTGTGGTATCAGGACAACATATGACATTTAAGGGTTAAATATATCATTGAGATTGTCTACAACGAACTCATATTTATCATTGAGATTGTCTACAGAGGTGCTAGAGAAGGGAGGGGTGTAGTTGTCTCTCCAAAAGATTACTCAACTAAGTATTGTTATTAAAAGATGATTCTTTATGTAACACTAGAGAGGATTAGACAAGGGTGGAAACCAACCTAATTGTCTATTCAATTATTCGTTCACAGACAACAAAGGAATTACAATGAAGATCCAAGAATAAAGACGACATTGAACCTTACATATGAGACAAAAGACTTTTAGAAAAACCATCTAGATGAACCAAGTAAAACTAATCATGTAACTATATATTCTTTCAAAAAGTAAGCTTATTCCATATGAATAAACACATTGCTAAGGCAGGAAAATACTGCAATTTACCCAAATATACAACTATCACCTGCTCCATCTCTAATGTAGCAATCAATCAAAAATCTGCCCTTCGGATCAGATTCTTTGGAAACCTTGTCGACCCTTTATTTGCAACCTCTTCCTACGGAGCCCCTACTCAACTACAAGATGTAATATACACAAAGCACCTAAGCCCTAAACCTTGACATGCAGCTGATTAACTCATGGTGGTTGCGCACCTGAACATATTCCACAAATAAACGATATCAGAACGTGTTTCCACCCTAAAAGTAAGATGCTGAATGATGGAAATGAAGGGAAGCGAAGGGAATCATGCACTTACTTTGTACTGCTGGACTCATACTTTGTAAATGGGATGATAAATTGCCCATCGTGGCGGCCAACAAAATCACAACGACGATAAAAGCTGCAGAAACAAAACAGAGGATTAGAGATTATGAGGCTTTTTTTTCAACAAACCACGTGCTATTTTAGTTAGAACCAGCAATGCTAAGGTGCTCAATAACCTGCTCAATAATGGTACAAATTTTGGCATGCCAGATCTGAAGTGAAGTTTGGAATAAAAGCAATTTATGTACATGGGCAAGGTAAGTAAAAAGACTGGACCAAAATAGGTGTTTCAATCTAGAATATTCACATCAAGTTTATCATACTTCCTTTGGAGTTGCCGTGTACCTCCTCCAGAGTAAGAATAAGAAACCAATGTATTTTCACACGCGACCTTTCTCGTATAGTATAGTCTCTAGTGAATTAGCATCTAAAGGTTCTTTAATAGGTATAAACACATCTCAAGATTCTTTAATAGGTATAAACACATCGTGTTGGTAGTTGATGGAATAAAGGTTAGCTTTGCGAGCGTTTACTTCACCATTGAAGAGCAGACTACCTAATGCCACTAATGCTTGAATAATTATGAGGTTTTCAGCGGTCATTAAAAAAAAAAAAAAAAAAAAAAAAAAAAAAAAAAAATCCGAACAAAAACTGCCTCTTGAAATACTCAGATAGGTCTTCTTCCAGAACACTCCAATGGATGGACACCCAACTAAAGATCGTAATGCGTAGTTTGTTCTCAGCAGCCTCACAGCAGCACCATATGGATCAAAGCGAATTGTGCAACATTTTTATACCTATAAACATATGATCTTTCGACTACATTGAAATTCTCAAATACTGTTATCGATTCTCAAATCTAATTCTGAAATCATAACGAAAATCTGCAAGCCTCCGAATCGTTGAGAACAACCATTTTGATTACCGATAAAATGGTTGTTTGTGATCAGAGTTCTAAGGGCGTTCTCAGTCCAACCCCGGGAACACGAATTGATACTACATCCATGCTCTTGTAGCAATTCAAGGGTGTTCTCAGTGTTGGAATTGGAACCAGCCAAAACCAAAAGCCTTAAATACCACTTCAATTTTAAAAACCGGAAATTCCCAAACTCCTTCTGATTCAAGAAATTGTTTGGAGCTTTACTCAAATAATGAAACAGCAGTTACGGTAGAGCTTCCAGGAGCTTTAAACCCTAAAAACTCCCAGGTGACATCGTTGCGGTTACCTAACGGCGAATTCAAGGTCCGATTGCAAAGAGTTTCGAAGAGAAAAAACTACATACCAAAGAGAACAAGGAGCGGCGCGACTCGACTTGGCGGTTTCGTGATCGATTCCAGCGTCCCCAACAACGGCGCTTCCAAGTCTGGTTCTATCTCGATGCCCATCGCTGATATCGGCCGCCACGAAGACGATGATACTCTTCTGTCTTCAGCTTCATCGCCATCGCTCATATCCATCTCTCCCTCTCTCCCAGCAATCAATCAATCAATCAATCACTTGCAGTCCACGGCAAACTTCGAATCGAGTATTCTTCTACAGCAACCCTCCTGCACCTCCGAATTTCTAACTAAAATTGAAAGTACCCCGACCTCGTATTGCTCAATTGATGGAATTGTAGCGGGCAAGCAGTCCCCAATTGACGAACGCGTGAATTCTGATTCTGACTGATGCGTGGAATGGGACGAAGCTTCCAGTGGAAGGAGGCTCCGAGGTTGCCGTGTGAATCCGGTATATTTGGCAACTCGTTCTTGCAGTGGAAACGGGGCACATTCGAGGTCCCAATAATTGGAAGTTGCCACGTGTCAATGTTTGAGGTGTTTGAAGGTTCATTGCAAAAAGTGAAAAGCCTGGGGTCCCTTTACACTATGGACCAAGAGCCATGACCAAGAACATTAAAATCATTTTCATGGTCATGGTTGTTGGCCAAGAGCTGTGACCATGATATATCAAAAATGGAGTTTTGAGTGGCTTGGTCAGTCTTGTAGTGCAAAGTGGATTTGGACCCGAGAACCTTAAGCTCAATTTTCTAATATGAATCCTCTCATTAACCTTCCCCTTTTTCCTCTTTTCGCTTTAAATAATTGAACACTAGCCAATCAATGATTGTAGGCACTTGCTACGACTAAACTATTATCAAGGAGACCATGAAAACATTATCCATTATGGAAAATTTAGCATACTTTGGGGACCTCAAAGTTAGTGATCATTCTCCTTTTTTCAAGGTAGTGTAAAGCCAAATGGGACCAAGAGAACTTTACTCTCCAATCATAAATTTTAGAAGGCCAATGGTCAATCTTTATGGTCCATAGTGTAACGCGACCTTGAGTGTTTGTTAGGGAGGTCAAACTATAAATAAATAAATAAAAATTTCAGTCATTAGGTTGTGGTGGTAGATACAACTTATACTTTTCTCTTGAAAAAGGGACGTGACTCTTTTAATCTTACTTCGTCTTCTATAATATTACAAAGTAGATAATAATATTTTTAGACTCTGATGATTCTAAAACATCCTCTCGATTACATTTACTCAAAAATCACCAATCATGAATGTCAAATTTAGTAATAAGAATATATATTTACAAAAAAACATATCAATAACCTACATGAACAAATCACACATTCTTGACAACGACGACATAGACGGCGCCAAAATCCAAAGCTTGTATAAACACCAAGATGTCCATCTATTATACCAAAATATAACCAATCTTATTATGAACTTTCAACCAACTATAGAAAATTAAATTATTTGATCAAGTCTATCAATTTTGAAGTAAATATTTTGCGAATTTTAACTACTTAATATATAGATCTTCAACAAAAATGAAAAAATAATAAAGATTATAAAAGAAGATCATGAAAAAAATCAAGCTACAAACCTCAAGTTTCAACTTTGTGTTATCAACCCAAAAATGAAAAAAAACCAATTACACAAAGATTATGGAATCCACTTGTGTACTAGTAGGATTGTTAAAAAATAGTAAGCTAGTTGCACATAGATACAACTTATTATTGTCTCTTTATAAAGGAACGTGACTCTTTTGGTCTTTTTTGTCTTCTATTAAGTTTTTTGTCTTCTACTCTTGTAATACTCGCTCATTCAATATATGCAATATATGTAAGTGATAATTTCCACATATAGACTAATCAAATGATTGAGAATTATGTGGCATCTCATCATTCGGTCCTCATGTAAAATAGTTGTGTTAGTCCATTGACAAGCTTTCTAAATAAAACCACATTCAAGCTTAATACTCCATCTATGCAAGTTTGAATTTTAAATTTAGAAAAAGTAAATTTAATTTTGGCCAACAAATGTTTTTATAGGAAACGATCTCAGTTTTTGTACTATTATATTACACAAAATGCAATCGGGAAAAACTTTTTACTTATGTTCATTTCAACTTTAGTTTAATCTTTATATCCAATTTGTCATGATATTTACAAATGATTGATGAAAATGTATATCAATTATTAAAACATGTCCCCAAGATTGAAGAGAGGTAATTGTGGACGTGTAAAATGGACTTTTTTTGGATTTTCAATTGATTAGAAATAATATTTTTTCATGTCACATAAAAAAATGATTTATGCACATCTTGTGGAGATAATAAGGAGAAAAAAAAAATTTCTATACTTCATATTATTACTTATTTTTACTATTGTATAAATAAAAGTATAAGTCAAATGATTCATGGGTCTTTGAGTATCTTGCAATCACGGAACATGTAGTGTCTTATATCTTCTTGCATAAATCCATCATTGAAATGAATTATCAAATAAATCGAATTATCGTCATAAAATGTCACTGCTCCATTCCAACAACTTCAAGTGAGGATATATTACTAAAAGATATCTTTGATTCAAGGATGTCAACTTGGCGGGATACATTAATAAGTAAACTTTGTTGTTCTTTTTAATGTATATATTTCTTTTCATATATTTGGGTTCAGGGTGATTGCAAAAGATTTATTTATCAAAAACTTTGTCATCACGTTAAATCTTAACCTAATGACCATAGATGCAAGCTGTTTTGTTTTGTTTTGTTTTGTTTTGTTTTGTTTTGTTTTGTTTTGTTTTGTTTTGTTTTGTTTTGTTTTGTTTTGTTTTGTTTTGTTTTGTTTTGTTTTGTTTTGTTTTGTTTTGTTTTGTTTTGTTTTGTTTTGTTTTGTTTTGTTTTGTTTTGTTTTGTTTTGTTTTGTTTTTTTTTGTTTTGTTTTGTTTTGTTTTGTTTTGTTTTGTTTTGTTTTGTTTTGTTTTGTTTTGTTTTGTTTTGTTTTGTTTTGTTTTGTTTTGTTTTGTTTTGTTTTGTTTTGTTTTTACTTATTTTTGGTTTTGATGATAATATCAATTATAAAATGATATGCAAGTATCCTTACAAGTTGGGATAATTTCAGTTTTGTTTTTCGACAAACCAATCTCGAGATTATTTCTGATAAAAGCGTTCACCATGTATAAAGAAAAAATAAATAAAGTATTCGAAGGATGTGATATTCATAAATTTGTAACAATTAAATAACTGCTGGAAATTTTAGCACCTTGAGGATTATTGCAATAATTAAGGAATCATAAAAACATTAAATCATAAAGTTCGATAGATATTTAGTTCTCTATAGTTGAAAACATGAATTGTTTTTAAATGAATTGAATTGTTACTATTTTTACACGACATGTGAAATAAACAGCCCTTGGATGGTGAAAAAATAATAAACTAATTGAGAGAATTTTGGATTGCTCTACTACATTGTGATCAGCAAACACATTTATGCTTGTATTAGATGATTTGGTTGACAATGCAAGAACACAAAATCAATTAAGAAACGATTTGAGGAGATACTAGAAATAAACACAATATAATATTTTATTTTATAGGATAGTGTAATATTTATTTTTGAAGTACTTTTCTTTAGTTGTTGATCTCAATTTTAATCTTTTAAAATTATGCAAGGTAAAGATGCAAGGTATTTATGCAACTTGTGAATATAAATAAGTGGTTTTTAATAGTGAATTTTTAGTAGCTATATGGATGCATCTATTTATACTTATGTTATGTTATTAGAATGGTCCAATTATATAGGTTTGAAAGATTAAAATCATTTGTCTCAAAATCAAATCATAGCTAATAAAATTTTTTCATATGAAAACTTTGTATTGAACATTAGAATGAATATAATTATTTCATATGATGTAAATATTATGACAATGTTTTAATGATGATATAATATATAAATGATGATATGATGATAACAATGTTTCATGATGATGTCAAATTCATGTGAATAATATTGTACTTATTAATTTCAATTTGGTCATTGATATGTCAGATTCCACATATATTAGAGACCTATGTTTATGCACAACTGTTTATTATGCATATGATGTTAACAACATATTGTTATACATCATATATCTTATACAAGTGATGAACATTCATTTTTAAATTGAAAATGTTACAATAATGTAAAAAGTTTTCCAATTATGTTTTGAGTTTACATAGGTATCATTGTATATCATAAAATCAAACACATAAGTATGGATTACATAAGCATATATTATAGATATTTATATGCAATGTAAAGGCATTGTGACTGTGGCTCATCAACAATGGGTGCAATAGTCATACATTATATAATATTAAATTATTATACTATAAATATTATAAGTATAATGCATTATGTAACAAATAGATATCGTTGACTTTATTATAGAACTTGTTCTAAGAGACTCTTGAAAATCTTACAAGGCTCTACAAATAAACCGGTTAAAATAGACTTTAATAACAAATTTATTATTCTTTAATACTTTACTTATAATTATAATGTAAACTTGTCAAACTCAATTTCTTTTATATATTGGGCCCTACGTGATTTTTATTTATTGTCAAATTTTTTAATATCATATTGTATATAAACAAGCAATTGATTGAATAATTAAAGGCTTATCGTGGTCATGTTATATCACTTTTGCAATATTTCAATTATTTGTATTATTTAGCTATCATTTTGAAAATCTTTCTAATTAGTAACTAAAATATATACTATATAGATTATATAATTATGTGATTGATTTTTTAAAAATCAAATTTTTTCATTGCAGATGTTAAGATCTTATTTATTCAATAAAAAGTATCAACTTGATTAAAATTAATTATTTTAGTTTTTACATGTAGTCATTCTTGAGTATAATCTTATTAGAGCTTATTTAATTTCTAAAGGTCCAAATAACCTTTTCTAGGTTGATTGCAAGTTTGAAGGATTGTCACAAGCTAACAAGAATGTTCATAAAATTCTCTTTATGTGAATTAGAAATTTGGTGAGTCTCGTTTCATGAGCAAAACCAAGTAGCACGAGAGCTGCCACATTCCGGTATTCTAGGGTACCAGGGCAAACACTAAGAAATCAACTCCTCTTTATGCTTTCTTTTACCTTATCTGGACCCTTACACCCTATCTTGCCTTCACTAGTGCAATTAGGGTATAAGGGGGTCATTTACAATTCTCTCAATCAATATCCAATATTCTTATTCAATTATGGTCATTCAATGTAGCTAAACGTGTTGAAAAAGGTGTTGTGCATGAATATAGTAATCATGTATGGTTTGTTTTTTTATTCAAATGTATGTTAGAGCAAGAGCGATATAAAGGCTCCATGAAGGTAACACTTTATTTTGAACTTGCTCTATAGTAACAATGTTTTCTTTTTTTTTAAGTACCAAGTTTATGTAAGCATATTGTGCAATGTTTTTTTGATGAGATGGTATCTTTTTGACTTTATGTGAAATTGTGGTACTTGCTCAAAGTCAAAGTGGGTGGCAAGTAGATGCCTATTGAAGGGCATAGGTGGAGCATGAAACTATGCACTTTCATTCTAATTTACCATTCACATGCTCACCCACTTGAAGAAGAACCATTCAATCAGAAAAAGGCAATGGTAAGTCGGCCCCGATTTTGGGTTGGTGCTCGATAATGAACAGAATACTTTACACGATCCAGCACTTACAAATTTTAATACCATCTCATATAAAATTTAAGAATTCATCCACAGACTCACTTATTATTGGAGGAAGTTGAAACCAGGTGAAACTGAACTTGAAGAATCCTACTTGTCAATATTATCTAAAATAAGGTCAGGCCCAAGAGTAAGCCATGTCTCCAATCTCCAAAGAACTACAATCTTGAATAAAAATTGCGAAAGAATGTTTACCCTCCACCAGTTGCAATATAGAAATGCTCAGAAAGCTCGCCAGAACTCATTTAACAGCACTCCCACATCATCATCTACACAGCACCAAACACACGAAAAATTGAAAAAGAGCACTTACACTAGAATTCTTACCTCATCACTTCTGTGAAATTTCATTCTGCTTCATGATTCCGAGGGATATAAATTGAAGGCCAGGTGACGATTCAGTGAACACACCTGTTTACAGTAAGTGGATTGTGAACTATGCAATTTGGGGGTGTCCTTCAATGAGACAGCAATTCAATGAACTTGTCGAATGTTCACATTTATACGTGAGCTTCCGAGATACTTGAGAATTGGAACGTCTGCTTCTGATCCGGGGGTGAAGTCTGGCAACTCTGCTTCCTCCTCTTCACTAAATATACGAGGTACACCTAAATAAAAACAGCACTTCGCAATCAATACAAGAGATTTCCACATTTTTCTCGTTGAACTTATTGGAGTGAGAGTGGAGTTTTACCATGATAACACTGTCGGGTAGGACCAGCCATAAGCATAACATCTCCACTCCTCACAAACATTGCTATTGGAGGTTCATCCCGTGTTGAGCCTCCTAGTAGAAATACAGCTCTGCATCCCAAGCTGTCAATCACAAAAAGGTCAAAGCTGTCAGCAATAATCCATAAACGGTTCTCGTAGTAAAGAATTGCTTCTTGTCAGCACAAATACCACATAGTTATGACCTTATAGTCGAACCTGCCTCTTGACATATGCATAACGTGTACAGTGTGGAGAGAATAGATACAAGAAGGATAAGTGAATACCTGATACTGACAATAGGCTTACTCATGTCTGCCTCCATGTCATCAACATGACCTCCTAACATGTCATCTGCCATTCAGATAAAGCAACTTTCATCATGGCTGAGGTTGATCATTGTCGAATTCACAGAATTTTTTTTTCAGGATGACAGGTACTCCCTCCGTCCCATTTTTATTGTCCAATAGGTTTTCTCAAATCTACCTTGAGAGGTACATTTGAAAAAACCCACTAGACAATAAGAATGGGACAGAGGGAGTACAAGGTAAGCACTCCTGTAACATACCAGGACCATAGAAATTTACGATCGCTGCTTCGGCTTTTAAGTCCTCGTCCTCCATAGCTGGTTTCGCAAGCCTTGTTGCTAACGCTGCCAACTTGAGTGGGATCTCTTGAAACGGAAGAGCTTCATTATACGCTCGCTGTTGAAACACGCGACCAATTAGTTGATGTGTATAAAAGTACCGAAAGGCTCCCTTCAAGACAGAGGTTGAACTATTTGCTAAAAACATCAATAAAAACAAGGTTTTCATAATGTGATAGAAATACCTTAGACCAATCGAACTGCACACCCACCGTTGCCCATCTCAATTTCCTCACTAAAGTCTCAGCTGAAACCGATTTTCCTGATGCATTGTCTTGAAACTCCCAGCTCTTCCCAGCAGCTGCCACAATAAACAAAGACTCCACTTTCAATCAACAGGAGGAACATTATAAACAATACCTTTTGGAAAAACTGAAGCTGAAAATTGCTAAGGATGAATTGAGTTACATAGGATGTTTGCAATACCAGCTCCAGAGGTGGTGGTTTCATGATCATGGAACCTATTTCTTTCTGCTCCTGCCCCCTCCTCAGCGGCTTCTTCGTTAGAGCTATCCAAAGCAGAATCTAAGTTGCCAGTCTCCACCAATACTTTCTTCTTCAGGAATGAAGACCAGAGGTCCGCAATAGGACCGTAAATAGCATTATGATTGGTCCGATTAGGAGGTTGTGGGAAAGTTGTCAATGATTGAGTGGCCCAGTAGAGCTGTTCGGCTTTAGTAAGCGCTTCAGGAATGAAGAAAAACCCTGCCAATTCATAAGCGTCAGAATCCTTAGCCTAAAATCACAACGTGGCTATCGAACTGACCTGTAAAGCTCCAGCTTCCAGTGCTTTTGATTCAGTTGAACAATTGCGACACATCAACCATGCAAGACTCAAAACTTAACATCCCTGCCTAAAAAGCGGCTAATCTCTTCAAAATCCTTCCAAGTACTAGCTTTTTTGAGCATTCCAGAGAGCTCATGAGGCCTTCAAAATGAGTACTCAATGTATTAAGCAATAAGGAAAGCAATAGACAGACGTAGTCCGACACTACTCACCAGGCTGCTTGTCAATCTTGTAGACAGGCCAGTCGTAGCCCTCGACACGAGAAATTCCATCGACAGCACAATTTCCATCAGCGTCAATTTTTCTGAAATCTATGACCTCCGACACATCGGTTTGCGGAACTGGCGCCCTGTAAACACACCATGGACTTCAGCTACTGGCAGAAGAAATACAAACCCTAAAACCCTAAATTCCAGAAACAGAGAAAGTTCCAAAAAGCAGAGAAAATTGTGTTGGTACCGGCGAGAACGACTGCTGCGAGATTTGTTGGAAGTGGCATGCGTGTAGCGTTTGTACTTCTTCTCGGCGGATCGGAAGGCGGTTCGAGAGAAGGCGCCTTCCTGAGCGTCGGCGTAGCCCATCCCCCGATCCGCCGCAGCTTGGGTACACAAGATTCGTAATCTGGAGACCCCTTTGGAGCAAAATTCCTGTGTAAAATTGATCAAGCGTCCCGGAATTAGAATGCTGTTGCAGCTCTGCATGACTGCACGCAATCCGGAACGACTGCGGCAGTGGAACACGAGACGCGGGTTTAGGAATCCCACGGTAACTCATCGTCCTTGGTCGCATGACCACGCGGGTTTAGGTACTGAAATTTTGTGATACAGTAAAATCGAAAGCTTATTCTTTGGAAGAAGAAGAACACCAGACCCTTATGGGTTGGCATGAATGTAGTGTCCGTTCGACCTACCCTTGATATGCCCACAACAGCGGTATAGGACCTTATTTTTTGGACTTGAGATTTTGTGATTCAAGACCTTGAGTTTGTGACATGATTGGAATGGTCAATCTTTTCGAGATGAAAAAGTCAAAGTTTATTGAAAAGTAGCCACATGATCTTGAAGGTACCTTATTGGTAACAAGCTCATGATCTTGCTTTGTTCACAAAAAGTTTCTATTACACATTCTGCTCTATTCAAGGTCACCAAAGTACAAGAATAATCATGTATCTTCAAATCTAAGCTACATACTTTTGTCTAAATGTATACGTACTTAAGGCATTCCCAACAAATTGTAGCCACGAAGGAGAGGTTGCTAAATATAGCACCATTTTGAATTTGCACCATGTGTCTAAATAGCTTGCTATATTCTCTCTTTTATCACATCGTAACAAAAATTCAAAAGTACTCGAAAGTCCAAATATTTTGAGATTTACCAACATGCGGCAAGAAATCTCCCAAAAGTCAACTTAACATGAAGTTAAGGATGCGTTCTAGTGGAAGTTGGCAGGCTGCTACCTTTGGTGAGTGTGGAGCGTTGCTGAGGCGGGCTTCCAAAAGGTAGCAAGTCAAATATGACCTTTGCCTTGCTGTAGCCAATCTTGCTCCTTTAGCCAATTCGTTGGGAGTGCCCTTAGAGACTCTTTTTCGTACTTGTAAATATTCATCATCAGATTATTCTAAGTATTTTAGAAGTACAAAAAACTCATATGTGTGTAAAAGATTCTTGAAACAAATATGACTTATTCTTTGTACTCCGGTAACCATGATTGTACTTATACTCCCTTTGTCCCATTATTTTATAATTGTCCAATAGGTTCTCTCAAATCTATCTCTCAAGGTAGATTTGAGAGAACTTACTGGACAATTATAATGGGAGAGAGAGGGAGTATTTAATTTTGACTTTGGGCATAAAAAAGGGAATTCAGGCGAGAAAATGAACACGACAGAAACTTTAACTTTTGAACTTTTAACTTTCTGAAACTGACTGTCATGTACAGCAAAGCACTACACAAGTTCTTCTTCGAGGTTCCTCCGACACCAAAAACACAAAGACGAGTGAAGGCGGACTCGCGGATTCTTGCCCCCTGATAAGTTTTCTGCAACAATTACGCGATCGATGAGCTTCTTAAGCAGGTAATCGTCTCTCTCAATCGAAAATTCGCGAAAAGTAGCCCTTGTGCCCCATGACCGTACAAAACTGCATTTTCAAACTCATTATTCCTTCGCACTTCAGTTTTGTGGTCACTTGTTGATGCCCTTCATTGATCCTGAATTGCAGGCAACCTTAATTTCGCACCTTCGATTCGCAATCCGCGACTGAATCGATCGCTAATCGCTAAAGTTGCAAAATTAGGGCTGGTAGGATCAACATTTGCTGTTCTTGCACTAATTTAGGTTTTCAATCGTTTTAGGGTTGATTTTGAGGATTGGATGGCCAATTTGAGGTCTGAGAATTGAGAGGAGAGTAAATGACGAAGTGAGGAAGCTTGGAAGGGAGAGGACAGTGATTGGTAGATTGATTGGAGCGAGGAGCTATGGCGCAGCCAAAAGGAGGGAGGACGCCAGCCGATCTGGAGGATGCAGTGTTACGGCGCGTGTTGTTGGTCACAGTGCGAGCTGGGAGTCCAGAGGGACCAGGCCTGCCGATGTACATGGAGCAGCTATCAGCGGAGCTTTTAAGCGAAGGGCGTCCAACGCTCCTGTCTCGCGATCTCCTGGAGCGCGTGTTGATGGATAGGTTAATGATTTACAATGAAGGCATGGAGCCTCCATTCCTTTACCTTGTGAATTGTTACCGGCGCGCTTCAGACGAGGGCAGGAAGGCTCAGGCCATGAAGGACAAAGCAGGTCTCGCTATAGTGAACGATGCGTTGCAGCAAGTGAGAGATTTGACAGTGTCGTATTCAGTGCTTATGTTAGTGCATGGCAAGCATGGCATGTTCCCACAGCCTCAGGATGTGGCTCATTTTGGTCCTAATGCGCTACTGCTGGCCTCCTTGATGGCGGATGGATCCTCCAGTGCAGGGTTTTATACCACCAGCACTGGTATAGAGCCTCTTCCGCCCGGGTTTTTTGAGCAACTCTTAAAGCGTTTTGAAGAGGAGCCGGATGGATTCAAGAGTGTCTTTGAGCAAGTGTATAAGGATTTGCAAACGGCTGTCACGAGACTGTCTCCGTTAGGACCCTTTCTTCCCTGCATTCGCACTTTGCTTCTGCTGGTGTCGCATCCTCCACTAGCGAAAGTGTTGGTGGAGCATCCGAAGTGGAACCCTAAAGGTGCCAATATCACAGGACGGACTATGGAAATCAACAGTATTCTCGGCCCTTTCTTTCACATTAGCGTTTTGCCAGACATTATGCCTTCCGGAGAACCCAACGTGAGGTAAGGTTCTCGAGCAATTGTTTGCTAGGTTAGAGCTTTTATATTGATGGTGTTCTAATGATGGTATTTTCTGGTTGCCATAGACAACAATGCTTCTCTGATGTGGCGAGCCGCAGACAAGCTGATTTGATGTCTTCATTTGCTACTATCAAAACAGTTATGCATCAGCTTTATGATGGTTTACACGAGGTCATACTGAAGCTGCTTCGGCCTGATACACGAGAATCTATGCTTCAATACCTAGGAGATGTCATTCAAAAGAATGCTAACCGTGGACAACTTCAGGTTTGATCTTACGTATCTTTGGTGTACACCCTCTCCTGTAACCTTGTTACATGCATTATGCTCTGAGTTGATTGGGGAGAGTTTATTCACCAGATATTAGATGAACATGTTGTGATCTGGATATGGATCTGTGTTTGCAGGCAAATCCATTATTTGTCGCGAGCAGTGGAATGTTTGTGAACCTGAGTGCAGTCATGCTCAAACTTTGTGAACCATTTCTGGATTCTTCATGTAGCAAGAAAGACAAGCTTGATGCTCGATACGTTCTCCAGGGAGGTCGGCTTGATTTTAGGTATGGTGGAAGGGTGCAGTTTTCTTTTTTCTGTGCTATTTAAATAAGAACGCCTAAATTTTTTTAAACTTTTCCCAAGAGCTACGTTGTTTGTTGTGTGTCGTATGCTGCAGTTATGAGCTTACAAGCTTGTTAACGAGGTGTTATTGATGATGCTACTGGCAGTGGGTTGACGGCAATTCTTGCCACTTCAGAGGAGTTGGCGAGATGGGTGGACAGTCGCAATCATTCTCGTACCGAAGGTTTTCGCCAAGTCCAGCAACTTCGCGAGCAGGAAGAAATGCGACGTCTCCAAGCTGAGGAGGCTTCCACTTCAATGACTGATAATTTTCAATCTTATCCACTCAAGTCCATGGCTTCTGCATCGTCGGACAACGTGAAGTTCTCATTTATCTGCGAATGCTTCTTCCTGACAGCAAGAGTACTCAATTTGGGAATTATCAAGGCACTATCGGAATTCAAGTCTATGATGCAAGTAAGTCATCTATGCATGCGGTGTTGTTTTTTTAGAGATCAATGCTGAAAGATTTATATACTGTAGTCATTGTAAGTTATTGGGGTGGTCAACGTTGGTGATCAGCACATGTGGTCTCTTTTTGGCGTGGAAAAGGGATGAACTTTGGTATAAACTATTTGCCTTAACATGATTCAAAGCCCGGAAGTCTTGCACGTACCTCATGTAGCGCATTTGTATAGTTGGTATCGTGACAAGATTCGTATTTTGGTTGTAGGACCTCTCTAGGCGGAAGGAAGAACTCGCTACATTGAAGAACATGCGTGGTGATGGAGGACCACCTCAATTAGAGCAGGAAATTACCCAGTTGGAGGCGACGGTTGAGAATCTATCTCAGGATCGGCTCTGTTACGATTCTCAGCTCCTGAAAGTATGACTTATTATCTGGCTTATATTCATGTTAAAAGTTGGGACGAACGAGGCACTTCTCTCTTTTTTGAACAGCAAAAACAACTGTGAGATGATAGTAATTCTGAGCATCATCACCAAGATACATCAAGCCTGGATACATTCACATCTAGCATGAACTCTGTCCAAGATGGTTCTGCATCTCTTTGAGACACGCGGTTGTATGCTTGCAGGATGTTGATCTACTGCAACAAGCCTTGGCTTTCTACAGGCTTATGGTAGTGTGGCTCACTGGTCTGGTAGGTGGGTTCCGCATGCCGCTTCCTGCCCAGTGCCCTATGGAGTTCGCCTCCATGCCTGAGCACTTTGTGGAAGACGCCATGGAGCTGCTCTTGTTTGCATCTCGCATTCCCAGGGCTCTCGATGGTGTGAATCTGGTGAGTGATTTTGCATAACCCTTTAATTCGTTCTAGTTGAAGAAAAGTTATCATCTGAAGCATTTCGTGTCTGAAGAGCTCGTCAAGAACTGAGCGCTCGGTATATTGTACTCATTATTAAATGTGCAAGAAGTCTCTTTATGTGAAGAAGGTAGAAGTCCAAGTGGATAGCTCTCTGCATTATCTTGATGGCAATACCTATGTAAGATGCTCCCTACTGATGAGTCAGGATTCTTTCCCTGGCAATTTAAAGGGCTAAGTTTATCTGTGCATGGTCTTTCTTTTGCAGGACGAGTACATGAGTTTCGTTGTGATGTTCATGGGGAGCCCTCTTCACATAAAGAATCCGTATTTACGAGCTAAGATGGTGGAAGTATTGAATGCATGGATGCCGTCAAAATGGTAATGTCATTTCTGAAGCCAGGAGTCTGAAGCTTAAGGCGTAAGGATGTTAATTATACGCAAGTACTTTCACGAGCATATGGCTTGAATGAGTTTCATTGTGTTGATTTCTCTTTGCAGCGCTTCTCCAACCTTGGCCAGCAGTATGTCATCCCTGTTTGAAGGACATCAGCTGGCTTTGCAGTATTTGGTCCCGAATCTCCTCCAACTTTATGTTGATATTGAGTTCACTGGAGCTCATACTCAGGTGAGACTGCCGTTTCAATGTTCTTCAGTTCTAATAACTAGCTCGTTGCAGAACTCGTAACCTTTTGGTGCTTCCTGTGAGCCGATCCTAATCTGAAATAATTTACCGGCGTGATTACAAGCTTGCTTGTCTAACCAATTCTGGTTTCAGTTAAGAAATTGAGTTCGGAGCGAAATACAGGAATCCGAGTCCTTTCTGATGATTGCTCTATATTCTCAAACTGTAACTTAATATGAAAATTTCCGATGGTTTATTGCTTTTCAATATGGAATCCTTATCAAGGGTGCTAACCAGTATACTAAATATTTTAGTTCCAATCAACATGCGTTTACTCTGAGCTCTCAAGCACAAATTTTTATATTGGATGAAGAGAAGTTCTTCTGACCTAATCCGTGTTCGTTGGGCTTTGTGTTAATGCAGTTCTACGACAAATTCAACATTCGTCACAACATTGCGGAGCTACTAGAGTATTTGTGGAGTGTACCTAGTCATCACAATTCTTGGAAGCAGGTGCTGTTGACCTCGTATTGCTCGTTTCCAGGCATTCGATTATAGTAGTTTTTTTGTTCGTGGCTACAAGGCGTGGTGTTTATTAACGTTATCCTCTGATCAGATTGCCGTGAAAGAGGAGAAGGGTTCGTACTTGAAGTTCCTGAATCTACTGATTAACGACAGTATCTTTCTCCTCGATGAAAGTCTGAAGAAAATACCGGAACTTAAAGACATGGAAGCGCAACTCGCTGACACAGCTGTATGGAGTAGAAGACCTGCTCAAGAAAGGCAGGAGAGGGAGCGGCATTATCATCAACAAGAGAATGTAAACCTTGGAGGCTTATGCTTCGCATTTTGAAGTAACGATTATTCGTTTCGAGTTCTCTTCATCTTTGAGTGTTGTTTTGACTAATAAGCGAGCTTATCTGGTTATATCAGGTGGTTCGAATTGACATGATGTTGGCAAATGAGGATGTAAAAATGATCCAGTACACATCTGCGGAGATAACAGCACCGTTCTTGCTTCCTGAAATGGTGCGCTCATCCTTCTCATATTCGTTGGATCTTCTCCTGAATGTAAATTCCGTATCTGAGATGATGGCATTTGGGGTGCAGGCTGAGAGGATAGCGGCTATGTTGAACTATTTCTTATTGCAACTTGTTGGACCTCAACGCAAGACTCTAAGGGTGAAAGATCCTGAGAAATACGAATTCAGGCCTAAGGAGCTTCTAGCACAAGTACGTTCGGTTGTTCATATCTGGTTGGTGTATATGCATATCTGAGCTGCTGTGAATCTCTATCACTCATGCTTTGATCAATGACAGATTGTAAATATATACGTGCACCTGGATAGAGGCGATTCTCAGCAGGTCTTCGCAAGAGCAATTTCTAGCGATGGTCGCTCATACAGGGATGAGGTAAGGCTCCGTTCCTGGGATTTTTCTTCTGAGAGCGTACTGCCATTCTATAGTAGCTCTTAAATATCAGACGTGGTTGCAAGCTATCTATGAGATACAGTTGAAAGGTTTATTGATTCTAGTTCCCTCCTTGAGTTCACTTCTTTTGTTGCAGTTGTTTACAGAAGCTGTTGGGGTTCTTAGCAAAACTGGGGGCCTGAATATGCAAGTGCTTGAAGAGTTTGAAGCACTAGGTGCTAAAGCGAGAGCGTCCTCAATAGAAATGATGGACGCGGAAGCTTTGCTTGGGGATATTCCTGAAGAATTTCTGGACCCTATTCAGGTATTTCTAAGCTCCCTTACTTTCTAGTCACTTATTTTATCTTAAAGTGTTAACAATCTGCTCATTGGTTATATATACTATTGTGCAGTACACGTTAATGACGGATCCAGTTATCCTTCCTTCATCGAAAACCACTGTGGACCGGTCTGTGATACAGAGGCATCTTCTAAGTGACCAGGTATTTATTATCCCTGTTTAAACACGACGCAGTATTATACCTGTTTAATCCTCGTAGTCATGAATGGAAAATGGGCTAATATACTGTTTTCACTATTTGTGCAGACTGACCCTTTCAACCGATCGCTCTTAACTGCTGATATGCTGGTTCCCGACGTAGAGTTGAAGTCTAGAATCGATGAGTATCTTGCGAGTCACACAAAGAAGTGATTCTTTGCCTTAATTGATTATGCCCCATTTCTTGAGTTGCAGCAATCTGCATTTCGGTGCGTGGACTCTAGTTAGGAAATGGTCCCGGCAGGTGCTGTTCCCATTTTGCATGGGAATTTCTGAGGCTTAATTTTACTTGCCTCTTGTTCTTCTGTGCAGCAATTTGTTCAATGTTATCATAGTAGTATTGTAAACAACTTTTGGTATCCTTTTCCATGGACTTTGTGATAGGGTTGGATCTGAAGGGGAACGGAAGCGGACTGTTTGAGATCACGAATGGCGATTGCACACTTGGCTCCTGACCGTCAAATCCCTTCCCCTTCCTTCTTGTGCAATTGTTCTCACTCTTTCACCCCCTGCAATTATTCTCACTCATCCAATCTTTGGACTGTCGTTCGAGCCGTTTTTAGCTCTGGTTCTATCATCATAATGCTGTGATGAACTTGATTAGGTTGATTGAGCGAGCTTAGTCGACTTGCAATTTAGGTGGAGGATTTGCTGAATGGTACGCGAAGAATGATGGTCTTATTGGCAAGTAACACCGCTTCATAATCCTGACATGAGTAATACAGATGTAGAGCTCTCGAAATTAATATGAGATTTCACACTTTTTAAAGAGATGCAGATCTAGAGCTCTTGAAAGAAATATGAGATTTCAGATTTCATAAATAAATATGGAATTTTTGTTTTGTGCACTATTCAGTGTCAACTCATTCTAGTGCCATATCGAATGGCATTGATTGTTGCTTGAGAACGCTTGTGTTTTAGATGACGTTCACTTGGAGGTGGTGATTAGAATTTTTAATCACTCCCTACATATATATTTCAAATTCAAAGCTTTGGCATATTGACTATGTTTTTCTAAGTTCTTCTCAAGGAGGTAATCATGAGAAGGTTACTCACTTAAGCTTTGATTAAGTTTCATTGGCATTACTCCTAAGAGTGCTAAAAAGTACTTGACGCTGGAGCTTCTTTTCTAAGCTATGGTCCTCATTCAACAAGTTAATGATAAGAGGAAAGTTCAATCTCCACAACGGGCTCATGTGCACTTTAATTGTAGTAACAATGATGAAATCCATACATGCACCCAAGGGAGCAAGTATATTGATCATAGTCATGATCACCTACGTCATGATGGCCACTTCTTTGGCTCGAGGGTTGGAGCATCCTTAAGCCCCAAACCTAACAAGCACATGATGCGCATCAAAGAACTCAACACGCTTGGTGAAAGAAATAAGAGTCCAACCCATACTTGCCGGAAAAGTGCTTTGAAAGAATCTACTCCGCAAAACATCAGGGGTGGCTATCAACAAAACATTGGAGGCTGGCAATATAGTGAAAGTACTTCATCATCACTAGATACGGCCAAAAGCTCTGATGACTCAACACGCAATCTCTTAACACAAGAACCCCGTAAGTTGATTCTTGTTCATCTCCACCTCTTTGCCAGACATTCTACCATTCCAAGTATAGTAAACACTTTAAACACTAGGAAACAACTGATTGACATGCTACATAGGAAGGTAAATTGAACGAGGAGGCCTTGCTATTTCAATATACGTTTTTACATTTAGAGCTTCCACTCACCTTTTGTTTCTTGGATGTAGGAAAATTGAGAACTAATTTTTCTAACAAACACCATAGGCAAAGGACACCATCACCGTGCGACTCACATGATTCAACGCAAAGCTCATGTAATGGCAATAGTGACACTCTTCATGTAGACTCCTTTGAAACTCTTTCAGACATTGAATCAAATACATCTCACAAAGATTTGAGCTCTACATACGAAGATGCTGATCCATTCTCGCCACGTCAATTTGGGCTATTTGACATGGCATGTGCAACCCGACATCGGCTTGGTCATAGTAACAAGTGCCTCTCAACGACATCAAGCCAACCCCCTTGCGAAGAAGAGATTCCAAACCACCACCAAGGGTAAGTAAGGGTACTTAGAAACCTCCCATACTTCATTTCATAACCTTGTCTTTTTCTTTTCTATGCTCAAATCAAGGTTGTCTTCTGCGACATTGTCAAATGTCACATAGACACGACAGTTAGACAAACATTCACCCCCGTAGGAGGTAGACAAAATCGTAGGGGCAGATATTCTTGTTTCTACTCTGCATTTTCTAGTATGGTCAGGACATTCTCGTCGAACTCCACGTCCGCTTAACATGTCAAACACGAAAATTTAGACAGACATTACAGAAAGTCTATCATGTAAGACAACCCTGGCTCAAATAGTGGACAAACTCTATTACCAATTTCCTCATCAACATTCATATTTTTTATATGCTTTTGCGATTGTGACATGTAAAGTTGATGATTTTGTGTCCCGCCACCTTTTAGGATTGTCACTCTAAAACCTTTGCTAGATGTTTGAGATTGTAAATTGTAAGGTTGATGATGCTAGAACCTTACATCATCACCATAGAGTGTATTTCACCTATACAAAGTAGTGTGTAACTTACAAATTCTAAATATTGATTCATAACTCCACCTATAGTGCATGTTTTACTTGTTTAAAAATAGGTGATTATACCTTATTCCCTTGATATGTATCCAAGTATATGTTGTAGGCTTGTTGTATTATTAAAATTTGGAATGGTTGAATTTTTGTATTTTTGTACGTAATATCTAAGTCCTAGAATTTATTGATTTACAATTTTATTTGGATTCAAGACTTTTCAAAGTGGGGTTTAAGATTTATTAGGGCCGCTTTACACGAGGGGCCAAACCATTGATGAGGCAAAGTCATGACAAAATCCTCTCTTGTCATTGGTCTAATTTCTTGAAATTGGCTAGAAGGGCTTTACATGGGGAGTTAAGGCCAATTTTCTGAAATCATATTTATAATGGGTGGGGAACAAGTCATGACAATGCACACACTCCAAAAGTTGGTGGATACAAGAATGGAAGGCCATCTCTTGATTTCCTTTGCAAAATTATTATTCCATTGAAATATATTATTGTGGACAAATCAAATTCATGGAATGTAGCTAGTAATATGAATTGGCCCCATGGCCTTGTTTTGCCTTTTATGGTTCAGCCCCAAGGGCTTTAGACATTGGGGAAAATAGCCCACACTTTATTAGTTGCTTAACGTGTCCTTCAAGCGGCCCATCAATTGAGCTCAAAATGTGAGTGAATAGGCTTTCAGATTTGTTGGCCTTGACTCCCCATGTAAAGCATCCCTTAGTATGAACTGTAGAGGAGAAAGGTGTAAGTTCACATATATGATGGCCACTCATGCATGAGCTCGAAATTAGTGGGGCAAGTAGGTACTCACATATCTACATCTGTAAAAGTCTTTGTACGTGATGAATGATTTCTTTATTTTTGCAGATCATCGGGCGCTTCTCCTACTGAAACATATATGTTAGGTGAACCACAAGTTCTAAGATCTAGTATAAATGAAGAGTCCTTGCGTACTACATCACCACACAACAATGAGTTGAATACAATACGAGGAAGTACTAGTACTACTAATTGTCAATGGGAGGCAAGTAGCTCAAGTACAAAAGCCAAGCCATTTGTTTCAACAAGGGTGGTTACTACGGCTTTACGAGATGTATATAACAGAACATTAGAGAAAGCTCGCGATCCTAGAAAAGCTACACAACTTGATAATATGAAAGCCACTCTTTTGTGTCATGGTTTTTATCCTCGAATTGTGGATGCCTATCTTCAACGTTGTTTTCTAGGTGAGAACTCTTAATGCTAGTTTAGTTTATTGTATTTGTAAGAAAATAAGTAAAAAGAACTAATACTATAGAAAATTTATTGGTCTTTTGATGGACTAACAAGAAGCTATACAATCTACTCAATTTTTGATGCGTGTCATGTGATCTTATTCTACTCATATGCAACATTAACTTCTTCACATCTTGAGGTATAGGCCAAGTTTGTATGTGGGAGTGAGTTTCAAAGATAATGTGTTGTAATGTTGAAGGTAGGTGCATCCCCGGAAACTAAGCAAAAGCTTCAGAATTTACAAGCCCATATGCGTTGTTGGCTACCGTTAGACTTGAATGACTTCAACGACAATGAAGTTGTGGTAATTTTTTGCTATCTGGTTGTATGTCATTTTTGTAAGCTCTTGACCTACTTCTTAGTATATTGATTCCAAATATACCTCATTAAAATTGCAAGTACTACGAAAGAGTGATTCTTTCTTTACAGTGAAACTATTGTCTTTCTCTAAGAACTTTGTTGATTGAAAACAATTGATGTAATCAACTTTATTAGCACAGTAATCAAAAGGACAAATTTATGGCAAGAGATAGTTGGCATATTCAATTCTCAAGAAATATAACAATTGTCTCCTTATTTTTACTCTTAGGGAATTGGTTCAAGATTCTAAATTTTGATGTTTTGTCTTTATAGAATAAGTTTCACAATATGATGACCACATATGCGGAGGAGCTGGAGCACTTGTTCAAGAATTCTATGCGATTTTGTGACGGCCTTGAACGTGAGGTGGAAAGCGTGAAGTCCACTCCAAGGGCAACTTCAAGGGCAACTTCTAGCTCTTCACAAGCCAAAAATACAAGATAAATGTGCACTTCCGCTATGGTTTTAAATCTAAGTGTCACTTTGTATGAAACGTGTCTTTAAGCTTTTTCAAGTTACATGTCTAGTGATGCTCTCTACATTGTTTGCATAATAGATCAATGGTATTGTTAAGTTCAAAGGCTGACAAGTGAATGCAATTTGGAGATTCCATATTTTGTTTTTGCAAAGAAATAAAAAGCAAGAAGTGGCTCTCTTGAGAGGACATGTTTTGTCTTTTAACCCCAAAACGTCCAAGCCTATTTTTAGCTAAAAAACCATTCAAAAAATCATTTTTCATAGATAAAAGTGAAGATAAGCTATCAAGATTTCAACAGTACAAGCTTGTAATATACTTGTTGTAGGTCATGTGGACCAGAATTTGAGTCATGAGACCTCATAGATTGGGAGTTCGTATCATATTAGTCTTTTAACCTAACTACAAAATTTCATCATTTTACTTTAGTGTGGAAATTCTACCAACAAACCACATGCAATAGAAAATTCACCAAATAGGAAGTTGTTTACCTTCATCTCCATTACACCCTCGCACCAAAAAAAAATCATCAAAAAAAAATTATTAACTCTTTGAGTAGCCTTGCAACGGTGAAAAGTGCCAAAACATTTACAAACGAAAAATAGTCGAAAACTAGACCTATGCAGTCAAACGTAAGTATGCCTTACACTCAAAACATCTTCGATCTAATCAAAATTTCTACCGCTAATACTAGACTCTAAATGGATTATATCCCAAAAAATATAGTTGAAATCCAACAGTGGATGAAGGAGATATAGCTCTTAAAACATCATCCCTCTTGTTACTTTTTTCATTGTAGGAATACCATTACAAAAGTAATACCAAAAGTATTTGGATTAAAAGTCTTCCAACTACAAAGTTGTCATATATTATCTTAAGATCATAGTATTGCACAAATAATTCATGAAAAACTATTTTGTATTCCACATAATTGGCTTACAATGGTAACACATGCCATTAATTCATACTTCATTGCAATTTTTATCGCACAAACTAGACTTTCTTTAGGACATAAACCAAGTGATTTCATCAAAAATGTGTTTGGATGAAGAAGCTACGGCCCTTCAAAGTTTCTTGTCCTTCATTCAAAATGTAGAAAAACAACATTGGAGACGTTTAGGGGTTAAGGGTCAATTGGTCAATATCTTGGTCCTTTAGATTACTTGAAACCACTACAAATATGACTTTTGGAAGATTTATACAATTGGAAATTACTACATTATATTGATTATTAGCCAAAAGATATTGAAGCAACTAGACTATTTACTAAAATCCAATGTTGGTTTAAATGAAGTGAATGTATATTTGAGATCATAAATAAGAACAAAAACCTTCAAGAGTTGATCGTATTTGGGCAAGGGTGATTTATAACTTTTAGGTGCAAGAGTGCCTTGAGGTGCTTATAATACGTGGTACCAATGAATCAATCGTAGAGATGGATATCAATAAGACAATGAATGCGTATTTTGGGTGTCATCAATTGAGTAATATTAAAGCATATAATTATTGATAGTACAACCCATTTGTATTCTAAAACAAAGTCATTGGAAAGCCCAAAAGTGTTGCCTTATAGATGATTGAGAGGCTTTTGAATTGAAAGGAGGCCTTTGAAGTCGATGGAAATAGTTTCATTAACAAGTGGATATGAATGACTTCATTGCAATAATTTATTAAATAAAAAAATTAATTTTGTGCAAAACTACATCACTAAATTTGTTCATTGACGAAGTTGTGAATGCAAATGTGTGTCTGTTTTATATTAAGTTACTCAAAAACTTGTTTTTCACACAAACAATTTTGTATACAAATTCATGAAATATAGTGTGAAAATTTTCTTTTCAACATTCCAAGGCAAGAAATATACCTCGAGGATCTCAATTCCAATACCATATATTCTCATATGAATGATGTGGCTATGATAGTAGGTCCATGGTCAAACTTCATAGAGATTTTAGAAGGTGATGTTAATTTTCTATATTTTAATTGAAAATTAAAGTTTTTTTTCAGAAAAAATTTATATAAATGAAGGTCGTCTAAATATCATGATATCTATTTGTTGGGATGCCAAACGCAACCTTAGTGTAAAGATTTTTGAGAAGGTGCATTCACAAAAGCACTTTTCACCACAATATCATAAACACATTATTTTTTTCAATCTTATTTTATGTATTTCTTACACTCTTCAAAATCTACTACCATTTTTTTAGCTCAAAATTAATTTGTGGTTCTAGAAGCCATTTCCAAAAGGAAGTCTCTTTAAAAATACAATTGTTTGTAACCCAGGAACTTTTTTCAAAGGTTTACAATACTTTTGGTGAAAAAATAAAAAATAAATAAAAAATAAAATAATGAATACAAATCAACAAAAAAAATTCATACATCATGGTAACAATCTCCACAAACACATGAAGAACATCTACTTCTATAATAAAATACTGTATTGTGATCCTTCCTACCCACCAACCTACCAACCTACAAACTTACCAACCTACCTACCTACCTTCTTTTATGTTTTTTGGATTACGTAAAAAATAAAATAAATAAATTTTAAAAAAAAACAAAAAAACACGGACATATATAAAACTAATAATCATATTATGAGGAAATGGTAGACACATGATAATTTTATAAGAGTACCATATAAAGGGCTTTCCCGTGGAGACTAAGGGTACATTACTAGTATAGTATGGTATGTATGCTTAGCCACTTTTAACCCTTAAAGGTCTGAGAGTGTCGTGGCGACCAGTAGAATACGGTGTATTTTGGTTGTATTTGGAGTGAATGCACACCTTTAATGAGTTTGAGTTCAAAGAAGAAGTTGACATTTGAATTAATGCCGTTCTAGTGAGCTATTACGATTCCAGTTTAGAGTTTCTTGTTGATAGCAAATCCTAATTATACGACAACGTACATACTATCCCCAGGGGACTTTTAAGGGTTAAGGTATACTAACCTCACCATGAATTTCCAGACCTAATTTCTGAGCAAACCTAACAGAACGTCCTACCTCACCCACCGTTGACAACCCAAACTCCACTCACGTGCAATCGAAGTTAGACACTCATGATCAATCATAACTTAAAAAATTGTCAAACACACACCAGAATTAGATTAGTCAAACTCACACCAAAATACATATTTACAAAAAAGAAAGATGTAATTACGTACTGTAAGTACCCAGCAATTAAGTCCACTCTCAGCTGGTGGGATGAGGCACAGATTAGCTCAGATACATGAACCATCAATACCTTAAGTTGTTCATCTAACGCACCCACCTCCATCTTGAATGCGCCCACAGCAGTTTCAAAACTCTCATTACGTTGCGACTGCTGCTCATCAATAACTTGGTGCGCCGTCACGGCTCTCATGCATTCCATTCTCCAGGCCCTCATGCATTGCATTCTCATCTGATCCAAAGTTGCAGTGATCGGTCGGTGATGGCAGAGGAGTGACCGAGTGTGCTTGTGGAGGTGTCGTGGAGCGCTTTCGGAATCCTGCATACGTTAAGGTACTTGTGATTAGCTTCGTTGGGTTGTGAGCGCCCCCGCCGACGCTTGTTCCGATCGGAAGCTCTCATGGCGTTGATGGGAGAGGTCACTGATCGATGCTAGTGAGGAGCTCGATCAGTGGAGGTGTTGTGGAGCGCTTACAGAGTTAGCTCCGTTTGGTGGTGGGAGCGCTCGTCGTACACATTGCATTCTCCAGGCGCTCATGATTGTAGTACATTTTGCTGGCACTCGATCATCTGATCCAAAGTTGCAGTGTTCGATTGCAAGGCCTTATGGCGGTGATGGAAGGGGCCACTGATTGATGCTTGTGGCTTCGGTCGGAGGAGTGCTGTGAAGGGGAGTGCCAGGATGATGAGCAGTCATGATATAAGTGGGGCGAGATACTACGGCGAGAATGGGTTGGCGAGAGCGGACAGGAATGGGTACGTGCTGTATCCTGGGCAGCCGCAGCCGCCGCCATTGACGCGGCCTCCGGTGAAGCGAAGTGGGATGGTGGTGGAGAAGAAGGCTGTACGAGCTGAGGATTGTGTGGAGCGCGACAACTGTGCGCGCTTGACGTGGGCGGACTTGCGTGTGACCGTCCGGAATGCGAAGAGTGAGCACCAGACTGTGCTTCATGGCGTGTCTGGGTATGCGGAGCCTGGGGAGATGCTGGCTATCATGGGTCCCTCTGGCTCTGGGAAGTCCACTCTCCTCGATTCCCTTGCAGGTGCCAATCTCCTCACATTTGCCATTCAACATCTCATTCCTCCCTGCACTTAAGCCAATATCACACATGAGCCATTTTGGCATGTAGTCAACTTTACTTGGTTGTGCTTGTAAGTGCAAAATCTCAACCTTCCTTTCTCTCTCTTCTGCCATAAGCTACATTATCTGTAGTAGTTACCTTCCTTCGCTATCTATACTACTCTTGATCCCACCATCTTCTCCCTTTTCCTGTCCAAAGTCCACCCTCCGATTAAAAGCTGCGGTCGAAACTGAGGTGTAATTATTAACTGTGACAATGAATGCATGTAGGGAGGTTGGCGCCCAATGCAACTCTGAAAGGCGAAATCCTCGTGAACGGGAAGAAGCGGCGCCTTTCCTACGGCATGGCTGTAAGCAATCACCTTGCGCTTGACCATGACATTGTCCATATTCGATAAAATGCACGAGATCGGAATCTACGACTGAATTTCAGTACTTGATTGAGAAGCTCGAGTTTCTCGAGACTAAGATTTTGCAACGCCTGCTGAAGATTTTGCTAACTTTGAGACGTGGGTTGGGCACTGAGCAGGCGTATGTGACACAATCGGACGACTTGATCGGGACGCTGACAGTACGCGAGACGATCCACTACTCAGCGCACTTGCGGCTAGACAACAACATCACACAAGCGGAGAAGAAAGTGATCGTGGAGAGCACGATACTGGAGATGGGGCTTCAGGATTGCGCGGACACGCCCATCGGGAACTGGCACATTCGGGGACTGAGTGGCGGGGAGAAGCGGCGCGTGAGCATCGCGCTGGAGATTCTAACGCGCCCTCGCATGCTGTTTCTCGATGAACCCACCAGCGGCCTTGACAGCGCCTCGGCTTACTTCGTCATCACCACTTTGAAGAATCTGTCCCGCGATGGTCGAACCGTCATCGCGTCCATCCACCAGCCCAGCAGCGAAGTCTTCGACTTGTTCGAGAATCTGTTCCTGCTCTCTTGCGGCCAAACCATCTTCTTCGGCGCCGCCGCTTCCGCACTCGATGTATGCACATTCCGTTTTAGTCTCATATTGGTTGATAATTCCCTCAGTGGAGCTTGATCATTAATGTTGTTGACGATTGGATTTTTGCAGCATTTTGCGGCGTCTGGGTTTCCGTGCCCGCATCTTCGAAACCCGTCCGACCATTTTCTCCGCACGGTGAACGCAGATTTCGATAAAGTGAAGACGAGAATCAAAGGCTCATTCAAACACAGGGTGCGTGACATACTGCGACCCTCTTAATTTTTGTAGGATTCTCCGTCTGCGGTACTGAAAACCGAGTTCTTCGCAGGATCTGGAAGCACGGAGCCAGGAACTTCTCACTTCCATGACGGCCAACCAGGCTGTGAGAGTATTGACGGAATCGTACTTGAACTCGGAGTATTACGGCATGGCGCTCTCAAGAATGCACGAGATTAATCACATTGTAAGTCAATGATCTTGCATTAATCCATCCTCTCCAGTAGCATTCACACATGGAAGTTGTGCACACGACATGAATTTGTGATCCTGATTGCGGCTCCATGCAGCAAGGTACGCTTCTGGAGCATGGGGGCAGTCAAGCAGGTTTCATTCGGCAATGCGTCACGCTAACACGACGATCATATGTGAATATGTCGAGAGACATGGGTTACTACTGGCTCCGTCTCGTAATCTATGTCATGCTCACGGTTTGCATTGGAAGCATCTACTTCAATGTCGGAAACGAGTATTCCGCCATCATGGTGAATGACCATAGCCCCCCTTCCTTGAACTCAACCACAGATCCTTTCCATGTCCCATTTTGCATGTAGGAATTCGAAGTAGTGCAAGTAATCGTGCTTTTTTCATGCCAATTCTCAATCATTCACTCTAGCCTACAATATTCTGCAGAATCATGAGTGGTTTCTATTCTCTTAGTCACTTTTTACTCTACATTCACCATCTCCCTTCTTTCGACCTGTGTGATTCTGCCTTTTTTTTGTACCGAATTGAGGTTACACGATCTTTTCGTTGTTTGAAAATAGGCTTCTTACGCTGATTGTTGCTTGCTTGCAGGGGAGAGCAGGATGCATTTCGTATTGTGCGGGATTCTTGACGTTCATGTCGATCGGCGGGTTCCCATCGTTTGTAGAGGACATGAAGGTACTCTCGATCGATCGAGCTTCGAGCAAGTTTTCGTGATGAGATTCTCCCGGGCGGGGCTAATTAAGCTGGTACGTGGTGGTGCGTGATCCGCAGGTGTTCAGTCGAGAGAGGTTGAACGGGCACTACGGCGTGGCAGCGTTCGTGATAGGAAACTCCCTCTCATCACTCCCGTTCTTGTTCCTGATCTCCGTGGTGTCCGGCGTGATCTGTTACTTCATGGTGCAACTGCATCCGGGGTGGGACCATTTCGTCTACTTCGTGCTCATGTTGTTCGCATGCGTCGCGTGCGTGGAGAGCTTGATGATGGCGGTGGCTAGCGTTGTCCCCAACTTCCTCATGGGCATCATCACTGGCGCCGGCATCCAGGTTACTTATCGCTCGATCATCCTCCTCGCTCCAGTCTCAACATTGTCCATTCCAACGCCGGTTATGACTGACTTTATCCGTGAATCTTTTGCAGGGCATTTTCATGCTGGTTGCGGGATTCTTCCGATTGCCGAACGATTTGCCAAAATACTTCTGGCGTTACCCGATGTCGTATATTGGCTTTCATATGTACGCCTTACAGGTAATCAATCTTACGAAGAATAAAACCTTCGAGCATAAAAATATCATATCCCGCGTGGATTACTATTAATTAGACGAGGAAAGGGTGTAAGGGTGAAAGGGCTCTCCATCTCTGTGCTATATTTGATCCTTGGTATTGGGGTTGGGTGACAGGGAATGTACCAGAACGACTTCCTGGGATTAACGTTCAGCAACTTCGTGTTAAACGGAGTTTCCACGGGGCCACCAATAAGCGGCAGATACATAGTCGAAAAAGTCTACCAGATCGACACACGGCGTTCCAAGTGGGAGGATCTAGCCGTAGTATTCGGCATGGTGATCGGGTACCGCATCATCTTCTTCACCATGATCAAATTCTCGGAGCATTACGGACCCAAGCTGCGGTCCCGGTTCATCAACCCCCTCGTGGCCTACTTCACGTCTCGCACCCCGGCAATCAGTAATACAATTCAGCCGCTTTCGATCAACCCCTCGCCTGCTCATGGGGATACTGTGCCGCTTAGGTACCAGCAGCACTCCGAGTTCCGCACCACCAGCTCTTACACTGCCAGTTAGCATTCTTCTGCCATGATTGCTTCATTCTTTAGTTAGTGCCGGCATCGTCAGATGCAGGAATTTTTGGGCCATCCAGAACCTTGTAATTTTATTTCGTATTATTTTGTTGCTATCTGTGAATGCAACTAAGTCAATGTTCAGTAACTGCAATTTTGCGAGCTCATGGTGAGCTCGCCAAATAACAAATAGCTTCTTAAGACCATGAAGGCTCTCGCGATCGAAGTGTCTGTAGCCTACAAATTTTGCGTTCGCTTCATTTCTTTCACTTGATTCGTGTTCCATCTTTGCATCTAGATTATTATATATGTGCTGCTATTTCAGATGCAACGAAACGCAGTGATCAGTATCTGCGGTCAAAGAGCTGGTTGAGATTTTGATACTCAAAAAACAAGTTGACAAAAGCGGTAGGTTTTCTCATATTGAGAGGTAGAACAAACAAGAGAATAACCTGTTCATTCATTATGATTGAGAAAGGTGGGGGCACTTAACTCCTAAAAATCCAGGAAAACCGATTCGGTTTCTTGAGATTTCGGGTAGCTCATTTTGAGAAGATAAATTGATATTTTTGCCTAAGATTTTTACTGGGTGCTCCCCATAGTGTAATGTGTATGTGGTAAAATTTACAAAGCCAAATTTTAATTTTAAAACCATTATATAGAAATTTTAGGTTTCAAGTCCAAAACATGCAGTTTAAAATTAGCTTTTGTTAAGTTTTTTTTTTTGAAAATATGTTTATCACCATAATTATTAGTCAAATTCCAAAGTTTCCGAAGTCAAAAAGTTTACCAATTTTACAAGGGCAGCTTCCAAAACTTTCAAAATAATCTTCACAATTTCTAGTAATTTTACAATTTTTTCTTTCAAAAAATGCCGGGATTTGAAATTTTGGATTTTTTCCAAGATTTTTTTTTTTTTTTTTTTTTTTTTTTTTTTTTTTTTCCAAAATTCACATAATCATAAATGCACCTACTCACCGTCCAAATTTTTCTTGAACTTAATACATCATATGTGGTGCTTGTTTTACTAAATTGTTGTTTTTAGACCTTCTTTCATAAAATAATGTACATCAAGGTTGTCATATCGGGCGTGTTGAGGCAATCGGGCGGACAAAACGGACGTACGAGTTGTCCCGGACGGACGGGCGTGCCCGCCCACCTTGTTTGAAGGGGGCGTGTAATTTTTTCATGGGTAAGAGACTTTGCAGTAAAAAGCCACGTAGGATGTGACGTGTAAGTCCATCGTGGCGTCGGGGCGGGTGAAATCGTGCCATGGCGAGTGAACTTTTGTTAGGGCGAGTGAACTTTTGAGAGGCGGGTGAACTTTTTGAGGCGGGTTACATTGGTGGCGGGGCGGGAGGGGGGCGGGGGGGGGGGGGGGGGGCGGGGGGGGGGGGGGGGGGGGGGGGGGGGGTAAAGGGGGGGTAAGGGGGGTTAGGGGGGTAAGGGGGTAAGGTGGGTTAAGGGGAGGGGTAAGGGGGGGAGTAAGGGGGTTGATGCGTTTTCATTTATTTTTTTAAAATTTTTCTTGAATTTTTCTTTCGAGAATTTTTTAAATAGAAATATCGTAGTATTTACAAATTGATTCATGCATAGCTTGAGTGGTATTAGGCAAGGTATGCATATGAGCGGTTGGAAGAGTGAGGAGGGGTGGGAATAAGTAAATATGTGCACCCAAATCAAAACAATGTAATTAAATATGTCATAGGACTAAGTACACATGCATCGAATAAGAGAAATTGCCTTATTTTTCATACATAAGGCGAATGTAATGTAGTAAAAGTAGAAAGCATGAATAATAATATGATATAATATAATTCATAGTGAATAACGATACAACGTAGATATAAGGAAATTATATATATTCTCACAACACATAATCTGAACTTCTCTATTTTTTTTTTCTTTTTCAATAAACTTATGCACTATAATAGACTAATAATAGTGTCTAATAAAGGACTACAATAATGATGAGAAGTTCTAAAATACCCAAATAGATAATATAAGTCCGTTCTACTTATTAAAACGATTTGATCGCCGCACCCTTTCAGTGGATGTACCCTCCATGTTGGGATCTCGGATAAGGTCTTGGAAAACAACGTCATCATCATCGGCGCGCCTCATCGCATTGTGGGTCACCATCATCATCGTCGTCGTCGTCGTTGTGGGGGCGGGGAGGGGGGGGGGGGTGGGGGGGGAGGGGGTAGAGGGAGGGATAGGGGGGTAGGGGGTAGGGGAAGGGGGGGTAGGGGGATGGATAGGTTATAGGGGGGTAGGGGGAGGGATAGAGGGGGGGGGTAGAGGGAGGGATAGGGGGAGGGTAGAAGGGGGTAGAGGGAGGGATAAGGGGGTAGGGGGTAGGGGAAAGGGGGGGGGTAGGGGGATGGATAGGTTATAGGGGGTAGGGGGAGGGATAGGGGGGGTAGAGGGAGGGATAGGGGGGTAGAGGGAGGGATAGGGGGGTAGTAGAGGGAGGGATAGGGGGGTAGAGAGGGAGGGATAGGGAGGGGTAGAGGGAGGGATAAGGGGGGGAGAGGAGGGATAATGGGGGGGGGGGGGGGGGGGGAAGGGGGGGAAGGGGAGGGGGAAGGGGGTGGGAGGTGGGAGGTGGGATAGGAGAGGGAGTAAGGACACGTCTTTGCGTTTTTAAATGTTGTTTAAATTTTTTAAATTTTTTAAATAAAATGTTATTTGAAGAAGAATGAATTAAACATAATACCACCCACCAGTACATTCTTTAGTCCTAATATAAATTGTGATCGTAAAATCAAATATATGATTAAACCATTAAGATGATAAATTTATTTGTAATATAGTATTGGGAAGAAGAATGAAATAAACATAATACCACCCACTAGTACATTCTTTAGTCCTAATATAAATTGTGAACGTAAAATCAAATATATGATTAAACCATTAGGATGATAAATTTATTTGTAATATAGCATTGAGGAGAAGAATGAATTAAACATAATACCACCCACCAGTACATTCTTTAGTCCTAATATAAATTGTGATCGTAAAATCAAATATATGATTAAACCATTAGGATGATAAATTTATTTGTAATATAGTATTGGGAAGAAGAATGAAATAAACATAATACCACCCACTAGTACATTCTTTAGTCCTAATATAAATTGTGATCGTAAAATCAAATATATGATTAAACCATTAGGATGATAAATTTATTTGTAATATAGTATTGGGAAGAAGAATGAAATAAACATAATACCACCCACCAGTACATTCTTTAGTCCTAATATAAATTGTGATCGTAAAATCAAATATATGATTAAACCATTAGGATGATAAATTTATTTGTAATATAGCATTGGGAAGAAGAATGAATTAAACATAATAGAAGGTGGGATTGGAGAAAAATAGCACACATTTTAAGAATATCATTTTTTTTGGGACGTGGTAGCTCGACTTTGAAATAGAGGGGGGAATTGGTTTGTAGTGGGGCAATCTTGAATAAGAGAGGAAATACGGAAACTTCATTTCTCTCTTTCCTTGGATCCCCCCTTGGCTCCTTCTTCCACCTACCGGGTATTTTTAAAGTAATGAAGTCCAAACATTCCTCACTAAAGCCCGGATTTGGACTTTCCCGGATATAGTGGGGGGAATGTTTGACTTTTCTACGATTGTATTGAGTATGCCTTCCCTTCCCTCCTCTTCTTTCCCCTCACCCCCCTCATCCTCACCCCCCCCTCCCCGCATCCTCACCCCCCCCTCACCCCACCACCCCCCCTTCACCCCACCCCCTCACCCCCCCCCTCACCCCACACCCCCTCATCCTCACCCCCTCACACTCACTCCCTCATTCCCCCTTACCATCTCGCCCCTACCCCCCTCGGTACCCGCCCTACCCCCATGGTACCCGCCCTACCCCCATGGTACCCGCACCTCCCCGTAATCCGCCCCTCCCCCGTAACTCGCCTCCTCTCTCACCCACCCCACGTAGTTTTGAAAAAAATTTGCCTTCTCCCCTCTCCCCCTCCCTCCCCCCCCCCCCCCCCCCCCCGCCCGCCCCCCCTCCCCGCCCCCCCCCCCCCGCCCGCCCCCCTCCCGCCCCTGCCCCCTCCCGCCCCTAACCCCTTTCACCCGCCATGTCCTCGACCTACGTGGCGCATACGTGGCGCATACGTGGCGGCCAAGTGGCTTGGTTTTTACCCAAACCCTTGCCACGTCCTCGTTTTTTTACCTAAATTAAAGTCAACAGAGGTTTGACCGTATCGGGCGAGCGAGAGCTCTATCGGACGGACAAGGCGGACGGATGGGGCGGGCGGGGTGCCCGCCCGGTATGACAACCTTGATGTACATTAAGGTCAAAAAGTCGAATGAGTTTCTAAAATTTGCATGAGTGTACCCAACTTGATTACCTACATGGAAAAAAATGAGGGAAAAATGTTTGGATAACAATCATCAAGTTGCCCTTGGCACCAGAAGGGGAAGTGGAGAAGTGCATAGCCTCGGGAATGGACGACAATATCAGCAAACCGGTGACGAAAAGCATTCTGCAGCGGGCGTTGGAGAAGTGGGTTGGGAAAGAGTCCAGATGGGTGTGAGTGAGCCACTTGTTATGTACATACACTAGTGGGACCCGTGCCGTTGAGCACGTTCAACTTGGATTGCCTAAAACTATAAAACATTCATAAACTTCAGATAAGTCAAAATGGGTATTGACCATTGGAATCCCTTTACTCTTTGTAAAAGGGTATTATAACGTAAAAGGGTATTAATATCCCTTCAAGTCTCCATGACGGATTCCAGCGCGGAACCGTCGTGTGAGACAAAGCCTCCTGTATTGTAATATAGATAGCAGCATTCGAGGGACGAGGGAAACAAAAAAAACGAGTTCCCCTACCCCCTGCCATTTGACAGAGTTAAATTTGGACCAAGTTTGAAAGAGCATCGAGCTATCGATTCTCCAAGTCAACAATCGTCTTGCAGTGAACTACCAATTCCTTGGGCTCCACAGTCCTCGCTTAGTTGTGGCATCATTCCTCGCTTGTATTTATAAAGTTCACTTTTTCTGACAATCAATGAATCCTTCTCACATGTGAAGTTGGTGAATTTTGGTGCGATGCTGCTCCATTGACGGGGATACTGATTTGTTTGGGCGCGTTCTCTACTTGCGTTCATCATCTTTATGTGGAGTGTGTACACTTGGTCGGTGAGAATTTTCGTTTCTTGACTGTCTTGGAGAGTGATTTCTTACTTCCAAATGGATATTGCTATTTGAGTTATTCCTAATATCACATGGATGATAATCACGAAACCTGACTGATATCCGCATATAGCTGTTGCTACACAATCAATCGTACCATACAATTATCCATACCTGCTCCTCGAAAGGGAGATTGTTTCCCCTCACTAAGAAGCAACTTCCAAAATTGCAGCTTCTGAAAAACGGTGACCCATTTCAATCATCAAGAAGCTGCTGACCGGAACGACGTCCATACATGTCGGTATGGTAACGATCTTACACAAAACGCACCATTCAGTCACTTAACGCAAACAGACTCAGAATGCAGATGATGGTAAAGAGTCTGGAATGTGTTTCAATCCTCATACCCTCTGAACAACGACCACTCTCTCGATAAGAATCCCAATGAACGGTCTCATGATCCTTGAGGCAGAAACTTTGCATGTAATTGCAAAGGGTGGTGAGATACTTTCATTCGGATTCTAAGTTCGTTGTGAGGAGTGTTTCTTGGGTACCAGGTGAAGTCACTGTATAGTCTTTCTGCTCCATATCGACTACCCGACTGTTGCCATTGAGTTGTGCGGTACGCTTCTCTGGCTTCGACCCTTGGTTTTTTAATGGTCGCATCGTATATGGTGTATGCGATGTCGTATTTGTAGACGTGCGTTCTCGTATCGAGCATCGATCGAGTACTATATACAGGTAGGAACGCGAACGGGACCGTGAAGAGCACATCGCCTTTCACGAGTTCCAGAGCGTTGGGTATCGATAAGAAACTAATCCGTAACGTCCGCTCCAGTCCGCGAGCATGTCCCCGTAGTAGAAATGGGATTAGCGGATTTGTAGTCTCTTTTGATGATGATTGCTAATGACTCTTGTGATGAGTATCAGTTCTCAATGTGACAAGGAGAGGGTGTTCTCCACGTCTGAAAATGGTTTGTCGCATGTTGGCAGTGTCACCGTGACGGTATTACCGGTCGCGTTGAAGTGCGCCTGCTGCACGCGACAAGTTCTTGTTTGAAGGGCTGCCGTCTGAAACTCATTTCTAGCCCTGGGGAGCGACGTTTCTAGTGTACCGAGCCTTAGTTTGGTACTCATTTGCGCCGAAGTTTACTTCATTGACGAGTCGGGTGTTGCATATTCAGGTTAGATACGTCCTCAATCATATGCTATTGTATGCGTATTTGGGCATTGCTTTTGCGATGCTTTGTTTTGAAAGTTTTCGGCATGGAGCAGATTATGTAGTAAAAGTAACAGCTTGTGGGTGTTGGGGTAACCTTAAAGCCCATGGTGTAGCTAAATTACCCAACATGTACAGAGAGGAGAGTCCTTGTCTGAGGTGGAGCATCTGTAAGAGGTAGAGTCTAGTTCTGGAAAGAAGGAAGAGACACAGTTCGTTGTAGCCGAGAGTAGAGGATTCCGTAGACAGTGCCTTGTGTTTAAATGTGCGTCCAAGCTCCGGTGCAGAGCTTGGTGTGCTGAATACCTACTGAAACATTAACATCACTTTTGCAGCCACTGGATAGTTGAGAGATCATCGCCCTTTACGACTTCTTGAGCGATCAGACTGAATCGACCACTCGTTTTGGGAGGTGAGTCTTTGTATTGAGGAGTCAGGAGTACTGTATAGGGTCGAGAGAGTCGTGGAGGTTCTAGATGCATTCTGTCCGGTGTGTCGAAGGACCGGCACAAAGGAACAGCTTGTGGATTTTGGTGTTTCCGTCGAGCCCGTGGTGTACATGTAGCTAGAATACCCAACATGTACAGAGGAGAGTTCTTGATGTGAAGCACCTTTCAGTGGTAGCTTCGTAGTGTTGGAAGAAGTGAGAGACATGTGCACTTCGCTGTAGCCGAGTGTACAGGATGCTGTAGAGGATGCCATGTTTTGAATATGCGTGCAAGGTCCGATGCTAGAGCATCATGTGCTGAGAACAATAAATTGGCAGGCACTGAATAGTAGAGCGATTATTGCTCTGTACTAATTTCAGAGCGACCTGAAACAATCGAAATCGAACACCCGGTTTCCAGAAGTGAGTCTTTGTAGTGAGGAGTCAGGAGAACTATGTCGGGATGTAAGTCTCGTGGTTGTTTTGGATGCATGCTGTCTGGTGTGTCCATGTACCAAGTCTCTCGTGAGCTTCGGTGCATCTTTTTCTTCGCTTGAGGCCGAGGCCTGTATGCTCAGATTTTGTCTGCGCACACATTAGGCTTGACATTTAGCTTCCCCCGATTGTTTTGGCTGCTTTCTCGCACACAATGCTGGCTTGAGTGCTTCCGGTTTTCCCTCCAGGGGAGGGTACGTTACCAACACTACAAGAAAAGGGGGGGTTTTGTGATGTGAAGCACATGGCAAATCTAGTGCAAACTTGCAATGTACGAATTGAAGGTTTGCCATGTGCTCACATGACTAGCACATGGCAAATGTTTGCCATGTGCTAGGTAAACCATGTGGAATCACCTAGGTAAGATAATGAAGTGAAAAATGTAAGTTTAAAAAGTGCTTGCCATGTGTCGAAGTATCATGAGTTTCCAGTTTAATAAATTTTTCTCACACACAATGTACTTAACACAAAGATTTTTGAAATCTACTCATGATATAGATTATGGAAAAGTAGTTTATTCAATGGAAAATGTACATTTATGTACATTTGTGTACATCATGTGTAAAATATACATTTGTCTATCTAAACCTAAAAATGTCTGCATTTGCTATATTTGCTGCAGTCACTTGCAAACCAGCAGCTGCTCCAGAATCTGAATTCATAAAACACAATGATCAACCCATAGTTTACTCAACAGAGCAATCCGTTGATATCAAGCTTGCAGGTAAATTTAATCATGTAAAGTCAAGCTGTTAAAACCATCGCCTTCTGTGAGAACCCCGTGCTCTCTTGTGGCCATGATGTAATCGAAGATTATTATTCCCTATATATTCAAGAGCACCACCAAGCAATCCGTATTCAGTGTCGAGCTTTCGAGTTGATCAAATCAGCAACTTCAACTCTCACCTTGTGTACCAAAATGAGGTGGAATATGAAAAGCTGACATAACGGAATAGATGCCAGCATTTGACGTAAACACCTGCAAAACTCCCAAATACACATTTATATATAAGCAGGCTAAGAGTACGATACTTTAAATAGGTTAAATTTGCGCTAGTCAAAAGATAGAATTGTTAACCTGTAAGAAATTGGTATGCATGTTGAGAAGTTAAGACCGGTAAAGAAACACCATCTCGTCCACAGTGCTACCAACATTTTTGTTCTTTTCCTGCTCGAAGACGCTCATAGTATAAAACAAGATGTTCTGAGAAATATAGCAGGGAAAAACCAGGGAGAAATATAGAATAGTTAGATTGCTCTAGATTATGAGCTTGAACTTGATCCCAATCTCGTAACGAAGAGAGTACATCTCAGTAGACAATTGAAACATACTATACTCAATCAAAACAAGTTGACAACTCTCTGATAATTTTAATCAGATATAAAGTACCTTTGTAAATAAATCTCATCGAAGACTTCACAGTAGTGTGTACACACCGAAACCTGTGTCAAGAGAGAGAGATAGAGGATGGGTTTTCCAATGTTATTGAAGCTTCCTTACTGAGAATGAGTTCTAGGATGTCAAAAGGCAGGTTTACCTTGGGCGAGATTTTATGACCACCAGCTAGTTGGTGCAAGGTTGCAAAGGAGGCCCACACCGTCTATGAACAACAAAAATGGGGATTACTTCAAGCTATTTGATTCTATGGTTTAGTATTCCATTACAATCTTACAAGCTGATCAAATGTGAAATTATGCTAGAACAAATATGAATGCTATGAATACTCTGATTAACAGTTTACGTACTTGGGAAAAAGTGCCATTGCAGAATTTGTCAATGATACACAGGGTCCAAAAGCTATCACTCCTACATGTCAAGTACAGCTGTAGTGATCAACTCATCCAACATGTTCCAAATACATGCCTTCCGTATATTTTCACTCAGTATAATGACATCTTCTTAAGGGATCTTACCGCAACATGAAGGTTGTTTAATGGAGATCAATCATGAATGCAGATTGTTGAACAGCGATGGTCTCTTTGCTAGAGACTCTTGTGAAGATTCTGCAAAATTCAAGCAACTGAGCATCCTAAAACAATGCTCATCAATGATGTGTCCCTTGTCCCTACATCCTCCTAAGCGCGACCGGTCCACTCCTACACCGAGACCAGGTAAAGCTCAATATACTCCATGTGACCAGCAATTCAGATTGTGTTAACGGGGAAAACGGGGAAAACCAAGTGCATGAATTTTGACATGAGCAACTGTCAGTAAGGCCAATTACTACCGACTCTGCCGGGGCGAAGCTTCCTATGTGTGCCAGGAACACAATAAGAGCAACCTGAAGACGAAGACAAGATTTCAGTGTACCCGTTCTATAAGAATTGCGATATACGTTAAGGTGCCGCTTAAATCTCATGCAAAGATCCAAGCCGAATCTCACATGGACTGGAACAACTACACATCCTCTAAGACAGAGCAGGGCTTCTAAAGCATGGGAGTAACTTGAAGAGCTATTCTCTTTAGATATTAACCTACTTTGCATGAATGCTTTTATCCGAGTAGTTTGTCATGTTAATAACACATCTTGCTCAACGGGTATCACCTTCGATAGCTAGCTGCTTTAGGTACTCACTACTCAACAATCTGACTTTTGAGTAGCCAATCACAATATACTACAAATTTATACGATGCACATATCAATGGAAATTGCTGGTACAAATTAAGATTGAGGCCCCAAGCATGTTCAGCAGATATGAAGAACGCAAAACATTGCTTACCACTAACTCGTTGATTTTGGTGTTATTTGGTACAAACGTGTTGACAGTACACTCCTGGAGTGGATGCCTGCACCTTAAGTATTTTCGTTAATAGAGGCGCAGGGGCTGCTCTCAACGCACTCTTGTGGCCCAAATTCAATTGAAAAGTTGGTAAGAGAGATTTGTTACATACCTTCGGGCTTTTATCACGACGACGTTGTCCTCCGAAAATTAAGGTCACATGTACTTCTGGTCACAATGCTTATTGCAATCAGGCTTTTTCAGAACAGGCAAAAATATCAGATCCCTATAATTGATCAACTGCAAATACAATAAAGGGCTTATACAACGATTGATGACTTACAGACAAGGTAGTATGTTGCCAGCGTGCTGCACAAGCTCGAAGGATGGCAATCGAGCCCAAACCCTAAAATTTCAAATTTTATAAACAAGATGATTGAGGGGGCAATGCATGTACCTCCGATGAAAGCTCGGATTCTTTTGTGGAAGATGGGGAGAATCGATGACTTCTCCCAGACGGAGGATGATTTGTGGCGAAGCGGAAGAAGGAAAAGGGTCCGCAGCTTGCCGAGAGAAGCCATCATAGTCAATCAGCACCGAACTCATAATGCGGTCCTCCAGGCTGCTGCGGCAGCTGCGATGAAGATTGCATCCATTAGGCACCTCCACTACGACCCCCGTCTGCCCACCGCAACGGAGCAGTGCGAAGCTACAAGTGCCCTCCTGCGCTCGGTCCTGCGCTCGTTGTTTCATCGATGAGACTTTTGGATAGATGTTACTTCTTTGTCATCACGTTTGATCAGACTACTTGCCATTCACCAAGTACATCCATGCCACGTCGGCCAGCTCTGTACGCACGCCTTCCTCCAGCACGCTTCCTTTGCAAATAATTATCGGGAGGTAGATTCAGAAGTTACCGACTCCGCCCCTCTTCCTTACTCGACATTTAGCGATGTGACCACATCACAAAACCCCCCCTTTTCTTGTAGTGCAACCCTACCAGTTTTTTGTAGCGTTTTCGGATGGGGTGTTTGAAATCGTTGGTGTGGCTTTGTCGCTGCGTTCCTTCTGTTATAAGTGCATGTTCGAGGAGGAAATTGTAGTTGCAACTTTGTAGAGAATATTGAGTCAATGGCCTATAGTGGTCTATTATGGTAATATCAATGCCCATCGATTATTGCAGACAGAAACAGAAATGAGAAAGTGAAGCTCGCTTCTTTCCTTTCACGAGGTCCAGAGCGTTGGGTATCGACAAGGAAACTTATCCGTAACGTCCAATCGAGTCCAGAGCATGTCTCCGCAGTGAGGGGTTACTAAAACCAGGAATAATGGCATCGTAGTACCCTTTTGATGATGCTGAATTCTCCTCATAAACTCTGTGATCTCTCTCGTGACGAAAACAAGGTGTTCTTCACTTCTGAATATCATTCGCTGGTTCCTGACAGTGTTACCTTGAGTTGCGCCGGTCGGTATCAGCGGTGGCGTTGAAGTGTGCCCGGTGCATGCGACATTTGCATGTGAGATGCAGTTCTAGCCACCGGGCCCAACGTTTCCAGTTTGCCGAGACAGAGTTTGGTACTCATCTGCGCAGAAGTCTAGTTCAATCGATGAGTCGGGTGTTAGCTCATTCAGGTTCGTTCCTATCTATGCCTTCATGATGAGTACATTGCGGCCATCGTGGCTACGGTTTTGCAATGGTCTTGAAAGTTGTTGTCAGGAACCAGATCATGTGGTTGTTTGTGTATATGTTGCGTTAAGCCCGTGGATTGACCTGAACCGATCGAGGAGAGTCTGTTTGTTTGATGCGGAGCACCTTCAAGAGGTAGATTCTCGATGTGATATTTCTGACTACTGAGCATCTCAGACAGATACCAAACATACCAAACATTCTGAAGTTAGGGCAAATGGTAATATGATTGTATTCACTCTTCGTGTACGGCAAACGCCTGTGTATCAAGTAGAGTAGGTACATCTATTTTCAGACACTTAACCCTTAAAGTCAAGAGACCCCAAAACCGCCAGAAGCCCTTATAACCATTGCTTTTTTGATGCAAGATGAAAATTTTCAACTTTGGACATAATCTCATGTATGTAACCGTATGATCATGCACTTAACTTGTGGACCCATGAGTGTAGGTACCAAGTCTTAGCTTTGTGTTCCTTGTGAGATTATAGCATCCAAAGTTGAAAAAAAAGCGTTCGTCCCTTCTTGCAAAATGGATTCGAAGTTTTAGGTGAGCCCAGAAAACCAACTCTAAGAGTAGATTTGAAATGAGACTCTTCACATTCTTGTTCCTAGGTGAGTCAAGAACATGTCTACGTAATATTTACCCTCATTCAACCCATAAAAGCTGAAGGAGTGCTTGAATCTTCACATGGAGGTGTGTTGAAATTCAAATACAAAAGTCAGTCTTTGAAAATAAGAGTGGCATGTGAAGAGTTATTAAATTGAAGATCAAGACTGTGATATCATATCATAAAACCTTCTTTACATGTACATATGTCAAAACTTGAAAAATAATTTGTTGAGGTTTTGAAGTTTATGCAATTTGATTGATTTTGGGCAATTTTTGAGAATAAATGACCATATACTATGGTGTCGGTAGTTTTGGGGCTTTAGGGGTTAAGCAATTCCCCATACTTGGAGTGTTGACATGAGTGATTTACTATATTTTAGTGTTTGGCAATTAGAAAAGACAAAGTTTCCCTGTTTTTGTGGTATTCTTAAACACTTACATATTTAACTACAAATTTTAGAAGTGACTAATAGATACACCTACGGTAGTACACCTTACTTCATGTACACATGAGAAACATAATATTACAAAAAATCTTCATTCTGGGTTGTCTGCTTGTAAGGGGTTGCTTAAGAGGGGTTGTCTGGATTTAGGTTCTCTTAAGTGTAACTCATAACACCATTTAAGCATTTAGAAAGTAATATTCAAAATGTCGGGTGGTTTCAGTAACAAATTTGAAGCTTTGGTGTACCATCTAAGTCCTACTAATCAAAGAGGAACTATGGATACAAAATGGGTGTGGGATGGGCATTAGTAGGGTGATAAGTACCTTGTATCTATGATCTATTTGACTCATGCAGCATGCAAAGTGGATATATAAATCCCTATTATTTTGCTATTTAGTTTGTACAAAACAGAAAATAGGAAATCGTTACTACTATGTGGAATATTACAAATTATCATGAATTTCATGTTTGAGACAAGAACTTTGAAGATGTGTTATAAAAATGGAAGTTACTAAGAATAGTGTAATTGTGTGTATGCATTAATTGGGGAATTTTGATTAGTTGCTTGATTTGTTCCAACGTTTTGTGCATCTTAATTCAATTTTTTTTTGCTTTTGGGTGTTGTTTGGTTGTAGCAAATGCTCCTAAAATATTTTATTGTTCGTGCTTGAATCACGAGTATTTGGCAAGGAATATTAGGATGATGACTCGTGATGTGGTATGAGTGGTACATTTTGTAAGTGGGAGTTGATGCACATATTTGTGGGTTGAGTATTATTGTCTTGACCTAGCTTATGAGGTGAATGGAATAATTCTTACACTTGTAAGAAATGGGTTTGGTATGTTGTCGTAAGAATATGAAATGCTTCTAGGATTGAAGCTATGGAGGGTGTTGACATGGAGAATACAAGTATGGACATCAAAAGTGCAGAGAATATCATTGAGCATTCAATTGTAGAGAACAAAAACACAAGTGAGCATCCTATTTTACATGACGAGCTCTAGTGTTTTGATTTATTATGTTTTCATTAGTGATGCTCTTTTTCAATCACCTCTTTTTAAAACTATAATAAATTCCATTGTAAATTAAAGGAGTAGAAAGTGATGAACATAATTATGGTCGTTCAAATGTTGTTGTGCAGGTAAACTTGCAAACTATGATGTCTTTATAAGCCATAGGGGCCCTGATACAAAGACAGGCTTTGTGGGCTATCTTTATGAGGCCTTGACGAAAAGTGGACTACTAACATTCTTAGATTGCAAGTCCATAGAGATGGGTGACGATGCATGGAGAAGCATAGAGAATGCCATCAAAAATAGCAAAATTGCAGTGGTTGTGTTCTCCGAGAGTTTTGCATCGTCACATTGGTGTTTGAAAGAGTTGGATGCAATATTGGGTGCTCGTGGTCTAAATGTGCGCATGATTTTCTACAAAGTACGACCAAGTGAAGTGGGGTGTCCAGAAAGTGGTCAATTGAGAACTGCATTTGAGAAGTTGAGTAAACGACATGAGAAAACAACTATTGAACATTGGAAAAAAAGACTTGAAGAAGCATCTAAACTTATGGGGTGGGAACTTCCATGCGATTTGAGAAGGTATAAACATGCGCAAACTTTTGAAGCACTTTGAGATTCTTGAACAACATATTTGTTTCAATTGTTGAAAAGTAATGATGGTTTACCTCTATGTTTTCAGGTTGGAAGCGGATTTTTTATCAGATATTGTTCAAAGCATACTTGCTTGCACAAACAAGCCACTTCCTTTGGATGTAGGTGAATGTGCAGTGGGTGTGAAGCAAGTTGTAGAGGAACTTCTTCAAATACTTGAGAATAAAAAGGAGGTATTGATGTTGGGGTTGTGGGGGATGGGGGGTATTGGAAAATCAACGGTTGCAAGAGAACTATACAACCAAATGAAGTCCAAGTATGATTCATCATGTTTTATTGAAGATGTATCGGAAATGGTGCATCATGGAGGTATAAAGGCAATTCAACAACAAATTATGAAGGATTTGTGTACAAATGATGCAAGTGATATTGATGGCAAATCGAAAGGAAAATCAATCTTGAAAGAGAGATTGTCCAAAGTACGATTTCTTCTAGTGTTGGATGATATTCGAGAGAATGATGTGATGGAGCATTGTGTATCTCGTGAGATGTTGACAAATGGTAGTATGTGCATTGTGACATCTCGAGACAATGATATTTTGAAATTAGCACCTTCTTTGAAACGAGGGTGTGTTGAACGAGATATATATATCCACAATGTTGAAGGGTTGAATATGGCAAATTCCAAAGTAGTGTTAAAGTTCCATGCATTTGGGGGTTGTTGGAGGATAGACTCAGAGGATGAGAAGTTAGTATCAAGTATTAGTAAAGGATGTCGTGGTGTTCCACTGGTGCTTAAAGTTATCGGAGCTTGTTTAAGAGGGAGAGGAGAGAAGATTTGGATTGAGATGGTGAAGAAATTGAGTGTGGGTGCAATAATGGATGACAAGATGCTCTTTGAGTGTCTTCGGATAAGCTATGATGCTCTTTCAAGGGAGTATCAGGAAATGTTTTTGGATATTGCATGTGCATTAATTGGGGAGCGTAAAGATAATGCCATGCGAATTTGGGAGTTTGGTGAAGGAAGGATAGAGAACCTTGTGGCGAAGGCATTGGTCACTGTGGATGAGGAAGGTTTTTTGAGAATGCATGATCACTTGAGGGACATGGGCCGAAAAATTGAAAGGACAAACAAAGAAAGAAGACGCATGTGGATGCCGGAGGCCTTAGGAATATTGCATAGAAAAAAGGTGTGTTTTTACATGTGGCGGTACTAAAATTTATTTCTTTCTCATGGTTCCTAGTGTAAATTTTGTTATGGAGTTTATAATTGCAATATCTCTTTTTTCACAAGTTGTATTTGCATATATTATGTTGTATCACACACATAGAGATTTATGTATATGTAGTATTAAAATATTGATTTCCGAGTTTTAATGTATTTGTACTGTGGATGTGAATGTGCAGTGCTTACCTTCTTCACTTCAAGTTTTGAATTTATCATTCCATGTGGAAGTCATGGATACAGTCAAAGATATTGTAATTGATCTTGATGTATCTCACATGACAGACTTGTGCATTTTGATATGCAATGAACAATGGATATTGTCCAATTTTCCAGGAAGCGCTCATTGGTTTAGTTTTACCGGCAGAAAATGTAGTGCAAAATTAACTATTCCAACTATACCCGAGTACAATGAATTGACAAGTCTAGTACTTAAGAATGCTAATACTTATGGTTTGTTACCCTCTTTGAAAGAGTTAAGTAAATTGAAGGTATTAGATTTAGATTGGTGTTTCTTAGAATTTCAAGATTGGGAATTATGTAAAGTTCCAAGTAAATTAAGCAACTTGGAGGTACTACAGATAAATATGTGTAGGAACCTGACAATGCTACCAGATTCATTTGGAGGCTTGAAGAAGTTGCATGATTTGGACCTTCATGAATCAAGTATAAAGAGTTTGCCAAACTCATTTGGAGATTTGAGCGAGTTGATGGTGTTGAACATGAGTTCGTGTAATGACCTCACTATGCTACCGGATTCATTTGGAGGCTTGAAGAAGTTGCATGATTTGCAACTTTCTTATACGGGTATAAGAAGTTTGCCAATCTCATTTGGAGAGTTGAGTGAGTTAAAGGTGTTGAACATGAGGTCTTGCTATCACCTCACTATGCTACCGGATTCATTTGGAGGCTTGAAAAAGTTGCATGATTTGCAACTTTCTGAATCAGGCATAAGGAGTTTGCCAAACACATTTGGAGAGTTGAGGGAGTTGAAAGTCTTGGACATGAGTTGGTGTCATGACCTCACTATGCTACCGAATTCATTTCGAGCCTTGAAGAAGTTGTATTTTTTGCAACTTTTTGACACGGGTATGAGGAGTTTGTCAAATACATTTAAAGACTTGATAGAGTTGAAAGTGTTGAACATGAGCTCATGTGAATTTCTCACAATGCTACCGGATTCATTTGGAGGCTTGAAGAAGTTGCAGAATTTGCAACTTTCTGAATCACTAATAAAAAGTTTGCCTAAAACATTTGGAGAGTTGAGCGAGTTGAAGGTTTTGAACATGAGTTGGTGTCAAGGACTCACTATGCTACCAGATTCATTTGGAGGCCTTAAGAAGTTGCATAATTTGCAACTGAATAGAACAGGAATATTAGGATTGCCAAATACATTTGGAGAGTTGAGCGAGTTGCAAGTGTTGGACGTGAGTTGGTGTAATGAGCTCACTATGCTACCGCATTCGTTTGGAGGCTTGAAGAAATTGCATAATTTGCAACTTTCTAAGTCAAGTATAAGGAGTTTGTCAAATACATTTGGAGAGTTGAGGGAGTTGAAGGTGTTGAACATGGGTTGTTGTTTTCATCTCACTACGCTACCGGATTCATTTGGAGGCTTGAAGAGGTTGCATGATTTGCAATTGAACGAAACAGGAATATCAAGATTGCCAATTACATTTGGAGGGTTGAGCGAGTTGACAGTGTTGGACATGAGTTCGTGTCGTGACCTGACTATGCTACCGGATTCATTTGGAGGGTTGAAGAAGTTGCATGATTTGCAACTTTCCGAATCAGGTATAAGGAGTTTGCCAAACTCATTTGGAGAGTTGAGGGAGTTGAAGTTGTTGAATCTGAGCGGTTGTAATTACCTCACTATGCTACCGGATTCATTTGTTGACCTTGAGAAATTGCATCATTTGAAACTCAATAGAACAGGAATATCAAGGTTGCCAAACTTATTTGGAGAGTTGAGTGAGTTTATGGTGTTGGACATGAGTTTGTGCAATGCCCTCACTATGTTACCAGATTCATTTGGAGGTTTGAAGAAGTTGCATGGTTTGCAACTTTCTCAATCGGGTATAAGGAGTTTGCCAAACACATTTGGAGAGTTGAGGAAGTTGAAGGTGTTGAACATGAGTTGGTGTAATGACCTCTCTATGCTACCGGATTCATTTGTTGGGCTCAAATTGCATAGTTTGATACTGTGCGATTCCGAAATATTGAGATTCTCAAGTCACATACCTCCAAGTGCCTCTCTTATTTGTAGTAAGGTACAGTATTGTGATAAATAAAAGTATTGAACATTGGATTTTAGTTTTTTAATCTTTCTATTTGGCAGATTTATCTTTGGAATCTTCAAATTGTAGGCGTGCAAAAGTTGATGGATTTGTTGCTTACTGTATCTAGAATTGAGAATTCAGCCAATTTCTTCTAGAAAATTGAGTACTTGTAGTACTGAAGATGAATGAATGGATTGATGGTCATGGCTTTGATAGCCTAAGAATTCTATTTCGTTGAATTTATGAATAAATATTTTCCAGACTTATTTGAAAGATTGGATAAGCGTTTTACCCCTGACTATCCTCGCAAGCTGAATAGGCTTTTTGTTGTTTCACGCAGACTAAACAAAGGTGTCAAAATCAATATTTTCCCTAAGAATTCTATTGAGGGTCCCCATACTATAGGGTGTTTGTGCAAGAACTTGCAAAGTCAATTTCTAAGTTTAGAGATTTTTAAGTTTTTGTTTTCACACCTAAGGCAAGCAAATAAAAACTTTCATTTCAAAGATTTTTATTACATTTCTTATTGAAATCATGTTCATGACCATATCACTACTTAAGTTTCAAAGGCCCCAAGTCAAGAAGTTTACCATCCTACATGGGAAGCTTTAAAACTTTACGAGGAAAAGCTTTAAAGTTTTTAGAAATTGCAGTAAAAAGTTTTGAATGTCGCGATCTTGCAAATGATAAACACCCAATGGTTAATTTTTGGGCAAATAATTAAAAAATAGCTTAGATACAAGATCTTAAAGTTGGAAGTCTAGATATAGTTACTTAGAACATTTGGTTCACATGCTTGGGAGTGCATGGAGGTAAAAACTTGTAGTTTTGAGGTTTCAAGCTTCAAAAACACACCATGATAAATTGATAGTTTGGGGTTAAGTTATAGAAGTAAAAATTTACAAGAATTCTATAGAGTAACTTATTTAATCAAGGGATTGTAAGGTTTGTAGAATTTGAAGTACAATGAAAGTGGAGTTTAAAGAATAACGAATTTGTGTGGAGATGTAATTGACTTCAAATTATTTGGTTTAGGTGGATGTAGGAACTCTCTATGCTACATCGTTAATTTGGTGCCTATCAACAACTGTATGATTTACAACTTAACCCCTAACTCTCCTTGAAGCCCGAAATGGGTTTTTGCAATTCCGGGCAACCTAGATGAAGGGATTAGAGGTAATATTTTTGCCTAAGATTTTTATTGGGTCCTCCTCCTACTGCAAAGTGTATGTGGTAAAATTTGCAAAGTCAAATTCCAATTTTTGAGTCTTCTAGGAAGATCCTTGGGTTGCGAGCCGAGATGAGGCAGCTTAAAAAAGTAACTTTTAAAAAAAAAAAAAAATGAAACATGCTCATTACTAAATCACTACTCAAATTTCAAAGTGACTCAAGTCAAAAAGTTTACCAATTTTACAAGGGCAGCCTCCAAAAAATTGAAAACCAATCTTCGCAATGCCCAAAAAAACTTGGGAGACAAACTTTGGATGTTATGATCTCTCAAATGGTAAACATCCAACGGTCATTTTTTTGAACAGTAAGCAAGCATATTCTTAGGTACAAGATCTTACGGTTGGAAGTTTTAAAAAAGAGAAAGAAATTGGTTCACACACCCACAAGTGCTTGGAGGTAGAGAATTGCAGTTTTGAGGTTTCAAGCTCCCAAGAAACACCAAGAAGATTTAGGGGTTGATGATAGAGTTCCATAAGTTTTTGGAGAGGTAACTTGAAGATTTATGAATAAGAATGATGTTGAAATCTCATCAAAATGCTAGATTAGTTCGAAAACCTCAAAAAAATAAGTTTCATATATTCATTTTCAAGGAATTTCAAAAATATGCTTAAGTCGATTCATGAGTTGAGGAACTTGGATAGATTGTACTTCAACAAATGTAGGATTGAGCTTATTTATTTGAGGGTCTTCAAATGCTTTGGATTTTAAGCATGAGGTGGTCCAAAGAATTAGACTTTGGAGAAAGATATTGAAAATATTTGCAATTGATATGACATGTTCAATTCAAGAATTCATCACTCATTAAAAAGATGAGAACTTAGACTCATGTAATAGTCTTTGCAACAACCTCAATATTATTGAGCACATCCAAGTATTAGACTAAATTTTAAAAATAGTGTTATATATACTTAATGATATGTTCAAATTTTTTTAAAATTCATTTTTTTATCTAAAGATATTGTCGATTGTGTTTATCAAGTTGCCCCTCTATAAATAGTATATTATTGTATGTTTGTCAAGGAAAAGTATTTATAGCAAAAGTTATAGCAATATCATTACAATCAACAAATGTAATATTTAGTACTTGTTTTGGTGTAGTTTAGTGGAAAATCAATTTAGCACTAAATTTAGAATTCATATAATTCACCCTAAATATTTTTTAACTCCTAAAGTATTGTAAAATCCAAATGGGTCATTATGGCTTTTGGATAGTCTAGTTTCACCTTACTTTGAAAATTATGATCTTGAAATCAAATAAGAATCAATAATTGAAAATAAAAGATCAAGTTAGAGTTATAAACCTATAGCTGCATCTACAGAATAATTCTTAGATTGACATTTGTAAGGCCTAAAATTACAAGAAGTCAATTTTGAAATTTAAGCTAATTATTGACAAAAAGCTCTTTGGGTTAAAGCATACTCGAATAAATAGAGATCCTTTGTTAATTAACTAAAAAACATTAGTTAAGGATTATAATAAGTACAGAAAATAGAATCAATAATTAAATATTTAAACCAATATATGCATTGTAACATCTCTAGTAGAGTAGGCCAATTTCTAAGAGATCTTAAACAATACAATATACAACAAGAGAAATGGAATTGATTTATGACAAAATTGAGAATGGAATTGTTTATGGGTTAGAGGACCAACACCCCTCTCGACTATCTTTACATTTACTAGCTTTGCATATATGGTTCACTAAATTCATTCGCTTGATATTTTATATATATATATATATATATATATATATATATATATATATATATATATATATATATATATATATATATATATATATATATATATACAAAAATTTAGAGGAGTAAATAAAGGGTGGTATACAGTTTAACCGTCCACTATGCTAAGTTTGTAAAAGCCTTCAATATACTAAATATCAACCATGACACTCGTTACAATTTGAAAATTCAATTTTAGAACAACAATGTTTCCTAAAAATTCTTGCATTTTTGGTAGCTTAAGAATCCAAAACTGCTCTTTTTTACCACTTTGCAAAGAAGAAGAAGAAGAACATGAGACCCGTAAGGTTTGGCGTGAATAAAGTGTCCGTTCGACCTACTCTTGATGATATGCCCTCAGGACCTAACGACGGTGGTATAGGACTACTAACCCCTCTCAGGGTGAACACTACCTGAAAAAAAAAAAAAACCAGAGTTAGTGAGCTGTTATGTTTGTATAAAAGTAAAGGTTTGGTTTTGTTGGTCGTCACATTGTTGACATACCACGTTGTTTAGAAGAGACATGGATGTGTAGTAGCGGTGGTCTGGGTTCGATTCCCGTTTAACTCGTTTGAGCATCGTTTACAATCATCTGGCGCTATAGAGCTAGTGGGCAGGAAATTCCAACGGCTTGGGCCCCCTGTATTGTGACAAGGTTGCTATTCTAATATATCACTTCTTCCTCTCTTTTTTTTTCTTTTTTTTAAAATCTATAGTGGTTGTATGTCTGCTGATAATGTTTCTCCATTTTCTAGTTTTCTCTTGTGTAGTATTATAGACATGGCATGGTGTATAGCAATTGTGTTTATTTCTCTGAATGTATTTTTTATGAGTGCCTTTGGTATTTTGAGTTTGGTTTTGAGGATTTTCATAGATGGGATGTATGTGGATGCTCTGGCACCTGCTGTTATTACTATTAGTGGTTCAACTATCCATTCTTTGTTAATAATATCGTTGATGAGAGGTTGGTATTTTTGCATCTTTCTCTCAATAATATCTCGTGAGGATCTGTCATTACAGTATGTAAATTCTATAAATTGAACCTTTAAATTGATGTTGGGAGATGTAGGGGGGTTTGATGGGTAGGGTAATCCTTGTATGCATAGTAGGTCCGGTTTTAGTCGTGCATTACATTGGCATCTTTGTTGTACACATGTACATGGTAATAGCCATGGTGGGATTGTATTTTTTAGTGGTTTATCATTACATGTGCCCGCATTCATGAGGGTATAACATCTCGAGTGTTTTGATGAAACTATTAGTTTTTTAATTTTCCATACTGCTTTATTGTGCGTTTTAGTTCTAAGCGCATGTATATGGTGTTGCTTGCATTTTAACAATACATGTAGCCATGTGTCTGGATTTTGGGAGTCACATACCGAACATGTGATTGATGGATATAGTTCTTTGCCAAAAAATAATTGTTTTCTAGCATTGCCCATGTATTGACCGTGTCTTAGTTTAAGGAGGCATGTTTTTTGGAAGTCTGTTACTTGTTTATTAGTCCAGAATTCATTTGATGGTTTATCATCTATGTCAGTGTTACCCTTCTCCAAGACTACGAAGTGGAAAAAACAGCGCAACAAGTAAGAGAGTGAGAGGGTTGAAGCAATCAAGGAGGAGCGTGCTTCAAACTGAAAAAACGAAACACAAGGATTTTGCAAGCTAGCTTCCCAAGAAAACTATTGGGTAACCTATTCACGATAGAAGTATCAGAATGTGATTTATTCAAGGAAAATAACAAACATATTTTCATAAGACCAATAAAACAAGCTTTCGAGGGCGAGCTAGAGTACGAGTAATGTCATGAAATTATTTACATGGGTAGATCAGTGGCATTGATAGGCAATGTTTAATACAAGATTCTTTACCAAACAAACAATGGAACTTCGTGAGCCAAGCCTTCAAGCTAAACAACATAGTTTCTCTTACCATTTGTTCTCGCTATATCAACAGGAAGTGTGAAGGTGGCTGGTACCGAACGTTACAACCAATGCCAAAGTGCACAGAAAGCAAAATTGCGTAGACATGCGGAATTCCACGTCTCAAGCCCCGGTTTATACTATTCAGCTGACTTCTCTTCCGGAGTGTACAGTTGCTGCCGCAGCATATAACTTTGCAATTTCTTTCTGGCTTAGCCAATAAAAGATAACTAATTCTTTGCCACCATATTAAACAACAGTTATCACTCACCGTAAACTGAGAGTGTAGCTGACGAAAACTGTTCTTTCTTTGGAGCCTGCGGTCTGCTGCTTACTACAGCTACTCGCTTTTGAACAGCCAATGAACTGCAAGGGTAGAAATCAGAGACACAAAATGAAACCTCACGAGATTGAAATCCATAATGTAACCCTAGTCATGCGACAGGCAGGGCGATAGTAATGATCACCTCCAACAATATCACAAATAAGAAGAGAAAAAATAAAACAAAGAATACAAGCTAAAGATGAGGTGTTCTTTGAACACCTACAACAAGAAACAACAATTTAGCGCTTCATCCAATACGATGATAAAAAGCGAGACTTACAAATTTTCTCTTCCATCAGTTGTACTACTCAAGCTCCATTACAAAACTGAAAGAGAGAAGATTAAGTAACAAGAAACTTAAATATCCATTTCAACAAAGTTCATATTCAGCTAGCACAAACAGCAAAGACAACACCTTCAAACAATACATAGAGTTGACAAGTTGGTCGAACGCACAGTGAAGTGAAGTGAAAATGCTACAATCAAAGGGCCGACACTCACAAACCCTACTGCCGAAACAAAGAAAGAATGAAACAAAACTATTAAGCGGAAATGAAAGGCTCGAGATGTGCGCACAGAAGCTGCAACCACAATTCTAAGACACAAATCCGGAACACGAACAAGGTAATTTGGCAAAAAAACACGGGTATCAGAAAGAAAGAAAGAAAGAAAGAAAGAAAGAAAGAAAAAAAAAAAAAAAAAAAAAAAAAGGAAGAAAGTGAATCTGGTCTAGCACAGATCAATCACCTCTATCTGAGAAGGAGAGTAATCGATGAGAGTGGTGAAACTTACTTCTTAAACGATTATTTTGGGCCCCAAAAAACTGATTGTTTTTTTAACTACAACTCTGAATTTTTCTTTCCCTCAACTTTGAACATTACGATCTCACAAATGGTGTCGAGTTTTAATTTGAAATTTGGTGTATATATGATCATGAACCAATTAGGTATTAGTTCCTACGGTTACAATCCGAAAATTCCATTACAAGCTGAAAAAATCTCAGCTTACATTGGAAAAGGGCGGTTTTGGGTTTAGAAAGTTGAAAACAGCCCCTGTAGCTTTTAGGGGTTAAACGAAAGAGGCCAGAACTTGAATTTATTCTCAACTGCTGTTATTTAGGTACTAGCCTACTAGGGAGAATAACAAAGCATTGTTCCTATCACATCCAAGAAGTTACAAGGTAAAGGCTGATTGAATATGGAACACATTATAATATCATACATGGGTGTAGGAGTTGAGACTAACCCCAAGGAGTTTACAACAAGAGTGTGGGTCAATAATACTCAAAAATATTTGTTTCATGTCAAATATGTTTTTTATTAGTACATGAATGTCACAAACCTGGCCCCAAGTGAAGGAAAATGGAGGTCCCAAATGATTGGTTCTTTTCATATCCTTGGAGGCTATGTGAGGACAATAAATACACTTGAGAGTCACTTATCTATTAATGGCCCATAGGGCCCATTCACATGCGAGATGGGATGTATTGGCCTCCATTCTCCAATGGCCCTAGCAGTAGTGTGAACCAAACAATGTATCAATCATTGTAATAAAACAACAAGAGCCAAAGGAGCCAAACTAAGTAAAGAAGCAAATTGCATATGAAATATGCAATTTCTTTTTTAAGGTAGACTATTTGAAATCAATAGCAATGTCCATTATGGCTCCATAAGCTTATTAAACCCAGAGGTATGTAATAGCTTTGCAATCAAATTTTCCATGTACTAGTCGTCAATGTTATGGGGTGTCGTTTTAGGACACTATTTCAGAAACAAGAAGAACTCCAAACCAATAAGGCTTGCGTACATCAATGAGGCTTGTATAAATAAAATGTAAATAGGGTGTTTCTTTAACTTATCTTTGAATGTATGCCTAGAAATTTTAATAACACCTATAAATCTTATAGGTTCAAGTGTTCAACTTCTCAAAATTCTAAAGATATTTGTAGAAAACTCCAAAAATGACAATTCCACATTAGTTAACCCCTAGAGATCCTTGACGCAAAGTTGCCTAAATTTCCATATTCGACCTTCTTTTACTAAGGATCAATAAAACTCAATGTAAGGATTATTTAGAGAATACAACCAGAGGACCTTAAAGTTACCTTATCTTTCTTCCCACACTAAAAGTTTAAACTGTTGATTCTTCTTCATATGTGAGATAATTCCAATGGAAGTTGGTTAAACATTCCTCATACAGGAATCCTCAAAACCCATTTTGGGTTTTATCAATAAACGTTTCAAGTCTCAACCTATTTTAAGCCAAGAAACACATTTTCAAAAACATCGTCATAAATGAAAATGAAGATAAGCTATTAAGATCTCCACTGTACAAACTTGTAATAGACTTGTTGTGTAGACCAAAATTTTAGTCATGATACCTTACAGATGAAGAGATCATACCGTATTAGTACTAAAAACAAACATCAAGATTTCATCATTTCACTTTGGAGTAATAATTCTACCAACAAACCAATCGCAATCAAAAAATCACCAACTACAAAGTTGTTCACCTTCATCTCAATAGCACCTTTGCCCCCCCCCCCCCCAAAAAAATAAATTAAAAGAAAAGTCTTCGAAAGAACTTCTCCGCTCAAATAATAGCCTTACAATGGTGAAAACTGCCGAAATAATTATAAAGGAAAAATCATCCTAAACTAGACCCTTTGCACTCATTTATGCCTTATTTATAAAGCGTAACGACCGTTTTAGAAGCCAACATATGAAAAAGTGATGTGACAAGAACTTAATAACAATTTAGAATTAGAACCCTGAGAACACTACATGCTTTTTCCAGCTTCACTTCTGGTTCTTTTAGCCCTAACTACATACTTAGCTGCTGCGCCACCATCTATGTTCGTGATGGCTAACATGCGGCCAAATAAAAGTTAGTCATCTATATAGGCACCAAGGGCCTTGGTTTGGTGGGTGGGGCTCATGGTCCCCAGTGAGGAGGTTGTGGGTTCTATTCCTTGTATCGGCATGGTGCTCACCACCATAGTCCACCCGACTATGGTGGGGTCCTTGCCTCCTTGAACCTTGTTTTATGGTACCAATCAAAGCCCTTTGGGGGATACTATGTCAAGTATACATGAAATGCACACCTAAAATGAATTTCTACTCGATCATGATGGAAACTCTACACTAAATAGGTAGATTAGTGTTAGATACACTAATTTATATAAACATGTAATAAGTTTTTACTGTTTGTCAATGTTTTTACCCTCAACATCCGTCAAGATGGGGATCCTTCCACAGTATTGGAATCAATATTCTTGGTAATTCTTTTTTACCAGAAGTAAAAACTTACAACATTTTCAAATCTTATAAAAATCTAACACTAATCTACCTATTCAGTGTAGTCCTTTTCTAAGGGCCGGCTTGAATAAAGTGTCTGTTTGTAACACTAATAACTTGGTGCCGACTGGACGAGAGGAAATTGGGATAATACTACTTCCTCCTTCCGAGGGTGTACACTATAATTACACTAGTTTCTGTAAACTTACTTGCATTTGCTACCAACCTTGGCGTATCCATTCATCAAATGGATGTCGTTACAACATTTTAAAATGGAATTCTACAAGAAGAAGTTTACATAACTATTCCGAAAGGACTTGATCTTTAAATACACACCAACCATGTATATGCAAATTATTAAAATCATTATATGGTTCGAAACAATCTTTTTGAGCTCGGTACACTCGATTAAAGTCATTTCTACCATCTAGAAATTTTCTTCAAAGCGATGCTGATACAAATAATTTCTTCAAAGCGATGCTGATACAAATAATTATATTCGCTGTCAAGGAGATAAATATATAATCCTTGCAATTCATGTTGATGATACCTTCCTTAAGGCCTGTTCGCACTTGGCCTTTGCAAAGAGCGTGGCTAAAAATTTAACACCCCCACAATTTGGGGAGGAATACCTTCATTTGAGGAAAGGTGTCATCAATGAGGCTCGTAAAGGTGTAATCAATAGTGAGGGGATTATGTAATGGCCCCTCAAGTGGGACAATACATAAGACCACTCTTAAGTGAGGAAAATTTGAAAATCTTCCCAATATTGGAGCTCCCTTAAGTATTGCCTACTATTGCTCAAAGCTCTTTTGTCCTCCTAAGTGTTTGCTAATACCCTACTCTTTAAAAAGTGCCATGTGGACATCCATGTAGGATTGGTAATTACTAATGAATGTAGGTGCAAACACACACTTTTTAATAGAGTTAAGACCCCCTCCTAAGACCTCCTCTAAGGCCAAGTGCGAACAGGCCTTTATTACCAATGATCCCATAGATTACTTTAAAATCTAAAGAAGCGTTATATTCTGAAATTGAAATGAGTGACCTCCGATGAGTCACTAATACTACCCCCTAAACGTCCCAGCCTATTTTTAGCCAATAAACACATTTTCAAAAAGTGTCATAAATGAAAATGAATATAAGATATTTAGATCTCAACCGTACAAACTTGTAATAGACTTGTTGTAGGACATGTGGACCAAAATTTGAGTCATGAGGCCTTATAGATTGCAAGACAATAACATATTAGTGCGCAAAACAAGCTACAAAACTTCATTATTTTCACTTTAGAGTGGACAATCTACCAACAAAGCTACTCCAATGAAAAAATCTCCGATTAGAAAGTTGTTCATCTTCATCTCAATAGTGCCCCTCTGTAAAAAAAAAAAATCATCAAAATAATTACTTGGCTCAAAAAATACCCCTGCAGTGGTGAAAACTACCCAAAAATTTACAAAGGAAAAATAGTCCAAAACTAGTCCCTATGCAATCAATCTACGCCTTATCTGCGAAACATCTTCGATTTGGTCAAGTTTTGTACTACTGAGAGTAGACTCTAATTATTAGAATTCATCCGAAAAAATAAAGTTGAAATCTAACGGTGGATGAAAAAGATATAGTTGTTCAAAAATCATTCATTTTTTCACTGTTTTCATTGTGGAAACATCATTGAAAATGTAATACCAAAAGTATTTGGATCAAAAATCTTCCAAGTAGAAAATTTTTAGATTTCATCTAAAGACCATGTTCATGTAAAAAAAATTCATCAAAAACTATTTTTGGTTTCACATAATTGACTTGTAAAGTGATAAAACATGCCTAATATCTGAAAACCCCAAACCAATAGCTGCCTTCATTAAAAAGCATGCCATCAATTCATAGTTGATTGTATGGCTCTGAAAGTTTTACCATACACACTAGACTTAATTTGGGACCCAATCCAAGTGATTTCATCCAGAACGGAGTTTGGATGAAGGCGTTATGGCTCTTCAAAGTTTCTACCCTCCATCCAAAATGTAGGAAAACGACATTGGGAACGTTTAGGGGCTACAATCTTAGGATTACAAGTATACCATAACCAACAACTTTGAATTCTCAAAATTTATCAAACAAGGTATATTGATCTGGTACTTTTGAAATACAAAATGGACTCTTGTTTGGCTGCTTCTATACCTATGGAACCTGGTTTGAAAATAAGTAAAATAGTCTATCCATATACTAATGAAGATATAACTGATATGAATAATATCCCATGTAAATCACTACACTAAATTTGATAATTAGTGTTAGATTATTATAAGATTTGAAAATGCTGTAAGTTTTTACTTTTGTTTAAAAAAATTTACCAGGAGCATTGATTCTTATACTATAGAAGGACCCCCATCTTAGCCAATATAGTGGGTAAAATTATTGAACAATAGTAAAAACTTGTAACCTGTTTATGTAAATTAGTGTATCCAACACTAATTATCAAATTTAGTGTAGTAGGATTCTTGATGCGTGCACCTGTAAGCACTTGACCCCACATATCTTACTCTACCACCAATTTTGTTGCTCAATACTTATCCAATGGTGGTAAAAAGCATCGGAGTGCTGCAAAAAGAGTTCTAAGATACTCAAAAGAACCATAAATTTAGAATTATTGTACGAAGGATTTCAACAAAAAAATTTACTTCATGGACACTCGTCGAGGATATTGTTTTTTGCTTGATTGTTACTTGGACAAGTGGAAAAGAACAACCCGTAGTACTCTCCTCCACAGAAAGTGAATATTTGACCATTTCCAAGGCATCTACTACCATTTCTGAGTCTGGACTGTTGTCGGAGATGAAGACATTCCATAGCTCCTCATCTCAGCTCAATTCTCTTCACCCCATGTTCCAGAGTTCGCAGCTCTCATCGAATTGTCCGAAGATTTTGGTGAGGTTGTGTCAGTGGCGCATTTGTGTGAAACGAGATGAACGTTACAGCTTTATTCACTTTTTCGGTGCTAGTGTATGGGCTTGCTGTGGAATGGACCTCCCACGAGAGGAGGACGTTTCATGCCATTGTCCTATCAGTGTTGGCTTCGATTGCAGCACTGCCAGTGACCGTGGGGTTGATCGACTTTCTCACTTCGCCGAGACCGAAGTGGCCAAGGTTCAAATACGGCTGGAACATCCTCCTGTGGGGGGAAATGTTTAATCAATGGCAAAGCGAGGAGAAGCTTAAACCACAGGGGAAGCCCATCTACTGCAACCCTTTCCAAAACTCTGAGACCTTCTGTGATCACAGGTACAAAGTTAGTCTTTTGCTGCCTGAACGAAGTCAAGGAACGAAGGTTTTTGGCAACAACATACACTCTTACATTCTTAATCCTAAGCGGGACACGATCTTCACAACGCCGATTTCTGACCTTTATGAAATGCCTGATCCAAGAGGTGATTTTGAAGTGGATGTGAATGCTCCGCACGTCACAATTAAGGTCATAAGAAAAGGCTCGGTGTGCAACTTGGCATTGACCGACACAGTGGTAAACCGCACAGAAGTGTCCGAGGATGTGGCTTACAATTTGGAGAGAGTGAGGTACTTTTTCGATCTAGTCACTGATTTCTTGGACATAGGCAGGACCTGTTGTTTTATCTTGGATGAGACAAGGTTCGTGAGGAATAGGAAGAGAGTGACAGCTCATTGTCTTAGTCTCCACACTATATTTATCAAGGTGTTATCAGGGCATAGAGCTTATCAGTATGTGATCAAGACAGACAAATATGATGATGATATGTGTATTTGCATTTGACTGAATTGATGATTGTACAGTCTACCCTCAATTCCGTTAAATCTGGCACTGTGCCAGCCAGGTGCTCCCTGCCAGGTGCTCCTCTGTACTATCACACTGTAATATTATTTATATTCTGTAATATCACCTTTACGTTCTGTAATGTCACGTGAGTTCTAAACGTACCAATCAGAAAGTTGTGTGCCATTTTAGTGGGATATTCCCATTTTGTCGGGTTGTATTCAATTTGATGTCGACCATATTTGCTTCCTTGCCAATTCAGCTTCGTTGTAGGATTTCCTTACATTCATTGATATGATCATTTCTGAGGCTATCGTGGAGAACGATGTTGCTGTTTAAGCGCTCTCCATGCAAAGAGTGGCATAATGATGCTCCATGAATTATCATCTATGGATAATAGTGTGACGAAAGGGTACCCAAAAGTTGGAAAACTCTATATAAAAAAATAATCAAGAGAAGGAATTTCGAAAAAAAATCTTTTCTGGCAAACGAACCTTATGTCTTCAAAAAATAAATATTCTTGTGTTGAGGACCCAACCTGCCATGGTAGTATGGTTGTAAAAAGTTTGAAATTATCATCTTGCCCTTAAAGAGTTTTTGGTCTTTGAGCGGTTTTTGGTTTTACGAGAGTTTTTGGTCTTTCAGGGGTTTTATTTGACACGTTAAAAAGAATTCTAAGTAAATTGCATGGTTTGCATAGGATTGATTGTGACCCTTATGTGCTACATGTTGTCATGATGTACATTGTGATGACCTTGACGTTAGGAATTCTACTCGAGTGATTGGGATTCTTGATTTGAGACTCTTTAAATCCTTGAGCCTAGGCAAGTTAGGTACATATTTATATAACTTTTACCCTTATGCAACATAAAAAACGTAGAGTAAAGCTTGATCTCGCGCATGGGGGTATGTTGAGATTCAAATACAAAGGCCTATTTTTGACGGTAAAAAAGGCATGTGATGAGTTATCATATAGGAAATTCAAACGGTGAGAACATTCCTTGGTGCCTTCTTTACACACACATAGTATTTTCAAACTTTGAGAGTGAATATCTCCTAAACCATGAGGAATTCTGAGGCATCAATGGTCTTGTTGGAAAGGTATGAGAAAATTCTATGATTTGCAAAAAACTTGAACTTTACAAGAGCTAAATATAGTAAACGAGAGGCTAACCATGGCCTCCTGAAACTTTAGGGATTAACTACGTACCAACCTATTTGCAAACAAATCCACAATTCCTCCAAACAAGTTAGATGGAAGGGGCTCAAGTGATGTATTGGTATTCAAAAGTCGTAGTGAATCAAGGTTGAGTGAACTATTATCTATCAACCCTTAAACGCGTTAAAGGTTGAAAAACGAAATTTTGGATGAAAGGTAGAAACTTTGAAGAACCATAGCTTCTTTATCTGAGTCTGTTTTGGATGAAGTCACTTGGGTTGGGTCACAAATCAAGTCTAGTTGGTGTGGTAAAAATTGCAGATCCATACTATGAATAAATGGCATGCATTTTAGTGAAATTAACACTTGTTTTGGGGTTTTCAAACATTGGGTATGTTTTACCATAGTAAGGCGATTATGGCAACTCCAAAAAATAATTTTATGAAATTTTTTTACATATTCATGATCTTAAGATGAAGACTAGAAAATATATATTTGGAAGATTTTTGATCCAAATAACTTTGGTACTGGATTTGCAATTATGTTTCTGCAATGAAAAAAGGGAAAAAAATGGATGATTTTTTAAGAGCTATATCTACTTGATCCACCAATAAATTTCAACTTTCTTTTTTGGGATGGATTTCATTGAAGTGTACTTTTAGTGGTAGAAACCTTGACCTACTCAAACGTGCTTTGAAGGTCAGGCAAGAATTTGAGTGCAAGGGGTGTAGTTTTGGACTATTTTTCCTTTGTAAATTTTTTGGGAATTTTCACAGTTGCAAGGCTATTATTTGAGCCAAGAATTTTTTCTAATGAATTTTTTTGGTACAAGATTGTTGGTGAGATTAAGGTCGACAACTTTCTAGTTGGTAAGATTTTTAATGCAATTGGTCTATTGGTAGCATTTCCACTTCAAAGTCAAAATGGTGAAATATTGTAGTGTGATTTGAGGCCTAATACATTATGATCTTGCAATCTATGACGCTTTATGACTCAAATTCTGGTCCATATGACCTACAATAAGTTTACCACAAGTTTGAATGGTTAAGATCTACATATCTCATTTTCATTTTCACCTATGACACTTTTCTCAAAATTGAGTTTTTTGGCTTAACATAGCTAGGCGCGTCTAGCGGTGAATGCTTTAAAATCCTCTCGTATTCTTTAAAATTCCAAGCACTTACTTCAAGACCCAAAAAAAAATACTCTTTGTGTGCATGTACCTTGTCATTTGGGGCTAAAGATGAAGTTGGTGGGAAAAGCTTTGTGTGCACTAAGAGCATATCTGGTTAGTGCACACAATACTTTTGTCCTCTGTGGCAACAAAAGAGTAGAATAATGAGGGGCCCCGAGATTGTAGTTAAGCCTACCTCAATGAGATGGGCCATTGAGCAAAAAAACCACAATCAATCATTATGTGTATTTTAAGTCCATTTTAGAAAAAGTTCCACAGAAGAGCCATTGGCGTTCTCTCAAACTAAATGTACATCCAAAGGCCATGGCTTCTCAAAAATTGGCTTCTTAAGTATAGGCCATGGCCCAAGTAAAATTTGGCCGGAGGCTTCTCAATTCTACTGTAAGGAGGGCCTAAAACTCCAAATTATCATACATGTGTCTTCTTTCAAGTTTTTAGCGTTGCCTTCAACGAATGGCTGAGACCAAGTGCTCCATGACATAAATTTCATTGGTAGAAAATGATTTCTATAAAAAGCCGAATGTGAGACAATTTAATTGGTGGGCGATTCGTGAGTGACCCTACCCTCCGGGCTCCGGTGGGGTTCCCAAGAACAGTTGGTGCTTCATTAGTCTATGCAAGAACGTGAGTGACCTAATAAATAATGGTAGGATTTGATTTGCCCACGTCACCGAAATGCCATCTTAGCTGCACTTTAGCTTGTGTATATTGCCTACGAAAACAAATAACCTCAATATGAAGCTTTCGGACTCGTAAAAACAAATATATCATGAACATGCTCATTGAATAGAGGGAAAAGCTCATTAATTGCAGTTAGGCAAGTTTCATGTCAGTACCATGTTTTCTGAGTAACTTTCAAGAAATATGAGTTCCACCGCTGGCTGTGAAGAAGACTTGCGCCGCAATGTCGCAATCATCCATCGTACTAACACGTCCTGCCTGACACTCCACTAACGTCGTCAGTTATTTCAGTCCACACTCCATCAGTTTGTTGATCGGCTTAAAGACTGCATTAGCATCACACTAATGAAAAAGCTCAAGACTAGATTCTAGAACCACCAACATACAGCATTCAATTACTCAGTCGATGCTGTAATCAGATCCTCTGACACAGATTACGGTGACAAGCTTGACCTTCGATCGATCATGTGTCAGTCCCTGTAGATGTCCCTGAGATGTTGAAGACGCACCAACACTCATATTCGGTACAGATCCTTTCTTGATCGTCTGGATCTGATGCATGAGCGAGGGTCCAAAATTGGGCTTGAGTGCAGCAACCTGATCAGTATTCGATCGATCAGGAAGTGCGTGGATCGATCGGGTAGCAGTGTGTGGATCGATTAATGTGAGGATGGTGAGTCGAGGTCTTAGCTATGGCGTGCTCGTGGTGGCGTTATGTCTAATTGAATCCGTGACGGGGTCGTCGGCGCCGCGCACGGTGAACATGATGTGCGCGAACGCATACGATCGCGACGAGTGCGTGAGCGTGCTCGCGGCCCATCCCGAGGCTGCGGGATCAGAACCGAGCAGATTAGCATCGATCGGGATTAGCAAGGCCCTCGCTTCAGTAAGTTCGTTGTTCAACTTCACTAGCAGCTTGCGGTCCACCAGTGACGGCGAAGGCGAAGATTCCGCCCTGGCCACCTGCGAGTCCGCCCTGCGAGACGCCCAGGACGACCTCCAGAGCTCGCTCAGAACGCTCGCGACTCTGAACTCACTCAAGTTTCAAGAGCAGATGGCGGATGCTCTGACTCTGTTGAGCGCGGCACTGACTGATCACACGACTTGCCTGGATGCCGTGAATGAGAAGGCTGGCGGCACGAAGCGGAACCTGATCGATGCGAGAGCCAGGGGCGTGACGACTTTGTTGGCGAATGCGGTGAGTCTCGTAGCGGCTGTGCGTGGGATTGGGGTGAATGCGCGGCGCCGAATGCTGGTGGTGGATGATGCTCAGGAGGAGGGGGTGTGGATTTCGATGCGGCGGAAGTTGATGCAGTCGACGAATAATCTGACGCTTGTGAACGCGGTGGTGGCGAAAGACGGCACTGGGCAGTACGTGTCGGTGCAAGCGGCCATCGACGCCGCGCCGCAGGAGAACGCGAAGAAGTGGGTGATCTACGTGAAGCAGGGCGTGTACAGTGAGTATGTGGAAGTGCCGAAAAGTGTCAAGAATCTTGTCGTGTTTGGTGATGGGATTGGCAAGACTGTTATTACGGGTGACAAGAGCGTTGTTGGGTCGAATGTCACTACCTTCGCTACCGCCACCATGAGTACGTGTGCGCTTCCTTCTTGCATGAATCATCATCACTCTCTTTGGCACCAGATCATGAAATTTAATCTGGTAATTACGTTGAAATGGCAATATTCTAAATATAATCTCTCAATCCTAGGAATATCACCTCCTCGATCACCCTCCAATATCATCAATGTTCCGCAATGCCAATCCCAAATTACAGTAGCCTTACCTTATCATAGTAAATGCTTGAACTTGGACAATAGTCAAGATTAACAGTACTTTAATCAGTGTGCAAATCTTATGGCTAAGGTATCTATATCAAACCTAGAATCACTATTCTGATCAATAATGAAAACTTGTTTCGAGCATTGTGGTCGAGGATAATTGAATTCTCTCTCTCAAACATGCGTCTGAGAACTGGAGTGACGGTGAATGTGCAGCGGTATTAGCACCCAACTTTCTAGGCCGTGATTTCACAGTCCGCAACACAGCAGGCGCCATAAACCACCAAGCAGTAGCACTGAAGGTAAAAGGAGACAAGAGCGCATTCTGGCGATGCTCTTTCGAGGGATACCAAGACACATTGTACGTACACAGCAAGCGACAATTCTTCAAAGACTGCACAATCACCGGAACAGTAGACTTCATCTTCGGGAACTCCGCAGCCGTGTTCCAATCGTGCACATTACTGGCCCGGCTCCCCCTCCCAGGCCAACAAAACACATTCACAGCCCAAGGGCGCCTCATCAGCAGCCAGAACACCGGCCTGTCCTTCCAGGACTGCGTGGTGGCCGCGTCGCCCGAGCTCAATGCCTCCGCCGCGAGCGTACTAAGCTACCTGGGGCGTCCCTGGAAGGAATACTCCCGCACCGTGTTTCTTACGACTACTGTGACTGAGGTGATCGCGCCCCAGGGATGGCTTCCGTGGAGTGGGGAATTTGCGCTCAAGACTCTCTTCTATGGCGAGTTTCGAAACTCCGGGGCTGGCGCGGCGAGTGGCGCTCGCGTGGCGTGGGCGACTCAGATCCGTGACGCCAATGTCGCCAACCAGTTCACCGTGAACCCGTTCCTCGTGGGCGCCGAATGGTTGCCCCAAACTGCTATTGCCTACTCTTCTGCTCTTTACACTAATTGAAGTTTTTTTTGCCCATTATTTTCCAACAATATGAAATATTTCCATTTCTTTATTATTTTGAGGTTGGTGCAAATATCGTGCTTGTTTAGTGATAATTTGCTCGGATGACACATTTAACTACTTTTGGACAGCTTCCAGTCCAAAAGTAAGGCAATTGGGATCCCCATACTCGTGTGAGCATGACACAGTGTGAACACGAAATTGTAAATCAGGGATCTTTGGAGAATATAAAGATACTCACATCTCCCATGTACATTTTCAATTGGTGTAATGATCATTCCACAAAATTGTAATTTCCAAAATTTACTTCAGTCCATAATTCGTAAATGAGTCTGGATATAGTTAAATGTGGCATTCGGGTTATGATTCATATTTTTGTTTTAGTAAAATTTTGAATTGGCATGTATCGTAGGCTCATGTTTCAACTTGGAATGGACCATGGTACATAGCGATTCAGAATCCAGTTAATTTAGGATTTAGCAATGTTACAAAGGAAATGCATTGTTTAGGTCATTTATTAGATTGATTTAAGTAACTTATATATTTTGTGTGATTTATTAATTGCTTTCAAGTATTAATAAAGCATTTAAGTCTATATAGCATGGTTTGTGTTTTAGATATTCTTTTTTTACACTTAAATTTCTTCCTGTAATGTTGCTCCATGGTATCTAACTATTAATTTTTGTATGGTGAAAAATATATCAATGGGGTTCACCTACCACTTTTGGATTGTGGAAATGTACTAGTAGAGTCCAATTATCACTTTTTTATGGTGTATAGCGTGACTATCACTTTTACATAGTGGAAATGGATCGTCTATTATCATCAAATTAAATTTGGCTTAAGTGAACCTCTTCTCATTGTTCATTACTCTTTAAATTGGTAAATATAAAAGTCTATTTACCAATTAAAACCATGATTGGAATACCAATAGTTATAATATTATAATTGCTTGGAAGTAAGGAACCTCAACTCTTTACTCGAGTTAGACAAGTCATTGTGGAGCTTAAGGAGCACTAGTGGAAAACCACACTGAGAGTGACTTTCTAATGACTTGTTGGTATTGACACAAAGAGTGCATGTTTTAATTGTGCTTTTAATGACATCAAGATAAATTATAATAATTATCACTTTTTTAAAGCTTATGAGCATAAAATGACTTCTCAAATTTTCTAAAAACCAACTAATGAATGCAAAATGTGATTTAGAAAAAATAGTGAATGAAATTTTTCCATATATAAATGTTACTAGTTGCATGATGATGGGTTTTAGCAATTGAATGTTTTTCATGAGTTCATTTTAAGTATTTCTTACAATGATAGTTTGTAAATACAATACAGTCAATCTAGTCAGCGATGACATTAACAACTTTGTTGTCTTGATTTTCAATAGCTTGTCATTTTAGTCACGCACATTAGGAGATTACCTTTGCCCTATGAACACCCATTGCTTTTATTCACTTTCAAGATCTAGCTTTTGAAAGTCTTTTGGATAGGAGAGGCTTACTTGTAAATGGCAACTTGTACGTAAAGGATGATCAATTCTCCCTTGGTCGCTAATTAAAAAAGGTTAGTTTATGATAAGGTGAATAATGATCATCTCCTCCTTGTGCAAAGCTTTCCACTCTAAGCGCAAGGTTAAGCCGACTCTAGCCAGGTGCTTTGCACTTCAAGGTTTAACCCTTGAACAACTAGGAACACCAATTTGGTTGTTTTGCTATTTCAGGCGGCTTACGTATTTTTGCCTAAGATTTTAATTGGATATTCCCTACACTACAAGGTGTATGCAGGAAAAAATTCAAAGTCAAAATCCACTTTTAAAAATTTAAACGACAAATTTTAGTTTTCAACCTTCAGATAGGCTTTTTATATTACTTTTTTTAGATTCTTTTTTTTGAAATCTTTCCTTGACTAATTTGTACACATGTTCCAAGTAACACAAGTTGGAAATTTTACCAATTCTACAAGGGCACCTTTCAAGAGTTAAAGAGTTGAATTCAGATTTTTCTGTGATATCACAATGTTTTCTTTCGAAATTTGTTAAAATTAAGATTTAGGGATGTTCGGAATTTTTTATTTCCCAAAGTCTTAAAACTCATAAAATTACCTACTCACCATTCATTTTCTTCCTAAACCAAATACGATAAATACAGTGCATGTTTTACCGTATCCTTGATTTCTACTTTCTTTTATCAAAGAAATTGCATGAAGGTTCAAAGAGCCAAATGATTGTCTAAAATTTTGCATGGGCATCCTTAACTTAGTTATCTACCCCAAAAAGATATGAGCAACATGTTTGAGGTAATAATTATCATGTTTTACTTTGCGAAAAGTAAACTATGTCTTCTGAAAAAAAGTTTGCATCATCTTTGAATGTTGTGATCTTAGAAATGACAAAGATTAATGGTCAAAATTTTAACCACTTCCTTTGATGGTAGTTCTCTTCAAGATCCTACCGTGGAAAGTTTCAAAAAAGAGGAATTATTTCAGAAAAGAAATGAAATTCTCATACTCCAAAGTTTACAAGGTGGTATGAAATCGCAGTTTTGGAGTTTGAAGCTTCCAAAACATCATGATCGTTTGAAGGTTAAGTGGTTCTTAGAAAATTTACATTGTACATTTTCTGGAACAAATACCTACTACAAAACTTTTACATTGTATATATGCAAACATAAGAACCTCCTTGTTAGACTTTTACTTTATCTATATGTTCCAAAAACCTCATATGTTTGAAATTGTGTTGAATTATATCTCTTAAGCACAAATTATTTACTTTCAAATAAGTGTTTTGAGTAATATATTTTTAGAAATATTTTTGTAGATAGAAGAAATTTATACATAAAATTTTAAAATAGGCTATTTAAATCTAATGAAAAAAATTATCAAGTACTTGGCAATAGAAAGTGAAAAATTACTTTGCAAATAAAAGTATAAGTCCAATTGATCTCACAAACAACATCTTATGTATTTCTTACGCGATATATATACTTTGAGGCTTCTTAATACTATTTCTTGGTACTAATTTTAGAAACAATTTAAGAGAATTCTCAATCTCTACAAGGATATATTTCAACGAGTTGTACAATGATGGAGAAAGGTGAAGGATATCTAGAAATTCCATTTATGCATTTGTATTGGTAATAGATGTTGGTTTACAAATTCTAAGAACATCGTGTCCTTATTTCAAGCAAACACTTTAAAACAAAAAGTAAGTCCACTTTATACACGTTTGTAATAAGTTCTTAGATATTTTCTGTTATACCATTTAATAAGGCATGAAGTTTTTTTACAAAAGATTAGATTTACCAAAAAAAATTAATCAAAAACACTAGGCAAGTTCATGGTGTGAAAGCTTAACATCTGATTGTTTTCGGATGATCTCTTTCTCTAGTAGCGATCCTTTCACCAATTAACTATGCTATATGTTTCTTCTAAGCTTACACAATTGAATTACATATAATAGCATATCATGTTACTTTCAATAATATTTTATCTTGATAAAATTTCCATGTATATTAAATGTTTTTATGATTATTGATTCTTATGTAGATGATATGGGTAAAGTCATCCCACAAGAAGTCCCAAAAGATGAAGAAGAACATTTGGAGACATCTCCCTCCAAACCTCGTGGACAAGTGTTTTGGTTACCTTCCCATATTTCAGAATGCCACAACACTAAGACTAGTCAATAGAAGGTGGAGGGACTTACCACGTTCCAAATTATTCACATGTGGCTATCCACAACCATGGAATGAATATCAAGTCTTCCTTTGGTCCCATAGTTCATTGTACAAACATGGTAAATAGTAATCTTAAGACAATGGTTTTTGAGCATAATACATTTCAATGGGAAGTTACACCAAGTTTACAATTGGGAGAAACCAACTATGCTTATTGTGTAAAGTCTATATCAGAAGGGCTGACGCCATATGAGTATAGAATTGATAGAAAGTACATAATCTGGAATCTGTTATTGCCTCCAAGTTTCAAAGTGGAGGTGTGCGGCCAAGGTATAAATTTTAAGGATACAGTCCTCATGGTAGATAACAAAATCGGGAGTTTTAAGATTCTTGCATTTAGATCACGATTTGCTTCATGCCACACTTACTCCTCAATCACCAATTTATGGGTTCCTTCTTCGACCAGTTATCGTCCCCCGTCTCGTAATCAAGTCCAACCTCCTTTAGTACCTCTATGCGGCTCTAGAGAGGTTGAACTATCTAGATACTTACCAAGTTGCAGTGGTATGCTACGATGTGAATACGAGTATATGGAAACCACCAATTATGTTCTCATTACCATTGGAGCTTTTTACCGACTTCATATCATGGAGAGTTCAAAAAATCAACGCTTTATACATAATAAATGATATGATGTATATGGTGCTTCAATACAAGGGCAACTCATCAAGGAGTGATTCTAACTCATTAACGGTACGAATTTTGGCAAGAAATAAGGACTCTCTACGCTATACAGGTGTATTTCAATGTACGCATTTTCTCACTGAATTTTTTTATATTTCAAAATTTCTTCATGGCTCTTCCAAAAAAATTATTTTTTAATTTATTTTTTGGTTTATTTTTAAACTTATTTTTAAACTTATTTTTAAATTTATTTTTATTTGTTTTACAAATGATTAGACTATTATAGGAACAACAGTTCTCCTTGATTATAACTGGATGTTTAAACAAATTGGACCTTGGTATGGGTGTACATTACAAGGTAAAGAGAAGCCCATGATTTGTACCATGTTTAATACGGAAAAGCATGGACTAGGTATCAATATGCAAGAGTATGTTCTATTGATGTACAATATTGAGAAGTCTAAATGGGAGCAAGAGGTTGTGCAAACTAAATGTCCGCTTAGTGGAGGTAATTTGGACTTGTCAAAAAATTGACTAAAAATAGATTGAAATATAAGTCCCTTGAAATACATCACTATACTCTAAGTTGAGTTCATGCCTTATTAAACCTACAATAAGTGAAATTGACCAATTTGCTACGATATGATAGTTTGAGTAAATGAATCTTATCAACAATTCGGGTTGTCTATTATGAATACAATGTTTTTGTACCAAAAATATTTTCAATGGGTCCTATTGGATACTTTATTTAAATTTTTGGATTGTAGAACAACTCAAATAGGTTTGTGGAAATAACTTTTGATGCATATAGTCAAAAATAAAGACTTAATGCAAGCTTGCTCTTCTTATATTTCAATCAATACCATGGTACATAATTTGGTCATGTTTAATTGTTTATATATATTTTCACCAATTGGTTATCAAACTACTAGCATCATAAAAGTTAAGATTTTCTTCATGTTTCATCAATGTGGAGCATATTAGTTAATAAAACTTGATTCAATTGTCCTTTATTTCAAACAAAAAACTTCGATGTAGTATCAATTTAATTCACTCAATTATAATGGGTGTCTTTGAATCTTGTTGTTCAAATGTCTTCAACTTGTCCTTCTAAAAGTTATAACTAATTTAATAAGGGGTGAAATCATTAATGTGATTTTTTTAATCTTCCATCAACATTGCGCATCTTCTAAAAATGATTTCCTTGGCTCGACCACACTCAAACTTGCTACAACAAGATACGTGCAATTATGTAGGATGTTATTATACCATTTATTCATTGATAAATATTACTTCCTGTCAACTAAGCTTTGATTCATAGGCTTTCTCAGATTCCATCTTTGGACTTTATGGGACAAAGAGAGTATAAGTCTAAGCCCCTCCTGACACTAATATTGAGAAATTATGGATAAAACGATTTCAACCAACAAGAGTGTTCAAATCTTGATCCAATGTTTCTTCTGATTCAAATTTTGATCCAATGTTACTTCTGATTCAAATTTTGATCCAATGTTACTTTGCTTCAAATTGTTATCTTGTGTGAGGAGGGCCAAACTTTGGATTGAAGAGGAAGATGCGGGGAAGGATAGAGATGAGAAACCCTAAGAATATTCCTAGTGGTTGGGGGTACCGTGCCCGATGGCGGTGGAGTGACGGGCGCGCCATGCAAGGGCAGGCACCCTTCCCTCCGTCCCTCCGTGCGAAACCGTCTCACTACAGTACTCCTTCCTTGCCAATCGCCCTCGTCACGCCCCCGCCTGGTTGGCCTGCCCCTGGCCTGCCCTCCCTGGCACACAGCGTCGTCACGCCCCAACTCAAACGCATTCAATGTCCCCAATCCCTGCATTCACTTCCCCCATTACCCACTTCTCCCTTCCTCGTCATTGCAACATCACAAGCAAGCTCTCCCTCCTCAGCACCCACCCTCCCTCCCAGCAACCCATCCATCCGCGGAAAGATTGCTTCCCACTCTCCTTCGCCATCGCCGTTGTCAGAGCTCTGAGATCTGGGGTGACGTGGCCACCCCTTCGGATCAATGCACTGCTTATGATACTTCGTATCTGAGGGTATTTCAGGTTTTGAGAGCAATTGCGGTGAGAAGGGTTTTTGGGCGCGATCGGGGATGGAGGCGCAAGAGGGGGCTCCGGGCGAGTTGCGAGCTCGGAAGGTGCGTCATGACGGGGATGCTGTTGCAGCAGGGGATTGTGGGTATGGTGATGAAAGGGACAGGGACCAGGGGTGTAGCGATGAGACGCCCCCGAAAAGTCCTGGTGGTAGCCAGCGCGCGCAGGAGCTTTGGCGCAAGGTGAAGAAGCAGTACGAGTTGGTGGAGTATCATGTCTTGCCCGAGTATTTGCGTGACAATGAGTACATTCTTCGGCATTACCGATCGGATTGGCCCTTGAAAGAAACCTTGCTTAGCATTTTCACTGTCCACAATGAGACCATCAACATCTGGACGTAAGCTCAATCCCACCTCTCGCTCGCACTCTGTTTCACGGCTACTCATTTACCTAGTAAAAAACCAGAAGCAGGTTGCACTTCCTTCGAAAGCAGTGAACACCTGCACTTCAATCTGGCTACCTCAGTTCTCAGAGCAATAAGCTCGCACTCATGCATCTCTTAATGCCTGTGGCAAACTGTTTGGTTTATTATTCTTTGGGGTATTCCAGAATGTTATTTTGAAGAGTCATTTATGATCATACATTGTGAGGCACGCTGGGTGCAGGGAGAGTTGATTGGGAGCAGGATTTGGTTTGTGATTGCAGGCATTTGATCGGTTTCCTTTTCTTCCTGGTCTTGACGATCTACACAATGAGGGCAGTGCCGAAAGAGACGGCGCTGCCGGAGCGACTGTCAAGCATGGTACATATGCCCAACCGCGCTGACCTTCATCAGTTGCATGTTGAGCTCGTGACCTGTTTTCCTGCGCTAGCCAATGTGCCGTCTTTTTTGCAAGACCACTTGCCTCACATCTTAGCCAAGTGCATCCCTGACACCCCTACCATCGCTGCCAACAGCACGCAACAATGCTTCATGGTAACCTACAGTCTCGTCAACATTCTTGCCGAAAGCCTCTCATGACAATCAATGGATGGCTTGCCATAGTCTCATCAAACATTCTTGCAGGATTCCTTGTCTGAAAAGCAGTGGATGAATACCTGGTGGGTTGTGTGCAGCAAACGATGAAGGAGGAGCTGGGCAAGGAGCTAAATATGATGGTGGCAGGCGCGACGCGGACACCATTTCTGGTGTTCATGGGCGGAGCGATGTTCTGTCTTCTATCAAGCAGCTTCTGTCACCTGCTGTCGTGCCACTCCAGTGAGCTTACATACTGGCTATGGCGATTGGACTATGCAGGGATCGCCACAATGATCGCCACGAGTTTCTTCCCACCCGTGTACTACGTCTTTCTATGCCAACCCATGTGGCGGCACATTTACTTAACCGGAATCTCCCTGATAGGAATTTTCACGGTGGCGATTTCGCTGGTGCCCGTGTTCCAGACGGCCAAGTACCGGCCCATGCGAGCCATCGCATTCGCGACCATGGGCATGTCGGGCATTATTCCCGGCGCGCACAAGATTATTTTCTTCCACCACGAGCCTGTGTGCGTGCAGACGCTCTGGTACGAGATCGGCATGGGCCTGTTCTACCTCGTCGGCGTTATCATTTACGTGACGCGCATCCCCGAGCGCTGGAAACCGGGGTTCTTCGACATCGCTGGCCACAGCCACCAGCTCTTTCATGTGCTTGTTATTGCTGGTGCTTACACTCACTACCGAGCTGGCTTGCTCTACATGGACTGGCGAGACGTCCACGGCTGCGTGTGATCACCCTCCTCGCCCCCATTCCATTCCATTCATTCCTTTCTATACAAACATTGGGATCACTCATTGTGCTCCCGCATCTCATTATCATTTTTGAGCCATGGCTTGGTACACTAGAGTAGCAGGAGTTCTGCTCATTGGGGAAGTATCAACAGTATATTCTGACTCCAGGTTCGGATTTAGAGATTTCCTGCATGATCAATTGGGAGGTTAGTCTCAACAGGATATTCTGACTCCAGATTCGGGTTTAGAGATTACCTTCATGATCAGAATTGGGAGGTTATCTTACTTGGAGTCTGATAACTAATTTGTGGTGCTCTCCCATCTCATTATATCATTTTTGAGCCATTAGTGCTATAGAGTAGCATATATTATCAGGAAGTGAAGCGAGTTCTGCTCGAACTTTCTGCTCTTGTATATTCTGACTCCAGATTTGGGTTCAGAGATTTGTAACAGGATTTTCCGTATGATCAAATTATGATCAGAAATAGGAAGCTCTCTTACTTGGAGACTGAGACTTGATCATCTCATCATCATTTTGAGCCATACAGCAGCATGTATTACCAGGAAGTGACGCATGTTTCTGCTAATTCTGTACATCCTGACTCCCGACTTGGGTTCAGAAATTTGTAACAGGATTTTCTGCATGAATACCTTATTAGGTCAATTGCCAGAGAGTAGCATGTATCATCAGGGAAGTGAGGCGTGTCTTGCTCACACAGGAAGGTTCAAATTCTCTGCTCTTGTGTATTCTGACTCCAGATTTGGGTTCAGAGATTTGTGACAGGGATTTTCTGCATGATAATTACTAGGAGGTTATCTTACTTGGCTTGTACGGTTACTAGGGTACATGGAGGCTGATTCTCATACGTGGTATGTCATCTCGGAGCCAACAGAGCTGCTCTGACTCCAGATTCGGGTGCAGAGCTCTATGCCAGGCTTTTCTACACGATCATTTATGAAGTCTTGGCTTTTCACTTGGAGGTTCATGACCATATTATCCGTGCTGTAAAGCCTTCTTTGAGTTTTACATGATTATGAACCTACGAACTTAGGATCGATACTTTCTATCCTTGGATCATAGTGGGCTTTTGACAAAAGTTTTCTTTTTGTACGGTAAGGTAGATGTATGTTCTTGTCATTCACGGTTGGTTGTTTGGACAGGACTGTAAACATTACGCTAGATTTTTCTTCGGGAGCAAAACTATTCACGAGAAGAGTGTGATGTTTGACCTAAAAAATGGTAGGTGAAGCCCTCGTGTTTTTATTGACACGTTACAAGATGCAGAATTGTCAAATTCTACCAATTTTGTCCTTCACAAGAATCATTCTTCAGTTATTTTCATTCGGAAAGGGATTTTTGTGGGGTAGTCTCCTTTCCTTTTTTTTGGTAGTTGAGCCGTGAAAGATTTGAGCTGGCTTCTAACACGTGGAAGGAAGGCTATGTCCGGAGGTAGCCATTTTCGGTTGATGCTCAGAGAATATGATACATGAAGAAGAAGAAAAAAACACGAAATAGAAAAAAGACAAAAAGAAAAAAACAACGCTTGACCGGAGACCAGTTGAAAATTTATGAAAAGCTAGAAATTATTATTTTTTGTCAATTTTGATCCTTGTAGCTCTGTTAAAGTTCTCAAAATTGACCTCTTTTTACTTCATATCCACATGGTGCTGATACCAGATCATATGGAATGTGCCAAATCAAGCACTTTTCTACAATGAAGATAAAAAGTATACAGAAACATCACATCAAGGACTAATTCTACAAAATGTGCCAAAGTAGGCCGTATTTTACAAGGAAGATCAAAAGTATACACTACACTAAAAATTATAATTAGTGTTGGCGACACTAAACACAAACAACAACACCAATTGTCAACAAGGGTAGAATTGTAGCAACTCTAATTGTCAATTTCAACACCAATTTTGAACAATAATAAGAGTTAAAGAATCAAGACATGAAGAAGTTGACATTTAGTGTTAGATTTTGATTTAGTGTTAGCCTTAGTTATTCAACTTGCAACTTTGGCGGCTAAAATGGAGGCTACCATTAAGAAATGGTGGCACCCCAATACACTAATTGTCCACAAGTTTGACAAATAGTGTTGGAGCATGATGGTGATAACTACACAAATTGTCACACAACACTAAATATGATTTTTAGTGTAGCAAATTTGGCCAAAAATCAAGGACTGAATGTTATAGAATGTGTCAAAACGGGCAAAAGTATACACTAGCATCACTTCAAGACGAGATCTTGCACAACGTGCCAAAATTGGTTGTTTTCCCCAAGGTAGATCAAAAATATTCATTAGCATCACATCAAGGGGCAGGGTCTTACAATATGTGCCAAAAGGGTCATAAGCATACACCATCATCACATGTGGGACCACATGCTACAAAAATACACCAGGAGTAGATCATAATAAATTGAGCAATTGGAGCAAGTGCAACTATCGATATTCACAATCTTTGATAAGCTTCGAGAACGAAGATTGAAGCTTGAGCAACGGATACTAGTAACTTGTACTATTGTTGTTGAGGGCTCTCAAATTTCTTCTACTAGCACATCAAGAAACCAATTTTATCAATGTGCTAGGTCTGGTGAAATTGAATTAAAGACCGTAGTATTATTTGGTGTGGATGAGCCAGAACTCGTTATTTTAAAATAGAGTCCCTTGTTTAATTTGGTTGCTATTTTGTTACAATAATTAATATATGAAATCTATACACTAGCATCTCATCAAAAACCAAATCCTACAAATGCGTCATACTTCAACTCTTTGTAAGTAGCTCTAGAGAAACATTCTCAGTCAAACAACAAAGATTCTATAGTATTATATATCATAAAACAATTTGATATCAACAAATTCCTTCACAATGAAATTTTTATTATTTTGCATAAATCTCAGAATCATAGTTGCAATCCCCGTTTCAAAACTTTGAAATGCTTTGAGTCATTTTGAAAGTTGTTTTGAACATTGTTTTGAATGGTGTTTTAAACGTATTTAAATTCATGATCCTTTGGAACATTTTGAATCTTTCAAACATTTTGGAACAAACTTATGTTACCTCAAAAATATAGTCATCTTGCATTTATAATTGCAATCAAGAAATTGATTCGAATCACATTAATGAGTTTCTACACTTCTTCAGTTGTTTACAACTCAATATCATGGAATTTATGCATCACAATCTCCTAGTATAAGAAAGTTACGCATCCATATTTAAAAGCTTTTGCACATGACTCCACCAATGCACTCAAGGTGGCATTATCACTATCACATTGATCCTCAAATCGTATGGTAGTCATGTTCTAGCCCTTATGTAAAATCCAAAATTTGAAAAATCCTATACATCAAATCCCATTTGAACACAACAGATCAACTATCACAAAAGACCAGCATGCACTAGTGGAGACAACCATATCATAAAAAACCAACATTTGCTATACTAAAAATTATATTTAGTGTTGACAACACTAAACACGAACCACAACACCAATTGTCAACAAGGGTAGAATTGTAACAACTCTAATTGTCAATTCCAACACCAATTGTGAACAATAGTGAGAATTAAAGAATTGAAAAGTGAAGAAGTTGACATTTAGTGTTAGATTCTGACTTGGTGTTAGCCAACTTGCAACTTTGGTGGCAAAAACGGAGGTTGCCATTAAGAAAGGGTGGCCCCCCAATACACTAATTGTCCACAAGTTTGACAAATAGTGTTGGAGCATGTTGGTTTTTAGTGTAGTGGAGACAACCATATCACAAAATGCCAGCATGCGAGATCAACATCGTCCGTTCAATTACAAAACCTTTTCCTTCAACAAATCTTACTAAAAGTAGGAACCCATTGTATTGCTAAGTCAATCAGGAAGTGTTATCAGGGAAAACCCCAATATCAGACTCTGTTATGCTAACAAGGTCTATCCGGAAGTGTTATCAGGAAAAACCTCAATATCAAACTCTGTTAGCTTAGACGTAAGAACTGCACCCACCACTCAAATCGACCTTTGACCGTAGACTAGACTGTAGAAATATCGAACAAAGTAGACAACGCAATCCAATATGGAACGCTAAGACCAAGAACCTGTTGAAACTGAGACATCTAACAAACTAAAAAGTCAAAGTAGAAAATGGAAAACCAACAACCCAGTCCTTTATTCAAGAATAAAAAACAGCTCTCGTCCCTTCTGGATGGTTCAGGTAAGTAAATAAAAGTGCATTGGTACGATGGCGCAGTGACCTCTTCTTCTTCTAAATTAATTACTTGTGTCTGTATGCTTACAAATTTTTCAGGCGTTTGAACTTGTCTAGTTGTGACACGCGCCCAAAACCAACGGCCTGTTTGCTGTCAGTGTCCGCCACAGTGACCCTTTCTGATCTGATATCCCAACAACACTTGATACTGCACAATGTGTTCCAGCAGTGTTGTTGTTGTTGTAGTTTGTTGCTTGTCAAGACGATGCTGAGCACTAAAAATGAATTTTTGTGTCTTCTATGTAGAGGAAGAAGAACCACCCGATGATCCAGTTCTATGAAAGAAAAAAAGAATTTTGCTTTGCTTCGCTTGCTTTTTAAGTTGATGCAGCAGCGGCAGCGTCAGGATGAGGACTGTGCTCGTGACGTCGTTTGCTTGCCTTCCATGGCGTCCTGTTTCCATTTGCATGAGACGCACAGGAATGGTCCGTCCAATGGCCGAGACTTGCCTGAGAAAAACGCTCCTGCGTGCACCGAGATTCCATCGTTCGCCTCGATGTCGCATTGACAGATCGCGCACAGAAACATGCCGTTCCCTCCGTTTATCGAAGCTTGATAGCCCAACCTGTGTCACAACTTGCGTTAGAATCTGTAAAGCTTGGAAACCAAACAAACCTAGAGACAACAAACTCACTCAATGAACATAAGTGACCATACGTAGATAACAGTTTTCTGAACAATGAGAAGCTTGATAACTCAAGCTTTAGAGACAACAAGTACCTCAAAAGACGTGAAGCTTGATAATACAACATAGAGACAACATTTTTTTTAAAGAGAAAGTGAAGCTTGTTAACCCAACATAGTGCAACAAGAATATTTTTTAAAGCTTGATGAACCAACCTACAGAAACAACTATTTCTTAGAAACTGTGAAGCTTGAAAACCCAACATAGACAGACAACGTTTTTTTCTCGCAAATGTCAAGCATGAAAACCCACATTACAATGGATCATTTTATTGAAAGACAACCTAATATAGACAACAATGTGCTTAGCAGATTGAGAACCCTACCCAGAGAGACTGTTATTTTCAGAGAATGTGAGGTTTGTTAACCCAATCGACAGAAGACAAAAATTGGGTAGGACCCAAGCAAGGTAGGACGAAATTGCTTTTAGTGAGCCATACCTCTCGGATAACATGGCAGATCCTTCCTCGAACAACTCCTCCATGACAGGCACACCATTATACGAGGGCACCGAAGGATTAGAGTGACTCTTCTTCCAGTGAAACATTCGATAAATAGTGCTCTTCTTCTTGATCACGGGCGATGGCGGTTCGTAATTACTAGGAGGCAACAAGTCCACCACTAAGCACGTCGTGTCGTCTCGTAATCCTCGCGTCCGCAGGGTCTCCTTCACGATGTGCTTGGCAGCCACCTCGGGTTGTGACAATCCGCGACAACACTTGGCAGCTTTCTCGGAATCTAACGCGTCCCACACTCCATCTGATGCTATGATCAGCCTGCCTCCTCCACTTGATAGCTGTGCATGCATGCCATTACTTCAGCCTATGTACTCTCTGACAGATTGTCGGAAGCCTATTAATGACCGTAGTGGTTTATTCAGGTGTGGGGAGAAGGAGAGCTTACCTTTATCTGCTTCACATGCGGAACTGGCACTATAAACTCCCCTACATCTGTGTCTCCTATCGACCTTGACAGACATAACCCTCCTGGCCATACCCTCAATGGCCCAATCTGCAAAAGGAGGAGCAATCACCGTTAAGTCGCATTGCCACATACATAAGCAGCATAGAAATACAATAACATAGTCCGAGAGCCCCTCTAATCAACAACTAGATCCAACAAGGAGTGCAATTTCTGGATCTAATGTCAAATGACTCATGACAGCTAGATCCAACTGGGATGTTTGATTTCTAAGAATTTTCTAGAGCTAATCACAAATGGCTGGTGACCAGATCTGAAAGTCGCACTATTCACTGAAGAAGGGAAGTACTGGTTTTTATTTACAATGCATGTTGTTCTGAACTTACCAATGAACCTCTGTAAAGTATTTGTTTGCAAAAAAAAGGTCGTAGTCATTTAGCCAGAACTCTCGATCTTCTTCAACGAAGGGTACATCCACAGTAACAGTGCGGTTTCTACACTTGAGTAGCCTATCTATGGTCATCCTATTCTATATGATGCGAGCATTACCTCGGCCCCACCAACAATGTTTAGCCTGCCGACTTCGCCACCTGCAGCTCTGACACGCTCCCTCCTGATAAAACAGAAAGACGTCTCTTTAGCACTGCAATGAAGCTAATTGCTGAACTGAAAAGAAGCAATGTGAGAGGCACATACTCTTCTTCATTGCAGTCCAGCCTGTGGTCAACAGTGAGGTCTGTGACCACGCCTTGCGAGTCCAATACGCAGCGCGAGTCGCCAACGCAGGCTACAGTGATAGTCCAGCCATCGATCACCACAAATGTAACAGTGGTCCCTGACGTTTGCTCTGAGAAAAACCGAAGTGTACTCTACTTAGAGTAAGGCAAACAACCATGCATGTAAAACTTGGCCATATATACTCCAAGTCTAGAGCTGAAAACCCAAAGGCAAACACATTCACTGCAATCAGCGACTTGAAACTCTGCATCTGTATGTAAAACTGACATTGAAAACTACGATATGCTAAAATCCCGAAGGCGACTACACCGTAAGATAAGACTGACCATATATGGCTACAAGTCTGGCACTCTGATACGATTGGGTTTGCAAGCACGCTCACTTTCAGGTATAGTGAGTTTATTAGGGGCGTGGTCCTGTTAGTGTATACCAACCACACCAAAAAGCGAAAATGCATCTAAAACTGACCATATATACTCCTACAGTGGAAAGCTCAAAGACATCTGCACCTAAAAGCACCCATGCATGTAAGACTGACCATGCATGTAAGTCTGACCATGTATGCAATTGAATCTCAAAGCTAACTGCTCCGAAAAGCACCCATGCATGCAAGACCGACCATATGTACTGTTGAAATCTCAAAAGCAACTGCACTTGAAGCACCCATGCATGTAAAACTGGCCATATGTACTACAAGCATAACGCTGAATCCCAAAGACAAAAATATACACTACAGGCATAGAGTTGAAACCCAAAGGAACTTCCACCTAAAACTCTGACAATATCAGTAGCCTAAAGTTGAAATCGCAGAGGCAACCATGCATGTGCAAAGAACCATATATGCTACAAGCCTGACAGTTTAGTAGCACTAGATACGCATGACCGCTTTCAGGTACAGTTACAAGGAAGTAAGAAGAGACAGGCACCTTTGGCTTGAAACTCTTTGTCGGTTTTCACAAAGCCAGCAACGAGTGCTCGAGGCAGGGCCGCTAACCAGTCGTCACGCTTGAGGCGAGGGTTTAGGGCACTCATCACGTCGTTGAGCAGGTTTTCTTTCGTGTGAATTGCGGCAGCTGATCCATTGTGACCATCAAAGATCCCGAAGACTGCGAACGTGGAAGAGCCGTCTCCAGGTATTCGCTGACAGTCGGTCTTGACGAGCGCGAAGTCCTCTCCTTTCCTGGGCTGTAAGGCCAGCCCGCATCGCAGCAACGGATTCTCCACTATCTCGTTCTTGAGCTCGTAGGCGAGCAGCGACGCTAGCGGTACCATGGGTGGCGCTCTCGGTGGCGTCTTGCTCCGGTGGCTCTGAAATAGCCCGTTGTGGTGTCGAGCCGGCTTCCCATTCGAGTAGTTGTGGGCGTCTCTGGACCCCATTGTGACTCTATTGTGCAGGAAAAAAAAATACTTCAATGTGCACTATTCTCTTCCACTCATCCTAGCCTCTCAATTCCTCGCCTGCACAACACCAGCGCCTCCATCAACAATTGCGATCCCGAATCACATACATGCAAGGCTCCTCCATTAGAACCACCTCCATCCCCGTGACTGTAACTATCAACATGGTATTGTTAGGTCTACAGCAGAAAAACTCCAGCATCTCGCTTACCTCTCTCGCAGTCTTCGACAGACGCCCAATTTGCTATTACCACCAATGCAATCTACGCCTCTAGTTGACGAATAAACGTGTTCCCAGATCTGGACCGGAAACCACTGGGCGGATCAAAGGAATCATATAGTATAATAGAAACGAGAGTTTCTGCTACTGGAACTCGAGTAGCAAGCAATGCACACCCACATTGCGCTCAACCCCGAAATCCGCGACCTCGCGCTACCCCAACCTCATTGAGGATTACAGCTACATCCTGATAATGGTAAGCTAAGAAATGCAAACCCCAGGAGCCCAAAAACCCTACAGTGGTGCCGGCAAGGAGAGATCCCGATCGCAAATGCCAGGAAAGTAGGGAGAGGAGTGGAGAAGGGGAAGTCTTTGCCGACGCGGCGAAGTTAACAGTTGACGCGGTGCCAGTGGAGTGAAGAGAAGTGGTGCAGGAGTCCGTAGGTGTTGGGAGTCCGTGGCGGGTGACAGCGAGTGGTGGTGGTGCCAAGAGGGTGCTCAGAATGCTCAAGCGGGGGCTGCATTGTGCTGGAGAAAGGAGAGCAGGCCATGGCGATGGCGATGGCGATGGCGATGCAAGCACGACGAGGACGACCACGACCCACAATGGGAGTGAGTGAGGTGGTGGACGACGGGGGTGGGGAAGGGAAAGGGCAATGGCTAGTAACTGGGGGAATGGGAAGAGCCTGCGAAGCTGCCTTGGAAACGGAGTGCCCGGCCGGCGGGGGCCCCAGCCTCAGCGGTAGCTGCCCCCTCCCCCCATCTCCGCATTCCAAGATTTCTATAAGATCCATACCCAAACTCCAAACACCTTAACTTTACTTTGGAGTTGTTGATTAAGGTGTTTGTTGAGTATATAGATAGAAATTCCCAAGGGGCTGGCATGAATGAAGTGTCCCTTTGTAAGGCTGATATCCCGATGGTACCGGACAAGGGGAAATCGGAACAATACTACTTCCCCCTCTCAAGGGTGGACACCATAACTACGCTAATTTCTAGTCTAGTTACTAATGCCTTGAAGATACTTGACATAGTATCCCCCCAAAGGGCTTCAAGGTACTCATACAAAAAGGTCCAAGGACCCCCACAATAATTGGGTGGATTATTGTGGTGAGCACCACGCCGGCATGGGGAATAAAACCCGCGACCTCCTCATTTGTTGAGTACATTAAATTGGAGGGTAAAGTACTACGTTTTGTAAAGTCAATTTTCAGAATTGAGTGTATATTAAAGTGTATGAGAGTAGGGGTTCATTCTTCAAATTTTACCACAGTTATGGTTATTGAAGTGTTGTTCTTGGTTGCATTTGATCTGAGTTGAAATTAGAGGAGGGAATCAAAAGTTCACATCCTACACTAAACCTTGCAATAGATTGTTTTCAATCGTAGTCTCTTGTTTCATTTGGTCTCAAGTTGATAGTACTAAGAAGATCAAAAGTTTACAATGGTACACATTACGGATCGGATCATTTCTATATATATATATTCTATATATATGACAAATCACATGGTTTTCACATGTGGTTCTATCTAAACCTACCTACAATAGCATCACTTCATAAAGCGAGTATTATTGAATGTCCCAAAACATGTTGTTTACATGTGTAATTCTATTCAGACCTATATGCCATAGCATCACATCATGGAGCAAGCAAATTTTACCAAAGGTGGTAAAAAAGGTGCGAATGTGGTTCCATTTAAACCTATTAACAATATCATCACTTGAAAAGAAAATATGAACCTACATACAACATCAGCACATTTAGAGAAGATGTTAACAATTGTGCCAAAACAAGGTTTGATTCGATTCTATTTGAACATGCATACAAAACTAGCATAGTAGGAGTAGATCTTACCAATTGTGCCAAAACAGGGTTTGGTTTGGTTCTATATGAACCAACATGTGATAGTATCACTTCACTCACTCGTCCAGATCTTACGTAATCGGCCAAAATGCCCAATATTCATGTATGGTTTCACCATCTACATTGTGATTAATTCAAATTGTTTAAGGCATCGAAACTTTGTATTAGCATCACATTAGAGACCGTATCTTTTGGATGTGCAAAAACATGTGGTTTTGGAATTTAGTCTCTAGTATTATGTAGTCTTGTGTAAACAATAGCACCACACCATTGTTGTAAAAGCAAGAGTCGCCTTTGGAAATCATTGTGATCCTTGTTGCTGCTAATCGAACCAAAGAAATATCAAAACAAAAAAAAATATCGTAATGAAATGCACTGATTGCGATGAAGGCGCGAGGTTGCAACTTCTCAACAAGAAAGGAGCCAACCACCCCTTACTCTATACAATAGCTTATCACTCAAAGAAATAAACACCCAAATTAGGAAGCTTTATTCACATAACTCTAAAAATTGGCCGCTAACACCACAACTCCAAAAACAAAGACGTATACACCAAGGTAAAACGGGTTGTTTTTATTGTTAAATAGGATGAAACATAAACTTCACAGGTTGAACGAAAATCCCGAATGCCACACAAGAAGGTTTTCCACATAAAACCGAGCAATTATATAAGATCAACTTAGTTCATCATTCCTCTGAGTTTTGAGCACTTCCAAGTTCTATCCCACAACTTCTATTTAAGTCCACTTATTCACTAAATAATCTTCTAGACTAATTCATGGAATTTCTATTCTCCTAGTAATTATAATTTTAGCTTAAAAAAGTGTGACGCCTTATTTTGCACGAAAGAGATTGTGACAAAAGTCATAATAATAGCACAATGCTTCTAAATTGTGCAAGTGTAGACTAGATGCTCGTATGAATTCACAAGATAAACTAAAAAGCTTGGAAGTTCAACAAAAATGAAATTGGCACACTTAAAGGAAGCCACTTAAATTCAATAATTTTGACAACAACATCAAAAGGTGAATGATAATCCTTCAAGTGTCGTCGTATCAAACAAAAATGACATTGTATAAAACTTAAAGCTTAAACTATACCATTTTCTTTGTGTTATTTGGTAATTCATAACCAATCACGTCAAGAGGATTTTTGTCCTCCATTACCCATTTTTGCCTTCCATCACGCCCATGCACGCCTTAACTCCCCATGTAAAACAATTGTTATAGCTTAGATCAATTATTTACCCTTCAACAAAAGACATGTAATTTACTCTAAGATTTTGTGCGGATATGAACTCGAGGTTAAAATAAATATAATAAACAAATCATAACCCAAATGACAATGTTACTGCATACCATACCACCATAGCAGGTTCGGTCCTCAACGAACAAATATTTATTTCTTTTGAAAAAAATAAGTTTTGTTTTCCAGAAATATATTCTTTTGAAATTCGTTCTTTTGTTTTTTTGGAAAATTCTAAACAAAAAGAGAGAGATGAACCGGAGGCTCTGACTGTTGCAATAAATCATCCAGTGGATTGTTGTAGTAACTCATTATTTCCCTACTTTTCGTTCCTCTTGGCTTGTAGTTTTTAATTTTTGACATTTTTTCAAAAATAGAATCATTTATGAACGAACCTGCTATGGTGGTACGGTAATCACTTAAGTGACAAATGCTTCTAATGTATGTAAAGGTACGTTCCCACTTGGCCTTAGAGGTGGTGTTAGAAGGTGGTCTTATCTCCTTAAAAGAGTGTGTGTCCACACCTACATTCTTTAGTAATTACCAATCCTACATGGATGCCCACATGGCACACTCTAAAACTTGGAGGACAAAAAAAATATTAGCTAGTATTTGGGAGGACAAAAGATAGTTGAGCATTAGTAGGCAAGTGTTAAGGAAGCACCACAATTAGAAATATTCTCAAGTTTTGAAGACTTAAGAGTGGTCTTAGTGAATGGGGCCTTTGAGGAGCCATTATGTAATTGAGGCTACTTTTCAAGACACTTTTCCAAGCCTCATTGATGAGGCCTTCCCTAAGAATAAGGAATTTCCCCAAAATTGTGGAGGTTTTAAGTTTTAATGTATGCTCTTATCAAAGGCCAGGTGGGAAGGGGCCTTAAGCAAGACTATTTGGTGAACACAGTAATTGAATCGGATGACCAATTTGATTTTGATTGAAAGATGAGGTACATGTTGGTTGGGGATGTGGCTTGGGAGGTGCCCCAAACAGGACCACACTATTAATTAATACTCGTGGAAATCAACCAATTAGCTGATTTTCTGGCCTGACAAGTTGCATATGGCGCCATTAATTGCTTCAATGGGTTAAGACATGCTGACATGGACAGCCCTATTTAGTAAAAAACAGCTATTACTGTGGATGCTATTTGAGCAGTAGTCACACTAATTTGCATAAAAATCTACGTGGGTGGGTTAGGTAAAAGAAGGTTCCAAATCCAACTCTGAAGTCCCAACTTTTTGAGTATTGAATCGCACTTTTCACAAAAAAACATTGCTTGGCAAGTAGTTCGCTACTTTGGTTCATGATTGTATTTTCTTCCATTAATAGTTTTGAAAAAGGAAATAAAAGAAAAGAAAAAAAGGATTTGAGTAAAATATGAGAGCTTGGGTACCTTAACCCTTAAAAGTCCCTTGGGGATAGTATGTACGCTGTCGTATAATTAGGATTTGCTACCAACAAGAAACTCTAAACTGGAATTGTAATAGCACACTAGAACCGCATTAATTTAAATGTCAACTTCTTCTTTGAACTCAAACCCATTAAAGGTGTGCATTCACTCCAAATACAACCGAAATACACCGTATTCTATTGGTCGCCACGGCACGCTCAGACCTTTAGGGGTTAAGGTAGGTCTCTTTGAATTGTAGACATAGGAAGCATTTATTTTGGAGTTGAGATAGATAGATCATAACACCAAATCCTTGTAGGGTTGGCGTGAATAAAATGCCCCTTCGACCTACCCTTCATGATATGCCCACGGATTATAACAAATTTGGAGTTCACAAAGTATTGGGTATGTGTGAATTTTGTATCCGAAGATCCTCATCTTTGGGTATATGACCAAAATCATTGCAATATTGGTGCTTGACAACACGTTGAACACTCCAATCCAAATAGGCATTTGAGGGTTTTGGTAAATTACATCATTTTGGTGTGAAAATGCTACCAATACACCACTCGAAGTTAATTCTAATTAATGAAAAAATCACAAACTAGAAAGTTGTTTACATCATCTCAAATACACCCTTGAATGGAAAGGAACCATGAGGAGGTTTTGTTTTTGCGCAAATAATGGCCTTGCAATGTTAAAATTGCTCCAAAATTTACAAAGAAAACAATGTCCATATCTATACCCCTTGCACAAAAATGACTGCCATAATTCCTCACATCTTGGATGGTATTAAGATTTCTACCACAAAAACTAGATTCAAATTAGACTTCAAGCCAACAAAAAAAGTTGGATTCCAATGATGGTTGAAGGAGAAACAACTCCTCAAAAACCATGTATTATTTCTAAATTTTCAATATGGAATCAATGTTACAAGCTTAATACGTAAAATATTCAATCATAAATTTTCCACTTTCATTTAAGAATATATTAACCCTTAAACGCCCAAGCAAGCCCGAGGGGCTTGATTCCAACACAATCTTCCCTGTAGCTCTCACTGTACTCAACTTTTCACTTATATTTTGATGTCAAATTGGTCACCTTCTTCTCATGCATTCAAAAAGTGAAATTTTACAATTCAAAACACAATTTGTATGAATGATATTGTGCTTTTAAAGGATTGTGGTAGGTAGGTTGGGGTGGTACATAACCTTGTAGGAGGTTGCAAGCTCATCATTGATTGGTCTATTCATGATGCCCAAGATCAAAAAGTGCACTATTCATGATGCCCAAGTCCAGAAGATGTTGTGATCCAATTTTGGGCTGCCCGTTTTAGACCCCAGGGGCGTTTAAGGGTTAATGCAAATTTTTACATAATTGGCTTGCAAAGCACCTTGTGTGAAAACATTTGATTGATTTCATTATGAGATTGGCAATTTAAATTACAATCTGTAATTGCCCATGTGATCCTCTAGTGATTTTTACTTACTTTTGAGGTTTTGAATTTTTTTTTTTTTTTTTTTTTTTTTTTTTTTTCTTTTTTTCTAAAATTTAATCAGTTATAGTAGAGTAATCTAAAATGGAGCAAGTTCCAAAATGAAGCTCTAGTAATCTTTACTCAAAAATACATAATAACTTTGCCATACAATAAAACGATGTACTCAATGCAGACAATATAGGGTGTCACTCTAGGGCATCATTCTAAAACACACCTATTTTTCCAACTTCAAAATTTCATAACTCATTACATAAGAGTCCTAAAATAATGATTCCACTTACCCAATATTTCTACTAATTTACCCCATACACAAACATTACTTCCGAATACATTTCCTCTGACCAAGCCATCATTAAACACTGTACTATATTTGCTACTTTTGTTTAGTAGACAAACAAGTAATCTACTACTAAATATTCGAGAACAATATAGTTGGTGAGAGAAATGAGGTATGAACTCTTGTCAAGTTCATGCTTCAATGAAGATTTGAGCACCCTACAATCACTCTTAATGTACTCCATGCGTACATACAATAGGGTGTCCGATATAGCTTAACCTACATTGGTCACTTCTAAAATTTGTAGCTATTATTGTAAGTGCTCATAAATATCGTAAAATTTTCGTTGTTTCTATTTGGCAATCACTCAAAAAATAAGAAGGCACTCATTCCACCACTCCAAGTATAGTGAATACCTCAACCCCTAAAATTCCACAAAACCCAAAACGGCTTTAAGGATTTGGACAAACTTCACAAATGACAAACATCCAACGGTTGAAATTTTGACCAGTCCTTTGTATACTGGTTAGGTACAAGATCTTACGGTCCACAGTCTAAAAACAGAAAGAAAAAAGTTTCTCCATTTACCCATTTCCGAACGGAGGTCGAAAATGGCAGTTTTTGGTTTTGGAGGTCGAGAAAACGCTTGGACTTTTAGGGGTTAAATGTACAAAAATAGGTGTTTATATCTTATAGCAAAATGGGGAAGGCAATTTAAGATTCACTTCCACTGACTCCATGCTCTTTGTGCTTGCCTTGAATGAATGGGAAGGATTACTGCCCCTACACAACTGCATGTTGGCCACAGAGACTAATAAAAGTACTACTGCCCCTTCCAGCCATCACCATTTTGTCATTTCATACGAACTGACAACAATGGCATTTGCCAAGTCTCCATCAAATCATGTAACCTTGTTTTCTTCAATCTCAAATCTATACCAAAAATTAGAATATTCTAACACTCCCAATCACAAGATGCCACAAGAATGGAAGGAATTGAATTGAATTTAACTCTTGTGCCTACCACTAAAGGAAAGGTCCGGTGTCTCATCGGGCTCTCCACGGAGAAACTCTCGTTCCATAAAACTTGGTGGAAATCCTCGTAAGATTGAGTCATTCAACTTGGTGGAAATACTACAATTCAGCTGGTTTTGTGGTGGAAATCCTGGTGGATTGAGTCATTCAACTTGGTGGAAATACAACAATTCAGCTGGTTTTGTGGTGGAAATCCTGGTGGACTGAGTCATTCAACTTGGTGGAAATACAACAATTCAGCTGGTTCTATGGTGGAAATCCTGATGGATTGAATCATTCAACTTGGTGGAAATACAACAATTCAGCTGGTTTTATGGTGGAAATCATGGTGGACTGAGTCATTCAACTTGGTGGAAATACAACAATTCAGCTGGTTCTATGGTGGAAATCCTGATGGATTGAATCATTCAACTTGGTGGAAATACAACAATTCAGCTGGTTTTATGGTCGAAATCCTGGTGGATTGAGTCATTCAGCTTGGTGGAAATACAACAATTCAGCTCCACAAGTCCTATGGATCTTTCCACCTCCTCAATGTGGTCACACTAGTGGATGGTACTAATTATTCTCGGTGTAAGGTGGGTAACATGGATTTTGTAAAAGTAGAGAGTGAAGGCTTTCTTGTCTATGGCTTGTAGTCATAGTGCACAAGGTTGAGGAATATATCTCATGGTCTATTGAGTTCTTTTATGTAAAAGGAAGGGAGGAGAAAATACCTAAGGTAAATAACAATAATGAGAAGTACCACATTCCGAGGGAATGTTGATATCATTGAAAGTTTGTTTTCAAGTTATCAAAATAAATTAGTTAAAAAAAATCTCAAACCATTTAAAGTTGAGGCTCTAAGTGACAAGGTTTTGAATTGAACCCACATACCTTACTTACAAATAAATAGATGATTCCCATCATAAGCATGTCACATATTCTATAATATACACTTCACTTTTCTCACATGCTAAGTATGTAGCTTTAGGGTTGATGGGTACATCAAAATAAAATAAAATTGTAAGAGTGGGGTCCAAATTACATTAATGCATGATGTTGAAAAAATAAAAAAGAAATAGCTACCGTTTCATCCCATGGCCATCGAGAACAATTTCAAAGAGGTCCGACTCGGCCTCGGAATGGCCATAGGGATGATGAGCCTGGGTGTTGGCATACTCGAGTTCCGCCAGCCAGTGGGCATCATCGAATGTACCCATGGAGAAGAGGTCGGCGGCGATGTCGTCGTCGAAGAAGGAGGTGCTCTTCAATGGGCGGGCCTGGAGGATGCGGCAGCAGGGGTTGGCGATGCGGGCCACATTGGCGGGGACATACTCGAATGTCCGCTGGCCCAAGTTCACCAGGACCGTCACATCGTAGTTGCTGGCTATCGTCGGGTACAAGGGGTTGGAGAAGTCCGCGCTCCGGAGAACCGCCTCATGTACAAGCTCCCCGTTTAGGGTGAAATACACTCTCTTGTGCCTCGGGTCGAACCCACATCCCACCGTCGTCTTCGCTGCTCCCCATGGCCGCCCGCCCGACAATTCCTCCTTCCCTTGCGTGTACGGCATGCCTGCTTACATGTCCGTTAGTCCTTCGTTCAAAACCCTAAACCACCGGATCCTTATACTTCATCAAAAAAATAAATCAAATTTCACACAGAAATCATGAAGCCAAAAATTCCATTATAGCTAAATCGAAATAGGGTTATGGTCTCCACTTCTTGAATATTGCACTTCAAGAAAGAAAATAAACGCTTCAAGGGTTATAGTGAGTTGTAACCTATTGAATGAAAGAATAAGAACTATTTGAGGCTGGCATGAATAGAGTGTTTGATCGACCTATTCTTGGATACATTACGTGAAAACTCTTTGTATTTGACCATGAAGAAAAAAACTTCCAAGAGCAATATAGTATCAAAGTTGGGTTCCTTCGACGTTTTTTATTATTTTTTTATTTTATTATTTTTTTATTTATTTTTATTTAGAGATGAAACTAAAGATTTACGAATACATAAAGAAACGAAAAAGTATAGTGATTCAAAAACCACATAAGCTAATTCTATGATAGAATCTCATTAAGATGGATTTGAGAGGATATTTATCTTGTTTGACAAAAATGGAAAAAAAAAAAAAAATGATCCACCTACAAAACTTCAGCCCACAACGCTAAAAACAGGTTGTCTTCTCATCTAGCAACAAACAATTTCATAATTTATTTTGTTAAAAACTAAAATTAAAAAAAAGAAGAAGATGATATTGGTTCATATTTTTCCCACCACTTGTTCATGCTAAATACCATTTTATTTATTTTATTATCATTTATCACCTTTTCTCTCAACATCTTCCCACAACTTTTTGCCCACAATTGCTAAAGTGGGTCTTTTCATGAACATTTGAAAACTGGATTGATAGCCTACAATTCTAAAAACAGGTCTTGTATGAATAAAATTTTCATTTGTTGAGTTGGTTTCACACTCTTTCAGCCCACAATTGCTAAAATTAGCTTACAAGGCAAAAAAGATGTGGAATGAAATTATGGATCAAAATAATTCTTTAGTTGTTGCTTTTGCTACTGTAGTTGATTTCAGTGATTTGGGCCGAGTTTCGGACACACATGTTGAAAAATCAAATCAGAATGTTTCCCATTGTGATTAACCACGTGACAATCGGCAAACATGTTTTTTGGCAATCCACCAAGATTTCTAGCCTGATTTTTAGGTGTCAATCTTTAAAACCAACCAACTTGTGCTTTCACTTTAGTTACAAAAAAATTACAAATTGAATGATCCTCTCTTTTTGTCTCAAACCCTAATTATAGAATTAGGGGATTCATTCATGAGAAGGAGAGAGACTCTAACCTATTTAGAGGCTGGCGTGAATAGAGTGTTCGTTCGACCTATCTTTGAATGTATGTCAGGAGGTCAACACACCAATGGCAGGACTACTAACCCCTCTCGGGATGAACACTACGCTACACTAGTTCCTTCCTTTGTGAGTACATAGTTTTCAGTTGAGACTGATAGTAATAAGAATGTCAAACCTTATGATTGAATGTTTGTTTATAATCTGGCACTACATGATTACTAATCCCTCTTGTAGTGAACACTATAAACACTTCAAGTGATTAAATATCAAAAGTACGATTTCTTTTAATAAGTGTGATTTGTTCATTGGTAGTTACTAAGACTGTATAAAAATGAGATGGAAGCACGTTCTAGTGTACGGACAACAATCATTTTTCTTACATTCAATCAAGTTTGACTATTAGTTAGAGTAAGAATACAACAATTATTTGACGGTAGAAATGGTTTTGATGAATTGTAGCTACTTATATACTTTGATGATACAAATTAGTAGTACTTCATTACAAACTAAAAAGTGCAGCTATTATGTTTTTAGATTCTTGATTCGTACCACATTTACTAGACTAAACTCTTGAGAGATAATAAAAACATCATCTACCATAGAATTTCTAGTGAGATGTGAACATCTTTGAAGTGATCTCCATGGTAAATAAGACTTGTTGTATTTTCTCCATGTTCAATCGAGCTAATAATTAAAAGAATGAAAAATCTGATTGATTCAATTTTGACATATATGCCATCTAAATTAGACATATTGCCAAGTAAAACCTAAAGAATTGAAGCCTCTATATAACAAATTTCGCCATTGATTTCAGAGTGTTTCTCACCAATACTTTAAAAAATAACCTAATTTTAGGTTAATCATTTTCTATGAAGTAAAAAAAAATGTATGAATAAGAGTTTTTTTGCACCCCAAAAGTGTTTGTGTTGATAGTATAAGTGCCAATAAGCAAATGCCATGTACTGACCAAGATTCATTGTAACACTCTCACTACCACTACATTAACCTATACAATTAACAAGAGCTTAATTTAGGTCTTTTGACTCAAAGCAAGAAACATTGTTTTTGATTAGATGGAACATTGACAAAGTAGAATTTAAGACCTATGCACTTAAATTCACTAACACTAGGTTGGAGGTTTTGCATGAAATCCTATGATTGAAATTCTCAAATTCAAGTTTGGAAAAAAGTGCACATTGATTTATGAAAGGAACGTGAGGAGGTCTATTTGGGCCAATTGACTTCAAGAATTACCATCATCAATATAACTGTATATGAGTAGACCCTAAGAGTAAAGAATATCAAAGTTAATAATGTCCAATTTCTATTACGGACCCTAAAGGAGAAGCTCTGCAATGACCTCCACGACAACCATATCTGAAATCCGTGAACAAAAACTATTTGACTTCACCTTTTGGAAAATTCAACCGTAAAATCTTGTCGAATTAGTCTCCCCAACAATTTTTATCAAATTTCACGGGTACCGATCTTGAGTTGTATTCAGTCAAAGTTTCAAAAACAACATATCTTCTTTAAGCAAAATGATCAAAATGGGGGATCAAAGACCTTGATGAATGTTTTTGAGGAAGTATTGTGAAAATTTGGGAGGGGAAATGCTTGAGAGAGAAGAACTGACCATTGACGTAGCAATGGCCGTCGGCGGAGAGGAATCCCACGGAGCCAGGGTCGAACCCCAGGAGCCGAAACGGAGGCGCTTCGGCACCCGCAAGTCCCACCGACAGAAGCTCATCCCAATCGATCTGCTTGCTACCATCCATCGATTCCGAGCCTTCCGTGGAATCAGCACAAGCAGCAGTCAAATTCTTGGAGCTCAGATTCTTCTCATCATCATCCAGAGCAACTTTCTGGCACAGCTCCGCATCTCGATACCGGTCGGGATGCCGGTCGCACGACGTCAAGCTTTGCGCGATCAGTTTCACGCGCTCGTTCGCAGCCAAGCTGCTATGCTCGGAACCCACATCCGCCACCACAATAATCTCGAAGTAAGCTTCCTGGGGATACGGGCACGGACCTAGTACCGGACCCGGCAACGGAAGCGCAGTTTGAAGCGCTTGGACTGGCAACACGCATCCGTCTTTGTTCGAGCGCAAGCCTGGATTGAGGCGAATCTGTTGCATGCAATCCTCGCTGGTCCAGCTGATTTCGGGAGCGAGGAACTTCATCGCGGAGCAAGAAGCGCACATCTCCCACATCTGGTGTACTGGACCTGCGAACGCGCCCATCGCTGACGCTGCGTGCGAGAATGCGAACGCCGCCCAGCCGTGCTCCAGAGCCGTGATCACATGCGACGGGTGCTCACTCCATTGGAAGGGTCGCAGCGGGATGTGGCTTCGCCATAAGCTCGCCATGAGCGCGCTCCGTTGCAGCGCTGCATCGCGCCTGTCTATCAGAACCGGCTCTGGCTCCGGCACGAAGTATGTGAAGTACAGTTTCTTGCCTATGCTGTAGACGATCAGGATCAGGAGAACTGAGGGTAAGAGTGCTGCTAACACTGCCAGGATTACTGCCCACGCCGGTTCCATTGCTCATTCCGATTCTCCTCCCAGCCATCTCCCACCATCAATCCTCAGCTCGCCATTCCTACCTTCTAATCATCTACAGTCACGTACATGCCATTCCCTCTTACTCTGCTCCTTCAGATCTTCACAGATCTAAAACCAACTTTCAACAGCAAGTAGAGGTTGATACCTTCGTCTTCATCTCGATCATAGCGACCCCGTACGCAGGACCTTCCATTGGAACGCGCGTCTACAGTAAACACAATTCACGATGAGAATGACGTGAAGCGGAGCACTTTCTCGCCATCGATCTCTACCCTAATTCCTACGAGCAATATTCTCGTCTTCCACACCAATTCTGTCTGCAGCTGGCTATGGAGTTTTAGCTAACGCCACTCAATTTGCAACATGGAATGCTGGAGCTGGATCTAGACCTGACACACAAATCATAGCTGACTGAGAAACAAGAATCTGGAACGATTCATGGATCGGATGGAGCAGTTGTCTTACTTACAGGGCGTGGCCAACTTGGTGAGCCTCACAATCTGATCTAAGGTGCGCGATATCCCGGTCGGGATGAGTCGTAGTCGTCGTCGTCGTCGTCACCATGATAATGAGTTTACAAGGGTATCATTGGTGGCGGTACAATCAACGCACTGCCCACCACGACTAGACGGATGCTGCCTGGCTCCGACACACAATCATCGACTCACTATTAAAGACCACACCACCCATGCCTTCTCCATGTCATCGCTATCTGCCAGCCTCTCATACCCTCGTCGCGCATTGCCTCGAACAGATCAATCTCACCCCTTCCATCTCCTCCCCAACCAGCCAGCCAGCCGACGACAGGCTTTCCCCCAGTCGAGCACTGACACTCAACGCTCTACAGTACTTTAACAACTCGCAACTCAGTAGCTCAAACCTTGCACAAACATCGATCAACAAGTTCACGAGCCTATACATCAGTCCCATCGACACTGAGACTGATCACTACTATTCATGTTGCTGTAGGTTGTTAACGAAACGCTCGATCGATGAATTGGAGGGAAAGCGAAGCTACTGTAGTGGTTGTACACACGAAAAAGAAGCTTGCAGGTGATTCTGAAGCTACAGGAGGTGATTTTGAGTACAGCACCGCCGCATACATGGTTGGAGCGAGCGAGTGGTGCCTGCCTGCCTGCCCGGTCATGGCCATTACTGGGTGGCGCTGGTTTCTAGCTCAGTTCTGCCAAAGGTAATTGCCTGTTGTTGTTGAGTATCAGTACCAGTACAGGTAAGTTTTGCTTTTTGGTCTGACTCCTCCAAGTTTACCGAGAATTCTTTTTGAAGCATCTTCTTCTTGTTGTGGACAACTTTGTCCACTACTGTCTGTGTATGTTTGCGTACGATGATACGAGTATAAGTGAGCTAGCGCCTGCCATTGCAACTACTACTTTTATGTTGTTCTATTTTACTTTTATGGACCGACACTCACTACTACGATTTGATTGAGGGGGGTTTGCAATGTTTTCCTCTCAAACGTTGCTCAAGTTCAGCAACATTTTGGAACTTTCTTGAGCAACGTTCAAAAGAAAATAAGCATTGTTATCATAGGATCATCAAGTGAGATTAGTTACAATTTAGTTGAAAACGTTGCTTGAGAACGTTGCACAAGCAAGTTTCGAAACGTTGCTAAACTCGAAAAAGTTGCTAAACTTGAGTAGCGTTTACACAAAAAGCAACGTTTGTAAGGTTGCAAACCGCTCCCTTTTCTAGTAGTGCTACTTTAGATTGCAATATGGTTAAGCGTGTATGATGTGTATGTCAAACATCCATGTGATTCTGTTGGAGGAATTTATTAAGCTCTCTTTTTTCTAGAGGAAATTGTGATTGTGAAAAGAAAGGGTTTGTACTTTATTTTAACCTCTTTAGGTCCTTGATACAATATTGCTTGAATTGTCCTTTTTCTACTTCAAGAGTTTATGCATACGATTAGGTGTATTTTGGATGAGACTTGATATTGAAAAATAGGGGGTATTTTGGTAAAAACTTAACATTGATCAATGGCATAAACATACATTCTTCAAAAACAATATTACATGAACATTGATTACATCTACAGTAGTTGCTAGAACTTTTGTACTAGAGTTGTGGATTTATGTATATTTCCTGTTAGAACAAATTACTAGTCTTTCCATAATAAAGTTCATTAATTGGTAAGTAAAAGAATATTTTATGTGAAATTTTACACATGGTGACAAAATCATTAGGTGGGTCTCCTTATAATTCATACGTATAAAATGTAAAATTGTTGACTATGGTACTCGAACCCACGTGTGCAAGCACATGTTGTTTACTGAAAGGTCGCACCCCATAACCACTCGGGCAAGCCAACCATAAAATGTAAAATTGTTGGGTCTGGGACTTGAACGCACGCGTGCACGCACATGTTGTCTTTCAAAAGATCGCACCCCATAACCATTGGGCCAAGCCAACTATAAAATGTAAAATCCTTGGCTGTGGGATTCGAACCTACGCGTACACGCACATGATTTTTATAGAAGAGCCGCACCCCGTAACCACTCAGGCAAGCCAACTATTGGGTATAACATCTAGAATTGATTTGAAGTATTTATAGTAAGTGGCTTAAAAACAATTCGATTTTCAGATTGACAGTTTTATTGGCAAGTAGCAAAGTTAACTAATATTTGTAGATAAGGGCAAAGTATGTAAGAGATTAGACCAAATGTAAATTTTGGAAGTGATACATGTAGATGTACCTATAGCCACTCAACCTAAACTATACACCATGAGTATATCAAAAATTTACAACTAAAAGCTATAATGTACCTCTTGGCTTCAATTGGCCAATGAGCAATTTGGAGTGTTGTGTGAATTTGAGCCACCTACCATTTGAAAAAACTATATTCATTTCTCCAAACTTAACTCTGGAAGCTATTATAAAGAAAACCCATTGATTTGGTTTACTTTGTAAAAACAAATAATCTTAAAAGCCAACATCTTTACAAGTACGTTGTTTAAACATATGGAATATAAGAAGACTTATGAAACAACTTCATCAGTCACCTTTTTCATACTTTTTAGAAGTTTACAGCACAAAATTGCTTGCTTAGCTTCAACGGTTTCACTTCAATTGCTTATCAATTACAGAGTTAATTAGAATTCATGTAATGTTTTCTTAAAGAATGGATGTGCATGCTATTGATGAATACACTAAGAAGTATCAAGATTATGGTATTTTCCATATAAAACAATATAGACAACACTTTCATTTTTTATAAACAACATTAACCAAAGTTTTTAGATTTGAAGTTGAAAATATTTGCTGTAGCAAGTACCAAGATGTTGTTTTGCTTGGGTAAAGTTTCAAAAAACATCACAAAATAGAGCTGTTAGAGAGAGTACCAAAACATTTTACATGTTAAAAACTTTGCTTGAGGGAGTACACGGACGCTAGTTCGCTCAAGCAATGTCTATAAAAAAATTGCTTTACTTAGCAATGTTTGTGAAAAAATGGTGTAGAAAAACCATCTTGAGCAAGTACAAAATTGTTGCTTGATCCGTGCAACATCTTAAAGGTAACAAAAATAGGTGACCCTATATAATAACTTTAGTGGCGCAATTGTAGTTAGGTGCTTCTACTTTATTGGCTATTCCAAAATATCATTGTTTTAAAAATATTTCATTGAAAGGTGATAATCCTGAACGTCCGTTCAAAAACATTGTTGTTTTTTAAAAGCGGTTAGAAATATTTACCTTATCATGTCAAAACTCCACAAAAACCAACGTTATTTTTCATTTTAAACACCCTAAAAAGTGCCATTTTACCAGCATAACGTCATATTAAGGGAGTTGAGATTCATGTCAAATTTCAATTGTTAGATTTCCACAATTTGTAAGATTATAGTGTTTAAAATTGATAGAGAACATCAATTAGGCATTGTCTGAAATAAGTACATCATTGAAAACCAACATCATGTATAAATTCATTCTGTTGAGTTTCAAAACAATAATAAAGCAAGTATCAAGACGTTATTTCACTTCAGCAATGTTTGTGTAAAAAACGAACTTTGTTAGAGCAAGTTCAAGACTCTGCTTCACTTAAGCAATGTTTGTGTAGAATTGCTCTACTTGAGCAACGCTCTTAAGAAATGTCATCAATCATTACACTAAGAATCATAAACAAAACAATACTTGTTCTAATAACAAAGGCACATTATTTATAGTTCATAGATTTGAGGTTCAAAATTGTTGTTAAAGCAAGTACGAGGACGTTGTTTCACTTAATTAACCTTTGTTTATAACATTGTAAAAATACATTGATAGAGCAAGTACCAAGATCTTGCTTCACTTGAGAAACATTTATAAAAAAAAACTAACATGAAAATGTTGCCAGAGTTGTAAATAACAGTGTAGAAAAGTTTTCTAGAGAAAGATTTAGGATGTTACTTCACTTGAGCGACATTTGTAAAGAATATACTATACTTGAGTAACATTGTCAAAAAATATTGTAAAAAACCTTCGTTAGAACAAAAACTCAGTTCATTGTTATATAAATCCGCCATATAAGTTTCTAGTAGTAGGTAGTAGATAGAAAAACACATACTCATAACAACATAAAATTAATAGTCTCACATCCGTAAAATCACATTCCCGACAAAATCCTTATTGAATGTAGGGACAATTGAATATACTTTCCTCTTCTTTACAACTAGCCTCTTCTAAACCGGCTTGGCTTCTCAACTCATGGTTTCGTCCCACGACCAAATAATCAAAATACTGAGTTACAATTCAGTATCTATATATAACAAAACTGGGTCCGTCCGGCAGCGATCCTTCCTACCCACCAAAGTACCAATCTACCAACTTACAAACTTACCAACCTAACTACCTTAGTCTTACCAACCTAAAAATAATAAAAAATAAATAAAATAAAACAACAAATATATATAGTAGATGAAATGGTAGACATGAGATACTTTTTTTCCCGTTGGAGCGGCGGAGACCTCACTAGTAAACCATATCTGGAAACTACACTAAATTTGATAATTAGTGTTAGATTATTATAAAATTTGAAAATGCTATAAGTATTTACTTTTGTTTTAAAAAAATTACCAAGAGCATTGATTCTGATACTGTATAAGGACCCCCATCTTGGCCAATATAGTGGGTAAAATTATTGAACAACAGTAAAAAATTATAACATGTTTATGTAAATTAGTGTATCTAACACTAATTATCAAATGTAGTGTAGTATGAATCAAATGGCATAAGAGTAAAGTACCACTTTGAGTCGGGACAAAATGCATCATTGTACCCGTAATGAACCCATAATCAAGTTGAAGTGGACGCGGAACCATACATACTACTACTGTACAATAATAACCCACATAACAATAACATAATAATAAATAAATAAAAAACCTCAAAATCAAGGAAGGATTAGGAGGGTGGAAAATGGAGCTCATATGAGCCTGTTTTCGCTGTTTTGGGGATGCGAAACGAAAACGGAGTGATTGGCATCTCGTGTTTGGAGTTTATGATCGACATAATAAAAGAACATTCCACGAACACATCCACAATTGCTTTATGGAACATAACATTAATCTATATCATCCCTTTGTCAGAAGCTCAGCATGGCATACTGCAAGTCCCATGATTACCATAAAAATTTTCTATGCCAATAATTGTTTGAAATGATAGTTTCAAAAGTGTCTGTAGCATCTTTTTGTAGTACTCCCTCTGTCCCATTATGATTTTCCGGTAGGTTCTCTCAAATCTACCTCCAAAGGTAGATTTGAGAGAACCTACCAGAAAATCATAATGGGACAGAGGGAGTAATAATAATGGCTATCTTGTTGTGTAGTGTAGTGTCACTACAAAATGGTTGTTAATTAGTGTTACATACAGTGTAATGTTGCACATTACCATAGTGTTACAACAGTAATCGTCAAACCATTGCACAGTTGTCTTGTGTAAAGACCGACTACGACATCGAAGAGGCAGATGATCTTGTTTCTACTATGCATTTTCTAGTGTGCTCATTCAGTTGGAATCATAAATCTTACAACTATGCTATCCTCGAATCAACTGTAGATTCTTATAAAGGCACCGCAAGCCTTGGCTTGGTGGTTGGGGCTCATGGCCCTCAATGAGGAGGTTGTGGGTTCTACTCCCCATGCCGGCGTGGTGCTCACCACCATAGTCTACCCAACTATGGTGGGGGGTTCTTGGACCTTGTTGTATGGGTACCTCAAAGCCCTTTGGGGAGATACCATGTCGGGTATCTCTAAGGCACTAGTGGCTAGGTAGGAACTAGCATAGTGTTCACCCCGAGAGGAGTTAGTAGTCTTGCCATTGGTGTGATGACCTACGGGCATGCATGCAATGATAGTCAAATGAACACTCTAATCACGCCGACCTCTAAGTAGGTTGGAGTTTTCTTCTTCTTAACCCCTAAAGGTCTGAGCGTGCCGTGGCGACCAGTAGAATACGGTATATTTTGGTTGTATTTGGAGTGAATGCACACCTTTAATGGGTTTGAGTTCAAAGAAGAAGTTGACATTTGAATTAATGCGATTCTAGTGAGCTATTATGATTCGAGTTTAGAGTTTCTTGTTGGTAGCAAATCCTAATTATACGACAACGTACATACTATCCCCAAGGGACTTCTAAGGGTTAAATTCTTATAGATGTAGGTACTTGTGGAGAAATGTGCTATTGTCCCGCAAGCACAAGGACTCTTACCACTTGGATTCGCCCATAACTTGGTGAATTGAGACATCTTGGTGGAAATACTCGCGGTGTAAATAGCACACTTTCCCACTTGTGAGAGGTGGCTCAAGCTCTTCAATCTCTTCTAGAATGCTCATTTCGAGTAATATTACGATCACCTAAAATGTATGTACCACTTCACAACAGCTAGTTTCTGATCTCCACTGGATTTTAAGTATCTTTCAAAATCTTGTACTGGTATGTTACCATAGAGACTGTTGTTGTATTTTCAAAGATGGTACACCCTTAGAATCAATCAATGGATTGCATTATAAGTGTGTTATTAGGGTTACGGTACGAGATTCTTCAGTACAAAATCACATACATTACATGCAAGTTGGGATTCGAGTAGAAGCCGGAAGTGAAGTGGCTTCCACGCTCTAGCATGAGATTGATGGACTGCCAAGGCACATGACTTTTGTACAATCTCTGTTATGTACATGTTGTTGTTGTTGTTGCTGCTTTTCGACCAGTTTCCGCCTCAATTACCGAGATTGTCGTGAAAGCCGAGACTCCAAAAACCGAGGTAGCTTGGGAATGGGTGCAGGACTCGTCTTGCAAATCAGGGTGCAGGAGTGGACTTTGCATAAACTAATCGCATTTGCACATTTGCTACCCTCCCCCTGCATGATTTCTGATTCTGTCTGTGGTTTATCCAGCTTTGACCCAGGGGGGGCTTGTTTTCTATATTTTTTATTTTTTAAATTTTTATTTTTTAAATTTTTATTTTTAAATTTTAACTAACAGTGTTATAGACATTTGGAAATACATCATAAGAGCATCCGCACCCCTACCCCAGGTGCGGACACGCAATATGTGTAATTAAGGGGCCCCCCGACTAGTCGCGCAGCTTGCGAGTTTGCCACTCCCCCACCCATACCCTGACCAATCCATACCCTGACCAATAGGGGTTGTCGCTCAATCCGACAAGTCCAAATTAGCAAGAATCCCTCCGAAAACTAGACAAGCCAGAGAAGAAGAGAGCCCCGAGGTCATTTCCGGGCCACGCAGCCTTGCGAGAGTTGCGGTGGGGCGACCTCTCCTGCCTGAGCCCGGAACAGGGCATCGCGGCACCTCTGCCTGCACAGGGGTGCAGATGCTCTAAATCGGGTAATATTCCTTACTCGGCAGAAAGTAGAAGATTCTCTCAAATTTGCAGTATATTTTTTTGGTGCATAGGAGCATCATCCTCATTGTGTCAATTTCTAAGAGTGAAGGTAGAGGCACTAACCGATCAATTTAAGAGTTTTAGTATACTAATGGGGGTATTGTGGACGAGTATTGATATATAGGGGTATTTTGGTAAAGACTTGACATCGAATATTGGCATAAACAACCATACTTCAAAATCAATATTACATGAACATTGGTTAAATTTGTAGAAAAATGTAAAATCGTTGGCTGTGGGACTCGAACCCACGAGTGCATGCACATGCTGTTTTTAGAAGAGTCGCACCCCATAACCACTCGGGCAAGCCAACCATCGGGTATCGGTGATATTGGTAAGTGCCTCACAAACAACTCGATTTCAGATTCGCAAGCTTGTTGGCAAGTTACCAAGTAAATTGATATTTGTAGGTAATTAAGAGCAAAGTATGTAAGAGATAATACTAGATGTAAATTTTGGAAGTGATACCTATAGGTGTACCCAAAACTACTCAACCTAAAATATACACCTTGAGTACATCAATTTACAACTAGAAGGTATAATGTACCTCTTGGCTTGAATTGGCCTATGAGCAATTTGGGGTGTTGTGTAGATATTGAGCCACTTACCATAAAGTATGTTCATTACTCCAAACTTAACTCTAGAATAACTTTGAAAGCTATTATAAAGAAGACCCATTGATTTAGTAGTTTGTAACAACAAATAATCTTAAAAGCTAGCATCTATACATATAGGTGTCTAAACATATGGAACATAAGAAAACTTATGAAACGACTTCATCAGTCACCTTGTCATACTTTATACAAGTTTTCAAATTCAAGAATTTTGATTATTGATCAAATTTGGCAATATAACTTCTAGTGTAACTTCTTATTAGTTCAAACTTAGCTTTGTACTTATAGATGTCAAATCAACATCAAACTCACTAAAGATTAACTTTAGAGTAGCTTCAAAAGCTATGTATAGGTTTCCTAGTCATAAGATTTACATTGTAAATACTTACCAAATTATAGCTCAACACCGAAAGGCCCAAGAAGGCCAAAATGACTTTTTGCTTTTCAAGCAGACTAGATGATGGGTCAAAGGTTAATAAATTGGGTTGTAATTTGGCGTGTATGTGGTAAAATCTCCAAAGCCAAATACCAAAATTTCATTCTTTTAAGGACAAAGCTTGTGTTTTGAGTTCAAAAGAGCAAAAAAACACATCTTATTTTGAGTAATTTTTGAACATTGTTTTGTGTAATCTTTATAAACAAATTACTACTCAAAAATTAACGTAACGACATGGTAACTTCTACAAATTTTACAAGGGCAAACTATGAGTTCTTTAAGCTAGAGCTTCAAAATGTTGTGATTTTACACTTTTTTCCTTTCAAAAATAATCAAGATTTGGGATTTAGAGAAAATTTCATGTATAATTAACCTAAATTTTGTTACCTACATAAGAACCTGTTTATAATTTGTTTTCCTTGTCGACCAAATAGAATCAACGTGATGCTATATTAATGATCTGTTTCTTTTCATACCTTCATCTAAAAAATAATATGCATGAAGGTCTAAGAGCAATTGAGTCTCACTTTATCTGCATAGGAATACTAAATTTAGTTTTTGACATGAAAAAAATATAAGCAAAATTTTTTGGGTAACAATCATCAAGTCCTCCCTTGCACAAAGTAGATTGTCTCCCATTGCCCAATTTTTATATTTAATTTTTGTCAACTATGGATATTACAATCTCACAACTCCAATGGCTAAAGTTGAACACAATATATGTAGTGATAGCTAGGTTTTAAATCCTAAGATTGAAAATTTATAAAAAAAATTAAGTACCTTATTTCCAACAAGATGATAAAAAATTAGAGTATTTGGTTTCGGAGGTCCAAGAAATGCTCAAATTTATAGGAGTCAATTTTACTCTAGAAAGATCACAAACATGTATGACAATCAAAAGATCTTACTCAAAAATAATAATTTGTGTCTTGTATGCAGAATCCTACATATTTATAAGCAATTGAATTGGGAAGTTGATACTTAGATACCCAAAAGGATAGATTCAAAAACTATACCAAAACTTTATATTGAACGAGTATCGCAATATTTTTTAATAAATGATTCTTACATGCAAATTTCAATCTGTAAAGAACAAAAATGACAAATATTGTTTTTGAGTTTGATAGGGTAGCCAAACTTAACCCTTAAAAGTCCCTTGGGGATAGTATGTACGCTGTCGTATAATTAGGATTTGCTACCAACAAGAAACTCTAAACTGGAATCGTAATAGCTCACTAGAACCGCATTAATTCAAATGTCAACTTCTTCTTTGAACTCAAACCCATTAAAGGTGTGCATTCACTCCAAATACAACCAAAATACACCGTATTCTACCGGTCTCCACGGCACGCTCAGACCTTTAGGGGTTAACCCCTAAAGGCCCAAGGCGTTTTTTAGACCTCCAAGCTCAATAAATTGCAATTTTTGATCACCTTGTGGAGCTTGAGGTAAGGCTAAAGTTTTAACTGTGTTTTTGAGCTTCCAACTATAAGATCTCGTACCTAAGAGTATTTTTAGTTATTCTTTCAAAATTTGACCATTGGATGTTTATTATTTGAGAGATCGTAACCATCAAAGTTTCAGTATCGAACGTTTTTAGAATTGTAGAGATTGTTTTTAAATACTTTGAAGGCTACCCTTGTAACATTGATTAACTTTATGACTTGGGTCACTTTTGAGCGTAAGTAGTCATTTGGTCATAACATACTTCCAAAGATAACTAAAATAGACTAAATTTGAAGTGCCCTTTTTGGATTTGAAACCTAAAATTTTCAGATGGAGGTTTTAAGATTGGAATACAGCTTTGCAATTTTATAACATGCACTTTGTAGTAATGGGAGCACCCAATAAAAATCTTAGGCAAAAATACTACTTTTAACACCTTCATCTAGGCTGCCCCAAATCGCAAAAGGCCATTTCGACTTGCTTGGGCCTTTAGCAATTAAAGGTAGGCGACCCCAAGAAGCGTGCATGCCAGATTCTTGCTCCTATGAAGATTTGATCACCATATCATTACCCACAATGTACCCATGCGTGCGTGTAATAAGGTGTCCGATTATAGGTTAACCTATATTGGTTACTTATAAAATCTCAAGATATTCTTGTAAGCACTGAGAAATATAAAAAAAATATGAAAACTTTGTCTTCTCTTCTTGCTAATCAGGAGAAAAAAATCAAGCACTCATTCCACTACTCCAAGTATAGTGAATTCCTTAACCCCTAACTTTCCTTGAAACCTGAAACAGGGTTTGGAGGTTCCCTCGGGAGATAAACTCGGCCAATTTTGACCATTATAATCTCACGAATGAGGAAGAATGAAGAGTTCAAATTTGGTATGTGAGAATTATGTCAAGTGAACTTTGAGATCTTATAGTTGAATCTTTTAAATAATGCTTAGATTGAGATTTTTTGAGCTTAACCCCTAAACGACCATGGCCACCGATTCGGCTTTTACCGTCAAGGCCAAAAAAAAATTTACAGTCAATCTCAAATGTTATGATCTCACATTTAGTGATGATCCAACAATTGAAAATTTTCACACTACTACCGATGGTAGTCTACTTCAAGATCCTACGGTTGAAATCATCAAAATATTCCAAAAATATTGGATGTACCCCCATTAGTACATAGTGGCTAGTGTTCGGATTTCAAGCTCCCAAAACATTGTGAATCTTTAGGGGTTAACCCTTAAACGCCCATGGGGTCTAAAATGGGCAGCCCAAAATGAATCACAACATCTTTTGGACTTGGACATCATGGATAGTGCACTTTTTGATTTAGGCATCATGAGCGAACCAATCAATTATGAGCTTGCAACCTCCTACAAGGTTATGTACAACCCCAACCTACCTACCACAATCCTTTCAAAGCACAAAATCACTCATACAAATTGTGATTTAAACTGTAAAATTTCACTTTTTGAATACATCACAAGAAGGTGACCAGTTTGACATCAAAATATAAGTGAAAAGTTCATTACAGTGAGAGCTACACAGCAGATTCTGTTGGAAAAGAGCCCCTCAGGCTCTCTTGGGCGTTTAAGGGTTAATCTAAAGGAAGGTCAAATTTTGTGACTTAGACAGTTTTGCAACAAGAAAATTTAGGGGTTAAATATACAAAAACAGGTGTTCATACGTTATACTTTTTATTGTTAGCCGTGAGAAGAGGTCACGACAACGCGCTATGAGGCACGACCAAGTTGCATGATATGGTGTTTTATTTGCAAGGGATTTGATGGACAAGCATGGATGGTAGCTAGCTGGGGATCGGACGGGTGATGATGTGAAGACAGGATTCAGGTAGTGCAAATACCAACAGAGCCAGGGCACCGGCAGGCCGCACTCCAATCCCACGCACCCTCAATCCTCCTCACAATTTTGTTTGACCGCGTGCATGCCACGCATGCACTCCACTATGACCACTCAAATCTTGCGCATCTTGTTCGAAGCATATAAAAATAAATAAATAAATAAATCTTAAAAAAAAAAAAAAAAAAAAAAAAGCATTCTAACCCACTCTTGATCGGAAATGCAATATGTGAACACTGAAAATCCCAAGAATAACTCCAAACCTATTTCAAAGTCTGATATGGATAGAGTGTTCATTTGACCTCTTCTTGGATGTTAGGGTGAGTGTTCTAAACCGGAGTGGTACATATAAGAAAGCTTTAGGCTTCTTCACATAGAGGTACATAATAGCTTCACAATTGCGGGAGTTTCCTCTTACAAATACAAAAACTCTTACTCAAGAACATTTTACCAAATGTGATTTCTTTTTCTTTGTTTTTGTTTTTCCCAATGAAGCCAACAACGTAAGGGTCAGTTACGCTATGGTGAAGAAGGCCACCTCTCAGTCAATAAATTTCATTTTCAACCAATCGCATCTCAAGCAAGGTTGCCTTATTAGACAAAAATTCCTATTCATTTGTTACACACAATTTAGATGAGGTGTACATCTAAGACATCATCAATGTATGAAATGTACATCACAACTAAATCGTATCCGACAAATGAATAGGACTTTTTGTCCGATAAGACAACGCCGATTTCAAGGAGCCTCAATCTCAACCAACCACATCGATACTCTCTACTTAACCCTTCAACCTCAAGCCCCCCTCGAAAATACGGTGGAAACCAAGCCCGAGGGGCATGCTCGACGTTTAAGGGTTAATTTCTCGACAGTGGACTTCTCCTTTGTAGTATAAACCGGCCTTAACAAAAACTCTTACTCAAGAACATTTTACCAAATGTGATTTCTTTTTCTTTGTTTTTGTTTTTCCCAATGAAGCCAACAACGTAAGGGTCAGTTACGCTATGGTGAAGAAGGCCACCTCTCAGTCAATAAATTTCATTTTCAACCAATCGCATCTCAAGCAAGGTTGCCTTATTAGACAAAAATTCCTATTCATTTGTTACACACAATTTAGATGAGGTGTACATCTAAGACATCATCAATGTATGAAATGTACATCACAACTAAATCGTATCCGACAAATGAATAGGACTTTTTGTCTGATAAGACAACGCTGATTTCAGGAGCCTCAATCTCAACCAACCACATCTGATACTCTCTACTTAACCCTTCAACCTCAAGCCCCTCTGAAAATACAGTGGAAACCAAGCCCGAGGGGCATGCTCTGACGTTTAAGGGTTAATTTCTCGACCAGTGGACTTCTCCACTGTAGTATAAACCGGCCTTAACAAAAACTCTTACTCAAGAACATTTTACCAAATGTGATTTCTTTTTCTTTGTTTTTGTTTTTCCCAATGAAGCCAACAACGTAAGGGTCAGTTACGCTATGGTGAAGAAGGCCACCTCTCAGTCAATAAATTTCATTTTCAACCAATCGCATCTCAAGCAAGGTTGCCTTATTAGACAAAAATTCCTATTCATTTGTTACACACAATTTAGATGAGGTGTACATCTAAGACATCATCAATGTATGAAATGTACATCACAACTAAATCGTATCCGACAAATGAATAGGACTTTTTGTCTGATAAGACAACGCTGATTTCAGGAGCCTCAATCTCAACCAACCACATCGTTTTTTTTTTTTTTGACACAAATGAAAGTACTTTCATTGCATGAGATAATATACATCCCCAGCCACAAGTGGCCTGGGCACAAGACTACAAGAAATCTAGAAAAAAGAAAAAGGACTCAAGGACGCTAGGACAGGCTAAAGCTCAGTGTGGGAAAGCGCGAGCGGAGCGAGTGCCAGGCACTCGCGCGGCAGGGCCGCGCCCCACGCCTGCGCAGCAGCTTGGAATCTCAATGTGGAATGAAGACGAACCCTGCCATCGGGCCAACAGGCTGCCACAGGGGCAGGTCGTCCACAAAAGTTGCGAAAATCTCAAATAAACCTCTCCTGCGACGAAAGCATGCTCTCAGCTCCGCTCTGGCGTCAAGGCTCAGCTTCTTCTTGAGACGAATGCCGTCCCATTCGACCCGACCATAGTCAATCATGCCCGTCCAGATCGCATGACGCATCCGTTCCATAGACCATGTGATGTTGTTAAAGGCCCGATCATTCCTCTCCAGCCACAGGGACCAGAGCACCACCGTTCGGATTTCGAGCCAGATCCTCTTAACATGGTTGAACTTCCGGGGGATCTGCGAGGAGAAGATACCTTGCTTCCAGGTCAGGCTACGCCACGGGCCACGGGCACAACCAACCACATCTGATACTCTCTACTTAACCCTTCAACCTCAAGCCCCTCTGAAAATACAGTGGAAACCAAGCCCGAGGGGCATGCTCTGACGTTTAAGGGTTAATTTCTCGACCAGTGGACTTCTCCACTGTAGTATAAACCGGCCTTAACTAAGTGTATGTACGCGACAGGAAATGGCTGACATAGGTGAGGAGTTGATGGGGGGCAGCAGGGGCCTGTTTCTTTCATTGTCCCTTTGATGAATTATTGAGTGCAGGGCCATCACTTTAACTGCAGCTTTGCTCAAATTCTCAGATGTCAGACACACACCATTTCCCATAATTTGGAAGGCCCCTCCCCCCCTTACACAACTTGAAATGTCCAAGGGCTTTCAGAGCTTATGGATGTTACTTGTACTTTGTAGCCAGTTCCGAAAGCCTGATGTATGTGGAGTGCTACAGCATTGGACATACCTCACCTTCTAATGCTACGGAAGTTTACGGGCATTGTTAGTGGAAAAATAAGTACATAGAGAAATTATTAGCACCTTGTGGATGATTTCAAATGAAGGTGGGATTTTATTTTTTTTTCATGATTTTTGAGTCTAGTAGACTTTAGCTATGAAGTTTTACGGCATTAGCCCTAAAATGGTAAAAGGAAGGATTGAGAAGTAAATAGGCTAGTCAATGCTTGAACATAACAATGCATGCTACGTTCACTTCATGCGTGTTACGTTCACTTCATGCGTGTTACGTTCACTTCCTGCGTGTTACGTTCACTTCCTGCGTGTTACGTTCACTTCATGCGTGTTACGTTCACTTCATGCATGTTTCTTTCACTTCAATGCATGCTATGTACATTACCCTCCAACATGTCTTGGAACCCAAACTTGCATTATGGGAGGAAACGAGAGAGCGGAGCGCCCGCAGCGCATTGAAGGCTCTAGGAGAATTAGTTTTACCAGTCGCTCCTCCTATTAGCTTAAGTTGTAGATAAGAAGCCCCTCTCGATTTGTTTAGGTTGTTTTCCAGTGGCGAAGGCGGTACTCAATGCCAGTTTCTAGGGTTTTCACATTTTCTCAGGTGTATGTGTATGTGTATGTGTATGACATGCTCATCTACAACGACGGAGTGTCCTTAGTTGCCCTTACTTGCTAAAAAATGATGATTTTTAGGACATGAAAAGATTGTAATGGACAAGAAAACATTTTAACAAGATGGTTGGCAAGGCACTTGCAAGAAGATGTTTTTTGGCTTTAGGGTCGTAGGTTGTGCATACTAAAGTGGTTGGGTAATATATTGTTGTCTTGTACGGTACCCACCAACAAGTTTACGTTCAAAGCAAGAAGGGATAACATACCTTCAACTTCAAATGACCACCATGTTTGTAAAGTCTATCCAAATTGCAAGTTATGAAGTATGAAAGAAAGGTAGTGCATTTTTCTTTACCAATACATGAAAATCCTCCAAAAAAAAGTGTGAATTTATTTGATAACTTTAGTATCTTTCAACTTACTTTTTAGTATCAACCTTCGGTTGTTATGAAGACCATTACATGGTGAGTTTTGCTGATGAAAAGAGTATTAATATCTCTTTAAAAACCTCTTTTGATGCCCTTTACATATATGTGGCTCACATTTACGAATATTGAGTTGTTTTGGTGTAAGAAACCTTCATGTAATCTATTATTGAAAAAGCTACATACACATTTTAAAGTGCAATGATTGCTCACAGACTTTTCTTACACATGGGGCTTGGATTAGCACAAAAGAGAAAGTTTTGATAACATTTGCTACATTTCAAGCACTTTGGTGGTAGTTTCATGAAATTTGGTTATTCTTAGTGATAGACATGATCATTTGAAGTTGCCCTTGTTTATCGCGGAATTTACAAAGAGTACAAAAGTCCAATGTTGAGCTTCTTCGGGGGTACAATTCAAGTAATTATTTTCTAAAAAGCAATTGCATATGTAGAAAGTTCATGGAAGTAACTTTTTATCAAGATGGTCAAAGTATTTCATTGTGTCATGCCTCAACAAAAGTAGCCCGTAATAAGAGCTAGAGGTAAATAGTAGATAATATGTTAAGTCATATATTAAAGATAGAATTTATAGTTTTACTGATTTTTTTTTTCAAATGATGGTATAGAATACTACATTATCTCTCCGCTACAATTTGTAGATGGCAATTTGGACTATTTTTGTGAGCATGGCAATTGTTTGAAGATTGCAACATGTTCTCTTGTTTCAATTTTGAACGTAAACTTGTTGGTGGGTACTGTACATAAGTTGTAAGTTGTGTGGAGGCAACCAATGAGCTTGATGATTGACAACATGGCTTACCTTGGTTGATGAACTCATGAACATGTCGAGTTCTAATAAAATGTAAGAAGGTTCTTAGAGATGGTCAAACGCCTATAGAATTTGGCCATTATAAGTTGGTGGTGCAAATAAAAAATATTGTCAATAGCTACAAAAATAAAAATAAAAGATTGCCATTGATTGTGACCGTGGATGTGACCGTGGATATGACCGTGGATGTAACTATACAGAGCTAGTCCGGAAAATAAAAGAGGTTGACAACGACAAATAGTTAGCAAGGCAAGCAAAAAAGGTTGACAATAACCATGAACACTTGATTAGGGAAACAAAAAGGTTGACAATGAGCATGTTGGCCAAGCAAATAAAAGGGTTGACAGTGACCATGAATTAGGTGGCCGGAGCAAAAAAAGAAGGTTGATAGTCATCATGAAGTTAGCGGGGCAAATAAAAATGTTGAAATAAAAAATGTTGAGAGTGACTATGAACATTGGCAGGGCAAACATAAAAGATTGACAATGAAGGTAAATGGTTGAGAGAGAATGTAAAAAGGGACAACAATGACCATAAATCAAGGTGGCCGGACAAAGAAAAAATGTTGATAGTGACCACGAACATTTGGTCGGAAAATCAAAAAAATTCACAATGACAAACAAGTTGGGGAATCAGTAAGGCAAATCGAAAAGGTTGAGAATACCAAAAGTTGGTTGGGCAAATAGAGAAGGTTGATACTGACCATGAACAATTGACCAAGCAAATAAAGAAGATTGTTAGTGTCTGAAGAGATCCATGGCGAGGCATTGTCTTAAAGTTGTTCAACTCCTAAACATCCCCAATCTATTTTTAACCACATGACACATTTTTGATGAACATATCATATATGAAATAAAATTACGTTATTTAAATCTCAACCATACAAACTTGTAATAAGCTTGTAATAGCTTTTTATAGCTTATGAGAACCAAATCTTGAGTACTAAGACTTCAAAGATTGGAAGATTAAAATGTATTAAGTAATATGTTATAAACTTTCATCATTTTTACTTTGAAGTGGAAATGCTACCAAACTGAATACAATCTAAAAAGTCGAACGTTGTTAACAAAATTGATTGTAGATAGTCGTCTTTTGTGTTGCTATAGGCAGATTGTACATGAGACATTATATGACACTAAATGTTGACAATATGTTGTATTTCTATTGAATATTATACAAAAGTGATTATATCCTGTAGATTATATAAATTGATTACTAAAACTCTAATACCATGTATGAAAGATCGTATTATACAATTTGTTCATTACATTATATACACCAAATAATATATTAAATAATATGTACAACATATATAAAAAAACATCCGCACCATATAGTGAAATTGTGTATTGAACGCCACAGATATGGTCAACCAATCACACCTCTTGAAGGGTCGATCATACACGCCTTTTATAGGAAGGCCATGGTCATCATGATTACAACAGTCTTTTTGCCTCTTTATAACGATTCGAATGGGATTGATTCGGATTGACGAAATTATTTTAAGAAACTAGTTAATGACTATTCTATATGAGGATGAGGAGGTTGGAGAGATTGTTAAGCATGGCTCAAAATTGTAGGACTAAGCTTTATAAACCCAAGGAGGTCACATTTGCTCTTTCTTTGAAAATGACAAGACAAAAGTATAACTTAGTTGTTGAATAGTATGCAAAATCCATGATAATTATTCATAATAGAAAGTCATCTATACTCTTCAGAAGTCATATTGACTCCAAACAAACCTCATAGTAGCTCACCATATTCCCAAGTATAGCCTATTGCCATCTAAAGTCATTCAACCACTTACACTTCTGATATATACTAATTGCTAATAGAAGTTTTCTTTTATCCAAGTTCGAAAATTAAGAAGTTGTACTGATTTACATCACTAATAATGTACTGTAATCTCATCCATTGATATATTTCGACTTAAAATAATTGAAAATATTATAACATTTACAAGACAAAAAATATTTATATCATATTATTAATGATATAAGAAAGAATTTATTCATTACTCTTGAAGTGCCTTTGTATCTGCAAGACCTTAGATACAGAGAGTAAGATAGCAATGATGTGATGTAATGATGCAAGTAGATCACATATACGAATTGTCATATAAGAACGTAACCAAAGTTTAAATAATTAACCCTTAAACGCCCAAGCAAGCCCGAGGGGCCTGATTCCAACAGAATCTTCCCTGTAGCTCTCACTGTACTCAACTTCTCACTTATATTTTGATGTCAAACTGGTCACCGTCTTATGATGCATTCAAAAAGTGAAATTTTACAATTCAAATCACAATTTGTATGTATGATTTTATGGTTTGAAAGGATTGTGGTAGGTAGGTTGGGGTGGTACATAACCTTGTAGGAGGTTGCAAGCTCATCATTGATTGGTTCATTCATGGTGCCCAAGTTCGAAAAGTGCACTATTCATGATGCCCAAGTCCAAAAGATGCTGTGATCCAATTTTGGGCTGCCCGTTTTAGACCCCAAGGGCGTTTAAGGGTTAACACCATTGTTCATCATTATGTACCAAGATTGATAAGTCTTGCAAATTCACTAGCAAGGATAATTTGGATAATTCTTGCAAATCTTCTCTTATTACGTTCAAAGATTGATAATTCTTGCCAGTCAACTAGCAGAGTAATTTGGAACAAAATGCTGAAATTATCCATGACCAATATTTGTGTGCTTTGTCTCCATTAATAATTACTAATTTATATGCATTTGCACATTCCAAAGATTGTGTTCAATCCATTTTAATTGATACTCGTTCAATAATTACCACTTGAAAAGGTAGAGATAGAGTTGTGTTCCAAATCCTCAAAATTTGCAACTTAAGTGATATTTGAAGAATCACTAGAAAGTGACACTAAAACTGATACATCTGAAAGTAAAACTGATACATTTAAAAGTGAACACCACTCATTAAGAATCATCAAGAATCATCAAGGAGAGCCATCAGTTCAAAAATTTTATTACAAGGAACAACAAACACATTTCGATTCAGGACAATGCCACAAGTTCATGGCCCCGGATTGCAGGTTGTTCTAAACATCAGGACAGTTGACGGACGTTAATATCATATCACAAGAGTTAATTGTTGAAAAACTGAAGTGCATACATTTTGACAACATAATCTTTCCACATATATCCAAACGGTACCAGATCATCTACATATGCCCTCCCTCAATTGATTTGGAGTCACCAATCCATATCTCTGATCGCTACAATCAAACTATCTTATGCTTACCAATGGAGTGTCGATCCTAGTAAGAACAAAGCTATACACTGTTAAGTATATTCAAACGCATCATACTTTCGGTGAATATAATATCTCAAATGAGTTCATCAGCAGATGTTAACGAAAGTTCTCTTCGTTAGAAAATGTATGTACAATTCTCTCATTCAATTGATTGCAAGTACGCTCGGCTTTCAGGTTTCCTAACCACAATTCTGTTTCTGACTTCATTTTCGAATTAATACTAACTGTCTCGGTACATTCAACTAAGGTGGCACAGCCAGAAAGTTTGAAGATATCATGCATCAACATTGGTCGTCCAACAACCACCATTAAAGTGAAGGATCTTCATCAATCACAAATTTTGTTACTTGTTTTACAACTGCCAGAGACTGGCATATTCCTCAGATCAACTTTCTGGTCAGCAACATTCCGCTGTTGCCTCCTCTGCTGAAATCTTTTCACTAGCAGCAGCATCACCTACAAGCACAAACTCCTCCAATTCTGCAAACCTCAAGTTTACTGCCCCCCCCCCCCCACCACACTCGTGATGAAATAAACACACACCAGTTAAACAAGGCATGTCATTTATGAAAAGCCTGTGACGAGGTATTGATACAAAAGAACCGTGAGCAAATGAGCACAAACTAAATCATGAGCCCAATAAATGCTATCAGAACTCGTGCTAGTGAGTCACTTTAATAAAGTAAAGCCACTGCAAATAAAACTTTCGCTACAAAGATGCGTTGTGCGGATGCAAATGAATCCCCCCACAAAAGGTTGACTATTTCTTGGAGTGACTACCTTCATTACGCACTAGCTGTTGCTTGGTTGAGGCTGCTTTGGTGTTGATTCCATTAGAGGTTGCTTCCGAAAGACCACCAGCCAAAGCAATGTTGCGGAGTCCTTCTGATACTGCTTCACAGGCCACGACCTCCTCAGGCTCCTTTGGCACCGAGGCTACCCATGAGTGCCGCAGACACTGCCCAGCTGTGGGTCGCTTGTCAGGTACAAAATCCAGCAATGGTACTAGAAACTCGGCAAACTCCTTCGCATCTTGCTCTCCGTATTCGTACTTCTCCATTAACACGTTGTCCAGTGGCCAGTATCGTAATCTCCGAATGTGCCGTAGGTCTCCGTGTCGATTGAAATAGTCCCGTGAATACTTCCCTGATAACGCTACCTGCCAATCATCGGGTCTCGTCAGCTGGACGAACATCAAGAAAAGTAAATCATTTAAGAAAACTAAGGAGAATGAAGAGAGAGTATAAAGAAATTGAGAGGAAAGAACGTGAAACTCATAACGAAGAACAAGCGATTGCGATTGAGATTGCAATCGGGAAAAGCAAGTGAAACTCATCAGGAAGAACAAGCAAATTAACATAAGAACAAGTGAAACTGAATAGGACAAGGAAGAACAAGCCGATGAGAAAAGCAAGTGAAACTGATAAAGAGAACGAAAAGCAGGCAGTTGAAGCTAATAGGGATAGTGAAGAACAAGCAATCCAGAAAGCAGTTCAGGAAACAGTTGAGAGAAGCAATTGGAACTCAGGAGGAACAAGCCATTGCGATAGCTACTGAAAACTTAAGGCTGATGAGAAAAAACGAGCAAATGACAGGAAATTGAGAAAAGCAAGTGAAACTTACAAGGGTTACCACGCAAGTGAAACTTACCAAGCAAATAGAGAGGCAATTAAGAAAAGCAAATGATACAGACGAGGAAGCACGAGCGGTTGAGAGAGCGATTGCGAAAAGCAAGTGTAACTAACAAGGAAGCACAAGCAATCCAGAAAGCAATTCCGAAAAGCATGTGAAATTGAGAAAGACGAACAAGCAATCGAGGAAAAAGCGAGTGAAATCTATATAAAAAAACGCAGTCGATAAAGCAAGCGAACTAATGATTAGGAAGGACGAGCAAGAGAGAAAGCCACTACAGAAAGCGAGTGAGACTGATTCAGAAGATTAAGAAACTGACAAATGCAAGTGCAAATCTCATGAAAGAAACAGCAAGTGAGAATGGTTAAGAGGAACAAAACATTGAGAAAAACAAGTGAAACTGATGAGGGAGAAGAAGCCACTGACGAAAGCAAGTGCTATTAAAGAGGAGGAGAATGGAACCTTGCGAGGCATGCGTCCCAGCAATTCCATCATAAGAGCTAAATGATCCTGCAAACACGAAAAACATGCCAACGTTCAGTTCAACTTCAATCAAAAACCAATCCAAAGCACGAAGAGGAAGTAACGCGACTACCTCGTCCCGATCGAAATCCTCGCCACTTCGTGGATCGAACAGAACATCGCCAGTAGCAAGCTCGAAGATGATACAAGCAAGCGACCACATATCAGCAGGAGTGGAGTACTTCGATCCAAGAAGAACCTCAGGACACCGATACTGCCTGGTCTGAATATCAGCAGTAAACTGCTTATATGTCCAGCACGCATTTCCGAGGTCCACTATTTTACAACGCAAGTCCATACGCTCCAAATCCTGGAAGATTGGTGAGCTTCGGCCACTCTTAGGCTGCTCACTTTGAGTGGACGAAGGAGCCACCTCATCCCTACTATTATCTACTGATGTTGCCTGCTGCACTTCCTCCTGTTGTCTATCCCTATCATTCCCATTACCCCCTGCTTTCTTCGCCCTTCGCTTCGCCTTCTTCTTCTGATTCTTGCTCAAGCTCGGAGAGAGGAGCTTTACCGGCGTGGTAGGCTTCTCTCCCGGCCCTGGAAACTCTAACGGCACATTCTCTGGATTGCGAGGATCTTTGGCGGGATCGAGCGGGAAAAGCAAGAGCACGTTCTCAGGTTTCAAATCTGTGTGGATGATTGATAGTGACCGGTGAAGGTAATCCAGCCCTGTCAGTATCCCTTTCGCTAGCTGCTTTACCATGTGCAATGGCAACCCCCTGTAATTATAAGCTTTAATCAACGTGAGCAGATTGTCGCCGAGATATTCAAACACCATACAGACGTGTGTCCCGTTTGGTCCCGTGTGTTTGAAATGATCAAGAAGCTTCACTACTCCTCCTCGATCCTGTGGATCCCCGTCGGCTATCTGCTTCAAAATTGTGATCTCGTCTTGCGCCGCTTCAGTGTAATGCTGTGCGCTCTTTTGCACCTTGAGCGCCACATACTTCTGCACATGCTCAAAATCCAAGAATCGGCCCAAATTCAGCAGATCTGTGGCGGAACCCTAAAAAGCGAAAAGCGCGGGGTGGAGAGGAGGGATGCGGACCTTGTCGAGGGCGTCCCAAGCGAGCCAGACGGTGGAGAAGTGGCCCCAGCCGAGCTTGCGGTGGACGACGTAGCGGCCATTGTGGTACCAATCGCCAATGCGGACGGCGTGGTAGCCACCGCGGCGGTAATCGTCGCTGCCTTCGTCCTCGGATTCCGACACATCGCTGCTGTCGCGGCTGTCCCAGCTCTGTACGCTGCTGGCCTTGCGCGTCTTGCGGCTGGGGGCGTTCTCTTGTGCTGCTTCTTGCCCTCCCTCCTGCTTGCCCGCCATGGCTGGCTGCACTGGCTCCGCCTCTGCTTCCTACTACCCCTGCTCACATCTCACAACCCTGTACACCCCAGAATGCGAAACCCACCATTCGAAGCATCGCGCGAGAGCGGGCGAGCAGACGATGACTGCAAAGCAGTACGGGCGTGGCCAGGGGGAATGTGAGTACGCAGCGCAGGGCACGTAAGGTCACGGTGGCGTGAGATTACGAGAGGCAGCCCCTGTGGAGCTTGCGCTAGCTATGCTTAGCCAGCCCTCCTGCTGCTGACTGACCGGCGGTCGCCCACTTTAGTATGCTGGTACCGGTCGTTGGCGAGCCATGCTTCGACCCCCTGTATTACGGCCGGTATTAAGTACTACTACCGGCACTCTGCTCAACTGCCCTAATCGGCCTCCAACCTTTTACTTTTTGAAGGAAAAAAAGGTTGCCCTTCGTTGTCTTTCGTTTTAACAGTATTGTTGTCTACTCTGACACCGTACTCAATTCATTCAGTTCTGGATTTCTGACATGGCAATTGATTTTTGACATGATGCTCTCCGCTTCAGAATTTGATGACTGGCAACTTCTTAGGGCCGGCTTGTATGTAATACTGTACTGTGGAGAAGTACATCAGTCGTGAAAAGTTCTCAATTGTGATTGGTTGAAAGAGTGACTCTTATGTAATGGCTGTTCAGAGTATTGGCTCTGTTTAGGGCACCTGCAAAAGAGTGCTACCAGCATTTCTTGGAGCCCCATAAGCCAATGGGAGTTTTTCTTCAGAATCCGTGAAATTTTCGATTTGGACCTTGCACTATCATTTTTGAGAATTTAGAATTCATAAATGGGGCATGCGGCCCCTAATTGCCTGTGGAGGCCTACTTCTTGGCATTTTAAGCCTATACATATCAAATTTTGGGGCTCTTTACCCCTCTCACTCCCTTGCCCCCGAGAAACGCCTGTAGCAGTGATGTACAGTATTCCCTCTGTTTAGAGCATTTTATGTAAATTTCCGAGATAGATGATTAGAAGGTATGATGCTTGTGTGGCTTCACGTTTTGATGACTAGGTATTTGGAGAACTCAAACTTGTTATAGGGTGACATTATGGAGGAGATTATGTAGAAGAGTTGACAATACAAAGTTTGGAGAATGATATTTACAAAAGTTGAAGGGATGAAATTACAAAGGTCAAAGAGATGACTTACAAAGGTTGGAGGAATGACGGTACGAACATGTCTCAGACACATATACATTATGAATGATGGTAGGAATATGTCTGAAAACACATATACATTATGAATGATGATAGGAACATGTCCGAAGACGCATATACATTAGGAATGATGGTAGGAACATGTCCGAAGACACATATACATTAGGAATGACGGTACAAACATGTCCAAAGACACATATACATTAGGAATGACGGACGAACATGTGGGGGAACACACATACAATAGAAGTGACGGTGCAAACATGTCCGGAGACACATATTCATTTCGTTTGTAATTTTTGAGATACTTCTTCAGTTTACAATAAGGCAATTACTACATACAAAATTGAGCCTTCGAAGAGAGTGTGTAGTAACTCCCTTGTGGTTTGATCATGGTAAGAAATGCACCACCAAAATGTACAACTTGCATTCATATCAGTCAACTCCTACCTAACACGATTGTTGGAATAACTAATATTAATCATAACATTGTCAAGGGAGGCAACTCTAAGAATAATAGAAGATGTTCATATCTTAACATTGTTAACGGCCTCTCCACACTCCGGTGGAGAAGCTCACCGATAAAAAAATCAAGGAAAAAACCTCAACTTTAACCGGTTGAAATTGAAAATCTTGTTGTTGTGTCTCGTGGGCATATCATCAAGGGCAGGTCAAAGGGGCATTTTCTTCACGCCAGGCCTTGAAGGGTTTGGTGTTCTTATTTATTTGAAAATCTTGATGTATGATAGGTTGAAAATGAAATTCTTGACCGACCACAGTAGCGACCTTCTCCACCATAGTATAAACCAATACTTTACTCAAGGTCAAGTCAACGATCCCATACTCCCATACTCAATGAGAAGCTTGAAGTTAATATTTTCTCCTATTATTTAAAACCAAATGGAACAACAACCACAAAAACTAACATTATCTGACACAGGCATCATGGATTGCTTTTTGCTCTTTAGAAGTTGGTTATCCCCCAAAAGAAACAATTGAATTTGTTGTTTTTTTGTTAACCAATCAAAAACAATTGATTTTTGGGGGATAGCAAGTACCAGGTACACGAACCCAATTGAGAGCTGCCCCCAAAATCTACAGCTAATCTGCATGTACGTCCCAGAGACATGATTGGTGGCTCAAAATAAAGCAAAAGGTGGATTTGGCACCACTGTTCCTGATCCTACTCTTTAGGCTTGAGGGTTTCTCTGACATGGTGTTTTTTATTATGTAACAAGCATTTGGGCGTGCATTTATGGTTTGTTAAAAATACACAATCTATGTTTCTTAGTCCTTTTTAACCCTTAAACGGCCCTGTCAGCCCCTCGGGCTGTTTTCCTGCAGAATCTTCTCTGTAGCTCATTTGATTCTTCACTTTTTGCTTATATTTTTATATCATTGTGGTCACCTTCTTATGATGCATCCACATAGTAAAATTTCACAATCCAAATCACAATTTGTATGAGAGATATGTGATTTGAAAGGATTGTGGTAGGTAGGTTGGGGTTGCACAAAACCTTGTAGGAGGTTGCAAGCTCATCATTGATTGGTTCATTCATGATGCCCAAGTTCAAAAAGTGCACTATTCATGATGCCCAAGTCCAAAAGATGCTGAGATCCAATTTCGGGCTGCCCATTGGGGAGTGGAAGGCCATTTAAGGGTTAAGGAATGAGGAATCTGATTCAAAAACGGTTCGGGGACTGTAGTTTTGAAACCCTAAAGTTTCTTCAATGGGATGTCAGCATTTCAGCCTAAGTTAAATGGCTTCAAGAGCATGTTGAACTGATTTATTTACTGGGCGGCGGCTTGCAGTTCCCAGCCATTTTAAAGTTCTTGGAGGTCCGAATTTTGGGTTGTAGTTGGTCAATCATCTCAAAATGGCCCAAACGTGAAAGCTAATTGCCCGAAGCTCGGGTCCCTTGTGCCACTTTACTCCGACTACATATGTTACGGTGTATCAAAAATGAGCCTTGTAACAATACCAAAGTCATACAATAAACTCACATCAACAACATATATGAGTTTGGTGTTGTTACGAGGCTGTAAGTAAGTTCGTTGTGTGAGTTTGGTATTGTTACGAGGCTATAAGTTCGTTGATGTAAGTTTGTTAAGTTGTATACAAGTGCGTTCATGACGAATTTGGATTTACAATGATTATAACCCACTGTTCCTACCCTTCTTCAACTTAATACCATATCTAATAAGCATGTTTGAATTATTTAAATGAAATTGTTGATTAGTAAATGGCCCAGCTGTCAAAAAGCAAAATAGTCATTGGCAAAGTCGTCAAAAACTTGTCCGTTGGTGTAGTTCAGATCCTTTTCACCCCGTCTTGCCTTGAGCTTCTGTCAAAGCACCTTCCTTCAAAAATCCATGTTGTTCCTAACCAGAGAAGGCACATTGAAACTTGTGGCTATCAAGTGATTTATGCACTCCTTTAGTGCTCTGCACGAGTCTTTAATCAAGGTGAGTGATGTGTGAGATTTAGCTAGTTCTGTTTTCTTTTCTGTTTCTTGTCTTGGTTTAGTTTTTAGAATGCTTGAGTTTACGTTGGCTGGTCAGATGATTGGCATGTAGCAAACTCACTAGGCGTAGTAGCATTACAGAAAAGCATAAGAACGTATGTACTTGTCATCTTCTCAAGTACCACGTTGAGATCCACATCTTTTCTTCTCTAATATTCACTTTTAGCAACTTATTAAATTCAATATTGTAGTGAATTTGAACGACAAGGGGTGGTGCCGAAGCGTATCGAGCAGATTCAAAACTTGCATGTAATGCAAGCTTTGATTTATCTCCTGCATTGTTGGATTACAAAAAATTCAAATGAGTAATTTCTTGTGTGGTTATGCATGCAGACTCATCAGCAATATTACACACTTTGATGACCTTGCTACTAGGAGCATGATGCTTCGAAGTGGAACTGGTCTGCAATGTAGAGGTTACAATTGACTCGGTGACATGGGTAAGAATAGTAGACGACATAAAAAGGATAACATGTATCACTGTACGTTGTATGAGTTTGGTGTAGTAGCTCAAGGAGGTTCTCAAACTTGTAAATATTAGAAACAATATACCATGCCTTTGAGATATGTCCGATTCCATTCCATTTCATCGATCAAGTAGGCCTATAGCATTGTCATCTCATTGACAATTTTGATTATTTATCTATTAAGCTTGGTCGAGGTTGCATTGTGTGAGAAATGGTCAAAAATGGTTTTAAAGAGGAGATATTTTGACACCTAGTATGAAGCTTTTTAGCTCGCAACCAATTTCCAAGCCTTCGATTTGCTTTGCATGAGCTTATTCTAAGCATTCAACCTTGATGTAAGTCAGCAAGCTTTGCATGGATGTGTACTTGAAATGGAAATAAAATATGCAAGTAGTTTTTTCTGCTAAAAAAATATGCTTGGTGTACATCTCTTATTTAAGGTACACTACATTTACTCTTATACGGCCAACAAGGAAAGTTGGCAGGTTTCTTCTTCTTCTATTTTTTTTGTTTTGTTTATTCATTTCATGATGGCCTTTATGCAATATTTCAAGGGGAGTTTTTGTTTTGTGAAGTAAGACTCTTTAAGTTTTACATTATTCCGTAACATGTTATGGTGTATGAAAAATGATACACGAGCCTTGTTACAACACTAAATTCATGTTTGGCTAACATGGCAGGATGAACTTTCCTCATACCGGTTTTCCCCAAGTACAAATTGATCCGTTACAGGGGCCTCTACCTGGCAAAGGCCGGCAAAACATGGTACACGGTACACGAAAGCGACATTCACAAGGTGGTTTGAAATTGTCAGAGTTGAGAAGTGAAAGGCGATTCGACGCCGACACATGGAGACACACGAGTGGCTCCAACCGAAGCCACTCTATCTTCCACTCGTTGCATGGAATGAGCTCCTGCAACACCGACAGACAGCAATCAACAATTTCTAACAATCTCTCCCTCTCACCAATTGTACCCATTCCGTGCTGCATCGATTGCTTGAGCTCGTTTGATCGATTCTCGCCATCTCTCCATCAATACAATGCAGTGTGCCTGCGTTTCTCACAGCTTCAAGCATGGCGTCGCACTTCCATTTACAACGCTGCTGCAACCTCCTTCCCCACCTCGTCGCGTCGCATGTCAGGCAAATCTGGACACGAAATCCACCCGTAAGGCCATCACCTCATCTCTAATCCCAGCATTTGGCCATTTTCTCATGCTGTGGTGAAACCTCAGGAACTCGAATTGCTCGCAGGAGTTTGAATCACAGATACAAATTGGCTGGTGTTGGTCGACGAGGGTTCTCAGAATTTGAATTTTATGTGCATTCTGATCCAAGCATCACGAATTGCCCATTTTTTCAGCTATTCGAGCCTCTGTAGTTCGTTTTCACGTTTAAAATGGCCGCAGAAGTGTAAATTACAGGCCACTCTTGCACTCAAATTGGTTGCTGTGGCCAATTAGGGTTCTCAGGAGTTTGCAATATGTGTGCCTATGTAGTTTCTGCTCCGATCCCAGCAGTTTTATGCTGTTGGGATAAAACAAGCTATGACGGACTCATTTGAATCTTGTGTGTCTCGCTAAAATTATATTAGTCATCCTAGCACACGAATCGGCTGTTGTTTCTGTCGAGGGCTTTTAGAGATTTGAATCATGTATGTCCCGCCAGAATTTTGTCTTTGGTGTGTCCCGCCCAGAAATTTGAATTTGTGTCCCGCCATTTTCTCATTGACACGACGTTTGGATTCAACTGGGAGAGCTTTTCTTTCTGATTCCTGCGTTTTGAATCTCTTTTACGAATTGGCTTTAGATTACAAGCTGTGATGGACTTGTTTGTGAACTCGTACTGCTCGCAGAAATTTGAGTTTTTAGTCATTCATGCACACAGATGGGCTGCTGTTTCAAGCTATGGATTTACGAGGATTTTGATTATTCGTGTTCACGCAATTGGCAGAGGTTATGAGGCTGGGAAGGAGCGAGCTCCAGGTTTCAAGATTAGGGATCGGGACATTGCAATGGGGTGACCCTGGTAGCGGCTTCGGATCCACGTTCGGTGAAGCTGAACTTGCAACTGCTTTCGACGAGATCGTTGCTGGAGGCATCAACTTCTTCGACACTGCTGAGGTACTCTAATCTGAACCTTAAAGTCACGAACTGCTACTCTTTTGAGGTCAGAGAGCCATATATGTTATTATAATCTCGTTCATCTTCATAAGTTAACATTCAAAGTGGGAGACATCCTCATCTCCGTTCGCAGGTACACACATTCACATGGCAGATGATACTCTTTCAGCTCTTTAATCAGTTTCTTATTGAAAGTAGCAGGTGTGTAACGGATGAGGATGGTTCACGACACCATGCTTTATGGAAAAATTCCTTGTTTTCACACAAGTACATTTACTATTTTGAAGAGATCAGTTGCGAGGAGATGCCATCTTATGAGTGACTTTCGGTGTCGGTGCAGGTTTATGGATACCAAAACATAAAGTCTGGATGCTCCTCCGAGCAACTTGTCGGCAAATTCCTGAGGAACTCGAAGAGGCAACAAGATGTTCAGCCTGTCATTGCGACCAAATTCTTCACAATTCCTTGGACGAACTTCCTCGTGGGTGAGCATGCGCACTAGCACATTCAGTGATGAATAATCAAATTAATATGTATCTAGAATAAACTTCAAAGAGCCCTAGTAAATCTTGGAATAGATTTTAAGTCAAGACTAGTATTGTAAAAAGGGACAGACTCTTGGAAAACAAAGTGCTAAGGAAAACGAGACTAAAATATACAATGGCAGCTGCAACCTCTTACGCAAGTGATCCATTTTCAGAGAGTTTAACACTCAACGTCGACACGGTGTGACTCTGAACATTCTCCAAATAGAAAATTCTTTAAATAGAAATTGAAACTCAGAATCCATTTTAAGTGCTGTAAGTCATAGACCTTCGAAACACACAGAAAAAGATGTGTGAAGTCAGTATTCGCCTATTCGGTGGGTTGAAGTGGTATGTTTGCAGTGTTTTATGAGGTTATACCTACCATCTCCTCATGGGTAGATAAACCTGTAGGGACCCAAACAAGAGTCATCAAATGGACAACGAAGCAGAATCACTATTTACGACAAAACTCCACATGACAATGCATGCTATTTGTTAAAATTAAATTGGAAGTGAGTTAACCTAGAGCATGTGTCATTACCACAATTATTCAAACAAATTGATCTCTTCTTTGCTAGTCTCATTGACGTCCATATTTTTCTGAAGGAACCGATTTCAACATCCAAATGAGAAATAGTGACATGCGATTGCAGGTGGCGGTTTCAGGTTGGGTCGGAAGTCCTTACTAGCTGCATTACGAGAAAGCTTGAAGAGATTAGGCAAGGAGCAAGTTGACCTCTATCAGGTACAGCAACTGAAAATCTTGTTGTCATTGGATTTCTTGAATCCCAGATTGATCCCGGATGCATGTGCAGATTCATTTTCCATTCCCAACATTCAGTAATGCTGCTCTTATGGAGAGTTTGAAGGAAGCAGTTGAAGAGGGCCTCACTCGTGCAGTGGGTGTTTCCAATTTCTCCAAGGAACAGGTGAGCCACTTGAATCACCACAACTCTCAAGGGTTTAAGTTTAGTATGATAAAAATTCTAGCCGTGTATAGAGTGTTTATTCAACCTACTCTTTGATGTTCTGCCTATATGAAATAACACCAGGAGTGTAAGAGTACCAACCCTTCTCGAGTTGAACACTATAGTTCCCATCTGGTTGTTGATGTTGGTGAAGCTGAACATGTGAGGATATCCTTAGAAAGAAGTCCATGCACCCCACAATATTTGATAGGCATTTAGACTTGAAACCACAGCCACTTAGAATTTAGCAGATAAAACCCTCACAAGTTTGGATTCATCTTACAGATGGAGGAAGCGGATGACGTGCTCTCTCGATATAATATACCTTTGGCTTCTAACCAAGTAAAATACAGGTACCATGAGATCGTGTGCTACGGGTTTCATTGAGTCTTTACTAGTGGCTAAAGTTTGCAAGATACAAGATTATAACCTGGAGAACTTTTCACTGAGGTTTTCAGAGGGGTTTGTATCTAGTCGAGTTTTTTTGCTGTATATCTCGATGATCGAGGCTAATGATGCGTAACTCAGCTTGGCGAGCCGAGATGTGGAGGAGAATGGTCTCTTGAAGGCATGTAAGGTAAGACTAGAACGTAATATTTTTCCTACCAGAGGTGCAGCTTGTATAGAATCCATATAACTCACGTGTGATGGGGATTGCAGGATCGAAACATTCAGCTTATTGCTTACTCGCCGCTTGCTTCTGGGCTATTAACAGACAAAGCTTTAAGTCGCACTGACGGCCAAGCTACCAAGGTAATGTACATTCCTGTCCATGAGGATGTTGCTTACTATACTGTCTCGGTTTTCATGTGCTTTGATTCTTCCAGATTCAACCCCTTCTAGAGACGATGAAGTCAATTGGAGCACAACATGGAAACAAATCCGTAACTCAGGTAAAGGATTTTCGACCCCAGTCGCTAGTGCTGTAAGTTGAGGGCCTATTGTGACCATTATCTTGCTGAGCTAAACTTTTTATTTGGCAGGTGGCACTAAATTATCTCATCTGTAAGGGAGCCCTTCCTATTGCTGGGTACGTATTCTGCACAAGTTCTCCCTTCAGTGTCATGAAGACTTTTTTCATTTCACATCTCTGTATGTTTTACATGGATTTCCAATCCCTTCTTTGACAGCAACAGTTTTTATCAAAGAAAGTGCTGATATGATGAATTTGCACCACTAGATGCAAGAATGCACAGCAAGCGAAGGCGCATTGTGAAGTACTCAAGTTCAAGCTCACGGATGACGAAGGCAAGAATGTGTTCTTTCAATTTGTTCATCAATCTTGAGTTCCTTGCAGGTTATTAATGATTCTTCTTTTTCTGTGCAGTGGCTACATTACAAGATAAAGCGAGGACGTTGAAGCTCTAGGTTTCAGTCACATTGTATTCTAGGTAAAGCATTGAATTGGTTCTGTCTCCGTCAAATCGATTGCCAATTTGACTTGAGAAAGAAAAGCAGTTATGATTGTAGAGCTCAGACAATGTTTGCAAGAGCCTACAAGCTGCCGACAATTGTAGGTCATGTCACACTTGTCTCATCGCTGAGGTGAGGCTCATCCAGTCAACAATTGAGGAAGTTGATGGTTACTATTGCTTTGACGACGTCTTTTGCAAGCAATCTGGATCATTTACGTGTCTTCATGATTATTGTTATTGGTGATGATGGAGTCATGCTGCATCCATGAAGGGGTCATTCTCCAAGAAAGAAAGTGGAATTTGAGGCTCATACGGGGCAGCATAAATAGTGCTCCAATTTTGTGCCAAAGTCTATGATATGATCAGAAGTCATAGAGGTTAGATAAATCTGCTCAGTAATGGCCCAGTAGTCAGTGAAGTTAGTCATGCAAGAAGTTTGTGTGCATGGTGAGAGTAAGTAGAGAATTAAACCTACTGAATTTCTCATTTTTTTGACCTTTCACAGTAAACAGTTCGTTTAACAAGATCACGGTTATTATTTGGAAGCAGTACATGTGGTGGTACAGTGGTGAAGTATATATGTGGTACACATTAGAAGCATGTGTGCAACCTTCACAAACGATACCCTTAAAATGGAGGTTGCTTTTTTCTGTTTAGTAGCTGCAAGTGGCTCAATTATCTGATGACTTAACGGAAAAGTTAAGCTTGCTTTAGACTAATCACATGGAGCCCATCCTCCCTCTCTCTAGACTTTGAAGACAAGGCTGCTGTTTGCATGCCATTGTACAGTACCCACTAAGAAGTTTACGTTCAGAGCAAGAAGAGATTACATATCCTCAACTTTCAAATGATCACCATGTTTGTAAAATCTATCCAAATTGCAAATTATGAAGTGTGAGAGTAAGGTAGTGAATTTTTCTTTACCAATGCATGAAAAATCTCTATAAAAAGTGTAAATTGATTTGATAACTTTAGTATCTTTTAACTTACTTTTAGTATCTACCTTAAGATATTATGAAGATCATTTCATGGTGAGGTTTGTTGGGAAAAAGAGTATTAATATCTCCCTAGCAACCTCTTTTTATGCCCTTTACATATATGTGGCTTACATTCACAAATATTGAGGTGAGTTAGTGTGAGAGACCTTGATGTTGTCTCTTATTGAAAAAGTTACATACACATTCTAAAGTGTTGTGATTGTTCATGATCTTTTCTTACACATGAGGCTTGGATTAGCACGAAAGCGATTGTTTTGATAGCGTTTGCTACATTTTGAGCACTTTGGTGGTAGTGTCATGGAATTTGGTTATTCCAGCTGGTAGTTATGATCACTTGAAGTTGTTTTTGTTTATCGTGACATTTACTTAGAGTACAAAAATTCAATGTTGGGCTTCATGGGGGGTACAATTCAATCTTTTTCTAAAAAGGAGTTGCATATATAGAAAGTGTATAAAAATAGCTTTCTATAGAGATGGTTGAAGATTTTCATTGTTTCATGCCTCAGCAATAGTAGCTTCTAATAAGAGCTAAGGATAAATAGTAAATAATAAGTTAAAAAGCTGTATATTAAGATAGAATTTCTAGTTTTTATTGGAATTTCTTCAAATGATGATATAGAATACTACATCATCTCTCCGATACAATTTGTAATTGGTAATTTGGATTATTTTTGTGAACATGGCAATTGTTTGAAGATTGCGGCATGTTCTCTTGTTTCATTCCTGAACGTAAACTTGTTGGTGGGTACTGTACATCCTACTTCCATGGTGAACCCCATACCCTTGTTATTCTATTATTGTTGGTACTTGTAGATAGATAGATAGATAGATAGATAGATAGATAGATAGATAGATAGATAGATAGATAGATAGATAGATAGATAGATAGATAGATAGATAGATAGATAGATAGATAGATAGATAGATAGATAGATAGATAGATAGATAGATAGATAGATAGATAGATAGATAGATAGATAGATAGATAGATAGATAGATAGATAGATAGATAGATAGATAGATAGATAGATAGATAGATAGATAGATAGATAGATAGATAGATAGATAGATAGATAGATAGATAGATAGATAGATAGATAGATAGATAGATAGATAGATAGATAGATAGATAGATAGATAGATAGATAGATAGATAGATAGATAGATAGATAGATAGATAGATAGATAGATAGATAGATAGATAGATAGATAGATAGATAGATAGATAGATAGATAGATAGATAGATAGATAGATAGATAGATAGATAGATAGATAGATAGATAGATAGATAGATAGATAGATAGATAGATAGATAGATAGATAGATAGATAGATAGATAGATAGATAGATAGATAGATAGATAGATAGATAGATAGATAGATAGATAGATAGATAGATAGATAGATAGATAGATAGATAGATAGATAGATAGATAGATAGATAGATAGATAGATAGATAGATAGATAGATAGATAGATAGATAGATAGATAGATAGATAGATAGATAGATAGATAGATAGATAGATAGATAGATAGATAGATAGATAGATAGATAGATAGATAGATAGATAGATAGATAGATAGATAGATAGATAGATAGATAGATAGATAGATAGATAGATAGATAGATAGATAGATAGATAGATAGATAGATAGATAGATAGATAGATAGATAGATAGATAGATAGATAGATAGATAGATAGATAGATAGATAGATAGATAGATAGATAGATAGATAGATAGATAGATAGATAGATAGATAGATAGATAGATAGATAGATAGATAGATAGATAGATAGATAGATAGATAGATAGATAGATAGATAGATAGATAGATAGATAGATAGATAGATAGATAGATAGATAGATAGATAGATAGATAGATAGATAGATAGATAGATAGATAGATAGATAGATAGATAGATAGATAGATAGATAGATAGATAGATAGATAGATAGATAGATAGATAGATAGATAGATAGATAGATAGATAGATAGATAGATAGATAGATAGATAGATAGATAGATAGATAGATAGATAGATAGATAGATAGATAGATAGATAGATAGATAGATAGATAGATAGATAGATAGATAGATAGATAGATAGATAGATAGATAGATAGATAGATAGATAGATAGATAGATAGATAGATAGATAGATAGATAGATAGATAGATAGATAGATAGATAGATAGATAGATAGATAGATAGATAGATAGATAGATAGATAGATAGATAGATAGATAGATAGATAGATAGATAGATAGATAGATAGATAGATAGATAGATAGATAGATAGATAGATAGATAGATAGATAGATAGATAGATAGATAGATAGATAGATAGATAGATAGATAGATAGATAGATAGATAGATAGATAGATAGATAGATAGATAGATAGATAGATAGATAGATAGATAGATAGATAGATAGATAGATAGATAGATAGATAGATAGATAGATAGATAGATAGATAGATAGATAGATAGATAGATAGATAGATAGATAGATAGATAGATAGATAGATAGATAGATAGATAGATAGATAGATAGATAGATAGATAGATAGATAGATAGATAGATAGATAGATAGATAGATAGATAGATAGATAGATAGATAGATAGATAGATAGATAGATAGATAGATAGATAGATAGATAGATAGATAGATAGATAGATAGATAGATAGATAGATAGATAGATAGATAGATAGATAGATAGATAGATAGATAGATAGATAGATAGATAGATAGATAGATAGATAGATAGATAGATAGATAGATAGATAGATAGATAGATAGATAGATAGATAGATAGATAGATAGATAGATAGATAGATAGATAGATAGATAGATAGATAGATAGATAGATAGATAGATAGATAGATAGATAGATAGATAGATAGATAGATAGATAGATAGATAGATAGATAGATAGATAGATAGATAGATAGATAGATAGATAGATAGATAGATAGATAGATAGATAGATAGATAGATAGATAGATAGATAGATAGATAGATAGATAGATAGATAGATAGATAGATAGATAGATAGATAGATAGATAGATAGATAGATAGATAGATAGATAGATAGATAGATAGATAGATAGATAGATAGATAGATAGATAGATAGATAGATAGATAGATAGATAGATAGATAGATAGATAGATAGATAGATAGATAGATAGATAGATAGATAGATAGATAGATAGATAGAGATAGATAGATAGATAGATAGATAGATAGATAGATAGATAGATAGATAGATAGATAGATAGATAGATAGATAGATAGATAGATAGATAGATAGATAGATAGATAGATAGATAGATAGATAGATAGATAGATAGATAGATAGATAGATAGATAGATAGATAGATAGATAGATAGATAGATAGATAGATAGATAGATAGATAGATAGATAGATAGATAGATAGATAGATAGATAGATAGATAGATAGATAGATAGATAGATAGATAGATAGATAGATAGATAGAGATAGATAGATAGATAGATAGATAGATAGATAGATAGATAGATAGATAGATAGATAGATAGATAGATAGATAGATAGATAGATAGATAGATAGATAGATAGATAGATAGATAGATAGATAGATAGATAGATAGATAGATAGATAGATAGATAGATAGATAGATAGATAGATAGATAGATAGATAGATAGATAGATAGATAGATAGATAGATAGATAGATAGATAGATAGATAGATAGATAGATAGATAGATAGATAGATAGATAGATAGATAGATAGATAGATAGATAGATAGATAGATAGATAGATAGATAGATAGATAGATAGATAGATAGATAGATAGATAGATAGATAGATAGATAGATAGATAGATAGATAGATAGATAGATAGATAGATAGATAGATAGATAGATAAGAACGCCAATCATTTGGTACTTGTACATCTTGTAAGGTACTGAATTGCACACCTTCCATTGCTGATCATGAGCATGGAAGGTGCAACATTTAAGGGTGGCTAAGTCGGAGACTTACCGTTGAAGGAGATGCGTGGAGATGCGTGCTATGGCACAGTATATTTCAAGGATACTAGTAATCATCCATAGTAATCATCCATCTGTTGTTCCTGTTAGTTTCAACAAGTTCGATGGGTAGCCCTCAATTGCTGGTATCAAGGAGATTTTGGCTGGAAGTTAATACTTAAGCTCCAGGCATCCAATGACTTTAACAACTTCAAGAACAAAGAGAAGTCACGTCTCTATTTTTTTTTTTTTGTGACGTTTCTGATTTCTAGCTGGTTTAGGCAACTTGATTTAGATCTAATAAGTAGTTATTAAATGGTTGTGCAAAATACTCAATCAAAGGACTACAATATAAGTTTGATGAAGAGATTAGTGCATGCGCAATGTCCGGCTAGATGTACAAATGATCGGATACCAGCAACAGCACTTTAGCTTCCTTTATTAACCCCACCATGGACCCAGTCTTGGTGCAGGTCAGACAGTGTCTTCAACAGGACGATCAGATACCAGCATCAGCACTTTCTTCCTGAGTAACCGACTCTTTCGTTATTCTCCTCTCCGACTGAGCTTAATCGTGTGTGCATGCCTTGATAGCTTCAGTTTGGTTCGTTTCCTCACACGCCGCGTCTTTACCGATTTATTAACCTCCACGCGCTACCCTCCCCCCCACCTCCGAGCTTGTCGCTGTAGTTTCCAGAATAACCTACTTAGCTTCCTTTATATATTAACCCCACCATGAACCCAGTCTTGGTGCAGGTCCGTGATCGCCCTCGAAGGCTCCTCTTAGTCGATCTTGAGAAGTACGAGTATTGATTCGATAGAGTAAGGTCGCTCTTCATTTCTGTCACTCCTTTTTTGCTGTAGGTTCGCAATTTAGAGAGTGACCGGTGATGAGTTGATCGTACCAGGGTTGAGTAGAAGGAGGGTATGCAAATTAAGGGATCTCGATGATCAATATTGGGTTAAGTGTGTAGACGACGGAGGATTTGTGGGGATTCTAGTTGCATTATATATTTTTTTGTGGCTGGATTATTCTTGTTGGCATCAAATACTGGAGAGCGCAAATTCTGAGAATGCGAGGCTCGCGGGGACGAGTGCGGGGACATGCTCAACAACACCGATTGCTGGACTTGCGCGCAGAAGGGACCGTGCGCTTCCTGGCTTTGAAGGTATGGTGCACTTAATCTGAATGGACCCATAGCCATGCATCGCTCAACACCAATTTCCTTCTGAAAGTACTCCTTAAGCACTAAACGCAGCGTATAAACGACTCTGAACACGCACGGAGAAATAAAGAAGAGTCTGCATTAGTATGGTCGTCACTCACTTCCAATGCAACACGGGGTTATATACTACTTAAGAACCTGTATCTTTAAGAGGTGATCAACATAATGTCGGCGGCTATGTCGTCTAAGATCGACCAACTCCTCCATGCTGATAATCCTTCAGTTGTGAACGTATATGACTTATGTTTTGGTCCGGTCTTCAACCAGAAGTCCATATTGATTAAGAACTTGTATCTTGAACAGGTGATCACTCTGATTAAGTACGCAACGCCCCATTCGATCTCTTATAGGCAAATTTCAGTACATTGAGGACGATTTCGTGGAGAGTGCAATATCCAAGTGATCACAACCGAGATTACCAATGTTAGTTCTTCCTAACCGGTCGAGATCAGATAATTTATCAATCTGAAACTCATCATTTCATTATTCATGCTTGCACAATTGTCACATTTAGATTCCAGAATCTGGCATTTAAATCCTGTTTTCATTTTGTTGCAAGAAATTGAGAGGGCTTGACGTAGAACAATCTCATTTGATATAATTTGCTATTGGAGTGCTCATGTTTGTGTATTGGTGTATTGCTCAGGAAGTATCCAATTCTGGAGCGCAGCATGTGTCTGGTGAAAAGGGCAAGAGGAAAGAAACAATCAGGATCATCAACACCGCGGCCACGGTCCAAGGAGCAGCACAACAATAACGAGAGCTCCCTCGAAGTAACAAACAGCACAACGAACTCAAGCAAGGAGAGCCGTCTGTCCTCCGCAAGTACAACCTCGTTGGTCAACATCCGTGAGCTACTATCGGACGGACCGATCATCTTCCAGTTCAAGGATCTAAGTCGAGCCACCGACAATTTCAGCTCAAGGAAGAAACTCGGGTCGTCAGTCTACAGGGGGAAGCTCCAGCAGACAGAAATCGCCATAGTGGCAGCCACAACCAAGAATCCCGACAACAACAACTTCGTGGACGAGATTAAAAACCTTGGCATTGTGCATCACTCCAATCTCGTCAAATTACTGGGAGGCTGCATGAATGGAGACCATGTGTACCTCGTCTATAAGTACATCCATGGCAGCACACTCCACAAGTTACTTCACAACTCGATCTCCCCTGGCGCTTCCGCACTTCCCACTTGGATGTCTCGCATCAAAGTCGCCCTGGAAGTCGCGAAAGGGCTGGAGTATCTGCACCATCACACTCATCATCCGAGTGTGCACAAGTACATGAAAAGCTCCAACATTCTGCTTGATGAGCATTCTCTCCAGGTCACAATCGCATACTTCGGCGTTGCAAAGCTGCGAGGTGAAACTGAGACTCCTCTGAAACTGAAGAAGGCGTTGCAAGAGGGTGAGATTCGGGAGCAGAGAAGTCTGAGACGAGCTCCTAGCACGAAGATTACGGGTGTACACGGGTATATGGCGCCGGAGTATGTGGCAAACGGTGTGATCAGCAGCAAGCTGGATGTGTTTGCATTCGGGGTGATCCTTCTGGAGATTCTTTCAGGCAAGGAGGCAGTGAGTTTTCAATCGAACGGTGGTTTCCAGATGAAGAAGACGCTACTGTCTGATGTGATTGTTTCGGTATTCAATGAGCGGGAGTCGAAGCAGCGATTGCGGGGTTGGATTGACCCTTTGCTTCGTGACAGGTTTCCTTTGGATTGTGCTGTGAAAGCGGCTCAATTGGCGAGGAATTGTGTAGATCCTGTTCCGGAGTTGAGACCCGATATGAGTGTTGTGTCTATGACTCTTCAGCAGATTCAGATGACTTCTGTACTTTGGGAAAGAAAATTGAAAGCGTCGAAGGACTTGCTGACGAGTACTATGCAAGCCCGGTGATTGATTGAAGGATTTAGGAGTAGTGTGTAGTTGATACACTTGAGTGTGGCCAGGAGTGAGCCCGACACTTGCTGCACTGGATTTTGATGCAGTTTCTTGTAGTTGAAAGACCAGCCCATTGCTGGAAAGAACGCCTTTGTACTCTTCCTTAACATTTGATGATTATTGAAGATTCTTCTTTTTCTGTGCAGTGGCTACATAACAAGATAAAGCGAGGACGTTGAAGGTCTAAGTTTCAGTCACATTGTATTCTAGGTAAAGCATGGGACTGGTTCTGTCTCCGTCAAATCGATTGCCAATTTGACTTGAGAGAGAAAAGCAGTTATGATTGTAGAGCTCAGACAATGTTTGCAAGAGCCTACAAGCTGCCGACAATTGTAGGTCATGTCACACTTGTCTCATCGCTGAGGTGAGGCTCATCCAGTCAACAATTGAGGAAGTTGATGGTTACTATTGCTTTGACGACGTCTATTGCAAGCAATCTGGATTATGTACGTGTCTTCATGATTATTGTTATTGGTGATGATGGAGTCATGCTGCATCCATGAAAGGGGTCATTCTCTAAGGAAGAAAGTGGAGTTTGAGGCTTGTACGGGGCAGCATAAACAGTGCTCCAATCTTTTGCCAAAGTCTATAATTTGATCAGAAGTCACAGAGGTTAAGGAAATCTGCTCAGTAATGGCCCAGTAGTCAGTGAAGTTAGTCATGCAAGAAGTTCGTGTGCATGGTGAGAGTAAGTAGAGAATTAAAACCTACTGAATTCTCATTTTTTTGACCTTCCAAATTAAACAGTTTGTTTTATTATCTGGAAGCAGTACAGTGAATTGACATACAGGTGGTACACATTAGAAGCATTTGTGCAACCTTTGCAAACAATATTCTTGGAATGGAGGTTGCTTTGTTCTGTTTAGTAGCTGCAAGTGGCTCAATCATCTGATGACTTAGTGGAAAAGATGAGCTTGCTTTAGACTAACCACATGGAGCCCATCCTCCCTCTCTCAAGACTATCAGGACAAGGCTGCTGTTTGCATGCCATTGTACATTCTATGTCGAAGGTGAACCCCATACCCTTGTTATACTATTTTTGTTGGTACTTGTACATCTTGTACGGTACTGAATCATGAGCATGGAAGGTGCAACATTTAAGCATGGCTATGTTGTAGACCTACGGTTGCCATATTTCAAGGATTCTAGTAATCATCCATCTGTTGTCCCTGGGAGTTTCAACAAGTTCCCTGAATTGCTGGTATCAAGGATATTTTGGCCCAAAGTGAATACTTAAGCTCCTTGCATCCAATGACTTGATCGATATCTTTTCTTCAAAAACATATCGAAGTCACATCTCTATTTTTTTTTGCGACTTTTTTCTGATTTCTAGGTGGTATGGCGACTTGGTTTAGATCTAATAAGTAGTAGTAAAATGGATACTCAATCAAAGGACTACAATATAAGTTTGATGAAGTGATTAGTCCATGCACAAAGGATCGGATAAGGAATCCATGATCCCACTTGCAAAACAGTCCTTTGCCTTATAAGACTCAGTCACTCTGTAAGTACATCCTTCAAGTGTACGGTATGAACTCATCCCGGCATGATCCCTTCGATTTCATGCAAACCTGCCAGAGTCAAATTCGTAGACAAGTTGTCGGGGAGATCCAGCAACCATGTGTGAATGTGTTTGCACTTGGTGGCTGGCTTTTGCGTTCATACAAGATCAACTTTCCTTTTCCGTCTGCGTTATAGTAGACTGTCCTAAAAGCGCCACCTTAAGAGCTCTGACCTATTTTTAGCACTACTAAATTCAAAATAAAACTATGACCACATTCGAAATAGGTTTTCGGGAGGATTGCAAAAATTTGCAACATGTAATTTGCATTTGTGAATTTTATACAAAATTCCAAAGTGCTAAGTAAGATTTGACCCAAATGCGTTATATACAAATGAGGGACATCTGTATTTTCACAATCTACAAATGAGGTACAGATCGCTTTTGGGTACAGAGCGCTTTTAGGGCTGCCTACCTTATAGGTGAGACCTCAATCTGTTTTTTACTCTCATATGACATCTGTATCCAAACTGAAATGGAATCTCATGCTCATTGTAGGCCGCCATCCTATTCTAAGAATTTCAAACACTCTTTAATTTGATTTTCTTTCCATGCAAGAAGATACTTGCTTATTTGATGCTACTTCTAGAATTTATGAGTCATTGGGGGCTCCCATGATGGCTCTGCATACAATAAGCTAGGAGTGGTGAAAACCGTCTTAATTTCAGCTTTGCATACTTGGAATAGTGGTGTAAAATTTTAATTATTTTTCCATGGTCTGCAAAGCTAGTGCAAATCCATCCCAAAAAAAAAAAACATTTTTTGAGTAATCCTATAATTTCCTATGAATTTTTGAATCTCGAGTCTTAGGAGTCCCACTACCCGAACATAGAGTGCTGGCTTTTTTGCAAGGTTGTATTCCGAAAACTGTGGATTGAATGTCCCAAAATGAATTAAAATAGGTTCAGGAACTGACATAGGAGTTGTCTAAAACCGTTCAGCATGCATGGTGGGAGCTAAAAACAGTGGATGGTTCCCAAAACCTGTCAGTTTACCATGAACGGACGGTTTTACAGACCCTACCCATAAACCTCCTGTGCGGTTTTTGGGGCTGGACAGTTTTCACGACTCCTACCTTACTGGTAAGGTCCCTGTCTACCCCACGAGAAAAAAAAATTAAAAAAACATACACAATCCAAAACACATAAGAGAAGGTAGGTTGGTAAGTTTGTGGGTTGGTAGGTGTGTATGTTGGTACGTTGTTACGTTGTTGGGTACGAAGAATCGCCATACAATATTGTATTATATATACGGATTGCTCAGAAATATACGTTGTGGATCGAGAGAAGAAGAATTCTTAGCATTGTTTGAGTGTAGAGAGTGGTATTAAATTAATCTAGAAACGTCCATTTTCATGACAAAAACACAGCTTTTTGAAAGCTTCGTACACGGAAAGAAAAAGTAAGTTATTGAGATCTCAATTGTACAATCTTGCAGTACACTTAGTCTGGGTCGAATTTGGATTGCGAGATCTTAATGTATTTGTACTAAAAAACGATCATTGTTTTTACTTCAGGGTGGAAATACTTTCAACAATCTAATTGCAATAAAAATCTCACCAACGAGAAAGTTGTCTAACTTCATCGTAAGAACACTCTTGAACACAAAAAACCACTAAGATAAATTTCTTGGCTCAAATCATAGCCTTGCAATAAAGAAAATTGCCTCATATTTTACAAAGGACGAATGGTCCAAATCAAAACCTCTTGCACTAAAGTCCATGTCGTATTTTCAAAACATATTGGATGACACTAAGACTTGCACTGGATCCTAATTCAAAAAATAAAATTGAAATCCAACGGTGGATACATGAGATAAAACTCCTCAAAGACCATGCATTCTTTGGGTTCAGTTTTGGGACTCAAGGACGCTTAGGGGTTAATATATATAACATCAATTGTGGCACTACTAACCTATGGGGTACTAAAGATTGACATTATATTAAAAAAAAGATGTCTATTGGAAATATTGTATTCTATTATTTATTTGTCTTTCTTGGAAATATGATCATTAGGCTTTGCCCCAAACATGCGAATTAGACATCCATAGCCAATGTATATAAGTTCATTAAGCATGGCTCAAAGAAATCATGAATGTGAACAAGGTCATCGGACTAAAGACATAAGTTCATGGGGGCAAAGAATCGTTACAAAGGCCCCATTCACATAAGTACATGAGCACCAAGACTTTGTATCCATAATAAGTTGTATTCCTCCGCTTCTTATGGCGCCAACGCGTGGGAAGTTTTGCACAAAACTCGAAAAACAGTACAGACCCAAAAACACATGATTCTCACCGAATTCCGAAAGATGCTCGTAGTCTGCTCAACATTGATTGTTTCTAGTCGGTTTCACTATTTTGGCTGACCCTGCGTTGACAGCATTCAACCCCACAATTTGGTCAAGTGTGAATTTCCCATAATATGCCCCATACAGACTTGGCCCCCCGGCTAAATTTCTTGACAAATATCCACATGTGCACATGCATAGATTTTACCACATGCTTCAAATGCTTAAGTCCTTACAGACACACATGGTGATTTTCTACAGTTCAGAAGACTCTGTTCCATGAAAATTTCCAACTGAATATTAATTGAATATGAACATTTTGAATATTTTTTAGAGAACAGTATGATCACTTTCTGTTATAGAATGTTGACTGCTGCTGAAAAATTCTAAATGCCATATATATAGGGATGCTTTGTATGGTGAGTTAAGCTGAGCATGGGGCCGAAGGAGAGCAAAAATTCTCTCAATGTGATTGGTCCATTACTTGTAGTTCAAAAAGTAAACCAATCAAGTTGGGAGGAATTTTGCTCTCCATCAGCCCTAAGTATGGCTTGACTCCTCATGTAAAGCGACTCATGCAAATATATATGTGACGTTGTGGGGGGGGGGGGGGGGGAGAGGAATGCATTGTTCTAGCGCTCCTTGATATGTGCAATTTGTGGTGATATGGTATGCTTCTTACAACTGTATGCCTCATAGTCTTACAGGGTTTTACACTATGGACCAAGGGTCATGACCATGGAATTCTAAAATCTGTGATTGGAGAGTAAAGTGCTCTTGGTTCCATTTGGCTTCACAATACCTCGAAAAATGAAGAATGACTACTATTTTTGAGGTTCTCAAAATTGCTAAGTTTTTCCAAGTGGATAATATTTTCATGGCCTCTTAGATGATAGTTGAGTCGAAGCAAATGCCTCGACTCGACTACGAAATGAGAAGCCTCCGACCAAACTGCACTTGGGACATAGCTCATACTTGAGAAGCGATGGTATAGTGTAAATTGAGAGAAGGCCAAAGGCTCCCATGTGAAGCTCTTTCTAAAATGAACTTAAAATATAATAAATGATTGATTGTGATAATTTGCCCAAAGGCCCTCGGAATTCGGTGTTCTTCTTCGTTATACAATTTCCAGTTTCTAAGAAATGATATACCAAGCACACAAAGTGAAATTGAATGAGCATCCTGTGATGTTGGTATTACAGAATGATATGATTCAACGGAGAGTACAAGACGTGGGTTATTAGGTGAAGGGCTTTTTGTTTGTATGTGCATGGCCGGTGCACCAGGAATTTATTTACCATATAAATAATAAAAGCTTCATGGCTTGATTGATACCTTACCCAAAAAAAAATTAAAAAAAAAAAAAAATCAAAAGAATTGAAGGCCTCATGAAGAACAAGCAAGGTGTCCTTATATCTACAATTTAAATAGTCTATGCAAAGATTAAAAACATTTCTTTGGCTACCACCTGAATTTATATTACTATGTAAAGTACTTGATTTCACTTCATTCGGTGCTTAAAATGGAAATTTGTACTTTGAGATGAAATACCTAACAAGTAAAGGTACAACATTGTCGCATCTCAAAAATTGATGAATTTATATTCATTATTGAGTTTGTGTTATAATATAGTTTTACAATCACTATATTCAACTCTAACACCTCGGTCTTTGCCTAACAACTTGTTTCCTACTTTTGAATTACATTCTTTTTGTGAAAACAACTCCGTAAATCCATATTGTTCAATATGCAAGTCACATCATTCTATGATCACATAATCATGTTCACATCTTGGACAAGGAGGAAGGTCTTGCAACCAGTGTGGTAACCCAGCTGTTATTCCATTCACTTGAATAGGTATCCCAACCGGTATTCCATTCACATACGTAGGTATCCCAAGTGTTATTCCATCAAAATCTACAGGTGTCCCAATTGTTGTTTCATCCGCTTCTATAGCTCTCCCAACCGCTGTTTCATTTGCATGCACGGTGGCGTCAATTACAACTTGTTCCTCCAACGTCGATTGTCTTGCCATCTCTGCCACATGTGCTTGTTGTGCTCTTCTTGTAACTCGTTCTTCACGTGAGGTCAAAGTTGGTTGAACCCGTGCTTGTCGTGCTCTTCTTCTAGCTTTTCCTCCACGTAAGGTCAAAGTCGGTCTTCGACGTCAAGGAGCCATGTTGAATGCAATATTTGATTAACTTGATTCGAAAGAAGCAAAGTGATTTATTATTATGGCTTCCTAGTATATATATATATGGAGATTTTTTTTCACTTTAAGGTTTTTTACTTTATTTTAGATATATTAATTTTTACTTTATTTTTATCATTCAAGAAAAATTTGAAAGTCAATAACTCTTCATTCACATGATTGGGCAATTCGCAAGGCAGTTGATTTTTCTTCAAATCGGCCTTTGACACTCGTACGCCATGGATATCTGAGGTCCGAAAATGGTGAGATGCATACGGAGACATTTGCAACACACTTGTAATCAACATGCATCTCCATGGCGGCCAAACAAAAAGCATAAGTCTTCGCATCCAAAAGCATCATGATTCTTAGAAACCTTCATGGAAGGAATGCACAATTACCATGGCAAACTCAGACTCAATGAATACAAAAATCTCACCACAGTCAATAGGCGGAGTTTTCACCAACGATGGTGGAATGGGGTGGAGCCTTGGAGGTCGTCCTGTTGCTCATTGTTGATAGCAATGATGCTAAAATCCTCTGAAGGAAACAATGTATTAGTGGTTCCATCGAAGTCAAAATAAACTATACAACTCAACAGAGGACATGTTAGATATAATTCAGCTCCTTGTCATATTGAGGTAACCGCACACCCTTAAGGAATATTCTATGTTTTTAATTCTTCTCCGGCACATTCATTTGCCTCATATAGTCATGTATTGGCTAAGCATTCTTGACCCAATGGATGCCTTCTCCACCGGAGTGTAAAGTGGTCCTAGGTATAGATTGTGAGACAAGATGTAATCACACAATATCCTTCCATCACATTTTGTAATGCCTAGAATTCCCCGTCAATCATTTTCTGATCAATGTGAGGAGCTACACCGAACTAAATATTAAAAAAAAATAAAAAAAATTGAATTTTATTATATTTTTCCAATATGGTGAATTGGGATTCTCATCCAATTTAGAAGACCTTGCTTGAATCATAAATTCTATAAACAAAGCCTCTATACAAAGAATTCTAGCCTTGACACACATATAATCATAATGTTCTCAATTACAAATAATGGAAATTATTGAGTTTAGAAGTTTTGTCTTTTTGATTCATAACAAGATAAATATTTACCATTTTGAGTGATTCACTCACATTGATAATTTTTAAGCATTGAAGTCTTTAATTTATCTTTTGAGCAAAGCTTTATGACCGTTCCAAAATGCACATTTTATAATACATTCAAGCTTTTCTCTAAATGCCTTGCACCATAAGGGGTTAACCCCCGAAAGACAAAAATCATAGAAGGGAAATGAACTTAAGGAAAGGAGACATACCAAACATTTCATTTAATATGAATGAAGCATTTGTGCACATTTTGGGGCACAAATTTGTTGATGTATAACAAGATTAAAAAAATCGGGATATGTACTTTTCAAAATTTGAGTATCAGAACGAACTGCACATGTATGGGTGGGTGTTTGCGGTTATGAAATTCCTTCTCTAAAAACTTGAAAATTCATTGTGAACCCAAAAATGATCCGATTTGTAAAGTCCAGACATGCTTGCACAAACTACTTAGACACAAAATACATGAAATCAAACATCTCACACTCCCAAATGGAACCACCTTGATGTCACCCATAGACTTCAGAAAATACTATCACAACCCCACAAAATTAGAAAGAAGCGCCCTAAATATAACACAACAACTCTTCTGCCAAAACACTTGCACTCCTAGATGTTTACACCCATGCCATGATCACCCACCGTCCCACCTTCTACACAACGAATACACCACATGAAACCATGAAATATCCCCCCCTACCCCACCACCTTCCACGCACCCAACTCCCCGCCCACAAACACCAACAACACCCCCACCCAAACATATCATTAATGACCCGATAAACTTCCCATACACCACATATCCGCACACAAACTAGTTACCAAAAAAGACAATACAAAATCACACACTCCTCTAATGCATACAGATGTCATTGGGAAATAATCAACCATCCCCCATTTCACACCTGGCTATCTCCTAAAAAGCTCTTCCCACCAAACTACCCGACCGTCATACGGCATAATCTTACACTCCTAACAGATTACTACACACAACGAAAACACACAATTTATAATCACATCATCAACAATTACTTTACACCACCACAAGTAAAAGACACCCGCTTTATCCCACCTCCAACGAACCTACCACTCATAAAAATACAACTCCAGGACTGCAATCTTGATAAAGACATCCTTACGAACTCCTCGACCATCCAAGTTCTAAACGAAACAACACATTTATTCGACAATACTAGACACTTTCTCCTCACCATCCCCGCAGCTCGACTCACATGGCTATAGAAACAATATCACTCTTGTCTCAACACCAACCACGGTCTAACCCTCCCCACGCAATCATTTGAAACAGAAATTATTTTGCTATATAAACGCTACAACCACACTATTTCCAAACGCAATCCCAAAACAACACCCCACCATACCCTCCCTACCACCATAATTGACGCACTTATCACATCCTTTCAAATCACACACACATATTTTTCCTCCCCAGTAACATGCCCACTTAAAATTACAAAATATTATTCCGCATTCCCCCGCGACAAAATATTTGGATTTAGGGGCCTTGCCTTTCAATACAAGTGGGAAGGCGTAGGGTACGCCCACCCCTACAACGATGAAACTACCCAACAAACCATACACTGGGCTAGATTAGCCGCACAACAAAATCATGGCGCCACAACCATTGTTGTCATATCAGACAAACAATGGTTCCATAATCCAGCGCCATACTCAACCGACTTCCTAGATACACATATATTAGCACACTTTGCTGCTGACACAATAACATACGAAGAACCCACCATCCCCATCAATCACCAAAAACCACGCAGTGAACCAAACACAATCCAAATTCTTTGCATCCATCACAAAAACCATAATCTCACCACTCCAGCAGACACACAAAACCTCACAACTACCCTTAGAAAATTATCTATCACTCAATTTCACCTCCAAGAAATCCCCCTCACACCTGACAATACTAAGGTCAACAAAAACAAAAATTGGACAAAGCTATTATACCCACCAACCTATACATTCAATTTCTCAAACACACCCTTGCTTACACAATACAACATACATCCTCCTATTAAATTTCCACCAGCATACAGCTACTACACTGACGGTTCTTTTATACCACCGCAACAAACAGCAGATGGCTATATGCTTCCAGAAACAGCCGGATATGGTATTTATAACCCAACCAAACCAGAAATACAAATATCAAAAAGACTACCAGGCCTACAAACCATCTTCAGGGCAGAACTTATGGCCATATACAAAACACTCAAAATCCTCACAATTAGAAATATAAATGAACCCACATATATCTTCACAGATTGCATAAACTGCTTATACGTTCTACAAACACACCTCACACACCCTACCCTCCAAAACAACCATCCAGATCTAAACACCCTCACCGCCATAACCAATATGCTAAAAATACGCACACAACCCACTACATTCCACAAATACAAGCCCATGTTAACATTTCAGGCAATGAGAAAGCAAACAAACTTGCCAAAGCAGGAAATGAGAAACACTATAAATTTGCTCGTAAACACCATGAATTTGCACACATTACCCCCTTCTACTATCAAAAAGACCACACCACAGGCCAGATAAAGGGCCAGTCAGAAACCTATCTACATATCTTACCAAACACGACCGAGAAAACAACCTCGAAACACTAGCACAAAACTTTCCTAACATAAACAAATGGACCTCTAATCCAGACATACATGCAAAATCCTCAAATGCCTTTTGGAAAAACCCAACAATCACAGATTCTCAAATAACTAGCATTCTAAAATTCCGAACATGACAATACATGGGACACGCACGAAAACAACTATTCTTTGGACATATAAGATTCCCATCCAAAACATGCCCTATCTGCAAATCCACAGACATAGACACATGGCTCCACGTATTACTTAAATGCCCCCAATCAAACATCCACGCACTTAGAGTTACCAGGCACAACCAGGCAGTTAAAACCATCAAACAACTCATCTTGTCAAACACCAAATCTAGATGCTTCACTCTTATAAATGCCGGAAAACACCTTAATGCACCTCCTGATAACACGGTACCAAGCTGGCTCTTACCATGTACCTGCGACGTACGCAGGTGCCACTGCAATGCAAAATTTAGACTTGACTTATTATTCGTCTTAGGAGTCTCACACCAAGGCATACCTCCACAACACTCAAACCCCAACATAGCCATACAATACGTTGAATTCACATATTGTAACGATAGATTCCCACATGAAACCATCACAAATAAAACCAACAAATATCAACCATTAGTCCATTACTAGATTCAATAGCTGCCCGTGGATGGAAAGTCAACCCCCTTATAGTCATTACTTCAGGCGCCAGAGGCACAACTCATACGCCATCAATGTCCTCATTAGAAACCACCTTCAAACTCACCAAAAAAAAAAAAAAAAAAAAAACATTCAAATCAATTAGCACAATTGCCATACGACACGCCGCATTAATCCTCCTACACAAAAGAAAACTTGAAAACCACCAAAGCCTTCCCACCAACCTTGAACCTCCATGACAAAAGGAGGGGGTTAGTGGTGCAAACCACTATTGTTAGCAGCGCAGTACTTCAGTCTCAGCTTCCGGGTAGGGGCCGGGTGGTTGATATTACTTTCCTGCCATATACTCACAGACAGTCCCAAGCCATGCGTACTGCTCAAACAAGCCCGTTGGGGTTCGAACTCGGACCAGCACGATTACAAACATCCTACAAACTCAACCACCCTAGGACTGCATGGCTTGGTGACTACTTACCCACCAACACTCCACTTATAACACACATTGCACCGCAAAGACTGCCACCCTAAACAACTCTATCTTAGTTACTCTAGTTTAGTTTATTTTGGTTACTTAGTATAGTCAGCTAACGGTTACGTGTACAGTTTAGTGTCTATTCCCGAAAGGAGTGAGTAGTTTTGTTCTATTACCTCTTTGTCCTGTGGCCATCGACGTAAAGACATTACGAATAGACGCTATATTCACGCCAATCTTCGATTTGAAGATTGGAGTTCTTATCTATCCAGACATGCAAAATTAAAAATAGTATATGAATAATTCGTGAGTAAGGTCCCCTTGCCCAATGGTGAGCTCTTTATTTGGTGCTCTTCAAAGACTAACCTCTATTCTTGATTCTCTCGTTGATGCTTCCCATTAGTTTGAGATTTATTGCATGGCCTTCATTCCCTCGTTCCCTTGTTCCCGGTTCCCCGTCTTTTGTTCTGATCCTTTATTCTCCATTTTTTTTGTTATTGGTTCTCCTACTACCTCCAAACTCATGTTTCTAGTTCCAATCTTTTATTCCCTGTTCTCATGATTTGTTTCCAGTTCCAAGTCCCACGACTTCCCTTCTTGGTTTGAAACATTTGTTTCTGGTTCCCATCATTGGTTCCTAGTTTCCATCATTCGTTCTTTGTGCCCATCATTCTTTCCAGGTTCTCACTATTTGTTCACGGTTCCCATCTTCAATTCCAAGTTTCTATCATTAGTTCCTCGTTCCTAGTTCTCCTCCGATGTTGCCTTGACCTCCCGTTTACTCCTCCTTTGCTCCCAATTTCATGTTCCATATTCCTTGTCCCTTTGACTCCTTGTTAAAATGTTGAGGATTTAATAAACTCTTAATAACAATCACTTATGAAAACTCTTAAAAATCTTCAAAGCTCTCTATGTCTTGTATACATGATCGCCAAGGAAGATTGTGTTCTATTATATATATATGCTCTTGCTATTTTAAAGTACAAAATAAGGATTCAATTAGCCGAATGGAATCCTTGTCAACCATTCCCCTAAGTCCACATGAGATATCACCTCAAAAGAAACAATACATGATAACCAAACTACCACATGCTTAGAAACTCAGATCATGTGATACCTTCTCAGGAGATTTATGTTATAGGATGAGCTTCACATGTCTGTACACAAAAGTCACGTATCGAAACCCAACAGGCCTTTTTCCATACAATAAGGTAGGTTGTCCTAAAACCGCCACCTTAGGCATTCTGGCCTGTTTTGTGGCAGTGATAAATTAAGAAAAAAAATATGACCATACTTGAAATAGCTTTTCATGAGGATTGGAAAAACTTGTAACATGTAATTCGCAATTGTGAGATTCATACATAATTCGAAGTGCTTTGTAAGAATTCACCCATTCTTGATCCAGGAATTGTAGCATTTTCAAACATAACAAAAATGGTACCCGCTCCTGTGAATACTCAAAACAGTAATCTGAAGCGTCTATAAAACTAATTCGGTGAGAAAAAAAGAATCAACCTTCGTAATGTATAAACCAGAAAGTCAATCAATGGAGAATGGGTTGGGTCGTGACCCAAAAGCGCTAGGCCATCATTGCATGTGTGGCCGTGTTAGCCCGTGTTAGCAAGGATGGAATGCTTTACGAGTTCATCCACCGGGAGGAGTGATTATGTGTGACAGCAAGGCTGGAAGACGGACTGAGTAAAACTCAGTCTTCAAAGGGAGCAGAGGTTGACTTCGGTGGTATTTGTCAGGGTCAAGAAGGGGAAATTCTACTCTGTATTGCTACGGAGTTTTGAGTGTGAACACTGATAACGAGGAGGTTCAGTCGCGGGTAGACCCGCACGATATGAAGGGAACGGCGACAGAAGCCCCCCAACTCGGTACAGTTTGGGGTTCCCGAGGCCACATACACAGTTGGGGCATCTAACTATGACTATGCCGATACCGCGGAGACCCGGTGAGGACAAAGACACAATGGAGAAATAAAGGAAAAGGAGTTAGATTTCCAGCCATGGTTAGTCATGCATTCTTCAGCAAGCAGACATGGAGCGTGAGAGAGGTGGGACGAATACGGTAATGGGAGAGAGAATGTTCGGCTCTTGGCTTTTGCATTCATACCATGGAATCTAAATACATTCGAGTGTGTGTAAGCTACATCGAACATAAATTTCTACGGTGACAACTGCAAGTGTCCTCTCTTATTTTCTACTGCTTTATATACCACGGCGCACCGTGGAGGCACCGTGGAGGTCTTGGAAATCGGGCGGTGCCGTTATCCGAACTGCCGTGGTGTCCTCGGTCAGCAGCTATCGCCTCCGCCTCGGTCGCCATGATGCTCTATTCGGTGGCTATGGCCTCCGTTAAGTGTGTCGTGGTTACCCTGTTGCCGCTGTTGCTCCCGCCTTGGACGCCATGGTTACCCTGTGACGTCGGTTGGGTAACATTTTGCCCTCTCTGTGAGAGCGCAATCCGTCCCCGGATTGGTCAATGCTTGGAGCGCCGGTCGGCAGGCCTCCTGTCAGGACGAGTCTGTTCCCGTGGCAGCTGCTGTTGGCGTCGTGGTGGAGGCTGGTCATTGTACAACTATCAGATAGCTGTGGCAATGCCCCTGTGCAGCAACCGTTGATTCCGGACTGTATTAGCGTGTTCATGGACATCATGGACTGTCTTGCCCAACATTTTATTGCAACCGGGGCATTGAACATCACTTGCAGTTGAGTCCTTGAAGCGTTGGGCAAGGTCGGGGTGAATGGTGAAGTATTGCTGTACTTCATCGTGCGCATTTTGGTATTCCTCATCGGCATCGATGTCATCCTCGGGTTCCACATGCCAAGTGTTATCATCCTACAATTGTATCAACGCTTGTCGGTGATCCGCAAATGAGATTTTAGTGGTTACCGTGGTTGATGGCTGCGCGGTGGATGTCGTCGAGGGTGAAGGCGGGTGAGCTGGTGACTGGTCCCTTTCCTTAGCGGCCCTTGGTGATACACATTTGAGGACTATTACACATATAACTGCCATAGAAAGAAAAAGAACTTAGAAGATCAACGTAAATAAACTTCCAGTTTCATCCCGATTCCAATACACTAATTATTGGACACAGACAAGAACACAGGGCAAGAAGAAGACCCCTTTTCTATTTCCTATCTGAATGAAAAGGAAGAGGGAGAGGAAGAAAAGAGAAGAGCAAAATATAAGTAAAGCCATATTAGCTAGCTAGACACACTTCACAACATGCAATCCATCTACACCTCCAAGTTCGAAGTGGAGGTCAAGCATGTCTCGAACCATTCTGAGAGAGACAGAGAGAGGACTTAATCACATCGAACACTCACGGATCCTCGTCGCAAATGTGCGCAAGCATGTCCGCAGCCGCACGGGTGTGGCATGGTGCTGATATCAGAGCCTCGAGCACCGCATCAGGCCTTGATGCACTCCCGTTCTGTGCATCTGCAGTCAGATCAAATGAAACAACTCAGATTGATGCTTTACAAGCTTCCTCAACCTCCGAAACCCTATTCTGTACACGCGCGCCCTAATACAGAGCTCTTCAACTCAAAGCTACTTTGAAGCTGAGGTTTCCATTACTCGGAATTATCCATATGAGATTCTTTGGAAGGAAGTGGTATCAAATGAGATTCTACCCTCTGAAGGATAAACTAGATATCAGCAGACACATGAAAAGACACAATCTCGGAAAGTGTGGTACTTCACTAGGCCTTTCACTCCCACCGAGAGTGTCTTTTAATTGAATGTCTTATTCGGCTTAGCGGAACTACTACAATCCTTCTCACTGAAATGCCTGTAAGGTTCTTAAGAAGGAATGAGTTAGTCGACTTGTGATCCTAGGTCAGATTGCCGCCTCCGATGTAACTATTTGACAAATTTTCACGGAATTGGCACTAAAATTCGATGTAGGTCGTGAAGTTGATGTTCAAAGCAGATATACCGACATTTGTTGTAAAAGAGTATTCAAGCAGGTGAAGCAGTGAAGTGTTACCGAGGCTTGACAAGATGATTTCGGAGTCCAGTATGTGCTCCAGAAGTTGCCGAAGAAACACCGGGTCCTTTTCTTTGACGATGATCTCGCCCAATCCGGAGCCTCGCAAAAGCTTGTCGATTATCTTTTCAACCTTCGGAACGTATTCAGGAGTCCTGTGTCGGTGATGGGAACATCCTCCCACATTCGAAAGAAACGTTACTTGTCTGAGGATGATAGCGATGAGATTCTCATGGCCAACAATTCCTAACAGAATTGCCGCTAGATCCAACACGCCATGTACTTCGCCTCCGGTTCCTGTCCACAATGACCCAAACAGTGAGATCCAATTGCACAAAGTTACCTTCGGGGAAAAGAATAGCGATGAATTTTAAGGTACAGAAAATATTGAGAATTCATTTAACCCTTGAAGTTGAAAGCGCCAAAACTTCTTAAAACTACCCTCTTTCAGTGCAAGATAGATTTTTTCAACTTTTGACTTAATCTCAAGTATGTAACTCTAAGATCTTATACCTAACTTGTCCATGTATGTGAGTACCAAAACTTAAATTCAAATTCCTCAACAATTGTGAGATTGTACCATTCAAAATTGATAAAAAAAGTTTGTTTTCCCTTGTTGCAAAGTGGGTTGGAAGTATTATGTGAGCCCAAAAATCCAATTCTTGAAGTTGAGTTGAATTGTGGCTCTTCAAATTCTTGTTTCTAAGTGAGTTAGGAACACGTGCATGCATTTTTACCCTCATGCGACTTATAAAACCTTAAGAAATGCTCAAATCTTCACATGGAGGTATGCTGAAATTCAACTTCAAAGGCCCCTCTTTGATGATAAAAATGGCATGTGAAGAATAATTGGATACAAGATCCAAAGAGCGAGATCATGCCTCAAAACCTTAAGTTCAAGTACAGAAAGCAAAAAGTGAAATAGCCCTTGAGATATCGTCACTTTTACAAAAGTTCCCACCGATGTAATTTCTTAGCATATCTAGGGATCAACAATTTCGTTAAATTTACTATATTTAGTGAAAAAGACGGGTCAAAACTTTCAAGAGAGACATCTTGAAACCATGTGATGATATAGAATTTGAAGCTGATGTTAACATTAGTATTTTAGAAAAAATTAGAGAGATAATTAGCAACATAATATGTTTAAGTATACATTTGCAAGTTGGTGTGACAAAATGGACCTTGAAATACCGCCATTGTTTCGGAACTATAATCACTTAGGGTCAACAGCTAAAAGTAGAGCTAGATAGGGTCAACTCTGAAAGGTAGAGCTAAGAAAACATCATTAGAACCAAAACTTTCCTGGAATTTGTTCAAGAAGAGTTATCAAGAAGAACTGAAAGTAAATACCTGCTCATCCAAATGAATGGGTGGATTTCCGGGCAGCTCATTTTTCTTCGGATCGGCCTTCGATACGAGCACGCCATGGATTTCTGAGATTCAAACATGGTGAGGTGCATATCAGGGAGAAAGTTATCATCACACTTGTAATTAACATGCATCTTCGATCATGGCCTAACAAAAAAGCATAAATCTCCACATTCAAAGCATCACGTTCCTCGAATCCGCTTTGGAGGGAGTACACAATCACCATGCAAACTCAGACTCAAATTATACAAAAATCTCACCTGAGTCGGCAAACAGAGTTTTCGCCAACGATGGTGGCGAGGTTTGGACGTCGTCTTGATGCTCACTGTTGATATAGGTGATGCTTGAATAAACTGATCGATGCAATGTAAGAGTAATCGTTCCATTAGATTTAAACTGAAACTAGAAAATCATCTGAGGGACGACCATGGGTCCTCTTAGACTCCAGATCTTCAAATATACGAAAATATCAGGTACAGGAGTATGATAAGGGCTTACATAGGAAAATGAAGACCATACATAAAGACCATACAAATTCAGCACTTCCAGGAACTCAAGCGTGTACGAGATCGAGATTTGTCAAGTCTACGCAGTTCTAGTACAATCCTGATACAATCGTACGTGTCTGGTAACTAAGTGTGTCTGTTTCGAACAATCAAACTAGTAACCCAACAAACCACGAAAATGGTTGAGAAGAAAGCAAGGTGATCCAGTGATTCAAACATCAGCTCCGTCTCACACCTTACAGAGGTACTACTTAGGGAATATGCAATCAGCTCAGAGGGTTGTGAAAGAGCAGGCCGGGAATGCAGACTTTCGCGCAGCAAACAATGAGTTGCAGCATGATCTCAAATAGCAGTTGCGCTTGATAAAACCAAGCAAACTCCTCTGAATCTAGAAATCTTCAAAATCTAATGCCTCGATTGGATGCCTTGACCGGTCGGAGCTCTACCGTCGTCGAGCTTGGTGGAAAGCCTCGACCGCTTTTAAAGTTGTTGCAGGCAGCTACGTTGAAGTAAAAGGTACTTCAAAAGTACAAAGGAGTGGTCGCACTTTCGGAATTCGCTGAGAGGAAGAGTACACATGGCGGCATCACCTTGCCCGCGCCGTTGTTCAAATCCCCGTCGTCCTACCGCCCTCGTTGAAGCTACTGTAGCCACTTCGCGTGCTGAAGCCTCCTATTGCACTTTTGTCTCCCAACTTTTGTAAATTTCAAAACCTGCCATTTTTACATGATACCGCCAATTAAATAAATTTCCAGTACTTTGTGTACCTACATATTCATTGGTAGATTCTTTTCCTGAAAGATAACCTTTGTGCAATGGATCTCGTTGATTGCGTCATTGTGGTCAGGACAAGAACCGGAAGGCGAAGTAGCCGGACACTAAGGGCCGATTTACACCTAGGGGCCGGGCCAAGTTTTCTTGGGGCCAATTGCTTGAAATTTCAGCCCGTTTTTGGGTTGGGACCGGCCCCAAGTCCTCATTATAATATGATTAGAATGGGGGCCGATTTTCCCATATGTAATGGCCTTCGGGCCAAGAAGCCGGGCCAATTCAATAAAGTCCAAAAAAATTCAGCACTTCTCAAAAAACGGACGGATTTGATTTGGTGAAAAAAAATTGTTTTTAAAAAAAAAGGTTTTTTTAGACAAATCTGACATTGGCCCCGAGGCCAAGAATTGGCCTTCCATTCTCGGTGCACCCAATTCACCGAGCTCGGGCCATGTCAGAACTTGCATTTCTTGATTAAAAAAATTCTGCCACCAAATTGGCCCGGCCTCTAGGTGTAAGGGGGTTGGGCCTAATTTTTGCCTTTCGGCCAATCAGGAGTGAGGATTTCAGCCCTCAAACGGGCTGAATTGGCCCGTCCCCTAGGTGTAAATCGGCCCTAAATCCAATCCATGTTCCCCCTTGGAATTTCCAAATATGGAGGGAGGCTAATAAAACGCTGACCGGTATTCTTTTTTTTTGTGTTTAAAGCCTTAAAATTCCAAGAAGGGGCTCCCTGGGGTAAAATGGGGGTGCAGACCCCAAATTTCAAAAAAGTAAATTAAAAAGAATGACCTTGAGGGGGTCAAAAATGGAAAATCAAAATACTGGGGCCCCACCTAAGTGGGGAACATGGATTGGATTTAGTGAGCGGCGGCGAAGTACATGGCGTGTTGGATCTAGCGGCCACTCTGTTAGAGTGGCGTTATGGTCTACGAACTCCTCCACCGTTGATCTCAGAGATCAACGGTCTTCTTTTGTTGTTTTGTAGAATGGAAGGGGGAGTGGGTTTTTTTACCCTGTTTTTTCCCACCAGCAATTAGTGAGGGGTAAATGACTTTTTTTCATTTTTATTTATATATATTTTTTATTTTTTTATGTTTTTCAAGGATGACTATTGAGTTATTCCCATTATATGCAAATTTTAAATTTTTTTGAGAGGAAATGAATTTATTTTGGATTTTTGAATTATTATTTTTAACTTTGCGGAGAGGGATAAATTAGTTTCTCTAAAAAATTTTGAATTGCGGTTATGCTAAGGAACTTAAACGAAGTCCCTGGTTATAGAGAATATCTAGTAGGGCATCTCCTTCACCGCTCCCACGGCTCGGAAGTATACCCCACTAGTTATTCTCCATAACCAGTGGCTCCTTTTGAGTTACCTTGTACAGTGGGGTACCAATCAAAATGTCGTTTTTGACTCTGCAGTGAGAAAAAATTCAGCACTGCCAACTTTGAAAGCCTCCTGAGAGCTCAAAAATTGGTATTTTAACACGAAATTTTTAGCAAAGGTTTATCTTTAAGTTAATTACATGCATGCCAAATTTCACGGCCAAAAGTTTCACTGAAAAAAACTTATTCAAAATCTACCAACATTGGTAACTGCAGAAATTTTTTCACTGCTGCCAACTTTGACAGCGTCCCAATGATTGAATAAATTTTTTATTACCATGAAATTCTTGGACCAAAAACCTCTTTAGGTTAAGAACATATGAAAAAAAATTCAAGGCCAAAAGATTAATACAAAAAAAGAAATCCACATTCTACCAACATGTGTAGTTGTGGGAAACAAATTGGGGAAACCATTTTGTTGCTACCAACTTTGACACCCTCCCCACGGTTGAGAAATTGTCTATTTACCATGAAATTTTTGGCACAATATGCTCTTTATGATGCCAACATTCATACCAAATTTCAAGGTCAAAAATTATATATAAAAGAAAACATTTACAATCTACCATTGTGTGTAGTTGTAAGATACCTTTGTCAAAGATATTGAAATGGTTGAAGTATGTCATACAATCATGCTTCTAGATTGAAATTTTCAAGATGATGCAATCTCTAATCATAGATGCTTCTCAAAAAAATCAAGGATAGCCAAATTTAGTTGTGTGCACTTGTCACATCTCAAAAAGTGCACACTGTTCAAAAATTGGAGACTATACATGCATGAAGAAGATTTTTCTCTCAACAAGAATGCTTGCATTTGCAATGAAGCATTATAGGAGGTGGATTTATGTGGATTGATGAGAGAAACAAGTGATGTTGTATGACATGAGTTAATTGAGAGAATGAGGCATGGAATGAGTGTCCGAGGTATGTGAGGTATATATGGAGGTATGTGAGATGACTTGTGATGGCGCCGAGGTATATGAGATGCATGTGGTGACTAGTGAGGTATGTCCTCTCAACACGGAACTTCATTCCATTGATTACCTAGAAAAGGGACTTAACAACCGATTGGTGAGGTATGTGAGATGAATGTGGTGACAATTTAGAGGACAAGCCACCTTGTAAGTTACTTATTTATTTAAGCATCCCATAATGGGTTTTTAACAGATGACTGTGGTGACTGGTGAGGTATGGTGATTGAGTGAAGGTTGTGAGCGAGGATGATGGTGAGTAATGGCTGTTTCAGATGAAACTCGAGCTCGTATAGTAGGTTTGAGTGAGGCAGGGAAGACATGAGTTGACATTGCATCTATTTTAGTGTCCATGTTAGAACGGTTCAGAGGATAGTGAAAAGATTTCGAGAAAATGGAACCTATAATTGCAAACCTTGTAGTGGAAGTCATGCTGAAAAACTTAGTGATAGAGATGTCCGTGCTAGTATACGTGTTTCAAAAACTCATCGTCGCTCGACACACTCTGAGATCACTAACATATGCTCTACTCAAGTGTCTAGATTGACTATTCGAAGGGCCTTACATGAGAATGGCATTTTCAGACGACTGTTAAAAAACCATTTTTGACACATTGTCACATGGCTAAACGATTGGCATTTGCTCAAAAGTATTGTGGGTGGATTGTAAAAGAATGGGAGAGAGTTGTTTGGACATATGAGTCTACCTTTGAAGTTGGAAAAATTTCTAAATAGATTCATTTTGGAGAAATGCATATGAGCGCTATGCATCAAGTTGTATAGTTCCAAATTTTAAGAGTGAAAGAACTTCTTTGATGATTTGGGGTGCATTTGCTGGAGGGCAAAAGTCACAACTTGTTTTTATGCCCAAGGATAAACGTTCTGGTAAGGATTTTGTTGAAGTGGTTTACAATGTCGAGTTGCTTCATTTTATAAGTAGAGTGCCACACGGAGTGCTCATGGAACATGGCGCACCCATTCATCATAGCAAAGTATGTGAAGAATGGAGACAAACACACCTTTTGGAGAAGCTCGATTGGCCTGCAAATTCTCCCCATCTCAATCCAATTGAAAACCTTTGGAAGATTTTGAAAGATGTTGTGCAACATGGCCCAATATGTCCAAAAACTTTAGATGACTTGAAGGTAGTTATTGAAAGAGAGTGGAGGTTAATCAATGATACAAAGCTCCTTCAACTATGTCATTCTATGCCCTCTAGGTTACAAGCAATGATTGAGGCAAAAGGAAGACATACACGTTGGTAGATTGTAAATGTTTTCTTTTATATATAATTTTTGACCTTGAAATTTGGTATGAATGTTGGCATCATAAAGAGCATATTGTGCCAAAAATTTCATGGTAAATAGACAATTTCTCAACCGTGGGGAGGGTGTCAAAGTTGGTAGCAACAAAATGGTTTCCCCAATTTGTTTCCCACAACTACACATGTTGGTAGAATGTGGATTTCTTTTTTTGTATTAATCTTTTGGCCTTGAATTTTTTTTCATATGTTCTTAACCTAAAGAGGTTTTTGGTCCAAGAATTTCATGGTAATAAAAAATTTATTCAATCATTGGGACGCTGTCAAAGTTGGCAGCAGTGAAAAAATTTCTGCAGTTACCAATGTTGGTAGATTTTGAATAAGTTTTTTTCAGTGAAACTTTTGGCCGTGAAATTTGGCATGCATGTAATTAACTTAAAGATAAACCTTTGCTAAAAATTTCGTGTTAAAATACCAATTTTTGAGCTCTCAGGAGGCTTTCAAAGTTGGCAGTGCTGAATTTTTTCTCACTGCAGAGTCAAAAACGACATTTTGATTGGTACCCCACTGTACATCACCGACACAGGACTCCTGAATACGTTCCGATGGTTGAAATGATAATCGACAAGCTTTGTCGAGGTTCCAAATTGGACGTGATCATCTTCGGGGAAAAGGATCTGGTGTTTCTTCGGCAACTTCTGGAGCACATTCATACTGTCCTAGGATTTCAATCCACGTAATCAAGTCGTCTAACTCTTTCCTTCTTCAGAACCTTACAGGAATTTGACTACGAAAAAAAGTCTAGTTTTTCCACTAAGCCGAATGAGTCATTCAATGAGACATTCTTGGTGGGAGTGAAAAGCCTGGTGAAATATATACCACAGTTCTCGAGATTGTATTTTGGCATGTGCCTGCTGATATCTAGTTTATCCTGCAGAAGGAGGGATCTCATTTGATACCACTTTCTTCCAAAGAATCTCACATGGATAATTCCGAGTGACGGAAAGCTCAGCTTTAAAGTAGCTTTGAGTTGAAGAGCTCTGTATTAGGGCGCCGGTGTAAAGAATAGGGTCAGGGAGGTTGAGGAAGCTTGGAAAGCATCAATCTGAGTTGTTTCATTTGACATGACTGCAGATGCAAAGAGCGGCAATGCAACAAAGCCTGATGCCGTGCTGAGGCTGTGACAGCAGCACCATAACACAGCCGTGCGACTACAAACCTGCCTGCACGCATTTCCGACGAGGATCCTTGAGTGTTCAATGACTTCTCTCTCTGTCTGTACTATAGTGGTTCGCGGCATGAGTTACCTCCACTTCGATCTTGAAAGTGAGGCTTAATACATGGTGTGAGGTGTGTAGAGCTCCCCGGCTTTCGGATGATGGCTTGAGATTTAGGCCCAACTCACATGAGAGGAAAGGCAGTGAGTTGAATGAATTGTTTTGGTTCAAATGAGCAAGTGATTGCCACATGAGAGGAAGTATGGAGAGAGGCAACAATGACATGGAACAATTTTATAGCTTTTGATTTTGCTTTGGATAATGCTTTGGGATTTACATGGCAATAAAGTAATGTGACATGGCACAATAAATGTATTCCAAAAACTACTAGGCACTAGTGCTCGGAAGCGCACATTGTAAGGAGAGAAACAAGAAAAAGGAAGACAAAGTGCCATGTTGGAGGAAGTTTGTGAAACTTCCTCTCCCACTCGAGTGGCTTGGCCCTTATTTAGTCATTCCCCTAAACTCTTTCTCCCTCTCTATTTCCATCTACAGTATTTAATAGCAAGAAAAGACCTACTTCCCAACCTATGTTTTCATCTATGTTCGGTGGTCATAGATGGGTGAGCTTAACCCTTAAACGTCAAGCCTCTCTGAAAATACACTGGAAACCAAGCCCGAGGGGCATGCTTGGACGTTTAAGGGTTAAACTTGGCCAGCGAGCTGGTCACGGAACCTCATGGGCAGGGCGAGGTCGCTCGGGCAGGGGGACGGAATTGGACAGCATACATCCAACACTGATCACAACGTAACTCTAAACCTCGACTCCAATTGTGTAATCTTCGACTTCAGTACCCTCACTTCTGTTTTGTACTTGTCCAACCTGCACAGTCGCAAAGCTCAGCACATTGTGTACGAAGGAAATTAAAGCAAGCGTCCCTACTCCGTGAAAAGGAATCTGTGCATTTCAAGTCTCTACATGATGCCAAAATCGTAGCCTGTAACCACTAGTCAAAATTCAAGAGAATTGTGACTCAAGGGAATTGGTTGCGTGTAGAAAGACGTACCTGCTTTGGGCTTGGGCTTCGTCATGTTCCTCAATCTAATGGTGAAGAGCGTTCTGGGCGATTCCCAATTCTTCCTCTAGAGCCTGTTCACAACGTAACCCTAAACCTGGACAGGTATCCTGCTGCTGCTCTCCTCAACTTTCCATTGCAGCACCCGGCCATGTTCACCTTCTCAGGATTGGAAAGCTTCCCGATTTCCTGAGGTAACTGCTTCAAACATAAACACCAGCTCAAATCCAGCTCCTTCAAATTTCTCATGTACTTAATCTTGACACCATCGCATGAGCTCTTTCGTAATGCATGATTCTCGATCTCCACTACACTACACACTGTTGTTTCAACCAAATCCACAGAAGATAATGAGTTCAAAGATGGAGCTTCAGGACCGCTCAAGGCAGTGTTGAGGTGAGATTCGTGCTTGATTATCCTAAAATTACTTCCATAGAATAATGTGATCACTTTTCTTTCCCAATCCCTTGGATCATATTTAGTGGTGATATGTACTGTACAAATCTGAACGGCCCTGGAGCTCCCTCTAGTATGTCTGGAATTAATCTCTACACAGAAGTTTCAGCTCTAATTCCAGAAACGAATTTCTACAGAAGTCTGAAATTTTGGGTTCTTGCATGAATTGCATCCCTTTGGATCAACTTCTTTTCAGTTATTTTATCTTCAAAGAACTGTGTTCCATGCCTTAGAGGAGTTCCTCGTGAAAGGCACGTGTTTGTTCATTTTCTTACATTTTCTTCTTAACCCCTAAAAATCGAGGGAAACGGATTTGGTATTTTGAGATTTCGGGCAGCTCATTTTAAGCATTTAAATTGATATTTTTGCCTAAGATTTTTACTGGGTGCTCCCCATACTGTAATGTGTATGTGGTAAAATTTTCAAAGTCAAATTTTAATTTTATAACCCTCACCTAGAAATTTTAGGTTTCAAGTCCAAAACGGGCAATTTAAAATATATATTTTTTAAGTATTCTTTCTTGGAAATATGTTCATTACCAAATTACTATTCAAATTCCAAAGTGTCCAAAGTCAAAAAGTTTACCAATTTTACAAGGGCAGCCTCCAAAACTTTCAAAAATAATCTTCACAATTTCTAGTAATTTTACAATTTTTTCTTTCAAAAATTGCCAAAATTTTCCAAGATTTTTTTCTTTCAAATTCACATTCTCATAAATGCACCTACTCACTGTCCAGATATTCCTCAAACTAAATATATCATATGTGGTGCTTGTTTTACTATATTGTTGTTTTTAGACATATTTTCATAAAATAATTTACATTAAGGTCAAAAAGTGGAATTGGTCTCTAAAATTTTGCATGAGCATACCCAACTTGATTACCTACATGAAAAAAAATGAGGGAAAAATATTTGGAATAACAATCATTAAGTTGCCCTTGGCACCATTCAGACAATGCCTCTTAGGCACGGGCAAAAAAAAGTGTTGAAAAACTTTGATCATTATGATCTCACAAATGACAAACATCCGACGGTTGAAATTTTGACCAGTCCTTTGTATACAAGTTAGGTACAAGATCTTACGGTTCAAAGTCTAAATCCATATTAAAAAGTTTCTCCATTTCCCTATTTCCCAACGAAGGTGAAAAATGGCAGTTATTGGTTCTGGAGGTCGAGGAAACGCTTGGATTATTAGGGGTTAATACTAAATCTACCTGCTAGAATTTCATAAAAGAACTGTAGAATTCTAGCTTCTAGAATGATGAAAATGACAAGTGCCCGTGATAAGTTGTAGTAAGCACTACAGAAGTACTAATGAAAATTGCATAGAATTCAAACATGATGGTACAAAGCAGTAGTGTTGAATGGAAGAACCACGAAATATAAAGAGCCATGGTTGATTAATGGTGAATCTGTGTTGTGAATTGAGTAGTTATGAAAATATGGCATATGTATCATTAGTATCTAATACCTCGTTCTTGTGGAAAGTGTTCCCCCATCTTTATTCTAGGTGTGACATTTTTACTATTGCGTGCTTCCTTGTACTTCTTTGGTTTGTTAACCCCTAAAGATTTACAATGTTTTGAGATCTTGAAATCCCAACACTGACCACTATGTACTAATGGGGGTACGTCCAATATTTATGGAAATTTTTGATAATTTCAACCGTAGGATCTTGAAGTAGACTACCTTCAGTAGTAGTGTGAAAATTTTCAACCGTTGGATCATCACTAGGTGTGAGATCGTAACATTTGAAGTTGGCTGAAATATTTTTTTGGCTTTGACAGTAAAAGCTGAATCGTGGTCGTGGTCGTTTAGGGGTTAAGTAGAAACAAAAAACGAAGTAATAGAAATGATGTGTGTTAGTATATTAGAACCGTATCAACATTGTGACTTATCGTTGTTGTTTTTTTTCCTTTGTTTTTTTTTCTTTCTTTCTCTGTAACAGAAGTATGTACGAGTGTGTGTAGGATTTGTAGAGGATGTTCTTTGTGTCCGCTCATGCCATCCTCCCATGTCTTTCAATCATTAATTTCTTGATCATACAACTTGTTGTTTTTTATTTTCATTTTGTAGAAAATTATGTGTTAACATGAACATGGAGAACCATTCAAGATTAGATGAAGCAGAAGATCCATCTCTCGATACAAATTCCTTATGTGTGAAGCCATGTAGAAAATGCAAGGGAATAATGTCTCTGCTTGAACAACAACAGGAAAAACCACAATTATTTCCACATGGTCCTTTTGATCATTCAAATCTCAAATGAGAATCCAAGATCAATAGTGGTGGTAATGGACAAACCAAAACTATTCAAGTAGCGTTTATTCCTTAGGACATATTGGAAATTTTTATTGATGGAGAATCTAATCAAAGAAACTATCCTTGTAGATTTAACAGGAAAAAAGACAAGGTTGTTGAACTTAGATCACTTTTTCAAGTTCGCAGTTTATCATAAACTCAAAAAATAAGATAATCTTTATTTTTTCTTAAACTTCTAAGATTATATCAATTATATTCCTCTATGTTTGAATTGTTGCATGATTTTGTATTTTGATCTTCATATAAATGTTTTTATGCAGGTTTCATTGTAAGTATCGTCCAGAGGACTATACACATAATGTCATTAAAGACTTCGAAGTATTATCTGTCAATGCTCTTGGAAATCCTCATAAAGCAATATAAGAAACGAAGACATCTAAGAAAACAGGTGTTAAACTTTCGAAACCGAGAAATCAAGAATCCAAATTGGTTGGAATGAGCAACATTATTGTAGAGAAGGGAGTGAGAAAAGTCGGAAAAATAACTCAAGGTTTAGGTATAAAAAAGGGATGTCAATGTTTTTTTACTACAAAGCAGTTGTATGTAGACAGCATCTTGTGTAAGTTACAATATCATTGTTAGAATCATATTAATGTTCATGGAGAAGATGCACTTGAAAAGATGTGTACGGGTTTTAAACACAGTTTAGAAGCTAGATTCATATATCAAAAACAACTCTAGAATGGATTGAAAATTGTATCAGACAGGGATTCACAGTGCATCGAGTAATGACAAAACATCAAAGGCACATTTTAGAATGTGCATTACAAGATGTTCAACCTACTAGAAATACTTTCATTTTTGCCAACTAATATTCAGAATATTTCAACAAAAAAGGGCTTAGGAGACATAGGAGAGGCATAAGATTGATGCTTTGAGATAGAAATGTGAGTTAAAAAAAATTCAGAATTAGTTTTTCTTATCAACAACATGAAGTTCTTGTTTTAAATGATGATCCCAAAAACAAGTGTACTCATACACTAGCATTTCAAACCAAATGGCAACTTGAAATGATAGCACAACATGGGCATATGAAAGCTCTATTATGTGATGCAACATTTGGTACCATTATGGCTAGGGTAAGTAAACATTGTCATTTGATTTTTTAACTTGGCATTTGACATTGTATTCTATCTATTGATATATTATACTCATTACTTTATTTATTATGTAGTATCCTCTTTATACAATCATGGTTTTTGATGATTGGTATAATGGAATACCAGTGGCATATATTATCACCTGCAAGTGAGCAGAAGAAAACATATTACCTTGTATAACTAACTGCGAGATAGAGTTATAGCAACCAAATCAGATTGGAGGTGAAATGCAATCATTGTGGATTGTGCCCAAGCTGAATTGAATTGTATTGCGGAAGTTGTTTTTTCTTTACTTTTGTTGGGTGTTCATTGGCAAACATGATGTCAATTTAAATAATAATCATTTTAAATCATATTCATAGTTATATAATATATTATGTGACATTACATATTATGTGAATTTTTTTCTAAGAAGGTTTCCCCATAGTCCAAAATTATGCTATGCTATGGCATGTTTGGAAGGCTTGGGCAGAAAATTGCAAGCCCTCAAGTACGAGTAGAGGTTCCCAAAGAAATTGCAAGTTTGATGTACAACAATGATAGAAATAAGGGTATGACGACAGTGTTGTATGCAGAAGAGAAGTTTGATAATTTAAAACTTCAATTCCTCTAGTGTCAAATTTTTTTTGATTACTTTGAGAATCAAAGGATTGGAAAAATGGTGATGTGGGTTACATGTTGCAGAAATATTCCTCACGTTAGACAAGATACAAATGCAGAAGTGGAATCTTATCATGTCAATATCAATTCTATACTCTCTAGTACAAAATCAAGGTTTCTGAGAGGGCCTTTTGATTGGTTGATTTATCAACTACACTAAAAATTATATGTAATACAAAAAATTATATTTAGTGTTGGATGACAATTGGTGTAGTTACCACCATCTTGCCCCAACACTATTTGTCAACCTCTGAACAATTAGTGTAGTAGGGGCCACCGTTTCTTAATGATACCTCGCCTTCTAGGAGCCAAAGTTGCAAATTGGATAGTTAAGGCATCTTTTTTATGCCCCCTTGTCTTATTCTCTTCCCTCTAGGCTTATCCTCCTTACACACAAGGGTTTCATTCTTTTTCTCAACTCCCATGGAGCTTACTTCTCTCTAGAGTTTGTTTATTTGAGAGATTGCAATTGCGGTGTTTTGCATTTAAGAGGTGGCCTTGCAATAAAGAAAGTACTTTGCAATTTAAGAGGAGCTTTGCAAGAAAGAAGGAAATTTGCTAGAAAAGAGGGAGTTTGCAAGAAAAGAGGGAGTTTGCAAGAAAAAAGAGGGAGTTTGCAAGAAAGGAGAGACTTTACAAGATCGGAGGAACTTTACAAGGTACATTGAGCTTCTTTCTTTCTTTCCTTCCATTAAGTACTCATTTTCACTCTTTCTCTTTCTCTTATTTTTGCAAATGAATTTCAATTCTTTTATCAAAGTGTACTACGTCATTAAAGCTTTTAAACCGTTTCAAATGAGATCAACTGACCTTACTTTCTCAGTGAGATGGTCTCATTATATACAATTTTGATTGTCAATCATACATGCTCTCAATCATACATGCTCTCAATCATACATGTTATCTATTACACTTGTTGTCTATCATACTCGCTGGCCATGTCCATCATACATGCTGTTCATGTCTATCATACTTGCAGTAATGTAACATCGTACGTGCTGTAATGAACATCATCTTTGTTGTAATTAACACCATACTTGTTAATCATACTTGAACATGGACAACATGTATGAAGAACATGAATATTTACAACATGTTTAATTCAATATGTGATTTGTTCTATTTTTATAATAACAGTAAGTTTACATGGTCTAAGCTTCTCTAAAATCAATGTAGGTGAGTTTCTTTCCAATATGATATTCAATATTTCAATTTCAATATCTGCAAATTTATCTCAATGAATTTCACAACATGTCCCTATTGTCCAAGATTAGAATGACTTGAATTATTTGTCAAAAGAATCTTTTATATTGGACTTTACTTTTTATATCTTACTTTACTTTTTATATCTTACTTTACTCTATTTCTAGGTTTTTCATAATGGAGCGTGATCCGGGAATTTCACGATCTCTTCAGCAAGTGACACCTATCGCCACACGGAAGACCATAAAAAACATGCAATTAAGCAATTATGCACTTGGCCATTTAAAAGTGCACTTGAGGTACTACGACGGTCATTGAGTGCAAAAATGATTTTTTAAATTTTTCAACTTAAATTTTTTTATAAAAAAGTTGTTATGTAAAAATATTGCGTAATGTCAAAAGTGGTAAGATAAGAAGTCTTTTAATGGCATTGCCAACGTATTTTTGTTATAAATTCCTATAAATAATATGATTATCTTTGTCCAAGGATATTTGAAATGTATATTATATGCTGCAAAAGTTTTGTGTAGATTGTAGTTTATATAATTCCTGGTTAGCAGAATGACGTAAGCACCAAATTGTTTACAAAACTAGGCATCAATGGACATTTGATAAAAATATATTCCATATTATACAATCTGACCATACAATGAAATTGAATCCATATGTCCATCGCAACAACTTGTCTACAAATCATCTTTGCGATCTTGTACTATCTAGTACATATATACATCTAGAAACACCTAGCATACACAAAACACTCGGATTACATACTAGTATTTAATGCTACTTACAACCGGTCATCGTCAATAGCTTCGGTTTGCATTACAATATATTCTAATATGTGAGCCTTCGGAGATTGGATAATGCAAATGTTGCTTGGAACCTGTATTCCAAATACATTGTGATTTCTCCTCCAACTAGGGCCAGTCATGACTCTTTCTGGTTCACAACATACAACAAAAACTCAAATATTAGTGAAACAGTAACCTCTAGATTAAAAAGTCTTCTATTAAAATCATTCAAATGTTTTGAATGTTTAATATTAGAAATTTTTCAAAAAAAACTTAAGATACAACAAAATTGTTTTCATGCAGCAATACAAACACCTTTGATTAGACATTCCTCAACTATACACTTTATTTTGAATTCATTTTTTTGTTACATTTGGAGGATTCCTTGGAGGTAGCAAAAAAATATTTAAGAATAAAAAATATTTAAAAGGTTTTAAAAAATATTTAAAAGGTTTCAAATACAAGGTTGGTTGATTTCCTTCAAGGGGTGTGCATATGTACACCCCTGAAATATTCCTTGGAGGCAGCAAACAAACCAAAAAAATTAAAAAATATATATAATTATAAAAAAAGTTTTTTAAAAAACGATTAATTTTTTAAAAAGTTGTTTAATTATTTAAAAAGTTGTTAAATTTTTTTCAAAAATGGATGGCTAATTTCCTCCTAGTGGCGTGCATACACACCCCTGAAGCATTCCCTGGAGGCGGGAAGAAGAAAAAAAAAAAAAAAAAAAAAAAAAAAAAAAAAAAAAAAAAAAAAAAAAAAGAAAGAAAGAAAAGAAAAGAGAAAAGAGAAAGAAAGAAAGAAAAGAAAAAGAAAGAAGGAAAGAAGAAGAGGATGGCTGATTTCCTCCAGGGGGGTGCGTACGCACACCCCTGGAGCATTCCCTGGAGAAGAAGGAAGAAAAAAAAAAAAAAAAAAAAAAAAAACTTTTTTAGGGTTTGTGGCGACGGCGGCGGCGACAACAGAGGTGCAGCTATGGGAGGGGAGAAGGAGGGTCGAGGGAGAGAGAAGGGAAAAGTGGTGCAGATGTCGGAGAGCATCCTCGCAGCAGTCTCCTTCCTCTCCCTCTCCCACATCCTCCACACCTACCGCCTGCGCAAGACGCTTCTGCTTGACAAAATCGTCCGAGAGTCTCCTGAGGTGCAAACAGGATTCCAAACGAAGCTCGAAGTGCGTTTCATATCCTGGCATGGATGTCGCTCCCGACCTTTACGGTGGAAATCGCCACCGAGCATGGTGGTACCACTACGTCGCGATCCGTTTGTGAATGTACCTCACATCAACGTCATTCTCAGATCACTGCAGTCTTCTCGTGGTCGTACAAAACTTCGGTGTTCCTCTTCATGTGTGTGCTCTTCCGGCTCATGTGCTGTTTGCAAGTGCTTCGTCTCCGAGGATACTACAAGCTTCGGAAGAGGCGGAGATGTTGCCACGATCTTGAAGGAGCACATGAAGATCCCGAACCGGTGACACATGTTCACCGACTTGCATCGTTGTTTGATTCTCACGCACGGGGGGTACCTACGCAGGGGTCGCACACCCCTGGAGCATTCCCTGCAGGAAATCAGCCATCCAATTTATTTATTATTTATTTATTATTTTATTTTATTTTATTTTTTATTTTTTTGTTTTGTGCCTCCAGGGAATGCTCCAGGGGTGTGCGTACGCACCCCCCCTGGAGGAAATCAGCCATTTTTAAAAAAAATTTAATGTTTTAATTTTTTTTAAATTTTTTAAATTTTTTTCTCCTTCTCCACCAAGGAATGTGTGCATGCACACCCCTTGAAGGAAATCAACTACCCCTAGCTTAAAAAATTAAACAATCAATAAATTTAAAAAGTAAATAATCAAGAAATTAAAAAGAATTGTATTATTTTGCGAGACATAACAAGTATAAATTCAGTTTGAAGATTGTGCAACTATTGTTGATTTTTTAAAATAACTTAAAATTAAAAATTGTTCTAGACTTTAGCAAGATATAATGAATATATTAGTTTAGAGATTTTGCAATTAACATGATTCACATGAAGTCATTTTAGGAAGTTTTAAATAAAATTTGAACATACCACAAAAGTAATAGAATTTACCGAGACATAGACCATTGTATTCGTGATTCTTTAACTAATGAACATCTTTCACATGAGGTTATTTTTAAATTTGAACAAGTAAAAATTACTATGTTAGACTATATTAATATTGACCATGATGATATTGTGTTTCAATGATATTCAGGTTGCCACGGCTTGCACCACCACAACAAATTCTACAATTGACAAGGATTGGGAGAAGCACGGATGGTTTAATGATAGGATTGTTATGTTTGATTGATATATTTGAATTAGGTATCAAAATTTTGGTTATGATATTATACATGTTTGATTATAGTATTATCATTAATAGTTTGATTATGGTCTTTACTGTTATTACTTATTAGTTTCTTAAGTATGGTTATGAATTGTTTGTATAGATTTGCATATAATATAGAGCGAGATGCTCCATATTTTCTCGTTGAATAGTACATGTTGGCCTTATATCTCTTATAAAGTATATTTGTTTTATGAATGCCAAAAATAGTATATATAGAGCCATATGTATATGTACAACATGGAAGTTTACATGTCGTGCACAAAGTACTAAAACAAATGTTGGCAATCTTTGAACATGATAATTTGGCAATGTTCTCAAAGCAATAAAACATGATTTGGCAAAAGATTTATTATTAATCAATAGTATTTTTCATTAGTTCAAGTTTAGTGCATGCACATTATGCACAATCTTACGGAATTAGTGAAAATTATTCACTTATGTACACATTGAGAAACCAATATTCCATGATATTGTCACAAAAATATAGCAAAGGAAAAATTGGGATTTTTGGGATTTTTTTCCTTCCAAAAAACATTTCCGTTCAAAATCTTGTTGTTATTGAGTGCCAATTAGCGCACTTGGCCAAGTGCATAATTGCTTAATTGCATGTTTAATTGTGTGGATGCTTGAAGATTCCGCTTTACATGGTGTTGTGGGGCTGTCTGCTAGGACTATCCAAGCTTTTCCAACACATTTCCGTGGCAAAAGAGCAGCAAATTTTATACGACCAAACCGTTAGTGGGTTTCCCGTGACCGTTATTTTCCTAAAAATGACAACGTTGTGGCTCCACCAATGACATGCACCTGCAACAAATTAGCCAGGCGGTCTCGAATGTTGGTGAAGGGTGCCACTGGACGAGGTCCACAACGGTCGGAATGGGTACAATGGTTGTACACACGATTGTTGGAGTCATTTGACATGTACCGCAAATCTAGGGTAAAGTTTTCTTCCAAACTCTTAGGAGAGTTGGCAATGTCAATTCTTGTATCCCCTGATTCCATTTACCATGCCGAATCTAAAGACTCCAAAGATGATGAACTTGTAATTAAAAAAGATTACTAACTCATGGATCCAACAATTTATGGATGTCCATAATGTAGTTCTTTTTATCACAACGGGGTCGATTATTGCTTAGCAATGCTAAAGAGATCCAAATTCAGAAGATGGTTGCATACCATCCAGGGTTGCTCCATAGAGGTTCCCAAACTGGAGAGTTTGATGAAAACTTAATGGAAAACGTTGGTGAGATACACTTTGTCATCAATATAGACAACGGTAAATCATTGGAATTAAGGGGCGATTCTACCGTTAAATATGCAGATGTTGTGGTTGGGGAGTCCATGACTTTGATTGTGCAAATCTCTAGGGGGCGGTGATCAATGATCAAAGCGCCTATACTCATTTTTACAGACTCTAATCGTACCTATCTGATTAGAGGTGTCAATGATAACAATCCTAGTGTTTGTTATTGAACAAGTCCCAAAGGTTGGATAGACACCACCTTAATTCCGGAATTCTTTCTGGAACCCTGTGCTTACGAGCCGGACCTACATCAACGTACTAAATTGGTGTGGTTAGATAATTGTTCTGGCCATAATAGCACCCCTACGCTAGAAGCCTTTTTGACAGAAAAAAATACAATCCTCAAATTCTTGCCTCCATGTTGCACAGATTTGTGTCAACTTGTCGACACATTTGTCATTTCCAAGATAAAGGATGCATGGAGCTCAAGTATCTAAACAACAACTTATGGCACTCATATCAATTTTGCAAGTGAAAATGAACATTGTAATTGAAGCACAAAGCGACAGTGGTCAATTGTGGATGGAACATGTAGAATTTTAGTTCTTTGAACAATTCTACAAAAAAGAAGAATTCTTTTTGCAATGGGAGTGAAATACACTATGATGTGGTTCCAATGCCTTTTACGGATTGCAATTCCGATCATTTTTTAGTATATAGGCACATTTCGAAGTTTTTCAAAAACTGCCTTCAAATGCAATTCGAATTATTTCGGTACCCGACTGTACAGTACATTCTACTTCCATGGTGAACCCCATACCCTTGTTATACTATTCTGATGGTAATTGTACATCTTGAATTGCATACCTTCCATTGCTGATCATGAGCATGTAAGGCGCAACATTCAAGGGTGGCTATGTTGTAGACCTACGGTTGCTATGCCACAGCACATTTCAAGGATTCTAGTAATCATCCATCTGTTGCCCATGGAAGTTCGATCGGTAGCCCTCAATTGCTGGTATGGAGGATATTTTGGCTGGAAGTAAATACTTAACCCCTAAACGACCACAACCACCGATTCGGCTTTTACTGTCAAGGCCAAAAAAAATTTACAGTCAACTTCAAATGTTATGATCTCACATCCTGTGATGATCCAACGGTTGAACATTTTCACAATACTACCTATGGTAGTCTACTTCAAGATCCTACGGTTGAAATTGTCAAAAATTTCCAAAAGTGTTGGACGTACCCGCATTAGTACATACTGGTCAGTGTTGGGATTTCAAGCTCCCAAAACATTAGAGGTTAAGCTACATGCATCCAATGACTTGATCAATGTCTTTTCTGAAGTCACATCTCTATTTTTTTGTGACTTTTCCTGATTTGTAGCTGGTATGGAGACTTGATTTAGATCTAATGAGTAGTAGTAAAATGGATACTCAATCAAAGGACTACAATATAAGTTTGATGAAGAGATTAGTCCATGCACAAAGGATTGGATAAGGAATCCATGATCCCACTTGCTAATAAAACAGTCCTTTGCCTTACAAGACTCAGTCTGTAAGTACATCCTTCAAGTGTACGGTACGAACTCATCCCGGCTCGAAACGCCATCCCTTTGATTTCACGCAAACCTGCCAGAGTCAAATTCGTAGACAAGTTGTCGGGGAAAAGCAGCAACGACGTGTGAATGCATTTGCACTTGGTGGCTGGCTTTTGCGTTCATACAAGAGCAGGTTTCCTTTTCCGTCTATGTTATAGGTGAGACCTGGAGCTCTTTTTTACTCTCATATGACATCTGTATCCAAACTGAAATGGAATCTCGTGCTCATTGTAGGCTGCCATCCCATTCTAAGAATTTCAAACACTCTTTAATTTGATTTTATTTCCATGCAAGAAGATACTCGCTTATTTGATGCTACTTCTAGACTTCATTAGTCAGAAGCAGCTCACTGGAGGCTCCCATGATGGCTTTGTAGATATAGATATAGATATAGAAACTCCGGTCCCTTTCTAAGTGGCCGGCGTGAATGATGTGTCCCTTCGTAATGCTTATACCTCGATGGCCACCAGACAAGGGGAAATTGGAACAGTACTATTTCCCCCAGTCGAAGGTGGACACTATAAGTACGCTAGTTTCTAGCTGGTTACTAGTGCCTTGAAGATACTTGATGTAATATCCCCCCAAAAGGTTTTGAGGTACCCATACAACAAGGTCCAAGAACCCCCCACAATATTTTAGTGGTGAGCACCATGCCGGCATGGGGAATAGAACCCACGATCTCCTCATTGGGGGCCATGAGCCCTAATCACCAAGCTAAGGCTTGTGGTGCCTAATGGCTTTGTATACAATATTGTTCAGAAAAACACATTATGGAGCCCGGAAAAGAAAAATTCCAAACGGTGTTTTGAGGTTGGAGAGTATAAAGTGGTATAGAGTAACCCCTAAACGTCCACTTTTTATGAAAAACCCACAGTTTTTGGAAAGCTTGGTACACGGAAATAAAAGTAAGTTATTGAAATCTCAACTATACAATCTTGTAGTACAGTCAAATTTAGATTCATGCTGCCTTACACATTGCAAGATCGTAATGTATTTGTACTAAAAAATGATCATGAAATTTCAGAGTTTTTACTTCAAAGTGGAGATACTATCAACAATCTAGTTGCACTAAAAATCTCACCAATAAGAATGTTGTTTAACTTCATTGTAAAAACACTCTTGAACACAAAAAACCACTAAGAAAAATCTCTTGCAAGGCTCAAATCATAGCCTTGCAATAATGAAAATCGCCTCATATTTTACAAAGGAAGAGTGGTCCAAACCGAAACCTCTTGCACTAAAGTCCATATCGTGTTTCCAAAACATATTGGATGACACTAAAATTTCTAGACTTGCATTGTACCTAATTCAGAGAATAAAATTGAAGTCCAACGGTAGATATAGAAGATTAAACTCCTCAAAGACCATACATTCTTTGGATTCAGCTTCAGGACTGAAGAACGATAAGGGGTTGATATATGTATATATATATATATATATATATATATATATATATATATATATATATATATATATATATATATATATATATATATAAAAGTGGGTTATAACACCAATCGTGGCACTACTAACCTATGGGATACTAAAGTTTGACATTATACTAAAAAAAAGATATCTATTGGAAATATTGTATTCTATTGTCTATTTGTCTTTCTTGGAAATATGATCCTTAGGATTTGCCCCCAAACATGCGAATTAGACATTCATAGACAATGTATAGCATGGCACAAAGAAATAATTGTGAATGTGAACAAGGTCATCGGACTAAAGACATAAGTTAATGGGGGCATGCAATCGTTACAAAGGCCCCCATTCACATAAGTACATGAGCACCAAGACTTTGTATCCATAAAAAGACATATTCCTGCACTTCTTATGGCGCCAACGCGTGGGAAGTTTTGCACGAAACACGAAAACAGTACAGACCCAAAAACACACGATTCTCACCGAATTCCGAAAGATGCTCGTAGTCTGCTCAACATTGTTTTTCTAGTCGGTTTCACTATTTTGGCTGACCCTAAGTTGACAGTATTCAACCCCACAATTTGGTCAAGTGTGAATTTCCCATAATATGCCCCACATCCTATGTACAGACTTAAGCAGGGGCATCCTACAGACTTGGCCCCCGGCTAAATTTATTAACAAATATCCACATGTGCACATGTATAGTTTTTACCACATGCTTCAAATGCTGAAGTCCTTACAGACACACATGGTGATTTTCTACAGTTCAGAAGACTCTTTTCCATGAAAATTTCCAACTGAATATTAATTGAATATGAACATTTTGAATTTTTTTAGAGAACAGTATGATCACTTTCTGTTATAAAATGTTGACTGCTGCTGAAAATTTCTAAATGCCATATATATAGGGATGCTTTGTATGGTGAGTCAAGCTGAGCATGGGGCCGAAGGAGAGCAAAAAATCTTTCAATGTGATTGGTCCATTAAGGTGGAGGTACCCATACCGGACAAGTTAAGGCGATTGGCACAGTAACAGTAAGATTACAAGCTGGGAGAAATTTTTTGAAGGAAGTGAAATAAGGTTCATGAAGAATGAGCATTTTTGGATTTTTTTTTTGCAAAATTGAAATTACTACAATTTTTTAAGGTGAAAAGTTGATCCAAATGGGTAACCAACATGTAGCTTCACCAATAACCGATAACATGAAGAGCAATTCTCGAACACAGTCTACTAATACCCGTGATAGGAGATCATTAATTTCAGCTAACATTACTCCCTGGTAATTGGAAATAAGGGAACTAAGCAGTAACCTTCATGCGAGCAAGGAGTGGCTCACAGCCTGCGCTGTCAGTGAGTTCACCAATATTAAAAAAAATTGTCCACATTCAGTCATGACATGTGCAACATCCGGAAAGCCTATATGCTCAGCATGGGGGGCCTCTCGGGTATGGGTACCTCCACCTTACTTGTAGTTCAAAAAGTAAACCAATCACGTTGGGAGGATTTTTGCTCTCGATCAGCCCTTAATATGGCTTGACTCCCCATGTAAAGCGTCTCATTCATATATGTGACGCTGTGTGGGGGGGGGGGGGGGGAAGAATGCATTGTTCTGGCGCTCCTTGATATGTGCAATTTGTGGTACTGTAGGTTAGGGGCCGGTTCGACACTTCTTTGTTGAATAATTAATTAAAGTGAAAAATTTGCATTCGACTAAAAAAAGTTTTTTTTTTTTTTTTTTTTTTTCGACTTTTGTTTAATTTTTTTTAAAAAATCGGTTGGAATTAAAAATACCGGTAAATTTAAACATGATTCATAATAGGAAGAATCCGAATACTGCATGAAAAGGTGTAAGGAGGCCCATGCCTGAATTTAATACAGAACCACAATGGTAGAATTTATTATTCCACAACCTGGCTCGTACCAGTATAGATTGACGCTTCATGCTTAGCAGTTGCATGCATTTTAGTGTAAGAAGTATTCTTAACTTTATTTGACCTTCTTGATTTTAAAATATTTTGACATCATTGATATATAATTCGGTGATTTTAATTTATTTCATCAAATGATTACTGTATTTTAGATTGATTCCGGCATTACTAAGTAATAATTTCAAATAAAATTCAGCTTAGAATTTTTGAATTATTTAGTGTCGAACCGGCCACTAACCTACGGTAATATGGTATGTTTCTTACAACTGTATGCCTCATAGTCTTACAGGGTTTTACACTATGGACTAAGGGTCATGACTATGGAATTCTAAAATGTGTGATAGGGGGGTAAAGTGCTCTTGATCCCATTTGGCTTCACACTACCTCGAAAAATGAAGAATGAGTATTATTTTTGAGGTTCTCAAATTTGCTAAGTTTTCCCAAGTGGATAATATTTTCAAGTCCTCCTAGATGATAGTTGAGTCGAAGCAAATGCCTCGACTCGACTATGAAATGAGAAGCGTCCGATCTAACTGCACTTGGGACATAGCTCATACTTGAGAAGCGATGGTATAGTGAAAATTAAGAGAAGGCCAAAGGCTGCCATGTGAAGCTCTTTCTAAAATGAATTTAAAATATAATAAATGAGTGATTGTGATATTTTGCCCAAGAGCCCTCAGAATTTGGTATTCTTCTTTGTTATACAATTTCCAGTTTCTAAGAAATGATATATCAAGCACACAAAGTGAAATTGAATGAGCATCATGTGATGTTGGTATTACAGAATGATATGATTCAACGGAGAGTACAAGACGTGGGTTGTTAGGTGAGTGGCTTTTTGTTTGTATGTGCATGGCCGGTGCACCAGGAATTTATTTACCATATAAATAATAAAAGCTTCATGGCTTGATTGATACCTTACTCCAAAAAAATAAAAACAAAAAAAAAAAAAATCATAAGAATTGAAGGCCTCATGGAGGATAAGCAAGGTGTCCTTATATCTACAATTTAAACAGTCTATGCAAAGATCAATAAAATTTCTTTGGCTATTACCTGAATTTATATTACTATTTGAAGTACTTGATTTCACTTTAATTGGTGCTTAAAATAGTAATTTGAGATGAAATACATAACAAGTTAGGGTACAACATCGTCAAATCTTAAAAATTGATGAATTTGTATTTATTATTGAGTATGTATCATAATATAGTTTCAAGATCACTATATACAACTCTAACACCTCGGTCTTTGCCCATCAATTTCTATTTAATCCCACATTTTATCCTAAGTAAATCTCAAGATTTTTTTTAAATTTTTTTTTTTTTGAGGGTTATACTATAATCATATAAAGTTTTTCAGTTTTCTACTTTTGAATTACTTTGTTTTTGTGTAAACAACTCCGTAAATCCATATTTTTCAATCTGCAAGTTATATCATTCGATGATCACATAACTATGTTCACATCTTGGACAAGGAGGAGGTCTTGCAACCATTGTGGTAACCCAACTGCTATTCCATTCACTTGAATGGGTATCCCAACTGGTATTCCATTCACATACATATGTATCTCATGTGATATTCCATGTGAATTTATAGGTATCCCAATTGTTGTTTCATCCGCTTCTATAGGTCTCTCAACCGCTATTTCATCTGCATGCACAGTGGTTTCAATTACAACTTGTTCCTTCAACGTCGATTGCCTTGCCATCTCTGCTACATGTGTTTGTTGTCCTCTTCTTCTAGCTCGTTCTTCATGTGAGGTCAAAGTTGGTTGAACCCGTGCTTGTCGTGCTCTTCTTCTAACTTTTTCTCCACGTAAGGTCAAAGTTGGTCTTCGACGTCGACGAGCCATGTTGAATGCAATATTTAATGAACTTGATTCAAAACAATCAAATGAGATTTATTATAATGATCTTCCTAGTATTTACATATGGAGATTTTCTTTCACTTTAAGGTTTTTTACTTTATTTTTAGATGTATTACTTTGTACTTTTATGTTATTTTAAATATATTATTTTGTACATTTACTTTATTTAAAATATATTATTTGTACTTTTACTTTATTTTTTATCATCTAATTTCCTTACATGACTATTTTTTAAATGCACTTCTCTAGATTCTACTTTTTCCTGATTTGATGTTTTCACTTTTGATTTTGATTTTTAAGAGTCAAAGATAAATTTAGAATTCTTCACCACTCATCTATGTATCAAAACTATGGCTACAAGAAATTAGTTGCCTTTTAGTTGCCATATTGTGAATTTATAACCTAAAAGTATAAAATTATTAAGGCTAAAATTTTAGTGAGTTTATATAGCTCACGAGGATTTTGGAAACATGTTATTTTGCATGAGAAAACTGGGACCCACCAATTGCGAATGGTTGTAAAGACAAAGAACTGCAAATGCTCTAATACAATAAATCTTTAAGAGAAGAAATTTAAAATACATGTTGGTTCATGTCTTCAATATTTCTCAACTCCTTCTCGGAATTTCATACCATATGCTCATTCTCAATAAACTTGAATGTCAATGCAACCCTTTCCATATTGTAGCTAAATAGATTCCCCCTAGTAAAAATACTCAGCTACAAAATTTTAAATTATAACTAAATATTTGGCACGAATGTGCAAACCTTGTTGTACTCTTACAAGTACAACATGATGAAAACTTGCAGAAGACAATCAATCAATTTTAAAACATCAACCATGATTCAAAGTTCTTTGGGCCGTACGCGAAGTTTTTCCATTATAGTTGCTAAAAGCACAAGAATGTCGGTCCCAACTAGAGGCAATTGTACTCTCTTCATGCTAAAAAGATAAGAGAAAGGAATGTAGAGCTACTCATAATAGAGAACTAGGAGTAGGTAGACCAGGTCTAATACCGGACAGGTCCTCAACCGGGCGTTAGACCAAATAATGCGCTACTCCAACAACAGCCGGGTCTATAACCGGGTCCGGTTCTCAATAGCGGACGGACGACTGTCAGTCGGCGTTTGTCGCATCCGGTCCGCGTCCCAGCACGCCAGCTACTGACGATAGCATAAGAGCGCCATCGCTAGAAAGAGAGAGATTGCGAGCTACCTTCAATTGCAGCCCCACCACATGCGATATTGCAGCATAGCAGCAACAGCACTTTCTTCCTGAGCTTCCGACTCTTTCGATGTTCTCCTCCCCGACTGAGCTTAATCGCGTGTGCATGCCTTGATAGCTTCAGTTTGTTTCGTTTCCCCATACGCCGCGTCTTTACCGATTGATTTACCTCCACGCGCTACCCCCCCCCCCCCACCTCCGAGCTTGTCGCTGTAGTTTACAGAATACCCTCCTTATTTTCCTATATTAACCCCACCATGGACCCAGTCTTGGTGCAGGTCGGTGATCGCCCTCGAAAGCTCTTCTAAGTTGATCTTGAGGTGTACGAGTATTGATTTGATAGAGTAAGGTCGCTCTTATTCCATTTCTGCTATAGGTTCGCAATTAAGAGAGTGATCGGTGATGAGTTGATCGTACCAGGGTTGAGTAGAAGGAGGGGTGTGCAAATTAAGGGAGATAATCAATATTGGGCTAAGTTCGTAGACGACGGAGGATTTGTGAGGATTCTAGTTGCATTATATTTTTTTGGGGCTGGATTATTCTTGTTGGCATCAAATACTGGAGAGCGCGAATTCTGAGAATGCGAGGCTCGCGGAAACGAGTGCGTGGACATGCTCAACAACACCGGTTGCTGGACTTGCGCGCAGAAGGGACCGTGCGCTTCCTGGCTTTGCAGGTATGGTGCACTAAATCTGAATGGACCCATAGCCATCGCCCAACACCAATTTCCTTCTGCCAGTATCTCTCAATGCAATTTTTTACTTCAGAGTATAGCTTCGATTCTGTAGCTTCTTAATCCATAGCTTTCTCATTCTCGCTCTAGCTAGCTTCCGCAACTTAAAGATTTGAGTAACTGCGAACACTGCACTCCATCTCGTTTTGGAAGATGAGTTCAGCACACACTGGGAAGCCGTTCTTGTGGGTTGATTTCTGGTTGATGTTGTTGTTCCCATTTTCGAGAGGATTTCTACGCATTACAGAATGTGTCAATTGGATACTTTATGATGCAGATTCGAGACTTCGGAGTTTTCTTGACTGTTGGTTGATTTAGAGTTTTACAGTTAGGGTTATCGATTGTGAACAGTATCTCTCAATGCAATTTTCTACTTCAGACCGTTTTCTGATGTGCTTGAAGCTCGCCATTTAGCTGCTTACAATAATTTGTGTGCAATTGGTTTGTACAGGAGCATCAGATGGTTTAGCTCAAACGATCGATTGCTTGGTCCTCCTACTTCCTTACATTATTGAGGTACAGTATGTACGGAAGTTGACAGTCTTTACTAAGTTCGCAGATTTCAGTAGTTTACGTTCACGATCGCAATAATCATCACAGATGTGCACGAAACAACACATGAAGATTAAAATTAGATTCTGTATGAAGTCCTTGTTGCCAAGAGCAGTCCAAAGAGGAGGTTTTATTGCGACTATGTGTCTTGTAGCATGAAGAGATGCAATTTCAATACAGTAATCACTATGAATGAATCTCTTACGCAATATCAAAGTGGGAGGAGGCTGACTGTAGACCAAATCCCATTTGTTGTTGCAGATCATTTGTTAACTTAGCGAAATTTGGTTCACGATCGCTTCTCCTGACGAAGCTCGTAAATCCAGGGTTGAGTGAACAAGTGCAGCAAGCGAACAGTATGAACCTCCCGTAAGCCCCTGCGAGAGACAGCATCGTGATCCCAGTTGAAGTAAGACGAGCAAGATTTCCGATACTTGCATGACTGGAAGGCACTGGGGAGTAGCGGCTCGTAATGATACTCAGGCTATGAGAGGATTATTCAGGTTGTGGGCAATCTGAAAAAGCTATGGCGGGCGACAAGGAGCTACTCGGTACGTATGAGCTCGCCACACTGGTGGAGGACGTCGAACCAGGCCTGCCTCCGGTCTTATGGTTCGGTCTTCAACGAAAACTCCATATTGATTAAGAACTTGTATCTTGAACAGGTGATCACTCTGATTAAGTACGCAACGCCCCATTCGATCTCCTGTAGGCAAATATCAGTACATTGAGGACGATTTCGTGGAGAGTGCAATATCCAAGTGATCACAACCGAGATTAACAATGTTAGTTCTTCCTAACCGGTCGAGATCAGATAACTTATTAATCTGAAACTCATCATTTCATTATTCACGCTTGCACAATTGTCATATTTAGCTCCCAGAATCTGGCATTTAAATCCTGTTTTCATTTTGTTGCAAGAAACTGAGAGGGTTTGACGTAGAACAATCTCATTTGATATAATTTGCTATTGGAGTGCTCATGTTTGTGTATTGGTGTATTGCTCAGGAAGTATCCAATTCTGGAGCGCAGCATGTGTCTGGTGAAAAGGGCAAGAGGAAAGAAACAATCAGAATCATCAACACCGCGGCCACGGTCCAAGGAGCAGCACAACAATAACGAGAGCTCCCTCGAAGTAACAAACAGCACAACGAACTCAAGCAAGGAGAGCCGTCTGTCCTCCGCAAGTGCAACCTCATTGGTCAACATCCGTGAGCTTCTATCGGACGGACCGATCATCTTCCAGTTCAAGGATCTAAGTCGAGCCACCGACAATTTCAGCCCAAGGAAGAAACTCGGGTCGTCAGTCTACAGGGGGAAGCTCCAGCAGACAGAAATCGCCATAGTGGCAGCCACAACCAAGAATCCCGACAACAACAACTTCGTGGACGAGATTAAAAACCTGGGCAATGTGCATCACTCCAACCTCGTCCGATTACTGGGAGGCTGCATGAATGGAGACCATGTGTACCTCGTGTATGAGTACATCCATGGCGGCACACTCCACAAGTTCCTTCACAACTCGATCTCCCCTGGCGCTTCCGCACTTCCCACTTGGATGTCTCGCATCAAAGTCGCCCTGGAAGTCGCGAAAGGCCTGGAGTATCTGCACCATCACACTCATCATCCGAGTGTGCACAAGTACATGAAAAGCTCCAACATTCTGCTTGATGAGCAATCTCTCCATGTCACAATCGCATACTTCGGCGTTGCAAAGCTGCGAGGTGAAACTGAGACTCCTCCAAAACTCAAGAAGGCGTTGCAAGAGGGTGAGATTCGGGAGCAGAGAAGTCTGAGACGAGCTCCTAGCACGAAGATTACGGGTGTACACGGGTATATGGCGCCGGAGTATGTGGCAAACGGTGTGATCAGCAGCAAGCTGGATGTGTTTGCATTCGGGGTGATCCTTCTGGAGATTCTTTCAGGCAAGGAGGCAGTGAGTTTTCAATCGAACGGTGGTTTCCAGATGAAGAAGACGCTACTGTCTGATGTGATTGTTTCGGTATTCAATGAGCGGGAGTCGAAGCAGCGATTGCGGGGTTGGATTGACCCTTTGCTTCGTGACAGGTTTCCTTTGGATTGTGCTGTGAAAGCGGCTCAATTGGCGAGGAATTGTGTAGATCCTGATCCGGAGTTGAGACCCGATATGAGTGTTGTGTCTATGACTCTTCAGCAGATTCAGATGACTTCTGCACTTTGGGAAAGCAAATTGAAAGCGTCGAAGGACTTGCTGACGAGTACTATGCAAGCCCGGTGATTGATTGTAGGATTTAGGAGTAGTGTTTAGTTGATACATTTGACTGTGGCGACGAGTGAGCCCAACACTTGCTGCGCTGGATTTTGATGCAGTTTCTTGTAATTGTATGGCCGGTTCCATTGCTGAAAAACACGTCTCAGTACTCTTTCTTTACTTTTGAAAGCTAATTGGCAATGTCCGTTCGATATGCAGTCATGTGGATTGGTCATTCATTTGCTCACTCATCATAGGCTATTTTTGATGCTCGAACCTCATGTGCTTGTAGACAAGCCTTCTCTTTTCTGAAGTGATCATTTGCCATTGACGAACTTGTACAGTCGGGCACAGAAATAATTTGAATTGCATTTGAAGGCAATTTTTGAAAAAGTTTGAAATGTGCATGTATACTCAAAAATGATTGGAATTGCAATCCGTAAAAGGCATTGGAACCACATCGGAGTGTTTTATACTATCATTGCAAAAAATTGCTTCTTTTTTGTAGAATTGTTCAAAGAACTACAACTCTACATGTTTCATCCACAATTGACCACAGTCACTTTGTGCTTCAATTACGATGTTCATTTTCACTTGCAAAATTGATATGAGTTCCATAAGTTGTTCTTTAGATACTTGAGCCCATGCTTATTGAATCATTGATATGTTCCTTGTGTGTTTCTTGGGTAGGAGGAATGTCTTAGAATGTGCTTGTGAATATTCAACTTTTTTCAAAACTTTGTGAAGCCATTCACACCATTAGAAATGTCCTACAAGGACTTAAAGGATGGATTGATAAAGTTAGGGTGATTACTTCCATAAGCTCATTGCCAAACTCGAATTCTTTTAGCATTCTCACAAAGTTTAAATCAAAGTTCAATTTCCCACCTTAAGTGTTGATTGGAAACTTATCACGAAACTACTCCAACTCAAAAGTTTAGAGGGAGCAAGTATTTTTGAACATTCAACAATGAGCTCAAGTATCTAGAGAACAACTTATGGCACTCATATCAATTTTGCAAGTGAAAATGAACATCGTAATTGAAGCACAAAGTGACTGTGGTCAATTGTGGATGAGACATGTAGAGTTGTAGTTCTTTAAACAATTCTACAAAAAAGAAGCAATTTTTTGCAATGATAGTATAAAACACTCCGATGTGGTTCCAATGCCTTTTACGGATTGCAATTCCAATCATTTTTGAGTATACATGCACATTTCAAACTTTTTCAAAAACTGCCTTCAAATGCAATTCAAATTATTTCTGTACCCGACTGTACAATGTGAGCGCGTGATCAAGTTTTGGGAAGTATCGTAGGGATGCAAGGAAGGACTTGATTGGAAGGTGAGCATAGAAGAAAATCAATCTTCATTTTGTCCATCTCTTCCTACTACTTGTTAATGCATGATCACAGGACGTAACACACTTTCTAGTTTTGGGCCCGTTTATTTGATTGGAGCTTCCGTCCCGGAATGCCCGCACCAGAGAGGGGAGTACGGCATAATGCCCTCTACAATTCTCACTTTACAGAAAAAAACCTAGGCAACAAAAGAAATTTTCATAAAAATTGTATGTTGCTTGCTCCAGAGAGGGACAACCTATACTGGAAAGTGTGTTACGTCGCAAGAGCCCTCGACGGTATACCACCGGGGAAGATACCCGACGCGGAGGGCGATAGCGCAATGCATCGGGTATCTCTCCGGCGGAATACTCGACCATCGGGGGCTCTTGCTATACATTACGATTTGGTGGAGTGACATTGATTGGGCCCAATTTGAGCCATGCATCTGCTCACTCGTTTGAAGTAGTTGTCCGTCCAATCACTTTCTACTTTTGAATACACCACCTTTAATTCTTTCCTTTAGCTCTTACATTTTCCGTAATGTATTGCCTATAACCTCAATTCCGTAAAAATGGCATTATTCCATGTGCCATTTTAGCAGAGCTAAAGTGCCATATTGTGCAAACGTGCCATTTTACAAGCATATTTTTGAAGTGAAGTTCAGAAGTATTTATGCTTACAAAATGGCATGTTTATTAATATCACGCATGTACTCCGTAATATCACCAAATTTTCTGTAATATCACCAAAATTTCCATAATATCACATTTTTTTATGGTGTTTAACCTCTAGACACAGTAAAAGGGCAATATTTCTGAACGGCCGTTCAGAAATATTTACCCTATCATGTCGAAACTCGTCGAAAACCAACATCATTTTTTTCATTTCAAGCACCCCAAAAAGCGCCATTTTAACATAATAACACCATTTTAATGGAATTGAGGTTCCATACGATAAAACCATAAAGCTATCAACTGGCTTTCTTGTGTAGCAACACTTAACAGAGTTCGGGTGGTTACAGTGTGCACTTTACAACCACCCGTGAGTGCAAACCCACGATACAACTACGATATTTGAATTCAAGTGAAAAGATTGAGAAGTATTGTAATAAGGACTAGTATTATCTAGTATGCTAATTTATGAATCTCTACCCAACCAATTAACCCTTAAACGTCCATGGGTCCAAAACGGGGCACTCAAAAATTGGATCACAACATCTTTTGGACTTGGGCATCATGAATGAACCAATCAATGATGATCTTGCAACCTCCTACAAGGTTATGTACAACCCCAGCCTATCTACCACAATCCTTTCAAAGGACAAAATCATCCATACTAATCGTGATTTGAATTGTAAAATTTCACTTTTTGACTGAATCGTAAGAAGGTGACCAATTTGACATCAAAATATAAGTGAAGAAGTGAGCTACAGAAAAGTTTCAGTTGGAAACTAGCCCCTCGGGCTTACTTAGGCGTTTAAGGGTAAAATCCCAATTACAAATTAGTAAGAAAAATACTCATCTTCTCGTTCACATGAGACACCTCCTGTAGAAACCAACTCAAAATTACCCTAAATTCAATTTGACATCAATTCCATTATTTTGAGACATTTTTAATGGTTGCGATCTTCAGAGGCAAAAAATTAAAAGTAAAGATATGGTTAACTAGGATGGAACGAAGCAGAAGCTAAAAGGTAAAGTTAAAGGTTGTCATTTAAAAATAAATAGTCGGATCAATGTAAAAGGTAGCCAAGTGGAAAGTAAAAAAAAATCTTAACGTTAAAGTCTTTGGTTACTATATAAGCAAGCCTCATTCAACAGTTTTTGTTTTATCTTTGTTGGTTGTATAAGCTTTCATACTTGCAAGTTATTGTCCAACCATACTAAATGTTCTACCATACTAATAAAATGCATAGATTGGGGTGATCAAATCCTACGACCGTTCCACATGGAATATGGTTGCGTCACCTTCCAACCACATGATACTTGGATTTCATTTAGACCAAAGTCAAACATGATGGATAAATATATTTTTGTACAAAAAGTGGGAGAAGGTTCCTATGGGTGTGTTTACAAAGCCATAAATAACAAAACTCATGAGATTGTTGCCATCAAACATTTGATCAACCAAGACATTGCAAGACATCATGAGAATGGAGTAAAAGAGAAGGAAGTGGTGGTTTTGGAAGCTCTAAGAGATCATTCAAATATTGTACAACTCAAGGAGGTTATTGTGGAGGATGAGAATATTTATTATGTATTTGAGTACATGACGGGGAATTTGTTACAAAGTATTGAAAACAAGACAACATCACCTTGTGAAAACGAGATAAGATTATGGATGCATCAAATTTTTAAAGGGGTTGCTTATATGCATAGCCAAGGCTACCTTCATAGGGATCTCAAGCCAGAAAATATACTTGTCCATGGAGGAATATTGAAGATTGCGGACTTTGGCTTGTCAAAGAAGATATGTCATTGTGTCGAGAACATCACCAAGCATGTGTACAATTTGATGCATTGTAAAGATCGTGGTCCTATGACTACTCATGTATGTTCAAGGTGGTATCGAGCTCCGGAGTTGATACTTGGTTCTCCATCATATTCGGCGGCTACCGATATGTGGTCTCTTGGTGTGATTATGGCGGAGATGTTCAGATCTCAACCTATTTTTCCTGGGGCAAATGATAGAGATCAACTTTATCAAATTTGTGCAACACTTGGGCCACCATACACATGGCCGTACACATGGCCGGAAAGTTGCATCCTTGCATCAAATTGTAACTTTCAATTTGAAAATGTTTATCCATTGGTCAATCTTAACCCCTAAAAATCCAGGAAAGCCGATTCGGTTTTCTGAGATTTCGGGCAGCTCATTTTAAGCATTTAAACTGATATTTTTGCCTAAGATTTTTATTGGGTGCTCCACATGCAGTAATGTGTATGTGGTAAAATTTTCAAAGTCAAATTTTAATTTTATAACCTTCATCTAGAAATTTTAGGTTTCAAGTCCAAATCGGGCAGTTTAAAATAATTTTTTTTTAATTTTTTTTTTTTAGAAATATGTTCATTACCAAATTACTATTCAAATTCCAATGTGTCCGAAGTCAAAAAGTTTACCAATTTTACAAGGGCAGCCTCCAAAACTTTCAAAAACAATCTTCACAATTTCTAGTAATTTTACAATTTTTTCTTTCAAAAATTGCCAAAATTCGAGATTTTGGATTTTTTCCAAGATTTTTTTTTTCAAAATTCACATTATCATAAATGCACCTTCTCACCGTCGAGATTTTTCTCAAACTAAATATATCATACGTGGTGCTTGTTTTACTATATGGTTGTTTTTAGACCTTCTTTCATAAAATATTTTACATTAAGGTCAAAAAGTGGAATTGGTCTCTAAAATTTTGCATGAGCATAACCAACTTGAATACCTACATGAAAAAAAATGAGGGAAAAATATTTGGAATAACAATCATCAAGTTGCCCTTGGCACCATTTAGACAATGCCTCTCACGCAGTGGCAAAAAAAAAGTGTTGGTCAAACTTTGATTGTTATGATCTCACAAATGAAAAACATCCAACGGTTGAAATTTTGACCAGTTCTTTGTATACAAGTTAGGTACAAGATCTTACGGTTCAAAGTCTAAAACCAGAAAAAAAAGTTTCTCCATTTCCCCATCTCCCAACGAAGGTGAAAAATGGCAGTTTTTGGTTCTGGAGGTCGAGGAAACCCCTGGATTTTTAGGGGTTAAACAACTTGTGCCGAACGCAAGTTATCAAGCACTTGACTTGATTCAATCATTGATATGTTGGAACCCTTACAATCGCCTCACCGCCACAGAAGCATTGCATCACCGGTTTTTTAAAACCAATCTTATACCAAGTGTACTTGAGCAGGCCAACTATGGACTTGAGCAGGCCAACAATGTAGTTGTGCAAGCCAACTATGTAACTAGGCAGGCCAACTATGTACTTGAGCAGCCATGTCCACTATGTGGCTGCGCAGGCCAGATATGAAGCCGGGCAACCAAAATACATTTTTAAAAAGATAATACATTCTGAAAAGCAATTAAGCAATTGTGCACTTGTATGTATAAAAGTGCACTTATGTAAGTAATCTCCAATGTGCACTTCAAAACCCAAATATATGGCTTGGAGAATGGGTTCTTTGTTAAGAAATTCCATTAGTTGAAAAAAATATAGTTTTTGTACAATAATACATGTTAGAGAATAAATAGTTTTACCCAATGTTCTCAAGAATCAATCGTAATATTTGTCAATTGATATGGTGAAGTCCTACTTGCAACATGACAAATAGCACCTAGAAAATAATAAACATGATACATTTATAAGTAAACTTATAGATACAAATATTGGTGTTACCACAATCCTTGTAATCATTTCTAACTATACATCTACCACTATACCTTCACTGGGTACATTTAAGTTGTTCATACATGAACACTTCATATCAATTACCATACAAAGCACGGAAAATATACTATGATCATAACCTACTCCTCGGTATCTAAGGTTGTCTGTAAACTTTCGTCGTCAATAGCTTCCGTTTGCATGGCTATATATTTCAGAACTTTCCTATCTATATGCACTCCGTATACTATCCGCTTCTCCGACAGTTGAACGACATTCACTGATACAGATTATTGCCCAAACCATGAAAAGATAAACGCCTCTTTCGGTACCCAACTGTGCCTCTCACCGGATGGCTCCCACAAGGACTCCATGCAATTTGCATAGCATTGTGTGGTAGACCCTAGTTCTTCAAACACCCCTTCTGCCATAACGGGCCAATACCAACATACTTTAATCTTCAACCTCCATGAGTTTTCCCCTCTTCAAAAACCTTTCCTAGGTAAAAGGGTATGCTTGCTTCTACCTCCTCTTGAGCAATATTTAGTGCAACAAATTGACGAGTATTGATGATGTCCGTCTGGGGATGAAACAATGGAAACGAATCGTTGTTGCCTCCTTCTTGGTCTTTTACTCAGATTTCTTCGTTGATGCAATGTCCTCTAGTTCGTCGTGCGCACTCCTTGATTTGAGGGTTGCTCTTTTCGCGGTCCAAAGTATACTTTAGGTTCTCAAAAACCCCTTGACGACCAAACAAAAGTTTTATATCACATCTTGTAGTAATAATAAAGTTATGAAAGATTTGAAGATCTCTGAGTTTTATGAAATAAGCCTTCATTTTGTTACCTTGTTCAACAATGAATGGAAATGGTGTTCGATATTAAAGACAATAAAGTATTTTTGAACATTTACAAATTAGGTAATATATTCTACATGATATTGTATGAAAATACTAATTGTCAAGAGTCATTCCTATCAAAACTTGCATACATGCCCAATTGCTTGTTACTCTTGACATTCTTCACTTCTCTTCAATTTAGAAAAAATTTATACTATTTTTATGTTTTTATTAGCATATCGAAAAAATTTGTGCAAAATTAGAGGTTTGAACCTTGTCAAATTAGGTTTTATTGTTTTGTGAATTGAATATGCTCTACAAAGAAAATTCACACGGAAAATAAGGAAGTTTGCATCACAATCATCTTGTAATAGAAAAACCAAAAGAAACAAAAAAAATTAACATCTCTATGTTTCATTTGGAAGATAAGAAGTTTTTTCATCCCTTGCCCAAAAATATACCTTTTGAATTCAAAAGTGATGTGACAAAGAGTTTCACAGCAAACGTTTTTGAAATTGCCCGCACTCCAAAAACTAGTGCGCACACCCTATTTTCAACCTTAATAACATCGTAAAATGAAATTGATAAACAATGTCTACTTTTATTAGAATTATTTTTCAATCCGAATGGTCAAAGTTGATGAACTTGTCATATAAACCCTAGTTTTTAAAGAAGGTGAGGAGTCTTACGCATAAAACCCCATAGCAATGATTTAGAAGGTGAGTGGTCTAAGGCCTAAGACCCCATAGCAATGATTTAGAAGGTGAGGGGTCTTAGGCCTAAGACCTCATACCAGTGAGTCCCTTGTGATTTCAAATTCTCTTAGAATGGCGTGCTCGGATGGTTTATAGGGGACGGAGTTTCCTGTTAAAAGAGGTTCACTACCTCGAACATTGAGGAGCCCTCTCAACTCTCAACCTCAGAGGACAGAGGGTGGCTTTAGACTCGTCGCCAGCTATTCACGCACCAGCGCACCAACCAGCGTCACTTGCTAGGAGTCAGGAGCACGTAAGCTCTCAACATCAGATTTAGGGTTAGGGTTTGGTAGGTGTAGACGCCAATCATGACCAGCGAGCGTAGCTTGCCGCAGAAGCGTTGCTAGGCGCAGAGAGTCCCCCCTCCGAGGTCCCTCCTGTTTGCGAGAAAAGCAGGAAACGAAGGTAAGAGGCCTTGCTCACCGTCACAGTCGGTCACAGTTGCTCACGGTTGCATCCGAACTCGCTGCCCAAATTCCAGCCATCGGCGCCACCCAGCGCGTCCAGGGACACCGACTCAACCAATCGATCATACTTTATCCTCACTGATAGGTTTTGGCAGCATCGATAGACTAATAGATAGATATGAAGTGATCCAGGACCGGATCAATGGGGCCTTGCATCGATCTGAACTTGTCACTCGGTAGTAATGTGGTTCAGGCAGAATCAAGCATTGTAATCATAGACAAAAGAAAGGAGCGAGACCGCAAGAGATCGTTGTGCTGTACACATGCATCAATAGAGCGATTTCTACACAATAAATGCTGAGTACTGCAAGCAGAACATGGAATTTTTGCCTGATTGTTGACATTACCTGGGTGGAGAGTTTAGGTCAGAGTGCGCATGGTCCCGGTCGTGTAACATTTTGCATGTTAACGGAAGCTCAGTTATAGCTTGCTTGGAGCAGAGATTGCGGACCCTGCACACTTTTTAACTGTTCATGATTTCGTTGGCACCTCACGTTCACTTCAAGTGGAAGTGGCGGCGGGCTTTGGTGATCGAATGTTCTTCACGTACTGTTGTACCTCTTGGATGTCATTTTAGGTTTAAGCGACATGAACAGACAAGGGCCGAGAATGGCTTGAATGGCTTGAACTCTGCTGAGTAGCTTCACAGTGTGCTCGCTGGGTTCGGCGATGAGAAAGTGTCGTTTAAAGATTACCGCTTCAATGCGTGGACGGGAACGGTGACCAGATGGTTAACTTTCGTGAATTCAAAGCTCCGATGGCTCTTTCCTCTTCTGATCGTTACTTTCAAGGAGCATTCCTCTCTGATCGGTGTCCAATCGCAATTCGGAGCACCTCAACCTCTCAGGTCTGAGGCCTCAGACCTTGCCTGCTCTGCCGTTCCGTTCCCCGTTCCCTGTGCCCGTTCCCCGTGCTTTGTCCTTCCCCATGCCCGTACCTTAAAACTACGACATTCTGCCTCTATAGAGTATGGACTCTGGGGAGTGTGAAGCTAATATTTAAACTAAGTTTTTAGATTTCGAACCGTAAGATCTTATAACTTAGCCTATATTTTTGGTCACTCGATCAAAATGTTCACTGTTAGGTGTTTATCGATCATAGCGCCCAAAGTTTGTGCAAAAGTTTTTACTGAAATTCCTAAAAACTTTGAAGCTTTGCTCCCAAAAAGTTTGGAAGTTGCCCTTGTAGAATTGGTAGATTTTTTGACTTAGGACCCTTTTGGAACTCCAATAGTAATTTGGTTATGAAAATATTTCAATAAAAATATATTTAAAAATCTCAAAAATAACAAGTTTTTTTTGCTCGCATTGGGTGCGAAAACTAAATTTTGCATTAAAAAACCCTAAAATTGGAATTTGACTTTCTAATTTATTTCACAAACACCTTGTAGTATAGAAAACACTCGATAAAACCTTAATAAAAAATATTGATTTTAAGCAAAAAACTTGGGCGGCCAGAAATAGCAAAAGACAATATTAGTCTGCAAAGATAGTTAGGGGCTGAAACACGTAAAGTTCACAAAACAATAAAACATAAATTGAGAATGTTTGAACTCTTGTGTTAGCACAATTTTTTTCAATATGCTATACCTAATCTCTATCTTTTAAAATGAACATTTACTTATGATAAAACTCAAGGTTTTGATTGTTTGAGTTCCGAAGACTGTACTATGGAAGAGATTGTTTCTTGAATGTGGTGGATTGAACATGGTTGGTGGTTAATTACGGAAGATTCCAACAAAGTGGTATTATATGGATTCCAATTTATTTCATCATCGAGGAACATCACGCAACGGCATTAGGGAAGAGGTTTGGCGAGGTCATTAATATACGATCCTTCCTCCGCACAAAATGTACATCATGAACAAATAGGAACCCGGTTGTGAATCGGAGTCAACATTACTCTCGAAGAGCTTGGTTTTTAAATCGGTTTTGAAAATACTGTTGAAGACGCTATGTTGCTCAATCACATCGATGTGGTCAAGAGGAGTTAAACATCTACACATCCGGACGTGCGTGTTGCTCGGCGACAGAATGTTGATGCATGTATGAGACTATCACAGGAATAGAAGATGCATGTCACGAGGGTTATGAAGGATCATATAGAGTTTGACGCATTAAACTCCGTGATCGCGGTCGAATCAGTCAATTAGGGAACTCTAGATGTGCCAACCGAGGACAATACAATTTTCCGAGTATTTGCAAAGCCGCATGTATTGGATTATAAGCCATTATCAGTTTCAAGTGTTCCTACAACAAGTTTGCAGGAAGCATCTCAAGAACAACCAGTGACACATACTGCTAATGTTGAAAGAAGTCGTCGTCTCACTAATGCTGAAGGACGTGGTCGCCCTTCAAAGCGAGCTAGGGGTGCCTCTCAAAATATAGCGTCTACTTCTCATGATCAACCAAATGCCTGTAATGCCGCTATTGACAGGTCGTTTGGAAGGAATCCATCATTGCGCGTAGGAAGGAGCGGGATGACAGGTCGTGGTGAGACTGTTGTTAAAGATGAGACGCTCCAATTGGCATCAAGGATCTATGATGCAGGGTTAACACGACGGTACTCAGTCAACTAACGGTGCCTCTTTCTAGGAGACATTTGGTTCATGATATTTGTTCAGAGATGGCTTCTACTCCAATGCAGATGGATTCAAACACATAAGCAGAGGAGTGTTTGGTAACTATACATATGACCAACACACATCTGCTGGCACATCAGAAGGATTGTTGTCTGATGATGTGGTGGATGATATGGTAGAGAACGCAATGAGCTACGCGACTGGCCTATCATCCACATAGATCATGAGTTGCATGAATGTGTAAGAGATGTGCGTTCGTGTAACACGGTAGAATATAGTACAATGATCGGCGTTGGTTTTTATTTACGACATTTAGATTATTATGAAATTCTTATATTTTGTTGATGTCTATGTTTCTAGTCAATTTTATTATAAATTGAGAGGTGTAAACTTTGAATACTATTGATGTGTAATAGACGTATCATGTTATCATCTCAGACCGAGATAAATTATGGTTGAATAAAAGTCCAATATAAACATTGTATGTATATTGACTGCAAATACAGACAAATTATATATAATGACTCTTATACTTATGTAGACCAAAAGGTACTGAAACTAAAGTGTTCATATATCATCATTGGATATATTATATCCACATATTTTTCCAACAACCGCAAAAATTCAAAGATCTCAGTTTTCCATATTATAGGTATTACAACATAACCAAAATACATACAGTCCTTTCCATATTTCAATTTAGAAGATTTCAAAAATAAATACAGTCCTTTCCATATTTCAATTTGGAAGATTTCAAAAATAAATTGGACGTATATGTTGTTTTAATTGCACGCCAAAAAGTGCACTTCCCCAAGTGCTTAATTGCTTAATTGTGTGTTTGACTAATTTTGACTCATTTATTTCCATTTTATTTTCTTCCAAAAGTACCAAGTTATAATTAGAGAGACTGTCACTTTAATATACCTAATCTATCAAAAAAAGTTTCTTTTTAATCATAAGTCTTAGACTATTCAAGAATGAACATTTCACTTCTTTTTAGTTTTCTCTTCTTATTCTCCTTTATCTTATATTTATCTTTTGTCTTTTTCTAATCATGCAAAAATTACCCCTCTAAGTATGTTCATAAAGTGAACCCATTAACCACATAAAATATATGGTTGACGACCCCATCTAGGAAATTGAGCATCCCATATTTGTGGTTGGCTTTCCCAACCATAGAAATAAATTTAAATATAAATAAAATGAAGTAAGTATAAAAGGAATTAAAAGGAAGTGAATATAGAAGTAATTAAAACTATAAGCTTATTACATACGTAATATCCTGTAGTATTAGATTGTTGTGTAAAGCTCACATATGCTACATGACCCTCTTCATTGACATAATTCATAGATAGTAAAAATCATGACCTTGCAACCCTACATGTCCTAGCACCAAAGACTATTTTTCATGAATTTTTTTACAGAAATGTAGTTTTAAGATGCCCCAAACAACTTTGTAGTTGGGATTCTTTTTATCCGGATAACTTTTTTGGTACGCACCAGAGTTATGTAGAGAAAAATGGACAAAAATGTACAGTATGGTATTAGATATGGTATACTATCTCCCAAAATCTCATTAACACCCCTCCAATGCAAGCCACGAAGCACGCCGAAAAATACGGAGAAGAGGGGTATAGGAGGGGTCAGTATGATATGGTATACAAACGAACTAGATTCTCATGTACGCCACTAAGCTTTTCGTGCCGTCAAAAACTTCTTCATGATGATAACCCACCCTCTTCATGATGATAGCCGCAGTCTTTCATGCTGGGTACTGCCCATCTCTCTCGCACTGGGCTGTTTTCTCTCCGTCGGCTCGGACGATGGCTCTGCTTTGAATTGCTCGAGTATCCTACATCCCGATTCAATTGCTCACTGCTTTGAGGAATTGCCAACGGGAAATGAGTGAGGGTATTCAAGCCCAATCGATTCTCAGTTTCTTTCTAAATTCATCTAGACTGTACCCCGCATGCAGGTTGCTTCGATCAACGACGAACGGAAGGTTAGCATGCCTCCTTCGAACTTACTGTACAGAACAATTCTGCACATATGTTGCCATTGTACGCCATCAATCAGCTCCCTGTTATCGTTTAGTAGAATTCACTGCATGAATGGAGCTAAAGCCCGACGGCACGCAACACTCTGTCGACATTTGAGTTGTTTTCATTTTCTGCCCACACCCGTGAAAGCACCAACACCAACGACGAAATCAATCGGAGAATTGGCTGTTTAACAAGGTTTGGATGCCTCCTTCATCACTGAAATTTTCGCGCTGAATGATATTGAATCTGGTACCCGCATCACATTCATCGATTAAATAGCTCTTTTGTCATCATTCTGCAGTTTTTTGTTAGGGTTGCATGTGCTGAGAAAGAACGATTCGATCCAGTGAACTTCGTGGCCTGCCAGAGCTTGTAGTCAGAGTGCTCACAGTAATGTCACTCTCCTCTAAGTTTACTCGAATATGACCTACTTACAGAAAATAAGGACCAGAATTTTCCCTTCAAGACTGTCTTGTTGAAATTATATTGATCTTTTGTGTTCGGATGCTTTCTTAATTGGGTTGGGCAGTAAAGATGGAGGATATCGGGCTAGTGGGGCAATGTGATAAACACACAAGTGTGTATCAAGTGCCTGAGTCGTGGAATACACTGGACCCTGAAATTTGTGACATGATATTGGAAAAGCTACCGGCTTTGGAACGCCTCCGACTGCGCGTCGTATGCAAAGCGTGGAACTGGAGTGGACTACAGAGATTGGTCAACAAGCCCTACTTTGTCTCCGTTGTGAAGCGCATAGGATGAATGGGAGTATATTGGAGTTTTTCAGTATGATATCGTCTCGAAGAGGATCAGTACCGACCAATTTGCACATGCCAAGCCCTATCTGCGCAACTGATGGTCTCATCTTTTTCGAGTACCCGGATTGGTGTGTCTACAACATCCACACCAGAACGAAGCACGTGATACCTCAAGCTCCTGGAAGCCGCTCTAGATCCAGCACGTACTTTGGTGGGATGATGGTGGACACCTCCACCAAGCCCCACACTTTCAAGCTTATGGCTCTCTTTGGTACCACTGCCGAGGGGATGCAAATCTATGATTCCGCGAGCCATGCATCCAAAGTCAAATCCAAACTCACAGTCGTTCGAACGATTCGAGCTACACGTTGGCATAATGGAGGATTGACATTTCAACATGTGCCACAAAGGTTGCATGTATTTGTCCGCGGAGGATGGCGTTTCAGTCTATTCCATGGAGAAAGACGAGTTCAGTGCATTGAGGGGCTCACCATTCCGAGGTGAGAAGCGGATTAATTATCTGGGAGCTTGGGATAATCACATATTCGCTGCAGCAGCTGAAAGTGTTACTGTGTGGGAGCTTGTTGACGAGTGGGTTGAGTACGCTAGCTGCTCAGAGGAGCAGTATGAGCAGCTCACAAAACATGAACATTATGTGAAGAAATGCAAGTGCGAGATTGTGTCCGTCTTTTGTGGGGAGTATGTGCTGATCCACAATTATCATGGACACCGGCCCCTTAAACTTGTGATGTTGAATCTGAAAACCAGGGAATGGGAACTGGTAGCTAGCAAACCAAGTTCTAGGGCCCGGTGGGATTATAATGATTATTTGGCTTATTATTTCGGTTATCTGATTGATTATTTTCAATGATGAGGTTTATTACTCCAGCGAGATTGACGATTATGATAGTTATTAGTCGGATGACGAAATGTTTCTCTACCAGGAAGATTCTGAAGTTGATGAACTACGATTGTCGATGAACCTTGGGAACGAGATTCATGAGGTCGATGATCGATGCTGCTACCGTGAGAGAAGATGCTGCCAACAGAAGATGAAGTGAATGCAGATTTATCTCTTGCTTTCCTTTCATCGTTGAATGCTTCAATTTTGTGTTCTCCAGCCGAAGATCTTTCAACTACTTGCAGGTTCACATATCTTCTGTTTCTGACAATTGGTGTGAATATATTAGACATAAACCTTCTAATATGATTGCATCTTCGAGTTCTGTTGTTATATTCTGATGATTTTCTATATTGTTATAATACATCCGAATTCTTCATTTTGATGCACTCAAGTCTTAGAGAATGGACATGACACCAGTGCAATCCATTTCAGGAAGCCATATGTATTATTCGGGCAACTGGACTTCGAGACGAGAGTACTGGGTCAATTGATTGCTCCAATCCTAGTAGGATTGTGTTCATTGGGTTGGGAATTTTGAAAAAATGATTGATCTTAGATATCCAAGAATCTAAGTTAAGGTTATATTTGAGGGTGTTTGACATGAGGAATGATCGACAGTCTTTGCAATCATATCTTTATTCCAATTTTTTGTAAATGAACAACTCATGGACCATGCAATTTGTGAACTTGATTCTGAAGATGAAGGTTTCTATCACATTGAGATAGTTACCCTTGTGAGTTTGAGTATCACCATTCGTTTCTACAGTCGTGCTCCTTTGCATCTTGTTCGGTCGAGAAAGAGGACAATGCACAACCCCATCTATTGACAATAGTAGACTTGCCAGTTGGTCACGGCGTACTTGTGAGTGGCAGCTACCTGTGGTAGTGATGGCAATGCCCTGATACTGTCAACCAACCTTCGTTGTCTTCCACGCTCGACGTTCTGGCATCGACTTCCGGCATTTCCATCTCTTAGGTACAAGTTTTTTGCTGTAAATTGTTGAGCTTCGGAGACTATTGTACCCTAAATCTTGAATTGCTTTTTGTTGTGTGGAATTTCCACCTTGAACGTGATGGTGAAGCCCAAAGGCATGCAACACTTGGAATCTCACTAGTTTTACAGATTTATTCTCTTGTGCGACGGCAGGGGCACTTAAATGAAAGAAAAATGGGAAGAATAGCAGTTAGTAATATTTTATGAAGTAATTATACATCTTGAGGCACCATCTCAAAGAAAAATCATCAATATTTAATCCTTGTAGCTAGTCCCAATGTGTTCTTTTGTAGTGTGCTCCGGAATTTACATCATTTCACACATCATTCACACTACATCCCCTTCCAATGTTCATTTCAGAATCCTTTCCCTCCACCATTTCCCACGATCAAGCACCAATCCAAAAAAATTGAGGGTAGTCCAAAGTCTCGTGTCTGACGCACAAGAGACACATTTCAACAAAGAGAGTCCAAAATCACATACATAACACATGAAAATTCAGTATAAAAAAAGAGAACCATCAGGAAATCTCTCAATGTCATGCAAGAGCATATACATCAACCACAAAATCAAGAATCTCCTAAAGCCACCACTAGTAAAAAAGTGTTTAGAATACACCACACAAGTACACCCCAAAGTGACGACTTACACCCAAGGTGGGTGTAAAACACCACATGAGATGTACTTGGTGTTGTACCTAGTGTATTCAAGACACTTTCTACTGCACTTCCCACAATTCCCACCCGTTTCCACAATCAACCACCAATCAAACAAAATTGAGGTTAGTTCAAAGTCATGTGTGTCTCACACACACACAAAACAAAAAAGAAAAGAAAAGAGGGATCCAAAATCACAAAATCGACACATAAAATTGCAATGCTAAAGAGAAAAGTCTCAATACTATACAAGAGATATACATTAATCACAAGATCACTACAGCCACTTCAATTTGCTAATCTAGTACTAATCTGGATGGTGCGATGTGATAAGAATGGTGCAGCCGTGCTTACTACGGAGTTGTATCAAGGCAAGTGATGCACAGGCACCTTCGGAGTCGGAGTAGCCGGCAACTTCCAGACAGCAACAACAGCAGCAATGAGTCCGAACACAGCCGCCACAGCAAACGCAGGCTCATTCCCACCACGGAACAACCCATCCAGAGGCCCAGCTCCGAGCGTCACAATCGTTTGCGGAACCACAATCGCAATATTCAGAATCCCGATCGCAAGTCCTTGTCCACCTCCCGTTTCCGCCGTCAGCTCCGCCGTCATAGAGTACGGCACCGTGAGCGTTATCGCAAACGGAAACCCGAGGACCGCGAACAACGTCACCGCCGCTACCTTTCTCCCCACCTTGGAAGCGATCACTCCCATGCACACCATCGCTAGAAAGAGCAGAAAGTTTGCTAACGCCCATACATTCTTTGATCCGAGGAATTGGCTCATGGTATTGATTACTAGAGCACTGGCTCCGGATACAACTGAGTTGAGGAGCAGCCCGAATGATCCCTCCTCGACTCCTCGCTGGTAGAGTGCGACCTCGGTTGCGTTTCCACTCGGATTCCCACCATAAACCTCCCGACCCATCCAATCAGTGTCGAAGAGAAAGAATGGGAACCATGCAAACCAGGAGAGTGACATCACCACGAGGACGTAGTTCATCGTCTTCGGCAGCTTCTGTACTCCCCGGATCAGGTCCACGAAGAGACCACAAACACCCCCACTTGGGCCATTGCTTGTATTTGCCACATGGACATCGCTCATATTAGCCACGTGACCATTGCTCGTGGGCTCCATCAGCAGAGGCTCGTGATCGTGCTCGTCATCATCATCGTCGCTGAGAGTATCGATTTCTGAGGGTGACGGATTCTGTTTGGCTGCAGGAGCTTCTTGGCCGAGGATGAGCGTGACGGTGACGCAAAGGGCGAGGGCGATGGTGGCGAGCAGAAAAGCGGCTTTGAGATTAGCACAGGGGGCGCAGCAGGCGTTCGTGACGAGCGCCGGGAAGAGGTTGTGCCATTTCCCATACGAGCCGGCTGCGTATCCGATCACTGACCCCGAGGACCCCCAGAAGCAGTTGATGGCTTGCGCGCCGACTCGTTGATCAGGCTCAGAGAGATCCGCGATCATGCCCAGTAACGGCGGATTGACTGCGTTGCTTGCGAAGTCGAGCACCCAGAATCCGATGATCACCACTACAGCGGCACGAGGGCGCTTTCCTTTGAATGTTTGGCACGATTCTCGAGTGTCGCCGAGGAAGGAGCCGATGTCGGACCCGAATCCGATCACGATTACGGCGAGGATTGTGGAGAGCACGCCTTTGAGGATGAAGGGTCGTCTCTTTCCCCATTTTGAGGTGGAGTTGTCGCTCCACATGCCGACGATGGGTTGGACGACTAGCCCGGCCACGGGACCGCAGAGCCAGACGATTGAGGAAAACTCGTGCTCCACGCCGAGCGTTTGAATGTAGGGCGTCAGGAGTGACAGTTGAAGCGCCCACACGAATCCTTGTCCTGCGTTTACGAGGGAGAGGAGACCTAAATGCCACATTGACAGTCTCTTCTTCTTTGAGGGTCCTGAAGCTCGCCCATCGATTAATAACGAGGACGGAGGCTGGCCTGGTTCGACGTCTGCCACCAGTGTGGCGAGCTCATACGTTCCGGGTAGCTCCTTGTCGCCCGCCATAGCTTCTCAGATTGCTCACACCCTGAAACGTCCTCTCATCGCCTGAGTATCATTACGAGCCGCTACTCCCCAGTACCTTCCCGGCATGCAAGTATCGGAAATCTTGCTCGTCTTACTGCAACGGGGATCACGATGCTGTCTCTCGCAGGGGCTTACGGGAGATTCATACTGTTCGCTTGCTGCACTTGTTCACTCAATCCCAGACTTACGAGCTTCTTCAGGAGAAGCGATCGTGAACCAAATTTCGCTAAGTTAACAAATGATCTGCAACAACAAATGAGATTTGGTCAGTCTCCTCCCACTTTGATATTGCATAAGAGATTCATTCATAGTGATCATTGTATTTAGATTGCATCACTTCATGCTACAAGACACATAGTCGCAAAAAACCACCTCTTTGGAATGCTCTTGCAACATGGATTTCATACAGAATCTAATATAATCTACATGTGTTGTTTCGAGCACATCTGTGATGATTATTGCGATCGTGAATGTAAACTACTGAAATCTGCGAACTTAGCAAGGACTATCAACTTCCGTACATACTGTACCTCAATGATGTAGTAGCTACTAATAGATTCACAGTGTCGGAAGCAATCTCCTCTCCGGAGTGGCACGCACCTGGAAGTAGAAGGACCTAGCAATCGATCGTTTGAGCTAAACCATCTTATGCTCCTGTACAAACCAATTGCACACAAATTACTGTAAGCAGCAAAATGGCAAGCTTCAAGCACATCAGACAACGGACTGAAGTAGAAAATTGCATTGAGAGATACTGTTCACAATCGATAACCCTAAACTGTGAAACTCTAAATCAACCCACAGTCTGAGAAAACTACGAAGTCTCGAATCTGATTCATAACGTATCCAAATGACACATTCTGTAATGCGTTGAAATCCTCTCGAAAATGGAAACAACAACTTTAACCAGAAATTAACCCACAAGAACGGCTTCCCAGTGTGTGCTGAACTCATCTTCCGAAACGAGATGAAGTTGCAGTGTTCGCAGTTACTCAAATCTTTAACATGAGGAAGCTAGCTAGAGCGAGGATGAGAAAGCTATCTACGGAATACGAAGCTAAACGGAATACGCACCTCCGAAGTGAGATCGATGATCGAGCTATGGCCACCGACAGCAGTGATACACCAGCTGGGACTGAAGCTCAGGATTTCTAGATTGCCATGGAGCTTGCTTCGATGCAAAAATGGTGATAGAAGCTTCAAGAGGGGAAGAAGCAGCGATGGAGTTCAAAAGCAGCGACTGAGGGAGGGATCATGGCTTCAGCTGCAAAGGTGTCGATGAACGAGCGTCATGCTCATGCCCTATTCCCACTTTTTGGGGGATTTTTAGAGGAGCTCACGGCGAGGGTTTGCAATCGAGTGGTATGGGTCCAGATTGTATTGTACCAGTTTCAATCATTCACTCGGTGTTTGAAAAAGTTGGGTTGTCAAAGCTCAAGGTTTTTGTACTTTCTCATTTTGCTCTTACGTTTTGCACGATTTTAAGCAACTCGTGCTTGCAACATACTCTCGAGTTTGATCTCTTATTGCTCTTCCCAAGATTTAGTTTTTAGATAAGACGAAACTTGGTTAGATTTGTGGATGTTTTTTGGGAGGATCCTATGTGATGATCATGAGTAACATATGTTTGTGTATCAGAGCTTTTTTTTAGTGTAAGAATGAGGTGAGGTATTTGTGGAACCAATCTTTAACTAAGGTTGATGTTGTGTTTGGTATGGATCTTTTCAAACTGATGGTGGTGGTATATGTTGTTTGGAGTTGGGTTCAAAGTTCTAATGGTTTTGAAGGAAATTGTGGGTTGATGTTGTAATATCTAGGTAGAGGCAGATTGATGACTATATAAGCAATATGATAATAAGTTGAGAATTATGTGACATGAAGGCTCCTATCATGAGCATGACAATGTCTACATGTTTAGGTGTTTTACAAGATGATTTGAAAACTTATGATTGTAGGATCTTGTAGAGGAGTACTATGCAGATTTTGAATTAAAATTTGAATTTCTATTGCGCACACATTGAGAGATCCGTACAAATGATGGTAAATAGGCTAATTTATTTGAAGTTTAGAACTAAGTTTGTTTTTAGTATAGAATGCAATATATAATTACATATGATACTCCTATTTATGGATAAAGAATTAGAGGTCGACAAAATTATGTGTGAGGCTTGCAATAGGTGGATGTATTAAAAATTGAACACTCTTTTAACAAATAATGAAAAATATGATAATGATTTGAGGAAGTTTAACCCCTAAACGTCCTTGGGGTATTTTTAGCCAAAAACTCATTTTCAAAAAAAGTGATATAGATGAAAATAAAGATAAGCTATTCAGATCTCAACCGTACAAACTTGTAATAGACTTGTAGTATATCATGTGGACCAAAACTTGACTCATGGAACCTCATAGATTGCGAGATCATAACATATTAGTGCGCAAAACAGGATACAAAATATCATCATTTCCACTTTGAAGTGAAAATACTACCAACATGAAATTTGCAATCAAAAAATCAGCAACTAGAAAGTTGTTCATCTTCATCTCAAAGGCACTCTTGTATCAAAAAAATTCATCAAAAAAAATCTTGGCTCAAATAGTAGCCTTGTAGTCGTGAAAACTGCCAAAAATTTTACACAGGAAAAATAGTCCAAAACTAGACCCCTCGCACTCAAATCCATGCCTTTTCTTCATTATATCCTCAATTGGGTCAAGGTTTCTACCACTAAAAATAGACTATAATTGGAATCCATCCCAAAAAATAAAGTCAAAATCTAACGATGGATGAAGGAGATCTAGCTCTTCAAAAATCATCCATTTTTTCACTTTTTTCATCGTAGAAACATCATTGCAAAGCCAATACCAAAGTTATCTAGATCAAAAAACTTCCAACTACAAAGTTGTTGGGATGCATCTAAATATCACACCTATGAAAAAAAATTCATGAAACACTATTTTAGATTTCACATAATTGGCTTGCAATGGTAAAACATGCCAAATGTTTGAAAACCCAAAAACAAAAGCTGCCTTCACTAAAATCCATGCCATATATTCATACTTCATTTTATGAGTCTGCAATTTTTACCACATAAACGAGACTTGATTTGTGACCTAAGCCAAGTGATTTCGTCAAAAATGGAGTTTGGATGAAGAAGTTATGGCTCTTCAAAGTTTCTGCCCTTCATCCAAAATGTCGTTTTTTGACACTAGGGACGTTTAGGGGTTAAGATTGAAGGATTTCATGAAGATACCCTTCATTTGACTTTTATTCTAACACACACTCATATGGAAAACAACCATTCTTAGCCCCTAAGCGTCTTTTCAGACCGAATCAATCTTTTGCCATTTGGAACAACCTAGGTTTTTGAGTTGACCCCCAAACATCCTTTGGGTATTTTTAGCCAAAAACTCATTTATAAAAAAAGTATTATAGATGAAAATTACGATAAGCTATTCAGACCTCAACCATAGAAAACTCGTAATAGACTTCTATCAGATCATGTGGACCAGAACTTGATTCATGGCACCTTCTAGATTGTGAGATCATAACATTTTATTGCACGAAACAAGCAACAAGAACTAACATTTTCACTTTGAAGTGAAAATACTTCTAACATGAAATTTACAATCAAATAATCACCACCTAGAAAGTTGTTCATTTTCATCTCAAAGACTATATTGCACCAAATAAAAATATTGTGGCTCAAATAAAAGCCTTGCAATGGTGAAATATGCCACACATATTACAAAGGAAAAGTAGTCCAAAAGTAGACCCCTTGCACTCAAATCCTTGCCTTATCTTCGATACATCTTCGGCACGTCAAGGTTTCTACCACTAAAACTAAACTATAACTTGAATCCATCCCAAAAAATAAAGTGAAATTCTAACGGTGGATGAAGGAGGTATAGCTCCTAAAAAATCATCCATCTTCTCACTTTTTTCATCGTAGAAACATTGTTGCAAATCCAATTCCAAAGTTATCCATATCGAAAAAATTCCAACTACAAAAATGTTGGGGTGCACCTAAAAATCACATCTATGTAAAAAAATAAAAAATAAAAAAATAAAAAACTAAAAGTTGCCTTCACTAAAATGCATGCCATTTAAGTTATTCATACTTTACTTTATGGGTCTCCAATCTCCACTACACAAACTAGACTTGCTTTGTTACAAATTTCAGGTGGTCTCGTCAAAAACAAAGTCGGAATAAAGAAGTTATGGCTCTTCAAAGTTTATGCCCTTCATCAAGAATGTTGTTTTTCAACACTAGGGACGTGTAGGGGTTAATAAAGGTAACAAACCCCATTTTGCAACAAGGGAATCAAACTTTTTTTTCAACTTTGAATGTTACGATCTCACGATTGGTAAGGAATTTGAAACTAAGTTATGGTATATACATTCATGGACAACTTAGGTATAAGTTACATACGTCAGATTACGTCAAAAGTTGAAAATTTTCATCATTGAAAGAGGGTGGTTTTGAGGAGTTTTGGGGCTTTCGTCTTTAGGGGTTGAAGAGAAAATGGGGGCGAAACATCAATCTGAAAACATCAATGTTTTCAAAATAACAGTTGCAAGCGAGACTTTCGATGCACGTTATTGCAGTGCAGCAGCAATCGCATTGTCGATGATGATGCAGGGCCAGGGGCCATCTAGGGTTTGGAGCTCCTCGTGATCGATAGCTTTGGAATCTGCAATGGCTTGGCCTCCAAGTTCGGCGTGCTACCGACAGTAGATTCATCCACTTAACGGTGAGAATGGCAACGTATTGACAGATTTTCGAGACAATTCCGTCCACATTTGTTGATTTGTATTCAATTTGGTGTGCATTTGGGTTCGAAAGCTTGGATTGATCCGTACATCTGAGAGAATGGCAAGTGGAGATCGCTGATTGATCGGAAGATGGTGCTTCAGCCCCTGTCTTGTTGCAAATTGGACGGCATTCAAGTCGTGGAGTGCCGCCAGAATCATCATCTCATGCGCTCTAAGCCGCGATCCGTCTCGTGGACAGGTCAGAAGCAATTCTTTCACAATTTATCTGTTTAGAAAGGGCAGGATCCATAGTTGGAGAAAATCGCATTTTCCTTAGGGTTAGCACTGTGCTTTGATAGAGGATGAAGGAGCTTTTTTGTTGGCGAGGTTTTTGAGCTAGAGTGTCCGATTGTGTGATAAAGGGAGAAGCAAATTGTTCAACTCGAAGGGCGATGAATTCAGCAGGGACGTTGCGGAGGCGAGAGGTTTCCGGACGAAATTACAGTGACTTAAAGGAGCCGCTCCTCAGTCATCGCAGCAGCGATGACGACGAAGAGGAGGAGCTTTGGAGACCGACAACAACAACGGCAGAGAAAGCATGGACATACAACATCTCTCGTCTCCTAGCGCAGTGGGCGCAATGGTTTTCAACAGTAGTACTCGCAGGCGGCTTCCGTTTCACGAGCAACCTCTTCACGGCAGCATTCAGCCGGCAATCAACAAAGCCCGAAGTCGATCTCTCGCCTCTCGTGGTAGCTCGATTGAAAAAGCTTCAAGAACGACTCGCCATTCCCTTCGATGGGAGCCTCCCTGCGCATCAGGAAGCTCTCAAATCGCTTTGGCACGCCTCTTTTCCTGATCGAGCCATGCCGGGGCTTGTGTCACCGCAATGGAAGGACATGGGCTGGCAAGGGAACGATCCATCCACCGATTTCAGAGGAGGAGGGTTTGTATCCCTCGAGAATCTGCTCTTTTTTGCAGAGAGGTTTCCAGGGCTGTTTCAGAAGCTGTTGTTGAAAGCGGAAGGAACGCGAGCCGAGTGGGAGTATCCATTTGCAGTTGCGGGCCTCAATATTACATTCATGTTGATCCAACTGCTGGATCTTCGTGCTGCCAAGCCGAGTGCTGCTTCTTCGCCTTCCTTTCTCAACATGTTGGCTGCTGATGAGAATGCTTTTGATTTGATCTATTGCGTTGCTTTCCAGATGCTGGATCAGCACTGGTTAGCTCAAGGTGCCTCTTACATGGAGTTCAACTCTGTTTTGGCTGCCACGAGAAAACAACTCGAGCGTGAGTTCGTTCTGGAAGATGTTGATCGTGTTGAGGACCTCCCTTCCTTCACTTCTCTTGTGAGCCGCACTTAACTCAGCCCAACTGTATAAATTCGTTCTCTTTCTCCAAAGGTCTCGTAGCTTGGCTAATCCAACTCAAATTTCCGAATGTGATCTGGCACTAAATAGTCTACCTGCAATGTACGCATGAATGGTATTATGGAAGATTCAGGTTGATCGGTGCTCTGCTCGAAGCCTCGGTCCAATTCTTCTCAGTTGTCTGCCGTGCATATTCGATGGGGATTAAAAACATGGTGTGGTTTTTGTTTGAGATGCCAAGTTTTCTGTAGATGATATTTTTTTGATCTTTTGTGCTACATTATGATCTAGACGGAGGTTTATCTTCCTGAATTTCATGTGAACTGCTGGTAACTTGTTATCGTGTTGTGTTCATGCCTGTGACTTTTCAGATGTGTGCACGTATTATGGGGAATGGACACGTCTTGTGGTTTTGTTGCGATTTAGATGCCAAATGTGGTTTCTCTGTGGGTTATGGGAGTCAGGTTCTTTATGTTTTCTATGGATGACTGTTTTGTCGTTCTGAAGCTCCTGTAGGTTTGCTGGTCATCTTCAGATTGGTTGTTATCCTCTTGCATTTGAAGTGACGAGTGTTGGATGAAATTAAACTAAAAGATACTCTTATGGCACAAAAAGTGTCGATTTAAGACACCTCTACCTTTTTTTTACAACATCACTTCAACAATTTGGAAAAGTATCATGTTTTTACAGGGTGTCTAGTATCATGTTTTTACAGGGAGTCTAGTATCATGTTTCATGGCATTTTTGCATTACTTACTAGACTCGCGCACCTTCACTCTAAAGATTTTTCTCGGGTCATATGGAAATATCTGTGCAAAATCACTTCAACTTGTCAAGGCACATAATTATGATGCTTGGTGTTTTGAAGACGAAATTAAATGATATTCACTCAAAACCACTTCAAGCATGGGAGGTTTAAGTTGTGTTCTAAGTCATGTTTGACAATTGAGGCATTTCTTAAAGCACAATCATATGAAGTGTCCTTGCAGTATCCAATAATATCCGGGTGTGTCTTTTCAAAATCATTTCAACAAATCCGAAGAGTTATATCTTGAAGTATATCCAAAGTAATATCTCCCATTGTCCTTGCAATATCACTTTCACTTACACAATCTCAAAATGTGTCGAAGAGTCATATGTAGTTACATCTTTCCAATATTACCAACTACTTTGGACATGTTGACTTCTAAACTGTCCGGAGAATCATATTTGATACGATCTTATCAATGTCAATTTAACAATGCATGCATGTCAAATTGTATCCACGATTACAATGTCATGTTCCAAAGCATCACTATAGTATATTTCAACCAAATTCTCACATTCACTTTTATAGTTTATTCAAGTAAATTTTCATGATATGTTGTAATGTGAATGAAAAGGGTCCAAGCACATTTGGTCTTAAAATGTGCCTAAAGTGATATTAACGATGTTTTTGAGGTATCACTTCTAGGCATTTTTGGTCATAAATGTGTACCTCTATAAATGATATATGGATCGAAACTCAAAAGAAACAATTCAACCCTTAAATGCTCAAGGGGAGTTTGGAGTCTAGAAACACTAGTATTCTAAAAGTGTCATGGATGAAAACAAAGGTGAGCTATTTAGATCTCAACCATACATACTTGTGTTGGACTTGTTATAGGTCATGTGAACTAAATTTGGAGTCATGAGCTCTCATAATTTTGTGAGAAAATACATGTTAGGACTCAAAAATGATCACAAAATTTTATCATTTTCACTTTGAAGTCAAAATGCTACTACCAAACCTATTACAATGACAAATTTACTAACTTGGAAATTGTACGAATTCATCTCAGCATCACTCCTGTACAGAGAAAGATTTTTTTTTTTTTTTTTTTTTAAAAAAGGATAATATAATAGCCTTACAATGGTGAAAACCGCTGAAAAGTTTACAAAGGAGAAATAGTCCAAATCTACACCCCTTGCACTCAAATTCTTGCCTTACCCTCTAAACACCTTTCATTGGGTCATGGTTTTTACCACTTAACCCTTAAACGCCCACGATGTCGAAAAACAACATTTTGGATGTACATCAGAAACTTTGAAGAGCCATATCTTCTTCATCCGAGGTCCGTTTTGGATGAAATCACTTGGATTAGGTTCCAAATCAAGTCTAGTTTGTGTTGTAAGATTTTCAAGCCCATAAAATAAAGTATGAATTGATGGAATACACTTTAGTGAAGACAACTCTTGTTTTTGGGTTTCCAAGCATGGAACATGTATTACCATTGCAAGCCAATTATGTGAAATTAAAAATAGTATTTCATGATTTTTTTTTTTCATGGTCATGATCTTAAGGTAATTCTTAGCAACTTTGCAGTGAGAAGTTTTTTGATCCAAATGAATTTGCTATTGGATTTGCAATGATGTTTTGTCAACAGAAAAAGTAAGAAAATGGTTGATATTTGAGGAGCTATATCTCCCTCATCCACCGTTGGATTTCAACTCAATTTTTTGGGATGGCCTCCAATTAGAGTCTAGTCTAAGTGGTAGAAACCTTAACAAGATCGAAGATGTTTTGAAGATAAGGCATGAAATTGAATGCAAAGGGTCTAGTTTTGGACTATTTTTCCTTTGTAAAATGTACGGTAGTTTTTACCATTGCATGGTTTTATTTGAGCCAAGAATTTTTTTTGATGAATTTTTGTTGGGTAAAGGACCTATTAAGATGAAGGTGAACATCTTTCTTGTTGGTGGTTTTTTCATTGCAATAGGTATATTGGTAGCATTTCCACCTCAAAGTGAAAATGATGAAATTTTGCAGTTTGTTTCTGATATTAATATGTTACGATCTCCCGATCTATGAGGCCTCATGACTCAAATTTTGGTCCACATGATCTTCGATAAGTCTATTACAAGTTTGTACGGTTGAGATCTTAATAGCTTCTCTTGATTTTCATCTATGACGATTTATATGGAAATGTGCTTCTCTGCTAAAAATAGGCTCGGGCGTTTAGTATTAAACTGCACTCAAATTGGAACCCGTCGCAAAAGACAAAGCTCAAATCCAACCGTACATGAAAGAGATAAAGCTCCTCAATAATCATCCATCACTAAAGATTCATCGTTGCAAATCCAATATCAAAAGTAAATGGATCGAAACTCTTCCAACTAGAAAGTTGTTGGAATTTATCTTGAAATCTTAAATGTGTGAAAAACTCATGGTATTATTGTACTTATGCTATTCTTGTACTTTTGATTTTGGATAATTGGCTTGCAATGGTAAAACATGCATAATGTTTCACAACTCATAAACAAAAGTTGCCTTCACTAAAATACATGCCATTAATTCATCTTTCATTGTATAGGTCCGCAATTTTGACTGCACAAAATAGTCGTGATTTGGGACCCAACCAAAGTAATTCTTCCATAATGGTCACCATAAGAAGAATGATGTTATGGCTTGTCAAAGTTTGTGCCTTTCACAATGACCATGAATCAAGGAAATCAAGAAAATAAAAAAGGTTGAGAGTGACCATGACTATGAACAGTTGGTATGGTAAATAAAAAAAAGTCGAGAGTGACGATTAAAGTTGGTCACGTAAATACAAAAGGTAAACAAAGGCCCTAATTCAAGCTTGTGGGGCAAGTAAAAAACTTTGAGAGTGACCATAAGTAGTTGGTTGGGCAAATAAAAAAGGTTGAGAGTGACTATAAACTGTTGGCTCCACAAATAAAAAAGTTGCCAGTGAAACCTTGATTATGTTAACCCCTAAAAATCCAGGAAAACCGATTCGGTTTTCTGAGATTTCGGGCAGCTCATTTTAAGCATTTAAATTGATATTTTTGCCTAAGATTTTTATTGGGTGCTCCCCATACAGTAATGTGTATGTGGTAAAATTTTCAAAGTCAAATTTTAATTTTATAACCTTCACCTAGAAATTTTAGGTTTCAAGTCCAAAACGGGCAGTTTAAAATAATTTTTTAAAATTTAATTTTTAAGAAATATGTTCATTACCAAATTACTATTCAAATTCCAAAGTATCCAAAGTCAAAAAGTTTACCAATTTTACAAGGGCAGCCTCCAAAACTTTCAAAAACAATCTTCACAGTTTCTAGTAATTTTACAATTTTTTCTTTCAAAAATTGCCAAAATTCGAGATTTTGGATTTTTTGCAAGATTTTTTTTTTTTGAAATTCACATTATCATAAATGCACCTTCTCACCGTCGAGATTTTTCTCAAACTAAATATATCATATGTGGTGCTTGTTTTACTATATGGTTGTTTTTAGACCTTCTTTCATAAAATATTTTACATTAAGGTCAAAAAGTGGAATTGGTCTCTAAAATTTTGCATGAGCATACCCAACTTGATTACCTACATGAAAAAAAATGAGGGAAAAATATTTGGAATAACAATCATCAAGTTGCCCTTGGCACCATTTAGACAATGCCTCTCACGCAGCGGCAAAAAAAAGTGTTGGTCAAACTTTGATTGTTACGATCTCACAAATGACAAACATCCAACGGTTGAAATTTTGACCAGTCCTTTGTATACAAGTTAGGTACAAGATCTTATGGTTCAAAGTCTAAAACCAGAAAAAAAAGTTTCTCCATTTCCCCATTTCCCAACAAAGGTGAAAAATGGCAGTTTTTGGTTCTAGAGGTCGAGGAAACCCTTGGATTTTTAGGGGTTAAAATGGTCGTAATTTGTGTCATTTTGCCAAAAACCTAATGTGCCAATTTGGCCGCATTCTGACAGGTGTTTTTTTACATTTTAAAATGGAACGTTTTTTGATATCACGCACATCCTCTGTAATACCAAGTGATTTCTTTAATATCACACACTATTCCATAATATCACACCTTAAAAATGGTTTTCCACCTTAAGCGAGTCAAAAAGCAATATTCATGAACGGTCGTTAAGAAACATGTTGTTCTTGAACGGCCGATGAGAAACATTGTTATTTTGAACGGATGTTGAGGTATATTTCATTGAAAGGCAAATATTTCGGATTGCAATAACGCTGATGTTCTTGATTGGTTGTGATAATTTCCCTTTGATGTAAAAATTGACAAAAATCAATGTTATTTTTTTGACTTTGAGCACTTGAAAATACACAAATTACCGGACTAACGCCACTTTAACAAAATTGTGGTTACGACCAAAGGCTATTGGTGAGGCAAATAAGAAAACTTTCACAATGACCAAACAGTTGGCTGAGTAAACAAAAGTTGTTGACAATGAGAGTAAAGAGTTGGTCAGGGAAATAAAAAAGATTGACGGTGACGACAAACCAAGTTCACGAGGAAAATGAATAGGTTCGATAGTGATCATGAAGAATTGGTAGGATAATGAAAAAGGTTGAAAGTGACCAAAATTAGTTGGTCTCGCAAATAAGAAAAGGTTGATAAGGACCAAACAAATGACAATGAGGAGTTGGTAAGGTAATCAAAAAAGGTTAAGAGTCACCATAAACAGGTTGTTGGACAAACACAAAAGATTGCGAATGACCAAAGATAGTTAGTGAAACATTGACAATGACCAAACAACTAGCCAAGAAAAAAAAAATGGAAATGATATGGGAAATAAAATATGGTCGACAATGACCATGAATAGTTGGTCGGGCAAATAGAAGAGGTTGATAGTGACCATGCACATTTGGTAAGGTATATAAAAAAAGATCGAGAGTGACCATAAACATTTGGCAGGACAAGTAAAAAAAGATTGTCAATGACCAAAACTTTTTGGTTAGGCTAATAAGAAAACATTACAATGACCAAACAGTTGGCCGAACAAACAAAAATGGTTGAGAATGACCATGAATCAAGGTGGTGGAGCAAATTGAAAAGGTTGCTTGTGCCCATGAACCAATTAGTAGGATAAATCAAAAGGTTGAAAGTGATCATAACCAGTTGGTCGGGAAAATAAAAAAGGTTGATTGTGACCATGAAATGCCGGTCATGCAAATAAAAATGGTTGACAATGACTATGAATTGGTTGGTAGGGTAAATATAAATAGTTACGAGTGACCATGGAGAGTTGGTAGCGCAAATCAAAATGGTTACGGGTGACCATGAATAGTTGGTAGGTTAAATATAAAGGCTGCAAGTGACCATAACCACTTGGTAGGGCAAATAAATATGCTTAACCCCTAAAGGTCCAAGAAAGCGGAAATCGCTTTTTGGAATTTCCGCAGGGAGAAAATTCAACCAACTTTGACCATTATAATCTCAAAATTGGAGAAAAATTAACGGTTCAAATTTATCAATCGAGAAAAGGGTCAAGTTAACTTCAAGATCCTACGGTTGGATCTTCTAATCAATGCTTAGATTGAGTTTCTTTGCACCTGAAGTAGAAGAAGGTTCTTTTTGATAATTTGAACAATTTTGTATCAAGGACCTTTAGGGGTAAATAGTGACCATGAACAACTGGTTAGGCAATTAAAGAAGGTTGTTAGTGACTATGAACCACTTGGTAGGGTAAATAAAAATGATTAAGAATGACCATGCACAAGTAGGGTAACTAAATAAGGTTGAAAGTGATCGTAAAGAATTGGTCAAGGAAATATAAAAGATTGGTCACGGAAATAAAAAAAGGTTAAGAATGACCATAAGCAGTTAGCCGAGGAAATAAAAATGATTGCCAATGACCAAACAATTGGATGAACAAAGAGAAAATGTTGACAATGAGCATGATAATTGGTTAGGCAAGTAAGAAAGGTTTACAATGATCATAAATCAAGCTCGCTGGGCAAATGAAAAGGCTCGATAGTAACCATGAGCAGTTGGTGGGGCAAATAAAAAAGGTTCATAGTGACCATTTTTTACTTTTATTTTCTGAAGTTTTGCCATTTTTGAGATCTTTAAATTCTTAAAATAAATTTTGTTAAAATTCACAAGCCCATAAAGGCACTTACTCACCGTTCACCTTTTCCCTTAAATCAAACAAACTCACTCAAATACATGTTTTATTATATTGTTGTTTTCATACCTTCTTTCCGAAATAAATGTACAAAAAAGGTAATGAGTCTCTTAGACAATGCCTTAAAAAATTTGCATCAACTTTGAAAAATACAATCTCACAAATGGTGCAAATCCAACATTTGAGATTTGAGATGGGAATCATAAGTGTGGTTATATTCAAGATCTTACGGTTGAAAGTTCCAAAAAACTGAAAAAAAAAAAAAAAAAAAAAAAAAAAAAAAAAAAAAAAAAAAAAAAAAAAAAAAAAAAAAAAAAAAAAAAACTTGACAAGGTGGTCAAAAATCATGGGCTTGAAGGTACAACAAACGCTTGGTCCTTCAGGGCTTGAAAATTATTCATTCAATCTATAGTATTTGATAATATGAACTATAATCTCTCAAGCTTGTTATGTAATATGATCTTATAAATGAGACTTTTTGTATAAGATGTGTTAACCCTTAAACGCCCATGGGGTCTAATCAATGATGAACCTGCAACCTCCTACAAGGTTATGTACAACTCCAACCTACCTACCACAATCCTTTCATAGCACAAAATCACTCATACAAATCATGCTTTAAATTGTAAAAGTTCACTTTTTGACTGCATCATAAGAAGATGACCAATTTGACATCAAAATATAAGTGAAAATTTGTGTACAATGAGAGTTACATAGTAGATTCTATTGGAAAAAAGCCCCTCGAGTTTCCTTGGGCATTAAGGGTTAACATATCATATCTCCTAAAATACACAAGATACATGTTAAATACTTGTACATCCTCAAATAAAGATTCAAAAATTGCAAATGAAAAATGTGAAAATTTTCATTGATAGTACAAAGTACCGCTTGTAAGTTGAATTGTTGAAACCAATTATTCAGTTATGAAGTTTTAGTTCATAGATTGTTGTACTCAAAACGGTTGATTGGTGCTTAATTTCAAAGTCGGTTGTTTCTAATTGCTTTTATGGTACAATTTTCAAACATGATGTGGTATTATGGTTTTGTTATGATTGACATGCCGAATGTGGTTTCATGATTTTTATGTTTTGTGTTAAATTACAATTTAGTGTATTGCTTTTGTATTTGTACACTTCTTGCAATTTTGTTGGTAATCTTGAGGTTGATTGTTATTGTGGTCCACGGATGTTAAGTGAAACATAAATATGAGGACATGTATTTGACACAAAAGATGTTGTATAGTATGTTATTTAAAACTCACACAATGCCACAAATTATTGACTAGATTTATTCAAGTTGGAGGTACGTTATAGCATTCCAGTGTAATCATGATGTACATTTGAGACTGAGTGGTTTTGGGTACACATTTGGGTCCCCTTCTGTAATATAGATGTGATTTGATATCAATACAAAATTAATGATTCCAGTTGGTCCATTCTCGTGGACTTTGCATATCTTCAGAAATTGCTTTCCTTCACCACTCCCCAATGAGTTTGCCGATCTCAAATTTAGGTTGTTTTAGAGCCACTTACCATATACATCTAAAATTTCAACGGTAGAAGTTTACATCAGTATTGAAAGAATAATGCTTTGATAAGTATTGAAAAAACTATGATATGAATAAACAATAAATGTTCGATGCAAACCTCACAAATTATCTCGTAGATTCTCAATTAATCTACGATGAAAAGAAGTATGAGAGAAGAATTGATTCTCCACCATGTTTTCTAATGAGGTTGCAATTTTGACTTTGTATGAAGTCGAAATGCCCTACTCAAATCTAGATATTTTTCAAAGTGCCCATTTTCTACTGAATTCTTGGATTTCCCAATGTGATATGAAAGGAAATCCAAGAATTTGGTTGAACTTCTTATACTTGTACTTGACAAGATTTTACAATTAATTTTTTTACATCATGTTATAAAATACCTAATTCATCATCTGTTGACTTGCTCATTTTGGGGGAAAGCTTGAAGCTTCCTATCTCGTTGAGCTTTTGAAAATCCATGTCACCTACTCAAGTAACTAATTCATTTTATTAAAAAAAATATATACTTTACTATGTTATCTACAATTGAATATATTCAAAGTAATATTCCACAAAGTCACTAAATAAAGTGGGTTAAGTCCTAATATTCATTCAAATCAATAATATCTTTTTGAGATATTGCAATAACGATAATTGGTTTTGAAATGGCACATGTTTCAGTTTTGTATTAGAATATTGTAGGAGTTGCATTGGATCTCAAAGTTGTCAAGAGCCACATTCAATCTTGAAATGTTGAGAAAGTTGCATTCGTCCTTAATTTGTATACAAAGTCAAATTTGCCAACTGTTTTTTACTAGACAAAGTTTGGTCATAAAGTGACATTTGAAGAATGTTCGTGCAATACGGCAGATCTTGTGCGTGTTTGACACGTAGCATCCTTAAAGCAATATTTGAAAATGGCCATGCGATACGGTGTATCTTCAACGTGTTTGACACGTTTTGCCTTAAAGCATCTGACACGTCCTTGTGATTTTTCTTCAACCTACCCCTACATGTTTGGTCTTTAAGAGTGTACTTGTTTAGATGATATTTTGTATACATCTCAAAAAGGCTATCTAAAACCAATTTTAATAATAAAAATACCATAAATGTATACAATGATTTATGAATCTAATAGCATTTATGAGGCTTTTTATTATATAATTTGCATCTAATCACAATAATCGTCCTCATTTTAAATATAAAAATATACATCAGTATTTCTACACTTAACCCCTAAAGGTGAGTGAGACCCAAATCGGGAGGATTTGACTTTGGTCAACTTCCAACTTACTACTTTTAAATTGCATGAGGGTGAGACCTTTTGTAAAATGTATAATTTTTCATATCTTTCCGAAGAGTCATCTCATGCTTCAAAATTCCTTATACTTTAGGAGATATTCATGGTCAAAGTTTGGAAAATCTATTTGAAATGTGCCCAAAATTGCCCAAAGTGCTCATTTATTCCCGAAATGTGTCCCAAATTTATTAAAGTGCAAAAACTTCAAAAATTCACCAAAAATTGAGATTCTACTTCTTTCCAAGTTTTGTTTCTTGTACTTATAGAAATGGTAGTAAGGCATGACCTTACCCAGTCTTCAACCCAATAATTTTTTACATGCCTTATTAATTGTTGAAAATAGGCCTTTGTATTTGAATTTGAGCTTGGAGGTATGCTCAAAATCAAGCAAGCATCTCTATAGGTTTTATCTCTCAGGGTCAAAATTGCATAGACATGTTCTTAACTCAACTAGGAACAAGGATTTGAAGAGTATCATATTGAATTTTCTACCAAAACTGGTTCTTTTGACCCCCAAAATATTACTTCTTCATTCTACTACATGGACAAAACTTTTTTTCAACTTTAAACACTAGGATCTCACAAATGGTGAGGAATTTGAATTTAAGATTTGGTATACATTACATGTAAAAGTTAGGTACTAGATCATAGGGTTACATACTTCAAAACTTGTTTAGAATTTTTAAAAACTGCATTTTGTATCAAAAGATGGGGGGTTTGAGAGTTTTTAGTTGTTTTGAGGTTGCTTACCTTTAGGGATTAATTATATCTAAGTAGATGCACTTGATAATTGAAAATGAGAACACAAATTATTTGTCAACATGATCATGTTATTCAATCATAACATCATCAATTTTTTGTACGAAGAGTTGTAAGTGGAACTTTTATTTCATCAATTTTATAACACATGATAAGAAGAACACAAATACTAATAAAAATAAAAATAAAAATTACTCACAACTACTCGAACAAAATATAAAACGGATACCCAAAAATGATACAATTCAAAAATTAGAAGATAAACATCATTTTAATACATTATAATCAAATATCCAACGAGAATCATTACAAAAATCAAATAAAAAGCAAATATCATGAAATGAATCACTTCAACTCAGTGGTGCCCCATCCAACATCTCTACACAAAGTCAAAATTCACAAAATCAATACCACGTGAACGAATTTAAGTGGGTTGTCCTCATATTTACTTAGATTGATAATGTGTTTACCATATATTTCAATTATGGTAATTGGTTTTGAAATGGCGCATGTTTACATTTTCTATTTAGACTTGAAAGTATGATACGAGTTGCATTTGGTTTGAAAGTTGTCAAGAGCCGCATTGAGCGTGAAGAAGTTTTGAAAGTTGCATTTAATCAATATTAATGAATATATAAAGTCACAACTGTTTTCACCAAATTTTTTGGCACGCTTCGCCTTCAGAGCATCATCGTGGAGTTTCCCGTGCGATACGGTGGATCTGGCACGTTTCGCCTTCAAAGCAACATCTGGCCTGTGCGATACGGTGAATCTCGCACGTTACGCCTTAAAGCAACATCTGACACTATCCTTGCTATTTTTTTCAACAACCAGCGGATGTACAACTGGTCATTAAAAGCATACTACTCTTTATAAAAAATCATGATCATCCCTACACTTAATACTTTCAAAGTAAACACAGTTGATGATTGCAATTTACAACTAAAAAAATAATCTTCCCTCATGTCAATTATATCAGTTATTAAGTTACCAATTTATATATTTTTTCGTATAAAGAGCTATAATTTGACTTTTTTATTTCATCAAATGTATAAGACACGATAAGAGAAATACAAAATACTAAATAAAAAGATCAACAAATAAACTACACTTACTCAAACAATTGTGGAAACAATTTATAAACCTAATATCCCAAAAATAGTGTAATTCAAAAATTACATTATTTTCATACATTATCATTAAATATCCAAAGAAAATTATTACAAAAATTCAATAATAAGCAAATATCACAAAATAAATCACTTCAACTCACTTCGTTTAGTGGTGGCCCATCCATCGTGGAGCTCTTCACAATAAATGCGCGATGGACCTTTTCACACCAACCAACCGTGTGATCACGGGCAGCAGCAAGTTCGGCCGACGGGCAGTCATGTTCAAAACCTGGATGCCGCGACATCCCAAATCTACCAATGTAAAATCACCCTATACGCACATATTCGGACTATTCTATCCCGTTCCTAGATAATAGAGGGGCCATTGACTGAAAGGATGTACCAAAACCCTATGCAACAGCTGTGTCTGTGTTGTTGTTTCGGAGTCGATGTGTTTGGCAACAGTGGCGGTGGGATCAGCATCGGGAAGCTCATGAGCTGGAAGGGGATCACTGCTTGTATATTCATTTATAAGTTCCACCATTGAGTTCTTAAATGCAGAGAAGAGAATGGCGTTGGTTTCAATGCGGCAGAGAGTGTGTGTGTAGTGAGAGTGTGATAACAGGGGATGCGGATTGGTAAATTAGCTTCTCTTTACTCCGAAAGCTGAGGGGTGAACGTGAGCTTAGGGTTTGAGACTCGAAGCGCAATCGATATAATAGCATTGGAATAGGAGGAGACATGCATTGTCGAGGGGGAAGAAGGCGAAAGAGCAGTAGATGAAGGAGCTTTGCAGGTCTACTACTCTAATCCTCGCTTTTTTGAACTGTGAATTTTTTTCGGCGGGAACCGATCGTTTCTCTTCTTTTTCCATCCCGCGATTGTCTTCTTCTTCTTTTTCGCGGTGATTGATTGGCGAAGGTGTACCGATTTGTTGTACATGCAGAATCATTGTTGTTACCGTCGAAGCTTAATTCTGCAAGTGAATGTGATAGAGTTTTCACGAGCTCAAATGCAATAGTGTCGAAGAGCATGAAATCTTTCATAATGTGGATTGTTCTTTCTTCGCGATGAGTGTGTGTGTTGGTGCACCTTGTGGAGGAGGGCGTGATAGCGAAGGTATAACGACTTGTTGTGCGTTCAATGTGGAGTTATTGTATCATTGATCGAAAATGTGGAGCGGCAGATGCATCTCGACTACTTTGCTTATTTCCTGCAAGTGATTGTAACAGAGTGTTCACGAGCTCAAATGCAATAATGTTGAGAATTCCAATTTCGCAGTGAGAGAGAGTGTGTGTGTGTGTGTGCCTCTTGCACTGTGGAGGAGAGCGTGGATTGCGAAGATAAAACGATTTTTGTGTGTGCGTTTTTCTGGCTATGTCGAATTAGTGTGAGAGAAAATGAAAAATGGCAGATGTCTGAAGCGTATCACGCCTGACTCCTGCAAGTTAATGTGATAGAGAGTGCTCACGAGCTCAATTGTCGAGTAGTTTTTCTTTTGTTTAGTGTGAGCATGATGTATTTCACTCTGTGTATTCTTCTTTATTCGCGGGGAGTGTGTGCGTGTGTGGAGGAGGGCGTGATCGCGAAGATGTGCCGATTCTTGTGCGTTCAATGTGGAATCATTGATCGAAGATGAAAAGTGGCAGATGCTTTTCGACTACTACGTTAAATTCCTGCAAGTGAATTGTGACAGAGTGTTCACGAGCTCAAATACATTAGTATCGAACGTTGACTAGTTCTCTTTTTGTTAAATGTAAGAGCATGAGGTCTTTCATAATTTGGATTATTCTCTTTTTGTGGTGAGTGTCTGTGTGTGAGTGCCTCGTGCACTGCGGAGGAGGTGTGTGTGAGTGCCTCGTGCACTGCGGAGGAGGTGTGTGTGAGTGCCTCGTGCACTGCGGAGGAGGTGTGTGTGAGTGCCTCGTGCACTGCGGAGGAGGTGTGTGTGAGTGCCTCGTGCACTGCGGAGGAGGTGTGTGCGAGTGCTTCGTGCACTGCGGAGGAGGTGTGAGAGTGCCTCGTGCACTGCGGAGGAGGGCGTGCTTGCTTAGATGCAAAGAGTGTTGTGCGTGCAAAGTCGAATTAGTGTTGTTTCATTCGCCTGATTTCTGCAAGTGGACTCGAGAGAGGGTGCTCACGAGCTCACATGCAATAGTGTCGATTGTTGAGTAGTTTAGTTTAGTTTAGTGTAAGAGCATGATTTTTTATTTTATTTATTTATTTTTTGATGTTTTTTTTTTCACAGCGAGGATTATTTTTCGCAGTAAATGTGTGTGTCCCTCGCATTGTGGAGGAGGCCGTGATTGCGAACTTATACTGATAGTCGTGCTTGCTTCTCTTCGGCACTTTCGACTAGTGTTATATCGATCGAAAGTGAAAAAAGGCAGATGCCTTTAGACAACTACGCCTAACCCCTGCAAGTGGATGTCCTTGGAAGTGTTCACGAGCACAATTTTCGAGTAGTTCGGCTCTTCTTTAGTGTAAGAGCATAAGTATATTTCATAATTTGGACCATCCTTTTTTTGCGGTGAGTGTGTGTGTGTGTGCGCGCGCGCCTCTTGCACTGGGGAAGAGGCCGTGATCGCGAAGATGTACGTCCTTGTTGTGCGTGCTTCTTTCCGGCACTGTCGAGATACCAAAGATGGAATGTGGCAGATGCTTCGCCTATTTCCTGCTAGTGAATGTGATTGTGTTCACGAGCAATAATGTCGAATGTCGAGTGGTTTTGCTTTTGTTTAGTATCAGAGCACGATGATTTTCACGATGTGGATTGCACTGTTTTAACAATGCACTTTTACGTCAATGTCGTGCAAGTAGACATTAGTCTTCAAGTGAAATCGGGCTTGAATTTTTTTGTATTTTCTCCTATTGCGAAGGTGTTCATACGTCTGTACTCAGTGGAGAAATGGTACTTTGAGTTTCAGAGGAGAGACATGAAACCTATTTAGCTGTTTTTGTACAGAGGTGGGTATTGTTTGTCTATGCTTGGTTTTCTTAAGCCGAAGTGGTCGCAAGACGACTCATGGGTTACTTATATCACAAAGAGTAGTTGTCGTGGTGAATTTGCACCTAAATGTCAGCTTCCTCTTTTCGTTCAGTATTGATAGGTGGTTGTTATGGCAGGTTGGGGCGTGAGTCTTTATTGAGGCCTGTGCACGTATCATGAAAGTAACTCAAAACAACGGTGCTGGAGGAGAAAAGAGGCTTACGCGTTGCTAACAGAAACTGGAATAGAATGTAGTGAACATTAGTGATGGAGCTCGTCTGACGTATCGTCCTCTGAGTTTGCAGGTAGGAATGCCTTGGGGGATTTCCTTCTCGTTTGTAGCTTTCTTACTGTGCATTGTCGTCGTCTTTCCTTGACAAGACCTACCGGGATCTTGGATGCGCTTTAGCTCTGTTGTCATATTTTACCATCAGTAGGAGATAGTGACAGCGAAGAATTGAAAGCAATCAAAATAGGTCAGAGGGTGACGTCTTACTTTGTTACTTGCTTGTTCTTCTTCGTGCTGAATCTCATATCTTGAATTGTACTGGCAGGCGTTCTCTTCTTACCAATGGATCAGTGCGATGGCATAGATGTGTATCTGTTTCGATAACAGAAAGCTCGTCGAATTGGTGCGTGGTGAGATGATCGCCTGTGGCTTGATACCCCACTAGCCTAGTCACTTTTTGTTCACTGGTGTACAATGAAGCCTATTACAGCCGACACCCATCCTAGCGTCTCAAATGGGACGCCAAATAGGCACGCTCCGGGGTCATCTGAGTTTGTCGATCCTCAGCTTGAGAGAGCTCGCTTCCGCAGCAGTCAACCATTGTTCAGTGAAGAGAGTTCTGCAACAGAGTATACAAGCGACGGAGATGCACCTGATGACGGAAATTGTGTGGAGTCTAGACCAAACGATACGCCCCGTAGTCAAGACCAAGCCCCCTCATCAGTGGCATCGCCATCATTGACCAACATCAAGTCGGAAAGACTGGCCACCTCTCAACAAGCAGTTCCATCTCGCAATGGCTTGAGCTCGATCGAGATTACTCCGGGATGTACGTCTATCAGCATTCCGAGGACGGGGAGCAAAACCACTCCAGTGATAGAGAGGCATGAGATCAAAGATGGCAAGGAAATTGTCGTTTTGGACCTTGGGGATTCTGACGAGGAGGCGGAGGATTCCCGGACAAAGAGGTTGCCGTTATGTTCTGGTTGCAAACATAAGGTACTGAACGATCCCTCGTTATACCAAGCTCTGTTACAAAAAAGCCAAGCTGGTTCACGCGAAGTTCCGAGCCAAGTTTCAAGCCAAGTTGCTCCAAGCCATGCTAGAAAAGCGGAGACTCTTGCCTCTCAAGTATATACAGAATTCGCCTCGTTTTTCACTCTATTCTACATGTTTCATGTTTGCCTTGATAGTTGTCTAGCTTTCGTAGCGACGGATACGGCTAGTATTTGCTTACCTTTAATCAGCTCTATGGTTCATTATCGATATATTACGTAATAGATAAAAATATATCTCTGTCTCATTTTGCTATCTTTGTGAAATTCTTCCTGAACAACACAGAAGCTGATGCAGGCCGTTGATACGGAAGAGGTTCATACTCCAAAGGTGAGACTAGTTGTAGATCTTTCAGGGAATGCCTCACAGTTGAAGCATGCTGAAATATCAGAAGTGCAGAAAGGTAGATCTCCGCTTGTGACTCCTGTTTCGGCGAAGGCTGAAACGTCGAAGAATTCCAGTAAAGAGCAGATGAAGCCAGTTTCTTTCACGAGTCGGAAACAAGTTGAACAAGTCGGAAGAGATAATTATAGGTCAGTATCTACGAAGGGAAATGGGAAACTAGCCGAGACATCCACAACATGCAGCGGAGAGCAGTTTAAGACAGCTGCTGTGTATTCTAACGGAGTACAAGCTGTGATGGACCTTAGTAAAGAGCAGATGAAGGCATCCGCTATTACTTTGAGCGGCATACAAGTTGATACACAGGTGGACGTCAGTAGAAATCACATGAAGAAGGGGAAGGATTTGTCATCGACTCAACATGTCGAGTCCGGACTCCAGGCTCTGAGATCTGCACATGAGAAAGTGAGAGAGACTTCAGCTCCAGAAGCAGAGGAAAGTGAAGATGAGGCGAGTACTCTCTCGGAGGATTACATGAGGGGTGTCAACGATGGACAGAGAGAGAAAGAGAAGGCAAAACCTGACTGGTCTGCCGATGTCCTATGTGACCTATGCGAGAGAGGCCCTGCACTTTCTCTTGGGGCATGGTATTCCTGGTGCTGCGGAAATCCTTCCAATATTTGCGTCTGTCCTTATGATGAACAGCAGTAAGATCATCAATTTCTTTCTTCCTTTTCTTATGAGTTCCACTTCCATCCCGTCTATCAATCTGTCTCCAGACGCTCTCAAATTTGTCACCTGCTCTGACATTTTTCTAAGGTTCGCAGCATTTGAGTTGTATAGAGTATATATTATATAGTTTTGTAACTGGAATTTGCACCCCCGATCGTCATCGACCAATAAGCTATTTGATTCAGTTTTCTGAATTTCAAACATGCGGATGTTGCAGGCGGAAAAAGAGGGCACTCAAGTGCAAGGGCGGCAAAAGTTGGAAAACCAGTGACCCACCTTATCCATGGAGCGGCAAGGTCCACAAGCTTTGCGCTCTCTGGTCTGCAGAGGTGTTATACTACTTTACCCCCTGAAAGCTCTAGATGCCCATATTGGGTCTCATGTTCCTTCTGCAGTTTTAAACAGGTCATATGGGGACTTCATTTGCTTCGTTATGTCTGGTGCTCATTGCTGGTTGTGTTCGGCCCTTTATACACTATATTTATCACAATATGATTCGTTGAATTGGTCGTTTCTGGCCATTTGCCCTTCAGGGCTTAAGAGATCTTTTCAACTTGACTCGAATTTCTGAGAGTGTGTGAGTCGAGTTTTTTGTCCTTCTTCTGAAAATGAAACTTACGGCGACGATGAACATTGATCTTCTAGGTTTTTGAGGACTCCAACCAGCCCTTGCGTATCATGAAACTGTGGGCAGCCGTTCAACGTTCAAGAAAAAGTGTAAGAAGCTTGACTATTCTAGTGCTGCAATGTAGAGGTATCGATGACTTCGATTTGTTACATTGTCTTCAGGCCCCATCAGCATACTGAATATGCTCATATTTTTCAGGTCTCTGATATATGAGTCCGTTTCCTTCTGTGTGTAGAAATGCTCGGATCCGGATTGTGGTCTTTTTGGAGCTACACTTGGTTGTCGAGTTGCAAGCTGCAAGAAGAATTTTCACTATCCTTGTGCCGACAAGCTCTCGGTCTCGGTAAAAGTGCGTATGTGGGACGGCTTGATGAAGCCCATCGCCTGCAAAGACCATCGTCATGTTGACGATGTTTTAGATGATGTGAAGTTACAGAAAGAGAAGAGTCTGATGCCCAAGAAGAGGAAGAGAGGGAGCAGGAAAAGTCTGCCTCCTTCATTTGCACCTGACCCTCCCCCAGCAGTCGACCCTCCGAAGCTAGAGGAGAGAATATCGGGTGGTCTTGACGTTATAAACCTCGACAGCAGCGGGGAGGAGGACAGCCCTCGCAGGCCTCCTTCTCAGGACGTGACTCCTCCATTTAACCCACTAAGTAACTCCAATGCAGGACCTTCCATTGCGAGAAGGGTTCCTACCCCTGATAAGTAAGAGCAGCCGACAGCATGTACCATGCTTCTTCTTTGGGATCGAAAGAATCCCTCATATTGCATTGAAGCCACTTTCATGATGTCACTTTTTAGTTTTATATCATGCATAAATCAGCACGCATTCTTGTGCATGTCCTTCGTAGTCATCAGAGGCTAATTTCGTTTACGATTCTAATCGCCTAGTAGTCAAAATGATGTGTCTATGTTATGTGGCATCTGTCATTGCTGAACTTAAATTTTTTTGGGGTGTTGCAGTTGGCCTACAGCCCAGGATCAAAGTGCAGGACCGAAGCCGTATGGAAAGAAACTTTTGTGCCCGGACTTTTCAGGTGGACTAGAACCTATTGAGGTGCCGTGTACCAATGATGTGGACGATGAACCTCCACCATATCTTGAGTATATAACGAAGTCCAGGTTGATCTCTCTCAACTGCACTGATCTAGTGAGTTGATCTTCGCTTATCTTGGAATTGCGGTCTGATGGCAGTAATGACACTTTGTGTTCAGATATGCGGGAGAGCCATTGGGCAGCAAGGAGCACTGCCACCCACTCTTCCAGCGACCAGCTAAAGCTTGCGATGGGTGTACTCTTCGCGATCCCGATGATCCCCTTGCTCCTATATCCGTTCACATACCATTTACAAAGCGTGAAGACGATTTTCGCGAAGACTGGTTAAGGGAGCGTATGTATGGACGTCTACCTTACGATAAATATGCTCGGCTTGTGGTAAGGTACTAACTTTGTAAAGTAGATTTTCTGTTTTAGTTGAAGAAGTACCATAACTCGGGTTTGGACATTAAAAAGCTGCAGTGGTCTCCTTAACTGCTTGAAAGATTTATCTGAAGGTACTGATAATCATTGAGTTTACCAAATTATCGTCAGTACCATGCCTGTACATAAACTGAGAATAAGTGAAATGTGTCATGAAGACTTGTATGACTAAGTTGTCCTAGTGAGCCTACTTACATCCAGTGGATTATTTGAGTATGCCGTCATCTTTTTGCCATGTTACTTTCTTAGTCTGCTTTGCTATATTTTTTAGTGTCTCAGGTTTGTGCCCCCTGGAGTAGTATTGGGATGTGTCACTTTCTTATATTTCATCGTGTCTATTGGGGAGCAGATTGGGACAGATTATAATGAGCTTGTAGAATGTAACGACCGGTGTAAATGTGGCGACGCCTGCATAAATAGAGAAATGCAAAAAGGTTTGAGGACGCCTATTGAGCTTTATAAGACTACAAACAAGGGGTGGGCTGTCCGCGCTCTGGTTCCAATTCCCAGGTAAAGATTCTTTCTCATTCCTTTACTTGCATTTTACCGTCTATACGATAAGGTTGTTCTGATCACTCGGCGCTTTGAACCAAGCAGGGGCCAATTTGTAATTGAGTATGTCGGAGAGATGTTGACTCAAGACCAAGCTCAAAGATATGGCCAGATTTATGACGAAATTAAGCGAAGGTCAGTGGACTATAAACTGATACCAATTTTGACATGTTATTTGACTTCCCCCCTTACTAACTTGAGCTCATTTGAAGCAGTTACCTTTATGATTTGGACTACCCCGAATCAAGAAGGACTCCAGACTTCACTCTCGATGGATTCCATGCATCCAACGTTGCTCGTTTTATCAACCACAGGTAATATAGAACATCGCATTGCATGTATAGCTCTTCCTATGGAAGGCATGATCATGGCTAGGAGCTCAGTCCGCTATACCGAATGTGACGAATAGAGATGTTGAAGAGGCTGACAATTCCAATGTGTGACTTGTAGTTGTGACGCAAACCTGAAAATTTATCGAGTGTATGTGGAGACGACGTACAAGTGGCTGTCACATATTGGTATGTTCGCCATGCGTGATATCGAACCCGGTGAAGAGCTTTCGTACGATTATAACTATGGTCGGCATGATCTTCAAGTACACGACGGGGGCCACTCCAAAAGCCTTGGGGAGCAGAAGATGGAACCGGGACACGAACCGGGACATGACTCGAGACACATCAAGTGCCACTGTGGTGCCAAAAATTGTCGCGAATGGCTGTGGCGGCCGATGCATACTGGAGATGATTCGGATGAAGACAGGGACGAGAATTGAACAGGGCGGCTTACAAACCATGCAGCAGCAAGACCAATGGTCTTTTGTGTCCGATAGATGAGTGCGTGGCTGGTCAGCTTACAAATGTAAGTCACATACCAAGCTGCGATCGTGTATGTTAAGTCTTGTAGTGCATGAATCATTCAGCGGCTACACAGTATTTGAGAATTGCTTCACCTAAATGTTCTCAAATTGCATATTTTGGTGAGAGTAGTCTACAAAATCTTAGTCTACAAGCATGGGCTCTGCATTTTGTTAGATGATGGAGCAAATAAGTGCCTTCTGCGTGTAGGTTAGGTCGTGATCCAGCGTTGCAGTGAAGACAGGATGGCGATATGAGCTACAGCTTCACAGAGGTTAAAGTCACCGCATTGCATGTGGTCTGCTTTTACTTGTATGCAACAATTTTGACAAGACTTGTTAAAGGGACCCATCTCATTGTGTACCTTCTACCATTTCATATGCATGTCTGAATATTTTGTGCATTTCCTTATCTTGTGGAAGACTCTATAGTACTACCAACCTTGGGACTTTTCACACTCTCTTATCTTCTCCTCTTCGTGGCACTTTCCACACTATCTTATCTTGCTCTTTGTGGATTCTTGAAATATTTAAGTAGTATTTGGCAAGGCAATCATTAGAGAGCTGTTCATTCAGTATCTCGGAAGCTGATTCTTGTCAAGTTCGTATCAATATTTTTATCAGAGTTGTATGGTAGCCATTTTTCAGCTTATGGTACTAACCTTATGAATCAAAACTGTGTACGGTCCAAACAGACCCTACTGCGACACCTCTCCTTACGATTTTGTTGTCCAAATTACGAATCGTTGATGATAAGGCCTTGGTGTCCCACGAAGGGAGCAAGATCGAGTGATTTAAATGAACAGAAAGGTGGGGTTAAGATTTAGAGACAAAGAGATCAGAATGAATAGAAAGGTGAGGTTAAGGTTAAAGGTCTTGGTGTCCTACGAAGGGAGCAAGATTGAGTGATTAAAATGGACAGAAAGGTGGGGTTAAGATTAAGAGGCAAAGAGATTACAATGAACAGAAAGGTGAGGTTAAGATTAAGAGACAAAGAGGGAGCACGATCGAGAGATTATAATGAAAGACAAAGAGCGAGAGAAAGAGGAGGGTGTCTGAAGTTTCTTGCAAAAGTCAGGTTGTACTACTCCTAGACCATCTTGACCATAAGTTCCACGTTCTTTTAGAAGATCCTTTCCCTCTTCTTCACTTTCTCCTCTGAGATCCACCCAAGTATTTTTCTAATATTGATGCTTATAGGTTGAAAGAAGAATGTGCTTGGCCATCTATGAAGGAAAGGTATTTGAGGTAACTGTAATGTAACTTCCAACAGTAAAGTGAGCAAAACACACAGGCTCAAGGAGTTCCCAATTCTTCTTCAATTTCATGCACTATGACAAACTGCTTTGTGGTTCTTTGTTTTCGTTTTGATTTTTCTAAAACCAAACAATCTACGAAGGACAGGCGATAAAACACACCACCGGCCTTCTCTCGACCAAGACATGGCAACCATTGGTCATCAAATCAGGTGAGTAACTTGCACCACCTTCACAAAGTATAATATCTCCGTTAGCAGACCTTGAATTGGGATATGAGAATTTGTTGCTATGCACTTTTTCAACTTGGCCTTTCATGTGCATATAGAATCCCCCAACCCCAAAAATGGCTTCTGCATGGACTTCTTCTTCATTTCACCTCTAGGGGGGGGGACATGACCATTATACTGGTTGTTGTTTTCTCCCATCCTAGAGCCATCCCAGAAACTGTGTGTCCGAGTGGCTCGCACGTCGAGATTGTTGTTGGCCACGTGTCAAATTCCACTCAATCCTGTTTCATGTCATGTGAGAGAGATGACGACAACAGCAGCAGCATGCCTTCTGAGTCCACTACCTACCTACCATTCAATGTGTCTTCAAATCAAAACCCTCTCGAGGCCCTAATGTATGTATGCTCAAAAATGGCCCCAAGCAAGCCCTTGTAGGCATTTCCCTATGATGTTCACAAACAAGGGCTTGTATTTTAATAGCTTTGAAGCAGTGAACTTTGATCCTCTTTCTAACTTGTAGGTTCACCACATATACTCCCTCCGTCCCATTATAATTGTCCTCTAGGTTCTCTCAAATCTACCACTCAAGATAGATTTTGAAGAACCCTATTGGACAATAAGAATGGGACAAAGGGAGTAACATTCGTAATGTCTGTTTGTATAGAGTGATATATGTGATAGTAGCAAAAAATTGCCAACAACGACTATAGTACACTTAGACACTTTTGTCATTACGTGCAAATAGCTCTTTTAGATTTATTCCTTGAACTTCACTAGGAATTTATCTATGTGTGAACAAACAACCTCTTAGATTCATTCCTTCACATTCTTCCTACCACCATGTGCAAAGGAACTTGATTCAACATCGGCCATGTACTAGCTAGGGATGGGCTTTGTGTCCCCCTAAAGTTGTCACATGGTATGAAATTTGGAGCTCCTGACATTGTAGATTTTTTTTTTGTTGCAACCCCAACATCATCTTTTTGTAAGGTACTCTGCTCCAAAATGGCACGAGTTTCAGTTTAACAAATCAGTGACGAGATCAAGAATGTGAGTATTTTTTGTGCAATTGGAAAGTAAGTGTAAGTCCAGTGCACGTGGAAACATAAAATTTTAGACTCTCCTATAATTTGTTATAAACTTTTGAAGTTGTAGCGAGTCATTTTGGGTCCTGCTCGTTTTTTTCGAGCAGTGTACCTTATCTTCCCTTTTTTGACCCGTCCAAACTGACTCGGTGAACTAAGGGCCATGCACCTCCACATGAGGTACTTTTGTTTATATGCGAAACTCAACCTTCATTCACTCGATTCGGGGCTCAAGGTCGATGTAGCCTAGAAATCAATGCCCCGCGACGGTTGCCGGCTTTACCATCGAAAAGCTGTGAAACATGCAACTCTAAAAGTGAAATCGCCCCCTCCCATGTTATACGCATACAGATAGTTTGGGGACACCGGGTATTCGCATGTGTGTTGCTTGAATATGTGTTGAGTTGATATAGGCTTGTATGGTTAGTTGGGGGCTAAACATATTCTAAGACAAATTTGATAAGATTCGATCTCAACAAAGAATGTAAGGTGGCCAATAATGGCACAATTTTCAGCACGGGACATTGATAGGATGTTACGAGTTCAAGCAATTTTCGTGCATGGGGAAATTTAGTAGAAAGTAAGAGCAAGTGGAATCATCATTTTTGAACTCTTCTACAATGAGTTATGAATTTTTGAAGTTGAAAATATAGGTGTTCCTAAAATGGTGCCCTGTAGTTAGCGTGCGCACATGAGCCAAACGGAGCCGTGTGAAGGCATACGTGTGCCTCTGACTTTCAGGGGTTTACTCGAATGAGGCAGACGGAGAATTCCGACCTTGCCGTTTGATTGCCATTTGTTTATCGTGTGTTTACCCCTCCTCAACTCGGGTAGCCAATCGCGTGCGAGACTAAACCAAGAAAACAATATTCATGCAAACATTGCCACCCTTGCTTGCTAGCATGAATCCAGAAGGTTCACTTCACAGAAGTGAGTGTGGAAAGAGAGAGGGAAGCTTTCGAGCAGATTCCTTAGGTAGTCAAATTGCCTACCCCTTTCATTCAAAAGTGGATTTTTTGCTTGCCACCTGCCCCAATAAAATTGCACAATGGGGCCCACCATGCCCATTGAGACAAACACATTGGTTGCTCGTATGCCTCAGTGCACAGGGTAGGTGATACCCTGTAATGTTTGCAGTAAGTACATGGTACTGTTGAGTGGGGAAGCTATTATTTACCTATGAGTGAAGATTACTATAGCTCCATTGTGTGACCCGTTGCACTTTAGACGACTCTATTATAGGAAAAAGTTATGATCTCTAAAATTCCTTGGCGTTTCATGAATATATTATTTTTTTGGTTGATTTTGACATGTTTGGTGGTTTTGTATGAGTTTTTATTGACCAAGCATGTGAAAAATGATATCCTTAGATCTTCATGTTACTTGTGTAACATTTATTTTTGAGAGTTTTTGGAGCAAAACATTGTAGTCTAGGAGGTTGTGACGATTGAAGTTGACAATGTTCTTTATTGTTGTGCTCTTTTGAGGAATTCTCCTTGACATTTAATTAGTTGTGAAAATTTCATACTTCTAATCCTTTCTTGCAAGTTATGTATATAACTTCGTAGATTATGTATCTATACATGCCTCAAATCTTGAGTTTTACTTCGCAATTGTGTAGAAGAATTGGTAGTTCAAAATCAAGCCACATCCATGAAAGCATGTTGCATGCATACATTTATTTTGAGCATATGTCATTTGATTAATACAAAAAAATTGTGGGAATGGAGTTTTATTTTTAAAAAGCTCATGTAATATGTTAATATGAAGAATGTCCAAAATTAAATTATCATTGCAAGTTGAAGAATGTGGACCTTTTGATTCTATTAAGGTATGTAATATGAATAGGCCCTAGATGTTACATAGGAAGTATAGACCATAACTACACTTCTTGTACACAATGTATGTTATGTCTTCATGAGATCTATGCTACAAAAACTAAGATTTAAAATAAAATCCAACTAAACAAACAACATCAAAAATTAGATATTAAATCGAGAACCATGTGTTGTTCAAAGTTTGAATTGTCCGACCAATTGTTTACGGTCACTATCAACCTTTATTATTTTCCCGCCCAATTGTTCACTATTGACCTTTATTACATGTTTGGCCAACTAAGTCACTTGTTAATGTTTATTATTTGCCTCACTAGATGTTCACGGTGACTTGTCATCCTTTTTTATGTCAGCCAACTAAGTCATTGTCAACCTTTTTTATTAGCCCAACCAACATTTTATGGTCACAATCAACCTTTTTTTATTAACCCTACCAACTGTTCACGGTCAACTCTCAATAGGCCGACCAACTGTCCATAGGCCGAACAACTGGTCAAAGGCCAATCGACTGTTCATAGGCACGACCACTTTCAACCATCTCTTCTAATTCAACCACAACCACGGTCACTTTCAACCTTCTTATTTGTCTTACCAACAACCACGGTCACTTTCAACCTTCTTATTTGTCTTACCAACAACCACGGTCACATTTAACCTTTTTTCTTTGTGCGACCAACTGTTCAGAGGCCGACCGACCGACTTGTTCATAGGCACGACCACTTTCAACCATTTTTTTTGTTCGACCACACCCACGGCCACTTTCCACCTTCTTTTTGTCTAACTAACAACCACAATCACATTTAACCTTTTTCCATCGTTCAACCAACTGTTCACAACCACGGTATATTTCAACCTTTTTTCTTTGCCCTACCAGCTATTGTTCGTCATATTCTCAGTGACAATCACTGACAATCTTTTGATTTTTGAGGCCAATCATAATTGTCCTCATAAACTTCTTGATTTGCATCGCTAATTGAATCTAGCCAATTACTATGGGCCTTTTAACCCCATATTCGTTAAATTGGCCCAATCCCCTTCATATTTGGCCGCACAGTATTTAGATGAATGGACTAAATTGAAGCATAGTGAGGGTCCTTAATACAATAGTTATGGAAAATAGAAATACTTTTGGTTGCTATACTTATTTTTAATCTAAATATCTACATGGCATTTTCTTCATTTATGCTAAACACACTATTTCAAGTGGTCAACATAATAGGGATTGGCCAATCTAACGAATATGGTGTTTTTTATCTCTAACAATCTTCTTACATCTTCCTAAAATATGGCAGTAAGTTTATTTTGTACCAAAGTCTTGAGACAAGCCTTCTTCCTAACTCTCTATAAATTTGTAATACTTGCTTGAAGTTGGTTGCCTAATTTTTTTTTAGATGTCTGTTTTCTATCAAATACATGTATCCCTCAATTTGTGCGTTGAACAAATAAATTTTATATCAAGAATCTTATACTAGAACTCTACAATGTCATACAATTTTTCACATTAACTCGTAATTTTATTTTAGCCATACATTGACTAGCTTATTTCAAGTGAAAATTGAAGTTTTTCACCATTCTCTTTCAAGCTATTAGGCGTTTAACCTCTAAGCGTCCTTGGGTTCAAAAAGTGTGCTCGGAAATTGCATGGTCTGTGAGGAGATCTATCTCCTTCATCCACCGTTGGATTTAGTTTTTGTAGTAGAAAGCTTTATCCAATCCAAGATGTTTTAAAGGTATGACACTCATTCTAGTGCAAGGGATTCAATTTTGGACTAATTCTCCTTTGTTGAATTTTGGCAATTTTCATCATTACAAGGCTATTATTTTAGCCAAGGAATTTCTTGATAAGTATATTATATACAAGGGTGTTATTGAGATGAAGATGAACAACTCCCTAGTAAGAGAATTCGATTGCAATTAATTTGTTGACAACATTTTCACTTCGTAGCAAAAATGCTGGAATCTTAGAAATTTTTTTTGGGATACAAAAATATTGTCATCTCTCCATCCGTACAACCTCATGACTCCATATTTCATCCACATTATCTTTGATAAGTCTTCCATAAGATTTTCTGCTTGGGATATAAATATCTCACATTCGTTTTCATTCACGACACTTTGAATAGAGTTATGTTTTTTTGACTAAAAAGAGGGATGGACAATTTGGATTTAACAAAGAATAGTGGTGCAGTACCGAGGAGGTTGTTGTTGCCTCAAGGTTTGGTTCCCTTCTTGTGAAGTCTCCTACCACTCTATGCAAATCCAACTAAACAAACAACAACAAATTTAGACTTGAACTACATCTTGTTCAAATTTTAGAAACATCATGACACACCTAAATTCAAATCTAAGCCACTTTGAAAAAATTCCAATTAAGAAGTTGCTTAACTTCATCCTAGTTACACACTAATTTAAAAGAAACATCATGATTATAGAAGCCTCTTTCTAAGTCATACTTTCCACTATACACAAGAATTTCTAAATATCAACAAACAAAAATTCTACAAACTTACTTGGGATTGGTTACATCATGCTTGAACAAGGAAATTAAACGGTGCAAAATTGTACTATAATGGGACCATATCAATAAATTCCAATAAATGCATGAAGAACATACAATAATCCATAAATCATCTTGTCTACTAAAAGTTATGGAAAATGCAACCGCTCTTACGTGGGGTGTGATGTTGTTTTCAATAAAATTAATATCATGTCAAAAAGTTAATAGAATCCACTATCCACCAGGTTGACTTTATGTATCTATTTAAATAAAAGAACCTTTTATGAGGTCCCAAGCATGTTCAACAACAATTATTTAATTAAATTTATTTTACACCCAACATGTGTGTGTTCTGCTTAGAAAAACCCTGGTAATTGTAAAAATACTCATGTTTCTCTCTCTCTCTATATATATATATAAAAAAATTCGACAAGAACCTCTATTCTCTTGGTTGTGGCTATTGGTCATAGTGTATAGGATTGGGGATGAAAATGGTGCTCTGTTTACATTTGTCTATATAATACATAATGGTTTTCTTATATATTACCTAATGATGGAGTAACCCTGCTTGTGGCTCTTGGTCATAGTGCATAGAATCAAGGATGAATGTGGTGCTCCATTTACGATTGTCTGCACATAAAGTTCTTCTTACATAAAGTGTAAATGTATTGTAAGTTAGGAAAGTCACTTCAGCAAAAAATAAATTTTCTTTTCTTTTACTTTTTTTGTCTTTTTAGAGCAATATATTTGCACATGTTTCAACTTTCACTAATGTGACATAGCCATTTTCAACAGTTGAGATTTTATATTGTTCTTGGGGACGAGGGTCATGTCGAAGTATGGTACTAGTAAAAACCATAACATCAATAAATGTATATGAGAACAATAGTGGGATGATAATTATTAAGAGTATTTTAGTAGATGGAGATGTATATATTTACGGCAGTCTATATTGTACCACCATAGGAGGTTCGGTCCTCAACGAACGAATATTATTATTTTTTTGAAAAAATAAGATTCGTATGCTAGAAATAGATCATTTTAAAATTCGTGCTTTTATTTTTTTTAAATTATTTCCCAACTTCGTGATACCCTTTCAACGGTTTTTGGATAGAATTTCCCAACTTTTTGGATACCCTTTTCCCAACTTTTTGTTCCTCTTGGCTTGTAATTTCTAAATTTTTATGTTTTCTTAAAATAGAATTATTTATGAATGAACATGCTATAGTGATACGGTATAGTAAACAATGTTGTTTTTAATCTCCTGTTCCAAGGCATTGTCTTAGCTTCACTAGTAGAAATGCGTGAAGTTTTAGCTGAGCTATCTACCGCTACATCCATCAAAAATGTCTTGTTTCACTACAGCCTAGTGAAATGAGTTACTTCTAGAGTGAAAAACGCACACTTTTCGGCTGATGCTTTGGGTAGGTCCAAATCATTAGGAATTACAACTTGTATCAGGCAAAGTATTTCAATTGATTCAAGTGTTTCAATTTAAAATATATCGATCCACCAAATCTTAGTGAGATCACTTATTTCATCTTATTAAGAACTACATACTTCTCTCCTGCTCCTAACGATAGGTCCTAATCATCTGCAGCAGCAACTCAGTTACAATGTTTCAATTGAAAATGTCGTCATCTACTAAATCCTCGTGGAATCTAATACTTCTCTCTAGGTGCTTTTTACAGGTCCAAACTATCTCCAATCACAACTTATAATAGTCGAAGTTTTTCAATTAGAAATATATGAGGTCCACCAAATTCTCGTGGAATCACTTACTTCTCTTTTGATGCTATCTATAAGTCCAAATCATCGGCACCCACAACTTGAATCAGTTACAAGGTTTCAATCAAAAATGTCTTGATCCACCAAATCCTAGTGGAATCAGCTACATCTCTACAGGTGCTTCTGACAGGTCCAAACCATCGGTAATTACAACTTGTACTAGTAAAAATATTCAATCAGAAATGTCTGGATCCACCAAATCTTAGAAGAATCAGTTACTTCTCTATTTGTACTTTCAACTTTGCAGTCACAACATGTACAAGTGAAGTATTTCAATCCAAAATGTAGTCATTCACCAAATTCTTGTGGAATCTAATACTTCTCTACAGGTGCTTTCTGCAAGTCCAAGCTATCTGCAATCACACTAGTAATAGTAGAAGTATTTCAATCAAAAATATCTCAGGCCCACCAAATTCTTGTGGAATCACTTACTTCTTTTGTGATGCTATCTGTAAGTTCAAATTATTGGCAGCTACAACTCCTATCAATTACATTCTATAAGTCCAAAACATTGGCAACAACTCCTATCAATTACAGTTTTTTAATAAAAAATGTCTTAATCTACCAAATCCTAGTGGAACCAGCTACTTCTCTATAGATGCTTTTGAAAGGTCCAAACCATCGGCAATTAATTGGGATGATAATTAGTAAGAGTATTTTTGGAGATTGGAAATGTTAAAATTTATGGTTGTCTATATAGTGTACAATGTTGTTTTTAATTTTCCATTCGAAGGCATTGTCTTAGCTTCACTACTGGAATCGTGTGCGCTTTTAGTTGAGCTCTCTACCACTATACTCATCAAAAATTTCTCATCTCACCAAATCTCAATAAAATGAATGACTTCATAGAGTAAAAACCGCACATTTTTTGACTGGTGCTTTTGATAGGTCCAAATCATTAGCAATCACAACTTGTATTAGACAAAGTTTTTTGATTGATCGAAGAGTGTTAATTAAAAATATATCGATCTACCAAATTCTAGTGAAATCAGTTATTTCATCTTAGTAAGAAGTGCTGCTAACGATATATCCAAATCATTTGCAACCAAAACTCGTATCAGTTACAATGTTTGAATCAGAAACAACTGCAGCGGCAACTTGTATAAGTCAAAGTGTTTTAATCAAATATGTCTTGATCCGCAAAATCCTACTGGAATCAAGCTACTTAGCTACTTCTCTATAGGTGCTTTCGATAGGTCCAAACCATCAGCAATCACAACTTGTAATAGTCAAAGTGCTTCAATCAAAAATGTATCACATCCACAAAATCTAGTGGAATCACTTACCTCTCTACTGGTGCTTTCGATAGGTCAAATTCATCCGCAATAACAACAACTTGTATAAGTCAGAGCGTTTCAACAAAAATTGTCTTCATCCACCAAATTCTAGAGACATCACTTAATTCTCTTGTGATGCTTTCTATAGATCCAAATGATTTGTAGCCACAACTTGTGTCAGTTACAGTGTTTCAACCAAAAATGTCTTCATCCACCAAATCCTATTGGAATCAGCTACTTCTCTACAAGAGCTTTCGATAGGTCCAAACCATTGGCAATCACAACTTGTAATAGTTGAATTGTTTGAATCAAAAATGTCACAGATCTACCAAATTCTAGTGGTATCTTCTACTTCTCTACTTATGCTTTCTATAGGTCCAAATCATCTGCGGCCACAACTTGTATCAATTGCAATGGTTCAATCAAAAATGTCTTCATCTACCAGATCCTAGTGAAATCTAATACTTCTCTACAGGTGCTTTTGATAGCTTCAAACCATCCAAACCATCGGCAATTCCAACTTGTATCACTCAAAGTGTTTCAATCAGAACTGTCTTGATCCCCGAAATCCTAGTGGAATCAGCTACTTCCCTGTCTCAATCCCCAAAATCCTAGTGGAATCAACTACTTCTCTGTTTGTGCTTTCAATAGGTCGAATTCATCTACAGACACAACTTGTATAAGTCAGAGTGTTTCAATCAAAAACATCTCGATCCACCAAATCCCACTTGAATACGTACTTGGGCAATGGTAAGCTTGGGGTATCACTTTTTGGACACACTAATTAGGTTATTTTTATTGAAAGCCTCCAAAGTTTGTCTAATTTAGTCATTTTAATCAAGTAAAAAGACCCTAAAATAGAAAATAAAATATCATGCACCTCACTGAAATCAAAGTATATATGCCTATAGATTTTCTTTTAGATTTTTTATTTTTTTTGGATCCATTCATAGATGAGGGAAAAAGTGCTGAATTTGGGGATTTGCAGGCATTATAGTGCACAATGAATTAATTTTTTTATTATTAAATAAATTATTTTGTATTCTATACAAGAAGATGTAGGTCATATTCAAAAATTATATTAAAATAAAAATGGTTGATATTCCATTTGCTTGATTCAATGGATTTTAGATTATTGGGACATGACTTACTTTTTCAACTAAAAAATCAAATAAAATTACTTCAAAAAATATTTTTTAATTTTTAATTTTTTTTCTTGATACATTATAAGTATAGACAACTAAATCCACATCTAATGAAGTCTTATTGTATTACAGTTTAAAAATGGATATGTTTGTCACACCAGCATAGAGTGCAATTGTTCATGGGACAACCTTTTTGGGTACCCCAACCAGACTATCACCCACTTCATCTTAGTGAAAACTACATACTTCTTTGTTGGTGCTTTTAATATATCCAAATATCTGCTGACATAACTTATATAAATCGAAGATTTACAATCATTGAAGTGCTTAGTCAAAAATCTCTCGATGCACCAAATCCTAGTGGTATCAGTTACTTTATCTTAGTAAGAATTGCATACTTTTCTACTCGTGCTTTCAATAAGTCCAAATCATCTGCAGTCACAACTTGTATCAGTTGAAGTGTTTCAATCAATACTTTACACTAACCTATAATGTACTTGGATATGGTACAAAAAATTTAAAATTTCAAATCAATATATAAACGTCAAGAACACATACTACCAGAAAAGTGTTCAATTTCCACTAAGATGAATGTAGCTCATTTTCACTAAGACTTGGGTGAAACGAGACATTTTTGGTGGAGAGCTTGGTAAAACTGCTCAATTTTTCATGAGTAACACATTCCTTATCTTTTTCGTAGCTTAAAACATGAAAATTCCATTACATTCTTGATTCTTGTAGCTTAAAGTTGAGGGGTTAAGCATCCTCAACGTCCTTATCTTTTTTGCAACTTAAAACCTGAAAATTGCTATTTTCTACCTTTATGCACTTTCGAAGGTGTCAATCAAACTTTTTTACTTTATCTAGACTTCTAACCATAGGATCTTCCTCCTAAACCCGAATTGAAATAATTGACCCAAACTTCAATGGTTTGATGTTTGTCATTTCCAAGATTGTAATTGTTTCATTTCATTTTCCACTTTTGGGTTGAAGACCATAATCCTTGTAAATCCTCATAATCCTTCAAAATCCAATGAGAATACATGAAACAATTTGCTGACACTAAAGTATCCAAAAAAGTTTGCCAAATTTTTGCAAAAAGTGAGAAACATGTTACTCTTTTTCCTTAATTTTTGTTCGTTAATTACTTCATTTCCTTACCTTTTGCTTGTTAATTACTCTTTTACCTTACTTTTTGTTGGTTCATTATCCCTTCCATGGTTTGTGGAACAAATAAAGACACCTTTCTCTGGATTCCCAATGAGCTTAGCAAAACTTTTTCACTAATTTAAGCAAATTATTGACAAGTGGAAGCCACTAAGCTCCCCCATACCCATGCACATGCCCAAGAGTATCTCCATGAATCCAATGTTGCTGCTGACTAGACTCCCTATTCCCTTTGCTAATTTGTAGATTCCATTTTTAACATCTTATTATCATAGAGAAATAAATTATTCCTTGCAAAATGCTAATGAGCCATAGTCAATTATTTACATCCTCATTGGATGAAACAAAGTCTACTAACCAAACATCTAAGAAATTTTGTATGCATGTGGGTCGATTTTGGAGAGAATTAATTTCGCACATGTGGAGAAATAGAAGATTAGATTGATGGAATTTTTTAAAGTAATTTAGTGATAGTATTTGATCTAAGGTGAAGTTATTAGTGAGAACGTCGGCCCTCACCTTCTACTAATATGTAGGGTAAAATTATATCCGTCAATTAAGATACTAATTGAGTGTGAACACATGTAGTTTCATAAATACTTCAAATTAACTCGAATGACCCCTTTCATTTCACTATCCACAACCCACAATCTGTCGCATGAAATTGGGGAATCGCTTGGCCAACCATTGAGTTGCTATTGCAAGATTGTGAGGAAAGTTACGAATTCTTTGGCTGACCATTAGTGGGCATGACTTTGCGGAATTGCTTGGCCAACTATTGAAAATGTTTCACTCATGTTGACAATCTTTTTGCATCTTCGAATTGTCGTTAGAAATATATTCGTATATTGCTAAAAAACACATCATGCCCATAAAGTGAGCCAAAGTTGTTGTCAATCATTTAGCTCTTCTATTTGCCACCTACACGACCTATACACTAATTTTGGCTGTTCATTACAAGATAACAATATAGTATTCAATCATCACATTCATAACATATAACTCTATTGCCAAAGCACATTCTTTACAAACTGTCTTGCCAACCATTCTTTTATAACTTACTGAAAAAGTAAGATAATTGCAATATGGTAGCAAACTAATACATGAATGAATGTCTACCCACTAAAATTTCACATGCACCACTTTACATATAACCATTATGAACATTATCATCATGGATTAACTCAATTGATAAAACGTATTGTCTTCTAGCAAGATGTGAGAAGATTATTTGAGATGGTCAAATGACTATAATAATTGGCCATTCTAAGTTGGTATGCAAATCAAAAAGATTGTCAATACAAGTAACTAGCGGCAAGAATGAAAAGGATTATCACTATATGTGATGAAGAACATAACTATGAACAGTTGATTGGCAAATAAATAGGTTGTAAGTGATCTTGACTATTTGGTTGGCGAGATCAAAAGGTTGCCAATGATCATAACCGTGAATAGGTTACGAGACTAACAAAAAATATTGTCATTACAAGTCAACTTGCCGTAGAGATGAAAATCATTCTGAAGTCATGTGACCATGAACGTGACCATAACAATTGGTGAAAAAGATAGAAAATGACGTCTGTGTGAGCGTGACTAGTTGGTTGGGAAGATAAAATAATGTTGCTAGTGCACGTAACTAGTTGGTGGGAAAGATCAAAAATGTCGCCGGTGAGCGCGATGAGTTGGTGGGGAAGATCAAAAAGGTTGCCAAAGCGTAAGGAGGTGATTGGGACAAATATATAGAATCATCATTACAAGTCAACTAGCCGCAGAAACAAACCATGAACACCATGACCAATTGGTCAATTAGATAAAAAAGATCGCTAGTGAGCGTGCCACCAAGAGTTCATCCTGCAAATAAAGAGGTTGCTAAACATTGCTAAAAATTATCACCCTTTTCTTGTTGGTAAACATTATCAATCCTTTATATATCAACCAACCAACTATAAGTTCTAACAACTATATCTAAATCAACCCCTAACCCACATGGATATATTAGCCAAAAATATTTTTTATGAGAAAAGTGTTAGATTAAAATGAAGGCAAAGTCTTCAATTCTACAAACTTGTAATAGACTTGTTGTGGACCAATATTGTATTATGAGGCCGCATAGATTGCAAATTCATAATATATTAGTCATCTAAACCAAGTACAACTATTCATAGGCACGACCACTTTCAACCTTTTTTTTGTGACCAACAGCCACACCCATTCACCTTCAACCTTTTTTCTTTATATGACCAACTGTTCATAGGCACAACCACTTTCAAGTGTTTATTATTTTTTTATTTTTTGTTTGACCATAGCCATGGTCTCTTTCAACCTTCTATATTGACCGACCAAGAGCCATAGTCACCTTCAACCTTTTTTCTTTGTGCGACCAACTGTTTGTAGGCCGACCAACTATTCAGTAGGCCGACCAACTGTTCAGTAGGCCGACCAACTGTTCAGTAGGCCGACCAACTGTTCAGTAGGCCGACCAACTGTTCAGTAGGCCGACCAACTGATCATAGGCACAACTACTTTTAACCTTCTTCTTTTTTTGTTCAACGAGAGCTACGGTCACTTTCAACCTTCTTTTTTGTCCGACCAACAACCACGTCACTTTTAACCTTTTTTCTTTGCCCGACCAACGATAATGTTTATGTTCACAGTCAATGTCAACGTTTTTAAAATTGCCCTACCAACTAATGATCGTCATATTCTCGGTTACAATCACTAACAATCTTTTAGTTTTTGAAGCCAATTATACTTTTCCTCATAAACTTCTTGTTTTCTACCGCCAACTCAATCTAGCCAATTATATAAGCCTTTTATATCTGACAATCTTCTTACATCTTCCTAAATATGGCACGTTGATAAACTCAGCTTAGCAATGTTGTTAATCATCCAGCTCCATACAACCTATGAACTCCCTCCATCTCAAAAAAATACCATGATTTGATTCAAACACATGTCTCAGAAAAATACCAAGATTTGATACTAATGCCCCAGAGTATTGATCCCTTCAAAACAACTCCAAAATATAAATTTCTTGATCCTCGAGGACTCAAAATCATCAAAAGAGACTCATAATGGGAAAAAAAGTGAATTTTACATGCTAAAACCAATATCATGGTCATGTGACATGTATAAGAGATATTAGCTAATAATACATATACATGCATGTCATATACTAGTGTATCTCCACTTGGAAACAAATATCACTCACATTCCATGTTACTACCTTCAAGTTTTACTATCTACAAGAAAACCAAATCTCCAACTATATATATATAGAGTTTGATAAAGAATATAAAACTTTTGAATGATTGCAGTACACTTTCACATGCACCCCATCCAACTTAAAGAACTTGTTCATTCACCCATTTTTCCATAGTGAGACCTTCTAAACGACCTAAGTTCCACCAAGCTATATCAAACAATTAATCCGTAATGGTTTGATGATTACTCATTTGGCATCGTTCTCAACTCCCCCCAAGACGTTCATACCTACAAAAACACCGAGGTTTAGAGGCCCCTATCGTAGTTAAAGATACAATACAAAAAGAAAAAGATCGAGATTGTCCAAACGAGCATGAAATTCTACACGTCCTTGTAGAATATTCCATTCAACTTAGGGCCAGTTTATACCTGGGGCCGGATTAGGGGTCGGCCTGAATTCTTCAAATTTTACCCAATAGGATGGCTCGATTCTTTCAAATCGGGGCCAAGGCTTTATACTAGGGCCCAACCGGAACATCAAATTATCCTATGTCGCATCCTATGTGGCATTATTTTGGCGCCAATATGTTGGGGTCTTAGTGATGCAATTGGGACAAGGTTTACCCTGGCCTGAACTCCCCAACTTGGGCCTGAACTTTGACCGTTGAATCCGGCCCCTTCTCCGGCCGGCCCCAACATGTGTATAAAGTAAGCCTTACACAATGCGTCCCAACACCATCCTTGTGATACAAAAGGCATGAATTCTACCGAGCAAAAGTGACCAATCACTCGGTACGGTGGAATTGGTCATTTAGCTTAGTGGACGGTCTTCTCTCCTTTTTTTACTCAACTTGGGGGCGTGCCACAAAATGACCGAATGGGGATGGTATTAGTCATTAACATTGATCTAATGATAAATCCATAGGCTTCTTGAATTCTGCCAACAGAAACAGGGGATGGGCGTTCGGTTAGGCGCTTATCATGTCCCATTGCGAGGGGCAAACAAAAACAAGCTGGGAAAAATCATGAATGATCCCGGGGATAGTACCGGGGACGGTAAAGGACTCTCCACTTATAACGTAACAACATCATTCCCATTGTCATTTTTCCGAGCATTCAATGGCTCACACAAGTGTCTTGAAAATGGTGGAAAAAAATCCGATAGCGAGCCATTTGATGTTGTTCCTTGCGCTAGATTTATAAAATAAATTTTTCGGGAAACATGTTCCTTTTATTGTTGTTGACATGCCCGCATGATCACGGAGGTATTGAAACCCCAAAATAGTAATCAAATAGCTACAGTGCACACTTTTTGTTAAAAATAACCAATAAATATATTAATTTATTGCATGATAGTGCACACATCAAATGCAAAAAGAACGTGTATGTTCAACCAAAAGTGCTCTTTTTCTAGTTGTTTACTCTCTATCATTGATTGTTCGTAAGCTCGTAGGTTCTATGTGTTGGGTACACTTCTTTTTTTTTTCTTTTTTTTTTCTTTTTTTTTTATATATATATATGCCATTTGTAATGATATTGTCTTTGGGCCTCCAACATATTAGAGATTCAATGAGTTGTGCAAGAAAAACCTTAAAAATGAACTTGAAATTGTGGTGAATGTGTCTATTGGGTAATTGCACGCTATAGTAGTACTTAAACGTAATAAAATATTAAGTCTTTGAGTGTTTCATGGGTATTGAGTTCCTTATCATGCATTGTGTAATATATGTAGTGAAGAGTGATCCATAACTACCATCTTCATTTCAGTTGTTTGTTACTACAAAGAATTTTTTTTGACTAAGGGACACTTGCAGGTGTGGTTAAGTTGATCATAGGACTTAAGGAGGGCAAAATCCTCTCAAATGATTGGTGGATTATAAGAGAAGGACCACTCACATAAAAGGAGTTCTTTCTCATTGAGCCCCATGGTCAGCTCGACTGTCCATGTAAAGCGTTCTTAAGATTAGTGGGGATTGACTAAGAGAATCCTGTGTGACCTCACACCCCCCTTGTTCTTATAAATTTTTCATAAAAGGCAATTGGATAGATGTCGTCTAAGGATCAACTCTGATTTGTTGAAATTGGTGCCTTCGAATTACCATGAAAAAAAAATCTTGCCATGTTTGTATTTGAAGGCTTATAGAAGAAGAAGAAGAAGAAGAAGAAGAAGAAGAAGAAGAAGAAGAAGAAGAAGAAGAAGAAGAAGAAGAAGAAGAAGAAGAAGAAGAAGAAGAAGAAGAAGAAGAAGAAGAAGAAGAAGAAGAAGAAGAAGAAGAAGAAGAAGAAGAAGAAGAAGAAGAAGAAGAAGAAGAAGAAGAAGAAGAAGAAGAAGAAGAAGAAGAAGAAGAAGAAGAAGAAGAAGAAGAAGAAGAAGAAGAAGAAGAAGAAGAAGAAGAAGAAGAAGAAGAAGAAGAAGAAGAAGAAGAAGAAGAAGAAGAAGAAGAAGAAGAAGAAGAAGAAGAAGAAGAAGAAGAAGAAGAAGAAGAAAAAAAAAAAAAAAAAAAATAATCAATTGAAGTTTTGTATATTGTACATGACTCTTGATTGATTTTGCAAATACTTATTTTTAGTTTCTAAAACATTATATATGTAGTTGCCACAACTCTTTAAAGTTTTCTATCAATTACAAAATGGTTGATTAGGCACTCGTGGATTAGTAAGCGTCCAAACCCGAAAACATTCATGTAGGGAATACGGAAGATAAATTTTTAAGCAATTAACATCTAATGTAAGAATGCAATGGGAAGCAATGGGGTCATGTGTGGTGCAAAAGTAATTTGAGTCTTATGTCATTGTCATGTAAGGGTGGCAACAATCTTGTATGTGGGTTGCAAGTCGTATTGTGGTGAAGATGAAGAGATGATTGACAACATGGCTTCATAGACTTGAAGGGCGTGTTTATATGTAGCAAGATGTAAAAAGATTGTACAACAGTGGTCAAGTAATTGTACCACTGAGTAGCGGTTACATGTTTAAAGTAAACATTATAAAAAAAAATGGTATACTATCTTTGATGGTTGGCGGACAAAGAAAAAGCTTTTTAGTATAAAAGTTACATTCAATGGTTGGGAAGCCATTTTCTTGTGAGTCATGAATGGTGGGAGTGAATGGATAGTTTTCAAATTTAGAACTTAGTGAGAATTGAGACTTTTGATGTCCAATATATAATTTTTGTTGAGGATATATGAACATTCTAGTTGTAATACAAATGGTTACTATCAGGTTATCACAATGTGGTGCATGTTGTTCTTAAGGAGGTAAAAAATGCTTTTGATGTGTCTTAGTTGTTACGAAGTGGTATTTTTTAGAACATGAATAGATTGTAATGGACAATGGAACATGCTAACGAGATGGTTGAATATGCTTTTTGACTATAGGATTGTAGGTCATGCATACTGGTTTAGTAATAGATTGTTATCTTGTATATGGGTTGGAGATTGTGTAAAAGCAACTAATGAGCTAGATGATTGATAACATTGCTTGATTTTTGATGAATGTGACAAGATTTTTGCAAGATGTAAGAAGATTGTTTGAGATGCTCAAATAATTATAATATTTGGCCATTCTAAGTTGGTGGTAAAAAACAAAAAGATTGTCAATACAAGTAACTAGCCACAAGAATGAAAAAGATTATCATCGAATAGAGACCAAGAACATAACCATGAAGATAACTAAAAAGGTTGCGAAAAGTTGGCCGAGCAAATAAAAAGGTTGCTCATGACCATGATTGTGATCACTACCCTGAATAGTTGCCCGAACTAATAAAAAATATTGTCATTAGAAGTCAACTCGCCGTAGAAGTAAGTAATGTTGTTAGTGATCTTGACCATGAATGCGACAATAAAGAGTTGGTGGGGAAGACACAAAATATTGCTAGTGAGTGTCACTAGTTAGTGGGAAAGATTAAAAAGATCCAGAGCGCGAACAATTAGTTGGGCAAATATGAAAGGTTGCCAATGATCATGACCGTAAACAATTGGTCAAAATAATGAAAAAATTGTTATTACAAGTCAACCAACAAAAAGAAATTAAGAACATTTTTTAGTGCTTCAACGTGACGATGAACAACTGGTAGGCGAAGATTAAAAAATTGCGAGAAGGTGATATAAACAATTGGTGAAGGGGACTTATTAATCTCAAGATGACATGATGTCATGTCAAGATGTTCACTTGGTTGGGTAGTGAACATGATATAAACAGTTGGTCAAGCAATGAATTTGATATGAACAATTGGTCGGGCAATGAACATGATATGAATAGTCGGTCGGGGCAATGAACATCGCATGAACGGTTGGTCGGGGAAGATTAAAAAGTCGCCACTTAGCATGACATGAACAGTTGGTTAGGAAGATAAATAGGTTGCCAGTGTGGGCAAATAAAAAGGTTGTCGATGAGTGAACAAATATATTTGGGTAAATATTAATACTGTTAGTAATACCAACAAACCAATGGCAATCTAAACGTCACCGACAAGAAAGTTATTTGTTGTCATCTCAAAAACACCCTTGTAAGAAAAGAAAAAATATATCAAAAAAAGTTCTTGGCTCAAACATTAACCCTACAATGGTGAAAACCAGAGAGATTTTTACTCACATTTAATAGTCTCAAACAAGATCTTCCACACTCAAATTCATGCCATGTTTTTGAAACATTTTCTATTAGGCTAAGCTTACTACTACCAAAACTTGAATTTCTCTACAGTTCAACCCAAAAGATGAAGTCAAAATCCAAGTGTGGATGATTGAGATATGGCTCCTCTAAAACCATGTGTTTTTCTAGTTATTCTCTGTAAAAACACCATTGTAAATCCAACACCACAAGTATTTGGATCAAAAGCTTCCAACTAGAAGTTTGTTGGATTCTATCTAAAGATCATAAAAATGTACAAAGATCCCCAATAATCTATTTTGATTTCACATAAATTGCTTGCAATGGTTAAACATGCCTAATGTTTGAAAACTAAAATAAATAGAAGTTGCCTTCTTTAAAGTGCATGCCATCAGTTTGTTTTATATTACATACCACACATTCTAGACTTGTTTTTGAATTTAATCCAAGTGATTTTGTCAAAAACAAAGTCCAGAGGAAGAAATTATGACTCTCCAAAGTTTTAAGCTCTTCATCCAAAATTTCAATTTTTGATATCAAGTATGTATAGGGGTTCAAGCTTCACGACTCTAAGTTTAATTCAAATAATCAATGATAAATTGCCCACAAGATTGTTTGGTTGAGATAAAAGTATTTCGCTTTCAGTTTCACTAAATACATTCCAAATACATGGCTACTTTTTACTATGAAATAAATGAAGGGCATCTAAGAGTTAAAAGCATATCTACCTACACATGAGATAGCTAACTTTGAAGATGTATAGAAACTATAAAAAATTCAAAAACGTTCATTTCTAGGCCCCTAATGCAAAGGCCATGCTCATTGCATTTCTTCAACCCTCTATTTTCTTGTGTTTTTGGAAATTTGTGGCCATCGAGGTAAAGACATTATGAACAGACACTATATTCACGCCAATCCTTGATTTTGAGGATTGGAGTTCGTATCTATCTATCTATCTATTTTTTTTTTTTTGGAAACTTAAAACCTCAAAAGTGTATTTTACTACCTCTGTGCATTTTTAGGGGTGTAAACCAAACTTTCTTACTTTTTAATATTTACAACTGTAAGATCTTGTACTAAAAAACCTATTTATACACACTTTTCCCAAGTTGATGATAGAATGAGACTCATTTGCAAGATCATAACATCCACAATTTGGGGCATTGCTCAGAATGCATTACTCCATGGTGCAAAGGGTGACTTGAAAATTGTTACCCCATACATTTTGATCATGTTTTTGTTCACATAAATAATAAAGTTGGGTATGGGCATGCAAAACTTAGAGATTTGTTACACTTTTTTGACCTTCCTCTAGATTAGTTTTTAAAGGAAGGTACTAAAACAACAATATAGTAAAACATCCATTAGGATATTATTATTTTTCAATTCAGATAATAATTGAATGCTGACTGGGTATCTTCATGAGTTGGTGAACTTTAGGGAAAAAAGTTCAAAAGTTCTAGAATCTCAAGTTTAAAACATTGAAAGAGACGAATAAAAAATGTTTAGAAAATTTTAAGATTGTTTTTCTAACTACACTTGTAGAATCGGTAAAGGTTTCAACATGGGTCATTTGGGGATTTAAATAGTAAGTTGGCTATATACATATATATGTTTTTTCAAATAAATCATAAAAAATCTAAAACTCAAAACAACCAAAAACCCTCAATTTTGCCCCTTTTTTATGCAAGATGAAGAATTTTGAATTTTGACAGTTGGAGAAAAAAAGATAAGGTTGAAAGTGGTCGTGCCTGTGAACATGGTCGTCTTACAGTTGGTTGAAAGTGAATAGTTGGTCGCACAAAGAAAAACAATTAAAGGTCATTGTTGGTCGGTCATGAAAGAAGCTTGAGCGAGACCGTGGTTGTGGTCAAAAAATAGAATAAAAAATAAATTTAAAGTGATTGTGCCTATGAACAGTTGGTTGCACAAAGAAAAAATGTTGAAGATGACTTTGTGTGGTTGTTGGTCAACATCCATTTTTTAGTTACAAGCAAAGTTTTTCAGAAGCTTCCTAAACAAAACAACCAAAAACCTTCAAAACTACCCCTTTTTTATGCAAGATGAAGAATTTTGAATTTTGACAATTTTTTGAATATGTAACCATAGGATCTAGTACCTAACTTGTACATGTACATGTATGATGAATCTTAGATTCAACTTCATTTGTGAGATCGTAACCTTCAAAGTTGAAAAAAAAAAAAAAAAAAAAAAAAAAAAAAAAAAATCTATATTGTAAAATGGCAAAGTAATGATTTGGGGGCCAAAATTACCATTTTCGGTAATTTTTTTGGTATGAGGCTCTTTACATTCTTATTCTAAGGTAAGCTAGGAACATGTCTATGCAATTTTTATCTCATACAACCTATAAAACCTATAGAAATGCTTGATTATGCACATGAAGGTATACCGAAATTCAAATACAAAGGCCCGTTTTCAAGAATCGAAAAGGCAAGTAAGAAATTATTGGATTAAAAATCCAAATGGCGAAATCATGACTTATTACATTTTCTACATGCTCTAAAAAAAACTTGCAAAAATGTAAAATCTCGATTTATGGTGAATTTTTAAAGTTTATGAGTTTATATCAATTTTGGGCGGATTTTAAGAATAAATGAGCCTATACTTTGGGCAATTTTGGGCATAATTTGAATAGTATTTCCAAACTTTGACTACAAATATCTCTTATAGTATAAGGAATTTTGAAGCATGAGATGATTTTCCAAAAGGTATGGAAAAATTCTACAACATGCAAAAGGTTCCAACTTCATGGTATCTAAAAATGGTATATCTCAGGTTGCCCAAATCAGATCGAATCGATTTGAGCCTCACCCACCTTTAGGAGTTAAAGCGCCCTTTTTCAGCTCATAACCTAAGAATTTCCCTAAGAGACGTGAAAATTGGACTTTTGCCTTGCAAATTTTACCACGTATTCTATTATATCCTTGTATATATTATCCCACTCACATCAAATCAAAACCCAAAAAACTAAAATTTGACCCTTTACCAAGGTTGCGGAAAACTTCAAAAACCTATTTTGGGTGTTAAGGAGATTTAAGGGCTGATGCAAAATGTCTTTGTGAGCATCCACTACCAAAGTTGGCAAGACGAAAAATCCTACTTCCTAAACAAAAAAATTATCCACCTAGTACCAAGGGGAGCATGATTAACTTGCATGTTTTTTAAAGGCTAGTATTCTTTTCTTATCCATAAATGGAAATGTTCTAATCCATCAATGCCCCAAAGGAGTTGAAGCCTTCACATGATTTTGTAGAAAGGGTTGCAATTTAGCCTCGCAAAAAGAGAAAGTATTCTAGTCCTATTTGAGGTCGGAGTGGATAGAGTGTCTATTTGACCTATCCTTGGATGTGTGCCGAAGGTCATAACACCAATAGTGTAACTATTATTAATCCTTGGAATAAACACTTTGCTAGTTTCTAGCTAGCCACTAGTGCCTCAAAGCATTCTAACCAACTAGCTAAAAAACTTGGCTATATGTAACAAGGGACGGGGAGGTTGCTAAATGTAGAACCCCTTTGAATCCACACCCTTTCCAACGACTAAATGATCCTGCTATATTCCACCTTTTATGACATCTTGACAAAAATTCAAAAATATTCAAAATCCAAAAGTTTAATAGATTGAGGTTTTTTTGGGGGATAAAATTTCTAAAATTATGTTAATTTGAAGTAAATACGAGTTTGTATGAGAGTTGGATGGGTAGGAGGCTTAAGGCAGGTCTTGAGCCTCTTTTTGGTGGGTCTCGAGCCCTCTTTGGTGGGTCTTGAGCCTCTATTTGACTCGTCTCGAGCCTCTCTTTTGAGCCCTCCCAAAGGAGGCAGATTAAATAGCCACTCTATTTCAAAAGAAAAATGACCTTTGTCTCACTCCCTTTAGCCAGTCTTATCCATTTGACCAGTTCATTGGAAATGCCCTTAGAGATACCCAACGTGATATTCCCAAATAGCTTTGAGGCACCTATACAACGAGGTTCAACAACCTCTCATCATACTTGAATAAACCAAGCTAGTAAGCAACACACCGTGACAAACAACAAAACCCACAACCTCCTAGTTGAAGACCACAAGCCTAACCACCAAGCCAAAGATTCTCCAACCTATTTGAACCTTACACATATAAAATAAAATTAAAGTGTAATTTTTAAAATTTCAACTCAATCACAACATGACCTTTTCACCACTCAAAACGGTGAAACTTGTAGAAACAATTCAAGGTGAACCCAACGGCAATAAAGACTCTTAACGTCAAATACCTTTATCAACCGGATTAACACAAAAAAGGATGATGACAATTATTAAGAACGAATGTAGTAGGAACACCATTCTTTATTTCTTTTCTTTTTCAGTTAACAGAAGCCACAAACTATGTTACTGATTGAAAGAGGACAAAAAACCAGGAAATGATAGAAAAAGGGAGGGAACCAAGTTGAGTGGTCTGGATAGCCAGTGTTGAAAATTTCCCGGGGTTTCTTGTGGTGGCCTTGATCCATTGCCACTTATTTTTGTGCCAGGTAGACCATTGATCCTTTTTTTCTCGAAAGCAGTTGTTGATAAAAACTATATGCCCCCAACAGACAAAAAAATAAATTAAACTAAAAATAAAAAATGGGAAGTAGCTGTTGGGCCCTCCGACATTTTCCTATTTTTGCATAATAATATCTCCTCTCATGTGGGTTTAATTGTTTATACAGACACCACCACCACTTCTTTGGATGAATATTCATTAGATGATTCAATCCATTTCACCAACCACCTTTGGTTTTGATCGCACAAGTACATAAGAGCTGGCTATAACACTCCTCACTTGCATTGGTAAAACATGTCCCATGTTTGAGAATTCCAAAACCAGGAGCTCCATTCACTAAAATGCATGCCATTGATTCATGTTGTACTGTATGGGCTTGTAGTTTTTATCACACAAACTAGGCTTCATTTGGGACCAAAGCTAAGTGATTTCATCTGAATCGGGCTTTGTATGTAGAAGCTATGGTTCTTCAAAGTTGTTGCTTGTTATCCTTTGTGTTGATTTTTGAGACATGGCGTCTTTCTGGGTTAAGTTGACTTCGAAAGTTTGATTTGCATCTCAAGTGATTTGGAAATTGAAGAGGGACCTAGAATTGGTGTAAATAGAGTGTTTGTTTTGTCCCTGGTTCTGTACGTTATGATTGGTTGTAGATAAGAATGAAGAGGGTATTGCAATCTTATCAGGGAGTGAGTTGTTTCCTGTTTACAAATGGTTTCCTCTAGCCTTTTTTGTGCATTGTCATAAGGTAGCTTGCGGTAGGTGAGCTAATGGCGAGGAAATTTCATCATCCTCAACGGCTTGCTCGTTGAAAGTGAAAATATTTCTTGGTACATTTCTTGTTTATGACAAGTCATTGATTATGATTGAACGAATTTGGGTGAAAGAGGTGGGAGTCTTAGTGAGCAATTAGCTTATAGGTTTGTTGTATTCTACTTACATGGTCTTGATGATGATGTTTGTGTATTTTTTTTACTATTTCTTTTATTGTGAGAATTGGTGGTGTACAAGTTGCGTTCACTAAAGGACATGGTCTTCTTTGGCCAAGGAAACAGACCCCTAGTTATAGAATATGTTGAATTGTAAGGGTCTCCCTCGCTTGGTTCTTTCATACCATATTTGTACTCCTATTTGCATGTTCTCAAAGAGTTTACACTTCTTCAGTTTATCTTAGAAGGAAGTTTTTGATAATGTGAGAATGTAAACAAGATTTTTGTTGATGGTAATTCAAAAATGTCAACAAGTATGTCTTGTAGTAAATTTGTGTTGAGAAGGTATATACTATAATACCCCTACTTGCTTGTAGAGGAGTAAAGACCTTATTGTTATTATTGATGAATCAAAGTAATAGTGATGAGTAATAATATGTTTGCATGACTTGTAGTGATGATGAACATTCTCATGTAAATAATATTGCATGTAATTAGACAAATTACTCCGGTGGAGACTTGAGAAAAACCACGTTTACTTTCTAAGTTTACATGGCCAAATTCTCCAAATGTTACTTCAGTGCGATGTTCAACGTACAACTGAACAACGAATTTTTAATTAATTGGTATATTTAGCACAATATATAACATATGTTAGAAAGCCAATGTAGCACATATACTATTGATTGAATTGGCATACATGTTATTTATTATATTAGATAGGAGTTTAAGACCTACAAGGTAATCGGCATTATTAAGAGTAATTTTTAGCTTGAAAATATCTTTTGAATGAAATGATGTTTTCTTAAGTATTAAAGATTTAAAAGAAACCTATAATGATGGAAAATAGTTATCATAAGTAGTCAAGAAACAATCATGTATCTTGTAAGTAGTTGAATGTTCAAAGGCTAGGAAACAAATAAGTACTTGAATCAAACTAATTTTTTGGACCAAATCACACATGTAAATTAATTGCCAAAAGGACACTAATTATGAGAGATAAAAAATTCATATTTAATTAATCTATTTGTAAAATCCAATTCAATTAAGAGCACGATTAGACTTGGTGAACAAATAGATTTGTCATTATATATACAATAAGGGTCTCTACTTTAGTCACCCAACTATTAACCCCTAAACGTCCCTAGTGTCGAAAAACGACATTTTGGATGAAGGGCAGAAACTTTGAAGAGCCATAACTTCTTCATCCAAACTCCGTTTTTGACGAAATTACTTGGGTTGGGTCACAAATCAAGTCTAGTTTATGTGATAAAAATTTCATACTTATAAAATAAAGTATGAATAAATGGCATGGATTTTAGTGAAGGCAGCTTTTGTTTTTGGATTTTCAAACATTTGGCATGTTTTACCATTGCAAGCCAATTATGTGAAATCTAAAATAGTTTTTCATGAATTTTTTTTTCATAGATTTGATATTTAGATGCATCCCAACAACTTTGTAGTTGGAAGTTTTTTGATCTAAATAACTTTGGTATTGGCTTTGCAATAATGTTTCTACGATGAAAAAAGTGAAAAAATGGATGATTTTTGAAGAGCTAGATCTCTTTCATCCACTGTTAGATTTTGACTTTATTTTAGGGATGGATTCCAATTATAGTCTATTTTTAGTGGTAGAAATCTTGATCCAATCGAGGATATATTGAAGAGAAGGCATGGATTTGAGTGCGAGGGGTCTAGTTTTGAACTATTTTTCCTTTGTAAAATGTTTGGCAGTTTTCAAGACTACAAGGCTACTATTTGAGCCAAGATTTTTTTTTGATGAATTTTTTTGGTACAAGAGTGTCTTTAAGATGAAGATGAACAACTTTCTAGTTGCTGATTTTTTGATTGCAAATTTCATGTTGGTAGTATTTTCACTTTAAAGTGGAAATGATGGTATTTTGTAGCCTGTTTTGCGCACTAATATGTTATGATCTTGCAATCTATGAGGTCCCATGAGTCAATTTTTGGTCCACATGATCTACTACAAGTCTATTACAAGTTTGTACGGTTGAGATCTGAATAGCTTATCTTTATTTTCATCTATATCACTTTTTTTGAAAATGAGTTTTTGGCTAAAAATACCCCAAGGACGTTTAGGGGTTAAACAACCTTGGCTGAATGTACCTCCTAGGTACAACCCAGGTATCACACTCTAGGTCTCTTGCAGATTTTGAAAAGCACATCGTAAACAATAGGGAAGGAACTTATTAGATTGTAAATCAAACAACTTTAAAATCTTCTACCTCATATTGTAACCTATAATTTTTTGCAAGATTTACTTGACAATACAGGAATGATGCAATACTTTTAGATGTCATCAAGTGATTTTGACTCATAATGAAAATTACATGCTTTGTGGGTAATGAGTTTTCCAAGTAACGCAACGACCTTGACCGTGATTATTGAATATACATACAAAAAATACACGTATCATACATTGTACTCAATTTAGATCTACATTTGTTCATGTAGAAACTCACAAGTATAGACAAATGACCACGACAAACTACAGTACTATAAAGCGTCCATAATTGGTTCAGAATTATATAACCACAATAGGTATACAACAATACAAATAATTGTATTTAATACATATATTCCAATTACTCCAACTTCATTTTTAGTCATCATAGATACATTGAAAACCATAATAATGCAAATTGCAACAAGCAACATAATCTCCACATTTTAACAATTTCCTTTTGTTTGCTCTTATTCTTCTCATTCATCTAATTATTATCATAACTATTTGAAACTTTCTTGTAGATACACAAGTGCAAACTCCTCCTCGGTTAGCAAATTCATCTAACCCCTTTGTTTGTTTTCCTCCAACAAAAAGTTCTCAACAAAAATACAACACAACACTTCAACTAATCTAAGTTGGTATAAAATCCAATTCACCTCGACATCACCCATTTTCTCATGATCATTTAAAATACTCACATAAACTATAAATCATGTATATTACAACACTTTGTCAAGTTCATACAAGTTCATGTATAAAAAACAAGAACAACTACTATGTTACCAACTCTAGTTGCTATCATTCATACCCCCTTATAAATAAAATAACTATGTAGAGTGCAACAATCAATCTAAAGCGTGCAGTGAAAGTAACAAAAAACCTCTACTTACTTGAACATCATCATTCCATTCACATTCCTCTCCATGCACTTCCAGAAAGCCACCAATACAATGTCACACATTCCATATAAAGCTACATATGTTAAGACCTCAAATCCACTTCCTCCCATCCCACATTTTTCTCAAAAATCCCCTCAACAAACTATCTTATCCTTGCATGTTATTGAGGAAAAATTCCATATAACTATGTCACATTCTTTTCTTCGTAAGGACCCTACAAACAAGGAAATCTACTACCAAATGTTAAGTCTAAAATTAAATGCACCAACATATTAACCACACCATGTTTTTTCAAGCAAGAATAGACAATAACGAAATAAGTTCTATGTCGAATACATTGTCCTAATTAGTGTCATTCTTCATTCCTCTCACATACTTTTACATAAAATCCAAATTTCAACACAAAAAAATAGTGCACATTACTAGCACTGTGAATGCAATAGAACACTCCAATCAAATTAAGTCACACATGTCAAAACTCTTTCACACACTGCTCTCAAGCACCCCTTAACAACCAATATGATTCACACACTTCAAGGGAAATTCACATGCAACTATGAGCACCCCTACAAAACAAAGGTATGAATGAAAGCAAGCAATAGTGTGCACACAACCAATCTAATCCACACACTTTCCAATGCAAATAATTCACATTTTTGAGCACCCTTAGAAACCAATCCAATCCACACATGTTACCAATGACAACGCTTAAGAGCTTTCAATGCCCACCTTGATTTCTCTTAAGCAATAGAGGTAGAGGTAGGGAGGGTTTTAATGAGCCCCAAAAGGGAATTTAACGTAGGAGGTGGGATTAATAAGACGCCACTAAGTAACCATAAAAGAGTGATCCCCATTGAATTCCTGGAATGGAGAATTGCATGGGAGTTATGATGAGAAGGAAAGAGGGGCAGGGCATTTACATGAAAATCAATGGGGGTGGCGGATGATAATTAAAAAATGACATTAATTGGGCAGGGGAGAAAAAAAAGATAATTAGAAAAATTGGGTTGTATGGGGGCAAGGGCAGAGAAGAATATTAATGACCCACTAGAGCCAGAGCAGGCACAGCAGCAGAGTAGCAGGGTAGCTGTCCCCATGACCGATCTGGCGGGTAATACAAAATCCACGGTATCCTCAGCCAAGGGCAAAACACGCGCCAGATGGTTGACCGTACCCGCTCGAATCCACAGCACTGGTAGATTTGGGAATTCCCCGCCACCTTGATGGCGGGACAGGGCGGAGGCCGGCCCCCGCGATCTGACAACGGGCCGAAGCTTTGGCGGGTGTTCCCTGAGCACGGATGGATGAAACTGTTGAGGGAGCACACCGATTCTCATTCATTGCTAATTCCGGCAGTTGAAAGGCGAAACTCCTGGAGCGTCTCTCTGGCCTCGGCGCTCTTCAGCGCACAGCTTCATCCCTTGTCTGTGCATCTGAAGAGACGAGCGAGCAATGACTCTGTTCTGTGACCCCTACATGTCTCGTTGCCTCTATTCTATCTTTTCTCCTCTATTTCTACACTTGTTTTGTGCATACATTCGCGGGTTTTCCTTCTCTGCATTGCTGCTTCTCCTTCCACACCTTGTGTCTGAGCTTCTGGAGCTTCCTCAGCTAGAGCTTTTCAACAAGCAAGCCAAGCCCCCATCTTCTGAAGTACTACACAATTGTACAGTGAACGCTATGGTGAGCGTGTCTGCATGAAGTGGAGGAGTGGTCTTCGGAGGTCGGTCCTCCAAGTGGATCATGGCGCCCAGTTTCGTCGTCGAGAGTCTGTACTGCGCTGAGGAAGTGAGTGATACCACCTGGGATGACGAGGAGGAGCAACAACCCCAGCAGCACCAGTTGCAGGTGCAGCAGCCGGCGGTCGTTTTTCTGGATTTCCCCGTGGAGGACGAAGAGGCCATATCCACGCTGCTAGCGAAGGAGGGTCAGTACATGCCGGAGCCTGATTACACTTCCCGATACTTCGGCCGGGAGCTCGATGGGGAAGCTCGACTCGAGTGCGTGCGGTGGATTCAGAAGGTGAACCTTGCGTACTTACGAATCGGACGCTCGCTCGCCGATCTTTGCTAAGAATCGAAGGAATTCAAGAATTCCGTTCTAACATTGTGACACTCCCCGTCTCGCAGGTTCAATCTTTCTACAATTACGGTCCTTTGACTGTCTCCTTGGCTGTAAATTACATGGATCGCTTCCTGTCGCGTCATCACCTTCCTGTAAGAGACTCCTCTGATCATTTCCGCTACTTTTTCAGTCGGTTTCCCGATTCTCTTTCTTATTGATCTTGTTCGCTTGCAGCACGGGAAGGACTGGATGCTTCAGCTCTTGTCGGTCGCCTGCATCTCTCTCGCTGCGAAGATGGAAGAGTCTGAAGTGCCGATTCTCCTCGACCTTCAGGTAGCGCGCACGCTGCCCTTCTTTTCATCTCTCCCTCACAGGTGTCTTTCTTAAGAGATTCGCCGTCTGAGCTTTTCGTTCTCTTCACAGGTAGAACAGGTGGAGCACGTTTTCGAAGCGCATACTATCCAACGTATGGAGCTTCTGGTATTGTCCACGTTAGAATGGCGTATGAGCGCCGTGACGCCATTCTCTTACATTGACTATTTCTTCCACAAGCTCGGCATCAGCAACGCGCTTCTGCGAGCTCTCCTCTCTCGAGTTAGCGAGATCGTTTTGAAAGCCGTCCACGGTACGAACCTCACCCCCGAACTCACCTCATTTCCTCTCTCAACCCCAAATTTAGGTTTCTGATCAGGCATCTCCCCACTCCGCAGATACGACATTCCTCCCGTATCTACCATCAGTAGTTGCGGCCTCAGCAATCATCTGCTCCCTGGAAGAAGTGACTGCGCTTCAATTCGGAGACTTGCTGCGAATCTTTGCGAGTCTCACCGTAGATGTGGTGAGTGCCCACCCGCCTCGACCGATCCTTCCTTCACATGTCTAGATCGATCCATATTCTGATTGTCGGATGCTTGGGGTGTGCAGGTTAGTGTGAAGGACTGTTACCAGGATATGCAAGAGCTAGTGATGATGTCGGATCCGTTCAGTCGGCGAGTGGCGTTGAAGCGGAAAGCATTGGAACCCCAGAGCCCAGTGGGAGTACTCGAGGCGGCAGCATTGAGCAGCGCCAGTGAAAGTACGTTAGGAGGAGGCGGATTCTCGTCTCGCGAGTCCAGCCCGGGAGTGGAGCAGATGCTGATGTTGCAGCAGAACTCCATGCTCCAGAGCAAGCGACGGAAGTTGTTAGCCGATGAAATAGAGCAGAGCACCACCACATGGCTGCAGCATACTTACCTATAGCATCATTACGACAACGAAGCAGATGTTTCCATTTCCACCCTCACTTTTTCCATACAGATTAGTCTAAACCTGCAGGCCAGCCATCCCACACCCTAATTTATAACCCACCCGATTTTGTCACCCCCTTGTACTTAGCACGACTCAGCTAGCAGGCCTGAACTAGTCTAGTATCATTCTTTTAGCAGTGTGAAGTAAAACCACATCTGTTTCTACCACCAAAACAATAATCCAAAAAAATCCGAATTTATTATCACTTCTCTTTCTCTCTTCCTTAAACCCTCATCCAAAAACAGCATTTTCAACACTCCGAACTGTTACATCCTTAAACCCTCATCCAAAACCCTTACATTGTCATTCATTCAAAACAGATCTATACCAACACTTCAATCCGATACATTCATTAAGCTTCTGACAAGAATGTGGATTGTTTGTTAAGCATCGTAAGACTGGGTCGGAGGGGGGTGAAAAAAAGAAAGGGGAGTAGATCGAAGCTCACGTAACACGATCATGGGGGTTGGTTTCCTCGCAAAAACCCTAATCAATAGAAAATAGGGTATTTTCTAAAAAAGAGAAAAGGAGTGCTACGAAAAGAGGGTGCTTTCATGAAGAGGGTAGGAGGAGAGGGGAATGGGGAATCACAGAATGCATGGCAAGCAGGCAAGTGAGATTCCCTATACTCAATGGATTCTTCCATCTGTGTACGTACAATTAGCGTAGCTGTTGTCTATTAGTATGACTGCCTCCCTCCTGCTTTCGTCTGTCTGTCAATATATACCGTATCTACTGTCGCTACTGACAGGGGTCCCTACATTCATCCCCTCCCTGAGGGTATTGATTAAGTGATATTTTTATTTCATCCAAATGGATGAGGTCTTGGGAATATGGTTTGTGATTTGATTGGAGGGTTTGTGAATGTTGATTATATTGGTTTTAGGGTATGTGATGTTTTGGTTTTTGATATGAATGGTTTGTATTTGAAGTGGTGCATGGGAAGTAATGTGTGACAAAGTGTCTTCTTGTAAGGTATGAAAAGACTGTAGATGATAATAGAAAGTTCTAAAGGGGCAACGGGGTGGTAGAGCGGTTTGTTGATAGTTGCCTCTTGGCAATTTGATTATGGGTCGTGTAGAAGTGATTGAGTTCCACACCACTGTCTTGCACGTTGGTTGCCAGTCGTGCAAGGGAGACAGGTCGTGCGGTGTGGCGTAGCGGTAGCGGCAACCGATGAGACAAGGTCGTGCGGGTGACTCTGACGTAGTGATGACGGGTGAGACGAGGTCGTGTGGATCGGTGTGACGTAGAGGTGACGGGTGAGACAAGGTCGTGCGGGTCTGTGTGTGTGATGTAATGGTGAAGGTTGTGCACGGGCGACAAATAAGGTCGTGTGACGTAATGGTGACCACGGAGACAAGGCCGTGCGATGGCAAGAGGTAAAGTGAAAATATTGTTATTAATGGAAGTAAATGGAGATTTCACCAATTTGGATCTTGGTTGGATGTAAAACATTTTGATATCCAATATGCAAGTTTGGTTGAGGGTATGTGATATTTTTAACTTCATTATGAATGGTTACTAAGTGCCTATGAAGTGATGCATATCAACTTTGGAGAAATAAAAAATTGATGAGTCATTGCCATTGTCAATGAAGAGTTGTTGGGGTAAAGAAATCATCTGACAATGAAGAGTTGGTTGGGAGAGTAAATAAGATTGTCACTACCACTGGAGAGTTTACAAGAAAAATAATAAAATTTCAATAATTATGATAATTGGTTTGGAGAATATAAACTATCTTTAATGAAAGTGAAACTTTTTAATTTGTTAGCAAGGCAATTTTTTCAACAACATGAAATACTTTTGTGAAGTTTTATTGAAGGTATCTATGAAATGGTGTATGTCAATTATAGGGAAGTGTAGAGGTTTCTATTAATGTGTTGTTAGTTGCCATGAAGACAATTTTTTGGAGAATTTGAAAAGATTATAATGGATGATATAAAATTCTAGTAAGGCAGCTTGTGAAAAATACTCTCTCCGCGGTAGGGTTGTATGTAGGTTGCGGATTGTGCAGACATAAGCGGCTGTTTCTTTGCCGTGCCTCCCGGTGTGGGGTGCAACCTTTTCTTATGCCGTGACTTACGGCCTACGGCCTCGGGCAGGGCCTTTTCTTCAGCCGTGACTTCTGGCCTAGGGTGGGGTTTCGACACCTACCCGAGAAGTGGTTGAGTGCTACATCATTGTCTTGTACGTGGTTGAAGATTGTCTCGTGGTGAATTGAATGATGACATGACTCAACTTAGTTGATGCGCATGTCGTTTTCTAGCAAGATTTGAGAAGGTTGTTACTCATGGTACTCAGACACGGTTAGTAGTTGGCCCAAAAAAAAAGAATGTTAAAAACAATGACCCATTTAAATGGTTAGCTATTGATCATGAAGATTTTTTTGTAAATATACCTACTACATATCACTAAGTTCACGATTTGTGATATATTCATGTACCAAATCAAATGACCTTAAAGCCCATATTGTACATTTTAGTCGTGGAACAAGCTCGTATGTATGATCTTGATTTATGCTTCAATTTCTATTCCATATGAATGTCTCAAAATGAACCAAGTAGGCCACCTATTTCATGAAAGTCAAGCCCACACTTAAATGAGAATAGTACTGTGAATTTGAAATATCGAGAAATGTATTACAACTCATACTCATGCACAATCTAAACTACTTTGAAAATGTGGTACAAATCCTAATTACATATTTTTTCTCCACCAACAAGTTTCAAATAATCCCCCCAAGATGCAAAGAATCCTACACTCCTCATAATTATGATAAGTGCAAATATAATCTATGCAAGACCAAATAATGACCACTCTTTTTAAATCTTATCAAGCTTCCCCCACAAAACAAATTTCTACTCCCTTACAAAAAAGAGGAAAACCCACAAATCCATGTTTTTCAAAACAATCCTAATTGAGACATTCTTCAAAAAGATTCACCTCACATCAAGTTGACATTTCACATATCTCCATCCAAAAAATATCAGTATATTTAATACATGACAAATAAATATTTATATATTTTTATACATAAACACAAGTGAAATGGGATCTAGTATATACAAATTGGCTTCTCACTAAACCGAAATAATCATACTTAAATAGGGTATTGCACGAGGGTATCCAATTCATGAGCAATTTCCCATATGAAATTAAGGTACATTAATTTCTAAAGATGGATGTCAATATGTCTTCATTTAGATATTCCCAACTGTGAGAATACCCACACTATTTGGAGTTGACATTTAATTTTGGCAAATCAATATGTAGAGTGCCAAATTAAGGGCTCGTAAGGTTACTAATATTAACCCTAATTTTTCTATGGCCTGATATTTTATTTTTTTAGTTGTTTTTGTGGGTTCTGAAATAGAAAAAAACATGTAGCAGTTATTCCCCTTAGGTAAATTAATAGTAAAAAGGACCCTGAAAATGCTGAGTACAAGTATTCTGAATGTGACAGAAATAACATTGCATTCTAGGAATTAAATGTAATGTAGCATCGTATATTGGACGTATATTGCACATTTATTTAACCCTTTAACGCCCAGCCCTGCTGAAAATACACTAAAAAGCAAGCCCGAGGGACATGCTTGGGCGTTTAAGGGTTAAGTATATTATTTATTGCTACTATTTCGGAGTGGTAAGAAAAGTGTAAAAAACTGAAAAAAAACACTACATTTTTATAGTTGAGAATGATGTATTTATTTTCTTAGAAAGCGCAATCATGAAGTTATATTTTTCTTTATCAATATTTGCCCTTATTCTCCTAAGCAAGCATTCTTGCTAAGTAGGAATTTTCTTTCCTCTAAATTGGGTATGGTAAGGTGGCCATTTTTAACACGGGATATTTCCATTGCAAGTAATTTTTGGGAAAATTAGTAAAAAGCTCGAGCAAGTGGAATCATCATTTTTGGACTCTTCTACAGTGAGTTATGAATTTCTGAACTTGGAAATATAGGTATTCCTAAAATGGTGTCCTAAAGTGATACCCTATCATGTTCGCAGTGAGTACATGGTACTATTGCATGGGGAAGCTACTATGTACCTCTGAGTGACAATTACTATAGCTTCATTGTAGGACCTGCTCCATTTTAGACCACTCTACTATAATTAATTTGTGTTCCTTACAAGAAGACGACATTCAATTGCGGAAATCACATCTTTGCTTACACATTCTCAAAATAATCTCGGTTTCCCGAAAAAAAACCCACATTTGCTCAAAGAAATGATTGTACCCACGATTTCATTTTATGCTTTACGAGCCATCCATACATACGGGTTGGAAAAATGGAAACGCACAAACCACATATCTACATAAGAATCTTCCTTAACCCCTAAAGATCCTTGGGTGTTTTTGGGAGCTTAAAACCTCAAAACTCCAATTCTCTACCTCTATGCACTTCAAGGGGTGCGAAACAATTTTTTTATTCTTTTCTTAACTTCCAACCGTAAGATCTTGTACCTAAGCCAATTTTCAGTATCTGATATAAAAATTGACCGTTGGATGTTTACCATTTGAGAGTTTATAACATCCAAAGTTTGTTTACGAAGTTTTTTTGGGCATTGCTGATATTATTTTTGACACTTTTGGAGGCTGCCCTTGTAAAATTGGTACACTTTTTGACTTGGGGCCCTTTGGAACTTAAGTAGTGATTTGGTCATGAACATATTTCCAAAAAAAATTTCAAAAAAATACTAAATTTAAACTGCCCCAGTTCGGCTCGCAAACCAAGAATTGTTGTAGAAGACTCAAAAATTGGAATTTGGCTTTGTAAATTTTACCACATACACTTTGCAGTATAGGGAGCACCCATTAAAAAATTTAGGCAAAAATATTACTTTTAACCTATTCATCTAAGCTGCCCAAAATAGCAAAAGCCCGATTTGGTCCTCTTGGATCTTTAGGGGTTAAAGAGTACAACATCATCAAGAACAAAAAGCATACATTTTCGCACAAAAAAATAAAAAAATAAAATGAATGCCATGAAATGAATGAATGGCATTAGTCTCAAATCTAGACTTGGTCGCGAAAGTGATGGTCATCATGCACCCTCGCATTCATCTTAATTGCGTCCGTCGAGCGAGCGGGATTGAATTGAATCCGGGTGAAAGGGAGCAGACTGCACCCCCATCACATTGCCGTAAATTCACGACTTGCTTTTAACCCGGCCCCTTTTTTTCGAGTACCTTGTAAGTTTTAATGATCTCCTTTCATGGATGGAAGCATATCTAGATGTTTCTAGTGTATGTCAATTCTTTCATTATTTCCAAAGGATGATGATTGGTATATTTTTAACCCTTAAAAGTCCCTTGGGGATAGTATGTACGCTATCGTATTATTAGGATTTGCTACCAATAAGAAACTCTAAACTGGAATCGTAATAGCTCACTAGAACCACATTAATTCAAATGCCAACTTCTTCTTTGAACTCAAACCCATTAAAGGTGTGCATTCACTCCAAATACAACCAAAATACACCGTATTCTACTGGTCGCCACGGCACTCTCAGACCTTTAAGGGTTAAAAGCATGCAATGATCAAACTTATGGGTTAGTTATTCTTATTTGAATATGTTGTATCCGTGAGCAATTGACTATAGATTGGTTGGAAAGAAAAAGAAGAAAGACAAATATTGACAAAACGTTCCCCCTCGTCGAGTGAGAAATTGCTTAAGTTCTCGATGTAGTGCTTCAATGATCAATATATCAAAATTGCTTAACAATTAAACGCCCAAGCATACCCCTCGGGCTTGCTTTTCAGTGGGGCTTGGGCGTTTAAGGGTTAAGTTCTCGATGTATTGCTCCAATGATCAATATATCGTTTGGTTAAAAATATAAAATAATGTAAATGCTACGGTGGTTATGTTGAAAGGAATGGATCATTATAAGGAAAGGATTTTAATATTAATAATATTATTATTTATTTTTCTCTTTCTCTTTCTCTTTCTCTTGATTTTCTTTTCTTTTTCTTTTTCTTTCTTTCTCTCTCTCTTTTATTTTTACTTTTTTTATTTTTAAGTTTGGCTGAAATCTAAAATACCTCAAAAGCATCATCTTCTTATAAGATCACGTACGTAGTGCTTCCCTATCAAGCGCCAATAGTAATTTTAGATGATGAACTAAAACTTTTGAATAGTCGATGTTCACTTTCCATTAGAATTAGTGAATCTAATTCCAATCCAAGTCTAGTTCTAGGAACAATAAAATCAATCCAATGCAAGATGATGGATACTTTTTTGCGCACGAACATTTAATTTTTTCTTTTTCTTTTTTTTGGTAAAACAAAAGCCACTTCTTCCAATTGTAAGATAGCTAGAAAACCAATATTTTCAATGTTAGCATGGTAGAACAACTACTAACAAAGCTTGGTCATTCAAAAGGATTTGGGTTTTAAGATTTATACATAGTCCTTGAGGCTTGTACAAAGAATCCAGCTCACATGTCATAATTGGCACACACTTGGGGAGAACATATATGTTCCAACTTTTTTAGACATTTCCATTTTTTAAATTTTTTTTTTTTAGGGAAAGGGGGGGTTGACAGTGTGAGAGTGAAAGTCTCATGTCTACTCAACAAATGTACATTCACAGATTTATTATGACCAGGGAGGCCACACTATTTTTTCATCCCAAAAACACAATGTAAAGTGTACCTTGCCTTGCCCTGGGGATTGTGATGTTAGTGTGTGAAGTAAATGACCTACTACTAGCCTACCCATCCATCCCCTCAAGCTTTGTCTCCCATTGCGCGCATTCATCCACTAGTTTTTAACTCGTAGAGATTCTTGGTGCAAAATTGCTTAAACTACAAAAATGATTTCCTTCTAGTTCAGGACTAAAAAAAATTCAGTCTAAGCATAGGATTCAAGCATAAGTTTGAAATTCCAATTGTAGGGTCTTGAAGTTAACTTGCATGCCCGATTCGAAACAGTGATTCTTCATTTGTCAGATTATAACGTTTAAAGCTGGGTGAATTCTGTTCTTGCAAAAGCCTTCAAAAACTTGAATTGTTGATTCTTCTTCATTTGTGAGATTATAACGGTTAAAATTGGGTGAGTTTTGTTCTTGCGGGAACCTTCAAAACCTTGTTAGAGAATCTTTTAGGGTTAAGGTAAAAGGAACCAAAAGATGGGCAACTTTGACTTCGTAGGAAGACAACAAGGATGATAGTGTCTTTTGAGTTTTGTCGAGCTAAGAGTAAATAGGAACAATAAGATTAGTCTGCTCAAGCTAAGGATTACTAGCATTGTGATCAAAGGGAAGTGGATAATAACTAATTGCAAGTGTTAACATAGAAGGGGATATGTCGTTGGACCTCTCAAGTGTAAGTTGACTTGAGGTAATCATGGATGATGAGTTAATAAAGGTCTAAGGTATGAACACCTATTTTTGTACAATTTTAAGCAATTCACTATGCTTGGAGTGGTGGAATGAGTGGCTTCTTGTTTTTTTTTAGTGATTAGCGAATAGAAAAGACACAATTAACTTAACTTGCTCTTATTGATCTTTGTACTGTACATCACGATATAGTAGAGTGGTTTAAATTGGAGTAGGTCCCATAATGTAGCTCTAGTAATCTTCAATCAGAGGTACATAATAGCTTCTTTACGCAGTTAGTACCATATTCTCACAACAAACATTATAGCGTACCACTTCAGGCACCATTTTACGAACACCTATTGATTTCCAACTTCAAAAATTCATAACTCACAGAAGAAGAGTCCAAAATTGATGATTCCTCTTGCTCTAGCTTTCTACTAATTTTCCCCATGCATGAAAATTGCTTGCACCTGAAACATCCCTGTAGATTTCCCATGCTGAAAATTGCACCATTATTGGCCACCTTATTATACTGCAAGGCACTGTACAGTGGGGTACAGAAATAATTCGAACTGAATTTGAAGGCAGTTTTTGAAAAAACTTCGAAATGTGCCTACATACTCAAAAATAATCGGAATTGCAATCCGTAAAGGGCGTTGGAACCACGTTAGAGTGTTTTACACTATCATGGCAAAAAATTGCTTCTTTTTTGTGCAATTGTTCAAAGAACTAAAACTCTACATGTTCCATCCACAATTGACCATTGTCGCTTTGTGCTTCAATTACAATGTTCATTTTCACTTGCAAAATTGATATGAATGCCATAATTTGTTCTTTAGATACTTGAGCTCATTGTTGAATGTTCAAAAATACTTGCTCCCTCTAAACTTTTGAGTTGGAGTAGTTTTGTGATAAATTTCCAATCAACACTTAAGGTGTGAAATTGAACTTTGATTTAAACTCGAGAATGCTAAAAGAATTTGAGTTTGGCAATGAGCTTATGAAAGTAAGCACCCTAACTTTATCAAACCATCCTTTAAGTCCTTGTAGGATATTTCTAGTGGTGTGAATGGCTTTAAAGCTTTGAGAAAAATTGAATAGTCACAAGCACATTCTAAGACATTCCTCCTACCCAAGAAGAAAACAAGGAACATATCAATGATTCAATAAGCATGAGCTCAAGTATCTAAAGAACAACTTATGGCACTCATATCAATTTTGCAAGTGAAAATGAACATTGTAATTGAAGCACAAAGCGACAATGGTCAATTGTGGATGGAACATGTAGAGTTTTAGTTCTTTGAAAAATTGCACAAAAAAGAAGCAATTTTTTGCCATGATAGTGTAAAACACTCTAACGTGGTTCCAACACCCTTTACGGATTGCAATTCCGATCATTTTTGAGTATGTAGGCACATTTCGAAGTTTTTTCAAAAACTGCCTTCAAATTCAGTTCGAATTATTTCTGTACCCCACTGTACAATACTTCCTATTTGCAGCATGCAACTCAGTATTCACTTGATAAAAGGCTGGTCCCCACTCAGTTCCATTTATTTGGCACTAAGTACACATATGGACATACATGCCCATCCGAGATTTTTTTAAAACAAAAGTGTTGGTCTTACGACACATGCCAAGGATTCCCGGGTTTGAAATTCAACGTGAATCTTATGCAAAGCCTATGACCATATCTATGGTTTTTGCGAAATTGCACAACAAATAAACAACTTTATCTTGTTAAAAAAATGTCTCACTTCAAAGATTGAGCCGTTAACGGTTTGTTGTTGCTGATGTCAAATGTCCGGAAATCAAAGAAGAATGTCCCTCGACTTTAGGGCGAATGTCCCCCGTGAGTCAAATATATGGTCCGTGGGGCATGTCCCCGAGATCGAATATGTGTCCCCGAGATTGCAAAATTCCGACCAAAAGTGTTGTACGTCGAAAAAAACAGATCCACGCATTTCCCGCAGCATGTTTTTGGTCAAAAATCTAGTCGCGGCCCATGATTGAGTAGACTTTCGACAACAACAAAGCTTTATTTTCATTCGATATTTGACTCCAACCTTATATGCATCTGGTTTATAGAGATTCATTCTTGTTCAAATAAGGCCTTTTGTGTTCCTATCCATGTCACATTCAATAATATCAGCTAAGGTAGAGGCACCTATAACCGACCACTTAAGGATTTTAGCATATGATATTAAGGTATATATATATTTTTAGAATTTTCCATGTGTGCAAACATAAGGTTCTTGTTGAATGCAAAAAGTTTCGTGATTTTATTTGCATTATTCAAATAGTTATAATTGTTTAAAGTGAAAAGTTGCTTGGAACCTAAAGTCGATCACATGCTCAAATATACAAATGAGGTACATCTGTACTTTCAAAATCTAGGAATTGGGCTTGATCGGTTATGGGTCCCCGATCGGGAATGGGTCCTTTACCTTACTCATGTTTGACCATTTCTGCAACTCAGCAGAGATACCCTAATTTTTTTCCTTCAGGCCGTATTAATGTAACCTCAATTTCATGAAAACTTGTCACTTTATGGTATTCTATAGCCACTAAAACAAGATTATATTTTTATTTTTTAAAATTGTTAGAACGCATTTTTACACATGTTTATGAAAAGAAGTGAGAAAAGACAAGAAAATACATATAAGGTGTTCAACACTCTCTCGGGAAGTTTTTAACACAATCCAACTATTATCCCCTTCTTCATAAAATTATTCGGTAATTCTACTTGATACCTGCAATATATGATACTTGGGTAATACCCATGTGATACTTTGGTGATATTTAGAATATGTGTTGGAAAAAAACCTAACTCTTTCAAATTGAGTAAGTAATTTGACAACTTTGTTCGGCTAATTTACAACTGACTGACGGTTTCTTCCCAAACAATAATGACTCAATTTGCACCACAGAAAACCTACAAGGATGTAAACATGGAAGCAATTTTTGTGCATGGGGAAAAATTATTAGGAAGATGATATAGTCAATTTTGGACTCTTCTACAATGAGTTACAAATTTCTGAAGTTGGAAATGCAGGTGCTTCTAAACTGATACTCTATAATGTACGCAGTAGAAAACACGGTAGAAAACTGCATGGAAAAAGCTATTACGTACCTTACTATGAAAGAGCTTCATTATGGGACCTGCTCCATTTTAGACCACTCTACTAAAGAATTAATTTCGCACCATTGGTGGCAGGCAGGGAAAGGGGCAGTGAAATAAACAATGATTTCAATCTAGAGCCTTAGGGTTGGTTGGTTTTAGGGCAGGGCAGCTGGGCAGGGCAGGGCAGGCGGCAAGCTCCTCAAGTATGGGAAGTCAATGGCTGGTCAAACCTGTCAGGGGCTTCATTGTCCTGACGCACGTGCCAATTCCACCACCCAGTCAGTCAGTTCTGTAGAACCGTATATGGACCCGTATCTGTACAGTATTCCTTTACGAATCGTGTTCCCTTGACTTGTTCCCTCGTTTGGGAACTTGGCATGCCTGGTACACGTTCTTTACTTTCTATTTAGTGTGGAATTCTTTTAGTATGGAGGATTGAGAATCTACCATTTAGATTATATTATTATTATTTTATCATTAGGAATTGAGGTTGGGAAAATTATGGTCATTCTTGTAGGAATGTTTGTTACTTGTTGGAATCATTCACTTCTATGCATTGACAATACGAGGGTTTTACAATGGAAATTAGAGTTGAACTCTTTTAAAATCCACCTCCAAAGCGTCAAGGAGGACAAAAAGACGTTGTGTTGCTAATTCAGAGCCCATAATTTCCTCTTTGGTCACAAAAGATCAATGGCTCAAATGGTACTCCTTCTTACGTAACATACTTTCTGGTTCCGGGCCCGTTCATTTGACGGAATTCTCAATTCTCACCTTAAAGCAAAAAAAACCGGGCAACACAAGAAATTTTCATAGAAATTGAATCCTAAGAATTTCGTCAAACCAGGCAGCCGAACCAGAAAGTTGCTGTCAAACAAGGTAGCCAAAACTGGAACGTGTGTTACGCCGGGGAAGGTATTCTGCCTGGGGGGAGATACCCTCCCGTCGAGGGCTCATGTTATACTTAACTAATGTACAATCAAAAGCATCATTCCTAGCCGTATTGGTTTACATCGCCAAGTTTATTTCAACTATGTGTTCGTACCTCAAATTTTAGATTTCGCTTTACGATATATATATATATATATATATATATATATATATATATATATATATATATATATATATATATTATTTTGTTTGTTTTTTTGTGTTTTTTTTTTCCTTTCTTTCTTTGAACACAAAGAACAGTACTTTTGTTTGCATGAGAGGCAGCAAATCAATCAGCAGCACTGCGATTGTAAGTCCACCAGCGACAGTAGTAGTAACACATACGCCATAAATTTCAGCTCACGTCTGGGAGCCATCAAGCCCACGCAGGCGGACTCTGGGGGGTAGTTAAAATTGCAAAATCTGCGACACAGTCGCAATCTGATCCCGCAATGGCAGCACTTTGCTTGCATTAGCCGGCAATCCAACTTTTTACCCCGCATCATTTTTATTTTTTCTCGTTCTGTGCTGCCCAGGAAATTTGGTCTTTTGCTCTGACACGAAATGGAAATGAGAAGTGGTCCGGATGGGAAATGATGTTGCACAAATCTTCCATATCTTTGCATGATGGATATAATCACTGTTTTGGGTTTTTTTGCCACCTGAATTGCATGTTTAGATTAGTGATGAAGCAACGTATGTTAGTAAGGTACCACGAATATATAAATCTAACGATCATGACATCAGGCTGAGCTTTGCTTCTGCGCACATCTTTTTGCTCCTGCTCACACACTTTTGTACAATGGGGAAAAAGTGCACTTGCTAGAGGATTTTTTAAAATTTTTATCAAAAAAATAATGAACAAGGAGGAGAAGAATTGTGAATCATTTGGAGGCCGAAGTGACTGCTTTTTTTTGGACCAATTCTTGGATGTTTATCCCCTAAAAATCCTTGGTACAAAATTATCAAAATTATCAAAAAGAACCTTCTTCTACTTAAGGCCCAAAGAAGCTCAATCTACGAACTAAATAGAAGATTCAACCGTAGGATCTTGAAGTTAACTTGACCCTTTACTCAAATGTATAATTTGAACTGTTAATATTTCCCTGAGTCTGAGATCATAATGGTCAAAGTTGGCTGAATTCTTTCCCTGCGGAAATACTAAAAATCCGATTTGAGTTTCTTGGATCTTTAGGGTTTATGTTTTTCGGTCATAATAGGAAGGTGACATGCTTAATGATTTTACCATGGCAAGTCTGATATGGAATCAACAATTTTTGTGCATGGGCAAAGTAATATCATCATTTTTAGACTCTTCTTCGATTCGCTATGAATTTTAGAAGCTAGACTTATAGGATATTTTTTGAAATGGTGTATTAGAATGACACCCTGTAATGCTCACTTTGAGTTCATGGAAGATTGGATTCCAAAGCTAAAATATACCTTTGTGTGGAAAAGCCTAGTCAGTCGATTCTGCTCAACTTTTGAGCACTCTACTTTTATGGTGGGATGAGGAACCTCTCTTGAGGTGAATACTATGTTGATTCTTACTTAGCTACTAGTGCATGTAAGACATGTCATTCACCCCAAAGGGCTTTGAGGCTACCCAACGACGAGGTCCATGAACCCTATATAACAAGGTCCTTGCTATAGAGGTTAACACAACCTTAGTATGGTTCAAATCACCATTTTTACAAGTGCAACTTCCTTTGTGCATTGATATTTGGAAAGTAGAAACATTGCCAACAAAGTAGTATTGTCGCTTGAAAGTCTCCATTCACATCGATTTATGGGGGAAGTTTCACATGAAAAGTACCCTTCAAACATCTTATACCTAAGCACATTCCTCACCAACACATTGATACCTATCTTTAAGAACATTGATTAATTTTTTCACAAGCAAAACTAGGAAAGTTGCAAAAAAAATTGTTTCTTTCTCTCATAAAGAATACGCAACCCTAAAAAATAAAAATCAATTGTTGATGTTGCTTGCCATCTTCCTTCTTGATGAGAATTCATGTTGGTAGAACACTAGTCAAACTCATGGACCCTCTTGAATTGCCTCTTGGATTACTAAATCTAAAACCCAAAGATTTGGCAGCACACAAAAACCTCATGGAGGGTAAGTAAAAGGGACAACAGCAAATGGACAATGTCCTTGCAATATTGCTTTGAATATTTAAAATAATTAAAAAAAAAAAAAACAAAACCATGGGGTACAATGGACTTAAATACCGTGCTGGCTTTACCAGACTGCATACAGTCAAAATTCATCAATTTAATCTTCTCCTTTTTTTCCCCTATTTTTTGCGCGATAAAAGCAATTTATTGCGGGATTCAACAGGTGACCTTACCCATCAATCCAATGAAAAAAGCACCTCGATTTAGTACCATATACATTTTGGCCCGGGAAATGTAAAACCCGAATAGATCTCGGTGGCAATTCGGTAGGCCGTTGCCATTTTGATGATAAATAAACTTGTTCAGAGAAGGACGTTTTACAGATGGACTTTCAGTGTCTCGCGCTTGCAGTGGTGAAGGACATATTTTTGCGTGTGTCACGAGATGGTAATGTGCGAGCAAGCGATGGTGGTTGTAAAACAAATTGAATTCATTTTTTTAATTTTTTAACCAAACTATCTCCCAAAATCTCATGAACGCCCCTGGGATGCAGCCGCGAAGCACGCCTGAAAATGCGGAGAAGAGGGGGTATGGGAGGGGTCGAGCTCGAGGGGTTGTGGGGGTGGGGGTCTTGTAGGCGAGGAGTATTGGGGGAGTGGATTTACTCCATATTGTTTGTAGCTGCTTCCTCCCCGAGAAAGTACAAGAGGGTTGGAGGCTGTGTTGTAGGAAAGGCCCAACATTAATTAACTAATGTAAAACTAAGTGAAGGTCACTATGCAGCAACATTTCAGCAACGATGTATTCATTTTTGGGGTAGAGTGAATTCTCAATCGGCTAGGGGGAGCTTTTCGTCATTTTTTTTGGTCACAATCTAATTGGGGTTTGTGCGAATGAATACATTTTGACTTGCTTGGAGGATGAATTGTGAAAAAGCGATTTGTACTCGGTTCATTTTTGCGGATGATTTTACTAATTTTAGGGCGAGAAGACGTTGTACTCCTTCACCATACGTTAGGGTAGTTTCCTTTGTGAAATCGCAGGTTTTGAGAGTACAGTACAGTGAGTGATGTGTTGTTTCGAGCTTTAACTTTTTATAAAGTTCTCAAAATTTAACACTAATCTGAAGTACTTTCTTTGGAATTGGAATGTCTTTGATCCTTGCGTCTTTGGGAACTCTAGAACCCAAAACTCCAAATTTTTCTTAGCTCTCTACATAATTGGCTACTAGTTATGAGTAGCACTTTCAAGACTATGGTGAAGTGTATTTGTAACATTGGTTAACCTATAATCGGACACCCTACTGTTTGTGCGCATGAGGAACATCAAAAGTGATTGTAGGGTGCTAAAACATGCACGTTTTTAGGAGGTGCCCGACTTTGGGTTCTCCAGGAAGAAGAGAAACTCCAACATATTCAGAGGCCGACGTGAATAGGGTGTTCGTTCGACCTATCGTTGGATGTATGCCCGAAGGTCATCACACTAATGGCTAGACTACTAACCCCTCTCGAGGTGAACACTATGCTAATTCCTCCCTAGCCACTAGTGCCTAAGAGATACCCGACATGGTATCCCCCAAAAGGACTTTGAGGTACCCATACAACGAGGTCCAAAAACCCCACACCATAGTTGGGTGGACTATGGTACACACCAGCATGGGGAGTAGAGCCGACGACCTCCCTACGGTATTGGGGACCACGAGCCCTAACCACCAAGCCAAGGCTAGCGATGCCTTCCGTATCTTGCAACGAGAGTTTCATTACCCAATTTCTGTATTAGTTTTTTTTTTCCGCTCAAAATCCGTCGAGTGAGTGGACGGAGCGTAATAATGGGGACGGAGGTTTCATGTACAAATGAAATTGGTCAAAGCAGTTTGTAAGACTCAACATTAATATTTGCACAATGCTAAAATGTCAGCTCGCACAAGTCAAATTTCTCCATCCATCACTAACCCCTCGCCCACTTCAAAATTGTACAATTGGGCGGTTCTCGCTTGCGAGGTGTCCGTGAGATCGAAGGAAATGGCCCGATCTGCACACAATACAGTGGCCCTTCCAGGAGGATTGTAAGTTAGTACTTCCACCAAAGGCTCGATCACATCAGAATCCCCTCCAAAACCCAACATTATATTAGGTTGGTCCAATGTTAACTTAGACCAAGTTTTAGTTGAATCCCAGCAGCTTGAAGTGGACTACCATTTAGCTGGATGCGATGGGCTGGTGAAGCAAGGCCTTCATTCTTCCCTTACGATCAAATTCCTTACATTGTTCATTTTTTTGCACGAAATTGGAAGTATACATGGTTCTGTACAGTACAAGCTTTGGGAACATAGTACATCGTAGAATAAGAGACTTTAACCCCTAACTTTCCTTAAAACCCGAAATGGGTTTTGGAGGTTCCTGCAGAAGAAAAACTCAACCCAACTTTGACCATTATAATCTCACAAATGAAGAAAAATGAACGGTTCAAATTTGGTATGCGAGAAGAATGTCAAGTGAACTTTGAGATCTTACGGTTGAATTGTTTAAATAATGCTTAGATTGAGATTTTTTGAGCTTAATCTAAGGGAAGGTCAAATTTTGTGACTTAGACCATTTTGCAACAAGGAAATTTAGGAGTTAAGTTTAATTTTTGTGCTAAAAATTGCAGACCCATACAATAAAGTATGAATCAATGGAATGCACTCTCAAACCTAAATAATTTTTTGAACTTAGGAATTAAATAACAGAATGCCACAGATGTGTTTTTTTGTGGTTCGCTGACTGCAGCAGTGTGAAAGCAGTATTGGTAAATTAAAGAGCTCACCCGTATTTGGTCAGTAATTGTATAAAAACAGTTAATTCATAACTGACTATTTACTTCCTTCCATATGTACACCTCTGTTTGTAATTTTGTGAATGTCACCCCTCTGTAATAAATTTCTTTCCTTGACTTTTTTTTGAACATTCATGCTAAAACCTGCTTTTTTTTTTTTTTTTTTTTTTTTTTCATTTTCTTTTGCATGCTAGGGCAACAACAATCATATGGAATTACATATTAATTGATGACCCAAAAAAAAAAAAAAAAAAGGTATGTCTTACATTCAAGTTACATGCCAAGCCCCAATGCGATAATGGTCGGAGTTTAATTGGGGTACTTATGTTCCCGCATGGTATGATGTTTGGGCCCGAGCAATATACTATGGTTTCCGGGACATGTTGGTTCATGGATTACGACGGGTCCATTAGTCCAAGTAGTGAGTGCAAGTCAAAAACAGCAACTGCTAGCCTAAGAGGATTTTTTTTTTTTTTTTTTTTTTTTTTTTTTTTTTTTTTTAAGAAAAAATAAAATAAAATGAAAGGAGGCTCGGGGATGCGCTATGGGACGGTGACGAATTGAAGAGGAGTACTTGCGAGGTTACTCTCAATCCCGTGAAAATGTGCAGTTGGCTACTTCTCACGCGTAAGTTAGGTCAAGACCCTTGATTTCGCTGTTAGTGGCAGTAGGTTTGCTGGTGAGCAGGATTAGGACCCTCTTATTACGTTTGTTAGACTCGGTCTTGCGCTTTAATTTAAAAAATTGATTCGTATGTAGTGGATAGGGCTCAGCTACACCATCCCTATCACCCCCCCATGGTTGACATTGATGTATTTAACCCTTAAACGTCATATGCTTTCCTGATACCACACCCAAAATCTCTTTTAAGCTCCATTTTTAGCATTATTCTATTTTTAATTTGCTTGAGCTTTATTCTAAGAAAGTATAGATCTCTTTGAGGTGCTCAGTTTGGAATTCTAAAAATTCCATTTGGTATAATGGAGTGTAAGTTATGAGCAAGATTCTCTCCAAAAAAAACCCAACCCCTCGGGCTGGGTTTGACGTTTAAGGGTTAATGATCTTGGGGATTGTAAGTTGAATTGGGTTGCATGAGGTGTTGTTGGAAGCGGGTACTTTTGTAGGGGTGCTAAAAATAATTGAATTGCGGATTGGGCTCTCGGATCCCAAGATCTTGAATTTCAAAGTATTTATGGCTTAGAAAATTTCAAAAATTACAAAAATGACCATATTTCAAATGAAAAAAAAAAAAAAAAAAGAAAAAAAGAAAAAAAGAGAAATCCAACCGCACAAGAATGACGTCGTTTGGAGCTCAACAAAATTCACCATAAATAGAAACATGGGCCTATAAGCATATAATCTTTTTTTTTTTTTTTTTTTTTTTTTTTTTTTTTTTTTTTGTTTCTTTGTTTCTTTGTTTTTTTTTTTTTTTTTTTTTTTTTTTTTTTGTTTTGTTTTTCTTTAATGATAGCGGGGATATGCATGGTCAAAGTATTTATGTGGGTGTGGGAACGCCGCAAGTGTGTACTAGTTCCTAAAAAAGAAACAATTTAGCATAGAAGAAAATTTGACATTGGAAGGGAGGTAATTGTGGTTGACCTAAAAATAAGGTTCAAAGTGTATGTATATTCTTCCTAAAATGTCAACGAAACAATATTTCTTTGAAGAATCCTCTCAAAATTACTTAAGAAACCCAAAATAGGTCTCAATGATTTGAGTTTTGACAAGTTTAGCAATTTTGCATCAACTTTGAACGCTGTAAATTCACAAATGGTAAATATCCAACGATTCAAATTTAATATGGTAATTGAGGTGTGGATGAAAATTTTACAATCTTTAGTAGTTAGTTTCCATATCTCATAGTTAGAAGTACTAAAAATTGTAAAATTTTCATCCATACCTTCATTTGTATAAAGGGGTTGAAACTTGCCATTTTTGGTGTTTGAGCTTCCTAAAATTGAAGGGACTTTAGGAGTTAATCATATTTAAGGGTTATATCTACCAGCCAATATGATTGGACAAATATAATCATCAATCAGGTGTATTACAAATTTGGATGGTACAATCTATGCTTGATTTATTTGAAAACCGTCTCTTGATAAGCCAATATAATGAACTACTTGAAATTGTGGAATTTCACGTGTTTGGAAGTTTGAAATTTGAATTGTTTGACCAATCTTTTTAATTTTGTACAACAAGGTTTTTGGAGGCTTTTACAAACGTGTACAATTCCATTATTTCTACAAACGCGTAAATTATGAAAAGATTGTCCCACTAGATTTCTTGTTTTATATCTATTTATCCTAACATTTACCATGCACAACGCTATTATAATATTTCAAAAAAGAAACCTCACCAACTATTAAAGACGATTGAGTATTACTAAGATTCTTTTTTCTATCCGACCAACTATTGCAAAATTATGCCAAATCCTGACAATTTTTTCATATCTTGCTTGAAGCAAAGATGCTCATGAAGGCATCAACTGAAACTATTGAAGCTACATGCAATCATATTGTCAGTTATCTAATTTAATCACTATCTATGATGCTACCAGCGGACGTGCAAGCCATGTACAATCTTCATTACAAGATACTATATGGTATTCAATCATTTTATTGCCCACGACCCACAACCTTGTTGCCAGGAGGGCCTATTTGAGAATTTGACCCGTCAACCATTCAACTTTTCATACATCACAATCTTTTCATCTCCCCATGCCCCACGACTCTGCATACCTTGAAAATTGACCTATCCTTATATTACCCATCACAATCTATTCAGACAATCACTTTATGCCAAGAGACAAACACATCAAAGATCATAATTTATTTACTCAAAATTGACATGCATCACTTGAGGGTTATCCAAAAGTAACTACTCAAGTTTGAAATAAGACCTTTCATACCGTCAACCCAAAATCATCAACATTTACAAATTCAAGGCAATCATTTGTATTCTAAAACACAACAAATTATGAACCTTACTATTGCACCCAACCAAAGCACAAAATCATATCAGCAAAATAGAAATTAGTGGTAGACGACGCAAATAAACAATGTTCGATTTCAATGTCCATATACTTGCTTTACGTAGGTAAGAGAGATTACTTAAATGCTTATATCATTCCATTACATTCTTCCAAGAAATAGCAACCTCACATTCTTCCAAAGAAAACATCAAGAAATAGCATAGCAAAGAAAGTGATGTGAGACCTCGGTCAGCAGCAACAGCAGCAACAACGACACAAACAATGTCTGGCAGGCACATCCTGAGCACTCATGTATGGAGCAGTCAATATCGACAAGCAAATCTGGATGAGGAGCAAGTTTTGTCAGCCGAGTCACATGGAATTGTAAGCTCACCTGAACCATTGAGTGGCAACAGCAGCTACATTTGTATGAAAAAACAAAATACGTGTGAGATCGATGGCCAAAATATATAACAAACGAATATTACAAGTCAAAAGAAAATAAAAGATTTTTATCACAATTTGCCGATCCTGCATGAAGCATGTGATATTCATAACCTCCTCCTTTACAATGATGGCACACAACTCTATACAACTATCTCATCCCAAATTGAAACATTGGTTCTTATCTTATCCTTTTATACAGTTTCATGCAAGTCTCCGTGCGCTACCGATTTGGACAACCAAGCAGACAATCAGTAGTTTTCAACTAGTCTTTTATTAGTTGGGTTCCAGAACTCCCTCTCGGAGTTTTCAACTAGTCTTGTATTAGTTGAGTTCCAGGACTCCCTCTGGCAAGCCAGGCATGAACTGGCAATTGTATACTCATTTATTCAATACCCCGATATGGGCAGTCTCCCTGCATTTGAACAACAACGGAAGCAAATAGCTTGAATGTGCATCCGAATGATGAAACATGCACAATTGGTAACCTGTGCCTCGATCATTTGATGATTGAGCCTTCTTCGAGTTGCTGGTAAACATCTGCACACACAAGTTGGTCGCCGCATAAGAGACTCACTGGAGCAGCATTCGATCGAATTGCAGCATCAAAGAAAATGAATGAATCACAGGCACTAATTCTGTTACATAGCTGCCTTGATCATGGACTTATTATTCGATGGCTTCGTGTACATACGTTTCCAAACCCTGGATGATCGCAGGTTGTTCAAACTTGGTAAATATAGACTCTTTGTTCGACCTTCCTTTGCATGTCTGTGCACAAACAACAGAGGAGGCCGTTTGTGACGAGCTATTAACCTCTCTCAAATTCGACGCTATACTCTACTAGTTCCGATCTGTGCAACAAAGACTTTCACCCACCTATTATCGAGTCATTGTTCTACGATAGAGAGTTGTCCTTGCAAATTTCCAATACCAGCGATGAAGGACTACTAACACATTCTATACTAGTTCCAACTTGTGCCTTCACGAATGCAATTCTGATACAACAGACCATTTCCCCTGCAGAAGTAAAGATCACCAACAGAATCAATGCTTACAACATAAATTAGGGTTTTCGTGACCATGATTCCAAACATGACCTAACCACGAAGAGAGATTTCCAGCATTCACGACTACAACACCTAAACCCAATAATTTCAACGAGAGGATTTACATCGAAGTAAAAATTTCCTGAGCAAGAGTTTGAACATTTTGAGCTAAGGGATCACTCTAACTTCTGATTTATTTCAAAGTCCTCATCGGGCATTTGAGAAGGAAAAGATGTTCAACATTCAAGATACGACTCAAGAATGCTTCGCACTTCAGTCTTGAACTCCACTTTAATGAGAAGTAAGAGATTTGCGAGGACTAGATGGTCCCTCTGATTGTGAGCAAGAAATTTGACGGGAGAGGGAGCATCGATCCTAAGTTACTCACCTTACTGTTTGCAAATCCTCAAAGCAGCAGCTCGATAGCAATCCAGTGATTGAATCTCCGATTGCGAGAACAGTGGCCATACCGACACACTCCACCCTCTTTAATTGCACCCACCTTATTGGGGGGAGAATTAGGGCTCTTACTCCGTAATGTCACTTGAAGGGACTACCGGTTTTGTGAACATGATACCTTGCCGTGTGATTTCATCTTTGTATGCTACTTGTTGATGTTGGTTTTCATGTTGACTGAGGACATACAGCAGCAGGAGACGTTTCTTTATGTACACCACCATGATTGAGTGAAGGGTGTGTACCTTTGTCAATTATTTAGTAACTGTAAGTAGGCCTCCGTTTCCATGCTGCACCTGGTCAAAGCAAATTGGTCAACTCCCAAATTTGCCACTTTTCGTTGATACCGTCCGAGAGGTTTCATCTTAATCTCCATTGATAACACCGTTCACGAGACCAAATGGATCGTAGCCCTAAAGGAGAATAACCTCAAAACTCTTATAGTTGTCCTATTTTCGTGTAAGGTACAAAATTTTATTTTTGAAGTACTTAACTGTAGGATCTAGTACCTAACTTATACATGTATATGTATATCATGATTTTAAAATCAAATATCTCATCATTTTTGAGATTATAATGTTTGAAGTTGAAATATAAAGATAAAACACTTTGTTCTCTTGTTATTAAAGAGGAGAGTAGTGTTTTGGTGCCAAAAAAGAAAAAAAAAAAAGAGTTTCAATTTAAACATCACGTGGGGCTTGAGGTAGGAGTTTTTTTAACCAAACAACACCAGAAACTTAAAAGTCTATGCAATCAACCAAGAAAAAAGAAAATCTTCGAATTCCAATTGGAGAGTACCTACACTAAAGGGTGCTTGGTTTACGAGCTTCCATTCATCCAATATTAAAAAATCATGATCTTGTTGATCGATCGATGAAATTTGTTTCCAACTCCAATTCCACAAGTTCAACATTCTTTTGGTTATTGAGCAGGATACCATATTGACCAAATGAGACACTACATTGCGTTTGACAAACTCCTTAATTGAAGAAAAAGCATACTTCCCTATGATGTTGTTGTAGCATAGTTTGCCATTTTTGAATGAGAATTGCTATGAGACAATTGGATGGTAATTGACTCTCTCCGTCTGATGTCCCTCATTTTGTGAACTCTTCCAAGTAGTTGTTGTTTGCTAATCCTCAACTCCACCTTTTGGTAAAACACTCGTTTGGAATTATGGTGGGGGCACAAAAACCGCCCGAATCACTTGGTTCTTGGTCAAGACTCAAGAGCCCGTGAATAACTATGAAAAATCGTAAGTTGTGTTTTAAATGGCTTGATCACTCTTTGTAATGTAAAGTGGATTTAGACTTTGACAAGTTTAAGCTCAATTTTTTAACATAAAGCCTCATCATTCCCTCTTTTACACTCCCCTTCTTCCTCCTTTCATTTAATGACTAGTCAATCAATTATTTTTGAGCCTCATGGTCTCGTAAATTGTAGTTGAGTTGAGGCATTTGCTTTGACTCAACTATTAATAAACTAAGAGCCCATGAATACATTATTTACTTTGTAGAGGATTAGTGGTTGAGACTCAAAAAGATAGATCAAAATAGTTCGAGAAAACTGAATATATACATATGGGGAAATAACCCTGCTAGCACTGTTAATTGTGACTAATTAACCATGGTTGTGTTAGTACTGAAGCCACTAACTACACACTAAGTACAATGCCGTTACTCCGTACCATGCACATACCGTACTCCAAGCTACAGTGTCCGCTTGGGTGCTCCATAGTGTCAACACACTTGCGATGCCTTAGTTTGTTTGGGGACCTATAATTAGTGGTCATTCCTCTATTTTCAAGGTAGTGTTAAGCCAAATTTTATTCCTTTTTGGTCATATTTTACAAAAAGTAATTCTCTATCACATTCTAATCATTATTCAACATTTTTAGTTTGATTGAAATATAAGTGGACATCTCACCATTTTCCCAATAATAGATCAGTAATAAAAAAAACTCAGCATATGTAACCACCTCAAGAATGCCATATCAACAACAACTTGCAATGGGAGACTTTTGCGGCCACGGCAGAAGGTCACCAGGCACGGTAAAGGGGTGCACTATCTGGCAATGATTCAGCCGTCCCGACAGAAACTCCCGTTCCGACGTAACGACCGACGCATCCAACTCGGTTGCCACCCACATAATCAATAGAAACCTCTTCTCGCTCCATTTGTTGACTGCATGGGCACTCGGATCATGATCACTCCGAGTCAACACTGAATTTGGGCTGTTTGTTATCGATCCTTTTCAAGTCGGTGCGACTCTGAGGTCATCTTAGTCCTTGCTCGGCAACTTCCGTCGGCAGACTTGAATAATTAATGCAGATCACGCGCCATGCCATCGATCTATAAAATTCTGCCCAATTATCCATCTGGGCACTTCCATATCGATCAACGAGCATCGGGTTCCAGACAGTCAATCTAGGCACTTTCATATCGATCAAGGCACTTCCACTCCATTGAAGATCAGATTCCAGTCATCGCCGCTTCGCTTACTCAGCAATCGATCTGGGCACTTTTGGTTGTCGATATTGACAGAGGATCAAGTTCCAGTCAATGCCACAGCCGTTCTAGGCACTTTTTATCGTCGATACAGATCCACGATCGGGTTCCAGTCATCGCCACAATCGATCCCAGCACCTAAGGATCGGTTCTAGTCATCGCTACTTGCTTGCCCAGCGATTGATCTGGGCACTTTCAATCCTCGAAATCGAGTTCCAGTAAGTTGCCAGAGTCAATTTGAGCACTTTCGATCGATAGATATAAATTAGTGATATTTCCAGTCATCAGGTCTCAGTCATCACTGCAATTGATCCAGGCACTTTCGAACGTCGAAAAACGATCGAGGATCAGGTTCTGTTCATCGCCACGTGCTCAACGATCGGGCCAAGGGTCAGGTTCCAATCATGGCATGGCTCACGATTCTGATGCTACTGGTGGTTGCGGTTCACGGAGCAACAGGAGCCCTGCAATTGGGATTCTACGAGAGTTCGTGCAGCAATGCGGAGTCGATCGTGCAATCGGCGGTGCAAGCCGCGGTGTCGGCGGACAGAACGATCGCCGCCAGTCTCATCCGCTTGCACTTCCACGACTGTTTCGTGCAAGGGTGCGATGGGTCGATACTGCTCACAGGAACTGGCACGGAGCGGACGGCGGTGCCCAACTTGTCGGTGCGAGGATACAGTGTCATCAACGATGCTAAAGCGTTGCTGGAAGCCGCTTGCCCTGGCGTTGTCTCGTGTGCCGACATTGCTGCCCTTGCTGCTCGTGACTCCGTTGTCATCGTAAGCTCCCATGCATCCCATCCATACCGAATCTAGATTCTTGCATACTGGTTAGCTTACTTGGTTGCCTCTTCGAACATGCAGCTCGGTGGTGCTTCTTATGGTGCCGAAACTGGTCGGTTCGATGGTACTGGCCCTGGAAGTGTCAATCTTCCCGGCCCTGATATGACCGTCGATCAAGTCACTCCTTTCTTCACCGATCTGGGTCTCACACAGGCTGATATGGTCACCCTCACTGGTAAGCAACTAATCCTCCAGTATATCATGAATCCAAATTGCCCTCGCATCATCAACGTTACTCTTAAATACACTTAAGTCAAAGCATGCTAATTCAATCATGAGTTCGAAAACCACAAGTCGAGATCGCAAAGAAGGTTCTTAAGTAAGAGTGTTGGCCCTATCAATTTGGTTCATAGTACGGAATTTGAACAGAGGCTGAAACCTCAAATCCTTCAATAAAACTGGCTTTCTTCTCTGAATGTCATTTTGCATGATGGAATCCTAACACCATATTAGATAAATTGGGAAAATTTGATACTATGCAAGCACAATTTTTGAAGTACTCATAATGAGTATACAGAGCTTGAACAATACAGGTAAGGGTCTACTTAAGTAACAAATGCATGCAAGACAACAATCATACATGCACCAAAAGGCCATATAATTAGCATCGCACCTTCACAAACGACACTTGAAATTTTATGTAGAATACGAAATAACTGTACCTTTCCGATTTCGAATCTCAACCAACTATCTTACACTATACATAATTTGTAGAGTAATTTCCCCTGCCTTAGTCACTTTCTACTCACTGTCTATTTTTCTGGGTCTTTTTGCATTCTCGTGTAAGAGCCGGTTTAGCGGGATTTATCAGGAGTCCGAGGAAATAGTCTGTGATGGTCTGTTGATGCATGTGCAGGGGCACACACGGTGGGCGTATCGCAATGTCAATTCTTCGTGAACCGCCTGTACAACTTCCAAAACACAGGACTCCCAGACCCAAGTCTAGACACAACATACTTGGCGACGCTTCAATCGCTGTGTCCCAACGTGACTGCCGATCTCACCAACGTAGCTCTGGACGAGAATTCCGAGTTCGCCTTCGACAGTAGCTACTTCCAACAGCTCCAGGCCAGCAGAGGTGTGCTCCGCATCGACCAGGAAATCGGGAACGACGCCAGCACTAGTGGCCGTGTCAACACTCTGGCTGCCTCGGCATCCACTTTTGGAACTGACTTCGGCGCCTCTATGATCGCCATGGGCCGGATTGGGGTGCTCACCACTGGAACTGTCCGCTCAAACTGCGAAATCGCTTGACCCGAAATACTCCAACCTGATCTGATCCTCGATCGAGAAGATGATCGCTGCCGAGACTTGTACAGATTTCTTGATGTCATTGAACATGCGAGGTAGAAGAATCCCAAAGAGCATTTTGGTAGTCGCTCATATCACATGTGTGTGAGACCCTGAAAGTCTTCATTTACATAAGTACCCATTTTATCTAAGCACATAGTAGGCCAGCTTTTCCACCATTTTTTTTTTAACAAGGTAGAGGCACCTAAATAGGTGGTCTACGTGATCTTCGTTTTTACTGCAATTGTATATGAGATTGTTGAGATATGACAATTTCAAAACGATCACCTGTGATGAAATTTTGACTCTAAATTTTCGAGAGCCACTACTGAGCTTAGCATATTTCAACGTAGGCGTAACATGCTTGTAATCTCAATTACACGGTGTGCTAGACTTTACAATGATTTCGAAGCAGTGAAGATTGAGGTTTCACCAGCAGAGTTCAACGATCTTATTTCAAGGTGGAAATATGCATGTACAAAGTTCATATTTAGGTGCGTAGCGCGCTTCTCGCCAACACTCTGAGTGCTTTGTTGCTGAGTGCCTTGCTCCATTTTACAATCAGAAGTGATCGCTGCTTCGACCTATTTCGTCTTTGACCTGTGTGACGGAGAGGGACGAGAGGGACGTATGTCCCTGTCAATGTCGACGTATTAGAGCATTCTGAGGACGTAATCTCGGGATAATCTCAAAAGGTTGAAGGTCTACCATTCAGATTTGTCTTCATTAGCAATATCACATCTGCCATTTTGCAATGGTGTGGAGGGCGTTTATAGGTCGAGAGATAATTTAGTTAATCATTTGGGCTTTTTCAGATATACATCTAAAAAAACAGAAGAAACATATTAACCCTAGAACGTCGGAGCCCATAACCGTGGCCTGAACTTTGATATGCCTTACTCTGAATCCTCCATTTCGCCACTTTACCTGAAAGTAAAATATTTTATTTTATTTTTCGTAGATGTGATCACATGCTTTTCATATGCTGTAAAAATTTCAGATTTTTTTGGGAAGATTTGAAATTCAAGTGAATTTTCAAAGAAAAACCAAAAATAATTCATATCAAATACAAATCACTTTCAAAAAATCTGAAATTTTTAGAATAAGGGGACATTGTAGTGAAGAATAGCATGGTGTAATCCTTGGTTTCGTGTCATGCTATATTTGAAAATTGAGAAAGAGACCCTATAGGCATGTAAACTTAAGGTGTCAGTAAATCACTAGATATTAGGAATTTCTTGAAATTCTAACTTGGAGTAGAAACAAGACTTGGTAAGATTCATTTTATGAATTGAGCTTGAACTCAAAAGAGATCATTTAGTTGCCTAAATTTGAGACTTAATAAAAGTAGGAAAAAGTTGCAGAAATGCACTGTGTGGTGATTTGTTTTTAACCATTCTTTCAACTTTCATACCACATGTGATCTTAGGAAATACCTTAAATGACCTCAAATGAATTCCATGATATGCTATTATCATTCATAAATCCAATTACAAAAATCATGAATGAAATTCATCCCGCAATAATAGGTTACAGTGAGAAATGTTCTGTTCATCGGACATAAAATGGCCGCTTCGACGTTCCAGGGTTAATGAATTCACAAGGATGGGCACAGGTACTTTCAGAACAAGATTAGAAACTTATCATATCATATCAAATTTCAAGTGCAATTGACCATTGTCTTTGAAGCAATACATGAAAATTTCTGACGACAAAATTTCTCTCAATGACTTCAAGGCTTTCCTCAAGGTCTTCAGTCTTCATGGCGCACATTCGTCTCGTTTGTTGAAGAACTAACGAGTATCGTTTCTCCAAAATCGTTCAATCTCCATGTCACGCATAGTTGTAGGCATTTGTCTAAACACGATACTTACCCCGACGAACAGCAACGAATGGAATAATTTCATAACAATTTGGTGGTTGTTTGCTTTCATTTACTTTCAGATCCACATGCAGGAATCGAATGTTCCTCCGAAGTCAATACTGCAACCTAACTTGTACAGTTCGTACCGTCGTACATTTAAGGTCACGAAAATTTCGTTCCATTTGATAGTCAGATATTGCGCTGCTACGGTTTTCAGTACAAGAAGTTACTATCAGACAGAATTATCGACCATCTATTAAGTTTGTCTTACCCAAAACCCCTGCATAAACAATTCGATCGGCTTCGAGTTTCACACTCGAATACCAAACAGTAGAGATTCCCACGTTTTCAAGTAGCGCATTATGGCTCAGTTAGAGAACATCCAGTGGAAGTTGTAAAAGAAGTGCAGTTCAAGGTCTTGCTAAGTTCGTGTCGGTAGAGCAAAGCATGCTCATCAAACTAAGGATTCCACAATCTTGGAGTGCCCATTTACAGTGGAAAACTAAAATGTACCTCATCTTATATCTTACATTGCTCAAAGTTTTGACGATGTAGTTTGGCAAACGTTACTCTGGACTTTCAGATCCTGGTACTGAATCACAATGTCGCAAGCCATATTCAGCTGCAAACGCAATACCACCGTATGAGCACGATTCCATTTCAATCAAAGAGTATCTAACATCAATCACATAGTAGTGGAAGTTAACAAACTCCATGTATCACTCCACAATTCAAAAGAATCTCAATATGATACTCCTTATCCAGTGTTTAAGAATCATGATTTGGCCACAAATTCCGAAGTACAATGCTTTCATAGCAGTATTACTTACAATTACATGATAATTGATGTAACGGACTCCAGATGTTATTCAAAAGAATCTTAGCATGAAACTCCTTTTGAAATCATGATTCAGTCACGAAGGTTTGATAGGAAAAAGCAGAGATGATACCTGGATGAGTGATTTGAAGCCGACGGTGAACATTTTGGCGGTAGTTTGCCCGACGAGTCGGATGGGCAAGTGGTTACTCTTCGCATCACGAAGAAGCTCCTGGCCATCAGTTTGGTAAAAGCCCATGTAGCTGACAGAGAAGGGCGTGGCGACGGAGAGGTTCCCATGCGCTTGCACTCGAAAGGGTGGCATGGAAACGTCGTCCAAGACTAAGTAGTTGTAAGTGATGTTCAAATGTACAGTGGAGTAGCTCACGCTCACCCGATTCGTGTTTACTGCCATGATGAAGAGCGTCGAGTTTAAGTACAAGACTGTGTGGTTGCCTATGCTCTGTGTCTTGTTGCCCACCGCTGTTGTTCCGTTCGCTTCCAGTACCTGTGCATCCCGATGCCATTTCTTAGTGTAGAACAATCTATGAAGAGTTCAAACAGTGGCAAGAGTAGGGTTTAGTGAAACATGATCAAACACTCTCAGCCATAGCTCAGTAGAGAGTGAACAAACGTAACCATGGTTGCAGAATTCGAATACTGGCTTCGAAGTGAGAGGTGATCAACAGCTTGAAATGTAGGGTTTAGTGAGGTCTTGAATGTAGTCAAAGGTGAGCAGAAATCAAACAAGCATAAAGATTCAAATAGTGATCGATAGCAATGGTAGGGTGTAGTGAGGCTTCTGAAACAACATGCGTGATCAGCACCGAAAAATAGGCAATGAAACTTTCGGCCATAGCTGCAGATATATAATGGTGGGAAGGTGATCAATAGGTTGAGACGATCAAAGTATGGTAGGTGTATAATGGTATAATGAGGTTTAAGAAACAAACACTCGTGATCAACAACCCGTTGCCATAGCTGAGTAGAGAGCAAACTAAACGCAACAATCCAAGTAGCGGCAAGGTACGCAACAGCAGGAAATGAAAAAACGGTAGGGTTAAGCGAGGCTTTTGAGACGTGATCGACGCCATGAAACAAGAAATTCAACCCTTTGCCATAGCATAGAGGAGAGTAAACAAGCGTGACTTTGCAGAATTCAGGACAGTGGTAAACCTCAGTGAGGCTTTCGTAACAAGAAACAATATAACAGCCTGAAATGAAGAATGGGGGTGGAGTGAGTGGTCGAAACTACAAACACCGAAAGACTCACACGATGGAACCCTCAGCCATAGCTCAAAACAAACGCAAGGCAGGGTTTATCGGATTGGTACAAACCTTGAGGTCGTGCAAGGTGATTCCCTGGAGGGACAAGTGCGGAGCCTTGGGCTTCAACGTAACCCAAATGATAGCTCCCAAGCACACGAGCACCAGAATGAGCACAACAAACGCAGCGCACAAACAACAACAACTCTTCACCCATCTTCGTAGAGCAATTCTGCGCCTGAATGCAATATCCTCCTTGCTCTGCTCATACACCAACGCTCGCTGGGAAGAATGCGGATCAGACACCGTCACTGCCCTCCCCATCTCGATCGATCAAACACTTCAAATCCCAAACCCAGCTAGCTACAATATCATCAACATATTCGACCCATCCTGCAAACCACTACTACTACTCAACCAACAATCCCTGAAGCTACAAAATCCAAATGCGCTACTCCAGCAGTCGAATGCACTGATCAACCTATGCAAAAGAGAGTGCTATCAGAAGAATGGTATGAAAAACTGGGCTATGTTGCAACGATAACTCGTAAATATAAACATGAAAGTGGGAATGATGAGATTTTTCTCGAAGTGTGAGCCGGCTGATTGAAAGTGAGAGACGGGTACAAGCAAAGCTAGACAGACTGAGGGGGAGGCGACAGTCTGGGTCAGTGAGGCTGGCAACGGTACTATGCTATTATTATTATAATAGAGTATTTTATTAGTGTGGGTGTGCCTGAGTGTGGCGGCGGTGTGACCTGGACAGCACTTTTGTGCATTGTGAATCTGAATGTGAAAGAAGATATTTGATGCAATCCACTTTTCTTTTCATTTTTCTTTTGTTTTGTTTTGATGTCAATAAAACAAAAAAAGAAAATGAAATTTGCTTGGGGAGGGTCAGGATACTGTTAACAGTATTCATCAGTTCTGACACAAAGTGCTTACCTCTAAAGCAGACTGCTCTACAGAGACTTCCAAACTGGCGACTCTGAAATCGCTTTTTTGAGGTTCGATTTTGAGAAAGCCAACCGTAGGATCTTGTTTAGAACCATCTAATTAATCTGTTCTCTGAGTTTCATTAAATATGAGTGCACAGATTTTGAGATGTATTCGGTCAAAGTTTCATATTTTGTGATAAACAATGTAAGGTTTCTTTTTTTTATTCGGGCTTCTCTCTCTTTTAGAGGATAATATCTGGACTTTTTGTGTGAGTGTTTGGTTTTATATTCTTTTCCTTACATTTGTTGCATTTTCATAACAATGCAATGATTGTTAAGTTTGAAGGTATGCACTTGATCCTTAATCCTTAACCCTTAAAGGTGCCTGTCAGCCCCTCAGGCTGTTTTCCAAGAGAATCTTGCATGTAGCTCTTTTTATTCTCAATTTTTCACTTATATTTTTTACATCATTCTGGTCACCTTCTTGTGATGCATCTACAAAATGAAACCCTACAATTCAAATAGCAACTTGTATGAGTGATTTGTGCTTTGAAAGGATTGTGGTAGGTAGGTTGGGATTGCACAAAACCTTGTAGGAGGTTGCAAACTCATCATTGATTGGTTCATCCATGCTGCCCAAGTTCAAAAAGTGCATTATTCATGTTGCCCAAGTCCGAAAGATGCTAAGATCCAATTTCGGGCTGCCTATTGAGGAGTGGAAGGACCTTTAAGGATCAAACGCCCATGGGGTCTGAAACGGGCAGCCCCAAATTGGATCACAACATCTTTTGGACTTGGGCATCATGAATAGTGCACTTTCTGAACTTGGGCATCATGAATAGACCAATCAATGATGAGCTTGCAACCTCCTACAAGATCATGTACAACCCCAACCTACCTACCACAATCCTTTCAAAGCACAAAATCATTCATACAAATTGTGATTTGAATTGTGAAATTTCACTTTTTGAATGCATCAAAAGAAGGTGACCAGTTTGACACTAAAATTTAAGTGAAAATTTGAGTACATTGAGAGCTACAGGGAAGATTTTGGGCGTTTAAGGGTTAAATGCCCATGGGTCTGGAAACGGGCGGCCCAGAATTGGATCACAACATCTTTTGGACTTGGGCATCATAAATAGTGCACTTTTTGAACTTGGGCACCATGGATGAACCAATCAATGATGAGCTTGCAACCTCCTACAAGGTTATATACAACCCCAACATACCTACCACAATCCTTTGAAAGCACAAGATCACTCATACATACTCTACTTTGAAATGAACCTCAATTCTGTTAAAATGGAGTCATTCCGGTAAAATGGCGCTTTTTGGGGTGCGTTGAATGAAGAAAATATCCTTCCTTTGTGTCAAGTTATGACATGATAGGGTTAATATTTCTTAACGACCGTTCAAAAACAACAATGTTTTTGAACAGCCGTTTGGAAATATTGCCCTTTGACTATGTCCAAAGTTCAAAAACCATAAAAATGTGCGATATTATGGAAATTTTGGTGGTATTATAGAAATCATTTGATATTACAGAGTACATGTGTGTTGTTAATAAACATGCCATTTTGTAGGCATAAATACTTCTGAACTTCAGTTCAAAAATATGCTTGTAAAATGACACGTTTGCACAATATGGTACTTTAGCTCTGTCAAAATGACACATGGAATAGTGCCATTTTAACAGAATTGAGGTTATTGTAAAATTTCACTTTGTGAATGTATCATTTGAAGGTGACCAGTTTGACATCAAAATATTAGTGACAAGTTGAGTACATTAAGAACTACAAAGCAGATTATGTTGGAAAAAGAACCCCTAGGGTTTCCTTGGGCATACATACTATAATATCTGAATAAGATTTTCCTGGTAGTAGGACCTATGGGACAAGGGGTGACATTATATAGGGAGAAGAGGTGCTATTACAAGAAGATGGCGGGTGCTAGTACAAGAGGAGGAGGAAAGGCATTATAAGTTATGACACATGCACTATAATTTCATTACATTGGACTAACAGAGCGGATACACCATATAAACATTTAATACATGTCAAATTAATACGAGCCACATTGAGGTCAAATAGGCACGAGTCTTGTATAAGTCACGTGCAGGTCAAATTGGCACGAGTCTTGCATTACTACAATATGAGGGGGCTTGCAACGTTTTCTTTTCAAATGTTGCTAAAGTCTAGTAATATTTTGGAGCTTTCTTGAGCAACGTTCTCAAGAAAATAAACAACGTTATCTGATCACCAAGCAACCTAATCACCAAGCAACGTTATTTATGATCTAGTTGAGAACATTGCTTATTTTCTTGAGAACGTCGCTCAAGCAAGTTCTAAAACGTTGCTAGACATGAGCAACATTTACTCAAAAGCAAGCAACGTTTGTGGCCTTGAGAACGTTGCTTATTTAATTGAGAACGTTGCTCAAGCAAGTTCTACAAGGTTGTTAGACATGAGCAACATTTACTCAAAAGCAACGTTTGTGGTGTTGCAAACCTCCCTCCTTTCTAGAAGTGTTGTACAAGTCACTTTCAGGTCAAATTAACTTGAGTACAGATTTTTCCATGCTCAAATTCGTGTCATTATTGATTTATTCAGCAAGTTATTTTACATTTGTTCAGGTGTAAAGCCAAATTGAGCTCTTTCTATTTTATTATTTTATTGTTATTTCTTCATTTTTTGTAGACATAGAACGTACAGCTTGTGGCATTTTTGTATCAAATCGGAGGCACTTGTAGCAATAAGTATTTATATAGGTCAAGTATTTATATGCTCACCTTGACATATTTTAATCTGCTCGAGTGATTGAGATCCTTGATGTCAAAGTTTGCACTGGGTTTCACCCCTCTGATCGATCACTCTCCTTCTAATCTTCTCTCTTTCGCTTTTGCAGCGGACCTTTTGTAGTAAAGCTGATCGGAGAGAAAATCTGTAAGTTGTAGCAGTATAGTTTCAGAAGTAGAAAGTCAATTCCAATCGTTAAGGTTTCGAATATTGTGGATCTGTGTTGTAGAAGCTTTGTTGTAGATTGTCTTTGGAATGATTATTTCCACTGTGCTTTTCTTGTTATGTGTGATATTGCCGGAGGCGATCATTTCTAACGCCCTGTCTCTCGCATGACTGGGGTTACATTCTAGATTTCAGTCTTGTGAAATCTCATTTTGTGTCTCTGATTTGTTCGAAAACAGGTGGTTGGAGTAAGCAGCAGACCGCAGGCTCGAATTGAAGAACAATTTTGGTCCGACTTACTGTAGCTACAGTCTCAATTTACGGTGAGTGACAATTGTTGATTAACATGGTGGCAAAGAATTTGTTGTTTTTTTTTTTTTTGGCCTCTCATTCTCTTACTTGCTACGCTGTTTTTCCTACTTTGTACTCTTGTAGAATGAAAGACACTTTTTCTTACCTTGTGACAATCATTTCAGTGCAAGGGGTTTGGTCAAGCTTTTTTTTTCCTTTTGGGATAGTTTTTATCATTGGGAGGTTTTTGTTTGAGCAAAATAAAACTTTAGATTTTATTATCAGTATAATCTCCTTCTTTCTTTCTTTCTTTCTTCTTTTCTTTCTTTCTTTTTTTTTCTTTTTTTTTTTTTTTTCTTTTTTTTTTTGGTACAAAAGAGTTTTTGTGATGAAGGTGAACAACTTATGGCTTTCAAGTTGGCTTTTTTTATATATGTTTTACTATAATATTTTTATAATATCAATTCCACTTTTATGTGAAAATGATGATACCCATAATTCTTTGAGTACTTGTAATGTAATGATCTTGCAATCTACAAAATCTCATGACTCAAAATCTAATCCAAAATTCCAAATGAGATACAACAATTCACTTACAAGATTTTACTCTTCAAATCTAAATAGCTTACTTTCATTTACATCATAATACTTGAAAGAGAATTATATTTTCTAACTGAAAATAGACTGGGAGATTAGAAGTTAGTCCCATTTAGTTGGTTATTCCTCCAAATAATAAACAGCTTTTATATGATTATCACTACTAGAAAGGAGAGGGGTTTACAACGTCACAAATGTTGCTTTTGAGGAAAAGTAGTAAAGTCTGGCAACGTTTTAGAACTTGCTTGAGCACCGTTCTCAAGAAAATAAGCAACGTTCTCAACCAGATCATAAATAACGATGCTTGGTGATCAGATAACGTTGCTTATTTTCTTGAGAAATGTGCTCAAGCAAGTTCCAAAACGTTGCTAAACTTTAACAACGTTTGAGAAGAAAATGTTGCAAACCCCCTGAAATTGTAGCACTGTATGAATTATGAGGATAAAAATCATCATGTTTTGTTCCTTTCAAATCTTAGTTTTAGTAGGACAATGTGCTTCAAAATTGAAGAATCTCTTTATGCTTGTCACGGAAATACTTTCTACTTAGAATATACCTAATTAAATACAAAATGAACATGACTTATCTACTTTGGAGTTTTCTTGGTAGAAATAACGAAAAATTTTAGTGTTACAATGATCACCCATCTCTATGTTACGTGTAGGGCAAGAGTTTGAAATACACATTCCCATAAATCTTCATAAATTCCCACATGAAAATACATTCAATAATATTCCCGTATGTTATCATGTAACAAAACACTAGTAGAAAATGGCACAAATGACATCCAAAGCTTGCTCTTGAAGATTTTGAAGTTTGCCTTTGTAAATTGGTAAGATTTCGAACTTATAATTTCTCAAAAATTGAGTATTAATATTATCATAAACATATGTAAAAAAAAAAAAAAAAAAAAAAAAAAAAAAAAAAAAAAAAAAAAAAAAAAAAAAAAGAAAAAAAAAACCAAAAAAACACTAACAAAATAATATAAATTGTTGCCCTAGCTAGGCTTGAAAACAAAGAATCACATTAAATTAAAAAACATATATTTCTGATGAAAAAAACAAATAGTTTATAATTTGACTTTACAGATCCTCACACACACACACCTTGTAGTATAAGAAACACCCAGTAAAAATCTCGGGCAAAAGTATTAATTTCAACCCCTTCATCTAGGGTGCCCGAAAAGCCCAATATGCTTTCTTGGACCTTTAGGGGTTAACATTCTCAAAAGGTTCTAACAAATTCCATACCAATAATAGTAAAATGCATAAAATAATGAGATGCAAGAATAATCAACTGATGTCCATGCCGAGCACACGGTGCCGAGTTGCCACGTCTGTTGTGGGAAACAATTAAAGTCATCAATTGATGCTTCGCCTTTCATGCAGCCAATTTTCAGAAAACAAGAATTCATCAAAACCCCCTCCTTAGATTATCATTATTTAGCTCCTAGAGGTGAGTGAGGCCCATATCGGTTCGATTGGACTTTGGGCAGCCTCTAACTTACTATTTTTAGATCGTATGAAGTTGGAACTTTTTACACGTTGTAAAGTCTTTCCATACCTTTCTGAAGAGTTATTTCATGTTTTAAAATTCCTTGTACTTTAGAAGATATTCATAGTCAAAGTTTGAGAACACTATTTGAAATCTGCCCAAACTGCGGTATATGCTCATTTATTCTCGAAATCTGCCCAAAAGCACAGAAACTTCAATATTAGGAACATGATTTCAGGAATATAACATATATAAAATGTATACAATGGGATTTAAAATCATAGAGTGCAATTTTGACATTGTACAAATGTTAACTTTTTTTCATTCATAGTGTGAATGTATAGTGATGTATATCATCTCCTATTACTCCTTTACTAAGCAAATCGACCTCATTCGGGTATCTCTACCCCAGGGGTTAATGTACACAAGACATAGTGCTTGTGACACCTATACAACATAATACACCCCAAACAGCCACTTCACAATTTATTGAGTCTCCGTTTTTATTATACACTGTCCACCTTAAGAGGAGTTAGTAGTCCTATACAACTGTTGTTATGACATGTGGGCATATCATCAAGGGTAAGTCGAACGGACACTTTATTCACGCCAACCCATATGGGTCTGGTGTTCTTCTTGCTTGTGACAGTTTTACATAATGCACCTGTGATTTTTACAGTAGGTCAAAAACTTGCCAAGGCTGACCCAGATTCTAAATGTTGGGACCGAGGAATATTTCGGAGCCGACAATGGAATACTTGGAATGAAGAGAAACTTACGGCAACGAAGAAAGGGCATTACAGTACTCACCTTCAATTCCCCGGACCCATGCATGCATGACTGTTAGTAGTGAGTTTTCGTGCAAAAAGATCAGCCTGCGTAACATTGGCTCACAACTGAATCGATCAGCATGTTCTGGGCGCGGCTTTATTCCAGGATTCATTCATCTGTCGCAGAATCTCCTCCTGCCCTCTTTTTCTTAGCTCTTTATTGATTATTCAATGCTCAAATTCTGCAGCAATTTCTGTCACCTGCAAAGTTACATAATCATCCACTTATCAAGAAATTTAAAAACTGTAGTTACTGTTATCATCAACCCCCCTGTGCATGTCTCGTGCATTTTTACTCAGTTTTTACACCATGAAGATGAAAATCTAGTCGCAAAGTCCCTAGATATCGAATATGAGTTTTCAATGTTCGAGGACGGTCATCGTAAAAACATTGAGTTTCATATTCAAAAGGAAGTCAGAGCTAGTAGGGTGATGTTGTCGAAGGTACGGTGGAATGGCACTTCGAATATTATCATTATACACACTCATATTTAACGAAGCCATATTCATCGAATTGGTACAATAATTATGAGGTTGTTAAAGACGTATGTATGTTGTTTTTGATGGCACTAGAAATTTTTCATGACCACTAAACATGCAGAGAGATCAAATTTTAAGCCAACAGTGATGAATCAACAGCAATATTCCTTCCAACGTTGTTGTACAACCACTTGCAGGAAAAGTCCCAATGTATTAACGAATATGGCCAAAAAGAGTATTCTATATCTGAGCTCGAAAGCATAGACATGACATCGGAGTAAAGCTTGTCCGAGACACAAAATAACGTGTAGATTGTGTGAATAATCTGCCCATCGAGGAACAATATCATCAAAGTCGTCACACCAGTAACGACGAAGAACAAATCTAGTGAGTCAATCGAAGAGGCCGGGATCGAAGTTGTTGATCGAATGCAACAAGATTCTTCTCCGCAGAATGATTCGCTATTCAGAACGGTCAATGATTCGATTCTATTGTTGCAACAGGAAGAACGAACAATAGAATGTTTGAAGGCGTGCACGAGGAACGCAAAGGGCAGAATGAATCCAAAAGAACCGACCATTGCACTGTTCTTATCTTCGAAAAGGTCTCATGCAACTGCCACACCATCCCCCCCCCGCCTCTGGCCCCTCCGGTCCCCGGCGAGTATCGATCGACATTAATGGTTCTTGCTTCTTATGCAAGAAGATTCAAGTGTAAGTCCTATATTGCATTGCATGGCGCGCGCAGGATTCTAGTTTGGTTCGTTCTGATTCATTGTTATCCTGTTGGGGCTCCTCGATCGATCACCTGGTTCCGGCCGAATCTTCATTCCGGGGATTGAAACTCGCGCCTGGCTCCTACTTTTCCTGTCATATTTTCGGGGAAAGTGGGAATCCTTTCAGTTTTCTATATGAGATATAATTAACCTTCCCGATCGAAAAAGGGCCTCCGTCGAATGTTGTGTTCATGCATACTCACGTGGGTTTGGGTAAATGGATTGCTCACGGCCTCTATTCTCTGAGTCACTCTGATGATTCTACTGTGTATAGTCATGTCTGGATTAATCTTAATCTTAGTATCCTAGGGATCTTAGTATCTTAGTATCCAACAAGATCCTAAGCTTGAAATCTTACAAATCATTTTCAAAGAATTTGAAAGTTCAGGAAATGACTTGCTAAATTTGGGGCAAGTTTGCAACCCTCTCTTGGGCCTTTTGGGGTTAAGGAGAGCCATATTTTGATACACCTACAAGTTCAACTCCTAAGCCTTTGATGTAGAATTTCCTAGAGAACCAAAAATGACCTTTGTCTACTTTAGGCTCCAAAAAACTCAACCTTAATATGATTCAGAAGATCCAACCAAATGATCTTAAAGTTGAATTGCATGTTTACTTACATGTCAAAATTGAATCATAAATCCTTCTTCATTTGTGAGATCATAATGGTCAAAATCAACTAATTTCTTTTCTTGGGGAACCCAAAATAGCCATATCAGATTTCTTGGACCTTTAGAGGTCAACATCAGAAATTAATAACATATGTAAAAGAGTCCATAAATATTTTCAATGTAACTTCCACTTCTTGTGTCCATGCAGAGAATTTGTTACGCAACTATCTCCACTGTAGATTTGCAATACCAAAATTCACGCCATCATCGAACAAGTTAAAGGATAACTCCAACTTATATTGACCTCCGTGTGAATTGAATGTTGATGTGACCAAATCGAGCACGTTACGCGACTAACTCCACTATAGATTTGCAATACCAAAGTTCACGCCATCTTTGAACACGTTAAAGGATAACTCCAACCTATATTGACGTCCGTGTAAAGAGAATGTTGATGTGACCTGATTGAGCACGTTCCCATACAAAGTCAAATGTAGAACAAGTTCACTTGGAAGCATTTTTGAAAAAAAAAAAAAAAAAAAAAAAAAAAAAAAAAAAAAAAAAAAACATCTCACTTATCTCTAATAACTTGATTGATAAATTAACCCCTAAATTCCTTATTGTTGGAGAACGAAGTCTCAAAACTTCCTTTTTTGAGTCCCATGCATTCCCAACCATGTGAATAGAATCTTCTCTAGACGAGGATCTAAAAACAACAATATAGAAATACATGCACCACAATTGATTCTAACATTTTTTTTCTAATCTCAAACGGTAAATATTTTCCTTTATGAGGTTGTGACTTTCAAGAAAAAATATTTTGAAAAAATATTAAAATCTCAAATTTTGACTAATTTTGTAAGAAATCATTCAGAAATTGTGAAGATTGCTTTTGTAAAATCTGGAGCCCTTGCCATTAAGGGATTGACAAACTTTTTGACTTAGGTAAATTGGAACTTGAATAATGATTTGACTATGAAAATTAATTTCTCAAGAAAAATTTCAGAAAAAGTCTTAATTTAAATCGCCTGTTTTGGACTTGAAACCCAAAATTTCTCAAACGAACATTCTAAATTGGAAATGTGGCTTTGCAAATTTTATCACATACACTTTGTTGTATAAAGAGCACACTCCTTACGCAAAAATCTTACGCAATAATAGTTCTTCTAACCCCTTCAAAATGGCTGCCCAAAATTGCAAAAACTCATTTTGGGTTTTAAGAAAACTTAGGGTTTAATAATAAGATTTTGTTTCTACTCTTGGCTCAAAAAACTTATGGTTTACATGGCGATTAATGTGTGGGTGGCACATGGATCACCAGATGCTGATTAGAAATTAGTAACAAAAATAATTACTCTGGACACTCTACTCCGTTTAGAACACGAAGGAGAAGTTCACTGCCCATGGAATGTAGGAAAATTCTTGATTGTGATTGGTTGAAAGTGCCACGGTTGACCGATGAGTGTTTAGATTATGGCTACAAACATACCAGTGAGGTTCACCCCAAAAAGGGCTGATAGTCCTGCCATTGGTGTGATGACCTCCGGGCATACACCGAACGAACACTCTTACTATTCACGGTGGCCTCTAAATAGGTTGGAGTTTCTCTTCGTCAAATGCATATCGAGAATTTGTAGTGATGAAACAACATGACCGCCTATGTGATGCCTCTTTTTCAAGGAGTGGATTTTGCCGAGAAACTTAACCCCTGGAGAAAAGAACGAAAAAAAAAAAAAAAAAAAAAAAAAAAAAAAAAAAAAAAAAAAAAAAATAAAAAATTTTTTTTAAAAAAAAAATCTCTCTTACAAATTACCGTACCACCATAGCAGGTTCGTTCTTTAACGAACGAATATTAACTTTTTTTTTTGAAAAAATAAGGTTCGTCTACCATAAATAGATTGTTTTGAAATTCGATCTTTTGATTTTTTGATATAATTTCTCAACTTTTGGATACCCTCTCGTCACAATAAAGCGTTTTTTGGAGATAATATAATTTCCCAACTTTTCGATCCTCTTGGCTTGTCATTTCTGATTTTTTGTTTTTTGTTTTTTAAGAATATAATTATTTATGACCGAACCTGTTATGGTGGTACGGTATGCCTTGTCAAAAAAAAAACTAATAAATTTTTACCAATCGGTGAAATTTACTCTAAGGAAATTTTGGGTTGAAATTCGCTCTCTTCCTACTTTGCAATTTGATCTGATTGTAGTAGGTACAGCTAAAATAAAAAAAAAAAAAAAAGGAGATTCTTCATAAAGTTAATAACAAGTTGAGGAATGATACAAAACAACATACCTTGTTTGTGAGTGAGTAACTTTGGCAGACAAGATCAAGGCATGTTACTTGCATGAATGACATCCTTCCCATGTCAAAGGGCATCCCAAAGTGCACAAAATATTCTCTACTATTTCCCTTTATAATTGCTCTAATTTGCACTTTAGAAATTTTAGAGATTTTTTTCAAGTGTAAGTACACACGATGATTTCTAAGTGCGTAGAGAAGATTAAGCTTTGAGATACAAAGAATATTCTCGTATTTTGGTAATCATAATGGCAAGCCGATATTCTAATTTAATGAACAAGTAAAAGACATGTTGTCACAATGGGAGCGTAGAGAATGTGTATATTCAGACTTTATGGCGGAGCATTCAATGAGCTTCATGCGTATGATATTCAGATATTCCTCTTATATGTAGATACATATATACTATACTTCTATAAATTATATCAAATCAAGAAGTTTATGAGGACAAGTATAATTGGCCTCAAAAATAAAAAGACAGTAGTGATTATAATTGAAAATATGAGGAACAATAGTTTGTAGGGCAAATAAAAAAGGTTGACATTGACTCTGACCGTAAACTTTGACATTTGTCGGTGAAAGGAAAAAGGTTGAAAGTGACCGTGGCTGTGAACAGTTGGTTGCACAACGAAAAAAGGTTAAATGTCATTGTGGTTGTTGGTCAGACATAAAGAAGGTAGAAAGTGGCCGTGGCTGTTGTCAAACAAAAAATATAGTTGAAAGTGGTGTGCCTATGTACAGTTGGTCGGTTTGGTCGCTCAAAGAGAAAAGGTTAAATCTTGTTGGCCAGACAAAGAAGAAGGTTGGAAGTGACTGTGGCTATGGTTGGACAAAAAGAGATGGTTGGAAGTAGTCGTGCCTATCATAGTCGATTGGCCTATGAAGAGTTAGTTGGTCGGCATATGAAGAATTGGTCGGCCTATGGACAGTTGGTCGGCCTATGTACAGTTGTCGGCCGATAGACAGTTGGTCGGTTGGTGAACAGAGGAAAAAGCTCTGAGAAGTTGGTTGGACAAAGGAAAAAGGTTGAAAGTAAACGTGGTTGTGAAGAGTTGATCATAAACATTGGTGTTGTTATACCTACTCACCACCTCAAGATCTAATGTTTGTTTTATAAAGCTTCTATACACAAGTGCCGAAGTTTCTTGCCTTGCTAAATGAGACTATTGAAGATTCATCAAAGCTAAGTCCGAAAGAAATATGTGCCTACCACAATATAATGTTCACGCAATTCTAATGTGGTCATAAGTATTTATTGTGATTAGAAACAAGTGTACTTGTAGAAGACCTTGATTTTCTTTTGATGTTATCAATCAAAAAGTAAGAATAGCCCATGCCACACTAGTGCAAAGGTCCCAAGGTGTTCACTTAGATTATTTTTACCGGACAACGTGCCGCATAATGTAGGGAGGTATTAAATCATGGTCTCCAAAAATTAGAAAAAACTTTGGCATAATCTAAGGTGTACAAATCATTGAACACTCAATCATAAGTAAGATACATTGTTAAATAATCTATCATATATATAACTTCTTTTTCTAAGATACCCTAAAAGATAAGAATATGACCAGAAAATATTTTGAGGGTCAATCATTGCACTAAGGATCTCCTTGAATCGAGAAAGAACTACATGTAACAGTCAATCATTACGGATGAATATGAAGATGAAAATGTTTGCACAAGGCCAAATTTTCTTTTACACCAAATTAGGGGTAAAAAAAACTGCCCCTCCTTTAGGATTATAATTAATTGTGCAAGGCTTAAAAATACCATGAAATGCAAAATTAGGTGAAGATAGAGACCATTTAATTCAGTGTGGTCATTATAAAACCCCCTACAATAATACCCCTTTGCCGCATGTGATATACCAAACCTCCTTAGAGTCACCCCCCACCCCCAGAGAAAGTTGTGAGGTTTCCACCACACTCTGCACCATCAAGAATGTCTCATTCCACCAAATCCTGTCAAACATTTCAACTTTGTGGAAATTTCACACGTTTCCACTACACTAGTGTTACAACATAGACACATCGCCATTCTTGCCACATGTTGTCCGGATAGCAAAAACTTGCCACATGTTGTCCGGATAGCAAAAACGAGCAAGTCGCACTTGCTAACCAAAAAAAAAATCGCTCCCGATGGTACGGAGCAATGGAGCCCTCCTCCTTTTGTCACTTGCAGGGTTGTTTGCATGGGTGCGAAATTAAAACGGTTTGTTCACATGATCATTTGACTTCTAAATCCTTGGATACATCACCGACCAAACTGGTGATCCCCGCCAATCCGAAGGCCCCAAAGGTAGTGCAATTGAAACGGAAACTAATATCAAGACGAGATTTTCAACAACAATGTGCGTACAACAAGGAGCACTAGTAGCCCACCAAGATGGCTGTTAAATCACTATTACAGATGCATAACTCCTCGCCTGATTGCAAGTACATATCACCAACTACTATTCCCGTCGTCCTAGACGAGGAGTTACAACTCTCGGACGCATGGACCACCTCCATAGCATAAGAACTTACTAGGGCTGGTTTACACTATGGTGGAGAAGTTCACTCTTCAAGAAATTAAGAAAAAAAAAATCTCAAATGTGATTGGCTGAAATTGAGGCTCTTGAAATGTGATTGGTTGAAAATGAAATTCTTGACCAGTTGTGTAATGTAAACCAGCCCGTGAAAGGGATTTTCACATCCTTTGCTTGAGAAGAAAACAGTGCCAGGAAGTTCTGTGTACGGTAGTGCCAACATACTTTCTTTGAAAATGTTCAAGTGTAAGTAGTTGTAAGTAGAAATAATCACTTGAATATGAGTCTATCAACTATATTGATCTTTATAGGTTTATAGGTTTATGACATAAAGAAAAGTTTCTCTAGAATTTTGTAACGAAATTTTTAGAAGCCTTTTTACAAGACTCCGAATAGCTCACAGATCTAAGTGGTGCCATGAATCATTGATTTTAACCCCTAACTCTCTTTAAAACCCGAAACGGGTTTTGGAGGTTTCCGCAGGAGAAAAACTCAGCCAACTTTGACCATCATAATCTCAGAGATGAGAAAGAATGAACGGTTCAAATTTGGTATATGAGAAGAATGTTAAGTGAACTTTGAGATCTTACGGTTGAATCCTTCAAATAATGCTTAGATTGAGATTTTTTGAGGTTAATCTAAGGGAAGGTCAAATTTTGTGCCTTTGACTGTTTTGCAACAAGGAGATTTAGGGGTTGAGCTATATTCTAGTAAACTCTCAATAATTTTCTACAAATTTTGTGTATAGGTATATTTGTTAATTTATTTTTTTAGTTTACTTTTGTTCTTGTTTTTGTCATTGAGGACACTTTGTGTTATCATTGTTGAGTAATTAAGGACTAATTTTTCTACTAAGTGGTTGACGGTGTAACCTTACTAGTATGCCCATATGTCCAAATAAAACTCTTCATTTGTTTATGTATTATCCCCGTACAAGTTCTTAGCAAGTAAGATGCATTTTGGAGGTTTTGGAGACTATATTTTCATCAATTTTGAACTTTATGTCTCAGAAATGGTGCAAATTTAATTGTTGAATGTTCTTCAGTCTTTCTTAACTAAATTGGGTACAAGATCCTATGGTTGGAAGTCTTCAGTAAGTAAGGAAAGTTGGTCCATACCTTGGAAAGTGCATAGTAGTAGAAACAACAAATTTGAGATTGTAAACTCCCAAAACACAATATTCATAAGTGTAAAAATCCTTAATGATTGAGTTATAAATATTTCTAGTTGAGTTGTAGTTGGTTGATCGTAAATTTTTGCGCACATTATTGATTTGGTTGTTGGTGAAATGAACGGCTCAAGATTCGATAACAAAGTTTGTCTTTTGTTGTTGCCGAATATGCTTCATTAGATCCGTTGAATTTTTGCCAATTTAACAAAGGTTGGAGATGAGTAACTGCACGCTGTTGATTTGGTGGGTGGTAAATGGACGGGTGAGGATTTGATAACACAGTTGAATTTTGTTGGTGGCATATATGTTTCATTGGATCCTGAAGATTTGGTTGTGTGTCAATTTGAAATTTTTGACTGAAGGGGATAAATGTTGAAGATCAGTGAGCGGTCGCTGGTAGAGCGTAAATTGTTGCGCACGTTACTGAATTGGTTGTTGGTAAATTGGACAGCAGAAGATTTGATTCTCAAATTAATTTCCTTTGGGATTTATGCTTAGGTGGATTGGGAAATCTAGATAATTGTGTATGACGTGTTATCATTTAATAGGTTTCCGTTGCCTTGTTGGTGCAACCAATTTGAATGTGGGAGTGAGGCTTACTTCTAGAATGAGAGGAAGAAAAATTAGCTTTTAGAGAATGAAAGCTAGTGATAGGAAGGTTACTAATTGATAGTAAACAAGGTATTGGGTTGGGGATTGATTTTTGTAAATAAATAAGTATTACATCTAATGATGAAGTTTGGATAGTTTAATTTTAATATGTTATGGAATATGGTGGAATGGATCTCAAAAACATTGAATCTAAATGTATTTGACAAATAATCTTATGAGGAGAGAAATGCATCCAATTCACCTTATCATCTCAAAGGTTCTTGAGGGCATTGTGTTTACCTTTAATTGACGTGTAAATTTTTTAGAGGAGTTGGAGCGAGGGTGTTGATGAGCTTAAGTTTACACATGAATTTGTGAATTGTGAGAGAAGTTGAAGGAATTGGGTCACGATGTATTTGTCACAATTGTTTTTTAAAAAGTGTTGTCTTCCTAAAGATGTGGAGGTTGTTGTGTCTATGTTTATTTGACTCTATCTTCTAAGATAATTTACATGGTTTTAATTACATAATCATCACACATGTTAGAAGCTATGAGGTTTAGATCGTCCAATTAGAACAACGATGTGAATTCTAAGCGGAGATATGGGTTCTTAAATAAAAAAGAAAAAATTAGCTTATTGTATATTCAAGAAAACAACTTTTGAAAAATATAAATAGCTTCAGCAAAAGGTTCAACTTGAGGAATTGGTTGTTGCCATGTAAGGAGCTAGTAAAATATTAGAGTACTTGAGCCATGTATGATTTTGAAAAAATGAGGGAGTTGCTTGGTTGAACTCGTATATTATTAAAGCTAAGTTAAGAACTTAAAATATGAGAGGACTAGGCAATGTGATTCTTGTGGCAAAATTAGTTTGGAGTGAGACTTTTGAATATAGAGAAGAAACTAAGGCTTCTTAAACTGAATAGAAACAATATGAAGGGTTTTTTTGAAGAAATTAAGTTGTCTTGCAAGCTTGTTCTTGAAGTAGTTCTTCTTATGTAATGAGTAGCTTAAAATTCTAATATTGGAACTGAGCAGTTTGCAATTCATGTTATTTTAATATACTCCCGACATGATCAAGACATCATTATATCAAAAAATGATTGGCCAATTTTACTTCAAGAATTGTGTTTAATACTGTAGGCAATCATGAAGGGCATATGATCAAGGATAAGACAAATCGATTTTAAGTAAACAAAAATTCATTTCAAATTTACTAACTCACTATGATCTATTTTGTTATATTTGTAAAAAGTTGAGTTTTTTCATACTTCCTCTATTAGAAGCCTCGTAGATCATTGTCTACACCTTGAATGCTTATATTATAAAAAGCTGAATGGGAGGTAAATCTATTGTATTTTAAGGAATGATGCATTTCAACTTTGTGTACACATTATTTGAACCCAACACAAGATTTTAATTTACTCTTTTGTAAAAAGATGTCCATGGGTCCTCCTTAACGTATAGCCACCAGCGGGTTTTCTGAAAACAACACATAATGCAACTATAGTTGGTCAGTCATGAGGGAAGAAGGCCACCATTGAAGCACAAAATGCTTTTTAATCCTGCCCATGAAAAGGCGCAAGGTTGGTTTATCATCTCCGGCCTGTCTTTGAACGACTACTTCTTGGGCTCCAACGGAAACATAGTACTCACGGAAGCGGACATGGCTCCATTGAATGACCTCTCTTGGCCGTCAATTTGAGAGACTCCCTTGCGCTCGCTACTCAGTTCTGGAGAATCAAAAAAGGAAGTATCTGGCTTGGCTTACACATGACATGGAAGGCCTACAAATGAAGTGAATGGAAAAGTGGATGACGTAGAGCGTTTGAAGCGGCAAATAGAGTGGATAGGATAGGAAGGGCGGCGGTGCAATAGGCCCGCTGCCCGATTGGACCTAGTGTGAAGAGATGTCGGCTGCCTTTGGCGTGCATGCATTGAAGATGCTCTAAGAGCGGCAATTTGACATTTCTCTTGCCCCATCGTCATCCACCGAATTAGTTTCCCTCTCAAGTGGCCTCACGCAGCAGCAGGGTAGGCATAGCAAGGGCTAGTTGAACCCCGGTGAGGCAATTTTTTGTCTCAAGCAAATATGGCTCATTCGAGACGGATGAAGGCCCTAATTTGGAGCCTTGAGCCATTGAAGGCCTATGAGCCCTCCATGAGCCCTCTCTCAGCCTCATGTGCGTGGGCTTTGAGTACTTCATGCCAACACCTTCCCTGTACTAATAAGAGTAACATGCTGCCATTCTTGCCATGGGACTCCACATTGTACTTTGAAACCAGGACAACAGGGATGATCAGAAAAGTCGTCTTGCGTCTTCTATCAATCTCTAAAGGACAGGCCGTAATCTCGGCCAAAAAGTTCCTAATCTGTTCCGACTGGAACCAACGCGAACATGATTAGAAATAGTGTCAAAAAAGAAAGAAAAAAAAAACTTAAAATGACTTGTTTGTAATGTGATAATTTAGGAGTATATGTAAAATGATGTCTATAATGATGTTCACTACATGGAATTGCACTAAACATTCCATGGAAGATCATGATCATATGCATACCGACATATGCATACCGATCATGATCATATGCATACCGATCATATGTAACTGTATAATCAATTTTATACTCTCGATTTATCAAATTCTAACCCCAAAAGTCGAAAGCCCCAAACACTTCCAAAACTCCTCAAAATCACCCTCTTTCAATGCAAGATGAAAGATTTAAACTTCTGAGGTGATCTCAAGTATGTAACCGTAAGATCTATACCTAACCTGTCCATGTATGTGTGTACCAAAACTTAGTCTCAAATTCCTTACTAATTGTGAGATCGTAACATCCAGAGATTTTCCCCTTGTTGCAAATTGGGTTCGAAGTTTTTTGTGAGCCCAAAAAACCACTTTCAAGAGTTACTTTAAATTGTGGGTCTTCAAATTCTTGTTCCTAAGTGAGTTAGGAATATATCTATGCAATTTTTACCCTCATGCAACGTGTAAAACCTGAAGAAATGCTCGAATTTTCACATGGAGGTATGTTGAAATTCAACTTCAAAGGCCCCTCTTTTATAATAATGTGAAGAATAATTGGATGATTGATCCAGACGATGAGATCATTCCTTTAATCCATATTTCCGAGTACAAAAAACAAAACTTGAAAAATAGCAAAATCTCAAATTTTGATGAATTTCTGAAGTTCATTTGATCTTATTTATTTTGAGAATGAACGAGCATATACCGCAGTTTGGGCAGTTTTGGGCAGATTTGAGATAGTGTTTTCAAACTTTGACCGTAATTATCTCCTAAAGTATGAGGAGTTTTGAAGCATAGAATGACTTTTAGGAAAGGTATGAAAAAACTCTACACCTTGCAAAAGGTTTCAATATCATACGAGATAAATATAGTAAATAAGGGGCTGACCAAATCCCAAACGACCCATTTTGGGCTCTTTTTGACATACGGGTTAAAGAATGTGCTTAACCCCTAAATGCACTGTATGTTGAATAATAAAATTATGTATAACAAGCTCAAACTTTGAAAAGCCTAATTTCTTCTTCTTGAAACTCAATTTAGTATGTGTAAATAATCGCCGATTTATTTAATGTCATATAAAAAAATGACATGGATTTTAGTGAAGGCACTCTTGTTTTAGGGTTTTCAAATATGAGGCTTGTTTTATCATTTAGCAAGTCAATCATGTGTATTCAATTTTACTTAATCATGGATATTTTATATAAGTATGATCTTTTTCAACAACTTTCTAGTCGAAAGATTTTTGATCCGGATACTTTTCATATTGGATTTACGATGATGTTCCCACATTGAAAATTTGAAGAAGTAAATGTTTCTTGAGGAGCTCTTATCTCCTTCCTCCACTCTTAGATTTCAACTTTGTGTGTTGAGTTGGATTCCAAATTGAGTATAGCTTTTGTGGTAAGAATGTTTTCTTGATTTAGGACGTGAGGAAGATATGACCTCATTTGGTGCAAGGGGTCTAGTTATATTCTAGTTAGTGTGAAATTCTTATAGAAACCGTGTTCATCTCCATCTCAAAAACACTCTTGTACCATAAAAAAAACATCATAAAAATATCTTAAATATAAAAAAACATCAATATACAGCCTTACAATGGTTAAAACTGCCAAAAAAATTACAAAAGAAAAATAGATGAAAACAAAGTTCACACTTTGCACTCAGATCCATGCCATGTTTCACTCACATCACGAATCAAACATACATTTCTACCACAAGAACTAAACTCAGTTTTGAATCCAATCTGGCATATAAAAGTTGAAATCCACAATAAATATATGAGAAACAACTCCTCAAAAACCATGTAAATATTTATTATCAAAACATTATCGTGAGATCCTATACTAGAATTATATGGTTCAAATATTTTCCAGCTAAAATTTTCTTGGAATTCATCTTGAGAGCATGATTACGGTAAAGAACAATTGCGGCAAGTGTAGTCCGTTTTAGTTTCCTAATTTTGTACAATTGGGTTTCGATAATGTAAATGCAGTAGATAGCCAATTGGGTTCATACATACAGTGTTCTCATCATTAGTTTAATGATCGGTATTAGTTTTATAATAGTAACTAATAATAGGAGCTTTTACCGATAGGAATCCGTAACTACCAATAGGGACAAAATATAAGGGAGGGGAAACCGATCGGGATAGTTAATTAGCCTGAGTGTAGGGACTCCTTCCAATGGCCTGAGGTAAAGCAATTGTGATTTTGTGTTTATGATTTTCTGATCAATAGAATCAAAGTGTTTGTAGTTTGTGTATGTTTGTGAATTATTGTGTTACAATTGTATATGTGTGAGTGTGAATGATCATTTGGAAATCTAGAGAGAGAGAGAAATTGTAAGTAAGAATTATCAGAACATTCAATTGGGTGAATTTTGTATGTTGTTGATTGAGTGGTGCAGTAAAAGAGATGTTAGAGAAATCAAAACTGTGAAGTAAAGAAGTTACAAAAGCTATGGGAAGTGAACCCAATTGAGAGGAAGCGTGTGATTTTAACAATTGAGAATTGAGAGTACGCATGTAGCATAAGGATCGGATAATCCCAATAGGAGAGAGAGACCGTGAGCTTATCAAATTGGATATTCAAAACGTATCGTTTGGGATTCTCTGTGAATAAACTGGGACATTGGAGTTGGTGGTGGAATAACTTAATTGGCTGACCAATTAAGACGTGGAGTTAAAGCCGTGGAGAAAAAGACATGGAGTAAAAGACGTGGAGTTAAAAACGTGGAGTTGAAGACGTGGTGTTGATGACGTGGAGTTGAAGACGTGGTGTTGATGACGTGGAGTTTAAGATGTGGAGTTGAAGACGTGGAGTTGAAGAGGGCAATGGTAAGCTTGGGGTATCACTTTTTGGACACACTAATTAGGTTATTTTTATTAAAAGCCTCCAGAGTTTGTCTAATTTGTCCATTTTAATCAAGTAAAAAGACCCTAAAATGGAAAATAAAATATCATGCACCTCAATGAAATTAAAGTATATATGCCTACAGAGTTTCTCTTAGATTTTTTATTTTTTTTGGATCCATTCATAGATGAGGGAAAAAGTGCTGAATTTGGGGATTTGCAGGCATTATAGTGCACAATGAATTAATTTTTTTATAATTAAATAAATTATTTTGTATTCTAGACAAGAAGATGTAGGTCATATTCAAAAATTATATTACAATAAAAATGGTTGATATTCCATTTGCTTGATTCTATGGATTTTAGGTTATTGGGACATGACTTACTTTTTCAACTAAAAATTCAAATAAAATTACTTCAAAATATATTTTTTAATTTCTAATTTTTTTTCTTGATACATTATAAGTATAGACAACTAAAACCACATCTAATGAAGTCTTATTGTATTACAGTTTAAAAATGGATATGTTTGACACACCAGCATAGAGTGCAATTGTTCATGGGACAACCTTTTTGGGTACCCCAACCAGACCATCACCCAAGACGTGGAGTAAAAACAAATATCAATTGGGGAAAATGTGAAAATATAGAAGCCCACTACAGTCAGACCAACTAGATTGGTTTCAATTGCACATCTTCTGTGGTGGTAGTGAGTGAATAACTGTAGTAGAAAATCGCTGAGGTTTCAAGCTCCCAAAAAACAACAAGGAGATTCAGGGGTTAATCACAAGGTATATCATACTTCCATTTTCAACTTTACATGTACCTCTTTTTCACTCTTTTAGATACACATACCAATAGCTTCCACTTCTGAATCCATATCTAATTCCAGATAATTCCAAAATTTAAAATTTCACTTCTCCAATCCCTTGCCAAATTCCAAAATTGATTTCCTTGGCCACTCTCAACACTAAAATTCGTGCAATGACGTGAAATTTATGTACCCACCGAGTAATTTATGTACCCACCGAGTAAATCGTCTAATGAAGAGAAGGGAGGGGAAAAAAAATACTCCCTCTGTCCCATTGTAATTGTCCAGTAGGTTCTCTCAAATCTATCTCCCCAGGTAGATTTGAGGGAACCTACTGGACTTTAATAATGGGACAGAGGGAAAGGGAGTAACGAAGAGTGACATGGTGGTGGCAGTAAGAAAGACTGAGGCGGTAATTGGAAGAACATGAACAGTGAGCAAGTTGTGGCAGAGTGAAAGAAACAAGCCAGGGAACGGCAAAAGGAGTCAGCAACCTACAAACAACACTTGTGACCACGAGTCATGCCCACTCAGCCAGCACTCACCAGTGATGGAGAGGGAGAGACAGAGAGAGGCCCGGACTAAGTTAAGAAGCTTGGAGAAGAAGTGTGAATTACGGTTCAACACCACGATCATTGATTGAATGATGGATGATCAATTCCTCCGATACAAGACGAACAAGATGATGCCTTTGGACTCTAGTAAGTAGAAGAGACTCCACCTGACCACTAGCAACTGGTAGTATCTAGACACACACACACACTCAGACACTCGTGCTTTTCGCTCCTCCGTCCGCAGCTTGTGCCACAAGCCTGAGTGGTACTTACCCGATTGATTACTCACAAAGCAAGCATTCCCGATTGACATCGCACCTTGTGCGCCCCTCGTTTCTCTCTCACTCCTTTTCGCAGGCCGGGAATCTATCTCCGACCCCTCCGCGCCAGCCCCCACTCTGATCACTAGTTCCGCTCGCGATCGATTGTCCGTTCTCTGAGCAGCATTTAGTTGTTGAAGGTGCGATGAGCCTGAGTTTGTTGTTGCGAGCCAGGGGGATTTCGTCATCCAAATTGAGATGAGAACGGGAATCTAGCCAGGGGGTCGGTCTGGTCCGATTGAGTTGAGTTGAGTTGTGAGTTTGTTGTTGTTGTTGTTGGAGTGCGAAGCCAAGCCAAGCATGAGCAAGCTTGTGTCATTCTCCGAGCATTCATTCTCGCCTGATATCAATCCAGATATTTGTATTCTTGACTGGGGTTTGAAGCGAACGTCTTCTTCTTCTTTTTTTGCCGACGACGGTGGTGCCATTAGAATTTTGTGAATTAGAGAGAGAGAAAAAATGTGTCGTTTCAGTGGAGTTGAGTGTTCGTGTGTTGCTGCTGATTCTGGGAAATTGTATATACCGGAGTTAGCTGCTTCTGGGAAATTGTATGAAGCGGAGCCGTTCTTCGTTGATGACTTTAAACCGCCGCCTTCTTCAGAGCCTCTTCGGCAATGGCCGACCCTTTCTCAGGTAACTTGTCACATTCCAATTTCCAGGATAGTTACACTCAATAATCAAAGCACTTTTTTAAAAAATTCATATGGGGTACTACTCATTCATTGATTCAGCTGACAAAGAAAGTGCTTTGATAGGTTTGAGAGAGAGAGAGAGAGAGTGATGGTTTTATTGTTGATTGTGTTTTGCAGGTTGTGGTGGAGTTGAGGAAGCTGGTGGAGATAGCAGGTCCGTTGGCGGCTCTGAATGGGGTGGTGTACTTGAGGGCAATGGTGTCCGTGCTGTGCTTGGGGAGATTGGGGGGGCTGGAGCTCGCGGGGGGTGCGCTGTCCATCGGGTTCACCAACATCACGGGGTACGCGGTGCTCAACGGGTTGGCGTCGGGTATGGATCCCATATGCGGCCAGGCGTATGGGTATGGCAATTGGGCGAAGATGGGGGTCACTCTCCAGCGGACCATCCTCATCTTGCTCACCTCGTGCCTGCCCATCAGCCTCCTGTGGATTAATTTGGAGCGCATCATGCTTGCCCTCGGCCAAAACCCGGACATCACCCGGGTGGCCGCCATGTACTGCTTGTACTCGCTGCCTGACCTCGTGGCCAACAGCTTTCTGCAACCCCTGCGCATCTACTTGAAATCCCAGGGGCTCTCCACACCCATGCTGTGGTGCTCGGCCGCCGCCGTGACATTGCATGTACCCCTGAACATTTTGTTTGTCTTTGTGTTCAAACTCGGGGTGCTGGGCGTGGCGGTCGCCGCCGTGTTGACCAACTTCAACATGGTGTTCTTCATCCTCGCGTACCTGATGTACACGGACGCGTTGCGGGACACGTGGGTTCCGTGGTCGTACAACTCCTTCTTGTCCTTGCAAGAGTGGTGGTCGTTGTTGGGCTTGGCGCTCCCAAGTTGCTTGGGAATTTGTTTAGAGTGGTGGTGGTACGAGATCATTACAATTCTTGCAGGCTACCTACCCAACCCGCAGGTGGCAGTGGCGACAACCGGTATTATAATTCAAACAACATCATTCATGTACGTGGTCCCTCACGCTCTGAGTGCATCGGTTTCCACACGGGTGGGCTACGAGCTCGGCGCGGGGAGGCCCGTCGGCGCCCGGGTCGCCACCTACGTCGCGCTTGGCTGCGCAATTTGTGTCGCCGTGGTGAGCCTGGCATGGACCATCGTGCTTCGCAACACATGGGGCCATGTGTTCACCAGCGACAAGAGCGTGCTTGCGTTGACGGCGGCCGTGATGCCTCTGATGGGGATCTGTGAGCTCGGGAACTGCCTGCAAACAATAGGGGTGGGTGTCCTGCGCGGGAGTGCCCGTCCCGCAGTCGGGGCAACCATTAACCTGGGCTCCTTCTACTTCATTGGTTTACCAGTGGCTGTAGCCTTAGCCTTCTGGTACAAGCTTGGATTTGGGGGCCTGTGGTTTGGACTTCTGGCCGCGCAGATTGCTTGTGTGGCCTCCATTTTGTTTGTTGTCCTTCGTACAGACTGGGAGAGCGAGGTCCATAAAGCCAGCATTCTTGCAGGGTCTTTGGACTCTGTGAAGCCCGCGGTCCTAGAGTACAAGCTCGTGGAGTTTCATGGCAATGGAAATTCAAAGGAGCTTCATTTCAAGCACTTAGAAGACGACCAGTCCAAATTAGATGATGAAGAAGCTGGATTGAGAAATCACACACATTGTACAGACACAAAGTAAAATAGGATTGATAGGATTGATTAAAATTTATATACCAATCACTCGGACACTTTTTTTTTTTTGAACAATCAATTGAGATAATTGCCATTACCAATGATTTGTACAAGTATAAGCTGACATATGTAGCAGCCATGTGTTTTTGGAATTATCGAATGGGTGGACATTCAGCCTCATGTGTAACATAAATATCAATATCATGCTGAGTAGGTCATGTACCTAAATTGGCCCTTTGAACATTTTAAAAAAAAAAAAAAAAAAAAAAAAAAAAAATCTCCTTGACTTAAACAAAGGTGATCAGTCTTCCTCTGCTATCAGCTATTTCAAATGCCACATAGATTTCAGAACAAACTAACTCTGCACATATATTTATCCATATCTGAGGTAGCCTACAATTGCATTCCCCAAAAAGAAAACTACCTTATATTTACCTTGAATATGTTTCTAACAAATCACATTGATTTATCCTATCGAACGTTGTCCTTACATAATTTGGTATTTAGAAGAAGGAAGGTAATAAATGTCATCTTGGTTAAGTTAGAGTGATGTCGATCACTAAATAAACTAGAATAAAATGTGGTATTTCCTGAGACATATTGGTGGAAACATCACACTTTTCCACTACAAAAAAGGCAAAATTTTGTACGGTGATTGTAAAGTAGACCCCGTACGCTATTTTTTGGATGCAAGATTCACCACTCTTTCCAATTTGTATTGCACGCAGCTGTCCAAAGTTTCTGTAATTGTAATGATGAGGGGATAGAACATATTTGTTATCGTGATGGCCCCGGCCACAAAATAAGACAAGACAAGAATGTGCGTGTGGAGATCTTGTGAGCATTCATGATTCATAAGCGAAAGGAATGCCACCTCTGATCGCGAGCCCGTTCCAATTGAGCAATCGCAGAAGGTAACTTGGTCAAGGGCGTGTCATGTCCCATGCCATGGCCATGTGCCATGAGTACATTCTGCACATGTAGTTAGGTGGAGGCTCTAGACCATTTTTCAACGTTTACCGGATAAACCTACGTAACCCATAGTTCGTTTTTTTTTTTTTTTTTTTTTTTTTTTTTTTTTTAAGTTTTAATTTTTTTCTAATCTCTTTGCATCAATTCGAGCGAGCCCAATTTCCAAGCAAGCATCATTGTTATCGGCTTTTTATGTGCCAGTCTCTGACGACTTAATCATCATCATTCTCGTCCTCCTTTATTATATGCAAACTAGATTCGGCCTTGCCAGAGTTTGTCATGTACTGTACTTTGGCCTCGATCAAAAAGTGTTATTCAATCTATGTTGCATATTGGTGGTCTTGCCCTGGTCAGGTACCTGCTGGGGGTCACCATGTTCCCTTTTTTTTCTCCTTGCAATTGAGTAAAGTCAATTTGTTTTTTTAAAAAAATAAAAAAATTGAAAAAAAAAACTAAAAAATCTATGTTGCATATGGTGCCTATAGGAACTTTTTATGGGAGAGTTCAAGGTTAGTAACATCCTTTCATGTGAAGTACACGTGTCAAATTAACGTTGTATTTGGAACCATTTTTTGGCATTTCTGTCGTAGACTGATGATCTTGAAAGGTCTTTGTGTGCCCATATGTCCAGATGAAACTTGTTTAGGTATTATCCTCGTACAAATTCTTAGTGAGGAAGATGCATTTTGGAGGTTTTTGGAGGCGATGGTAGAAGCAATATTTCATCAATTTTGAACTTTATGGTCTCACTAATGGTGCAAATTTAACTTGGTGATTTTTTTTTTCAATCTTTCCTAACAAAATTGGGTACAAGATCCTATGGTTGGAAGTCTTTAATAACTAAGGAAAACTGGTCCATACCTTAGAAAATGCATAATAGTAGAAACAACAAATTTGAGATTTTATATTCCCAAAACACAATATTCATAAGTGTAAGAATCCTTAAGGATTGAGTTATAAATATTTCTAGTTGAGTTGTAGTTGGTAGATCGTAAATTTTTGCGCATGTTATTGATTTGGTTGTTGGTGAAATGAATGGCTCAAGATTTGATAATGAAGTTTGAGGTTTGTTGTTGCCGAATATGCTTCATTAGATCCGTTGGATTTCTGCCACTTTAGAATTCTTGGGAGAAGGAACAAAGGTTGGAGATGAGTGAATGCACGCTGTTAATTTGGTTGTTGGTAAATTAACGGGTGAAGATTTGATAACGCAGTTGATTTTTGTTGGTGGCGTATATGTTTCATTGGGTCCCGAAGATTTGGTTGTGTGTCAATTTGAAATTTCTGACGGAAGGGGATAAATGTTAAAGATCAGTGAGCGGTCGCTGGTAGAGCGCATATTGTTGCACACGTTAGTGATTTGGTTATTGGTAATTGGACGGCAGAAGATTTGATCCCGAAATTAGTTTCTGTTGCTGTTTATGCTTACGTGGATTGGGAAATCTAGATACTTGTGTATGACGTGTTATCATGTAATAGGTTTCCGTTGCCTTGTTGGGGCAACCAATTTGAATGTGGGAGTGAGGCGTACTTCTAGAATGAGAGGAAGAAAAATTAGCTTTTAGAGAATACAAGCTAGTGATAGGAAGGTTACAAATTGATAGTAAGGAAGGTATTGGGTTGGAGATTGGTTTTTGTGAATGAATAAGTATTACATCTGATGATGAAGTTTGGCTAGTTTAATTTTAATATGTTATGGAATATGGTGGAATGGATCTCAAAAACATTGAATCTAAATGTACTTGACGGATAATCTTATGAGGAGATTTGAAAGGCATCCAATTCACCTTATCTTCTCGAAGGTTTTTGGGGGCATTGTGTTTACCTTCAACTGACGTGTAAATTTTTGAGAGGAGTTGGAGCAAGGGTGTTGGTGAGCTTAAATTTACTTGACACATGAATTTGTGAGAGAATTTGAAGGAATTGGGTCATGATGTATTTGTCACAGTTGTTTTCTAAAAGATGTTGTCTTCTTAAAGATGTGGAGGTTGTTGTTCTTTATTTTACTTTATCTTCTAAGATGATTTACATGGTGTTAATCATCACACATGTTAAAAGCTATGAGATTTAGATCATCCAACTAGAACAACGATGTGAATTCTAAGTGGAGATATGGGTTCATAAATAAAAAGGAAATAATTAACTTACAATATATTCAGAAAAGAACTTTTGAGAAATATAAATAGCTTCAACTTGAGGAATCGGTTGTTGCCATGTAAGGAGCTAGTAAATTACGAGAGTCTTTGTCTTTGTATAGTACTGTTTGAACAATATTTTATTCATCCAATCGGTACGGTAGTTAAAAATGACGAAGCTCTTGTTGAAGTTCATGATTTTGGAATTGAATAACAATTAACAAGCTCAATTTGGGAATGTGTGTAGGATATCAAAGTACCTCCACGATCCTACCCAGGGTTTATAAAATAATGCTTTGATTGAGGTTTATAAGGCATCAAGTAGTAAGTGGTTTGTTTTGATATTTTTTTGACAAACTTGGAACAAGAAACTCTACCAAAAACATCTGGTTTGACCCAAACTCAAGGGGTCAAAATCAAACCCCATACAAAATGATCATTGCAACGAAGAGTCCACGTTTGACCGAGGTGTCCTTGAAAGTCCACGGGTTGTTGAGAAGGATATACCACCATCCATGACACTATGATTGCATGAGTCATCACCAACAACATACATTCACCACGTCCATGTATATTCCAAAGTGATGAATGACTGCTAACTATCCTTGCGGATTGATATGGTCTTTTGTCATTTCGGGCAGCCTAAGTTTTTGGGTTAGAATCAATACTTTTGACTACTTTTTTTATAAAGTCTTCCCTATACTACAAGGTATTTGTCCAAAAGATTGCAAAATCAAATTCCAATTCTAGAGTTTTTAAACGCAAATTTTAGTTTTAGGCAGGAAGAAGAAGAAAAAAAAAAAAAAAAAAAAAAAAAAAAAAAAAAAAAAAAAAAAAAAAAACAATTTTGATAATCTTTTGAGATATTCTTTTTGGAACTATGTTCACAACCAGATCACCATTTGAGTTCGAAAGGGTCCTAAGCCAAAAGAGCTCACCAATTCTACAAGGGCAGTCTCCAAACTTTATATGAGCAAGCTTCAAAGATTTTAGAAATTCCAGTAGTAAAAGATCAGAGTTTTGAGGTTCCAAGCTCCAAAAACACACAAGGAAATTTAGGGGATAAGATCCTACATCTTTGAGTTGAGGGGTAAAGTTACAATAAAGGGCTGCAGCTCCTCCTTCAAAGTAGCAAACAGTGAAAGCCCATATCGGGGTATTGAATAAAAGAGTATACAATTGCCAGTTCCCTTCAAAGTAGCAAACATACATTAGAGAAAGCATGAATGAAATAATTGGGCCCTAATTAAAAGGGTAAGTTGACCCAATGACAGAATCAGGGCGTGAGAAAGGAGGGGGGGGGGGGGGAATTGATTCTTCCGAAATCCACTGTTGGGGGAACAAGGCTCCAAACACATGAACGCCTGGAGAGAGCCCAGACAAATAGGTACCCAGAATAATAATAATTTACTTATACTATTTCTCTGTTTTTGAGAAATATTCATACTTCATGTTGCGCAAATTTAGGGTATGGGCTATCCTATCCTACTCTCTTTGTCCCCGCTTCGTACAAAGGGCTTTTAATCTTTTCATTTGAATTGTCTCTGGATTATTATTAATGTATTATGCATGAGCATTACATTCATGTGCTTGCTTGCTTGGTGGAATGTTTTACTTCATATTCAATTATGATCACATCCATACCCTTTTTCGGACCATGACGTTTGCTGGGATCTGCAAGAAGTTCTATGGAACTTCAGGGGCGATAATGTTATGAATGTAATTGTATTTGGCTCATCCGTTGTGGAACTCGCGAAGAGGGAGCACGTGAGTTCTCACTCACTTCTTGCCCCAATGCAGTGTCATTTTTTCGTAAAATCCCGTCTCACGCCGACGAGCTCCCGGTCTCATCGATGAACCCATATTTGAATGAAAATTTGACTCGTGGCCCTTTACACCCTTGTTCCTAGGATGTAAATTGGTGAATATTTGAACTTTCTGCAATTTAATTGATTTTAGGAGAGTTAATGAGCAAATACCACAGTTTGGGGAGATTTCAAATACGGTTTCCAAACTTTGACCGTGAATATCTTCTAAAGTATGAGGAATTTTGAAGCATGAAATAACTTTCTGGAAAGGTATGAAAAAAATCTTCCAACCTGCAAAATGCATCAACTTCATTCGAGCTAAAAATAGTAAGTCAGAAGCTGACCAAACCCCCGAACTACCATAATATGTTCTCAGTTGACTCTTACTGGTTAATGAGGAGACTTACCCAACAAAGCTCACCGTTCAATCTTCATGGTCCATAGTGTTAAAGCGACCCTAAGGAACATTCCAAAATCATGAAACAAACACCTATATAGAGTGCCATCGATCACTTGGGAATAAAATAAATTTTTTGGTGCACCTCCCCTTTAGAGATTCCACGTGCTAGCTCATCCTCTACTCAAGAATGTCCGGCCTTGTATTCATCAATAGATCATAATGTGGGAAAGAATAATAATATTTGAGTTTTTGTTTTGCACCATATTGAGCTTGTGACAAAAATATCATGATACCATTATGGACACCCATTTCCAACTTGTAAAGTCTCCTTATCATTCCTACAAGAGCCATTCTTTTAAGTCTGAAAAGGCAAGGCAAGGGTAAAGTCCTAAATAAAGAAAATAGTGAAACATCATTCCAATAAAAAGGAATATTCTTGAGGCCCTTGGAATAAGAACCTTGAAATTGGGAATAATGGGGAATTGCAATAAAAGGGTGATTGCATGACGTTGCATGGTAGTAAGAAAAAGAGGAAAGGGTATGGGTACGGTAGTCTTTTTTCCTTTAACCCCTAAAGTTGAAAGCCCCAAGACCGTCAAAACCACCCTCTTTTAAAACAAGATGAATATATTTAACTTTTGAGGTAATTATAAGTATATAACTGTAAGATCTTATACGTTACTTGTTCATGTATGTGTGTACCGAAACATCGTTCCAAATTCCTTACCGATTATAAGATCATGACATTCAAAGTTGAATTTTGAGTATTTTTTCCTTGTTGCAAAATGGGTTCGAAGTTTTTTGTGAGCCCAAAAATCCATTTTTGGAGTACATTTAAATTGAGGCTCCTCAAATTCTTGTTCCTAAGTGAGTTAGGAACATGCCTATGCAACTTTTTACCTCGTGCGGCCTATAAAACCTAAACAAATGCTTGAATTTTCACATGGAGGTATGCTGAAATTCATCTTCAAAGGCCCCTCTTTGATGATAAAAATAGAATGTGAAGAATAATTGGATGAAAGGTCCAAATGGTAAGATCATGCCTTAATTCTTAAACGCCCAACCTCTCTGAAAATACACTTAACCGCTAAAAATCCAAGCTCATTTTGTGTAAGAGTCTAGCTGTCAAAACAAGCAAAAACTACAAAAGAAATATATTGATCCAAGACTTAGGTTTACAATGAATAAGAGTCCCTTATATACTAACCTCTTGGCTCAACTGCCGAGGCTATACTTTAGCTCTACTGCCGAGGCTATACTTTAGCTCTACTGCCGAAGTTGTATTTATAAAATTAATAGCGAGTGAACATCCGAGCTTATCAACGAGGCCTTGGCCCATGACATTTTGGACTTCCAAAACTAAAAACTGCGATTTTCTACTACCTTGTTCGGATTGAGACATGGTCAAAAATTTTATTGTTTATCTGTACTTTCAACCGTAAGATCTCAAACCTACCTACTATCACTACTACCATGTGAAATTTCAATCCTTGGATCTTTATCATTTGTGAGATCATAACATTCAAAGTTGGTGCAAAAGTTTTTTCGGGCATTGCTTGTGAGAGATTGTTTCCATGGAGCAAAGAGAAAATTGAAGATTGTTACCCCAAACATAATTTCCATATTTTTTTTCATATGAGTAATCAAGTTGGGTACGCTCATGCAAAATCTGGGAACCTCATTCCATTTTTGTGACCTTCATGCAAATTATTTTGTAAAAGAAGGTCTAAAAACAACAATATAGTAAAATATGCATTTCATTCAATATATTTGGCTTAATTAAAGATCCCAACGGCGAGTAGGTGCCTTTATGAGTTTGTGAAATTTGAGAAAAAAAAATTGGGAAAATTCCAAAACCTTAAATTTTGACAAATTTTGTAAGAGTTAACCCTTAAACGCCCATAGGGTCCAAAACGGGCAGCCCATAATTGGATCACAGCATCTTTTGGACTTGGGCATCATGAATAGTGCACTTTTTGAACAAGGGCATCATGAATAGTGCACTTTTTGAACAAGGGCATCATGAATGGACCAATCAATGATGAGCTTGCAACCTCCTACAAGGTTATGTACAACCCCAACCTCGCTACGACAATCCTTTCAAAGCACAAAATCACTCATACAAATTGTGATTTGAATTGTGAAATTTCACTTTTTGAATGCATCACAGGAAGGTGACCAGTTTGACATCAAAATATAAGTGAAAAGTTGAGTACAGTGAGAGCTACAAAGAAGATTCTGTTGGAAGATGACCCCTCGGGTCACCTTGGGCGTTTAAGGGTTAATTCAGTAATTACAAGAAATTGTGAAGATTGTTTTTGTAATTTTTGAGGGCTGCCCTTGTGGAATTGACAAACTTTCTGACTTGGGACACTTTGGAACTCAAGTAGTGATTTGTTCACGAACATATTTCCAAAAAAAAAAATTTCAAAAAAAGACTAACTTTAAACTGCCCTTTTTGGACTTCAAACCTAAAATTTCTAGTTGAAGGTTCTAAAATTGGAATTTGGATTTGCAAATTTTACCACATGCACTTTGCGGTGTAAGGAGCACCCAGTAAATAATTTAGGAAAACATATTACTTTTAACCCCTTCATCTAGGCTGCCCGAAATAGGAAACCTCCACTTTGGTGGCCGTGGATTTTTAGGGGTTAATAGCATGCCCGAGGGGCATGCTTGGGCATTTAAGGGTTAACCTTATTTCCAAGTACAAAAAACAAAACTTGAAAAAAAAAAAAATCTCAATTTTGTGGTGAATTTTCAAAGTTCCTGCAATCTTATTTATTTTGAAAATTATTATTTATTCATGAAAATTAACGAGCATATAATGCACTAAGGGCAATTTTCGGGCAGATCTTAAATAGTATTTTCAAACTTTGACCGGAAATATCTCCTAAAGTATGAGGAATTTTGAAGCATGAAATGACTGTTCGGAAAGGTATAAGAAAACTCTCCAACTTGCAAAAGGTTTCAATTTCATATGCACTAAATATAGTAAAAAGGGGTTGACCAGACCCCAAGCAACCCAATTTGGGCTCTTTTTGACATTAGGGGTTAGGGTGGTTCATACAAAATCTTGAAACACTATTTTGCTATGTAAGAAACCCTCGTTGATTCAAGGCAATCCAGCCAAAAATCGATATGAAAAAAAATTAAAAAATTTTAAAAAAAATATGATGTACATAAATGTAAGACATGCATCAACTTAAGACTATGATCTCTCTAATGTCTTCAAATATTAGTAACAATAATTGCATGGTAGTAAGAGATGTTCATACATTATGCATTAAAAAATAAAAAAGGAATTTGCTTACAAAGAATCAGATGTTTTTCAATGCAGAAAGATGTAAGAAAATCGAACAAGTGGGATTTTTCATATTTTTTTATTCGAATTTCAGATGTGTATGCTACAACTCCCTCTGTTATAGATTGGTAATTTCATCAACATTTTTTTTTTCAACTTTTATTCTAAGGTATATGTACCTAAACTAGTTACAACGGAAGGTCAACCCTACAAGATTTTGTTGACACCACCACCATAAACAAACTATCTGCCTCAATATATAGAGACAACAACTACTGCCCATGGGCACAACGTCTAGTCATTTTATGAACTCATTGGCGGGACCGAGGTTCCCTTCAAAATTTGGTGAAGGGGTAGTTGCCATACCATGCCATATTCAGGGTTCCCATAAATTTAGTGTTGCATGTCTATTATTAGTTCAATCAATAAATTGCTATTGCAATTGTACTTGTTGAAAGTTACAAGACAATAATTTTCATTGAGAGAGTAGCACTCATGCGCACTTCCTCAAACATTCTCAAATATCAATGTGATCCTTGTTAGTTCAATCTTCTATTACTAATGTGTACTTAGTCAGCTCAAATTTCTTTGAATTTGGTGGCAAATCAATCTATCATGTAATATAGTTTTGACGCACTTTTGGTTTACAATGCGGATGCAAACCAATTTATCAAGAATTGGTTGGTGACAATAAAAAAATGGAGATGCAAACTATGTGTGCATTTACATCAACTTCTAGACTTTATTAGTTCAAATTTTTTGTAACAACCTTCTAAGGCACTCATTCTAGGTTTCATTTCACAAACTCATAAAGACACCTTAAGACCATTCAATCTTTCCTTTAAATAAATATGCTCAACAATATGCATATTTTACTTAGTTTTGACATAAGTTTTGTTATTATGCCTTGTACGTAACATCAATATGCATGTGAATTGAAAAAGCATAGTCTTTGAAGTTTTGCATGTGCATACTCAATTGGGTATACATGTCGGATGAAAATGTGAACAAATATTTGGGTTAACCCCTAAAAGAGAATACGGTGTGTTTTGGTTGTATTTGGAGTGAATGCACACCTTTAATGGGTTTGAGTTCAAAAAAAAAGTTGACATCTGAATTAATGCAGTTCTAGTGAGCTATTACAATTCCGGTTTAGAGTTTCTTGTTGGTAGCAAATCCTAATTATACGGCATCGTACATACTATCCCCAAGGGACTTTTAAGGGTTAACCCCTAAAGGAGGAGCTCTACACTGCACCCACACACAGCCATATCTGAAAACCATGAACAATTTTTTATTTTTTTGAATCTATTTTGAGAAATTAACAATAGGATCTTGTTTATGATTGTCAAAATGGTCTACCCACAAAACTTTTATCAGATTTCATTGTACAAATAATGAGATTTAAAGCCAAAGTTTCAACATTTGCAAGATTATCATAACTTTTTGTACTAAGTATATTAAGTACAATGTGGTCGATTTTGATTTTAGGAGTTAACAATCACAAAGTCCTCTTTTACACCAAGTACACTATGTCTCACTAACAATGCAAAACTTAAGCATAAACTCAAAATGTTATGCTATCACAAATGGTGCACATCCAACGATTGAGATTTTTTTTATTGGTGGAGAAGTTTAACCCCTAAAAATCCAGGGGTTTCCTCGACCTCCAGAACCAAAAACTGCCATTTTTCACCTTTGTTGGGAGATGGGGAAATGGAGAAACTTTTTTTCTGGTTTTAGACTTTGAACCGTAAGATCTTGTACCTAACTTGTATACAAAGGACTGGTCAAAATTTCAACCGTTGGATGTTTTTCATTTGTGAGATCATAACAATCAAAGTTTGACCAACACTTTTTTTTTGCCACTGCGTGAGAGGCATTGTCTAAATGGTGCCAAGGGCAACTTGATGATTGTTATTCCAAATATTTTTCCCTCATTTTTTTTCATGTAGGTATTCAAGTTGGTTATGCTCATGCAAAATTTTAGAGACCAATTCCACTTTTTGACCTTAATGTAAAATATTTTATGAAAGAAGGTCTAAAAACAACCATATAGTAAAACAAGCACCACGTATGATATATTTAGTTTGAGAAAAATCTCGACCGTGAGAAGGTGCATTTATGATAATGTGAATTTTGAAAAAAAAAAACTTGGAAAAAATCCAAAATCTCGAATTTTGGCAATTTTTGAAAGAAAAAATTGTAAAATTACTAGAAATTGTGAAGATTGTTTTTGAAAGTTTTGGAGGCTGCCCTTGTAAAATTGGTAAACTTTTTGACTTCGGACACATTGGAATTTGAATAGTAATTTGGTAATGAACATATTTCTAAAAAAAAAATAAAAAAAAAAATAATTTAAACTGCCCGATTTGGACTTGAAACCTAAAATTTCTAGATGAAGGTTATAAAATTAAAATTTGACTTTGAAAATTTTACCACATACACATTACTGCATGTGGAGCACCCAATAAAAATCTTAGGCAAAAATATCAGTTTAAATGCTTAAAATGAGCTGCCCGAAATCTCAGAAAACCGAATCGGCTTTCCTGGATTTTTAGGGGTTAAGGCACTTTTGAGTAAGCATCCCATATACTCATCATGTGCACATGGAAGGATCCAATATCTCTTTGCAACCGCTTAAACCCGATTTTGGGATAGTAAAAGAAGAAACATTTGAAGCTATTCCACCCCTACATTGAAATCGCAAGTAGCAACATCAAAACGGCAAGGAAAGAGAACATGAACAAAAATATTTTCGTCCATGTTCACGTTCATGTTTTTGATATTGTTTCCGTTGGAATATGGAGGAGCTACATTAAGTAGCTGCTCAACAACAGTTGCCGATGTCAAATGTGTTGGAATATTTTCACCTCAGTGGGGTAGCTGCGACTAAGAAGTTGGGTGTCTCCGTGGACACACTCATGAGTGCTAGCCGGGAGTTGGGTTCAAGTGTTGGCTTGCACGAAAGGTATACACCTCATCCTTCAAAAATTCTTCCCATGACACTAAAAGTGATCAAATGAAATTAAATAAGTTCAAAACGTGTAGGAATATTTGTCTTTCGATAAAAGATTTCTCAACATCCGTTCCATACCAAAAACGTTTCTTCAACAAAACTATTGCCTTTTGACTACTTTCAAAGGTTAGAAATCATAGAAGTGTAATGTGATAAAATTTTGGAGATATTACATACCTTTATTATCGTTAGGAGTACGTGCGTGATATTAAATCGTGCCATTAAATATGCATTAATATTTTTGAATTTGAGCTTAAAAGTATGCCTACAAAATGACACATTTTAGAACGTGGCCAAAATGGCACACTGGGATTTTGCCAAAAATGGCACAAGAAATAGCGCCATTTTAACGGAGTTAAGATTGCTTTGAGAAACACAAGGAATTTTAGATGTTAGAAGCTCCTCAATTAGATCATTTCCGTGACAAACGTGGAAGAATCAAAACTTCTTCATCCAATGGAGTTTTTGACAAGTTTTTTTAGGTTGAGATACAAATCAAGTCTATTTTTTGTGGTTGAAGTCTTATTACATTCCAAGATGGTATGAGTATAATGTATAACCTCAATTCCGTTAAAATGGCGTTATTCCGCTAAAATGGCCCTTTTTGGGGTGCTTAAAATGAAAAAAAATGATGTTGGTTTTTTTCGAGTTTTGACATGATAGGGTAAATATTTCTCAACGACGTTCAAAAACAACAATGTTTCTGAACGGCAGTTCAGAAATATTTGCCCTTTTACTATGTTCAAAGGTCAAAAACCATGAAAATGTGTGATACTATGGAAATTTTGATGATATTACAGAAATTTTGGTGATATTACAGAGTACATGTGTAATATTAATCAACATGCCATTTTGTAGGCATAAATACTTCTACACTTCACTTCAAAAATATGCTTGTAAAATGGCACATTTGCACAATATGGCACTTTAGCTCCGCTAAAATGGCACATGGAATAGTGTCATTTTAACGGAATTGAGGGTGTATGCATTGTTGTGCCGGTTTGTGAATGTAAGGCATGTTTCACTATTGCATGCCTAGAGTTAAAATAGAAAGTTAATTTTTCATGATCAAAGATTTCTTGCAAATGGAATCTAAGAATATGATGAAACATTTTATACTTGTTTTGTTTTATTTTCTTTTTGATATTAGAATGCTGAAGGTATCTCTACAGAAACGAATCTAAGCCAAATTCACCTTTTTATGAGGAGTTGTTACTACTACAATCCCGATTGCAAACTAACATTATTTGTTCGGTTGGTTTCAACCCGATTCCAATTCATCTGCTAATACTTAAATCATTATAAGAAGTTTTGAACACAAGGCATGCATTTTAGTAAAAGGGATCCAGCTTTGGACTATGTTTCTTTAAGCGTGGAAGTGTTGCCACCATTGTAAGGCTATTATTTAAGCATTATTTGAGCATTATTTATTTTGAGTGAGCTTTGTTTGCACAAAAGTGTTACTGAGATAAAGGTCAACTCTCTTGTTGGTTATCATCCTCCATGGAGACCTCAATGTTTTCTTCTAATTCAAGATGTAAGCTTTGTGGTTACTTCTTATAGTCTTTGGTCTTAATTGATACTTGCTATGTACTTCACTTTTATTCTTGTTGCAATAAATATGTTTACCATATTGAATATGGGGATAAAACATGACCCCTTAAGATTGGTGGCCAAAGACACTATTAAAATACATTGTTTTTACAACATGTTTACCATATCTTTTCTAGATTCTACTACACTAAAAATTATATTTAGTGTTGGATGACAATTAGTGTAGTACCCACCATCATGCTCCAACACTATTAATCAACTTGTGGACAATTAGTGTATTGGGGGGCCACCCCTTCTTAATGGCAACCTCCCTTTTATAGTCAACTTGTAGACAATAGTGTATTGGGGGGCCACCATATCTTAATGGCAGCCTCCCTTTTAGTCACCAAAGTTGCAAGTTGGCTAACACCAAACCAAAATCTAACACTAAATGTCAACTTCTTCATTTTTCAATTCTTTAATTCTTACTATTGTTCACAATTGGTGTTGGAATTGACAATTAGAGTTGCTACAATTCTACCCTTGTTGACAATTGGTGTTGTTGTTTGTATTTAGTGTTGCCAACACTAAATATAATTTTTAGTGTAGTCATGATGTAGTTATGGTTAAGTCATAAAGGACAATCTCACTTGTAGTAAACACCCATTTCTACTAATGAGGTGTAAGATTGTATTGCTTGCAATGTATTTGATTGAAATATGGAAGTATTGAGGCACGGGGTTTTATAACATTTTCCTTAAAGTGGCCTATGTGTATGAGCCCAATTATAAGGAGATTTTTGAATGGCCTTAGTGTCTATTACTATGGCAAGTCAGTAATGTCCAACAATGTCATTTCTATTATGTCACCAAAGGTATGCAAATATATTAAAAATCAAAGAAATATTGATGTACCAAACTTTTTATGTGTGTCCTGGTGTGTCTTGGAAGCTTTTCCCTGGTCTATACACGGCATGCTTCCTGCTACATCTTCGTCACTCTCTCCTTCCGGTGGTTGACTCCCGTTATCATTCGACAACTGCAACCCTGGTAATACCAAAACAAACGCACATCAAAACCCCAAGCCAAGCCTTTTCCCAAAATAGCGTGAAAAGAGCATAAGACTATTGATGCTTTAGTAGTTCCTATCCAAGCAATGTGTACCTTGTGTTGTAAAACCATGAAGGAAGCCTATAATGGCGTAAGTGGCCATGATGTGATGCAAGCCTACAATGGCGTATGTCGCCATGATGTGATGCACTCATTCATTTGCAAGGCGGCATAACTTTTGCAAATTGTCACTTCCATGCCTTAGAGCCACGCCAAATCTGTCACGGTATACACTCCCGCTAAGCGCTCTTTGGCGCGACCTTCAACCCCCGCTCTCTTGCCGAGAGTTCCTGCGACAACGATCCGCTCACGCTAAGCGCTCTTTGGCGCGACCTTCAACCCCCGCTCTCTTGCCCGAGAGTACCTGCGACAACAATCCGCTCAGTGCGTTCCCAGCAACCACTCACGGCACTCAACCGTTTAACCCTAGAGATTAACTTGCAAGCACAGAAACTTACCTGTGTTTACTCCACTTTGCTTCGCTGCGTCGATTTACTCTCTTGTCGTAGAAGCGATTAGCGTGAGAGAAGAACTCGTTTTGTAGTTTTGTTGAGAGAAGAACTCGTTTTGTGGGAGAATGATAGTTGCATTGACTTGGTCGTAAGCGAGTTAGCGTGAGAGAAGAACTCCCTGCAAATAGAAGAAATTTGACGAGACTGAGAGCGATTTGGCGATAATAACGTGAGTGATAGCGAGTGATAGCAAGTGATAGCGTGTGCGTTGGGTCGGGTTTTTCCTCTCTCTCCCTGCAAGTACCGTTGTAGGACCTGTTGCCGTGGCCATTGGCATTGCTCTTAGCTTGCCTTGCTTTTCCCACTATTCCATCCAGGTTTCATGCGGGGTAAGCCGAGCTCACAGAATCTTCACCCGAGAGTAAGCAGCACACAATCAAGTTCTCGTGAACCAAGCTCTCATGAACCGACTTGCAATACAATGGTGAACATCTTCAACCCATTGTTGATACCGAATCATACAACTTGTGTGGTTGTATTGCTTGAGTGATCAATGTTTTGTGATGCCGCTCTTGTTTGAATAAGATTTGTAATGCTTTTTCCAATGAATTACCTCTTTGATGCTGTTTTGCTTGGATTGTGTAGGACCCACACAATATAGGTGCTCAGCAGCAGCAGCAGCAATTGTCAATTTTTAAGGTGGCCGCATGTTTTCACCTAACCGGGGTAGCCGCGGCAAGGGAGTTGGGTGTCTCACCAGAGACACTGATGTGGGCTTGCTGGCACTTTGGATTGAGGCGGTGGCCTGAGAAAGAGGTAGACCACGTCGTTCTTGAAATTCTTACCTTGAGAACATTGAAAGTGATGATTTCAATTCATATGCAATGAGGCCTAAATGCTTGTGTTTCCAGATGAAGAAGTTCAATAGAAGCATGCGCCGCCTACAAGCCATAGCTGTGGATGAAGAAGGAGCAGGCTGGGAGCTAGCGGCAGCTTACGTTGAGCACGTGATGGTGGAATTGGCCGGAAGTCTAACTCACCTGAGACACACAAGGGTAAGTGTTCCACCATTCTGAATACACAAGTTTGTTTCTGAATTTCTCATCACCCACTGTAGCAATTGATTACATAGGTTGGGAAAACAGAGAAAGCTTTGCTTGCACTATGGCTATGGCAACCAGTTTTAGAGTAGGGTGTTTCTCTCCAACCGAATCAGCCATTTTTGAAGTTAGCTTATTCTGCTCAGCTGTTTACAATGTTGATTCATAGTCGGAGTTGCTCAAATGTTTACATTGTAATTTTTTACATTGCTTAAATGTTGATTCGCAGTCGAGTTTTTCAATGAAATATTTACTGATTTTGATTAAAATGTGCAGCGGCCGCAGCATTTGAGGATCAGAGACCTATTTCCATACTTTTCTCTCACTCTAACCGAAGCGGCGAGGGAGCTGCATGTCTCTCAATCGACTCTCAAAAAGGAATGTCGAGGGCTCGGGCTGAAGCGCTGGCCTGGTCGCAGCGTATGCATACTACTCCTTTTGATTTTAAACACATTGAATTCATTTTTGCAAATTGTACATGATCCTACCATTGTTTGATGTTGCAGGCGAGGTGCTTGGTGAGCAGAGTGGGAGAACTGCTGGATGCCATTAGAAGAGGAGGAGATGTGGAGGTTTATGACCTAACCCAACCGGCTAAAAGAGAATGATCTGTTGTGCTGATAGAAGCCCTACTGCTCCTGAATCTTTACATGGTAAGGAGTTATGATACAGGAATCAAGTCTGCTTGCAACGTTAAGTTTTTCCTTCTACGAGACTATTTCTACACTCAGACCATACAATTATGTGCGTAGATGGTGTGTGAATAGACAATCATCTGGGGCTGGGGTTGTTGATAGTATAGTGTATGACCGGCACTTAGTATATTGTGGAGAAAATAGCACATGGTGTTTTTGTGGACAAGTAGACAAACATGACTCGAACTTACAGGTTCTTGAGTGTTGATGGTGGAACACTCACTTGTTCTCCTTTGTCTTGCACTTTGCCCATGTGAGGAATGTCCATCTCGGTTTGCATAGGAACCGTCTCGAAGGTAGCATAGAAATGGATTTGTTGCATACTTGTAATGCACTTGATCTTCAGTTGTGGTAGTGTAAAAGTCAATTTCAAAGATGTTTCTTCCATTTTTCGATTATGAGAGAGTTGGTTAGTTCAAAATACAATTGAATGATCAACTTGAATTTCCATCATCTTGTGCTAAACTCAGATGGTCTGCATGTCTGGCTCAACTTGGTGAAATTTCATGCCATGGAAAATATGAATCTGGGGTTCAAGAGGATCATTCTGTCCCTATACAACATCATGTACAGTACATGAAAATGAAATTTACGGCCCACTGTCAAGGTCACTATGGATCCATCCAGGATTGGTAAAATGCAAGGTTGAAATAGACTGAGGTTATTTTTGGTTTGATGAGGAATGGGAAGTAGTATTTCAGAGGCCGAAACGACCAATAGTTTTATAATGAATATATTTTGAGGCTACTCAAATTCTTATCCCTAGGTGGGTTATGATTATGTTTACATCTTCTTACCTTCACTTTTACCTTCACATGACCAATGTTACCTCCAGAAAATCTACAAACATGAAAATGAACAAAAATATTCCATCTCATTTTGAAGCTTAGGTAATTTCTAGATACGCTTGGCAAATTTTATGTTTTTAGCTCAAAATGTCTCAAGCTAGGTTTAGTCTTTCAACTTGTTTATCTTGGAAGATACTCTGACATGATTGATTTGTTGCAAGTTGTTTCACCTTCTTGTGAGAGAAAATCTTTATTATATAAGGTTTAGTTTATAATCTAGTTTGGTATTTTAGAATTTGGAGGCACATATGAGAAGTGCACTGGCAAAATCATCATAACAACGTTGATTTTCATACAAGTAATGTGTCATGTAATCCTTAGAGAAAATATGTTCGTTACGATTGGGGTTTTGGCTGTTCGAGACACTATGAACAAGTCCAACAATGTTTCCACTAGTAAAAGGTTACAACTTCAAGACATGTACATTCTAAATTTCAAACTGAAACAAATGTGATTTTCAGAATTATAGCATGTATTATTTAAATCTGTGACTATTTTGAAAATACTAAAAGTTTAATTTGGCATGGGGTGTCCCCTCAATTCATATGGCAAACCCCACAACTACACGGCAGTGACGGCACAAGTGAGATGATGAAATATGGTACACATAAAGAGCTGTTGCCCAAGATACCACTATGCATTTCTGGAACCAAAACATGTAAGTAACTGCAAGAAAGGCCAGGTTACAAAGGCGAAATGATCATCATATTGCGGATTCCACAAAGATGATCAATGTATTTCCAATAACACTGCACAAGTGTGATGATGAAGGAGCTATGGTACACACAAAAAAAGAGAGAGAGCACGCAGCCGTCCCAGAGCAAAGATTAGATACCCATAACTACAGAAAAAGAAGAAGAAGAAGGTTTTGTCCACTAACTCGGTGAAGAAGAGGCTTTGCTTTAGAGGGTAGGTACAAAATCATCAACCGGGGCCAGCCTCAAGCTGTGCGACCACGCCCTCGTATTCCTGCGCAGGAATGAGCTTTCGCTTGTGGTGCTTCTTCACAAAGCTCTTCCAAATGGCCTCCACATCGCCAGTGGTGACGAACTCCTTGCCTGCACCGTCCGAGTACCAGCCATCGTACGAGAATTTGTCACCTTCCCGATTGCGTCGCGACATGAACAATGCGAAGTAGGTGTTCTCCAGGTCCAGGAGTGTCAGATCTGTCAGCTTGTCAAAGGCGTATTTCTTCCTCCTTTGCCATGCCTGCAGCAGCAGCAGCAGCAAACGTCCAAAAAGGCTGAGGAACAATCGCCATGTACATCATAATCGGTAAGAAACGGGAGGCGAAAAGCTCATCACTAGTTGGTTACAGAAGAGCTGCTTAGGAAGGATGATTTTCTGACTGAAATATACAAAGAGATTCTTATTTGCCTTGCTTGAATGTGTTGTCAAAATCAGTTGATACGAGCTATTAGTGGCTAAGAAACTAAGCCTGCGAAAAGATACATCGTAATCAATTGCGAAAGACCTATTTTTGGCTAAGAAACGGAAGGCTTTCTACTGCAGTAAGCTCATCATTGATCAGTAAGTTACAGAAAAGCTGCTTTTGCCTGAGAGGAAGGACGGTTGTTTGAATAAGAAATGTAAAGAGATTCTTGTTTGCATGAACTTATGTCATAGTCGGTTGCAAAAGACCTAATTCTGGCTAGGAAACGAGAGCCCTTCTCCTATGCTATGCCTGCAGAAAGATAAGACTGGATCCGTGTACAGAAGGGCTATTTTCTGGCTGCGAGATGGGAGGCTTGCTGCTGCTTTGACATGAAAGGGTAAGTAAATGGATGATTATTTAGCAGGAGCTATCTGTGGTAAGAAAAAGGGGTAGTGTTCGTGCACCTTGTCACCCAAGCGGCCTTCTCGTTTGGCCTTGTCCTTGAGCATGGCTCAGCGTTGGGCAACTCGAGCTTTGGTCTGGTCTCGCAAGTAAGCGCCACAGTGCACACAGTGCAGCTTTGCGGAGGGGTTTTTGCTGTGGCCGCATTTCACACACCTGGTGTGTCCTCTGGAAGCTTTTCCCTGGTCTACACACGGCATGCTTCCGTGTACTACGAGGTATATGTGCAACAAATTGCAAATTCAAATTCCAATTCTTGATTTTTGAAACACAAGTTTTAGTTTTCACACCCTATGCGGGCAAAAAAAATAAAAAAATAAAAAATATTGATATTCTTTTGAGATGTTTTTTTGGAACTATGTCCACAAGTAGATCACCATATTAGTTCCAAAGGGCCCTAAGCCACAAAGTTCACCAATTCTACAAGGGCAATCTCCAAGCTTTAAAAGAGCAAGCTTCAGAAAATTTAAAAATTTCAATAAAAGCTCTTGCACAAACTTCGGATATTACGCTCTCGCAAATTATAAACATCCAATTTGTGGATCACTAATTAAAAATAGGCTTAATTTCAAGATCTTACAAATTCTAAATATAGTTCAAGATTTTTGCTTCACACTCCAAGAAGTGCATAGTGGTAGAAAATTGTTGTTTTGAGATTCCAAACTCCAAAAACACACAAAGGAAATTTAGGGGATAAGATCCTACATCTTTGAGTTGAGGGGTAAAGTTACAATAAAGGGCTGCAGCTCCTCCTTCAAAGTAGCAAACAGTGAAAGCCCATATCGGGGTATTGAATAAAAGAGTATACAATTGCCAGTTCCCTTCAAAGTAGCAAACATACATTAGAGAAAGCATGAATGAAATAATTGGGCCCTAATTAAAAGGGTAAGTTGACCCAATGACAGAATCAGGGCGTGAGAAAGGAGGGGGGGATTTGATTCTTCCGAAATCCACTGTTGGGGGAACAAGGCTCCAAACACATGAACGCCTGGAGAGAGCCCAGACAAATAGGTACCCAGAATAATAATAATTTACTTATACTATTTCTCTGTTTTTGAGAAATATTCATACTTCATGTTGCGCAAATTTAGGGTATGGGCTATCCTATCCTACTCTCTTTGTCCCCGCTTCGTACAAAGGGCTTTTAATCTTTTCATTTGAATTGTCTCTGGATTATTATTAATGTATTATGCATGAGCATTACATTCATGTGCTTGCTTGCTTGGTGGAATGTTTTACTTCATATTCAATTATGATCACATCCATACCCTTTTTCGGACCATGAAGTTTGCTGGGATCTGCAGGAAGTTCTATGGAACTCCACGGACTATGAAGGTTGTTATGTAATGTAATTGCATTCCGCGCATTCGTTGTGCAACTCGTTAGCAAAGAGGGAGCCCGTGAGTTCTCGCTCACTTCTTCTTGCCCCAATGTAGCGTCATTTTTCTGCGAAATTCCGTCTCACGCCAACGAGCTCCCGGTCTCATCAAATACACCTCACTTGCTGTGAGTTCTTGCTCTCCCTGAAGTAACAAGAGGGCACGCCCGTGTTTGCCCCGTTGTGGGTGAATTTCTTTGCTTTCTTGGACTCGTCAAATTGAAGTTTCCGAAGCCTTTGCTTGCAGCCTTTGGCTCTCGCTTATCACCTCATTCACCTTCATGCTCCTCTACACAACCATTTCAAAGCTTAACTCCTAAAGTCAACTACACCTCAAACTACCATAAAGTTTGAGAATTGGCAAAAACTACCTTTTTTTTTTTTTATGCTAGGTGAAAGTTTTTAAATTATTCAGAATTTTAGGTATGTTACCTTGTATGTGTATATGTATTTTGAATCCCATATTCAAAGTTCTTACCAATTGTGAGATCATAATGTTCAAAGTTGAAGAAAAAGTTTATTGTTATTGTTGAAAGGATAACTAGGTTTTTGAGGGCCAATGAAACCATATTTGAAAGGAAAGTTGACTTGTGGCCCTTTACACCCTTGTTCCTAGGATGTGAATTGTTCCTAGGATGTAAATTGGTGAATTTTTGAACTTTCCGCAATTTAATTGATTTTAGTAGAGTAAATGAGCATATACCACGGTTTGGGGAGATTTCAAATATGGTTTCCAAAGTTTGACCGTGAATATCTCCTTAAAGTATGAGGAATTTTCAAGCCAAAAAAAACTTTTTGGAAGGTATGATATAAATCTTTCAACCTGCAAAAGGCATCAACTTCATTCGAGCTAAAAATAGTAAGTCAGAAGCTGATCAAACCCCAAACGACCATAGTATGTCCTCAATCAACTCTTACTGATAACCCCTAAACGACCACGGCCACCGATTCGGCTTTTACGGTCAAGGCCAACAAAAATTTACAGTCAAATTCAAATGTTATGATCTCACATCCACCGATGATCCAACTGTTGAAAATTTTCACACTACTACCTATGGTAGTCTACTTCAAGATCCTACGGTTGAAATTATCAAAAATATCCAAAATTTTTGGACGTACCCACATTAGTACATAGTGGTCAGTGTTGGGATTTCAAGCTCCCAAAGCATCGTGGATCTTTAGGGGTTAATGGAGAGACTTACCCAACCATAGCTCACCTATCAATCTTCATGGTCCATACTGTAAAGCGACCCTAAGGAACCTACCGAAATCATGAAACACACACCTATATTGAGTGCCGTCGTTCACTTGGGAATGAAATAAAAATATTTGGTGCATCCCCCTTTAGAGATTCCACGTGCTAGCTCATCCTCAACTCAAGAATGTTCGGCCTTGTATTTATCAATAAATCATAATGTGGGAAAGAATAATAATATTTGAGTTTTTGTTTTGCACCATATTGAGCTTGTGACCAAAATATCATGATACCATTATGGACACCCATTTCCAACTTGTAAAGTCTCCTATCATTCCTACAAGAGACATTCATTCAAGTCTGAAATGGCAAGGCAAGGGTAAGGTCCTAAATAAAGAAAATAGTGAAACATCATTCCAATAAAAAGGAATATTCTTGAGGCCCTTGGAATAAGAATCTTGAAATTGGGACTATTATGGAGAGTTGCCATAAAAGGGTGATTGCATGACGTTGCATGGTAGTAAGAAAAGGAGGAAAGGATATGGGTACGGTAGTCTTTTTTTTCTTTAACCCCTAAAGTCGAAAGCTCCCAAAACTTAAAAACACCCTTTTTCAATACAAGATGAATATTTTCAACTTTTGACGTAATCATAAGTATATAACCGTAAGATCTTATACATAACCTGTTCATGTATGTTTGTACCAAAACATAGTTCCAAATTCCTTACTGATTATACGATCATGACATTCAAAGTTGAATTCTTAGTATTTTTCCTTGCTCCAAAATGGGTTTGAAGTTTTATGTGAGCCCAAAAAACCATTTTCGGAGTAAACTTGACCTGAGGCTCTTCGAATTCTTGTTCCTACGTGAGTTAGGAACATGCCTATGCAATTTCTTACCTTGTGCGACCTATAAAACATAAAGATATGCTTGAATTTTCACATGGAGGTATGCTAAAATTCACCTCCAAAGGCCCCTCTTCGATGATAAAAATAGCATGTGAAGAATAATTGGATGAAAGATCCAAATGGTAAGATCATGCCTTAATCCTTAAACGCCCAACCTCTCTGAAAATACACTTAATAGCATGCCCGAGGGGCATGCTTGGGCGTTTAAGGGTTAACCTTATTTCCAAGTACCAAAAACAAAACTTGAAAAAAAATAAAATCTTAACTTTGTGGTGAATTTTTGAAGTTCCTGCAATCTTATTTATTTTGAAAATTATTATTCATTCATGAAAATTAACAAGCATATAATGCACTAAGGGCAATTTTTGGGCTGATCTTAAATGGTATTTTCAAACTTTGACAGGAAACATCTCCTAAAGTATGAGGAATTTTGAAGCATGAAATGACTATTCAGAAAGGTATGGGAAAACTCTTCAACTTGCAAAAGGTTTCAATTTCATACGAACTAAATATACTAAAAAAGGGGCTGACCAGACCCCAAGCAACTTGATTTGGGCTCTTTTTGACATTAGGGGTTAAGGTGGTTCATACAAAATCTTGAAACACTATTTTGCTATGTAAGAAACCCTCGTTGATTCAAGGCAATCTAGCCAAAAATTGATACTAAAAAAATAAAAAAATAAAAATAAAAATATGATGTACATAAATGTAAGACATGCATCAACTTAAGAGTTAAGACTATGATCTCTCTAATGTCTTCGAATACTAGTAACAATAATTGCATGGTAGTAAGAGATGTTCATGCATTATGCATTAAAAAATAAAAAAGGAATTTGCTTACAAAAGATCAGATGTTTTTCAATGCAGATAGATGTAAGAAAAGCAAACATGTGGGGTTTTTCATATTTTTTTATTCGAATTTCAGATGTGTTTGCTACAACTCCCTCTGTTATAGATTGGTAATTTCATCAACATTTAGTTTTTTTCAACTTTTATTCTAAGGTATACGTACCTAAAATCCTAAATTAGTTACAACGGAAGGTCAACCCTACAAGATTTTGTTGACACCACCACCATAAACAAACTATCTGCCTCAATATATAGAGACAACAACTACTGCCCATGGGCACAACGTCTAGTCATTTTATGAACTCATTGGCGGGACCGAGGTTCCCTTCAAAATTTGGTGAAGGGGTAGTTGCCATACCATGCCATATTCAGGGTTCCCATAAATTTAGTGTTGCATGTCTATTATTAGTTCAATCAATAAATTGCTATTGCAATTGTACTTGTTGAAAGTTACAAGACAATAATGTTCATTGAGAGAGTAGCACTCATGCGCACTTCCTCAAACATTCTCAAACATCAATGTCATCCTTGTTAGTTCAATCTTCTATTACTAACGTGTACTTAGTCAGCTCAAATTTCTTTGAATTTGGTGGCAAACCAATCTATCATGTAATATTGTTTTGACGCACTTTTGGTTTACAATGCGGATGCAAACCAATTTATCAAGAATTGGTTGGTGACAATAAAAAAATGGAGATGCAAACTATGTGTGCATTTACATCAACTTCTAGACTTTATTAGTTCAAATTTTTTGTAACAACCTTCTAAGGCACTCATTCTAGGTTTCATTTCACAAACTCATAAAGACACTTCAAGACCATTCAATCTTTCCTTTAATTAAATATGCTCAACAATATACATATTTTACTTAGTTTTGACATAAGTTTTGTTATTATGCCTTGTTCGTAACATCAATATGCATGTGAATTGAAAAAGCATAGTCTTTAAAGTTTTGCATGTGCATACTCAACTGGGTATACATTTTGGATGAAAATTTGAACAAATATTTGGGTTAACCCCTAAAGGAGAAGCACAAAAATATTTGGGTTAACCCCTACACTGCACCCACACACATCCATATCTGAAAACCATGAACAATTTTTTATTTTTTTTAATCTATTTTGAGAAATTAACATTAGGATCTTGTTTATGATTGTCAAAATGGTCTACCCACAAAAATATTATCAGATTTTATTGTAAAAATCATGAGATATAGAGCCAAAGTTTCAACATTTGCAAGAATATCATATCTTTTTGTACTATATTAAGTACAGTATGGTCAATTTTGATTTTAGGAGTTAACAATCACAAAGTCCTCTTTTACACCAAGTACACTATGTCTCACTGACAATGCAAAACTTAAGCATGAACTTAAAATGTTATGCTATCACAAATGGTGCACATCCAACGATTGAGATTTTTTTATTGGTGGAGAAGTTTAAGGCACTTTTGAGTAAGCATCCCATATACTCATCATGTGCACATGGAAGGATCCAATATCTCTTTGCAACCGCTTAAACCCGATTTTGGGATAGTAAAAGAAGAAACATTTGAAGCTATTCCACCCCTTCATCGAAATCGCAATTAGCAACATCAAAACGGCAAGGAAAACAACATGAACGAAAATATTTTCGTTCATGTTCACGTTCATCTTTTTTATATTGTTTCCGTTGGAATGTGGAGGAGCTACATCAAGTAGCTGCTCAACAATAGTTGCTGATGTCAAATGTGTTGGAATATTTTCACCTCAGTGGGGTAGCTGCGACTAAGAAGTTGGGTCTCTCCGTGCACACACTTATCAATGAATGCTCGCAGTTGGGTTCAGGTGTTGGCTTGCACGAAAGGTATACACCTCATCCTTCAAAAATTCTTCGCATGACACTAAAAGTGATCATATGAAAGTAAATAAGTTCAAAACGTTTAGGAATATTTGTCTTTTGATAAAGATTTCTCAACACCCGTTCCATACCAAAAACGTTTCTTCAAAAAAACTGTTGCCTTTTGACTACTTTCAAAGGTTAGAAATCATAGAAGTGTAATGTTATAAAATTTTGGAGATATTACATACCTTTTTTAATGATAGGAGAACGTGCGTGATATTAAAATTCTGCCATTATAAATGCATTAATATTTTTGAATTTGAGCTTAAGAGTATGCCTACAAAATGGCACATTTTAGAACGTGGCCAAAATAGCACACTAGGGTTTTGCAAAAAATGGCACAAGAAATAGCACCATTTTAACTGAGTTAAGATTGCTTTGAGAAATACAAGGAATTTTAGATGTTAAATGCTGCTCACTTGGATCATTTTGGTGACAAACGTCGAGAACCAAAACTTCTTTATCCAATGGAGTTTTTGACAAGTTCTTTTGGTTGAGATACAAATCAAGTCTATTTTTTGTGGCTGAAGTCTTATTACATTCCAAGATGGTATGAGTATAATGTATAACTTCAATTCCGTTGAAATGACGTTATTCCGCTAAAATGGCACTTTTTCAGGTGCTTAAAATGAAAAAAAATGATGTTGGTTTTCTCCGAGTTTTGACATGATAGGGTAAATATTTCTCAACGGCCGTTCAAAAACAACAATGTTTCTGAACGGCAGTTCAGAAATATTTGCCCTTTCACTATGTTCAAAGGTCAAAAACCATAAAAATGTGTGATACTATGGAAATTTTGATGATATTACAGAAATTTTGGTGATATTACAGAGTACATGTGTAATATTAATCAACATGCCATTTTGTAGGCATAAATACTTCTACACTTCACTTCAAAAATATGCTTGTAAAATGGCACATTTGCACAATATGGCACTTTAGCTCCGCTAAAACGGCACATGGAATAGTGTCATTTTAACGGACTTGAGGTTGTATGCATTGTTGTGCCGGTTTGTGAATGTAAGGCATGTTTCACTATTGCATGCCTAGAGTTAAAATAGAAAGTTAATTTTTCATGATCAAATATTTCTTGCAAATGGAATCTAAGAATATGATGAAACATTTTATACTTGTTTTGTTTTATTTTCTTTTTGATATTAGAATGCTGAAGGTATCTCTACAGAAACGAATCTAAGCCAAATTCACCTTTTTATGAGGAGTTGTTACTACTACAATCCCGATTGCAAACTAACATTATTTGTTCGGTTGGTTTCAACCCGAGTCCAATTCATTTGCTAATACTTAAATCATTTTAAGAAGTTTTGAGCACAAGGCATGCATTTTAGTAAAAGGGATCCAGCTTTGGACTATGTTTCTTTAAGCGTGGAAGTGTTGTCACCATTGTAAGGCTATTATTTAAGCGTTATCTAAGCATTATTTATTTTGAGTGAGCTTTGTTTGCACAAAAGTGTTACTGAGATAAAGGTCAACAACTCTCTTGTTGGTTATCATCATCTATGGAAACCTCCATGTTTTCTTCTAATTCAAGATGTAAGCTTTGTGGTTACTTTTTATAGTCTTTGGTCTTAATTGATACTTGCTATGTACTTCACTTTTATTCTTGTTGCAATAAATATGTTTACTATATTGAATATGAGGATAAAACATGACCCCTTAAGATTGGTGGCCAAAGACACTAATAAAATACATTCTTTTTACAACATGTCTACCATATCTTTTCTAGATTCTACTAGTCATGATGTAGTTATGGTTAAGTCAAAAAGGACAATCTCAATTGTAGTAAACAACCATTTCTACTAAATGAGGTGTAAGATTGTATTGCTTGCAACGTATTTGATTGAAGTATGTAAGTATTGAGGCACGGGGTTTTATAACATTTTCCTTAAAGTGGCCTATGTGTATGAGCCCAATTATAAGGAGATTTTTGAATGGCCTTAGTGTCTATTACTATGGCAAGTCAGTAATGTCCAACAATGTCATTTCTATTATGTCACCAAAGGTATGCAAATATATCAAAAATCAAAGAAATATTGATGTACCAAACTTTTTATGGATCGATAATTTCAAAGCTTTATTAGATGTTAAACCTATTTTAATAAACTTTAAATCAAAATAGAATCAATGATATCGATAAAGGTAAGCAAAGTGCAATGATGCACTACTACATTTTATATGCAACATGACAACACCTTTGTATTACTCATATAATGAGTTCCATGATGTCATGCACCCATTGATTTGCAAGGCTTTGCAAGATGTCACCTCCTGGCCTTAGCTTTCTTTCCTTCGCCCACTATTCCATCCGGGCGTCATGCGGGGTAAGCCGAGCTCATACAAAAACTTCACCTGAGAGTAAGGAGGGTTGCTGCTGCTTTGACATGACTACAAAAAGGGTACGTAAATGAATGATTATTTGACAGGAGCTATCTGTGGTGAGAAAAAGGGGTAGTGTTCGCGCACCTTGTCTCCCAAGCGGCCTTCTCGTTTGGCCTTGTCCTTGAGCATGGCCCAGCGTTGGGCAACTCGAGCTTTGGTCTGGTCTCGCAAGTAAGCGCCACAGTGCACACACTGCAGCTTTGCGGAGGGGTTTTTGCTGTGGCCGCATTTCACACACCAGGTGCGTCCTCTGGAAGCTTTTCCCTGGTCTATACACGGCATGCTGTCTGCTACATCTTCGTCACTCTCTCCTTCCGGTGGTTGACTCCCATTATCTTTCGACAACTGCAGCCCTGGTAATACCAAAACAAACGCACATCAAAACCCCAAGCCAAGCCTTTTCCCAAAATAGCGTGAAAAGAGCATAAGACTATTGATGCTTTAGTAGTTCCTATCCAAGCAATGTGTATCTGGTGTTGTAAAACCATGAAGGAAGCCTACAATGGCGTCAGTGGCCATGATGTGATGCAAGCCTACAATGGCGTATGTCGCCATAATGTGATGCACTCATTCATTTGCTAGGCGACATAACTTTTGCAAATTGTCACTTCCATGCTTTAGAGCCACGCCGATTTTGTCACGGTATACACTCCCGCTAAGCGCTCTTTGGCGCGACCTTCAACCCCCGCTCTCTTACCGAGAGTACCTGCGACAACACTCCGCAAAGTACATTCCCGGCAACCACTCACAGCACTCATCCGTTTAACACTAGAGATTAACTTTCAGCCACAGAAACTTACCTGTGTTTACTCCACTTTGCCTCGCTGCGTCGATTTACTCTCTTGTCGTAGAAGCGATTAGCGTGAGAGAAGAACTCGTTTTGTCGTTGTGTTGAGAGAAGAACTCGTTTTGTGGGAGAATGATAGTTGCATTGACTTGGTCGTAAGCGAGTTAGCATGAGAGAAGAACTCCCTGCAAATAGAAGAAATTTGACGAGACTGGGACTCTGGGAGCGATTTGGCGATAATAACGTGAGTGATAGTGAGTGATAGCGTGTGCGTTGGATCGCGTTTTTCCTCTCTCTCCTTGCAAGTACCGTTGCAAGGACCTGTTGCCGTGGCCATTGGCCTTGCTCTAAGCTTGCCTTGCTTTTCCCACTATTCCATCCAGGTTCCATGCGGAGTAAGCCGAGCTCACAAAAACTTCACCCAAGAGTAAGGAGCACACTATCAAGTTCTCGTGAACCTAGCTCTCGTGAACCGACTTGCAATACAATGGTGAGCATCTTCAACCCCTTGTTGATACCGGATCATACAACTCGTGTGGTTGTATTGCTTGAGTGATCAATGTTTTGTGATGCTGCTCTTGTTTCAGTAAGATTTGTAATGCTTTTTCCACTGAATTAACTCTTTGATGATGTTTCACTTGCATTGTGTAGGAGCCACACAATATAGGTGCTCAGCAGCAGCAACAATTGTCAATTTTCAAGGTAGCGGCATGTTTCCACCTAACCGGGGTAGCCGCGGCAAGGGAGTTGGGTGTCTCACCAGAGACACTGATGTGGGCTTGCCGGCACTTTGGATTGAGGCGGTGGCCTGAAAAAGAGGTAGACCACGTCGTTCTTGAAATTCTTGCCTTGAGAACATTGAAAGTGATGATTTCAATTCATATGCAATAAGGCAAAAATGCTTGTGTATCCAGGTGAAGAAGTTCAATAGAAGCATGCGCCGCCTACAAGCCATAGCTGTGGATGAACAACGAGCAGGCTGGGAGCTAGCGGCAGCTTACGTTGAGCACGTGATGGTGGAATTGGTCGGAAGTCCAACTCACTTGAGACACACAAGGGTACGTAACCCACCATTCTGAATACATAAGTTTGGTTCTCAATTTCTCATCATCTACCATAGCGATTGATTACTTAGGTTGGAAAAACTGAGAAAGCTTAATTTGCTCTATGGCTATGGCAACCAGTTTTAGACTTGGTTGTTTCTCTCCAACCGAATCAGCCATTTTTGAAGTAAGCTTATTGTGCTCAAATGTTTACATTGCTCAAATGTTGATTCATAATCGGAGTTGCTCAAATGTTTACATTGCAATTTTTTACATTGCTTAAATGCTGATTCGTAGTCGAGTTTTTCAATGAAATATTTATTGATTTTGATCGAAATGTGTAGCGGCAGCAGCATTTGAGGATCAAAGACTTGTTTCCATACTTTTCTCTCACTCTAACCGAAGCGGCGAGGGAGCTGCATGTCTCTCAGTCGACTCTCAAGAAGGAATGTCGAGGGCTCGGGGTGAAGCGTTGGGCCGGTCGTAGTGTATGCATACTACAACACATTCAAGTCCTTTTGATTTTTAACACATTGAATTCAGTCTTGCAAGTTGTACATGATCCTACCATTGTTTGATGTTGCAGGCGAGGTGCTTGGTGAGCAGAGTGGAAGAACTGCTGGATGCCATTGGAAGAGGAGGAGATGTGGAGGTTTATGACCTAACCCAACCGGCTGAAAGAGAATGATCTGTTGTGCTGATAGAAGCCCTACTGCTCCAGAATCATTACATGGTAAGGAGTTATGATACATGAATCAATTCTGCTTGCAACGTTAAGTTTTTCCTTCTACGTGACTATTTCTACACTCAGACCATACAATTATGTGTGTAGATCGTGTGTGAATAGACAATCATCTGGGGCTGGGGTTGTTGATAGTATTTTGTATGACCGGCACTAGTATATTGTGGAGAAAATAGCACATGGGGTTTTTGTGGACAGGTAGACAAACATGACTCGAACTTACAGGTTCTTGAGTGTTGATGGTGGAACACTCACTTGTTCTCCTTTGTCTTGCACTTTGCTCATGTGAGGAATGTCCATCTCGGTTTGCATAGGAACCGTCTCGAAGGTAGCATAGAAATGGATTTGTTGCATACTTGTAATGCACTTGATCTTCAGTTGTGGTAGTGTAAAAGTCAATTTCAAAGATGTTTCTTCCATTTTTCGATTATGAGAGAGTTGGTTAGTTCAAAACACAATTGAATGATCAACTTGAATTTCCATCATCTCGTGCCAAACTCAGATGGTCTGCATGTATGGCTCAAAGGCAAAATTTCATGCCATGGAAAATATGAATCTGGGCTTTATGAGGATCATTCTGTCCCTATACAACATCATGTACAGTACATGAAAATGAAACTTACGGCCCACTGTCAAGGTCACTATGGATCCATCCACGATTGGTAGAATGCAAGGTTGAAATAGACTGAGGTTATTTTTGGTTTGATGAGGAATGGGAAGTAGTATTTAAGAGGCCAAAACGACCAATAGTTTTGTGATGAATATATTTTGAGGCTACTCAAATTCTTATCCCTAGGTGGGTTATGATTATGTTTACATCTTCTCACCTTCACTTTTACCTTCACATGACCAATGTTACCTCCAGAAAATCTACAAACATGAAAATGAACAAAAATATTCCATCTCATTTTGAAGCTTAGGTAATTTCTAGATACGCTTGGCAAATTTTATGTTTTTAGCTCAAAATGTCTCAAGCTTGGTCTAATCTTTCATCTTGTCTATCTTGGAAGATACTCTGACATGATTGATTTGTTGCAAGTTGTTTCACCTTTTTGTGAGAGAAAATCTTTATTCAAAAATATATAAGGTTTAGTTTATAATCTAGATTAGTATTTTAGAATTTGGAGGCTTATATGAGAACTGCGGTGGCAAAATCATCATAACAACTTTGATTTTCATTCAAGTAATGTGTCATGAAATCATAGAGAAAACTTGTTCGTTACAATTGGGTTTTGGCTGTTCGAGACACTATGAACAAGTCAAACAATGTTTCCACTAGTAAAAGGTTACAACTTCAAGACATGTATATTCTAAATTTCAAACTGAAACAAATGTGATTTTCAGAATTATAGCATGTATTATATAAATCTGTGACTATTTTGAAAATACTAAAAGTTTAATTTGGCATAGGGTGTCCCCTCACTTCATATGGCAAACTCCACAACTACACGGCAGTGACGGCACAAGTGAGATGATGAAATACAGTACACATAAAAAGCTGTTGTCCTAGATACCACTATGCATTTCTGGAACCAAAACATGTAAGTAACTGCAAGAAAGGCCAGGTTACAAAGGCGAAATGATCATCATATTGCGGATTCCACAAAGATGATCAATGTATTTCCAAAAACACTGCACAAGTGTGATGATGAAGGAGCTATGGTACACACAAAAAAAGAGAGAGAGCACGCAGCCGTCCCAAAGCAAAGATTAGATACCCATAACTACAGAAAAAGAAGAAGAAGAAGGTTTTGTCCACTAACTCGGTGAAGAAGAGGCTTTGCTTTAGAAGGTAGGTACAAAATCATCAACCGGGGCCAGCCTCAAGCTGTGCGACCACACCCTCGTATTCCTGCGCAGGAATGAGCTTTCGCTTGTGGTGCTTCTTCACAAAGCTCTTCCAAATGGCCTCCACATCGCCAGTGGTGACAACTCCTTGCCTGCACCGTCCGAGTACCAGCCATCGTACGAGAATTTGTCACCTTCCCGATTGCGTCGCGACATGAACAATGCGAAGTAGGTGTTCTCCAGGTCCAGGAGTGTCAGATCTGTCAGCTTGTCAAAGGCGTATTTCTTCCTCCTTTGCCATGCCTGCAGCAGCAGCAGCAGCAAACGTCCAAAAAGGCTGAGGAACAATCGCCATGTACATCATAATCGGCACGAAACGGGAGGCGAAAAGCTCATCACTAGTTGGTTACAGAAGAGCTGCTTAGGAAGGATGATTTTCTGACTGAAATATACAAAAAGTTTCTAATTTGCCTTGCTTGAATGTGTTGTCAAAATCAGTTGATACGAGCTAAGAAACTAAGCCTGCGAGAAGATACATTATAATCAATTGCGAGAGACCTGTTTTTGGCTAAGAAACGGAAGGCTTTCTACTGCAATAAGCTCATCATTAATCAGTTACAGAGAAGCTGCTCTTTGGCTGAGAGGGAGAACGGGTTTTTGCATAAGAAATGTATAGAGTTTCTTGTTTGCCATGCCTGCATGTACTTGAGTCATAATCGGTTGCAAGAGACCTATTTCTGGCTAGAAAACGGGAGGCTTTCTCGTATGCTATGCCTGCAGAAAGATAAGACTGAATCCGTTTACAGAAGCTATTTTCTGGCTGAGAGATGGGAGGCTTGCTGCTGCTTTGACATGACTGCGAAAAGGGTGAGTAAATGAATTGTTATTTAGCAGGAGCTATCTATGATGAGAAAAAGGGGTAGTATTCGCGCACCTTGTCTCCCAAGCGGCCTTCTCGTTTGGCCTTGTCCTTGAGCATGGCCCAGCGTTGGGCAACTCGAGCTTTGGTCTGGTCTCGCAAGTAAGCGCCACAGTGCACACACTGCAGCTTTGCGGAAGGGTTTTTGCTGTGGCCGCATTTCACACACCTGGTGTGTCCTCTGGAAGCTTTTCCCTGGTCTATACACGGCATGCTTCCTGCTACATCTTCGTCACTCTCTCCTTCCGGTGGTTGACTCCCATCATCTTTCGACATCTGCAGCCCTGATAACACCAGAACAAACGCACATCAAAACCCCAAGCCAAGCCTATTCCAAAAATAGCGTGAGAAGAGCATAAGACTATTGATGTTTTCATAGGTCCGAACCAAGCAATGTGTACCTTGTGTTTTAAAACCATGAAGGAAGCCTACAATGGCGTAAGTGGCCATGATGTGATGCAAGCCTACAATGGTGTATGTCGCCATGATGTGATGCACTCATTCATTTGCAAGGCGGCATAACTTTTGAAACTTGTCACTTCCATCCCTTAGAGCCACGCCAAATCTGTCACGGTATACACTCTCGCTAAGCGCTCTTTGGCGGGACCTTCAACCCCCGCTCTCTTGCCGAGAGTACCTGCAACAACAATCTGCTCACGCTAAGCGCTCTTTGGCGCGACCTTCAACCCCCGCTCTCTTGCCGAGAGTACCTGCGACAACAATCCGCTCACGCTAAGCGCTCTTTGGCGCGACCTTCAACCCCCGCTCTCTTGCCCGAGAGTACCTGCGACAACACTCCGCTCAGTGCATTCCCGGCAACCACTCACGGCACTCATCCGTTTAACCCTAGAGATTAACTTTCAGGCACAGAAACTTACCTGTGTTTACTCCACTTTGCTTCGCTGCGTCGATTTACTCTCTTGTCGTAGAAGCGATTAGCGTGAGAGAAGAACTCGTTTTGTCGTTGTGTTGAGAGAAGAACTCGTTTTGTCGTTGTGTTGAGAGAAGAACTCGTTTTGTGGGAGAATGATAGTTGCATTGACTATGTCGTAAGTGAGTTAGCGTGAGAGAAGAACTCCCTGCAAATAGAAAAAATTTGACGAGACTGGGAGCAATTTGGCGATAATAACGTGAGTGATAGCGAGTGATAGCGAGTGATAGCGAGTGATAGCGTGTGCGTTGGGTCGGGTTTTTCCTCTCTTTCCCTGCAAGTACCGTTGCAGTGACCTGTTGTCGTGGCCATTGGCCTTGCTCTTAGCTTGCCTTGCTTTTCCCACTATTCCATCCAGGTTCCATGCGGGGTAAGCCGAGCTCACAGAAACTTCACCCGAGAGTAAGGAGCACACAATCAAGTTTTCGTAAACCAAGCTCTTCTGAACCGAGCTCTCCTGAACCGAGCTCTCGTGAACCGGTTTGCAATACAATGGTGAGCTGCTTCCACCCTCGTTGATACCGGATCATACAACTCGTGTGGTTGTATTGCTTGAGTGATCAATGTTTTGTGATGCCGCTCTTGTTTGTGTAAGTTTATGATGCTTTTTCCATTGAAGTAACTCTTTGATGTTGTTTCGCTTGGATTGTGTAGGAGCCACACAATATAGGTCCTCAGCAGCAGCAGCAATTGTCAATTTTTAAGGTGGCCGCATGTTTTCACCTAACCGGGGTAGCCGCGGCAAGGGAGTTGGGTGTCTCACCAGAGACACTGATGTGGGCTTGCCGGCACTTTGGATTGAGGCGGTGGCCTGAAAAAGAGGTAGACCACGTCGTTCTTGAAATTCTTGCCTTGAGAACATTGAAAGTGATGATTTCAATTCATATGCAATAAGGCAAAAATGTTTGGGTTTCCAGGTGAAGAAGTTTAATAGTAGCATGCGCCGCCTACATGCCATAGCTGTGGATGAAGAAGGAGCAGGCTGGGAGCTAGCGGCAGCTTATGTTGAGCACGTGATGGTGGAATTGGCCGGAAGTCTAACTCACCTGAGACACACAAGGGTAAGTAAACCACCATTCTGAATACACGAGATTGTTTCTGAATTTCTCTTCACCCACTGTAGCGATTGATTACTTAGGTTGGGGAAACTGAGAAAGCTTTGCTTGCACTATGGCTATGGCAACCAGTTTTAGACTAGGTTGTTTTTCTCCAACCGAATCAGCCATTTTTGAAGTTAGCTTATTCTGCTCAAAAGTTTATAGTGCTCAGATGTTGATTCAGAGTCGGAGTTGCTCAAATGTTTACATTGTAATTTTTTACATTGCTTAAATGTTGATTCGTAGTCAAGTTTTTCAATGAAATATTTATTGATTTTGATTGAAATGTGCAGCGGCCGCAGCATTTGAGGATCAAAGACCTATTTCCATACTTTTCTCTCACTCTAACCGAAGCGGCGAGGAAGTTGCATGTCTCTCAATCGACTCTCAAAAAGGAATGTCGAGGGCTTGGGGTGAAGCGCTGGCCCGGTCGCAGTGTATGCATACTACAACACATTCAAGTCCTTTTGCTTTTTAACACATTGAATTCATTTTTGCAAATTGTACATGATCCTACCATTGTTTGATGTTGCAGGCGAGGTGCTTGGTGAGCAGAGTGGAAGAACTGCTGGATGCCATTGGAAGAGGAGGAGATGTGGAGGTTTATGACCTAACCCAACCGGTTGAAAGAGAATGATCTGTTGTGCTGATAGAAGCCCTACTGCTCCAGAATCATTACATGGTAAGGAGTTATGATACAGGAATCAATTCTGCTTGCAACGTTAAGTTTTTCCTTCTACGTGACTATTTCTACACTCAGACCATACAATTATGTGTGTAGATCGTGTGTGAATAGACAATCATCTAGGGGAGGGTCTGGGTTGGGGCTAGTATAGTGTATGACCTACACTAACTATACTATGGAGAAATTAGCAAGCCAGGGTGACTACTTCTACAATGAGACCATACAACTATGTGTGTAGATCGTGTGTGAATAGACAATCATTTGGGGCAGGGGCTGGGCTGGGGCTAGTATAGTGTATGACCTACACTAACTATACTATGGAGAAAATAGCAAGCCACGGTTTTTGAGGACAAGTAGACAAACCTGACTCGAAATTACAACTTTTTGAGTGTTGATGGTGGAACACTAACTTGTTTGAATCCTCCGTCTTCTTGTTTGCCCATGTGAGGAATGCCCGTCCTGGTTTGCATAAGAACAGTCTCTAATGTAGCATTCAAATGGATTTGTTGCATAATCATGCACTTGATCTTCAGTTGTAGTTGTATAAAAGTCAGTTTCAGAGATGTTTTTTTCATTTTTCATTCCATTTTTTGATTCTGAGAGAGTTAGTTAGTTCATGATTCAGTTGAATGATCAACTTGAATTTCCATCATCCCGTGCTAAACTCAGATGGTCTGCATGTATGGCTCAAGGTGAAATTTCATGCCATGGAAAACATGAATCTGGGCTTCAAGAGGATCATTCTGTCCCTATACAACATCCTATATAGTACATGAAAATGAAACGGCCCATTGTCAAGGTCATTGTGGATCCAACCAGGATTGGTAGAATGCAAGGTTGAAATAGATTGAGGTTCTTTTTGGTTTGATGAAGAAATGGGAAGTAGTATTTAAGAGGCCAAAATGACCAATAGTTTAAGAATGAATATACTTTGAGGCTACTCATATTCTTATTCCTAGGTGGGCTAAGATTTTGTTTACATCTTCTTACCTTCACTTTTACCTTCACATGACCAATGTTACCCAGAGAACATCTGTGAACATGAACAAAAATATTCCAACACATTTTGAAGCTTAGGTAATTTCTAGATACGGGTTGACAAATTTAATGTCTTTAGCTCAAATTGTCCCAAGCTTGGTCTAATCTTTCATCTTGTCTATCTTGGAAGATACTCTGACATGATTGATTTGTTGCAAGTTGTTTCACCTTCTTGTTAGAGAAAATCTTTACTCAAAATTATATAAATTTCATTTTATCATGTAGTTAAGTATTTTAGAATTTGGAGGCACATATCAGAATTGCAATGGCAAAAATCATCCAACAACTTTGATTTTCATTAAAGTCAAGTGTCATGAAATCCTTAGAGAAAAATTGTTCACCGCAATTAGGTTTTGGCTGTTTGAGGCACTATGAACAAGTCAAACAATTTTTCTACTAGTAAAAGATTACCACTTCAAGACATGAATATTCAAAATTTCAAACTGAAACAAATGTGATTTCATAAATGTGATCTTCAGATTTATAGCATGTACAACTTAAATCTGTGACTATTTTGGAAGAAACAAAAGTTTAAATATGTACTACTTAAATCAGTGACTAGAAAATACTAGAAGTTTAAATGCAATTGTTGTCAAAATTTGGCATAGGGTATCCCCTCAATTCATATGGCAAACTCCACAAATACACGGCAGTGACGGCACAAGTGAGATGATGAAATACAGTACACATAAAAAGCTGTTGTCCTAGATACCACTATGCATTTCTGGAACCAAAACATGTAAGTAACTGCAAGAAAGGCCAGGTTACAAAGGCGAAATGATCATCATATTGCGGATTCCACAAAGATGATCAATGTATTTCCAAAGTGTGATGATGAAGGAGCTATGGTACACACAAAAAAAGAGAGAGAGCACGCAGCCGTCCCAAAGCAAAGATTAGATACCCATAACTACAGAAAAAGAAGAGAAGGTTCTGTTCGCTAACTAGTTGAAGAAGAGGCTTTGCTTCAGAGGGTAGGTACACAAATATCATCCGGGGCCAGCCTCAAGCTGTGCGACCACACCCTCGTATTCCTGCGCAGGAATGAGCTTTCGCTTGTGGTGCTTCTTCACAAAGCTCTTCCAAATGGCCTCCACATCGCCAGTGGTGACGAACTCCTTGCCTGCACCGTCCGAGTACCAGCCATCGTACGAGAATTTGTCACCTTCCCGATTGCGTCGCGACATGAACAATGCGAAGTAGGTGTTCTCCAGGTCCAGGAGTGTCAGATCTGTCAGCTTGTCAAAGGCGTATTTCTTCCTCCTTTGCCATGCCTGCAGCAGCAGCAGCAGCAAACGTCCAAAAAGGCTAAGGAAAAATCGCCATGTACATCATAATCGGTAAGGCAAATAGCTCATCACTAGTTGGTTACAAAAGAGCTGCTTAGAAAGGATGATTTTCTGACTGAAATATACAAAAAGTTTCTAATTTGCCTTGCTTGAATGTGTTGTCAAAATCAGTTGATACGAGCTAAGAAACTAAGCCTGCGAGAAGATACATTATAATCAATTGCGAGAGACCTGTTTTTGGCTAAGAAACGGAAGGCTTTCTACTGCAATAAGCTCATCATTAATCAGTTACAGAGAAGCTGCTCTTTGGCTGAGAGGGAGAACGGGTTTTTGCATAAGAAATGTATAGAGTTTCTTGTTTGCCATGCCTGCATGTACTTGAGTCATAATCGGTTGCAAGAGACCTATTTCTGGCTAGAAAACGGGAGGCTTTCTCGTATGCTATGCCTGCAGAAAGATAAGACTGAATCCGTTTACAGAAGCTATTTTCTGGCTGAGAGATGGGAGGCTTGCTGCTGCTTTGACATGACTGCGAAAAGGGTGAGTAAATGAATTGTTATTTAGCAGGAGCTATCTATGATGAGAAAAAGGGGTAGTATTCGCGCACCTTGTCTCCCAAGCGGCCTTCTCGTTTGGCCTTGTCCTTGAGCATGGCCCAGCGTTGGGCAACTCGAGCTTTGGTCTGGTCTCGCAAGTAAGCGCCACAGTGCACACACTGCAGCTTTGCGGAAGGGTTTTTGCTGTGGCCGCATTTCACACACCTGGTGTGTCCTCTGGAAGCTTTTCCCTGGTCTATACACGGCATGCTTCCTGCTACATCTTCGTCACTCTCTCCTTCCGGTGGTTGACTCCCATCATCTTTCGACATCTGCAGCCCTGATAACACCAGAACAAACGCACATCAAAACCCCAAGCCAAGCCTATTCCAAAAATAGCGTGAGAAGAGCATAAGACTATTGATGTTTTCATAGGTCCGAACCAAGCAATCGGTACCTTGTGTTGCAGAACCATGAAGGAAGCCTACAATGTCACCAACTTCGTGCGGTTGATGCGGTACAATCTGCTGAGAGGCTTGCATATTCTCTGCACATAATCATCCATCCAAAACCTTAACCCCAGCAGCAAAAAAGAATACACACAATGCTGGAAAAGCAAGCTTCACAGAAGAAGCTTACCGACGTGAGACGACGAGGGCTCAACAGTTTCTAAACCTCCTTGATCGGATACCATGATAGGAAGACCTCGGTAATCTCGTTTCAAGCCCTTGGGGAAGGTCTTCTCCTTAGCCGCATTATTATTCATGTTCACGTTCGTCGTCGCAACTGGCCCTCGCACCTCTGCAAAGTGATCTGCAAACTTGGTTATAACTCAGAAAAAAGAAATCATAAGTTCCACAATACCAGTAAAGGTATGGCATAATCACCTCCAGGGTTGGTGCCCCAATTCGGGAGCGGTGGCATCATGACAGGCGATTCTTCAGCTGGTGGCGCAAGCTGCTGCGTCTCTGCAAGCAAGCAAGCACACAAGGGACCGACCGATCAGCTAATTGAGAGCTTCAAACCCTAATTGGAGAAAAAGAAAAGAATCGAGGATGTAATCGACCTTGAGGAACGAGCGAGAGAGTGTAAGTCCCGCCGGCGACGAAGGTGTCCATACTGAGCCCGTCTTCATCGGCTTCCATCATACTGCCGTCGCCCATAATTGCGACGGAGGATTTGAACCCCGCCAGAACGTTCGCCACTTTCACGCGGTTCTTTTCGATACCGAATAGGTTCACCTTCAGCGATTGAGACTTGTCATTCTGATTGACAAACACCACCTTCGCAGCCATCCTGTATCCCAGCCCTCGCCCATTAGAGGACGACGACTACTCTTCCACATTGCTAACACTCTCGCCATAGCCAGAGGGAAACCAGAAAAACCCTGCGAGAAGAGAAACCCACAAGGGGCCAGGGTGTATTGATTGTTGGGTTGTGGGGTAGATGCTTACCTGAGATGAACAAGCGAGAGGGAAGGTGGAAATGAAGATTTCGCGAAGTGGAAAAGCCAAAGCGAGATACTGACTCTGAGATCAGCGCCTGGTCTTGGATGGAGAGGCTGGAAATGTTCCTGCCGAAGGATGGGAAGGATGGAAAAAGGCAAGGCTTGTGAATGTCTTGATTTAGCGCCTTGTTGGGTTCCTTTTCTTCGTTTCTCTTTCTTTCGCGGAATTTGCGCACATGTACGTCTCGCCTAGGTTGCGTCGCGGCCGCTGTCTCCCCCTCGTCGAGCCCCTTCTGTAGATTCTAGGGTTCCTCTTCGTCACCCGAACAGCGTGCCATCTAAGCGGAAAGGAGCGAGGATCTACTTTTAGGGCTGGGAAAAGGAAGATGTTGCTCCCCATACTTTATTGCTATAGGTTCCTTATATAGTGTGCTTATCATTGTCTTTGGTATCATATACTTAGATAGGAACATTGAAAGGCTGAAGTCTTTTTATACAATAGTGAAATATTGCTTGGGTGAATTCATGAAAGAGTGTAGAGCAACTAGTTTCGTTGTCTTTGACGTATTTATTAGGCGTCGCCATCCCTGTTTACATGTACACAATGACTATTCACTTACTACAATGTGTTTACAAAAGATAGTGGGAGGAACTTAAAAACTTTCTTTGTCGTTGAGTATAATGTACAAAACCTTCTCAAACAGTAAATTGAGAGAGTTCTTTTCCTTTTCCTCTTCACTTCAAGTGGTTTATTGGAGTTGCGAGTTCTCCATGTATGCAAAAAGTCACACAATGGAATCAATAACAAGGATCTTAAGAGCATTTCCAACTACTTGGCTAAAAGAATTTACTAAATGTAGCTAAGATGGAGGGGTTGTACAATGTAGTTTTGAATAAACACCCTTTTCCAATGGATTAGATAAAAGACATTGCTAAGTAATCATGTATTGTTTTAGTTTCTCAACACATGCAAGGAATCAAGAGACGCTTGAAAAGGTGAGGACAATAGAAAGATGCCAAACCAAATTAAAGAAGATAAACGCTTATAAATATGAAAAAATTAGAAAAATAGAAAGGTGCTCAAATGATAATCAAGCGCCGCAAGCATGAAGAAAGTATTTTGGGTTCTAATATGGAGGGGTGGGTGACGGTAGTAGGGTTGTGGCGGGCCGCTACATCCGGCGGGTCTAGAGCGTTTTTCTGGTGTGCCGCCAAAGGTAACATGTCCTGTAGCCATTCCGTTTGGAATGCTCTACTAAGTAATTTTTCAATACACATTCTCTAACAAGAACATCCTAATAGAATGATTATTGGCCTTTTAAGGCCAACAAAGTTTTTGTGCCCTACATTAACCCTTATAGGGTGGAAGTTGGGTAGACCCCTAGAAAACACTCTAAGGAAGAAATGTTAGAAGAATTCCTTTTTAATTCCTTATTAAGTTTGGCTTAGCCACTTGTCAAAAATAGAGTGCATCAAATGCTTATCTGCTTATTAATTTGTATTTGAAAATATTTAAAAGAATTTCTACCAAATAAAAACCTGAGTTTTTCAATAGAAATATTGCACTTTGACACACCTTTGATACTTTTTAGAGAGTAGAAATGAATATCTTCTTGTGCAGCAATAGATCTTGCAACTTTCCATGAGGCCTGATCATTTAGAGAACTACCATTTTACATTGGATTTTTAATGTTTGATGCAAGTAAAAATTTGCAATTGCAAGTTGACTTGTTGGAAGCCAAAAAAATATATTACATTCTCTAAAAAGGTGTTCACCATTGGGCACACATTGGCGAGGCCCTTATTGAGCCATGTTCAAGTTACTCTACCAATTGTGGTTGCAAAAAGATATTTTGATTGCTCAACTATCAATATTATGATTCTAAGACATTTTAAACTACACTCTCATTGTTAAATGACTTAAGTTCTTAGATGAATATTTGAGGTTTTTCTATATATTTATATCTACTACAGTATATAAGGCTAATAGTTAGTTAGCTTCTTAATATTGTTACATCATGATCTCGGAGACCGCTTGTTGAATCAGGCTGCATAAGGTGTCTTTGGCGGCGGGTATTTTTTAGATTTTTTGAAAACAATTGGATCACCAATTGGGCCAACGGATCCCGAGATATTGAATTAAAAAGTCTTTATGGCTCCAAATGTACCAAAAATCATTCATATGAACGTGGCAATACCACGAGGGAATATGTATCGGAAATGACCTGCTCCTTCAGGTAATTTTGACTTACCCTAACTTGATTTTTACACTTTGAGGGTGGATACCTTCTCAAGTAAGAGAAATTTAGAAACAAGAATGATCTTATCAAAAAGGTTCTAAGAAATTCTATGATGCTGAGAAGGTGTACTAAGGGATAGTGCTAAAAAATGGCTCAAGTTTCAGATTTCCCAATCTATTATGGAAGTAATTTTCATGCATGGGGAAAGTAAGTGGAATGACAGCCATAGTGGATTCATGATTTTTGGACTCTTCTACAATCTGCTACGAATTTTTGAAGGCGGTCTCATAGGTGTTTCTAAAATGGTGCCCTAATTTTGCACCCTTTGATGTTTGCCATGGGTACATGCTACTGCTGAGTGAAAAAGCTATTATGTACCTCTGCTTTAATAAGCCTAGTGCTCCACTATTCGTACCGCTCCAGCTCCAGTTTTCCAGTTTTGAGCACTCTCCCTTAGCCTAACCGAAGTCCAAATGGACCCCTTTACTCAAGTGATAATCATAACTATCCACAGCTTCAGAAGACGAAGAAATGAAGCATAAAATTTCCAGTAACATAGGTGTTATCAATATTAAAAGCAACGAGAACTTGACAAACAGATTCAACTTTTATGCAATTCGAATGGTTCATATAGACCACAGTGTCATACCCAATCGGCAGGCGAATATACAACTCAAGAGGACATGGTGTCAAGGTTTAAGATCGTTAACCCAGGCCTCCAGAACAAGGAAGACCTTAAATCCTCCGACATTGAACTCCTGTCCATGCCTTGAGAGATCCCATTTTCAATGCCGCTGCATACAAATAGAATCAGACGTACATGAGTTCTAAGAATGAAGCAAAAGCGTGAAAGAGGTTACAGTGGATTCTAAACTCATTACTTTTGTGCGTGACATTGAAGTTCTAGCCAGAAAACTGACAGCAATCAGAAGTGGTGAAAAGTAGCAATTGCCTGACCTGATTTTCACTCAAAGAAGACGTGACTGCTGTTATTTCGAAGACTGGTCATTACCAATACGAAGAAGTAATTCTTCCTTTTAAGAAACTCTCGTACTGTGGCTCATTGACCAACTTCTTAAACAAAGCCCTGGTGGAGATACGCCACTTTCGACAAAGAGTGAAGATACCCGAGAATCTCAGCATCCAAAACACTCTGCGCATCATATTCTTGTTGTCCACAATGGAGTAATACTGCATCAAACCTCGCATGATCTTCGTATACCGTCGCAGAATCTCCTCGGCTTCCAGATGAATCCAACCACTCATTCCCCGTGGAAACTCCGGGTTCACAGCAAAGCCCCGATCCACAAGCTTCGAAACAATCTCATTCACTGGCGCTTCCAGGACAATGCGGCCGATAGCACGCTCTGCTCTTTCCCCCACCAAGCTCTCCACATACTTCTTGTCTCTAGTTCCAATCAAAACTCCCAGAAACTTCACCTTCTTCGAAGCTAGGTGAGTGATCGTGATACTGTCATCGTCGATTTGGAGCTTCAAATTCCCGTTCAAGTATGAACTGATCCCGTCCCGAGTTTTCACTGCTAACGATTTCGGCCCGTCCACGCCTACTGCCCATTGATCACCATAGCGAATGTAATGTATCTCTAAAGAAGGATCTGGAGTTATCACAGGAGTAGATATACTCGAAGCGAAGTTACGAATATGAGCATCGAATTCACTCAAGTAAGCGTTCGTGAACAACGGCCAGAGTTTACCACCCTTAGAAACGCCCGTTATGTTATGCCGCTCTTGTGAATCAGTTTTCAACAGACCTGCGTTCACGAGCTTCCAGTACAAGTCCAGGAGCTGCTGGTCTTTCACGGCTCGCATTATGATGTCCCCTAAGACTCTTTGATCTAAATTACGCAACAATCCGGTAGTGTTGGCAGTAATGAGCCACGTCGTGCCGGTCCAAGTGCGGATCCTTTGTAACGTTGCCTGCGCGGATCGCGATTTCGGAAAGACTGGCTCGAGAATTAACCTCAGGACCTCTTGAACGAGTTCCTCTGTAAGCGAAGGTGCTCCTACGGGTTTCCCATCTATGTATTCGATCTCGTAAGGTTGAAATTGGAATGACCTATCTTTCATCTGCTGGATTACTTGCTGAATCGTGTCCTCGTCCAACGCCGCCTTGTGCTTCCACTTCGCCTTTTTTCGCATATTGCGATAGGCAACTTCGTAAATTGTAGGGTCGAAAAACGTAGCGTATTTGCAGGCCCATGAGTTTGTGAAACTGGGTCTAGGCTTGCTCAATTCCCGATCAACCTGGTAGATCATACATCGATTGCATCATTGAGCTAAAACCCTAACCCTAACGTAAATTTTGTAGCCAAATTGTAAAAAAACGAACCTGTCGATGATCAAAGCTCCAATCGGACACCGTTGCGACGCTTCTGTAGAACACACCAGGCTCGCCGAATCTTGAGGTTCTCAAATCCTGAACCTTGAACCCGAAGCTTAACTTTCGCAAACCAGCTCGCAACATCCTTACTCTAAAGTTTACGAACACAACACCCTGCTGAAGAAACAGGAGCTTTCGAAGTAATCCACATTCTAAGTCCTACCGTGAGTATGGAGCAGGATGTCTTGGAAGTAACGAATAGGGTAATATAATGAACGCGGAGAGGCTGTTGATAGTGCGGCCTTTCTTCAGTCAGGTTTTCGACTATGCAATAAAACCGCCATCAACGTGCTAATCCCGGATGGTCTGCATGGAGATTTTTCAAGTATATTACGCCATGGAAAACAAGCAGCTGGGCTACGAGAGGCTCTGTCATAATACCGACATCATGGTACTGATAACGATGGGTAGCGTTGACAAATCCGCTGCAAGAAGTTTCCAATTTCACGTCTCGATGATATGATTGCGAGTAAAAGCTCGAACCGTCCAGGTACTGTACCTGTATTTTACTTTTCAGAGTTGAATGCACGATTGAGCGACCAAAGTTGCTGTACAAAAGATTGTAAGTTACTAGCATTGATTACGAGCTGTGTTAGAACTGTTCTGTCTTGCAGTGCGACCATAGCGCTGATATCACGAGCACAGGTACAAGCTCACATGTCATCGAGTAAAGGTGTACACGAAGTATGTAAAACCAACAACAACCAACAGGAATATATTTTTGCACGTAGATATATTACAATTTACTTGAACTTCGGCAGATACAACTGAATCAGTTTCTTAATTGTCTCCAGATTACTGACGAACGGGTTGAGCTCAACCCCCTTCTTGAGTCCAATCGGCAAGGTGTTATCCAGCGCGTTCTCTACGTCAGGCCCTGACATCATTCCTTCCAGCTGTTCTACTGAAGTTTCTTCACAATCCTGAGGAGTGTCCTTAATATCTTCGGCGTCGTAGCCCAATTTGTCCAAGACTGCCTTCTGTGCATCAATAAATTCCCGTCCAGGATTCGGTGTGCGAGAGTAGATCTGGTACACTCACGTTCCCAAATGCTTGATCAGATGCCAAATATCGCAGGAAGTAGGTACAAGAGTACGATCGGTGGAACTACGTTCTTCCAATGCATATTTTAGCATACGCTTACTCATGCAACATCAATCAATATTGATAAGCCCACATCAAACAATTTGAAAGTTTGTAAAAATACAAGGATTCCGAAAGGCGCGTTAAGTACCTGAATGAAGCTGGCATCTTTTGCCCCGGAGACAAGAGCATAATTGTCGTAGTCAGTGTCTAGCACATTGTAAGGCTGCCTGGGAATGAAGGGTAGGTTGGGAAAGCGCAAGAAGCACTTCTGCTGAACCATCTGCTTTCTTTCAAATTCACTAATCTTGAGCTTAGCAAGCTCTTTGTCTGTCACACACTGGACTCTCCCACGAATGCCTGTAACATAGCCTGTTGGACTTCCATGAACACAAAATGTCTCCACCTGTAACACCACCACCGACTTATGCAAAATGCTCCGACACTCGAACTTATCTAAGTCAACTCTCACTTCAGATTGTAATGCTTCAAAATGGATGAAGTCATATTAAACAGAGACTCACGTCCCCTTCTCCCGACGCTGTATCGAGATGTTTGCAATAAATAAAAACACAAAAGACAGCAAGTTTCAGCTAGAGATGATACTAAATAATGACAAACTAAATACTTTATTGGAGTAGAGTATCACAGGAACAAAATATACCTCAATTGACTGTTTCGCTTCATTATAGCTGTAGACGCCCTGCCAGTAACACAAAGAGGTAAAGTGTATTTCTGTGAAAGACTTTCAGTAGAAACATGAATGCCTTGCACGCAGTCGCATTGTAACAGTCGTTCTGCCTCGAGTTAAAGACCAATAAGTGCTATACCTGCGTGCAATGACAGTCTTCTTGGCCCTGGCCAGCAAATCCGAGTTTCAGTGATGCAACTTCGTACCAACGACCTGCATAGCGCGCCGGGTTGAAGTTCTTCATAGTCATTCCTGATGATATTATTAGAGGACCTCCACTTTCGTTCGGACCCAGGTTCAGTATTGTGCTTGCATCAGGCTCAGCCGCAATCTCACATAAGCTCCCAGCACTCAGGCCCGGCTCTGCAAGGGCCACCTGTAGCAGGTCATCGTGACGGACACGACTGTGAAATAAAATTGCTTAGTCTCAGTGTCAGATGTTAAACGATATCCTCTGTAATGTGTGACCTGAGCTTCGTCACAGAACTGTCAACACCCTCCGAAGGAGAAAAAATATTTACCTCGCCAATAGGCGCGTATAACAACAATGCAGCAGCCGTCGTAGCTACAGCAGCAGATTGCACAGAACTGCGTAGGGAACATCTCACTTCTACCGTCACCTTCTTGTTTGTAGAACACTCATTCCTGTAATGAACAAATAATTCGCTGTTAATGTGCGTTTCAGCAAGAAAAAGCTCGTAGTACATGAAAAGCTACGTTCCTTAGTCCTGATTCATTGTTTGTTGTCAAAACTGACGCTTAAATGAAGAATGAGGGATTAGCATTGAATAACACAGCTGTTGTACCACTGCCAGCAATCCTCCATCTAACCTTAACTTTGAAGAAAATACCTGAGACATGGAGTCCGAGGCGTAGCAGTAAAAGTGGACACCAGCATTGTTGACGATGCCATAGCCATAATAACTCCACCCTTGGAATTTATCAGATTGCCTCCAACCTTGATCTCTAAACTGGATCTGTACTATTCGCAGATGGATTATACAAGTCAGAATCAATCCAACCACTAGAAGTATCAGATTGATCTGAACTTCATAACTTATCATCCACACCTAGGAAAAACAATCCATTTATTCTCTTCCTATCTCGATGCTTTGCGCTTAGCAGTTTGTCTTCAAAGTCAACTTCTTACAAAGCTAAAGACAAACATTAAAAATAAATGCAGCACGGAAGCTAAGTGATTTCGACATGAACAGAGGAACTGGTAAAGGTATCACCATTACCTGTACCAAGTAATGTGCGCTTCGTTTCCGGTCTCAAGCATCAGCTCAACAGCCTGCCAAATTCGGATACAAGCACCACTCGCACATGATCGAGCGATCAAGCGAAAAGCAGTCGAAATGTCACGAAATTACGAGCAATAAAAGCGCGATGTCGTCATTCTAGTTAGATAACCTAATGTCAATCGTGCAAAACTCAAACTCGGAGCTGAAGTTAAACTTACCGATAGGCCAAAGCTGAGCGGAAGGTGCGGGACTGCAATTCGTTCAAGACTGCTTGACCCGCCATAGCCATCATCCTCAACCGCACGGTCTTAGACACCATTCCAATCGCAAGGATCTGTGACCGTGGTCTCATGCAGTTATCCACGTACTTACGACCACGGACCAATTGTAACGTTGCTTGAAGCTTTAAGCGGGCCAGCCGTATCTAAAAAGTGCTGTTGTTTCGCCGAGGAGGAATATGCTTTGGTAATGGATGTATTGTTAATTGATTAAAACTGAAAATAAAATGGGTCATTTTTACCCCAATGCATTTGTAGGGGTACAATTATCAAATCATGCAAGAATATGGAGGCATTTGTTCGTTTGGTCATATAGATACTCGAATATTGTGATGATTTTGGGACTTCAACTTTCACTCATTATTGCTATTTGCACATATGAACCTCTTGGCATGACCTCAAGTTCCTAAAAGGAAATTCCATTTTGGTAATTCCCATCCCTTTGTAATTTTTTTTTTTTTTTTTTTTTTTTTTTTTTTTTTTTTTTTTTTTTAATTTCTAAAAATGCTTTCAAGAATCTCCTACTTGAAATGTATGGAAATTTATAGTTATTTTTTCTTACGGAGTTTATGAAGAGGTGCGATATTATTTTGAAATTGCTCTTGGGAGTCTTTTCGACCCGGATCCAACCAACTGATTCATACCATGTTAATGAGAACATGTATAGGGGTGTGTTTGGTAACCACCTCCACATCTACCCTTGGCAAGAAAAAAACAAGCATGGGGATGTCACGGACGTGCCATATCGGGTGTCATTCATACTCATGAGTTTACCGTCATCAATCCAAGTATGGCCGAGCAAGGGCTAGTGCCCTTGCTCGGCCAACATGACTTGTATCTACTCATCATGACCACTTGTACCTACTCTTCCAGCTATCAATGTTACTTTGAGTTATCTCACTTTAAGTGTCATTATGAGTCTTATGTGAGGAATCCTCTGACTTTTGTTCTATCTTGGTCTCCCATTTAGGACTCCTTTTAATTTTGTCTCTTGTCTTTGTTCTTGTCCTTGAGTTATTGTTCGCAACATGGGAGGGAGGAAGGGCGGATTAGGGCTAACGGTGAGTGGTAGGAGTTGAGATATTGAAGTTAGAACATCTTTTTTTTTTACTTTCTATGAAATTTCCTAATTTTTTGTATATTATGTTAATAGTGAGTTTTGTGATTTCGTGAACATCATGATTTCCTCTCAAAAATATGGTGTCTACAAAACGCCCTCTAAAGGCAGTTCAAATAGACTTGCCAAAGGAGTGGTTTAATGTAGCCCTAGAGGAGAGGTTGCCAAATGTAACATCGCTTTAAATCCACATTCATTTCGATGGACTCACTAAATGTCCCTCCTATATTCTATCTTCTGTTACACCATGACAAAAATTTAAAAGTAATTGAAGTTTAAAAATCCAAAAGATTTAAGGTTTTCTAGTAGGTGGCATGAAATCTTCCAAAGGTCAAGTTAACTAAAAGTGAAGAAAGCGTTTGAGTGGGAGTTGGAAGGGTAGTCAAGATTGTAGAAGGCTGTAACTTTGGCGCATTGGAGCATTTCTCTCGTAGGCAGCCGAAGGTAGCAGAATAGCTGGTTCGTTGAAAAAAAAAAAAAAAAAAAAGACCTTCATCCGCTTTAATGTAGCTAGTCTTCGTTTAGCCACTACTATCTTGAAAATGCTCTTAGTTCTTTAGATTGTCCCTATAAAGTTCAATGACTTTTTTTCTTTTTTTTTTTGCACTTGAATTATTGAGTTAGTTTCGATATTAATAGAAATGAGTTATTAGATTTTCCAATTAAGATGTTTTGCGTGTGCGGAGGACATGGATATATACTAGTATTAAAATAAAATGTTATTAGTAATGAAGTTGTTTGCCTTGTGATCAATTGGAGTGCACATGGCTAATGATTTTCTTGGCATACTAAAAGATATAATCTGACTAAATAAAATAACCAAAGCTCGCAATACAAGTGATATTGTTTAACCCCTAAACGCCTGAGCCTATTTTTAGCAGAAAAGAACATTTCCATAGAAATCGTCATAGATGAAAATCAAGAGAAGCTATTAAGTTCTCAACCGTACAAACTTGTAATAGACTTATCGAAGATCATGTGGACCAAAATTTGAGTCATGAGGCCTTATATATCGAGAGATCATAACATATTAATATCAAAAACAAACTGCAAAATTTCATCATTTTCACTTTGAGGTGGAAATGCTACCAATATACCTATTGCAATGAAAAAATCACCAACTAGAAAGATGTTCACCTTCATCTTAATAAGTCCTTTACCCAACAAAAATTCATCAAAAAATTTCTTGGCTCAAATAAAAGCCATGCAATGGTAAAAACTACCGAACATTTTACAAAGGAAAAATAGTCCAAAACTAGACCCTTTGCATTCAATTTCATGCCTTATCTTCAAAACATCTTCGATCTTGTTAAGGTTTCTACCACTTAGACTAGACTCTAATTGGAGGCCATCCCAAAAAATTAAGTTGAAATCCAACACTGGATGACGGAGATATAGCTCCTCAAATATCATCCATTTTCTCACTTTTTCTGTTGACGAAACATCATTGCAAATCCAATAGCAAAATCATTTGGATCAAAAAACTTCTCACTACAAAGTTGTTAAGAATCACCTTAAAATCATGACCATGAAAAAAAAATCATGAAAAACTGTTTTTAATTTCACATAATTGGCTTGCAATGGTAATACATGCCCCATGCTTGGAAACCTGGAAACAAGAGCTGTCTTCACTAAAGTGCATTCCATTAAGTCATACTTTATCGTATGGGCTTGCAAATTTTACAACACAAACTAGACTTGATTTGGAACCTAATCCAAGAAATTTCATCCAAAAGGGACCTCGGATGAAGAAGATATGACTCTTTAAAGTTTCTGATGTACATCCAAAATGTCGTTTTTCGACATCGTGGGCGTTTAAGGGTTAAAATGATTATATACACTACACTAAATAGGTAGATTAGTGTTAGATTTTTATAAGATTTGAAAATGCTATAAGTTTTTACTTCTGGTAAAATTTTTTTACCAAGAGTACTGACTCCGATACTCCGGAAGGATCCACATCTTGGCGGATATAGAGGGTAAAAATATTGACCAACAGTAAAAACTTAAGACATGTTTATATAAATTAGTGTATCTAACACTAATCTACCTATTTAGTGTAGTAGAAATAATATCTAAAATCTAAATTAAATGTCAAGTTTATAGTAATGATGAGAAAGTGTTTATTTGAGTACTATAAACTTATATTTCTAGATCAAATATCCTAGTGTAGTAGTTCTAAAACTACGGACATCTCTAGTAGAAATTTGTGAAAAAGTGATGCATATAATAAACAATTGTAATGTCACTACAAACATGAATTTATAAGCACATTTTTGTGAATACACGCAAGTCATTCCGGAAAATTTATGGACACTTTTTAGCAGTCAGTTATGTTTAAGTATAGCATATTTAGGCACCACAAGCCTTGGCTTGGTGGTTAGGGCTTAGGCCCCCAATGAGGAGGTCGTGGGTTCTATTCCCCATGCCGGTGTGGTGCTCACCACTATAGTCCACCCAACTATTGTGGGAGGTCCTTCGCCCTTGTTGTATGGGTACCTCAAAGCCCTTTGGGGGGATTCTATGTCAAGTATTTTCAAGGCACTAGTAACTAGGCTAGAAACTAGCGTAGTTATAGTGTCCACCCTCAAGAGGGGGAAGTAGTATTGTTCTAATTACCCCTTGTCCGATATCCATCGCGATATTAGCATTACGAACAAACACTTCATTCACGCCGGCCCCTTAGAAAGGACCGGAGTTTCTATCTATCTATAGCATATTATGCAAATAAATGAAATAAATTATTTCTTGTGAATTCTTCTAACCACCTCCGGTAAGTAAGAATGAACGCTCAAACTTCAAATTGGCAAGCTCATAGAATCCCCCCAATCTTGCTCCTAGTCAAAAGAATCAATTTCTGTACTTGTATGAAAATTATGGGGAATATGAACCAATTGGAATCATAAATTTTGGATTAATCTTGAATCAGTTATGAAACTTAAAAGTAGGACGTGTAGGGGCACAAAAAGCTATGAGTTTACACCATGATTACATTGAAAAAGTGGAAGCTAGAATGGATCTCCTACTTACTTGCATGAAATGATTGGACGAATTCTCACATTTTTACAATTGAAGAAAAACCTTCATAGATTCATGTGCATCTTTGTCAAGAGGTAGAAAGTAGAGAGCTCGGGAATATTGAGGGCACCCTACTTATCTTGGATGGATTACCCAATTTCAATTTTACATGTGGTTTAGAAAATTTCTATACCAATTTGATTATGACAAGCCTTTCTTTGTTTTGTGTTGTGTTGGTTAGTAGGATATTTGGTTTAGTAGCAAACAAATTGCATAAGGAAACATAGGTGGTGAATATTTCATTGAAGCAAGAGGCACAAAATAATTAGTAATAGAGAGGGATAATTAAGATAGCTAGGTTGTCATAAAAAGATCCGTATCATTCGTGTGAAAGCATATCATCAATTGTCTTGTTGTGTTCAAATCCACTATTGATTTGTTCGAATCATCAAACAATCATAAGTGGGTTTGTTTCCATATGAAATCAAGAAGTGAAATTGATTCTATGAAATCATAAAATGTGGGTGCACTTTGAAGAACACAAAGAAAATTGTATAAATATACATGAATTTTCAACTAATCTTGTTCGTCTACTTACCATGTTGAGCTTCAAGTTTTTTTTGCATGTTAATGTTTAGCCGTGCCCAATGTCGAAAATCGACATTTTGGATGACTGCAATAACTTTTAAGAGCCATGACTTCTTCATGTGGAGTCCGTTTTGAAAGAAATCACTTAAGTTGGGTCCCAAATCAATCTAGTTTGTGTGATAAAGATTGGAAACCCATAAAATGAATTGTGAATAAACAACATGCATTTAGTGAAGGCAACTCTCGTTTTTAAGTTTTAAAACATGAGGCATGTTTTACCATTGTGAGGTAATCATGGGAAATCAAAAGATGTTTTCATGATTTTTTTATTTTTTTTAATACATACATGATCTCAAGATGAAGCCTAAGAGTTTTTAGTTGGAAGATGTTTGATTCAAATGGTATTGGAATTGCAATAATGTTTTTATCTTTTTAGTTGGAAGATGTTTGATTCAAATGGTATTGGAATTGCAATAATGTTTTTATCTTTGAAGAAAGCGACTAACTCAATGATTTTTGAGGAGCTATGTCCCTTTCATCCACCATTGGATGTTGACTACATCTTTTGGGACGGATTCCAATTAGAGTTTATTTTTAGTGTTAGAAACCTTGACAAAATTAAAGAAGTATTGAAGATGACATAAATTTGAGTGTAAAGGGTTGAGATTTGGACTTTTTGTCCATTGTAATTTTTTGTTGAATGTGTCCTCTTTGATACAAATGAGTCAATCCATTTAGGGATTAAATACAACATAAATCTCATGAGCTTGGAATGCGCCTAATCAAAAGGATGAAATACGTAGGTACATAACACAAATCTAAATATTATTTTAGCATGAGCTCATTGCTTACCAAATTGGAGCGGAACTTATAAACCCAAAGTGACTTTGCTTGGAATCCAACACCCGCCTAGGTTGTTGGTCTTGAAATGTATATGTCATGAATATGTTGATGAATGACTCATGTTTTTTTCATTAAAAAACCCCAATTCAACAAATCTAAATTTACCAAGGATGAACAAATGTTTTAGCAACCATCAAGTCTTTAACAAATTTTTTTTAAGAGAGGGTTGAAGAACATCTTCTTTGGCTATGTTGATTGATCATTAATCTTAACCCCTAACTTTCCTTAAAACCCGAAACGGGATTTGGAGGTTCCCGCACGAGAAAAACCTAGCCGACTTTGACCATTATAATCTCACAAATGAGGAAGAATAAACGGTTCAAATTTGGTATGTGAGAAGAATGTCAAGTGAACTTTGAGATCTTACGGTTAAATCTTTTAAATAATGCTTAGATTGAGATTTTTGAGCTAAATCTGAAGGGAGGTCAAATTTTGTGACTTAGACCGTTTTGCAACAAAGAAATTTACGGGTTAATCTTGGTATTAACTAAATTAATTTTGAAATATACTATTGTACCAACTCATAAAGAGCATAAAATCATTTGTAGTTGCATTGAAAATCTCTCACTGAATAAAAATTGTAGAAAATGCAGCTTGAGCTATAATATTTTAGCCATGTGTAAGTTTGAAAATTCTTGGTGGAGAATTTTATATCCCTTTGGAAATAATTTTCTAGACAAACCCAAATACAAATTCTTGTGCTCTTCCTTACTCACGAAGTCAGGTGGATCCAAGACCGCGGACCGACCGACGGAGACACGGTCACGGGATCGTCTTCTCTCCACACTGAAGTAAGTCGGAAGAGGAACAAACGAGGACCGCACAGCAGCAGAAGGAAGGAAGGCAAGCTCGTCGGCAGTGATTTTGCAGCTATGGCGCTGCTATCTTCCATCGCTTCTGCCGCCACTCATCGCGTAGCAGTGACGCCATGCATTTCGCGGCCATGGAGGCATTGCAATCCTGGCTCATGTGCCGCGCCAGGGGTAATTCGAACTTCTGAGAAAAGCTTCGCAGGAATTTGCAGAGTGCTGAACATCGATAATGAACCAATTACTCCTGAAGAGTTCGCCTTAGGACCGCCCGTCGAGATTGCTGGTCCCGCCGAACGACAGTTGTGGTTGCCAGGATCCACTCCGCCAGCTTACCTCGATGGAACGTAAGTCTCACTTGCTCGGTTGCAATGCGAGTCTTGGAGCTTATGTTTTATCATATTTGGCACGAATTCGGGAATGTGAGGACCGTCCGGGTGCCGCATTATGGAATTGTGTGGAGTGGAGATTTCTTGATAATGTTGTACTGCATTGCTGCCATCGGAGCAATTCTTTGGCCGCAGCAATCGTCCGCGCAATCTGCAGTGTAAATACCTCTTCATGTTAATTTCGCTTGTGAAGAGGATCTTACTTGCAGAATTTTCTCTCTTTTGAAACATGAGCATTTTCTCGAAATGTCGCCAGTTTGACTGATCTAGAATATTCGTCAATCAGCCTTTTTGTACCGATAGTGATAGTGTCGGAGTGCATTTAGACGTTCGTAAACATTGCTTTGAACGCAGCAATTGTCCACGTGAATTCGGACAATTCACTTCGAATTTGCAGTGAATTGTCCGAAGTGAATTGTCCGCGTGAATTCGCAAATTCGAATTTGACAATTCATTTCGAATTTGCGAATTTACTTCGGACAATTCACTTCGAATTTGCAGCGGGAGTACCTATTTATGTTAAAATTGCTTGTGACGAGGATAGTACTTGAAATCGTCTCTCTTAGAAGTTGAGCTCAGCCAAGCAATCTCTGAATATTCTCCAGTCTGACTGATCCAGGATTATCTGTCATATGGCCTTTTAGTACTGATCAGCGGTATTTTGGTTTCATGACTTTGTTCTTCTCATATATGTACGAATAACGCTACAGATCGTACAAAGCAGTATTGAGCTGGGACGTGGTTGTTCCATGTTCCGGTGTGCAGTTAAAGAGAGTCGTCACAAGCTGTATTATCGATCTTTGAATGATTTGTACGCAGATTGGCAGGTGATTTTGGATTTGATCCTCTAGGGCTCGGACAAGAGCCTCAGGACCTTCGATGGTACGTGCAGGCTGAGCTTGTGCACGCTCGCTTTGCTATGGCGGGTGTCGCTGGGATCCTCTTTACTGATGTATGCTCCGCTCCCAAACTTAATTCCTGAGAATAGAAGTTAAACTCTTTCGACTGATGCCTCTTGTGCTGAGAATTTATCTGACAATTGAGATCGGCCTAAGCACCTAGGTCCTTGTAGAAGCAACTTTTTGAGGCATTCAATGAGCTGTTCCGAAGAAGGGCGTCAGTCTTTGAGTTGGTTGTTGAATCGGAAGTATTCATTACTTCACCTCAGATCCCCTCATTGTCTTGGTTTACAGCTTCTGCGCGCTACTGGAAGGACAGATGTGCCGTTGTGGTACGAAGCGGGTGCACACAAGTTTGAATTTGCAGACACGAAGACACTTTTTGTAGTACAGCTTATCTTGATGGGGTAAGTTCCCTCCTCTTTGCGAGGTTTTTGGCTTTCAAATTTGAAGCGAACAAAATTCTCAGAATAAGACGAAGGTCAAAACTGGTTGCATCCACTGACAACTTGTGAAATGCTCGCTTACCTCGAGCTTATGTTACATGGTACCTTAAGTGTTTGGAGTTGTCTTTCAGATTTGTGGAGACGAAAAGATGGATGGACTTCGTTGAGCCTGGCTCTCAAGCAGCAGAAGACTCCTTCTTCGGGTTGGAGGCTGCCTTTAAAGGTTTAGACAATGGGTGAGTATGCTTAGGGATACAGTTAAACCCTTACTTGCTATTCATACGAATGAACCTCCTCTGGAACGGTGATGCATGCTTGGTCTTTTATAAGGTCACACGGTACTGATATTCTTTCCTACAGGTACCCTGGCGGTCCACTTTTCAATCCACTGGGCTTTTCAAGTGATAGAAGAAAACAACAACCGATGCGAGTGAAAGAGATCAAGAATGGTGAGCAAATTTCCTTGTTGACTGCCTCTAAGAGTGTCTTAAGGTCTTGTCTCAGAAGCCCTCGTCTGTTTCTCCGGAGTAACTGTTGCTGACTCTCCCTTTGTTTCTGCTGTGTAGGGCGGCTTGCTATGGTGGCGATGGTGGGATTTATAGTACAGGCGGCTGTTACAAAAACCGGCCCCATTGAAAACCTTATGACTCATCTCTCTGACCCGTATCACACAACAATCATTCAGACGATAGCAAATCATTGATAGCAGTAGATTTATGAATTGATCTTCATAGTTGTATGCAGGTGCTGTAGAGTCCTCCGAAAGCAAGTGTAGACAATGCTCTGCATCTTCTCATCTTTTCATCGGGTCTTGTTTTATTAATTCTTTTATATAAGCCTCCACAGCAAAGCCGAGGTGACGACCTTTCAAAAAGTTACTGTAATACTGGTCATGTAGTCATAGAAAGAACAAGTTTTATCTCCCACAAATTTTATGAGTTTGAAAATTGGAAACATCCAAGGAGAGAGGTTACACTTAATGTTCTGTTAAGAGTTGCCAAGCACTTTTTGTCTTTGTAACATGGCCAACAATCTCTTGCACCTCTAATCTTGCACCTCTGTTGACAAGGTCTATGAATCTTGTGAGCATGTTACAGTTTGTGAAAACACAAGGGTACATTTAGCAGTGCTTAGACGAATGTAGGGAGTGCCCCCCTACAACTGGATGTTGCCAAAAAACTCATGGAGGTCCTTCCAAATGAGTATGGGTGGATGTACAAGAATCACTGCACATCCCTATGACAGAGAATTGTTTTGCATCCAATCGTGTCGAATTTATCTATTGAGTTCACATATGTTGCACAAGATCAAAGCAAGTGACGAGCCTCACTTGATTAGTTTTTGTAAGTTTGCAAAGATAGAGTTTACCCCTTACAATTTTTAATGCCGCGTTCAAAATAATCTTTAAATCTTGTTCCTAGTTTAAGTTGCTATACAAAAACATCTAAGAGTCGTTCAATGTTGCCTCCAAAACAATCCCCAATACAAATCAAACTAAATATCGAATTTAATGTTGAATATAGCTTACTGTTATGTTTTGTTTGTTTTCAAGTTCTTACACCTTTACAATTAGTGTTGTATTAAAAGCCATGCCTCGTGGCAACCCCATCCCAAGAACATATCTCACCTCAAGCATACAAAAACAAAGAAATCAAAGAGTGTCTCAAACTTTGAAACAAACACGCAAGTTTGCATAACAATTGCCTTCAATTCAAGTATATAGCCGCCACGAACTTCCTCTTTGGACTCAATATAGGGCGTGGAGAATGTTTTGTTCGCTTCTCTTTTATGAGCCCCTACTTTAAGAGCAAAGACTAGCTTCACTGACTTGTCTTGGTGACCTTCATTGACTTCACGAAACATTGAGTTTTCCCCACTTTGGAGTCATATTCTTAAAAATATTTGTGTTAAGCTCTTGTGAATACGACTGTCTAGATGCATGCTTATCTTTACTAATTTTTTGTGAAATTAATCAACGCGGTCCTAATTGTAGTTTCTAGTTTGGTTGCAGGAGGAAGTTGCTCAAATGCAAGACTCTAAAAATTGGACAATTAATTGATTAATCGTTGTATAAATATGGTAACATGACGATTAGTAGCATCGATAGTTATTCCTCCGGCAAACACCTGAATAACGCAGCTTGTAGGAAGAAGAACATGAACAAGTGGAACACTAATAGTCATTGGGTTTACAAATAAAGTGGTAAGAGTAAGTGAAAGTGCAACACTACATTTCAATATTAGTGTACTGGAGAGATCACAAAGTTAGATTGTTCTAACTTTCAATTCTCTTGAACTTAGCAACAAGCTACAACAATAATACACTAGCATTTGTGTCCTTTTACATCCGGCTATTGCGAACTCTAGAAGAAGGAAGAAGAAGAGACCCCTATGGATTGGCGTGAATATAGTGTCGGTTTGACCTACCCTTGATGATATGCCCACAGGACACAACAACAATGGTATAAGACAACAACTCCACATAAAGTTAAACTCCTAAATTTTTACAAAATCCCAATAAAAATTTGGGTAGACTACTTAAATCATCGATATCCTAGATATAGGAACTCACTTATCTTGATGTCCATATCTTATAGATACCGAAATCTATGTCGAACGTAGATAAGACAGCACCAACAACGGAGACATCACAGGAATGGAAGTCACCTTCGCATGCCCAAAGCACAAGAAATGGTGTTTCAATGCAAATCCGCGCTCCATCGATCCTACCCAACCAGCCAGCCTGCCAGATTGCTCTTCCACAGTAAGTTACTCAATTTGTAGCCAATGAAACTTTTCGTATTCACCTCTGATTGTTGCTCGACAATTTGAATCATCGGCTTTCGGAAAAAGCAAAATAGAAACCATCTCTTCTGTTCTTTTCAGTCACAAGCTGATTATTGCTCTCGCAGCTAACTGGGCTGTCCGCATTGGATGGGGCACTGATCGAAGGAGCTTAGAGCTGATCAGCTTGCATTGGGGTTAGCTCTTGATATGAATGATTTGGAGCAGGGTGATTCCAGTATTTGGACTGAACGAGTGCTTGCTGATTCCCTTTGGTATTGAAAGATGGCGTCAGATTTTGAGGTCTTGCGAGAATGGTTATTTTCGTGCTCCTTCATTATTGATTGATGAAGCTTTTGGCAATTATCGTGCCACAGAATTGATTTCATTTGTGGGTTTAGGTTTTTGAGTGTGATTGGATTAATCCAGTTCGGTTCTTATTGATCGATTTGGGACCACAAGCAGTAGGTAGGTTTCATAGGTTGGACTCTTCCACGATCATACTATTTGAGTGTTGACTTTAAGGTCACATTGACGTTAGGGTCTCTGACTATTCGTGGCTGAGCTTTTCAATGTGTATTGTTTGGACTTTGTATTCGATGCACCGTTTAATTGATAGTTGGACTTTGCATTCGATGTATCGTTTATTGACGATGATTGTTTTCTGGGCATTTTTAGGGTTATCCAAGATGTTATGAGTTCTAATATGGGAGCTGCTGTAGCGCCCTAGAACGTTTGCCAGAAGAATGTCATCAAGAGGAGAGGACGATGATACAGCAGATGTATCTCGAGATACGGAGCCTCTTTTACCACCAGTGGAGGATAAGATTGAAAGCAGACCGTCGTCACCTCCTCACTCAACGTCCCCCCTCGAGGATGTCCTCCTCATTCGCATTCATAAAGACGGAGCCTCTGAAGATGGCGAAATTGACCAGCTCATGTTGGAGCCTCCCCAGTGCCGCATATGCCTTGACAATGAAGGTGCTAGTTCCGCCATTTCTCTCCGTGTTTTAGACCTTCACTTATTCTTCACCTCACAATGTTGCATGGCTTTCTTATGCAATCATTCGATTGTAGACCATTTTCAAAGCAAGAACAGAAAATCCCATTATTCCTAACTTGCTGAGATAGCGATAAGCTGAAAGAGAGATCGTACTTACTCTTGACTATCATTAAGAGGTTCGTGTCCGTGACAGACGGGTTATAGTTTTAATGTACGCATTATGAATATTTCAGATGATGCATATTGTAGCTGATTTCTGGATTTCCTTACTCGTAGTGCAAGGTTTAGGGTTTAGGGTAGCGAGAACAGAAAAGGTTCGTTTTCATTCAGTGGTCAGCGATGATGGCTACACCCGAATTGAAGGCCAGCAAAGTTTATCAAGAGCGATGAGTTTTTGCTAGACGGGTTGTAGTTTTAGTGTAAGCACTAGGGAATGTGACCTGTATAAGTGGTCTTTTTGTGCAGGTGATGAAGAGCTGATTTCTCCATGTCGCTGCAAAGGGACGCAAAAGTACGTCCATAGATCTTGCCTCGACAATTGGAGAGCTGTGAAGGTAATTTTCCCGTGCTCTTTGTATTCATGGTAGAGGATTCTTTACAGTGTTTACAGTCGTAGAACTCACTAGCTGGGGCGTGGGTGAGTGGGCGCAGGAGGGCTTTGCATTTGCTCATTGTACAGAATGTAGGACTCTGTTTCATCTTCGGGCTAACATGCCTGCGGATCGCTGGTGGCTTCGACTCAAATTCAAGCTTCTTGTTGTCAGAGATCATCTATTGCTATTTATTGTTGTTCAGCTGGTCAGCAAACCTCTCCACACTCCGTTCGTCTACTCTTTCAGTACTCGGAAAATAAGATAGTGTTGCATGCAAGGTCTTTTTGATCTAGAGTGTTTTCAGTCATTCACATGCTCGCTGTTGCTTGTGAGACAGGTGGTTGCATTGATGGCCATGCTTGTGTACGCGGTCTATGGGGAAGAACTACGAGAAATGTTTGGATACGAACAATACTCCTACAGCTTCTACACTTTAGCAAGTAATGCCTCAACGTTCAATTTTTAATGGAGTGCAACCATCATCAGTCATGAGATTTTAACGGGGAATGTGTCCTTTTTTCTTGCAGTTGTTGTGAGTGTATTGGTGGGTTTGTTATACGGTTTCTTCATTGCAATTATATGCGGGCAGAGAATAAGTAATCGGCATCATCATGTTCTTGCCAAGCAGGAACTCACGAAGGTATTCAGTCGTTTACTTTTTTCACGTTTTGAATATCCCTTTGAAGATTATTGAATGATACACAGATCAACTGTTTGCCATTGTGGTTCTTGCAGGAGTACGTCATTGAAAATTTACTCGATGGCGAGGAAGCGCCTCCATTGGACAGGGCACATCTCAGGGAATTGCAAATGCTAGGGCTCTTTCATGACAAGGACGAGTTTCCTGACTCATAATTCAGAGAATGGAATTGCTGGCTTCATCAGCTTGAGCACCAGTAGTTTTCTGTTTATAAAATTCTGTACAGATTTTTCAGGATCATTGCCAAGCAGTGAGTACATACCCTTAAAATGGGCACTTTAAGTTAGAACCTTGTGCTCCTGCAATGCCAGTGCTATTCGTGTGCAAGTGAGCAGTGTCTGATCAAACAGACTGCTTCTCAAAGTAGCTTGAGCAGACTTCGAAGCTCATCATTCAGATGGTGGAGAATCGTACCAATTGTTGTATTCCACCTATTTGATAGTAGAATAAAGCTCATTCTTCTCAGACCAAATTGGTCAGTCGTCGGTGCGTGCTTTTACTGCAAATTTTACCGAGGATGTGAGATATTTAACGTTTGTTCCCTCGTGTGATCGATATTTAATGCGACAGCGCGAGGTTTCTGTTCTTAAAGCGATTCTAGAAAGAACAGGTGCGAAGCTGCTACATCAAACCAGGGTTTTGTGTTCAAGGTTTTAGGGGTTGAGCGTTAGAAAATCAGCTGTGATAAGCATTGTTGAATAAAGAGAATTTGGTTTTCTCTGCAAGGTAACCTAAAATTGTTGATGCAGCTGCTGTATAGGTGCCATTTTTGGAGCCTCATGAATCGATTGGATGAATAGCTACAACCTCTTTGAATTGTTCATGTTCGTGTGAAGAGTCACCTACCTCTTCGTCTACCCATGCGAGTAAGCAAAGAGAGAGTAGTGAGTATCCATAGCTGGCTTGCTTTGAGTTACATACTACATGACATTCTTGAGGAGCTGACTGTGGAGATTGAGCCAATAGAAGATCCGATCTGAAGCTCGTGCTGAAACGGGTTTGCTTCTATCATCTATTCGTCGAGTCATTAATTATGCAAGTGGGCTCAGTTCGCATGCTCTAAGTTGCTTCTATACGAGCCAGACTGTTATCGTTTAAGTGCGACAATGGTATACTACTTTAGATTGTTACATGCGAAGTTTTGAGTCAGCTATAGAACATTGTATTCTGTTCAATTGGCAGGCCAGTTTGATGGAGGCACTTGCTTCGAGTCAGCGAGACGAAGAGCTGGGGCTCATTCGACAGGGATTGCTTGCCTGCTAATGGAGTGACTCGCTCGAAAAGTAAGCCAGTGCTTCAATACTTCCTTCCTCTCTGCTACACTAGAAAGGGCACGACTCTAAACTGCCATATACGAAGTTGTTTTGCTCATTGCTTCGTAAGTGACCCAGATGTTTAATTTATACGTGCTCCAAATTCTCTCTAGATTGCTATCAAATCAGTCTGAATATTGACCACCCAGTTGAAGAAGAAAACGTCTTGATCGTTACAGTGTCGTGCTACAATAGAGATAATGTAAACTGTATATTGCGTTAAAATATTATGAAGTTTTGAGTGATCTGCTCGATTAGTGCCCCAGTTCTTCAACACTTTCTTGCTCCAGAATGGGTACCACTCTACTGCTCGGAAGTTTCATAAGTGAGGCAGATCGTTTACATTTTCGTGCTTCTTTGTTTGCCACTCCTGCTTGCACGAAGTGTGAAAATAGACAACCCAGCTGAAGGAGGCGCTGTAAAGAAAGAAAGCGTCTTTCAACAGTGAGGCAATAGAGATAGTCTAAACTCTATATCACGTTCTATGATACGAATTTTTTGAATGAATCGCTCGTGATCCAGGTCGTCCTGCTCCAGATTTCTTTCTGCTACAGTAGAATGAGTACCACTCTATGATTTCCACTCTTTAGTGCTACCCACAAAGTCTGAAAACTGATAACCCAGCTGAAAAAGAGGTCGTCTTGATCGTTTCGAGCTATGATATATTCGATGTGCAGGTCAATCAAAGGAGGGCGCCTGCAGGAAGGAGAGTGTAAAAGAGTTCCAAAATGACAAGCAACGATCCAGCAGCGCAAGACACGAAGCCACTGATGTGGGACCTGCGCAGCAAAGTGGGGGAATGGGATCCCAAGTGCACAAACGCAGGGCCATGTCGAGTGGCGAGCTGCGGGACGCGGCCAGTGCAGTCGGCGCTCACATTCGACCTCTCCCTGCGACTAGGCACATGGGACTCGGACCTGGCGGACCCGTGCCCGCAGCTGGCGGGGGAGTGCGGCGGCACTTGGGTGGCGTCGGGCCAGAAAGGTGGCCCTGTAGGACGAGGCCCCATCTTCACCCTGGACTTGGCCCCCTGTGATGACCCTGGCTCCCCTCCCTCCCCTACCTCCCCCCGCGTTCGCATCGTCCCTAGTGTTTCTAAGAAGCTTGTCTTGGCTTATCGCGATAAGGAGTCTCTCTTGGAGGAGATTATTGATCTTAAGCGCGCTGTTCAAGACCAGCAGGATCATATTCGTCACCATAAGATCCAAGCTTCCATCATCGAGTCCGAGAACAGGTGCGAAATCTACTCTCCCACTCGAATCAGACTTTACATGTCTTGGTTATTGGAGGCAGAGAGAATTCTTATAAGACGAATTTGAGTCCTTAACGCTTCACGACTGCTTTGATTCCTTCGGTTTGTATCTTTTACATAAGGTGGGGAGTGCATTGAAGCATGCTTTGTAGCTGGAAACTTGGAGTATGTGAGGTGATATTGCTCAATTATAGCTATGAAGGGCTGAGTATTTTTGAGCTATCATGCAACTATAGCGGTGACATTCACTGCATTGCCTGAAACCAGTCATAGACTCCATGTGCATATGCGTTGCATCTTTCTTTCAGAAAATAAAAAGAGTAGGCAAAAAATATTGAAATGCAGGAATCTTTCTCGACTCTCCTTTGTATCGGTACCACATGAATCGATTCATTCTTTTTACCGACTCTGCTCTTTCATGACGAGTATGGATGCCTTTGTCGACGAAACTTCTCATCTTTTGCACGATTTTATAGGACTTTTAGAAGTTAATATTGGTAACACAATGTAGCGTACTTAACATAGATGGATCTTCAGTGATACCTACTCTTTAGAAGCGTACAAAGGGTTTGGTATCAAGTGTCACATGAGTTGCTTCAATCTTGATGAATGTGTTTACCGACTCTGCTCTTCAATGAAGACTATGGATGGTCTTCGTTGTCGGTGAACATAGTCACCTTTATAGCTCTCAGTATGGGAAACACAGGGTAGCATTCTCCTCTTGAGTGATGGCTACTCTTTAGAAGCATCAATGAACGAGGCTTATCAGGAGAATGCTAATGCATCAATCGAGCTTCTTGCTGCAAGTCATTTCGCAATTCTGGATATGGGGCATGTCCTCGTCGGTGGTAATAGACAGTTCTATGTGGATGTTATTGAGCTCTGGAGTCCTGGTTCTATTTCAGGAAGATGCTGAGGGACATCGAAGACATGGAGAAGCCCAATTGTCAGTCCAAGTCTTCAAATCCACGAGGGACAGTGAAACTACGTGCCAAAATTCAAGGCAGGTTTTTCCTTCTCTCCCTGAAATTGACTGTAGTCTAACCTTCAAACCCCATAGTCATTCAACTACTAGATTGTATAGACTGATTAGATACTACAGAATGATGTCAGTGCAGCTTTGAAGAACAAAATCGGGACACTGCAAACGAAAGCTGAGTCACAAAGCGACGAAATCAACCGGCTCCGAACTGATGCTCGCGTCTCACATACCAAAGTACGTCCTCTCGAACCAGACACACTTCGCTAGTGAACCAAATCATGTCAATTTCTCTATATTGAGCTCGTCTATATATGACAGTGGTTCTCATATGTTGATGCTTTTTTGCCTCATCTTACTGGAGTTGTTGTTTCCTCGCAGGAAGTGGAGTTTGAGCGAGATGTGTTTGCAGGTGAAATTGCGAGACTGACTCTCCTCGTGAAGCGTTTGAAGCAACTCTGCAATCACGCTGCAAGCTTAGAGAACAGGGATGAGATTGGGGCCATGATGGAGCAAGCCAAGAAACTGGAAGCAAAAAACAAGGAACTGGAAGAAGAAGAGGAGGTATGCAAACAAATCTTCCCATTCCAACTAATCTCCTTCTTTCTATTTCTTTGTACTCCCAACTGAAAATGACATTATATTGAGTGAAAGTTCGTTTTCTCAATAAACAAACTCATCTTACAGGGGGAAAAGATATTTGCAATTTGTTCAATATTTCATTTTGGTAGTTAAGAGTACTGTTAGGCAAAAAGAATGTTCATCTTTCTTTTATGTTGCTCAGAGAGTGAAAAAGGAGATGGCGAAAACGGAGCACAATCTGAGAGTGAATCGGATCAAAGCTGGCGAGGAGATGATGGAGGCCCGAAACGCTGAGAAGAGATGTCGAGATTTGGAGCACAAGAACATCCGGATGGCCGCAGCAATCGAGAGGACGAAGAAGACTAACAAACTTTTGGCAAAGAAGTTGAAGAAGACGGAGAAAGCCTTCAGAAAAGCCAAGGGCAGCTTTTTCTAGATAACACATTTTTCATTTTGGGAGACATTTTTTGTACAGTAATTACGTGGATGGTGCGGAAGCTGCACTTGGTAAGGATGTATTTTGATACTCAAGCTTGTTTTCAATGAAATGGGTTGGTTATTCATATCAATAAGACCAAAGTCTTATGAGCACTTGTGTTGGAAAAGCACTTTGCTTGTGGGTATTTGCTTTTTTGGGCGGATATTATGCTTACTTCAATTATGAAATGGATAACATTATTGGTGGTAGTGGCACAAGAACTCATATTTGAGGTTTCTTGATCATGGCACTAGTTGGTACTTACTCTTAACCCCAATTCCATTAAAATGGCATTATTCTGGTAAAATGGCACACCTGAACTTTCTGAACTGTAGTTTAAAAACCATGTGATACAAAAAAATATGAAGGTGATATTATGGAAAATAAGCCACAATGTATATAAAGGAGTGATATTATTATAAAAAATTGATATTACAGAATCCACCATTCCATGTGAGCACATATGTAGGATATGGTGTGACAAAATGGCACATGGCATAGTGCCATTCTAATGAAACTGAGGTTTCTTACCCTTTTACTTTTTTGCAAGTACGGAACTTTTGACATGATTTTTGTCTCTCTTCATACTAGATAGATTAGTCCAATATAAGTTTAAGATGAACATGACATTTGGATCCAAATCTGGTTAGTTCTTTTTGTGGTTCAATTAGATTGTTTGTGGATGCGTTTTACTTATTGCAATGGAATTGGTTGTTGCGAAGGAATTTAGATGGCTTTGTGAACCTTGTCAACCTTCCAATCTTGTTCTTTGACTTTTTGAACGTTTGAGATTTGGTTATGTTCTCAAACTGCTTCTCAATTTCGATAACTTATTATTCATTGCATAAATTCACAATATCTTATAACTCCTAATTTGTGAAGTTGAGTGCTCCATATTTGTCTAAAGAATCAATGTTGACCACTTCTTATTCTAGGCCCTTATCTCAAACCTCAACGTAAGCATTGCTTTATAGATTCCTCTTAATAGTAATATGTTAGACTTTAATTTTTCTGGTGTTGAAAAAAAAGTATCAAAAAATAAACTATATTTATTTAACTTTGTCAAACGACCTATTTGCTTGTTGTTAGTTAACCCCTAAAAATCCAAGAGGACCAAATGGGGCTTTTGCTATTTTGGGCAGCCTAATTTAATGGGTTAAAAGTAGTACTTTTGTCTAGATTCTTTGATGGGTGCTCCCTATACTGTAAAGTTTATGTGGTAAAAGTTGCAAAGCCACATTCCAATTTTTGAGCCTTCTACAACAATTCTTGGTTTGTGAGCCGAACTAGGGCAGTTAAAATTTAGTAATTTTTTGAGATTTTCTTTTGGAAATATGTTCATAACCAAATTCACTACTTAAGTTCCAAAGGGCCACAAGTCACACAGAGTACCACTTTTACAAGGGCAACCTCCAAAAGTGTAAAAAACAATCTTGACGATGCCCGAAAAATCTTAGGAGACAAACTTTGGATGTTATAATCTCGCAAACGGTAAACATCCAACAGTCAGTTCTCATAGAAGTAACTAAAAATAGTCTTGGATATGAGATCTTACGGTTGGGAGTTAGAAAAAGAGTTTTTTTTTTTTTTTTTTTTTTTTTACACCCCCGAGAGTGCATAGAGGTAGAGAATCGCAGTTTTGATGTTTCAAGCTCCCAAAAACACACAAGAATCTTTACGGGTTAAGATGATTCTATCAACCACTTGTTAGGTACTTGTGTCATTTTAATCTGTATTACTCATTTCAAAAATGATTTTTTGGCTAAAAATACCCCAAGGACATTCAGGGGTAAAGTAATGATTTGGATATTAGCATTTTTCTAAAAACCCATAAAAAAAAAATATTAGATTTAAACACCCATTTTTTGACTTGAATCGTGAATTTCCAGATTCATGAAGGTTTCAAAATTGGACTTTGGCTCTGCAAATTTACTACATACATTGTAAATAAGCTTGCCGACACTTTGGGCTCAAACGCTCGCCACATTGCAAAGTGTTAGACTTGATTTGGGACCCAAAGTTTGTTATCTCATTAAAAAAAAATTTGGATGAAGAAGATATAGATTTATAAAGTTTTAAGTAGTCATCAAAAATGCCGTTTTTCTACATTTGGCATGTCTAGGGGCTAAAGGTGGTTCCACCTATAAATGTTTATTTATGCATTTAAACTCAATTAGGCTAAAATGATGTTATTTCATATGCGATTTTGGTGTAAAAAATGTGCCACATTGGCACTAATGTCATTTTAGAAGCATAGCTAATTATACCTCCTAAATGGCACGTTTCTCTAGCATCACTTTTTAGTCTCCTCCATAATCACTTTTACTCTCATAATCAATAAAAGGATGCCATCAAATTCCCTACGATCGCATGTTTTTAACAATTTGTGACCTTTCGATGTTCTTCAATGGCCGTATAAGAACACCTAAGGGTAATGGTCTAAAACACTCCTCTTCAATGCTCTTAAAAAATACAATCAATGTTCTTGAAGGACCTCGAGTAATCAACTTTGGTGACATTGTTACTGTTTGAATGAGTTTCTTCCTACACTTTTAGTTAGAATAATTTTTTCGATATTGTTTTCGCTTGAATGTGTAGGAGCCACATATAGTAGTTGCTCAATGTCAAATATGTCTCGAATATTTTCACCGGTGGGGTAAGCGGCGATGAAGAAGTTGGTTGTCTCCGTAGACACACTCATGAGGGCTTGCCGGCAGCTGGGTTTAGGTGTTGGCTTGCACAAATGGTATACACCGGATCCTTCCTAAAACTCTTTCCATTACACTAAAAGTGATCATATGAAAGTAAATAAGTTCAAAACGTTCATGAATATTTGTCTTTCGATAAAATAATTCTCAACACCCGTTCAAGACCAAAAATGTTTCTTCAACAAAAATACTACCTTTTGACCACATTCGAAGGCGAGAAACCATGTTATGGAGTTTTGGTGTTATACAATTTGTTTTTTTTTTTTTTTTTTTTTTTTTTTTTTTTTTTTTTAATTTATTGGGAAAACATGGATGATATTGAAGACGTGTCATTTTATATGCAATAATATTCTGAATTTGAGCTAAAAAACGAGCTTGCAAAATGACAAATTTTAGGACGTGACCAAAATGGCACATTTAGAACGTGGCCAAACTGGCACATTAAGGTTTTGGCAAAATGGCAGAAGAGATAGGGCCACTTTAACTGTATTGAGGTTGCTTCGAGAAACCCAAGGATTTTTAAATGTTAAAAGCTCTTAAATTTGATCATTTTGGTGACGAACCATAACTTTGAAGAACCAAAACTTCTTCATCCAATGGAGTTCTTGAGAAGTTTCTTTAGGACAAATCAAGTCTACTTTTTGTCGTTGAAGTCCTGGTACATTCCAAGATGGTATGCGTATAATGTATGCATTGTTGTGCCCGTTTGTGAATGTAAGGCATGTTACACCATTGCATGCCTAAAAGTTGAATGAAAAATTAAATTTTCATGATCAATCATTCTTGCAAATAGAATCTAAGAATATGCTAAAACATTATGTACTTGTTTTGGTTCAATATTCTTTTTGATATTAGAAATCTGAAGGTATCTCTACCTAAGAGAATCTAAGCAAAATTCGCTTTTTTTGAGGAATTGTAACTACTTCAATCACCATTGCAAAACATCATCAAAACATCATCAATAAAAGGGATCTAGCTTTGGACTATATTTCTTTTAGTGTGGGGGTGTTGTGAGTTTGTCACCATTGCAAGGCTATTATTTAATCATAAATACTTTTTGAGTGAGCATTATTTGCATAAGAGTGTTATTGAGATAAAAGTAAACAACTCTCTAGTTGGTTATCTTCATGTATGAAAACCTCCATGTTTTTCTGTAATTCAAAATGTAAGCTTTGTGGTTACGTCCTACAATCATTCATTGGTCTTAATCAATACTTGCTATGTATTTCAGTTTTATTCTTGTTGCAATAAATATATTAACTATATTGAATATGAGGATAAAACATGACCCCTTAAGATTGGTGGGCAAAGACACTAGTGAAATACATTGTTTTTACAACATGTCTACCATATCTTTTCTAGATTCTATTATCCATGATGAAGTTATGGTTAGTCATCAAGGACAATCTCAATTGTAGTAAACACCCATTCCTACTAATGAGGTGTAAGATCGTATTGCTTGCAATGTATTTGATCGAAATATGGAAGTATTGAGGCAAGGGGTTTTATAACGTATTCTTAAAGTGGCCTATGAATATGAGCATCATTACAAGGAGACTTTCAGATGGCCTAAGTCTCTATTATTATGGCAAGTCAATAATGTCCAACAATACCATTAGCATCAAGATACCAAAGTTATGAAAATATATTAAAAAATCAATGAAATATTGATGTACCAACTTTTTTATGGATCAATATTCTTGAAATTCTAAAAGATGCTAAACGTTCCCAAATAAACTTCAAATCAAAATAAAATCAATGATATCGTTAAAATCAAGCAAAGTGCAATGATGTACTACAACATTTTATGTGCAACATGACAAATACACCATTGTATTACTCTAATAATGAGACAATATATTGTTTCATAGAAGAAGTGCATTGTTACATGTACATGGCCATGATGATCATTAGCCCCCATTAATTTGCAAGGCGGCAAAACTTGCAAGATGTCAATTCCTTGCTGTAGGGGGCTAATGATAGCTTTCCCCTCTCTCCCATCCCGGCTAACTTGGGCTTCAAGCGCATCGCCGAGCTCATCAAAACTTTGCCCGGGCTTCACATTCAGCAAACACGCCAAGAGTAAGCATCACACAACCAAACTCCCGGTGTAGCAAACTCGCAGCGCAATGGTGAGCTGCTTCAACCCCTTGATCATATGAGATCATGCAACTCGTGTGCTTGTATTGCTTGAGTGATCAAAGTTTGTGATGCTACTCTTGTTTGAGTTAGTTTTGTGATGCATTTGCCGCGGGAATGAGCCTTTGATGTTGTTTCGGATGGATTGTGTAGGCGCCTCAGCAACAACAGTTAACAATTGCGAGGGTGGCGGCATGTTTTCGCCTGACTGAGGTAGCCGCAGCAAGGGAGTTGGGTGTCTCACTGGAGACACTGAAGAGGGCTTGCTGGCACTTTGGATTGAGGCACTGGCCTGTACGAGAGGTACACCATATCCTTGCGGGTTTTGTGATGTCGTTGTAGTCTAAGTCGAATTCAGGGTCTGAATTCAAGGTCTGTAATTTGTCAAACATGGAGAGAGAGAATTTTGAATTGGCTTTGTGAAGCCGAAATGGTAGAGAGAGTATGTTGGTGGAAGAGCCAAATTGTTGTGAGTGTTGAGTTGACAGCCAATTCGGTTGAGAGTGCTACAATGTTGAGCGTACGGAGTAGGATAATTTGCCTGTGGTTGAGAAAGGAGAGTTCAGGTTGTAGAGTGAAACCCGGATAGGGATTGGAGTGAAAATTGTAATTCTTCCCTTGATTTCAATTCCTATGCAACAAGGCGAGAATATTTAAATGTGTGTGTAGGCTAGGAAAGTAAAGAGTTGTATGCGCGGCCTACAAGCTATAGCCGTGGATGTAGAAGGAGCTGGCCGAGAGCTTGCGGCAATTTATTTGCAGCATGTGATGGCAGAATTGGACAAAAGTCCAACTCCCGTGAGACACACAAGGGTAAGTAACCCAACATTGTGAATTTTCGAACCTGTCATCACTGTTTGTAGCGATTGAATACTTAGTTTGGGCACAATGCAAGAAAGCTTTGCTCGCACTATGACTATGGCAACCAGTTTCTAGACTTCAGTGTTTATCTTCAACCAAATCAACCATTTCTTTTTGAAGTCAGCTTACACTGCTCAAATTTTTACATTGCAATTATTTACATTGGTCAAATGTTGATTTGTAGTTGAGTTTTCCAATGAAATATTCATTGATTTCGGTTAGAATGTGCAGCGGCCTCAGCATTTGAGGATCACGGATCTGTTCCCTTACTTTTCTCTCACTCTGACCGAAGCGGCGAGGGAGCTGCATGTCTCGCAGTCGACTCTCAAGAAGGAATGTCGAGGGCTCGGGGTGAAGCGCTGGCCCGGTCGCAGTGTATGCATACTACAACACATTCAAGTCCTTTTGCTTTTTAACACATTGAATTCATTTTTGCAAATTGTACATGATCCGATCATTGTTTGATGTTTGCAGGCGAGGTGCTTGGTGAGCAGAGTGGAAGAACTGCTGGATGCCATTGGAAGAGGAGGAGATGTGGAGGTTTATGACCTAACCCAACCGGGTGAAAGAGAATGATCTGTTGTGCTGATAGAAGCCCTACCGCTCCAGGATCTTTACATGGTAAGGAGTTATGATACATGAATCAATTTTGCTTGCAACGTTAAGTTTTTCCTTCTAAGTGACTATTTCTACACTCAGACCATACAATTATGTGTGTAGATCGTGTGTAAATAGACAATCACTTATGGATGGGGCTGGAGCTAGTATAGTGTATGACCGACACTAATTATACTATGGAAAAAATAGCAAGCCACGGTTTTTGAGGACAAGTAGACAAACATGACTCAAACTTACAACTCTTTGAGTGTTGATGTTGGAACACTAACTTGTTTGAATCCTTTGTCTTGATGTTTGGCCGTGTGAGGAATGTCCGTCTCGGTTTGCATAGGAACTGTCTCTAATGTAGCATACAAATGGATTTGTTGCATAGTAATGCACTTGATTGTCGGTTGTGGTTGTGTAAAAGTCAATTTCAGAGAGGGTTCTTTCATTTTTCATTCCATTTTTCTATTCGGAGAGAGTTAGTTAGTTCAATATACAATTGAATGATCAACTTGAATTTCCATCATCCCCTACTAAACTCAAATGGTCTGCATGTATGGGTCAAGGTGAAATTTCATGCCATGCATGGAAAACATGAATCTGGGCTTCAACAGGATCATTCTGTCCCTATACAACATCATGTGCAGGAAACGGCCCACGGTTAAGGCCACTGTGGATCCAACCAGGATTGGTAGAAATAGAGGTTCTTTATTGTTTGATGAAGAATGGGAAGTAGTATTCAAGAGGCCAAAATGACTAGAGTGAATATACTTTGAGGCTACTCATATTTTTATCCCTAGGTGGGTTAGGATTATGTTTATATTTTCTTACCTTCACTTTTACATCCACATGACCAATGTAACCTAGAGAAAATCTAGACTTAGATTCACATGGTAGTACGCTAGTATTAAATACAAAGGCTAGCTTTTGGAAAGAGAAGAAGCAAGTGAAGATTCTTGTACCAAAAATCCTAATGGTGAAGAAAAATTGGTCTTTTACATCATAGATTTTTTTTAGAAAATAGAAAGGTCACTCAACTTTGATTTAGAGCACAATTGGAGAATAAGTGAGGACATATCAATATTATAGGCAAATTTGAGCCTTGAGAGTGGATTAGTTCAAAACAATATGAGAATTTTGAAACACGGAGGGATATAAGACAATATAAAACATTTATACAATAAGCAGTATGTGTAAGCTTCATAGCCTACAATTTGAGTAATGGCAATCTTATAAGAAGCAGAAGGATCTATTTTTGGCCACACTTGTGTTGAAGGGCTGATAAGAAACTATCAACACATACTCACCCTCTTGTAGTGACATCTCCATGCTTCTTCTAAGTGACTGTGTTCTTGTGCATAGTAGGTAACATGTTCAATAGTCTTGCAAAATGAGATTGGAAGATTATCTCTAGAGAAGTAAGCGGAGTAGTTTTAGACAAATTCGCAAAGCCTTTAGAAAACCTATAATGGTAGGATTATGGTTCTTAGACTCTACTTAACATATTCATAAGAATTTCAAGGAATATTGTAAGCGTTCTAAAAGTGTCTATTTCATAATTCATGTATGGGGTATAGTTGTAAATGGACTTGAAGGCTAGTTTGAATTGATAGAAAGGGAAGCAATATATATCAATTTGAAATTTTGAATCATGTCATAGTTGGCATTTCTTAATTCAAATTTGTGGTAATTGTTTCAATGTGTAGACGCCCTTCTACAAGATGTGTATTGATGTAGATGGGCAAAGATATGTGGAATCCACATGGTTTTTGATGCAGGCATCCCCTTGGCATACCCGACCTATACTATATGTGTTTCAATTTGAGCAAACCAACTCAAAACATCCTCTTCAAAGACTAACAAAACCACAGGTTTTTTACCACAAGTTCTTTGGAAGCTAGATAGATAGATAGAAACTCCGGTCCCTTTCTAAGGGGCCGGCGTGAATGAAGTGTCCGTTCGTAATGCTAATATCCCGATGGCCACCGGACAAGGGGAAATTGGAACAATACTACTTCCCCCTCTCGAGGGTGGACACTATAACTACGCTAGTTTTTAGCCTAGTTACTAGTGCCTTGAGGATACTTGACATAGTATCCCCCAAAGGACTTTGAGGTACCCATACAACAAGGTCCAAGGACCCCCCACAATAGTTGGGTGGACTATAGTGGTGAGCACCACGCCAGCATGGGGAATGGAACCCACAACCTCCTCAATGGGGGCCATGAGCCCCAACCACCAAGCCAAGGCTTGTGGTGCCTCTTTGGAAGCTACCAAGGAACAAGAGTTACATAGAGCATGACTTTAGCACCTCATGGGCGTGATAATAGTTGAAGAAATCATTGCACAACATAGAGGGGGGGGGGCGGTTTTCCAATACACCATACCCATGTGTTCTTTGTTATTCGTTGTTAAACAATTAAGTTCCAATGTAATGTTGAATCAATATAGTAGTAATGTTTTTTGAATCGCAAAGAGCCACAAAGGCTCACCCTTGAATGGTTTAACGCTTCTTAATCTGAATCAAGTTTTTATAGGGGCTCATATCATGAAACAAGAGGAATATATAATAAAAGTTTAATATTTGTATTTTCTCCGTAGGACAACGGCACAAGCTTCTTGAAAAAATAGTCTTTGCAAGAAATAAAATTGGATAACTGAAGGTCTTTCACTTGTAAGTGTCTATTTAAGCATTAAGAAATTTGTGAGAATTGAATGGACATGATATATTAATTTATATATGTGCCACATAAGTATTGCAAAGGAAAATGAAATTTGAAGTGTATTGTATGTATTCATGAAAAGAATCAATGTAGAAAATGGGTATCATTCTAACTTTGTTCCTATGTGGTTGGAACTTGGGATTTACTACATCTTGTAAATTCAAGCTTTTTTATTGGTTGGAGTGCTTTGACTTTAGGACTACATGGATTACATGAGAGGTGGCTTGATGTGAAGTTGTAAGGGATGGTATTGGATATAGGGACAATATTGGGTGAAGGTACCTAAGTAGAAATTAATGTAGTCAATTTTTCATAACAAAAGCATTGTATTGAAAGATGATTGTTACAGGTCTTCACTGCCACCTTCTAATATCAATTAGGTCATAGTCAAATAGTTTACTGTGTTTTCATACTTTCAGTCATCGGATTTTCAACCTAGCTACTAGTGCCACAAAAAAGTTCAGGGGTCGGATCTTCATCATGTGTGAGATCATAATGTTCAAAGTTGGTATAAAAAGTTTTCTGGGCACTGTTTAGAAGGCACAGACTACTTTGTGTAAAGGAGAACTTAATGATTGTTACCCCAAAAAAGAATTCTCATACTTTCTTCTATGTAGAGATGACTAAGTTGAGCATTCCCATTTAGCATTTTGGAGTCTTATCTGACTTTTAAAACCTTTGTGCAATTTATTTTTTAGAAGAAGGTATGAAATCAACAATATAGAAAAACATGAATAACGTCAAACATATTTTCTAGAAGGAAAAATAGTGAGTAAGTACATTTGTATGTTTGTGACTCTTTAAAAGAAACAACTCAAAAACTTCGTAAAACTCAAATTTTCACAAATTTTGAAAGAAATAAAGGTAAAATTATAAAAAAACACTGAAACTGGTTGTTGTTATTTTTGGAGGCTGCCCTTGTTGAGTATACAAATCCACCAATTCTGGTCACTTTGAATTCTAAGCTTCAATATGATGGAGATCGTGCCAAAATCAAAAATAAATTAAAATCGATCAAATTATGCCAATATGAACAAAAAGAATTTCTGTCCCAATTGAGCCTAAAAGCAACAACTCGCAATTTAAAATCCCAAAAATTGAATTTGACTTTGCAAATTTTTGGACATACACCTTGTAGTATAAGGAACTCAGAGTAAATTTCTTAAGCACAAAAATTGATTTTAACCCTTTTATCTAAGGTGCCCAAAAATCCAAAATCGCAAAAATCTTCTTAGGTTTTAACTTGTAAGGGGTTAACAAAAGAAGTTCCTATTCAACTTCAACCTAGATGTAAACCTAGCCTATAAAGTAGTTTATAAACTAGAAAAATCAAACTTCATAAGTGGCTTCATAAAAATTATGAGTGGATTCATATCATGTTGTACAAGCCTACATATTGAAAAGTGACCTCCAATTTTTATTAGTGGTGGTGTGTCCTATTCAACTTCAAACTCAAATATAGAAGTTGCATAACTTAATTGAACTTTTGACTCGCATTCAAATGCGGTTGGATACATAGTGCCTTCATATCTTTTTCAGCTTCAAATTAATAAAACAGTAGCATCAACATGTCTTTGTTTATTGAGAACTAGAAATTGTTTTTGAAGTTTTTGGAGGTTGCCCTTGTAAAAGTGGTAATCCTTTCTTGGAGGGACACTTTGGAACTTGAGTAGGGATTTTGTAACAAACATATCTCAAAAAAAGTTCAACAAAAGTTTAATTTCAAACTGCTGGTTATGGACTTCCAACCTGAAATGGCTTAGCAAATTTTACCACATACACTTTGCAGTATAGGGAGCACACAGTTAAAATCTTAGGCAAAAACATAACCTTTAACTCCTTCATTTAGACTGCCTGAAATAGAAGAAAACATGTTTTGGTTGCCATAAATACAGAGCAAACCATAAGAACAAAGGCCTTGCAAATGAATCAAACTAGGCTTCATGAGCCATGGGTTACTTATAGGTTAACCTAATAATATATGTGTTAGTTGGTGATGCGGTCATACCAAGGCTACTACACTTGATCCCATCAGAACTCTGAAGTTAAGTGCCTTTGGGCCGGAATAGTACTGGGATGGGTGACCTCCCAGGAAGTCCCGGTGCTGCATCCATTTTAAAAGAGGTAAAGACATTACGAACAGACGCTGTATTCACGCCAATCTCTTATTGGAGATTGGAGTTATATATATATATATATATATATATATATATATATATATATATATATATATATATATATATATATATATATATATATATATATATATATATATATATATAACCCTAAACGTCCTGACCTATTTTTAGCGAGAAAAGCACATTTCCATAAAAATCGTCATAGATGAAAATGAAGAGAAGCTAATAAGATCTCAACCGTACAAACTTGTAATAGACTTATCGAAGATCATGTGGACCAAAATTTGAGTCATGAGGCCTTATAGATCGGGAGATCATAACATATTAATACTGAAAACAAACTGCAAAATTTCATCATTTTCATTTTGAGGTGGAAATGCTACCAATATACCTATTGCAATGAAAAAGTCACCAACTAGAAAGATGTTCACCTTCATCTTAATAAGTCCTTTACCCAACAAAAATTCATCAAAAAAATTTCTTGGCTCAAATAAAAGCCATGCAATGGTAAAAACTGCCAAAAAATTTACAAAGGAAAAATAGTCCAAAACTAGACCCTTTGCATTCAATTTCATGCCTTATCTTCAAAACATCTTCGATCTTGTTAAGGTTTCTACTACTTAGACTAGACTCTAATTGGAGGCCATTCCAAAAAATTAAGTTGAAATCCAACGGTGGATGAAGGAGATATAGCTCCTCAAATATCATCCATTTTCTCACTTTTTCTGTTGACAAAACATCATTGCAAATCCAATAGCAAAATCATTTGGATCAAAAAACTTCTCACTACAAAGTTATTAAGAATCACCTTAAAATCATGACCATGAAAAAAAAAATCATGAAAAACTATTTTTAATTTCACATAATTGGCTTGCAATGGTAATACATGCCCCATGCTTGGAAACCCAAAAACAAGAGCTGCCTTCACTAAAGTGCATTCCATTAATTCATACTTTATTGTATGGGCTTGCAAATTTTACAACACAAACTAGACTTGATTTGGAACCCAACACAAGTGATTTCATCCAAAACGGAGTTTGGATGAAGGCGTTATGGCTCTTCAAAGTTTCTGCCCTCCATCCAAAATGTAGAAAAACGACATTGGGGACGTTTAGGGGTTAACATTGTAATGCTGACTAGGGCAATGGTTCGTAGCAGCTACCATGGAGGCACCCTACAATCCGTGGGGACCTCCGAAGGCCGTTTTTGATCAGGAGAAAGTTCTGAATAGTGATTACCAGCAAATTAAATACCGATAGAATGGTGTCAATGATTGAGTTTCAAAATTCAGACATGGATTTGCATAGATCTTAGCAACCCAGTGTGGTCAGGTATTCAGATTCTATACTCTGTTCGGTGTTCGGACATATAGGCTCTTTCAAATTCATGCATGCAATCCATTATGCACCCAATTTCAATGCTCAGTCGCATTGATACAATTCCATCAGAAAGCGGGGAATGGAAACCAATGAACTTTTCATAACATTCGGCATATGATTAAAAAACGCATCACTTTCATTCAGAGAACACAAGGAAGTCTCATGAAGAGAAACTCCAACCTATTTTGAGCATCTAAACTTTGTTGAGTGAGTTTTATTTACCCAAGAGTGTTGTTGAGATGGAGGACAACAACTTTCTAGTCGGTTATCTGCAAGTAAGCTTAATTATGTTAAAATGGCGTTATTCCTCATAAAATGACGCGTTTTGGGGGGCTTAAGATGAAAAGAATAACATTGCTTTCTTGTTCATTTTTGACATCGAAGGAATTTTTTTTCTAAGCTCCCATTCAGAAATAAAAATGTTAGGGAACGGTCTTTAGAAATGTTTGCCTCTTGTCAAAACAATCCTTAACGGTCATTTATCCATATTGCCCTCTACCCCGAACCATCTAAAATTGTGTTATTCTCAAATTTTTTGTGGGAGTATAGAAATGAGTTGATATTATAGAGGACGTGTAATATTTAAAAACATGTCATCTTATACGCACAAATATTTGTGAGCTTGAGTTCAAAAATATGCCTCTAAAATGGAACGTTTTAAAACATAGCCAAAATGATACAATAGGGCCTTGAGAGAATGGCACAAAAGACTATAGCCATTTTAACGGGAATTGAGGTTAGATATGAAAACCTCCATGTTTTCGTGTGATTAATAATGTAGGCTTTCTAATTACTTCTTATAGCGTTTTTGGTCATAATCAATACTTGCTATGCGATTCATCTTATTTTTGTTGAAATAAATATGTTGACTATACATTTATTGAAATGTTAAGACATCAAATTCATATCAAAATAGGATTAATAATATTTTCTGAGCTAAGGAAAGTGCAATGATGCACTACAACATTTTATCTGCAACATGACAATACACTATTACATTACACTATCATGCACTAATAACGAGGCAATATATTGTTACGAAGAAGTAGTGCACGTTACTTGCAAGTTGCCATGTACCCATTAATTTGCAAGGCGGCGATTGCAAGATGTCAATCTCTTGCCGGGCTAATAACAACTTTGCCCATTATCCTACCCTCGCTACTTGGGCTTCACGCGGGCTTAGCTGAGCTCATCCAAACTTCTCCCACATATAACTAAGCTCACCCAAACTTCACTGGTGTTTAAGCATGCTATTGAGAGAAGAATTTAGCTCACTTGATCATTTGATGAGAGGTTTGGAGAGTGAGCAAACACACCAAGAGTAAAAAGTACGCAATGGTCTGGTGCTTTGACCCCATGATCTCTCATTGCTAGATCATGCAATTCCCAGATCATGCAACTCGTGTGGCTTTATTCCTCGAGTGATCAACTTTGGTGACGTTGTTAGCGTTTGAATGAGTTTCGTGATACACTTTTGGTTAGAATGAATTTTTCGATGTTAATTCCGTTGGAATGTGTAGGAGCGACATGTGGTAGTTGCTCAACAACACTTGTGGGTGTCAAATTTGTTAGAATATTTGCACCTAAGTGGGGTAAGAAGTTGGATGTCTCCGTAGACACCCTCATGAGGGCTTGGTGGCAGTTTGGTTGAGGCGCTTGTTTGCATGAGAGGTAGACGAGATCCTTCCTAAAATTCTTCCTATGACACTATAAGTGATCATATGAAAGTAAACAAATTCAAAACGTTTAGGAATATTTGTCTATCCATAAAAATTTTTCAAGAGCACTTCAAGACCCAAAAAAATTCTTGAACAAAAACATTGCCTTTTGACCACACTCAAAGGTCAAAAACCATTATATTATGAAATTTTGGTGATATCGCAGATTATCTCCGATATATAGGAGGATGTGCATGATATTGAAAACGTGCCATTTTAAATGCATTAATATTATGAATCTGAGCTAACAAACATACCTGCAAAATGGCACATTTTAGAACCTGGCCAAAATAGCACATTATGGCTTTGGCAAAATGGCACAAGGAATAGCGCCATATTTATGGAATTGTCAAAGTTGCTTTGAGAAAGGAAATGATTTTTAAATGTAAATAGCTCCTAAATTTAATCAATATGGTGACAATCCAAAATTTTGAAGAACCAAAACTTCTTTATTTGATGTAGAATTTGACAAGTCTCTTTGGGTCCAAGTACAAATCAAGTCTATTTTTTGTGGTTGAAGTCCTATTACATTCCAAGATGGTATGAGTATAATGTGCATTGTTCACTGCCGGTTTGTAAATGTAAGACATATTTAACTGTTGCAGGCCTAGAATTTGGATAAATAATTAACTTTTCATGATCAATTATTTCTTGCAAATGGAATCTAAGAATATGCTAAAACATTTTCTACTTGTTTCTGTTTAATATTCTTTTTGCTATGAGAAATCTGAAGGTATCTCCACTTAAAAGAATCTAAGCAAAATTCACTTTTTTTGAAGAGATGTAACTACTTCAATCACTATTGGAGATTAACTTTATTTGGTGTGTTGGATTCATCTCAATTCTAATTTTTCTGCTAAAAACTTGAATTATTCTAACGTGTTTTGAAGGCAAGGCATGCATTTCAGTAAACGGGATCTAGCTTTGGACTGTGTTTCTTTAAGTGTGGGGTGTTGTCAGTTTGTCACCATTGCAAGGTTATTATTTGAACATCAATACATTTTTGAGTAAGCTTTATTTGCATAAGAGGGTTATTGAGATGAAGGTAAAAAATTGTCTAATTGGTTATCTTCAAGTATGAAAACCTCCATTTTGTTTCCTAATTTAGAATGTAAGCTCTATGGTTACTTCTTATAGTCTTTGGTCTTAATTGATACTTGATACTTACTTGGGTTTTATTCTTATTGAAATAAATATATTTTAACTATATTGAATATGAGGATAAAACATGACCCCCTAAGATTGGTAGATAGAGACACTAATGAAATACATTGTTTTTACAACATGTCGACCATATCTTTTGTTGATTCTACCAGTCATGATGTAGTTATGGTTAAGTTATCAAGAGAAATCTCAATCTTAGTACAAACCCATTTCTACTAGTGAGGTGTAAGATTATATTGCTTGCAATTTGATTGATTGAAATTTGGAATCATTGAGGCAAGGGGTTTTATGACTCTTTTTTAAGAGTAGCTTATTTGTATGAGAATCATTACAAGGTTTTCAGATAAACTTCAAATCAAAATAGGATCAATAATATCGTCAAAGTTAAGCAAAGTGCAATGTTGTACTACAACATTTTATGTACAACATGACAATACACCATTGTATTACTCTAATAATGAGACAATATGTTGTTACAAAGAGGTAGTGCATGGTGACATGTATGTGGCCATCATGCCATGAAGTCATTAATTTGCAAGGCGGCGGTTGCAAGATGTCAATTCCTTACTGTACGAGGGCTAATGACAACTTTGCCTACTATCTCATCCCGGCTAACTTGGGCTTCACGCGGGCTTAACTGAGCTCACCAAAACTTCACCCGAGCTTGACGCCATGTTTTACATGCTATTGAGAGGAGAGTTCACCTGACTTGATCATTTCATGAGAGATCTGGGGAGTGAGCAACATTTACCAAACACGCCAAGAGTAAGAAGCACACAAGCTCTCGTGAACCAAACTCGCAACACAATGGTGAGCCCCTTCAACTCCTCGATGATATGAGAGCATGTAACTTGTGTGAATTTATTCTTTGAGTGATCAATTTTTGTGATGTTGCTCTTGTTTGAATAAGTTTTGTGATCATTTGTCATTAGAATGAGCTCTTTGATGTTTTTTCGGTTAAATTATGTAGGAGCCACGTAGAATAGGTGCTCAGCAGCAGTTGACAATTTTGAAGGTGGCGGCATGTTTTCACATGACTAAGGTAGCCACGGCAAGGGAGTTGGGTGTCTCACTGATGAGGGCTTGCCGGCAGTTTGGATTGAGGCGCTGGCCTGCACCTTTGTATTACTCATATAATGAATCAATATATTGTTACAAAGAATTAGTGTATGGTTACGTGTATGTGGCCATGATGTGATGCACCATTAATTTGCAAGGTAGTAGAACTTTGCAAGATGTCACTTCCTTGCGTTAGCTTGGCTTGCTTTGGCGACTGTTCCATCCGGGCTTCATGCGGAGTAAGCCGAGCTCACAGAAACTTCACCTGAGAGTAAGCAGCACAAAATCAAGCTCTCGGGAACCAATTTGCAATACAATGGTGAGCTGCTTCAACCCCTCGTTGATATAGAATCGTACAACTCATGTGGTTGTATTGCTTGAGTAATCAGTGTTTTGTGATGCTACTCTTGTTTGAGTAAGTTTTGAGATGCTTTTTCCATTGAATTAACTCTTTGATGTTGTTTTGCTTGGTTTGTCAGGGGGCCACACAATATAGGTGCTCAACAGCAGCAACTGACAATTTTGAAGGTGGCGGCATGTTTTCACCTAACCGGGGTAGCCGCGGCAAGGGAGTTGGGTGTCTTACTGGAGACACAGATGAGGGCTTGCCGACACTTTGGATTGAGGCGCTGACCTGCACGAGAGGTAGACCACATCCTTCTTGGAATTCTTGCCTTAAGGACATTAAAGGTGATAATTTGAATTCTTATGCAATAAGGCAAGAATACTTGTGTGTCCAGGTGAGAAAGGTGAAGAATAGTATGTGCCGCCTACAAGCCATGATAGTTGTGGATGAAGAAGGAGGAGGTCGGGAGCTAGCGGCAACTTACGTGCAGCAGGTGATGGTGGAATTGGACAGAAGTCCAACTAACGTGAGACACACAAGGGTAAGTAACCTAGCTAGTTTTTGAATGTCTCATCACTATTTGTAGCGATTAATTACTTAGTTTGGGAACAATGCGAGAAAGCTTTGCTCGCACTATGGCTATGGCAACCAGTTTCTAGACTTCGGTGTGTCTCTTCAACCGAATGAGCGTGTTTTGTATCCGGAGGACACCGATAAGGACTTATATATATATATATATATATATATATATATATATATATATATATATATATATATATATATATATATATATATATATATATATATATATATATATATATATATATATATATATATATATGTGAGTGATTGTTTTGATTATACATCCAAGTCTATAGTACATTTAGTATGAACATTAACTAAAAACTTATAATTGCCTTAATTCCGTTATAATGGCATCTTTCCATGTGCCATCATGTCAAAACCTTGATGTGCCATTTAGCCAAAACCCTCATGTGCCATTTGGCCCGCATTCCACAAGGTGTCATTCTACAAGCATATTTTTTAGCAATAGTTTAGAAATATATAAGCGTATAACTCAAACGTTTTTTTTATATCAAACATTTACTCCATAATATCAACTGACCTCTATAATATCACCAAAATTACCTTGATATCACACCTGCATCTCTACATTGGATTTGAGTTATTGATCTCCTAATCCAAGGAATGTATTAAATGGCCACTCTTGGGAGTAAGAAACTTCAAGATCTAATGGTTGCTTTCTCGATGTAATCAATTCAAAAGCTTCCAAATTCTTTAAAGTATGTCAAACCAATATTTTTTGAATCCAAAACACCAAGAAAAGAATAATACATAAAATTCCTTAAATGGAAATTTAAGGAATTTTATGTATTATCCTATCGATCATCTCCACTTGTGACCCATCGATCATTGCTCTCTGAGGGTCTTTCGCAACACTGGCTATAAATCTTTATAATGTATACATCAAAGAATATATTTAAGTTTCAGAATACCTATGATATTGCTGGAAAACATTTGAAGATCATAGGAAACGTAGACCACATTACTCAACATTCCTTTTATTGTTTCACAAATTTAATTGTAATTGTTATAACTGACTCAATCTTGAGAATTTTTGAAGTTTCATATATTTGGTTAGTGAAAGGGTCGCTTTACACTATGGACCATGAAGATTGACCATGGCCTTCTAAAGTGATTGGAGAGTAAACTGCTCTTGGTCCCATTTGGCTTTACACTACCTTGAAAAAAAGAGAATGACCACTGATCTTGAGATCCCCAAAGGATGCTAACTTTTGCATAATGGATAATGTTTTCATGGTCTCCTTAGATTATAGTTGAGTCAAAGCAAATACCTCAACTCAATTACAATCAAAGAGACCATGATTGGTTAGTGTTCAGTTATTTAGAAAGAAAGGAGGAAAAAGGGGAGGGTAAGAGAGAGAATGATGAGGATTTACATTAGAAAATTGAGCTTAAACTTCTCCTGGTCCGAAAGAACTTTACACTATAAGAATGACCAAGTCACTCAAATATTCATTTTTTGATTTCTCATGATCACGGCTCTTGGTCCATAGTGTAAAGGGACTCTCAAGTAAACTGCACTTTAGTGTGAACATAGCAAATTCACTTGCTTTTGGGTTTAATTGTACTTTTCTATTTGACTGCATTATATCCTTAGCTATGGAATTGCTGCACCGACTAAAGCTTTGACCAATGGAATTCCATATTCGGCGCTTTAGATGGCATTGGTGACTGTTCAATCAAATTGGTAGGCCATGCATGCAATGAAAGGAAGATAGCGCCTCACAATTGGATAGTACATGACTTTTTCTAATAAAAAAGTGGGTAAGAACAGCAAAACAACAAACATGCAGACAGAATATGATATTGAGAACACCTATGCAATCATGTTCGGTACTTGGAATTCAATCACAACATGACAATGACAACATGCTTTGCTGATGAAATCGTAAACTTCCATGCTCCGGAATGAACCCTTTGAATGGCTTGCAGGTCGAATTGCCGGCCGATGGATTCCACCGAGAATCATCATATGCATTATCCTCAAGCCTCTGTCGTTTCACAAGATTGGTACGCAGCTACTGTAGTAGTTACACAGACCATTCTCAACCTCAGCAGTTTCAACCCCTTCATATGTACCCATTGACATATTCAACTAGAACAGATAAAACTGATACCATAAATGTACCCATTGGCATCTCCAGCGGGTATGGATAGGTCATGTACAGGGTCTTGTGACCTGATGCCCGGTGGACAAGGGGCCTATAGTTAGGATGTGAAGCTTGTGGATTTCCATTCAGAAGTGTCTTCGTATGATTCTCTTACTGAGGGAAAGGAGCTTCAGGTCATTTCTCCTCAAGTGGCAGATACCATGACATGTATTGATCAAAGCAAACGGTACACATTATTTTTTGGAAGTTTACGGTACTCATTATTTTATGTTAACTCTGTAATTTTTGGGAGTTACCGTATCTATGTATATACATTTTTGGGAGACACCATATTCTTGGTAGGTACAGTATATGGTATGGTATGGCATAGGTTTTCTAGAAATGTTACCTAAGGTAGGATGCTTATCCCTAACAATCCCTTCTTCTAATTTAGGCCGGTCCCTTCTTCTAATTTAGTAAGATCCTAAAGTCAACTTGAATTCAAGTCACATGTTGAATTTGAATAGTTGATTTATATGTGAAATTATAATGATCATAGTTGGTTGATGCTTCTTCATTTATAATGGTCAAATGTGGCTGAACTTTTGCTTTTGTTGGAACCCTAAAAAGCCAATTCGGCTTGCTTGAATTTTCAGGGCTAAAATCCACATTGGATCAAAAAATTGCACATTGGGGGCATTCAAGTAAGAGGTTCATTGTAACTTCCAGAATTGTACATGAAATTTATAAGAACGCGCAATGTGATCAATGTAAGAGAAAGATGTTAGAATGTAGATACTTACAATGTAGATCTTGGAGTATGGTTTCAAGTACACCTACCAATCCTATTCCTAGAACTTATAACTAATTAATGATAAGTATATATTTTATGATTCTAGTTGATCCAATCTTTTGCATACTCTCCACATTTCCTTGAATTACTTTCTTTGACTCCTCCTGAATGAGCTTGCCAAATTGTAATTGACACTAGTTTGAGCATCTCTCCTAAATGAAGAATTACATAAACTTGAGTATATAACTTCTAAACAAACTAAATTTGAGGGATATTTGATGATATTTTATCATCGTTAGGGAGGACCTTTTCATTACACTTCTCCAAGTCGTTAAACATATGACTTTTGCTATACAATATTCAAACTTTGTGGGGGTATGGCTTCTTAGGTTGATAAAATGTTCAAGATGAGTTCATATTATCAAACATGACAACATCATTGTGCCTTAAATGTTTGAATCTCAAAAATGCAATTATGGGCGGTTACATGTGTCCGAACTAAAGCAAGAGATATTCTGGACATGGAAATGGCCACGGAGGCATCATCTAGGTAGCCCTATTCCTTTGGATATTGTTCCCATGTTCCCTTCTCTCGTTCCCCAGTCCATCACCCTCCTTTCAGATAGATAGATAAGAACTCCAATTTTCAAATCGAAAATTGGCGTGAATATAGCGTCTGTTCGTAATGTCTTTACCTCAATGGCCAGAGGACAAAGAGGTAATAGACCCTCCTTTCACTATACTAGAGAGATTCTATTCTCGAATCCGTCTCACAGTTTCTGATTTCTGCAAGAATTTCGACTACACTAAAAATTATATTCAGTGTTGGATGACAATCAGTGTAGTTACCACAATCATGCTCCAACACTATTAGTCAACTTGTGGACAATTAGTGTATCGGGGGGCCACCATTTTTTAATGGCAGCCTCCCTTTTAGCCGCCAAAATTGCAAGTTGGATAAGCAAGACTAGTACTAAATCAAAATCTAACACTAAATGCCAACTTCTTCATTTTTCAATTCTTAAATTCTTACTATTGTTCACAATTGGTGTTGGAATTGACAATTAGAGTTGCTGCAATTCTACCCATGTTGACAATTGGTGTTGTTGTTCGCATTTAGTGTTGCCAACACTAAATATAATGTTCAGTGTAGCGATTCCGAATCGCAACTCCGCTTTTCGCTGGAATCGCAAGCCTCATTTCGATGGTCCACAAGCTGCACTTTTTCTGAGCTTTTTTCTGAGGTTTAGGGTTTATCAATGGACTCCAATTCGATACAATGGCTGAGGAACGAAAGCCAGGGCTACTGGAATGGACCAGGAACAGGCAAATTTGAGTGATGGTGTTGAGTAATTGAATAGCGCTATGGCGGTCTATGACCTCTCTATGATTGGGCTGGGATACAGGGAGGCCGCGTTTTTGCCAATCTCTTTGAGCAAGAGCATTCCCTGCAATCCTCACCGGAGTGTGAAATGGAGGGGGACAGTAGTAGCGCGCTTTCAGAGCGCGAAGCCAAGCAATGTAACGAAACCGATGCCTTCAATAGCGCCAGCAATCGTTCCGCTTGTGGAGTCACTAGAGAGTGAGAAAGAATTTGAGGAGGACGTGACGGTTGCTATCTTGCGCAATTTGCCATTTCCCGAGTGGCGGGGGACGTTCGTGAAGCTCTGCTCGTCGCGGCGGTCGGTTACTGCGAAGAAATTGCTGACTCTATTGCGAACGCGTGAAATTTGCGGTGCGGAGTCGATGGATTTGTTATATGCTATTGTGATAACAGGATTAGGTAGACAGAGTAGGTCGGAGGATGCAATGACTTTGTTTCAGCAGCTTATGCAGCCGGGACCGATGGCGTTCAACGCGATAGTGGCCGTGTGCGCGCGGGAAAGTCAGTATGAAGAAGCGATTGAGTTTTTGAAGCGGATGCGGGGCGCGGGGTACCAGCCCGACAACATGAGCTACTCGCTCGTGTTTCAAGCGTGCGCGAGAAAACGCGCGGGCTCGGAGGTGATTTCAAGTGTTTGCGCGGATATTAAGCGGGAAGGCTTGGAAATGGACAGTAAACTGTATAATGACGTGATTGCTGCGTATTGTTTCGCGGGCGAGGTGGATATGGCTTTACATTATGTAGAGTTGATGCAAGCATGCGATTTGTCTCCAGACACTCGAAGCTATGGTGCGTTGATTGAGCGGCTCGTTGCGGATCGAAGAATTGATGATGCTGAGGGAATGTACGCTGAAATGAAGAGCAAGTCGGTGAAGGTTAGTCTTAGAGCTGTGAATGCGCTTCTTACTGCGTACACTAGGCATAGCATGTTGGAGCAAGTGGAGATTTTGTTGCAGGATGCGCAAGAGGCGGGGTTGAACTTGACAACATTTAGTTACAGTTTACTTATTGATGCTTATTCAAGAGCAGGTAGGTTGGAACAAGCAAAAGCGATGTTTCAAACTATGAAAGATGCAAACGTGCTAGCGAATGCGTTTATCTACTCTCGACTTATGGTAGCATATCGAAATGCAAGGCAATGGGATGGTGCTATTCGGGTTCTCAAAGACATGTATGCTTCGTATGTGAAGCCTAACCAGTATATTTTCAACATTCTTATTGATACGTATGGGAAATTTGGGCGATTGCCTCAAGCAATGCGCACGTTTGCGCAGATGAGCAAGGAGGGCTTTGAACCGGACGTTGTAACTTGGAATTCTTTGATTGAGGCTCATTGTCGAGCTTCTTTACTATCTGAAGCACTTGGTTTGTTAAAAGAGATGGAAGAACGAGGTTGCACTCCTTCAGTACACACTTACAATATCATTCTTAATGCGCTTGGGTGGAACCGTAAGTGGAAGGAGATGGCTAGATTGCTTGATGAGATGCAATCTAAAGGCCTCAACCCGAACGAAGTTACGTATACGACTCTTGTTGATATTTATGGGACATCTAGACGATACAAAGAAGCTTCAGACTTTTTGAACCAAATGAAAGAAGAAGGACTACAACCTACTACGAGTGTGTATTGTGCTTTAGCTAATGCTTATGCTAAGCAGGTAAGCATTCACTTTCATCTTTCTTGTCATCATGTATATTTTAGACCTATTCTCACATTTGATCTTGTGTAGAAAGCTTAATCAAGCTTCGTGTATTGCAGGGCTTATGTGAGCAAGCAATGGAAGTTTTCAGGAGTATGGAGAAGGATGGAGTTGAACTGAACCTTTCGATGCTCAATCTCTTGATCAATGCATTCGGAGTTGCGGGAAGACATATTGAAGCCTTCTCGGTGTTTGATTACATCTTAGAAGTTGTAAGTCTCATTTATATGACTATCGTGGAATCTCTATTGCTCCAGGGCGTTATTTGCAGCTCTTGTAAAATGTGGTGCCACTTGTTTCGAGAGCTTGTGTCTGCTTTGTCTTTGCAGAGGTTGGTCTATTGGATTGCGGAGTATTTCGGAGTATTTGTTATGCTGATTTCTTACCATCGTGGTTTTATCGTGGTTTTGATGTGAAGGGAATGAGTCCCGACGTGGTTACATATACTACATTGATGAAAGCGTTGATAAAAGCAGAGCAACTTGATCAGGTTAGCTACCTGCATCTCTTTCTTCCTGTTGTTTTTCTTGATGCCAAATAATGACATGCGACTTTCGGAAGCAGGAAATCTATCTGTCTAGCGATACTCTTCTTATCTTTAACTTAAAACTGCAAAGAATGTCATGTTCCTTCTTCAAGCTCTTCTATCCTATTTCTCAGGTGTTATGTGTAGTATGTGTAAAATGGCAAGTGGGGTACTTACAAGTTTGTTCGCTACAAAGTTTATCGGCATGAAAGCAACATCGATTTTGAACTGTGCAGTGACTCTTTGTTTTGTTTCGTTAACTGCAGGTTCCACAGGTTTTTGAACGAATGATAGCAGCTGGTTTGACACCTGACGACATGGCCAAAGACATGCTTCGAAGTGCTCAGCGGTTCAAAGTAAGAGGCGCAAAGCTCACGAAGAAGGAATTATACCAAGCCAAGAAGGATTTAGAATCAAGATACTCAGAATGGGTGGACTTTCAAGCAGGAGGATACACCTCAAATTCATAGTACTCTTTCACTTTGTATCAGTAAAATTTATTCTTATAAATGCTTGCGAAGTGCTTGCGATCAACTAGTTACTTTATTGGACGAACTCCAGAACTACTGCATTGATTTCCATCCCCGTTATTCTGCTCATATGCATCTATGATGCATTAGTATTTATGGAATGTGAAGTTACAGGCTGGGATCATTATGAAGTTTTGTTAATGCGTTCAGATGTTCACTCAACACATCTAAGGAGCCTTCTTAGAAAAGTAGGTCGGAGGAATACTCCAGTTTCTAATGGTGGGGATGGCATTTCTTCGGCTGAATCAGTCGCTTGTACAGAGCATACTTCACCTGTTCCTTCTCCTACAGATGGTTCGGATGCTGCCTCTAGAACAACCATCTTAACTACTATAACTACTAGAACATCGTCGTCAAGTGCTTCTGCTGCCTCCTCATGTGGTAAGACTGCACAACGCTCTTTAAGTTCCATCGACATGTGTATCATGCAGGGATGTGTTTTATCTAATTGTTGGTTTTGTATACCGGACATCTTTGAATTTCCGGAATTTCCGGAATTGTTGTAGTGAAGTGGAGGTCTTTCTGATCAAATCGCTGAAACTATGTTAAGATGATTTTGCAGGTGTTACTAGCAGTAGCAATGAAAAAGAGGACATGAAGCAGCCATCACAACGAAGGCTTGTTCTAGAGATTTTGATGTCGACCTCAGGTAATTTCTGTGATTACCGTAGTATATTTCGTACTCATGAATTTAGAATGTACTTCAATGTTTGTGAAGGTATCCTGAAAGTGTAGGAACTCGTTCGTTGCATGGTGTAGGTATACGTTTGGTCCTTAACTTAATCCTGTTCGTATTGTAATTGATGGTGAAGGGGGAGAAATGCCACGAGCCACAAGAGTAAGATTAAAAATGGAAACAAATTCGTCTACCGACCAAGTGGCGGGTTCTTCTCCAGGTGAAGATCGAACCGTACAAGAGCGAGATGCCAGTACAAAAGGTACTCTGGAGGTTCTGTAGTGTCCGAGGAAATCCCAGCTGTTCCTCACTACAAACTTTTGACTGACCAGGAAGTCTAAAATTTGAGGTAAATGTCATCGAGGAATGTCTAGGTATTAATAAGGTAACGAATATGTGCACTTAGCCTCTCCGAAAGGGTTTTGGGTGCTCTTTCTGGTTCTTTGATAGATTCGAGTTCTGGTATTTCAACTACCTCCAGTTCGGACATGAACAATAGTCGAAGATTAAGTCGTTTCGAGCAATCCTCGTATCTCGATTGGTGCTTCTTTCAACGCGCATAATTTCATGAGCAAATACAGACGTCACGTATCCCGACTTACACAAAGTTTCGCGACACGACCTGACTTCTACCATTGTTGCAGCAGACGTTGCAAGCACGACAAGTGGACCAACTCCAAGCAGAAAGACGTCGGGTTCTGTTTCTAAAAGACCCAAATCTTCAAGTCAAGTTTCTAAACAAGGTATCTCTGCGAAAGGCGATAGCAGTTCTGTTGCTGCAGTGGAAGCAGGTGTGCATGGTTCTGACTCGAAAACCAAGGCAGCTAAATGCGTGCCTGATGATTCCTAGCGAGTCACAGGAGGACATAGAAGTTTGGTTAGCAGTAAGATGAATAGTGGCGATTTATTATCTTCCTCCACAACTACATCGAAGTCGAAGCGGAACGGATACTGTACCTCTTCTTCCAAATTGAAGTCAAAGGCAGGGTGTGCACCTCCACAAGTTTCACGCCTCTCAAGCGCTTCACCAACTGCAACGGCTTGTTCTGTGAACTTTGGAGGACGATCTGCTGGAGCGTGTAAAGCACCTGCGAACTTGAACAATTTGGCTCTGGACGGCCTGGGGTCTTTGAGGATCAGCTTGCTGGAAGGGGGTGTCAAAGGAAAGTCAGTGAAGGAATGCTCGAAGGGCGCAACGGCAGATATAGCGTCAGCTTCGGCAGCTCTAAATGTAGACTCGATTTTCGGGAAAAGTGTGAGCATCGGGGGTGGCACTGTTCTGGGAGCTATGTTAACAGAAGCAGGTAAAGCTGGAGCTGGCAGTAAACATTCTGATGATGTTCTGCTGGACGAGGAAGTTATAGGTGAAGGGAGTGGATCAGAACAAGGTACAAGCTACCATTCCTTATAGCAAATGAATTGATCTTTCTTGTTCTTTCATCTACGTTGGTCTTATCCGTGTAGAGTGTTGACTCTGTCGATGTCCAGCTACGGTGCTTGGACTTACCTTATGTCTTATAGTAGAAGCTGATTTGTGATGAATTGTCAGGTTTGAACGAAGGAGAGGAGCATCAATCGATAGGAGTGGAGAAGGAACTTGGACATGATGAAGGAGACTTCGCAGAAACAAAGAAGGAGAAGAAGAAGAGGAAGCATCGTGGTAAACGAAACAAAGGAAAAACCTCGTCAGGTTCTGGAACAGGATACCTTTCAACTGATTCGAAAGATTCAGAGAAGCAATCTGCAGACCACGGAGGAAGTCCTTCTATGCGAGCACCATGTGAGGTTGAATTAGGATGTATTTGTGGGACTGCCAAAGGTAGTTGCCACAGTAGTAGTTGCCCGTATCCTTTCACTTGTTCTGGGAGTATGGTACAAAGGAAGATCAAGGAGCAGTATGATGAGCTTGTTCGGTCTAATGCAGCAAAGACCCTCACCCTTGCACAGGTTTGTAACAGCTACTTCATGCACGTTCAGGGTAATTTGTACTACTTCCATCAACTGCAGATGAAGATGATTGGTTAAGCAACCAAAACTCCTAATTTTCAGTACTTTTCTAGTTCAAGTGTGTTTGTCTCTTCGGGCTCTTCTGTGGATATCATTTCGTCCGCTCGGAAAGCAACGAACGATTCACACCTGTGTGGTTTTGCAGGTTGGGCGTAGCTCTACAACAGAAGTAAGCATATAACCTTTCAGTAGTTCATAAATTTCTACCTAAGCAGATGCAAATTAAACTCTATCTTTTACCCTACTTAGGAACTCAAATCATTATGTTCAGTGTCTTGGAGAAAGACGTATTGGTGCTACACATTCCAACCAAAACAACATCACAAAAACTCATTCTAGCAAGAAATAGCATCCCAAAACTCATTCCAACTAAAGCAATATCATAAAACTCATTCCAACCCAAACAACATTACGAAACTCGACCAATTATGCAATGAAGTCACACTCCATAATTTGTCAATTATAAATTTGGCAAAAAGGGGTCAATATAACTTCCTCTTATGTTGCCGGTTTGATTCGTTTCACGAGAGCAGAGCACTCTATGCTCTTTACTCTTGGCTTGTTTACCAAATGTTGGTCATCCCAAACCTCTCATCAAATGATCAAATGAGTCAAAGTCCTCTCTAAATGGCATGCTACTAGCATGGATAAAGCCCGGGTAAAGCCCGGGTTAGCCTGGATACGAGCTTTGATGAAGCTCGGGATGGCCTCGGTACAACAAAAATCAACATTTTGCACCTGCCACGTTGCAAAATTCATGGGTACATTGCTACATTGCGAGTGTAACCGTGCACTACACAAATTCAACAATATATTGACTTGTTATTAGTATGAAAGGGTAATGTAATAGACACTAGTAGAAAATGGCACTAGAAGTGACAATTGTAATGATATAGAGCACATATTTTAATTGGGCTTCTAATGACATCACAATAAATTATTATATTTTTCACTTTTCCTCATTTTTTTACAAATCTATTAGGGTATAGTATGCTTATAACAACCACAAAAAATATAAGAAAAAGTGACAAACATCATAATTTATTTTAATGTTCGTAAAAGCACAACTAAAACTGACGCTTTGTGTCAAAACGGTCAAGTCATTACATTTGTCACTTTTAGTGCCATTTTCTACTAGTGAAAGTACCATCAAGTTAGGAATATAATGGTGCAGTGGAGTATTGCACTATGCCTCATGCAATATTATGAATTCAATAAGATAATTGAATGAAGGTTTCTCACCGTTTTAACCGTATGATATTTCCAACAAGAAATTTTGACCATTTTTGACTCTTCGTTTTCAACCATTTTTAACTCCCAAAGGTTTTCAATCGATTTTGACCTTCCGATGTTTTTCAAAGGCCCTTCAAAAACTATGATGATATTGTTTCAAAGCATTGAAAACTAGTGCTTTAGATCATCACCCTTAGATGTTCTTATACGGTTGTTGAAGAACATCGAAAGGTCACAAATTGTTAAAAGTATGTGATAAATGAATTTGATGGCGTTGATCTCATATTCCACAATATGAGAGTAAAAGTGATTGTGGAGGAGACTAAAGAGTGATGCAAGACAAATGTGCCATTAAGAGGTGTAATTAGCTATGCTTCTAAAATGCCATTGCTGCCAATGTGGCACATCTTTCCACTAAAATGGCACATGGAATAACGTTACTTTAGCGGAATTAAGTTTGAATACTTAATTAGACACCTGTAGGTGAAACCATCTATAGCCCCTGGACATGCCGAATGTAAAAAAACAACGTTTTGGATGACCACTTAAAACTTTATAAATCCATATCTATTAATTTTTCATCCAAACTTTGTCTTTAAAGAGACAACACACTTTGGGTCACAAATCGAGTCTAACACTTTGCAATGTGGCGAGGTGATCCCAAAGTGTTGGCAAGCATTTTTTACATTGTATGCGGTAAATTTGCAGAGCCAAATTCCAATTTTGAAACCTTCATCTAGAAATTTAGGTTTCAAGTCCAAAAAGGGCAATTTAAATCTAGTCTTTTTTTTATAGCTCTTTAAAAAATGTTCATATCCAAATCATTACTTAACCCCTAAATGTCCTTAGGGTACTTTTAGCCAAAAACTTATTTTTAAAAAAAGTAACATGAATGCAAATAAAGATTAGCTATTCAGATCTCAACCATACAAACTTGTAATAGACTTGTCGTAGATCATGTAGACCAAAACTTCACTCAATGGACCTTATGGATTTTAGGATCATAACACTCTAGTGCGCAGAACAAACTACACATAACTATCATTTTTACTTCAAAGTGAAAACACTACCAACATGAAATTTGCAATCAAAAATCACCAACTAGAAAGCTGTCATCTACGTCTCAAAAACTCTATTGTACCTAAAAAAAAACTCACCAAAAAGAGATCTTGGCTCAAATAGTAGCCTTGAAATGGTGAAAACTGCCACACATTTTACAAATCAAAAATTGTCCAAAAATAGACCCCATGCACTCAAATTCATGCCTAATCTACAATACATCTTTGATCGAGTCAAGGTTTCTACCACTAAAAGTAGCCTATTATGAACCCATCCCAAAAAAAAAAAAAAAAAAAAAAAAAAAAAAAAAAAAAATCAAAATTTGATGATGGATGAAGGAGATATTAGCTCCTCAAAAATCATCCCTTTTTTCACTTTTTTCATCAATAAACATCATTGCGAATCCAATACCAAAGTTATCCGGATCAAGAAACTTTCAACTACAAAGTTATTGGGATGCATCCAAAGAATACACTTGTGTAATTAAAATTCATAAATAACTATTTTTCATCTCACATAATTGGCTTGCAATGGTAAAACATGCAGAATGTTTGAAAACGTCAAAACAAAAGTTGCCTTCACTAAAGCGCAAGCCATTGATTCAAAAATGATTTTTTGGGTCTGCAATTCATTCCACACAAAATCAACTTTCTTTGTGACCCAACCTAGGTGATTTTGTTCAAAACAGAGTGAGAATGAAGAAGTTATGGCTCTTCAAAGTTTTTGCCCTTCATCCAAAATGTCGTTTTTCAACACTAGGGACGTTCAGGGGTTAAGTTCCATAGGAACCCAAGTCCAAAAGTTTACCAAATTTACAAAGTTAGCCTCCAAAATTATCAAAAACAATCTTCACAATACCCAAAAAAGCTTGAGAGACAAGCTTTGGATGTTAGAAATGGTAGACATCCGAAGGTCAATTTTTGGGACAATAAGTAAATAACGTCTTACAAGACCTTCCAGGTGGAAGTTAAATATGAAGGAAAATGTTTGGTTCACACCCTTGAGAATACATAGAGGTAGAAGATTGCAAATTTGAAGTTTCAAACTCCTAAAAACACACAAGGACATTTAGGGGTTAAAAAGACAAAGTGTTGCATATAGCCTATGGAAACAACTAAAATACATCAATGATACACTAAGTAACCTGATATCAAATCCCTTCCTGCAAGCATTCTTTATATAAAGCTTACTTGATCTCAAAAAAGTGGCAATGAAGACCTATAACACCTATCTTCCATTACAATGCCTTTGTTTTGAAGACTTGACTAGATTGATTTCTGCTTAGGTGACTTCACCCAATGTTGTCCTAATAGCCAATGCCATCTCGTAAAACTTCACATAAAACCACCTCTCAAGTAACCCATGTAGTTCTAAAGTCAAAGCACTCCAACCAATCAAAAAGCTGCAATCTACAAAATCTAGCAAATCTTTATCCCCAACTACATAGGAACAATATTAGCATGTTACTCATTTTCTACATTAATTTTTTTTCATAAAACATGCAAAGGTTTTAAACTTTCATTTTCTTTTGGAATACTTTCCATCTTCTCTTGCAAATCTATAAATATTTGTTTCATTTCCAATGTCTTACAAATTCCTTAGGATGCTTAATAGACACTTATAGGTAAAAACACCTTTAGTTGTCCAATTTCACTTCTTGCAAAGACTATTTTGTCATAAAGCTTGCACCATTGTCATATGGAGAAAACAGAAAAATTAAATTTCTATTATATACTCCACTCGTCTCATAATAACAGGCCCGTATATAAACTTGGCATAGATTAAGAAGCCTTAAACCAATCAAGGGTGGGACAATTTTGTGACTCTTTGCCCTTGAAAGAAGACTAGTAAGATGTCGATTTAGATTGGAACTTGATCGCTTAACAACAAAAATCAAGATATTGACATGGTATATTGAAAATCCACCCACCACTCTTTTTTGCATTGTTTTCTTCAGCTATTATCACTTTTAGGAGGTGCTTAAGTCATGCTCTATACAACTCTTGATTTCTGTCTACTTTAGGAGGTGCTAAAGTTATGCTCTATATAACTCTTGTCTTTTGTGCAAGAAAATTTGTGGTTTCTGCAGTCCTTGTGGAGGACAATTTGAGTTGTTTTGGTGAAATTGGAACAAAAACTCATGGTTACTATGGTCAATGTGGAGTGTATTTTGAATCTTTACGGTAAAATTGGAACACTAAGTATAGGTGGGAGTATTCCGAGGATATGAATGCTTCAAAAATCTTGTGAATTTTACATATTATTGCCTATTGATGTTCTATTGAGACAAGTCTTTTGGCAACTGAGAAAGTGCCTATTATTTTACTACTTTCAAAACAGCATCATTGCCCACTCAAAAATCTAATGGAACTGTTGCACCTCCTCATGGTAATGGCGGCTGGGCCTACTACTCATAGCAAATGTCTTTCGGAACCCAATGCAAATGAATAAGCACAATCATAAACTATAAGTCCTGATGTTCATGAGACGGCACCATGTAAAGACTCACTCCCTGCAATGTCATAAGTAGCAGACAATGACCAAGTACAGAAGGTACCCATAGAATGTTACAATTCCGAAGCATGAGCCACTGTTTCTCATGGAGTAAGTTATGTATAGTTCGTCATCTGTACCTCAGGGTACTAAAATCTTCAATGGTCTAGCCACAAACTCTCTTTTTATGGTACAAGTGAGACATGACGATTGAGCTTATATAAACTGTAACTACATACACTAATATCAAGATCAGCTCTTGATTGCTATACCTGCGTCTTCCGTATCTCCATGTTAAGAGTGAGGCTGAAATAATCTCCCAGTTACTGTGCCATCCCTGAATAACAGATCAACCAGGCTTAGTAAAGCATGGCTCTGCTGAATCCAAAACTGCAAAAAAAATAATCCCTCGCAGATTCACAAATCGTTTTAGAGCGATCTTCTTTTCATGAAATGAGATTCTAGGAAACATAATATCAGGTGTTACAGCTGCGAGTACACTATGTTGACAATGTCAAGGATATTGCCATCACACAAACACCATTAACCGAACATTGACCCCATGCTTCTTTACGTGAACATTTTACTATATTCGAGACTGAACTGATTTCAGGAATGATTAAGTACCTGGATCAACTGCCGCTGTTTGACTCCACATGTTCTGGTGAAGCTCCATCCGATACGACCTGCTCATTCGAATCATTTAACTTGTCTTCTGATAATTTACTGCTCGTGAGTATTGAACATTTGACACTGTCATCATTTTGCACTTCCGTCCTGTTCAGTTCGTCCACAGGATGATCATCATCCACTATGGCTTCCCCATTATGAGTCTGTCCTTCTGTCCTGTCAACAGGATCATCGGTGTCAGAAGGGACGGGACTGCTCCCAGTAATGATTTCACTCTTCACATGCTCCTCAGTTGAATCGGCATTCGATTGTAAGCTCAATGGATCAATCGCCAGTTTGTCAGGCTCCTCGAGCTCGTCCTTGCCTACGACAACGATCTCACTCTTGACATCTTCCTCACCAAGGGTCAGGCTAACAGGAGCTTCGGGTTGCTCTTCACGACCACTATCTGTTGAGTCCACCCAACTACCTTCGTCTAGATTCTGCTCAGGCTCTACAGTCAAAAAGCTGTCAGAGCCTTCGGATGAAGGCTGCTCGACCGGAGGAGGAATAGTGAGCTTCTCCTCAACAACCTCTTCCCAACCACCTTCATCTAAGCTAAAAGGTTCAATTGGCACATCTACTGTAGCTGGTACCCTTTCGGCACGTTCGCCATTATCCGGTGAAGTCGACTTCTCTAGAATAAACTCTTCCCAGCCACCTTCATCTAGATTCAGAGGTTGAATCTTACAACGAGCTGAAGACGCGTTGGTATTCTCTGAAGTTCTATCTTCAAAAGTATCGATGGTTTTCTCTGGAGTACGAGGACTTTCCAGAACAAAGTCTTCCCAACCTGCTTCATCTAAATTCAGAGGCTCAACTGCATTGGGAATTGTCATATTTACAGCCTCAGGCGATCCTTCGCTTTCTGGGGTGAGAGGATTCTGCAAGTTGAATTCGGGAGAGTTCAAGAGATTCATATGAACTGGAGATCCGACATCATCAGAAGGACGAGGGCGACTCTCAGGTGGAGAACTAGAGAGAATCTCGTGAAGAAGCTCTGAAGAGTCATAGACAGTCCTGCGAGGTGGCTCCCTCGGCAAAGACAATTCACCGTTGCGCCGTTGCGAATTCATGCCTTCTTGAAACTCAATTGCTTGCCAAATGTCTTTGGCACCCTCGTCTACTTCCACGTCCTTTACGTTGCTGGCCTCTCTGGAGAGGAATGCGTCGTCGATAACCGTGCCTTTCGGGGCTAGATCAAGTGATCCAAGACGCTTCAGCTTCGGTTTGCCTTTCGCTTCGTTTAGAAGCTCATCAAGCTTGCTTCCGGATGTCCCCCTTCTCTTCAACGCTCCTACTCGCTTTAAGATGATCGCTAGCTCAGCTTCCATCTCTTGGTTCTGCGCTGCTGATAGCTCGTGACTCTCTGGTGACTCCGAACCCTTCCTGTCATCCGCAGACACGGGCGACTCCCTTGGAGACCCTGCATTGCCAATTTCAAGTTCGTATCAATATAATTCCTCCGTAGGTGGGTTCCAATTCATTGCACTGATCATGAGAAGATATACAAACCAACAATCAGGCCAACAATCTAAGTAATGAGAAGTGATGTTTAGTCCGGATATAGGAGCAACTTACTTGGATCCGATTCGAATTTGGGGGATCGATCAATACCAACGAGAACAGAGAGCTCTCTTTCGCTGACGACCTTGTCCCGCACCATTTCCTTAGCTCGTCGCTTCAAGTTTCGCATTTTCAAGGCTTCAGTAGAAGTATCAAAGGAGCGAGGCGACTTGATTTGAGACTGGGCATGGAGGTACTTCTGATTCTCCTTCAAGAGCTCAATATCATGGCGCAGCTTCATTCTCTCCGATTTCCAAGCCTGCTCTCTGCCAGCGTAAATCTCCACCAACTTGGCGTTCGCTTTCCCATCTTCCATTCGAACGCGCTGCAGCTCCGCCAGGGCGGTTTCAGCTTCAGCCATCTTCTTGAAGAAGTATCCTCGTTGAGCATCGACATCAGCTATGCGTTTCATCAAATCCTCCTTTTCCCTACGCCAGCCTGCCTCCACATCATTCTGCCTTGCAATGATCGCCTCCAGGCCGCTGATTCGCTTCAAAAACTCAAGCCTTTCGAACTGAAACGCAGCTTCCATGTACGACCTGTCCCGGACTTTGTCTTCCAAGGTTTGCGTCCTGTGCGCCAGTCCTCGCAGCCTCTCCATCGCTGACTTGAGCATTGAATCCAGTGCCATTCTTTGCAGCTTCGGTGACACCCCATCTGAATTCTCTTTGTCCTTTCTTCGCATCCTCACGTTCGCTTCGCGGATCATGGCGCCCAATGCTACAAACGCCAGCGACACTGCAAAATATTCTGATAGTAGTGGCCCACTCTCTATGTCATCCAGATCGAAGTACTTTGTCATCAGCTTCTTACGGCCAGTGCTCAGTGTTTTTAGTCTTCCCACTAAGTCTACACTACCAGCATCAGATGACACGCTTGTCATTTGTGTATAGTTCAATGCCAGCGTATCGTTCCCCATCGCTGTCCCCCGCCTGTACGCCGCCCCATCTTCTTCCTCCATACTGACTCCTCCGAGCTCCTCCTATCTACTCACATTCTGCTCCGGCACCAAGCTCGCTCCTGCTCCAAAATACACAAGTGATCGAGCTGATCAGCTGCTGGCCAAAACCACAATCAAATACCGATCACGACACTACTTTCATATACTATCCCTCCGACAGAAACATGGATACCACCACTTCAATTTTGAGCCTTCTAAACTCCAGTTGAGAGCATTGTCATATATGAAATTGAACAATAAAAACCTCGAGAAGGACAAAGCGCAGTCTGTTGACAACAACAAGATCGAGAATCACTTAACCTAAAACGACACAAAAGTCAGCCTGTGATACACTAGACTAAAGATGAAAGGTTAACAATTTCAAAACGAGGTTCAAAATCGACACCTAACTCATATTGAAATACATTACCATGTAACTAATCAGTTAAGACAGTTGCAACCAGCAACCGCGCTCACCAAGAGCAGTGGACCAAACCAAGAAACAGACAAAATGCTTCAACACCAAAACGATTAAGAGCCTCTCACCTCCTCGCTCTTCAATCCACAAATTCTGCGTGTCTATAACTACTGCTAATTAAACTACACTCTGCGAACTTGCTCAAGAAACGTATCTGCCTCCAATACACTTCTAAAATGCTAAGAAACCTCCTACTGTTCACCGCTCCTCAATTTTATATAAGCACATGTCGCCAAAATATTTTCAACTACGGCTCCCACTTTCAAAAAACTTGCTCAAAGACCAAAACTACCTCCAGTGCGCAAAGCACGCTACAAAAACCTACTGTTATCATCGCCCTTCAGTCCACAAACTCGCCAAAACGCTCCTCATTGATCTACACTCAATAGAAACTCACTTGCTCAATAAAACATAGCTCTCTTCAAAGCAGACTCTTAAAATGCTCAAAAGAATATCCTCTACCTCGTACTTAACTCCAAGAAACCGTTACCCTTGACCAAGCCAGAAAATAGAAAAATAGCCTCACAATCGATCTAACACTCTTGGTTAGATGCCTGACCTCATCGGGGGACCTAGGGTTGCAATCAACTACTCTAGCCGTTAATGTACATTGCAACACGCGCGGACAGGGGATACCTTGCCAAGAAACGAAACCCTAGTGACGATCGAGAGCGACATTGTAATATTGGGCAATGCTGCTGCGAAGAGAGACGATGCATGCATTAATGGCGGGATTCAGAGGTGGCGCACTCACCATGGACCAGCGAACCGATTGGAGAAAGCGAAAGATTGGAGAGGAGCTCGTGTCCAGAGGAACATCAAGAGAAGGACAGAGCGGGGTTAAACTTATCCTTTCTGCTCAAGAGAGAGAGAGAGGAGCATAATGCTGCGGGCTGTAAGCCTGTGAGAGAGAGAGATCGAGCGTGTGGTCTAAAGTTAGCAAACGGTGAATCCGGAGGTTCCAATGTTGAGTGCAGCGCGTTGATTTGTTCTTCTTCTTCAATTGGTATCTGGGTTGTTTTTTTTTTTTTTTTCCTTCCTTCACGCAACAAACTATCACTCGACGATAGCGATGATTCTGTACTGCAAGGCTCTGTCCGTTAGATGGGGTATCTTTGTGTTCGCCTACCGGCCAGAGGAGCGGCGACGAAGCGACATCGTCGTCCGAGGATGACCAACCGATGAGCTGTTTGCGGGCAGCATCAAAAACAATCTGTTGAGGGGACAAAGGGTTATTGCATGACAGAAAGAGGAATGGACGTTTGAGGGGACAAAGGGTTATTGGATGACAGAAAGAGGAATGCACGTCTGTATAGTACAAAGCTGAGCACATGCACATGTTCAACAAACAATGTAAGGAAATTGGATGCATCACCAACAAAACCATAAATTGCATAGGATTACCAATCATGCTTCCATGAAATCGAGGCTTATAACATAGAAGTATGCACGCATAAACAAATTAAAAGTAAAATTCAATCTAAAACTCAGCAGAATTTTAAAATTTACAGATTGACTTCGGGGGATTTTTAAGCTTCCTATCCCTCCCTTTCAAGCCTTAAGTCTTTTACCACAAACATGGCAATATTTACTTAAAAGTCACAAAATGGTCTTCGACCATTATTTTTGGCTTTCAACCCTTTTTGGCAATTCGATGTTCTTTCTGACTTCGAGACGTTTTGAACCGATTTTGACTCTCATACGTTTTCCAATTTGACCTTCCAATGTTTTGGTTGTACGAGAACATTAAAGGCAATGAATTAGAACATTGAAGGTCTAAGTTTTGGAACAACTTTGATGTTTTCAATTGGCCATTAAAATTCAATGTTGCTTAAAATAGAAGTAATTGTGGAGGAGACTAAGGATTGATGTTAGAGTAATCTGTTATTTAAGAGGCATGATTGGATATGCTTTAAAAATAGAAAATGGGTTACAAGGGCACATTTTTCCACCAAAATAGCACATGGAATAATGCCCCGTTCTTCACCAGCCAACAAGAATATTTTTGCCTTATTGCACACGCTGTTAATTGTTGTTATATGTGGTTTCTAGACATTCCAACCGAAACTACGTGACTAAAGGCAATGAGAGGTCAAGAGGTCAACATAGCTTACACTCATGCTTGTTGATTTGGTTTACAAGAGCCCAATGTGGTTTCATTGTTTAACAATTGTTACTCACCCCCAATCCTCTCATAAAATAAGCCAAATTGCTTCGTCAAGGACATGGTATAACTGGATACTTAAAGCCATGTGAAGCTCACTTTAGCCCCTCAAGTACAATGAATGATTATCATGCACATGTCATGTTGTAAAATAAATGAGTACATTGCCATGAGTGCACTACTATGTTGCAAATCTAGCAATAAATCAATTCTTTATCGATAAGAAACTTTCATAGTGTACCGTCATGTTTGAAATATAATGGTATGGTATATTATTGCACTTTCATTAATGCAATTATATTGATTGATTAGGATCAAAGAATATAGGCTTTTGACTGGTTTCACCATCCGATGCTTTCAACCGTTTTTGACATTGAGACGTTTTCAACCGTTCTTGACTTGAGATGTTTTCAACCGTTTTCATCTCAAAATTGTTTTTGACCTCTCAATGTTCCTCAACATCCCTCCAATAACATCAACAATAATGTTTAGAGCATGGAATGCCCATGTTTTAAACATTACCCTTGGATGTTTTCATAGCAGTTGAAGACACCAAAAGGTCAAAAATGGTCGGAAAAATGTGCTAATAGGGAATATGATGGCGTTATTATAATGATTAAGTCATATTTAAGATTATATGACTTAATCATTATCACTGACTTTTAAGCTCAAACAAGTAGATTTTGTAGTATCCAATATTGAACTTGTTGTTTTATGAAACTTAGAAAAAGTTATCCAATATTGAATATTACACAAGTTCCAAAAAATTGTACATTTCAACAAGCTTGAACCCTTGATGCTTTTAGGTTAGATGCTTTTGGAAACTAGAATTTTCCATCATTGCATAAGTTAACAAGACACGAGGCTTATATTCCAACACATCAACTCAAAATTCACTCTCGCAACTTAAATTGTATAATATTTATGTGCAAAGCTCAACAAGAACTTCAAGTAAACGCTTCGATGATACTTTAGGTGTTGAAAGGATAGGAAAAAACTGAATATTCCAAAACTCCCTTCTGGTAACTTCGTTTAATTGTCTAAAGAAGAAAAAAGATTTCCAAGAGATTCCTTTTAACAACTTTAAAAAATAAAAAATGGACTAAAAGAATCCCCCACAATCGTATATTTTGACCACCTCAAGGAGAAAATGGATGTTCAAAAGCTCTTTCTTTGTTCTCCCTAACCCTTGAAGATACTTTCTCCAATTTGACACTAACTTTATCATTGGATAATATTAAAATCTTAAATAAAGTTGTTAAAAATTATGCCTTTTGTAATAAAGGCTTATCATACACATCACCTCTAATATAGAAATTGGATTCTTGTAAGAATGTTCTTGTAGTACTTTATATTTATTATGGACAAAAATTGCTTGTAATTTGAGTGAATAGAATGAAGAGAAAACCCTCATTTATCTCTCAAATCATTAATCATGCAAAAATGAGCATTTAAGATAAGATTTGAACCCAATTTTTAATTATCCTAACTATTATAGTAATATTCAATTTCATAAGTGATTTTTTACCTTTTAGTTAGAAATAATAATATTTAATTTCATAAGGGAGTCAAAAGGCTCTCTGTCAGCATATAGGTTGCAACATTTTTAATACCATCTTAACTTAGCAATATGTCAATTTACCACCTCGAGTAGGAATTTTGTAACTTCAATATTTTTGGCATGATTTCCTTAATCATCTTAAAACATACTTCAAATCTCAAAACTTGTACATGATTACTTTCTCTCACTCCCTACCAAAAGGTTCTAAAATTTGATTCTTTTCTTTTCTTTTCTTTTCTTTTCTTTCTTTTTTTTTTCTCTCCTACTACTAATATTCACCACCTTTTGTATTGTAGTTATATTCTTTGACTACCTTATAGATTCTCTTACAATTATTTTGTTATGTTTGTCAAATTCTTAAAACCTCAATCAAAGTTAGCACTTTCTTGTAGTATCTTGAAAAACTTAATGTCTTAAGATCTTGGCACGATTCTTATCTCTTACTACATTATGATTCATTTCATTGTTCCTTTCTTAATGTGGGTGATGTGAAGTCATGTCGCGAATTCAAAATTTTAGGGCAATGGGAACCCATTGGCTAGTGGTGTGTTGAATTTTCCTAGTTCAACTTTAGAAATATGCATGGCAATGTGAAGTCATGAGGCAACTTTAGAATTGGGGCAATGTAAGTCATGCTGCAACTTCACAAATTGGGATGATGTGAAGTCATAATGCAACTTCAAAAATCTAAAGATGATAGAAACCTATAGGCTACCAGTGTGTTGAATTTCTCATGTTCAACTTCAAAAATTGTGTGGGTGATGTGAAGTTATGCCATAACTTCAAAAAAAATTAAGAGCAATAGAGACGCAATGGAATCAAAGATTTAGGTCGATGTAAACGCACATGCCAAAGTGTGTTGATCTTATCCCATTCAATTTCTGAAAGTTCTGTGCGATGAGAAGTCATGACTCAACTTTACAAATTGGGGCAATCTAAAGTTATGAAGTAACTTCAAAAATTCAAAGGTGATGGGAAACCATGGGCCTGTGGTGTATTGAATATGTTGCCTTCAACTTTCGAAACTTGTGTGGCTTTGTGGGATTATGGGGCAACTTCAGAAATTAGAGTGACGTGATATCATGGTGGAATTTTTAGAAATTTGAGGGCAATGGGAATGCATGAGCTAGTAGTGTGTTGAATTTGCCCCATTCAACTTCAAAAATTTGCGTGGGTGGTGGGAAGTCATGACGCAACTTCACAAATTGGGGTGATGTAAAGATAAAACGTGGGTGATGGGAAGTCATGACGCAACTTCACAAATTGGGGCGATGTGAAGTCACAACATAACTTCAAGAAATTAAAGGCGATGAGAGCGCATAGGCCAATGATGTATTGAATAAAAAAATTAAGGATGATGGGAGCGCATGGGCTAGTCGTGTATTGAATCTAAAATTTAAGAGTGATAGGAGCGTTTGGGTCAGTGGTGTGTTGAATTTGCCATGTTAAAGTTTAGAAATGTGTGTTGACAATATGGAGTCATGACACAACTTCAGAAATTGGGGCGATGTGAAGTCATGATGTAACTTAAAAAATTTAGAGGTGATGGGAAACCATGGGCCAGTGGTGTGTTGATTATGTTGCCTTGAACTTTAGAAATTTGCGTGGCAATGTGAGATTATGGAGCAACTTCAGAAATTGGAGAGACTTGATATCATGGTGGAATTTTTAGAAATTTGAGGGCAATGGGAATGCATGAGCTAGTATTGTGTTGAATTTGCCCCATTTAACTTCAAAAATTTGCGTGGTGATCTAAGGTCATGGTGCAAATTCAAAAATTAATGGGGAGTGAAGTCATGATGCAGCTTCAAAAATTTAGGGGTGATATGATCCCATGAAACAACTCCAGAACTTTGTGGGGTGATGGGAACCAATGAAACAACTTCAAAAATTCAAGAACAATGTAAACTCATGGGGTGGTATTGTGTTAAATCTATCACATTGAACTTCACAAATATGCCGGACAATGTGAACCAATGCACCAACTTGAGGATTTCAGGGGCATTGTGAACTCATTGTGAACTCATGGGACAATGTCACAAATTTAGGGGCAATATAAATTCATAGGGACGATGTTGAGTTGAATTTGTCCTATTCAAACCCAAATATTTGTGAGGTAATGTTATTCGATCCATGAGCTTCAACTTCCTAAATATAAAGCTAGACTACAATGTGGCTTGACCAAGAAGACTCATCAAACTTTATGAGTATGTAAGTATTATGAACTCTTGGGGCGGTGGTGTGTTGGATCCATCTTATTCAAGTTTAAAAAAACTACTACCAGAATCCAATACCAAGCTCCATCAAATTGTATAGGTGCCTTAATGCTGGAACTAAAAGGATTGTACTCAAATACTCAAAACTGATGCCCATACCGTACCTAATGAGTTTGAGCTTGAAAAAAAGTTTAAATAGATTATGTAGAAGGCCTTTACTCTTTGCAATCCAAAAAAATTTTACATCTCTAAGCCTCAAGTCTAATATTAGTTCATAGTACTCTAAATTTTGAGTTATGATTCCCCAAAACGTTTCATTGTCATCGTTTTTGGGTTTTTGTTTAAAAGTGTTCTAAACATTGACAATGTAACGTTTTTGGTCATAATATTTCAAATATGCTTCAAATATAAATATCATGTTCTCTATAAATTTTTGTGCAAAAATCTCATTGTCTAAGGTGTGGTCTTTGTACTTATTCAAGTTTTAGAGTGCAAAAACTACTCTATGAATTAGAGAGAAGTACTTTCATTATATTTAGGCATAATCCAAGACACCCCATCAACAAATGGAATCTATACATGAGATCAATGCTCCCTTAAAAAAGTACTTCTCACGCCATCTAATATATTATTGTATGCAATTTGAGCCACTTTGAACACAATTAAACCCATAAACGTTACATTGTCATTGCGTTTTAGTACAACCCTAGTTTGCAATCACCCTATTATGAGTGATTTTTATCCTTCAAAGGCCAAATTACATCAACATTTTTAACATTTCACAAAAATGAGTGCGCCCATGCAAATCCATGCACCAAAAATTGATTATGTGAACTTCCAACAGCTTACTCTCAACCAACGATTCTTCAACAATTGATCGATTATATTTACTTAGAGAAAGCGTTACCATATGTCATAGGCCAGTTCAAAAAAAAAATTAATCAAATTCAAAATTTCGGAAAAGTCCAAAAATTCTAGAAAATAACAAGTTTTAGTACGCAAAAGACCGGAATTGGCATAGAAATTTAAGTACTCAAAAGACTGTAATTGGTAGAGAAATTAAGTGTTGAATTGAAAATCTCAAAAATAAATAAATAAATAATTCGACAGGAGGGTGTTGAATTGGCCTATGACATACGGATATTCCTTATAAGATTTTTGAAAAAATTCTAGACATCAACATGACTTATATAGTAGTCATATGCCTCAATATTACATGTTATGTAGCAAGATAAGTTTGACTTGGTAAGATTAAGTGCACAATGTTGGTAAATTGATTCAATTCCGCACTACATAAACCCATTATTTTTTTGGGGACATTTTTCTATACAATGATTAGATTTAAGTTAACTCATTCATTTTTATTTTTTTTTCCACAATCTTAATATTACTTCCTAGTATAAATAAGAAACTTCCGTAGACTACCTCAGAGTCACAGACTGTAAACTTGACATGAAAATCATGTAAATTAGTATGGCCTAATAATTTTTTTGCTATTTTGTACAACAACTACACTAAATTTGATAATTAGTGTTAGATACACTAATTTACATAAACATGTTATAAGTTTTTACTGTTGTTCAATAATTTTACCCACTATATTGGCCAAGATGGGGATCCTTATATGGTATCAGAATCAATGCTCTTGGTAATTTTCTTCAAACAAAAGTAAAAACTTATAGCATTTTCAAATCTTATAATAATCTAACACTAATTATCAAATTTAGTGTAGCTTACTGAGCTTGACCAGTCTTACATTAGGTCAAATCTCATAATCTCAAGCTCTCATCAGATGTTTTTTCAATTACAAGAATTATTCAAAGTAATCATCTCATTTTGGTCAATATGGTCAAAATTTGTCAAAATTCAAGATGTTGGAATTTTTCAAAATGAAGTTTTCTCAAAAATTACAAACTCCTAAAGGCACCTTATCAATGTTCACTTTTTTCTGCAATCTTATATATCTAATGTGATGCATGTTTTACTATATTAATTTTTTCAGACCTTCTTTTACAAATAACTTGCATGAAGGTTATAAAAGGGTATTTGAAATTTTATATCGGTGTACCCAATTTGATTATCTACATGGAAAAAAAATATGACCAATATGTTTGAAGAAGTCTCCTTTTGCACCATAGAGACAATGCCTCGCGAGCAATGCCCAAAAGTGAGCTTCTAAACAAACTTCAAATGTTATGATCACTCTCCAACAATCAATTTTTAGAACAATAACTCAGATTACACTTGAGTACAAGATCTTACAGTTGCAAGATTAAAAGAAGTGAAATCTCTTTGTACATACTCTGAGAATATATAGCAAATCACAATTTAGAGGTTTCAACCTTACAAAAACACAAAGATCTCTAGGGACAAAGATCTATAGGGACCAAGATCTCTAGGGACAAAGATCTCTAGGGACCAAGATCTCCAGGGACAAAGGTCTCTAGGGACCAAGATCTCTAGGACAAAGGTCTCTAGAGACCAAGATCTCTAGGGACTTAATTTCACGAAACACATTTAAGTCTTCTTAAATTTTGACCTTTCTTTGTTATTTTCATTACCCTCCTCTAAAAAATATGATAACTCATGATCACGCAAATAATTGAATGTAAATCCAGAGTGGTCCCCCCGGAAGAAATTTTCTTTACGCAATAACATCACAAGCTTTGCAACTTACTAATGTTTTGACTAAATATCTCAGTTAGGATTCTAAAAAGTATATGACAAAAATTGGTATAAAGTCTCATACTTGTACGTGTTATTCCTATTCATAACCCTAATAGGTTTTTTCAATCCAAAATATCATTAATTTTTGGAGTTTCATTAGTAGGATTGTGATATTTAGATATGACTTATACGATCTTGTCATAGAATTATTATACATTATGTAAATGAAGTTTCTACTTGTGAGTCATAGATTGCGAGGACAAAATATACTAGTAATGAAATTCCACCATTTTTATTTTAGAGTTGAAATGTTATGAACAAACCTATTGAAACAAAAGAAAACAAGAATCCAAAAGTTGCTCATCGTCTCAAATATGCTCGTGTACTAAATAAAGATGATGAAAAAATGCTCAAATAGTAGCCTTACAATAATAAAATTTCCTCAAATTCTATAAATAAAATAGTATTGATAACTAGACCTCTTGCACTAATATGCATGCCATGCCTTGGTAACTTTTTGGATTACACTAAGCTTATTACTTCAAAAACTAGACTTAAATTGAATTTATACCAAAAAAAAAAAAAAAAAAAAAAAATCTAATAGTGGATAAAGGAGATATGGAACACCATTTTGGTCTGCAATAAGACCATCATTATAAAAAAAATAAACTTTGTCTCAAATGCAACCCAATTTTTCTTTGTGTCAAATCAAATACCACATGAAGAAGATATGGCTCTTTTGAGTGTTTGATTCAACATGCCTTAATTAGACATTTGGAGAATTTAAGGGTTACTATAGATATAGAGTGGTTCTTACAACTTTGATGAGATATTACAGAAAGGAGGGGGGTTTGCAACGCCACAAACGTTGCTTTTGAGTAAATGTTGCTTAAGTCTAGCAACGTTTTAGAACTTGCTTGAGCAATGTTCTCAAGAAAACAAGCAACGTTCTCAACTAGATTGTAAAAAATGTTGCTTGGTGATCAAATACTGTTGCTTATCTTCTGGAGAGCATTGCTTAAGCATGTTCCAAAATGTTGCTAAACTTGAACACTATTTGAGAAGAAAACGTTGCAAACCCCCTCAATTTGTAGTAGTGATACTCAAGAGGTTCAAGACTCATATATAAGAGTATCTAGAATTTCAAAGGTGGAGGATTCAACAAACCTCATTTTATGAATAAACTTTTAAATTGCTTAACTAAATGTGCATATATAATTTTAAATGACATATTTTGTCAAGAATTTTGAAAGTGATAGTATGTTCTTAAGTAAAAAGTCTTAGAATGATTATTGAAATAAGTTATATTTGAATAAGTATTAAATGTCATTATTTGTGCTTGATCTCTTTCACACTCACTTTTCAAACATAAAACATCACAAAATCAATAGAATAATTACACTGAATACAATGTCTGTTATGTGGCCTTTAATGCCCGTGTAAAGGAACTCCTCTCCAGGACGAGTTACAAAATAGTAATTAAGAATAATGTTCTCATGTCATGATGTTATATGTTCCTATGTTATTTCCATGAACAAAATTGTAATGATAGAATGTGCAAAACAACCATGGGAAATGTTTAGATTTTTTTAACTCTTTCTCTATGATGGTGTCTAAAGTGATGTTTGTGCTTAGTGCATATATGTCTATAACAATTTGTGCACTTGCATTTGATCTAAGCACACGTCTCTCTTTAACAATGTCTCCTATGGGTGTTTCTGCTTTGTACATGTCTCTCTCTCTTTAACAACATCTCCTATGATATTTGTGCTTAGTACATGTCTCTCTCTCTTTGATTTTGCATACAGTCGTTTTTTATGCTAAGCGCATCTCTCTTTGTAAGACTCCTTCTTGCAATCATGACGTTTAAAGTAAGCGTATGAGAGATCTACTTCGTTTTTATTTCATCATCCTCAAAAGGGATTTCATAATTCTACTCTAGTAGTAGTTAAAATACAAAAGCCTCAAGGTAGAGTGGCACAACAATACAATAACAAGATCAATTTTTTTTTAAAGTAATACATTACAACTGAGAAGGTTTACCTCTAAAAATGCTTTGGCTAAATGTATCATCAATACCCCACCTAATTCTTGAATCAATTGAGTAAATACTTACCACTTACTTCTTATAATTTTCTAAAGTACTCAATTTTAGAAAAATAGAAAAATTCAATACCGAAAATAAAAATACTACTTATTGTATTTTACAACAAAATTATCTTAGAATTGATTTTTTTCTAGTTGTACAATATACCTTCACTTGAGAAGAAAAGACATGTATACCAACCAATCGTATCGTACTTCAATACATGATTAAAAAAAATCTGAAAAAAGATATTAAATGCTAAAGATGTGAGAGGTGGAAGGAGATGACATCCAAGCTTCACACCATGAAGAGTTACTCTTTAACTTGAGTGGGTTAAGTTAAAGTGAAGGACGGCCCCAACCGAATGGCGCAAGGGAAGATGAACCGTGGAACCTCCCTGATGCGGTTACAGGACTCAAAGGAGACCAGAATCTACACAGGTTGGACATCCGATCCTAATATGTCCAGATCACGTACATGGTGGAGGGAGTTTCGGGCAGAGCGGGCAGCAGGAGCATGAAGAGCCAACCACCAGAAAAGGCAGGCGCGCGGGCGCTCCATGCAACACCGAGTGCACGTTAAGGCCAATATAAATTGGTGTCTCTGAAACGCTCCATGCTTGCATGGGCTTCTAGCTGATCATCCTCTTGCTTCCAACAAGCTTAGCTTCGATCGTTGTGCATGCAACTGTTGGTAGCATTGCCAAGGATCCGGATCCAGTGAGTGAGAGGTTTTTCTGGGTTTGTCGTAGCTAAGCGAGCCATGGGAGACGGCGCACTCAGCAATGGCAACGGTGCCGCAGGACCCCCTGCGGCTGTTGTTGCAGCAGCAGCGTGCTCCAATGGTAACGGTGGTAATGGAGGTGTGGAGAAAGTAAAGTTCACGGTTTCGGTTCGAGGTCGCCAGTGGAGCTCTGCTCGTCATGTGAACGAGACGCTGGAGGAGTTCGCCGCTGCCATTCAGGTACGAGCGGTTCGACGGTGGTTGTAAGTTTTGTCAATTGAGAGAGAGAGATCCATGGTTATGGTGGAAGGGCAGTTGTTTTGTTGAGATCGTAATATTGTGCAATTTTGAGTGCAGCGAAATGCTCGTCGGCTTGGGTTTGTGGAGGAAGACGATACGATTTTCTGTTTGCAGCTGGCTTATGGCGATGGTAGCGAGGCGGAGGACTTGGACGTTGATGCTACGCTTGGAGATGTGATCATCTGCCAGGGCGACAAGCAATTGGTGGCTGTTGTAAACTCGAACAAAGGCTCAGCGAATGGGAATAGCAGCAACGGTCAAGCTTCTCCGATTGGCAACGCCATAGCCGGCCGCAACGGTGTTGCTCCTGGAGCCGCGAGCATCGATGGAGGCAAGTTCACGTTCCCCCCGTACGAGCCTCCGGTGGGTAGACCGAAAGCGAACAACAACGCTTCGAGCGCTGCTGCGGCTGCTGCTACGGCGTTGAAGATCAACATTCCTCCGAGTGAGAACTCCCCGTCGCTTCCATTCCAGGACGTGGAGCGGGGGTGTTCGTTTCACCCGGATTATGTTGCGGGCGCGAGTTTGCCGCCCCGGCCGAATGGCAAGGTGCCAGTTGCGAAAGCGACGAGCTCGCAGTTCTGCAATCCGACGCCATCGCCAGCCGAGCTAGCGAACATGCTTGTGCGCAGCTCGCATCGCATGCCGCCCCAGGCGAGCAATGGGCCGAGCAATCGAGCCGCAGGTGGGCCGACGGGTGCTGGTGCGCCTACTGGTGGCTTTCAGTCGTTCGCGAACGCGTTGCTGAGCCGGTTGCCTATGATGCCGAACCAAAATATTCCGTGCCCGCATGGGGCTACCACCAACATTGCCCTACTCGCGCAGTTTCTTGCGTCGCAGCTGCGTGCGTTCGTGCCGCCCGAGACCACCACCCTTGGGGCGGACAGCAAGGCCGCGCCCGACGTTGCTCAACCTACTAAGGCCGCGAAGACACCGAAGGCCAGCGCCAACGGTCCCGGTTCTGCACCACCCTCAGAGAAGGACACGAACCATCACCACCAGAACGCTTTCGACAATGGCTCCGACCCCAAGCACCCAAACGATGCTGCAAATGCGAAGCTCTCTGTGAGTGGCAGCCACGATAAGGACGAGTCGTCGTCTTCGGCGAATGTCAATGCCGCCGTGGCACCCTCCAGCGGCGATGGCGTCGATAGCGAGCACCCCAACGGACGCAACGAGCTCGTGTTCCTCGTGAACCGTCGCAGCAAGACTGTAAGCTATCGAGCCTGCACCCTCGTTGCCTCCATTGATGTTTTCTTTGGGGGTTTACTGGTTGCTATTTTCGGTTGGAGCCTGCATTGTCTCCATTGATGTTTCCTTTGTGGTTTTGCTGATTGCTATTTTTAATTGGAGCCTGCAGAGGCCCCAGGGTGTCGGTACGCACCACCTGAAGATGTCGGATCTCTCAACTTACTTTCACCTCAGTGTGGTGGATGCGGCGAAGAAGCTGGGTGTCTCGCAAACGACATTGAAGAAAGCGTGCCGGAAGTTTGGGCTCAAGCGCTGGCCAGGTCGTAAGGTAATAGAAAGCCTTTCAAGTGAGTGTTTTTGAGACAGTGTGGGAATGTGAGGTACGTCATTATCTCCCGATTTGGTGACCTGCCCCTACACTCAGAGAAACACGGAAGGAGTTTTAAAAGGCTGATTGGCGATGGTAGTTCGAAGAATCGATGGTATGGGAGTTTTAGTGCTTGCGCTACCTCCAGGAGAGTTGAGTTCTTTTGTTGGGCAGCAGCGGCCGCTACTGCTTGCACTTGCTGTTGTTGTTGTTGCAAGTGCTGCAACCACACTTGATGGGGCGGAAATGGACCAGCCGTGCTGAGCACGGGCTGCGGTTCCTCTGCAGCGTTGGGTGATTGCTCGTTGCCGTTTTTGGCGAAATCAAAATGTAAAGCTTGTGAACGTCTGCAGGTGCGGAGCTTGGAGAGTACGATTCACGGATTGGAGCACACAATCGCTGTGGGTCAAGGAGCAGGCCTGGAGGAACTAACCGAAGCGTACATGCGGTCGGAAGTCTCCAAGCTCCAGCAGGAGATGGACCAGCTTGTGCACGGCACCCCGGCGCAGGTGACCCACACCATGGTAATACGCTAATTCCCTCCCCCCAACTACGGTTCGTTTAATGTTTGTTTCATTACGCCATAGCGATTGACTTGTCGCCATAGCGATTGACTTGTCGCCATGGCGATCGTTTAGTGATCAATGTGATGTGGGGGTGAGCAGCACTCGCCAGCAGTGAGAACGGCGGACTTATACAAGCGGCTCTACTCGCGAGGGTGGCGTTCGAAGTACCACAGCCCAGGACGTCACGATATGATCAACCTCAATACGGGCAACCACACGAACCGAACTTCAGGTCTGACACCGCCGACACAGCGCAAGAACAGCAAGGCGGCGAAAGAGAATGGTGCAACCAAGGCAGCAAAGCCGGCGGCCAAAGTGGAGGACTCGGTTCCAAAGCCAAGTTCGCGCCCACCGTCAAGAGACACGGTGATGAAGGAGTCGGATCTGGAGGGGTTGTTGCCAGAGCCAGAGAACAAGGAGGTGCACGCCATCAACCTCGACGAACCGGCCATGGAGGATGCAGCGCCCGTGGTGGGAATTCTGGAGAATGGGGCGAACGAGAGTGACGATAAGGACCACGACAATCGCGATGTGGTGATGCTCTCGGAGGAGAAGGAGGTGGCCACTTTCGCTGAGCGTAGCCCCAAACGACCTAAGCGTGAGTGCAGGATTGCTGCCGAAGGTGCCGCTGCTGTAAGGCAGGGCCTCCGGTCCAGCACTTGCGCGTGATCTACAGGACCGGTGATGTAAGGCGCCGATGATGCAAGGCAGGGCCTCCGGTCCAGCACTTGCGCGTGATCCACAGCACCGATGATTTCAGTCACTGCAATCAACTTTGCAATCAACTTTGGTTGATTCATGAAACATCTCCCTTCTAGACTTCAACAACAAATGCATGAATATGTGTACATGTATCCTGTAGATAGAATGACTATCGTGTAGATAGAATGACCAACGTTATGGAGGATAAGCGAATGTGATAGTTTTTTGAGTTTTTGATGGTGTTTAACACTAATGTGTTCACGTTCATCGTGCTTTTGCCCATTCCAAGAAGAGAAAATGACGCTTCTAGTTGATGGTGTAGTCAAGGTGTAGAGTCTGTCGGGGGAGTCTGGTCACTTCCAACATGACCAACTTTGCTTTATATAGAATGCCAGAACTTTTGATTTAGAAGTGCAATTTTCGAGGCTGGCAAGTCAGTCCATGTGACCTTCAGGCTTGTTCTTGTAAAACCTAGCTCTCACCAAGGCTGCTCAAGAAGTCTTGCAAGTAGCATGGATTGACTCAGCTTAATGATCATAGCATTATCTCAATAGGCTCTTCTGGATCTCAAAGTTCAGTTTTCAGTAACTTTAATGGGCTTGAGCTTTAATGGGCTTCTGAACTCACAACAAAGGCTTCCTTATACAGTATCCTGTCGGTGGGGTTTAGGAGCTTGCCCCTTTTCTCAAAGGAATGATCATTAACTTCGTACTTAAATTTAGACCTGGAGATATTTTCATTACCGACATGTCTCTGCTTTTTTCCTCTACTGTATTGTTGTATGGAGAGGGTTAAAGTTGTGCAGTGCTCTTATTGCGCAGGCAGAATCTGAGAACCAAATGACAGGCAAGCGATTAGAGGGGATGATTGGGACGACAACGTTATCACGAAGCTTCAACAGGGATTATACAACAGTGATGCTGCTGGTAGTGGTCAAGATGATCAGGAGCCCGTCATAGACAAAGAACACCGCCAGCATCTCAAGCTTGGAAATCAATATCGCCACAATGATATTCACCAGGAAGAAGATGATAGGCAGGGAGTATGGAGGTGTTGGGTGCCGAATCTCTCGAGGGTGGGTGCGTGATGATCTAGGTTTCCGGTGCCGAAGTTTCTGAGCTTGGGCTTCTCAAACCCTTTGCAAGCGAACTGCTTGCCTCGATGCAACGCATCGCGCACTCCCGTGGGCGCCATGGTCGTGGCAGGATCTCCTCATCGAAGAAGCCTCATGGGCGGGCGATCGGGCATGAGCGTGGGTTTCCTGCAATAATGGATGAAGAGAAGCGGAATGCAGGGAGTGTGTTGGATCCATGTGTTGAGGCCGGTGTGAGAGGAAGGCGCAATGTCGGCGGATTTGAACGCTGCTGGCTCAGCTGCGAGGAAGTCCGCCTCTAATGGCTTCTGAGCTATAATCTACTCCTTTCCACGATCATGGAGGCAGCTAGAGGGATCGACGCGCGACAACAGAGAAGAGCAATGGTGGAGCGAGAACACCGCGCGACGACAGAGAACAGAGAAGAGCAATGGCGCGACGACAGAGAAGAGCAATGGCTGAGCGAGAACACCCAAGTCGAACGGAGCTCCTGCGACACGTCGAGCTCCGAGTGCCTGGCTGCCTGGCCCGTTCGCTTTCTCGCAAACTTCTTTTCAACTTTATCGATTAATTTTCTCTTTTGGGGTACTGCGGGCCCTCTAATTGGCTAGTGGAGAATGGATATTCACAGACGTATTCCATTATAGTGTAGAGAGATAAAAATTAGTCGTGACTGGTGACTAAGGGGCGCTTCACACTATGGCCGTCCAAGTTGAGAGGCCGTGGAATTGAGAGTCCAAACTTTGTTGAGAGTCCAAAGGAATTTACTGAAAATAACCAATAAAATATTGTAATTGGAGCCTTTGGCCGGGCATAGTGTGAAGCCTCCAAAGGCCAAGCCCAAAGCTTTGGCCATGAACTCTCACGGCCTCTCAACTTGGACGGCCGTAGTGTGAAGCCTCCAAAGGCCAAGCCCAGAGTCCAAACCCATATCACTTTATTCCTTGTCCAAGGCATCTTCTTGATCTAAGGGCCAAGATCTTGTCAGTTTTTGATTTTTTTATGAATAAAATGTGACGGCCTCTCGACCATAGTTTGGGTCTTGCAAAATGCAAGACCTAAACAAATGCCGAGAGGCCGTCACCTTGGTCAAAAAGCGTTGCCACATAGGCCATTTGGAGAGTGACGGCCGGTGGACTTTCGCTTCTAGTGTGAAGGCTTAAGAGGCGGAAACTATGGTTTCGTGCAATTTCATTGGTTGAAATTGACGGCCTCTCGACCTTCGGCCATAGTGTGAAGTGCCCCTAAGGGCCGCTTCACACTATGGCCATCCAAGTCGAGAGGCCGTGAGATTGAGAGTCCAAACTTTATTGAGAGTTCAAAGAAATCTACCGAAAATAGCCAATAAAATATTGTAATTGGAGCCTTTGGCCGAACATAGTGTGAAGCCTCCAAAGGCCAAGCCCAAAGTCCAAAGCTTTGGCCATGAACTCTCACGGCCTCGTGAAGCCTTCAAAGGCCCACCCCAAAGTCCAAACACATACCACTTTATCCCTTGTTCAAGGCATCCTTTTGATTCAACGGCCAAGATCTTGTCGATTTTTAAAATTTTTATGAATAAAATGTGACGGCCTCTCGACCATAGTTTGGGTCGTGCAAAATGCAACACTCAAACAAACACCGAGAGGCCGTTGCCTTGGTCAAAAAGCGTTGCCACATAGGCCGTTTGGAGAGCGATAGCCGGTGGACTTTAGCTTCTAGTGTGAAGGCTCGAGAGGCCGAAACTATGGTTTCTTGCAATTTGATTGGTTGATATCAACGGCCTCTCGACCTTCGGCCATAGTGTGAAGCGGCCCTAAGTGACTGGTGGTAGTGACTGATTCCGAGGGACCATGAACTCTCCATGAGACCACATCTAAATTTAGACATTAAAAGATGTAAAAGATTGAATTACAAATCAAATACTTGCATGTCAATTGATTTTGTCGCATTAATTTATCTATTAATTGTTTCCAATCCAAATCCGTTTTTGTAACTGACAAATGAGGTTCAAAGTAACTTCAAGTCAATGTTAACTACGGCCGCGATCAATTTACGAATCAAAATTCACAAGGCTGCTGCAATTGCAGCCTGCTAGCAAGAACACTATCGGTTGGTGGGCGGCTAGAGTGCCTCAATCAATCGAGAGCATACGACACCTACTAATAGCTTGTGAGGCTGGCGATGAGTGACTAATAGTTGGCGAAGCTGGCGATAGGTGGCGACGGGTGGCAACGGGTGACTATTAGCTGGCGAGGCTGGCGATGGGTGACAATGGTGGAATGAGGGACGCTATAAGTGACTCGTGGTGCTTGAGAGAGTGGTGGTGGTGGGGTGAGTGGTGAGAGTGGTGGTGGTGGGTTTGGGCGATGAGTGACGCTCCATACTCATTAGGTAACGAAGCTATGCGATGAATGACGGGCTAGGCAAGGGCTGACGAGGTTGGGCGATAGGTGAAGCTATGCTCATGTGCGAGGGCGATGAGTGGGTGGTGGTGGTAAGTGTGACTGTGGTGGTGGGGTTGGGCGATGAGTGACGCCCCATACTCATATACAAGGGCCATGAGTGATTGGTGGGTGTGAGTGAGCGACTGGTCACTGGTGATGATAGATGGTGATCCATATATTTGTATGAATTTTTGTTATTGGATATGTTAGATATTGTTCAAAAACCTTGAATTATCTTCAAGGCTTCAGTTGGGCATGATTGAAATAAGCATGGATCAATAATATTGCTAATTGTAAGATTATTCTACACAATGGATGTGAGGATGAAGGTAACCGACCATGTTGTAAGTATTAGAATGTTAACATTTACATTACTACTCTTTAAGTAGAATTAGCATGTTCGCATTTACACTATTACACCTTCAGTAACAGTGCTAGAACTTTTAATGGCTAAGAGAGGGGTCTCTCGCGACCCATCATGTTGGTGGAGGAAGGGGGAAGGTCCTGAAACTAATGTATGATGAAATGGAAGAATACGAGTTCCTGCATTGAAACTTGAAAGTTGGTTTATCTTTGAAATGCTATTGCTTTCTAGACTGTTTATTGCTTTTCTGTGAAAGGACCGAATAATGTATTCAGAGTCAATGGGAAGAGGATTTATGTCTGAAGAGACCGTTAGAAATTGTGCTATTCAGAAACCATGGTGCATTCATGTAACAACACTTTTTTGTTCGTGACACACGCACGGTTAGCTCGAAAAGCTCACATTCCACACCTCTTTCCCGTTTTCGAGCTCCCCTTGTCATCAAGCAAAGCATCTTCGCTCAATTGAGGCCATATCTAATTCCTCATAAAAAGCAATCTGACTCTTAGAGCTGAGTGTTCTCCAAGGTTCGCACTTCATACTCTTTGATTCATTACGCGTTCATTCTTGAGATCGGTGATAGATTGCTTCACTTGTGAAGTATCCATTTTGGGCCTCATTTGAATTGGACCACAATACTTGTGTACATGTTATGTGATGATGGTTTTCTTAATGGTGCGTAAAGGCGAATTCTGGAGAATGTGAGCATTCTTGCAGTTTAGGTACGCCCTTGCTCTCAGGTCTATTTTGTGTTCTTTTCTGAGCTAGATGATCAATAGCTTTACGACTAAGGAATCAGATTGGAACTCATGTGAGTTGTTGCATATTTATCTACTTTGGAGATGCTATCTATCATGGTTATAAAATGGTGCGTACACCCAAATACTAGAGAGAATGAGTGATTTTAGAGAGGTTTCCTTTGTTGGTGAGCGGTATATGATCAATTTATGTGATGTAGAGTGAGGAGCAGGGTAAAGAAGGAGCTTGAAGCTGTGAGAGGATAGGCTAAGAAAGTGAAGAATGCTACTGGTGACACCAACTTCCAAGTTGTGAAGAAGTACGAGAGAGATCTACTGGAGCACAATGTGAAGTTGGACCCCGTGATTGGAAGAGTCAATGAGATCAAGAGTGTTGTGACTATCCTCTCACGACGAGTGAAGAACAAACGAAGACACTACACTCCGGGGTTTGAAGGAGACATATGTAGGACACTAAACACGTAATTCGTTATAATGGTAACATTCACTGATTTTGAGAAATCAGGGTATAGCTTGAGTCAAGCTAAATGTACCTACAGAGTATATTTGGCTCAACTCATGCTCAATTGTCATCGATTTGATAATTTGAATATTCCCATTATAAAAAATTACGTGTTACTATTGTGTCGAGATCTTGGATAGGGCTTTGGTGGTGGCCGTTCACCTCTCAAGCTACTTCATCACATGGAGGTTCTTACGTGACAAAGCTACACGCCAAGCAACGAAAACAACAGACCTATACAAGCTGTTCCACTCGCGAGGGTGGCGCTCTAAGTACCACTGCCCGGGAAGTCACGACATGATCAACCCCAATACGGGCAACAACATGAACCGAACTTCAAGTCTGACAACACCTACACAACACATGAACAACAAGGCAACGAAAGAGAATGGTGTAGCCAAGGCAACAAAGTCGGCGACCAAAGTTGAGGACGCGGTTCCGAAGCAAAGCTCGCGCTCCCGGCACGACACGGTGATGAAGGAGTCGGATCTGGAGAGGTTATTGCCAGATCCAGAGAACAAGGACGTTCACGCCATCAACCTCAAAGAACCGGTGACTAGTGGTGACTAGTTACGCTTGATTGCTCACTTGTTATGCTTGATTTTACAGTGGTAACTGGTGACTAGTTACGATTGATTCTTACGCTTGCGTGAGTGGTGAGTTAGCTTGATTTTTACGCTACAATATTTTATCAATGCAAAGATGGAGTGGTAGGAGTAATTGGTAGAAAGACTCATTAGTGTAATTTTATTTTTAACTTCAATTCTATTAAGATGACCGTATTGTTTGAGCCATTTCGCCAAAGCGGTGATGTGCCCCCTTCTAGAATGTGTCATCTTCCAAGCATAGATTTAAAATCCAATTTTAAAATATTTTTGCCTATAAAAAGACACCTTTTTAAATATTACACACCCCTCCCTAATATAGTTAATTTCTGTAATATCACCAAAAAATCCATAATATCACTCTTTTATGGTTTTTGACCTTTGAACACAGTCAAAGGGCAATATGCCTAAACGACCGTTTAGAAACATTGTTGTTCATAAACGTTGTTGTTCTTGATCGACCGTTGAGAATAATTCTTTGGAGGCAAATATTTTTGAACTGCCGCTCAAGCACATTGTTGTTTTTGAATGGCAGTTCATAAATATCTGCCCTTTGATGTGAAAAAGTGACAAAAACCAATGTTAATTTTTTAAATTTAAGCACTCAAAAACCCGAAGTTTTATAAAAAAATAAGCTATTTTAACGGAATGATGGGTTCTTTACGCTAATATTTTTTATAATTGTAGGGATTGACTAGTAGAAATGACTGGAGATATATGGCTTAGTTTTTAAGCTAAGACAATACATCAATGTAAGGATTGACACATAAGACTTATTAGTACATGTGGCTTAGTTTTCAAGCTACATATATTTTGTCAATGTACAATAAGACTCACAATTGTAGCTTCAGTTTTACGCTACTACAATAAATATTTTTTGTCTAAATAAGTACACTGAGATTAACCAGTAAGACTAAGTGGTAGAAGTGTTTGTATGCCTCATTGTAAGCGTGTGCCTTATTTTTTACGCTAAGATAAATGTTTTGTCAATGTAAATAAAATATGGACATGTGGCGTGATTTTTACCCTCAAATATATATTTTTTCAAATTTAAATAAGGTAGAACTCTCTTTTGGACCTAAAGCTTTATGTTATGCTTACATAGAAATTTTGTCGATGTAAGAACACTAGGACCCACTTTGGACATGTGGCTTAATATTAAAACTAACATGAATAATTTTTCAATGTAATTAAGGTTGGAGATCTTGAAATTAACTTACTTGTGGAGATTCAGCTCAACCCCTAAAGGCTCAAGCATTTTTGGACCTCCAAACCCAAAAATTGCACTTCTAACCACCTTGTGAAATTTAAGGTACCACTGAATTTTTTGAGATTTTTTTTTGGGGACTTTCTAGCGTGATGTCTTAAGAGAAACTACTAGAATACTATGTCAAATTTTAACCATTGGATCTGTACCATTTATGAGATCGTAACATTTGAAGTAGGTGCAAAACTTATTTTGGGCATTGTCCAAGAGACATACTTTACTTTGTGCAAAGGGGGAATTGATGATTGTTGCCCAAACATTTTGCTCATGAATTTTCCCATGTAGATAACTAAGTTGAGGATGCCGATGGAAAGTTTTGGAGATTCATTCCGTTTTCTGAACCTTCATGCATTTTTTTTCTTCTAGAAGATGGTTGAATAATAACAATTGAGAGAAGCATGCATCACATCTTACTAGTATTTTTATTTTTATTTTAGGGGAAGTAAACATTGTGTAGGTTCCCTTATGAGTTTTGATCTTTAAGCAATTTAAAAAAAAAATAATTCAATTTGTCAAGCCTTGACAGATTTTGAAAGAAATAAAATGAAAAATTCCAATGAATATTGAAGATTGTTTATCTAAAGGTTGCCCTTGTAAAATTGGGAAATTTTTAACTCTAAGGTAGATATTTCGTCAATTTTCATATAAGAAACATATTGAAATCATGAAAGTTTTTTTATTTTTATTTTTATTTTTATTTTTATTTTTATTTTTATTTTTATTTTTATTTTTATTTTTATTTTTATTTTTATTTTTATTTTTTTGTAGTTAAAAAAAAATAAAAATTCATTTGTTTATTTATCTCTTTACTCTAATAGGATAGTTTTCTAATTTTTGAAGCTGAATTACGAGGATGGTTCTAGAATTTAACCAATTTACAAAACAATGTGGATTTTAACTTGCAACATGTATTTATGTGGAGGGAGACAATCTCAAGATGTTGGCTTATATTTTGAATTTGGTCATCTTAATCTATGTTACAGAACATATAAGCTATACCAAAACCAGATTCTTATATTTTGATGATAAGTGAAACTAATGACTTTAGGACCATGAAACTGGAGAAGGGGCCAAAGGACCAAAAGAACGATGGAGAGAAGTTTTCTCAAGAAGAAGTACAAATGCAAATAAAAGACCGCCAACTAGAAAGTTTTTCATCTCATCAGATGAACACTCTTAAACCTATAAAATTCATCAAAAATATCTCTTGGCTTGAATAGTAGCTTTGCAATGGTGAAATTATCAAAAAGAATTCCTGAAACTAATGTATGAAACTTGAATTCCGCTAAAATGGCGGTATTCATTGTGCCATTCTGCCGAATCCCTATGAGCCATTTTGCTCGCATTCTAAAACGTGCCATTTTACAGGCATATTTTTGAACTGTAGTTCAGAAGTATTTATGACTGCAAAATGGCATGCTTATTAATATCACACATGTACCTGGTAATATCAAGTGATTTCTGTAATATCACCAAAAATTTCCATAATATCACACATTTTTATGGTTTTTGACCTTTGGACAGAGTTAAAGGGCAATATTTTTGAACGGCTGTTCAAAAACATTGTTGTTTTTTAAATGCGATTAGAAATATTTACCCTATCATGTCAAAACTCGACAAGACCAACATTATTTTTTTCATTTTAAGCACCTCTAAATGCCCCTTTTTCCTGGAATAAAGCCATTTTAACAGAATTGAGAATATGATGAAATGGAGTAATACGATTTTCTCTAATGAAAGTCGGTTCATCCTATTGCTTTGCGCATTGTTTACTGCTTTTCTGTGAATTTCTGGAGGGGTTGTTGCCACAATCATAGTACAAGGAGGTGCACGCCATTAACCTGGAGGAACCGGCCATGGAGGATGCAACACCCGTTGTGCCCGTGGTGGGACTTTTGGAGAATGGGGCGAATGAGAGTGATGGCAAGGTCCTAGGACTAGGACAATCGCAATGTGGTGATGACACCTTAGTTGTTGGTCTAGTTATTGGTCTACTTTAGCTGGTAATTCAACATTTTGTTGCATAGCAAAGAACTTGCTATGTTCCACTGTAAAGAAACAATTGATCTCTTGTTTCTCTTGTTTTGTAAATACAGTTTGACGAACGACTTCATTACATGTACAAATCTGAAAGCTTGAGAGACGATAATAGACATCTCTTTGAGATTATGATCGTTGAAAATTGTGTTATGTGATTCACTTTGTTATGATAGGAATTCAAGGAGTAAAGTGTGTATTTTTGCTTATGAGAAAAGTTTTAAAAGAGTTAGGGAACTCATATCACACCTAAGTTCATACATAGAAGATGTAAGAGAATGAATTGCAAATCCAATTCATACATGTCATTTGGTTTTGTGCCTTTGATTCATCTACTAATTCTTTTCAATTTTTTTTTTTTTTTTTTTTTTTTTTTTTTTTTTTTTTTTTTGTAACTGACAAATCGAGTTCAAACTTCAAAATAACTCCAAGTCAATGTTAGAGTAACTTCAAAACTGATGTTTAGATAAAGTGGTAATGGAATACACTTTGCGAAATTACAATGACTTTTATAAAATATGAATTGATGTAGAAGTATATTAGGTTTTTATGCCAGGGCTATAAACATTCTCAATTTTTACTGAAGTTTAAGAGCTTCAGTGAATTCTAAGTTGATACCATTTTATCTTGTACTGATTTTAAGAATTAAGAAAATTAAATAAAAGTCAAAGAAAATATTGTCGGGGCTACAAGGGCTGGAGTTAAGGGGGTGTAACTGCATTTTTACCACCACCTGTTACTACCGTAGTCACCATCACGACACCCACCACGTATCACCACCGTCACGCCACCCACCACTAATCACTCCACGACCGTCACTACCGTGACACTAGTCACACTACCCAGCCCGTCACGATCACGACCACCACCACCGTCACTACCGTCACACCACCCATTACTGACCATCCTGTCACGCTCACCGTCACTACCTCACACCACCCATTAACCACCCCGTCATGGTCACAGTCACTACCGTCACACCACCCATTACTGACCACCCCGTCACGGTCGCGACCACCACCACTGGTATTACCACCGTCAGTCATCACCATCGCCACTAGTCATCACCATCAATCACTTATTTTTATTCATATAATACCTTAGATAGGACTTCACTCGTTATATTGATAAAATATCTTACCGAAGTAGAACATTAGTGAGTCCTTAGTTACTTGCAAATCTCAAATTAGGAAAATCACAACTAAAGGATTGTGATACAAAACATATGATTATCAATTTACCTCTTTAAACCAAAACCAAACACAATGGAGTTAGAGGTAATTATGATAAAGTTAGAGGTATGATGAAGTGAGAGGTATGATAAAGTTTTGAAAGATCATTGAATAGGCTTTGGTTTAACCCCTAAACGTCCCAGCCTATTTTTAGCAGAAAAGCACATCTCCATAAAAATCGTCATAGATGAAAATGAAGAGAAGCTAATAAGATCTCAACCGTACAAACTTGTAATAGACTTATCAAAGATCATGTGGACCAAAATTTGAGTCATGAGGCCTTATAGATCGGGAGATCATAACATATTAATACTAAAAACAAATTGCAAAATTCCATCGTTTTCACTTTGAGGTGGAAATGCTACCAATATACCTATTGCAATGAAAAAGTCACCAACTAGAAAGATGTTCACCTTCATCTTAATAAGTCCTTTACCCAACAAAAATTCATCAAAAAAAATTCTTGGCTCAAATAAAAGCCATGCAATGGTAAAAACTGCCGAAAAATTTACAAAGGAAAAATAGTCCAAAAGTAGACCCTTTGCATTCACTTTCATGCCTTATCTTCAAAACATCTTCGATCTTGTTAAGGTTTCTACCACTTAGACTAGACTCTAATTGGAGGCCATCCCAAAAAATTAAGTTGAAATCCAACGGTGGATGAAGGAGATATAGCTCCTCAAATATCATCCATTTTCTCACTTTTTCTGTTGACAAAACATCATTGCAAATCCAATAGCAAAATCATTTGGATCAAAAAAATTCTCACTACAAAGTTGTTAAGAATCACCTTAAAATCATGACCATGAAAAAAAAAATCATGAAAAACTATTTTTAATTTCACATAATTGGCTTGCAATGGTAATACATGCCCCATGCTTGGAAACCCAAAAACAAGAGCTGCCTTCACTAAAGTGCATTCCATTAATTCATACTTTATTGTATGGGCTTGCAAATTTTACAACACAAACTAGACTTGATTTGGAACCCAACACAAGTGATTTCATCCAAAACGGAGTTTGGATGAAGGCGTTATGGCTCTTCAAAGTTTCTGCCCTCCATCCAAAATGTAGAAAAACGACATTGGGGACGTTTAGGGGTTAAAGCTCAGGTAATAAATCACACAATCACCACGTCCTTTAAATCACAATCTTTGTGGTTTATGAATTTGAGAATTGCAAGTAAAGACTTGGTGTAGCTTAATGTCTACACTAAGATACTCCTATTGATAAAACTAGAGAGTGGCGAAGACATTTTATGAAATTGTGCTACTGAAACCATGCTACATTCACGTAACACCACTTTTTGCTCTCCCGTCATCAAGCAAAGCATCTTCACTCAGGTGAGACCATACCCAATTCCTCACAAGAAGCAACCTATCTCTTCAGATTGAGCGTTTTCCAAGGTTCGCACTAATGACTCTCTGATCCATTACGCGTTCTTTCTTGTCTGAGCTCGGTGATAGATTGCTTCACCTGTGAAGTATCAATTTTGGGCCTCATTTGAATCGGACGACAATACTTGGGCATGTTATTTGATAATGGTTCTTTCTTTCAGAGCATGTAACCAGCTCAAAATCATGAAAATCTACATCCGAAGTCAACATCCAATAACTCGTTACAAGCTTTCTGAATAAATGAATTCGATTCGAATAGCACCGTTTTAGCCGAGTGAGGGCTAATATACAAGGCGATTCTGGCAGATCTCTAATCATCAGCAATCCGTGTAGCTAGTAATGCATGAACATTGTTGTAAGGGTGCACATACTCGGCCATGATAATAAGAAGAGCAAACTGAAGCTCTCCCATGGTTTTGGTGGAACGGAGGTTGTTTTGTTGGTATCGTAATGTGCAATTTTGAGTGCAGCGAAATGCTCGTCGGCTTGGGTTTGTGGAGGAAGAGGATGTGATGGTAGCGAGGCGGAGGACTTGGATGTTGATGCTACGCTTGGAGATGTGACCATTTGCCAGGGTGACAATTAATTGGTGGCTTAATTGGTGGCTGTTGTAAACTCAAACAAAGGCTCCGGTGGGTACACCGAAAGCGAGCAACAACGCTTCGAGCGCTGCTGCGACCGCGTTGAAGATCAGCATTTCTGCGAGTGACTCCCCGTCGCTTCCATTCCAGGACGTGGAGCGGGGGTGTTCATTTCACCCGGATTACGTTGCCGGCGCGAGTTTACCGCCGCGGCCGAACGGCAAGGTGCCAGTGGCGAAAGCGCGACGAAAGCGACGAGCTCGCAGCAATCCCGACGCCATCGCCAGCCGAGCTAGCGAACATGCTTGTGCGCAGCTCGCATCGCATGCCGCCCCAGGCGAGCAATGGGTCGAGCAATCGAGCCCCAGACGGGCGGACGGGTGCTGGTGCGCCTACTGGTGGCTTTCAGTCGTTCGCGAACGCGTTGCTGAGCCGGTTGCCCATTGTGCCGAACCAAAATATTCCGGGCCCGCATGGGGCTACCACCAACATTGCGCTACTCGTGCAGTTTCTTGCGTCGCAGCTGCCTGCGTTCGTGCCGCTCGAGACCACCAACCGTGGGGCGGACAACAAGGCCGCGCCAAACGCTGCTCAGCCTACCAAGGCCGCGAAGACAACGAACGCCAGCACCAATGGTTCCGATTCTGCACCACCCTCACAGAACGACACGAACCATCACCACCAGAACAATGGCTCCCACCCGAAGCACCCAAACGATGCTGCAAATGAGAAGCTCTCTGTGAGTGGCAGCCACGATAAGAACGAGTCGTCGTCTTCGGCATATGTCAATGGCGATGGCGTCGATAGCGAGCACCCCAACGGACGCAACGAGCTCGTGTTCCTTGTGAACCGTCGCAGCAGGATTGTAAGCTATCGAGCCTGCACTCTCGTTGCCTCCATTGATGTTTTCTTTGGGGGTTCACTGGTTGCTATTTTCGGCTGGAGCGTGCATTGTCTCCATTGATGTTTCCTTTGTGGTTTTGCTGATTGCTATTTTTAATTGGAGCCTGCAGCGGCCCCAGGGTGTCGGTACGCACCAGCTGAAGATGTCGGATCTCTCAACTTACTTTCACCTCAATTTGGTGGATGCGGCGAAGAAGCTGGGTGTCTCACAAACGACATTGAAGAAAGCGTGCCGGAAGTTTGGGATCAAGTGCTGGCCAGGTCGGAAGGTAATAGAAAGCCTTCCAAGTGAGTGTTTTTAAGACGGTGTGGGAATGTGAGGTACTCAAAATGTAAAGCTTGTGAACGTCTGCAGGTGCGGAGCTTGGAGAGCACGATTCACGGATTGGAGCACACAATCGCTGTGGGTCAAGGAGCTGGCCTAACCGAAGCGTACATGCGGTCGGAAGTCTCCAAGCTCCAGCAGGGGATGGACCAGCTTGTGCACGGCACCCCGGAGCAGGTGACCGACACCATGGTAATACACTAACTCCCTCCCCCCAACTACGGTTCGTTTAATGTTCGTTTCATTATGCCATAGCGATTGACTTGTCGCCATAGCGATTGACTTGTCGCAATGGCGATCTGTTAGTGATCATTGTGATGTGGGGGTGAGCAGCACTCGCCAGCAGTGAGAACGGCGGACTTATACAAGCGGCTCTACTCGCGAGGGTGGCGTTCGAAGTACCACAGCCCAGGAGGTCACGATATGGTCAACCTCAACACGAACCGAACTTCAGGTCTGAAACCGCCGACACAGCGCAAGAACAGCAAAGCGGCGAAAGTGAATGGTGCAGCCAAGGCAGCAAAGCCGGCGACCAAAGTGGCGGACTCGGTTCCAAAGCCATGCTCTCGCCCACCGTCAGGAGACATGGTGATGAAGGAGTCGGATCTGGAGGGGTTGTTGCCAGAGCCAGAGAACAAGGAGGTGCACGCCATCAACTTCGCAGAACCGGCCATGAAGAACGCAGCGCCCCTGGTGCCCGTGGTGGTGGTAATTCTAGATAATGGGCCGAGCGAGAGTGACGACCAGGACAATCGCGACGTGGTGATGGTGTCGGAGGAGAAGGAGGTGGCCACTTTCGCTGAGCGCAGCCCCAAACGACCCAAGCGTGAGTAAGACAGGGCCTCGGGTCCAGCACTTGCGCGTGATCCCCACCGGTGACGATGATTCACTGCAATTAACTTTTGTTGATTCATGAAACATCTCGCTTCTAGACTTTAACAACAAATGTGTGAATACGTGTACTGGTGTACATGTGCCGTGTCCTAGTTTTATGAGTAACTATCCTGTAGATACAATGACTATCCTGCAGATAGAATGACAAACATTATGGAGGATAAGCGGATGTGATGGGTCGAGCAGCAACTAGACCAAGAAATAGAAGCGTCATTTTGGTGGAGGAAGGGGGACGGTCCTGAAACTAATGTATGATGAAATGGAAGAATACGAGTTCCTGTATTGAATATTGAAAGTTGGTTTATCTTTGAAATGCTATTGCTTCCTAGACTGTTTATTGCTTTTCTGCGAAAGGACCAAAATTATGTATTCGGATTCAGTGGAAAGAAGATTTATGTTTGAAGAGACCGGTAGAAATTGTGCTATTCAGAAACCATGCCACATTCATGTAAGAGCACTTTTTTCTCGTGACACACGCACGGTTAGCTCGAAAAGCTCACATACCACACCTCTTTCCCGTTTTCGAGCTCCCCTTGTCATCAAGCAAAGCATATTCACTCAGTTGAGGCCAAGTGAGCGTTCTCCAAGGTTTCGCACTTCATACACTTTGATCCAATACGCGTTCTTTGTTGAGCTCGGTGATAGATTGCTTCACTTGTGAAGTATCAATTTGGGCCTCATTTCGAATTGGACGACAATACTTGTGTACATGTTATCTGATGATGGTTTTCTTGATGGTGCGTAGACTGAGGCGAATTCTGGAGAATGCGAGCATTCTTGCAGTTTAGGTAAGCCTAAGTTGCTCTCAGTTCTATTTTGCGTTTTTTTCTGAGCTAGATGATCGATAGCTTTACGACTGAGGAATCAGATTGGAACTCATGTGAGTTGTTGCATATTTATCTACTTTGGAGATGTTATTTATCATGGTTATAAAATGGTGCGTACACCCAAATGCTGGAGAAAGTGAGTGATTTTAGGAAGGTTTCCTTTGCTATTGAGCGGTATATGATCAATTTATGTAATGTAGGGTGAGCAGTAGGGTAAAGAAGGAGCTTGAATCTATGAGAGGATAGGATAAGAAAGTGGAGAATGCTACAGATGACACCAACTTCCAAGCTCTGAAGAAGTACGAGAGAGATCTAGTGGAGCAAGTTGTGAAGTTGGACCCGTGATTGGAAGAGACGATGATTGAGATCCGGAGAGTTGTGACTATCCTCTCATGGCGAGCGAAGATCAAACGAGGACACTACACTCCTGGGTGAACGAGAGACTTGACAACAAGACGAGGATAATCGCAATTGATTTAATGTGCCATCTTGCAAGCATTCATTTTAAAATCCAATTTTAAAATATTCATGCCAATGGTTTTTGACCTTTGAACACGGTCAAAGGGATATATGCCTAAACGACCGTTTAGAAATTGTTGTTGATAAGCGTTGTTGTTCTTGACCGACCGTTGAGAAAAAGTCTTTCGAGGCAAATATTTTTGAACCGCCGCTCAAGCACATTGTTGGTTTTGAATGGCATTGCATAAATATCTGCCCTTTGATGGCAAAAATTGACAAAAATCAATGTTAATTTTTTAATTTTAAGCACCCAAAAACCTGGATTTTTATCAAAAAAGAAAGCTATTTTAATGGAATGGTGGGTTTTTTACGCTAATATATGTTATAATTGTAAGGATTGATTAGTAAGAATAACTATAGATATGCACATGGTTAGTTTTTAAACCAAGATAATACATCAATCTAAAGATTGACACGTAGGACTTATTAGTACATGTGGCTCAATTTTCAAGCTACACATATTTTGTCAATGTACAATAACACTCACAATTGTAGCTTAATTTTTACGCTACTACAATAATTATTTTTTGTCAAAATAAGTACACTGAGATTAACTAGTAGGACTAAGTGGTGGAAGTGTTTGCAGGCCTCATTGTAAGCGTGTGGCTTATTTTTTTATGCTAAGGTAAATGTTTCGCCAATGTAAGTACAGTGTGAACGTGTGGCTTAATTTTTACCCTCAAATAGATATTTTGTCAGATTTAACTAAGGTAGAACTCCCTTTTATTTTATGCTAACGAAATAAAATTTTATCGATGTAAGTACTTGGACCTCCAAACCCAAAATTCTGCATTTTTGACCACCTTGTGGAGATTAAGGTATCACTGAATTTTTTGAATTTTTTGGGGGGACTTCCAAGCATGATGTCTTAAGAAAAATTACTAGAATACTTAGTCTAATTTTAACCGTTGGATCTGTACCATTTATGAGATCGTTACATTTGAAGTTGTTGCAAATCTCATTTTGAACCTCAATTCCGTTAAAATGGCACTATTCCATGTGCCATACTGCCATTTTAGCGGAGCTAAAGTGCCATATTGTGCAAACGTGCCATTTTACAAGCATATTTTTGAACTGAAGTTCAGAAGTATTTATGCCTACAAAATGGCATGTTTATTAGTATTACACATGTACTCCGTAATATCACCAAAATTTTTATAGTATCACACATTTTTTATGGTTTTTGACCTTTGGACACAGTAAAAGGGCAATATTTTTAAACGGCCGTTTAGAAACATTGTTGTCTTTGAACGGCCGTTCAGAAACATTGTTGTTTTTGAATGGCCGTTCAGAAATATTTACCCTATCATGTCAAAACTCGACAAAAACTCGACAAAAAACAACATCTTTCTTTTCATTTTAAGCGGCATTTTCAGAAACATTGTTGTTTTAAGTGCCATTTTAGCAGAATAACGTCATTTTAACGGAATTGAGGTTTTTGAGCATTGTTCAAGAGACATAGTCTACTTTGTGTAAAGGGGGAATTGATGATTGTTGCCCAAACATCTTGCTCATAAATTTTCCCATGTAGATAATTGAGTTGAGAATGCCGATGGAAAATTTTGGAGATTCATCCCATTTTTTGGACCTTCATGCATTTTTTTTTTTTTCTTAAAAGATGGTTGAATAATGAGAGAAGCATGCATCACATCTTACATGTGTATTTTATTTTAGGAGAAGTAATCAGTTTGTAGGTTCCTTATGAGTTTTTGATCTTTAAGCAAGAGTTTTTCTTTAAACTTTCAAAATTTCAAGCTTTGACAAATATTGAAGGAAATTTTTTGAAAAACTCCAATGAATCTTGAAGATTGTTTATGTGGAGGTTACCCTTGTAATTTTGAAATTTGACAAATTTTGACAGTGATGATTGAGTTTAAAAAGGATATGAAAAAAGTAAATTAAACAACAATTATAGCAGAATTGCCTTTCCTTGGCTCGCAACCCAAGAAATGTCATAGAGAACTCAAAAATTAGTATTTGGCTTTGCAAATTTTACCACATAATTATTCTTTGTACGTATTACCACACTCTTGCTAGATTCTAGACCACAATACTAACATTGGACCCTTTAGCTAGATTACCCAAAATTAGAGAAAGCCATTTGGGTTTTCTTGGGCGTCTAGGGATTTCTTTTTAACTCTAAGATAGATATTTTGTCATCTTCATAAAAAAAAACATATCAGAAATTTGAAATCATGAAAGGTTTTTTTTTTTTTTTTTTTTTTTTTTTTTTTTTTTTTTTTTTTTAAAATCTCTTGACTTACATAGGATTGTTTTCCAATTTTTGAAGTTGAATTACAAGGAAGGTTCTAGAATTTACCCAAGTTATATAACAATGTGGATCAAAACTTGCAAAATGTATTGATATGGAGGGAGACAATTTCAAGATGGGGGCTTCTATTTTAAATTTGGCTACCTTACTCTATGTTACCAAACATATAAGCTATACCACAATCAGATTCTTATGATAAGTGAAGTTGATGACTTTAGGACCATGAAAGTGGAGAAGGGGCCAAAGGACGGAAAGAAGGAAGGACAAAAGTTTGTTTCGATGAATGAATGAAGTTTCTTCAAGAAGGAGTACAAATGCAATCAAAAGACCACCAACTAGAAAGGTTTTCATCTCCATCACATGAACACTTTTTGACCTATAAAATTCATCAAAAAAAATCTCTTGGCTTGAATAGTAGCTTTGCAATGGTGAAAATTACTGAAAAGAATTCCTGAAACTAATGTATGAAACCTCAATTCCGTTAAAATGGCGGTATTCAATGTGCCATTTTGCCAAATCCCCTATGAGCCATTTTGCTTGCATTCTAAAACGTGCCATTTTACAAGGCATATTTTTGAACTGTGGTTCATAAGTATTTATGCCTGCAAAATGGCATGTTTATTAATAACACACATGTACTTGGTAATATCAAGTGATTTCTGTAATATCACCACAGTTTCCACAATAAAACACATTTTTATGGTTTTTGACCTTTGGACATAGTCAGAGGCCAATATTTCTAAACGGCCGTTCAAAAACATTGTTGTTTTTGAAACGCGGTTAGAAATATTTACCCTATCTTGTCAAAACTCGACAAAAACCAACGTTATCTTTTTTCATTTTAAGCACCTATAAATGCGCCATTTTACTGGATTAACGCCATTCTAACGGAATTGAGGATATAATGAAATGGAGTAATACAATTTTTTCTAATGAAAGTCGGTTCATCTTTCAACTCTACTGCTTTGTGCACTGTTTACTGCTTTTCTGTGAATTTCTTGTTTCTCTTGTTTTATAAATACAGTTTGACAAACCACTTCATTACTTGTACAAATCTCAAAGCTTGAGAGACAATAATAGAGATCTCATTGAAATGATGATCATTGAATACTGTGTCATGTGATTCACTTTGTTATGATAGGAATTCAAGGAGTAAAATGTGTATTTTTGCTTTAGAGAAAAGTTTCAAAAGAATTAGGGAACTCATATTTTTTTTATCACACCTAAGTTTATACATAGAAGATGTAAAACAATGAATTGCAAATCAAATTCTTACATGTCATTTGGTTTTTTGCCTTTGATTCATCTACTAATGTTCTCAATCAATTTTATTTTTTTTGTAACTCACAAATTGAGTTCAAAGTAACTCCAAGTCAATGTTAGAGTAGAGCTCTTCAAAACTAATGTTTAGATGAAGTGGTAACAGACTACACTTTGCAAAATTACAATGACTTTTATGAAATATGAATTGATGTAGAAGTATATTAGGTTTTTATGCCACCATCGTCACCACCGTGACCACCTCCACCCTTCACCATCTTTATGCCACCCACCATTGACCTCCCCACCACCGTCACTACCGTCACACCACCTACTACCGACTACCCGGTCACCGTCACGACGACCACCACCGTCACGACGACCACCACCGTCACTAGCGTCACGCCACCAGGGTTGTCTTGCTAGACACAGAAGGACGTCAGACAGACACGACATGTCAGACAGACATTGAGCCTCAGAATGTCTAATAGAATCTACAGAATCTTTTTTTTACCCTGGATTTACCCTGTCCACGTTGCATCCTACGTGGCTGCCACGTGGCATGTACAGCTCAGCAATACGGTTCGCGACCGCGCCACGTAGGACTGGACCGGCGGTCGCGTCATCTAGACCGGCGGTCGCCTTGGCCAGACCGGCGGTCGCCTTAGCGACCGACGATCGCCCATGTCAACCGACGATCGCCCAGGGTCGACCGACGATCGCCCATGAGCGACCGACGATCGCCCATGAGCGACCGACGATCGCCCATGAGCGACCGACGATCGCCCATGAGCGACCGACGATCGCCCATGGCGACCGGCGGTCTCCCTGGACCGGCGGTCTCGCTGGACTGGCGGTCGCCTATTCTGGCCCCTGGACCGGTGATCGCCTAGGCTGGCCTTGCATTGGAGGCTTCCCCCGAGTAGAATAAGTAAATTTTTTTATCCAACATTATCCAAAATTCTTCCGTTCACGTTTTTAAACGTAGATGAAGCATTAAGAATTCAAGATGAAACAAATTACAACAATCCACAAACCCCTGAAGAAAAGGCTAACATCTACCATGAGGTTTGAAACTCATGTAACACAAAATGTGGTGACATACATACGTGACTAGTGTAAAAAGGGAACATAATTATAAGAGTTGCAAAAATCTATTAGATTTGGAACAATATGTCAAAAAGTAGATTGTATATATTGCAAGTATGAAATGTGAATTACATGGCTAAATGAGCACTCAATGACGTGAGATGGTCATCCAAAGGAGTCTATGAATTGCAAGAAGATGTACTGATATTATAAACTAATAACTGTCCTCTCTAAATACAAGCTCCGGTGGAAGCATATGATATGGTTTCGCCATCAAGCGGTTCACCACCTCCGCACAGGTCATTCTCTCATTTAATTCATGCCTGGTCATTGAAAACACTTTCGTTAGGAATGAATCTCGCACCGTCGAGTTCGGTAATAATTCTTCGTCGAATTCGTTATGCACACCAATCAGCTGGATGAGCTTGCCAACCGCATACGAATCTGATGCTACCGTGGTTGGATGTCGAAGTTCCTGGACGTTCAAATTTGTATCAGAACCTTTAGGTCCATAAGTATAGAACAACTCGGGCGCCACCCACCATCGACGTGTCATATCTTCTTTTTTTTTTGGCGTCGTCTGGTATCCGTAACGTGAAGGCTGTTGTTCTACTATACGAGATGCCATCCCCCAGTCACACACTCCAATACAAATCTTGGTTCCTCCGAAAGTTGGGAAATGCAATAGTATGTTCGAGGGGGATAGGTCGTTGTGAAGAACTCCTGTCTTATGCACGAGATTCATGATGTACACTAAACCCCAAGCTAACTTCATCCTGTGCTGACGGAAAAGGGTAATTCTGAAAGCCTCCTCTGGAGTGAGACTCGGAACTTCCTTCACTTTCGACCAGTGAAGATGTTTGTCCCCGACCTTCTCATCCAACTTCAACATCTCGTGTAGTGATCCCCCATTCCACCAATATGAGTAAGCTTCGAATGTCCTTGTATGCAACGCCCAAAACTTGATAATTCCTGGATGATTCAAAGGACATACAAGAGCTTCTGCAGCAGTCTCTATCCTCCTCTTCTGAAGATTCATATTCTTGGAAAGCTTTGCTGCAAACTCGACATTTTCTGGAACGTGGTCTACTCCAAGTATCTTCACCTTCCGCACCAGTCCATGGCCTCCCTCCATATTGCGGCCTGATAGAGCTTCTATCGTAGCGTCTTGAGGAATTCACACCACCCCCGACTCTGTGTCTCGTTCAAATGTGGCGAGCAAAGCAGTTTTTTCCCATGACTTCCCTCGGGTTTTATTCTTGCTAAGCTTTTGGATTGTGTGTTGCCACCAATCCATCTTGCGTTTAAACTGGTCCTCCTCTTGTGTTAGACGCCTCGTTCCAAATCGCTTCTTCCACAACTCCTTTACATTAAAGATGCATTGTTCAACTGTATTATCCATCCACAACACGTACTGCGAATGATAATCCACATCTTGGTATTTATTCGTTTCCTCCATGGCCTTCAAAATTACAGCCGCCAATTTCTTCTTCAGTCTCTCTTTGCCCGTGCTAACATTCCTGAGGTAGTTGTGCTCTAGGAATTAAGCCTCCGTTTCCTCATACCAATCCATGCATGCTTTTTCCGCAAACTTAGTATAATCTGTTGTTGGGAATCCGGGTCTTTCTTCTTTTGGGTGTCTCCTCTTCCTCTTATGGCCTCCACTTCCACTAGGTTGTTCCCCTCCAAGGTCTGGTGCAAATGTTTCGGGGGCATCCAGATCCCATGCTCGTTGTCCCTTCCCGTGCTTTTTGGATTTACTCATCGTTGAATTTCTTGAAAAAACCGGCCAAAAATCTCCCCCCGCTATCAATGTGCACCAAAACCCAAAAACTCCTCGACGACCGACAAAGGCGCATCATTAAGACGAGCAAGGACACGGGCGGAGGAGAATTCGGTAGCGGTTTTGGGAAAAGTAATATCAAACCGCGCGTTGGGGTTTATATATCCTTGGAGACCGGCGGTCGCCCTACAGTCGCCCACCGGCGGTCGCCCAGTCCCATTGTCGCGGCAATGCACTGGCGGTCGCCCTACGTCCCCATGATCGCGGCAATTTGGACCGGCGGTCGCCCTACGTCCCGCTGTCGCGAACATTTGACCGGGCGTCGCCCTACGCCCATTGTCGCGAACAATGGACCGGCGGTCGCCCTACGCCCCCCATTGCCGCGAAGCAACAGATCGGCGGTCGCCCGCCTCCCGTTGTCGCGATTTAGCTTGACCGGCGTGTCGCTCTCACTGGACCGGGCGGTCGCCACGCAACGCGATACCTCTATCTGGACCGCCGGTCGCCTTGGATTTCTGGTCGCCCCCGCGTATATATTCCCCCATCGTACCTAAACTTGTTATTTGGGTTTACTGGCCTAGCGCGTTGTCTTACATCCATTGAATTGGCTGCATGCTCGTGCGGGGTGGTAATAACTATTTGCCATTTTTGGCTTTTTCATCCATCGCTACTCTCGGGCAACTTCAGAAGGAAGAAAACGACAAGAAGAGGAAGAGGAAGGGCGCTCCACAACGGAAAAGATTACACGTGCTTCTAAATCCAAATAAGCTTGCCTTCAGAGGTTGGGAAGATGAACCAGATATGTGGATGATGGCCACTTGCGAATCGTTCATTGAATGGTGTCACATTGACAAGAAATTCCCTCTGTCTCGTCACCATTTTCACCGGCGCACCAACAAGGCAAATCTTAAGTTTTGCGAATGCCCAAACTTCAAGCAACGATGCATTGAGGCTTACCAAGTCCTGTATGGCATGCCATGTGTGGAGCGCAACGAGGTTCCATTGTTTCTTGCTCGTGGAGTATACGCCGAGGTTGCTTTTGGTAAACGAGTGGATTGGACAACTGTCAAAGAGGGGAAGCATGTAACACGACCTTCAACGAGTGACATTCCGACAGGCATTCTAAGATTCCCTGACGCTCCTAATGGTGGCATGGCGGTGATGAGGTCTATTACCAAGGCTATGGAAGAGGCTGCCTATCATAGTGCTACATCGGAAGAGGACGATGACTCGGATGGTTCGCGGCCTCGTAAGGCGGTGCGTCAAGTTCGACAACCTCTTCCTCGCGCCAGCGTTGTGATTGATGCGGATCATCGTCGTAATTTACCTGGTCGCGTTCCTGAAATAGGTGGCTCTCGCCCTCCAATAGCAAGTAATCATCCACCCGTAGTAGAGCCCCATGGTACTTGCATCTTACCATTGGAAGAACTTGACACATCTTCTGATCTCAAAGCTCTTCTGAAGAGTAAAGACGACGTCATAGCAAGATTGGAAGCGGATCTCGAAAAAACACGAGCAATGTATGAGGAGAAGGTGAAAGAAGGGGAGCAGCTTTCCGTGGAATATGCACGCATGCGCGAGAAGATGCAAGAACTATCTCACGCACGTAACATTCGTGGAGATGTAGAGAAATCTGACATGGCGGATGTTGATAGAGTTGTCATGAACCTTACAGAGGACGTGGCATTTGGAGAAATGTCACCGCAACGCCCTACATTGCGCCGTCCTGTGAAAGCTCAGCCATGTGTTGTTAATATGTCGGGCCTCGAACGAGAAAAAGATGTACGATGTGATTCTCAAGATTCTTTATCTTTACCGCTGTTCCCCCCTATTCGTAATCCCCCTTTCATGTCGTCTGATGGATACAACTCCTTATTAAAGGAAAAGCAACAACTGCAAGCCCGTTTGGAGCAGTTGTCTGCCACTTACTACCATTGGAAGGTGGCATGTATACTTTCGGTGGATAGAGGGAGACAAGTTGCAGCGGAGCTGCAGAAGATCGATAAGAATTTTACTAGTGGAGCTGGTCGGCGAACGTTTGGTATAACCTCGTGGCCGAGTGTGGATACATTGTTTGATAATCTTCCTATGATGGACATCAAGATGCAAGATGACACTTCTACAGAGGTTGTAGATTGGAGCAAGGCCGGGTGGAATTTCAAACACCACATGTCGGCACATGTTGATGTAGAATCCAGGACATTATTGTGGCCCAACCCTCCATGATTTGTATTGGATCACTCTACGTGTCCCATATGCCTAAATCCATTTGGACCTGAGGGTGGATGGGCTTTAGGCTCTTGTGTCCATATGTATCATCCGCAGTGTCTTTTAGTTCATTGTTTGACTCAAAGTCGTTGTGCTATATGCAAAGCGCCTTTTCACGAGCGGTTCTACGAGATGTTCAATCTAAGAACTTATATGCCGCCTTCTTGGGAACACACAATCCGAGACTACGACGAGGTTCGATTCAGGGTAAAGACCTTATTTGGAGTTGGCGTAGAGGTGAACATGATCTCGAGAAGAGTACTCCTAGCTCCCAATTGAATTGGGAGACTAACCCAAACGAGATTCTAAGAGTTGCTCCAATACTTGCCGGATACGGTCCACAGCATGAGGGTAATCGGATGTTCTTCTTCCAATGCCTTGGAGGCTATTTTGATGTGAGCTCTAATACATTCAAGTGGGGGCCCCATCCAATGGGACATCGATGGAATCAATATGGGAAGAGAGTAACCGACGGTGAAGGTCGTGCCTCCATGGAAGATTTGGAAGAGTGTCAATATGCTGAGTCTACTTGGGGGCCACGATACCAGTCTCAAGCTCTAGACTATTTACTGGATGTACATAGTCCCCTCACAAGAAGGACTTTGCAGGACTTGAAAGACTCTAGAGTTTTAGATCTGATCTTAAATGCAGATGGTCCATTCAATCGAACTCGTGCAAAGCGCAAACTTCTTGTTGGAGAATGCTCCAACCCTCAGCCTAGTGAATAATAATTACGATATTGTGAATCCATACACTCGAGCATAGCGTATGGTTTTAGCTATATAGGACTATATTTCATTATAGTATTATCGAGTGGTAGCTTTTTGCGCAACAATGTATCTCATTTCCTATTGTACTACTTTTTGCATCGATTAAATCAATGGTATGTATTTGGTTCGCTCCTTTGCTTGTGGTCTATCGATTGTACTTTGTCAGCTTTTATTGTATCTTACATCTTCATAGTCCATATAACCCGCCCAACCCCTTGTACCAATGCACAAACACGTACTTACGCATGATGAAAGGTAAAAACAAACTTCCATATATAAAGAGTATGCGAAAAAGTACATAGAAGAAATTACGTACACTTTCCCTACACCTAAATAACGTAAATCAAATATCGTTTGGTGAATGTTGGGGTTGTAAGTCCATCGCCTCTACGTTAAGAATCTTCAACTTTTTCCTTGCCCTTTGAAAAAAGTGATCGTTGCGGTTCCAAATCAACGTCGATTGCGTTTATATTGATGTCATCTTTTGCGTTACTTTTACGATGAGCCCACTCCGCCCATGCGTCCTCAAATCGAGCATTCTCCTCGCCTACACGTAGTTGCTTTGCGAGTTTACACATTCGGTCTTCACTCCATTTCACCGGCCTCTTTAATTTGTCAACTTCCTCTGGAGTCTTGCCATACTTACCCGCTAATGCCAAATCCCGAATGCGTAGCATCTCTTTATCTACCTCTAGAGCAATAGATTCTTCAATATCCGTCAACTGATCCCTCCTCTCAGCTAGGACCCCTTCCAGGTAATTATGTTTAGTTGTGTCCGTAACTCTACGTAGTCTTCTATGGAAAGGTTTTTGTTTGAATTTTTTCTTCTCGAAAAACTTCTCCTTAGCCTCTTTTCGTAGCACAAGCATGGTCTCCATGTCAGCTATGATGTCTAGAGCTTTTTCGAAAACCTCCCGACATTCTTCTTGTACATCGTACGGTGTAGAAAGGGCTCTTTCTTTGAGGGCTTCCAATTCCTTTATATTCTGCTGTACTAAATCCAATTCCATGCATTTTGCTATACTTAAATTGTGCAAAATGATCAAAGTATCCATGGCTTTGGATAATCTTCCACCCACTTTTCGGAATGGATTTACCTCAAAGGATATTCCTTCAATCCAATGCATTGGAGGACCAGTTGGTTCATCGAGCTCGTATTCGTGTGTGTGTTCATCCTCCGAGGATTCAGAAGAAGACCCTGCTGTGTAAAATTCCGCGTCGGCCTTAGGACTCATAGGTACCGTTCCAATTCCGTCTCCTTCAATAGTCTTTGATGTCTCTCCAACCTCTATTGGTTCGGTCTTCTCTTGTATAGGCAAACGTGGATGCGTCCACCAATGCACGTTCTTCCCGAGAATCATTTCCGCATATGCCATTTGTGCCAAAAAGTAGGGAACCTCATATTTAAAAATATGGTTGTTACCGTATATCATATGCCAAGCATAGATGCATCTCGCTTTGAAATCGTAATGATGGCACTCTCGGAGGTTAGCTTCATTCTTGTGCCGATGAATATTGTGCCAATGTAGAGGAAAGAGCTTGTTGATGTGGCACCACTCCACATATTTCTCACATATGGCAAAAGACCACCGCCCCCTCTCTTCCTCCCATCCTCTAAAGGCTACTAACTTTGGATTCTTCAAGATAGCTCTGCGCTTCTTCGCAATCCGACCTCGCTCATGGCGCACCATGGATGTGCCCGCTACAACGGGTAGTGCCTCCATAAGAAAAATTCGTAGAAAAACGCAAAGTCCCTCTACGAGCAAGCAAGCAAAGAACTCAAGTCGATACTAGTCAATGCGCGAAAAGGAGGAACTCGCAAAGTGTGAAAATGGATCTGCCCGTCGCGTTCTTAAAGCGGTGATAAGGCGACCGGCGGTCTACAAAATGTGCATCACGGCCGCCAGTTGGTCGGCATTATCGCCCTATCTGGACCGCCGACGCCCCAGCGACAAGCGTTCGCCCATGAATCTGGACCGGCCGGTTGCCCTAGCGACCGACGTTCGCCCAAAAGCGACGGGCCGCGGTCGCCCTAGCGACCGACGTTCATAAAGCTGGATCGGCGGTCGCCCTAGCGACCGACGTTCGTTAAAGCCGGATCGGATCGGTCGCCCTAGCGACCGAGCGTTCGCCCAAAGCTTGGACGCCCGATCGCCCTAGCGACCGACGTTCGCCCATGAGCTGAATCGGCGGTCGCCCTATTTCACCTCTTTATGTTGAATGCGAGGGCATCAGGTTTCATAGCAACTCCTACGAGGATGAGAATCATGAGATGAGGATGAATATTGGATGGGGGAGGAATAAAAGAGCCCTTTAGTTTATAATGTATTAATTTAAAAATTAGGAATGTATGCATAGGGTAGGAATTTCGAATCGTGGGTCCCATAATTCCCATTTTATGATCATTCAATTCCTAAGAAATGGACAAGAGATGTGTAAATGGATAATAATGAATGGGAGGAAGGATGGGGTGAGAGTTTTTCGTCCTCTTTGTAGGCATGAATGGTATATATTATTTTGTATGGTGTATATTTTAAGAAGCCATATTGTGCCTAATCAGTTATAATAATTGATAAAATGTGAAATCATTTATAGAGCATCAGCCTCTTCAATGCATGAAAACACTTTAATGAATCTAACGATTCAATACCTACAATCTAAGCATGTAATCCTAGGTAGTCAATTCCTAGCATCTAAATAAGATACCATTTCTGTACAAAACTGCACCTCATATTTTAACATCACATTCAAGAACAATTTCTAGTTTCTTTTTATATCAGTGGAGCCTTTAATATATTATAAGATCTCCGTATATAATATCCGACTGATACATTATCCTTGCAATGAGTTTATGGGCTCATAACATTATGAAATTGGTTAAATTGAGTGGGGGGAGGAATTTGAAAATTTTGGCAAGTCAAATAATAAGGTCTTGAAATACAATTAAGTGAATGAAATTAGTGCATATACCCTAGAAAGCACTAAGAGAAATAGTTGCTTACCAAATTAAAAGGTGATATATCATGACATATTATATGTTTGGAGAAAAAATGAGTGACCAGTATATAAAGGTAAATATTTGAAGTGAAGAAGACTAATGATTTGCGGACATTCTTATCAACCCATTCTTGAGCGTACTTTTGGAACCAATATTTGATGAGTATTTTATGTTGAGAATTTCGAGAATGTTGAAAATTATAATTTTGTAAATTGTGATTAAACTTGTATCGATCTAAATCCATATTACACCACAAGAGTATCCAATGAGAATAAAATCATTTTTCATGTATCATGGTCACCGCTCTTGGCAAAATGCCCATGACCATGAGAATCATTTTCAATTGGGAATGAGATATAGGAAGAAGTGAGTGGGAATGAGAGGGAATGAGGGGGATGAGGGGGATGAGGGGGATTGAAGGGGGAATGGGGAGATGCTTGAATCGGTTAATTCAAAATTTGAATATTGCATAAAGAGGATCCAAGAAAAAGAGCGGGAGCTCGCGAAGTCGCCCCTGCAGAGTGCCGGTCGCCCCGAAGCGCTCCGCTGAGGCTGGATCGAAACTCTTCTGAAGCTGCACCGGCGGTCGCCCCGGAGGTCTGCTGCAGCTGGACCGGCGGTCGCCCTGGAGCGAGTCTTGCAAGAAACACTGGACCGGCGGTCGCCCTAACGATGTCGCCGGGACACCGCTAGTCGCCCTGCCACAGGAGGTTAAATACAATCGGAATTGGCCGTAGTCGTCACTTTTCAGTCCACGTGCCGTGGAATTGCGCATTGTCTGGTGTCGACTCAAAGTTGCCACTTGCTTGCTCGATTGGAGGCCAACGTGGACTGCACCATTTTTGGTGTTTTGTATCTAACATCACATCATAGCGGCATTTCCGTGATCGGAGGTAACAATGACTACAATTGCGTAACGTTAAATAGTACTTGGGGAGCGACGCAAGAAGAGAGGAAAAACACAGAAGAGGAATCACCGTATTCTCCAAGATGCCACTCAACGCGCTTTTCCGGGGTGGGAGACCGAAGAGGGTGTGTGGAGTCAGACAACAGTGAAGAATTACATCGCCTGGTGCCACATCAGCAAGTTGTTTCCACACTTTCGACATGAGACGCACTTGAAATTAAATGCTGCAAATCTGCACTATTGTAAGCATGACGAATTCGTGCAACGATGTATTGAAGTGTGGAGGTTCCTTTATAAAGGCAAGAATGTCACCAAGAACGAGGTTTCGTATCATATTGCTCAAATGGTGTATGCAGAGGTAATATTGGAGAAAGTGGTGGATTGGAGCTCAATGAAAAAATCGCCTCAATTCTTCCTTCCAACCAAGCAAGATATTCCAAGAGCCCCATTAAAAACCCACGAGAAGGACTTACGGCGCAAGGCATCGGAAAGATGGGGATCTTTGATGATGTGTATGTTTGGGTAAATCCTAATTCTGATGAAGAAGAGGTTAAGGAGAGGGAGCATCATACTCCTCTTGTAGAAGGTTCTATTGGTGGCGTTGAACACTTTCATGTGGGTGAAACAAGCGTGCAAGATTTGGATGTGATTGATGCACCTGTGAAGCACATCGAGGACCTACGAACAGAAGGAGAAGCGGATGGCATTGAATACATGGAGGTTGAAGCAATGTTTGGTGCTTGTACTTTGGGAACACCCGAAGTTATAGTTCGGCCCGTTATGAGCGCCTCTCCTCAAACAAATGTTAGCGTAGAGGATGGGACTCTAGAATATCCAATGGAAACGATTGAACAGCCAGAAAGAGAAGGAAATGAAGAAGTAGAGCTGGAGAAGGAAGTTCAAGTAGTCTTCAAAGCGAAACACCCGAATGAAAACGATGATTCGTGGATGAAGTTGTTGAACAAGGCTTATGAGGATTATGAATATTTGTTTCATGCTTTGTCATACGAACGGGCAAAGTGTGTTGAACTCCAACATGACATAGAGGTAATCAAGGATGCAAAAAAGAAGATCCAAGAGGAGGCGACGAATGTTCTCCCAGCTCTGGTTGCATCAGATCAGGTCGATTATGAGGAAGAGCTCATAAAGAAGAAGAAACATTTCGAGGATGTGCATAGGGGATACAAGCGCGTCGACGAATGGTTTGTGGTCAATGATTGGGGTCGCGAGAAGGATTTTATGGTTGAAGGAGCCAAGGACCAAGGTCATTTTGAGAAGGAGCTAAAGGAACTCATTTCGGCATGCGATGCCTTGAGAGCTGAGATCGAAAGGGTGAACCTAGCATCAATAAGATTGAAGGGGAACAAGGAAAAGTTAGTCCTCAATAGAATAGATGGAACCGTGGATATTGCAGAAGAGGGTCAAAGTTCACATCGCAATGAAACAACTGAGGAGTTGGTCAAAAAGCTACTTGTGCTCGCAGAAGAGGAGAGGTTCTTAAATGCAAGGATCGAAGATCTATGTATTGCAAATAAGACAAAGGAGAAATGTCGGAGTGGTACCATCTAAAAAAATCTAAAGTACAATGGAAGAAGATTAGAGTAAGCGGAATCAAATTTTAGAAAGACGTTGGTGTGTTGGTTATATCCATTTACTTTATTTTATTTGTGAATGAAAGTTGGGAGATAAGTGCTAAATTTGGATGTTATACAATGTATCTTTTTGATTATATGATATGTTTTTACTAGTAAGATACCCGTTGAACGATGTTATGTTTATTATTTGTATATATGCGCACGGTGTTATTTTAATCATCTTGTTTATTCTTTTAATTTGTTTATTTTTTATTTGAAATGCATGATTTGGAAATATCTAAAAAAAGGTTCTTAGAATGGTATGTAGGTTCGTAATTATTTAAGTTGGTAGGTTTGTATGTTGGTAGGTTGGTGGATACTTTGGACAGTGGTCTTTTAGAAAATTATGTCGTGTATACCATTCCATATGTATATATAATGATATTGAGTTTTGGAAAGCTTTGATTAGTATTAATCCACGATGAAGTAATGATAAATAATTTGTAAAAATTTGGAATCGTAACTAAGTTGTTGAAGTTACGTATAAATATATGGTGGGATTTAGTTGCAAGTATTTAGAGTCAATGAATATTTTTACAAACCCCCCAAAACCTCGAAAGGCAATGATTCGTACATGATTTCAAATATGCAGAAAACGATTTGTAGCAAAAGGGGGGGGGGAAGCAGATATTCGCGCCCATCACGTAGACCGCCGGTCGCCCTGTCACCGTCGTTCTTTGGATCGGCGGTCGCCCTAGCGACCGACGATCGCCCATCACCGGACCGCGGTCACCCTGTGAGAGAGGGTGCGCGGAGGCTCGCGGACACTATTCTCCTTGGTGCTTGCCCATCATCACGAGACCGCCGGTCGCCCTGTCGGCGTCGTTCGCCCATCATTTGGATCGGCGGTCGCCTAGCGACCGACGTTCATCCATCCATTGTATTGGCGGGCGCTGGATTTGGAGGTTTTGAATGAAGTTAACACCAAGTATCCTATAGACCTATACCATGCCAAGGTTGAATCAAATTAACACCAAGTATTTCCTTCCATGTAAATCCAAGTTCCATGTGGCTTCTTTCATGATTTAATATATTTAATACGGTTAGAGAAAATAATAAAACCACCTCCTCCCCCCTTTAGTATAACTTCCTCTATTACTTAGCATCCTACAAAGTCAAAGTAAATCATAACATGTAGATACGTTTCTTTTACGGGAAATTTTGTTCTTCCATAATTTTTATAAGGTCTTTTTTAGTCAACACAAGTTTTAAAATCGTTATCTCTTTCCACAAATCTATTTTCCGTATATCATTCAATATTCTACTCATTCAAATGACTTACAAGTAAATGATGACCTATAGGTGACATATCCCCACGATTTTCTAAATAACACCATCATTTCCATAGGGTCATCATTAGGTAGTGTAAGGGTTTAAATTATCCTCTTACCCCCTTTATCTATTTTTTCTTATTTTTTGAAGTTTTGGTGTTTCTAAGTGCTTGCAACCAAAATCCAACCTATAGATCCTTTACTCCAACGATTCTTTTTTATAGCTCCATCATGTTCATAAGGTAGTTATTACATAGTCCAATTCTTTTTAAAATATTTTTTCTCTCCATTTAACTATTTTTTATCTTTTATTTAAAGCTCTACTTACTTCGAAAATTCTATATTAATTTGGGAAAATAGTACAGGTTGTCCTATAATATTTTTGATGGTTCCATCATTTTTATATGATCCATATTACCTACACTAAATAGGTAGATTAGTGTTAGATACACTAATATACATAAATAGGCTATAAGTTTTTACTATTAGTCAATATTTGTACCCTCTACAAAGGTGAAGATGGGGATCCTTACATAGTATTGGAATCGATACTCTTGGTAAAATTTTTATCCCAAAAGTAAAAACTTGTAGCATTTTCAAATCTTATAAAAATCTAGCACTAATGTACTTATTTAGTGTAGTCCAAATGTTCAAATTACATTCCCCACTTTGTTTTCGTATGCATGTGCGCACAACGCCTACTTTCACATGACTATTTAATTTTTGGAAATTCGGGAAAAATACTTTCATTCCTGCTGTGCCCCTAAGATTTATATTATATTTTTTACACAATATGAATCACCTAGGAAAGTTATCAACACCCCTTCTACTCCCTTTTTACTTATATATTTACATATTCCCCCGTTCTTCAGACCCCGCAATTCAAATATCCCCATATAAACTCAACCACTTAGTTGGCATTCTCCCATGGTTTTATGAATTCTTCCATTACATTTATGAGGCCCTTATTACCTAATTCAAGTGTTCGTATCACCTCCTGTATGCTTCCATTCTCTTTTGTCTTATCATTCAAAGTTGTGGTGGGTGCACCTAAATTATGACATATGGATGCGATTTCCCTATGGTTTTTTTTTTTTGATTCTATCATTTTCATAGGGTCATTATTAGGAAGTCCAAGTATTAAAATCACATTATTGCCCCACATATATATATATGTTTTTTTTTTTTTTTTTTTTTTTTTTTTTTTTTTTTTTTGATGGTTCCAAATACTTGCCACCAAAAGTCATTATATACATTCGTTACTACTTTGAAAATTTCGACACACACGTTTGGGAGGAAGGTTAGTACTTGCTCACGAGGTGGACCGGCGGTCGCCCAGTGACCTATGGTCGCCCACCAGCTGGATCGGCGGTCGCGCGATCCAGAGGTCGCGCCCCCACGCATACGTCGCGCCCTCCCATTTGGAGGTCGCGCCCTCTGACCGATGGTCGCACACCAGGTGGACCGGCGGTCGCCAATCCGCTGGAGCGGCGGTCGCCCTGGCGACCGACGCTCGCCTTTCAGCTGGATCGGCGGTTGCCCTAGAACCAGGGTTACATATACGCGCGCGGACACCGCCAGTCGCCATTTTTCACCTCCACGTGTCGGGCCTTGCGCATTGTCTGGTATCGACCTCGGTTGCCGCCGCTTGTTCGAGCGCTCTAGAGCGTGCGGTGATTGGCACACACGTGCCACACGTGTGCATTTTTACATACATCTTTGCCGGATTTTCGAGTTTTCTAAATTCTGTGTTAGTCCACGGAATAGATATAACTTTGTTTTGAGTTATTTTAAAAATTTTCTTCCTTGGTTAGCATTTGGGTGACCATGACGCCTAGCCAGGAGCGGAAGATAGCGAGAGACAAGGACCGCAAGAGGAAAGGAAAGAAGCAAAGGAGATTTCACAAGATTCTCATAGATCCCACGCTACAGGCTTTTCCGGGGTGGGCGCAAGTAGAGGAACCGTGGACCCTTAAGACCTGCAAGTGGTACATTGCTTGGTGCCACATCGGCCATTTGTTTCCACACTATCGTCACGAGTTTCATCGCCGCCTGAATTGCGCAAATTTGCACTATTGCCATCACGATGAATTTGTGCAACGATGCATTGAAGTGTGGAAGTTCCTCTACGCCGGTGTGCATGTGGTGAGCAACGAGGTTTCGTACAACATAGCACAAATGGTGTACGCGGAGGTAATTTTGCAGAGGGACGTGGATTGGAGGACGTTTAAAAAATCCCCTCAAACAATTAAGCCAACAGAACCCCATATTCCGCGAGCTCCTTATCCAGCGGCCAACCCACGAGAAGGGCTTACAACACCTAGGGGTTACAAAGGAGGAATCCCTGATGAGGACATAGTTTGGTCAGATTCGGAAGAAGAAGGGACCGAAAGCCGAGAAGTGGATGAAGGGGAGCCGAACCAAACGATGGAGGAAGGTCAGGCACATTTTGATGAAGGGGGCCAAGCCAAGTTTTATGCTGAAGGGGCCAAGCCAACTTTACAATGAAGGGGGCCCAAGCGAAGAATATTTGGTAGTTAGTTAATCACGTTTTTTAGCAATTGTAGAAAAGTAGTGTACTCAATACCAAACACTAAGTGCAATTGCCATTTTGTATGCAAAAACGTTGAATGTGAATATGAAGTTTTTGATTTTCTTCAATTTAAATATTCTTGGTGAATGAAATCTCACTATTGCATGTGGTATAAGCATAAAGGAAAAACCTTCAATGTCCGAGGTACCATCATTGATACATGGCAATTTTTATCATTCTTAATTATTTAGGAAACGTGGATTGAGCAATATTCATCCCTTTATTTTTGGATTTGGAGCAAGAGAAGTTAAAACTCTAGTTTCTAATATGAGTCCTTATTGTTCTCTCTCTTGCCTTCGCATGTTGCCTTTATTATTATTAATTTTTTCTTTTCAAAAGAAAAGCATTATTGCGAATCAAACATTTTTGAGCCACATGGTCTCCGGGATTCTAGTTAATAATAGTTGTGTACTACGTGGACCATGGATTTTGACTTGGAGAGTAAAGTGCTCTTCGTCCGAACAATCATCATCGCTATGGCGACCGGCGTCCAAGCGAGTCGGGGCTAGGGCGGCCGGCGGTCCGGCTGCCTAGCGATGAAGTCAAGGCTGGGCGACCGCCCGGTTCACATGGCGCGACAAAGCGTTGTTGTTAGGGCGACCGCCGATCTGTTTGTGGCGACCGCCGATCGGGCCGTGGAGTATATAAGGAGTCGTTCACGGGCTCAAGCCACTTTCTTTGCGCTTGGCCCGTTGTCTTGGGTCTCCCCATGAGAAGCCCCCTGCTCGGTCTATATGTGCAAAGAGTAACTTGAGCCCTTGTAGTGCGTGTTGTCGTCACCGGTTTCATTGCAACGGCGGAGGTGCGGTTCCAGAACATGGAGCATTCTTCCCAATCCAACGGGGTACCAGATAATATAAGAGACACTCGCAAATGGGGACGAGTGGCTACGAGTATCCACGAGCGGAACGACAAGCCAAATACTCGCGTGTGCTTATTCTGTGGGAAAAGCACAGTCTTTGTAAGGCAACGAGCATTTGCTCATTTCGGATATCCTCACAATTCCCCATTACCCCGGTGTACGAGGTTGCCCCGTGGAGTTCTCGAGCTATTCCGTGACTGCGGAGGGATAGTTCCAAAGAACAACATTTCTTATGCGGATGTTGTTCCTGACTCACGAGTGGATGCCGGCATACCATATGCGGCAAGGGAAACTACAGAGAACATAGATACCCCTCGCATCAACTCTGTACAAGTGCCATCCCCTAACCTAAGGTCTAATCAGGTGCCATCCTCTAACAAGGGGAGTCATGGCAGCAATGGACAAAGGATCTCTACACTCTCTAGTGGACGGCGACATGGGCAAAGGAGTATGGAGGATAGTTTTGATCTTGCCATTAGGCAAAATTTGGATGCAAAGTGGGCTTCATTTTTCTATGAGGCAAACATTGCATTCAATGTCGTACGACATCCAGCATTCATAAGTGCCGTTCAAGAGATGCAAAAGGCGGTATTGGTGGATATCAACCACCCTCGTATCATGCTATTAGGACAACGATGCTCGATGCGAAGAAGGCGGTACATGCAAAGGTCGGTAGAGGATCGAACAAAACTTTCTATCGAGAAGTACGGAGGAACAATATGCTCAGATGGGTGGTCCGATGTCACAAGCAGACCACTCATTAACATGATGCTCGTTTGCCCAGTGGGAGAGGTGTTTTTGGGATCAGAGGATACTACAGGGAAGAAAAAGGACATTGCTTATGTGGCAAATGAAATGGCGAAGTACATAGAGGAGGTTGGACCACAAAACATTGTGCAGATATGCACCAACAATGCAAGCTCCATGTTAGGTGCTGTGAAGAAGTTGCAGATAGACTATCCTCACTTGTATAGACAAGGTTGTGCGGCACATATTCTAGACCTCCTTCTGGAAGATTGGGGGAAAGAGGCGTGGGTTAAGCAATTGGTGGAGCAAGCCAAGAGAGTGTGCACATTTATTAAGGGGTCCCACGTCCCCCTTGCTCTATTCAGGAAGTACTCGCCGAAGCTGCAGCTCAAGGTACCACCTCAGACTCGATTTGCAACAAACTACTTGATGATAGAGCGGTTGTTAAAGCTACAACAACCTCTGAACAACATGGTGATCGATCCGTAGTGGCATGTGTTTGTCCAAACATTGTTCAATAGGAAAAACAGTCACCAGTTACAGACAAAGGCAAGGAATGTGCGGATTAGCATTAGGAGCGATGAGTTCTGGGAGAATTGTACGAAGTTTGTCAAAGTAGTTGAACCAGTACTCCTAGCTCTTCGGGAGTTCGACGGGGAAGTACCAGCCATGCCCATGGCGTATGTGATCATGTCGGACCTTAAGGAACACGTGTTCTCTTTGCGTGAACCTCCATTCGAACTATCCCCCGACATTGCTACAAAATACGAGGATGCATTTCAAAAACGATGGGAGATGATGCTCACAGACCTCCACTATGCAGCAGCTTTGTTGAACCCTTATTTGACAAATATTGGAGCAATTCAAAACAATGGAGAAGCAAGAAGAGCTCTAAACTGGGTCATAAGGAAGCTTAGCGCCCCAATGGGAGTGGTCTATGAGGAAGTGGTGCGGGAACTCATACAATATGAGGAGAGGACGGGTCCATTTAACACCAATTCAGAGGCCCCTGATCCAGCTCAGTGTGACTTGTTACCACATCAATGGTGGCATCAAGTCGGGGGGAATGCCTTGCCAAAAATTGCGAAGAGGATTTTGGCATTGACATGTTCAGCTTCATCATGTGAGAGGAATTGGAGCATGTACTCTTTCGTGCACAACAAAGTGAGGAATCGGTTGTCAACTTCCAAAGCGAGAGGACCTTGTGTACATCTATGCGAACGCCAAACTCGGCGCGTAAACGTACCAAATCGCCGAGAACGTGGTACGAAAATTACTTAGAAGAAGAGGACTCTGACGAAGAAGACTATGTACCGGACAATGAATGGGATGATGGTGTATTCATGGATAACTCGGAGGCGGATGACGACAATTATGTCAATGACGGTAGCGAACACGACGACCTAGAGAATTGAACGACAACGAAGGAAACATGACTATTCATGTCAAGGACCCGTTTGAGTTCGATGACGACCAGGATGTTCCACAACTGCCTCGCCAGTTTGCGGTATTTGCCAGCGACACAGAAGGAGAAGGAGTGGCAAATTTACAACTCCAAGAGAGTACCTGCCTAGCGAAACAAGACTTGGTAAACCGGATGGATGAAGAGAACATTGGTCCACTTAAAGGCAGCCCACACTCTAGCAACGACGATAAACTTGAGAGTGTGAAGGGCACGGTTACCACGACAGGAGTTCAAATGGACCAAATTAAAGTGGAACCTGACGATGTATCCAATTCAGGTTGCATGGAAGTGGGGTCACCTAGAGTTTCAACCATTCGATCAAGGAATTCAACTCTTAACGGAGATGACTCCGATGTACCTCTACAACAATTGTTCCCAAGGGTTACCCAACCCAAAGGGGCCCATACAACTCGTATGGTATTGCCGAAGATGGAGGTCAAGATAGAACCAACAAGTCCAACATGCAACCGGGCATTGGCAGTGGCACGAGACGTCGGGCCATCTACACAACCTCGCAATCGTATTACACGAGGTCAGAAGCGTTTGAGGAGAAGGCACACGATCGACGATGTCGGAAAGGAGCACGCGTACATGAAGAAGTCCATGCTGGGATTGCTTCATCCAATAATCCGAATACACGTACAATGCGCCATCTACCACTGAACGCAAACGGGATCAATAATGCTTCACGGCCCTTGAAGCGCCTCGTTACAGTGAACAAGAAAACAACCACGGACACGGAATTGCGCAATTTGGCGAGTGAGGTTGAGTGTGAAGTACGCAATGAGACAGAGGGATGAAGACGAGGATAGCGACCAAAGCACTGATGAATCTCTAGGTGAAACCGATCCAAACGCAGATGAAGTATCAAGCGACGATACATATACATTGAAGGATACCTAAAGACGGGTTATTAGAATTTTGTTATTTTGGATTGGAAGCACGAAGTTCATTGTTAGTACTCGGTACAATACTACAATGTACTGCAAGTAGGGCAACTATTAGCTTACAATACTTTGGTATCCTAGTATGTTTCGGGAGTATAATACATATAGTTTGGTATATGTAATAGTTACATCATATATATGAATACTATGATTATAGACATGCGCAAATTTGTACTATGAAATGCACCATTGACCTTGTTTCCGATAAAAAGGTATTCATAAAAATGCTTTGAAGCTCATTTTGTACCAATATGGATATATTTTTCTTGTTTCATATACAACCATAGTCTTTGGTCACCACACACACATCGCCACATGGGCGCTACCCCGGCGACCGACCGATAGCCATAAGCGACCGACGATCGCCCTGGGCGTCGTCGGTCGCTAAGTACTAGACCGGCGGTCGCCTAATAGCGATTGCTGTGGCGACATCCCGATCGCTATAAGCGACCGTTGATCGCCCTGGCGATCGTCGGTTCTTCGAAGATCTGACCGTGATCGCCTACTAGCGGTTGTTGTGGCGACCGCCCGGTCTCCATCTTTGGACCGCCGGTCTACATCTTTCGACCACTTGCCGGCCGCTTTCTCATGGCGGCCGAGCGTCGTCGGTCGCGAGCGGCGACCGACGTTCGCCCCGGTGCGACCGTCAGTCACCTAGCGAGGTCGCCCACCGGCGGTCGCCCACTGTGACGTGTATTTTGATTTTCCACGTCATTATCAACCCTACGCCACGTAGGAAAATAGCTTTTTACCTCAAGGTAAATCTCAGCAAGTTTTTTACTATGTAATTTTTGGTACGGTCGACATTTTCGTCGACTCGACGTCTAACAGACATGTCCAATACGACAAATCAGACAGACATTCCCAAAATTGTGTCTAATAAGACAACCCTGCACGCCACGCACCAACGACCATTACCGTCACGCCACGCACCACCGACCACCCCGTCACCGTCATGACACCACCACCGGTACTAACATGGTCACCACCGCCCCACCATTGCGACCAGTCATCACCACCGTCATCACCAGTCATCACCACCGTCATCACCATCAATCACTTGTTCTATTCATGTAATATCTTACCTAGTCACTTGTTATATTGATAAAATATCTTAGCGTAGAAATAAATCTACATTAGTGAGTCCTTACTTGCAAATCTCAAATTGACAAAACCACAAGGATTGTGATACAAAACACATGATTATTAATATACCTCTTTAAACCAAAGCCTTAGACAATGAAGTTAAAGGTATGATAACGAACGTTAGAGGTATGATGAAGTTAGGGATATGATAAAGTTAAAAGTTATGAATATTCATTGAATAGGCTTTGGTTTAAAGAGGTAAAATGATAATCACATCCTTTAAATCACAATCTTTGTGGTTTATGAATTTGAGAATTACAAGTAAAGACTTACGGGTGTAGCTTAATGTCTACACTAAGATATTCTTATTAATAAAACTAGAGAGTGGCTAAGACATTTTTTAAATTTGTGCTATTCAGAAACCATGCTAGATTCATGTAATACCACTTTTTTTCTCATGACACACGCACGATAAGCTCGAAAATCTCACATTCCACTCCTCTTTCCCATTTTTGAGCTCTCCTGTCATCAAGCAAAGCAAAGCATCGTCACTCACTTGGGACCAGGGATGTCACAGCGTCCGGACGTCCTGCAGGGGTCCGGGGACCGTCCGTGACTTAGAAAATCTGGTCGTTTTACTAAGGGTAAATGACCAACGGGGTGCGTTCATTGGTCGAACCACCCCGTCGACCGGTCCCCGACCTCTCCGTCGGCCCGACCGACCGGTCGGCCGGCCAGGGCGACCGGCCGTCGGCCGCGGGTGACCGGCCTTGGGTCCGGCCGTCGGCCCGGGCGACCGGCCGTCGGTCCGGCCGTCGGCCTCGGCGACCGGCCGTCGGTCCGGCCGTCGGCCTTGGCGACCGGCCGTCGGCCACTGCGACCGGCCCTCGCATCCGGCGACCGCCAATGGCCAGATGGCCCTTTTGATCATCCAACGGTTTAGGAGCATTTCAACTTCAAATTGCAACGGTCATATTCGGAGTTGGATGGTATATAAGAGAAGAGACATTGAGTCTCATTTCACTTCCGAATTTTGAACACTTTCCAAGAGCTATGAGCCACATAATTCATTTTATGTGTACATTGCTTGGTAGGTATTGAGTTCGGAAGTGAGGATTTCCGTAAGGAACTCTTGCCATTTTTTTCCCCGTCACGGTCCCACCATTGTTTAAGACTTTGAGGCGTCCTATTTATCAAAATGGGCCCTGCTCCACATGAGCCTTGGTTTAGAGACATCGAGAAGGAAGGCAAAGCGTCTGGGTCCTTCCTACAGTGCTCACTATGTCATGTAATTGTTTCGAAGAAGAAGAGTCGGAATTTGAGTCATTATGGGTACGAGAAAATTCCTGGACATAGGGATTCGAGTTCTGCCCTTTGCCCAAAGCTGCCTAGGGAAATTAGGCAGTTATTTTTAAGATGTGGTGGGGAGTTCCCTCCATATAACGGAGAATTGGAACTATTTCTCGGTGAATGTTCTCTCACTCTATCCACGGACGTTCCAGGTGCTTCAAAACATGACATTCCTGAAACCCCTAGGAGTGACTCTTGTGTAGGGTCCTCGCTAGGCACCTCCATGAATTCAACAAATCTTTTGGTAGGGTCAACCTCTGCTTCTTCCATGCTTATGAGGGGAATAAGGGATACTCGCCCGATATTTGGATCTATGAAGCAAACGAAGCAATCTTCAATTGAAGCTACTTTTGCAGAAGCGGATGGCGGGAGTTGGATAAACTCTGGGCGAATTTTTTTTACGAAGCAAATATACCATTCTCAGTAGCCCGCAATGATGCGTTTAAAGCTGCTGTGATGAAGACTGCGGGATTTCGAAAATCCTATGCTCCACCATCCTACCATGACATTCGGACAAGGTTGTTAGGAGAAGTAAAGACGGAGTTACAAAAGAAACTAGATAGTAGACTCTCTGAGAGCCTTCGGAAGTTTGGAGGAACTTTGACTATGGATGGATGGTCATGTGTGACTAGTCGCCCTTTGGTGAATGCGATGCTCGTGACTCAAGCCGGAGAGCTTTTTCTTGGTGCTGTCGATACTACTGGCCAAGAAAAAACAACGGTGTACATGTCAACTCTCATGTTGAAGTACATAAAACAAGTTGGACCAGAGAACATTGTTCAAGTATGCACAGACAATGCTTCTGTAATGCTCAATGCCTCAAGAATAGTCCTTGAGAAATATCCGCACATTTTCATGCAAGGGTGTGCGACACATGCAATGGACTTGTTGTTGGAGGATTGGGGAAAGGCTGGATGGATGGCGAATACTTTGGTCATGGCGAAGAAAATGGTCAAGTTTATCAAGAGGCGACAAATGCCCCTAGCTGTGTTTCGTAAACACGAGGCGAAATTCAGCCTACTGATGCCCGGGAAAACAAGATTTGCTAGTCAATTCATAATGATAGATCGCTTGTTGGAGGTCAAGGAATCATTGGAGCAAGTTGTTGTCGACCCTATGTTCACATGACCTATGCCTCGAAGAAGACGGTATCGCTAGAGATAAGCTTATATTCTCACGTAAGGTCAAGAAGGTGGTGTTGAGCGATGAGTTTTGGAAGCAATGAAAAAGACTACGGGATATGGTTGCCCCGTGGTGTACGCTCCGAGAGAATTCGACGGCAAGGCTCCTAGTACGGGCAAGGCATGGCATATCATGCGTGATCTTGAGAGACATGTCCATACTTTGCACGCACCGCCCATCTCATTGGAACCACTTGAGGTGGCCACCGCGCAAAAGAGGAGTTTTACCATCGGAAACGGCTCATGACAACGGATTTACATGGCGCGGCCGCACTTTTAAATCCTTATTTACTACACGACCAAGAGTTAGGCGACGATCCCGATCTTACAATCGCTTCAAGCGTGTTTTATAAAAATTATGTCCCGCGGAGGATTACGAGGCGTGGTGAGTGAATTTCTTGCGTTTGAGTAAGGGGTCCACCATTCCATGACATCTTTGGAGCCTAATACTCAAAAACTAGCTCCACATGCATGGTGGGAGTTTGAAGGTGCTTGTGCTAAGCTCCTCTCTCCAATTGCAAAGCGAATACTAGCATGAGACCGTGTCCTCGTCGACTATGAACGCAATCGAGTAGCTACTCTTATGTTCACGACAAGAAACGGAATCGGTTACTACCGGGCGGCGGTGATGACTTGGTCTACATATATTCCAACTCAAACCGCTCGCGAATGATAAGTTGAGTGATGATGGGCGGTGGTATAGAGAGAACTTGGATTTAGAGGAAGACCAAGTACATGAGAATGATGAGGAAGGCATCGAGGACGAATCGTAGTCGATGACAATGATGTTTTTGAATTTGGCGATGAAGATGATGATATGACTTTCTTCCCCGCTTCAAATGATGAAGATGCTCCAAATGTTCATGATGGTAATGGTGATTTTATCGCTCATGGTCTTTCAGCGGATGATCTAGATGATGAGCAGCCGTTAGCCCGGTTAATGACACAAGGCGGCATGGACAAATCAAATAACGTCCTACCTGTTATCGCTACTGGTTTACGGTTGGAAAAGGAGGCGATAGATGCGAAGACCACTGCGTGCAACACAACTGCGGGCACTATGAGCTCTGATCCGGTCGCGGAGAATATTGCATCCGGTAGTAAGGATCAGGTATCTGATCAATTCGCTACTCCCCGCGCTTTATTTCAACCCTCTACTACAAGGGTTACGACAACCTTGGAGAAATCGTCTAAGGGTTTAGTATCCCTTTCAAGAGCCAAATATGGGAGCATCTCTAGTGACTCTGATGTACCGTTGGGCAGGTATTTAAAGAATGCCAATGTTCTTCGTACTGCCACGGGGTTACAAAGACATGCTTGGCACTTCAAGTCGCATAAACGGAAATCGCAACGGTTCCAATTGTTCCGCCTAAAAAACCGAAGATCCCTGTTAATCTCCCGAATTTGATACTTGGCATAAGTATGGGAATATACAATGTCCGGAGAATAAACCCAAGATCAAAGAGGAGGTTCCAAGCGATTATGAATATGATCCTACGGGATCTAGTGGAGTGAAGTGAAGGGAGATAGCGATTATGAGCAATCCTCCGGTGCGATGAGTAGTTGAATTTTGCATCTTTATGTAGTATAGGTTTATAGGACTTATACTTATTATAGAAATTGTAGTTATAGTTTACTGTAGTACTTTATTGTTATACTCCAAATGCATTTGGAGATTCTATTGTCTACATGACTACATTTAATGTTTTGAAAAATATTACATATATTTTTACATACTTGTCGTACGATAGTCTTCACTCTCAAGCATACAAAAGAAATGCACATTAAATCAAAAGATTGTAACCCTTTACTTCAAAAATAAGGCCCCATGGATCAATGGTGGCATTTGCATCATTTTTAAAACAACAACCATACAATCTAAAAAAGCATATATATATATATATATATATATATATATATATATATATATATATATATATATGTATAGTTATATATGTGGAACTTAAGGTCCAACATCCGTTCTAACTTCAAACTGAAGATCCATCCGATTGGCCAATCTGAGCTACACTGCGAGTACGCGGTCTTTGACTTGGACGGGCAATTCGACCGCCCTCTTCATACTCTCGATCCACCGCTGCGATTTTGCCTCTCATACCTGCCTACCAACTATCCTCCCCATCGTCGCCCGATTGCCTCTTCCGCTTTTTGCTCGGATCCACTTGTTTGTTACGTAAGATTTCCATGGCCTTCTCGATCTTTGCAATGACATCCTGTACAACACCTTCAAACTCATCCAATAATAGAAGTTGTGTGTCTTTTGGGTTTAAAAGACATTCTCTCCAAAATGTAATGGCGTCATCGATACGCGTATCAAACTTCTTCACCGCATCCCAATAAGAGACCTCCACATCTTCAAAAGAATTTTCCGGTATCGAAATCCGGTATATTGCGGCCTCCTCCAATTTCGCGAGTACCAGAGCTCTTCCAATTGGAGTATGATCGTACTTCTTGTACTCCTCACCAAAGCCTTGTTGAATCGGTTATTTCGTACACGAACCATCTTCTCCTTTTCGACTTTCTTTGGAGGAAATCGAAAGAAAGCAGTTGTGTTCGACGCTCCAATGCCCTCCGAAATTACGACAAAACAACTCTCGTTGCTCATCACCTTCAATATTCCTCGCCCTGATCTCTATTTCGTAATCTCGTGTCATCCAAAATAACTGATCATGATCCCCACCAAATTGAATGGCTAGTTGGTGTTTTGATTCGGATGTACTCCAGGTGAAGAGCATTTCCCCAATCGAGTAGTTTAGAAATTTCTTGGGTATTGATCCAATGGAAGATTCCATCGGTTGAACTCGTGCCCTGGTGGCATAAGATCTCGAATGCCCATCATCTCGTAGAATCTCGTGCTAAATGGGGAGCGACATCTTTGGACATACCGATTTTGTCATCGCATATCGGCATATGCAAGTAACATGAAAGTTATGGCCACATTGGCCTAACGTGTATGCGCCCTACGGACCAAAATTATGTAGGCACACCGCACATTTGTCTTTAAGTATTGCGGGAGGAGGGTCGCATGTGTTGATTACTATGCGAGCTGACTCTTGTAGGTGCGATGAGAATCTACTATACGGCGCCCATCCTTCCTCTATCTCCATAGTCCAATCAACATCATTGTTTCGTCCCATCTTAGAGTAGTTTGTACGCTCCATCATCTCTTCAATATCCCCCAAAAAGTGACCTCTATGGGGTCATATCGTTTTTTCGATCCGATCTGTTAAGTAACGAACTTCTCCAATGAAGCATCTACAACTTCACGTGATTCCTTTGATGTAGATGCAATCGATTTCAGATCTTCTTTTGCTCTCGAAACCAAGCTCCTCTTATCTTGAAGTCAATGAACCCACCCCAACCATGGTAGTATGCGTAGGTGAAGGTGGATTGCTGCCTCTGTAGAATCTACCGTTTTGAAGGTTTTCCGTAATGCCTCCAATTCAGCGACTGCCTCATCTCTCTCTTTACTTGTAGCCTTCAACTTCATTGAGCATGCTTTTGCTTCCTCCTCCAATTTCGCAACTGTAACATCTCTCTCCTTCTTCACTGCCGCGAACTTCATCGCCCATGCTCGTTGTCGCTCAATCTGTCCATCCTCTACCTCCTTTTGTGATCTTAACTTCAATTCCTCCGGAAGTTCATCATCGTCATCATCGTCTAGTTCGATAATGGTTTTTTCCTTATCTTCTTTACCATCCTCTTCACCAACCTCTTTGAGAGGAGATAAATCCCTGGTATACGTCTTTCTCTTCTCTTCTTCACCATCCTCTTTACCACCCCCATCAATTTGTGAAAGAAAAAGACTATCAGAAGTCCCGATAATGGTCTTCCCCTTATCTTTATTACCATCCTTTTCACCATCCTCTTTACCATCGTCTTTACCACCCGCATCACATTCTGGAACAACATAACTACATGAAGCCCCCCGAGTGTCATCCGTGTTGGAAAGAAGTTTAAATACTTATATCGGTTATCTTCTAAGTCTTCTACCACTTTGCCTTTGGCGCATTGCTTCTTCGTGCTTTGCCACATACTCGCTAGCGAGGACCTTGGCCAAACAACCGCAATTCCTTGTAAAACTCGTCAAGGAGACGTTGCGTAATTTGGTGTTGTTTTTGCAGATTTCTCAATGATTAGCTCATTCTTCGCTCGCTCATTCGGTAGAGGTGGAATCGATCTATGATTGCCACGATAATTCACTGCGGCTTGTATAATGCCAGGCAACATCGTTGCCTAAGCGTGACTCATTGATACTAAACTGGGAGATATAGTAGCAAGTCTTTCGACACCTCTTTGAAGTTGACGCCTACAAAGAACTATTGAACCGCCCGAGGCTTTATGCCTAACCTCCCTGGCAAATCTTCGTCTTTATCTACCTTATTGCACCAATCGGCCATCATTTTGCGGTTTTCAACCACTCCACCAATCTCTTATTGCTCGGTACCGTATGCGAGATAGTCCACGAAATTTTCCACCATACTACTTTCCGTATGAATGACATCTACGGCATCCGAGGTGATCCGGTTTCTCGTGGTTGATTGGCCCCGCCTCCTCTCGATGTTGGTACCGGGATTACACTTGGCCCTGCCTCCTTTGATGTTGGTACCGGGGTTACACGAGGTTCTTCAACTACGTTTGCACCTTCGAGCCTATCAGTTATAGTTGGTTCTACGACTGGGGCATCCGTAGGAACCATATTCCTTCCATCCTCCTGATGTGTCGTGGTTGTTGGAGGAGATTCCTTCTCCGCCGTCTCATGAGTTTTCCTCCTCAAGAAATCACGCAATAAGGCCTTTGTAGAGTTTGATTCTGGATCAAACCTATCAGGGGTATCCTTTTGATTTCTCCCGATTCGAAGAGGATATGCACTACTCGCCGTGAATATGCTCCAGTTCACCTTGCGCTTCAATATGAGCTCAACATACACCATGCTCAAGAGCGTATAGGAAAAATAACCCTTGCTCTTGGGACGAGTTCCAAACAATGCCACCCACACTTCTTCAGCACGATGAAGGAAGTGATCATCCTTGCATGTTTGAGGGTTGCAAGTAAAATTATTGGTATTAACTTTGTGACATTCTCGAGGCCAAAGTTTCCCAATGTGATACATCTTCACATATTTCTTGCACGTTGCCATTCTCCAATATTCCTCCGTTTCATTGGCCCAACCGATCTCAGCTTTGATGGCCTCATTATCCAAGATGTCGTAGTGCAACTCATGTCTCGCTCCTTTTGGTTTCACTCTCTTTGACGGTGTCTCATGTAAAACCAACTCAGTCCCCACCAATCCTGCGTTTGTGTTTTCTGTCGCAGGTGACCTCAAGGTCTGTTCAGAATCAGCTTCCATGTTCGTGTTATCAATATCCGTCGCCATGAAGAGTAGGGAGTATTTAAAATACCCCGAAAATATCCCAAGTATGCAAAAATTCGATGCAGCAGCCGCAAGTATCACGCTGACTTCCCCCCGCCACCACAAATGCAGCACACGAGAAGCTAATGCTTACGGTTGCAGCTCAGTTGAGATGGATGAGTACAAGGAGAAGTGAGGGGAAATGAGGCCCCAAAGCCCTTTTATCCCCCCTCCTTCCCAACCCTAGGGACCGGCCGCACGGACGGTCGCCGCCAATCATCAGCGGCGCGGCCGTCTTGGCCCGGCGGTCCGGCCGACGGTCGTGGCGGTCGATCCGGTCGACCGATCGGGGCCGGCCAATCGTGGCCGGTCATTCGGGCCGGCCGGTCGCTGCCGACCGATGTGGCCGGCCGATCGTGGCCGCTCGATGCCGGCCGACCGATGCCGGTCGACCAACGAGGCCGACCGATGTGGGCGGCCGCTGCGGTTTTTTTTTCAATTTTTTTTCAATTTTTTTTAAATTAAAAAAATAAATAATATATATATATATATATATATATTTTTATATATATATTTAAAATTCAGAGATCTTACATAGCATAGGATCCTTTTTTTTTTCGCAAAGCTTTTTGTTATTTGATTCTCAGTGATTATTACACACTGAAAAAAGGAATCCTAGGTTGATTTCTGAAATGCAATATATTATTTCTCACGGATACATCTTAACCCCTAAAAATCCACAATGTTTCGGGAGCTTGAAATCCCAACACAAACCACTATGTACTAATGGGGGTACGTCCAATATTTTTGGAAATTATTGATAATTTCATCCGTAGGATCTTGAAGTAGACTACCATTGGTAGTACTGTGAATATTTTTAACCGTTGGATCATCACTAGATGTGAGATCGTAACGTTTGAAGTTGACTGTAAATTATTTTTTCCTTCACTGTAAACGCCGAATCGGTGGCCGTGGTCGTTTAGGGGTTAACTATAAATTTTAAGTTCATAACCATTTTGAGTGGACTCTTTAAAGTGTAAATCTTCACAAATTCATAGATGTTTCAAACATAAGGCATTCATTTGGTTTCGAATCAATATCTGTCTTCTCTATTTTCCTTTTGTAATTTAATTGACCATTGGCTTCATGAATCAAACTTTTAACCACATGACCTACAACAGTAACTCTATTCCAATATTGCATGGTTGAGAATGTCAATTGGAGTATCCTAATCTTAATGTAGGACACTTATTTTGGAACTCATCCTAAAGAGTTATTCATACATCCTAAACCATAAACCACAAATTCTATCCACGAGTGATTTTATCCACTAGATACTCTAAATGAAGAAGAGATGCCTATTTAAAATTTTATATTTTCAAAACAATCAATCGAAGAAAGAGTTATATGACTTATATCGGAAATTACTAGAAATTGTGAAGATTATTTTTGTAATCTTTCAACAGTACCCTTGTGAAATAGACAAACATTTTGACTTGGGTCACTTTGGAACTGAAGTAGTAAATTGTTCATGAACATATTTCAAAAAAGAATTTCAAACAAAGACTAAATTTAATCGCCCTTAATGGACTTCAAACGTAAATATTATAGATGTAGGTTGTAAATTTGGAATTTGGATATGCAAATTTTACCACATGCACTTTGCGGTGTAAGGACCACCTAGAAAAAATTTAATAAAAAATTATTACTTTTGACCTCTTCATATAAGTGCCCGAAATAGAAACCTCCACTTTGGTGTCCATGGATCTTTAGGGGTTAAGAAGGAATATTTTAACAAAAATAAATTAAGGTGTACAATCAAAAGCATGGTCTTTAACTAATAATAAGAATTGGCCCCATTGCCTTTGCTTTCCTTATAAACAAAGGCATGAACTCTCAATGCCTTCACAAATGAGAAAATTGACCACACTATATTGATTGTTAAATGTTTACTTCGATTCGAGCCAATTGGGCACAACAACTCAAAAAGTGAGTGTATTGGCGTGGAGATTTGCTCGCCTTAACTCCCCTTGAAGAAAGTCCATTACTATGGATATATTTAAAGCCAAGAGTATCTTTGTCATAAAACATTCTCGCGTGGGACAAAGAGATATTCCCGACATTCTCTTGTCAGAAAATTCCATGTCCATATTTAGACGCCACGTGGATCATAAAGACTATATATAGTACTTTTGAAAATGCAGGTATGCAAGGCGAGGAAGTGATCGAAGTTGTGCAAACGGGGAGTTTGGGGAGAGGCAAGAGGAGGAGGGGGAAGGGGGGACGCGGAAGGAGCGACCGACCGGTCGCCCGGGGGACGTGGTCGGTCCCCACGCTGGTCGGCGGTCGTCGGGCCGGTCGCCGGACGCCGGGACGGTCGCCGGTCGCCGGACGCCGGGCCGGTCGCACGCCCGCCCGATGGCGGCCAACCGAAATGGGGGCCAAAGTACAGTTTTTTTTTTTTTTTTTAATTTTTTTTAAAAAAAATTCCTTAAATATATAACTAAAATAAGATAAAATTGCATAGGATCCTTTTTTTATTTCTCAAAGATTTCTGTTACTCGATTTTCAGTAATTACTACACAATGAAAAAAGAATCCTATGTTGATTTCTGAAATGCTCAGTATTCTTTTTTCACGGATACATTTGAACTTTAAATTTTAAGTTCATAACCATTTCGAGTGAACTCCATAAAAGTATAGATCTTCACGAATTCAAAGATGTTTCGTACAAACACTACTTCAGTACTCATACGTTATGATCTATGAGGCTCTATGAATTAAACTCTGAGCCACATGACCTACAATAGTAACTCTATTCCAATATTGGTTTAAAATAGGCTATGAGATTGAAGACTCTAGAATCATAATTCGTATGTTGATGTTTAATATAGTACCTATATATTCTTTGCAATAAATTTGTGATTTATTCCATGTCAATAACATCTTCAATCAAAAATGATAAATACAAAATAGATTATTTTGCACACATTAACTATGCGATGTAGAGAAGTGCAACTTGTATCCATGTAAAATATAATTGAGAACTACACCATACATACAGTAATCCATTATTTTACATCCACACACAATTGTGTTTGCAAAGCTTTGCAACACAAAAACTAGGATTAAAATGAAATCCACCCCAAATCCTCAAGACCATAAACCCTAAACCCTAAACCCTATACCCTAAACCCTATACCCTAGAGGCCTACATAGTAATTCATACATCTTTAACCAAGAACTTGAAGTTTATCCACAAGAGAATGTATCCATTACATACAGTAAATGAAGAAGTGATGGCTCTTCAAAATATTCTATTCCCAAATCAATCAATCTTAGTATACGAATAATCAATTTGATATAACATCTAATCCTAGTACTAATGTACTATACTTGTACAATATCAAATATGCTTAAAAATTTAGAAGTTGATGCCATTATTGCCATATGTTAAACACTTAGAGGGTGGGATATTTTTTTAAATTTATTTGTCTCCCTATTTATTTCTCTTATTTTATGATTGCAAAAATAGTAACAATGAAAACTTATTTCAATTACCTTGGTAAGAGGGAAATAAGTAACTATTCAAATCCATACAATAAGAATAATGCTACAATTAATCATATGTACTAGATTATATATATTCTCCTAGGTTAGTTGAAGGTTGTCAAACAAAAAATAGCGAATAATAGAATTAATTGTTTATGCACCATATTTTTTATAATAAGTATTACTAATTAGAATACACAACGACGGAGTAATTTCCAAATACCCATCAATTAATATAGACCATACAATGTGGAAATGTTAAGGCCCAAATAGAAAGTCTAAATATTGACAAACTCAGTAAGACCAAAGTTATGAAAAGTAAATGCTCACACATGATCACCTACATTTCATATATACTTGGATCTCTCCAATGTGAGACATCAATATATTCTCACCAAAGACTAGGTAAAATTTTTGGAATGTAATTAGAGGGGATTTGGCCACCTCGGGGTACATGATGGGGCAAGTCATGAATGGGGGCCAAGACATGGCAAAATCTCCTAGTGAGAATGGATAAATTTTGACAAAAGTTGGGAGATAGAAGAAATGAATGTGAATCGGGGGACGGAGCTTGCAATACTAGCACTCACCACTATGAACTATGATGAAACCACCTAAAGGCGCGAGGCAAAGATTCTTGACTTTATAAAGATCTCACCTCCCTTGCATTTACATTATGCGTACATATTTAGGGTGCCCGCCTTTAGGCTTCTCCTTAAAAAATTTGTATTTCTTTATGTGTGTGCTTTAAAAAGCACATAAATAGGGTTAGCTTGTCTTTTTCTATTTCCTATCCGTGAAAAATAGTAACCCACTCCTTTCTCACACCAAGTATATAGATTCCCTCAATTTTCCTTAAGTGCATACGAGAATAGGTGGTTTCACTACAAAGGGCTATGTCCAATATTTTTGGATATACTTTATAATTTCAACCATAGGATCTTGAGTAAAGTACCATATGTAGTAGTGTGAAATCTTCAACCGTTGGATCATCACTAGATGCGAGATCATTACATTTGAAATTGAATATGAAACATTTTTTGGCCGTGACGATAAAAGACGAAATGGTGGCCATGATTGTTAAGGTGTTAGGGAAGAATAATTCCAAAAAACAAAAAATAAAAAATAAATTTGTACAAAAAAAAAAACATGGACTTTAGTTAATAATAAGAATTGGCCCCATGGCCTTGGCTCTCCTTCTAGACATGGGCTTCAACTCCAAAGGACTTCACGACTCGGAAAATTGGCCCCACTAAATTGGTTGTTAAATGTATTGTTCAATTAAAGCTAATTGGGCAACATAACTCAAAAAGTGCGTGAATTGGCTTGGAGATTTGTTGGCCTTCCCTCCTCTTGCAAAGAGTCCCTTATTATAGGTTTATTTAAAGCCGATAGTATCTTTGTCATAAAACATTCCCGTTTATGACGAAAAGACATTCCCGACCAGCGCTTTTTTTTTTGGCGACAAACTGACAGAATCCCTTTGCTGTCAAACATGGGTTGTGTCACATTTTGGAAGGAAGATATGTTACTGGCCAAGAGGGAATCTGGCGAACGAAAAAAAAAGCCCTGTTCCCGACATTCCCTTGTCAGAACATTCTCTGTCCTTATTTAGACGCCACGTAAACCAAAGAGGCTAAATATAGAACTTTTGAAAATGCAGGTATGCAAGGCGAGGAAGTGTTCGAAGTTGTGCAAACGGGGAGTTTTGGGGTGAGGCAAGAGGAGGAGGGGGAAGGGGAGACGCGGAAGGAGCGACCGACCGGTCGCCCGGGGGACGGGGTCGGTCGCCGGCCCGGTCGTCGGTCGCCGGCCCGGTCGTCGGTCGCCGGCCCGGTCATCGGTCGCCGGCCCGGTCGTCGGTCTCCGGCCCGGTCACCGTCGCTGGCGGTCGGGCAGACCGTCGCCGGTCGGCGATCGATCGGCGGATCGGCGGCCCCGATCGACCGTCGGCCGTCACGCGCCATCGAACGGCCCCGATCGACCGATTGACGCGGCGACCCGATCGGTCGTGCCGCCGTCGCCCCGCCGCCGGATCGCCGATTTGTTTGTTGCCGGCGGGATCGGACGGCCAATGCACGGTGGCCAATGGCGTCCGATCCCGGTCGGCATAAATAGAAGGGGAGGGGCTCATTGTCCTCACTCAGTGAACGAGCGTGTGCGTTGCGGCTTTTTTAAAGTCGCATCGATTGCGTTTACTCGAGTCCGCGTGGGTCACCCACGCCCACACTGTGCATACTTGTCGCTGCTGGAAATGGCGCCGAAGTTTTCACGTTCGAGGGGCGAGGCCAAGTCTCCACGACCAAAGGGCGACCCTCCAAAAATGGATTGGGAAGCATGGAGTGACCCAAACTGTGTTGCAGAGCCGGGTTGGCGAGAGGAGAGGGCGGACATTTGGAATTGCACCATGTGCAAGAAGTACTTGAAGATGTACCACATCATGAAGTTATGGCCGCGGCACGAAGCAGAGAAATATGGTCCTCGTCGTGAAGGCCCAGTGAAGAGTTGCAAGAGCGACCATTTTGCGCACAGATATCACGAAGTCACAATTGCAGTTGGAATCAAGAACACAAGGCCAGAATTGATGTTGTATTCTACCATGGCCATGGTGTGGTGAAATAGTCCGCACAAGGACATTGACCGGACCACTGTGATAGGTTTGAACGTGCATTTATTAGATCGCAGCAACCGATTCATTCCCACAAATTGGATGGGACCAAGCGATTGTTATACTACGTATTCAGAACGTTCAGTTGATATGGATGCCCAACTTCAACAACATGGAACTCCAAGGGCATATGGGGGCACTCAAAGAAGACTCAAACCATGACGATCGTCAAGCACCAAGTATCCTTTGGCACGGGAAGTGAGGGGTATTACCATGGAAACCACCAATTGAGACTCGGTGAGTTATATGCCTCCTCATCAAGAAACACGACGGAGCCGAACGCGAGTACGGTAGAGGTGGATCTAGTTCGAACTACCCATCTCCAATGTATACAGGAGGTACACATGGTTTAGGAGGTGAGCAAGGTAGCGGATCCAATGCTCAATGCAACTCAAGCCCAACTCATCCTATAAACCCATACAATCGTGGGAACCAATACGGTACAACATTCGGAAGTCCCAGTCATCGTAGGCCATCACACCGAAGGAAACATACGAGTATGGAGGTCAATATGATAGAAGATCGACATTGTTGGCTACACAAATTATGGATATGGTCGAGAATGCATACGGAAGTAACGACCGCCAAAGACCTTATCTATCTCCGGAGGACGAAGAGGCGAGGTACCAACAAGATCCGCAACAAGCCACACTTCTAAGTCGGCGGGAATACATTGAATGTACTCGAAGCCGAAAGAAACTTTAGGCAAACGTACTTGTTTGGAGAATCTTCTCGAGGACCACCTTCTTACGGCTACTGCGCCAAGTCGTAAAGACGATGATGAAGAATCGGATTAAGAATGACAAATCATCATACATAGTGTCATTGTAGTGAAGGTTATGTAGTTTTTGGCAGCGGATAATGTCTACACCATTCTCGCCTTGCTAGGGGCCAATTTTGAGGATACAGAAATCCATATTTTGTTTATGAATGGATTATCCAATATCGGACTATATCGTTGTATATTAATATACTATGTAATTTGTTATTTCAAGGATTTTATGGCGATGTCTTTGTATTTTATACTATAAGTTCACTTGGTGGTAATAATTTCTTCTGTTTGGCTTTAAGCCTTTTTTCACAGTCTCACACTCTCACCTAACATATAATGTGTTCATCAATTCATTCAAAAAAAAGTATATGTAAGAAAAGTCATATTATGCTTGAGCTGACTTCGGACAAACCATTAATATCGCAACTACGCAAGGTTGATGTAATGAAGAAGTTCCACAATTCATTATACATTCTCAAATATTGTTCATGAAGATTTGGAGATATTTCTATTGAAGGTAAGAAGTAATAAAATAAAATAACAAACAATGGAGAAGAAGTCATTCATTAGAATCAATGCAAGGTATATATAAACAAGAATGTACTTGAAGCCGATACATATAGAAGGCATGTAATACATTTTACTACAAAAAATTTGCCTACATCTACATCAGAACTTCAATGAAGAATCTAAAAATCTAATAAAGCCGCAAGAACTAAAAGAAATGCGCATAACTAATTTGCTAATAATACTTGGTGCGATAATGATCATTTGGCACCGGCCAATGGAATGATTCCATGAAGCGGTTGACAACGTGGGTCAACGTATACTTTGCATCAGCCACCATCTCCAAGTATTGGTCAAAAGCATTTGCCAAGTCTTGATTGCACCACCGGTCAGGCCCCGTTGTACTTTGGCAATTCTCGTAGGCCTTCGACATGCTCTTCTTGAGGATGCGTTGTGCTATTTGTGCCGTAGCAAACTCCGCCGAAGCGCAATCAAGAAGGGGAATAATGTGAATGTCATCACTCCGTTTGTACAAGTACGCCACCCGAGGATCTACCCAATATCGTGCTTATAGAGTATCAATTCGCTCTTGGGGTTTTGTGAACGTATACAAGGACCTCATTTTATCATCCATGCTCGTACTTAGCCCCCAATCACATACTCCAATATACACCCGTGATTCATCTTGAGGGAAGTGAAGAAGTATGTTGTCTGGAGACACATCGTTGTGGAGGTAGTTCAACCAGTGGACTTCACACATGATATGCACTAAAGCCCAAGCAAGCTCTGTTCGTTTTTTGCGGAACCGGACCAACTGCCAAGCTCGAATAAGCTCATCATCAGAATGAGGTGAGAGTCCGATCTCTCCATGAACATCATCTCCATATCTTGCATCAAGGGCCAACATCGATCGAATCGTGCCGCCATTCCACCAATACGTATAGCCTTGGAATTTATTTGCATGAATGGCTATAAAACGAATAACACCTGGATGTTGTATCTTCACAACAAGCGCCTCATTCTGATGCTCCACCTTGGCCAAGTCTGGTCGTGTCACAGCATGGATGGGAGTCTTTGCAGCAAATTCCCAAAACTCTTCAATACCCACAACCTCTCTTATGTGAACTTTGGAAATTGTGCCGTATCCTCCCCTTAGAGTCCTCTTCTCAAGCTCGATGATACGGGCCGTCATAGGAATTACTACCAAATTATTCGTGACGAACCAGCTCCATTAACCTTCCTTGTTCGTGCGCCACCATCCTATGGAACCAACCCGGTTTGCATTATTGGAATACGGCCTCATCGCTTCTTGAAAAGCCTCCGCCCTCAATACCACATCCCTGAACTCCTCATCACCCGCTCGAGTGGTTCTCTCATACCTCTTCAATATGTCGACAGCATTCCACAGAGCATCAATTAATCTATCCTCCATCCAGTCCGTAAAACCACGCTTATCGGTCTCCGTTCTCCACACCGGATCTTGGAGCGCTTCCATCATGAGGTCCATCATGTCGTCCTTGAATTTGGCCACAGCTTCCTCTTTGTATCTCACGTATTTGCTAAACAAACGTGTAAGACTGTTAGCCTCATAAAATCGCACCATTACATTCTCCCGAAGAAAGTTCTTGCACTTATTGGATGGGTGCTCCCACTTCTCCAAATGTCTATGAACCCTTGGTCTCCGGCCTCGATTCCCCCCACTACCCCCAGCCCCATGTTTGGGCATCTTTGTGAAAAAAAAAGCAAAATCTTCCCCCTTACAAACGAAAAGACTTCTTTCCTCCGCAGGATAAGGAGCCAGTGGATGAAAATTAAAAAAATTTCCAACCTACAGCTACTCCGCACCCTGATAACGAAGGAAAGAAGTGAGGAGAGTGGAGGCCGGTCGGCCTTATATAGGCTGCGGTCGCATGGCCGACCGGCGACCTAAATCGGACGGCCGATGGCCGACCGCCCGACCGATCCGACGCCGGCGATCAACAGCGGCCGCGCCGACCGACCGTCGGACGGCCGGCGCCGACCGCCCGACCGATCGCCCGGCCGACCCGACCGACACGGCGGCCGACCCGACCGATCGCCGACCGACCGACGACGGCCGCCGACCCGGCCGATCGCGGCCGATCGGACGGCCGACGGAGACCGCGACCAATCGGTCGGCCGACGCCGACCGCGACCGATCGGACGGCCGATGCCGACCGGGGCCCATCCGACGGCCGACCGAACCCGCGACCGATCGGACGGCCGGCGGCCGATCAAGCGACCGATCCGTCGGCTGCGACCGATCCGACGGCGTCGACCGGTCGGTCGGCAAGGCCAATCGGACGGTCGTGGGCCGCCCGATTCAATCCAACGGTAATCACCTACGCTCACAACACTATTTGAACGGCTACGATGCGATTTTCAATACGATCTGACGGTTAAAAAATTTACTACATGCATAGTAATTCCGATTTACCCCCCGGACGGACGGACGTCCGTCCGACCAAAAAAACCCAAAAGACGTCCGGATTGACATCCCTGCTTGGGACCATACCCCATTCCTCAGGAAAAGCAACCTATCTCTTCGGGTTAAGCGTTCTCCAAGGTTCGCACTCAAGACTCTCTGATCCATTACGCGTTCTTTCTTGAGCTCGGTGATAGATCGTATCAATTTGGGCCTCATTTGAATTGGACGACAATACTTGTGCATGTTGTCTGATGATGGTTCTTTCTTTCAGAGCATGTAACCAGCTCAAAATCATGAAAATCTGCATCCGAAGTCAACATCCAAGTACTCGTTACAAGCTTTCTAAATAAATCGAAATGATTCGAATAGCACCGTTTTAGCCGAGTGAGGGCTGATATACAAGGCGATTCTGGCAGATCTCGAATCATTAACACTCCGTCTAGGGATGCATGAACATTCAAGGAAAAATGTTGAAAGGGTGCACATACTCGGCCATGATACTTAGTAAGCTGCAGAGCAAACTGAAGCTCTCCCATGTCGTTGAGACACAATGGAAATCTGGTTGAGGAGTCCGGAAACACATTCTTTGTTCGACGGTGATCAGAATATCCACACCTGCGGCTACTTGCCTCAGTCTTCAGTGCTCCTCACTATTCGCTTTCAGAAGAACTCGTCCAGATCCGGTGCCAAGTTCATCGCTCGAAACCGCAGTCTCGGTACATCACAACGACATTTCTGGCTCCATCCTGCCGAAGCCAGCTCCACAGCGGATTATTGAATTCATGGCACAGCCTTGAATAAGGCTAATACAAATAAGGTTAGTAACATTCTTATGTTACAGCTCTGACTTGTAAATAAGTTCTGAGAGGTAGGACAGAGCAGAGATTGGACTCTTGATAAGTGTTAAATAGAACTTTTAACCCCTATAATTCCAAGCGTTTCCTCGACCTCCAAATCCAAAAACTAACATTTTTGACCTCAGTTGGGAAATGGGGAAATGGAGAAACTTTTTTTTACTGTTTTTAGACTTAAGAACCGTAAGATCTTGCATGTATCTAACCTGTATACCTAGTAAATTTTAGGCAAGAATATCAATTTTAGCCAAGGCTTCAAAATGAGCTGCCCGAAATTTCAAAAAAATGTTTTGGGTTTCGTGGATTTTTCTGAAGGGGTTAATAATTGCTAATGCTAGTTTGTATACCTTCAATTCTGTATTATTCCATTATGTTGGTTTGATAACCAACATTTTGTTGCAATAGAACTTGAACTCTTGGTTTCAGAAACAATTCCTGAGTCTGATTTCGAATACAGAGAGATACCAGTTTTGTTGATGAGAATGTCAAGGACGCCTTTGATCTTGTTATCACTCATCAACCAAAAATCCATTCGAGATGATAATCATTGATTTCTTTTTTGAGTGATGTATGTGATAAAGTTAAGAGGTAAGGAATCTTAATCATTTTTGTAATTTTTTTTAATAAAGATGTAAATTGAGATTTTGTATCATGGTCTTTGTGATTTGTTCTTTATGTAAATTGTAAGTATGGCAGTGGTCTTGAAATGGACTCACTTTTTGGGCATTTGCTCGAAAGAGTTTCTTGATGACTTACAACATTGTAAGTAAGGTAGGAGGTCTTAAAATCGACCCAATTTTAAACCTCTAGCTTACTTTTAATGTTGAATTACAAAATTTGTCTAGATGTAAGTAAGGTAGGTTTCAAAATGAACCCACTTCTAGACCTGGAGCTTAATTTTTATGCTAAGATAGATACTTGGTCTATTTCATAAAAAAAATTAAAAATCATGAAGAGATATTTTTGTTTTTTCTATCGTTCTTTGTTACTAAAGTATAGTTTTTCAATCTTTACAGTTGAAATATGACGACGGTCCCAAAATTTATCCATTTTATAAACAATGTGCATAAGAACTTGCAAAATTTATCTATATGGAGGAGGGCCTTTCAAGAGGGGGACTCGTTTTTAAGAGTTCACTACCTTAGTGGCTTAGTCTATGTTACCTAAAATATAAGGTATACCAATACCAACTTGTTATCTATTAATGAATGTGGAGTTATTGACTTAGGGAAAGAGTGAAGTTTTTGTGCCATCAAGAATTATGGAGAATTGGTGAAGGACTAAAGTTCATTTTTTATCAGTGAAGGAGCTTTCTTCAAGGTAAAGTACTAATGTTGTGAATCACCTAAACTTCTTTCATTACAATGTACTGGCTAATAAATATAAGAATGATGTATCACGACAAGGGTATCATAGGCTTGTGTGACTAATAACATTTATTTAATTTAGAGCTTAGTAAGAGTGATAGGCTTGAATGTGTTCCCAATAGCATAAATGTAATTACATAGGCATCAATAAGCCTGTGTAATTGATAAACTTGAGTAAATAATAGCATTGATGTAATTAACAGTGAAGTGACTCATCAACAATTTAAGGCCCATGCCCAATGATATAAAAGGATCAGTGTCAAACAAAGAAAGTGGTTAGCCTTGTTATGAGTGATAGCAACAATATAAGAGGCTACGTGAACGCAATAACATTTAGGCCTTATATCAATACATTAAGCTGCATATCCGAAGGATACTTACGTTAACAAGATATCTACAATAGGTTAGCGTAAAAATTAAGCCACAGGTTCCAATTGTACTTATATTAACAAAATATCTAGGTTAGACTAAAAATAAAGCCACAAGTCTCAAGTGTACTTAAAAGTTAAAATCAATAATATATCTATCTTAGCGTATAAATTAAGTCACAGGTCCAAAAGTGGGTCTATTACAAGACCTCCTACCTTAGAATGTTGTAAAGTTTTAAAAAGTCTCAAATAACAAATTATAGAGACTATAAATGTATTACTAGCAAACTACAAAAGTGGGTCCATTTCACAACCAACTACCATCCTTACAATGTTGTCAATCTTTAAGAAGCTCATATGAATTAATGCCCGAAATGTGAGTCCATTTCAAAACCTCACGCTCCTCAAATAAAAAAATCAACATTATTAGTTCTCCAAAATAGTATGTTTCCTAATTGTACTAAGCAAACCTTGCTCTATCTATGTTTGGAGGCTTGGTGTGAGCAGAACTTGAACCAAAATAAGGAACTTCAATAAATTGGATATAATCCTTAATTCACCAAACTTATAGGTACAAAAAGGGGAAATACAAATAGAAAAATAAAAAAATAATAATAACGATAATAATAGAAATCAGAAATTTGCTTCTTTAAGTCTAGAAGAGCTTCATGAAAATTGGAATCGACCATATAGATGGTTAATTAGGGTTACGAAGAATTACATAAAGCTTCATTTTTGTAATTATATTCAAAAGGTCAACAATCTTAAGACAATCGACCATTAATGAGGTGAGTGAATGGTGTTCCGTTTGATTTAACCCTTTCATGACCACTCCTGTTTTGGAAGTCGAGGTTATTTTGAGGTGTCAGGATATATTTTGGAGTGCATCGAACAAATGAAGGGTCAAAATTAAGATCCGACCGTATAAATGTGTAGTAAACTTCAAATACATGCTAGTGGCCAAACATGGGTCAGATCTACCGTATGAACTAGAGTATTATGATGTTCCGAGTCAAGTGTAGTATATAGCGTATACATGACCTCAAAGCTGTTTACTAGAATTAAAGACGAGAATATCTAGATTTGGGCAAAATACATGTGGTCAATATTGTAGAGAGTTTGAAGATCTATTCAACAACACCATGAGTGTTGCATTTTGAGCATTTATGAAACTGAAATTGTGAAAAGAGACCAAGAATCCAGTTCCTTGTATACGGTAGCGTACGAGAAATACATGGGATATCATAGCAAATATGGGCAGATTGAAAAATCAGACATGGTCACATTCATCAGACGCCGAGCCTTCACGTAGAATCAGTGTGCAAACAACATGTGGTTGATTCTTTTTGGGGAGGATTTCAGGTTGTATAAACGTATACACTTTGATAGACGGTGTTGGGTTGCCAAAAGAAATCAACTCTTCTTTTGTCAACGGAGCCAATTGAGTAGTACCTCCCATGTTCCCATGTTCCCAAGGGACCCTTAGAATTGGTGTCATGTGTCCTCGACAGCCGTATTTCCTTAATCTATCTCACTTCTTTCCAGACCAGCTACCCCGGGGGGGGCATAGTGCGTCAACTTAGAAAGTACCTGAGTTCAAAGATATGGGGGTTTTAATTCTTTCGAGGTAAATTTTTTTTTTTTTTTTATTGTAAGATAACATGAATTAATTGGAAGTTTACATCTTAGAAGAAAATAATGGTAGCGTAAAATACCTCCACTTTGTTTTTTTTTAGAAATAATATATGGCAGGCAAAAAAAATTAAGAGAATGAAAATATTAATGGATCAACGTTGATGATCTTGAGATCCTGTGATGGATGAAAAGAGTGAAGAATCTGTCCAAAACTCTTGGATGAGATCCAGATGGCGGGGGTATTGATGATTGGGGTTTACTGTTGAGCTTCTTCATTTTCTCGAATCTTTCCTCTTCTTTCCCGCTGTTTAGATTTTGGAGCTCGGTTAGGGTTTGCTTCGAAGTCTGTAGAGTAATTTTTGGAACTCTCTGCGTTGCGGCAGTGCTTGTGCGCGTGTTGCCAGGGTGGAGAGACACGGTTGTGGTTGCAATTTAGCGATTCATTTGAGTGTGATTGCGAGCTTTGGGTCGGATTTGCGGTGTTGGGTTTCACGATTAAAGAAGACATTGTTGGTAAGTTTTTGCGACCAAAGGGTTTCATTGTTGCTGGTGCTTTTAGTTCATTGTTGTGCGTGTGCGTGGTTTGGCTGCACATGCGTGATTCTCGATTTTGCGACCAAAGGGTTTCATCATTCTTTGGTGCTTTTGTTCATTCATTGTTGTGTGTGTGCGTGGTTTGGCTGTGCATGATTCTTAGTTTTTGCGACCAAAGGGTTTCATTGTTGGGTATAGTCTTTGCTCATTGGATGTGTAGGAAGTCATTGATCAATTCTCACAGCACGTTTCCTTTCGCGAGGTTCCTGCAAAACTAGAGAGGTAAGTTTGCTATTTAAATGGAATCCATTTACACAATCAAGCGACGGTACAGTAGAATACTCTATCTGTAAGATAGTTCACAATCATGCATGTTGAATGAGAGGATATAGCGATTGGACTAATACCTTTACAGTCCGATCACTTCCAAGTGTGCATGAACTCTTTTATGCCAGACCCCATATTCTCCCTGAAAAAGCCTTCCTCGGTCACGGTCCACAAGCAATGCCTACTAGTGCTTTTGTTCATTGTTGTGCGTGTGCGTGGTTTCTTAATGGTGTTTCTCAATGTTGGGTTCTGAGTTGAATTGAGTTTCGGGTTGAATTGGGTTTCTAAATGTACAAGCTTGTGTTCGTGTGTTAGGGTTGAAGAGTTCCTCTTTGGTTTATTGTTTCGCATGGCGTTAAGGATCAAGATTTACGCTCTTGACTACGAAGACGCGGAACCAAGGTTTATTGGGCCTGTTCGGGCTGAAGATGGTGCGTCTTACAGCAGTCTTCGGGAGAGGTTGGAGTCCGTGGGGATTCTGCCGTGGAAGTTCCAATTCTGGGATATTGAATACAGTTGCCGTATCAACGTGAAGTTGGAGAGTTTGAACAGTATTGCAGCAGTTGTTCATGTTATCCCAGCTGAAGGTGAAGGCGGTGCAGGTTTCAAGCGCCAACGCATCGACAATGACGACATTGAGAGTGTAGGGGGGCTGCCTTCGAACAGTGTGGAGTTGGAGGGGATGACTGAACCAGTCGAGGGATTTGTTGGCGTTATTCCTGCATCGACGTCTAGGGTTACTGGATCGAGCAAGAGAGGCACCGCGCCGTTGTGCCGGAGATTTGGTTGCAATCCACCTTAATTTCTGCGGAGATAATGGACAAGTACATCTTGGAGGAGGAGAACCCGAGATGGAAGTTGAAGGAATTTCATTTGGAAGACCACGATTGGAAGCTAAAATCTTTTGATCACAATGGCGTGGGGGTCGTGAAGATCTACTGCCTCGAATGTAACAAACATCACGGAGGAATTAGTGGGGATCACACAAGTCATGCTATCCAGAATCTCTTCAACAATTTCAAGGGCAGCCATCTAGGGAGCACGGCACATGATAGGAATTGGTGCAAGAGACACAATGTTCCATTCAAACACCATCCTCGATCAGAAGCGGGTAGACTTGGAAAAGGAGTGATTATGACTCTTGAAGATCATGCGAAGGCGATAGCGAGATGGCGTCGAGATAGTGAAGAAAGTGAATGCTTTGGGGGATGGATCAGCCCCTGTTTCGAAGTGGTGGGGAATCCGTTGGCGACTCAGGTGAAGTGTTTTTGGACGAAGGTGAAGTGCGTAAGCTGCAACCAGTTCTTGCAATTGTGTCCGCCGAAGAGAAATCTTGAACATACGTTGACTGCCCATGCTGCCGGTTCAAAGCACAAGGAGCTGCTTGAGAAAGCCCAAAGAAAGACACTAGGAGTGCCACTGTCCACAGGGAAGCGAGGGAGACCGAGTCGCACTGCTGGATTTTCAGGGAGCCGGAGTCAAACCAGTCTACATTCCTGGTTCCCTCACAGCGGTGAAGGATCTCAGGTAGGTGACTTTACTTCATGGGATAGAGGGGCTGGGCTTAGATACATTTGCTGGGGATTTAGAGGTCCATCGTGTTCGTATGGAGGTAAGCCCTACAATATCCGTGCACTTATCAATGACACTCACCCAGGAAAGAATTGGTTTGCTGAACCTTGATTGCGTGGTGATGTAATGCTGGAAGGGGGTTTGTTGAGTATTGAGGGTACTTTTAGGCATAGAAATTGTTTGCGGATCTCTGCTTCTGATGATGGATTTGAGAATCTAACATGTACGAAGTGTGCGTCTATTCCCTCAGAGGATGACTTTAGGATGCGGGTACTTCGTGAGGATCGAGCAGTTGAGAAGAGGGGCACGAGATCGACAGGGTCAGGTCGCCGAGTAGGGTACCTTCACCTGCTAGAGGTGAATTCGCATAGTCGTCAGCTGTCGAAGAAATTCAGGAGAGAGAGGTCTCTGCATTGGGCAGCAAAAGCTCGGATAGTGCAGCTTAAAGTAAAGAGGCCGACGTTGAAAGAGTCGGCAAAATTAGCATCTGATGAACACGATCTAATGAAATTTTGCAGTAACATTCTTGTTGCTCACCGGTCTGGGGTCTTCGGAGGTAAGCCAGCGTTATGGGACTTCATGAAGGACTCTGCAGCGAATCTTAATCGAAAGAATTCTGCTCACCGATTTAGTGATAACAGTAAGGCTTTTGCACAGGCCATGAAGATGTACGGAGGGAAACGAATGTGTGACTTATTTGCGCTGAATTATGCTGGACCTGGATACAGCACAGTGAAACGAGATTGTAGAAAAGGGGTTCAGTTTGTCCCCGGTGAGCACTCTCAGATTTTTAAGGCCGTTGCTCAGATTTATGCAGATGCGAAGAGAGTCCACGGGATTACAGGGCCAGTCCCTGTGATTCTAGCGGAAGATGAAACAAAAGTGAAATCCAGAGTCGCGTATGAGCAGAAGTGGGACTCTCTGGCCGGATTCTGCGGGCCCAAGGAGAATCATGTGTGTGTTTCTGACTATAAGCTACTTGTCGGATCTGGAGACGAAGGCTATAGCCGAGTAGTCGAAGGGTTCCGTTCTAACAAAGTTGGCGGTTTTGCCAGGGTGGTAGTGGTTAATCCTCTACACAACAAATTGCCCCGTCTAGTCCTCGTCGTTTCGTGTACGTGCAATTGTTTCAATGCAGCGTGGGTGCGGGCCCAGTGGTCTACAATTGAGCGGCTATGGGAGAAAGATTGCAAAGGGGAAGTTGGCCCCATCGTTGGAGATGCAAGCGACGGAGACTGTCGCAGGCGGCAGTTGATGTTGGCAGATTACAAGGAGACCGGGGGAGCGAGACTGAAACTGGACTGGGAGGGATGGCTATTCTCTGCTGGCGTCGACAATAATGGAGATGCATTGGTCTGCATGAGCAGGATTACATCTACAACGGCAAAAAACTCATAAACCCGATTGATCAAGGAGGGCGAACACTGATGTTTGGTGGTGATGTTTGTATGCTGGAGCATGTCGGAGCGATTTACAATAAGTTTACTCAAGATGAGCATGGGTCGCGACAAGGTGACATTGACCGCACCGATCGCTTGAATCGGCGCGTCGCTCAAAGACTTTGCCGAAAAAAAGTGGCCAATTTGTTTGGCGAAGGTGCGGCCGGCACGCGTGATGTGCAACGAGAGCGGACTATTGGTACAGTACTACCTCTCTGTTGTGGGAGATTACATAGATATTTTTGCATCCCCGTCATTGGATCTCCGTTCTAGATTAGTATTAGCATCGAAAGTCTCTTTCTTCTTTAGATTATAGAAGTTGTGGTTTAAATACGGAGATCATTCAAGATACTTGGCAATACAACTTCTTTCTGTGAAGGAGAACTTCATTAGTCGTGATCATTTATTGATGTGCAATTGTCCCGTAATTTTGTAGTGTTACTAATCTGTCATTTTCGTGATAAATACTCTCACCTCCTCTGTGCCGTTGCATCTTACAGCGGCGATTCATGTGAGATCTTTTTTGAGAAGATAGGGAATGGTTGGCTTAGAACGTGCGTATGATTTTCACGAGCTTGTAAATACAACTAATACAGTAAACAGATTAGCAGCGGTTGAGTATGGGGCTAATGGTCTGAAATTTAATAGGGTCCATAACAAAATGACGAACGTCTGGGCTGATTTGCATCCGTTGGCACCAGAGGAGTCTCCATGCGACTTGGGGAACTATTCCCTCATTTCTACTAATGATGATGTCATTGCAGCACTTAAAGAAGGGTTGAAAGAGGCTCAACGTCTTCTCAGGGCTCTCAATATGGGTCCTCGTCCTGGTGCAAATGCTCAAAGTTCAAGGTGGTTTCAGCAATCCTTGGACCTGTGAGTTGGCAGACCCGAAGCACTTTGCTTTTGTGCCGAACAAGAAACCAGTTGAAGGTGAGGATGGCGACTCGGAGGTAATGCGTGAGATAACAACCCTGCCCGACCGTGAAGAAGTGGAATCTGACGAGGAAGGCGATAAGGAAATAGCGCCGGAGAATGATCAAGACGATGAGCAAGACGGATTGCCCTGTACTGTTGAGCAGGAGACCCGAGATGTGATCACTGAGCTCCTAAACGAGTCTGAGGAGCAGATCAGAACACCTGCAGTGAGTGTGAAGATACTGCCTATGTCATGTACGCTGGCAAAACCATCTACAAATCCACTTTAGTGTCTCAGTTGAATGCGAACCCATTCCTTTCGAAGGACCGATTGACACGAGTGAAGAATTCAATATTTTTCAACAACGCTGACGACTACCTAAGTGCCGCCTCATCGAATTCGAAGATGCTGATAGGGTGTGGTAGCGACTGTGGCATCTACTTCTTAGGTGCAGGATTACCACAACGTTCCTCCACTGTGACCACTGCTCAGAAACGAACCAGGGGAAAACAGTCGCGAGGTGTTGCAGCAGTCAGAGTATCCCAAGCGGTGGAGGAGGGATCCTGGTGGATAGGCCGGGTGCAAAGGATCAGAAGACGCAAAGGACGAGGTTATGGTATTCTCAAACATCCAATTGACTTGATGAATCTGCTATCGTCAACCGGGAAGAAAGGAGCTTCGGAGTCTGGCATCCAGATTTACTTGAACTATTATTCGAGGGGCCCAGGTCGGCTCAAATTCAGGTATGATGTTAGTGACTCTAATTGGGTGGACGTTGAGTCCATTATATCAAGTGTAGCGTTGACGTATAATTCTGCTACGAAAATGTACAGCCTGGATTCTGAAGATGCAAGTTCTTTTGATACCTTCGTTTCCAACAAAAACTGATTGACTCTTCAGGATTAGAGCTCCGGGGATAGTTCTAACTTGTCCTTTTGGAGGACAAGTTTTGCGTAGGAGTTGTTAGGAGAAGCTGATTTACTGTAGCAGATTCATGAGGAACAATTTCTCTTGGTGTGACCTTTCAGAACATTGCATTTGTAAATGCCACTATAAACTGTAGCGGATTCATGAGGAACAATTTCTCTTGGTGTGACCTTTCAGAACACTGCATTTGTAAATGCCACTATAAACCTTTAACGTTCAATGCATTTTGAATTTCAGAGGTTCCAAGAGAACCCTTGTTTGGGAAGTAATTAAGGCCAATTAAAGGTCTTTACTTCCAATTTGCCTTTGCTGCCATTGTGTATGTTTTTTGTGAATGATTTCTGTCCATACGAATGAATGATAAATTTTTGTGTGTTAACAGTGATCTTTATCTTCTACTGGTATGGTTGTTTTTCTAAGATTCATATAAGTAATATATGGTGCAAAAAATAAGTCAGCCTCAGTTTTTACAAGTAAGATAAGGTCTGAAATATGCTCTTCAAACCGTTTTTTTTCTAAGTTAATGGTCTGATAAATTCAAAATTAGGTGCTAAGTAACTCCCCATAAAATACCCTCTGAACGCAGGTGGTACCTAACTTACACATGTAGTGCCCCCCCCGAGCCAGCTACCGTATCTCATACTCATCACCATGTATAGACAGCTCTACGAGGCGGAGTATGAGTCCAAATGCATCGTTGTTTTGTGTAGTAGATCCAGCACACACTCCTCTTCCGGCGTTGTTCTCTAACATTTTGCTATTTCTACACAGATTCTACTCAATCATGGAATAACCACACTTCAGCGACCATATTTGGTTGATTGGTCATGAAAGGGTTAAGCTAGAACCACGCATATGGTCCTAGAATTCAATTCGAGGAAATGGGGTCCGCTACTGTTTGAGCTACATATCCACTCATATGGTCACTCACAAAATTAGGTGAATTCAACCAATCAAGGATTGCATGACTTTAGTACGAAAGCAAACTCACTGGTCAATCTTTCTCATCAATCACTCAAAGACTCGCATTGGAACCCTCCTTATCACCGATCTCAATTACGTTCTCACTTCTAGAGAATGTTGTAGCACACTCTCATTCTCTACTCACTTTTTTCCATTTCCTGTTCACACGACCATTTTTGTAAACAACCACTTGAAGAGTAAGGCAGACAACCATTTCTACTCTACGTCAAGCATGAGGTAAACAAACATCTCCACTCAAGGCAAACAAGCACTACAAACTGAAGGCAGACAAGCGATCGAACTTAAGGTAGACAAGCACCGAATACTTACAGAAAACATGCCACCACTGCAAGTTCAAAGCAAAGAACCATTTCAAGATTAAGGTACAGCTAAAGAACGAAACCAGCGTCAATCGCATGATTGTCATATTTCACTTCAGAAGATGGTGACTGTGTACATCTACAATATGACACTCAGAAGCAAAACGATGATTCCACGAGTGCTTATACGTCTCCAAAAAAGTGCTTCTACACTTTCGAAGCACGAACATGAGCAGCATCAGCAGCAGCCAGATGCGTAAGTACTCAGTCTCACGTACACCAACTCATCATACATTTCGAAGCTATCAACTTGAACTTAAACTATTATTAATATAACACCAAAACTCAGTGAAGTCATGGAAGCGCTGTCCAGACGCCCAGTCACCCCAGCCCACCAACAAAATGGACCCCTGCATGTGATTGTATCTGAGACTTGAAGACCGAATCCATCGTTGGCCACTCTAGTGATGATCGATATTCCTTCGAGACTTGAAGACCCCCTCTATCATTGGCCACCCCAGCACTTGATGATATTCCTTCGAGACTTGAAGACCCCCTCTTTCATTGGCCACCCTGATAATATCTCTCCATCTGATTCTCTGCATCCAAAACAAGTAAGCTTCATGTAGATATTCCTAGCGAACAAATGATAAATTCAAACACGGCAATATAAATTGCTCAAGGGAAAAGTCCTGGCAAGGAAAGTTAATTGACTGTGGCCCCAGGTTCAAGCACCAATGACCGGTTGAAGTTAGGAAATAGAGAAAAAGAAGATCCTAAAGTAGAATAAATCATTACCATTAACTAGTTTACTTCCATATCTGATCAAGTTTGACCAAACCAAAGGCTATCTTTAATCCAGCATATAATTAGATTGAAGATACCCTTACCTGCCCCACGGACATACTCTGAACACTGGACCAAACCTGACACGATAACTGACTGTGTCGAAAGTACCACTCATTGTGTACGCATATCAACTTTTAGATTGTAAGTACTGCAGCTACTATACAATGTTAAAGCTCCGTTTTCAAGTGGATCGAAATCAACCTGGATACTCAGAAAGGTTCAGAAAAGAGAATTGAATGGTACGCTTCATGCTTCCAAGGTCTTTCATTCCTTAATTAGTAAGGAAACAATAGAGCCTGGAAGGAATAGGATAAAAAAAAGGCAGAACATAATATATCTAACTCAATTCCATGCATGCTCATGATAGGTCATAGATTATATAGTACCCAATAGATACGTCCGTCCAAAGTAATCCTCCATGACAATCATGTTGCCAGTTGGAGAGTAGCACCCCTACCACTATGTTCACTTAAATCTCTTGAATATATTTTTTTCTTCAAATTAGAATTGCAAACCTTACAATGCTGAGCTTTTGTTACTTGAAAGGGTTCAGAAACGATTACGAATTAGAACATCTCATGCAAGGGACTCTCTGGCTCTGGATTCTAATGATACTTGAAAGGGTTCAGCAACGGTAGCAAACTCGGACACTCCATGCATTGTTACTCCCTTTGTTCTGGACGAAGTATCCAGTGTACTATCAATTGTAAGTTCATCTGGAACAGAGGGAGCATAGTGTAATCATTCTCAGGCTTGTAATATTCAATCCAACTGAACCTTTTTGATTATGTGGACGTGCAAGGTTTACTAGAAAGACTGTAAGGAGGGGGGGGGGGGTCATATATCTGGAAGTAAGCAACAAACCTGAAAGTTAATGGCCATCAGTAAACTCGTGGTGATTCTCAAAAGCCGGGGTCGTTAACGTCGCACCACCCGACAAACCATCGTCCTGATTAGTATTACCATTGTCGTCGACCTCCTGTTGTTGATCACGGTGCTGCTGTACATCATGATACGAAGTCCCATGATTCACGTCATGCATTCTCGCTTCATGCAGATACTCATCTCTATCCAAAGGATCCATACGAGCAAGGTCAGCGTCCATATCATACTTCTCAAGCACCGGAGCCACGGAAGATCTCATATTAGCAGCATCGCAGTGACGCAGTCCCAGAGTAAGTGAAACCGCATTGCTGGCAGCCACATACCCCTGAACGCCCTCGTATCTATGAATCCCATTATCAGCGTACGAAACAAAGGCTCCACCTTGAGAAACGTAAGGCTGATTCTCCTCATCCACCACCGACTTCCCTTTCAGCTTTCGAGCAGCCTCGAGCTCCGGGTCGTCCTCGCCAGGAGTGCCACCATGATTCTCACAGAGTATGGAGCTTGTGTTGTTGTTGAAAGCATCAGAGACGGTTTCGAGTGCAGTTTTGGCTCGCTTGGGCTCCCGTCCTCCTTCGTAGTTGTTGAAGGTGTGATCCTCTTGAGCCTGTTGCTGTCGATAGAGTGCTTGCGATGCCACTTCGGTGAGGCTGCTGGGTCCAGCTCCTTGGTCCTGGTCGTCTGTTGTTGCTGTTGTAGTCCGGTACTCGACGTTGGACATGACGGATGAGTGTTGTCCGTTCGCAGTGAGGTCTTCACGTCCTCGATTGTTGCTGTTCCCTGCTTCGTACTGCTCGTATGCTATGTTCACTTGCTCACGAGCCATCCTGTCGCTTTGGAGTGCGAGTTCGGCTGCCTCTCGTTGCTCCTCCACGTACATCTCCTCCACCATTGGCTTCCAGAGCCGCACTCGTGCGTTAATGAACCAGTTCGAAACCTGCAGAACGCATCCGATACGGTTTATACTAGCATGAATCGGGCATTTATCATAACTAGAACAGAGTACTCTGGTTCGAAAATCTCAGCATGTGAATTAACACATGCATGCACACGCTAAGGATGGGGATTACCTGGCTTCTGGTCAGCCCAGTCTGCTTGGCAAGAGACATCTTGTCCACATCCTTGGGATATCTGGTCATATCAACACAAGTATCTATCAGTGACGATAGACCATGTACTTCTAAACCTCAATGGTCTACTCAGTAAATGAATATTGCTCGAAGGGTTCGGTAGCAGAACAAGCTACATATCATAATCTAATGGAGTATACAACAGACAGTGTGACCACACAGGCTGATAGCGCATGAGAAAGTATAGAATAGTCAATCATTACACAACTGTTGGATGGATGGACTCTATAGCATAGATGGTCTATACTGTATGGGAGATTTTACTAAAGATGTTACTAATGAATCTTGTAGCATAAAGAAAGGTGTTCTTACGGGTGAAGGAAGTGCTCAAAGAGCCAGGCCCTCAGTACAGACACAGCACGTTCAGGAAGACCGCGCTGTGGCCGCCACGCGTGCTGTTGCAGCATGCCCAGCTGCTGTAGAGCACGTTGCTGACGTAGCTGCTGATCCACAAAGCGTAATCGTGTGGTTTCTCCGTTAAACCCGGCAACGTCTTCCTCACCCAGCGCTCGTCTTACAACTTTCAGTTGATTCTTCACCGCGTCTTTCAAACACCTGCAATCGAATCCCGTCAATCAGCCCTCTTCCATCATGAACATCTAACTTCGATCACAGCCAATTGCAAGGGTCGATACACTAATAGATGATGTCAAGCCAAAATGATCACTGAGCACAATACTCGCTCCTGGGTCAACCTGCTCGGCAAGATATACAATGACCATAAGATGGTCTCTGTCACAATACGCAAACCAACTACATGCATGCTTCAAAGTACTCATATTCTATGTTACTGTGCAATCATTCAAACCTGCATGCTTCAGTACATTCAGAATCTAAGTTGATGTTATCCCAAAAGTTCACTTGCAAGAGTAATATATTTCCTGCAAGATTCATTTGAACGTCTAGACGCCTGGAAATACAAAGAGCAGATAATGGTCTGCAATTCACCACTTTATCTAACTTCATGCACGCTTCACTACACTCATGAGTTACTGTTTATACAAAGTGTTCACTTGCTCGGAACTGAGTGGCTTATGCACTGGTGTGTTTGCACGGCAGGACTTACAATACGCATACATGGTCTGTGATCCACTGTGAAACATGAGCGGGGTAGAATAGAATACCTGAAGTGGCGGGACATTGCTTGTAGGGCCAGTATAGTGTACGGAGTGGCTGCGTTAGGTCCTGCTTGTGCGTTGAAGCCAGCACACGTGACTTGAAGCTGGTCACTGTAGCGCCGAAACCTGGCTTCCACCTGCACAAAACAGCACACTAATTGTCATGATATTTGTCAACCTACTGAATTAAGGAGCCAGAGATTCTAGCGCTAATTCCACTTCTCTGGGTTCAAACTGAAGCATAACTCATTGTTAAGAAACGCTTTCAGTTTCTGACTGTTACAACTGCCAGTGCATTCGGAACCTTCAGTATACCAGTTGCAGACAACGAAGAGGTAACGTCAACGGATACAAAATAGTCTGTGTGCATGCATGCATGCATGGCAAGGAATTTAGTACGTACCTCATCGAGCATGCGAATAAGCTGCCCCTTCTTAAACTCCAGGTCATCTCTACCGGTAGCAGAGGATCTAGCAGCGTCCGACATCATCTCAGCTTGAAGAGGAATATGCGAAACAGTAACAAGGTGCGAGGCGTCACTAAGACTCGCAACAGAGCTCTGGGGGTCACGACCAACACTCGTTTCGGCTGCATGCAAGTCATCCTTTCCATGATAGCCATTATACGTAGCATTTACAGACGCTAAGCTGCTTCGGAGCGGGTACTGCTGCTCAGTGGACGTCGCAGGCTTGGGAGCCGGTTTCAGCGGCGTCACTTTGCAAAGCTCGTTCAAGATGCTCTGCACCGACTGCAGGAATAGGGATGATGTCAACTGCGAACTCGAGCCTGGTTTCTTAGACTCGTGGTGAAACTCCCGGGTCGGGGTCCGAAACCGGCTCAAGTCTGCACTCGCTCCTGAGCCTGCGAAGTAACGTGACGCAAGCTCCTTCGTCTTCGCAATGGCCGCAGCTTGCGCCACCATTTGGGCCTCGGAGGCATTGGACTCTCCAGGCAATTGCTGGAAATGTGGTTGGTGAGAAGACAAGCTGAGAGAGAGCATTCCTTGTCCGTTCACCGCAATGCTGTTACTGGCGCCTTGTGAGTGATTCGTCCCCTCCACTGCCATGACTTGCTGTGCGAGCTGCTCGTGATCGTTCCGGCCTCGCAGAACAGCTCCGAACAGAGAATGGTGACCCGGTTGCTCGTCGTTCACGGGCAGAAATGAGTGCTCGTTACCTCCAGTCCTTGGCCAATTGTTGTAGCTTTGTTGGCGCTGCTCCATCAATGGCTGTGAGAGAAACGAAACGCCGTAAGATGATTGTTGGGTGGAGTTTTGGTTGTTTTCAGTTGAGCTATGATCTTGTCCGTTGTTGTATGCGAGCCCACGATCGAAGGTGTTGTGACCGTAGCCGCCTCCATTCACGTAAATCAGTTGCATGGCTTCGGCATGTGCATTGGTATGCTGCTGAGCTTGGGAGGGAGGGTAGTAGACCGTGCCGTGGTCTGTTTCGTTGAATGACTGCAAGCCGCCGATGAGGAGCTGTGCAGTGGGGGTCGAATTGGACGCCATGAGTCCGCCCCCGTTAATAAGAATGTTAGGCAGGCTGGATCCGCCGGCGTATAAGCTCCCTGCAGCGCCGCCGTTGATGGTGAGCTCCCAGCTGTTCGTGGAGCTTGGCACGGGTGACGGATTCGCGTTGAAGCTTGCACCCGCGAGTTGGTTGTTGGTGTAGAGTGTGCCGAGCCCGGAAGTCGAGCTTTGTTGAGCCTCCACTCCTCCGGAATCCTCGATCGGTGCCCCTCCATCTTTCAGCGGCGCGTCCATGGCGCCGTTCATGAATGTGTATGAGCCCTGCGTGATGTACGCGTCCGGATGCATGTTGTGGCTCGGATCGCCCCCATACGCCCGCAAATTCTCCGCCGCATCCATGACTAAAACCTCTGCACCCAACACAAGACCAGCCAACATCAGGCAGGGGAACTAACACCCATGCAAGATTTAAATACAGCTATTCATCGCAGATTCAGTTAACCGTTATACTTTTCTCTCTTTACCAAACTGACACCGTGTCAGACTTTGGTCATTGCTCGTCGAAGTCCGTGCCATTTTCCAAACATTACCACAACCATAACGAAGAGGACACCCCGGGGACTGAGTCAGAAGAAGCTCGAGTCAGAAGCAGCAACATCCAATTCCACACCAACATCAGACAGAGAGAGTGTTCTCATACATACGTTATGCATCTGAATCAACACGACAAGGGGGAAGCAGCACTGCATTGTGCAACCTATTGCGCGCAAGATTTTCAGCTTGCGAACACGTGAAAACCACCGGATCGAGCGTTATTCTTTTTTGCTCTTATACTAAACTGATAGTTTGTCAGACTTCCGTCATTGCTCGTCGAAGTCTGTGCCTTGAACAGACTCATTTCTCAAGCAATAAGCTTGATCACGTTACCGTAACAAAACGAACACTCCGGGGGTTAGCTCGAGGCAAAAGCAGCAACACCCAATTCAACAACCAACAGATCAGTGCGAGACAGTGATTCCCATACATACATACGTTATGCATCTGAATCAACAACGCATTGCGCAACCTATTACTGCAAGATTTTTCTGCTTGCGAACACGTGACAACCACCGATTCGATCTCCACTGCACTTTCAAGAGCGTTATTCTCTTAAACTGACAACTTGTCAGATTGACTTCTCTCATTATTTACTCGTCGAAGTTTGTGCCTTGAACAACCCGATCGCGCAAACCACAACGCACAAAAAGAAGGTCAGACTCGATCGAGGGGTTAGCCACCGAATTCAGAACAGAGCCACAAATTACCTTCGCCGTCGCACGGGCTCCTCCTTCCGTTGGAAAACCCAAAAACCTACTAAACTACAGCCGCATCAACGGAAATGGCTCACTCGTTCTTGAGCTAGAGCCAACTAAGGATCTGTGCACTGCAGTCACAGCAGAGCAATGGTGAGAGTCCGAATGGGATGGGTGGGACCGATCCCTCACTGGATGGTGATCTCTCCGCAGGCTGATGGGGTGGCCTGGTAGGCAAGCAGCAGGCTGGGTAGAGCGAGAGCGAGTGCGTCAAGCGCACGAGGAGCGTCAGCGTCGTCACCCGGGTGGAGAGAGACGTGAAAGGAGGGTGGAGCGTGCTCTCAGTCGGTCTCTAAGTTAGAGTCTGGGAGGAAGCAGCCATCGCCTTCATCGCCATCGCCATCTCTTGGGTTCTCTTCGGCTTGCCAAGCTCTCCCTTCCCCTCCCAGCCTTGCTCTTCGTTCGCTGTCTGTCCTGTCGAGACTGGGGAGCTGTGACCCGACCCCCTCTTTGTTCATTGCCTTAAGTTTCTTCTTTTTCTTTTGCTCTCGACTGCCCCCCTGCCCGGAACCTGTCGCAACCGGTGCTGGTGGTCACGTACCAGTCGACTAATTAAATTATTCTATGTTGCTCCTGACACGCTGACTGCTCCTTCCCTCGGTCTCCCTTCTTCCTTTGAACCTAAGGTATTGCACCTATGACCATGGATAGTTTGGATCCATTATTTTTTATTAATAATTTGGATTCGTTATTTTGATTGGTTGATGCGGGTTTATTTTTGGCGTTCATATCCAAGATGTAGAAGGTTCCTTTAACCACACATGTAATTATATGACGTAGTTTGGTCGAGTAAGTGACGTTAAAAACGATGTGTATCGTATACACATGTGAGGACAACCTCTGATTGGACTGAACATGGCGTGATACCTACGCAGTGAAGTTCAAATCTGTATAGTGATTACAAATCGCCTCAACAATTTCTTTTTAATGGTTGATGTGATAATGAATTTCCGTATTGAGATTTCCGAATCTGAAGGTCCATTTAGCGACATTTGAAGCGAGAGTTTTTGGAAGGGAGTGGGGTTAAAGATTGGATTGCATGGGGATATTTGTGAAGATATCCTTACTTTGACGTGTTTGACTAAACACGTCGTAGACCTTATGGGATAGAAATCGGATATTCCTATGCCAATTACAGCTCCCACTACAAATTAATTTTGATTGATTGATGTGGTATTGATCAGCTGTTAAAATCCAAGATCGAGAACGTTCTTTTAGTCACAGTGAAGCAAAGTTTTGTGGTAGTAATTGGGGTTAAAAAATCATCTGCATGTAGCACACCTGTCAAGATAACCTCACTTTTGACTTGTATGACTAACTATACTGTGGACCATAACCAGTTGAACTCAAATTTTTTTGTACAACCGCCTCAGCAAGTTATTTTTGATTGGTTGATGCGGGATTTGATATTTCATCCAAACTTAAGGTCTAGAAGGTTCCTTTAGCTATACATAATTTAAAGTACCAAATAAGTAAGTAGAGTTAAAAATCATGTGCATGAAGCACACCTTTGAGGATAACCTCACTTTTTATTGCATTGTTTTTGATGATATTCAAATTTTCATATATTGACTACAATCGCCTCAAGGACCTCTTTTGTAACTAGTTGATATTACATGCATGGCTCTTAGATTTTTTCTTTTACCAATAGTGACACCCTTTGCACTTTCTACATTGATGTATGTTTGAACATATTGTAGAACATACCCAATGAAAGCCAAAATGGCTTACAATAACTACAACGGCCTAAACATTTGCTTAATCTAGTGACAATCCCTTAAACCGCTTTTATGATTGATAGTTGATTTTACATGCATGAGTCTTTTTCATACCACCCAAGACAATCAACTGAACTTTTTATTCTATGTAAAAATAAATATAATGTGAAGCAAACACAAACAAAATCAACTGCGCTCATTGCAATCACATTTGTGACAACATTCAATATATGAAGCGACAAATCCTTGAACAACTCATATGTTTGATGAATTTTCATGTGTCAATATTAATCTTTATTTTGTATCACTTCCATCTCATCAAGATCATATAGAATTCAACTTTGTCTTGAATTTAGTGGCTCAATGGTCTCTTGCTCCACAGCACATCAAAGGGAAATGCATGGTTATAATTTTTTAAAAGTGAATGAGTTAGTATATGAGTGAAGGCAAATTTGGATGGATGAATAATCTAATGAATAGAGATAGGAAATCTCAAGTAATTAGTCCAACGTACAAGATTGAGACAATAGCGCGTTTCACAGTTGATTGCGCCGTATTCCACGGCTAACAAGAAACTTAAATTCAACTTCAAGAAGACGTTATATATTTCTGTACAAACACAAGCCCTACCTGTCTCTAATATCACAATCATCAAGATCATTATACATCACTTCTTGTGAAGGATCATCATTCTGAAGATTGAATCAGCTACTAATTCAATTTTGAATTGAGAAATATCAGTTGTAGTGTGATTCAAGTTTATTTGTATTGATTTCCTTCGTGTCGAGTCAAACTTACCAACTTTGTGGAGTCAAACTTACCAAATTTTTGAGTCCATTTACCATTGTAACATGCACCTTGGTTATGGGGTGGACAATTTTAGAAATCTTATGAATTTCCTCAAAAATCTTATAACTATTTCAAGTAGACGATGATGATTATAACAATAGTTCTACCCTCATGGGTTTTCTATAGGCTTTGCAAATTACTCTGCATGTACAACCTTTACCACTCTATAGATAACCTTCTAATCTGATTTTGCGATGTTATTGAGCATGTTATTTTTTCAGCAACAACATACTTAGAAGTCCCTTGTAGATGTCATTATAAGAGTATGAGTATGTGTAAATGGTTTCATATTAATCCTTGAAATCAAGTTTGGCCAAAATTAGGCCATTTTTCTTGTGATCACGTTCCCACTTACTCACATTTTGGGGTATGAAACTACGACATATTGCAATCTGTATAATTTTCTCATATCTTGTGACAAGCCCATCCATGCTTCAAAATTCTCATACTCTCAGATCTGTGGACTCTCAAAACTTAAGTAGCACTCTTGGCATACTAAAATTTGCCCAAAATTGCAATATGTCCTCGTTCATTCTCAAAATACACTCTACATTGAAGTTAATTGCAAAAGTTCAATATCAACTAACCAAAAATTGAACCTTGTTTTTATCTCAAATTTTTCGTAGATGTAAAAGAGCACTTGACTGTTTACTTTATAATTATTTTGGTGAAACAATCTTTTAACACTTCATCTACTCTCAAAAGTTAGCATGTGTAATTTGATTGACATACTCTATTAGTCCCACGTATACGCAAAGAAAATCAAATCCGCTTAATGTAATTACAACTGTTACAAAATTTAATAGATAAAGCGGGACTCCCTCGAACAACATATATGTTTGATTGATTTTACATGTGTCAATCTTTATCTTTATTTCCGTTCACTTTGATCTTATCATGATCAGATAGGATTTCACTGTACATAGTATACTTGTCAAACATGGAATTGGTTTATATTGAATTTGAGAGGACATTAATGGGCTTCATTGAAAATCAAGTGTAACTACTTTAAAGTGATCTAGGTGGTTTTTCTCAAATTTTGAGTTTCTCAAAATTGAACTTGCCACACTTTTTTCACTTTGTAAGTTTTGTCTTGTATTCCGTAGCTAAACGCCAGTAACAATAACAATTGTGGATGTGATAAATTAAACATTTAATGAGAACTTACGTGATAAATTTGGAGGATTGTTCATGATCTATAAGGGCTTGATATTACGTGGTCTAGGGCCCATAGCTACAAGGTGTACTTTTCCAAGTGGCCCCTCAGATATAGTCCCTTCAGATCGATATACGAAACATATATCTTGTAAATAGGTTATGATTCAAAACCAACTCTAAGTTTAGCTATTTCCAAGATTACAATTATTTTGCACGCAGAAAAAAATCTAAGAAAAATGCATTGTCATGATGTAAGGTTTCTGGATGAGTTTAAAAATTATGGCCAACCCCAAGAGACTATGCTATCATAAATTTATTGGTTTTCTTTTATAATAGATGAACCAGTTTTGTCCAAATACATGCGAAAGTTGAAAATGTGAAAACTTCAGTACAACCTTACGACTTGGATCCATAAAGAATGTATCTTATCACTTCCATGTAAAATTCAAAAGATCCAAGCACACATTCTAGTACACCAAATGTCATAAAATACAACAACAATTTTGAGTTGAAATACAACTACCAATTTAACAAGATTGAGATTTCTCACTCGATATTGCCGTCACAAAACATAAGATCATATATTTACGAGCGCAAAACTACTCACACAATCCACCCATCAATCCTAACATGGTTCCACAAAAAAGGGAAAAAAAATTGACCGTGAAATGCCAACAAACTAAAGGCCGGGCATCCGTACGACTGCTGTGACACTTATAGGTATCTTCTCTAAAAATGAAAACGCTGACATGAGCATAATGCACCATGCAGCACTATGAGAGTAATGGCGCACCAAATTAGCACCAAAATCCGAGTTGGAAAATGAAAGAAAAAGCTCGCTAAAGGAAAGGAGATTATCACCACTCACATGACCCATCAAACCTCTCTCGCTCAAAATGATGATTGATTCGAATGGGGAATCATGCAAACTAATGAGACGACACACATCCACTGCCAAAAAAACCCGATCTCAAAGACGTCCTCAGTATTGATAAGTATTTTTATTTTATTTTTAAAATTACCTGTTATTTTATTATTATTATTATTATATATTATTATATATTTTATTTTTTTTATTTTTATTTTTTTTCCTAATCATTCTACCTAGCACTAGTGTAAGACCAACATACAACTAAGCCATGAATTTTCTTTAGCCCTTAAAGATCCTTGATACAAAATTGTCATAATTATCAAAAAGAACCTTCTCCTACTTCAGGCCCAAAGAAACTCAATCTACAAATAAATTAGAAGATCCAACCGTAGGATCTTGAAGTTAACTTGAACCTTTACTCAAATGATAAATTTGAACCGTTAATTTTTCTCCAATTTTGAGATTATAATGGTCAAAGTTGGCTGAATTCTTTCCCTGCGGAAATCCCAAATAGCCGATTTGGGTTTCTTGGATCTTTAGGTGTTAAGGAATAAAGTTGTATTTATTCTTTTGCAGTCTTTCATTTTCTGAGCACTGTCCCCGGAACAAACAACAATGACTTTGCGGTCACCTATGACTTGAATGGTATACATTCAAAAATGAAATTATGTATGCAATTAGTGTAAACATGTAGTCGTACAAGATCTTGAAAGTGCTCGTAGAAACGGGGTGTTCTAAAACTTATTTTTTGATAATAGTACGGTTGTTCATTTAGAGTTTGACAACCTACATAGGGATCACCGTAAATTAGTGCTACGAGTGTTTCTCGGGGGCAAAGGAGGGGGAGGGGTAAAGAGCTCCCTAAATTTTTTGTGTATAGGCTTAAAATGTCAAGGAGTAAGTTCCCCTACTATTTTGGGGCCCTAGGCCTCGTTTTTTAATTCAAAATTATCAAAAACGACCGCCGCGAGGTCCAAATCGAAAATTCCAAGGATTTTGAAGAAAAAACCCCATTGGCTGATGGGGCTCCAAGAAACATTGGCAGCACTCAATAATAGGCGCCCCCTACATAGCACTTTCATTTGCATTTTAGGTGAAGTTGTACCAAATATACAAAGACTGGTAATCTGGTCTCTGATTTGAAATGCGATAAAACATGGGACTTTTGCCACGGCTAGAAAAAGGGATCGAATCCACTGAATACTACATGTAGCATTAAGGATCATTAGTACAAGTGGTTTTGTCCGCATGATTTTTGGCAATACGGCGGGGTTGAAAAAGATGATAAGAGAGTTTCTTAGTGACAAAGAGGGGCGAATCTGATCTGTATTTTTCTGGATCCTGTAGGTATGGCTTCCCAGATTGCAAACCGGGTTCGTTTCCACCAATATCGCATTCAACTGTACCTGGTTGCGATCGTAACAAAACAACGGAGACCCACCCGGGTTCTATGGCCCCCGCTTTTGTTGATCCCAATATCCACTCTTGAGACAAAGCCGGGAACTTGCCTCGATGCTAGGCACATCAAGCACTTGGTTTTTGAATGGGCCATTGCGCATATAAAATGTATGATATCGCAATCAAGCCTCGGCCCTGGTTGAAAAAGATAAAAAAAAAAGAAAGGGGGGATAAAGGCTCGCGTTCCAAGGATGTTGCCGTACTTCAACACTATTTCCGTTCACTCTGGAGTGAGTGCCTTGTTGTCTCAAAAAAGAGGGCTGGAGTATGAGCCTGGACTTCTACTTTCTTGAAGTCATCCCGGCGGGGTTCAAAAGATACAAGTCATTCACTTGAAGCTCCGTCGAAGCAAATAATGTCGTAGTAAGTACTCCATCTACGCAATTTCAATCTATTACATTTAGTAGTGCTAGGATTGAGATGGCCAACACCTTCGTATTTTTCTATTCAATAAGAGGTTCTTAGGCCTCATTCATGTTTGTAATAAAACTTGGTTCATTCGATTGAGTAGCCGACTTGGGAAATTAATAAGAGCTAGAGACGTCTTAAGATTGAGGTAACATTCTCAATTATGGCATATGTTTGAGCATGATAAATTGGTAGTCATGTTGGATGTACGAGCAATTTGTTTGCATGGGCAAATTGAGTAAAAGATTGGACCTATTGCAAGTATCATTTTCGGACCTTGTTATGAATTCTTAGTAATTCAAAGCGTAGATGTCAAACTAGAATATTCACATTGAAAATCAACCAAAAACTATGCATGAGGTTAGGGAGAATTCCCATTCAAGTACATTTCCTCATAATGTTCGTTTCTTTCACTCTAAAGTTGAGAAATAAAAACCACTTGAACTCAACCTAAATGCACCAAGATCACCCCGATCACTCAAAAGAGAGGGAGCCAAAAAAAAAGATTTTTTCTTTTTTATTGTAATAAAAACCTGAGTGGTACAAGTATAGAAGCATAATATGATCATGGCATGCATGGATTCACAAAGGTGGTGATTTGAGATTGAGTATCTAGAATAATTTTTTCCCACCTCCACCACCACCCACACTTGCTTGAAACCCAAAGCATGTTGAATGAGTGGCGTAAGCATAATAATCAAAAAAATCAAGCACTTGTGCATACAAAGCAACAAAAAAGTTTGATGCTTGAGCAGGCTACTCAAATGTTAGTACCCCCGATAAGGACTCGCGGCGGGCGGGGGTGGGGGTGATTGATTTGGAGTGTGCGTGATGTTTCCATTGAACTGGGGGGTGGGCCACTTTCCCCATCCAATTTTCACCATCACCACCGGCCGGGCAATTCACTATATCCTGGAGAAGTTGGAATCTTTCGGGTCCTGGGGTGCAGCTTTCACAACAAGCTCTTTCAGGACTTGGCATTGAGATCGATAGACATTGATCGATCGGAAACTCCACATTACCTACTAGTTACCCTCAAGGGAGTTTTAGCACCGGTACCCCGATGGTGACCGCCACGATGATTATGAGGCATTAATCCCCGCTTTGAGCACCCCGTGCACATCATCTCACGACCCGTAAACAAAACCATCTGTTTTATTTTATTTTTATTTTTCTTAGTGCAATTGCTTCCTCCGTGATGAAGAAAAATGGGTTGTAAGTCAGATTGTGGTATTTTTAGCACCGGTAGTACCCCTCGGCCACTATGGTGACCGCCATGATGATTATGAGGCATTAATCCCGGTTTTGAGCATCCCATGCACATCATCTCACGACCCCTAAACAAAACATTTTTATTTTATTTTTTTTATAATCCTTTTTTAAAAAAATTAGATTTTTTTTTTAAATTTTTTAAAAAATTTATTAAAGTGCAATTGCTTCCTTCGTGATGGAAAAAAATGGGTTGTAAGTCAGATTGTGGTAATAACCCTGTATTTGAGCACCCCATGCACATCATCTCACGAGCCGTAAAACAAAACAATTTTTTATTTATTTTTTTCTTTTTCTAAGTGCAATTGCTTCCTCCGTGATGAAGAAAAATGGGTTGTAAGTCGGATCGTGGTGCGAGTCACAAGCGATTTGACATGGTCATCACTTGAACACGTCGTCGAGTGATGATCATGTTGACCCGACATCTGAGAAAGGGGGGAGCATGAGTTCTATGGTGAGCACTAATACCCCCATCAATGGCCATCTCCATCGTCGCACGTCCAGCTCCCAGGCTCTCTCTCAGTGGAGTCACTGGAGTCTCCACTGCCACGGCCTTTCTTTTTCTTCTTTTTTCTTTTTCTTTTTCCTTTTTTTTTTTTTTTTGGTAAGAGATAAGATACAAATGGAAAGAAATGAAGGAAAAAAATTGTAAGGTAAGTGGATGTTTAACGGAGTAGCTAGCGTCAATCAGGGACCGAGGATTTGTTTAGTCAGAAGCAAGTGAGTCCCGGGCATGGTTTTTACATGGGGGCCACGATTGCGTCACACAAAATGTTGATCACCGTCCTCGTCAAAGAAAGCGACCACTTCCATTGACTTCCTCTTTACTCAAATGCCTGCTTTTGTTTTTGTTGGTTTCTAAGTCGTTTTCACTAACCTAAGTTGACCACGCTCAAGGAGTGTAAATTCCGGGTGGTGGTATGGAGCCATCGAGAATTTGGGGAGGTTAAATCAACGCCGGCAACAATTAATTGCCGAGGGTTTTTTTGGCCGGGGGTGCGTGATTATGTTAAACGGTACCCGGTCCCGGTCCCCCGCTTGCTTGCTTGGATTGGACTTGCCCCTGGAGTGTGTACCAGGGTGCGGGGGAGCCTCAACCAAGACGGTAGATTTTTTTGAATTTGAAAGGCACAGCCCAAATGTGTGTCATGTGCACTTGAAGCCGCATGTACTTACTAGCAGCAAGAGCTCCAGAAAAAGCAGCTAGACCCGACTTATGAGATAGAGACCCTCACCAGCCGCGCTCGTACAGATTTACACAAAAAAGCTGCACCTGCCATTAGGTAATATCGCAACGTTTTCACATGACTACATTGTATGTATGTGTGTTATATTCTCTTGTAAGCTCCGTGTGAACAACAAAAAATAGTCCAAAAATAAGTGAGTACAACGTGCCATTGTACAAGTGGTGGCTTAAATTGGCGATGGGCACGTGGCATCTCTCGGCACACAAATTTTTTTTATGTTTCAATTAGCCCCTAAAGATCCTTGATACAAAATTGTCAAAATTATCAAAAAGAATCTTCTTGTACTTCAGGCCCAAAGAAAATCAATTTAAGAATTAATTAGAAGATCCAACCGTATGATCTTGAAGTTAACTTTACTCAAATGTAAAATTTGAATGGTTAATTTTTCTCCGATTTTGAGATTATAATGGTCAAAGTTGGCTGACTTCTTTCCGTGCGGAAATCTCAAAAACCGGATTCGGGTTTCTTGGATCCTTAGGGGTTAAACAAATTTGTGTGGTGGAATGACGAGTGTGCGCATGATTTTCTTATATGAAATTTTCAATTTGGTAATGGTTGGGAAATGAAAGAGAAAGATTCCCTTCAAGTTAATAATATTGGGTATGTTTCCTTCATCTTTTTGACATGCAATCATGTGGAGTGAAATAAGTCCGTCCTTTGGTTGCTCACTCTTGGAGTAAGCTAAAAACATTGAAGGTAGAGGACCTAGAGACCATCCAACTTCAAATTTGCACATTTGCTTGTGGAATGGCTAAGCAAGCGGCTGAGAATTATGGGGATCTTGTGGAAGGTTGGTTCAATTGGAATCAACATCTTTTGACTTGTTTTCACATGACCAAAGTAACCTAGTGAAAAACTTGACTTTTCAAATGGGAGTATGTTAGGATGAAATACAAGGGCCAACTTTGAAAGTAGAAGAAGCAACTTTAAGATTGTTTTACCAATAATCCAAATGGTAAATAAATGCTCTTTTATATTTTAAAAGAAAAATAAAGACAAAAGAGAGGTGAATGAACTTTGTTTTAGAGCACATTTTGAGAATAAATGAGACATATCAAGATTTTGGGCAAATTTTAGATATGAAACTGAGTAAGTTTGAAAAGTATGAGAATTTTGAAGCATGGATGGTTACACTTGTTATAAGATATAAGCAGCTATATGATGTGCAGTAAGCGAGGTTTGGGAGCTATATGATGTGCAGTAAGCGAGGTTTGGAAGCTATATGATGTGCAGTAAGCGAGGTCTGGGAGTTTAGTCGTAAATAAACTCGAAGGCTAGTTTGAATTGATAGAAAGGAAAAGCATATCAATTTGAATCACATCATTGTTGGCGTTTGTCAGTCCAAATTTGAATTGGTGATTGTTTCAATCTTGAGAAAATTTTCCACACGTGTATATTGATCTTGAAGTGATTTCACGGATTGGTATAACTTGTCTTTGTACACTAGGTAATTAACATCTTCATCACGTTCAAATGAAACGTCTCAGTAGCTGTCAAATACGGCGCAATGAATTTTGAGTGACGCTAACATCTTAATCTTGTACGTTGGATTGATTACTCAACGTCTGCACTCTCTATAATTTAGATTTTTCATTCATCCAAATTTACCTTCACTCATATGCTAGTTTACCAACTTACATAGGCTAAGATCTTCCTAAGTACTCATTTTTATTTTTGTAATGGTTAATATATAAATTTGTAAGTATTTTTTGTGGTTCAAACTTTGTCTTGAATAATAAGTCTATCAAATTTCACTTTTTTCAAATTTTGAGAAATACAGGGTTATTGAGTCTCAAAATTACGGATTCTCAATTGCACACTTCATCCTAATCTTTTCGATATTTGAGAGGAACATACTAATAGTTCCATTTGACTTTATTTCAAAAATATTGATCTGAAGAATTAACAATCTTAGTTACCACATAGATGTGCTTTAAGATTCAAATTCCTAAATTTTATTTTGTCCACTTATATCAAAGCATGTATTGATGTTCTATCTTGTAAATCATTTTGAAGAAAATAAATTGAAGTGATGAATTATGTAAACTAGGGGTTAGCAAGCTTCATCATATTTTATGGTGCTAGATATGAATTCATGGAACCATGGTGCATTTGTCGTATCAAACTCTAAATTAGACATTTGACTAGTTGTTAAATACGGCTCCATTACTGTATGTGGCTCCATTAATGGACTCGTTTGATGCGGTTCCTTGTCGAGCTTGATAGGTGAGGATTTGACCTCATGAAATTGAGCTTGATTTGACCCACATGGGCAAAGCCCATCAATTTAATTATCTCATCTCATTGTGAAGTTGAAAAGGAGTCTGCTAACAATTTTGATATGAGGTTTTTTTAAAGGCTCTAGGTGCATTTAGCTCCTAAATATCCCAACCTATTTTAAGTCAAAAAAATATTCTTAAAAAAACATCAAAAATGAAAATGAAGTCAATTATTCAGAACTTAACAACACAATCTTGTATAAAACTTTTTGCAGGTGACATGAGTCAAACTTTAAGTTCTAAAGCCTCATAGATTGTAAGATCATAACGTTTTAGTACTCGAAATAGACTACAAAATTTCATATTTCCAATTTAAAATAGAAATGCTCCCAATTAATCTCTTGTATCAAAAAGATCACTAATTAGAAAGTTGGTCACCTTCATGTCAAATACACCCTTATACCAAAAAGACTCAAAAATATCTTGGCTCATATGATAGTCATGCAATGGTGAACATTCTTCCAAAATCTATTGAGGACAAAAAGACTAAAGCTAAATCTTGTGCACTAAAATGCATGCCATGTCTTCCTCATATCTTTGATGGAATTAACATCTTTGTTGGAAGTCAACCCAACAAACAAAGCTGAGATCCAAGTGTGGATGAAGGAGAAATAGCTCCTCAAGAACCATGAAATTTTTTGAGACAATAGAGAAATCTGCTAAGTAGTCCCAATCCATTGTTTCGTGCCCTCTTTTCAGTTAACCGCTAAGTAGAACAGAATGGGGACCAAATGTACCAAACTAGGGACCAAAGGCACCAAAATGGGGACCAAATGCACCAAAATGGGGACCAAATGCACCAAAATGGGGACCAAATGCACCAAAATGGGGACCAAATGCACCAAACTAGGGACCGGATGTAAACTAGGGACCTTCACACATAGATGAACAACAATCGTGCTCCTTCGGTCTTCCGCGCATCACATTGCGGACTAGGCACCAAGTTGAACTGGGACCAAACTCAGTAAACCATCAAAATCATGCATTTTTGAGTTTAATCCCAAGTTCAATCTTGGAGTAAAATCAAATATGGTGCCCAGCTTGACGTTTGGTCCCTAGTCCGACCAAAACTGGGTGTTTCGGTCTCTAGTCCGTCGTACTTAGCGGATTTCTCTATTTTAGTACAGAAAAATCATTGCAAATCCAATAGTAGAATTCATTCGAATCAAAGTATCTCAAGAAAGCTCTCTTGAGCTCATTTGATACATGCTCGTTTGAATAGCGTTGAAATCAAATAAAGGACGGGAGCACTTGTTGGAATATATTGTTTCTAACGTAGACAATTGAACCCCATCCCCAAACGGAGTTTAGGGAGCAAAGCTTCATATATAGCTCCAAATATAGATACAATTTTTTTTCCCATTATGTAAAGCGCAAATACGCCAACATGGGAAAAAGGACGAGACGGGAATTCTTCTTCGGCTGGTACCTTTAATCTTCATCACAAGAAGGAGGTGGTGCCGGGCTTGTCTTTTGGCATGGGATGCAGCAGCTACATGCAAAACTTTGTACACCTGCTGAACGACTTTTTCAGCAGCTGTACCACCTCCCTACTTTTTACTTACTTAGTCACCAAACAGATGCCTTCACTTTGTCATGACCCCCGTCCCCCGCCAAAAAAAAAAAAAAAAAAAAAAAAAAAAAAAACTCCGCCCCAATCCAGTGTATCTTTCCAAAAAAAATTGTCCATTTGTAATTTAGCAGCGAATTAAAACACACCCGAGTAAAAAAGGTCCACAACCACCAAGAAGTGTGTGAAAGTTGTGCACCGAAGTCAAACTCTTTTGCTTTGTAAATTCTCTCCAAATGTGTTGTCACCCACTTTTTTTGCCATTCCCTTTTGAGTAAAAAGAAAGGGTCCGAGGAGGTTGTTTTTGCGACACGAATATTAAGGGAAAAATTACGGTTCCTTTTTTGTCAAAAATGAAAAGATAAATACAAAATGAAAGTACGTCGAAATGTGGATTGTGAACCATGAAGGACATCGTAATGAATTAATAAAAATATGTAATGTGAAAAAAGAATTCGTTTAGAAATGGTGATTTTATAGCAAGAAGATTGGAAATATTGATGCTATCCAATGCATTTCTTTAGTAACAATCACTAAAAAAACACTTTTTTGGCAATCAAAGGTGAAAGTGAAATCATCTTCCCATGCTTAACTTCTTTTAAGTTAATGAGGTATCAAGTAAATTTGAACTTGGTTCCTAGAAGAGGTTCAATACGATCTAAAGCATACTCAACTTAGATTAGCTTTAAGATTGTGCTATGATTCACAAAAAAATTTGTTCCTCAATAGCATCACCATCTCAGGATGCTTAACCCCTAATTTTCCTTGTTGCAAAACAGTCTAAGTTACAAAATTTGACCTTCCTTTAGATTAAGCTCAAAAAATCTCAATCTAAGAATTATAAGAAAAATTCGACCGTAGGATCTCAAAGTTTACTTGACATTGTTTCCACATACCGAAGCTGAACCGTTCATTTTTCCTCATTTGTATGGTTATAATGGTCAAAAGTGGCCGAATTTTTCCTTCAGAAACCTCCAAAAATCCATTTCGGGTTTTATGGTAAGGTGTCCTATAATGGCGCAATTTTTAGCACATAAAATCTACAGGAATGTTGCCAGTGCAAGCAATTTTTGTGCATGGGGAAAATTAGTAGAAAACTAGAGCAAGTGGAATCATCATTTTTTTACTCTTTTACAGTAAGTAATGAATTTTAAAAGATGGAAATATAGGTGTTCTTAAAATGGTGCCCTAAAGTGACGCCCTATAATCTTTGCAGTGTGTACATGGTAATGTTGTATGGAGAAGCTATTATGTACGAGACAGTGAAGATTACTAGGGCTCCATTTTCGGCACTGCGCCATTTTTGGCTGCTCTACCATAAGGAAAGTTAAGGGTTAACAATGAACTGATTTCCCCATAATGCGAAATTCAATCTAATGTTGATAAGAGAACCCCAATTATTTGCATGGCTTATGATTAGATTTCGTTTGTGTGGGCACTGGGCACTTCTCCATCACAAAATCTGAGGTCATTGTTAAGTTAGTATCAAACCAAACTTTTCTCTTTCCTTGATTGTATGTGGACAGCTATGAATGTCTCTTGCAAAAATAATTTCATTGTAACGATGAGTGCCCAAATGTGATGAAATTTATTAAGGTCATGAAAAGCATGTCTATATCAAACTAATCTAGTATGAAAAGGGTTGCACCCCATGGTCACTTTCTTCATGAATGGTCATTAGACATGCGGCAATTAGAGATGTCTCCGATGGTTCTAGGAGAACTTTCTTTGGTATGCGAATGTACAATTTGTTCACATTGTGATGTTTCAATCTTGCTAAGGTTATATAAAGAAAGAAAGAGAAACTCCAATGTATGTTGAGGCCGCCGTGAAAATAGTGTTTGTTTGACCTATCTTTGGATGTATGCATGGAGGTTATCACACCAATGGCATGACTACTCACCCCTCTGGGGTGAACATTACAGTTGTATGCATATACATATAGACTTAAAAGGTATGTGCATAGGCCTGGACTTTGGTTTGGCTCGGCCGAACCTGGTGGATTTTGGCCCTTGTACTACATTTTTGCTTATTTTGAAACAAATAATGTAATAGTTATTTGAAATCACCTTGTAATCACCATATTTTGTGCATTGAAGAAAACCCTTTATTTGTGTTGGAAAGAAGATACAAAATACAAAAAATGTATGTGTATTACACTAGAGAAAGAGGCTAAAACTTTGAGGAGCTAAAACTTTGACCATTCATTATTGGTTTTTGATGGAGTGAGTTGGTTTACATTTGACACAAGTGCATTTTGTGTGATAAGAAGCTCTATTGATTCCAAGATGATACAAAGATATGGTTCTTGGACCATAGCAAGTTGCTACAAATTCTCAACTTAGGAGGAATTCATGTGAGCAGAAGGGACAAATACTTTGTGTCTTCTGAGAACATTTGAATGGGCTTAATTCCACCTCCCCCACTTTCCCTTCTTCCTCCTAGTAGACACATTCAAATGTTTAACCCTTAAACGTCATATGCTTTCCTGATACCACACCCAAAATCTTTTTTAAACTCCATTTTTAGCATTATTCTATTTTTAATTTGCTTGAGCTCTATTCTAAGAAAGTATAAATCTCTTTAAGGTGCTCAGTTTGGAATTCTAAAAATTCCATTTGGTATAATGGAGTGTAAGTTATATGCAAGATTCTCTTAAAAAAAAACCCAACCCCTCGGGCTGGGTCTGACGTTTAAGGGTTAAAAGAGAGAAGAGATAGTTTCTCGCTTCTACTCATGTCTTCCTCTTATTAAATTTGGTGGTATGTGGCTAGAAATGAGAGCAAGACCTTTGTTGCAAGTAGAAGGGCCAAACTCACCACCCTCTTTCTGAAGAAGTTTCATCTTCTAGTTTGTCCAGATTTTGAATTGAAAATAATGGATAATGGAAAATTATGGATGGAAATTGAAATAGCCAAATAGTCTGTTTATTGTTCAAGTTTGAGAGACTAGTGCCTTTTAAGGTTAAACTCGCTATGTATGATGGCTAAACAGACGTTGATTTGAACTTGAATATGAGGTTATTTAGTTAATGTACAATCACAAGTTACACCGATCTCTATTATCACATCATAATCAATACATATCTTGCACAAGATCATTTTAAGATTGAAACAACTATGAATTCGAATTGAGAAAGGCCAGCTGCATGTGTTTTTGATTCATCCTTTATCACTAAGATCTGGACATAAAGGGAGGAAATATACTTCCAATCGACCATGTCTGGTTAATTTTGGCATTGCAATGTTCATGTTTATTGCAAAGGCGGAGGTCCCGATCATAGGGACTCCTACCAAGAAGGACTCGACCCCACGAGGGTGGGAGCTCGCTTCACGCGGCGCAACACCCAACGATCCACTTGGCATCTCAACTTCGTATAGCCTCAAAAGACATTCTCTGTGAGGTCATTAAACTATAAGACCATTCCGCAAGCAGAAAGCCTGCTTTTGCTCATGAGGTCGTTACACTTTTCTTTCTTTCAATCCAAAACCAGCCTTCTAGTCTAGATTCCGAAATCAATGATTTTCAAAACACCTATCAACAATAACACAATCGACCTCAAGAGTGTTCCTAGAATCAAAATTTTCTTACTTAAAAACCACCCTTCAAAACTACTACATACATGTCATATGCCATTTTCAGTACTGCAACATAATCAAACTCAAAATTCTCTGATGCATCAAATTATTGAATGAATGTGCATTCCTCACTTAAACGAGTGGTGTGTACAACCCATAACGTCATAATGCGAGAGTCATGTCAATCCCAAGCAAGCAAGCAGGTTGCTTATGACTTTGAAAGACTGAGTGATATTTGTTTGTCATGGATGCGACATCAACTGCCTGCCTGGGCCCTGATTACATACAATGGTCATTTTCGATCGCAAGTCTTCAACCCATTTGGTACACACATGATTATATTCATCAAGGCCAGGCACCAGGGGAGAGACTGAGTGAGGATCTGGACTGGCGGATGTATGTGTGCTGCTCCTGCCTAAGTGGGTTGCATTATCCGAAATAGTGCGCACATAATTTTGTGCATGCAAATGCAAACATCACATCTTAAGTAACCTCGATGTCGGTCTCGTCGCCAATGAATGACACTGATAGCTCCCGTCCCCCTGCCCTGATTGAATGATTTAATCCCCGCTTTCACATCTGATTACTTACGATTCATTCGATTACCCATTCTTTTCACAGGTCTAAATTGACTTGAAAGGGATTAGCCATTCTTTTCACAGGTGTAAATTGAGTTGAAAGGAAGGAATTCGGTGGTGTTTACTTAGCAGGTGCTTTCGATTTGTAAGTCAAAATGATGTACTCAGGTGGTTGCATTTAAGATGGACAAAAGTCACAGGAATGTTGTCTTATGGTAACAATCATTCTGAATTTTCGTCTTGCAGTGAACATCTTTTTTGGGTTTTTTTTTTTTTTTAGTTTTATGGAGATTGTGGTTATCTGTATGTGTAAAATTTGGAATTAAGATGATTGTATAGTCTTTACAGGTGGAAGTTCTGATTTCTATGACTAAGATGGAACGATCAAGGGCGGTGTAGTAGAAGGGAAGAACTACTACACGACACACTTCTTTTGTATTATCATAGTGGTTGTGGAGATGTGCGTGGATTCAACGTAGTGTTCACGTTGCTTTGTAGTAAAGAGTGAACTTTGAAGGTAGATTGTTATGTGCAAAATCTTGAGGTGAGCGTGTGTATTATTGTCGATGGCTAGATTAGATGGATGAGAGAGAGAAAGAGTGATGTAGTGATTTGAGTTGCGAGAATGAAGAGGCTAGAGTTGTTCACAATTGAGTGCGTTATGTTTTGAAGCTAGTGGGATGCTTGATTTGAACATGAACAAGAAGTTACCGCAGGCAAATCAAGTCCCTCGAATCACATGAAGATTAAGACATAATTTCAGTAAAGATCGTCTTAAGATCAATGTATAGGGAGAGAAAAGGCGTAATAATGATTTGAGTGGCGAAAATGAAGAGGTCAATGTCTTTCAGAGTTAATTGCGTCGTGATTGATGGCTAGGAAGACATTTGATTTGAACTTGAACAAGACGTTAGCATAAAAATACAGACTATACTAGTCCCTAAAAGCACAGTTAGATAAGTACATATCTTCAACTAAAATTGTCTCAACATTGATGAATAGAAAGGGAACAAGTGAGGTAATGAATAGAGAAGCGCTGCGTTTGATGGCTAGTGAGATTTTTCATTAAACGTGAACTTGACGTTATTGTATAAGCACATATGTTATAGTATAAGCACATACATTATAGTATAAGCACATACGTTATAGTATAAGCACATACGTTATTGTATAAGCACAAACGTTTGATTTGAACTTGAAGAGGACGTTAACGTAAAGCACATGCTATACTAATCTCTAAAATCACTTCAAGATCATTACGTATCTTCCACAAAGATCATCAAGATCAAAACAACATCCAACTTAAATTTGAATCGAAAAAGGCCAACTACAACATACTTGTGAAGCAAAAGAACAAAATCTAGTAGACATTTGGTATCAAATATAATCATTACCTTCTTATCTTGAAGCCTAGCCAATGTGGAAAACGGTGTAACTAAAAGAAACTTTATCTTTTGTACAAAACACTTTACCAATAATTTATTGATCAACACAGTAAGCATTAAGAGAACTAGAAAGTAACATGTGAAAGTGAATAGGAACAAAGACCAAGGAGATAATATGCCACATGAGACTAACTTCTTGTACACCTCCATTCATTCTTAAAAACATATACCGTAACACCATAGCTGGTTCGTTCTTAAATAATTCCAAAAATAACAAACGAAAAAAAAACGGAAATTCCATGCCTTCAAAAACGAATTTCAGGAAAAATAATCTCAATATAAATCAAAAATTGAGAAAATAGAGTATAATGATTCTGGAGGAACTGTGGACTTATTCTGCCGCCCTCCAAAAATGGGTAAATGACGAAACTATGCGCTGACCCCACTGATGTAGCTGCCAAATCTACTGATTTCAAGTCTTGCTTAGTCTTGTCATTATGAAGCTCCATCCACAAATAAAACTCCTTCTGTGCCCCGAATTTTTTTTTCTCTAAAAATATAGAGACGAATTTTTAAAAGTTCGATTTGCGAGAAACGAACCTTATTTTTTCAAAAAAAAATTAATTATTCGTTCGGCAGAGAACGAACCAGCTATGGTGTTACGGTAACCTTAATCATTAAGATGGCATTCCTTCATGTGTCATTTTTGCAAAGCCATATGTGCATTCTAAAACATTCCATTTTAGAGGCATATATGATTATGCCAAAATAGCAGCTTAGATAAAGGGTCAAATCTCTATATTTTGAGCTACAACTTGGTCTTGGTGTAATACAATGGGAGTACATATAAGGTCTATGTCGTAAGATTTTTGAAGTCAAGTTTGCTTCTCAGTTCTTTAAACGCAAATTTTAGTTGAAAAAAATTATTAAAAAAAAAAATAAAAAAAAATAAAAAAAATAAATTGTATTCGGTATCTTCTTAAGTAATATTTTTGAGATTTTTCCATTACCAATTGTGATTTTCCCATTACCAATTTCCTACTCGGATTTTCAAGTGACAGGCTTCAAAATGTACAAGAGCTTAAAGCTTTTTAGAATAATTCGTTTTTCTCTTTCAATTTTGTTTTATAGCTTGGCTATCTAGCTAAAGGCTACTTTGTACACATGTGAGGAAAGGTGACAATATAGATTAGTTTTGAAGAGCTAGAAAAGGAAAATTTTTCTTTGTTTGATGTTTGATGTCTTTTTCTATGTGATTGACACCAAGATTGATTTGAGTAGGCAAATACCCTTATGTAGGTTCTTTCAAATGAAATTACTAGAACTTAACCCCTAAAGGTGAGTGAGCCCAAATCGTATTTGAAATGTGCCCAAAATTGCTCAAAGTGGGGTATATGCTCAGTTATTCTCAAAATCTACCCAAAATGGATTGAAATGCAAAAACTTCAAAAATGCACCAAAATTTGAGATTTTACTTATCATTATGATTTGTTTTTAACACATGTGGTTGATTGTTGAAATTGGACCTTTGTATTTGAATTTCAGCTAACCTCCATGTGAAAAATCAAGCAATTCTTGAAGTTTTATGGGTCCTATGAGGGTAAAAATTACACAAAGATATTCCTCATTCACCGAGGAACAAGAATTTGAAGAGCCTCATGTCGAAGTTTCTCTTCATAACGGTTTTTTTGGCCCCCAAATCTTTGCTTTGTCATTCTACAACATGGAAAAAACTTTTTTTCAATTTTGAATGTTATGATTTTACAAATGGTGAGGAATTTGAACCTAAGATTTAATGTACATGTTCATGTACAAGTTAGGTACTAAATCCTACGGTTACAACTTGTCGAAATTCAAAAATTTGCATCTTGCACCAAAAGAGTGCAATTTATAAATTTTTAATTTTTTTTTAAAATTTTAATTTTATTTATTATTATTATTTTGAGACTGCTCTCTTTTGGGGGTAAATATCATGTCCATAGAGTAGGTAGAGACTTCATCTTTCCAACCCCAAACCTGACGGTGCAAATCAAAGATCATGTCTGGCTCCGATTGAAATGTCTAAATCGCAGTAATTGCTTCAACGAGTAGTAACTTCGTTGGCTATGGCGATTTAACGTTTTGAGTCTCGCCTCTTCTTGCGAAATTCAGAAAGTAATATGAGCGAGTAGTTTTGAAAATTTGCTTCTAGTGAACAGTATGCACAGCACTTCCCTTTTCCGGATGCACATGCGTAACCTGAGGAAAGAGACAGAGGAAAGAGCTTGACGGAGGAGAGAAAGAAGAAACATAACGGAGGACTGAGGATTCGATACAAGCTCGTGCGCTTCTAGCTCCATGGCATGATTTTTGTTTCTGGCGTTCGTTGTCTCCGGTGGTCATGGCGTTTCAAGATTCTAAAGAACGCGCGCGCGAACGAGTCGAACCTGTTAAGGGACTCTCTCTTGATTCTTTTAGATTTTAAAATTCAAGATGGAGTTCCTTAATGTGTTTGACACCTTTGAGTCTTTTCCGAAAAACTGCTCGTCGGAGAATTTATTGAATTGTTTGATCTCATTAGGTAGCAGAGCTCTTGATAGAAGTATGGCCTATGGAGGATAGAGCACTGAAGATAAGCACGTTCGGTAGCGAAGTTCGTCTTTCGGCCTGATACACCATCCTTGTATGCGACGCATTATTGGATTCCGTTTCTTGGAGGCATTTTGCAGCTTAATCTCGATCCGAAAGACCGGGGCACTCACAGCTCGTCGGTTTTGTAAAAACCTACGAACATGTCTGTGGTCCTAGACTGCGAGATGCGTAGTACTCAGGGTGCAATGTTAGTTGTCGGAGATTGTGACGTCATATTCGACTATGGATTTTAGGTTCCTGCCATTCACTTTCCTAGAGTAGCCTGCTGCAGATTGTTTTCCTCGTGTTGCTGCTCTTATCAAGTGGATTGGACCGATTAGGCCTGCTGACAAGTTACACAGAGGAAGCAGAGCGAGAAACGATCTCTACCTTTGAATGCCATGATGATCTTGGTAATATTCTCCTATATCCAACGACTCAACTTCCTATTGTCGATGATGCATCATTGCAGGGAGTTTTGAAACGAGCTTGTTACTACGATAGCACATCAGAGGACATATTTAATTTCTGCACTTTTCTTTCGGTACTGTGTCAGAACATGACAAATCTGACAGGAAACACCTCGACATCTGATATCAGGTCATGTATTGTGCATTGCGTTGCTTGCAGGACGCAGGGACGTCCTGCGAGGATTCTGGATTTGAAAAGTCTTTGCGTCGGTGGTCGAAGTCAAGGATGTCCGAGGGTGGCAGATGTCTCGTAAGTATGTCAGTTTCAACCTTTTTGAGTGCTTTTGAAGTTATTCAATGTATGTGGATCACTAATAGACATTGTGCGAACATACTGTGTCGGTGTCTACAAGCTGGCAAACAGTGTATTAAGACGTCAAGATTGTGTAGATCTTGTTTCAGAGGAAGTACTCACAAGCTGAATAATTCCGGATTCGTTGACATTCGCATATGAAAAGTAGCTGGCTGTGGCCCGGCTGACGCCCTTGATTTTGGTGAAGAGTCAACTTTGTCGTTATCCTGTGTCGTTCATGAGGATCTTCGCTCTTCAAATGATTAATTGACCACTTGATGACAGAGATTGAAGGTTTCAACATACGATCATGTTAGTTATGGCATAGAACTGTACTATGACATGGCTTGCCGACGCCGTCGTCCGGATTCCGGGTTTGATTCAGGTCAAGGAGATGATACTGAGGAACTGGGCTGTGGAATAGGATATTTCTCGAAGCGGCTATAATTTTCGATCCCGAATGCATGAGGGAACTTCGACAGAGCACTGTGCATCAATCACAAGTAAGGGCATCGTGTGGACCATGTGCCCACTGGCCGATTCCAACACGAGTCTCTGTTATCGTCGCTTGCTGCGGTACGAACGGTTATTATCACGTACACTGTCAGCAAGCTCACCGGATTTTGGCTGGCAATTGTCATTCTTGGCTTATTGGAAGAAATCGTGGACAGAAAATATCCTGGACTTGAGACCTATCCTTGCTGTACTTGGCAGATTCGCCGAACGCTTTTGTGGATACCGTTATAAGCAGTGGGAGGAGTAACCGTCTTTGAAGTCTGACTTGCGGAAGCATTACGCGAAGTATTTCAGATCCTATGCGGACGTTGTAGTAGGAGGATTCTGTTCGAGTGTTTCTGTTGTCTTGAGGGATTCGTTGCTCCACAAAAGCGCGAAAGGCATGTGCTGACGGTGAGACTGGATGATACACCTCAGTCAGCTCAAGGACTCCTCAGCTCACGCCATGTTTTAAGAACCCACCTGTGACGCCCCGGTGCTGGAAAGCCGGGATACAGCGTCAGACTACTTACACAACTTTATATTTTGAAGCCCGTGACCTATTTATCATCACAGACTGATAATTTATAAACGATTTATAATTTATCTTGCTGGAGGGTACGGTATTGCATCATGGTGGCCGAGAAAGAAACGGTCGTGCCAAAGGACGAAAAGAGCGAACTTGATCTTGGAATTGAGGAAAGTATACGTCGATGTGAAGCTCTGCTCTCGATGGTTCCAATTTCATTGCAGCCTATACTCGCCGATGGTATTTTGCACTCTAACCCCGACTTCATTCACATAATTTTGCACTAGGATCTTGTTGCTGAAACTGAAAATGCTCTGAGCTCTATGTCCACCACATGTCTACATATTTGAATGCCAATAAAAGTATTGCATTATATTTCCTTACTCTGTTGTTTATCGATTATGAGCTTATGAAAGCGAGCAACTAAGCCAATCCTTACAACTGAAATGCCATAACTTCCATAAGGCTCAGTTATGCCTACTTTTATTCCCTGAAACAGTAAGCTATGCCTGCTTAGAAGGGTTTGGTGTTAGACTACCAAGTTTTTTTGGCTTCAGTACACTGCACTGGAGTTTTGATAGGCAAGCTTGCAGTACCTCTATGGAAAACCTCGGCTGAAGAATATTGTAATGCACAGGTGCGTTAAGGAGGTCATTAAGCAAACAAGACGTGGTGGAGGAGCCACAGACATTCAAAAACAAGATGAGCGCACTGGAACCCGAGTGGACCAAGAACATGGGGCTTCTCAGCGGCATTTCAGATCAGATATTGAACACTTCTACGGTCTGTGACCTAATTTGTATGATCTATGTGTGTTCTAAACTTTTATTGAGTTGATTGTCTCCACAATGTTTTCTTTTCAGCATTAACATGTTCGGAGCAGAAGTTGCAGAAACAATAACTGTATGTTGAAATGCAGGTAGATGAATTTGAAGTACCATGCTGCGACATCTCACTCTCGTCTGAAGAACTCTCAGAAAAGTCACAGCCCCGAGCTTCAAGAATTCCTAAACCGCCACAATCTCGAAACAGCTCGAGTGCCAGTCTGCATGTCGATTGTGTTCCAATGCAAGATGGAGTAAGAGGGGCGAAGGAAGAATTTTTCAAGAGAATCCATGTTAAGCGACGGTGCTCTCGTAGTAGCGAAGGTTCAAGCACAGCTAGTGCTTCAGAAGACTGGACATTGGAATTCACCCATGCCACAGAGGCCACCAGCACATCTGTAAGTGGAACCCAAGATGACAACAGCGTTGAGGAAACCAAGGTGAGCACTAACACAACCTTCCTCTTGTAATCATGTATTCTCGTGCGCCGCACATTGCAACATCCTTTAGACCGTCAGTCTCTATGATACGAGCGGATTAACAAGCTTTACAAGGTGTAAAATATGGTGCAAGAGAGAAACGAGAAACCATGGGTGATTGAAGTTCGATGTCTTAGCAGCTGACCATGCCCTACGCACTTCATCCAAAGGGTGTAGGTGAAAAGGAATCGACTCGCAGTGGGGAAAGTGAAAAGCAATCATCAAGTGAAACAGGGGTATCATTCATCATGGAGAAGAAACATGAGGAGCCATTCTCTACAATATGCGGACAGTTGCAAGTGGACGATCTGATTCCCATGAGAACGGTGCCGTCAAGAACCCCCACAAATAGCTCAACTGTAAGTTGAAAGTCACCAGCCACGTGATGCACTGTTTCTCCATGTGTCCAGGACTCATTTGACAAATTTATAGTATTTCCATGATGATTTTCTTGGAAATTAGGTGTAGCTCCGTGTGATTTCTTCTGCAACGCTGTAAAAATCCACTTGGCGCACATCTTACTTATCTATTGTTGAACGTGTAGGAGAAAAGTGAAGTAGAAGAACTGGAGGTTAGGAAAACTGGCAACATCACGAACTCGGACACCAGCAAAACGACAAGTTCATGTCGATCTTTCGAGGCTCTCTGTTTCTCGGTGCCTGCGCCAAAACATTGCCAAGACGCCTGGGAGTGGCTTGGGAGGCCTTCTGCTGAGAACGTATCGTCGTCTGATCACAATTACGAAGGTGCTAAAGCTGAAATTATGCAGTTTTGTATTCCAGCAGAGACGAGATAACTCTTCGTGGAAGGATTAATTACTGTCGTAAACGAGTCAACATGAAAGGACATCCATGTTCACAATTTTGAGACTTTTGCAAGATGTAATGTATCGTGTGCCTACGTCCTTGCAAGCCAGTGTGAACCTTCTGCTTCACTGGGAATTTTGCAGGAAATGTTATTCATGAATCACTTCCTCCACCTAGAGAGAAGAAAGTAAGGCATTTTATACAGACAAGGTTGAAGACAGAGAAACCCTTGGATCGCGTGTCTCCAGCTGTCGGGTCTGCTGAAAAGGCAGCCAAATTGAAACCGGTAAACGATTCATATACCAGCACACATTCGATCTTCAGTATTATGAGTGTAGAAAGAAAGGCTCTTCTGGTATCAAGTGAGGATTTCAAGCTTGCAACCTCTTGTGTTACATCTAGCTGTCTTAACACCTAATCTCTCTCTTTGGCGTTGCAGAGAGGGATCACAACCAATCTACGGAGGACGAAGAGCGAGCCTGCAGTAGAGAAGCCTATCAGTAACTATCACTAAAGTCTTAAAGTTTGATGCAATGAGCTCTCTATTATGTTTGGGGTGTAACAAGGAGTAGAAGGTCACACTGATGGAGGGAAAATGAGCTTCAGGTAGAAGTCTCTAGGTCAGAAAACTTCCAACGTTTGATTGGGAAGTGCATGTGGGAAGGGTGCCAGGAAGGGCCTAAAACCTGTTCCAGCAGGACAAAAGTTCGGGCACAAGTCGTTTGCAAATCTGATGGAAAATTGACAAGTCATGTAGCTGCTATGGTATGTCAAAAAACATTGACTTCTGGCTCTAAAAGTATATTAGTGAATGTTTGCTGCTATTGCAAAGCTGAAAAGTTGGCCTCGGATCGGGAATGCCTTGGACAGTGTGCTCTAAATTGAGGTGATACTTACCTGTCGCATTATGTATGGCCTGTGATTGTGATCCGAAGGCAAGACTTAGGCGACTTGCAAAACCTCGAACTGCAGTTTACCAGCGGTATGCTCAAACCAGAGCTTTGAAGGAAGAAGAGCAGATGTCTGAGTGCTCTTTCAAGGTAATCATGAGCGAATAATCTCCTGAATATGTCGGGAAGAACGATGGAGTTTTACCTTTTTTATGCAATTAGGGCGGGGCTTTAACGAGTTGACCTGAATTACCTTTTTGTGCAGCCCATTGTGGGAAGGAGACCAGACGCTGGCTCACCTCTCTCTCTTCCCATCTTTGATCGCATCGGTGAGATGAAACAGCGAGTTTTTCTCCGAAAACGAGTACATGACCCCTCCCAACACTTTCTTCTGTAATTCATTTCCAGGAAGGTATAATTACAAAGGCTGAGTATCGTTCTTATTGGCACGAGTACGGAGAGTAAAAACATAATTATGTAACTACAGGCACGAAAAATGATTGAAAAAGAGGAATTGGAACAGTGCTCGTTCTGGCCCAATGTCAACTCGAGCTCGGTGAGTTTGAGCAAAGAGGCCTATCAGCCAATCCAAGACCGACTTCAAGAGCTTTTGGTACGTACGTCAATGTCAATCCAATTGTGCCGATGCCTTGATTCTGTTCTAAAATCTGGGATAGATACATGTTGTACGTGTTATCAATCATAGAAGGGAATCATTTATTTGGCGCACGGGGATGCAGAAGAAAAGGCACGAAAGAATTGCACAAGCAAGGGCCAAAGAAGCAAAAGATAAAGGACTCACTTTCAAGCCCGCAATCAATCAGAAATCCCTTCTTCTCTTTAAAAAGGTACATCCACATCATACTCAGAATATAAATTTGTTTTCTCTTTTCATTCTAATGTGGAGCCTTACGAGCTGGCACGGTTACCTTCTTGTCATCTTCTACATACCACAACATTCTGTAGCCTAACATCTCAACCAGGTCCCAATTCTTTTGTGGTGTATTTTTCCTCCGCTGGTTTGTGTTGCATACTACATTAACTGTTTTGTCTTGTTATAATGTATGTGATGCTTGTCGTTCTTCCCTCATGGTTATTTTCAGCTCAGAGACTTCAATTGCCAATTGTGCAGAAAGGTTTAGAAGCAATAGAAGTATCAGATCGTCTGACCAGCTGCACTTCATCACAGTCCGATAGATACGGAGAATATCAGGTACCTTCTCCTGCAATTCACTAAGCCGGGTGCAAAGAAAATGTGGTGGAAATAAAGCCAAATTAAAGGTAGTGAAAGTGCCCTGGGTAATCTCATCATGTTTATTGGTGTAATCATCATTATCAAGTTTATGAATACCAACCTAACAAACCCGTTTGCTCTACAGGCCAGAATGTACAAGCCAAAGAATGAGTGCACGTTTTCTCCCGAAATAAACCCCAATACCGATTACATCTTGGCCAGATCTGAACTTGAAGGATGCAGCTTTTTGACGCGCCAGCAACAATTTCTGCAAAAATTGCAGGAAAGGAAGGTGGGTGAACTCTGAGTTGGGAGTTTTCAAATCCTCTTTAAATTTAGAGGGCATGTGTTGTGCTCCAAGGACATTTTTCTTTCAAGGAAAGCTGAAGAATGTCAGGGTGTGATGCAGAGACAAAAGGAGATGGAATTAGCAAGCGGATTCACCTTCCGACCCGACACTGGAAACGCTTCTATGATTCTACAATATTCCTCAGCGGATAATTACGAGGAAACTCTTGATGAGCGATTGGAGAGGCTTTCTCACCGAGACAACCGACGACGTTTTCATATACGCCAAAGAATTTCAGTACGTGCTTCCCACTTGCAAGATCATTCACTGAAACCGAGTGTAAATTACGTCGTGGAAGTTGGCAAAGCGAGATTGCACCTGGTTGAGGATGTTACATGACGCTCTCTTTTTAAGCAACTATTTTCAAATTAACGGTGTATGTTCTGGTTGCAAAATTATGCAGGAGAACTACTACTCGCAATTCAAATTTCGGCCAAAGATCGACCAAATGTCTCGCATTATTTCTGAACCTACAGATCTTCAGGAACTTTATATGGTAAGACAATTTCTTTAAAAATTGCTCGAAACATGCTCGAGAGTTTCAGTAAATTGAGCCCGAGATGTGCTCTGCAGAACGAAAAGGGTAAGCGGACCAAGCATGCCCTCCAACAAGCTGCAGAGCAAGAATTCGTGCAGACTTGCACGTTTCGCCCAGAAGTAAGTAAAAATATACTCCTCTAGTAACAGTAGAGGTAACCTCACGAGTTTGTGTGGTCACTCAGAATCTCATCTATGTTGCAGCAGTACCCACTGCCAGTATGCGAGTTTCTTCCAATCACTAATTGCGTTGCTTGGCCAGGTCAATGTTCGAAAATCATCAAGCTCGATCGAAGATGTTCTCAAGATTCGCAGGAATTTTCGCCAGGTAACTTCTGCTGAACTCATACATGTTTGTCAGCCACACAGCTCCAGTTTCAAATCTTCAACTGAAGTCAGAGAACACGGTCTACTGTTCCAGGAAAAAGCAAAGATCTTTCATCAGCTCCGTATTGAGAAAGAGCTGCAAGAATTGAAGGAATGCACATTCACACCTGATGTTCACCCCGTACCTCCCAAAGAAAAGGAGCCCGTTGTTATCAAGGGCTTAGGACGACATTTGGAGCTTCAGGATCTGGCTAAACAAATGAAGAAGGATCAGGAAGAATGGGAGCGCAAAGTCTTCTTCACTCATGTAAGCAAGCATTCAAACCAATGCTAATAATCATCAAAGTGGAGTTTATATCTCCAATATTAACCCATGACAACACGCAGGTGTATGATCTTCCAAGACGACAGTACACGATTCCTCAACCATTCACATTCCACACTGGAAGCGCAGCTCACAAGGCCACAGCGCCCGAGAAAACTGCCGTCAAAAAGAAGAAGAAAGCCGCCCCGGTGCCTGCACCCTCTTCCCCGACCACTGTCAATGAAAGCGAGAACACCTTAAAGGTACTAGACAGTTGCAGTACCATGTCAATATGCACTTCCTCGGTTGAGAAGAGGGAATTAGAATAGAGGAGAACCTCGCAACTTCTTACAAGTAACTGCGAAGTCTTACGCCGGGGACTCACAAATGCATGGAAATCCTCAATTTCTCTTTGATAAAAGCATCTGACTGGATCACATAGTAAGTGTGGTGCCTTTGTAGCTGGTAGCTATCGATTGAGACTGGTAGCCAATTTAACAACAGCCATGCCGAGATTGGAAAAATTGTGACGGGCTTCATCGAGGTAATGAGTTGTACCGAAGGACATACTAACAGCCGAATTCCTATCATATTCAACATTTGCCAATTGAAGTGTCTTCGAGCAGTTACAAAATTGTTTGATTTTCCCACTCAAGGATGTGTAGCAGTTCATAATCTTACTCTGTAGGTCTAGTGATTTGTATCCTTCGGGTAATGATCTCTACCCTTTCAAATTCTACAGGGGTGTAATAGTGTAGCAAATAAAAATAGGACAGTCACTAATCACTTCGAAGTTATGGATCGCCATATGATTAAGGGAGCCTTCCATACATCTGAAGATGCTCAAGGACTCCCCCAAGCCCAAACTTCTTGACGGCCGCCATGCCCCGCCGGAATCCATCGCCATAGACGGGAGATGCATCGTTTTCAATTTGGTGGAGGTAAAACTCTCCCAGCTTTTCTTGGGCGGGACTCGAGAATGCTCCGATCTTTTTCATTCTCTTCAATTCATTTGTCAACCAGATGTGAGACATGACTTGACATATGCCCTCCTCCGTATCAGGCCGCAAGAGAGGAAAGTCACCTACATCCACTCACCACGAAAGGTTAGTTACATAACACCCACCATTAAATCGTCGTGTTTTGATGGGGCAGAAACTTCGATAGCAACGCACCTGCCAAACGTAGCCATGCGTGCATGAGCTCATGAGCCAAGATCGATCCCGTGAGCAACCTACAAAATCAACCACCATCAGTGATCAGGCAAGTCACAAAACTTTCCAGAATGTTGCAATTAGAAAACAAGAAATGTGTGAGTGAAGCGTCACCTAGGGAGGCCATAGAGGACCAGGATGGCTGTGACTTCACAACATCGAACCAGTTTTTTTGGCTCGAATCTCATTGGATATGGTGATCTTGGGTTCCCACCAAACGCCTGCATCACGGCATCCTCGTCAAAAACGACATCTACTTTGCTGATTGTTGGCATTCGAGATGCAAAGAACGAAAACTCACCGTAGTGATAGTTTGCTCTTCTGACAGGCAAAGCCCTCGCGTCTCCGCAGTATGCGTACCCTGCCGTGAGATCATCACGAGAATCAGCTATGCACTTTTCACACTCCTTCAACTGCTGCAAGTACTTAAATGTTCGATAGTATGAAATATGTCAAGAGGTATAGCACCTCTTTCTCGCCCTCACGGGCCTCGTTGAGGGCGGAGCGAGCAACCAAGAGCATGGGAACTTCCTGGTCAATCGGCATGCTGCCATTCTTGTAGAATTTGAGAATCTCGCGGTACAGGGGTTGGCATTTCGTGGTGTCCACCACGGCCGTTTCCAAACACTCGTGACACAGCTTACGTCCATCTTCCAATGTCGAATACTGCGACCTCCCACTCTGCAATCCTAATGCTGTCAGTATCCCATTCCATTACTTAACAAGCATTGATTTCCTCATGGGTGTCGGTGACTGTTTTTTTACCTCATAGCGGTCACAACTGCAGCACCTCGGGGTGCCATCATCTTCATGTCGAGGACAATACTTCTGGTTCCAGAACGGATGACATCGGTACTCTATCAAGCTTGCTGCATTTGCAGGAATCTGCAGACGATCCCACCAATGTTACTAAGGAAGTGAACTTCAATGTGGAGGGAGTAATCGATGGCTTGAATGAGACGGGTCACAATTCTTACAAATTGTGAGCAGACGTCGCATCTGGGGTGAAATAGCTCCCTGTAGCAATCGCGGTGGTATGGTTCTCCTTCTTCCACTGAAAACTGTTGACGGTACACAATTCATCATTTCAACTTCATTTTTGTACGGGTTTAGGGTTTATGAACAGGCAATTTATTGACCTTCTTCCAATGTGAAGGATTATCTAACACACCAACTCACTTTGAACTCTTATGCTTTAATCTTAAATGAACAACCTCAAGTTGTTATCCAAAAGGACAAAATTTAACATTTAGTGCGCTTAGGAGGCAATCTGTGTACAATATTAGACTTTCGCATAACTGATAGTTTTAAATTTTTGAATTTTATACATTTGTTAATGAAGTGTTTTGTTGTATACAAATAATATGGACATTGCATCACTACAAAGGAACCTCTATAGAGTCGCTCTATATCTTGGGTGGTGTTGGTGATCGATCATATTGAAAGTACAACATGAAGAGTAGTGACATGTTCATTGTGATAAGTCCAAGTGCATCTTTTGTTTACCCATTTTTAGAGTTCATGTAACTTGCCCAAAGGTTTGTATGCATGTGCACTTTCTATATATGATGGTTGACCAACATGAAGAATATACGTACATGTTTTACACATTCTTTTCCATCACTTGCTTTCATTTCAGTTTTAAACAACTATAGGTTTGATTGGTTCGGTTCCTTTTAAATGTTGAAACAACATTTTGTTATAGAAGCATTTCTATCTGAAATGTTCACTGGAGAATGGTTTCAATCACGCAATTGAAGAAATGGGGAGAATATCATTGATACCTCGCGGTCTGTAATTGGTTTGTTGCATGTTTTGCAACTAAAACAATTTGGGTGCCAATGCTTGTTTATGCAAGTCACGAAGCGGCCATATCCTAGAGGTTGCTTACATCCAGCACAATTCCCCACTGTTGGAGGTTTTCTGAAGCATGTCCACACCACATGTAAATCCACTTGCTTCCTTTCATTGCTATTGAATGAAATGCAAAACTTTTAGATGAGAGATTAGTAAATAGAGATGTACGCACCCTCCATGAGAAGGCCGAAAGGTGGGCATTGTGTCTGACATAAAGCGCGGAGAACGATAGAGGTCCAAGCTCTCTCGCATTGCCATTGCTAGCTCCTCATCTTCATCGTCAAGTGGATATCTTCGTCGTCCTATCAATGTTTCAATACAAATCTAGCCCTTAGAACTATAATCAAACACAGAGTGATACATATTAATTGTTTTTCCAAAATTTCCAAATTTCACCAACTTACAATTATATCAATTTAACTCATTCCAATTTTCAGAAGTCCCCTTCACCGTCTTGCCAATTCACTTAGTCATTCCTACAAATTCGCCAAATACTACTGACTATTATTAATTGAAAGTTTCAAATTACCAACATCTGGAATGTATTACAAATTGTTTGATGTACGCATATCACCAAATATTGAACGTAACAATGTGATCATAAGAGTTTGATCCAAATAGATGTGAACTTCAGGAGGCTCGAGTGTTTTAACGAAAATAATTCCAAAAACACATATTTAAGTAAGAACTCATGTTACCTAATTCACGAAATAGAAAGGTACCTTACAGAAACTTAAGATCTCAAAAAATATTTAAAAAACTAATAATAATAATCTAGAAATAGAGAGTAGAAAGGACTATCACAAGATAGGAGTTGACCCAAAACTAACATTCAAGAATTTCAAATACTAGGCTCCAACATTCTACAACATAGTAAACAATTCCATTTTCCCAATTCCATCATTCTCTAAATCTTGATTGGCTCTAAACTGTATATCGTATCTTACATCTAGATGGCACACTTAAATATTTTGAATTAAAAAAAAAAAAAAAATCACAAATAGGTAACATGAGGATTTACATGTTTGCTGAAATTACATATTTAGTCTACTGTATTATTTAACTAAATATGGACTGTGGGCTTATTTCTGGACTTCAAAATACGGGAGATCCACCCATCCATGACCCTAGAATCTACACAACTTGAGGAATATTTTTCATAGAACCCAAATTTAGATATTATTTTTAGAGCTTTTTGGTGTTAATTGTAGACTGTGACTTGAGGAATATTTTTCATAGAACCCAAATTTAGATATTATTTTTAGAGCTTTTTGGTGTTAATTGTAGACTGTGGACTGTCCAGATTTAGTTAATTGTTTCATTCTACTTCCTTCTTACAGGCATGCTCTTATGAAACAGATGGAGTTGCAGAAATGATGGATGCAGCTTTTCAAAAGCACATATTCCATGCCAATAGCAATTATTGTCCAGGCTTGTGACTCTGTCATCGTTCCTTTCAGTGCGAGGACAATGATTTGCCATAGTCTCACTTCTCAAGATTTCAATAAACCAAATTGGACTCTATGGTTGGAAGTTCTCAAAATCAAATCTTACAAAAATTGCTAGTTATTTAAAAACAGGATTATTCGGAGGTTTTTACCTTCAGGGGTTAAATCTTCAATTTCACATGCCATTTTGCATGGAGTCATCTAGAGTGCACAAGTGATCATAATGTTCCCATGCCAAATTTCCAACATCTAGCTACTTTATCATGCCATAAGCTACATAATGAAAGTAGTTTTCCAAATCTCAACATTCTTATGATAAATTTACATAAAAATTGGTGGGTACACTAATTAGACGTTCGATTTCCCATAATTGAATTAGACAAAACTTTGGTAAAAAATTTGAGATCACTTCTGGAGCATTGTTGAGCATCTCTTTTCAGGGTTAATTTTTTTTCTTTCGGCTCATTTGTAAGTAAATGTTGACTCTTCCCGCAAATTTTCTCATTCCAACTCTTGCCAACTGCACCAATTCACCTTTGAACATCGCATAAAGCGCCAATCGAGGTGTGTTCTGGGAGCCTTTTAGTGCAGTGGAAATGGAAAACATCGCTGATAGAAAGGGTCAGTGGGAAGACACAGAAATGACGGAGGAAGAGGAAACAGGAGCACTTACTGAAATGTTCTTCTTGCTCGAGAGCAAGAGCAATGGCGCGGTCAGTGTCCTCCGAAGACAAAGCGCCGTAAGGACGCGGCACCGAAGGGTGGTGGTTGTAAGTGGGCCAGTCGTTGCTGCTGCTGTTGTTATTGTACGACGACGGGCGGTCATCGAAATCCACGTACGCCGGCGCATCGTATCCTCGATACGGCCTCTCGCCAGGATAATACGATTCATACGAACTCCCTGCTGCCCCTCTCCGCGGATCCTACACACCCAAATCCCCATTCATACCCCTGATCAATCCTCATGCCACTCAATCGAACCCGAATAATGGATCGAAACCCACACTCTCACTACCATTCAATCACTCACAAACATTCTATCAGAAGATGGACCAAATATTTGCGGTGATACAAGTTGAGCACAAAATCAGCGTGATTGCTACTGAGTTAGAAAATTCGAACTTGCAAAAATCTTTTTTTCTTGCGGAAGGACAGTAATTATCCTAGACTGGGTCTGTGCAATTCAGAGTGTGCATGATTATTGCGGTACCTGGAAGATGTGGGGGCCATACCAGCCACTGTGGCGTGACCAAGGATCGCCCTCCGAGTACCCGGGATATTCGTCGCCTTCGTCATACCGGTACCTGAACGAGCCAGGGCTGCCGAATAACCGGTCGAACCACGCCATGATCCAATCCTCCGCGCGGCTATGGAGCTTCCAAAAAGAACACGAACGCTGTCGACAATCAGGAAAAAGAACCTCGAGTCAGAAAAAACACTAGCACCTCTCAAATGCAAATCTGCACTGCTCCCAAAACTACTGGAACCCTGACCTCGATCGATACAAACAGAATCTGCCAGAATTCGCCTTACTGGATCAATTCAAGAGCATGTTGTTGCACATGGAAAGCTCGCAAGCTCGGATTGTTAAGAAGAGTTTTTGAGGGAGGGGAGACTGAGTCTATGGGAGAAAGTAGGGAGGGGAGATGGGGGTGGTGGCAATATTCCAAGGAGTTCGGCAGGGCGAGGACACGGCAGAAAGCGATATAAGAGGTCATGGACACACCAACAGGAGCAGCAGGAGCAGGGGAACAATTGATTGCTACAGTGCAGTGAGTGCGTTGTAGCTAGTTCGTGATGCTTCCACAAGGGAAAGCCGCCCTATGGCTCCCTGGCTCCATGGCCGGACACTAAATCCAATCCATGTTCCCCCTTGGAATTTCCAAATATGGAGGGAGGCTAATAAAAGGCTGCCCGGTATTTTTTTGTGTTTAAGGCCTTGAAATTCCAAGGAGAGGCCCCCTAGGGTAAAACGGGGGTGCAGACCCCAAATTTCACAAAAAAAATTTTAAAAAATTATCTTGAGGGGGTCAAAAATGAAAAAACAAAAATCTGGGGCGCCACCCAAGTGGGGAACATGGATTGGATTTAGTGAGCGGCGGCTCCATGTACAAGCCCTTGGTCCACATTCTCGATCATACTGTAGTCCCTTACACTTATACTTACTTCCGTCCCATCCGGTCCCGGCCCTCTCTTGTCGTCTTTATTACTTTGGTCAATGTCACTCTTTGACCGTGTATCTCATCCTCATTTCTTTTTACATAAACTCATTTCTAAAGAAAGTAAGTGAGCTGATTACTTTACCCCAAACGGAGAGGAGTCAATTTGCTTGAACAAGATATGTTCTTTTTACAAAAGCTGAAAGTGAAATATTTCTCAAGATCAGTGCGGTGAAGTCTTAATATAAGTGGTTGGGTAGACACATTAGACAGGTTAGAAACAAGATCTGACGGTTATCTTTCTCATAAGTTGTGTTTACTGATTTCAGATATGGCCGTATGCATGTCACACCATAGAGCTTCAACATCGAGGGGCATTTTGCACGTCACACCATAGAGCTTCAACATCAAGCGGTTGTTCAGCCGACAGAATCTGACCCGTAGCTCTCACGATCTGTAGCTCTCACTATCCGTAGCTCTCACTATGCATAGCTCTCACGATCCGTACTCTCACTATTCGTAGCTCTTACTATGCTCAACGTTTCACTTATATTTTGATGTGAAACTGATCACAATCTTATGATACATTCAAAAAGTGAATTTTACAATTCAGATCACAATCTGCATAAATGATTTTGTGCTTTGATAGATTTGGTTGGTGGACTAATCAAGCAGTTCTAAACAAGATCCTTCTCTGTTGTATTTTTCATAAGACAGTTGTGTTCATGGATTTCACAGATTTCAAATATGGCCATCTGGAGGTCACATCGTAGAGCTTCTCCGCTGGAAGTTAATTGATGTGGCTGATCCACTAATGAATTATATAAAGATCAAATCAATCAAGAGTTGACTCATCACTTAGGGGTGCTTTACGCTACCGACAAATGGGACCACATGTGAATATTGAAGACAGTTTCTTAAAATCTGGGATTGGGCAACAAAGTGCTCTTGGGACTCTGAAGTACCTTCACCAACACTACCTTGACAAAAGTAGATTGATCTACAAGTTTGAGGTCCCCAAAGTATGCCATATATTCCAAATTGGATAATGATGTTTCTTGGTTCAAGTTGCGATTTTTCCAGTTAATATTCCTTCTTCCTAGTTTCTCAACTGAATACACCTCAAAATCCATACTCCAGAATTTGATAGAACTTGGTTGGTAGACTCATTCAACAATTACAAATAAGATATCACAATCAAAGTTTTACAAAATTTGCACATTGATTTCAGAAAGTTTCATCCAGAGGTAGTTTTGAGCCACTCGCTTTAGAGATAAAGTAATATCAACACAAAACAATGCTGCACAAACCATGGGTACAGGAGTACAGAGAATATGCCGTATTTGTTCCAGAAATCTTCCACATACATCCAAATTTTTTCTACTTCTAAAATATTTTGAATCTTCTAAAGATGGATATCTACAAGTGCACGGGAATATTTCAGCTATGCACTTGTAGATAGCTGAAAGAAGTACTACAATAACGTATAAATTCAGCCAAAAGTACATAGCTGAAATATACATACAAAAATGTTCCTGTACACCGATAACCTTGGTTACAAACTTTTTTTAAGAAAGTTGCCTGGATGTTGAGCGAACCTTTTTGGTGGTGCATCCACACAGATCAGATCTCGGACACCATATAATGAAACATGAGGAGGGTGTCGATGGCTGCAACTCCCGAGGCAATCGATCTTGGCCGGTGGACAAGGAGATGCAGCCAACTCAAACAGACACTCATCTCGGCGTGTGCGATTTGCGCGATTCCTGCCATGGATTCCTGCCGTTGGTTATTATCACCCCACCATATCTGCACTAGTTAACTTCCCATTTCCCATTGCAGCAATGTTTTGCATGCTTTTGTTGCCGAACTTGCAGTGTAAGTAGGTGGATAACTTTTTACATTTGAGTGCACCGAAGCGGGGGTTTTGTCAACCTGATGCATGAAACTGCTCGTTGGGTGGGTTCCCGAGGAGTCCCGAGGACTACGGATGCCACAAAACCTGGGAGGCATTTAATGTACCTCTTGTCGATGTAAGAAACGGTTTTACTTTTTGTATTGTTACATGTCACTTCATGTGAGCTGGTGAATTGCAGGAAACATCCTTTCAGTTGCGTATGAATGATGATTTTCTCTTTGGGTCATGGCCATCGTTGCACTGAACTTCAACGTGGAAATATCGACATTCAATCTGCTTTTTTGTAAATTCCGGCCTTGATAAACAGTGGCCCCCACCCATTCTCGCAACATACTGGTGCTCCCAATTGTACAAGTTCACGTTCAAAGTTGAAGAACAGTATTTAAAATCTGCCCAAAACTGCCCAAAACTTCCCAAAACTGCCCAAAACTGCCCAAAACTGCCCAAAACTGCCCAAACCTGCCCAAACCTGCCCAATTCTGCCTAAAATTGTCCAAAAACTGCCTAAAACTGCCCAAACTAGGGTCTATGCTAGTTTATTCTCGAAAGCTGCCCAAAATTAAATAAGATAGCAAGACCTTCAAAAATTCACCAAAATTTGAGATTTTACCTTTATTCAAGTTTTGTTTTCCGTACTTGAAGAAAAGTTTTTCATGCATGATCTCACCGTTTGGATCTTTCATCCAATTATTCTTCACATGCCAATTTTATTATCAAAGAGGGGCCCATGAAGTTAAATTTCAGCATACCTCCATGTAAAAATTCAAGCATTTCTTTAGGCTTTATAGGTCGCATGAGGGTAAAAATTGCATGGACATGTCCCTAGCTCACTCAGGAAGAAGAAATTCAAGAGCCAGAGTTCAAATTTACTCTTAAAATTGGTTTTTGGGCTCACAAAAACTTCGAACCCATTTTGCAATAAGGGAAAAAAAAAAAAAAAAAAAAAAAAAAAAAAAAAAAAAAAAAAAAAAAAAAAAAAAAAATCATCAATTTTGAATGTTACAATCTCACAAGTGGTAAGGAATTTGAAACTAGGTTTTGGTACACACATACATGGACAAGTTAGGTATGAGATCTTGCGGTTACATACTTGAGATATACGTCAAATGTTAAAAAAATTCACCATGCACTGAAAGAGGGTGGTTTTGAGGAGTTTTGGCAATTTTGGGGGCTTTTGACTTTAGGGGTTGGTAGGTGGTTGTGCTCTTAGTTTGGGATTTGTGTGGAAACTCAATGTTTCATGGAATTTGGCCGTTTGAACTAAAGCAAGGATCTAGGAGTAGAAAGTGAGGAGTGTTAGGTTGTAAAATGTAGATTTTGACTCATGATTGCTTTGGTGTCGTGATTTATTGGGCCTTTAATATTTTAGCCATAAGGTAGGATGCTTGAAAATCAAGTGAGATTGAAACGGTAGACTATGAGCATTTAAGCAGGAGGTATATTGTACTTCCCATTACGTAGATTCCAGTGTGCCCCTTGTAAAGTTTTTGGATGGTTTGGATTTAGATACCTCCTAAGGTTTCCACTATCAAAATTTATAAGTGATTCAAAATAAATCCAAAATTCATGAGTCCAATTAATCCACTCTCCTGATTTTTCCAAATTTGAAACCCAACCTAATCAAGTTCTTTGAAGAGTTAGAAGCAAAAATATGATTCGTATTGTATGACTGCATACCATCAAATGATTGCAAGGGGCACGAACCATGATTCGTATTGTAAGAGTGTGTACAATCAAATATTTGCAAGGGGGAGAACCATGTGAAACACTTATTACGCCTCACAATCCATTTTTGAAGGAATAGCCAATTTCAATAGCACGTTCGGAAGTGCTCTCAATGCTAAAGTACTAAATTGTTCAGGGCCCATAATGTGAGGTTAAATCCCGGTGTTCCGATTTCTAACTCACAAATGGGCCGTGGAGGTGGGTGCAACAAAACAATCCTTCCAAGCAATGGACGGCCTAGCAACAATTCAACCAATCTTCTCAACCTAAACTCTCAAGTTCTGAAGTAAATTGGGCAGCGCTTCCGCGCTTGGCCCAAATTCCCAAATTTTTAACCTAAATTCATAAATTTAACCCAAAAATTGGGCAGCGCTTCCGCACTACCTTTAATTGTGGTGTCTACTAACCTCTAATTATTAAAATCAGCAAGATACGCAAGGTACAACATCCCATCCAAGACAACCACCAACAACAAGCGCATGCAACACCACTTTAAATAATCACAAACAATTTTTGGGCAATTATCATTGCCATTTTTGAAATAGAGGTTCACAAAATTAACACCAACAATCAAACAAAACAAGTAGGAACTAGTTTTCAGTAAGGAGAATAGGGAGGGGGGAGCTCCCTCTCTAATATCCCCTGTCAACCCTCCGTATTATCACGGAGGGGACATGGTTTTGATGGAGCTGTGGCCTTGCTCGTCGTGACTGGCTCGAAACTGTTGTCCACCTCTGCTGCGTCGCTCCCCGGCCTCGCGGAATGTCCGCCTGCTCGTCTCCGCCTTCCGCTGCTGGGTGCGGCCAGTACCTCCTCCTCGCCTCGCTGCTCCGGCCACCGACCAACGCGATACAGCGCTGGCCGTCGACCGCCCTCGTCAATGCCGGAATCGGAGTTGGTCCTCGTGCCGGTCAAGTCGGCTCTCGTTCCGCCGAATCGCTGTCCGGCGATGCGCCAGCCTCACCGTCGGTGCAGCTGGTGACGTTGCCGCCGGGTCGGTGGATGCGGTGCCGATCCGCTCCTCCGTCGATCAGGCTGCCTGCAAACTGCCGATCCTCCTTCTGTTGGTCGTCGTCTCGCCTGCCGTGGAACCGCCGCTCCGGTCCTGCTTGGCCGGCTGTCGATGTCGCACCGCTCTGGTCGTCGTCGCCGTCTCGCAGTCGATGGTGGTTCGGCTGCCGTTGTTGGCGCCGGATCGCTCCGGCGTCGATGCTGCTTTGGCAGACGGACCGCCTACTCCTTCGAACCGCAACTAGTCTCGCCGTTCGTGCACCTGAATCCGGCTCCGACACGGCTGCTGGACTGGCCGACGTCGATTCCGATGATGTTGCCGGTGCTGGTCCGTCGCATCGTCGAGCTTCGGATCGCCGCTTCCGGCCAGATCCTCCTCGCGATCCTCGTGACCGCCTTCGACTCGCCTCAGCGTTGATTGCCGCTCCCACAGCCGCTACCTTGGTGGTATCGGCCCCACTCCAGATCAATCAATTCTTCCTGCAAGAACCCTCATGCACCCACCCAAACAAATCCACCACGAACGCGACCAAACTAACCTAGATCACACACACTCTTTTTCCACAACATGCACACTTCTTGCTCCAAACACCGCACGCTCAAAAAAACTAGCCTAACGGCCCTGACCTGACTCTCTCCCTCCCTGGTTGATCCAGGGAGGTTGAAGCAAAAAGCTTCATCCGTCCAATTGGGCGGATTTCATCCGTCCAGTTGGACGGACTTCCATCCATAGTTTTTCCTAACCAATTAGGCAAGATAAAGGCACCAAACTTCACATTAGGGGTTTTGTAGAAGGTAAGGGCAAAATGGGGCAACCCGACCCCTACTTAGGAATACGTAATCGCTAAAACATACTAACAACTCGCCATTTAATATATTGGCGTTCATCAAAAATACCAATTTGGTATAAATTAGAGCAAGAACGGCCGCTTGTGCCAAAACCCCCTTTGAGACCACGGGTATTCCGTGAATCCACGAAATGAGCTAAAAAGTCTAATTAAACCATGGAAACCTGACAATTACGCGCTAAACCTTGCGGGGAATGTATTCCCGCTAGAGTGAACTGTTTCGCGGGTTCACAGGTATCGACCATCTGCGGGGCATTTTTGCCTAAAAATGCAATGGACTCAGGGTCTCGAAGCTGGTAGGCAAATGCTCCCATTGGGCTCGCACGGTCACATGTGGTACAACTTACACCGCTCGGCATTTGTGCGAGCGGGGAAAGGAGCGCCATCTAATGTCGCGAGTTGGACGGTGTTGTTTGGACGGACGTCCCGTACTTCAAATGGGCCTAGCCATATGGCATCGAATTTGCCCGGAAATTCCATCCTTGTGGCATCTTGGAGCATGATTAAGTCTCCTGGGGCTAAAACCCGCTTCTTATGAAGCTTGTCAAAAGCCAACTTGCGGCGCCGAGATATTGTCTCAATATGTTGAGCGCTAAGGCGCCGCGTCTCGCTCAACCCTTCAAGCATGAGGACTCGATCGTGGATAGAGTCCGAAATGAGGAGTCTAGCCTCGATTGCTATGCGCAAGGAGGGGATCTCGATTTCGATGGGTAAAACCGCCTCTATCCCATAAACTAGGGCAAACGGGGTTTACTTTGTGGTGACCTTGAACGTGGTCCTATATGCCCACAAAGCGGCATTGAGTTTGGTATCCCAATCCCGTTTGTTGTCATGGATAGTCTTCCTCAAAATCCTCACGATGGTTTGATTACATCGTTCGGCTAGGCCGTTGGTTTGAGGATGGTAAGGGGTGGTTTTACGGTGATCAATCCCGTAAGTCGTGGTAAGTTCCTCAATGAGGTCATTGAGGAAATGGGTGCCCCGGTCGCTACCCAAAACCCGTAGCACCCCGAAACGAGAAAAAACATTCTCAAACAAAAAGAGTGCCGTGGTTTTCTTATTTGCCACTTTGACCGCCTTGGCCTCTACCCATTTGGTCAAATAATCGACCGCGAGAATGATGTACGCCATTTGGCGTGATGAGGTGGGGTGCACGGGGCCCACATAGTCTATTCTCCACTTCTCGAAGGGAAGCAAGGGTAACGAGGGTATTAAAGGGAACTCCATGTGGAGATCATTCCGAGCAAACCGTTGGCATGCGTCACACTTGGTGGCGTGCCGGTGGGCGTCGGCGAACATGGTGGGCCAAAAGTACCCGGCTCTAAGGATTTTTTGGGCCGTGAGACGGCCCGAAAAATGCCCGCCGCAAATGTCATCGTGGCATGCTACAATTATGCGTGATGCCTCGGGCTCACTAACACACCGGCGTAGGACCCCGTCAATGCCTCGCCGGTACAACTGGTTTGCTATAATAGCGTAGTGGCGGCTATTGACACGGATTTTGCGCCGCTCATTGGCATCTAGGTGGTCGGGAAGTTTTTGCGTACTCAAAAACTCCGCAATATAGGTGTCCCACGTGGGGGTCACGGTGATGGAGAAAAGGTTGGCATCGGGAAGCTCATCCTCGATGTCAACCATACCCATTGCTTCGGACAACCGTGAGAGGTGGTCCGCTTGAAGATGCAAGCGACCGGGTTTGTACTCCACGGTATAATCTAGCTCCTCTAAGAGCAAAACCCATCGGGCCACCCGACCGCTAAGGTCGGGTTTGTTAACCATGTAGCGTAACGCTAAATGGTCGATGTGAGCCTAAATCCCGGTGACCCGGTTTTTAAGCCACAAGTTTGGCCGTGGGGGTGGGTGCAAGTAAAACGACCTTCCAAGCAATGGACACCAAACTTCATACATACATGCAATTTCTAGTTTGAATTCACAAAGAGACACAACCATTCACTCAAGTCTCCATTTAATGCAAAATAAGTAGCTCCAGCAATGAATTGAGTCCGCCAAGCCTCCCTAGGAGGTTCAAATAACCCTCATCTGACCACCCGGGGCCTAGGGCTCAATTATGGCCACGAAATGACCAAAAGGAACACTTAAGGCCTCTAAAACACATATGGACTAAGAGGTCCAGCACACAATTTAGGGCTGAAAAGGGGTTGCAAATCACATCAAAGCACTTTCTACCTCAAGCCTAAGCACCCAATCAACATATGAGTGCTAACAATCAACTAAACATGCAATTCTCCACCACTACACAATTTTAGGGTTAATTGGAGAATTTTGGGCAGCGCTTCCGCGCGGTTCCCTCACACGAATTCAAATCGTGACACAAGACAATCAAATCAGCATACACAAGCAAGAAAACACACAATCATACATAAAACTATAACACAACATCACCAAATCAAGCTGCAACCCAAACATGTTTTTGGGCAACAAATTGCCATTTTCCAAAGCATTCATGCATCTAACCCCACTAGGGTCGTTGCACACACAATCTAGCTACTCAAGAGTGTCACAATCACATCAAAGGAGGATGAAATGGGGCTTCCCTCAATCTGCCGCCACCAGTAAGGTCCCTTCGGTAGAACGACGATTTCTCCCTCGTCCTTGCTCCAATGGGGGCGAGCTTGGTCCCGTTAGAAAGAAAACTCGACAATGCTCCTGGATCTCTAAGGCACGCCCCCCAATTCCTTGCCAATCGTGAGATCTCGTCCTTCAAAGCCGACCCTTGAACTCTGCCGTCACCAGTAAGGGTACTTTGGTAGAATTGTGATTTCTCCCTCGTCCTTGCTCCAATGAGGGCAAGCTTGGTCTTGTTGGAAAGAAAACTCGACAACGCTCCTAGATCTCTAAGGCAAGCCTCCCAATTCTTCGTCAATCGTGAGATCTCGTCCTTCAAAGTCGGCAGCCACTCCCAAATTGAAAACTCCAACCCTTCTATCTTCTCCTCCAACCTACCCACACTCACACCCACATGCAACGAATCCACACGTCCTACTTGCAAGTTTTTTTTTGTGTTAGACCACCCAACTCTATTTTGCATAGCTACAACCTAAGAAAACTTTCACACACACACACACACACCCTCTTCCCCCACACATGGGAGAGAGAGACAGACACACACTCTCTCCAACCCAAGCCTAACGGTAGGGAGAAAACCAACTCCACTACATCCATGATCCATCCAACATTTCATCCACCGGTCTTCTAACCCTTTTCCACTTTCTAACTTTTTAGAACTAAAACCATTGAGGATTTTGATTCTAACAAGTCCGGATTAGCGAGATAAGACTCCAAGACTTTCTACTATATGCCGAGGTTTGAAACTAAAAGGGTAAAACATAAGAATAAACATTATATAACGCGCGTATATAATCAAAACCTTGCGGGAAGGGTTTTCCCGCCGAGGTGAACCATCTCAAGGGTTCACAGGTGTCGGCCATCTGCGGGGCATGTTTTGGAGAAACATGCTACGGGCCTAGAGTCTCGAAGCTCGTAGGCAAGTGCTACCCATTGGGCATGCACGGTCAAATGTGGTATAACTTACTCCTCTCAGGGTTAGTGCGAGAGGAGAATGGGGCACCATCTAACGTGGCGTAATCGGCCATGATATCCCGGTACCACCCAAAATGACCAAGAGCACTTTGAACGCCCTTGCCAAAGTTGGGGTTTCAAGCTTGAGGATTACCTCAACCTTATCGGGGTCCGGTTCTTTGCCGGCTTTGGACACCACATAGCCCAATAAAACTCCCTTTTGGACCCCGAGGTAAACCTTGGTGGGATTCAAAGAGAGACGGTTTTGACGGAACCGTTTAAAACATTCACGCAACATTGCATAATGGTCAATGGCGTTTGTTTGGGTGCTAAAATCAACAATGAAGACCGACATGGACATATGAAGAAGGTCAAAGAAAATTGAGGTCATGACTCTTTGGAATGCCGAGGGTGCGTTGCATAAACCGAAGGGCATGACCACGTAGATGAATGTTCCCCACGGGGTGGTAAATGCGGTTTTGTGGTAATCATTGGGATGGATGGATACTTGGTTGTATCTCGAGTATCCATCTAAAAAAGTGTAGAGTTCATGACCCGCCACCTCATCCAAGGTTTGGTTCACAAATGGAAGGGGGAAATGGTCCTTTTGGGTGGCTTTGTTCAATCGACGGTAGTCGATGCACATCCTCAACTTCCCATTTTTCTTCTTCACAAGCACCATAGGGGACACCCAATCCGTGATTTCCACCGGTTTAATGAAACCCGCCTGTAAGAGCTTTTCCAACTCGGCTTTGACCACGAGTTGGAGGCGGGGGTTCATTCGGCGTTCCTTTTGCCGGACCGGTATAGACCCCGGAAGTAGGGGGATCGTGTGTTGGGCAATCTCCGGTGGAATGCCCTTGAGGTCTTTATAGGACCAAGCAAAAATATCCCGGAATTCGAGGACAAGACCCTTGAACCTCTCAATTTCTTCCGGGGATAATTGAGCCCCCATTTTGATGGGGCGGGGCTCTTCGCCCTTTAGCGACACGTCCACATCTACGCAATCGTTGATTGGGACCGTGACCGGGTTGGTGGGGCTATGATACCAATCACTTGGCATCGCGGGGTAAATAGGTAAATCGGAACCCACCTCCAAGTTAGTGGAGGTTTTGCGGAAATGAAGGGGAGGAGGGAGTATTTCGTCTTCTTCCATTAGCCCTTCAAAACCGAGGCTTTGGGTTCCGTCTATCTTGAGGTTGTAAACCACCTCATAGTCAACCTTGTCAACCACGGTTGTTACCCCGGGGTATAGGCCTACCGGTTCTTCCAAAACCCTCATGGTAGTTATGACATTCACCGATTGTAACCTAGGGGTTTCAAGGTCGTCGGGATGATCCCGAAGCCATGTGGCGAATTCACCGTCATCCTCCCAATCATAAAGTCCCGGCCCAAGGTTTCTAATCGGGCCTAAATCGATGGGATTAATCCCCGGGACCAACGCGGGGTGTATAAGGTCCACGTGTTCACCATCGGTGGATGACATGGTCTTAGGCACTTCTCCAAGTGTTCCTAAGGAGGTGGGTACCCGACACCCGATGGTCACCATTGATCGATTTTCCGGCGGACCAAATTGCAACGTTGATTGATTGATGGACCAACGCTCGTCGGCGTTGGCCCTTCTCAACCAATCTCTCCCTAAAAGGATGGGATAAGCGGCCTTACTAGCCTCAAGCTTCAATACATGGAAAGTCAATGGGTAGACTTCCCCTCCCGCTTCCATGTGGCAATTGGCGATTTCGCCAAGCGGAGTAATTGGACGTTGGTCCGCCACCTTGACAATGTAAGAAGAAGGGCCGGTAATATCTAAGCCTAGCTTAGCCATCGTGATGGAGGACATGACGTTGATGCCACTACCGTTGTCAACAACGGTGCCCGGGATGATTCTATCCAAAATAGAGACATCAATCTCGAAGGCACCGTCATCTACCAACGGGCTAGTGTACATTTTAGCGGCCATTACCACCTTCCGAGGTCTCCGGGGCATTGTCGCCCTTCTTCTTGAACTCCTTCCTCGAGGAGGGGCTACCCGGATAAGTTGGGCTATGGATATATTAGCCCTAATGGTGCAAAGATCCGTCCAAAGGTCATAATCGCCGGGTTGAACACCCGGTCTACTCGAGCCGCTCGCCCTAGGGGATCCCGGTGTCCGGACTCCGCCGTGTCTACAAACCGATAGAGGTCCTCTACCTCATCATCAAGAGGTTCTAATTGGATACCCTCCATTGAGGGTTGGTCCAAGGGTGGATCCGGGGAAAACTCATGCAATTTGCTCCTCAAAAACTCCTTCACGGCCGGGATATCCGGTTCCTCTTCCGAGTCACTACCCTCTCGGGATATTGTATCAAGAGGTGGATTATTGGCCCGTTGTTTTGCGTGTCATGACCGCCACATGGTGTTCAACCGGTTCCCCCACTACCATAGCAACCACGGTGTCCACCTCCTCATGTATGATTAAATGCATACTTTGATGTATAGGGGGGTGGGCCGTGTTTGGGATGACCCCCGTGGTCGAAGGACCACCGGGAGGTACAACGCTATTCCGGACGTCTTGGGAGACCATAGGGTTGGCGTATACCGCCGGCGGTTGAGCACTAGGGGGGACCGGTTGCATCCCCATGTAATATTGGACCGGGGGATTACTTGGTCCCGCACCTTGGCTTTGGTTCGACGGTGGTGGAACATAACTAGTAGGAGCCATTGGATACCATGGAGTCGGGTATGTTTGTAAAAGGTACCCTTGTGCCGGCTTATCATAGAAGAAGTCTTGGGTGAGGGTTGAGGAGCTTGAAGCCCCCGGAACGGTTTCCGGCTTTGCCTTTTTTTGGCGGAAACACCGCTCGGTGGGGTGGTTGTCCCCACAATTGTCACACACCACGCCGGTCTCCACCCAACACTTTCCCGGACCAATGGGGTGAAATCGCCCACACATGAGGAGCACGGTGTCCCTTTGGTAATGGTGGATTACCCCCGGTTGGTTTGGGCGGTGTAGGCCGGCTATGTGGTGGGACATACGGGCTTGGATTAGGTGGACTTGGGCAAAATTGGGGAGTATGACCAAATTGCCGACAATTTGTGCACCAAAGGTTAGACGGGTGCACCCCGGTTTCACTTACAGGTGGTGGTGCATTCATGCTTTTAGCATTAATGGCCATGGTCAATTGGTCCCCTAGAGACTTGATGGTGTTCATCATATCCACCTTAAGATCATCATTGGCCTTTTTAAACCGTTCCTCCAATTCCGCCAACCGGTCCACCTTAGGAGGTTCGGTTGGGGGTGCCATTGAAGTTGAGGAGCCGGTGGCCTTGAATCAAGGGGGTTGGGTTGAACATAACCGGAGGTATATGGTGCCATAGGCCTAGATGGCTCCCTCGGGGTTTGACCCTCCCTATGAGGGGGTTCATAGTGAGTGGAAATAAATGAAGGGGGGGGCCACCGATCGGGCCCACATTCGGTTATTCTCCTTCTACGCTCTCAACTCGCGAGCGTGGTTTGGGCATCACCCACCGTTCGGGGCATGGAGTTCAATACATCCCGGATTGTGGATTGTTTGTTGAATCTTGGATGAAATAATACCGGATGGTGTCATCTGGCAGTGGTTGGTTGCCCACGAACTTGTTACCACCGTATTAAACCGGCGATATACTCCGCGATACCCGGTGGGCCCTTGCCTTATCTCCGTGAGGGCCACCAAGGCATTTTGTTGCCCGGTGCCGGGCCTAAATTGCCTTTAAAAAGCCGTTTGTATGGTCGGCCAATCCACAAACGTTCGGGCGTGTGTGCGAGCGGTACCACTCATATGCCGCTCCTCTAATGTAGTGGAAAACCAAACCAACCAATAGTCTTCTTCGGGAATGACATTGGTCACGAGGGTTTCAATATACCTCTTAATATGATTGGAGGGGTCCCCGTGAGTCATCCCGGAGAAACTCGGAAGGTGACAAGATGCCCGTGGCGCTAACCCCACGGGCATCACTATTGGAAGCCCTCGTGGAGCCATCATTGCATCCGCCGGCCGGGAGAGCAACCGGTACGACGCCGGGTTGAATGGTTGCGCCATGAGAATAGAACCAACTGGGACCACCGGAACCGGCGAGTTTTCACCAAGTCCCACCTTCCAAATCCTTAGATTGGACTCCTACTAATCGACTAAATCTACTTTGGGTACCCTTGTGTGATGGTAATTCACGTTACGATCTTCCCGATGGGAGTGTTACCATTGGCGATTCTTTCCTTTGGTCGTCATTGAATTTTGACACCGGAGAATTTAATGCCAAGGTCACCCCATCAATGTAAATTCAACGTAGGTAAATGGGGAACTTGGGTGAACAAACCACACTACTAACTAGTAGGTGGAAAACCCGATCCTTGTTGGACTAAGCTAATCGATAGGTCCCCTTAATGGGCCGCAAGACAATTCTAAGTGTGACTTCCTAATCTTGCAGGTAAATGAGATGACACGATGAAGGTAAACCCAGTAATGGGCATGGTAAAAAATCACAAATGATAACCTTTGACCCGTAGAAAACCCCTTCCAAGAGTGCCCAAATAAGAGGGGAAGAGATCGGCACCAGACTTCTCCCGGCTATGGGCGGATCTCCCTGCGTCACCGCGCACGTCTCGCCGAAGCGGGGAAGGCCGCCTTTAGCCCCCACGGTGCCCTCAAGTTTAGAAGACGGAAAGGAAAGGTAATCATTGATACCGAGTTATGCACCAAGACACCACGTCGCTTTTGCCCACACACCCTTCCTTCCACTCACACTCCCACGGGGAGGAGTGAAGGTAATGGATAAAAGTGGTTTGTACCATGCCAATGTCCCAAGTACCGTGTCGGTCCCACAATTACCAAGTCCCCTAAATTCCTTAACGCTTAGTCTAATTGGTATGAATTAAGAGGCCCAGAAAATACCGAGAACTTACTAAGCTAAATTCAACCTAAATCTAGCAACCGGGACCTCTAAGGACCCTAAAAAGACCAAGGAAAAAACATGGCAGCATACGAAGACTTCCAATTTAGGCTTGGTGAATTTTAACACAAGTTTCTTTTCACAAGTGTAAACGGATGGTCCTTCGCCCCTTACCGTGATGGTGCACGTCTCGAGAGTGGTAACCACTCAAGAACCCCGTGCCGGTTCTTGAATGGGCGGCATCACCCGGTCCACTCCCAATTTCCCGATTGGGCTTCCGGACCCACGAGAAGGTTACAAAATTTTTAAATGATTAAGTGAAAACAAAAGGTTGGACCACAAAAGTCTCGATGGACGGGTGAAGGGCAACATGTGGGTTCAACCTGCAAAAACAAACTCTCAAAACCGTTGGGGCATCACTGCCAACGGTCTCAATTGCAAACAATAAAAATGGTCCCGCCGGCGATTAACCCGATCTCACCATATACAAAAGCCTATGGAAAAAATAGCTACTACACACGAATAGAAGTCACCCAACAACGGTGAACTTCTATTTTTGGTTGGAAAATTGCCAACCTAAACACGAGTGAATCCTCACCCGAATGGTGAGAAGAATTCACTTTCGCCCCCGAGGGGGCTACGCCGGTGTCCCTTCCTACTAGCGTTGGGCACGAAGTGTTAAAAACACTCACCCGGGCGCTTTGTGAGAGATGGCAGATTACTATAAATAGTAATCTGCCCTCAATCTCCCAAGACTACAATAGGCAAGGGGGAGACCCCCCTTGACGCTCAATATTTGAGCGGTAACTCAAGCCAACCCCCAAAAAACTCCCTTGGTACAAAAAAAAATTCAAAAACGCCCACAATTTACAACACAAGTGGGTTAGGCCAAATGGCCAACAACTCCACTTCGTGTCCGGATCAGCCGGCTCACTAAGTTACCTGCCCCCCACAAAATTCAACAACAACAATCACAAAAACCTTGTCCGGTCTTGGCTACACAAACAACCCACGGTTACTTGCATATAACCCAAACACATGCAAGCAAAACATAACCCAAACACGCAATTAAGCAATTACGCACTTGGGCAAGTGCACTTTTTGGCATGCAATTATAAAAAACTTATCCATCCAATTAATTTTTTGAATCTTCTAGATTGAAATTTGCAAAGGACTCTATATTCTGGTTATATTGTAAGACCTGTAACATAAAAAACTGACATCTTTGAACTTTCGCGGCTACTGGAAAATTATGTGGTTATAATATATCCAATGAATATACATCATCACTTTAATTCCAGTATCTTTTGGTCTACATAACCACAATAATAATCACGTATGTTTGTCCGTATTTGCATTCAATGTACATACAATGTTTATTTTGGACTTTTATTGAACCATAAATTATCTTGGTTTAAAGTGACAACATCATTCGTCTACTACGTCACGTCAACCATATTCAAAGTGTACAACCTCTTGATGTACAATAAAATTCACGAGGAACATAGACATCAAGAAAATATAATACTTATATAATAATCCAAATGTCGTAAATACAAACCAACATTTCAATCACTCTATTATATTCTACTGTGCCAAACAAATGCACACCTCTTACACATTGATCAGAATATTGATCTACAAAGATGAAAGGCCAGTTGCATGGCTCATTGCGTTCTCTACCATAGCATCTACCATTTCATCGGCAAGACCGATCCATCCGATGTGCCAATGGTTGTGTGTTGTTCATATGTATAGTTACCTGACTCTCCTCTCCTTACGTGTCTTATTCCATCTGCATCAAAGTAGAAGCCATCTCTGAACAAATATCCTGAACCAAAGGTCTCTTGGAAAGAGGCATCGCTAGTTGACTGGGTCCCGTCGTATTTCCCCTGCATCATGGATCCTTGCTCCATTGGAGTCTCTCTAGACGACCTTCCAACCAATCTCTGCATGACGTGAAAATGATCAAGAGTATGATCTCCCCCTTCTATCTCAATAGAATGATCATCTTCTTGGGTCTGTGAAACTCTGTTTTCGTCCTCTATAGTCTCTTCGCCATTCGTATCCATTCGTAGTGTCCTCTCACTCGCTACAACCTCAGATTGAGGTGTTGATGGAACAACGGTCGATGTATGGAGTTCACTCGGCGGTCCTTCAAGTTCCGGTTCTGGTACTGAATCATATTCGGATACCGTAAAATCGGCCCCTCCATCTCCCTCTTCTGTTGCCACTTCTTCATCATCTTCATAACCGCCACCTGATGCAGGAGAACTGGAGGATGCCGGTGTACGATCCCGTGGCCTTCTTATGTTGAAACCTAAGCGTTCGTACTCAGATTCCGTATTGTCCTGCGTTGGGGCTATTGGATCACCCTCACTTGTTGCCTCATCGCCGGCCCGATTTCCTGGAGACATTGCAACTCTTATTGGAATTACAAGTTGGCCTCCCAACTTTTGTGATAACTCATCATGAAGAAAAGAATCCCTCTTGCTACAATCGTCAATGACAATGACGTCGTTTCCTTTGAATGTTGACGTCAATACTGTTGGGACGGCGGTTCCAATGTTACATGCCACGAGACCCCAACCACGAGGCATATATGCTCCGACCAACCTCACCAATTCTATTGGAGATCTCTCGAGAGGATCGGCTTCAACTGGCCTTCTGGGATTTCCACGGCGGTCGTGGAACACAAGAGGAAGTGGTACAGTCGAAGCTACAACATTCAACTTCGCTGTTGAATTGGTAGGATGATGTAGGTAAATAAGAACGTCGCCGGTAGCTTCCACCGTCTGAATAAAAGAGTTGGTGTCTTTGATGTTTTGTGCATAATCCTTCGGAGTATACCGGAAGGTCCAACATCCCCGAAGATAAGAGCAATCTACCGGAAGCTTGAACTTCACCAACATTTCCGCCGTGTAGTATACGCCAGGCGGAAGCAAAAACACGACATTCCATCGGTCGATGTTTGACATCCATAACTTCAATTGGTCAATGATTTTCATGTACTGGTTATCAGACCAGACATCGTCTCCGTATCGACCTCCACCACGGCGACAATCTATAACCCATAGGTATGACTGCTTGAGTAAGACAGTATCTTGACGGAATAGGCCTCTCCTATATCGAACAAGAAGAGTCTCTACATCATTATCGCCTGGTAACTTGACATTCATCTTCCACTCCCAAGTTTGTGCGCTCAGTAGATCTTCGGGTATAGGAGGGGTATAGTAGCCGACCCCCCCTTGTCCAACATCCTTAAAATGGTTGCTGATGATTGCAGGAATGAGGTCACGTATATCGTCGAGTTCAGACACATTCTTCACATCTGGAGCGGCCCACTTAGTCTTCATAATCGGACTCAGTAACGTGCCAAAATCTTGGAGTTGCTCAAGCCCCCCGGGAAAATACTTTGATACGGATAAGACAAAAAACTCCTCCGTCGACTTTGGTGACGACGCCCCGCTTCTCCACCATCAAATAACGAATCATATTCTTGACCTTCCGCCCATGATCCGCTCCACCGCGCGTAAAGAGTTTGCGACTTCGGATCCTTCACTTCAACCCCATCAAAGTAATATTTACGAGGGGTCTAATTCCATCCGCCAGACGACCTTTTTGCGCGCGCACGACTTTATAATGCCTAAATATAAGGAATTGGAATCCTAGTCAATGGCTTAAACCATTGAGGAGTCATCCGCAATCGATTTGGCCGTGTATCTACGGTATCATCAAGGTCCTTTTTGTGAGCCAACTCTTTCCATCTAGTCTCATCGGCGTTGCTATGAAAGAGGAAGCCATTCTCATAGTCCTTGCATACCGAAGAATACCTTCAAAAAGATTCGTCACTTGGATTCCAAACGATGCGTCAAGTTCACCAACCTAGATGCCAACGTCTTTCGAGTGACAATTTTATCATCTTTGGGTATCCTCCTCGACAAAGACTAGTCGCAGCCCACCAAAGCTCGTGCTTTCTCCGAGCGTCGTCCGCGCGAATCAAACTATTTGGCCTTCCGTAGTATTCCCATATCTCTCGAAGCTTTTTTTGGATCTTGGGACATTGTAGAAAGGTGTTTTCCGCATGAGCCGCCATGTTGAGCCGTACGGACTTCAAAATGTATATGATCGGATCATCAAAAACCACAAAGGAAGACTTCCGCTTCATGAAAGTTGACTCGCACTCAAATCGGTTCAGCCTTCCCTTGTCCTATAATGCTCCCTGCGAAGCTTACAGCAGCAGCTACAACATGTTGACCATCGACAGCTCCCCGGATGATATGCTCCTGCAGCCCACGTGATCTTAGAAGCCGCCATTGTCGTGTCCCGGATGTGGGAGCGCATGAGTTATATACTCGTGTAAATTCTTGTGCGGTACCCTTGGTCGGAAATGACACTCGCTCCATCTGAACTTGACCATCATCCAATGTCTTATGGATAATGTATTTCACTGGACGAAGTACTAGGTTGGCCACATCATTCCTCTTGAGATGATCGTGTAGCATGTTGTAAACTTCCCCCACCCTCTTTTCCGATAACAAACGATGGTTTGTATCAGGATTCCTCGGCGCAATAATATTATCAATATGGGCATAGAACTCAATCTCTCCCCATAGTGATCCTTTTGCAATATCCGCTCTTGTCGCACGGGGGCATTCACAAATCGGAGTGGTGCAACACCGGGATAACAATTTGCATTTTTGTCTCGCCCATTCGCATCCTCATCCGAATAGTACAGGTGACTCATCATCTACTAGTGATATGTGCACTGAAGCTCCCGTTGTTGATGTTGAAGGCCTTTCCCCGCTTTGGGATGATCTCCGCCCCTACGAGAGACATGATGTATCCGGCTCAGAGTAGATCTCTTCGACCGAACCTCTACCGGTTGTATACGGTACAACTACCGATCCGGGCATCACACCTTCAACAACAGTCTCGCCACGGCTACCGTCATCCGGCTCCTTCCTCCACGCAATGATGAACTTCTTCCAAACGACATGTTAATAGCGGCATTAGAGCCACTTGGCGATCATGGGAAATAGACATTTGTATTTTGGGAGGCACCTCTAGCCTCGCTTCAAGGGGACGACCACGCTTCAAAGATTGGTAGGACGAGAATTTCTTTCAACATTAGCAACTTGTGCCATCTGGTTCTTTCTTGAGACGCTTCGCAAACTCGTTGCGGGAATACTTGAATCGACAATGACTTATAATCCAAGTTTGTGCGGCTTCGCAAATACTCGGAAAATAGGATCGGCCTCGGTTGGCACCGCCGAGCTCCTGGGTGGGCCGCTTGGACCGGATTCACCGCTTTCAATGCCTCAAACTTTGTATGATCCTTCATGAGCCTCGTAAGATGCATCTTCTGCTCCTGCTATAGTCCAATGCATGCGTCAACATTCTTCCGCCGAGCAACACGCACGTCCGGATGTGTAGATGTCCAACCCCTCTTCACAGCATCAATGTGATTCAGCAATCGTGGCGTTTTGAGCAGTATTGCCGGAACCGGTTTAAAAATCAACCTCTTCGACAGTAGTGTTGGCTGCGATTCACAACCGGGTTCCGATTTGCAAGTGATGTATATCTTGTGCGAAGGAAGGGTTCGTATATTAGTGACCTCGCCAAATCTCTTCCCCAATGCCGTTGCGTGATGTCCCTCGATAATTGGATATATTGTTATCCATAATACGACTTTGTTGGCATCTTCCGCAATCAACCACCAACCATGCTGAATCCACGGCATTTGAAGAACGATTTCTTCCATGGTGCGTCTTCAAAACTCAAACCTGAATTTGAACATGTAATAACGGATACAATCAATATCTTCAATTTTTGTAAGAGTATAGATGTCAAAAATCATATACATACTCAAGTAAAATGTTATTAATCAAGTAATTAAGCTTATAATGATTAAGTAATTACTTATGTACTAATATTTTTTATTTTTTATAGTTTTTACCTTAAAAAACTAATACTTAATTTCTACATTAAGTTTAATTGACCTCTATCTAGCGAGTGTACATCCAAGCTTGCAACTAGGCCTTAGCCCATGACAATTTTAACATACATATATGTTTATTTTTAACGGTAGAAATTAGGTGTAGCATTATAAAAAAAATTGTGTAATTATTCTCTTATATACATGTCCATTTAAATGGCGGTGAATGTCTTATATACTCATGCCATGGCAACATACTCAAGTTGAAGATTAGAAATTTGGTTTTGCATAAACTAATTTCATAAACTAATTTTGATTAAATAATGGCCTTTTTGTGGATATCTTCTCTTAATTCATCTATTATCCCCAGTTATCATGTACAAAATACAAACCTACAATACATTTGAAATAACTTACGAATATAATGGCAACTACTATGATACATAAACAATTTCACTTTCGGATAAATAGCGCTTTTCTAGAATTTCAACTTTTACACACTCTTCTGTCTTATAGCAAATCAAGAACATCAAGACTAATTCAATAATCAGAACATGCAATTGCTAGCTTCATAGACTTATCTTGAGCTAGCAAACTCATCGACTTGATCTGGTTGATCATGTCTAAGTACATGAATGTTGATCCCTATCCTAAGGGCATGCATAGAACAACAATCTCCTAATGATTTTTAAATGCTTCTATTTGTAAGAAACCTCTGATAATAAAATTAACATTGAACCCTACCACCTAAATTCAAAAGCGCCACGATCTAATAGAGATGGCTTTACAACTACTTCAACAACTAGAGCCCTTTTACCTCAATCACAAGATTGTTTGGAAAGCTTTTCTTTTGCAACTCTAACTGAACAACAACCCTTAATACAACCTTCAACGCAACCTTCAACATAAAATTTGTGACAACCTTTGATGAAATTCTCGATGTCCAACCTTTCTCAAGATTACAAGAAGACATGCATCGAAGCATTCAATTTTGAATAATTGTCATTTTTCTCGATTATTCTACTTCATCGTCAAACACTCATTTTATACAATATGGGAACAAGTACGTACTTTTTAACCATGCTATAGATACTATTATCCTTTTGATATGATATTATTTGTACATTTTTGAAGTTATTTGAAATTTTCTAAGATTTTTTCATTCTAGGATATTGTATACATTTCAATCTACACGACACGGTGATTCATTAACAACTAGATTGTTTATAGTATCCATATGCTAATATCTATTTGTAACAATACCGCTTGATTAAGTACTCATACTATTTTTGTTTCTACATCAAAGTTACTAGAGCTACATTCTAGATGGCAAGTCAATGACAATATTCTTACATACTCTCAAGATAGACCTTCTAGAAACAAATCGTAAGAATACCATGCCTTTCGTACAAATTTATTTGGGTCTTAGAAAACTTCTACGCAATGGATCCTTCAACATGAACAAACCAACGAGGTGGTCTATCGAACTCAAGTTTGTGTTTGATGGAAAGACCTGTGAGAAACCAAAGTTCATCATTTATTATCCCCATTTTTCAAACTCTTCTACAAGTCCTACTAAATTTCCAAAACCAACAATAGTTTTCGAGGTTTTCTCCAACATTGATCAAGACTTTTCTTTCAAACTTTAAAAGGAATTCAAATGCACATTTCATACTCGCATAGCATCATCTTTGGTTCTTGACTTTCCAAAAGTAGCAATAGTATACAAAACTCTCTCGAACACTCGCTTCAATGCACAAAGATGTACTTTTGATGGAAGCCCAATATTAAGCTCTAATTCTGAAATTTGGTTACTGATTCCAACATTGAAAACTGAAAATCGGTTCCTCACAAGAATTTTCAGTAAAAAACATAATAGTTAACTTGCAACTTCTATTTGTCTATTTCAAGATCATCAAAAACTGAGATAAAAGGGCGGTTTCGGATATGTTTACTTACAATTGACACTCAATTGTTTGAATTGACAGCAACGAAGTTCCTTCAAAGCTCTTCCTCACTCCCGCCAAGCACTTGCCAATATTGGTGGAGCGAAGTCCAACCCTTCTCACTCGCTTCTGATAATGAATACAACGTCATTGAATTAGAAATTTAGCATATTGCTCAAAGCACTCATTTAACGAACATAGTATATAATAAATTGCTGACCAGTCAGCTCAAGTCAAACCGGTCGAGAGTTAGAATTGTAGCTGCTGGACATGGTCATCACTTCTAGGTCTAATATCCGTAGAAATTGCTTCTTGCAGATACAAGGCCCAGACACTGAAAGAATGATAAATCCCACTGAAAGCAACAGCCTACAATTACATACATCCGCTTTGAACAATTACGTCTCCTCAAATTATGGTACATGCAAACCGATGAGACAAAAGGAGCTTCTCGAGGTTGTTGTGAACTCACAACATAAACCCCGAAATTGAACCCACTCCTCTTTTGCCAGAAACATCACCCTCCAAAACCCTTAGCCAATCACATGCAATTGTATCATCTAGTACCTAACTTAACCATGCACATGATACCATAACTTAAACTCAATTTCCTCAATATTTGTGGAATTGTAATAATCAAAGTTAGAAGAGGAGTATCTTCCGCATGTTATAGAATAGAAGAAATATTTTTACGTTCACAAAAATCCTTATTAGAAGCATACATGATTTGAGGCTAGTTACAATTTTGTTCTTAGATGAAAAAGACACAAGATTATATAACTTCTACCCTTTTGGACGTATACACTCCAAAGAAATGTCCGCAAGTAAGTTGAAAGTCAAATACAATGCCCTATTTCAGCTGTAAGAAAGGCATGTAACAAATTAGTCTAGATATTCAAAAAGCTAAGAATGGGCCGCATACAAAATCTCAAGAAAGTAGAATTCCAGTTTCACATGATTTTTAAAAAATATTTGCAATTTAAGAGGTGCTGACAAAAGCTCTGTGCGATTGACCTAACTAACTGCGTTTCTCAAGAAACTTTCATCCTCTACAAATGCAATACATTCTAACCCAAAAAGCATAAAAATTATGCATCATCTGTATACATAAGAAAAAGAAACCATCACATGGTCTGCCAGACATATGATACCAAAAATGAATTCACACTCTCCCAAAATTGAGGAAGCTCATTGAATTTAAAAGACTGACTCGTCAGCTTGAGTTGGGGCCAAGGCTCGGGCACGGGCACAGGCTTGGGCTCGGGCACAGGCTTGGGCTTGGCTTGGGCACATGCTTGGGCTCCGGCACGGGCACAAACATGGGCTCGGGCACGGGCTCGGGAATGGAGCGAATCGAGAGGGGAGAGGGGAGAGGTCTGAGGCCTCCGACCTGTTAAAGCTGTTGTATTGAGGTAATCGAGAGGGGAGAGGTTTGAGGCCTCCGACCTGTTAAAGCTGTCAAATTTGTGTGTCATTTCTTCATGTTTCTATCTTCACGTTTCTATCGTAGAACAGTAGGTCATGCGAGTTAGATGAGCCTTCAGTTAATTAAATGATCACGGTAGGTAGTACAAGTTAAGCTATAAACCAATAAAATTTCAACGACTTCGTCGAAGACGTTAACCATTAACTATCCAATTTTCTATAGTCAAATGTCTTCATTTTGTATATGTCCTTGGATATCCAGTTATACTGAGGCCAGAGCAAGGAAGAGGCATCTTAATCAATTGTCACCTCCATGAACTTAGAATGGAAGCTTGTGTACGTCATATCTTTAACCAAAGCAATAACTTGAGATGAATAAGCATCAAGAATGAGGTGAAAAAGAGAACCCACTGATTTGACATTCTTGCACAACCAAACTTCCATATATTTTGTTCAGGAAATAGAGTGACTGAGGGAGGGGAGAGGTCTGAGGCCTCTGACCTCTTACCTTAGCAGGCTGTCAAAGCCACCCTAGCTAGCCTTGTCGAAGCCGACAGACCTTGTCGAAGCCGATGGACCTTGTCGAAGACAGAACTTCTCGAAGCCGACGGACCTTGTCGAAGGCGACGGACCTTGTCGAAGTCCACGGACGTTGTCAAAGCGCAGATGTTTCTTCGATGCACAGGTTTACTGCATGAATCGTTAACACACCATTAGGCTTCTGGCTCATTGTAAAATCATGCTTGCTTTGCTGCTTCTCTTACAGTACATATCATGTAACGCTGTTGAACGCACCCAGAGTTTCGCACGCCGCGAAGGAGCTAGCAAATGAGTCCGATCGCAGAAGCTCAGATCGAAGGCAGGCTCAACCAAGCCAAATGGAATGGTCCTAGTTCGTCGTAGCTGAAGCTCAGTGGGGATTTCGACAGCACAACCTTCGACTTTCCAGGGTGTTCTAAACCCTAACAGCGGACCAGCCTCGCGAGATTGGAGGCAGGCTCAGTAAACGTCAAACCCTAACAGCGGACCTTGCGAGATCGAAGGCAGGCCCAGTAAACGTCTCGCGATGTCGCCGACATCGAAGGCAGGCTCAGTAAATGTCAAACCCTAACAGCTGACTAGCCTTGGGAGATCGAAGGCAGGCTCGATAGTCAACGTCAACCGCGGAACCTTTGTACCACGCTTATATCTCCTGGTTGAGAGTCACTGTCCACGGCGCCTTGATTATCCATCTGAAGACTCCGCCTTGTCGCTCTGTACAGAAGCCGAGATACCTATTGTACTTGGTAAGTTGTCATTCCCATATCAATCGCTACTAACAACTAATAATTGTACTTAGTCTGATATTGTACTTGGACTAATATTTAATGGTCTGATATTGATATGATGTGAAAATCTGCCAGGTGCCACAACTACATACCACGAGAAGGTTTTTAAAGAGGCTCCGTATTAGAAATCACAAGGTACTCATTGCTATGGGGTCTTAGGCCTAAGACCCCTCACCTTTTTTAAAATTAGGGTTTCTGGGTGGCTTGGGGTCTTAGGCCTAAGACCCCTCACCTTCTTTAAAGTTAGGATTTTTAGGTGGCTTGGGGTCTTAGGCCTAAGACCCCTCACCTTCTTTAAAGTTAGGATTTTTAGGTGGCTTGGGGTCTTAGGCCTAAGACCCCTCACCTTCTTCAGAAATTAAGGTTTCTAGGTGGCTTGGGGTCTTAGGCCTAAGACCCCTCACCTTCTTCAGAAACTAAGGTTTCTAGGTGGCTTGGGGTCTTAGGCCTAAGACCCCTCACCTTCATTATATATTTAGTAAAATGCATGTTCTACTATAACATTGTTCTTTTACCTTCTTTTGGAAAATTATTTACATGAAGGTCAAAAAAGCCAAATAAATCTCTAAAATTTTGAATGAGCGTATAACCTTGAATACCTACTTAAAAAAAAAAATGAGGAGAATGTTAGAGTAACAATGAAGTCTCCCTTAGCACCATTAGAACTATGTCTTTTACTCAAAGCCCCAAAAAACTTTTTATTCAACTTCAAATGTTACGATCTTACAATTGGTAAAGATCCAACGGTTGAAATTTTACTTGGTATAAGTGAAGGTAGTAAGGTTCAAGATCGTTTTCTTAAAGATTAAACTTCTAAAAAAATTAAAGTGAACCATGCCTCAACTTGTACAAGGTGGTCAAAAATCACAATCTTGATTTTGAAGGTCCCAAAAATGCATGGGTGTTTTGGGGTTAAGAAATTTTACTGTATTGATCACTTAGCTCTATGACCACCATTCTATTGGAGTTTGAGCTTAACCTTCAAAGGCTCAAGGAGTTTGGAGAAAAGCTTAGATGTGTTATAAAATATGTATTCCGTAATTTTTATAAAATTTGTTCAAAATACATAATGAAGATTATAATGCTTAAATAGTTGAAGTATGACCAACAATTCTAGACCAAGTGAATCCGATATTTTGCGTATGAGGACGAGGCTTTAAGTAAACCAAATAGGGTATGTAGGAGGATGGTAGCTGCTTACAAATGAAACATAGAGATCTAATGTTTTTTGGTTAATGTTTTTTCAATTACAAGATGTAATACAAACTTTCTTTTATTCCATTTAGATTTTCTTTGTAGAACATATTAAATCCACAAAAAAATAAAACATGATTTGACAACGTTCAAACCTAAAATGTTTAGACTTCCAATGTTTGCACAATTTTTTCAATATGCTAAAAAAAACACATAAATATAGTATAATTTTTCACTACAAGATATGGAGTAGAACTATCATTTGGTCGTTTAGGGGTTGGGGAGAACTAAAAGTATAGGTTCTGACATATAATTATGAAACCTTTGTACGAAATTCAACATTCGGTAGTGGGATAGACGTGATTTTGTTATACTCTAATAGTACGTTGAAATAAGTACATTCATATGTTTTTAATGTCCATACATTGTGACAATTATATAAATCTAATGGATCTACAAAATTTTCTAGGTTAGAAGTTTGAATAAAAAAATAAATCACTAGCACTACACGTGACCAGGTTAAGCTGCAAACAATGGAATATTAACATAAAATCTAATTTATGTAAAATAAAACTCGAACTGTAGTAGAAGGTGAACACATGGTAGTCTGTCCAGAATGAAGCTTGTTACATAATTTACATACTACCACGTTGACCAATTCTTACCCTTTTATTACTATTTTCTGAATATCAGGTTGATAGTCAAGCGATAGCAACTATGATGGAAAACAATACTATAGAAACTCATGTCGCAATCGGAGACATCCCAGGAGGTGATATCTTGTTCAATAGTTCAATAGGTTCACGATTACTGCGGGCGGCACGAGCGAGACAACTACATGATGGATTAAATGAGATATGCAAATCTCAACAAAATAGTAGGGTAGAATTGCTTTCCGGTACGGGAGCGGTGGTGGGCATGGCGTTTATGGACAATGCATTCAAAAGTGGCATGGAATTGAACGGAATGAGATTGTTTCCCTCTGAGGTGGCAGTACGTGTCACTCATGTAGATGATGAATTACACTGGACCGGAGATGTAGTTGGAGAACGATTAGGATTGTCTAGGGGACAGACGATCCGTTGGGACCGCTCTTTGGTACGTGTAGTGGCTTTGGATTCCAATATTCTACACGCACGAGGTGAAGACGGATCTCAAATGCCACATGTACCGATGATGACTCCAATATTTGATTTCCATGAGGAGTTTCACACACCAAGCTCCAATGAGACATCACAAAGAAGTAGTCAAGCTTCAAATCCCGTACATGAAAATTCACCATTTTCCCAGCCTCCTTCTAACAACATCCGAGATCTACCACATGTAGATGGGCTGGCATTTGTAAGACAAACGCGTCGACGGTATTCTATGCAGAATCGGACAAGGCGAGTCGCAAGGGAGAGAAGACCAACTGATGGTGCACAAGCAAAAGTAACATTGATAAGCGTGCAAGATGCAATAGCAAAAGGTGGATGCAAGAGAAATTGTTTAACAAATATTCCGGCAAGGTACATCTTGGACGTGCGGTATAATGCATGGGGGTCTATGTATTCAATCCGGAGTACATGGGTGAGGCAGATGTTGGTTTCATTCTATACACAAACCAATGGAAATCGTAGAGATAAGTTTGTGACAAAGTTGGACGGCAAAGAGGTTTGCAATGCATGCTACGTTGTAGCGGTTGGATATTCACAACGGCGTTTCAAGGACTTGAAAAAAGATTGTTTGATATATGGTAGGGTGACAGCTATTCACGGTAATACCCTTTCAGATCCAGTTAGAGAGAGTACTAGAATGTCTGCTGCCGAGGCATGCTTTAAGTGCTTTGTGGATGAAGCCGGTTGTCCTCAACCCCACCGATCCATTCGACGCAAGAGTGACAAGGAAGTCCTGCCGCTTATTCTTCTCCCCATGAACACAGTAAAATCTGATGTATTCAATTACGTGAACGACGAGGTGAAGAGAATTTGCAACGGCGAAACCATATCCATGAGCTCATTTCGGAGGATGTGGCGCCTAAGGTATCCCCATGTCCAAGTACCCCCATTCTCTAGGTTCTCAAAATGTTATCATTGTTGGGAGTACAAATGTGCCATGGAAGGGACAACCAATGCCGATGCCAAGATAAGGATTAAAGAGGTGTTCATGTTACATTTGCTCAATCAAATGGAGGAACGTAGACATTATTGGATATTCAAGAGGTCTTGTTATATCAACCCTGAGATGTACATGTGTATCATAGTAGATGGCATGGATCAGAATACAACCATGATACCCCGGATACGTCAGACCGTGAAGAATATCGAGCACCGGTTCGTGAAGACCCATCTATGCGGGGCCTTGGTGCATGGGATTGGATTGTACTGTGATGTGTGGTTCGGAGCTCACCACAAGCATGATAGCAACCAAGTCGTGAGCACATTATTACATGTGATAGGGGACGTATTACGGAGGAAGGGATTCTTGCCACCAACATTACGCATCCAAGCGGACAACTGCACACGCGAAAACAAAAATATTTATATGTTCGCAATGTGTGCAACTTTGGTTGGATTGGGATTTTTCCAGGAAGTGGAACTATCCTTCCTCATCGTGGGTCATACGCACGAAGATATCGATCAACGGTTTAGTTGTATCTCAAACACCTTGAAGAGGTCAGACGTGAACTCTTTAAAGGAAATGTTTACTCTCATTGAACGGGGAACGTCCCCCACGGAGGCATTCGTAAGCATACGACTATTAGAGAATGTATGGGATTGGAAGAAGTTCGTAACTCCGCACCTATTGACGGGATCAGATTCATTGGTTGGCATTACATTTCCACACCACATGAGATTCTATTCTAGCAATCGGGAGGGTGCTTGTAAGGTCCGGGTTCAACATAAGCACTATTGCAAGGATGCTTGGGGACCGGAGAGAGGAGATCAAACTTTGAGATCCATCCCGAATAGGGTCGACCGACCCGATTTCGCAACTTTATATGCAGCGGATGAGCGGGAGCTCAAGGCGTTGGACGATTTTATTGCGTACAAAGATAGGTGTATTCAAAGATTGCAATACGTGGAAGTCAACCGTGATGCAAAACATGAGGCACAGAGATTGAAACAATATTTAGCAGAGTTTCCAAAAAAAGACCGCAAGGCCGATCACGAGACATCACCGTTTTGGCCATCCTATGAGTCCAACGCCCAACCTTCAGGATGCTTCTCTTCGATACCGAGGGAGAATACTATTGCTGAAACTCGCGAGATAACCGTTGTTGATCAGATTGTAGACATGCTCCCGAGAGCGCAGAGGCTCGTGGATACTTTGGGCCACGAAGGGAGAGACCATCAAATCAAGATCGCATCTTTCGCACGACGAACTAGTCGACATTGCGTCTATGAAGAAATCTCAGTACGAGACCAAGAAGGAGGTAGCAGCGATCCGTTTCCATCATTTAATCCCGATACTGACATCAATACTGGTCAATTTGTTGCATTGAGTGTTGTTCGAGAGGAGGTAGAAGCAGGCATACCCTTTTATTTAGGAAAGGTGATTGAAGAGGGGAAAAACTCATGGAGATTAAAGATAAAAGTATGTTGGTATTGCCCTATTATGAGAGAAGGGTTCGTTGAAGAACCGGGGTCCACCAGACAACGCTATGCGAATTGCATGGAGTCCTCGTGGCAGCCATCTGGTGAGAGACACAGTTGGGTACCGAAGGAGGCATGTATCTTTTCATGGTTTGACGAACAACCCGTATCGGAGAATGTCGTTCAACCGTCGGAGAAGCGCATAGTACACGGAGTGCAGGTAGAGAAGAGAGTTTGTATTCCTCAATCCACAAAGGCACACATTCTGGAATATATAGCCATGCAAACGGAAGCTATTGACAACGAACGCTTACAAGCAGCCTTAAATACCAAGGAGTAGGTTATTATCATAGTACATTTACCGCGGTTTGTATGGTAATTGATATGAAGTGTTTATGTATGAACAAGTTAAATGTTTCCAATGAAGGTATAGAGGTAGACGTAGAGTCAGAAATGATTACAATGATTGGGGTAATACCAATATTTGTATCTACAAGTATACTTACAAATGTATTATGTTTATTATTTTCCGGGTACTATGTATGCTTACAAATGTATCATGTTTATTATTTTCCGTGTACTATGTCTCATGTTGCAAGTAGGACTTCACCATATTAAGTGACAAATATTACAAATGATTCTTGAGGACATTGGGTAGAACTATTCATTCTCTAAGATGTATCATTGTACAAAACTATAATTATGGTTTTCAACTACTGGAATTTTTTACGAAAGAACCCATCCTCCAAGCCATATATTTGGGTTTTGAGGTGCACATTCAAGATTACTTACATAAGTGCACTTTTATACATACAAGTGCACAATTGCTTAATTGAGTGTTCATATCCCATATCATAAATCATTCTCTAAGTTCTAGTTTTAACATCAATAGTATAATTGCCACCAATGTTCCTAAAAAGCTCCATGTTAGAGCAATTAATATTTTCTTAACAAACAATCATAAAAATAAATGATATTTCTTCACCAATCTACTAGAGAAGATGGAAAATCATTGTTCCACTTGCCTCTATCAAGAATGAACTCTTCCTGAATACCTTCTCCCTCTATTAAGAATAACTCTTCCTATGAAGCCTCTTCTTTGCTATGTTTTAAGACATATTGCACAAAAGTGATCAATCAAATAACTTACTTCCTTAATTTTTTTCATAGATATGCAATTCTTTTAACAAGCAACATGAGTGGTAAAATAGCACTAATGACCACAATAAATCTCTTAAATAATATTTTTTTCCCCCATTATTAGGAACATGCAATTGTGAAATTGTAGAAAAAAGGTATTTGCCATGCCTCAAAAAGTGTTGCTGGTTTTTATATGGTTAATGATCCAATCTTGTTCAACATTTATAGTTCCAAATGTAATTATCAAAATCATATAATAAGAACTCGGAACAAGTGTCTTTTTTAATCTTTAAGAGAAGATAATAAGTTTTGGTAATAACAATACAACAAAGTTTTTCACTCAAACAGCCTCAACGTAAGAATAATGTTGCCAGTAAGAACAATGACTACCTTCGGGCCATGTAAATTATTAGAAGGCTCTAAGATATGTGATGATAAACTTAGATCTCATATTTCCCAATCAAGGTTTTGAAAGATAATTATCTGTTTGAAGTTAGAAAACTCACTCATAATAAAATATTTTAAAAAGAATCATCCAATAATTGCAACCTTAATTGTCACCTCTTAATTGTTCAATGGTCACCATAATATCTCTTTGTTTGAGAAAGATAATCAAAATGTGCCTTTTGCACATAATTTTCATACTCAGATGTTCACAAACTTTATAATAAATGTGTAAAGGGGATCTTTGTAGAATATCAAGTGTGCCAATCACCAAACGTTGGTTTTCAACAATTTTTAAAAATAATATTCTAAGCTCCTCAAGTTTCATAGGCATGACCATTTCTCCAAGAGCCATTCATTATTTGAATGAGACCCATTTCTTTCCTATCTTTAGTCACTTTCAAGACAAGGCCATCTAGTATGCAATTTTCAAAGTGTATAATAGTGACAACATCAAAAGTTGTCAAAAGATGCCAACTGGCGGCCCTCTAGCACTTTTGGATCACATTTCAATCACGTTTAGTATAATACCCATATTCCATTGCCAAGAGATAATATTGTTCAAATTGGCAACTGGTATTAACTGAAACTCTGGTTTGGAAAAAGGTAAAACCTAAATACTTATTACATTAATATTTTGATGTGATAATTGTATTTGAACCTTAAATAAGGTAATCTCATTAATCATATGAGCACTAGCAACATTTTTTGAGTCATGGCAAAGATCTTTGTCTATGCTTTTACTATTGTATGTTGCTTATATTGAAAAGAGAATGATCTCTCTCAAAATTATTATCATTATTACCATCATTAGCAATCAGTTATTTTTTAAACCAACTTCATTCATTTAAAAAAAATTAAGAGAGTAATTTATTTATGCATTATCTCTTAGTTCTTACGGACTATGTATTAGAACTTGGTAGAGGAGGAGGCTTGTTGTTGTGGATAGTTACAAGTAAACGAATGATTTCCTTATTCTCTATTATATGTCTTGAGCTGCTTTTAGTCATAAAACACAATTGTTTAAAACGGTCATATGTCAAGTTTTATTTTTTAAAATTTCAATTTTTTTAAAAAATTTATCACTTTTTTAAATTATTATTTTTTCTTTTTGTAGAGTAAATATGCTACTAACAAGCCTATTAAGATCAACTTTTTAAACATCAGCTAAAAGTTTGTTCACCTTCATTTTGGAAACACCCTTGCATCCAAAAAATGCATCAAAAATTTCTTGTCTCAAATAGGGTAAAAATAGCCCATTAATTTATGAAAAAGAAAGAGTCCATAACTAGATTTCATGCAATAAAAAATATGCTATACTTCCTTCACTTCTTAGATCAAGTGAAGATTATTATCACAACATTCTAGTTGGCATTTAGCTTAAGATAAAGTTGAAATCCAAAAACATAAGAAGGAGTTGTAGGTCCTCAAATAGGATGTATTTATTGAGTATTTTAACTATTTTTAATACTAAAACATTGTTCTAAATTTTAAAGCCCATATCAAAATTATTTCAACTCGAAGTTGTTGAAATTAATCTCAATAGCATACATTCATTATATTCATGAACTAATAAATTAGATTTCACGTAATTGGCTTGCATTGGTAACATATGCCTCTTATTTGAGAACTCTTAAACTAGATTTTCCTCAACTAAAGTGCATGCATGCCATAAATCCATAGTTATTAATTTAGATAGATATACAATTTTTACCACACACATTGAACTGATTTAGGGTCCAACCTAAGTAATTTTGTTATAAAGCTTGAAATGAAGCAATTATGGCTTGTCAAAGTTTCAAACTGTGATACAAAATTTTCAATTTTTAAAACCTTGTTTGATATCCTTGGGTTAAAAACACAGTCATAAAAGTGAAAGTTGGGTTTTTGTGGAACATCACTTTTGCAAACTTATGGTCTTCAAGAGATCCTTCAATTATAATTGTACGCTTTAATATTTTTGGAAGTATGAGAGTCGTTGTCATGACAATTTCCTAAGCATGACAATTTCTTCAAAAGTGGTCATTTTATAGGTGAGCCACATGACTTTTCTCTCTTTATTCACTTTCAAGTGGTCATTTTAGCACACTATTGTCATAGTGTACAATAGTCACAACACCAATAAATGTCAAAAGATGCTACTTGATGGCCCTTCAACAAGATTGGATCTTATGGCATTGAAAAATTATGGTCTTGATTTTTAAAAGACTTCAAAAGTTTGCATATTTTATCAATGAATAACATAACTTGTTAACATCCTTGTAGTTCGTACAAGATACACAAAAGTAAATCCAATCTATAAAACACTAGGATTTTAGTAAGCAAGGTATAGTTGACAAACTCACTAGAGCTTCTTTTTGCATTTATATTATATGAGTTCACTAGAGGTTCTTTTTAAGTATATAAGTCTTGCATATTGTAACTATTGAAGCAAATGTGGTTGTTAGAAAACTCTTAAATGACACTCTTGGTAAGGTTGAGCATCTCATATGTTCTTAACCAAGTAAATGAGGATATTATCAACTCACTCAAATAGGAGGATTTATCCTTTGAATATGAAAAACAGATTGCCGAAACAACAATCGTGTGCTGAAACGGAATTAAGAGATGGTGTCTTATCTCGGAAGAATTCAAACTAAGTTATGATTCCCGCAATTAGAAAGCGGAGTGTGCAAGTCCTCACGCTTGGAATGGCAAAGACTCAATGAATGAAATACCTACAATTGACGAGCACAATGCCAAAAGATTCAGCTAAAACCATGAATAATTCAACACATGAAATAAAACCTATAACCACTTTAAAGAAGAAAGCAACAACTCCGACCTCACATCATGAACATTGGCACATCTAAGAAACTAATGCAGATGCAACAGAATGAAACGCACAAACTTACAAAAGAAACTCACCAACGCGCCGAATTGCGCGTATGGACGTCGTAGGTAGCTTCTTGGCAAAAATTGCGCACCTCTAGGCATACGCGGAACACCTCCTGTGAGAGCTCGTAAAGGCTCTCTTGTTTTGTTATTATTTATTTGTTACTTTTATAAATCTAATGTTAACAAGCAATGTTTTTATGAGGTAATCTGATGAAATTTAAGTTAAGTATGTTATGAATACAATATGCATGTTAGAAGATGGTTGTTACAAGGTCTTAGATAGGACGTTTGGTACTACTTTAAGGTTTAGGTTAGATTTAGTATGGAAGGACTAGAGGAGGAAAGATCCCGTCTAGTGAATTCTCGAATTAAGAATATGGTTAGTTGCTTAATTTAAGATTGAGTGTTTTACCACGGGCCTTGCGCAATTAGTTTTTAATGTTCATGTTTGTATTTATGGCTTGATTGTCTTGGTTTTGTTCATTTAACTTCGTGAAAGTAGTTGCGAGTTACATTCATTTGTGAAGGTTCTTCAAGATGGAACGCCGTGGAGGAGCACTATTCATCCATAGAGGCCTAGTTAAGGCTTGAGCCTTAGTTAAGGCTTGAGCCTTAGTTAAGGCTAGGGTGAGCCGCTTCTTTGACGACTCTGATTTTGTACTTAATAGCTTGTTTCCAAGCTTGTTGACCACTCAATCTAGTAAGAGTAGGAGGAGGAACGCCATGAGCCTTCCTCTCCTCCATCTTGTTTGTCTCATCAATCTCTTATTTGTCTACCTTTTCTTTTTTGTAATGCTTAATTAGAGTAGGAGTAGGAAGGTAGGTGGACTACCCTCTCGATTTTGTTTCTCTTGATCTCTTCTTGAATTGCTTAGTTGTTGGTAGAAGGAGGCCGTGGGCCTCTTCTATCAATTCTCTCAATCCTCATTAAATACCTCTCAGTTTCTTCTACCTCAGTACCTCAGTTTTTGTCCAAATACTTCAAGATTTGAGATGATGGTAGATTCCCTCAGTAGCTTTCTATTGGTATATGCCATGTCTAATTCCGAATTATAAAGAGGGAGAAATAGCCTCCCAAAGTCGGGGTGTTGGAAGAGTTCCCACCCCGGCAGTGAACAAATCAGCGGTATTCAAATGACAATCAGTCATAGAGTTTTTGTCCAATGCTTTTGAGATTTCTAGAATAGGTAGAGCTCTAAGAAAGCTTTCTAGGGTATATGGCATGCTCTCATCTGATTGTTAGAGAGGGAGAAATCGGCTCCCAAAGTCGGGGTGTTAAAAACGGTTCCCCCCCGGTAGTGGCGAAAAAGAGCCACAGTCAAATGGCAATTAGTCCTGGGTTTTCAACCCTATGCTTTTGAGATCAAGGGTGCATGCAAAATGAAGTTAGCTTTCTAAAAAGCTATGGCGCGCCTCATTTGGAGTTACGACGAAGAAAAGGTGATAAAAAAACTAAAGGTCACTTCCAAGGCATCCGGCCGGTGGTTCTTTCCTTCTTCTTTCTTTTCTTCCTCATTCTCTTCTTTTCTCCTCCTCTCATCTTCTTTCCTTCATATAATCTCGTTTCTTAAAACCCCTTGTGACCAAAAGCCACTCCATGGTGGTTTTTTCGCTCACATTTTGGTGCGTTTGCCGGGAGGTGGGTGTTCCAGTTCTAACTGGTTTGAAGGTTTGTGTTGGTTTTGTAGAAAGCACGGGAGACCTCCACACGCTTGCGCAACACCTGTAACAAAACCGCGACTGGAAAGGAAGAAAGTAGACACGGAGCGACGTAAACGGCGCTGCTCAGCTTTTGAAAACCTATAACTAAGAATGAAAAAGAAACTGCAAGCACCGCCCATGCGCCTCAGGCGCACCTGATCCTAACGAGCAAGACTAACAACGAGAACCTTGAGAACTTCAACTCCGATAAAAAAAACCCTGAAAACGAAACCCGACGACTAGGAAGGAAGAAAAACGACAGGGAGTATACAGAGTTGCGCAACGAGGAGAAACAGAGGAAGAATGACGGCAGAGGGGGGGTCATCATGACCCTCAAACTCCGTTTTTCCAGAAACTTCAGTTTTAGGTAGGATTTTTGTGATATGCTAAATTTGACTGTGATTATAAAACGCCCAAGGATCGAAATGGGAAGAATAAGCCCTTTTAAAAAAATGGTTGCGCAGCAGATTAGCTAGAGATTTGTTAGAGTTAACCGAATTACAGCTGTCTAGGGTAGAGGCTGATACTCAGACAAGCGCTGTCCGGATTGCGGAAGGGTATCAACCAGGGTAGGTCGGCACTGTACAACGACCAGAGTAGTGATGCAGCAAGAATCCGAGCAAACTGTGTTGCTCAACCCGGAAACTGTAGGCGAGATGGAGGTCATCACGCCCCTTGACTCGATTGTGGTAGCAATTGTGTGCGGGGCTGGCGAATCCGGATCCCCTCTGAGGAAGAAGGAGCGGATAGAGGAAGGCGCTAGCGTCTAAGTCAAATGGTTAATTACATAGAGTTTTTACTAGGCCAATAGGCTAGTAGTAGGAGGCAGTTAGGGAGTCCGGATTAGAAGAGCAGGAGAAGTCTGCCGGAGTAGATAGGTATCCCAGCTTCTCTTGATCACGTAAAATGTGGATCTGAGAGAAGTTCGGATGATTTTGGGTATCTCTTGAGAGAATGTTCCTCTCTTGAAGTCTTTTACACTGTACCTGCTTTCATGCCCGGAATCCATCACTGTGTTGTTTGCATTTCCGGGATTCGTGTGTGTGTGTGCTCTATTCTTGGATCGGCCCCTCGTTGTTCGTAATGTTGTCTTGTGTCCGGGTCTGGACTTAGCAAGTAGAACTAGTGTGTGGCTCGAGAAGACCGTGTTGCAGCACATTCGGACAGTAGGTTTTGCCAAGATCCAAGATCTGGACTGACTCTGTAAAAGAAGGTTCTCTTGCGAGTTAGAACCACCAGGACGGGTAGTCCGGATTGGATCCACATCTGTGGTAGCTAACTCTCTATCGTTTGGAATAGCCGTCCGGAAAGTTGTGATCATACCCTGAGTTCTGTTCGGGAGTGTAGTGATTCGGATAATTAAAAAATGTTGCTAATAAAAAGAACTCCAAAACTTCATACTTTTCAAATAGAATCATTTATAGCTAACCAAGTTTTTTCTTTTTTTCAATGTGTTTAATTATACAATAAGTTCCCGTAATCACAATTGTAAAATATCTTAAGTTGGGATTGAAATATAATCTAGAAATTATTAGAGTGTTGAAAATGATCGATAGGATAGTATATCATTGATTTTTATTGTTGTATGTTTGTGACTACTTATACACAAGAAACTAGAAGTTTTAACATCAAATAGGAAATGAAGGTGAACTTAACAGTAAATAGGGTGTCAAGTGATTGACGTTTTACGTTCTATGTCTATGTGAATACTAAGTGAATAATATTTCATTACATAGACTTAGTTTAGTATAAAATAATAAAAATAATAAAAAACAACTATGTGTGTGCTATTAATGTAGTTAAAAAAATCTAAAGAAATCTCATGTGTTATTATCCAAGTATTTGAAAAGATAATTATTTGAGTTTATGAAGTGGATTTCAAAATTATTGCCCTTTGAGTGCTTTCAAAGGTAAAAACCATAAAAGTGTGATATTGTGGAGTTTTTGGTCATATCAAAGAAATCAAATATATTAAAGACGACATGCATGAATTTTAAAAATGTGCTACTTTAGAGGCATAACTAACTTTATCTCTAAAATGGCACGTTTTGGAACGCAACCAAAATGCCACATCATGGATTTGGTGAAATGGCGCATGAAATACTGCCATTTTAGTGAAATTGAGGTTCTATTTTAGAAAATTTAAAATTTTATTACTTTTACTATTATCATTGGTCATTAGTTTTACACTCATTTAACTATTGTCACTATTAGGATGGCTATTGTCACTATTAAGATGCAATGTTTAGTATACATAGTAATGCTCAAAGTTTGAAAGATTGAAACAAAGGCAAGTGGTTACCAAGTTTGACTTCTTTACCAACAAATGTGTCAGGTTGCTATTAACCTTCTTATTTCATGATATAGGTAACCTCCCAATGTAATAATAAAATAAGTCTTTATTATTTATTGCAATGTTCATTATTGAATTATTCAATAACACAATATAATCATTAGAAGATAACCATCTTAAATTGTGCAACCATGCACAAGTTGGTTGTTCACCTATTTTGTATTTTTTTGTTTTTGCTTCACTCTATTTTTAGCCAAAAAACACATTCTCAAATGAAATGTTGTAGATGGAAATGAAGGTAAGTTATTCAAATGTCAATTTGTTCAATCTTGCAGTAGAATTTTTGTAGGTCATGTGGGTCAAATTTGGAGTAATAAGGCCTCATAGATAGCAAGATCATAACGTATTAGTACTATGAAAAGACCAGAATACTTCATCATCTTTCACTTTTAAGTGAAAAGGCTACCAATAGACTTATTGCAACAAAAAAATCGTCAACTAGAGAGTTGTTCACCTTATCAACAACTTTACTTTAAAAGTTTTATCATAAAGTTTCTTAGCTTAAATAATAGCCTTGCAATGGTGAAAACTACCCCCTAATCTACAAGGAAAAAGAGTCAAAAACTAGACCCCTTAGACTAAATTGGACCAAATATATTCCTCACATCTTAGATGGATTTAAGGTTTGTACAGCATAAACCCGATCCAAATTGGAATCCAACCTAAGATACAAAGGTGAAATTGAACAGGGGATGAAGTAGGACTAGCTCCTCAAAAACCATGTTTTTTCTATAATAATATGCTTTATGGATCTATCTCACATAATAATAATAAAAGTCATTTTTCCTATTTTCCGAAAACCTTCCAATTACTAATCATTGATTGTTCTATTGATTTTTCTATATTTGTTGGAATACTTACCTTATTCTCCAAACAAAATTAATACAAAGTCATCAATAATTGGCACACCTCACTTGTAATAGATCATGATTTTGGAGGTGGGCTATAGTTCAAGTTATAGGGAGCTGGGATACTAAACTTTGAGAAATACATAACTAACTTACACCCCAACACAAATAATAGTATTTGATTTCTAGTTATTTTCTTAATTCCTAAAGTAGAGAGAGGTCAGATTGTGGTCGTGTGGGTTTAGGCAGCCTATAATTTACTATTTTTAGCTCTCATGATATTGAAACCATTTGCAAGTTGTAGAATTTTTTTATTCCTTTTAAAAAAGTTGTTTCTCGCTTCAAAGTTCCTCATAGTTAAGGAGATATTTAATTGCAGTATATTCAAAAATTCATAAAAAATTGAGATTTCGTTTTTTTGAGAGTTTTGTTTTTTATACATGTGAGTAGGGTCTTAAGGCATGATCTCACGGTTCAGATTTTTAATTCAGTTATTCTCTACATGACATTTTTATTGACAAAGATTGGCCTTTGTAGTTGAATTTCAACATACTTCCATGTGAATAAGCAGGCATTTCCTTAGAATTTATAGGTGGTGTGAGGGCAAAAATTGCATTGACATGTTCCTGACTCATCTAGGAACAAGAATTTGAAGAGCCTCAAATCAAATCTTTTACCAAAATGGTGTGTTTGACCCTCAAAAACTAGTGTCCCTTTCTAATACAAGGGAAAAAAAATCTTATTCTCCAAATTTGAACATTATGATCTCACAAATGGTAAGGAATTTGAATGTGAGATTTGATATACATATACGCATACTAGTAAGGTACTAGATCCTAAGGTTACATAGCAAAATATATATGTCAAAATTTGAAAATTATCACCTTGTATAAAAAGAGATTAGTTTTTGGCGGCTTTAATGGTAGTTTAGGGGTTAAGAATGTTTCTTTACATCTATGGAAATTCATTTTTACCATAAAAATAGTAGAAAAGCTCATGAGGCAACTATTACAGTAATGACTCAAGCAACTATAATTTATTCATACATTGTCCTTTACAACTCGTTTACAATTATTCGAGTGATTCCAAATATGTTGTAATGATTGAATGGTTTTTCTATAGACGTCATATTCCAAAATCTCCAAAATAGGCTAGTCTACAAACTTTTTTTCAGCAGACTTAGTCTACATTGTGCGAAGGAATACATGATTCTTATTACCTCAAACATCTTGCTCATATTTTTTTTCATGTAGATAGCTAAGTTGAGCATGCCCATGCAAAATCTTAGACACTCATTTGGCTCTTTGAACCTTCATGCAATTTCTTTATTTGAAAGAGGTAGAAATCAAGGATTTTGTAAACCACGCACCACGTTCATTGTATTTGGTTCAAAAAAGAAATCAATGGTAAGTAGGTACCTTCATGAGTTAGTGCATTCTGGAGTTTTAATATGAAGTTCAAATATTGGCAAATTTTGAAAGAAAAAATTATAATATTACAGGAAAATTTGAATCTAGCTTCTGTGATTTTCGAACGGTGCCCTTGTAGAATTGGTAAAAGGTTCAACTTAGGTCACTTGGAGACCTAAGTACAAAATCAATCACGAAAAAATTTCAGGAAAGAAGAACCTCAAAAAAAAGTTAAAAATAAAAAGTTCTTTTTTCACGCCTCAAGGTTGAAAGCTAAAGTTTTCTTTTAAAAACTCCAAAAGTATAGTTTAACTTTGCAAATTTACTCACAAACACCTTGGGAACACCTTTGGCAAAAATATTGATTCTAACACGTCTTCATCTAGATTCTCAAAAAACGCAAATTTCTTTAGTGAAGAACTTGGTCGTTTAGGGTTTAAACGATATTTAGATTCACTACATAAGAGTTGTTCAATAGTGTGACGTGGAGATTAGTGTAACGTATAACTTTTGGTAAACAACACTATTTCTCAACTCTCTAAAGATTAGTGTTCACTTTGGGCTCCCATTGCAAGCATTTAACAAGCATTTGCACAATATGGCACTTTAGCTCCGCTTAAATAGCACATGGAATAGTGCCATTTTAATGAAATTGAGGTTCAATGAGTTATTCCACTTGCAAGGAAGTGTGCATAGACACATTTAGTGTTATGGTTTGACAATAAGTGTTGTAATAGTATGGTGATGTGTAGCATTTAGTATTACAGTTTGTAATTAATGTCCATAACAGTAATTAACAACTCTTCTGTAGGAGGAATATGTGGAGTTTCTACCAACTTTTTCTACAAAAAAATTAGTCATCGTTAAGCACTTTCCTCCCATGTTGCTTAAAACGATATGGAAGTGTATTTTGAATTCTCTTTGTCTCTACGTCTTTTAAAGGGGCTATATTGTAGGACATAAGGGTATCACTATGTATGCAACTTCAATGAGAAGAGGCTGGTACTGTAAATGTCTCACTATATTTAGATAGCATGTTGGATTGTCTTGTGAAAATTTCACATGTTTCTATTAATCATTGCATTGCACGTTTAATCATAAAGAATTCACTCATTTAATTGTCTTTATGAAATTTTATCTTATTTAAATTATATCAAAAAATCAATTATATCATATTTCATATCATATTATTCATTCTTTAAATTTTGGTACTAACATCAATATTATGATTGCCACTAGTGTTCCTAAAATCTCCATGTTAGATCTATTGAAGTTTTGATTGAATGTTATTTCTTCACCAATCTACTAGAGATGATTAAGAATCATCGTTTTGCTTGCCTCTATGAAGAATTAACTCTTTGTCAATGCCTTCTCACTTTACCAAGAATAACTCTTTTAAAAGAAAATTCTCATTTGCTAAGTTTTAAGACATATTGTACAAAAGTGATCAATTAAATCACTTACTTGCTTAGTTTTTTTTTAAAGATTTACAATTCAAATAACAAGCAACATGAGTGGTAAAATAGTACTAATCAATAGTAAATTTCTCAAAAAACTATTTTTACCCATTACTAGGAACATGCAATTGTAAAATTGTAGAAAAAAGGAAATTGTCGTGACTCAAAAAGTGTTATTGGTCTTCATATGGTTACAAGGCTCTAAGATTTGTGATGATAAACTTAGATCTCATATTTCCTCAATCAAGGCTTTGAAACATTATCATTTATTCGAAGTTATATAATTCACTCATGATAAAAGGTTTATTGAAGAAAAAATTCAATAATTGTAACCTTATAAGTTTTATTGTTCAATGGTCACCATAATTCCCCTTTGCTCAATCAAAATGTGGCTTAGCACATAATTTTCAAACCGGGATGATTACAAACTTTATAATAAATCTATAAAAGGGGTCTTTGTAGAATATCAAGTGTCCCATCACCAAACATTGGTTTTTAACAATTCTTTAAATTAATATTCTAAGCTTCTCAAGTTTCAAAGTCATGACAATTTCTCCAAGAGCCATTCATTATTTGAATGTGACCCATTTCCTTTCTATCTTTAATCACTTTCAAGACAAGGCCATCTAGTATGCAATTATCAAAGTGTACAATAATTTCAACATCAAAAGGTGTCAAAAGATGCCAACTGGTGGCCTTGTAGCACTTTTGAATTTTATTTCGATCACATATATATTTGCAAATATATTAGTATATTACCCATTTTACACTGCCAAGGAATGACATTGTTTAAATTGGCAACCTAATTTTAAACTGAAACTCTGGTTTGGAAAAAGGTAAAACTTAAATTCTTATTTTAATGATAATTTTCATGTAATGATTATATTTGAACCTTAAATGAGGCTATTTCATTAATCATTATGAACACTAGCAACATATTTTGAATTATGGCAAATACCTTTTTCTATGCTTTTACTATTGTATGCTGATTATACTGAAAGAGATTGATCTCTCCAAAATAAATTTATCATCATTACCATATTTAACAATCATTTATTTTTTAATAAAAATCATATATCTAAAAAATATCAAATTATAAAAATAGATTGAGACATTACAAAAATATCAAATTATATTGTAGATTGAATATGCTACTAACAAGCCTATTGATGATAACTTTTTGATTATAAGCAAAAATGTTTGTTCACCTTCATGGCTTCATCTTGAAAACACTCTCGTACCCAAAAAAAAATCGAAATAATATCTTATCACAAATAATGTAAAAATAGCCCAAGAATTTATGAAAATAAAAAAGTCCAAAAATAGATCTCTAGCAAAACAAATATGCCATACTTCCTTCACTTCATAGATCAAGTGAAGATTATTATCACAACATTCAAGTTGGAATACAACTGAGCAAAAGCGTTGAAATTCAAAGAATTGGGAAGGAGTTGTAAGACCTCAAATACGATGTATCCATCGAGTTTTTCAATATTGAAAAATCATTCTAAATTTTAAAGCCTAAGTCAAAATTATATGGATTGAGATTTTTTCAACTAGAAAGTTGTTGGAATTTATCTCAATAGCATACATTCATTAAATTCATGAACTAATAAATTGGATTTCACATAATTGGCTTGCATTGGTAACATATGCCCCTTATTTGAGAACTCTTAAACTAGAGTGCATGCATGCCATAAATCCATAGTTATTAACTTAGATAGATATGCAATTCTTACTACACACATTAGACTGATCTGGGGTCCAACCTAAGTAATTTTTCTATAAAGCATGAAATGAAGCAACTATGACTTGTCAAAGCTTCAAAGTGTGATACAAAATTTTCAATTTTTAAAACCAAGGATATCAAGAGGTTAAAAACAAGGTCATAAAAGTGAAAGTTGGGTTTCTATTAAATACCAGTTTTGCAAACTTCTGGTCTTCAAGAGTTCCTTCAATTATTATTGTACACTTTTGTAATTTTGTAAGCATGAGAGTCGTAGTCATGACAATTTCCTAAGCATGACAATTTCTTCAAAAGTGTTCATTTTATAGGTGAGCCACATGACTTTTCTTTCTCTAGTCACTTTCAAAGGGTCATTTTAGCACACTTTTGTCATAGTGTACAATAGTCACAACATCACAAGTTGTCAAAGATGCCAACTGGTGGCCCTCTAGCTCTTTTAGATCACATTCCAATCACATATATATTTGCAAACTTTTAGTACATTACTCATTTTACATTGCCAAGAGATGACATTGTTCATAGTGGCAACATATATTCAAAGTGAAATTGGTCTAGAAAAAGGATAAAAAATAAATTCTTATTGCATTGATGATTTTCATGTGATAATTGTATCTGAACCTTAAATAAGGAAATCTCATTAATCTTATAAACACTAGCAACATTTTTGAGTCATGGCAAACACATTTTTCTAAGCTTTTACTATTGTATGTTGATTATATTTCAAAGAGATTGATCCCTCTAAAACATTTATCATCATCATTACCATTACTAACAATTATTTATTTTTAGATGAACTTTGTATATTTATTAAAGTTAAGAGAGTAAGTTTTTTATACATTATATCTTAGAACTTGCAGATTATGTATTAGAACTTGATAGAGGGGGAGGCTTGTTGATGTGGATAGTTACAAGCAAAATAATGATTTCCTAATTGTCTATTATATGTCTTGATCTGTTTTTGGTCATAAAACACAATTGTTCAAAACCGTCATATGTGAAAAAGAAAATAATCTGTTTAGATTTTAGCCATTCATGTCAAGTGGATGAGATTCATATTCTTGAGGCTTCATAGATTGTGAGATTGTAATGTATTACTATAAAAACAAATAACTAATTTTACTTTAGAGTGAATATGCTACTAACAAGCCTATTGAAATCAAATTTTTATATTTGAGCTATGAATGTCGCGAACACGGTAAAAATAGCCCAAGAATTTATGAAAATGAAGTAAATCTCCAAAACTAGATCTATTGCAATATGGCTTGTCAAAGTTTCAAACAGGGTTGCCACGTAGGGCGTATTGAGGTGCTCGGGCAACCTTACAAGGTAGACAAGTTGTCTTGGGCAAGGAAGCGTGCCTGCCCCATTTGATTGTAGGAGGCATGTAGTTTTTTGTTGCAAATTCATTTTTGCAATCTAAAATCACGTAGGATGTGACCTGTCAGTCTCTCATGGAGTCGGGACGGGTATCGTGCGGAAGTGAGGGTTCGGATGGTGTTTAGGTAAGTGCCAAAAATGCAGGGCGGGTACCCTTTGAAGTAGGGATCATTAAAAATTCATAGGGAATACAGACCTATAGGCTAGATTTTACTAACAAGAAACCAAAACCATTGAAAGTTCGAAAATTAGGAAATGAATAGATAATAGGAGGGATGGGCTGATTTTAACACTTGCATTGGCTGAATAGAATCCTATAAACATGATGGAATTATAAAAAGAATCATAGAAGAATCAGAGGTATGTCATCATTTGTGCAAAAAGGTTATAATTACATATACGTTTGGATTACTATTTTTAATATTCTTAGTGATAATATTTTTACAATGATAATCTTCTAATTTTTATGGACTATGGTTACTTCCAAATACTAAAGAATAAATATTTAAGTTCTTTGGGTTTATACAAATATATGCTTTGCTTGAAATACACAAATTTTTTTTAAAAACTAAATTCAAAGTTGTGTTAATATTTCAAGTGCTTTTGTCAATTTCTCGACGTGAGCTAGATTTCAATTCTCCTTATTGTTTCAAGGTTATGCAAGAAACAAAAATTGGGCTACATTTGGATGCAGTTACGAGATGTGTTTAATAAGCATGGAGGGATGGAAGTCTTTTTTAAATCATTGTTAAGCTACACTTCTAAGCTTTTGTTTTCTAAAATTGAATAAAGAGGGGAGGGGGTTTGGGGGTGAGGTAGCTATAGTTTTGAATAACAGTGGGGATTGGGAGTTTAAAATGTGGTAGCACAAAGCTTCAACAAGAGAGGGAAATCGGAGTGTAGTAGCTCAAATTTTGAATAAGAGGGGGGATTGGAATGTGGTGGCTAAAATTTGAATGAGAGGGCGAATTGAAAGTCGGAAGGTTTGGATCCGCCCTCTCTTTGGATCTCCCCCCTCCCTTCTCCACCTTCTCTGTAACCGCACCCCCCAACCGTTTGAAAACCTACCCTACCCTTTCAGGAACCGACCATGCCGTTCCAGGGACCCACCTTGCTCTTCTAGGAACCTGCTTTGCTCCTCCAAGCAATTGCCTTGCTGAGAAGGAGTCCGCCTTGCTCCAAAGGATATTGGCCTCGCATTGAGGGCATTCGCAATGCAATTTTGATACCAGCCCTATAATCAATCCCACGCGGTGCTTATGTGGCGGCCATGTGGCTAAGTTTTTACCCAAACCCGTGCCACATCATCCTGTTTTTTTACCTCAACTAAAAATCAACAACCCTTTGACCACATCGGGCGAGCGAGAGTTCAATCAAGCGAGGGAGAGTTCAATTGGGCGAGCGAGAGCTCAATCAGGCGAGGCAGGCAAGTGGGCGGACGCGCAGCGTGCTTGCCCTCTTTAACAACCTTTAGTTGGTTTCAAATTGTGATTCAAAATTTTCAATTTTTGAAACCAAGGATATCAAGGGGTTGAAAACATGGTCATAAAAGTAAAAATTGGGTCTCTTGTGAAACACCAAGTTTGCAAACCTCTGGTTCTTAAGAGATTCTTCAATTATTATTGTACGCTTTTGTATTTTTAACAGTCTCCTAGGCATAACAGTTTCCTAGGCTTCCTAAGCTTGACAGTTTCCTTAGCATGGCAATTTCTTCAAAAGCAGTCATTTTATAAGTTAGCCACATGACTTTTCTTTTCTCAGTCACTTTTAAGTGGTCTTTTAGACACTATTGTCATAGTGTACAATAGTCACAACACCAATAAATGTCAAAAGATGCCAATTGATGGGCCTTTAACAAATTTGGATGTGATGGCATTGAGAAATTATAGTCTTGGTTTTGAAAAGACTTCAAACCTTTGCATCTTTTATGAATGAGTTGAATAACTTGTTAACTCCTCTTGTGGTTTGTGCAACATACGCAAAAGTAAATCCAATTTGTGAAATACAAGGAATTTAGTAACCAAGGAATAGTTGACAATCTCACTTCTTGCATTTATTTAATATGAGTTGATTTGAGCTTCTTTTAATTACATAAGTCTTGCACTATTGTAAGTATTGAAACACATGTGGTGGTTACAAAACTATTTGATGATACTCTTGGTAGCCTTGAGCATCTCATGTGTTTTTAACCTAGTAAATGAAGGTATTATGAAGTCACTCACGTAAGAGGATTTAACCTTTGTATAGTTAAAACATCTAAAGTTGGGATTAAAATATAATTTAAAATGATTAAATAGAATTTAGTATTAAAAAAACTAAGTATGTGTTATTAAAGAAGTTAATCAAAATCTAATGAAATCTCACGTGTTATTAATCAAGTATTTGAAAAGATAATCATGTTAGATTAAGTAATTATGAGGTTTAGACTTAAATACTTTTAGGAATTTTTAATTTGATCCAATATTTTTAAATTCAAATGTATGGATTTTCCAAGTGCTAAACTACAAGATTAACAATTATAATCTCAAAGATGTGAAAATGGCATTATTCTGTTAAAATGGCGATTGTGAATATAACATCTTGGAAAACACATACAACAAGACTTTTTTCACATATAGTTGCGACTCACCAATTTCAACTAATCAGAGGTAGATAGCAACTCCAAATTGCTTAGCACTAAAATTCTTGAAATTCTTTTCCTGGTGCAAGTAGGATTTTGGACCGCATGAACTCTCGTAGTTAGTTTTTCCTAATCTTAGTTAAGAAAATTATTTTATTTGTAATGGGAGCTAAAATGAAGGTTGTGGTTATGGATGGTTGCATTTTAGTTTACTTCACGTAGAAGCAAGGAGTTAATGAAGGGTCCCTCCAAGCAACCTTTTATTGCAAACTTGCCCAAATCATCATTACGTGTTCCATTTTTTTTTGAAGAGCTTAGTGTTGAGTTTTAGTATATTTCCACCCAATGCAAGCCTCACACGTACTATTGAAAACCTCAAATTATATCAAGAAAAATAAGAAAATGGTAGGTAACTATATTGGGCAATATATCATCAAGATAGGTTGCATTTTTTATAGAGTTTAAAGTTATAAAGTTTCTTCAAAGTCTATTGCCTATTTATTTCTTTAGGTGCCCATTCTTCATAAAATGCTTGGATCTCCCAATTTATGATGTGAAAAAACTTTATTGATTTTCAAAAGCTTCTCATACTATAAGTTTACAGAATCCCACATATATAGATTTCTATATTATTTTGTGAAAATCTAAACCTTCATTGACTTGCCAATTTTGGAAACTATTTGAAGCTTCCTATCCCCTTGGGCTTTAATGGGATGTTGTTCATTTCAATGATTTTAAACATGCAATATATGAGAAGATTTGTGTAACAATTCTTTTTATCCGCCGTCTTACCATCTACTTTATTGAAATTCAATATCTAAGATCCTTATTCCATTATCTTTGGTTCTATAACTTTTGGATTACCTTCTAATAAACTCAAACATAAGTTTATTTCTCAAACTTTCAACTTAATTCCAATTAACACTAGCATGCCCTCGCGACGTTGCCGCTCTTATATATTTTGACCATGCCCCTCTTGTTTTTCTCCTAAATTAAAAATTTGGTCCTTCTTTAGATTTATGGTGATTTCAAAGCCAATGATACTTGGGAGTTTAATATCTCAATATCCATCGACCCCTTTTGCGATTCGATTGTTTTCCACAACTTTACAAAAATACCTGCTTCCAACGACACCTTATTCAGCCCGATCCGACCGGCGGTATCTAAATCATAATGTCACAAAATAAAACAAAAAAAACAAACAAACGTCCACTCTTAAAAAATAGATTATATAAACTTGGGGACGCTTAACATGGGGAGTCAAGCAGTTCATGGAACCCAAAACAAAATCCCTCTTATGTAATCGCTTCATTTCTTGAAACATCTTGAATAAACCAATCACATAAGAGAGTTTTTCGGCCCCATGAACCACTTAACTCCCCCTATAAAGGGTCCCTTGATGATGTAAGGGAATACACAATAATTTACAGTAAGGTGGCCTCAAATGGCGCAATTTTTAGAAGTCACAAGCTACCAATGCAAGCAATTTTTGCTCATGGGGAAGATTAGAATAAAGCTAAAGCACATGGAATCATCATCTTTGTACTTTTCTACATTGAGTTCTAAATTTCCAAAGTTGAAAATATAGATGTCCATAAGATGGTATGCCAAAGTGACACCATATGAGGTTTGGAGCGAGTACACAATACTCTTGTATGTAGAAGCTATTATGTACAGTCCCCTATACATTCCTTACGAATTCCTTCTGGAGGGAGTTTTTAAAAAGAACTTTGAAAATTCATTGTAAGCTCAAAAATGATCGGATTTGAAAACCGTAAAGTTTTTTGAAATCACATTTGAGTGTACTATGATATTGTGATAAGATATCAATTCCCTTCTATAACATCATTCAATCTATTACAGTTACTCTCTACACCATATGCCATTGACTAGTCCTACTTTTAGGTTTAATTACAATGCATATTTCAATTAAATTTTTGAAATGAGCTTCCAAAGTTGTTCTTAAGATACTTGAGCGCATGCTTGAATGATAAAAAAAAGCTCCTATTTTGAATGTTGTGGTTTGGAGTGGTTTCTTAAGAGTTTCCAATCTCAAAACTCAAGATGGAAATTTGTCTTCCTTTGAACTTGGAGAATACTCGAAGAATACTAGATGAATTTAAACTTAGCATGAGCTCTATCATTCTAATAGTCTACAACAATCCTTCAAATCCTCGGAAGATATTTGTCGTAGTGAGAAAGACTTTCACAAGTTTTGGGAAAAGTTTATTAGTTATTATGACTTATTTAGAAATTCCTCCAAGCCAAAAATCAAACATGACATATATCAATGATACCACAAATATACACCCAAGTATCCCAAGAACAACTTTGGAAGCTCATTTCAAAACTGCAATTGACATATATATTGTAATTCACGCAAAAGGTAGGACTAGTCAATGGCATATAGTGTATAGAGTAGTTGTACTATGTTGAATGATAGTATAGAAAGGAATTGATATTTGAACACAATATTATAATAAACTTTGATGTGACTCCAAAACACTTTACAGTTTTCAAATCCTATTATTTTTGAGCTCACAATGAAATTTCAAAGTTTTTATAAACTTTCCCCCAGAAGGAATTCATAGGGAATTCGTAAGCAATGTGTAGTGTACATGTGAGTGAAGATTGCCAGACCTCCATTTACCTTTATACTATATAAATATGATCACTTTGTGAAATGATGAACAAAAGAGCACATGTGGCAGCCAGGTAAGCAAAACATGAGCGAACCAACAGAAACGGAGTGACAGAGGCTCCCCATGGCAGCCACTTGGCAATCCACAAAAGGCAATCCACTTGGCACGACGGCCATCGAAAGCCGTGGCTCGTCACCCAACATGCGATCAGATCGCCACACCCAGCTGATCATCAACTGACTGATGACTGCAGCAGCAGCAGCAGCAGCAGCAACAATTCCCCCACAACACAACACTCGAATCGATCCCGAAAGCCCTCCGCACATTCCTCTTCGCCACACCACAACTCACTCATTCCTTGCATAGCATTCCTGAGCACTAGCAATTGATCATCAACCATGTTCAGCGCCAATGCTCACCCCTCCATCCTCCTCTCGTCTCCTCTCTCGTCCCCAATCTCAAACCAACCCAGCTGCTCATACGCTTCGCATCGCCCACTTCGCGCGCTTCGATCCCGCACGCTGAGTACCCAGCTCCACAAACCACAATCAGCCCGCCACAGGTACTGGAATCGCTTATTCATCTGGTTTCTGCGTCCCTGCAGTTTCGTTAGAATGGCTGCACTTTTCGAGGGATTAGTATCAATCTTTAGTGACATTACAGAGATTGTGATGTTAAAGAGAAGCAATGGCGTCAGGGATTGGAATTGACTAGAAAGAGAGGGTAACATTACAGGGATGGTGCTGTTACAGAGAAGCATTGGAAGGATTACAATCAACTAGGTAGAGAGGGTGACATTACAAGGATTGTGATGGTGGTGTCAAATTGCAAGCAAAAAGCCAATGCTACGGCACGGCAGTCTTGGTATGTAACAATGGCAAGTGCTGGGAATAGGAATTGCCCATAAGTGTGGTTGTGTGAATTTTGCTCTGCAGAGTACGGGCGATGGCGCAGAGTCCGGATTTGGAGGAGGATACGAGGAAAGAGGTGTTCGAAGTGGCAGCGGACAATATACTCAAAGAGGATGGCTTGGAGACCAAGAAGAAGTTCGACAATGGTAGTACGGATTCAGAGAATGTAGGGGTGGCGGATTCGGAGGTGAATGGAGGGGCTAAGAGTAAGAAGAAGGGAGAGGATGAGGCGACTATGCCGGAGGAGCTGGAGCTGGCGCAACGCCATCCGTTGGACCCGCACAAGCCGAATTTCAGTGAGCTGCTCCCAGAGGCGCTCCGGCCTTACCCGAGCTTCGAGGGGTGGTTTGTAAGAATATGGGATCCAACTGCGAATTTTAGTGCCGCGGTGATTCTGGCTACGAATTACGCTACGGATGAGAGCCAGGTGACGCTGTTGTTCGCGCCGGGGAAGAATGTGGAGCGCGAGGGCGGACGTGATGCTATCAATCATGGCTACACTTATGCTGTTGCTGCCAAAACCAAGGTTTGCACTCTTCCATCCTCCTCCCATTTCACCATCTCTCGCATCCGTTCTCATTCGACCATCATCTTTCTTTGAGCTTGAATCCATCCCCCATTCGACCAATTCTCTCTGTGCCCGGCTTGAATCCATTTTAATGTTGGAAAAGTTTCACAAGTCATCCACTTATTATCCACCTTCTTAAGAATCTCATTTGGCTAGTTCTGGGTAATACTCGTGTGGTGACATTAAGGTTTTGAATCAGAAAAATTCCCGAACCTGCAGAAATGAATTGGTAGTTTGACACTTTGTTTTGGCTGACTTTCAACCAAATGCCAGATCTTCCTGATCAATGATTCATCCCCATCTAACCATTTCTTTCTTTGAGCTCGAATCCTTCCCCATTTCACCATCAGGGCATTTGGACATATACAGGAAACTTGGATAATTATGTTTGCGGAGTGTGTACTCTGTTTATCGGAATTGCATAAATAGAATTTCTTGGGGACATTTCTGATGATGCCTATACTTTGTCCAAAAAATGTATTAGGAAGCCATGGTGAGTTACTTTTGAATTTCTGGAAAGTTTAGAAGTGGCTAACTGCGGCACCTTTCACCTTGAAATCCATCCTCTTTCTATGAGCTTGAATCTATCCTCATTCTGCAACTCTCTCTCTATGAAATGGAGTCTTGGAGTTAGGGTTTTGATGCTGTTGTTGTGGTGATGTTCCAGGACGCTAAGTTCTTGAAGAAGGAGAATGACGAGGATTGGGGCGATGATAAGGGCGAGAGGCCGGAGGGGTTTGAATGGGACGCCGGTGAAATTGGGGGTTTCAGTGTCACTCCCCACCACATCGACCTTGATTTCACCGTCGAGGGCTACCACTTCAAAGCGCATCTCACCAACGAGGTGTGCCCTCTTCACCTTTTCCCTCTTCAAAGGCGCGTGATTTTCATCATAAAATATCAAATCTCAAAGTTCCTCAAACTATTTTCCTTTCTTGATGATGAAAAACTTACCTTGTTGGCTAAAAATGAGGAATTGGAAGTTTTAGAAAACCACTGTGAATAGACAATTGTATGGATACTTTTACAATCTAGATCACTAGATCCTAAATAGTTTACCTTGTACATTGAATGCACACTAGATCATTGGTTCTTTTCACAATGTTAGAAGACATTCTTGTATGAGGCAATTCTTGAGGAATGTAAATCAACTTGTAATCCCTAGATACGCACTTTTATCTTGCTACGCACTTTTATCTTGCTACGCACTTTTATCTTGCTACGCACTTTTATCTTGCTACGCACTTTTTTCTTGCTAGCCAAGGATTACATGAAATAATTGAATGGGGATCCCACTGGCGATGTTTCACATGTGGTATATATTCACTAATTAACCCCTAACTCTCCTTGTTGCAAATTGGTCTAAGTCACAAAATTTGACCTTCCTTTAGATTCAGCTCAAAAAATCTCAATCTAAGCATTATTTGAAAGATTCAACCGTAAGATCTCAAGGTTCACTTGACATTCATCTCACATACAAAATTTGAACCGTTCATTCTTCCTCATTTGTGAGATTATAATGGTCAAAGTTGGCTGAGTTTTTCTCCTGTGGGAACCTCCAAAACCTGTTTCGGGTTTTAAGGAAAGTTAGGGGTTAAACATTATTTGATAAGAGTTACAGCTTTTTCCTGTAATTGATTTATTTGGTGGTTTGTAATATGTTGTGTGGGTGTGGGTGTGGGTGTTGCAGCTGCTGTGGGATGCTCATAAATCTGAGAAGGGTCCAGAAGGATGGGCGCGCTTTGTGACCATAATCCCCACTCACTGGTATGTGTACAGTCTCGGCTCAACGGTGGACTACACCTTCTCCAACGCCGAGAAAGACATTCACCATGAAGGCTCGGCATATGGGCATGTGGAGAAGAATTGGGGTCAAACCTTCCCTGCTGGCCATGTCTGGTTACAAGCCTTTGCACCTGATAACAATTCCCAGGTACAAAACTTCTTCTCTTCCAAATGTGCATTACCAATTATATGTATTCTAGTAACATACTCCCTCCACGTCTCACTTAAATACCCTGATTTTAGCATTACAAGGAAATAAGATTCAAATTTGCAAGAACCTCAATATGCAATTTGTGTAGTAGATATATACGACATGAATGGCACACATGGCACACATGTAAAGGTTATTGGACGAACAATTAGGATAGCTCAATATATTCTGAAATGACCGAAGAGGCTCATACAACAACATGAAGTGTTTCAAGTATATCTTAGTGAGAATGAGGGAGTAGTGAGAAGGGGGAGTTTTTTAGTTTTGGGGATTTCTTTGAAATTATAAGAACAAAGTAAACTCACTGTTTTGACATCGTAGTTATTATGTGTAGTATATGTTTGTAATAGGAATGGAGATACATATCATGGTATAAGTGTTCATTGTTGTTGGTTTTGACAAACTGATTGCGTCCATATGCGAACATATGCATAACGTCCAATAATCTATACATTGTTCACACTTGCATTCCCTTCAATTTGAGTATTTGTAGAAAGGAATGAAATTATTAGGTTATAATTTAGTCTTGTTTCTATTTCTCTTCTTCTATAATCTCACCACTGAGATAAGAGCTGTTGATGAGATGGGTGCTTACAGTTGTGGGCATTGGAATTTGCAGCTGTGTTTGTCAGGGGCCTACTTCAACACTCCAAATGAGACACTAAGCTCACCCTACCTTTTTGTATTGGGATATCGGTCACCGAAGGTGCAACTTGATTTCCGCACAAACGACATTGGAATTGTTTTCAAGGACAAAGATGCTAAACCCCGCGAAAGTAGTTTCTCCATCACCGCCGTCGGCCCCTCGCATACTATTGAGGTAACATATAATTGCTTCTTACATGTAGTTCCAACCACTTTTATGTCCATTGAGCATGTTTGAATGTGAGATATCACATGTCTTTTTTTTCGATTTTTTTGTTTTACTTATCGTTATGGCATGGGTGGTTCAAATGGGTTTAACTTATGGCTTTTTTTTTATTTGCAGTTGAAAACGAGTGCTCCATTCGACACATTCTCGGACACCGTATTGGCACCCATGACAAAAGTAGATTGGGAACCCGCATGTCGGGAGTCATTTGTGGCCACGGCGGAGGTGAAAGTGTACGAGCATGTGGCATGGGGAATTCCCGGAACTTCAAACCTTATCGAGACTCAGCATTTTGAATTTGCCGCACTTGAATTTGGAGAAGATATGCTCAAAGAAGGCGAAGAAGAAAGTGAAGAAAACCAAAATTGATGAAGCTTAGAACATCTTCTTTTGAGCCGGTCTAGTGTATGATGTGACAAGTTTTGGCATTGTGTAAATCATTCTTGTATATTTAATTACGTCAAGAATTTCTTGACTTGAGTTATTTAGGATTCTTATGGTTAGAAAAGGAAGAAAGGAAGTGTTCATTTGTCTCCAATATTTTTGTATTGGGAACTTTAGTCATAAGTATGAGGATAAAATTTACTTCAGTTTTCAAAGTTGAGTAAGTCTTCTCCTAGTTAATTTGTTCCTTTAGATACATGAATTATATTGGTGTTCTAGAGGTAACAAAGTTGTGGTACTTAATGTTTTGTCAAAGTGGAACGAAGAAAAATTTAATGTTATTAAGATATAATCTCAGGAAGTTCATGATGATTGTATGTAACTATACGTCGTTGATAGTTAATGTTGCATGTTGAATTATGTATTTTTTATTTAAGAGTAAAAAATGCATCCTTTCAATTCCATTTTAAAAGAGTCTTTTCTATGCAAGGTGAAAACAATTGAAGGATCAATAAGTTCTAATATTTACCATGCAATGTAGAGACTTTGAATCTTTTGTGTGATGAGTGTCAAATGATCTAAATGTGTGTATTTTTGCATTTACTCTAGTTCAATTTTTACAATGATTGTTTAGGAGGATAGGGGTTATGTTGTTATGAATATATTACTTCATGAACGTGAATTTTCTGTTCTTGTTGTATGTAGATTCGTAATTAATCCTAAATGTGAATAAGAAATCCTCAAATGTTCCGCATTTGTTTTTAAGAACATTACTTGAACACACATAGCTATTGTGTAAATAATTTCAAACTCTTACTAACAATTATCAAGTAATAGTTAGCTAATTTCCACTAATGTGTCTTGTTAGTACTCATCACTCTTCCAAACTCTACAACATTTATGTAATTTTTTTTTTTCGAAGCAAATAAGATACACCAAATTGCTCGATGATACATAAACATTGCATTAATCATTCTCTTATTGAGAAAAAACTTCAAATGCTTCCATTTGAAAACAAATACATCAAATTTATTGATGAAAAACCACAAACTTATTCATTTCGAGATAAAAGAATATAAACAAAACTTCATATATCTAATAGCCTCCTTTATTTTTGCACGTGAATGTTATTCTACCTGGAAACAATCACATAGTTGTTAGCAAACACATTGCATAGCACCATATTCCATCTCATTAATGTATAGTTGTATGTGCATAGGTGTTTATAGCTTGCTTTTAGTTTTTATTTATTTTAAATTCTATTTCATTAAACTACAAATACACTATATTTAGGAATAAAATCATTGCCGCAAATTGTAATCAATAAAATTTGCCAAAAGTATAAAAAATGCTCATGATATTCATGCTTTAGATATGGTATTGCCCAAAGAAAATGACAAATTTACTCTTACTCTTTTAGCTTGACCTTTTTAATCGCTTGTTAGCCTTTGTTTCTTTAGTTGATAAATGTAGCTCTTTTTCATGCAACTAAAATTTCAAGAACATAAATATCATAAGTTTCAACGATAGGAGCTTCAAAAGAACAAAAAAATTAAAAAAAATTAAAAAATTAAAAAATTAAATATATATATATATATATATATAATTAATACAAGCTTCTCAACATTAAATTGTAAATATTTACATCATTTAGCATTTGCCATTGTAATTCGTGTTGTTCTTGCAACAATCGCCATCGTAGTCCAAATGTAAATTCAATGGTACCTCCTTCGGCAAAATGAGGTAACACATTCAACTCCGTGCAATTTTTTTCTAAAGAATCATGCTTAAAATGATCAAAAATGTGTCCATGAAAACAATAATTTTCATTTTCAAACTCCAAATCTTCACACAAAGTTGCTATGATGGTTCTGCATATGAAAGCCATTTTTAAAAAATATTATTGATTTATTTTGTCCTACAAAGAATAAAACCAACTTGTATATATCAACAAATACAACATGAACTTATAAAATACAATCAAATTTAAAAGAATAATTCCTTCTATGCATATGACATTGTTGAATTACCTATCTCCAATCATAAGACAATCTTTACATAATTGATGCAAACTTTTTTGGGCAATAGCTGGACTTATTAATTTCAATAATGCTGAAGCTACACTCTCAAAAAACAACATGATATTACAAATTAAATTCAATAGGAATATATTTATTTTTTCATAAATATAATACATTTTAAATGTACTAGGCTTAATTAAAGTTTAATATATACAAGCATTTTCAAATTTGACCAATTGTATAGTTTGGTGTAAGAACACATTTGTTACGTTGAGTAAGACGATGTTTACCTGTACTATAACAAAAGGAAAATTGTATCAACTTTTGTACTTGACATGTTGTTTCCAAGAATGTAGATAAAGCTTCCTGAATATTACAGAATTTAGTTTAAAACAGTCATCATGATATTGTATTTATAGACATTTTAGATGTTTGTATTAGATTTTACGTAACGGTTATCAAAAACTCACACCTGCAACTCCATAGAATGTAGTTCAGGATCAATATTATTGAGCAAGAGAACTCTTTTAGATGTTATAGCCTTTTGGTATCCATCACTCCAATCCTGTTGGAAGTTTAGTACATATCAATTATCTCAAATAAGTATATGTCCTATGTTTTGAATCTTTTATTTATTGAAGATTTATTAAGATATGATTTTTCATGGTGAACGTCTCGTGAAAAAATAGAAAGTACCTCATAGCTTTGTTCCAACTTTTGTTCAGATGGTATTTTGGTATTCTCAATAGAAGTCGTTGCATATGCTTTTATTTTTGGAGAATTTTCAGAAGAATCTTTAGCCAACAAATCTTCATTGATTATTGTGGTTTTAGGCAGTTTAAGTGATTGTTGGTTTTCTGGACAAGCCATTTCATGTTTTAAATCTATACAATGTTCATGGCAATCGTGAGAACGCAAAGGTTTAGTAATAGAATCTGGATCTTTTTCGCCTAGAGCATTTTCCTTTTTAAAAGAACATTCTGTTCTTATGTCATTAAACAAGGATACTTCAAGTGGTTGTTGATCTTTGAAGTCTTCATGCTCAATTTTCAACTCGTCAGATTGAGTTGATTTAACTACAATTATATCTTGAGATAATTCAACTTTCATGCAATTTCTTTTGGTTTTGCACATTTGTACAACATTATCCAAATGATCTTTCAAACAATGATGTTCATGTTCCTTTAAAAGTTCTTTGCTAACTTGTTCGAAATCATGAGTGTTAGAAGTATGTTGTGTTTGATCTTGAGGGTTTACATTTATTGTACATATCTTGTCTTTTTGAACTTTTTTTGATGATGTAACCTTTCTTTTACCAAGTTCATTTGAAATAGAATCTAATTCCGCATTTGCGGGTTTTTTATTAGTCTTCTTTTTTGAACCTTTCGAGGCTCTTTTTTTTTGTTGTCTTGCGAGAGTAGCTTGATTCTTTTTTGTGGGGAGAGGTTCTCCACTTTCAAGTTTTTCATGCTTCAAAATGCTTTCATCTTTTTGTAGTTTACTAGTTGAGCTCTCTGACTTTTCTAGAGGCTCAAAATTATTCTCCAATGGAAACCCCTCACAAGTAACATGAATATCATCAACATTGTTTCCTATTTGTTCAATAATCATTGGTGTATTGCATGAGAATTTTGTGATATTTTGAGAATTTTCATCCATTTTTCCACCCTCACAATTTGAATTGGCCATCTTCTTTGAAGTAGATAGTGATCCTTCAAAATGTGTTGGTCCATGACTTGGGGTACTAGCATTTACAACATTAATAATTGTTACATTACTTCTTACTTCACTTGAAGATTTGGTAGCTTGATCTTCTTCATTTGACATCGTTACAATAAGAGGAAACTTTGGGCTTTCTAATAAAGGTGATGGTTTCATTTTCTTATTCTGCTTATTTGCTTTTTGCAAAGGTATTGAACCTCTCTTTCTTTTTTCTATCAATTTCCTTGTAATTGATTGTTCTGTAATCGATGGAGTTGAATCATAATGAGGTAGCAATATATCATGTGGATTAACAACTAATGTTGGTGAGTTGATCATTTTGCACTCCACACCAATTTCAAGGGATGAAGCCTGCAAAAAATAGAAATAATAAGATGATGTATTAATTTTTTTTTTTCATATTTATCTTCATATAGAAATTTTAGTTTTATTACTTTTGAATGTGCTATGGAAAGGTCAGCATATGCTTATAAAAAACTTCTGCAGTAACTTTACAAAATTCTTAGCAAATTTTATCATTGAAGATTACAAATGAATATATGTATTTGAATTTACATCAACTTTGTTGCAATTCAACCACTCTTTTTTATTGTAGACCTTCTGGGCTGCATTCTTCAAAAACAAAAGATATTTTTTAAGAAACTTTCTTTTAAAATATTTGAGGGAGAAAGATGCATTGATAATGCACATACAATATCATAAGATGCAAAAGACTTTATGGTTATTGAAAATTAATTTCAACTTTTTAAAGAATCTTTCTCAACGTGGTGGTTACTAGTAATGCATTGATATAACAATAACAATCACATAACAATATATTTGATACTAATCAACTTTATATTTGAATACATCTTTATGCATACCTCCAATAGCATCAACTACATTGTCAAGACCAACAATTTCTAAAGTGTCGCAATTAAATGCTCTATTGAAGAAAAAATCACACATAGCGAGGCTTTCATTTGAAGGCACATCATTGAAATCATCTTTTGTTGTACACAAAACTTTGCATTTTCTAGTTATGACTTCCTACAATATGCAAATAATTAATGGCTATTTAGAGTGATTCATTAACCATCTTTTAATATAAGATTAATAGTAGCCTTTCATCAGCATATGAGTCAAGAACAAAAACTTTACCAAATTTTATAATGTTTAGAAATTATTATAGCATTGAGACCTATTATTGTATACTACATATTTCTTAGGTTATATAAATTTGGAGAGGCTTATTGTACGAATATAGGACTTATAGTTATAAAAATAATTATTCTTCAATTGTTGAATCAACACTTCACTAGTCTATAATTCTTAAATTGATAATTCTTACCAAAGGAACTACATTCTCCACATTATAGAAGCTCCGAACATTGTTCGTATTGAAGCAACTTACCAAAAGGTTCTCATTTTCCACTCCCTTTCCTTCTCCAAATGCTAAGAATAATTCTCTTGTGTTTGCTGTTTTATATACATTCTCTAAAGATGTGGGCAATTCAAATGGCCGGAAAAACCAACGCAAAGTACAAAATTTTTTATCATCATCTTCGAAAAGTTTCATGATTTTTCCAATATAATCTAACTCAAGCCCTGATCGACAGCAAACACAATCATTAAGCGAATATAGCTCATTTCTGATGGTAACCGATTTGTACTTGTTTCCGCTTTGTTTGATTCCCCACACAAAATCTTTCTCATCAATATCGTCTTTTCTAATTTTTTCGTCGAGTGATATACTTTCTTGCTTTGAGTCTATAAATTTTCTTGATTTTGAAACCAAGATTTCTTCCATTTTTGGAGCAATCATATTTTTTTGATCTAAAACTATTTCTTGTTTCCACTCATTGTCAAGTCATATTTTCCATTTGGATTCTCTATCAATGCATTCAAAATACTCTCTAAACATTAAACACATTAGAAGGAACCATCTCATGTGCACATCTTAGGTATGTCAAAAAAGATCAAAATAAAAGTTTTCTTTAATCAAGAAAGAAAAATAAATAAAAATACGCAATGTGTGAAGTTTCTACATGATTTCAATCAAATTGTAGATCAAACTATAGGAAACAACAATTTCTTGAACTATTACCCCATAAATATAAAAGTTACAATCAATATCAAACCCTATATTTAAAGATTATACATGGTCTAAAAGGTGATCATATTAGGACATTGAGCATGTGTAACTACAATATTGAAAATCTTATATGTCACCGCTTTTGTTGGCGGCTCATTTTATCTCATAGATGAATATCATCTATAGGTGTAACCAAAAAGCGTAAAGTGCAAGTACTTTGAAGTTGAGTATTATATTGAGTAAACACTAATTGCAAAATAAGTTTCAAAGTTTTTGTGAGTTCTTTGAGTAGGTATTAATAACAAAAGAACAAAACACAAATTGAGTCAATAATAGGATATAAAATATAATGAAAAGAATAAGTTCAATAAAGAATAAGTGGTCCTATCACTAACATTGGTTGCAATTACTACTCTTTCGTCCTACTGTATATGGTACGTCAACATGATGAACGGCCTTCACCACAAATTTAAAAAGGATATTAATTAGGAGCTAGGTTTGCATTTAACTCAGATACTAACTATATTAAACTACCATCCAATATGGTTAACCACCAAGGGTATACCTAGGTATACATAGTTTATGTATTTGTATTTGATTCTTCAATAAGATCTTGCCTAATTTCTCAAAGTTGGCTACAAAAACTATTCAATAGAATGATATGAACTTATGTTGGTTCAAGTGTGTCTATCAAAGAATACACCATGCTCACATTGACAAAAGAAACTCATCTTGAAACTTAGATAGCCGTGCAAAACCACAAACATTGATGATTTCTATAAAGCACTTCTAAATGAAAGAATCCTATCCCATAATATTTGTTTGCTTGTCAAAGTATGCTCCACTTCCATCATGTTATTCTTAAAATAAAAAATTTAAATAAATTAATAAATTAATAAAACCTATTACATCTTGAGTGGAATATTTCAACATTACATCCTAAAGTAAATGGAGAACTCAAAGTGTCTTTGTCCACTTTGGTGGGGCTTACATCTTATCAAGTTCCACATATAACACCTCCTAAGCATCCTAGAGATTTTGCATTATTTTTGAACAATACTATTCTTGCTTCTAAATTCTTTGAACTTTAATATATGGTCGCTCACAAAGCTCAAAAATTATATTAGGGTAAGTCAAGATTTTCCCACATTTGCAAACTATTCCCATATATTATCAAAATTGGTCCAAAAATGAACTTGCAAAATAGAATTCACTAGGCATTGATTTATTCATTTTTTTAATTTCAGATTTTTTTCCCTACATATATAAGAAGTACTAAGGCATGTATCCATTGTTTTGATCTTCTACTACAAGGAAAAAATATCTAATTCCAAACTCATAACATTGGAATCTTACAAATGGTAAGATTTTCGGACTAAAGATTTGGGTCACATGTACACATACAAGATATATGTTAAATCCGACACTAATATTCTTCAAAATACAACACAAATTGATCATTTCTCACCATGCAATGAAAGTAGGTGGTCATGAGGGTCAACTAAAGAAATGAGGCCCTTTTGATCTAAAAAATACATTTTCAAGTGTTTTCGGACATAAAAGTAGAAAGAAGAATCTTCATGAAGTGGAAGGCCTGAGTAAAATATTTACATACAGGGAAACAATCACAAAGTATTTGCCAAGAGGGGAAGGAAACATTTTACCACTTGCAAAAAATTATTCTGAGGATACCGCTTTTTTGGGAACCAATTACGTTGAAGAAAAAAAAAAAAATTAAAAATTTTTAAAAAATTAAAAAAAAAAAATTAAAATTAAAAAAAAAATTAAAATGTCTTGTAGTTTTGGTGTATTTTTTAGTTTAGATACCAAATTTACCTTATTCCAAGCTTTTGAAGCAGAAAACATAACAACAATTTGACGTAAATGCATGAAAAAGTAGCCAACTTATTTCCTTCTTAAGAGCATTCCCAACGGCCTTGATAAAGGACCGGCTAAATGCAGCCAGAGAGAAGGGGTTACTAAATGGAGCACCCCTTTAAATCCAAACCCTTTTTCAATGGTGTGGCTAAATCACCATGCTATGATCATTTTACATTCTCAACACGTTTAAGGAATTGAAGATGGTAGAAAGACACTTAAAAAGATGAAGACTATAGAAAGATGCCAAACAAAAACAAAAAAGATAAATTCCTAAAAGATGAAAACATTAAAATGATGCTAAACCAATAAAGATAGAAAGATGCTAAAGAAATGTGAAGCTTTGCAACCATGAAGAAAGTACTTTGGGTTTTAATATATAGGGTGGGTGTTGATAGCAAGGCTGTAGCGGGCCGCCACATGTAGTGGGCCTAGAGCGCTTTTATGGCAGGCCGCCAAAGGTAACACATCCGATATCCCTGTAGTCATTTTGTTGGGAAAAAGAAAATGACGCTTGCCTCGCTAAATGTAGCCAGTCTTGATCCTTTAACCAAGTCGTTGTAAATGCCCTAAAGGACCAAAAGAACCAAGACTACCTTATGGTGATTTTACTAATGGCTTACCAAATGATAAAATTTTCTTACTTTTGAATACTAAGTGAAAGTGAATCAATTCAAGATCTTATAATCACAAAAATTCTTACCAAATTAATAAGGCTTCCTAGGTTGTAGTGTGCATTATGAGGATTAGGAAGCTGTTTTAATGTTTGCAAGTTTAATGATATCTAATTTACTAGAGTATTATAGATTAGGAAGTATTTATTGATACTTTTTTATAAGATACTAATTAAAGATACAAGGAGTCATATTTTTAGGGCTTGTGCAAAAGTTCCAAACACAAAATGAACTTTGAATTTTATTAAGAATTCATAATTAAGTGGTTTAAATAAAATGATAAAAACAATTAATTGCAACAACATTCTCACCAATGAGATTAATTTAATTGGAATACATATCAATATAATCAGTAATTAGTGAATTAATGTGGTAGTTTTGTTGATTCTTTTGTAAGATTAGTGCATGAAGGAAAAACATCTAAGATAAAGTATATCATTTTGAATTAAATGTGACTTATTTATGAAGGAGTATGAATGTTAAATTAACTATACTAAGGTAGAAAAGTGAGATATAAGAAATAAATCTTGTGAAAATTAAAAATTGAAAATGAGTAGAAAAACTAATTCATATTAAAATAGGTATGACCAAATATTAAAAACATGAGATAGTTGCTTGAGTAAACATGTTGGCTATCAAACCTAAGCATTCTAGTAATATACCTTGTGTGGATGTTGCTCAAGCTTTAAATAATGTGAAAAAAGAAGATTGCAAAAAAATATCAAAAATAATAAAGGATAATGAAGTAAAGAATGTGGGCCTCAGAAGACGTCATCCTATAAAAAGATTCATTGACTTAAATTAGGTCAAATTAACTCCACTCACGAAAATCAAATATTATGAAACATTAACAAGTTTACAATGTCATTGTAGGGCTTTTCATGGCCTTTAAATGCCCAATTTTAAATGATCTAAATTAACAAGAATCATTCAATTATACACCTAAATTTTCATCTTCAAAATGGTGGTAGGGCCAAGTAGTGAATTGCTATTGAGCCAACTTATAAGAGAAGATTTGGTGTATTCTTTATCAAATCCACAACAACTTGGCATAGTTTCTGTAGCACCAAGTGCGCCAATATACCTCGAGAAGTCAAAATCAACAAATATAGATGATGAAAATAAAAACAATGATACCCCAACTAGATCCGCTAAGGTTTTGTGGCTCAATTTTGAAGAAACCGATGAGGATGTTCAAAATTTGTTTGTACTTGATCGATCATTCTTGCTTGGAGATATTGTAGCTCCTACTATCAATCCTATTGGTCAGAAAGGCATTATCACTAATATCAATATGTCTGTAGATTTAGAGCTGATTGATGGAGAGATTATAAAAGGAATAGATGGTCATAGACTTCGGCAAGTAAGTATGCAATCCTCAATATAATTCAGCATACAACTACACTTGGTGAAAAGTCTTCCTATAATTTTTGATACATATAGTGATTCCCAGTTGTTTAACTAGAAATTGGATCAATCTATATCTTGGGTGAAGTTATAATTTGTCTACATCAATAAAACATAGTACAATCTCATGAAAATGATACTAGTGATTGTGTACATCAATAAAAAATTGTACAATCAATAAAATGATTGTACTATGTTATAATTTGTCTACATCAATAAACATAGTACAATCTTGTAGTTTTATTGTCTTACAATTGCACTATACAAGAAAATCGTCTTCATAATTTCAGTCTTATTTGAAGTAATAATATGCGTAAATATCTTAGATTTTTAGAACTCTTGGATTTTTGGAAGAATTTCACCTAATTTCTTAAGCAACAATTTTTTCTTTTACAGATCCGTTCATATATGCCAGGAGATTATGTTATTCATAATAATTGGCTAGGACGTGTTGAAGAAGTTGTAGATAATGTAACTGTAATGTTTGACGGAGGAGCTAAATGCAAGATATTTGGTGCTAGTACCGAACGTTTGATACCCTTGCAAAACTCGTTCATGGATGAAAAGAACTCTCCATATCATCATGGCCAAAAAGTAAGAGGTGCCGCTCCTGGAGTATTCAAATCCGCAAAGTGGTTGAAAGGAGCTTGGAAAGAAACTCGAACAGAAGGAATAGTTAGTGATGTTGAGGTTGGATCACTTCTTGTATCATGGATAACGTCAGCTCTTACATTATTGGGTACATCATGAGATTTTTTACCTTTATGTAGATTATAATGCAAGCTCGTAATACCTCAAAGTTGATAATCATTTCAATATTCCCAAAAAAGTTACATGCTTAAGAAGTACTATAATATGAATTTTTTCTACTCCGATAAATTATGTTTACTATTGCATCTAATAGCAATTCCAATGAAATATACATAGGTATTCAACCTTCAATTGCACCTGCAACGCTACAAAAGCCATCCTCCCTTCTACCACTTATATACACATCACATAACTGGCAACTAGGTGATTGGCTTCTCTTACCAATGGGTTTTGATACAGAAGAGCATGATACATTTGGTGATGTTAAAGAATCATTTATGCATCAACAGGTATATAATTACAAAGGTTCACATCATAGTAGTCCTATGGATGTTGGCAAAGATCAAGAAACATCCAACCCATCAGATTTTTGTTTAGATGATAGCATGCTTTTGAGTGCTTTAGATGTACACATGCAAAAACTAAATAAACACCAAAAAAGAGTTTCAAAGAGAGAACGTAAAGCAACCATAAAGATGGTTAGAGGAATAGAACATGCTGCACTTGTTGTAAAAACAAGGAAAAATGTGGATGTTTTATGGCAAGATGGAACCAAGTCATGTGGAGTGGAAGCTTGTTCACTTTTACCAATTGAATATCTAAGCGTTCATGAATTTTGGCCGGAACAATATGTATTTGATGAAAAACTTGATGGTGAAGAAAAAGAGCAATTTGAACATCGTATAGGTAAACATGTAATATCATTCTCGCTTTTGTAAGACAACATTTGTTGGGATTTTTACTTATATTTTTTCAAGTGCTTGGTTTATATATTCATTAAAACATTTAATGTCTTCTAGCGCTAAGCATGAACTAATGCAACATAATAATATTATCTCATAATATTATCTCATAATTCTATAACAAGACATATTGCAATTATTCAAAAATTGAGTGCTAAGATATAATCTTTGCAAAAATCTCATCAATTTTTATTTATAGAGAATGTTTGGTCTTGTACAGGCATAATAAAAAAAGTTGATGCAATTGAAAGAATAGCTAAAGTTCAATGGTTGCAACAAGATGAAACACTTGATATTTCTAAAAAAAATTCTTATGAGGAGAATGTGAGTGTCTATGAGGTAGTTGAACACCCCCATTTCAACTATTGTCTTGGTGATGTTGTCGTTCGGTTGACTACAGAACAACCAAAACTTACACCAAATGATTATGGTAATAACATCATAAACATGCTTGCTTCTATACTTATGGTGATATACTTATATTATTGTTAAGATTATAGCGACATTATTATTATTCATAAAAAATCAACTTAAATTTTGATTTTTTATATGTAGCCTTAAATGCAGAGGATGAAAATTGTGCCATAACAAATCCTATTTCACACATTGGAGAAGAATCAATAAACGATGCCGAGCACATGGTTGCAAATAATAATACTATAGTTGAACCACAAAAAGATGTATGTTCAATTCGCAAGCGAGGTAGAGAAAAGAAGATAAGAAATAATAGTTCTTCTATACTTGATTTGTCATGGGTTGGTAATGTGATTGATTTCAAGAATGGAGAAATCTCAGTGCTTTGGGCAAATGGAGATGTTTCAAAGGTATCATTTTTTTGTTTTTGTTAAGAAGCTAACCTTTTGCATATGTCAGCTATAATAGCTTATTAATCAACTTTAATACATTGCACTGATCTATTCTTTAAAGTGTTATAAATCACATGATGTTGATATATATGATGATTTATAAATTTACTAGGTGGGTCCAACAGACATCTTTGTGGTAAACAGTAAAGAAGAAGAAGTAGAATTAGAAGAAAATGAGTACCAAATCATATACGACAATAGTGATTTAACTTGGACTTCATTGGAATACAATGAAGATGTTGAGGTATAACACTGTATTATATTAGTCTTTCTATATTGATACTTTATTTGTACAATAAAATATTACAAGAAAATACTAACTTTAAACTTTGACCATACATTTGGTTCATTGATGATGTAAGTATAATCAATAAAGTTTATAATATTTATTCCATGACCTCATCATTTTTGGACATCAATACCTTGAGTTTTACACTATAGGTGGAACCAGGCCAAGGAACATCAAATTCTTTATTGAATCAATTTTCAACAGTTTCTCAAAAAAATACTATTGATAATGATAATATAGTTACCAGAAACAATGTCAATGAAAGGTCAATACAAACAACTATATTGAAAAATGTAGATAAGATTCAAGATGTTAATTCGATGATATGGGGCCCTTACCAATATAAACGGCCGATTGCAATTGCATGTAAGAAATTCTTTTCACGAATGGCAACTGTGTTGCATAATTTAAAATCAGAATCAAGCAACTTGATTTGCACCCAAGGGAATTTTTTTTGTTCTAATGTAGATGATATGCTTGAGACCTATTGCACTCCAAGCTGCATCTCTAGTCCAATAATAGATAAAAGTATTGTACAGAATTCAACTATTTCATTCTCAAGTTCAAATGATGATATTAAAAAGTATATGTGTTTCGAATGTAGATCTGATCTTGAATGCCCTTCAAAAGATGTTGACCATAATAATACACATTTGTTGAAATCTGTTTCAAAGCAAGAAAATGATAATGGTGATGTAGTAGGCTTACACTCTCTCCTTCATCCTAAAAGTGAACATGATCACATTTGCAACATCAAACCTACAAAGAATCAAGCACAAGTAAATCAAGAGCTTGATCAGAAATCATTTTCAGTCAATCAATTTGATTCGGTTATTGGTGTAGGAGACCATCATTTTGCAAACATTGAATATGTAAGGCTCCTAAGTTGGCATATTAAAATCATATTAATATTTTTGTATTTTTGTATATATCAAAACTGTATTTAAATAATACTTAGTATACTACTATAAAACCATTCTAACTTTACCTATAGAACAAAATAATATGAATAATGAACTTCATTGAGTTAGTCATAAAGTAACTCAATTTCATCATCCTCACTTCTTCAACCACCTTATGAAAACAAGTGCATTTGAAAATAGAGTAATATTAAACCTACTTTCACTAATTTTACCTTTCAAACTCAAATGTGTAATAAAAGTAGGTTTTGCTCTTGTATTTTAGGAAATACAAAACTCAAAGGTAAGAAGCATCAAAGCTAACCCCTCAACATCCCAACCTAATTTTAGCCAAAAACACTTTCCTTTCCAAAAGTGTCCTTATTTATGCAAAATTAGTTTGGTTATTCAGATCTCAACCATACAAATTTGTAGTATATAGGTTGCCTAGATTAAATTAAGAGTCATAAGGCCTTATACATTGCAAGATCGTAATGTATTAGTACTCAAAAAAGAACATAAAAGTTTATCATTTTCACTATATCATTATGTTAGTAGGTTTGATACCAATCTATTTGAAAATTGAGTTGCTTGCAAAAGTTGGTTGCAAGGGAATGACAACTCTGGTGTGCTTTGATGATAACTCTAATGTCCTAGTTTTATAAAGATTTTTTTTACTTGTTTTTCACTTTTACTTGAAGTTGGTTAGGAAGTGTCATTAAATTAGTCACATATAAATGAATTCAATATGATGTAGGAACAATAAACATTACATCCTTTCAAAAGTATTATGAGTAAAATCATTCATCATATGTGCATCAGCCGAATCCTTCCAAGAAATGGATCAAGAGGATACAAGATGAATGGAAGATCCTTGAAAAAAGCCTTCCAAGTAAGAGCAACTTAGCCATCAAAAGTTGCTACCAGTATAATCAAATAACAATCAATTCAATTAAATTGCACTAGAAATTATAGATGAATTTGAGTATCTAAATATAACTGTGAATAGATGATTTTGTGATTTAATAAAATCACAATGATTTCTACTTCAGATTTCAATGTCTATTTATTACGCACATGATTGAAGTATGGAGAGTTGATAGTTTATATAAAGGTTAATAACATAAATCATTGCTTTTGATGTTTTTAGATTCAATATATGTTCGAGTATACGAAGATCGCATGGACTTACTTCGAGTTTCCATAGTAGGTGCACAAGGCACTCCATATCATGATGGTATCTTTATTTTTGACTTTCACATACCCCAAGAGTTTCCAGCTATTCCTCCTGTAAGTTCATTATATGACATATATTTATCATTTTCAATTGAAAGTAATATTATTTGTAACTTAAAGCTATTTCAAAAAAAATTATGAACCATTTCAAGTAGTTTTTTGAAAGGTATATAAGCTAATTTGAAAACAATCACTATAATCCTATTTGACATATTTATAATTTATAGGTGGCATATTTTCATTCTAGAGGACTACGACTGAATCCAAATTTGTATGAAAATGGCAATGTATGTCTGAGCCTTCTAAACACATGGATTGGAAATGGAAGTGAACTTTGGAACGCCTCAAATTCAACCATACTACAAGTTCTAATTTCTATTCAAGGCTTGGTGCTAAATGCCAATCCTTACTTTAATGAAGCTGGATATGAAAAGCAAATGGGACATCTAGAGGGAGAAAAGAATTCAATTTTGTACAATGAAAATGTTTTCTTATTATCCTACAAGTCCATATTATACCTACTTCAAAGGCCTTTGCAAGTAATTGGATTTGTGTAATTTTATAATTAGACCTTAAAAAAACTAACTAAGACAATTTCTATTGATGTTTTGAAATGCATTCATCAAACATCAATTTTAGAGTTTACATATACATGTAGAATTTACTCTCTTCAATTAGAAGTTCTATGCATATTTTTGAATGCTAATTTACTCTATTGCCTTCACAAAAACTCAATAAGCTTTACTAAACCATGTGTATTCTTTGAATGCAGCATTTTGAACGTATTGTTTGCCATCATTTTATCCAAAACGGATCAAGTTTACTAAAAACTTGTGAAACTTACATGGCCGGTACACTGGTAAGATTGATACATTATTCTTTATTACCCATCTCAGCCTATGAACAAAATAGTTGTTATACTCTTAAAAAAAACTCAATCACTCATTCACTCTTTGAAGGGAAAACAAAGTTATTTTATTATACCATACATTGTTTCTTGCTAATTTTCAAGTCAAGTATGTACTTTATTTGGCTCTATACAAACTTATGTATATAAATGGTTATATGCATATATAGATACTTATATGTATGTAAACATTTGTGCTTTTTCTACCATTTATATTAATAAATTTACAAGGACTTTTTGTCAGGTAGGAGCATCAAAACAAGATTCGTATTTTAGAGCAAACACTCTTGGAATACCGCAAACCAACACAATAGGTTTTAGAATTATGCTTGAAAAATTAATGGTAAAACTTAGGGATGCATTTTCGAAACTTGATATGCAACATTGTTGTCATTCATTTGAGAGCGGTCCATGTTCAAATGTCAACACATGTACATGATTGCCTAATGAACATTGTAATTTTGAAAACATGCAGATTGGCTTATTCTTCATTTGTATGGTGTTTTCCTCTATTGCACCTTTATTATATTGATATTTTTCTCTTTATCAATCTAGAATATAGTGAAGCAAAAAAATTTATCACATAAGTGTGCTACCATAAAACCCTAATATCAATGTTCACTTATTTCAGTTATTTTGTATGCTTTATCATATTCATTATGCTCTCTATTGCTTCTTAAATGGCTATTAATATCTCTTTATAATAATAACTTCCGACAAGAATGTGCATCCCAAAGAGAGAATTTTGAGGTTTTTTAGATGATATCACTTTATGACCATAGGAAGATTTCACTTACTAGTATGAGGAGCTTCACCAAAAATTTCACTCTTTTTTACCCGAAAAATCGGAAGATCTAAGCATCAATCAAAAATAGGCTATCGGGTTTTTTTTCGGTTTGTGACTTTAGGGAAGGACTACAATTTCATACCATCTTAAAAAGTCAACTTTTCTTAAATGTGTTACAGTTTAGAGTTTTCTACTATTATTCAAATTCCTAAAATCATCAAAGCTTAACATAATTATTGTTGAGTCTGGTTATAGGCAAAAGTACTAAAACTCTCAACAATTTGTAGTAAATATAAAGTAGAAGACAATAAATTGGATACCTTTAGAAATGATGAATTTGACTTCAGATCTAAGTTCACATGAAATTCTCTTAACTAAATATGATTTACAACTCCTCAAATTTCTAGCATGATTTTCTAAATTTTAAAATATGTTATAATTAGTCATAACAACCTTCCAAAAATTAACATTCACCACCAATTGGGTTAGATAAGGGTTTATAGGGCTCTACTTACATAAAAACTTCAATTTTATTGTTAAACTACTTTAAAACCTTGTTATGTTTAGAATACTAAACCATGAGAATTCTAGCCGGTGTTGCGCATTCCAGCTGCTATTCCATTGATGGTAATCAATAAAGCATCTCTAAGTTTAGTATTTGATACATCTTTACGCAAACGTTGAAGAATTTCTACCTAAAAAACAACCATGTTCAACTTTAGCATGTATACTCTTCATATATTATGCTAGAAAAAATATAGGCTTCAAGTCAAAAGTAATCAAGTATAATAGAGCTGGTATTGAATTAAGCATTACGTATTCAAACGGCATCTTACTTGAAGCATATTTATAGGATCAAGATAGGCTAGGCGACTTTCAATCAGTCTTTGCAAAGTCTTGTTATTTTCTGAAAGCTTTTGGTGACCACTTACATTCAACACTGTTGTTTGAGTGGTATGAAATTCTACCCGAAGTTCTTCACCTAGTTGTTGTCGTGATGGAGATACCAAGACTTCATCATAATGTTTGGCTATTGGAATATCAGCTTTGGCAAGAACCATCTCAATAAGATCAATTGTTGATTGGAAAAAAGGCCATTCCCTATACATAGCTTGTAGTTCTTCTTTATATCCACGAGAAAATGCAGCCTCAAGTCCTTTTCCTACTCCAAGCCAAGCAGGAAGTACAAGCCGTGTTTGTGTCCATGCAAAGATCCATGGAATAGCTCGCAATTGAGAAATTCCACCAGATTTTTTTCGTCGAGTTGGTCGGCTGCCAATATTGAGATTTCCAAGTTCAGCCTCAGGTGTTGCTTCATGAAAATACTCCAAAAAATTAGGGTTTCTGAAAACTATATCACGATAGTGCTTGCAACTAATTTCAGAAATTTCATCCATAATACTACGCCAACTAGTTGATCGTGGCGGATCAGGTGGATGTAAAGTAGCCAATAGAACAGCAGTGGAGTATATTTCAAGTTGTCGTACAGCAGTTTGAGACAAACCAAATTTGGCTTGAATCATTTCTCCTTGTTCAGTTACCCTCAATGTTCCCATGACAGAACCAGGAGGTTGAGATTGAATAGCCATGTATGTGGGGCCACCACCTCTTCCTACACTTCCTCCTCTTCCATGGAACAATGTAATTTTGATGCCAAACTCTTTACAAGCTTCGACAACATCTTCTTGTGCTTTGTACAATTCCCAAGCTGCAGTAAACCTTCCTGCATCTTTCCCGGAATCAGAATAGCCAAGCATGACCTCTTGATGGCCTTGATGATTTGATATCAGATGTTCACGATACCAATCTATTTTCAACAACTTTCGTATCACGGTTCCTGCTACTTTTAGATCTTGTACAGTTTCAAAAAGTGGAACAACTCGTAGTGTCCCACCAGAACACGTCTTACCAATTTCTCCACCTACTACTAGACAAGCTTCCTTTTGTAACAATTCTACTGCAAGCACATCACTTGCTTCAGATGCCATAGAGATGACATATGCTCCAAGTGAACTAGTACCAAGTTCTGCAGCTACACGAAATGTATTTAGAACTTCTTGAACTTCTGGTTTTACCGCAATTGTTGGTGGTACCAAAGGTCGCCTTCCTTTAAGTTCTGTAGTCAAGAATTTGAGTTTTTTTTCCTCATCCCATCGACTATATGTTCCAAGTTCTAACCATCCCGTAATAGCATCTAATGTTTCTGTATGTCGATCAGCTTCTTGGCGTATATCAAGCTTCATAAGTGTCATTCCAAAAGTAGCCACCCTATATAAATTCAAAATTAACGTATGATGCCTCTTATTGTATATAAATAATTTTGTATGTTAATTTTAGGTGAAATTGAAATTGAAATTTTGATTTGCTAAAATATTAGTATACTTCTTTATAATTTCTTAAACTCCAAAGGAGCTTGCATTAAATATGGAGCCTTTAAAATAAGATCCAATATGAGCAAATTCCAAATACTAGAACAAAAGGATCAAATGCAAGGATTGTAACTATAATAAAAACACCATATCAAAAATTAATAGAAATAACACGATATTCATTATATTAGGAAAATTCCATGATTTTGGGAAAATGCAGTTTAGCTCGACTCGAGCTAAACTGCATTAAATTGGGAGATTGAAAATCTCTCAAAATAACGAATATCGAGTTAAATCAATCAAAGACTCTTATATATGATGTTCCAAACAATATCTACAATCATGCAATATATAATATTTGAAATAGAAAAGTATAATCAAAGAAGGTACCTCCGAATCAAGTCAGTTAAACGTCCATCAGCAAGTATTTCCGAACGACAAGATTGCATTGACTCATGGCATAATAATAATGGTTCAAGAAGTTGCTCACCGGTTTCATAATAATCATTTGTGTCATAATCACACGGAGAGCCTTCTAGCATCTCTTCCATTCTTCGTCGAGTATTCACTAGTTTTTGTCGTACATGGCCAAGAACCACTCTATAAGGAGCAATATCAGGGCGACCAATCATGCTTGGATTAAGTAGTTTGTCCATACTAGATTTGTTCAAGTTTGATTCTAATAAAGTTTTTTTTCTAAAAACACCTAGCTTTGGAAGTCCTCCCAATACGGATGTTGGAACTGCTAGAGTAGATGCTTGAGTTGGTGTAATTGGAGTGCTATAATTATCAACAATTTGTGGAACATCTGCCATGTCTTTAAGATTAAATGAATTTGCATGCTCAGCTGCTTTTGAAGCTGTAGGTGAGCCTTCTTTTGAATGCACGGCAGAACTTGGGGCAGTATTTACACTAGATAGATTCTATATATGAAAATTCATCAAGCTTAGTTTATCTTCAGACATGGTTATTGAACCAAGCTAATATTTGAACCAAGCTTCTAACAAGCATTTATACTATAAACATGAAAGAACTTCAAATATCTTATTTTATCCAAAAGTGATTACATATAAGAACTTGAATGAAGTCAATCTATGAACAACTAATATGAAGTTATAGTCACATGAAGGACCTGAAAAGTTGACAACATATCAATGTCATCTTTCACTGGAAGTTCCAATATTGGCATTTCATGTTCACCATCAGCACCAGTAAAAGCTGGCATATCCGCTCCGACAGGCAAATGTTGAGGTAAGGTTGGGCCATGATATTCTGAATGTTTATCTCGTGGTTTCCAACTTATATGATGATGTTCTTCATGGTCATGTTCTTTAGATATTATACTATAAGCATAATCAGCCAAATTTTGACTACACTTCATCATAGACAACTCAAATCGCAATCCATCAATTTCTCGGAGATATAAATCAGCTGCTATCCATCTAGCCAAGAAGCAAACATCACGGGTTACCTTAGCGGTGACATTTGGATTTCCATCCCTATCACCACCAATCCATGATCCAAATTTTATGGGAGTGGCAGTTAAAGGTAAAGGTTTGCTAGTATGTCTCTTTAATGCATTACTTACTCGACGAAGGTATTGAGGAACAGCTTTCCACAAAGTTTGTTCTACAATGTGTAGACCTCCCCGAGCTTCATCAACTGGTGTAGGTTTACGACGTCGAATCTCATCCGTTTGCCATAAAGATGTAATTTCTCTTACCAAATCTTCGATAAGTTGATCCTTGTCTTCGTGGGTCAAATCTCCCCTGTCGTTCCTCTCAAGTAAATGAGCAATACGAAGGTGTTTATATTGCAATGTCCGTCGATTGATTTGTGTTGGATGGGCAGTTAGAACAATTTCTACTTGTTGTTGGCAAACTGCATTATATACTTCCTCTTGAGAGTAACCACTTTGTATTAGTCTGTTAAACACATCATCGCATGATTTAGAGACATGACCTGATATCTTTGTTCTTCGAACTCGATGATGTGTTTCGGCAATGCCCATAAGATTGAGATAGTGGCTAAAGGCACGAGCAAGAGGAACTGCCTCATCAAGATCCATCCCTTTTAACTCCTTCTCCAACTGCTTTGAGAGCCATATTGAAGCATGTTCCACTCCTGCCATACGCATGTTGCAAGCACTTTGTGCCAACAAACGAACTCTATCCACCTTGTCTGTAAAACCTTGGCCCACCTCTCTTTGTAAACAATCATTAAGAAGGTTGCCAAGCAAGTGGCAATCATCATCAAAGGCTTGAAATGAAATTTCTTCTGCAATGTCATCTGTTGTATCTGTCATATTGGTCTTCTTCCTCCTATTTCTTTATAAATTCATAAATCTCATTTTTAAAGAATATTATATCAATATACCAACTTATAGTTTCAAAGCCTTCTTTTTAGATAAAATTTAAAGATTGAGATCACAAACCACAAATTTGTAATTTTGTCGATAAATAAAACCCAAATCAATCAACTAAGTTGTAGCTAAATATGGTGTCTTAATCATTTATACATGGTACTAAATTTTGTAGTGAAATCCATAGCAATTAAGCATGTTCTTCAATTGGACTACACTATACTTTGTTTAGCATAGGTTACCGATTGTGTGGATTTAGAAATTAGAACTTCACCATTTGCCAGATCAAGAAGCCATTTTATACTATGTTTTATAGGCATAACAAAATCTAAACTAGTAACACACTCACAATAAATACACCGTACAAACATAAAATCCTAAAAATTATTTCATAAACTCTAAAATGCTTTCTTAAGACTTTAATTGACAATGTAGAACTAAGAAGACTAAAAAACCCTAAAAAAGCGCTTTATGGCATTTAAGTAGATTTGAGTTAATTAAATTAAATTAAAGGATATTGAAGTAAGTACGGGACTTTTAGAATGCATACATCTTTGTTTGTTATGTAGATACATGTATAAATATCTAAAATACCAAGTTCGGAAGAAATTGCAAAATGATTAACAAATTGTACGTATATCAAGTTAAGAGCACCAAATAAGGTTGCTACTTATATACAATCTTAGATGTGTTTCTTGGCATAACAACCTTTTAGACGGTTCCATGATACCAAGACTTTTATGTCAATAAATAAATCTTCATACAGAATAGAATTTCGCATGTGTAATATGGTTACCAAGCCTACATAAATGCATGTCACACATCACTCTCTATCTACAAAGAATTTCAACAAACTAAATTGATAATCCATTGAAAAACTTATGTAAATAAATTTTAGGATTTTTGAGAAGAAAAAACTTTTATATTGACACATGCACAGATATACATGAAGGGTTTTTGTGGACAATGGAATTATATTAAGTATTGGACCCTAACATTCAGAAATAGCTATTGTAGTCGAACTAAAATAGTTAATGTAGTCAAACTAGAACCAATTGAGTTTATTATTGTTATAGAAAGCAACCTTGGAAGAATCGGGGATGGATAAGTCATGTTTTCTAAAGAGACATATTAAGATAATATTTATAAATTACTGGTGTTACTATATGTAACTATCTATTTATCTAAAGAATCTTACATCTCTTAGTTAGAAAAATAGAAAGATGTAATGTCCATAAGTTAGCCTATAGTTGATCCCTGGTTAACTAACTGTTTTACTTCCTATATAAACTTCATAAGATGAGACTCTCTCTCATTCCTTCTTGCTCATTCTCTTTGTTCTCTCTTGTTTTTGTTCTATTACTTAACAATTATGTTTCATTGCAGTTACATAAACTAATTCTTCGTTCCCACATATCATTGTAATTTCAAAATTTATTTAAATACAGATCTTAACCAAATGTATTTGTAACTAAAACATTATTTAAAGATTACATTACTTCAAAAGTAATAATAATACCTGTTGAACTTAATCTTTTAATGTAGTCTCATTTCTACAAAAAAAATCACTACTAATATCCTCCTTGCAATAAGGATCTTAACACTACTTAATGTCATTCAACTCAATCCTCGTTTTCATTTTCTAACTTCTTGGTATGGTCACACGACAAGGGCCCAAATATCAAATCCACATTGTTTCTACGAACTTCAAACTGTTTCCAGTACACACCATATCTTGCACATCAGTACATACTCTTCTAATATCCACTCTATAATTACGTACAAATACACTTGACGAGTACCCTAGGAAAATTTGGTGATAAAAACAGTTTTACATTCAATGCAGGCTCTTTCATTTCGGTCCAATCCCAGAAATGAAAACGAAGCTCAAAAATAGAATAATCACATAATACATGAGTAACCTAAACTATAAAACGGAAACTACTTAATCTCATGAAGCCCAATTTTTATTTCCTCGCTTGAGGAGGTAGCTGACAAGCAACTGTTTGAGATTTCCTCACAGCATCCAAACTTTACTCAGCTCGAGAGCTGTTCAGGATCTGCAATATGGAGATGAATAGGTTGAGGATATCGAGGTACAAGGCAACTGAAGCCAGGATGAATTGGTCGTACGTGTATCGCTTGATCAACTGGTCAGTGTCATACACAAGGTACATGCTGAAAATGAGAGCAGATAGACCTCCATAGATTGTTTGCGACATGCTTCCCAGAGGCATGAACATCTGCACATAAACACACGCACTTAGTCAAAGGACTCATGATTTCGTTCAGTATTGCAATACTCATTCATAGAACAAATCTTTCGACAAGAAGTTGGTGGGTGTTACCTGGATAAAGCCGAAGAAGATCAGGACGAGGAGGCTTGTGAAAAGAGCAGGGCCCAAAAACTGGAAGTCCATTCCCCTCTTGGCAGCCCAATAGGTGTACCCAGTGAGCGACACCACCACTATGGTCGTCAAAAGCAAAGCCTCCAGTACGATGGGCGCTGTCAACAAAAGCCAGAGAGTGAAAGTTCACCATCATCAATACATCAGAAAAAGCACATATGCAGCAAGTCAGCAGATAAACTTTCACATGTGACCCTGGTCATAACATACCTGGTGCCATGGAGCTTGCGATTCCAACTGAGAGACTCATGGTCACGGTGAACAGCCCCAGTAAGATGAGGTTCAGAGGGTGGCTCTGATGGTATGCGTACAGAGGACACATGACTGCAAACGGATTCTCAAGTTAGACATACAGATTACCCTTCAAAATCTGCAACATTCGTGAGGAAGCAATGTCTGATTGGCTTGAGAAGACCTCGTCATTTCCTATTACAGAGAGTTCTTAATGTTATGGATGCTCATCAGCTGGATACTGTTGTTTCTGATCACCGATCAGCAATGGATCAAGAAGTTTGCTTCATGGACGATAACAGAGGTGTGAAACGAGTATCAATAGAGGAAGAGTTAGAAAAGAGAAGTGGCAGGGGGCTTACTGATGAGTGGCACAAAGGCGAGGAAGAGGACAAGTCCCGGAGTCTGCTGAAAAAACGTCTTGAGCCCCTCGAAGTACACAACAGATCCGGCCACGATGGTCGTCAATAGAATCTGCACACTCAGGATTCCATAAACCTTTCGGATGAAACCCCAGCGCAGCGTGTTCTCGTCGGCTCCAATGCCGGGGTACAACATCGACGACCCGCCGAATCCTGCCTCCAGATCATCGAACTTCTCGTGCTTGGCACCGCCACTGAATTCACCCATCTTAAAATCCATCTTGAATGTGCTTCGACACTCCTAGCGCTCAGCAACCTACAAAAACATATCTCACATCAGTGCATTCCCGACTAGCATGCACAGATAAACACATCCAGGAGATGCTCACAATCTCAAACGTTGGCTACATAGAATCCAGCTGTCCGCATCCTAATGTATTATCTTCCTGTAAGGTCTATGCTATGACCGCTGGTCGAGTTACCTCAATACTTTTTCGCTACTCAAAAAGCACAATCTCTGAAGATACCTTGTGCTAGGGAATATCCAAGAAAACCAAACCCTAGATATTTTCTTTCTTTCAAGCGTATGCTATGAAGACCGCTGGTACTCTTCGCGATAAAATAACACAAAATGAGGTCGGGATAGCCACTCCTAAGATCTGGCCTTAATGGAGCACTGTCGGTAAGGAGGATCTCAATGCACATAGGGAAACTGGCATCTACATGAAGGTTCTTATCATCCGGATAGGAAACTCCTGTTAAGCAAAAAGCATCTAGCATGCACAGACAAAGACTTCAAAAATATGCTCAATATCTCAAGTGTTTGGTTCTACAACTACAAAGAATCCGATGAACCAGACCCTGGAGTGTCATTCCGGCCGCTGGTACTCTTCGCGATAATTAGTGATGAGGTCGAACTCGCCAACCTTAGGGTCTCCAAGAACCTGGCTTATAACGAAGGGACTGTCGGCAAGGAGGATCAGGTTGCAGGCATCGAACGAGTAACAAATTTGTGCAGCAAAAAGACGAACCTCTGAATTGCACTTCAATCTCGATCTACAGCTCTCCTCTTCGTTTGTTTAAAGCGAAGGGGCGAGAACAACGGTCTTGAAGCAGGAAACCGGAACGGAGTGGAGAGAAAAGGAGTGCAGCGAGAGTTTCAAGCCAAATTGGACGATGCTTACCTCGAAAGTTCGACTGGCAAAAGTCGGCAACGCGATCCGACGCCCCCCGAAATGATCAATGAATGCAGACTAGGAAACTGAAGCGAAGGACGCGGTAGAGGTATGCGCAGGTGATCATCACTCACCCTTCTTGGGTCCGTCCTTCGAAACCCTTGTACGGCTGATATCCGGAAAATAGTGAAAGGTCGGGGTATCCGGGTATCCGGCCAATTTTGGTGACCTGACCAGTGATTGGGAGGATATCAATCAAGTATATCAAAATTTTAGCAAGGTACTAGACTTGGGATATTTGTGAAAGAATTTGGGATATCTCAAATCTAGTATTGTGCTATATTCCTGATATCCTTACACAATACTGATATTCAAATACAACACCTATTTCTGGAATGTTGATATAGACACATTGAATTTACAACACAAGAAATTATTGAAATTTAAAAACATTGATTTTAGAATAAAGCATGGGAAGGTACTGAAAGTGGTTTTTGTAATAGGTAAAATGTCATGTCCCACTAGAAGGGGTAAGCGTTCGTAGCAGCTACCAAGGAGGATGGAGGAGGGGTAATGAGCCCCCTAATTTTTTGATGTATAGACATTAAATGCCAAGGAGTAGGCTTCCAAGGGTAACTTGGGGTCGCAGACCTCAAATTTGAATTCAAAATTATCAAAAACGGCCTTGGGAGGTCCCCACGGATTCTAGGGTGCCTCCTTGGTAGCTGCCACGAACCATTGCCCCACTAGAAGTACATAATGGCCTCCACAATTTCATCACTACAACTCAATGACTCAACGATAGCTTCATTGCTACTTGTAGTGGTACAAGTCATAGTAAACAAGCCATACCAACCACTATGGTAGGACAACCTAAACTTGGGCAACCCCCCACAATCAGGTGGTCTATATTTGTAATGAAATGAAGACTTCCTTAAGATTGCATGTTCCTACTATCTACGTGGAGTAGGGTGAACCAGTATGGATATACCTATATTAGTCACTTCTAAAACTTGTAATTATATCTAAAAGTGCTAAAAACAACCACAAAATAAGGAAACTTTGTTTTTTCTTATTTTTTAGTCCCTGTAAAATAGTAAGACAATCAATCAATCAATCCAAGAATCACTCCAAGTATAGTCAACCTCTTAAATGCACAAGAATAGGTGATTCACCATATACACTGAACGCACTTATTGATTCTCGACTAATCATCCAAAAGACACTTTTTAAATTCCATATTTTGTATACACAAATACTTAAGGATAGTAAAAAAATATGAGTATCTCATCAACTCTCTTATCTACACTTCAAAAATATACATTCCAAATCTCCAACTATGGTGTTTGCCTTAAATGGACAGTTTCGACACTGCACGTGTGACATGCCCGATCCAAGAGCTCCCAGATCCATCTTCAATTACAGTGAAACTCCCAAATAATATCCTTATAAGACTCAATGATCACATCAGCTGCTTCGTCAGAAGTGCCATAGCACATCATGTTATATATAGACTGGAACTGCACTCACTACATCCAGAATTATCACTTCCAAAGCACCCATTTTACCCCTTTTCAATGATTCAAGCACTAACCATGCACTCCAAAGTCAATACATGATAGAATCTCCCAGAGCACTCACATGACTATCAAAAGCTGACAACCAGGAGTCATCTGTTGCCTCGATTTACCAGCCAGTAAATGATATAGAGATAGGCGAAACGAATGCTGATGCCTCTGTGAGATATGAAGCAAGAAGAAGATCTCGTACATCTGATGGAGATAAACTGGATGTGCCCCTGCTCCATATCTTTCTGCTCCTGAAAGCATCCTATACATCTTTGAATCTGTTCATCACCATCTACAAATTAATGCAGAAAGATATGAGACTAATCCCGTCTCCTTTACTGAACCCAGCTATGCGATTACTCAGATTGGGTGTGAGCAAATTCTATGATATCTCACCAGTATAAGAAGCTAAAACAGGAATGAATGCTTGATCGTAGCTAAAACTCTAGAAGTGCAAGAGGAGCAACCGACATACCTAAGAACCGATGATTCTTCCAATAAGAAATAGAACTCTCAGCTCGTAATCTCCCTCTTCTGGCTTCGACTGAAATCAAAAGTAGGACAGAAAGTAAGTGGCCACGTCCATGTGATATCGAAGATATTCATCCTTGTAAAAAATGAAATGGCAAGGAGAAGCATTTAAATCAAGGGCTGGATAAAAATTGAACTTGAGAGGTGACAAGGAGCAGCTAACCTGACCCCAGTCCAACGCTTGGCATGTGCTGGTGTCCAGTCCGAGGACATCAGGTTTTGGCAGCAATACCTGCTTTTCGGTAGAACACGAAGCTGTGCCCGGGCTCGCTAAATAACAAGCCTCCGTGAACAGTTCCTTTTCAGTGAGAGCTTCGATATTCTCCATCTTTGATCTCTTCTTCAACTTCCCAAGTCAACATACCACGCCATTTTGCAGTGGAGATGTTGAGACCATGAGAATGTATCGCTAGTTCTCTGGTTTCTGAGCTTTGGATGCTAATACTTTATCCACAACCTCAGACATGGATTCCCAAACGATGGGCTTACTGAGGTACCCGTCCAAGCCGGTCTCTTCCATGGGTCCGCTTTCTGGAGCCAGTGCATCAGCAGAGAGAGCATAGATCGGAACTGTCGAAGTAGTCGTGGGTAAGGCCCGGATAGCTTTGGTTGCACTCAATCCATCGAGAATCGGCATTTGAAGATCCATAAGTACAAGATCATACGATTCTTTTTGAACAGCCTCGACAGCGAGCTTGCCATTGCTGACCAAGGTAACATCATGCCCGTAATGACGGAAAATTTTCCGAATCAGCATCTGATTCACCTTGTTGTCTTCGGCAACAAGCACACGGATGGTTTTCGTCTCTTCTCCCTTCGGGCACGCTCCAGGCGGCGGCAGAGAAGGTTTCGCAGCCGGTAGTTTCTCTGCAGAAAGCTCCAGAAGCAGCTTGCTGGAATCTTCGGCAGGCAACAAGGGTAAGATGAAGGTCACTATTGTGCCACGACCAGGCTCACTGAGAACAGGTAACATTTTTCCGTTCATTAATTGGAGCAAGCCTTTGCAGATTGCAAGCCCAAGACCTGTGCCTGACGCGTCTCGTCTCGGTGCACCTGCCTGAGTAGCAGCAAATAGTGTCTCCAGCTGCTCCTTGGCGATGCCGATCCCTGTATCAGCTACTCTAACTTCGAGGAAAAGCTTCTTGATACCATTTTCGGGAGCTTTCTCAGCTTCAAGTGCTGCATTACGAACGTAACGGAGGCTGCCACTGGCGCTTCTTTTCATTCTCTGTTTGCCGGAGGATTCAACTGGCTTCTGAGGCGGACAAGGGACGTACCGCCAAGTGACTGTGATGGTTCCTTGCTCGGTGAACTTGATTGCATTGCTAACAAGGTTGCCAACGATCTGTCGGAGACGGACAGGATCACCACGGACTGCCACAGTCGCCCCTTCCATTGGTCTGAGAATGAGCTTCAATCCCTTCTCTGTGAGCTTCCTCTCATGCATTGAGACAACTTGTTCGAAGAGGTCACTCAGCGAGAAGTCAATTTCTTCAAGAGAGAGACGACCAGCTTCGATCTTGCAAAAGTCTAAGATGTTATTAATGACCTGCATGAGACCCTCAGCAGACTCTTGCATGATTTTCACAAGCTCCTGTTGCTGAGGCTCAAGCTTCGTCAAGTGGAGGAGGTCCAGCATTCCAAGGACGCCCGTCATGGGAGTTCGAAGCTCATGGCTCATCATCGCCAGAAACTGTGACTTCGCACGATTCGCAGCTTGAATGGCTTCACAGGCGTCCCTGTCGGGAGTGACATCTTCGTAGAGCCAGAGGCGGCCATGAACTGATGAGCTGCTGAGTGGAAAGGAGCGTACGTGGAGAACACATCTTGGTTCTTTTAGTTCCCATTCTTCTTCGATCTCCTGCGGCTCTTCAACGCCTGTTACAGCTCGGTACCACTTTTGAGGATCAGTCCGAGTGCCGCTACTTTTAGCTAATCGTTTCATGGCAGCTGCAACTCGAGCGGGCTCCACTTCACCAAAGCTGGGTAGATCCAACAACAAAGCTGCAGCAGGATTGATAAGCACACCACCCGCTTCGTCATCCACGAACACCACAGCTTGAGGCAGCATCTTTAGTATAGCGTCAAACCGTTTGCCTAAACGTTCATACTTCCGAGCTTCAATACGCGTTGAGAGGAGCGTGGGTAAAGAATTCACAGCTTCGGCGAACACCGTCTCGACAGTTCGAGGTATATTGGTTTCGTCTACCCACAAACCAAAGAAGATGCCTTCGTAAACTTCCAAGTTGAAGTGCCGGCCAATGAAGGCTTTTGGTTGTCTGCCGAGAACTTCAGTGAACTCCAGTGGCAAGACGGATGCGTCCTCTATTTTGCCATTGACATGGTCGAAAAACTCTGGTTTAAACTCTATGAGCTCTGGACAGGTATGAGACCGAGGAACACAGAGCAGAGTTTCCATGATGCGCTCTTGTTTGATTTGTAGAATGCCGACTACGACGAGGTCGGCTTTGGTGGAAGTGGCAACGATTTGGAGCACGCTGTATGGGAGGTGGACAAAGACGGCCCCTGGTGATTGCGGAGGTGAGTCCCAGTGAAGCTCTCTCCTGATCGGCCGAGGCGTATCGGGCTCGTCAGTAGGAGGTGGCTCTCCTTCGATGAGGAGGCTTAAAAAGTGATGGCCCGCTACCGGAGTGTCGTCGTGATTTGGTGCGTTTGAGGAATCTGGCTCCCTCTCTGATGATTCCATTAACGCGTGATCCCCACTCCATAGGTAGTGTACCTCCCTGCTTGCCCACGGCTCTGTTAGCCCCGCTCCCACTCCTATCTCCCCTGCTAGCAGGCCCTGGCCATATGCCAATAATGACATTGACAACGAGGGTTCAACCCCTGGAACTTCAAATTTGGGCTGCCTGGAACATCAATGCCTCCTATCATTAAGAAACACCTGCAAGCAGGGAAACTCCACAACATGAACAAAACGAAGCTGGCTTATAGAGCAAACACTCACCGTTCCTCGCAGAACCTCAACTAGCTGGACATAAAAAGGATTCCGTAATGCAGCTAAATGCTTCCCGTTACGACAAGTAGCTTAAACAAAGCGTCTCAAATGCGTGAGAAGCCAACCTGAGTAGAGTGCACTGACGAAGTCCTTCAAAACATGCTCACACTCTCCACACATTGCTTTTTCTGAATAAATCATGAACGAAACGAAGCTGCTTTTCAGTACAAACACTCAAGATTCACAGAAACCTCAACTAGCTGGACATAGGAAGGATTTAGTAATTCACCAAACAAGCTAAATGCTTCCCGTTTCAACAAGTCAGCTCAACCAAAAAGTAAGTAACCAACCCAAGTAGAGTGCGCTGACAAAAACCTTCAAAACATGCTCACAAATTGCTGTCTCTCAAGCTACCTTATGAATCCGGTAGACGAAACCCTAAGTCTTTCTCTTTCAGGACCGTGCTGCGAAGAGGCCTGGCTCCAAGGTGCTCTAAGATCAGAAAATTCCGGTGATGGGGTCGGACCAGCCATTTTTACTAACAAAAGGTAATGAGGTCTTTCCATCTACTTCGTCTCCACGTAAAGAAGACCCCCCCCCCCCTCCCCCACCTGAGACTTTTCAGAATCTGAATGAGACAGCAATAATGCTACCGTCAATTCGCTACCAACCCTAAAAAGGTTCGTGACGTTTACGAGGTTACTGGAATTGGGTCCCAATCACTGACCTGGGCGAGGTGTCGCGTCGAGGCTCCAGATTCAAGCAAGCCTGGTGCACACGGAGACGAAGAGCAAAAACGGGAGGGAATTGTTGGGGTCGGATGAGATGAATTGTCTGCAGGAAAGAATGCGGACAAAAATGAACCGAAAACGACACAGTTTCTAAGGGAAACGTGTCTTCCTCTTCCAGGCTCGTCGACGTGCGAATCCATCTCCTTGACCGCTCCAGCGCAGATGAATAGTGCGTGTTTTTCCGAGATTTGCAATTGCACGGGTACGGCCTATGACCAATGTGTTGCGGTACTAGGCACCCCGGCACAGAAGCTTACGAGAAGAAGGCCTCTAAACCTGTCGTGAGCCGTGCATGGATAGACCCATGTGGACACTATTTAATGTACGTGACCACTTGAGTAAAAATTTAATTAGTAATCAATGTGAGGGAATCTTCAAAAATTACATTTCAGATACTTTATAATTTGTACTTCAATATTTGGGATTGATTTGAAAGTAGGTATATTGTGGTTCACTTTTAAGTAGCCTAGGATGGTGGGTGACAAGGGACTTAGTGTTCTCAAGAGTCAACCATAAGATCTCTTTCAATCTTCTCGAAATCCACCTCTCCAATTGATGCAAATAAGCACCTAAAAAAATTACCTTGTCCCTACTTTGGGCTCCACACCTGTGTGCAAAAAAAATTTTAAAAAAAAAAAAAAAAAAAAAAAAAAGTATATAGAGATCAAAGTCTTAATTAACTTTATCATAAAACTAAAATATACTCATGTCTTGCGGACAATTTTGATCTGAATATTGTCATCCCTTTAAGTTGTATACTGTAATATGACAAAGTGTTACACCTCCCACCTTCATGTCATCACCTCTCCACTTTTTGTAATGCCACCCCTTCTTCCCTTTGTAATGTTATTCATATTTTCATCCCTCAATCATACCACGACCTCCTCATGTTACACTATTACTACCCTTCTATAATGTCACCCTCTAACCTTGTAGTAGTAGGACCTTATAGCCATTGACAACCTTCAACTGTTGAAGCCCACATCATATTTCACTATTGGTATAATAAATAATGTTTTGACACTAAAGTGCTACACTTGTTGTGCACATGTAAAATCCTATATCCTACCTAGTCACTAGTGCCTAAAAGTTGATAAACGTGTCGTTTCCATCTAAAAAGGCTTGAAGATGTTCATAGAAAGGTCCACAACCCCACAATGTATAGTTGTATTGTTGAAGGTGGCGAGCACCAAGTCAGCATGGCAATGTGAATCCATAACTAAACCATGAACCCTAACTACTGAGCCAAAGCTAGTAGCGCGTTTGCAAAAACTAAAATTATAAGTTTACAATGATAAATTCAGACCTAAGAACATCCGCAACCATAATTAACACAGTATTGAGGAAAACCGCTCATGGCCAAGTGCGGTTGGTGCTTGTCATAACAATTCAAATATAATGATAATGTAAATTTTTTTTGGTAGAATGAAATTTAGTTTGAATGAATGCATAGCCTTTAAAAAATCTACTTCTTTGTGTATATGCTATTTTATTAACGATTTATTATGAACAGTAATTCCATTCAACCATACTCAAATAAATATATACGATATGAAAATAAGTATATTAAAAATGTAATTGAAAACATATGAAATAATATATTCATGTAGTAAAAATCATCAAAACCATTCGATAAACACGCCTGTAATAACTTGTGCTAATCAACTATATCTATCTAATATGAGCGATACGATCATGTCGCCATGCGGTCATCGTACCCTCAACATCTCGAACAATCAATTGCTCTGGATCATCATCTTTGTTCGGTACCATAAGAGGAGCTTCTCCAACAATAACCTTCTCTATAGCCACTTTGTAAAAGCCCTCCGGTTGCATCCTGTTATGCAACTGTGCGGACCCTGGAAGCGATATGATTCTTGCAATTGCCACTGTAACGTCATCGTCAATATCTAGTAATTTCACACAATCATCAACCTTAAACACGACTCCAGTGGCCGGTGTTTGTGTACTTGCAACACTATGATCGAGTGAGCTGCTTGGAATCCCGCTCATGGTTGCAGTTGTAGGTTTGCCTGATGAAAACGTAATTGTTGTTGATGGTCTCCTCGAAGTACTCGAACGTTTTTTCTTCAGAATCGTGCCAATTGCTATTGCTTGTTCTTTATCTCCCCCCATAACTTTTTCTGTTGGTTTCTTTGATCTATTGGAACGTCGTAATGGTTGAGAATCCTCAATCGCAAAGCTCTCCAATCCCGATACATTCGTAAGTACCGGATCTATCCTTTGTCTTTTCATTCCTGTCTCTTCTGGAGCTACAACTTTTGATCCCAAAAATGGTGTAGTATCATCATCATCGCCAATATTGTCCACCTCTAAATTATCATCATTGTCATTGTCCTCATCCTCGTCCTCTTCATCATCCATAACATCTTCATCTGACTTGTCCTCCATCTCCGTGTCTGTATCCGCTTCATGGGCTTCTTCTCCTCGTGCCAAATCACTTTCAGATTCGTCACCAGCAGATTCTTGTGATGCAAAATCAAGTACAACCCCATCATGTTGTCGAACCCACTCAGACAACCTCATGCTTCTTTCACTGTTATCATCAAAGCTTAAAATTTGAGATCCTTTGAAACCCTCTTCAACGACCGCTGGGATAGTTGAGTTGAGTCCCACTAACGCTAGTGTCCAATCTTTTGGCAAATAACAATTGATCAACCTTGTTAATTCCTCTGGTGTTCTTCTGTTTCCATCTCCTTTTGTTGGTGCATACTTTGACTCACGATCATAAAAAGCTCGGTTGAGAGGCATTCCCGTACGAGATACATTGTCGATAGGGTTAGAATCTTTAGGACACACCATCACAATGATCACATCTCCTATCACCTCGAGAGATACGACTTCTTGCCCGCCAAATAATAAGTTGTCTTTCCTTGTAGTTGTCTCCGGTGTAAATACCCATGTCCCATAACGAATGATTCGATGAGATTCTTGCAAATCATCCATCAAAAACCGCATGTTTGCACTCTCAGGACAAAGAAACACCACATTCCATCTAGGACAACCGCTCATCCACTTCTCCAGTAATTGAATTGCTTCTTTGTAATCTTTTTCAATCCATGGTTTGTCCTCTCCAGTTGTACTTCCCCATCGACAGTCCACCACCATAATGTTGGTTCTACCAGTTGGCCACCTCCACTCGTAAATAGACCACCTCGATGCATAATATGCATTTCACGTTGTTCCTTTGATCCTTGAATCTGCTTCTTCAGCTTTGTCTCCCACAACCACCCTTTCAAACTGTAGGTGTCTTTCCCAATAAATTTAACTTTTCCCACAAAACCTTTACCGCCATTCACAATATCGCGATGATGAGCTCTTATGGCTCCAGGTATCTCTTCGGCATACTTCTTCAATGCAGAAACAAAAACATATAATGGCGAAGCCCAATGATTGATAAAGCTTCTCGTGCCCAATTGCCCAAGTACAACTAATGTGTCATGCTCTCCAAACCTCAAAACATCGAGCTGCAAAAAATCTTTCATGGTTTTGTAGCTTCCAGCATGACCTTCCACCTCTAACCACCGCAAAGCATTCTTCACTGCGTATCTCTGTCGTAATCGAAGCGATACAAACTCCAATGTCTTAGACCCCGGAAATGGCTTCTCAACGTCGTTGAAGTATAACTTCTGAGTCTGTCTCACCTCATCATACAATGCTGTTCGTACAAGTTGTTTGTAATCGTCATCCAGTAATGCCCTTAGTGGCCTCAACCAATTGATTGTCATGGAGGCAAGCTTAGGTTCCTTGACCTTAGCATTTTTCTGTCCAGCTCGTATATATTTCTCCCATGCTTTTGCTCTTGCGGGATCCAAATGTAATATACGGTTGTCCACTTCCTTCCCAATCCGTATAATCGAATCAAATGCTTCATCATCATCTCTGCACGCGTGTGAAATCCAATCGTACAACTTTGTTGATAGCTTGGTGACTGTGAGATTTTTTTCACCCTCCAATTTTAGATCCAAAACTGTCGCCATACACATCAACATATCACCACGACAAACGATATCTTTGACTTCCCGAGCTTTAGGTCTTCCATAATAATCCCATAACGCACGAAGTTTTATCAAACTCTGCCAAGCACTTGCATGACCATCCTTCCGGTTTGGAATGTTGAAGTCGTTCTGTCGCTTTGACATCTCAAGGTACATCTTAGGATTGTCATACACCACTACAACCGCTTTTCTGGTCCGAAAGAGATTATTCAAATCCTCCTCTGTGATATGGCCTTTCTGAAATGCCTTTTCCGCCAAAACTTTGCATGCGTGCAATATGTGTTGACCGTCACATGGTTCCCAATTGATTGTTTGCAACATATCTCTCCATGCATCATCTTTAGATGCTCCAACGCTCCAATCATTGCAAAGCTCCTTGAATTGTTGTCGAGTTCCTTCTAGCTTAAAATCGACTTGTTCTTGAAGTTGTACGTTAAAATACGAAACAGGCTTCAACGTTAAAGATGACACGTTTTGTTTATTCAACAAACGCTCATAAATAACTTTGACATGCTCCGTGTCCAATATTCGCATATTCGTAAGTGTCGATGAAGGTGGAAGCACATTCTTCATGTTCACCTCAAATTCTTCGTCTCGCCCAAAAATAAATCCAGCTTCTAGTTCATCAACGGGAGTCGGTCCTTCAATTTTGTATTTTGTATTCTCCCTTTCCTCCATTTCTTCTTGTATCTCTCCTTCCATGTCCAATTGAAAATCATCCTCATGTATGTCATGCTCTTGAATTACACCCGGATATACGTCACACTCAAGATCATCTTCTGGGCGGCCTCTTCCATGTTCTGCCAACAAACCTGATTTTCACATATAATAACATTAAAAGTTGTTTCACTTTCAAAATAATATTTGAATCAATTATTTTATACCGTAGCTTCATAGCAGGTTCGGCACCTTGCTGCCTAATAAATAATTAAAGTTCAAAAACTAGGTTCGGCACCTTAAAGTAGTATTTTGATAATTTCGGCAGATTTCTCCTTTAATTTTATTAAACTCGGCTCACCATTAAGCCCACCTCTCTTCTATTGATTGGCATGTTAGAGTTATGTCTTACAAGCTTCACAATTCTCTCTGGTTTATAAAAGAGGAGTAAAGCTGTATCCAACGATGCATGGGGGATATTTAAACTTTGAGGTGAAGCACTTAGTTAGTCTTCAATTTTTAAACACCCATAGTTTTTTCACAAAGTCTTCAAATGACATAAAATTTGTTGGAGGTGAAAGATTACTTGATTTCTAAGCTTTCCTTAGACCAAAAAATTTCCAAAAAAACTGATCTTCTATGCACAAGTGAGCTTCAAAAAACAATTCTGAATGCATTTTGATACATGGACCTTTACACTGCTGTGTTGTTTTGTTCATATCTTTTCCATAAAAACTTTTTTTGACAAAAAACTTGTTGGAGGTGGAAGAAGGTTTGATTTCTCAACTTTTGTTAGTTTGACACAATTCCATAAAATTTCATCTTCTATGTGCAATTGGACTCCAAAAATCTGTGTCCAACACATTTCAAAAGCCTCACCTAAATTCTTGCTACTTCTAACCCATATTGTTTGTGGACTAATGTAAGTGGGCTTGATTACAAAAACAACATCTTCTCTCACTGAAATTCACATTAACCTTGCAACAAAGTTCGAAAACTAGTGTAAAGTAAGAAATTCTCACTTTTCGGCAACTTTGAATTATAATTTATATAATATTCGGCAAAAGATGCCAGTGATTTCCCAAAATTTTAGGCATCTATTTCTAGAATTATTATCTGCCGAATCTGCTATAAAGCTACTGTAATCTATCTAAAAAATTTGATAACACTTATAAAATGCACTTGATTATAAAATGCACTTGAATTTTATTCCATATAGAAATATTCAAATACAAATCCCTCATTTTGTCTCTTAGATATAATTGTAAAAAAACCCTTGAAGCAAATTTCACTGATCAATTAATAATACCTAAACATACCTGGTGTATAAAAACTTGTTCTTCTTGGTCGGGCAGGTCCAAACGACGGATGATGTGGCTCTAACGCAAAACACTTTGCAAATGCTGTTGTCAATGGATCTTCAGGTGGTGGTCTTGGAGCTGTCATGTCCCTTACAACTTGCGATGATGAAGCAACGCCCTTGTTCCTCTCCTTCTGTTTTCGCTTATACTTGATATGCCTCAATGCAGCAGCATAATTTTCCTTATCAGTTGCCATCATGGTTGTTGCAGCTGCCACAACCGCCTTGCGGCTATCGGCTACATCTGAAGGTAACTTTGACCACCACTTTGCGACAGTCCTCATCCCGTTAATCATAGGTTGCATTTGAAGCACCAAATCTTCTATCGGCGATAATAAATTCTTTTTCTTCAGCTTATATTTGAATATTTTTCCATCCCTTTTGGTATGAACGAAAAAATATTCAAGCTTCTCCGCCATGATTATGACCTTGTCAATGGTCCCAGTACTTTGACCAATGCCCGTGATCATACCATCGTTGCCAAGATAGTCCTCAGTTATCCAAAGCTCCACCTCGGTAGGACTTTTGTATTTCATCCAATAGCCGTAATCATAAAATATGGTTGTGAGAGATGATCCTCCCGCGTCCATGATTGTACCCTGAGTGTAATCAAATAAAAAGGTGAATTCTTCAACAGAACATAAACCATATCAATTTAGTATGAATAGTGCAAAAATTAAAAAATTCATAAAATACTTATATACATCATAGCCAAATAAAGTAAATTAAATAGGAAATTGAAAAGATAAACAATCTAAAACAAACCCAAACTCCACTAAACATGCTAGCAAAAACACGAAATTCATTATATTGGGAAAATTCCATGATTTTGGGAAAATTCAGTTTAGCTCTAGCCGAGCTAAAGTGTACTAGCAAACAACGTACTTCACTGAAATTGCACAAAACAACTAATTGTCAAATGACCATAACTTACTCAAATATTGTCTGAATAGGGCTTATAAGGTGTTTTTTGACATCTACAAAAAACGTAGATGTCAAAAAACATCTCATATGCCCTATTCGGACAAAATTTGAGTAAGTTATGCCCATTTTAAAGTTTCAACAATTTGTTGTTTAGGCCAGTTCTTGTGAATTATCAAATCTGAGGGTGTAGTTTAGCTCGACTCGACTCGACCTAAACTGTCATTAAATTGGGAGAAATCTCCCAAAATAACGAATATCGAGTTCAAAATATATTAAATTAAAAGATATATTATTGATTTAATAATAAATAATATTTTGATTATTATTTAATACTCTATATCCCTATTAAAATTTATAAGACAACAATTAAAACCTTTCGCAAAACCTTGAGTTTTCTATAATAATACAATATTTCGATAATAAATTAGTTTCAGCAAGTTTGTAATGAGATTTTTTCATCGTCACAATTAACCTATTCAAATAAAATATAAGAAATAAAAATTATCAATTATACCATAATTATGATATAATAATAAAAGAAAAATGTTGGTTATTACTCACTTAAAAACAATTTAACACTCAAAGCATTTTTTTTCTCTTCAACATGAAATTTAGTCAAATCCACAAAAAGAAAAGAAAAAAAAAAAAAAAAAAAAAACATTCCAATCCACACAAAAAGGTTCATGTATATGCATTAGTAAGCAACAAGCACCAACACTGGAGTCTTCGAGAAAAGCTTAAAGAGATTCAAATATATGAATAAGTAAGCAATAAGAGCGTCTCTCATCAACCCAGAGTACCAGGTTGTGGAATGCCTTCAAGATGGGTGACGTCCCTGTGAAAACGAAGGGTATGCATATATGCTACTATAGAAGGGCCGCTACTGATAAACCAGGTCGGTGGATGTGCACATGACTCATGGCAGTCCGGGCGAAAAATCAAATGACCGTCAGATGGCAGCAGCCAAAAAGTATGATTTTGTGTTGTTGCTGTTACCTATAAATACACGCGTTCTTGTTTTCTTATATAAAAAAGATCCAGGATGTAGAAGGTCGTATAATACAGCTTGATGATGATGATGTATGGCGAGGAAAGCTTTGATGATTATGTCCACAGGGGTTCGCCTTTCTCCAGAGTGCGCTTGTAAAGCTGAAGGTCAGGTGATCAAGGGTGCAATGAGGGCGTGGAAAGCTCACTTGGAGACGGCGAGCTACACTTCAAGCTCGTCGTCGTTGTGACTACACTGCTGCCTGCCGCTTGTTACATCCGCATGCACACAATCTCCGCATTCGCCACTGCTAACTGGTTCTGAAGCACGGCGATTTGTTGTTGTAAGGAAGAAATCGCACTCACACCCCTACACTGGGTCCCAAACTCGCGCATCTGCTTCGTACACCATCGACCTCACTGCGTCCCTTCGCTGATGCACCGACAAATCCTGCCAAGCCCCCCGAACATTCAAACACGAGAAAGGCACAACAAAACAAAATATGAAAGAAAAAAGAAATCGTGTGTGGAAGCTCTCGCGAGTGTCATGTTGAGCATAGAAACAAGAAAGAGGAGAAATTATAATGGAAAATCGGACTACGACAGTCTGTTGAAATTGCAACAAGTGTACCCTACTCAAGTAAGTGCATACCACAATAACGGCAGTACGGCACCACTTATTAAGATTGAGGCCTGGAAACAAGGCTTCGACGATTTGAGAGGTTTAAAGTGCTACCTGCAAAATTGCTGCAGTTTGTTGCGGACGGCAACTCAAAGACAAGACTCGACAGAGAATTGAGGGGAGACCTCAAATGGGGACCAAGAAAGACTAGAAATGAGGGGATTCCTCACAGAAGACTCAAGATGATACTGGAAGGAAGACAAGAAGAAGTAATATTGATAAGAGGAGGAATAGGTACAACTGGTGTTGAAGAGAGTGAAGAACAACGACCTTCAACTCTCTATATATACTAGGCTAGAAGAAACTTCCGGAGTAAGGTCCTAGAAGCTCCTATGGAACCTTCCGGAGACTCGTGGGAGCTTCCGGAATCTAGGAAGGTCAAGCGGAACCTTCCGGAAGTTTATGGAACCTTCCGGAAACAATTGGATCCTTATGGAACCTTCCGGAAGCTTAGAGAACCTTCCGGAAACTACTAGAACTATCTGGAAGCTTGTGGAAGCTTCCGGAAACTACTAGAGCTATACGGAAGCTTGAGGAAGCTTTTGGAAACTAGTGGAAGGTTCTAGAACCTTCCAGAAAACTTGAACTTGCAAAATCTACGGAAACTAGGAAATCTTTGAGAAGTAGGGCTGATCACGGTAAACTCATGGGGTGTGGATAATACCCTGTATGGCATGTCCGTGACACAGTTTCAGCTTCTCCTTCTACTAGGAATCAGCTGCTAGACGGGTTTCTCGATTTTTGGCTACCAACTAGCTGCAAGCCACACCAAACACAGCGGCATTGTCAGATTCGTTTGCCAGCAAACGTCGGTGGTGCTCCTCAAATTACAAAGATGCAAATTGATAGTCCATCTATAGTACAATCAGGTGTAACTCTTCATTTCACTCAATGTACTCTGTAAACAATTACGTTGTTCCGTCACCTGACAGACATGGCACATGTGTGTTTTCAAAGGACCTCAAATAAAACGCGTGCGTTAGAGATTCCATGTACAGAATAAATACAGACTAAGCCTAGATTCCTATATGTGCTCTCGTCCCTGTCGCAAGAGTTCAAACAAGGCTCTACGGCACAGCGGACGTCTTCGTCGTTATTGTCTGAGTCACATTGGAGGGTTCGCGGGTAGACGTTGACGAGGCTTGACATCTTATGCACAAGCTCTGCAACGTAAAAAACAAAGCCAACGCCTTGGAGGTGAGGACCTTCGAATGTCACACAATGACCATTCTGCCAGTTGATTCGCAGCGGAAAATTCACCGCAAATTCACAAACCGCCCCGCTTGTATCCTGAACTCCAGCAACTCAATCCAAAGCTGGAACGACCTCAGCCCTAAATCAAGCGGCCGAAAGCGATACTAGAATCGAAATTGAAATAGAACGAGCAGGACGACATCTAAAGCGCCAGCACCCAAAAGCAGGTTCACAACAGTACTCTCAAACCAAATCCAAGAAGAAAGAAGCGCAAGGCATGACGACAGGCGTACCGCATACGGCAGCACCGCCAGAGCAGCCAGTAAGGAATGAGGTCTCCGGCCGCAGAGCTCTAGGGCGGGGAGGAGGAAGGAGGTCTCCGGCCGCAGAGCTCTAAGGCGGGGAGGAGGGAGACGGGGGAGGGACGGGTGGCAGGTGCGGGTGTGGAGGAGTCGGGGTGATGGCGCTGATGACATGATCCATGTGTTCCGCCGGCGGCCAGTGCAGTCATCTGGTACTGTAACAGTTGAGTACTGTAGCAGTTGAATTTAGAACACATACCACACCCAAGCACTTCTTGCCGTTCTTCACTCCACCGAGAACAAGACTGTTCCAGAGAGGGTCGAACTTGTTGCGCCGTTGGTATATCACGCGGCTGAGGTAATTGTGAATCTATACTGGTCCCAGGTTGGGTCAGTTTGAAAGTCTGTCGGATATTATTAGGTAGTAAGATTCCAATATTTGCTTATGGTGGTCATGCATGTTTTAACAGGGAAGACTGCTGTTACCAAGGCCATCGAGTTTCAATGAAATCTCGAACTGGAAGGTATATCGAGATTCTAGCCTCTTCTTAAGTTGCTGTTCGGCCTTGAACAACATGTTTTGAGATGTAATGAAGTAAAGCTTCATGAATACTCACATGCATCCCTCAGAAAGAACTTGAACCTGCAGAAAAGATGACAGTGGAGCTTCCAGACATTACAGCCACAGTCCATGGCGACGTGGATGCAGAGTGTTCTGCCATTTCTAGTGCGGATTTCGAGGCTTCAGAAGGCAAGGTCAGTATCCATATTCTGACTTGGTCTCATGTCATGGAGAATTTTTGGCAATGTCTGTGGGATATATAAAACTAAAACAAGTCATAGTGCATTTTATAGCAAGGCATTGAAATGTGAATACTATTTCAAAAATGACCTTGCGTACTATACCATTGCAGGGTTCAGGAAGTTTTTTGACTTTTACCGGCTAATAGTCGGCACTTCCCATTCCCAATCGGTTTTTCACAGATTTCTTCCGGCAATTACCTTATTTTATACTGATAATAGAAACTTATATGTAATTTTCATCCGTTTTTAGCCAGTGCTTTCATGAATGGATCGGCTAGGGTGCGAAATCCATCGGCTAATAATGAACTAGCCGTCGGTTTTTCCCGATCATTGTACCATTGACCTTATTGGGAACCAGTTTTTACCTTTTCCCAACATTGAGATATAACATTTTGAATGAAGTGTCCGTATTTGACAAAACTCCTTGATTTGGGTCCTAATCATTTTTAGTTCGAGTGATTATTAATGCAATTTCAAGAAAGTGTAATTTTGTGGCATGCATTTTAATGCAAGTAATATTTGTTTTAGGATTTTGAAACATGGGGCATGTTATGTCATTTTGATTACTATCGATTTTTCATGGACTTGTTTTCCATAATAGTGATCTTATGATGGCGCTTTGGGGATACTATGTCAAGTATCTTCAAGGCACTAGTAACTAGCTAGAAAATAGTGTAGTTATGGTGTCCACTCTCGAAAGGGGGAAGTAATATTGATTGTGATTGTTGAGAAGAAGAAAGAAGAGAGAACACAAGGAGGCAGTGACAAAATTGTAATTGAAACTTTTTTTTCTTGCAGCATGAAAATGGTGGTTACAATAACGATAATGCAACGTTGACGACAAGATTTTTAATGAGATGGTGATGGCAAAAAAAAGCAACAGCTAGAGTTGGACCGAGGGCAAGCAGCTGGTAAGTTTGGGTTTGCTTTCGGAGAAACGACATATGCACATGGATGAATATCTTTTACTGTGGATGAATATTCATTGCTTCGGATGATTGTGTGGTGTAGATGAAATTATGCAAATTAAAAAACTCCACATAGAACTTCAAACCTCTACTTGAGCAGAGTTTGTTTTACCTATTTTTGAATGTTTGATCTCTAGGACCGCGAATCCCATAAGATTATTCAATTTTTGAAAATGCCATCTATTTCAAGAGTTTTGAAAATAAAATTTGCTTTCAAAACCTCTCCCTAATTAAAAAGCATAGTTATTTTTCCATAGAGTTTATGAAGAGGTGTAATATAACTTTGAAGTTGCTCTTGAATATCTTTTGTACTCCAAGCCCGCCAATTGTTTGATATATGAAAGGCCTCAAAACTACCAAATGCTTTTGAAATTGCATTTATCCAATGCAATTTGAAACTTTTGAATTTGTTTCTTTTTGGAGTATGTAATTGTGAGATCAAGTATATAAATTTTACATGAACATTTACATTTAATACTTCTCCATATGAGTTTATAGTATTTAAAATCTAAAAAAATTCAAAACCTACAAGTTCTGTAGATAGGATTCTTCTTAATAGTAATTAGTCTTGGAAAATCTAAAATTTTGGCCAGGCATACAGTGCTTTAGTTCAATGTCTATTAATGTGCAATAATTAATACTTAATGTCAATGTCGAGTTGTTTGTTCAATGAATTATCATTTAAACTTCCTTGTATCTACTATTCCCATGGGACGTTTAGAGCTTAAATGCTGCAAGCGCCATTTGTGAACATAATTGAAAATGTTATACCGGATGTATTGAAGGTTCTCCTTCCTAAGTATATTCGTCATTAATAAATAGTAAGGATAACTGATAAAACTAGCATAAAATATTTTTAAGAGATAATGGGCTATTTTCAAGTCATTTAAGACCATATTTGATGATTAGTTTCTAAAATTAGAAATTAAAAAATTAATATCTAAAACAACATGAGCTTTGAGAATAGTAATTAAATTGTATGCTTCTAAGTTTTATAAAATATGTGCTTTACTATAAAGGTTGTACATATATCTTAAGGTGTTTTGTTGATGCACTGCATTTTGTATTTGTAGCATTTTGTATTTGTAGGAAGTAATATCAAACTTCATGACGGGAAGTATTTCGAGGTAGCGCATGTGTTGTACAATACATTTGTTTAGTCAACAAAAAACTATACAAGCTTAAAACCACAAATATAACAGGTGTTTCTGACTAGACATGTAATTTTCTTTTGACAAAATCTATTCCAAGTACACTTGAACTTTTAAAAAATTATTATTAATTTGTTCTTCTAATTAGATTTTCATATTATTCTATATGGAATATTATGAAACTTAATACGTAGAAAAGGTTTCTACCATCTATTTTTAAAATGAAAAATAAAAGATTTAAGATCCCTTTAGTATAGTCTATTTACGTATTTTAAGTTACCATTTAATTATCAGTTAAATTACTAAGCTCAATAGTCAAGAAATCTCCCAAGTTAACCTTAATGAACTTAGTATCAAATTAAGAGTAACTTCAAAGATCAACAAATGGAAAAACGTGTGGTTGACGTGTTTTTGAATGGTTGGCCCAGTATTTTTGAGTTGTTTACAAACAAACCCGACTAGGATTGTATATATATATATATTGCACTAAACATTTGTGACCAAAACAAATTGCTTGGAAATAAATGTTTTTATATACTCTTAGTCCAATTAATCTATTTGTACACATATATTTTGCCAAAATATGTGAATGTATTGAGCAATGTGTTTAATAAAATTTCATTCATGGTGTCAAAGTGTAGGTTGGATATGGATCGGGGAGCATATATGAGCAATAAGGAGAATGTTCCTCCGCCCATCAATCACGTTACACCAACCCGAGAGCAAAGTCACGGAAGTCACGGACAATTATCATTAGGGAGACGAATTTTAGCATCTACATCAGGCCACAATCGACGCAATAGTTCTCCTTTGAATTCGGCACAGAGATTTTGTAAGAGTAAGGAACAGGTTGGTGTGCATCTAAAAGATAGAAATGGAACAGTCATAGGAAGAGGAATTCTAGAGACAAAAATTCAAGTAGGCGACAGTGTTGGAGGTCTTATTTTGTTTCCCCATCAATGCGTTGTCCGTATTTTAGAAGTTCATGCAACAAGACTTGCGGATATAAATGAAGATGGCGAATCCATGGTAGATTGCATTGGGGAGATTATTCGATGGTCGAAGGATTCAATCAAAGCGATTGAATATTACAATGGTAATAGTTCGAGTTTAAATGATGTTTCCCGCCGTTTTGATTTTTCTGAAGAAGGGCCCTCTGGATCGAGCAACAATGTAGATCAGAATTCAAATTTCAGAAGTGAGGACCAGGACAGAGGATGCAACGATTCACCACATGAACAAAGTCCGTCAGTGATACACCACATACGCAGTGTATCTGGAATTGATGGATTGCCTCAAAGCTCTCAGAAGCGAAAGTATGTGATGGTTCAACGTCAAACGCAAGAAGGAAGACCAAGAAAAATTGGGATAGCACGGTCTGAGAAAGTAACACTCAGAAGTGTGCAGATTGACTTGCGATCAAGAAATTGCTCAAAAGGATGCTTGGAGAAGTTGGAAACAAGTGTTGTGTTGATGAAGCGATTCAAAGCATGGGGATCAGAGAAGTATGAGGAGAGGGCATCTTGGATTCTTGAAAGCCTTACAGATTTTTACAACACTGAAACGAATAAGTTTGAGACAAAACTTTGTGGGCAAGACGTATGCAATGGTTGCTATGCAATCGCGCTTGGATATTCGAGAAGGCGGATTGAAGAACTGAAATCGGACATCAGAAGCAGGGGAATTGTTTCAGAAGTACATGATATCCAATGCAATGGCAGAATATCGGCAGTACACGGAAATACTGTTCATGTATCACGTACATCATCCGGGGTACAATCAATGAGGACAATGTTTGAGAGATTTGTAAGAGAAGCCGGATGCACTCAACCTCATAGACAATGTCGGAGAAGGAGTGATAATGAAATGGTGCCACTAGTACTACTGCCCGTAAATACTACACGAAAGGATGTTTTTCTAGCAGTGTCAACAAACGTGGAGAAATTGACACTTGAAAAATCACCTGGGGAGTGTTCATTTTATCGTATGTGGCGCAAAGAGTATACTTACGTACAGATACCACCAAACTCTCGATTTTCTAAATGCCAGATTTGTTGGGAATATCGAACATGTTTGGAGTCAAGTACCACAAATCCAACACAAAAGCGTTTGATTGAGGAAAATTTGTTACTTCATCAAGCATTACAGACTGAAGAGAGGAAGGATTACTGGGAGGCTAAAGATAATGCGAAATTGTTTCCAAACCAATCTCTTTGCTTGATCGTTGATGGGATGGACCAAAATACTACAATGGTACCAAAGTTACGGCAATCAATGAAGGGAATGGAAGGACGCTATGTGAAGACACATTTGTGTGGTGTACTCGTACACGGAGAAGGATTGTATTCTGATGTTTGGATTGACTCCCATCATAAGCATGATAGCAATCAGGTGATTACATCGATAATGTATGCTATTGCGGATGTGAAAGCTCGACGTGGTGGCATTCTTCCTCCAACCTTACGCATCCAAGCGGACAACTGTGGCAGAGAAAACAAGAACCAATACATGTTTGGTATGTGTGCTGTACTTGTGGGTTTGGGCTATTTTGCAGAGATACATTTAGCTTTTCTTCTTGTTGGGCACACGCATGAGGACATAGATCAAAGATTCAGTGTTATATCTGGAGTGCTAAAGCGCCAAGACATCGATTCAATGCAACAACTGTTAGACTTGGTGAAAGGAGGCACATCTCTCACAGAATCATTCAGGACTTCTCGTCACTTGGAATACATCTGGGATTGGAAGAAATTCATCACTCCATACATGTATACAGGTCCGGATGCATTCACGGGGATTTCCAAACCCCATCACTTTAGGTTTTATTTGAAAAACAATAAACCATTTGTTCAGAGCAAGGACTATGCTCGAGATTCATCTTGGGAGCCTGCAAACGGCTATCAATGCCTAAATGAAGTGCCGCGAGGAGGTTCAAAACCGGAGTTCACCAAAGTGGAAGAGGCAACTGAACAAGAAATGAGAGCTTTGGAGGAATTTATCAAATGGAAAGAACGATGTGTCTTGAAGTTCATGCATGTTGAGCGTAATCTATAAGCCATTGACAATACAAAGTGGTTGTTACAATATCTCGACGAATTTCCCAAGAAGAGCAACTCAGAAGTGTGGGAACAATCGAACTTTTGGCATGAACGTATGGAGTCGCAAAACTATGTTGAGAGGGAGGGGAATATGGATGGACCTGGAGGACTTCAAGTGGGCGAAGGCAGTTTGGACGCACCAACAATCTTGAATCATCTTCCGGAAGTACAAGAGAGGGGATATTTTGGGCCGAGACGTGACAAACCACGAAAGAGAAGTTACAAACCCACAAGGAAGCAAGGACCTGCTTATACGGCACATGTTACATCTTTGGAGGAATCCGCATTGGAGCCTTATCCAGAATTTGATCCATTTAACGATGTTAAAATTGGACATTTTGTTGCTATGAATAACATTATTGATGATATGAGGTTGGGCATACCTTTTTTTCTAGGAAAAGTAAAGGCTATAAGAAATGTTTCTACGGAATCAGGAAGCATGAAGGTAATATGGTATTGGCCGAAACCAACAATTCAACAAGATGACCCAGGCATGTGGACTCACAGATATGAAAAATGCCTAAAACGAAGATGGATTCCTTCTTATGAGCCGTCGAATTGGGTGGACTTAGATACAACAATTACCTCATGGGCACCATCTTCAAAATTCGAGACTTGTATGGTTGAAAAAACCAGTGTGGAGAAAGAGATATCTATTCCAAAAGCAATGACTTTTCATCTCTTGGAGCACATGGCAAATCAATCTCGTACAATCAACGACGAGCAAGTGGACAACAGTGGAGATGCAACAGAAGAAGATGACTTAGAGTAGTTGCGGCAAATTAGTATAGAAGTTTTAGCATTAGAATATATATAGCATATATATTGGTTGATTTCTTCTCTAGTCTTATTAGATATTGAAATTTCATTGTGTATTCCAAGCATATATATACATACATGTTTGTGTATTTATATAAAAATATATAATACATAATATTTTATCATATCTTCTTAATCTAAACATGTATGAAACTATGAGATGTACGTAAGGTTGGAATTTCAACATTTATTCCGGGTTGCATTGGTAAAAAGTGCAATTTTTGCCAATTTGTTTCTTGGAATCTCTAAATGACCTAAACTCATGAGGGAGGGAGCAAATGCGGTTTTCAAAGGCCATGAGCGGTTTTCCTTAATACTGTGTTAATTGACTTTATACAACCCCTACAAACTAGTGGAACCTCAACCCTATTGTTTAGTTCTACAAACTCATATAACTTAGCCCTATAAATAGATGTTAGTACAACAAGATGTATCCCTTTTATCATCTCATTTTCATGAACAATGGTAATTTCTCCTTCACCTTGCAATTGTGATTGGACGATTGTCAATTCATTGCAAGGCATTGCTAATTCTCCTCATTACACATCTAACACCTAACTTTACCAAAAAAAAAAATAAATACATGTATAAAGCTTGAAAAGATTTCCTATTTAGATTGCATCCTATGTCCCAAAACTGATCATTTTGGCACCACGGGTGAAGATGACTTTTTTGTGAGTACACTTGAGGTCAGGAGCTCCTAACGGAAAGGACACAACAAGGAACTCACCGTACTCGGTGCTTTAACCTCTAACTCTCCTTAAAACCCGAAACGGGTTTTGGAGGTTCCCGCAAGAGAAAAACTCAGCCAACTTTGACCATTATAATCTCACAAATGAGGAAGAATCAACGGTTCAAATTTGGTATATGAGATGAATTTCAAGTGAACTTTGAGATCTTACGGTTGAATCTTTCAAATAATGCTTAGATTGAGATTTTTTGAGCTTAATCTAAAGGAAGGTCAAATTTTGTGACTTAGACCGTTTTGCAACAAGGAGAGTTAGGGGTTAAACTTGGCGGAAACCACGGGACAAAGCAAACTCATTGTTCCACAAATATTGGGTTGCCACTAGTGTTGTCCAAGGATTTTGCATTATCTAGCAAAGGAGTTGGTTTCATACATTCTAGAACGTAGCTACCGCCTAACTAGCAACAACAAGAAATTTAACTGTCTATGGTGTGTCTTGGGGAAGGAAGACTACACTAAAAATAATGTTCACTGTAGCCACACTATACAATTAGGTTTTGCTATAGCTTTTTACTTCTAATGAATTCTTTTACTGAGCAAATAACTACATGTAGTACTCGAAGAAAGGCAATTTTGTAAATTCTTTTATTAATGGTGGAAGGTTATAGTGGTTACATATCAATCAGTGCAAACAACACTAAATGTAAATTTCAGTGTAGCTATTACCATTCATGTATGGAACACTATTAAGCTTTTGGGCTTGTTCAGGAAATTTGTTATTACCCGTTCATGGCGTGAGAGGATTTTCCCTCCAAAATCGTTGTTGGAAGCTTTTTTGGAAGCCACAATAGAAGATATTGCCGGAAACGCGGGAATATTTGCAAATGAATGTCACAATTCTAACTAGGGCTAAATAGAGAAGGATATAATTAAATGAGTTGACCATTAACCAAAACAATGCATCAATTGCAAAATTGTATTAAAAAACAATACAATCGGAAAAAAACACTTACCATTTTTCATATATTACTTCACTTGACTACGATTGGTGTATAAAAAATAAACACCGAGATGGGATGGATTGTAATTAGAGTAACCAGCTTATTTTTGAAGGACGAATTAAATAGTTCAATTTAAGAGTGCAAATTTGTCTATAAGTGGATTAGACAATTTATAGTGTATTCTTTCTTTCTAAACTCACCCTAAAATACTCATACGTAAAGGAGACAAGGGACAAGGAATGAGGGTCAGGAGAATGGGAGGAGAGAATGAGGGAACGAGAGAACAAGGGAGTAATGAAACAACAAGGAGTAATGGAACGATAGAACCAGGGAACATGGGATGGGCAATCGAGAATTAAGGATGGAAACCAAGAACAAGGGAACATGGGATGGGCAATCAAGAATTAAGGATGGAAACCAAGAACAAGGGAATGGAAGACGGGGAACCAGAAACGAGAGGTATTGTGATATTATAAAATTGTGATATTAGAGAGGAAGGAGGGGGTGCATATGTATGTGCACTTGTGTATTATGCATAAGGCATTTGCAACAACTCGAGTGAAGAAAGCTCGAGCTCTCTATCTCCCTATAAATTTTGAAGAACACCAAATAAGGACTTTCTTTGTTAGACGTCGTGCACCTCACTTGTTCCAAATAACAATTGGGTGGAAGTTGGGCATGTATCCAAACACATAGCATGCCTTGAAGAACCGTTACCTTTTGAGAGTCTCATAACCAATTGTGAAGTAAGATTGAACCTTCACCCCTAAGTGTAGTGACTTTTACATGTATAGCTAGTTCTGGTGGAATACTCTAATTTGTATAAAAGATAGTAAGGTATAAGCACCTCTAACCGAAAAGTTAAACATTTCAGCATATCGGAACTTGGGTTATCAATAAGGAATTATTTTTTGTGCGTAGTAACATAAGGTTCATGAAGAATGAGGATTTTTCAAAAATAAATTAAGTAATATTAGAATTACTACAAATTCTTTTCTGCAAAAGTTGTTCAGAGCCCATGGCAAACATATAGCTTCACCCATGACCGACAACACTTAGAGCAATTACGACTCACATAAATATGAATTTTCAGCCTAAATGCGATACAAATTCAACACTCTATGGACCTGTAACCGATAAGTGGATATTCTAATGTGAACACGATCACGCCTACTCATAGCCATCAAAAATGGGTGCCGATGTTTTGGCAGCTTCCTCACCACAAAGCCATCATGGTCCTTACACTTTATGATATTAAAACTGTTTTTGGTACATCCATTTGCGTTTATGGGAAACTCTAATTGTCCATCATGGGTGTGTTTCTGGTTATAGGTGCTTATACCTTAGGGGTGCAAAATGCTGGCCCATATTATCTCACTTTGCTCTATCAAGATCCCTCTTCCATCATGAACCTGAATTGGGACCATAGGCTTCTATTCATTATTGCTCCCGATGATGTCCTCTACCCATATTATCAAGGGTAGGTCAAACGAACACTATATTCAGGCCAACTCATACATGTTCATCTTCTTCCTCCCGATCAGCTGGGGAGGTCCCTGAGAGTGCTCTTGAGCCCATTTTCCCATCTTGCATTCTTTGTTTCTCCTTCCCCAACTTTGGACTCATTCACACAGCAGGCACCTTCCCGACTGCCCGACCTGTTCACACAGGAGAGTCAAGTCAGAGAATACCTCCAAGACCTAATAGAGCTCCATGAGTGTTCGTCGACAGACTCAATCCGACCGGGATCAAGTTGCCGACTCACACTTTATAATTCAATCTGAGTTGCATTTTTCGAATTCCCAGTACTGTAGAAGGAGCATCACGATAAAAAATATGCTCCTGGATTGAGCACTTCAAATCGAGGGGAGCCACCTCGAATTTGCTGCACAACTTATCAGGTACGCTTTCTTACGCACTAGCGATTCCTTCTCTTAAAGCTATTCTTCTAGCGTGAGACGTCATCGTGGCCCACTCGCAGCTGAAGTGATTTTTATCATTTTTCTTGCTGTTTTTCATGAAGGTCAGTCGCAATGCAATCCTCGGCGTATTTCTCGATGGAGAAGCTCGCTGCTATGCAGCAGCCGAGTCCTTCGCAATCGTCTCCGTCCACGGGCTTCATGGGACCGCGATCGTCGCCTCTGTTTTCCTCCGCCGTGGATCAGCCCGACCCGCCCGCTCCTGCTGGACAAGATGTTGGCAGGTACTCGAATCCACTCTCCTCTCTTCCCTAAACCCTAGAGCCAGCAACCAGGGCTTGAAACTGAAAGTATTAATTTTTTGAGAATCAGAACATGCCTATGGTTCGAAGTCCATTGTTGAGAGTTTAATCAGCTACTAGTGGCATCGGTTTTTCACAATTCCTGTCAGTGCTTGCTGTGGATTACTCACATGTCAGTGGAAGCGCATTCATCAACAAGATATCACTGGGAACATTTAAACACTATGTTGTCTTAGAGCTATGTCATCTCCGGGCCTTCTGCTTGAATGCGGACCAAAGCATAGACAGCGTTAGCAATCCATCGTTGACAGTTCAATCAAGTATAAGTGGCATACTGAAAATCGCATTTGAGTCTGCTGTCGGTGTGATTGCTTGCTGTGGATTACTTATGTTTCAATGGAATTCATTATCCCTCTAGGTAATACCGAAAGCGTTAAAATACTATTTTTCGTCTTAGTGCGGGCCTTGTGCTCGAATAGTAGGAACGTGCTAGAACACGTATGGTCCTAGGAATTTATTCTTAAATCAGATATAAGTGGCATAATGATGTATAAGTCCTGCTTTTATATTTCCTCTGATTGCTTACTGTGGATTACTTACAATGCAATGGAAGTTCATTCATCACCAAGGTATCTTTAAGAGCATTCAAACACTGTATGTCGACTTGGTGTCGTGTCATTTCTGGGCCATTTGCACCTTGTGGTTTGGAATCGGAGGTGAACGCGTTTCGTAGCATCAATTTTTTAGGGTTTAGGGTTTTTGTATTGAATGTGGCAGTGTGTGCTTGTTTCAGGCCAAACTCGATGTCAAATGGACCAGAGAGTGACCAAGCCCCTCCACAGCGATTGGCGAACGCGCTAGACGGGTTAGGTCGGGCGGTTCGTCACATTGCCGATGTACGCTCCGGTGCGGATCTGCTGCTGGAAGCCTTGGGCTCGGGTGCGCACATCAGGGGCCGTGAGACTGGAAACAAGAAAGCCAGTGATGCGATTCAGAAAGCTGCTGATGTAATGCGCAAAGCCCTTGACGACCTTCGTGCCACAGGTATTGTGCCTGTAGCTGACAATCCTTTATCAAAAAGGACTAGATCATTATGCTGGCTTGTTGTGAACGCTTTTCGTATGATTCACTTTGTAGAGGTCTTCCCCCGTAAGGAGAGTAACAAAGTTTACTTCCTCATTGATACTTGGCGTAAGTACTTCTTGGGTTATTGTACTCGTGGTGCTTTCTATCAGTCGTGAGCACTTGGAATTGAAGTTATAAAAAGAAAATCTAGTATCTCTTTGTACATTTTAGGCAATTAATGACATGTTATGGTTAATGCAGGAAAGGAGCTCGAATCTGCAGGAGTTTTGAATGGAGCACAACAGAGGTTCGAGGAGAATGGGTTGTGGAACATGCCAGTGCCTTTTGTTGCGCCTGATGGAGCATTGGTGCCCTATGCTTGGAAACGCCAAATAGCTGGTCAAGCAGCAGCATCAGCATACGACAGAGCAAGGTGCGTTAAGTGAATGCCCGACCAAGCCCCTCGGCCATGCTTTTGCCTTTTCAGTGTACTTTTGAAAAGAGTGAGCATTTAAGGCTTTATCAAGGTAGCATGACCCGACAATTTCAATGAAATGATATATGATCTGGTTCGTTCAACTGATTGCAGGCTTGCTGCGAAGGCGTTTACCGAGCAGAAGAGACGATACTTTCCAGGTCTGGCTGCCCAAAACTCGGAAGGCAAACGACCTCGTGTTGAAGGCTCAGAGGCTTCCGAGGTTTTGCCTGAGCTTTTGAGGCGCCTACAACCGGAAACGCAAGGAATGGCTGTGACACCGTACGAGCGACTGGCTTGGATCAACAAATCCAAATCGAAAGATGCAAGGATACTCACTTCGAACTCGTCACTTGCACTTAGACATGGTAATGCTGCTGCTGCTGCTGCCGTACCACCTCAAGCTGCTGGAGGGGACAATCCCACCACCTCCACGAAAGAGACCGAGAAGCTGGCTGTTTTGGAAGCTTCCATACCTGGAGTGCTTGTGGCGGTTGTTTCGGTCCTGCCCGCTGGCTCTGTGTTTCCAGATGCTGTCGCTCTCTTTTCCCCTGCTGAGGTAGGTATACCACATTTCATTAATATTATCTTTCAATCCACTACTCATCGTGTATGATATCTCTTTGCAGGCTTGAGTAATTCATCTTGTTCTTCTGGTATTGCAGTCAGGGGGACATATTCACGCATGGGGTGTATCAAATCATAGAACCTACCAACGATTTTCGGTTAGTGTTACTCCTCTGCACATTTACCACATAGATTGGAGGTATTAGCTATACACTAGAAGCGGTTACGGTTCATTTGAAGTTTTGTTCCAGTTGTATTTAAGGTTCAATGATACGACGAACTCAATTTTGTAGGAGCATGCCACGAAAGTCTTGCACCATCTGTTGCAACAAGATCGATCTTCTGCTTTGGAGCTTCTCCTGGTAAGTACAATCTTATTACCTCACCTTAATCTAGCTGAGATCGTGGACAATCGGGAAAGCAGATTTTGTTTTGCCAGAAGCTATGTATATAGTGAGGTCTTGTTTCTGATTCCTGCTCTAATCGATGTCTTCTGTTCCTTTTTGGGTGGGATATTCAAAATGTTGCAGAGATGGCTGCACTCGTATCGGACCCTCTTTACACAAGAATGCGCGTAAGTACTTCCTTGTTTCGAGAGTTGAGTATCGTTCAATTTTCTGCAGCAGGTTTACTTGTTTGTTATGTAAATAATCAAAATCGCTTACTTCGTTATGCAGTGTGTGCAAGCGCGTGATGGCTTTTGATGGTCCATCTGACCTCATATTTCCTCCTATGGTGAGGCCGATTTCACGGCTATCATCCGGAATAACAACCACAAAGAGCGGGAAGCCGGAGGAATCGAACGCAGAGAGTGATTTACTTGCTTACCACTTGGGTTGCACTCCCAAGGGTGTGATATGAGTAAAGCCATTACGAATTTTGCAGATCTTCTACACCCAACAGTAAGAAATTTTTAGGATTTGATTAGCTCTTGAAAATCATGATCTTGTAAAATAGGATTGGAAGAAGATAACTTTTGTAATTAGCATTCTGTAGACATGGTTGAATATCTTCACAATTCAGGGATGGTTTCTTGCGCACTTGTGGATGTGCTTATCATTTCCGGAATATCTTCAACATCCAACAACTCTCTACTCTGTAATTGTGAGAAGAAATGCAGTTTGTGAACCTGAGATTCTTATTGAACTAATGCATGGCTTCTGACCCAAAGGATTGTGACGACTTCAGGGGTAAGGACAAGCATGTACAAATAACAGATAATGCAGTCAATGTGTTAAACATTTTGGATCATATATGTTCAAATACACAGATTCAATATTGTGTGAAGCTGGTTGAGACTTCCTTCCTATCATGCTTAAGTTCCAAACAAGAGCTGAAACAAGGAAGCAAATCTGGCTGATGCTCAATGGGACGCAAGCAGGAGGTCTCGCGTATCTGATGGAGATAAAAACGTAGTGCCTCCTATCAACACCTCTACACCCTCTGCCCCTTGTAGCCCCATTTGTGCTTCCTTTATATCCCGAATCTGTCCATTACCATCAACAAAATCAATACAAAATAATGAAACATTATCCCGCTCCACAAACTTTTTATTCAGACGAAAAGTACTTAATGCAATAATTTCGTTCTTGTACCCAAAGTGGTTCTTACACCTCTTTGAATCTCTGAAACAAGTAAAATTACATACGCAGTATGAAATAAGACTAAAGCAATAGAAACATACCTCGGAGCCACAAATTCCTCCAATAACAAACACGATTATCAACTTGTGATCTCCCAACTTTGGTTTCGCCTGCAACCATTAGCAGATGAGGAAATAAGTGCCCTTCATAATCTCAGTGTGGTCTCCGATTACAGTGCCAGAAATAATGGTAAGATTGGAGTGAAAAGTAAGCACCAACCTGGCCGAGACCAAATCTGCCGAGTCCACTCTTAAAAATACGACCAACGCTCGAGATATGGTGGTGAAGACCCGGGACATCCGATTTCGAGAATATCAACGAGAACATTTTCTGCAACAAGCCCATGGAAAACACCTGCTCTTCCGAGCTTCGTAACGCAACAGGAAGTCGAGCCCGGGCTCTCGAGATACAGTGAAGCCTCGACATGAGGTCTTGCAACCAGTCTCTGATCTCAAGCTTCAAGTGAGCTTCAAGGTAATCACCATCCTCGCTTTCGTCTTCCACTCCCTCCCACTCGCCCCAGTCATCCTCTTGCTTTTCCACGACCGGTTTAGCACTCTTGGAGCCCTCCCAGTGAGACTCCAGAGCCCTTTGCAAGCGACTCGGAAAAGCAAGCTTCGTAGGACCTTTCAAGATGGCTTCGAGAAGCGAGTCCGTGAGGACTCTCTCTTCTTCCCAGGAAAATGGGCCGTTGGAAAACCCCTTCGGACTCGATTCACCTGCTAATGCGTAGCCTACTATAGCTAATGTGATCACGTCTGTGAGATCGAGCATTGCATCATTTGAGATTTGTCGAACCATGTCGCTTAGTTGAAGGGCTATGCTTTGACTTCCATCATTCACACTTAGGCGTAATATCTTCTCTGCACTGCTTACTGCCTCCCATTTTGATCGCTTTTCTCCACTTCGTACCTCCTCCATTGCCCTTGCCACCTGATCATGTTGAAAGAGAGGTCTCAGATGGGAGTGACAATAAGCTGATGCTCAAATGAAATGATCGGTTAGAGTTATTACCTGGAGGAGGTCCAAGTGTCGGAGTGTCATGTCTGGCTTGGCTGCCATTGCGGTTTGTAGTGAAGTGAGCTCTGCAGCGGTCATAGCACCGAGACGAGCCTTCGCGGGTACAGGTTGCTTTTCGTGTCGTAAAGCTTCGTGAAACCATTTTCTTAACATGAGGGTAGCATCTTTTGTAGACTTGTCCAGCATTGAATCCAAGCTGAATAATCCAAGTTGATTCCATGGAGCTGCGAGTGAGCCACCCATCACCTGAGCCTTGTCCTCTCTGTCAAACCAACATATACATCAGAGATACCTTGCAGAACTCACTTGAAGCGTCAGGTATGGTCACAATGCATTTATTTTGTAACCTGAAGGACCGAAAGTTCAATTCTGAATCTAATGGTTAATCATATTCGCTTTCTGAACAAATTCCAACATTTCAGAATGGAAATCAGTTGATCTCTCTTTCCTATTCGTAACTTTCGTCACCTTAATGGGTACGAATATTCCTATATAGATATGAAGCAGCAACTTATAGCCATTCGGGCTTGAGGTTAGGCTACAATTTAGCCCTAGAGTTGAGGTTACAATTTGTATGCGCATTTCCATAGAAGAGGTCTTCTCATAAGTAGGCTAGCTTAATAGCATTCGGTACATCATACAATGACCAGGAAAGTGAACTTACTCCGAGGCATCATTTTGTACAGATAAAGATTCTCTTCGACTCTTGCAATCCCATCCTGTCATAAGCGGGAACATCGGAAACTCGGCGCTTCTATCTTCACCATTCTGCTTGCCCCCTGTCGGTACACGAAAGTCCATGGGTGGTCGAGCTACTGGTTGAGATCCGCCGCCATTCACCTGAGGACGTGAAGGAGGCAGCACTGTAGGCCTGTGTGGAAAAAACCACAAATTAAAGCATGCTTAAGTTGCATAGATCTCAGATGTATATGCTGTACCACCCGGACTTCAAACACATGCAGCCGATGCAACTGGAGTCACCCTTCAAAAGCTTGACTTCTATGTTATAGAAACCAGAAGAAAGCAACAGAGGTCAAATTCTTCGCAAATCATAAGTATATTGTATGATAAGCCTCGAGTTGTTTACCGAACTAAAAGAGGGAGTAATGACCTGCGAAGAAGAGAATAGACAACAAGGTCCATGAAGTTGTCGTTATGGCAAGCAGGTGTGATCAGATCCAACGATCGATCCACAAGTAATAGTGCCGCAGGCTTTCGTTGGGAGCCATGATCTAAGGAGATCGAGCTTGACAGGTCTGTCACCAGGTTCCCAACCAGGTGAGCGAGTGGACCCAATGAAAAGACGTCCACTTTCACATCTAGCTGCACAATATTACAGCTCACTTCAATACAAACACAAAGAACAATCAAAGTAAATAAATTACAAACGGGATCTGGCTACTCACCTGAGCAGTCAGTTGTTGTAAAAAGTGGCCAAGAAGTGCAGCTCCGGAGGGGATCCGATCATCGACATCGAAGGTCACACCTGTGTCAATGGCAGGCAAGGCTGGACCCAATGACGAATCCGTCTTCTTGTGATCCGAAAGTGGAGCCTCAGCCTCTGCTCCACCTGATGGTAACACGAACAGATTCGCCGTCAAAGCGCACATCAACAAGGGCGCATGCCTCACAATTATCTCATACTCATCACCACCCGATCCTCCTCCTTGCAAATCTTGTTGCAGTAAGCTCCTGTACTCGCCGAATGCATTGTGCCCCAGTGGAGTCTCGAAACATGCCGAATGCCCTTCCTGCCATGCCAATAATCAGCTCAGACTGCTCATTTATCTGACAAACCACTAAGATGATGTGCATGAGCCGAAAAGAGTGCATTATCTCTGTAAACTGGAGGTATAAAACTGTACACTTTTTGACACAAGGGTGACACCGATAACGAATCATCAACAGATATCATTTGATAGAACACTGAAACGCTTCGTACGAGCTTAAAAAGTGCATGGAAACTGTGAACTCTGCACACTTTGGCATGATCACGAATCATCAATGATGGGATAGATAATGATAGAACAACGATTCGTAGGAATACCTGTGAGATGGAGGTGTAAATTGTGCACTTTTTGACACTAGGGTGACATCGAAGACATCGTAAGATGTAACGGTGGGCATCGCTGAGTAGCCGAGCAGTGAGAATCACGACTTTCTGTAGCTTCCCTCCTTGCCAAGCTACTGCCTGAAATTTAAAATAAAAATCATGCTCATAGTATCAGGGATCAGATGATAAGAAAGCAAGCAAAAGGGCGGAATTGGGAGAGAAAAGAGATCGTACCGCGTCAAGGGGAGAAGCATTTTCTAAGCTGCAGATTGATCGGACGCCCAATTGTAGCACAAAAGCGAGGCCACCGAGGTAATGTAGAGCCTCCCCTGCTCCTTCGTCGACGTAAAGCAGACCTCCTTCCACTTCGTCCGCCACCTGAAATCAGACGATTCAGACATCAGCGATTCGCGAACCCTAAAAAGTAGTGTTATACCCCCAGGAAGGGATTTTGGCTTACCTGGGCGAGGGTTCGCTGACACTCGCGCACCAGATCCACGCCCATGTCGAAGCTTTTCAGTTCAAGTAATCCTCATCGGCGATCACACGATCACGGAGAAGATGAGCAACAATCACGGAGATGAGCACGGCAATGAATTGTCCTGGTTGTGGTATTCAAATTTCCCAGATATCTTTTCTGAAGAAAAATGTGATGAGTCGTAATCGAGGCGATTTCGAACGGTACGTGTTCTACTCTAGAAATCCTCGACATGCAAGTCCAGCGATTCGAGCGTCCCAGCTCAATTGACGAGGCCAGAGAATTGCACAACCACGGGAACAGCCTATTCCCGTCAAGTCGCGGTTGAAGGTACCGTGGTGACGAGTAGCTACTGTAATGGGCTAGGCAACCGACTCGGTAAGGTAACAGTGTTGAAAACAGAGCATAATCAGAAACCCAACAATCCATGGACCCAACTAACTTAAGACTAATGGAATATACCCGCTTAATGTAATGGACTATACAAGTTTGTAGTTTTTTGTACCTAGTTGGTGATGATCATTAAATGGATGGAGGTTCATACTTTTGGCCATTTTTTTTGCATCATGCTCTCAACCACTAATTTTTTGTGAGAAAGAAAACTTTCTCCTTCTCAAATTTTGAAAGGATGTAGAGGGTTCAATGAGCTTCATGGGAACTTAGAATTCACACAAAGATGATTTTGTCATTCAGAAACTATGCCTTTTTTAACTTTTAGAGTGACAAGTAGGGTGACTCATTTTTTCATTCATTTACACTTCTTTTGTGATATCGTGTTTATCTCATTCCTACTCATACCATTAGCTAATCCAAGTTAGGATCTCCATAGATCTTACAAGGGTATACTTTGAAGTTTGAAATGACCTTATCCCTACAAGCTAGAAAAATTTAATCCTACTAGTATTTAATGAACATTCGCTCCAAATAATGAATGATTCAAATTTTGTTGTGTTCATAAGAATTTAAATTTGAACCTAATATCCTTTAGTTGAACCAACAAAATTATTCACACAATGAGATTTATGAGGCATAAAGTAGCAAGTGGTTAGTTTTCACAATTTTGGCAAATTTACAACAAGAGATTTTAGAGATTGATAAAAGTTTATTGGTTGAAGCAGTTGGTAAGCTTTCTAAATAACAAACTATTTATCCTATCTTGATTAGTCTGCCACAAAGTTATGTTTGTTGTTCCAAGTTGTTGGTAAACTGTCTTAGTAAGAAAATGTGTATCCTATGCCAATCTACCACGTAGTGATTTTTATTGGTGGACGTAGTTGGTAAGCTTTCTAAACAACAATTTTTTATCCAGTCCCAATATTTTTGCCGAGTAGTGATTTTCACTAGTCGAAGTAGTTGGTAAGGTTTTTGAATAGGAAACTGTTTACACTATGACAATTTGTCTGCCACAAAGTTATATTTGTTGTTCCAAGGTGTTGGTACGCTATCTAAGTAAGAAAATGTGTATCCTATGTCAATCTGCCACGTAGTGATTTTTATTGGTCGAAGCAGTTGATAAGCTCTCTAAATAACAAATTGTTTATTCAATCCCGATCTATCTCCCACGAACTTATATTTGTTCTTTCAAGTTATTGGTAAGCTATCTAAGTAAGGAATGTGTATCCTATGCATATCTGCCACGTAGTGATTTTTATTGGTCAAAGCAGTTGGTAAGCTTTTGAAATAACAAAGAGTATATCTAATCTCAATGTGTCTCCCACGTAGTGAATTTTATTGGTGAAAGCAGTTGGTAAGCTTTATCATTACCAAACTATGTATCATTTTGAGATTTGTCTGCGACAAAGTTATGTTTGTTGTTCCAAGTTGTTAGTAAGCTATCTAAATAAGCAGATGTGTATCCTATGCCAATATATTAGCTAAGGAGTTATTTTTATTCATCCAAGCGGTTGATAAGCTTTTATTTACTAAGATGTATATCATATTTGAATTTGTCAGCCACAAAGTTATTTTGATTGGTCCAAGCAGATGGTAAGCTTTCTTATTTCGAAACTGTGTATCCTATTCAAATTTGTTGGTCACCAAGTAGTTTTTGTTGGTCCAAACAGTTGATAAGCTTTTTTAAAAAATAAAGCATGGTCCAATATACTATCCCGTCATATTATTAGTCCCTTCATATTATTCACAAGTCGATATTTTACCTATTTGAATGCTTTAAATGTATGTGATCTTATATATGAATCCATGTCAATAGGCAACAATTATAATGCATCATACATCAAGTATTCAACTTACCAAAACTATGCCAAGCATTACAGGAATATGCATCCACTTTATATCTCAATGAGTATAGTATGTCTGTATTGGTCATTTCACAGTGTTAGTGTGCTAGTGAGACAATTTGGCTATTGCTTGTAGTGGGATATATTGACTTGGTTGTTGGATTGACAGTGAGTGTTGATTGGAGGTAGAGAGAGTTTGGCGTCTTGGTAAGACAATGGTATTGCTTGTTTTATGGAGGATATATTCGCTTGCTTGTTTGATAACTTTGATTGACACTAAGTGCTAATTGCAGGTGTAGAGAGTTGTATCCAGTGGGTATAGTCTTTGTATAGCATCTTGATTTATTTGCAACTTAGTACTAAATAGAGGTGAAGGGAGTAGAGGGCATAAGGTATCATCTTCTTTAATGTTATTTTAACTATCATACATGTTATCAATATAACTGTGAGATAGTGCCCATTGACAAGGATATTCTTGTGGACCTACTAAATTGACATTGGGTACTCAATGATTGAGATGGGCCATTGATTTAATACCAATATTCTTTTGCAGAACTTGATAGTCATGGCCTAACTTCTAGTAGTACTGTAACTTATTTTTAATGGACAATAACCAATATGGAGTGAGGCATTTGCCAATTACCAAAAACAATATGAATTCATGAATAACATGAAAAGTGGTGACTGAGTGTATAACATTGTTTCAACCATCTATTGCTTGCATGGCCTCTAACGTGCTTTGAAATGTTCAGCGACTGAACATGTTTTTGTCATGTCACAATCTTGTCAAGGCCTTCCTAATGGTAAAGGGTTAAAAATGGTCGGTATAACCTTTGTTGTACGAGGGACCGGAATGATTCTAATGTTGAGTAGATGGTTGTAATATTTACTTACATAAGTGTGTAGAGGGGTAGGTATGGATAGAGCATCTTTAGAGAGAGTTTATGCTTGTGTTCAAGAATAAATACTTCTAATCTTATTTAGTTGAGATCTATTGATTAGAGTCACTAGCAGTGAATATAGTATTTGTGTAATGTTGATTTGATAGTGTTGGCATGTTGGAGAGATAGTTCTATTGCTTACATTGAGGGGAACATACGGGTGAGGTTGTTTGATTGACAGTGAGTGCTAATTAAAGAAGAGGTACAAAGAGTAAAAGACATGGATATATTGTTGCTTGTATAGAGTAGAATATGGTAGCCAAGCTTTTGGTTAGCATTAGGTGTTAATTAGAGGGAGAAAGAGTCTGTGATACTTGTGGAACTATTCTACTAGTTGCTTTCATGGGGATATACTTGTGACGCTATTGAATTGAACACTTTGATAAACAAATGAAGTGGGCTATTGGGATAGTACCAGTGTTCTTTTGCAAAAGTTCATAGTCATGGCCTTACAATGATATTATATGTTCAATAGACTAATAAGAACATGACATCAAGGCATTTGTGAAATAGCCAAAGTAACGTTATTATTCATAAAACCTTATCTTCTTATCAACTAGGGTAGCACAAAATAGATATAGTACTTATATAATGAACCTCAATTCCGTTAAAATGGCACTATTCCATGTGCCATTTTAGCAGAGCTAAAGTGCTATATTGTGCAAACGTGCCATTTTACAAGCATATTTTTGAAGTGAAGTTCAGAGGTATTTATGCCTACAAAGTGGCACGTTTATTAATATCATACATGTACTCCGGAGTATCACCAAAATTTCCATAATATCACACATTTTTTTATGGTTTTTGACCTTTGGACAGAGTAAAGGCAATATTTCTAAACGACCGTTCAGAAACATTGTTCTTTTTGAACATTCTGAAATATTTACCCTATCATGCATATGAGAGTTCGAAATTCGACAAAAACCAACATCATTTTTTTCATTTTAAGCACCCAAAAAACGCCATTTTAGCAGAATAACGCCATTTTAACGGAATTGAGGTTAATGGTTCTTTTAAAGTTTTTGCATGTTAACGAGGTAGTGTTGTTGTTTATTTTGAGTGGAATATGGTCGTTAGGCTTTTTGATTGAAAGTTAGTGTTAATAAGAGGTGGAGAGAGTGGAGGAGAATCTAGCAACTATATTATGGTATTTTTTATAAATATACATGTTGTCAAGGTACGAGTGGAATAGTGCCACTAGTTGTGATAAAAGGAATATGCGTGTGAGTGTGACCCTACTGAATTGACAGTGGATACTTGGATAATCAATTGATGTATGCCACTGGGATAATAGTCATAATACTAGCTCCCTTTTGTCAATGTTCATAATCATGGCCCTACCTTGACACTATGTATTCAACATACACTTACTCATATGACATCAACACATTGTGAATTAGCTACATCTAAAGTCAGCGTAAAATTAGTAGAAGCTTATTTTTCTGAACTTTTAGGGTCTTGAAATATAAATTATGACAATACATATACTCTCTGATCGGAGAGAACGAGGTTAACATGTAGGAAGGAGTTTTTTTCATTTATCAAAATAAGAACTTATATTCAAATGATAACATCAACTAATACTTTAATGATACCACGATTATGTGTAATGAAGGCAAAACAAACATGTTGAGCTTATATATGAATTAAAATATTTTTGATAGTTCTGCATCCTTTCAAGAATATTTGCTAAGATATTATATCTATCTTATCAACTTCAAACCAATATTAGTCATGGCTAGATTATGAAAATTCTATCATCATAATTTACTTGGGTCACGTAAACAATACAAGAAATGCATTTTTATAACTCGAACCATTTATGGCACTTTATAAGCATGCCAAATTGATACCAAGTCCCTCTATCCAAATGATTATAACTTTTTCAATTATCATCCAAATATAGGATACAATGTACCTTTGGAATCATATGACAACAATGCTTGAGCAAATTGACATATGCTCATTTGGAAAATAATCATAATTTCTTTGGCAATTGATGTCGAATTAGAAGCATTGGACAGATAGAAAAAACTTTCTTTCATAGACTTAAAATAATAAAGTTCATAAAACCTTTAAAATATGTTGAATGATACACAATTTCAACTTCTGAAATTAATACTCATGCATAAGCATAAAAGTAGAAAAACTCAAATATTGTTGAAGAAATGCAAATACTCTCCTGGAAAAAAATACTTGAAAATAATACTTGCACGCAATAATAGATTACCTTCATCAAAGCTTTGCTAAATATCAATGTAAATGGCTTTCTCTCATTTGATTCAACTAAGAATCTAGGAATGTTGTACAACACAATTCTTGTCGTTGTGAGACGTTGAAGCCACACCTCTTTGTATTCAACAAAAAGATCTGCAACAAAACATAAGCTCCTACATTTTGGCACTTAACTTTCCTTGAGGTCTTCAAATTCAATTTTGGCACCAAACTCTTTAGATAAATACTCAACACACTTCTTGATGTATCATGTCTATTCTAGAATCTTGTGTACATCATTCATTTGAGAAATCAATAAAGTTAACAAATAAGTTTTCTGATTTTTACTTCATTGACAATTGCTCAATCTTCCATACTCCTTCTCTTTCAACAATTTCCATTGCACAATAAACATAATAATATTAACCAAATTTTTTTGCTCTTCAGAATACGGACATCAAGTTTCAAGTGAAGCAAGAAGACATAAATTAGAGCATTGTTCTTATCTCTAAAGAGTGAACGTTAAATTTGTATAAAAAGTAGAGTTAAAGATTAAGGCACTCGAGGGCAAAGGTCGCCACGTCATGTATAAGGCTCATTCACTATACTTGTGAATCCAAAAGTATCATATCTTCCTAAAAAAAGAGAATCCCCAATTTATTTAGAGGCCGACGTGAATAGGGTGTTCGTTCCACCTATCCTTAGATGTATGCTCTCAGGTCATAACACCAATGACGAGACTACTATCCCCTCTCAGAGTGAACATTATGCTAGTTCCTACCTAACCAGTGGTATCTTCGCAAAGAGCTTCGAGGTACTCATACAACGAGGTTCAAGAACCCCACACCATAGTTGAGTGGACTATGCTGGTGTGTATATCTTCCTGCCGCTATCAAATAACTCCAAGTTCCCACATGGTTTTGACAAGACAAGAGGACCTCTTTGTCATCTACATCAAATTTCTCAAAAAAATTCCACCCTCTACGTAAATTTAAAGCTCTTGAAATGATTGAAATTTGGTGTCTAACCGCTAAATACTTAATCCCGCTAAAACATTGTTATTTTTGTTTCTTGAATTACATTAGAAAAAGTCAACATGTATGTACAAATGAATCAAGTTTGAAAGTTTAAGCTATTTTCCAGTTCAAAATCTGAAAAAATACCTAAGTATCACATGGGTATCACATGAGTATTGCCGATGTACAACCTAGATAACTAATGATAATACTCATATTATGAGTATAAGAATGATGTCGAAAACCTCCTTGAACACTTACCCTAGGCACATGAGGCAAATAGGCAGGCAATTTGCTTGACTTGATGGGCATGGCGGCCCTCCACCATGCAATCACATGGGGGCATGTGGTAAGCAGAAAATCCACTGTTGAGTGAAAGGGGATAAGCAATTTGAGTGCCCAAGGAATTTTCTCGGAAGCTCCCCTCTCTCTTTCCACATCCCACGGATGCACTCACTCCTTCGAAGGAAATGATCTGGATTCATGCTTGTGAGCAAAAGTGGGCGATGTGCCAGGGAATGTTGTTTTACCTGTTTAGTCTCCCAGATGATCGGTTACATGAGGTGGGGAGTGGTACAGTAAAACAGACAACAATCACACAACAAGGTTGGTCTCCTCCATTTGCCTCCGTACGAGCAAACCCCCCAATGATATATGTCTTCACACGGCTTCGTTTGCCTCATGTGCGCACCCTAACTTTTTTGGAAACCTTTATTAAACTCTCACCTACTACAGTCTTGTACGAAAATGGAGATAAGGTAGAGTGTCCTATAAGCACCAACTTAAGAGATATGACCTATTTTTAGCACTAGCAAATTCAAAATAAAATTATAGACACATTCAAAATAGGTTTTCGGGAGGGTTGCAAAAATTTGCAACATGTAATTCGCATTTGTGAAATTTATACAAAATTCCAAAGTACTAAGTAAGATTTGACCCAAATGCGTTATATACAAATGAGGTACATCTGTATTTTCACAATCTACAAATGAGGTACAGATCACTTTTGGGTACAGAGCGCTTTTAGGACTGCCTAGTGCCTACCATAGAAGATACCTCCCCTAGTTGAATATGGCAAAATAATACGAATCCTGACATCTATCCTAACCCGAAGCTGACGTGGAGATAACACTGTCGTGGAATCTTGGACCGACCGCCTGCATGATCTCATGCTATTTACAGCTGAGAACCGTCATGTACCCGTCGGCAGAGCAAGCAGGATCCGGGTATGTGGGAGCATGATTCTCGTATTGATGCCAGATCACCAGGGTTTCCCGAATGGCCATCAAGCGCTTGGCAATAGACCTGGCGCATCAGCTTCGGCTCAAATCGGCTACCGCTGCTGTTGCTGCTGCAATTCCTCCTGCACACCGTATTTGCCGTCGATCACCAATTGGTACGCCACTGCCTCTCAAATCGGACCTTTCACGTCGCTGACTCCAATTCAGGCTTGCCACAAGGTACCGAATTCATCCATTCCTCCTTCCTTTTCTTACTTGCAGCTGCTGGATCCAAAATTCTGAATCGTCCAATTCTGATTCCTCAAAATTTCATCAAAAAAGAGTGAATCATGCAAATTCTGTTTGAACTTAGGGTTACTGAGAGGTTTTGGATCGGGAAAAGCTTTCACTGAATAGCGAGGTGAGAATTTTGGAAAGGAATTGTCTGTGTCGGAATTGCTGATTGCGATTGGCCAATTTGGTAAAGTGTGATTGTTGGAAAGTCCTGGAAGTTTGAGTGATTACCGGTTGAGGAATTTTATCCTATTTGTTGTTTTGATTCTGCGTTAGGTCATAACAGCGTCGTTGACTTCTATTGAAAATTGGATGTAGTAGTCATTTTGAATCGATTAGAATCGTTGTGTTAAAAGAGCTATTTATTCAGTTTGGTTCGATTAGCTCATTCGTTTCTTTAGCATTGGATCAATGGACTTGACATTGCGCTTGTTTATTGATTGAGAATTTTACATACTTTGTGTAGTTGCAGATGTGGTATTGTATTAGTGACTCTTATTAGGGTAGTAACCTTGTCTTTTGTTGACTGTATTTCTTCGAGTTTCCTTGCTTTGGTGGAGATGGTTTAGGAACAAAAGTATGATTCATGTGAGTTTGGATTGACATTCTTTCTGAATGATTTCGACCTTGGATTTCGCTTCGATCTGAGGTAGGTTCATGCCAACAACATGAGCCGTTATGTGTCCTGCTAGGACTAAAATCGTGACTTATCCTTAAGTGCCCCTGCGCAGACTTGTAATGTTTTTGTAGAAAGGAGCTCGAGACGTTCCCCTTCACGTCTGGTCGTATGGAGAACGATAATGGACCAAATTTATGGGAAACTCTACCGGAAGAGTGCAAGTCAATGATTTTGTCGCGGTTATCCAACAAAGAAGCTGCTCGGATTGCAAGAGTGAGTTTTGTATCTGTACTGTATCGAACTCTGTACTTTGACTGGCGCGGATAGTGCAGCTCTATTAGATCAACTTTCTACATTTGTGTTCCAGTTTGATGAGAACTACTCTTCCTCAATAATTTACTTCCAGAAGTATTGGAAGCTAGTTTCTCTTCCATTGGGACCAATTCATACGCTGAAAGAAATACAATACACTGATGGCTATCGAATTATGTTAAGCTCTCATAGAGGTCCTGTGAGTTTGTTACGAATTAGCATTGTCTTTTGTGCAATTCTACCTGACATCACTTAGAACATCCTGTTATTGGTACAGAGTTAATTTTTCAATTATTCTGCTTGTTCAGCTTAGCCAAGCAGTGGAGATTCTTTTATCTGTGAATATGTATATTGTAAACATTAGTTTCATCTGCACCTTGCTTTCGTGTTATGTTTCGTTAATGACAGCAGTGCGCTTGAGTCAGCTTGATAGTCAGAAATCGGAGTTTTAGGTTTTTAGGAATGGTCGTCTTGTATTTAAACCATCTGGTGTCCTGCTTGCACTTACGAAGCGTTGGCTCTGTGCCAGTGAGGGTCTTGCGCTTACCTTGTAACTGGCATATGCTCTTTTACTCTGGAATGGGTATAGAGTTAACCCCACCAGTAACAGAAAGTTCAGTGCTTGCACTTTCCAAGAATGAACTTAGTCGAGTTTATTTGGCTTCAACGTCGCCGTACATGAGTTTCCACTTGATCAATGAGATCTACTCTATGGAACAATATGGGCTGGAGAATTGTCAATGGCCTTGACAGCCCCCTAGTGGATGTTGATGGTGGCACCGTAGGTAATCTGAAGATTTTCTTGAACTAGTTTTTGTAACTTCTTCTTTGAGCACACCAGTGGTTTGCTTTGACTCTTGCCATTGTCCTCCGTTTATTGCCTTAGATGTATGGTAAACTCGCCATAAGAGTCGAATGCACAGGATTTAGTTAAGTTCAACCAGAAGGTTACCTGTACTTGTGCAGTAAACTTAGTGCATTTTATAATGTGGCAAGTATGGTTGCTGTAATAAGAAGATGGAGACAGTCTGCAGCTGATATCTGCCGGTGAATCTGGATTTTTCTGATTAAGAGAAGACTAAAGAGAAGATACATAAGGTCTTTCATTTTCTTAGACTATAATAGAGAGTTTGTGGGCAATAGCCTTAAAGATAATTCAGTGATCAAGAATCAGCATCTTAGGTCGTCCTCCGTTGTCTGTACGTTTTTTGTTTTTTGTGTTGTTGAGATTTTGGAATTATAGCCTAACTTTACGAAGGGAGCATAGTCATTTTTTTTTGCGACTGGAAGTGCTGGTTGTAAACATATGTTTGTTCGAGTTGCAAAGACACAAGCTCATCATGCGTGCATCATTTTTGTTTTTTTTGAGAAGACAGCATTTGTTGTTTCATAAGTTGTTTTTAACATGATTTGTCTCTACTTGGAGTCAATTCATTTGTATGCCATAATGTGATTGCAACTCCAAGTAAATACAAATTGAGAACATGTTGGGAATAGAGTAGATAGGTCTCTGAAAATTGTGATATTTGTGCTTGTGTCTGAACCTGCGTTGAACTCGATTGCTCGTTTCTTGTATTTCCAGGTATCAAAGGAATTTGATGGGGTGGTGAAGCAGATTAGAGATTCAGTTCAACTGCTTGTGCTGCCCCCGGATTTGTCACCTGCAGCTTTACAAGGCTTTGTACGTGCCTCGTTTCTTAGCCGTGGTTGTGTATTGAGAACTTTCACGTGCCTTTCGTGTCAGAGACTTAGAGCTTCTACTTGAAGCATGAACTTGTGCTGCAAGTGCATGGTTTGTCAGGCAGATTAATGTAGTTATGCTGTTGCTATTCAAGACAGTGCATACCATGTCCATGAAGATCGGATCGGAGCAGATGCGTATCTCTACTTGAACCTTGTTTTCTCATCCGAACAAGCATCGTCTAAAAGATGAGTTCTGTTTGTCATGTGTGTTTTATAGGTGGCCTCGCATAGGAATCTGCAATCCTTAAGTTTCAAGCGCTGCGGTAAGTTTTTTTCCGTACGCCCATAATAAGACCTTGCTCAACTCATCTTCATGTTGAACGACATGTTTGGATATCTTTGATTTTCTATTGCATGATGATGGAGGAAATTTGCTTCTTTCCTTTTTTCAATTTCACGCCATTGGAAACCTTTATAAGTTGAGCAATCATATGCATTCCGTTAGAAACTAATATGACATGCAATGTGGGAGCTAGACTTATTCTTTTCTAGCATTGTCATTACGAGTTTTCTTGTATCTTTATTCTGACATGCTGGGGTTTAGACAGATTTGACTCAATATTCGGCCTGTTTGTGCTGTATGCAGGTGCTAAAGTGCAAAGATTTTTGCCAATTTTAGAAGCTGCAGCAGGTGGCAAGCTAGATAGCAAGTGGTACCTTCGGCGGTCATTGGAATCTGTAGACTTCAGGAGCTGTGGGTTCTTGACTGACGTTGATGTGAACGCACTTTGTATTCTACATTCGAGGGTAGAGTACCTACCTGTTGCTACTGCTTGAGCTATTCTCTACATTTGACAAAGTTGATATACGTACTTTGTGTCTCATCTTTCTCTCTTGGATCCGAGAATCTTGGTCATAATCAGGCATTTTACTGAACTGCTCTCTTGTACTTGCAGCTGGAGGATGTCAACCTTGCAAATTGTTGCGGCATTTCTGATGTGGCCCTTACTGTTCTCTCTCGTTATCAACAGTCGAGACCTGTTTTCGGTGATTGTTCTCCTGGGACATCTGAGAAGCTGTCGGAAGAAACATATGAATCTTCTATGCCTGTAATTCAGGATTCTAAGACTATCAGAGAAGATCCTGATAACTTTTGGCCTGAACTTAGTCCGCCTATTAAGACTAAAGAGTTCGAAAACATCGTGCCTGGAGACGCTGCTTGGGGACATTCTGTTTCTCATTCCCCTCCTGAGACATCTCACAAAGCGTCTGTAGAAGTAACTGAAAAGTCAAGTAGTACGAAGCCAACGGCACATACGAGGAGCTATGCTCAGGCTGCCTTGAAAGCAGTTGATAGTCCTCCTCTCATGGTTCTCAGAAGCAATGTAGATGTATCTTCTCCTATAGCTTTAAGTTCTGATTCTAGGAACCCCGGGGAGGGGGTGAACCTTCCTCACATAGACTGGACTAGTGTACAGGTTCCTTCAAAGGTAGTGGACCATTCACCTAGTTCTAGCAGCAATGATAATCGCCTGAAATACTTTCGTTCACCTACACCAGGTGAAGGTCTAGTTCCGAAGCAAGGGAAACTCGACTTTACTCGCAAGAAAAAGGGGAAAAAGGGTCATATAGTAGACCTTAGAAATAATCCCCGCACAGCTCTTCCAGAGCGCATGGACTCCCTACAATTAGATTCTTCCATCAAACGAGATGTCCTCCTGAGAGATGATCTGAGGCTACCTTCATCAAGGAGATTGGATAAGGTGGTTATGGATGATGATGGAAAAGGAACGAGTTACTACAGCCTCGATTTTGAATCTTCAGGTGATTCTCTCCTCACATTTCGTCAGATTGCCTTCATAACTGTGGGTTTTTTGTAGAGGTATGCTGTTCAGTCATCTCTGCTTTCCTTTGATCGGATTCAGAGCTTTTGCATGCTGGATCTACTCTCGGAGTTTAGTTGCATCTATCAGTTTCTCTTGGGTCAACAAGAGTCTTTCTGTGCCAGTCTTCTCTAATGCCAACTAACACAAGGTTAATTTGCGAAGTACTTCTGAACAGGAGTCCGCTCTTCCAGTATGACTTTGCTCTTGTGCGTTGTCCTAAAACTTCAGAACGTGTGATTTTACAGGGGATAGGAGGCTTGCCACACGCAGGAGCCTTCACATCCCGGATTCACGTGCAAGCACATCAGAAGCGGAATACAACAAACTAGTGCAGGATTTTAAAGCCTCAAAAGTTGTTCGTGTGGGAGGTGCTAAGCACTTGACTGACCAGCGGTTAGAGTTGCCAAGTCATAAGTCCGCCAAGGATCGTGTGGAAGCTTTTCAATCTACACATTCTGATGTAGGTCTTTTCATGCTTTCCAGGTATACTTTTCACCTTTTACTTGACAGATGATGTGATACGAGTTACATTTTCTAGGTGGTTTAGCAATAGATATTATTTAGCTAGCTCTCTGGACCAGGATCGTTTTAGTTCTCAATTCATTGCTACTTTTTCAACTGTTAATTCGATGCCTTCTGGGGTATAGATCTGACCGTTAGCCTGCCCCTTAGCTTTGTCATTCTGCTTATTATTTGCAATTTCTTTTCAGAGAGAATTCAGATAGAAGATCGATCTGCTCAGACGATGAAAACTCTCTTCAATCCAATTCACTTGAAACGTTTAAGCGAAATGGTAAGAAAGGATCTGAGCGCTCTCAAGAGTCGCCACCATTACCAGCAGCCTTAGAAGGTTTGCAGGTTGGCACCACGATGAAACACGGCAAGCATAAAGATATTGCCCCTGAATTACTGGATTATCAATTGGATACGCCTATATTTTTTGGTCAAGGGTATGATTACTCCTTCTTATGAAATATGAATACACTCTGCATATTCTTCGTAAATAATCTCAAATTCATTTGTATTATGATATCATGTCTTCCAACATGTATTCTGATAAACAAACTTTCGAATTTGTGAGTGGCAGTGATGAGGAGCATTGGAAAGCAAGGGGTTTGAGGTCAGTGTCAGTTGCTGGGTGCAGTGATGTCACTGATAAAGGGGTTCAGGTTTGTTAAGCTCTTCCTTCCTTTCGTTCCTGATGTACGTGTAAGATATGCTTTTCATTTGAACGCACTCAATTCTGTATGTTACATTGCTGTCTTTTCAGTCCAGGATTGTTGTACTGCAGGCACTACTGAGAGGTCCGTCTAAAGAATCTTTGATCTCTTTAGACATTTCTAGGTGTCCGGGAGTGACTAGTGCAGGATTGCGCCTTCCTCCAGTGTCTGCATTGGAGAATCTTACAGCAGCTCAGTTGCCTAACATTCCTCGCTTATTTATGCAACTCTCGGTCGAGGGTTCTCTTCGGCACCTTAGTCTTGCAGCGTGTCTAAAGGTCAGTTTCTCTTCCTGCAAGTAATCATGGTACTGGAACTATAGCAACATCATACATCAATATTCTCACCGTTGATGTGCCTAAAATACGTGAATTATCAGACATACAGATAGTCTATCAACTGCAAGTTTATTATCAAATATACAGATAGTCTATCAACTTCAAGTTGATTAGCTCGATCAATGAGATCTCACGGTAATGCGCATTTGTGCTTTTTATCTGCACTTCCTCGCAGGTTGGAGCAAGGAATACCTCTCTAGGAACTGCTTAGATCAAGTCTGAGTATTTTACTCTCTTTAATGCACCTAATACGTTAATTGCTTGTTTGTAGCTCGATGATTTACACTTGGTGGCTCCACATCTGCAAACACTGAATGTCTCGAACTGCAAGAAGCTCATTCGTCTTCAGCTGAAGTGTCCAGAGCTGCTTTCTTGCAATCTCTCTCTTTGCGGTAACATTCTTGCACTTGTCATCTCTAAAGTTATTTCCTAACCCGGAAAGACGTACACAAGATTAAGCATACAACACTTGCGATGTCTTCAATCTTATGGTGACGTTGATGCTTAAGTGATCTTTGATCTGCAGAGTCATTGGAAGGCATCGCAAGGTTCACATGTGGTTCCCTTCAAAATGTGAATTTATATGGATGTCGGTTACTAAGACCAGCTGGGTTCGCTAGCATTCTAGAGACAGCGGTCTCATTACGAGAGCTTCGATGTGGAGGTTGCGACAGACTTGAACGGTTAGAGATACCTCAATCGACTTTAGTGCGTCTTGAAGCTCAGGGCTGCTCTTCTCTCAGAAGGTACGTAGTGCAACAAGCATATACAGTTTACTGCGCATCGTGGTTGAGGATAATGTTAATGTGGTTGTGTTTCCTCCCTACAGGTTGAACGTGCAATCCCGTTTACTGAAAGCGGTGGATGCTTGTGGCTGCAAGAATCTTACAGAAGTATTTTTGTATTCACCAAACCTGCGTCGCATGCTGTTCTCCAACTGTGCACTTTTGCAAACACTGGTGCGCTTGTTTCCTTAACAGCTTCTAAATTCGATTTTGCATGGATGAATCATTTCAACGCATTATTAACCCTTCAACGTCCAAGCAGTGCAAAAACAACCATATTCTGGCTTCCTGAACGTTAAAGAGATTAAGTTCAGCATGTGGTTGTAGTGTTTCTGTTACCATAGAAGTGGGGTGCGTAGTACTGATGTGTGGAGATGTTGTTTCAGGTCATTCCGTTGGATGCCATGAAGCAATCGGTAGATTTGGCAGTCAAGAATCGAGATCAGGATTCTAGTGCTTCTCAGGAGGGCCTCGAAATCTCTATTAGTGGATGCAATGTATCGGAGAATGTCCAGAAGAATTTAGCACGGCTTAGCAAACAGTGGAAGACGACCTTCGCAAACTAGGTTATCCTTGATAAGAGGGGCTCTGTACCATTAAGTATTATATTGAACAGTTTTGTCCCTTTTTATTTTTCAGTCTTGTAATTGCCTATGATATGTCTGTGTGGAAACCTCAAGCAGGTCTTACACTTCAATGAGGCAGTTAACTGTGTATATTTCTCTTTTAAGTTGCCAAAAACAACACTTGAGCTTTTACGCTGGTTATTCTGATACACCTAGTTCAAGTATTTTGTATTGGTACGTGAGTGAGAATTTTAATGCACCTCTCATTTTGACATTGTAAGAATGAGTTTAAAGGTATCGTATACACTGCTATAGGCTATTTTATTATATCTTTCAACATTCATATCTTTCACATCCATATCTTTCACATCCATCATATAAGGCAGGCCGGTTGGATCGGGTCGGTTGGATGCGGGTTCTTTGTAGAGTTGTGGAAAACGATTGGATCGCAAAACGGGTGGATGGATCCTGAGATATTGAATTTTCAAGTAATTTTGGCCCCCAAATCACCGAAACTACAAAAATGTCCTAGTTTTAGATCTAGTGGAATAAACAAGTGGGACATGATAAAATTATTTAAGTGAGTGTGGCAAGGCCGCAAGGAAGACCATTTGATAACCTTTTAACATAGTTGCAATCTGCCTCTCTCTCCGAACATTGTTTGGAAAAAGTTTTGAAATGTTCTAAATATGTTTTGAAACATTCTAACACTCTATGTCATGAATTGTTGAGAAAGTGAAGAGAATATGAATTGGTGCACATCATGAAAAGTACAAATCTTGAAGAATACATGTACATACTTGGTCAATATCCGCGTAAATGGCTTAGAACAAACACTTAGAAGGTTATTCTTTGAGATGAAGGTGAACATCCTATTGTTTCCAAATAATTATTTCTAGATTAACGCCAAAGGGTGGTTTTAGCACAAATCAAAATTCTAACACTAATACTTTTTTCTTCGAAACAATTTTGATAAAAGTTAAATATCTCATTTTAGTATTCAACCTTACATATCTAAACTCAAATATTGACTTCCAAACTTTTGGGAAGAATTCTCACAAACATTCAACGGTTGATGGAAATTAATATAAAGTTTGAAATTATTGTATATTGGTACTAAAACTTTGAATTTTTGAGGGTGTACTACTTGGACCATCAATGAAAGCACAAGGTCAATAGCCTTTTATTGACATATCATATGTGACGAGAAGTGACAATACAACCAATGGTGACTATTTAAAGTAATCTATTTGAAATATCAAACAATGAAGAACTCCAAAGCTACTCAAGGCCGGTGTGAGTAAAGTGTTCATTTGACTACAAAAAATGTTACAAACTTATATGGATCAAATATTTAAGACTAAAATTGGTTTTCATGTGTGTAAATTACAACATAGCACTTTGTATACAATTCAATATATTTACTCTTTTTAGTATACTTGGTGTAATTTGTGTTGTATTCATAATTATCTCAAGAGTTATACAACTCTATGTCAACTCCATAATCTTGACTGTTCATATTCATGAAAGGTGTGTGCAAATCTTATACTGGGTACCTCATTGAAGGTTAGTTTGTGATGGATGTCATGAAACTTAAACTAGAGAATCTAATTCAATCTGGGTCTCCTCATAGTTAAGGGGTCAACAAATGTGTTAAAGATTGTAGGGTTGAGATTTGAAACAATCCATCATATAAGAAGCAATCCTTGAAATTCTTTTGTTTGAAAGGTTGGCCTTGCATGAGAAAACAACTCTTGGAAAAAAAAATCTAGACCCTTTCGCAAAAGTATCATATAGACCATTGTACCATCTTAAATATCATTTTGATTTCACAATAATGACTTCCAGAAACACAAAAACAAAAATATCCAAAATGAGGCACTTTTAACTTTGCCTACCATATGTACATGATTTTGCACACTTATACATTCACCTAAAATGTCATTATACTCACTCATAAATAGGTACTAATACATCCAACATATGGAGGAAAAACCACCAATGTTAAGATAATCTCAAACAACACTTGTTTCCAAAAATCACAAAAAATCATTTCCCACTTTAATCTTCTATACACATAAAGTACCAAAGAACGGTCCGCATGCGGAAGATTCTCCATCGTAAGCTATCCTTGGGCAAGCCGAGAGGGTGAGCAAACAATGCGTATTGTTCTACACCGTTGAATGCACCTACGGCACATTTGTGCCATGGTTTTTGGAACCCGTCACCATCCTTCTCAACGCTAGGAACTTCTCATGCAAAAGTGGCACCACAAACCGATTCTGGCATTCAACGACCCAATACAAGCATGCTTACTAGAAGATTTTTTTTTATTTTTATTTTTTTTTTTTTAATTTTTTTTTTTTTCACTTCTAACTTCATTTGAAATGTCTAAAACTTCATCATGAATAGGTACCACATGCTTGCAACATAAACAATTCATGGCGGAAATAAGGTAGAATGACCTTGAACCGCTCAAATAAGTGATTCAGCATGGTTGTGGACCTCGTGTGTACTGTTTGTAATCTTTCTTGGATGGGAAAACAGTAGGGAGAGTGAATGCAAAAATTTTGAAAATAAAATAGCAACAATTGAATTTACTACAAATTTTTGAAGTCAAAAGTGTACATGACCTTAAAGTGATCAGTAGACTCTCCTTTTTATCCAGCAGACCAGTAATTTGTGACTCTCACGCATGTAGCTAAAACCGTGCAAAATAGAGTTAATGAACCATGAACCATGAACCAACCACCTCCCTACACATGTCCATATCGAGTCACTATATATGAAATTGCTGTGCGTGCAATAAGGTCACGCCATGGGCGGCTACAGGGGCGGTCTACCCTACGCTTCTGGGGACCGCGCGGTTTAACCCCTAAAAATCCAGGAAAACCGATTCGGTTTTCTGAGATTTCGGGCAGCTCATTTTAAGCATTTAAATTGATATTTTTGCCTAAGATTTTTATTGGGTGCTCCTCATACAGTAATGTGTATGTGGTAAAATTTTCAAAGTCAAATTTTAATTTTATAACCTTCACCTAGAAATTTTAGGTTTCAAGTCCTAAACGGGCAGGTTAAAATAATTTTTTTAAATTTTTTTTTTTTAGAATCATGTTCATTAACAAATTACTATTCAAATTCCAAAGTATCCGAAGTCAAAAAGTTTACCAATTTTACAAGGGCAGCCTCCAAAACTTTCAAAAACAATCTTCACAATTTCTAGTAATTTTGCAATTTTTTCTTTCAAAAATTGCCAAAATTCGAGATTTTGGATTTTTTCCAAGATTTTTTTCAAAATTCACATTATCATAAATGCACCTTCTCACCGTCGAGATTTTTCTCAAACTAAATATATCATACGTGGTGCTTGTTTTACTATATGGTTGTTTTTAGACCTTCTTTCATAAAATATTTTACATTAAGGTCAAAAAGTGGAATTGGTCTCTAAAATTTTGCATGAGCATACCCAACTTGATTACCTACATGAAAAAAAATGAGGGAAAAATATTTGGAATAACAATCATCAAGTTGCCCTTGGCACCATTTAGACAATGCCTCTCACGCAACGGCAAAAAAAAGTGTTGGTCAAACTTTGATTGTTATGATCTCACAAATGACAAACATCCAACGGTTGAAATTTTGACCAGTCCTTTGTATACAAGTTAGGTGCAAGATCTTACGGTTCAAAGTCTAAAACCAGAAAAAAAAGTTTCTCCATTTCCCCATTTCCAAACGAAGGTGAAAAATGGCAGTTTTTGGTTCTGGAGGTCGAGGAAACCCCTGGATTTTTAGGGGTTAAGGTCATTCTACCTTACCGCCAATCAATTTCCAAAGACTCTCAAACGACACTTCTTTCTCACAACAAAATTCTTTCTCACTTGAACCTTCTAGACGCACACTGGCACTTTTAGGTGAGGTATTGATGCCAACCCCAAAAGACATGATTTTGCAACAGACGTGTACCTCCACCGAAATTGTCGGCAATTGAATCATCCACGGAGTATGGCCCCACGATCAAGGGAAGATTCGAATCAGAGAGTGGGGAGTAGGCTTTTCCTGTGCAGAGCTCCTCCATTGCCTGACTGACATCACAGAGGCCCTGAAAATAGCTGAAAATGGCTGAAAATGGATGAGGAAGAGCAGTGGATGCTCTCTTCCTCAAACTGCGCCAAACAGCGTTGAAAATCTTGAACATTGGCTAACTTGCTACTGACAAACACGGAAGCCCGCACTTTCCCCTTTTTCCTTCCTGCTTCCACCTCTTCTTCTCTCCTCGCTCCATTAAGTTACTCTCCCTCTCGCCATAACCAGTTTGCCACCACCTGCTCTCTCCACGACTAACCCCTTTTCTCTCTGCGAAGAGAATTTGCTAGTTGAGCGAGCATGGGCTGACTGTCGGCATAACGCGCACACTCGCCAATTCAAGCTCTCCTCTTTCAGGTCCGTAACAAGCTCTGTAATTGCAGCGAATTACCGCACGATTAGTTGCAGGAAAGGGTATCTGTGAGTGGGGTCGTTTTCTTTCTGAGCGCTTGTGTGGATATCAGCTTTTAGTAGAGTTGGACATTTAAGAAAAAGGGTTTCTTCTCTTACAATGTCTTGGAAGTTGTAGGACAGGTATCTGTGTTGTGTGTGTGTCATGAGCGGGATCGTTTTCGTTAGATTGGAAGCGGTCGTGCCGATCAGCTTCTAGCAAGCGAATTATCATCTGAAAAGTTGGAGTTTTAGCGAGAGGGGTTTCTGTACGTGTAATGTCTGTGCAATTAGAGTTTTGTCGGTGAGGGTTTGTTGTGGAATTGTTTATGGAATGTAAGAATTGGAGTAAAAAGAAAGGTTAAGAGAGAGTGAGAATTCGAGTTTGTATGCGTACAATATGTAGTTCTGTCGGTGAGGGTTTGCATGTTCGATCGTCTGAGAATGTGAGAATTGGAGAGAGTGTGCAACGTTTTTTTGTGGATGGCGATAAAAATGATGGGTTATGGATCTGTTGTTGCTCCAGGGGAGCAAATGTAAGGGAGGTGAAGGGGGAATAAGAGCAGCAGGATGGTGAAGGAGGAAGAGAAGAGTGTGGCTATGACGACGGCGCCACACCAGCAGCAACAGATGCGAGGAGTGGTGATCATCTCCTTACCACGATCAGACCTTGGTGACGATTTCGGCAAGACCATGTGTGCAGCAATGTGGCAGCAACAAGACCAGCAGCAGCAGCAACCTCAACCACCACCACAACCACAACCACAAACTCACGAGCATCATCAGCTTCCACCTCCTCATCCGCACGTCCATCGTCGACGGAGGCCCATGGGGAAGCGCATCCGGCGATCGGTGGCATTCCTGCTGATCTCCATGTTTGCGTTGTACCTGGCATACAAGCTGCCGACGCTTTACTTCTCCGAGATGGAGCTTGAGGAAGAGAACGAGGAGAAGAACGTTCATGTCTACACTCTCCACCCCAAGTACACTTCGGTCCCCATCAAGATGTCGCAAGTGAGAAATCGGAGTATGCTCGAGCGTGATTTGAAGCGGTTGGGCAAAGTGGCTGCTTCTCAAAACCCTGTGGCTCAGAACCACACTACCTTCTTCCCTGTTCGAGGCAACATCTACCCTGATGGGTAACCATCGCACACCCGTTGTCCGTGATCTTGCATGGCGTTTTTCTATATAGCTTCTGTATTCTGGGGTTCGATGTTTGATGCGGTGTTGCAGGAGAGTATGGTGTCTTGCTCCTCTGTGTCCTTGTTGCATATCTGGAGTGAAGTATAGCATAATGTTACGCAACACTTTGGTGTGCATCAACGAAAGTATTGGGAATGAGGTTCTTAAAGTGGAGATTCTCTGTGCAGGCTGTACTACATGGCCATGTTGATTGGGAACCCCGCCAAATTGTATTATCTCGACATGGATACCGGCAGTGATCTCACCTGGCTGCAATGTGATGCACCGTGCCGGAGCTGTGCTACGGTAAGATTGTCATCTTTCAGTGTAAAATTCAGTTGATAAGAAACACCAAATGGTTCGAAAGAGGTTGAAAGACTGGATTCGAAACACCAATAAGATTCGAAAACTTGTCTTCGAAACGGCAAAAAGATAAGAGTATTTGGCTTGGGATGCACTAGCTAAAGCCAATGGACTGTGTGCCTGTGCGTGCAGGGACCTCATGGGCTTTACCAACCTAAGAAAGCCCGGTTAGTGGATTGTCGAACTCCAGTATGTGCACTGATGCAACAAGGACGCTCGTTCACATGCGGAGGCGCTATCAGGCAATGTGATTACGAAGTAGACTATGCAGACGGGAGCTCGACCATGGGTATCTTGATGAACGACGTGATCACCCTTCAACTTACCAACGGCACTCGCACCCCAACCAGGGCTATCATCGGGTACTACCTCTTTTCCAAACTCCCAACCGTATCAGGACGAAGGTGTTGAGGAATGTGCTCCCAGACTCCATCTTTTCTATTGAAAATGGTGTTGAGGATGCAAGTGTACTCCAACTTTTCTACAGTATTTGTATCAAGATGTTGAGCAATTTGCTTGGTGCAGGTGTGGGTACGATCAGCAAGGGGCGCTGGCACAAACGCCTGCCATGACGGACGGGGTGATGGGGTTGAGCAGTTCCAAGATTGCCTTGCCCTCGCAGATGGCGAGCAAGGGTATCATAAACAATGTGATCGGGCATTGTCTCGCCGGTGGCAGCAACGGCGGGGGTTATCTCTTCTTCGGCGATGCTTTAGTGCCTGCCTTGGGCATGACCTGGGCTCCGATGATGGGCAAGCCTGAAATGTAAGCTCATGCCGATCCTTCCTAATGCTCAACAGCAATTTCGAATCATCATGATATTGATTATGAACGGGTTGGATTGGATTCAGGGAAGGGTACCAAGCTCGTCTCCATTGTATCAAATACGGCACAGAAGACCTGAAACTTGCCGACAAGGCTGGGGATGTCGGTAGCGTGATGTTCGATAGCGGCACCTCCTTCACTTACCTCGTTCCCAAAGCTTATGCAGCTGTCCTTGATGCCGTAAGTTTGCCTGCTCCCGTGTTGAAAGAGGATTGTTTGGCATCTCTTTCTTGGAAAGCATAGAAACTGGTTATGTGCACTTTTACGAATGGGTTGAGGCTCTAGGATTACTGGTGTAGCTTCTTGACTTGTGAGATTTTGTGCAGGTGCAAATGCAAGCAGCCAAGAGCAAGCTTACGAGGGTGAGGAGTGACACTACGTTGCCCTTCTGCTGGAGTGCTCCTTCCGTGAATGGAGTCACCTTGCCATTTGAGTAAGCTTCACTTTCACCACAAAAAAGTATCATCATCATCATCATACTTCACTTTTGTAGCTTCATTCTAAGTCGTGGTTTCACCCCTCGATTTTGTGTGGAGCAGATCCGTTGCTGATGTACAGAAATACTTCAAGTCGATCACCTTAGACTTCGGTGGAAGCTGGTTTGGAAGCAAGGTGCTTGAATTGGCCCCGGAAGGCTATCTCATTGTCTCGGTAAGATCATCACCACTGCAACACCCACGATGTAACAACTTCTTCTAGATTCTAAACATGGATTATTTGCCATTTGCAGACTCAAGGCAACGTTTGCCTCGGCATTTTGGATGCAAGTGGAGCAAGTCTAGACATTACAAATATCATTGGTGGTAAGTTAACTTCTGACTCAAAAGTCATTTCGTATCTCTGAGTATTAAAACGGTTTTGTTTCTGTGCATGACGTTTGGATACTCAACGTTTTCGATGATTATAATCTGAATATAATGTTTTCAGCTGGTTTGCAATAGCACTTGGAAAACCCAACGATTATATCTTTGTCATATCTCTTCCCTCTTTAACCCCGAAAATCGAAAAGAGCCTTGCTCGCCCTGAAGTCAGAGTCCAAATCCGATTTACTCAAAACAGATTTGTTGTTTACAAAACTGAAACTCTAAAAAAAATTGTATCAAGTAACGTTGCATCAAATATTCAAATGCTATGTTTTGTCACAGTAACGTTCTGATTCTCGTATCATTAAATATAAAACTTTCTTCATCTATTTTATTAGTTAACAACTTGATTTTCTGATTCTCGTATCATTAGATATAAAAGTTTCTTTCTGTATCGTATAAGTTAGAGTTTGATTTGGAGATTGTTGGGTGCTGGCATCGTTATATATAAAAGTTTCGTTCTATATTGTATAAGTTCGAGTCTGATTTGGAGATTGTGGGGTGTTGGCATCATTGGATATTAAAGTTTCTTTACGTATTGTATAAGTTAGAGCTTGATTTGGAGATTGTTGGGTGTTGGCAGATATATCGATGAGAGGGTACCTAATTGTGTACGACAATGTTCGAGATCAGATTGGTTGGGTTCGGAGGAATTGCCACAATCGGCCAACAAGACCCACATCGCAGATTCTATCACAAGTGGCCCATCTTTTCGATTGATCAATTCTTGCACACATTCTAATCTCACAACATGCACTTTTAGAACTTTTGGAACGTTTGGAAGCTACTATTTCCTACTATTTTCCAGGTTTTGGTTTGAGTATATAGATGTGTTGACGGTAGGTAGCTCAGGTTTTACAAAGGTTGATAGGGTTAGGGTATTGTAAACTATTCGGTGACTTGATGTGAAAAAAAAAACTTAATTGAGTTGAACAATGGACATAACACTATTATGAAGGGTTGATTTTATGGCTAATCTGCAACCTTGTAACATGAAGGGTTGATTTTATGGCTAATCTGTCCTTGTATTTGTACAGTGCTTTGCTGAGTAATTTTTAAATGTTTCACAACCCACTTCTCTAGGATAAATATGATTGAAATAGCTATCCGCATAGCTATATTGTATTTATCATAATGAGTGATTGGCAATCATATCGTCGAAATATGTGTATATCATTTATGTGTATATCATCTATCAAAGGATGTGTATATCATCAATTGAGGTACAAAGTACATATTTCTATGTTTATTTATGGAAGTGGGCAATTTAATGATTGCATGGTTTAACAAAGAACGTAGATTAGCATTCAATCTCTATTCAAGTTAGGTGCACTAACAGAGTCTAGTTTGCATCTTTGAGGGGTTTCTAGGCTTAAGAAAAATAAATAGAGCTTGGAAGTACTACAAGAATAGCACTTCGGAATCTCATTCGTCTAAATACTAGGTTTCTTTGTGAGAATACACCACCCTAAGAAATTGTCCACATAATTTTTAAAAACCTAAAAGCAACTAATTACAACAAAGTATGCAAAGCCTCAAAGACTATCAAAAGAGTTGCGATATTCCATCTCCTAGAGGCCTTGGGAATGAAAGCTACTATCTTTACAAAAGAGAAAACATGCAAAATAGAATATATAAGAAAGAAAAGTATGGATTGGTATGTAACCATATGAAGATGTTAATGATGTGGCTTTGAGCATGCCTCAATAATCTAAGGATTCATATGTAATGAACATAATTGGGATGCTTTTAATCTTGAGGGTTGTGCATGCGACAATAATTGCCTGCAATGATGATTGGGGATGCTAGGATGGAAAATTGATTGCGAACGCTCACCGATTTGGAGATGGCCTTAAACGAAGATTAGGGGCGTGAAAAAATTCAATGATAAGTTGATCGCAAATAGGACATGATCCGAGTATATTTCGTGGGGTAGCATAAATTCATTGCATTCTCAAATACACACCGTATCAAGTATCGTGATGACTCCGCTTGTTCTTCAAGGTCTTGCTAAGAGCCTTTACAAGGTTTGTAGGCTAATCATGACATGAAACACTCTCCATAAACAAATGGTTGCAAAAGGTTGTGATTGACTTGATCATTTCTTATAAGCAAATGGGACATTTCTCCATAGAGTGCAACAACTTTTGTACCTGCAACACAAAGACAATAAACAAATATCAATAAAATAATATGTAAAAATAGTAAAACTCAACCATTCTAAGACTAAGTGAAGGCCCAGGTACATGGGGTGGATGGAATAGTCATAGAGGACCAATCTACCTTCTATACGCCTCCTTTTACTCTCATCACATATGAGGAAAAAAATGCGTTCACTTATTAGCATTTGCTAAATTCAAGACCTGCATAAAAATTATTCTTTGACTAGAATATAGTTTAAAAGCAACCACATGGTAAAACATGTATCACATCAGATAAATTTGGATTTAGAAGAAAATGAATGGTGATTTGTGTAAATGATAAGGATGATAAAAAGAAGTAAAAAATCATAGGTGTGGAAGTCTAGGATAAATGGCTTGTTACTTGAGGTAATTCTTGAAACTATGGTATTCAAATTGTTGAGTTAACTAAACTCTCAATGTCGATAATCTTTCTATGGTAATGTAACTTTGGAGGGTTACAAAGCTCTAAATTACATTCTCATATGCATTTGTGCAATTATAAATGTTTACATTACATTCGTACTCTTCCGCTCTACGGCTCATACCCTAACTTGGGCTCCACCTCTCATTGTTTGCCCTACATGGAACCTCATTTTTATTGCTCATTGGCTTGAGCTACACCGCATTCAAACTTACGTTTCATCAAAGACCCTACTTGTGCTACTTTTACCCTTTTTTCCGCTCCTAGTACACTTATTTGGGCTCCTCACTTGCGCTCGACCCTTTCTTCCCTCGCTTGCAATCCTCAATCCTCGCCCTGTACACGCTCCTCCTTCCCTTGTTATGCGCTCGCTCGTCGCCTTGCGCTACGCTCCTTGCTTACGCTCCTTGCACGGAAGTAGGCTTCCTTGCTATCCACCATTTCTTTCCATACTTGCGCTCCTCGCCCTTTGCTCCTCTCCTCTTCTGAACGCTCCTCCTACTTGCGCTGCTCACCTTGCTCCTCTTACTTGCGCTCCTCACCTTGCTCCTCCTGCTTGGGCTCCTGGCCTTGTATGCGCTCCTGGCATTGTATGCACTCCTGGCCTTGTATGCGCTCTTGGCCCTTCGTGCGATCCTGGCCCTATGTCCGCTCCTCCGCTCCTCGCCATGCGCCCGTGCGTGCGCTCCTCCGCTCCTCGCCATGCGCCCGTGCGTGCCCTCCTCGCCCTCGCCCTACGTGTGCTCCTCCACTCCTCGTCGTGCGCACGTACATGCGCTCCTATGCTCCTGGCCGTGCGTGCGCTCCTCGCCATGCGTGCGCTCATGCTCTGCATGAGCTATGAGCTCTTCGCCGTGCATGAGCTCCCGGCCCTCCGTGCGCTCTTCGCCGTGCGTGCGGTGTTGGGCGTGCGTGGGCTCCTCGCTCTCCGTGCGCCCTTTGTCGCCAACCCTCAACATTCCTTCAGAGTCGACTGCGACACATGCAGCTCCCTTGCCGCTTTGGTCAGAGTGAGAGAAAAGTAAGGGAATAGGTCTGTGATCCTCAAATGGTACGTCCGCTGCACATCAATCACTTTCAATGTTTTGAAGGCAAGAATTTCACAAAGGATGTGGTCTATCTCTTGTGCAGGCCAGCGCCTCAAGCCAAAGTGTCGGCAACCCCTCTTCAGTGTCTCCAGTGAGACACCCAACTCCCTTGCCGCGGCTACCCCGCTCAAGACAAAACATGCCAACACCTTCACAATTGTTAACTGTTGTTGCTGAATGCTGAGGCTCCTATACAATCCATCCGAAACAACATTGAAGAGCTCATTCTCACGGCAATTGCATCACAGAACTTATTCAAACAAGAGCATCATCACAAAAATTGATCACTTAAGGAATACAAGTTGCATGATCTCATATGATCAAGGGGTTGAAGCAAACTCATCATTGCGCTGCGAGTTCGCTTCACCAGAGTTCGGTTATGTGATGCTTACTCTCGGCATATTTGGTGAATGTGAAGCCCGAACAAAGTTTTGGTGAGCTCAGCTAAGCGCGTGAAGCCAAAGTTAGTCGGGATGGGATAGTTGGCAAAGCTATCATTAGCCCCGTATGAGGAGCGGAGGAGCCCCGTACAAGGAGCGGAGGAGCCCCGTACGAGGAGCGGAGGAGCACGGAGGGCGAGGAGGGGAGGGCGAGGAGCGGAGGTGCACAAGAGTTTTTCCTAAGGAACCAAACCAATCTGATCTCCGGAACCAATTCCTCTGGAACCAAACCAATCTGATCTTGAACATTGTTGCACACAATTAGGTATTCACGTACATTTAAAGATCGTTATGAGCGCAAGCGGATATTGAAGTGCCACGTGGGATATATGACTTTTTTAATTGAAAGTTTCAACATCGATTGACTGTTTGTGTTTCCTATTTTTGAGGTGTGTAATGAGAAAGTTGTCATTCAAACTACTTTCTATTTCGTTTTGTTTTAACAAATGGTATGCATTTGAATTATTTGTATATAAGTGAGCCTTTTCACTTAGTATGAGTACAAGGGATGTGTACTTGGGACCAACGTGGTTGGCCTAGCCGCACTCGTTTGACCTTGAACGCTATCAAACCGCAGATATTCAAGTTCCAAAAAATTGTTATGTCTGAACGGTCGTGCAAAATTCTTCACGCCACGACATATATTTCTCAACGACAGTTCAAAAATATTGATGTTTTTGAACAACGTTTAAGGAGTGTATGCTAAATAATGGTGTTGAAAGGTCAAAAACCGGTATATACCTAAGTATTCCCAATAAATATTCACCTTGAGGAGGCACATAAAGGTGCACCCCATGATACTATGAGTATTTTTCCCTTTACTTTTTCTATATTTTTGAAATATTGCTTTCATCTTATTTTATTTCCTCATCCCCTTTACAAAAAAATTATGATTTTCTCTTTTATTTTCACTGGTGATGTTCAATTTTGAACAACTCATCCATCGGAATCACTAATTGTTGTTGCCTTGTTCTTAACGAATCTCAAGACAATGTGGTTTCCCATAAAATAATTATAGGATAAGAACTAGATGACTATTGTGTTACAAGAAGTGTAGCTCTATACATCATATTAGTTTACAAAGGCCATGACAACGCAAATGACCTTACAGTGTAGTACTTCTAAGCATAAAGAACTTTTCTCAAATTTGAAATTCTAAATGCTTTATGTGAAATTGAAATTTTCAATGCTTTGTGTGAAATCCCAATTCTTTTTACCCTTTGCATTATTGGAGGTAGAAATAGGTACAAGGGGAATATTAATTAATGGTCTATGCACATTTTTTTGACTATACACCTTGAGTGCGAAAATACATATAATACTAACATTGCATTTGAAAATTATCTCAACCTTTTGGTAAACGATTACTAAATGTTCATTTGTGCCCCTTCTGTATTTGTTAGCTAGCTTGATACTTTTCTCCTTGGTGATAGCTTGTCGTATGAATTTCACAATATATAGAGACTCACTACTACAATTTTGGGGTGCACGAGAGTTTTTTCCTAAAACATTGCTGAAGTGGATGAACGTTTTGGAACTTGTTCACCAACGTTCATGAGAAAATCACCATGCAACGTTCATGAGAAAATCACCATGCAATGTTTTTGATAATTTCTTAACTTTGAGGTTGAATATGCTCCATGACCAAGTACCTAAACCGATGCTAGACTTGAGCAATGTTTGCACGAAAACAACTTTCGTGACCTTGCGGACATTCCACTCTTCTAGTAGTGTGTACTTGACGCAATGGTAAAATATCTGCATGTTAAGGACATCGTCGGTGGTACGAACCCTGAAAGTTCTTTAACTACTCTCTTGTTGGCAGCTGGGATTCTCCACAAATTAGATTGCTACTTTATGAAAAAAAATTGCCAGGAAGGAGATGCCGGAGCGTAAAAGCGAACAGTCATCGGCAATTGAGGAGACAGCATGCTGTGGCAATCCGGAACAGAGCATGGAAGTGTTGATATGAGCAAATTCGTCACCTCTTTTCGAACTGCAAAAAACAATAGTGATCAGCACCTTATCAGCCACGTCCCAATTTAGTGAATGAGTTTGTGGACGCGATTCAGAATGAAAAGATGAGAACTTTGTACGCGTTCAAGTAGAGAGCGATGATTGCAAGCAAGAACATTACCTTGAAAATGACAAGCGTGTGCATCAGACGCTTGAGCTCCATCGCCAGCGCTGATTCGGCTTCGGGAGTCGCTCCGAGCAATCCAGGTGGTGACTTATCGATGGACTTTAATTCACTTGAGAGCAATTGTGCTAGGAAGTGTTGTTGACATAGTAGTAATTTCTTATTCTTAAGAAAAATCGCAATACCGAAGAGGTTGTAAATTGATAACCGCAGCAAGAAGGCCGAGACGTTCATCGGTTTTATAACTTCAATTACGATGCAGAAGTGGTCCCTAATTGCTTGCGAAAATCCCCATCACAAACTCAGATAAAAGTGGTTTCACCGACAGAATGACCATGAGAAGTTACAAGACTTGATTCTTCCTCTTTTCAGTGTGAATCCCAAAATTCACTTTTCGAATTCTCCTTAAAGCGGGTGGGTTTGGTGCTAGTTTGACATCTAAGGATGGTCTTTAGTTCAACTTTACTTTGCAGTTACCGTCCTCTTTCCAGAGCTCACTACCCACACACTTCCGGCAGACGAAGAGTCCTTGCGGATCGACGCGGGCTTTGATGGCAAGCAGTTTCGCATAATTCCGTTCACCCCAGAACGATTGCTTCCAATCCGGCTCATCGATGCTAGCTTCATTGAAGTATGTTCCGGAGTCGGGGTAGGAAGATCGAAGCGATCGAGTGAAAGCCAGAGTCGCATTCCGAGCGGAGTTCTCACCGTCAGTAGCATTCCAAGCCCACGACGAGAGCGCCACGAGCTCGACGATCCCGTTCCGCCACGCCGGCGTGACCGATGTGAGGCCATGAGGGTCGGCGCCGCGAACTCCAGGGCCGATCACTGCGGCACCGATCACAGCAAACATCTTCGAAGCAGCCATAGCGGACAGAACGGCCTTCGCCAGCCCCCGGGGCTCTTGCAGTGCAGAGTATGGCACAATGCGGGAGCCGAGGAGTACACGTCCCCCGGTAACTCGCACTCCCGTCATCAGGCTCAGATACTCGAACGCAGCTCGCCAATCTTGGCCCCAGTCCGTGATCGACACTGTCACCACCACGCCCTCGAGCCGCGCCAGCGCGTCCAGAAGTGGCGCCATGGTCACATTCGCCGTCGCTGCCGTGCCCGGCACCAGAAAGTAGAGGTTAAAGAGAAAATCGGTGTAGGTCCAGTACCCGCCCCAAAGTGCAGCGTCCAGCGCGCCCGCGTGCTGTGCGTACACCGTCAGAATGTCCTCCTGTGTCTCGAGGCTCCAGGAAGCGGAGCCGTTCGGCGGGCTCAGGAGGATAGTGGGGCCGACAAGATTCGGGGGCGTTCGATGGAGTTTGAACGTGACGGACGTGACGACCCCGAATGTGCCCCCGCCGCCGCCACGAAGCGCGAAGAAAAGCTTGGGGTCCTGGCACGCGTTCACGGTCTGGAACGAGCCGTCCGCCGTGACGACGTCGATCTGCAGGACGTTGTCGACCGCGAGACCCCACAGTGGCCCAAATACGCTGTGACCGCCGCCCTGGAAGTAACCTCCGGAAGCGCACACTGTGAGACAGATGCCGCCGACGACTGCGTAGCCCGTGTCCTTGATCGCATCGTAGACTTCGTCCCACATGACTCCGCCCGCGACCGTGACGGCCGGGGAAGTGCTGCCGCAAGTGGTGAATGAGTCCGTGATGGTGATGCTCTTGAGCTTGTGCATCCATATCAGGAATGAGCCTGCGGCAGCGCTCCGGCCGAGGTAGTCGTGCCCCGTGCTCTTGACCGCGAGCCGGAGGTTGTGATTCGCGGCGAATTTGACTGCCTTTTGAACATCGTCCGAGTTCTCCACTTGCACGCCAAGGACTGAGACTCGACCCTGTCGACACCGTGAACTTCCGGGTGCCTCCCAGGAGCACTCTTGCCTACCTTTCGCCTCCCAATTATCCCATTGCGCGCCCCCCGCGTTGGCCGCCCTCCAGTGCGGCTCCGAAGAGTTTGCCCTCACGCTCTCACACATCGCAGCATCGAAATTCGCATCATGGCAAGGATACCCTGCAGGAGACAGTCCAGCAGCCAAAGAATTACTGGATACAGCACTACGTCGAACTGAAAACTCAGCTACAGCCAAGAAAACTCAGCTATGTATCATTCCCAGTACTGTTTTCATGTAAACTTGGTAGCTCACCTGTTGGTTTGGGTGCAATCAATCGACCGCCAACAGTTGCATTGAATTCATCCCACTTCGAGGACGGTGGCCAGCAATCATCTGTCGCCAAGCAGCGGCATTTTTCCTGCTCGAAGCCAGAAACCGTTGTAGCAATCCATAAGCCCCATGATGCGAGAACGAGCAGCTTCATCACGGTCACCGATTCCATTCGTGGCTGCAGCGGGAATCACTAACTGCAAAAGGATACTAGGTTCCGAATCACGACCTCTAACACTCATCAGTAAGACATCAGCTGGAATTGACGAGCTAGCCAGCATTGGCATAGATCCGAACCCAAAATCTGGAGCCTGCGCTATATATCGCCATCACTGATGGCATTGAATGAGTCTTAGGCAGAGCATGTTTGAACCCTTTTGGATTGACGATGATGGAGTGTGGCATGCGATGAGCTCGTTGACAATGTGAAGTCATGACGCAGCAAGTCAAGCTGCGGCATGCATCGAGAATATTTGTAGAGCAGGGCGGGCCACCGCCGATGAAAAGTGGCAGTTGAGATCGCATGGCCAACGATGAGCCCCACACCGACGGGAAAGCTACTGAGGATCCGTCGACTGGAAATTTGTCGGGATTTGGACCACGTGAGAATCAATTGCATCAATTTTGACTGAATCTCTCATGGGATGGATAAGTCCGTGTAATCTATGTGGGACTTTAGTGATTGTGGCATACAATCTCTATTAGAGTAGCTCCTTCTTTGACTTTTGACTTTTAGGAACGCTTTACATGGGGAGCCAGGGCCTACAAATCTACAGGCCAATTCACTCACATTTTGAGCCCAATTGGCTCCATGGAGAACACATATAACGATCAATAAAGTGTGAGCAAGTTTCCCCATGTGGAAAGCCCTTGAAGGTGATTTGTAGAAGGAGAAACAAGCCCATGCAGCCAATTTGTACTATTAGCTACATTCCATGCTTTTGATTTGTTCACATTAAAATATTTTAGTGAAATAATGATTTTGTATTGAAATCAAGCAACCACCTCTAAGCCATGAATTGGCCTTTTTATTCTTGTATCTTCCAACTTTTGGAGCATTTGTCATATCATAACTTGTCCTCCATCTATTATGATATTATTTCATAAAACTGGCTTTGAATCCCCATATGAAGCTCCTTGGGCTAATTTCAAGAATTGGACCAATCAAAAAAAGAGGATTTGGCCATGAATTGGTCCCATCAATGGCTTGGCCCCTCGTATAAATCGGCCTTCGGTGGAGACAATTGCTACCCACTACACGTTGTTTATCCCCAATAGTGACATTTAGACGGCTACAGTATATCCGATATCCGTGAACAAATTAAGATTTTTCATACTTGAATTTCAGAAATCCAATCGTAGGCATCTTGTTTATAACTGTTTTATCAGTCTGCCCCCTCAATTTTTTTTGTCAAATTTTAGTGTACGGATCTTGAGTTATATTTAGTTAAAGTTTCAATTTATACGAAAACAACATATCTTTAGTAGTAGATTGTGGTTGATTATGACTCCGCGGGTCAATTTTGAAATGATCAAAATCAAGTAATTACGTAAATTATGTAATGATGTATAGATTTTACTCAATGTTGCAAATTATTATGTTGTATATGATTCTAAATTTTATCGACATACAAAATAGGTTCCCAACGAATTTGCATCTTTCACTCACTGAGTGTTTATCATAAACAATTGAAAATAAACATCGATAGTAATATCTTGGTACTTGCTTGCACAATGTTTTCCAACCTTGATCTTATGATATTATAGATAATGTTGATCATCAAATCGATAAAACTACTTATTTACTTAATAATAATATCGTTGTGTTGTTTCTACAACAGGTACCAAGACGTATCACTTTAGCAATAATTTTTTTGACAGAACGATGCCTACAAAAACGTCCTAAACCTCTCTAACTCTCATGTCAAGGAGGGTGTTAATAATGGAACTATAGGATTAAAACCCAAAGGTACAAAATAGCTTTTCAATCCACCACTACCATGTACTCACTCCAAACATTACAAGGTGTTAAATTAAGACACCATTTCAAAAACACCCATAAATTTCATAGTATATCATTTATAAACCTCCAAAAAATGTTTAGTCCACTTCAACTATTCTTCCACTTACTTTCCCCACTATCTACTTCTCTACAAAATTTGGAGACTAAAATTTGAGCCATTAATGTGCACTCACCTTGCTATTGTACATTGAAGAATTCGACCACAGACAGCATTATGATAATAAGGCTCTTGTATATCAATGCCTCCAGCAAAGATTATACTGATAAGCAGCTTCCATAGAATTCGCCGCTCTTCCACCCTGATGAGGGTCTGTAACTCTTTGCTGAAATGAAATTCACCTGAATCGTATGCATCAAAACCGAAAACAGAAAAACAAAGACGAGAAGCAGCTGCTTCTCAAGAGACAAAGCATCTTGATTGCCAGTACAACACCATTACACCGACTGAGGAGAATGCTCTGCAGCTTCCTAGCTAGCTGCACATGATCACCGAAGTGTGGAAAAGTTATTCAAACTTTGTGCAAAGTGAGGAATGCACAATTATGGTGAGGATATTCCTATGTCGGCCGGCCGATCGAGAGGAACAAGATGACTACCGACAGGAACCGAATAAGTTGATAGAATATGTCCCCACTAGCAGTGATTTGTAAGAGCATCGCCTTTGGTACACCAGACTGGTTTCTCCAGACGGAAGATGGCGTGAGCGTGAGCTTTTCCGCAAGCCTCGAGGTGCCAAGAGTGGTTTATGCAAATTCTCCTCAACGTTGCTCATCACAAGGTGAGAGAGTGAGGCTGCAAGTGACCGCTTCCTGATCCTCAATTCGACCACCAAGAGAGTTACCAAGAGAGTTTACCAAGAAAGCGACAATTTTCACGCACAACAAGTCAAACAAGGAGGCTTGTTATTACAAAGAGAACAAAAACTCACAGCAAGTGAGATGAATTTGACGAGATGGAGAGTTGGTTGACGTGGTTGACTTGAGAGGAGAAATTGACAGGAGTCTAGGAGGTTGCGTTGGGACGAGAAGACTCACGCACTCCTTGCAAGTGCCGTTTGCGAGCCTCTTGGCAAGTCGCAGAACGTATGCTCTAAGTGTCATGGGGAGCGGCCCCAGTACCCGGTCCGCATGGCCGCTAACTGCAACCTAAATCTCGTCAAATCGGCTATTAATCGCGGAGTGTGGAAATCCAAAGAAACCCGAGAAGAGTCCGATTAGGCTATGCATGCAGCCAAATGTGTACATTCAGCAACTCAATAGGCTACAACCAATCACTTATCAACACAAAATGTCAGATGTTCAGCACATGGAAATTCCTCGCACATTCCAGATCACTACATCTCAAATGGCACCTACAGCATCCCCAATTCAACGCGTCAATCAGGGTTCTACGCAGTGAGTGCGCACCAATGGGCCGGCCCAAATACTGTCTCCTGTGCGGAATGTTTCAACAAGTATTCCAACCCTGATTTCGCACCCGTGACGGCTTTGAACCTGGTAAAATACACCTCCTGTCCGGTGGAGCAGCCGACGTTTCTCCCGGACCCTGGTAAGCACCGACACGTTTTCTCTTGAACAAGCTTGTTAGTGAGCTAGCATGCTATAGTTGTTGAGCCCCCAGGATGTTGTGCACGCTTTCTCTGCTTGTTGTGTCTAGCTGTGAATGTACTCGACGCACGTTGTGTTTGATGAGTCCAGCAGGCTGCCGTGCTGCTTCGCTCAATCGGTGGATCCATCCTTGCATCACCATGCGCTTGGTGCCCCCCATAGCCCCACCATGACTCTTGCCCTACGTAATCCCCTCCCCCAATATCCACCAAAGAAGAAGAGAAACTCCAACCTCTTTAGAGGCCGGCGTGAATAGAATGTTTGTTTGACCTATTCTTGGATGTATGCCCGGAGCTCATTCACACCAATGGCGAGATTACTAATCTCTCTTGGGGTGAACACTATGCTAGTTCTTATGAACATACATATTTCATATACTTACAATGTTACAAATTGATGCCATTTTGACATGAAGTGATAGTGATTATTTCTTTTATCCCGATTCTTAGTCATTGAATTGCTCATTGTTGGCTTGCAAGTTTCTGAAAGAATTTTCTTCCCACCTCACTTTCTACTCCAGCATCATCACGAATTAGCAAGCATCAAAATCACACCAACTTATCTTCATTTAACCCCTAAAGGACCAAGTCTTTTTTTGAGTTCCAAAGTCAAGAAAGTGCACTTTTTTGACCACCTTGTCGAGCTTGAGGTAAGGATAAGGTTTTACGAGTTCGTGGGATTTTCTATCATAAGATCTTAAAGCAGAATACCATGTTAAACTTTATAGGTTGGATTTTCACCATTTGTGAGATTGTAACATTCGAAAGTGATAATAAATTCTTATTTTTAGGCATTGTTGTAGTTTACTTTGTGCAAAGGGGACTTGACAATTGTTGCCCTAATCATCTTTCTCAAAATATTTTCATGTCGGTAACTAAGTTGAGAATGCTTATGCAACTTTTAGAAATTCATTTTTTATATTGAATCTTCATGCAAAAAAATTTCTAAAAGACTGTATAAATAGAGGGGGTTAGAAAAGCATGCATCGTGTTTATTGTACTCATTTAAGGAAAAAGTGAGCATTGGGTAGGTGCTTTTATGGGTTTAAATATTTAAGCCAAAAAGATATAAGAAACTTCAAAATTACCAATTTTGCCAAAATTTGGAACTCAAGAAAAGTTTTTTTTAATCTTTAAAAATCTAGAAAAAAAAGATTAAATTTTTTGGAGGTTGCCATTGTAAACTTGGCAAGACTTTCAAGTTGGGTTACATAGGATTTTGAGTAGTGATTTGGTTATGAACATATATCTAAATGAAAAATTCAAGAGAAACCTAAATTTAAACTATCATTTCTTTGCTCACAACCCAAGAACTGGTCTAGAAGATTCAAAAGACTGGAATTGCCATTTCCAAATTTAACCCCACACACACTTTGCATACCCATACTCACACCAAATTACAACTTAAAATACCAAAAATAAGCTCTTCATCTTAGTAGCCCAAAATCGCATCAAGCCAATTTGACTTTCTTGGTCTTTAACCCCTAAAGGTCCAGCAAAGCGAAAACTGCTTTTTGGAGTCCAAAATTCAGCCAACTTTGACCATTATGATCTCATAAATGAAGAAGAATCAACGGTTCAATTTTGGCAAGTGAGTGGAAGGTTGAATTAACTTCAAGATCCTACGGTTAAAGCTTCCAAATAATTCTTAGATTGAGAGTTTTAAGGCCTGAAGTAAGGGAATTTCCATTTTTACAATTTTGCATCAACAACCTTTAGGGGTTAAGAGTCAACTTGTTATTATGTGTCAAAATCGGATATTTTGTGAGGTAGTTGGAACAAAAGAATCAACGCAAAAGTTTAGCCAATATTGATATCTTAGCTCAACCTCCTAAGTCAAGTGAGGCCCCAAATAGGCCAATTTGCCTTTAACAAGCTCTCATTTACTCAAATTTTGGGGTATGAAGTTCACTTTTGTAAATCATATTAGTTCCCATACCTTTTTAGCAAGACCATCCAAGATTCAACCCTCATACATTAGGAGTTATTCACTCAAAATTAAAAGGTGGAGTGAGGTAAGCAAAAATATGCTTAAACGTGGCATATATTCTCATTTCTACTTCAATTTTGTACATCAATAAATAGTACAAACCAATTACAACATAAATTATGAATTTCAACATTAATTTGACGCGTGTGAATGACAGGTGAATTACAAAACCAATCTGACTCGTATGAACTACAACATTAATTTGACATGGGAATTACACATTTACACCTGAATTTTACATAAATTTGTCGTACATTGAAGTAACATACATATGAAACACGTAAATTCGACACTAACTTGACACAGATGAGTTCGACATTAATTCAAGACACATAAATCTGGCATTGCCTTATTCATGTGTAAGATTAGCCTAAAGTATAGTAGGTGGCTCAAAACCTACAGAGTTCCACAAACCGCTCACTACACCTATTCAAGCAAGAGGTTCATTCTAGCTTTCAACTTCAGTTCAACCATGGTGTACATTTTAGGTTGAACAATTATGGGTACACCTATCGATTCCACTTTCAAAATTCAATAATTGCAAGCTTATAACATTTGTAGGACCAAAATTCACCCAATTTTAACCAATAAGATCTCATAATTGAAAAAAATTCAACGGTTCAAAGTTGGCATGCGAGTTTAAGATCACGTTAGCTTTAAGATCCTAATGTTTTATCTTACATACGATTCTTACATCAGGTGTGTTTTAGACCTGAAGTAAACGAAGGTTATCTTTGATGATTTAATCAATTTTGCATCATGGACCTTTAGGGGTTAAGATATTACAAAATTATAAATTTCATGCTTTCCTTCCTTGACACTTGTCACACCCAATGCCCTAAACCTGCCCGAGACCTAAAATCTCTCCTGTCCATGAAAAAAGAAGTTGACCTACGAAAAGAAAAAGAAGAGGACCCCATCCCCGCCCCGCCGGCCTCGCTACTAAAACGAGGACAACCTGGAGCATTCAATACGCCATTCTTTCGCCCCGCCAGCCAAGCAACTGCCCGAATCTAATTCCAGCCACTTCCTCCCCTAAAACCTCGCACGCCCCTCCCCTTAAACCCCTTTTTATGAACCTACGTGCGCACCATGTATGCTATAGCTTTTAAAGCTACTTCAAGTGTACCGTTATTTTCACCAATAAAATTGATCTATTTAAATTATTTTAGGGGTTTGTTTTACTTTCAGCAATTATGCTATTTTAGGGGTTTTGAATCTCTTTCTCACACTTTTCCAGCATTGTTGATGAGCTTCATTTGAAGCTCCATGTTTTGAGTGAATATTCTAGAAGGTTCCTGTAGCTCTGGAGGTTTCTGAGCAGCTTCATTGTGTAAATGTACACTTCTTTATTGCTTTCTTTTGTTATTAATTAGTTTAATGTTAGAGTACAATCATTGTTTTCTGGGCTTTTTATGGATATGATATCATCCCACGAATTGGCATTTCCCACAAAGTCAGATCTAAATCAATTCCAAGCGCGACATGTTTGGCAACTACAAAGCGTTTCAAACTATGATGTCTTTATTCATGGCGAAGCTTGTAGGTTCATTCTTGGCTCTCAAAAATGGCGAAGTGTTAGGGACGCTTTACATGGGGAGTCAGGTTCAACAGATTTTCAAACCAATTCAGTAAGCCCACTTGGCTCCATAGGCTACTTGGAGAACACATTAAACAATTAATAAAGTGTGGGCCAATTCCCCCATGTGTATAGCCCTTGGGGCGGATTTTTAGAAAAAAAAAAAAAAAAAAAAAAAAAAAAAAAAAAAAAAAAGGCCATGGGGCCAATTCGTATTGCTAGCTACATTCCATGTTATTTATTTGTTCACATGAGAATATTTTAGTGAAATTATGATTTTGTATTGAAATCATCCAACGTCCTCTGAATTGGCCTTTGATTCTTGTATCTCCCAACTTTTGGAGCGCAGGTCGTGTCCTAACTTGTCCCCCTCCTATTATAAAATAATTTCAGAAAATTGGCCTTGACTTCCCAGGTAAAGTCCTCTAGGCCAATTTCAAAAATTGGATCAATTACAAGAGAGGATTTGGCCATCAATTGGCCTCTTCAATGCCTTGGACCTTTGTGTAAAGCGACCCTTAGCCAAACTCAATTCCTCCCAATGTTGATATTCAGTAATCAAATCTGGATCCAAAACCTAAAACATTGATATTTTTGAAGACTTGAAAAATATTTAAAGAAAGTTTGTCAGTATCTTAAAACGTTCAAAAGATTTTAATCTACAAAATTTTGAGATTGTAGGATGCCGCGTGTGCTTTTGAAAAAATGCCCTATGACCTTCGATAAAAGCAAAATAAAACATACCTTAACCCCTAAACGTCCCTAGTGTCGAAAAACGACATTTTGGATGAAGGGCAGAAACTTTGAAGAGTCATAACTTCTTCATCCAAACTCCGTTTTTGACGAAATCACTTGGGTTAGGTCACAAATCAAGTCTAGTTTTTGTGGTAAAAATTGCAAACTCATAAAATAAAGTATGAATAAATGGCATGGATTTTAGTGAAGGCAGTTTTTGTTTTTGGGTTTTCAAACATTTGGCATGTTTTACCATTGCAAGCCAATTATGTGAAATCTAAAATAGTTTTTCATGATTTTTTTTTCATAGGTTTGATATTTAGATGCATCCCAACAACTTTGTAGTTGGAAGTTTTTTGATCTAAATAACTTTGGTATTGGCTTTGCAATGATGTTTCTACGATGAAAAAAGTAAAAAATGGATGATTTTTGAAGAGCTAGATCTCCTTCATCCACCGTTAGATTTTGACTTTATTTTTTGGGATAGATTCCAATTATAGTCTATTTTTAGTGATAGAAACCTTGACCCAATCGAGAATATATTGAAGAAAAGGCATGTTTTTTAAAAATGACATTAATTCATAACGCCCTCCCTCTTACAATAGAGTTGAGAAGCAATGGAGATGATCATATAAGGTTCATGGCTAATCCTTCATTGTTTTCATACAAACTTGGAGTTACTTGGCAGGATTACGGTACAACAAGGGAACTACGTCCACAATTTTGAGAAAATTGATTGAGATAAATAGAAGGGAAGGTGGAATTAGATAAGAGGGTGCAACTGCTACAACTTGGAGGGCCTTGTAGGAGGGGGGAGTGGCAGGTTATAAAAACAGAGGGTGGCATAGGAGCAAAGAGACCTAACAACCGAGGGGTCGGATTGGTTTGGTATTCGTCTCATACTTAGACCCTTTCTATAGCTAAGGCTGCTGATGCTCTAAGGGAGTGCTGAAGTCATTTAGTTTAAACTCAATTTTTGGCTTCAACAAGTCAACTTGCTACAAGAGTCTATTCTATACTTCTCAGGATTTAAATTTGAACCATAACCACAAACCTATCTCTAATTTTTTTAGTGAATGAAGAATGGTTGTATGAGGGAGAAACAAGGATAAAAACTACCCGTAGTCTAAAATAAAAATGTGAGAGATCAAGAATTAAGAATTGTCACTTTGAAAAGAGATATGGAGAATGTTGTACAACGTCACTATGCACCCACAACTTTTTTCAATGAAATTAAAATTTTCTTCTCCTCTCTCTCTCACACATACACATATATAAATATAATGAACTACATTGAATAGGTAGATTAGTGTTTAGATTTTTATAAGATTTGAAAATGCTATAAGTTTTTACTTCTGGTGAAGAAAATTTACCAAGAGTATTGACTCCAACACTCTGGAAGGATCCACATCTTGACGGATGTAGAGGATATTGACCAACAGTAGAAAGTTTTTACATGTTCATATAAATTAGTGTATCTAACACTAATCTACCTATTTAGTGTAGTGAATGTATTATCAATGCTCATGGATTTATCATGGAGAGATCTACGAAAACGGAATTCCATCACACGCGGAAATAGGTACCTTCCCACCGCATTTCCATACGTTCGAATTCCGGTAACTTCGCATGCAGCAGTGCGGTACTTCGTCACATGGATGTTTCGGTTCGAAAGAACCAGGCAAAAGACGGAGCGAAGAATCATTTGCTGAGGCTTTTGAGTTGGTTGCGTGGGAAAGTGAGCCTTGAGAGCGGTCTAGAAAGCATCTTTTTTTAGTGGTCTCATGAAAATGGAATGCAGTGTTCTAAACCGGAAGAAGACCGCCTGCATGGAAGTATCGATGCAGTGGGCATTGGTGACCGCGGTGGAGGACACGTATCACCACTGCCCTTTAATGGCGCGTCTGCGAACACGACTGCTCCCGGACGTCCCACGGCCACCCGTACCTGCCCCCACGGTCACTCGAAACCGTCCTGTAACGTTAATCCCAAGCAAGAGAGCCTGTAATCATAAGAAGTTAAAGCTCCTCATTAAGGCAGAGGCCCCTACTACCAACCCTTTTACTGTAATATATTTCTTTAACCAATTAACTCACAATCATTACATTAAGAACCAAAGGCAGGAATTACCAACCCTTTTAATCCCTAAACTACCGAGGCCTCCAATTAGGAGATTTGCTATTTTGGGCAGCCTAAGTTGAGATGTTAAAAATAATATTTTTGCCTAAGATTTTTATTGGATGTTCCTTACACTACAAGGTGTATGTGGGAAAATTTGCAAAGTCAAACTCCACCTATGGAGTTCTTAAACGCAAATTTTACTTTTCAGCCTTAGGGCGGGCATTAAAAAAAATAAAAAAATACCTTTTTAAAAAATTTTATTTTTGGAAATCTTTCCTTGATTGATTTTGTACTTAGGTTTCCAAGTGACCCAAGTTGAAACTTTTACCAATCCTACAAGGGCACCCTTCAAAAATTACAAGAGCTAGATTCAAAGTTTTCTTCAATATTTCAATTTTTTCTTTCAAAATTTGCCAAAATTTAAGATTTTGGAATTTTTTGAATTTCTTTTTTCTTGAAATTCAAAAACTCAAGAAGGTATATACTCACCGTTCATTTTTCCCCTAAACCATATACAATAAACGTGGTGTATGTTTTACCAAATCCTTGATTTCTACCTTCTTTTAGTATTTAAATTGCATGAAGGTTCAAAAAGCAAAATGAGTGTCTAAGATTTTGCATGGGCATGCCCAACTTAGTTATATACATGGAAAAAAATATGAGCTAGATGTTTAAGGTAATAAGCATCACATTTTCCTTTGCACAAAGTCGACTATGTTTATTGAAAAAAAAAATTGCATCAACTTTGAATGTTACGATCTTACAAATGGCTACGATCCAACGGTTGAAATTTCAGCCACTACCTCTAATAATAGTTCTCTTCAAGATCATACGGTTGAAAGTTTCAAAAAAGTGCAAAAAATATTCTCACACTTCAAAGTTTACAAGGTGGTATGGAATTGTAATTTTGGAGTTTGGAGCTCACAAAACACCATGGTAGTTTAGAGGTTAAAAGTCTCGTTTTAAGTGAAAAGGAAGGCCTAAGCTGATTTGATATTTAAGGGGACTCGTCATTCCACATAAAGATAGAGTACCTTATTGATTTAGTGTGAACACATTTTCTACACAAGAAAGAAGTTCTTTCAGACAATATTATAACATTCTAAAAATATTTCATGGGTAATGATGTATAGTAGAGTGCTCTAAAATGAAGCAGGTTTGATAATGAAGTTCTAATAATCTCCAATTAGCTGTACATGATAAATTCTCGATACAAAAATACCATGTACTAAGAGCAAGTATTGAAGGGTGTCATTGAAGGGCAATGTTTTGAAACACTTATAAGTTTTATTCCAAAAACTCAAAACTATTTGTAAAAGAGTCAAGAATGATGTTTTCACTTAATCTATCTTTCCCTTATTTGCTCCACACACAAAAATTGATTGCACTGTAACTTTGCTCTACTCAAAATTGAGCTATTATTGAGCATCTTACTATACAATGACCCTTGGGACCTAGTCGGGAAGGGGTGTCTCCAACTCATGTTGTAGAAACACATATCGGTTATTAAATGCTCTTTGGGACCCTCTCTCAATTGATTAAAATACCAATTGGTTAAAAAGACAACTTTTTGGGACCCAAGACCGGTAACCTAGTTTAGTACGCGGGAGGGAGCGGTTATACGCGACTGTCCGCACGGGAACCGGTGACTGAACACGTCAGTCGCCTCCCTCCTCCACCTTCTCCTTACTGTTCACACTGGTGCTCTTGATAGGTGAGCCTCGCCCTGAGAAGTAGCGATTGCTGCCATGCCGCCCAGCTGGACCCAGCTGTCCTGAGAACTGATGCGGACCGCATTGCGCTTGTGGGAAGCTTTTGCTGCATAGGTTTTAGTCAGAATTTCGTCTTCTTGTTGTTCGAACTCGGACGGGCAGAGAACGATCAAAGCAGCAATCTCTCCTGCTGTAGGTTCCGGTTCAGTATTGTTGTAGTTTCTGCTTTGGCGATGGGGGCGACGAAGGCCGTCGCTTCCCCTTATGGCAATGAAGCGTGAATGTGGGTCAACAATGGCAGGGATGGCGCGAGTGTGCGCGATTTTAGGGTTATTAGTGGTAGCCTTCGTCTCCGTTTCGGCAGATCCAGCCGGCGACAAGGCAGTGTTGCAAGCGTTTTTAGCAGGGATTACGAACGGTGATACTTTAGGATGGACAGATCCCGATCCGTGCAAGTGGAGCACGCACAGCGTGAAATGCGACGCGGCAGGAAACGTGCAGCAGCTCCGAGTGCGCGCGCTCGGGCTCACGGGCACCGTCACGCCGACGCTCAATCAACTCTCGCAGCTAACGTACCTGGAGCTCAACTTCAACTCCTTCACAGGCACGATGCCGTCACTCAAGGGCATGTCGCTGCTCCAAACCGCCTTTCTTGATGACAATGATTTCGACACTATACCTGGGGACTTCTTCGACGGGTTAACATCCATCCAAGAGCTTCACGTGGAGAATAATCAGAAGCTGAATGCTTCCTCTGGCGGTTGGTCATTACCCGCCAGCCTCGATCTTCCGGCTCTTACCATCCTCTCCGTCACGAACACCTCTGTCACAGGTCCGCTTCCGTCGGTTCTTGGTACCCTACCCGCGCTCACCACCCTGGAAGCGTCGTACAACTCGTTGCAAGGCGGCATTCCAGACTCTTTTGCGAGCTCGGGTATTCAGGTCCTGAAGCTGAATAATCAGCAGATGAATGGTACTCTTGCGCCGTTGGGTGGGATGGCTGCACTGCAGACACTATGGGTGCAGGTGAACAATTTCTTTGGTCCGATTCCATCCGGGTTAACGGGCGCGGCGGGGTTACAAAGCTTCCGTATCAATGACAACAGGCTGGTTGGAAGAGTGCCGCCTGGTCTTGCGACTATTTCGTCACTCTCCGAAGTGCTGATGCAGAACAACAAGCTCACTGGTGAGCTTCCGGCATTCGCGCCCGCCGTGGTGACAAATTCGGACGCGACGACGTACTGTGCCGCGGCCGGGGTGGCGTGCACGGTGACGGTGAACTCGTTGCTCGATTTTCTGGCCGCAGCGGGGTGGCCGCAAGCAATAGCTGTCACATGGATTGGCTCCGACCCCTGCACTGGCTGGACGGGAGTATCGTGCGCCTCCGGTAAAGTCGTTTCGATTGTGTTGATAGGGGCCTCGCTCACTGGCACAATCTCACCATCGCTCGGGAACTTGACCTCTTTGACATCGTTGGTTATATCCAAGAACGCGCTCACAGGTCCAGTGCCGGATTCTCTCACGAAGCTCACATCGCTGAAAACTGTCGATGTGAGTAACAACAATCTGACTGGGCCTTTGCCGTTGTTCCCCGCCAGTGTGAAATTCACTTACACTGGCAATCCGTTGTTGATGCCTGGCGCTCCGGGTCCTACCCCTACTAACCCTTCGCCACCGGGGTCGGCCCCCTCCACACCTGTATTGACACCGCCGGGGTCGCCGAATGTGCCTGGTACTCCCAACACACCTTCTCCGACTGTTGATAATTCTAGCAGCAAGAGTAGCAAAGCCGCCGTTGGACCCATTGTGGGTGGCGTTTTAGGTGGCGTGGCGATCGCCTTCTTAGCCTTCTTCCTCATATTCTGCTACTGTAAACGCAAGAAGAAGCAATCGCAAGGCGCGAGTGGAATGTCGATTCATCCGCGAGGGGATTCCGGGTCCGATAGTGAGCTCATGAAGGTGATGGTGGAGCATAGCTATAGTGGTGCGAGCCATCAAGCTACCGCGGGCTCGTACGACAGTCTCCACAGTGGAACCTCATCAAACGATCAGCATCAGGTGAGCGATGATTTCACTACTTTTCAAATTCTTTCAATGTGAATTCATTTTACTTAATTGTACATCTCCTGGCAGGTGATTGAGCAGCAGGGGGGGATGGTGATGTCTATCAACATGCTACGAACGGCCACGAACAACTTCTCAGAATCGAACATCATCGGTAGGGGTGGATTCGGAGTGGTGTACAGAGGCGAGCTCGAAGACGGGACACAAATTGCAGTGAAGAGGATGGAAGCAGCGGTGGTGAGCAATAAAGGCTTAAGTGAGTTTCAATCAGAGATCACCGTTTTGACGAAGGTGAAGCATCGGCATCTTGTGGGTCTTCTCGGTTACTGCGCGGATGGTAGCGAAAGACTCCTCGTTTACGAGTTCATGCCACAAGGCACGCTCTCGCAGCACTTGTTTGAGTACCGGGAGCTTCAAGAGAAGCCTCTCACCTGGATGATGCGCCTCACCATTGCCCTCGACGTCGCTCGAGGGCTGGATTATCTCCATAACCTCGCCCACCGAAGCTTCATTCACCGAGACTTGAAGCCATCGAATATCCTACTGACGGATGACTTCCGAGCTAAAGTCTCAGACTTCGGGCTTGTGAAACTCGCTCCCGAGGGCAAGTACTCTGTGGAGACCAGGCTTGCAGGCACGTTCGGATACCTGGCCCCCGAATACGCAGGTAAGCTCATATCACATTGCTCGAGTATCCTCTCATTCTTACCCCCATCATACATGGCCGAGGATTCTTCAAAGTGTTTTTCTGTCTCATTTTGACCCCATCATAGTTCATTTTACGTTTCTGTTGTTAGTGGAATCAAAAAGGGTGGTTAGCCTGACAGTGTTTTGGTGGCTGCTTGGTTGCAGTGACAGGGCGGGTGACAACGAAGGCGGACGTGTTCAGCTTCGGAGTGGTGTTGATGGAGCTACTGATAGGTCGGCGAGCTCTAGATGAGACACAGACAGAGGAGAACATGCATCTAGTAACGTGGTTCCAACGCATGATGATCAAGAACAAGAACGATTTTCGATCAGCAGTGGACCCAACGATGAACGTGGACGACGAGACGTATAAGACAATGACAATAGTCGCAGAGCTTGCAGGTCACTGCACGTCGCGAGAGCCGTACCAGCGCCCTGACATGAGCCACTGTGTCAACGTGCTGGCACCGCTGGTGGAGCAATGGAAGCCGTCCGCCAGCCGTGGCGACCAGGAAGCTTGCGGCTCCGGCGACGGAGATGTCGAGCTCTCGCTGCCGCAAGCCTTGAAGCAATGGCAAGAGTTCGAGTTCGAGGGCGACTTGACTTACACTCAGCGCCTGGATGACACTCAGTGCAGCCTCCCTGTTCGACCGCATGGCTTCGCCGACTCCTTCACGTCGACTGACGGCCGGTAGCTGACCTCCGGAATAATGGACAGTGCTCCCTTTTTTTAACATATATAGAGCAACGTGCCTTCCTGTTAAGCATTTTCCTTTGCTTAACGGTGTACAATATTGCACTCGGTCACTGTTGTGATTTGTGTAGCGTAGCTTGTACCATGTTTCGTTTCCATCTTTCAAATGTTCACAGACTCTTATTATCAATCTCAATCACACAAAACCAAGTTCAGCCCAATTACCAAGCTTTTCGTTGACAATGTTACTGAGAGGGTCGATCCCATGCTCCGCTTTGCAAGTTTAGTCTGTTACTGTAACCCAAGTTTGGATTGACCAATTTCCGTGACAAAATTTTGATTCTGACAGTTGCAGGGTGTGAATGTGACACAGCGCCGAGAGTGGATAACCCACATTCTTCGAAGGTTCGATCGAAACGTGTAACCCAAGTTTCTACTGACAAACTTCTGACAGAGTTGCATGACGTGAATGTGATGACAATGAGGAGAGTGTGGATATTTACAAGTTGGGTTCAATGTGTAGGAGACGTGCAACAACGCAAGTTGTTATTGACCAATTCCTCGGTGTCTGACAGAGTTGCAGGACGTGAATGTGGCGTTATCATGACAGCGTAGTATAAGCTAGAGCGAGTACCAATTGTGAAGATAGGCTGGTGGTGTGGTGTAGGTGGAGGAGGGTACATTTCCAAAAGCTGCAGGTTACTTACTGGCATTATCACAGTGCACTGCCAGCAGAGTCTTGATTGAATAGTCCGTGGGATTTCGGCTGTACGATTTGTGGCAGGTACGCGTCGTAGCTATGCGCGCTAGACAGACTAGACTAGGCCTGGCAATCGCCGCGCTGACAAGAGATTAGTATGATCTTCTGTGATCTTTCATGTGCGTGGAGTCTAGTCTAAATTCTTGTCACTTGTTTATTGCAAGCTTGTTTGCCGCCGTTGACTTTATTGCACTCATCTTTGAGTAATTGCAGTATCCTCGTATGCTCTTATTGGTAAATCGAGGCTGATTTTATGCTTTCATTAATGTAGCACTTTCATGTGTCATTGTATTCACCGTCTTTTTTATGATATTTTGGATCACTGTTCGGGAAGATTTTGGGCTCAAGGAGTCCATAGCCTCTACTTGGGCAGCATGACCAGCCCTTGGTCTTTTTCTCCCGGCTACATGGAGGAGATTGAAAATTTTATCAAGTTTAAAACCTCTATTGTTTTTTACCGGTCGGTCTAAAACTTTGAAAATAAAATTTCAACCAATAGAAAAACCCCCTTTTTTCAATTGAACCGGTTAACATCCATGGCAGGAGTTGAACCTGATGCCCATCACCGGTTGATGGCCATGGATCCTTATAAGCTCTCACATGTTTTGTCATAAGAATTAATGTGAGAGGTTATAAGGGTCACCCTTCTATGGTATGATATGAGAGAAGGTGACCTCTATTGTACTAAACATGCATGAAAAAATAAATTAAAACAAAATTATTTGAAACTACAAGTCAAAATCAACATCATCACCTTCATGGCTCTCATGTCCAGAAAGATATCTTTCGGGGTGAGAAAACAAAAATCTAAACTTCCTAGAATTTTTCCACAAAGCAATGGCTTCAATCAAGATAGAATCACAATCAACTAGCTTACCTTCCATTGCAATCCTTATCACATGATTCTAAGTTCTTAGTTTGCAAATTACTACGAAATTTAGTCTTGATGCAATTTTGAATGGAGAAGGCTCTTTCACATTATTTGTACTAACACATTGAACCCTTGCTATGTCGGCAAGAATCCTGCAGATTAGCATATTTTAGTTGAAGGGTGTGATTCCAACTTACCATGGACCACAAATCATGGAAAGTTTTCTCACGCCATTCTATAGAGGCTTGTATCTTGTATGCATGGAACTCTCTCCTTAGAGCATCGCATTGATCAAGGGTGCAAACTTCTTTTCTCCAATGGTCTTCTCCTTCCCAAAGTGCTCACAAATCTTCTCTAACTGTCACACCCCAACTTTTCATACCTACTTGTCTAGAAGGCACTCACATGGGTTTAGTACTTTAAAACAAGAAATTACATCATTTTCTTGAAACCTACCTTCCAACCCTTTGCAAACTTCCTCAAAGAAAAGAAGTTTGGAATGCCAAAGCTTCTACTAAGTCGGCTCTGTTCTATCTCTAATCATTTCAACATCATGAAATTTGGAACCACGGATTTCGGAGGACAACCTCAAGATACCCTCCCGGAGGACCAAATGAAGGGATTATATGATACTCAATATCATCATTAAAAGTTGACTCATTTAAGTCAAGACTTTCAATGATGAAAGACATCCTAATTGATGTAATTTCAGATTTAATTAGTGCACCTACACTACTAACATCCACGGTTTTATCTTTGAAATGTTCTACTTAGGATGGACAAACTATGCAAGATGTCACCAAAAATACAAGCAAAGTAAATATATTTGAAAGTTCTCAATTTATTATACAACAAACCTACACCAAAGATCATCATCATCCCGAGGTACATCACGAAAATAAGTGATGACACTTTCAAGTGAATCACATAATGTTGTCATGACCTCCCATCTAGAAAGCCATCTAATTTTTGAAATCTTTTTAGTGTCTTTTGTGTATCAAACAACTCTTTTTGATAGCGGCTAGTTCACATTTAGCTTTAGAGGATTTTTTTGAAGTGAGTGCAGATCATTCAACATCTTATCTATGACTTTAGACACTTCTTTGCAAGACCTACTTCCAGAAACATCTAGAGAAGCAAGGTTAGTTCTATGTGCAACACAATGTGAGAAAGTTGAAAAGGATTTACTTCCCTCTTTAATTTGGTGGCAACTCCATTTCGGTGACCTAGCATGATCTTTGCCCCATCTGATCCAAAGCCAAGGAATTTCTCTAGATCTAAACCCCATTGCTTTAGATTTGTCAGTAAACCATCAAATATCACAGCAGCATCTTTTTTACCATCGGGAATGTCCAACAAGCCAAGGAATGACACACATGACACATCATCCTCAAGAAATGTGGCAAATATCACTAAGTGTCCTGTCACTGATATATCAGTAGACTCATCAATCATTATACCAAAGTATGGAGAATTTCTTACTCTATCTAACACTTTTCTATGCATAACACTTGAAATACAAGTTATCATGTCTGCACATGCCTTGTCATCATGGTACAATGTGGGGGTAATTTCAGTTTTAAGATCTACAAGAAGATCACACAATGGGGTAAACTTACTGAAAGGAATGGTGTTCATTCCTATGTAATAAGCCGCCTTGAAAAGTGAAAGAAGAGCATTGTCTGCTGTCCTTGCTTGATCGGCAATGTGCTTTTCCATCCTCTTGCTTCTCGATTGAGCCGCCCATGCCAACTTGCGGTGCTCCACACTTTGAGAGTGATCATGGAATGTTGAATACTTGATATTCATCGATCCATCGCCAGCAAAGGCGCCACGTCCACCTCCCGCCCTACGGACTTTGCAAAATGTCCTACCAAGGTCCGAATTAAATTCTAACCAATAGAAGTCCTATGACCACTTATCCTTCCACAACATATTTGCGGCTTGGATAGTAGTGACACTCTGCCGCCCTCATCCGAATTAGTGGCGAAGTGGCCGCAACAACCAAATGTCCTACCTCTTCCTCCTGGTTGAGCTTGTCCAACTCTAAACAAAGTATCTCTAAGTGTTCTTTGCCTTTTCCTTGAAGACATTTTTGGAGAAACAAAGAAACCTACAACAAAACATAGCAATAATCACTAAGAAGCCAACCATGCAAAAACCATACAATAACCATACAATAACCTTGAAATTATGCAAAAACCATACAAAAAACATGAAACTATGCAAAAACCATGCAAAAACAACAAAAACTACATCATCTATGCCAAAACCATGCAAAAACAACAAAATCAGCAAAATCAGCAAAAACTAAGCAAAAACCATGCAAAGACAGCAAAATCAGCACAATCAGCAAAAACTAAGCAAAATCCATGCAAAAACAGCAAAATCAGCACAATCAGCACAAACTAAGCAAAAACCATGCAAAAAAAACCACAACTATTCGGCCATATTCCACCATAAAGTAGCATTTAAGCATCAATCATCACATGACCGAAATCGATGGCCAAGAGTTCCGTAAAACAGGGATCGTAATGAGAAGATTCTGCAGGACAATGATGAACAAATTCACAGGACCATCCATCGCATAAAAGGTACAACACAGGCTGCACAGCCCCCACCACTTGTCCGCACATATGGAGTGACTGACTACTCATGTAGCAACGAAGTGAACGAACTGCCAAGAATACATATTATTCTTATTCTGCCAACATTCATTCATTAATACACGGCACCTGCTCAAAGCCTGCAAACATGCGAACAGTTCAATTTCCTCTGCTGACTAAGCGAATTCTGACTGCACAAGGGTTGGCAGATTTACATAAACATATCGTGTAGTTGACCAATGTAGCATCATTTCAACGACCGTTCACTGTTGACGCCCGTCTTGCATGCACGAACCGGATACGGTTGAGGTTCTCTTTACGCAAATCGAAGGAGTTGAATGCAAGATCGAACGATGTCTAAAGCAGGACTGGTTCTAGCCGAGGATGTGGAAATCGACAAGAGAAAATGGCGCCATTGTCACGAATTTTTCAAACTCTCAGACCACAAATTGCAAGAAGGTAACGGATCTCACCACAGATCGGAAGCGGAAGATCAAAGGAGAGCAAGCGGCGCGCGAGAGAGCTGGGCGGCAGGCGGATCTCGAAACAACTAAGACAGGAGAACGCGAGAGAGCTGAGCGGCAACGTGAGAGAGAGCTGAGCGGCAACGTGAGAGAGAGCAGGAGAACGCGAGAGAGCTGAGCGGCAACGTGAGCTGTGAGCATCAGGGCGGCGACGCAGGGGTATACCCCAACCCTAGCTCCACAACTAAGAACCGGCTATACTCGCCTGAGAACCTCCGATATCCGGTACCGTTTGTGCTTCCACAGCTCATATCCGGCTGACATTTCCATACCCTCCGGAGAACCGGTTCTAATCCGACCGTTCGTGAGTACTGCACGCTAAATTTCCGGGTGTACTTCGTTTTAAAAAGCTTATATCCACCACTCAAGCAAATTCAACGGTTTCGCAGCCTCTATCCATCAATTTGCTCCAGTTAAATTTCATATTTATCCGGTCAGCTTGTAACTAACCGCCGGTTCTTCTCGGACGTTGTTTTGGATGCATACGAGATTATTTTATTTTATTTCCTGAAAAATGCGCACCTGCTGACTCATTTATTTTGAAGCGATCGCGTGTTGAAATTGTTTGTGAATAAAGATGAGAATCTTCATGATTGGTCCTTTTCAGAGCAAATAGGAGAACAAGGCATTCCCAACATATAAGAATGTAGCCAGGGAGGGGTTGCTAAATGTAGTACCCCTTTGAATTTGCACTTTGCACTCTTTTCCAATGGATTAGCTGAGTAATTTTGCTATATTTAACCTTTTAGCAGACCATGACAAAAAGTCAAAAGTACTTGGAATGCAAGAGTTTAAAAGTTTGGAGGTTTTCCAATAGCTGCATGAAATTTCTCAATTCCTCCCAATAGTGAAGTAAACTTGAAGTAAACAACGTGTTTGAGTGGAAGTTAGATGGGTAGGGCGGGGTGCTATCTCTCACGAATTGGAGCAATCCTTTGATGGACCGCCAAAGGAGGTGGGTTATATGGTGAGTCTGTTGGGAATGAAAAATGACCATTGCCAGCCTTGTCTCTTTTGGCAGTCTGTTGAGAATGACCTTAAGACTCACATCATGAAAATTAATACCATTCACTCGCAATCAATAAATCACCAACTACAAAGCTGATATTCTTCATCTCAATATAACCTTTACCCCAAAAAAAGTCATAAAAAGTTGTTATGTCCCGTGGGCATATCATCAAGGGTAGGTCAAACGGGCATTTTATTCACGCCAGACCTACAAGGGTTTGGTGTTCTTATTTATTTATTTATTTATTCATAAAAGGTTTTTCTTGGCTCAAAAAATAACCTTCAATAATGAAACCTGCCAAAAAATTTACAAATGAAAATTGTCAAAAACTAGACCCTTTGCACTTACATTCATGCCTTAGCTTTACAACATCTTAGTTCTTGTCAAGATTTCTACCACTAAAACAAGACCTTTATCGGAAGCCATCTCAAAAAATGAAGTTAAAATCCAACGCTGGATGAAGGAGATATAGCTCCTCAAATATCATCCATTTTTTCACTTTCTTCATTGACAAAACATCATTGCAAATCCAATATGAAAAGTATTTGGATCAAAAACCCTTCAACTAGATAGTTGTTAATAACATCTTAAGATTATGATCATGAAAAAGAAATTCATGAAAATCTGTTTTTCATTTCACATATTTGGCTTGCAATGGTAAAACATGCCCCATGCTAAGAAACCCAAAAACAAAAGTTGTCTTCACTAAAATGCATGCTATCAATTCATACTTTATTGTAGGGGTTTGCAATTTTTACAACACAAACTAGACTTGATTTGTTACCTAAGTCATGCAGACTCATCCAAAATAAACCTCGATCGAAAAAGAGTTATAGCTCTTCAAAGTTGTTGACTTCCACCCAAAATGTCGTTTCTCTATATTAGGCACGTTTAGGGGTACAATTTAATTTGGTTCAAGTGTGCAACAATTCTATGTAATGAAAATTGTTATGATGAATTGGAGAATATTAACTTTAGCGTGGTGCATATTTCTCAAACAACGTAGGTAGTCAATAATGTATGACTACTCTAAATCATTGAAAACTCTGAAAGTCTTAAAATCAAGGAATCATGGACTTTGAAAACATGGACTTTTAGAGGCTTCTTGTCAATGTTAAAACCGTAGGATCTAGTACTTATCCTATATGTGTATATGTATATCGAATCTCATATTCAAATTCCTTATCAGTTGTGAGATTATAATGTTCAAAGTTGGACATAAAGTTTTTCTCCCTTGTTGTAGAGAGGGCAACTAGTTTTTTGAGGGTCAAAAAAACCATTTTTGGTAGAAAATTTTACATGAGGCTCTTCACATTCTTGTTTCTAAGTGAGGTAGGAACATATCCATGCAAATTTTACCCTCGACATACGACCTATAAAACCTAAAGAAATGCTTGATTATTCACATGGAGGTATGCTAAAATTCAATTACAGTAGCTGATCTTTGACGATATATAGGGCATGTGAAAAATAAATGGATTTGAAATCCCAAAGAGTGAAATCATGCCTTAAAACCTTATTTACATGTATATTAAACAAAACTTGAAAAAAAGTTAAATCTCAAATTTGGTGAATTTTTCAAGTTTCTGCAATTTAAATGATTTTGGGCAGATTTTGAGAATCAATAAGCTTATATTGGATTTTGGGCAGATTTCAAATAGTCTTTTCAACCTTTGACTATGATTATCTCTTAAAGTATGAGGAGTTTTTTAAGCGTGAAACGTTTATTCAAAAAAGTATGGAAAAACTCTACAACCTTACAAAAAGTTTCAACTTCATGCGAGCTAATTATAGAAAGTCACAAGCTAACCAAATCCAAGACAACCACAATATGGCCTCACTCCACTTTAGGGGTTAAAATGACAAAAGAAGGAAATAATTCTTCTTTCCTATTATATCTATATATATAAAAGAACACGATTACCTGCTAGCGATCCTTTGCAGGTTGCCCGACCTGATGCAGCCGGTTTTCTCTATTTGCCCTTGGTGATCCTTCCCGGTAGTAGGGTGGTTTGCCCATGAGAGTATACACAGTATGAAGAGTTTTAAAGATTTTGAAGGATCTCCGTGGGTGGTACTTGATTGATATTAAGAATTTATTAAATCTCATCAACATAACAAGAGTCGAAGGGACAAGGAATGTGGAACATGTAAAATGGAGCACAGTAAGGAGTAAAGAGGAGATCAACGGAACATGGAACAAGAACTGGGAATTGGGCACGGAGAATGGGAACAAAAAAAAATAATGAGAACCACATGTCAATGTATGATAGGAACTGGGAACAAATTATGGAAATCGGGAACAAATGATGAAACCAAGAAGGGAAAATGGGGGATGGCCGGATGGGGGAGCCGGAATCGGGAACAAAGGATGGAAACCACGAATGGGAAATTAGAGGTTGGGAGTGATTAGTAAAGAAAAAGAGAATGGGGAACCAGAATAGAACAGAAGACAACTAGGAAGTAGGGATCCATGGAATGAAGGATATCCTAAAATTCTTATAAAGCAAGGAGATACAATCAACGAGAGAATCAAGGATAGGGGTTAGTTCTTGAGGAACACCAAATAAAAAGCTCATCCATCGGGATGAGGGGGAGAAATTAATCAAAGACATGCATGGTCATGGCCATTATCAGTTGGTCATGTATACACGACATAAAGAGTAATTGTTCTAAAGATTTTGAAGAGTTCTCTAAATGGTATGTGGTTGTTATTAAGAGTTTATTAGATCCCAATAATAAAAATACAAGGAGTTAAAGAGACAAGGAATATGGAACATAAAAATGGGAGCAAAGAAAGAGTCACTTGAGGGGAGATCAAGGGAACAACGGAGGGGAACCAGGAATCGAGATTAAAGGATAAGAATTACGAAAGGAGGATGAGAACTACTAACAAATAATGAGAACCAAGAACGAATGATGGGAACTACATACAAATGATGGAAACTAGGAACAAATGACGGAAACCAAAAAGGAAAGTTGTTGAAACACAAAAGAAATGATGAGAACGGGGAACGGGCCAAAGCATGGGTAACCCAGAAAAAGGGAATGCAGGACATGCTATAAATCTTAAAAAGTAGGAAGACCATTTACGAGGGAACCGAGGATAGGGTGTAGTTTTTGAAGAGCACCAAATAAAGTGCTTACCCATGGGACGAGGGGAACTTACTCACTAATTAATTAAATACTATTTTTATTTTTTATTTTTTTTGTCCAAAGGACATCGGTATATAGAAGTCCTAACCTATATCCTTCGGACTAGGACATCAAAAAGGGCAGATCAATTTTTTTTTTTTTTTAAAACACGTAAAAAACTTTAAAATTTAAACTCATGTATAAAAAGAAATACGTAGTTGGAGGATTCTCAATAAGGTATAATTATTTTTTATACCTAGGTCTGAATTTCTTACATGTTTTCATAAATTTCAATCTTACCTTTTTGATGTCCGTGTCCGGAGGACACGGGTTAGGACTTGTAAAAAATAAATGATGAGGTAGTAATGCATACATGATTGCAATAACTTATATTCACAATTGTTGATTTTCTATTTTTCTTATCTCACAATTTTTCACACAATTTGTATTTAAAAGATTGCAAAAGACTTACCGTAACAAATGATTTCCACTAATAACAAAATCGTCAATAGTTGACAAAATTTATAGTTTGATTTTTAAAAATAATTTTAACTATTTGTTCTATATAATTTTTTCTACAAGTAAATCAAATGTTCTTGACACCCTACCCAACATGAAGTAAGACACCTTACTAAAATTGATTTTCTCAATTAAATATACGTCTCGTAATGTATCATCTCCAACATTCCTTAAGATGTTCTTAAATCAATTTCAAACACCACAATCATTCTCAACTTATCATTTTCATGTTGCAAAGGGAGATTTGATGATTGTTGCCCCAAACATCTTGCTCATATTTGTTTTCCATGTAGATAACTAAGTTGAGAATGCCCATGCAAAATTTTAGAGACACATTCCGCTCTTTAAACCTTCATGCAATTTTATTTCTAGAAGAGGTATAAAACAAAGATTTGAGAAAGCAGGCATCATCACGTTTATTGTATTTCATCTACAGAAAAAGTGAACTGTGAGTAGATACCTTTATGAGTTTATAAATTCTATGCAAAACTGTTCTCAAAAAATTCAAAATCTTGACAAATTTTGAATCCCTTTTTGTTTGGGAAATTACCAAAAATCATGAAGATTATTTTTGACTTTTTGGAGGCTGCCCTTGTGAAATTGGTAAACTTTTTGACTCGGACTACTTTGGAACTTCAGTAATGATTTGGTAATGAACATATCTCCGAAAAAAATATTCTAAAAAAGAACTTCTAGCCAACCTCTAACTAAAAATTAATTCGTACGTTTCATATCAACTCATCTTAACTTTGAAGTAATTTCAAGAGCTAATGTGTAGAAAAAGCTTCAAACTATTTCACTTGTGAGTATTTGCCAATTCGAAGAGACCTCGTAAGTTTTTTTGCCAAATTCTCTTGCCAAACTCAAAACTGCCGAACTTTGTGTGCATCGAGTTCTCAAAACCAAAAGAAAAAGAGGCTGAAAGATTGTGAAGTTCATTGAAACGACAAAGATTGTGAAGAAGGGCCGGGTAGGAAACGGTTGCCTCTGCTTCACACGCAATCCGAATCCCCCAAAAGTTTGCCAGAACGATCTTAAGAAGCGTTGCTTGTGTAAACATATGGAATCGCCACTTGTCGAGGTCCCCATTCATGTAGAAAATTGCGCAATTTCGGTGTCTAAGAAGTTTGTAGATTTTTCTTGCTGTGCACAGCAACAGATAGCTGGAAATTCTCCGGTGAATTTGTAAATTAGGGTTCCTTCTTGTTGCCTGAGAGCATCCGTGCATGAGAGGATCATGAATTGGTGCTATTTGATCGTGTAGGGTTTGATGGGAAGAAATGGCAGGGGAGCTTGATGCTGAGGTATGGAGCGAATTGCCAAGGGAGGTGCTGGACCTGGTGCTGCGATGCCTTCCGATCTCTACCTTGTGCAAATTCAGAGCAGTCTGTAAGCATTGGAAGACACTGCCAACGATTCGTCCGGAGGATCCTTACCTTCTCTACATTCCTCGCTTCCTAGCGCTCGGTCACCTTGGTAGTTGTAGCCTCTACAGCCTCAGTCGCAACAAATGGGAGGTGCTGGACCTGTCCTTCGTGGCCTCGTTCACGGCAGTGCTTTTTCATGCCCAGGAACCCTACTGCTTGGTGCCGTATGTGGAGCGGTTTTGTTCTGACGGAGGCCTGCTCTGTTTGATGGGGCAATTTGTGGATCGAGTCCGCCACAACCGCCCCCGTTATCCTCATTACTTTTCTCTAGTGTGCAACCCTTTGACACGAACTCTGAAGCTTCTACCCAGCTTCGAATGCGACCACATTGTAGACCTCGTAATGCACCGTGATAGTGCTGGGGTGTATAAGATCTTCGCAGCTGCTGTGACTTACACAGGCCAACCTGGCTTTCTTCTTCACGTGTATATGTATGACTCAAGCTCGCCGTCGTGGAAGCGGATTCTGACCGTGAAGCGCGACCGTGGTGACATTACGCTGTTGCGTTCGTGCTCTGTCATCTTCAACGATGTATATTATTTTGTTTTTGGAGGAATTTTCGAGGATATCTACTTCGTCTCTCGAGATAAACCATTTGAGCTTCATGCCTACAACATTAAGCAAGCCAATTGGGTGCTGACTGGAGTGAAGATGATGGGGCTTGATGATTCAAACATCTCGAGCATTTCGTTTGTGGTTAGCAACGACCGGTTGCTTCTAAGTGCAACCACGCTGTGTGATGTGACATGGTTTTATAGGCTTGATGGTTCAGAAGAGATGAAACTCTCCAACACCTTTGCGTGGACAACAGCACTTGCTTACGAAGACTCCATTCTCCTCGCTTCACATGCGAGTTTGATGATAGTCGATCATGTGGAAGAAAAAGCGTTGAAGGTCAAGTTCGTCATGCCCGTATCAAGGTGCAACCACACTGACTGCAAGAGCTGTAAGAAGTGGACCCGTATCAACGTGAACATGGCGAAGGCCAGTTTCAATGCGCAAGCAAAAGTGTAACGTTGTTGACGCTCTGCTCACTTGTAAGTAAGCCCTCTCATATTCTGCAGGCATGTTCGTATTGTAGTGACGAACAAAGTCAAGTATAAAAGTAGAATAGTATTCTAGAACTAGAGAGTCAATTAGCTGAACAACCTCGGTTGAACCTATCAGAACTCCATTGTTCTTGAGAATCCAGATCCATCTGCGCCTTGTATATAACAATTCCTCAATGTGTACATATCTTGCTATGAGAAATGGCTCGTAGGACTTGGTGTAGCCTGTGGCTTTCATTCATGCGAGAACCTTATGGGTTGCCGTGCAACTCCACTCACTTGAATACCTTCCACTGATGCACAGATTGCACACACCATCATCGAGCTCTTAAAGTCTTACAAATCACTATCCTTATGAAATCGCATTGGCAGTCTTAGAATGGCACCATTTCGGCTCTATGAAATGATGTCACAAGCTTGATGACATGCGGATATTAGCTTGTGACATCATTTCCGGGTATTAGCTTGTGACATCATTTCCGGGTATTAGCTCGTGACATCATTTCATAGAACCGAAATGGTGCCATAGAACCGAACCGAAATGGTGCCATTCACGATGTCACAAGGTAATCCGCATGTCACAATCTTTTCCATGGCATGCAATTTCACCTTGAGTCATACATGCACACCATCTGAGTTTAGCACGGGATGGAAATTCAAGTTGATCATTCAACTGTATCTTCAACTAACTCTCTCAGAATCGAAAAATAGAATGAAAAATAGAAGAAACATATTTGAAACCAACTTTTACACGACCACAACTTAAGATCAAGTGCATTACTATGCAACAAACCCATTGATATGCTACATTAGAGACGGTTCCTATGCAAACCGAGACAGAGATTCCTCACATGAGCAAACAACAAGACGGAGGAAAACAAGTTAGTGTTTCAACATCAACACTTAAAAAGCTGCAAGTTCAAGTCACGTTTTTCTACTTGTCCTCAAAAACCCTGCTATTTTCTCCATAGTATAGTTAGTGCCGGTCATACACTATACTATCAACAGCCCGAGCCCAAGCCCCAGATGATTGTCTATTTACACACAATTTACACACAGAATTGCATGGTCTGACCATAATTGTAACCATGGATCAAAGCTCTACTGCTCCATCAGCACACCACCTTAATCTAATTCAGCTGGTTAGGTTGGGTCAGGTCGTAAACCTCGACATCTCTTGCTCCTCCGATGGCATCCACCATCCATCTTTGACTCTGCTCACAAAACACCTCGCTTGCAAACAATCGTAGGATCATGTACAGTCTGCAAAAATGAATTTAATGAGTTTAAAATCAAGACGGTTTAAATGTGTTGTAGTATGCATACACTGCTGCTACCGGGCGAGAGCTTCACCCCAACCCCCAACATTCCTTCTTAGAGTCGATAGCAACACATGCAACTCCCTCGCTGCTTCGGTCAGAGTGAGAGAAAAGTGAGGGAATAGGTCCGTGATCCTCAAATGGTGCGGCTGCTGCACATTCTAACTGAAAGCACTAAATATTCCATTGGAAAACTTGACTACTAATCAACATTTGAGCAATGATGAACATTTAAACAAAGTAAGAAACATGCAATGTAAACATTTGAGGAGTGTAAGTTGACTTGAAAAATGGCAGATTTGGTTAAAAAGAAACACGGAAGCCTAGAATTGGTTGCTTTAGGCATAGTGTGAGCGACGCTTTCTCGCATTGTTTCCACCAAACTGAGTAATCAATCGCTACAAACACTGATGAGGCATTCAAAAATTCACAATGTTGGGTTACTTCCCCTTGTGTGTCTCAAGTGAGTTGGACTTCCGTCTAATTCCACGATCACCTGCTGCACCCACGATCACCTGCTGCACGTAAGCTGCCGCTAGCTCCCGGCCTACTCCTTCTTCATCCACAGCTATGGCGTGTAGGCGGGGCGTGCTACTCTTCACCTTCTCCACCTCGGCCGACGTGCTCCTTCTTCATCCACAACTATAGCTTGTAGGCGGCGCGTGCTACTCTTCACCTTCTCCACCTCGGTCGGCCTGCTCCTTCTTCATCGACAACTATGGCTTGTAGGCGGCGCGTGCTACTCCTCACCTTCTCCACCTCGGCCTGCTCCTTCTTCATCCACTGCTACTCCTCACCTTCTCCACCTCGGCCTGCTCCTTCTTCATCCACAACTATGGCTTCTAGGCGGCGCGTGCTACTCCTCACCTTCTCCACCTCGGCATGCTCCTTCTTCATCCACAGCTATAGCTTGTAAGCAGCGCGTGCTACTCTTCACCTTCTCCTCTTCGGTCGGCCTCCTCCTTCTTCATCGACAACTATGGCTTGTAGGCGGCGCGTGCTACTCCTCGCCTTCTTCATCCACAGCTATGGCTTGTAGGCGGCGCGTGCTACTCCTCACCTTCTCTACCTCGGCCTGCTCCTTCTTCATCCACAGCTATGGCTTGTAGGCGGTGCGTGCTACTCTTCAGCTCCTCCACCTGGTCATGCTCCTTCTTCATCCACATCTATGGCTTGTAGGCGGCGTGTGCGTGCTACTCTTCACCTTCTCTACTTCGGTCGGCTTGCTCCTTCTTCATCCACAACTATGGCTTGTAGGCGGCGCGTGCTACTCTTCACCTTCTCCACCTCGGCCTACTCCTTCTTCATCCATAGCTATGGCTTGTAAGCGGCGTGTGCGTGCTACTCCTCACCTTCTCGACCTCCGCCTGCTCCTTCTTCATCGACAGCACCTTCTCGACCTCCGCCTGCTCCTTCTTCATCGACAGCTATGGCTTGTTGGCGGCGCGTGCTACTCTTCACCTTCTCCACCTAGGGAGACAAACATTCTCGCCTTATTGCATAGATAATAATAAAAAAAATTGTTCTAAAGAGGTGATATTTAAATAGGGATACTTCTAAACTAAGTCTTACTATTTCTTTATTCACAATAATAAGGCTTGTAGGCGGCGCATACTACTCTTTACCTTCCTCACCTGAACACACAAGTATTCTCCCCTTATTACATAGGAATTCAAATCATTTCTTTCAATGTTCTTAAGTAAAAATTTCAGGAAGGATGTGGTCTACATCTCTTGCAAGCTAGTGCCTCCATCAAAACTGCATGCAAGCCCTTATATGTGTCTTCACTGAGACACCAAACTCCCTTTGCCGCGGCTCATATGTGTCTTCAGTGAGACACCCAACTCTCTTTGCCGCGGCTCATATGTGTCTCCAGTGAGACACCCAATTCCCTTTGCCACGGCTCATCTGTGTCTCCAGTGAGACACCCAATTCCCTTTGCCACGGCTCATATGTGTCTCCGGTGAGACACCCAACTCCCTATGTCTCCACTGAGACACCCAACTCCTTTTGCCGCGACTCATCTGTGTCTCCAGTGAGACACCCAACTCCCTATGTCTCCTGTAAGACACACAACTCCCTTTGCCGGTGCTCATCTGTATCTCCAGTGTGACACCCAACTCCCTTTGCCGCGGCTCATCTGTGTCTCTAGTGAGACACCCAAGACACCCAACTCCTTTGCCGCGGCTCATCTATGTTTTCAGTGTGACACCCAACTCCCTTTGCCGCGGCTCATCTGTGCCTCAAGTGAGAAACCCAACTCCCTTGCCGTGGCTCATGTGTCTCATGAGTGAGACACCCAACTCCCTTGCCCCGGCTACCCCTGTTAGGTGAAAACACGTCGACACCTTCAAAATTGTTATGTACTGTTGCTGCGCACGTATTCTGCGTGGCTCCTATACAATCCAACCAAAACAACATCGAAGAGCTCATTCTAACGGCAAATGCATGAAGCAACTTATTCAAACAAGATCAACTCACGAAAATTCATCACTCAAGCAACAAAGCCACATGAGTTGCTTGATCTCGTATTATCGAGGGGTTGAAGCGGCTGCGAGTTTGGTTCACTAGGGTCTGGTTGTGTGTTGTTTACTCACGGCGTGTTTGGTGAATGTCGCTCACTCTCCAAATCTCTCAACTAATGATCAAGTGAGCGTGGTAATGGCGTGCTAAAACATGGCATCAAGCTCAAGTGAAGTTTCGGTGAGCTCAGTTAAGCCCGTGTGAAGCCCATTCAAGTTAACTGGGATGGGAAAGTGGGCAAAGCTATCATTAACCCCCGTACGGCAAGGAATTGACATCTTGCAAGTTCTGTTGCCTTGCAAATTAATATGTATAGTGGGATACACTTTGCTTACGAATTCCTCGCGAGTGGGAGTATTTGTGAAAAGTTTGAAAATTGATTGTGAGCTTAAAAATGATCAGAATTGAAATTCGTGAAGTGGGTTGGAATCACATCAGAGTGTATTACAATAATATGATAAAATATCAATTCTTCTTTGTAATGCAATTTATCATATTACGATTACTTTATACACCATCCACCATTGACTGCTTCTACTTTTTGTTTTTGTTTGATATACATTTCAATGGCAAGTTTGAAATTAGATTTGGAAGTTGTTCTTAAGGTACTTAGGCACATACTTAAATATTAAAAAGAATATCCTCTCTTGACTTTTTTTTGGTGATGAAGTGGTTTCTTATGAGTCTCTAATAAATACTCAAAATGGAAATTGAATCTTCCTTTGAACTTGGCAAGAGTAATATAAGAATGTAAGCTAGGCATGAGAGTTATTACTCTAATAGCCTCTAACCATCCTCCAAGGATATTTGTTGGTCTTTCAAAAACACGTGTAACTGTGTAAAAGGCTTTCACATGTTTTGGGTAAAGTTTACTGGTTAGTAGGACTTACTAAGAAATTTCTCCAAGTGAATATCAAATAAGAGGTATATCAATGATACCACAAATATGTGCCTAAGTACCTCAAGAACAACTTCTGAAGTTAATTTCAAACTTGCAATTAAATTGTATATTTTAATAGAACAAAAAGTAGTCTATGGTAGATGATGTATGAAGTATTTGTAATATGGTAAATGACATTACAAGGAAAAATTGATATTTTATCATAATATTTTAGTAGACTCTGATGTGATTTCAATCCACTTTACGGATTTGAATTCCGATCTTTTTTTTGAGCTCACAATGAATTGTCAAACTATTCACAAATACTCCCACTGGGGAGGAATTCGTAAGCAAACTGTACACCACTGTACATGGGATTATGGCCACATACATATAACCATATACTACTTTGTAACAATATATTGGCTCATTATAAGAGTAATATAATGGTGTATTGTCAAGTTGCAAATAAAATGTTGTAGTGCATCATTGCACTTTGCTTAACACTAACGATATTATTGATTCTATTTTGATTTGAAGTTTATTTAGAAATGTTCAACATCTTATACAACTTTGAAGATATCGATTCATTAAAAGGTTGGTACATCAATAGTTCTTTGATTTTTAGTTATTTGCATACCTTCGGTGTCATGATAGTAATGACACTATTGGACATTATTGACATGGCATAGTAAAAGATATTATTACTTTATAATACTTGAACTCTTAAAAGTTTCACATTCTATCTATCCATTTACTATATTTACCAGAAGTGCATGTGGCCTCCTTCAAGGATTAAGTTCTGCTTGCGAATGGCCGATCTCTAAGTTGCTTGTGTTTTAGTATCACAATCAATGTCGATTACATTTCATATAATTCAGATTCTTGTCTTTCTCTTTTAAGATATTTCTATTTGGTATCTGACAGAAGTTGCAAAAAATAAGCCCCCAATCCTTTTACTTCCTCCCAAATTTACAAGAATTAAGTCAAAGTAGGTGTAAATTAAATATATCATATAATATTGATATAGAAGGATATATTGATATATTTATATATATTTGTTTTTGATTTTTTGAGCTCTTTCTTGAACTTCTTCTTTTAGTAATTAAGCTTTAATAATGACCGATTTTGTATAAGATTCATGGGAAAACTGTGCTCGCTACTACTGTTCTTTAATTTATTATTAGTGAGAGTTTCATCTACAATTGCTCAAGATCTGGATTGGCAAACATGTGTAAAAAATGCCACGGACGTGCCTGTGATTCTAGATAACTATGACCTTGTTGTTCTAGGAGGGGGAACACCGGATGCCCATTGGGCCATTGGCTACAACTTTCTCCCATTATGCTGAAGTCTTGTTGTTGGAACGCGGAGGGTTCACAAATAAGGACTCTCTTATGATAGACATGAAAGGATTCTTTTCAAATTTGCAAATTGGCACTCCCTACATTAAGAGCCCAATCCTTTATCTCAGAAGAAGATGGTGTACCTAACCATCGAGCTCGTATACTAGGAGGTGGTAGTGCCATTAATGCGGGATTCCTTTCGAACCAGACCTCAAGTTTATTACATAATCCTAGTGGAATCTTTTTGATGTTGATCATGCCTTTGGATGGGTTGTTGATAAAGTTGACCCACTTTTCATTTTTGGAATTGTTTTAAGTAAGTTATTTTGCTAAAGAATTTTGAGTTTTAACACAATATTTATGATTATTTTTTTAGGTTGATTGACTGATGTTGTTTAAGAAATTGTTTATTGAAAGTTAGAATACTCAAGGTTTGGTGTTGTTTACGTAATGACAGTATACAACAAAAAATGCGTTGTTGGAAGCAAGTGTTATTCCTTATAATAACGAGACCTATGAACATCTTATCGGCACAAAAGTAGGTGGCACATTGTTTGATAAGCTGGTCATCGTCATTCATCAGCTGACCTTCTCTCATCTGCCAACTTTGACAATCTTGATATTGATACTTGGGCAAGTGTTCAAAAGATCTCGTTTAACGGTACATAGAAAACTGCCTAACTGTTTTTTGTACTTTAATTAATTATTAAGCAAAAGAGTGCCCAAGCTGCTAGTTACCTATGGTAATTGTTTCAACTGGAGCAATAGGATCTCCTCAACCACTTATGTTAAGTGGGATTGGTCTCTCTCAACACCTTGTTGAATTTAACATCACCACCATTCTCGACAATCGTGCTGTTGGCGACCATATGGCAAACAATCCTACAAATGCATTTGGCGTGCTTACAAATAAAGAGGTAGAAGTATTCCTTATTGAGGTTGTCGACATCACACCTTTTGGTAGTGTTATAAAAGTTTCAAGTGATATTCCTCAGGTACATTTTTTAACTCTTATACTACACTTTATTTGTTTAACTCTTATATATCAAGTCAATGAATAATGTATTGAAATATTTTTGGGTTAAAATATGTTAAATTCAATGTAGGTTATGACTCCATTACTATGCGATTCTTGAATTACATACTTACTAATGTCCAAAAGAATCATTTAAAAATTGTGTTCATATTGGTAGGTTGTTTTGAAACTCTTGAGAAGTTCACCAAGATATGCAACCAACATTGAAAACAATTCCAAGGTGACTAAAGTGAGTGCACAAGTTTTGCTAGCACATATTATTAACCCTTTCATGACCAATCAACCAAATATGGTCGATGAAGTGTGGTTATTCCATGATTGAGTAGAATCTATGTAGAAACAACAAAATGTTAGAGAACAACGCCGGAAGAGGAGTGTGTGTTGGATCTACTACACAAAACAACGATGCATTTGGACTCGTACTCCGCCTGGTAGAGCTGTCTATACGTCGTGATGAGTATGAGATACGGTAGCTGGTCTGGAAAGAAGTGAGAAAGATTCAGGAAATACAACTGTCGAGGACACATGACACCAAGTCTAATGGTCCCTTGGGAGCATGGGAACATGGGGGGTACTACTCAATTGGCTCCGTTGACAAAAGAAGAGTTGATTTCTTTTGGCAACCCAACACCGTCCATCGAAGCGTATACGTTTGTACAACCTGAAATCCTCCCCAAAAGGAATCAACCACCTGTTGTTTGCACACTAATTCTACGTCAAGGCTCGGCGTCTGATGAATGTGACCATGTCTGATTTTTCAATCTGACCATATTTGCTACGATATCCCATGTATTTCTTGTACGCTACCGTATACAAGGAACTGGGTTTTTGGTCTCTTTTCACAATTTCAGTTTCATAAATGCTCGAAATGCAACGCTCATGGTGTTGTTGGATAGATCTTCAAACTCTCTACAATATTGACGACATGTGTTTTGCCCAAATCTGGATATTCTGGTCTCTAATTCTAGTAAAAAGCTTCGAGGTCATGTATACGCTATGTACTACACTTGACTCGGAACATCATAATACTCTAGTTCATACGGTAGATCTGACCCATGTTTGGCCACTAGCATGTATATGAAGTTCACTACACATTTATACGGTTAGATCTTAATTTTGACCCTTCATTTGTTCGATGCATTCCAAAATACATCCAGACACCTCAAAAAAACCTCGACTTCCAAAATAGGAGTGGTCATGAAAGGGTTAAGGCAATTTTTTCAACTTCGCCAGAATATCAAGCACAAGCAGCATGGAGCGGAAATTGTTGGGCCACGTTCTTATGGCAATCTCACATTGGCATGCTCGAATGTAAATGATAATCCAAAAGTAAGGTTTGGAGACTTTTCAAATATAAAGGACTTGGATATTTGTGAAAAAGACGTTCGCACCATTTTGAAAGCTATAAATGCACCATTGCTTTTGTTTGTCTCTACAATATACAAATGCAACCGTCTCGGATGAATTGCGTCTTACATAAGACACACTTGAAAGTACTTGGCCACAACAAGATTTTTACAACTATATCCAAGATTGCATAAACATTTGCCAATGGTGCAAAGATACCATACAAACAATATGGCATTTTCATGGATGGTGTCTTCAGGGATCTCTGGTTGATTATGATTATTGCGTGAAAGGAATTAAAGGGCTTCGAGGTATTGACGGCTCTACGTTTTCTCGTTCACCAGGCACTAACCCGCAAGCAACTTTGATGATGTTGAGCAGGTAATTGCATCTCTAACTACGAGTTTCTCTGCAGATTTTAAACATCTTCATGTAGAAAATCTCAAGATTTCAAGCTTCCAGATTCATAATCGATCATTATCTATTGTTCCTTTGGCAGGTACATGGGAGTGAAGATCCTTCGGGGAAGATTCGAATTTGATCTTAATAATACATGACAGAGTTAGGTGGTGAAAGTTTGCTAAAAGCAGACATAACCACTTAGTATTTAGCTAGAGTATTCAATGTAGCATGTGTAGCGATTCACAGGTTCGGAGTTATCTGTGATGTTCAATCTCAAACTGAAACAGTATAAATGCAACGTACAAGGCACTTTTCTGATTCTTTTTCATCAAAATGTTTGAACACTCTCTGTGTTCGCTTCTGAATTGTCCAAGATTCTCTGTGTTCGCTTCTGTATTCTTCCTTCCTCGAGTATAAGTAGCAACCGACTCGTTGCTTTTCAAACATTGAGAAGCGCCACTTTTCGAGAATCGCTCATATAAGCTGTCGTATTTTTCGCCACTGCCTAAGAAGTTTGTGGATTTCTCTTGCTGTTTGCGGTACGATCCGCAGGGTACCCTATGTGGATCGATCGAGGCCTGCCTGTCCGGATGGGACAATTCGTGGATCGAGGTATTCGTCGACGACCTCCTCGCAACCGTCGTAGTTACTTTTCCATACTATTCAACCCTTTTACACGATCGAACTTCGAAGCTTCTGCCCAGGTTTGAATGCTCCGAAATCCTAGACCTTGCAATGCACTGCAATCGTTCCGGGGCGTATAAGATCTTTGCAGGTGCGATGACAAGCCAACCTGGCTGTCGTCATTTTCACTTTTATATTTATAACTCAAACTCGGAGTTGTGGAAGCAGATCTTGACCGTGAAGCTCCGTTACATAAAGATATGGCGTTCGTGATCTGTCGTCTTTGATGATGTCTATTACTTCGTCTCTAAAGGAATTTTCCAGAATAAGTACAGGTCATTTGAACTCTACGCACTTTACATAAAACGATACAATTGGATGGCGTATTGGATTATCTTGTAAGTAAGCCTTCTCATATTCTGTAAGCATGTTCGCATTGACATGCCGAACAAAGTTCAAAATTAAAGTAGTATTCTAGAATCAAAGACTCAATAGCAGAACCAATCTCGGTTGAACCATGCCATCCACCACATGTACATTACAGATCTCTACAGATCCTCGCATCGATTTTACAGATTCTCGCATTGATTTAAAGCAGAAGGGACTCTATTTTCAAATCAGAACAATGTTCTAGAAACGTATTTGAGATTCAGATTCTTTGGTATCTGTCTCTTGAACCAAAGCCAACCACTCGTTGTAATCAAGGGTTCATCAATATGTACATATGTTGGCAAGTTGCTTTGAAATGACTCCTAGTACTTGATGCAGCCTGTGGCTTTCATCCACGCGAGAAGCTCAAGCAAACCCTCCTTGAGTGGCCGCGCCTTGTAGCCTAGCTCCCTCTCCGCCTTCTCACTTGAATACGCCCACTGATGCTTCAGAATGTTCACAGACTGCACACACGCACAGCATCGAATCGTATACATCACTAAATGCTTCCCCTCTTAAGAATGTAACGATTCCTGCCCTAACAATACTTACATGGGTGGTGATGAAGGGAATTTGGTGACTGATGCCAGTCCAAGCACCGAAACGCGCCCACTGCACACACAAGAAGCCTGCTGTGTCGAGAAGCCACATGGGCATGGTGAACTTGGGAGCACTGGTGTTGGTTAAGCTTGCTGCCAGATCGAAAACCTCATGAAACGACAAATTCTCCCCACACAGCAAGTACCTCTCCCCCTCTTTCCCCATCTCCAATGCAGCAAGGTACGCAACAACCACATCGTCGATATGGCAGAATGAGAATTTTTTGTCTCTTGAGCCAGGATACCCAGGCAGCCGTCCATTGAACCGTTCAATCATCTGCAAAACATCGAACAGTCATACTTCTGGCGGGAAATGCTACAATCCATGGCTATGAGAGAGATGAGTGCGTACAAGCTCGGCAAGAGAGTTGCCTTTGGTCATGGCGCCGGGGCCATAGATGACTCCAGGGTACAAAGACACGATGGGCACACCCTCCGCAGCAGCTTCCATTGCAAGCTTGTCTGCGAGGGCTTTTGATTCTTCATATGGGGAGTAGAAAGTCTTCAGTGAGTGGACCTGCACACATTCATACATCCACCATCAATAGAGGAATCGCTACATTGCAAAACAACACAAGTAGTGAAAACAAAGACGAACCTGCGTTTCGTCTCCGATGTATCCATCTGTAGGACCGACGGCGAAAAATGATGAAGTGTAGATGAGTTTCTTGACACTAGGAGTCGCCTTCACTGCTTCAATTACGACTCTCAATCCTTCCACGTTCACCTGTCACGTGTCCAACAATCTCTCATTAAGCTCTATCTTACTGAAACAATACCGACAATCATACTGTTAATCTTCCGGACTAATGCAGTTAAGTAGTGATCATTGCTGGTAATCATTGCTATGACTTTCTTGGCAATGGGAATCGCCTTCGTAACTCTCAATTCATGCGGACGTTCAAGCTATACCGACAACCATGGCGTTGATCTTCAAATGCAGTTAGGTGTCGATATTAAATACTGTTGCTAACGATGAGTTACTTGACACTGGCTTCACCAACTCTCAATCCTTCCACGTTCACCTGTGTCTAACTATCTTGTTTAGACAATTTAAAGCTGTACAGAAAAAAACAACATTCAAATGCAGTTCGGTAGTAATGTCGATTCTTATTGAAAACGTGGAAAGAGATTGCACCTAGCAACGGCAGCTAGGGTTGAGGCTCTCAATTCAGCTACAAATGTCGATAGCAAAACGATGGTGATAATCTAATAAATTAGAGACGTAAGGTTACGTTACTGGGAAGCATTCGGAGTCGCTAATTAAGACAAGCAATTTTACCGTGTTCACCTATGGCACATTGTCCAGTCGTCTCATCGCTAATGCAGGAAGAGATGGGGGAAGAGGTAGCTAGAGTGAGGACGATTTCGGGGTTTGAAGAATTAGGGGTGCTTACTTTGATGAACTGGGAGGCGTCCGGCAACCAAGAGCCGACGAGAGCGGCGGAATGCACAACGAAGTCGCATCCAGCACACGCACGTCGCACGGAGTCGGCATCGCGGATGTCGCCGTAGGCGAGCTCCACTTGCGGCGGCAAGTCCTTGAGCTTGCTGCTTTTGCGCACGAGCGCCACCACGGTGTAGCCCCCGTGCACGAACGCCCCGCACAAGCGACCCCCCAAGTAACCCGACGCGCCCGTCACCATCACCCGTCTCCCCATTATAATTTCTTCCTCTGCCCCCACACACCCACTCCGCATTCGCTCTCACTGGCCCGCCATCGCTATCGCTACCGCGAGACTCGAGAACGACGACGATGAGTGGCGAAAGCCACCCAACTACTTCTCCCGTGGTTGTTTGTTAACTCTGTCCTCTGTATTTTGAGTACTTTGTGGACTATGTCCTGGGTAACAGTTCGTGGCAGCTACAATGGATGGATGATCATTTCCAAACCTAGATCGCTCCCACCCCCACGCAGAAGCAGCCATACACTGAACACCAAACTACGAGAATGAACTCTCCCTCTGCTTTGCAAATGATCGATTCCCTCACAGATCGAAACAAGCAGTAGATGTCTTTGGGCATCCAGTCCATTGCATGTCAAATCCGAATCGTTCAAAGCATGCTCTCGAAAGCTGACCATTCAATGATTAAGCTTACATACATCAAGCAGTATTCCAGAAGCGTTGAGGCAAATGAAGTTGCAACATCGATATTGGTCGAGAATATATATACATCGACAAGATTGCGAAGGCATCGTAAGCATGCAATTGTGCAGATTACAGGAGACTACCTGCAACTATGCAACCATATTTCACTCCACTCCACATGAAGAAGCTGTATGCAGTGATTGATTGCCTTACTTGCTCGGTGGGTTCGTGGAGTATGCATCGTCTGATTGAAATCGGTGTTATATAACAGCATGCCTTGGAATCGAGGAAGGCACGATCTCCGTAAAGTTCAAGTCATGTTTCGTCATGCTTTTGTGTAAATTAGATGTCTAGATACTTATCCATAAATATCAAGAGGCTCTTCATGCATTTGTATTACTCATTTAGCTTGCTCTTTAGTGATTCATAATGCCCTCGGAGGAGGGCATTATGAAATGTAAAGCTTCCTCAAAATAGATGGGAGCCCTTCTCACATGACTTTATGGAAACAAAACCTGAACGACATTCAGCAGAATGTGGAGAGTTGCTTGTGAGCTACAAAGGTAGGAGGAAGTGAGCGAGAAAGCAAGAGCAATTACGGAATTCCAACCTAGTTCAAAATGAGGCTTGGTGAAGAAGAAAGCTAAGGGATGAGAAGCAAGATGCCTCTATCCTTTTTGGTAGCCTGCTACGAAACCTTACGCCTACGTCTTCCTTGAAGTGGGATCTCATTACATCTAGGGAAAACTCAAAGTGAAAACTCAAAGTGTTTGTTTGAGAAATATGATATTTTTTGAATTGAAGAATGGAACCAAAGACACCATATTATTCTGAAAGAAAAAATTAAAAATCTAATAACCAAATCCTACTTTAAGTCTTTGGACCATTTTTTCTTTTATAAAACCCCCTTGCTTGGATGCAATCAAATGAAGTGCATCTCATTGGATGCCCGTCGATTGCTCCTTCATAACACCTAAAAACCCAAGCGTTTTATGGACCTCCATAACCTAGCATAGAAATTTTCTACCACCTTCTTGAAATCGATGTATGGTCAAAATTTTTAGTGTATTTTTGGTCATTTTAACCATGGGATCTTGAACCTAGGCACTATCACAAGTACCGTGAATAACGTTGTAAAATTCAATCTTTGAAACAACAATATTTGTGAAATTATGATGTTTAAGGTTGATGTAAAACATTTTTTGGGCATTGATTGTGGGAGAAAATTTACAGTGTTCAAATAAAAAAATGTTAGGTGTTGTATATTGCCAATCATCATAAATGAGGATCCTCAATTTTACCAACTACAACATCACATGAAATTGTCACAAGTAGGGCGTCATCAACTAAGTGACAAATGTTGCTCGTGTCCCTTGTGTTTTATAAATTCTTGAGTTTTTGTATCCCTCTACTTGTTTCAAGCCTCACAAACGAATGTGTAAATCTTTAAAAACTCTATGATGAACACAATAATAATTAGTAACTATATTGTGCAATGTAGTCTCAACAAAGACAACGTTTTCAACTTCATACATAGTCATGATGCTTGTTCAAAATCAACTGCCCAATTTTTTGTCTAAGTGCTTATTTCCCATAAAATGCATGGACCTCTCAATATCTATCGTCAAAAATCTTACATTTTTTGTAAGAATTCTCGTATCAGTACTTTACAAGATTTCTCGATTAAAAAAACTTATATGATTTCTTAAAATAAATTTCACTGACTTTTTCATTTTCAGAGAAAGTCACAAATGAAGAAAATTATGGCATAGCCTTCCTTTACAACTAAAACTTTATAACAAAATTTGTGGAGAATTTCTTTATTTTGATAGAAGATTTAAGGTTTCAGAAGTAAATTATACACTATTTTATTTGGCATGTGTTTCCAAAACCTTTACAATATCAAAGTCAAAGCTAATTTCAAAGAATCAAATGGATTGAGAACAAAGTATCTCTAACATCAAAAATAACTATTTTTTCATATCACAAGAACCACTTTCACAAGAGGAATAGGTATTGCCACTTTGGTGAGAGATTGCTTGTGGATTCGGTGGTGATAAAGTCCAATGTTGAGTTGATGGATCATAAGTAGGAATTGCATTTGGTGGAGGGGTCTCCTGATAAAATGAGGGTGAACGTGTAAGTGAATGACGTGTACTTTGTGGGGTTGCCAATGGTGAACCTTCGGAATAAGATGTTGAACCTCTAGGATTTGATTGCGAGCGAGAATATAGTCTTGAATTAGATCTTATTGATGCTCCTAAATTAGATCCTACAAAAGTTGTTGATAAAGGTGATGTTGAAGGAGAACGTGTATTAGGACTATTTATATCAGTTCCGTATTCGTTTACATTGAGATTACATGCACCGTCATTGTCACAACTCCTCCCACTACCTCCTCGGATTCTTTGAATCAACACACTCCAATCCTTATGTGGTGTAAGTTTATGATGATACATATTTTGAGAGTGAAACTTTGATATATAATTTTAGATGAGTTGATGTGTATCACTTTTTACTTTTAGTAATTTTTTGGGTTTAAATCTCTTCGTTCATTTCTTGAAACTAGCCCATGGAATTTGATTCTCCAAGAAATGTCGAAAGTATATTGTTCTAAATCAAGTTGTTGTTTTTAACTGAATGAGTATTGACAAGAATAAAACTGCTCAAAATTGAACTATTGTTGAATATAAGCAAAAGATAGATTTTTTGTAATTTATTTGACCTAGAATTAAATATAAAATCACTGTATTTTAATAATTTTGAAGCTAAAGTATTCTAATTATATAATATATTTGACAATATGGTGAAATTAGTTATATCTTTTGGCCCATACTAAGCGAATATTGGTATACTTCTAACTAGAGTTTACACTTTTGTTAAATGATTGGTAAATAAAAGTAGAATATCTAAGAATCTATTCAAGCAAACTATCACTATTGAACCACATGTAGAAATTACTCTTAATATACATTGCTAATGATCACAGTGCGTCAAATGTATAAACTATTTAAGAAAAACAACCAAAAAATCTATTATTCATATGTATAAGTATCCTTCTTATTATTTCCATAAAACCTAAAATATCACAAAAAATTGTAACCATCAATCTTTGTGATGAGTTCCATCGGATGTATGTCGCCGTATGGGTTTAGTATTTGAAAGGTCAAATTGCAAAATAAGGAAAATTTGGTTTAGGTCTTTCTTTAAAGCTTGTTCTTTTAACATGTATGATTTTTATTTTGTTCTTCAAATGTCCTTCATGTTTTTTTTTCACATTCAAATCCATAAGTTTGGTTCATGTCCTTAGAAACACACAAATACCAAATTGACATGCCGAGCATCAAAGAGCATGTTCATCTTGACGTTGAGGCCACCTCTAGATATGTGAACCAAGATTCAACTTTCTTATTGTCTAGTGATTAAACACATTTGTTTTAAGTGGGAGAAAGTTAAATTTGAATATATTTGATCACTATGTAGCATAAGTAACAATATATCATATTCAACCTATAATTTCTTCCGAACTTACTTCAAGTTTCATATGGTTAGATCAATATAAAATGTTTGATAAGAGACTAAATCCAATTCACGCTTGACCTTTAATGGTTATATATAGCATCATACCTTTTTGAAGCTTTTCATTGTACATGATAAATTGTGTATGTGTATATAATCTTGGAATGACGGTTCATTATCTTGTACGTTGTTATTTGAATGTGTTATGTTTGACAAGGTATTAAAAAAAATTCGTGCTAGCAAGTTGGAAAAGTTGAATATTCTCAATTTATCATAAGTATATGATAATTTTTTAATCATATAATTTTTTAATTTCTCATAATGCAATTTAAAACAATTCCAAGAAAAGTTTTAAAACTTGCCTTGAGCTTTCTAATATATGTGAAAATTATGAAAATCTCAAAAAATACTATCCCAAAAGTATATATTGGAAGCTTAAAATCAATCAATGGTTCTTAAATTTGAATTTAAGTATCTACTAAGGGAGATTTTTGGATATTTTGACTCACGACATGATTTTTTTTACTAATTATTTATAGCAATATCCTCAAGTTTCCTATAGCTTTCCACTTATCACTTATGACATATCACTTCCTTCAAATTTCTAAAAGAGCATACACCAAATAAAAACCCAAAATTAAATGTCACTTGAAATTTTCATGTTACTATTTCTTTTTACTCACATTACAAGTCTAAGTCACAAAATCATCGTGACAATGTAATTCCTCTATGAAAGCAATATCTTGGTAATTGTTCATTGCATGGAAATTTTGCTAATATATTCACTTCTTTGTACATTATTCTTTTATTCAAGATATGTGTACCTGAATATACTTCATATATGATTTTAAATAAGAGAAGTCCGGTAAAATTTCTTAAGTTAGCCATATCATCTATACTCTTTATTCTATCAATGAAATATCATCTGTAGAGAGAAGCTCTAGACACGATAAATGATGGCTATAATGCATCAATTCACCTCAATGTGTACAAAATCTTCCAAACTTATAGAGGTAAAAGGAAGATTGCATTTTCAACGTTGTATGAAGTCGTAATGCTTGTCCAAAATCTGCCTAATTTTTTCTCAGTGCCTGTTTTCCATCAAATGCATAGATCTCTTGATCTGTGTCATAGAATTTCAAAGTTCTTGTTAAACTTCTTGTACCAGTACTTTACAAGACTCTATCGTGGATGAAAGAGATGTATATAGCGCTTCAAAGATCATCCACTTTTTCACAGTTTTGACCGTACAAACATCATTGCAAATCCAATACCAAAGTTATCTAGATCAAAAAAATTTGAGGCAAGTATAAAGTTGTTGGGATGCAACAAAAAATTACACTTATGTGAAATAAAATTCATGAAAATCTATTTTTTATTTCACATAATTGGTTTGCAATGGTAAATCATGACATATGTTTAAAAATCCAAAAACAGAAGTTGCCTTCACTAAAATGGATGCCATTTATTAATACATTATCATATACGTATGCAGTTTTTACGATACAAACGAGGCTTGATTTGTGATCCAAGTGATTTTGTCAAAAATGAAGTTGAGATAAAGAAGTTATGGCTCTTCTAAGTTTGTCCCCTTCATCCAAAATGTCGTTTTTCCACATAAGGGAGGTTCAAAGGTTAAAAAATTAAAAAAAGTCATTCATTAACTTGCTCATTTTGGGAGAAAGTCATTGATGTAGAAATCATGGCTCTTCTTTTACAATTTATCTTCTTAACAAACTTATTCTAGATTTCTCTAGTCTATTTTATAGAGAGGTTAAATTTCAAGTGCAAATTCATTTCTGGCATACCCTACTTTGTTTATAATTCCAAAATTGTCTAAGATATCAAAGTCAAAGTTAAGCTCAACTCTTGAAGGTGAGGGTCAATATGGGTTGTTTAGGGTTTGGTCAGCCTCTCATTTGCTATATCTAGCTTCCATAAAGTTGAAACATTTGCACGTTGTAGGGTTTTTTCATACCTTTCTAAAAAGTCATTTAACGCTTCAAAACTCTTCATACTTTACAGTCAAAGCATGACAGAAACTATTTAAAATCTACCCAAAATTGCTCAAAACTCCCCAAACTGCACTAAATGGTCATTTATTCTCAAAATCTGCCCAAAATCAATTATATTGGAGAAACTTCAAAAATTCACCAAAAGTTTGAGATTTTACTTTTTTTTTTTTTTTTTTTTGTACATGTAAAAAAAGGTTATGAGTGAGTAAACTACTCACTCTTCCTACAACAAGAGCAAAAAAAACTTTGAACATTTCTCCAACTTTGAACATTATGATCTCACAATTGGTAAGGAATTTGAATATGAGATTTGATATACACATACACATACAAGTAGGTACTAGATCTTGCGATTACACACTTAAAAATATGTCAAAAGAGGGTAGTTTTTGGCAATTTGAGACTTTTGAGGCTAGTCATCTTAGCCCTAGAACGTTGGAGCCCATCACCGTGGATGATGAGGAAGTTCAGAAGATGATTTTGGATGACAAATAAGTTGTCTATTGTTCAATATCAGTCTCTAACATAAAAAAAAAAAAAAATTAACTCCCCTGATGACAAGAAGAGCCACTTTCATAGGAAGTGGTGCAGCCACTCGCATGCTCAATTGCTTGTGGATTTGGTGGCGACAAAGACCAATGTTGAGTTGATGGATCATAAATAGGAACTGCTCCTTGCCCTTCATTTCCACATGAAGAAGGTGAATTACTACCTGCACGACCTGGAGTTCGTGGAATAGATCGAGGTGAATTACTACCAATAGAGTCACTTCTAAGTGGGGATGCTGGATAATAGATAGGTGAGTTTTGACCCGGTGGAGATGTTGGATAATAGATAGGTGAGTTTTGACCCGGTGGAGATGTTGGATAATAGATAGGTGAGTTTTGACCCGGTGGAGATGTCGGCTCGTAGTAAGGCGAGCTTTGACCTGGTGGAGATGTTGGCTCATAAATAGGTGTGGGTGTTGGATCATGATAAAAACGTTCGGGAGTGTATTCCCGTTCGTAGTAATTTGGCCTTTCATGTGGAGGGGTCTCTAGATAAGGCGACGGTGAGCGAAGAGATCCTGACATAGATAGAGGTGAATTACTACCAACAGAGACACATCTAAGTGGAGATGTTGGCTCATAAGTAGGGGAGGGTGTTGGATCATGATAAAAACGTTCTGGAGTGTATTCACGTTCGTAGTAATTTGGCCTTTCATGCGGAGGGGTCTCTTGATAAGGCGACGGTGAGCGAAGAGGTCCTGGCATAGATAGAGGTGAATTACCACCAACAGAGACACTTCTAAGTGGAGATGTTGGCTCATAAATAGGTGAGGGTGTTGGATCATGATAAAAACTTTCGGGAGTGTATTCCCGTTCGTAGTAATTTGGCCTTTCATGTGGAGGGGTCTCTAGATAAGGCGACGGTGAACGTGTACGTGATCGAAGTGCACTTTGAGGAGTTGCCAAAGATGTTGAGCTTCTTGGATTGGATTGTGAACGAGGATTTGGATATGGTCTATATCTGTGATCTGATAGTGAATTAGATCCTATTGATGCTCGAAAATTAGATCCTACAGAATCCGATGGTGAATTAGATCCTATTGATGCTCGTAAATTAGATCGTAAATTAGATCCTACAGAAGTTGATGCTGGAGGTGAATTAGATCCTAATGATTCACTTATATTGAGATTAGATTGTCCACCATTATCACAACTCCTACCACTACCTCCTCGAATTCTTTGAATCAAAACACCCCAATTCTTATAAGGTCTAATTTTATGATGATCATTGAAAAAATACAAATTTCGAAAATGAAATTTTGATGTTAAATTGTACTTCAATTGATTCTCATGTAGTTTATTTTTTATATTTTGTAATTTTTCTATTAAGATGTCTTCATTCATTTCTCAAAACTAGCCTATGGGATTTAAGTCTTGAAGTTATGTTGAAAGTATATCGTTCTAAATTAAGTTGTTGATTTTTGACAAATGAGGATTAAAACTAAATAATATCCGGCTACGGCTTAGTTTTGTTTAAATACGCTAAAGGCAAATTTGTTGTATTTATTTCACCTAAGATCAATTGTTTTGAATTTTAGAGTGACTAATTTATTTATTTATGTTACAAGTTTTGAGCTAAAGAATTTTAATCATTCGATTGATTTGACTTGACGATATAGTGATATATCCAGGCCTGAATATATCTTAACACTTTGAGCTCATAATATGCCAGAATTGATATACTTTGGATTTAAATCTTTTTACTACAAAACACTTTTGTTATAACATTTTTGATAAAGTGAAGAAGATCTAAGAATCAATTGAAGCAAAATATCACTATTCAACTTCCAATCAATTTTAAAGAAAAAAAATCGTTAATGATCATTAGTGTGTTAAATATCTTAAGTATATAAGAAAAGGAACTAATGAAGTCTATGTGCTCATATGTATTGATATCATTATTCTTATAAAATATATATAACAGAATGTTACCGTCAATATTTTTTATCGAGTTCCATAAAATGTATATAGCCGTACACAATTAGTTTTCAAAAGATCAAATTGCAATCTAAAGAACTCCCATTTTAGGTCTTCTAAATCTCAAACATTTTCATCAAGTTCGTTAACTTGAACATGTATGATGCCAAGCTTGTTCTTTAAACGTCTTTCATGTTTTATTTTTTCTAATTAAAACCCATATATCCGGTTGATGTTCTTAGAAACATGCAAAAACCAAATTGACATGCCCACCATCAAATAGCATGTTCACTTTGACGTTAAGGCCATCTACAAAACATGTTTGTTTTTTGATGTCATAAATATTTTGTACGTTTGAAAAATTGATGTTTGGCAACATCAAAGTTGTAAGTATTGTTATTATTTTTCTGCCACCCAAAATCCAACGTTCTTATGTGTTGTGATTGAACATATTTGTTTTAATAAGACTCAATATTCCCAATATAATAAATAGGATCACTAAGAGAAAGTGACTTTTTGGCTTTCAAGATACCATGTAGCATACATGACAATTTATCATGCTCAACTTATAATCTTTTCCAAGCCTACTTCAAGTTTTATATGGATAAATCGATGATAAAATTATGTATAAGAGATTGTCAATGTTTTTTTTATCAATTTAGTCAATTCATGCTTAACCTTAAAAAAAATTGATTATATATAGCACTATATTGTTTGAAGCTTTCCATTTTACATGGTAAACTTTCTATGTGTACATAATTAGTATGTGGTCGTGGAATGACGGTTCATAACTTTGTATGTTTCATGGCATTCTTTTAGTATCTCAAGCTTTTGATTGTCAATGTGTGATATTATTTAAGAGTAATCTGTTTAGAAAATTTTGTCGTAAAAATTTAAAGAAGTTGAATTTTCTCACTTTTTCATAAGTATATGATTCTTTCATCATATGGTTTTATGTTTTTAGCAATCTCATATTTCAATTTGCAACATCATGAAAAATATCTTCAAAAAAATCTTTAGAAATTGAAATAATGATAAGTGGAAATCAAAAAAATCTTTAGAATTTGAAAGAATGATAAGTGGAAACTATAGGAAATATATAACTCCTCGCAAATTTCTATATGTACATAGTGACTTTTGCATTGGTAGATATAATATCTCCCAAAATGGTTTGAGTATCTTTGAATGAGACAAATATTAGAAATTAGGTTATTACATGAAAAGTCATATAACTATATTTCAAATTTAAAACTCAGTGATTGATTTTAAGCTTAAAATATATACTTTTGGAACCTATACGAGAAGAGAACTCAAAATTTAATGTCACTTGAAATTAAATATAATAATTTTTAAACCATGTTACAAGTCTAAGTAAGAGAAATTGAGTTGTTGCAAAATGAATGTGAGAATTTCTTCCTATTATTGAAGCGATCCCTAATTTTTTATTGTAAAAAATTCAATAGAATATTTAGCTTCAACTATAATGTTGCTTAAATACTCCTAATATGTAAACTTGTTTGTTTTCAATATGTGTACCTAAATATATTTCATATTTGATCTTATGTAAGACAATTTATGTGAAGACTTGGAGTTAGTCATGTCTTCTATACTCTTTGTTCTATTACGTGTGGTTACTAGAGAAAACTTCATTGTCAATTTATTGCAAATATTAATATCCATCATATATCACTTGATTCCAAAAGAGTAATAAGATTTAGCATATCATATTAAAGGAGTAGTGAATTTTCTACTTCATAGTCAAATATGAAATACCATCAAATTTGTTTCTAAATATTGAAATTAGAGTGGCATGGTGCGTTGGTTCCACCTAAAATACAAGTCACTCGTATTTTCATTTCAAATACAAAGTGCAATAATTTCCTTCGCATGAGGGTCAACTATTAACCCCAAAATTTCCGTGCCATCTTTTAGTCAAAACAAACTATTTTGAAAGCTTCCTATATAGAAATGAAAGTAAGTTATGCAAATCTCAACCGTACAACCTTGTAGCACACTTAGTGTAGGTCATGTGGGTCAGATTTGGAGTCAGAAGGCCTCATAGATTGCGAGATCGTAATGTATTTGTACTCAAACAATTTTAAAATTTCAGCGTTTTCACTTTGAAGTGGAAATATTATCAACAAACCAATTGCAATTAGAATTTCACCAACAACAAGGTTGTTCACCTTATCTCAAAAATACTGTGGAACTTGTAAAAACACTAAAAAATAATTATTGGCTCAAATTATAGCCTCGCAATGGTAGAAATTGCCTCATATTTCACAAAGAAAGAAGAGTCCAAATCTAAACCTCTTGCACTAGAATCCATAGCATGTCTTCGAAAGGTATCGGATGACATTAAGATTTCTACGGCAAGAACTAGACTTGAATCATATTTCAACCCCAAAGAATAGAATTGAAGTTCAACAATAGAGAGAAGAGAGAACTCCTCCTCAAAAACCATGCATTTTTTGGGTCCACTTTCTGGACCCAATGACCCAATGGTTAAGCAAGGAAAACCTTTAACTCCTAAACGTCCCTAGTGTCGAAAAACGACATTTTGGATGAAGGGCAGAAACTTTGAAGAGCCATAACTTCTTCATCCAAACTCCGTTTTTGACGAAATCACTTGGGATAGGTCACAAATCAAGTCTAGTTTATGTGGTAAAATTTTCAGACTCATAAAATAAAGTATGAATAAATGGCATGGATTTTAGTGAAGCCAGCTTTACTTTTTGGGTTTTCAAACATTTGGCATGTTTTACCATTGCAAGCCAATTATGTGAAATCTAAAATAGTTTTTTATGAATTTTTTTTCATAGGTTTGATATTAAGGTGCATCCCAACAACTTTGTAGTTGGAAGTATTTTGATCTAGATAACTTTGGTAATGGCTTTGCAATGATGTTTCTACGATGAAAAAAGTGAAAAAATGGATGATTTTTGAAGAGCTAGATCTCCTTCATCCACCGTTAGATTTTGACTTTATTTTTTGGGATGGATTCCAATTATAGTCTATTTTTAGTGGTAGAAACCTTGACCCAATCGAGGATATATTGAAGAAAAGGCATGGATTTGAGTGCGAGGGGTCTAGTTTTGGACTATTTTTCCTTAGTAAAATTTTTGGCAGTTTTCACAACTACAAGGCTACTATTTGAGCCAAGATTTTTTTTTGATGAATTTCTCTGGTACAAGAGTGTCTTTGAGATGAAGATGAACAACTTTCTAGTTGCTGATTTTTTGATTGCAAATTTCATGTTGGTAGTATTTTCACTTCAAAGTGGAAATGATGGTATTTTATAGCCTGTTTTGCGCACTAATATGTTATGATCTCGCAATCTATGAGGTCCCATGAGTCAAGTTTTGGTCCGCATGATCTACTACAAGTCTATTACAAGTTTGTACGGTTGAGATCTGAATAGCTTATCTTTATTTTCATCTATATCACTTTTTTTGAAAATGAGTATTTGGCTAAAAATACCCCAAGGACGTTTAGGGGTTAAGAATGTCATTGTTTTATAGTTATTAATAGTATGGTAGATAGAAGATTAAAAGACATAAGAATTAGTGCACTATCTTTGTCACAAGAAACTAAGTAGCATGATTACTAGTTTTACCATCTACTCCTATAATAAAATATTGTACGGCAATCCTTCCTACCTACCAGGATACTAACCAACCTACCTACCATTTTGTGTTTTTTTGGATTCTCAGAGAGTATTCCACAGGGTTCTTCGTTTGAATGCTTTGGCCATATCATTGCCTACAGGGCCAGATCTCAACCAGCTTAACCCTTAAACGCCCATGGGGTCTGAAACGGGCAACCCGAAATTGGATCGCAACATCTTTTGGGCTAGGGCATCATGAATAGTGCACTTTTTGAACTTGGGCATCATGAATAGACCAATCAATGATGAGCTTGCAACCTCCTACAAGGTTATGTACAACCCCAACCTACCTACCACAATCCTTTCAAAGCGCAAAATCATTCATACAAATAGTGATTTGAATTGTGAAATTTCACTTTTTGAATGCATCAGAAGAAGGTGACCAGTTTGACACCAAAATATAAGTGAAAAGTTGAGTAGAGTGAGAGCTAAAGGGAAGATTCTGTTGGAATCATGCCCCTCGGGCTAGCTTGGGCGTTTAAGGGTTAACTATATCTCGTTGATTTTTGGAAGCCAAACAATATGGTCCACATTTTGATGGGAAATTCGTAAGTTCTGGTTGAGCATTACTTACTTGCTCGCCGAGGATTCCCGGAAATGATTGACCCTGCATTTATCATCTATTATTTATGACCTATCACTGCTTATGAGTATCTATTGCCTACCACTTCTTACGTATCCTGCAATTCCGAGGTCATGTGCAAGAAAAAAGGCTCAAGGAGCAAATTATTGGCATCTGAAGATCAGGTTATGAGGAGCGGGCAGCCCTCGGTGGTGCTCAGTCTATATCACTGCCTGAGCTAACCGTCGCCCACAGGAATTTCTATACCTTGTTAAAAGTGAAATGCTAATCCATATGGTTCATGCATTCCAATAAGCACAGTTCACGAGTAGAAACTCCCACCATTCAATTCCGAAAATTTATGAACCGCATAAAATATTTATCGCACAAGAACATTCCAAATGAAAAGCAGTGCATGATGGGAAGGTCAGAAGAACAATAACGTCATCACAGAGTTGAATGTCGAGAGTAACTACATGAGATATTGAGATTTCGATGATTTCCGCCAGAAACTCTTAATTACCCAAAAAATAAGGCTGTGTTTGTATTCTCAAAGGCGCATAAGTGCAAGGGTAGTTAAAAGCTATATCGAATAACTAAGTCGAGTATTGCAACTTCCAGAATTGCAACAGAAATTCTCTGCTGGAATGAGTCGCCTCTGTGCAATGTAAGGCTTGAGAGCACATCATAACATCGGACATGAGAAAGAGGTCAAGTTGCCATTGACAGACGATGAAACAAATGCATCCAACAAATCTAGAGATAGAGCTGCTCTTTCACTTGAATTTGACAATGTACGACATGTTTGGTTAAGTCAACTAGGAAAGCTAAGCTGAAAGTGTTTCAATTCCCCATCTTCCTGATCTGGTCAAGAGACTGTAATCAGAATTCTGGCAAATCGTTCAGCTTATTAGAAAAAAAATTGAATAAACAACTTCGTTCTAAATAGGTGCACGACTTTGTCCCAGGCACCTGTAAATCAGATGGTGAGGTGCGCAGGGTGCCACTCTAGGATGCTTCGATCATATCATTTCCTGCATTGGGAAGTAAGAACCAGCTTAGCTATCTCTCGTCAACACCAAATACCAAAACGGTATGTTTTATGTATTGCGGACAACGAAAATCGTTTTCTGGCGATGGCTTACTTGCACTTTTGGGTCTGATCGTTTGCGGGCGAGTACGAAAGATTGCCGCTAAAGGTGAGGATTGAAGTGGAAAAGTAGGTCACAATAACAACCTATCAGAGTATTATTTGACAACAGGAGCTTCCATCAAAGTAATCAAAACAGGGGCTCCGTGTATTACGGTAGCATGTCGATTCAGAAGAGGCTCATTGATCACAGTTCTTCGCCCGGAGGTCAGACAGTAAGGAGCAGGGAGCCCTCGGCAGTGCTCAGCTCATATCATTGCCTCTGAAACCATCGTCGCATAAACCAGTAGCTATACCTTGTAAAGAAGATACTGTCAAACCGTATGGTTTCCCGGATTGGACTCACTTCCGAGTGAGCACGTAGATATACAAGCTCCCGGCGAAATCAGGATGTGTTCGAGCCTTATCTGTTTCAAAGAGAAACGTAACAGTTCCAGATGCGATTGATCTTTACGAAACACAGAAATGTCTATGTAAAAGAATGCCTCTATTTTGTGGTGAAGGATTGAGGTGGATAGGTCATAAGAACAATATATCGAAGTTTTGAGAACAGGGGCTTGATCATTAAAAAAGGCTCATGGAGCACAAGGTTGCCATCCGTGGAATCAGATGATGAGAAGCAGGTTGCCCTCGGAAGTGCTCAGCTCATATCATTGCCTCTGTTAGTGGACATGTCTGCAGGAGTACCTATCCCTCTCCAATAGGGCACTCTCAATCCATATGGTTCGTGCATTACGATGAAACATACGTAATCACATGAAAGCATTCAACTTTAGCCTTATATATATAGTGGTTCTTGGATAAGATCAACCTCGTTAAGATCAACGTCTAGTGAAGAGCGTTGTCCCTGTCCCTTTATTATGCAAAGAGGCATTGTTTCGTACGAGCGTTGTCGCTATCCCTTTATTATGCAAAGAGGCATTGTTTCGTAAGAGCGTTGTCCCTGATCCCTTTATTATGCAAAGAGGCATTGTTTCGTTATGGTCTACGCTTGGATAAGATCAACGTTTTTGTCTATCCGAAAACGTTTATCCAATCCAAGCACCACTGTATAGCAACCAGGAGAGCTGAACATGGTCCTCCACTTCGCGTGCGTTCAAACAAGATAAGCAAAGCAGAAGTGTTGCATTCTTTCGACGTCACAGTTTTGAAGGTACATCATTCTTTAAGAGACTGTAATCTTTCAAATCGTGCAATGAACATGTACCCCCTAAATTCACAAGACATATTCAAAAAGGTTAACCTTTAAACGCCCATGGAGTCTGAAATGGGCAGCCCAAAATTGAATCACAACATCTTTTGGACTTGGGCATCATGAATAGTGCACTTTTTGAACTTGGGCATCATAAGTGAACCAATCAAAGATAAGCATGTAGGTTATGTACAACCCCAACCTACCTACCACAATCTTTTCAAAGCACAAAATCACTCATACAAATTGTGATATAAACTGTAAAATTTCACTTTTTGAATACATCACAAGGAGGTGACCAGTTTGACATCAAAATATAAGTGAAAAGTTCATTACAGTGAAAGCTCCAGAGTAGATTCTGTTGAAAAAGAGCCCCTCGGGCTGTCTTAGGCGTTTAAGGGTTAATGAAGCATAGCAAGTCCTTCAAGGATCAGACCATGTGATGCAGGTTGCCACTCTAGTAATACAAGAACCATATCTATCACTGTAGTTGTGATAGCTTCTGTTTTGTGCAAAACAGGCTGTCTGTTTCTTATCAATGCTTATGATCGAGTACAAAAATGCCACTATCTTATAGTGAAAATCTAGCATGGAGGTCTTGTACTTTGTATTTGAGTTGTATTGAATTTCATTACACTTAAAATTGTGTATCATTCAAATTTTAAGATGTACATATATATGTAAGAACAATAAGTTACCTGTGGATCATCAAAATAACTTCATAAACTATTCACTTACATGTTTGCCCCTATTTTAGCATCAAATTTCAACTATTTTAGCTTTAAAGTGTCCATTATGTAGTTGGCTATACATTAACATCGAAAGAAACCTCTATATATAAAAGAATACGATCAGTCTATTTGTATGTCCTTGGCAATCCATACATGCATGGTCATGGTCAATGGTCATCATCATTTGGTCATGTATACAGGCATGAAGAGTTTTAAAGATTTTATCCCCAATTCCGTTGAAATGGCGTTATGCCGCTAAAATGGCTGACCTCAATTTTTTGAACGGTTGTTCAAAAACCATGTGATATAACAAATTTGAAGGTGATATTATGGAAAATGAGTGACAATGTGTATAAAGGAGTGATATTATCAAAAATTGTGATATTACAGAATACACCATTCCATGTGAGCACAATATGTAAGATTTGGTGTGACAAAATGGTACATGGCATAGTGCCATTTTAACGGAATTGAGGTTTTTTGGAGAGTTTCTCTAAGTGGTAATTGATTGTTTTAAGGGCTTACTAGATCCCAATAATATAACAAGGAGTCACATGGACAAGGAATATGGAACATGAAAATGGGAGCATACTAAGGAGTGAACATGAGATCGAGGGAACATGGGACAAGAACTAGAAACTATGAACAAAGATAGGAAGGGGAAGTGGAGGATGGGAACCACGAACAAATAATGAGAACCATGAACAAACAATAGGAACTAAGAACAAATGATGGGAACAGGGAACATGAGTTTAGAGATAGGGACCATTAATAAAGAAAAGGAGAATGGGGAACGAGAACAGAGGACGTAAAATTGGAAACAAGGAATCCATGGAACAAAGGATCTGTTATAATCTCAAAGAGCAGAGGGAATCGAGAAGGAGGGAGCAGAGGATATGCTATAAATCTTACAAAGCAGGGGGACTATCAACGAGGGAGCCATGGATAGGGGTAGTTTTTAAAAAGCACCAAATAAATAAAAAGCTCACCCATGTGTACAAGTATGTTCCATACTTATATGGATGAAACGAGAAGTTTTGAATGTGAGGAGAGAGATTAAGTATCTATATTACAATACAGGAGGCTTTGTCTCACACGACGGTTCCGCGCTGGAATCCGTCGTGGAGACTTGCCTTCTGTATCCACACTTCCCGCTCAACCGCTCAACCAACCGATGAATCACAATGCCACAAGTTGTCCTTTGGTCCATTCTCCAAACATTATTTGCCATACATCCTTCTAAACCAAGTTGAACTTGCTCAACGGCACGGGTCCACTAGTGACAGAACAATGAAGAATGTAAAAGTGAAAACAACGTTTAATCAAACTATAATACTAAAAAGTTAGTATTGATATGTGTGAAATGTGTGATGTTGTGTTGTATTATAATTTCATTGTATTTTCTATTGTATTCATAACTATTCCAAAGGTTTTACAACTACAAAATTATGATTGTTGTAGACTATTATGATTTGATTGTTGGAGACGATAATAATTTGATCGTTAAGAACTATTCACGTAAGGTGTGCGCAAATTTGTTTATAGTACCTCTAAAGTCAAATTGTAATTGATTTGTTAAAAATCTAGTTAAAGCATCACAATTGACTCATATTCAGCCTCTTTGGCAATAAAGGGTTAAATGCCCAAGCTCTTTCAAGTCACTTAAAAGCCTCTAAAACCCACGCTTTACAAAATTGAAGAGTTACATAAATAAATTATAAAATTTCAAACTTCCAATCAAAGCTTCAAATTCTAAATTTCAAGTTCCAAAGTTCAAACTTCCCAATTGCATACCCATCCAATGAAGTATGAATGAATGGCATACATTTTAATGAAGGCAGGTTTTAATTCTGGGTTTCCAAACATGGGGGCATGTTTAACCACTCCAAGCCAATTATGTTCAATCAGGGTAAGCGTTCGTAGCAGCTACAAAGGAGGATGGAGGAGGGGTAATGAGCCCCCTAATTTTTTGATGTATAGACATAAAATGCCAAGGAGTAGGATTCCAAGGGTAACTTGGGGTCGCAGACCTCAAATTTGAATTTAAAATTATCAAAAACGGCCTTGGGAGGTCCCCACAGATTCTAGGGTGCCTCCTTGGTAGCTGCCACGAACCATTGCCCGTTCAATCATAAGTAGTTGATTACGGAATTTGTTTACATGACTAAAATCTTACGATGAATACTAACAACTTACTTATTCGAGTAACTTTGATATCGGCTTTGCAATGATGATTCTATAATAAAAAATCTTCATAAATTACAAGGTTTTGTGGAGTTGTATCTTCTTCACCTCCCAATTCGATCTCTCAACTTTACAATTTAGTGTGGAGTAAAAAGTAGAGTTTTACTTCCAATGGTAGAAACTTTGACTTAATCGAAGGTGTTTTGAAGGGGTCCAGTTTTGGACTATTTTTCCTGTATAAAACTTATTTTTGGCAGTTTTCACTATTCAAGACTTTTATTTGAAGCAAGCAATTCTTTTGATGAATTTTTCAAGACTTCATGATACAAATTTCGATTCACATGACCTACAATAAGTGTAACACAAGATTGAAACAAAAATCAAATATTGATTTGAGCGAAACTTCGTGACACTTGCACAACAAAATTATCCTAAAAGTGAACACCCAACATATACAAAAGTCCAAAAAACACAACCATGAAAATTCATTCATACGCGATCCAAATCATGATATGTATTACAACTCCATCAATAAATCTTGTGTCCATTGATTCAACCAAACCTCATGATACCCACACTAAGAAGGGTCACATGAAGGGTACATTCAAATTATACAGGAAAGATCACCCAAACCAATGTTGGACAAAAGAGAAGGAGGTGTTCGGCTCAAATGAATTCCTACAATTCCTTTCCCTAGTTCCGTAGTACTAGTTAAGAAGAAGTTAGAAAGAAAAAGCTAAGTGATAACAGCAGATTCGTAAGTGGGGATCATGTACTTGATGTTGATGAAGGCATCGTCCCCTCCATGCTTCTCAAAGATCTCCAAAGTGGCCAACACCAAGTCGCCCATGGTGGACTTCTTCTGCTGCGCATAATCGATGTTGTCGCCAATATTGAGTGTGTTGTTCCTGAAAATGTTCATGATCGGCAACAGCTGCCTGTAGTACGGCACTAATGACTCCCCTATCATCTCTTCCGATTGCACCAACTTTATCAGCAGCTGCACAATCAGCAATCACAATAGAACGATTTAAAACTTCAATCCCCATCATGAAGATAAAAGCTTCATTCTGAGCTACATGAGATTCTTGTCTTTGAGTAAGAGTACGGAGACTTAGAAGATGATAAGGTCTGAATGAGCCAAGAAATGAAAATGTTCTTGAGAAGAATGAAGAGATTCAGAAGCTTTTCAAGATATGGATCATCGAACTAAGCTACATGAGATCCTTAATAATCATCTGAAATGCCTTTGATGAGGTTAAAAATCTAGTACCTGAAGCGTGACACCGACAACCTTGGGATCTCGTGTGTTGAGAGCATTCTTGATGGGAACAATCAACTGCGGAATGACGGGCAATATCTTCCCTTCTCCAGCCTGCACAAAACACAGTCATGTATGCAGCTTCCAGAATCCAATTCTCATATTTAAAGATCAGCCTAAATCAAAAGTCATGTGACTCGGTAACTGACTTAGTACTTTAATACATGTGGATTACATCCAAGAAAAGAACTCTTGCATTTGAAGAAATCAATGTTTGGTTGTCATCATGGGCCTTAAGAATGGCCACTTTTGCATAGGATTATTTGATGATAGTGAAAGGAGCAAGGTAGAGTATTCGACCTTAAGGAGATCCTCGCAACCTTTCACAGCCAGGAAGCGATAAGGATCCTCCTTCTCACGAACGCCATCGAAGAACAGAGGCAAGTAGAAATGGTAGTCCACCTTCGCCAACTCGACCTTCCACTTAATTTGCAGCCTCGTTTGGTTGTGATTGATTGCCAACGGCAAATCACCCCTCTGGTAGCATTTCCTAAACTGAAAACCCACACAAACAGTGCATCCATATTAATTAAAAAAGTTGATATTCATGCTTCCATAGCTCAGTCTCTTGAAAACATCATGTCCAGTCGATGTCCGTTCACATCACGGGTTCATCTATCCTCTTTGATTGACTCCACCTCCATTTGACGAGTGCAGTGCCATTTCGATGAGATTTTCTAATATCATAGTATCATGAAGGCACATGCACCCCTAAACTGATAGCACAGAAATCAATCAAGAGACTGAGTAATTAATAATTTTCGACTACATACATAGCATAGCTCTCTTGAAGATATCATTTCGAGTCGATTGAATTTGATCTTCGATGAACTCCATCAAGCACTCAATGAGATTGTACATGATGGATTGGATGCAGAAGTTTGAAGATACCAGAGTGTTTGGAGGATTGTCTCGCTCCTTGAAAGCGCCAGCCTCGGGTGGCTTGGGTTTCCTGAGCTTCGAACAAGGAGGACAGATGCCTTTCAAAATCTTCTCACCGTCACCCTTTCGAGTGTAGTTTTTGGGGAACTTCCTTCCCACTTTATACCTGAATTCGCATTGAGGCGACCAGTATGGCAGATCCTTGTCTGCAACATGAACCAGTTCATGCTTCCCGGGTTGTCGAGTAATCTGCACCAACCACAAAGATCACAAAGATACATTTATCGATACATCCGGGGCCAAACTGGAGATTGTCCTACGTATGTTTCTCGATTGATTAATGAATTGATTGTTTCATTTTAAAAACAAAGGCAAGTGGTGATTGGAAAGTGACTGAGGAGGAGAGTATTACGGGAACAGGGATGGTTTGGTCAAAGCAGGAGAGAGACTGCGGCGGCATCTCCGGTGGGGGTATGCCTTTGAACTTGAACTCTCCATACTGAAATACCAGCGTAGACCCGGCAATATCCTGCAGCGCCATCTTCAGTTCTTCTCTCACTAGCTGCACAATCCTGTTCAAACCATCGCAGGCTCAAATTGTAACTAAGCAGCTGTGATTTCAAAAGCATCATATGAATCCCTGTTGAGAAACTAAGAGTCCTTACCCAATCTAGAAGACTCAAGTGTAAACTTAAAATAGTGCAGCTCTACAAGCTCCGGCCCCCACTTTTGATGATGAAGGTGAGTTGGAAGTTAACGTATCCTGATTTGTGATTTCGGCGACTATATTCGTATATGATATGATTCAATCAAATGAGGATCGATTGATATCCAACCACTTGATCGACAAATATGAGCTACTTCGACATGGCAACAATCAACCGCAATTTTACTTGTTCGATTCTATCATCAAGAGATCATTGTTGCAGTATCACGAGCTCCCTAGTTTAAGTAACGAAACCAAACAGGCGTGTAATTCTACACCACGCAAGGTGGCAGCTTGATCAAATGTATCACCATTTCACTTGAATGTGTGAGGAATACCGTTGTTGCAAAATACCCACTGAGCTCCCATTTCGAACATGTTAAGTTAAAATGGACGAGTACCTGGCCTTTGTACGAAGACGCTTATTCCACTGTGAGACAGACACAAGAGGTGATTGCAAGATCAAGGTCGCAGTACACCAGCAACCTCACCTCCGCTGCACACTTTTCCATATTGGCGACGCCTATTTCGCACCCCACATAGAATATGCTCAGTTAAAAAGCTTAGTGAAACTATATATCATATTACAGTGTACTGTAACGAACTTGGTTAGGCTATCAAGGGATTTTCAAGTTGACGACAGCATTACCCATCAGAACTACAGGCACATGATGATCCTCGGAATAGGCTGGTAACTGGTAACCTGATGAGAATCATATGCTGGTAACTTGATTAATCATACCTTTATAAAGTCGGTGGAACAGTTCCCAGATTGTAACAGAAAATCGCACGCCCAAGTGCTCCAATTCAAAGTGATCCAATCAAGAGATAGAAGACGATTCGACAGGGAGTGACAACATGATTGCACTTCAAATGTATTGTAGAAGATTGTCACTGTTTCAATTCCTTCATTGCACCGCCACAATCAAGGTCACAACATAGTATAAAGTCTTTATGATATTGTTTTACTGGCTCACCCTAAACAGTGGGACGCAGTTGTACAGAAGAAGTCGGCAAGGCTTTTGATGGCAGTAAGGAGTGAGGTGGAGGAGAAAGAAGGCGATCGACATGAACAGGGATGCGATCCACTGAAACCATCAAATAATAATGTCAGAACAGACAGAGGGGGTGATGAGACGAGGAAGAGGATCGTCTGAGCCGGACGGTTACAAATCACATGAATGGAAGGAATAAAATAGGGAATGGAAAGTGTAATGAAAGCGCCGGCCGGCCGATTGTAACGCCCGCAACAATATTGAACCAATCTCCAAGATGTTAAAGGGCATTGCAGAGGCCGATCCGTGGTGGCAATTGAATCCATGGCTTTGCGTTGCGTCTCTCAAAAGCTCACCACCCACTTTCACTAACAAGCAATATGATACGATCATCTGGTTTAGTTGCTGCGTCTGCGTCAACACAGTTACTAGTATCACCTTACAAAAACGGCGATGAGCCAACACTGGCGAGCTATGGCAAAGCCATAAATTCATCAAACGTACTTTCTTCAAGGGCGTGAGCTTTACTTTGATGTTGACCACACTTCTTTCATCGATAAAATTATATCAGTCGCATCGACTGTGTGTAACTCTGATCAAACACTTTGAGATATTTACCTGCAAACGTTATAAATATACCGTTCGACATACTGCCCATGCAAGGAAGAAAGAGGTCTCATCAAATCGAGCAACTGCAAAAATTAATCAGCTGAATCAGAATCTCATCAAAAATCTCGAGAAATGCGTTATCAGCACTTCCTTCATTGAAATATCGCTCGTCTCCATGTTACTTCGACCAGACGTCAGCTTCGTGTCTTGTCTGTTGTGTCCAATCTGCATGCGGGATCGATGTTCCAGGTACTACCCATGCAAGGAAGGAAGAGGACGGACTGTAACTGATAGCTACAAAAGACGACATGTTGAAAAACATGATACATCTCAAAACGATCACTTTGTGAGTCAACGCAAAAGCAGGTTCACAGCCATGGTAAATATACTTCCTCTAAAACATGTGGTTCACTTCAATGTTCCCACAGTTCAGCTTTAATCTGCGAACACTTCAAAAAAGTATCGAAGCAGTACCTGCACGCGATACAGTTGTTCGAGGTACTATTCACGAAAGGGTGGACTGTGAGTGATAGCTACGAATACAGAGGCAACATGTTGTGCTTCGTGTGCTGGACAACAAGTTACAACTTTATATTGGGTACCTGCCAGTGAGAGATTTACTTCGATGCCATCAACACTCGGTTCTTTACTGAAGTCAAATCAGTCGCTCCCTCTCACTTTCGCTTTGTACAGATTTCAGCTGTTGAATCTAAGAACACTTCGGATCAACATGTTACGATTCCACAATGGATACCTGCAAGTGAAGTATTTACTTCAACGCTAGCAACACTCCCTTCAGTAAAAGAAAATAAGTCGCTCCGTCTCAGTGTTACTTCGCTCTAATTCCTGCTTCAATTCATATCTGCAGTGTCAAATCTAACTTCAAGGTAACCCTGCAGTATATCTGCAAGCATCTGAGTTGTTCAAGGAACTACCCATGGAAATAAGATAGAGGGTGGACTGTACGTGATAGGGCTACAACATGTTGTGCTTCTTAACTTGCAATATCATTAATGGAATCGATGGAGAGGTTCAAGAGTGCCAATGAGAATCTCATTGAACATGCTCCCTCCTCAAATATAACCATATCACTCGCTCCTTCAATCTAACCATATCACTCGCTCGTCTCAATTGGTACTTTGACCAGAGGACACTACAAGATAAAACCTGCAAGCTTGAGAGTAATTCGAGGTACTACCCATGCAAAGAAGAAAAACAATGAACCGTGAGTGATGGCTAAAACTTGAGAGGCAAGTGTGCTTCGGAAGATGGCTTCCATGAAATAGACTTCTGCAAGTTGCTTACAGCTCACAGAAGATGCTTAAGATGTCGAGGAGAGATCAGTAACGCACCTTCAAAGGTAAAGTCTTTCATGAAAGCTCGCCAAGAATGCAAAATTCGAGAAGCTCAGACCGTGATTCAGGTCATCATCCATCTTATTATTGATTGGTTCCTCGGAGTCATAAAGCAAGAATGGCGGTATCACAGAGGAGGCAAAACTGTGTCGATCGGGGTTCTATCCCCATCTTCTATCATCATCTACACTAAAATTACATAACCCTAACATGAAAGCTCGACTGTACAATACTCCATTACAACGGCTACACCAGCTCCCTCCACTGCAAGCAAAAAAAATCCATTCCAGAATCAAGACCTACGCTCCCTCGCAACAATCAAGAAAACAAGGGTTTCAATCATCAATCACTTACTTCGTAATTGATCTCGATTACTTGCGGACCACGTCTTGAATTGGGGAGGAATAATGTACAGATTTCGATATCTATGGTCCACTGGAGCAGAGACCTACTGGTCAACAGAAAACAATACCGTGTGAGCATCTGATCATGATTGATGAGCAAGTTTATGCAGAATTGATAGAGAAAGAGAGTGAAAGCGTACTGAAGAGAAGGGAAAGAGCTGGAAGTGGAGGAGCTGATGATGGTGATCATGTACATTCATGGCTAAGCAGAACCGGTCTGCCGGTAATTCGCATTGTGACGAATGTCGTCCGACTCCAAGTCGTCGATGTCGTCATAATCGACAGTGGTAAGCATTTGATGTCGCTTGATGAGAAGAAACGCCACCACTGCCACTTGCAGTAACGCGGCGATGGACGCTATCACCACTCCTGCTTTCTCGGAGGCATTCCAAGTGTTGCCAGGTTCCTCCAGAGTTGAAGGTGAGGGTTGTTCATCTACTGGAGAAGGAACAGGCATCGAGGGAAGGAGAAATGTGTTCGGGGGAGGGGAAACAGGCATCGGGGGAGAGGCGGATGGGCTAGCCGGATCTGGAGTTGCGGCTGGTGACGGTGACGGTGACGGCAAGCCCCCCCCTTCCGTAGCAGTGGTTGGAGATGGAGATGGACTAGCCGGGTCACCCGAGTTAACTTGACAGAACGCTAAGTCGGGAAGGCAACAAGCCACAAGTAACAAGATGAAGAATCCCCTGGCAGAATCCATGGTAACGAATCAGATCCAATTGGAGCAAACCCCAGGTACCATAAGAGCTCAAGCAGGCGATGGATCGATCAAGAAAAGGGCTTCCATCCTTGTCTCAAAAAAATGGGGGCTCCTGGAATCGGAGAAGTGGATATTGGTAAGATCTAGGAGGAAATTGGGTGGGAGAGAAGTAGCATTCCGACAGGATGGGGACGGAGGAGAGGGCAGGAGGGGAGGGAGAGAGAGTAACGGTGGTGTGGCGGTGAGCAATCCTTGTGACAACGGTGGGGATCGGGGAAGAAGGGACGAGAGAGAGGGAGTGTGGGGGGGAGAGGGAAGTGGTAGGATCGTTGGAGCGCGTGCGAAGAGGACTTGGCGGAGTGGCTGCATCTTCGCCGCTTCCGCGGGCGTCGGGTCCGCCATAGCCAGCCTGCTGCGGATGACTTCTGTGTACCCCCTGGGCCCTTCCTCTCCCTTCCCTTCCCCTCCTGCCCTCACTTGCCCTCCAGTCAGCGACGAAGGACTGAGAGTGTGCTTTTCCGGGAAACTGCCCACCTCCACCATTTAACCATTTTTTTGCATATTTTATTATGAGTTTGTTGGATATGTTTTGAGCTTGGGTGTAGGCGAAGGGACTGTTTTCTACAGGTGGACCTTTTTGACATGAGTACAAGGTCCATAGAAGCAACTAGCATGGCTAGCAAGTGGGTACTAGGCAATTTCGTCAATTTTTAATATTATTATCATGAGCAGAAAGAAGGTGTGCTTTAGCTAGCCAAAATATATAGATATGTTCATGGAGAGAGCATAACGAGTTTTGTTCGTGAAAACAGTATGTCCAAGAATAGATTTGCTCGTGGCTATATAGAATCGTGACTTTTATAAATGGTATGTATTGATTTGTTTGCGCGCACAATGTATATATATTTACCTATGCAAAGAGTGTGTAATATGATTCATTCATTCTTACGTTCTTACTATTGCAATGGAATTACATTTGTCGCCCATTCAAGCTTTAAAAATGTCCAACCTTCATGCCAATAACCTAAACTAAATATATTCATGCTCTTAACATAGATAGGTTTCTCACATGTGCACGGAAATAGATATTTCTATATAGATAGCTTTCATATTTTTGTCATGCAAATGTAACTAAAATAGACTAACCCATACAAGTAATTCAAATACGTTCACCTATTAGCTTAAGATCATATGTTTGTATGTTTATATGTAGTTAGTTTAAGAAGATATGTCTATTGTCACAGCCCTGATTACTCCCAACTTTGGTTTCCTTAGTAAGCCTTACTTGGTAGCGAAATCACAGCTTACTTCACCAGTAGCAATCGACCACAACTTAGCTAACACTACACTTGCCACGCACAGACAATCGAACATAGTTCAGTAAATATTAAAACTCTCCAAATTCTTTGCTTACTATATTTTATAAACCCTTGCATGTTGTTAAATCATATGCCCCCAAAACTCTTGTATGTTGTTATATCATTTGCCCCCAAAAAACACTGCTTATCCATTTTACAAGTTCAGACGATTACTTTTTCAGTCAATTTTGACATTATAAGGTTATACTGTATGTAGAATTTTTTTCTCCACTTCCTTGCGCATTTAGAGGAAAATATTCGTACAAAATCTTAGAGTCAAATATTTCATTATTTATTGAAAACTAAAAACTTTCATCTTCCATTGAAAGATGGTAGTGCTTAGAAGTCATGTCAATTTTAAGGCTTCTCAACAATAGGGGTCAATAGTGCATATATATACTGAATATGTTTACTTTTTTATTATTTTATTATTTCTTTTAATATAATGTGCATCCATTGTACAATGTCTAGATAGATGTTAAATGAATGTCTACGATAATTTCTAGAGATATCTTTTTAAATGTCTAAAAGATTGTTTGGAAAGTATTTATTTTTAATATGACTTAAAGGAATCCCTTATCGACGTTGCACACAATGTCCTAAAACGATAGGAGCTCTACAATGTTACAATAGGTATAGTACATACTATGTACTCCAACCTTTTTGCAAGGGTTTATCCATAAGCCTATCATATTGCATGTGATCGCATTCAAAGATGGAAGTTACTATACAACTTCTTGATGACGATACATTATTGGAATCTACATACACTTTACTACACAAACTGCGAAGGTTGGAGGTAATTTACACAGTCTCCACGTTTTCAATAACTTCGTTGAAGAAATTGTGAGTCACTCTACGTACTCCAACAATGAAGGAGAAAACAAAAACTTCCACTTCTCAATTGTGGTCGAACGCACTGTTTATGGCACCTAGAGACTCACTTTGTCAATTCTATACTCCTACGACAATTGTTGCTACTATTGTAATCAAACCAAATGCTCACAAGGTATAAACTGTAAAACCGTAACTTCCATCCTCTCATTTCCCACTTCTACACGTTCAATGAAATTTCACCCTATTTTCATACTACGTACTTATGGCAATCTGCACAATCCCTGCTTCAAAGAAATCCAATTTGGAAAGAAAAAGACATGATTCATCACAACATTGATGGATATGCTCCGGGCTCTGGTTGCACTCGGGTTTGAGACCACGAGCGTAGGGCGTGGCAGTGGCGCGAAAGTGGGTGGCGGAGCCGCCACGAAGCGGCGGCAAGGCTAGCGGCCGTGGGGCAAGCGGGTTTGAGGGAAGACTTTACGTCCGTGGCGCCGGAGTACGCCCATCGATCCGAAAATGTCGGCGCACCCGCTGGCGCGCAAACGCCCTTAGGGCTCCTACCGCGGCGATGGGGGCCGACATGAATAGGACTCTAGGCCTTCAACCGGCCATTGAGGGCGTTGTAAGGGATGCGGGCTCAAACAGAGCGGCCGTAGAGGAGTAAGGCTAGCTACGGCTATAGGAAGCGGCCCTTGGGGTTAGGTAGCAGATCTTGATGACTTTCAACAATTTGGTTGATATTTTGTTTAGAAATTATGACATGCATGTCTAACTCGACGTTTAAGGGGCAATGGAACCTAATGTTTAAGTAAATATTTCAAAAGATGTCTTTATTAATGTCTAAATAAATGTTTGAAATTTAGTCCCAATTGATGTCTACTTTCATGTATAACTAGATGTCTAATTTTATGTCTTATTATATGGTTAAGAAGATGACTAAATACATTTATAAGTTCATGTCTAATTATTCCTACTACAATGGTTAAATTCACCTACTTTTGTTGAATATGTGTAAAGTTGGTGTGTTTTTTTGTATTTAAACTGTGCATAGTGGGAGTTGAAATGTTGTGTTGGTGCATATAATAAAAGGTTCAAGTATTGCCGTCACATAGAAGTCAGAAGTATTCATGTAAGTTTTTTAGGTTACAAATGTAATGATTATTTTATGTTTCACCTTGGTTGACTCCTTCTATACTTAGTTTACATGGAAGTTTGAATGGATGTGACTGTAGATGTGTAATGTGATTTTTGCAAGTATGCTAGAAACATTTGGAGGCATTCGTGGGGTGGCACGTGAAGGTGCTACTAGAGGGGAAGATTAATGCATCTCATAGCCGCTTGGAGTGCAAGATGGATGAGTCCAACCGACGCTAGGAGGTTATGTTCCATAAGCTACTAGGCATGAAGGCCTCCTACACGGACTGAATAGTGCCAAAGTTGATAGATGTAGGCGTGACTCCAATACCAATGTTCCTCAAGTCACTTGGACAACAACTACCACGGAGAAGACGAAGGCACCGTCTGTAATCCATGGTCGATGAGGCGTCTCTGATAGGTGCGGTGAAGACGAAGTTAACATTGAAGCTCAGAAGAAGCAGAGAGAAGGCACCTCAACGGATGAGTCAGAAATAAAAAAGTAAAGAGAATAGAGAGGCACCTCTAGTGACTGCAACAACTGAAGAGGTTGAAGAGGAGGTTTGTGATGTGGAAATGTTGCCGTTTACAACCGTAGTTGCTGTATCTATCAACATCGAGCAGGTAAATTTGTAGTAGCTCTTGTTTGATCAGAATTGAGGTGTGACAATGTTGTGCATGTCGTTTGCAAACATCCAAAGATATCTGCAAAGAGGTCTGCAAATACCTATAAAGATGTATGCAATGATATCTAGAGATGTCTGCAAAAACATCTGAAAATGTCTATACAAACAACTGCAAAGACATCTACAAATGTCTTTAAAATCTTTTGATGTTAAATCTAGAGATGTCTTTAAAGACGTCTTCAAAGACATCTACAAAGACATGTATAGTTTGTACAGACTGCGTTACGAACAAACTCATGTCTAAAGGGACATCAAACATAAATTTATATAGACATTAATACGTTCGATGCATATTTATACTTGCAATCCATGAAAGCTTAAACTGAATCATGGTATCTGCTTTTATTATATGTACAATGATTTCTTGTGGTCAACCTATGTTTTATGTATTACTGTACTGGAATATGTTGTGTACTTGTAAATAATGAAATTGCATATGTAGTGAATTTTTGAATGTGTGGGAGGTGCGGGAAACATGGATTGAGGCCATGACGTACGTGAGGAAAATTACATAGCTAGCGATTGTAAGAAAATGCACTGCCGCACGCACAAAAGTCTGGAGGATTGTCAAAGCCAACAAGGAAAAACACAACAAAGGCAAGAGTTCTTTGAAAGCAACCACTCTAGAGGCAACAAAAGAGGTAGCAAAGCAAAATCAACAAAGGTGGATCCGAAGATTGCGTAGAAAGGACCTCCACAATAGCAAATGCATCAAAAACAAAATGAAAAAGAGGGTGCTGCAGTAGGTCAGTGATTAAGGTTTATTATATGTGGACGCTAGGAAGTAAACCATACATATGTAGCCTATCTCAATACCGGAATTGAAGTAATATGCTTTAAATACCTTATATAACAACACTAATTGTTGGCTTGATAACCATTTGCAGAATCCGACATGTGTACTACTCTAGGGGAGTAGCAACAAACTCAAATGACATTGGAGGAACGAAGAGTTGTGGGTGCGTGGAACATCACTGTCGTGTGATGAAGACAATTTGGATAGCTTGTGTTGTTTGGTTTTTGAAATCATATACTATATGTCTATTACATTTAAATGTATATGTGATATTGTCTTAATGAATTGCAAGTACGTACTCGTACGAGACATGTATGAGTATCTTCGACATTTTTAATAGTGTCGTATTTCAGGTTTGAATGTGTCTTCAGCAATGTCCAAAAGCATGTATGAGTAGCATGTGCAACATCTTTGGAAAACTTACACCTGAAAAATTTGAAGTGTTTAAAGTAATAATGTACAAGAGGCGGAGATGTTTTCAGAGTCGACTATGAAGTGGACTGCTCTAAAATAGTAACTAAGATATACTCTCACATATCTTGGAGGATGTTGTATAAATCATCTACTTAAACATTTTGAAAACATCCATATAGATTTTTGAGGAGATATCTTCTAAAACATTGTGTGAGAAATCTTTTGAATTTCTTTGTTAAACATCACAACAAACATCTTAGAATACATTATCTCAAACATCTTCTAAACGTCTTTTAAGACATCCTGTAAAATATTTTGTGAAACATCACAAAAGGCCCCTCCAAAACATCCTCGCAAACATCTTGTAAAGATTATGTAAGACATTTTATGAAAAATTTAGTATAACTACAAAAGCATCTCATAAACATCTTGCAAAGTATCACCTAAGACATCATGCAATATGAAAAGTAATCACTACCATGTCTAAGTAGATGATTGTGAGGACGCGCTTAGACTACTAAAACATTACCATAAACATTAGCAAAGATATTCTTACATGTCTCATAAGACTTCCGAGATGTTTTCTTATATCTTTGATGAGCATTATTTCAATATAAAACTACTCAAAACTATGTTGATGTGGCATGCCATGTCGATTTTCTCTAGTGACGCATAGAATTTCTTGGGGTGCCACGTTAAATTTTCCTCGTGTCCATGTTGGATTTTGGCGCCACCACTTCACGCTTTCATTGACCACGGAAAACTCCACATCATGATGAAATTCATTGCCATGTGACACTGCCTATCTACAAGGCGGTGATGTGTTGTCTACGTGGCCCACTACTTACCCCCCCCCCTTCAAAATTTTCCTTGACATGTTATATCTTCTAAGACATCTTCCCCTATTTCCGATGTCTCCATAGACATTGCATGTGTATAACCTAACTTTCAAACTAAAACATAACTTTTAAGATGTCTACTACAACTTAAGATGTCTTATTCAAGACATTGCAAATCCGACAGTTTTCTTACAGTGCATGGTGCTTCTATGAATAAATGTCTACTTTTAGTCCCTTAAGATCCTTGAAAGCTAAAATGGCTTTTTGGGATTTTGGGTAGTCCATTTGAAGGGGTTAAAAGAGATACTTTTGCTTAAGATTTTTATTGGGTATTTCTTATACTGCACATTGTATGTGGTAAAATTTGCAAAGCCAAACTTTAATTTTAGAAGCTTTTAGAAATCGCACTTTTTGAGTTTCAAACGGGTAGTTTAATTATTTTTTAAATTATTATTTTTTATTTTTTAAAATTTTTTTTCCCCTCCTTGCAGAAAATGTTCATAACCAAACCACTAGTGAAATTCTGAAGTGACCTAAGTCAAAAAAATTACCAATTTTACAAGAGAACCCTCCAAAAACTTCAAAAAATTCCATTTTTTTTAGTAATTTTTATAAATAGTTCTTCTAAAATTTGTCAAAACTAGAGATTCAGGAAATTATCTATTTCTTTTTCTCAAAATTCACAAACTCATAAAGGCATCTACTCACTATTCAACATTCAAAAATAAATAAACATATAACGTCATTAACATGGTGCTTGTTTTTCTGTAGCATCGAATCTAGACCTTCTTCTAAAAAACAATTTACATGAAGGTCAAAAAGCCGAATGATTCCCTAAAATTTTGCATGAGCGTACCCAACTTGATTACCTATATGGAAAAAAAAAATGACCAAGCTGCTTGAGATAACAATCTTCAACTTTCTCTTTGCACCATAGAGACAATGTCTCATGAGCAATGCCTGAATTTTTTTGCACAAACATTGGGTGTTACGATCTTGCAAAAGAAAAACATCCAACCGTTAGTTTTGGAATACTAATCTAAAATGGGCTTAAGTATAAGATCTTATGGTTAAGTATTGAGTAAAAGTAAAAAATTGGTTCACACCTACGGGGAGTACAGAGGTAGAAAATTGCAATTTTAGGCTACAAGGCTTGCAAAAAATACAAGGATTTAGAGGGTGTATAAGTGGTAATCTTCCTACCCCTTCAATTATCTTATCTACTAGCCTCCAACGCTCTAGAATACTACAACAAGTTTGTACTTTCAACCCAACAATTACAAATACTGCTATTCAATACTCTCAAAACCAACTTCAAACTGGACTCCAAAGTGGCCTTGACAATGGCATGGACATGACCCCAAACTAGTCATGATCTGGACAAGGAACTGACGTAGACTTCACACTGGTCTTATTTCGGGCTCCAAACTGCTTCCCAGATTGCCCTTGGGTTGAACTTGAGGCTAACATGGACTCAAAAGTGGTTTTAGGTTGGACTTCAAACTGGTCCCGCCCTGGAGCTGAAACCGATCTAGACTTGATGCTGGTCGTGTTCAGGACTCGAAACCGATCATAGCCTGGACTTCAAACTGGTGATGGTTTGAACCTAAAACTCTCCTAAACTTTAAACTAGTTCTGTCTTAGACTCCAAACTGGTCGTGGCTTGGACTTGAAACTGGCCTAGACTCAAAATGGGTCCTCTCCTAGATTCCAAACTCACCATGAACTGGACCAAAAACTAGTCTGGACCGGACTAGTCCTGCTCTGGATTCCAAACTCGTCCTCGACTAGCCGTGAATTGGCCTGAACAGAACCTGTGCGAGTCTTGACACGAGTCCTTGACTGTACCACAATGGTACTATTATTCCAACACTACTACTTATCAACACCACCTTCTAATACTATTTCCCTAACACATCAGAGTGGAAATCTTTGCATTACGTTCCAACACATTTACACACAAATCCAAACATACTTCATTGAAAACTCATGATGGTACATATTACTTTTGCCTCTAGTAGTACTCTCTCACGTCCCTCAAGATATCCTTAACTGTCTAAAGCAGTATTTCTCTCCACTATCCAATACATACACCCACTAGTTCCAACTCCAACTTCCTGAGAGAGAGAGAGTGAGAGCTCACTCCAAACCCCCTCCAAACCCTAGCCACCAACATTGTCATCCAACCCTAATAGATTTCATTCATCCATATGAATCCATCGAGCAACCTCAAATTATGTTCATCCAAAATTCTAGGCTAGCACTTCACTACCCCTTGTAACTAAAAAATTACTAGTTTACCGACTAGGTAAATATCTGGTTAAAAGAGAGGTTAAGACATAAATAAATAAGATAGTCTTCACTACATAAACAAAACATGAATTGCACCATTAATCAAATGAGTTTTTCTAATATCATACAAAAGAGCATATGGTTTAGAATGATCTCAAATTCCACCTCCTCTCTTGCTGTGAAATCTCCTACCACCTACTTACACTATAACTACGCTTGTTTTTAGCTTAGTTAGAAGTGCCTTGAAGATACTTGACATAGTATCCCCCCAAAGGGCTTTGAGGTACCCATACAACAAGGTCCAAAGACCCCCCCACAATAGTTGGGTGGACTATAGTGGTGAACACCACACCGGCATGGGGAATAGAACCCACGACCTCCTCATTGGGGGCCCAAGCCCTAACCACCAAGCCAAGGCTTGTGGTGCCTCACCTCATGCTAAACCCTAATTGTCAACTCTTCTTCTTGGTATTTGTCAAAAAAGTATGTTAAATAATAAATAAATGAACAAACAAAGTCTTAAATTCCAACTTCCAACTTAGGGTTTATTCCCTTGTTTCCTTCGACTAGATTCTATCATCTTCTTTTTCATATGCAGATTCCACTGAAATTCCCAAAATCTGACGTGTAAAGCAGTGAACACATCTGAGAGGCAAGGATGAATCAGACGGGAACATTGTTCTCACGGAAAGGGAACAAAGGGAACGCACCATACTCTTGCTCTTCCTCGTGGGGGGCGTTCGGTCTTATTCCTCCTCAAGAACAAAAGGCATGGCAAATTATTGACGACGAAGTCTCACTTCGGATCCTATAATTTGCTCTTTTATGCTGTTCCGCTCCTCATTGATGGTCATTGCACTCTTTCGATCTTTCTTTCAAGCCAATTTGCTCCAGAATCGCGAATGAATGCCACCGCCAGCAGCAAGGATGGTGCCACAGCCGTGGAGGACGAGGCTGCGCTTCAAGTAAGTCGCCAACTCCATTCTCTTACCACTTTAAGCCCTCCATGATCAAGCGCCTTCAATTCGAGGCCGATCGTGCTAAATTTGGTCCCCAAATGCTTCTTTCTTGCATTTCAAGGTTTTGACTGGAACCTCGACGAGCGTTCACAATCATCTTCCTTCTTATAAGGCTTATAACTCTCGCAACAAGAGAATTCAATGTTGGATTGAACTTGTGGCGATTGCACTTCAGAGAGTTTCTTGAGATGAGCTTTTAACTTTCAAATTTGAATAAGTATCACTTCTCCAGTATGCATGCGAAAACATCAGGTTTATGATGAATATACTGAGTTCGTAGACGGGATTAAATTAGTTGTATTAAAAAATTTGAGGAAGAGATTTGGTGCATGAGCTGCATTTTGTTAATGTATTTTCTCGTGGCAAGGTTTAGGGTTTGCAAGTTGGATTATCTCTATCTGAATGGACTTTGATGAGTTGATTTTATTGAAGGTTTAGGTGGCTAGGTGTTGAATTGTATCGTGGCTAAGTATTCTTGAACATTCGGGAGGGTTGTGTTTTCTACGTAGGTATTCTAGGCGAGGCTTATTTTAGTTTCTTCATTGCTGCAGAATCAGAAAACGCTCAAGAGCGAGGAGTACAGACAGTTGTTCCATTTGCCTCTTGAGGAGGTGCGTGAATCGACCCTGACAATCTTTGTTGGAGCAAGAAACTCTTTTATCAGCGGCATTGAAAGGAGACACGATTACTGATCAACTTCTTGGTCCAATTTTGCAGACATTGATCGCGGATTTTAACTGTGCCCTTCAGAAGAAGATTTTACTTCAGGTATTAGCACCGGTGTCACCTATAAGCCTATTTGGTTTGCAGATCCGTGTTTTACAATAGGGTGAAGCATTTACTACGTGTAGGTCAACAGCCCTTTTTGAGGCTTTCGCAGTTTCGATTGAATCACAATGGACACGTTTATTAATCAACACATGCAACGTGCTTGGATATCAACATATATGGTCCCATTTAAATGATGTTTTGATCACTGAAGTTGGTCATTGAGGGGTTAAGCTTGTAGACGTCGTTGTTGTTCTGTCATGACCTCTTTGCGGGTTCATGATTCTGATCTGCAAATGGTGTGGTTGTTGACTAACAGGGTCACATGTACCTCTTTGAGCGTTACGTGTGTTTTTACTCCAACATCTTTGGTTATGAAAAGAAGGTACCGATTCTTGCTTGCGTTCAATTATGACGTGGATATCTGCATGTAGAATTTGCACCGCATCAGTCTAGGAAGATCTCAATTCACATCATAAACTTTGAGTTTTTACAAAGAGGGTTTGGACATGTGCATTTACCATGAGTCGAACGTTGAATTGGCAGAAAATAGTTCCATTGAAGGATGTGACTTGTGTGCGAAAGGCGAGGACGGCTAGCGTCTTTCCAAATGCTATTGAGATAGTCTCTTGGGGCAAAAAGGTATTTGGTGTGTGAACACATTCTATTTACGGTAGTATCACATGTTAATTTCTTCATGTGCCCCTCGGGTTGCCTTCCATGCTTGGTTTCAATATTTATATACTTGACTGTATCCTCTAGCAATTTTTCTTGCTACTCTGCTGCGCAATTGTTCTATTTATTTTCCCTTAAATTGCTAACATCCTCTTTGTTGCAGCACTTTTTCGCATCCTTTCTCTCTCGTGATGAAGCTTTCCGCTTGATCATCGATGGCTGGGTCCAGCACAGCAGCTATGCGAAGCTGTTCCTTCATTCGCAAGGGTCTCTAGCCTCACTTGCGATGGTATGCTTTATGATAACTTGGTCGAGGATCATCTGAGTTCTAACGAATCATATGTTATCCCTCTCACTGCGAATGGGAACCCACTCAACAAAAGATAATCATAGTATCGGTTTTGTGAATCCGGAGAACTGATGGTTTTGTTCTTTTTAACAGAGTCCACAGTCTACGGCGTCTGGACGAGAGAACGGAGCGCTTTCTCAAAGTCCTCTGACTAGTCCTTTGCTTATGACGCGGCTTGAGGCAGCTGGAGACTACGAGAGCAGGTAACCATTGTTTGTATTATGCTCATCGTTGAAATGCAATCGAAATTCTCTTGTGATTGTGAATGTTTATAGACTTTTTTGTATCATGCTCCATGAGATTGTCTTTTTTAGAAGACGACGTTCCAGATACTTACGAGTCGTAAGTGTATAGGGTGGATGAAATGGCTGCCAAAATAGCAGCATCTGCTGAAGTACAAGAGAATGGCGGGCCCTGTGAAAATGGAGCTTCTCATGGAATTAGTGAGCATGAGGGGGGAGACCGTCTGCTTGAAGATGAAGCATTTCCCAGCAGCAGTTCGAGCAGTGTCAGCCATCAGCAATCCCTCACTTGGGAAATCGAAGATAGCGATGCTCCACCTTGTATAGAACCAGCTTTACCCTCAGGCTTTATAATATTGCACAAAGACTATGTGGGATCCTTGTATAGTCTAGTGCATTAAGCAGCCGGTCAGGTTCCGTCTTTTTATACCTAGACGGTTACTATTACCATTTTCTTTTTACTTGGATGGATTGTTCAGCTGATACACCACATGTTGTTGGAGATTGCAGTGCCTGATACGTACAAAACAGTCGTCGAGGCTGAATTTCCGGTACATGCCAATTTGACCCTCCACTATTTCAATTTATAGGTTGTTGTATGGCGAAATCCAATCATATGTTCGTCGTTTTTATTAGGTGTAGGTACATGTTCCACTTTGATGTCTGGCGTGCTCTTTACCTAGCTGATCAACTTACCTGGAAATAAGTGGTTATCGTCAATTCATGTAAGGCACATTCTAAAAAGTTAAAGACTTTCAGGAACTTGGGTTGTGAGAAAGGTCTGTCGTGTTTTAGCTGCAATGCCTCATGTTCGAATCTGAAAGTTAGCGACGTGCTGTTACGTATATCGGAACAAAGTATAGTCCTCACAGTATTTCACATAACGTGACCAACTTTATGTGAATGTTCTGCATTCTGAGAGGATAGTCTTGTGGTTGTAACCAAGTCTTGTATTGCTGTGAAGCGAAACCTAGAGGAACCTGATTCCTTAATATGTGGCTCCATACTCTCAGGTGGACGTAGAGGAATTTTTTCAACTTTTTTTCTCAAATGAAGGCATAGGATTCGCAAAGGACTTCCACACCAAATGTGGAGATGATGGTATGGTGACCTTTCCAGTCGAACACCATACTTTGCGGTTCTGCCAAGCAGCTAGGATTGAATATTACGGAAAGATTTTAACATTTTTGTTGAATGATTGCACTGAACTATACATTCTGCGATGTCGTGTACCTAGATTTCCGCTGTACGCAGTGGGTCAAGCACAGACAGTTTGGGCATGCGCGGGACATCTCGTTTCGACATCCCATCAATTTCTACTTTGGTATGTTACAGCGGTCATTCTCATGATTCTCATTCTGATTCATTTGAAATTTTTACGGAAGTTCTTGTAAGAATATTGCTTCACAATTGGATTGTGAGGTTTATCGTGCAGTTTTCTCTTGATCTATTCCTTGCTAAATGTAGATGTCATGCTGTAGAGCCTGCTCTTTAAAATTCAGGTGATTGATAATATTAAGATTTTTCTCTGGTGGGATGCTATGGTTGACAGGGCCGAAATCTACTTACTGTCACGAGTCACAGAGGTTTCGTGTGTATAAGAACAAGTAAAGAGCTTCACTTTTGATTCCTCCAGTTCATGTTTGCTCTTTTATATTCCTTCTTTGTTTTCAGATTACGAGCTGCTGTTGTGCACTTAAGATCGACCTCAGAATTTGAAGGTTCTCATACTCCAAATCATGTTGGTTGATTTTGGCAGTTATATGGTTCTTGAAACATCACAACAGATGACGGACATACCTTACGGTGACTACTTTCAAGTACAGGTATAAACTTCGAGATTGTTTAGGAACCAACTATTAGGAAGTATCGTTTTAGAACAATCTTAGTGGATTACGGGAAATCAGAATAATCAATATCCAACGTGCTCAACTGCAGCCTCAGAAGTGGTTCCAATAGTTATTTTGACTAGGAAATCTTGGTTATTCGTCAGAGCTCCAAGAAAAACACGTCCATGAGACCTAAATTCCTATCAATGTAGGTGAGGTGGGATGTGGAGCGGTTGTATGGGGGTGGCCAATTGCATAGTTACGTGCGTGTGTCCATTGATGTCACCTTCTCCAAGAAGACGATGTGGAAGAGTAAGTGCTGTCTATTCTATTGTAAAATATCGCTGGATGCTTTCTTTGACCTTTTAGTATCAAATTTGTTAGTTGAGGACACTTTTTATTATTAGTAATCTGGTCAAATTACGCATAATCAACTAAATACTGATCTTTGTTGAAATGCTCATTTGCAGCCAAGATAGAGCAAGGAACGCACGACGAAAGTAAAGAGGCATACACCACATGGATTCAACTGGTATGTATATCCATCGATTTCTATGCAGTTTGCGTTCAGGTAGCGCACAATGCTTCAGCTTATTTCAAAAGTTATCATTCCTAATTCTGTGATGTTAGAATTCCTTCAGGCACAAGGCGTTGTAAGGGAGATGAAGTCATTGGCTGCCAAGCACCAGGATGAGATTGTACCTGCAGAAACAACTGCAGGTATAGCATTCTCTTATCCATCTGTATCTCTGTATCATAGGCGACTTGATTGTAGTCAGTCTTCTCTCTAAAAGGTGCAAAAGACAAAACTGTCAATCAAGAGTGAACCAGAAAACCTATTGGTTGCTTCAACACTTCGGATAAGCTCAAGCTTTCAAGAGTTTCAAGAGTCATAGGTTTGCAGTGCGGTTCGAAATCCTATGCCATTATCTGATTCGTGGTTTAAGTGTTATCAGATTCGTATTCTGCAGGGCATGAAGTGCCTCCTGCAGACTGGAGCAGTGAACCTGTGGACCAAACAGAGGAGCATTCAGGAACAAGCCAGGATGTCAACACTGTACACACCAGTGCTGTTGCCAACAGAGGTCCTCATAGTCGAGGAGGGTTGATCTTCTTGAGCCAGCCGGAGTGGGCATTGAAAGCCACCTCTGCTCTTAGGAACAGCGCTCGGCAGAAGTGGTCTTCGTTGGATTGGACCGCTGGGAAACGGCACTTGAAGCTTGTGTTGTTCATGCTCATTGCCGTGATCATCGTTTCCATGCAGGTAGCTTCTTCAACCTTGTCTCGTTTCCTAACGTATATATTGATTGCTGTCCTCTAGAGCAAGGGCTCATAAACCGAAACTGGGCTTGCTATGCAGGTGGGAATTATCATCACTCTCTTGTGGCCACAGAGTGTGAAGCCTGGGCCCGTTGCATACCAGGGCTACAGTGAGGGCAACAGCTGTTCGGAAAGGGAGGAAACTCTGGGATGGTTGGAACGAAGGTTTCACCACATCAAGGAAGAGATTGCGATGACAGAGCTGCGGTTGCAGGACTTGCATCAAGACCTTGCTGCATTGAAAACTCATGCAGATCGGTTTCAAAGGCATCTGTCTCAAACTCTTGTGGAGTGTCGGACCACGCCAGCAAACAACTTGTAATGTATCTATAGCTAAGCTATGATCTGTGCTCCCCCTAATTCAGTTGTGTTGTAAATGCTTCACATGCATATATGCTTGAACCTGTTGATGGCAGTAAAAAAGGAGCCGATCTGTAGAGAGAGCTTGTATTATGGGATCTCCGATTCTGGTAATGTGGATATAACCGTAGCACTCTTAAGGTACTCTGATGTGCATGAATTGGCACAACTTGTTAGTATGACTGCGCTACAAAGAAGGTCGTCATTGCATCCATATTTCTCTAATGCTCATAGATAGGATATCTATCCTTCGTCCTGAATCCGTTACTCATAGATTGGGTAACAACAATGGATGTTTGTACCTTCGTGAATTGGGAGATCGTTAAGAATTATTCTATCTCATTGCCTCTCTGGCCTGGTTTGCATGTATATTTCAGATTTGCCTACTGAAGTTTCATTTTTTTTACAAGAGGAGATTTAAGAACTGAGAAATTTCATAGAGTTCATTCATTTATGTACCTCTTATTTTGTGCTTTTTTGGCTCGTGTCCCGTAATTTACTTCATCACAACACAAAAACTGTTTTGGGCTGTTGTTATGAAACTTATTTGATTCGATTCAATTGCAATCACAATTATGGATTTTACTTATGGCAGAAGCAATAGCCATGAACGAACCTTTATTATATAATTCACCTGCTAAAGAACATGAATAGGTTCAATTACAATGTGATGTTGGTGCAGGTCTTTGACAGAGTTCAAATAATATCTTGAATAAGATTAACAGACTGATTTTTTTTTATTATCTGAATGTTAATAATCATGCAGTACTCACTATTTTCCAACACCATGTTTCCTAACAATTTTCCAACAGCATGCTTCTTAATAATTTTCGAACAGAGTCAATATCATGGAAGGCTAACAACTTTGTACTCTAACTTCGTGATAGTCTAACAATTATACGATAAAACCGATTTTGTGAGAATACACCATGTACAGTTTTTGAGTAAACTCAATGACCCAAGAAAGTGAGGGATTAACTAAAACATAATATCATATAGTAGATATTTCAACATAATCGTAAATTCAGAAAACAACCTACCAGGAGTGAACTTTGGGAGGAGGGAAGTACACAATAAGCTTTGAAGGTGATTTGTGTAAGAGAACACTTGCAAGTCCAACTTCACAAATTCCTAACAAAATCCAATGCTTAAACCTCTACTTTACTAATGCCCAAAAATCCCTCCGATTGCTTGGCAAAATTCATTACAGATTTTCCATGCTGAAATTATTCCATAGTGAGCCGACCTTGGAACCTTGTACATCTGGATCTGAACCTTTTAAAAAGTAAAATTGATGATTTCACGCATTTCAAGCTCGTGGAATGAACTCAGAACAAAATCGGTAGGGGAGGCTATCAAAGTGCAAATAACAGTAGGGCACTTAATGTCTGCACAGACGCGGTGACGGAAATACTGTTTTATCTCTACACAATTGGTAGAGGAAGCTATTCTTGCGCAAAATCGGTAAACGAAGCTTTTCACGCACAAATCCAAACAGTGATCGAGGTTATCCCTGTATAATTGAGCTATATGGAGCAGGAAGAGAGCGCTGTAGCGACGAGAGGGCATGGAAAGTGTAGGAATGGGTGTCACCAAGACAGACGAAGCTCAGAAACCCCCCCCCACGAACAATCTTCAGATCTAGACTTAGATCCATAGCTTGAGTGTCGAAAACTTCATCTGGTGTGTGCGAGTAGCACTTTCTTCCGCAATCTTCCACAATGGCAGCATCAATGGCAGCAATTGTAACTTTACTCGCAATGCTCTATAGCTACTTTGCCATGAGCCACGATACCTGGCCCCTACCTAACAAGGTGCGAAACTTTGCCGGTGCATTCTCCAAGCTAGATGCTGCCCATGCTAGATTAGATCTTTCCATACAAAGGAACGGGCTGCAGACTTCTGCATTTATCGAAGTAGCATACAAGTGTCCTCTAGCTCTCACTCCGATCGACTCCGAAAGTGCCGACACTGGCATGTTCCGATTCAATTGGCAGTTCCTCAAATGCAAGTTCCGTTTCAATTGGCATTCCTTGTTGCACATGTTGTCACGCTTGTTCTGGAAGGAGCCAACAACAAGCGGGAAATCAGCATCCGGGAAGCCAACAAGAGCGGAATCAGTCTTCGTCAAAGATTCACCATCATCGAAGATTATCGATTTGGGCTTATTCCATCAGGCCGCACAGGACGTTGTAAGGGAGGTGGCTGAGCACCCCGATAAGATTGTGGTACCTTCCGAATCAAGTGCAGGTTCTTTTCCGCATCTGTATCTAGTTTCTTTGACTTTGATGTTCTTTCATGAAATTCATGTAGACTGCGAGTGGTTGTGTTATATCTCAATCATTTAGCTACTCTATCTTACCATACAAACAATTTTGATTTCCTTAGTCACTTTAGGCTATGGAATCATTTATAGTTTCTTTTCTTTTCAATCGTGCCATTTTCTCAACTCCACCAGTTTGTGGACCAAGTACCCGGATTTGAGGTATTCTTTTCAAAAAAGTTCGGACACACGACTGTTAATAAAAGAAAGGACTTGTTGCTCTAACATTTCACGATAAGCTTAACCTTTTTTGCCAGTTGAGCCTCTGACATGTTCTACAATGTCCAACCGATGAACACTAACTTCTCGGGCCTGTCAGAGCCATTCCGCTGATAAAGGATTAAAGAGTCAGTCCGATTCAAATCAAATATTTCGCTAAATATGTGTATTTGCTCTTATGTTATTACATTTGTATGCTGCAGGGAATGGAGTGGAACCTGCAGACTATAAACCTGAGGTGCAAGGGGAGGAGCCTCTAGAAACAAGCCAAGATATCTGCAAACACAACATATTCGATATATTGGAAAATTTTGAAGTGAAGGTGCAGTGCGTATTCTACTCTGACTTCTGGTGCATGTGTGATCGGTGTCTTGCATGCATTGAATTTGCATGAATTCACCACTTTCAAGTTCTACATATATACTTAATGTGATTGCTCGGCTAAGAACTCGGCGAATAATATTAAATTTCATCAGACACAAGGCGTTGAAGAGGAGATGAAGTCATTGGATGACATTACAGTACCTTCCGAAGCAACTACAGGTATCATTCCTCTGTTCTGCAGAATCTGTTTCTCTACATCTGTATCATGGGGAAGATTATACTGTCAACAACACGACTGCAGATCAGGAGAGATCCAGATCACTTCAACACTTCGAATGAGCTTAAGCGGGAATGAGTCGTATTGATATTTCGCAGGGCATGAAGTGCTCCCTCCGGACCAAGGCCAGGAGCTTCCAGGAACAGCCCTGGCTATCATCGACGTACAAAGCAACAGAGGACTGAAATTTATCAATCTGCTGGAGTGGGCATCGGAAACCGCCTCTGCTATCAAGAACAAGTGGTCTAAGTTGGATTGGACAATTGGGACGTGGTCTTACTTGGATTGGACCGCAAGGGCATGGTCTAAGTTAAGTAGGACCTCTATGACATGGTCTCAGTTGGATTGGATTGCTGCAACATGGTATAAGTTCGATTGGACCTCTGAGAATCGGCGCTTGAAGCTCGTGTTGTTGATGCTTATTGCAGTGATGACCGCTTCTATGCAGGTAGTTTCTTCAACCTTGTCTCGTTTACTGCCTTAGATCAAACATGTAAGTGAAGGGCTTACAATCGAAACTGGGCTTGCTACTCTGTGCGGTCCCTGCAGGTGTGCATTTTCCTCCTCACGTGGCCTCGGAAATTAAACTCTGGAACTCGAATTGTGGAATCTGAGCCTCCGGATGTGAACCCTGGGCCTAGGAATGTAAGACCTGGGCCTAGTGTAAACCGATGAGGCCAACAGGGAGGCCTAGGGAGGAGAGTTTAAGAACATAGGAACCAAGGGTTCACCATATCCCGGAAGAGATACGGACGACTCATGCAGATCGGTCTCAGAGTAGTCCATCTCAACATGGTGTGAAGTGTCGATCGAACCACGCCGGCAAATAGTCTGTAATGTATCTATATCATATCTCAGGTAGAGCTATTGATCTGAGCTCCCCGTGGTCTTCCTGGTTCAGTTGTGTTATGAATGCTTTACATGCATACATACTTGAACCTGTTGATGGCAGTAAAAAGAAGCCGATCTTTGCCGAGAGCTTGCACTATGGGATCTCCAATTCTTGGTAAGGTGGAAATTAACTTAGCACTCTTGAGGTACTTTGATGTGTACGGAGTGGCACAACTTGGTACAAAGATGGTTGTCATTGCATCCATCTTCTGGTTTTGAAGTTCCGGAGGCTCATGCATATGACTACAATAAATTTAAGGTCTTATGACTCTAGGACTAATCATATTGTCTGGAGTGACTAACGATATATGACTTAGAATATGACTATTGTCATCTTAGTTATAATCATGTTTCAAGAGTTCATGGTCAAAAGTTTTACATAAGAGAGTTATTCACAATCGTTAAGAGGGGTATCAAAGTTGGAAAATGGTTTTTCCCATTGTTTCCTACAACTACACATGTTGGTAGATTGTGGATTTCTTAATGTGTATAATTCTTTTGGCCTTGAAATTTTTATCTTAACCCCAATTCCGTTAAAATGGCACTATGCCATGTGCCATTTTGTCACACTAGATCTTACATTTGTGCTCATATAAAATGGTATATTCTATAATATCACAATTTTTTTGGTAACATCACTTCTTTATATACATTGTCACTCATTTTCCCTAATATCACCTTAAAATTCTGTTATATCACATGGTTTTTGAGCTACAGTTCAGAAAGTTGAGGTGTGCCATTTTACCGGAATAATGCCATTTTAACGGAATTGGGGTTTCTTATGCTAGTAACTTGAAGAGTTTTTGTTCTAAGAATTTTCTGAAAAAAAAAGAAAGAAAGAAAGAAAAAATAAAATAAAATAAAGAAAACCCAATCTTTGCAATGCTATCAAAGTTGGCAGCAGTGAAAGAATTTCCACAGCTACCAATGTTGGTAGGTTTTAAATAACTTTTTGATAATTAACCTAAAGATTAGTCTTTGATAAAACTCTCGAGGTACAATACTAGTTTCTGACCTCTAAAGAGGCTTTCAAAGTTGGCAGTAACAAAAAAGAATTCACCGCAAGTTCAAAAATGCCATTTTGACTAAGACCTTACTATACATAATAAGTTTTGAAGGAAGCATATGATGAGCTTTCAAGGTTCTTTTCAAGACATGCTTTTCATATGGTACTGAAATTGGCCCACAAGGGTGAACTTTGACACTATATTTGCAATGTACTCTCTGTGAACATTCTAGGTTGCACCATTTCAAAACACCTAAAAGTACAGCTTCAAAATTCTACAACAAATTTTAAGAAAATCCAGTATGATGATTCCAAAAAACTTTTACTCACTTAGCCAATGCACACATATTGCTTAATATACATCTATTTTCACTAATTTTCAATGCTGAAATTTGCTATCATACTGAGCATATACAAAGTTGCTTGAATTTGAGTGGATTTTAATTGGTGTGGATTTAAACCATTATTTTGACAAAGTCCGTAAGGGAAGTACTGTATGCACAAAATCGGCAAGGAAAGTATTGTCCTCACAAATCATTAGAGCAAGTTGACTACTCACGAAGTCGCGAACGCGGTCGGTAGAGCAAGTTCTTCGTTTTTCGCGAACGCGTTGGGGAGAGCAAGTTGTTCGTTTTTTCTTTTTTGAATCAATCAATGTATTTGTCAATTGAATGATACATGTGAACAATTGTAACCTGCCTAGAGAATCAACTCGGTAGAGCAAGTTGACTTACGCACGAACTCGGTGACGGAGGTAGTGCATGTATAAACGAGCTATGGAGCAGAATGAGATCCATATTCAATGCTTAAGTCCTTGATCTGGTGTGTATACACACTCCAATAGCACTCTTTCTAGCACTTTCACAATCTTAGCACATCAAACTCCACGATGGCGTCATCAATTGCAGTAATATTCGTTGCACTGCTCTGCGCCCACTTAGCTTCGAGCCATTATACCTGGCCTCTATCACACCTCGGAGCATATAAGAGCACACCGGAAAGTGAGGAAGACACTCCGACATCCGAGCTGCTTCATTTCGAAACTGCGAAAGTTGGCATGTTCCGTTTCATTGGGCAGCCCTTGTGGTACATGGGGTCACGCTTGTTTGCAAAGGAGTCAACAAGAAGTGAGAATCCAACATCCAGGGAGCCAAAAACCAGAGAAAATTCTAAAGATTCACTATCCTCGAATTCTGAATATTCAACATTATCGACTTCTGAAGATTCACCATCGTCGTCGAATTCTGAAGATTCACAATCATCGAAGATTACCGATTTGGAGTCAGAAGAATTGTATCAGGCACAAGATTTTGTAAGGGCGGGAGCTGGCCATCAGGATGAGTATGTTGAACCCGCTGAATCAACTGCAGGTACTTTTTGACCTCTATTTCGATAATTCGTCACTCCATGTGTCATGATTATGTCATTTTGCATGAAGTTATGCAGTGATCTGGTGCTTTTTCTAGTCTCTATCATTCAATTACATAGTGTACCATGATTTTCTTCCCTTCCCTCAGTCACTTCCAATCTGTAATCCACCATCTTTTGTACCCTTTTGCATTCGATACGAACACCGTTTTGTTGCATAAGCACGAAATTTAGGTTTTCTTCTAATCAGCATCAGTATCTTTTTATCATGATACTGTAGTCACTTTCTTAAGAATTTGGACACAATTGTCAATTGAGAGAGAGAACACATCTAGATTTGGTTGCAAGGCGGTCGAAGAGCTCAAGCCTGGACTTGTATCTTTCCCTCAGTCTGTGTTTATACATTTGTATGCTGCAGGACATGAAGTAGCACCTGCAGATTGTAAACCTCTGGTCCGAGCTGCGGAGCTTTCAGAATTAATCATGGCTAATTACACCGATAGACATCCTCATAGTCGAGGAGGGACCTCGGAATTTATCAATCAGCCGGAGTGGGCATCGGAATCCGCCTCTGCTACCAACAACAAGTGGTCTAAGGTACATGGGACCACTGGGACATTGTCTGAGTTGGATTGGACGGCAGTGATGATCATTGCTTCTACGCAGGTAGTTTCTTCAACCTTTTGGCTTGATTTTTGATTGCTGTGGTCAAGAACATGTAACTGAAACTTGAACTTACAATTTACTCATACTTTGTTTGGGCTTGCTATAATTCTGTGTGTGGTCCATGCAGGTGGGCATGATTTTCATGTTCATGTGGCCTGAGAATGCGGCATCTCGGGCTCAAAATGGTAGACCTGCTGGGCCAGGTACAAACCAAGGGTACATTGAGGCCAACAGGGAGGAAAGCTGGAGAAGCTTGGAACAAGAACTTTGGAATACCATTGAAGATGATATTGCGTTGACAGAGGAGAATTTGCAGGATCTGCAGCCGATGTTGCGGAATTTGCAGTCGAAGTTGCAAAATCTGGAAAAAGTTCGTGCTGTATTGGGAACTCGTTCATGAAATTAGTTTCAGAGTAGTCTGCCTATGTATATCAATGTTGTAGAAATAGCTTCCGATCTGAGTTCCCCCGGCTCGTCCTGGTTCTGTTGAAATGGATAGAATCAAGTGTTTCTAAAACACAAAACCTTTCGTATTATCATATAAGAAAGCTTTCAAAAGCTATCTTATATATACGAATTACGAAGTGTGTCTCTTGACACAATAACATTCACACAATCATTCCTACTCTATTTAGGACTTAGATCCGAGATTTCTAATCACAATGTATGTACTATTTGTGCAAGTGCATACCTGGCGTATACCCTCAAAGGCTATATTCGTTAAATCGACACTTTTGCAAGTCTCATTTTAGCTTGGAGTTGTAGCAAGCACAAAAGGAGTGAAGAAAAAACACAACAAAACATTATGTGCACAAAGTAGCATTATTAGTCTCAAGAGCCTCATATTGCGTTAATTTGACGAATATGGCCTTCCGAGACTAATGATGGAGGAAGGATGGATGACATTTGTCAACATGTTGTGTTGAAAATGCTCTTCACAAGCATATATGCTTGAACTTGTAGATGCCATTCGACAACCTGAGCCGATTTTTAGAAAGAGCTTGTATTAGGAGATCACCAATTAACACGTAATTCGTTATAATGCTATTATTCACTGATTTTGAGAAATTTGGGTTTAGGTGGAGTCGAGCTTAATGTACCCACACAGTACATTTGGCTAAACTCAAGCATAATTTGATAATTTGAATATTCCCATTATAACGAATTACGTGTTAATTCTAGGAAGGTGAATATAATTGTAGCACTTTGAGGGACTTTGATGTGCACAGAGTGACACAACTGCTCAACAAGGAAGGTTGTGGTTGCATCCATTTTTCTTTCTCTTAGTTTAGGATTTGGCTCATTGGTATGACATCTATTCTTCATCCTGAATAAGCTACTCATTAATAAGTGACAACAATGGATGTTTGTACCTTCAAGAATTCGCAGATCGTCAAAATTGCTCTAACACTTAATTGAATTTCTTAGAAAACATGGCTTGTGCGTATAATTTGGTTTGCATGTATCTTAATTTAAATTGCTTATATACACAAGAAATGTCCTAAAGAGAGATTTCTCGCAGTTCATCCAAGAATCTTGCAAAAGAAAAGTAGGACTACTACTAGACACAGATATTCTCAGCTTATTAGCAAGGCAAAAATCTCAAAATATAATCTTTAAAATAGCTATTGAGGATTAACAAGAATATGATCATGTACCTAAGACTATGTGTAGTTATTTTTCCAAAAATTGATTGTTGGATGTTTACTATTTGAGATATTATAACATCCAAACTTTGTCTCCCAAGTTTATTTGGACATTGTGAAACTTGTTTGTGAAATTTTTGGAGGCTTCCCTTCTAAAATTGGTAAACCTTTTGACTTAGTTGCCTTAGGATTTTGAGTAGTGATTTGGTTCTTAACATATTTCCAAAAAAGAATCTAAAAAAAAGTTGGGCTTCAAGAAGAGTTTGGGGTTAACATGATTTGAGCAAACTGTAACGTCGTCGAGCAATATGTGCAAAAGAAGCAATGTTATCATGTTGATATAAACAATGGTGTCAATAAATTTCATAGAAATGAGATTGAATACATTTCTTGAGCAAGTACCAAGACGTTACTTCACTTTAGCAACATTTGTATATTGAATGTCGCAAACTCTCTCATTTTAATTGATGCAAGTCTCATGCAAATGACTCCAAATTGGGTGAACATTATTGGTAGGTAGAGGCATTGGTTGCAATTGGAAACAAACTTGTTACTTAGAGGCCTTCTCCATTAACCATTCGATTGGAAGTAGTACGAGTGAGCAACTTATAAGAATAAGTTGCAATGAAGTGTAAATAGTTGTGTCTGCACTAGAGCACTCCTACCTTCCTATCAAGCAATCAAGGCTCCATTTCATGACCCATCAAGCAAGCTTTAAAAACATTTAATAGAGGAACAATCCATTTAGGCAAAGAAACATTAAATGAAAAACGCAGAATCATCCGACAGTCTTGATTCTGTCACAAATAGGCACATTCTACATAGGCACATTCTACGTTTAACGTTCTACGTAAAACGGGCCGGTAGCGGCCCATTCTACAGTGTTTGCCGTCGTCATTCTCGCCCTCTAGGCTCAATTATAAACCACTTACAATACAAAATGTGCCGCTACTAGCCCGTTCTCTAGTACATACGATAGGGCGCAACCCTTGTCCACACTGAATGAGAACCAATCAATTCGGCAACGAGCAGCTTGCAGCAAGTTATGACACAAACTATGGATGAAGGAGAATTTTCATCCATACAATGGATGAACGTAGAAACAGGAGAGAAACGGCCAAGGAGGAAAAGGACAATCGAGCTCCGACAAGCAAATCCAGCACCACCACTAGAAGCAATGGCAGACTTGCAATGACGCAGCGAAGACTCTTTACGTAGCTCAAAACCCATTTCGCATGTCAGTCAAACCTCAACATCACGCACAGCCGCAAAGCAGATAAACTTTGCGTACAGTGGTGGAATGTAGCCATCGATCAGTCCACAACTGCAAGTGCAGTCTGTCGCACTCTTCCATTACTGCAAGCCTCGGTCTAACTTACTGCTGGAAATGGGTCAGACAATTTCTTCTTAATATTCTATTCACTGCTGTATGCTGTATCCGCTATTCCTCTCCATTGTAGTATTTTATGCAGCTCACACTTGTGCGTTTGTGTCTCATTCTTATGCACGCGTTTACAGGAAGGATTTGCGACATTGAGTGACAATGAAATTCATCATTGCTCTGACAATGCATGAGCATCAGGAAGAACGGGATGTTTTACCTGCCTCCTTCTTAGTACTCCAGGGCGTTTCTTCGTGATCTTGCTCGTGCAGAATTTGCAGCGCCGTGGTCGTGACTCTGGAACTTGTTTCAACTTCTCGGACGACAAGGTACCGTCAAACCCTACCGCCAGCATCGCTCTTTTTGATTTTGTAGAGTTTGGTCAATCGAGTCGATTCTTGTTATTAGAGCTGCATTAAATTCGGCTACTCATACTGCCGTTGCTGAATCAAAACGGCAGGATTTTGTAGCTGTAGCGATTGATTGAAGAGCGTTGGATGCACATTCAAATTCGCTGTTATAAGTGCTAAACAATTCAAATAGGTCAGGTCAATAGTTGTTTGAGGTGTCCAATTGCACGGCCGATAAGAGTTTCAAAAGATATTCTTCTCTGATGACATTGCCTTCGATGCTGGTGTACGCAATGTGTCAAAGAATTTGCAGTTGAAAACTGTGCACTGAGAAACCTTCGCTGTTAACGCAACAGTATTAAGCTTCAGTAGTTGGAATTAGGTTCTACATGAGCATACTTGTTTCCTTTTGCGATTTGCATTGATACCGGACAACGTAAGGTGCCTCCTACAATGAGTGTGTCTTCGCTGAAAGCATCAGCTCCTATTTAAGAGTCCCGTTTGAATTTTCAATTTCCTATTGCATTATATGTCTTGTCGCGTGCTTCTTACGGTAAGGATCTGCCACAATGAGTGAGTGAGGCTGACAATGGACCTCATCATTGCCCTGACAATCCATGAACATAGAATGTTTCGCCTGTTTCCTTCTTCGTACTCCAACGCGTTCTTCGTGATCTTGATTTTGTGCAGAAATTGCTGTAGCTCGGAAGAGTTCAATCAACTTCTCGAATGCCAAGGTACGCTTAACGAGGATTTCTCCTCTGTAAAATAGCAAACAACTGCACACTCTAATCGCACTGCCATCACCCATTTTCGATCATATCCCTCTCTATTGACATTGCCTTGAATACTGTTGCACAGCCGGTAAGGAATGCGCAATCGCCAAATCGTGCGGTAAAGAAAATTTCGTTTTATAATCGCGCAACAATATCGGTGTACTTAGTTGCTACTCGAGAATTTCACGTTTGCGATATGCATTGAAACCAGACAAAGGTGATACTCGGTTAGGGTTAGGTGTCATCAAACTCCAAGAGCTTTCTACACTGAGTGTGAGCAATCATAGAGAGTGTTGAGTGTCAAGAAAGCTCGAATTTGTCCATTTGCACTGCCATCAGTCACAAAAGGAAACATTCTCAAACACAGCCCTCTCTACTGACATTGCCTTGGATGCTGTTGTACAAGGATTGTGAGCTTATACCTGTAGGGATAGTTCCGTTGAGTGCAAAGCATAAGGAAACTTCGATGCATAGATGCAACAATACCTTCTCCACTCGTTCTAATTAGTTGCTCCATTTGAGTTTTTGCTTTGGGGAATTGCATTAATACCAGACACATTACATTTAGAGTTATGTGTCATCGGACTTCAATTTATCATAGAGTACTTTGTTGTGTGCTGTGGTGCAGCTCTAGAATTATGCTGCTGAGATGCTAACCTCAAATTCAATGCAAGAGGAGGAATCATCGCCATGGAGGTTACTACCAAGTGACATACTAGAACGCTCCTTATCACTACTCCCACTACCCGACGTATTCCGAGTACGCACAGTATGCAAGAGATGGAACACACTGATCCACTGCTCACAGTTCCAAGACTGCTCATTACGAAGCTCGATAGCATGGGGGCCATTCTATGTACCTCGGGTGGGGTGGAAGGGGAGAGGCTCTCCTGCAGTGCCGTGGTCTGCATATGATCTTACTGAGAAGAAGTGGATTACTATGCCGAATTTGGTGTTCCCGTCCTTGCCTTGTGGGAGATACTTTGGTGGCTGGAACTTGATGGCTGCCGATGGTGGATTGCTCTGCTTTGGTGCTTCTGATGGTCGCGGAATTCTTGTTTGTAACCCCATGACTGGGAAATGGACTGAGCTTCCTGAGGTTTGTGGCGGATCCAGAGCTCCTGTTATTAGTCACATGATCGTTGATGAAGACCGAAGCTCATACAAAATCCTCTTCGCAGGTACACACTCTTGTCCTCAACCATATGTTTTTGAACCGACAATTGCAATGGTCTTCCTCCACTCGCCATTCTTAATTTCGTTAGATTGGAATTGTTCCATGTGCTAGTGCAGTAAACCTCAGTTTCGTTAGAGTGGCAGCTCGTTATCTTCCATGAGCGCATTCAATTCGACATAGTAGTATGAGATTGTTACCAATGTGAAAATATTCAGCTATTCAGTCTGCTCACTAGGCTACATATTAGTTTCTCGTTCTTCACTGACATCCACCAATCATTTCTTCTCCATATTTCCTCATCATGACATAGTCATGTATTGTGATCAGTTGGTTAGATCGGCTGTGCTTTTCTGTGACAAAGTTTAACCATACAGGTTGCTCACTCTTATCATTAGCTACATAGGTTTCATTCCTCATCATTCCTTTTTACTTCCAACTTCACCATCATTCCTTCCTTTCTATATCCCAGTTGCTGATTTAGCAAAGTTAAGATCAAATGGTGTAGCTATGAGTCATTTCGGGTAGTATCTGTAAATGCCTTCCTTACTAAATGCCTTCCTTACTAAATCTCCATTTTTAAAATTTGGCAATATTACATGTGCCATTAAGTCATGTACCGTTACATTCGATGCATCTTCTTTCAATCACTTTCTCAACCATTCTTTCCTTTTCTTTACCACCAAAGCTAAGGTAAGTACCACTTGATCAATCAAAAGTATCATGTGGAGTATCTTGCACACTTTTAGCAGAGAACAAGTTAATGGTCTGATGCAAAATCGTGTGGTTGATTGTTGCAGGGAAAGCGTTGCTGAAGCAACCAGACATGAAATTCACAACAAACATGGTAGATGTATACGACTCCACAACAAACACATGGAGCTCATTCGAAACATTATCACCAGACATACTCTTCCGCAGTGGAGCTTACAACAACGGCAACTTCTACGCTCTGACGAGGCATTTACGAACAGGGGCACAAGCAGTGGAGGCTCTGAATCTTACCACACTGAAATGGGCTGAAAACTCCACCACGTTGATTCCCGAGGGGTTGCATTACCCTTACATAGTTCCATGCTCGGGGGGAGTGTACTTGGTGGGAGGCAGCTCCGAAGCTACAGACCGCATGCCCATGGCCAGCATTGGTATATTTGTGCTGCAAAACGGAGGATGGTGCAAAGTGAGTGAGTATGAGGATGAATCTTTCTTGAGATCCACTGGCGCCATCTACGGCTGTGGAGCGAGTGGCTCCAAGATTCATGTTGTTACTTATGCTTACGATATGTGGGTTGCTGTTTTTGATTGTGTGAGTGGGGTCTGGGATGAGCCTGTTAAAGGGAACTTCTTTGATATGAAGGATATCTTTGAGACCAGGTTCTGTTTTCAACCCAATCTTCGCGTTGCTCCCTAAGCAGTGCAGGTCAACACATGTACCAGTAGTAGTAATGTTTCAGTTTTGCAAGATTTTCGTGGGAGAGATTTCTCGCGTTTGAGCAATTTTCATATAGTATGTTTTTATGAGGTTCCGAAATCCGGAAGGATGGTACGCTTTCGATGAAAGACAATCGTGTGGTACTCAAAGAGAATGTTTAGAGAGATCATTTGCTTTTTCCTGTGAAATTTACGGTGATTGTATGAAAACATCCGCTATAAAGTCTACCATCCCGGAATGTACTTGACCGGTAACTAATTTGTTCCACAATGAGCTCAAAGCATTTTTGAAATAATCATGGTTACATGAACACAATGACACAGTTACAGAATTGCACAAGATGTTAACAATGCACATGAATCACACAAAATGATCATAATGTACGTAAGTTACTATCACTCGCTTGTCGTAGAGTATATTCACAAAATGGAAAGAAACATACGACGACAGTATTATCGTTCCACATGTCGAAACACGCACACTCAGTCTCATATGCACCAGAATAAGCTTCGTCCCCTCTATCACTGGCAATCTTCTCAGTCGGCTGCATCATCAACCTTATGGATCTCATCATCTTCATCGACATTCACTAGCCCCCCACGTCCATATTGATCACCTTCAAAAATCATCGCCAGAATCATAGTCACCATAATATTCCTCCTCACCAGAATATTCCTCCTCAGCCTCTTCGCCCATGAAAGATTCCCATTCTCTTGTTTTCAGATTCAACAGCACACAGTCGTATCTTCGGTTGCTATGCCAGTTCTGCATCATCACGTACTCCTCGCAAAAGACGGACACAAAATGACACTTGGAAGATTGAGAAATACACTTCATGATCAATGAAATGCTCAAACTGCGCCTTCGGGCTAATCGGGCATAGTGCAACAGGACCCACTCTCGGTCAATCAGCTCCCACACTATAATACATCCAATTCCAAAGACATGCATGATGGCAAAAATACGATCATTCCAAGCTCCCACATAAGGCCAGTCTCCTCCATGAAAAATTTTGCCATGAAAGCTCAACCACAGGTCTTTTTCCATGGAGTACTCGAAAACAGCTTGCCCATCTTTCGCAGTGGTCATGTACATGGAACTTTTGTGGCACATGCTGAGAAACAAGTCATCATTTGTGAGTCGTCCCAAGTACCAGTTCGAGTTTGGGTTAGAGTTTGGATGTATACTCCAAGAACGACTGGCTGAGTTGTATATTTGAGTCTCCTCACCAGAACTGTAGCTAAGCACAAGCTTGAAAGTGTAAGGCTTTATGGACTTGTCCACCATCATCCCACTAATGTATCTGCCGATTCGAAGAGGTACTGGAGGTACTACGTGCTTAGTTCTAGTGTGGATGTTGTAGACACACCACCCGTCCTCATCCTCAGGACGTTCGCAAAAGATCAGACCATCCACCGCACGGTATGGGCTGCCGAGCTCAATCGCTACTACGTACTCAGGACATATCAATCTCTTCGAATCAATATCGTAAACAAAAGATCCGATGTACTCCCTTGCCATCTCATATTCTCTCTTAACGATGGTCACAAAGTAAGGGTTACGTTCCACTCTTTCCAATGCGCTGCGATGCCAATCTTTGCATACGAAACGCAAGCGGAGGCAATCCTCGTATGGTACCTTTGACAATATCAAGTCGCTAAGTCCAGGTTCCAATCTACTCCACGACTCATTATCTCGGTTCACTCTTGTGTCTTCATTACCGTCCTCCACCAGCCCAGTACCCTCCATCTTCACTGCATCAACTGCAAAGCATCAAAACCCAACTGATCTGTTCAGCTTAATCAAGAAAATCAAAGACAGACACACGATTGGAACCTATCGTGTAATCTTCCTCTGCAGGTCGGTTGGAAGAAACTGTAAATCATGTGGAGTGAATGTTAGGGACCCCTGCTGCACTCACTGCGGGGATCATGTTGTTCTTACACAGTTATTGCGATCCTTGCAAACGGAGCAAATCAGGAGCTGATCGATGGATGCAATACGAAAACAAAAGTAACATCAGTGCAGAGAGTGCAGAGATTTCCTATACAGTAAGCTCAAAGGAGGCAAGCTGACCGTGTTTGACAGGAAGAGCTTCCCGTTCGTCGCTGAAGCAAGCACTTTCGTAAGTCAAGTCGAGTCTAATGAAGCTGAGAAGAAAATGAGAGTCGATTGGGCTCAAACTCTCAGACCGCTCCGTTCAAGCTGTAATTTGATTCTCATAGCAACAAGGCTATAAAGGTTAGTACTCGAGCAATTGCAAGCAGAGAGCGAGTGACCTCGTCCTTGAGATGGAAGTGCCCGGCTGCGAGAGAGATGGCGCCACCCAGCATTAAAGGCTGCACCATGAAGAGGGTCGGCTATGTCATGAAGGAGATTTCGGCTGCATAAAAAATTTATATTAATTGATCAACATGAAAATCTAGTCTGTTTCACATTCTTCAGCCAGAAATTCCTCATTAATGTGCATTTTGAATTTGTTTAATTTTCTGCTCTACTTACAAGAGAGTGCTCTAAAGTGGAGCTTTCACCCACAGTTAAATAATTGGTTGTAATTCAAAAGTATCATGTCCTCACATTTAATGTTACATGGTGCCATTTCAAAGCACCATTTTAGAAACACCTGTAAGTTAGGTTTTAAAATGCATGACAAATTGTTAAAGAGTTTAGATCATGATAAATTCATTTGGTCTATCCTTGTACGTACTTTCTCCGGTCCATGTAGATATTGAAGTTGAGATTACTTCCATTGCTTTACCTATAAAGGTCCAAGCATTTTTTGGATCTCTAAACTCAAGCTACGATTTATGATCACCTTGTAGAGGTAGAGGTAAGGCTTGAATTCTTACGGTTTTGAAGGATTTTCAACCACAAGATCTCAAAAGAAAGTACTACGAGAGGTACCATGTCAAATATTAGTTGTTAGATTTGTACCAATTGTGAGATCATAGCATTCAAGATTGATGCAAAACCGTTTATGGGCATTGCAATGGAGACGTAGTTTGCTTTGAACAAGGGGAGTCTTGATGATTGATGCCCGAAACATTTTGTTTATGTTTTTCCCATGAAGATAACTAAGTTGAGAATGCCCATGCAGAATTTGAGAGACTCATTTTACTTTTTGAATCTTCATCTACATTTTTTTCCAAGAAGTAGGTATAACAACAACTATTTTAAGAAGCAAGCAACAAATTTATTGTATTTTATTCATAGAAAAAGTGGGACGGTGAGTAGGTACTTTCATGAGTTTATTATTTTAAGTTTTTAACAAATAAAACTTCAAGAATTCCAAAATCTCAAATTTGACAAGAGTGTTCTTTTAATATTGGTAAACATTTAAACTTGGGATACTTTGGGAATCGAGTAGTGATTTGGTGATGAACATATTTCTAAAATATAAACTTTAAGAAAACTATATTTAAAGAACTAAGAAATCTTTATATTTTAACCGTATGATTTTAAAGAGAACTACTATCAAAAGAAGGGGTTAAAATTTCAACCTTTGGATCTTTGCTATTTTTAAGATTGTAACATTGTAAGATTGTAAGAAGTTGATACAAACTTTTTTCAGGTGACATAGTCTACTTTGTGCAATAAAAACCTTGATGATTAGTACCTCAAACATCTTGCTCCCATTCTTTTCCATGTCGATAACCGAGATGAGCTTGCTTGCAAAAACTTAGACACTCATTTGGCAGTATGATCGTTCTAAGCCATATTTATTATATTGAGACAATAAGCACACTTTGAGACTTTGAGGAGAAATTAGAGCTATTGGTTTTTATCTCTCGGTCGGGAATAAACTTCAATGCAAACTTTAGGCAATAAAGGTTTTCATGTTTATTGATATGTGAAAGCCCCAAATTATCAAGAAAGATTCAATATTGAACATGAAGAATGGTTTCCCTTGGGCCGAGAATAAAATATGAGACTCCAAATTGTTTCAATGTAACAAATATAGCCATCTTCATGTAATTTATGTTTTAGAAAAAGGTCAAAAACAACAATTTATAAACATACAAAATATACAAAAGGTGAGTATTATTTGGTTTGTGGAAAAAGTGAACCGTAAGAAGGTACCTTCATGATTTTGTGGATTCTAAGGAAAAAACTAACAGAAGATGAGGACTGATAAGTTTTTGATTGGAAGATTTTTAACTCAAATCATCTTTGTGTTCGATTTGAAATGATGTTTTTACGATGAAAAAAGTGAACTAATCGGTAGATTCACAAGAGCTATATCTTCATCATCCACTGTTACATTCTGACATTATATTTTGTAACGAGTTCTTCCATGAGTCTAGTTATAGTGATTAAATCTAGAGTGCAAAGGGTCTAATCTTTATCATTTCTCTTTCTTTAAATTATTTTGGTAGTTTTCACCATTGCATGGCCATTATTTACACAAGTAAATCTTTCTCCGCAACCTTTACAATAACATCCACCAACATTTCTTCTCCATATTATCTCATTTTGACATTGTCAAGTATTGTGATTGGTTGGTTACATCGACTGTGCTTTTCTGTGACAAATTTTAACCATACAGGTTGCTCACTCTTATTATAAGCTACATAGGTTTCAACCCTCTGTCATTAACTTTCAACTTCACCATCTTTCCTTCCTTTCTGTATCCCAGTTGCTGATTTAGCAAACTTGAGTTCAATTGGTGTCGCTATGAGCCATTTTAGGTACTATCTGTAAATGCCTTTCTTACTAAATCTCCATCTTTTTTCTTGAAATTGGCAATGTTACATGTCCCATCATGTCATGTACCGATGCATTTTTGTGCCAAAATCCTAGCTATTTAGGTTTCTCACTGTTGTGGTTTCTTTTCTTTCAATCACTTTCTCAACCATTCTTTCCTTTTCTTTACCACCAAAGCTAAGGTAAGTACCACTTGATCAATCGAAATGGTCATGTGGAGTATCTTGCACACTTTTAGCACAGAAGACAAGCTAATGGTCTGATGCAAAGTCGTGTGGTTGATTGTTGCAGGGAAAGCGTTGTTGAAGCAACCAGACATGAAATTCACAACAAACATGGTAGATGTATACGACTCCACAACAAACACATGGAGCTCATTCGAAACATTATCACCAGACATACTCTTCCGCAGTGGAGCTTACAACAACGGCAACTTCTACGCTCTGACGAGGCATTTACGAACAGGGGCACAAGCAGTGGAGGCTCTGAATCTTACCACACTGAAATGGGCTGAAAATTCCACCACGTTGATTCCCGAGGGGTTGCATTACCCTTACATAGTTCCATGCTCGGGGGGAGTGTACTTGGTGGGAGGCAGCTCCGAAGCTAAAGACCGCATGCCCATGGCCAGCATTGGTATATTTGTGCTGCAAAATGGAGGATGGTGCAAAGTGAGTGAGTATGAGGATGAAGCTTTCTTGAGATCCACTGGCGCCATCTACGGCTGTGGAGCGAGTGGCTCCAAGATTCATGTTGTTACTTATGCTTACGATATGTGGGTTGCTGTTTTTGATTGTGTGAGTGGGGTCTGGGACGAGCCTGTTAAAGGGAACTTCTTTGATATGAAGGATATCTTTGAGACCAGGTTCTGTTTTCAACCCAATCTTCGCGTTGCTCCCTAAGCAGTGCAGGTCAACACATGTACCAGTAGCAGCAGTTATGTTTCAGTTTTGCAAGTTTTTCGTGGGAGAGATCTCTAGCGGTTGAGCAATTTTCTTGTAGAGCGTGTACTTATGAGGTTCCGAAATCCGGAAGGATGGTACACTTTTGATGGAAGACAATCGTGTGATACATTATCGATGTGTTTGAAAAGAATCTTTAGAGAGATCAATTGCTTTTTCCAGTGAAATTTACGGTGGTTGTATGAAAACATCCGCTATAAAGTCTACCATCTCCGAATGCACTTGGCCTGTAACGCATAGTTTATGCACGTTGAGCTCAAAGCATTTTCGAAAAAAGCTTCATGATTACATGAACACAATGACACAATGACATGGTTACAAACAGAATTACAGAAGGTGTTATCAATGCACATGAATCACACAGAATGATTATAATGTACACAAGTTACTATCACTAGCTTGTCGTAGAGTACATTCACAAAATGGAAAGAAACATACGGCGACAGTATTATCGTCCCACATGTCGGAACACACACACTCATATGTAGTAAAGACTCTCACTCTCATCTGCACCAGAATAAGCTTCGTCCCCTTCATAACTGGCAATCTTTTCTGTCGACTGCATCATCAACCGTATGGATCTCATCATCTTCATCGACATTCACTAGCCCGCCATGTCCGTACTGATCACCTTCAAAAATGATCACCAGAATCATAGTCACCATAATATTCCTCCTCAGCCTCTTCGCCCAGAAAAGATTCCCATTCTTTCGTTTTCAGATTCAATAGCACACAGGCATATCGGCAGCTATGCCAGCTCTGCATCATCACGTACTCCTCGCAAAAGACGGACACAAAATCACACTTGTAGATTGAGAAGTACAATTCATGATCAATGAAATGCTCATACTGCGCCTTCGGGCATCGAGCATACAGGACCCACTCTCGGTCAATCAGCTCCCACGCTAAAACACATCCAAATCCAAAGACATGCACAATGGCAAAAATACGATCATTCCAAGCTCCCACATAAGGACAGTCTCTTCCATGAAACATTGAGCCATTAAAGCTCTTCCACTGGTCTTTTTCCATGGAGTACTTGAAAACACTTTGCGCATCTTTCGCAGTGGTCATGTACATGGAACTTTTGTGGCACATGCTGAGAAACAAGTCATCATTTGTGAGTCGTCCCAAGTACCAGTTCGAGTTTGGGTTAGAGTTTGGATGTATACTCCACGAACAACTAGCTGAGTTGTAGATTCGAGTCTCCTCACCAGAATTGTAGCTAACCACAAGCTTAAAAGTATAGGGCTTCATGGACTTGTCCACCATCATCCCACTAATGTACCTGCCACTTGCAAGAGCTCCTGTAGGTACTACGTGCTTAGTTCTAGTGTGGATGTTGTAGACACACCACCCGTCCTCATCCTCAGGACGTTCGCAAAAGATCAGACCATCCACCGCACGGTAAGGGCTGCCGAGCTCAATCGCTACTACGTCCTCATTACATATCAAGCTCTTCGAAACAATATCGTAAACAGAAACACCGATGATCTCCCTTCTCATCTGATATTGTCTCTTCACGATGGTCACAAAGTAAGGGTTACGTTCCACTCTTTCCAATGCGCTACGATGCCAATCTTTGCATACGAAACGCAAGCGGAGGCAATCCTCGTATGGTACCTTTGCCAATATCAAGTCGCTAAGTCCAGGTTCCAATCTACTCCACGACTCATTATCTAGGGGCACTCTTGTGTCTTCATCACCGTGCTCCACCAGCCCAGTACCGTCCATTTTCACTGCATTGACTGCAAAGCATCAAAACCCAAATGATCTGTTTAGCTTCATCAAGAAAATCAAAGACAGACACAGGATTGGAACCTATCGTGTAATCTTCTTCTGCAGGTCGGTTGGAAGAACCTGTTAATCATGTGGAGTGAGTGTTAGGCCACCGGCTGCACTCACTGCGGGGATCATGTTGTTCTTACACAGTAATTGCGATCCTTGCAAACCGAGCTTAACAGGAGCTGATCGATGGATGCAATATGAGAACAATAGCAAGATCAGTGCAGAGATTCCCTATACAGTAAGCTCAAAGGAGGCAAGCTGACCGTGTTCAATGACATATAGAAAGAGCTTCCCGTTCGTCGCTGAAGCAAGCACTTTCGCGAGTCAAGTCGAGACTAATGAATCTGAGAAGAAACTGAGTGTCGATTGGGCTCAAACTCTAAGACTGCTCCGTTCAAGCTGTAATTCAATCCTCGTAGCAACAAGGCTGTAAAGGTTAGTACTCGAGCAATTGCAAGCAGAGAGCCAGGGACCTCGTCCTTGAGATGGAAGTGCGGGCCGGCTGCGAGAGAGCTGGCGCCACCCAGCATTAAAGGCTGCACCATGAAGAGGGTCGGCTATGTCATGAAGGAGATTTCAGCTGCATAAAAAAATTATATTGATCAACATGAAAGTCTAGTCCGTTTCACATTCTTCAGCCAGAAATTCTCCAGTGATGTACATTTTGATTTGTCCAATTTTTCGCTCTACTTACAGGAGTGCTCCAAATTGGAGCTCTAGCTTTCTTCACCCAGAGAGATATAATTACTTGTAATTCAATTTTAGTATCATGTCCTCACATTGAACGTTACAACTGAGGTGCAATTTCAGAGCACCATTTTAGAAACACCTGTAAGTTAGGTTTCAATATCCACAACAAATTGTAGAAGAGTTCAAATCATGACGATTTCATTTTTCCTTTACTTGTGCACTTACTTTCTCAATGAAGTTACTTTACTTCCATTGCTTTGCACCTAAAGGTCCAAGCATTTTTTGGATCTCCAAACTCAAAAACTATGATAACGACCACATAACGTAGAGGTAAAGGTTAGGCTCAAAGTCTTACCGTTTTAAAGGATTTTCAACCTTAAGATCTCAAAAGATAGTACTATTAGCAATTACGTGCCAAATATCAATTGTTAGATTTGTATCAATCGTGAGATCATAGCATTTAAAATTGATGCAAAACTATTTCTAAGCATTTTACAGGAGACATAGTCTACTTTAAGCAAAGGGAGTCTTGATGACTATTGCCCCAAACATTTTACTCACTTTTTTTTCAATGAAGATATTTGAGTTGAGAATGCTCATGCAGAATTTTAGAGACTCATTTTGCTTTTTGAATCTTCATCTATATTGTTTTCCAAGAAGTAGGTATAAAAACAACAATTTTAGGAAGCAAGCAACAGATTTATTGTATTTTATTGATAGAAAAAGTGAACGGTTTGTAGGTACTTTTATGAGTTTACAAATAAATTTTCAAAATCTCAATTTTTGACAAGAGTGCTCTTTTAAGATGGGTAAATTTTGAAACTTGGGATACTTTGGATTTTAAGTAGTGATTTGGTGATGAACATATTTCTAAAAAATAAAATTTAAGAAAAATATGTTCAAACAACTCTTTATGGACTTGAAACCTAAAATTTCTACATGAAAGTTTTTAAATTAAAATAGGTTTTGTAAATTTTAGGACATACACTTTGCAGTATAAGGAGTACACAGTAAAAATCTTAGACACAAATATTACTGATAACCCCTTCATCTAACTTGGCCATTCACACATACCTTTAGGGGTTACCGTCACAAGGGACCTTCTGGTGTTGAAATTTGAGCCATTATTTATCCTTAAACATCCATGGTGTTTTAAAAGCTCTAACTTCCAAAAGTGCAATTCTATTTGAGGTTCTAAATTTGAGGAAATAAGAAATCTTTTTACACTTTTTAGAAAATTTCAGCGGTATAATTTTAAAGAGAACTACTATCAATAGAAGTGGTTAAAATTTCAACCATTGGATCTTTACCATTTGTAAGATTGTAACATTTGAAGTTGATACAAGGAGACATACTCTTTCTTGTGCAATAAAACCCTTGATGATTAGTACCTCAAACATCTTGCTCCCATTTTTTTCCATGTGGATAACCAAGTTGAGCATGCTTGCAAAATTTTAGACACTCATTTGGGAGTTTGATCTTTCAAGGCCATATTTGTTATATTGAGACAATATGCACACTTTCAAACTTTGAGGAAAAATTAGGTCTATTGGTTTTTATCTCTTGGTCAGGAATAAACTTCAAATGCAACCTTTAGGCAATAAAGGTTTTCATGTATATGTGATATGTATTGATATGTGAAAGCCCCAAATTATCATAAAGATTCAATATTGAACATGAAGAATGGTTTCCTTTGGGCCGAGGATAAAATAAGAGACTCCAAATTGTTTCAATGTAACAAATATAGCCATCTTCATGTATTTTATGTTTTAGGAAAAGGTCGAAAACAACAAATGAATTTATAAACATACAAAACACACAAAACTTACGAAACGTAAGTATTATTTGGTATGGAGAAAAGTGGACAATAAGTAGGTACCTTCATGATTTTGTGGATTCTAATTTCTAAGAAATGAATTACCAAAAGATGAGGGCTGATAAGTTTTTGATTGGAAGATTTTTAATCCAAATCACCTTAGTAATCCATTTGAAATGATGTTTTTAGGATGAAATAAGTGAACTAATAGATAGATTTACAAGAGCTATATACCGTCATCCACAATTACATTTTGACTTGATATTTTGTAATGAGTTCTTCTACGAGTCTAGTTATAGTGATTAAAATGTAGAGTATAAAGGGTTTAGTCTTAATCATTTCTCTTTCCTTGAAATGTTTCGGTAGTTTTCAGCATTGCAAGGCTATTATTTACACAAATAATTCTTACTCCGCAACCTTAATACCAATCATTGCTTCTCCAAATTTTCTCAATTTTGACATATTCATGTATTGTGATTGATTTCTTAGATCGATTGTGCTTTTCTGTAACAAAGTTTAACCATAGGCACATTGCTCACTCTTACCATAAGCTACATAGATAATAGATTTCATTCCTCATTTTCTTTCTACTTAAAACTTTACCATCTTTCCTTCCTCTCTATATCCCAGTTGCTGATTTAGCAAACTTGAGTTCAAATGGTGTAGCTATGAAAAAAAAGGCATTTACAGATACTATCCATTTTCTACTAGAAATTGTGTTATTTGTGACCGGCAAATATATGACAAACGTCGTAAAAATCAATTGTCTGTTATTCGCCTGTCATTGACTTTTGGTTGCATCGGACACTGAACGAAGAGAGGGCTCCAAGACTAACTACATCCACCTCTTCTCATTCCTCCTTCCTTACGTGGCTAATTATGTCAAGTCATTCTGCAGTCGTTGCCTTTTGGAACTATTAGTTAGTTTTCCTCCAATCCGACGTATTTTTTACATGACTGTTTGGCTGACGTGGACATTGGAAAGTCATTCAGCAGTCATCTATTGTGAAGAACTCCAGTTAGTATTTCTGCACGTTCAATTTTTACCTATTTTATTTCTGTTGTAAATGAGTGCTGATATGGATAATGCAAAGTCATTTTGTTGTCATTTCATGTCGATTACGTCAGTTATATTTTTTTTATGATCTGACGTGGTTTTTTTTTTCCTATTTAGTTTCTCCATTTAAAAAATATTAGTTGATGTGGAAAATTTAGTGTCATTTTGTAGCCATATGTTGTTGACGACTTGAGTTATATGTTTTTTAGAATCCAAAGTGGCCGTTTGGTTTTTCTGTCATTTATTATTTTCGATATATATTTTCTGACGTGTATAAGGCGTAGTCATTGAGCAGTCATTCGATGTCGATAACTGCAGCTTCTTGTTTTTTTAGATGAAATTTGCCTTTTCATTATTTTCCCTCATTTATTCTATTTGTTATATAATTTTTGACGTGGATAATTAGGAGTCATACTTCAGTCATTTGTTGCATTTTGCTTCAGTTAATATTTTTTTATTTATCCTATATGGCTGACATGGCAATACATTTCTTCAAAATATCATTATTTTTATCCAATAGAGCTAACAGATGACAAATTTAGGCCTTGTGACAAATTTCATTAGTCTTTCAACATGACCGTAAGGTTGAGATAAGACTCATTAAATAATGTGAAATTGAAACTTACAACAATTAGTGTAGGTAGAATGGTCATAAATTAGTGTGGTCAAACTTATCAAACCTTAACCCTAACTGCACCACATATTATGGTCTGCACCATCTCTCAGCCTCTCTTTTTCTTGTACCATTTTCTGAAGTTTAGATTACTCTCTTTCCTCATAATCTGAAGCTCTCTTGTTCCTGAGTTTTTTATTAAAGTTCCTCTCTTCTCTTGATTACCTTGCACTTATTGCCTTTGGTTTAGAGTTGTTGATTCATAGTAGTTAGAGAAAAGCACAAACATAACTAAGTAGATATGCATCTTTTTTTTGCTTTTATTGTGAGTTTAGGTGTTATGAACTTATGATGCCATCTCTGAGTGAGGAGTGGAGAAGAATGGTTGTCAAGGTATGTCTATCTCCTTCCTTTCCTTTTTTCTGTTTTTTGCTTGTAAGCGCGGTAGGAAGTTCAAGCAAATGGTGATTACAAACTTTGAAGTAATGTTTTTAGCAACCTAAGACTTAAACAAAGATGAGACAATACACACATGCCAATAATGAAGCCTACCAAAAAAATTCAGCACTCAATCTTCAAGAATAGTACCTCGGCAGTCTTGAAAACCCTAATGTTGTCGGCGCCGCCATACTAGGGCTGAGATTTCAGGGTTTTAATCTTAATACTATAGTACGACTTAGAAATGACATAGAAATGACTTGCAAGAACCAAAATATGAGTAAAGAATGACTCGTAGGGAACTAGTTTTCATACCTTTCAGCAAGCATCGGAACCACTAGTCCTGAATATATGACTTTGAAATGACTTGATTAATATAGGGAATGACTAGTAAATGACACGAGAAACAAGAAAAATCTGGTCAATTCGACCAACCATAATGGGGAATGCACGGGTGTGAGCGGAGAGCGGTGAGCGGTGAGCGGTGATTGGCAGGTTTTTTTTTCTTTTTTCCATGGACGATTAAGACCCTATTACCACTCATTGTACTTGAGATAGTGACCTTATTACCATTGAGTTAATTATCATGAAATACATTTAGGAATAGTTTAGTCCAAATGAGTACCCCAAATCCATGAATTTAGATTCTATTTCCGCGGGAAATAAATGTTGGCTTCATTCCATAAATCCTCAAATAATAAATAATCAAAGCCTTTTACACTGTCGTATATAAATTAGGGCTGACGTCATCGCTTCTAACCTTATGAAATGGAGGCCACTTTTGCCCCTGATTATAAATTGAAGTTTTTTACACATTTATAAAACTGGTTATGGCCTCGCGAGAATAGGTACCCGATGCATTGAAATTGGAGTTGAAGAATTTACAACAAAATTAGGGCCGACGTCACCATTGGAAGCAAGCATGGCTTTAATTACATTGTATTGACATACTTAGAGTAATACTGATAATACTTAGTGCAAATGAAGCTATAAACGATAATCATGAGAAGTAAAAATATAAAACCGTATTAAAAAACACATATATATAGTAGATAAGTAATAGGTGATGGCAACTACGAATGTATAGTGCTACCATGTCCAATACCTATCAGAAAATAAATCACACACTACGTTGAAGGTGTAGCATCATTAAAGTGCTGGTCATACTCATCAGCTTCAAAGTCTATAAACTTTAGCACACTATTGCTGAAACGTGGACGTGTACTGTCAGACAGAATGGAAGATGGAGCTCGAACGAATTCTTGTGCAAGACGCTCCGCATAGGAAGGTAGGGTGAATGTTGCTGGAGGGCTGTTGTAGAGGTGAGCGTTGCGAATTAATTGCTTCTTAAGATCTGTGATGCTAAAAGTACAAAGAAAGTCAGTACAATATACTTGTAAGTGCGGAATTCAAAATAGAGAAAAAAATGATGATATTACGCACCAATGAACTTGGGGGATTTCTTCACTTGCGGTTCGTCAGAGTCATAGTCTGCGGGTGGGACTGATTCTCCACTTTCTTCATCACCGGGAGGACCATTCTTGTGATCCGCTAGCACACCATCAAAGATCTCTTCCTCAGGTTCCATAGCGATCAGGTGTCGGTTTGAGCGCGCGCAAGGAATTACAGATGCACCTAACAATTCAGAAGCCCTCGTTAGAAATGCGAAATGTATAAACAAATTGTAGAGTAGTCGTTACAGAAACATTACCTGTACTTGCGCTCCAGTCGAAGACGATACCCCCATCGTCCGTGAAACAATCTACGAAATATTGAATGAATGAGGGGTCCTTCTCTCGTAAGCCTCGCCATGGCGTACCGTTCGGACGATAACGCAATGTCTCTTTGTCTGCAAAGTTACAGAGGTGGTCTTCCTTATCAGGTATGATTGCCACATCTGCGTATATGTGTGCCACTTGTCGAGTTTGGAACTTTGAAAGAAACTCTTTATGAACATAAACTTTGATATGGATGCAATGAGTTTGCAAAACACAAGTATAGATATATTACCATACAAGCAAAGAAAGCAGTAATCATGAATTGTGAAATTGGAAACTTCAAACTGCCCCGTACCTCTTTCGGGTGCGGTACGGTCGAGGCCATAAGGAGGGGATTATATCCCTACCAGTCTCGAACAACACGAAAATTATATGTATGAGACTCAGAATCGGGAGTACGCTCAATTCTACAACATTTGGGATGCATCAGAAGAATGGCTTGAGTGTCTGTCAAGTGGTATGCGGCAAAGATAAAAAGGTTCTCAAAGTAGTTTTTATCACGCCGGTTCCAGGTTGGAATTTCTGTAGGAGATTTACCAGGCACAGGCAAGTTCTCTGGAGCGTCTGCAAAAATGAGATCAATCTTTGGATGCTTAGGACTATATTCCATCGCCGTACAAGGGTACTTCCGGTCTTTTCCAATCTGCGGAACACATAAATAATAAGATTTTGAAAACAATAATTACAATTTGAGAAAAAAGGAAATAAATGTTAAGTATACGTAATAGTACCTTGTTGATGTGTTTGACGATCTCTAGAATTTGCGAATCTCAGTTTCCAGTCTTCAATGATTGATGAACCAAATGTCCAATGTTCCCCTTCTCGAGATACAAAGGCAGAGTGACAGATATTTTTGACGACGAGCTGCTACCAATGTGATTGGGTTTCGGAGGAGGGCGTTTGGCGAATATTGGCTGTTATTGCGACGTGAGGACTGCAGGGAGTTGTGGTCAACGGTGAATGATTAAGGAGGAGACCTATCATTCGTAAGTCCACCTTTAGAAAGTTGAGTCAATCTTGCACCGCGTCGAATTGCATTGTTTGAAGCTCCCTCTGAAGTCTGAGTCAGCTCAGCTTCTTCTGAACCTGCAATGTCTTGTGCGAGGTAAGCAACTTCTTCGGATTCTTCCTCAAGATCTACTACAGGCTCCGGAACAGCGTTGCGTCGCTTCTTGTTGGCTCGAGGTTTGGGTTGTGCAGCTTTTGAAGGAGATAAAGAGAGTAGGACAGGTGCGCCATGCAAAATTGAGAAATCTCCGTCGTCGTCATTGTCGTCTATCTCCATCGGTCTGCTGCCAGCAGCGCTTGTACCGAGATTTTGAAGAAGATGCTTCTCCTCATTATGCACATGGTTATCATGGCACTCAAAGAACCAACCACCGGTCAACAGCTGTGAGGTACTAAACCACCTCTGCTAAACCTCTGAGAAAATGTTGCTGAGATCGTTTGTAATACAAACATCTTCGAACCTTGCTGGGATGGACCAAAAAACTAATGCGCCTTTGGCAACTGTAGTATAGTTTTTTCATGTTTCCAAAAATCTCAAATCCCAGGAATTCCGCTCATGGAAGACTCAAAAGGTGTCAAGTTGTAGCTAATATCATACATAATGCGAACTAAGTGAGATTTGGAATGTTATCTGATACTAAATTGTCTATTCTATCAAACTTTTATCAATTCTAATGACTTGCCTACTTTAAGGATTATCAAATTGTTGTCAAACTTATTGCATAAGTACATGGAAAGATTCTCCAATATTTGCAAACAATTTGAACAAATGGCTCGTCCAATCACCGCTACACAATAACATACAAATTTTTCCAACCTCTTACACTCAATCAAGTTGCCACAATAATCCAATCACATGGTTAGTAAATACACAATTGTAAATACAACACCCATGGATTTCCATAGAGGATTCGTCCACACAGCATCTTCAGCACGAACCATTTTTTCTCTCTCTTTCTTATCGAAGGAAGAAACATACACGACCCGATCAACTTCGCGATAGCCTTTGTTAAACTCATTCTCTAATTTCCTGACATCTTGTTCCGAGATAGGTCGAACCTTAGGGTAACAAACAAGACGACACAATGGAATAAGCATCCGAGACTTTTTGAGAGGTTTGTACCGGAACCTCTTTATGATCGCAATTGAATCACTTTTGTGGATCATTCGCATCTCGTTTGCACTCCAATGCGGATCTTTGTTGTCAAGATGAGTAGGCATGTAGACAATTTCAACGTTGACGGTTCCAGGCAAAGAAGTTATTTCATCTTCAGAAAGAGAGTCGTGACCATCATGATCTTGCATGGCTTCAGGAGGACGGTCAGTTTTTAAATGACTCTCTTTGGAAACTCTACTGCAAATGTCTTCAACATTCATGTCACTATCAAGTAGGAGATCATCTCCATCAGAAGATCGAGTTGGTGGAGGATTGAGAAGAGGCGGGGTGGCTTTTTCGTCTTGAACGATATAAACTTGAGATATGTTCATCTGGCAATCCAGACAACCAAATACAGCACATCAAGAAAAGAATAAGAATGTGTCAAAAGAAAAGTGAAATATAAATAAAACCATATAGCCGTTTTATAATAAAGTATATGATAAACATATCATATAATTTCAGGATACAATTAAGTAGTGTGCAACTTCGCGACAAGTTGCGGAGAACGTCGTGGCGCAATCCTAGCTAATACCTTTGCTTCGACACATCGAGCTTTAACCTCATCATTATATTTTCGTAAGTAAATCGCTCGTGCAACCCGATCAACGTCAGCACGTGAAGTGTGACGGACAGGTGAAGTGAGAGGGGGAGTTACCGGAACCGCAAACAATGCTAATACTAAATGACGGGACTCCACTACAGCCAACACACAGTCTCTCATAGCAAAAAGATCGCTATCAGCATCAGATTCCTCTTCTTGCTGAATTCCATTTTGTTTAAATGGATCCTGCAATACCACTCGAAACCATCAGCAGGCAAATTATCATATATTATAAGACAACAATCAACTTAACAAAAAAATACAACTAAAACTAACGACGTTTTATTTCAAAGGGAAAACCATATCGAGTCACAGTTAATGGCACATCTGCTATAATAAGAAGCTTAAATTGTGGATTCGAGCATCACCTTGTGAGACCTGCGTCGACGCAAGTCTAGCAAGAAGGTGAATTTTTTCCAAAAAAAAGAATCCTCGTCCACCCTTGCAGCGACAGCACTCAACAGGCCACACGAACTTGACCAGCACGAGGATGATTGCAATGAAAACGAGCTCCACTGCGGTGCCTAGGGTCGGGCCCTCACCGGCGTCACAGGGCCTCTGAATCTAACGGAGCTAATACTTACGTCGTCAAATCCCGAGGGATCGATTAGCTTCCACGAGCACATCAAGCCAGATCATCATCAAGACTCCACGAAAGCAAGGATGAATGACAAAAAACTTACAGTGAACGGCACATGTGAAATCCTAGCAAGCTTAAATTGTGGATTCGAGCATCACCCTGCCAGACCTGCATCGACGCAAATCTGGCAGGGAGCTGAATTTTTTCCAAAAAAATTGGATTCTCGTCGACCCTTGCAGTGACAGCACTTAACAGGCCACACCAACACGACCAATACGAGGATGAATTCAGTGAGAACGAGCTCCACTTTGTGCCTAAGGCTGAACACTCATCGGCAGCACAAGGCCTCTGTGAGTCTGTGAAACGTGGCGGATGGGAGTGAAGAGCCTTCAAGTGAAGATGCTGATTCAAGACCAAGAGGGCGTTTGAGAATAAGGAGAAGAAGGCCTTTGCTCTCATTGTCACCAATTTTGTCGATCAGCAAATTGCACACATCCGCCATTGCAAGATACCAGCGGAAGCATGGACAACCCTTTGCAATATCCATGAGACCAAGAGTCTCTCCAACATCCTATTTCTTCGGCGGCGGTTCTTCGCTACCAAGATGCAAGAGGAAGATGACTTGTTGGATCATGTCAACAAGATCAAAACATTGGCTGCTGAAATGGCTTGCTTAGAAACACCCGTCACGGAAGGATATGTGGTCATGACTTTGTTGGAGAGCTTGTCACCATCGTTTGAGTTCTTCATCACAGCTTTGGGGACAATGCCAACGAAGCAGCTCATCTTGGAGTTTGTGACAGCGCGTTTGATGCATGAGGTCACCAAGCCCAAGGAGGATGAGCCCTAAGGAGAGGGATCAGCGCTTGTGTCAAGATTTGGCAAGGGAGGCAACACCAAGGCTTTTAAGGACACAAGAACATGCTTCAAGTGTGGCAAACCAGGCCACATTGCTAAGTTTTGTAGGGTCAACTAAGCCCAAGGCAAGGAGAGTGCACATCAAGCCTCCAAATTGGAGGATGAGGAAGATTTCGCCTTTGCCACACACGGAGTAGGAGAGAAGGCTGACATGTTCACTTGGATTGTGGGTTTCGGGGCCACACAACACATTACCAGCTATCGAGATGCCTTTCACACATATCAACCCATTGTGGACAAGAAGATTTATATGAGAGACAATAGCACGGTAATGGCACTTGGTGATTTAAATATTTCAATTTTGAAAATGTATTTGTAATTTTGTTGATTCCATTAAATACTAAGGACGAATTTTTTTTTTTTTTTTTTAAGAACGAACGAACTACATTAATTTCTATAGCGCATATAAAGTATCACGTAAAGAATATGGAGTTGAATCATGCGCGCAACAAGAATGCACAACAATAAACTACATTGAATAATGTTTGCAACAAGAATGCATAGCAATAAAATGCATGATAATTTTCAAAATTTCAACTAATTTTTAGCACTTGTATTTGTACAATGAATCTTTATTGTCAAGAGTGGTCATGATAGAGTCCTATCCAAACTTAATTGTTTTTGGAGGTTCATAACTTTATACTAGATAATTTGTTGGATTTTTTTTTTTTTTTTTTTTTTTTTTTTTTTTTTTTTTTTAAATTCTTCCTTGTCAAGACTTGTCCTAATGGTTTCATAAATCTTATTCTAATTGATATTTTAGGATTTTGTATTCGTGGAATCAATCATAGTTGTTAGCCGAGACTTGTTCAGATGGGAATTTACTGACGCTTGATTATTTCTAATCTTTAAATCGTATGTCGAACCTATTTACAAAGTGAGAACCATCGAACCGAAGAAATAGGCACACTATAAGATTGTTGTAATTGGAGTGCTTGAAGTTCAGAAGGGTTCAAAACTTCCTCCTCGCCAAAAAACAAACAAGGAACATAATAATGATTCAATAAGCATGGGCTCAAGTATCTAAAGAACAACTTTAGGCACTCATATCAATTTCGCAAGTGAAAACGAACATTGTAATTGAAGCACAAAGTGACAGTGGTCAATTGTTGATGGAGCATGTAGATTTTTAATTCTTTGAACAATTTTACCAAAAAAAAAAAGAAAAAAATTGCACTAATACTATTAAACACATTGATGTGATCCCAACGCCTTTTACGGATTGCAATTCCGATCATTTTTGAGTACACACGCACATTTCAAACTTTTTTCAAAAACTGCCTTTAAATGGAGTTCGAATTATTTCTATACCCCACTGTACAGTCCCCTCCAGATGATTTACGAATTCTTGCCTTAGCCTTGAGCTTCACAGTGAACTTCCATGGTTTTCCAAGCCAACTCAAAGTTTGTGTAAGCATCTTTTGAGTCTCAAATTTAGTGAGTGCCGGCCCCTACCACTTCCTTATCTCCCAAAATTCTCCAAATAAAAATTTGCCACCTACATTGTCTACAACCACCGCTTTTCTTAAACACCCATTTTTTATTCAAATTGCACACTTGACTTTGGATCACTTCCAACTTGCCCATGTTCCCCACATTAATGAGCCCACCTTTTCCTCATAACCCCCATCACTCATTGTACCTAAATTAGCTTTAAACAAATTTTTCAAGGCAAGGGGTGATTATAGCAAAGCCTCCATTTAAGAGCCTTCACTCTTTTCAATATATTCTTCTTCTCCTCCTCCTCTTAATGCATCCCATAAGCATGTATGTAGAATTGCTCACAGTGCTTGCTTGCTCTCAATCTTTCTCCACTCTGTTACTACAGGGTCTCCAAATTGTTTCTCTCTTGTTGCTACAACCCAAGGAGATTTGTGAGTGATTCAAGCTTGTGGGCTTCAATATTGTGAGTTTCTTCCTAACAATGTTTTCATTTAATGTAAGCAAGCTATTGTCTAATTAAGTAAGTGCAATCTAACTAAACTTAAGTAAGCTACAATCTAAAACTTGTTAGGTTAGTGCAATCTACTTGCTTGTTAGGTTGGGTTAGTGCAATCTACTTACAAGTTAAACTTGTTAAGTTAGTGCAATCTAATTAAACTTAAGCTTTGAATGATTGTGACTTTCATTAAACTGGTTAAAGCTTTGAACATGAGGTTCTATGAACCATAAATGAAGCCTTGATTCTAAGCTTTAAGTGTGAATCAAAATCAACTACATGGGTACTAACTTGCAAGGAAGAGTTGGTAAGTCCAAAATTTGTGATCCTAACTACAAGATTCACTGTATAATATCATTCATAAGGTTTATTGACAACTTCCACCATGTAAATTAATATTATCATACAAACTTATATGAAATTTTAACTTATAAGTTTGTATAGATAATTTAGTATATAAATTTCCCATGTAAGCTCACTATGCCTCCAAACTTGGAAGTTACTTACTTTGTTTATTAACCCCTAAAGGCCCATGATGTTTTGGGAGCTTGAAATCCCAACACTGACCACTATGTACTAATGCGGGTACGTCCAATATTTTTGGAAATTTTTGATAACTTCAACCGTAGGATCTTGAAGTAGACTACTATAGGTAGTAGTGTGAAAATTTTCAACCGTTGGATCATCACTGGATGTGAGATCATAACATTTGAAGTTGACTGTAAATTTTTTTTGGCCTTGACCGTAAAAGCCGAATCGGCGGCCGTGGGCCTTTAGGGGTTAAGTTGTGCATTTCCTTGTTTTTAGGTGAACCATGCGAAATAGAACATTGAAGAATGATGAAAGAAGATTAATTGTAGGCATGCGGTTAGGAGGAATGAAACCATCAGTAATTGCTTCACTTTTGAACATGCCACGGTCTACTGTTTCTACAGTATTGACAAAGTGGAAAGTGACTGGTTGCATGGTCACAAAGAAAGCAAGAGGGAGGCCACCAGCACTAGGTGATCGTGCTATTCGAGAATTATCTCGGGAGTTATTACGAGATCGGCGACAGTCTATTACTCAAATTGCAAGAAACTTCAATGTGGCACGTAACACAATTCGCAAATATATTCACAACTTGGGATTTGGAAGTCGTATTGCTCCCAAGAAACCATTCCTTCCTCCTCATCACATAACAAAAAGGCTTGACTTTGCTAAGGCCCATGCACATTGGACTATTGAAGACTGGAAGAATATCATATGGACGGATGAGTCTTCTTTTGAGTTCGGCAAGAATAGCAGGCAAGTTCGAGTTTGGCGAAGAAAACATGAGAGGTATCACTTTGATTGTCTTGCACCATCCTTTAAGTCTGGTAGAACATCCATAATGGTATGGGGGGCTTTCACAGGCTTTGACAAAAGCCCATTAAGTGTAATCCCTCCAACCAAACGATCAGCAGTTGGATTTGTAGAGCATGTCTATGAAGGCACTTTAAGTGGCTTTTATTTTATGCATGATAAGCGTGAGCAGCTTACATTGATGGAGGATGGTGCCCCGGTACACCGTAGCATATATCCTAGCCATTGGAGAGAAGCCCATGGTATCAAGAAGATGATTTGGCCTCCAAACTCACTGGATCTCAATCCCATTGAGAACCTTTGGAGAATGGTGAAAGATTCTTTGGAGAAGTATGGGAAGCCAAAGAACAAGGAAGAAATGATACAAAACATTCAACAAGTATGGGATCAAGTATCTCAAGAACAACTATTACATCTCATTTCCACTATGCCCGAGAGAATGGAAGCAATAATTGAAGCAAGGGGTGGAAGCACTAAGTGGTGAATAGAGTATAGAAGATTTATAGTTATTCATATGTTTTATAGTGATATATGCTAAAAATCATACATGTATTGTTCTACACTTTAATACGAACACAATGCAATTTACAGATCTCAATTTGGATCATTTTTGAGCACACAAGACCTTCTCAAAGTTTCAGCAGAAAAGTGATAAAGTGGCTGGAGAAGAGAATTCGTAAATCATCTGGAGGGGACTGTACAATCTGTTTTTTTCAAGCTGTAAAGGGCTGTTTTTTCAAGCTGTAAAGGGCTGTCCATAGAGCAGTTCCTACTGAAATAAAAGAGGGCTATCTAGATCTCAAAGACCAAACTTAATGGGTAAGCGTTCGTAGCAGCTACCAAGGAGGATGGAGGAGGGGAAATGAGCTCCTAATTTTTTGATGTATAGACATTAAATGCCAAGAAGTAGGCTTCCAAGGGTAACTTGGGGTCGCAGACCTCAGATTTGATATCAAAATTATCAAAAACGGCCTTTGGAGGTCCCCACGGATTCTAGGGTGCTTCCTTGTTAGCTGCCACGAACCATTGCCCAAAGTGGTGATAAATTTGACACTGCACTAATTGCAACGCGAAGTAACAGTATTTGTACTCTTCGTACATTTTGTAATACTCATCGTCACACAAAGTACAAGAATTCATTAAGAAATCTCTGAAGCAAATAAGATGAACAGACATCCACGCAAAGTTTCCAAGGCTTTCAAATATTAGGAACACAGCTGAACATAAATTAGCTGCTTGCTCGTTACAATCAGACTGCTTGAGAGAAAGATGTGAACCGAGGAGTACAGAAACCATCAACTGCACTCGTTTAATCTACAACAGTATAATGCCTCCAGATCTTCCTTCTTAGGACGTGTCAGGGTACATATATATATAATATGTATTTATATATCTATATATATGGTCTCCTCAATAATTTCTCCACCCTCCCTAAGCCGGTGCGTGTTTGCCACTCAATTTGAGGCACTCATCTAAATACAGGTACATACGTAAAATAGGTCAAGAGGCAATAGCATATGCCAATCAGTCTAGTCTGGGGTATGTAAATTTTACCCGGGATTGTGAAAATGATGAAACGATGGTTTTTTTTTTGTGTACAACAGTCAGTCTCAACTGTTTTGATAGCTTGAGAGTATTGCATCTGTGTATACAGAAAATAATTGAGTATCTGCAAAAAGCTGCACACCACCACACCAAAGCACTGGAAGTTCAGTAAATTAACAAGTAGACTTGGATGAAGCATTTTATAGTACTAAAGTGAACACTGATTGACTAGAGTCGAATCAAGTTACCTTAATAAACGCTTGCTCACGTGAAGAAAACGAATCAATAAAGCTATCCTTGAGCAACAGAGACACCTGCGCACGTAAGAATAACATGTATATTTCATGTAAGAAATTAGACACACTCCAAAACTCAATTGAGATGTTTATGATTAAGGACAATCATAAGTAGCCTGGATGAACAAACTTCAACTTTGAGTGCTTAGATATGGGTGGAACTATTACTAGCCACTCTGTTGTAGGCAGTGCTAATATGGCTCAAAGGCTTGAATACTGACTATACATATTGAGCAGAAGAGACTACCTTATCATTGTTAGACTGCACATTGGTGATGGTATGAGACCGCAAGTCTTTACAGAGTGTTTCCGCGCAGTAATGATATAGTACTTGTAGGAAACCTTCTACTGCAATGGCCTGCAAACAACTATCCAACATCAGCTCTCTGTCCACTCAATCAAACAATCAAATTCTTTTCGATAGCGACGTTAAGGAAGTACACAGCATCGTTCCTCCATACAAACTAACCTGAGCTTCATTGGTATGATGAACTGGATGTCTTCTCGCTGAGACATTCTCGGCTGCCAACTGTGAGTAGAAAGGTTCCAGCTCCGACAGAAGTCTATGGTAATCCGGAAGTGGAGGAATAGAAGGCATTGTTACCTGCAAAACCATGAGATTTTTTTCAATATAACTACTGCTCGCCTTGAAAAAATCTCAGCGTCTAATCAGCAATTCAACGATGTTACCTTATCTTTCAACACATTAACCCGGACTAAATGTGAGGCCTTCGTTTGCACTTCCGTAGTTTTGTGCTGCACACCAACCTGCGACATAAAAGGATGTCAAACCGGCTCTCGTAACTGTTTTTCGTGAACAAACAATTTCAGAATGCTGTATGCCATTTGAAGGAACACTCGGTTGCTGATTGTTTCCACTTTAAGATACTGAAATTGACATGTCTGCTCGAGGGTAGTGTGCTCACGATGAAAGGCACCGGGGCTTCAAGAAAATCCAGCATTTGATTGGGAAGAACCTGTTGAAAAACGAAAAACTTTTTAGCACGTTTGATTACTTTCAAAATTCTACCACTGAGTTCGGCAACTAGATTAAGATGAGACATTTGCGAAAGCACACGTTGTCCTTTTCCAACTTATTTACATTTTCCAAGGGACAGAGACGCCTTAAGGTAATTAGACTGTTGATGTTAACAAGGACATAGAAGCAACTGCCATTGTCCACATTCTTAGTCTCTTAACTCACTAACGGCTACGACTTCCTTTGATTGATAATAACATAATGTAAAAACGAATGTAAATCACATAATCCCGTCTATTGCCATTACTTGAAATGCCAAAGTACTCACAGGAAGAAGTAGGCACTGCCAATGGTATGGTCGAATCATAGGCTTCATGGCCAAAACCACCGCTGACAAAACCCCCTGCATAGAATGGCATATTGATCATTATTCTGAACAATGTCATCAAAAACCTGATACAAAATTTCTCGATGAAGCTGTTCCCTACCCATCCAAAAACTCGGGTACAGAACCTAGTAACTTGATACTGACCGGTTGCCAGTTATAGCTCATTTTTGCTCGAGTCTACATGGAAAGAGAATTAAGCTTGTAAAAAGCTGTACTAACCAGATTAGGGCAGATGACCACCATTTGTTTCTCCAGTAAAGTACACGCAAACATAGACAGAACCTGGTGTACCACAAACCATCAAACCAGTGATTAAAATTTAGGAAGCTGTACATTGCCGATGAATCCCAGACCAAGATTGAAACAACATGAAAGCGAGAAACGCACGATTCTTACATTCTGGAGGGAAAGTTCTCTGCAGATTGTAGCCACCGACCAAACTGCAAGTGCTTCACACTCTTCTGCAGCCATTAAAGCTGCTCGGGCCTGAAACCATCACAATCGTCATCAACTACACTGCACTTCATTCGAGGCTTGCATACGGTGTTACGATATCCTCGCTTATATGAGCTGCTGGGGTACTAACATAAAGAATAAGTGCAATATCTGTACGGTGAAGTAGTCCACAATTCTGTTGCGAATGATATATGTAAGATAATTACCTCAGCAACCTCCACGTTCGTTTTCAGAGCCTCCAAGTCGACCACTCCATTGCCTAGGCTTGGAGCAACCTTGCCTCTTTTGAAAGTAATCGGTGTCACGTGCTCCAACGGCTGGAATTTGGTCGTATCTCCACGGAGAGGGATTGGAAGCCGGTGATAAGCAACCACCACCCGTAAAGCATCATTGCTATTGGCCTGATTATACGAAAAAGTCCAAGTCAGAGCTCATTCAATCCAAATCAAACCGAAGATTCCAATCGTGCATGCCGTTGAAAATAAACGTTCCGCCTGAAATAATCTACCAGTTGATTGCCTACAACAAAATAAGCAAGAACTATCTGAATTAGAATCGAGCAATAAGGTGAGTAGACCACTTAAATATCTCAAGAATCAACCAAGACATCACAAAAGAAGAGGTATGGCATTCACGCACCTCGGCCCACCTAAGAACTGCTTCAGCTCCGTAATCTTTTTCCTGTCCAGAAGGGGAGGTATCATCGTCTCCTTCATCATCGGAGTCGTTGCTCCGAAGCGAGTCCACATTGAAGCCCCCGCTACATAAAGAAATACAATAGACTCGAATCAGTGCCATATTTTCTGTAATGAAACATTAATTTTTGAACTACTTTTGTGATCCTTCTCGAAACAAGCTCGCATGATATGATCCAAATTTAAAGAGAAGCTCTGGCAATATGAATTACTGCTCGTAGAGCTTTGTCTCTTGCGGGCAAAATTTCAGAAACCGGTACCTATAAAGTGATTCCGAGCTGTCAGCACGTTCATGTCCTCTGCCGCTAGGCGGAGGATGTGCAGTGCCCAAACTTGAGCTGGAACCACCCATATCATCTGCTCTGTCTAATTTTGCATTTGAAAGCGGCGTTTTCGAATCACCGTTCGCCAGTCTCGCTGACTCTTCTATACACTCTTCCGGATGAACCTGTAAAACGACAAAGTGAGCAATCTCTCTCAGAGCATAAGACTAAGATGAAACTCAGAAGGGAAGACCAATGAGAGAAATCTCTACCTCCATGCCTCTGGATCCGTTTTCCAAATCTGAGCCAGGATCTAGCGCTCCATTATCAGCATGCTGACCCTCTTGAGGTTCTGCTTGCGGGGAGAAAGGTTGTGGTGAAAAACATTCCGAGGTTGTGTCTGGAGACATATAACCTGAACCTCTGGACGCAAATGAGTTCATCTCACTCTCAGAAATCAGCCCAGCCGCAGCGGCAGTTGCCCCCAGAACGCTGTGTACGGGAATCGCACTCTCCATCCATGAGTCAGGGTCATCGGGAGAAGGAGACCCTAGCCGAGCATGATTTTTACTAGAGACTCGTACCGTCGCTGGCATCTGCTCTACAAGACTCATCTCCTTAACACACTCTGTGATGCGATCCAGTCGTTCCTGAGCAATTATGCTGCAAACATAAAATAACACATTACTTCTACGGCAATGTGATCGATTGAGACACAACTGAAAAGGAAAAGCTGAGTTTATACACCAAAATTCGAAAGGAACGACCACGCTGCATGCATTGCAACCCATTTGCGCCAGACATTCTCAAGAATATCGTGTATGGTAAGCCCGACGCTTATGTAAATCACCTGTTCAGAACTTCAAAATGAAGCTGGAAGTAAGGCAGCCTTGTGAGAAAACAGTAACAACGAGGAGCTGATATCAAAAAGCGTCCTCGAGGGGTCCGACGTGGTGATAATTCTGTGCTCATAGAAAAAAAGGCTGGAGCTCTTTGTACCATCTCGGGTACAAACACACATACTCCATAAAGAGTTGCATTATCTGCAACCTGAGCATTGTATAACAAAATCAATAGAAGAAAAAGCAGAAGCAGAAGCAGTAGCATGCACACTAGATTCCAAATAACCCTTTTGACTGAGCTATAATCTTACAACTCGAAACATATAACATTATTACCTCCGAATCACTATAACATTATAACCTCGGCAGTATGAGTATTACTGAATTCAAGAGAGACGACAACAAGACGTAACTCACCCTGAGTAGAAATACAAATGAATGATCATCGCGATTCTGATGGCTCTGGTGAATCAAACAGATCACAGTTTCAGTGATAAACACTCCAAATTGCATTGCCAATCTAACGATCTCAGAAACTCCTAAATGATTCTAAAACCAACAATTATCAAGATTAGACTCAGGACAAAATGACTATTAGAATTAGCAAAACTTTGCCAATTTGGGACCCATTTTTCAATTGTCGACCTTACATTCACGATTGAAGACGGTAGCAACTTCTTGCTATAAGTTTCACATTACCTGCCCATACATAATTTCGTTCAGTTCACTCATGGATGGAGTCCGCTCCATAACTCGAGCCTGCAATCAATAAAAAAATAAACAGCTATTCAAAAACCGAGCTGCTGCTTCTCGTAATCTTCAACAGTTTTCCTTATTGTGAAGGGGTATAGCAAATAGAAGATTTGCGAGAGAATAAGTTATAAGAGGGAAAAAGTAATGCAAGTCACAACTAATTATCTATAAATTCCGACTTTACTGCCAGACAAACTAAAGTGACAAAAGCTACAAGAAAACAAGGACGATAAGTTTTAAGGCTTCGAAGACCACTCACCTCAACTCCCGACGGAAAACAGAAGTGCGGCAGCTCGCTGCTTTTCATAGGAAGTCTTTTGTTGAGTGGATACTTGAACAAGACCTGAATGAATTGAACCAGGATAAGAACAATGCGCTACAAAGATACGAGTCAGTGTACTTGCAGGAGGTCATAGTTGCTCCTACCTCAGGTTCAAGTGTAGTAGCCTTGTAATTGTTAGAGTCTGCGCTTGCTTTTTCAGCATCCCGATGCCGTGTCTTCTTTTTAGCAAACGCAGCCTCTACAGCTCGAAGGTCAGAATGTGGTCTAAGCCCCACCACTACAAAATGCTCAAATAAGGAGGTAGGCTCCTTCAGTGGGTGCTTTCTTTCCTGCAGGTAAGCAAGGAATATGTCAGTATATGGAACGCGTTTCAACCACGTATGAATTTCTAAACAGATACTACGATTACTTATAGATACGAAGAAGCAAGACTAGCTCAGGTGGCAGAGATTCACGACTATTATTGTTACGTCTAAATGCAGAGTTAAGCGGAAAACCGAACTGGTTTCCATTTTAGTAATTCTCATTACAAAGGAATTAAGATTGGTGCTTAAATTACGTCAATTGAAAACGTCTATCAATGACGAAGCAATGATGGGCACCTCTGAGTCTTTCGAAGAAACCACACATTTCCAGACTGTTTTTAACCTTCTTTCCGACTCTGAACGATCATAACAGGTATTCTGAATAGCTTAATACATAATTCGGAAGCAAGTAATGACTTACCAGAGCTTTCATCTGTGACTCGCTCCATAATCGCTTCTGTCGAGTAAGCACCTCCGGATTAAACAGATTTCTCTGTGTCCTATCTTTGTGGTTATTGGGCCATTTGAGGGCTTTCTGGAAACTCTTCTTCAATTTCAGGAAGCTAGTGGAGGAGCTCTGTTGATTCTTCGCAGAGACAACAATAGAAGGGGCGGGTCTTACAGCAGCTGCCGCCTCGACGGCAAGTCTTGCTTCCTCCTCTGTTGTTTGAGCGAAGAGCTCAGATAATCTCTGAGGCTCAACGGGATTGCTCTGTCCCTCCGCCATCACATCCTTCATCAATCCTTTCTTATTCTGAAAGGTGAATCCAAGTCCTGCATGTACTCCTAAGGAGCATGTCTGGAATGCGAAGAAACTGTTTACTGCTGGTTCATTATACGAATCTTTTTTCTTGTTTTAGTGATAACCTCACTGGTAGTAGATTCTTGTGAACCTAAATATGAAATCACAAGTTGCTCCTGCACACGAGCACTTCAATACACTACAAGTACTCCTTTGAGTCCCAAGTAGCATTTGAACGGACAAGACCAGCTCAGGTCTTGTCTAAAACGTGAACAAGCCTGCAGCCAACCGAAACTGTAGTCAGAATGCAATGGACAATTCCAGGATACTACACGATTCTGAAGCCTAGAGTCCGAAAAGTTCCATTACAGTTGGTCAATTCTACCAACATCCTTCCGAATGACGTACCCTGTTATATTTCCGAGTCCACAGCACTCCAACCAGTGACTTCTGCGTATTGTGGGATTGGATTTACAGCTCTAAAACCAGTGAGTAAAGGATGGGAGCACTGGTTTAGATGCGTGCCAGTTTCTGCCACCTTCTCAATAACAGATAAAATTCGTGTGCGACTCTGCATAATGCTTAGCTCCCCAGACGAATATGTATAGAAAACTCAACTGTTTTTCCCTGAAAAAAAACGAAGACACAGCAACTGTTGAGTTTCACTGACTCAGTGTATTCAAGTCAACCAGGTCAGCCCCAGCTACAGAATTACATTCTCTCCACCTACACACACGACTTCTAGCGATCGATTTCCGTCATGAGTTAATACAATTTCCCAGTTTTACAATGCGCTGTGCGGAGGTCAAACATCCATACCAGTCAGTAATTCTTTAACAATCGTTCAGAATTGTCAAACTTCTTACTAACCTTGATATATCACTATTATCCTACTTTATTTACTGTAAGTTACTTGTGACAGCATGCGCTCGATTCCTCCCCCATTTTAGTTGTCCCAGCAATAACCAAAATCATACAGGCCACAGAAGCTGATTGAATCCATTCCACCTCAAATGGAAGACAACTTGTTCTAACCAAACTTGACGGAATGAATATATTCGCACGGAATGAAAAGTCAAAAGACTTGGAAACTCGAACACTGCTCCGATGGTCCAATAATCACTAAAAGGCCACAAAGTGATTGAATGCATTTCACCTAAAATGGAGGTATACTTTGTTCCAACCATACTTGACCGAGTGAATACATTCGCACGGAGTGAGAAGTCAATAAATTTGATAGTTTAATCACTACTCCAATAGTAAGTTGGCGCAACGTAATGGCCTTAACAGTTAAATGTGAGCACAAGAATGGAAACCAACGAGCATCAAGTGAACTCCTCCAAGCTAACACTCTGACAACCATCAATACACTAATCCAGGACGAAGTAAAAGCACAGCGGGACATGCTCTCGGTAGCAGATATATTGTCGGTACAGTAAGCCTGGACGCATCTCCAACGACGAATACCTCCCGCAACACTTTGATGCAACAATCGAACAACCTTCAAATTGAAAGGCAGAAAAATATGCGCTGAGAGAGGACCCAATTTCAACTCTGAACTACGATGCGGCGGCCACTCCCTTCCAATCTCTACACAAAAATAATCGGTGATTGACGCTACTTCAAATCTTAGGTTAAGCCCTCGTCTCCACACTTGTCTACAGGTAAGTCAATATTACAAATCACTATTAAGCTTAATCAAAATAGCGTCCTACCACAACTTATTTCCTCCTGCAAGCTCCAAAGCTTACAACCAGAATCAGCTTCCACCGCCCTCTCTGTATACTCGCGGACAGTTAGACACGGCTGCCGTCCGTCCACTCAAAACACTTCATCTTGCGAAACTAATTGAAAGAAAGAAACAGTCAAACCGGCTGTAGAAATCCAATAAGAGAAAGGAAGGACCTCGTCGTATCGAACCAATCCTGCTCTGACACAGTCAATAGCTCGAAACGCTCGAAACAGGATCCAGTTGTAGCTCAAAGGGATCCGAAAGCCTCAAATGGCACACGAACTACAAGAGACTCGGATCGAACGCCGACCGCACACACGAGCGGGTAGGTACGAAACACCCTCCCGCGTGCGTGGAATCAAATTTCGATAAGACAGCTCGCTCGAAAACAGAATGAAGCTCGAAGCTCAAGCCAATCGCCCATGTCCTGATCGCGTCCTCTCTAGAATCAATACAGAAATTGGTGAAAAAACACTCAACGATTCCGTCACCAATGCTCACCACGCAATGGGCCAGTCCTCTGGGGCCACCTCCTCGCGCTTCCTTGGGCTCCGGCGCCATAGCCAACACATGTGCTTGCAAAGCTCCGGCTCTGGCGCTTCTGTTGCAGGCACGCTCTTCATCTTGGGCCGCTAACCCTAATCCCATATCTTCTCCCTGGGTACACCTCCTAACTAACCTCGTAGATTCCAAAATCGTAATTATCTACAGAAGGCAAAGATAATGTATCATCTACACAATCTGCACATTTCGGAGCTCTGGGTCGAAGATATGGACGCGTGCTGTCGCAAGCCCATGCGTCCGACGTGGCGATTCGGTCCTACGTGGCACTTTCTTGTCACGACCGTGCTTTATTAAACCGTGGAAGCGGTCTTAGCAGTGGACGGCTGGAATTTGAATGGTACCAAATTAAACTTTTTAATTATTTAATCAACTTTAAAGTGTTCAATTGGTGCTTAGAGTTATTTTTCTTTACTCTTATTTTAATTTTCTAGTCGTTTTCATTACGAAAGGAACAATAGAACCCTAGTCTTTATTTTATTTCCTTGTTGTTGGGAATGTCTTGGGGTGTTCACCCAACATAGGGGCCCCTGAGGGACGATTAAAAAATATTTGTGGAGGGGGTTAGGTGAGTCATGCCATCCGCTACAAGCTGAGCTGGGTATGGTATCTATTCTTTGGAATATTACTTTTCTGTTTCTAGGGCTTTTATGAGGGAATGTGGAGATAGTTTATTATGAATGAAGCAAAAAAATATATAAATAAAAAAGAACACCAAGCCCTTGTGGGAGTTGGCGTTAATAAAATGCCTGTTCGACCTACCCTTGATGATATGCCCACGGGACATAACAACAATGACGTAGGACTACTAATCCCTCTCATTGTGGGCACATGGATGAAAGCACCTTTGGTTGCTTTTGTTTATTGAGGGACGAAGTGTGGTGTTGAATGAAATTGGTTCGGTTTTGTTGAGGAATTTGTGCATGGTATAATCATTTCATTCTATGTACATGTGAAGTTTATCTAGTTGGGAAATTGCACTTGAGTTATACATGGTGGTTGGTTGGATATCATCTTAGAGTGGTGAATCATTATGGCTAGTAATTTGATTCCGAATCTTGACATGGCTTCTAGTGGTGAATATCATAGTTCATTTTATCACCAAGTAAATGTGTGACGCTTTTGAAATGTTATACCAAAGTGTGACCTTGGATGTGATCTTATGTTGGGTGAAAGTTTGATCACACAGAGACCGTTAGAAGAATGTTCTTAACCCTTAAACGCCCTGAGATGACCCAAGGGGTCATATTCCAACAAAATCTCCTCTGTAGCTTTCAATGCACTCAACTTTTCACTTGTATTTTGATGTCAAACTGGTCACCTTCTTCTGATGCATTCAAAAAATGAAATTTCAGAATTCAAATCACAATTTCTATGAGTGATTTTGTGCTTTGAAAGGATTGTGGTAGGTAGATTGGGGTTGTACATAACCTTGAAGGAGGTTGCAAGCTCATCATTGATTGGATCATTCATGATGCCCAAGTTCAAAAAGTGCACTATTCATGATGCCCAGTCCAAAAGATGTTGTGATCCAATACTGGGCTGCCCAAATCCGTATAGCTTGACGTTTAACCCCTAAACGTCCCAGCCTATTTTTAGCAGAAAAGCACATTTCCATAAAAATCGTCATAGATGAAAATGAAGAGAAGCTAATAAGATCTCAACCGTACAAACTTGTAATAGACTTATCAAAGATCATGTGGACCAAAATTTGAGTCATGAGGTCTTATAGATCCGGAGATCATAACATATTAATACTAAAAACAAACTCCAAAATTTCATCATTTTCACTTTGAGGTGGAAATGCTACCAATATACCTATTGCAATGAAAAAATCACCAACTAGAAAGATGTTCACCTTCATCTTAATAAGTCCTTTACCCAAAAAAAATCCATCAAAAAAATTTCTTGGCTCAAATAAAAGCCATGCAATGGTAAAAACGCGCCAAAAATTTACAAAGGAAAAATAGTCCAAATCTAGACCCTTTGCATTCAATTTCATGCCTTATCTTCAAAACATCTTCGATCCTGTTAAGGTTTCTACCACTTAGACTAGACTCTAATTGGAGGCCATTCCAAAAAATTAAGTTGAAATCCAACGGTGGATGAAGGAGATATAGCTCCTCAAATATCATCCATTTTCTCACTTTTTCTGTTGACAAAACATCATTGCAAATCCAATAGCAAAATCATTTGGATCAAAAAACTTCTCACTACAAAGTTGTTAAGAATCACCTTAAAATTATGACCATGAAAAAAAAATCATGTAAAACTATTTTAAATTTCACATAATTGGCTTGCAATGGTAATACATGCCCCATGCTTGGAAATCCAAAAACAAGAGCTGCCTTCACTAAAGTGCATTCCATTAATTCATACTTTATTGTATGCGCTTGCAAAATTTACAACACAAACTAGACTTGATTTGGAACCCAATACAAGTGATTTCATCCAAAACGGAGTTTGGATGAAGGCGTTATGGCTCTTCAAAGTTTCTGCCCTCCATCCAAAATGTAGAAAAACGACATTGGGGACGTTTAGGGGTTAAGGGTTAATCTCATTTCATTCACTTTGAGCTCTTTTTGTACCTTTTTGTTAACATTTGTTTTATAACTAGGAGTGAACCTTCAACTTGAAGTGATGGCCAAAGAAAGGAGTTTGATTCGTTGAAAAGGTTATGTACTCAAACAAAATAAGGATGTAAGTTCTTGATTTTGCTTGAAAACCTTTGGTAGCTAGAAATAACTTGGTCCATGACAGAAAGAATCACTTCTTTTTGTCCATGTGAAAAGAGGGGTGAAGGTGAGTTTACTCAAAGTCACTCCTCCAAGCTTGTATAAAAAGGCCCTCAGTAGATCTCTATACCGTAGTAGGAAGGCAGGGTCGGCAAAAAATAATTCCCAAAAAAATTGTCGAAAAATAAAATAAATTAATAGAGAAATTTGTTGAAGTCAACCAAAATCAATTCAATGAAAAGCCGAAAAAGAAGGAAAAAAAAGTCTACAAGTTGGAATCTTCAAAATTACGACTGTAGAAGAAGCCGCAATTCCGAACTCATCGAACGACCCGAGACCGCCTCCCTCCAGAATCTTGCCAAATTTGAGCCACCGCATGGCGTCCCTGAAGCGGGCGAATCCCACACAATACTTGCCTGTGTTCGGGTCCAAGCTGTGATAATACATGCGAATGTCGCCAGCTTCGTGGTAGACCACTTGTGGGGCTGCAATGAAGAGTGAGTCTCACTCGCCTTCCACGCCCACGTCGAAGAGAGCTCCAATGTGATGATCCCCTTCCACTCGCGCCCAGTTACGGCCATCGTTGCTGATGGCAAACCCGGGTCGAGTACGACCTCGAAGCATTCTTTCGGTGCCTGGAAGTGGGAGAGCATTCGATGGGAGTGCAAGCTCCTCGACATCGGCGCCCGAGTAGTAGAGCCAGTACACGCCGCTGGCAGCTCGCACTTTCGCACTCGACATGATGAGCACATCTAAGGGTCGCAAATGCTGTGTGTCGAACGCCCACCAGTTGTCACTATAAATAGCCGATTTTTTAACAATTGTTTTTGAGTTTGTCGACCCCTACTTTTTGAACTTTAATTAATTATTCGGCACAAAAGTGCCAACCCTACCTTCCTACTACGGTATCTGCATAAAGTGCTAAATAATGAAGAAGAATAACGTGTGTTCAATCATCCTTGCATGTTTCTATATGGATTTTATCTATATTGTTAAATGACTAGTATATATCCGTGTCTCCAAACACAAAACCAAAAGAAAAAGAAAAAGAAAAGAAAATAATAAATATATTTGATTAATTTGTGAGTAAGGTCCCCTCGTCCATATCGGTGAGCTCTTACTTTGGTGCTTTTTAAAAACCACCCCAACCCCGGTTCCCTCGTTGATGGTCCCCCTACTCTTTAAGATTTTTAGCATGTCCTCCCTATGTTCCCTTCTTCTCGGTTCCCCGTGCTTTTTAATATTTATAGCATGTTCTTTGTTCCTCATTCCCTTTCTCCCAATTCCCTGTCCTTTGTTCTCATTCCTCATTCCCTAGTTCCTTATCTCCAAACTCTTGTTCCCAATCCTCCTTCCCCCAACTCCCCTTCTTGGTTTCCATTTTTTGTTCCGGGTTCCCATCATTTGTTCCCCATTCCCATCTGTTCATGATTCTTTGGAGCGCGGGCCATGTCATAACTTGTCCCCCACCCATTACAAAATAATTTCAGAAAATTAGCCTTAGCTCCCCACGTCTTCAATGGGCTTAAAAGATGAAACATGTCTTGCAACATACCCAAAATCTTGCTAGTTTGCGGTCTCATTTCTACTTCTTCCAACCTCTCTTGGAAGGAGTGAAGGAAGGTACTGTTACGTTGTCGTTAAGCAGTGTCGGGCTTCGTCCCTTACCAAATCGACCCGTTTAATCAACCACAAAATTCGTGGGGCCCTCCACCCGAAGATTTAATCGTGCATTGCACTGTTGAATTTTTTAATGGTGCGTTGCACTGTTAACGCACTGCTTAACGCCGGATTAAGCCCTAGTCCTCACGCGTCACGTGCTATTACCCGCTCTCGGGCTTCGCCCTAGGGCATGTAATAACGCGTGATGCATTCATGCCAGAGCTTAACCCTATACATAAAATCCACAAATGATGAGGAGGCCAATGTGGGTCCGTTTTTTTTCTTGCAACATACGGATGGTGAAAGCATTCATTGATCCCAAAGTGACAGCAGCCTTTCCAGCACCTGGAATTTCTTTCAGGAGGTAACTGTCTGTCTCCAAAAGCGGCCATGCAGACACGCTTCCTCCGAAGAAATCAATGTGGGCATTGGAATTCCACATTCACGGCCAACAAAGTCGATCCAGCTTCGTACGTTCCGCTCCATTCAAACACGACTGACTTCGTTGTCAAGTCCTTGTCTTGAATCATCAACCCCTACTTACTTGTACTGTACTTGTAAGGGTGCGTTTACACCACCTATTGTCATGCACTTGAGGATTATCTAAGGAATCTGTATACTTGGAGTCTTGAAATGAATGAATTGTTATTTTTTTGGGATAAGAAAAAGGGGAAAAATGAACTTTTCACTATTTTTGTGATATTTGAGAACACATGCATGATTAGATATGAATCTCTTAAGTGAAGATAAGGAAGGGGGCACTCTAATTATGTGCGCGTGAGGTACGTGCAAGGAAGATTAGATCTTTATAAAGACAATAATCTTGGGTGCTTGCCTTTAAGTGGTTTCACCATACCGTAGAGAATGGACCACTTGGTCAAGAATTTCTATTTAACCCTTAAAGGTGTGAGTGTGTTGGTGTAGCTTGATATATCGCGTTTTTTTGCGTATTTGTATGTCTTCAAGTGTGTACCTTGGAGTCTACGCTCTAAGTAGACTTCCATTGTAGTGTAAACCGGCTCTAAGTATGGGCATTTCGAAGAATATGTAAAATGAAAACATTTGGATTTTGAATTATATGTGACTTGGACCTTTTGAATTTCACACCCACCGAGATTACATGTGTTTGTACATGCATTCGAGGCTCCCTTGATGCCACAAAAACTCCACCTCATTAACCCTTAAAATTTTGTGTTGCAAATTTGCCTCTTCATGAACTCAATAAGAATAAATCAATATGGTTATGAGTCGATTATAACCAGGAGAATAAAATTGTGCTAATATAGATGAAGCGATGCCTTTTACTACATCACGAAACTCGTATAGGTTCAATCGGGAAAGCAAGTTGGCTTGATGGAAGCCAAAATGAATTATATTTCGTATTTCAACATAGCAACCACTTGTGGGCATTTCGTCATATGTCCTCAAATACGAGTTTTTGCTTTCACCAGCTTCAAGTACCTTTTGGTACCTCATGCTTAAAGGTTTTATTTTTAGTTGGTGAACAATCCACCATACATTGTACATTTGACACTATTTTGATTCACAAAGTCATCACCAATTAATTGGTCACAATCAAAAATATGGAAAATGTAATAGATATGCATCTTACACGAACCTCACAATCCCCATGCTTGCTTTCTAATCAACAACCCAAATTTGTGTGGTCAAACCTTAGGGCAATGGTAAGCTTGGGGTATCACTTTTTGGACACACTAATTAGGTTATTTTTATTGAAAACCTCCAAAGTTTGTCTAATTTAGTCATTTTAATCAAGTAAAAAGACCCTAAAATATAAAATAAAATATCATGCACCTCATTGAAATCGAAGTATATATGCCTATAGATTTTCTTTTAGATTTTTTATTTTTTTTGGATCCATTCATAGATGAGGGAAAAAGTGTTGAATTTGGGGATTTGCAGGCATTATAGTGCACAATGAATTAATTTTTTTATTATTAAATAAATTATTTTGTATTCTATACAAGAAGATGTAGGTCATATTCAAAAATTATATTAAAATAAAAATGGTTGATATTCCATTTGCTTGATTCTATGGATTTTAGGTTATTGGGACATGACTTACTTTTTCAACTAAAAAATCAAATAAAATTACTTCAAAATATTTTTTTTAATTTTTAATTTTTTTTCTTGATACATTATAAGTATAGACAACTAAAACCACATCTAATGTAGTCTTATTGTATTACAGTTTAAAAATGGATATGTTCGTCACACTAGCATAGAGTGCAATTGTTCATGGGACAACCTTTTTGGGTACCCCAACCAGACCATCACCCCTTATGATTTTGGAAATTACAAAATGATTTCTCAAATTCAAGAACTCAATTATATAATTAGGGATGCTTCATAGAAGGAGTCTAAGTTTATGATGTGGCCTTTGATAGGAAAATTCAACCATACGATCAGCTTGCGACTTTTCATGTAAAAAAATGATCGATGTAACCTTCAAGGACCAAACTGAATCCCCCATATGATTATTGTTCAATCCAAGGTTACCCAAGTACACAAACATTCTTATACTTGTAGATTTCAAGTACATACTTCTTTTAAGTTATTCATATTTCAAACGATTATTCTTAGAAATACTCATACTCTAAATATTTAAAATACATAGAATGTACATAAAATACAAAATGCATGTGAAAAAACTTTTGACCCAAATACACAAAATTCTTTGTACTTCGTTAAATTTGGTTCAATCCAATGAACACGAATTGGGTAAGCCTTGCCATTAAGACTTTTAAAGCATGCATGGGCTCTACTAGGACTATTACTATACTTTGCTAGCAAAGAGTTATCATAGCAAAGAGGACTATCGCGAAGAGCACAAAAACTTAAACTCCACCACATAGCTCCATACTTTTGTTCATAATTTTTTATTCAATTTTTTTTGTGGGTAAGCCCTACCTACCTACATTTATCTCATCAAAAAATACTGGCAGCTCCAAAATGTACACCAGTAGAACATATCAGAGGTAGTAGATAAACTGAAACACAGACGGTTGCACACAAGCGAAGGCCCACATGCACACACATTCATCCTTCCACTTGTCACCACAAGCTTCACCATTTGGCAAGCACCCACCATGGCCACTTGTCATCCCGCCATTTCCTCCACTCCCCTTGTAAAGCCTCTCGATCGCCATCTTTACAGTAATCCAACCCCAGATCCATTGCAAAGCCCGATCATCAGCATATCCTGCTGTAGCCCCATTGCCAGATTCTATTGATCGATCCATTCAAGCATTGATTCAAGCATTGTAGTGTGAAGTTTGTGAGAGAGAGAGAGCAGAGATGGAGTCGGAGGGGTCGATGATCTTGACGAGCAGGGCGTTCAAGAACGGTGACCGCATTCCGCCCAAGTACACGCAAGATGGACAGGGAGCCAAGAACAACATGTCGCCGCCCTTGGAGTGGTACAATGTTCCCGAGGACACCGTGTGCTTGGTGCTCATCATGGAGGATCCCAATCCGCAGATGGACGGCACCCCTGTCTCCTTCTGCCACTGGTATGTTAGCTTTCGATCCACACCCCCCCCCCCTTCTCATTTGTTCAGTGGATTGTTTTGTTGCGATTATGCATGCTTTGAGTATTGCATCGATGCTGTTAATGAATGATCTCACAGAGCTTGATTATTTATCATGGAAATACATGGGTTGACGATTCCATTGTGTGCTGGTTTTGGTTGCAGGATCGTGTTGAACATTCCTCCCACTCTTAAAGGTATTGAGTTTGTCATGGTTGGGATAATGCTTAGGTGTGTTCACTCCAGCACCCGGTTTAGGGTTTCGAGGCCATACACTGGGGTTTAGAATGGTGTCTTATCATAATCAGCCAGACTTTTATTCAATGTTAACAGTTATGATGCTTGCATTGTGCTGATGATTACATCTGTCGTGGGATTTACATAGGTTTGCCAGAGAATTTCGCAACCAAGGAGCACGACGACGACAACGATGAGTTAACTCAACTCCGAGAGGGTATCAATGATTTCAAGATTCCAAGTTACCGCGGACCCAACCCACCTACGGGAGAGCATAACTATGAGTTTCGTCTCTATGCTTTGGACGCTTTCCCTAAAGTCCCCAAGAAAGTAAGCTTCTTCCAACACTCAAATCAGTGCACAAACTAGGGTTTTTCATGTTCATTATTTTTAGAGCTTTTCTGGTTTGGTTTTGATGGGGGGGATATTGTATGATCGCTTTGCAGCCGGGGAAGGACAGGTTGATGGATGCAATGGACGGGCACATACTAGAGGAGGCAGTATTGTGTGGCCATTACCACAAGGACCAGTTCAGCACTGACAATGTGAAAGGCTATCACCCGAATGGGCAGCCACAACACTCTGGACCAGGGCGAGCTCAGCTCAAGGCTCAGCACAACAACACCCGGGCTAACAACTTTGCTCATCAGTAAATAAAGTGATAGATTACTCATCAGTACATTTTTCTGACCACGGACAACGAATTATGTAGATGCTGCTTTTGAGGACGTTTTCTCAGTTTCTGCTGCAAGAGTAGCATTATGTACAGGAGACTATTATATATAAAGTGTTGGAAGTTTTGGTGAAAGGTTGTTTTGCTTGGAATTGAATCTTGTGTAAAGATCAAGAGTGTATTTGTGTGACAATGTGGCAATGAGTTCTATTTTATCATTTACATGGGAGAAGACTTATAAATCTTACTTGATTGATTTGTAGTGGCTGATTAAGTCTAGTTCAGCGGAAACTTCAGAATTTAATCTAACAGGGGGAAGAACTTGATTGATTTGTGGTGGCTTATTTTGTTGTGTTAGCTGTAATACCCTTTGGAGATAGTCTTCCTCTCTTTTGTAAAGTGGTTGTGTAGCCGGGGGGGGGGAGGGTGTATTTGGAATGTTAAATGTTGGCATTGAACTCAGTTCTTAAAAATATATTAGTTCTCTACTGGAGTATCGCCGATTGGGGGAATTTGGGCACAAATATAATAACTGCTGTGACGTAATTGCAGGATGAGTCCTCTTGTTCTTCTTGATTTGTGTGAGTTTGTGTGGCTGAGATGGTGGAGGTAGAGTGAAGTAGTCGAATTTAATTTCTCGAGGATGGTTGTGTGATTTATGTATGGGCATGTATAATTTACTTATTAAACACAAAATTTTGTTTTATTAATTCAAAACATAAGTACATTAGAGAAATCCGCTAAGTACTTAGTTTGGTCCCGAGTTGGTCCCCAGTCCGTTGTTTTGTGCTATGTAGAACAGAATGGGGACTAAATGCACCAAATTGGGGAATGGGGACCAAATGTAAACTAAGGACCTTCACACACAAATAAACAACAATCGTGCTGCTTCGCTCTTCTGCGCATCAGGTCGCGGACTCAGGAAATCATCAAAATCATGCATTTTTGAGTTTAGTCCTCAATTCTATCTTAGAGTAAAAATTTGTTGCCCTAGTTCGATGTTTGGTCCCCAATCCGACCAAAACAGGGTGTTTTGGTCCCTAGTCCGTCGTACTTAGTGGGGTTCTCTATTAAATTCTAAAAGTTTTGTGTTTGTTGGCATGCAAGATACTATTGAAGGAGACGCACTCTAATTTTCTCAATGTATCGAACAACAAGAGCGACATCTCCGACATGCAACATTGTGTACGAGCCATATGTGATAGCCTACTATTATAGCGTTACGAGCTTTTCTTTTGACCTCTAATATTGCATCTCTTTTTTATTCGACTCCCATTCCAGTAGCTGACGTTGGTCAGCTTGCACATTCAACCTACATGGATCATTGGCAAGCAAAAGCCAAATTACGTTGTCCGGAGGTTAGGACTTAAGCTATTCTAGCTCCATAACGGTTAGGGCTTAAGCTATTCTAGCTCCACAATGTTCTTTATTTGATTTATATTTGATCATCGTACGACATCCCCCTTCAGTTTGGCACTACATATTGACATGGGCACCATAACACCACTTACATTAATCTCATTGCTTCCTATTATTTCCTACGTAAATGCCACATTCAACTACTTTCATGCTAAGAGCTGTGTAGAAATAACACATCAAGAATCCCCCCATGTCTTTGTGAACTCAAAATTGAACCAAATTTGAAATTAAATTTGAGAGATTCCAGAAGAATATAATGATGCTCAAATCCCTTGGAGTTAATTTTCAATTAGCATAGTTACAACTTCACAAATTGAATTTTTTTGAAGTATTTCCCACTCCAAATTTCCTCGATGTCCTTGATGAGTCCCGATTCAGTTAAATATGACATGTAAACCTAGAATATGTTTTCTGAGTGTTCATGTTTACTTGGAAAGGAAAGGAAATAAAGTATCCTTGTACGGTGATCAAAATGATATGATCTAAGTATCCTTGAATTGATTTGATTTTTACAAATGTTCTAAAGGACTTCTCCGCGCATGTTGTGTCACTTGTAGAACCATTGTGACAAAATCTATTTGAAGAATTTGTGTTGCTTTGCCTTATACCACTTAACAGAAGTTGAAGCGGTTCTTCTTATCTATTCCAAATATCGTTGAATTGAAGGTACTCTTAACGACAAGGCCGCAATGTATAACTTTTGCTTTGTTGGAGATTAATAGGGATATAATCATTTGCTTATGACCTCTACACTACCTCACGAGAAAGAGGTTTGGCGTAATTTGTAGTTTCCAATTCTGGATCTTATCTTACAATAGGATCTCTTTGTATCTCAAATTATTTTGACACAGGTTTCGTAAATATACTACTTCAATATCAAGGTCTTCGTTTGGACGTTTAAATCCCGTAACACAAGCGCATGCCGGTGTAAACATCATGCCCTATAAGTAGGACCATGAGAGTAACTTTGTGAACGAAGAGTAGATCCGTTGCCGTTTGAACGGTAAGCCATGGTGTAGCTCGCGGCAGAAGGATCCATCCTTCATTTAGTGCTTTGTAGACTATTTCGCTTGGGATTACGTAGGGCCATCTAGCCATACCACATTTGTCATCCATGTGGTTTTATTATACGTTTATTATCTACTTATTATCTACTTATTATGTCTACCTATCATTGGTGAAAGCTCAACGATAGCTCCATATAATTCATTCAAGCATTTTATCATACAACTTAATACGTCATGAAAAATTATTAACAATTTTATTAACGCCGTATGCCACTAAAACTTGCCGATGTTAATTGGGGCTTTGATTAAGTACTCGTATAGCTCAAGATAGCTACCTTAAAATGCACCTCAATGCTCAAACGAGGCCAAGGAGATTCTAACTCAACCAACCGCAATGCCAATTGAATGTCTTACCGTACACCTAACAAGGTGACATGGCGAGACAACTTCTCCACCCAATATTTGAATTATATGAACCGTAGCATGTAAATATACTAATGTCGACATTAAACATTGAATGATGAAGTGTGTCCTAATTTTACTCCAAATCCTACTATCGTAAATTACAATCAACTAATACCCTTAACAAACTCACTCTATCTTGTTTCAAGAATTTGTATTTTCATTCTTGATTGATATAGGGGGCCAATATATGGTGTAATTCTTATCGGGTTACAAGTGATGACGCCAGTCCTAATTTAATATATAAACTCATTGATTTTGATTACTTAAGAAATAAAGTGAGATCCAAAACCAAAATGCACACGGGAGTAGGACCTATACCTACAATTTGGGGATCACAAGAAATTACAAATATAACCTAATTTTAGATCTAGCAAGAAAGCAAGAAGGGCATGGTCAAATTATTCTAGTGTGTGTGGCAATGCCACACGGGCATAGTAGTGTGTTATGTAAAATATGATGATGAGACAAAATTGAAACACCGAGGCAAACATGAACTGACCGCTTACCATCAATTCTGATATCTGATACCAATTTCGAGATCGATTAACTTTCTGCCTCTAGAACAATAGACACAACCATATTTGTGAACCTTCAATAACAATTTCTGTTTTGAGACACCATATACGTTTTTCATTGCAGAACACACAATTGAATCTCTAGAACTTTGATAATAATGTTTATTTTGGGATCTCATTTTGTTGAACTACTCTAACAATCTACTGCTTGAATTTCATGATATAATATTTCTGGATACTAAACCATTCTCTTCATTCCTGTGCTTATTCCATGCAACAATATATTGTGAAATATATATTATCCTACTACAAGCGTGTCACATCGTCGGAATGTTCAGAAAAACTCCTTAAAAGCACGTGCAATTAGGAAGAGGGCGTTGCACACGATGGGGTTGTTGACAACGACAGAAATTTTGTGCACATTTGGTAACGAATATAATCTTCCACGATGGAAGAAGAAGAAGCTGCTATTCACACCTCCAGGATCCCATTCCGTATCCCCCTTTAATGATGAGACACTCGTGTCAGAAAAGGGTTGTAAGTTAATATAAGACGTGCAACGGCAGAACAAGTATTGGGTCGTCCCCTCTCCTCTTGGATCTGTTATTCAAGACATGATGATGAACTTCTGCTGCACACGACGGGAAAAGGTGATGTGACTGGGCGGTGCCTTTTAGAACAGAGGATGTTGGAAAAGGAACACGCAAGTTAAATGGAGATATCCTTCATGCATGAGATAGACAGGCGTAAACAAACCCTTTGAATAGATAGAACCAAGAACATTTACAGAAAAAATGATGATGATGCTGGATGTCAATCTCTTCGTATGGAGATGATGATGGAGAAGTAGAATAGCTCACTTCAACCAATGACTGACTAACAGGAATTTTCTCTATAAGGTAATTACAAAAGATTAACTTGAGGAGGAAAAGAAAAGAGAGAACAAACAAAATCGACAAAATGATAAAGCTAAGAATGCGATGTAGCAGTTGCTTGGCCGCTGTAATAGTGAAGCGTACCTAGTTTCTTCTCAGTGGCTTGAGATTTCATCACCCCACCCCGATCCCCACGACAGGAACCAAATCCTCCATTCTCGAGCCTACATCGTTCCTGTCCACGTGCATGTTCCCTCCCATGCCTGGATCCCCTCGATCCACATCTGCCATCACAGACCCATCTGGTCTTAATCCGGGTGCTAGTGCCGCCAGGCTCCACCCTACGTCGCTTACTCTTGCTCCCATTGCATGCATCTCATGGCCATCTTCCTGCACCAAACGTTTACTTTCTTAGATGCACATGAATAGGAGATAACATCCGTTAGATATAGATTTGAATTAGTTTAGAGGTCTCTTTTGCTCTACGACTTCTCAGTAATTTGGAGAAAGCATCGGTCAATTCTACACATGGTGCGTACAATTGAAGAGTGATGAGGATACTGACCACAACGCCTTCCTCCATGGAGTGCTCGTTGTCGTGAGGACCGTGATACATTTGTTGGCTTTCCCTTATATCTAGGGGCTTCAGCAACTTCGAAAATTGCATCCCGTCAGCCAATGCTTTCCCCATCGACCCCCATTCTCTTGGATCTGGATCCACATCTTGGTCGTCCCTCTTCCTTCTTCGCTTCCTGGCTTTGTTTTCGTCGGGTTTCCTGAGCATGTCGCCACCAATGGCAGTCCCCCTCTCTAGATTTAGATATAACTCTTTCACCTTGTCTGCCACAATCCGTGGTAGCGGTGCTTGAGGGTTAGCTGCATGAAGAATCACGAAGAGTGGACGTCAGCTTTCACTTCAACTTAAAGCCAACTACCGAGTTTTGTAAGAAATCCAAGACTTACCTACGCAGCAGAACAGAAAAAAATGAAGGCACAAAGATTTCACTATGATCTGACGTTGTAAACACCTTTGAGCACAACTACCAGACATGCAAGTGATATAACAACAGGACCTCGAAAAATTGTACTTGTGGTCATGTACTGGCTGATGTACCATAAGACGAAATAGGTTCAACTACAAATATTAGGAAGCCAACATACTCTCTACATAATAAGCTGACGACGTCGATCTAATCCATATTTTAGAAAATAAACAAGTGATATCCCTGATGCTAACAAGTGCATGGACCTCAGCAACACTGTCCAGATTTAACAGAGTGACGAGTGAAGATTGGCTGGGAAAAGCTAGACTAGCCCGACTCCTTTCTCGAGAGGGCGCCTAGCTGTATGACAACCTTAGCTGTAGATATACCATGCTCATAGTAGGAGCTCGGTTACCAAAAGAATAGCCTTTCCTCCCCTTGTGACTTACTCAAGAAATAATCATATTAATATGATACTCAACAACATCAAAAGCTGGTATCTTTCCCATGGTGTAGTTCCAAAATCTTCACTGCTCTTCACAAAGCAGGGAATGATTCTTGGTGCACATATGCAACGAAAGATACTGCCAGAGTTTCATGACTTACATTGGTTGGTGTCATGAACAGCTCTCGCAAGGTCCTGCCAAGCTCTGCCTAAATCCGTCATGAGGCCTGATATTTGCACGACAAGATCGTAGGTCTTGCTGTTGGCTTCTTCAATGCTAGGAGCTGTGATCATACGCCGATCAACTGAAGCAGTGACACGTCCAAGTGGCTGGTACCCTGCCCTTTCCGTGAGCCATTTGCGAATCACACGACCGCTTGGAAGATTGATGTTGTCCTTCTCCTTATGAACAAACTTCCTGTGTGTAATCCAATGCTGTCGGTTGGACAGTGACTTATTCTTGTCTACACAAGGTGAAAGGAGGCAGAAGTAGCGCTCCTCGTTATCCACCACTCGCACGTCAAACTCTCTGTAAACCTCACTATTCAGGTCTGGCTCCACTGCCATGGAGACGATACTGTAGAGCGAAATATTGATAATCTTTTACTACAATACTAAACAGACTTCTTGGTCATGTATTGCAGTCTATCAGTACGTACGACCGAGCAATTATATTCTGCGCGACGATAGAATTGAGTGAGGATTACGCCGAATAAATGATAAGCTACGGAGGATCAACGATGGCGTCGCTATTTGTAACTGAAAATACAGATGGCTTACATGAATCGAGTAGTTACGAAACCTCCCCTACCGGAAATAAAGAAAACGAAACAATAATGACTGTCGAGCAAATCAAGCTAACGAGAGAAAAGGCTATGGAAGGAGAGAAGGTATAATCAAGAAATGCGAACAAAGAAGAGACACGTCACAAAGAAGTCGCTCCCGGCCGAGAGAAAAATCAAGGAGCACAGCAGATGGTGCAAAATCGCAAGAATTGCGCTTTTACGAACTACAAACCCTGATTCCCGTTCTATTAATCACGAAAGTCACTAAGAACCTGAAGAAGAAAGCGGGAGAAGACCTATTATCCTCCACAGCGAGGAAACAATCACGAATAACTGCCGAACGGAACAATGCGCCACGAAAAGTCCCATCCTCCTCAATTTTCTAAACCCCCGCGCCCTCCCCTAATCTTGGCAGAAGCCGAAAAATCTCTCATCTCCTACAATCCGCCCCAAGGAGTGTTGCACTATAATCCCCTGCCAAGAACAATAACTTCACCAACACACTAAACCGAATTTCCTCTTCTCTCTCTCGTTCTATCTTTCTCACTTTCTCCCGCTTCAATTCGATCACGAAACAATTCAATGGAAACTAATTCCTTCAATCGAATCTCACTCGTCTCCTCCAAGAAAATAAACAAAGCACACCATTTCACTCTGGCTCTCTTTAAGGTTAATCCACCCTGGAGGCGCGGTGATGCCTTCCTTCCCCTTCCTTCCTTCCCTCCTCCGCCCTCCCTCCCGTCGCTCCCTCTTCTTGCTCCTTGCCAATCGGACTCGCGTCCAGTAATATAAATGTCAATCCGTCGCCAATAAAATTGATTTTTTCTCTACCACCTCAGCATCTCCAATATTAGAAAAAACGTTGACAAAAAACCGAACGAACGCACAATATTCAAAAATACGAAAAAACGAAAGTTCCCGGGGCGTTTTTGGTCAGTTTGTGGCACGGAAAAAAGCTATGAGGAGCTTGCGGAATTGCGCAGCGAACAGGAATTGGCGTCTCAGGAGAGCAAACTCAATTGATCGATCGGACCAATCGGGAACTACAGAGCACAAGACCCTAGGCTCACTACGAGAGGGGCCAGTAGTATGCAACAGCAACTACCGTATATCGTCCCAGGCTTGCCCGGGTCGGGCCGGGTCGGGTACTGTAGTCGCTTTCAGACCGGTTCCGGGCTTCCCGGCCCGGTCCCCGCCCCTGGCAACTGCATGTATGCTGGAAAGAACTTCAGCCCTGCTAGGCCGTGTGAATCAAGAACCCATTCTTTTGAGTAAGAATAACTTTGGCTTTGGGACCCTCGTGAAGAAAGAGTTTGTTGAAGGTAGTTTTACTAGTTACGTTATATCGATGTAGGTAGCCTTAATTCAAGAAAAGAAAAGTCATGACTTATCATGATTGTCACTTGCGAGTTGGTAGCATTCATTTGAACGTTATCGGACAAATAAAGAATAGTCAATACTTCTTGCATGTGAAGAAACTCCTCTTGGTGGAGAAGGATGGATTGTTAGTGTAGATAATTTCTGCTGACAAAACTCAACGTAGGCATGGGTGTAGATACATTTCGTTGAGGTTCACCGCTCGGAAAAAAAAGAATCAACATTTACTCGAATTCTACACTTGCCATCAATAACAACTAAGCTTGAATTATTGAACAACAACTAAGTATAGAATTAGATTGGGTTTTCGTTCGCAATATGAAAAGTGGTATGATAACTCACTCGAAAATGCATTCAATGGATTAGACTTGTAAGTATGAGGTATGATATCATATTTACTAATGGACACTTCATTCATCCGGTCCCTTTGAAAGGGAATGGAGTTTCTAATAATAATAATAATAATATGATATCATATGAATTGACACTTTGCAATGCTAACCTTTATGAAGATAGTAACTACACATGAGTTATTGCATGTATGTAATACGCATACATTGATGTATACGTACATGTGTTTATATGTTGAAATTGTGTATGATATATTATATATGATAACTAGCCTGCTTTTTAAATGAGATTTACAAATTTTTGTTTCAATAATATCTTTATAATATATGTTTTTTATACAAATCAATATGAGAAAATAAATAATCATATGGTAATCATTGCTAATAACTAGCAATACTATTTTTATTTAATATATACATAAAAAATATGGATACAACAACAATCTACATGCCTTTCTCATTGTCACAATACAAATATTTTAATTTGAATATATTATACACCCAAGTTAAGATCAATCAAATTCAAGGTTTTACATGTCCATTAAAGGTGAGAAAAAGCAAATATGTATCTAACTCACCTCATTATAACTATTTACAATCCTTCTATTTATAATTACTAAAAAAAAAAAAAAAATCTTTTTGCCTGCAAAGCACTATTGTCCCTTCTTACTATAAGGTACACCTAAGGTTTTTTATTTTCCACATAACATCCTTCATGTTTTGAGAGCTTGAAACCTCAAAACTACAATTTACTATATCTATGCACTCCTATGGGTGTGAACCAACTAGTTCAACTTTATTTTAGACTTCCCATTGTAAAATCTGAACCTAAGCCTATTTGTAGTTAATGTTCCTAAAATTGATTGTTGGATGTTTATCATTTAGAAGGTCGTAGTATCCAAATGAAGATTGTTTACCCCAAAAATTTGGTCAAAAAATTTCCATGTAGATGACTAATTTAGGTACACTCATGCAAAAATCTAAAACTTTGTTACTTTTTTTTTACCATCATGCAAATTATTTTCTAAAACTAGGTGTAAAAACAATAGTGCATTAAAATATGCATCACTGTAACAAAATTTGGTTTGAAAAAATTGAACAATGAGTAGGTACTTGTATGAGTTTGTGATTTTTGAGCAAAAAATTATTATAAAAGTTTCAAAGTCTTGAACTTAAACATATTCTTAAAGGAATATAGAAAACTTCAATAAAAACTTTGAAGACTATTTTTGTATACTTAGGAGGTTGTCATTGTAAAATTGCTAAAATATTTGAATTGGTCACTTGGGAATTATAGTAGTGATTTGTCAAGGAACATATTTTTTTAAAGTGAAAGAAGAATTAAACGAGAACCGCAGTTTTTTAACTCCAAACTAATGAAATGCCCTACACAATTCTTCGGGAGGGGGAAAGGGTGACTCAATAGAAAATTTTGTATATCACGTGCGGCAAAGGGTTATTATTGTAAGGGGTATCTTGATGATCAGATGTTAAATGGTTCCTATCTTCACTTGATTTTCCAATTTATGGTATATTTGCCCCGTATAATTACTTAGAATTCTAAAGGGGTGGAAATTTATTGAACCCTTACTTTCTTATGAGAAAAAATTTGGGGGTAGGAAGGGCTATAATGATCAGCCACTACATGCAGTTTTTCATCCGTCGAAGCAAATCCATAGTTCAATAATTGACCCTAAAATTATTTTTCGGTTATATTTTTATTTTTTTAGGGTAACTTCGAGGAAAAAGCATAAATATGACACATTCTTTACCTATGTATCTTACTCATGATTGAGTGTACAATAATTTGTACACCCTATATTATCTCAATTTTCTTCTAATTTTTAGACACCATGTTTTAATACCTCCCTACATTATGTCGCACGTCGTTTGGTAAAAAAGTATAAGTAAGCCCCTTGGGGGAAGTTCAAAAATTTTACTTCACAAATTTTACTTCACAAATTTTATAACAGATAGATAGAAACTCCGGTCCCTTTCTAAGGGGCCGGCGTGAATGAAGTGTCCGTTCGTAATGCTAATATCCCGATGACCACCGGACAAGGGGAAATTGGAACAATACTACTTCCCCCTCTCGAGGGTGGACACTATAACTACGCTAGTTTCTAGCCTAGTTACTAGTGCCTTGAGGATACTTGACATAGTATCCCCCCAAAGGACTTTGAGGTACCCATACAACAAGGTCCAAGGACCCCCCACAATAGTTGGGTGGACTATAGTGGTGAGCACCACGCCGGCATGGGGAATGGAACCCACGACCTCCTCAATGGGGGCCATGAGCCCCAACCACCAAGCCAAGGCTTGTGGTGCCTTAATTTTATAACACCTTGTATAAGTCACTACATTCATTAAAAGTTTTCAATGTAGAAAAATATGGGATAAGCTGGTGCTCCAGTCAGGTGTGTCTTCTAGAACATAAGTTATTTTTCTTTACATATTACTTTTCTTTTTTTTTAGTATGAGAAGATTCATGCATGTTTTGTTTATTTTTTTTTGTTAAAAAGGTGTTTTTGAGATGACGACAAAAAACTTTCTAGCGGGTGACTTTTAGATTGCCAATGGTTTGTTTGTATTACTAACAATATTAATATTTACCCAACTATATTTGTTCACTCACCGGCAACCTATTTATTTGCCCAATCTAACTATATTGGTCACGCTAGCAACCATTTTATCTTCCTAATCAACTATTCATGTTGCTAACTTGGCGACTTTTTAATCTTCCTCTGACTAACTGTTCATATCATCTTCACTACCAACTTTTTAATCTTCCCCGACCAACTATTTATTTCCACCAATCCACCAACTGTTCCCGATCAACTGTTCATCTCCACCAACCCACCAACTGTTCCCGACCAATTGTTTATATCGTGCTTACTCTCCGACCAAACCAACTGTTCATGTCATGTTCTCTCGCAACTTTTTAATCTTTGCCCGACCTACGATTCATCATCCCGTTCAATTCAAAATCACTAAAATTATTTCTTATTTTTTTCCGTTGGTTGACTTCTAATGACGGTATTTTTCATTTATTCGACCAAATGTTTATGGTCATGATTATTGATGAACCTTTCATATTTATCCAACCAATTTTTCACACTCTCGGTCTTTTGTATCTTTCCCACCAACTCCATATCGTCACATTCATGATCACGCTCACTAGGGATGAGTTTTAAATTCCCCACCAAGTGTGTTCATCGACACATTTACTGTGAAAAATGACTTACAAGAAAGTTGTTTACCTTCATCACAACAACACCCTTAAACAAGAAAACCCATGGAAAATTATCTTTGCGCAATTAATGGCCTTGCAATGGTGAAAACTATCCAAAATTTACAAAAGGAACAAGTGTCCAAGACTAAGCCCCTAGCACAAATAAGAATGCCATTCCATTCTCACATCTTGGATGGAATTAAGATTCCTATCAAATAAACTAAATTCAAATTAGAATCCAACTCAACAAACAAAGTTGAAATCCAATGGTGAATGAAGCGGAAACAACTCCTCAAAAACCATGTAAATTTTCAATTTATTTGTTGTTGAACATCATTACAAATCTAACACTCAAATTACTTGGACCCAAAAAACCTTAACTACAAAGTTGTTGGATTTTCACCTTGAGATAGGCTTGCAGAGTGCAAACCCAAAAACAAGAGTTGCCTTACTTAAATGCATGTCATAAATTCATACATTCTTGAATGAGTTTACAATTATAACCACACGAATCATACTCGATTTGAGGGGCCCGAGCCAAGTGGTTTTATCCAAAACGAAGTTTGGATAAAGAAGTTATGGCTCGTCAAGGTTTCACCTGATTTCTTGAATCTTGTAAGTAGTCATTGAAGTTATTGAATGCATTATGGAAAGTATAACGTTGTCATGAACCTCAAAAAATCAAGATATTACAAAAGCATAAGAAGCATAAAGATTCCTCCAAATCATAGTGCTTACAACACATCTTTACGTTTCCACATGATGCTCACCTTCCGAATACTTGAATTTGGCTTAGCATGGGAGAACCAAGAGAGTCTTTCGAAAGTTGTTTTTGTAATACGATAACATACAAAACAAAATCTCCACAATTGGTACGATATGACCAAAGAGTAAAATATCGCTTAATTATGATAATTTAACCCCTAGATCTTCTTGTTGCAAAACGGTCTAAGTCACGAAATTTGACCTTACTTTAGATTAAGTTCAAAAAATCTCAATCTAAGAATCATTCAAAAGATTCAACCGTGAGATTTCAAAGTTCACTTGGCATTCTTCTCACATACCAAATTTGAACCGTTCATTCTTCTTCATTTGTGAGATTATAATGGTCAAAGTTGGCTGAGTTTAACTCCAGAACCCGTTTCTGGTTTTAAGGAAAGTTAGGGGTTAATAACCCTCCAGGAATGTATTTTTATGTCTACAAATTCATGTTTATGTTAATGTTTTTATTTATTTTTTTGTGTATATGTCCTTCATGTTCATTTATGTTTATGACTTTATGTTTATTGAAGATAGTATATTCTATTATAAACATGCATGCTCAAGTTCATAGCTACAGTTCTATGATTGATATGAAGCCAAATGCCCAGGTCACTGCACATCATCACCCTGGAATATTCTATTAATAACATTATTATTTTTTAATTTGCATTGATGAATAGTATAAGACAACATATGAATAAAAAATAATACATTATAGTTTAATAATGCTTCTATGCATGGATCATTTTAACTCCTTACGATTGAGCGAAAGCTTGTATATCGTTTGTTCATGAATATAGTGTTTTGTAAGCTACATGAACTTAAGTAAACTCTAAAGGCCTAGTTGACTATTTTATGGTTGATACCCACCTTCACGGTTTTCATATATACCCAAAAACATATTCATAATATAATGGTGAAAAAAAACTTGAGTTTGCTTTAATAAAATCTACATAAAACATTCATAGTTTAGATATTGGACATTCAAATTATTATTCAAGTTGCAGTGATTTCTTTTGTTGGACAAATGTTGGAATCTATAAAAGAATGACTTCATTCTTAAATATCACATAAGTCAATAAAGGCACCTATGCCATATTGGAGTTGGCGTGAATGAAATGCCCAGTCGACCGACCCTTGATATGTACAGATGATATAACACTACTGGTCTAGGACTACTATCCCCTATTCACGTGAATAGTGACCAGTAGCTGGTGACCAAGACCAAGTCCCACAACATAAAGAGTTTGTTGCAAGTAGTTTTACTAGCCATTCTAGATAGTGAGTGCTCCCGTTGACGGACGAGACTTTCTACGAAACGGACAAGTAACCATTATCCTCAAAATGTCGACAAGCAATAGAGCTCCAAGCTATAGCCATCGGTCGAGAAGGATTGCGACATGCCATTCTTTGAAACGCAATCTTTTTGTGATGGCATGCAAAAACCAACTAATCGGTCAACGAGTGAACATCATCAAAAACTGGTTTGCTGGTCCAGACGTTTGAGGAGGTAACATTCTTTTTGGCGGACTGTGCTTTTCTTGAATGAAAATTCATGCGCTCATGCCACCAACTCCCAAATAGCCATTATTTTTGAAACAGACTTGTATAGCCGAAAGAGAAAGAGACGTCTTTTGGCGTCAGGTGTTGAACCCACAATTTCGGGACCACTCTTGGAAAAAAAAAGAAAGGGCCCCAATTTTCCGAATTCCGCTCGCGATCATGGTGGCCGGGGGTGTGAAGAAAAATGTCGTCATCCATCGTGTGGAGGTGAACTACTTCCTCCTCGTGCAAGAAAATGGTTTGATGAGCTTGGTGGCCTACTATTTTTTATCTCTTTACTCTTGTGACTTTGAAATTTGCCACTCTCTTACCAGATGCTCATTATTAAGGAACTGTGAAAGTAAAATGTCCTCCTCCATGGGAGCCTTCATCGAATACCGGTAGCTCGTAAGATCAATTCTTTGTGTACCATGTGTCAACAAATGGATAGTTGAATTTAACCCTGAACTCTTCTTGAGACCAGAAAGTAGTTATTATATTTTTAAGTAGTTTAGATGAAGAGGTTAAAAGTTGAATTCTTGCCCTTTTTATTTGGGCGCTACTTACATTGCCAAGTGTACGTTGTAAAATTTGCAAAGTCAAATACCAATTTTTGAGTCGTTTAGGGCTATATTTGGGTTGCAAGCCAAAATGGGAAGCTTATGAAAGTAATTAATAATTTTTAATGTAATCCTAAATACTAGTAACTTATTTTTATTTTTTAATTATGTTCATTATCAAATGACCACTCAAATTCCAAAGTGACTCAAGTCAAGAAGCTTACCAATTTTATGAGGGCAGCCTCCAAAAATTTCAAAAACAATCTTCACAATGCTCAAATTAACAAACTTTGAATGTTATGATTCTCAACTGATAAACATCCAACAATCAATGTCTAAAATAGTAACTATCAAGTACAAAATCTTACGGTTGGAATCTCTAAAAAAAGAAAAAAATTGGTCCACACTCCCAAGTGTGCATAGAGGTAGAGAATTGCAGTTTTGAGGTTTTAAACTCCCAAAAAACACCAAGGAAATTTAGGGGTTGAAACAATCCAATGGTATGATTACCCAATTTTTTTGAGTCTTCAATTTACGATTCTCCAAATGTAAGTCATCAATCTCTTAATGTTGAGCACAAAAAATCTAAATTTTTATTGCACCTAAAGCACCAAACCTCAAACAAAGCTAAGTAACAAGACGCATATTCCTAACCTCCTAAAATATTATAAATACTATTGAAGGACTTCTTGCAAACCATTTCATGTTTTACAAAATTGACCACATATCCAAAAACTTGCTAGAATTTGGTTTGTTCATCTACTTGGAATGGCCCTTTGCAAATATGTACTCGAAAGAAATATTTGAAACCATGTTAACATTCAACAAGTACGCAAGGTCAGAGTATATAACTGAATCCATGGCCACTTTCTCTTAAAAAGGTTAGTACGGTACCCAATCAATTCAATTGACTACGCTTACATGGCAATTCTAACACATAAGCTCCACAGTTGCGTGCTTCATCAGTAACTAATGCTATACAGACTCTTCATAATACAAATTAGCAGCTGCTTTGAAGTATCACTAATTTATTTGGCAAATTTCTTTACCAAAGGTTTTATTTGTAGACCATGTGCGCAATGACGTCTCTATCAATGAGCATCATGGATGGTAGATATGGCTCTCCCGTGACGAGAAATTGGTAGATATGGCTCTCGGAATGTTCATGCTCCAGAGATGAGGATGTTGTTTTTTCGGTTTTGAGTTTTATCGGGCACGCGGTTGTTTGAATATATTTGTGAGCTGGGGCGTAGCTTCAGTGGCGTGCGCACTTGGAGTTGTATGTACCCCATGACTGTCATGTAAAGGGCAGCCCTAATTGGAGATGTATTTGTCACACAACCACGGTATGCTGCTTGCATGCATTTACAAAGTGTGCGGGGTTTTCTTTTCTTCTTTAGCAAGATCATCGTGAGTTTTAAATTAATGCGGTTGGTGTCTTACCATTTTATTGGGACATCCAAAGTCTTCTCTTCCAACGGCCTCCAATAGAAAGAAGGTAAGAAAGAAGAAGAAAATAATTTTTTTTTCATTTAATCCCTAAAGTAGTGTGAAATCCAAAACGGGACGTTTTTGACTTTAGTTAGGCTCTATGTTACTAAGTATTGATCCTAATAAGTTGGAACTTTATGAGGATTGTAGAGTTTTCTCATGTCTTTCTATCAAGACCAATTGTGTTTCCAAATTCCTCATACTTTAGGAGATATTTACTCTTGAAGTTTCAAAACAATATTGGGCCATGCTGAAATCTGCCCAAAACTTCTGTATATCCTCATAAATTCTCAAAATTTGCCAAAATTTGATTAAAATGCGGAAACTTTGGAATTTCACCAGAAATTGAGATTTTACTCTTTTTCAAGTTTTGTTTTATTTAGCATGTAGATGATGAATCAAGGTGTGATCTCAGAGTTTGGATTTCTAATCCAATAATTCTTCATACCTTTTTTAATGTCAAAGACCAGCCTTTGTATTTGCATCACAACATACCTCCATGTGAGAATTCAAGCTTTTTCCTAAGTTTTAAAGGTCTTAGGAGAGTAAATATTATGTAGACATGTACCTAACTCACTTACGAACAAACCTTTGAAGAGACTCATGTCAAAAAAGTATAAAATAAAATAGGCTCTCAAAACACCTCAATCCCTAATGTAACAGGGGGAAATAAAACTTCATTGTCAACTTTGAGCATTATGATCTCACAAATGGTGAGGAATATGAGCCTAAGATGTGATATGCATGTGCACATACAAGTTAGCTCTAAGATTGCATAGTAACATACATCAAAAAAATTAAAAGATTTAAATTCTCCATCTTGCATCAAAAGAGGGCACATTGGAGAGGTTTTGGCAATTTTGAGGCCACTCTCCTTCCGGGGTTAAGTTTCTAAACACTCTTCTTGTAAGTAGTAGTCATAGTGCATAAAACGAAGTGCCAACATAGTGTTTTATTTCAATTTCCTAATTTTTCTTTCTTTTCCAAATTCAATACTACCGCAACATAGTACTCATGCTCTTTCGCTGCCAATTGGGCATCTCCGATTTGTTGCCAACGTGGTTTACTTTCAAAAAACATAGACTAGATTTGTACTAGCTTCACATAAAGAGTTTCTAAACAAGTTCTCATATAATGATTGCTTTATTTTGTATGTGAGTCACGTATGGTAGGCGCAGAGCCGGTCGTGAAAAAAGAGTTCGTATCAAGAGTACCTCTACGCAAGAATCAGTAAAATTCAAAGTTGTTACACAAACGAAAGTCGCCCTGGTTTGCGCTGCCAAGAAAAACCATCGACACAAAGCCGTGTACGTACAACGACACGTAGTCAAATGTTAAAAGCCGGTGATAACTTCAAGTTGGCCGGGGGGAGAATTGCTTGTGCCCATCGCTTTCAAAGGATCTTGGGGGTGATTTTATTCGTTCCTTTGCATTTGCACCGCGCATTTGTAGTTGTTGTCATTCAAGTTGTCAACGCGCAAAACAAGTCGTTATTGAAACTCCCCTCCTTGCCCCCCCCCCCCCCTCCTCCTTTTGCTACTTCATGGCATGATTTTGATGTGGGGTGTTTTCTGATAGTAAATACTACGAGCTTGCATGATCGATCATGCCGCGTGAGAGTACAATAACTACAACGATGAGGTTTTTTTCTTCCTGGTTTTGCTCCGCGAGAAGGGGCCGGCATCTTTTCAATGCCCATCATAAAGGCCGTCGCGAGATGCATGGATGGTTCATCAGACAATGTGACATGTAGTGAACCACCATAAATTGCAGCATAGATTTATCCCAAAATTGATCCAAGGAGTTATGTAGCAAATGAGTTGAATGGATGTTTCACAAATTGGAAACCAGCATTGATTGTATAAGAAGAAAAAATTATTACAGTGCTAAGGAAAACCACCTACAAATAAGGTATTATGGTAAGGTGTCCTATAATGGCGCAATTTTCAGCACAGAAAATCTACTGGAATGTTGCCAGTGCAAGCAATTTTTGTGCATGGGGAAGATTAGTAGAAAACTAGAGCAAGTGGAATCATCATTTTCCGACTCTTCTATAGTAAGTAATGAATTTTTAAAGATGGAAATATAGGTGTTCTTAAAATGGTGCCCTAAAGTGACGCCCTATAATCTTTGCAGTGTGTACATGGTACTATTGTATGGAGAAGCTATTATGTACGTGACAGTGAAGATTACTAGGGCTCCATTTTCGGCACTGCGCCATTTTTGGCTGCTCTACCATACGTGAGCAAATTTCATACTGCAGAGAGATGGAGGGGAAGTTTTTAGGAGAATGTGCAATGGTTGTGTGAGACTTGCAATGATGGATCATGTTTTTTTTGTAATTCTCTTTGGATTTTTTATATTTTATTTTTTATTTTTTATATATTTTTTAGATTTTTTTAAAAATCTATTGTTCATCCTTAACCCCTAAACGTCCTTAGTGTCGAAAAACGACATTTTGGATGAAGGGCAGAAACTTTGAAGAGCCATAACTTCTTCATCCGGACTCCGTTCTTGACAAAATCACTTGGGTTGGGTCCCAAATTAAGTCTAGTTTGTGTGGTACAAATTGCAGAACCATACAATGAAGTATGAATTAATGGCATGCATTTTAGTGACAGCAGGTTTTGGTTTTGAATTTCAAACATTGGGCATGTTTCACCATTGCAAGCCAATTATGCAAAACCAAAAATAGATTTTCATGAATTTGTTTTACATAAGTATGATCTTTAAATGTATTCAAACAACTTTCTAGTTGCAATTTTTTCGATCCAAATAACTTTGCTAGTGGATTTGCAATGATGTTTCTACAATGAAAAAAGTGAAAAAACGGATGATTTTTGAGGAGCTAGATCTCCTTCATCCACCGTTAGATTTCGACTTTATTCTTTGGGATAGATTTCAATCATAATCTATTTTAAGTGGTAGAAACCTTAACCTAATTGAAGATGTATTAAAGATAGGGCATGGATTTGAGTGCAAAGGGTCTAGTTTTGGACTATTTTTCCTTTGTAAATTTTGAGGCAGTTTTCACCATTGGAAGGCTACTATTTGAGCCAAGATATTTTTTTGATGAATTTTTTTTGGTACAAAAGTGTTTTTGAGATGAAGATGAACAACTTTCTAGTTGCTGATTTTTTGATTGCAAATTTCATGTTGGTAGTATTTTCACTTCAAAGTGGAAATGATGGTATTCTGTAGCCTTGTTTTGCGCACTAATACGTTACGATCTCCCAATCTATGAGGTCCCATGAGTCAAGTTTTGGCCCACATGATCTACTACAAGTCTATTACAAGTTTGTACGGTTAAGATTTGAATAGCTTATCTTCATTTTCATCTATATCACTTTTTTTGAAAATGAGTTTTTGGCTAAAAATACCCCAAGGACGTTTAGGGGTTAATCTAACTAGGGGTACGAATTAGGATTGGAAGCTAGAATCTTCCTCTTGGTTATAGCCCCTATTAGATGGTTCCATGATGGTGAGCGGATTTTGGCACTCTCACCACCTAACAAGTAGTGTACTTGCGTAGCCATCTTGGCACTATAGTGCCAAATAATTAATAAATATTGTGTTTTGAGATTCAATAAATCTACTTTCCTTGCCATTCCAGTTTTTTTAGTACAAAATATGTCTTTAAAAACTCAAGTTTTTTGGCACCTAAAATTGGACTTATTTTTTGCCGCAATGACCAATGTACGTACGGTATCAACGTTATGTGTGTTTATGGGATTCAATATAGAAACACTCAAAAATACAGATGAAGGACACTTGCATACAAAAAGTGGGTGTACATCTCTCTTCAACCCCTAAATATGCTTGCACACTGATATGGTCTTTTGCCATTTTGGGGAGCCTAGGTTTTTAGTTTAAAATTTATATTTTTGACTAAGAGCCTTGCTGAGTTGTTCCCTATATTACAAGGTATTTGTGAACAAATTGGAAAGTCAAATTCCAATTTTAGATTTTTTTGACTCAAAATTTAGTTTTCACACCCAAGACGGGCAGATTTTTTTTATTTTTTTATTTGTGACATTTTTAAATATTTTATTATAGAAATATGTTAATAACCAAATTACAATTTGAGTTCTAAAGGGTCCTAAGTCAAAAAATCTACCAATTCTACAAGGGCAGCCTCCCAACTTTTTGAGAGCAAGCTTCAGAGTTTTTAGAAATTTCAGTAAAAACTTTTGCACAAACTTTGGGTGCTATGAACTTGCAATTCATAGCACGGTAAATTTTTGGACAAGTGACCAAAAATAGGCTTAGTTATTAGATCTCACAATAGGAAATCTAAAAATTGTTCAAAATCAGGTTCACACTCTCTAGAGCCCATAGAGGTAGAATGTCGTAGTTTTGAGGTTTCAAGCTTCAAAAATACACAAAGAAATTTAGCGGTTAAAATAAATGACTAGAAGCATCAAGTGTTGTGTCCTACCAATTTGTTGCTGAGCAAATAGTCCCTGAAACTTTTCAAAGAAGAAGTAAGTTCTCATTATTAACCAAGTCTGAAACTCTATTAAGATGAAACTCATCCTACATTCTCAACCCTTAACTGAGCCGAATGTCGAAAATTGACATTTTGGATGAGTACAACAACTTTGAACAGCCATAATTTCCTCATTGGAGTCTGTTTTGGATGAAATCACTTGGATTGCGTCCCAAATCAAGTCTAGTGTGTGGTAAAAATTGCAAACCCATACAATGGCATGCATTTCAGCAAAGGCGGCTCTTGCTTCTGAGTTTTCAAACATGGAGCATGTTCTGCCATCGGGAGGCAAGGATAGGAAATCAAAAAGACGTTCTCATAACCACGATCCTAAGAGGAAGGCTAATAACTTTCTTGTAGAAAGATTCTGTTTTGAATAGTTTAGCTAATGGATTTGCAAAAATGTTTTTATCTTGAAAGAATGGCTGACTTTTGAGGAGCTACATCCCTTTCATTTATCGTTGGATTTTGACTTTATTTTTTGGGGTGGATTCCAATTAGAGTTTAGTTTTAGTGGTAAAAACCTTAACAAAATCGAAGAAGTATTGAAGATAAGGTAAAAATTTAAGTGCAAAGGGTTGAGTTTTGGAATATTTTTTCGTTGTAGAAATTTTGGGAGTTTTCATCATTGCAAGGTCAATATTTGTGCAAAGAAATTTTTCTCATGGATTTTTTTGGTTCAAGGGTGTCATTGAGATAAAGTTTAACATCTTTTTAGTTTGTGACTTTTTGATTGCAGTAAGTATATTGGTAGCATTTTCACTTCAAAGTGTTGAGATTTTGTTGGGATTTTGTGATGTTTTTTGGGTACAAAGACATTAAATTCTTGCAATTTCTGAGGCCTCATGAATCAAAATCTAATCCACATGATGTAAATAATGACTACTACAAGATTGTACAGTTGAGATCAGGATAAGCTACCTTGGTTCTCATTTATGACACTTTTTTTGAGAATGTGTTTTTTTTTTACCAATGAGTCAAACTATTTAGAGGTTAGGGTTTCAACATCATGGTTTGCAAATTTTTGTCAGAAATAGCTTGTTTTAATATAAGGTAATTTTTTAATTTGTAATGTATTGTAGCATCTAGTACCTAGCTTGTACATCTACATCCAAACCAAGTTCTGAAAACTCACTTCACACTAATTTCGAGTTCCTAAATTCTAACATCTAACTCTCTTTAGAACCCAAAATGAGTTTTTGAGATTTTAGGCAGCTTAGCTAAAGGATTTAGTCTTAGTATTTCTTGCTATGATTTAGTCTTAGTATAATATTTGAACCAATTCTTCTTTTGCTCTGCATATCAAGATAGTTTTGAAAACTTATAAGGTGCGTACGTGAACAATTGCACATCATTTGTGAAATCACAAAGGAATCAGGTCAATTGCCACAAATCCTTATTGTCAGTGAAGCCCGTGAGGAAGGAGTTTGAGAGCATAGAGGACGACTTCGGTGTCTCCAACCATGTGTAGTGAATGAAGTGAAGCAGGCTTCGGAATGAAACGATCGTAAGATAAGAGCTTACTATACCTCTAGATAGTACTCCGAAGATAGGATCTCTTGAGGTCTTCATGTGCTTCCAATTTGAATCCGGGGCAGTGTAGTTGAATCATCCGCTTGTGAAAAGCGCAGCCATCACTTCTTCGAGCCTGCAATCTCCATGAGGTCCTTCGAATTCTATTGCATCTGTTAAGGTAGACGCACCTGATGTGGTTTGTAACCCAAGACTTTTTCAGATTATGGACTGGCGCCGTAAATGAGTATTTTACGAATGTTCTCCAATGAGACTTTGACGGTTGTTAACTTATGCATACAGTATTCAAACATCTCTTGTAATTCTTGTACTCTTGTACATTGTGTCTGTACGGCATCGAAGCTCATTTGGGGTGTGACCTGCATAGAATACATAAAAACCACATCTGATTCATCTGAAAGCATTGAATCGATCGAAGGCCTGTGTTGACGTCTTTGAGAACAGATTGTTTCATATGCGAGTGGAGCATGTGGTCTTGCTTTACATTATATAACACAAAACTGAAGCACCCTGGTTTGCTCCAGGGTGCTGAAGAGATCGAGTTGTTGTCTGCTATCGCAGATAGGTTGCTGTGCTCGATAACAATGATGTACCTTGCTGCAGTTTATAGCGTCCGTTTGCATGGTGACTGGATTTCAATGGCCATTTCTTATCGCATTGTGAGCTGATATCACTTATTTGTCAATCTATATTAAAGAATTGTGATCTGTGGCTCATGCAATTCAGTCTATTCAATGTTTCTGTGGGTCACGTAGTAGATGAAAAGACTACGTAATTCGTGTATATCACAATTATGCACTATTCCGTTTTGTTCCCTTGCATCAGACAGTGGCTCATTCCTGTGAATGGAATCAGTTGGATTGTATGGTCGGAGCATGCAGCATAAATCTAGAATTTTCACTCCAAAGAAAGAGAATGTTTGAGAAATAATAACACTTGAGAAACATGTGTCTTTGACACTCAGAAATCTTTATTGATTGAAAAACTCCATTCTCCCATGTTTGTGTGCTATATAGCTTGTCTTCAGACTGATATTGGTTGTTCAAGCAGAATTTGATCAAAGCAGTGCAGTGGCTGTACGAGTAGCTGAAGTCTCTGAGTTTCCAATTACTTAGCTCTCAGTCCACGAACTTGTTTGCACTTGTGATACAAAGCTTCAAATGTCCAACTAATATACCTCGCCAGTATTGCAAACAAGCATTTGAGCAGAGAAAGAAATCCAGGACAAAGACACAAATTTTTCATGAGTACCCTACGTGAACGTCAAGTTTGTAATAACTACCGTAATAAAACATGGGGCTTGTCAAATACATGTAGAAGTATTTCTAATTGTGTCTGAAATTTTAGGGTAGAATAGGGTTGAAGGCTTCAAAATCTCCATGCCTAGCCTCTGGATTCTGCAGCCAACCAGCTTTAGGTAGCTCTGCCTAATTCCGTCATGAGGCCTGAAATATGCAGGACAAGATCGTAGGTCTTGTTGTTGCCTTCTTCAATGCTAGGAGCTGTGATCATACGCCGATCAACTGAAGCAGTGACACGTTCAAGTGGCTGGTACCCTGCCCTTTCCGTGAGCCATTTGCGAATCACACGATCGCTTGGAAGATTGATGTTGTCCTTCTCCTTATGAACAAACTTCCTGTGTGTAATCCAATGCTGTCGGTTGGACAGTGACTTATTCTTGTCTACACAAGGTGAAAGGAGGCAGAAGTAGCGCTCCTCGTTGTCCACTACTCGCACGTCAAACTCTCTGTAAACCTCACTATTCAGGTCTGGCTCCACTGCCATGGAGACGATACTGCGAACCCTGATTCCTGAGGAGCTTGCGGAATTGCGCAGCGAACAGGAATTGGCGCCTCAAGAGAGCAAACTCAATTGATCGATCGGACCAATCGGGAACTACAGAGCACACTCACTACGAGAGGGGGCCAGTAGTATGTGTTACAAAAAGAGCAAGAAGCAAAAAATAAAATAAAAATGTAAACCAAATTGCAAGAAAGAAGTGAGAGAGAGCATCGCTCTCTTATCATTTATACACGTAGGTAGAAGAGGTCGTTAGCTCCACTAGGAGCTGACTCTTTAATTACATGCAACAACCTACTACATGCAACTACTGCATTTAGTAACTACCACTTTATATATGTGGATAAGTTCATACCATTGCATGCAGTAACCACTACACTAAATTTGATAATTAGTGTTAGATTATTATAAGATTTGAAAATGCTATAAGTTTTTACTTTTGTTTAAAAAAGTTTACCAAGAGCATTGATTCTGATACTATATAAGGACCCCCATCTTGGCCAATATAGTGGGTAAAATTATTGAACAACAGTAAAAACTTATAACATGTTTATGTAAATTAGTGTATCTAACACTAATTATCAAATTTAGTGTACTTTGCTATTTGTCCGTTACCCAAGAGTTAACCCCTAAAGGCCCACGGCCGCCGATTCGGCTTTTACGGTCAAGGCCAAAAAAAATTTACAGTCAACTTCAAATGTTATGATCTCACATCCAGTGATGATCCAACGGTTGAAAATTTTCACACTACTACCTATGGTAGTCTACTTCAAGATCCTACGGTTGAAGTTATCAAAAATTTCCAAAAATATTGGACGTACCCGCATTAGTACATAGTGGTCAGTGTTGGGATTTCAAGCTCCCAAAACATCATGGGCCTTTAGGGGTTAACTTCAAGATCGTTCATCCTAACACTTCTCCTCGATCAAGGGTGCACTCCACATGAACTCTAGTCACAAGCCATGGATCAAGAAGTTCCTAGGTTGATGTTTCAACACTCTTCGACCAATCAATGCCTCAATACAAACTCTACTTAAAGTAAAACCCAATGGGAAACCAAGTTGGAGAAAAGAGTGCGCCCTTGGAGAAGGTCTTGAGGAGATCTTGGGGAGAACGCATTCCGGCCTTATGTATCAACTCGCGGCATTTGTATGCTGCTACGCTAGTGGCAAACTAGCGAAAGAGATGTCGGGTTGCGTATGAGTTGCAAGATATAGCAAGACGCCGACCGCTGCGAGGTACTTTGGCTTGTGTACTTTTTCTTCCTCCTCCTCGCACAGGCGATATGGGCTAGCACCCGTCTTGCTCCTCTCGATCATCGGTGCAGATATAGAGTTGACTTCGTTCATGTTGAAATTCTTCACAAGTTTTTTCACGTGGGACTCTTGGTGGAGCAAAATGCTCCCGTCCGGGAGGTGGCTTATCTGCAGATCTGGATAGAAGGTTGTCTTCACAAGCAATTTGATTTCAAATTGATGTTTGAGCATGTTTTCTACGTTGCTACATACTTGGGTTGTCCCAACTAGATTGATGTTGTCAACGTAGACGGCGAGAATCACATATTCAGATGCATTCCTTAAGACAAATATACAATGGAGGGTTGGGTTACATGAGAAACCTGAATTACTGAAGAAGTCGCGAAGGGGATGGTACCACGAGCGCCGAGCTTGTTTCGAGCGTCCGTGCTACAATTGAGCTTTTGGCTGCGTTGTGAAATGGCATAAGAGGGTCTCGCAATAAATGCTGAGTTTATAGGGCCCTGAATTATTTGCTTGTACCCTAGAGAGAAGTTTAGTGCCATTATATAGTGCCATCTCCTCCACTTTATCAACTTTCAGTCGTGTAGAAACGTGAATTTCTTGCGAGCGCAAATCGTGGTAGCTGATCAGGCTACGAGAAGCGTTCGGCGCATACGTCGCATTCTCACACACGAGGGTGAATCTCTTGAGCAATACTATAATTTTCCTGGCCCTCCCGGAACTTGAAGTTCGAGCTTTCGGCAATGGTGATTATCTCACAGTCTTGTTAGGGTCCATTTATATATGACGACTCAAAGAACTCATACCTTCTAAGTATAGTTTCAGTGAATCCGCTATTTGGTAAAGCATTGTCTTCTGAAAGGATAAGGCCTTGGGTGTAGACCATGAAGTTCCGAGATCTATTTCATTCAAGGAGGGTGCATCGAGGGTGTGCACTTCTTTCTTCTGTTCCTTTAGTTTCTAAAGTGCTTGAAAGATTTCTATTCAGTAACCAGAGGTGCGGCAGTCACAAGAGTGGTGCCCAAATTCGGCCGCATTTGTGACACACAACTTGAGACCGATCGTACCTATAAGGTTGAGTGAACTCACCTGAAGGTGTGCGATGACGATCGTATGGCTTGCGGCAGTCGTGGTAATATTGATTATGGTCGCGGCGATCGTCACGTTGTCATCTTGGCGAACATCTCATTGGTCATGGTAATGACTGTCTCAGCGTCCATAATTGTAACCATAGTCATTGCGATCGTAAGAGTATCTGGAGTGGCGACCACGACCTTATTCTCTGCCACCACGAGAAACACGCCGACCAGCTTTGGTGTTGTGTACTTCCGCGCCGGGTTTGGAAGCGGTTGGCGTTGGTGGTGGAGCAGTTGTGGAGGTTTTTATGGATGTTGTCGGAGGCAGCATGGTCGTGTGGATCTCGCGCGCCGGCCGAGTTTATGCGTTTTTGAGAAGCAGGATTTGTTGTTTCTCTGCCATCAGCAAATTGGATATAAGTTCATAGTGAGTAGTAAATCGCATGTTGCGATACTGTTAGGGAAGAATAGCGATGGCAGGTGGAAATGTAGACAAAGTCTTGTTGATGAGTTCAGTGCCGGTGATGCGTTTGCCACAAAGCCGGATTCATGCAGATATATGGTGAAGGTCTTCACCACATATCTGCATGAATCACCATATATATGCAAATATATGGTGAAGGTTCACCCCTTCGCTCCGGGATTAAGGCAACAACGATTCTTGTTGATGTTTAAAGCGTGCTTGGATTTGAGACCACAGACTCGCTGCATCCAAATTTGCATGTACTGCTGACGTAGTGAGGTTTCTATGTGACGGCGTAAGATCATCAGAGCTTGTTGGCAAGGGGAGTTTGGCGTTGCGTCTGCCATGGCTTGGTCTATCGTGAAAGTCTCAAAAGGATAAGACTAAAACTCAGGGACTGATTGCCAAGCAACTGCGGCTCTTTTATCTACATGTCGACCGAGAGACACCTTCAAGACCCCCAACATTGGAGGAGATTTTCTCACTCTTTATAATTTGGAATTGGACATGCTTACTATTGCTGGAGAGATTCACTCACAAGCTACTTATTATAAAAATCTTAATTAATTTGAAAAAAAATTGAACGATTGATGGGGGAAAGACCGAGAGGCCTTTCACGGACATTGACAAAACACACTTGTATTTAATGCAACTACCAACAGAATAAAAAAGAAGACTAAGATGGCCTACCTTTTTCTAGTTACTAAGACCTCAATTTCGTTAAGATGGCGTTATTCCGCTAAAATGGCGCTTTTTGAGGTGCTTAAAATGAAAAAAATGATGTTGGTTTTTGTCGATTTATGTCAAGTTTTGACTTTTGACATGATAAGGTAAATATTTCTGAACGGCCGTTCAAAAATAACAATGTTCCTGAACGGCCGTTCAGAAATATTGCCCTTTTACTGTGTCCAAAGGTCAAAAACCATAAAAAAATTGTGATATTATGGAAATTTTGGTGATATTACAGAAATTTTGGTGATTATGGAGTACATGTGTGATATTAATAAACATGCCATTTTGTAGGCATAAATGGAGTAGACACATGGAATAGTGCCATTTTAACGGAATGGAGGATCCAAACATTATCAAAGAAAGAGAAGGAGAAACAAGATGAATCAATAAACATAGAAGAGGGATTGATTGATGATAGCTTGAAAACAAGCTCATGAAGGAGCCGCCAATGAGGTGGCTTACCCTAACCCTAAGACCCAAAAGCTATAATCTAAGGTCTTCATGGATGAATGACGCTGCAACCTCCATGGCGCTCCATCTTCGAAAACTAACGAATGTAACTCACAAGTATCATCACAAAGTCAAATGGATAAGACCAAAACAATCAAATTAGAAACACAAACACAAACATTCAGAGTTAATTGTGCAAGGCCAATGGTAAAATATCCAACATTAAATCAAGCAACCAACCCTATTCCTAATTCTTGGATTCACAAGGAGGAATTTTTCCTCCTGTAGCCCTCCCTCATCAACCTTTGAATCCACTAGGGGTTTTTTCCTCCTCTAGTCCTTTCACACTAAATTTAACCTAAAGCTTCAATCAATGTCACACATCCTATCCAATGTCTTACAACAACCATCCTCAAACCTGCAATTTATATTCAAAACTTAATTTCACCAATTTACTTTAAGATAACATTGCTTGTTAACAATTCATTCATAAAAGTGACAAATAAACGATAACAAAACAAGAGAGCAATATCGTGCTCTCACAAAAAAATAGTTAGCTCCACTAGGAATTAATACTTTCATTACTTGCGACAACCGCAGTCAACCACTTGCATGCGGTAATTACCACTTTACTATCTAGATAAGTTCATATCATTGCATGTGGTAACTACTACTTTGCTATTTGTCTGTTACCCGGAAGTTAACCTGAAAATCGTTTATCTCAATAGTATGCAACAACAACTACCATATATCACCATAAGCTTGAGCGAGTCGGGTTGTGTCGAGTACTTAAGTCGCTTTCAGACCGGTTCCGGTCTTCCCGGCCCGATCCCCGCCCCTCGCAGCTGTATGCATGCTAGAAAGAACAAAGAACTTAAGCCTTGCTAGGCTGTGTGAATCAATAACCCATTCTTTTGAGTAAGAATAACTTTGGCTTTGGGACCCTCGTGAAGAAAGAGTTTGGTGAAGGCAGTTTCCCTACTTACATTATATCGATGTAAGTAGCTTTAATTCAACAAAAAAAAAGTCATGACTTATCATGATTGTCACTTGCTAGTTGCTATCATTCATTTGAATGTTAGCAGACAAATAAAGGATAGTCAATACTTCTTCCACGTAAACTCCTTTTGGTGGAAGGGTGGATTGTAAGTGTAATTAATTTCTCCTTAGAAAAACTCAATGTTAGTATGGGTGTAAATACAATTAGTTGAAGTTCACCACACAGAAAAAAGAAGATTCAACATTTACTCAAATTTCACACTTGCCATCGATAGCAACTAAGCTTGAATTATTGAACAACAACTAAGTATAGAATTAGATTGGGTTTTGTTTGCAAAAATGAAAAGTGGATAACCCACTCTGTAATGCATTCAATGGATTAGACTCGTAAATATGTGGTATGATATCATATGAATTGACACTTTGCAATGCTAACCTTTATGAAGATAGTAACCACACATGAGTTATTGCATGTTTGTAATACGTATACATTGATGTTTACATACATGTGTTTATATGTTGAAATTGTGTATGATATATTATATTTGATAAATAGGTTGCTTTCTAATTGAGAATCTCAATTTTTTGGTCGGATAATATATTTTTATCATTAGAATGAATATGAAAGAATAAATAATCATATGATATTATTGCTAATGAGTAGCAATACTATTATTATTAAATATATACAAAAACAATATGGATAAAACAACAATCTATATGCCTTTCTTATTGTCACAATACAAATATTTTGATTTGAATACATTATACACCCAAGAAAAGATAAATCAAATTCAAGGTTTTACATGTCCAATGAAGGTGAGAATGTGCAAATATGTATTTAACTCACATTATAATAAGTATTTACAATCCTCCTACTTATAATTATTGAAAAAGATAGGGTCTTTTTGCCCGCAAAGCACTATTGACCCTTTTTACTATAACGTAAACCTAAGGCTTTTTATTTCCCGACATCAACACTTGATGTCCCATGGACGTCCAGACAGACAGAGTTTGCAATAACGTGCAAACATGATTTACAATAACGTGTTAACATGATTCGCAACAACGTGTAAACATGATTCGCAACAACGTGTAAACATTATTCACAACAACGTGTAAACATGTAAACATTATTCGCAACAACGTGTAAACATTATTCACAATAACGTGTAAACATGATTCGCAATAACGTGTGAACATGATTCTATCATTGTAGGTCTCCCACAACCTTTGCACATTCTCCTAAAAACATCCCCTCCATCTCTCCGCAATATGATATTTACTCACATAATACCTTATTTGCAGGTGGTTTTCCTCAGCACTGTAATAATTTTTCTTTTTATACAAACAATGCTAGTTTTCAATTTCAAAACCCATTCGCTACATAACTCCTTGATTTAATTTCAGGATTAATGTATGCTGCAATTTATGGTGGTTCACTACATGTCACATTGTCTGATGAACCATCCATGCATCTCGCGACGGCCTTTATGATGGGCATTGGAAAGATGCCCGCCCCTTCTCGCGGAGCAAAACCAGGAAGAAAAGAAAAAAACCTCATCGTTGTAGTTATTGTACTCTCACGCGGCATGATCGATCATGCAAGCTCGAAGTATTTACTAACACCCCACATCAAAATCATGCCATGAAGTAGCAAAAGGAGGAGGGGGGCAATGAGAGGGAAGTTTCAATAACGACGTGTTTTGCTGAGGCACGTTGACAACTTGATTGATAACAACTACAAATGCGCGATGCAAATGCAAAGGAAAGAATAAAATCACTCCCAAGATCCTTTGAAAGCGATGGCACCAGAAATTTTTCTTGTCGAACTTGAAGTTATCACCCGCTTTTAAAATTTGATTACGTGTCGTTGTACGTACATGGCTTTTTGCCGATGGTTTTTCTTGGTAGCGCAACCGAGGCGACTCTCGTTTGTGTGACAACATTTAATTTACTGATTCTTGCGTACGGGATTTGTCGAGGTACTCTTGATACATACTCTTTATTCACGACCGGCTTTAAAGCGCCTACCATACGTGACTCACATACAAAATAAAGCAATCATTATATTAGAAATTGTTATAGAAACTCTGTAAAGCTAGTACGAATCTATTAAAAGTAAACCACATCGCCAACAAATCCGAGATGCCCAGTGTGCGGAGACTAATACTTTTATACGATTTGGGGCCGTAGGCAGAAAAACTCTCTAATACGGTAGAAAATCCTCATCTTGTAAGAAAGCGTGACAATTGCAAAGTTTAATATAGTTTGATTGATTAGGAGAAATTATATTCAATTAGTAGTTCAAAATTAGGCGGAACAACAATTTTCTTGATTCCAATTGGCAGAAAAAAGAGCATGAGCAATATGTTGCGGTAGTATAGAATTTTAGAAAAGAACAAAAACCTAGGATATTGAAATAGAACACTATGTTGGCGCTTTGTTTTGTGCACTATGACTACCGCCCACTAGGAAAGTGTTCGAAACTTAACCCCTAAAGAGGAGTGGCCTCAAAAATTGTCAAAACCCCTCAAATCTACTCTCTTTCGATTCAAGATGGAGAATTTCAATCTTTGGTTTTTTGTTAATATATGTAACTCTGCGATCTAATAGCTAACTTGTATGTGCACATGCATACCAAATCCAAGGCTTAAATTCCTCACCGTTTGTGAGATCATAGCCCTCAAAGTTGAGAATAGAGTTCATATATTTATTTATTTATTTTCTTTATTTTCAATTTTAACATGAGTCTCTTCAAATTCTTATTTGTAAGTGAGTTAGGTACATGTCTACATCATATTTACTCTCCTAGGACCTAAAAAACCTAGTGAAAAGCTTGATTTTTCACATGGAGGTATGCTAAAATTCAAATACAAAGGCTTGTCTTTGACATTTAAAAAGGTATGTGAAGAATTACAAGATTGAAAATCCAAACTATGACATTGTGCCGCCATTCATCATCTACATGCTAAAAAGGACAAAACTTTAAAGAGAGTAAAATCTCAACTTTGGTGAAATTTCAAAGTTTTTGCAATTTATTGAATAGTGGGCAGATTTTGAGAATATATGAGGATATTCCGAATTTTTGGGCATACTTCAGCATGCTCCATTAGTGTTTTAAAAAATTCAACTCCTAAATTATGAGGAATTGTGAAGCATGATTGGTCTTGTTGGAAAGATATGAGAAAACTCTACAATCCTCATGAAGTTCCAACTATATACAATTCCTATTTAGTAACTACGAGCCCTAACCAAAGTCAAAATGTCTCGTTTTGGATTTCCCTACACTTGAAGGATTAAATGAGAAAAAAATAATTTCTTGTTCCTTCATATCTTCTTTCTTTTGGAGGCCTTTAGAAGAAAAGACTTTGGATGTTCCAATAAAATGGAGACTAAAACCGTAAGACACCAACGCATTAATCTAAAACTCACGACAATTTTGCTAAAGAAGAAAAACCCCGCACACTTTGAATATGCATGCAAGCAGCATACCATACCGTGGTTGCGTGACAAATACGTCTTCAATTAGGGATGCCCTTTACATGACAGTCATGGGGTACATCAGCTCCAAGTGCGCACGCCACTGAAGCTATGCCCCAGCTCACAAACAACCGCGTGGCCGATAAAACCCAAAAGCGAAAAAACAACATCCTCATCTCCGGAGCATGAACATTCCGAGAGCCATATCTACCAATTTCTTGTCACGGGAGAGCCATATCTACCATGCATGATGCTCATTGATAGAGACATTATTGCGCACATGGTCCATAAATCAAACCTTTGGTTAAGAAATTTGCCAAATAAATTAGTGATTCTTAACCCCTAAATTTCCTTGGTGTTTTTTGGGAGCTTGAAAACTCAAAACTGCGATTCTCCACCTCTAAGCACTCGTGGGGGTGTGGACCAATTTCTTCTCCTTTTTTAGGACTTCCAACCGTAAGATCTTGTACCTAAGAATATGCTTGATTACTGTTCAAAAAATTGACCGTTGGATGTTTACCATTTGAGAGATTATAACATTCAAAGTTTGTCTCCCAAGTTTTTTTGGGCATTGCGAAGATTGGTTTTGAAATTTTTGAAGGCTGCCCTTGTAAAATTGGTAAACTTTTTGACTTGAGTCACTTTGAAATTTCAGTAGTGATTAAGTAAAGAACATGTTTCAAAAAAAAAAGTTCAAAAAAGTTACTTATTTGAGCTGCCCCATCTCGGCTCGCAACCCAAGGATCGTCCTAGAAGACTCAAAAATTGGAATTTGACTTTGCAATTTTTGCCACACCTACTTTGCAATGTAACTCACACAATTCCAAAAAATATCGCAAAAATATTCATTTTTACTAAGAAATTAAGGCTGCCCAAAACATCAAAAGACCGTTTCGGTTTTAAAGGAAAGTTAGGGGTTAAAGCAGCTGCTAATTTGTATTATGAAGAGTCTGTATAGCTTTAGTTACTGATGAAGCACGCAACTCTGGAGCTTATGTGTTACAATTGCCACGTAAGCGTAGTCAATTTAATTGATTGGGTACCGTACTAACCTTTTTCAAGAGAAAGTGGCCATGGAATTGGTTATATACTCTGACCTTGCGTACTTGTTGAATGTTAACATGGTCTCAAATATTTCTTTCAAGTAAATATTTGCAAAGGGCCATTGCAAGTAGATGAACAAACCAAATTCTAGCAAGTTTTGGGATATTTGGTCGATTTTGGAAAACATGAAATCGTTTGTAATTAGTCCTTCAACAAGATTATAATATTTTAGGAATTTAGAAATATACGGTGTTTTTTTTAAAAGATTCCAACTGTAAGGTCTTGTACTTTATAGTATTTTTAGATATTGTTTTAAAATTTGATTTGAGAATCATAATGTTCAAAGTTTGTTATTGTGGGCATTGTGAAGATTGTTTTTGAGATTTTTGGAGATTACCCTCGTATAACCCCTATAGATCCACAATGTTTTGGGAGCTTGAAATCCCACCACTGACCACTATGTACTAATGGGGGTACGTCCAATATTTTTGGAAATTTTCCGATAATTTCAACCGTAGGATCTTGAAGAAGACTACCGTGGGTAGTAGTGTGAAAATATTTAATTGTTGGATCATCACTAGATGTGAGATCGTAACATTTGAAGTTGACTGTAAATATTTTTTTTGCCTTGACGGTAAAAGCCGAATCGGTGGCCGTGGTCGTTTAGGGGATAATTGGTAAACTTTTTGACTTGAGTCACTTTGGAATTTGAGTAGTAACTAAGTAATGTGCATATTGTTTAAAAAAAATATATAAATGAAGAATTACTTTCGTAAGCTGCCCCATTTCGGCTCTCAACCCAAGGATTGTCCTAAAAACTTAAAAATTGGAATCTGACTTTGCAAATTTTACAACGTACACTTTTGCTGTATAAGTACAGCACCACCATAGCAGGTTCGTTCATAAATAATTCTATCTTAAAGTAATGTAAAAAATTAGAAATCACAAGCCAAGAGGGACAAAAAGTTGGGAAATTATGAGTTACTGCAACAATCAATTGGATGAGTTAGTGGAACAGTAAGAGCATCCGGTTCATCTCTCTCCTTTGCATAGGATTTTCCAAAAAACAAAAGAATGAATTTCAAAATAATCTATTTCTCGCACACCAACCTTATTTTTTCAAGAAAAATAAATATTTGTTCGTTGAGGACCGAACCTGCTATGGTGGTGAGGTAGCTACCAATAAAAATCTTGGGCAAGAATTCAACTTTTAACCTCTTCATTTGGGCTTTTTCGGGGACTTTTACTTTCACAGTTGAGGGACGTATCCTTAATAATGAGCGTCCGGTAAGAGAGTGGCAAATTTCAAAGTCATAAGAGTAAAGAGATAAAAAATAGTTGGCCACCATGCTGATCAAACCATTTCTTGCACGAGGAGGAAGTAGTTCGCCTCCACACGATGGATGACGACATTTTTCTCGGCCACCATGATCGCGAGCGGAATTCAGAAAATTGGGCTTTTTTTTTCTTTCCAAGAGTCGTCCCGAAATTGTGGGTTCAACACCCGACGCCAGAAGACGTCTCTCTCTTTCTGCGATACAAGTCTGTTTCAAAAATGATGGCTATTTGGGAGTTGGTGGCATGAGCGCATGAATTTTCTTTCAAGAAAAGCACAGTCCGCCAAAAAGAATGTTACCTCCTCAAACGTCTGGACCAGCAAACCAGTTTTTGATGATGTTTACTCGTTGACCGATTAGTTGGTTTTTGCATGCCATCACAAAAAGATTGCGTTTCAAAGAATGGCATGTCGCAATCCTTCTCGACCGATGGCTATGGCTTTGGAGCTCTATTGCTTGTCTACATTTTGAGGATAATGGTTACTTGTCCGTTTCCTAGAAAGTCTCGTCCGTCAACGGGAGCACTCACTATCTAGAATGGCTAGTAAAACTACTTGCAACAAACTCTTTATGTTGTGGGACTTGGTCTTGGTCACCAGCTACTGGTCACTATTCACGTGAATAGGGGATAGTAGTCCTAGACCAATAGTGTTATATCATCTGTACATGTCAAGAGTCGGTCGAGTGGGCATTATACTCACGCCAACTCCAGTGGGCATTATATGGCAGCCGTGTCTGTATTGACTTATTTGGGGTTTAAAAATGAAGTCATTCAATGTTTGTCCAACAGAAGAAATCACTTCAAGTTGGATAATAATTTTGAATGTCCAGTATGTAAACTATGAATGTGTTATGTAGGTTTCATTCAATCAAATAAAGTTGATTTCTTCACCATTATATTATGAATATGTTTTTGGGTATATATGAGAACCGTGAAGGTAGGTATCAACCATAAAATAGTCAACTAGGCCTTTAGAAGTTACTTTGGTTCATGTAGCTTACGAAACACTATGTTCATAAAACAAACAATGTACAAGCTATCGAGTTGAAATCATCCATGCATAGAAGCATTATTGAACTATAATGTAATATTTTTCTATTCATATATTGTCTTATACTATTCATCAATGCAAATAAGATAAAGTAATTGTATTAATAAAATATTCCAGGGTGATGATGTGCAGTGACCTGGGCATTTGGCTTCATATCAATCATAGAACTGTAGCTATGAACTTGATGCTCATGTTCCATGTCCTCCAACATGCATGTTTATAATAGAATATACTATCTTCGATAACTGATAAATAAACATAAAGTCATAAACATAAATGAACATAAAGGACATAAAAACATTAAAAAAAAATTTTAAAAAAAGGAAAAAAAAAAGGAAAAAAACATGAAAATATAAACATGAATTTGTGGACATAAAAATGCATTCCTGGAGTGTAATTAACTCCTAACTTCCTTAAAACCTGAAATGGGTTTTAGAGGTTCCAACGTGACTTAAACTCAGCCAACTTTGACCATTATAATCTCACAAATGAGGAAGAATGAACGGTTCAAATTTGGTATGTGAGAAGAATGTCAAGTGAACTTTGAGATCTCACGGTTGAATCTTTTGGATAATTCTTAGATTGAGATTTTTTAAACTTAATCTAAAAGGAGGTCAAATTTTGTGACTTAGACCGTTTTGCAACAAGGAAATTTAGAGGTTAAATCATCATAATTTATCAATATTTTACTCTTTGGTCATCGTGTACCAAATATAAAGATTTTATTTTTGTGTGTTATCATACATTCGTACTACAAAAACAACTTTCTAAAGACTCTCTTGGTTCTAAAGTCAAGTATTTGGAAGGTGAGCATCATATGGAAACGAAAAGATGTGTTGTAAGCACTTTGATTTGGAGAAATCTTATGCTTCTTATGCTTTTGTAATATCTTAATTTTTTGAGGTTCATGACAACATTATACTTTCCATAATGCATTCAATAACTTCAATAATTTCTTACAAGAATACCGATCAGGAGTTACAACTACTCACTCAAAATCACTTATTTGTATGTATAGGTTTGGATAGGTTTGGAACTTCAGATTGACCCCGATGAATGAATTAGCCCTAAGTGCGTTGAATGTCGTGAAACGACATTTTGGATGACATGTGAAATCTTGAAGAGCCATAACTTCCTTATCTAAACTTCGTTTTGGATTAAATTACTTGGCTCAGGTCTTAAATCGAGTCCACTTTGTGTGATTATAATTGCAAACTCATTCAAGAATGTATGAATTTATGACATGCATTTCAGTAAGGGAAACTCTTGTTTTTGGGTTTTCAAATATAGGCAAGGTTTTACCTCTGCAAGCCAATTATGTGTAATCCTTTTTTTCTTTTTTCTTTTTTCTTTTTTTTTTTGGTATTATCTCAAGGTGAAAATTCAACAACTTTGTTTTTTTGGTCCAAGTAATTTGAGTGTTGGATTTGCAATGATGTTTAACAACAAATAAATTGAAAATTTACATGTTTTTTGAGGAGTTGTTTCTGCTTTAATTCACCATTGGATTTCAACTTTGTTTGTTGAGTAGGATTCTAACTTGAATCTAGTTTATTTGATAGGAACCTTAATTCCGTCCCAGATGTGAGAATGGAATGGCGTTCTTATTTGTGCTAGGGGTTTAGTCTTGGACATTTATTCCTTTGTAAATTTTGGGGTAGTTTTCACCATTGCAGGGTCATTATTTGCAAGAAATGGGTTTTTCTTGTTTGAGGGTGCTATTGTGATGAAGGTAAACAACTTTCTAGTAAGTCATTTTTCATGGTAAATGTGTCGATGAACACACTTGATGGGGAATTTAAAACTCATCGCTAGTGAGCATGATCATGAATGTTGTGATAAGAGTTGGTGGGGAAGATACAAAATATTGCTAGTGAGCATGATCATGAATGTTGTGATAAGAGTTGGTGGGGAAGATACAAAATATTGCTAGTGAGCATGACTAGTTGGTGGGGAAGATTAAAAGACCGAGAGTGTGAACAATTGGTCAGGCAAATATGAAAGGTTCGTCAATAATCATGACCATAAACAATTGGTAAAATTAATAAAAAGTACCGTCATTTGAAGTCAACCAACGGAAAGAAATAAATAATAATTTTAGTGATTGTGAATTGAACGGGATCATGAATGGTGGGTCGGGTGAAGATTAAAAAATTGCGAGAGAATATGACATGAACATTTGGCCAAGGAGAGATTAAAAGTCGCTATTGAACATGACATGAACAATTGAACAGTTGGTTTGATTGGAGAGTAGATGCGATATGAATAGTTGGTTTGGTCGGAGAGTAAATGCAATATGAACAGTTGGTTTGGTCGGAGAGTAAACACGATATGAATAGTTGGTTGCGAACGAGTTGGTAGGTCGGAGAAGATGAACAGTTGGTCGGGAACAATTGGTGGGTTGGTGGAGATGAACAGTTGGTGGGTTGGTGGAGATGAACAGTTGGTCGGGAAATAGTTGGTGGGTTGGTGGAGATGAACAGTTGGTCGGGAAATAGTTGGTAGGTTGGTGGAGATGAACAATTGGTCGGGGAAGATTAAAAAGCAGTGAACATGACATGATAAGTTGGTCAAGGGAAGATTAAAAAGTTGGTAGTGAAAATGACATGAACAATTGGTTGGGGGAAGATAAAAATGTCGCCAGCTAGCATGACATGAATAGTTGGTTTGGAAAATAAAAAAAAAAGGTTGCTAGCGTGACCATGACACTTAGACCAGGCAAATAAAAAGGTTGCCGATGAGTGAAGAAATCTAGTTGGGTAAATATTAATATTGTTAGCAAACCATTGGCAATCTAAGAGTCACCGGCTAGAAAGTTTTTTGTTGTGATCTCAAAAACACCTTTTTAACAAAAAGAAACATGCGTGAATCTTCTTATTCAAAAAATAAAATAAAATACAAGTCTTATGTAAGAAAAAATGACTTAATATCTTCTAAAAGACACACCTAACTAGAGCACCAACTTATCCCTTATCTCTCTACATTGCAAACTTTTATGTATCATGTTTGAACCAATTGCCCTCCATGTCAAGATAATTTTCAAAACTTGTAAGGTGCGCCATTTGTAGTACACTTGCAAGTCCAACTTTTAAAATCCATATTAGGCATAAAGAGAGTTCAAATTGATGATTTCAACTAGTCCAATCGAAATCAATTGCCCACAAAACACAAACTGCTCACACAACCATCTTCATTACAGATTGACCATACTAAAAAACCATGCTATTTTTACTCACATTACCTTGTATTAGAGATTAAATAATCAAGTAATCTACTTGTGCATAGCTGGATTTGGTGCACAACTAGAAAAAACTTTGAATGTTTGTGACTACTATATACGCAATCCAATAAGAAATTTCAAAGGAATATAAACTAATTTGTAAGAATGCAAATACACAACCCTATTACATTAGATTTCTTCTAAATTAATTTGTTCAAGAATACACATTCAAATCATTAGCATTCTTGATGGAAATGATGCCCAACTAATGTGTTTTCTAAGCATACATGCTTTTCCAAGTAACTCCTGGCTTTTCTAGTCTTGGGAATGTGCCATATGAGAAGCTCCAATTAACTCCCAAAGATCCTTAAAACCCAAAATAGGTTTTGTGTGTTCCCGGAGGCACAAAATTCAGTCAATTTTGACCATTATAATCTCACAAATGAAGAAAAATCAACTATTCAAAATTTGGCATGCAAGTAGTATGTCAAGTTAACTCTAAGATCCTATGGTTGGATCTTCTCAATAATACCTAATACCTATAATAATTGAGCTTTTTGGTCTCGAAGTAGAAGAGGTCATTTTTGTTGTTTAGGCAATTTTGCAGGTTCCACACGCCCATCGCCAAAGAGACAGCAAGGTCCCTAAACCCTAAATCAAGGTAACACTCTCCTTCTCACACAGCATTATGCAGATTTCAGATTGCATTCAGCTTCTTAATAAGATCTGTAGTAACAATGTTTGTATGTTGATCGCAATCGCTGGACGAATCTCATTCTATCCATAAACAAGTGCACATCATTTTTTAAATGATAAAGGAATCAGCTCAATTGCCACAAATCTGTGATCGGGGTTTTTTCTTATTGTCAGTGAAGCCCGTCAGAGGAAGGAGTTTGAGAGCATGGAGGACGACTCACATCAATTCTGTGTCAGCACAGCATCCTTTCTGCGATAGCAGACAACAACTCGATTCCTTTAGCACCCTGGAGCAAACCAGGGTGCTTCACATTTGTGTTATATAATGTAAAGCAAGACCACATGCTCCACTCGCATATGAAACAATCTGTTCTCAAAGACTTTAACACAGGCATTCGATCGATTCAAAGCTTTCAGGTGAATCAGATATGGCTTTTTTGTATTCTATGCAGGCCACACCCCAAATGAGCTTCGATGCCGTACAGACACAATGTACAAGAGTACAAGAATTACAAGAGAATTGTATGCATAAGTTAATAACGGTCGAAGTCTCATCGGAGTACATTCGTAAAATACTCATCTATGGCGCCAGTTCATATTCTGAAATTGTCTCGGGTTACAAACCACATCAGGTGCGTCTACCTTCCTCAACAGGATGCAATAGACCTCATGGAAATTGCTCAAGAAGGGCAGGTTCGAAGAAGTGATGGCTGCGCATTCGACAAGCGGATGATTCAACTACACTGCCTCGGATTCGAAGTGGAAGCATTTGAAGACCTCAAGAGATTCTACCTTCAGAGTACTAGAGGTATGATAAGCTCTTATCTTACGATCGTTTCATTCCAAAGCTTGCTTCACTTCATTAAAAAAGTGTGATCTGTGGCTCATGCAATTCAGTCTATTCAATGTTTTTGTGGGTCATGTACGTACGTAGTAGAAGAATAGACTTTGTAATTCGTGTATATCACAATTAGTTCCTCCTATCTTATGCACTATTCCGTTTTGTTCTCTTGCATCAGACAGTTGCTCATTCCTGAGAATGGAATCAGGTCGGAGCATGCAGCATAAATCTAGAATTTACACTCCAAAGAAAGAGAGTGTTGATAAATAATAATATTTGAGAAGCCAAGTGGAAATAAACATGTGTCTTTGACACAGAAAATTTTTTCTGTTTGAAAAACTCCGTTCTCTCATGTTTGTGTCTTCAGACTGATATTGGTTGTCTGAATGCAGTGCAGTGGCTGTACGAGTAGCTGAAGTCTCTGAGTTTCCAATCACTTAGCTTTCAGTCCACGAACTTGTTTGCCCTTGTAATACAAAGCTTCAAATGTCCAACTAACATGCCTCGGCCAGTATTGCAAACAAGCATCTGAGCAGAGAAAGAAATCCAGGAAAAAGACAAACTTTCATGAGTACCCTACGTGAACGTCAAGTTTGTACATGACTACCGTATTAAGACATGGTGCTTGCCAAATACATGTAGAAATATTTCTCATTGTGTCTGAAATCTAGGATAGAATAGGGTTCAAGGCTTCAAAATTTCCATGCCTAGCCTCTGGCTGCTGCAGTACAAGGTCCTTGGGTCAACAGAGCGAAGGAAAATTGAAGTGTCGGTTTTTCATGCTTTAGGATCTTGGAAGAATGCCTACTTAAGAATGTACAAGATGCCATGGCCATGCATCAAGAGTGGTGGGCAATTTGTGAGAAAACAAACGGTTTGTCCATCCTACTTGAGCTCTCAACGGAACACAATATGCAGAAGTACGTGGTGGTGGTGTCTGCGGCGAATAAATCGAAGTAGCATCTGCCGAATTCTCTAAGCACATTATTGAAACTGCCCAAGTCACTAGGCTGCATTCGACACACAGGTGCCGATACTGACTTCCACATACGGTACACTGGATCCGATTAACCTTTGAACAGCTCGAAGGCCCTTTTTCTGGCCGTATGTGAGTATTTGTCGCGTATTTCGGCAGCATAGAGGTGGATGTACGGTTTACTGTGAACTATAAAATTGCTCATGCTGAAAATGTGCATCGAATAGTGTGTTACAGTTTTGAAAATTTCAGGTAGAACGACGCCCAGCTAGGAGAATACACTCAATGGGATACGATATGTGGGGGATTGTATACAACAAGGGACTGTAGCAAGAAGGGACTGCGCGGTGCAATTTGTGTCATTGCCGGTTTTGTTTGTATCAATGTGTGGGTGGTGGCACGAATCAAGGCATTTTGCTGGAGTTTCTCACTCACCCATAAGACAGGACACCCATAGGATGATAGTTTATAGTGGAAGTCACAATATAGCTGCTTCAAGGCGGCGGGATTGCTCATTTCATTTTGTGCTTGGTGGTTCGTCGTGCGTGTGTTGGTTGGGAAGTGAGGGAGTGATGCATACCCAGGCAATCTCCTTTATGGTGGTACCTGATGCCCCAATCTATTTTGAAGCAAAGGCGGAGGTTTTACGCACTTGGGCAATTTTTGGTGATGCAAGCTCGAGTCAAGCTCAACACATTGTAGGACTCCTGAATGTAAAGTGGATGTGTAGGATTCCATTGCATCCGTATATTTATAGAAAACCATTAGCTCCGCTACCTTTTTCGTAGACACGTGCAACACATTCTTGAGTGGACAAGGCATGGAGAGGGAAACGAAATCATGAATCAAAACCTTTGTACATTCATACTCAATCAGTTGCAAATGAAACTTTTTTTATTTATATTTAACTCACTTTCAGAACGATGCATTCCAGTATGTCACACGACGGAGGTTCACTTGAACATATTCCACTTCTCGGAAGCATTGCCATGTCGACTTCCTACGAAACCTCTTACTCTCACGCCATCAAGGTCACCATTCCTTGCGCCAACATGTCTTTGCTCCAGTGGCGTCGTACACTACTACTCAGAGATTCCACAGTGCTTTGCAACGTCACCCCGGCACATATTAACGGTCCGCCCGTCCAAATTCCGGGCAACTCACAACCGACCACATACGGCGACTCGAATGCCACGATCGACGCAATGCTGTGAATTTTCTCAAATCAAGTCAAATTATCTCAGCACTCTTTGCATCATTGTAATGCCATCCATCAAAGCGATCTCTTCATGCTTCACTACTCAATTCCATATAAAGCTGCAGGAGACACTACACTGTCACTGCCAACGCATTTTCCAAATTAAAGTTCTGTGCACTACGAGAATCAGGAGCCTCGTGAAAAATTGTGCGTGACCTCAAGGATACATAAAGATAATTGGAATGGTTCAAAGTCCAGATTCATGTCATTCCAACATGTAGGAATTTTGAATTCGGATCCAACCGTATTCGCCGGTATTCATAGGAAGAGCTCAAGGGCCGTTCAAACGTTAACCCTTAAAGGTCTGAACAACCATATTTTGGTTGCTAGAATACAGCGTAATTTGTTTGTATTGGAATGAGTGCACACCTTTAATAGATTTGAGTTCAAAGAACAAGTTGACATATAAATCCATGCGGTTCTACTAAGCTTTTAAGATCACAATATAGAGTTTCTTGTTGGTAGCAAATCTCAATTATACGCCACCGTACATACTATCCCCAAGGGACCTTTAAGGGTTAAAGAGAATCTATGTTATATTTAACTAGATCTAGTCTCATTATAGAAACTCTAAACTGGAATTAATTTTGTACTTTTTAATCTTGTGAAATACATATTATGCTAAATGAAAATTTATTTTTTGGGATTTGAGTATCTTTATATTCTCAACATATTTCTTAATTTAGATTTTCATTTTCCAATTGTATCTTGTTAAAGTAACCATGGGGGAGCCCCCATGTGGTACATCTGGACTGCCTTTTAGTCCATAAGTAGTCAAATTGTGATCAAACCAATTGACGTCCCTATTATTGAGATTTGACATCTTGGACAAAGTATCAAATCTTTGAATGATTGTATCCCTCTCATTTAACCCCTAAAGGTGAGTGGCCTAAAAACACCAAAAATCTCTCAAAATTGTCCTTTTTTTACGGAAGGTGCAATTTAAATTTATTACATATCTTAAGGTATAAAATTGTAAGACCTAGTACCTAGCTTATACATGTACATGTATGCCAAATCTCAAATTTGGATTTCACACCGTTTGTGAGATCAAAATGTTTATAGTTCAAAACAGAGTTTTTTCCCTGTCGTAGAGTGGAGAAGGAATGTTTTTGGGGCCAATAAAACCACTTCTCAAAGTATATTTGACAAGAGCTCTTTGAATTTTTGTTCCTAGATAAGGAAGGAATATGTCCACAGAGTTTCTACCCTCATAGGACCCATAATACCTAAAGAAATGCTTGATTTTTGCACGGAGGTATGCTCGAATTTGTATACCAAGGCCCATTTTCAACAATTAAAAAGGCATGTAAAATTGGATTGAAAATTCAGAAGGTGAATTCATGCCTTAATTACCTTCTCAATATGCACAAGAAACAAGAATTGAATAAAGTAAATCTTCATTTTGGTCAGTTTTGAAGTTACTGCAATCCAATTGATGTTGGGCACATTATGAGAATAAATACGCATATACCATAATTTTGGACGGATTATGAAAATAAATAACAATATATATACTACAATTTTGGGCGGATCTTAACATGACCTAGTAGTGTTTTCAAACTTTGAGAGTGAATATCTTCTGAAGGTAAGCAATCTGAAGGGCAAATAGTGATAATGGAAAGGTATAAGAAAAGTCTACATAATTGTCTCCATAGAAGGTTCCAACTTTAAATAATCTAACTCTAATAAGTGAGAGATTGCCCAAAGTCACTTCCATCCATTTGGGGCTTCATTCACCTTTAGGGGTTAACATCTATTTTGACAAACTTTCAGTTGGGCCACATTCCAAATTAAGCCTACTTTTTGTTAAATAAATGACAAGTCAATCTTGAGCAAGGAGCAATTGTTTTTGTTTGTACAACTTAGGCATGTTATACCGTTTCAAGCCCATTACTTTATCAAAAAATAAATAACTCAAGAATCATGAATTTCTTATGTCTTAGTGTAATTTCATGACCAAGTTGAACAATTCTTTTATTGGATGTGGTTTGATTGGAATTACTTTGATATTAAATTGGTTGTGATGTTTTCATAATAAAAAGTAAAAACAAGTGTTGCTTGAGAAATCGTCTCTTCTTCATCGACTCTCTACTACCTACTTTCTTTGTGTCGTTGAAGACAATATCTAGTTTTATGATAAAAATTAAAAATCAATCTAAGATGTTATTGAAATATGGTGAGTTATAGTGCAAGGGGTCTAGTTTTAAACTCTATATCCTTTGTAAATTTCGGAACAATTTTCCCTATTGCAAGAATGCAAGGTCCTTACTTAGGACTTGACTAGCCTAGGAGGTATGATATATAGAATGTGTTAAAATGCCTAATCAAGTATTTCCTTTCTTCAAAAAATAAAGTTGGAAACTACAAGGGTGAAAATCAAGGATATACAAGATATTTCATTATTTTGGCAACCTCGTTGTCCTAATATTGTGGAGGCTTGTGATTGGACAAGTATGAGGTAACATAAGCTCTTGCATATAGATTCTCCGTTCACCTAAGGTGCAGTTGCTATCAAACCCTACAATCTAAGCATATGTGTTTGGGATGCTTTTACTAATACGCAATTTTTGAATACCGGGATTACTTTTGTTGGAGAAATTGTAAAATCTATAGTTTGAATGTGTGTTTGCTATGCATAAATGTAGCCAATGTTAGAGTTTGGCATTTAAGTTGAAAGATTCTAAACTTGAAGAATTGCATCATCTTCATAGTATGTCTCCATCTTTGGTTGGATTTCAAATCAAATCAAGTCTTTCTATAAAAATCTCACTGCAAGCCTATTTTTTGAATCAGTTTTCTTTCACATGAATACTCTTTATCATAGTGTATTTTTATGATGAAGTAAAAAAGCTTTCTAGTTGAAAGTAATTTTATCAAATTATTTTGATGATGGATTTGCAATGATGATTTGAACTCAGAAAAACACATGGTCCTCGCAAATTTTAAAGGTCAGTACTACTAAATGTTATGCCAAAGCATACCAAACAATCACATCTCATTGAATGTATACTATAATTTTTACCTTCAATACTTGCCAATATAACTAAATCAATCACAGTCTATGCTCGGTAAGACCGAGTCTAAAATCATCCTAGTTGTAACCCCTAGCAACTATGATGCCATCCACATGCAATAAGTGTTGACTTCTTTCATCATATGTGGTGCTATGAAGTCAAAGCTATCTACACCCATTCTTACATTCAAACGTTCTTTGTGAGAATTGTGGTATTTTTACATGCAACAAGTTCTGACTTTTCTTTTCATTTAAGCTAAAGTTTGATTGTTGCCACATACACCCGAGTGAAACCTATGTTGTTTTCCACATGCCATAAGATGTCACTTCTCTTTCCTTGGCTACTGAAGTTAAATAATACTACCTACCTCCATGTAACCTGGCTACTTGAACTACCTTCAACAAAATCTTTATTTCCGAGGCTCCGAAATCCAAATTTAATCTCCATAATCCAAGGTGGATAAGTTGTCTTGAACCAATTCATGTAGATAGAATTGAAACAACCTATATGCCTTGTGTTATGGGACATAAGAATACATGTTGCAAAAAAATGAAACAACCTATGTACCTTATGTTATGGGACATAAAAATACATGTTGCCAAAAATTGAAAGAAAATTAAAGTCCTCTATTCTTTAATTTTTAATTTTAGTACTTCATTATCTTGAAATTTTCTGATTTTGCTTTCATGTGGCATTCTTGACATGATATGAGAATCAAACATGACCACAAATTACTAGATCAGTGGCTAGATAGAATCTCATACAGAAAAGTCCAAACAGTACATTTGCAATAATGAACATGTAACAATTATTATGTGAAAGTGGGGTTGTGGTCGAGCTCCAGTACACCTACTCAAACTTCCATTGGACAAACTGGAACAGCCCTCTAACTGATTTAGAGTATATCTATCTGAGCTTGACTGTTTCCTACTGCTCTTTCATACATAAAAATCAATTCCTTCCAATCACGTTCTTCTTTCACCCCAGCCTCACCAAATTTTATCCTCCTCCTCATTCCATATCCACATACTTTTTATTATAAAAAAGACCTACTTTGGAACTCTCATGAATGTATCACATGCTTCATGTAAGTTACTCAAATGCTTTTTGACATATTGTCGATCCCACCAAACTAAAACCCTGTGCAGTAAGTTCTAGAATCCTCCAAACGCTACATGGCCTCAATCATTTGCTTACCATGACGTCGATCCTCTATTATCACTCAAATTCTCTTTGCTTAAAACGGGACTAAAATTGGTTGATCGGGTGCAAGAACAGTTTTCAACAGAATCGGACAGGAGATTCATATGAGAAGATACAGTATTCGTTATAAAAAAGAAGAGCCTCCTTCGTGGTTTGTCACTCAGCTGAGAAGTTACTGTCAACCCTTTCAAAGAGAGACTCATCATCTGTAACTCAGTGAGTTACAATTCGTCATCTCCAGATGTACTGCCTCCGGAACAAAACAGGTTTCAAAGGGATATTCACAGGAGGAGTTTCATGATCTGTGACCCAGACAGTCGAGAAGTTACTGCATACACGAAAGTAGACTCTCGTGCTCTGTAAATTAAGTTACCCTTTCTAGTAGACGAAGAGATTCATCATCTGTAAACGAGATGAGAGATTGAGCTACGGTTCTGTCAACCATCTCAAATCATGCTGCCGCGAAACACAAATGTGCTTCACTCACCGCTTGAGTTCACGTGAGAATGTGAACACAAGAGGAGGATTGTGACAGACTGGTGGGATTTTGCAATTACAGAGTTGGATTAGGCTCACAAGGTTCAGAAGATTAAGTTTGACAGCTGAGGAGGTGGGAATCATACCTGCTGATCATAAATGAGGGCAGCAAGTAAGTAATCTTGTATAGTGCCTGTCTGCCACCCACCCACTCGCTGTCTCGTTCAATCAAACAGCGGTCGAGTTGACAAATCACACTTGCCGCTTGGGTGGTAGTACTGACCTTGTCAGGCTGCACTACTGGCGCACTACCTTGCACTCGATCGACTGTCAGTGCTACCATGCATTCAATGCTCTGGTCCAGATCGTAGTCTCTCCTTCCTCTAGCTTAGGGTGACGTCTCGGATGCTCTCGTCATGAACACCCACCATTATCCACTTAACCGTCAAGGAACACTTCCATATTAGAACACTGCAACGATATGAAACTATAATCTTACTTAACCGTCAGTGATCACCTCCATATTAGGACACTGAGAAATCTCATTAACCTCGTAGTGTATGATATGATGGCACTGAGTGTACCTTTGAACCTGCTGCTGTAAAAGCTGGCACATGCGGATTCGGAGACGCTAAATAATGGAATTGTTGCTGCAAGCGATAGATCCCACAGTGAGATTCAATTCATAACTTGATCCAAACATGAGATGTTGGATTTAATCAGCTCGAAAAGTCAGTGTCGAGGTTAACCGACTCGATGTACTGTTACTGCATGGGTAACAGAGGTTTCAGTCTCTACTGGATAAGTACGTACAGCTCGTGTGTATTTACTGGACGTGTTCGATCACCATATGCGACTTGGAAGTAGCATTATCCGAGGAAGGGACCGACGTCTTACTGCTTGAGTTCAGATTCTAATTACCTGCTGACAATTCACAGAGAGACATCCCCCAGATGTCACTCGTAATCAATGACAAGCAATCCTAAGCTTAAGGCACAAATAAATGCATGGAATTATCATTAGGGTACTCACAGATGCAACATGGTAGTTGCTTTGCTTCGGGGGGACGAAACAAAACGTCCAATGTGTGGTGTTTGTGCATGCATAAAAGGGCTGTCAGATTGTTGCTAGTGCAAGATAGGAGTAGGGCCCTTAAGCTACTTCTTTGTCGCCATAATAGCTGCCTCCAATAATCTGTGCGCGTTTAGTTGACTTGCAACACCAAACCGCCTCACTCTGGAATACTACTAGTCCTCGGTTCGAGAGCGGTGCTGCAGTTCATCATCATCAAGCAACTGCAGGAGTAGTAAGTACAGCCGCTGAAGTGAGAGTAGTAGTGATCGAGAAATGGGGAAAACTACAGCAGCTATGGTGGTGATCACGATACTCTTCGCCACATTGTTGTTGCAAGGCTCACATGCACAGGACATCTTTGTTGGATTCTACGACCAGAGCTGCCCTCAAGCCGAGAGCATTGTCACTCAAACTGTGGGGGAGTTTAACTCCAGAGATCCAACCACGCCTGCTGCTTTGCTTCGTCTCCTATTCCACGACTGCTTCGTTGAGGTAGCTCAAGCTCTTCTATCTGTTGCTGACATTGTACATTCTTTTGCAATGGAGGCTAATAAGGAGGTGGATTTTGTACCAGGGTTGCGATGGCTCCATATTGTTGGACCCAACGCCAGAGAATCCTGCCATTGAGAAGCTGGCATCGCCTAATCTGACAGTGCGAGGGTACGAGGTGATCGATGCCGCGAAGGCGCGTCTGGAGGCGGCTTGTCCGCAGACTGTGTCGTGTGCCGACATTGTTGCGCTTGCTGCAAGAGATGGCGCCGTTATCGTATGTTGCTCACTTTCTTCTGTATGTGGTTTTTCTCTTGATGCTTGTGATACGAGGTTTATTCAGTCTGCGGTTGGAATGTTGGTTGCTTGTTACAGGCAGGGTTGAACTTCCAAGGCTTGCCGCTCACAATGGCTACTGGTCGCTGGGATGGCCGAGTCTCCAGCCAGGAAGCTGCTAATGGCGCTCTTCCCAGTTCAAGATCCAATGTTCAACAACTTACTTCGCAGTTTGGGGCTAAAGGCCTCTCCCAAGACGAAATGGTCACCCTCTCAGGTACAATCATCTGCATTCCGGCTGTACTCTCACCATTTCACAACTGCACCTCTGCATCTTCACCATTCTGTTGACTATCTATCAATTTCTATCATTCAAAATCTCTGCGTCAGCACCATTTCACCAACACCTCTTTCCTTCCAAATTGCTGCGTCTTCACTAATACACTGTCAATGTTTCTGTCACTTTTATTCACAATCTCTGCGTCTTCACCATTTCGCTGACCATTTTCAACCTCTGTCATTCCAACCTCCCCGTCGTCACCAATCCACTGAGAGTTTTTACCTCTTTTGTTCAAAATCTCTATTATCTCCACCATTTCACAGACAATTCTAAACTCTTCTGCTCGAAATCACTGCGTCTCACCATTACACTGACAACCGCGTCTCGCATTGCTGAAACATTACATTGAGGAAGATACCCTAACCAACCCTCTGACCGAATTCAGATAGAAACTGTAGCTCAATAAGCAGTTTCCATTTCGTATTCGAAAACAAAACATTGCATTTTAGAGCTCGATTTATCATACACGAAAGGTTCCATTTCGGCATTGACAATGTCGGTCGCTTTTCTTTCTTGTTTTTGCAGGAGCGCACACTATAGGGAAAGCGCACTGCGCGAACTTTATGGACAGGCTGTACGACTTCCCAGGGTCAGTAACAGGAGTGGATCCAACATTGAACCCAGCTTACGCGGCGCAATTACAAGCGCAATGTCCACGAGGGAACCCTAATCAGAACACAGTGGTGGACTTAGACCCGGCGACGCCGTTCGTGATGGACAACAACTACTACCGCAACGGATTCGCGGGGCGCGTGCTGTTCAGCAGCGACATGGCGCTCTTCAACGACTTCGAAACGCAATTCACCAGCGATTTGAACGTCGTCAATGGAATGTCCTGGAACATGAAATTTGGCAATGCATTAGCACAGCTTGCTGCCATCGACATCAAGGATGAATTCAGCGGGGAGGTTCGAACAAATTGTCGCAGAGTCAACTAATCGCTCGCATGCAGGAACATGCTTGACTGTCTGTCGGCGAAGAGCATGTTTCCATTGTGGAGCTGCAATGGACCCATGCTCTCGTAGATTACTGAAGACTTCGTAGATTTGAGAATCAACAAGATTTATAGCTCGGAACGGAGATTCAGATTTCGTAGATATGATTGTTCGATTCGTGGATTTGGCACCGTGAATCTACGCTTTAGTAGAGTCAGATATGGCAAAAGAAGGCAAATGCCTGATTGGTGTAATTCTTACAACAAACTTTTGTGTCCTATTTGATACAAGGTTTATCTTTTAATTTGATAAGTTGATTCTAAGACTGTAATTTATACTTAGGATGTTGATATTTCCACTCATTAAGTTACTTATGAAAAGTACTTATTAATAATGTGGTAACACTAAGTCGAACTCTTTAAAGTTGTAATTTGATTATAGTAAAGTGCCCAACAATGGTTCAATTATCAGTACAGGAAATTTAGAGCCAACTTAATAGTGCATGCAATTTTCTTGCATGAGGAAAGTAGGTGGAAAGATAGAGCAAGTGGAATCATTACTTTTGAACTCTTTCTACAATTTTTTATGAAGTTTTGGACATGGACTTCTAGGTGTCTCTGAAGTGGTGCCCTAAAATGGCACCTTATAATGTTCTTTGTGAGTACATGGTATTGTTGGATTGGGAAGCTATTTTGTACCACTATGAAAATTACTATAGCTCCATTATTGAACCAAGTCCACTCTAGAGCAGTCTATTATAATAGTATGAGAAACTTCGCAAAAGATTTTCACAATGTGAAGATTGTGCAATATAGCAATTTTAGTGGGCTACAATTTGATTGAAAAATAGTTGTTTTACTTTGAGTTATTGAAGTAGATTTCATTTGAAAAAAACTAAGTTCTTTGACTCACTTTTGCAAGCTCTATAGAAAGGCAACTCAATACTTTGTCCACTTGTCTTCACACACCTTGGATTTGCCAAAAGAGTTTGGGTTTGCCTTAACATGCTTTCATACAACCTCTTACAGTTATTTATTGCTATGGAAGCTCAACACTCCTCAATACACTCCCACAATGCTATGAAGACGAAGGCCCCCATCGAAAGGACTCTCAACCTAACCTGACCTGAGGGAGTCCAACAAGGAAGGGGCACCACATGCTTGGAAGGGGAACCTCAAGGAGGGAACCTTGTAGGTGTAATTAACGCTTCTTTGCTTCACTATATATCGCATAGGCAGCTGCTCGTAACTCTTAATAAAAGAACACTCACAACTCTTAATAAAAGAACAATTTGTACAGCTCACAAGTTCTTATGAAATTCACATCAATTTTGCTAGAGGAGTCACCCTTGGAAAGTGATTTTGACCACAAGGTCATTATGTATAGAGCAATCCAAAAGACGAGAGCAATGCGCCATATGATCCCTGACAAGGAGGGCGGAGCCGGCAAGGAGAGGAGTTACTCGGCGCATTAGCAGATGATTGCCCAACGTTAACATTAGCAAGAATCAGCCAAAATAGCAATGAACTTACTAATAACCACCTCTCAACATAACAAGTTCACACTTATAAAGGGAGAAATTTGAAAACACAATCAATAAACAAATTCAGCAAGAATCAAAACATTATGACAAGTTAGTGCGTTGAACACTCGACATTATGACATTCGTGTAATAGTTAGTGCATTGAACACTTGACTTCATTTTGAGTGTAGTAAGAGTGTGCTTGTAATCATTTTCCAGCATGTATCTCATGAAACATTCTGGCTTTGGTGTATGCAATGAGACACAGTCGATGAATAGTCAGCATCATAGCAGAAAAGCCACTAGAAGAGGTGGGCCAGACCAAGGTAAACAATAAAAGTCCATTTCGTATAAAGGATCAAGCAGTTAAGGGCATCATAAGGCAGTAACCGACTACCCATCACAGAACAGCAAGAGTAGATTAATATATAGATCACCTTCACCCAACAGTAAGGCAACATCTAAAAATCAGATGTAGCTGTCGACATTGATTGAGTTTTAAGACCAGAGGAAAGGAGGCGGAAGAAAAGGCGAATCCTATTGTCCAGCCTGACTTAATAACATCCGACAACGAATTGTTCATATACAGCACCTGGCAGCTAATCCACTACATTAAAAAATTCAATGACCTATTCCTGGTTACTATCACGACCAGGTAACACATGCGCACTTACAAAGGAAGCAGGTTCTTCTCAGCCCTTCATGATTCTCCTGACCGAGTGCACTACAAGGCCTTGATTAAAGTAATATCAAGTACACATAACCAAGAAACGGACAAAAGGACCGACAAAGGGCTGCCTATTTATGCAGTAACACCAAAGTAGGCCTGGCCTAGACACCTAAACACTGTGATGAAGAAATAAGCGGGGAGGGTGACCATATTCACTTAACTATCCAACAACTTGCACCCTCCCGGCAAGAAGCGATAAAGATGACAGGTTCACGAACTACCGGTATTTACGAGAGACATTCGTTCATGGTGCTCCGTCCACTTCACGGTTTGTCTTATCCGAAGCCACTTCCACCCCCTCCATACGTTAGACCGAAGCACCAAACAATCATCAGGCGCCGCTTGCATATGAGCGAGTCCACTCCTTTGCTGCTCCCAGCCATAGGAAGAAACGTTAGCAGTTTTAACTTTACAAATCACATGCTTCTACACTCAAACATCTTGCAGTGATTTCTATTACAAGGAATCATAGACCACGGACCCCAGCACTGTAGATACGACACAATCAATCGGACATGAGAAGTACAATACCTCATAGAGGCACTCAGACTAGGGATCTCTCGTAAGGTTATAGCAATTATCTTCAATTCTCTGTATTCCTTCAATTTTCCTCACGATGTGGATTAAGTGGGCATACTAAAGTGCTAGGTTGGTTCAGAGGCGTTAAGTGAAATTTGCGTTACAATGAATGATCCATGGTAGGAGAGACGTAATTCTCCATAGTCAGGATAATATTAGAGTGACATAGGATGAAAGGTTCGTGCTTACCGGTCTCGACAGCCTCAGCTTCGTTCGACTTCCAGTGTTTGGCCACGTTCTCAGCCAACGGATCGTCTGGGTTAGGGGCACTCAACAATGCCTGAATACTGATAACCACCACCAAAAACATTCACTCTTTAGTTACTGATATCCTAAGAAGCTCCACACTAGTCTAACCACAATGCCAGCACAGGTCATGTCAATCCCCATACACAACCTCACTGACCTTAGTAACACAGTGCGAATTTGAAGAGCCGGGCTCCATTTATCTTTCAGGATGTCCAGGCAGATCCGTCCCAGCTGGAATTGCAGAACAACAACAAATCATGAGTTGTAGAAACATCAAGTCAACCACTTGTCACAGAGCAAGGCATCTACTTAAGAGACATCAAATCATCTCTCGAGTTTCTCATCATCACGTATTAAACTCTCACTCACACTCGTACAATCGACTGAAATTGAGCAGTATCTAACCTTATCAATATTCGGATGATATATCTTCGTCAAGAACCGAACCTGAAAACAAATCCCACGCAAAAATCAACCGGAACTGTTAAGAGGACGAAATGAAAACGCCAAAGAACGATTCAAAATCCACGAAAGTTGTGAATTATAACTGTTGCATACAGATAAATATGCCAGAACATGCGTTTCGTTCTCACCTTGGGTGCAGCCATCGGGTACTCCTCTGGCAAAAACAACTCCAGCTTGAACACACCACCTGCGATATTTCATCGAATCCTCCATATCAGACCGCCTCTAGCGAAGACAAATAGATTCCGCTAAGTCTCCTGACTGTAAAACCTACATTACCTTCATATGGAGACTGGGATGGTCCCAGTATCATCACATTGAAGTACCGCAAATTCTCCTCAGACGGTGACGCACTGATCCCTGGAGCTGGAGTACCATCAACCAAACCCGCTGTAAATGTCAGCTAAATCCTCCATAGAGATGCTGAAAAAATCCCAGCTTGCTACAACCCTCTCTCGACACCCTGCCTAGGGCTTCCATTGGCACCATGAAAACTTAGCATGTGCGAACACCAGGCAAACATGCGAATTTGAGGTAAGACACGAAATTGAAGAACTCACAACCTGCAGACCTAAAGTACTCTGCTGTAAGCTTCCACTCTCAAACTAAAACCTAATCTGCAGAACTTCAAGATTCCTCCACTGCATACCTGGCTCGCTAAGCAACCGTTGCGTTTCCTGTAAGCAACCACCCCTATCACGTCAATCCCGACTCTCCACAAACGATTCATCTTCAACTGAACACCAAGAACGAGGGAAAAAAACCCTAGCTCTAAGCATCCGCTCGGATCACGACAACAATTCTGCCCTCCATCACATCATAGATCCAAACCCTAAATCATGTCCAACACTCAAATTCGTGCGCGGAGGGCAGTAGGCTACCTTAATGATCCGCCTCGGCAAGTTCGTGTTGGCGGTAGCGGCAGACATGACGAGGCGCACGTTCTCCTGCAATGTTGCACCAGAATGCCAAATCCTGGGCTCCAGATGACGGGAAAAAAGAATGAACTCGGTGGCAGTGGCTGTGATGGACGAGAAAGAGAAAATAAGAGATTAGAGCAACAATGAAAGGGACGATGAGAGCTGGGGGAGGGGTAGCAGCAGCAGGGACGAGCTCGAGTTGGGCAAACGAGGCGAACGAAGGACGAGGACGGAACGGATTGGGCTTATGTCGCGTGTTTGTCGACTTGTGTATTTCTCTCTTGCTTACTTCCAACGCTCAATCCTCTTAAGTTTGTATTGAACTTTGCGCCCGGAGGTGGTGCGTAACTTAACAATATTATTGTAGGGCTTTTTGTGTAGACTGTGTTTGTCAACCCTCAATTCATTTTTTGATTCTATTGCCAAATACCTAATTTTAAATCTGCTATTGTTTTTTATTTAAGTGTTTTATAGTAGTAAAAATGTGAATAGAGAACTATAAGAGTATACCAAAATAAATTAGAATAAGCAAGAAACCATTATAGATTTTGGTTGGATTAAATAACCCTAAATACAATATGTTTGTCAATCATCATTTCAATAATATTTAAGTCATAAAACTAATCCTCAAATTAATCATATAAATCATGAAATATCCATAGAGACACACGCTTTAAGTTGTTATCAAATTAATTTTTCAATGTATTATGCCAAAAGTAAGAACTGTAATCTTATGAGTTGAATAAATGACTTCTTTCATAAAAGTAGAAATAAATGTGGGAATCTCTCCTATCTTGTTGTAAAAAACAATGAGGATTATCACTGGTATCAATCGTTAAAGTTTCAAAGGCGAAATGATAAAGAAATAATTGGTTGAAAGTCTAAGTTCAAAAGGTGTCTATTTAAGATTTGCAAGGAGTTTTGAAGTACAAGTTGTTACTCACAATTGCTCATAAATTATCTTGTAATTTTCTCTAATTTATCATTTTGTAAGTTCAAAAGATGAGTTTTTTTTTTAAAAAACTCGGATGGATAAGGTATTTGGGACAAATTTGGATAAATTAGTAATTGAGCTATGTAGGAGACCGAAGTTATCTTGAGATACTTCCTATTTCATTATCGGACAAACCTAAATAGGCATGTATTGTATGCATTGAAGGTTCTCCAAACTTAACAAACTTGTGACCAAGTGGTTTATGATATCAACTTTTTTGGTTGGTTTTACAAAATTGGATAAATATCAAAGAATGAAAATTTGTTTAATCTTTGAAAGTCTGAAGTATCATTTTGATTTGGTTGTGGCTTTTAAAGGATTCATTTATATCTAAAATCAGAATTGTTTTTGAAAGACAATGATATGGAATCCTAGTTTCTATTCAATGATTCCATAAAATAAAATATTAACCCTTAGAGCATTCTCAACGGAACGGCTCAAGGGATAAAACCGGCCAATTTAGCCAAACGAACATTATTTTCCTTTCCAAAAAAATAAACAGAAGAAACCTCACATACGGTGCCCTGTTTCGTGTTGACACCCACCTCTTCATGTTAGAATTCAAATTAAATCCAAAAGTACTTTTTTCATAATTCAGACGTTCCATCATCGTTTGAGAAACTTCCTATCTTCCTATCTATAGCATCTTTTTAATCTTTATATATTATATCACTAGTGGGACCCGTGCCGTTGAGCACGTTCAACTTGGATTGCCTAAAGCTATAAAACATTCATAAACTTCAAATAAGTTGATACAAGCTATGGCGGTGACGGTGCTTGATTGAGCGATTGGTTGAGCGGTTGAGCGGGAATTGTGGATACAGGAGGCAAGTCTCCACGACGGATTCTAGCGCGGAACCGTCGTGTGAGACAAAGCCTCCTGTATTGTAATATAGATTTTAAGCATCCATCTTCTATTTATTTTTTTAGCATTTTTCTATTGTTTTCATCATTTTAAGTGTCTTTCTCTTGCCTTTTATTCCTTGGATGTGTTAAAAGTATAGAATATAGTATCGTCATTAAATAAGGTCCTTAAGCGAGTTCGTTGGAAGGAGATGTAGATGCAAAGAGGTGCTACATTTAGCAGCCCCTCCTCTTTTACTACATTTAGCTAGTCTTTTAACAAGATTGTTCAACTCTTAGATGCCCATCTTATTATTTTTGATCAATATACACTTCACGCCTTTAATATCTTACGAATTTTATACAATAATAATGTATATATAGACACCACCAGTAATAACTAATACGCCCTTGCTGCATTGTCGCGCTCATACAAATAAATTCCAGTATTTTCTCTACATATAAAAGAACACGATTAGAGTTTTGTCTCTCCGTCCTTGGCGATGCATGGTCATGGTCATGGTCATGTATACATGATATAAAGAGTTTTGAAGAGTTTCTATCACTAGTATTTGATTGTTATTAATAGTTTATTGGATCTTAAGAATATAAGAAAGAGGCAAAAGGACAAGGAATGTAAAAAATGAAAATGAAAGCAAAGAAGGAGCCGATGAAACGAAGATCAAAGGGAAATTGGAGGGACATCAGAACTTGGGAGCAAAGGATAGGAACTAAAAACGAGGGATGGGAACCAGTAATAAATAACAAGAACTAGTAACAAATGATGAAAACTAAAAATGAATGATGGAAACTGGGAACAAATAGTGGAAGTTGGGGGACGAGGAATTGGGAATTGGGAACAAAAGATGGGAACCATGAACGGGAGTTTGGAGGTAGGGAACCAGTAAGAAACAAATAGAGAATGTGAAATCATAATAGAGGACATGGAACCGGGAACAACGGAACGAGGGAACGAAGGATATGCCAAAAATATTTAAAAGCACGAAAAACCAAAAAGACGGAAACAATGGACATGCTATGAATCTTGAATAGCATGGACAGAGAAGGAGGGAACTTGCATATTGATTGTATATTCCATAATTTCAACATCACCAAAAACTAAAAACTTTGCAATTTTTTTAAAAATAAATTATACGTAGGTCTGTATTTTTTTACATGTTTTATAAGTTTTGATTTACCTTTTTTGATGTCCGTGTCTTGAGGATAGGAGTAAGGACTTGTTAGGCCATAAATGCTTTGAAATTTCTTCGAATCCTAAAATCTCGATTTGTGATACGATCGTTGTTCTCTACAAACAAATGTGCTTCCAACGACACTTTGTGCACTTGGATCCGATCGGTCAAGCTCGAGATCATAATGTGACTCACAAAACAAACTACTTTCTTTATATCATATATCTATATTACAATACAGGAGGCTTTGTCTCACACGAAGGTTCCGCGCTGGAATCCGTCGTGGAGACTTGCCTTCTGTATCCACACTTCCCACTCAACCGCTCAATCAAGCACCGTCACGGCTTATTGGTGCACACCGACGTCCGCGAATTGTGTGGACAACGCACAGACGGCACCGCCATAGCTTGTGTTTAGGTCCTTTTACACTGGAATCCAAGTTGAACTTTGCAAACTCTCAATTCATATTTTTAAAGTTTGAGTGGCCATGGAATATATTTTTTGTTAGTATTTTACTTTCAACATGATCTTGAATTTAATTTTCAAAGTTAGATGTTCTAAATCAACCACCAAATTATCATTTCTTACGAATAAAAGTAAGTGAACAATTAGAACTTCAAAAGTAAGTGAACAATTAGAACTTTAAAGCATAGAATCTTGCTTAAATTCATTTAATTGTTATACCTACCAAGTCTTATTATACTTTACAATGTAGATTTTGTAAAACATTTAATAAAATTTTCATATTATATTTAATAATAAATAAATAATAAACATTTATATTTTGGTCAAAACAATCTCAATGGAGCTCTTTTGACCTGGGAGATCAAAGTGAAAGGTATTTCATTGTTAATCATTTCTAAATTCTTATAAAATATATATTTCTTATTATATTGTTAGATTCTTTCTATGATAGAAATATACTTGGAGGTGTTTTGTATATGGTTTCTTACCTTGGAGACACTACAAGCCTTGGTTTAAAGAAGGGAACTCATGGTCCCTAATAAGGTAATTGTGAGTGTAATTCTTGGGTAATATTCTTGAGTATTATCGTGCACGGTGCAGTCTACCCAACCATGGTAGGAGGTTCCACTTGTTAACTGTACCTTAAAGTTCTTTGGAATAACTAATTGTTGGATATATTTAGGACATTACAAAAAAGTTGGTGAATGGTATCATATGTGTTAATTGCATTGAGAAACATTAAATGATACATATCACTATAGTGTTATGACACTAATCTTCAAAACATAACATTGGATCTTGAAATTTGGAAATTTTCTTGAAAGGGGGAAGAATTTATTGGAATTTGTAACTTTGAGAAAAGATAGAAAACATTGATAGCAATGGTGGCCTTCTAGTTGAGCATTTAACTTTAAATCGATAATTTTTTTTTTAGTGTTTGACTTTTAGTAATGTACAATAATTGTTACATGACACCAATTAACCCCTAAAGTCGAAAGCCCCCAAAACAACTAGAACACCTCAAAATCGCCCTCTTTCAATCCAAGATGGAATTTTCAAGTATGCAACCGTAAGATCTTATACCTAACTTGTACATGTATGTGTATACCAAAACTTAGTTTCAAATTCCTTACAAATTGTAAGATCGTCACATTTTTTCCAAATGGATTAAAAGAATGTTGTGAGCCCAAGAAACCAATTTTAGGAGTACATTTGAATTGAGGCTCTTCAATTTCTTGGTCCTAAGTGAATTAAGAACATGTCAATTTTTACTCTCAAGCAATCTATTAAAATTAAAGAAATGCTTGAATTTTCCGAGGAATTTTCACATACAGGTATGCTGAACTTCAACTTCTAAGGCCCCTCTTTGATAACAAAAATGGCATGTGAAAAATAATTAGATGAAAGATTCAAACATTGAGATCATGCCTGAAACCCCCATTTCCAAGTACAAAAAACAAAACTTGAAAGAATGTAAAATCTCAATTTTGGTGAATTTGTGAAGTTCGTGCAATCTTACTTATTTTGGTCAAATTTTGAGAATAAATGAGCAGTTTTGGGCAGATTTCAAACTTTGACTGTAATCATCTCTTAAAGTATGTGGAATTTTGAAGCATGAAATGACTTTTTAGAAAGGTATTGAAAACTCTACAACCTGCAAAAGGTTTCAATTTCATACGAGCTAAATATAGTAAATAAGGGGCTGACTAGACCCCAAACAACCCGTTTTGGGCTCTTTTTGACTTTAGGGGTTAATAACTCTTGTGTAGTGGTTTGGTGAAAGTAGCATAGTGTTCACCTTTGGAAGCGTACGTAGTACTATCATTGGTATTATGACTTTCAGACATGCATTCAATGATTTATCAAAAAGAAATTCTATATAATGTCAGCCTCAATTTAAATAAATAAATAAATAAATAAATAATATATATATATAAATATAAATATAAAAATCTTACTATGATTAAGGGAATAATAAGATTAAATTCAGACTTTATATACACATTCTAACACAATCCTAGCAATAATATTCTCATCATGAGTCATCCACCAAGTCAAGACGCAAACTTAATACAAACTTTGTATTGAAGAACATTGAGCGTTGAAAGTAAGCAAGTGAGTGAGAATGCACACGAGTCGACAAAACAAACATCAATTCCGTTTTGTCCTCGTCTTCCTTCGCCTCGTTTGTGCCCAACTCGAGCTCGCTCACTGCTGTTCCTACCCCTCCTTCAGCTCATCTTGCCCTCCATCGTTGCACTAATCCCTCATCTCTTCATTCTCGTGTCCTCGACGGACATCACCACCGCGGTGACCATTTTTTCCATGCCATCTGGAGCCCCGGATTTAGCATATTGGTGCAACATTGCAGGAGAACGTGCGCCCCGCCATGTCTGCCGCCACCGCCAACACGAACTTGCCGAGGCGGATCATCAAGGTAGCTTATTACCCTCCGCGCACGAAATTTGAGTGTTGGACATGATTTAGGGTTTGGATCTATGATGTGAAGGAGGGCAGAATTGTTGCTGTGATCTGAGCAGATGCATAAGAGCTAGGGGTTTTTTTCCGATTTTGGGGTTGTTTTGTCGGAGTTCAAGACGAATCGCTTCTGTAGAGTCGGGATTGACGTGATAGGGGTGGTTGTTGACAGGAAACGCAACGGTTGCTTAGCGAGCCAGGTACGCAGTGGAGGAATTACTAATTAGGTTTTAACTTCAGAGTGGGAGCTTGAGGTTGATCAGAGCAGGAGTTGTGTTGGCCTGATCAATTTTTTGAAATTGAATGGTGTTCTATCTATAATTTGTTCGCACATGGCGCGTTGCTGGTGGCAATGAAAATATCGAGGCAGGGTGTTGAGAGAAGGTTGTAGTAAGATGGAATTTTTTTAGCATCGCTATGGAGGATTCAGCTGACATTTTCAGCGGGTTTGGTTGATGGTACTCCAGCTCCAGGGATCAGTGCGTCACCGTCCGAGGAGAATTTGCGTTACTTCAATGTGATGATATTGGGACCATCTCAGTCTCCATATGAAGGTAATATAGGTTTTACAGATAGGAGACTTAGCGTATTCTATTTCTTTTCGCTAGAGGCGGTCTGATATGGAGGATTCGATGAAATATCGCAGGTGGTGTGTTCAAGCTGGAGTTGTTTTTGCCAGAGGAGTACCCGATGGCTGCACCCAAGGTAAGAACGAAATGCACGATCTGTTACTTAGTTCTATTCACAACAGTTATGGTTGATATTTTCATGAAAATTGAAGCCTGTTTTGGCGGTTCACGTTTTCATTTCATCCTCTAACAGTCTCTGTTGTTTTTTGTTTGGAATCCATTTACAGGTTCGGTTCTTGACGAAGATTTACCATCCGAATATTGATAAGGTAAGACAACTGCTCAGTCGATAATATAAGTTTGAGTTTGAGTCCAGTACGTGATGATGGGAAAGATTCGAGAAAGATGATTTGAAGCTTAGTCTATTCCCTCGGATGAGTGGCTCATTCTTGGTTCTACAACTCCTGATTTTCTTGTTGTTATGCAATTCCAGCTTGGACGGATCTGCCTGGATATCCTGAAGGACAAATGGAGCCCGGCTCTTCAAATCCGCACTGTGCTACTGAGGTCAGTGGGGCTGTCTCTGGGGTTTGGCATGGTCGATGCTGGAGTAGTTGAGAGGCACCGCTTATCTCATATCGTATCATTCTGTTAACTGTGAATATTTTGGTGGTGGCGACCAGCATTCAGGCATTGTTGAGTGCCCCGAATCCAGACGATCCGTTGGCTGAGAACGTGGCCAAGCACTGGAAGTCGAACGAAGCTGAGGCTGTCGAGACTGGTAAGCAAGGACACCCCTTCTTTCAGTTTATGCATACATGAATCTCGTTGTTATGTCAGATTAATGTCGTAATGCACCATCATACAATCTTTGTGATCATCAACGCTGTTTAGGAGCCCCTTTGCATCAATATTTCTCTGAGACCACTGCCCTATTAGCGAACGGGCTTCAAGAATCGTGGCATCATATATGGCCTATTATAAGTACAACAATCCTAAAGGATTGTTAGCAGGGGTATACTTTTCACTTTTTGGCCGGAGATTCTTGCCTATAGCAGTCAGGTGCAGTGCTCCCAATCTTTTTAAGTCATCTGAACGTGAGGTTCTATGGAGCTCCTTTCGCTGATCGCTTGCTCTGTACGTTGTTTGCTGGGTGCAGCTAAGGAATGGACGCGTTTATACGCAAGCGGCGCATGATGATGGTGAATCCTTCGGTTTAACGAAGAGGAGAAGGAGCTAGTATGTGAGAAGACAAAAAACATGGAGTGACAAACACGGTAATTGAACGGAGCACAATGAATGAAAGTAAATGTGGTAGTTGTCATCTCTAATTGCTTCATGGTTTGTGAGGCTGCAAATTATTGGTTATTCCAGTGAGAGCCTTATATATCTCCCCTTCTCTTAGTGTTATAGTGATCAGGCAGTACCCATTTAGTTTCTGGTATTGTGTACTTGATACTGTGATTAAAGCCTGCAAGCTGAGGTTATGAAGGGCATTGTTCTTCTTATGTAAGTGCGCACATGTGAGGGTGAGGTCAGTTTTTTATGGAAGTGATTGAATCTTTTTCCAGAACTTGAAAGCAGCGGATCAGATGCCGCAGTGCCAGGATCTTCCGTGCGGATGAATCACTTCGCTACTTCGTTGCCTTGTTTCAGAGTTATTCAGAGAATCGTTAGTTTGACGTATGTAACATCGAAGTCCCAACCATTCACTAACCACAAGCAGAGGTTGAATTGTAAGATACGTATTCTTTCTTCATCATTCTGAACCTCTAGCATCTCCAGTTGTAACTCTTATCTCAAACAGACATTGTGTCGATATTTCTGAACCTGTATGAGGTGTGTACCATTTTACATACTACATTTCAGTATGCCCCCGTCTCATGAAGCAATCCTTAACAGCCAGTAAAGTACCAATTGCCTGCCCCAACGTGATAACAGGGAAGAATAGAGTAACGTGGCCGTCGGCAGGTGGACCTCACCAGACAGATTTCTTCCATCATGATTCAACAAATAGTGAAACCTAGTCAGCGTGGTAGCGCCATTGAGAGAAGGGACTTTATCACATGATACTGCTTGCGATGATATCAATATGGTTTTCGTGTTATAATATTTGTTGTGTGACGCAAGCTCTATTCCTCTTCGGTTTTGAGGAAATGGTGGGATTATAATTGATCATTTAGTATCTCACATGCAGCGAAGAGAGCCACTACGTGTTTCGACAAGAATGTGCAACATACAATCGTAACTTATTCAGATATGGAAGCAATGTCAACATTTCAACGTAAATGCAAAAAGCATGTCACCAATAAGGTAGGAGACTCGCAGTACACTTGTCAAAATTGGGTCCACCGCACTTCCTTTATATTTCTAATGCCGAGGATGAAAACATCATGTCCTCAATAAAAATACATATCTATCACTTCACTCGGTAAGCATCGCACTACAAAAAAGAGCTCCCTCCATCTGTACACATACATTCTACATAAGAATCTGTACCCACAGGGGAGATTCAAATTGTGATTCGCAGCAACCAAGGCGTCCGCCGAAAACGAGGGATGCTCATTGAACTATATCTGCAAACAAGTAACAAGAAAATCAATCAGACAAACAATCTACAAAAACAAGTGAAGAGTTTGAATTGGTATCGTAAGAGGAAAAACCACTCATCTGCAATTTCGAAACTGTACGGAATCACAAAGAGATTGCAAACTACGTTAGGGTTTCGGCATCGGAAATGGGGAAAGGCACTGACCTGCGATGAAGATTTGCGTTTATAAATCTGTGAGTAAGTGAGGCGGAGTTGTCGAAAGTAAGGTAGCGGTTGGTTTGTAAGGTTTGAGCTTAACATTGCAGCATCTCAGTCATATCGGTGGCCCAACTGACGCGCTTGGTGGTTCGTCGTCTGTCTTGGTAGTCACACCGCGAAAGTCTGGCGACCTCGATACCTTTCCCAATGGGGAGCATGACGCACTTGGATCCAAGCCTGGTGGTCATCTTGTCCTCGTACAAAGCGCGAGCGGAGCGCTGGAACAGATTCTCGGCGACCACAACGGCGCGACTAGAATTCAGACGCACGAGGTCGTAAAGTTCCACGGACTGCTCACCTCGCCGACAATCGACGAGCGCGAAGTCCACTTCCGAAAACTGGGGCAGAATCTCCTTGGCGTCGCCTACGAGAAACTCCACCAGGGGAGACAAACCCAATGCATCCATGGCCACCATCGCATTCAGCAGCGCGTCGTACTCCGTCAGAATGCAAATCAGACGCCCGCCTGTCTTCCGCGCCGCAACCGCGAGCGCTATCGTCGCTGGACTCACGCTGCTCGTCACTTGCACTATCAACTTCGCCTCTATACCGCCTGCTAACGCCGCCAGAAACTCCGTGCTGTGATGCTCGGATCCTGCGCTAATGTACCTCCTCCCAATGCCAACCTTGCACTGCATCCCAACCAAACCATCATCAACATCAACATTGCATGCCCTGAACCACCCACCCCAAACACACAACCTCACACAATCACAAAGCCCTCAACAGTTTCGTCTCACTTACCAACTTAACAGTTTCACTGTAAGATTGTGCAGCACTCTCTGGCGACCATCCCATGTCGAAACCCGATTCTCTAGATTCTCGTAATTAAAGAATTGGAACTGAAACTAGAGGGATTCGGAGCCAGCAAGTTGATATCAACTCTGGAAGTGTCTGAGCGTGGTCGTTACTCTTTCAGAGTTCCCGAAGCTTCCAGGAGAACGGGTCTGAAACTTTTACGGACGAAAGATCGACACAATGGGACGAACTGGGAGTCTGATCATGCAGGGGCCCGTGAGCTTGGCTGGACTGGAGCCTCCAGACTGGAGCTTGGTGTAATGTGATGTGGGCGACAGAATCGGAAAAGGCAGTCGAGAAGCGGGAGCGTCCCTTTATCATACACGAGGCGGGGCTAGTAGTAGGGAGGTAGAGTAGGGGAATAGAGTGGAGTAGAGGGGAGGCGGCGAAGGAGGCGGCAAAGGACAGTTGCGTTGAGTTTATATTCAACTCTTTGGCCCACTTGGAGTGGAACTGCTGCGGAAGTGATCAGATCGATGCCAGTCCTCGTGCTCGCCAAGCCAAGCCTCATCACTTCTACCGTGGTGTTGAATATTCGCTCCTTCTTGCTCCCATCTCTTGGGACTCTACCCTCTCATCTATCTTTTAATAAAGCACATAAGAAGAAACTCCAAGTTTCATCCAATCTTTGGATAACTTCTTTTTTTGTTTTTGAGATGAGTAAAAATTCAATCATCAAATCAAAATTGGCAACAAAAGGGGATGATAGTAAGCATGTTACATGTGATTGATTCCTATTCAAGTGAAGTCATGCTCACTTTTCGTGATCATTTGGATTTGTAGGTAGTGTGAAACATGTTTTCTATATTTGTAATGCCTTGCCCTTTTATGATATAAGGATGGCTTCCACCTTGTATCAAGGGTACTTTCATGATGACTCTATGGTATGACTAATCCATTCAAGCCGGCTAGCAAAAGTTGTTTGTAGTGTGCCATTTGGATTGTTGACATGTTGTCAGTCTTCACTACACAAGAGTTGTTAATTGTGTTACACACGCTAATTGCGGATTATAACACTATATGTCACACATCACCATTATAGTGTTACAACACTAATAGTCTAACCATAACCCTAATGAGAACATGCAAGCTTTCTTGGAAGTGAGAGAATTCATTAGAAGTGGTGCAATTAGTGACTCGAAGAAAAGACAAGGGTCATTGGTTGCGTAGGCAGCCCAAAGTGAACAATAATATTAAGAGAGTTCTGTACCAAAAGTTACTTGTCATACTAATTCCAAGTAACACTAATTAACAAATCTTGTGAAGTGGAGAGGTGGTAGGATAGAGTCACCTGTGATATGTGAACCATGAACACGTTTTTAACTTTGGAGTGAGACACGTGAACAATGGCCAACCATGAATCCCACCTTGAACCCAATTCATGAAATAATTTCCGAAGGAAAAATTATGGAATGTGACATAAAGGGGTTCAAATGTTATATGATATTCCTCAACGAGACCCACTGTTCTCACCCAACAAAAACCTCGTGAAAAACAACTCACTATGAGAGAGAGAGAGAGAATGTCATGCCATAATCACCAATCACATGTTTCCACACCATATCAGATTCCCATGCACTAAGGTGATTGTCAAGCCAATTTCACTATCAGGTATCGTGGCGGCTGGAGAGGAGCTTGGGTCCCAAGTCACGGCGATCAGTCAGTTATCTGTAGAAATTGGTGACAAATGGAAATTGCTGACAAATGAGGTGAGAATAAAGGGAAGGCTCAAACCTCACGGATTGGGCCTGGGAGGGGAGATAGATTGGAATCCGGAATAAGTTACTGGGGCTTGCACAGTAAGGATTCTGCGCCACCCATATGGAAGCTTCATGGAATATGTCGGTTGGCTTCTGCTATGGCGGTCACGAGACGAGGGTGAGTAGGTCCGCGTGCTGGCTTTCCCATTGATGTCGTCATCCCGACACTGTGGAAATCTGGGAGTCTCCGGAGCCTTGTCCTGTTGGTGGCGCGGTAGGTGGCGTGGGCTCCCCGCAGTCTCGTTTTTTTTCTCACAGTAGTTTCGATTGGATCTGTGTGGAAGGGACGACTTCGCTGACTCTGGTCCCTCGGGATGCTTTGATCCAGAAGTCGAAATTGCTACCAAACTATTGTTTGTGATCTCAAAAATATGAGTGGCAACGTGCACACAAGGTACTGGTTGAAAGCTATCACTAGTGCAAATATGGTTTGAGAAGAGGAGGATTTACACGCTTAGTAGAGGGGAAGTGATGAACATACCACTCTGTACTCAATACACAACCCCGTGTAAAACACTTGGGCAGCATTAAATAAGGAATGTCACGCGGCCCTCCCGTAAAGCCCAAAAATTGAAGTCTATGGCATGTGCACAAACAAGGAGTGAGCACCCAATGTGGCATAAATGGAATAGTGGTTATCGTGAGGACTCGAACCCTCATCTCATTATAAGATAATGTGTATGTGTACAAGTTAGGTAGTGCATCCTACTAGTACATACATACATACAAAATCCATCACAAAATGAAAATTCTCGCATTGCGTTGAAAGATGGTAGTTCTTCAAGGGTAAGCATGGAGATAACCCGTAAAGTTCCAGGCCTCAACATGTTAGTTACAGAGAATCTGCATACAGAATTTTCCAAAATTATTACTACTACGGTAATTGGCATTCACAGTAGATGGAATACTTCCATCGTACATCATCTTGTGGTGAACCAAGGCCGATTGAATCTTGTTCTTATAAGGACCAATTTTCTAACTCACTCTATCAACAACTACGGATGAGATCAATCACCAGATGCAAAGAACACGAGAAAATTCTCTATCATCCCTTGAAGAAAACAGCAACATGTGGATCACTGCGGCATCGACAGCTGAGCTGCGCGCTCCGCTGATCACACCGGAACCTTAATTTAATCACCAATTAACAAACTTTTAACTTAATTTTAAACTCCAGGCTTCCGACTCTTAAGGCGCTCAAAGGGCGTCGAACTCCTACACGACGCCTAGCGAGGTTCGTCGTGGAGCTGACTCAGACTGATGATGTGGCAACGACTCGTCCGATTTGGCAAGCCCTCGTGGCATTAATTACGTTGTAAGGACAACATGCAAGTGGGATGGGCGAGCTCAATATATATACAAAATGGTGGCCGAAAATCTAGAGTGACCTGCTTTTTTGAGCGAAAAGTCAAATGCTTTATGAGTTTAGGGAATATATTCTGGTTAGGTGGGGTGCCATTTGATTGTATTTATTGTTGCTCGAAAAGTTCATGGCCTTGTTGATTAATAAAAAATAAGAAAATACAAAAAGTTCATGGCGATGTTGTTGTGGAATTGCTGTGTAGGGAGGTTAATTGAATATTACGGAGACCCAGCCATGCATTGATTGTTCCAAGATAAATCCCTCCTTCCTTCGTAATATCATATCTTTGATGTTAGAATGACTTTTTAATTTTAGAATATATTTTTAATTTTGGGTGACATGGTCCCTCGTTTCCCATGGCCATATCCCTGCTCCGTACGGGAGTCCCACCCTCAGGGCATGCCCAACCTGCACTGTGAGCCGAGGAGTGGAGCCAAATTTGGAGTGTGAGGAGCCCTAGCCCACACACTATCCTTGTAACCAGGTCAAGAGGGTTGGGGTCTCCTAAATTCTAAAACACTATAACTGCAAGTTATCCCGTGCCTTCACACACATTTTAGCGTCCTCACTAACCAATGCAAGAGTGCCACATGGCTTAGAGTTTATTGGCAAAGAGTATTGTCTGTTATAATCTGCTGAGAAGTGAATGTAATTGGTGAGAAGCCTTTACCTTTGGCCTGTCTCGTGGCCTAGGGCGGGGTTGCTACGCGCAGCCAAGTGGCACCTGTAGGAATCTCCTGCAGTTGAGCGGCCCGGACTGACGCCCAAAGCTGGCCATGCTCTCATCCCCTTGTTTTCCCTCCTCTTAGTTCTCGTTTTCTTATCTGTTATTCCTCATCTAGTGTTTCTAGTTCTTTGTCATGTCTTTCCTCGTTACGGATTCTCTCTACCCCCATTCTCTTATTCCCCATATCTCATTTCCTCTTTTTCATTGTCATATTCCCTCCTTCCCTATTCTCTCTTTCAAGTTCTTCATTGGGGGCATTCTTCCTTTTCCTCATTTGTTTGTCGACTTGTTTCTTGTCCCTTCATCTCGCCTCTTGGTCCTCTTATCTCTTTGCCACGTTGAATAGATCCAATAAACTCTTAGTAAGAATCAAACACCACTCACCAAAAGTCTTCATGTTGTGTATGCATTATTGTGGGACATATAGAAGATGTCAACTATGGTGTTATGTATTGTTTACCATCATGGTGGATCACTAGATAGACACTACTTTAAATATGGATATGGTTTCCTTCTACAATTTGCAAAAAACGATCTTTCATATATGGTATCAATGTACAGTACAAGCTTTTGTCCACCCAAAAAACAGAAACATGCAATCAACTTTGTCAATAGCGTCCCATTTGTTAATTTAAGGAAAGAATACAAGCTCTTGATCTTTGAAATATTCTAGTCACTTTTGAACTTTCCAGGTTCAAGATTGTCAAAAATAAGATTTCGTATCTAACTACTAGAGGTGTAACTTGTCAATTTTAAAGTGATTATTTCTCTCCATTTACAAGATTCACGATGTTCAAAGTAGGGACAATGATCTTACAATGAAATCAACTCAGGACTATTTATAAGAACCTACTTCTTCAGTCCAAAGCTTGCATGTTATAGGTGAATGATGTCACAGAAAGAGAATGTATACTTGCAAAATACGATTCCAAGCAGACTTTGCATGTTCTAGACTTCTAGTAAAATGTTATAGAAGATACTGTTACAGAGGGAGCTGCTTGCAGTGCCTCCATTACAAAGTTAACATTGCCTGGATATGAAACGTGCATATAGGCCTAAAAGTTTCAGACACATATTTTTCTACAAAGACATGGCAGTTAAGAGTACAATGGAAATAAAGGGCTGTAAACTAGGTTGTAGGACCTGAATCAATTTTTTAATTTTCACCTACTTAATGTTGTGAAAAGCGCCCTTGGAAGCTTCTACAATCATTGCACACTCCCAGTCCACTAACAATCAAGTGACAATCTCAAGTCACACTTGTAGTTATCACTAGTAGTACCCGAGAGTGCTTGTAGTTATCACTAGTAGTACCCGAGAGTGCTTGTAGTTATCACTAGTAGTACCCAAGAGTGCTTGTAGTTATCACTAGTAGTACCCGAGAGTGCTTGTAGTTATCACTAGTAGTACCCGAGAGTGCTTGTAGTTATCACTAGTAGTACCCAAGAGTGCTTGTAGTTATCACTAGTAGTACCCGAGAGTGCTTGTAGTTATCACTAGTAGTACCCGAGAGTGCTTGTAGTTATCACTAGTAGTACCCGAGAGTGCTTATATATGAGCTAGCAAGGCTCTCTTCCTCTTTTGGCAAATTTTGTTTACGCAAAATTTTACAATTGAATTGTATCAAGATGTAACATTGTTTAGAAAATATAGTGCGAGGGTGGATGGAAAGACATGTGAAGGGATGGGTAGTGCAAAGGGCTTGAAAGGAAATTTCATGAGAGACAAAAGGGTGTGCGTTCATACAAGATATACCCTCCATTTGGAAAATCCAAAAAATTGTAAGATGTCGACACAAATTGTAATAGCAGTAGTCACCTCAACCTCTAAGTATTTCCTTGTGTTTTTGGGAGCTTGAAACCTCAAAACTGTGATTTTCAACTTCTATAGACACTTGGGGTATGTAACAACTTTATTTACTTTTTTAAAACTTCCAACGTAAGATCTTCTACCTAACCTTATTTTTGACTAATTTTCCAAGAATTGATCGTTGGATTTTTATTGATTGTGACATCATAACGTTCAGAGTTGCAGCAAAAGTTCTTTTTAGCATTGCACGGGATGTGTGTTTATAATGGTGCAAATGGCAAGTTGATGGTTGCTACATCAAACATTTTACTCATATTTATCCCCATGTAGGTAACCAAGTTGAGTATGCAGTGTGCAAAAACTTAGGGTTCTCCCATGTTCCTAAGGCATTTTTAAAAAAATAAAAAATAAAAAAAAATATTATTTATTTATTTATTTATTTATTTATTTTTATTATTTATTTATCTTCACAAGGAAGTCAAATTTTGCCTTAGATGTGCAAAATTGGCAAACTAAATATTGTTGAATGACAATTTTGAACTAGAACAAAATGAATGGTGGTTGGTTGCCGTTATGATTTTTTAATTTTCAAGCAATTTCTTTTTTGAGAAGTTCCAAAATATTAATCATCGATAAACTTTGAAAGAAATAATTCAAAAATATCTTAATACTATGAAAATTGTTTTTGTAAATTTTAGAGGTTGCCCTTGTTGAGTTAGAAAATTTATGACTAAGGTCACTTTGGAATTTGAATATTGAGTTGGTTATGAACATACTTCAAAAAAAAATCAAATTAACAAAGAAAAAAAGATAAATCAAAATTGTCCCATCTCGATGGCATCTCGAGATAGCCCTAGAAGATTCAAAAATTTGAATTTGACTAAATTTTAACCCATGAACCTAAGATGCCCGAAATAGCAAAATACCGTTGCAGTTTTCAAGGAGTTAGGGATAGTTAGGGATAAAATCGATTCTCATAAAAAGTTGAATGCTTTGAATTACTTATCACGGGTTGTAAAGTTGAGGTAATTAATCCTTACATTTTGTATAATGCCCATGGTTAAATAGATTAGTAAGTTTTTTTTTTTTTTTTTTTTTTTTTTTTTTTTTTTTTTTTTTTTTTTAAGAAATAAAATTAAAAATTAAGTTTTTAGACTTTATTCTAATTTCTAGAAAGTACAATCCTTAACGAATCTTGTTTTTGGTTGCAATTAACCCCTAACTCTCCTTGAAGCCCAAAATGGGTTTTTGCAATTCCGGGCAGCCTAGATGAAGGGGTTAGAAGTAATATTTTTGCATAAGATTTTTATTGGGTCCTCCTTATACTGCAAAGTGTACATGGTAAAATTTGCAAAGTCAAATTCCAATTTTTGAGTCTTCTAGGACGATCCTTGGGTTGCAAGCTGAGATGGGGCAGCTTAAAAAAGTAACTTTTTTGATTTTTTTTTTTTGAAACATGTTCATTACCAAATCACTACGCACATTTCAAAGTGACTCAAGTCAAAAAGTTTACCAATTTTACAAGGGCGGCCTCCAAAAATTTCAAAACCAATCTTTGCAATGCCCAAAAATACTTGGGAGACAAACTTTGGATGTTATGATCTTTCAAATGGTAAACATCCAACGGTCAATTTTTTGAACAGTAATCAAACATATTCTTAGGTACAAGATCTTACGGTTGGAGGTTTTAAATAGGAAAAAGAAATTGGTTCACACCCCCACGAGTGCTTACAGGTAGAGAATTGCAGTTTTGAGGTTTCAAGCTCCCACAAAACACCAAGGAGATTTAGGGGTTAAGGCCTATTGAATTTAGGGTTAAAATGATGTTTCAACAACTTTAACCTCATGTGTCTTGAACCTAAACGTCCAACACCACTTCTAACCTAAAAGTAGAAATTTTAAATACTGTTAGAAATGAAGAGGAAAGTAAGATATACATATCTCAACCACACGATATTGTGATGAACGTCTTGCAGGTCGTGCAAACCAAAAGTTGAGTCATAATACCTTGTAGATTCACAAATTTTCCACACCAACCCTTAAAAACAACCGGACAAGGTGTATTTAGGGTTAGAAATGTGATTCTTTTTAGGAAACGTATAGTGGTTTCATTTTACTAGTGGCCTTTTTCCATATCTTTATATATAAAAGAACACAATATGTATGTCCTTGGTGATCACTATACATGCATGGTGATGATCATGGTGAACATCATTTGGTCATGTATATATGGTATGAAGAGTTTTGAAGATTTTGAAGAGTTTCCAAAAGTGGTGATTGATTGTTATTTAGTTTATTAGATCCCAATAATATAATAAGGAGTCAAAGGGAGAAAGAATGTGGAACATGTAAAATGGGAGCAAACCAAGAAATGAAGAGGAGATTAAGGGAACATGGAATAAGAACTAGGAACTAGGAACAAAAGGAAAGGAATTGGAACGGAGTATGGGTACCAAGATCAAATAATGAGAACCATGAACGACTGATAGGAACTAGGAACAAATGAAGGGAACCGGGAAAGAATGATGAAAACCAAGAAGGGGAGTTGGGGGACTGGGGACGAAAGATGAGAACCGGAACAGGAGTTTCCGGATAGGGAACCATTAATAAAGAAAAGAAGAATGGGGAACAAAAAAAAAAAGACAAAGATTTGGGAACAAGGGATCCATGGAACGAAGGATATGCTATAAATCCTAAAAAGCATAGGGAACCGAGAAGAAGGGAGCAAAGGATGTGCTATAAATCTTAAAAAGCGGATGGGACAGAGAGGAAGGGAGCAAAGGATATGCTATAAATTTTACAAAGCAGAGAGACCATCAACAAGCGAGGTGGGGATAGGGGGTAGTTCTTGAACTATACCAAATGATGGGAACTGGGATTGAGTAATGGAAACCAAGAAGGGAAGCTGTGGGAGGAGAACTCAAAAGAAAGGGGGAAACTCAAAAGAAAGGGGAGGAACTCAAAAAAAAGGAGGGGAACTCAAAAGAAAGGAGGGGAACTCAAATGAAAGGATGGGAACTAGGAATGGGACAAAGCATGGGGGACCGATCTAGGTAAAAAGAAAAAAAAACTAAGTTGGAGAATTCTCATGAGGGTCTGAATTTTTAACATGTTTTACGCAACTCTAATTACATATGAGATCTATGGAATGTGTGGGAGCTAAGGAGGGAAGAAACACCAATATAAAAGAAAAGAGAGACACAAAAGATAGCAATTGCTCCAAAAAAGTCTGAAGCAACCCCTAATTTCCATTCTAGAGAAGCAAGAAGCAAGACTGTGGAAAGGTTCATGCTTGAACGTTCTTGGATAATCTAACTTCAAAAACAGCAGCATTCCATCTATAGTTCTATCATTTTGGAATTAAAATCATCATGGGAGTACCAGAAAGTGTCCTAAATTGCTTAGTTTGCAGGAGTTTATAATAGACTAACTTTGTACTGATATATCAGAAAGACTCTGTTCTGAACCATATAACCATTTACCGAAAATCTGTAAGAGCATTGAAATCCACAGATGAAGACATACATTGCAACTTCGTGCTTTCTCGAAATGCGGACAATGAAACAATTGTGACAAGCATTCAAGCAGACAACACTTCACAACACGAATGACTGAAGGTGAGTGACATTCAATTACTGGAATGGTACAGAATCTTAAGTATTTGAATTCGGACAAAGAATTAACCTTTCTACTTCGTGGGAGCCTTCTTCTTGCCGGCGATGGTGATCTTCTTGCCTCGCAAAGTCCTGGCATTGCACTTGGTGTGTTGCCCTCTGCACGGCAGTCCAGCTTGGTGACGCTTACCTCGGTAGCACTGAATGTCTTTCAACCGCTTGATGGCCATTTGGTTGAACCGCCGCTGCACGCACACACACCATGAGCATTCCTGATTTTTGGCCCCTCCAAACCCTAAACCTTGGCACTCATGGATTTGACACTCACCAGGTCTCCTTCAATCATGTACTTGGAAACCTCGTCACGAATGATGGTAAGCTCCTCCTCCGACAGCTCCTTGGTGATCTTGTTCTCGATGCCGACGTCCAGCAGAATTTGCCTCGCGGTGGTGGAGCCGACGCCATGAACGTACGTGAGCGCAATCTCCACGCGCTTGGAGTTCGGAATCTCTACTCCTCCCACACGAGCACACCTAATTTGCAGACGACCTCTCTGACCTCCAGCACCGCTCTGCACAAACCTCCCAATACACTCAAAATCCAACCATTTTCTTCCAATATTTCACGGCATTGCGAAACGCTCCCATCGAGTGTGGGTAGACAAACAATATTTTGGACAATTCTGAAATGTAAAGAGGTGGTACACAGATAAAATGAGAATAGCCTTACCTTGGAAGCTGCAGGGAACGATGCAGCAACAGAGGAGCCAAGAGTGACAGCCGACAGAGCGTGCGTGACAGCGGCAATCGCCATGGCTGCAAATCCTTGAGCTCCAAAAACTCCAGCAATGCCGAATCTCACCCTCTTCAGCGCTCTGTTTCCAGTGGATAATGTTCTTCCAAGAGTCTCGTTCCAAGACCCCCCTGACCCTGACTTCGTCCCAAGACCCCCTCTTTATGGATGATAATCATCGAAAAGAGGATGATTGTAGTTAACGACAGGCTTATCCAGAACTGGGGACTCTTCCTCACCATGAGGTTTCCTGTAGGGTTTAAGGAATTTGATACCGGACGCGCGTGGTTGCGCAATCGTTTCAGCGGCCACTGTGCCGCTCAGAATTGGAGGATTATCGCTCAGCATTTTGGTGGAAAATCGGAATTTGCATAGAGTGGAGTCGGACTGCAAATTTTGCCCTACGGCTTTAGCTCCCCACTGTCTCGGCCATGGGAGCTGCAAGCCTGTAGTGAATCCTGTAGGCCTGGGACAACTTGCGGTCGTGTCCACCCGGACAAGAATTGTGGTTAGTTGCAGCAGTGGTACTCTGCACAACGAGGAGAAGTCGCAATCTGAGGACTCACGCAAGAATGGAAATGGTAGTACTACTGAGCAGCACAAGACTCTTGGAGAGCAATTGCGCTTGCTCAACTTAGAGAGTGTGAGTAAGCGTGTGTTGGGAACGAGAGTAGCGTCCAACCGCTTGGAATATTTCGAGATACCTGTGAAGAATAATAGCCAGAGCTCTAGAGTTCAACACAAGGGCGGAACTGGTCGCGCTTCGGCGAATGCTGGCGCTGTTGAACAAGTGCTGGACATGTGAGTCAATTAGGTCTTCGATGATGTGTGCTTCAGCTGTCAATTTCATGAAGCAAATGTTTGATTTACGAGCACCATTTACATTCAGTTTTAGCTAATGCGCTTGAGCAAGGTTCAGAGCTTCAGCTTTGTATCTGGCGATGCATTTATCGGCCCTAGGGTTTTCATGTTGTAGAATTCTCAATGCAGAGTGAAGTCTGCAAACGAGAGCGAGGCAGGGGTGGCTTCGGCATTCAAAGATTTCGAAGGCGCCATCAGCCCTTTCGATACTCGGGATACTTTGATCCGTGGGTCAAAATTGCTACCAAACTAATGTTTGTGATCTTAACCCTTAAACGCCCAAGCAAGCCCGAGGGGCATGATTCCAATCAGAATCTTCCCTGTAATCTTCCCTGTAGCTCTCACTGTACTCAACATTTCACTTATATTTTGATGTTAAACTGGTCACCTTCTTCTGATGCATTCAAAAAGTGAAATTTCACAATTCAAATCACAATTTGTATGAGTGATTTTGTGCTTTGAAAGGATTGTGGTAGGTAGGTTGGGGTGGTACACAACCTTGTAGGAGTTTGCAAGCTCATCATTGATTGGTCTATTCATGATGCCCAAGTCCAAAAGATGTTGTGATCCAATTTTGGGCTGCCCGTTTCGGACCCCATGGGCGTTAAAGGGTTAAAAAAATATGAGTGATAACATGCACACAAGGTATTGGTTGAAAGCTATCACTAGTGCAAATATGGCGTGAGAAGAGGAGGATTTACACGCTTTGTATACCACTGTGTACTCAATACATGACCCCGTGTAAAACACTTGGGCAACATTAAATAAGGAATGTCACGTGGCCCACCTGTAAAGCCGAGAACATTGAAGTCTATGACATGTGCACAAACAAGGAGTGAGCACACCCTCTGGCACAAATGGGCTAAGTGGTCATCGTGGGGACTCGAACCCTCATCTAATTATAAGATAATGTGTACATGTATAGTACAAGTTAGGTACTGGATCCTACGATTACATACTTCAAAATTCACCACAAGATGAAAATTATCTCATTGCATTGAAAGATGGTAGATTTTCAAGGTAAAGCATGGTGATGAGGCCTGTAAATATACGGTCGGTTGACATGTTAGTTGCAGAAAATCTGCATACGGAATTTAAGGCCGTGTTCTTCCAAAATTATTATTAAGGCCCCTGCACACCTGACTTTTTGTAATGGTCCCTGTATTCGTGTAAGACCCCTTGAGTAAAAATCTGCAACTTGTTCACACGGACTGGGCCCAGACTCATCGCTTCCTACTTATTCGGTGGGGTTTCATGTATGTCGTGTTCACACATATCAGAAATTAAATTAGTAATTGGTGACTGGATGAGGTACTAGGTGACCACTTTCCCAACCCATCACACCTGGGTAGTACGGTTTTAACCCGTCACCGTTTCATCATGCGCTTGGCACCAGTCCCACTCAACTTCACACTGTGTCGTTTCAGTCAATCTTTCGTGGATCTTGTCTGGGATGCGATTCATGATCACTTTCTTTTGTTGTAGTCCCCATTTCTCCCTCCCGTTCAGTTTGTTCTCTGGACGAAGGGCTTCAGTTCGCTGTGGTCGTTGTTTTTTTGGACACCGTAATTGGGTGTGAGATTGAATTGTTTCCCCGTTTGCTTTGAGCGACTCCGAGTGCTCTTCAGAGTAGGGTTTACTTTTGTCTAGCGCTCCTGCTGAAGTAGTGCGTCACTTTTTACGGTCATAGGTTGGAGTAGTGTACTGGGAATGTCGAAAAGTTTTCTTTTTTTTGCCGAGTAATTGGGTGGGAGTCGTCAACTTCGATTTCGCAACCTCTGTAAGTACTTCCTCCGTTCCACATTTGAAGTTGTGGTTTGATCGGTTGCATGCCCGCATCCACTTTGTGGGTGTCAACTTTCAATTGAGTACATTGTTTTGGGTGGAAGCACACTAGGGTGTCACACTTACGGACAAGTACTTGTACCCAATGTGTATCAAAAATGTACTAAAAGTCAACGACCTTTGAAGGCCCTGCGAAGTTGGGTACTTTTGGGTACCATTGTTTTAAAATAGGGGTTTGTGTCAGTTGGAATTTAACGCATTAATGCGGAAAATCTGAAAAATTTGACAAGCTACGTCAGCGAGATTTGGCGCGCAATATCATGATGGTTTGAAATCGTGGCACCGGCTGCCACCGGTTACCTTCGTGCTTTCGACCGGTGATGGAAGGTCGTTGCGGGGAGGGCGACCTTGGCCACCGTCGGCCCGTATCGTCTCGCACCTCGGGTGGAGGCTCTGAGGTTTTCTCTCTTTGCCTTAGCAAATTTTGGACTGGTGAGCGTGTTCGTCAGCGTGTTATTGAGCGTGTTTGTGGTTAGACTTGGATGGCGCAGCTGTTTTGCGAGGTTTAGAGCTCCGATCACTATCTATTCTGACTTGGACGGCGCAGCTGTTGCGAGCTTTTGTAAGGGTTTCAGAGTGAGTTTTTTGTGAGCTTTTGAGTGAGCTTTTTGTGAGTTAGACTTGGATGGCGCAGCTGTTTTGCGAGGTTTAGAGCTCCGATCACTATCTATTCTGACTTGGACGGCGCAGCTGTTGCGAGCTTTTGTAAGGGTTTCAGAGTGCTTGTTTTTAGAGTGCTTGTGTATTGCGAGGGTGTTAAAAGCAAGAGCATGGTTTAGGGTTTACGCAGTTGGTGTAGCGGAGGGGCAGGAGTTGGTGTAGCGGAAAGAAGGCGATTCGTGGGTCGTGAGTCTTTGTTGGTGTTAGTTGGTGTAGCAAGGGTGTAGTTGGAGAATGGTGGGTTTAAGGGTGAGTCGAGGCCGTGATTGTTAGGAGTGCATGTGTGTGATTGAGAGCGTGATTGTGTGCGGAGGGGTAGTTCGAGGGTATTATCGTGCTGTTGTTGGTGGTTGCAAGTGCAGGGTAAGAGCGATGAAGGATGGGTTTGCGAAGATGAAGTCCACGGATCCTGGGTCCAAGACGGGAAGGAGCCGGCCAGGCTCAAAGGTAGTCGATGGGGGGAAGCGCAAAGCATCGGCGGCGGCGCTTCAAAGCGACTCCTCGCGAACGAGCTCTCTCACCGATGGAGGGCGAAGCGCAAGCCCGCCGCCTCCCTAAGTCCACCGACAGGCAAAAGAAAAAAACCGGAGGCTAAGGTGCGAGAGGAGGTCTCTGGCGATGAGGAGGAAGAAGATGGTGGACGGCAAGAGCAGGAGATGGTGGATGTGGAGACAGCGATGACAAAATGCAGGGCGCTACCACCGAAGCTGATGGCAGCGGATTGGGCGGAACGGGGGTTGTGCGCTACGGGCATCAATCCGAAGCGGTTCCCGCATAGAGCGAAAGCAGAAGAGGAGATGGGAGCCATTTTCGGGAGGCGGATTGGTAGAGATGGCCGCAACGGCTACAAATGGCAGGAAGTTTGAGAGAAGTCAATTCTCGACAGAATCATGGAGCTTCACCCCTTGATTTACCAGCACAGCGCCGATCACATGCCCTCGTATCTGGGGGTGCTCTTTGCAGAAGGGATCCTGCACGAGCACGTTAACGGACGAGGGTCTGTCAACTGGGCTGCGTTTGCCCAGGAGGTGAATCAAACCCAACGGAGACAGCGTGGGTCCAAGAAAGGTGTGCTCCAGTACTGCAAGGACATGGGTCTGACGAAGGTGAGCAAGGCAGAGCTCAGGAGCATCAAGTTGGAGGTGGATGCGGAGTATGACCCAGCAAATTCAAAAAAGGTAATTCATTTTTTAGATGTTGTAAGCTGAATTCTGAGACTGCTGCTGGTGTTTTCTTTTTTAAAGCTCAAGTATTGTGAAATTGTGAGGAGGGACTTAGTGTTGAATCGGCCGTCCAATTTGACTTCTGATAAGCAAATTGTAAGAGCAGGATGTGTCAGAGGTTTGTGCCTCGAGGATTCCCACCAAGCAAGAAGATTATCTTGCCTCATCAGCTGCAGAGAGGATTCAGAAATTGAGCGATCTAGGCAGAGTCCTGACGATGGAGATAGCTTACAAGAAGTCCGCCCTGAAGACTTCAGCTGCAAGGGTCAAGAAATCGAAGGACGTGGTGAGTGCGCACAATCAGAATTTGGAGTACCTCGAGCGGCAAATCGAGGAGCTGAAGGGTGATAATTGGTGCAGCGATAACCCTGAGTTGGAGTTTAGGGTGGGTGTATTCAATCGAATGAAGGGCGAGTGTCTCGAGAAGCTCCGGACAGCTTTGGAGGACAGTACAGCTGCAGAAGCAACCCACTTGAAATTGAGAGAGGCAATTGAATTGCAAGGGAAGCAGCTGACTTCTATAACTGATGAGGCTTCTCACTTGAAGCTAGGAGGACGACCTTCTGGGTTGCATCCATGGCCCATGTTGTACCCCCGGGTAGAGGAAGAGGAAATAGAAGTAGTAAGTGTTGAATTTAGCACTTGTACATTATGCGACTACGGCTTTCCAAACCGTGACATTATAGTGGCTACTTGCAGCCACGCGTACCATCCTTGGTGTGCATTTTCTGTTTTTGGGAAGGGATTGTGTTGTGTGCAGGAGAATTGTAAACGCCCGATGCATCCCAGCTGGCGTCGTAGTTTTGGGTGGGGGCATCAGTCAGAGGAGATGCAGCAAGGAGCAGCCAGCCTTGGCAGCGATGGAGAATTTTTGGAGCTCCTGCAGGACCGAGAGGACTTCCTGAAGTCAAACCAGCGAGAGTGTGGTAAGCCGAAGTGATCAGGCTCTTGTTTTGTGTATGTGTGAGTATACTCTGTAGTTGACAAGGTAGACAAGTGTAGGTTTACTTTGCTGTTGACAATGCGGTTGATTGTGGTAGTGTTGGTACGAGGTATTGGTAGCGGTTCAGGTACATATCAAGTTTATGGAGTAGTCTTATATAGTAGTGTGTATACTGTTAGGTACATTTAATCGATTAAGTCCACAGAGAGAAATTGACAGAGTATGATTGAGTACGAGTTGATGTACTCAAATTAGGTTGTGATTGGCAAATATGGAGTTTGAGAGTAGTGTCAATTTTGTATCTTAAATAGTATCATGTACTTAGTTGTTGACAAGGTAGATCGTGGTAGTGTCGGTGACGAGGTATTGGTAGCTTTAGGTACATATCCAAAGACATGGGGTAGTCGATATAGTAGTGTGTATAAACTCGTACATTTAATAGATTAAGTCTATGTTGAGAAAGTGATCGAGTATGATTGAGCACAATTGATGTATTCAATTTAGGTAGTGATTGGTACATATAGAGTTTGAGAATCTCGTCGTACGTATCTTAAGTAGTATCATGTCTAATGCAATTAGATTAGGTAGTTTTTATTTCCCGATTAGTACAAAGTATGTACCCTGCTTCATGTAGGTCTACTATTACTGTACTTTCGGTACTGGTTAATAGTAACAAACGTACTAAATCGTGTGTGAGAGTTTTTGATGTTCAAAGATTGACACATAGCCCAACCCAAGCCACCGGTAAAAGAAAATCCGACCAAGTGGTTCGAGAAAGTCCGCCGCCGGTGGTCGTCGACGCCAGCTGCGACCATAGTTTCACGGTGGTGGAGCACAAGGAGGAGACACAACAAAAACCAACGAACTCGCTGGAGTTTGTCTCTTCCAAGCCAGCTATCACAAATTGGGAGCCGGCCATCCTAAGTCCCAAGCCAGTGGGTGGAGTCTCTATTAGGAACCCAAGAAAACGTAAGAGCAAAGAGGCCCAAACATCATTCTCTAGAGGTGAGGATTTTTGAACCACATGTGGGCTCAACTGTAAATGCATATTTGTGGCGAATTCTCACGATCTTACTTGGTGTTTTTTTTGCAGAGTTGTTGAAAGGTATACCTGCCCAAGAATCAGAGTCTGATCAGGACACAACATCTTCAAAAAGAGAAGGTGAAGAATATACTGATGGTGAGACAGAGGAAGGGGGCGACTCGGACCCACCCATGAATGACCCCGAAACGAGGGAGTCTTCACCGCCATCAAGTCCTAAGTCGATTGATATGGAGCGATTCAAGAGGGTGGAGAGGGCTACCCCGAAGAAGGTGATCGCTCCAGATGCTCCAAAAACTATCGAGGAGGAGGCAGCGCCGAGTATGCAGCCCGCTAGCACACAGGTGGAGGAGGTCGCGCCCAGTATACAGCCAGAGGCTGTATACATACATGTGGAGGAGGTGGCGCCAAGTATACAGCCAGAGGCTGTTAATGAGGTGGAGGAGGGCACTACTATTGGCGTCGAGGTCGTAGCAACAAACACAGGTGTCGAGGCGGAGATTCCTAGGCAGGAGTTGAGGACTCCCACCCAGGAGGTCGTGTCGCCCAGCCAGGAGGTCGTGTTGCCCAGCCAGGAGGTCGTGTTGCCCAGCCAGGAGGTCGTGTCGCCCAGCCAGGATGTTGTAGCACGTACCGAGGAGATGGAGGCCTGCAGTCAAGAGGTGGTGGCAGCCAAGGCTGCGGTGCTGGCAAGCAGCGCCAAGAAGGTGGCGGCAAACAACGATCCACTGAAGGCTTGCATTGAGGAGGTCGCCCCAGAAGCAGTAATGGACCCAGTTGTGGCATTGGTCGTCGGCTTGGCTGAAGAAGCCGAGAAGGAGAGTAGAGGGAATGCAGAGACTCCATCTGACACCAATGTCAGCAAGTCACCTGGCTCTCCAATGGACATGGATCAGGCCTCTCCACCGAGTCTCGGGGTAGCGGGGGAAGCACAATTGGGGCGTAGAACAAGAGCGCGGGTGTCCAGGGAGGATTTTGCCTCGGCTATGGACGTGGATGATGAGGCGCTTGGTAAGAAACCAAAAATGAAGAGTGTTAATCTTTTTGATGTTCAGAAGGAGTCCGGTCCAGCAACGAAGCCATCAAGCACCAAGCGGGTGAGCAAACCGGGTAGGAAAAAGCGTACTTAGATGTATTGCTTGTACATTCTGTAGGTCCTTTGTACATGATGATAAGTATGTTGCTTATCGTCTATTTTTGCTAGATAATCATCAAATTGTGTTCACTGTTTATGAGCTTCTTGCAGGATCTCTGGCTGATATTAGTAGGGGACTGGAGCCAATGGCAATACGGGTTGAATTGCCAGTAGAAGGCCCATGCCCAATGCCCCCATTCACCTATATTACATCTGATGTTTATTCTGAGATGGCTGTGGTTGACAATGAGAGAGAGTCGAGTTGTAAGTGCTATGGCCAGGATTGTACACTGGATCCAGATGCATGTGATTGCATCCAGAAGATGGGGGGTAAGTGTGCCTATACATGCGATGGGCTCTTAGCAGATGTTGACAGTGCCGTATCTAAGGTACAACTTCCTATACCCTTAGTACAGCGTCGAGTTTCGATTTTCTTGCAGTGGTCGGCTTCTTGAGTTTTGGCGATGCTGGTTTTTATTGGTTTTCCAAAATGTGAAGGTATCAACTCTGAAGTTTTGTGAACCGGGCGAGGGATGTTACGTGTCTGAAGATAATTCGAGTTGGAATCCATCCGATGATTCAGATGTTTGCAGTGGACATACTCCAAGACCTTTTATTTTTGAATGCAACATAACTTCTCTATGTCATGGAGCATGTCGGAATAGGCTAGTTCAGAAAGGCTCACAGCTGCAGTTGTCGGTGTTCTGGACTGGGCCTCGGGGTTGGGGTCTTAAAACTCTGAACCGTATAGCGAAGGGTCAGTTTGTCCTAGAGTATCATGGGGAGATTTGTATTGAACTAGAGACCATTCAAAGAGCCAAAGTGAAACCGTATAATGGATGGTATTCCATGAGCCTTGATGCAGATTGGAGGGCAGAAGCAGCCAGTAGCGACGCCACCGCCTTGTCAAAAGACGCCCTAATGTTTGGGAATGTGGCTCGTTTCTTGAACCATATGTGCGAGGTTCCTAACCTGGTGGACATGCCAGTGAAGATTGACGAAGCTGACCCCCGTCTATATCACATTGCTTTTTTTGCCGTAAGAGACATTGATGAATACGAGGAACTCACATGGGTATGCTTTAACCTTTCCATGTTTTTTTTTTTTTCATTTGTGTTTTAACTTATTGCACTCTGAATGTTGTTGTAATCCATAGTCCGTGGTCAGCGTTTCAGGACTATGGAACAAACTTTCAAGATAGCAGCACCGAGAGCGGTCTTTGCCGATGTGGTGGACCATTCTGTAGAAACCCAGTGCGATCATAATTTTACTTTCAGTGTACAGCGTAGTTACTCAGAACACTGCTGATTATATCTACCATTGTACAATTTTGTGCATACATATACCTTCACTTTTATAGTACACAAAAGACTCCATTTCTAAAATGTTCAGTATGATTTTCAATTGCAGTAGTACAAAGAGAAGTAGATGTGGCTTTGTATTGAATGTGAGTAGACGCTGCTGTGTGACCTCTCCATATAAAAGTACTGAAATAATACTGTTTTTGTACTAAAAGTACACAAACCCAACAATTGGGGTACTATCTAAATTCCGAGAATTAACTCCCCCACCACACCAGCAGCGTTTGCGTAATCATGTCAAGAGTCTCTGCTGACATCTTGTAAACTGCAGTACCACCCCTCAGGACATGAGGTTGCAAGATCATGGGAAACTTAATTGCCTTGACAAGGTGGGCTGGAATATGCGCCAATCTTGATTCCTCAAGGTACACATACCAGGGATGTCAATATGGACGTCTTTTGAGTTTTTTTGGTCGGACGTCCGTCCGTCCGTCCGGACGTCCGTCCAGGACCGTCCGGACGTCCGTCCAGGACCGTCCGGACGTCCGTCCGGGGGGGTAAAATGGAATTACTACGACAACAGTAAAAATTTCAACCATTAGATCTTCTTGGAGCTCGCATCTAAGCCGTTCAAATCTGATCTTCTTTAAAGCGACCGAGAAAATTCGCTCCGACCGGCGCCCGGTCGAGGCGACCGAAGGTCGTAGTGACCATGAGATTTGATTCGGAGATCCACAACCGTCAGATCGATAACGGTCGACCGATCGGTCGGCGGTCGACGGATCGGTCGGCGGTTGACCGATCGGTCGGCGGTCGACGGATCGGTCGGCGGTTGACCGATCGGTCGGCGGTTGACCGATCGGTCGGCGGTCGATTGGTCGGCGGTCGACCGGTCGGACGGCGGTCGATCGGTCGGCGGTCGACCGGTCGGACGGCGGTCGATCGGTCGGACGGCCCGACCGGAATTTAAGGGAAAAAAAATTAAAAAAAAATTTAAAAAAAATTTTTTTTAAAAAATCTAAATTTAGAATCCGGTCGCTCCGTCCGATCGGTCGGACGGCCCGACCGGAATTTAAGGAAAAAAATTTAAAAAAATTTAAAAAAAAATTTAAAAAATCTAAATTTAGAATCCGGTCGCTCCGTCCGATCGGTCGAACCGACCGATCGGACGGAGCGACCGGGTTCTAAATTTAGATTTTTTAAAAATTTTTTTTTAAATTTATTTATTTATTTATTTATTTATTTTTTTAAAATTTCCCCGAACGGCGTGGGCGTCCGAAGCCGCCTTGGTGGGGAGCTAAGGATGGCGGCCACTCCTCTTAACCCTAACCCTATTCTAATTTATTCCAACAACCATTTTGAATTTCTTAACAACTCCCTCCCTAAAGTTTTTCAAGATCCAGATTACACTATTTGGGGTTCCCGCCCAAATAAGATTCTCCTTGCTTTGAGCATTACGATCTCACTAATGGAAAAGAATCAACGGTTTAAATTTTACAAGTGACTAAAAACTCAAGTGAACTTTAAGATCCTACGGTTGGATCTTCAAAACATTGTTTCAAATGGGGCTTTATAAGCATGGAGAATTTAGGCAATTTCGCATCAAGGATATCTAGGGATTAAGATCTCTTTATTTTATCTATAAATTATAACCATACTTAAGTTACTTTTGCGAATTGATTGATGATTCATTTAATCTTATTATCATGGTCCGGAAGATGTTACTTACTTTGTACTACTTATGGCATGTTGATGTTTAACAAATTAAAAGAGAAAATAGGATGATGTTCATGTGTTTTTAGTGTAAATTACGTATTTTTCTTTAATTCCCAAATTGCAAACTTTAGGAACAAGCCTAATGTCTTAATTCACTTTGTGAAGGACACTTGGTATTTTTGGGGTGTAAGTTCTTAGTGTCATTTGCCAAAAACACATAGCATCATAAGGGTCAAATAAGATTAAATAAAAAATCTTTACTTGAGGATAAGAAAACGCTTCCACAAAGATTATTTTTATTCAATACAAATTTTATTGCCATATAAATCAAATGGGGTCAATATCAACTAATCGCATCTTAAAATAATATATCATTGTATCATGTAGTATTATGAATTGCTATAATAAGATATTGAAAATACATCACTTTCTACAAAAATAAAAAATAACATACGCCATAACGTGGACATGACTCATATTTATTCAGGAGTTATGAACATCTACCAAGATCAATTAAATGAAAAATCTATATTTACACATTACCACTTCGTAACTTGTTAAATGTTTAGGAGAGTCTTATAGAAATATAATCTTCATACTCACACATACACTTGAAAGACAAATATTAGCACATAATACTTTGTAGTATTGTTCTTCTAAATTTGGGTTGCATGAATTTGTATTGTAAGTTTTATGTTATATGTCTTTTTCCTTCACATATTTATATACTTATATGATGCTAATAGCCTTTCAATATAGTACATGATTGGATATTTACTCTAAAGGCCCAATCAACCATTTTGTACTCTATTCCAAATTCTGACAAGATGTATCTGATTTAAAAAGGATTCTTGTTGGACTTATTTTTTACCTCCGAGATGTAAGATGGGTTGAAAACCTCATCTACATTACAAAACCTAGTTTGGAATCATGAATTTTTCACACCAACCCCTTTAATCACAAACATGACAAGGTTTGCTTAATATTGAATAACTTATTATAAAAGGAGACTAATAGTATCTTCATAGATAAGTATTGGCCTTTATCATGTAAGATAAAACTTAAGGAAACCATACAAATAAATAAGTACTAAGAATAGAAATGAGAATTTTATTTTGCTATTGAAAGTTTAGGTGTCTTTAATCTATTACAAGAGAATTATTAATTGTTATGAGGATTTCAAGTTTTCACCTACAAAAATTTAATCTTAGAATTAAGGTTTTTATATTGTCTTTGGGAAGAAAGTTTACAAGAGTTAGAAAACTCACATTTCTTAACACATTTATTTTTCCTTCAAACCCCCCTAGCCTTTAGGGGTTAAATAAACAACCACCCATTTGGATTCAAATAAAATTTGCTTAGATACTTAGATCCGTAAATGGTTAGTAACTATAATATTTTTCATTATCATAAGTCAATGTAAATATATTGCAAATTCTATCAAAGCATGACATTGTACCCCTAAAGAATTCCAAGTGATTCATGGATAGTTAAGATTCATATGAACAATGAGGGGTTATTTATAATAAGTTCTATTTTTCATGTGTGTCGAAGCCCATAAGATCTTTTGAGTAAAACATTCCCTTCTATGAAAAGAAGATCTTCCCGACATTCCCCTGACAAAATCGGCATGTGGATTAATGCCTTGATTTAGATTGTAGGTACAATGTCAGGTACCTAAAAATAGACAATCTCTTAAATGCAAGCAAGAGGAGGAAGAAGAAGGGAGAAGTGGAGAGATGAGGGAGTGTTGGTGAGTGAGAGAGGAAGAGAGGAGCGCAAGACACCTCTTAATCCCTAGATATCCTTGATGCGAAATTGCCGAAATTCTTCATGCTTGAAAAGCCTCATTTGAAGCAATGTTTAGAAAGATCCAACCGTAGGATCTTAAAGTTAACTTGAATTTTTAGTGACTTGTAAAATTTAAACCGTCGATTCTTTTCCATTAGTGAGATCGTAATGCTCAAAGCAAGGAGAATCTTATTTGAGCGGGAACCCCAAATAGTGTAATCTGGGTCTTGAAAAACTTTAGGGGGTGGGGGGAGTTTTAGGGGGGGGGGGGGAGTTCAAGAAATTCAAAATGGTTGTTGAAATAAATTGGAATAGGGTTAGGGTTGAGAGGAGTGGCCGCCATCCTTAGCTCCCCACCGGGCGGGCCGGACGCCCACGCGCCGTCGGAAAAAAAAAAAAAAATCTAAATTTAGAATCCGGTCGCTCCGTCCGATCGGTCGGCCCGACCGACCGGACGGAGCGACCGGATTCTAAAATTTTTTTTTTTTTTTTTTTTTTTTTTTTGGTCGAGACGAGGCGACCGCCCGGTCGCCCGCCGATCGACCGCCCGATCCGATCGGCCGGCCTGGCCATCAGCCATTTTTTTTTTTTTTTTTCCCGGTCGGGTCGACCGCCCACCGATCAGACGGCCACTGCTCTACCGGTCGCCCCGGGTTGGGCCGGTCGGCGGGCCAGTCGCCCGGGCCAAAAACCGGTCGCCCGGGCCAAACACCGGTCGCCCCGGCCAAAGACCGGTCGCCCCGCCCAAAGACCGGTCGCCCGGGCCGAAGACCGGTCGCCCCTTTTACCTTAGGTAAATAGTCCAAAATCTCTAAGTCACGGACGCTCCCATAACCCCCTGCGGACGTCCGACGGACGTCCACCAGACGTCCGGACGCTGTGACATCCCTGACACATACGTGTTTGACCCTCTACCATACTTTTGGTAGTATGTGCCTGCAACCACAAAGTCACCCTTCTCAAAGTCCTCCCCCCATGGACACAGAAAGTCCTCCTCGATCTCATATTTTGCCTTCTGGCACTGTAGCACATAAAATTCGACCCCTTCATGATTTCCAGGAGGCGCTGGAATCATGAAATTGTCACCGACTTGGAGCAGATGAGCACTGCTAACTTCCTCTTCATCCTCTCCATCGTGAATCCAGTCGTCTGGGTCATCATGCGCGTCAATATGCTCCTGGACAACCACGACATTGTTTGGCCTAAGTCGTACCACGCGCCATGGAGCGACATGAGACTTCTGTTCACAATTCACCCACTCCTGGTTAATGCATGGGGCACAAAAGCATGCCAAATCACGCACCATGAGAAGTGTCGGATCCGCCTGTGAGCATCCAAGGATGCTATGGAACTGCCGGGAACCAGGGATTGTCTTACACTTCCACTCGTTGCTTCTGTCCACGTCCCCAATGCCTATGTGCCAAAACTCCCGTGATATGGGCACCTCCTCGAAATGTGTCGATGAGCTTGGGACACGATGGTGAATTTTGTCTTCAAAAAAATTGACCTTTGTTGGGCATTGGCCACTCGTCCTCCGGATGTTGAATTTGATGGGTTCGCAATGCCCTTTTAACCATCGCTTGACTCCGTCCCACTCTCCTACAAAGATTATAAACTCTTGGTAAAAGTTAGTACTCGATTAGTACTAGTTAGTACAAGTCAGATATTACTTAAATGTACAGTTTTCACTATGCAACCACGTATTATACTCTGCATATACCTAGAGTACAAACATAAACAACCCAGGATACTGCATGGTCAACTGAAAGCAGCCCACTTCAACTGAATGTTACCAAAATTGTTGTTGGTGGTACCTTTTCCGTGACCGCTACCAAAAAAGCTCCATCGCATTGTGCATCCTGTGAGCCCTGGATACCGTGCCACGAAGTACATGGCGCGTGATCCCTTAAATTGTCCGGCACAGCCGTTTGAATAGACCCAATGCTCGGTGGGCGCAGCTTTGTAGACAACATCCAATCCCGGCCGAAGAAGACAATGTTGTACAAATAACGAATCATGTTTCTTATCATCACTAATGTAGTAGTGAGTGTGTTTAATAAGCTCACCATTCGCCCCTTCTTCTGTAGGAGGCGCTCTATACAAGGTGATATGCACAAGAATAGTTATTGAAGTACTAAACCAATGCATGGATTGTATTTCATTCGAATCGCAAAGGTGTAATTCTCAAAGAAAGTCAATGTGCGATATCAAAACCCCATGTGGTACATTCTCCATCATTTTTCTACACTCACCATCTTGCCAATTGGCTATGAAGTTGCGAGTGACAAACTGTTGTACCTTCTTCTTCAAATAAACCACAAACTCACCTGGAGACGTTTCCTTAAATACCTCATGAATGCGCTTCTTCTCCTGCCCAGTCTCTTCATGTCTACCAACAACCTTATACTCAAAGCATCTCCACTTGACCAACATATATCGCAAGCAATGACCAACTCTTGTGGACGAAATTGTAAGCCACTAACACACAACAAGCAGCGCATGTACCCATCAAACATGCAAGATTATACCATTTATCAAGTTCCCCTTTGGAACAAACACACGCTTGCCATAATGAAGTAATGCGGTCAAATGTAAGTGATGATGCGCAACAGCCATCAAGATTACCGCATACAGCACAGTCACAATTGCAACCCACATGACAATGAGAGCGACTAGAAGAATCTCTAAATGTATTTAAAGCATCCCTCAGCAAGTCAATCTCCACATGATTGATACAACAGCAGCTGTTTTGATCCTTGAGGGTTTTGACATACCATGGCTTTAGCTTTTCAAAGGCTCGTTGCTGTAGACGGCACTCCGGATGTGCTTCCCTGAAATTGATGAATAGCTGGGCCTGCATTGAAATCCAAGCGTAAACTGAGTTGACCAGGTGTGGGTCACTCTACCAGCATATACCAAAAGTACATTGAGTAAGCAAGTCGATTGGGCAGAAGTACTAATCATGGTAGAACTTATACTATAAGTACCTAGCTTGTATCGAAGCTAATCATATACAAAATCACAAGGTACTGTAATCTACAAAATTATAAGCAAAGAGTACCAAAGACAACTACTGTGTCCTAATAGTACTCATAGCACTTCGTCACCAAAGTCCTAAAGTATTCAACCCTACTATTTCTACTAAACTTCCACGAAAGTCCGCATTAACAACGTATATTCATGTACCCCTTGTACACCAAAAGTAACAAACTACCATAGCTAAATACGGTTAGTACTTCGTCACCAACATCCTATACTATTCACTACTACCATTCTACTAAACTTTGAAGGTAGCGTGTATTAACAGTACTGGAATAGTACCCAGTATACAACAATGGCACTAGTAGGTATGAGTCGTTACAACGTATGTACCCAGTACGTGAAGGAGATTGTAATTTGTACCCATATTACTCTAGAAATGCTATTCAATGTACATTAACGACTATATGGGTACACTTGTACATAATAATTATTGTTTGGTAATGCTTAACTGTAATGCAATTCCAAATATACTAGCATCATTATAAAGTAACTCAGAGTATACTTGGTTACCACAATAGCCTCATGGAAGTTTTTGATGTATGCTACCATAATTAAGATTACATAACATTAACACATACATGAATATATATGATCATACGACAATGTGATGGGAGGTATTGAAATCATTCGAACCTGAGTATCTGTCAAGTAATGGGTTGCATGAACCACATACTCATTTCGCCCTAAGCGACGTCTAGTCACGTCTTTCTTGTTAGGAGACACGCGAGTTTTCGCATGCCACCAGGCTCGCGCAGTATCTTTCACGTAATCCGACAGTCCAGGTCGTTTTGCCCGCTCCAGAAGTTTGAACAGCTCATTGGTAGAGACGGAACCAGATCTCCTTTCTAAAGCATTCAAAATGTTCCTTGGATGCACCTGCAAAACATGAGGCAACTTCAGAACACCTCGTCCAATTCAAAGTGACATAAAACAACAACGTCCTACATATCTCATTCCAAGACGCCCAAACACTTCAGAGTACAGCAGGTGATAGGATGGAGGCGCACTGAGTTGCAATCACATAAACTGAATACGCATTCTTTCCTAGTGAAACAACCACCAAAGTTGAAGACCTTGACTCCCTGGACCCTAGTTGATCCCATTACCCAAAGTACAGCTTGGGCGATATTCGTTTCCCATTAGAAGGCCCCTAAATCCTATACTGAATCATGAGAAGAAATAGCAAGGACGCACCTGTAACACCCTCCCAAGAACTTGCGTTCCTTCAATCCCTTCGCTAACAGCGGCATCGAGTAGAACACCCTTTCGCGCTAGAAACTCCTTTGAATGTGCGGTCTTAACTGACTGTAACTCGTTTCGGAAACTCCTAACAAAGGTGAATATGGATTTCGCCTCTGAAGGCCGGGGGTAGTAATCAGGGAGATGCGGCCAAACAGAGTCATGATTTAACACCTTCTCCATGATGGAGCTCTTGTCGCATTGTGTTTGGCAAGCCTTTAACTCCTCTATGATAGCGCGGGCCAGTTTTTTGCTCTTTCGGCTGGTTAGACGCTCACCGAATCCACTGCACTCCATCGAACCCTCACCCGACCGCCTATTTCTCTCAACAGTGGTGGCAGCTTCGGCTAGCCTCGCGCGATATGCACGCATTCGTAGTCGTGAAGCTTCTGCTACGGCCGCGCGTGTCACTTCTGTTCTTGCAGCAGCCGCGGATCGTCCTTCTGGACCGGGCCGGATGATCCCAAGTCGAGTCCGCAAACGATTGCGCTCATTCCCCATGACCGCAAACTATGGAAGCAGTCGAAACCACGGTCAAAAACAACGATCTGTACGTTTTTCTCAATTGAAACCCTATTCACACCCATCAAACTCCGGCATCGGCGACACACAACTTTGCTTCGTAGCGCTTGTGTGCAGGCGCAAAACCAAAACCCTAGATCAAAGAAATCGGAGGAAGACGACGCGCGAGGCAACGGATCCAAGTTGAAAAGCATATTGTATCTTCAAAAGCCTGCAAAAGCCTGCCAAAGCCTGCATGAGAAATTAATGGAATTCCATTCCTGGCGGCGTCCAACTTAATAGTGCCGTCAAAATCGCATCTGCCACTTTCGACTGCTTCTAAAGTAAGTTGGGGCATGAGTACTTTGAGTACTATAGGGACATCTTTTTAAAATTCCCACACTTCCTGCAAGTGTGCTTTACCGCCAAAAACCGGCTGCTCGTTTTTACACCCAGCAGTGGCTCAGCTTTCTCTATAGGATCCTCGAAAAAAAATTCAAAAATTTTTAATTTCTTGGTGATGTACACCATGTCAAAGTTTGGGCACTTTGACCACTAGAAATAGTAAGGAGGGAATGACATTTTGGGGAGTATGAATGCAAAATCTTAAGCCTTAAAAGATCCTCTCTCTAACCCTTTAATTTGTTTAGTACTTGGCAATTTATATTTACCCCCATTTTAGTACTATATGTCAATGTTACACAGCGTAACGTACATTTCTGATGAATAAAAAGTGCCATTTGTGTAAGGTTGTAGATGTTTTCTACAAAAAAGCTCAAGTGATTTGTAATCAACATGCTACTATTATGTCAAATCCATAACAATATTTGAAGACTACAATGTGAAAAGGACCAATAATAGCCTTTGAACATGCAAATTACAGGATTTTAAATCCTGTAACGTACATATTGATCCACCCTAGTGTGCTTCCACCCTTTTCGAAAAAGAATTCTGTTAATTTCTAAAAGCATGTGCACTGTGTCTGAATTCTAATTAATTGACGTTAACATATGTGAGGGAGCCGATGTCTATTGACCTCCGTTTGTTTCCGGTATGTCGTTAACTTCTATAATGCTGTGATCATGCAGCATAGGTGACTTTGCGAGGGAAACGTTCAATATCCATACAGGGGTCAAGGGTGCCGAAATGGAGCCAGTTCTTGACCCGACGATAGCCATTGCCTTCAGCGTCTGGCTACTGCTCTTGCTTCTCAACAACAAGGATGCCGCTGATCTTCCGGAACTGATCGCATCAGACACTGTAGAGGAGGATCCGTTCGCAGCCATACTCGAAAACCTCGACGACCGCTTCAACGACGCTCACAACCAGATGCGTGCAACCCTCCATCACTTCAGGTTATGTTTGTCATACAATTTTTTAGAGGAGGATGTCGGGTACTGGGTGAAACCTAGGTCTACTACCTGGTTCAGCAGATTCTTGTTAGAACAGTATGACAATAGTCGATGGGTCCAGATGTTTAGAATGACAAAACCTGCAGTCATAGCTCTAGCAGATCTCTTGAAGCCCCATGTGCAAAGAGAGAACACGAAATATCGTCTTGCAATTCCAGTACTAATCCGGGTGGCATGTACTCTGTTCAAATTGTCCCATGGGGCAAATTTAACAGTGTGCAGTGAAATGTTTGCCATCGGCACCAGTACTGTATCGAAGGTCCTGAGGGAAGTAGTGCATGCGATTAATGATAGCTTTAGAGACCAGATTATGTGGCCGAGGGGAGATAGAATGATAGAAACTCAGGTGAAGTTCCAAGACCTCTGTGGACTGCCCGGGGTCGTTGGTGCCATAGACGGAATGCATGTCAGCATATCTAAACCAGCCGTTGGTCCTGCGGATTACTATTACTTCAAAAGCGGTGGTTACACCATGAATTGTCAAGCTGTCGTGGACAGTGAGAAGCGTTTCCTTGACCTTTATGTAGGTATGCCTGGATCCACCAATGACTCTAGAATGCTACGGCGCTCCTCCCTGTACACTTTGGCGACGCATAATAACCTCATGGGTACCCAACATGCTGTTAATGATTTCTCACCCTACATCATAGGAGACTTGGGGTACCCATTATTGCCCTGGCTAATGGTACCCCATAGGACACATGCTCCGCTCTCTGTGTCTGAAGCATTGTTCAATCGGAGATTGAGAAGGGACCGCTGCGTAGTAGAAAATGCTTTCGGCATATTAAAGCAGTCATTTCGTGAATTACTGGTGAAGTCTGATCTGCATGTAGCATTCATGCCTGACGTTATTCTCAGCTGTGCGATACTGCACAATATCCTTCTCGCTCAATCACACGAGGAGGTTGCGACACTGCTAGAGATTTTGCGGGATGAGGGCATGGATGGGGCTGTCCTAGACGATGAGGGAGGTGGCGCAGATGGCGGTGACCCAAACCAGGATGATGTAGCGGAGGTACAAGGGAACGAGAAACGAACTCAGCTCGGGCTGTTCCTAAGCATGCAAAGGCGAGGCCAGCGTTAGTTTCAGTGCCAGTAAGTCCTTCTGTTTTTTTATTCGGGTTATGTACACTTTTGTAGGATAGACTTTGATCTTGTTCGGGGCATGTTGCACCTTCGTTATGTATGTCTGGACAAACTGCTCGGAAATTGAGTGAAATGTGCGTAGAAGCTAACCGTACAGAGTTCTGATGGAAAAAAGAATTTAAAAAAAAAAAAAAAAAAAACTGTAGTAAACTATAGAATAGAATGCTTTATTCATCACTGAAACGTAGAACAGGTGATCAATCACATTCATATATGTAGTGCACTGCCCCACTAACCTTAAGCATTACCTAGAACTAACATACTTTGGATTCTACTTGTGGTGCAGGTGTTTGCGATCTCCGGAGGGGGGATGCATCTTTGCTTACAGGAGAGGGGTTGCACTTTCGGAGTGCATTCAGTTCGAGTTGAACAGAGGCTCAGATGAAATACCAGCAGTGACATCTGGATTGTTTGATGTAGCGTGGGGCTCTCCGGTAGATGCAGTGGTTGTTCCAGGATCGGGAGCAACATGCATATCGTGTCCATTGGGGACGGCATGATATGCTGAGCTCCCACTTGGGCCATACTCTAGTCCAACAGTTGGGGCTTCAAGTGGTTTCCGAAATGCAGTAGCGGTATGCAGGGTCGTAGGAGGGTGCATACCCTCTGTACCTCCTTGGCTGAATGGGGGCAGATGATCATAGGGGCTTTGAAATCCATGTTGGCCATGCGGTGGCATGTGCAAGTTCTTTGTTCTGGTTGACATACTCAACCCTGTGCTCAATACACTTGACAATTGAGATAAACAATTGACCATCTCACCTTGCTTCATGATTGCCAATCGTGCATTTTCGTTAGCTACGGCTGCATTCTCGTACATGCGTCTGTCCTTCTCCCTTTGGTATTCCATTTGCTCCGAAAAAAGCTTTAGCTGGACCTCAATTTTAGACCTGTCCAATTCACGACTGGCGTCCGCAATTTCTTGCATCTGCGCAGCCATCACTGCCCCCGTGGCCTTGGTCGCCTCTGCAATAACACTATGGCCTGAAACATTCTTCCTTCTGACGGCTGTGTTCCCTGGACGCTTATGAACAGCATTCTGAGAAGCATTCTGAGAAGTGTCGGAAGAGCTGATAACATGCGGCTGTACCCCCGGTGGCATGCCATTGAATGCCCGTAACAGATGGTTTGGTGTGGTCTCCGGCTGGGCAGGTTGACGTCCTGGTGTTGACATGCGACTTCGAGGAGTCCGCGGTGGTGATGAGTCCTCTGTTGTCTCGGTGGCATCAGGCTGCGGCATGTCCATAGGGTCTTCGGTCTCTGGCTCACTCTGCAGCTCATCCATATCGTCATTCATGCCATGTTGAACTGCTATGTAGTTGCGATCATTCGGTGATAGTAGGTCTCTCACATGGGGGGGCTGGATCTGGGGGCGATTCCCGTACCAGTCATGCACAGCGTCAAATACATCTTGCCCGAAGAGCCTTGGTAAACCCTCTGACTTTCGCTCAGCGGCACTCATATCCCAGTAATCAGGTGCGTTTCTACCTGTGCGGCTGAGGAAATCTGCAATGCGTTTATAGTCCGGAATCAATTGATTCCATTTGGTTTTACATGAAGGTCCGTCACGGAAACAAGGTGAATGTCCAGCTCTCATGACATGTTGTGAAACCCGAAGCCATTTCGATGTTTCTGGTGCCATCAAGTCTTGACCGTCAATTGTATCTAACTCCTCAAGGTACTGGTCACGCTTGGCTTGAATGAGAGCGAAAATCTCTTGTGGGATCCAATTAGGACCCCGGTCCTTTCTAGCTCTCTTGGCCTGGCTTGGACCAGGAGGAGGGGATGCAGCTGCAGCTGGTCTCGTCAGTGCTGGCCGTGCCATTCCAGAAACGGAGGAGAGGAGGGGACTTCCCCGTGCCGCAGCGACAGTCGGCAGGCCACGGCCAAGAGAGTGGTTTGCTGTAACAATTGCACAATGGTTTGCTGTAACAATTGCACAATTGAAAAATCCACAATGTGCACAATGTTAAAAATTTAACTCTTTATACTATTCGCCATACTTATTGGAACATCGGAGTGTGCGTGTCTTGTGTGCAGGTCAATTCTCCGAACGATCCTCTATCTCATCGACACAAAGTCTACAATAGCAGCGATGACTTTTCAATCAGAAGGGACACGAATACATCACTGGAAATGAAATAACACACAAGTGCGAGGAGGGGGTTTAATGTACCGTCGACAGCCTGAGGCGCAGGACGAATGGGGGCATTAAACTGCTGGGAGTCAGCGCGGTTCTCCATGACTGATACAACAGTCTCCCTATGCAATTGTAACATGTGACCGCAAGTAAGAGGAGCTGCATTTGATTGAATTCATAATGCCATACTGTATTGACGATTCAAATTCATGAGTATGGAGGGCCACACTGACCAAGCGGGAAAACGAGGTGAAATAACGTCACAATCTCTTTTCCCATTCATTTCGAAGCAAGACAGGCATGTTTCTATTCTACAGATGTGCATAAATTAAAACAGATGAAATGTAAAGATTGTATTGAAGGTCTGACATAGAGACCAATGAATTCAAAGCAACTCCGTTTTAAAATCATCCTTTGTGAAAAACAAATTCTTTCGTGTGCATCCGCAGTTGAAGTCGACATTCCATGTAACATGAACGATATGAAGAGAAATGAGAACTTGAAATACATAGAGATTGCATGGAACATGACGATGGAGCGAGGTGGTGCATACCAACGATTCACGTCTGGAAATGAGGTACGGACTCTACCGAGACCATGGATTTATGAACGCGCTCACTTCTTTCAAGGGTCGCCATGCACCGCCCATACTTCTGTAGTTTCCGATTTAACTGCGATAAGACCCACGGGCGTTGTTTTCTAATTTGCCCTCCAGAGCTCGAATAGATAGGACCGTGCAAAGTAGTCGTAAATGTACATTTCGGGTAGATTGTGATGAACTAATAACTTGGCTGATTTATCATAGTGGGTGGGAAATTAGCTCAAGTTGCCTCGCCAAGGACCGGTATTACAGGCATGCCATGTAGGCATACACGTCGGCTCGGGGATACTGACCACCGCAAGTGGGAATGGCAGGTTACTTTTAACGGGACATCTTCTGTAGGACCGCCGCCCAAGCGCCAGGTGTGAAGACATCCTTACTAGGGTAATTGGCAGTCACAGTAGATGGAATACTTCCACCATACACATATTGTGGTGAACCAAGGCCGATTGTATTTTACAAGGACCAGTTGATCTCAAAGAAGAAAATGTTCTCACTCACTCTATCTACAACTACGGATGAGATCGATCACCAGCCTCTCGGTAATCAGATGCAAAGAACACGAGAAAATTCTCTATCATCCTCGAAGGAAAGAGCAACATGTGGATGACTATGGCATCGACAGCTACAGCTGAGCTGCGCGCTCCGCTGATAATACCGGAACCTTGACCCTTAAATGCCTAGCTATACAGATTTGGGCAGCCCAGTATTGGATCCCAACATCTTTTGCACTTGGGCATCATGAATAGTGCACTTTCTGAACTTGGGCATCATGAATGATCCAATCAATGATGAGCTTGCAACCTCCTACAAGTATTGTACAACCCCAACCTACCTACCACAATCCTTTCAAAGCACAAAATCACTCATACAAATTGTGATTCGAATTCTAAAATTCCACTTTTTGAATGCATGAGAAGAAGGTGACCGGTTTGACATCAAAATATAATTGAAAAGTTCAGTACATTGAGAGCTACAGAGGAGATTCTGTTGGAACATGACCCCTCGGGTCACCTTCGGCGTTTAAGGGTTAATTTAATCACGATTAACAAACTTTTAACTTAATTTAAGCTCGTGTAAAAGTCTAGCTGTCAAAACAAGCAAAAACTACAAAAGAAATATATTGATCCAAGACTTAGGTTTACAATGAATAAGAGTCCCTTATATACTAATCTCTTGGCTCAACTGCCGAGGCTATACTTTAGCTCTACTGCCGAGGCTATACTTTAGCTCTACTGCCGAAGTTCTATTTATAAAATTAATAGCGAGTGAACATCCGAGCTTATCAACGAGGCCTTGGCCCATGACAGCTCCAGGCTTCCGACTCTTAACCCTTAAACGCGTGAGCGGCCCCGAGGGGACCGTTTCCAACAGAATCTCCTCTGTAGCTATCAAACACAATAACTTTTCACTTATATTTTGATGTCAAACTGGTCACCTTCTTGTGATGCATTCAAAAAGTGAAATTTTAGAATTCAAATCACAATTTGTATGAGTGATTTTGTGCTTTGAAAGGATTGTGGTAGGTAGGTTGGGGTTGTACAATACTTGTAGGAGGTTGCAAGCTCATCATTGATTGGATCATTCATGATGCCCAAGTTCAAAAAGTGCACTATTCACGATGCTCTAGTGCAAAAGATGCTGTGATCCAATATTGGGCTGCCCAAATCTGTATAGCTAGGCGTTTAACCCTTAAACGCCCAAGCAAGCCCGAGGGGCATGATTCCAACAGAATCTTCCTTGTAGCTCTCACTGTACTCAACATTTCACTCATATTTTGATGTCAAACTGGTCACCTTCTTCTGATGCATTCAAAAAGTGAAATTTCACAATTCAAATCACAATTTGTATGAATGATTTTGTGCTTTGAAAGGATTGTGGTAGGTAGGTTGGGGTGGTACATAACCTTGTAGGAGGTTGCAAGCTCATCATTGATTGGCCTATTCATGATGCCCAAGTTCAAAAAGTGCACTATTCATGATGCCCAAGTCCAAAAGATGTTGTGATCCAATTTTGGGCTGCCCGTTTCAGACCCCATGGGCGTTTATGGGTTAAGGGTTAAGGCGCTCGGCGTCGAACTCCTAGCGAGGTTCGTCGTGGAGCTGACTCAGACTGATGATGTGGCAACGACTCGTCCGATTTGGCAAGCCCCCGTGGCATTAATTACGTTGTAAGGACAACATGCAAGTGGGATGGGCGAGCTCAATAAATATTTAATATGGTGCCGAAAATCTAGAGTGACCTGCTTTTTTGAGCGAAAAGTCAAATGCTTTATGATTTTAGGGAATAATATATACTGGTTAGGTGGGGGTGCCATTTATTGTTTTGTTGTTGCTCGAAAAGTTCATGGTCTTGTTGATTGATTAAAATTAAAAATGCAAAAAGTTCATGGCGATGTTGTTGTGAAATTGCTGTCTAGGGAGGTTAATTGAATCTTACAAAGACCCAGCCATGCAGCGATTGTTTCAAGAGAAAATCCCTCCTTCCTCTGTCATATCATACCTCCGTAAGATAGATAGATAGATAGATAAGAACTCCAATCTTCAAATCAAAGATTGGCGCTGTTCGTAATGCCTTTACCTCAATGGCTACATGACAAAGAGGTAATAGAACAAAACTACTCACCCCTTTCGGGAATAGACACTAAACTCTACAAATAACTGCAAACGGACTAAACTAGAGTAACCAAGATAAAACTATATATAGTGTGGGTCAAGTTTCTTTTAAATGAGATTTTGGTGGGTTTGTGGTGACTAAGCCATGCAGTCCTAGGGTGGTTGAGGTGTGGGGCGTTTTGTAATTGTGCTCGTTCGAGTTCGAACCCCTATGGGCTCGTTTGAGCAGTACTCATGGCTTGGGGCTGTCTGTGAGTATATGGCAGGAAATTGTTATCAACCACCCGGCCCCTACCGAGAAGCCGAGATCAAGCGATCTTATTTGCTAACAACAATGATGGTTTGCACCACCCCCCTTTTTTTTTTTTTTTTTTTTTTTTTTTTTTTTTTTTCCTTCAAGGTGGTTCGGTATTTGTAGGGAGAGGTTAGTGATTTTCTATTTTGCGTTTGTGTAAGAGGATTAGTGCGGCGTGTTGTATGGCTATTGTGTTAATTGTTTTAAATGCATTTTTTATTTGTTTTTTGGTGAGTTTGAAAGTGTTTTCTAATGGGTCCATTGCTGGCGTGTGGGTTGTTCCTCTAACGCCTGCAGTGATGACTATTAGGGGGTTAACTTTCCAGCCACGGGCAACTATTGAGTCTAGTAATGGTTGGTATTTGTTGGTTTTATTTTTGATAGTTTCTTGCGGGAATCTGTCATTACAGTATGTGAATTCGATGTATTGTATGGAAATGTTGTCATTTGGGTGTTGTGGAGGTGTGCCTCGGTGTGGGAGACCTATTACGCATAGTAAGTCGGGTCTAAATCTTGCATTGCAATGGCATCTATTTGTGTCACATGTGCAAGGGAGGAGCCAGCTTGGTACCGTGTTATCTGGGGGTGCGTTGAGATGTCTACCGGCATTTATAAGTGTATAGCATCTTGATTTGGTGTTTGACAGGATGAGTTGTTTGATAGTTTTAGCTGCCTGGTTGTGCCTAGTAACTCTGAGTGCGTGGATGTTAGATTGGGGGCATTTAAGTAGGACATGTAGCCATGTCTTTACGTCTGTCGAACTGCAAATAGGGCATGTCTTTGATGGGAACCGTATATGTCCAAAGAATAGTTGTTTTTGTGTGTGTTCCATGTATTGGCCTGTGCGGAATTTTAGTATGCTAGTTATTTGAGACTCTGTAATTTTTGGGTTTTTCCAAAAGGCATTTGATGATTTTGCATGTACATCCGGATTGGAGGTCCATTTGTTTATATTAGGAAAGTTTTGTACTAGAGTTTTGAGGTTGTTTTCTCGGTTGTATTCGGTAAGATATGTAGCTAGGTTTCTGACTGGCCCTTCATCTGGTCTGTGGTGTGGTCCAGGCGAGATGTCTTTTTGGTAGTAGAAAGGAGTAATGTATGCAAATTCGTCGTGTTTAGGGGCGAATTTATAATTTTTCTCGTTTCTTGCTTTGGCAAGTTTGTCCGCTTCCTCATTGCCAGAGATGTTAACATGAGCTCGTACTTTGTGGAATGTAGTGGGCTGTGTACGTATTTTTAACATATTGGTTATGGCGATGAGAGTGTTTAGATCTGGGTGGTTGTTTTGTAGGGTAGGGTGTGTGAGGTGTGTTTGTAAAACGTACAAGCAATTTATGCAATCTGTGAAGATATATGCGGGTTCGTCTATGTTTTTGTATGTGAGGATTTTTAGTGTTTCGTATATATACCTCCAAGACACCCCTCCCACCCCTAGTGTTTTCAGGGATGGGAGGGATGTCTTGGAGGTAGAATTGAGTGATAAATAAATTCCTAAGGGTGTTTGTGAGGTTTTGTATGTCTGTTAGGGTGGTGAGATTATGATTTTTGTGGTGGATACAGAGAATTTGGCTTGTGTTTGATTCGGTGCGGGATTTTTTGTGATTAGTGGGAATGGTGGGTTTTTCGTATGTTATTGTGTCTGCAGCAAAGTGTGCTAAAATGTGTGTATCTGGGAACTTAGTTGAGTAGGGTGTTGGGTTGTGGAACCATTGTTTGTCTGGCATGACAACAATGGTTGTGGCATTGTGGTCTTGAAGTGCAGCTAGCCGGGCCCAATGTATGGTTTGTTGCGCAGTTTCGTCGTTGTGAGGGTGGGCGTAGCCAATTCCCTGCCATTTGTATTGAAAGGCAAGGCCACTAGAGCCAAATATTTTGTCTCGGGGGAATGTGTAGTAGTATTTTGTAATTTGAAGTAGGCATGTTATGGGGGAGGAGAAGTATGTGTGTATAATTTGGAAGGATGCGATAAGTGTGTCAATTATGGCAGTAGGGAGCATGTGGTGGTGTGTTGTTTTGGGATTGCTTTTGGAGATAGTATGATTGTAGCGTTTGTATAGCAAAATAATTTCTGTTTCAAATGATTGCGTGGGGGGTTAAACCGTAGTTGGTGTTGAGACATGAGTGGTATTGTTTCCATAGCCATGTGAGTCTAGATGTGGGGATAGTGAGGAGGAAGTGGCTGGTATTATCAAATAAATGGGCTGTTTCATTTAGGACTTGTATGGTGGGGGAGTTTGTGAGGATCTCTTTGTCGGGGTTGCAGTCTTGGAGATAAATTTGTGTGAGGGGTAAGCTTGTTGGAGGGGGGGATGAAGCGGATGTCTTTTACTTGCGGTGGTGTGAAACAATTGTTGATGATGTGTTTATAGAGTGTATGCTTTTGTTCTGTATAGTAATCGGATAAGAGGATAAGGTTATGTCTTATGGCGGCCGGGTAGTTAGGTGGGAAGAGCTCTTTTGGTAAGAGCCAAGTGTGGAGTGGAAGGTGGTTGTTTATTATCCAATGGCATATGTATACGTTAGTGGAGTGTGTGGTTTTGTATGTCTTTTTTGGTGACTGATTTGTGTGCAGATATGTGGTGTATGGGATAATTAATCGGATCATTTATGATTTGTTTGGGTGGGGGTATTGTTGGTGTTAGCTGTGGAGGGGTTGGGTGCATGGAAGGTAGCGAGACAAGAAGGGATATGACCTGATTATGTTTGATATATTTGTTGTATAAAAGGTGGGACGGTTGGTGTGTGTGGCACGGATGAGAGCATTCGGGAGTGCAAGTTTTCTGGCAGAAGAGTTGTTGTGCTAGATTTAGAGCCCTTCGTTCTAATTTTGTGGGGTTTTTGTAGTATTTTCTGAAGTCTATGGGTGACATCAGGGTAGTGCCATTTGGAAGTGTGAGGTGTTTTATTTTGTAAATTTTGTGGCGTAACAATTTATGCAATAGTTTGAGGAATAGTTTGGGATCGAGGTGGGGTAGGAGGTTTGATGTTTGGGCCATCCAATGTGTTTCTAATTCGGTGGCTTCAAGTTGGAAGTTATCTAATGTGCTTTTCAGGTGGATTCCACCTTCTTCTTTGAGTAAGAAGAGTGCTCTAGTGATTGGAGAGTGTATACAGTCGTGGTATTTTATACGGGGAATTTCTTTGGATCCACCAAACTTGGCTAAGACCTTGGTAAATTGGGCCAAGTTTGCCTTTGTCATTAAGTACATTTGTTAATTGGTCGCCAATGCATCTAAGGTAAGCATTCTAAAGGGAAAATGCTTCAAGACTAAAGTCTTCATGTGGTAATTGTGCTATAACATTTGTTGTGCATTTAGGTAGACCGCATATCGTTTTTTGGATGCTGGATATTTTTCTATCTAGTTTTTTGATCATTGGTAGTGAGAAAGGTACTACGTAGAAGCTGTATGCGATGCCTGCACGTATTACTGTGTCCACCATGCTGATTTTTTGTTTGATTGTGGCGGGGCAGTTAGCAAGTTTTTGGCATTGTTCAGTAAGTTTTTTGGTGGTTAGGTGTGTTTGGAGTTTCCAATTTAGTGTTGGTACCACTTGGATGCCGAGATATGGGTAGGCTTCGTTTTGGTGTAGTGTTGGTAATGGCTCATTTTTGTAGTTGATGTTTTGTGTTTGGAGGAGGGTTTTGAAGGCGGTGGGTGTGATTTTGGACTTGTTTGGGCAGCCTGTAACTGCACATTTTTGTGTTTTAACTTCGAGTCCAGTCCAGTCAGTGAATTTTTCTATTTTGTTCATTTGTATTTGTAGTGCTTGAAGGGTAGCAGTAAGGGCGGCTAAATCATCGGCATATGCAGCGGAATTGATGGTTGTTTTTGATGTGCCAAATTTATAACCATGATTCTCTCTTTGTAACCATCTTAGTAGAGGTTCTAAAAATACGATAAAAAGATATGGGCTTAATGTGTCACCTTGAATGGTGCCTCATTGGATTGGAATTGGTTTTGTTTGTCCAAAGTATTCTCCGGTGTAGATGGTGGTAGAGTGAGAGTAGATATATCCAATTAGTGCGACAGCTTCTACTGGGTAGCCAAGGTCTTTCATTATTGCTAGGAGTCTGGCGTGGTCTAGAGAACTAAATGCATTTTTGAAGTTGATGTACATAATATAGATATCTTGGTTCGTGATTCTAGCATCTTCAAGTGCAGCTGTGATAAGTTGTATTTGGCGTGAGGTGCTTCTTTTAGCACGGAAGCCTTCTTGGCTGTCATGAAGTATTTGGTGATGTTCACCATAAGCTGAGAGAATGAATGTGAGGATGCTGGTAAAAAGTTTATATATTGTGTTGGCTAAGGCAATGGGTCTGTGGTTTGGGAGGAGGGAGGGGTCTCCTTTTTTGTAGAGTAATATAGTAAGGTTGGTTTTCCATGATGCTGGTATTTGTTTTTGTTTGTAGCAGTGGGAGAAGAAGATGTATAGAAGTGTGTGAAATGAATCTGGCATGTTTTTGAGAATGTAGTTGGGGATCTTGACTGAGCCGGGGGCTTTGTTTTGTGAGAGATTTTTTAGGCAGATGTCGAAAGTTTCTCAATTGTAGTATGTATGTAGGGGGGTTTCTGGAGTACCTCTCTTTTCAAGGGTAAAACCATCTAAGTCATGCCAAGGGTATTGTCGTACCACGCATGAATAGTTTGGGAGGTGTTTTGGTTGATAGTAACATGTTGGGATGGTTGAGCGATTAGTAATAGATTGTTGTGAAAAGATTTCTTGAGCTATATCTTCAGGGCAGGTGAGAATTTCATTATTGTGAGTGGTGATGCAGTCAAATGGTGGGGTTTCAAGATTTTTGAAAACGCGATTGTTTATTTTCTTGGGGCTAGTGTTATAGAGTTGTCTGTATCTGGTGATAGCCTTTTTGATTGATTGTCGTGTGTATTTTGTGGTGATGGCTTGTGCTTTTTTGTTTGCAGTTGTAGCTAAATCTGCTAATGCGTTTAGCGAGTCTTGTTTGGTGTTATCAGTTTCTGGGGGTGGTGGTATGTTGGTGGGTGTGTGTTGTTGTGTGATTTGTAAAATTGGATGTGTTCTCCAATTGTCATTGTTGTTAGCAATGTAAATTGTTTTGCGGATTAGGTGGTATGTAGAAAGGTGTTTTTTCCATTCTTTTTGTGATTTCCGTGAAAGGAAGCCACCTTGAAGATTGGTGTGTGGGGTGAGGGTGGGAATGGGGGGGGGGGTGGTACACGTGGTTAGTAATGTTTCTTGTGATGTTATTTATGAGGTTGTCTAATTGCGCACAAGCATTGGACCATTCGTTGGGGGTGAGTTGATCATGTTGTAAAATTGTTGTGAGGTTGTTGATGGAAGGCGCATTTTGTTCGGAGAATGTAGTGGTGAATGCGCCCAGGTTAGTTTGCGGAATGGAGTTGAGAATTCGCGGGGATTTTGCAGTGGGAACTCGTGGAGGTCGTGCTATCAGTAGTTGTTGAGGGATGTGAAGGGTTATTGGTGAGTGATCTGAGTTTAAGTCTTGAGTGTGGTTGGTTGTGGATGTGAAATGGTGGTGGTTCGGCGAGGTTACGTAGTAGCCGTCAATTAGACTTGTTTCGGTATAGTTATGACTTCCTTGTCTGGAGAATGGACTATTTGTGGGAACGTATGTGAGATTAAGACTGTCTGTGAAGGTAAGCCATAGGATGTCTTCTTCTTGTGGTGGTGTGTTGGTATGTGCGTTTTGCCTATCTATGAGAGCAATGTCTCTGTTAAAATCCCCACAGAGGATGTGGATGTGATTTGGGTGTGTTTGTGTTTGGGTAGTAATTGTTTGTTGAATAAGGGGGATCAAATCTATGTCTTCCGGGTGAGATGGCATATATAAGTGTATGAGTATCCATGGGGTAAGAGGTTTATCTGCTATGAGAATGATTTGGAGGTGGGGTGAAATGTTTGCCGGGGTTGGGATTTTTGTAATGTTTCCTGGAGAGGCGTAGTTTTGGTGTATGAGGGTGAGAAGACCTCCTCTAGCGGGGGTATATGGCATTCGTTGTTGTATGCATTGGGTAAGTGCATGTGTGTCATTGAAAATGAATTTATAGTGTGGGAAACTGCGTTGGATGTACTTTGTGGATTTATTAGCGGTAAGTTTTGTTTCTTGGATAGCTATTATTGCAGGGGATGATTGTGTGAGATGTTGGAGATTAGGCAAGTCTGTGTTTAGTGAAGCCGCGTTCCATGTAATAATCTGAGTGTTATTTTGGGTGGTGATGTGAGGTTGGGGTTGTATGAGGAGTGTGGGATTTAGTGGCGGGGGTGGGAGTATTTGGGGAGTTTTTCAGTGCACCTTAGTGCTTCTATTATTAGTGTTTTATGGAGGTATGGGAATGTTTCTTTTAGTGTTTGTAGATTTGCGGTATTTGCATGTGTCACGGACATACACAAGAAGTTCCTAGAAGGTTCTTCTAAAATATTCTCTGAAGATTCCCTAAAAGAGTCCTCGAAGATTCCTTGAAGATTCCCTGTGTCACGGCCACGTACTAGGTAGACAACTTAGGAAGGTTCTAGAAGGTTCTAGAAGCTTCCGGAAACTTCTGGAAGTTCCTCGAAGTCTCTGGAAGTTTTTGGAAGGTCCTTGAAGTTTCCGGAAGGCCCTGGAAGCTTCTGGAAGGTCTTGGAAGTTCTTGGAAGGTCCTAGAAGGTCCTAGGTTGAGGAAGGTTCTGGAGAACCTTCTTCTTAGCTAGTATATAGGAGTCGGTGAGGGCAACCTCGGTCTCGACAACGCATCTCTTGGAGCTCTAGCTCATCTCTCTTGTTGTTGTTCGTGTACTCTTCTTGTTAATTCAAGCTCCGTCGAGTTCTTGTTAGTTTCCACATATTCTTATCATACATTTCCGTGTCCCGATGACGGTTTGTCGAGACTACCTTCTCACAAATATCAGAGTTAGTTTCTTCTTGTTAGAGAGTGGATTACCCCTTTTCTCGAAGGTGTGCTAGTGTTTTAGAGGTTGCGGATTACCCTCCTCTAAACCAATATTGTTCTCTTGTCAAATTTTTTCTTTTCTTTCGTAGATTTAGTCAAAGATCAAGACGTTAGTATGGCTGAAAATTTGGAATCCAAATTGGACGCCATCATGAGTGCTCTTGCTGCATTATCACATAGACAAGCGGAGATAGAAGGAGCCATGACAAGACTTCACAATGACGGAGCATCCGGGATAACATCATCCAGGATTCACCAGTCTCAAGCAACTACACCGGAGGAGGCGACTACACCTTTGGTTCAACAAAACCCAATGATTCAACAACGGAAGGAGCCTAGAGTTAGTCTTCCTGACAAGTTTGACGGAACGCGTTCCAAGTTTCGAGGTTTTGTCAACCAAATCAAGTTGATAACGATTTTACGGCTGAACGATATCCACGGCGGAGGGCGCGTGTTGGACTTGTTGGAACTCGCGCATCGGGCAAGCTTTGTCGTGGTTTCCCCCTTGTTCGAGAAACGATCGCCAATTCCCGAGCAACTTTGAGGCGTTCTTGGAGGCATTTGCGAAGCATTTGGCGAACATGACAAGGTCCGATGGGCTACTAACAAAGATCCGATCACTACGACAAGGAATGCGCTCTGCGTCGATCTCACGATCGGATTTTAGACAATCGGCTAGTGACATCAATCGGGGCGAAGAAGCATTGGTCGATCGGTTTTATTGGGGTTTGAGGATGATGTGAAGGACCTACTTTTATCTCTTCCCCGATCCGCAAACGCTCAACGAAGCCATTAGCCAAGCTATAAAGTGCGACAACCGTTTATTCCGTCGTCGCCAAGACCGGCGCCCAAAATACCAAACGAGTCGCTACACCACGAGTATGTTGGCAAAGAATTTGAGTTTTCATTCGGAGGAGGCGAAGCCATGCAAATCGACGCGCACGCGTGTCGAGCTCTTACTCGGAAGAGAAGAAACGGCGTATGGAAGAAGGAGGACTGTTTTATCTGCGGAGAAGAAGGCCACAAGGTTGGAAATTGCCCCAAGAAGCGTAACCGGCGCATTGTTAAGACTAGGAGTGCGGTGATCCGAAAAACGACGATGCTTGCATTCTGATGAGGGAACCATGGGGTTTGGGACGATTCAATGCCACAACAACAATCGTTCCTCTTTTCTGTCCAACCCGCCCGTTGTTTTACAATCCCTTGTCTCTTAGTCCTCAAAAACACAAAACTTTAGCTCTATTAGATTCGGGAGCATCTACTTGTTTTTTAGATGAAGAATTTGCTAAGCGCCACAAGATTCGTCTAGTACAGAAGTCCAAACCTGTTTATGTAGAGGTGATAGATGGACGACCTTTATTGTCTGGCAGTGTCACCCATGAATCAGTACCTATAGAGGTGGCGTTTAAGGACCATAGTAGTTACGTCGTTTTTAATGTCATTAGAACCCCGTCAAACTCTGTCATCCTAAGTCTCTCTTGGTTAGAACAACATAACCCTACCATAGATTGGAAGTTGCGGAAAATGACTTTTTCCAAAGAACATTCCAAGAGCCAACCTAGTAGACATCCTAAGATAGGGAAACCATTGTTTATTGGAGCAAGGGCGTTTAGACGATCATCCAAAGAAGCAGCACCCTTTTGTCATCTATGCAAATTTCAACTAGCACGGAGAAGAGTTCGACGGCAAGCATACCAGAGCAATACAAGGATTTTGAGGACGCGTGTTTGAAGAAGAACGCGGACATACTACCGGAAGCATCGGCCATACGGTATGCCATAGACCTGCGCAAGAAAGAAGACAACCGCCTTTTGGCCCAATCTACAATCTCTCTCAAACGAGTTAGCGGAGCTGCGCGAAATACATTGACGAGAATCTAGCGAAGAACTTCATTCGTCATTCAAAGTCGCCCGGTGGGCACCGATCTTGTTTGTAAAGAAGAAGGATGGCTCCTTACGAATGTGCGTGGACTATCGAGGCCTCAACAAGGTAACTAAGAAAAATCGTTACCCGCTATTCCTCGATTTCTGGTCTCTTGGAGCGGCTCGGGCGTGCAAAGATCTTTACAAAAATTGATCCGAGGGGAGCTTACAACCTCGTGACGGATCGAGGAAGGAGACGAGTGGAAGACAGGCGTTCGCATACAAGGTATGGCCATTTTGAATATAATGTCATGCCTTTTGGCCTTACCAATGCTCCTTTGTTTTCCAACACATGATGAATGACATCTTTCGGGAGCACCTTGACGACTTTGTTGTCATCTATCCTGGATGACATCACGATATTTTCCAAAAACGAAGAAAGACGACGAAGCGCGTTCGTTTGGTCCTCGAGAAACTACGAACGAGGACTATACGCCAAGTTGGAGAAGTGCCTATTCCACCAAACCGAGATGGAGTTTTAGGGTTCATTGCAACTCTGAGACGGCTTGAAGATGGACCCTAAGAAGGTGGAAGCAATTGTATCATGGGAGGTTCGAAGACGGTTAGAGACGTACAATGTTTTCTTGGATTTCTTAACTTCTATCGAATCTTCATCAAGAATTATTCTCGAGTCATTTGCTCCACTCACTCGGTTGACTTGTAAGACAAGCTCGAATGGGGACCTCAAGCGAGAAAAGGCATTCCAAGACCTCATGATGGCATTTATCACACTCCAATCTTGGTACATCCCGACTTTACAAAGGCCTTCTATTTGGAGACCGATGCTTGATTTTGCTTTGGGAGCCGTACTTTCGCTGATGGATGGACGTGGACGGGAAGCTTCATCCGGTGGCGTTCTATTCTCGAAAGTTTTCTCGTTGAAATCAATTATGAAATCCACGATAAGGAACTTCTTGCCATAGTAGATTCCTTCCAAGAGTGCCGACACTTTCTCGGCGCAGACATCCAGGTGACCGTATACACGGATCACAAGAATTTGGAGTACTTTATGTCGGCTCGAGTCTTGAATCGACGCTGCTCGGTGGAATATGTCGTTGTCGCGATTTGACTTTGTTATTACCTATCGGCCAGGAAGCAACAAGGACTATCCGATGCCTTATCGAGGAGATCGTATCGCGCGCCTAAGGTCGAGAAGCGGCGTTTGATCAACAATGCACCGCATTCTTTGAAACCGGAGCATTTTAGAATTTGCGCTCTTTGTCATGCCAATTGATACGGACTTCCTTAACCAGGATACGTCTTTGCGACAATTGAAGATTCTGTAGCTCTCGAGATCAAGAAGCGTCTTGATAATGACAAGTTCAAGGTGGAGGAGATCTTTTGTACTTTGAAGAAGCGATTGTATATTCCTAGGGACGAACACGACTTCGAGTCCTCCAATCACGCCATGACTTTCCATTGCGGGGACATTTTGGATACAACAAGACATTGGAGCTTATTTGCGAGACTTGGTGGCCCCAAATGTGGAAGGATGTGAAGGAGTTTGTTCTCTCTTGTGATATTTGTTCAAGGTCGAAGAACCCTCGGCATCGCCCCTATGGACTTTGCGGCCATTGCCTATCCCGCATCGACCATGGTCTTGATTTCCATGGATTTCATTACGGACCTGCCGCCTTCAAACTCGTTTGACAAAGATCTTTGTTGTGGTAGATCGGTGACGAAGATGGCGCATTTTGTTCTTGCAAGAAGACATCGTCGGCGAAGATACAACAAGACTCTTTTCGATAATGTATATCGTTATCACGGCTTGCCGAGATGATATTGTGTCGGATCGCGGAACCCGATTCGTCTCCAAGTTCGAAATCTCTATTTCAGATATTGAAGGTGGATATCGCTTTCTTGGCATTTCACCTCAAACCGACGGACGGAGACGGAACGGGTGAATCAAGTATTGGAGCAAAGATCTCACGTTGCACCATCAACTATCAAGAAGACAATTGGATCGAGTATCTCCCCTTGCCGAGTTCGCCTACAACAACACTATTGATGCGTCGACCCAACAAACACCATTCTTTGCCAACTACGGATACCACCGAAGCTTGATTTATGGAATTGATGGCCAATAACAACCCAAAGAAAGAGAAGATTTTGCGAAGCGGCTATCGGAACTTCAAGAACGGCGAGACTTCAATTGCAAACCGCCCAAGAGTTGTACAAGACGTCCGCAGATAAATTTGAATGAGGCACCTACTTTCAAGATCGGAGATAAAGTATGGTCGCTTGCTTGACGGAACATCAAGACCAAGCGGCCGTGTGATAAGTTGGACTATCAAGATTGGGACCATTTGCCATCCAGAAACAAATCAATCCAGTGGCGCGATCGGTTGGAGTTACAGCTACTATGAAGGTACATCCAGTCTTCCACGTGTCTTTATTGGAACCTTATCGAGTCGACTTTTTTCCGGGAAGAGTGCGAGGGCCGCCACCTAGTATCGAAATTGAGAACCACGAGGAATATGAGGTGGATAAGGTCTTTGGATTCACGGCGTGAAGGGAAACTTGGAGTATTTTGTGCATTGGAGCGGATACGACATCAATGAAAGAACGTGGGAACATGCCGAAAATCTTGTAAATGCGCCGGAAAAGGACAGGAATTTCATCAACGATATCCTCATAAACCTAAGCCTTCCGACGATAACTTCTCCGACGCTTGCCCTCGGGGAGAATAAAAGGGGGAGAGTGAACACAACCTTGATTCACATTTGATTTACATATTTTGTTCTAGATAGAATTTCTCTATAGTCATAGTTTGGTTTTTAGTCATGGATAGTCAAGAGATAGATAGCATACCAGTTATGCCATCTCAACCAACCAAACTCGAAGGCGACCAGGAGATGAAGAACCGCCTACGCCACGACGCCGACGGAGGATTCCGAGCAATCGATCGCTGGTGATTGTATTTGAGGTCGAGCCCGCTTTCAATGGTCTGCCAGAAGGTGTGTTTGCAGGACAATTCCATAACGAAGACACAGAAGTTCACGCTTGGTCAGAAGTGGAAGGCGTCGGCCACTATCGTTGGCTTCAAGGACCGATGAACCACTTGCCTCGTGAACAACAATTGGAGTTTATTGCAGATGTAAATGCGGAGATTTTCATTTTTCTGCGTTGGTATTGACTAACAACAACGTTTACCGGAGACCTCGAAGCTAGAAGGGGAGGTGATGTCACGGACATACACAAGAAGTTCCTAGAAGGTTCTTCTAAAATATTCTCTGAAGATTCCCTAAAAGAGTCCTCGAAGATTCCTTGAAGATTCCCTGTGTCACGGCCACGTACTAGGTAGACAACTTAGGAAGGTTCTAGAAGGTTTAGAAGCTTCCGGAAACTTCCGGAAGTTCCTCGAAGTCTCGGAAGTTTTGGAAGGTCCTTGAAGTTTCCGGAAGGCCCCTGGAAGCTCGGAAGGTCTTGGAAGTTCTTGGAAGGTCCTAGAAGGTCCTAGGTTGAGGAAGGTTCTGGAGAACCTTCTTCTTAGCTAGTATATATAGGAGTCGAGGCTGAGGGCAACCTCAGTCTCGACAACGCATCTCTTGGAGCTCTAGCTCATCTCTCTTGTTGTTGTTCGTGTACTCTTCTTGTTAATTCAAGCTCCTGTCAGTTCTTGTTAGTTTCCACATATTCTTATCATCTGTTTCCGTGTCCCTGACAGCATGTTCTAGAATGTGATTATATAGTTATTTATGTATGGTTTGTGTGGGTTTTATAATGCCTTGTTGTGTGTCTAGAAAATGAGTGTATGGGTGAGGGGTTTGTAGGTGTCTCGACCGTATGTTTGGTAGTCTGGATAGTTTGTTGAGTAGTGATGTTGTCCAGTTTGGATTTGAGTTCGAAATCATATGTTGTTCGCACATTTGTAATTGGGTCCCAATGGTGATTATAAGTGCATATAGGACATTTGGTGGTGTGAATTGTGGGTGATGTCGGATGCCATGTATTCACTTTATCTTCCCTTACACGTTTCTTGGTGTAAAACCCGTGTTCAGGTGACTCGTGTATCGTTCCAGGGATTCTGTGAAGTGACCAAGGCAAGTAGTGCTAAAACAACCAAACCCACAAACGTTTTTAGTCCCAACTTATGTTTTAGCCTTGCAGGGCAAGGGTATCCCTTCGCAAGAGGGGATGCACAAAGACTCTTTCCTTATGTTTATCGTGGCGTAAACTTCCACACTTAGACTCTACACACACACACATACTAAAGCACACATTACGTCCTCACAACTAATCCGTCCTATCCGTCCGAATTAGCAGGTCACGAGGCCGTCCCGGTTACCCTATCACCCTTACTACAATGACGGACTCCAAGAGCTCGAATCCGGCTAGAAGACGTCTACACGTATTCTCGGTCACGTCATCGCGCTTAATCCGTCCTCCGAGACTACGAGAGGGACCCAAGTCTGGTACTGGAGGCCGGATTGGAATCCGTCCTCACACATCGTACTCCCTTAACTTCCTGCACCGTAAGTGTTTTACCGCAGAGTTTTTCTCTCTCGGACGCCTAGACCCGATTCAAGACACAAGACACTCAAGAATACGCCCAACCCGACTTCAACTCCACCGAAACGATCTAACAAAGAATCCGGATTCCTAACTCCCAACTCACAACACACAAAGTAGATCCGGCTTTCCAAGCACTCAACTGAAAAGGAGACAGGGAAATGATCACACCGAATATGCGCATAAGAAGGTTCGATTAACACTCAAGCAAGGAATGTTTTGGTGGACAAAACTCCCACCTATAAGTACTTCTAAGTCAACGACTTAGATCCCTAACCTGATTGCGGCGCGCGGCCTACCAGGCCTACTCCTCAAAAAGCGGCACGCATTCCCAAAAAGAAAACACTATCTTGGCCTAGGACGGATACCAATCCGACCTCCTAACCTGGCCGTCCTTTGATCGCCGGCCTCTAAGACGTCCTACCTCTTTCTTCGCGAACTAACTCCGTGCTTGCCGCCGCTTGATCGCCGTCGTCGGCCGCGATACGCCCCGCCTTCACTCTCTTGCCCGTGTCGGTGATCACGTACTCGTCCTCGGCGGAGTTAGTCTCGTCCCCGCTCTTCAACTCTTCCTCTTCGGAATGCTCGAGGCCGATGTCGTGAAGCTCTCGCGCCCGGGAGACTTCTCGTATTCCTCGGCCGTGAGCTTTCCTCTTCGCGGTGCGCGTGTTCTTGCCTTGGCGAGTCTGTGGGGCGGGTGCATCCGACTCCGTCTTCACCTTCGCCTTGCCCTTCGTGGTCGGTCGAATCGAGGGCCCAAAGATCCGTCCTCGCCAGTATCCGCCGCGGGGTCTTGGCCGGAGTAGAAGTGAAGGCCGGCATCACTACCTCCTTCATCGCGCTCCCGGACGGCGTCGAGCAAAGACCTTGACCTCGGCGTTGCTCTTCTCAACCTTTGTGGCGTACGTCTTCGCCGCCAAGAGGAATTTCTTGAATGTCTCCGCCTTGAAAACCTCCGACTCGGGATTCCGGCCTCGAACAGGTTCGCCCTGCAAAGCACCTCGGCCGGAACCTCGCAGATTTCCACGAGCTTTACGACTGCTCGTTTGCCGTGATTACGGCCCGCCTTTCGACGGGGAGTTCCTCCTCCCTTCTCCCGACCGTCTCGCGAAGACGTCTATTCTCCAGGATTAGCTTGGTCACTTGCTTCTCCGTCCGCCGGAATCGCTCCTCGTCCGGTTTGGAGTCCCACTACATTTGACCTCCAAAGAACGTCTTCACTCCAAATTCTTGGCATAGCTTCGCCCGGCAGATCTTGGTAGAGTAAGGAAACTGCACTGGCTTCCGTGAAGTGGTGCCATGCTCGCCTCATGGGATCCGGGTGATTGGCGGACGGACCGAGAGGTGGGGAGTCGGGGTCGTTCGGATTCATGGGGAGTTCCCAATCGGCCGTAACTTCCCCTTCATCCACCGGCCTCGAGGTTGTCCTCTCGATCGAGTTCGGCCTCGGTCGGATTCGTGGAGGGGACGGGGACGGAAGGATGATTACCTCTCCGACGCGTCCGCGGTGGGGTTGCCTCCGAGCCGGCTCCTCCAGTGTGCGTCGGGTGGAACGTCCCCTTCGCCTCGATCCGACCTCGTCCTCTCTCCTCTTCCGAAGACACGGCCTTGCTATCCGTACTCTCCTCCGACTCGAACACGCCGTTGTTTTGCGGCGACAGTAGCGATCTCATAGTTCGACTCCTCCTCATTCGTCGCACCTCCTCCTTCTTCATGCGGTGGTAAAGAAAAGGAGTAATAGGGCTAGGACGGGTTTTACCTACGTTTTCCATGAAGCCGGGCGACCAAGTCGCGGATGATCATCCCCCGATCCGTCTCCCGTTCGCCGCGCAAGGAGCCCGGGGCGGTGTTGGCCAACCGTACGGTGATCCGGTGCGGCTTCTCTCCGTGAATAATCGGCGCCAAAAACTTGATGACGGCGCGCTCCTCGGATTTCCGCAATCCTCGATCGAGTAGCCATTGTTCTTGTGCGGATCCCCGTGGAACGCCTTCTTCGCCCACTTGTGTTTCCGGCCGCACAACCCTACTCCGTTGTTTACGGTCGCCGTAAATGACTCTCGATCTGCTCGGCCGTCCGAAGCGGCTTCCCTCTAACCGTCCCCTCGGCTGGTTTTGGCGCGCCGACCTTGATCTCTCGCGCACCATCTCGCGTCGCGCAATCCCGGGCGTATCAAGAGAGGCGGCTAACCCCATCCTCTCGAGGTCTTCCGTCAAGGACTTCTTCTCATTCTCCTCGATCGGAATACACGGCGACACGAGCTTGATGGAAATCTTGACTCCTCTTGCTCCCGAGCGGAAGCGGACGCGCCGTTCTCGCCATCGGAAAGAAGTGCGCAAGGAAATAGAGAGTCGCCGGCCGAGGTCGGCGATGGGCGGATCGCGACTAAGGACGGAAAGCGTAAAGACGGAGGCGAGGAGCGCAAGACGACAAGGGGCGCGAGAAAACGAGGAGGCGGTGGCGACAACAAGGGCGGACGGGTTGCCTTATATCGAGGGGGCCGGAATTAAGTCCGACCATCATGACATGGTCTGCCGCCATAATTGTCCTCCCCGTACGGAGTCGCCTTCTAGATTTCTCGCCATTATTAAATTCTTCGCCACTCCGTCCTTCACCTACCATCATAACTCCTAATCCGTCCTCTGACAGCACGTCCTAGCCGTACGGGGACAGAGTACGGATTGGCAAATCCGTCCTACTTAACATAAACTAGAGTTTAACTAATTCCTTTATTTGTAAAAACGTAATTGCCTTATACTATACGGCTTAGCAAATACCTAGGTCGGATTCTAGACACTATACTTATTCTTAATGCGCATTAGAACATAATGGCCAAAAATCGAAAAAACGGGGTCCGACAGGTGATATTGAATGTATCGTGTCAAGCACGGATACAAGTTTTGACTAGTTTGGTGGTTAGGGTGGAATGTTTGAATAGTGGATGAAAATGTGGTTGCGAGATGTTTGTATTTTGCGAAGAGTTTTATTGTAGTGGGGATGAAGTATGTTTTACTGTAGTGCTGGGTGTGTGCAAGATATTTGGCATAGGACATGGATTGGATTCAATGTCACCACATAATAATAGGAAGATGAAATTAGGTATAAATTGTCCTTTGAGGGTTTTTTGTTTTGGTGTTGCTATGTAGATATGTGTGTAGTATTTTATATATGTGGTAAAATGTGAATTGAGATTTGGCATTGGTGGTTCGGTTTTTGGTGTAAAGGGTTTGCTGTGTTGTTGGCTGTGGTGAGATTTTTGTGTATTTGTTGTGTTTATGTCAGAGTAAGGTGTGTAAATGTTGTGTGGGATGGACTGATGGAGGTGCATGTATGTAGGGTCTTTTTAAAGAATGTGTGAGTGTTTAGCGTGGGTGGGGTGTTGAGATTAGTAGAACAATGTGTGTAGATTAATTTTGGGGGTACTAAGGATGCGATAGGTTTTGTAGTGTGTTGTTTTATGAGGGTAGGTTGAAAAGACAGTGTGTATGGCATTCTTTGTTGAATGCAGCGCGTGAGGGAGTGGGTGTTATTAAATATAAGTTTGTATTGTGGGAATAAGTTTTGTATGTTTTTAGTGGATTTTGTTGCTGTGAGTTTGGTTTCGTGTATTGCGATGATAGCAAGTTTGGTCGGAGTGGCTAGTATGAGTTGTTGTAGGTTAGGTAGGGCGGTGTTGAGAGATGATATATTCCATGTAATCAAATGTGTTGCATGATGTATGTGGAGTGTTGGGTGTAGGAGAAGAGGTACATTCATGGGTAGGGGCGGGGGATGGGAGTAGTTTGGTAAGGGTTCTTTGCATTTGAGTGCTTCTAAGAGTAAGTTGTGTGGTAGAAAAGGGATTTTATTTGTAAGTGTTTGAAGGGTTATTGTGTCATTGTTTTGTATATAATCATATAGGTCTTGATAGATAGTATTTGGTGGTGTGATGAAATTTTGTTGGGTAGTGACAAACTGTGTATATGGGGTGTGTTATGTTTATATGTCTTTCTGGTGGATTGGGAAGGAACAAGAGCTCGGGGGGTGCACTAGGTGGTAGAAGTAGAGAAGTACGTGCGAAATAATGTAGGGTGTCAAATAAATCTTGGAGCTAAAAATTACAATTAGTTTAGATCTACAATAGCATATCAAAATATGCATTGGATGCCCTTATAACTAATATAGACTGATATATAACTCTACCAAAGTAGAAAAAAGTAGAAATAGTATAGTGTATGGATTATTCAGAATTTATGCTAGAACGTCGAATAATGGCGCAGTGCCAAAAATGGAGCTCTAGTAATCTTCAGTCAGAGTTACATAATAGCTCAATTTCAGCACAAGAAATCTACAGGGATGTCACCAATACAAGCAATTTTCGTGCATGGGGAAAATTAGAAAAAAGATAGAGCAGATGGAATCATCATTTTTGGATTCTTCTACAATGAGTTATGAATTTTTGAAGTTAGAAATATAGGTGTTCCTATAATGGTGCCCTAAAGTGATACCCTATAATCTCTGTAGTGAGTACATGATACTATTGCATGGGGAAGCTATTATGTGCCTCTGACTGAAGATTACTAGATCTCCATTTTTGGCATTGCGCCATTATTAAACACTACTATAATCACTTGCTTTCCATCTGAAAAATAAAATTTCAAAGTAATATAGCATATTATATATAGATAGAAATAAAAAATTACAATTAATCTATGCCCTTACTTTAATGACCCAAAGTATCAAATTATGTAATCATAGGGTGCCAAAAATTAGAGAAAAGGAAAATAATAGCCCCCATTTAAATACCCCATGATCGCACCTATATCCCTATTTTTTTCAAGGAGTGCACCCCCCGAGAACAAGAGTCATTGTAGTAGGATGTGTCCAATCTATATGTGGAATTTGAATAGTTGATGGTCACATGTTTCGACTTTAGGGCTTATTCTAGCAATAAGTGTGAATAACATGTGTGGTGGTGGATGTTGAGGGTGTCGGTGTAAGTATTGTGTGAGATGTGGGTAATCATTACATGATTGTGTATGATTTGAATGTGTAATGTTTATGATATGTGAAAAGATTTGTGCGGGATGTTGATATTCCGGTTGTAATTTAATGGTACAGGGTACGAAATATAATTTTTTTCGCTTTCTATAAGAGGCGGGGTGTATGTGTAGAACGTTGGGCATAGGTCGAGGGTTAGATTCTATATCTCTATGTGTAAGAAGGAAGAGAAAGGTTGGGACAAAGTATCCTTTTATGAGTATGGAGGTTGGCTTTGCTAGGTGTAGTTAAATGTATGTACGAAAATAAATGTATACGTGAGAGAAGAGGTTGGGAAAGGGGGGGTATTGCCTTGAGGGAGTGAGGGAGGTTATAGTGTTGTTTGGTGTAGTTGATAGGTTTAGGCATTTTTACAGTATTAATTTGGAAGGCGTTTGGAGAGGATAACCAATCATGAGCTTTGTTATGATAGATAGAAGATAGGTAGTTAGGTAGATATTTAGATGGAAACTCTGGACCTTTTAAAGTTTTGTTATGGGATAATGGTTTGCATGTGAATTTAGGGATTGATAGGTTGTGGTTTGGGTTTAAAGGAAAGGAGGAGTTGGCTTGTGTGGCTAAAGTTCTGTATACTAAGAAGATAGATAGTTAGAAATTTTAGACTTTGTGAAGGGGCCGGCGTGGATAAAGTGTCCGTTCGTAATGTTTGTGACCTTATATCCATAGACACGGGGAAACCGAAATTTGTATAGTGGAAATATTATAGGTATATTTTATTTTTTGTCGCTTTATGTTTAATTTATTGTTGAAATGATATTTGTGGTTAATTTTAATTAGTAAAGGTGGTATAAAGCCTTGTGAAGCTTTGTTATGAATAAATGTTTTCTGTGTGAAGTTATGGGTTAATACATTGTCGTTGGTGTTTGTTAAAGGAAACCATGAGAGTTGGCTTGTGTAGCTGAAGTTTGATTCGAAAAAAAAGTTATGTACTTGTGTAGGGTTTTGTTGATATGGTAGGGTGGAGTTTGACCGATTTGTGTAAGGTGGGTTGGATAATTTGGTGGCCATTGGGTTTTTGACATTACAAACGGACATTTCACTGATTTTTATTAGAGAGGGACCAAAATATCTATCTAGATTGGGTATGTGGTTTGAAGGTGATGTTTGTTAGTTTTAATTTTCTTTTGTTTGATGGACATTAGGTTATTAGTAGTACGAACGGACATCTCATTTACACGAGTCTCTTTAAAAGGACCGGAGTTTGTAGTATTATTAGTATTTTTATTAGTGCAGGGTTGTGATAATAGGGTTGCCGGAGATATGAAAGGCCGGATATATGTTGGAAAAAGGGTAGAGGTCAGATATATGAAAGGCCGGCTATATTTGGGGGAGCAAGTTTAGTAGTCTCAAAAGTCGTGACTCCGTGTTCGAGACGCGGATATTGCAAAAGGAGAGGTTGGAAGATGAAAAGGGCATTGTGATGCGGTTCATGATCGCGCATATTGCTACACCTAATGCAATTTTGGATCGGTTCATTAAGGCGGAAGAGGCGCAACACAAGAACTTTCTCCTTGTGCAGAGGGGTTGCACAAGCCGTTGATGAAGACGAGGATATGATTGGAGTTCGTGTGTTGTGTCATGGAGTTCGTGCATTTTCCTAAGTGATTTGTACTTGTGATAAATCTTTCTCAATGGTAATTTTGCACAGTAATTTTGTTGTTGCTCTCTGTATTTCAGATCGTAAAGCGTATTTGTTGATTTTCAATGGTGTGTTTATCCTTTTGGGGGGCGCTTCTGTACTGTGGTTGGGCAGCAGGTTGCTCATTGAGGAGATTGCCAATCTCTTGCGAGTTTGTCAATCTCTGGGCGACCGAGAGGTTACCTAGTGAGTTGAACTTCCACCGCATCTCTTCATTGCCCACAACATTATTGTTCTTTTGCTCCGCAGGATGTCGAAAGAGTTGGTGGCATGCAGCAATGTTCTTTTGAGCGATGGCGGAGTTCTGGTGTGTTCGAGGAGGCGGCGGGGGAGGCGGGAGATCGGGCATGGGCGTTTTGGCGCTTTGAAGGTGTGTTTTTGAGGGTTGGGGTTGTACTGTGGAGATATTTTCATGTGCAATTGGGTAAAACACATGGAGATTATTAAACGATTTGGAGGCCTCAAGAGTCTGTGTGGTACAGTAGGGTGTCAAGGACATAGCTTGTTGCATTAGTATTGCTAAAATAGCCATAAGGAGTACATTGTAGTGAAGGATTTTCCTTCTACGACTACTCATCATTACGGACCGGGGTTGGCTGAAGTTCGTCCTGGCCCTGGACAAGTGCGGCTGAAATGTCGATCATCTTGTGCGTGTATTCTTTGGAGGCGTTCATGAGGAGTTGGAGCTGGCGCAAAATATTTTCATGCCTTGAGTTGCTTGAGGTGACTGCAACATCAACAGACTTGGTGGTGTGAAGGTTAATGGTGTCTCGAAGTCCCTCCAGTTCTGCATCGATGCGTCCTTCGACTCTTTTGAGGGAGTTTTCGAATTGGTAAGTGACGGTCGAGGTGTAATGTCGCAACCCTTCCTAGCTGACCTTAGCTTACACCAACTCTTTCCCAACTCTAGCAAGTGTCACGAGCGCTAACTCTGCACATCCCCCACATGCACAAAGTTAGCTCCCCATACCAACCACCAAGCTCACCGCTTGGTTATCAATCCCTCCTACTCATGCAACCGGGACTCAACCCCTTCGTAGGTAGCCAATGGTTAAGTGCGGACTTCCACTTATGTCCAAGGCCCAACTTGGTGGCACTCCCATACCACTCGGCCTAACCGCACTTGGTGGTGTCTCCTCACCACCGCCCATGACCACCATGGTGACCCCAAGGCCACCAAGTAATCACAAAGCCGGCGGTGAGACACCACCCCACATCGGTAGCACTCATGGTCCTCATTTTGCCTATATGAGTCCCCATGGTGAAGCCCCAACACTAGCTCCCCCACCGGGACTCATCTTGTCCTTATGAGCCACCGTGGTGAAGCCCCAACACTAGCTCCACCCACCGTGCCTCATTTTGCACTTTGAGTCCCCATGGTGGAGCCCCAACACTAGCTCCACCGATTGGGACTCACCTTGGCTTGGGAGTCCCCATGGTGAGGCCCCAACACTAGCCACACCACTCGGGACTCCCACCTTGGTCACCACCAAGGCACCATGGGAGTGGGGAGGGAGACCAGCCCTCCCCATAGTATACTCTGTGGGATTCGGCAGCCCCCTGGTCCTAGGTGAAGGGCTGGACCCTCACACCTCTAAAGTTTGGAAGACCACCCAATCTCCCAATGCCTTAGCCGCTGGAAGGCCCCGGGAGACTTCCCGAACCTTCCAGGGCTCGTATCTACCTTGTCCCGCATCCAAACGCGACGAGCGACCACTCTATCGACATCTACTCGTCAAGTAGATGCCGATAGACACCTTACTTGCCTCATTCCAACAAGTATTGAGGGAGTTATGCCCCTCTGAAGATTCGGGAGTCCCGGGCCAGCTTCCCAGTCCAGCACTGTCCCTGGACAGCACTCCCTTTAGTCCCACAATCTTCCAACTCCCATAACTTTTAGCTCACACCTCCAAATGAGGTGCTCCTTAGCATCCCGGAATCGTGGCAACATGAGCTTCCATAATCTCATGTCCATTCCCTCGTGGCTCCTAGTCTCCGTGGGTGAGAGGCGTCTCCAACGCCCGGGGTCCTCTCCCACACTAGGCCCACTTAGGTTCCCTTCACCTTGGCACCCCAAGGCCCGGGCGTCACTCCGGTGTCCCCCTTGGGCCCTTGGTGTTGCGGGCACTTCTCAAGGAGAGGTGCGCGACATGTAAAGTGATTTTTTAGAGCTGACACCTCATTTGCAATCACTTCTCTTGTTGGTCGATTGTCATGTATCTTTGACTCGTTTTTGGGGTTGGATCCTTTGATGATGCGTTTGTGTGGGGAAAAATCCACAAATTCCCGAGAAATGGGATTGCTTTCTGGTGCCTCCAATGCGTGTATACTTCTGCATTTACGCATTGGATCATTGCTGAGCCTTCATGCATGCCTTCCAGGTCACAATCTGCATCGGAAAAGGAGACTGAGAGGATGTTTGCAGCTCCAAGCAGTCGGTAGAATCCTAGGGTGACTTCTACTTGGGAGTATCGTAAAGGTATGTTCTTTACTATTAGCATGGTTGTGAGTGCAACATCTGTCGTGGCTGGTTGAGACGTAGGGTGGGAGGTGATCGTAACTATGATTCTATCACCATTAAGAATGAGGGGGTCTTTAAGCATGTAGGTTTTGGTGTACGCTGAACCTACTGTAATATGTGTAGTGACTTGGGTTGTGGTGCGTTTTGCTACACCGATGATTTCAAGGCTCTAGCCAGATGAGTATCCTAACCTAATGAGCTCTTCTAAGATGTATCGTGAGTTTAGTTTGCTAAGCAGGGGACTGTGTAGGTGAAGTCTGCGGTTGTTGGCTGTAGAGGAAAATTTGAATCCCTTTTCAACTTTGCCTATGACATACTCACCATTTTGGAGTTGTAGGGTAAATAATCTGTGTCCTCTAAGAAAAACTAGTCCATCTGTTGCAGGATTAAGAAGATCAAGCTTAAGAAAGCCCAACCATCCTGCATTCTGCGGGGATACAAGTGCGGCTATAGGCTCTCTGATTCGGTTTGCTAAAGGTATGCTCATGAGTTCTAGTCTGGAGTGAGCTGCTTGTTGAACTTCTAATTTAGTCATAGTATGGTAGTTTCTATCAAATCTAATGGTAACTTGATAGGTGGGGGAGAGACCTGTAACTATGTCAATTTCTGTGTTTTGGGGATCTGTCTCAGGTGATAGTACTGACCTGGCTGACCATCAGGACGGATGGTGGGAAAGAGCTGCTGAGGAACGTGAGGGAAGGCGTGGCGGCACTGGAAATACTCTTGTATTTTAGTGTCTGGAGTTCCTTGTATAGCTAAGTATTGAGCAGTATAGTTTAGGGCGGGTGTAAGACCGGCATGAGAGTTGAGAATCTCATGGACTGAAAAAGAGTACCAGAGAAAAGGAAAGTATTGATTCGGTGCACCTTTGCTTTGTATGATGTTGAAAGCGGCAGAATCATTCAGTGGAGGTTGTTCCGGTGCAGGTTGAGATTCTAGAATGATGAGTTTGCAAGGTCGTCGTGAGGCACTTGCTTGTGTTGCAATGGTGACGGCGCCCTGGAACCACGAAGGAAATGGACCTCCTGGCGCTGATGCGTCTGAAGATTGTTGGGATAGCTCTTTGTCGGAGTTGTCTCTAAGGAGTAGACGTCTCTTCGCGTTAGTTTGGGTAGGGTGGATGGCTACTCGATTTGGAGAGAGCATCTCCTGTGGCGTGAAATTTTCACGATAGTCGCGGACTGCAACAGACTCATTTGCTGCCGGGTTCAATGAGCTTGTGTGTAAGTCCAGTGAACCCAGTAGAACTATGAGTTTTTTCTTCTTGTTGCCTGATCCTGAAGACTTCAGAGAGCGAGTGGAGTGTCATGAGTCCTCATTTGATTTTCTAGATGGGGCTTATTGTGCAAGAGAGTAGGTTCGGAGATAGATGCAGTATGCAATGAGTCTGATGTGCAGATGGGATGTGCATACCTTCGTAATGTTGAAATGACCTTACATTTTAGAATATAATTTTTAAATTTTGGGTGACATGGTCCCTTGTTTCCCATCGCCATATCCTCGCCCCGTACGCGAGGACCCTCATCCCTTGTTCCTCGTTTCCCCTCTTTTTCTCATTTTCTTATCTCTTATTCCCCATCCCGTGTTTTGGGTTCCTTCTCATCTCTTTCCTCGTTACTCGTTATTTGTACCCCATTTCCTTATTCCCCATCTCTCATTTCCTATTTTTCATTGCCATATTCCTTCCTTCCACGTCCTTCGTTTCATGTTCATCACAAGGGGCATTCTTCCTTTCCCTCATTCGTTTGCCGACTTGTTTCTTGTTGCTTTGGCCCGATTTCCGTTCCCATAATTTCTTCACAGTTCCCACAACTTTCCTTTTGGTTTCCCTCATTTGTTCCCGGTTCCCATCATTTGTTTGTAGTTTCCATCATTTATTCTGGGTGCTCATTATTTGTTTGTACTTCCCATCTTTCTTTCCTAATTCTTATCCTTTAATCCCGATTCCTAGTTCCCCTCTATGTTCCCTTGATCTCCACTTCACTCTTTCTTTGCTTCCATTTTTATGTTTCATATTCCTTGTCCCTTCAACTCCTTGTATTTTTATTATTAGGATATAACAAACTCTTAATAACAATCAAATACCATTTACACACACTCTTCAAAATCTTTAAAACTCTTAATGTCGTATATACATGACCAAATGATGATGGCCATGACCATGACCATGCATGTATTGATTAATTTGTGACTAAAATCCCCTCATCCCGATGGGCGAGCTCTTTATTTGGTGCTCTTCAAGAACTACCCCCTGTCCTTCATTCTCTCGTTGATTGTGTCCTCTTGCTTTATAAGAATTATAGCATATCCCCCCCCTTCCTTTGTCTTTGTTCATTGTGCTTTTAATGATTCATAGCATATCCTTCATTCCATGGATCCCTTGTTCCCAGTTCTCTGTCCTATGTTCTGGTTCCCCATTCTCTACTTATGTTGATCGTTCGCTATCTCTAAATTCTTGTTTTCGGTTTCCATCCTTTGTTCCCGGTTCCCAATTTCCCCAATTTCTACATTCCCCACTTTCCCTTCTTAGTTTCCATAATTTGTTCCTAGTTCCTATCATTTATCCATGGTTCTCATTATTTGTTCATGGTTCCCATCTTCCGTTTCCAGTTCCTAGATCTTGTCCCATGTTCCCTTGATCTCCTCTTGACTCGTTACCTTGCCCCCATTTTACATGTTCCACATTCCTTGTCCCTTCGACTCCTTGTTATATTAATGGGATAATAAATCTATATATCTACTTCTATAACATAATATTGTTCGGCGATCCTTCCTATCCACCAAATCTTTCTACCCACCAGACCTTCCTACCCACCATACCTTCCTACCTACCAAACCTTCCTACCCACCAAACCTTCCTACCCACCAATCCTTCCAACACACTAACGTACAAGCCTACCAACATACTAACCTACCAACCAACCTATCTACCTACCTTCTTTTATGTTTTTTCAATTATCTTTATATATAAAAGAACACGATTAGGGTTTTGTCTCCTTGGCAATGTATTGTCATGGTCATGGTCATCATCATTTGGTCATGCATATATGATATGAAGAGTTTTAAAGATTTTAAAGAGTTTCGTTTGTTAGTAAGAGTTTATTAAATCTTAAGAATATAACAAGTAGGCAAAGGGACAATGAATATGAAACATGAAAAGGGGAGCAAAGAAGAAGTGAAGGGGAGATGAAGGGAACATCAGATTGGATTTAGGAACGGAGAACAAAGGATAGGAACTGAGAACGGAGGATGGAAAGTAGGAACAAATAATGAGAACTAGGAATGAATAATGAGAACCGGAAACAAATGATGGAAACCAATAAGGGAATTTGGGGGATGGGAAACTGAGAAGAAAAGATGGAAACCATGAACAAGAGTTTGGAGGTAGAGAACGAGTAAGAAAAAAATGGAGAATGGGGAACCATAATAGAAGACGGGGAATTGGTAAGAATTGAACGGGGCAACAAAGGACGTGCTACAAATCTTATAGAACATGGAGAATTGAGAAGCACGGAACTTGTATATTGAATGCATATCTCATAATTTCAACATTACCAAAAATCCCCAACTTCGTATTTTTTTAATACATAGGTCTGAGTTTTTTATACATTTGATAAATTTCAATATCGCCATTTTCATGTTCGTGTCCGGAGGCCACGGGTAAGGACTTGTATAATAAAATATTGTTTTGTGATCTTTTCTACCTACTAGACTTTCCTACCTACCAAACCTTCCTACCCACCAAACCTTCCTACCTACTAAACCTTCCTACCCACCAGATCTTCCTACTCACTAAACCTTCCTACACACCAAACCTTCCTACCCAACGTACCAATCCACCAACCTATAATCTTACCAACCTACCTACCTACCTTCTTTTATGTTTTTCGGATTATGTAAAAAAAAAAAAAAAACACGGACGTATATAAAAATAATAAGCATAATATGAGGAAATGGTAAACACGGGATACTTTTATTAAAGTACCTTATAAAGAGCTGTCCGTAGGGACGACGGGTACATTGCTAGTTCTTAATAACAATCAAATACCACCTAGTGAAATCCTTCAAAATCCTTAAAACTCTTCATACCGTGTATACATAAGCAAACCGGACTCTCACCGGCACCCACCCTACCACCGGGAAGTATCGCCGAGGACAGACAAAACCCTACTCGTGTTCATTTACATATAGACATTACAAGCTTTTGATCTTTGAAATATGTTAGTCACTTAGAGAAGTCTAAAAGTTCAAGATTGTCAAAAATTTCACTCTTAAACCCCTAAATTTCCTTGTGTGTTTTTGGAGCTTGAAACCTCAAAACTGCGACTTTCTACTTCTATGGACTCCGAGGAGTGTGAAGCTTATTTTTAAACTATTTTTAGATTTCCAACCGTAAGATCTTATAACTAAGCCTATTATTGGTCACTCGTCCAAAAATTCACCGTTGGATGTTTATCATTTGCAAGATCGTAGCACCCAAAGTTTGTGTACAAGTTTTTACTGAAATTCCTTAAAACTTTGAAGCTTGCTCTTAAAAGGTTTGGAGGTTGCCCTTTTAGAATTGGTAGATTTTTGACTTAGGACCCTTTGGAACTCAAAAAGTAATTTGGTTATGAACATATTTCTATAAAAAAAAATAATTTTAAAATCTCAAAAATAAAAAGTTTTTTTCTGCCGGCATTGGGTGTAACAAACTAAATTTTGCGTTAAAAAAACCTAAAATTGGAATTGACTTTCCAATTTGCTGCACACACCCCTTCTAATATTCGGAACACTCAAGTATAAATCTTAGTCAAAATTATCAATTTTAACCCAAAAACCTGGGCTGCCCTAAAATGGCAAAAGACCATATCAGTCTGCGAAGATAGTTAGGGGACAACAAATTGAGCCAGATTTTGTATCTAACTACTAGGGGTATAACTTGCCAATTTTGAAGTGATTATTTCTCTCCATTTGCAAGATTGTGATGTTCAAAGGAGGGACAATAATGTTTATGATACAATCACCTCCTTTCATAACAACCCACTTGTTCAGTCCAAAACTTGCATGATATAGGTGAATGATGCCATAGAAACAGAATGTATATTTGCAAAAAACGGTTCCAAGCGAACAATGCATGTTCCAGTAAAATGTTACAGAAGATACTGTTGTAGAGGGAGCTGCTTGTAGTGCCTCCATTACAAGTTAAGATTGCGTGGGTATGAAATTTGCATACATGCCCAAAAGTTTCAGATACATATTTTTCTACATAGACGTGGCAGTCAAGAGTACGATGGAAATAGAGGGCTGTACGACCTTTATGAAATATTTTCTTTTCATGTAGGTACTGTTGTGATATGCGCCCTTGGAAGCTTCTACAATCATAGCACACTCCCAATTCACCGGAAGTCAAGTGATAATCTCAAGTCACAGTTGTAGCTACCATTGGTAGGACCAGGGAGTACTTATTTATGAGCCAGCAAGGCTCTCTTCCTCTTTTGAGCGAATTCTCTTTGCCTTTGCCTTTACACAAAAACTTCAAACTAAATTGTGTCCAGAACTAACATTGTTTGGAAAGGAACCTCTTAGAAATTATAGTGCGAGGGTGGATGGAAAGACATGTGAGGAGATGTTTAGTGCAAAGGACTCGAATGGAAATTTTAGTAGAGGCAAAGGGATTGTGTTCATACAAGAGAAACCCTTCATTTGGAAAATCCAAAAAATTGTAAAATGTTGACACAAAGTGACACAATAGCAGTAGTCACTTTAACCCCTAAATATTTCCTCGTGTTTTTGGGAGCTTGAAACCTTAAAAATTAGATTTTCAACTCCTGTAGACACCCGGGGTATGTAAATATTTAGGTACTTTTTTGAAACTTCCAATGAAAGATCTTCTACCTAACCTTATTTTGAGTACTAGTTCCAAGAAATTGACCGTTGGATATTTATCAATTGCAAAATCATAACATCCAAAGTTGCACCAAAAGTTTTTTTGAGCATTGCACAAGATGTGTGGTCTCAATGGTGCAAAGGGTAAGTTGATGGTTGTTACCCCAAACATTTTACTCATATTTATTCCCATATAGGTAACCAAGTTGAATATGCGTGTGTGAAAACTTAGGATTCTCCCATGTTCCTAAGGCAAAAACTAATTTTTTTTTCTAGAAGGAGGTCAAATTTCGCCCTAGATGTGGAAATTTGGCAAACCAAATATCGTCGAATTATAATTTTGGATTAGAACAAAAATGAAGTGTAAATTTTAATGATTTTCAAAGTTTCAGTCTCATCAATTCTTAATAAAAAGTGCACATTCATAACACATCTAAGTTCTGTTCAAACCCCTTGGGCCGTTAGGTACTGAAGCACACCCATTTTCAGACCCTGCAACCCATTCGCAAACCATTTACTGCACTGTGCACTTCTTTGAAAGGACTCACGGAATCACAGGTACTACGCAACTCTAATTGCAATATGAGATCTACGGAATGTGTGGGACTTAAGGAGGGAGGAAACACCAATATAAAAGAGAGACACAAAAGACAGCAATTGCTCCGAAAAAAGTCTGAAGCAACCTCTGATTTCAAGCTAGTTCACTTTAGGTTCAAGAGAAGCAAGAAGCAAGACTGTGAAAAGGTTCATGCTTGAACGTTCTTGGATAATCTAACTTCAAAAACAGCAGCATTCCATCCGTAGTTCTATCATTTCGGGATAAAAATCATCATGGAAGTACCAGAAAGTGTCCTAAATTGCTTAGTTCGCAGGAGTTTATGGTAGACTAACTTTGTGATGATATTCAGAAAAACTCAGTTCTGTACCATATAACCATTTACCGAAAATCTGTAAGAGCATTAAAATCCACAGATTCGTGCTTTCTCGAAATGCGGATAACGAAACAATTGTGACAAGCATTCAAGCAGACAACACTTCACAACACGAATGACTGAAGGTAAGAGACATTCAATGACTGGAATGATACAAAATCTTCAGTATTTGAATTCAAACAATGACTTAACCTTTCTACTTCGTGGGAGCCTTCTTCTTGCCGGCGATGGTGATCTTCTTGCCTCGCAAAGTCCTGGCATTGCACTTGGTGTGTTGCCCTCTGCACGGCAGTCCAGCTTGGTGACGCTTCCCTCGGTAGCACTGAATGTCTTTCAACCGCTTGATGGCCATTTGGTTGAACCGCCGCTGCACGCACACACACCATGAGCATTCCTGATTTTTGGCCCCTCCAAACCCTAAACCTTGGCACTCATGGATTTGACACTCACCAGGTCTCCTTCAATCATGTACTTGGAAACCTCGTCACGAATGGTGGTAAGCTCCTCTTCCGACAGCTCCTTGGTGATCTTGTTCTCAATGCCGACGTCCAGCAAAATTTGCCTCGCGGTCGTGGAGCCGACGCCATGAACGTACGTGAGCGCAATCTCCACGCGCTTGGAGTTCGGAATCTCTACTCCTCCCACACGAGCACACCTAATTTGCAGACGACCTCTCTGACCTCCAGCACCGCTCTGCACAAACCTCCCAATACACTCAAAATCCAAACGTTTTCTTCCAGATTTTCACGGCATTGCGAAACGCTCCCATCCGAAAAGTCGAGTGTGCGTGGACAGACAATTTTTTGGACATCTCTGAAATGTAAAGAGTTGGTACACAGATAAAATGAGAATAGCCTTACCTTGGAATCTGCAGGGAACGATGCAGCTACAGAGGAGCCAAGAGTGACAGCCGACAGAGCGTGCGTGACAGCAGCAATCGCCATGGCTGCAATTTCTTGAGCTCCAAAAACTCCAGCAATGCCGAATCTCAACCTCTTCAGCGCTCTGTTTCCAGTGGATAATGTTCCTCCAAGAGTCTCGTTCCAAGACCCCTGACCCTGACTTCGTCCCAAGACCCCCTCTTTATGGATGATAATCATCAAAATGAGGATGATTGTCGTTAACGACAGGCTTATCCAGAACTGGAGACTCTTCCTCACCCTGAGGTTCCCTGTAGGGTTTAAGGAATTTGATTCCGAACGCGCGTGGTTGCGCAATTGTTTCAGCGGCCATTGTGCCGCTCAGAATTGGAGGATTATCGTTCAGCATTTTGGTGGAAAATCGGAATTTGCATCGAGTGGAGTCGGTTTGCAAATTTTGCTCCATGGCTCTAGCTCCCCACTGTCTCGGCCATGGGAGCTGCAAGCCTGTAGTGAATCCTGTAGGCCTGGGACAACTTGCGGTCGTGTCCACCCGGACAAGAATTGTGGTTAGTTGCAGCAGTGGTACTCTGCACAATGAGGAGAAGTCGCAATCTGAGGACTCCCGCAAGAATGGAAACGGTAGTACTACCGAGCAGCACAAGACTCTTGGAGAGCAATTGCGCTTGCTCAACTTAGAGAGTGTGAGTAAGCGTGTGTTGGGAACGAGAGTAGCGTCCAACCGCTTGGAATACTTCGAGATACCTGTGAAGAATAATAGCCAGAGCTCTAGAGTTCAACACAAGGGCGGAACTGGTCGCGCTTCGGCGAATGCTGGCGTTGTTGAACAAGTGCTGGACATGTGAGTCAATTAGGTCTTCGATGATGTGTGCTTCAGCTGTCAATTTCATGAAGCAAATGTTTGATTTATGAGCACCATTTACATTCAGTTTTAGCTAATGCGCTTGAGCAAGGTTCAGAGCTTCAGCTATGTATCTGGCGATGCATTTATCGGCCCTAGGGTTTTCATGTTGTAGAATTCTCAATGCAGAGTGAAGTCCGCAAACGAGAGCGAGGCAGGGGTGGCTTCGGCATTCAAAGATTTTGAAGGCGCCATCAGCCCTTTCGACGTCGTCACCATTTTGAATAACTTGAATAGCTGGAGATCGGCGCTATCGCTGTTCAAGTATTTACAGGCCGAACAAAGCTCAAGCCTCAATATCTATACTTACAATGTGATGTTGAAGGTGCTACGTCGTGGGCGTCAATGGGAGCTTTCAGAACGAATTGCATTAGATATGATTCAAGCTGGTATTCTTCCTGACAACATAACTTACAGTACGCTGATCAGCTGCGCTAACCGCTGCAATCGTCAGGTAACCCTAATCCAATGGTCTCAAAGAATCCATTCGTCTGGACGTTGCAAACGATGTGCTGAAATTGGATTTTTGAATTCTGGCAGGATGAGGCTATGGCATGGTTTAATAGAATGCACGAGGCAGGGTGTGTTCCGGATGTCGTCACTTACAGCACCATGTTAGATGTGTATGGAAAGATGGGCAAGTATGACGACGCGGTTGCACTCTACGACAAATTGAGAAAATCAGGCTGGAAACCGGACAAGGTCACATACGGTACAATGGTTAGGCTATTTGGAAGGGCAGGGTACATGAAAGCAGCAGTATCAACGTTCCAAGAAATGAAGGATTCTGGTGTTCAACCCGACTCAATCATATACAACATCATGATTTCCAGCCTCGGTCGGGCAGGAAGGATGGGTCAGGCAATGAAGATTTTCGATGAAATGGAGCAAGCAGGGGTGAAGCCGAATGCTGTAACGCTGAGCACAGTATTGGAAACGTACCACAAGTCCGGCAATGTGGTGGAGGGTCTGGACATTTTCTCTCGTCTGAGGCAAACATTAACGTGCGATGTCATTTTGTACAATACAGTGATCAAGATGTGCGGAGAGGCTGGATTGGTATCACAAGCCGATGAATATTTCCAAGAGATGGTAACGATAGGTTTGCAGCCGAATGATTGGACTTACAGGAACATGATCAGTTTGTATGCGAAGCAGGGAATGCCAACCGAAGCGCAAAGAATGTTCTTCAGCTTGACGAAAGCTGGGTATGAAGCTGATGTTATGGCCTATACTTGCCTTTTGCAAGCATATGGCAACGCCAAAGACTACAAGAAGGTCGAGGAGATTCTCGACGAAATGGTGGTGGCAAACTGCGCCCCTGACGAGCGACTGAGTTGCGTAGTGCTCAATCTGTTGAACTCTTGCGACAAAGACGAAGACGTGGAGCTCATTCGCAGATGCTTGCGAAAAAGCAACGAGAAGCTGGACACCATCGTGGGACAGTTATTCCATGACAAGCTTGCGTTGAGGAGCCTCCGAAGTAACTTCGAGTCATTGTTGAGGGACATCGTTGAGGAGGCTCACAAACCTATCTGCAACTCCTTGATGCAGTTGATATGGCTGAAGGGAGACCGCAGCCACGCTTTTTTACTTCTTCCCATGCTTCACTTGTTAGGTGTGTACCCTGACCTTCAAAGCAAGTCGCCAACCATGTGGTCTCTACATCTGCGCTCTCTCTCTACTGGCGCCGCCCATTGTGCCCTTTTAAGCTGGTTGTCGTCTCTTCGATACGCCGTAAAAGAAGGTCAGGAGCTTCCGAACCGAATCATCGTCGAAACTGGCGTTGGCAGGCAAACGAATGGAGATGACCTCAGGCTGATTGTTGTCATATCGTCGGTTCTGGATGGAATGTCCTCCCCCTTCGAAGAATGTGTTGGACGACAGGACTGGTTAGAAGCCTCTGGGGATAAAGTCGGCCAATGGTTGCAGACTGTCACTCTGGATATCCCCACACCCAACAACAGTTGATTAGACTTTAGATAGGGAGCAAATTATATTTCATCATATTCAAGGGCATGAGCACTGTATAAGTAGTACTTACAAGGCAGAGAATCTCATAGAATCTCAGAGACCCCGCAGACACAAAGTGTTGCATCCAGAGAGGAGAGGTGATCCCCAGCCTGATTGTTGACTTCAGAGCTCTTGTGTTCAAGTACGTCAGATACTTGAATGCGATTCTCTTGCTCTTGAGTCGGCAACAGCATGAATGGCACAAGCATCAGAGGTGAATTACGTCTCTGATCACCAGAAGTGCCTTATTGAATCATTTTTGCAGACTAAATTTACAAATCTTGTGGCATATTTCTCTTCGTTTCAAGAGATATTATGGTTGTTTCTAGTTCTGGTACGCAATCACGTTTGATCCACACATGAAGTACTTAGCACGAGCCACTCTTGTTTCAGTGTTTAGCTAATTAGTCAATGTCCTAAGTTTTGCATTTTGATTTCAGTGGCGTCACATTCGGATCTCCTATCTGCCTTGTGAAAAGTTTATCAGTCAACTTGGTCTTGTATAACTAGGCCTTGTATAGAAGAGATGTCGATAATGTAAGTCACGAGTGCGTAAAGGATATAATAGAAATGTGAAATTCAGGATAAATGCTTCCACTGTTCCACACAGAGAATGAGATTAATTTCTACATATGCTGGAAAATGAACAACATTAAATTCAAGCCATTACCGGAATTTCAGTAGCTGTAATAAAACTACAGAAAATTCAAGAAACTCCAATAATTACAAACCAGTTCAAAAAACTTCCAAGAAAATAATAAAACTGTATTAAATGATAATTCAGAAACTTCAAAAAAGTTCCAAACTTTTTCAATTTTTGTTATCAATTTTAAAAGAAGTTGAAAAAAAAAAAAAAAAAAAAAATTTCAAGAAGATTTTCTAAAGTTTTAATTCTATGAGATCAAAAATTTAAAAAAATTCCAAAAAAACTCCTAATTTTATTTTTATCTTTTACGATTTATTCTCAAAAGGATTTCAAAAAATTTCGAACTCTTCAAATATTTTTCAGAATTTTCTTAAAATCCCAAAACATTTCTAAAATTTCATATGAAATTTCAGCAAATCTTTGTCAGAAGGCCTAACTTCCATTCCAACAGAACCTGTGGACACATGTTCTTTTGAGGGGTTAATCCAGAATGATCTTCTTCCAGAGAGGCTTGCATATTTTCAAGTATATGCACTGTAAACAAGCAGGGCCAGGGGTCTTGGGAAGAAGCCTGTGCCAGGGTCTTGGGGCGAAGCCTGTGCCGGGGGTCTTGGGACGAAGCCTCATCTTCGGCGTCGCATGTGCAATTGCATTGTTGCAAGAGCGATGAGTGTGGCGATGCGGGCGAAGTAGCAATGCGGCTACGGGGAGCAACCACCCGGTTGCGATGGTTGCACCAGCATTCCCATCTCACATTTGGTACGCAATTCGGAGCCCTTACATTTTCAATTGCAATGGTTGCACCACCATTCTCATCACTTTTGGCAGACAATTCACATTTCTTGCATCTTCCATTGGCTAGGGTATGGTAGAGAGTTTAGACTTTACAAGAGTGACTGTTCCTTCAATTGAACAAATCAGGTCTCTTGTTCAGTGAGTGCGTGATTGAGAATGCTGGCCAATCTATCAGTAGAGGTCATTGATTGTTTGATTAATTTCAATCGTAGAGAGAATGAACTGTCGAAGTACGGGGACTGTTGAAGACAGATTGTAGTAGATTTCTAGGCTTTACCGGCTGAAATCATCTTCAAATGAATGCAGGGTTTCTTGTCATGGTTGAGTCATTTTCTATCTCTTATTGGAGGTCGTAGATCGTTTAATAGCAGAAAATTCAGATTGGAAATTTGCTAGGGTTATGGCAAGGTATGAGTCTTGAACGTAAGTTCTTAAGTTTATAGCGGACGCTAGAGGTTTGAAGCTTGATCTGGCTATGTAGGTTGAGTCTATCTCTAATACCACGCTAGGTTGTAGCCCGCATTCGAGGATTATACCTTCAGCTGGCGTCCATCCTCTACAATACTTCGGGGAGGCCGAGGATCGGTCGAAAATTGTAGAATTTTCCCAATGCCTATCTGATTCTAAAGTTATCGCATAGGTGTTGTGTAAATCAAGCGCTCGGTATGAATTTGATATAAATGGCAGAAGCGATTATGTTTCCAGTTGATTGCAGTTGCGTGAGTAAGGTAAAAGCTACAGTTGTCATCTGGGATATCTCTTGTCAGTTAAATAGAGAAATACATTCACAATAGTAATACGTCATTTGGTGTATTGTCCAGACTAGAATCATCAGCACGTCCTTAGCATACTCGAGACAATCGTTCGTCACGTCTCGAGCTCTTATCTCTCTAATAACACTAGAATATCCTGAGGAAGGCGTATAAGTAGAGTGCAGAAGATTGATTTTTGACTTCTTCAGCTGCTCAAAGACTATGGCGGTACGACCTTACATGTGTGATCTCAAAATAGTGAACTTTCGAAGTATTGATGCGCAATACTATCCAGATATTCCCCTGATATGTTTACGGCATGTCTGATGTAGATTCGCTATGCGGACGGACGCCATTTGTGCCGGAGCCAGAAGGTCTTACGAGGCCTGTGCTTGCAGGGGACGTGTCCAAGGTTATAAATTCCGCAGGTGAATCCGGTGTGATATTTACCTTATCGTACTTCATTCTTGTCTACTTAGTTTTAAGATCGTTATCTTGATCAGCTCTTGTCAGAGTGGTGGCAGATCTGATCATTTAGTAGGACTAATGTACCTAGATGCTTTTTAAGGATCAGTACAAAATAGTGACTGTTCTTCTGATGTAGAGATATAGCTGGACGTAAGTTATTGCGGAGACCTAGTCGATTCTGGCTCTTACGACTGGTTATAATGTTGATAATGAAGTATCTTAGGCAGGGCTATTATGTTTGCAGCTCTCTGAATCTCACGGTCAGTTGTGCTTTATTCCTCGACTCTGTCAGCTTTTCGAAGATCCTCTTCGGTGGAGGCCTCGGTTCCCAGGCTTGCGCATGTGCAATACTCGTCATGGACCGCGAGGACTCCAGGAGAAGAGGTAGTGATTGCAATCGGCAGCAACGTTGGGAATCGAGTTGCGAACTTCAACCGTGCATTAGAGCTGATGCGTGCTTCTGGCATCCAAGTCATTAGACATGCATCTCTGTATGAAAGTGCCCCGGCCTATGTCACCGACCAGCCGTTCTTTCTGAATTCAGCAGTGTCGGCCGTTACCAGTTTAGATCCACATTCGCTGTTAAGGGTGCTGAAAGACATCGAGGGCGAGCTTGGCCGCACAGTTGGCGGCATAAGGTACGCGTGAATCTCTGCTCAACTCAAATTCCTTCTGTGGAAGTACTGTAGTTCCCACTTAATATGCTTTAGGTTCCGCCAACATCGTCGAGAAATTGGTTGATCGTCCCGAATACGTTCCATTGTTGTTTCTTTCTTGTTGCATTTTCACGTGAACACTCTCGTCTAGATGCCTCCTATTGTATTGCATGATATATGATTGATACAAAGTGTTGTTACTTTTTGTTCACGGCATGGGAGGACTCAGCATGGTACGTCCTTTTGCAGGTATGGGCCAAGGCCACTTGACTTGGATATCATCTTCTATGGTGACCAGACTGTGACTACGGAGACGCTGGACATTCCACATGCCAGATTTCTAGAACGTCCCTTCGTTTTAGCACCGTTGGCAGACCTTCTGACTGGCTCAGACACGAGGTCAGTCTCTCACTGGTCTAATCACAAGTGCTGTTATGGTGGTGTTGCACAAGCCTGGGAGAAGATGGGAGGTGAGGCCTGTATTGGGAAGGAGGATTTGCGAAGAGTGATACCAGTGGGCGATGAGCTTCTGGACTGGTCAGCGAAGACGCATGTGATGGGTATACTGAATATCACACCAGACAGCTTCAGCGATGGCGGACGGTATACCTTCGCTCCTACAACCTCGCTGTCGATACATACTACCTTTGATCCTGTTGTGTTTGCATGAAAGCTCCGCACCACCACTCGTTGAATGGGCAAGCTCTAGTCTCAGAGAAAGAAAACAACTCCTAAATGTCTCAAAAAACGGCAAGAATCGTATTGTATGAAGAGGTTCTGTATTAACTCCAAATGTTCATCGAGCATTTACATCCTTAATGCACGTAAGATGCTCAGGCTTTGGGTGCTGTTTGTGAACAGGTTCACCATTGTGGAGAACGCTGTGGCACATGCACATTCTATGGTCAACGAGGGAGCAGATTTTATCGACATTGGTGCGCAATCAACTCGTCCCAATGCGACAAGACTTTCAACTGAAGAAGAGCTTTCTCGTCTTGTACCTGTTTTAGAGGCGTTCACGGCAGATCCTTCACTCAAAGGCGTAAAGCTATCGGTTGATACTTTTGATGCAAGGTGTGCAAAATACGTCACGTTCATTAGCTTTTTGGCTTAATCTTTGAGATTTTTGATGAAGATTTTCAGTGTCGGGCTCTTGCAGGGTGGCTCGTGAGGCCATTAACATGGGAGTGCACATAGTAAACGATGTGTCAGGTGGCAACTTAGATCCTGAAATGCTGCCAACAGTGGCAGATTTGGAAGTTCCATATATAATGATGCACATGCGAGGGGACCCGAAAACGATGCAGAGCAAGGCGAACACCACCTACAACAACGTCTCTGAGGATGTAGGAAACGAGCTGAACGCTCAAATAGGTCGGGCTGAAGCACTAGGTATCCCGGCATGGCGAATCATCACAGACCCTGGAATCGGGTTCGCCAAGACCAGGAAGCAGAATCTGGAGTTACTGAAAGATCTTCCTGTCGTGAGGAAAATGCTGAGTGGTACCGTCAGTCGAGGTCCGATGCTGGTTGGGCCTTCCAGAAAAGGGTTTCTTGGGGAGATCACAGGCCGTCAAAAGGGTGAGGACAGAGACTTTGCAACTGCGGCTGCTGCTGTTGTTGCTGTCTTGGGTGGTGCCAACATCATCCGAGCTCATAACGTGCGGGCTGTTCGGGATGCTCTGAAAGTGGTGGACGCCATTTATAAGGACGAGTTATGGCGCTGCCGTGCTATCCCTGTTCCGGCATAATATGTTCATTCATTCTTTCCCCCATTTTTTATAACCTACAGCTCCATTCACATTTTCATTTGATGCACGGCATTCGTCCATTACTTTCAATGAGCTTGATATTCTCCATTTGTGTCGGTGTTTGATGCGTCTGGCTGCATCTATCGAGTCTGTTGCTGGTTCTTGCTGCCTTCCACTTCGGTGTTTATTGTTGTCAACGGTGTGGCTAAACTGCGCTTTTCGTCCCAGGACCTCTCACCGTGACCAACCTTAGTGCATATTTTCCGTGCAGACCTGCCTTTGTTGTTCTCATTCCTGAAGCTGCTAAGGAGCTTGAGCAGAGCATCCACTTAGTCAAGGCTCCGGGCGCCATGTATTTTGAACCTGGACTCACAAGACCAAATCTCGAAATCTGAAATCTGAAAAACATGTGATATGATAGAGTACATCATTTTTGATCAAAGTAATATACCGACCAAGTTTACAAGATTGCTGTGTTTACTTTATAAGACGAGCATTAAAATTAAAAAGTATCAGCAAACCCTACTTATATAGTATAGCAACATTGACATAAATTTAAGAGTCATCAGCATGTAAAGTGAAAGGGGAAGTTTCCAAGGTGCAACTAAACTGAATATGGTACACACATAGTCTAGAATGAAGATGTAGACTACTGTCCATGGACCTGTCCAGTTGTTTACAACTTTAATGAGGATGGGTTCTATATGGTATATACAACAACACAGAATAGTACGTTGGAGCAATAGGGACTTGAAGAAAATACCTATGACCAATATGAACTGCATGTGTGTATATATAAGTACATAAGCTCCGAGGCTTGTCTGTGAAAGCAAGTTTTTCATATTAAATGTTTTCAAAGTAACGCCTTATCATGTGTCTCTTATCAGATTGAACCAACACAATGTCTGTGACTCTGTGTGCTGTTGTGAATTCAATAAACTAAAAGGAAATATGGCTTGATCTGGTGATAAGCTCCCAGAATCCGACTTCACAGCTGCTAGACTCCGTTGTTATCTATCAACTGCATGCAGTGCGTGACCGACAAATCTGTCTCGATCGCCTGTGTGATGCAATGCACGGAACTCATACTGAAAGTGTGATATGTGAAAATTGGTTTGGACTCATTCCGAACGACGACGACCGCTTGTTGCTGGTCAAAGGAACGATCGACGACGACGTCCTCTGCTCCACCAAGAAGAGCTATGAAGTCGGAACACCGAAGGGTGGTCGCTTCCAGAGCGCCTCGATCGGCAAGGTCGTCGGATTCTTTGGCACGGCGGACTCCTACGTCAACAGCACCGGCATATTCACGGACTTCTCCGATACCCACCAGACGGTACCGGAGGGACCCTGGGGAGGTGAAGGAGGCGATGTCTTCTACGACGGCCGAGCTGGCAAGATAAAAAAACTCGACGTCACACACGACGACGACGCAGCTATCTCCCTCAAAGTCGACTACAAGCAGAGCAGGGCAGGGCACCGAGGGGTTCTGGACGCTGCATGGTGGTCGACATCACCTGGGTCCAACACCCGTTCCGATACATCGAAGTTCTTCATTTTCATCGCCTGTACTTGTGATGAGAGATCGTCAATGCACACATTCACACTAATTGGTCCAAACGACTTGTGGACGGATCCCGACTTGGAGGAGATAATTTTCTCGCTTGAGTGAAGTGAACTTACGGGGAGAGGGAAGTCGGGGAGAAGGAACACGAGGAGAAGAGACACGACGTTGTTGTGACTTCGCGCAGCCTCGTGAGCAACAAGAAAGCCTACGGTCCCTATGGCTCCGCATCAGGCTAACCGTTCGAGAGCCGTTTCAACAGGCAGATCCTGGGGTTGTTTGGCAGAGCCGGCTCGCGGGTCAATCAGATTGGGGTGTTCACAGACAGAGCGCTCCCGCCTCCAGTGGTGGTATCTGGAGGCTTCGGAGGAAATGGGCGGAGCTTCAGGTACGACGGCCGAGGCGAGATCTCCGAGATTAAGGTTGGACCTCTGGACTTTCCAGATGAGTATCTGGTGCAAATGAAAGGCATAATCGGCAAGGCGAATGGAAATGGGGATCATTCGGGGACTATGAGCACGGCACCCCATTTGAGACAACCCCATAATTATGGGCCAGAAGGTACACGCATTGTGGGGCTGTTTGGGCGATCTCGGGGTCTTCTTGACCAGATCGGTGCCATCGTTGCCCCAGCCCCAACTGCCCTCATGCCGCTCACTGTGAAGACTGATACGCGTGAGTGATCAGTTGATGCTACTGGGGTACTGGCATGTAAGAGTTGATGAAATTAAGTGTAGGGGCATCTTCTTCTTCGAACTTGTATCTGTGGTTTGAAAGGAGAAGAGTAGCTACGCTGGCCCTCTTGGGGTGACAGTGAATATAAAGTATACATAGGACTTCATAATTCTACCGCTGTCATCTCTAATTTTCTCGACTATATAAAGGAATTCGTACTTGATATTATAGAAGTCATTAAATGTATGGTTTTTGTCCGCTTGCGTGTAGATATAGAAGTACATTGACCTTCCATCAGCTAACTAACGACGAAGAGGAATAACCTCCGTCGTCAGTATCACAAACTTTATATTGGTGAAAGACAACTGAGTGTAAAGTATGCACAAATTTCACGACACTTTCAATATATTCCAGCATGGGCATATGACATGAAAGGTAGAGCCAAAAGGACCTTTATTCATGAAGTGTACCTCGTGGAAATTAGATTTAAGATATCATTTATTCTAGACAGTCCTGAGCTGCTGCTACCCACACTGACTCGGGGTTGATGCAGTCGCTAATCGAACTTAGAAAGTGACTGTGCATGGACATTTTAGGCTATCTACGCTAGGGGATTGCTGCAGTCCCTCTGGGCGAATCCCATGCGAGTGTTTTTGTTGTCGTAAACAACATAGGTGTTAGTCATGAAGATACTACCGATAGAACTCGGCCCTATCGGATCCGCGGGGAGTATACCCAAGCAGACGCTGTTGCCAAGGAATCGGAAGAATGCCACCTGCTGGGACACAAAAAGATCGACGCCGGGGAAGCTGAACGTCAAGTCCGGAAGAATCAAGCTATCCGTCGCAATACCCGTTCGATCGTAGCACAAAACCAAATCCAGCGGGTACTTGCCCTTGAACACCGGCAGTTTCACTTGAGCTTGGACAGCAGCCACCACGGCATCGAACGCGACTCCGGTCAGATAGGTCAAGGACGAGCCGGAATCGATCACGGTTCCACTGCGTCCCTGTGGGTCGAGCGTGAAGACAGCCGGATCGATGTTCAAAACCTGCTTGCCGACTTTGATCCCCGTCAGCTGCACGTAATAAAGGCATGGTTCACCCGCTGGTGATGTTACCATGGGAGTGTAGCCGACGCCTTTATCCTGAGCGGCCCCGATGACGAACAAGCTGGATTGATGTGGACTGGAGTCGTATCTTACGAAACAGTGGGCGAACACGTTGTCGAAGCCTAGCGAGCTTGAGAGCTGGTATGACAAGCCCAGTGGGTTTCGACAGAATCCCGCCACTCCATCGTTTCTGTTCGACTCGCCTGTGTTTGCGAACCCGCATCCGAAGTAAATCGCTGCTTTCGCATCCAACAAAGGGCCGTTGTAGAGGTGCATCACGTCCTTGATCAGTTCCCCTGTCGTCGTGTCTGAATCATCCAGTGTTTGTGCATCACAAGTGCACTTCAGATCCGGACGCGGATCGCAGCGATGGAAGGGAAGATCCTGTGTGTCGCAAGCCATCGCCAAGCAATGCAAAATGATTAGTTTCAAATGAACACTCGCAAAGCATCAATGAGGTCCCATAATAATAAATATTCTCCCTCAGGAGAATGAATCCGGACGAGTAAAGAAGACCGGGATGACAATTTCTCGCACTGGTGTAACATTGTTTGCACGGACCCAATGATTCGATGATCCAAAACACACTCTACCTTCGAGAACCTGAAACGACTGAAGCAGAGGTAACTGACCTGGCACATTTGGGATGAGCAATCAACCCTGTCATGTGTAATCGAATCTTCGGGGTGGAAAGGAGCGCTCTGCTGATTTTTGCACGGATGGCAGGGGAAGCACTGAAGCCACGTAAACTCGGATCCGGTGTCCATAGTGACAGCAGTGAAGGTTTGCGCCGGGGTTCCAATCCGAAACTGCATCAGATACTGGCCCTGAATCAAACCCACCCGATTCAAGTCATTACGCGATGCCATTGTGCCCGCTCCGGATCGCTGGCCACGAGGCCGCCGACTTCGCTGCACCATCTCCTCCAAACGCTGTATCGCAGATTTGTTGAGACCCATACCGCGTACCTCCTCGTACTGGTCTACCCGCATTATCGGCACACTCCATGACTGCATGCTCATCAATCACACACTTTTTCATTACCGTATACACAATCACACGGTTTTTTTGTTATTGTCACCTATCCAGACTCTTCGCCCCTTGCTATCCCTTGAACACAGTAGAATCTTTGGGGGTTGTATCGACCATGATTGGGCCTCTTAGAGGGTTAAGTTCATGTTACTTTTCAACTAATACAACGGCACCAAAATGTTGTGCGACCACGTTTAGGGAACCGATTACATCGATTTACATTTCACGTCTAAAAGCATTAATTTATTGAGAGTGCGTTACGCATGTGGTGAGTTTTACATGTATCATTGCTTCTAGTGAAAGTCTTGCTCTACCTTGTTTTGTTTTGTTTTTTCAAATAATCGGGAGAAGGTATTAGCACTAACATCAAAGCCGGCATTGGATGTAACAATGGAAGACAATGGGTTTATGAAACAACCTATTGTAAGAAGAATACTGATTATTTTAGTTTTGCAAAAGACCTCGAATTGACATAATCACAAAAACTATTGTAAGAGTGAAGCTTGCTCACCTCTTTTGCTCTTCCATGATGATGCAAGAGTTTTGATGCTCCATAGTGACTCGAGGAATTTGCAACTACCCCAGGACGAGTAGATTCACCATATTCTACAAAGAACATCAAGAAAACTATGACCAACTTACATAGCCAACCGTGGTGTCATCTTCAATCGTGTGCGCCTAGAAGATCGTAAAGAGTGACAAGGTCTTGCTACGAACAAAATCTCTATATGAGTGAGAGGCTTATTGTTGTCCTCAAACTTGCGAGATGGTTTTTCATTGCTGCAAGATGTTATAGGGTTGTGAAATAGTTATGTTTGCCCTCTTCGCAAGACTTGGCGCTATAGGCTTTCTATTGTTGACTTTTCATATTCTAAATTTCTAATAATCCCAAAAAGGGATTTCTAAAAATACACTTCTGTATGTGAAAATAATTAATAATGTGTGTATGGACATATAATAGGTCCATGGATGATCTTATGTACATAGAGCTTTTAATAGTTGATTTTATCTTCTATGAATTTTTATCTTGAATATTAAGGATAAGATTTTAGTGTGTATACTATATTTTACAACCTTCTTGGGAACGCTTTACATCAAGAGTCAAGCTATACATGGTGCGGAAAAAGGCCTAAAAATCCTTTTCACATGAGTGTTTCATTTTTTTAGTTTTAAGAAATGGACCAATCACATTGAGAGGTTTTTTCCCTTTTTTCGGCCCCGCAGACGCCTTTACTCTCCACTCCATGTACAAAGCGTCCTTTAGCGACGTGACGCTTTACATGGTGAGTCAAGCCGAGCATGGAGCCAAAAGAGGGCAAAAATTCTCTAAATTATGTGATTGACTGGTCAGTATATTACTCGTAGTTCAAAAAATGAAGATAGATAGAAACTCAGGTCCCTTTCTAAGGGGGCCGGCGTGAATGAAGTGTCCGTTCGTAATGCTAATATCCCGATGGCCACCGGACAAGGGGAAATTGGAACAATACTACTTCCCCCTCTCGAGGGTGGACACTATAACTACGCTAGTTTCTAGCCTAGTTACAAGTGCCTTGAAGATACTTGACATAGTATCCCCCCAAAGGGCTTTGAGGTACCCATACAACAAGGTCCAAGGACCTCCCACAATAGTTGGGTGGACTATAGTGGTGAGCACCACGCCGGCATGGGGAATAGAACCCACGACCTCCTCATTGGGGGCCTAAGCCCTAACCACCAAGCCAAGGCTTGTGGTGCCTTCAAAAAATGAACTAATAATGTTGAAAGGATTTTGCTCTCCATTGGCCCCATGTACAACTTAACTCACAATATAAAATAATGGTCCCTTAGTTGTTATTTATATGATAGAAGGATGTTCGTTTGACCATTTGTATGATTTCTTTTTGTACTTGTAGAACATATTTATCACCCTCACTTATTCAGTCTCTCCTAAATTTGACTTGCTATTTTTGGTGTCCTACTAAAGATAGCTCTCAATATGCCAAATATAGCAACCCTCAACATTTCTAGAAGAATTTAGGAGGCCTTCTGAGAAAACCTCAATTTTTTGAACTTTTGAGCTTCAAGTACTTTGAAATTTTCTCATGGTATCGTCAAAAGTAGAATAAAGTAGGGATATTTGACAAGAATTTAGCGGCCCCTCCTCCCTTGCTACATTGAGCATTGCTAGTCTCTTCGGGATGCTCTGAAAGCCGAAAGAACCACTTCTTGGTGAATTGAAAACTTCGGAAAGTTTCTTCGGCTGGAATTGAGATATTTTCTTATTTGATTTGTTCTATCATTAAAAATTGTAGGTGAGTTGATTACCAATTGTTGCAATCATAAATTATAATTTTTTATTTGTTACAAGTCCTAACCCGTGTCCTCCGGACACGGACATCAAAAAGGTAAGATCGAAATTTATGAAAACATGTAAAAAATCCAACCTAGGTATAAAGAATAATTATACCCTATTGAGAATCCTCCAACTACGTATTTCTTTTTATACCTGAGTTTAAATTTTTAGTTTTTTACGTGTTTAAAAAAAAAAATTGATCATTCGGCCCTTTTTGATGTCCTAGTCCGAAGGATATAGGTTAGGACTTCTATATACCGATGTCATTTAGACAAAAAATAAAATAAAAATAGTATTCAATTAATTGGTGAGTAAGTTCCCCTCGTCCCATGGGTAAGCACTTTATTTGGTGCTCTTCAAAAACTACACCCTATCCTCGGTTCCCTCGTAAATGGTCTTCCTACTTTTTAAGATTTATACCATGTCCTACGTTCCCTTTTTCTAGGTTACCCATGCTTTGGCCCGTTCCCCGTTCTCATCATTTCTTTTGTGTTTCAACAACTTTCCTTTTTGGTTTCCGTCATTTGTTCCTAGTTTCCATCATTTGTATGTAGTTCCCATCATTCGTTCTTGGTTCTCATTATTTGTTAGTAGTTCTCATCCTCCTTTCGTAATTCTTATCCTTTAATCTCGATTCCTGGTTCCCCTCCGTTGTTCCCTTGATCTCCCCTCAAGTGACTCTTTCTTTGCTCCCATTTTTATGTTCCATATTCCTTGTCTCTTTAACTCCTTGTATTTTTATTATTGGGATCTAATAAACTCTTAATAACAACCACATACCATTTAGAGAACTCTTCAAAATCTTTAGAGCAGTTACTCTTCATGTTGTGTATACATGACCAACTGATAATGGCCATGACCATGCATGTCTTTGATTAATTTCTCCCCCTCATCTCGATGGATGAGCTTTTTATTTGGTGCTCCTCAAGAACTGACCCCCATCCTTCATTCTCTCGTTGATTGTATCTCCTTGTTTTATAAGAATTTTATGATATCCTTCATTCCATGGATCCCTACTTCCCAACTGTCCTCTGTTCTATTCTGGTTCCCCATTCTCTTTTTTTTTACTAATCACTCCCAACCTCTAATTTCCCATTCGTGGTTTCCATACTTTGTTCCCAATTCCGGCTCCCCCATCCGGCCATCCCCTAATTTCCCTTCTTGGTTTCATCATTTGTTCCCGATTTCCATAATTTGTTCCCGGTTCCTATCATACATTCATGGTTCTCATTATTTGTTTTTGTTCCCATTCTCCGTGCCCAATTCCTAGTTCTTGTTCCATGTTCCCTTGATCTCCTCTTTACTCCTTACTTAGCTCCATTTTACATGTTCCACATTCCTTGTCCCTTCGACTCTTGTTATGTTAATGAGATTTAATAAATTCTTAATAACAATCAAGTACCACCTACGGAAATCCTTCAAAATCTTTAAAACTCTTCATACCGTGTATACTCTCATGGGCAAACCACCCTACTACCGGGAAGGATCACCAAGGGCAAATAGAGAAAACCGGCTGCATCAGGTCGGGCAACCTGCAAAGGATCGCTAGCAGGTAATCGTGTTCTTTTATATAGATAGATATAGATCATTAAATATTAGCCTCCAATTACTATATAATCAAGGATTTTTTTAATGAGGAGTTTTGATTCCAAGGTATGGACCAATTAGGTTTTATTATTGGTAAGTGGTGTAAACCCGTTAAAATTGCCCAACTCTGAAGTTTATATACTAAAAAAGAGGGTGTGAGGGTAACTTGGGAATCTTAAATTGAAACTGTTGGTGGGGCGCGCCCGGTCCAAAAGATTCTTAAAGAGCAACTTTAAATTATATTGCACCTCTTCGTGAACTCTATGCATGGGGATAAATAACTATGTTTTTGATTACATCTAAACAAGGAGATTCTCGAAATCAATTAATTAAAATATTAATATTTAAAAAAAATCTTCTAATATAAATGAAGAGATGGTACTCACCAAAATGGAATATTCAGGACTACCGGAACTCGGGGCCATCTTATTCAAAAGACTAGCGTATGTAGCGACTAGGTTTATTCCAGCTCGCTTCTATAAACAAAGCTCTTTGGTTAACACGTCCTGTATCTTGAACTTCATCATTCTGATTATAATCCTCTTATTTCGAGCTTGGTCATCCTCTTGTCTATGATATGCATTTTGTGCAACCCTCTCTTTTCTAGGATATAATCTATATACTGTTGGGCATTCTGATAAATTTCTCTTTCCATAGTTCTGTTTGTTTTATTCTAGCACAAGAGAATTGAGCGGCGCCTCTCTACTGTGCGGAAGAAAATCACTCTTTTTAACCCCTAAACTACCAAGGCCTCCGATTAGGAGATTTGCAATTTTAGGCAGCCTAAATGAAGACCTTTAAAGTAATATTTTTTGCCTAAGATTTAACCTCAATGTTTCCTATACCACAAGGTGTATGTGAGAAAATTTGCAAAGTCAAAATCCACCTTTGGAGTTTGTAAACGGAAATTTTAGTTTTCAGCCTTGGGACGGGCAAATTTTAAAATTATTAAAAAAAATTTAAAATTTTTTTATTAAAATTTTTTAAAACCTTTTTCTTAAGATTTTTTTTTGAAATCTTTTCTTGATTGATTTTATACTTAGGTTTTCAAGTGACCCAAGCTAAAACTTTTACCAATCCTACAAGGGCACCCTTCAAAACTTACAAGAGCTAGATTCAAAGTTTTCTGTGATATTACAATTTTTTCTTTCAAAATGTGCCAGAATTTGGGATTTTGGAATTTTTTGGATTTCTTTTGTCTTGAAATTCAAAAACTCAAGAAGGTATATACTCGCTGTTCATTTTCCCCTAAACCTTAATACCTTATACAATAAACGTGGTGCATGTTTTACCAAATCCTTGATTTCTACCACTCCTTCTTCTAGTAGATAAATTGCATGAAGGTTCAAAAAGCAAAATGAGTGTCTAAAATTTTGCATGGGCATGCTCAACTTAGTTATATACATGGCAAAAAATATAAACTAGATGTTTGAGGTAATAAGCATCACGTTTTCCTTTGCACAAAGTAGACTATGTTTACTGAAAAAAAGATCACATCAAATTTGAATGTTACAATCTTACAAATGGCAAAGATCCAACGGTTGAAATTTTAGTGACTACCTCTAATGGTAGTTCTGCTCAAGATCATACGCTTGAAAGTTGCAAAGAAGTGTAAAAAATATTCTCATGTACTCCAAAGTTTACAAGGTGGTATGAAATTGCAATTTTGGAGTTTAAAGCTCACAAAACACCACGGTTGTTTAGGGGTTACCTGGTTAAGACAACATGGTTAGTGTGTTACGTACTTTTCAAATTTTTACGGGTGTTTGGCACTAACCTGTGTATTATATGAGAATCTAGGAGTGCCACACAACACCTAAAGTACTCAAATAAGAAATCTTCCAACTACAAAGTTGTTAAATTGGTAAAAATCATTTCAATGTGAAGAGTTGCAAAACCAAACTAAGTATTATCTTCAAATACAAAGAAAACAAGTTATAGATGTGTCATTCTCTAATAAAAGTCCACCGCTTAGACAAAGAAACTATTGTGAAACAACTAGCATACACTTGACCAAAATATGATCATGAACTTGAGAAATACAATCATTAACAGCAGTAGCTTGCTACTCGGCAAAGGAATCATTGCAATAATTTTGCCCATGCCTTTTTATGATTATCATCTGAAAAATAGCCTAAGGTGCTCACGAAAATAAATGACATAAATTCATACATCATTGTACATGTTAATTATTTTTTTCACACAAATAGAAATTGAATTGGAACCCAACCCAAGTAATGAGAATTACTTGAAATATTTAGAAAACCGCCGAAAGTTTTTAGGTGCAAACAAAAAGTTGACGATCGTGCAATGTTGGAGGAGTCGAGTAACATGTCTGATGCAGTGAAGGCGTAGAATGTATTTGAATATTGCTGGAAAACGAAGTTACTGTACCAACTACTCAAGGAAACGACAAAGCAAGTGCAGGAAGTAAATGATTCTAAATATGATTGTTTGCTTCTTTTTAATTGCCTGCGCTCTTACGCCAACACACATCTTCTCTGCACCTTCGCAAGTAGATCTTCCTCATCAATTTCCTACAAACATACATTTCACAAAAATATACATATTCTACAAATGTGCATTTCACAGAAATATACATTTCATGTATATGTACATTTCATATAAATGTACATTTTTCTACAAATGTATATTTCACAAAAATGTACATTTTTAATTAAATAGTATTACTTCTCATTAATCTATATTGTGATCTTATCTCTAAGATATTTCTTTTAAAGTTCATTCTTTGTGAGCTGAATGTTTTTATAAGGATTCATGGTATTTTGACACATAACATACACTTTCAGAATTTACCTATGTGACTTCACTTAGTTTATTTAGGCAATTTGTGATGTGCTAGTCAGTAGTCACATGGAGTACATCGCAAAAGTTCACTTTGTACTCATCAACTTTAATTACACTAACTTTTCGATGTGGAACACATCACAACCTCCCCATTTCTAGTAGTGACTATTCCCATTGCGTACAGAGTTGGCATTTAGTAAATTATAACCGAAGTCAGAAAAAGAAAATATGAATTCTAAAATTACTCATAATCCAGGAGTAAAAATTTACATGTGAGAGGTGGTCCCACTAGTTAGGACCTTTTCACCTATTTTCTCAAAAGCCGTCATTTTGGACATCAAAGTGACATCCTGTCATTTAAGACACTTCTTGAAATTTTTTTTTGGCCAATTCGTACTAGTGAGTAGTGACATCTACTTTGCACCTACTACTTGTGGGCAGTATTGTGCAAATTACAGGAAGATTCATTGCACAGCTGTGTAGAGAATCTTGAAGTATTTGCGTGGAACAATCGACTATGTTACTCTGCTGGGAAAATACCTTATCGATCGGCTTCAAGTCTATGCAGATGCCGACTATGGGGTGATCTCAATAATCGACACAGCCGCACAGGTGTAACTATTACTCTAAATGGTGGACCTGTTATGTGGATTTGTAGCAAACAAAAATGTGTTGCTACATCAACTAGTGAATCAGAGTATGTCGCTGCATCAACAACCAGCTAGGAAACAGTCTGGATCCGTCGTCTTCTCAACGACTTGGGTACTCCATCCTGCCCCAACTCTTCTTTCCAGTGACAATCAATCAGTTGTGCGCCTAGTTCGCAATCCAGAATTTCATAAGCTCACAATGCACATTGATCTTAACTATCACTGCATTCTTTCACATCACGAAGAAGGCCGAATCAATGTTTCGTAATTATGTTCCTACCGAACTCCAGCTTGCAGATGTTTTCACGAAGGCTCTCCCGGCAGAAAAGTTCCTGAAACTTCGCTCCATGCTCAACATTGTCAAGATGGTTCCTCAAGTGGGAGTTTAGTTACTGATCACTATTCGTACATATTGACTCAATCATACATATGTTGCTAATGGACTAAAAAAAAACCCCACACTGAAGAATTGCCGAGCAAGGTACAGGACAAGTGGGGTCACGAACACTGAACGTCGGCACAGCTCCCAAGCACAAGCACATGTTTCTAAGTATACTTCCGGTTTCTTGACCATCGGCGTCGATCGAATAAAACTAAAGTCTACCATTTGTTTTAAAAAAATAAAAGAAAAATGAAATAAAATTCTACCTCATTGATCGTCCGACGAGCCTTGGCATACTTCACAAGGACATTCCTCTCTACTGTACCTTTTTGGTTTTCTTAATCAAATGCGACAACTGCTTCGGCGGCGCCGGAGCCTCTCATGCGACGCCCTAATCAAGTGAGCGGTATAAGTTGCGAGATGCTCAGAATTATGCATTTTCTCTGCCCAGATTTACCTTGTAAGTTGTAACACGCTTTTCTCAAATTTCCTGGAAAAGCCGTGTATAATGCTTCACAACAGTTTCCCTGTCCGACCAGAAGACTTGCTTCGTTTTTTTAATATACCGACAGTACTGAGCTTATCTTACCTTCTTGTAAAAGATTAGTCCTTCACTTTGCATGCTGAGTGTGGTTCTTCAACTTCATTTTAACTGATTCTAATTCACCATGACTGACTGAGTGTGAGCACTCCTCTTTTCGCAAAATGCTCACAATGTTGCTAAGACCAATCTTCGGTCTCCTCTTTCACAACAGGGAATTCGAGACGTTTATCCAATTCCAGTGTTGGTCGTAATACCGTTTAGATGACACATGAAGTTCATTCAAAGCTATTACTGAAAAACTGTCTCATACGCCCTATTTTCCAGTCCGGAAAGGTTGATCGTGCATTGCCTCAGTTCCACGACGACGAGGCAGATTCTGCCGGCCTGGACGTGGGCATCGACAGCAAGATCACCAAGGAGCTAATCGATCAAATAGGAGCTCACCACGGTTTGTACCAAGATTTTCAAGTCCATGATTGAAGCCTTGAAGGAGACCTGGCGAGTGCCAAAGACCATGGATGCAGAGCAAAAGATTTGAGGTTGTCAGCACCTGCGGTTAGGAGTAGTCGCCTCAGAAATGCTCATGAGCTAAGATGGAAATGACGCCGACAAGGAGATAGCTCCCTCGAAGAGTCGAAGGTAAACAACCAGATTTTTTGCTATTTCAGCCCTCGGATAATGACCGAATTTCTACATGATTTCTAATCGTACAAACATCAACTGTATAATTCACAATCAGAGGAATACCAATGTCGTCTTCTGCTTATTCTGCACCTCTGTATTCATTCTCATTCGGCCTCCAATCAAGTCTTTTAGCACTTCACAAACGAAGTGGCCTTTGGCAGGAGAAAACGTATACCTCGGCTTTCGTTCATCTGCCCACACCATCTCGAGAAATCCTGTTCTCAATGTGAATGTACGTGCTTGAATACCGACCACAGCAAGGCTCTTGGATACCGACCACAGCAAGTACTAAATGCAAAGATGCGTTCGATCAAGCAGAGAAGAACCATCCAATAATCACAGAATATAAGCCACGAATCATTTTATATATTCACGAAATCAGAGATGACATCAGTAGAGCTGTGGAGGTCAATAGACTACAGTCAATCCTAGTTAGAGGGCCAACGTAAATAATATCCTTTTACACTAAACAAGTCCAAAAAATAAGGAGATGCCCCAGCACTTAATTTTATCATCCCTCATATGCTAGTATCAATACTGATCACATCCACACATCACTCCTCACTCAGGAGCGGCTCTGGAGTTGGGGCAACGATGGCGCTGATCTGGTCAAGCAGATCTCCAGATCGTCCAAACAGCCCCACAATGCGTCCCTTGTTCGATGTCGCAAACGGGGTGCCGCTCGACGAGTTCCCGTATGGACCATACGTCTTCTTGTTGGTGATGAACTGCAGGGACAGCACCACGTCCTGCACACCATGCGCCGTGCCGTGTGTGCCCTTCACTTGCACCAGATACTCATCTGGAAAGTTCAGAGAAATCTGCACACACACGGAACATGGTTGATATGGTTGATATGTAAACCGATCAATCATTCATTGATTCGCACTTCAAAAATACCGTGTACAATATTGTGATCTTGAGATAAGTGCAAGGATCTTACTGTGGCAGTGGCCGTGAGAGGGTTCACGCCGTGCAATGGCCCGACGAAGAGTTGGTCACCCTGATAATATGTGAGTTGGATTTGGCCGATCATGTCCGCGGGCGCGTACTTGACGGTGATGTTGGAGATTTCGCCTCGGCCTTCGTACCAGGGGCCCCCTCCATTTCCTCCGAAGCCTCCAGATACCACCACCGGACGCGGGGGTGCATCAGCTGTGAACACGCCAATCCGATCGATAAGCCAGCCGGACTTGCCATAAAAGCCCAAGATCTGTTTGCCGGGGCGACTCGTGAAAGAACTTGCTGATGGGTTGCCAAAGGGGCCATAGGTTTTGTTGTTGCTCACGAAGCTGAGGGATGTCACCACAGTCTGATCCCCGTATGCCGGACCGTAAGTTCCCATAATTTGAGCCAGGTACTCACCCTCTTGAAATACGATCTGCCACAAGACGATCAGACCATCAGTGGGACTGTATGCATGGACGAGCTCTGGTCACAATATAATTAGAATGAGGAACAAAGTCATACCGATGTGAATTTGCCCTGAGGTCCTTGACCGCCGCCATCACCGCCATGCAACGACGAGAGGTACGCGTTGCTGCCCTGGTCGTACTTGACGTTGAAGGAGATGATTGCGGCGTCATACACAATGTCGATTTGTTTGATCTTGTCAGCTCGGCCATCGTAGAAGTCTGCGCCGCCGTTGCCTCCCCAGGGGCCATCGGCTAGCAAGTTGAAGTCAGATTCGGAGAAGTCCGTGAACGTGCCGATGACGTCGACGTAGTTGCCCGACCTGCCAAAGAACCCGACGACCTTGCCGAGCGGGGAGCTCTGGAACAGGCGGCCCTGCACTGCTCCGTATGGGCCATAGGTCTTCTTGTTGGTGACGAACGTGACGGATGAGATGACGTCGGTTTTGACACCTCCTGCGGGACTGATCGTTCCTTTGACTTGCACCAAGCGCTCGTTGGGGAAGTCCAGCTTGATCTGCACGCCCCACATATGTATCACAATGTCAGCTCGAATATCAATTGCCAATGAATCAATCACGTGACGAACTAACCACTACAATCAATAGATATCTGGTGAGTCTAGGAGCTCGAAACAAATTTATGAAGTGGCGTGAGACACATAGATGACATGAAACAATAATCGATGATGCCTGGAATGGACATGCCACATACCACTGCAGTTTGGGGACCATTGGTTCCATGTTGTTGAGTAGTGAAGGAGTCGGTTGCCGTTTGTCGATAGACAGTCTGCAGAGACCAGACGACCTGGGATGAGTAGGTGACAGTAATCTGAACAATGTCACCGACTCCGTCGTAGAAGGGACTTCCGCCTGGACCTCCGAAAGGGCCCTGAGGGACCACATTGTCGCCGGGAGCAGGAAGCACTGCGTTGGCCATGTCGATCGAAGGAAGTAGGAGCGCTGTTGATCGAAGGAAGTAGAAGCGCTGTATGTATGAGGAAGACTCGGATAGAATGCAGATGAAGTGCTTGTCAGTGTTGGATAGCCTGGTATTTATACTCTTCAGACAGTGCCCGGTGTTGGCGAGCATTTCCCAGGTTTAGTAATGATGAATAGTAACATGTGCTGAATAGTAACTTGTCCTTAAGGCCATGAAATGAATAGTGATTAGTACAATATGACAACCATGTAAATTACTATATTCATCCCATGTATTTGAAAGGTGCATTCGACAACCATGCCGTAGGTGGAGGTGGATATGCATAGCTCAGTTAATTGTTACTTATTGTTATCCACTCGAATAAATATCTTTACATAGTTAGTGAAACAATGTAAAGTTAATTAGGAGAGTTTATCATCAAGCATGAGTGATTGAGTTACTTAGTGTCTTGTCAAAAGCGACATATACTTCATTTTGGAAAGGATAGTCGTGATATTTCATCAACTGAATTTCAATAATAGCATGCATGATTGTAAATGGGTTTTGGATCATTATGATGATTTTTCCATGAAGTTCAAAAAGAAAACAATCATACTCCTAACTTTTATTATGAATCTTCCAATCATATCAATACTTAGGTGGCTTTAATTAATCACAAAGCACTTGTGTGTAACTACAAATTAGATTGGAATGCAATAATTTTGAGAATGTAATCTCTGAGGTTTAAGTGCTAGAATAAATCCTGTACTCCAACAAGAAATCTTCAGTTGTTCAGCTCCAAAATGCAAACTTCAACCTCAATCAATCGACAATCTGATAGAGAAAGTGGAGTTAAGAAAAATTGATGGATAACTGATATGAAAGTGATAAAAGAAATATATAATATTGTTCGGCAGTCATACAACTGTCTTGAGTGTCTTCTAACAAACGCAGTTCATGGCTAAAAGCCTAAAATTAAACATTGGGAACTTTACCAATTTCGTATCTTCCATATCAAAATGGCACATGCAGTACTGCCGACTCATCTATATCCTGCTTAGCATAGTGAAAGTTATTTAGTATAATTGGTTTCATTGATATTGGATCAATATGAAATGTTGTAGTATACAGCGCAAATATCGCTGTTTTTCTGCTCTGCGGCAGCTAGTCCCCTGTTGCTGAAGTTGCCGCGGTTCGTGAGTCATGTGAGCTTCTGTGGCTGAACTCTGGTAATCTCGATCCACGTCGATCCACGTCGTTGATTCTGCAACCTGTTTACGAATATTTACGTGGAGCTATGAACATTTGCAAACGACAGAAATCAAGTTTGTAAATAGATGGCGATTCCGGAATAACTATGAATGGAAGTGGGATATCCAGTTGCAAGTCAGCAGTCGATCACGCTCAGCTGCTCTTAAGTCAAGCATCACGTGTAACTTGCAAGGAACACATACTGAATCATCAAGTAGATAACTATTCTGCGTAGTGTCGGTCAATGATTATCAACTCTCTGCAAGCTTGTGAGGTAGAGGAGCAATTTACCCACATTTTGAGCCCAATTGGCTCCATGACCCATGGGTCACTCGAAGAACACATCAAACAATCAATAAAGTGGGGCCAATTCCCCCATGATGTGTGAAGCCTTTGGGGTCAATTTGAAGAATGTAAAACAGGGCCATGGGGCCAATTCATATTATTATTTATTAGCTACATTCCTTGCTTTTGATTGGTTCACATTAAAATATTTTAATAGTGATATAACAATTTTGTATTTTTAGACTGGAGGACGTTGCTTCAAGCCATGAATTGGCCTTATATTCTTGTGTCTTCCAACTTTTGGAGCGCTGGTCGGGTCTTAATTTGTCCCTCACCAATTACAATAAAATTTGAGAAAATTGGCCTTGACTCCCTGTATAAAGCCCCCCGAGCCAATTTCAAGAACGGAACCAATCATAAGAGAGGGTTTGATCATGAATTGGCTCCCCCAGTGGCTTGGCCCCTTGTGTGAAGTGTTCATAGTAACTTAGTAAGTATTTTGATACAATTTTAGGGTAAAAAGAAACTCAAATCAGCAGATTGGGGACTCAGAGTTGTGTCGACATTCATGTTGCTGGAGGACTCAGATGGAGATTCCCGGCCGCAGTGAGGCCTCGCCGAGCAAGGAACAGGCCAAATTGGGGCCACCAGCAGAGAGCTTCGGCACAGTTCCCACGCACATGTTGCTATACCTACGCCCGGTTTTTTGAAAAAACGTGAACGCTGCCTCTGCGGCGCCAGCACCTCTCATGCAAGGCCTTCATCAACCCTTACGGTTGGACTACCAAAAAGCGCCAGGGGACCTAAAATGGCGCTGTACCTCATTTGTAGATTGTGAAAATACAGATGTACCTCATTTGTATATAACGCTTATGGGTCAAACCTTACTTAGCACTTTAGAATTTTGTATAAAATTCACAAATGCGAATTACATGTTGCAAATTTTTGCAAATCCTCCTGAAAACCTATTTCGAATGTGGTCATAATTTTATTTTGAGTTTATTAGTGCTAAAAATAGGTCAGATCTCTTGAGTTGGTGCTTATAGGACACTCAACCTTAGAGCCCAATCGACCATTTTATGGTCAATCCCAAATTTCGAGGAGCTATAGCACACTGAAAAAGCTCTCATGCAAGGCTTTTACTAACCCTTGGAGCCCAATCAATCATGTTATGGTCTATCACTCTATCTCGAGTTTTGAAGAGCTGTAGCACAAAAAAAATTAAGAAATAAAAAATTAGAATTTCTTCTTAGTTTTCAAAATTTTGGTGAGTTGAGAACCCCATCAAATTTATGGAACCTCATTTGGATTCATAGATTGATCACAATAAGCCTTCAAATACAAAGAGGGCAAGGTTTCCTTAGTGTTGCAAAACTTACTATTTTGGGAAACTAATACTTTTCCTCTTCGGTTATGTGTAGCCTTTCTCTATATTATCCTCTTCGGTTATGTGTAGCCTTTCTCTATATTATCATATAATATGTTATTTTGGGAAACTAATACTTTTCCTCTTCGGTTATGTGTAGCCTTTCTCTATATTATCATATAATATGTTATTTTAGCCAATCATATCAATTTCCAATTACTAATAATAGAAAGTGTAATTTCTATTGAATAATCCTCAGAGTTTTACATTCTATGGTTCATTGTAAATCTAGAAGTTACTATTTTAAGTAAGTTAACTAATCAATATGATTAATTTTGAGTATTCTCATCTTCATGTTGTCTTTTGAACAAATTTTCATAAGAATTACGGAATGCATATTTTATAACACATCTAAGTATTTCTCCAAGCCCCTTCGCCCATTTCATTGATTGTATGTGACGATCTCCAAGCCTCTTCGCCCATTTCATTGATTGTATGTGACGATGTGATCAAGTGCACAATCATCGATGATACGTTGCCTCATAGTCACATGGGGCACATACAGTATGAGCATTAATTAATTAATTAACCCGTCGTAAGAGGGTGCCACAATGTTAATTAATTAATGTTCCATACATGTCTACACACATGCACCATACACACACATACATGCTCCATACACATACACACAATGCCTCATGTGAGTTTTATGAAATTCCAATCTAATTGAATCAGCCACACCATATGGTTCAATAAACCTCCCACGGTTCCTTAGTTTAATAAAACACCTTAGAATGGTGAACTCCGGGCCAAGAAATCTACAAGATTTGGGATCGGCGAAGCTGCTTCCACTGTATGTTGAGATGTTGCTGCATAGTGACCTTCACTATGCAACAACATTAATTGATTAACCTAACGGTCTTTCTTGCCACATGGACCCCCTTAAGGGGGTGCCACATGGGCCCATGAATGCGCTTTATTAAGTGATTTTTTTTTTCCTTTTGATGAGAGCCCCTAGCCCTTTTGTCCATTTTCAGGGGAGGAAGTAGCTGCAATCGATATGGGATAAATTCCTCCCCAAGACCCCTTGCCCCAAGACCCCCCTCCCCCAATACCTCCACTCCAAGACCCTCTAGCTCGACCACATACCCCTCCGCATTTTTAGGCGCACTTTGCGGCCCGCACTCCACGGCCTTAAGAAGATTTTGGGAGATAGTAGGAATTGGTCAAAAAAAAGTCATCGAGAAGTGTGTTAACTGACAGTGAAGATGTTACTTTAATGTTCATAATGACAGCTTTTGGGACAATAGGTGAATAGGTCCTAACTACTGGGACCACCTCTCACAAGTAAATTCTTACTCTTGGATTATAAGTAATTTTAGAATTCATATTTTTTTTTTATAGCTTCGATTATAATTTACTAGATGCCGACTCTGTACGCAATGGGAACAGTCACTATTAGAAATGGGGAGGTTGTGATGTGCTCTACATTGCAAAGTTAGTGTAATCAAAGTTGATGAGTACAAAAGTGAACTTTTGCGATGTGCTCCATGTGACTAGCACATCGCAAATTGCTTGCCATGTGCCTAAATAAACTAAGTGAAGTCACATAGATAAATTCTAAAAGTGTATGTAATGTGTCAAAACATAAGAGCGCATGCAATTAAAAAGAAGCAAACAACCAAATTTAAAATCGTTTACTTCCGGCACTTGTTTTGTCCTTTCCTCGAGTCGTTGGTACAATAACTTCCTTTTGTAGCAGTATTCAAGTACATTCTACTCCTTCACTACATTAGACATGTTACTCAACTCTTCCCACATGTATGAGTTTATGTCATTTATTTTAGTGAGCACCTTGGGCTATTTTTCAGATGATAATCATAAAAAGTCATGGGCGAAATTATTGCAATGATTCCCTTGCCAAGTAGCAAGCGACTTATGTTCATGATTGTATTTCTCTCAATTCATTACAATATTGACTGACCTAAAACTTAAAAATAAATAAATTATCGTATTTTAAATCCAAATAGTGAGATCGTGCAGGCCTTAGTTCCGCTTCCACATGTACATAAAATAATACCTTGAGCAAATAAAATCTCAAAGTTAGGTGAAATGTAGAGGTTTTACGTTCAAAATTATTTTAGGAAGATTATGAAGATTATTTGACCTCATTGACCTCATAATTTACCATATTACTATTTAATTGGCACTTGAAATACTTATAAATTTTAGACATGTTAATCTTTTACTATCAAGCCAATATTTCATTTTAAAATAATATTCATGACACACCATTTGCTAATGGACTAAAGTTGACACTTGAAATGAGTCCTCAAACAGATGAAGAAAAGCAAGCAATGGAGAATGTACTTTACCAAAGCGTTGTAGGTAGCTTGATGTATGCAATGATATGCACACGCCCTGATATTGCATATGCAGTGGGAGTAGTTTCTCAATTCTTGTCTAATCCGGGTCCTACTCATTGGACAACATTGAAACGGATAATGAGATATCTCCAAGGTACTTTAGGGGCGCTTCACACTATGACCGTCCAAGTCGAGAGGCCGTGGAATTGAGAGTCCAAACTTTGTTGAGAGTCCAAAGGAATTTACTGAAAATAACCAATAAAATATTGTAATTGGAGCCTTTGGCCGGGCATAGTGTGAAGTCTCCATAGGTCAAGCCCAAAGTCCAAAGCTTTGGCCATGAACTCTCACGGCCTCTCAACTTGGACGGCCGTAGTGTGAAGCCTCGAAAGGCCAAGCCCAAAGTCCAAACCCATACCATTTGTTTGGCTTCATTATACTTATCCCTTTATCAATTCATCCAATTTCTGAAATTTTCCGCTTACCTTCTCTTATCATGGATTCTAGTAGGGAACGCATTCTTGTGTTACTTTCAATTTTCATGGTCATGAAGTATGTCATTGTGGGCATTTTGGCATTGCAAAAACTTGCAATTTTTCAACAAAATGTCCAAATGATGATGATGGTAGTTTTTATTACACAAGGACCGTGGATATATTATCAAAAGAGATGTTGGCATTATAAAAGATATGGAGGTTTTTTGGACGAGACGCTTATGAGGTCATTTTCAGATAGTGATTTTCGGAAACGGATGAGGGTGAGTACATCTACATTTCAACATTTATGTACTCTATTGGGACCTGTTTTGAAGAAGAAGGATACACATTTAAGAGAAAGTATTAGTGTGGAGCGTAGGATTGCAATTACTCTTGCTCGATTAGCAAGTGGTAATTCATTGCAAATGGTTGCTGATTTATTTGGGGTTGGATTGAGTACAACTTCTATCATTGTAAGGGAGTGTTGTGAAGCAATTAGGATTCATTTCAGACCATTGGTTTTTAAATAACCAACTCTTTATTGGATGAAATAAATTGCAAAGGGTTTTGAAGCACTTCATGGCATTCCGTTTATTCTAGGTGCAATAGATGGTAGCCACATCTCTATTCTAGCACCATCTCATGATCCCGTAGCATATTATTGCCGAAAAAGGTATTATTCATGTTTACTACAAAGAGTTGTAGATGCGAATTGCAAATTCTAAGACTATGATTTTGGATGGACTGGACGGATTCACGATTGGGCATTATTTCAGAAATTTGAAATTGGAAAGAAAACTATGAAAGGTGCATTTTAACCTTACAAATTCATTGGTGATGTTGCATATCCTATGAGGCCTTGGTTTTACTCACCTTTTACGGGAGAAAGAACCGGATTGTCTAAAAGAAAGGCTCACTGGAATTTTATTCAGTCAAGCACTCGTATGGCTCTAGAAAGAGCATTTGGGATTTTGAAAGGAAGATGGCGTATACTAATGAAACGGGTTGACATGCCACTCCGGAATTTGCCGGACATAGTTACCGCATGTTTATGTCTTTACAATTTATGCATTATAGAGAATTTTCCATGGAGTGGGCTAAAGAAGCTGAGAAGGAGCTACAAGTTGAAGCAAACATATCACTAGGAATACTACATCAAGTGGATATGTTTCATTTTCTGGAATCAGCATTGAGAGAAATGAGGCTGCTGCAGAACGGCAATCTGGATTCAGAAGAAACACCATTCATAGAACCGGGAGAAGATGAAGAAATAGAGAAGTTGCATGATTCAAGCGATGAAACAAAAAAAGAGCGGCATGAGAAGATGAAAAGTATGTTGGCAGATGCAACTCAAATCCATTTACTACTAGCAAAGTGCTTTTACAAAGCTCATTTCGAAAGAAAAGCAAACTTTCAGTTTGGAAGTTGTACCTACGATGATGGTGAGAATGACTATGATGCAAGCTCGAGTGAAGAGTAGATAGCTGTTAGCCGGGCAGGTGTGGAAGTGCTTTACGAGACTACCTAAGTCGACCACTGTTCATATTTTGAGGCAACGTAGAGTTCTTTTTTGGGGAGTAAGCGAGCAAAGGAAATCCGATCAGTGTTAAAGAACACTTCGGGGTGCCAACTGATGTCGACTAAGGCTTTGACTGGCTGTTCTGTGGTATATCCGTGGTCTAAGACAGAACTCAGCGTTGGCGCCTGTTGACTGAAGGTGACTTGAAAAAGGGGAGGGACTCTTGGTGCTAGCGTTGTGTTTTCTAAGCTGTCATTCCGGGTAATGAGGGTTATTCTCGTCAGAGCCAGCGAGGGTAGTTTGAGAGATAGGCTGAACGAAGCCTTCCAAGAACAGCTCGTGCCACCAGTGTTGCCTTACGTTGTCTAGCACTTAGGCATCAGAGAGAGAGAGAGAGGGAGGGAAAGCCTCCTCACACACACAATGACACTTTCGCGTTCTGTACAACAGATCGGTGCCAACGTGCTGCAACGGCTGGGAGTAACTGTCCAAGAACGTAGAGCAGTTACAGGAAGTAGTTACACAAAGACGATACAAACATAGAAGTAGGGAAAAGACTGGCCATGGTCTTTGTATTGATTTTAGGAAATAAAGCACAATTGCATTCAATCCCTATCCTCAATCACAATGCCTAAGCTGAAAACCAGTGTCTAATCTGTGCTAACTACGGCCTTAAGTAGTCGTTGGAGACCGGAAATCGCTGGTGCCGTTCGGTGCTCCTATCCTCCCGACTTAGCCGCGATCGTCCTGTTGGCATCGTTGACTTCGGTGACAATAGCTTACAAAATTCTATAGCTTATTGATCAAACGATCAAATTAGTAATCTACCCTCTCTAGCAGCTCATTAGTTCTCTCAAAGTTTTTCATCAAACCTTTGCTAGTTTCTACCATTCTTTCAAAGATGTCTATTGCACGATCTTGAAAGTGTTGTTTACCTTTTGATGTGGGTGTTGTAGTGGGTGTTGAAAATTGTGCACTCTCATCTTCCTATGCTGAATTGACTTGGGAGCCTGCACTATCGTTGGTAGTAGCCGAGACATGCTTCATCACTTGTCCAGCTTGGTGATACCACTTATCTAGAGCCTCATAGAATTTTCCCTCTTGCCGGTTATTACCAGAAATCCCATTCGCCAACTTGTCTTCTTTGTATGCATCGAAGATGCTCTTGAATTTCTTACGGCATGCCACGGCCGTACAGTTGAATTTAGGTAGCGTAACAACCATTCTAGCGTGAAGCCTTACCTATGTGTCGATTCCTGCAACCAAAAGAGCAAAAAAAATGAAAGAATGAGTGAAAACTGGCCATTAAAAAAAATCGCAGCACATACATGGACTCTCATACAAAGTCTGTGATTGCTACATATACAAGAAATTGGTGGAGTTGATCACCAATAGAGGGTGGTAGATAGAGGAGGGAACTCTCCTCTTTGTGATGGAGGAGACTAGGGTTCAAATCCCTAACTCTATGCTCCTTGCGGTTGTTGTGGGGGAAAGGGGGGCCTGGGGGCCGGGCTCGCGGCGAAGGTGAAGGCCTTTAGGCCCCCAATCCTCAATCCAATTTTTACTGAAATTTTGACAATTAGGCAGAAAAATTTGTACCTTGTTTTTTGTCATTTGCACGAACTCTGGCTCCATCTCTTCTTTCAACGCGATGAGTTGAAGCACCTCCGAATCCTCCCACTATCGATTTGCCTCCTCTCCTTCTCCTTCGATTTTCATCACCGTTTTTGAAGCCCCTTGGAGTCTTTGCTGTCTTTGAAGCTCTTTGATTAGGAGCGGCTCTCTTCTTCGAAGACCTTACAATCTCACAATCTACTTCTTCTTGAACAACTCTCTCTTCTACTCTTTTACCATCCCTCTCCTCTTCTCTTCTCTCCATAACTTGACCTAAGTAGGGCTGAAATGCTCCATGCGAGTTTGAGGCTAAAATTTTTTCATTCCCCACTAGATTTGGCTGGCTACAATAGTAAGGGTTTTGAGAGAGATGATTCATATATGCTACTCGCGAAAAATTGAGAGAGCCAAAATCAGCACAAAAGAAAAATAAGAGCAAAGAAGAGAAGCGAGAGAGAGAGATAGAAAGAAAAGAAGTATCCACTATAATCCTTGTCGAAGGCATCTTTTTGATCTAACGGTCAAGATCTTGTGAGTTTTTTAATTTTTTATTAATAAAATCCAATGGACTATCGACCATAGTTTAGGTCTTGCAAAATGCAGAACCCAAACAAAAGTCGAGAGGCCGTCGCCTTGGTCAAAAAGTGCTACCACGTAGGCCATTTGGAGAGTGACGGCCGGTAGACTTTGGCATCTAGTGTGAAGGCTTGAGAGGCCGAGACTAGGGTTTCCTGCAATTTCATTAGCTGAAATCGACGGCCTCTCGACCTTCGGCCGTAGTGCGAAGTGGCGTTTAGATTATTGCTTAACATACAATGGAAAGTTAAATGAAGAAGAATCAAAGCATACAATCACACTAATTGGTTATACTGATTCGAATTGGGCTGGAGAGATCGGTAATAGAAAATCCACACCTGATTATATTTTTCTAATTATTGGAACAGCTATATCTTGGAACAACCAGAGGCAAAATACAGTAGCTCCGAAGCAGAATATTTGGGTTGTACACAAGCTGTAAAAGAAGCTTTATGGTTAAAGCATTTTTTATGATTATATAAAAGAACCTCAAATATTTCCAATAATTATAAATTGTGATAATCAAAGTGCAATAGCACTTACAGAATATATCAAATATCATGCAAGTACTAAGCACATAGAGATTCGTCATCATTTTATTCGAAAACATGTTGAAAAATCAGAAGTTAAAATTCAATATTGTCCTATAGAATCAATGGTGGCTGAAATATTAACAAAGGCACTTTCCAAAGTCAAGCATGTATGATGTACATATAATTTTGGCATAAGAAAAAAGAGACTTCAATCATGGCTAAACGAAGCCTCAAGTCCAAAAGCATTAAGCCCAAGAAGATCAAGCATTGGAGTTTGTCACACTTATACCAAGAAGGATATCAATAAAACCTGAAGATAAAAGGAAAAACTACTTAATTCGAATTCAGTGGGAGTGTTAAAATTAGGAATTCACATTAAGTAGTTTACTAGCTATTAAGTTAGGATAAAAACTTATCAAGTAACCAAAAGGTGTGTGGAACACAAAAGTAGACAACTCTTCACTTCCCAGTGTCATGTAAAATGACATATATGTAAACTTGAGGCCTTGAGCTGATAATAATAATAAAATGTTGTTGTCTTCTCCTTGCATAGGTTTTATCAAATTTAACAACCAATTGATTCGGCACTGAGTTGAAGTTTGGAAGGTACAATAAATTCCATTGCATTAACACATCTATACTCAATGCCAACTCAATCAACAACAAAATTAGCATTGAATTATCCATCCATTGATTTGATACCATAAACAAAATATAAAAACTGAAATTTGAAATAATAGATGATCAAGTCAATATTAAACTTTGCAACCATTGATTTGGTGTTGTAAACATATTGATTTTTCTTAAGATGTGAAACAACTCTAAGTTGACACAAAATATAAGAGATATTCAATATAAAGTTGGCATCTACTCAACAACAATAAGAAAGTGTAGGTTGTGTAGACTGTTGAACTAGACGCAACTTCCTCAAAACTTAAAAGAATTTATAAAATAAGAGTCTTCCTTGCTAAAATTTGGAAGCACATGAATGGCTCTAAGAATATTTTGAACATCAAGAATCATGTAAGATTCACACTTTCCTACGTTTCTCTTGTTCCTTATTTTACTAATTTGAGATGTGGTTTTTTGCCAAATGAGTTGGAAACATTCAACTAGCCTACTAAGCTGAGTGGTAGAAACTTCTTCATACATTCTAAGAAATGCTAAATCTTTTTACGACTCGGTTTTGCATTTCGTCTTCGAAAGAAACTTCAAAAATCAATCGAAGTTGACCATAATAGGTTAATTCAGACTCACCAGGTGCTTCTATCTGAATAGCAACACTGCTAAACCATGGTGAACCAAAATATTTGTTTGTTGCTCGTACATATTGTGGCGTGCTAACAAAGGGGTCACCGGGTCCGGCAGGGATGGCGATAGAAGTGAAAACATGAAGCACGTGTTCATGTGAAGAGATTAATCATCACCCAAGCATGAATCATTCTAATAAAAGTTAAATTGTAATTAGCACAAATTATAAACTAAGAACTTCAAATATTGCAAAGTTACATATAATAATATAGAACATGTGTAAAACATACCTCTCCACCTCTAAAATTGTTTTTCAAATTTGAACGTGTTAAAAGTTTCATAGACATTGGTTTGTAGCTCTGGTTGCCCATGAATGAGATTTTGAGCACTCTTGGATACAAAAAGTTGTGTGGAGTCAAATGAAAATCCAAAATCTGGATCCAACCATGAACTCTGCAAATTGACTTTTACTCCCCATAAAACATTCAAACCTGATTCTACAGCCTTCAATCCCAAAATAAAGTTAATATATATTAGTCAAATTAAGATACCACTTTAACAAATGCCACACTTTCGCCAATTTCAAAAACTAGATCAATAATGATTTTTTAAACAATGGTAGAACAAACCGTCTGATTGAAAACTTACTTGGTCTAATGAAGTATATTACTCTTTCTCTCTAGAGTTATCAAGACCCTCCATAGTGTCTTGCATCCTCCGTAAGGCAGAAAGTCTTTGATTATACCGGGAAATCTGAGGAGTAGCTTGCCTCTTATTGCTACTTCTGTATCTAGCCTTCATCGACGTTGTATGCATTTGTTCATACATATTGGTACTATACTCCCATGGAAGTCCAGATCGGCGGATACAATCACTAAAATGTGACATGACATGAATTTTCACAATGTTAAATTCTGATTTTTGTCATTTCAACATGGCTCTCTTCATAGCTTGTACACTGATTAGCCAAAGACATTTGAAAATTATCATTATGTTACTAAAAAGTTCAAACACCTAGAACTTAATTCCTTTGAACCTAAATCTGTAAAAATTACCTTCTATGTGTTATTTGAAAGAGCATATGCAACAAATTTTGACAATTTTGGCATCCGTTGAGAAACATTGTACCTTAAAAAAACCTCCTAAAACATTACAATTTTAAAAAATCTCCCAAAACATCACAATTTTATTGACTTTTCAGACCCCAAAACTTGCCGTTTCGGCATGTTAAAATCATTTCAATCGAATTGATTATATTGCTTACAATCAAATTATTTTATTTTTAAGAAGAAATGAATCGCTAACATTATGACATGACCATATGAAAGAAAACCAAAACATACCTTATCATAAGCTCATCCATTTTGGCCAATGAATCTTGTGTGTGTTTTGGACTACGTGTAGCAACCTTGTACCATTGTAAAAACAATACAAAGGCTCTAATGACATCGTCTTTGTAAATCCCAACAAGGCACAAAACAATCACCTGAAAATGATACAACAACACAATAATAAAAATTTTAATGCCAAAATGATGTTCACTAATCAAACTCTTAGAAAGATGTTAAAAGTCTATGAAAATAGTAAAAATAAAAAGAAACTTGCATGATTGCTCGATGCTCAAACCCTGCAAAGTTTGTATTAGATCCAAAGTACCCCCTTATCGGTTCCTGGAATCCTGGAAAAGTAATAAATAAAAATATTCAATTAACAAACAACCAACAATTATCATGTTTCTTGATTGAATAGAGTTATCAAAATCACACATTTTCTACAAAAAAACAAGCAAATACAACATATTATCAAAATGAAGATAAATCCTAGGTAAACTGATGATACTTCACTCAAATAATTTGAAGATATGAAATAGACACCTAAAATGAGCGTAACGGGCCTCCTTTTTTATAACAAGTAGACGTCGATCAAGCTCTTTGATTGCCCTTGACTGCGTAATATCACCATCACTTGCGATAGATCTCAAAATTCCTATAAGCATCTTGAATATACCAACATCTGTTTGATGGAGAACATCAACTTGAATGGCCAAGTAAGGATTGTCAAACTGAGTGTTTCCACCATTGAATCCCCAAAGAGCACACTACAATAAAACAAACAAAGTTATTTAGACCAAAATAATCAAAGTACCATACACGAAGTATTAAAAAATTTGGAGAAAATATTGAAATATTTGAACACTCACAGGGATTGGATACATTGACCATTGCTTGGAGAGGGCAACCACATCTTCTTATCTCTTGTTTCCATCATGGCTTCATACACCTCTTGCATATTCTTCTCTGTACGTATTGAATTTTTTTTATGTACATCTTGTAAAGAATCCTTTCCACACAAGCAGACGCTACAAAGAAATTGACATTTGTTTGTATCAAATGTGCAACTTACATGCAAAGATTCTCAATTAATCTCAACTTCAATAGAAAATAAAATAAAATCATACAATTAATTTAGAGTTACAATCTGAAATTTGAAACTATAAAAATAATTGAACAATATGAATGAACTTACTTTACAACCTTCAGGATGATCACAAATATACAAGTAGAGGAGTTGATAAACCCATTGTGCTACACCATGTGCCTCCACAAGTCAAAGTCTAGTAATTAATTAGACAACAAAGAAAAAATAATAATTTTTATCTCATAGGACAAAGAAAAAAAATAAAACTACACCAAAATGAAAATGAGAAATTCAATCAATACCTGAAGCTTGCTTGTTTTAAAGACTCCATAATGCAAGCAAGACATTCTTGTAAGACTTTTAACTTGCGTGCTGAAAAATCCACTTCTGATATTGAAGTAATGGGGCCCTCTGGGTGAAGGTAAGCAAGGTAGCTTACAACATTTTGCTATGAAAAATATACGAGATAAGCGTGGTCTTATGACCAATTAATTGTGGAATGGATTTTACCGTTTGATAAATCATCCAAAACCAAAGGATGATCTGGATGGTTCGAAGATTGAAGCATGGAAGGAATATTCGTGTGCTTCATACAAAGGTAAGCTTTCTGAAAAATCCAAACCCATTTTGAATATGCGAAGTCAATTTTTTATCAAAGTTGGAGATACAGTCACGTACCTATTTCTGTCTCACCTCATTTGCTATTCTCTTCCAATGTGATGCTCAAGGCTCTGTTTCACCTACTTTTTTTTCAGAATTTGCTTATATATTTGTTTTTTTAAACTTATGAGCCCCAAAGATAAATCCCAAAGCTTAATCAATGTCAAGATATTGTAGCACTCCCTAGCTGTTAGTTTTTGAAAAACATGGTTTCACTACCAGGGTATTTAAATCGCTAAGATACATCTTAAATGAAAGGTACAATAATATCGGTGTCACTCACATTATTATGTCATATTTGAAAGTCATTGCCGGACTGATAATGTATCCATTTGATCAGGTAGTTTGTGAAGTTCAATAAATTTTGTATTAAGAATGCTATAATGTGCATAATTTTCAATTAATACAATTATCATAACAACAACTTTACTATGTTCAAGAGTCGCTTCTAATATTTGGAACCTATGTTTTATGGTCGTAAGCCAAGTTGTTGCTTTATTTTTTTTCTTATTGTTATTTCTTTCTTTTGAATCAAATAGGAAACACACCGCAAAACAACATTAATGATGATGGTGTAGTGGATCCCTATGGGTCAAAAGCACTTCATGGTGCTATTGCTAAGGATTTATAAAGACAATGTTGAAAATCATTATCTTACATGGCTTAATTTTTTCTACGCCATGCGATGCCTAGAACAAAAGGAACTCAAGGAAGAGAAGGAAGAAAAGGAAGAAAAGGAACACAAGGAACACAAGGAATACAAGGAATACAAGGGAGTCATTTATGGAGATGACACATATTTGGGCAAAATTATGGCAATAATTGCATACCTAGGTGTGCTCAAGGCAATTTGTGGTAATATTGGACCCCACTTGATTGTTACGTCTACATCGCATATTTAAAAATGAAGTGTGCCCCAATCGTTTTTGAAACTCATTGATTTGATTGATGATTGTTGATGATTTTTACCATCATAGAAATAAATTAAATTGGCATTTGGCTATTAAAAGATATCAAAGATATTATAACTTTTGGAGTCTTTTGTAATATTTATGATTTAACTGATTTAATCAATTTTTACCGAATTTCTACCGAATTTCTGGTTGATGCATGACTCTAAAAATAATTAAATTATTTGAAAATTTAATGACATACTTTAATGTTGAAATTATATCTTTGGATTGTAATTGTATTAATATTATATAATATTTATTGGCTCTCATTGAAATAATATCCGATTTGAATTTTAATAAAAATGTCAGAGCTGATACTATGTGAATATTTGGTAGTTTAATTTGAATGATTATTTAGCTTAAATTTTAAAAATATCTTATTTTGTTCCCATTTATCATTGTTCATATATTGTTTATGACGATATCTTAATAGTAAGAAATCAGTGGATGAAGAGTTTAGTACTATTTTAATTATCTCTTGTTTCAAATGTGATTTTACAGTGTATTTATAATAATAACTCAATAGTCAAATGTTTCAGTGTGTTTACAATGTTGAATCAATTGTTGAATACCTTAGTACTAACCCAATCGGCAATTAAGTTGATACTGAGTCGCCACTAAAAAAGCACACCCCGATAATCCAAATGAAATAGCACGAAAAAATTACCATTTTAATGTTGATTTTGACACTTTGGAAGTTTGAGATGTTATTGAAATCAATTTAGGTAATATTGTGAAGGGAGAAGTAAAAGATCCAAATCAAGTCCCAAATCAAGTTTACATAATGTGGTAAAAATTCACAAGTCCCAAATCAAGTCTACATAATGTACTAAAAGATCCAAACAAGGTGTTCTTAAATGGTACGAGGTGTTCTCATCCAAAGGAGTGAAAGTAAGAGAAAAGAAACAACTGCTCAAACTTTCAACAAGAATGCCTTCCTTCCAGAAAAAAACGGAGTCACAAATAACAAATATCAACAAAACCTCCCATCAACACTTCGAAGCAAATATATTATCGCTTGAATAAGACAGAATGTACAACTTCATCTCAAAGTGAAAGTGAAAAAAGGGCAAAGGAGGGCTACTTCATAAATTTGCAACCTCACTAGATCGTTGTTGCTTGATCATTAAAAATTTAACAAGAACGGTGGAACCGTGAGGCTCTCTCCTATGAAATAATAATTCACAAATAAAATTTGTTTTAATCAAATTAAATATTAAAACCATCGCAATCCTTTATTAAATGATTAGGTTTCATCAAATGATAACTACGTCATTTCAATAATGCTTAGAATTTGTTTTTTCAAATTCTCTATTTCAGCTAAAGAACGATCTAACACATAGATTTTAATTCGCACAAAATGGGGGATTTTATTAAACTCTCTAATTTAATATTGTTCCCCATCAAGTTCAAATCCCAATTTTGAGGTAGATAACATTTTATTCAATAATTAAAAATTAATATTCCTCTGTCTCGGAGAATGCCTTTAACTTCATCTTTAGCAGATATGACTAGCAATGGTTCACTTTAAAGCTCTGATGTATCTTGTAAACAATGCAACCAATCTTCATTAAATTCAAACCAAAGTGTTCGTAGAGCTTTTGGTGTATTTAACCCTTAAACGCCCTTGGGGTCTAAAACGGGCAGCCCAAAATTGGATCATTGCATCTTTTGGACTTGGGCATCGTGAATAGTGCACTTTTTGAACTTGGGCATCATGAGTAGTGCACTTTTTGAACTTGGGGATCATGAATGGACCAATCAATGATGAGCTTGCAACCTTCTAGAAGGTTATGTACAACCCGACCCCAACCTACCTACCACAATCCTTTCAAAGCACAAAATCATTTATAAAAATTGTGATTTGAATTGTAAAATTTCACTCTTTGAATGCACCATAAGAAGGTGACCAGTTTGACATCAAAATATAAGTGAAAAGTTGAATACAGTGAAAGCTACAGGGAAGATTCTGTTAGAATCAAGCCCCTCGGGCCTGCTTCGGCGCTTAAGGGTTAAACGGGCCTGCTTCGGCGCTTAAGGGTTAAACGGGCCTGCTTCGGCGCTTAAGGGTTAAAGATATGCTAGATAGAGGATGATGCACTGTATTGATTATAAGAATTCCTGATGAAGTATTATAACATAAAAGATAGGTTTGAGATAGGTCATTGAACTTTTGGTCATGTTGATGGGGAGTCTTTACATAGTCTCTGCCTAAGAGGACAGAGACAATAAAAAAAACGACCAACGGCACCGAAAGGGTGTAGTTTCAGTGTCTACCTCTGTGTAAGTGTCTCTCTCTCACTCAACTGTTTACATCTCTCACTGGAAACCTGTTATACCTGATCAACAGCAACTTCGGTTGCAGCCTGCGAGCTACCAAAAAATTTATAATTCCAGAGCCCAGTGAAATGAATAAATGGCGAACTACCACCAACGACCTGTTGGTGAAACGGAGGATTCGATCACTTTCTTCTGTCTGGCTGGTTTAGATGATTGCTGTGTATTAAAAAAGGGCGCTCACGGCTCCCAGAATTTTATAGGGTCCTCTGCGTACAGTGTGTGGTCTTGAATCTCAAGGTTGGCCACGTGAACATCAATTATTCGCGATTGCACACACTTTATTGCCACCAGAAGTGCAGGTATCACCCACCATGTATTCTCCTCCCTGCACGAATCCGAACACTAGCTTTACAATTTGATCCAGATTGAATGACGAAGATACGCTGTAAAAGTTGAAATTACACTACTGAAGATGAAGATGCCTTATTTTAAGATGAAAAAAAAGATATAGAAGATGAAGATGCACAATAAAAGATACACGAAAAGCGAAAGAGTATGGAATGGTATTTCAAATTTGGTCGACAAGAATCAAGTTTTGGAGGTTCAATAACCGTGAGCACATAGTGATTAATAGAGGATGATACGAAGTGCACACAAAACGAGGAAGTAGAGGGATGGAGGTACGTACGAATGCACACGATTCGAATGCGCATGAGATGACTGAAGTTCAAAGCCCATATTATAATGAAGAAACCCCATAACCAATGCCGCCAGCTGCAAGCAAAGCACCCACCACTCTTAGAAACAAACTCGTCATGATGTTGTTGTTACCATAATGGATTGAGAGCCTTGATACTTACCACATTTACAAGAGACGTGACATTCCAAAGAGCATATACACGTGCCAGCCCCGCCGCCTTTCGTGCGCCGTGGCTGAACAAGGCGTTCAATCCAGCTGCACTGGGCAACACCGAAGCCAGGGGCAGGAAGAATATGATCACGAGCACCGCTTCTATGCCCACCGAATAAAATTGTAGCAGCATGAGCAGCGTCAAGCTCAGATCGGCCAGAATCAACAGGGAGATCACCAAACCCACTGACGCCTGCACCCCACCACAGAACCATGATCTCCATTAGTACACGAACTCACTGATGCATCATGTTCTCCTAAGATGATGAAGATGAAGATGCACTACAGCAGATCACGATGCACCACTTCATGTTCACCTGAAGATAAAAGAGAGATTGCATTATCGAAGATGAAGATAGGCTACTTTTAGTTCACATAATGAATCTGCACTTATTGGCATGGTAAAGGAGAAGATGATTACGTGCTGGCCAACAGGGCGAGTATTTCGGAGCAGAAACGACATTGGGAAGATTGGATAATGCTTGTCCTCCAATGACCTCACCGACACCGTGTCCAACGTCGCACCGCCGACTCGTCGCCGTGAGCCCAGTGAGGAGTAGCTCGGGCTCAGATGCCAACTTTGAGGTCGTCTATACATGCCTTCCTCGATGTTTGAAAAGCTGCCAATTTTCCCACTGCAGAATCAGAAACGTATTGTTCCAGAAGCAAGAAAGAGAAAATTCTGGTGACCTATCTAAGTGATAGAAGTAATACCACATATGCTTCCCGCTATGAAAATACGTTCTAAAGTAAAATGGATGGGTGGGTATTGAGGATTAAATACACGTCAAAGTGAAAACTGAAAATTTGTGTGCTGAGTTACCTTCCAGGGGAGCGAGGCACAGTGAGCATGGAAGCAGGTTGAAAGTACTGCGGAATATCATCGGCATGATTCAAGAGGAGGCCAAGTTGGTAGTAGCCCGAAGCTGTAGCTTGACACCACGCCAAGTCGATGCGAACGCCTTGCTCAAAAAGCCACGGATTCGAATGAGACTCAAGCCAGGCTATCACTGGCAATAGAGAAGTGCTCAAAGCGCCCCTACGAACAGTTCGTAGCTGCGCATTCAAGCCTGCCACTAGCCTGTACCACATCGTTGCCGGAACCGCCTGCACCCAACTCCAAAATCTCAGTACTCAGCTCCCAGCTCTCACACACATAAATCACGGCATACAATAGCTCATATGAATCCAGGTAATAATAGTAAGGGGTACAGGAGATGGACGGACCTGGGACAGGAGGCTGGTGAGGAGGTTGTCGCTGTGGAAGTTGAAAGGGGACAAGTACGTGCCATTGCCTGCAAAGATGATGGACATGGGCAGTCGTTCGATGAGTTTCGGTGGCAGATCCGGCCGCTTCTCGTCGCCGCCCAGGAAGACATCGATATACGCGAGTATAAGGTCCGGTCCAGCGGCTACTTTCAGACCTTCATACAAAGCGCGAGAGCGGCAGGAACGTAGACAGGCATGGTCGTACTCAGAGTGCACAAACTCCTGTAACCGCTGCAGCTTCTCCCGGCGTCTCCATTGCTGCCATGACCAGGCAAATGGGTAGGCTAACACTGTCAATATGCTGTGCACTGAGCCTTCCCACCATTGGTACGCTGCTAACCCGTTCAAGTCCTCCACAAACCTGTTGAACGCATCCTCATATCTGCCATTGCTCAAATCCATCCATGTGAGACGCACAATCACTGATCCGATATAAGTTGTTGCATTTTAAAGTCTGAGGGTTCTTCACGTGGCCCGATCAAGACATACTAGAGCCTCAACATCGATTTCTCAGTAGCAGATGTTAAGTGAAATATACGGAAGAATTGAGCAGATTGGGCTTACACAAAGTCGATAATTTGGTCTGGAGGTGAGTGTGGGAGATGCCACGGCTCGTTGAAGGAATTTGAGCCCATGAAGTACATTCTATGAATGTGGCACTGCGACTCCTCGACTCGAGTGGTTTCAAGCACCTGTAAAACATTTCCGGCAGCTTAGAATAAACATTCGAAGAAGGTCGGGAAGACGACAGAACTCATGTAGAAACACTAACACGACTGACTTCAGTGGTGCAGAGTGTCCTCAGCTCTCATAGCTAAAGCATCAGCGGTGGCTTATTAGCAGACACAACCTCAAACTGCAGAATAAACTGCAGTGGAGATAGAGAGATGACTGGAAGACGAGAGAGAGAAAGAGAGAGAAAGGTCATGTCTGCCACCACACTCGGATCAATTTGATCACCAGTTTTTGGTTAACATCACTGGACATTGCACCACCACTATTTACACCTACACTTTCAATTCACGAACCTCATGAATTGATCCTGGGCCACATCTCAAACCACCAAACTCAAAGAACATCGAGAACGTTCACAAAATATCGTAAATAAGAGACTAGACATACCTACTGAAGACTGCTATAAAGAGGAGACGTAAAACGATAACAAATTCTGAATATGATTTACCGAGTTCTGCCATAATGATGGGAACTGAGAGGAGATGGAAGGCAAAGGCTTCAGACCTCATTCAGAGACTCCAAAAACGGGTAAGACTGCTCCACGTGAAGGCCTCGAGGCGTGGTGGTAGGCCTCGAAAAATCGTCATTTCCAACCAGCTTCATTCGAGCCACGCTCAACATAAGAGCCAGAATCACCATCACACACGACAAGAAGAGGATGAACAAGTAGGGGCCACCCAGCGTGTAGATCAAGTCCTCCAGCACCGTGTGACAATGCGGCATCCGGTACTTATCAGAGATGCATTGATATGGACAAGTCGCTCTTGAGGCGCCACCTACACAACCTCCGCCATGTGAGCACCTGCTGCATATCGTCTCACGAGAAAACAAGTACATATACATGGAATAGGAAGAGGAATGAAACATTACCACGGACATAGGTATGTCTCGCACGATTAGGCAGCGCAGAACACTCCCTGCAAAGCTCAAATGACGAGCCTGTCTCATTCTTGTATGTTCCAACAGGACATTCCACACAGTAAATACCGTAGAGACCCTTCGGACACTGCTTCCCGCTCACGTTGCCGCTCTCACCTGGATGTCCATCTTTGCTGCCTGCTCCCCCACTGCATGCCCAAGAACACTGCCCTTCACATACCGAGCTAGGTCTAGAACAAATGATCTGATATAGTGCAAGAAATGATACTGTTAATGTTGGTGTGACACCAGTTCAGATTAAGGACCTGATATCAATGAGGCCTTCGCCGAAGGCAACGGGCACGTAGTCCGCGCCAGTGGGGATTTCAGCCCAATGGAAGTGAACGCGGCCACCAGCGCCGCCGCCTCCACCCACGGGACCTCCTTCGCCGCCAGCCGTTGACAGCACTGAGTTGTTAGCGAGATTCAAGGTTTGTAAGAACAGCAACAAGCTTCCTCCAGAACCGCCTCCGGGTCCTGCTACTTTCTGAGTGATCCTGCCATCACTCCGTCTCACGCTTTCTCCATTCGCTGCCAGCACCCCGGACACGTCCAGCAATGTAACTGGGTGCTCTAACGAACCCAACACTGCAGCCACCAGAACACCACCACTATGAGCCATCTCTGACCGGCATGTGCACGTAAATTGAAACACAGAATCACTTCGAGAAATCCTCAAAACCAGTACCCTTCCTTACTTTGTAAAATGTACCTCCCGAGGACACTTTTCGTGTGGAAATAAGACGACACCCCCCTTCAGCTTGAGAATAATGTTAAGCTATGACCTCGCAGAAATCAGTTTCTATTCCACACATCGATGTCTAATTCATGAATGTGAAGACTTGATGGAGTACTGTGGCGTGCTAGACGTCTTAACGAAATTCCGAGTCGATGTAGGCCATCATATCTTGAAAGATTATGGATTGAAGTCGTTCGAATGTATGCACATTCCTATGCTTCGCTGAGGTAATACGTTCACATTATAAGCATTGTTCCTTCGTTGAATGAACTGTTATCTCATCGAGTTTAATGGGGGTGACGAGAGCTGACCAATGAGTCCGCCGCCAGCTGTGGAGTTGCCGCCGCCAGGATTGCCACCGCCGCTTCCAAGTTCACAAGGGAGCTCAGTTCTGCCATACGAATCACCTCCTGAAGAGACTATGGAGTCGTAGAAACCTGAACCGCCTCGTCCTCCGTGCCCTCCGCCACCACCTGCGCCGCCTAACGTAACGTTGCCGGCGCCTAAACCTTTCATGCATCCTGTAAAACCCACCCACATCGAAGCTAGTGTCAGTGCTAAAGCATTTACCAAGCACACACTCACATGCAAAACTGTCGTTTCGACCCTCATGACATGTCAACACGATTTATTGTCAACCATGGACAAAGGAGAAGGAACAAATTGCACACCTAAGCCAGATGCAGAAAGGATGCCTGTCTCGTTGATATTCACTCTGCGAGCCCGTTGAACGTGCACTACACTGCCTGAGACCTCGCCATTGATATCTACATCTTCAACTCGACAAATCTGTGCGGACGAGACAGGGTTCTCATCAGATTATACATTACAGACCCTTTACTTACAATAGCCTGATTCGGCAATGACCTATACAACATGCGGTATGGATTAAACTCAGCAAGAACAATCCGACTGACTGCAAGCGATCCGAGGACTAGAAGCGAGGAAGAGCAAAAACCTGAAGGGTGAACGGTGAAGTGATATTTAAAGTGCAATCTTCGGATGGCCTTAACACCTCAACCGGACATTGATGTCTATCGCAGTAAGTACGAGTTATTCTGCGAAACCATGCATTCACGTCAACAACCTCGATTTTCTAAAAGCCGGAACACTTCAATAACATATGAGTACAGATGTGAAAAAAACTTACTGGTCTTGGATGGGAGAACCAGCTTCTACTGGTGCTCGTAGCTTGGCGCCTTTCCCGACCTGCAAAACAACTTTCTCAATATCAACATGCAGTTCTTGAGTCCCAAAATAGCCCCAAGAGGCGTATGAAGTATATGACGCCACAATGATTGGTTCAGGAGCTGAAAGCTAGATGTAAATCCAGTTTGGTCAACAGAAAGGGCGAAGTATCAAATGCAACACTTACAAAGACGTTGAAGAACAGGGAGACGAACAAACGTTGTGCCATGATGAAGTCACCGGGGCCTTCTAAGCGCAATAAACCCTGTCCGTAAACCGCAAGATTTGCATTCGACCTGATTGCCGAACCCCCCTGCAGCAGCACAACCAAGCCATCAAAACTTGGGCTCTTAACACTCGAGATTAAGCATTTACGCCTGGATCTGATATTCATGTGATCTCTCACTTGTAGATACGCCAGATTGCTTCCTTCCAGCGTTGAAGTCACAACCATCGTCTTCTCTTGGCTCGCCACGATATCAATCTGTGAGTTCGTCATCGACAGCATCTTCGCTGATAACCTTAACGCTCCATAGACCTGCCGCAATCAGAATTGCCACTTCAACCATATTGTTTCAAACACTCATGTGCTGAGATGGAGATGCTTGGATGGCAACGAACCAATAAAGTTGCATTGTCCATGATGAAGTCACTCGCCATCAACTCCAGTTCCGAGCTCGAACACTCAGCAAGCCCGAAGTTCACCACGCTTCCAGACAACAGCTGCACTTGTCCAGTCACCTGGAAAGATATCATCTCTGTAAGATTTGCAAGAACAGACGCTTCCCAAAAGTTTCACAAGGCTCTTCACCCTAACCCTCCATCAGTTTGCAACATCTAAAATATGAGCATTATCGATGGCTGATGTTTGAATTGAAGCATACTCGAAGTGTGCTCCATTGCAGAGGGACTCCGATCCTCGCCGACTCTTTGATCAAGACGCTACCCCAAAGAGGAGGGACAGAAAATGCCAAGAGCACCGTATCAGTCTTGCTCTCCTTGAAATTGTTGGAAATGACTAGTGACTGGGACGGCACTTCGAACAATGTGCCCGCAGCTCCGGCATTGTGTGGACAACCCAAACTATCCCCACCTGCACAAGTTGAGCGCCCAAATCACAATTTAAGACCAAGTCTTTGATGCTGAATCGAAGACTTGCTTTCGAAACGAGCTCTACCGTAAATGTAGACTTCAACACCCATCATGCGCTCGTAGTCGATGGCCACTCGGCCGCCTCCACCGCCGCCTCGCCCAGTCCCTCCTGTCGCCGATATCGTTCCAGTGCTCCCTTCACTGCGACCACAAGCTCAGGTTTCTCAATGGTGCCAAACAGGGTGGGTAGAATGTGCATAAGGGCCATGGCCATGGTGACGGATGCGAGTGGGGAAAAAGGGGTTACATGATTACGGCTTCGATCACGATGCTGCCGCCAGAGCCGCCACCGCCGCGGGAGTCAACGGAGCCGCCGTTGGCTTCGATGGTGCCGTTGAGGGTAAGCGTGCCGGTGGTGATCGCAATGCGCCCGCCACCGGCACCGCCGAGTTGAAATTGCCCGTCCTCAGTGGTGCCGCCGCGGCTGCCGTGACTCCACGGCGCCACCAGATGTTCCCACTCGTACATGTCCCCGCCCCATACATCACTCTGGTCCTTCATTTCGTCCCGCTCGCAGCTCGCGCCGCGGCCGCCATGGCCGCCCCCAGCTCCCTCCAAACTCAACGGCGTGCCGCTCGTACCGGCCGGCGGCGAGCCCGCGAGTGCCGTCGCGCTGATCCATGCGCCCTTGCCAACCTCGATTCTTGGTACTTGGATTGTCAAACTGCCACCTTCGAGAGCCGCACCGGCACCCAACGTGAGGTTGCCGGTCAACAGAAGAACGATCTCGCATCCTGGTGTAGAACATGAAAGAGAACCGTTGTGTTCGATTTCTAGGGTTCCTGACCCCACTAGCATAAAGCTTCCCGCGCCCAACTTGACGGTCGAGCGTATCCTGCATATACTGTCTAATGACCCGACTCCGCCTAGATCAGACTCGCATCCTACGGAGACATTCCGGAGCTTTGCGTAACATTTGGTGTCGTAGCGCGCCTGCGACACATCGCATGCTGGCTTCGAGGGTGGAGCCGCATTGGGCCTCCTCCAAGAAACGCCAGAACTCAAACGCGCTTTCTTGTTATCGCCACGAGGCTGTAAAATAATGCTATCGCTCGTGCAAACTACTGAAAGTGACAAGAAGACAACAGCCACGAAGAATGCTACAGATTTGGTGACCTTCATTCTGAGCCGTCTTCCTCCTCATAGTCGCAATTGCGCTTTCATTACGAATTATTGAAACGATTCAGCTGCTGCGCCATCGATCGCAGACGAAGTTCCAATACCCCATGGGACGAGGAATCCGAATCTCCAATGCTAGCCGCAATCAATCAGCTCCGCTGGCAACAACATACACACCAGACGTCAATTTGATTGTCGCGACGAGCACCCCCACTTAGGAGTTGCATCATTGCTGCTGTGGACCACGGTAGTACCCCACTCGCAATTTGGTGGAAGCGATCAACGGACAACAACAACCGTTGTTAGTTTAACTTACCCCGATGACGGGACTGACACAATCAGCAATCCAACCTTTTTCCCCACGTGGGCCCTCTCTCGCGCGAACTTTCGGGACCCTCACAATCACTCCAGCGGCAGCGTAATTGCGACTTGGGAGCTTCGATCATTCGCTGGCGTGCACTAAACGGCTCTCTCTCTCAATTCATGAGACTGAAGCTTCCTCACCCGACCAAGAAGTTCCTCGACAACGAGAGAGAGACGTCCGCGACACGCCGTCTGCTTCACCACCGCTACACTCATGCATTGCGCATCGCAAAAAACTAGACCAACGTCGATCCTAACCCTCACCCGAAACCTCAAGAAAGCCCAGCTCATGCGATCGATACAAAGCTAATTTTGACCCACTGTTCACGAACGGCACAAAATGCACTCCGCGCTCAGCGGACTCGCAACAGGAAACAGTACAACGGCTCTCCCACTCCTCACCTGCCAATTGAGACCTCGATCGTGAATTGTCACTGAACCTCGAACCCAATCAAAATTCTCGCACACCTCGGACACAATCGAAATTCTCCAGAACCAATCGATCACTGGCCGGCTTCGCTATCTCCGCTCCCCAGCATGCAAAGACTGAAATGGAGGAACGTGGAATACTAGCAATTGGGGTGGCTACGGTCCAGGTGTTGCGCCATGCAGGTGCTCGCCGGCCTAGTTGACGAGGGATGAAACTGGGCGGGTGGGTTCGGTTCAAGGAGTCAGTTTAGTCAGCAGACGGGCCGGCCAACGTTCGGAAAACGAGAGGCAGTGTGTGAGAATGGTGAACTGGTCGCGCTTGCCTAGGTTTGTTTGAAGGCAACGGAAGGCAACGGAAGGGATGGAAGGCAAGGAGTTGAAAGTGTGAGGCAGTTGGCGCGGCGATGAGACGGGGAGGGGAGATAGGAGGTCGGATGTTCGGATCTGCGACGCGTGAGCGTGATGATTCCCGACAATCGGGCAGCAAGCTCCAGCACCATGGTCGCCGCAGCCGGCAACGGACGCACATCACCATCGTCGACCCGAGACTTTTCACCCCCTCTGCTGTTCCCTTTAACTGTTTCTTCTTCTTGGAGTTTACCCTGCCAGATTTCGCTTCTGTATCTTAAAACGAAATAATTATTAATTTATCCATCATCATATTGTTTCAGAGTTTATTGTATTTTGGTTTTTATACCTTGAAATTTCAGAAATATGGAGTTAAGAAATATAAATTTTTGAGAATGGTGAAATTTAATCTCGTATAATTTTGAAAGATATCAGTTTTTATTGCTTGAAATTTTGAAGATTTTGTTTCTTCAAATAGTTGATTACTTCCTGCCAAATTTGGTGTAGGCTTTAGCTATTACCGTGGGTGGATAGCACATACACGGTAGAACATTTTTAAAATTGTGATGATGTATTGAATTTCAGGATATTAGTTTGTGGAAAAGGATATCTTAAATTGTGACAAAAAATAGTATTATAGAATGTTCTTAATTTATTTATGAATGTCAAAATGCGTTTTTTGTGCATTTAGATATTTAGCATAGAAGTGACCGACTTGTTATTCACCTTTGATATCATTGTTCATAAAGTCAAGAAGAAACTAACATATTTAGAACTAAACATTGGTTGTGTTTTTGAGAGAGGCAATAGCTTGAGTTTGGTGACGTGCTAAAACATGACTCATGCTTACTCATAGCCAACCAAACCTCACCCTAAAGTATTATGCAATTTTCCGAAAATCCTCCAAGCCTATGGGTGTAAACTTTCTCAAAGCCAATTTTTGGTAGCATCCACATAATATATCTTATCATGGTAATGGTCAGTTTATACTTCGGTGGTGAAGTCCACTATGAAAAAAAATGACATTTCTTAATTGTGATTGGTAGGAAATGTCATTCTTGAGCAATGGGAGTTTATACTTGGTGAAGAAAGCAATGGTGATGAACTTTTGGAAAAATAGAGGTATATGTATATTACAATTTCCAATTACGAAATTGTAATATATATAAATCTATTTTTCCATTAGCACAATCTCCTTATAGGTTTCTTGGTAGAATGTCAATGTGGGGGAAAGAATGGATTTTTATCCAAACTAACCTTCACCATGTGATGAACTTCTCTTCACCGGAGTCTCCGGTAGAATTCTCCAAAAGACTTCTTCTTTACGTGTTCATACTATGACCACTCAAGGAATTTTAGGAATTTTTTTATTGCCTTCAATTCTTCTCCGGCACATCCACCATTTGCCCCATACAACCATGTCTTGGCTAAGCATTCTTTACCGACCAAAAGCCCTCTCCATCATAGTATAAACAGACCCTAATTTTGAAACCCGGAATGGGTGCCAACTCTTCCGTGGCTATATAAATAACTCAACTACCTGTTGGACTATATATGAGCAGCCTTAATGTTTTTTTTCACAACATCGGTCTTTAATGTAATTGGTGAATTTACTCAAATTATGACGCTTCATAAAAAAATGCATCCAATTGCTCACAAAGGCTTGAAAGTTGCATCGAACGATGTACAATGGAGTTTTCAAAAATGAGCCTTTCTGACACCCCTAAGTAACCCACCAAAAAAAAAATAAAAAAAAATAAAAAAAATAATAATAATTTTTAAAAATGCTTAAAACCTTGTGTTTTAGATTTTTCTTCACTAACAATGCTAAAACAACTTGGTCATTGATGTGGATAGACACTTTGTGCCTCCCACATGAATAAGAGAATGGAGCTTAACTAAAGTGCTTGTGAAGGAGAAACTGCTTCCTTTTGGGTAAAAAGGCACTAAATTTTTGCTTCAATCAAGAAGAACATGAATGTAATTTCAACATTAATGGTTGTTGAAAATATCAATGTAGATGTAAAACAATGTTGAGAAATGTTAGTTGTCTCTCTACATCTCTACTCATTATAATTTGTCACATATTAATGTAAGAGTACTTGCAATTTGAAACGTGATCAATTGCTAATGTTTCTACATCAAATAATCAATAATTATGCAACAATTTAATCGGAGAGCAGTGCTTGTAAATATCATTGCCTCTGTAAGATCATACCTCACAAGACTCTCAACATGCTCAAAGAAACTCTTGATTTTTAGTTGTCGTGTAGTGATTAATGTGACTTTTCATCTATAATTATTGGATGATGATTAACGTGATTTTTAATCTTGAGGTGGCATCTTGTGATTGACGTGCTTTTCCATCATCCATCATCACTTGGCGTGTCGATTAATATGACTTCCAATATTCACCTATCATGTCGTAATATTATTAACATGACTTCCAATATTCAACTCTCATGTCCTGATTGACGTCACATTCAGGTGGAGTGTTGAGATCAACGGGCTTCTGAACCATTGCGTGGTGTGTCAATCAACCTGACATTGATCCATTGCGTGGCGTGTCAATCCATCTGACTTTGAACCATTGCGTGGCGTGTCCATCAACTTGACTTTGAACCATTGCCTGGCCTGTCAATCCACCTGACTTTGAACCATTGCTTGGAACCATTGTCTAGCGTGTCAATCCACCTAACTTTGAACCATTGCTTGGCGTGCCAATCCACCTCACGTTGAACCATTGCATAGCGTATCAATCCACCTGACTTTGAACCATTGCCTGGAACGATTGCTTGGCGTACCAATCCACCTGACATTGAACCATTGTTTGGCGTGCCAATCCACCTGACTTTGAACCATTGCTTGGCATGCCAATCCACTTGACTTTGAACCATTGCGTGGGTGACTTTGAACCATTGTCTCGTAGCCGGTCAATCCACCTGACTTTGAACCATTGCGTGGGTGACTTTGAACCATTGTCTGGTGTAGCGGGTCAATCCACCTGATTTTGAACCATTGCCTAGAACTATTGTTTAGCGTGTCAATCCACCTGACTTTAAACCATTGCGTAGGTGACTTTGAACCATTGTCTTACGGGTCAGTCCACCTGACTTTGAAACCATTGCCTGGAACTATTGTTTGGCGTGTCAATCCACCTAACTTCGAACCATTGCTTGGCGTGCCAATCCACCTGACTTTGAACCATTGCTTGGCGTGCCAATCCACTTGACTTTGATTCGCTTGTCAATCCACTTGACTTTGAACCATTGCGTGGCGTGTCTATCAACTTGACTTTCACCATTCAACTATCATGTTGTGATTAATTTTTGAATGGTTATATTCATCTCTATACATATAAAAACACGATTTGCAATTTGTATGTCGGTCCTTGGTGATCCCACCATAAATGCATGGTGATGGTCACCATCATCATTTGGTCATAGATACATGGTATGAAGAGTTTTAAAGATTTAGGAGGATTTGTGTGCGTGGAATTTGATTTTTTTTTTAAGAGTTTTTTAGATTCCTATAATAACAAGGAGTCGGAAGGGAGACAATAAATGGGAGATCAAGGGAACAACGGAGGAGAACTAGGAATGAGAACAAATGATAGAAACTGGGAATGGGGGATGGGAACCAAGAACAAATAATGAGAACTAGGAACAATTGGTGGGAACTAGGAATGAATGATCAGAACTGGAAACGAATGATGGAAACCAATAAGGGAAGTTGGGAGAGGGGAAATTGGGAACTGAGAACAAAAGATGGGAACCGATGGGATTTTAGAGGTAGGGAACCAGTAAGAAAAAAATGGATAATGGGGAACGAGAACACAAGATGGGGAACATGGAACAAGTGAACGAGAGAATAGAGGACATGCTACAATTTTTTTTAAACACGGGAAACCAAAAACCAAAACGAGAACAAAGGACATGCTATAAATCTTAAAAAGCATGGACAACCGAAAAGCAGGGAACTTGCATATTGATTGCATTAACCATTATTTCAACATCACCAAAAACCTCCAACTTCGTTTTTAAAACCTAAATTTAGATTTTATACTTTTGAATGTGCGTGTTCGGAGGACACGAGTAAGGACTTGTTGGTATTGAAGAGAAGACATTGTCAAAAACAAAGTGCCACACATAGAAACAAATGTAGGTTAAATTTTGAGTCATGAGGCGTCATGGATGGGTAACTAATTGCAACATATTCGTACTCAAATAACACTACGAGAATCTCATTATTTTCACTTTGAAGTGAAAAAGCTAACAATATACTTATTGCTATCAAAAATTACCAACTCCAAAGATGTTTTACATTTATCTCAATAAAACTCTTGAACAATAATGGTTGAGAAAAATTTCTTTGCATTTATAATGACCTTGCAATGGTAAAAACCACAAAAAAGTAAAGAAGGGAAAATGAAAAATCAACCCTTTGCACTCAAATATATGGCTTCTCTTCAATATATATTTAATTTTTGTCAAGGTTTATACCACTAAAATTAGGTTCTCATTGGAACCCATCCCAGAGAAAAAAGAAAATCCAATGTTGGATGAAGGAGATATAGTTCCTCAGAAAGCATCCATTTACTCACTCTCTTTCAAGATAACAAACATTGTAATTTCAATACCAGAAATATTTGGATCAAAAAGTTTCCTACTAGAAAGTTGTCACCACTCATCATAAGACTATAATCAAGTAAAAAGAAATCATGAAAACATCTATTCCCATAATTGCCTCCCAATGGCAAAACATGCCCCATGTTTGAAAACTCAAAAGCAAGAGTTGCCTTCCCTAAAAATGCATGCCATTTATTCATACTTCATTGTATTGATCTTTAACCCGACCTAAGTGACATTATCCGATACAAACTCTCCAAGAAGAAGTTACGGCTCTTCAAAGTTCTTGCATTCATCCAAAATGTCGATTTTTGACATTTGGCCGGGTTAGGGGTTAACATGACTTTCAATTTCTAACTGCCATTTTGTATTGTGTCGTGACTATTATGTTGTGATTAATGTGACTTACAATCTTTTATTCTCAACCTATTCAATGGTTGTGAGTGATTGTAGCGCTTGATGTCAATATCATTTTGAACGTCATACTTTCAATCAAATATTAAATGCCTAGTGTAAAATATTCCAACATCATTTTCAAGATTATATTGCAAGAAGAATTATGTACGACGGAGAATTTGAAAAGTAATTTATTATTTTAAAACACTTCAAATATTGATGAAGGGATGACAATTACCCCTAGACCAAATTCTTATGAAAACCTAGTGTCCCACCAACACGTTTAAGTATTGGATAAAACCCTACAAAACTCAAAAATCCTCGTCCACACAAGACTTCCAATAGTCAATTTTTTATCCTCCTTCCTGAAAGAGAAAGGTAATCGGTTATTTCTAGAGCAATCTCAAAATCAGCCGGTTGAATGATATTGAGGGACATGGCCAAAAGAATGGAAATCAGACTGACAAGGCCAAAAGGCTCTGGGCCGGCGTTAAGGGCCATAGTAAAATCAACAGCGACCTTTTCTTAGGCAGTACGTACACCAGCCGCAACGTGGCGGCGATTCCACCCAGTGCTGCCAAGTGGGTCGCTGACGCCGACTGACGCTAACTGCCGCAGACCTATCTATAGCAGTAGGACTGTGAAGAGGGGGCTGGCTAATTGCAGGTCGTGGTACAACAGGGATTTTGCATTTAATTTGGCCATTACAGTACCGTGTAACGCTGTCTAGTTTCCAATTCTGGTAGGGTAAATGATATTAGTTTAATCTTTTCCCCTTATGTGGGTTAATACTGGCTGGATCTCACTGGCCAAGTATAGAACCTCCCCAACAGCTGCTTTCCTGATTTATCATATTGCCGTAGTGGGGCGGTGGTGTTCCATGAGCTTATAATAAATTTTTGATTTTTGCTTCGTTTTCCTTTTTTGGGACCTCATCTTCCTCCTTCCAACTTGGGAGTGTGGCTATTGATTGCCGGTATGGTGAGAGTCGACAATCGCAGTCATTAGCAGATTTGCATCCTTTCTTTTGCGTAAAGGAGTCACAAGCGAAGTGTGTTATCATAGCTTGAAGGGGCGCCTACTAGCGTTTCTGGGAGCCCTAGTAGCCAATGGGATTTTTTCTTCAAAATCCCTGAAATTTTCCATTTGGACCTCCCGACGGCCGATTTTGATGATTTTGAATTTAAATTTAAGGCAGGCGACCCGAGTTTACTCCCGAAGACATACTCCTTGGCATTTACAACCTTTATGATACATCAAAAAGTTAGAGGCTCTTTATCCATCCCCTCCCTTGCCCCCGAAAAATGCTTGTAGCACTGATATGCGGTGATCCAGCTTGAAGCTTTCGGAGTAAGAGCATCCTCAGCCTTCAACAGTCGGAACTTATCGGTTGGTATTGTTGCGACTGGCTGCCGAGCCTCCAACATGATCTCTTGCTTTCACCACATTGATTGACACTCGATCCAGGCCCTCTCCAAAATAATTAATTGCTGCTCCTTGTCGACGACTACCTTCCTTTTCCGCCCGCGCACTTTACATAAGTCAACTTCACCCGTCACCTGCGGATGTTTAGGAAACGGTTCGTAGGCTATGTTGTGATCCTACCAAGTGACTTCAAGTTGTGTGAAACCCACTTCATTTTTGAGAAGCTACCGCCACACTGCCGTTGGGGTAAATTTTTTATTGCTAGGCATGCTCACACCTTTGTCACTTCGTTGTGTTGCGCTCATGATGCTCTAATTGCATCGGATTTGGATACTTCAGGAATTGCAATCTAGTAGAAGAAGGACTCCGGCCTATTTGAGGTTGGGTTGAATATATTGTTCATTCGACATATCTTTGGATGTATGCTAGGAAGTCGTTTGATACGGATGGTGGGACTACTGGCCGTCCCTTCTCGGGGTGATCACTACACTAGTTTCTACTTAACCACTAGTGTTTTCAAGGTACTTGGCATAATACCCCCTGAGAGGTTTTTTAGGTGAACAGATACAAGATACAACGCAGTCAAGAACCTCTTATCATAGTTGGGTGATCAATGGTTGAAAGCACTACAATGGCAAGGGGAGTAAGACCTACAACCTTCTCGGTGTGGGTGATGAGTGCAGTGTGGGTGTAAGCGCTAACAACCAAGCTAAGGCCTGTAGTGTCTGATATATTAGGAATTGGAATCTACCCTACATTGACTTAAGTTTAACTCAATAATGATTGTCAGCATGAAATTTGACATCTTGTGATTGGCTCAAAGCGATGTAGATTTATAATAGTTAGCCTTCCATTTCACTATAAATTACCCATTTATCACATTTATCTCCTCTTGGCAAGTACATATTATAAATTTAACTAGAAGAATTACAACATTTTTTGGCTTTCACTTCCTCACTAAATCCTCTATCCTTGACAAAGTTTGCATGTAGTATGCTGAACACTACCCAGGTTACAACTTGATTTCCATAAATCCATCTCGAGAGGGGTTTGTAGTCCTACGTCATTGTTGTTATGTCCCGTGGGCATATCACCAAGGGTAAATTGAACATGACTTTATTCACGCCAACCCCACGCACATTAACTGTTCTTTATTTATCAATTTGACTTCTGTAAAGCTTACCTTTTGGATTTTGGTGGAAAGCAAGTTTTATTAGTTGTCCACAACTTTGTTGGCTTGTAATGCAATTTCAAAATTTGTCATATATCACTAAGTACAGTAAAAGAATAAGACACTATCCAAATCTTGCAAAGATAATGAATGACTGCACATGATACATGATGGCTATGCTCGTAGTAGTCGGAGGACCAAATACATCTGTTTGTTTTACTTGGTCGAAGCAATTGGCCGGTTTATTCATCATGAGTTTTTCTGAACGTAAAAAGTATTTTTTTGCAAAAAAGGTATCTGGAGCAATCTGAGCATTGACATGAGTTCACTACAGTTGGAGCAGGGCTTGTGGATTTCAGGGGAGTTATTCCACTTTCATGATGAGTTCAGTTATCAATGATATCCATGGTAGCTAAGCATGGTACCATCTCTCTCTCATGGTACGTGGAAAAGGACTCCCACAAGCTCCACAATTGTTGCTAATGACTCTTGCATCGCCACGTAAACTTTGCGGTTTTCAAATCTATGTCACGGCTTGCTCGACAACACCTCGGCTCAAAGGCGACTTCCCCGTTGGCTCTGGTTTCCTAGAAACACAAGGAAATATTGGGGTTAAACATGAGAATGGTTGCTGCGAGAAGCAACCTAAACTGGGACTTTCTGAATTATTATCATGATTTAACCCCTTTATGTTCTTGGGGGTAATTTTAGCCAAAAAACACAGTTTAGGAAAAAGTATAATAGATGAAATAAAAGCAAACAATTTAGATCTCAATTGTACAAACTTGTGATAGGTGATGTGGACCATAACTTGACTTATGAGACCTCATAGATTGCAAGATCATAACAAATTAGTAAGCAAAACATGCTTCAAAAGTCCATCATTTTCACTTTGAAATGAGAATACTACCATCATAAAAATTGCAATAACAAAACTCTAAACTAGAAAGTTGTTTATCTCCATCTTAAAAATACTTTAGTGCCAATAAAATATCTTCGCTTAGATAGTAGCCTTCCTATGGTGAAGGCTGCCCCAAAAGTAACAAAGAAATCATAGTCAAAAACTAAACCCTACGCACTCAAGTCCATGGCCTATCTTCGGTACATCTTTGACAAGGTCAAGGTTGCTACCACTAAAACTAGACTATGCTTCAAAAATAAACATGAGATGAAGATAATACGACTTTTTGAGTTGTCATCCAAATCAATTTAGCATTAAGACCTAATGTAAGGCTAGTAACCTACGTACACAGTGGGCCTTATTAACCCCTAAAGATCCACGATGTTTTGGGAGCTTGAAATCCCAACACTGACCACTATGTACTAATGCGGGTACGTCCAATATTTTTGGAAATTTTTGATAACTTCAACCGTAGGATCTTAAAGTAGACTACCATAGGTAGTAGTGTGAAAACTATCAACCGTTGGATCATCACTGGATGTGAGATCATAACATTTGAAGTTGACTGTAATTTTTTTTGGCCTTGACCGTAAAAGCGGAATTGGTGGCCGTGGTCGTTTAGGGGTTAAGATGAAGGGAGTACCTGTATTCACATTGACTCCTCGATGCAAGAGCACACCACCTTTCTTCCATTACATATAAGATTCCACGAATATAAGGACGTACAACATTGTGCCTCTTTTTGGGAGGGTCAAGTTTTTACAGCATTCCACCTTATCATTACACGAAGCTGTGTTTCCCAAGGAACTCCGGTGTCATGCTCGCTCAGAAAAAAGGGTCATTCAACATACTTCTTTAATTGTTCTTTCCAATCAGAGTGCGGAATTCCTGGTGCATCTTCTTCCTACCTGGGGTGCAAGTCCTAAGGTAGAATGACCTTAAACCACGCAAATAAGAGATTCAGCATGGTTGTGGACCTCGTGTGTACTGTTTGTAATTTTTCTTGGATGGGAAAACACGAGGGAGAGTGAATGCAAAAATTTCGAAAATAAAATAGCAAAAATTGAATTTACTACAAATTTTTGAAGTCAAAAAGTTTACATGACCTTAAAGTGATCAGTAGACTCTCCTTTTTATCCGGCAGACCAATACTTTGTGGCAGTCACACATGTAGCTAAAACCGTGCAAATTAGAGTTGATGAACCATGAACAATGAACCATTCACCTCCCTACACAATGCCATATCGAGTCACTGTGCACCCTCAGATTTTCACAACTGCTGTGTGTGCAATAAGGTCCACGCCATGGACGGCTCCAGGCCCTGCGCTTCGGGGGGCCGCACGGTTTTAGGTCATTCTACCTTAGTCTTAGTCAGTCAGAGCGCTCTCTCTTTTTTACGATTCTTGGTTGTACCAAACCAAGCCGATAAATTCTGTATCTGGGAACGTTGAATACATTGTGGCATGGGTTTCTTGTTGTATTTGATGTATCATGATGTTGCACTTTGTTGCTTTTATGCCTCGCCTGCCATGGAACAGGAGTCATGCAGATTTTGCAAGGGGAGACATTCCATCAACCATTCCGAATTCCGAAAGTGCAACAGGAGACACAAGGACGATACGCTTCTTAGGCCTTGTCCTCTACTACGAAAGAGGACAACTCTTAGGTTGCAACTTAACCCCTAAACGTCCCTAGTGTCGAAAAACGACATTTTGGATGAAGGGCAGAAACTTTGAAGAGCCATAACTTCTTCATCCGGACTCCGTTTTTGACGAAATCACTTGGGTTGGGTCCCAAATTAAGTCTAGTTTGTGTGGTACAAATTGCAGACCCATACAATGAAGTATGAATTAATGGAATGCATTTTAGTGACAGCAGCTTTTGGTTTTGAGATTTCAAACATTGGGCATGTTTCACCATTGCAAGCCAATTATGCAAAACCAAAAATAGTTTTTCATGATTTTTTTTTACATAAGTATGATCTTTAGATGTATTCTAACAACTTTCTAGTTGCAAGTTTTTTGATCCAAATAACTTTGCTAGTGGATTTGCAATGATGTTTCTACAATGAAAAAAGCGAAAAAATGGATGATTTTTGAGGAGCTAGATCTCCTTCATCCACCGTTAGATTTCGACTTTATTCTTTGGGATAGATTCCAATCATAGTCTATTTTAAGTGGTAGAAACCTCAACCTAATTGAAGATGTATTGAAGATAGGGCATGGATTTGAGTGCAAAGAGTCTAGTTTTGGACTATTTTTCCTTTGTAAATTTTGAGGCAGTTTTCACCATTGGAAGGCTACTATTTGAGCCAAGATATTTTTTTGATGAATTCTTTTGGTACAGAAGTGTTTTTGAGATGAAGATGAACAACTTTCTAGTTGGTGATTTTTTGATTGCAAATTTCATGTTGGTAGTATTTTCACTTCAAAGTGGAAATGATGGTATTTTGTAGCCTGTTTTGCGCACTAATACGTTAGGATCTCCCAATCTATGAGGTCCCATGAGTCAAGTTTTGGCCCACATGATCTACTACAAGTCTATTACAAGTTTGTACGGTTAAGATCGGAATAGCTTATCTTTATTTTCATCTATATCACTTTTTTTAAAAATGAGTTTTTGGCTAAAAATACCCCAAGGACGTTTAGGGGTTAAGTTTTTGGAGGGTCACATGGTCAAAGGAAATGTAAACGTTGAACATGATAAACGAACAAAAGATTTGATTAAATTTTCTCTTAAGATTTGTGCAGCTAAAGCTGACCCCTAAAGCTCCTTTACAACCAAAAGGGCTCTATGTGAATATATTTATTTTATTTTTGACCAATCGATGTATTCATTCTTTTTTATTCTCTATTTCACTCTTATTTTTTTGCTTTGTGGGATTGTGGGTTACCTAGATGAAGGGTATAATGTTAGTGTTTTTGGCTACAACTTGGTGTCAATGTGGCAATACATAGAAGGTGTAAGTGGTAAGATTTGTAAAGCCAAAGTTTGAAGTTGAGTATTCTAAAATAATTCTTGGGTTACCAGCCAAAATGGGGCAATTTAATTTTTTTATTTTTTGAAATTTATAAGGGAATATGTTATCAACCAAATCATTATTCACTATCCCAAGTGTTCTAAGTTGAACCAAGTTCAATCTTCACAATGCCCCAAAAAACTTGGGAGACAAACTTTGGATGTTTTGATCTCTCAAATGGTAAACATCCAACGATCAATGTTTGGAGCAATAATTAAAATTAGTTTTAGGTATAAGATCTTATGGTTGGAAGTTCTACAACAGGAATATAAATTGATTCTCAACCCGAAGAGTGCATAGAGGTAGAAAATCACAGTTTTGAAGTTTCAAGCTTCCAAGAACAGACAATGAGCTTCAAGGGCCAACTTTAGGTGTTTTTGAGCCTTCAAAACCAAAAACTTGCAATTCTTAATTACTTTGTATAAGTTGAGGCATGATTCAATATTTTTTACTCTTTATGAGTTTCCAACTAAAAGATCTCCAAAATGACTGCTTGCACTTACACCACATCAAATTTCAACTGTTGGATCTTTATCAGTTTGTGAGATCATAACATTCAAACTTCATGTGTCAAGTTTTTTTTTGCAAACTTTGAAGCTTGCTCTTGGAGCTTCGAAGGCTCCCCTTGTAAAACTAATAAGAGTTTGAACTTGAATCTTTTGAAAATTTGACTAGTAGTCTCATTATAAACATATTTCCAAAAAGAAGTATTTTAAAAATACTAACAGAAAATTAATTTTGCTGCCTCATTTGAGCTCAAAAACTCAAAAGTAGCATTAAAAAAATTCCTAGTCTAGATTTGACTTTGCGAACCTTCACACACACACACACACACCTTGTAGTATAGCAAACATACAATAAAATCTGATGCAAAAAATATTAATTCTAACCCCTTCATCTAGATTGCCCAAAAGCGCAAAAACCCATTCCAGGTTGCTTAGGCATTTAGGGTTAATAAAACTTGTAGGTATATCAATTGAGCACTTTCAAACAAGATCCTACTCTTAAATCTCTCAAATCCAAGTTTTAAATGAAATCCTCACTGTTTGCTTGTAGGAAACTTTACAACGACATTGTGTTGGCCGACTTGACTTTACAGGGTACGTTGAGAAGCAAGCAAATTATAGAAATGACTGTTTGTACGGGGAGATGCAAAAGAATGTGGTTCGTGAGACGAGATCAAAGCATGATCACTGATTCTCCTGCACAGGAATTGCACAACCAACACATTCTCTCCACAATATCTGCGCAATTACTAGCAATGCCTCACTTTAGACTTCCTTTTTCTAAAACTTAAATGATGCTAGCTAGAAGATTCACTTCATCGTGCACTCACAACGGATGTCTAAGATCTACACTAAAGTTTTTCCTTTTGAAAAGAAAAAAGATCTTCAATATGAATCGAAGACAGAAAGAAAGAAAAGCAAAAGCTACGGGAAAAATATTAATTACTCCTTTTACAAGAGCCATGTGCAACAATGAGTTTTTATTCTCATTGATCATGATCAACTTTCAGACTATTACATTTCTTTCTCTAATACATGTATGAATACCTTCACCGATTCTTAAAGCACGGTGCACAAGTTTTTGTAGTAAATGACTCCAACTTTTAACCCCTAAACTACCATGGTGTTTTGTGAGCTCCAAACTCCAAAATTGCAATTCCATACCACCTTGTAAATTTTGAAGTGTGAGAATATGTTTTACACTTTTTTGAAACTTTCAACCGTATGATCTTGAAGAGAACTATTATTAGAGGTAGTGGCTGAAATTTCAACCGTTGGATCGTAGCCATTTGTAAGATCATAACATTCAAAGTTGCTGCAATTTTTTTTTCAGCAAACATAGTCAACTTTGTGCAAAGGAAAACATGATGCTTATTACCTTAAACATCTAGCTCATATTTTTTTCCATGTATATAACCAAGTTGGGCATGCCCATGCAAAATTTTAGACACTCATTTTGCTTTTTGAACCTTCATGCAATTTATATACTAGAAGAAGGTAGAAATCAAGGATTTGGTAAAACATGCACCACGTTTATTGTATATGGTTTAGGGGGAAAATGAACTGTGAGTATATTCCTTCTTGAGTTGTTGAATTTCAAGAAAAAAGAAATTCTAAAAATTCTAAAATCTCAAATTTTGGCAAATTTTGAAAGAAAAAATTGGAATATCGAAGAAAACTTTGAATCTAGCTCTTGTAGTTTTTGAAGGGTGCCCTTGTAGGATTGGTAAAAGTTTCAACTTGGGTCACTTGGAAACCTAAATACAAACTCAATCAAGAAAAGATTTTTTTTAAAAAAATTAAAAAAAGGTAAAAATAAAAAGTTTTTTCTGCCCGCCCCAAGGGTGAAAACTAAAATTTGCGTTTAAGAACTCCATAGGTGGAGTTTGACTTTGCAAATTTTCCCACATACACCTTGTAGTGTAAGGAACATCCAGTAAAAATCTTAGGCAAAAATATTACTTTTAACATCTTAACTTAGGCTGCCCGAAATTGCAAATCTCCTGATCGGAGGCCTTGGTAGTTTAGGGGTTAAACAAAATGCACACTCATTCCTTGTAAAATACTTAGTATCCCTATCTTTCAGTGATACAAGATATGGGCATGATATGGGTACCCCCTCCAAAAATAGTGTGGTTTTCTAAAACTACTTCTTTGAAAAATGAATAACATTGAAAATTTATTCTAACCAGACGGTATTATAGGTGACATGGCTATAGTTGTATTCATGGGGTTGAAAATAAATAAATTGGCACATATATAACGAATTACACATAGGTACCCATATCATGCCCTTGCCCCATGCAAAAACGTATTCATAGCCACAATAAAAAAGATTCAGCTTCTTCTACCTTTGAATTTTCTTAATGCCAAATGACAATCAACAGAATATTTTGGAATCCCAGATACTTGACTAACTTTATGGGGAGTGGCGAGATAAGATTAGATAAACAAAGGAGGAATGATACAAGAGTACATGAGAAACAACAGCTGAAATGCAATGGACAGGACCAATTCAAGCACTTTATAATGGAGACTGGATCAACAACAAACTCAAGAAACTCTCTCACTTCCTCGTTGAACAACTAAAAAAGAATTTGACAAAGCCAAGAACATGTGTACTGCCTGCCGGCTTATCTATGTTAGAGCCTTGAGAAACTTGAATAAGTCTTTGTGTGGACAAGTGGATGAACCCGAAAAACATAGAATGAAAAAAATAGCATGTCGATTGGATTGGATATGATTGAAGATTACACTAGAGACGTGCGTTCTTAGAGATCAAAAAGAACTTCGTACCTATGTGAAGGCCGGCGCGAATAGAGTGTACGTTTGACCTATCTTAGAATTATAGTAATGCCCACAGGGCATCATACTAATGGCGAGATTGGTAGCTCCTTTTGGAGTGAATACTATGCTAGCCATAGAAACATAGAATCAAAAATAGCATGTCGATTGAATTGAATGATCGAAGATTACACTAAAGATGTGCGTTCTTGAAGATCAAAAAGAAACACGTACCTATGTGAAGGCCGGTGCAAATTGAGTGTACAGTGAGAATAGTAATACCCATAGATCATCATACTAGTGGTGAGATTGGTAGCTCCTTTTCGAGTGTATACTATGCTAGCCACTCATGCCAAGAGACAACAAATGTTTAAGTTTGACCGTATAAACAACTACTACAACATTTACAAAGTGTAATTCTAAAATGGGGACTAAATGGATTTACACAAGTCACCTATGTCATGGTGAGCTGCATAGGCTTCGACAAACTTTATATTTGCGAGAGTCTCTACAATTGATATGTATTTCTCTCTCCGATAAAAATATTGTTTACCGAATTGAGGTTTTGATTTGACTTGCTTTGATTGTATCAATCATATACTAGAGATGGGTGCACATACAATTGCTTACCTTTGAGGAACACTCGTACAGAAAAAGAATATTCGATGGCATATCCACCTTGAATCTCGCAGCTCAAGAAAATAAGTTGTGAAACCTATGGTCTTTCCGCTTCATCAAAGTCTGTGAGGATTCCTACTCATGACTGCTACTTGACATGTAGAGCCAATGAGACTTCCGTATAATTGCATGGAAACTAGGGAAACGTGATGTGGTTTTCTAACGAGTGGTTATTTTACTTGTATTTCCATGATTGTTACTCATGGAAGTATGAATTTGTTTTGAGGTTCTATAAGGGCATTTACATGCGCGGCACTTGGTCTCGTCCCGGGCGGGAAGGTAGGGTAGTAAGTTTTTGCTACTCTAGCCTTGGTCTTGGCAGTGAGACCTCCTCTGATGTGGGCAATTTTCCCCATGTTAACAGCTTGAGGTCAAGTTAGAGAGAGAATCATGAGTTCTTTGAGATAGGTAGAGCAATGAAGGCAACCACACATTGTTATGTCACGGCGGAGGCTTACTACAAACCGATTTGCAATGAATGCATGAGACTAAAAACAGCTTTGGCAAACAATGTGGCCTTGCGAAGCTCCCTATGCTTCCCGTTGCGAGGGCTTGAGAACCGTTTGCGATAAGGGATGCCCTAACTGCTACTTGGAATGGTTTGACTTTGTACACGTTGTTTTGCAAACTCATTGATATGCTTAATATGTGAAAAAAAAAATTAAAAAAATAAAAAATATATACAGAAAAATAAGTCTGCTGATTCAATGGCTTAATCACCTCTTTTGGAAATCTATGTGATGTCAACCACTTTAGAGTGAGGTGGGAGCTTACAAAAGGTCCCCCCACTTTGAAAAAGTAGGAGTGATTGAGTTAATGAATAAATCATGTATTCTTAAGAAGATGTTGAAAGAGCTCAATCATACATACACAAGAAATTTGAACTCACCAAGACGAGGAATATGGAATCGTCATCTCCTACTAGTGAGTGATTTGGTTATTACACTCATGAAATAAGAGAGTGGTATACAAGCCTCCCACTACAACAAACTTTGTCACACACAAATTTGTTGATTTTTTACAACGAGTAGTTTGCAATCATAGTCCGAGACTCCAAGTGATGTTCTTAGAGGAGAAGACTACTAAGTGCAAACCACTTGTATACTCTCAAACACGACTACTACACACAAAGTCTCGATAAGTCCGACACGCTTTTAAAAATCACATAAGGGACGGTGGCCGCCCCGGAGGTACAAGTGATGTAAAATCTTACTCATGAAACCAACGATAGCCATGTCACATCATGCCATGTCCACTTACACCGAGGAAGACGAGTGAATTCATTGACTAACGTGAAGGTGACATGTTCTAGTAATAGGAGTCACATCTCGGGGTTGTCGATGAGTGCGTAACCCCGAGTAACTCCGTAAACAGGGCCATGCACCCGGAATCCGGATTGGAGATTGAGCACGTCCACCTCAATCACCAACAATATTATTATTACTATTTCATGTGGTTACCCAATCCGAATCTGTTATGAAGACTAATTTTGCACCAAAATAGAAAAAAGGAAAAAAAAAAAAGGAAATTGAAGCTCCCATCAGACAGTTATATTTCAGCTGTAATGCATAATGTTGCTGGACGGTTGTTGTAACTGCTGATATTCTCCCAAGAATCATCATATCTTATATTGGAAAGTTAAAAAAATAATGAGATGGTGTACTAGGGTAGTGCATGTAGTTGGTGTGTGATTTAGAGTAGGGCGATCAATGTAACAAATGGAACTGTTACATACCCTAGTGGAATTCTATTACTTATTTTAACCCTTAAACGCTCAAGATGTCGAAAAAACAACGTTGTGGATGAAAGCCAGAAACTTTGAAGAGTTGTAACTTCTTCATTTGGTGTTGGTTTTGAATAATATCACTTCGGTTGGGTCCCAAATGGAGTCTACTTTGTGTGGCGTAAATCACGGATCCGTAGAATGAAGTATGAATGAATGAATGACATGCATTTTAGTGAAGAGAGCTCTTGTTTTTGAGTTCTCAATGAGTAGGCATGTTTTACCATTGCAAGCCAATTACGTGAAATCAAATTTGATTTTTTGGGATATTTTTTTGCATATTCATGATCTTGAGTTGAATCCCAACAACTTTTTAGTTCAAGAATTTCAAATAATTTCAAATACTTTTGGTTTTGGATTTGCACTAATGTTTCTACAATGAAAAAAAGTGAATAAGTGGATGGTTTTTGGGGAGTTGTATCTTCTAAATCCATAGTTGGATTTCCACTTTACTTTTTGGATGGGTTTTAGTAAGAGTCTAGTTTTTCATGCGAGTGAAGTCAATCAGAGAGGGACCAAACCCCAAACGATCACAATATGGCCTAAGTCCACTTTAGGGGTTAATTCATCCTAGATTTACGAAAGGTAAAATAACATGGTTTCTTATAAAATCTCTAGTATTTAAGAGCTTCTTTACACAAATGAAAAGTTTCCTTCTAGGGAAGATGGTCAAACAAGAATATTCTTGCCAAATCATAACACCGTGGCAAGAGTGACAACAATACCAAAACGACCACTCACGAATCCAATGGCATTGATTCCACCACCCCTCCCAATTCCACGGGCATAGGAAGTGGGGCAGCTCATCAGCTCCTTTTCCCAACACCAACGCACTCCTTCCTTATTTTTTCAAACTACCCCCTATACCCGGAGCCTAATATTCATAATAAATTCCTGGATTTAAAAATGCCAGACCAGCGAGGAGCATCCTGTTGTACTCTACTCCCATCAATTGAAGCTACAACGGTTATTGCAACGGATTTTTTGATTAATGAGAGAAAGTGGATAGGAGCTGATAGCTAGGAATACGTGAATATTCAATTAATGAGTGAGCCAAAGGAGATTAAAGACCCATTGCCAGGTTGTGGGGTACTCGGGGTGCCTTTAAATCCGGCCTTAGAATGGGTCTCATCTCTACACTAAATAGGTAGATTAGTGTTGGAAACAGTGGAGTGTGGATGGGCATACTGTGGGTGGAGAGCAAGAGGACCACAGTGTGGGATGTAGTGTAGAAAGTGAGTCCTATGGTCATCAAGGTAAAGACATTATGAATAGACACTATATTCACGCCAATCTTTAAAATTGAAGATTGGAGTTCTTATCTATCTATCTATCTGTAGAAAGTGCATAGTAGATTAGTGTTAAATAAACTACTTCATATAAACATGTTATAATTTTTTACCGTTGGTCAATGTGTTTTACCCTCTACATTGGTCAAGATGGGGATCCTTACATAGTATTGGAATCAATACTTTTGGTATTTAAAAAAAAAAAAAAAAAAAGTAAAAACTTATAGCATTTTTGAGTCTTATAAAAATGTAACACTAATCTATCTATTTAGTGTAGTCTCTTTGTCCTTCCACATCACACAAGACATAGACCTAAATGAATGCATGCGTGGATATGTAGTACCTTGTGGGGGCATTCCTGAAAGCTGCGGTGTTCTTCAAAAATGAAGGAAGCCCCACCCAGTTTAGCCGGACTATTCCACAAGCATACATACCACGAGCCAAAAGAAAAGGAAAACGACCAACATTGTTAAAGAAGTTGTCCATAGTGACACAATGCTTGTGGTCTCAAAAACCATCAATAAGCCCACACAACAACATTGTGACTAATCTAGTGTCACCAATAGAACGTGGAGGTTCAACTACATTCCTTAAGAGTCAAGAAGTAATTACTTCTTTACCACAATAGGTTTCAAATTTCCACACGAATTTTGAGATCAAACACGCTAGGCACCATACCTTCAAACCCCATTTCTTAGAGCAAGAGTTGATTCATACGCCTCATGCATACGATTTGGATTCTTCCAATTCGATTATTCAACATCACACTAACCCGAAACATCCAAGAGTTTGCACCGCTCGATGAATTTGCATGAATTTGTTGGTTGGAAGTGGCCAACACAATCTCTAGACTTAAATCCAATCGAACACTTGTGGGCAACTTCAAGATGCCGATTGAACCAATATGAGAGACCTCCCAAATGAATAATAGAATTGTGAGAGGGGGTCGAGGATTGTTGAGCTTTACTTACTCCCAATGAGTTTCAGAACTTGTGTAAGAGCGCATTGCAGCTGTTATAGCTACTAAGGGTAGGTGGACAAATTTTCAGCTTCATTCCAGCTTGTGTGAGCAAAATTGAGTTTTAGATTGAAGCTTATTATTTTTGTTTGTACGTGCATACTTTTGTGTAATAGGCAACAATTCCGTGGAAGTATGACTGATTGCAATGGTAATCCTACGCAATTTATGGTTTTATTTTTGATGCCTCCACTTTTCTTACATTTTTTTTTGTTGAATTTCAATATGATGTGCATGTACTTAATTTTGGCATTTACTGTATATAGTGTAGCTCTCTAGGACTGTTGTGGAGGGAGTGTCAATTTGAATGGTATATGCACTACCCCTACCATTACCCTTAGAAAGTTTCAACATCTTGGTTGGTTGGATGGGTCCCAATAAGTAGTGGGATGGGTCCTAAGAAGAAGTGGGATGGGTCCTAAGAAGATGTGGCCGTTTGATCCAGACTCAAAAAGGGCCACCCACTTCAGCTGATTGCATTTGGAGGTATTTTTAGGTCAAGGAGAACCCAATGTGACGACTTTTCAATTCCATGGATAACTCATACAGAAATTAATATTGATTATTTGCTTTTACTGCATATGTGTGAATTTTCAAATACTAAGAAATAATTTTCATCACAAGTAGAAGAGCATGTTAGTTAACCCATAAGAGCCCAATCGACCATTCTATGCTCAATATCGAAGTTTGAGGAGTTCTAACAATCTAAATGAAGATTTTATTTTTTCTTTTTTATTATAACCTTGTTTGGAGTTAGAATTTTTTTACAACAAGTCTTCTAACACAAACATGGCAAGGTTTCATTAGAGTTGAGAAACTTACTACTTTGGGAAACTAATGCCCAACTAATGGTGTTCCTCTTAGGGTATTAGTGACATTTCCTTATGTTACCATGTAATACTAGTATGGCCCTCGGCGTTGCCACAGATATATCATCAAATTTTGTATACTTAAGTAAGTTACTATAAAAATAACTTCTATAATTAGGTCGGTTTGAAATTTTTGATGATTTTAGGGCCATACATTCTTCAAAATTTAGTATACTCGGACTTATCGACCCGTTTTGCGATCCGATTGTTTTCCACAACTCTAAAAAGAATTCGCTTCCAACAACACTTCATGCGCCCCAGTCCGACTCACGGTTTCAGACATCATAGTGGTTCTCGCAAATCAAAACAAAACAAACTACGTGCCTTAAATAATAAGCTAGAACGCCCCCATGGCGTTGCCACGCTTATGCAAATGATTTCCAGTATTTTTGGAGCCATAAATAGTTAATATCTTGAGATTTTTCGACCCAATGTGCAATCTAATTGTTGCCCACACCCCTACGTATTAATCTGCTTCCAACGACTCCTTATGTGACCTGATCCGACAGGCGTGCTAGGGATCATAACGCTACTTACAAAACAAAACAAAGTATGACCTTTTCATAATAGATGTGATTTTAGCCAATGATATTAATTCACAACTACGAATAATAAAAATCTATTATGTATTAATTTATGAGGTTCTAATCTTATTCATTCATTATAAAAGCAAATATACTCTATTTGAAGAAATTTAATCGTATCGATCTAATTTAAGAAACAAGACTTTCATACTCTCTTTCAAACAAAACTTCATAAGAATCACAATAATTATGCATATTTTTTAACAGATCAAAGTTTTCTCCAAACTCCTTGGACTTTTTGGAATTAAGAGGTGTCACCATAGTGTTAATCCCTAAAGTTGCAAGGAGGCCCAAATCATGTTTATCTAAAATTGGGTTGGCTCCCACTTAATCAATTTTTAATTTGTGTGTATAGTTTTTTCATATCTTTCCAATGAGACTATCAAGTGCTACCCCAACTACATTCCTATACTCAAGAGTCAATACTTCTAGAGTATGAGGAATGTTTATACACCACAAAAACTAAGCTTATAAGGTTGATATTAGGTATGAACACTTCTTATTTTATTTTTCATGCATGTTTATCGTCAAAATCTATGTTTAATTACAACATGCCGAAATTTAATAACATCATTCCTTTGTTCTTTCTAATATCACACTTGAAACCTCCATATTCTCGCCCCTCTTCCATTTACAATGTCACCCCTTCAACGCTGTTATTGTTAAAATCACGAAATTCTAAGACCTTGTAACCTTGTAACAATATGGCCTTATAACAATGACACCTTGTAATTGTAGCATGATTATTTTGACAATGGTAATTCGAAATAGCATAGTGACCCAACGATCAAATTCCTTCCATTATTCCATGTATCCGGATGTCATTCTACTCTCATAAAGCATCATGATCCACCAATACAATTCCTAACTCTTTTGAAATTATGGCAAGGTTTGAAGCCGCTTCTTCAGTAGCCCACATTCTAACCCCTTGCAGTGCCTTGACCGATAAAAGTGTGTCAGACTTTGAACGATCATTGCACGCTAGCATTCCGCACGGAGGTTTGTTTTAAGTGTGCGTGGAACAAGTTTTCGGTATCGAAAGTTTATAGTTCCCATCTCGATATCTATGCAAGCAACTCACCCATCTCCAAGAGTATGTGACCATGCTCTTAAATTATAAAAAGACCCTAAGTGTTCCTACTCTAATGAAGATGACACCATCACCTCCATAACTTGGTGCCCCTAAGCACCTCGCCAATATCCTTCAAGAATGTGGTCTTAAGAAGCCAATCCAATAGGATATTCAACCGCCACGTAGACCCGCCACGTAAGAAAAGGCGCTGCCACGTCGTCGTCACTGCCACAGTTCAATGCCAGGATCACGGTGAACCTCAGCTCTGGATGGAGCTCGTCGTTCCTCCCCAGCTATGGCGACAGCAGTCTTCCTTATCCCAGCTAACCCATACTACACTTGTAGCAAGCGGCGCAATCTCGGACTCAAACCCATCACCCACCATGCACCAAAGGCACGAACCCATTCCTGCACATTCCTCAATTATACTACTCTATGCAATCCCCGCCCATTACTCAATAATTGGCTGTTTCCTAGCTGTGGCAGGTGGTCAGGGTAGTCGCGGCCCAAGCTCAGAAGGGTGTGGTGATTACTGGCGGTACTAAGGGCCTGGGACTTGCACTAGCGCACGAGTTCTTGGCTGCCAATGAGAGAGTCGTCATCTGTGGTCGCAATGAAGAGCAGCTCAATCATGCTGTTGATTCCTTGCAAAACGAATTTGGATCGGATTCCGTTCAGGGCGTGCGATGTGATGTCTCCTGTGCTGCCGATGTCGCTGCATTGGCTGCTTTCGCTGTGGAGACTCTGGGTACCGTCCATTTCTGGATCAATAATGCCGGTCAGCACCCTAATTCTCATGCCTTATAGCAATGTCGATGGCATATCCTCGTTCCAAGAGTTTGTTGATTCCATCGAAGAATGTATCATTTAGATTCAGATATGTACATTTTCAAATTTGACATTAGCACTTCTGATATCCTCAAAATTTGATCTGGGTACAAATTTAGGGTTCGATGCATACCTTGACCTAATGCTGATCATATACACTATCATCTCACAACAGAGTTGTCGATTTCTTCAAGAATGTGGCGTCTAGGTTTCTTTCCACAAGTTTTTTCTAATAACGGATGATTGAAAACAACAGAATTCTCAGTATTCACATTGTTTATGATTTCCATCAACACAAATTTTGATGTTTCTTTAGTTTCGAATCTCTAAATCTTAGTAGTCGAAACCAGCACAACTTCTGGTGTTCCCAAACATTGATCTGCAGAAATTTAGGGTTTGATGCAATGTGGTTACTAATGCTGATTATATCCACAAGAAAGAGTTTGTCAATTCATTAAAGAATCTGGCCTTTAAGTACCACTTGAGCAGTGTTCTATGAGTATGACTCGAAGAATTGTATTACATGCATAAAGGACACTTCATGAAGGAAGTGAGACATTGTGGACAAGTCTCACCGGATACTTATTCTCTCAACTTCTCATGTTTGCGAAATTCGATGCGATGTATTAGAGAACGGGTCTTTCCCGGCACACTTTGCATTGTAAGCAGTCTTGGGGCAAGCCAGGAGGGTTGCTTTCCAGGCACATTTTGCATTGTAAGCAGTCTTGGGGCAAGCCGGGAGGGTGAGACCCACGACTGCGAACGGTGCTGTATGTGTCGGGAGAGGCCCGTTATCTAATGTAGAATCGATTGCATTCTGCATTGTAGAATGTAGAATCGATCGCATTCTGCAAAACTGGCGGTAAGGTCGGATTCTGCAGTTTTAAATTACCTCCACATCTGGTAGAATGGGCCGGTTCTGGACATAACGGTAGAATGGGCCGGTTCTGCACATAACGGAAGGATTGATCGGTGCTTGGGGAATGGGTGACAGGCGAAGTGACGAGCAAGAAAATGCTGGCGGATGTGGAAGCCGATGAGATTGTGAGAGTGACGGGAAGCAACGTGGTGGGGTCGTTGTTGTGCTGCAGAGAAGCCATTCGTCTCATGCGCCTCCAGGAAGCCAGTTCCCAGCCCATGTATCATATCTTCAACATGGGCTTTTCCCGCTGGGGTGCCCGTTTCACCAAATCAGCTGTCACTCACAAGTCCACCAAGGTGGCCTTGACTCAGCTTACACTCTCCCTCTGTGAGGAGCTTCAAGCGGCTGGTATGCTCACTACCCTCCTCCTTGTCCCCATGTCAAAAATCACCTCAAATCCCTCAATATGGCCAAAAAGGCACCGAATCACTCCAATTCCATATCAGTGTGTCACCTACTCACACCTTGTTTATCGGGTCCAATCCCTTATCGTAAGGGTCTCTTTCAGTTATATCGTACTGTATTTGTAGGTAGGTTCCAGTCAAGAATCAAGATCTTGATAAATGAGCCTCTGCAGGGTTCATTGAATACAGCAAGAATACTCATGTAGTTTGATTAGGACTTTGTTGACTTGAAGAAAGGCCGGTGTCATGGAGTCTCTGCAGACGAAGACACCTCTAGGGTGCTGTCTGATTATATCCACAAATTTACGAAGAGAGTAAAGTTCGTACTGAAGTCAGAACAGGCCTAATGCTTGCTTAGGTACCTAGTAAGAACTCACATAACTCACATAGTTCAACACTAGTGGAAAAGTGTGCACAGTTTGTATCGGTATTTCCACCAAAAATGTCTCATTTCATCAAAGTCGGTCAGGAAAGTACACACTTTCCACTGGTGCAAGGAGTTCTCGAATAGAGAACATTGGTCATAGTCAGTGCATAGCATAGTTGAGAATTTTGAAATCCTGTGGATAGTCCATGCTCATCATCAAGCCATTCTTGCACAGCCCATCGCTCTGAAGTTAGTTTTGGACATGAAGAATGCCCAGTAGCTTCGGAAGCGACGATGTGATTTGGTTCTTACTGTGAAAAGATGGGGGGGGACTAATGCAGGTCTGAGTAGCATCGGAGTGCACAATCTTTCACCAGGAATGGTTCTGACAGACCTACTCTTGAAGGACTCCACGCCAGTTGCACGGCGATTCTTCAACACATTGGCTGAAGAGCCGGAGACTGTGGCCAAGGACCTGGTGCCACGGATTCTTGCAACCCGGGGCACTGGGCAGAGCATTGAATGCTTGAATCCTGCATCAGCGTTTTTCAAAGTAGCCACTGGGTTTCCGCAGATCTTTTCGGGTGGCCGCTTCTTCGACAAGGATGGCAATCGTGTGAGAGTCAGTGGGAGTCGGTATCAAGACAATGGCGTCAAGGTGATGTAGGTTTTTGCATGGTGCCTTGGAGGCTCCCAGAGTTTGTATATTTTGTTTCTCTCTTTGATCGCCCTGGGAAGGAATTTACCAGAGTTGGTGGAGCTTGCTTGTTGTTTGTTCTTTTTATGCATAGCTCAAGCTCTCTATCTTTGTAAGTTCTTTCGTGAGTGTGTTGCATAACAAGTCTCTTTGGAGTATCATATGCTCTGGATATGATATATGTTCTTTCTCTATTTGTAGCAGGAACCTTTTAGAATGTTATGTTTAACACTCAAATGTTGTTTGTGATTCAACTTTTGTTGTAAGGGGGAAATCCAAAATGTTTCCAAATCAAACTTTGACTTGTGATAGCTGTTACATGCAATAATCAACTTGATGTGCTAGAATCTCTTGCACTTCTTTACAAGATATTGATAAGGTTAATAATAGAAGCTATATAGTGGGCTAGACTTCCATAACTTGGAAAATGGCACACTCTACCGATGCTCTCACGAAGAAACTTGGAGACTTTCGTAAACAAGTTGATGTAACAATCTTATCAAACAAATTGTACTTGAGTCATTGTATACACAACTCACTGTTTATATATGGAAATAAAACTACACGAAAGTTCTATCCTCCTAAAGTATGTTAAAGAACGACATCAAGAAGGTTTAGAAGTGGTGTTTAGTCTTCTTGAGTACATGAAAGTTGATTGGACCTTGGCATCTTATAATAACTATTCGGGACAACAACTTGCACCATATGACAGTACGAATAGGCCCTTACCTCAATACACATGTTATTACATATATACTTATAGGTCAAACCATGAAGAATAAAATGAGCCATCTCTATCATAGCGGTATTTTGAATAAAACGTGGGTGGTTCAAAATACGGCTATGATAGAGATGGCTCATTTCTTTCACCACAAAATATGAGTGATAAAAAAAATCTGGATATGAGATAAATTACAATTATAAAAAATGTAGAGCTAGCCGCATATTTACTAGACATATTTAGCAGTGAGGTACAAACTCATTTCCTTATCCAATTGATGCTTCAAAGTACATATTAGAGGAACACTATCAATAAATTAGATATATTGGATATCGATATCAACTATATTAATTTTAACATCTTAAAATCCAAGTAAATATTGGACCTCGAGAACTAAAAACTGCGATTTTCCACCACCGTGTAGAGATTGAATTATTCTTTTTGGATTTTTCATTGAAAAAGCATCATCCTAAATGCAATACTGAAAGTGTTTGGATCAAAACTTTCCAACTACAACGTTGTCAGTATTCATTATAAGATTTACTCATCCCTAGACAAGGAAAAAGTCATTTGATTTTGCATAATTGGCTTCCAATGGTAAATCATGCCAAATGTTTTGAGAATCCAAGAAACCTGAAGTTTCCTTAACTAAAAATGCATGCCATTAATTCATGATTTACTATGTGGGTATGTGAGTTACACCACACAAACTAGACTTGATTTAAGACCCAACCAAAATGATTTTGTCCAATTTGGACTCTATATGAAGACGTTGTGGCTCTTCAAAAGTTGTGCCTTCCATTCAAAATGGTGTATTTTTGACATTTCGGGCGTTTAAGGGTTACGAAAGAAAACAAAACAAAAAATACTGAGAGTTATTTACTTTTTAAATAATAATTATTTATTTTTTAAAATTTATTTTTTAAAAAATTATTATTATTTTTTGGTTGATTTGTGAAGAAAATTAAAATCAAGGGTAAAACCTTCGAAAAATTCAATTTTCACTTTGTAATGTTATCCATGTATACCTTGTAATGCAAGGAACATCCACTAAAAAATCTCATGCAAGTATATAAATTTGAACTCCTTCATCTAGGTTGCTTAAATAACAAAAAGCCATGTTAATTTCAAATATCTACAGGGATATTAAAAAACACAAAATAATTATTTGTTAAAAAACAATGAAAGAATCCCAAGTTCATGTTTATTATAGTGCCTTGAATATCACGTAAAAAACACACCACCCACACCAATTTTTTACCCTCAATATGAGTGTGGTGACAAATCACTTGGTTAATCAAAGTGTATAAATTTGAGTCCAAGTGTAACTTGGATAAGCCCAATAAAAAATGGGTAAAGAGTTTGTAGCTACCAAGGAGGATAGGGAAGGGGTAAAGGAACCCCCTAGTTTTTAATGTATTGGTTCAAATTGCCAAGGAGCATGCCCCCAGAGTAATTACCCATTTCTGAATCCAAAATAATAAAAAAAAAAGCCTTGGAGGGAGGGGATCATTGTAAATTAGTGCTACAAGCATTTTTCGGGGGCAAGGGACGAAGAGGGGTAAAAACTCCCCTAAATTTTTTGATGTATAGGCTTAAAATGCCAAGGACTACGCTTCTGGAGTGATTTGGCTCCATTTCTATCAAATTATCAAAAATGGTCGTTCAGGGGTCCAAATAAAAAATTCCAAGGATTCAGAAGAAAAATTTTCATTGGCTGATGGGCCTCCGAGAAACGCTGGTAGCACTACACTAAATTTGATAATTAGTGTTAGATTATTATAAGATTTGAAAATGCTATAAGTTTTTACTTTTGTTTACAAAATTCACCAAGAGCATTGATTCTCATACTATATAAAGACCCCCATCTTGGCTAATATAGTGGGTGAAATTATTGAACAACAGTAAAAACTTATAACATGTTTATGTAAATTAGTGTATCTAACACTATTTATCAAATTTAGTGTAGTTTAAGGGTGCCCCTTGGGGGGTCTTCACGGATTCTAGGGTGTCTCCCTGGTAGGTACCACGAACCATTGCCCAATAACAATGTGCATGGTCCACAACTTCATTGACTTTAAATGTGCAAAATCTGATAAAATCGCCCCAACTCACAAGAGCAATGTGACCTCTCAGGCTTGGTAGTAGGCTCGGTGGTAGGCTCGGAGTGTGCTTTCCAAGCGTTTGGGATATGATTCATACAAATTGCATTGTAATGCAAGTTGCATGATCATGTGTGGGGTACGTTACCCATGTGGGGCTAGTGGGCCTCGGACATGTCTCTGACACACAGGTTTCTTTTAATGGCATTTTTTATGTTGTTAGTTTGTTTGTTAGGATAAGAGGGGGGCCCTACCCATGAAGGTATAATCTTAAAGTTAACTTGACTTTTCACCCACATGCAAAATTTGAACCGTTGATTCTTTTTCATTTGGAAGCTTGTAATGAGTGATTCTAGTTCCAGCGCAGACCCAAACAAGTCATTTAGAGTATCTTTAGGGGTTAGGAATCTTACCACAGTTTCTCTGAAACCATAGAGAGAATACAATGTGATATTTAAGGGATTTAGAACAAAGATAATGAGAATGTTTTGAAAAGTATCATATTCTATTATCACGAAGTTTCACTTAAAGAATTTGGCCCTTACTGAGTATCATGGTTATAGAATATCCGTAATGTTTCTTCTACTTTTGAATTTTGTATACGTACTTATGCTTGAAAATACATGTAGTTGAATTGGATTTTTTGTGTTTACAAATACTATCTGTAATCATCATCAATGTAGATTGTTAGGGTGTTTATTATTTGGTGAATATCAGTCACCAAGTGAGCATGGACACTTCTAAATTCACAAAGCATACACAAAAAAATAAAAAAAAATATAGTTAAAATATCAAGGAGAAAACACAACATCCCAAAATATTTAAAGATTTATCATTATAGATATTCATAATTGGGAAAGTTTTCGTTTGACTAAACTCCATTCTTCTCCCTTTACATTGTCCCACCATGGCATAGTCATTTTCCATATGTGTGGAGGAAGCGAATAATACTTCTATACTTGTTTATGGAAAACCCACTTCTGTTAATTTTATCTAGATCCTAGAAAAATTATGATATTCATATCTGAATATCTAACCCCCAAAGGAGAAGCTCTATAGTTACGCCATATCTAGAATCAGTAATTTAAGTTTTTCAAACTCAATTTTGGAAAAATCTTACTTTAGGATCTTGTTTATAGCTTTCTAATTAGTCTACCTAGAAATTTTATCAAATTTCACCGTACAAATCTTGAGGTATATTGAGTGAAAGATACGATTTTTGTAAAAACAACATAACTTTTTAAAGAAAATCGACTCGGGGCTTCTTGTCTTCAGGGATTAAGTTTATAAGAACAAAGTGGACTTACATAAATTAGCCAAAATTTTAATTACATAAGGTAAAAGTTTGAGAGTCTAGTCAAAGTCTCTATACCATGGATGAGGGGGCCAACTCTCCCCAACCCCTAGGGTCCGCGGCGGCTTTCAAAGAGAAGCCTAAAATAGTACGATGGATGATAAAAATAGTAGCGACGGATGATAAAAGCTGACGAAACAAAGGGGCCGGACAGCCCGAACCTACTACGGACCTACCGAACCTACCGACCCACTGATCTCCCGAGACCCTCTTTTAGGAAGCTCACCGCCTCACTTCATCTCCAACGCTCTCGAATGCTCGCTCGCTCTTCTCTGTCATAACCTCCCTTTGCTGTTGTCGATCAAATTGCTGCTTGCAAGCCGTTGCCGCTGCCGTTTTCGTGAAGTCTTTTGAGCCCTTATTGAGTATTCCAGGGTTTGGGGTCAGCGCATGTGCTCGGAGCCCTATTTGGCGGGGAATTATTCCGGTTCGGCCTTGCAGGAAGAATCAGAGATTAGTTCCTTTTCCTTTTTAGAGAATCGAGGGCTTGTTTTGTTCCTGAGAATCATGCTAATTAGCGAGCTTCTTAGTGCGAAGTCTGCTCTTATGTGGGTGGTTCCAAACCCTCCTCTATTGGTATTTAGGGTTTAGTTTCTTGTGTGTTTGCGTTCTGTTCCTTTCAATCTGAGAGCGCGAAAAAAGAAGTGAAGTGGAAGAGTAGTTTACGAGAATGCCACAGCGCCACTCCAAGAATAACAATGATCTCGCATTCTTCACGTACGACGAGAGGAAGAAGTTAGGCTATGGCACGCAGAAGGAGCGCTTGGGGAAAGACTCCATAAAGCCCTTCGACTCTTGCTGCATCTGCTTGCAGCCTATCATCGATCCCTTGAGCTGCAGCAAGGGCCACCTGTTCTGCAAGGAGTGTATCTTTGAGTGCTTGTTGGCGCAGAAGAAAGACATCAAGAGGTAAGCCGCCAATTCCTCCTTGCTTCCTTTTTCTAAATCTCACTTCTCACATTCATGTATCACTTCATTGAAGACCTTGAGCTACAGAACCCTAATTTCGAACTGCTTGACACATCAATTTGGCAGCAGTGTACGGTAGTAACACTATCTTTGCAATATATCTAGATATTGTATTCTAAATGGTACTGTTGTAGAACGTCTTTCACGTCCGATATGTACAATGCTGCTACCTTGTATGGAGAGGATATCTTTTCTGTCAAGGTCAATGGCGAATTTTAATTTTGGAGATCGGATTTTTGTATGGCAGGAAGCTAACATCATATACGATTCAAGAGAAAAGCGATAAAGAGGACAAGTTGGAGAAGATAGCAGCGGAGAAGCAGAGGGAGTTGGATGCATTTGACAGGCAGAACAATTCAGCAGTGCCGCACCAGCAAGTGACAGGCCATGCAGATGATCGTCACATATTTCACGGGGCGAATAGCGTGAGGGTAACCTCGTACGAGGAGGAAGCATTACGAACAATGAAGGCGTTTTGGTTGCCATCAGCAACGCCAGGAGCAGTGGAGAGGGTGCAAGCCCCATCAACAGACACTTGCTGTCCCGAAGGCAATGAGAAGTTGAAGCTGAAGGACCTGTTCCCGATCATCTTCACCGATGTTCCTCACAGGGAAAAGGAGGTGGACTTGGAAGGCTCCAAGTTCATGTGTCCATCATGCTCCGTCACCCTCACGAACACGTTGACTCTCGTTGCCATCAGCTCGTGTGGACACGTTTTCTGCAAGAAATGTGCAGAACAGTTCATTGCTCCAGGCAAGACGTGCTTGGCTTGCAATAAGTCATGCAAATCGAAGAATTTGATCACTTTGGAGAAGGGAGGAACAGGCTTCTCTGGACACGATGATAAACTGGAAGCGACCTCCTTCAAGCATGTAGGTAGTGGCACTGGCATGGGTCTTGCACGTCCCACCACGAAGCTGTAGTGGAGTAGTAGCCCTTTGCTTGGTAAATAGAAGAGGCTGAACATGGAATATAGGAACTTCACCAGTAGCTGAATATGGAAAACAGGGACTTTTACCAGAGGCTGAAAACATGGATTTTCTTCAGCTCATGAGGGTTTCTCCGCTTTTTTTTTAGAGAGAAGAACTGAACCTCGGATTATCCTGTAGATTCTTTGTATTGCCTGTTCAGAATTATGGTGGGATGTACGATCACTTTCGGTGTCGCATGTTTCTATTGTCAGCTTATCAGGTGGTTTGTTTTGTTAAAGGTGCTGCACAATTTTCGCAAAGCTGACATTTGAATGTAGCGCAGGAAGCTCGCACGAAGGTTGTGAGCAATTTCCGTTGAAATGACTTAATTTTTAAATGGATCTGAAATGTGATCTAAACCCTGGAGACTTTTCCGATGAGGTTGTATAATTTTCCCTTTGTAATGAACTTTTGTTCATTCGATCAAAGTAAAAAGTAAAAATACAAAACAAATTCTCAGATTTTTGAAGTATCCTAAAGTCTGCAACTATCTGATATTTAACACCCATTGACTAAAACGGGTTGTTTGGGGTCTGGTCCGCCCTTATTACTGAATCTAGCTCATTTGAAATGGAAACCTTCAGCGGGTTGTTCAATTCTTTCAAGTAGTCATTTCTTGCTTCAAAATTTCTCGTATTTTAGGAGATACTCACCGTCAAAGTTTGAAAAAATTATTTGAAATCTTTCCAAAATGCGGTATATGCTCCGTTTCTTCTCAAAATCTGATGAAATAAAAAGATCATAAATAAGATCGCATGAACTTCAAATATTCACCAGAAATTGAGATTTTACTTTTTTTCAAGTTTTGTTTTTTGTACTTGAAAATAAGGTTTTAAGGCATGATCTCATTGTTTGGATCTTTGATTGAATTACTCTGCACGTGCTATTTTTATTATCATAGAGGGGCCTTTGAAGTTGAATTTCAGCATACCTCTACGTGAAAATTCGAGCAACTCTTTAGGTTTTATAGGTCTCATGAGGGTAAAATTGCATAGACATGTTCCTAACTCACTTAGGAACAAGAATTTGAAGAGCCACAATCCAAATTTACTCTTGAAATTGGTTTTTTTGGGCTCACAAAAAACTTCGAACTCATTTTGCAACAAGGGGAAAAACACATTTTTTTCAAGTTTGAATGTTCTGATCTCACAATTGGTAAGAACTTTGGAAGTAGGTTTTGGTACAAGCTTACATGGACAAGTTAGGTATTAGATCTCACGGTTACATACTTGAGATTACGTCAAAAGTTGAAAATATTCATCTTGCATCGAAAGAGGGAAGTTTTGAGGAGTTTTGGCAGTTTTGGGGGCTTTCGACTTTAGGAATTAAGGCATGTAGTTTATTTTGTTCTATTTTGTTTGCAAGTGACATTATGATCTTGGGCACCGCCGGTCGGTGTGGGCCGCATGAGGTGTCATTGGAAGCGGGGTTTCTATGTAGGGTTCGGAAAATAATCGGATTGCAAAACGGGACGATGGTCCCAAGATATCGAATTTTGAAGTCTTTATAGCCCCCAAATCATTAAAAAATTACAAAATGTCCTAATTTTGAATCCAGCAGAAAAAGCAAGAGGGGCATGTTCAAAGGTCTTAAGTGGGCATGGGCGCATGGCAACGCCACGAGGGCATACTAGTATAAATATAATGTGAACATGCCTGTTCCTGTGCATTTAACCCCTTAAGGAAGCTGTACAATGACCTCCAGACGATCATATTTGAAATTTGTGAGCGAAGTTTATTTAATTTGATTTTAGGAAATTCTTTCGTAGAATCTTGTTATAGCTCTCTAAATAGTCTATCTACCAATTTTTACCAAATTTAACCGTACAAATCTTGAGTTATATCAGGTCAAAGTTTCAGTTTTTGCAAAAAGTGCATATCTGTTGTGGTCGACATTAAGGGTGAAGGGGTTCTCACAGTTTTCCACAAAAGTGTAACATGAACCTTTTTCCTCACATTAGCAAGTATAATAGAATAGTTGTCCAAGTTGATTCATATTTCCTAATTAATTTTCTATTTAATATAAACTTGCCAAAAGAGAGACAAGTAGATGCCTATATTGGGGCATAGGCGAGGTACAAAATTGTGCATTTCCTTTCCTATTTTACATAGCATGCTCACTCACTTGTGGACAACAATTGTCCAATTAAATTAAGCCCCCTAGGTAACTTGATCGAAACCCGCACAACCTGCACCAAAAACTGCACAATAGGCTAATCGACAACGCAGAAGATTCCTTCTTGCCATCTACAAATCCCAATGTACTTGTGAGCTAGACTTTAGGTGAAATCTAGAGTAAACGGTTCTTGAGCTTCTACTCATCTAATATTATAAAAATTTGAGTGTATTAAAAAATTCTCATACTTGAGGGAAACCTTTCTTGGTACTTTGCCAATACATGAGAATTGCTACTGTGCCAAAAATACTTAGGGATTCTCCAATCTGAAGTTTGGACGGTTATTAAGCAAGTTATCTTACTTGGTTTTTGGCAGAGTTTGTATGCATATAAAATATGTCAATGATATTATGCCCTACTTATACCTCTAGCATGGTAGCACAGTGCTGGGGCGTGTATCTGCAAGCCTGCCAAAATATTGCTATTGAAGTTGCACAATATAACAAGACTCATTTGGATATTCATCTCCTACATATTAGCATTATGAACGGACACTTCATTCACGCCGGCCCCTTAGAAAGGACCGGAGTTTCTATCTATCTATTTATCTATCTATGTAAAGGCATGGTGGTGTTAGATTTTTACAAGATTGAAAAATGTTGTAAATTTTTACTTCTGATATATTTTTTTTTACCAAGAGCATAATTGATTCCAATACTATGGAAGGATCCCCATCTTGACCGATGTAGAGGGTAAAAATAATGACCAATAGTAAAAACTTATAACATATTTATATAAATTAGTGATTCTAACAGTAATCTACCAATTTTGAAAAATGACAGAAACTTCTTGCTTCGTGGCTAGAATTCTCAAGAGTCTGTTCAAAATGCAAATTCACTCGTCACCTGCAGCTCCGCATTCGTTGACCTGCTCCTCGTTTTTGTCACTCAGTTGCTTGCCATCGCGTTGTCAATTCTCTCTTCCACAGCAGCAATTGCGCAATTCTCAGTGTCTCTCACCTTTCGCTCATCTGAAATCTAATTTTTTGAGCACCATGTACTGTACAATCATGGGCAAAAGCCGAGGGATTACATGTGCCATGAAGATAAAACTATCTATAAATGGGACTGTTCATGCATGCTTCCTGTTGAACACCCTGGACATAGATATAGGCAATACGTTTTGATACGAAAGATCAAACTCAGCTTGAAGAAAACTGTTGCGAAGTTTTCCTGGTGTTCGTATGCAATGATTGTTACAAGAAAATAATGACCTTGGAAGACATGAGCTTCAGAGTCCATTTTAGAATTGTTGTTCCTGTTGTGGGAAAATTGATTTGTTCGTGCACAGTCTTCATATCATATTGAAATTTCCAGTTCTATATTCATGGCACAAGGATTGGACAAGCCAACTGACGTGAGGGGTGATTAGCATAACAAAGTATGATTCCAAATGTATTTTCCGGGTGTTAAGCACAGGAGCACAAGGTGAGAATATATATGTGGAAACCGGCATGTAGTCCCGTGGCAACTCAAATATATTTTATACTTTAAAATTTTATAGTTCTCATGCTTAAGGACATGATTGGTCTCATGTATTAGTAGAAAATGGCAAAAATATGACAATGGAAATAACGATAATTTGCTAGAGGGTGCACATAAAATGTCTCAAATGACAAAAAAAAATCAGTGTCATTCGCGTCATGTGAGTACCAACATCCTGTTATTTGTCAACCTATAATCGAATTGTAGGAGCCCATGTGTCACATGAAGGTTGTCATCTTAGACAACAAACAGACACTTTGTCACAAACATCCTCATTTTAAACGTCAAAGTGACATCCTATGATTTAAGACACTTTTCACCATTTCTTTTTTTAGCCATTTCCTACTAGTGATGGCTCCACAGCATCCTATGGGGAGAAGGACGCCATTGCAAGAGAGTGAGTAACCTCATCAATATCAAAAGCTCAATGAACCAGAAGCATTGATATGGACAACAATGTAGCGCTAGAAGAGTTGACTCTCATGTAGAGAATGTGGAGTCAACCTCAAACATTGAAAGGCGAGTTATGGTAATTATAGCTAATAAATTCTTGAAATGTAGCCTAATAGACGGTCTTCAATTTAGCTACGAAGTTGCTCAGTTACGTGCCAATATTTTCACAAAATCTATGTTTCGTGCTCTTTTAAAAAGTAACAAGCACTGCTTGAGTTTCCGCAAAGCATGCGTTGTTAGATGCTAGGTTTTTCATCTAGTGCTTCATCCAACACGATATTTTCCTTCTCATTGAAACGCGTTGCTCTCCACCTACTTATGCGGATTCTATCACTTCCACGCTACTTGCACGTAGAAATGGCCCTTTAATTTGGTTGTAGTGAGGGTGTAATAAATAAAATCTAGGTATATATATACTTTACATCCATTGATTGTAATTTTGCTACCATCACATATGTTGCTATATGTGATTAGACCCTACGAACATTACAATAGTGAATTTGCATGGATTTATTGTAGGTTTTAGGGAAATAAATGTGGGTGGAAATTGTGCCTTCGTAAACTTTGGCGTATTCCCACCGGGGTAGCCAACTTGAGCCCGGCCAGCACCGACCTAGTAAGGCTAGTTACTTAACCCTCAAACGCCCTTGGGGTCTAAAACGGGCAGCCCAAAATTGGATCACATCATCTTTTGGACTTGGGCACCATGAATAGTGCACTTTTTGAACTTGGGCATCATGAATGGACCAATCAATGATGAGCTTGCAACCTCCTACAAGGTCATGTACCACCCCGACCTACCTACCGCAATCCTTTCAAACCACCAAATCACTTATATAAATTGTGATTTGAATTGTAAAATTTCACTTTTTGAATGCATTATAAGGAGGTGACCAGTTTGACATCAAAATATAAGTGAAAAGTTGAGCACATTGAGAGCTACCGGGAAGATTCTGTTGGAATCAAGCCCCTCGGGCTTGCTTGGGCGTTTAAGGGTTAACTGAATTTTGTAAAATTGGGAGACATTGTGCTGTGATAGCAGTTCAGTATCTATCCTCACCGGCCGCTTACTTGTCTAATATCAAACCCCTACCACTTCTGGCCATTATACTACTTTGAATATGGGGAGGTATATTACTTATAATTATTACTAGATCTAGCTACAGTTTATTAGTCAGATGTGGGCACATTGTACAAACTCGAAGACCCCATTAGCCAACTTCTAATTAATGAAAAGTTAATAAACTAAACTAATGTTGTAGTGCGAGCGAGGCCTTAGTAGGTACCCTACAAATAACATATTTTTGAATCTTAAAGATTTTTTTGGAAATCTATATGCAATTTACTTAGATTTTTGAGTATTTTTTCATAAAATTTGATTTGTTTAGATAAAAAAAAGCAATATTTATTTCTTCGATAATCGAGGCATACAATTGTGAATTAACCAAATTTGAGTACTGTCATTGAATTGGCAATAGCTTAAAATTCCACTTTCAAGAATTTGGCAAGGATAAGATGGGTGTGCGGGTAACAACAATTTACTTTGGAAGAAGAAGGATACAAGACCCCTAATTGGATTGACTTAAATAGAATGTGGGTTTGACCTTCGATTGATGATATGCCGACAAGACACCTGAGCCATATTTTGAGATTGAGATTAAACTTTCTTCCCTTTGTTTGGTGCATCTAAAAAAAATTCTAATCATCTCACACTATTATATTTCCAATACCAATAAAGTTTCACATGCTCTTTTAATTGTTAAACTTGGCATATGTTTTGAATTTAAGCATCTTTTATTTAAAAATTGAGTCATTTCTTTAGGTTTTGTCGATCCTATGATGGTATTTAAACTTACCGTAGACATATTTCTACTTTTACCTAGGATTAGGATCATCAATAGCTACAAGTCAGTTTTACTTCTAGAAATGGTTTGACCCACAAAACAATTTGTATAACGGATATTTAACTAATTATGGACAAATTCCGAACTTATAGATATTTTCACTAAAAACATAAGTATCAAAATGTATGGCATATTAATAAATAATAGAAAACCAAGCAAGATATATTGAAAATCAAGCATTATATATTGAAAAGTGCATGTAAAACAAAAAACTATCTAAATTATATCGGCCGAAGGCCAATACAACTAAAACCGCTAAACCCTGAACCCTAAACCCCAAACCCCAAACCCTAAACCCTAAACCCCAAACCCCAAACCCTAAACCCTAAACCCTAAACCCTAAACCCTAAAGACCCTGAACCCTAGACCCTAAACCCCGAACCTTAGACCGTAGACTACAGTTCCCGTCCCCAACCCACATTAGCTGAAATTCTGTATCGGACGGCCGCCGATAGAAGCCCAAGGAATATGACGAAGTAGTAGTAACAATATCAGAACTCAGCTTAGAAAAGGAATCCAAAAGGTTGCACACTCATTCATACAGATCAATTCAATATGATTCAGAGGGATACATGGATATAATGCCATGAACAGAAAAGTCCAATATCGGCCGCCAGCCGAGAAAAGTGGAGTACATTAAAAGTGTACGATACAATGATCGCTACATTAAAGAGAGAGTAGGATATAGTGTATCGGAAAGCCATAGGTAGCTAAGTCACATATCGGCCGCCAACCGAGAAACAGTAAACTATAGAGAAGGAGAAAGTACAACAAAGCAACCAATAAACGCTACAATCGTGAAAACGATGAATATACTCCAATCAACTGTCATGGATAGGGAAGACCGAAAACAAGAGTAAAGGAATGAGCTGTAGCATATTGATAATGATGAGTATGGCGAAGCAGAAACACAACGGGTATGCACGGATTATAGACACTAATCGCAGTAGTGAGGTGAGTCGGATAAGAACCAGCGGGTAGAGCGTGGTGTCGGCCGGCAGCCGATAGGAGGTCGGAGTTGCTGGTGGGAAAGCATATGAGATCAGTATCGGCCGGCAGCCGACAAGTGCAGAGCAGGTCCGTCATAGAGTGGGAGGATGCGAGGGAGGGTCACATGAAGCGTGTCGGCCGGAAGCCGATACAAATGTTTGATGAATGTTTTAGAGAAAACGACTCAGTGGCCTCAAGGTTAGACATTGCAGCTGCAGCGGCCTGCTCGGGGATGATATGTGTAGCTGGTGGACCTTTCTTTGCATGTGACGGCATCCTATGAGAGAACAGAACAATGTTGACATTCACAATCTGAGGAAGACAAGGCTCCTTATGCCAGCGGCGAGTCCAGCACTCCCTAGCGATGATCGATTTTCCTTCCTTCTTAGCTCGCATAGGGGTCCACCATTCGATCTTGAAATTGCCATAGGTAGGACCAGGTGTTAGATCAACACACTCAAGGACACGCCCCAGCCAGACAGGAAGGAAATGGTCGTCGCTGGGGCGGCATAAGACGAAGTCGCCAAGAAGAACATCACGGAATGGATTAAAGTTGATCCTTGGTCGGTCTTTAGCAGGACCACAGTAAGGATAAGCATCTGCATCATCCTCAGGCGTAATGTCCTGTGAGAAAGAGGAGCTAGATCCAGAATCTTGGGAGGCACGAGAATGATCACGAGTCCAGTCTGAATTAGGCCAAAATCCTTCTACAAGAACGTCAGGGGTAGACGGTAATGGTGAATTGATCTCTCGGTTGATTCGCTCCCAGTAACCAACAGGTCCAGCCATCTCCTCGCAGTAACGTCTGTTACGCGCCATACCGAACTTCCAGAACTCAATGAACTTAGATATACCGTGCTTGATGAAACCCTGTTTGTCATTGCACTCCGAGGCACGAGCTTGCTCCTTCACAGAGTTCAACTTGTTGGGGTTCACCTCCGTGACGCCCCATAACGGCTTAAATGGAACAGGACGTGGGTCGCCAGATGGAATTCTAGGTCTTCCTTGCTCGTCAGAAGTCCACATCTTGACGGGGGGACCGGGTGGGAGCCATGAAGAATCAGTGGATTTCCGCTTATACCTCATGACAGGCCAGCCGCGATCGTCACCGTCCTCTTCAACCCAAAACTTGAAAAGATGCATATCACCAAGTCCAAAAATTTTGTTGACACCGTCGTGATGAAAGTCCTTGACGTAGGATTTGAAATCCGCAACCTCTTGAACGAATTCAGGAATGAAGGCGACTGTCTTCTGCGAGTCCATAAAGGCCTTCATGAGATCGCCTAGAACGTACGTGTTCTTCCGCTTGATGAGCTTGGAAAGGTAATCGAAATGGGCATCAATATCCTCGTGAGTGTGGCCAACAATGAGAACCCAACGGTGACTTCTTAAAAATGCGCCGAGCGGTCGTGCAAAAGAGAGAAGGCCATCACAAATCTGTTCTTATTGTCCTTCGCGGAATTATCAAGTTGCAGGAATAGCTTACGCGGAAGCGAAACGAGCGGACGTCCAGGTTGTGAAGGACCGAATTGAGTCCCGGTGGCGGGTGGGATCGATGCGAAACACCTAGACTTTCCATGTAGCAAAGCTTGGAAGAAGGCATTCGTGGAGGTGTGGGAAAGAGCTCCCGGGATTCACGTCACGGTGGCTTCTCAGCGCTCGGCCGAGACACGACACAAAGAAGAGATGGTGAAGTTGGAATCCCCGGCCGGAGCGCGGTGGAGTAGTGTGCGTCGACGCACCATCACCGTGGCCGTGTGTCAACATGCCGAACAAAAACCGGAATGGCCCAAGGCCCGGCGGTGGCTTTTGTAATCCTCTGCATTCTAGGAATGGCCGTTTTCGTGGTATCCATCTTGTCATGGATTATACATAGAAACTCGAGAGGGTTCTCGCGGGATCGGGAACTCCGGCCACCATATATATGGCGGCGGGGGGCGATAATTGAGATGGCGATTCCGGTCATCGACTAATGCCCGCCATTCATCATGACCCCTTGGGTACTTGGATATGCACTCCACAAGGAAGTCACACTCGAGACACTTTCGAAAGTCGCTCCCAATGACTTTAACCTCGACATTCTTGAAGTGGTTCTTCCGAAGCTGACTGATGGTGGACTGAGAGACCGGCTTATGGTGGCATTTGACATTCACCTGGAAGGAGGAGATAAGGTAGGTCGTTAACATCCAGGTCGACGCTTCCTATCGGCGGCGGCAAATGTGAGTGCATCGACATAAGCAGGAACTAATCGCTAACGGAGTATCGGCTGGCAGCCAACAAGTAGCAGAGCATTGACTAGATAAGGAACAAAGGAATCGACAGAAGAAGCTAAAGCTGAAAGGTCTAATTGGAAACAACCGAAACATAACAATCTAGTGTATCGGCCGGCAGCCGACATCGAGGACGAAGAGGAAATAAGAATGATTGGGACTTACTTGATTCACTTGCTCGCGCATGGTGTCCCAGTTGAGCGCAGATGGAACAACCTTCAGGTTGTCAACTCGCTTATTTCCAACAAGCTTCGAACTCGTTAGGCATCCGGTCCGCATTCTCGTCAATAATCTTCTGCAGGTTGCTCACGGCTCGAATCGTATGCGGGCGTGGACGAACGACTCAGAATTGCCATGCGATCGGCTCACCGATCCACCCCATTTCTTTGCTGACCTTGTAGACGTGGTAAGGCGATCCGGAGACACCGTGAATGATATACCAAGCGTTCTCGCAGACCTCAACATTCTCAAGCGTGATGAATTTCCTGCCTCCCGGTTCATGGACATGAAGTTGACTTTGAACGGCATACGCTGTCTCTCTTCTAATTTCAAAAGAGCAAGCATAGTACTTACGACGAAGGATTCGAGTAGACTCCCACGGAAACGTCTGACAGCACCTACTCTTGCAGCACAGCTGTGAACTAACCTTGCGAATTTCATCATCCGAGGTCTTCGACTTAAGCCTAGACCCGGTAAGGGCTCTCTTTGACAAGAGTCTACGACGAACGGACCTGTAGGGATTCCGAGGCACGCCCTGAAGTCCCGGATGATTGAAGGTGGAATTCTGAGCGGCCTCAGACCAGAGCATGACAATGTCTGACAGGAGTTGGCCGCCTTCAAGTCGAGTCCGCGAAAGAGGCCATCTCATTGTCGTGAGCTGTAGGGTATCGTGCTCGGATATGAACATTACTCCGACATCTGTATCGCCAAGAAGATCCTCATCGCAGGCTTCATCCGGAAGACAGACTTGAATGATCGCCTGCCCAAAAAAGGTATGATCCTCGTTCAGTAAGTCGCAGCACTTGTTCCTCCAGTCGGGCCGATCCAGGACCGCCTAAGGTTCCGGACGCAAATGTTCAGTGTCGCGTGAGACAGAGGGGCGAGATTGTGGCGCTTATCGGCGCGTAACTATCCGAAGAGGGCTGCGAGAAAATTCCGTTGTCAAACGGCGTAGCATGAAGATCATTAGCAGATTCATTCCCTTGAGAGGAGAGGACATCGACGCGGGTTGGCGGATTCGTCCCGGACCCACAGTCGTCGCTGCCCTCAAAATGAGAGAGACCGGTTGAATGATGCGGGTTACGAACTACCACAAAGATGCAGCAGAGGTGAGTCCTTGACACCGTCATATTTGGTTGGTTCAACCTTGACACTCCTCGGCTGCAGGGTGTATCGGCCGCCGGCCGATAGAGTTGCCATTCGGCGGCGAAGCGTCGAGGGGACGAAGTTTGTAACCGCGCTCAAAGGATTTCGTACCCAAGGCACTCGCCAAGCAGAGTGAGAGAAGGATTCTCACGAAGCTACAAGACCAACAAAGTCCTTATACAGAGTGAGCTTGACAACCGCAAAGAAGTTATGCGGGACGCGGAAACCCTCCCAGTGCCCTTAGGCGGAGCACTCAACGATGACGCCCGCTCCGACACGGTGATGATCGGTCCCGTCAACATGCAATAGAGCAACCTCCATGTTAACAGAGAGAGTGAGGAAGCGATTTATGGGCTTCTCATCTGCGCGCCCGGTGTGTTTGGCGGCCGATAGGCTCGGATGATTCATCGAGGTTATCAACGAAGGGTCTCACATCATTCACGTCCCATGTAATGTTGTTACCAGGACACTGACTAAGAAACTTAACGCTAAGAGTGGGAAACGGAATGATCATCTCAATATTTGGAGCGACATCAATAACATGGACGTCTAAAAGAAATGGCTTTCGTGAGATAATTCGGTTGATGGAAGCAGTACCAGCATAATAAAATTTTGCGAATGACAGAGCGACAACTACGCCCTTTTCTATACGCCATCTCCCGGAACCGCCGTTCTTGAGAAAGCTGTCAATCGGTTCGGTTTCCAGCATGATGGAGCATGATCTCTTCATTGATCTATCGACTGCCGGCCGACACAATTGCGAATCTAATAGGTTGAGGAGACGTAGCACTACAAGGAAATGGGGCCCGAGATGACAAATAGTTGACAAAAAAATGTCCGAAATGACAAAGTCAGCATCTCGCAGCCCAACTCTGTCACTTTGGACATTATTAATGTTTTTGTCAACTTCTTGTCAAATTCTAGTCAACTTCTTGTCAATTTTTTTTATTTACGACAAGCATGGAATTGCTAAAACTTTTTGTAGACTTTAACCGTAGGATCTTGTAATTTACTTGTTTTTGAGCTACCGCTGAAATTTTCAACCGTTGGATCTTCTCCGTTTGTGAGATCATAACGTTCAAAGTTGATGCAAAATGTCAAAATACGACATTTTGCATGAAGGGCAGAAACTTTGAAGAACTATAACTTCTTCATCCGGACTCCGTTTTGGACAAAATCACTTGGGTTGGTTTTCATATAGAAAAATACCTGCATGAAATAGTGCAAAAAAATTTTGAAAAAAAAAAGTTTTTTTACATCGTGAAAAATATTCAAAGTCTGCTCGGTAGTAAAAAAAGGCCCTGGCATAAAAAAAAAAAAAAAAATTCAAAAAAAATTGAAATTTTTAATACATATAAAAAAATACCTGCATGGAATATTTCAAAAAAAAATTTTCATCGGTGGGGTCCGCAGTGTCCGCGGTAGGGCCCTCGCTACCCCTTGATGGGGCCTGCGCTATTTTTCGTTGTGCCAACGCTGCTGCCTGGCGTGCCCGGGCAGAGAAATATTTCCTCAAAATTTCCGAATTTTTAATTTTTTTGCATTGTGGAACTTCGTCCAAATTGACAAATGAATGATAGAATTCTGTCAATTGAGTGACCGAATCAGGGTCTCCTAATTGACTGAGCAATTGGCAGGTTTCTGTCAAAATTTCGTCAATTAGGATACTATTCTCCTTGTAGTGTAGGAAGTAATGAAACAGCTGCAGTAGACACAACGACCTGAGGTATCGGCTGCCGGCCGATACAATTGCGAATCTAAAAGGTTGAGGAGACGTAGGAAATAATGAGACAGCTGCATTAGACACAACCACCTGAGGTATCGGCTGCCGGCCGACACGATTGCGAATCTAAAAGGTTGAGGAGACGTAGGAAATAATGAGACAACTGCAGTAGACACAACCACCTGAGGTATCGGCTGCCGGCCGACACCTTGATCTGAAGCTCCCGGGAGACAGGACAATGACGGACACGTGATAGTTCTATATCGGCTGGCAGCCGATATGAGGAGATCCGACTGAGTCCTAAGGAATCGTATCGGCTGGCGACATTCACTATGTCGGCTGGCGTCTAATACCAGGGTATTGAGCCTCTAGCTATTAAATCGTGCAAATTCAAGTAATAAAAGGCTGCTATCTACCGCTCTCTATATAGAAAGAAGCGCACAAACACGGGGAACACAATGACGCAATTCTTGACTATTTCTGGCCAGGGAAAACTACAAAAACAGCAAAGCAAATCGCTCAGAGCGTCAGGAAACACGCGAGAAATGAAATAAAATGTCAGAAACAGTTGGGAATGGATAGCCATCTGAAACGACAGAGCGTGGATGGCGCTCAAATCAAGAAGATTTCAAACTCAAATTTCAAATGATTTTGAATTTTTGGAGGGCTAATTGCTAGGCATGATGAAAAGCATGATGAAATGGATGAAAAAATTTAAATTGACGTTTTGGCGGCGCGAGCTTCAGAAAATTTTGGCGGGCGGGCAAGCGGATGCAAAGCGGGCAAGCCGATTGAAAAGCGGGCAAGGCGCAAATCGGCGGGCAGCCGATAGCCATCATTGCGAAAATTGCGGAGGGGGTAAACCGTTCACCCTCCCTCATTTGCTCTCATTTGTAATTTGCTCTCCTCTCTCACTTTTGCGCTCTCCTCTCACTTTTGCTCTCTCCACACTTATGCATTTTCTCTCTTCTATTTCTCTCCTCTCATTCGCTACGCGCTCTCTCCTCCTCTCATTCGCTACGCGCTCTCTCCTCCTCTCATTCGCTACGCGCTGTCTCATCTCTCCTTCCTTACTGTTTCTCTCCTCTCTGCTTTCATGCACTCACCTTTCCTCTCTGCTTTCTTGCCTTAGCCGTTTTCTGCTGGCAGCTGATGGTGTTTAGTTTTAGGGTTTAGGGTTTCTAGCAGCAGCCGACATTTCTTACGCTCCAGCCGACAGCCTTGCGCGGGAGCGGAGGCAGCAGCCGACATTCCTTACGCACCAGCCGACAGCTTTGCGCGGGAGGGGAGGCAATTTACGCACCAGCCGACACCGAGCACTCGCCAGCCGATACAGCTCCGATGGCGTTGTCGAAGAGGTAGGCCGACTCAGCTCTTTTGTGACGTTTCAGTTTGCGCCGTTTCGATTGGCGTCGTTTCATTTTGAGCTTTTCGTCATCTTCTTGTGCCTTGTGTGTCGGCTGCCAGCCGATAGCCTGTGAGCTGTCGGCTGCCAGCCGATAGCTTGTGAGCCGTCGGCTAGCAGCTGATAGCTCACACGCGCTATTTGGCGGCGCCGGCTTCAGTGATGTTTTGACTTAGAATATGATCTTAGTGTGTGGTGGCGGCCCGATAGCTCTCATGAGCTATAGCCATTCTCTTGTAAAGCTTAGTGTACTCGCAGGCCGTTAGTAGCTCCTCTGCCTTAGCGCGTTACATTGCCTAGTGTATCGGCTGGCAGCCGATAGCTTCTTTCTGTCGGCTGGCAGCCGATAGCATGCTATTTGCTGAAGGTCATTAGACTATCATCGTAACTATTGCAGTGTCGCGATGAATATTTGTGCATTGTCGCTATCGGCTGGCAACCGATACCATGGTTGTTATCGGCTGGCAGCCGATAAGATATTCGTTTACTGATATACAGTAATGTGCGTTTACTGGCGTTTACTAATATACCCTCACATGTGTTTATTCTGCAGAAAACCACCAGCCCTAGCTAGACTGCTTGGTGTGGAACTTGCACACACGGATGTCAAGCATAGAGACATCGTCCCGCGTGCAGTATGGGCCGTTAATCCAGTCATCCAGCAGTGGGGACTATGCTGGAGAGTCCTCCCCAGCGAGCGAATCGAGATTGCTTGCTCGTACCTCTACAAGGGTAATATGATCCCTGGGTACGGTGATGTCTTTCGAAATTACGGAGAATGTGGAGCACGTCGACATTCTTATAAGCCTACCGGCCCTGAGAGATCCCACTGCCCCGACCGACTACATCGCCGTATCAATGCCGTGGAGACAATGCACTGAGGCGGTTTGCGGTGAGCCGGCGAATAAGCAGGGCATGACCTTCAATGGAGCTGCGCGTGCTACCATCGAGGAGTTCATGGACGCGTGGTCCGCTATCGACACGCAAGGTTGGCTATTAACAACGCCATCAATGCTGCGGGCCGAGGCTCCGTCGTCGTCGAAGAGGAAGCCCACTCTTCAAAGAAGAAGCGACTTGCAGCAGAGATGGTCGATCTTGGCGATGACGGCGATGAAGACGTCCGGGGTCACAAGATCCCAAAGAAGCCCAAGAGACGGGCGAAATCGACTAAGGATGCCATTGAGTATACCTTAGACGAGGCCCTGTCTAAGGGCAACCAAATGACCTCGAAGATGAAGGACGTCGAGATCGACGCAATCTAGAAGGCATTGGAGACCGGTCTTGGTCACCTCTTCCCTACAAGAAGCGGAGGTCTGCTGGGGGGGGTTATTCCTAGCGAGAAGCTACACATCGCTCCGGACGAGCTCAAATGACAGACGCATCGCGAAAGATCGTCTCTGGGGCAGGTATTTTGATTTTCTCACCGCTCTTATGAGGTTTCGCTCACAGATCGGTGGCGGCCGATACATCCTCTGATCATCTCTGATTCATGATTGTTCATTTGTTATGTTCTTCGGAGGTGAAGGCCATCTACAAGGGCTACGGGGCAATCCGGAAGAAGCCTGAGATCCATGGTATCCCGCTTAAACGGAACCACTTGAAACCGATACGGGATGATGGTCGTGATGGATTCCATGCCGGGGAGTTGGATATGTGGAAGCTAAACGACACAGACCCCGACACCGCCCCGAAAGTCCCCTGGTGGCAACACCCTTCCGTTAACTGGTATATCATCGGTGGTCAGCATACGGTGACAGCCTGCCGCGAGTTGGCGGACGAGTACCCCGAGGGATCGGAGGCCAAGAAGGAGCTTCTCGAATTCGAGATCATCCCAGTGTTCTCAAGGGACCCCATCGATCTTGTGAGGGTGTCGAACGCCCTCAATCTCAATATCGCAGAGAAGGTCGCTAAAGAGAACCTCCGATCGTGCGCGGAACTCGGGAGGGCGGTATGGAAGCGTCTCGGGAGCCCCGAGCCACACAAGGGAGGCGGGAAGCCGTCGCCGGCCTTCGAGGTATGGTTACCCTCTGCTTTATCTATCGGCCGGCAGCCGACACATTTCTATAATCTAGAGCTATCGGCTGCCAGCCGACAACTCTTCTTCTTGCCTTCATACAACTAATGCTTTATGGTTGTTCATCAGGCTGCAAAGGCGCAAGTCATGGCGCACTTCGTGAACGAGAAGGTGTCCACAAAGCTCCCCTTAGTATTCGTGGGTGACAAGGCCTGGAATACTTGGATTGAGGTCTTCAATGCCTGGGAAGCAGGTGAACTCATTGGCGACGACGGCAAGGAGCCGGGACTGATCAAGCGGACGCCAATCTCGAACATTACGAAGACTGACCTTGTCCCCACACTCGGTCTTCGTGACTGCGACCTTGAAGAGCTTGCAGCGGAGGTGATCGCAAATCGTGTCTGCATCAAGGCCAACAGCAGGACGAAGGACAGATTCACACTGCCGGATTGGTGCCGCGACAAGAAGCTCGACCGGGTAATTATGAACGAGCTTATGTATCAGCTCAATAGGCATCCGCTTCCCTGCAAGGATGCGAACTGGTCGCCATACCTAGATTCAGACTGGGGCAAGTTGGCGAAGGAGCATCATTTTACCCCGAGTGTCGTTCGCAACATCTGGACAGACCTGAAGAAATTCACGGATGGAAATGAATGGCTTAATGGACGCGCCAACGCAATGAATCCGACGACTGACAAGTCGAAGAACAGTGTGGCGCCGCCCATTTTCAGCACCATTCTGCAAGCGTATTCTCAGGTCGAGGTTAGGACGGAGGAGGTCGATTCCGAGAAGGCGCATTTCGAGTGCAAATTCGCGGACACAGTTGCAGACGTCTTGCACGAGATCGACGCAGCTGTTGGCCATGCCGGCATTGCAAAGGACCCACTCCTAATCGTCTACTTCGGGTACAGTCATGGCGGAGTCTCGGTTCCAACCAGTAGGTCGGAGCTTCGTGCGCTCGCGGAACGGTCGAAGGTCCCACTCACGGATGAGGACCTCACGATGGACGGTGACGACGTCACTCCGACCCGGCCTCTGTATCCAATCCCGATGTTGTTCATAACGAGCGCGAAGCAACGGGATCTTCTTTGTGCTGTCTGGACAACCGAAGATACGGAGTGGTATGTCCAGACGGTCTATTACAAGCCGTGTCTTCGGGGAGGGTTCAAGAAGACGGTGACGGAATCTTCCCCGCTTGTTACGCTCAACATGACGTACCCAAAGGTACGCGGGGATGATGATCGTTGGACTACTTTCAGGAAGTATACTGGAATTGCCAAGCCAGTCGATTGGTTCCAGGCATCTCCTGAAAGTGTTGTCGATTGGAACGGGGGGTTCTGCGGTGTCGACCATGACACGCTCGAGAAGTTGCTGAAGCCAACTCTCACCGCGAAGAAGGTCACCGTCATCAACGTCTGGGGTGGCGGAAACGTCACCGAGCTTGGATTGGTAAGGCATCCTCTCCTTTGCTTTGTATCGGCTGCCAGACGACACCTTCTAATATATGTCTATTTCACCTTATTCGTTTACCAGTACTTGTTTGGTTCCCTTCTGTCTCTTACTCTTGTTCATGGTCTTGCAGAGAAATGGGAGGTCCGTGATCGAGTTCGTCAGAAGTCAGGACCATGTCAAGTTGGCAGTCCAACGTGCGAAGGGACTAAACTTGGATAGGGTCGAGCTTCCACCGTCGTCTTCCGAGGATATGGAGACCGACGCTGGTCCCTCAGTCTCGTCTCGCGAGCCTGCCAACCCTGGACGACGTCCCGCCTCTGGTGTTAGGATTCAGGAAGTGCTGGATGAGATTGACCTTACTCATTTGTCACTCACACCTGCAACCACGCCGACGGCTCCACCTGAATCGACTGCCACACTTATCCCTTCTCTCCTGTATCGGCTGCCGGCCGACACATTGTCACCGTGTCAGCTCCGCCTCCTGATACTACAAGAGATCCGCTTCGCGCATGCTGCGACCACGATGCAGGTTGATTTGCAAAACGCCCCGGAGGAAGAGGTTATCGTCGTGGAGCAGGTTCCTCTGTCTCGTGCCCCTCAGAGTCCTTCGCAATCCGTTTCTTGCCCTTATCGGCCGGCAGCCGACATCTCCCGCTCCTCCATGTAGGGAAGTTCAGAGGGCTCAATCGGCATTGCAGGCGTACTATACACGAAGGGAAGTTGCTGTTGATTCGGCGGCCCTCCTGGAGGACGACGCAAACGACATCAGCGCAACAAATGAGGAGGCTCTCCAGGAGGACGACGTGTATGACATCAGCGCCCCAAACGAGGCGGCCCTCGTAGACGACAATGAGTTCGCCATCGACGCCCCGAACGAGGCTCTGTCTCCACCTGCGGCGGATCATGCTTCCCCGCAGCAACAACAATTACATGAAGGTTTGTCCTAGACGACGGCGTTTCTTGTATATAGTCTCTTCTCACCATTGCATAAGCATTTTAGGTTCTAGAATGGATTTGGTATTAGAATCTCCTGGTTGCAACGTGCTCGGCCAGTTCCTTCCTCAGACATCAGACGTGCCGGCCACCGACTCCCTATTATCGTTTCACGTTTCCGCCTGTATTCCTAGTCTCCGATGTCGATTTCTCTCAACAGTGTTTTTCGGCTTATCGGCTGCCAGCCGACAAGTCATCATGTCCTTTCTTTGCACTATTATTCTCCCTTCTGTCATGGTGTTTGATGTTATTTGTATCCATCGCCACACTTGTGTAGACGCTCGTGGCTCACTTTGTTGTTTAATTCTTGCTGCTCTTTTGCTTATTGTACAAATGCCCTAATCTCTTGCAGAGTCAGGTGAATCTGAGAACGAGGAGTTCGTGGACTCCGCGTCTCATGGATCGCGGCAGGGCACCTCCATATCGACTCCTCTCGTATACGGAGGGGGGTAGCCCGTCGAAAATATTTTTTATTCATTCGACGTGAATGGCACTCTCATTCACTACGTTCCTCGTAGGATCATTTCTGGTGGGGATCGTCCCCGGTGGCAGAGGCAGGAGGCAAGGGCAAGACCTGGCCTTGATCGAGTCTTGATTTTGCGTCGATCTGTTGGCAAATTTGTTTCTCGGTCCTCGGTCACTAAGAAGAACCTTACTCCGAGGATCGAATTTATTCGCTCTGTTTTTCCAAGGCTCCCTAGGAACATCTTGGAGTTTGATCAGGGATATTGCTTCCGGAGTTGCTACCGGGAGCCTGATAATCCTGACCGGCCCTTCTTTATTAAGTGGATTGATCATCTCCTGGAAATGAGTCCTGACCTCAGGGCTCGTGGTGCTAATCCCGATAACATGCTTCTCATCGACGACTCCCCCTACAAGAACGTTTTGAACAATCCTTACAATGCGTTCCACCCTCACACCTGTACTTTGACCTCGGAGCAGAATGTGAGTGGCCAGCCTTACTTTCAGAGGATTCTGCAGCCTCTGTTATTCGTGTTAGAGATTGGGTTGCTCGTAGTTTATAAGAGCAACTAATGTTGAAGAATAGATTGCTCGTAGTTTATAAGAGCAATTAGTACTTGTTAGAGTATATATATATGGAAGCTGTTGAAGATTAGATTGCTCGTAGTTTATAAGAGCATCTAATAGTTATTAGAGTGTATTTATATGAGGTATAGAGGCTAGGTCTTAGTCCTCTAGAGTGTGTGAAGAGGGCTGGTCCTAAGAGCCTTAGAGAGTGGAGAGAGGCCTTAGCCTCTCGGTTATCCCATATTGATTGTAGCACCATGTGCCTACCTATGGATATATAAGCAACGGCTTGGAATGAGTATGCATCTCATTCAAGCATTCATTGCTCTACCTTGTGTGTAAGCTTTGATGTTTGTATTCTCTCTCACCCTCTATTGAGCTTCAATAGGTTATGGGCCCACTACTCTTGTAGTAAGGTTGAGTTTGAATACATTTGGAGGCTTGGAGAGGTCAAGGAGGTGTTGCACACACTTAGAGGGCTGATTTGCACTCCTTGGAGCATTGGAGGTGCATTTGGAGCCATTTGAAGGTGTTTGCAACTGTTTGGGGCTTTGGAGGTGCATTTGGAGCCATTTGGAGGTGTGTGCAACCACTTGGAGGTGTGTGCAACCACTTGGGGGTGTTTGCAACCATTTGGTGCTTTGGAGGTGTACTTGGAGCCATTTGGAGGTGTTTGGAGGTGATTTGAGGCATTTGGAGGCAATTGGAGCATTTTGGAGGTGTTTGGAGGCCTCTTGAAGGCATTGGAGGATTGTGAGCTTCCCTTGTCTTGGTTAGAGTGTTTCTAACACAAGAAGGTGCTGATTTGCATTGATGGCTACCAAATCCTTTTGTTGGGAGTGGTTATGAGCTTAGGAGTGTTTATTGTGATCTACTTGAGTGGACTTGCGATATTGAGGGCTGAATCTAGCACTTAGGGTGCATGTGTGCACACAAGGGGCTGATTTGAGCATTTGTGGTGCATGTGTGCACACAAGGGGCTGATTTGAGCATTTGTGGTGCATGTGTGCACACAAGGGGCTGATGTGTGCATTTGTGGTGCATGTGTGCACACAAGGGGCTGATTTGAGCATTTGTGGTGCAAGAGAGGTGTCTTGAGGCTCCTAAGTTGAGATTTGAGTGATTTGAGTTTCATGAAGCTTATTTGTCATTGATTGAGGGTTGATCTAGTGTAGGGAGTGCACAAGTGCTCATTTAGAGGCATTGAGGACTGATTTGAGTGCTTTGAGGTGCTTATACACCTTGTGGGTGTGGGGGAAGCCTAGATCTAGCATTTGGACGTCAAAGAGCTTGAGTGTGATCTGATTTGAGTGGGAGCAAGTGGATCTTGCTGGTTTGAGTGTTGGAGGGGCTTCTTGTGCATAGTTTTGTGCACAAGTGTGTTTGCACACTCGTAAGGGGCTGATTTGAGTGTTTAGGTTGTAGATTTGGGTTGTTGGTGTTGTAAGGGCAACGTTTGTGTCTAGCCATGGCTTCTTTTGAGGGAGAGAGTGTTAGGGTGCTTGAAAAGTTCAATGGCAACAACTTCCACCTTTGGAAGTTTAAGATGAACTTGACGCTCTCCGGGATGGACTTGTAGGAGATTGTTGAAGGCACGGAGGAGGTACCACCTTCTCATGCAAGTGACAAGGACAAGAAGGAGTACCAAAGGAGGGTGAGGAAGGCCATGTCAATGATTGGGCTCAGTTTGGTGGATGCCCAACTTGCTCACATCAAGAGTTGCAAAGGACCAGCGGAAGCATGGAGGGTGCTTTGCAACATCCATGAGACAAGAAGCTTGTCCAACATACTCTTCTTGAGGCGCAAGTTCTTCACAATCAAGATGGAGGAAGGGGCTGACTTGTTGGAGCACATCAACAACATCAAGGCACTTGCGGATCAACTTGCTTGCTTGGATGTGCCCATGAAAGAGGAGGATATTGTTATGACCTTGCTTGATAGTCTCCCATGTTCATTTGAGCACTTGATAACGACTTTAGAGACCTTGCAACTTGCTGACCTTAAGATGGAGTTTGTGGTGTCAAGGTTGATGCATGAATTGTCCAAGAGGAAGGAGAAGGGTGCTCAAAGTGGTGAGGAAGCGTTGGTGGCGGCTCAAAACAAAGGAAGGATGCAAAATGGGCCAAGGACGTGCTTCAATTGTGGCAAACCGGGCCACATTGCAAGGTATTGCTTCCAAGACAAGAAGGAGAAGGAGAGTGCCAATCTTGCAAGAAACAAAGACAATGAGGAGGAGTATGCCTTTGTAAGCGCCGTTGTTGCAAGCAAAGAGGAGATGTGGGAAGAGCATGCGTTTGCAAGTGGAGATGGAGATGACAACACCATGGCCAAGTGGATCATGGATTCGGGAGCCACCAAGCACATGTCACCTCATAGGGCAGCATTTCAAACATATGAGGTACTATCACCACCACGAAATGTGCACTTGGGAGATGGTAGTATTGTGCATGCGGTCGGAGTTGGCACCATTGTTGAGGAGGTGAAGGTGATGGGAGTAAAGCACAAAATCAACAAAAAGGAGGTTCTCCACATCCCAAAGTTAAAGAGAAATTTGTTATCCATAGCAAAGCTTGCTCTTAATGGCTTAAAGGTGGAGTTTGATGATAATGCATGCATTGTAAGGGCTGCAAATAGGAAGGTGATTGCTAGATTGCCAAGAGAAGGGAGTTTGTATCAAATGCCCTTCTCTATGTATGATATGGCCAATGTGGCACACCAAATGCCACAATCAGCGCCTTTGGAGCTACGCCATAGGCGCCTTGGGCATTTGAATGTGAAGAATTTGATGGTCCTTGAAAGGATGGTAAATGGCATGCAAATCAAGAATAGTACATCAAATTCAGCGGCTCGTGATGTGGTGATTGCGGAGGAGGCCACTTGTCGAGATGCGGATGTGGAGATGCATCCAAGTGGGAGTTTGGAGCCACTATGGTGATTGGGGTGGATGCAACTCCAATTTCAGCGTGCGTTGTACAAGAGGCTTAAGTTGGAGAAGAGCCTAAAGGAGTGCAAGAGCTGAAAGAGACAGAAGAGGAGGATGTGGAGGTTGAATTACATGAGGAAGATTGAAAAGGGGCACCGTGCACAAGGCCCATAGTATCCAATAAGGGAGAGGAGGTCACTTGAGTGCATGCAAGCAAGTGGGAGTTGACAAAACAAGACAAGTAGACATCTAGTATGGCCAATGGCACATGGGAATTGGCTTTGTTTCCAAATGCGCGCAAGATAGTTAGAGGATGGAGAGGAGAGCTTGACGTATTACCAAATGGAGGACATAGTGGGTGATATGTGGACGAAGGCGTTTACCAAGGTGAGGCACAAGGAGATGGGATTGCGAGGAGAAAACTACTCGCAAAGTGGGAGTGTTAGAGATTGGGTTGCTCGTAGTTTATAAGAGCAACTAATGTTGAAGAATAGATTGCTCGTAGTTTATAAGAGCAATTAGTACTTGTTAGAGTATATATATATGGAAGCTGTTGAAGATTAGATTGCTCGTAGTTTATAAGAGCATCTAATAGTTATTAGAGTGTATTTATATGAGGTATAGAGGCTAGGTCTTAGTCCTCTAGAGTGTGTGAAGAGGGCTGGTCCTAAGAGCCTTAGAGAGTGGAGAGAGGCCTTAGCCTCTCGGTTATCCCATATTGATTGTAGCACCATGTGCCTACCTATGGATATATAAGCAACGGCTTGGAATGAGTATGCATCTCATTCAAGCATTCATTGCTCTACCTTGTGTGTAAGCTTTGATGTTTGTATTCTCTCTCACCCTCTATTGAGCTTCAATAATTCGACCTCTATAATTCTCAGAAAAATGTTCACGAGTTTATCTTTGGGAGAGCACATGAGGTTAGGGAAGCGCCGTATGCTCCCGGGAAAATCATTTGAGCAAAGACGAGACGCTTGATTTTGGTAGGAGGGAGTGATCATGGATTGATTACTTCTCGACCTTGGCGTTCGAGTTGTTCAAGATGGTGGAGCAAGTTCAAGATGCTCCAGTTGTCGGCTGCCGGCCGATACACCTCTTGTTACCCTACATGGATTACCATATGAATACATGTCCTTAGCATGGGTGTATAGATTTTTGGTCATCCAATTCGATGATCTAGCGAGCTAGAATTTGTAGATCACTTAGATTTTCTTCTAGTTCTGTAAATTTTCTAGGGTTCCACTCGAGACTTTTTCTTAATCGTATATTTCGAGGATGTTTAATTTGTGAAGACTCTCTTAATCTTAACGTGGAGAGTTTTCTATCATATTCCCTTTCTTGGTATCGGTTCTTATGTATGGTGTTTTCTTTTGTTTTCCTTTTTGCTTTAGGATCCATCGCTTCTTCTTGTCATTGTCTCCTTGTCGCGTCTTTACTCATGGACTCTTTTGTTTTTTTTTCTTCTTATGTTAGTTGCGGCCGACACTTCTATGTTTATTTTGGTTTTGTCTTCTTGTCATTTTGCCGCCGATATACGCCCGCCTTATCATTCTATTCTTTGTCTATTGCGTTTCTAATCATCGTTCGACTTATTTCAGGCTTGTATTGTTCAAGGTGATCGCCGTTTGGATTATGACATTCTTTGGTACTTCTACCTCCAAGAAATGTATCATTCTATCCGTATCGGATTGCTATGCTACATCAGCCCTAATATTCCGACGGATCGTTGGAATGCTCACCGTAATGTAATCAAGCGGCCAGGTGTAACGGGTTATTTGCCATGTTGTTGGAGCGCTTCCATGTTGGTCTACGGTGTACGATGCCGATGCGTGACTTGAAGCCTCTTCTATCTTACATTCTACCTTCCGGCGTCATCGACAGGCTATCCTTTGTTTATGGTAGAGAATTTTGTGATCGTCCTATGAATTTTCCGTGGTGTTACAAGCTCTTGAAGACTCTCTATTGCAAGCGTCGCTCCCGTGAGGTGTGCAGGCCCAACCAGCTTCTCCTCGTTGATGTTTCTCCTTTGGCATTAAGGTTGGCGCCGGATCTTTTGCTACATGCCTTATCCTTTTCGAGGTGATTTTGACGTCTTCAAGTACTACTATTCCCAATGTAGCTACGAGATATTCTTCCGTTCATCTACCCCTTATACCGGTTCGAATCATTAGTCAATATATGAGTCTTTCTAATAGACCCGGTCAACTTCATTATGAAGTTGCTCATTCCCTCAAGACGGTGTTCCTCTCGGATCGCAGTGTTCCTAGGTTTTACTTAGTCTGCATGCCTATCGGCTGCGAGCCGACACTTGAGCGATCGGCCGGTGCAAAGACAACTGCGATGAGCGGTCAAGACTCGCACTCGTCGACTTATCATTTGTCGGTCTTCAAATCGAGATTTGCCCGGGATTAATATCCTGGATTGTTGAATATGGAGCGCCAGAAAGGAGGAAGTCGATGATGGAGTCGCGTTGCTACTTATCGGCTGCGAGCCGACACCGCTGCAGTTCACCTATGTTAAACTTACATGCCTTCGATACCTAGTGTTGCTGTATATTGTATAGGGTGTTGTAATATTTATTGATACGAAGTTAGTGCACTCGGCTGCGCGCCGATACCACATGCTAGTGGGACGAGCTTCGTTTGGAATATTCGCTTATTCTTTTAATGAAACGGATTTGTTTCCTAACTCTAAGAGTGTATTCATCTATATTTTCTCCGACTTGCTAATAATGTCAATCATTCTCATTCTCTACCTTGCCTTGTTTTGCTCCTTCGAGGTGTGTCGGATGGAAGCCGATTGATTTCTGGACTGTCAAATTGTCCAGAATTAGTTAAATACCCGTTGTATGCTTTAACAACAAGAAGCTTTTTTTGTTTCTTGACCTTGAAGATCATGATCTCACAAATGGTGAGGAATGTGAACTTTGTGGATTTGTCCAAGTCCAAAGTTGACATTGTTGTCATCTATATAGATGAAAACATTCATGGGCTTTCTTGAGTCTCAGCAAAGTATTAGGTCAAAGAGACTTGCACCTTGCAAAATACTGAATCAATGACATGCAAATGGAAAAACATACATAGATATAGTGGATATTATTATAGAGAAATGAGTTTTATTTTGTGATGCACTTATCCTACTATTTTTGTTCATGAATATATCAATAAAATTTTAGTGTATGGTGCTTTCGAGACATGTCCTAAGTTATTTTTAACCTAAGACACAAATTGTTTGGAAGTGTCATAAATGAATATAAAGGTATGATATGGAGAAGTTAGGCGTAGAACGCTCTAATAGACTTCTTAAAATGGATATTAATTAAATTCAAAGTCATGAGGCCTCATAGATTGTGACAGGGTTGTCTTATTAGACACAGACGGACGTCAGACAGACACGACATGTCAGACAGACATTGAGCCTCAGAATGTCTAATAGAATCTACAGAATCTTTTTTTTACCCTGGATTTACCCTGTCCACGTTGCATCCTACGTGGCTGCCACGTGGCCTATACAGCTCAGCAATACGGTTCGCGACCGCGCCACGTAGGACTGGACCGGCGGTCGCCTTGGCCGGACCGGCGGTCGCCTTAGCGACCGACGATCGCCCAGGGTCGACCGACGATCGCCCATAAGCGACCGACGCTCGCCCCTAGGCGACCGCCGATACAGCGGATGGGCGAATGTCGGTCGCTAGGGCGACCGTCGATCCAGGTGATGGGCGAACGTAGCTCATAGGGCGACCGGCGGTCTACCCTCTAGAAACGAAGGACATGAACTTTGAAGAGCCATAACTTTTTCATTCGGACTCTGTTTTTGACGAAATCACTTGGGTTGGGTCCCAAATTAAGTCTAGTTTAGGTGGTAAAAATTGCACACTCATACAATTAATTATGAAAAAATGGCATGCATTTTAGTGAAGGGAGTATTTGTTTTTTGGGTTTTTAAACATTTGGCATGTTTTACCATTGCAAGCCTATTATGTGACATCAAAAAGGTTTTTGCATGATGTGTTTTAGACAAGTGTGATCTTTAGATGCATCCCACAATCTTTGTATTTGGAAGTATTTTGATCCAGATAATTTTAGTATTGGCTTTGCAATGATATTTCTACGATGAAAAAAGTGAAAAAGTGGATGATTTTTGAAGAGATAGATCTCCTTCAACCATCGTTAGATTTTGAATTTTTATTTTAAAATGGATTCCAATTACAGAACGTTCATGGGCGACCGCGGGTCCCGCATGGGCGACCGCCGGTCCCGCATGGCGATCGCCGGTCCGCTGCAACTGCAGTTTGGGGCGACCGGCAGTCTGGAGGGGCGAGTGCAAAAGAGCTCCCGCTCTTGCTCTTGGATCCTCTTTTACGCAATCCCTCAATCTCTCATATTCAAATTTCAAATTCACCGCTTCAAGCATCTTCTCCGTTCCCCCTCTATTCCCTTAAATCTCCCTTCATTTTTCATTCTCCATCTTCTTCAAATTTCATATTCTCCTCTTCTTCACATTTTCCATAATGAAATGAAAATGATTGTCATGGTCATGGCTTTTGGCCAAGACTTGGGAGCATGATAAATGAAAAATGAATTTTTGAGTGCCTTGGACACTCTTCTGGTGCAAGATGGATTTAGACATGTACAAGTTTAATCTCAATTTTAAAATAAAATTCTCATCATTCTCTCTTTTACCCTCCTCTTTTTCTTCATTTTCTTTTTAAATAATTGTACTCTAGCCAATCAATGATTTTTGAGCCTCATGGTCTCTTTGATAGTAGTTGAGTTGAGGCATTTACTTCCACTCAACTACAATCAAGGAGACCATAAATTCATTATCCATTATGGATAAATTAGCATACTTTAGGGACTTTGAAGTTAGTGATCATTCTCCTTTCATCAAGGTATTGTAAAGCCAAATGGTCAATCTTGAGGGTCCACAATGTAAAGTGAGCCTAAGACAAGTAGAGTAAAGGTACGCTTATTTTAAGTTCCTATAATGTCTTAGTAGTAAATACAAGTGTTGAAAATATCTTGACTGTCATGATATTTAAGTTTGATTTATTCATCATAATATGGGCAAGTGATATCAAATACTTGCACGTCATTCACAAATAATGGGTTAAATATTACTATGAGTAATTGGTTCATTAGAATGTTTGTAAATGGTTATTGTTGTCAACTTATAATACTTACCTTCATATGGTGGTCACTCAATTTTTTGCCAAATCTATAATATGTTATATATCACCCTTTAATTTGACAAGCAACTTTTTCCCTCACTTGTTACTAGGATATATGCACGAACGCCTTTCTCTTAATTGTATTAGAAGGCGTTAATACTTAACCCACCAAAATTTTCAAATGCCTCCCGCCAATGCCTCCCCCGACGATCGCCCATGAGCGACCGACAATCGCCCATGAGCCACCGATGTTCGCCCCTAGGCGACCGCCGATACAGCGGATGGGCGAACGTCGGTCGCTAGGGCGACCGCCGATCCAGGTGATGGGCGAACGTAGCTCATAGGGCGACCACTAAAAAACCTATTGCATCAAATAAATATCCACTTATAGATTTGTTTGCTTCTATCTCAAGTACACTTTTCTACCAAAAATATAATCAAGGAGAATCGTTGCTCAAACAAAAGCCTTGTTATGGTGAAATTGCTCCAAAATATACAATGAAAGAATAAAAAGGTCTAAATGTTTGGTTACACTAAAGTAAATGCCATGTTTCCGTCCCAATTTTAACGGAGCAATGAATTTTGCCACGAAAACTAGATTCTACTCGAAGATCAACCCTACAAATAAAGTTTCAAATTCCAATGGTTAAACTCATACCATCTTGAATGGATTTGCAATTTACATCATAGAAACTAAACTTGCTTAGAAATTCAACATAGTTACATGTTAGACGAAGAAGCTACTACTCGCTCAAATTCGAGTGCAAAGGGTTGAGTTTTGGACATTTTCTCCTTTGTGAAATGTTTGGCAAGTTTTAATCATTGCAAGACTATTATTTGAACCAAAAATGATTTAGGGCCGGTTTACACTACGGTGGAGAAGTCCACCGGTCAAGAGAAAAAGGGCGTTTCTCCATTGTGATTGGTCGAAAATGCCATTCTTGACTGGTGGGTGTTTAGACTTGGCGAAAAAACCAAAGGTGGTGAACTTTTGTCATGGATGAAAAAATGACATGGCCGCTTAGGTGACAATGACAGTGACAATTCCTGGAATTTCACGTACGGTCGAGGCATGTTGAAAGAAATTTGAGATAGGTTTCAACATTACAAGGAGGACAGACTTGCTAACTTGATTACATAAAATGACCACCATGGATGTAAGTTTTATGATTCGTTTTATCATTGGTGGTATCAAGTCGGTTTTGTTATGAAACATATGAGTAGACAACACTAGTGTAGGAAGACAAGAAAATCTAACAAATGCTAATGAAGATGAAATTAATCCGGTCACTACCATTAAAATCTGCATTATCAAGTGCCTCAAGAAAGAAAAAATTTCAAAACCAAGCTCTGCATTACTATATTTGATTGACATTGAGCATAATACGACCATGGCATGTTTCTATACTATTCAAAGTAAAAATGAACCATAAAATTATTAGTCTACGGCACAAGTCAATAATAGAATTAATTGAAGTTTACTCAATTTGCCATACATATGCATATTGATTTTTATGAAATGAAAAATTTGTTGATGTATTTTCATACAATGTGAATGTAGAGAATTATGATTATCTATCACAAAAAATCTTCACCATTAGGTGAGCTTCTCTTCACCGGTGGACTTCTCCGGTGGACATCACCGCTAAACTTCTCCTCTAGGTGTTTAGACTACAACCGGTCAAGACTCCTTGAGAAATTGTTTATTGCATTTAATTCTTCTCCGGCACATCCACCATTTGCCTCATATAACCATGACTTGGCCAAGCATTCTTGACCGACCGGAGGCCTTCTCCACCGTAGTGTAAACCGGCCCTTAGATGGAGCTTTTCTTAGTACAAGGGTATTATTGAGATGAAGGTGGGCAACTCTGAATGGAGAATTTTTGATTACAGTGGCTTTGTTGGTAGAATTTCTACCCTATAGTGAAAATGATGAAATTTTTAGGCCAATCCCAATCTATGAGGCCTCATGCATGACTCAAACGTTGGTTCACATGATGTACAACAAGTTTGTAACAAGTTTGTATGATCATGATCTCAAGAGATTCTCTCCATTCCTATCTATGACACATTTTTCAAAATGTGTTTTTTGGAAAAAAAGAAAAAAGAAAAAACCAATGACATTTAGAGGTTAAGCTTGTCATCCAGATTTAGTCATTGGGCACGTTCATGAAAACTTCATGGGATATCTCAATATGAGCTATATATTTTCACAACACAAGAAATCTTCACTACGTAGAGAATATTAACCCTTAAATGTCTGAGTGGCCCCGAGGGGGCCGTTTCCAACAGAATCTCCTCTCTAGCTCTCAATTTACTCATTTTTTCACTCAAATTTTGATGTCAAACTGGTCACCTTCTTCTGATGCATTCAAAAAGTGAAATTTTAGAATTCAAATCACAATTTGTATGAGTGTTTTTGTGCTTTGAAAGAATTGTGGTAGGTAGGTTGGGGTTGTACAATACTTGTAGGAGGTTGCAAGCTCATCATTGATTGGATCATTCATGATGCCCAAGTTCAAAAAGTGCACTATTCATGATGCTCAAGTGCAAAAGATGCTGTGATCCAATACTGGGCTGCCCAAATCCGTATAGCTAGGCGTTTAAGGGTTAACAGCATAGGATTTTTTTTTGGTAGGTGAACCCGTCATTTATTCTCTGAAGCTGGCCCTTGGGTCCACAAACAAGAATTACTTTAAATAAGCGGTAATTGTTCTCTGAAAATAGGGTTCCTGTCCACCCTGGTCCATATTTGCCCCAAAACAATTCCATATGCTCCGAAAGAAAATAAAATTCCTAATGGTCTCCAATTCCGAAAATGCTTAAAATTCCTGATACTCATCAAATTTTGGAAAGTTCTAGAATCCATTTGTTTCCACATTGAAAAGGTGATACCATTCCCCTAAGGGCACTTAGCTTTTTACCGTCTCCTTTGACTTAGAGTCATAGTAGAGCGGTCTAAAAGGAGCAGGTCCCATAATGGAGCTCTACTATTCTTTACCTACATGTACATAATAGCTTCTTCGTACAAGAGTACTATTTACTCGGTAGACATTGTAGAGTATCATATTAGGCCACCATTTTAGGAGCACCTATATTTTCAACTTCAAAAATTCATAACTCATTGTGAAAGAGTCTAAAAATGATGATTCCACTTGCTCTTTCTTTCTACTAATTTCCCCCACACACGAATATTGCATGCACTTGAAACATCCTTGTGCTGAAATGAATTCATTATTGAGCACCTTACTATAAATGGACAACTATGTCACCATGAAGGCAAGAACATTAGGCCAAAGAATATTCCATGTACTCCGATGATTCTTCATATACAAATCTCCACTTTTGTATTTGAAATTTTGTTCTTAGTTAACCCTAAACACCCATGTGTCACTCTTTGGATGACGTGTCAGTTGTGCCATTGTTTTGCACTTATTCATCATTTTTCGTCCATTGGCGAAAATATAGTTCAAGGTAGTTCTTCATATTCACTCCCAAAAGTACAACCTACATCAAATTCCATTGCTAACGTTGACATTAAAATTCGTGATATAAGTTTGAGACAATGTTTTGAATGTGATGTGATAGACATATTAACAATTTGAGTGAACTGAGGATCTTCCAACATTCAATTTTCATACTTCATATGGAGTGACGTGCAAATTAACCTCTAATGTCTAAATCAACCAGATTGTGGTCAATTTGCTTAAAAAAGGAAGGTATCTATGTTGTTTTTGCAAAACTCAAACTATGACTAAATCCAACAAAAGATCTCTACAATGGAATTTGATAAAAATCAATGAGTAGTCTAATTAGACTCTTATAAAAATGATCCTAGGGATAGATATTTCAAAATCGAGTTCAAAAAATAGATTTTTTCACGGATTTCGTATTTGATCGTCTTAGAGGCCACTATCACTTTTACAATTTGAGGGGGTTTGCAACGATTTCTTCTCAAACGTTGCTCGAGTTAAGCAATGTTTTGAAACTTGCTTGAGGAGCGTTCTCAAGAAAATTAGTGATGTTATGAGATCTCCAAGCAATTTTATTAATAATTTAGTTGAAAACGTTGTTTATTCTCATGAGAACGTTACTCAAGCAAGTTCCAAAACGTTGTCAGACTTGATCACTGGCGTAAGCAATGTTTACACGAAAGCAACGTTTGTAACGTTGCAAATCCCCTTGTTATGATAGTGTGTAGAGATTTTCCTTTAGAGATTAACATAGAAATCCGTCAAGCAATCTACATAGCACCACGGTAAGTCCAATTTCATAATCTGCGAACCTTCTCATAATTGCTTTCACACTTTCAAGTGGATGCTGTCAAGGTACGAACGATCTTGAAACAAGTGGACATTGTTCACACCATATTGCAGAATCTTACACGAAATGGATATTGCTTTCATCCAGATGCGGCGAATCATGGAATACCGTATATGGCAAGGAAAGCGTACGGAGCATATGATTGCAAAGAAGGAAAAATCGACCACATCGCTTGTCGACCAAGCACTTTCAATGGAGAAAGTGCGACCCGGGCCCAAATACGGCAAATAGCATTCATTGAGAAACAAGGAGACAATGAGAAGCCACTGGCGGAGCATAGAAACGCACAGTGCCTGGGATGCGTTTCACACTGTTAATTGATCACTGTTTGTACCTCGCGGGACAGGGACTACAGGTGCCGCACTAGATTCACTCGTTAGGACAAAACCACGAGACCGCCAATTGTCAATTTTCCGAGATTCAAGTCACAAGCCTTCATTGACTTTGGATCAAGACAGGTGCTTGGAATCAATCGAACAGGAGTGTTTATGACGACAGGGCTGTACTCGTCCTGGAGTCTGGCATCTTCCTGTGGCCTGGACAGCTTGCCTTCCTCTACAGTGCATTTGCATGTGCGATAGCCAGAAACTTGGACCACTTGCTTGTCAATGCATGCCTCATAGATTCCGAGCAAATATCGGTAAACTTCGCCAATCATGCCACTCACTGAGAATCGGTAGCTTATGCTTGCAGAAATATTGCTACTCAACGTGCAAGTTCATTCATATTCTTGCTAACAAGACCCATCGACAGAGGTGTATGTGTGAGTGCCAAGATAATTATGTAGATTGCTCGACTGCCTAGAATATAGCATTCAAGATCATTCAGTGTTTGGACTCACTGGTGTAGAGTACGAGACTCGTAGATATGTTCGATTCGTCTACTGATATGATACCGGTAGCTAGCCTAGTTGTCTATCACTTACTGATTTGCAATAGCACATCGGCAGTCGATAGCAATGTCCTGTTCGTTCTTATTATTGCAAGATAGTCGCTCGCTCTAGACATTAAAGGGTTGTCTTCTCTTGGTTGTGTACAAGGGTGCAAAGAACGGCATCATTGTAGAGCCATGATATGTAGATAGTAAATATTGTAGGATGGGGTAGTCTGCAGAATGAGACCTGATTATTCTTCGTGAGAGTTTAGCCAGGCAAACAAAATCAAAATAAAAGGTGGTGGCCTTTCCTCGTTATGTGTTCCAGAAAAGTTGGATTATCACAATCAGAACAATAACCACAGCCTATTGGTCTTTCTCTGGCTGATTTGTCATAGCACATGGTCAGTCCATAGCAGCATACATCTAGTTCGTTCATATTATTGCCAGAAAGACCCGTATACAGTGGATTATTGTCTTGATTGTGTACACGGGTGCGAAGAGTGGCGTCAGTGAACTTGATCTAGAAGGGGTATTTGAAGTCAGTGTCTGAAGTGGAGTACCTGATGATTCGTAGTGACTGAGGGTTAATCGATAAAACAAGAAAAGTGATGTTCGATTATCGTGGCCAGAAGGCTTACCAAGAGTCTTACTAGTGATCTATCTCCGACTGATCTATGTCTGACTGATCTAGTAGTCTATCTCCGACTGATATACGTCCAACCGATTTGTGATAGCAGCATCAACTTTCAGGGGTTGGTGTAGGCATTATACCGACACACACAACCTTCTGTCAAAGTTTCTTATCCATACATTAGAAGGGAACTTTTCTAGCCATATCACAAGATCTCCGGAGCCTTAGTAGCTCCGATGTTGAGTCTATTGCAGGCTCGTCTATCTTCTATCTCAACATAGCATACTTAAGTCTGGATCGAAAGATGTACCGACATTCGTATGCATCTATATTGAGTGTATGTAATCAACTTACATGCATGAAGGTGTTAGGGGCGGTAGATTGCTGTGTCGCATCGACTGCATCCGAAGGTGATCCGCCTCTCTTCAGTAAGCTTGTTCATCAGTGTACCATGGGGTCGGCATATTCATCTTCTGGAGCGAGGCTGCAGCTAGATGGGGATGACAGTTGCGAACATCAACATCAGAGTTATGTGCTTGAGCCAGGCCTGCTTAGATCGATGCAACATCGATCCAGATTGGAGACAAGACAAGCCAGGTACCGACTGCTTGCCCATAACTTTGAGATCGTTTCGTCAACTTTGTGTCCTTTTTTCTTCTACTTTGTGTCCCTTACGAGGTGGCAGGCAGACAGCCACCGGGAATGAAATCAATGAATGATTGGGCACAAAGATTTTGGAGATGGTTTTAGGGGCACCAATCCCCACAGCATCTTCATCTCCGCAATATTCGTCTGTCTAGTTATTCCTCTCTTTAATACTTTAAGACGCCTTAAGTAACCAATCATTAAAACAATTAGTGTATAATTATATATATATTTATTTTTTATTTTTTATTTATTTTTAAATTTTTTCTTTTCTTTTCTATAGAATGTTCAATGTATTAAAGTCTAGTATTTGTTCACTACTAGTATCATGAACATTAATTTAACTCACCAATGTAGTCAAAAACAATGACAATAATAACCTAGTTATAGGATAGCCAATAGGGCGATAGCTACCCTCACCACTAAGGACCGGTCAGTGGAGGGTTGACCTCCTTGCCCATCCCATTCGTGCCCGACCAAAAAAATTTGTGTTGAGGTTGGCCCCTATCTATAATTGGTGAATTCACTTACAAATATAAGAATAATTATAAATAATAATAAACAATAATAAAGAATAATAAATAAACAAACAAATAATAATATTTTTATTTTTTCTTTCCTTCATATGGGTACTTTTCAGATCTAGATTCATTAAGAGAGACATATACGAGGATCTCTAACAACTCAAAAAACAAGAATCTCTAACGTCTGGCCGGCCAGGAAGGGGCAACAGCCGCTTTAAGTCCGCGCTCCCTGGAGGGTGGGCTACTGTTCTCGTTATTATTCAACGTAGGCGGCTGTGATTTAGAAATCTCACACAAGCTGATACTCATTGGAGCTCAGTTCGATCACGGCTTCTATATATAACCCGGGGGGCATTACTGGAGTCTGTTCGATGATAAGCTCTCCTGCATGCCGGGGAAATCTCACTAGAAGAAATGTTTGGTAAGCTACGTCGACCAGTAACTTATTTTCATTTGGACTTCGTCGGCACGTAGCATGTGCATCTAAATACAGTATGAGAGAAGGAAACCCGAAGCTAATCAAATACGTTTTAGGTCTACGAACCTAAGTGTTCTTTGTGCCTTATTGATCGACAATGTAAATGTGGAGACTGGTTCGAACGGTTGGGTTTTTAGTTACAATTAAATTCTTCCAACAATTGCAATCTTTTCATTGAAAACATGGAAGTTGTTCTCGTTTTCTTAACTATCTCATGCTCAGGTGGATAAATGGATGTTGTCTCCGCTGAAAAAGAATTCTGTTTAAGTTCTTTCGGTCTCAGTTGATTAGTAGATTAGTACATTGATAATCTCGAAGAAGAACAAGAATAAATGTAGAAAAGGTAATGTACAGGACCACATTTCATTCGTCTGCATGTAAACATTCTATTCCATTCTGAAAAGACCAAATTTTGTTCCCTAGTTCATTTATGATAACCATAATTCCGTAGTGTGAAGCACGCCCACAGAGCCTGAGTGGTCGAGAACAGGTCAGGTACAGTCAACTGTCTGTACGCCTGCGGCCAAAATGTTTTTACCAAAGTGAACCCTGTCTGGTGCGGTTCCTAGAGCCGAACTTCTACTACATGGTTTATGCAGTATTGTTCATTTGAATGATATATAATTACAAGTTTCGAAAAAAGAGAAGGTGATCTCTATGTGTTTCATTCTCCAGGTTGCATTTGATTATATATTGTTTGCTCCATCATTGAACACTGTAAGATAAATAAGTGGTCACCGATGTTGTTGGATATATGTTACATTGACCAGTGAGTAAACTTAGAAGTTACTTCTACAGACAGTTTTCAAGAGCGAGCTGACGACTGTGTTATATAGGCGACCTTCAATTGAGGTTTTGCGTTTTCCGGCGTTGCGAACTTGCGATTGCTTCGATTTCGATCCCTCTCTTCCTGCTATCCCGCGGCCGCTTCAGGGTTGACGGCACGACGGCTCCCATCTTCAAAATCCTCGCAATTTCGACTACCTCGCGAGCGCCTCAAGAGGGACATCACGACGGTCTTCGACCTCGAGGTTCATCTCGATTTCTATTTCGCAGGTTCTTGAAAGTCTTGCTATGAAACTTATTGAAAAAACTGCGCCCTATCATGTATGCCTAATGCTGCTGCAGGTTTCGAAAGGGGTAGGGTTTGGTAAGGGCGAACGGAGATGAACTATCGCTCTCGGGGATCTGTCACTTTACGAGGTCGTTGTCAATTGATTGCTTATTTCCGACAACGACCAAATGGCTTGGAGAACGACCGGCTACCTACCCTCCATCGGGAAGGATCCGATCGAAGAATAAACCTGTACAGACATCAGTGTTAGAGTTTTAGGTTGGAGCGATTGGCTCTCGAGAGTGATCATCCCGCCAAGTCTCTCACCGTGTTGCCTTTAGAGACTGGGTTCTTTGCATCAAAACCTTGGCGGTACCTGTTCATCGCCGAAAGGGAAAGGTACCGCGTACCGCTAACTTGGCTGTAGGTCTTAGTAGCTCTAGGGTTCGAGGAAAGTGAACGGAAAACCACGATCTAACCGCAGAATCGGCGATTACGCCGACTCGCAGCCGACTAGCCGGCGCCGAAATCTAATCATGCATGTAGTTAATATGCTTGACAGTCCTCAATATAAGTGATTCGAGTTAGTGCCGTTAACTTTGCAAGGCACTCATCTCGTCAATTACCGCCTAGGCTTGGGAGGAAGGGTCCTTGCATCAAACCCTTTCCCGACACGATTCACCGACGAATTATGAGTTGAGAATGTGAAAGAGTTACGGTAAACTTCAAACTGGATTCACCATGCACTCCTCATGATTTAACAATGCGTAGTAAGTAGATACCATACTTTTGAACTTATGATAGCTCCTGCTAGGGAACGGTTGCATCAGTCCTAATAAGTTACGAGTTGCCATCTTGGCATGATGAAAGTGTTCTGATCAGTATATCTTCTTGAATGTTCGAGGAATTGACGTCGATCCAGATAGTTTAAATATCTCTGAGGATGGACCCTAGGCTTTGACAACATCGATCCATATCATCGTGCCTGTTAATGGCTCTCTACATTTGCATAAATCCGGTGTAAGCTTGATTTTGCGATTCCGAATTGGGAGCAAATTAAGGCCTCAGCGAAGGTTCGCACATCGGACGAGTAGACAGCGATTCGTCTGCATCAACAGCTGCTTTAATCTGCTTCAAGAACATAGTGAATCGGAAGCAGAATAGTGATTGCAGCTTCTGACTGATTTTCAACTAATGATGAACCGGATGACGTTTTGAATTACATAGAATTGTGTAACTTTCTGGTTGATCATGCTAGATGACTGCTTGTGCATACGGAACGTCGTGTGGATCAAGCATTGCGCTACTGTACAAGCGCAGCAAATTTGTCTTGTGCAACCAACAACCGCTTGTAAATATAGAACATGGAACGGAATGTTGCAGGTCCCACCCCCAACGGATTTCGACGTCTATTGTGTTCAAGTCTTGACTTTCATGTCATGTGTGTTTGTATCTACAGGCGTTCCAGGCTTCGAAGAGCTCATAGTCGATAATTATGGCTCATCACACATTTCTCCTGGATGCTGTGGCATTCGGAAGGTGCATGAGACAAGTCATACAGCCAGACTACATCAATATGTTGCCGGTGGAGGATCAATACTTCCCGCAAATCTTTCAGCCACTTCGAGGTATTGACTCTTGCCGTAACTCCTAGACAGTCCACTGTTTGTTATATTAGTTTAGTTTGTCGTTAGTGAGTTTACGTATTAAGCAATCCATATCCACACGATTCATGAGGCTGGTGTCATATATACGATTTTACGCGTCACAGCTTTTCTAACAGGCTCGTGCATCTGGATACAGAAACCCATGCCGGATAACATGACTACAATATAAAAAACATGATAGCGTTTGTGTTGTACGTGGCTCGATGAGCTGAATGATCTCCATAGGCTGACACTTTTGTGCGCATTCAGAGGAGGCAGATCGCGATGAAGCTGATAAAATCCTTCAGCTTCTAAACTTTCGCGATGAAGCCGATGAAATCCTTCAGCTTCTAAAGTCTATCCTGATGGAAGATGGCCCTCATGGACTGGCTAAATTTCTTCGAGACTTCTTGTACTATCGCATGTGCCAAGACAACTCCGAAGAGTCTGACGTGCCCGAGGATTATTCTGATGATGACGAGTCTGACGTTCCCCAGGATTATTCTGTTGATGAAGAATCAATGGATGATGAGCAGATAAGGACGAGTGAGGTACCGATGGAGCAGCTTACTTTCCCACATCAAGAGCATGCTGCTAATGATGATGATGTATACACTGTTATGTAGACTATCTGTGGTTTCGTGCGCTAGAGCTTTCCGACGAAGCATTATAGCTTGCCCTCTTGGAGCTAATCCGCAGCTGTTGATCGGAGCCTAGCGTGCTCTCAGGCGTCATAATATTTCTGGTGCTCTTTTAGGTACATATATTGCTGTCCCACATACTGAGCCTCTCCATGGTAGTTGGCGGCCGTTGATCGATCGATCACACGACGTATTCGGGTGTACTTGGATGCTCATTTTTTGAACGAACCATTCTGTAATGATCTGTCTATAATACAAAGATTTGCAAATTCAGTGGCGATCGACAATACTCTTGCTCTTCTCCGGTTCTAATCTCAGTATCTGATCTACACTCCGCAGTTCAGGGACGATCCGCTCAACAGAAAGGAACAGATGTTGTTCTGGTGTTCCTGACAGGGAGTTGCATTCAATTTGATTGATTTACCCATTGGATTCTTTGTGTTTGTCTGACCAATGTTCTGCATCCGTGACAAAGCAGAAAGAAGTTTTTTCCCTTTTTCTTTTTATTTTTCTTTTCAAGAATGTAGACATTCAAATTACTAAATCTTAATCTTGTCCAACTGGCGTTATCATTGCCACTTTGCATGGAATTATGTGGAATGCAAGCAATTGTGCGTTTCCAGTGTCAAACTATTCACCTACTCTATGTTCTTGTACATGTCACATCATTTCAGAATATATTCCCTTGAGTACTTGCATCTTTTACTTCAGAATCCATCACCTTTCTCTTCATCTTTTCAACTAAGTCATAAAGTCATTTCCCCATTTTCAACTGCTGATAATGTTTGGTGGCATTAGGTGACAAGTTAACAACAATGTTGAGGATCTTAGAATTAGATCAGACAGAAATGGTATTATGGATTGCAACTGATTCCCGCACAAGTTTATACTATCTTAATATGAATACAAAATGGTTCACTTAAAAAGTGAATATCCGAGAACAGTCCGGCGAGTGATCACCGATCAGCAACTCCCACTCAGTCGAGCGAACCTCGAGCCAGAGGAAAAAAATACCATAGAGTTGCTAGGTATGTGGGACCGAAGACAGCGGACATATCTAAACCAGCACTAGCAAAACTTTAATGCCTGAGCATGCAACATCTCCGGATACGCTTCAACTGATCGAAGAGGTCAAGTAAGAAGACATCGCCGAAGCCATGTAGCTGCATAATATATAAAACTAATATTTTCGTTGTGAAGCATGATCATGATGTGGGATTATTAGGATCCACATCGGCAGTAGTCTCCGTAAAAGTCTCGTCTTCGTCCCCGGCGCTCTTCATTATCCGATTCCGAATCATCCCGGAGGACTTCTTCCAATCTTTCGGAGTTGGGTGTAAGGCGATAATTATTACTCGTATTCCCGAAACGTAGCTAGTGCACGGTCGGCATCTTCATTCATTACACAGTTCAGAACCTGTAAGTTGTCCGCTTCATCTTCTCCGATCTCTTGCTCTCCTGCATGAAGTAAGTTGAAACCCTCCGCTTCATCTTCTCCGATCTCTTGCTCTCCTGCATGAAGTAAGTTGAAACCCGATAATGATGGTTTAGTTCTGCTTCATGTACAGCTCAAACGCTGCAATGAAGTCATTTAAGGGATGATGAACATTATTTTTAAGGCTGTTCGAGAAGATGTGTATCTCCATACCAGCCTGCTTGACAAGTGCAAGTTAGCAAGTGCGTCTGACACCAGTCTCATGATTCCATCGCGAAGATATTGAATACTCCAGGCATGTTGAGCAAACTAGCTAGCCACAGATCTCACAAACACAACAAGCAGCGGATTGCAGCAAGTGCTGTATATCCACCGATCTCAAAATACCTTGTCGGGGCTGAAAAATGTGTGGAATGTGATGATAGTCCGCCGCCAACGGATAGATGTGGTTTGGCTGTATAAGGCCTCTCGTGCAAGCTTCAAACGCTTGATCGTTCACGCTAGTATGAGCCATTTGCACAACTGCTTAGTTCTAGACAGTATTCGTTGCTTCTCCGAAGCCTGGAGTGCCTGTCAATACAAGGGTAATCATCAGGGGTAAGTAACCCGTTCAACACTTCTTTCGCGGCTTGCATTTATTCACCGGAGTTTGTAGTGATTGGTTGGATGTGGTCAGCATACTTACTCAGCTTGTTCTCTGGCCCGATGCCTCTGTTCGCACAACGTTCCGCATGGCTTGGAACCGGATGATCAATTGATCTTGCTTGGAAAGGAAAAGCATTTCATAAAAGAAGTGACCTTTCGTAAAACTAAAGCTTCAGTTCACATAGGTCTTTCACATAACTATTTTCTTCGAGCGGGAGGCAGTGGATTCCGATGCACGCGGAATAGATGTGTCCACTCACCCAGTGACACAGTATTGTTGGCAGAGGCCATCTTTGAGTGATCGACTTTCGAGCTAACAGCAATAAATTACGATTTTGAACATTGAGAGCGGTAGCACTCCGTTCGCCGTCTCAAACCCAGAACTTTCAAACCTACAGCAGACATACTTGTAATATTGTGCGGCGCAGATGCCTCACTGAGTGTCATGCCGAGCTATCTCGTACCTGAGAAATCAAAATCGTGAAGAGGTGCCCACAGGCTTGAGGCACGCAGAGGCTTGATGTACGGACAGGCTAGCCGAAACCGTGAATGCCTGATGGTGGAAACTGCTACTGGTCACCACTGAGGCTCCGGCTGGCTATCAACACGTCAATGTCCACCAGGTCGTGGTGCTCGGAGCAAATGTAACAGATATGATCACCCCACACGAACTTATTTATATGGTCGTCATTTTTATATGCTGCCTTTTCAAGACTTAACAGTCTGCATTCTGCTCTAACGTTGGACGCTCTTCTCGAGAACTGTACAGGGCCCACGGACAGTGGAAAGGTGTTCTCCGTGGACGGGGAGACTACACCAAATCAAGTGCACCTCAACCGCGTCATTCCATCGTCATCGTCGTTCTTTACCTCTATGGGCAGAAGGACGCCATTGCAGCAGAGTGAGTAACCTCCACAACGACAAAAGCTCGATGGACAGCAAGTGTTCACTCTCATATAGAGAATGCAGAGTCAACCTTGAGCACTGAAAGGTGAGCCATGACAATCATAGCTTATAAATTGTCGGAATGTAGCCTAATAGAGGGTCTTCAATTTAGCTGATATGGCACTACTTTCATGGAATCTACATTTCCTGTTGTCTTGGAAAACAGCAAGCAACGCTAGTTTCCGGTAAGCTTGTGAAAACTCCGTAGTGAGGTGCTGACATTTCATCCACGAGCTTCATCTACCATGATGTTCTTCTTCTCATGGAAACGCGTTGCTCACTTGCTCTCTACCTGCTCGTGCCGACTATCACCTCTGCGCTACGTGCCTCCACGCTACCCACGCTACCTGCATGTGGAAATGGCCATTTAGTGTGGTTGTAAAAATAAAATCTAGGTATATATAAGCTTTACATTCATTGATGGCACCTTCTCTACTACCACATATTTTGCTATGTGTGACTTGACCTTTAGAACATTACCGTAATGAAATTTGCATGGATTTATTGTATTTTTATGTGAAGTATGTTCTTAGGAGGAAACTTTACTACAGTTTTATATAAATATTTCCAAATTTAGGTAAAGCTTTAACGGAAACAAATGTGGGTGAAAATTGTCGGGCCTTAGTAAACTTTTGGCGTATTCCCACCCAAGGTTCCTACCCAAGGTAACCTCGCCTGCACAAGCCAAGTAAGGCGAGTTACTTTAGGGAGGTTTGAAAAATCACGGCCGCATTGGACTCTAAGGGCAGTTAAGTAACTAGCCTTACCGGCCGCTAACTAGTCCTGTGGCAAACCCACTTTTGGCTACATATTACTTCTTTGAATATGAGGAGGTAAATTACTTCAATCTTTAAATTACTAACTAGCTGCAGTTTATTGGCCTCACGTGGGCACAAACTCAAAGACTCCATCAAATAACTTTTAATTGATGATAAGTTAATAAAATAAGCTAATGTTGTAGTGTGAGCGGGGCCTTAGTACATACCATACAAATAATGTACTTAAAGGTTATTTTCTAAAAATTGATGATTTCTTATATGTATGCAATTTACATACAATGTTGATTTTTTTATTTTTATTTTTATTTATTTATTTTTTTTGGGTTCAAATACAAAGAGAGCAAAATTAAATGTCTTCAACAATCTAGGGGTAGTAACTAGTAACGTGAACCAACCAAGTTTGAGTAATATCAACAATAGCTTGAAATCTCTACTTTTCAAATTTTTTGGTAGAGACAAGATGGGTTGGGGACTTGGGGGTCACAATACTTCACTTAAGAAGAAGAATAGTAGACCTCTATTTCAAGGGCTGAAGAAATAGAATGTCAGTTTAAGTGTTTAACAGACCTTTAATGATATGCCAACAAGACACTTGAGAAATATTTTGAGATTGAGATTATACTTTCTTTTCACACTATTTATATTTCCAATAAAATAGAATTTCACATGCTTTTTTGATTGTTAAATATTGGCCTTCATTTTGAATTTAAGTATGCATTTATTTAAAAACTGAGTTATTTCTTTGGATTTTGTAGATCCTTTTATGGTAATTTAAACTTACGTAGACATATTTCTACTTTTACCTAGAAATCACAAGGGAGATAGGAGGCTTTCCCACATCCCGCAAATGGAAATCCATAAGGACTTTCCCTCCTTAAACATGGAAAATGACTTTGCCACAAGGTAAATTGCATTTTCTCATTTTGATTTCTATTCCTCGAAGTGGGAATGGTCCAATTTTTACCATGTCAACAATTAGATGAAGTGGGAACAAGAGAGGTAATACTTTTACTTATTTCCAAGAGGGAAAGGATCCTATGTTCCTTGTGAATAAGATCATTAAGAGGCATCAATTTTCCTTCTAAAAATGGTTTGGCCCACAAAACACTTTGTATGCTTTTTACAACATGAAGAATTTATTTAATTCTTGATCTTGAAGATTATGGTCTAAAAAATGGTGAGGAATGCAATCTCAAGACTTCGTGGATTTTTCCAAGTTCAAAGTTGTCATTGTTGTCTTCTATGTAGAGAAAAACATTCTAGCCCAACATGGGGCTTTCTTGAGTCTTAGCAAACTAATAGGTTAAAGAGACTTGCAGAATTCTGGATCAATGACATGCAAATGGAAAAATGTAAATAGATATGTGTCATGAATGAAATTAAAGGTAAGATACTCTGTACTAGACTTCTCAAAAATGATATAAATAATTAATTTCACAGTAATAAGGCCTTACAGATTGCAAGGTAGAATCTAATAAGGATAACTACATAATTTCATTACTTTAGAATGAAAGTGCTACTAAAAGATTTTGTGCATTATTCAAAACACGAGTAGAAACATATGTTCAAAACTGGTCCATAATTGCGTCTCCGGAACTACATAAAACCACTCATTTTCGGAACTACATAAAACCACTTTGTGTCCTTCAATCAATTACTACAATTATAAAAAAAAGGGGTCCTATGTAAATCCAGACATGTAAATATGGACAAAATATGGACACCAATTTCTACTAGTGGGATCTCCACCTTTAAATTTTCTGCTTCTATGTCAGATACACTTCTCTAAAAATGTATTATGATCAGAAAGTAATATATTCTTAAATATTAGCCTTGCTATGGTGAGAACTGCCCCAATATACACAAAGAAAAGATACACTTTTCTAAAAAACTATTATGATCAAAAATTAATATATTCTTAAATATTAGCCTTACTATGGTGAGAACTGCCCCAATATACACAAAGAAAAAAGGTCCAAAAATTGACCACTTACACTTATATGAATGTCATGAACATTTCGATCCTATTTTTGATGTAGCAATGTTATTTGCTACACAAACTAGATTCTAATTGAAGATCAACTCAACTAATAAAGTTCAAATACAATTATGGAGGATTGAGGAGATGCATCTTCTCATGCGATAGTATAGTTTTGTGTAGATAGAAACTTCACTCAAATTCAAACACCAAATTTTTTTGGATCCAAATCTTCCATCTATAAAGTTGTTGAAATTCATCTTAAAATCATACTTATAATTACAATCACATGACTTGAGAAACAAATATTAATTATACATAATTGGCTGCAATAGTGCAATCGAAAAACATGCCCAACATTTGGAAATCCTAGAATACAAGCTGCCTTAAATAAAATGCATGCCATAAACTCATAATTACCATCTTGAACGAATTTGCAATTTTCATCATTGTAACCAGACCTAATTTGATATTTAACGCATAACATATTTTGGATGAAGAAGCTACTACTTGCTAAAGTTTAATCCCTAAATGTTCTTAATGATTGTCAATATATTGGATGAAAGGCCAAAACTTTGAAGACTCATAGCTTCTTCATGGGGATATCAATTTTGACAAACTTACTTGGGTTGGGTCGCAAAATATGTCTAGTTTGTGTGGTTGAAATAATGGACCCATACAATTGAGATTGATTAGAGTCTAGTTTTAGTAGTAGAGAACTTGACAAATCCACAGATGTTTCAAAAATGAGACATAGATTTCAATGCAAAGGGTTGAGTTTAGGACTCTTATTCCTTTGTAATTTTTTGGCAAGTTTTTACCATTGCAAGGCTATTATTTGAGCCAAGAAATTCTTTTGATGAAATATTTAGTACAAGGGTATTATTGGGATGAAGGTAAACAATTTTCTAGTTGGAGATCTTTTCATTGTAGTGGATCTGTTGATAGATTTTTCACTCTAAGTGAAAATGAAGAAATTTTGTAGCATGTTTTGCTCATTAGTACTTTATGATCTCGCAATCTATGAGGCCTCATGACTTGAATTTTGTTCCACACGATTCAACACAAGTCTGTCACAAGTTTGTCACATAATTTCATTTTCAACTATGATACTTACTTTTAAAAAGTGGTTTTAGCTAAAAGAACCCATTTGAAGAAGTATAGGGGTTACTAGGCTTGTCATCCAAAATAATTACCAGTTTTTTTGTCATTTGGCTTGTTCATAGAGACCTCATAATATATCTCAATACGAGCTATATATACAACGACACAACGTAGGGAGTTTTCACAAAATAGGAATTTTTTTGTTAGGGAGTTTTCACAACATAGGAATTTTTTTGTTAGGGAGTTTTCACAACATAGGAATTTTTTTGTTAGGGAGTTTTCACAACATAGGAATTTTTTTGTTAGGGAGTTTTCACAACATAGGAATTTTTTTGTTAGGGAGTTTTCACAACATAGGAATTTTTTTGGTAGGTGAGCCCCTCATTTATTCTCTAAAGCTGGCCCTTGGACCCACAAAAAGGAGTTGAGTTAACCCTTAAACGCCCTTGTTGTCTGAAATAGGCAGCCCAAAATTGGATCACAACATCTTTTGGACTTGGGCATCATGAATAGTGCACTTTTTGAACTTGGGCATTGTGAATGAACCAATCAATGATGAGCTTGCAACCTCCTACAAGGTTATGTACCATCCCAACCTACCTACCATAATCCTTTCAAAGCACAAAATCACTCGTACAAATTGTGATTTGAATTGTCAAATCTCACTTTTTCAATACATCAGAAGAAGGTGACCAGTTTGACATCAAAATATAAATGAAAAGTTGAGTACAGTGAAAGCTGCAGGGAAGATTCTGTTGGAATCAAGCCCCTCGGGCTTGCTTGGGCGTTTAAGGGTTAATAAGCGGTACTGTATTGTTCTCTGGAAATAGGTTGCATGATCACCCTGTTCACCCTGCTGTTCACCTTGCTGTTCACCTTGCTGTTCACCCTGCTGTTCACCCTGCTGTTCACCCTGCTGTTCACCCTGCTGTTCACCCTGGTCCATATTTGCCCCATATTAATTCCATATGCTCCGAACATTTCTAAATGCTTCTAGATTCGGAAAATGCTTGAAATTCCTGGTACTCATCGAATTTTGGAAAGTTCTAGAATCCATGAGATTCCACATCGTTAAGGATTCAAATTTTTGCGGGCCAAAAGAAACTCTTTGGTAGGGAATCTGATACAAGGCTTTTCAAATTCTTGTTCCTATGTGAGTTATGAACATGTCTATGCAATATTTTTGAGGGATAACTAGATATGCCTTAAAAATAGCACTTTGCAATCATGCCATTTTGCAGGAATAACTAGATAAGCCTTCAAAATAGTACTATGTGCCTAAAGAGCATCTATGGTATGATCGAATGGCATGTAAAGTGTTGCTATTTCAACAGAAGTAAGATGTTACAACCCTATAATACTATTGCAATCAGAACTTCCTGTCAAGCAATACACACATGCCTCCACAAGACCACAACAAGGTTGTCCTTTTAGACAAAATTCCTACTCATTTGTCGTGAGACACAATTTAGATGAGATGTACATCTAAGTCGTCATGAATGAATCAAATGTACATCTCCACAATGACTTCACTTTCAGAATCTGCATTTGAAATATCCACATTTCTCATGATAGCTTCAACAATTTCAAGTGGATACTTTAATGGTATTTACCATATCAAAACAAGTGGACCGTGGACATAGATTGTGGCAGAATCATGCTAGAAATGGATATTGCTTTCATCAGATGCGACGAATGGAGTACATGGCAAGAAAAACGTAGGGAGCATATGATTGCAAAGAAGGATAAACCAAGCACATCGCTTTTGACGACGAAGCCCTTTCTTTGAAGAAAGTGAGACCCGGACAGTCCAAATACACTCATTAAGAAAGAATGCGACAATGAGAAGCCCCTAGATATGCACAGTGCCAGGGTTACTATTTGGAGTCGTTTCGTACGAGAAAATGAGGCTCCCCGCTCAGGGACTCCAGGTGCCGCACTAGATCCGCTCGTTAGGACAAAAGCACGAGACTGCGCCAATTTGTCAAGGCCCGAGATTCAATCACAAGCCTTCTTTGACTTTGGAGCATGCCAGGTGCACGGAATCAATCATTCAGGAGTGTTTAAGACACGCTCTGTCCCCAGCTCTGGGGTTTGGCATCTTCCGTTTCATGATGCCTGGACAGCTACCTTGCTGGCTATTCTCAACAGTGACTGCGCATGTGCTGAGGCGCAGAAGTTGGTCCTACTTGCTTGTCGATTCGTGCCACTCATAGATACCGAGCAGAAATCGGTAGTACCTCGCCAATGACGCCACTCCCTAAAAGATCGAAGCTTATGGTTTGCAGAAAAAATAGCCACTCAACGTGCAAGTTTGCTCGTAAGAGTTGCACGTTTGCACGTCGAGGAGACACGTTTGTTAGTAAGACCCATTAACAGTATAGTGTATATGTGGGAATGAAGACTGGCATCATCAACGAGCCATATGTAGATTGCTTGACAGCCTAGGATGGAGCACTTAAGATAAGTGTTAGAAATCTGGAGTAGATTGATTCTTAGTTAAGGCTTAGCCACAGATAACACAGCCACCATGGCTCTTCTTTGCAAGAAACGGTATGTTCGATTCTGCTACCAAAATGATAGACGTACTAATTTGCAATAGCAAATCAACAGTCGAGAGCAGCATCCAGTTTGTTCATATTGTTGCGAGAAAGACGCATAGTAGTCTCGGTTGTGTGCAAGGGTGGAAAGACTGGGGTACTACTCATGTAGATTGCTGATGTTGTAGGATGGGGCAGTCGAAATCAGTGTCTAGAGTATGATACCTGATCCTCGTGAAAGTTTAGCCACACAGTACCGAAATAGAGGGTGGTAACCTTTCCTTGTTATATTCTAGAAAAGTTGTGTTCGGTACTTACATCCAGAAGGATAACCATAGCCTACCAGTCTATTTCTGACTGATTCGCGATGGCAGATGGACAGTCCATAGCAGGAATCTAGTTTGTTCATATCATTGCTAGAATGACTTGTATGTAGTGAATCATTGTCCAGATTATATACTAAGGTGCAAAGAACCTTATGTAGCTTCGTTGAAGGGCCCATGTCAGTGTCTGAAGTAGAGAGTACCTGAAAACTCTTAGTGACTGAGGGCTAATCGATTAACAAGTGGTGGTCTTTCCATACAGGAAAAGTGATGTTCGATTATCACAGCCAGAAGGCTTACCAATAGTCTTGTAGTCTATCTCTGACTGATCTATGTCCGACTCCGACTGATCTACATGAATCCGACTGATTTGTGATAGCAGCATCACCTAGTTAGTGTAGGCAATACTGCAACACAGTTTCTCATCCACAGTACGCGGAAGTTATTTTTCCATTTCACTAGACCTCCGGAGCCCCGACGTTGAGTCGATCACACAATCGTCAATCCTCGATCTCAACATAGTGTACTAAAGTCTCAAGCAGCGGATGCCGATAGCGTGGTACTCTGCAGAAACAAAAGGTGTACCGACATTTCTGAAGTATCCTTATTGAGTGTCGGTAATCAACTTACATGATGTCGGAGGTAGGGTCGAATGCATCCAGAGGTGGACCGACGCTTTCTAGTAAGCTTGTTCATCTGTACAGCATGGGGTCGGCATATTCATTTATTGGAGTGAAGCAGGCAGACAAGGATGACGTTTGCGATGATCATAAATGGCACAGTTATGCGCTCAAGCCCGGCCTGCGTAGATCAGTGCCGCCTCGGTCCATATTGAAGCCAAGCCAAGCCAGGTACCGACTGCTTTCCCATTACTTGTAGATCGTTTCCTCAACTTTGTGTCCTTTGTCCTTCTAAAGAAAGAATTTAAAGAAGGTGGGGGCTGTCTCAGTGTCCCATACGAGGTGGCAGAAAGACGGCCACCGATAAATGATTTGGCAGATAGATTTTGGGGGTAAAAATCCTGATGGTGTTCGTGCGGCACCCATTGCCAAAGTCTCGAATTTCTTTCTTTGACCTTATTTTCCCCACTAATCGAGTGATGTCATCTTTACATTGATTAGATATTTCTTACTTTATCAAAACGAGTAGAAATCATCAGTTCCAGGAGGTCAAACCTGCTTGACCTCACTGGTCAAAAATCACCCTATTTTGAGGTGGTACAGTATTTATTTAACGCTGATATCTCTGTAGATGAAAATCGTTGACGATTGAGTAGCAAGGAATAAGTAACATAAGTGACTTGGTGGCTACTGGCGTAGTTGTTATTCTATGCCATAGGTGGCTATGGATCGTGAATCTCACAAAATGCTAGGTTTCGGAGTCCTGTCCAATCACGTCTTCGATACATATCCTACTGAAACGATTAGAAAAGCTCATATAGTCATAAACAGGCAGTACTGTAGTTGATCGCGGATAAGTTCAATGCTCTCCTGCATGCCGGAAAGCTCGCTTGGAGTTTTTTTGACTATGCTACGCCGGTTTACAAAACCTCTTTACACCAGAGCTAAGAAGCCACGGTGATGTCAATCTCAAGAGAGCTCAATATCGATTCACTTTGGTTTCGGGCTCTCCTATCGGCTGAAATAATTAATATCCTCTTCAAGTCTCCATGATGTAAAGAGATCTTAGCATGTACAATTTGAGAAATAAGAGAAGAAATAGAAAACTAAAGGCTAATGCGTACTAGCTAGGTTCATAATTATTAAGATTGAGCCCTAAAGGCCCCACTGGTTTGAAGAAAACCTTAGATGTGTAATGAAATATGGACTCCTTAACTCTTATGATGTACCGCTCCAAGTATAGTATAAACAACTTAAATCCTAAATTAGATCTTTACGGTTTGATTTCCTAAAAGAGGAAATATTTGTTTCTATGAATGAATCAAAAAGACTAAAAGTTTGATAATCAATGTAAAAAGTACTTTCTATTACTAGTTATTGGAAATTGATGTCATTGGCTAAAATCACATATTATATCATAAAATGAAGAGAGGCCACCAGGAACGTATGGGGAATCTCATTAGTTCCCTTAAATTGTAAGTTTTCTTACTCTAAGAAATCTTGCCCTGTTTGTGTTAAGGCTTATTGTGAACAATCTATAACTCCAAATCAGGTTTGATAAATTGAATATGGTTCCTAACTCACCAAACATCTTGAAAGTATAATAAAATTCAGAGAAAAATCTTTTTTAATCTAGGTACATCTCCTCAAGATTCGGGGTTGACCAGAAAATGGCTGATTGGGCTCTAAGGAATTAAATAGTTAGATTGGTCGTTGATGTTGAAAGTGGAGAGGATGTTTGGAGTTGATTAGGTTCCGAAAACAGTTGAATTCTTTTCACATGCATTCATGAAGAACACGCTCGTGGTTTTATTATTTGAGCGTTAAAGGTAGATTTTGGACTAAAAAGTAAAAACACGTAATTCGTTATAATGGTATTATTCACTGATTTTGAGAAATGTTGGTTTAGCTCCAATCGAGCTAAATGTACCCACACAGTACATTTGACTCAACTCAAGCTCAATTGTCATCAATTTGATAATCTGAATATTCCCATTATAACTAATTACGTGATTAAATGTCAAAATGCAGATGATCACCTTCATTATAGACAACATTCTATTATTTTTTGAACCAATTAATGTGCATTGCATGCATGAGCTAGAGCATTTTCATGCTCGCAGAAGATTCTAAAGGAACATTCTGTTCTATAACTTACGTCTCGATGAAATGGGGCTTTTTGAAAAGGCCAAATGCGGATCCCTTGTTACGTGGATTTTATACTTGGCTATAATTTGGGTTTAGAACACACCCAAAGAACTCGCTACACCTTAGGAAATGGGTCACTTCGAGGTTGTATGTGTCTGAATCAATTGTCACATTGATGCGGTAGACTGCCTATTACCACGAGCAAGTGAATACTATTTGAACTGTCTGTGTCTTATTCGGCACTGTTGAGATTTGCTATATCGTTGAGGAATGCTTGTTTGTAAGTAATCTTCATGTGTCATGGAGAACCAGTTACCGTGTGCCGGCCCTCCACCGAGCGCAGTACAGACAATTTTCAAGACCGTGCTACGAGCTCCTTAAGTTGACGGTGTCAAACATGAGAAACGCTCATCAGTCTAAGGAGTTCGTTTGAGTTGCTAGTTGCTGCTGCTCCAACCACCCGCCGATCTGCTTGCCCGCGCGCCCGTCACGGTGGACCAAACGACAGAACTTACCGCCTCAAATTTCAATCTCGACTCAGCAGGTACGTGTGAAGCTGACATGAAACTCACTGTGATCATGCCGCCGCTCCATGTAATCCTAATGTTGCAGCTTCCGAAGAAAATATAGGGTTCGACGACGGGGAACCGATTACTACCGCTCTTGGCGATCTGTCACTTACAACGCTTGATTAGGTCGCTGTCTCTTCGTACCTTGTTGACTTCTGCCTTGCTAGCAAATCGCTTCGAAAACGCCCGGCCGCCGACAGTGCCTACCTAGTACCCTCCACCGACCGCGTAGTGATATTTTACAGCAGCTATGTAAGAGATTTTGGTTAGAACGATCGACTTCCCTCGGTGATCATCCCGCCAATTTTCCTCACCGCGTTGGTTTGGAACATTTAAGTTCCATGCATCAAAGGATTCAAAGCTTCGTTGGGTGTGGACTATCGCCGAGACAGATACAGCGTGCAGCACTATGTGTGCTTAACTTGACTGCAGAATTTCGAAAGCTGAAGGGTTCGAGCAAGCTGAGCATGTAACAACCGACCCGACTGCAGGAGTGGTGATCTGTGACGTCCTACAATTGATTAGGTCGACAGTCCCTTATTCCAGATTGCTGGTACCAAAATTGCAGGCGGTCGGCAGTGTGTGCACCGACGCTTCACCACCGCCTCATCGAGTCCTTAATATGCGTTATTTTCGGCAATGTAAGTAATTCGTGCAAGAGCCGCTAGCTTTCCAAGGCTCTTATTCCGTCACTTTGCCGCGGAGGGTTAAGAATAAGTGTTCCTTGCATCACATCCACTTCGGATGCGGTTCACCGCCAAATACCTGGTACCAGAGTAGAATAGAAACTGAAGCTTCTGACTTATTTTTGACTAACAATGATACAGATGACGTTTTGAATTACATAGAATCTCGTGACTTTGTGGTTGATTATGCATCCGGTCCGAAGATAGATGACTGCTTGTGCATACGGAATGTCGTGTGGACCGAAGCATTGCGCTACTGAACAAGCGCAGTAAATACGTTTTGTGCAAGTGAGCAACTGCTAATTATATTGACAACATGAAACAAAGTTTTGCAGTCTAGGTCACCCCGGTGAGTTTCGACTTCTCTTGTGTTTGAAGTCCTGACTCCCATGTGTGCTTGTGTGTGTTTGAATGACAGTCGCTCCGAAGTACTAGAAGTAGCCCATAGTCATCAATTATGGCTCATTTCACATTTGACCTGGATGTTGCGGCATTCGAGGCTTGCATTCGAAAAGTCGTTCAGCCTTGCCACATCAATATGTTGCCGGTGGATTTCCATCATTTCCCGCAATTCTTTCTGCCACCTCAAGGTATTGTAAGATGTGACCCTTGTCGTAACTCCTAGTGAGAGAGTCCACCACGTGTTATGACTTGACGTTAGCCCCTTAATCATGAAGCAATTAATATTCTCACTTACTAGGGTTGATCATGAGGCCAGCTGGTGTCCTTCAATAATACGCATCTGGTAACAATGTAGCTTTTCTAACAGGATCGTGCGTCTAGAGACGCTGAGACAGACACCCTTGCTAGATATCGTGACTTCAATTTAGAAAACATTGCGTTTGTGTAGTACATGACTACATGAGTCGATGAGCTGTATATTTTCGAAGGCTGACACTTTTGTATGCATTCAGGAGACGCCGAGCGCGCTGATGCAGATGAATACACTCAGGTTCTAACCTGCGTCATGGTGGAAGATGGTTACGGACTAGCTACGTTTCGGGATTGCGAGCATTATCGCATGCCAGAAAACAACTCCGAAGAGTGGGACGTCCCCGAAGATTATTCTGATGAAGAATCAACGGATGATGACGACGAGTGAGGTTCCAACGAAGCTGCTCAATTTCCGACATCAAGAAGATCACGTATGCTGCTTAGTTTCTATCTGTGGTTTCGTGCACTGCAGGTCTTTGACGATGTCTAATAGCTTGCCCTCTCAGAGCTATTCCGTAACTGTCGCTCGAATGTAAACTTAGCCTGCTCACAGACGTATAAATTTTGCTGGTACTGCTAGTATGGATATATACAGATATCTTCCGTCCCATATCCCAGCCTCTCGATGATAGTTTTTCCCTGTCACTCGAGATTAATTGCTCGATTGGAAGTTGCAGATCGATCACACGACGTACTCGGATGTACTCGAAACAGTCGGATGATCATTCATCACGTGAATCACTTCGTAATGATCTGTCGATAATATAAATTGTGCACATTTCAGTGTCAATCGAGATTCCCTATTCTCTCCTTTGGGTCCGTATAATATAATCTCAGTATCTTATCTCGACAGTCAGCAGATCAGGGACGAACCGCTCTGCAGTAAGGAACAGATGTTGTCCTAGTGTTCCTGACATGGAGTTGCACTTGTTGTAATCTAGTTACCCAACTGGTTCTTTGTGTTCGTCTGACCAACGTAATGCATTCATGACAAAGCCGATAAAGGTGGTCGTTTTTCAGAAATTAGAAATTAAAAATTTTCAATCTCAATCTTGTCCAACTGGCGTTATCATTGCCATTCTGCATGGAATTATGTGGAATGCAAGCAATTGTGCGTTTCCAATGTCAACGTATTCACCTACTCCATGTTGTCACCTACTCCATGTTGTCGTATGTCTCATCATTCCCTTCTGGGAAAGTATATTCCCTTCTGGGACCTTTTAATTCAGAATCCACCACCTTTCTATTCATCTTTTCAACGAAGTCATGAAGTCACTCCCCCATTTGCAACAACGTCTACTATCTGCTGGCATTAGGTGACAAGTTAACAACAAATAATGTTAAAATTGTTGAGGACCTTAAAATTAGATCAGACAGAAATGGTATTTCGGATTTCAACTGATTCCCCCACACGTTTATACTATCTTAATATGAACACAAAATGTTCTTAACTTGAAAAATGAACATCCGAGAACAGTCCGAGTGGTCGATCGATCAGCAACTCCCACTCAGTCAAGCAGATCTCGAGCCAGAGGAAAAAACTACCATAGAGTCGTTAGGTATGTGGGATCGAAGACAGCGGACATATATCTATACCAGCTCAGTAGCAAAATTTTAATGCCTGAGCATGTAACATCTCCGGATAAGCTTAAACTGATCGAAGAGGTCTAGTAAGACGATTTGCCGAAGACATGTAGCTGCATAATGTTTAAAACCATTGTTTTTCGTTGTTAAGCATGATCATGAATGGGGAGAGCAGTTTAATCGGAGCCTCACTTTCCCTGGATACTGCCAATTGTATGGGTCCCTTGTCATGATTGAAGGGCTTTATTACTCGAGATTATTAGTATCCACATCGGCATAAGTCTCCGTTGTTAACGTTATGGCATGGCGACAAGTGGCTGGAGCCTAGCATGCTGCTGACAAGGCAGCACCAGCAGGGTAATCGAGTGCTACTGAGAATTAGTTAGAGTTCGGTTAAGAACTCTCATGAGATTACGAGTGGGGCTGCCCTCCATGCAAATGTATTTAAACCTTGAATTCTGGAATAGCATCTGTTTTACAGTCCCCATGCCTATGATCCTCAATACTTCTTCATGGTATCAGAGCGAGGCTTTGGGAGAGTAGATGTCCTATTTCAGTGACTAGAGCTAGAAGCGTCTATCCTAGGTGAATAGTGAACTACTAACTGAGACTTTGAGGAACAGTCAAGAGAGGGGAGGTGACTGATACTAACTTTCAAGAATGGCATTCCGAGAGAGTCAGCTTGGCGATTCGTCTAAGCTTGACGGCATTCCTAACTACTCAGTCTGGAACTTCAAGATTCGAAATGTCTTGAACGGGAATGATGTGTGGAAGTTGGTAGACCCACCTCCAGGGGCGATTGCTCCCACCGATCCTGCAGAGATTGTAGCATTGGAAATACAGAAAAAAAAGGCACTAACAATCATAGCTTTGTCAGTTAAGGACAATGTCATTCCTTATATAGCGAATATAACAGAACCGGATGTATGCTGGAAAGTCTTGCAAGATTTGTACTCAAACAAAACTAACTCCAGGAAATTATTGCTTAAAAGGAAGCTAACTATCTCAAAATGGAGGAAGGCACCTCCGTGTCCCACTTTCTGCAGCAGTTGAAAGAACTTGTTAATGATTTTGCATGTGTGGGAGAAATCCTCAATGATGATTGAACTCGTAGAACATGCTCGATGGCTCTCCGGGAAGTTTTGAAGGTCTAGTTAACAATCTTATGTATCGTGAGTCTCTTCCATCCTTGGCAAAGACTCTGAGTCATCCTTCTTCGAGGAAGAAACCAGGCGGGAGCTACGCGGTACAAAACATGTTGAAAATGAAGCATTCTTTGGTCAAGCGGTGGCGCGGCTCCGCTTCACGCAAACTGAGACAAAGGAAAGAAAAAGAAGAAGCCAGGAAAGTATTTGCCATTCTTCGTGGCAAGAAAGATCACCTGGCTCATAGAATCGCCCGATCTTGCGGTTGAACTAAAAAGCGCAGAGCGGTCGAAGTGAGAAGCCTTCCGTGAACCTCGTGGACAACTTCACCGCACAAGCGACTCATCCGACTCTGGCGATGACACTACCCATTCCATGGCGCAGTGAGAAGAGTCTCCTGTGCAGGGAGAAAAGACCGAGTTAGCACTCAATGTGAGTGAGCTCCATTTAATGAGATAGCAATCAAGAAGAAGATTGGTACTTAGATAGTGGCGCCTCCGGACATGTAATCTGGAAAGAAAGATCTCCTTACTAATCTTCTTGGAGGCGATGAGATCTGAAATCAATGGTAGGAGGACAAAGGCTGCATGTTCATGGAAAGGGCTCAGTTGAGATTCCTACCACTTCTGGTTCAATATCATTCGATGACGTTCTTTACGTGCGGTGTGACAAAGAACTTGTTGTCGGTTGGTACAATAATGACAAGCCAGAAATCACAAGTCGCTTTTTGATTCCGAAAGAGTATGGATTCTGAGAAACTTTCCGTCTCCTGAGACTCATCACATTGTCACGGTTGGCAAGCGCAATGCTCGAAACGGACTCTACTCTTTTCGTCCACCAGACACACTCATCAACAGCGCTGTTTCGGAAACCAAGGCACGAGAAGCAGAATTGTGGCATCTCCGACTTGGCCATGCAAACTTTAAAACGATTGCGTTCATGGCACAAAATCGCAAGGTTACTGGACTGCCGCTGATCAGCGTGCCGTCACGACACTTCTGTACAAGTTGCCGCATTGGAAAGCAGATCAGGCAGCGAGTTTTGCGACCTCAAACACAACGACGCACCGTATCTGGCAGTGCTTCTACAGGGTCTACTCGCACTGATGGACCCCTGAAGCTGATTCACACGGATCTCTGCGGTCCACTCTCCACCATGTCGCTTTCAGGTTCAAGCTATGTTCTTACCTTCATTGACGACTACAGCAGGTTTACTTGGCTCTATTTCCTGAAGAAAAAGGACGAGACTCTTGCAAAGTTCAAGCACTTCACAACGATGATTGAACTTCACAGCAACCTAAAGATCAAAGCAATTCGCTCTGATCGCGGAGGCGAGTACATCTCCAAGGAGTTTCAGCTCTTCTGTGATGAACATGGCATACTGCGCCAATTTACACAGAGCAACACTCCTCATCAGAATGGAGTAGCGGAAAGAAAGAATCGAAGTCTCATGGAGAAAGCGCGGAGCATGGCTTTTGAAAGCCACATTCCTCCTCATTTGTGGTCAGAAGCTGTTGCTACAGCAAATTATCTCATCAACAGGACGGCTACACGAGCGAATTCCGGGGAAACGCCATATGAAAAGCTTACAGGTACTACCCCCTCCATTAGCCACCTAAAGGTTTTCGGATGTAGAGTTTTCGTTCTCAACACTAATCCTCATAAGAAAAAATGGGCACCTAGATCCTGTGAGTGCGTTTTTCTAGGCTATATATGACCAGACCTCTCGAGGATTTAGAACCTATCATCGAACCACCCGCAAAATTCTGATCTCTAAGGATGTAGAGTTTGATGAAAACACCTATCCGTGTCAATCACACCAGCCTGGTCCCGTCTGTTCTAACGTCTCTCCTGAACAGTGGCCGACCTGGTCCGATGAAAGTCATGAAACGCTTCCTGCACAGTCCAATCCGGCCAGCTTAGAATCTAATCCTAGCGTGTCAGCCACCTCGTCACGTTCTCCCACTTACTCTCAGCTGGCACCACCATCTTTAGCTACACAGGTCCAACAGATCGTTAGTCACACACCTGCCATGCTAGACTCGACTCCAGATCCATTTCTACCGCCTCAGATTCAGGATCTACCCACCTCCACTCCGCAGTCTCCGCTCAGTCCGGCTGCTCCGGCACCGAACTTCTCCCCAAACTGCTCCCCGCAGCAGCCGCATTCTCCGGGCTCTGATATTCCTTGTTCCATCACAGACTTTCGTGTAGCACTTCCAATAATGCCCGATACTTCCCACCTTGCTCAAGTCCCTCTTCATACTTACCATAGGCGATCTCGAGTCTTACTAGAATCCACTCCCAGTCCCACTGAAGTTCCTGCAACAACACTCCCAGTTGAACCGTCAGTACCTTCTCGTAGTTGTCGCCCCCGTAAGCTTCCCAGCCGACTCTCCGATTATGAGCTCAACGCCACCGAAGCTCAGTCCACAGTGTCCACACCCCCGCTACCAGAAAGTGTGCATGCCGCCCTGCAGCATCCTGGCTGGTGTACAGCCATGCATGATGAGCTCTCCTCAATTCATCAGAACGACACATGGGATCTAGTTCAACTTCCCCCCGGCCGCAAAGCAATTTCAACAAAATGGATATACCGCGTGAAAACAAACGCAGATGGATCGACCGCCAAGCTGAAAGCTCGCCTTGTTGCAAAAGGCTTCCAGCAACAAGCCGGCACCGACTACATGGAAACGTTTGCTCCAGTGGTGAAATGGAACACCTTGCGGAGTATTGTGGCCCTCGCGGGACATCGAGGGTGGCCCATATTTCACCTGGACGTGAAGACGGCTTTTCTCAATGGTGAGATCACTGAAGATATCTACGTAGCTCCGCCCCCTGGATTTGAAGATTCCTCCCGCTCTGGCTTTGCTTGTAAGCTTAAAAAGGCCCTTTATGGGCTGAAACAAGCTCCAAGGGCGTGGTACAGCAAGGTGGACGCTTACCTTCTTAGCCAAGGTCTTCGGAAATCATCTGCCGATAGCAACTTGTACTACTCCGAAGCTCATGGTAAACTTACTTTGCTACTTCTCTACGTGGATGATGTTTACATCATTGGTGATCACTCTGAGCACATCGCTTCGATTCGTGCTGCGATCCAGCGTGAGTTTGCCATGTCTGACCTTGGTCTGCTATCTTATTCCCTGGGCCTGGAGTTTGTATTCACCACGAATGGCATCCTAGTCACTGCCGGCAATATACGCGAGTCGCTCTCAGACTTCGGCCTTTCGGAGTGTCGCCCTGTTCACACACCCATGGTGGACAAGTTGAAGTTAGAACCAGACATGGCAGCTCCTTCGATCGACACAACAACTTATCAGCGAATGGTGGGCAAGTTAATTTTCTCACCCATACTGGACACGATATTTCATTTGCGGTAAGCCTTGTAAGTCGCTTCATGTGTAGCCCGCAAGAGCCCCACCTGCTTGCTGTCAAGCACATTTACAGGTACCTGAAGGGCACTTCCGAGTTTGCTCTGTTTTACCAACGAGGGGAGGATGATCTTATTTGTGGCTTCACTGATGCGGATTGGGCCGGAGATCTCTATGATCGGAAGTCCACAACAGGTTTTGTTTTTCTTCTTGGAAACACACCTATCACTTGGAATTCCAAAAAACAACCTACTGTGGCGTTGTCTTCAACAGAAGCTGAGTATATGGCAATCATAGAGGGCTGCAAGGAGGCAATTTGGTTACGCAGGCTCTTTGGAGAATTGAAGCTACAAGATCTGCAGATTCCCACGACCATCCGTGGAGACAATCAAGGCAGTCTAAATCTGGCATATAATCCGGTTTATCATGGGAGGACGAAGCATGTGGAGGTACGACATCATTTCATCAGGGAAAAGATTCTGTCTGGAGAGATTGCTCTGGAGTTTGTACCTACAGGTGAACAAGTGGCGGACATCTTCACGAAAGCGCTCGGGAGAACAGCATTCGAGAGAATCCGAAGCAAGCTGGGGCTAGTCAAGATCAACGCAAACAAGGAGGCCGAGTCAGTTCCGTGGAATTCTCGGTCATCGATTAAAGGAAGCTACAAGTGGTAGTAACTGTGGCATTCCTCCACATCGGAGGACACCCCTCAAGTGAGACATAAAATGGAACAGCTCTCACTGAGAAACCGGTATACCTAACCCTAGCTTCTATCTCTCTGTAATCTTCAGAAAGGACAATTCTGAAGCAAGTGATCTCATCTGTCCACCGCTGAGCAAAGGTTGAACTGCTGAAGTAGCGAGAAGCTGGATCGCGAAGCCACGGTGCTTCACTTGCGATGATGGTCAATACGCTCCATTCGATTGAGGCGGCTACAAAACTTCTCCACCACCTACTGATGCAGCTAAGTCGCGGCAGGAGCTCAGGAGTTTGAACGAGCAGTGGCCAGATCTTTTCCTCCACAATTTCATCAGGCAATGAAGGAACAAGATTGCCCACAATTGGCTCACTCTCCAGCTCATCCCAGCCTTCATCGCTATTCAACAGCGAACACTCAATTCGGGAAATGTCAGAGAAACTTGGAGCTTCCTCAACAATCGTTTCTTCAAATGACCGCCACAGCATCGAGGTTGCTGCTTCCGCCAATCTTCGAATGAGAAGACCAATCATCCACATGCTAAGTAGGAACATCTGCCACAGAGATAGGCCCGCTACCAACGAAGACAAATTCTCCACTGACTGCCCACAAGATGTCGACATTTCTGACAAATGCCATAGCCAAAGCGTCCAGTGCCATGGTCACTGGAACGAGGGGAGGTGTTAACGTTATGGCATGGCGACAAGTGGCTGGAGCCTAGCATGCTGCTGACAAGGCAGCACCAGCAGGGTAATCGAGTACTACTGAGAATTAGTTAGAGTTCGGTTAAGAACTCTCATGAGATTACGAGTGGGGCTGCCCTCCATGCAAATGTATTTAAACCTTGAATTCTGGAATATCATGCATCTGTTTTACAGTCCCCATGCCTATGATCCTCAATACTTCTTCATCCGTAAAACTTTCCTCTTCGTCCCCCGAGAGCTCTTCCTCATCCGATTCCGAATCATCCCCGAGGACTTCTTCCAATCTTTCCGAGTTGGGTGCAAGGCGATAATACTCGCATTCCCGAAACGTAGCTAGTGCACGGTCGACATCTTCATTCATTACACAGTTCAGAACCAGTAAGAGCTCCGTTTCATCTTCTCCGATCTCTTGCTCTCCTGCATGAAGGAAGTTGAAACCCGATAATATTAGATTAGTTCGGATTTATGTACAGCTCAAACGCTGCAGAACAGCCATTTAAGGGATGATGAACATTATCTTCCAAGGCTGTTCGCGAAGATATGTATCTCCATACCAGCCTGCCGGACAAGTGCAAACGTCTGACACCAGTCTCATGATTCCATCGTGAGGATATTGAATGCTCCAGGCAAGTTGAGCAAACTAGCTAGCCACAGATCTCACAAACATAACAAGCAGAGGACTACAGCAAGTGCTATATATCCGGCGATCTCATAATACCTTGTAGGGGCTGAACAATGTGTGGAATACGATGTGGAATGTGATTGTAGTCCGCGGCCAACGGATAGATGTGGTTTGGCTGTATTAGGCCTCTTGTGCAAGCTTCAAACGCATGGTCGTTCACGCTAGTATGAGCCATTTGCAACAAGTGCCTGGCTAGTTCTAGTATTCTTTGCTTCTCCGAAGCCTGGAGTGCCTGTCAATACAAGCACACAAGGGTAACCATCAGGGGTAAGTAACCCGTTCAACACTTCGTTCGCTTCTTGCAAGTATTCACCGGAGTTTATAGTGGTTGGTTGGATGTGGTCAACTTACTTACTCAGCTTGTTCACTGGCCCGATGCCTCTGCTCGCACAGCGTTCTGAACATACAAGCAACGTTCCACATGGCTTGGAACCGCATGATCAATTAATCTTGCTTGGAAAGATATACTATACCATGAAACAGGTGTTTTTTTTCTGCTCTGAAAGCTTCAGTTCACAAGGTTCTTCTACATTACTATTTTCTTGCAGCAGAAGGCAGTGAATACTGATGCACGCAGAATCAATGTGTCTACCCAACTAGTGACAGCAATATTGTTGGCCGAGGCCATCTTTCACTGATCGACTCTCCAGCTAATTAAACATAGATCTGTTTTATCTGAGCAGATAGTTCGTCTTTAGGCCCACTGTTTGACTTCTTGTACCGTGGGTTTGCAAAGTAGTGCTTGCACCGGAAGCACACCTTGTGACTACCGACAGGAGTATGCTACAGATGTTCTCAGTATCTGAGAACTCATCGGCAGACTCATGAACTTCCTATTTTACGTCAGTCTGTCATGAAGAAAGAGATTTCACACTATATCATGCCTAGAGGGAAGGCCGTAACTTTGTGAGATGAGTGCAACCAGTTCCTAGCAGGAGTCAGAAGATATCACACCAAACAGTCCATAACATTTGCTACAAATTAACCTATCACGCCAGTTCAACTGTCAGGATCGGGATCAAGATCGGGATCGGGATTAGTCAGTTGATCGGGACGGGTCAGTTTGATCGAGTCAGTTCGGTAGCAATCTGGGCTCTGCGGCAACAGTATACCAAGGTTGTAGAAACCGACCCTCTCATACAGTCAGAACGGATGTTTCCGCTTGCCATCCCAAAAACACCGCACATTGAGTTCGGGAATAAACCGTCAACTCATCGAAGGTTTCAATTCGAAGAACTCATAAGGGCAAGCCCACTCGGTAGATTGACTAGGAAGTTGATCAATATAACTCGAATCACTAAGTACTACATTGCTAATTTGTAAAGCATGACGATCACTGTAAGGTAGTGAACGCACACGTCAGGTACAAACTGTACTGACTGTAGACGGTGGACCGTTCTCGAGTCATTCACTTAGAAATTGTAGAATCACAAGCCAGGAGTGTGCATCAAATTAGATTTTGATTCAATACAAGAGGAGGTCTTAAGTATACATTGGGTATACCAAGATTGGACTCTGATTCTAGATCTAACTACAGCTGTTACTGGTTACGGACTAATAACAGACAGTATGCAGAATGAGCCGGACTGGCTGAGCTTCCGCCTTGCTGATCTGGCAGCTACGTAGGTTCTTTTACTAATCCTAGTTGGACAGTGCTTTCACTTCAACAGAAATCTGGATGCTGCAGCAGACTCAAAAGGGTGCAGAAATCGACCTAATCAACTGATTGATCCCGATCCTAGGATGAGGGCGGTAGCTTTCCGTTCGCCATCCTCAAACCCCATACCTTTCAAACCTACAGTAGACATACAATGTGCGGCGGAGTTGCATTAGTAAGTGTCATGTCGAGCTACTTCGAAAGAGAGAAGGAAACTAACCTTTGGTGACAAATCTTGAGTAACGTCCACCTCGTCATACAAAACGCGATTGGTTCGCCCACATCTATTCTCGATCTGTTTAACGTTATGACCTACTGAAAGTGACCTCACGGGCGAATGCAACTTATCCAAGTCACGTACTTGACAGGTCGCCACGGGACTGTTTACCACTCCATCGTCCACAGCCATGGTGGAGAAATCCATGGTTGACTGAGCCGTTGCAGCTGACTGCATTAATAGACCTCTACTCCGGAGTGTTGGCCCTACTCCCTCCCTATTGATAAACGAATCTACCGAAGCACGACAACCCCCCTGCGGAACCTATTATAAATGATTGACACGATAATCGACAGATAAACAGTTGTCAGTTGAGCTCATTCAGAACATACAATATTCAAAGTACGACTCCTAACTACTCTTCACTCTGCTCTATACAGTTAACAAAACTTGTTAATTACAATGTAGAAAAATCGAAACCAGGGTGAAAATAAACAGAACAAAAACAAAAATGGATGTACAGCACTCAGTAGACAAGAAGAATAGAATCGTTGCTAATCTGACATGGCCCTTAGGATGTCAGCATATATAGAACAAGTGGCTCTATCATCGTAAAACATAGGTCGCCCAAAAAGATGGGAAGTGCGGTACTCCTTGAGTGATCCTGGGAACTCGTGTAGCTCTATGAGATATGGCAAAATCTCGTCTAGTAAAACGGAGTCCTCTTCAGCCCTATTGACCTTGGAAGTCCACGAAGGCAGTAAAAGAACATTCTCACTAAGATTTAACATGTGCTTAATCGGACTATCGTCAATAAAGAGAGTATTGGCCTCTGTATATAGACCATCATAGCTATTAAAAAGGTGGGCAGACATGGTCTTAAGGAAAATATCTTTTTGGGTTCCTGGTTCTTTCATGAAGACAGTTCGGCCCCCAACATTCCGCACGGGCACTCTATCACAGTCTTCTTGACCGAGAATTCGTAATGGCTTAATAGGTTTTATCGGACCAAAGAGATAATCACAAATTGCTTCAGTCGTTGTTGTCATCATAGAACTCCAAACCGTGATAGTGGCGAACGCCGCCATCCCGGAGAGGAAGTCTTTACAACCGGGCCTTACCCACACAAGTTTCTTCCCATCTCGATTGGCACCGCGGCCGAGTGTACTTGGATGTCACGGTTTTCGGATCCCTTAGCTTCCCATGTTGGGGAACAATAATGAGAGGATCCCATTGAGGTCGATGACAACATTTAACCAAGCTTTGCCTGACTCTCTTGGAATAAAACCTATTTCTTCACTAGAATTTTCAGAGACCGTGGCGTTCCTAACCTGGATAGCAAGCACGTCGCAGCAGGACAACATTACTGAGGTTTCTCTGCGAGAGGTTTAATAAATTCAAAGACAACATCTTGTAGTACAAATATTCGATGATCTCTAAAGATAAGAATGGATTGATGAAAAGTACTTGGATATCGTCATTGCTCATCTCGTCATCATCGTGAAGGCCCATTGATCCTAGCGACTGTTGGGTGCAATCTACATCATCACCCAATGTAGGATCATTGCCGAGAAGCGATGCTTCAGTGTAATTGGGAGTGTCCTCGGGAGGATGCGAGTCATGGCGAACAAGATCAACAAATACATCTTCCATGACCGGAGTATCGATATCTTCATGCTCATCCTCTACATCTGTTCAACGCAATACAAGGTCATTGAAATCAGGCAAACACAATGAAGTGTGGTGGAAGGAGGAGTGTGAATCCGAACAGAATGCCTATGTGGCTGATGGGCAATTTAGCTCGAGTCGAGCTAAAATGAACGTGTAACGCCTTTGTATTAATTACAAAAAAATGTTTGAGAGTTTGTATCAAAAAAAGTGTTCTACCGGTTTTTACAACTCAATAACTATACTGTATACCCATTATCTAAGAAGAAGTGGGACCTGTGGTATTCTCTTGCACTTGACCTCGAGTCGATGATTGCATGGAATTGACGTGGTGGATGCGCTCTTGGCTCGACGTTAGCGGTGGTGGTGGAGGTGCGATGTCGGGGAAGAGGGCGTTCTTTGTCCATGGAAAGTACCGCATCTAAACTTTGAGTACTAGGCACCGCAATTGCGTATGCGCGGAGGAGGAGGAGGAAGTGCGAAGGATTTAAGCCACCTAGTGCTCTACTAAACATATCCATTATATCCGGTGTCTTCTGTTAGCCTCCTGCTCGCGCCGAGCGTCGCGAGCGAAACTCATCAGCACCCATTCTGACAATCGCGGCTTGCTCTTCCTCAAGTTTCTTCGCAGATTCAAATCACCGCAGCTTCGGAGAACCTTGACTTGGCGATTCCTTGGCCATTGCGAGCCTTTCCGCTTTCGACTTGCGGAACCCCCCGCCACGCTACCGAACCGCTACGCGATTCCGGGGTATTGCGCAGATTGTCGGAGTATCTCTGCGGGAGGTTGAAATCCGGTGCCTCGATCCGCACGAGAGAGGCGTCTACCTCGCCCGACCTCGCTGGGCGCGCCTTGCGCTTCCGCTTCATCTTCCCCGGCGCTAGAGGCAACTTCTTCCACATCATCATCATCTTCTTCTCCTGCACCGTCATCGCCCTTCAACACGTAATTCGTTATAATGGGAATATATACTGATTTTGGTAATTAGGGAGACTTCCATTTAGATCGATTCTGACCTGATTAGTTACCAAATCACCAGGTTTTTACTGATAACGATGAATTTTCTCAATATAAAAGACAATACTAGTAAAGATTTCATAACGCAAGCTAAGAAATATGCTACCCCAAGAGTAAATTTTATTCATATGAAAGCACAAATACAATTTATTGGTGTAATTGTAGACCTCCAACAGGTAGGCACTATATTTATCTACCAATTACGACGTGGCGGAGAAGAGGTATCACCAGAAGTATCATTCTTAGTGAATAGAGGGTCCTCACTACGTGTATATTTAGAGAAGGCAGGTTCGTCCATCTCCATAAGCCCACCACTTCTACGACGCTTCGGTGCACGTCTCCGTAATAGACGGTGAGACTCAGTCGAAAATCGTGTTGGATGAACGCGAGTGTTTGCCCCAAGAGATAAGGAGCAATGAGCCTGAAAGATTTGGCAAGGAACTATTTAGCTCGAGACGAGCTAAATAGGCACGGCGCGTCGACGACGGGGGTTGCGTGATCTGACTTCACCTTGGGGTGTGCGCCGCAACCGAGGTCATCACACCGATTCGATCATTGCGGTTGCAATAATTGGTTGAATCTCAATAGGGGGGACTGTTTACTACACCATCATCGTCATTATCCATGTCCTCCTTCGTGTAGTCTCTGAGATGACGACGATCGTCCGGAGCAAAGTAGATTAGCCGCCCCCGCATTCGTTTCGAGAAAGTTCGAGTCGTCACTTGTAATGGAAGCCTCAAACCGTCGAAGGACCAATTACAAGATTTGCTTGCAAAGCACATGATGCATGTGGAGAGAGCTGACGTCCAACAGCAGCAACCTGGTTCATAAACACAACCATATTAGCAAGAGAGTACAAGACGCTAAGTGCAATGAAAAAGGTACACAATATAAGAACGCATATAATCATGTATGTCGAGGGTGGATTCACCAATCGATCTACATTATATCTGGATCTAAGCAATCGTTAAACATAAGCGTTCCTAGGGTAAAAACCAGAACAATACCACTGATAAAAGAATTTAAGGCAAATTCTTCCCACTGATTCGGTCCTGATTCCACATATATGGAAGATTACGGCTCAAGAGCATATACAACTCTGAGTCCTTCGACAGTTCATTTTGCGTGGGTCTACGATGGCGCATAGTCTCGGCAAAATTTTCAGGACCGTTCAAATGCACGGAAAGACATATCTCGCCAATCCTCTTCAAGAAGTCGGACTTTGGATCCTCGGGACAGGAATGGTTCCACGGAACAGTGAAAAGTGTGTTCTTTGTGGGAACCGCAATGCAAGTCTCGGGCTTGGAATCGACAATGAGCAAGTTATCGTCATTGAAATTGGCACCCTCCTTAGGATACAACCGCCGTCGAGGATATTTTAAGAGGATGGGATTTGTCGTGCGGGTAGATTTGGCGAATGCACGCGTAATTCTTCAACAACAGATTATCGCATTGGTTGGAAGCCAAGACAAGTCCAGGGGCAGCGTCTGACTTCGAGAACAAAAAGGAGCAGAGTCCATGTACAACCTTAGGATCTAGGGTACTCCAGACGTGGACGTGGCAAAACAAATTAAGTAAGCGAAGGAACCCTGTCAACCCGGGACGACAGTAGACGACCCTCCCGGCAACTAAGGTTGGGACGGTGGAGGAAAACACCGGAGGATTATTGGGATCCGGAAAAGACAGCACTGCGCAGGCTTTGGGGTAGACACAGAGGCCATCGAACATAGAACCCCGTCCAGCTCCAACATCACATTCAACCACTTGGGCTTGGACCGTAAAAGACTGCGGGAGATATGCGTAATGGGTAGCTCGGGCGAGATACGCTGTTTGGGATGTTTGGACGGTCCTGCCTGCAGTGAGGGAACACGTAACAATGGCAAATGGTATTAAAACAAGAGGTGTGTACCTTGCAAAATTTCAAGTATGCAAAGAACGCCAAAGACGATTGAGTCTTGAACCGCCACACCAGGAGGTAACATGAGGTGGTTGGTGGGGATTTTGAAGCAATCGGACGGAACAAGGTATTCGGAAGGGGGCGATAGAAAAGGACGAAGTTTAGGGCCTTGTGATGAGAAGGACTTGAGACTCATGAAGATAAAAAGCGATTTGAAAAAAAGAGTCTCAATTTTATTGAATGATGTTTCAATAAGTACAACGATTATAATTGTACTATGTACAAAAAGCGAAACAGCATCCAATAATTTGGAGACTACTCGTCGACCTACTCGCCGCCATCGGTGCCGGACTCCTGTCAAACAAGGAGTGCCGGCTTTAAGATTACTAAATGCGAAAACTTCAAGAGATGAGGGAATAGCAGAGCAAGGAAAGGATAGTAACTAACCTCTGGATTTGCCGGTGAAGTTATAGCCGTCTCAGTAGCAGCCCCGGGAGAGTCAAGGGTAGGAGGAACATCCGTAGTAGCCACGGGAGAGTCAAGGGCAGGAACAACTTCGGTAGCAGCCACGGGAGAGTGGGTCGGCGTCGGCTTCTCCGAAATCTCGAGGGGTATGGGGCGGGGTGCGATCTCCGGTTCAGCAACAATAGGAGGCTGTGGAGGCGCGACAATGGCTGGTTGTGCAGGCGCGACGATGGGAGGATGTAGAGGCGCGACGATGGCTGGTGGACTCGCGTCACAGATGCTGAGGCGAGGTTGATCGGGGTTGATGGAGGCAATGGGGATAGGAAAACTAGGCAGTTGGGATAAGATATTCCCGAATGATTGAAACATCTGTTCCATCTTGCCTAGTGCCATGCGGGTTTCGGACTGAGAGCTCAGGAATGTGGACTCCAATTTGTCCACTCGAGCATTCGCAGCTACGATGTCTTCTAACCTTTGCCTCTCTCTTACCGCTTCTCTCTCTGCTTCTTCCTTTGCCTTGCGAGCCTTCTGAGCCTCCTTCTCTTGCCGCTTCTGTGCTCGCTTCTGATCCTTCGTGAGCAAAGGGGCGACAACTTCCACTTTCACTGGTGGTTGTGAAGGCTCTCCTTCCTCCGTGAGCAGAGGCATGACAGGAAGAAGAGGATCATCCTCAGCCCTCAAAGGCTTTGGAGAACTAGGCTCTTCCGAGAAGTCATAAAACCGGACTACTTTGGTATCCTCCGGCTCGTCCTCGGCCTTCCAAACACCTTTCACTAACCATTTGTCATACTTCCCCTTCTCAATCTGCCTCCTGGGAGGGCTCTGCGGGCCCTGGGGAGAAGGGGCCAAAGTAGTCTCCTTCTGGGATGGATCAGGAGCCACCTCGTCGTCTAAGGTCATGGCCGCGAGATCAGCATCATCAGCTTGGTTATCGTCATCCCCGTCGCCATCGCTCGCACCCTCATTATCGTCATTGTCTGACGAGTCAGAACTGTCTGATGATGATGCATCCCGTGGCACACGCTCTTGCCCAGGTTCTTCATCGTCTTCGCCAAAGATATCCCGGTAGATGCCATCGTTGGAGTTCTTTGAACGAACCTCCCTCCGAAACCCCGGGGGTGGAACCGTGTGCTGAACCTGAGTCACAGCGGCCCCAATATCGACGACCCCAGGAGACTGCACGTTTAGCTCGACTCGAGCTAAATCCTCCTCCGATGGAGGACCACGACGCAGTCGCCGGAGGGGGGGGCTATCAATGTCCCCAACGACATCGGAGGCCCCAAAGTTGGCTTCCAGCGCCCTCCGTGCTTGAGGCACAGAAGCGCTAGCTTCTCGACCGAGAAGCCTCTCCAGCTCGCGCCTCAGAAGAAGAACGCTTGGTAGATTCGCGGGGAGGGGCGCGTGCAGTACCGCGACCATGTGACGCAGAAGACCGAGCTCGACCGCTTCCACGACCCTGAGGGGGAGCACGAGCAGTACCACGACCCTGAGGGGGAGCACGAGCAGTACCACGACCACGAGGGGGAGCACGAGCAGCACTCGACGGAATTGCCACCGCAGCCCAGTCAATTGCGGGAGGAGAAACCAGAGGAACAGCTGAATCCATGGGGGAATTCATCCCCGCCGGAGAAGAAGGACCACCTTCATCTTCATCCTCGTGCTCAGAAGCGGAAGAGTCGTCGCTTGCAGGCTGGGTGCTCTTCTTCTTAGACATCCTCTTCTTTCCCTTCCCTGACCCTTCAGCAGAAGGCTTGGGTCCGCGATTAGCTTCTGGATTGACGTATGCTGCGACGTTGATATCGTTGTAGTCCAGATGTTGGTAATCCGACGCAGCATTCGTATAAGCCTCCTTCTCAGTCTCGCTGATAACAACATATGTCTCAGCCTGGCACATCTGTGAAAGAAGGAGAGAGAAACATATAAGAAGAGTAAGACGAAATAGCTCGACTCGAGCTAAAAGGCCATGGACAAAATACATGATGAAGAGATTTAAGCATGAGAGTGTTTAGCTCGACTCGAGCTAAACAGGCAGGAGAGTGTTTAGCTCGACTCGAGCTAAACAGGCATGAGAGTGTTTAGCTCGAGTCGAGCTAAACAGGCATGAGAGTGTTCGGCTCGACCTGAGCTAAACGAGCATAAGATCGTTTAGCTCGACTCGAGCTAAACGAGCATGAGATCGTTTAGCTCGACTCGAGCTAAATGAGCTTGTGGAATTCAAATTGAAGGAATGGTGCAATGTACTTACAATTCCAGCCAACATTGGCTTTGTGCCACCCATAATCGATAGAAACTTCCCTCCCGGAGATGAGAACATCTTGAGCACCCGACAGTAGAACTCCAATCGGAGCTCGGTATCACTGAGACCAAGGTGGTGTTCTCTGTACGCGCCGGGCTTCGAGTACAGGGGCAACTCTGGAGCGTAGAATACAGAGGGTATCGCATCCAACACACTCTGAGCATGGCTGCTCTTCTTGACAAGAAAGAGGAGGGGGAGCAAGTGCTTCTCTGAAGCTTTTCCCTCTGCAATGCCGTTGAAACGCTCGTTGCTGGCCGGCATGTAGTTGGCTGCCTTGCGAGAGTACTCGTCCTTCAACTTCTTGTCGACGTAAACCATTGCCTGGCAGTTACGGTCGACGTTGGAGGTGATGAACATCCAAACCTCGGGATTCTTGATGTGAGGATCGGTCACGGTGTCTGCCCACACATCAAGGAATTCTTGAAAGTATGGACTCTCCGTGTCGTCCACTCTACTTCCACTCCCCGGGACAGCTCGCAAATCAATCAAGCCTAAATCACACTTGCTAGATTGATTCCAGGCGTAGTTCTTGTCCCAAATCCCAAATTTGAACTCGGAAGAGTGAAAGAGCCGCGTGTAAACAATCGGTGCAGGAGGTTGAAACGTCCCTTTGACATCCAGGAACTTCTTGAAGAACTCAGCTGCATATTCCGATATCTCTGCTGCACTCCTATTCTTCGCTTTCTTTTGGCGGTAGATGGTGAAGAACGAGTCGCCCGGGACGGAGAGAAGCATGGACATAGTCTGACGAGTCAGATTGTATTCCACCTTAAACTTCCTCCAGTTGTCGACGTCGAACTGCCATTCGGAGTCGAACAAACCAAGCGAGGGCTTGAGGTTGTGCAGTTCCCTCGCGACAGTGTTCTTCCTCTTCCGATTCTCCACCCACTGCTTTGCACTCATGCACTGAAAGTATTTCTTCGCAGGCTTCCTCACGGCCACCTTGGGGTAGGGCAACGTTCGATCCGGAGTCTCGTTCAGCAAGTGCTGCGCCAAGACCTCGAGGTTCTCCGCGTCCAACTGCCCCATTCCCTTGAAGAACTCCCTGTTCAAGGTGAACTTCTTTGAGGCGGTTTCCCAATCTTTCGCCCGATTGAATGGGAGCTCGGTGTCGGGGTCGATCAGCTCTCCAAGACTGTAGTCAGTGATGAACCTCTTCCACAACTCGTAGACGTCGTCGGGAGATGTGATGATGAGGAGCTCGTTGCGAAGGTCGGACGGTCTGACGATCTTGTCCTTCGCGTTATTGTTGATGCTGATGAACCTCTTCACCATGGCAGCCGCGAATGCCTGCACGAAAGCCAAACTATTAAAAACAACCTATGTTGTTTTAGCTCGAGTCGAGCTAAAACGACATCCCCAAACACGTCGACAGAGAATGCAAACAAAGCCAACCGGAAAAAGTAAAGACCAGGTAATCTCATACCTCATAACGCTTCCGGTTATCTACTTCAACCGGTGTTTCACGTCGATGCGGCTTCTTGAGCTTCTCAGGGCGGCCATAGTCTTCCCAGACCTTTCTAGCGCCCATGATGTTCGTTGCCCAGGAAGGTATGAACGTCCCAGCATTGTTCGTCTTGTTCGCCATGGCCGACACGTCCAGAATCTTGTTGATGTCGGAATGCCACACAACGTGGGCTTTCCATGTCTGAAGGGCGAGGACCTTCGATTCGTCGATCTTCTTGTCCCGAATCAACTGTTTCGCAGCCTCAACGTGGTGCTGCCCGTCGATAATTCGGAACCGACAAGATTGGACCAGAACTTCCCAATCCCAAACCTCAGGCTCAGTTTTGATCTTCGGCATTATGATGATGGTTTGTCTGGAAGTTACATCAAGAGAATTCATCAAGATGTTCTTGTAATGCGCGATGCCGGCTGGTTCCAGAGATCGCACGATAAACCTTGGTTCGGAAGGGTCAAGGAGGTCGATCGACACGTCAAGGGGATTGTCACGACCGAAGACATAAAACTCTCCACAGCTGTCCCAGTAGTCCTCCAGAGACTTTGTCGCTTCCTTGTACTTGATGTCCTTCTCAGAGACAGCCACGTTCATGGTAGGGTTCATGAACGTCAGAGCGCTGCCGGAGGATTTGCTCCTCTTCGATCCAGAGCTGGAAGAGTTCGGGTTTGGACGCTTCGTACCCTGAACGCCGAGACTTCCCTCTGGAGTGCCTAGACCCGACGGAGCATTCCCGGATGGAGCCTGCAACAAAAGATTCCCGGGCCGTTTTATTGGAGCCTTGCCTTTCTTCTTTGAATTCTCGAAATCAGAGAGAGCCTTCCAGATCTGCGCAGTGTAAGGAATGTAGGATCTGGCGAAGATTTTCGGGGAAGACTGATTGGGCTGCAATTTCGTGTCGATATGATGAAGTTGATTGGCATCGACCTTCCCGACCATAAAGCTCCGGATGAAGTCGTGGGAGAAACGGACTTCATTAGGGGGAAACACAATAGTGAAGACGAATCCTTCGACCTCCACAGCTTCGAACTTGATCATGAGAAATTCGTCCTCATATGTAACAAGTTCGATGAAGGCATCAAGACACAGGGGCAAAAATGCCCCGTGAGATCCTGATTGTTGATAAAAGAAGAAGTGGGTCTTGTTCATCGGACGAATCGACCAAGACTTGATGGAATGTTGCTTGGGGGTCCACAATTTTCCCCATTGCGCGTCCAGAAAAATAGCTGCAAGCGGATCGTCTGGTGATTGGAGTTCAACTGGTGCAAGGAATCCCTCCAGGGCTTGCATGTTATAAGTGACCTATGGATAACGAAATAATAGAGGGCGAATTAGCTCGATTCGAGCTAAATGGACACATTAGATAGGAACATAGATGTGAAGTAGACTATTACCTCAGGAGCCGACTCTTGCTGCTCCACTTCCATGTTGATTTCAGGCTCGGTAGGTGCATTTGCAGCCATCTGAACAATTCTGGCAGTTTGTTTGGTTCTCGGCATCACTGTCATTCAAACAATGAGAAACAAACTGTAAGATTCACAGGGGCCAGAGCACATCGCCATTATCTTCGCGATCAAACCGGAAAAACATGCTTAGATTAAGTGCCAAGATTATTTAGCTCGAGTAGAGCTAAATGGGGTTAACCTGCTACATGACGAAGCCCATTTAGCTCGACTCGAGCTAAATGGTCCCAAACCTCAAACAAGATCGGGCCCATTTAGCTCGGGTCGAGCTAAATGGGCTACAAACCTGCAACAGAGCAGTAAGTTCATTTAGCTCGACTCGAGCTAAATGGACATACGACCCTATAGCATGTTTACAGCCCATTTAGCTCGACCCGAGCTAAATGGTCACAAACCTGGAACAAGGTCAGGCCTATTTAGCTCGAGTCGAGCTAAATGAGCCGACTACTTGGCAATCGTCCAAGCCAATTTAGCTCGACACGAGCTAAATGGTCACGGACCTGGAACAAGGCCAGGCCCATTTAGCTCGAGTCGAGCTAAATGGGCGTACTACTTCCTTGAACGTCAAGCCCATTTAGCTCGACTCGAGCTAAACGGGCCTGGCCTTATTCCAGGTCCATGACCATTTAGCTCGGGTCGAGCTAAATGGGCTTAGACTACAGCCAATTAGTCGGCTCATTTAGCTCGACTCGAGCTAAATGGGCTCACTGCCCTGTTTCATGGCAAGCCCATTTAGCTCCAGTCGAGCTAAATGGGCGTGGCCTTTTATAGATCCGTGACCATTTAGCTCGAGTCGAGCTAAATGGGCTTACTGCTATGTGGCAGTTCAAGCCCATTTAGCTCGACTCGAGCTAAATGGTCACGGATCTCAAACAAGGCCATGCCCATTTAGCTCGAGTCGAGCTAAATAGGCTTGACATGCAACAAAGCAGTAAGCCCTTTTAGCTCGACTCGAGCTAAATGGGCCTGGCCTTTTTTAGGTCCGTGACCATTTAGCTCGAGTCGAGCTAAATGGGCTTACTGCTATGTGGCAGTTCAAGCCCATTTAGCTCGAATCGAGCTAAATGGTCACGGACCTCAAACAAGGCCAGGCCCATTTAGCTCGAGTCGAGCTAAATAGGCTTGACATGCAACAAAGCAGTAGGCGCTTTTACCTCGACTCGAGCTAAATGGGCCTGGCCTTTTTTAGGTCCGTGACCATTTAGCTCGAGTCGAGCTAAATGGGCTTGAACTGCCACATAGCAGTGAGCCCATTTAGCTCGACTCGAGCTAAATGGTCACGGACGTAGAAAACGCCAGGCCCATTTAGCTCGAGTCGAGCTAAATGGGCTTGGTGGTATTGGAAAATCAAGTACTCTAATGAAGCTAATTTGGTAGCTAAATTGGCATCGAGCTAAATGGGCATCGAGCTAAATGGGCATCGAGCTAAATGGGCATCGAGCTAAATGAGCATTGAGCTTAATGAGCTGAAACTTGAAAATGGGCGCATTGCAGGAGAAAAACACAAATTTCGACGCAAATAACACAAATCGGAAGACCTCTATTACTGTGCGAGCAACATTTCATAGCATTCTGCCCTGCGATGTACTGAAAATGGAATTGAATCAAAAACCTAAAAGACAAGAATTAGCAACTTACAATGAAGCAAGTGAGAAAATGCGCTGTAGATGCCGCAATGATTCGCGTCCAAATGCAGGCGAAGAAAGGCGCAGCCACGAGCGTCCACAGCGCAACAGCAAAGCGAAAAAGCCGCCCAAAGCTTGAAAATAAGCAAGCTCGAAAAAGCAGGAAGGAGGAGGAGTCTGAAAAGCCGCCCGAAGTCTCAAAACAAGTGCAAAAGCAAGGAGAGAGAGTGCGCGCGAGGAGCGGTAGGAAGGAGGAGGCGGAGGCGCGCGATTAGCATCAAAATGCAGCACCGTATCGTGCGAGGAGCGGCAGACACAGCGCGAGGGAGGAAGAGGGCGGAGGTGCGGAGACACAGCGGAGAGCGGCAAAGCAGCGGAGACAGAGCGGAGAGGTGCGGAGAGACAGCGGCAGACACAGCGGAGAGCCCGACGCTGCTGTCGGCAGGGTTTCCCGCCAGAGCCCGTCCGCCGCAATCTGCAGCCGCCGGCCGCCTGGCGGCGACTCGATTCGCTTCTCGCCCGAGCTGCCGGAGCTGCCCGGGCTTGGCCGCCCAAGTTTTGTTTTTTATTTTCAAATTTTTATTCTTTAATACTTTCAAATTTTATGTCCATTTTTTGGGTTTTTGTTTAGTTTATATATAATCTCTAAAAATCATGTGTGAAGGTTTGAACAAATTTGAATAAGGAGTTCGTGCATGGGTATGGAAAAAAAAAAGGGGAATAAATATTTTGTGTACTTCATACTTTATATAAGCCATGGAAATAATCCTAGTGCCAAAAACAAATACTAAATCAATACTCAAAAATCATTTGGTTTCATTAGAACTACTTGTAGTTTTGAATGAGGAAGTGGTGCCTTTGTTTTGGAAAAAAGGGTTGAAAATTTTTTGGAAATTTTCCTAGGTAATTGGTACCCTATAAAGTATATAGCGTGTGTTTTGGAAGCATGCAAGAAATAAAAGAATTTTTGAAGAAGTACACAAGTTTAATTATTTAGACTTGTCAAAATAGGAGGCGCTTGGAGATGTATTTAAAAAAAATTATTGGAAAGGGGTTTTTATATGTGAAGTAGGTAATAAGGATTCAATAAAATTTATGGAATCACCAAAATAATTTCTAAGAAATCCGAACTATTTTTCCCGATTTACATTACATTACCTCTATCGACCTGAACTTTGAATAATTTGTAGAAAATATAAAGAAGATGAGAAAAAATATATTTGAATCTTAGGTTAGCTAACCTATAAAATTGCTGGTGATATTTAGAAATTTGTGAGGGGTCATAAAATAAATCATAGGAGTAACCCATCTATGTGTCATGGTTTACGTGGACCTTTTAGAAATTTGAATAAGGGGGTGAATAAGAAAATGATGAAAAGAAGTTGATTTTAATATCTAAAATAGCTAAATAGGACCATATGAATGTGGTGGAAGTGTGAAAAATATCATAGGGCAAATGGAACTTTGTCTAAAAAATTTCGTGAGTATTCAATAACTCAGCAGAATTTGAAGTAGGGCGCGAGTGCAAGTGTAATTATGTGCAAAAAGGGAGGAAGAGTGGTTTTTATAACTTTAATTCATAATTCATGTCATATGATAACTATGGTGAAAATATTACGACCACGAGACGATGGAAGTATTTCTTTTTTTTCAATTTTTTTTAATTTCGTTACTTTAAAATTATATGTTTAATTTTATTTGTTGTTGTTTAATTTATATGTTTTTGTTTTCACGCATTGAATTAAATTAGTTCATTTCTATGGGTAAAGCTTAAATTAATTCGTAAGAAATCAAAATAAAGTGAATAAAGATATTTTTAAATCCTAGAGTAATTATCCTATAAAATGTTAGTTAAATATGTTTAATTGGTAGGAAAGCAAATTAAGGTTAAGAAACATAGTTTAGATCTGAAAATGAAAACTTATAAATATGATGGTGATATTTAAAACTTGTATAAAAGACAAATCTACATGCTACGGGTTTTTTGTAAAAGTTTTATCACTTTCGAACTATGAATAATTTGTGAAATGTAAATAAATAAAATACAAGAATATATTTGTAGTGATCGTGTTAAAAATATTATATGCTTGGAAAAACTATGTGTAGAAAGAAAATGAGGATTGGATAATCCGTCAGTATTTGAAGTAAGTAAAAACATCTAATATAGTGGCAAATAGAGAGTGTAAGTGGTTTTTATAACTTGATTGCTTTACTTGTTTCTTCTCCGCAATTACTTCCTCTATTGGATCAATCTGTTTGTCTCGAAATAGCGCAACCAATTCTCATTGCGTGAAGGAAATAACTGAGGAATGCACAGCTACTGTGATGTGAGCAACGCCGTCATTCTTAGATGTCTTCCGCAACAAGCTTCTTTTAGAGTCAATCTCATTTTAACGGAATGAGTCTCATTTTGATTGAAATTCAGATATGCAGAGTCGATATCCTATACGTAAGTATTCTTTCTTAAGTAAAGATAAAAGTGTTTAATTTCCCAATTGCATTCAAGTAATTGTATAAGGAAGTGATTATCATTTCTAAAATACCTAAAGACAACCATATTTTTGTAGTGTACGTGTTAAAACTATTAAATGCTAAAAGAAAGTATTTGTAAAAAAAAAAATGAGAATTCAATAATCCGGCATAATTTTAAGTAGGTAAAAACAAAAAATGTATGGGCAAGTCTGTGTAACTAAGTGTTTTGTATTACCTTAATAGAAAAAAAGTTATTCAATATAAATAAATAAATGAATATATATATATATTAATAAAAATAACTATAAAAGATTTCCAATTCAGCTTCCTTATAAATCATGAAGGTATAATGTTCAGAGTTGGAAAATAATTTTTTATTTGTTCTTGCATAGGCAAACCTAAGTTTCTTAAGATAGTAAGATACAAAATTACAAAAAAGATATTGTTGATTCTAAATATTTAATTTTCATAAATAAAACGTTAACTGATTTGACCTACATTAAGTAATTTTGTAGGCAATAAGCATACTGTTAGCACGGAATAAAATAAAGTATTTACGCACAATTAAAACTGCATTTAATTAATGTATGACGAATGCCCTTGATTATTAATCTACATTTACTCGTTTACTAGGGAAAATTTAATGCACAACCAACACATTTGATTCTCATAGCTTAATATACGAATCTCCTAAAAATGAATGTGCCATTTGCAACCATTTTACAGTAGCAATTATCAGATTGATTCAATGAAAGAACCAAGCGCGGAGCAAAATCAAGTGAATCAATACTAATATGATCTCTTTGGAAAATACGGAGGCTGCACCAAATTGACCGGATGAAGAGCTTCCAAGCGATGCAAACAAGCGCAAGAAAGAGAATGAGCGCGAGGATTACCTAAAGTAGCATGAGCGAGGAGTAGGAGCAAAAGTCAACGGCGGAATAGCGAAAGGACATGTGCGCGAGAAAGTAGAGAGTGCGCCAGGAGATTGAATGCGTTGCGAGAGTCCTCTATTAGAGTATAGAATTTAGGCTAACGAATTTAGGAATTAAGGTTTTGGTTATTGAGTTAAAGGTTTAGGATTAAAGCTTAATTATTTTTGAACTTAAAGAGTAAGGATTGAAAAGTAAACATAGAAGTTAGATATCAACTTTACAAAAAAATGCGTAAATGCGGATACATTATAAATTTTTGAAAATAACTATAGAATACTATAATATATAAAACATCCTAGCATAAGAATTGAAGTAAAACAGAATATTATTATGTTTGAATATCACACATAGAATACTAAACTTCTAAAAAACATATAGTCACTCAATGTTAACAAGACTGAATTTAAAAGCAATAATATTATACTTTAAATATATTATACTTTAAGTAATATACTTAAAATATCCTATTGGAAATAACACACTTGTAAAAATACGTAATAAACTTATGATTTCTCAACTTATTCACTGTCTAAATAGTTATATGATATTATATCACATAAATATCTTGAATATTATGTTTATAATGGCCATTTGTAGAATATCACATTCAACTTAATTGAATATCATACGTAATACACCACACCTAATTAAATAGAAACTAATCTTATAGGATCACATTTAAATAATGTGAATATAATATTTACTATAACTGTTTCAACGTGTAAAGTATTTATCTTTTAATATTACATGTAATTTAGTAAATACAAATCTTACAATTATACTTCACAACACCTATCGATTTTAATCAATTAAGCATAAACCCTAGGCTTAAAGACTATAAAGTTGTAAAGAATCACCTTAAGATCATGATTATGAAAAAGCGAATCATGAAAAACTCTTTTTAATTTCACGTAATTGGCTTGCAATCATAATACATGCTCCATGCTTGGAGTTCCAATAAAATAAAAGAGTTGTTTTCACTTAAGTGCATTTCATTATTTCATACTTTTTTGCAAAGTTTAGAATAGAAACTAGACTTGATTTGGAGCAAAACCTAAGTGATATCATTCAAAACGGACCTCGGACGAAGAAGATATGGCTATTCAAAGTTATGCTTTCTATTCAAAATGTCGTTTTTTGACATTCGGCGCATTAAGAGTTTAACATTCTAGTGCCCGATATGAGATTATTTTGTTCATTTGAGTTTGGGTTATCCATTGTCCTCCCGAATCCGGTTTTTATTATTACAATTATGTAATTTCTATTTTTAGAAGTATTACAAATTTCTCGGCGACTTAACTTTCAAATGATTTCACTGGCCTAAGATGTCCTCGTTCCTCCCAAATTTCCGAAGATGTCCTCGTTCCTTGCGAAGTTCCCCGTTCCTTGTGAAGTTCCCCGTTTCCCCCCAAGTTCCCATCCACGTCGCTTTTACTCTATACCGTTACTGGCCGTATTTGGCGCCCTTTCTATTTTGAGTTCGTGATCTTGTTTGGCGCCATTTCTCTTCCCGCTTGCTCTGGCTCTCTCCTCATTTGCGCACTATGCGCTTTCGGCTCCTCTCTTGCTCCGCTCCTGTGCTCTTTCCGCTCCTTCGCTCCTGCTGCGCTCCTGTGCTCTATCCGCTCCTCTCCGGCTCCGCTCCTGTTGCCCTTCGCCTCACCTCCGCACCTTCGCATCTCTGCCCTTCGTCTCTGTACACTACGTTTTGCCTAAACTCCCTATTACCATTAGTGCTTCCGGTTTTGCAAATTTTGATTAGGGTTTGGGACTCTAAGAAGCTCGGGAGTTGATGCGCGTGCTGCTTTTGAGGATGCCCAAGGCCTTCGTTGAAATACCGCAGCTGTCAAGCACGGCGTGAGGGTAAGTTCGATCTATATCCTCAATGTCAATGTATAACAAGAGATTGTTGTTGATTGGTCATGTCTTGCGTTCATTGTGGTGCATTCCTGATGGCAATGTGGAAATCGTCGGTTTAGTTGTGCACGGAAATCGAGGCAAAGATACTGTTTTACTTCTGCTCAGTTCCCAAGAACGATTCATAGTATTTGCTGTGCACGAATATCGAGGCAGTTTCATATAACATATGCATGATATGCTCATGAAGTCCTGTACTGAGGGATTCACTCGATGTCCATTTAGCTCGAGTCGAGCTAAATGGGCGTACAGCTCTGATTCACTGCAAGCCCATTTAGCTCGAGTCGAGCTAAATGGGCTTGACCGCTACGAGGCGATGACTGGTGAATCGGAGAGCATGACGCCCATTTAGCTCGACTCGAGCTAAATGGGCTTGCAGTGAATCATATTTGTACGCCCATTTAGCTCGACTCGAGCTAAATGGGCTTGCGATGATGAATCATATTCATGCGCCCATTTAGCTCGAGTCGAGCTAAATGGGCTTGATCTGCTATGATTCACTGCAAGCCCATTTAGCTCGACTCGAGCTAAATGGGCTTAACCTACAACGGAGTGGTGTGCCCATTTAGCTCGACTCGAGCTAAATGGTCATCCGGTTTTAACTTCGTCGTGGTGAGAGTTGAGCAGTTATCTTGAAGTCCATTTAGCTCGAGTCGAGCTAAATGGTCATTAAGAAAACTGTTCATCATTCTTACCTTGAAGCTGTTGAAACTTGATGACTATTTAGCTCGACTCGAGCTAAATGGTCCTCCTCTCAACATGCTTCGGGGTAAACAAAATGTATTAAGATCTTCAAGTCCATTTAGCTCGAGCCGAGCTAAATGGTCATCCAGGTTTAACTGCCGCGGTGAGTGGTGAACAATTATCTCGATGACCATTTTGCTCAAGTCGAGCTAATTGTTCATTGAGAAAACTGTTCATCACGCTTACCTCGAAGGTGTTAAAGCGTGATGACCATTTAGCTCGAGTCGAGCTAAATAGTCGTTAGTATACACGTGCATCGTGACTGAGTGGTGAATTCTTATCGAGTCGAGCTTAATGGTCATATATTCTCAATGGTAGTAATCATTTCTGACTGCACGTAAATATAGCTACCAGTGATTTCTCATGATTGTTTATTTATTGCTGGCATTCAGGTTATCATGGAATTGAGTGAATCCGATGGCGACGATGATTTGCAGCGTCTTTTTTCGGAGGTACTGGACTTACTTATTTTGCATAATACAATATTGTTCTGAGATCATCCATTCGTACTAATTCGTCTATGTTTGTGGTCTTTTAGGACTTGGATGGTCCTTCTGAGCTTGTTCTTCCGGACCATTTAAAAGATTGCCCCAGGACTACCCGAAGTAAATGGGTTACGAAATTTGTGACACTTCTCAACGATAGTGGGGACGTTGTTGGTGAAGGCATTTGTCAGACTGACGGGCTGAAAGAATGCTTGAGAGTAATGACGAGCCCGTATGTGAAGATCAAGTAGTTGTGCAGATCGTGAAGTGCTTAAATTTCGACTACGTTCTCTGCTGAGACCATTTACGGGACCAGGAGTGGAAGCTCAGCCATGCTATGCACGAGGGTTGGTCACTACTTGATCATTTACGAGTTGATCAATTCAACGTCAGCTGTTTATGCCCGCGATCATCCAAAGAAGAAGGGGTGCGACCGTATGATTTGGGAGAACGGAACCAACGGTTTGTGAGGACCAAGAGGGAGGAGGAGCTTTTGACGTTGGATTCATCAACTTGGTTGCAAGCAAGATTTCTTTGCAAAGAAGAACTGTTGCCAACCTTTCCCCGTGAGAAAATTATGGCTCTCCGGAAGCAGATGTACGAGGCGTCGGGTTTTAAATTTAAATCACATTTCAAGATAGATGTTCATAATCGTTTTCATCAGGCACCGAGACGGCACGATGATGGTAACCACTGAAGGCATTGATGTTTTGCGCGCGTGCATGGCAACATATTAGTGGAGTTCCGATTTCCACATTTTACAAGGCGGAAGGCGGAAGCTGCGCTGGACTACGTGCTCGCCACCATGGGAATGTTGGTCAGAAGAAACCACGATTGCATGTAAAGCAAGTTGTTGCTACTTTGAAGACATTCATTGACAATGCTGCTGATCATATGCCTCACCGGTCGAAGATGTTGACATCCGGTGAGAAGGTTGTCTCTCGGTCCTTGCCATCGTCCTTCAGATGGAAGGATGCTATACCAGGGATCAATGACATCAATGAGAGGTTGGGCTTGAAGTCTATTTCTCAGAGCACACTGAGCAGGATTAGGAGGTCAAAATTTTCAGAGTATTCAAAGAAGGCGCCTGGGGACAATTTTGCTCGTTGCTCAACTTGTGACAGGATGGAGACAATGATCAAGTCTATGGTACCTGATTCATGTGAAGAGACTATGTGGATCAAGAAGCTAGAGGAGCATTTGCATCATCAAGAAACGCATCGTGAGTATTATTATTCAAATCGTTCTCTTTCTATTCAGCGGCCGAGAGATGTCCTTTGTATAATACATGACAAAATGGATCATGCGAAGACTGCCTGCCCTGTATTTTCACATAAAACAAAGGCAAATGATGCATTGATGAAGCTTCCAATTGCTGTGACTGGCATGATTGCTCACGGGCATAGCGATGTCCGGTATGCTCATTATGGGCTCGATATTTATCCAAGTGATTGCAATCACACTGTTGGATCAATATTAAAGCTTTTACGAGATCTAGAAGGTGTTCCGATCTCGTATTCGAAGTCATTATTCGCAAATTCGGGGTCGCTGCCTTTATTTGAAGCTGTATTGTTCGGAAAAGAAGGGTGTTTAAACTCTCTTCTACCTGAAAGTGAAGTTTCTGGGGTGGCGGAGCCTCTACCTCCTGTCCTGCATGTGCAACTGGACAACGCAGCTTCTGACAACAAGAATAGATTTATGTTTTGCTTTTGGTCTCTTCTGGTACACATGGGTGTGTTCCGTGAAGTATATGTCAATTTCTTGTTAGTTGGACATACCCACGAAGACATTGACGCCCTCTTTGGACGTTGGAGCATGACTCTCAAAGAGAATGACTTTCTTACACTTCCTCAGTTGATGAAGTCATTTATGGACGCGGAGGCTTTGCCCGTCATTCCTCATTTGATAGAGGAAATACCTGACTTCGAGGGTTATATCAAAGACTACATTGGTTCCAGAGATGAAATTTTAGTTGGGCATTCGGAGGGTCAGCAGTTCAAGTTTTACATGCATGACAATGGATGGCCCATGATGCAGTATAAGATGTTATGCACAGACAAGGAGTGGTTACCTTCTACTAATGGAGGTATAAAATTGTGGAAAGAGGACCGAAGTACGGGGAAACCAATGTTACCTACAGGTGACATGAAACCTTTGGCGCCCATTCCCATGAAGAACCGTGATGACATTGTAAAAGGCATTGGAGGGTTTATTAAGATGTGGGAGACTTCAAGTGCGGAGGACATATCAGGAGAATTTGGTCGGCGTCATGAATTTGTTATTCGCTATTGGCGAGCTGTGAAGCTGGCGTTGGTTGAGCCTATAGAAGTGTCCTCATTTTTGAAGAACGGCTATTGGCCTTTAACTCGAGTACCTGCGACACGAGAATTCTTAAATACTGGCGAACTGCGAGAGGAATATGGCCGTGATCCGCACTTTATCGGACGGTTGTGTGATAGACCAAGGGAGTCGTTTCGGGTTGGTCGAGATGTTTATGCTGGATATTTTGTAGCTCTACGTCCAGCTGATGGGGATGCTCGTCCTTTCTGGATTGCTAGGGCTCTAACTGATTTCGATGTTGATCACAACTATCCAGGCTGTATTTAAATGCAATATTTTCAACCTGCATCGAAAAATAGTGTTGTTCAGGAAACCTATGCTGGTTGGGATACGAAGAAGACATTCAAATGGAAAGTTGAAGACACTCACATTCCGGAATGGCTTCATGCTGATGCTATTTTTACGTCATGGAAATCAAGTGCAAAACTTGGCTCTCGGCGTCCTATTATTTCATTATCGGAGCGTCAAATCGACATCATCAAACAAAGTATTGAGCGATTTGACGATGGAGAGGAGTAGCCTGTCATCCCTACTTTATTTGGGCATGCTCATTTAGCTCTAGTCGAGCTAAATGACCTCAGTGCAATTTGAGCTGTCTATTTATCGTGTGGTGACTTTTTGCCAATAGATTCATCTTAGAAATGGACGTACTAGAAGTCCTACCATTCGTAGTTAAGTATTGGTACGGTTTTTATGCCTTAAAGTTAACAATGCAAGTGTTTGTAAATTTTTGGACTTGGTCGTCGATTCCCAGTTTAATTGACTTTATCATTTTATTGTGCTCTTTTAGCAAACTGCTGTCAGGATGCATTTTGCTTTGCTATTATCATCATCTTTTGTATTCAGTTTAGGTCTACCACATGCGCGTTTAGCTCTACATCACGCGCGATTTGCTCTTAAACACGCACGTTTAGCTCGATATATATGTTGGAATTTAGGTCGATTGGTTTTTGAGAGTTTGGATATTCCCATTATAACGAATTACGTGTTCTTCATACTATCGTCATCAGCTTCCACCTTAGCTTTCCCCTTCAAGAGGGCTCTCCCAATGATAGGGTAGGTGTTAGCATCGACAGGATATCCGTTGATGCTGAAGTCATTCGGATCAAGATTAACACCGATCTGATATGCCTGGTGTATGTCAACGTTGTCGTCCTTGTCGGCGATGACGAAAGATTCAGACGCTATCATCTGCAGGACGACGACGAGAAGTCAGACCAAGCAATTTAGCTCGATTCGAGCTAAACAACATGCTAGGAAGGAAATGAACGAGTCCATAACTTAGAAGGAAGTCAGAAGTATCAGAGATATCACGTAGTTTAGCTCGACTCGAGCTAAACTACATGTGCAGGAATCCATGTGCAGAAGCATGCAACTGATTGAGTTTAGCTCGATTCGAGCTAAACTTCAGTCTAAGGAATGCAATCAAGGTTATGAAATAAGTGCGGCCTGAAGGACATGAAATGACATAGTTTAGCTCGACTCGAGCTAAACTATATTACGATCATTGCAGACGAACCCGGAATTCAATGAGGATTTAAAATGATTCAGAGAAAGGAACGGTACTGACACCGTTTAGCTCGAGTCGAGCTAAACTGGGCTGTATCTTACCATGCTTGCTGTAACGGCTTTTGATCCGGAATAGACAAGGCAGATAGACTCATTGGGGCCGCAGAAAAGCTTGATGACTTGAAGGTAGAATTCCATTCTCAGCTCGTTGGGGAACATGCTGTACTCCACCTCATTGTACTTTCGGGGCTTCTCGTACAGAATGTGTTTGGGGGCTGTGTAGATAGTTTTTATTTCCCCGCGGATCCTCACGGATGTGTGCTTGAGGAAGAGAAGTCGCACGGGCTCCATTGCCTGCCTACTCTTAGCGGCAAACCCTCCAAGACACTCGTTGGCGGCAGGCTCGTAAATGGACTGGATCAACTCGTATTCCACACCTTCGAAGAAGTAACTGGTCTTGGCGAAGTGCTGTACATGCTCAAGGTCCTTCTCATCCCCACATATGAACAGCCAGACAGGAACAGCCTTGAGAGAAGGCTTATCTTGTCCTCCGAGAACGTTCATGAAAATCTCAAAGAACGGTTTCTCGATAGTAGATTTCGCCTTTCCAGCAGCTCCAGGAACGAGTCTGAAGTCGATGATCCCAAAATTGATGTCCTTGCCATCTTTACTCCAGGAACCTGTTTCCCAGTCATGAAGCTTCATCGGGTTCTCCCTTTGAAAGAACCGAGTGTGAGCAATTCCAGCAGTAGGTTGGAATTTCTTTCGGACTTCAAGGAATACTCGGAAGAACTCTTTGGCATATGGCGAGAGAACCTCGCAGCTGCTATTCCGGTGCATAGTTGCCTTCTGGTTGGCGTAGTATGACTCCGGAACACCCCACTCGAGAAGCACTCGCTTCGACGCTTTTGTTACGTGGTAGTCCTGCTTAAATTTCTTCCACGCCTGAACGTCAAGTTCGTCGCCCTTGAAAATACCGAGCGTAGGATCGATCTTGTGAAGCTGGAGCTGGGCGATAGCTTTGCGCTTCAATCGTTCTACGTAATCCTTCCATACGTAGCAGTCCTCGAGCTGAGACTTAGGCTGCTTGAGCACAACCTTCGGGTATTTCAGTTTCCTTGATGGCCCTGACTCGTTCAAGATGTGCCTGCAGAGCTTCTCGTGGTCCTTCTCGGAGAGGTTGCCAAGGAATTTAAAAAACTCTCGATTGAGAGTTGTATCTCTGTCCGGAAGAAAGCCCTCCTTGTCCTTGAACTTGGATCCGTCCATGGATTCGGGGTCGACGAGGTATCCTTGGGCGGCGCAAGTAATCACAGATTCCCAGAGCTTATACAGGTTCTCTGGTGCAGTGATGATCTTGATCTCGTTAGTAAGGGTAAGCAATTTCTTGCCGCCCTTCTTGTTTAGTTCTCTTTGATGATTGACAACGTCGATCATTGAAAACCTCTCGCTTACAGCCGCGAAGAATTTCTGCAAAATCGAGTACAGGTAATTTGAGTAAGAATCGACTGGGGCTATACAATTTAGCTCGAATCGAGCTAAACCAAAGGGATTCATGTTCACTATAATGCATTTTAAGTTTAGCTCGAATCGAGCTAAACAGTACTGCATGTTAAGTTTAGCTCGATTCGAGCTAAACAAAACTGCAAGTGCAGTTTAGCTCGATTCGAGCTAAACAGTACTGCATGTTAAGTTTAGCTCGATTCGAGCTAAACTTCATTGCATCTGCAGTTTAGCTCGATTCGAGCTAAACTTCATTGCATCTGCAGTTTAGCTCGACTCGAGCTAAACTTAATCATCTCTGATTTAGCTCGAATCGAGCTAAACATTTGTGTGATGGTTCGTAAATGCTTACATCGTAGCGATTGCTTACTTGCGCAGCGCTTTGGCTTTATTCGTTGCCCCCGCCACCTTTTGGTTGCATCGTGTTTTGGTGGAGGACACCCGAACTCAACCCACACTTTCCGAGCAGCAAGGATATTCGTTGCCCACGTCGGCTTAAACTGAGCGAAGTGATTCACTCTGTTATAAAAAGCCGAAATTTTGCGCAGCTTGTCCTCATCTTTAGTCCAGACTATGTACGCATTCCAAGTCCGGAAGTCCTTCTTAATAGGTTCGGGGACGGTGTCTTTCTGAATCATCTCCTTCGACGCAGCGACGCTGTGCTGGCCGTTAATGATGTAGAATTCGCAGTCCGTCATATCCCGTTCGTCCTTGGGCTTGAACTTCAAGTTGGGCATGACGCACAGAGTCTGCTTGTGTGACCGGTCCGGCAAATTAATGAGGTAGTTCAGGAGGCTGGTTTGCCCCCTCTTCTCGAAGGCTCGGATTGTCCACGACGCTGGTGCTTCCTTCATCTTCATGGTGTCAATCTCCAATTTCCGCTGGGGATTATTTTCGAAGACAAATGCGTCTTGGCAGTCCGAGAAGAATTTCTGGTATATGACATTGCAGTTGGTGTAGTCAATGTCTTCTACCTTGTCGACAATCATAGGGATCTCTGAGACGGCGTCGTTGATAGCGTTTGCCAAATCCTCTTCTGAGACGAGCTTGTTGCGCCTCGCGTCATCAGCTAGCTTCCTCGACCGTCTCTTTTGAGGCGACGACAATCCAGGGGTTCCAGAACTATTCGCCCCTGTGGATGTTACCCTCAGGGGTTGATGGTCGGACTCGTGTCGTGGTCCTCGCTATCTATGGGACTCCCCTGTCCCGGTTAGGCTCGAACGCTCGAAGAGAGGTCATTTGAGCTACTTGTTTTGCTTTTTTTGCTGCAACCGATGCTTGAATGATGGAATTGACGACGTTCCTGAGCTTGAAGGACAGAGCTTTAGCTTTGAGCGGCCCATCGTTCTTCGACCTCCACTTCCCATCAAGGATCTCAGCTCTGAGAGTGGATTTGACTTCGTCGAAATGTGATGCCTCTAAACTCTCGACCATTGCTACAGAATCGAAGGGCGTCGCTACTGTGTTGACGGCGATGGTGAAATTATAAGGCGTCGCCCCTGGAGAAGAGCAAATGATCTTGATCACCTCCGGTGTCTCGCAATCAAGCTCTGTGATTTTCGTGTCGACATCGATCGTCATCGGCTCAGCGATAGGCCCCTCGTAGCTTACAGGTGTGACGTATGCGCAGCCCAAAGCGCTGTCCAGCTTTTGACCTTGGTTGCGTCCTTGAATTCGTAGCAATCAAGGTTCATGGTATCATCGCCATCATCGTCATCAACCACCGGTGCCCTTGGCTTGAAGAAGTGGCCAAGCAAGCCCTTCATCCTCAGCTCACTGCAGTAGTCATGAGATTTTTGAGATTAGTAATGTGCGCGAGTTCGATGCCATAGTTTAGCTCGACTCGAGCTAAACTGGATAGAATTTATTAATCTCTTATGTTAACGTTTAGTTTAGCTCGAGTCGAGCTAAACTACATAGTCGAGGGTCTGAAATATGAATATTGTATGTCGTTTTTCTGAACATTATATCCATTCTTGTAGGGTCACAGCTCAATCAAGTTACAGGATGTGCGAGTTCATGCCTTAGTTTAGCTCGAGTCGAGCTAAACTCCATACTTGTAATTGTCTCATGTGAACATTTAATTTAGCTCGATTCGAGCTAAACTTACTCGACTAAGGTTAGATAAGAAGGGTTATTGAGTCGAGCTAAACAATATTACAGTATGTACAAGTTAGTACCTAAGTTCAGCTCGACTCGAGCTAAACTGAACAGCTTGCAATTGTCCCATGTAAACATGAAGTTTAGCTCGATTCGAGCTAATCTTATTAGACTATGGTTAGATGTTCATGTTAATATTAGCTTACTATACTAAGGGTCACAGTTTAGCTCGAATCGAGCTAAACAAGATTAGAGAATGTGCGCAAGATTACCTTTGTTTAGCTTGACTTCTGCTGAACTCAATAACTAGCAAATTTGTTATGTTACAATAGGTTTAGCTTGATTCGAGCTTTACAAATTTACAGAGGGATTTTGTCACTTATTAAGGGTTTCAATTTAGCTCGACTCGAGCTAAACTTAGTTACAGTTTGTGCACGTTAGTAACTTAGTTTAGCTCGACTCGAGCTAAACTCAACAGCTCGCAAGTGTCTCATGTGAACATGAGGTTTAGCTCGATTCGAGCTAAACTTCTTAGACGAAGGTTAGATGTTAATGATAATGCTAACGTACTATACAAAGGGTCAGAGTTTAGCTCGATTCGAGCTAAACAAGATTACAGTATGTGGGAGATAAACTAAAGAGCTAGCAATGGTCTCATGTGACTTTTATGTTTACGTAGTTTCGAGCGTTACATTTGAATCTAAGATTAGATATTACGTTTAATTCTAAATCTATAATGGACTCAGTTTAGCTCGAATTGAGCTAAACTCAACTGAGTTACAGTATGTACGAGTTGGAAGCCTTAGTTTAGCTCGAATCGAGCTAAACTTCATTAATTTTCATTGCTCTTATGCGAACATTTAGTTTAGCTCGAATCGAGCTAAACTTCATAGCTTAAGGTTAGTTATAATCAAGTTTTCTATCAATTTTAAAACAGGTAAATTCGAACTAATGTAGGTTACAGTTTAGCTCGAGTCAAGCTAAACTGAATTACAATTGCTGCGAGTTGGCTGCTGTAGTTTAGCTCCGCTCGAGCTTAACTTAAAATATTTTAATATTATCTTATATAAACGTTTAGTTTAGCTCGAATCGAGCTAAACTTTATAGTCAAAGGTTAGATATAATTTATTGTATGTTATGTTTGGTTTGAGTTTAGGGTCACAGTTTAGCTCGAGTCGAGCTAAACTGAAATACAGTTGAGGCGATTTGGATGCCTTAGTTTAGCTCGACTCGAGCTAAACTGAATAGATTAACATAGAGAACGTGTAGTTTAGCTCAATTCGAGCTAAACTTAGTTACCATTTGAGCTAAACTTAGGTATCATTACGTTTTTAATGTCTTCCTATTCAGGTACATTTTAAAATATTTAGGGCCACAGTTTAGCTCGAGTCGAGCTAAACTTAGTTACCATTTGCCTGGGTTGGATACTATAGTTTAGCTCGACTCGAGCTAAACTAAATAGAATCCTATATTCGCCTATGCGAACGTGTAGTTTAGCTCGAATCGAGCTAAACTTCATACTCTAAGATTGGATAATCTTGTGTTTTTTATCTCGTTCTTAACCAGGACAATTCTACATACTGTCAGGAGCTTAGTTTAGCTCGACTCGAGCTAAACTTTCAGCCTCTCAGTATCCATTTTTACAGAGTTAGAGGTGGTTTCAGCTTTGCGAGTGATTTCAATTAGCACCTTTCTCCCATTCCAGCCATTTCTGTAAGCTGGAAGGTCCAATTTCCTGATGGTCGTCTTCGGCCTTGTCGTATGTCTGCACAACATACGAGCCTACAGTTTTAAAAAAAAGCAATAGCAATCTACAAACTTTGCTGCGATTCTTAGTTTGCAAACTACGCTGTCATTACAAACTGGTTTCTAAATACAATTGCTAGAATCTCAAACTACCAAATCTGCTGGCACTGAATTGAGCACATTAAAGCTTCTTAACAGCATTTCAAATGTCTGATCATTCACAGTATTGAAAGACTTCAATCTAGCTTCAATCTAGCTACTAACGACATACTTGGATAATATTCCAGGCAAACCACATATACAATATACATGCAGCCGCTTGCAATATTGGAATACTGTGCACAGCACTACTACACCTGCTGTCGAAAAATTCCTAAACCCTATTACAACAAAGCTCCAAAACAGAACGAATTAATGTGCACAACATTGCGGGGAATGTAGAGGTGTGAGCGGTGAGCGGTGAGGTCCAAGATGGAATGGGTGGACTTGAACATTTTAAAAATTTTCTGTGAAAGATAGAGACCCTATGACCATTGATTTAAGCGTTTTCAAAATTTGTAAGGATTAATTTTGTCCAATTGAGTACCCCAAATCCGTGGATTTAGATCCTATTTCCATGTGAATGCGATCGTCGACCCACTTTATAGATCATTAAGGAGGGAATTCTGGCCCCATATTTTACTGTCGTATAGAAATTAGGGCTGACGTCATCGTGCCCAAATCATATGGAATTGGGGGTCACCAATGTCTCTAAATATAGTTTAATATTTTTTACACACTTTTATTTGAAATGCGGTATTTAGATTATATTTTATTTAGTGACATTTAATTTGGAGTAGTGATTTGTACATTAAAATTAGGGCTGACGTCATCATTTCCATTACAGTGTATTTTCTTTCGTGAACCAGTTAATGTGTGTTAAGATATCAACCACAATCACGATAGGTAATAATTCAATACCGAATTCAAAAACATATAAATAAATAGTATATTATGGCAAACACAAATACATGGCGCTATCAAGTCGAGCACCTATCGGAAAACAAAGCACATACTACGCTGAAGGTGTAGTACCATTGAAGTGCAGGTCACACTCATCAGCCTCGAAGTCTATATACTTAAGCACACTACTACGATAACGTAGACGTGTAGTGTCAGACAAGATGGGAGATGAAGCTTCAACAAACTCTTGTGCAAGACGCTCAGCATAGGAAGGTAGGGTGAACGTTGACGGAGGGCTATTGTAGAGATGAGCGTTGCGAGTCAAGCGCGCTTTCAGACCTGCGATGCTAGAATCACATAGAAAGTCAGTACAATATACTTGTAAGAGCAGAATACGGATAATGAAAAAAAAATAGACTAAGTTACAACGCACCAATAAACTTCCGTGGCTTCTTCACGGGCGGTTCGTCAGAGTCATAATCTGCAGGTGGGGCCGATTCTCCACTTTCTTCATCACCGGGAGGACCATTCTTGTAATCGGCTAGTACACCATCAAAGATTTCTTCGTCAGGTTCCATGGCGATGAGGTGTCGGTTTGAGCGCGCGCAAGCAATTACAGATGCACCTAAAAAATCAAAAGCCACCTTAGAAATGCGAAATGTATAAAGGATTTCTAAAAATGCGTTTACGGATACGGTACCTGTACTTGCGCTCCAGTCGAAGACTATACCTCCGTCGTCCGTGAGACAATCTACGAAACATTGTATGAAGGACGGGTCCTTCTCTTGTGAGCCTCGCCATGGCGTACCGTCCGGACGAGTACGCAATGTGTCTTTGTCTGCAAAGTTCGAGAGGTGCTCTTCCTCATCCGGAATGATTGCCACACCCGCATATGCGTGTGCCACTTGCCGAGTTTGGAACTTCGACACATAATCTTTACGAACATAAACTTTGATATGGAAGCAGTGAGTCTGCAAAACACAAGTATAGACATTTTAATATAGAAGCATAGAGGACATAAAACATAAACTTTGAGAATGGAAACTACAAACTGCTCCGTACCTCTTTTGGGTGCGGTACCGTAGAGGCCATTGGGAGTGGATTATATCCCCACCAATCTCGAACAACACGAAAACCATATGTATGGGATTCGGAGTCGAGAGTACGCTCGATTCTACGACATTTGGGATGCATCAGTAGAATCGCTCCAACGTCTGTCAAGTGGTATGCGGCAAAGATAAAAAGGCTCTCAAAGTAGTTTTTATCGCGCCGGTTCCAGGAAGGAACTTTTGTTGGAGACACACCCGGTACTGGCAAGTTCTCGGGAGCGTCTCCAAAAATGAGATCAATCCCAGGATGCTTGGGATCATACTCCATCGCCGAACACGGGTACTTTCGGTCTTTTCCAATCTGAAATACAAGGCAATAATTAGATAGTGGCATATATATTGAGAAGTACAAAACGTAAATATGAAGATTATAAATGACCAATGTATGAAATAATACCTTCTTGATGTGCTCAATGATATCGAGGATTTGCGAATCCCATTTTGCAGTCTTCGACGATTGATGAACCAAATCTCCAATGTTGCCCTTCTCAAGATACATAGGTAGAGTGACTGTAATTTTTGAGGACGAGCTGCTACCAATGTGATTGGGTTTCGGAAGAGGGCGTTTGGCGAATTTTGGCTGACTGAGACGGCGAGGCGACCGCGGCGAGTTGTGGTCAACGGTAAAGGACACAGGAGGGGATCCCGCATTCGTAAGTCCACCTCCGGAAACCTGAGTCAGTCGTGCACCACGTCGAACGACATTGACTGTCGTACCATGTGAAGTTTGAGTAAGATCAGGTTCCTCGGGACCTTCCAGTTGGAGAGGAGCAATGTCTCCAGAATGTTGTTGAACATCTTCTACAGGGTCTGCACCAGCGTTGCGTCGCTTCTTCTTTCCTCGAGCTTTTGGCAGTGCAGCCGGAGACGGTGGTGGAGAACCTGAGACAGGTGCGGTTGGCAGAATCGAGAGGTCGTCGTCGTCGTCATCATCGATTTCCATGGGTGCATCGTCGGCTCCAAGTGAACCGAGGTTTCGAACAAGCTCTTTCTCCTCCTTGTGCACGAAGTTCGTCTGACACTCAAGGAACCAACCCCCTGTCTGCAACTGTGCGTTAGTGAATTGCCTCTGTTGTGATTCGGAGAAGAAGCTCGAGGGATCGTTGGTGACTGCAACGTCTTCTAACTCCAAAGGAATAGACCATGAAGCTAGAGCTCCCTTGGCAACAAGCTCTTGCTTCAAGTACCTACAATCAGAAGAGCAAATTAGAACATTGGAATTGCATAAGTGAAACCAAAATTGTTAGTAGAGAATAGGTAGGGGATGGCATACCGGAATAACAATCGTTTGATGGTGACTTTACCACCCGCAATCTTATAAATATCTGTGCCTTTGATAAATTTTGGGCTAGCATTTGGAGCAAGGTAGTTGTCGAATGCCTTCTCCCAGTATAGCAATCTCCACTTCTCGACATATGCGGGTGGCTTAAGGATGGCGTCCGACCACTGAATGTTGAGATTTTCTTTCTCAATAAGTTTCTCTAATTCACTTTCAAGAGATTTTTCCAACTGCACATACATAGATGACGTTAGAAAATGTATAACTCAGATGGCAATAGAAAGGTAAACACAAAATTAGTGACCAATTTACCTGTGCCCAGAGAGAAGCGCGATGGAGAAATGTCATCAAACTTTTGTCCTTCATTGGACGGTCTTCTGGGTAGTGGACCAGTCGACGTACATCATTTGGAGAGTTCCACCATTGCAACCACTTTGCCTTGAAATCGAAGTGACAATTGGTAGTTGCTACCATGTGCAAGCGATCTATTGTCATATCTGGTTTGAGATTTTTGCTGTAGTGTGCATAAATCTGCACACAAGACGGTTTGGAATACAGAGTTTATTATTGTAAAACATTGATATATAGACAGAAAAGAAACTTCAAAAAAGGGTCATACACACCTCTTTTGGGAATTCTCTTCTCAGATTGTAATTCGCCACTGCGACCATCTTGTCAAAGTTCTTGCCACGGATTGCCTTTATTTCAGCTTTAATGGCATTATCCATGGCACTCCATACTCCCGGCCCTGATTGCTTATCTTTCGGGACAGTTGCATAGTAAGCAGTCTCGGCATCGTCCGATGCTTTGGCTAACCTCCTCTACCGGAAACAACTCAAACATAAGAAGATGTAAAAGATTAGATTTATGTACAAGAGAGAAGAAAGTGTTCAGAAAACTTACCGAGTACAAGAACTTAACGAAAACGTCTAGAGTGACTGGGTACCAAGTTTCTTTCTTGGCCTTGGCATTCTTGCAGATTCTGTAATCCTCTGGACTTATGAGATCTTTGAAATCATGCAGTTTGAGCTTACCAAATTTCCTCATGCGTTGAAGTTTAGCACAAAGGCTGTCTTCAACATGGTCATGTTCAGTAGACCTATACACCAAAATCGGATATTAGTACAGTTGAAGGGAGACAGGAAATCGATGAAGTTCAAGTTTAAGAATGAGTATGCGTCTTACCAGTTGATGTCATTCATGACGTCGAGGAGCAAACTGCTCTCTCCGCGAGCATCGAGGATGATGCAGTCAACCGAAATATGCCACGAAGCATCTAGCTTATGGTACCTGTCGATGTGCCGCATCCACGCCGTCATACGATGGTTACCTTCGTAAACATAGAAGTACTTGCCGATGAGATGATGGAGATCCGGATCCGAGCCCAACGTCTTGTCGAACTCGTCATTCGCCTCTCTCCAAAGCGTGTCCGTGAAGACAACATCTTCCGCATCAACAAGTTTTTCTCTCCCTTTCCTATCAAAGGGAGAGACGTACATGACCCGGTCGCCCTCCCGATAGCCTTTGTTGAACTCATTCTCCAATTTTCGGACGTCTTGTTCCGAAATTGGTCGAACCTTAGGATAGCAAACAAGGCGACACAATGGAATCATCATACGCGATTTCTTTACAGGTTTGAAACGCAACCTGTTGATGACGGCAATTGAATCACTCTTGTGAATCATTCGCATCTCGTTTGCGCTCCAATCGGGGTCTTTGTTCTGGAGATGAGCGGGCATATGAACAATTCCCACCTTGACACCTCCCGGCAAAGCAGGTTCCTCATCATCGGAAAGAGAATCGTGTGCATCGTCAACTTCGAAAGTTTGAGGGAGTTGGGCAGTTTCGGACGGACTTTCGTTGGGAACCGCATCGCTCGAGCCTTCTAGTATTTGTTGTTCAGGAACTACCTCGTCATCACCAACGATGTTTTCTTGTTCGACGATAAGAGGAGGTTGAACATCCTCTTCTTCTTCTACCGGAGAAGCTGGTGAGAATGTCATCTGGCAAGAAAAACAGCAAGGACAACAACGCACATACATAATAAGAATATGTCTAGAAGGAAATGGAAGATGAATAAAATGTTAATTTTGATATATGATATAGTTATTTAACAAATAACATATACTGTGGATAATAATCTAGGTAGTCTTGGACTTTGCTGCGAGTCGAGGTGAACGGCGAGGAGCAAGTCTGGCCGATGCCTTGGCCTCGAGACGACGTGCTTTTGCTTGTACGTAATAGTTACGCATGTAACTTGCTCGTGCAACCCGATCAACATCAACACTTAACGTGTGACGGACAGGAGAAGCTGGAGGGGGCGTTACAGGAACCGAGGACAAAGGTATTGCTAAACGCCGAGACTCAACTACTTTCTGGACATAAGATCTAACTTCAGATAAGTCGCTGTCCGTGTCAGATTCTCCTTCCGCCACAATGGAAAACTTCTTCAAATCGTTGTCAGTATCCTGCATATCCAAGTACCAAAACTTAAGGAAGCAAAAATCAACAAAGAGATAAATCAAGCCATTACTTGTAAATCAAACCAAAATCAACAAGGTCATTCTTTTAGTCTACGATATGAAATAAAGAAAAAGATAACATCTAAGCAAACATTACTAGGGTTCACACCAAAACAGCCAATGTGATATCAGCCGTAGGACAGGCTCAATAAGCAAAATCCTTTACTTCCGAGAAAGAGCGGTTCACGACCATGAACCATGACAAGCCTTTAGCACAAGCAACAGATGATGACCAGCACGTTCAGCACTAGTATCACCATAACACTACCGGCACCACGAGCAGCACAATCACGGGACCATACCAGCAGGTTCACCGTGTCACCGTTCATGGAGGGAAAGTCACAAACCAAGACGGGCACCAGGACATGACGAGCACCACAAGGCGACCAGGACGAGGAGTTCAGCGCCCTCACGAGGAGCACCACGGCAAGACCGACAGGGTCACCACGGAGCCTCTCCCACCCTGTTCGAGCACCACGAGGAGCAACACGCCGAGACCGGAGGGCTCACAGCGAGCGCCAAGCCAGCCCAGCAGCTTCACCACGAGGATGCTAGGAGGGTAATCAAACGATGAGAACGGGGAGTTTGAAACAAAAAGCGGAATAGCTCATCCTCATGGGTCAGCCTTGCGTCCACGCAAGGCTGAGCCCAATCCCAGGATTCATCCAAATTCACAGGCAAATGGAGACCAGGTCACATACCAAGACGGGCGCATACCACGATCACCACGACGAGACGAACAGAATCACGACATCACCAACAAGGGGGGGCAGCACCTTCACCACAACCATGACCATTTACATGACGAGCACCACGAGGCGACCAGGACGAGGAGTTCAGCACCCTCACGAGGAGCACCACGGCAAGACCGACAGGGTCACCACGGAGCCTCTCCCACCCTGTTCGAGCACCACGAGGAGCAACACGCCGAGACCGGAGGGCTCACAGCGAGCGCCAAGCCAGCCCAGCAGCTTCACCACGAGGATGCTAGGAGGGTAATCAAACGATGAGAACGGGGAGTTTGAAACAAAAAGCGGAATAGCTCATCCTCATGGGTCAGCCTTGCGTCCACGCAAGGCTGAGCCCAATCCCAGGATTCATCCAAATTCACAGGCAAATGGGGACCAGGTCACATACCAAGACGGGCGCATACCACGATCACCACGACGAGACGAACAGAATCACGACATCACCAACAAGGGGGGGCAGCACCTTCACCACAACCATGACCATTTACATGACGAGCACCACGAGGCGACCAGGACGAGGAGTTCAGCACCCTCACGAGGAGCACCACGACAAGACCGACAGGGTCACCACGGAGCCTCTCCCACCCTGTTCGAGCACCACGAGGAGCAACACGCCGAGACCGGAGGGCTCACAGCGAGCGCCAAGCCAGCCCAGAAGAGCAGTTCACCACGAGGATGCTAGGAGGGTAATCAAACGATGAGAACGGGGAGTTTGAAACAAAAAGCGGAATAGCTCATCCTCATGGGTCAGCCTTGCGTCCACGCAAGGCTGAGCCCAATCCCAGGATTCATCCAAATTCACAGGCAAATGGGGACCAGGTCACATACCAAGACGGGCGCATACCACGATCACCACGACGAGACGAGCGTAATCACGACATCACCAACAAGGGGGGGCAGCACCTTCACCACAACCATGACCATTTACATGACGAGCACCACGAGGCGACCAGGACGAGGAGTTCAGCACCCTCACGAGGAGCACCACGACAAGACCGACAGGGTCACCACGGAGCCTCTCCCACCCTGTTCGAGCACCACGAGGAGCAACACGCCGAGACCGGAGGGCTCACAGCGAGCGCCAAGCCAGCCCAGCAGCTTCACCACGAGGATGCTAGGAGGGTAATCAAACGATGAGAACGGGGAGTTTGGAACAAAAAGCGGAATAGCTCATCCTCATGGGTCAGCCTTGCGTCCACGCAAGGCTGAGCCCAATCCCACGATTCATCCAAATTCACAGGCAAATGGAGACCAGGTCAAATACCAAGCCGGGCGCATACCACGATCACCACGACGAGACGAACAGAATCACGACATCACCAACAAGGGGGGGCAGCACCTTCACCACAACCATGACCATTTACATGACGAGCACCACGAGGCGACCAGGACGAGGAGTTCAGCACCCTCACGAGGAGCACCACGACAAGACCGACAGGGTCACCACGGAGCCTCTCCCACCCTGTTCGAGCACCACGAGGAGCAACACGCCGAGACCGGAGGGCTCACAGCGAGCGCCAAGCCAGCCCAGCAGCTTCACCACGAGGATGCTAGGAGGGTAATCAAACGATGAGAACGGGGAGTTTGAAACAAAAAGCGGAATAGCTCATCTTCATGGGTCAGCCTTGCGTCCACGCAAGGCTGAGCCCAATCCCAGGATTCATCCAAATTCATTGGCAAATGGAGACCAGGTCACATACCAAGACGGGCGCATACCACGATCACCACGACGAGACGAACAGAATCACGACATCACCAACAAGGGGGGGCAGCACCTTCACCACAACCATGACCATTTACATGACGAGCACCACGCAGGAGGCGACCGGGTGACGAGGAGTTCAAAGACCTCACGAGGAGCACCACGGCAAGACCAGCAGGGTCACCACGGAGCCTCTCCCACCCTGTTCGAGCACCACGAGGAGCAACACGCCGAGACCGGAGGGCTCACAGCGAGCGCCAAGCCAGCCCAGCAGGTTCACCACGAGAATGCTAGGAGGGTAATCAAACGATGAGAACGGGGAGTTTGGAACAAAAAGCGGAATAGCCCATCCTCATGGGTCAGCCTTGCGTCCACGCAAGGCTGAGCCCAATCCCAGGATTCATCCAAATTCACAGGCAAATGGGGACCAGGTCACATACCAAGACGGGCGCATACCACGATCACCACGACGAGACGAACAGAATCACGACATCACCAACAAGGGGGGGCAGCACCTTCACCACAACCATGACCATTTACATGACGAGCTCCACGAGGAGCTCAGGACGAGTAGTTCAGCACCCTCACGGCGAGACCAGCAGGGTCACTACAAGCTTCTCTTACCCTGTTCGAGCAGCACGAGGAGCATCACGAGGACACGAGCAGGTTCACCACAAGCAAACAAATAAGCAGATGACCTGGAAAGACCAGTTCGAGCACGACAGTACCGAGTTCGGCATAATAGCAATTGTTTCTGTGATTTAAAGCGGTAGATCTGACTCTCCTTCGCTAGCCTTGACCTCAACCTCGACGGCCGTGGTCGTGTTAGTCCTGAGCAAGCACAACTAGGTGGCCAGCGCCATACCCCTAAAATCGAAGTGCCGCAAATCCTAAACCCTAACTAAAAGAAACGTGATAACAGGATTCCCTCGAGTGCAAAAATCGGCCAAGTTTATCTGGATTCTGACTGACCTTCAACTTCCTCGAGGAGAAGGGCTCCAACTCGCCCCGCGTCTTCACTGCTCTCCCTCGTCCATGGGGGTAGAATATGTGAAAATCTGCAAACATACTTGTATCCGATGATTCCAAACTCACATTGCGTGAATGCAGGTCGTTGTTGTTCCCTCCTTCGAGGTCTCGCACTTTCTTGTTTCCACCTTCGCGATTGAGCACGTCCTCCCCACCTTCGACGTTGAGCCCCTCCTCTCCACCTGCGACATTGAGCCCCTCCTCTCCACCTGCGACATTGAGCCCGTCCTCCCCACCTTCGAGGTTCAGCCCGCCCTCCATGATTACTGTCTGCGCCATAGCTTCTTCTTCTCTTCTCGCGGCAATCCCCTAAAAATTCGAATAGAGAGGAATGAATTGCATTTAGCTTCTGTGTATCGGATGGGAGTACTACACAATCTCCACCAACTGCAACGAATCTCTCCATTCTATTCCAAATCATGTCAGAAGGCATCTCTTCCGTCAGAGCCTTCATCTGACTTCTTCCACAAAAAAGCATTTCCTCTCTACTGGCGAAGCTGATGCGCCGATTTCGACCTACGCCCAAATTGGGTTTCACGCTCACCCTAACTCAAATTCCTATCTTTAAACCCCATTTAAGGGTGCGCCGGCTTAAATCTCGCTCAAAGGTCCCGGGCGTCAAGGTCTGCCACAGCGATGGGCTCAGCTGCGATGGGTTCAGCTGCATGATCTTCCGCCAGCTCACCGGCCCGGCAGCAGAAGCTTCCTAGTCTGACACCGCAGAGCCACGAGGTTCAGCCCCTTTACGGCTGGAGACTGCCCCTTCCCATTCGCAAACTGCCGTTCCTTAAAGGTCCGCGATTCTGCCCATTCGGATCGAAGACTACCTTTTCCAATGTCTGCCCTGGAATATTCCCTTCTTGATCGTATACTGCCCTTTCCGAAAGGCTGCCCGCGAATCTATTTACTTAGATACTCGATATTTTTAATTCCCATACTTATTTTTTGACTGTAGTTATTGACAAATCGTAAATGTAAGAATATGCATACGGTACCTAATAATAGTTATTTGTCGTTACACATTTTGCACGTATGTTTGAGATTGAATTTCCATACTCCATCATCATCTGACTTGGTCCAATATTCCAAAAATGGGGTTCACTACATTGTTTATAGAATACTCTATCAATTCTTGGATACTCCGATATCGCTCGCTTTACTACTACTACTGCGGTAGAATGTCGGGACAACAGAAACGCAGGTTTAAACTACGGAATAGAATGCTAGTATATGTCCGGCCTCATTCATGACACTCATAAAATATTTCATATCATCCTTCTCCTCATCGCCAACACTTATATCTTCGACTCCGTCATCTTTATACGCTCGGCATGCATCACCCTAAGTTCAAACAAATACAATGATTAAATAAAAGCTACAAACTTTCATTGACTAATACCTTAAGTCTAGCGTACCTGACTCTTTGAATCCACAGCAACGCCTTCGCCTGAATAATCGCTTCCCACGTCGCCTGGCACATCGCTTCCAACGTCGCCTCCAACATCGCCTGCAGCATCGCCTCCAACATCGCCTCCAACATCGACACCAATGTAATAACTTAGCGAATCGCTTGACGTCGAACTTCGCCTGCCATTCTCCTGCTCCTCGCCAAAGCTCCTCCAATCCTCTTCTTCAATACATTTTTCACTCTCTGTAATCTCTACGACATTGTCGAGATTGATAGACCGCATCTTCACATTACGCCTAAAGTCTGACCCACCAACTTCATCGTCTCCGTCAAATCCAATGGGTCCACGCTCGTCTCCACTGGACCGCGATGCTCCAGTCTTTCGCATAGCACTTCGCTTCCGCGCCTTGGTATTACTAAAACGTGTACCACCCCTCCTCTTCTTCCTCTTAGGCATACTCTCACTGGGTTTCGCCGAGCCCATGCCTATTGCATCCATGCTCTCAAACTCGCATAAGCACATCAAACTTTGAAAAGAGCGTTATAGTGGTCATCTTCCTTCTTATACACTTGTGTCTCCTCTCTTTCATTAATTGTCACCACCTGGATGACGGCGCACTGAGTGCCAAATATGATAGTATCTGACAATGTAAGCTAATCTATTTTTCAAATTTAAATACGCTTCACCTGACATTGCCGGCCGCCGTCACCTACCCATAATTTTGATAATCTAAATACAATTACTCTGACATAGTCAGTAGCCACCACTTTCTTAATGTCACTATGTCTAGCACATGCAAATTAATGATACCGTCTAAACCAGTAGTTTAACTTATACATTTTTACAACAGTATTATTCCTGAAATTAACTAGAATCATCCCAAGTGCATTTGCTATACCCGTCACATAAAAAGTAATAATGGAGCCGACCTATTACACTAAATACGAACTCCTACTCTCCACACTAATCCAATATAAATTCTTTCAAATCATCTATTTCAATTTCTCTCACCTTCACATCACACGCCCCCCTGTCGCCTGGATTTCCAAGCACAATGGCTTCCTCCGCTTCCCATCTCCCTGTCCAGAACGTCATAGAGATTAGTTCATGTTTTTCGTCCGCTCCTATATGCATTCCCCCGGGTCCAGATGGTGTGGCTGAAATCACACCGCAATGGCTCGGTATTCGATTCGGGTACGATGAATCGTCTCTATGGTTAGAGCGTGAGGTCATAGATCCAATTTCTCTTATTGTCCAGTACTCTATGGTAGAAGCACCTCTGCTTCTCGATGACAATACTTCCATTTGGAAGCTTAGACCAGGCAAGTATCGCCTCTACGGAATTACAGAGTCCGTCATGAACGCAAGCACCGTTCTCTTAACTCCTCGCACTTCGTCTACTATCTCTAATGGAGCTCCACTCCTAGCTCGTGTTGAAATCGAACCAGGCCATCGCGTTAGTATAGATTTGTCAGATTCCTCTAGCGACGAGAAAACATCTCCCGTTCAAACCCGTCTCCCTGCCGCAAGGCTCCCTTCACCAAGTTCTCTGTCGCTTCCCTCTGTCGACTTAAGTCCTTCGCCCTTTACATTGTCCCAGGCTAGAAAACCCAAAAAAATTCTTCCTTCTCTTCTGAAACTCAGTTCCATGTCAGGTAGCAAAACTATCTTGAAAAAAATCAACTTTGAAACCATACGTACTGTCTGTACCCCGTCACTTCCTCCGTCTTTCAATGGAGATGTTTTATACATCCTACCTCCCGTCACTCCCTCATCTGTTCATAGGAATGCCAAGTCCATGGAAGGTATGGACAAGCGCTTCGATGGCCACGTGTGGACGAGAACGATGACCACAAACATCAGCAACACCCTTGGCCTATCCTTCCGCTATTCAAGCTGTGTGGGTCATTTGCAGTGCCACAATCGAAGTTGCGATTTCTTGGAACGACCGGATCGGTCTGCAGGAGTAAACGAGGTGGAGTTTGAAGGCATTACCAAAGATCCGTTTGCGGTTGGCGAAGTACATCCACCATCCTCCACCATTGTCTGTAAGATTTGCAAAGAACCTCCCGTCTCTGTTGCTCAATGCTCCGCTAGAATCTTCTATGTCTTTGAAAATGATGATCAGGAGCGTGCTTGTATTCATCTCGGTACCCACGAACACCCTGTCAAGGTCGGAGTGTATAGATGCACAAAGAAGAAGATAGATGAGCTATTAGAGGAGCATGTCGATCGAAATCCCTAAGCAACAGTTTCCAAAATCGTAATGGAAACTAGCAAAGATCTCTTAGGGAAATATCCTACTCCGTGATGAAGGTGATCCTATAACCTCGCAGCTTTCTCTCCAAGAGCTAGAGCCAGTTTTCGAACAATGTAGAGAGTTGAACTCTCCTGCCATACGGCACCGTGTCTACACTTTCAGATATTTGCGGAGGTATGGAGTTCTGGATGGAATCACCAAACTCAGGGGCCTTAGCAACTGGGCCTTCGTGCAACGTAACATGTTCCCCGGCCAAGGAGACGACTCCGACAAAGTCTTCATTTTCAAGATGTCAGAGGTCGGCCCTGCTAGTGGTGTTGACCTTGTACGCCGAATGCAACCTGGCGGCAACCTCTCCCACGCTTGGATGATGTTCGACCACGTGAAACGAGTCAAGAACTGGACCACAATGGCGTGCCACGTGTACGACTCTCGATACCAACGCATTCTAACTATTGCTTGTTGTGATTTCCAGTCCGAGGATAGAGAAGCTCAACTCGTATTTTGGAAGAACCTAAACCATGTTATGGCTAGGCACGGAGTACCAAAGCCAGAGTTCCAAGGATTTATGGCTGACAGTGCTCAAGCCAATTGGAATGCTGTGCGCATCATTTATGGGTCGGGCAACCCTACGGTCCCCATGGAAGGCCGTGAACGAACGTGTTACTTCCATTGGACGCAGTCCCTTGAGAAACACACCAAACAGTACATTGTTCACGAACTACAAGATCAACACAAAGTTCTTTGTAAGCAGTACAAAGACGCCCGCACCATGGAAGAAGCTGAGACTCGCTACTGGGCCATCAGGGCGTGGTGGTCGTCATCGAACGCCACTTCCGAAAGTGGGCTCCAACACCTAGGCCATTGGCTTGCATACTGGCATTTCCGCTACAGACAATGGGGTGGATTTATGGAATTAGTGAGTTTCCTTATCTATACTTTTTATTACTTAATTATGATATCGTAATCTAATATTTTCATTATATACACAAGTAATTCCATTTCTATATTATGGATTTCATTAATTACTGTTCTGCCACAGTTGTACCCATCATAGAGTTAGGGAAAACAAAGTTGTTGAAGCATATATTAAACTGTGATGGGAAATACAATGCAGGAAAAAAAATACTCTCCAGAAGAGTTAGCGGAGATGCCGTCCTGTAACCTTGCTGAGACTGTACATACACAACAAATGGTTACAGGCCTCCGGCAATAAGGGAGGGGACCTCTACGTTGCCGCTGTTGACGATTATGTTCGCGCATTCCTCCAAGTAGTGGCTTATCATCAATTTAACAAGGGTGGCGAAGGTGGTTGTGGTCCATCTACAGAGGAACTTCAACTTCGCGCAGCTCGACGCAAAGCTCTTCGCACCGCTCAACGCAAGGCTCATCGAACAGGAGATCCAGTAGATATCAACAAAGCAGTACTGAATTTTCCTGAAGCTCAAGTATTCTATACTCGCGACGCCCACTTGGAAGGAGCTGAGGTCTTTGGTACAAAGAAACGAAAGGCAAATGTTCCAGTTGGAGCGGAAGAAGAAACACATCGTCCTGACACCGTGAGCTTTTCACGTCCTCAAATCGGGAGAAGGGTAACCCGAGCTTGTGCTGTGAGTTTGGGTACTATCTACGAGGAAGAAGAAGTTCAAGAATGCCCTCAGGAACCATCTACCTCTCCGGGACCGAGTATCCAACGCGTGACCGCGGTTCAAGAGACTAAGGTGAACGAGAGGTTGTGGCACATTTCTCGACTCAACAGCAACTCTTCCAAGGCTTGTTGGGCAAATATGGCAGTGACTAAGAAGAAATGTACATCACGCATAATTCAGAACGGGAAGGCTACCCCGGCTCCAACTTACACTGGAATCTGGAAGCCTCCTCAGCGTCGCAAAGTTGAAGAACAATTCTTTTTCTGTGCAGACGATATTGAGAGATGCGTAAAGGGTTATCATCGGAGATGGATTGAGCAATTCTCTCGGACCCAAGATCGACCACCTATCCCTTCAGTGTGGCCTGTCAAAATAGGGACAAATCTGACACGTACTGAAATCGAGGCCTTGGAGAATGCAGGATTCCAACTCCGACAGAAGGAGCGCCTTCCTGTAAACCGGACATTCAATAACATTATCCCTCCACGGGACTTGTCACACATCCCGGTGCCGGACGATGCGAACGTTTTCCCCAAATCTCGAAAATCGAAGAATCTCCGATCCGTCGAGTCACGTCTGCAACACCGAAGTTGATGAAGGGAGTCGATTCGGCTCGGGCTTTGCAAGCCACCATACTCAAGGTGACCATGATACCGCAGCCTGGTTTTGGTTGTATTATTGACTTGGAGTCGGATTCGGGGTCAGTTTATCAAGTTTCAATAAGTGCATTGCCTAATTGTACTTGCCCAGTGATGAAAGACACACTTGCTAAGTTGGGTAGAAAAGGATGTCCCTATAGACCCTGTAAGCACCTTTACTATATCTTTGTTAGGGTCTGTAATTTTGATGCTGATAGCGACCTTTTTATCCACGCGCCAACCTTCAGTTTCAATGAGGTGAAAAGGATTCTAGAGTGTGGTGTCCTAGACCATGCTAGAGACTAGAGGACACCCTACACATACTCTATATGTTCTACTATAATATTGTGTCTTTCTTATCTTATGTACTATGATTTCACAATTTAGTGAAAATCAATATATATAATTATACATGTTCCTAAACCATATGATTCTATTTAACAGATTTTATGCTTGTAAGTAGGTATCATGCACATGTAATCTTATCGTTCGGGGTAAAAACTGGCTCTATGTGCATCTCAAGCATGCATAATTGTAAGATTCTGTCTCCCAATTCCGCGGGTTTAGGGTCCAAAATCCACGGAAATAAGTCAAGAATATTCGAATATTCTCAGGAATATTCTTTTAAAAAATAATAATTTTTTTTTTTTACATTTTCTTACTAAAAATACGGAATTACCGCTCTAAATTCAGAATTTCTGCAATCACCGCTCACCGCTCTACGCTCACCGCTCACACCCCGGCTACGTCCACAGCATTGCTATTCCTGCATATCTAAAGAATCTATGATGCAGTAGACGGAAGCTCAAAACATGAAATCATCATCGTCACATACACCAGACGGACCTCTTCATCAATCATCTGTCTTTCGACTTCATCGACTTTTATACTCGCGAAACTATCTATCGGAGCGCAATTACATTTTCATATGCTTAAAAACAACGAGATCATTAATCAAGCACTGTGCAGTACAGCAAAAAATCCACATTTTAGCAGTGGTTGAAGAACGAGCTGATCGGTACAGATGAGAAGAAATTGATTCAAAGACCTGTTAGACTGAAGCTGTGATTGAATTATCTAACGATGTCTAAGGATGTCGTCCTGAGGTATCCATACCATTCCAACCGATAAAAATTGCAAACACTACATTCCTTCCAATTAGCTCGACTCCAGTCTGTGCGCAATATTTCCTTAGTTTAGTTCGACACATTGCTTGACACCCTACACCCTACAGAAAAAGCTTGAGCAAATTGCAAACTTGGAAAGAGACTTGAAAACCTAACGTACCTCCTGTGAAGCTGTGGAACTCCACCTCCGACACGGCAAAGGTACTTCGCGGCGCTACCCTCCACAGCGCTCACCTCCAAAAGCGACCCTCCTAGCAGTGCGACGCTCCTCCAACAGCGCTCCACTCCAAACGGGCTCCCTCGAACACCAACCTCCTTGAACAGTGTCGCTCCAAAAGCGCCTCCTCTCTCCCAGCAGTGCAAACCCCAACAACTAACACGCAAAACTGCGAAAAGCTACACCAAAAATCTACCTCACTACTGTAACCACGAGCTGCAAAAAAACGCTGAAATGGAAATCACTACACCGAAATCAAAAGACGCTGAAATCGAAATCGCTACACAGAAATCGTTGATACTCGCGCGCTACGCAAAGCGTCCTAATCGACAGAAACGAGAAAACAACTTTGCGAAAAGCAGAGAGGGAAAAACTCACATGCAAAGCGGAAATGCAGGAGCGAAAAAGCAGGAGCGAGACTGAGCAGAGGAAAAACAAAAACACGAAACTCAAAGTGAGAGAAAGGGAGTGGGAGGTGAAAGGCGGCGCTGGTCGAATAATGATTATATCCAATCATTTTAACTTCTGCCGAGGCCATCATTTTTACTGCCGAGGCTATCATTATTGCACGACAATCACTTTTTAAAAACTTGATTTCTGAAACCATTTTTCACGTTAAGTTTAGTACCATTATTATATTTTTTCACTTCTAAATTTTAATTCATTCACTTTATCAAATCATTTTTTTTTAACCACATTAGAATGCTCATTCGTAAACACGCTAAGTTTGATTTTAAGTGTAATAATATAAGTTTCCATTCACTTTTATTACTCATCTTTTTTTAAGCTACATTAGAATGATAATTTTAACACGCAAAGTTTAAATGTAGTTGTACGAATATTAGTTTTCATTCAGTTTTATTACGCCTATTTTTTTGAGCAAAATTAGAATGCCAATTCAAACACGATAAGTTTAATTCTAATTGTATGAATATTAGTTTTCATCCACTTTTAGAACTTATATTTTTTTTAGCAAAATTAGAATGCTAATTCCTAAACACGCTAACTTTGATTTTAAGTGTAATAATATAAGTTTCAATTCACTTTTATTACTCATCTTTTTTTGAGCTACATTAATAGAATGATCATTTTAACACGCTAAGTTGAAATGTAGTTTTACGAATATTAGTCTTCATTCACTATTATTACGCCAAATTTTTTGAGCAAAATTAGAATGCCAATTCAAACACGATAAGTTTAATTCAAATTGTATTAATATTAGTTTTCATCCACTTTTAGAACTTATATTTTTTTTAGCAAAATTAGAATGCTAATTCCTAAACACGCTAACTTTGATTTTAAGTGTAATAATATAAGTTTCCATTCACTTTGATTACTCATCTTTTTATGAGCTACATTAGAATGATCATTTTAACACGCTAAGTTTAAATGTAGTTGTACTAATATTAGTTTTCAGTCACTTTTGTTACGCCTATTTTTTTTAGCAACATTAGAATGCCAATTCAAACACGCTAATGTTTAAATCTAATTGTATTAATATTAGTTTTCTATTTAGTCTTGTCAATTTATTGAAACTAAGTTGATGTTAATATTGTATACTCTATTTTCAGGATGTGAACTTTACATTGCAATTCTTCTCACCATTTTCAACCAAGTTCATTTTCAACCATAATGATTTTAGACGAGTCTATTTGCCAAGCGCTTCAAGTTGCTAGGTGAATCACCGTGAAGGAGCCGTGTCCATGGTGGGCATGCTCAAGCACCGTGCGCAATTTAGAAACCACAATTGGGTAAAGTAGGAGCGGAATCACTACAACCCTATTGACACGTAAAGAGGTAGATGTCACACCAAGAAGTGGCCCGTGCGTGGCAAATCAAGCACTTGGAGGCTCCTCCCCCAGGCAAGTTCGTGCTACAACCGTTTCATCAAATAGTTCATCGTATGATTGATCAGCATGATTCCACTCCGCGCTTGGTTCCTCCATTGAATCAATCAGATAGTTGCTATGTTAGACAGTCGGCAAATGACACATGAAGTTTTTTTTTTAGTTTTGTATATTAAGCTATAAGAATTGAGTTGAGGTTTAAATTTTAAAGAATTGGTTGTGTTTTAAATTTTAAATTTCATTATTCCTTGATATGTGCCTTGTTTACCCTAGCGCAATACTTAATATGTGAAATCATTATTATTTATTCATTCGTATATCCTATACGTAAGTATTATTTTTTAATTAAAGATTTAAGTGTTTAATTTCCAAGATTTGTCCAATCATTTTAACGTACATAAGTATCTCTCTTGATTTAAAATCTTCATACTGGTATATTTTCCAAATTTTGTAAACCATAGAGTACATAAGTATAATTGCATTCAAGTATAATAGGTTCAGGTTATAACTTTTGTCCATATGTAATCACTACATATTTCTAAATAATGCCATGTATTCCAAATATACCTTTACATAGAAATTACATGTACCAGTATATGATTCGTTACAAATATATAATATTCTCTATATTAGTAATTATGCCAATTGAACACATTATTATATGAATACATTATGTATAGTAATTTATAGTACATTATTTAACATAATTATGAATATAGTGCAAAATTTAATCATAATTTCGAACGTTAGCATTCTTATAACATGGTTATAGATAACTACAATTAGATTGTAATTATTATTTATTACTAATAACTATTTACGATCGTATATAATTTAAAATAAATAGCTTAGAAGAAGAGAAAGTGCTTAAAATATTAATTTGGAATAAATAGCACATTTCACATTAAAGGGTGCCCATAATACATCAGTGTCCGTTATAGATAAAAGGATCTATTTAACTTCGTCGAAATGACTATTTCATTTTAAGTTCTATATTTGAAATCCTTGACATAAGTTCACCTACAATTGAGCAAATACTTTGGCATATGCTTTGATGTAACATAGCAAGCTATTGTCACTATTTGCACAGAAATTGATACATAATTTAAGGCTTCCTATCAAAGTTACTTATCTTGGAGCATAAAACCTAGCATAAATAATTAAGTATATAGACTTGCTCATGCAAGTTGATTAGATGAACAAAAGTTGTTTCAGATATAAACATACAAAGTAAAGTGTTCGTAATGCTGTAGATGTTGTACGTGATGTTTAGCAATTCAAGTTAAGTATTGAAGATTCACAATATAGTCTAAAGATTCACAATATGAGAGTTTCTGGGTTTAGGATTTAGGGTTTAGGGTTTAGGGTTTAGGGTTTAGGGTTTAGGGTTTAGGGTTTAGGGTTTAGGGATTAGAGGTTTTGGTTTAGGGTTTCCGTTCTGTGGAGGCATTTGGCAATTTAGTTATCTTTCCATACTGTTATCACCTGAAGTTAACCATTTTGTTAAAATGCTGATTATACTGTTCTAAATATTTCTCGTTAAATACATTATATTCCATACATTCATACCTTGATTTTGATGTAATAGTATATGATTTATATTATTTGTTGCACGGCATGTTGAGAGCTTTTTAAGAAATAGCATACTTATTGGAGTGTTACATTTTAATACATTTTTGTATGCACTTAAGTTAATATCGTCTTGAGATTGGTAATCAGGTTATTTCAGTTCATCATTTTTGAGAATTCATTATTTATATGTTTTTGAGGTAACTCTTTCTTATTGACAATGAATCATATAGAAAACCAAATTTCTTACAAAGCATGGCACACTATGAATAATACTCATATTAAATGTATTCAATATGAGGGACTTTGAAATGTCACAAAACGCTTAAGAAAGTATCAAGTGGAGAAGATGAATAATTACAATCTTTTAAATACAATATATCCATTTAGGTTGACATGTGAAACAAACCATATCCACATGCAATATAACCCCATGTAGTGAGACTAATAATGAATCCAATCACATTAAGCAATAAGTATAATCATGAATGTCCATAAAAACAATTAAATTTTCTCTATATAATGAACAAAAAATTGTAAATCTATTTCCTACCTTCGGTGAAAATGAGTATACAAAACTTAGAAGAATATATCTTTCAAACTTAAACTATTTGAGTATGCCTAAGTTTTAATTGCATGGTCAATATTGGCATGATAACTTTGAAATGCATGCCTTCATTGGAAGCCTATTTCGGCCAATCAGTGTAATATTACGATTGATCTTGTCGCAGGGATGTACAGAATTCGTTGATGTACGTAGGAATGGCGGCTGTATTCCCGCTCGAATTCGCGGATGCTACTTCTATGCAGAAATATAGGGAGAAGAAAGTTTCCCGCCGGAATCTCACCATTGATTTTCCTGACGAATCACATTTGTATTTCCCGCCTCATCTCGAGATAAGGTGGAGCGCGGGAAAGGCCAGACGAATCTGAATGACCTCCGAGAACCTGGCCGTCTTGATTCCTTTTTCCTCATTTTCTGAAGCTGCTGCTCCTCCTTCAGCGTTTTCGGCTTCGTCGGCGTTTCAGATTCCAGCGCGCTGCACGTAGGGAACAAGATGAGCTCCACACAAGCGTCAAGGTAAGACTCCACGCATATGCCAGTAAGATGATTTGTGTCTCTGTTATCGTACGTGCTTCTTGCATTCTACAATTCAGTTTCGGCGTCATAAGCCCTAAACCCAGAGTAGCGTTCCACATACGTCGTGGACGCCTTTATTGTGATGCTTAAATTTGTGTGTTTTCAATGTAAGTGCAGGCAAGCCTTCAGTTTCATCGCACTCATTTCGAGTGCAAACATATTGCTTTCAGAGAATGAGGAGAAGCGGTACTCCGGAATACGCGCTGTAATTATCGGGAGAGAAAGAGTGAAGACGTATAGGTCGAGTCGAGCTAAATAGCAGGACTATCACAGTGAAGCAGTTTAGCTCGATTCGAGCTAAGTGCGAGGCTTGTACAGTCAAGTAGTTTAGCTCGACTCGAGCTAAATTACTAGACTTTGCAAGGTCGAGCAATTTAGCTCGAGTCGAGCTAAAGTATGACTAACCATAGCCATAAAAGTTTAGCTCGATTCGAGCTAAACTTCACGTCAAATAGAGATTGTTAATATTTAACCAGTTTAGCTCGACTCGAGCTAAACTACGGAGTCCAAATGGCGCAAACTGTGCTTCAGTTTAGCTCGACTCGAGCTAAACTAGACGTTTACTTTTGAGAGAACTGAAATCCATTATCCACCCAAGTCGCCCAATATGTAACTCAGTTTAGCTCGACTCGAGCTAAACTGTGACATTAAGTTAGTCGAAATTTACCAAAAGAATGAGGGTTCATGAATCATTCAAATCCTTAGACTGTAATGTTTAGCTCGATTCGAGGTAAACTAAACGATTAAATTACGGACTTTCGAATTCTATTCAGTTTAGCTCGAGTCGAGCTAAACTAAGGCACCCAGGTCTCCCAATATTTAACTCAGTTTAGCTCGACTCGAGCTAAACTGTGACATCAAGTTAGTCAAAATTTACCTAAAGAATGAGAGTTGATGTAATCATTTAAAACCTTAGACTGTAATGTTTAGCTCGATTTGAGGTAAACTTAACGATTAAATTACGGACTTCTGATAATCTATTAAGTTTAGCTCGAGTCGAGCTAAAGGCGAGGAGTCCACCTCGACCAATATGTAACTCGGTTTAGCTCGAATCGAGCTAAAGCGTGACCCTATGTAATTTAGAGTGTACCTAAATAGAACATAGAGCTGATTTACTCTATCAAATCCTTAGACTGTAAAGTTTAGCTCGATTCGAGGTAAACTAAACGATTAAAGTACGGACTTTTGATAATCTATGATGTTTAGCTCGAGTTGAGCTAAACTTTCGATTCAACCTCGACCAATATAGAACTCAGTTTAGCTCCAGTCGAGCTAAACTGTGACCTTCAGTAAGACAAAATTTACCTAAAAGAAGAGAGTTGATGTAATCATTTTATTTCTTAGACTGTACTGTTTAGCTCGATTTGTGCTAAACTAAACGATTAAATTACGGACTTTCGAATTCTATTCAGTTTAGCTCGAGTCGAGCTAAACTAAGGCACCCAGGTCTCCCAATATTTAACTCAGTTTAGCTCGACTCGAGCTAAACTGTGACATCAAGTTAGTCAAAATTTACCTAAAGAATGAGAGTTGATGTAATCATTTAAAACCTTAGACTGTAATGTTTAGCTCGATTTGAGGTAAACTTAACGATTAAATTACGGACTTCTGATAATCTATTAAGTTTAGCTCGAGTCGAGCTAAACTGAGGAGTCCACCTCGACCAATATGTAACTCAGTTTAGCTCGAATCGAGCTAAACTGTGACCCTATGTAATTTAGAGTGTACCTAAATAGAACATAGAGCTGATTTACTCTATCAAATCCTTAGACTGTAAAGTTTAGCTCGATTCGAGGTAAACTAAACGATTAAAGTACGGACTTTTGATAATCTATGATGTTTAGCTCGAGTTGAGCTAAACTTTCGATTCAACCTCGACCAATATAGAACTCAGTTTAGCTCCAGTCGAGCTAAACTGTGACCTTCAGTAAGACAAAATTTACCTAAAAGAAGAGAGTTGATGTAATCATTTTATTTCTTAGACTGTACTGTTTAGCTCGATTTGTGCTAAACTAAACGATTAAATTACGGGCTTTCGAAATCTATTAAGTTTAGCTCGAGTCGAGCTAAACTGTGACCCTATGTAATCCAGAGTGTACCTAAATAGAAAATAGAGCTGATTTACTCTATGAAATCCTGAGACTGTAAAGTTTAGCTCGATTCTAGCTGTACTAAACGATTACATCAAAGACTATTGAAATATGAGACTTCGCGAACTCGGGGAATTTTGCTCGACTCGAGCTAAGTTACATGACCTCGCAAAGGACCTGTACTGTACAAGGAGTCCTTATATCATTAATTTCAGAGACTTCGATGTGCTTGATGGCCTTTCTTTTAACTCGTTTCTATGTCCATGTGCATCTGCAGCATGGACACCTCATCCGCTGAGGAGGAGACTGTTGTTCCACCAGTGAACCCGGATATTCCAGATTTTGAGGTCATTCCACCTCGGCTCTGGTCGGGAAGAACGGTTGCGTTGCACAACAGCGATGGTCTCAAAATTGCAGAAGGTTTACCTCGGAATTTACGATCCAGTGCCCTTTCTGATTCTTCAGGACCCCTCGGTGAATCTGTTATTGTGGTGCAAGTTTCAACTTTGTTTGTGCCTGTGGACAATCCTGACGACTGGATTTACTCATTCAAGTCGTGGCCCATTGATCGAGTTCTTCTGGACGGTGTTAGTCTTTTGCACCATACCCAGCGAGATGTGTACAACCGATGGGTTAAAGAACAGGGTCGGGTCAATGGTAGACGCACTCGTACGTATGACAATTCCAATAGAAATGTTCCTACACAAGCACCTCGCAGAGCAAAAAACTTGTTGACACAGCAGTCAATTAACGAAGTGGCATCGAATACCTGTTGTAGCCGAAACTGTGTACAACACTACCCTAGAGACAAGATAAAGGTTCTTAGGTCTCGCATGTATGAAAACACAACAGTGCAGTTCAAAAACCACATCAAACTAGATGTTCATCGACAATTCCATACCAACGCTAATGGGCGGAATGTGGTGACACTTGAAGGCATAGACGTATGTCCGTTAGCGTGGATGCAAGTTATGGGTGTTAGTTCTAGCGTCTTTTATCGCAACGCTTTGAACGCAGCTGCTGGGTTCGAAGCCCAACATCATGGGAATACTGGAAAACGAAAGCCCAGGGGTCATACTGTTGTAGCTTCTGCTGTCTTGGGCGCATTACTTGCTAGGCATGCTGACCACATGCCTCACAAGTCTCATAGCCTCTCCTCAGGGGAGAAAGTTGTAACGAAGATACTTCCTGCAAGTTTTAAGTGGAAAAATCAGATTCCGCCTATATATGAACATCTTGCTGAATGCGGGCTTCCACCAGTGTCAGCTTCAAGCATTAGCAAAATCCGCCGACTTAGCTATCCTGAGTACTACGCGAAGAGGGCAGGAGACAATTTCGCACGGTGCTCAAAGTGTGATGAGTTTGACTCCTTGATGAAGCTCACCTTACCAGGAAGTCAATCTGCACTTTTATGGTCGAGGAAACTAAGTGCGCACTTGGACTCGGCGTTTGCTCATAGGGATTTGTATTACCTCAATCGTTTTAGGTCGAGGACGATGCCTCATGAGGTTCTTACTATTATGCATGACAAGATGGACCACTCGAAGACAGCCTCCCCTGCTTTATCCCACAAGGTGAAGAACTTAGATGGTCTCATGAAATTGCCTCTAGCAGTAACAGACATTTTAGCTCATGGACATGTAGATCAGCGCTATGCGCATTTTGGATTAGATATTTTCTCACATGATGCAAATTACACTGTGGGGTCATTTGCGAAGCTGCTACGCGATCCGGAGGCTCGCCGAAATCCACCTCTAGACAACTTTTTACAGAGGCATCTTCGCATCCTCTTTACGCAGACTCTTCTTCATGGTTCGAGAGATGTGTTTGGATCCACTTGGCCCGATTCGGACATTTTGGTTCCACCTAGGCCATTGCCCCGATATTAAATGTCCAAATGGACAATGCTGTTAGTGATAACAAAAATAGGTTTGTCTTCTGTTTCTGGTCCCTTCTCGTAGCCAAACGGGTATTTCGAGAAGTATATGTTAATTTTATGCTAGTTGGTCACACACATGATGATATAGATGCATTATTTGGTCGTTGGAGCATGGCTTTGCATAAGGAGGATTATCCTACTATCCCTCTTCTCATGAAAGATTTCATGAAGCTAGAGTCACTTCCTGTCATTCCTCACCTCGTTCAAGAGGTTCCTAACTTCAAATCTTTCATTCAAGAATGGTTGCTGGAGGGTGATGAAGCATTGGTTGGACATACAAAAGCGCATCAGTTCAAGTTCTTCCTCGATGCACGTGGGTGCCCGGTTATGAAGTACAAAATTCTTTGCCATGACGATGAATGGCTTCCTAGAGGTGATGAGGGGGGCATTAAGTTATGGAAGGAGGATTCAGAGGGTAGATCGCTATGGCCTAGGGGCGTACCACAAGCTGTGCAGCCAATGCAGATGCATCATTTGCCGGAGATTGTGAAAGGAGTTTCAGGATTTGTTGACCATTGGGAGCGATTATCACGTGAGTCAATCGAATCAAGGCGACTGTATGAGCCTCTCTCATACTATTGGAGCAACGTAAAGGATGCTCTTTGTATACCTATGGATACACTAATATCACGCGTGACACAGTATCCCGTCAACTCTTGAAGAAGCTCCGGAGTTGGAACATGGGTTTTGGCCATCAACTCGTCTCGCGCATGCTGTAGAAGATGAGTTTACATTGGAGGGGACACTTCGTGAAGAGTACGGCGAGGACGACCACTTTGTAGGTCAAAGACGTGATCGACCAGCTCCGTCATTCCGAGTTGGACGTGACCTTTACAAGGGATATTTTGTTGCACTACGTCCATGTGGCACAGATGGCCGTCCATTTTGGATAGGGCGTGCTATGTCTGATCCAAATTCAAACCCAGACTTACCTAATACCGTAGAAATCCAGTTCTTTTGTCCCATATCACGGGATAGGGATGTTCAAAAGTATTATACATGTTGGGATGTAAACAAAAAGCTACGTTGGACGGTGGAGAGAGGCGTCGACGTTTCATCTCAAAGTACGGATGCCATTTTCACAGCTTGGAAATCTAGAACAAGGCAACCTAGGGGGGACGACGGAATGGGGCAAGATATGACTATTTCAATACCTGAAATTCAAATCAATATCATAAAGGCCTCTTTGGGAGAACTTGCCACATCTTCAGAAGAGTAGTATTCCATCAATGATGCTCTACGCATCCGATAGCCGACTCTTACACCCTTTAGTTTGTATTCTAATATATAGTCGTAAGTGAATTATATATTATAATGTATTTTGTTCATTTCCTATTATATATTCAAATTATGGGTTGATGCAATCCAATTCTTCATATAACGATGTTGATACAATCTACGACAAGTGCTTATCATATTGCTATCACAAGGGTATCAATCACTCTGTTTTATTTTCTTCATCTCATGACATGCTTTCTGTTAGCCGGGGTACAGTATGGAGGTGCCCGAGGTGCGAGGGGGCCAATTGGGGGGCTGCTGGACGGGCAAGAACCGGGGTGTGTGGGCTTCAACCTTGGTTAACCACGGTCCGGGTATGACAGGGCAGCCGTTGACTGGGGGGGCCGTAATCACCCTGCGATTGGTTCTGTCGGGGCAGGTCAATCCCTCGAGGGCGAGACGGTGCTCGTTAAGCGGAGTTCCAGGGTTAGCCTGCTGTTCGGCGTTCTTCCCTTGTGCAATTCCTCGGCCACGGCAGGAGCTCGGATTTCTCCAAGGCGGTCCGCAGTGACTCCGCGGGGTGGCTTCGCGACCACGTAGTACACGCTGAGACCCACGGCCTCGACACAGACTCTCACGGCGCCACGGACGTCACAGGGATTAGGACTTCAGGAGTCAGGATAGTAAGAAGCGAAGGGGGAGAGTACAAGTAGAAATGGGGTTAGAGTAGAATTGGACTGAGTCCTGCTTGCATTGAATCGTGAGTGCCAAAAGGAGTACAAAGATCGCAACACTGTGCTCGCGGCTATCACTACATTCGTGCATTTACAGAGAGCTCCCTATTGTATAACTCTAATTCTATTTATAATAAAACCTAACCCTTCTGCGCTGTTCTTCGGCCTTAACTGCCTGTGTCCGCGGTCTCGATCCTCGTGGTCCTCTGTTCACTGTGCCCCAGCCTCGAGCCCCGTGGATGCTGTAAAGTCTTGGTCTTCCGTGGCTCTTGGTCTTCGGTGATGATACCCGTGGTGTTGTGGCGGGTAACATTTTGCCCTCCTTCGGAGAGTGCAATTCGTCCGCGAATTGCTGAGTTAGCGACGCGTGGGGGCGGGCCTCCTGTTCGGTCGGGCCTGTTCGCGAGGAAATTGGTGGCCGCTGCGAGGGGGCTCCTCACCGTTGTACAATCGCCGAAGTGCTTCGGCCACGGCGCGATGCATCAGGATGTGGTTGCCACGGAAATTGAGTGCGTGGGTATACACATCGAACACCGTGCCTCCCAGGGTTCGGTTGCAGGCCGGGCATTGCCGTCCAGTTGCCTCGGAATTGGTATAGTGAGCAGCAAGATCGGGGTGTTCGTGGAAGTATCGCAACACAAATAGCATGGATTCTGTGGACTCGTCCCCGGCCTCCTCCCCGTCTTCCACGTTCCAGCCTTCCTGTTCCTCCTTTTGGAGGATGATTTGCCTGTGCCTTGCGAGGGATATCGGTGATGGTATTACTCGCAATGGTGAAAACGTGGGCAAGGGGTTTGAGGGGGATAGTGGGGACTCCGCTCGCGTCGGCCACGGGTATGTGCCATCGGGGTTCTGCCTCACTGGGGACTCATATTGTGTTGGTGGTGACAGGACCGGGAGGTGATACTGTGGCGAATTCACCGAAGTATGATGCCGGGGAGACTGGTGAGGCGTCTGCTCTTGATCCGTAAAACCTTCCGGTATGTCTACTCTCTCCTCTTCTATCCGTGTCGAATATCGATACATCTCTTCCCCGGGGTTGCCATCCATGTCCATGTCCTCGGTTTGTGCTTGGCCCTGTGTTACGCGGATGTCCTCCTCCTGTACGTTGTCGTAATCCTCCTCGTGGGCATGTGACCGGGGTTGTGTCAGCTCCGGTTCTTCCATGGGCTGGGGCTGCGTCTTCTCCTCGTCTTCGCCAAGAAAGGGGTCCCCCTGGCTGCCCCAGGTATTTTCCGAGTTTTCCAGTTCCAGGGTTATCAGTGCGTCACCAATGCACTGATCGAGAAATGATGCGGGGGGGTCCTCGGACGTGGATTGTAGCATCTGATATGCCGTGGTGGCAATTATTCGGGCCGCGTGGTTCGTCCATGCCACCTTGTTGGCCTCGAAATTCTCACGGGCATTGTCGATCTCCTGACGCTGCTGGTGTATCGAGTCCATGGCCACGGTGTTTGAGGACGGGGTCGTGGGTTTGAGAGCCAACTCTTCGGTTAGAGCCTTGCATTGAGCTACGAGCTCGGCTGTTTGGCGGTCCAATCTCTCGATCCTCTCACGATCCCTGGTGCTCTGATCCTCAAAGGACCGGGATTTCTCCGTGGCAGCCTGTAACTCCAAATCCCTCGTATTGAGCTGATTTTGCAGGGAAGTCAGCTGCCCTTGGAGTTGGTCATTCTGACGCTGCACCTCCAGCTTATAGTCCTCCATGGCTTTGTGAGCCGCGGCCTGGGTGGTCTGTACGAGCTGAGCAGTGTGGCGCTTGTGCCGAATCTCCCATTCTTTCTGCTTGGCCGTGGCTGCCTGTTGCTGCTGCTCGGTGGTGTGGAGGAAATTGAGCATTTCCTCCATGCATGTTTCCACGGTGCGTTTCCTTGTCTCAAACTCCGTGGTGCGTGGGCCGAACTGTGTGGCGGTGGATGTATTGGCCACCTCCATGTGGCCTCCTTCGTCTACACCGGCTTCCTCAGTGCATGGCCTCTCGCCTCGGTGTGTCGGCGTGGCCTTCGTGTGTGTGGACTCTGCCAGCTCGCGTTGCACATCCAAAAATGTGCCCATGGACCACGGGTGGTGGTTTACCCTATGGTAATCCAGAAAATGCCCGATGAATTGTGTCAGGAACGGGGCGATGGGGCTTTCGTAAGCATCGTTGTGAACGTGGCCCTGTATCTGACTCACCGCGTTCCTGTCGACCAGCTTTCCCCAGTTAATCTTCTCCCCACGGCCCGCCATTATGCACAATGCAAGTTGATCCGAGTGCACTGCATTGCAGTCATTTCGGAAAAAGACTTGGCTTAGTATTCCACGGATCCTACCGAACCAGGGGTCGGGCATCTTCGGGTTGCTGCGTGTGATTTCGTAGACGTCGAACTTGCCGTCTCCCTGTGCTGGATACCCGTGGGTGTATACCGTGGTGTCTGGCTGTGGAAAGCTACTCCGCGGTGTCCAACTGGTGACCCCCGTGCCATCCCACCCAAAGAACTGATACAAATACCTCGGGGAGTACCGCACGAGGACTCCTTCTACGACCCCGGCCACGTCCCTGTTGCTGGGGTCCTCCTGCTGCCTCTCCCGCATCGAGGTGATGAAAGCTCGGCAGCGACCTAAATCGATATTCTCACGGAGGTGGTTTGCGTATCGAAACAACCCTACCTCCGTGAGCCATTCTACATCGGGGTATTTCTTCCACTCCGTGATCTGCCGGGGTACGTACAGGGGCTTGCGATCCCGGGGAGCACCGCGCGCCATGACCGCTGGAACCTGCACCGAGGGGTCCGAACAAGGAAGAGGAGTGTGCGGGGGTGAGAAGTCAGAGATGTTGCGCGGAGGGAGGTCGCTGCGCTGAGGTGAGTGTGGCAATGGCGAAGAAATGAGGTCTCTCACCGGGGGCTGCCTCGGCCTATATGCTCCTGCTGGCTGCTGTGATGCGAGCGTGGTCATTATGGTCTTTTCTGTGGCGGCGGTGTCCGCTTTTAAAGTGTGTTGTGATGATGCCTCGGGAGTACCCAGGGGGGTAATTATGTCTTCAATCTGCCATGCCTCGGGGGTAAGGTTGTGACTATGACTCCCCGGGTTATGGCCATGGTACACATGTATGTGGCTGATGTATGTGTATGGCATGGGCATCAACATGGCCGAGGCGGGTGAGATTCCCTGTGCAGCTAAGTCCCAAGGGGTGCCCATGTATTTTTCTGCCATGGTTCCCCCGTGCGTCTGTGTCTGCTCCCCGGTGTCCTGTATGGATTTTCGTGCCTCGGGTTGTGTGTGGGTGTGCTCGTGCTTGTCTCCCCGGATTTCTGCCTGGCGCTCTCTGCTGCCTGTGTTACTTTCTTCCTCGGGTTGCGTGTCCTTGGTTTCCGTGGACTGTGTTCTTGTGTGGGTTGGGTCCACGGTGTTTTCTTCCTCGTTACGTGCCTCGGCTGCTAACGTTGTGTGGATATCTTGCAGGCTCAGGGCTGTCGTGAGTTGTGGCGTTTGCGTATGATAGTGTTTCAACTTTGCAGCGTTGACTATCGTAGCGTGGGGATCGTAGTTTGGGCTGTTCACGAGGAGAACGGTATTGTTAGGGAGGGACAATTGCACCGTATAGGGGCCGTGCCAGATTGACTCAAATTTGGAGCGTTTGAGTTTTGGATCTCGGGGGCACCAGAGTACCTGGTCACCCCTCTGAAATACCCGCGGGGGCTGTGTGCCTTGAAAGTGTCTGGTGGCCAGGGTTTGTTTATGCACAATATTCGATGTTGCCAAGGCTCGAATTTCCTCGAGGTGGTGTAGATCCCCGACGCGGGCGGCCAACACCATGTGCGGAGTGTAATCCCTGGGCTGTAGTGTCTGGAATGTCGGCACAATATATTCTGTAGGTAGTAGCGGTTGTGTGCCGTAAACCATTTCAAATGGACTAGCTTTCGTGGCGGTTTTGATGGCTACGCGGTACGCCCAGAGCGCTGCGGGTAAACAGTCATCCCAGTCTGCTTGATTAGCGTGAACGAATTTCTTCAGCATGTTGATTAATGTTTTGTTTGTCGATTCCGCTTGTCCATTTCCTTGGGGGTAATACACAGTGCTGGTTCGATGCTTGATTACGTGATTGTCAAGGAGGTCTTGTATGACGGTGTTCACGAAGTGAGTACCTTGGTCTGATATGATCTCCAGTGGACATCCAAACCTCGTGATTATGTTCTCGTAGATGAACGAGGCCGTGACGACCGTGGTGTTAGTTCGCAGAGGCTTGGCTTCCACCCACTTTGTGGTATAATCCGTGGCTACAAGGATATACTTGTATCCTTGGCGTGTAACTGGTTTTATTGGGCCCACGAAGTCTAACCCCCATCGTTGGAATGGTCCCAGGGGTGGTATTGCCTTCATTGGTACTTTGCCTTGGTGCTGAAAATTTGGCGTGGATATTTGGCAGGCGTGGCAGTTCTTGATGTATGTGATTACATCTTTGTGGAGCGTTGGCCACCAATATTTGGCTAAGAGGATCTTTTTGATCGTGGTATCGAGGCCCTGATGTCCTCCCGCGGGTCCGTCGTGAAGGTGTGTGATGATCTGCTGCTGTTGGTCAGCTGGTACACACAACCGGATTTCTTGATCTTGTCCCCGTTTGTATAACTTTCCCTGGACCACGGTATAGGGCAGTGTCGTTTGTACAAAACTGATTTTGCGAGTTCCAGTTGCGTCCACGGGGGTGTTGCCCGTGGTGAGGTATCGGATGATATCGGCCCTCCAGTCTGCCTTGTTTTCCTCGGGGTTCGTGGCTATTTGTGTGGCCTGTACATATGCCTCGTTGAAGGAATCATCTATTCCTTCCGCGGTAGTGTTAGTGTCCCTGGACAGGTAATCTGCCACAATGTGTCTCTTCCCTGGAACGTATACTACCTCAAAGTCGTATTCGAGGAGTATCATGATCCACCGAGCCACCCTCCCCGTGACCAAGGTTTGATTGACTAGGTATGACAAGCTGTTGTCGAACCCTGTTCTCCAATATTTTTTGTTTTTAGCAATTAATTAGGAGTAAAAGGGTAATTTTAGCAAGTAGAAATAAAAATCGGTCTGCTTAAACCGGTTCGTAGATAGTAGTTTTGTGTTAGGATCCTTCCGGCTAACCTTAGGGGATTTTAGAGCCTACCGGATACCCTTGTTGATATCCGGTTGATACCCTGAGATGCCCGGATGGACCGGTTCTCCTACCGGGTTGATGATAGGGTGCCGGTCGACCGGAGAAAGGGCCGGAAAACTTCGCGGGCGCCCGACATAACCACCGCGGCTCAATGATGACCGGGGTAATTCCGGGTATACGTCTCGGCGGGTGATGATGTCTCGGAAGGAGAACCCCGGTTTCTTTGTTATTAGGAGCCGCCGCCTCCATTCTCAGCCATTCCAATCCGCGCGTTTTGAGAGATAGAGCAGTTTTGAGAGCTCAGCAATCCGAGAGAGTTGGAAAAGCAGAGTTTGGAGAGGTTAGGGTTTCGGGAAGTAGGGTTTCTACCGGAATCAGTCCGGGAAAGCAGGGAGAGAATATTTCCGGGCGACTACGAGGAGAGTAGAACCAGAGCAATGCCGAAGAGGAGGGAGGTGGTCCCATGGCGACCGGGGATGCCGATCCCCTCAAGTCGGTGGCCGCAGTGCCCGAGCCGCCATCGCACCAAGCGGAGGCGAGGGAGGACCTCCTCCGGATGGGATGCGCCGGGCTGTACGATGCCCCGTGGGATTTGGCGGACCAGGCCATCATCGAGGAGACCGCCACCCACCGCTTCCCCGAGATGTACGTGACGCATCCCCTGAGGGGGAAGACGGACAACTGGGGACCTCGCCATTGGAGGGCGACCTACAAATTTCCGGACTCCCCGATCGGCTACATCAAGAAGAAGGGCGACGACGGATTGAGGAACCGGTTCCGCAGGGGCCGGCCGCAGAGAAGGGACGGATTCAAACCGGAGGATCGCAAGGACCCCGGGTGATGCGCCTCCTCGGTTTCTCCTCCCCATACTCGGCCGGACAAGCCAACCACCGCACCGTGAAGGCGTGAAGGCCATCCTGGCGAACTACGATGGGCGGATGCGGTCGGGTGGCACCACATCATCGAAGTGGTGCGGCGGGAGTTGATGAAGATCGGAAACAGGAAGGGGTGTCTCATCGCCCCCTACATTTTCCACCTCTATCAACGGTACGGCATCCTCACCGACCGGGAGATCTTCTCTCGGCACGAGAAGCACGACCTCCCATCCGGAGATCCGCAGGGCCGACCTCTTCCGAGTCCGGGGACGAGATGGAGAAGTCCGGGCCACCGACTGGAGGGGTCACCGGAACCGACCACTCGGCCGGCCGAGCTTGATGGGACCCAGCCAAGCCGGACCAAAGACAAAGACCCTGGTGGCCACGCAAGAAGGAGGAAGTAGCCGGGTGAACCCTACCCGGACTCCCCAGCCAATGCCCTCCCTGTTCATGCCAAACGAGAGGAGGAAGAGGAGGAAGAAGAAGAAGAGATCGTCCCCCTCATCCGGGAGGACAAGAGCCCAGAAAGCGAAGGGCCGAGGAGATAGCCGAGGCGGGTGGAGACGATCGGAGGAGGAGGATGACCGGGACGAGGACGACGAAGAAGAAGAGGCCCCACCTCGACAGGCAAGACCATCCCGAGGGGTGAGGAGGAAAGACACGACGGGTTTTGGGAGGAGACGTTCTCCCGCCCGACTTCCTCCCCCGGTAGAACAGGGAATCCCGAACGAGGAGGTGGGCTGCAGCAGGGCCATTGCGGAGGTGCCTCCACCGGAAAAGAGACCCCAGGAGGGAGAGTGCCCAACCCAAGCGCAAGGCCAAGAAGAGGAAGAGGTCGGCGAGTCCGTAGCACGGCCGAGGGCCATCGAGGAGGAGCGGGCCCCAAGTCCGGACCCGCACCAATGCAAGATCCGGCTCTCCGCCCGATAGCGAGCCAATCCGGAGAGCCAACCCAAGGTGAAAGAAGGCTGCTCATTTCAGAGGAGGAGAGCACTCCGGAGAGGGCCACACCTCCCGACCGGAGTTACCGAGAGCAGGAGTGACCCCGCCCGGCCACTCCAAAGATCGGCTGGCGGCTCCGAGTCGTCCCATAGAGGACTCGTAACCCCCGGAACGGGAAACGCCACCCCGGTGCTTCCCCGCCCCTACTACCGGATACCCAGCGAGGGTATCCTCCACCCCATCCGGCTAGAAACTCTTAGCCGAGGAGATGCAGCGAGAAACAGCCCGGCTAAGGAGAGAGAAGGTGGAGTGGTCTGTCAAGGGCGAGTCGAAGGAGAAGGCATCCGTGGGAGTCTAGTGTGGACCGGACCCCTCGGACACGGAGGCACATCCGGAGGTGGAAGCCCTCAGGAGGATTGTGGAGGAGCAGGAGGCTGCACTCCGGAAGCTGCAGAACATCGACAGGACGGTGTTGCACTCCATCCCGAAGGTGTTGCAACCGGATGCCGAGGCTCGACGAAGGCGGCCTTCTATGATGCCCGGATTGGGATCGTGAATCACCCCAATCCCCTGGAGCCGCTCGGGAGGCACACAACCGGGATCAATCGGTGCCTCAAGGAGTTCCGGACTCTTACGGGTAGGTTGTTGGGGCCCTCCCCACGTGGAGATGACGGAAGCCCTTCCGGAAGAGGAGGCTCGCACACCCGCAGGTGCCCACGGAGGGGCCGGTGCCCATGGAGGTTGAGGAAGTGTCCCTGCCCGTTTCGGAGGAGCAGGGGATTCCACTTGATGGTGGAGTTCCGGTGGACAGGGAGGGAGAACGAGCTGCGACTCCCCCTCAGGGAACTGATACCTCGGATGAACCAGGATTAACCGGTCCCTCCAAGGTGGAGCAGGTGGTGGAAGGAGAGGTTAACCCCTCTCAACAACCGGATGAGCACCCGGTTGGCGGTGTCACAGGAGAAGGGGCAGGACCCCCCGAGCAGGTCGAGGAGGTAGTAGCTCACCCGGAGGCCCAAGTCAACAAGGTGGGAGGTCCGGGCAAACAAGGCCAGCAGGACGAACTCGTGGCCCCTCAGGAACAGCAGGAGGAGCCCGAGGTCCCTCAGGAAGAAGTGGAAGTCCAACCCGTGCCCCCTCCATCGAAACTGAAGGCACTCCGGGACAGGTGGAAGAGCCGGAGGACACAGTAAAACCCGAGGTTTTACATCGACACTCGGGTCGATCACGCAGGCACACCCCCGCGAGTAGGCAGGCACTTCCAGGAGGAACACCCCGCCGCCAGACCCCTCGAGCCGCCCCACGCCGCCGGAAGAAGACCTTAGTTAGTAATTAGTTAGGTTAGAAGTAGCTAGAAATAGTAGATGCCTTTTTGCCACTCACCCGGAAATCTCGGAGGCCCGGGAATTCCGGATCTGATAGGGTTCCCGGGAAATCCGGAACCTTCTGTACTTACCGAAGACTCTGCGGAGTCCTTCGGGTCTTTTCTGCGATCCATCCCCTGTGAGTAAAGGTCCAATTTTGCATCTGAAACCTTGCGTCCTTGCTGTGTATGTGTGAGAGATTTGCTTGGTCTTGTGTGTGAAGTGAGGTTTTGAAAAGTGGTTGTGGGTACACGAAGTCCCTTGTTGGTCTGGTAGTTACGAGTCTGAGATATCCGAGAAGGGGATAGCCGGAGGAGTGACTCCGTCAGTAAGAGGTCCTAGTGAGAGGAGTCCGAGCGTCCTGGAAGTGTTGTAGCGAGTGCCAAAGGGGAGAGGTTGTGACTCCAACCGGACTGGACAGGGGAATTGGGAGTGGCGAGTAAAACCACCCTGCATAACCACCCCCCGGATGGGATATTCGGGTGAGGAAAGTCCACGACGGGAGTTGTACATAACCCCGGAGGCCAGTTAACTACCGGTGTGCGTGGTAGGAACCTCGTGGGCCGGGTAGTGGGATGCTACTCACTGCAGACCAGATCACAAGTTGTGTCGCCCAGAGAGAAGGAGAGAACCGGACAGCTGCCGGTGTGACCTATCGTTTAGGCAAATTAACCAAGCGGTAGCGGCAGTTGTAAGGGAGGAACCCCGGGTAGAGAGGGAGAGAGGGATACGAGTATAGGTGAAACTCCAATCACCCTAATCAACCGGAGGAGAGTGCCCCTTCCGTGCTCTGTTAAAAACTTACAGGGAGAACCCCTCCGAGGATTTACGGAGGTTAAATTAAATCATCACTCACTAACATGCCCTAACCGGTCAAAATAATAATTGAGTTAAGAAGAGCAACCGGATCAGAATCAACCGGTTGCCCTGGGGTTTTGGGTTAAGGAACCAGTCAGGTGTAAACTCTTGCGTTCCCTGATCCGGTATACCAGAATGTGTTGGTCGTTGTAGTGTTAAACCAGTGATCGATCCGGATTTCGTCTTGTCTTCACACTTCACAGAATCTCCGTGGAACGTTACCCGGAAGGTGGACCATTTTTGCTAAGTTGTAAGGGCAAATTGAGTTAATTTTGGCCTCCTCGGTTCGGTAACTCACGACAGCTGTGATGGTCGACCATGAAGCGGAATTTCTTCCCGAGGAGGTAGTGTCTGAACTTTTTGACAGCGTAAATCATTGCCAGGGCCTCGCGTTCCGTGGTGGAGTAATTTCGTTCTGCCTGGTTGAGAAGGCGACTAGCGTAAGCCACGGGTTGGTCGTGTTTGCCGTTTATGTTCTGTGCTAACATCACCCCCACGGCAATGTTGGATGCGTCTGTGTGGACGTGGAACGGCTTCGACCAGTCCGGGGCAATAAGTATTGGTGCATTGGAGTAAGCACGTTTTATCTTCTCTAGTGCTGCTTGTGCCTCCGGTGTCCAGTCTCGTGGGTATGTATATTTGGCATGATTCAGTGCAGTAATCGGGGCGGTGATGTGGGCCAGTTTCTCAATGTAGATTCGGTTGAATTGGGCTAAGCCCAGGAGCCGTTGTACGCCTTTTTGGTTTGTTGGCGGCGTCATGCCCAGGATATCCTTTATTTTCTCAGGGTCGGGGAGCTTGCCGTGCTTGCACACAATGTACCCCAAGATAACCCCCGCGAAGTATAGGAACATGCACTTATCCGCGTTGAGGCTTACCCCGTTGGCCCGACATGCGTGGAAGATTTGCCTGAGGTGAGAGACGTGGTCTTTCATTTTGCCATAAACGGTTCCATCGTCCAGGTAGATTCGGAAAAATTGCTTGAGGTATGGTCTGAAAATCAATTCCATAACACGTTGGAATGTCATAGGTGCATTTTTGGCCCCGAAGGGCATACGCTCGAATTGATAAGGTCCCCATTCCGTGGAGAAAGCTGTTTTCCCTTTGTCTTGTTCGGCCATGGCCACTTGGTAATATCCCGAGAAACAATCGAGGAACGAGTACATCTCATGTCCGGCAACCTCATCGATGATCTCCTCCATATATGGTAACGGATAGTGATCCTTTTTTGTTGCGGCGTTGAGTTTTCTGAAATCCACACAAATACGCAACGTACCATTTTTCTTGGGAATGATAACCATGGGGGATAGCCACGGCGCTGCATCCACGGGGGAAATGAACTTGGCATGGAGTAATTTATCCAATTCCGCCTTGACTCGAGCGGCATAATTCGGGTTCATCCTGTACCGTCGTTGCTGCACCGGGGTTGCACCGGGGATGAGGTCGATGGTGTGTTCTGCCAGGGCGTTGGGGATACCCTTTAAGTCCTCGTGGTTCCACGCAAATATGTCTTTGTACTCGTGGAACAGGGCTATGGCAGCCTGCTTAATGTCCGGGGGTGCATCTGTGTTGATTTTGATGTACTTGGGGTCTTCTATTGTCCCAAGGTTGACCAGCTGTACCCTCTCCTTGGCCCCGTGCGTCCAACCCGTGATGGTCTCGTGATGCAGTGCCTTTTTGGCGGGGACAGCATTCACTACCACGTCCCCGGCTATCTCTCGAGTGAAGTGTTCAGGTATATCCAATTTCTCTTCTGCCGCGGCTAACTGAATCTCGGCCACGGATATTAAGCTGGGATGGACGTGGAGTACTAAGGCCTCCTGTTCATTTGTGAATTCCTCCGGCCAGTTGGTTCCTGCTGAGGTCCTGATCTGGTTTGTCTTGGCGCGAGTCAGGCAACTGTCCACGGGTATGATCACGGTCTTTCCGTGGCGTTGAATGCGGATCTGATTTTTGGTCCAGTCATGGATGGCCTGCATGTCTCGCAACCAAGGTCTTCCAAGGATTACTGGAAATCCGCTGTCGTGTGGCATTTCGATCACTACGAATGTCGCCGGTGTGGATACCCCGTGTATTGTAATTCCAACCATGGTGAGGATTCCCAACGGTGTAACGGGGGCGTCGTTAGCCATGCGTAAAATAAAACGGGCGCTTCGGGGTTGTGGTAAGCCGAGGGCCTGTCGGACGTGGTTGCTCATGACGTTCACGCCAGACCCCCCATCGACGAGGACGTTGGTTAACGTCTGTCCTCCTAATTGCACGTGGATCACTGCAGCGTCCGGGTCCATCGTGGTGGCGTTAACCTCTACAAACGTGGGATCGGGTTTTGCTTCGATCACCACAGCCCGTTGCAGATATTGTTGTAGCTCGGGGCTAATCTGCAATAGTTTTGTTAGGGTGATGCTTACGTTGGTGGTGTCCAGCATTTGTTGCAAGGTGTGGTCCGTAGTACGTGTTTTGTCGGGGTGTTCAGCTTCCAGATCCCTTTGTATATCTGTCCTCATGTTGTGTAGTCGTTCCCAATGATGTTCCGGGAATGGTTTCCGGTGCTCTACCATGTGGTTTGGTGGAATAGCCTTGGACCTTGTAGTCACCGCGGCGGCCGAGATTGTGGATACGTTTGTTTCTTGGCCGTGGACTTCGGTCAGCGTGACTCCTCCTCTCCTATGAGCCGCGGAACTGGTGTTTGGCAGCCCTGGGGTATTATTATTTCGGCCCTGTGCCCACTTTTGTTTGAATACGGGGCATTGGCTCCGTCGATGATCCAAACCCCCGCACTCCCAGCAAGCGTCCGAACGACCTGGCTGAAAAGCGTCCACGTTGATCTCCTCGGGGTATACCGCGGCCGTGGTGTTTCGGGATCGTCTGTGATCCTGGGAATGGGTGGTATTAGAGTACCAACATTTCCCATGGTGTGCTTTTCCGCAAGTTTCACACAACGGGGGTGTCACCCTGGCATCTTGTCGCACCGAGGGTAGTGGTAGTATGGGTGTTTGTGTCTGTTTCAGGGCCAGGAGTTCCCGACTAATGTCATTGGCGGCGGAGAGAATGTCTGGCAGCGTCTTTACCCCACGGATGACGATACCTTGCTGTATCCATGGAAGCAATCCCTTTTTGAACCATTCGCACATATATTCTTCCTCGGGTCGTTGGCTAAGTTTATCAGCCAACTGCTTAAATCTGTCATAAAACTTATCCACCGGTTCGTTTGTGGATTACGTGATCGATCCTAGCGCTCGGAGGACTTCCGAACTTGATTTAAGTTTTCTAAACTTGTGCAAAAAACTCCGTTCCATATCCTCCCAACTGGCATTGCTGTGTTCGGATTCGAAGTCAATGTACCAGTTAATATGATTTCCTTGGAGCGTGGTACCAAAAATGTTCTGTAGATCCGTGGCATGGAAAATGCCGTTCGTGCGTGCTATCACTTTAAATCTCCTGATGTGCCAATCTGGATCCCCAGACTCATCGAACACTGGGTATGGTATCTTTGGTAACTTGGCCTGGGTGTCAGGGCTCCTTGGGTTGTGTGACATAGTGGGTACCCCCGTGGGTACCGCTGGAGGTGCCGGTGAGGGCATTCCCGAGGTGCTCGAGTTGGCCGCGGCATTGTTCCCCCTGGGTATGGTTGCCGATCTCACTGCGTCTGCTGGTTCTTCTACACTCCGGGGTGTGGAAGCGATAACCTCGGGTGTGACATTGCCTTGGATGTCTTGATATTTTAGGCTGAGTAGTTCTAACTTGGCATTCGTTGCCTCGTTCTGAGCAGCTAGATCTGTCATCTGCTGCTTCATCCATTGAAGTAATTCTCTGGTCTCATCTTCGTGTTGCACGATTTCCTCCATATCTGCAACTATATTCTCCACGGCTTTTTCCGCGGCGTGTCTTTTCGGGGGCATCTTCCCTCCCCGTAGGCCCGTGGCCAAGAATCTCTCTTTCTGTCTCTTTTTTTTTTTTTTTTTTTTTTTTTTTTTTTTTTCTACCTCAGCACTCCATCCCCAGCATGGTCGCCAAAATGTTAGCCGGGGTACAGTATGGAGGTGCCCGTAGTGCGAGGGGGCCAATTGGGGGGCTGCTGGACGGGCAAGAACCGGGGTGTGTGGGCTTCAACCTTGGTTAACCACGGTCCGGGTATGACAGGCGCAGATTGGATCAGGGGGCCGTAATCCCTGCGATTGGTTGCAGCCGGGCGAGTCAATCCTCGAGGTGAGACGGTGCTCGTTAAGCGGAGTTCCAGGGTTAGCCTGCTGTTCGGCGTTCTTCCCTTGTGCAATTCCTCGGCCACGGCAGGAGCTCGGATTTCTCCAAGGCGGTCCGCAGTGACTCCGCGGGGTGGCTTCGCGACCACGTAGTACACGCTGAGACCCACGGCCTCGACACAGACTCTCACGGCGCCACGGACGTCACAGGGATTAGGACTTCAGGAGTCAGGATAGTAAGAAGCGAAGGGGGAGAGTACAAGTAGAAATGGGGTTAGAGTAGAATTGGACTGAGTCCTGCTTGCATTGAATCGTGAGTGCCAAAAGGAGTACAAAGATCGCAACACTGTGCTCGCGGCTATCACTACATTCGTGCATTTACAGAGAGCTCCCTATTGTATAACTCTAATTCTATTTATAATAAAACCTAACCCTTCTGCGCTGTTCTTCGGCCTTAACTGCCTGTGTCCGCGGTCTCGATCCTCGTGGTCCTCTGTTCACTGTGCCCCAGCCTCGAGCCCCGTGGATGCTGTAAAGTCTTGGTCTTCCGTGGCTCTTGGTCTTCGGTGATGATACCCGTGGTGTTGTGGCGGGTAACACTTTCTACATAATGTTTTGATCTAAGTGGACCTCCCAATTTTATGGAAATTTTATTTTCATAATACATATGCTTACGGTGTGGCCAATAACTGAGTGAATTTTAGCTCGATTGAACTCCATGTATTAATCTGGGAGATTGTTCTTCTCCCATTATAACGAATACGAGGTTATAGGTTCAGGAACTGACATAGGAGTTGTCTAAAACCGTTCAGCATGCATGGTGGGAGCTAAAATTAGTGGATGGTTCCCAAACGTGTCAGTTTACCATGAACGGACGGTTTTACAGACCCTACACATAAACCTACTGTGCGGTTTTTGGGGCTGGACGGTTTTCACGACTCCTACTTTACTGTAAATCAGTGCTACGAGCGTTTCTGGGGGCAAGGGAGGGGAGGGGCAGAGAGTCTCCTAAATTTTTGATGTAGAGGCTTACACAAAGTTTCATGAGGGAAGGTCTTATGGATTTCCATATGCAGGAAGTGGGAAAGCCTCCTATGAGTCCTATCCCCCTGAGTGTGTTAAAATGGCATGGAGTTGACTTGTAGCCTAATTTGGGACCCTTGACCCCACTTTTAAATTCAAAATTATCAAATTGGTCTCTCGGGGGGCCCAAATTGAAAATTCCATGGATTCCGAAAAAAAAATCCCATTCGTTGATGGGGTTGTGAAAAACGCTGGTAGCCCTCTTTTGCAGGCGCCCGGCCGGCACTGGAGACCGCAGCTAGCTTGGAGGCAGGGATGGCGTGTGAGAACCCAACGCATGCAACAATTCCTTCACCCAATCAATGGGGTTCAGATCTCCTAGATTTTGATTCACCGTAATTCCAAGATTGTTTATTTTTTTCAAGTATTAAATTTTTTCACAAATAATGGGTTCGCTTTACAGCTTGTGGAATTTCAATGCAATCGGAATTTTCAAGCAGTTTCCAATGGGAGAGCATTTCGGAATTCATTTCATTATTTGTTATGTCATATTTGATAATCGTGTGCTTCCATAACCACACTTCCCTCAGGCCATAACCACACTTCCCTCTGAAATTTTCTTTGAGAATAAATGAATTTTTGTTGGATTTTTGAATAATTTTTTTAGTTTGCGGGAAGGGATCCATAAATTAGTTTTTTTTTTAAAGTTTGAAGTGCGGTTATGCTTGGGAACTCAAAAGGAGCCCCTAGGTGGTTATGGAAAATATCCAATGGGGCACCTCCCTCGCCGCTCCCGCGGCTCGGAAGGATGCCCCACTGGTAATTTTCCATAACCAGTGGCTCCTTTTGAGTTATCTAGTACGTAAATGACTTGGCAGGCCATGTTTGGTAATTTACATGTATATATGACTTTGTAGTTGGAAGATTCTTACTTGAAATGATTCTGATGTGAGATTTGTTGATATATTCTATATTGTAAAAACTTGAGCAACACTTGGTTCTAGAGGAGCTATATCTCCTTTATCCAATGTTGAATCTCAATGTTATTTGTTGGATTGAACACCGAATCAAATCTCAAGATAGGAATAATAGCTCAAATTACCATGTTTTATTGATGTAACATGCAATTATGTGTATTGATGGGTAACTATGGTATTGAACTCTTTTTAATACCATCTTTTTACTCTTTTGATATATATATATACATCAAAATAAAAGAAAAAGAAATTTCATTGCAAGGCAGCCTTTGCGACAAGTAATTGTTTTAATGATCACTTTTGTACTATTGTATTCTTGAAATGAGGGTAGGAGATGTCTCAGTTGGAGTTTTCTTCATTCATTTGCAAAAGGTTTACTTGATTTGCACCCAAAATTGTTGAAAGACACATAAACTTTGAAGAGCCATAACTTCTTCATCTAGAGTTTGTTTTGGACAAAATTGCTTGGATTGGGCCCTGAATCAAGTCTAGTTTTTGTGGTAACAATTTCAAAGTTATACAATAAAGTATGATTTAATGGCATTCATTTTAGTGAAGGCAAAGCTCTTGTTTAGGAGTTTTCCAACATGGGTATGTTTTTTACTAACTTGCAAGCCAATTATGTGAAATTGAATTAATTTTTTCTCAATTCATTTTTTACATGAGTATGATCTTATGAAGTTATGATGAATATCAATAATTTTGTAGTTGGAAGACACTACTAGAATACTGCCCTGGTAGCTACGTTTTTTCCGCTACGTTTTTGGTTTTCGCTACGTTACGGAAATTTGAGACTACGTTCTCTAAGATGTCAAATTCCCTGTCTCCGGAGCTACGATTGCACTACGTTCTTTGGGAACAGCTCTGTTTTTGGGGTACGCGAAGTTCCCTCGAATGCGATGTCCTTTGTACGCGGTAGTTTTAGTGTTGCGTGAATCCTGTCAGGTACTGTAACTACACGTGTCCAACGAAGAGGAGGGGTTCAGACTGACTTGGTGCTATTTTAAGCATAGTCTACCAAGGTAGATTGAGTTATCACTATGTTATATATCTACTCGAATGGAAATCACGATGGTCAATTTTAGGCCGAATTTTTAGAAGAGGTAATAGTAAAAGGTCACTCAGTGTGTGGATTTCATGGTAAGTTACTATTTTAACTAAAAAAATGAATATTAGTTGGGATAGGTAAATGATAATCTTGGGTTTGGAGTTGTTCCTGGTTGATTGAAATTCACCCATGAAGAGGACATATGGAAACACGTAAACCATGAAGTTTTATAGTGAACTTACATTTACTGTCGCACAAGTTTCACATTAATTTTTCACCACTTTTGTACCGAAATGGAATAATAGTTACGAGATAAAAACGAGGTTGCAAATCTGTTCCGTACGTATGGACATAGTCTATGGTGATTCTTTCTACTTTTACTGAAACCAATTACTCGAATTTATACTTATATTGGAATTGGTTTTTATTTCATAAGTCCCAAATTATCAATTTAATCCCGCGGCTACCGTTTATGGTGAACGTATGATTCCGTCTTATGGATTGACTCCGATTGCACTCCGGCGGATCAGGCGGATCATGCCTCGAGTCGGGTAGGAGGATGTAAACCAGAAAGTAACTTCTGGCGGTATCGAATAAGGTGTGGGAAATATTTAAAGTGTATATTGTCTTGTGCAGGAAGGGCGCGAATATTGAGGACCCGCGGGTTGAAAGTCCGAATATTTCAGCTATGGTGGCAGCGATATCCATTGGAAGGGCGTGTTTGTCGGCAACGAAGGCGCAACAGATGAGATGTGGCGAGTCAGCGTGAATGCAACCTCGTGAAGTTGCCGAAAAGGCTGGGAGGTACGTAATCTGCAAGGTGCATCCTCCAATGGAGGTCATGCTACGAAGGATGTCGTAAGCAGAAAACAGTAATTCGGGGTAATTACTCCGTAATTATGGTGCCTTTCGTCAATTTGCAATTCTGCGTAGATGCTTTGTCAGCAAGGAAAGTTGTTGGGTGGCTATACAACCTCCCGACGTTGATGGTTGTTTCAATGAAGAAAACGGCGCATGACTTCAATTTCAAGTAAAGCAGAGAGGTCTGAAAAGCGAGCAGTAGGATTGCTGGAAACTGTACCGTCAACGTAAGAAGCTGCATTTCAAGGTTAGCTTCTGAGACCAACTGGATAGGACTTTTTGGTTCAAACGCATTCACAGTTTATTCGTTTCTGTTCTGCATCAAATTCTTTAGATAATTGTGTGCCAAATTAGACTACACAATGCAGAAGTGACATTGCGTGCTATACTTATTCTTCATGCACTGAAACGCATGGGGAACTAAACGAAGTACCTCATGCGCTTCGAAAATCTCATAAATGTTGATGGCACTCACATCTCGCAGTATACAGAAATTGGCATTGCCTTGAAATGTGTTGTGTCTGTGTAGAGAGCATTTTTCAATTCATATTTAGAAAAAGGGTATTCACAAGCTTCTGTGTCGTATAGGGAGACCACGGTTTCGAAATATGGGGCGATGTCGGAAATCGGGTCGTCGAAGGTCCGCAACTATGTACAGAAAGACAAACCCTCACTTAGGCACGGAATTCCAAATTCATGATGGCGTTAAAGGGCTGCGGATCGGACGAGGAGGAAGATACTTAGAGAGAAGAGCCACAGTCTTCATCGAATGATGTTAGTGCGTACGATCGTGACTAACTCTGGTAGATAACATTTCTCAGATTCCTTATGCAAAATCGTACGAGTTGTATACCATTTTGTACATGTTGTGAATATACAGAACTTACTGGCACGTTCATAGACATTTGCGGTAGTATGCGGTAATCGCGAGTTTTTCAGTATTATTAACGTATCTCGCAGTGCTCACGCTGTAGTACTTTTCAAACACTACTTGTTTGCAAGATTTGGAATGTGTGTGCTCGTTTTTAACTCGTTCTTTCGTATATCACAAGTACCGTAGGTATGCGAGTGATATAGTAGAATTACTGGCTCATGCTAATTGATACCGCATTATCAACTGAGGACTGAAACAGACCCATTCGATTGGCAATACAAATTATGTATTTCACTAGCATTTTAGCCACTCAAGTATCTGCACGTCTCAAAATCTAAGCCCTTCTTGAAATGCTTTTAAATTCTTTATTTAACAGTGAGATCGATTACTCACTCGTATCCACGTCTCGAAATCATAGCCTTTCCTTACTCGAAAATATAACGCAGAATGACATCATCGACATTTCCGAATTCCAAAACCATTCTATTAATAGTAAGTATAAATCTATTTCAGGCAGTTCCATTTACCTATTCTTTTCACTTATTCAATTGCTTCATTTTACCACAAACTTGTAATTACTAAAAACTCTAATATTTACCACACCGGACAAATAATTTCACCCGACTAACAATTACCGTACCTGTTTACTATTTACCTCACGAGTTTAAATATTCATCATCCCAGATAGAAGTTAACTCTCTCGATTACATCTTGGAGTAGTGGCCCCCCTCCCTCCCACGTGCTTCATTTGCGGTTGGGAACTCGAACTGCTTGGGAACGACCAGTACCCAGCAGGGATGTATAGTGTAGCGGATGCTACACCCCAACGTAGCTTGTTAAATAACTACGTAGGCCTGTAACAAAAACGACGAGTCCAGGAGACCAAAGTCGGACAGGCCCAGTGTATTTAGCTACGATTTTGCCGTAGTTCGCAGTGATGAATCCTTGTTGTGAGATTTAGGACTCAAATACTTTTAGCATTGGAATTGCAATTGATGATGATTCTAATATGAAAATACTAAATAATGAATGATGTTTGAAGAGTTATATCATTCTCCTGGCTTCATCCAGTGTTAGGTTTTTTTATTTAGAATGGGTTTCTCTTTAAGTCTGGTTTAAGTGATAGAAACTGTGAGCCTTGGTTCCGGTGAACCGGTTTTAAGCAGGGATGTCACAGCGTCCGGACGTCCGGCGGACGTCCGGCAGGGGTCCGGGGACCGTCCGTGACTTAGAAATCTGGTCGTTTTACCAAGGGTAAATGACCAACGGGGTGCGTTCATTGGTCGAACCACCCGTCGCCCGTCCCCGACCTCTCCGTCGGCCGACCGACCGTCGGCCGGTCGGCGAATGGCGACCGCCGTCGCCGCTGGTGACCCGACCTTGTGTCCGGCCGTCGGCCTCGGCGATCGGCCGTCGGTCCGGCCGTCTGCTTGCGGCCGGCCGCCGTCGGCTTTCAAGCGGCCGGCCGTCGTCGCACTGGCGACCCGCCGTCGGCCTGGGCGACCGGCCGTCGCCATCTGCGACCGACCCTCGCATCCTGCGACCTTAACGGCCGGATGGCCCTTTTGAGCATCCAACGGTTTAGGAGCATTTCAACTTCAAATTGCAACGGTCATATTCGGAGTTGGATGGTATATAAGAGAAGACACATTGAGTCTCATTTCACTTCCGAATTTTGAACACTTTCCAAGAGCTATGAGCCACATAATTCATTTTATGTGTACATTGCTTGGTAGGTATTGAGTTCGGAAGTGAGGATTTCTGTAAGGAACTCTTGCCATTTTTTTCCCGTCACAGTCCCACCATTGTTTAAGACTTTGAGGCGTCCTATTTATCAAAATGGGCCCTTCTCCACATGAGCCTTGGTTTAGAGACATCGAGAAGGAAGGCAAAGCGTATGGGTCCTTCCTACAGTGCTCACTATGTCGTGTAATTGTTTCGAAGAAGAAGAGTCGGAATTTGAGTCATTATGGGTACGAGAAGATTCCTGGACATAGGGATTCGAGTTCTGCCCTTTGCCCAAAGCTGCCTAGGGAAATTAGGCAGTTATTTTTAAGATGTGGTGGGGAGTTCCCTCCATATAACGGAGAATTGGAACTATTTCTCGGTGAATGTTCTCTCAATCCATCTACGGACGTTCCAGGTGCTTCAAAACATGACATTCCTGAAACCCCTAGGAGTGATTCTTGTGTAGGGTCCTCGCTAGGCACCCCCATGAATTCAACAAATCTTTTGGTAGGGTCAACCTCTGCTTCTTCCATGCATATGAGGGGAATAAGGGATACTCGCCCGATGTTTGGATCTATGAAGCAAACGAAGCAATCTTCAATTGAAGCTACTTTTGCGACGGATAGGCGGGAGTTGGATAAAACTCGGGCGAAATTTTTTACGAAGCAAATATACCATTCTCGGTAGCCCGCAATGATGCGTTCAAAGTCTGCCGTGATGAAGATCATGCGGGATTTCGAAAATCCTATGCTCCACCATCCTACCATGACATTCGGACAAGGTTGTTAGGAGAAGTAAAGACGGAGTTACAAAAGAAACTAGATAGTAGACTCTCTGAGAGCCTTCGGAAGTTTAGAGGAACTTTGACTATGGATGGATGGTCATCTGTGACTAGTCGCCCTTTGGTGAATGCGATGCTCGTGACTCAAGCCGGAGAGCTTTTTCTTGGTGCTGTCGATACTACTGGCCAAGAAAAAACATCGGTGTACATGTTAACTCTCATGTTGAAGTACATAGAAGAAGTTGGACCAGAGAACATTGTTCAAGTATGCACAGACAATGCTTCTGTAATGCTCAATGCCTCAAGAATAGTCCTTGAGAAATATCCGCACATTTTCATGCAAGGGTGTGCGACACATGCAATGGACTTGTTGTTGGAGGATTGGGGAAAGGTTGGATGGATGGCGAATACTTTGGTCATGGCGAAGAAAATAGTCAAGTTTATCAAGAGGCGACAAATGCCCCTAGCTGTGTTTCGTAAACACGAGGCGAAATTCAGCCTACTGATGCCTGGGAAAACAAGATTTGCTAGTCAATTCATAATGATAGATCGCTTGTTGGAGGTCAAGGAATCATTGGAGCAAGTTGTTGTCGACCCTATGTTCACAGCCTATGCCTCGAAGAAGACGGTATCTGCTAGAGATAAGCTTATATTCTCACGTAAGGTCAAGAAGGTGGTGTTGAGCAATGAGTTTTGGAAGCAATGCAAAAGACTACGGGATATAGTTGCCCCCGTGGTGTACGCTCTGAGAGAATTCGACAACAAGGCTCCTAGTACGGGCAAGGCATGGCATATTATGCGTGATCTTGAGAGACATGTCTATACTTTAGCTGACGATCCCGATCTTACAATCGCTTGCAAGCGTGTTTTACAAAAATTATGTCCTGCGGAGGATTACGCAGACGTGGTGAGTGAATTTCTTGCGTTTCGAGTAAGGGGTCCACCATTCCATGACATGCTGGAGCCTAATACTCAAAAACTAGCTCCACATGCATGGTGGGAGTTTGAAGGTCCTTGTGCTAAGCTCCTCTCTCCAATTGCAAAGCGAATACTAGCACAGACCGTGTCCTCGTCAGCTTGCGAACGCAACTGGAGTAGCTACTCTTATACGCAACTGGAGTAGCTACTCTTATGTTCACGACAAGAAACGGAATCGGTTACTACCGGGCAGAGCTGATGACTTGGTCTACATATATTCCAACTCGAAATTGCTCGCGAATGATAAGTTGAGTGATGATGGGCGGTGGTATAGAGAGAACTTGGATTTAGAGGAAGACCAAGTACATGAGAATGATGAGGAAGCTGTCGAGGACGAATCAGAGTCTGATGACAATGATGTTTTTGAATTTGGCGATGAAGATGATGATATGACTTTCTTCCCCGCTTCAAATGATGAAGATGCTCCAAATGTTCATGATGATAATGGTGATTTTATCGCTCATGGTCTTTCAGCGGATGATCTAGATGATGAGCAGCCGTTAGCCCGGTTAATGACACAAGGCGGCATGGACAAATCAAATAACGTCCTACCTGTTATCGCTACTGGTTTACGGTTGGAAAAGGAGGCGATAGATGCAAAGACCAATGCGTGCAACACAACTGCGGGCACTATGAGCTCTGATCCGGTCGCGGAGAATATTGCATCCGGTAGTAAGGATCAGGAATCTGATGAATATGCTACTCCCCGCGCTTTATTTCAACCCTCTACTACAAGGGTTACGACAACCTTGGAGAAATCGTCTAAGGGTTTAGTATCCCTTTCAAGAGCCAAATATGGGAGCATCTCTAGTGACTCTGATGTACCGTTGGGCAGGTATTTAAAGAATGCCAATGTTCTTCGTACTGCCACGGGATTACAGCACATGCTTGGCACTTCCAAGTCGCATAAACGGAAATCTGCAGCGGTTCCAATTGTTCCGCCTAAAAAACCGAAGATCCCTGTTAATCTCCCCGAATTTGATACTTGGCATAAGTATGGGAATATACAATGTCCAGAGAATAAACCCAAGATCAAAGAGGAGGTTCCAAGCGATTATGAATATGATCCTACGGGATCTAGTGGAGCTGAAGTGAAGGGAGATAGCGATTATGAGCAATCCTCTGGTCCTGATGAGTAGTTGAATTTGGCATCTTTATGTAGTATAGGTTCATAGGACTTATATTTATTATAGAAATTGTAGTTATAGTTTACTGTAGTACTTTATTGTTATACTCCAAATGCATTTGGAGATTCTATTGTTTACATGACTACATTTAATGTTTTGAAAAATATTACATATATTTTTACATACTTGTCGTACGATAGTCTTCACTCTCAAGCATACAAAAGAAATGCACATTAAATCAAAAAAGATTGTAACCCTTTACTTCAAAAATAAGGCCCCATGGATCAATGGTGGCATTTGCATCATTTTTAAAACAACAACCATACAATCTAAAAAAAGCATATATATATATATATGTATAGTTATATATGTGGAACTTAAGGTCCAACATCCGTTCTAACTTCAAACTGAAGATCCATCCGATTGGCCAATCTGAGCTACACTGCGAGTTCGCGGTCTTTGACTTGGACGGGCAATTCGACCGCCCTCTTCATACTCTCGATCCACCGCTGCGATTTCGCCTCTCATACCTGCCTGCCAACTATCCTCCCCATCGTCGCCCGATTGCCTCTTCCGCTTTTTGCTCGGATCCACTTGTTTGTTACGTAAGATTTCCATGGCCTTCTCGATCTTTGCAATGACATCCTGTACAACACCTTCAAACTCATCCAATAATAGAAGTTGTGTGTCTTTTGGGTTTAAAAGACATTCTCTCCAAAATGTAATGGCGTCATCGATACGCGTATCAAACTTCTTCACCGCATCCTAATAAGAGACCTCCACATCTTCAAAAGAATTTTCCGGTATCGAAATCCGGAATATTGCGGCCTCCTCCAATTTCGCGAGTACCAGAGCTCTTCCAATTGGAGTATGATCGTACTTCTTGTACTCTTCACCAAAGCCTGTTGAATCGGTTATTTCATGCCACGAACCATTTTCTCCCTTTTCCACTTTCTTTGGAGGAAATCGAAAGAAACGGTTGTGTTCGACGCTCCAATGCCCCCCGAAATTACGACAAAACAACTCTCGTTGCTCATCACCTTCAATATTCCTCGCCCTGATCTCTATTTCGTAATCTCGTGTCATCCAAAATAACTGATCATGATCCCCACCAAATTGAATGGCTAGTTGGTGTTTTGATTCGGATGTACTCGGCGAAGAGCATTTCCCCAATCAGAGTAGTTTAGAAATTTCTTCGGGTATTGATCCAATGGAAGATTCCATCGGTTGAACTCGTGCCCTGGTGGCATAAGATCTCGTATGCCCATCATCTCGTAGAATCTCGTGCTAAATGGGGAGCGACATACTGGACATACCGATTTAATCATCGCATATCGGCATATGCAAGTAACATGAAAGTTATGGCCACATTGGCCTAACGTGTATGCGCCCTCCGGACCAAAATTATGTAGGCACACCGCACATTTGTCTTTAAGTATTGCGGGAGGAGGGTCGCATGTGTTGATTACAATGCGAGCTGACTCTTGTAGGTGCGATGAGAATCTACTATACGGTGCCCATCCTTCCTCTATCTCCATAGTCCAATCAACATCATTGTTTCGTCCCATCTTAGAGTAGTTTGTACGCTCCATCATCTCTTCAATATCCCCCCAAAAAGTGACCTCTATGGGGTCATATCGTTTTTTCGATCTGTTCGCATGTAACTTCTCCAATGAAGCATCTACAACTTCACGTGATTCCTTTGATGTAGATGCAATCGATTTGAGATCTTCTTTTGCCCTCGAAACCAAGCTCCTCTTATCTTGAAGTCGATGAACCCATCCCAACCATGGTAGTATGCGTAGGTGAAGGTGGAGACCTGCCTCTGTAGAATCTACCGTTTTGAAGGTTTTCCGTAATGCCTCCAATTCAACGACTGCCTCATCTCTCTCTTTACTTGTAGCCTCCAACTTCATTGAGCATGCTTTTGCTTCCTCCTCCAATTTCGCAACTGTAACATCTCTCTCCTTCTTGATCTTTGCGAACTCCATCGCCCATGCTCGTTGTCGCTCAATCTGTGCATCATCTATCTCCTTTTGTGATATTAACTTCAATTCCCCCCGAATTTCATCATCGTCATCATCGTCTATTTCGATAATGGTTTTTCCCTTATCTTCTTTACCATCCTCTTCACCAACCTCTTTGAGAGGAGATAAATCCCTGATATACGTCTTTCTCTTCTCTTCTTCACCATCCTCTTTACCACCCGAATCAATTTGTGAAAGAAAAAGACTATCAGAAGTCCTGATAATGGTCTTCCCCTTATCTTTATTACCATCCTTTTCACCATCCTCTTTACCATCGTCTTTACCACCCGCATCACATTCTGGAACAACGTGACTACATGAAGCCCCCTGAGTGTCATTCTGTGATGGAACATAGGCGAATTGGTCATCCGCCCATGCTTCTACCGCATCCTTTTGGCGGATAGCTTCTTGGTACTTTGCCTCATACTTGCTAGCAGGACCTTGGCCAAACAACCGCAATTCCCTGTAGAACTCGTCAAGGAGACGTTGCGTAATTTGCTGTTGTTTCTCCTGTTTCACAATGATTAGCTCAGTCTTCACTCGGTCCTTCAGTAGAGGTTCAAACCGATCTACAAGTGCCTCAAAATTGTTGGCAGCTATGTTGTCCTGGGTTATCGAGGGATGGAATGCTTTACGAGCTCACGGCACCGAAGATAACGTTTTTGGTGAGTTTTAGGTACTGATCAGAAGTCTTGACCCTGACCAGTTTCGGCCAGGGAGAGGAAGAGTTAACTTTGGTGATACCGGCCTAAGGTCCGGAGAGGACTGAGGCCTTGGTGACCACGGATACCAAGGGGGAAGAGGGTGTTGGCCCGGTATCTTGTAGCCCGGGAGCGTAAGTCCGAGGCTCAGGTACGGGGTTCCTACCGAGGCTGGATCGCTGTCTCTGAGATCCAACAGTGTAAGCGAGGAAAACCGCGGAGACACAGCTGTAACCGAGGATAGAAGCATACAATCCAAGAGGAATATTAGGGTTTATTCAAGGCTGACTATTGCCATCCTTGACAGCAGACCGGGTAGACGAGAGGGAGAGAAAGAGATTCAGTACACAGACATTGGAGAGAAAAGCTGCGGCTCTTGGCCTTCATATTCCAAACATCCGATCAAAATACATATGAGTGTGTGTCTACTCAGTGTACGTCGAACTATGCTTCTACGGTGACTACCAAAAAACGAGTGCTCTCTCCTATTTTTCACTGCCTTTTATACTACGGCTGCCGTGGATAGCCCTGGCACCGAACGGTGCCGCAATCGACTGCCGAGGCATCTGCAGCTAACTGTTGGTGCCTCCGCCGAAAATGCTGCGCTATCCCTGTTGCCGCTGCTGCTCCCGCATGGGCCGCCGTGGTTACCCGACTGACGTCATCGGGTAACAAGCTAGTAGAACGTTGGGCATGACACCTGCAAAACTATGAGCCATCCCCACAAATTTTGGAGCCATATCCGCAAGTATTTCTGACCCCATCTTCAAGTTGTACCCTAGATTAGTTATTTGTTCACCCGTAGTCTCAGGCCAATGATTCCCTGACAAACCTTCCTCTTTATCTACCTCATTGCACCAATCTGCCAAACTTTTTGCTTTTTTCATCCACTCATCCAATGTGTTATCCGGTACTTGATAACGCATATACCTCTCGAACTTTGGCGCCGCACCCGAATCGAGATCCATGTCATCCATGGCATAAGTTGGTGCTCTGGTTTCCCGTGGTTCACTTGGCCCTGCCTCCTCTGGTGTTGGTACCGGGGTTTCACGAGGTTCTTCAACTACGTTTGCACCTTCGAGCCTATCAGTTATAGTTGGTTCTACGATTGGGGCATCCGTAGCAACCATATTCCTTCCATCTTCCTGATGTGTCGTGGTTGTTGGAGGAGATTCCTTCTCCGCCGTCTCATGAGTTTTCCTCCTCAAGTACTGCAATAAGGCCTTTGTAGAGTTTGATTCTGGATCAAACCTATCAGGGATATCCTTTTGATTTCTCCCGACTTGAAGAGGATATGCACTACTCGCCGTGAATGTGCTCCAGTTCACCTTGCGCTTCAATATGAGCTCAGCATACACCATGCTCAAGAGCGTATATGAAAAATAACCCTTGCTCTTGGGACGAGTTCCAAACAATGCCACCCAAACTTCTTCAGCACGATGAAGGAAGTGATCATCCTTGCATGTTTGAGGGTTGCAAGTAAAATTATTGGTATTAACTTTGTGACATTCTCGAGGCCAAAGTTTCCCAATGCGATACATCTTCACATATTTCTTGCACGCGTCGCCATTCTCGGTATTCCTCCGGTTCATTGGCCCAACCGCTCTCAGCTTTGATGGCCTCATTATCCAAGATATCGTAGTGCAACTCATGTCTCGCTCCTTTTGGTTTCACTCTCTTTGACGGTGTCTCATGTAAAACCAACTCAGTCCCCACCAATCCTGCGTTTGTGGTTCCTGTCGCAGATGACCTCAAGGTCTGTTCAGAACCAGCCTCCATGTTCGTGTTATCAATATCCGTCGCCATGAAGAATAGGGAGTATTTAAAATACCCCAAAGATATCCCAAGTATGCAAAAATTCGATGCAGCAGCCGCAAGTATCACGCTGACTTCCCCCCGCCACCACAAATGCAGCACACGAGAAGCTAATGCCCACGGTTGCAGCTCAGTTGAGATGGATGAATACAAGGAGAAGTGAGGGGAAATGAGGCCCCAAAGGCCTTTTATCCCCCCTCCCTCCCAACCCTAGAGACCGGCCGGCCGGACGGTCGCGCTTCATTAATCACGGCCGCGACCGTCTTGGCCGGCGGCGGTCCCGCCGATTGATCGTGGCGGGTCAATCCGGTCGACCGAGCGGGGCCGGCCGATCGTGGCCGGTCGTTCGGGCCGGCCGGTCGCTGCCGACCGATGTGGCCGGCCGATCGTGGCCGCTCGATGCCGGCCGACCGATGCCGGTCGACCAACGCGGCCGACCGATGTGGGCGGCCGCTGCGGTTTTTTTTTTAAAAATTTTTTCAATTTTTTTTAAAATAAAAATTTAAAAATATATATATATATATATATATATATATATATATATATATATATATATATATATATATATATATAAAATTCAGAGATCTTACATAGCATAGGATCCTTTTTTATTTCGCAAAGTTTTTTGTTATTTGATTCTCAGTGATTATTACACACTGAAATAAGGAATCCTATGTTGATTTCTGAAATGCAATATATTATTTCTCACGGATACATCTTAAAAACCCATAATCTTAAAAACCCCTAAAAATCCACAATGTTTCGGGAGCTTGAAATCCCAACACAGACCACTATGTACTAATGGGGGTACGTCCAATATTTTTGGAAATTATTGATAATTTCATCCGTAGGATCTTGAAGTAGACTACCATTGGTAGTACTGTGAATATTTTTAACCGTTGGATCATCACTAGATGTGAGATTATAACGTTTGAAGTTGACTGTAAATTATTTTTTCCTTCACTGTAAACACCGAATCGGTGGCCGTGGTCGTTTAGGGGTTAACTCTAAATTTTAAGTTCATAACCATTTTGAGTGGACTCTTTAAAGTGTAAATCTTCACAAATTAATAGATGTTTCAAACATAAGGCATTCATTTGGTTTCGAATCAATATCTTTCTTCTCTATTTTCCTTTTGTAATTTAATTGACCATTGGCTTCATGAATCAAACTTTTAACCACATGACCTACAACAGTAACTCTATTCCAATATTGCATGGTTGAGAATGTCAATTGGAGTATCCTAATCTTAATGTAGGACACTTATTTTGGTTCAACTCATCCTAAAGAGTTATTCATACATCCTAAACCATAAACCACAAATCCTATCCACGAGTGATTTTATCCACTAGATACTCTAAATGAAGAAGAGATGCCTATTTAAAATTTTATATTTTCAAAACAATCAATCGAAGAAAGAGTTATATGACTTATATCGGAAATTACTAGAAATTGTGAAGATTATTTTTGTTATCTCTCAACGGTACCCTTGTGAAATAGACAAACATTTTGACTTGGGTCACTTTGGAACTGAAGTAGTAAATTGTTCATGAACATATTTCCAAAAAAGAATTTCAAACAAAGACTAAATTTAACTGCCCTTAGTGGACTTCAAACGTAAATATTATAGATGTAGGTTGTAAATTTGGAATTTGGATATGCAAATTTTACCACATGCACTTTGCGGTGTAAGGACCACCTAGAAAAAATTTAATAAAAAATTATTACTTTTGACCTCTTCATATAAGCTGCCCGAAATAGGAAACCTCCACTTTGGTGTCCATGGATCTTTAGGGGTTAAGAAGGAATATTTTAACAGTAATAAATTAAGGTGTACAATCAAAGCATGGTCTTTAACTTATAATAAGAATTGGCCCCATTGCCTTTGCTTTCCTTATAAACAAGGGCATGAACTCTCAATGCCTTCACAAATGAGAAAATTGACCACACTATATTGATTGTTAAACGTTTACATCGATTCAAGCCAATTGGGCACAACAACTCAAAAAGACAAAAAGTGAGTGTATTGGCGTGGAGATTTGCTCGCCTTAACTCCCCTTGAAGAAAGTCCATTACTATGGATATATTTAAAGCCAAGAGTATCTTTGTCATAAAACATTCTCGCGTGGGACAAAGAGATATTCCCGACATTCTCTTGTCAGAAAATTCCCTATCCATATTTAGACGCCACGTGGATCATAAAGACTAAATATAGTACTTCTGAAAATGCAGGTATGCAAGGCGAGGAAGTGATCGAAGTTGTGCAAACAGGGAGTTTGGGGAGAGGCAAGAGGAGGAGGGGGAAGGGGGGACGCGGAAGGAGCGACCGACCGGTCGCCGGGGGCGTGGTCGGTCCCCCAGGCGGTCGGGCGATCGCTGCCGGTCGCCGGGCGATTGCGGGCGTCGTCGCCGGACGCCGGGACGGTCGCCGGGCGCCGGTCCGTCGCTGAGCCGGATCGCCGGTCGCGGTCCGGTCGCCGAGCCGGTCGCCGGACGCCGGGCCGGTCGCACGCCCGCCCGATGGCGGCCAACCGAAATGGGGGCCGCAGTACAGTTTTTTATTTTTTTCTCTATTTTTTTAAAATTTTTTTTTCCTTAAATATAGAACTAAAATAAGATAAAATTGCATAGGATCCTTTTTTTATTTCTCAAAGATTTCTGTTACTCGATTTTCAGTAATTACTACACAATTAAAAAGGAATCCTATGTTGATTTCTGAAATGCTAAGTATTCTTTTTTCACGGATACATTTGAACTTTAAATATTAAGTTCATAACCATTTCGAGTGAACTCCATAAAAGTATAGATCTTCACGAATTCAAAGATGTTTCGTACAAATACTACTTCAGTACTCATACGTTATGATCTATGAGGCTCTATTAATTAAACTCTGAGCCACATGACATACAATAGTAACTCTATTCCAATATTGGTTTAAAATAGGCTATGAGATTGAAGACTCTGGAATCATAATTCGTATGTTGATGTTGAATATTGTACCTATATATTCTTTGCAATAAATGTGTGATTTATTCCATGTCAATAACATCTTCAATCAAAAATGATAAATACAAAATAGATTATTTTGCACACATTAACTATGCGATGTAGAGAAGTGCAACTTGTATCCATGTAAAATATAATTGAGAACTACACCATACATAGAGTAATCCATTATTTTACATCCACACACAATTGTGTTTGCAAAGCTTTGCAACACAAAAACTAGGATTAAAATGAAATCCACCCCAAATCCTCAAGACCATAAACCCTAAACCCTAAACCCTAAACCCTATACCCTAAACCGTATACCCTAGAAGCCTACATAGTAATTCATACATCTTTAACCAAGAACTTAAAGTTTATCCACAAGAGAATGTATCCATTACATACAGTAAATGAAGAAGTGATGGCTCTTCAAAATATTCTATTTCCAAATCAATCAATCATAGTATACGAATAATCAATTTGATATAACATCTAATCCTAGTACTAATGTACTATACTTGTACAATATCAAATATGCTTAAAAATTTAGAAGTTGATGCCATTATTGCCATATGTTAAACACTTATAGGGTGGGATATTTTTTAAAATTTATTTGTCTCCCTATTTATTTCTCTTATTTTATGATTGCAAAAATAGTAACAATGAAAACTTATTTCAATTACCTTTGTAAGAGGGAAATAAGTAACTATTCAAATCCATACAATAAGAATAATGCTACAATTAATAATATGTACTAGATTATATATATTCTCCTAGGTTAGTTGAAGGTTGTCAAACAAAAAATAGCGAATAATAGAATTAATTGTTTATGCACCATATTTTTTATAATAAGTATTACTAATTAGAATACACAACGATGGAGTAATTTCCAAATACCCATCAATTAAACAAGACCATACAATGTGGAAATGTTAAGGCCCAAATAGAAAGTCTAAATATTGACAAACTCAGTAAGACCAGTGTTATGAAAAGTAAATGCTCACACATGATCACCTACATTTCATATATACTTGGATCTCTCCAATGTGAGACATCAATATACTCTCACCAAGGACTAGGTAAAATTTATGGAATGTAATCGGAGGGGATTTAGGGCCACCTCGGGGTACATTGTATGGTAAGCAAGTCATGAATGGGGGCCAAGACATGGCAAATTCTCCTAGTGAGAATGGATAAATTTTGACAAAAGTTGGGAGATAGAAGAAATGAATGTGAATCCATGGGAGCTTGCAATACTAGCACTCACCACTATGAACTATGATGAAACCACCTAAAGGCGCGAGGCAAAGATTCTTGACTTTATAAAGATCTCACCTCCTTGCATTTACATTATGCGTACATATTTAGGGTGCCCGCCTTTAGGCTTCTCCTTATAAAATTTGTATTTCTTTATGTGTGTGCTTTAAAAAGCACATAAATAGGGTTAGCTTGTCTTTTTCTATTTCCTATCCGTGAAAAATAGTAACCCACTCCTTTCTCACACCAAGTATATAGATTCCCTCAATTTACCTTAAGCATACGAGAATAGGTGGTTTCACTACAAAGGGCTATGTCCAATATTTTTGGATGTATTTTATAATTTCAACCATAGGATCTTGAGTAAACTACCATATGTAGTAGTGTGAAATCTTCAACCGCTGGATCATCACTAGATGCGAGATCATTACATTTGAAATTGAATATGAAACATTTTTGGCCGTGACGATAAAAGACGAAATGGTGGCCATGGTTGTTAAGGTGTTAGGGAAGAATAATTCCAAAAAACAAAAAAAAAAATAAATGTGTACAAAAAAAAAAAACATGGACTTTAGTTAATAATAAGAATTGGCCCCATGGCCTTGGCTCTCCTTCTAGACATGGGCTTCAACTCCAAAGGACTTCACGACTCGGAAAATTGGCCCCACTAAATTGGTTGTTAAATGTATTGTTCAATTAAAGCTAATTGGGCAACATAACTCAAAAAGTGCGTGAATTGGCTTGGAGATTTGTTGGCCTTCCCTCCTCTTGCAAAGAGTCCCTTATTATAGGTTTATTTAAAGCCGATAGTATCTTTGTCATAAAACATTCCCGTTTATGACGAAAAGACATTCCCGACATTCCCTTGTCAGAACATTCCCTGTCCTTATTTAGACGCCACGTGGACCAAAGAGGCTAAATATAGAACTTTTGAAAATGCAGGTATGCAAGGCGAGGAAGTGTTCGAAGTTGTGCAAACGGGGAGTTTTGGGGTGAGGCAAGAGGAGGAGGGGGAAGGGGAGACGCGGAAGGAGCGACCGACCGGTCGCCCGGGGGACGGGGTCGGTCGCCGGCCCGGTCGTCGGTCGCCGGCCCGGTCGTCGGTCTCCGGCCGATCGCCGTCGCCGCCCGGTCGTCGGTCGCCCGGCCGATCGTCGGTCTCCGCCCGTCGTCGGTCTCGCCCGGTCGCCGGTCGCCCGCCCGGTCGGGTGGCGGATGCGGTCGCAGAGCCGGTCGGCCGACCGATCGCCGTCGCCGGCGGTCGGCGAGCCGATCGCCGGTCGGCCGGATCGGTCGGCCGGGATCGGGCGGCCCCGTCGAGCCGTCGGCCGCGCCATCGGACGGCCCCGATCGACCGATCGGACGTGCGACCCCGATCGGTCGTACCGGCCGGTCGCCGGCCGCCGGATCGCCGATTTGACGGCTGCCGGCCGAGATCGGACGGCCAATGCCAGCTGGCCAATGGCGTCCGATCCCGGTCGGCATAAATAGGAGGGGAGGGGCTCATTGTCCTCACTGCGAGTGAGCAGTTTGTGCGTTGCGGCTTTTTTTAAAGCTGCATCGACTGCGTTACTCAGAGTCCGCGTGGGTCACCCACGCCCACACTGTGCATACTTGTCGCTACTAGAAATGGCGCCGAAGTTTTCACGTTCGAGAGGCGAGGCCAAGTCTCCACGACCAAAGGGCGACCCTCCAAAAATGGATTGGGAAGCATGGAGTGACCCAAACTGTGTTGCAGAGCCGGGTTGGCGAGAGGAGAGGGCGGACATTTGGAATTGCACCATGTGCAAGAAGTACGTGAAGATGTACCACATCATGAAGTTATGGCATGTGGCACGAAGCGGAGAAATATGGTCCTCGTCGTGAAGGCCCAGTGAAGAGTTGCAAGAGCGACCATTTTGCGCACAGATATCACGAAGTCACAATTGCAGTTGGAATCAAGAACACAAGGCCTGAATTGATGTTGTATTCTACCATGGCCATGGTGTGGGCTGAAATAGTCCTGCACAAGGACATTGACTGGACCACTGTGATAGGTTTGAACGTGCATTTATTGGATCGCGAAGAACCGATTCATTCCCACAAATTGGATGGGACCAAGCGATTGTTATACTACGTATTCAGATCGTTCAGCTGATATGGATGCCCAACTTCAACAACATGGAACTCCAAGGGCATATGGGGGCACTCAGCAAGACTCAAACCATGACGATCGTCAAGCACCAGTATTCTTTGGCACAGGAAGTGAGGGGTATTACCATGGAAACCACCAATTCAGTACTCCGGTGAGTTATATGCCACCTCATCAGCAAAACACGTACGGAGCCGAACGCGAGTACGGTAGAGGTGGATCTAGTTTGAACTACCCATCTCCAATGTATACAGGAGGTACACATGGTTTAGGAGGTGAGCATGGTAGCGGATCCAATGCTCAATGCAACTCAAGCCCAACTCATCCTATAAACCCATACAATCGTGGGAACCAATACGGTATAACATTCGGAAGTCCCGAGTACCGTAGGCCATCACACTCGAAGGAAACATACGAGTATGGAGGTCAATATGATAGAAGATCAGACATTGTTGGCTACACAAATTATGGATATGGTCAGAATGCATACGGAAGTAACGACCTGCCTTCAGCACCTTATCTATCTCCGGAGGACGAAGAGGCGAGGTACCAACAAGATCTGCAACAAGCCACACTTCTAAGTCAGCAGGAATACATTGAACAGCTCGAAGCCGAAAGAAACTTTAGGCAAACGTACTTGTTTGGAGAATCTTCTCGAGGACCACCTTCTTACGGCGCTGCGCCAAGTCGTAAACACGATGATGAAGAATCGGATTAAGAATGACAAATCATCATACATAGTGTCATTGTAGTGAAGGTTATGTAGTTTTTGGCAACGGATAATGTCTACACCATTATCGCCTTGCTAGGGGCCAATTTTGAGGATACAGAAATCCATATTTTGTTTATGAATGGATTATCCAATATCGGACTATATCGTTGTATATTAATATACTATGTAATTTGTTATTTCAAGGATTTTATGGCGATGTCTTTGTATTTTATACTATAAGTTCACTTGGTGGTAATAATTTCTTCTGTTTGGCTTTAAGCCTTTTTCTGATCTCACACTCTCACCTAACATATAATATGTTCATCAATTCATTAAAAAAAACATATGTAAGAAAAGTCATATTATGCTTGGTGACTTCGGACAAACCATTAATATCGCAACTACGCAAGGTTGATGTAATGAAGAAGTTCCACAATTCATTATACATTCTCAAATATTGTTCATGAAGATTTGGAGATATTTCTATTGAAGGTAAGAAGTAATAAAATAAAATAACAAACAATGGAGAAGAAGTCATTCATTAGAATCGGTCAAGGTATATATAAACAAGAATGTACTTGAAGCCGATACATATAGTAGGCATGTAATACTTTTTACTACAAAAAATTTGCCTACATTTACATCAGAACTTCAATGAAGAATCTAAAAATCTAATAAAGCCGCAAGAACTAAAAGAAATGCGCATAACTAATTTGCTAATCATACTTGGTGCGATAATGATCATTTGGCACCGGCCAATGGAATGATTCCATGAAGCGGTTGACAACGTGGGTCAACGTATACTTTGCATCAGCTACCATCTCCAAGTATTGGTCAAAAGCATTTGCCAAGTCTTGATTGCACCACCGGTCAGGCCCCGTTGTACTTTGGCAATTCTTGTAGGCCTTCGACATGCTCTTCTTGAGGATGCGTTGTGCTATTCGTGCCGTAGCAAACTCCTCCGAAGCGCAATCAAGAAGCGGAATAATGTGAATGTCATCACTCCGTTTGTACAAGTACGCCACCCGAGGATCTACCCAATATCGTGCTTGTAGAGTATCAATTCGCTCTTGGGGTTTTGTGAACGTATACAAGGACCTCATTTTATCATCCATGCTCGTACTTAGCCCCCAATCACATACTCCAATATACACCCATGATTCATCTTGAGGGAAGTGAAGAAGTATGTTGTCTAGAGACACATCGTTGTGGAGGTAGTTCAACCGGTGGACTTCACACATGATATGCACTAAAGCCCAAGCAAGCTCTGTTCGTTTTTTGCGGAACCGGACCAACTGCCAAGCTCGAATAAGCTCATCATCAGAATGAGGTGAGAGTCCGATCTCTCCATGAACATCATCTCCATATCTTGCATCGAGGGCCAAATTATTCGTACGAACCAGCTCCATTAACCTTCCTTGTTCCGTGCGCCACCATCCTATGGAACCAACCCGGTTTGCATTATTGGAATACGGCCTCATCGCTTCTTGAAAAGCCTCCGCCCTCAATACCACATCCCTGAACTCCTCATCACCCGCTCGAGTGGTTCCCTCATACCTCTTCAATATGTCGAATGACATTCGTAAAGCATCAATTAATCTATCCTCCATCCAGTCCGTAAAACCACGCTTATCGGTCTCCGTTCTCCACACCGGATCTTGGAGCGCTTCCATCGTGAGGTCCATCATGTCGTCCTTGAATTTGGCCACAGCTTCCTCTTTGTATCTCACGTATTTGCTAAACAAACGTGGAAGACTATTAGCCTCATAAAACCGCACGATTATATTCTCCGAAAGAAAGCTCTTGCACTTATTGGATGGGTGCTCCCACTTCTCCAAATGTCTATGAACCCTTGGTCTCCGGCCTCGATTCCCCCCACTACCCCCAGCCCCATGTTTGGGCATCTTTGTGAAAAAAAAAGCAAAATCTCCTTCCTTACAAACGAAAAGACTTCTTTCCTCCGCAAGATAAGGAGCCAGTGGATGAAAATTGAAAAAATTTCCAACCTCTGACTACTCGCACTCGATAACGGGAAGGAAAGAAGTGAGGAGAGTGGAGGCGGTCGGCCTTATATAGGCATGGTCGCATGGCCGACCGGGCGACCTAGATCGGACGGCCCGCGCGCCGGCCGGGCGCGACCAATCGGCCCGCGGCCGACCGAGCCGTCGGCCGACCGTCGGCCGACCGTCGGACGGCCGCGCGCGCGACCGGCCCGACCGATCGTCGCCCGACCGACCGATCACGTCGCGGTCGACCCGACCGATCACCGGCGGTCCGACCGACCGATCGGCCGACCGTCGGACGGGCTGCCGACCGGCCGGTCGCGGCCGATCGGACGGCCGCCGCCGAGCCCGGCGGTCGCGGCCGATCGGACGGCCGACGGAGACGCGACCGATCGGTCGGCCGCCGACGCCGATCGCGATCGATCGGACGGCCGACGCCGCCGGGGCCCATCCGACGGCCGACCGAACCCGCGGCCGTCGGACGGCCGGCGGCCGATCAGCGACCGATCCGTCGGGCTGCGACCGATCCGACGTGGCGTCGATGGGTCGGTCGGCAAGGCCAATCGGACGGTCCTGGGCCGCCCGATTCAATCCAACGGTAATCACCTACACTCACAACACTATTTGAATGGCTACGATGCGATTTTCAATACGATCTGACGGTTAAAAAATTTACTACATGCATAGTAATTCCGATTTACCCCCCGGATGGACGTCCGGACGGTCTTGGACGGACGTCCGTCCGACCAAAAAAACCCAAAAGACGTCCGGATTGACATCCCTGGTTTTAAGCTACAAGTTGGGCCGTGGGGATGGAGTACAAAACTAACTATCTAGCCTTCCATGCAATGTCCCTTTGGATTCTCCCTACAAATTCAGTGCATCATTCAAGTTCTTACCTCAATCTAACTTATGTTGAAATCCTTTCTTCTTAGTTCCATGCAACCCAATTATCACATAAAGGATAACGAGTAATTAAACATGCAATTCATAGTACTTTGGACACAATTCAGGGTTGATTGGAATTTTTTGGGCAGCACTTCCACGCGATTTTCACGACGGTTCTGATTTCAACACCACACAATCAACTCCAGCATGACAACCAAGAGCAACACCCCCATTCAATCACAAATACCATTCACATGCAAACCACTAATAACTATACTTTTAAACACAATTACACGACAATCAACTACATGTGTTTTTGGTGGACAAATCACCGGTCCATCCTTCAATTATTGCCTCAATACAACACTAATGTCATGTAAGAAAGGAATTGGAAATGAGAGGAAAGAGCTCCCTCGGTAGTGTCGCTTTCGCCTCCTGTGTTGTGGTGCCAAGCTCCTGGACTGAGCTAGCCAGTGGCCTTCCGCCTCGGTGGTCGTCGTCGCTGCTTCACTGGCTTGTCGGATCGGCCCTTCCGATCGCCGTCTCTCCTTCTTTTCAAATCTCACAACTCCGAAAAAACTTAAACTCACTCAAAAATGATTCTCCCATTACGGTGCCCGTGCCGTCATTCAAGGCCTCGCTCCCAAGAAGCCGCAGATCCGCCTCCTTCATCGGAGCCACCCTCCCATGGTGACAGTCCACCTCCCTTCTCGACAGCACTCCTCCCTTTTCGACACCACTCCTCCTCGCCATCCTCTTCGCTACTGGCTTCGAATTCATCCACAATCGCTGGAGCCTCGGTGGTGGGGAAAACGTGACGTTCCTTCTCTTCCCTCCCTGGCTCGATTCAAATTTGTTGGAGCAAAGTTAACGCTTATTCTGCTCCGACGGATGAATCTGTGTTCATCCAACTAGTTCATCTGCGGGGTCTAATTAAATTCCTTAATTATTTAGATAGGAGGAATTTAAGCAATCACCGTGTAAATGTGCTTTAGAAACTATGAATAATAGTGTAAGTAGAAGAAAATACCCGAAGCATGCCATAAGTACATTGACACCAATCTAAATTGCCAATTTAGAATAAAATAGATCAAAGCCGGAGCATTTATGCAAAACTCCACCCAAGGTCATGGATTTCCCGGGAACCGAAAGATTTGGTTTAAATGTCCCAATTAAGGAATTAGAATAGGAATAAACTAAGGTAAGTCTTATAGAAAGCAACTTCTGCAAGCGTGAACCGTTTCGGTAGTTCACAAAACATAAACCCATGAGATATATTTCAAAGATAAGGCAAAAATTTGAGTGCACTTGAAGGGTGTAGAATTGGTCTAGTATTTCTTTATAAGGTATTTGGTAGTTTTTGTCATTGCAAGCTATAATTTGAGCTAAGAATTTTTTTTGATCAAACTTCTCTGTACAAGAATGTTTTTAAGATGAATTTGAAAATATCCCTTGTTGGTAAATTTTCCATTGCAATAGTTTCGTAAATAACATTTTCATTTCAAAATAGAAAATATTAAAGTTTGTAGTCAAATTTGAGATATAATATCTTAGGATTCCACAATCTACAAGGCTCCACAACTCCAAATTTGATCCACATGACTTGGAACAAGGTTATTACAAGATTGTACGGTTGAGATCTAGATAGCTCACCTTCATTTTCATCCATGACAATTTGGAAGAATCTTGGTTTTCTTCCAAATTGTTATGAGCTCCATATATATTAGTAATAATAAATTACAATCTTGCTATCTATGTGGCTTTGATACTCCAAATTTGATCTACATTAATTAGAATACTATTAGAAACCTATGAGGTTGAATACAAGATTGTACACCTAGACTTTCAAAGCTTACTTCCAAGTGTAGAAAATGGCACTAAAAGTGACGGCTGGAAGGGCTTGAACAAAATGACACATAGTGCATATTTAAATTTGTGCTTTTAATGACATCACAATAAATTATTATAAATTTGTCACTTTTTCTTAGTTTTTTTTACTAATCTATAAGGGTGTTGTGTACTTATTACAACCAAAAATAATTTAAGAAAAAGAGAGATATCATTACTTACTTTGATGTTACTAGAAGCACAATAAAAATTAGAACACTTTGTGTCATTATGATCAAGTCATTATGTTTGTCACTTTTAGTGCCATTTCCTACTAGTGCTCCAACTACATACTAACATACATGACTTTCTAAAAAAAGAATATTAATTGATTAAAAGGACCTTGGACCTTTGAGACTGAGAGATTGAAACATGATGAAATCACAATAATTGATTGAACACTATATAAATAAAAAATTAACCACTAATACATATGTGGAGTAAGCTCAGTTACTCTCTTGTCTCTATAAACTATCATGACTATCTAAAAACTATCTAGTACTAACCTCTGTATATCTAAATATAGCCACCACAGGTCAACAAGTGTTGACCAACAGGAGATGATGGTAAACAGTGCTTATCTCCCCGATCTGAAAAGACAGGATATTCTTATTGTGCCGGGTGCTTGAAACTTACAGCTATAGATTCTAAAGAACGTCAGTCGCAATCACCAGGCTCTCAATGCAAGTTCAACAGAGATAAATTATTCTTATCGCAATCAAAACTGTCGATTCATGCTGGAGCTACACTTATTTAGAGAAAGATTTGAAAGAACACTAAACATCCTCGTAGGCAGCTCAAAGAGGATGAATCGCCACCAAGTTGCCGTACGAAACGGGAACAGAGAATTGAAATCATATGTTAAGGTGATCGACCTTGTAGAAGAGACAGAGCTGGGGTCACTTACTTCGATCACCTGCTCCGAAGTAAATAACCTCCAGCTTTCAGTGGTTGAGTAGTATTGTGGCTTCATCGATTCGGCTGAACAGGTAATAACAGAAAATCTTTGATCGAACTCGAGTAGCAGTTTCATGCAAGAAGCGGTGTTGCTAGATCTCATATGTTGGAGATTTCAAGTCGGAAGCCTTGAAGTTCTTGACTTCACTCGCTTTTTATGACTTTTTTGGTCTTTTTTCCCCTTACCCATATGACTCATCGTTTCACCTCAATCGGAGTCGGAGTATTCGGCGTCGTAGTCCTCTGGAGGTTCTGAGTCTGAGACGTCGCTTCACCTCAATCGGAGTCGGAGTATTCGGTGTCGGAGTATTCGGTGTCGGAGTATTCGGTATCAGAGTACTCGATGTCGGTGTCGTAGTCCTCTGGAGGTTCTGAGTCTGAAACGTGGGTGTTGTAGAAGTACTCCTCGAAGTCCCTAAACTCCTGAAGGTTATCGGCGAGGGCCATGATTGAGTCTATTGCATCTGCAGCAATCAAACCAATTTCAGTTGTGGCACAAATGGCAAGAAATAGACCATCTGAGCTGTTCGAGTCGCTTCTAGTCTTCAAAAGTAACGAGATCTCCATCGAACCTAGTTTGCAGAGTTACTAATTAGCAAGTTCGGCATTAAGGCTCGAATTCAAACCATCGACCAACTGTGTAGAGTTATTTGCAAAGTAAACCACAGTCCTTTCCTATATTTTAAGATTTTAACAATAGACCTTCGCACATCAATTGCATCCTCCTAAACTCAAACTCGAAATCAGATAATCAGTGGAGCACAGCATTCGTAAAGTAAAAAAAAGTGCATCAATCTATGAAGAACTGTGAAATCAGATTAAAATTTTGAATAGAGGTTCATCGTATTCAATCACGAGATCACGTTATTCCCGAACGGGTGAAGCCATCCTTCATCGAAATATGAAGGTCGCTAACCTTGTGCGTCAATAGGTGCTGATCACACAGATCAAACCTGTCTGTGAACTTAAAGCAGGACCAAGGCAAATTAAAGCATCGAATCTATTGGTGAACACAACGTACCACGAGGTGGCTGGGGATGTGGAGGATCTTCTCGCACAACCTCTCCTTCTTCCTCTAAAAGTACAATTATATCTAATGGTTGTATCAAACCATTTGTAGGCGCTTCAAAAGCTTCGTCATCCAAATAATTTGGGACTTGCTCCATGTGGCTGAACCGCTTACTTTCTGAATGGACACTCGAGCTCCTTCGTTTGAGTTACCTGCCGCATACAAATTACACTGACGGAAATAAGTTGATCATTTTCCAAGTCACACGGCATGCGGATTACCGCACTAACTTCATGATTGTGAAGCGAACCTCCACAAAACGATTTCCTTAAAGTTTGCTTGGCACTTGTCACGAAAATCCTGATAATGTGACTTGAACCAGGACTATGCCCAAAATTACAGAAGATGAGTACAGAAATGGCAGAAATCGAGGATTTCCTGTTCGGGCTCGAGAAAACAAGGACTTCGGTTGACTTCTGTGCAGATGATTACGGTATACTTCAACATCCACGATCACCACTAGGTTACACTCTGAGCCTCTTTATCTCTTTTGACACCAACAGTTCAACTGCTCATAGCCACGGGCTTGAAACTGCAGGCGTACATTCTCATAGGGGGAACTGATCTAATTGGGAACCATGACTGTTCGTCCGCAAGCAGCAACATGCATTTGTTTATCTTAATTAAAGGACGTCTGTCGGAAGCCTAAAGGTTCGGTGGTCGCACAGACACAGCCTGTTGTTGTATGATCGGCTGCATTGCATTTGTAACAGGCTTGGTACGTGAGCAGGTTAAAACCAGTCAGTTGTAGCTCGCAATACCTCGTACTAGTATTACTATTAAACCCTGGTTCCCGACTTCTAGACCCCACCCGTTTCCGGTGATTACTAAGAAGCGGAGTGAGATGACGAATATGCACCCAGCTCCTTCGTTTCTGCCACCTACCTCGCAGGCATTACACGGACGCGCAAGCTGATCTAGAGCGAACCTAGTACCATGATGTACGCCAGAGGCCCAGATGTGGAGTACACCACTAACTTAAGTTTGCGATTGTGAAAAAAACCTTTACAGGGCGATTGTAGTGTGCACCAAACTTTATCAAGAAGTTCCTAAGATAAAGGCAGCAGGCTTCATTGCAGAAATTAGCGATGATGATTACACACAGCGGCAGGAACTTGAGATTTCATGCTCAACTTGAGAAAATCAAAACAAGGATTCTTGTCGAATTTTGCGATCTCGTTATATCTTAACTATCACGATCACAACTCGGTTACTCTCTAAGACTCAAATGCTCTCTTCTCAACAGTCCAACCTGCTTTTCACCACCGGTTAGTAGTAGGAGCTCGGAAGTGGAGTTGAAGATAATTGAAGTAGGATGTGATAAGAGTGAGAATCGTAGGTATTCTTCTCACTCTTATCACATCCTACTTCAATGAGGTAATTGATTGCATTGAGCTTTGAGGAGGCAAATTACGAGAGCAGATTGATCATCACCAAAGTTAAGATTACGGTCTTGCCGTACTGCAGTCAGTAGCGAACTTTCAGACGACGACGACAATGACGACTAGTTACCACGAAATCATGGTCCCTGACTTTTGATCAGTCCCAACCGGCACCTGCTTGTTCGAGGCGGAGCAAGATGGAGGATAATCGCTTACCAGTTTGAGACTGTCTAGCCGTGCTGTCGTCGTCCTCAAGAGAGACGCTAAGGGTTAGCGGCTTTCAGACGGTGGGAATGGAAGGCGACGATCCACCGGCGCATCAGTCATAAGAGTAGACAGGCAAGAGCTCTCTTGGAAACCTAAAACAGCACTGTCTGTACGTAAAGCCTCCGTTTCGCTCAACTGGATGTTTCTATGAGAAAGTAGGGCAGTACGAGAAAGGAAAGATGGTGGATCCTGGAGAAGAAAGCGTGAGAAGGAGGATAACCACCAGCTGTTTCGAAGCAAAAATTGAGCACCGGCCATGTGATTGATATTAGTGAGACCGGCCACGAAAAGATATGGCGTTGACGGCTTATCGATGACGTTCATGGTGGATTGCTTCCCACATTGTGGCAAGTGTCCACACATGACTTTGTAATTATCAAAATTACTGAAAGTTTTAGAATATCTCTTTCCCTGTCCATAAGACTATCCCAATTGCGTGGGCAATGCATGAGAGAAGGGACTGTAAAACTTGGAATTATGACAAGTTATAATCCACGGAACGTGAACCATCTTGGCTAGATTATAGGTTTGTTTTGTGGGCTGAGGTTCTCTCTACGGAAAAAGCAACTCTAGCCTCTACCTCGAGGGGAGGGCTAGGCATCCTCTCATAGCATACCTAGCCTGCTATTGTAGGCCACTGGGCCGGAAAGTGGAGCCTTGTTTGAATTGTGAGGAACCCCAGTCCATGCACTATCCCTATAATCCGGCCAAGAAGGTTGAAGTCTAGCACACCATAAATCCAAGTACTCATATGCCTTGACTCACATTTTAGCATCCTCATTAACCATTGGAAGAGTGCGTGGCGGTAGAGATTTCATTGGCAGAAAATAGTTTTTGTTCTAACCAGCTTGTCAAATAATGTAATTGGTGAGTAGCCTTTTCTTGCGCCCTGCTTTCCGGTTTTGAATGGGATTTTGACGCCCAACTAAGCGGCACATGTGAGCTTTTCATGCAGCCCAACAGCCCAGGAGCCCCGGCTTGAAGCACAAGACTTGGCATACATTGTCAACGCAAGGCATAACTCTAGGATATATTCTTATGGTTAGGAGGAAAAAATAAATTAAAACAAGGGCGATGTAAATAGAGTGTTAGTTTGACCTAATTTTAATATGTACCTCACTAAGGTCATTTATATAGCACCAATGGTGTGACTATCTATCACTCATAGAAATGTGTCCTTAGTATACAACAAGTGTATTCTCAAAAGTGGCTTTTCACACCCTACTTAGGTGGGTGTAAATTGCCACATGTGAACTCCTTGGTACAATGCATAGTTTACTTAACAAACTTTTCTAATAGTACATAAACGAGGCTCCTCGGACCAAAAGGAACATTAAGCTAATCCCTAGAGAATCACTAGTACCTTAGAGATACCCGACATGATATTCTCCAAATGAATTTTGAGGTATTGGGTGAGCTACTGAGCTACAGTGGTGAGTATTATTTTACCATTCTTTCAACACAATCATCTACACTGAACCGATCACTAGCAGTCTCTCGCCAAACAGGTTGTTAAGGATCATTCATCATTGAGTGCATCGAGTTTTTTAGAAGTGTTCACCGTTCTATTAATATTACTATTTCAAAGTTCAAAAAGTAAAGAAAACAGAAGTCATGGTAAAAAAGGTTCATCACAAAATCAAAATCAAGTATATTTAGAATGAAAACAAGAGAGCTTACATGAGAGGGTACGTGATCATGACCGTCTGCTGAATGTGAGGCGCAGAATGATCCACTCCAGCCGCAAGAATTGCATGTCAAGTGCGAACAATTCAAAGTTTCAAAGAAGGTCTCTGTTTTTAGACCCAGGTCACATGTGAGTGGGTTTTGTAAGTTGGTTCTTGTTGCAATGAAATGTACGAGTTTCATTTGTGTAAAAAATAAATAAAAAATAAAAATAAAAATAAAATCAAAGAAGCCTTAGGTCATTAGTAACTGAACCGATCCTAATTATGGGTTGATAAGGGACAGACACTTGATTTGCAGTATCGAAGTTAGAGACATGGTTACCATATTCCTTTCTACAGTTGTGTGGAATCTTTCATATGCACACGTTTTGAATATATCTTGAGTGTCTATACATATTCATGAGCTCATTCGTTATTTTGAGACTTTCTGCGCACTTTGAGACTTTCAACTCCATCCCCCAATATGTGCGTCTTCCACTACTTTGCGCCAGGTGTCAACAAGAGCTTAGTGGCTCTTTACATTCTCAATTTCTCGGACTGAGAATGATTTCTGGCCCTTACCTCCTCAAGCCACATGGCATCCGCTCATTCGCTCAAGAAGTCATGATTCATGTCGCCAAAATTCTTGAACGGAGAATGGAAAAATCTCTCACGGAGAGTTTAAAATTAATTTTACATATTAAGTGAAATTAATTTTAAAGTGAAATTGATTTCATGGAAAAATCTCTCACGGAGACATTAAAAATGAATTTTATATAAGTGGATTATTTTAATATTCTCACTAACTGTTATACCAAGGTTTGGGAAATAAATTGGACTCTACCCGCTGACTGCCTGTATTTCTCATCATCAATTGGTTTTTCACACACCTCTACCAGCAATTTCCTTGATTTATGCAAAGAATAGAAAAGTTCTTATAAATTTTATCTATTTTTGGCCAATGGTTTCAAAGAATCAACATGCTAGTGAGCTATTTACATTAACATTGGTTTTTCCCTATCATTGGGTAGTACCAATAGATGGTCAAAACTACTTACTAGACTGAAGATTTTCTACAAGAACTGTTCATGAAGTGAAATTGCCTCATATTTAGGACCTAGTAACAACAAGTCTAAAATCTAACTTTTGAATCTGGAGATTTTGTGGGTCCCCATAATCAAAACAATCATGACCCTCTTTGTAATATAGGACATTCAAATCAACACACAAGAGTTGTTGCTTAGAGTTAAATACAATAATTTATATGAACATACTGTAAATTTTTACCAGGAAATCAATGAATTTTTACCTTCAATATTGGTCAAAATGGTGATCATTCTTTCAATAGTACTCAATCGAAATTGATAGATTGGTAAAAGAGTAAAAACTTATAGCATCTTTAAATCTTAAAATATCATAACACTAATTAACAACTCTTGTGCAATAACAATAATGATTTGTTATGGTATAATCATTGAGCCATTACTCTAACTCTCTTTTGTTTCAGGTCCATTGTACGTTATTTGTGAATAACATGAGCACGAGTCTCACCCACAGAAGGGGGATGACTTTTCTGCGGGCGGTTGCTTGAAGACCTACTATTACCACCCAAAATAGTTAATAATAGGTTTCAACCCATTGAACAGAAGTGCGGCAATTTCTCACCAGTCCTTAAGAAAGCATCCATCAGCAGTTTATTGTATTCTTGACGCTAGTACTCACTTTCATTGGCCACATGACAAGGGGCTAGAACCTCGAGGTTTACGGTACCGGGGCGGGACGGTCTCACTCACATCAACATACTGTATACAAAACGTCCTCTAGATTACTTGAAATTTGAAATACCATTCTATATGGTTTTGTTTTTTTCTGAACCAAACGAGGAATTAAAAGCTCATTTTATGGATTTAATTCCTACCATTACATCCAGATTGAATCCATGATCGCAACAGAGAGGACCTCTAGTACGTTAAATTAAAATAAATAAAAATAAACAGAGAAAGTGCGTCTGTTTCAGCTAACGGCTAATATCTCTCAACAGGTGTAACCTCGATAATCGTACATGCATTATCAATCGGAAAATCATATGCATGTGCACACGATTGGTCGATTGGGTGTGCAGGTTACCCTGAAACTGGGCATGATATCATCCCAACTGACACGTCTGGCTATGATGCAGGATTGGCACAGATTTATGTGCACGCCCGACAACTTACGTGTGCACAGCTTAGGTCGGAACCAAGCTGTGCAAAGATCAGGTCGGAACGTAACTTCGCATGATCGAACTGGGACCTAGCTGTGCAGGTGTACACGGATCGGATCGATCTGCTACCGGATCCTAAACCTCGATTTACTAACATTTTATTGCCTGACGGAACGTAGTAGTACGCAGGTCACTCCTAAAGCCGTGAGCTCTATGAGAAGCACTTTTGGTTCATTGACTTTCTAGTAGAGCTCAATTTTGTTCAATTGGAATTTTTCCATGTGCCACTGTGCATGCAATCGATTTATTTGCAAGAAAGTGTACTTTTCCTGTATCAAGTTCTAAATAAATCATTTAGTATCTTAATTTTATCATATGCTAAGGAAGTTTTCCTTCTCCTATGTACTTTCCAATAAGGAATGAACTCTTTTTCCTTCCTTCCAGTTGAGCCATTTTGCATCTTTCTTTCCTATCTGCTTTCCATTAATTTATTCTCCTTCCTTCCTGTCATTTTGCATCTTTCGCCTATGCCATTTTGCAACAGAAACAGCCATTTAATCGGAATTTAGGATAATTATTAATTGTCGGACATTCTGTAACATGGCTCCGGATTCCTGTGTAAGGTCAGAAAGCTAGCTAGTCTGTAAAGATGGAATATGCTCTTGGTTGACACCCTACCCCTGAGTGGTCTGGAACAGCGTGCCATGAGAAACCCGAGAAAATATCTAGTCACTTATCATATGTTCATTACGGAACGAGCAAGGCTTGCAGAGTTGGAATTTTGCGTACCTCGCAGATGTGCAGGCTGGAGATGAATCGCATGGTCAATTTCAAAAATTGGAACGGCAGGATTGTTGTGGTGCTTCATGGAACTGCTCAAATCTGCCCTCATCGGAGGACCTCGATAAGTTAAAATTTCCCGCCGCGCTCGATTGTAATGTAGGTGGCTGGATTGATAATCCCCCATAACAGTACTAATTTTGATCTCCAACTTCTGCAATATTTCCCCGGATGTCTAACTTCTGTTGCAACCACACTGTAGCAACTTAGTGAAACGCCTCAATTCCGTTACTTCAGCAGTTTATAAACCGCAATAGCGGAAGAAAGATGATGGATTGCAGAGAAGACAATAATTGTAAGTAACAATATTACAACTTATGGTAAGATAGAATAGCTGAACTACGTTTGGCTCTGAAGAAGCACAGACAGTTCTTCCACTCTACATGTCAAATTGGCATGTCGAAATGGCACATGGCATTTTTGCTGTTAAAATCAACAGTGCTAGATACTGAGCCGTAGATCTACAGCCACAAGCTTGCAAGTAGAACTTATTACTTCCCGAACAGGACCTGATGGCTCTTACCACTTGGCCTGTCGTGAGTCGAAAGGAACCTTACTATAAGAGGACCACCTCGGAGATCCTCTTGCTACATGTGCCTCAGTAAGTGTGCCATGTGTCCACAGGAAGTAAAGTGCTAGTACTAAAAAACTGAGGGAATCGCAGAGAAATGAGGAGAGGTACTGATAGTTATTAATATATCTGCAGGAGTGGACCAGAACGAAATTACCGACTACGTCACCTGGACTAAAGAACTTTTGAACTAATCCAGTCACTGTCACAAGCTGTGGGTGGTCAATATCGGTACCTAGCACGAACAAAAGATGGACTGATCTGACTATCTGTAATCCCCATCATTCATTCATTCTCCCATCAAAAACTCGATTTCGCAAGTTTAGCACGCCACGCCCTGGCCGTTACAAAATCGAAGTAACTAGAGATGACTGGGAAGAGAATCCCGTCCTACTTCAAGAAACCAGTTAACTTAATTACTCTTACAGCATCAGTGAACGAAGGTGTCTGAGCTCTAAGGAACGTTGGTACTCACTGCGAAACGCTTTGATTCTCTAGAACGTGCGAAACTACTACCACTAAAGACTTAAAACTTCACAGAGTATCAATCGGGTACTAGACCTGCAATATTATCTCGGAAAACTCGTCAAAGTAGTGTACCTGCATCGATCGAATGAAGGCATTTAATAAACAAAACCACGGTTCCCCTCAACGTCCGGACGGTGGTGTCGAGGCATTCAGAAGTATGAGACCTGTCAGTCTCCAACAATCCAAGTGAACCTCCACTCCAGATACTATCAACGATAGACACCAAAGCGGTCGATTGACATGAAAAACGTCTTACGCGTACTCTGTTCAGAACGAATTGAAGAGCACAGTGAGAGTAGAGCCGAGCTGGTGTCGGAACAGTTGCTGCTAGCTGATCAACATGCACACGCCGAGTTCTGTTCAAGTACTGTACGTGGGTCCGGCAGTCCGGCTAGCAGAGTCTCTGCACATGGATGCTGGAATATTGAGACTTGCAAGCTGTCCGAAGATACCATATTCGACTTCTATCTTGGTCACAAATCACGTATACTCCTCGTTGATTCTCTCGCATCGGCCGAAGTCAATGATCTGCGGTGCACTGCAGAGCCTTCAATCGATTTGGCGTTCAGGCAATTTTGTCTCGACGATTGTCTTCTTGTGATCTTAAATTCATTTCGGGGGTAAGAAATTGTTATCTCGTCCACATATATATATATTGCGCCCCTAATTTGGAGACACGTGAGTTCGGGGATTGAGAATCTTCGTCGTTCTGTAGTTGGTGGTAAGTCCGTGTCCGGGTTGTCGTAAGTCGTAACTTCGTTTTGTAGTTGTCTTCGAATGTGCTTCAACTCAGTGATCGGTCACTGTACATTCCTATTCTGGACCATTGCTTTTAATTGAGTGCCTCATCATGAATTGGGCCCGGACAGAATCTTGGCTTACGCTAACCCCAATCATTTTCTGCTCAGTTGCTTTCGAATCGTTACTTTATATCATCGCTAATGACATAAATTTTGAAGATTATCTTGTTTAACCAATTAATGTATAATTATTTTACAACAAATATTCTAGTCAAATAGTTTAATTTTGGGCTAAGCGGATCCGGCATTTCACTTACTAGGAGGATGGGGCCTGACCTCTAGGTAATTTGAATCAAAGTTGTCAAAATGGGCCACTGTTTCATCTGCCTGCTTGTACGAGACGCCCGTGGAGACTCCTGTCCGATAAATGGTGTGAGACCGTGAAAACACCCTCTTGTTTAAAATATTATTAAATGTGGTTTTTATTAATAAAAAGTTAGCAAACCATGTCATTTGGAAATAAATTGATGCAATTAGGATAATTTAATTATGAATGTAATATGTATGTTAAAAGTTAGTTGTTGGAAGGCCTTAGGTAGATTGTTTGGCGCAAAATTAAGCTTTAGGTTAGGATTAGTGGAGAAGGATTAGAGGAGGGAAGATCCCTCTAGTGAATCCAATGAATGATGGGTAAGGATTAGAGGAGGGAAGATCCCCCTAGTAAACCCAAAAAGTAGAAATAGGCTAGTTGCTTAAATTAGAGTCGGATATTTTACCGTCGGCCTTTCACATCTAACCTTTTATGTTCATGTTAGTATTTATGATTGATTGTCTTGATTTTATTCACTAAACTTTGGGTGGTAGGTGTAAGCTACTTGCATTAATGGAGCCGGTGATAGATTGGATGCTTGAACTCCTTGAAGAATGGAGCACGTGAAGTAGTGACGACATTCATCCAGGAAGAACTTAAGTAAGGCTTTGAGCCTTGGTTGGGGTTAGGGTGAGCCGCCACTTTGGCGGCTTCATATTTTATACTTAAGAGCTTGTTTTCAAGCTAATTGCAAGCCTCTCTTTGTGCCTATCTATCTCTTCTTTTGTAATAATTAGTTAGTAAGAGAAGAAAGGTCATAGGCCTCCTTCTCCCTCAGTCTTCTTATCCTTCTTTGTTCATCTTGATCTCTTTTGTGATGTCTAGGTTTTAGAAGAAGGAAGGTCTTGGGCCTCCTTAATTCTTGTTTCTCCTCCTCTTCCTCTTGTAATGTGTGATAAATAAGAGAAGGAAAGTATTGACCTCCTTCTCACTCATCTTCTCCTCATTTTCTATTAGATTAGGAATTGCATTGAATTCACGTGTTTTGGGTCAATCTCCATTCAAGGCCGTTCGATCAAATGCCCATCAGTCACTCGATTTTAGTCCAAGTTCAATAAAATTTGACATGATTGTAGATCTCCAGTAGATTTCCAATGGTGGTAAGCACATTCAAATTGGAGTTATAAGGAGTGAGATATCCCCTCTCAAAGTCGGGGGTATTAGAAGAGTTTCCCCATGGCCGTAAACAAGTCAGCCGCAGTAATTCGGCAATCAGTCACAGAGTTTTGGGTGTATGATTCTGAGATTTCTAGGGTGAATAGAGCGCCAAAAAAGCTTCCAATGATATATAGCATGCTCAATTCGAATACATAGGAAGGGAGAAATGACCTCCCAAAGTCGAGGGTGTTGAAAGAGTTTTCCTCCGCGGCGGTTTTCTTCTTCTTCTTTCCTTTGCTTCTTGTTTTCTCTTTGTCTTCTCTTGTCTATTCCTTTTCTCTTTATGTAATATTGTTTCTTAATCCCCTTGTGACCAATTGCCACCTTTTTGGTGGATTTTTGGCTCACAGAGGGTTGCTCCCCCTGTTAGTTAGTAAGGTAAAAAATTGATGACTTGGCAAGGCCTAGGTGAAAAATTGTTGATGTGGCTCCGACATTGGCGCTACGTTAATGTGGATGCCAGTCATGCCACGTGGGACAGAGCAAGGGTACCTGGGCGCATGCGCTAGAGCTCCTTGGGAAGTGGGGGCGCAGCACACGGGGGCTGGGTATTTTGAAAAGGGTTGAGGAACTCAAACTTACACTATAAGAAACCCGTGTTTAATCAAACGGATTTTTATTGACGTCTCTTACTTTTTATATCAATATTAGCATCAAACATAACATAAAGACATTAGTTGCAACATCAAACTTAACATAAAAATGTTTGCACGTCAATAAAAATCCGTTTGATTAAACACGGGTTTCTTATAGTGTCAACTTCCCTACCCTCTTAGCCATGAAGGTTATGAAATAATCTTACACTCTCACATAGTTACCCGGATTAGTCATTCAACATAAAACATTCTTCCGCGAATCCAAAGAAGTCAAGGAAGTCAATGATTGTGGTAACCTTCGAGGAACGATGGATCTTGTCAAAACTAATTAAAGCGTTTTTTTTTGTTAAAAGGCAGTGGAGGAAGACAATGGTAGAGAGGGAAGCAGAATGCGTTGGCAATATTCATTGTAGGCGCTAGGGTAGGTACAGGAGGGGCGCAAAAGTGGGGCACACAGAAGTGGGGCACACAGAAGTGGGGCACACAGAAGTGGGGCGTGGGCATTCCAACCCCCTCTCATCATACTCATGCCTTCTTCATGATTATATTAAATCAAATCAACACTAAATAATTCCTTCCATGTAAATCTAAGTTTCATGTGGCTTTTTCAATAATTTAATATATTTTATGAGGTCATAATTAGTTAGGGAAAATTTTGAAACCACCTCCTTTCCTTTAATTTAACTTCCTTTATTACTCAACATCCTACAAAGTTGAAGTAAATCATGATATGTAGGCACATTTCTCTAAGTTTTATAAGGTCATTTTTTGTCGACGCAAGTGTTGAAATCATTTTACCTCTCTTCATATCTATTTTCCCTTTAATATTCAAAATTCTGCTAATTCAAAATACTTGCAAGTAAATGATGACCTATACATGCGGTATAACCACACTTTACTTAATACCACCATCATATTGATAGGGTCATAATTAGCTAGTCAAAGTGTTAAAATTGTCCCTTTCTCCTCGTTATGACGTTATCTATAAGTCTTACTATTACTAGCTTGTTCTAAATACTTGCAAGCAAAATCTACCTTATAGATGCATTCCTCCTTCAATTTTTTTTCTTTCTCCATCATATTCATAAAGAAATCAATTACTTATCTAAGATTTAAAATTATTTTCTCTCCTCTTAAGTATTTTTTGTCTATTATTCAACGATTCCGATTACTTAAGCTAATCTAAAGTAATTTGAGAAAGATAGTTCTTATTCTCCTATATTTTTTTTGATGGTTCCATCATTTTTATATGGTCCTCATTAGCTAATCAAATTGTTAAATATACCTTCCCCACTTCATTCCCTCTTATGGTCCTAAGATTTTTACCATATTTTTTTTAACCTACATAAATCACCTAGGAACTTTATCAAAACCTCTTTCACTCTCTTTTCCCTCATATATTTGCAATCACCCCTTTACTTCTAGTCTTGCCAATTCAAATATTTCCATGTATGCTCAAACATATAGTTCTTATTTCCCTCTTGGACCCTTTTATTCTTTATTACCTTATAATTTAAAGTTTTGGTCGTGCACCCAACTTATGAGATATAGATGCGATTCCCCCATTTTTTTAATTTTTTTTTTAATTTTTTATGATTCCATCATTTTGATAGGATCATAATTAGCTAGCCTAAGTATTAAAATCATCTCTTCTCCCCCTCTATCAAATTTTTCCGTTTTTCAATGTTCTGGTGATTCTAAATACTTGCAACCAAAATCTACACTATAGATTTTTTTTTTTAATTTTTTTTTTTTAATTTTTTAATTTTTTAAAAAATCTTAGGCCTAAGATTTTTTTTTTATTGTTCAGTCATGTTGATAAGGTATTAAGTAGTTAATCCAACATTTAGAATTACTATTCTTCCCCGCTTAACTAAATTCTCTCTCTTTTTCAAAGTTCTGATCAAATCAACCATTCTAAAGCAATTCAGGAAAAATAGCTCCAATTTATTAATGATTATTCTGAAGGTTCCAACATTTTTGAGGGCCCTAATCCGCCTGCGGGGGAGTGGGGGTGGCGGGGTGGCTGGGTGCCGGGGTGCCGGGCACATTTGATGGTGGTTGAAATTCTTAAAATTCAGGTATCGAAATAATCTAGAAATTAGTGGAACCATATGAATCATTACTTTACACATGTGTGGAACTGTGATAATGTAAATAAAAATTTGAACATAATTCAGAATGCCAATTTACACATTTGATGGTGGTTGCACAGTCCAATATAACAGGATAAATAAGATCTAAAACACTTAAATTTTTAAAATTGCATGCTTCTATCAACTTGCAAGTAAAATCCAAACTATATGAATAACATAGAAGAATATGAGTATTTAACATTTGCTCAATAAATGCATATGCACCATTAACCCCTAAAGGTCCAAGAAAGCGAAAATTGCTTTTTGGAATTTCCGCAGAGAGAAAATTCAGCTAACTTTGACCATTACAATCTCAAAATTGGAGAAAAATTAACGGTTCAAATTTGACATTCGAGAAAAGGGTCAAGTTAACTTCAAGATCCTACGGTTGGATCTTCTAATCAATGCTTAGATTGAGTTTCTTTGCACCTGAAGTAGAAGAAGGTTCTTTTTGATAATTTAAACAATTTTGTATCAAGAACCTTAGGGGTTAACAGCCATATATAGACATGTGTAAATGCATGTTCATTGAATTATAGAGCCACATACCATTCATGTAAAGTTGGTCAAACAAACATACCGAAGAGAAAAAGTGATTCATTACAATAGCATTCAACCATACAAAACTACTAACAAAATTGTATTATGCTGAATCCACACTAAAATATACATTGTCCACACACTAGCCCCTACGCCCTGTTCCACATGGCATCCACCTTGCGCCAATGTGGCACCAATGTGGCAGCCACATTAATAAAAAATTGGTTTTCACCTAGGCCGTGCCACATCGTCAATTTTTTACCTTACCAACTATGGGGAGGGCGCAACCCTCTATAGGACGAGCGTATAAAGTTGGCACGCGGGCCGGACGCTCGCTCATTATGACAATCCTGAATGTCATGCCAGTCATGAGATGTTCTATGAAGACACGACTGTTAGTTGTACATGTGTACAAAGTTGCTTTGTATCTAAATTAGTAACTAGTGTACCGCTTATTGACTTGTATACTACCATGTATATCCAACAATCCCTCTAAGACACTACTCTCGCATGCGTTTTCATTCTTTCCAATTTATCATCTAGTTGTTAACCATTCTGCTACTAGTCTTGTTAAGGCTTAGAGTTTGGAGCTCTTTCTCTTTCAGCGGTGGCTAGTCACTACGGCGGCGGCTACAGTTGTTTCATTCTTTCTGATTTAGTGGTGGCGTTGTAAACAAAGTGGTTGTATAGTCGATTGATGAACTGGACTAGGTCAGCACCATGCGGATATGCTACAGTACTTAGGGCCGGTTTACACTACAGTGGAGAAGGCCTCCAATCGGTCAAGAATGCTTGGCTAAGACATGGTTGTATGAGGCAAATGGTGGATGTGCCGGAGAAGAATTAAATGCAATAAACAATTTCTTAAGGAGTCTTGACCGGTTGTAATCTAAATACCTAGAGGAGAAGTCTAACCGGAGAAGTCCACCGGTGAAGAGAAGCTCACTTAATGGTGAAGATTTGTTGTAATAAATAATCGTAATTCTCTACATTCACATTGTATGAAAATACATCAACAAATTTTTCTTTTCATAGAAATCAATATGCATATGTATGGCAAATTGAGTAAACTTCAAATTAATTTTATTATCAACTTGTGCCATAGACTTAAATAATTTTGATGGTTTATTTTTACTTTAAATAGTATATAGAAACATGCCATGGTCATATTATGTTCAATGTTATTCAAATATGTGATTTTGAATTAGCTTTGTAACTATGAGCAATTCACTTGGTGGGAGGAAAGCTTAAGAACTTGGCCGGTTGAGGGTATGATTGGAAAGGAACACAAGACATGCAATCAGATTCACAAACTATGTAGAGAAGAGAGTACATCTGGTGTGAGTGGTGTCCAACCGGCACCTAGACTTGTCGCCACTAAATTGGCGGTCAATCCCGCATTCTTGCTTTTCTTGAAGCAAATTAGGACGTTATGGAAAGCTAACTTGATGAAGGAGTTCATTTCAAAAGCATGTCTTTTAACTCCTTGTAAATCTTGAGTTATGCCCCTCCAAAGTAGGGTCGTCTTGTGCGACAAACTCGACACGACGTCGAACACAACATGTCAGACAGACAACAAACTCTTTGTATGAGAGTATACTATATTCCTAGAATATACTTAGAATATTCTAGAATATGCCCACATATTCTTGAATATTCGAGCATATTTCATCCAAATTGTTTAACGTACCAGACACCTGACGACACGACAAACACGACAACTCGACAAACATTGCTGAAAATGTGTCGAAGAAGACTTGTAACCCTTCTCCAAAGTCGAATCTTCCAACCGCCGCCACAGTAGACACACCTCCACGGAAACAATTGCTACTCTACTGTCATTGTTTTTTTAACCCCTAACTTTCTTTAAAAACCGAAACGGACTTTTGATGTTTTGGGCAGCCTTAGTTTCATAGTAAAAATGAATATTTTTGAGATATTTTTTTGGAATTGTGTGAGTTACATTGCAAAGTAGGTGTGGCAAAAATTGCAAAGTCAAATTCCAATTTTTGAGTCTTCTAGGACGATCCTTGGGTTGCGAGCCGAGATGGGGCAGCTCAAATAAGTAACATTTTTGAAATTTGTTTTTTGAAACATGTTCATTACTAAATCACTGTCTACTTAAATTCCAAAGTGACTCAAGTCAAAAAATTTACCAATTTTACAAGGGCAGCTTCCAAAAATTTCAAAACCAATCTTCGCAATGCCCAAAAAAAATTGGGAGACAAACTTTGAATGTTATAATCTCTCAAATGGTAAACATCCAACGGTCAATTTTTTGAACTGTAATCAAGCATATTCTTAGGTACAAGATCTTACGGTTGGGAGTCTTAAAAAAGGAGAAGAAATTGGTCCACACCCCCACGAGTGCTTAGAGGTAGAGAATCGCAGTTTTGAGTTTTCAAGCTGCCAAAAAACACCAAGGAAATTTAGGGGTTACGATGAGCCTAGGATTTCTAAAAAGCCAACCAACAACGCTCCTTCTTTACCAAAGTTCTCCTCTAGGCTACTTTTAAAGCGCCCGCAATCTGCCCTTCAAAGTGGGCACCTCCCCATCTTTGGTAGAGACGTCATCACTCCTCCATTCTTCAATCTACACAATTGTCATTCACCAAATACCTTCCTACAAACTAATAGACATCACCCTACTACCATTAAGGTCTCACACCTATTCTTTTTTCAATCCTAAGTAAGCCCTAAGTTTTTCTGACAACAATACGCATAGAACACAGTCACGAAGAGAGAGGAAAAGCATTTAAACCTTACAATAGCAACAAGGAGAGAGACAACAAAAAGATACGAATGCATAAAGAAAAGACAAGGGGACACTAGAAAGATGAGAGAGGATATTCCTTGAGTACTCTCACATCCCCTCTTACGGTTTTACCTTTAGTTCCCCTTCTTACCTTAAAATACCTTCTTTAACCTTATTAACATTTGACTTCTAACTCATTCTTTACTTCTTTACATATAACATTTTAATCACTAGTCTTCCAATTACTCAATTACTCAATTTACTTCCACAAATCTACTCCAAGCATTTCATTCTATCTACCTACACGCATATATCAATCTCTAATCTTATAGATCAAATGTAAGCCATTGAAATGGCTCACAATAACTTTTGTTTCTTTTAAGTTGTTTGCTATTAGTACTTTGTTGAAACTTGTTGTCCATTTAATGAAGTCACGTCGGAATAGTGAAGTTTGATTTTCATGAAGAATCTTGTGATCGTGAGATAGCTGACTGTTGTCTGCACATGACTTGCTTGTGCTTTCTTGGCTTTATGAATTTGATGCTTGATGTATATGAGTTTATATTAAGTAGTCTTTAATGTTGACTTGTTTAAAAGATTGCTTTTTTGTGAGCATTTTTATCTAGTTGGCAATATCTTTGTATATGTCCAAGTTTTGTACAAAAGTGACAAACTTTTGTCTTGGATTGCTGATGATTGCTTTTTAAATAATTGAAATTTCTTTGAAACTTCTACAATTGGTCTTGGATAATTTTTTATAAGATTGCATGTGATATTTTCCAGACTTCCACTCCAAGACTTATCAAATTTCATAGATAGTTAAACAGTGGCAGCAAAAAAACTTAATATCGTCCGATACAAAAATTGAGGGAATGAATCAGTAGGAGTAAGTGATCATTCTGAATGATGATTAGGGCACTGCACAGCCATATACGCATGATTTTCAGTAACTTCCACATAAGTGAGACGAGTATAACCTAAAGTGAATCCAAGTGTTTAGTATAAGTGGTCAAGCTTGTCGAATCTTTGAAGCTCAAAATTAACACATACATAAGCGAGTCATGCATACAGTGTTGATGTTTATCTTTGGGTACTTAAGACTTACTAACTTAGATAAAATATAGCAATCATGTCATTTGTAGAGACATATCTTAACTAAATTTTGTGAGCAAAGACCTTTTCTCTCGTAAAGTGATAATTGGTATCCACATGCTTGGCTGCCACAGGAATGATAGTTGGGTTTGCACTTGAGGCAATTGCGCTTTAATTGTCACAATAAATAGTGGTAAGATTTGATTGTTGAAACCCTAATTCACGTAATAATTTGCGCAACCAAACGACTTTAGTTGTAACTTTTGATAAGGCCAATCATATATTCAAACTCAGAAGACAATTGAGCAACACTTTGTTGCTTTTTGCTACCCCATGAAATGACTCCACCACCCAACTAACTAGTAGCAACATTATGCACCGTCCCTAGTCTCTCCAAATCCGCACGCAACTTCTTGTACTCACCTAGGTCGCGTAGTATCTCCGATTCAATGCGCCTCGGCATGATTGGCGTACTCAGAGTCCATAGAGTCCATTGCGCTTGGATAAAGAGAGCGCCTTTGCCTTTCTCTCTGCTCGAGCGCTTGACAATCCCTCCTCAAAATTTTGACGACTAGAAACTCTTTCCTGCTCGCCGTCTTTGCAATCAAGATACAAAAAAATCTCTCCACACTCAGAAACTGATGCATTCACACAAAGTGGAGAAAACGAACAGTGAACAACCCAATTAGCAGGGCGTGTAACTCAATCGAGTTCGGTGCTGTCCGGTCCATACTGCCTTAAGACCGGTTCTGGTTAACCTAGAAAACACCTAATTTGTTATAATGGGAATATTCAAATTATGAAATCGATGACAATTGAGCTTAAGTTGAGTCAAATGTACTCTGTGGTACTCTATGGGTACATTTAGCTCGACTCGAGCTAAACGCCCATTTCTCAAAATCAGTGAATGTTACCATTATAACGAATTACGTGTTGGAATCCTAACAAGTAACAACTAGATAACTTGCACCTAAATCGGAACTTAGACTCTTACCAATAGAATGTGCCATTCTCGCCTCTCCTCGCCTTACTTCTACTCTACAACAAGTTTTGAAAACTTTTACAAAACCTAACTTACTAAATAATTATTTCATGGAGAACGAGATTCAACACAATAAAAGATGGTAATAGAGAATTAAGTAGAATGATTCCCCCAAAGAGTGAAGGAAGATAAAAGAAGTTAATTCTCTTGACTTTAGAAAAGAAGTGAATCGTATAATCATCAAGAAGGCTCAGCAAGTCCTCTTGGCAAATGGAGATTCTAAAAAAACAAATGGCTTTGATTTTCACTTGTTGGGTATCTCCAAGCATGGTTGTCATATCAGACAAATTACTATTCATTTCATGTCCTATAGGACGAGTTACTATTCATCACATGTACTTGAAAGGTACATTTGATAAATGGTAACTCGTCCTATAGGACATGAAATGAATAGTAATTTGTTCAATATGACAACCATGTCTCCAAGTTGCATGGGAGCTACCATCACCCTCAAATAAAAGCAGCTCGGTTGGAGAATAGAGAGAGGCTCTAACTTTTTACCTCACATTTATAATTTCAATCTATCTTCTATACATTATTTTTTTTGCTTATTACATATTATCTGAAGTTTCTTCAAAGTTTTCGAAACATATAAGTGTTTGAAACGATGCACTGTCTTGTTGTTTGTAGATGACTTCACTAGTCATGTTTGGTACTTTAACATGTGCATATGACTTTTTAGTTGGAACTTTTTATTTTTTATAATAATTCTTTTAATAGATTTGTTAAATTATTCTTGTTTTGTAAAAGTTTAATACACTGTCTTGGTCCCATAGGGGCCATATCTCCTTCATCTAATGTTGAATCTCAAAGCTATTTGTTGGGTTAATCTCCAAATCATATCTGGTTCCTGTGGTGGAATTTAATGCTCAAACTATGATGCTCAAAAAATATAATATGCATTTTAGTGCTAGGAGGCTCGTTTTGGATTCTATTCTCTTTCATAATAGATATAGAGCAAGTTTTTCCATTACAAGGCATCATTTAAGCCAAGAATTATGGATATTTTATCATTTATTTTTTGTATTATTAATTACATCATGATCTCTCACAATCCATATGGTCTTGTTACTACATGTATGATTTACAGGCTTACAGCAAGTCTATTACAGAATATTACCGTTCGGACTTCAATTGCGTACCTTTAATCACATATAATGATTCTCTTAAGAGAAAAACATTTTGGGATTAAAAATACCATAAGACCTTCAATGACAGTAAATTACAGTAACTTCTTAAAACCAATACCAAACAAAATATTATCAATATATAAGTCAATATCACAATACACATGTAAAGCAAGCTATTACTCTCCGAAACAACTATGACTGTCTAATAACGACCACCAAACTCTAGTAAAAACATAGCTACCACAAGATACTACAAAGATACCACAAGCCATTAACCCCTAAAGATCCTTGAGGACCAAATCGGGTTTTTGCTATTTCGGGCAGCCTAGATGAAGGGGTTAGAATCAATATTTTTGCCTAAGATTTTTATTGGATGTTCCCTATACTACAAGGTGTATGTGGGAAAAATTGCATAGTCAAATTTCACTTCTGGAGTTTTTAAACGCAAATTTTTGTTTTCAGCTTTGGGGCGGGCAGAAAAAAACTTTTTATATTTAACTTTTTTTTAAGAATTTTAAAAAATAATCCTTTCTTGACTGATTTCATACTTAGTTTTCCAAGTGACCCAAGTCAAAACTTTTACCAATTCTACAAGGGCACCCTTCAAAAAATTACAAGAACTAGTTCCAAAATTTCTGTAATATTACAATTTTTTCTTTCGAAATTTGCTAAAATTTGAGATTTAGGAATTTTTTGAATTTCTTTTTTCTCAAAATTCACAAACTCATGAAGGCACCTACTCACCATTCATTTTTCCCCTAAACCAAATACAACAAATGTGGTGCATGGTTTACTAAATCCTTGATTTATACCTTCTTCTAGTAAATAAATTGCATGAAGGTTCAAAAAGCCAAATGGGTGTCTAAAATTTTGCATGGTAATGCTCAACTTAGCTATCTACATGGAAAAAAATATAAGCAAGATGTTTGAGATATTAAGCATCATGTTATCCTTTGCACAAAGTAGACTATGTCTGCTGAAAAAAAGTTTGCATTGACTTTGAATGTTATGATCTTACAAATGGCAAAGATCCAACGGTTGAAATTTTGAACACTACCTTTGATGATAGTTATCTTTAAGATCCTACGGTTAAAATTTTCAAAAAATTGTGGAAAGAATTTTCATACTCCAAAGTTTACAAGGTGGTATGAAATCGCAGTTTTAGAGTTTGGAGCTCTCAAAACACCATGGTCGTTTAGGGGTTAAGAGATGGCTGATCTCTAACTTATGATAAACTTAAAAGAAGGAAAATCTTATGTGCCTGGCAGGGAACCTCAGTCGATAACTCGAAAGCACCAGGGCCTCACTGATGAGGAAATTGTTTTTTTCTGAATCGAACTGTTGATGCATGCTGTATGCTACCCTTTGAGAAAAATCTAATTTAGAGAAAGATTTGAAAGGAACACTGAACATCCTCAAAGGCAGCACAAAGGGATGCGCCTCTGAGTGTGGAGTTGCATAAGGAATCGGAATTGAAATTATGAATTCGTATGAGGTGATCTATCTTGTAAACGAGTCATGCAGAGACGAAGTCACATGCTCCGAAGAAAATAACCTCCAGCTTTCAATGATTGTCTCATCATTGCACCTGGCTCCTTGATTCTGGGCCTGGTTGAGTAGTGTAGCGGCTTCATCGATTCAGTTGAACAGTTAAAGGCAGCATCTCTATCATCAAGTCCTTGTAGCAATTTCATGCACAAATTAAACTGGTGTTGCTAGATCCCATTCGTTGGAAAGTTTAACTCGGACGCTGAACTCTCCTTTCATGACTGCCATCGTCCTTGCTTCAATCGGCATCGGAGAATTCGGCATCAGAGTCCTCCGGAGAATCCGAGTCCGAGTCGAAGCCGTTGTCCCCGCTGTTATACGTGTACGCTTCAAAGTCCCTAAACATCTGGAGGTCATCGGCTTGAGCCATGATTGCGTCAATCTCATCTGCACCAGAAAAAATCAATTTCAGTTGCAGTGGCACAAATGGTAAGAAATTGATAATTCTACTGACATTCAAGCCGTTCAAGTCGCTTCCAGTTTTCGGAGCTCGTAATGAGCAAGTTCGGCAATTTAAAACTCGAAAGTCGAAGCGTTGACCAAATTCGTGCAGAGTTATTTGCACAGTAAACTACAGTTCTCTTCCTCTTCAGTTCAAGTCCCCTCTAATAGTTTCACCTTCCCAAAACTCATATCTGAAGTGTGATCAACCAGTAGAGTAACGCCATCGAAAGGAAAAATTAAAGTGTAGCAATTCATGAAAAACCGAGAACCAAGTTGGAGGTTCATCGTATTTAGTCAAGAGATCACTTTATTCCCGAACGGGTGAGCAAACCCTCATCGAAATTTGAAGGTCGCTAAGCGTGTGGGTCGATAGCTGCAGATCACACAGATATAACCTCAGATGTAACCTGTCTGTGAGCAGGACTGCAGGATCACGGCAGTTAAAACATCGAATCTCATGGCGAGTTCAAAGTCCCTAACCTGGAGGTGGCACAGGATTTGGAAAATTTTCTTGCACAACCTCCACTTCTTCTCCGTGAAGTGCATTTATATCTGATGGTTGCATCAAACCATTTGTAGGCGCTTCAAGGGCTCCGTCATCCAAATTATTTGGTACTTGCTCCATGTGGCTAAATCGTTTATTGATCTATTGTGAATGCACACTTGAGTTCCTTCGTTTGAATCACCTGCCGCATACACATTACACTGTCCAAATAAGTACTAGATTTGACTTTCACCTAATAACACGGCATGCGAATAACTGCACTAACTTCTTGACAGTGAGAAGAACCGCCACATGGCTATCTCCTTGTGCCACTTTGTACCGAACTTCGTCAGGAAATTTTTAAGTTAGCGAATCGCAGCAGAAAAAAATCCAGAACTGAAGCTATGAACAGACAAAGCATGAATCTAAGATTTCTGCTCGAATTGTAGAGAACAAGGATTTCGGATGAACATCGTACAGATCTCGTGATGTTTCTGCATTCAGAATCACCGACTCTAACGTCCTCTTGGCAACATTTCAACTACTTATCTCCGCCTCTACGTATATGAAGCTAGAAACTGAAGGTGAACTTCAGCAAGTACTTCTGTCCAAGTTGGAAGAGTACGGGCGATTACCGAGCTCGTAGCTGCCTCCTCGTCCGGGAGGGCGACGAAGTTGGCAGGTAGGTACGAACGAAGATGAGCTCGGAGGCTTCATCCGAAAGGGGTTACTAACGTAAGCCCACTGCTGTGAATATCCATCAGAGTTAGTGATTCTCAGTCGCAGTGCTCGGTAGGAGCAGCGTATCGTGACAACGCAGGAATTTTTGACAGCTCGAACGTTAGAGGATACCAGACAAGCTTATGGAGAAGGCGGAGGCTTGGAAATCTAAGGCGGGGGGTTACAGTTAGTGTATAGGTTACTGTAGGACATGATCCAAGTCAGAAAGTATACATGTTCGATATTAGGCCACCACATGAACTCTTTACCTCTATTGGAACTTGCCTGTCGGCGGCTTAAAATTCGGCGGTAGCATCACCGACTCCGTGTGTAGTTGGATGATCGCCTGCAATTCATTTTGCAAGAGACGAGAAACGTGAGTAGGTGGAGAATCGCCGGAGTTTAGATTTACGTCCTGCAGTCAGTCGAAAGATCTCTATAAAGTACTTGCCACAACACGCGTTATTGTACCCACCTATCGACACCCTAGCACATCGGCGGTCGCACCGACAGCGTCTAGGTGAATGATTACCTGCATTGCAATTTGCAAGAGAGTGAGGAACGTAAGTAGATGGGACATCACCACAGAAGCTTCAAATTACTTTTCTGCAGTCAGTCGCCAATTCTCTACCACGACACCCTGGTTCCCGACTTTCACCCCGACCATAACCAAGTAGCTGCTCGAGATGGAAGAAGATGGACACGCACCAGATTGAGAGACACCGTGGCCGGCCTTGTTATCGACGAACCTCCGAGAGATGCGGTAAGTGTTGACGGCTTCCAGATGGGGGGTTACAGGGCGACGAGACTGCACTGGAAAGAAGTTGAGCGCTTCAGTACGTCATGAGAACTGACAGACAGTTCCACCACGCACGAAACCCTGGATCCCAACTTTCACACCCGGCCCATACAGTTGCTGATCGAGTCGGAGCACCAGATTAATAGACACAGGTGCCGCCCTTGTTGTCGATGAACCTCCGAGAGAAACGTCGAGCGTTGGCCGGTTCCAGATGGCAACGAGCCTGCACTGTGAGGAAGTTGGGCGCTTCAGTCATGAAAAGAGTCGAGCAAGCTCGTCAAGACCTAGCACGAAACTGTCTGTAGGGCAATAAGCCTCAGACTATCAAGGAAAATAGCACAGTTCAAGGGAGGAGAATTGAAAGAGTGAGCGGCCTAAATCGATGAAACCTGTTAAAATACGATCTGATATCGCTAATTATTAAATTCTTAATCAGCATGGAGGTAAACGGAAATTGATAGTGTCGACAGGGGGGGGGACACTCGAATTCTTGGCCGGGGGGTTCCCCCACAGAAACACCAGACATGGAGACCCGTGAACCCTGCATGAGGAGACGGGTTCTTTTACACACGCCAGCCACCGAAAAGTATAGATTAACTTCTTAAATGCAATCATCTAATCAAAAAACCTGGTCAGGCCCCACAAAGAAAATCGAAGCTTAGAAGGTAGTTCTAAAAATACGATCAGTCAATCACTAAATTTGTCCAGCTCCACCAGATAAACGATGATTGTTGTTCGATAACGAAAAGAAGATTTTTTGCTGTTTCGAGGAAGAAAAAGAAGTCCAACACATTGATCGGTTCAACAAAAGAACAGAAAAGGAGCTTGCATGAGAATGTGGCAGGGGGCTCAGGCCCACCCAGCCCATACTACTTGGAACGATTCACGAGGCTGATGGTTGCGTAAGTTGGCATACAGATACTAAATTTACAATGTCAGTCTGCTTACAAGTCAAAGAAGCCAACTTACTTAGAAAAACTTCCTGCTGTATTATCTTACAACTACATCGACTATCTTCATGGTTCTTGGTACATGTGTAAAGAGATTCATTTCCAAATCACAACAAGATAAACATCGCCTAGCAATACTGGTCAAGAAGCAGTTGATATCTAGTGCTCATTTATACTGCAATCGCACAGACAATAATGCCACGTGCATCTATCACATTCGATCAGTGTTGTAGGTTGAGACTAAGTATCAAAATTGTTTTTATTCCTCGATATTTGATTCGATTAGATTCTGATATTGAATACCTTACAAAATCTTAAAACGAATTGAATGCAAACATTTAAGAGCATATAGTCGCATACTCCTCATCAAATGAAATTAAAATATAGTGATGCGTAGGGTACCTCTGATGCAAAATATTATTTGACCGAATCTGTATCCACCACATCCTGGCAATTTAGACATCCCCTGAGGCTCGAAGTGGTTTTAATGAAATTTCGAAAGTCTCCTACAGAATTTCAGAAGCATGGCATGGAATTAGGAACTGAAAGTCAGAAAATTTTTATCAAGTGTCAATTCGAGTCAATTCACAATGCGTGATAAGGTATTCGTGCTACAGACACAAGGTATCCCTGCCTGGAACTCGTAGAACCTGATTATCATAAAGTTAAATACTTACTGCGGAACTCTCTAACCTAATTTTACTAGCAAGAATCGTTACGGTCTTCATCTGAAGGATACCCTTTTTTGTAGTAACCGAACACATTCAGAATCTCAAGAGTAAAACATGCTCATGGTCCCCTTCATGGAAGACTTCCAGTCTGTAAATACAGAAAAAATGGATTCTTTCTAGATCCCGTTTGTCCTGGGTCCCAGTTTAATGTCCATCATTCCAGCTGAACACTATGAGCACGGGTCCCTCATCCTACAGAGGAATCGAAGAATTTAGCTACGGGCAATGTGTTCCATCAAATCCATGGTCATGTATACATGTAACTGCTACAGTTTCAAATAGAGTCTCTAAAGAATATGGTAAGAATTGGAGGAATACATGTAGAGTGTCGCTTAAAAAATTGGTCGACAAGTCTCGAGGTTACATGAACCTGAGCATGACCAATCTTTAACTAAACTGGCTTGTCTGGCTATGATTGCAGGATCTGCACAGACTTACATGCAGGCCTTTCAACTTGAATTCCTGTGCACAGATTGGATTGGAACCAACCTGTGAGCAGATTGCTTCGGAACATACCTGCTCACGATCCAATTGCAACCTGGGCACGGATTGGATTGATCTGCTGCCAGATCCTTTTCTTACTTCCAATTTACTGACATTCAAGTACTTTCGATTTACTGACTTTCTGGTACAGACTCAAAAGTGTTATTAAGGCATTTATCCATGTGCCATTTTGCATACAATCAAGTGTGTAGTTTTCTTAAACATTTTAATATTCCATCTTATTATATGCTGCATGGTTACCGGAGTACAGAGAATCTGCTGTATTTATTCCAAGAATCTTTTACATACATGTGAATTTTTCATACTTCTAAAATATTTTGAATCTTCTGGTGATGGGTATTTCCAAGTACGAAAATAGTCTAAAAGTACTTACATATTACACAGAAGTACATAGCCGAAGTTTGAAAATGCAAGAATAATCCTGTAACCTTGATATGCTGCATACTTTAAAAGATGTCTCCCTTCTCCTACTTACTTTCCACTCTGGAATGCACTCTCTATTCTTCATTTTAATTGTGCCATCTTTGATATTTCGACTATGGCATTTTGGCAGCATAGTCAAGTGATCCATTCTACCGGACTTAAGGTTGTTGATCATCGAAACATTCTGTTAAATGGTCCCAGATCTCTGTGTAGGGTCTTCGAGCTAGTCTATCAGGGTGAAATATGCTCCGAGTGGCTGACACCCCACCCCTGGTTTGGAAAGTCGTGCCATGAGAGATCCAAGAAAGAAATCTAGTCGCCGATCATATAGAGCAAGAGTTTTGACACAGTTGTGTACACATCGTACCTCGCATGCGTGCCCGCCGAAGATGAAGAGACGTCGCCATGGTCATCCTCGATGATACTGAACGCCGGAAATCTTGATGTGATCGATCAGCTGGTTCAATCTTGCTAAAATCTGCCGACATTACAAAGCATATGATGCAATTATAACTTCCGCCGTGATCAACTGTAGCATATATGGCTGGATGAACGCTCCTTGAAATTTTTTGCATATCACAGAGAAGGTGATGCAACTTTTCGTGATGACAAAAGAAGAATTGTATTAGCGACCGAGTCGTAGCCAACCACAAGCTCTCGAGAGTTCTTCAATCATGTTCAGGACCTGACTTTCATAGGGCTAGTCAAACTTGAGGTCTTGTAAGTTGAGACGAACCTTACTACAAGGGGATTACTTTGGTGATTCAGTTGCCACAACTGCCTCAGTGGGCGTGCCACGTTTCTGAAACTGCTCCAATCTGCCCACAGCAGAGGGCGGATCTGGTAACATCTTCCACCATAATCGACTTGGGTGTAAGTGGTTTGGAACAAGCATAGAGTAGGATCGTTCTTCTCCATCTGATTCGCAAACCTGCAAGTATTGCAGATCTCACACCATCTCAATCCGACGTTATGTAATAAAGAAACGGGAGTCTCAGACAAAACAAGCTCGCGAACAGATGTTCCTGTCACTCCTTTGACGGGCTAGCTATTATACCAGAAAATGTCGGTTCAAGTTGAAACGAACCTTACAACAGGAGGACCAGTTTCAGTTCGAGAAGGTTCCATTCCTTCACTTGTCTTGGTGAGCGTGCTATGTGTCTCTACACTAAGAGGAGTGCTACTGTAGATTCTTTGGAATCACAGAGTAATGATTGAGGAGACAACACATCCGCAGGAGTTGGCTAGAACGAGACCACCGACAATGTCATTCAGTCTAGTAGTTGTTGAATAGTCCTCTCAAAGGTGGCATACTGATAAGAATCTCTAAGGAGCTTCTAATAACCATCTCTTCAACCAGAATCCTAACCAAAGTCAAAATCCCATCAAGTAACTCAGTCCGAATCGCTCTAACTCTTTGATACCCTCTTCGGTGAACCAGTGCGTGGAATCATGCATAATTTTCTTCAACATTCGGTGTCTAAGACATTGTTGTCATGCATTCCGTTAATAATTTAAGTTCATTTTTTATATAGTTATTGAATAATTTATTAAACAATTTCTTTTTTAATATATTAACTAAATAATCTATTTTTTTAATTTAAAATAATTTTTATTTTTTTTTAAACTTTAAAACATTTATTTGATTGAATTGGAATTTTTTCAGTTTGTTTAAAAAAAAACAAGAAAACGGTAGGATCGTAAGGGCTCTGTCTTACACTTTACATTTAAAAGAAAATCGTACATTAACCAATGTAATACAAAATAGTGAATTTGATATTTGGGTTACTCTTTGTGCATTTGTTTTTTTTATCGACAAAAATTGAATATGAAAGAATATAAACTTTATGAAAACTATACCCGATTATTTACAACCACAATATCTATACAAAGTATAATATCCAATTTTCAATGATTAATATCTAATATGCAATTTTTAATGTTTATTTTTAAATTATTAAATGATGTCCCAAATGTTCAATGTCTAATATTTGGTTGTGGTATTTTATGCTTGCTCACTATTAAATGTTGAAAATCAAATTTTTAGTTTAAACTTTAAAATATGATTGAACATTATTATATATAGACATTTGTTTCAATTTTAATATTTACGTAGTGTATTTATTACAAAAGTTGTATTTGGATTATACACAATCGTTTCCAATAAAAATACCCGGCATTGAAGAGTTTAATAATTATATCTTATTTATTTTGATTGTGTGTATTTGTTCAAATAAATTGAAGTGAGGTTGTATTTTTTGAAAACTTTGGTAATGTAGTTGATAGTTTAAAAGCACAATATAAAGGTTTATGGTCATCCGGCCAATATGCAACTGTAACTCCATATTTAGCATTTACTCCATGGATGTTTGTCCAAATATGATCTATCAAAGAATTATCTATGTAAAATTTTAGAATAGCTTCAAATAGCAAGTTGGGTAAAATATGTAATTTGAGCGATTGGAGTGATTGGAGTAATTGGAGTTATTTAAGTATTCAAAGTATTGAATATTTAAAGTATTGTAGTAATGAAGTATTATAATACTTGAAGTATATAAAGTATTTGAAGTATTTGAAGTATTGAGAATTCGAGGTATTTGAAATATTTAAAGTAATTGAAGTAATTGAAGTAATTGAAGTACTTGAAGTAATTGAAGTAACTAAAGCAACTGAAGTAACTGAAGTAATTGAAGTAATTGAAGTAACTGAAGTATTGAAGTATTGACATAATTGAAGTATTGAGAACAGGAGTTACTGAAGTATTTGAAGAATTTGAAGTTCTTGGAGTATTTGAAGTAATTCAAATATTGAAGTGTTGAAGTATTGAAGTATTGAAGAATTCAAGTATTTGAAGTATGGACGTAATTGAGGTATTGAGAATTGGATTGTATTGAGAATTGAATTGACTTGAATTGTCTTACGAATTGAATTGAATTGAATTGTTTTGAGAATTGAATTGAATTGAATTGTCTTGAGAATTGAATTGAGTAATCGAAGTATTTGAAGTATATGAAGTATTTGAAATATTTGAAGTATTTGAAGTATTTGAAGTATTTGAAGTATTTGAAGTATTTGAAGTATTTGAAGTATTTGAAGTATTTGAAGTATTGAAGTATTTGAAGTATTTGAAGTATTGGAGTATTGGAAAATATTGCGTACAGCAGCACTGCAAAGACAGAAAACACCATTAATAACTGAATACATCACCATAAATTTTACCATGCAAAAAGGGTAAGATTTTACCAAGCAAAAAGGGTAAGATTTTACCGAGCAAAAGGGTAAGGACGTACCGTCATAACCAAGAAAGTTGAGATAATGGTAGTAAGAAAGCGCGACGAAGTAGAGCACATTCGACAGGAATGTCAACATGAACACATGAACCCATGAACCCATGAACGCATGGAGCAAATAGAAGATCTACTAGGTGATCCCAAACGGCGGGCACACGAGGATGGGCGCTAGATGATTCCTGCATTCATGATATCCAATCTGCATCAATTTCTGAAGAAAAAATACACCAAAAAAACCTCCCCTTCAATAAAAATAAACCTAGCACTCAGCAATTAGCAAGAGCCCTTGTTCGAATGACCTCACCTTCAAACATGGAATTAGTTTGGTTATGTGAGATGGCTCAAACCAAAAAACCCGGTTCAAAACCTCTCTCAAAACAAATACCGAGCAAAATAGCCTCGAAAAACGACGCACCTCCTTCACCGTTGACTTGGACAGAGCAGATGACCGCAGATGAAGGGGTTTGGGTGCAGGGTACAGATTCTTGAAGAACAGACCTTCAATCCTAGAATACGCAACAATCTGCTGATATTCTTCAAAATCAAGCTCCTGAGCCTGCACACTCGAACAATGGTTCGTTTGAAGGAAGGCGTTCTACTAGTTCTCAATTTATGGTAGTCCAACCACTCGCTGACGAATATCAAAAGAATGTACTCAATCTCGTTCACTGACACATGGGTGTAAGGAGAACATGCCTCAAGTTCAGCCCTTGCCAGCCTCAATTCCCGTTCGATCGCTTGAGCGTCGGCGTCAAGCTGCCTAAGCACCTGCATACCACGCCCGATGTACCCTAAGTTCCAGTTGCAAGAGGAATCCACGACAAGATTGTTCGATGCTGAAACTACACAGAATCAGGCTGAAAGAAAATAACTCACTCTGCTCCCACTGGCATCTAGCCCCTTCACGGTCCGATATGCGATGCGGTCATATTGATCAAATGTGTCATGAGCAATTATCTTAATTAATGTAACGATTATGCACATGCACAAGCCATTCACTTGTATGTTAAAATGACTGAAGAAACCACACCTGTTTCACTCTCAATGCGCACAAACTGCTTGATTCGTACTTAGTCAGACTTCCTTACTAAAATCTGCACTCTGAAAATGTATATTCTGGTCATGTTTGACACTTTTCAACTATAATTTTAGAACCTATTTAAAGACGATTCTTACATTGATATGAGTTTCTAATTATCCTTCTGTATAACTCACCCATCTGTAATCGAAGTATCAATTATAAGTGTGAAGAAATCAATGCAAACTCGAAATTGAGACCGCAAATAGTGTCAAAAAGTGCCAATTTGTGAGTACTTAGAAGCAATTAAAAGGGGGTTTGAGTGAGTACCTGAAGGCTGGTGGTTCCACAGCCTTCAACAGTGATAGTACCACCAGTAGCAGCAGCGCCAGCCAAGAAGTAACTAGCGCTAGAAGCATCTCCCTCAACGTAAGCACTTCCAGGTGACCTGCAAAAAGGAAAGAAACAAACCTCTATCAAAATCTCTGCAAAAAGATATGGTGAGTGATGGCATGGGGGAAAGGAACCTACTTGTAAGTCTGACCACCTTTGATCGAGAAACGCTCCCAGCCACCATGTCGGTCAACTTTCACTCCGAACCGCTCCATCAATTTCAACGTCATATCGACGTATGGCACGGAGACTAGTTTGTCGATCATGACGATCTCTACGTCGCCTAATGCAAGCGGAGCTGCCATTAGAAGAGCGGACAAGTACTGGCTGCTTACTTTGCCGGAAAGACGCACCTGCAACAGAAACGGCACATCAACTTTCTATTGAAATGTACGGGACACTATACTCTTCTTGTATATGTCGAAGAGTTGAGAAACGAACTTTCATGTCAGCAGTGAAGTTTATGGTCTACAAATGCTCGAGCAATGTTCTTTACTGGTGCCATTCTGTTCACACACTTGTCATTTACAAAGCCTTAATCCTTAGTGAGGTGGCTGCAAACGCTCACAATTGATACATCGACTTCGCACATCCTAATGAAATTCACACTTCAAGCCGAATTTCTTTGTTTTGATAGCGTAGAAAAAAGGAAATTCAGCTTGAAGGCGACTGTAAATGAACAACAAAATCGGCTAGATTCACTGCTGCTTCTAACCTCGCCATTTTCTGATGAATGTACACCAATTTTAAATTTCCCAGACTCTTCTCGTAAGCTGAGATACAAACGAATTTCTCATGTTTATGATGAAATTTATGTTTCAAAAACAGCAGGAGCTTTGTTTTTTACTAATCCTGATGAATGATCATTCTGTTGAATCAGTAAGGAAAAGTGAATGTACCGTTCCCCCCGGAAGGCCGCCCTTAGCGTTGATTTCAACAGGAGGGCAATCGGTACCAGCGCTGCACTTAACATCGGCACCAAGCTGCTGCAATCCCGTGACCAAATCCACAATAGGCCGCTCTCGCATACGAGCCACTCCATCCAATTCGTAACTGCACATAACCACTTTGCTACAGTTAGCTTTATACTCCCACCTTTCCAGAATCATACAATTGGGCAGTTTTGAGTATCCATACCTGGCATTGCCACCAGCGGCGGCGAGAGCGGCAGTCAAAGGCCGCATGGCGGTACCCGCATTCCCCAAAAACAGCTTCACCATGGTGTTACTCTCCTCGGCAGATTTGGCAACAGGAAAAACACCACCACTTCCTTTGATCACAATCCTGTAGTACATCGGTGCAAGACTACGGTATCTTTCTTGCCCAACTGTGTCCCATCAAGCTGGCGAAGTCCGTGATCTTGTGCGACTCCGGATTACGTAGGATCTCGTGCGACTCCGGATTGTCGAACGACCGACCTCAGGGTGACCTAATCTAGGCAGCAGGAGGGACGAACAGAGAGGAAGCTCACGGACCGCACAGGACTCCAGCCATCTCTCCTCCTCCTCAAGTCCGCTGCGCTGCCTGGCCTGGCTGTGAGGAACACACTCCTAGCGTTCGTCGTCGCCGTTTCTCGTGGGTCCGTTAGGCATTTCACCGTATAGGACCGTTACGCATTTCACGTCGTTTTTGGAGGCCCACGAAACGCCTGTCGATACAGTGAGAGAAAAGGCTTGTACCTTAGAGAGAGAAAAGGCTTGTGTAAGTGTGAACGCACAAGGAGATAGGTCATTGGACCTTTTTAGAAACCCGTCGGGGCGCTCAATACAAAGACTCTGTCAGATGACAGAGCCAAAAAAAAAAAAAAAAAAAAAAAAAAAAGAAGAAGAAGAAAGAGTGTATGAGGGTATATGGTTGCAAATGATTGAGTGTATGAGGGCATTAATCTTTCTTACTTCGTGTCCTAAATTGGCTTCATTATACCATTCGGAATTCTTATTCTCCACAGTATGTTCTACAAGGAGGAAGAGAAGAGAAGAGAAATCACAAAATAAAATCATCAGAAGCCACAAAACACCATACTTCATATTTTGGGAGAATTTCAACCTCTCACTCTGATGATAGTTAAGCTCGAGTCGAGCTAAACTGTACCACATATAGTGGGTACTTCACTAGAACTGGAAAAAATTAGAGTAAGTTATGTCAAAGTAAAAATTAACGATTGGTTGTTTTATCCTGTTTTAGTGAAGTATCCAATCTGTAAGTACAATATAGCTTGACTCCAAGTAAAATGCAATTTCCCAAATTCATGCAACTTTCCCATTATAATAAAAATGGTGTTACAAGTTGTTGTGTGTTCTACACTCATATGAAGTTACTCTAGGAGCCAACTCAAAAATGAGTGTATGAGGGTACATGCACATTTGTGATCATAACTCATGATGTAGAAAAATTTTGCAGGCAAAGTGCCATGTGGTATGTTTTGAGAGTGCATTAGGCACGGTAAAAGAAAAAATTAAGGCTTAAGCCGCCTCACGGTTTATGAACTGGCCCTCATTTTACTCTCTGACAAGGGCATTGACTCATTTGTTGAGATCGATGTATCTCCTGGCATTAAGGTAGGAGTGGTGAAAACCGTCTGAATTTCAGCTTTGCATACTTGGAATAGTGGTGTAAAATTTTAATTATTTTTTGATGGTCTGCAAAGCTAGTGCAAATCCATCCCCGAAAGAAAAACATTTTTTGAGTAATTCTATACTTTCCTATGAATTATTGAATCTGGAGTCGTAGGAGTCCCACTACCCGAACATAGAGTGCTGGCTTTTTTGCGAGGTTGTTTTCCGGAAACAGTGAATTGAATGTCCCAAAACAAATTAAAAAAGGTTCACGAACCGACATAGGAGTTGTCTAAAACCGTTTAGCATGCATGGTGGGAGCTAAAAACAGTGGATGGTTCCCAAAACCGGTCAGTTTGACCTTAAAAACAGTGGATGGTTCCCAAAGTGGACGGTTCTACAGACCCTACCACTGTTTGGGAAGTTTCTAGATACAATCCAGTTATTATCCCTTTCTCATAAAAGCATTCGGTAATTTTGTATGATACCTACATGATACTTGGGTGATACCCATGTGATACTTAGGTAATATTTAAATCACGAGTCGGAAAAAATCCTAACTCTTTCAAATTGAATCGGTAATTTGACAACTTCATTCGGCTGATTTACAATTGACTGCCGGATCTCCCCCATCATTGGACCCTACCCCTGAACCTACTGTGCGGTTTCTGGGGCTGGACGGTTTTCACAGCTCCTACCTTATGTTTCTATGCTCTGGACACTACTACTTTTCACTGAGTGGTCTATGAATGGACCCGACTCCTATTTTTTTCCATAGAAAGTGCTTGCTTGACAAACAAGGTGTTTGATATTATTTTCACTTCAAACATAAACTCCATATACTGGACTTACATTACACTCCCATTCGCTGCATCTGAAAAGTACGACATCCATTTATAGCATGATTCTGCCATAAATTATGTCCACAGGCCATCTGATTCGAGTCAGCACGTACCAGGAAAGCACCCCTGACTTGGAGAGTTTTAACCCTAAACGACCACGGCCACCGATTCGGCGTTCACGGTCATGGCAAAAAAATAATTACAGTCAACTTCAAACGTTATGATCTCACATCTAGTGATGATCCAACGGTTGAAAATTTTCACACTACTACCAATGGTAGTCTACTTCAAGATCCTACGGTTGAAATTATCAAAAATTTCCAAAAATATTGGACGTACCCCCATTAGTACATAGTGGTCTGTGTTGGGATTTCAAGCTCCCAAAACATCGTGGATCTTTAGGGGTTAAGCAATTAAGTTATGACAATGCTGGAAGATTTGCAGATTTTGAATTTGAAGTGACAGTAGCTTTGGTTACCCATCTAACCCAAACAGGAATATTCAGGAAGATTGAAGTGAGTTAGTGAACAGGGCAGCTCATAATTTGAATCTTAACTGCTATAAATCTTTGTTGAGAGCATTCCCACTGCATAAGCTATCTTGTCCTTGGGATGCCATTATCGAGGGGTATTGGCAAAAACACGCCCCACTCCATCTCTTGTTGGACCCCCCCAAATGTTGTTTTCGAGAAACAACTACCCCTCCAAATAGCCTTAGCCCTTAAGCTTTTGGAGATCCTTCAATACTCATTCGCACTGCACAAGCTATCCTGACCTTGGAACGCCATTATCGAGGGGCATAGGCAAAAACATGCCCCACTCCATCTCTTGTTGTACCCTTCCCCAATGCTATTTTAGGGGAACAACTACACCTCCAAGGCTCCAAATAGCCTTAGCCCTCAATCTTTTGGGGATCCTTCAATACTTCTTCGCATTGCACAAGCTATCTTGTCTTTGAAACGCCATTATCGAGGGGCATTGGCAAAAACATGCCCTACTCCATCTCTTGTTGGACCCTCCAATGCTAATTTCAAGGAACAACTACCCCTCCAAATAGCCTTGGACCTCAACCTTTTGGGGATCCTTCAATACTCAAAAATTCCCCTCCTAATAAGATTCCCTTTTTTTAAATGAGTTGTGGATGAAAATCCTTGATAGTAGGGATTTTGGGAGGCTTATTTTGGGCATGCCACCTTGAGAATAGGCAAATCACATCAAATTAGAGTTTTAGAGTGTGGCTCCTTGTTTCCTCCAAATTTCTCCCTCAATGAACCCCTCCATCATTGCATTGGAGGGGTTGGTTGGAGGGGCTACGGTGCCGATGCTCTATGAAACCTAAACTGCAATTTTGAAACCGTTGTATTCAATTGGAGGTATGCCACTCGCTAGACTCAACATCGGTTTCATGGGGCAAGGCCGGGGCCTTCATATTTTTTGTTTTATTATACAGGACCCCAAGTCAAACTTTAGAATTTTTTTGGAAATTGCGGTCTATCAGAGTATCAGCCTATGAACCCATTTTACTCTAGGGGTCTCTTTTTAAAATTTTAGGGGCTTCTAACTTGCAAACTAGGGGAGCCTTTTATTAAAACCCTCTATATTTGAGAATTTTTAAGCCCAAAGACAAATTGCATTGAATCCCAGCTTGAAGGTATGGTTTAATTTTCTCTAGTATACTTTTTGAGTAGTTTCAAACGTGAGAACTTGGCCATAACTACTACTACAGGTATTTTCAAAAGTTCCAGGTGCAACATTTGTGAGATCATAACATTTCAAAGTTGATATCAAACTGTCAATTTATTGATGACAAGACCTTGTACATGCCAATCATTCTCTAAGAATTATGTTCAATAGACATGATTGCCTGTGTATCGATTAGTAAAATGCGACAGTGTTCCGCCAAATTGTTAACCCTTAAACGTCTAAGGTGACCTGTGGGGTCCTTTTCCAACAGAATCTTCTCTGTAGCTCTCAATGTATTCAACTTTTCACTTATATTTTGATGTCAAACTGGTCACCTTCTTCTGATGCATCCAAAAAGTGAAATTTTAGAATTCAAATCACAATTTGTATGAGTGATTTTGTGCTTTGAAAGGATTGTGGTAGGTAGGTTGGGGTTGTACAATACTTGTAGGAGGTTGCAAGCTCATCATTGATTGGATCATTCATGATGCCCAAGTTCAAAAAGTGCACTATTCATGATGCCGAAGTCCAAAAGATGCTGTGATCTAATACGGGGCTGCCCAAATCCATATAGCTAGACGTTTAAGGGTTAATAGATTATCAAAGCCTGTGGAATGTTAGAAAACACGGAATTTTGTGGTCTACTTATTCTTAAAGGATTTTTAATTTGGTCAACATTATTTTACATATTTTTTATTTTATTTTTTAAAATTATTTTTTCTGGAGCCAACAATTTTAGGAATTTTGATGCGCATGGAATGATGGAATTTTGTTTTTTTTTTTGACACAAATAAAGGAGAACCTTTACTGCAATGAGAAGAGTACAAAGCGACCTCCGCCAGATCATGTGAAGCCGGACAAGGTCCGGGCACAAGTAAGGAGAATGATGGAATTTTCGATCAGTTTTTTTTTTTTTTTTTTTTTTGAGACAAATTGAAAATTCAATTGCTGAGAGAAAAAAAGGGAACAAGGTGACCCCCAGCCGGTAACCGGCCAAGGCAAGACCCGACGCATTTTCGATCAGTTTTCAGTCAGGGAGCATGTTGGAATGTGCATGCATTCTCGTGAAATAGTACTTAGGTATATACCATACTTGAGTTTTTCATGCTTGAGTGGTGGGTCCGGTATGGCTCCTGAAGCTTGGCGTCATAATAGACGCAATCGTAGAAGGACACGTAAGCAAAATCAAGTTCTAAAATACATTAATGTATAGACTACTAATTTCAATTCTAAGCTAGCCCAAAGTATGTTCATTTGCATTTTTTTTGAATTACATGACCACTGGCTGAAAATTAGAAAACTACACTTTTAACATACTTCTCTCTAAATGTCATTGTTCTAGAAGGGCAATGGCAAGCTTCAGGTGGATCAGAGAGAAACTATTTTTCTATACTTTTGAGAAACCTCTACATTTCAATTTCAATAAAAGTGAAGAGTTTTCGAGGTTTAGGTTGTGATGAACATCACATAGTGAACTATGCATCTTGAAGCACCCATTTCAACAAAAATATTCAAACTTAGATTATCTTAACTTGTCCAGATGTGTCCTTTTGGTCAATGAACACAAATATGTCCAAAAGTCACTTTTGACATCAAGGGAACTCATTGAGACAAGTATATCTACTAAAGGACTCTTGAAACTCATACTCAAAATGTATTCCTATGTAAGCAACACTCATGTGGTATCAAAAATGCAAGAAATTGGTATGAAGGGCAACTATTGAGTTTCAAATTTTTATTTTCAACATTTTCTCCCACATGCTCTAAATTCTCAAGGATTAGGTTTCATGGAACTTTTTTGGAAGTTGTGTGTTTCCTACATGTATACAAAGGTGCATGACTCGAAATTTTAGTAAAAGAAAGGTATTTTAATTATATATATATATGATTTCTAGAGAAAAATACTTGATCCGGAAAGGAAATAGAAAGGACGTTTTTGGTGTCCTTTTTGATATAATGTACCAAGCTTGCCATTGCCTAGAATCACTTTGAGTTGTAGGGCACCTAAGTCTTTCAAGAAACCCAAACAAATCCACTTGTAACAGTTGTAAGGTACATTGAGTTTGAGTCAAAAAACATCCATTTGTGCATTTTGGCAAAACAGTACATTGTGACCTAAAATTTGGGTTGGTCTAGCACACCTCCACCCATATGGAATCATTTCTAGGTGATTCTCGCTAGTGAACAAGATGATTCTAGAAGCTATAATTAGTGGATAGGTTCCTAATGGTAGACTGTTCAAAATCAACAAAATACCAAGAATGGTTCATAGGTCCTTTTAGTCCCTAAAATCAAAATGCCTCAAAACCGCCATTTTTTTATGCAAGGTGCAAATTTTAATCCTTGAGATATTTTTTAGTATAAAATCGTAAGCTCTTGTACCTAACTTGCATATGCATGTGTATACCAAATCTTAAATTCAAATTTCTTACCACTTGTGGGATCATAAAATTTCAAATTTGGAAAAGGACCTATGAACCATTCTTGGTACTTCATAATTTTATTAGTTCAAATTTGAAAAAATAATTCTTTTCGCTTATTGGAAAAAGTAAGTAGTACTTTGAGGGCCCAAAAAGTCATTTTGGTAGCAAATTTGATATAAGGCTCTTCTTATTCTTGTTCTTGAGTGAGTTGGGGATATGTTTGCAATTTTACCCTCCTACTACTTATAAAACCTAAGGAAATACTTGATTTCTCATATCAATGGAAGTATGCTGAAATTCAAATACAAAGGCAAGCCTTTAACAATAAAAGTAACAATAAAAGTGGTATATGAAAAATAAATTGATTGAAGATCCAAACATTGAGATCATGCCTCAAAACTCATTTATATTACCAAAAAAAAAAAAAAAAATAAAAAAAAATCAAATTTTGATAAATTTTTGAAGTTTTACGATCTGATTGATTTTGGGAAGATTTGAGAATAACTTATGTATGAGCATATACCATTATTTTGGGCATGTCCAAGTAGTGTTTGCAACTTTTACAATGGATATCTACCAAAGTATGAGGACTTCTGAGGCACAAAAAGATTACTGAGAAAGGTTTGGGAAAAATTCTACGACTTGCAAAAGATTTTTATTTCATGCAATCCAAATGTTGAAAATTAGAGGCTGGCAAAACTAAAGACGATCCGTTTTGGGCAGTTTTTCACTTTAGGAGTTAACACAAAGGTATATAATAGCTTTGGAGTCTTTTTCTTCATGAACCAAGTATGCATATTATAGGGTGTCATTTTAGGGGACATTTTAGGAACTCTATAAGTTCAATTTTCAAAAATTTATCAGATTGTAGGAGAGGCCAAAACTGATGATTCCACTCACTTTCCAAATGCAAAAAAAATACTCACACTACAAACTCCATCAGAGATTAGTCAAATTAAAATTTGCGCCATTCTTGAGGAGTCCATTTCAACTCAATTTGTGTTTGTGGGCCCAAGGGCCAAATAGAAATATGTATTCAAATATAGGAAAAACGAATTAAAAACCTACTTTAAGATTGACTTGAATAAAGTGTTTGTTTAACCTTTAGTGGATGTATGCCCCGAGCTCATGATAGAGCTCATGATAGCAATCGTGGGAGTACTAACAGCCCTCATGGTGGAACACAATATCTATCACTTTTGCAGGGTGTCTTTAGCTTTCAAATCGTTACAACAATTTAATTACACATATTGTCTCCATTTGTATAATAAAATAGAGTTTTGGAGTTCCTTCCGAAAACAAAAAGCTGAACACAATGTTCACCGGATAATCAAATACTTGCTAAAATTGTTTCAAATGATCAGTAAATAATGTGTGCCTTTGCCCCGCCATTGGTGTGATGACCTCCACACATACATCCAAGTATAGGTCAAAGTTGACACTCTATTGAGGCTGGCCTCTGGTTCACCACAAAGGCACGTACTGTACGGCAGCACTACCATATTCCGAAATGAACAAAATCTATCAAAAACTTTTTATTACTTTTTATGTCAAAATTATATGATATTCATTCTTGCTTCTCTCTCACCCCTGGGGACAAAGTCAATTGGGTATTTGCAGGGCCTCTTGCTGACTACCACCCCCTCCGTAGGGTTCCTCTCCAATACAACCTCACAGATAGCTAGATTGCAGTCCTTTGAGTCTACATCTAGTTGGCCTCGCGCCAGGTCTTGCCCTGGCCAGTTTCCGGCTGGGGCCACCATCTTCCCATTATTTCATTAGCAATTGAATAGTTCAATTTGTCTCAAAAAATAAAATAAAATAAATAAATTATATGATATATATAATTTCCAGCGAGAATATTTGGTAGAGGAGTTACCGAATATGGTGAATCCCCATATTTCATGATAATTGAAGTAAATTTAAGTTTCCATCTCAAACAAGAAGTTACCGCCCCCACCACTTGTATGTTCCACCTCACATTCGATGATTGTGTATAATTTTCTATTAGCCTAAAACCATCTCCAACACAGAAGGTGAGCAGAAGCATCTCTTACGCCAAAAGAGGGCATGGCAACACAAAATAAGGAACCTTGTTGCAATGTTGCTTACTAATTATAAAAAGAGTATGAGATCCAAACCATCACCAAGAGATCTTGAACAGGATTCCACTTTGGAGGTATATTCTGGAGCAAGTAGCATTCAGATATAACTAGGAATAACTCACATGTGATATATATATATATATATATATATATATATATATATATATATATATATATATATATATATATATATATATATATATATATATTTTTTTTTTTTTTTTTTTTTTTTTTTTTTTTTTTTTAGATTTTTCTTGGAACGTATTGATGAGAATCAATAGCATGAAAAAAAGTTACATTATGGTGACCCCAGCCGGCATCGGCCAGGGCAGACCACACAACAAATAGACTAGATTGAGACTGCTTTCAAATTCGTTTAGACTCTATCTAGAAAGGAGGGGAGGTCAAGTAAGAAGCTATAGCTGAGATACCCGGAACCGAGGATTGTATGAGTCAAGGGGTGCAGTTAGCACCTACTTAACCTTGTCCTCAAGGGGTGAAAGGGACGCTAGGTAGTTGTGGCTACACTACATCTCACTAAACGAGGCTCGAAGCTGAGTGGCGAGTTGTGGGCGTTGTGCTGATTGTCTCACCAAGCGGTGCCATGCAACTCTCCCATAATCTATTACTCCAAACCAAATTTTCTGGTAAAGCTTCACATCCGGCCACATGCTCCCATTAAACACCGTGTCGTTGCGGCTTATCCATAACGTCCAAAGCACCACTCCTCGCAACAAGGCCCAGATGAAGTTCACCCGTCTATACCTTCGAGGGAGGCGAGCGCTAAATATTGTTTGCTACATGTGACATGTTTCTGTATTAGAGAGATAATTTACTATTATCCCCTTTTGTTAGAGAGATAATTTACTATTATCCACTTTTGTTGCTTATTCTGATTTATTGGTTGAATTTATTATTATTCATTCTGTGAAGGTTTTTTTAGAAGTTATTGAAACCATGTAAGCAAAAATGATACTTTGTAAGTGATTGAACAAGGCTGGCCTTGTTTGCTAAATATGATATAGTATCTGTCCTATAGAAAGAGCAGATTAAAGAATTTGAAAATTTGTAAGAGAGTCTTGCTCAGGGTTGATATAATCAATTTAATAAGAATTCCTCTCCAATATTCTAGAATCTACATGTTGCTTGTCTGAAACAAAATGTAACTTCTTGAATCTTATGACCTCTAAGCGCAAACCTTTTAAATCATTCAAATTTGAGAAAAAAATCTTCATTAGGTTTCCATCTTATGAAATGGTGTTTGGATAGTTTGGTAATCTTCTATTTAAGTTATTCATGTGGTGGGTTTTCTTTTTGTTAGAAGTCTCAATATCATGATAGCTCATTAGGCAATACATTACTCACTTATATGCAACTATATATATATATATATATATATATATATTTTTTTTTTATTTTCTTAAAAAATATTTTTACACTATATATATATAATTAATTTCCAAACCATGGTTGTCTTAAATGACACACTTTCCATAATTTCTATCTAAATTGTTGTATTTGATATGTCCGTCTGACATCAAGTTCGATCGGAATGTCCGACCATACTAAAAAGTGCATAGTAAAAAAGGAACATTTACCTCTTCGATGTCATTTGCCTCCTCTAAGGATAAATGTTTGTGTGACCGTCATGTCTATACGACGTTCGATAATGTTGCATAAGACAACCCTGATCCATACTTGGTCACAGTCCTAAGTGATATTGAGTTATCAAATGTAGTATAAGATATATGGAATAATCTGAAAATGAACAAATTCGGGATACTCACGACTTTCAAATTTTTTTGAAAATGGATGTCTTTACAACTTCATGAGTTGGTGGTGACTCGTGAATTACTACAATATATTTTTAACATACTTGTTCTATATAAAATTTGTATGGTGTTCAATAGATAAGTTTGATTTCACTAGTCTCATGGTGACCTTTGTGCAACTCAAGGTGGTCTTCTAGTAGCACTTGGCTACTTCTCATAAACTTTTGCATCACAAATTAATAGTTGTTGTATAATTTGGATTAATTCTGGAAAAGTCCTTCCACCTCTTGGATATGGCATTTACGCTTAAGGTGTAACGTCTCGATTCCATGTGAAAATTAGTAAGTCTCATTACAACAATTAGACCATCAATTTAATTATGTTGAAATGATTGGTCATATAAGACCGAAGCCAAAACTTCAAATACACATGTTGTCATGTATATATTAGGTCATAGCATTGATAATAAAGTGGCAAGCTTAAGTGACAATAGAATCACAATAATCACTAAGAAACTATCAATCAAACTATTTATTTTGTGAATAAATATGATTCAAATAATTTACATATATAATTGTGGTGTAAACGGTAGCACTCTCCAAAACAACTAGTTATGACTATCTTAAAACTATTGAACAACAAACACTAAGTAAAAAATAGAAACCACAAGTTCCTTTGATGTCTTTGATAATGTTACTCACAATTATGACTGAAAAGAGAAGACAATCCTTTTCTGCCTGCCAGCTGAAACTTACACATCTAAAGAACTTCAGCCGGGATCACCAGGCACTTGAAGGGAGTTCAACTGATGAAGAAACTATTTCGATCTGAATCAAAACGATCGATCAGGATTCCGATCGATACATGCGGGGTGCTACACTTTCAGCAGAATCTGAATCAGAGAAAGATTTGAAAGAACACTAAACCACCTCGAATCAAGGTAGCAGAAAAAAGTTAATTAGCATCGAACGGATGCATGCGCCTCTATCAAAGTTGCAGTAACGAACCCGTCTGGTGTGGTGATCAAACTTGTAAAATTTTAGCCACATCATTGCAGCTGGCTACTCGATCCTGGGCCTGGGTAACTCCAGATCGAGCCCTCTTGTAGCAGTTTCATGCAGGAGTCGGTAAGTCTTGACTCTCCTTGCATAACTGTCACTCGTTACCGCCTCAATCGGCGTCTGAGTACTCAGCGTCAGAATCCTCAGGGGTGTCTGTATCCGAGGAGTAGCCGTTATATATGTACTCTTCGAAGTCTCTGTACACTTGAAGGTCATCGGCTTGAGCCATGATTGAGTCAAACTCATCTGCAGCAGCAAAATGTAGATCAGTCATTGCTCTATTGCAAAACTAACTAAATTTGAGGCGTTCGAGTCGCTTCTAGTACTCAGAAGTATCGAGGATCTCTGTCGATCGACTCGATCCTAGTTTTCAGAGATCGAAGTTAGAAATTCCTACAATCTGTATTCGACTTCGAAGTGTCCATTTTCTAGTACAATTATTCGTAACTAGACCACAATCCTCAGCCTCTCTATTTCATGCTCCTACAACAAACAAGTGAAACAGGTCGTGAAATGGAGGCGTATCTTCCCACTTAATGCACCGTCTTAATCGCACCTATGAAGACAGACAAATCATCCACTAGAACTATGCTTTGAGATCTTCTCGACATCTCACACAACTGAAGAAAGGGGTTACAGACTGTAAACCACTCTTTCACTATTTCAGTAAGCAAAAGCCACCGACGGTATTAGAAATTTCACCTGGTTACTTGCATAACTGATCAGAAAATAAGACTGAAAGCAAGTAAATGGGCTTCAATCTTGTGAAGAATATCACAAAACTGCGCGGACTTTCAACATATCCCGTCAAGGGAACACGTTATTCTCATTGCGTTGATCAAACCTTTAAGCATGAGATTTGAAGGTCGCGAAGTGTGTGCACCGATAGCAGCACATCACACAAAAATGCACCCTACATGCAAGCGGAACTAACAGCAAGGTATATTATCGAGTAATCGCTTTGTAAATACCTCGAGGTTGCTGAGGGTTTGGAGGATTTACTGGCATGGGTGCTAGCACAACCTCCGTTACTTCTTCTAGAGAATATATAACAGCTGGTTGTATCAAATCATTCGTTGGCTCTTGAAAGGCTTCTTCGGGCAAGTTATATGGACGTTGGTCCATATTGCTAAACTCCTTATCGACCTCTTGTGATTGCACACTCAGCTACTGCGTTTGAGCCCCCTGCCACATTCATATCACGCGGAAATAAGACAATCTTTCACTAGTAACTTGGTATGCAAGTCACCTACCAGGCTACCACCTTTGTGATTGCGAAGAAAAACTTCACAAGGCGAGTTCAGTGCAGTTTGCACTGTACATTATCAGGAAACTCCGACGTGAGTTACTGCAAGTGAGCTACTCAGAATTGAAGTCGAGTACAGACAACAGCAGGAACTTGAGATGTCCTGCTCGGCTTAAGAAGAAGACAAGGACTTCTGGTGACCTTCGATCAGATCCTTCATGTTTCAGCGTTTAAGCTGCAGATCACCGTTAGATTACTCTCTAAAATTTTAACGCCCTATCTCGACAAATCAGCTGCTTATCAGTTGTCTTCCATTGTGGAGCCAGTAAGTGTAGGCGAAAATAATCAAAGTAGGATCTGAATTAATTAAGAAGCATACAAGTTCGAATGAGGCTACCACATGCATTCTTTCCCTTACGAATCTCGCCTGTCGGCAGCACCGACACGGTCTCAAGTGAGGGCGTACGTTGCTTGCAATACATTTTCAACCAGCGAAATCCGTGAGTAGATAGAATCATCAAAGTTTAGATTGCAGTCCTGCAGTCAGTAGCAACTTCCAGACATGCAACGACGATCACGACTACTGCGAAACCTTGACTTTCAGCCCGCACCTGCTGGTTCGAGGAGGAATAAGATGGGGAGTAATTGCGTACCGATATTTGAGAGTAGCCGGCCTTGTTAGTTGTGCACCTTCGAGCGAGACAAACACTGTCTGTAAAGGTTTCTGCCTTCGGTTCGTTCAATATGTCGACTGATCTGAAAGAAGGTAGGGCAGTGCAAGGAAAGATGGTGGGTCGTGAAGAAGGAAGTGTGCTGAGTAGGATAAATTATAGCAGCCATTATGTAGTGCTCTTGAAAGGTGAAGCACCGCCCAAAAAGCCTGAGATTGGCACGCAGATCGATACCTGATTACCTGAATCAGTCAAGTGAGGTCAACTCAGTATTTGTCCCCGCATGACTATGTGTGTTCAAAGTTTTAGAAGCTCTTTAGCCCTGAAACGCTATTCCATTGTGAGCCTGTGATATCACTCTCTGCTTTTCACCACAAAGGACAAAACAAAGGACGCATTTTTATGGTTAGAAGGACTCGGCTAGAATAAATGACTGTACATGAAGAGCAGTGATTATGAATGTGTTCCACTGTCATTTTTTTCGTCAAAATCAAAATCCTGTCATTCCTTCTGCCATTGTGGCATCCTATGAACACTATGTCATTAACGGAAAATTTGCTATGGCATTAATGGACAGCTTTCCTACAAATTTCAAGAATGGAGGTTGCGTTAATCGTAAGTCAATATGCTTCTACAAACTGGTAGACATTAACTTGCAAATTTACACAGACTAGTCAAAGTAGGAGACAGGTTAACAATAGATTATCCTGCAGTAAATGTACTTGATATCCTGCTGTAAATGTAACTTGATATTCTGCTGTGATATGATGATATCAACACACTTTCTACCTCTGTTCCCTGCCACTTGGCTAAACCTTGTATATCACGACATGCTTTTTCAACTCACCATAGAAGCAGTAACATGATTGGGTTAGCAATAATCCACATGTTGTCTATTGGAAAATTTCCAACTTCAGAGGTCTTCCCAGTTCCCACATGCCCCTGCACGTTTCCAAAAATCTGGGGGAAGGAATTTTTCGCAGTTGGTTGCATACTTATGACTGTACTGTAAGGCTTTTCCAACGCCTCAAAAGACATGCCAAGACCGCATCCGGAGCTGACTTTATTCTTTAGATTCAAAATCTACATACAGTCTACCCTCTGAGCCATAAGACGAACCTATTGAGATTTGGTGGTTTTAAGACTTGGGAATTTCAACAAAAATTTGTTGGTCGGTAAGAAAAGTCATTTTGCGCATTAATAAAATAATATCATAGACAAAACTTGGGACAAGAAACCATTCCTAACTTAATGTTTATTGGCAATTTCATTAAAGTGGTGGTATCTCAACTCCCATTCTACCACACCTTTTTCAATGAAATAGGGGTTATTAGCTAAATTTGAATCTAAATCGCTTTCTTAATGACATGGTCTAAATAGGTTATGATTGCACATAGAGGTAACAATAAACAGTCTAGATATATTCACTTAGGTTTTGATAATCAATAACAAAGTGCCAACAATAAATAGTCTATATATTCACTTAGATTCACTCCTGTCACTTTCACTACAACCACTACAACCACTACTAAAAAAGAAGTGTTGTAGGACACTTTCATTGTGCATACAAGACCCATACTACAAGTGGCGAAGCTTCCAACCTTAAGATTCCCTCTTCTTACTAAACAAAAATAAGATTTCCTACCAGATGTCATGCCCTTCTAACCCTTAAACGCCTAGCTATACGGATTTGGGCAGCCTAGTATTGGATCACAACATCTTTTGCACTTGGGCATCATGAATAGTGCACTTTTTGAACTTGGGCATCATGAATGATCCAATCAATGATGAGCTTGCAACCTCCTACAAGTATTGTACAACCCCAACCTACCTACCACAATCCTTTCAAAGCACAAAATCACTCATACAAATTGTGATTTGAATTCTAAAATTTCACTTTTTGAATGCATGAGAAGAAGGTGACCAGTTTGACATCAAAATACAAGTGAAAAGTTATTGTGTTTGAGAGCTACAGAGGAGATTCTGTTGGAAACGGCCCCTCGGGGGCGCTCAGGCGTTTAAGGGTTAAGCTCTTATGAAGTTGAAAAATTCGTATTCATTCTCCAGATCTGACTCAAGATTACCATTTATGTCGAGGGTTCCAGCTATCTCAAGATCTCTCTTGATCACAGGAAGATCTATCGCTACTGATTCAAACAGCAGCGGATATCATATTTTAAAATGAGATATGATAGCCGTGAAAAGGATCAAGCAAGCAACTAAATCAATATCCCTGGCTCGATAGTGCATGCAAGATTGGCCACTTTTAGTCTGCAGGTTCCCCTGCAACTTGCCATGATTCTGGCAATTCTCCAACTCAACTGACACGACTAGCGACTTGTTGGAATTGCACGGACAGAGAACTAACCAGTCTGTGCACGGATCAGATCGACCTGCCCCTCTTAAATGAGTGCTAGCAGCGGTTCTCCGAGCCCCATCAGCCAATGAAATATTTTCTTCACAGTCCCTGGAATTTTCGATTTGACCCTTTAGTTAGACAACCGTTTTTCATGGTTTTGAAATTTAAAATGAGACCTTCGACCCCCAAAATTCAGTAGAAGCTTTCTCCTTGGCATTTAAATCTAATAAAACATTAAAACTTCAGGGGCTCTTTACCCCTCCCCCTCCTTTGCCCCATAGAAATGCTCGTAGCACTAATTTACAGTAGTCCCTCTACCGGATCTTTAGTTTGGTATACTTTTCTTTCCAGTTTTTGAAAATCGCGGATAATCCATATTCAATTCTGTTAGGTCGGATTCTAGTTGTCAATTGTCGAAATAATCTGTTACATGGCTACCCGAGTCCTCGTTTCCATCTGCTAGAACTTTCTCTAGACTCGGAAAGCTCGCTAGGGTGGAATATGCTCTCGATCAGAAGCCTGGAACATTGTGCCACGACAGACCCGACAAATAGTCTAGTTCGTAGACCAATCATATCATGTTCATTACGAAACGAGCAAGACATAGAAAAGTTGAGACGCTTCGTACCTCGCATGCATGCAGGCTGGAGATGAACCGACATCGTCAGCTCCAAAAACCGGTATGCCAGGATTATTGTGATCCATCAAGTGCTTCGTGGTACTGCTCAAATCTGCCCTCAACATGGCAGGGGTCACTTATGATGAGGTAAAATCTTCCGTCGTGATCGACTGTAGTATAGATGATAATCGCTCGTTATGGTATTTCTGACCTCCATCTGATTCTTCAACCTACCGAATCCCCTCGATTATCCAACTTCTGTTGTAAATCACAGCATCGATCTTATTGCAACGACGAAACCCAATAACTTCTGCAGTTTTTTAGCGCGAGGAGGAAATGTAAACTGATAATTCTGTCTTAGAAAGTGATCAAAGAAGAAAAGTTACTCTCGATTATGGAGCTTATGGAAAGACGAGAGTAGCTGAAATTTCAAGATTTGGCTCTCGAGAAGCACAGACAGTTGTTCCACTCTACGTACATGTCTCCATGTCGAAATTGCACACGGAATTTCGCTAAACGGCATCAATATTGAACAGTGCTAGATACCGAGCCGTAGATCTACAGCCACAAGCTTGCAAGTAGAACTCATTAGTCCCGAACAGGACCTTGTGGCCAAATCCTCTTGGCCCATCGTAAGTGGAAACGAACCTTACTTCTAGAGGACCACCTTGCTACATGTGCCATGTGTCTACAAGAAGTGGAGTGCTACTATAAAACTGAGAGAATCCCAGAGCAATGAGGAGAGATACTGATGAGTAATATATCTGCAGAAATGAACTGGTACGAGACTACCGACAACGTCACCAGTACTTAAAAAGTATTGAACTTGCAGTCACTGTCACAATCTGTGAGCAGTTACATTTTATCACCTAGCAAGGTAAGATGGACAACTTCATCTGTATTCCTCATCATTCTCACATGATATATCCCCTAAGCACGCAAATCCCAAGCCGTTGCAAAATCGAATTGAATGTTACTGGGAAGAAAATGCCGTCCTACTTATTTGAAAACACTAATTAAATACTCGCACCGTATCAGTGAAAGAAGATGAGCGCTAAGAAACCTACGTACTAGTTAGCGGTACTACGAAAAGCTTTGATCCTCTCAACTGTGCATACTACTTGAGGGAGAAAGCTTCATTTTTAACCTATTGGTTTCTAGACCTGCATCCTCATCAAGCAATTCAGTTCAGATTTTTCGTAATCTCCGTAGTAAGAGTGTACCTGCATCAATCGAATCAAGGCAGTCTATTGACAAGACCACGCTTCTCCTTAACGTCCCGCGGCATCGAGGCATTTCAGGAGAATAAGACCCAGCGGTCCAACCTCTACTCCGGACACTATCAAGGAAGGACACCAAAGCGATCAATCGACATACAAAACGCGTCCCGCTACTTCCGTTCAGAGCGTAGCTAGAGAAGAAGAAGAGCCGAGCTGCTGTCGATACAGTTGCTGCTAGCCAATCAACATGCACACGCCGAGGTCCGGCTAGCGGAGTCTCTGTACATATATGGATGCTGGAATATTAAGACTTGCAAGCTCCTATCTTCGCCACGAATAACGAATACTCCTCGTTGATTCCTTGGCATCGGTCGAAGTCAATGATCTGCAGAGCCTTCAATTGGTTTGGCGTTCAGTCAATTTTGTCTTGACGATGGTTCTCTTGCGATTTTAAATTCATTTCCGGGGTTATAGATTGTTCTCCTGTGCACACATTTATCGGCCTCTAATCTGGAGACACGTGAGTTGGGGGATTGAGAATCTTTTTCGTTTTGTTTTTTTTTTTTTTTTTTTTGACACAAATGAAAGTACTTTCATTGCATGAGAAAGAATACAACCCCAGCCACAAGTGGCCTGGAAGAAAGAAAGAAAGAAAGAAAGAAAAAAAAAAAAAAAAAAGAAAGAAAGAGAGTTAGTAGCCTCTAAGCCTATGACTTTCTAAAAGACGGACTGAGCCAGAGCAAGGACACGCTCTGCAAATTACAAAATGCCCATACGCCCCGTCCCGCCTCAACTGCTCAATGCGGTTCAAAGACAAATCCTGCAACCGGTCCAACTGGCTGCCATATTGGCTGATCAGAGTGAAAACTCGCGAAGACCTCGTATAGGCCCCTTCGCTTCCTGCAGGCATCCCTCAGCAGCGCAAGTGTGTTGTTGTTCACCTTCTTCTTTCTCAGCCTGATGTGATTCCAATCTTTTTCGTTTTGTAGTGACGGGTCGCCGTAACTTCGTTTTGCAGTTGTCTTCGAATGTGCTCCATCTGCCAGATCACTGTACGTTCCTATTCTCGACCATTGCTTTTGATTTGAGTGCCTCATCATGAATTGGGCCCGCACAGAATCCTGGCTGACGCTAAACCCAAACATTTCTGCTCAGATGCTTTCGAATTGTTCATTCTCGCTAATCATATGCTTTTTCATAAGAAACATTAACCAATTAATGTACCAATTAATTGCATAACCGATACAATGAGAACCAAGACACAATTTGCCCGGTGGGAATATGTTTTTCACTTTTTCCATTGCTGGGAGACTATTAAGAAGTGCTTGCCTATCTAGCTCCTAGGTTTGAGAGGTGACTCATGCACCAAATTTAATTTTGTAGAGCAGAATCTTTGTAAGAGTTTCTTATTTAGGCCCGTTTTAAATCAGATATATGATCCCACAATCTTGAAACTTGTTTGCCGATAGAAACTAATTTGCCACCAGAAACTAATTTCGCAATAGCAACTAATTTGTCAATAAGAACTAATTTGCTAATAGAAACTACTTTGCCCCTTGCGGTGTTATCCCATTCAAAACAATAATTGAAAATTAGTAGTTTCTATCCCCATCCCAATCCAGAACCATGTTTAGCACTATCTAGTTTTTATTGGATGTAATGTCCAATCAACTTTTGTCCATCCAAGAAGACCAAATGTGATGTTCACTTCAATCAGTTCAATGTTGTTTCAACCATAGTTTAGAAGAATAGAGCTTTCATTTAGTTTCATTCTAACTTGTATGCAAAGGGTGGTGTGAAGGTAGGATGGAGTGAGTAGCATGTACTCCATTTCGACGATATGTGAAGTGTTGCATATAGTGACTTGTGCAATTTGTTTGATAGTACTTAGATCATTAGATCTATCTATTTCATCAATTTGTTTGTGAGCCTCGATACACCCTCTGTTTGAAAGAGTTTTAGTACATGCATATTGTGTGTGAATTAAGTAGAGTGTAAGTATGTAAAAATTTCAGTACTTTCTCTATCTCCATTCTTCAGTTCTTTTCCTTGTCTTGACATCGTTCTCCTTATCTTGAGCCCCATTTAGAACTTTGTCCCTACCCATGTACTCCATTTCAAATTGTGACTCTGACTCAATCTCAAAACTTGTCCAATGTCCACTATGCAAGAGTTGTTGAATAGTGTGATATGAAGATTGTTGTTATTTACCAAAAGTTACTCATTACATTATTTATCAACTCTTTTGAGATTAGTGTGCACCTTGGGCAACCATTGCAATTAATGCTCCTTGTCATTTCTTCGAGTCACTAATTGCACCACTTCTAATAGATTTATCCTCCTTTATGGATTTTCCACAATCTCACATTTACATATACCTATTTTATTTTGAAGATTGGTATCAACAACTAGGAATTATGCAATTATTAGTTATGTTCCAAAAATCAACAACTTACACTAATCAACAACTCTTTTGTAGTAAAAATGGTGTCCAAAATTTGTCCACAATATACCACTTGAATAGTAGAAAATGACACTAAAAGTGACTTGTCTGTAATGACACACACTGCCTGTTTTAATTGTGCTTCTAATGACATAAAAAAAAAAATAATAAAAAAAAAAATAAAAAATAAAAAAAATAAAAAAATAAATATTTATTTATTTATTTATTTATTTATTTTTCACTTTTACTTAATAAGCATACTAGACAACCTTCTAGATTAGTACAGAATTTAAGGAATAATAATATTTCATGGAAAGTCACATCCAGATTAAACTAGACTTCTCTATTCAATGCACACAGAAACAAATAATAAACTTCACCGACTATTATAGGATTTTGTAAACATGAAGTGAAATTGAATGTTTTCAAAAACACATAAAATGAGTCAATGCAATTCGTTAACTTCGCTATATATTTTCTACAAAATCTCATAGCAGAAAGATGATGGATTCCTAAAAGGATAAAATTCGTATCAACAAAAAGCGGAGTCATCTTTAAACATAACATCAATCCTACCGTATGCATACTCTGGCTTTCATAATTATGTGCACAATAACACTCTACCTTGTCAAAACTCCAATCCCGTTTAATTGGTGCCTTATAACAGAAAATGGTAGAATCTTCAAGCTACTCTAAATTATGCAACTTATGGCAAGATTGAGCAACTAGTTGATTGAGATTTGACCGGTTAATCCTACTCTACATGACTCCATCTCAACAGGTCACAATCATAAAATTCAACCAATACAAGAATATTTAAGTTTCAGCAGTGTTGGTGACCACAATCTTACAAAAGAAATTAAATCAGTATATTGAACTCTTACCAATAATTATGCACGACCTGCATTCCTTAACCCTTTTCCGTTCCTCAACCCTTTTCCGCAGGCAGGGCCTATGACGGACCTCTATAATGTACAACTATTAAACATTTCTGGGGCATGTCACGCAGAGAGTCATGTCGAGAGTAATGGGACAAAGGAATGGTGATGATGGTACAATGAAAGAGTCGATAAAGTCTAAATTACCGGTGTGAATGATTGTGAAGAATTGGGGATGGAGCTGGGCTTGATGAAAGCGGGATCAAGGCTTGGCGACCATGGAGCACGCTTGGAAGGTGGCCATGGCGGCGTGGCCGAAGACAAAGCGATCAACGTCAGGTCCAGTGATGGTACATTGTCGATACAACTGACGGAACGTGTGCGTGTGGAGCGCGTCTTGTCCGCCATCAAACTCGCAGTGGTAGAATGCCGCCATGTCCGCGCTCACTCGCATCGCCACGGCTTGTTGCTGCTGGCGTCCGCCATCGCTAGCACCCGCGGTGTTGCGCGCTGTGAACCCCTTGCCGATGAACCCCGCACCTTCCACAACTAGCAACCATACACAAGCCAATTAGTTGCATGAAAACCTCGCACTTTCTCAAGGAAAATGGCTATTTGGATTGTTAGTTTGTAGTCAGTTCCAGAACGAGCGGTCTGTAAGTTAGCGGTTCGAATTCACAGGTGTCATTTCATTTACCTTCATGCCATAAGTTACAATTTCTCAAGTAGGTTTCATTCCTTCGGTTACTCTCTACTTCAGAGTAATCCAGCAATTTTCCTTTTTTCCCGCTGCACAGTATTTCTTCTTCAACTATACCAATTCTGCATTGTAAACGACTGGATTTGAACTTGAAGCTATGATGGTGTGAGAAGGATCTAGAGTGCGAGGGCTCACTCAGTGTTGGCGAGAAGTAAGTGGTCATGCCAGGAGTGGTGACGACGCTCCTGTTTCCAGTGATGATCGTCACACCAGGGCCATCGCCGAGCAGCACCATGCCTGTGGCAGTCTTGGGAACAATCACCTGCTCGTTGTACAGACCCGCTTTGACATAAATCACATACCGATTCGTAAAGTTCGACGTCTCCATGGCCGCATCGATGGCGCTTTGGATCGACTTGAACTGGCCGGAGCCATCCTTGGCAACCACAGCGTCAAGTGGAAGATAATAATCATCGAGAAGCTCCTCCACATTGGTCACCCACGACGTCGATGACGACGACGGCGATGGATCATCCTCGATCGGTTCCCAAGCGAACCGTCTCCAGGGACCGAAGCGCGAGAGAGCGGCGAAAGCAGCCCGCGCGTTGGCTAGCAGCTTCTGTGCGTGCTCCTTCGCACCTTGGACGTGTGGCTCTAGCGCTCCGGCCCCCACCAGCGCGTCGATGCACGTCTGCTGAAACTCCGCCGCAGCAAGCACGCGGGTTTGGATTTCGTCAAAAAGAGCCCTGAACACACGTATGTACACGAATTATTGAACCCATCTGAAGACGAAAATGCATTCTTGCGCGGCCAAGTTAGAAACTGGACGACGGTTACATATACTGACATGATCGTCCCACCAATTTATAGCATAACAGAAGCTGCCTGCTGGATATGAACCACAAGCTTGGAGTCTCAGTTCCGTGCTTTATGCATGCGGCAAAAAAGCGTAGCTGAAAAGTAGAAAGATGATGGACTTTGTGAAATCCCATTCCAGGATAATTGATGAAATGGCAAATCAACGGCAAAATCAAATGCATACGAGGGAGCGCAAGAAGCATCTGTAGCAGGGAGAGAGCTGCACAAAAGAATGTGGATTCTTGACTAGTAAGTGACTAACGAAAGGGAACAACTCTAAATTATGTGATGTATGATAGAGCAGTAAGATTTGACAGGGGAAAAGTACAACCGGTTACACTCCTTGTGTAAATTGGCATGTGAAAATGGCACATGGAACGATGGCAAATCAACAGAATTGAGGATATGGCTGCAGAAAATAAAACTAAGAAAAGCCATGATCGCTCGCTTCGACACGTAGGGCTAGTGATTGGGGGTGATACAGTAAAGCTAATACTAACCAGAATTGGCTCAGTATTCTGATTCGAAACAAAAAGGCTCTCTTCGATCGCAGGTCCAGAGTCTTACCGATTGTGCGTCGAGGTCTTCAAAGCAGTGACAGCGGCATTCAGCTGCTCGACGGACGACACGAGCGTAGCGTGACACACTCTCTCTCCAGCGAATCCACTCGTGTCGACGCCGCGGTTGACGAGTACCGCAGCGAGCGTCTGGGTCACTCCCTGGGCCGCACTCCCGATCAAGATCGCCGCCAATTTGTCCGGAGTCGCGACGTGGGCACGGTAGTTCGGCAGCAACGTTTGCATGCACACCTCCCGGTACAGCGTCGCTCTGCAGGCGGCCTCTAACACGTCCACTCCTTCTGGTCGATGCGGCAATTGCTCCCGGAGGCTTCTTTTATGTACATTCCCCGACGACCACCGAACCATCACCACAGCCACCGTCGCAATGCTGACAACGAGCACACCGACAACGAATCGCCGCACACTCCATGCCACACTCTCTTCCACCAGAAGACCCCTACTGCTGCTCGCCATGGGAAATCTCAGCACTGCAATAATCCCATGCCTGGAAACACCGCACCGAACACAAACCAAACTCGGATGAAAAGCACAAGCAATTGGAGCAGTGAAGCTTGTGTGGGTACACGATCGATCAGAGCTTGGAGGCGAGAACGGGGTTTCACAATTGTGAATAAGAGCATGCATGAAAGCAGTGATGATGATCGGCACTTTTCAGGTGGGGTTGGCCACGAGAAACCTAACAACATAGATTTACCAGCTGGGAGTCTACTTTTATAATAGAGAAGGATCCTCGGGAGTAGATAGAGTGTATTATTTTAGTATGTAGGATCTTAACTTTTGGTTTATCGAGAACACCTCGTTATCAAGATGATGCTGATGATCAGGGTCAACCCTGTGTTTCTTTCCTCGTGAGACATCGAAGAAACTTTGGGTTCCTGTCGACTATCGTTGACATTCCAAAGGTACCCTAAAAAGGTGCTCTAAATGGAGTTGAGATAACTTCAAACAGTGGGGGGCTGTGCATTTCAGTTAACTTTATAAACTTTAAACATAACATACATCATAAATAATAGAATATAAAAGGTGTTATCATGAAATAAAATAAAATATTCTAAATTAATAGGCCAAGAGACTTTTTTGATGAATTTATTTATTTATTTAGCATCAACGTTAGGCTATTATTTTAAACTAGACTCTTGGATGTCATATCTCCATCATAGCTTGAACGGAGAGGTGATTTTTATCATAGAAAGTAGGTTTCAATTGGAATCCATCCCAACAAATGATAGTGGAATTCAACAATATATGAAAGGGATACAACCCTTGAAGGTAAATGTGTTTTTCTAGTGTAGCAAAATCATTACAAAATTATTCCAAACAGCTATCTTCCAAAAGTAGATCTGTTGAACGTTATCCTAATACCATTCCACTTTTGTTAACCTTATCTTGAGATTGCTCACTTTCCAATGATTTCTCAGTTTATTTTGAAAGCGAAAGGCCGTTTCTCTAAATGCAATGTAATGTACACTGAAAAGGAAATATGATAGTTCCTCAGGTTCCATACAGTAAGGTCCAAGATCCAGACGGTGAAGGAAAGTGAATTGAAAGAGACCAGCTTCAATTGTGCACACCAACTATGTGATTCAGCAGATGATTGAGTATTATTTGAGCCTTGTGAAGTGACTGCTCTTCATGAAAAGTCGAAAGCAGTGTCCGCATTCTACAATAAATACTGGATACTAGGGTCCGTCAATATTTCCGAATCAGAATGAGGTACTTGACTTGACGAGGAACTCCAACTTCAATCATATCATACTTTCGAGTTTCCATCCAAACATGTAACACAAAGCTCATGAATATCGGGGCTGGCACACTCAAAAGCACCAAATTTGACAATCAATCCCATCTTTTTTGAAAGGTCAGATCTCAAAGAAGTTGGGCCTTCGAGAGTCTAGCAAGGTAAAGTGCAGTCGGGTGAAGCAATTCCAAAGCAATTTACATGTTGGTTGCGAAATTGCACATATCAAAACAATGTGGGAAGGAGATGCTGCAAGAATGACAATACCGCTACACTCCATCAGCTTCCGAAGCGATAAGGCTTTGAACTGCAACAACATGCTGTCTTTCCTTTGCTAAGTACCGTTGAAAGAGAGGCTCAGTAGTGGTGAGCATCCGATTCAAAGTGCAGTCAACACCGGTGGACTTAAGAGCTTCATGTCTGGGTTTCGTCCGAGCCTCTAAACTATACCCAAAGTATTGAGGAAACACCACAATCTCTGCCTTAGAACGTCCCATTTGCAGAAGATACTCCCACTTGGGCCGCAAGTTCCCTTCAATGTTGAGCCCTAAGATCTGCGGAAACCGAAGTATGATCGTGCTGAGCTCGTCTCTGTCAAAGCCATTGTCTGTAAAGAACTGCAGCGTGGGCTTGATGTTAAGCTCCAGGCTGAGCCCCAGCACCTGCGGGGAGCGTAACACGAGCGTTTTCGAGTCCACAATCCCAATACTGATAAGATAGTTCGTGATCGGTTTCAGCTTCTCCTCAACACTGTAACCAACAATGTGCGGAAATCGGGTGAGTATCCTGCCTGAGTCTTTCGGAGACATGCCCAATTCGGTTAAATACTTCATTACTAGGTCCACCTTCGCAGCGCTGTAGGTGAGGATGTGAGGAAAAGAAGCGAGTATCTTGGCCCACCGCTCAGGCTCCACGCCCAGACCCTCCAAAAGCAACACCATGGGCTTGATATTCTCCTCCAAGCTGCACCCGAATAGTTGCGGCCTCTTTTGAGCGATCCGAGGTATGTCCCTGATGGCCACGCCCATGCTTAGCAGAAATTCCACCACTGGCTTCATCTTGCCTTCCACGCTGTAAGTTGTGATCGTTGGAAACCGTGATACCATGCTTTCGAGCTCACTCGGTGTGATTCCTATTGTTAGCAGATATGATAACGAAGGCTCCAGCTGCCCATCTATTACGTGGGCGCCGAGATGAGGGTAGTCGCTTAGATTCACCTCTCCGTAATCTGTTGAGTTAAAGAATGTGGGCCTTATATTCAAGGTTAGAATTTGTTCTTCTTTCACTGGTGGCGGATCGGGGAAGTTCAGCAGGACGTCTACAAGACCTTCCTTGTATTGATCCCCCAGATTCTCCAAGAATGGCATCAACGTCTTTCGAACCTCTGTTGTTGTTGGCTCCCTCCCTTGGAACACATTCAACACACGTTCTGTTGATCAGCATACCATCCAGAAACAGACGTGTTCTTATTCTCACATATATAGGGTGGAGAATTCTGAAGTCCTTAATTCCTGGTACCATGGACTTATCTGAGCTTGCTTGCACTTCTTATTAAGTATGACTTGTCTAAAAGCTATAGCTACTGATCTGTGGTGCCTGGTAGCCACAACCTATACACTGGAATTGCAGAAAAATTCATGAGTAGTTCACCAGAAACACAATTGAATCTTGTATCCAAGGTCAGCTCTCAAAATATCAGACTCCTTGAGACTGTATATTGAATGCTTGAACACTAAACAGAAACATCTACCTTCTTTTATTATGAAGTACAACTAGAATGCCATTTACAGAAGTTGGAGAAGTGGTATGCTACCTGTAAGATAACGATTCTGGTACACCATGCGCACGAGAGAGAGGAGATGGATGACGAGTCGGGTGGACTTCTTCACGGTACGCGTAGCGAGAGGGCCGCTTACACCACGAGCTCGTAGCAAATCAACTAGCATAGCTTTCGCCTCCTCTCGTTCGCCCACCATTTCTTTCAGGATCGCATTCAGCTCCCAGCCACTTTGTGGCCCACCCACTGATTTCATTACACATACCATTTTTCAGTAGAAATGCCATGGCACTCCCTGAAAACTAGAAGATGAAAGTTCTAATTTAATACCTGACAAATTCAGTGGGTCGAATGAGCACACAGTACCTGCTGATTCGACTTTCAATGCAGTACGCTGAAAGCTGCCAGAAGTGCTCGACGATGTACAGCGAACAAATGATAACCGGGAGAATTTGAGGCTCCACCCACAAACTCTTGTTGATCCAATCCTTCGGACGTTTCCTGCCAATTCAGAAAGGAACGGAACAATTTCTCAAATAGAACCGATTATTGTGTACGAATGTAACTGAAATAATGAGTAAAGTGGCAAACGTGGCAAACGTAGTAACTTGCTCAAACGCTCTCGTTACAAATCAAAGAGCTGACAGAGTTGAAAACCCTAATGCGACTGGACCCCAAACCCTGACTAAAACCCTGAATTACAGAATACTGCTGCACAATCCAGTGTCATTTGCACGATCTTCCTCGCATTGAAAAAATAAAGTAGCTGGAACGCGACGTTTACCTGAGAAGACATTGTGAGAAGCGCCTCGCAAAACCTCGTCTACTTTGATTCTCACGCCCGCCATCCCGAACCTCACTTCTCCTCTCTGATTTATACTTTCATGGAGAGAATGCACTATACGTGTGTTTATCCGGGGGCGACCTCATCCTAAATCATCGGCAATTGAGAGAGCTACAAATTTGCACCAGAACTAAAGCCCCGGGTACAGAGTTTGAACGATATATTCTGTTCTCTGCGCATTGCTAACTCCTGTCTCACCACGAGGATCGACCATGTTGCCGGAATTGCAAGCGTTAGCGCCCGGAAGAGCAAATGCAACAAAATTCAAAGCTCTGATATAGACTTGTATTGCCCACAGTCTCGAAAGTTACAAATTAAATTCCTGCTTGCAAACCTCTAAACTCAAAGACAATTCAAGACAGTTCTTCCATTTCGATGCGACAATACTAAGATTGCGAAGACTGAGCGAGGAATCGGGAAACATTATGGGCTGACGCGAAGTGGATATGACTAGTCGGAGGAATTTCATTAGGGATGATGATCGACGGATGAGCCACGACTTCTGTCTTCGTCGACGATACGTCGGTGGACGTCGCCATCCTTGGACGATAAAGTTACCATGTGATGGTGACACACAGACATTGGGTTCATTTATTCGTTCTCTTTGTCTTTTATCATTTGTCTTCTATCCTTCGTTATGATGTATGTGCCCGTCACATGTAGACAAGATAGTGTTCAAATAATAATCTCGAGTTAGATTTTGTGATGCTATTTTTTATATTTTATATATTTTATTCAACTTTTAATATTTGTATTTCTTATTTAATTTATAATATATTTATTTATTTTATCTACAAAAATATTGAATTTCAAAATTCAAAAGAATGTAGGATCATAAGAAGTTAAGAAAATAAAATGAGTGTTTTGTACTATGAGTACCTCTTTCATTCTCTTATATGTTTATGGTAGATAATGATCGATATATACCCATTTTCAACTTAGCATTCTCAACTCCAGATTTAATTCAAATGAACTCTTGAAGAAGATAATACAAAGTCAAAAAGGACACAAAGAGGATGTCAACCTCAAAACTATTCTGCAACCTATAACAAGTAAGCCAAATTATTGATATTGTTCCTCCCTCTCTACAATCCTTGTAGTTATAAGTTCCTTGTAGTTATAAGTTCTTGAATCTTTTCAAATCAAAACTCTTAAAATACAATCCAATCCAATTCACCTGAACTATTTATTAGAGAAAATTCATACCTTCCATCTGCGCAATTATGCTTCTTGATTTGAATTTGGTATATACATTCTTTTATCAAATGATTTTATCTTTATTTGTTGTTTTTCTAAGAGTAATTTATTTCAAGCATTGTAGTATTGATTGAACTTTTCATTATAAGTAACTAAAGCACTATATGATTGACATTATTACGTTGATTCAATTATTCTCACTATCAGGAGATGTTGATTCAACTATTCTCACTACTTAAGAGATGTTGATTCAATTATTCTCACTATTAAGAGATGTTGATTCAATTATTCTCACTATTAAGAGATGTTGATTCAATTATTCTCACTATTAGGAGATGCAATGAACGTTATATTTAGAGGTAATTAAACTAAGACAATGGAACCATTGAAGTAACTTGGTGAAATATATGTGAATTTAAAATTGAAGCAAAGTCTCATGAAATTGCTCCTCAACCTACAATGTGTGCTTACTTTTGACCTCCTTATAAATATCATGTAATAAAAAAATGTAATTTGAATTATGTTAGGAAGTGAGATGGAATTTATTTGAAAAGTGAAAACAAATTGAAATTTAAAGCTTATGCTTTAAGGTCTTGGAATTTATAAAAGTGCAATACAATCAATGCTTTTGATCGCTCCTTTGGATTTAAGAAGAACCTTAACCCCTAAACGTCCCAGCCTATTTTTAGCAGAAAAGCACATTTCCATAAAAATCGTCATAGATGAAAATGAAGAGAAGCTAATAAGATCTCAACCGTACAAACTTGTAATAGACTTATCGAAGATCATGTGGACCAAAATTTGAGTCATGAGGCCTTATAGATCCGGAGATCATAACATATTAATACTAAAAACAAACTGCAAAATTTCATCATTTTCACTTTGAGGTGGAAATGCTACCAATATACCTATTGCAATGAAAAAATCACCAACTAGAAAGATGTTCACCTTCATCTCAATAAGTCCTTTACCCAAAAAAATTCATCAAAAAAATTTCTTGGCTCAAATAAAAGCCATGCAATGGTAAAAACTGCCAAAAAATTTACAAAGGAAAAATAGTCCAAATCTAGACCCTTTGCATTCAATTTCATGCCTTATCTTCAAAACATCTTCGATCTTGTTAAGGTTTCTACCACTTAGACTAGACTCTAATTGGAGGCCATTCCAAAAAATTAAGTTGAAATCCAACGGTGGATGAAGGAGATATAGCTCCTCAAATATCATCCATTTTCTCACTTTTTCTGTTGACAAAACATCATTGCAAATCCAATAGCAAAATAATTTGGATCAAAAAACTTCTCACTACAAAGTTGTTAAGAATCACCTTAAAATCATGACCATGAAAAAAAAAATCATGTAAAACTATTTTAAATTTCACATAATTGGCTTGCAATGGTAATACATGTCCCATGCTAAGAAACCTAAAAACAAGACTGAGCTGTCTTCACTAAAGTGCATTCCATTAATTCATACTTTATTGTATGGGCTTGAAATTTTACAACACAAACTTGACTTGATTTGGAACCCAACACAAGTGATTTCATCCAAAACGGGGTTTGGATGAAGGCGTTATGGCTCCTCAAAGTTTCTGCCCTCCATCCAAAATGTAGAAAAACGACATTGGGGACGTTTAGGGGTTAAATCAAAGCATTTCAAACACACACTCCAAGAGCAACTTTCCCATACCATACATGTATTACTACACTTGCAAAATGGCAACCCTTATAATTTAGTCATTATAATGTCACGATGGCTTTATGTAACATATCACTCATATTTTCTAAATGCATCATTTAACTGAACATGGACGTCTGACTTATTTATGGACTTTGAAACATGAGGGGATCCCAAATCCATGCCTCATTTAAATCTACATGTTTGTAGATATCTTCAAAATATGTAGGTTGTTTCTATAATATTACAAAAACCTCTCTATTCTATTGTTTGAGAAGGGCAATCCCTAACCACATGCTTTTGATCGTTTTTAACAACAACTCTCACAAACACACTCATGCTTTTGGCTGCTTTGAACAACTTAATCATGCCATACTTACATAATATTATCATTCCGACACGGAAGAAACTGAGGTGGAAATCATGTAATTAAACAAAGGTAGCCCACCCTCACAACCTTAACTAAAATAACTTCTTCACATAATCCTTGATCTTGCTATATACATTGCTGGGTTCATTGGTACATTGATTGATCGACAATTTCCAGAAAGTCAAAAAAGGAAACACAACAATCAAGCTTCAGTTGCTGGACTCGATGAGCAACTGTGAAGTACTTCGCTCAGCTGACAAGAATCCTCAAACTACACATCCACACGCTGCTATTCATCGAAGCGCCACACACTGCTGTATTCCATAGGCGACATCTACTGTCTTCTCTAAAAGCAAAATGAAGTTTTTCAGGACAAGCTCGTAAAACTTGTTCACAGTCTTCAGCAACACCCTCAGTCTGTGGTACAAACCACCGCTGATGGATATCAAAACCCATCCCAAATATCCATCCTCCGAATCAAGCTGTTGAGTAACTCCAGAGGTCTCTCGGTAACTCCCTCATTCCATTTGAACAGGTCTTTTGGATTTAGATTCCCTCCATACCGACATCTGATCGACAGCATTCTACCTTGAATCCACACATCCGCTTGACGATGCAGTCTATCACTGATCAGTCCGATCCCCTCATCCTCTCCACCATCTCTCTCCGAAGCCTCCGTACTTCCTTACTAGGCAACGGCTGCGGTACCAGCTTCCGACCGGCCCTCTGAACTTCGGCATCGGTGTACAGGCTTGGCCGATAGTTTGTGATCTTAGCCAAAAGTACCGCCGCCGGTTCGTACCTGAAGATGTACAACAACGCCCTGTCGTAAGCTCGTGCGGCTTCCGCCAGCGTATCGAATTTCCCCAAATTCCACTCCTTCTTGTAGGTGTCCGTGTATGAGATCTTCGCTTCGTACTGGATCTTCTTCGTCTTTCTTAGGCTGACTCCTCTCAGACCTACTTTGCCTCTGGTGAAATTGTGCGCATGTCGTCGGAGCCGCCACACGAAGTCTCGCACGCCATAGTGGCCAAAAGCCTCCATGTACTGCGCCTGCTTGGACGCAGGAAAGTTGAGAGTGTAGCGCGATCCGTCGGCAGCAGTCTTTTTGAACTTGATGGCTGCCCTGTCGTGTGCATCCTGGGCACACTCCAAACGCTTGTAGCCTCCCAAGTAGATCTGCAAGCCGTTCTTCTCGCGGTCGCCCAGCTTCGTGTTGTTCACCCACACGTGAGCCTCCCATGTGTTAGCGTCTTTGCTGAAACAGACCCCGATCGGATCCTGTCCTGGCTTCACTACATCAAACGTAACGTCTAATGCACGCCTGGCTGATACTGAGTTCATATCCTCGTATTCATCCGACAGCACGTCTAGACTCCAGTCTAAATCTCCCTCCTCTTCCATCACTGTAGCCTCCATTCCGGCATCCTCCCCTTCGAGATCGCCGCCTAGAGCATTGATCATGAGCTCCTGATCAGCATGATCATGCACTTGAATTGGAGCCTCATTCGATATACCTGGAGCCTGCAGGAAGTCATTGATCTGATAGTCCCACTGGTACAGTTCGGTGCCCAAAATGCCATATTCCGGAGCCGACATGCTGCTTTTTGACTGCCTTTCAGTTGGCAGTTGTTTGCGATGTCGATCACCGACACAGCAAAGAGACTTCCGAGTGCACGTAGGACAATGCAACTAAAAGACACAAGGCAGAGGAGGACTATTGAAAAGCAAGATTCTTGACAACAGCTCTGCAAATGCCAACTTGACTTCAGAGGAATGAAAAACTTACCTATTTATTCTAGATGTGAAGGAGCCTCTGCAGTAGGTTTCCACGAAGACAGTGTCGGTATGAGGTACTAAAAGTGAAATAACACCATATTCATTACAATGAAAAAATTGCATGATTTCGAGAAACTACATTTTAGTTTTAGCTCGAGTTGAGCTAAATTGTACCCACAGATTGGATACTTCACTGTACAAAAGTATTAATTTTCAACATTTTAAAAAAAACCTCATTTTCGTTATAATGTCACCATGCGATGTGTCATTTTGTCACACCAAATCTTACATATGTGCTCTCATCAGTCTCATGGAATGAGTATTCTGTAATATCACAATTTTTTCAATGATATAACTCCCTTATATACATTGTAACTCATTTTTCATAATATCACCTTCAAATTTTGTTATCTCACATAGTTTTTGGACTACAGTTCAGAAAGTTGAGGTGTGCCATTTTAGCTGCATAACGCCATTTTAATGGAATTGGGGATAAATGGTTGTAACTTAATCAAATTTTGTCCAAAGTGGTTATATGAGGTGTTTTTTAACATCTACTGTGGGTACAATTCAACTCAACTCGAGCTAAAGTGTCATTAAGTTGATAGGTTAAAAAATCTCCCAAAATTTTGAATATGGTGTTAAATGAGAGTAGTCTCGAATCTTGATATTGTTGTTCATACAAGCCTAGTTCGAATCTATTAATTGATGCCAAAATATATTTGCGTACATTGAGGAATAAGCCTCAAGAGTATGAGAGTCTAGACTCGTCTCGTAATATGAGATTATTATTCATGTAAATGATCCAAGCGGGACGTAAAAGAGTGCCAAACTACATGGGCATGCAATTTAAATCTAAGTATTAAGATCATGGAAATATGAGAAAGTATAAGCTAAATCACTTACTAGAGTTAGGAGGACATGGTAGACTTGACAATAACCTGCGTACATGGATTAATAATTGTGAATATAGTTGTGAATGAAAATTTTGATTGCGTTTCTTAAAATATTGAGAATTGTTATCACAGAACTCAAAGACGTATTTAAATTACATTTGGTGTTTTTAGTTAGTGATAGATTTCACATTTAACTCATTATAAGTAAACTAAGAAAGCTTCAAAAGGCCTACAACAAAAGCACATTTTTGTTATTAGATAATGACTATAGTCATATTGTCTAAAGTGATTAAATCTATATGCTGAAAATTTGAATATTGTTGTGCACTTGAAGTAAACTTTAAGTCTATTTGTAGTCATGTTTGTAATTAATTGGCAAATCGGTTATATTGAGACTCTTGATCAAATAGAGATATTCGTCATAAAAGAATGTTTGAACAGAAGCTATTAAAATGAGAAGGCTAAAAGTTTCAATGTAACAAATTTCTCCATTTTTATGACTAAAAACATCTTGATTACATTTACTTCAAGTGATTTCCAAAAGTCAAATTCTTCATCATTTAGATTTAGTCACTTTGGACAGTATGACTACATTTTCTAATCACAAAACATGTTTTGTTTTACTGAAGGTGAGTTAATTTTTAAATAAAAAGTTTTCAATCTTGTGAAATATCCCTAGTATAGATTGGATTCTATCATACCTTGGGGATTTCAGAAGTTATACACTCTAGTAGAATTCGCAATAATTTTCTTCACTCTAGTAGAATCCGCAATAATTTTCTTCAGAATTGTATGTGTTTTGTTGAATAGATCCCACAAACTTTGGTGATGCTAATTTCTGACTTTCTATTTTATATACCAATCATAAAATTGTAACATTAAATGCCTTCTAAAGGGTTGCTTTACAAGAGGGGCCAAGCAATTGATGGGGCCAATTCATGACCAAATCCTCTCTTGTGATTGGTATAATTCTTGAAATTGGCCTAAAGGGCTTTATGTGCGGAGCCAAAGCCAATTTTTTGAAATGTATTATAATGGGTGAGGGAATTTAAGTTATAACGCGGCCAACTCTCCAAAAGTTGACAGATACAAGAATAGAAAGCCAATTCATAGCCTTGAGGCTGTTTCTTGATTTCAATACAAAATCATTATTTCACTAAAAACACGTAATTCGTTATAATGGGAATATTCGGATGATCAAATTGAGCTTGAGTTGAGCCAAATGTACAGTGTGGGTACATTTAGCTCGACTCCACCTAAACCCACATTTCTCAAAATCACTGAATAATACCATTATAACGAATTACGTGTTTAAATAATTTAATATGAACAAATCAAATGCATGGAATGTAGCTAGTAAAACAAATTGGTCCCATCAATAGCCTTGATTTTCCTTCTACAAACAAGCCCCAAGGGCTCTACACATGAAGGAACTGTCCCTAACTTTATTAAGTATTTAATGTATTCTCCAAGTAGCCTGTTTTAACAAAAAAAAAAATTAAAAATATATATTTCTTTAATTATATGATCGAATTTTGAGAGATCCTATAAAATTTCTATAATATCAATACAAAGTCAAAAAGGATACAAAGTAAATGTCAACCTCAAACTATTATGCAACCAAAGTAAGCCGTATCATTGAATTGTACCTCCCTCTCTACTATCCTTGTAGTTATAAGTTCTTTAATCTTTTCAAAACTCTTATAGTACATTCCAATTCATTTCAGCTCATTTGAATATACTACTTGATTTGACTTGTGTATGTATATACATTTATCAAATAATTCTATCCTTATTTGTCATTTTTATGACAGTAATTTATTTCAAGCTTTGTAGTATTGATTGTAGACAGTTCTCATTATAGTTCTCACTATATGATTGACATTATTATATTGATTCAACTATTCTCACTATTAGAAGATGCAACAATGTGCCTTTACTTCTAAGATGGAATTCCTCTCAACACATAGCTTCCAAATTAAGGAGGTTATATTTAGTAGGTAATTAAACTAAGATAATGGAACTATTGAAACCTGTAACTTAGTAAAATATATGTAGATTCAAAATTAAAGCACAGTGTCTTGAAATTGCTCCTCAACCTTCAATGTGTGCTTACTTTTGATGTAATAAAAGTAATTTAGATGTAATCTAAATTATGTTTGGAAGTGAGATCTATGGAATTTATTTGAGAAGTGAAAACAAATTGAAATTTTAATGCTTTTGCTTAAAGATCTTGGAAGTGCAATACAATCAATGCTTTTAATCACTACTTTAGATTGTATAAATCCTAAGAAGAACCTCAAATCAAAGCACTTGAAACACATTCCAAGAGCAACTTTCCTCTGCCATACATGTATTCCTACACTTGCAAAATGGCAACCCTTATAATATCATATAATTTAGTCATTACAATATCATTGTGGCTTTATGTAACATATTAGTCATATTCTCTTAATGCATCATTTCACTAAACATGGACTTTGGACTTATTTATGGACTTTGAAACACGAGAGGATCCCACATTGATACATGCCTTAATAAAATCTACATGTTTGTAGAATATCTTTATAATACGTAGATCCCCAATTCCGTTAAAATGGCATTATGCCGCTACAATGACACACCTAAACTTTCTGAACTGCAGTTTAGAAACCATGTGATATTACAGAATTTTAAGGTGATATTATGGAAAATGAGTGACAATGTATATAGAGGAGTGATATTATCAAAAAAATTGTGATATTACAGAATACACCATTCCATGTGAGCACATATGTAAGATTTGGTGTGACAAAATGGCACATGGCATAAAGCCATTTTAATGGAATTGGGGTCGTAGGTATTAGACTCATGTGGCAACTATTGTTGTTAATTCTAAACTCTGGATTTAGTCTATATCTAGTAAAATAGGTCAAGATCTAATGTCAATGTTGCTTTGTACTATAATTAAATAAGAGGCTTAATTGTGATATTATGATGTTTTGAGAAGGACAAACCCAAACCCAAAACCACATGCTTTTGGTCCTTTTTAACAACAACTCTAACAAAGACGACATGCTTTTGGCTACTATTAACAACTTAACCCCTAAATCTCCTTGGTGTTTTTTGGGAGCTTGAAACCTCAAAACTGCAATTTTCTACCTCTAAGCACTCGTGGGTGTGTGAACCAGTTTTTTTTCCTTTTTTTAAAATTCCAACCGTAAGATCTTGTACCTAAAAATATGCTTGATTACCATTCAAAAAAACTGACCGTTGGATGTTTACCATTTGAGAGATCATAACATCCAAAGTTTGTCTCCCAAGTTTTTTGGTGAACCTTTTGACTTGAGTCTCTTTGAAATTTGAGTAGTGATATAGTAATGAACATGTTTCAAAAAAAATAATTTAAAATAGTTACTTTTTTAAGTTGCCCCATCTCGGCTCGCAACCCAAGGGCCAAGGATCGTCCTAGAAGACTCAAAAATTGGAATTTGACTTTGCAAATTTTACCACATACACTTTGCAGTACAAGGAGGACCCAATAAAAATCTTGGGCAAAAATATTACTTTCAACCCCTTCATCTAAGCTGCCCGAAATTGCAAAAACCCATTTCGGGCTTCAAGGAGAGTTAGGGGTTAAAGGTGCCATTCTTATAGAATCTTTTGGCGACTATTAACAACTTAAAGTTGCCATTCTTATAGAATACCACCATTCTGACAAACGAGACTACCATACAAATCACGTGATTAAACATAAGTGGCCTACCCTCACAAACTAAACTGAAATATCTTCTTCACATAATCCTCGATCTTGCTTTCAATATGAATACATTTAAATCTGAATACATTGAAAAGTTCACTGGTAATTTGATTAATTGACAGTCTCAAACCACATGCTTTTGGTCGTTTTTAACAACCCCGACAAACACATGCATGCTTTTGGCTGCTTTTAACAACTTAAACTTGTCATTCTTACACAATACCACCATTCTGACAGAAGAGACTTAGGTAGAAAGTATATAATTAAACAGAAGTAGCCTATCACAGGAAGTTTTCACTGCATTAGCCGGGGCTAATGCAATGTACGTTAGCCCCCTGTTTAGCCCCCCTTTACACATGCATCGAAAAATCTGAGATTTTCTTTGTACATTGGCCTTTAGCCCCCAAATTGGTCCCATTGCCGGGGCTAATGATTTCTACTTTAGCCCCGGTTAACAATACATTCATTTGCTGGGGCTAAAGTTTTGTAATTTAGCTGGGGCTAATAGTTGCTACATTAGCCCCTTCTGAAACATCTTTTGTTAGCCCCGGCTAATGCATTTGGAAGTACAGCGTGCCCAAACGGATGCCCCATAAGGCCATACCGACAAATATAAAATTTTGAAGCATTTAGGAGTATTCATGCACACAAGTACATTAGACTTCAAATAAACAATCTTTTAAAAGGTCCATCCAAGATTTAAAAAAGTAAATCATAAGAGTAATCACGCACGTGCACGTCACCATGGCTCCATAAAATGCGCCATATGAGGGGCATCACGTCAACAACATACACTACTCACAAGAATCTAGTCTGCCTAAAGGAATGAGAACTCCTCAAACTCCTACAGTGCCGCCACCATCTAATATCATAACTTGTTCTGCTTGTAAATTTCATCACGTCGATTGTGGATATTCCTGTCTGGATCATCTCCTCCGGGTACGTTCGCTCACTGGGGTTGATCGAAGCACCTGGCGTCATTCCAGAGCGAGTAAGCTCCAACAGTTCCATGTCACGAAGATACCCTTACAACTGAAAACGATGCCAAACAGCGACACAAACTGGGCCCAGTGCAAGCACCTGAAATGTCCAGATAAGCTTCTGCCAAGATCGGAGGCCCGTTGTCAATTGGTTTCCCAGATCCATTGAAGATACGTCCAAGCATATCCAACGAAACCGGCGTTTTCAGCACCTAATTCAGCACAGGGAAAGGTGAGAAGCAAGGCCCAACACCCTTTGGAAACCGAATCTTTTAGAAAGCATTTGGGAAACATAAGCACGCAAGCAGCGAATTATCTCATATGCAGCACAAGCGGAAGTCGCAATGTCAAGGACGGAATCGTTGATAGCATTGCCAAAGATGCAGGATGCTTTAAATTACCTCCCCGGTGAACTCAATGGTGGTGTGCTTATTGTCGATCCCCGACGTTCCTTCGAAAACCTGTACCCCATGCGCACACTCTTGTCAGGTGCTTACGATGACCATCAGAACACAGGATATGAAGACTTGCACGCCCTCCTTCATAGCATGAAACAAAAGACTGCCACAGACCTGCACAACAGCGCGGTCACCGTCGACTTCCAGTACCTGGCCTCTTCGGCGTGTGCCATCCCCCAATCGGAGATTCACGATCTCTTCGTACTTGGGACCCTGTCACATCCAATAACATCCGTCACTCTCAACCATGTTATGCTTATCTACGAAAGAGCCTAGGGCTGCGCAATTACGCACCTTCACTTTCTCAAAAATCACCAGAGGACCTGCCACACCTGAAACAGTACGGTACTCTGCAGAACGATGCAATGCTTGTTAGGCCCACGACACTCAACTTTCCTGAACTTCTCTCCTTGTAGTAAGTTCCAAAAGTCCACACCATGGTGCTATTCTATGCATCGCCAAGGATAACTTACCAATGATACGTTCATCAAAAAGACAACCTAAGGTGAAGGGTACCAAACAGCTGGGCCGAATAAAGTTCCGAAAGATTGCTGAGTGAAATACAAAAAAGAGGGAGCGTAAAAAGACAGACGTTGGAAACCTGCGCTTAAGACGGCACACTGGTCGACGTAAAAATTTTCTTACAAACGTCGTAAAGCCGTTGAACGGCAGGCGCCGATGACATAGCCATGTGGAAGCGTCCGTGTTCCAAACCCTAGCCCAGCCCTGGCCTGGCCTGGCCCCCTCGATGCCACAACCTCACTCGCCAATGAGGAATGGCTCCATCCGCTCGGTGGGTGGTGCAATTGCGAGCGGAACTGGGAAGCGCGGAACAAAAAAGGAGCGATTCTAGGTCGCCGCTGTGTCTTCTTAGGTTTGAAAGTGGCCTCATGAACTGATGAGCCAATTTAAACATGTAAGGGAGAATGGTGGGGCTCAGCCGCTCTCGGTAGAAGCATCCATGAAGCATCTCATTGTTGACGTCGTAGTGTTGGAATTTGCCCTTGTAGCGAGTGAGCAAGTCCACTGCTCGCTTTTGCAACGCATCTGCAAGCTCCGTAGAAGTGAGAGTCTTGAGCCAGTCTTGACAGTTGCACTCTGCTTCCCAGCATATGCAATGGCCTCGCATTTGTATCCCATGTTGCATGCAGAAGTCCACCATCTCATCTGCGTCCTTGTAATTGAACTGCCCACAAGTCCCCGTTGGCCTCAAACAAAGCAATACTTTTTCTGCTTGCTGGTGTCAGCCTCAGTCGTAGTAGTATTTCAAAATTAATCTAGTCTGTGACTTATGCCTCTATGAGATATTAGTGAGAATCATCATGCACTGACCTTGCCGCGTTGGGGCTCAGTCCAATTCCATTTGAGCTCGTTCTCGAAAACTGCCCAGTTGAAGTTCTGCAGGAAAAACTCCTTGTAGCTGCTATTGTCCAGGTTCCAGCGGCTGATGCAAGCACCGAGAGGGAAGCTCCTACTTGTCTGCTCAAACCTCACAGAAATACCAGCCGGAACAGGTTGTCTGGATCGATTCTTCAGGTTAATAATCACATCTCGCTGCCGAATCTGAAAAAGTCCACGATCAGAGCAGGATCAGTGGTCATGACAGTGAACGATTAACACGTCATATAACATTCAATGTAAGATCTTCTGTTCGTTGACATACCTGATCAGCTTGGGCCTTCAAGAGTGGAAATCGTGTACTTCTATTATGTTCACGCCGTATTTTGGATCCTGCCACAAAACCCACGCTCTTAGTATTCTCAAAGTATTTGCTTGATTAATATATAGCGAATTTGGAAGCGTTTAAAACCACTTACTGTGATAACTGGTGGCTTTTCTGGCTCTGGGTTCGAAGCACGTCGGACGTAGAAGCTGTCCATAAGAATATCGGTTCCTGATGGTGGACCCTCTAAATAAACAGACACTTGAGATGGTGCTTTCAGCAATATCAACCTGCCCTGCAACTGTTTCCACTCTGTAGAGTTTGCCTCTAAGCTGCACCCAATGACATGCTCATTAATAAGAGAAAAGAAGAAGAATCTTGTATCAATAGGTTTGATAGAGCAGACTAGTACCCAAAGCGGAAACCTTGTAAAACATGACTGGCATGTTGCGGTGCTCAAAACAGATTTGTTTAGAGATGAAAGTTTTATCACCTCCCGATCAGATTCTGGTATCATTAGTAAGAGTTCACCATGTGCTAAAAACTTTACAATTTTCGCATATGGAAATGGTGCCTAAGATCGTCCTTCATCTGCTAACATGACATTCATGAATCTAAGAAATACACCTATCAATTAGTACTGGTTTCCTCAGCTCTAAGTATCTCGAAAGAGTTTCGTAAGCCTTACTTGGCTTTCTTTAGTAAGTGGAACTTCAAAATCAAACAGTAAGTCACTAGAATCACTGACCTTCCCATGGTGACGTAGCGCTCGCTTCTGTCAGCTTCTTGTATGTACATAGAGGCCAACACTGTAGCCTTAGAACAAGGGCCGATAATGCGAACAACAGCCGTAACATCATACATAGTTTCCAGCTCTAGATCCGATCCGTGATGGTCTGCTCAATACCACACCAAGTGTCTGTACGTTGAGCTGCAATAGCGAAGGACTTCCCTCCAATGGAAGAATCTTGGGGTTCTCCAAGCAGTTGCGAACGAAGCCTTTGCAGCCCTTGAAATTCCAACCTTCAAGCCCATTTGCAAAACTTGCATTCTGTACAATGCTTTCAGGTAAACGGATTCTTGGCGCTTTTTCTTCTACCTTCAGAGCCAATGCAAAATAAAGAACCATCAGTATAGCCTGTTAACAATGGACTAAGAAGCAGCAACGAAAAGGGTCTATCTAAATCAGCTCAAGATCCTGACGGTAACGAATTAAGTAATGTTAGATTATGTCAATCACAGGATTGTACCAAATAGAGGATGCTCTCCATGCAGAGGCCTCTATATGATAAGGAGACATCCTACTGAAGATTCTTGTTAAACTCTTCCAACTAATTCCGATTGTCACAGAAAAGCCTAGTAACAGTGATCGACTGATTGGAAGAAAAGCCAATGCTTGGAGTAGAATAAATATGTGCAGTGTTCTTGCCTGTTTCTTAAGCGGAGACCCTTGAGACTCGAAAGAGTTGGCAGGCTTGATCAAGATCGTGGACACGAACAAATCAACACCACTCGGAGGTCCCTCTAAATAGAAGACGGCCGATTTAGGGCGTGTCTCCGCTGTTTTCACCACAAAGTTGCTCGCATGTATCATACGCTGGGATGAAAACGCTCGCTGCCCACCATACCTTGAGGCTTGACTGCTCATCTCGACTGTTCACAACTGCTGATCAAGAAGAATAATTTGAAAGAAGAAAGGACACAAAATTTGCAAGAGGAAGCTCGGGACACAATCCGGTGACCAACCAAACCCTAACGTAACCGAACCTTACCTTTGAATTGTCGTTCGTTAAGCGAAGCAAGCGGCAGCTTCTTGTCTTTCAAGATGACAGTGTACGCATCTGTGACTCGCTCTGGCATCTCCTCCCGGAAAGTCTACAATTCCTTCTGCCCGACCACGCGAGTGTTGCCGAACCAGCGACGGTCGGGTAGTATGCGAGTGGACGGCAGAGCGTGGGACTGATACTCGTTAGACAAAACGTGGCCCTCGCATTTGCGCACGGGGCGCGACTTATACATCTTGAGCCGCCGCACGGTGGCGGACGTCCGGTACCATTCTTGCCATCGCGGCGGCCCTCGTCCAACGAGTGCTTCGACTTGCGCTTCACCGGCGCGGCCCTCTCCGTCTGCTGCTTGTTAGAGCCCCCCATCGCTCTCGTTATTACCAGGATGTACAGCCCACTTCTGATACGTCATGAGAGCTTGGAACAGAGTGCAAAGCTCCTTCCATCAGCAACGCAGCTCGGGTGTGACGATATGATAACTTCCATATGCTTTTACCTGGCGTTCGAACTTCACCGCTAGTCCTATACGGTTTGGAAGTCCTTGTTGTCGGATGGATTATCCGGCCATTCCGCGGATCAACTGAAGCGGCTGGTGAGGACCCTGATCCTGACGGAGGATGTTCGTGCTCTGGTTACAGAGTGTATGCTTGCAGCTGCGTCATCGAAGACGACGTCAGCCAAGGAAGCTGAGGAGCTTCTTCTGCATCTGCTCACAACAGCCCCAGTGCAACATCAGAGCCCCATTCCCTCATTTGAGCAGGCGGTGTGACAATTATCAACGAAGAAGAGTTCAAGCTCTTGCTTGTTCAGGCAGACGACGATATTGGCAGTACGCGTACCAAGAGAGGGGCTCGTCACATGGTAAAGAGGCTGGAGGTGATACGTCGCGTTCTGGACATGCTCGTGGATCAATCAAACAGCCCGCGCCTCGCACATGAGGCTTCTGTCCCTTGTGCTCCCGAAACCCTTGTGACGCTAAAATCTCACTGTTGTAGCCTCTAACACTTGCACCACAGACTAACTTAGCCAAATTTACCAAAGAGAAACATTTCTCCCATTATTATGGAGTAAGTTTGGCAATGTCAAAGGTGTTAACCTTTGATACTAAAATTCTCAATGATCTTTAAGGTTCTTCCAACAACTAATAACCACCTATGAGAGTATTAAACATGCTCTTTGCGATCCTATAAATCATAAAAAACCAAAAAATATGCTTCTCATTATAACGAGCTAAGAATACACGTCTTGATTTCCACAAAAAAATAAGACTTTAACAAGGATATAATGTCTATTCGATCTACCTCTTATAGACTAAAATGGGATTGGCCTCCCCGCCTCGCCACTCGGGAAAATAACAAAACTAAGCAAGACAATTTACATGGTAGAATTACAATAAACAAATTAAACACATAAATATAGTATAATTCATACATAAGAGCACACCCACGTCACACAAACAATTACTACACCTCACAACAACATAATAAACGCACACATCCTAATAAGAATACAACACATCTAACTAAGCAAGACAAAAATCACAAAAAGTTAACACCGAGAATGATGAAGGAAAATATATTGGCCCTAAATACATTAAATCTTCCTTTACTTAGACAATAAACAAGGAAGTGATGGAGAAAACAATGAAGAACAGTCCATGGAGTAAGAAGAAAACACCACCTTGCACATAAAGCTCAATTCAAGTACTAGACTTAGAATGAAAAAATAAGATGGAGAGAAGTGAAAAGGAGGCGTACGGCCTTCCTTATTCTAATAATACACTTTTACACTACCCAATTTTTTTGGCAAAAACTTTGAATGTTATGATCTTGCAAACGGTAAACATTTATTGGTCATTCTGGAACATTGACTTAAAAAAGGCTTAGATACAAGATCTTTTGGTTAAGATTATGAAATGGTGGCTTTTAGCCATTCCTTATAATGTTCTCCCCAAAAAGTGCCTTATATGGAAAATATAGTTATGAATATTTTATGCATACATTCTATAAAATCAATGTTAAAATTGAAGTCTAAACTATATGATTAATTGATTACGCATTGTATTGTCTTCCGTCTCATATGCAAGAGATCTACCATTTCCTTGTGTTGGATTTTTGATGCACAAAAATTTGTGTTTAAGGCATCTTATTGGGCGAATGCATGTGTCATCAAATGGGACAAAGAAATTTTTTTTTATCACATTCATATATGTAATAGGGTCCACCACGTCTGTTTGGTGAAATTGGATATGTTGGTAATAATCCGCCGTGAAAAAAGTTTCCAAATGCATGTTATGGTCATAGCTAAAAATTTCTTTAAGTTTGGCTTTATACGGGGTTCCCCCAATTTCGTCGTTTTCCACCACCACGTCATCTCCAATTGCATAGTGATATCTTCCTACTACACAAACTTTGTGAATAAGTATATATGGTGCGTGCATGGTGTCTATTCCCTCAAAACGATGTTTTAAATAAGACCAAACTATATCTGAAGCCTGTTCATATGTGTTATTGATAGGACTAATGACAATGCCCTTGGATTTTGCATTCGTACTGCAATAGGAATCCGATGCTTGCTCCAACAACTTTAACAAATATGATGCCTTTTTCTTAGATGATGTTTTCAAACAACAATTTAGATGCCACTTTGGACATTGTTGGTTATGAGTATGCGTAATACCTTGTGGGTACATAAGTGCTTCATGAACTTCGACTAGAGCTTTTTCCCTCATATCCAAACCGTCGACCTCACTTGCAATGCGAGTTGAACTTTATGAAATAACCTACGTGTAGTATATTTAGCAAATGTTGCTTCTACATTCTTCTGATTTGTTTTTATATTGTTATATCTTTTTACTTCCCTCTCATAAGGGAAAACACCAATAAACGCGTCGGAATGGCCGAATCGTACTACATCTTCCAAAATATGGGGGCACCTGCGACATGCTCTAGTGGTCTTCCATTTGGCCCATCTAGTTCTTCTGAAAGAACACGCCACTTCCGGAACAGCTGGCGAACAACATCTAAGTCTGTTACACTCCAGCCCTTGTTTCTAGTCCAATTGAACAAGAAATGTGCAATATCGACAAGCAAACGACCAATCATAGACCGTTGGTCCGAAAATTGGTATCTACTAGGCGCCAACTTGTGTAGGATGATAGGCAACATCCACATTACAAAAAGTTGGCATTCTTCTGCAGTGTAGCTTTTGTGGTCATTAATGGGATCTCGAGGCCATTGACCTTGCTTTAATTCACAAGTGCGCGCTTCGGTAACGGAGGTGCAAGTAGTATCTACAACTTCTAACAAGATATTTGCTTTTGGATGTTCACGAATGTCTTCGAAAAACTTTATCATGTAGTTCTTAAACATATTAAGATTAGCTACATGCATAACGTCATACACCAAGTCCCGAGAAATATCAAATTTGTGTAAGTAATATAGTCGCCATAGTTGTGAATCTCCAGAAACTCCAGAATCCATGCTGTATTCATCTCTAGCCACCTTATCATTTTTTAGCCTGGTTAAAATATTCACACTATGACTTAGTTCCTTAGCTGTGCGCCTCTCTGGAGGGTGTGTAAACTGCTCTTCATTCTCACCATAAACGTATCGGCCATCAACCAATGTTGAATGCATTTTACATCTCCGACAAGCCGATTTTCCTGATGATTTGAGATTTGAGATCTTGCATTGAGCTGGATGATCTCCTGTCATCAACATTAACATTGCCCTTATATTTGGTGTTTCGGAACGAGGCAAGAGGTTACTGATCCTACATACTGGGTAGTTGTATGTGCAATGCATTCCGTCTATGAATAAAGTTTCCAGCTCTTCAACAAAAGGCTTTGTGAAAGCTATAATGTTTTGTTTCATTCGTTCTACAAGATAAGGTTCGTTACCGCTTAAAGGAATAAACAACACGGGTAATAGTGATAAGCTCGAAGATGTCCCTGCGTTGAGTACATCTATCTCCATAACCCAACATCCGCGTTGTTTTTTCCCAGATACCTGAAATCCGTCCCAATGACCAGCAAGAGCAAAGTTTCGAGGGTCCCCCATAACTTTTTTTTTTGGTACCACCTGTTGCCTCCTGCATTCTTTACACATGAATTTGTAACATCCTGATTGAGCATCCCAATGATCTAAATTGCGGAGTGTTTTGCATTTCACTGGAAAAGCACAATATGGTCTATTACACATTTTGTTTGGGCATATAACAGGGACTTCCCACTGAACCTCCGGGTTCCAAAAGTCTTGGTATTCCCTGATTTTTGCTCCATGCCAAAAATTTATAATAGACGGAGGAGCTCCATGCACATTTAACCACTCCGTATTTGCCCTCCACATAGTCAGCATTTCGTGGCACAATGTTCTAGAAGCCATTGCACTCGAAAGTTGGTCAGCGATGTTGATATAATCAAAAGATATCATTTTAAATCTAGAGTTGTTACAATGTGGACATGTTTTTGCACACTGAACACATGAGCGCTTATCATTAGGAGGGTCGCAAGAACATGCTACAAACTTGTTCCCATCATACCCATCTTCCTCAGCTGGTGGTAGAATGAAAGGTTCATGAGAGAATGATTTTGTACCCAAGCACATCCTCCATCTCTTCGGTTGTACGAGACCCCATCTATGTGAAAACGTGCACAATAAATATAACTATTAGGGTCAAAAATATTTTTGAAATTAGAATCTTTAGATTAAATTTATTGGACATTTGAAATTTTTATTGTAGATTACTAGTAATTTATATACTTTTGAAAACAAATTTAATGAAAGTTCAAGTGATGCTTCGACATAGAACGTGCTAGATCACTCACCTTTTATATAATCGAAGCAACGTTTTAAATGAAGAAGGGATAGAAGCAGGCCCTTCCAAGCTACCATCCCAATCCAAGGGCATCATGCGATTAATGGGGCAAGCCTATCTTCAATTGAAACTCGGGATGATCATCAACCGCGTTTGATAATCCTCCAAAAATTTGATGTAGGGTCCAATCTTGACATTCCAATGGAACACCTTTGATATCCCACTCTGCTTGCATTCTAATTACCAAATTCTTTATTTTTTTCAATAAATATTCCGTCCGGTCTTCCATCTCACCACCTTGTACAGGTTCGGGCTCGCGATCAAGCTCTAATTCAAGAGCCTCATCTTGCCTAGGTGCTTCAGTTTGTTCAGGAAATTCATTCTGGTCTTGTAAGGGCAATCTTGCTTCAGCATCTCTCTTTTCAAGTAATTCAGCGTCTATTCTGTGATGATTATGTCGAGTTCGTTGATCCACGTATCTAAACCCAAGCCCTCCACTATTTACGATACATGCACTGCACCTACACTTAACTTGTCGATTACGGCGTGGACGGATTCGCGCCATTGTGAACGACAAAATCGTGGCCAAATAATCTTAGAACCTCAAAAGTAATAACTTGTCTTATATTATGGTGTATATATATATATATATATATATATATCAAATCTAATGACAAAAATGTAAAAGCTAAAATAAAAGTAGAAAAGGTAAAAATAAAAGTTTTCATGATTCTAGATTTCAAAAGAAGGATTCAAAATATTTCATGGAATATTTATTTTTTTAGTAAGTAAACCTACGAAATATATGTGTATGGAAGAATATTATTTTTAAACTATACGCAAAATGAATCTAAAAAGAAACCAAAGATCATTCAAATGTCACAACACCAAAAATATTTTCACAACGTTTTTAACTTTTTAGGAGAGAGAATACTTCCAAAATGGAAAATAAAACCAAGATCAAAAATATTTTCATAATGTTTTTAACTTTTTAGGAGAGAGAATACTTCCAAAATGGAAAATAAAACCAAGATCAGTCAATATAATTTAAGTAACTTCAGCAACATTATTATAATTTACCCTTAAACATCATATGCTTTCCTGATACCACACCGAAAATCTCTTTTAAACTCCATTTTTAGCATTATTCTATTTTTAATTTGCTTGAGCTCTATTCTAAGAAAGTATAGATCTCTTTATGGTGCTCAGTTTGGAATTCTAAAAATTCCATTTGGTATAATGGAGTGTACAAGTTATGAGCAAGATTCTCTCAAAAAAAAACCCAACCCCTCGGGCTGGGTCTAACGTTTAAGGGTTAAGCAAACTGTATAAGATAACTTGACCGTACAAACCAAATATTGGTTAATAATAATAAAGTAAAGCAAAGTATGTTGCATTAGCTTTGGGTCTTACTACTTGCAAAATTTAAAACTAAGGTAAAATTGATTATCAAAACTTGAACTATCCTCCAGAATGAAATAATGCAAATATAAATGGAAAAGTCACCATGTAAAAGTGGTTTTTATCAATTGAACTTTGACAATGCATAAGTCTAACAGGTTGCTTTCTCCATTTATTTGAGGTACTATTTGATTTTATTTTGGTAATGCGTTTGGAATGTACCTTTGTGTCACCATGCAAAGTTTACATCTTATCATATAAATCTTATTAAATATTTTGCCTTATAGAACCTCTATGTGAAAATAATTGTCAATGTCAACAAGTAATAATCCTACTTTCCGTAAATTATTTTATATGATATAATAAGAATAGAGTTGGTTATTTTATCAGGACCGGAATATATACAATACTAGAACATGAACAAGAGAACACAATCGAAGAAAAGAATACAAGACAACAAACTTGAAAACACAAGAAGTACCACATGGTATATGTGTCATATTTGTAAGTATTTGCTATATTATGGTGTTTAGTACATAGGTATTTGAATAGCTAAGAAAGTCATATTTCTATTATTATTATTTTAATTTTAATTTTTAAATTTTTTTTTGCAACATCTACAAAATCAAAAGTTTCACATAAGAACTTCAACATTTGAATGGCAATGATTCGGAGGTTCTCTAGCATTTCATTTTTTAATCATCTAGTGACTAGTGACCAGTGACCACTTAGTGGTTACGTGGGCTCTAAAAGCGTGAAGGGTTTAACACCTAAAGTTTCTAGGCACTATTTGCATGCTTTACCCTCACAATTGCCCTCTTTCACTGCAAAGTGAGATTTTTGATTCTATAACGTACTTTGAAGTATGTAATAGTAGGATCCGGTACCCAACTTGTAGAAGATTGTGTATACCAAATCATATGCTCGAATTCCTTGTCGCTTGTGAGATCATAATGTTCAAAGTTCGAAAAAACGTTTTTTTCTCCAGGTTGTGACAATGGAAAGCAATGGTTTGAGGGCCAATTTTAACAATTTTTGAAGTGAATTTAAATCGAGGCTCTTCACATTCTTGTTTTTAGGTTAGAGAGGAATATGTGTACACACTTTATACCCACATAGTACCTATGAGACCTAACAGAAGTGCTTGATTTTTAACATGAAAGTATGCTAAAATTGGAATGTAAAGGCGTCTTTTTACTATAAAAAGGCATTTGAAAAATTATCGATTCTCGGTCTGAACGAATATGCATCCTTCCACGAATGCGTGAAAAAGGATTTGAAATTATACTCTTCACAAAGTACTAATTTTAATGTATAATAATTGTAGATTTTTGAATGGCTCAATTTCAATTAAAAAACACATTCATCTTATGAAATGGATTTGTACAAATAACAATTCATTCCTCTTTTTAAAATGTTGTTCTGGATTTTGTAACTAAAATAACTAATACTGACAACAAAAAAATCGAAACTTCATGTACGAAATTGTACTCTAATTATAAAATATTACAAATTCGTCATACTCGCAAGGACTGAAGCCCTTTAACTTCACCATGTCAAAGAGAAAAATATTGAGGGCTGAGACTGAATGATGTAAGGGGATACATATCCGTGAAGATTCCCTGGGCTCTTTAGACCTACCTAAGCTGTAGGGGTCTAAATTGGGGCAAAAGAAACACCAGTCAGCTTTAGCCCCAGCGACTAATCATTCCAAAACTTCCTGTCTCAATATAAAAATCTCTCAATATATAAAATTGGTCCCATTTTTTTGACGCCAAATGTAGGAAGAACAATCTGCCCAAACATATGTACCGTAAGGACAAATATAAAATTTTGAAGCATTTCGGAGCATTCATGCAGACAAATATATTACACTTCAAATAAACAATCTTTTAAAAAGGTTCATCAAAGATTAAAAAGATAAATCATAAGAGTAATCATGCACGTGCAAAGTGCACGTCACCACGGCTCCATAAAATGCTCCATATGAGGAGCAACAAGTCAACAACTTGCACTACTTACAAGGCTCTAGTCCGTCTAAAGGAATAACAACTTTACACACTCTGCAAAGGCCGCCACCATCTAGTATCATAACTTTTCGCGCTCTCGAATTTCTTGATCAAATAATCGAGAAAGTACCTCTTGAATTGTTGTCCTTAGACTCGATGCTTCATAGGAAGAAACCAATCTTCACCAAACTAAAACCGAGAAAAGAAAAAGAAAAAGAACTTTTTAAGTAAGAGAAAGAGCGAATAGTTTAAAAAACATGAATGCAAGATTGAAGAGCTTGCTTACCAGGCCGAGATCATCCCATTTTCCGTCCATACTACTTAAATTCAAGCTCCTAGGTGCGCATTCCACAACCTTGGAAATGTAGTATAGCAAAAAGAGTCCACAATCGATTCATTCTCTTGCAATGGTACCGATTTGACAATGGTAGTTGTTGTTAACAAATTATCGCCCAAATAGGTTACAAGTAAAATATAAACTAAAAGACTTACAAGGTATCAAGCTCAATAAAAAGTAAGTTCCAATCAAGATGCTCTATTGCTAACCTAAGTCTAGAGAGAGCTTCTTATACAACAAATATCTACATCAGAATTTATCTCAATAGAAAGAATATAGCCAAAATGGTCCAAATCAATATACAAGATTTCTAGGGACTTTTTACAAGGAATGTTGACAGCTTTCAAGATCGGCATTGAGGGGTTGCAAACAACAGCCTCTTCTTGAACCTCTTCTTGAACACTGTGCTTCCACTCGGCGACTAGGTACCTGCCAATAGATATACAATGATTATTATATTGAATAAATGATAAGTAGATGTAACAAACTCATACAAAAAATGATTCTCTTACGAAACTTAGTGGCAAATTGCCACATGAACTTAATACATCTTGGAAACATCTTGAGAAGCAAAGATTGGCACATTTACTTACAAATGAATGCAACGTTCGAAAGTCTAACCTTTTGAGCAATCGGAAAACCTGTTGGCTATCGTGACCGTGGGTCATAGAATCAAGATGGATAATGCATCGTTCACTATTGCCCCCCTTGTCGGCGCCTGGAAAGCTGATAATTGCAAGACTCCAGTGCATCCGCAACCGGCTGCGGGAAATACATAAGACGTTCACAAAAGGAATTCACAACAACATTTCAAACAAACTTTGATTTGCTTACTTGTCATGGATAGGTACGAAAAGGTATTCTTTTTCAAATATTTTCGTCCCTTTTGTCCACTTTCGTAATTTGGAAAATCTTGCGCCGCCTTTCTTTTTCTAAATAACCAAGTCAAATTTATCAAAACTTAGAACCACAAACAAATCATGTAATAAAACCTTATTTTAATAAACTAAGCATATTCAGTTGTTTAATAATACTAAAGAGGGCCACAATTCCACAAACAAAGGACTTACAAAATACAAATTTAAATTCCCCCTAACTACATTAAGTGCTTGTTTCTAAGTTTCCGCGTACCTCGGCACTAACTACTTCACTAAGCTTCTTGTAAAAGAAACTATTGAAGAAGTGAAAGCGTTCTTTTTCATTAGAGTCAAGGAAGTCCGGTCTCTGAATGTACCTGAACAAACAACAGAATAACTCCAAACTCAACCATGACCCTCATACTCATGAGTAGACTTGACCATAGCGATTATCATAAAACAAAAGACCATTTAGCTTTCCATGTTCAATTAAAAGAACCATGAAGTGAAAAAGGCACAAGCGAGTGTAAGTTCTAAGTCCCATAATACTAATACAATCTAGCTAAGACATGCAAACTATCCTCAATCAAGACATGCGAACAATTATCAGTCATGATAGTGTAGTTAGTAAAACACTTACTTGATGTAGAAATCTATGATAGTATCATTTAGGAACTCCATTGGCTCAAGTCGCTGCAAATCTTCGGGTAGTATTTCCACTGCCTCTGGATCTGACCTGATTATTTTAACGTTTTAATGGCAGAAATAAGCTACTTACATTCATAAGTCGAAGGAATCAAGCATACTTAAAGGAAACATCAACTCTTATATAGCATAAACCTCGTTGCATTTTGGGTTTAAGTTCCGTTACCTTGAAGGATAAGTAATGCTGTACCCCTGAAGACTGGAAAAAGGCAAATGGAAACCAATCTGCTGTTAGAATCAAAACTGAGAAACAAAATAGAATCCTTATCAAATTGAAGCATTCCTTGCACGCTCTATTCTCACCTGCTTAGTCATCTATAAAAGAAAATGGAGCTAAAAAATGTTGCTTTTCACAAATGCAAAAGTAAAACGTACCACCTAAGAACATGCTCTTCTTTTACAAATCAACATCAAAACATGCAAGAAATACAAACTATGAAAGTAAAAATATGCTTACTCCATGTTGTTGATCTTCAACCCGATTTTTTGTTGACGAAAAAATTCCGCAACTACATGAAGTTTCTCAGCATCTGAAGAACCCTTCATGTTTAATGGAAATGGAATTCTTCTCTTAGCGGATTTAGCAAGGTTGTTCTCAACCGTTATAAACTTGGACAAATTCGAATACATTTCATGAACATTTTCTGACTCAAAACAACGCATCACGAAAGTCACGTCATCATCTTCTTCTTCTACATTTTCTAATTGTTCACCTATATCTACTCGCTCAAGAGGACCAGGTGATAACGTGTTTGTTTCCAAATTTTCGCTAGTACTAACGGCTTGAACCTTTTCAAATTGCCTTTTTCTATATCTCTTGTACTTGAGATATTTTCTCAATTTCTTAAAGACATCGTTTTCTTTCCAAGCATATTTCTTCCCACTACCGAAATTGATATCCATCAATTCATCTTTTCTGTCTCTAATAATTTTTTTCACTGCACTTCGAACTGAAGGATCCTCTAGGCTAAATTCACCTAGTGGAAGAATTCCACTAGATTGACCTTCTTCAATCCACTTGTGGATTGTTCTTTGATTGTTTGTATAACACTTGTGCTGAATTGCATAATCTTCTCTCAGACACTTTCTACCATACAGCTTAGTTTTGACTCTATTATGCATACGAGGCGGATCAAAGATCATATTATAGGTAGGAGGTTTTCTCATCTTGTGCCCTGTCGCGACCCTAATTACTCCAACTCTTCTTTTTCTTAGTGAGCCTTACTTGGTAGCGGAATCACGGCTCACTTAGTTGGTAGCAACCGCCACGACTTTGCTAACACTTGCATGTGCCCCACACATACAATGTTAGCACCATTCTAAGTCAAGGTGTCCAACCCACCTTGACTCCATAACTCATTATCCGGTACTCATTACCCGGAAGTCCCACCAACACATGGGTATGCCAACCCGGAACTCCCACCAACACATGGGCATGCCCACTTGGTGGCACGGGCGGCCTTCCCACATGTCCAAGCTCCCAAGGGTGCTACTAATCACCCCGGAGCTAACCGCCCTTATCCATTTTCCAACTTCCCACTAGTCCCCTTCCACTCTTGTTTCTCACCCCATTCGGGACTTTGCGGAAATCCTCCCGGAATCCGGCACTAGTTTTCCCGGGACTAGTTTGGAGCGGGACTCTTTCCAACCCAATGTTGCGGGATGCTCAAGAGCATCCCACAATGCCCAAGATGTAGAAGTGAGGCTTCCTTTCCACGCCTCACCTTCTTGAGCCATTCCCGGTCACTCCCGGGAACCGCACTACTTATCACGGGGACTAACTTGGAGAGGGACACTTCCCAACCCCATGTTTAGAGATGCTCCAAAGCACTCTCCATTTTCCAAGGTGCGGGAGTGAGGCCCCATCCCAAGCCTCACCCCTTCGAGCCACCCCGGCTCCTCAAGGCACCATGTGCAAGTGAGGAGGAGACCACCCTCTCCTCATAGTACTCTGGAGTCTTCGGTAGGCCCCCTCTTGTGTTGAGGGGCCTTCCGTGACACACTTTTGTTTTGGAAGACCACCCGTTTTGCCTTAGCCTCAAAAACGGGCCGTATCTTCTTCTCGGGCTAACTTGTAGCTCAGTTATCCAAATGGGACGTGCGATCCCATTTTCGACATCTACTCTTTGAGTAGATGTCAATCGACTCCTTACTTGTCCCAATCGGAGCTTGTATGTGGGAGCTATGCTCCTCTGAACATTCGGGAGTCCCGGGAGGCAGCAGTCCCGGAGTCCCGAAGTCCTGATGCTTTGAGAGCCATATCTCCCAAAGCATTGCTTTGCTCCTCACGAGCCTTAGCATTTTGGAAAGCTCTTGTCCAGAGCTTTCCAAAGACATGCAACATGCCGCCATCCATGAGGGACGACATTTTGAGTCCCGAAAGGCAACACTCCCGAGTCCCGGAGTGTCCCGGAACGCGCTCCAACTTTGGAGAGTCATATCTCATGACTCACAACTCCAAATTGCGCGTTCTTTGGACCCATGGATGCGTGCTCAAACAAGGTTTCCAACCATGTAGGACACACCACCAAGTTCGTCCCGAGCACGACGCCATTGCGTGCTGTTTGCTCGGGACTCCCCTTGGTCACTTCACCTTGTCTCTTGCCAAGCCCGGGCGTCACTCCCGGGGTCCTCTCGGCTCACCACGGTGTTCGGGCATCCTTTGGAAAGGGATGTGACACTCACCCCCACCAAAAGCGTCGATGCCCTCATCGACAATCTCGCTTGTTGTCGGCAGCATCAAGTTCTTGAGGTAGCCGCCTCCTTGGCACACTTGACTGCGTTCGGGGTAGCTAGCCCCGCAATGCTCCAAGCATCCTATTACTTGAAAAATGGCTAAGTCTCAAAGGTGGCACCGATAGGTCTAAGGTCCTTTCTACCCAAGGACTTTCCTTGGAAGGACCCACATAAACTAGACCTATCCACTTTGAGACTCACTTGAATGCCCCCAATGGCCCCAAGTTAGGCTCAACTAGCCTATCATACTCACATGACTTAGGATTGAATTCAAGGCTAACCAACACTTTCTTGGTCGCAACACCAAGCCCTCTTTTCAAACACTTAGGCTCTCAAAGTGGTGAACTTTGCTCGCCTAGGGGTAATGCTAAGTCCCGCCCGACCTAGCCTTTGCTTCACTCTACCGAGACATGGGTGATCAAGCCATGCGTTGACGATGGTCAACCCGCAAAGGGCACTTTTATGAGCCCGTGCCACTACCTTGCTCCCGCCCGAGCAAGTCCTAAGCTTGAGAGTCGTGGGGGTTCACCCACTCACAACTCCCAAGCCAAGGTCCCTGTTTTTGCAAAGATTCCAAGTATTGGCTTCGCGTATCCTTCAACCTCTTCTAACCAACCTAGCAATCCAAAATGAGATTAGGACTCATCTCACTTCCAACATGCAATCAAGGAACTTGCCAGCAACTTAATTGTCAACCAAGTATTACAACATGTGTCATTTGCACCATTTGCACCAAATGCTAGACAAAACTTAGGCCAAGTGTACACAAGTGTGGTGATTCACCCCCACTTCAAAGGTTGATGTCCTCATCAATGCTTTCTCGGTGTCTTGGATCTCCGTTGGCTTTCATACCTTTCCACCATCCCCTTTGCATTGGCCATGGACTTTGGCCTCAACCCATGTTGTTTCCTTCTCATGGTACCCCCGCCTCTTCACTATGTATTATTTGCCCTTTTTCTTGGTGATCCAGCAGTTCATAATGCCTTTCACTCCAAACTCCAAGTGATCACCAAGTAGTTCAGGTGGAGGCCGTTACACTTGCTTGCGTTCCGGCCTCACCTTATCTTTGTGATATAGCTTGAGCAATAAGACATGGAAGGTGGGATGAATCATGGTCTCCGGTGGTAAGTCCAACTTATACACATCCTCAAACAACCGTTTTGCAATGACAAATGGACTCACATACTTTGCCATGGATATCGGAGTCAAGCCATCCGGTAAGGTGAGATTTTTCACATTCTTCTACACCTTTTAGCCCTCCTCATACTCCTCATGGCGCCGCCCTTTGTTAACTTGTTTCACATAGCTCTTTGGGCCTTGTCTAGGTTTTCTTGGTCCTTTTCAATAAGTTGCTATCTCATGGCTACCAAGTCTTTTGCACCTTGGCTTTGTTCCATCTCCGATTGCAATCCATTCAAAAGCTAGGTTGTTAGGCATAAGTGACTTCACACATAAGCCACCTTGGGCGGCGATTGACTCATAGCTCCATGCCTCAATGCATTATGGCTACCAACCGCCAAACCCAAGTAATCACTTCGATCACTTTGGTCTTCGGCAACCCATGGTGCCGGCACCAAACACTGAAAAAGGAGCACCACCTTGTCAAAGGCGGTCACCATCTCTTTTGTTGGCTCCATCCTTGCCAACTTACAAAACCTATCCACCACCACAAAGATGGCGTCACTTCCTCGTGACTCCGGAAGGCTTGTAATAAAATCCATGGAGACACACTCCCATGGACCATCCCGGATAGGCAAAGGCCGTAACAAACCCACGTGCTTTTGATATGGCGCCCGGTTGGCTTGATATTCAAGTGATACAAGTCTTCACATAATGGGCAATGTGTTCCTTCATTTCGGGCCAATAGAACCTCTTTGAAACCAAACATATGGTGGACTTCTCCCCCCTATGTCCGGCCAAGCGGTTGTCATGCTCCTCCTTGAGCACACTCAACCTCCACATGCCCTTTGGAACACACACCCTATTTTGCTTTAACTTGATCATAGATTGATAAAGCCGGATACCTTTGGGCTTCATGCCACACCTAAGTTCACTTAAGAACTTTTGAGCCTCGGGGTCTTCTAAATACGCCTCCCTTATCCGTTTTGCCAAATCACCTTCTCCCGCATACATCACTCTCAAGACTTGCGTGGTATTTGACTTATGTTCACCTTCCAACCTAGTGCATCCGCGCCCATTCACTCGGCCCGGCTTGTGAATCAACTCCACATTTATAAGCACTAAGGTAACATGCCACCTCAATTGCTTGGGTGCAACTTAGGCTTATGTTTCAAAGTACTTCAATGAAACATTATTGGTGAATACCTTGATCTCATAGAGACCAAGGTAATGTTGCCATGTCTTCAAACAATGCACCATGGCAACCATCTCCTTTTCATGCGTTGGCCAATTGATTTAAGTGCCATCAAATTTCTTGCTCTCAAATGCAATTGGCCTTCCTTCTTGCATAAGCAATTCCCCGATGGCAAAGTCACTTCCATCGGTGTGCACCTCAAAAGGCTTATCAAACTCCGGGAACTTCAATACCGGCGGGGAGGAGAGCTTCTCCTTGAGTTTGTTTTTCAAATGCTTGCACACATGAATCGGTCCCATCCAAGGCCAAGTTTTTCTTAAGCAAACCGGACATGGGCTTAACAATCTTGGAGAAGTTCTTTATGAACCTCCCATCATAATAGGCCAACTCAAACAATGACCTCAATTCCCTTTGTGAAGTGGGTTGGCTCCCCTTCTTGATTGCTTCTACCTTCTTGTGGTCCGGTTTGACACTTTGCCCCGTCATAATGAGTCTCAAGAACTCAATCTCTTGCAAGCCAAACTCACTCTTCTCCCCATTTGCATGTAACTTATTGTCCCGAAGTTTTTCAAGCACGATTGCAAGGTGTTGTGCATGCACTTCCGCCGTTTTGGAGATCACCAATATGTCATGAATGTAACAATGACAAGCCCATCCATCTCTTGATGGAATACCGTATTCATGAAGGTTGTGAACATTGATGAGACGTTGCACAACCCAAAAGGTATCATCAAAGCCTTTACCACCTCCCAAATACACTAAGGAGGTGTGGAGTTAGAAGTGGTCTTATTCCTTTCAAGTCCCAAATCGGTCCTTAGCATCATCTAGAACCGGTTTTCCTCTAACTCCTCCAAGTTCACCAAGTTGATCCTACTCCCTAACATATTGGGAGCCTTGGTGAACTCTAACTCAATCTCCTTGCCTTTGGGGTTGGCAACCACTCTCAATGGCCGCTTTTTTATCTACCCCATAGGTATCAAAGGAAGTCTTACAAAAGATGAGATCAATCCCATCCATCTCACTTATAATGAAGTTTTCCACAAAGGTGAAGTTTTGACACTTCACTTCCACTTCCATAGCTACAAGGCATGTTTCGTGGAGCTTGCCTTTTTGCAAACCTCACTTGAATGAGTTTGCTTACTCAAATGCAAGCCCATCCTCTTGAAGCTTCGGGACTTATGAAGGAGTGGGTTGCCCCTTTTGTTTGGAGCAATGCATTGCCATGTGGCCCTCTTCACCACAATTCAAAACAAGTAATGTAACTTGTCTCTTTTTATTTTGGACTTGTCCCCACTTTGAGCTTGTCCTTGGCAAACTTGTCCTTCCCATCCTTGAAAGGCCTACTCTCACCACCCTAAAGCTTTTGCCAACCATTTTTCTTATGTTGGCTCTTGGATAGTAATTTGCCTTGCTTTCCGGTTGAGGCCCTCTCTTTAGAGGCCTTTTGGTGACCTTCATCATCACCAATCGATTTTGCCAACTTGAGCAACTCGGCACAAGTCTCCAGCAATTTCGGCATCTTGAATAATGCCCGCTCCACCCAACCTTAGAGTCCATTGAAGAAAATGACCTATTTGGCCAATTCATCTAACTTCGGGAGCACATTCAAATGTGCATTGAAATCCTTCACATAGGCATGAAAGGTGCCCGTTTGCTCCAATTGCACAAGGGTCATGTGTTGCAACTTTTGGCGCAACTTGTGTGGAGATCAGGTGCACAATACTTGCTAGATGATCGTTTATCCATTTGAATCTACTTTTGCCTTTGGAACTTACTTTGCTTCTGAAGTTTTATTCAGGTCCTTTCATTCCTCCCGAGAGTAGCACCCTCACTGGCATAAACAATCGCTTCCTCTGCACAACACAAAAAAAATGGTCACTTTTGAGATGAAGCAACAAGTGGAATGTAAGCTTATAACGATCCACACAAATGGCCACTTTTGAGATCAAGCAACAAAGTGATATGTAAGCTTTCAACAAGGTTGCTTGAAGTCTTGATTTTCCTCACGAAACAAACAGATCACTACGCTATATAGGACCCATGCAGTGATGACCTTTTGGGTAACATGCTTTTCATGCTACTTGAAGATGATAACTGAATGCATGCAGCATTGTCTGTTCTTCCGAAGTTCATTGTCTGTTCTTCCGAAGTTCATTGTCTGTTCTTCCGAAGTTCATTGTCTGTTCTTCCGAAGGTCATTACGAGCTCATGGAAGTAGTTACTTATGACAATAATGTACATTCTCTCACCCCACGTTATCACCACAACCTTATAAATCACAACCATGAAAAACCGTGAAAAAATCACATGCTTGCATTGATCATGAACACAAATTGGACATCATGTATGGACAGTGGCAGTGTGAAGAAACCGTGGAATGTAGGAAGTAGAATCTCCCGCGACAATGGTGTAGTCATTTTCTGAAAAGTAATACGAAGGGCATATCCAAAGAGGGAACTTGAATCGATTCAAGACTTACGACTTGGCAAGTAATGATTTGGATACGATTTGTTGAAGCGGGAAGTCCTTCTACCATTTGGTAGGAATGGAACTGTTTGTCAATGATGGAGTGATTGAACTTGTTGACCTTTTTTGTTCGTGCTACTTCGTCCCACACATAATGCCGGTGACTTGAGTTACGCAGCCACGAGGAACGCCGCCATCACCAGACCCAGCAGAGCCAGAGTTCTCGTCGTCGACTCTGCCATGACTCACGAGTGTTTTGCGAAATGTTCGAGCTAGGTGCAAGCAGGAAGCAGGTGCAAGCAGGAAGCGAGAGAGTGGATAAGGGAGTGGATAGACGCAACAGTAATCCGGAAGAGGCCGTGTCGTCATGCATCCCTGAATCGAAGGGCAAGGAGTAACCTTAGCTTTAGCCCTCACTTTAGCCCCCTCACTTTAGCCCCCCTCACTTTAGCCCCCCCCACTTTCACGTTAGCCCCTCTTCTTGATTAGCCCTGGGCTAATCCCGAAAAAATTCTCGTGTGTCGGATGAATACGAGGATATGAACTCGATGCTCGGCCGGGCGTGCATTAGACGTTACGTTTGATGTAGTGAAGCCAGGACAGGATCCGATCGGGTCTGTTTCAAAGAAAGACGCTAACACATGGGAGGCTCACGTGTGGGTGAACAACACGAAGTCGGGCGACCGCGAGAAGAACGGCTTGCAGATCTACTTGGGAGGCTACAAGCGTTTGGAGTGTGCCCGGGATGCACACGACAGGCAGCCATCAAGTTCAAAAAGATGCCGCCGACGGATCGCGCTACACTCTCAACTTTCTGCGTCCAAGCGGGCGCGCAGACATGGAGGCTTTTGGCCACTATGGCGCGTGCAAGACTTCGTGTGGCGGCTCCGACGACATGCGCACAATTTCACCAGAGGCAAAGTAGGTCCGAGAGGAGTCACCTAAGAAAGACGAAGAAGATCCGATCTGAAGCGAAGATCTCATACACGGACACCTACAAGAAGGAGTGGAATTTGGGGAAATTCGTCATGTGGCGGAAGCCGCACGAGCTTACGACGGGCGTTGTTGTACATCTTCGTGTACGAACCGGCGGCGGTACTTTTGGCTAAGATCACAAACTATCGGCCAAGCCCGTACATAACCGATGCCGAAGTTCGATACGGGAATTTTGCGGGGATTAGCCCAGGGCTAATCTCAAGAGGGGGCTAACATGAAAGTGGGGGGGGGCTAAAGTGAGGGGGGGGGGCTAAAGTGAGTGGGGGGCTAAAGTGAGGGGGCTAAAGTGAGGGCTAAAGCTAAGGTTACTCCTTGCCCTTCGATTCAGGGATGCATGACGACACGGCCTCTTCCGGATTACTGTTGCGTCTATCCACTCCCTTATCCACTCTCTCGCTTCCTGCTTGCACCTGCTTCCTGCTTGCACCTAGCTCGAACATTTCGCAAAACACTCGTGAGTCATGGCAGCGTCGACGACGAGAACTCGCTCTTTGGTGCAGTGATGGCGGCGTTCTCGTGGGGCTCGCGTAACTCAAGCTGCTGGCATTATGTGTGGGACGAAGTAGCACAGAACAAAAGGCTGAACAAGTTCAATCACTCCATCATTGACAAACAGTTCCATTCCTACCAGCGAGAAGGACTTCCCCGCTTCAACAAATCGTATCCAAATCATTACTTGCCAAGTCGTAAGTCTTCGAATCAGTTCAAGTTCCCTCTTTGGATATGCCCTTCGTATTACTTTTCAGAAAATGACTACACCATTGTCGCGGGAGATTCTACTTCCTACATTCCACGGTTTCTTCACACTGCCACTGTCCATACATGATGTCCAATTTGTGTTCATGATCAATGCAAGCATGTGATTTTTTCACGATTTTTCATGGTTGTGATTTATAAGGTTGTGGTGATAACGTGGGGGTGAGGAATGTACATTATTGTCATAAGTAACTACTTCCATGAGCTCGTAATGACCTTCGGAAGAACAGACAATGAACTTCGGAAGAACAGACAATGAACTTCGGAAGAACAGACAATGAACTTCGGAAGAACAGACAATGCTGCATGCATTCAGTTATCATCTTCAAGTAGCATGAAAAGCATGTTACCCAAAAGGTCATCACTGCATGGGTCCTATATAGCGTAGTGATCTGTTTGTTTCGTGAGGAAAATCAAGACTTCAAGCAACCTTGTTGAAAGCTTACATATCACTTTGTTGCTTGATCTCAAAAGTGGCCATTTGTGTGGATCGTTATAAGCTTACATTCCACTTGTTGCTTCATCTCAAAAGTGACCATTTTTTTTGTGTTGTGCAGAGGAAGCGATTGTTTATGCCAGTGAGGGTGCTACTCTCGGGAGGAATGAAAGGACCTGAATAAAACTTCAGAAGCAAAGTAAGTTCCAAAGGCAAAAGTAGATTCAAATGGATAAACGATCATCTAGCAAGTATTGTGCACCTGATCTCCACACAAGTTGCGCCAAAAGTTGCAACACATAAACTTCAATTGAGGGAAGCTCTACAATAAAAATGTATCTGTAGGAGTATGAGTATATCTCCAATTCCGTTAAAATGGCATAATGCTGATAAATTGGCACCCCTCAACTTTCTGAACTGTCAATAAAGGAGTGATATTATCAAAAAAATTGTGATATTATAAAATACACCACTCCATGTGAGCGCATATGTAAGATTTGGTGTGACAAAATGGCACATGGCATAGTGCCATTTTGACGGAATTAAGGTTGTATGTAGCAAAAGTCGCACACGATAGTTGTTTTTGTTGATGTGCTAATGAAATGCATAAGGAAAATTTGCAGTTAGCCTTGTTTCGAGGGAGTTGGGGAGGAACTTCAGCGGAGGTTTGAGTGCAAGCAGGCGCTCTGGTCGATCACTGCGATTGCGTCATAGTGGGCCTTAAGTGCTTTGGAACGCCCTCACGAGGTACGCGGGGCAACAAGGTGATGGCAATTTCAATTTCAATATTATTTTTTTTTATGTCGAGAATGATTGGTATTTGTGTTTGTAGTAAATAGTGGCTCAGTCACTCGTTTGAAAATTCACTTTTAATATTCAAATTTGAAATTTATAATCACTTCTAACGAAGCCCTTATTTATTAACGTATTGTTTGACTTTGTGGATGTGGATCATGGCAGTTCAATGGCGTTCTCTCCATTCTGTGAAGAATGCGGTACCACTTTTGTGAGAGACAACGCTAAGTTCTGCTGCGAATGCGGAACACCAAGAGGGACGCGTCTGGAGGTGGCCGAAGCAAATAAGGAATTGGCAGTGCCGATGGAGGTGGCAAGGAAGGAACCAACGGAGATACCAATGGAGGGTCTATCGGAGCCACCATCAATCATTGAAGACTTTCGAGGCCCTCCTGCAAGACAAGCTATTATGGGGCATGTCACATCCCTTTCCAAAGGATGCCCGAACACCGTGGTGAGCCGAGAGGACCCCGGGAGTGACGCCCCGGGCTTGGCAAGAGACAAGGTGAAGTGACCAAGGGGAGTCCCGAGCAAACAGCACGCAATGGCGTCGTGCTCGGGACGAACTTGGTGGTGTGTCCTACATGGTTGGAAACCTTGTTTGAGCACGCATCCATGGGTCCAAAGAACGCGCAATTTGGAGTTGTGAGTCATGAGATATGACTCTCCAAAGTTGGAGCGCGTTCCGGGACACTCCGGGACTCGGGAGTGTTGCCTTTCGGGACTCAAAATGTCGTCCCTCATGGATGGCGGCATGTTGCATGTCTTTGGAAAGCTCTGGACAAGAGCTTTCCAAAATGCTAAGGCTCGTGAGGAGCAAAGCAATGCTTTGGGAGATATGGCTCTCCAAAGCATCGGGACTTCGGGACCCGGGACTGCTGCCTCCGGGACTCCCGAATGTTCAGAGGAGCATAGCTCCCACATACAAGCTCCGATTGGGACAAGTAAGGAGTCGATTGACATCTACTCAAAGAGTAGATGTCGAAAATGGGATCGCACGTCCCATTTGGATAACTGAGCTACAAGTTAGCCCGAGAAGAAGATACGGCCCGTTTTTGAGGCTAAGGCAAAAACGGGTGGTCTTCCAAAACAAAAGTGTGTCACGGAAGGCCCCTCAACACAAGAGGGGGGGGGGGCCTACCGAAGACTCCAGAGAGTACTATGAGGAGGGGTGGTCTCCCTCCTCACTTGCACATGGTGCCTTGAGGAGCCGGGGTGGCTCGAAGGGGTGAGGCTTGGGATGGGGCCTCACTCCCGCACCTTGTGGAAAATGGAGAGTGCTTTGGAGCATCTCTAAACATGGGGTTGGGAAGTGTCCCTCTCCAAGTTAGTCCCCGTGATAAGTAGTGCCGGTTCCCGGGAGTGACCGGGAATGGCTCAAGAAGGTGAGGCATGGAAAGGAAGCCTCACTTCTACATCTTGGGCATTGTGGGATGCTCTTGAGCATCCCGCAACATTGGGTTGGAAAGAGTCCCGCTCCAAACTAGTCCCCGGGAAAACTAGTGCCGGATTCCCGGGAGGATTTCCGGCAAAGTCCCGAATGGGGTGAGAAACAAGAGTGGAAGGGGACTAGTGGGAAGTTGGAAAATGGATAAGGCGGTTAGCTCCGGGGGTGATTAGTAGCACCCTTGGGAGCTTGGACATGTGTGGAAGGCCGCCCGTGCCACCAAGTGGCATGCCCATGTGTTGGTGGGAGTTTCGGGTTGGCATACCCATGTGTTGGTGGGAGTTCGGGTAATGAGTACCGGATAATGAGTTATGGAGTCGAGTGGGTTGGACACCTTGACTTAGAATGGTGCTAACATTGTATGTGTGGGGCACATGCAAGTGTTAGCAAAGTCGTGGCCGGTTGCTACCAACTAAGTGAGCCGTGATTCCGCTACCAAGTAAGGCTCACTAAGAAAAAGAAGAGTTGGAGTAATTAGGGTCGCGACACTTGGTATCGAGAGCGGAGGCTACATAACGGGATCCAATCAAGAGTAGGATGGGACCAGAGGCCGGAAGCTCGCGATGTGGCCCGAAGACACGTAGTCAAGCCTTTGAGGCCGGGGTTGCCCCTCATGAGGAGTCTTCTTTAGGTCCATCGAATGTGCGGATGGAAATAAAAGAGGAGCAAGGGGAACCAAGAGAAGTTGCTAGTGGTGAGGAGGTCACTCACCATGGGGAGGAAGAAAATCCTCTAAGTCCCGTTCCCGGGAATCACGGCCACAAGCGGAAGGTACGAGATGAATGGTTCAATGAGCTTGTCAAAACTCTTCAAGTCTTGGAAGAAGAGATTAAGGAGCTCGAGGAAGGGCATCATGCCCTTCTTCCCGCAAGTTGTGCAAGACCAACAACTTGCTCTCTTCCTTCGGGATTGGGCAAGGTAAACAAGGTCAAGGACTTCATTGTGGAACTTGAGCTCAACTTTGAGGCCCAAAGAGCTTGTGAAGAGGACAAGATCAACATTACCGTGACCTTCTTGAAAAGAGCATGCTCTTTTGTGGTGGACTTATTCCGGGATGAGAACGCGGGAGTGGTGAGCAACTTGACTTGGACCGGTTTTGGGGATCCTAAGTGATCGCTTCACCCCGGAGTACCAAGAGATTCGGGATGGCATGACCCTTGTGCAATTGGAGCAAACGGGCACCTTTCATGCCTATGTGAAGGATTTCAATGCACATTTGAATGTGCTCCGAAGTTAGATGAATTGGCCAAATAGGTCATTTTCTTCAATGGACTCTAAGGTTGGGTGGAGCGGGCATTATTCAAGATGCGAAATTGCTGGAGACTTGTGCCGAGTTGCTCAAGTTGGCAAAATCGATTGGTGATGATGAAGGTCACCAAAAGGCCTCTAAAGAGAGGGCCTCAACCGGAAAGCAAGGCAAATTACTATCCAAGAGCCAACATAAGAAAAATGGTTGGCAAAAGCTTTAGGGGTGGTGAGTAGGCCTTTCAAGGATGGGAAGGACAAGTTTGCCAAGGACAAGCTCAAAGTGGGGACAAGTCCAAAATAAAAAGAGACAAGTTACATTACTTGTTTTGAATTGTGGTGAAGAGGGCCACATGGCAATGCATTGCTCCAAACAAAAGGGGCAACCCACTCCTTCATAAGTCCCGAAGCTTCGAAGAGGATGGGCTTGCATTTGAGTAAGCAAACTCATTCAAGTGAGGTTTGCAAAAAGGCAAGCTCCACGAAACATGCCTTGTAGCTATGGAAGTGGAAGTGAAGTGTCAAAACTTCACCTTTGTGGAAAACTTCATTATAAGTGAGATGGATGGGATTGATCTCATCTTTTGTAAGACTTCCTTTGATACCTATGGGGTAGATAAAAAAAGCGGCCATTGAGAGTGGTTGCCAACCCCAAAGGCAAGGAGATTGAGTTAGAGTTCACCAAGGCTCCCAATATGTTAGGGAGTAGGATCAACAGTGAACTTGGAGGAGTTAGAGGAAAACCGGTTCTAGATGATGCTAAGGACCGATTTGGGACTTGAAAGGAATAAGACCACTTCTAACTCCACACCTCCTTAGTGTATTTGGGAGGTGGTAAAGGCTTTGATGATACCTTTTGGGTTGTGCAACGTCTCATCAATGTTCACAACCTTCATGAATACGGTATTCCATCAAGAGATGGATGGGCTTGTCATTGTTACATTCATGACATATTGGTGATCTCCAAAACGGCGGAAGTGCATGCACAACACCTTGCAATCGTGCTTGAAAAACTTCGGGACAATAAGTTACATGCAAATGGGGAGAAGAGTGAGTTTGGCTTGCAAGAGATTGAGTTCTTGAGACTCATTATGACGGGGCAAAGTGTCAAACCGGACCACAAGAAGGTAGAAGCAATCAAGAAGGGGAGCCAACCCACTTCACAAAGGGAATTGAGGTCATTGTTTGAGTTGGCCTATTATGATGGGAGGTTCATAAAGAACTTCTCCAAGATTGTTAAGCCCATGTCCGGTTTGCTTAAGAAAAACTTGGCCTTGGATGGGACCGATTCATGTGTGCAAGCATTTGAAAAACAAACTCAAGGAGAAGCTCTCTCCCGCCGGTATTGAAGTTCCCGGAGTTTGATAAGCCTTTTGAGGTGCACACCGATGGAAGTGACTTTGCCATCGGGAATTGCTTATGCAAGAAGGAAGGCCAATTGCATTTGAGAGCAAGAAATTTGATGGCACTTAAATCAATTGGCCAACGCATGAAAAAAGGAGATGGTTGCCATGGTGCATTGTTTGAAGACATGGCAACATTACCTTGGTCTCTATGAGATCAAGGTATTCACCAATAATGTTTCATTGAAGTACTTTGAAACATAAGCCTAAGTTGCACCCAAGCAATTGAGGTGGCATGTTACCTTAGTGCTTATAAATGTGGAGTTGATTCACAAGCCGGGCCGAGTGAATGGGCGCCGGATGCACTAGGTTGGAAGGTGAACATAAGTCAAATACCACGCAAGTCTTGAGAGTGATGTATGCGGGAGAAGGTGATTTGGCAAAACGGATAAGGAGGCGTATTTAGAAGACCCCGAGGCTCAAAAGTTCTTAAGTGAACTTAGGTGTGGCATGAAGCCCAAAGGTATCCGGCTTTATCAATCTATGATCAAGTTAAAGCAAAATAGGGTGTGTGTTCCAAAGGGCATGTGGAGGTTGAGTGTGCTCAAGGAGGAGCATGACAACCGCTTGGCCGGACATAGGGGGGAGAAGTCCACCATATGTTTGGTTTCAAAGAGGTTCTATTGGCCCGAAATGAAGGAACACATTGCCCATTATGTGAAGACTTGTATCACTTGAATATCAAGCCAACCGGGCGCCATATCAAAAGCACGTGGGTTTGTTACGGCCTTTGCCTATCCGGGATGGTCCATGGGAGTGTGTCTCCATGGATTTTATTACAAGCCTCCGGAGTCACGAGGAAGTGACGCCATCTTTGTGGTGGTGGATAGGTTTTGTAAGTTGGCAAGGATGGAGCCAACAAAAGAGATGGTGACCGCCTTTGACAAGGTGGTGCTCCTTTTTCAGTGTTTGGTGCCGGCACCATGGGTTGCCGAAGACCAAAGTGATCGAAGTGATTACTTGGGTTTGGCGGTTGGTAGCCATAATGCATTGAGGCATGGAGCTATGAGTCAATCGCCGCCCAAGGTGGCTTATGTGTGAAGTCACTTATGCCTAACAACCTAGCTTTTGAATGGATTGCAATCGGAGATGGAACAAAGCCAAGGTGCAAAAGACTTGGTAGCCATGAGATAGCAACTTATTGAAAAGGACCAAGAAAACCTAGACAAGGCCCAAAGAGCTATGTGAAACAAGTTAACAAAGGCGGCGCCATGAGGAGTATGAGGAGGGCTAAAAGGTGTAGAAGAATGTGAAAAATCTCACCTTACCGGATGGCTTGACTCCGATATCCATGGCAAAGTATGTGAGTCCATTTGTCATTGCAAAACGGTTGTTTGAGGATGTGTATAAGTTGGACTTACCACCGGAGACCATGATTCATCCCACCTTCCATGTCTTATTGCTCAAGCTATATCACAAAGATAAGGTGAGGCCGGAACGCATAAGCAAGTGTAACGGCCTCCACCGAACTACTTGGTGATCACTTGAGTTTGGAGTGAAAGGCATTATGAAGCTATTTGGATCACCAAGAAAAAGGGCAAATAATACATAGTGAAGAGGCGGGGTACCATGAGAAGGAAACAACATGGGTTGAGGCCAAAGTCCATGGCCAATGCAAAGGGGATGGTGGAAAGGTATGAAAGCCAACGGAGATCCAAGACACCGAGAAAGCATTGATGAGGACATCAACCTTTGAAGTGGGGGTGAATCACCACACTTGTGTACACTTGGCCTAAGTTTTGTCTAGCATTTGGTGCAAATGGTGCAAATGACACATGTTGTAATACTTGGTTGACAATTAAGTTGCTGGCAAGTTCCTTGATTGCATGTTGGAAGTGAGATGAGTCCTAATCTCATTTTGGATTGCTAGGTTGGTTAGAAGAAGAGGTTGAAGGATACGCGAAGCCAATACTTGGAATCTTTGCAAAAAAAGGGACCTTGGCTTGGGAGTTGTGAGTGGGTGAACCCCCACGACTCTCAAGCTTAGGACTTGCTCGGGCGGGAGCAAGGTAGTGGCACGGGCTCATAAAAGTGCCCTTTGCGGGTTGACCATCGTCAACGCATGGCTTGATCACCCATGTCTCGGTAGAGTGAAGCAAAAAGGCTAGGTCGGGCGGGACTTAGCATTACCCCTAGGCGAGCAAAGTTCACCACTTTGAGAGCCTAAGTGTTTGAAAAGAGGGCTTGGTGTTGCGACCAAGAAAGTGTTGGTTAGCCTTGAATTCAATCCTAAGTCATGTGAGTATGATAGGCTAGTTGAGCCTAACTTGGGGCCATTGGGGGCATTCAAGTGAGTCTCAAAGTGGATAGGTCTAGTTTATGTGGGTCCTTCCAGGAAAGTCCTTGGGTAGAAAGGACCTTAGACCTATCGGGTGCCACCTTTGAGACTTAGCCATTTTTCAAGTAATAGGATGCTTGGAGCATTGCGGGGCTAGCTACCCTGGAACGCAGCGGTCTGCAAGTGCCAAGGAGGCGGCTACCTCAAGAACTTTGCAGATGCTGAGCAAGCGAGATTGTCGATGAGGGCATCGACTTATTTGTTTGGTGGGGGTGAGTGTCACATCCCTTTCCAAAGGATGCCCGAACACCGTGGTGAGCCGAGAGGACCCGGGAGTGACGCCCGGGCTTGGCAAGAGACAAGGTGAAGTGACCAAGGGAGTCCGAGCAAACAGCACGCAATGGCGTCGTGCTCGGGACGAACTTGGTGGTGTGTCCTACATGGTTGGAAACCTTGTTTGAGCACGCATCCATGGGTCCAAAGAACGCGCAATTTGGAGTTGTGAGTCATGAGATATGACTCTCCAAAGTTGGAGCGCGTTCGGGACACTCCGGGACTCGGGAGTGTTGCCTTTCGGGACTCAAAATGTCGTCCCTCATGGATGGCGGCATGTTGCATGTCTTTGGAAAGCTCTGGACAAGAGCTTTCCAAAATGCTAAGGCTCGTGAGGAGCAAAGCAATGCTTTGGGAGATATGGCTCTCCAAAGCATCGGGACTTCGGGACTCCGGGACTGCTGCCTCCCGGGACTCCCGAATGTTCAGAGGAGCATAGCTCCCACATACAAGCTCCGATTGGGACAAGTAAGGAGTCGATTGACATCTACTCAAAGAGTAGATGTCGAAAATGGGATCGCACGTCCCATTTGGATAACTGAGCTACAAGTTAGCCCGAGAAGAAGATACGGCCCGTTTTTTGAGGCTAAGGCAAAAACGGGTGGTCTTCCAAAACAAAAGTGTGTCACGGAAGGCCCCTCAACACAAGAGGGGGGGGCCTACCGAAGACTCCAGAGAGTACTATGAGGAGGGGTGGTCTCCCTCCTCACTTGCACATGGTGCCTTGAGGAGCCGGGGTGGCTCGAAGGGGTGAGGCTTGGGATGGGGCCTCACTCCCGCACCTTGTGGAAAATGGAGAGTGCTTTGGAGCATCTCTAAACATGGGGTTGGGAAGTGTCCCTCTCCAAGTTAGTCCCCGTGATAAGTAGTGCGGTTCCAGGAGTGACCGGGAATGGCTCAAGAAGGTGAGGCATGGAAAGGAAGCCTCACTTCTACATCTTGGGCATTGTGGGATGCTCTTGAGCATCCCGCAACATTGGGTTGGAAAGAGTCCCGCTCCAAACTAGTCCCGGGAAAACTAGTGCGGATTCGGGAGGATTTCCGGCAAAGTCCCGAATGGGGTGAGAAACAAGAGTGGAAGGGGACTAGTGGGAAGTTGGAAAATGGATAAGGGCGGTTAGCTCCGGGGGTGATTAGTAGCACCCTTGGGAGCTTGGACATGTGTGGAAGGCCGCCCCGTGCCACCAAGTGGCATGCCCATGTGTTGGTGGGAGTTCCGGGTTGGCATACCCATGTGTTGGTGGGAGTTCCGGGTAATGAGTACCGGATAATGAGTTATGGAGTCAAGGTGGGTTGGACACCTTGACTTAGAATGGTGCTAACATTGTATGTGTGGGGCACATGCAAGTGTTAGCAAAGTCGTGGCCGGTTGCTACCAACTAAGTGAGCCGTGATTCCGCTACCAAGTAAGGCTCACTAAGAAAAAGAAGAGTTGGAGTAATTAGGGTCGCGACAGGGCACAAGATGAGAAAACCTCCTACCTATAATATGATCTTTGATCCGCCTCGTATGCATAATAGAGTCAAAACTAAGCTGTATGGTAGAAAGTGTCTGAGAGAAGATTATGCAATTCAGCACAAGTGTTATACAAACAATCAAAGAACAATCCACAAGTGGATTGAAGAAGGTCAATCTAGTGGAATTCTTCCACTAGGTGAATTTAGCCTAGAGGATCCTTCAGTTCGAAGTGCAGTGAAAAAAATTATTAGAGACAGAAAAGATGAATTGATGGATATCAATTTCGGTAGTGGGAAGAAATATGCTTGGAAAGAAAACGATGTCTTTAAGAAATTGAGAAAATATCTCAAGTACAAGAGATATAGAAAAAGGCAATTTGAAAAGGTTCAAGCCGTTAGTACTAGCGAAAATTTGGAAACAAACACGTTATCACCTGGTCCTCTTGAGCGAGTAGATATAGGTGAACAATTAGAAAATGTAGAAGAAGAAGATGATGACGTGACTTTCGTGATGCGTTGTTTTGAGTCAGAAAATGTTCATGAAATGTATTCGAATTTGTCCAAGTTTATAACGGTTGAGAACAACCTTGCTAAATCCGCTAAGAGAAGAATTCCATTTCCATTAAACATGAAGGGTTCTTCAGATGCTGAGAAACTTCATGTAGTTGCGGAATTTTTTTCGTCAACAAAAAATCGGGTTGAAGATCAACAACATGGAGTAAGCATATTTTTACTTTCATAGTTTGTATTTCTTGCATGTTTTGATGTTGATTTGTAAAAGAAGAGCATGTTCTTAGGTGGTACGTTTTACTTTTGCATTTGTGAAAAGCAACATTTTTTAGCTCCATTTTCTTTTATAGATGACTAAGCAGGTGAGAATAGAGCGTGCAAGGAATGCTTCAATTTGATAAGGATTCTATTTTGTTTTTCGAGTTTTGATTCTAACAGATTGGTTTCCATTTGCCTTTTCCAGTCTTCTTGGTACAAAGATTACTTATCCTTCAAGGTAACGGAACTTAAACCCAAAATGCAACGAGGTTTATGCTATATAAGAGTTGATGTTTCCTTTAAGTATGCTTGATTCCTTCGACTTATGAATGTAAGTAGCTTATTTCTGCCATTAAAACGTTAAAATAATCAGGTCAGATCCAGAGGCAGTGGAAATACTACCCGAAGATTTGCAGCGACTTGAGCCAATGGAGTTCCTAAATGATACTATCATAGATTTCTACATCAAGTAAGTGTTTTACTAACTACACTATCATGATCGATAATTGTTCGCATGTCTTGATTGAGGATAGTTTGCATGTCTTAGCTAGATTGTATTAGTATTATGGGACTTAGAACTTACACTCGCTTGTGCCTTTTTCACTTCATGGTTCTTTTAATTGAACATGGAAAGCTAAATGGTCTTTTGTTTTATGATAATCGCTATGGTCAAGTCTACTCATGAGTATGAGGGTCATGGTTGAGTTTGGAGTTATTACATTGTTTGTTTGGTACATTCGGAGACCGGACTTCCTTGACTCTAATGAAAAAGAACGCTTTCACTTCTTCAATAGTTTCTTTTACAAGAAGCTTAGTGAAGTAGTTAGTGCCGAGTAAGTGCGGAAACTTAGAAACAAGCACTTAATGTAGTTAGGGGGAATTTAAATTTGTATTTTGTAAGTCCTTTGTTTGTGGAATTGTGGCCCTCTTTAGTATTATTAAACAACTGAATATGCTTAGTTTATTAAAATAAGGTTTTATTACATGATTTGTTTGTGGTTCTAAGTTTTGATAAATTTGACTTGGTTATTTAGAAAAAGAAAGGCGGCGCAAGATTTTCCAAATTACGAAAGTGGACAAAAGGGACGAAAATATTTGAAAAAGAATACCTTTTCGTACCTATCCATGACAAGTAAGCAAATCAAAGTTTGTTTGAAATGTTGTTGTGAATTCCTTTTGTGAACGTCTTATGTATTTCCGCAAGCCGGTTGCGGTATGATGCACTCGGAGTCTTGCAATTATCGCTTTTCGGCGCCCGACAAGGGGGCAATAGTGAGCGATGCATTATCCATCTTGATTCTATGACCCACGGTCACGATAATATGAGTTTTCCGATTGCTCAAAAGGTTAGACTTTCGAACGTTGCATTCATTTGTAAGTAAATGTGCCAATCTTTGCTTCTCAAGATGTTTCCAAGATGTATTAAGTTCATGTGGCAATTTGCCACTAAGTTTAAATAAGAGAATCATTTTTGTATGAGTTTGTTACATCTACTTATCATTTATTCAATATAATAATCATTGTATATCTATTGGCGGTACCTAGTCGCCGAGTGGAAGCACAGTGTTCAAGAAGAGGTTCAAGAAGAGGCTGTTGTTTGCAACCCCTCAATGCCGATCTTGAAAGCTGTCAACATTCCTTGTAAAAAAGTCCCGGTAAATCTTGTATATTGATTTGGACCATTTTGGCTATATTCTTTCTATTGAGATAAATTCTGATGTAGATATTTGTTGTATAAGAAGCTCTCTCTAGACTTAGGTTAGCAATAGAGCATCTTGATTGGAACTTACTTTTTATTGAGCTTGATACCTTGTAAGTCTTTTAGTTTATATTTTACTTGTAACCTATTTGGGCGATAATTTGTTAACAACAACTACCATTGTCAAATCAGGTACCATTGCAAGAGAATGAATCAGATTGTGGACTCTTTTTGCTATACTACATTTCCAAGGTTGTGGAATGCGCACCTAGGAGCTTGAATTTAAGTAGTATGGACGGAAAATGGGATGATCTCGGCCTGGTAAGCAAGCTCTTCAATCTTGCATTCATGTTTTTTAAACTATTCGCTCTTTCTCTTACTTAAAAAGTTCTTTTTCTTTTTCTTTTCTGGTTTTAGTTTGGTGAAGATTGGTTTCTTCCGGCTGAAGCATCGAGTCTAAGGACAACAATTCAAGAGGTACTTTCTCGATTATTTGATCAAGAAATTCGAGAGCAGAACAAGTTATGATACTAGATGGTGGCGGCACTGCAGGAGTGTGTAAAGTTGTTATTCCTTTAGACGGACTAGAGCCTTGTAAGTAGTGCAAGTTGTTGACTTGTTGCTCCTCATATGGAGCATTTTATGGAGCCGTGGTGACGTGCACTTTGCACGTGCATGATTACTCTTATGATTTATCTTTTTAATCTTTGATGAACCTTTTTAAAAGATTGTTTATTTGAAGTGTAATATATTTGTCTGCATGAATGCTCCGAAATGCTTCAAAATTTTATATTTGTCCTTACGGTACATATGTTTGGGCAGATTGTTCTTCCTACATTTGGCGTCAAAAAAATGGGACCAATTTTATATATTGAGAGATTTTTATATTGAGACAGGAAGTTTTGGAATGATTAGTCGCTGGGGCTAAAGCTGACTGGTGTTTCTTTTGCCCCAATTTAGACCCCTACAGCTTAGGTAGGTCTAAAGAGCCCAGGGAATCTTCACGGATATGTATCCCCTTACATCATTCAGTCTCAGCCCTCAATATTTTTCTCTTTGACATGGTGAAGTTAAAGGGCTTCAGTCCTTGCGAGTATGACGAATTTGTAATATTTTATAATTAGAGTACAATTTCGTACATGAAGTTTCGATTTTTTTGTTGTCAGTATTAGTTATTTTAGTTACAAAATCCAGAACAACATTTTAAAAAGAGGAATGAATTGTTATTTGTACAAATCCATTTCATAAGATGAATGTGTTTTTTAATTGAAATTGAGCCATTCAAAAATCTACAATTATTATACATTAAAATTAGTACTTTGTGAAGAGTATAATTTCAAATCCTTTTTCACGCATTCGTGGAAGGATGCATATTCGTTCAGACTGAGAATCGATAATTTTTCAAATGCCTTTTTTATAGTAAAAAAGACGCCTTTACATTCCAATTTTAGCATACTTTCATGTTAAAAATCAAGCACTTCTGTAGGTCTCATAGGTACTATGTGGGTATAAAGTGTGTACACATATTCCTCTCTAACCTAAAAACAAGAATGTGAAGAGCCTCGATTTAAATTCACTTCAAAAATTGTTAAAATTGGCCCTCAAACCATTGCTTTCCATTGTCACAACCTGGAGAAAAAAACGTTTTTTCGAACTTTGAACATTATGATCTCACAAGCGACAAGGAATTCGAGCATATGATTTGGTATACACAATCTTCTACAAGTTGGGTACCGGATCCTACTATTACATACTTCAAAGTACGTTATAGAATCAAAAATCTCACTTTGCAGTGAAAGAGGGCAATTGTGAGGGTAAAGCATGCAAATAGTGCCTAGAAACTTTAGGTGTTAAACCCTTCACGCTTTTAGAGCCCACGTAACCACTAAGTGGTCACTGGTCACTAGTCACTAGATGATTAAAAAATGAAATGCTAGAGAACCTCCGAATCATTGCCATTCAAATGTTGAAGTTCTTATGTGAAACTTTTGATTTTGTAGATGTTGCAAAAAAAAATTTAAAAATTAAAATTAAAATAATAATAATAGAAATATGACTTTCTTAGCTATTCAAATACCTATGTACTAAACACCATAATATAGCAAATACTTACAAATATGACACATATACCATGTGGTACTTCTTGTGTTTTCAAGTTTGTTGTCTTGTATTCTTTTCTTCGATTGTGTTCTCTTGTTCATGTTCTAGTATTGTATATATTCGGTCCCGATAAAATAACCAACTCTATTCTTATTATATCATATAAAATAATTTACGGAAAGTAGGATTATTACTTGTTGACATTGACAATTATTTTCACATAGAGGTTCTATAAGGCAAAATATTTAATAAGATTTATATGATAAGATGTAAACTTTGCATGGTGACACAAAGGTACATTCCAAACGCATTACCAAAATAAAATCAAATAGTACCTCAAATAAATGGAGAAAGCAACCTGTTAGACTTATGCATTGTCAAAGTTCAATTGATAAAAACCACTTTTACATGGTGACTTTTCCATTTATATTTGCATTATTTCATTTCGGAGGATAGTTCAAGTTTTGATAATCAATTTTACCTTAGTTTTAAATTTTGCAAGTAGTAAGACCCAAAGCTAATGCAACATACTTTGCTTTACTTTATTATTATTAACCAATATTTGGTTTGTACGGTCAAGTTATCTTATACAGTTTGCTTAACCCTTAAACGTTAGACCCAGCCCGAGGGGTTGGGTTTTTTTTTGAGAGAATCTTGCTCATAACTTGTACACTCCATTATACCAAATGGAATTTTTAGAATTCCAAACTGAGCACCATAAAGAGATCTATACTTTCTTAGAATAGAGCTCAAGCAAATTAAAAATAGAATAATGCTAAAAATGGAGTTTAAAAGAGATTTTCGGTGTGGTATCAGGAAAGCATATGATGTTTAAGGGTAAATTATAATAATGTTCTTTGAAGTTACTTAAATTATATTGGTGATCTTGGTTTTATTTTCCATTTTGGAAGTATTCTCTCTCCTAAAAAGTTAAAAACATTATGAAAATATTTTTGATCTTGGTTTTATTTTCCATTTTGGAAGTATTCTCTCTCCTAAAAAGTTAAAAACGTTGTGAAAATATTTTTGGTGTTGTGACATTTGAATGATCTTTGGTTTCTTTTTAGATTCATTTTGCGTATAGTTTAAAAATAATATTCTTCCATACACATATATTTCGTAGGTTTACTTACTAAAAAAATAAATATTCCATGAAATATTTTGAATCCTTCTTTTGAAATCTAGAATCATGAAAACTTTTATTTTTACCTTTTCTACTTTTATTTTAGCTTTTACATTTTTGTCATTAGATTTGATATATATATATATATATATATATATACACCATAATATAAGACAAGTTATTACTTTTGAGGTTCTAAGATTATTTGGCCACGATTTTGTCGTTCACAATGGCGCGAATCCGTCCACGCCGTAATCGACAAGTTAAGTGTAGGTGCAGTGCATGTATCGTAAATAGTGGAGGGCTTGGGTTTAGATACGTGGATCAACGAACTCGACATAATCATCACGAGAATACAGATTTGAATTACTTGAAAAGAGAGATGCTGAAGCAAGATTGCCCTTACAAGACCAGAATGAATTTCCTGAACAAACTGAAGCACCTAGGCAAGATGAGGCTCTTGAATTAGAGCTTGATCGCGAGCCCGAACCTGTACAAGGTGGTGAGATGGAAGACCGGACGGAATATTTATTGAAAAAAATAAAGAATTTGGTAATTAGAATGCAAGCAGAGTGGGATATCAAAGGTGTTCCATTGGAATGTCAAGATTGGACCCTACATCAAATTTTTGGAGGATTATCAAACGCGGTTGATGATCATCCCGGAGTTTCAATTGAAGATAGGCTTGCCCCATTAATCAGGGCGATGCCCTTGGATTGGGATGGTAGCTTGGAAGGGCCTGCTTCTATCCCTTCTTCATTTAAAACGTTGCTTCGATTATATAAAAGGTGAGTGATCTAGCACGTTCTATGTCGAAGCATCACTTGAACTTTCATTAAATTTGTTTTCAAAAGTATATAAATTACTAGTAATCTACAATAAAAATTTCAAATGTCCAATAAATTTAATCTAAAGATTCTAATTTCAAAAATATTTTTGACCCTAATAGTTATATTTATTGTGCACGTTTTCACATAGATGGGGTCTCGTATAAACCGAAGAGATGGAGGATGTGCTTGGGTACAAAATCATTCTCTCATGAACCTTTCATTCTACCACCAGCTGAGGAAGATGGGTATGATGGGAACAAGTTTGTAGCATGTTCTTGCGACCCTCCTAATGATAAGCGCTCATGTGTTCAGTGTGCAAAAACATGTCCACATTGTAACAACTCTAGATTTAAAATGATATCTTTTGATTATATCAACATCGCTGACCAACTTTCGAGTGCAATGGCTTCTAGAACATTGTGCCACGAAATGCTGACTATGTGGAGGGCAAATACGGAGTGGTTAAATGTGCATGGAGCTCCTCCGTCTATTATAAATTTTTGGCATGGAGCAAAAATCAGGGAATACCAAGACTTTTGGAACCCGGAGGTTCGGTGGGAAGTCCCTGTTATATGCCCAAACAAAATGTGTAATAGACCATATTGTGCTTTTTCGGTGAAATGCAAAACACTCCGCAATTTAGATCATTGGGATGCTCAATCGGGATGTTACAAATTCATGTGTAAAGAATGCGGGAGGCTTGGTGGTACCAAAAAAAGTTATGGGGGACCCTCGAAACTTTGCTCTTGCTGGTCATTGGGACGGATTTCAGGTATCTGGGAAAAAACAACGCGGATGTTGGGTTATGGAGATAGATGTACTCAACGCAGGGACATCTTCGAGCTTATCACTATTACCCGTGTTGTTTATTCCTTTAAGCGGTAACGAACCTTATCTTGTAGAACGAATGAAACAAAACATTATAGCTTTCACAAAGCCTTTTGTTGAAGAGCTGGAAACTTTATTCATAGACGGAATGCATTGCACATACAACTACCCAGTATGTAGGATCAGTAACCTCTTGCCTCGTTCCGAAACACCAAATATAAGGGCAATGTTAATGTTGATGACAGGAGATCATCCAGCTCAATGCAAGATCTCAAATCTCAAATCATCAGGAAAATCGGCTTGTCGGAGATGTAAAATGCATTCAACATTGGTTGATGGCCGATACGTTTATGGTGAGAATGAAGAGCAGTTTACACACCCTCCAGAGAGGCGCACAGCTAAGGAACTAAGTCATAGTGTGAATATTTTAACCAGGCTAAAAAATGATAAGGTGGCTAGAGATGAATACAGCATGGATTCTGGAGTTTCTGGAGATTCACAACTATGGCGACTATATTACTTACACAAATTTGATATTTCTCGGGACTTGGTGTATGACGTTATGCATGTAGCTAATCTTAATATGTTTAAGAACTACATGATAAAGTTTTTCGAAGACATTCGTGAACATCCAAAAGCAAATATCTTGTTAGAAGTTGTAGATACTACTTGCACCTCCGTTCAAGCGCGCACTTGTGAATTAAAGCAAGGTCAATGGCCTCGAGATCCCATTAATGACCACAAAAGCTACACTGCAGAAGAATGCCAACTTTTTGTAATGTGGATGTTGCCTATCATCCTACACAAGTTGGCGCCTAGTAGATACCAATTTTCGGACCAACGGTCTATGATTGGTCGTTTGCTTGTCGATATTGCACATTTCTTGTTCAATTGGACTAGAAACAAAAATTTGAGTGTAATGAGACTTAGATGTTGTTCGCCAGCTGTTCCGGAAGTGGCGTGTTCTTTCAGAAGAACTAGATGGGCCAAATGGAAGACCACTAGAGCATGTCGCAGGTGCCGCCCATATTTTGGAAGATGTAGTACGATTCGGCCATTCCGACGTTTATTGGTGTTTTCCTTATGAGAGGGAAGTAAAAAGATATAACAATATAAAAACAAATCAGAAGAATGTAGAAGCAACATTTGCTAAATATACTACACGTAGGTTATTTCATAAAGTTCAACTCTGCATTGCAAGTGAGGCTGACGGTTTGGATATGAGGGAAAAAGCTCTAGTCGAAGTTCATGAAGCACTTATGTACCCACAAGGTATTACGCATACTCATAACCAACAATGTCCAAAGTGGCATCTAAATTGTTGTTTGAAAACATCATCTAAGAAAAAGGCATCATATTTGTTAAAGTTGTTGGAGCAAGCATCGGATTCCTATTGCAGTACGAATGCAAAATCCAAGGGCATTGTCATTAGTCCTATCAATAACACATATGAACAGGCTTCAGATATAGTTTGGTCTTATTTAAAACATCGTTTTGAGGGAATAGACACCATGCACGCACCATATATACTTATTCACAAAGTTTGTGTAGTAGGAAGATATCACTATGCAATTGGAGATGACGTGGTGGTGGAAAACGACGAAATTGGGGGAACCCCGTATAAAGCCAAACTTAAAGAAATTTTTAGCTATGACCATAACATGCATTTGGAAACTTTTTTCACGGCGGATTATTACCAACATATCCAATTTCACCAAAACAGACGTGGTGGACCCTATTACATATATGAATGTGATAAAAAAATTTCTTTGTCCCATTTGATGACACATGCATTCGCCCAATAAGATGCCTTAAACACAAATTTTTGTGCATCAAAATCCAACACAAGGAAATGGTAGATCTCTTGCATATGAGACGGAAGACAATACAATGCGTAATCAATTAATCATATAGTTTAGACTTCAATTTTAACATTGATTTTATAGAATGTATGCATAAAATATTCATAACTATATTTTCCATATAAGGCACTTTTTGGGGAGAACATTATAAGGAATGGCTAAAAGCCACCATTTCATAATCTTAACCAAAAGATCTTGTATCTAAGCCTTTTTTAAGTCAATGTTCCAGAATGACCAATAAATGTTTACCGTTTGCAAGATCATAACATTCAAAGTTTTTGCCAAAAAAATTGGGTAGTGTAAAAGTGTATTATTAGAATAAGGAAGGCCGTACGCCTCCTTTTCACTTCTCTCCATCTTATTTTTTCATTCTAAGTCTAGTACTTGAATTGAGCTTTATGTGCAAGGTGGTGTTTTCTTCTTACTCCATGGGATCATTCTTCATTGTTTTCTCCATCACTTCCTTGTTTATTGTCTAAGTAAAGGAAGATTTAATGTATTTAGGGCCAATATATTTTCCTTCATCATTCTCGGTGTTAACTTTTTGTGATTTTTGTCTTGCTTAGTTAGATGTGTTGTATTCTTATTAGGATGTGTGCGTTTATTATGTTGTTGTGAGGTGTAGTAATTGTTTGTGTGACGTGGGTGTGCTCTTATGTATGAATTATACTATATTTATGTGTTTAATTTGTTTATTGTAATTCTACCATGTAAATTGTCTTGCTTAGTTTTGTTATTTTCCGAGTGGCGGCGGGAGGCCAATCCCATTTTAGTCTATAAGAGGTAGATCGAATAGACATTATATCCTTGTTAAAGTCTTATTTTTTGTGGAAATCAAGACGTGTATTCTTAGCTCGTTATAATGAGAAGCATATTTTTGGTTTTTATGATTTATAGGATCGCAAAGAGCATGTTTAATACTCTCATAGGTGGTTATTAGTTGTTGGAAGAACCTTAAAGATCATTGAGAATTTTAGTATCAAAGGTTAACACCTTTGACATTGCCAAACTTACTCCATAATAATGGGAGAAATGTTTCTCTTTGGTAAATTTGGCTAAGTTAGTCTGTGGTGCAAGTGTTAGAGGCTACAACAGTGAGATTTTAGCGTCACAAGGGTTTCGGGAGCACAAGGGACAGAAGCCTCATGTGCGAGGCGCGGGCTGTTTGATTGATCCACGAGCATGTCCAGAACGCGACGTATCACCTCCAGCCTCTTTACCATGTGACGAGCCCCTCTCTTGGTACGCGTACTGCCAATATCGTCGTCTGCCTGAACAAGCAAGAGCTTGAACTCTTCTTCGTTGATAATTGTCACACCGCCTGCTCAAATGAGGGAATGGGGCTCTGATGTTGCACTGGGGCTGTTGTGAGCAGATGCAGAAGAAGCTCCTCAGCTTCCTTGGCTGACGTCGTCTTCGATGACGCAGCTGCAAGCATACACTCTGTAACCAGAGCACGAACATCCTCCGTCAGGATCAGGGTCCTCACCAGCCGCTTCAGTTGATCCGCGGAATGGCCGGATAATCCATCCGACAACAAGGACTTCCAAACCGTATAGGACTAGCGGTGAAGTTCGAACGCCAGGTAAAAGCATATGGAAGTTATCATATCGTCACACCCGAGCTGCGTTGCTGATGGAAGGAGCTTTGCACTCTGTTCCAAGCTCTCATGACGTATCAGAAGTGGGCTGTACATCCTGGTAATAACGAGAGCGATGGGGGGCTCTAACAAGCAGCAGACGGAGAGGGCCGCGCCGGTGAAGCGCAAGTCGAAGCACTCGTTGGACGAGGGCCGCCGCGATGGCAAGAATGGTACCGGACGTCCGCCACCGTGCGGCGGCTCAAGATGTATAAGTCGCGCCCCGTGCGCAAATGCGAGGGCCACGTTTTGTCTAACGAGTATCAGTCCCACGCTCTGCCGTCCACTCGCATACTACCCGACCGTCGCTGGTTCGGCAACACTCGCGTGGTCGGGCAGAAGGAATTGTAGACTTTCCGGGAGGAGATGCCAGAGCGAGTCACAGATGCGTACACTGTCATCTTGAAAGACAAGAAGCTGCCGCTTGCTTCGCTTAACGAACGACAATTCAAAGGTAAGGTTCGGTTACGTTAGGGTTTTGGTCACCGGATTGTGTCCCGAGCTTCCTCTTGCAAATTTTGTGTCCTTTCTTCTTTCAAATTATTCTTCTTGATCAGCAGTTGTGAACAGTCGAGATGAGCAGTCAAGCCTCAAGGTATGGTGGGCAGCGAGCGTTTTCATCCCAGCGTATGATACATGCGAGCAACTTTGTGGTGAAAACAGCGGAGACACGCCCTAAATCGGCCGTCTTCTATTTAGAGGGACCTCCGAGTGGTGTTGATTTGTTCGTGTCCACGATCTTGATCAAGCCTGCCAACTCTTTCGAGTCTCAAGGGTCTCCGCTTAAGAAACAGGCAAGAACACTGCACATATTTATTCTACTCCAAGCATTGGCTTTTCTTCCAATCAGTCGATCACTGTTACTAGGCTTTTCTGTGACAATCGGAATTAGTTGGAAGAGTTTAACAAGAATCTTCAGTAGGATGTCTCCTTATCATATAGAGGCCTCTGCATGGAGAGCATCCTCTATTTGGTACAATCCTGTGATTGACATAATCTAACATTACTTAATTCGTTACCGTCAGGATCTTGAGCTGATTTAGATAGACCCTTTTCGTTGCTGCTTCTTAGTCCATTGTTAACAGGCTATACTGATGGTTCTTTATTTTGCATTGGCTCTGAAGGTAGAAGAAAAAGCGCCAAGAATCCGTTTACCTGAAAGCATTGTACAGAATGCAAGTTTTGCAAATGGGCTTGAAGGTTGGAATTTCAAGGGCTGCAAAGGCTTCGTTCGCAACTGCTTGGAGAACCCCAAGATTCTTCCATTGGAGGGGAAGTCCTTCGCTATTGCAGCTCAACGTACAGACACTTGGTGTGGTATTGAGCAGACCATCACGGATCGGATCTAGAGCTGGAAACTATGTATGATGTTACGGCTGTTGTTCGCATTATCGGCCCTTGTTCTAAGGCTACAGTGTTGGCCTCTATGTACATACAAGAAGCTGACAGAAGCGAGCGCTACGTCACCATGGGAAGGTCAGTGATTCTAGTGACTTACTGTTTGATTTTGAAGTTCCACTTACTAAAGAAAGCCAAGTAAGGCTTACGAAACTCTTTCGAGATACTTAGAGCTGAGGAAACCAGTACTAATTGATAGGTGTATTTCTTAGATTCATGAATGTCATGTTAGCAGATGAAGGACGATCTTAGGCACCATTTCCATATGCGAAAATTGTAAAGTTTTTAGCACATGGTGAACTCTTACTAATGATACCAGAATCTGATCGGGAGGTGATAAAACTTTCATCTCTAAACAAATCTGTTTTGAGCACCGCAACATGCCAGTCATGTTTTACAAGGTTTCCGCTTTGGGTACTAGTCTGCTCTATCAAACCTATTGATACAAGATTCTTCTTCTTTTCTCTTATTAATGAGCATGTCATTGGGTGCAGCTTAGAGGCAAACTCTACAGAGTGGAAACAGTTGCAGGGCAGGTTGATATTGCTGAAAGCACCATCTCAAGTGTCTGTTTATTTAGAGGGTCCACCATCAGGAACCGATATTCTTATGGACAGCTTCTACGTCCGACGTGCTTGAACCCAGAGCCAGAAAAGCCACCAGTTATCACAGTAAGTGGTTTTAAACGCTTCCAAATTCGCTATATATTAATCAAGCAAATACTTTGAGAATACTAAGAGCGTGGGTTTTGTGGCAGGATCCAAAATACGGCGTGAACATAATAGAAGTACACGATTTCCACTCTTGAAGGCCCAAGCTGATCAGGTATGTCAACGAACAGAAGATCTTACATTGAATGTTATATGACGTGTTAATCGTTCACTGTCATGACCACTGATCCTGCTCTGATCGTGGACTTTTTCAGATTCGGCAGCGAGATGTGATTATTAACCTGAAGAATCGATCCAGACAACCTGTTCCGGCTGGTATTTCTGTGAGGTTTGAGCAGACAAGTAGGAGCTTCCCTCTCGGTGCTTGCATCAGCCGCTGGAACCTGGACAATAGCAGCTACAAGGAGTTTTTCCTGCAGAACTTCAACTGGGCAGTTTTCGAGAACGAGCTCAAATGGAATTGGACTGAGCCCCAACGCGGCAAGGTCAGTGCATGATGATTCTCACTAATATCTCATAGAGGCATAAGTCACAGACTAGATTAATTTTGAAATACTACTACGACTGAGGCTGACACCAGCAAGCAGAAAAAGTATTGCTTTGTTTGAGGCCAACGGGGACTTGTGGGCAGTTCAATTACAAGGACGCAGATGAGATGGTGGACTTCTGCATGCAACATGGGATACAAATGCGAGGCCATTGCATATGCTGGGAAGCAGAGTGCAACTGTCAAGACTGGCTCAAGACTCTCACTTCTACGGAGCTTGCAGATGCGTTGCAAAAGCGAGCAGTGGACTTGCTCACTCGCTACAAGGGCAAATTCCAACACTACGACGTCAACAATGAGATGCTTCATGGATGCTTCTACCGAGAGCGGCTGAGCCCCACCATTCTCCCTTACATGTTTAAATTGGCTCATCAGTTCATGAGGCCACTTTCAAACCTAAGAAGACACAGCGGCGACCTAGAATCGCTCCTTTTTGTTCCGCGCTTCCCAGTTCCGCTCGCAATTGCACCACCCACCGAGCGGATGGAGCCATTCCTCATTGGCGAGTGAGGTTGTGGCATCGAGGGGGCCAGGCCAGGCCAGGGCTGGGCTAGGGTTTGGAACACGGACGCTTCCACATGGCTATGTCATCGGCGCCTGCCGTTCAACGGCTTTACGACGTTTGTAAGAAAATTTTTACGTCGACCAGTGTGCCGTCTTAAGCGCAGGTTTCCAACGTCTGTCTTTTTACGCTCCCTCTTTTTTGTATTTCACTCAGCAATCTTTCGGAACTTTATTCGGCCCAGCTGTTTGGTACCCTTCACCTTAGGTTGTCTTTTTTGATGAACGTATCATTGGTAAGTTATCCTTGGCGATGCATAGAATAGCACCATGGTGTGGACTTTTGGAACTTACTACAAGGAGAGAAGTTCAGGAAAGTTGAGTGTCGTGGGCCTAACAAGCATTGCATCGTTCTGCAGAGTACCGTACTGTTTCAGGTGTGGCAGGTCCTCTGGTGATTTTTGAGAAAGTGAAGGTGCGTAATTGCGCAGCCCTAGGCTCTTTCGTAGATAAGCATAACATGGTTGAGAGTGACGGATGTTATTGGATGTGACAGGGTCCCAAGTACGAAGAGATCGTGAATCTCCGATTGGGGGATGGCACACGCCGAAGAGGCCAGGTACTGGAAGTCGACGGTGACCGCGCTGTTGTGCAGGTCTGTGGCAGTCTTTTGTTTCATGCTATGAAGGAGGGCGTGCAAGTCTTCATATCCTGTGTTCTGATGGTCATCGTAAGCACCTGACAAGAGTGTGCGCATGGGGTACAGGTTTTCGAAGGAACGTCGGGGATCGACAATAAGCACACCACCATTGAGTTCACCGGGGAGGTAATTTAAAGCATCCTGCATCTTTGGCAATGCTATCAACGATTCCGTCCTTGACATTGCGACTTCCGCTTGTGCTGCATATGAGATAATTCGCTGCTTGCGTGCTTATGTTTCCCAAATGCTTTCTAAAAGATTCGGTTTCCAAAGGGTGTTGGGCCTTGCTTCTCACCTTTCCCTGTGCTGAATTAGGTGCTGAAAACGCCGGTTTCGTTGGATATGCTTGGACGTATCTTCAATGGATCTGGGAAACCAATTGACAACGGGCCTCCGATCTTGGCAGAAGCTTATCTGGACATTTCAGGTGCTTGCACTGGGCCCAGTTTGTGTCGCTGTTTGGCATCGTTTTCAGTTGTAAGGGTATCTTCGTGACATGGAACTGTTGGAGCTTACTCGCTCTGGAATGACGCCAGGTGCTTCGATCAACCCCAGTGAGCGAACGTACCCGGAGGAGATGATCCAGACAGGAATATCCACAATCGACGTGATGAAATTTACAAGCAGAACAAGTTATGATATTAGATGGTGGCGGCACTGTAGGAGTTTGAGGAGTTCTCATTCCTTTAGGCAGACTAGATTCTTGTGAGTAGTGTATGTTGTTGACGTGATGCCCCTCATATGGCGCATTTTATGGAGCCATGGTGACGTGCACGTGCGTGATTACTCTTATGATTTACTTTTTTAAATCTTGGATGGACCTTTTTAAAAGATTGTTTATTTGAAGTCTAATGTACTTGTGTGCATGAATACTCCTAAATGCTTCAAAATTTTATATTTGTCGGTATGGCCTTATGGGGCATCCGTTTGGGCACGCTGTACTTCCAAATGCATTAGCCGGGGCTAACAAAAGATGTTTCAGAAGGGGCTAATGTAGCAACTATTAGCCCCAGCTAAATTACAAAACTTTAGCCCCAGCAAATGAATGTATTGTTAACCGGGGCTAAAGTAGAAATCATTAGCCCCGGCAATGGGACCAATTTGGGGGCTAAAGGCCAATGTACAAAGAAAATCTCAGATTTTTCGATGCATGTGTAAAGGGGGGCTAAACAGGGGGCTAACGTACATTGCATTAGCCCCGGCTAATGCAGTGAAAACTTCCTGTGACAGCACGTCTAGACTCCAGTCTAAATCTCCCTCCTCTTCCATCACTGTAGCCTCCTTTCCGGCATCCTCCCCTTCGAGATCGCCGCCTAGAGCATTGCTCATGAGCTCCTGATCAGCATGATCATGCACTTGAATTGGAGCCTCAGTCGATATACCTGGAGCCTGCAGGAAGTCATTGATCTGATAGTCCCACTGGTACAGTCCGGTGCCCAAAATGCCATATTCCGGAGCCGACATGCTGCTTTTGCCCAAAATGCCATATTCCGGAGCCGACATGCTGCTTTTTGACTGCCTTTCAATTGGCAGCTGTTTGCGATGTCGATCACCGACACAGCAAAGAGACTTTCGAGTGCACGTAGGACAATGCAACTGAAAGACTCAAGGCAGAGGAGGAGTATTGAAAAGCAAGATTCTTGACAACAGCTCTGCAAATGCCAACTTGACTTCAGAGGAATGAAAAACTTACCTATTTATTCTAGATGTGAAGGAGCCTCTGCAGTAGGTTTCCACGAAGACAGTCTCGGTATGAGGTTTCACTACGACAGTCGGTATGAGGACTAAAAGTGGAAGAACACCATATTCATTATAATAAAAAAATTGCATGATTTTGAGAAAATATATTTTAGCTCGAGTCAAGCTAAATTGTACCCACATATTGGATACTTCACTAAAATTGGACAAAAGTACCAATCTTCAACATTTTCAAATGGTCATAACTTACTCAAAATTTGTCCAAATTGGGTATATGAGGTGTTTTTTGACATCTATTGCGCGTACAATTCTGCTCACTCAAGCTAAACTATCACAAAGTTGGGAGGTTGAAAATCTCCCAAAATACTGAATATGGTGCTAAATGAGAGTAGTCTCCAATCTTAGATTGTTGTTCATACAAGCCTTAATAGTTGGAATCTATTAATTGATGTCAAAATATATTTGCGTACATTAAGGATAAGGCTTTGAGTACATGAGAGCCTAGACTGCTCTCGTAATATGAGATTATTATTCATATGAATGAGTACATGAGAGCCTAGACTGCTCTCGTAATATGAGATTATTATTCATGTAAATGATCCAAGTGGGAAGCTAAAGAATGGCTAAAGAATGTCAAACTTCATGGGCATGCAATTAAACCTAAGTGTTAAGATCAAGGAATTATGAGAAACTTTAAGCCTGATCATTTACTGGACTTTGGAGTACAAGGTACCTAGACTTAACTATAATCATGGAATTAAGAAATAACATTTATGAATAAAGTTGTGAATGAAGATTTTGATTGCATTTCTTAAAATATTGAGAATTGTAATCACAGAATTCAAGAACGTGTTCGATTTACATGTGGTGTGATAGATTAGTTAGTGATAGATTTCACATTTAATTGATTATAAGTAGACTAAGGAAAGCTTAAAACGTTAGTGATAGATTTCACATTTAATTGATTATAAGCAGACTAAGGAAAGCTTAAAAAGAGCACTACAACGAAAATGCATTTTTGTGATTAGATAATGTAATCATATTATCCTAAGTGATAAATCTGAATGGCTAAAAATTTGATTAGTGGTAATCAGTTGAAGTAAATTTTGAGTCTATTTGTAGTCATGTTTGTAGTTATTTGGCAAATGTCCCGTGGGCATATCATCAAGGGTAGGTCGAACGAACATTTTATTCACGCCAGGCCTATAAGGATTTGATGTTCTTATTTATTTATTTGGCAAATTTGTTATATTGAGACTTTTGACCAAATAGAGATATTCTTCATACAAGAATTTTTGAACAAAAGCTATTAAAACGAGAATGCTAAAAGTCTCAATTTGACAAATTTCTCCATTCATATGACTAAAAACATTCATCTCATTTACTTCAAATGATTCGCAAAAGTCGAACTCTTAATTTTTTGGATTTGGTTACTTTAATTAGACCGTATGACTAAATTTTCTAATCAAAAAAACGTGTTTTTGGTATAATAAAGGTCAGTTATCCTTTAATTTAGAAGTTTTCAATCTTGTGAAATATGCCTCGTATAGTAAGATTAAATTCTATCATAATTTGGGGAATTGAGAAGTTATACACTCTAGTAGAATCCCCAATGCTTTTCTTTAGAATTGTGTGTTTTGTTGAATAGATCCCACAAACTTTGGTGATGCTAATTTCTGACTTTCTATTCTATAAACAAACTTTGGTGATGCTATTTACTGACTTTCTATTCTATAAACCGATAATAAAAATGTAACAAGAAATGCCTTAGGGCCGCTTTACACAAGGGGCCAAGCAATTGATGTGGCCAATTCATGGCCAAATCCTCTCTTATGATTGGTCTAATTCGTGAAATCGGCCCGAAGGGCTTTATATGAGAAGTCAAATCCAATTTTTTGAAATTGTATTACAATGGTTGGGGGACAAGTTATGACGCGGCCCGCACTTCAAAAGTTGGGAGGTGTTTAATTTCTGCTACTCGTACCTTTTCACAGAAAATTACTACACTCTTTATTCACACAATGTAATTAAGATGCAACTCATCACACTTTGCTAGATAACAGTCCGTGTATCTTCGGAGACAGAGAGCTCTTACTCTTCTCCTACGTTGATACGTATCTACACAAAAGGATTCCTATCTTTTGAGAGAAGAAGCTATATGAGGTCGGAGACGACTCAAAGTAAAACCCTAGAGGACCGACAGCTGTCATTCGTTAACAGACACATTCATCCACTGGATGAAACAGATGAACGTATTCATTCAATACTCCCACTCGTTCATCGTTTCACAAGCATGTATCTAAAATTAAAAAAAGATGTTCTAATGAACGTACTAATATCAAACTAAAAGGAAAGAAGAAGTAATCTCCTACTCGTTCATGAATGAACAGCTGTCATGCCGAGAAGAGATCGAAGTTTGTAAAATTGCTCCTTCCGTAATGCTTTTGTAAGCAAATCAGCAACCTGCTCTTTGGTGTTGACATAGAAAATATCAACATGTCCAACTTGGTATTTCTCCCTGGAAATGTAAAATTTCCTATCAATATGTTTGGTTTGTTTATGAAATTCCGAGTTCTTCATGAGGCGGATAGCCGATTGATTGTCACAATAGATCGGTGTCGGAAGATTTTGTGGATTGCCAATGCTCAAAAGCAAACGGCGTAACCAAATTCCTTCTTTACAGGCTTCTACCAGAGCGACAAACTCTGCTTCAGTGGTGGAATCAGCTGTAACGCCTTGACGACCAGATGTCCAAGAAATTGGACCATGAGAAAGCTTGTATACATATCCCGTGCGAGATTTTCGATCATCGAGATATCCATTGTAGTCCGCATCCACAAAACCGTGAAGGGTAAGATCTTCGTGGTTACCATAATACTGAAGCCTCAAGTTTGAAGTTCCTCGAAGATAGCGCAAGATCCGTTTCACCGCAGTCCAATGGGACTGTTTGGGATGATTGCAGAATTGAGAAACTTTGCTAACAGCAAAAGTAATGTCAATCCGAGTCAATACCATAGCATACATCAAGCAGCCCACTGCTTCTTAATATGAGCCAGTAAAGTCTTCATCATCAGGGCCAGCCGAAGAAGATAAAACGTTATGAACGTCTGCCGGTGTTGAAATTGGAGCACAATCCTCCATTCCAAAACGTTTCAATATATCCCAGATATATTGAGTTTGATGTAGAATGATAGTATTGGTGATCGGGTCGATGTCAACCTGAAATCCGACATAATAATCCATCGGGCCTTTAACAACCTTGAAGATGGTCTCAAGTTGTTGAACACTATAAGAAAACCCTGTTTTTTGTGATGTCTTGTGTAATGTCTAATGTATTTTGTGATGTCTTACTGTCTTAAAAGATGTCTTCGAAGACGGGAGGATGTCTGTACGTCTAACGGGCACATTTTGGATTGGAGGGGCATGAAGACATCACCAAACAAAAAGATGTTGATGAAGGCATGGATGTCTTTGAAAACATCCCGATAGACATCAAACTGCCACGTTGGCAAGGGATTTTGAACCAGCAAGGTAAAAACGACCAAAATTTACCGTTCGACAGGGTAAAAAGCATATCTTATGTTAAAAGAGTACCTGAATGGGCAGCGGTTTTCAAAAGTAACAAAAAAAAAAAAAAAAAAAAAAAAAACATCACACTTTTGTAATTTTTTTTTTAATTTTTAAATGTGTTAAATCATTATGTGACATGGCAATATTGAAAATACTAATTTCAGGCTATTCTCACTATTTTTTCATTGGTCTATTTTTTAATAATATTAAAATAAAAATCATATTCCAATAAAAATTATTTTTTTATAAATTTTTATTATATTAAAATAAACTGAAATATTATAATTCTGTAATTTTTTAATGATTTAAAAATATTTAAATATTAAAAAAATATTATATAAACAATATTATATCTGTAAAATAACAATGGTGCGGAAAAATAGAATTTCGAAATAAAAGTAATTTCGTGGATATTTAATCCTCAAAAAAAGTGTGGACATAGATTAAAAAAAGTTATTTACAACGCTTTATCTACATGGCAACAAAATCTCCACGTCGGACCAGTTGACAAGTCATGCAACATCTAGTCGGATGTCTAACACGATGTCCAACTTACCATAACTACGGTCAGGCATGAATGTCCGCGTAGACATCTATTGGGATGTCTATGAAGATGTTTTGCACGACATCCTCCTAAACGTCATTTACCAAAAAGCGGCAGTAATTAAGGGTCTCTTAAGAATAATGTCAACTTCTTCTCTTACTGCTTGTCCTCCATTGGCGCGCGTCTCTGATTAGGCTTTGTCTCTGATAACCCTTAATCCTCGAATACTTAAAGAAAATATAAAAAGAAAATAAAAACAATAAAAAATATTTTTTGGCTTACTTCAAGAAGGAATTAAATATTACTTATTACTTATAGATTAGATTATTATAGTCTAATGGCAAGACTATACATTACTCTATCATCAACAACCAATATTATACAAATTAAAGAAAATTTACAAGAAATATGAATTTATGAAAGTAGCTATGTAATACAGTTTAGGAGACAATTCTATAATAGAATTAGTATTGAGAAAGTTAGTTGGAAAGTTAGTTAGGGTAGAAAGAAAAGGTAGTTAAGAGTTTAAAAGAGAGCCTATCATCATGGAAGACTATAAATAGTCTCATGATTGTAATTCCACACTTTTTTTCATCAATAAAGATTATTTGATTTGCTGTGGAAGAAACTCTAAGACTTACAATACGTGCTTTGTTGTGGAAAGAACTTTAAAGCATCTGATATTTGATTTGTTGTGAGGGAAAACAAAAAACCTTTTATAGTTAATATGTTGTGATTGAAACCCTGAAGATGTCATCAGATGTTTATGATAATGTTTGCAGGGATGTCTAAGATGACGTTCATGAAAATGTCTAACATGATGTCTTTGAAAATGTCGAATATGACATCTACGACAACATCCAGAACCATCTACAGGGATGATTTTCATTGACTTGAATGGATGAACAGAGGCGGCTAGGGTTTGCTGCCGCCGCCATAGTTAGGTCATGAGACCTTTAAGTAGAATTAGAGGCTGCACGAAGCTCATTTTTGCCTTCATTTTTTCAAAGAGTTAGTGTTTGGAGTGTAGAGGCTAAGATTTGCTTCTTTATGTGGCTAGGGTTTGTTGCCGCCGCCATAGTTAGGTCATGAGATCTTCAAATGGAATTACAAAGCTCATTTTTGCCTTAGTTTTTCCAAAGAGTTTGTGTTTAAAGTATAGAGGATTTCGAAATTGTTTCCATTCAGTTTCAAAATGATTGTTAACTACAATAAGAGAATAGTAGTTGTAGAAATCTAGTAGCTCTCAAGAGTAGGTTTCCTTCTTCATGTGGCTAAGATTTGCTACTTAAGAGGTACTAGATTTCAAAAGCATCTTGTACAAGAAACCCTAAGACTTGAAGTATTTGATTTGTTGTGAAGGAAACCCTAGTACTTGTAGTATTTGATTTGTTGTAGAAGATGTCTATGATGATGTCTGCAAGATGTCTTAGAGCATGTCTATGAAGATGTCTAAATCTGTTGATGGAATTCTGTTTTGGAAGGTGGGACATAAGGGGTCGGGGCAGCGAACACGATCTGAGGCCGCGAAGCGACATGCGTGCTTGTAGGGGAGTGGAACAGATGTATGCATAGATGTCTGTAACGTTGTTTTTAATGATGTTTAGAAGGATGTTTGAAGAAATGTCTAAGCAGATGTTTGCAAGAATGTCTAACTGTGTCGATATCTTGAGGTTAGGAAGTAAACCATCTCAACCTAGGTAGTGCAATTAAATGGAATTAAATGAGAATTTTTTTACCTTTACAAACCCTTCTTTAAATTCAGTTGATATTGGCCTATTGAATATGTGTAGCGGCGGGACATGCACATGACCATACAAGTATCGACAACAAGCGATGGTAGTGGAGGGACTTACAGAGTTCAGATTGTGGGTGCGTAGTATGTCGTAGTTGTTGACAGGCGTATTAGTAAATACTCTAGTTTTGTGTTATCTGAGGTTTTAATGACCTAAGCAATATATGTTTGACTCATACTTTTTGATGTGACAGTGTTTACAGTTGATGTTGTGTGAGACGTCTGTGGATTACAGATCTGATGACTATATAAACATCTAAAAATGTCATCCTAAATGTCCTTTCATGTGCCCAAAAAACATTAATAGTAACATTGTTGGAAACATTATGTTTAACACAAAACGTTCACATCGATGTCCAATGGGATGTTGCTACAAACATCCAAGCAAACATCACAAATTTAATAAGGACATCAACCTAAACATCATTCTACGCACTAGAAACATCTTATAAGACATAAAAATTGTCTTCTAATATATCTTGTAAGACATTGCATACGTCTTGCAAGATATCTTGTACAACATTGCATACGTCTTGCAAGATATCTTGCAAAACATTTAAGTCGTCTTAACTGATGTCTAAAACTATCATGATAGGAGCATAAAACCTCCGCAATATGCTGACATTGCATGCCACATCATTTTCCCGGGTCCACGTCAACTTTTCCCGCGTGTCACGTTGGATATTCCCGAGTGCCACGTCGGATTTTTCCGGGTGCCACGTCAGTTTTTCTCGGGTCCAGGTGGGATTCTGGCGCCGCCATGTCATCTTTCGTGGGACCATGTAAAATTCCACATCATGATGAATTTCATCCCCATGTGGCACCGCCCGTCCACTTCAAGCTAATGTGTCATCTACGTAGCACCCACGTGGCACACTTTTTACCCTTCCAAAATTACCTTAAGACATCTTCGATCTTAAGACATCTTCCTGTCTTTTTAGATGTCTGCTTAGACATCTGTCATGTCTAGGATGTCTTATCGTCTATAAGACATCCGAATTAATGTCTACATTGTCTTTATAGACATCATTTACAACATCATTAAAAACGCAGGTTTCTTATAGTGAACGACTTTACAGAGTTACTTGATACAGCAGGAATCAAGCGTGATTTAAGTGCTCCGTATACGCCTCAACAGAATGGCTATATAGAGCGTGATAATCGCACAATATGTGAAGCTGCCAGGAGTATGCTACAAGCTCAACACCTGCCAATAACTCTTTGGGCTGAGGCTGTAAACACTGCTATTCATGTTTTGAACCGCAGTGTGAATTCTCAGACAGGTGATCAAACTCCGTATGAGCTTTGGTACAAAAAGAAACTAAATATTTCTTATTACAGGGTATTTGGTTCTACTGCCTATATTCTTACTGATAAGGATCATCGAACAAAATTTGAAGCGAAAGGGGAGCGTGTCATTTTTGTGGGATACAGTTCAACTAGTAAGGCTTGGCGATTTTGGAAACCCAAGGCTAACAAGATTACCGAGAGCGCTGATGTCATTTTTGATGAGCTTAGCCCTCCTTATGATTCTCTTTTAGAGAAGTTCAAGGCTCATATCTTTCATGTTGATCTTAATCCATCAACACGTGATACATTACGTATAGCACCACTTTACGGTCTTATAGATCAAGTTGAAATTGACAATAGCAATTCAGATGTCTATGTTATGTCTCCGGTTCCTACCGCTTTGGCAACTACATCATCGAATCAGTGGGAGTCCTCACGAGCTGCTGTTAACAATGCGGAGACAATATCAACAATGGAAGTACACGATGGAGATTTTGAGTTGGGATCACTAGTAGGCAAGACCAGTGGAAATCCTTCTCTGGATGAACCAATTTATCCCCGTTTCAAGTCTATTAATGACTTGATGGCCCGTCGAGATAATTTGCTACCACCAGATTCAGATGAGATTGATTTGGATTCTAATGAGCAACGGGAAGAGAGAAAATCCCATGCTTTTCTTACTACTACGGGAGAAGTTATCATGGAACCTCAAACATATCAACAGGCTTTGGCTTGTGAACATCGATACGAATGGAAACAAGCTATGCAACACGAGTTTGATTCATTGATTGACAATCAAACATGGGATCTCGTGCCTCTACCGAACGGTCGCAAGAAGGTGCAATGCAAATGGGTTTATAAAATCAAATATAAATCCTCTGGTGTTATTGATAAATTCAAAGCGAGACTTGTGGCGAAGGGTTATTCGCAGAAACCTGGTATTGACTTTCAGGAAACCTTTTCTCCTATAGTCAAACATTCATCTATTCGAACAATTTTTGCGATTGCTGCTGCTCGCAAGATGAAGATGATTCAGTTTGATATTGGAACAACATTTTTAAACGGCGATTTGAATGAAGATATTTACATGGCACAAGCGGAAGGTTTCATCAAACCTGGATTCGAAAAGCTTCTCTGTAAACTTCGGAAAAGTTTATATGGAATGCGTCAATCAACCCGACAGTGGAACATCACTTTTGATGTTTTCTTAAAAGCGCACAACCTTGCTCCAAGTGAAGCTCATCCATGTGTTTATCATGATCCCGAGATGAATACTATTCTTGGTATTCATGTCGATGATGGAGTAGCTGCTTCAACAAATTTGGACTTACTCAATATCATCATTCCAGTATAAGAAACCTGCGTTTTTAGTGATGTTGCAAATGATGTCTATAAAGACAATGTAGACATTAATTCAGATGTCTTATAGACGATAAGACATCCTAGACAGCTCAGATGTCTATGCAGACATGTAAATAGACAGGAAAATGTCTTAAAGATCGAAGATGTCTTAAGGTAATTTTGGAAGGGTAAAAAGTGTGCCACGTAGGTGCTACGTAGATGACACATCAGCTTGAATTCAACGGGCAGTGCCACATGGGGATGAAATTCATCATGATGTGGAATTTTACATGGTCCCACGAAAGATGACATGGCGGCGCCAGAATCCTACGTGGACCCGGGAAAATCCAACGTGGCACGCGGGAAAATCCGACGTGGCACGCGGGAAAAGTTGACGTGGACGCGGGAGAATGACGTGGCATGCCACGTCAGCATATTTTGGAGGTTTTATGCTTCTATCATGATAGTTTTAGACATCAGTTAAGACGACTTAAATGTCTTGCGAAACATTTTAAATGTCGTACAAGATGTCTTGCAAGACGTATGCAATGTCTTACAAGATATCTTAAAAGACATTTTGTATGTCTTATAAGATTTCTCCAGTGCGTAGAATGATGTTTAGGTTGATGTCCTTCTTAAATTTGTGATATTTGCTCGGATGTTTGTAGCAACATCCCGTAGGACATCGATGTGAACGTTTTGTGTTAAACATAATGTTTCCAACAATGTTATTATTGATGTTTTCTGGGCATATTAAAGGACATCTATGATGACATTTTTAGATATTTATATAGTCATCAGATCTGTAATCCACAGACGTCTCACACAACATCAACTGTAAACACTGTCACGTCAAAAAGTTTGAGTCAAACATATATTGCTTAGGTCATTAAAACCTCAGATAACACAAAACTAGAGTATTTACTAATACGCCTGTCAACAACTACGACATACTACGCACCCACAATCTGAACTCTGTAAGTCCCTCCACTACCATCGCTTGTTGTCGATACTTGTATGGTCATGTGCATGTCCCGCCGCTACACATATTCAATAGGCCAATATCAACTGAATTTAAAGAAGGGTTTGTAAAGGTAAAAAAATTCTCATTTAATTCCATTTAATTGCACTACCTAGGTTGAGATGGTTTACTTCCTAACCTCAAGATATCGACACAGTTAGACATTCTTGCAAACATCTGCTTAGACATTTCTTCAAACATCCTTCTAAACATCATTAAAAACAACGTTACAGACATCTATGCATACATCTGTTCCACTCCCCTACAAGCACGCATGTCGCTTCGCGGCCTCAGATCGTGTTCGCTGCCCCGACCCCTTATGTCCCACCTTCCAAAACAGAATTCCATCAATGATTTAGACATCTTCATAGACATGCTCTAAGACATCTTGCGGAGACATCATCATAGACATCTTCTACAACAAATCAAATACTACAAGTACTAGGGTTTCCTTCACAACAAATCAAATACTTCAAGTCTTAGGGTTTCTTGTACAAGATGCTTTTGAAATCTAGTACCTCTTAAGTAGCAAATCTTAGCCACATGAAGAAGGAAACCTACTCTTGAGAGCTACTAGATTTCTACAACTACTATTCTCTTATTGTAGTTAACAATCATTTTGAAACTGAATGGAAACAATTTCGAAATCCTCTATACTTTAAACACAAACTCTTTGGAAAAACTAAGGCAAAAATGAGCTTTGTAATTCCATTTGAAGATCTCATGACCTAACTATGGCGGCGGCAACAAACCCTAGCCACATAAAGAAGCAAATCTTAGCCTCTACACTCCAAACACTAACTCTTTGAAAAAATGAAGGCAAAAATGAGCTTCGTGCAGCCTCTAATTCTACTTAAAGGTCTCATGACCTAACTATGGCGGCGGCAGCAAACCCTAGCCGCCTCTGTTCATCCATTCAAGTCAATGAAAATCATCCCTGTAGATGGTTCTGGATGTTGTCGTAGATGTCATATTCGACATTTTCAAAGACATCATGTTAGACATTTTCATGAACGTCATCTTAGACATCCCTGCAAACATTATCATAAACATCTGATGACATCTTGTGGTTTCAATCACAACATATTAACTATAAAAGGTTTTTGTTTTCCTCACAACAAATCAAATATCAGATGCTTTAAAGTTCTTTCCACAACAAAGCACGTATTGTAAGTCTTAGAGTTTCTTCCACAGCAAATCAAATAATCTTTATTGATGAAAAAAAGTGTGGAATTACAATCATGAGACTATTTATAGTCTTCCATGATGATAGGCTCTCTTTTAAACTCTTAACTACCTTTTCTTTCTACCCTAACTAACTTTCCAACTAACTTTCTCAATACTAATTCTATTATAGAATTGTCTCCTAAACTGTATTACATAGCTACTTTCATAAATTCATATTTCTTGTAAATTTTCTTTAATTTGTATAATATTGGTTGTTGATGATAGAGTAATGTATAGTCTTGCCATTAGACTATAATAATCTAATCTATAAGTAATAAGTAATATTTAATTCCTTCTTGAAGTAAGCCAAAAAATATTTTTTATTGTTTTTATTTTCTTTTTATATTTTCTTTAAGTATTTTAGGATTACCCTCAATCAGAGACCTGCGCCAATGGAGGGCAAGTAGTAAGAGAAAAAGTTGTTAATATTCTAAAAAGACCCTTAAGTACTGCCGCTTTTTAATAAATGACGTCTAGGAGGATGTTGTGCAAAACATCCGAGTCTACGCGGACATTCATGCCTGACTGTAGTTATGGTAAGTTGGACATCGTGTTAGACATCCGACTAAATGTTGAATGACTTGTCAACTAGTCCATCGTGGAGTTTTTGTTGCCATGTAGATAAAGCGCTGTAAATAACTTTTTTAATCTATGTCCACGTGTTTTTTGAGGATTAAATATCCACGAAATTACTTTTACTTTTTTTTCGGCACCATTGTTATCTTATAGATATTATAATTATTTTTTATATATAATATTTTTTAATTATTAAAATTTTTAAATCATAAAAATTACATAATTATAATATTCTAATTTTTTTTAGTATAATAAAAATTTACAAAATATATTTTTTATTGAAATATAATTATATATTTAAATATTTTTTTAAAAAAATAGACCAATGAAAAAATAGTGATAATAGCCTGAAATTAGTATTTTCAGTATTGCCACGTCACATAATGATTTAGCTTAAAAAATTTTAAAAAAAAAAAAAAAAAAAAAAAAAAAAAAATCAAAAAACTAAAGTGTGATGTTTTTTTTCTACTTTTGAAAACCGCTGCCCATTCACCTACTCTTTTAACATTAGAAATGCTTTTTACCCTGTCCACCAGTAAATTTTGGTCGTTTTTACCTTGCTGGTCCAAAATCCCTTGCCAACGTGGCAGTTTGATGTCTATCGAGATGTCTTCAAAGACATCCATGTCTTCATCAACATCTTTTTGTTTGGTGATGTCTTCATGCCCCTCCAATCCAAAATGTGCCCGTTAGACGTACAGACATCCTCCCGTCTTTGAAGACATCTTTTACTGACATCACAAAATACATTAGACATTATACAAGACATCACAAAAAACAGGGTTTTCTTATAGTGGTTGTTGAGAAACTCCTTCCCTCGATCTGATCAAAATTTAACCACAGAGTTTCCAGTATCGCGTTGCACAATACAAAGAAGTTTTCGAAAATATGGAAGGGCCTCATTCTTATGCCGAGCAAAATGAACAAAACAAAATGTCGTACTATCATCCTTGAAAAGAATGTAATATACGGAATTGCCAATTGAGGGAGTCATTTTTCCAGCAATATCACCATGGAAAAACTCACCAGGGATCATACTTCGTTGTTTTGTTGAATCACTCTTATATGTTGCCTTATGTTGTTTCCCAAGAGCGCAGCCTTCGCATACATTTGGAGAAACGTTGAAGCTCGTAACAGTAAAGTTTTCCAAACAATCTTTGTCGAATATGAACTTTAATGTATTAAAATTGACATGCGCCATTCTCTTATGCCAAAGATTGATATCATGCTTCCAATCTTCGAGAACGGTGATGTGGATACCAGATTTCCGAAGGAAATTGTAGGAGTCTCACTGATAGGAACTGCTCGGAAGGAAAGAATGAATAACTTTCCATGACGAATTCCTTCAAGAACCTTTGGGCCACTACCTTCAGCATGATGAAATTCACATCTCCCAGTAGGATTGCTGTGAAGTATGAGTGATTAGCCAGTGTACGTGTTTCTTTCTTTTCAAGTGTTTTCCCTTATATCAAGTCTATTAGATTCCGGAGTTTTCTTTTTCTCTCTTACAGTTTGTCTATCAAAACAATCTTCTATTAGCGAAGACGTGATTTCACTTAGTGATGGAGCGATCGGAAATGGCCGGCATTAAGGTTTTTGATGGCGAAAAGTTTAACATCTGGAAGAGCTCTATGGACATTTTATTTGAGTATAAGAAGGTCCACGATGTAGTTTATGGAGTTGAAAAGATACCTGTGGAAACTACTTCGACGCGAGAGCAGATAATAGCATGGAAGGACAAGAATGCATATGCTCGAATTCTGATTATGCAAGCAGCGAGCAGTCGAGTGATGGAAGATTTAATTTCTTGCTCCACAGCCGCACTTATGTGGACGAAACTTTGCGCTCTGCATCAACAGAAATCGGCCGATTTTTACGATTACAAAATGACTAAGGGTGACACTGTCCAATTTCACATGATGAAATTCAAAGCGCAGCGGAAGCGTGGTGGGCCCATAACCTGTTTAATTTCTGCTACTCTTCTTTAATTCATTAACGAGCAAAGACTCTCTCGGTCGTACCTTTTCACAGAAAATTACTACACTCTTTATTCACACAATGTAATTAAGATGCAATTCATCACACTTTGCTAGATAACAGTCCGTGTATCTTCGGAGATAGAGAGCTCTTACTCTTCTCCTACACTGATACGTATCTACACAAAAGGATTCCTATCTTTTGAGAGAAGAAGCTATATCAGGTCGGAGACGACTCAAAGTAAACCCCTAGAGGACCGACAGCTGTCATTCGTTAACAGACACATTCATCCGCTGGATGAAATGGATGAACGTATTCATCCAATAGGAGGTACAAGACTGGAAGGCCAATTCATAGCCTCAAGGCCGCGGCTTGATTTTAATACAAAATCATTATTTTATTAAATAAAAATATTTTAATATGAACAAATAATAAGCATGGAATGTAGCTAATAATAAAAATTATCCCCATGGCCTTTTTTTTCCTTCCACAAACCAGCCCCAAGGGCTTTAAACATGAAAGAATCGGCCACAACTTTATAGATTATTTAATGTGTTCTCTAAGTGGCCCATTATAACCAAAAATATTTAAAAAATTATATTTGTTAAGTCATACGATTCAAATTTGAAAGGTCCTATAAATTTTCTGTAAAATCAGATATTTGAAGTAACAAATTATGTACAAAACTAAGAATTAGTCTTTCTAATTATAGGAAAATGGCGGGAAGGAAGCATGGTTCAAAAATCACCACAGGTTCGGACTAAGGCTCGGAATGAGGGTCGGTATGAGGTTCGTCGGACAGAGGGGGAAGTGTGTCTCCGAAGTCGTTGAGGAAGTTAGCCCAGGTATGAGAAAGGGCAGCAAAGACAGATTGAAGGGATCGGAGGTTTCGTAATTAGGGTTTCGATTTCAACATCGGAGGAGGTTGGCAATGGCGCCCGCCATGAAGAAGGCGAAGTCCAAGCCGGCCATAGCGATTTCGCAGGAAGGCTTCGATGCGGCCGTCAAAGAGAACATGGAGGATTTTGACATGGACTTGGCGGAGGCTGTTGAAGATGCCGTTAAGACTTTCCAAATCCAGGGTGCCGATCTCTCAGGTACGGTCACTCTGCCATTGCTTGAGAGTCTGTAACAATGGCGGATCCGTCTTTCCAAATGGTGCTTCTTGCTTCTTCCAGTGACGGAAATTATAACTTGACTTATCTGCTCCTGTAAGCGACGAATTCATTTTCTGAAAGGTACTGTATGTAAAGCTTTCAAACTCCTACGGAATTTTAATTGCAAATACGGCCAAGATTCCTCATAGATGCCCTAAAATAGACACGAGTTCTTACAGTACCTTTTAGGAAGATCTGTGTCTCAATTGTGTGTCTCTACGTAAACCAGATCGATACTTCGAGTGATCGACAGTCGAAAATTTGAGCATGATTTTTCACTTGAGAAATGCATTGCTGTATGCCGCATTTGAATAATGCACAAAGAAGTTAAGAAGCTTCGAAGTCATACACATTATTGCGATTGACTTAAAACTAATTCGTTCAGGTTGTATCCGTCGTGCAAGTTTTTAGGGTGTAATTAGGTTCTTGTGGCATTTAGGTACCTCTGCCTTGACGTGAAATTATTTGCTGCGATGGAGATGTATCCACTTTGTTTATGTTCGTAACAGCAGTTCCATCGAAGGAGCAGCTGATGATGAACACGAGCTTGGCGGCAATGAAATAGCTGTATTGACGTCTTGCTCTCAATGTTCTTGAAGTGCCGATCATATGTGGTGTCAAGCTTTTGTACAAGTGAACCTCAAGCTTATTGTATACGTAATTTGAATGTCATTCTTGGGGCAGATGTGAACGTCCATTAACGCTTACAGCAATCGTTCTCATGTAATACCTGAATGTGAAACCCGATGTCATTACTTTACGAAGCGATTGATTTCAGTTATAGTATGGCGGAAGATGAGCTGACGGAGCCTTTGCAGTTGATGGACCTTACGCTATCTCCTGAGCCTAAAAGTGATGTGAAGGATATTGAGTCCCCGCCTACTGAGGATGATAAGCCGGTTGGTGTTGTTGAGTTATCAGTAGCCGAGGATGATAAGAATGTGCAGTCTAAGGACGTTGAGCCTTCTCTTGACATGAAGGAGTCTCCACAGTCTGGGAATGATAAGATGGTTGATCTTAGTGTTGAGTCTCGACTAGCTAAGGATGATAATATGGAAAATGCTGAGCTTTCCCTGTCTATCGAACCGCATAAGGATATCGGGTCTCCTCTCTCAGAAGCTAAGGTTGAGCAGCCTCTCGCTGATAATAAACTGGACGACGCTGAGCCATTTGTGGAATCGGTTCTAGGTGATATTGAGAATTTAAGTGCCGATGTTCGTGAGTTGGAACGTCTTGTGGTTGAGTCTGGCATCTTAGAACTAGTAGAGACTGAAGTGGCTCCAAGTGACTCCGTAGATGTTGAACCCCAATCGGCTAAATCTGATGATAGAGAAGAGGTCGAGCCTCCTGTGGCTGTGAAAGTTGTGCCTGGAGTAGCTTCAAGTATTTCCGTAGATGTAAAGCCTCAACATGATGATAGAGAAGAGGTTGAGCCTCCTGTGCCTGAGCAAGTTGAGCCTCCAGTGGCTCCAAGTGATTCCTTAGATGTTAAGCCTGAATCGGACGAACTTGATAGTAGGGAAGAGGTCGAGCCTCAAGCGGCTCAAAATGATTTCAAAGATTTTCTGTCTCAGGTGGCTGAATATGATGATTTTAGGGAGGAGGTTGAGCCTCCTGTGGCCTCCGCAGGCAAGCCTTTTAGTTGTGATTATGTCTCTTAAAGATGAGGAGGACTAGCTGCTATCGAGCATGACTTCTGAGTGTTTAGAATCTTACATATCCTTTACGTGATGTTACTTCCGCTGCTTGCTTAACCCCATGAACCTGTGTGTCTCTCTGTACCAGGTATCGTCACTGATGGAACCAACATTGGAAAAGCCGACTATGTGCATCCTGTTGTGGAAGCTATGAAGCAACTTGACCATAGTCTGATCCTTCTACGATTAGAAGATGGGAGCTACACCAACTGGGAGCATAAACAAGCAGGTGATTTCGACAATACTCTACAGAGTGAATTCTAGCGTCAGAAGCACTGTAGTATTTGCTGCAACATGAGGATTCCTTTCTTGCATAGAAGTATCTCCGTGTGTCTGAAGGAAGATCTGCGTGCTGCTCATGCACGATAATTGACTTCGATCTAAGTACGTGGTAGAGATACTGTGGGTCTAAAAGAATCGAAGGTAATGAATAATGTGTACGAAGTCGGCTCTTTTGGACCGTTAAGACATGATCTGCATTGTAGGTGATTCTGCAGTGGGGTGTGTCAAGTGGCTGCTATTTAGTGGCAAAGAGTATCTTAGTTTGTCTGGGAAGATACTTCCTTTTGTAACTCTTGAGGATGTTGGTTTTGTATGCTCTACTACATATAGGAGGCTGTTGTTCTCTATTGTGTTATACAGTGTTTTTGGTGGCTTGGGTCTTGACCTGACATACATGTGGTTATGCAGAGCCCAAAAAAGTTGAAGCACTCTTTGAGGGAGCTGTTGAGGCATTGGAAAAGGTTGCAAAACTATGCAATAAAAATGAACCAGAAAATTGTCAGGTTGCTGTGAAGCACGGGGGTGTAAAAGCCACCATACAGGCTTACCATGCCCTGCAGACATATCGATTGGCTTGGGCAAGCCTTGCTTTCAGAGTTCTTCTCAGCCTTATCGCAGGTGATTCCAAGGTTCTCGTATTCATCCGTTTGTCTGCTAAAAATCTCAACGTGGTCAATATTTAGTCAGATTCTGCTATCCAGACTTGGTAGCTGTTAGGCCTCACTCTTTATGAAGATTTCTGCCTGTCTTTGGGGCTGCATAGCACATGAGCAGTGATTGCAAATGATGTTCTTCTTTCTTTCATCTTCTCTCAGCCACATGTCTGAGGCTGAGCATCAAGAATGCTTTTAGCCAGTTCTCGTGCTCACTGTCTGCTGGTTTTCTTCCTAGGACACCCCTTCAGAGGAACCAGGTAAAGAAGCGTTTCTGAAAGAAAATGGGCCCCAGGTTGTTCTAGAGGCTTTAGCCTCGGAGAATGTTGTGAGTACAACATTTCTTTCCTCGACCTCTCCAAGGATTATGTTAAGTTCGGTGTTTCGATTAAAACATGTTAGCTTGTATATATAAGCTTTTAGATTCAGGAAGTGTTCAAATTAACATCCGGTTCACACCCGAATTGGTACGTTCGTCAACTGGCTTAAAAGTTGTCTGCTCAGAGGTGAGTGTATGTAGGTTTCATCTAGTGCTTTTTTTGCAGGAACTCTATGAATCTATGAATCGCGAGTTGTCTTGCATAGCAGCAAACATTGTGGCCGTGGCTGCTTCAAAGAACGAAACTGTGAAAGACACTTTCATGGATCTGAAGGCAGATGAGGCAATTGTTCAATACCTTAGGAATCATGCCGAGGAGATGGGATCGGATGGTGCTGCACTTCAAGCTGCTTGTGATGCGATTCGGGCATTGACTATTGCAGACGACGATCGACCTGCTGCTTCTAATGTAATGCTGATGGCCTGTTATTTGAACGATCTGTCGTTGTAGGAGATAGTTTTTGATGGTCATCTAGTTCATGCATAATGAGGGATATGCTTGTCCTGACTCAGGCCTTCAAGAATGCAATGAAGATTGCTAAAGCTGGGGCTATGCCAGCCTTTCTCGAGATCCTTCCTCAAAGATCCAAGTGCCTCCCAATTCTACCTTCTCTTTGTCTCACTATCAAAAGCTTGGCCGTTAACGTAAGCTGCCTCCGCCTACAACCTCTCTACCACTGCCTTTGGTGCTACGAAACCATGTTTAGACTCCACTGACTGTAGCTTTTACTTGATGAGCTATAATGCCGAGTTTGCAAACTCGGCATTAAAATACTTCGCTAATTAGCACTGTTGTTTTCAGGATGAAATATGCAGGGATTTCGCTGACGACGGTGGTCTGGATTTGGTCCTTGAGTTTTTGGATTACGCCTGTAAATTTCCTAGCAAACTAGTGGCACGCAGCACATGTGCACTCTTGTCTCAGGTTAGTATCTGCTCCGCTCCAGAATTAATTCTTCTCTAGTTTGTCCTTTATCAAAATGTTCCTTATGTGCATAAGACTAATAGTTCTTTAAGGCACGCTATCAACTTGTTTCAGCAGTGAGCCATTTAAGTGCTGCAGTGGCTGTGTTGTATCTTATAAGTGGCCTTGTTCTCGCTCTGAGAATTGCAGCTTGCAGGCAGTGATGCAAACAAGGAAGCAATCGTGAGAAGTGGTGGTTTGGAAAAGATCTTTCAGGTCATGAAGTGCTACCCTGAGGAAACATCAGTACTTCAAGAGGTGAAACTGGCACACCATTGTTCGATTCACACTTCAGGTATATTTTAACAAGTAATGCTCACTTGGCGACACGGGTGCTTGGGTGGCAGGGTTTTGCAGCCGTAGCTATGTTGACTCTCCGCTCTCCGCAACACGTGACCAAAGCAGTTGAAGCTGGGGCTCTGGATGTTGCAGCCGAGGTAATGGAGGCTCATCCCAACGCCCCTCACATGCTTCGCCAAGCTTGTCAGATGGTTCGCAACTTGAATGTTCGAAACCCAGAGAACAGGTACGTGCGCGTTGATGTTGTTCTGTTTTCTTATATTGTATTTGATTGATGTTACTTTATTTCTTATATTTTATTTTATTGATGTTGTTCTGAACAAACGTGGGGAGATTAACGTGTTGTCTATGTGGTGCAGGTCCCTTAGTCTTGAGAAGGGTCTGGAGCCGTTGTTGCGGAAAGCTAAAGATACTCATGCGCTATGCAAAGATGTTGCTTCAGCTGCCCTTCGTGACATAGGAATTGAAGATTACCTGTAGTGAACTTATTGTTAGGCTCTTAAACTTATTGCAGTATTCTGAGGCTGGTATTTCTGAAGCCCTTCGTCCGACACTAAATTTTGAGCAAGTCTTTGCCCGACATCCCTCAAGTTTTAAACTCATCTTCAGTTTCAATGAGAATTGGGCAACTCATAGAATGTGTTAGTTAACGTGATCATGACCAAGTGGTTAATGTGCTGGTTAGCTCCTAGTGGATCATGTCTGAGTGGATTGAAATAGATCGTTGTTTTTAACTCTCACATTCATATGGAAGTAATTTATTTCTCTCTTGCCTTCTTGGCAAAGTCTTTAACCGGTCTTTCAACAATTAAACAACAGATACCTTACAACCCTCATACGTCCAAGTCCTTTTGAGTCAATCGAAAGTCTCTATAACCTCTTTGCATGAAATTGAGCAATATGATAAGAGCAATTTTATGATATTAAAGTTTCAATTGTAAGATCTTGAAGTTTGTCACCTTGTTATGTAATTGAACATAGACTCTTGTATGACTAGAGCATGCACGGAGAACTTTTAAAGTATAAGGTCCAAAATAAATGTCTTAACAATAAAGGACCAAGGCTTCAAAATTCAATCACAGAAATGTTCTTAGGAGACCCTTGGTCCTTTTGAGGGAGTAAGGTTCTCAGAATTTTCCGACAGATTTGCTAAATTGCTATTGCATGTATGCTTATTAGAAACTTCTTAACCAAAAAAATCAAAAATAAAATAAAATCAAAAATATAAATTTGCTGAGAAAGTGGACATTCTTGGGCAATTCTTTACAAAATTTGTTATGGTTATTTTTGGTTATTTGACAGTCCGACATGCATTGTATTTCATAACATTCTTGATTTGTAGATCCATTAACACTAGATTGGTGATGATTAAAATACTAGACCATAAATTCAATGTGTACCTTACATCAAGGCATATTTTTTATTGATGTAGAATTAATATCCATTCCAACCATTACGTATGGATTATACTTCAAGACTTGTACCACGTATTTTTTGGCAAACAAAAAAATATTAGAAGAAGGGGAGGAACAACAGCTCGAACTACACCTCGTCTAAAAACTGAACATGTGGGCATTAATATAGGAAAAACATCTACTATTTAAGGCACATAGTTTGTTTTGTTTTGACTTGCAAGTGACACCATGATCTGAAGAACCGCCAGTCGGACCGAGGCCTATGAGGTGTCGTTGGAAGCGAATTTCTTTGTAAAGATGTAGAAAACAATCAGATGACAAAACGAGTAGACAGGTCTCGAGATATTCAATTCTCAAGTAATTATGGGCCCGAAATCACCAAAAGTTGCAAACCGATCTAATTTTTGATCTAGGATAAAAGCAAGAGAAACCAACTACGTTAGAATGACATAATCACGCTGTTTAAAACTAGATCTATTATTTGAGGCACGTATGTTTATTTTGTTTGTTTTGTTGTGCGAGTGGCATTATGATTTTGGAAACTTCCGGTGGGATTGGGTCGGTGGAAGCGCGTTGTTTTGTAGAGTTGTGGAAAAAAATCTAATTGCAAAATGGCTCGGCAAGTCCCAAGATATTGAATTTTGAAGTATTTATGGCCCACAAATCACCCAAAATTACAAAAATGACCTAATTATAGACAATATATTGGTGGCAACCCCCCGGGCCATACTAGTTTATTATTTAAGGAAGGTAGTTTGTTTTGTTTTGTTATGTTTTGATTTTGAGTGACATATGATATTAGGAACCACCAATTGGATCAGGGTGCAGGAGCTTTGGTTGGAAATGGATTTTTTTTAGAGATTTGGAAAACGATTGAAACTAGATTTTTTAAGTGATTTGGAAAACGATCGGAACTAGATTTTTTTTTAGAGATTCAGAAAACGACAGGATCGTGAAACAAGTGGACCGATCTCCAGATATTGAATTTTCAAATAATTATGGACTTCAAATCACAAAAAGTTACAAAAATGACCTAATTTTGGATTTAGCAAAGAAAGAAGAGAACCCAAGCACGTAAGAATAACGTTGTTCAGAGCTAAAATCTATTATTTAAGGTAGGTAGTTGGTTTGTTTTTTTTTTGTGGGATTGTGATATGGAGGACCGTTGGTTGGATCATGCCGCATGAGGTGTTATTGGAAGGGGGATATTTTTGTAGAGCTGTAAAAAAAAATCCTATTGCAAAACGGGTTGACAAGTTATGACATATTAACTTTTGAAGTATTTATGGCCCCCAAATCACCACAAATTACAACGATAACCTAATTATATATCTAGGAGAAAAACAAGAAAACCCAACTACGCAAGAATCATGTCGTTTGGAGCTACGGTTCAATACTAAAAATAAAATATTTGTGGCAAGGCCGTGGGCCATACTAGTCTATTATTTAGGGAAGATACTACTTTTAGGGTTTTGTTTTGTGACATTATGATCTAAAGGACCGCCGATTGGATTTGGCTGCATGAGGTGTCGTTGGAAGCGGGTATTTTTGTAAAGTCATGGAAAACAATTGGATTACAAAATGGGTCAATGAGTCTTGTGATATTAAAGTATTTGAAGTATTTATGGCCTCCAAATCACCCAGAATTCAAAAATGATATAATCATACAAATTATTCATTACTTTTATCCTTTTTATTATTTTTATAGAAACTAACTTAAGTTCACAAAATTTGACAGTACATACGTGGCAACGCCATGGGCCATACTAGTCTATTACTTAACCCCTAAACGTCCTAGCCTATTTTGAGTCAAAAACACTTTTTTTTCTTAAAAGTATTATAGATGAAAATGAAGATAAGCTATTAAGATCTCAACTATACAAACTTGTAATAGACTTGTTGTATGTCATTTGAACTAAAAATTGAGTTATAAAGCCTTATGGATCAAGAGATCTTAACGTATTAGTACCAAAACAAACTGCAAAGTTTCATCATTTTTACTTTGGTGTGAATACTCAATCAACAACCCAATCGCAATCAAAAGATCACCAACCACGAAGTTCTTCACCTTCATCTCAATAGAACCTTCACCCAAAAAAAGAATCATCAAAAAAATCTCTTGGCTCAAAAAATATCCTTGCAATGGAAAAAACTGCCTAATATGTTGCAAGGGAAAAATTGTCAAAAACTAGACCCTTTGCACTCAAATTCATGCCTTATATTCGGAGCATTTTCGATCTTGTCAAGATTTCTACCACTGAAACTAGACTTTAATTGGAAGCCATCCCAAGAAATTAATCCCTAAACGACCATGGTGTTTTGAGAGCTCCAAACTCCAAAACTGCGATTTCATACCACCATGTAAACTTTGGAGCATGAGATTTTTAAATTTTTTTTTTAAAACTTTTCAACCGTAGGGTCTTAAAGATAACTACCATCAAAGGTAGTGTTCAAAATTTCAACCGTTGGATCTTTGTCATTTGTAAGATCATAGCATTCAAATTGATGCAAACTTTTTTTTCAGTAGACATAGTCTACTTTGTGCAAAGGATAACGTGATGCTTAATACCTCAAACATCTTGATTATATACTTTTTCATGTAGATAACTAAGTTGAGCATTACCATACAAAATTTTAGACACTCATTTGGCTTTTTGAACCTTCATGCAATTTATTTACTAGAGGAAGGTGGAAATCAAGGATTTGGTAATACATGCACCACATCTATTGTATTTGGTTTAGGGGGAAAATGAATGGTGAGTAGGTGCCTTCATGAGTTTGTGAATTTTGAGAAAAAAGAAATTCAAAAAATTCCTGAACCTCAAATTTTAGCAAATTTCGAAAGAAAAAATTGTAATATTACAGAAGCTTTGGATCTAGTTCTTGTAATTTTTTGAAGGGTGCCCTTGTAGAATTGGTAAAAGTTTTGACTTGGGTCACTTGGAAAACTAAGAATGAAATCAATCAAGAAAAGATTATTTTTTTAAAATCTCAAAAAAAAGTTTAAATAAAAAAGTATTTTTCTGCCCGCCCCAAAGCTAAAAACGAAAATTTGCGTTTCAAAACTCCAAAAGTGGAGTTTGACTTTGCAAATTTTCTCACATACACTTTGTAGTATAGGGAACATCCAATAAAAATCTTAGCCAAAAATATTGATTCTAACCCCTTCATTTAGGCTGCCCAATATAGCAAAAGCCCGATTTGGTCCTCTAGAATCTTTAGGGGTTAAGTTGAAATCCAAGAGTGGTTGAAGGGGATATAGCTCCTCAAATGTCCTCTATTTTTTCACTTTTTTTATTGACAAAATATCATCGCAAATCCAATAGCAAAAGTATTCAGATAAAAAAAAATTCCAACTAGAAAGTTGTTAATAATCACCTTAAGATTATGATTATATATAAATAAATAAAAATAAAAATCATGTAAAAGTATTTTAGATATCTCATATTTGGCTTGCAATGGTAAAACATGCCCCATGCTTGAAAACCCAAAAACAAAAGTTGTTTTTACTAAAATGAGAGCCATTAATTCATACTTTATTTTAGGATTATGCAATTTATATTACACAAACTAGACTTGCTTTGGAACCTAACCCAAGTAATTCATCCAAAACGGACCTTAGATGAAGAAGTTATGGCGCTTCAAAGTTGTTGCCTTTCATCCAAAATGTCGTTTTCTACAGTCGGTGTGTTTAGGGGTTAAGGCAAGTAGTTTGTTTGTTTTGTTTTTGATGTGACATTATGATCTCGGGCACCGCCGGTCAGATCTGGGCATACGGGTTTTTTTGTAGAGTTGTGGAATATAATCGGATTGTGAAACCGGTTGACGAATACTGAGATATTCAATTTTCAAGTATTCATGGTCTAAGAAATATTGGAAATAATCTGTGTGAGCACGGCAACGCTCTAGGAACATACTAGTGCATTTTAAAACATGTTGATTATTGTTGAGATAAGAACATCGACCTAGGAACTTCTTGATACATCCCTTTTAACTAGAATTCATCTACAGTTAAGATAAGATTAGAAACTCCTAGGTTCTCACATTTCACCTACAGTTCATCTAGAGTTCATTCATAGTTAAACCTAGAGATTGATAATAACTATGTAAGTCTCAACCAACCAAGTTAGTAGGTTGAGTTAAACGGGAGTTACACAAGTAGTATTAACTCTGGTTGGACCTCTTGGATGTATGCAAGGATGGACCATGGGTAGTAAGAACACACTTCTCTTGCAATTTTTGTTTACATTTCTCTCTCCCCTCCCAATTTATTTTGGGGAAAATATTCATGCATAAAAGATTGTGCTTTTACAAAAGTCAACCTTCATAAGTCAACATTTGATAGTGGGAGTGAATTAGTACTTTTTAGGTCAACTATCGCACGATAGCATCACGATCGTTCGACGTTCTCCGCCATAGCCAGCACCAGAGAGTGACCTTGTTCGGATTCTCTTGTCACGGAGCTTCCGTCTGCTCCGCCATGGCTGCTTCGCGATGGCGAGGCGCCGCTTTTTGGCTTCTCGCAGTTGTGATGCTGTCGCAATTTCTGGTCCCTGCGACTGCAATTTACTGCGAAGAAGACGACTGCTATGATCTGCTCGGGTATGACTCCCCCTCCTAAACCAATTGTCAACCTGCGGGAACTCCTGAGGGAACTTGCTACACTTCCTTCATCCCAATCCTAAGAATCGTAAGCTAGTTATGATTGACCAGGTCAGAATTAGGGTTTAGGGTTTCTTGGCGAGAGGGCGATACTAAATAGAATTCGATCTGAAATTCTCTGTCGTGAATTCGAATCTTGAGCAGTTCGCTTCGTCGATTTTCCCAGGTCGGGATCGTTACATTGTGGCATTTGTATCTTTTAGCTGAATCTGACTGACCTACATTTGTGGGTGATTCATTACATTTCAGCTGAAATGATTTTTTTTTAATCTGGTTTATATTTAAACTTTTAGAGTTATGGTCGAGGTCGAGTAGTAACGTCATTCATGATTGCAATATCGCCTTGATTTTGATTTCTGAACGCGACTCTTGTTTGAAATTAAATTCTTCAGCATTTTGCTTCTTCAATGAAAATCTAGTTGGGATCGTGTAAGTAGTGAGGATTTTTTGTAGCTGAAGTATCTGAATGACCTAGATTTTTGGTCGATTCGTCACATTTTAGGTGCACATTAGAAATTATATCATCTGTTTTGCTTTTCAATTCTTTGAAGTTTTGTTCAAGGGCGTTGGTAGGTGTTTACTCTTCAGCATCTAATCATAAGCTCCAGTTTTGTCAGTTTATACTCTTCTTTCATGCGAGAACGCGGAGCTCATCCGGGATGGCTGGTAGTTTCTGATTTTCATGTCTCGTGTGCCAGTGTTGCTAATGAAAACTGGTGTGGTCTTGTTGAACAGGGTGCCGACATCTGCGACAGCGTCCGACATCAAGAAAGCCTACTACAAATTATCGCTCAAATTGTATGTGTGCTTGCCTTTGATCCATAAGTGCTGTGTTGTTATTTCTGGGATCCTAATGGATGTTGTTAGAAGTTTCTTCTCATGTAATCATAGTGCAGTCATCCAGATAAGAACCCTGATCCGGAGACCAAGAGCAAATTCCAGAAGATTGCTACTGCTTATGAGGTGAGCTCCGGAAGTTGACTTTGCTTGTTCTTTTCACCTCATTTGGCTTTTCCAGTATCTTTTTCCTTTACGTGAGTTGCATTTCTGATTTGCGGTGTTGTTGAGGCCAGATTTTGAAAGATGAAGCCAAGAGAGAGCAATATGACTACGCTATTGCTCATCCCGAACAGGTTGGTACTTGTCCGTTCTCGAAGTCAGAAGTTGTGATTGTAGTATTCAGGACGTTTGAGCACCAGTGTCCCGTACAAGTTTCCATATGTGTAGCTTTATTTTCAACCTGCTGTTTACACTTCTTGACCGCTTAGTACTGAGGTTTGGGCTGCTGTTTTTGCCAGTTCTTCTACAACACAGCCCGCTATTATCAAACTTACTACGGGCCTCAAGCCGTAAGTTTCTCAGTTGTTCTTGCTTTCTTAGCGTTAAGGTTCAGTTATGGTTTGGCAGTATATAAGCCTGAAGTATCTTAGGCTTTGTCCGGATGAGTATCACGTTGCTGTAATGGAGCGTATTGAAGTTTGAAGGTGTTGAGCTGACCTTGGGGTTCTGTTTTTCCAGGATCTACGCGCAGTTCTTATCGGTCTCCTCATTGTATTATCGTTCTTCCAGTTTCTGAATGAGAAGATTCGTCATGCTCAGGTCAATACCACATCTTCTCATTTCACCATTTTGTTGTCTAGAATGTGCATAAATTGTCACTGGACGTTTACAAGCAACTTGAGAGTGGGATATTCGAGTGTCTCTTGGCTTGAATGAACACTGTCTGGCTGTTTGTTGTAGATGGTGGATATGGTGAAACAAACACCTGCTTATAAGAATAAGCTGAAGGCTCTTGAATTGGAACGGAACGGTGGTGTCGCCAAGAAAAAGGCTTCAAAAAATAAAAGGTTGTCTGGATACCTCATTAGCCACTTAGTGATAGTTCTTTTGGACATTATGGACTGGTCGGAGACGTTGAGAGCAATTCTTTTAAGTATTGCTTGTACATTTAACAGTACTTCTCATACCGGTAAGCTCGGGTATGCTATCATCCAATTCTGGATTGAAGTTTTTATTTATTGATTAAATTGATGAATCTAACAGGGTGGAGGGTGCCGATTTGAGCAAGGAATTGGACTTACAAATTTCTGGAGCTGAAAGACCTACTGTCTGGAGATTACTAGGCGTCAGATTTATTCTCCTGCCTTATACCCTGGGAAAGGTTAGTATAAGAGTCCGGCATCGATGTGATCTGTTACACCCTAAGAAACTGCAGCACTTCAAGAGATTAATACAATTTGTTTTTTTCAGTTGGCGACATGGCAAGCAGCATGGATATGGCGCTATTGGGTACAGAAGAAGCCGTATACGTGGGATGATGCTTCGTACATAACCCGCTCGTCTCTTGGAGTTTCTTCATCAAATTGGAGAAGCATGAGTGAGTACCTTATGGTTGCGATATGTATTACAGTTACATGTATTCACTTCCATGTACATGACTAAGACTCGTATTCTCTGGCTTGAATCTCAGCTATTTAGTATTTGAAAATCTGTTAACCTTTCCAAGTAATATTCATCATGTAACAACTATGTAATGGTTGCACAGGTGATAGAGTAAAAGATGATTTGATCTTGAGGAGGTTGTGGATAAAGGACAACTTGATTGCGTATAAGGCAGAAGCTACGAAAGAACACAGGCGGCGAAAATGAGGTGCTTTTACCCGTCATGTTTTTGTTTCTCTTCGAGTAACATAGAAGTGACTTCACAAGCCATGGACTCTTCGTGTTGCTCGCCAGAGGACTTGTATTAGTTTGGATAGAAGTGATTTTGAACTGCGGCTGGTTTTGTATCGGGTGCAGCTTGTGAAGAGCATTCTCTTTTCTTGGTGAGATTGTCAAACTTAACAAGACTTCGGACATTCTGAAGTGTTATCATTTGATAGTCTTGATTTTCTACATTAGAATGTTCAACGAGAATAGCACATTTCTCTAGTTAGGTTGTTGACCTCGGTGGTCAATTCAATATGAGTTGCTAGGCTTGTGGTTCTCTGTCGAGACTGATGTTCTTTGAAGTTCAGCTCTTTCTTTCACACCTCTCGTGGGTTAGAAATTTTGTAGGGCTATGAGGAACTTGTTTGCAATAATATAAAAGATTCACATTCACAACGTACTTGTATGATGTGAAAATCTTCGTCATCAATTTGAGAATAGAAACTAATCGCTTAATCGATTTTGTTCATTGTAGAACTTATTGTAGCAAAGACTATCTCTTCTACTAATATTTGATTGAACCTTTTAGGTTCAAGTAATTTCAAGTTCTCTACCTCCTGTTCGTACTTGTCAAGTCAACACACGTTATGAACTTTGGGACCACTCTGCTCCTATACGGCCCTCATACTTCCCGGTTTGCAAGAATCCTCGCTCATCACCTCATTTGCCATCCCAAAGTCATCTGGCATGTTTCCATGCATTTAAGGGGTTCTTGAAGTTCTCCCCACAAATGAAATATGAGTTTTTTTCCTCATATTAGCAGATGCAATACAACAAATTCCAAGTTGAATGAAAATATTCAATCTATTTTGTAACCCTCTCTCATCTCCTTGGCTTTGCAAGAAGTCTTGCTCATCACTGTGAATTTGCCCTCCTACAGTATAAGGGACAGAAATTTTCTTAGAAAGTAGATGTTGTAAGTACTAGTTATATGTTGGAGGATAACAACCTCCACTTCATGTACAACTGTGTTAAAAGTCTTTGCTAAATTTGTGTCTACCATCAAAAATGTAATTTCACAACAAACTAGTTCTTAGAGCATCTCTAACTCACCCCTCAAGTCCCAAGCTAGAGCACATTTTGTCGTTTTCCAAAAACCCCACCCCATACAACTACATAATTGACCGGTCAATGGAGTTGGATTTTCCTTAAAAACAACATTCTATAAGATGGAGTATGTTGTGCCTCCACTTCCATTTGATCTATCACAAGGTGCCTCATAACATCTTGAATGGTCGGGATTTCTTCTATGAACCTTCAATTTCTCTAATAGTGTGATGTATGTGGCAACTCTTGGCGGCGCGGCAGCTCGTAACAACCTTCACAACTAGAGTGAGCGAGAAACCTACTATTGGAGGGGTGCACGCAACATGTGTTGTTGCAACTCATGGCATGTTTACACTAGCTTCAAAATGTGCGATGGGCTTGCGGTACGGCAATGATCCACCCACCGCATTTCCATTCACAGCCAAGGCATAATAACCCATGCATTGCCTTCACGAAACTTTAAAAATAAATAGATTTTTTTTTTAAAACACCATACGTTTCTCAGCTGCCCTTTTTGGTGCTTGCTTGTTGATTGGTCGAAAGCTGTGTTGGATTTGCAAGTTTGTGGCAAGGCGTCTGCTCCGAGCAAAAAAAGAGGCAGTGAAAGGACGTGAGTTCAGGCCAGGCGTTGAAAGGAGCGGTGACTAAGCGACAAAGGAACGCGCTCTGAACATACGTTCAAACCCTAGTGTGAACGGACCTTCACCCACGGGACGCTTAGCACAACATCAAGGATGGAGATGCTCTTAGATGTGCCAATTTGAGCAGTTCCTAACACTCATCTATTCATCGCCATCCTCCCGGACATTCCTCTCACTATCCATCCTCCTGTACATCCCCGCCGTCAATCCATCCCGCCTCTCGTACATCCGTCAATTCATCCGCCCGTCGATCAACTGCAGTCAGGACTGAGGAGGCGCCGACGCCGACGGACCTAAGGTGGGAAAGGCAAGCGAGCTGGGCGCATCCCGTTGGGCGAGCACTGGCGTGCGGATAATCCCCTGCCACAGGGCGCCTCCAGGCTCCTCCCTTGCTGGCATCATTTTCTCATCATCACCATCTTCGCCGTGATCAGATCTTCATCATTCATCAAATTAGACCCGACCACCGCTGAACCACTTTCTCTAAACCTCTTTTACGACAGCTCGGACTCGGTCCTTGGATCTCCGAACTTGCAGCGACCTGTACCACCTACAAACCAAATGACTGTATAACTTGCTGTGAGACATACAGGAGTGAGCTAGTCGCAGCTGTTAATTGCACTTCCGTCGTTTCCTACACTTCAGCACGGCTTACACACGACATTTCCAAAGTAGAATGTTTAAGTTGAGGTGAACTACCCTGTCTTCTGGCAAGTTCAAATCCGATTGGTGTCTGACCTATCAAATCCGATTGGTGTGTGAACTATCATTCGAACCCATCAGTGCTCGAGTGATCAAAATGGCGCTGCGGTTAGAGAGCGCAGCTGCAAGAATAGGCTCCAACGTTGCAGGGGTGTCCAGATATGCGCGCCTTGAAGTCACCTCTAGAGCTTTTCCTTCCGGTGCGGTAAGTGAACTCGTACCAGTATCGTGCAAGTGATTATCTACAGGCATACTTTGATTGCGATTGATTTATGCGGTACTCCACGAAAGCGATACTAGCAATCCTAGAGTAGAGATTCCGTTGCCAAGCATCTTGAGAAAACATAAGCCTTGAACGCCGACAGCGCTGGATTCGCGAAACCTAACGACAATTCTAGAATCATCGCAGAGATAAACGACGGACGCTCTGAAGTCGTTTCTCAGAATTGCGGGCGGAGTAGAATGTTGTTTTCAGAATGCTAAACCCCCTGTTTCTGAGGCTCGTCGATTTGCAACGGTGCAGGAATTCAGAGGAAGTGCACTGAATTTGAGTAAAGGGCTTCAGTGCCAGAACAATTTGTTGAAAAGGCGAGGAGGAGGAATCCGGTGCTTGGGATCAAACACTACACCGCTGGCCAATGGTCCGCCGACCTTGAGCGATTACATCCTAGATCGCGTGAGCTCCTTCTTGATCACGCAGGGAAAAACGCTCATGCCCAAGACCATGTCCGGAGATGACCCTCTCAATTGGTTGCCTCCCAAATTGCACGACCAGATTCACAGGAGCGAAGCCTTCGTAAGCAGCCTTATCCACACAAACATCAGCTCTTGAAAGTGCACATTCTTCGCACACTTTGATTGATTCTGTTTGATCTTCTATAATCCTTAGTTTGTTGAGTAATCTTGACTGTTTCTGCTTGTGCTCAGGCCGTATCGCTGGTGCGTGAAGGATTGGTGTTCGGAACTTTAGGGCTCATGTACTGCCAAGTTGATGCTTTCTGCCAAGGCCTTCACAAGTATTCGGCTAAACCTCTCTGAGCTTCTCATTGCTTAAAGCCCCAGAAGGGTACATAACCTCATTATTTTTTAAAACTAACAATATTATATGTGTCATTGTGACATGGATTTGTGTGGTTGTGTTTACATGTATCAAATTTCAAGTATTCATTTGCTCATTCTAGAGACAAGTCTTGAAAGATATAGTAATTGTTTTCCCTCTAGAAGTGATAAATTTATTTCCTTTACAAGTTAACAAATTTGTGGTATTTAGTTGAGTTGTGAGGTTGTTGTGCACAAGGATTGGTATAGCAACAAGGCGAGCACCGCTCCTTACAGATCGTTGGGATTATGAGCAGTCGGTATTCCATGCTATGACAGACCCACTTCGTCTCCTCATCACCACATGGGCGTGCACACGTGTGTAAGTCTCTCAAACTTCAAAGTTTCGTGTTGTTTTTGTCTTTTTAATCATTGGTTTGCATCATTGGATATTGTGATGCATAGTCTTTAATGGTTAGAGTTTGATGGCAGGTTACGACTTTTAGCATTTTCCGCACAATTGCAACACTATATTGCGGCGTCTACATTTATAAGGGCCAGAGCTGTTGGAGTAGTGGTGTGTGTAACATGGTTTATCTTTCGCTGTAAACAACATTGGATAGACAACTACATCTCTAAACACAAAATAGATGAGGTACTTCCTCCACCTACCTACAAAGTCATGTTGTTTGCAAGCTTATGAACATCGATTCAATGTTACATGAGAACTAAATATGATGTATTTTGCCACTTACGCTTTAATTTTGAAAATAGTGCTTGTCATGATTGTGCAGCCGCGTATATTAGCATTTGATCGGCTACTTTCCTTACTTTTGTACTTTCTAGCGGCCACATGCATTGCAGACATCTTGGGCTTTGCATTGCGGTCACTACTTGCGGTTGGAGGTATCTCAGGTATTCATTATCTCCTAATAGTCTAATCTACTGTGGTCACTATTGTTTATACAACTTGGATACATGACATGTTTGAAAATATCTAACCTTTCACAAGTTTTGTGATTGATACATTTCTTTGATCTGCTTACAACCATTATTTAGAAAGTACTTTATATGTGAATAAGTGCTTATTATATCAAGTGGCACGACTCTCTTGCAACAGGTCTAGCATTGGGTTTGGCAGCAAAAGAAGTTGTTAGCAACTTCTTTGGTGGACTTGTGCTATTTCTCACACGCCCATTTGTGATTGGTGAAAGAATAAAGGTAAACAACTCGATACATGCCATTTTAATGACCATCCTTGGAAATCATAAAAAGAATGGGACTATCACACTATCAAATTGAGCTCTCTCTGAAACTTTGGGGCGTAATTCAAAACCTCAATTCCGTTAAAATGACAATATTCCGCTAAAAGGGGATTGAAATATCACAAGAACAATGATATTATATAATAGCAATCGATGCTTTCTAAAAGTCACCCATTCTAGGTTGTACTCTATCGCTTCTCTTTGCCAATTTTTTAAATTTCAAATTTATTATTTTATTAATAATGTGCTTTGGGGATGGCGAAGCAGGCCGGAGCAGTATCGGGGCTAGTAACAGACATTGGATACATGCAAACGAAGGTTCTGGGTTTCGACGGCACACCCCTTTTGGTCCCGAATCAAGCTTTTACCAACCAAGTATGTTATGTTTCATCCCTTTCTGTTACATAATGCTTTTTCCACTCATCAAAATAATGTGCTTCTTGACGGAAGGAATCTAACTAAGCTTCATATGAGTGACAGGTGATAACAAATTTCTCAAGAGCAAACTCGAAGCAACTGGAGGCAAGCTTTTACGTGCACAATCAAGACATCTTTCTAGTGAACAAAATCACGGAGAATGTGGTGGAGTATCTGAAAACTCACCGACAAGTGGACAAAATCCGATCATCGCCGCAGTGCTACCTCAACACCATGGGATACTGGGGCCCTGAGATCGTCATTCTCTGCACCATCAATTTTGGAGTAAGTGGCCATACCTCTTTGATCCTCGTAAAATCCAATTGTATACTGTGATAACATTGTGTCGTGATCTTTTCCAGGGAGGAGGCTTCTTCCAAGTTCGCCAGGAGATTATGGTGCAAGTTGCGAAAATTGTTAGTGATGTGTTGGGAGAGGAGTCCCCGTATTTCCGTAATAGCGTGAGTAATCTCTTGTGGGAACTGCGCATGCATTTGTTATACGCGGGCCAAGGTGCTCCACCTGCAAAATAGTAGTGCATAGCAATGCTGTGTGTACCTGAAAATATCTGTATCATAGCCAAATTTGCGTGCACTAGGACACCGGTCCCCATCTATAATTGGAGCTTTTGTATCAAAATGGGGCATTTCGCAATATCTTTGTACATTTAGTAGCAGATATGAGCATCGTGAATCTATTGCATGTTGTAAGAAAATAAAGATGTGGCTGCATTTCAGGTTTTCTCCTGTTCAAATTCTGTACCTTAACATTTTGACGGAAAAAAGTGGGAAGGGGTTGCAATTGAGAATTCTCAATTGCACTTTAGGTTGCAATTCTGGATGATACACAATTTTTGAGTGTGGTGATGAAGAAAAGTAGCTGCCATTTCACGTCGAATGAGAAGTTTACCTTGTTACCTAAATGGTATCTACTTAAATCTCAATATAACGACTCTTGCTTCTACGATTACGTGACACTATGAATACAAAGGCAAGCGTGCTGCTGGGGAAGTAAGTATTATTGAAGCTTCAAATCAGGAATTGGTATTTGAAAAGGAAGTAAAGCCTGTGCCCAAGCTTACACTAACCTAAGTTCCTATTCACGATGATGATATTACGAAAGACTTGAAGTCGCAAATTCGGCGGATTTGTTGTAAGTGAGACTGCGAGCAGTGTCAAAAAAGTGAGCCACGCCTTCCTCTGGAGTGCCCACGAGCACACCGTGCCCTAAGTTGAGAATATGACCATTATTCCCTGCTTTCCTCACCACACTGCACACCAAACCAAATTCACCACTGATTAGAACCCACGCACACCTTCAAATGAAGTGCCAAAACACTCATAGAAGAGAACCAAAACAACTCAGACAACAACAAACAAAGTTCACGATGTTTGTGGAAGAATTTTGATCTCAACGCAGGTTTCTACGTCCACTATTTGAAACATCACCTGATAGTTTGAAAGTGGAGGTAGCCTAACAGATTCTAAATTAACGATACTTCTGCAAGGAGTGTATAAATGACGCTTACTCTAGTGCAGAAGACAGAATCTCCTCGAGCAGTTTTACGATATCGAGCTAAGGGCCTAGAGGAGGTAATGGGGAGCGATGATATGCAGGGGAAGTGGAAGTGTACCTTTCAACGGCTTCGGTGATTGCAGGTAATGGGGCGAAGAGCACAGCAGGGTCGACGTTGCCTTGAACAGCTATGGAGTCTCCAAGTCGTCTTCGCCCATCTGCCATGTCTATAGTCCAGTCGAGGCCGATCACATCCACATCCACCGTCGCCATTCTCTCCAGCAAGCCACCGTTCCCGTTTATGTACATCACCAACGGCACCCCCGGACAAGCTTCTCTCACCTTCGCCACAAGCTGCGGAAAGACAGCGCCGGAATAGTCCATTCAGTTTCTCAACATGAAAGTATCTTGGCAGATTGTTGTTTAGAGTCGAAGAGAAGGAGCAAACCTGTTGGATGTAAGGCTTGGACCACCGCTCCCACTGGTGAGGAGGAAGCTGGCCACCCCACGAGTCAAAGATCTGAATACACTGGGCACCGGCCTTGACTTGGAAGATGACATACTCGGCAATCTCGTTGGCCAAATGCGAAAGAATGGAGTGCAGCAATTCAGGTTGCTCGTATGTCATGCTCTTGATTTTTGTGTACGTTCTCGTTGTCTTCCCTTCTACTATGTAAGTAGCCAACGTCCATGGCGCACCGACAAACCCTAACACTGCGGCTCCACTCCCCACCTGGAACAGACAGAAACCTCGAGATCTCAAACCAAAACTTCGATGCACCAAAACTAAGAATCAACACCCAACACAAACGTTATATTAAAGTAATGGATTATGATCACAACTTTGCAGAGTAGACAATTCCTAACCAACAGAAAATGTGTTGAGGGTTTTAGCCTTGTGTGAAGATGGTGAACATACAGCATGCGTACATCAAGATTACGATTCGAAGTACATGAATCATGCGTCATGTTAAGATAGTGAATGATTATCATTTCAAATTTGGCATTTCAATTAAACAAGGGAAAGTGTGTGGCAAAAGCATTGAGGGTTTAAGTCATGTGTGGAGATGGTTGGAATTTGCAACTTTACGGTGATGGGAGGCATAGTACCTCATTGCGCAAGATGGTGAGCGACTCGCCAACGAAGTCGACCTTAGAGAGATCAATGCTGTGAAGAGCTTGCAAGCCTTCCTTAGACTGAATGGGAGTGTCCAGAACAGGTCCTTTAGTCTCATCAATCTCGAAATTGATGCCAATGGCGGGGAGCGGGGTGAGAATATCGGAGAAGATAATGACGCCGTCCGGTCGGAAGGACTTCCAGGGTTGCAACGAAATCTCCACGATCAAGTCTACGTTCTCGGATCGCTCACGAAACGAGGGGTGCTTCTCAGAGAGCTTCCGGTAGGCCGCCATATAGCGACCCGCTTGCCGCATCATCCATGCTGGGGCGCGCTCCACTTGCTCGCGCTTCGCTGCCCTCACCAGCAACGGCTCTGCCCGCAGGAACCCCACCCACATTCCATTCTGAATTCACTCAACTTAACAATGCGCCTATTCTTTGTGATGAGAATTGATGGAGAATTGAGCGTACCTGTAGAAGTTTCGGCTACGCAATGTACGAGGCGCGATTGTGGGCGCTGCGGGGTAAGTGGACATCGCATTATGGGGAGGCGGTCGCCATGAAGCTCGCTCTTGCCAATGCTGGTAAGGGTGCTGCCCACAGTGGTGATGCTCCGCAATGAGGAGGCCATTGTAGCTGCCTCCAGAGCTCGTGGAAGCGATGCTGGAGGTCAGAAGAAGCGAGCAATTGAAAGAACACAATACGACGGAGGTGCGAGAGGGAATTGAGCAGTGGAGTCGCAATCGGGAGTGGGATTGCGCTCGACAAAGAGGCCCTATCCACTGCTATATCCTCATCGTAGTCATTTTGGTGTTGTGCTTGCGGAGGGTACCGGTGGCAGTAGGCGGGTATCCCAGGTATATGACGGGTATTAGAGGAGAAAGACGGGTATATGAGGCACATGACGGGTATTAGAGGAAAAAGACGGGTATATCAGGTACATGACGGGTAATTCAGGCGCATGGCGGAAAATCGAGGCACATGACGGGTAATTCAGAGAAAATTGGGGCACATGGCGGGTAATTTAGGCACCTAACGGGTATTTCAGGCACCTAACGGGTATTTAGATACAAGACAGATATCTATTATTTTAGACAACTAGTTTGTTTTATTTTGATTTACAAGTGACACTATGATCTTGGAAATCGCCGGTGAGAAGTATGAGGTGTCGTTGTAAGCGGATTTTTTTTGTAGAAATCAGGTTAACAAGCGAATCGCGAAATGAGTTGACGGATCTCAAGATATTGAATTTTCAAGTTAATGGCCCCCAAACACCAAATTTTACAAAAAAGACCTAATTTTAGATCTAGCAGAGAAGCAAGGGAATCCAACCAAGTAAGATTTAGAGCTACATAATCTTTTATTTAGGATAGGTAGTTTGCTTGTTTCGTATTGTTTTGTTTTGTTTTGGATGTAAGATTATGACCTTCGGCACCGCCGGTTGGATCGGGCGGCACGAGGTGTCGTTGGAAGTGGGTTTTTTTGTAGGGTTATGAAAACGATCGGATTGCAAAACGGGTGGGCGGATCCCAAGATATTGAGTTTTTAAGTAATTTTGGCCGCCAAATCACCAAAAATCATAAAATGACCTAATTATACATCTAGCAAAAAAACAAGAGGGGTATGATAAAAAATAATTCAAGTGGGCGTGGCAATGTTGTGAGGGCATTCTAGTCTATTATTTGAGGAAGGTATCTTCTTTTGTTTCATTTTGGACACAATATCATAATCATGGGCATCACCGTTCAGAGTAGGGCACATGGGGTGTCATTGGAACCGGGATTTTTTGATGAATTGTGTAAAACAATCAGATTGCGATTCCAGTCGACAGATCTCAAGATATTGAATTTCCAAGTATTTATGGCCCTAGAGATATTGGGGGCCAAAATACTTGGAAATTCAATATCACATGGACGTGCTAGTTTTTTTTTTTTTTTTTTTTTTTTTTTTTTTTTTTTTTTAAGGCAGGTACTTTGTTTGTTTTGTTATGTTTTAGACCTCATATTATGATTGGGGGCACTGTCGGCGCATCGGGGCGCACAAGGTAACGTAAGAAGCGGGTACTTACGTAGGAGTATGGGCAATAATAGAATCACAAATTGGGTCGAGGATCTAAAGAATTTGAAAATTGAAAATATTTATGGCTCCAAAAATATTGGAAATTATTTGTTTGAGTAAGGGAACGCTGCATGACGTACTAGTAGTAATTTAAAAGTGGTGTGTGAAGGTGAAGAGAGGTAAAGTAGAAGCATCCATACTCGGGAAGCCCCCCATGGGTGTGTCTTGTAGATAGATAGATAGATAGAAAATCCAGTCTTTTTCTAAGGGGCCGGCGTGAATGAAGTGTCCGTTCGGAATGCTAATATCCCGATGGCCACCGGACAAGGGGAAATTGGAACAATACTACTTCCCTTTCTCGAGAGTGGACACTATAACTACGCTAGTTTCTAGCCTAGTTACTAATGCCTTAAAGATACTTGACATAGTATCCCCCCAAAGGACTTTGAGGTACCCATACAACAAGGTCTAGTGTGCCTTGTAAATGTACTCAATCTCAAGCACCTATTACTTACAAATGTGCACACATGGATCTATCTTCAGGTTAATTTCATCACAAGACAATTCATGAGAAATTCATATCGTATGAAAAAATTATCATTCCACTTGTGTTCACTCTTTATTTTAGTTGTTGATAAATTACTAATAATTGCAACTAGATCTCATTGATAATTAATCAAATTTCTTAAATGAACAAGAATATGTTTTTATACAACACTTACAATATTTTAAGTTTGGCTAACATAGCAAAGCATAAGGTTAGCACTATTCACAATGAACACAAAAATAGATAGATAGATAGATAGATAGATAGATAGATAGATAGATAGAAACTCCGGTCCGTTTCTAAAGGGCCGGCGTGAATGAAGTGTCCGTTCGTAATGCTAATATCCCAATGGCCACCGGACAAGGGGAAATTGGAACAATACTACTTCCCCCTCTCGAGGGTGGACACTATAACTACGCTAGTTTCTAGCCTAGTTACTAACGCCTTGAAGATACTTGACATAGTATCCCGCCAAAGGACTTTGAGGTACCCATACAACAACACAAAAACAGAAGAAGAAGAAGAAGAAGAAGAAGAAGAAGAAGAAGAAGAAGAAGAAGAAGAAGAAGAAGAAGAAGAAGAAGAAGAAGAAGAAGAAGAAGAAGAAGAAGAAGAAGAAGAAGAAGAAGAAGAAGAAGAACACCAGAACCGTAGGGGTTGGCGTGAATAAAGTGTCCGTTCGACCTACCCTTGATGATATGTCCACAGGACCTAACAACAGTGGTATAGGACTACTAACCCCTCTCAGGGTGGACACTACATGAAAAAAGGACGAGAACTAGTGTCATTATGTTTGTATAAAAGTAAAGGTTTGGTTTTGTTGGTCGTCACATTGTTGACATACCACGTTGTTTGGAAGAGACATGGATGTGTAGTAGCGGTGGTTCGGGTTCGATTCCCGTTTAACTCGTTTGAGCATCGTTTACAATCATCTGGCGCTATAGAGCTAGTGGGCAGGAAATTCCAACGGCTTGGACCCCTTGTATTGTGACAAGGTTGCTATTCTAATATATCACTTCTTCCTCCTCTCTTTTTTCTTTTTTTTTTTTTTTTTTTTTTTTTTTTTTTTTTAAATTTTTATAATAGATCTATGGTGGTTGTATGTTTGCTGGTAATGTTTCTCCATTTTCTAGTTTTCTCTTGTGTAGTATTATAGACATGGCATGGTGTATAGCAATTGTGTTTATTTCTCTGAATGTATTTTTTATGAGTGTCTTTGGTATTTTGAGTTTGGTTTTGAGGATTTTCATAGATGGAATGTATGTGGATGCTCTGGCACCTGCTGTTATTACTATAAGTGGTTCAACTATCCATCCTTTGTTAATAATATCGTTGATGAGAGGTTGGTATTTTTGCATCTTTCTCTCAATGGTATCTGGTGAGAATCTGTCATTACAGTATGTAAATTCTATAAATTGAACCTTCAAATTAATGTTGGGAGATGTAGGGGGGTTTGGTTGGTAGGGTAATCCTTGTATACATAGTAGGTCCGGTTTTAGTCGTGCATTACATTGGCATCTTTGTTGTACACATGTACATGGTAATAGCCATGGTGGGACTATATTTTCTGGTGGTTTATCATTAGTTCATTACATGTGCCCGCATTCATGAGGGTATAACATCTCGAGTGTTTTGATGAGACTATTAGTTTTTAAATTTCCCATACTGCTTTAATGTGTCTTTTTGTTCTGAGCGCATGTATATGGTGTTGCTTGCATTTTAACGGTACATGTAGCCATGTGTCTGGATCTTGGGAGTCACATACCGAACATGTGATTGATGGATATAGTTCTCTGCCAAAAAATAATTGTTTTCTAGCGTTGCCCATGTATTGACCGTGTCTTAGTTTAAGCAGGCATGTTTTTTGGGAGTCTGTTACTTGTTTATTAGTCCAAAATTCATTTGATAGTTTATCATCTATGTCAGTGTTACTTATCCATTTATTTATATTGAGGAAGTTTCTAGCAATGTCTGTTAAGTTGTTTTCCTTGTCGTGTTTAATAATGTGTTTTTCAAGGAATCTTATGGGACCTTTATCTGGCGTTTCATTCATAGAGTGCCACCAGTCTCTTTGAAAGTAATATGGTGTAGAATGTGCGAATTCATGTGGTAAAGTTGCATTGTGGTAATCTTTGTCTCTACCTTCTTTGGCTAGTTTGTCGGCTTTTTCGTTACCATCTATATTTGCATGAGCTCGTACTTTGAATAGTGATGTAGGTTGTGTTCTTTGTTGAAGAAGTGTAACTATATCTTGTAGAATGGTTTTGTGTGGGTGGTTATTATGTTGGGTAGGGTGTTTGAGTTGTGTTTGGATATTATATAGACCATTCAAACAATCTGTGAAAATGTGTGCAGGTTCATCAGGGTATTTGGAGGAAATTATTTGAAGGGTCGTGTATATTGCCATTATTTCAGCCCTAAATATGTTTTGTAAACCTGGGAGTCTTACAGCTAGTTCGATATTTTTGGATTCATTATATATTCCATATCCTGCAATTTCACGGGTCCAGTGGGTGCCCATATTTTGTGGTGGGAGAAATGAGCCGTCAGTATAATAGCATTATTGTGGTAGGAATTTGGGTTGTGTTTCGTTTCTGAAACTAGGAATTGATGGTATATTATGGTATATAACTGAGTTTTCAGTTGGATATATGAGTTTGTTCCATTCTTTGCTTTTGTTGACTTGTATATTTGGTTGTGTTGAAGGGGCAATTTGTATGTATGGTTGGGGGATTTGGAGTTTATTAAAAATTGTGGTTAAGGCGGTGATTTGTGTATTATTTCCTACAGTGGTGGTTTTGTGATGTACACAAAATATGTGGAGAGCGGAAGGTTCTGTCTGTGGTTTGGTAAATTCTGGTGGTTTTGTTGGTTCTTCATATATTATTGTATCTGCAGGTATGTATGTAACAACATGTGTGTCTGGATAGGGGCCTTTATGTGGTGTTAGGTTATGGTACCAATTGTGGTCGGGGGTGATTATTATGGTGATGTTGTTTGGATTGTTTTGTGCGGCAAGTCTAGCCCAATGTATAGCTTTTTGGGTATCTGTTTTGTTATGTAGGTGGGCATAGCCAATTCCTTTCCATTTGTAAGAAAATGCTTGCCCTATAGCTCCAAAAATTTTGTCCCTTTTAAATGGTGAGTAAAATTTATTTATTTGAGTTGAGCATGTTATTGGTGAGGAGAAATATGAGTGTGTTATATTAAACGATGTTATGATGTGGTCGAGTAGTATTTTTGGCAAGGAGTAGTGTGCAAGTTTAAGTAGGTCGGTTTTTGGGATTCTATATTTGTATCTTTGGTATAGCCATACAATTTCTGTTTCAAACGATTGAGTGGGAGGTGTCAATCCATGTGGTAGATCTTTTGCTCTAGAGTATTGATTCCATAGCCAATTTAGTCTCGTTATAGGTATGGTTATGATGTGTTTTCCTGTTATATCATAAAGATGTGCTACATCATCTTTTATTTGTATGGTGTTTTGATTGGTGTTAATATCTTTTGAAGGGTTACATTCGTTTACACTAATATTTATAAGGGGGACAGGCATTGTTGGAAGTATGTGTCTTATATCGCGGAATTGTTCTTCTGCAAAATGGGTATCTATTATGTTTCTATAGTATGTATGTTGTTTTATGGTGTAATATTGAGTAAGAAGTGAGGTGTTGTGTTGTATGGTTAGTGGTATGTTTATTGGGAAGAGGTTTTTTTGTGGTATCCATTTGATATATGTGATATCATTTGGTAATTTCCATTGGCATAGGTAAGTGTTGTATGTTTTTGAAATTTTGTATTTGTCTATTGTTTTGATTTGTTTATGGTCTAATATTGTATGTATGGGGAATGTGGATGGGTTATTGATGATTCTAATTGGTGGTTTCGGATAAGGGGGGTGTAGCGGTGTTGGTGGGTGTATAGGGTTTGTACCGTGGTTAGGTACAATATAATGGTTATGTGTTCTATATTCATGTTTTAGAGTTCTTGGTGCAGTGTGTTCGATGCATGGATTTAGGCATTGTTGGTTACATGTAGGATAGCAAAAGAGTTGTTGGGCTGTATGTAGGGCTTGTTTTATTACTTTTGTTGGTGTTTGATAATATTTTTTGAATTCATCATGTGACATTAGATTTCGACCATTTGGCAGTGTTAAGTGTTTTATCTCATATATGTTTTGAAGTAATAATTTGTTGAGAAGTTTATGATTTTGTTTAGGGGTGAGATGTGGTAGTAGTTCTGAAGACAAGTTTAGCCACATGTGTTCAAGGGGTGTAGCTTCAAGTGGAAAGTCTCCTATTGTACTTCTCAGGTGGGCACCTTCACATCGTTTGATAAGGTAGAGTGTTCTTGTTGTGGGTGATCTTAAACAGTCATGTTGTTTAATTCTAGGGATCTCTTTTGCTCCACCGTATTTAGCAAGTATAAAATGTGTAAGACCTTTATAGATTATTCCCAATTTTCCTGTGTCGTTGAGAGCATTGCGTAGTTGTTCACAAATGCATCTAAGATAGGCGTTTTTTAATGAGAATGCTTCTATACCAAACATATCGTGTGGGAGTTGGGTGATTACGTTGGGAGTGCAATTTGGTAGCCCACATATTTTCTTTTGTATTGCTATAATTTTTTTGTCTAATTTTTTAATAGTGGGTAATGAGTAAGGTACCGCATAAAAACTATATGCAATACCTGCTGTTATAACCGTGTCTACCATACTAACTTTTTGTTATATAGTAGCTGGACAATTTGCTAGTTGGTTGCATTGTTTAATCAGTTTGGTGGTCGTGGTATGCGTTTGTATTTTCCAATTTAGTGATGGAACAAGTTGTATGCCTAAATATACATATGACTCATTTTGATGTAGAACGGGGATTGGTTGATTTCTGTATGATATATTTTGCGGCTTGTATTAGTGCTTTGAAAACTATTTGGTTTGATTTAGATTTGTTTGGGCATCCAGTAATTGCACATTTTGGAATTCCTAGGTCCATTCCAGCCCATTCGCAGAATTTGTCCATTTTGTTGAGTTGTCTTTTTAGTGAGGAGAGTTTGCTAGTTATGATTGCAAGATCATCTACGTATGCTGCTGTATTTATTGTAGTTTTTGAGGTGTTACAGGTGTAACCATATTTTCCTCGTTGTAACCATCTTAAAAGTGGTTCTAAAAAGATAAGAAAGAGATATGGGCTCAGTGTGTCCCCTTGTATTGTGCCTCTTTGTATGAGTATTTTTTGTGTCTGGCCAAAGTAATCACCAGTAAAAATAGTATTAGATTGTGAGTAGATATCTCCTACTAGTATTACCGCATCCTCAGGGTATCCTAAGTCTTTCATGATGGCTAGTAGTCGGGCGTGATCAATTGAGCCAAATGCATTTTTAAAATCTATATAGAGTAAATATATATCTTGTGTTGTTAATTGTGCATCTTCTAAAGCTGCTATTAGTAGTTGTAATTGTCTAGATGTGCATCTTCTAAGACGAAATCCTTCTTGGCTATCATGTAGAATTTGGTGTTTTTCTCCATATCTTTGAGAGTATCGATGTTAGTGTCTTGTAAAAAATTTGTATATAGTGTTGGCTAGAGCTATAGGCCGTGATTCGATAATTGAGATGGGCTTTTTTTTTTTGTATAATAGTATTGTGAGGCTTATTTTCCGGGATGTCGAATTTGTTTTTGTTTTATAACAATGTTTGAAGAATAGGAATAAGATGCGGTGAAAGTTTGTAGGCGTATTCTTCAAGATAGAGTTAGGTATTCTATCGGTCGCTGGGGTTTTGTTTTTGCGAGGTTTTTAAGATAAGTCGAAAGTTTCTTGGTCAAAATATGTATGTAGCGGAGTTTGCGGGTGTCTCTTTTATCTATTACAAAGCCTTCTAGGTCATGCCGTGGATATTGTCTAACTCGCACGTATGCGTTAAGGGGGGTGGTGCGGTAGGTAATAACGTGTTGGAGCAGTGGGTTTGTTAATAGATGATTGTTGTATGTAAATTTCATTACTTGATATCTTGTGGGCTCGTTAGTATGTTGTTATTGCGATCTGTGATGCAGTCGAATGGTGGTGTTTCGTGGTTTTTAAATACTTTATTGTTTATCTTTTTAGGACTTATTTCATATAAGAGTCTGCATTTGGATATAGCCTTTTTTATGTATTCTTTTGTGTATTTTGATGTGATTTTTCTTGTTTTTTTGTTTGCAGTCTTGGCTAATATTCCTAAATCATTTATCCATGCTTCAATAAGTAGGTCGTCAGATGGCGGTGGTGGGATCTTGACATGGGTGTGATTATTTAATTCATTGATAATTAGGTGTGATCTCCATTGTTGTGTATTTTTTGTGGTATATATTGCTTTTCTAATTAAATGATATGTTGCTACATGCTTTTTTCCAAGTTTTTTGGAATTTTCGTGGTAAGTAACCACCTTGTTTTGAAATTCTTTCATTGAGTGTGGGTATGGGTGGTGCGCTACACGTATTTTCTACAGCTTCTGATATTTTTTGAGTGATTTCATCTATATAAGAGCAGGCTAGTTTCCATTGATCAGGATTTAGGTGTTCGTGTGATAATATGGCGTTCAAGTCATTTAGTTGTAAAGCATTGTTTTCATGAAAGTTTGTATTAAATTTATCTAAATTATCTTGCGGTATAGAGTTAAGTATTCTAATCGGTTTGGAGGTAGGTGGTATTGAATGGCGTGCAATGAGTTTGTTTTGGGGGATGTGTAGTGCAATGGGTGCGTGGTCGGAGTTAAGATTGGCTTCTGTAATTGTGGTACATGTATATAAATTGTGATTTTGTGTTTTGATATAAAAACCGTCTATTAGACTTGTATGTGTGTAGTTGTAACCGCCTTGTTTAGAGTGTTTTGTATTTGTTGGGACATATGTTAATGATAAGCTATCAATATATGTTTTCCAAGTAAAATCGTCTTCTTGTGGTGGTGTGGTATTATGCTCATTTTGTCGTCTTATTAAAGCTATGTCTCTATTGAAGTCTCCACATAGAATAAGAGTGTGGTTAGAATGTGTGTTGATTTGTGTTGTAATGGTTTGTTGTATAGTTGATATTAGTTCGATGTCTTCATGGTGTGATGGCATATATAGGTGTATTAATAGCTATGGTTGTAGTGGGTGGTTTTTTATGTGTATAATTTGTAAATAAGGTGATATTTTTAGCGGGGTTGGGATTTTGGTGATAGTCCCTGGGTATGCATATTTGTCGTTTATTAGTGTTAGTAGTCCTCCTCTAGCAGGTGTATAAGGAATTCGTTGTTGAATGCATCTGGTCAGTGCGTGAGTATTATTAAATATTAGTTTGTAATTTGGGAATAAATTTTGTATGTACTTTATAGACTTGGTGGCGGTTAGTTTAGTCTCTTGAATGGTGATAATGCCCGGGGTATGCAAGGCAAGCTCTTCTAAGCTAGGTAGTGCAGTATTTAGTGTTGCTGCATTCCATGTGATAATACTAGTTTGTTGATTAACATTGTGTATATTGGGTTGGGATGGTGGTAGGATATGAGTCAATGGAGGAGGGTGTGTGTATTCATTTAGAGGATCATAGATTTTTAATGTTTCCTCAAGAAGATTATTTGGTAGAAAAGGGAATTTAAGTTTTAACGTATGTTTTGATGGTGCGTTTTGTGTCTGGTGTATAAAATCATATAATTCTTTGTATATACTAGGGGAGGGGTTTATTAATTTTTGGTTGTCCGTGGTAAATTGTAGATAGGGGTGTTTCGTGTGGATGTGTCTTTCGGGTGGGTTTGGTAGTGTAGACATCTTGTCTAGGAATCTAACAGTCCAATCTGGTTTGGGGGCATTTATTAGTAGATGTTCACATGAATTTATATTAGGGCTTATGGTTGTTATTAGCGCAAATAGTATGTGTGCTAAAGGGTAATTTCTTATTTGGTTTAGATATGTGTTTAAATGTGGGAAGTCTCTAATAGTGATTTGAAGGTTTTGGTGATCTTGTTTTAGAATGGGAGAGAAACTTGTTGCAAGATTTTGGTATTCGGGTTGGAGTTTGATTGTACATGTAATAATATATGTTTTGTATCTTCGTTTGTGAGCCGGTGGGTGAGTTTCTAGTACGTTTGGCATAGGACCAGAGTTTGTTTCAATATCCCCACATTTTAATAAATGGTGCGTATCATTGTATTTACAGTGACCTTCAAAAGTGTCCCAATGTTTATAATTTGAAAGTTTGGTAAGTCACCACATAGTGATTGCATGCTAGACTGACATGGCATCAATTTAGTTACATACTATCATTAGTAAGGTAATCAAGGAGCAAGGCTTACCACTTGTCTCTACATGTATGTGCATGAATTGAAGCTCTAGATATTTTCTCTTCATTGGGACAGTTTTGAAAGTACATATGAGTGAATCTTGTATGCATAGCAAGAGTGAAGTGTACATGCATTGTGAATTGCTTGGTTTGTGTTACATTGTGTGTATTTGTTCTTCTTGCGTCATATATTTGTTTTTTCGTGTTTAGCTTCACAAGTGAAAATGGTGAGACCATTGTCCCAGGGGGAAGCAACAAGGTATCTCTCTTTGCTTCAAAAAGGTTGTAGTGTGAGAGAGATAGCAAATTCTTTGCATGTTGGTAAATCAAGTGTACATAGGCTCGTAGTAAGAAGCATTTTCCAGGATGCAAAGCTTTTAGTTGGAGAGGTAGATCGCATGAGTTGACAAGTGCAATGGAGCGGTCTTGTGTAACTAGTATAACAAGAGGGAAGGTGTTTCTTTGCAAGAGAAGCTACTAAACATGTGCAAGAAGTTTTGGAGTACAAGTCGGTGAAGTTCTTGTCGCCGTGGACTTTGTAGAGCAGGTTCATAATCGCATGTGAAAGAAAAGAAACCACATTTGTCACGCAAAGAATATTAGGCTCGCTTAGAATTTGCGAGAAAGTATCAAAGACTATACTATTGATGACCTGGAGTCACGTGATATTCTCGGATGAGACTAAAATTAACAAATTTTCTTGGATGGGAGAGTTTGGTGTTGGGTTCGTGATCCACGGGAACTTTCAGAGCGGACCGTTATTTGATCATTAAGCATGGTGGTTGTTACGTGATGATATGGGGATGTATGTGTATACATGGACCTGGCATGATGTGTAGAATTGAAGGTCGCCTCAATCGGCATGGTTATCAAAAAATCTTGGAGAAAGCATCACCATGGTACAATTCAAAAATATAATTTAGATCCATCGAGTCATATTTCAACATGATAATGCACCTATACATACCAGTAATAGTATGAAACAATGGTTTTCGGGCAACCTTTTGGTGTCTTATCTTGGCCTCGCTTTCGGTCTCGATTTGAATCCTATAGAAAATCTATGGGCAATTTTGAAAAGGAGATTGAATCGATATGACACACCACCAAAAGGGATACTTGAATTATGGTCTCGTGTGGAAGAAACCTTCCTTCTATCATGTTGATGATTGCAAGAGACTTATAGAATCAATGCCAGACGAATAGCAAATTGTATTAAAATCCCAGGAGGAAAATGGACAAAGTGGTGAGGAATTTCCATGTTGGACGTTCAAAAGTGTACCAATGTACAGAGTAGCTTTAGGTTTTTTTCCTTTCTCATTGAGCGCTTCAATTTTGTTGGAATTTTTGTAATCAATTAGTACATTGTATGTACTATTTCAATAAATTTACTACATTCCATTCCATGAGTTTCTCTTACCTACATTATTTTTTGAATGTAACATGTACAAACATTGGGACAGTTTTGAAGGTCACTATATAATAGTATGTATTGAGAGTCTTTGTGGGCACATATGTGGAGACGGTGTTAACAATAGATATTTTGAAAAGCTTTGTTTTGGTCGGAAAATATATAACTTTAATGAAAAGGTTTTCTAAAAATAGGTTGGTATTTGATTCCACATAATTGGAGTTTCTTGTTACTATCTTGAATATTTCTATTTCTAGTATGTTTGTTTTTGGTTTGTATTCCGAAAATGTTTTATATCCATGTTTATGCGTGATTGAACGATTGTCAAGCATATTTTGCATAGGGTCCCGATTTGATTCGATATCTTTGCATGTTAATAGGATTGTTTTGTTATCATATAAAATGTAGAAGAATTTTGGATTTTTACGTTTATTTTTATATGTAAAGTATTTTTTTATGGTAATGTTGAGAGTCGGTTGTGTGGAGTAATATGTTATATATTTTGTTTTGTAGGTAAAGGGATATTCATTATTACTATAATTTTTATTAACTTTCTTTGTTTTTTCTTTTTCTCCTATTACTTTTACTTTTTGTCTTCTATTTTCTTCTTTTATGTCGGTATTGTCTAGATTTACTATGTCGATATTTTTTTGTTTTATTATGTCGGCATTTTCTTGTTTTTCTATGTCGGTATTTTCTTGTTTTACTATGTCGGTATTTCTTAGATTTATTATGTCGGTATTTTCTAGATTTATCATGTCGGTATTTTTTAGATTTATCATGTCGGTATTTTTTAGATTTATCATGTCGGTATTTTTTAGATTTACTGTGTCGGTATTTTCTAGATTTACCGTGTCGGTATTTTCTATTTTTAGTAATTTTATTTTTGGATAATTGCGGCGGGCTGCGTCCCCCCCCCGCTATCGTTCCTTCAACGCACTCATTAATTCTTACGTTATTATGTGTCTTTGATATTATTCTTGTTTGGTCTTTTTCTTTCTCTTTTATCAGTATCTTTTCTGAGAAATCTTTGGTAATCTGTATTACCTTTTTATTGCATATCTTTTTTGTTTTTTTCCTATATAATATCCTCCTCCTATATACTCTATCTACTATTATCCTTTTCAGCCATATACTGCATCTGCTGAAACCCTTCTCTATCCTATAGATTTTCCTTCTGCCTATACTTTGTAATACATTGCTATCGTTGTCCCTATTCGCGCTTCTTCTTCTCTCGGGTAGCCTTCGTTCCCTGCAATAGCTCAAGCCATCCTTCAAACATTGCTGCAGGTTGTTTTTCCATATCAATTTTCCAATTGTGGTTTTAGAATGGCACAGAATATGTCAACTGCTTGGATAGTAGCCCTGAGTTGTTTCTTAACTTCCTCCATTTGCATCTGCATTGAACTGTGTAGCTCTTCCGTCAACTTCTGGGCATGAAGGTTGGCCTCCTTCGTGATCTCTTCCTTGAATACTCCTAGTTCCTTGTGCATTTCCTCCTTCAGTTTCTCGTTCCCCTTGCTAACGGCTTTCTCCACCAGCTCCGCGATTTCTCCATGAGTAATGTTGTTCCGTTTCTCCTTCGGTGCGTTTCGTACGCCTCCATTGTACTCACAATGCAAAGAGAAATGTCACAAAACCCAAATCTCTCCTGATCTTCTTTACTAGGAGGTAGACTGCCTTCTAAACTGCGAGGGTGTGGAGTGAAACTTACGTGTTTCCCCATGATCTCCTTCGTCTTCCCTACCCATTGTCGATATACAATGGGGTTCAGGCATTGGACGTTGGCTGCCCCTTTGTGCAGGTTTCCAACCTGCCCCGGGAAGAAGAATGTGAGTATATTCTTCTCCCCCATTGCAGCTTCGATTGACATCTTTGTCTCCTCGACTTTCTTCATTTTGTGCAATCCGTATAAACACAACATCGTAGCATTCTTCTTCTTCAACTCCTCCTCCGTCAGTCCTTCTCCTCTAGCTCCACGTTCCGCCTTTGCAGTCTGCGGTGTGATCACATGAAGCAGTTCGTTCTCGTATGGTACCTGGTATTGAATGATTTTGTCAACCTGAGTCGGGCTTGTAGCAACCAGCCAGCCCCAGGTCTCCCCTTCACTCTTCTGTACGCTGGAAATCTCGTAATCATGTCCTCTTCGGAAACTCTCTCTGAGCACGTCCCTTTGGAGTTCTGCAACGGTAACCCCTTCCAAATTTGCGCTATCAATTTTCGAGGACAGCAATGTGTTCCGTGCAATAGAATCTCAGCTTTTGCATACCTTCCCAACGGTTGTCAAATCGTGGTCCAACTCCAAAATGAATGCTCTATTCCCTTTAAGTAGGGCAATTCCGTCAATCTTCGGATGCTTCAGGTGGATTTTGATGGTCCCTGTCCAAAACTTCTGTTTCGACTCCTTCACCTTCTCCTTGCACGGAATGTAGATCGGTTTAGCCATATTCTCCCCGACTACAATTTCCATCCTTTTCAGCCTTTCTTTGCATCTCGTAAGAATTTCTCCGTGTGTGAAATTTGTTGCTGGTCTTTCAAAAAAGACAGCCACCTGATAGTCTAGCGACAGCCCGCTAGACGTATCCACTTTGTAGTAAGGATTTTGCCCTAGTCTAAACTACTTTCGGTATAGTGCGGTTCAACGGTGGAAAAGCAAAATAGTCTGTCGTATTGTGACTAAGGTCACATGTATTCGCGGTATAAGTGTAACTATGTATAAACGTACCTGGGGGCTTGTCTTGCGGCGATTCACTCTTATACCTGGGATCACTCAATTTGGAGTTCATGTCATTACTAACGACTATATCTAGACTCAATGCGATCCCGGTCCTAAGTATCACAGGGAAGTCAATAGTTCCGTCGATAGTTGGGTTATGTCAATAGACCCAAATGCAGACTATCACCTAGTCAAAATGCCGATATAATATTTTGAAATAATACACATAAATATTTAGTCAATAGGTCCGATCCAAACAGATTACATACGATACTATTTACAATATGCCTATCGGGCGGTGTGTCAATATATCCAGGGTGCGAGGAATGATTTAGAATGCGCCTACCTCCGCTGCATTTCTCTCCAAGTCTCTCAAGTCAATAGGTCTCAGACACATGCAAGATGTATGCGAGTTATGCCCGCACAAACACACACTCACTCAATCTCATGTTCAAACACTCAATAATAGTTTAAAACTCCAAGAATACCCAAAAACATGTCAAACCCAAACCCAGGGACTTACCCTAAAATTTATGTCAATAGGTCTCACTCAATTTCAAATTTCGGTCTTATTATTCAAATTCTTTAAATAATCCTATTACTTACTCCAAAACCAAAGGCAAACTCAAAACTCAAACACTTAGTTTTCAAACGAATTTCGAACAAACTTGTCTAATTGGGGTATTTTGGAAATTGTCCTTTCAATTTTAGAGTTGAATTTGGAAAATCCAACCGTAGGATCTTGTTCAGAGCTGTCCAATTAGTTTGTATATCAAAATTTGTAGTTTTCGACCGTATGGATTGAAACTTAAATTCAGTCAAAGTATACAGAAAAATATGTGAGAAATTCCGCGAGGGACCTATTGCTGTGCACTGCGGACCTAAAGCCGTGGTCAAAGGGACCCCATTGCCGTCCGAAGTAACCCCCAAGACCGTGCGATTTTCAGCAGTCGCAGACAGGAATCCCTAATTTCACCGAAGACAATCCCGCGACGAAGTTTCTTCAAATTTCAACTCCGATTCTTACAACTTAGGCAAGAAAATGCAATTAAAATGCAATGCAATACAAGTAGCTTCACAGCTTAATACAAGTTTGTTTTACACAGTAGAATACTAATTCTACTCTTGCTAACATCTTCAATCTGCAATTCGGTCCAGTACTTGGTTTCGAAATTCGTTGATGTTCTTGCCTTCTGCAACAATTTAAAATTTCAAATAATGAATTGAAATAATACAGCACCTACCTTATGCCAGGACAGGTTTCAATCTCGAATTCTTCATCGATTTCCTTCACTGCTTGTCACGATGCTTTCATTTCTCACACAATCAGCAGCAAGCCACTCAACTCTTGCTCGTTCTTTTATCAAAACTTCAGCTAATTCACAGTCCAAGCTTTGCCTTCGATCAGCTCGTAGGGTACTGGTTCGACCAGCAACTCTGATCAGTTTCTTCAAATGGCAGTCTTCAGTCAGCACGCACAACCTTCGATCACAATCTCAACCTGTACTTCGAGACCCTGCCAGTAGTGGCTGTCTTTGCATTCAAGGTTGATGGTTGATTGAATCTCCAAACTCCAACCTCGTTCTGCACTCGCTCGAATTCTGCCCGGCACGGTAGACTCTCCTTCCAATCTGCTTCCACGCTTTCCCGATTGCTCCTCAAATTTCACGACACTCGCTGCTCGCAGCAGCTTCGCACACCATTCTCACAACACTCACAATAAATTCATGCAATTTTACACACAATTTGCACAGAAGAATACAGCAAAGATCAAAACGAGACACGACGCGCAATTCATACACAAGAATGCCGTAATATTTATTAAATTTTCAAACTGTTTATACTCCGCGCGCACCCTCTCGCAAGGGTTGCGTCTCTTTCCTTTGCCGAATTTCCATCCATGGAGTTTTTCATCCACGACTACATCCATCCAGGTTTTTATTTTTACTAATTTCTATCAGGTTACCTTTATTGAAAGCTTTCTACTTTTAATAACTTTTTAAGTAATTTTTTGATACTTTTTTGCATCTATAATATTATATCTATCCAAAAAGTAAAAAGTTTCTAAAATAACTCTATAAATGTTAATAAATAGTTACTACACACTTCCGTCTCGATTGGGAGTTGAGTAATGTTGTAATGTTGCCCACCTTTGCCGTCGGGTCTCTCCATCGGGTATAACTTCTGCTGCACATGTGGAAACGCCAATCTTCCTGCGTTGTGGAATTCTTTAGCTTCAGCCTTCGTGAAACCCTGTTTCACTTTCTCCATCACACTTTTGCTTCTCAATCCTTCTGCTTCACCAGTTCCTTCTTTCAGCGCCAATTGCTCCATAGCTACATACCCCAGCCCAACACAAAAACACTACCATATTGGAGCCAAGTTGAACGCCTCTTTCACAAGTAGGAATCATGTTTAAAAATGTTGTCTTGAATAACGTGTCAATATGACATAAGATATTTATGTCTGAAATGATTTTTTTTTTTTTTTTAAAAGTCTTATCGAGGAGACATCATTCGAGGCAACATTTTTGAAAAACATTCCTATTAGTTTTGCAACCTAATGTTGAGGAAGTACATAGAACCTCCTAAAATTAACAAATATTATCAGAAAGATTAACAATGAAATGAGGTGATTACATGAGCAATTATTTTAGTTGACTCCTAAAAATTATAGGGGTATGGAGGATTCTTAGATGTGTTATAAAAAATTGAGTTCTTTAACTCTCAAGAAGTTTTTCTCCAAAAACCACATATGAAGTTTATATGCTTAGATAAGATTGATTCGGTTGAATCCCTAAAGTAGTACCAATTGATTTTGTCATTAATGGAAGAGTATAAAACCTCAAAAATTTATGGAAATTACACATTTTATAATTTAATATCTAAATTCTAACATGATTAGCTAGTTTTATATGTTATAATATGCTTTAATCATATTTTGAAATATGATAAAATAAAGGAGACCACTATCGGAATAACTTAAGAAAAATACTATTAGTACCCATTAATAATAAGTTCTTTCAGCTCTAAGCAAACCTTGTCCTCTTTGTGTTTGAAGGTTTGGTGTGAAGAATCTATGAGTCCAAATGAGGTTTTGTAAATTGAATGTGTTATGACAACTCACCAAACTTCTATATAGTATTTTTGAAATGCTTGTAATTAATACGATCCTTTTGAGGCCTTCAAAATACTTTAATATTGAGCATTTTCGAATATAAATAAACAAATTGAAACACTATAAAGTAGTATGTAAAGGAGCATAATTGAGATAAATCAAAACACCCCAACCCTCTTAACCCCTAACTGTACAAGCGTAGTTTGGATCTCCAAACTAAAAAACTGCGATTTTTGACCACCTTATAGAGATTGAGGTAAGGTTGAAACTTTTATCTTTTTCAAGGATTTTAAATCGTATGATCTCAGAGGAAACTACTATCTTTATATATAAAAGAACACGATTAGGGTTTTGTTTGTCCGTCCTTGGCAATGCATGGTCATGGTCATGGTCATCATCATTTGGTCATGTATACATGGTATGAAGAGTTCAAAGATCTTAAAGAGTTTCCATGAGTGGTATTTGATTGTTATTAACCCTTAAACGCCCACGATGTCAAAAAACGACATTTTGGATGTACATCAAAAACTTTGAAGAGCCATATCTTCTTCATCTGTATAATTTTCAAGCCCATACAATAAAGTATGAATTAATGGAATGCACTTTAGTGAAAACAACTCTTGTTTTTGGGTTTCCAAGCATGGGGCATGTATTACCATTGCAAGCCAATTATGTGAAATTAAAAATAGTTTTTCATGATTTTTTTTTATGGTCATGATCTTAAGGTGATTCTTAACAACTTTGTAGCGAGAAGTTTTTTGATCCAAATGATTTTGCTGTTGGATTTGCAATGATGTTTTGTCAACAGAAAAAGTGAGAAAATGGATGATATTTGAGGAGCTATATCTCCCTCATCCACCGTTGGATTTCAACTTAATTTTTTGGGATGGCCTCCAATTAGAGTCTAGTCTAAGTGGTAGAAACCTTAATGAGATCAAAGATGTTTCGAAGATAAGGCATGAAATTGAATGCAAAGGGTCTAGTTTTGGACTATTTTTCCTTTGTAAAATGTTCGGTAGTTTTTACCATTGCATGGCTTTTATTTGAGCCAAGAAATTTTTTTGATGAATTTTTGTTGAGTAAAGGACTTATTAAGATGAAGGTGAACATCTTTCTAGTTGGTGATTTTTTCATTGCAATAGGTATATTGGTAACATTTCCACCTCAAAGTGAAAATGATGAAATTTTGCAGTTTGTTTTTGATATTAATATGTTACGATCTCCCGATCTATAAGGCCTCATGACTCAAATTTTGGTCCACATGATCTTCGATAAGTCTATTACAATTTTGTACGATTGAGATCTTAATAGCTTCTCTTGATCTTCATCTATGACGATTTCTATGGAAATGTGCTTTTTTGCTAAAAGTAGGCTCGGGCGTTTAGGGGTTAAGAGTTTATTAGATCTTAATAATATAACAAGGAGGCAAAGGAACAAGTAATGTGGAAAATGAAAATAGGAACAAAGAAGGAGACAATGAAACGGGGATCAAGGGAACATTGGAGGGGAATTAGAACCGGGAACAAATGAAAGGAAGTGGGAATGTAAGATGGGAACCAATAACAAATAACAAGAAATAGGAACAAATGATGGGAACTACAAATGAATGATGGGAATCGTGAACGAATGATGGAAGTTGGGAGACGGGGAACTGGAAGTTGGGAACAATAGATGGGAACCATGAACAAGAGTTTGGAGGTACGGAACCAATAAGAAGAAAAATAGAGAATGAGAAACCATAATAGAGGACGGGGAAATGGGAACAATGGGAGGAGGGAACGTAGGACATGCTACAAATCTCAAAAAGCACCGAAAACCAAAAGGAGGAAAATGGAGGACATGCTATAAATCTTGAATAGAATGGACAACTGAGAAGCAGGGAACTTGCATATTAATTGCATCTCTCGTAATTTCAACATCACCAAAAACCTCCAACTTTGTAATTATTTTTTTTATACCTAGGTATGGATTTTTTACATGTTTTATAAATTTTGATCTAACCTTTTATGATGTTCGTGTCCGGAGGACACATGTAAGGAATTACTATAAATACAATTTTGAATATTAATCGTTGGACCTGCACCAATTGTGAGATCATAGCAATCAAAATTGATGCAAAATTACTTTTGGGCGTTGTCCGGGATACATAGTAAGTATAATTTTAGTAAAGGGAGACTTGATGATTGTTGCCCCAGAAAATTTCTCATTTTTTTTTTTTTTGCATGTATATAATCAAGTTGAGAATGTCCATGCAAAATTTTGGAGGCTCTTTCTGCTTTTTGCTCTTTCTGCTTTTTGAACCTTTATGCACTTTTTTTTTCTAAGAACACAGATAAAAACAACAATTTGGATTTGCAAGCATCACGTTTATTGGATAAAATAAAATAAAATATACGTGATGCTTGCAAAATATTTTATTTTATTTTCAATGGATGGTGATTAGATACCTTCATGAGTTATGAGAGTTCTAAGGGAATTTTTTTTCAAAATATTTCAAAATCTAAAATTTTGACAAATATTGAAAGAAATAATTGGGTAATTACGAAAATCTTGAAGATTGTTTTTGTACTTTTTGGAAGCTGCGCTTGTAAAATTGGTAAACTTTTTTACTTGGTTTACTTCGGAACTTGAGTAGTGATTTGGTAATTTACAAATTTCTAAAAAAAACTAGTTCTAAATTGCCCTTTTTGAATTTACCCAAATGGCAATTTTGAGCCGAAAAAAGAAAAACAAACTAACAAGACTATATTAAAGATATAAAAAATCAGAATTGACCATAAAATGGTTGATTAGGCACCATCAACTGATGGGAGTGATGACCCCGCCCTCCCCACTACCATTCAATGAAGTTCGAGAAGTAGTCTCCGAGCTATTATTCATCAAAGTTTCTTCCCTCTCCGGGGTGACATCATCGAAGTATTTCTCATGTCTTGTTTGTATTTGCACGTGTTCTAATGCAATTCTTGTTTGGTAGTTCGCAATTGCAACAACCGTTTGTTACGAGAACATCACAGTCACTCATTCTAGAAGTCAGAATACAATGAACTTCGAATACGGTTGGACTACCTAAAAGCGCCAGGGGACCTAAAATGGCGTTGTACCTCATTTGTACCTATTTGGAATGTGGTCATAATTTTATTTTGAGTTTACTAGTGCTAAAAATAGGTCAGATCTCTTAAGGGTGGCGCTTATAGGACACTCTACCTTAATAGCAGCCTGGTGATAGACATGTCAAATCCTCATGAAAAGGATTAGGTTGAACTCCTCAAGCAATCACATTCAATACAGAAGGCACAAAGAGAGCCAGGCCATGAAAAGTGAGCACACGCCTTCGGTGCCTCCCCCACTTGCACAGGAGATGGCCCGCCAAATGTTCAGGATTTAAATACGAAGAATTCAAATTCCACCGAAAATTGCTTGCATTTAATTACTCATCCCGCTCACAACTCATCCCATTCAATGCATGTGCTGCAAGGGCATATCCATAATCAATGCAATCAAGCCCTAAAATCATCATTGCACACAACCACGAGAGGCTTCAAACGAGCCCTAAAACCATGATTGTAAACTACGAAGACACAACCATCAAAAGTAGAAGAGAGAAACACATACAAAGAGAGGCTCCAGGGAATGTGGAAAGAAGCAATCTGTGGGCTTCATGTTGAAAATTGAAGAGCTTAGCAGCCTTGATTTTAAGGCTTGTGAGCCGCTAATCTATGGTACAGCCACAGACGCACGAGCCGTTTCACTCAAAGACGTCGTGGTAGAGTAAGTTAGGAAGAGTACAAAAATGGTGAATCTAAGCTCACATGGATCGATTACCGCGGTAGTGGCGAAGAATCTCCGAGCTAGAGGTATTCGAGAATGTCCTGGAGTCAGCACCTTCCGAAACGTGGTCACGGCGAGCCTTCGAATGCTTAGAACCGCCACCATATCGATGCGAAAGCAAGATGAAAATGAGGGTGCGCTCATCTGCGGCAAGGCCGCAACGAGTACAAAACGCGTGCGAGTAATACGTGCTCACAGCCCAAGCTTTGGGGCCGTCACTCTCGTTACACGGACACACACACCCAGGCTTCGCACTCAGCAACTTCAAACTGCAAGTGGAGTCGCAGCCAACAGACCATCGCTGCTTATTTGCGAAATTCTCGTTCGAGTAGTACATAGCCGCGGCCATGTACATCTCAGCGAGATGCCGCGGGGAGAAAGACGAAGGACAGCGCCCACACGCCGTGCAAAACGTGTGCCGATGATGGAAACTGAGCGCCCAGTACGTGTGCAGGTCCTTCCCCGTGCACTCGCACCGAATACCCTTCTCGATATCGTCCATTCGCGCCACGAGAAACAGCTTGCTCGGGTCCTTGAGCTCCCCGGGAAGCTCAGGAAACTCCGCACTCCCCCTCCCCTTCGTCGTTGTCGTCGTCGTCGGGACCGGCACGTCGATCCCGTAACATTCTAACTCCATCTTCAACCGAAACATCTCACTATCAGACATCTTCGGTAACGCCTCGAAGCTACCATATCTCAGTATCAACACCATATTCTGGAATGTGACCTCGTCGCAGTCTAGCACCACGGGGTCCGGAATGCGTTGCTTCTCTAAGAGACCCGCGAAATACGTCGAGTGCTTCAGTGTGTGCGCGGAGAGCGTGAACGGCGCCCGGTTGCGTCCAACGTAGAACGTAATATCCGACGGACGCGGTAACGGCCTCGCAGCAGGTTCCTTCGGTACCACATTCCGCGAGACGTGCATGTGATCCATCGTCGTGGGCGCCATCACCTCCGCTCCTTCCACCTCCGAAGCTGAAATCACATCCTTCGCAGCAGAACGTGGGGGCATTGCTTGCTCACTCCAGTCCAGTCTCGGCTCCAGCACGAAGAATTCCGACAGATTCATACCCAACACTCACACCGATACCCCATCGCGCCTCCAAACAATCTACCACAACGAATGTGCCATTCAAGCGGCAGCAGTACTAACTTACAGAGCTTACTCAATCTGGCAATCAACGAAAGGACAAAAAACTACTGAGTACTGTGTCATGCACGCATTGCAAAAGTGAGAGGGAGGGGCACTAGAAGGAGGAAGCTTCAGAAGATCCCGACAATGGGCGGGGAGAGAGGGGAGAAAAAGAAAAATGGGTCACCCACCCCGTGATAATATTAATGGCGGGCAGATCCGGGCGATTTGGGGGCTTGAATGCTAGCTCCAGGAGGGGGGGCTCACATTCCGACACTGGACTCGCGTCCGTCGCCAGGGACGGCACGTTGCGCTCGTCGCCCCCGGCGCGTCCGTCATTCTCGCCTCTCGTCACGCGCATTGGCAGGGAGTAAATGCTTGCTTGCTGGCTGGCTGGCTGGCTCATTATGAGCAGGACCACCCGGGACATTTGGGTCTCTTTATTTCTCCCCTACGAGCGTGGCTCGGATGCCAGGCTCGGTGGGGATCAATTTTCTGGCCCTTCCCGTTTCCCCCATTTGGGGCCATTTTTTGAATTCTTTTTTGCAAAATTTGGGGCCTGGGGCCCCAAATTACCCTCTGAAGCCCCCTTTGTGTTCAAATGGGGCCTAAACAAATTAAAAAATAGGGGCAGATTTTACCCCACCCTCCCCACCCCCACCCGAGCCTGGCATCCAAGCCACGCTCGTAGAGGATATTTAGACACTCCCGGGACATTTCATTACCCTAATAAAAAAGCTAGGGTGTGTTTGTTTATTGATTGAATGGGAAGTTTAGGGTGCTGGCGGTGCATACAAGCATGACATGGGGTGTCTGTACCTGATCGAATCCGTATCCATCATTCTGATTCCCTTCAATGCGTCATGCCATGCCGCATACTCATGCTCACAATGAGTGGGCATCATTACTTTATTGAGTTTTATCATTGGAGCAATTTCTATGAGGTTTTCTTTTGCACCAATCAATAATCTATTGGAGTGGAGGTTTTGCTAGAGTTGGGGATTCGATGTAAGCATGATGGAAGATTGAATTTTTTCTAACTAGTTAATTTAGTATTTGATTGAGAGAAATGTAATCATGAACCTAAGTAGCATTACTATACTAAAAATTATATTTAGTATTGGATGACGAATAGTGTAGTCACCTGAATCATGACACGATACTATTCGTCACGTAATGTACAATAAGTGTATGGACCCATTCTTTGCGTTACTTAAGCTTTACTTCTGCCCTAGCTTTGAAATGCGGAATGAGAGAGGGGATCTTGGTGATTAGATCCTCATCAGCAAAAGATCAGGGGTTTAGTGGCCGATAGGGGTTTAATGGCTTCGAGTCCACCTGCGATGAGTCCGGCAGCGGCAACATGCTCTTGTGGTTCTCTGACTATCTTCATTGTTCTCAGTTTCTTGGTGGTCGCTGGTTAGCTTTCCAATTAATAAATTGGTTGAAATGTAAAGCTTATAGCTCTCATTTATTTTTAGGGTTTATAACCATGGAACAAAGTAGCATATCTACTTGGCAGGGAGTATCTTGCTTTTTTATGGAGAATGCCTCTTGTATATTTCTCTTAACCCCTAAACGTCCTTGGGGTATTTTTAGCCAAAAACTCATTTTCAAAAAAAGTGATATAGATGAAAATAAAGATAAGCTATTCAGATCTCAACCGTACAAACTTGTAATAGACTTGTAGTAGATCATGTGGACCAAAACTTGACTCATGGGACCTCATTGATTGCAAGATCATAACATATTAGTGCGCAAAACAGACTACAAAATACCATCATTCCCACTTTGAAGTGAAAATACTACGAACATGAAATTTGCAATCAAAAAATCAGCAACTAGAAAGTTGTTCATCTTCATCTCAAAGACACTCTTGTACCAAAAAAATTCACCAAAAAAATAATCTTGGCTCAAATAGTCGCCTTGTAGTCGTGAAAACTACCAAAAATTTTACAAAGGAAAAATAGTCCAAAACTAGACCCCTCACACTCAAATCCATGCCTTTTCTTCAATATATCCTCGATTGGGTCAAGGTTTCTACCACTAAAAATAGACTATAATTGGAATCCATCCCAAAAAATGAAGTCAAAATCTAACTGTGGATAAGGAGATCTAGCTCTTCAAAAATCATCCATTTTTTCACTTTTTTCATCGTAGAAACATCATTGCAAAGCCAATACCAAAGTTATCTAGATAAAAAAACTTCCAACTACAAAGTTGTTGGGATGCATCTAAATATCAAATCTATGAAAAAAAATTCATGAAAAACTATTTTAGATTTCACATAATTGGCTTGCAATGGGAAAGCATGCCGAATGTTTGAAAACCCAAAAACAAAAGCTGCCTTCACTAAAATCCATGCCATTTATTTATACTTTATTTTATGAGTCTGAAACTTTCACCACATAAACTAGACTTGATTTGTGACCTACCCCAAGTGATTTCGTCAAAAACGGAGTTTGGATGAAGAAGTTATGACTCTTCAAAGTTTCTGCCCTTCATCCAAAATGTCGTTTTTCGACACTAGGGACGTTTAGGGGTTAATATGGATTTGACACTACACCAGTGGGACACCCTTTGCACAAACTCCTTAGGTAGAAGATTTGGGTGTGATGTTGTCATTGCTCATGTATTTAATGTGTCGTTCCCCAATACTCTTGCCTTGTGTACTCATGGTCACAAAGGGTGGCATTGTTGGTTTATTGGTTTGTATGATTGAAATTAGGAGAAAATAAGAGGAATTCCTAATTGAATTTCTCTAATTTATTTAAGAACTTTATGAAGAAAGATTCAGTTAACCCAAAGGTTAATACTTTTGGTATTGGATTTTCAATGAGCAATCTGCAATGGAGGATTTTTGAGGAGCTATGTCTCCTTCATGCACAATTGGGTTTCAATTTTGTTTTTTGGGATATTTTGCAAATATAGTATAGTATAAGTGATAAAACCCTTGATCCAATCGAAGTTGTTTTCGAATAAAGACAAGAAAATGAGTGCAAGGGGTGTACACAAATCGAATTTTGTATATTTTTTGGCAGTTTTCTCCATTGCAACGCTATTTTTCGACCCCAAGAATTAATTGTTTATTGATAATTTTGTACAATTATGTTATTTAGATGAGGCTAGACAACTTCGTCGTTGGTGAATTTTTCATTGCAATATGTGTATTGATAGCATTTTCACTTCAAAGTAAGAATGTTAAAATTTTGTGATCTTTTTTGAGGTTGAGTATATTATGATCTCGCAATCTAGAAGACCACTTGAATCCAAATTTAATCCACATGACCTGCACCAAGTATACCACAAGATTGTATGGTTGAGATCTAGAGAGCTTGCCTTCATTTTAATCTATGAAACTTTGCAAATTATTGTCTTTCTAGGCTTCAGAGCCTCCTTGGGCGTTTAAGAGTTAAAGAGATATCTATTATCAACGCTTAAAAAGACTACTAGGGCATGCTGAAATCCGTCCAACATGCTCATATATGACGTTATATTCTCAAGATATCCCAAAATTGATTAAATCAGTGAAACATCAAAAATTGAGATTCTATTTTTTTAGGAATTGTTTCATTACTTGTAAATAAGAATCTATAAAAGAATCTAACAAATTATCAAAGGCCTTTTTCATTTTCAAGAGTCCGGCCTTTGTATTTTAATTTCAACAAGTCCCGGAAACAAGCATTTTTTAAAGTTTTAAAGGTCCTATGAGGGTTCAAATTCCATAAACACATTCCCAATCCACGTAGGAACAAAAATTCAAAGAGTCTTAAGTTAAGTTTTTGTTAAAAAATTGTTCTTATAGCTCACATAATACTTCAAACCCATTTTGCAACAAGAGAAACTACTTTCTTTCTAACTTTCAACAAGAAAAAAAATCATTCACCTTCATCTCAAAATTACTCTTGTGCTAAATATGACCCTTTAACACCTATACGTCCTAACCTATTTTTATCCAAGAAAAACATCTTCAAAAAGGCATCATTAAGATGAAAATAAAGGTCACTCATTTGAATCTCAATCGTACAATCTCATAATAAACTTATTGTATGTATGTGGACCAAATTTTGAATCATGAATCCTTATTGATTGGCAGATCATCTCTCTGTATATTAAGGCACATAGTTTATGTTTTTATGACATTTTGATCTCGTGGATCTCGGATCGGATTTGGCCGCAAGAGGTGTTGTTGGAAACGAATATCTTGTAATGGTGCGCACAACAATTTGATCGTGGATCGGGCTCGTAGATATGAAGGTATAGATTTTTAAAGTATGAATGGTTTTAAAAATTACCGGAAAGTACAAAAATAGCCTAATTCTAGATTGAGTTGAAGAGCAAGAGGAAGTGAACTAAGCAAAAATCATGTTGTTTGGAGCCCTAGAACATCTACCAAAAACTGAATCGTGGGCCTCCAAGTAGAGAATCTTGGGCCTCCAAGTAGATAATCTTGGGCCTACAAGCAGAGAATCCGCGGTTTTTTCTTTACATTAGTAGGGACGGGCATGGTCAAAGTATTTATATGGGCATGTCATGGTGCAGGGGAGTACTTGTAATGTATTAGTACTAGATAAAAATTGCAAGTTTTCATCATTTTTACTTAAGAGTGGAAATTCTACCAACAAAGTGCCTAAAATGAAAAAATCTCAGGCACACCCTCGCACCAAGAGAATATATCAAAACAAGAATCTTGCCTCGTAAGGTGAAAAATGCCAAAAAATTCACGAAGAAAATTAACCCCTTCAATGTCTTTAGTGTCGAAAAACTACATTTTGGATGAAGGGCATAAACTTTGAAGAGTCATAACTTCTTTATCTAGACTCCGTTTTGGACAAAATTGCTTGGATTGGGTTACAAATCAAGTCTTGTTTGGGTGGTACTCCCTCCGTCCCATTCTTATTGTCCAATAGGTTCTCTCAAATCTACCGAGAGAGGTAGATTTGAAAGGACCTATTGGACAATAACAATGGGACAGAGGGAGTATTAAATTGTAGACCCAAAATATAAAGTATGAATTAATGACATGCAATTTAATAAAGGCGGCTCTTGTTTTTGGTTTTCAAATATTTGACATGTTTTACCATTGCAAGCCAATTATTTGGAATAAATAATAAATAAATAAATAGCTTTCTTTAATTTTTCATTTGCATGGGTGTAATCTTTAAGTGCATCCCAAAAACTTTGTATTTAGAAGTTTTATGATGCAAATAACTTTGGTATTGGCTTTGCAATGATGTTTCTACAATGAGAAAAGTGAATTAATGGATTATTTTTATGGAGCTATATGTCCTTCATCCATGGTTAGATTTTGACTTTCTTTTTTGAGATATATTCCAATTGTGGTCTAGTTCTAGGGGTAGAAACCTTGAGCCAATAAAGGTTATTTTCAAGATAAAGCCATAGATTTGAGTGCAAGGGGTCTAGTTTTGGAATATTTTCTCTTTGTAAAATTTTGCTAGTTTTCACCATTGTATGGCTACTATTTAAGCCAACATACTTCTTTTTTGAAGAACTTTTTTGGTACAAGGATGTCTTTGTAGGTTAATTGTATATTAAATCAACTCTTGCAAACTCCATATTAGTTTCAGAGTTACAACTTTTGGTAGATAAATCTCACTTGTCGAAAAATATTTAAGCTTCTAGTCAAAATAATGTATTTTTTTAGATTATTTTTACATGTCATTAATGACAAATAATATACTATATAAATCACAACTCTTATGACATTACCATCAATTGTTGTTATTGTTGTTTTTAGAATTGTGATGATGTGATAGTTTAGAGTATTGCTTTTGTACATTGAAGCTCAAGTAGTTCAAGACTTAGCGATAGGATAATTATTGGGCTATATTTTTGAAAAAACATGTAACTACGACAATTTGTGAATTTATGAGAGAGGCCACGTTTGTGATCTAGGATTCAATTTAAAGGAGTGGAGGAGGCAAGAGCTTATGTTCCACACCCACTTTTTTGGTTTAGGAAAAAAGGTGGAAATATAGTGATTAGTGAAGAATTGAACAACTTGCAAAAATGGAGCCGAAATCAACAAAGTGACATTTAACCCCTAAAGGCCCACGGCCGCCGATTCGGCTTTTACGGTCAAGGCCAAAAAAAATTTACAGTCAACTTCAAATGTTATGATCTCACATCCAGTGATGATCCAACGGTTGAAAATTTTCACACTACTACCTATGGTAGTCTACTTCAAGATCCTACGGTTGAAGTTATCAAAAATTTCCAAAAATATTGGACGTACCCGCATTAGTACATAGTGGTCAGTGTTGGGATTTCAAGCTCCCAAAACATCATGGGCCTTTAGGGGTTAATCAACATAGTGATCGGTGAACAATTTTACAAGTTCATTTTATAGTTGAACTTAGGTTGGAAGAAATCGATAGATTATGGATGTCTAAACTTTCATTTATGATCTGCACGCTTGGATGAAATGAAGACATTCATAAATCTAAAGGTAAATTTTCAATCACAAATTCTATTAGAGGGACTAACCCTAAGCAACTTTTGTCCTATGCTTGCGACATAGATGAGGCTAAGGAAGCCTGTGATGGATGCGGTAACGATGCCGAAGAACTCACATACTGTAGTGGAAGGACTTTTCGGATGTTGACAACAACTCGCTCTGCAACAACAAAGGCTTGTAACCGCGAACGCACAACTACTCGATGTTGATGAAGACACTCTGACTCAAGCATGGCCCATGATTAAAGATCAACCATACGAGGTTTATATTGGGGTTGCGCATTTAGATGGCTGCGACTTTACTTTTACTGTCTCCAGAAATTTGTACGCATTTGTATACAAATCTGAGCATTTGGCCATCAATTCCAAATTGGTTGTGGTTTTGGAAGAAGAATTGCCGTTCATCTTTCATTTCTTACATGTCCACACTCTTTCTATTGAGGATCTATTTGACCTTCAGTAATATACATATGTGTTTATGTTAACATTCACTTGCAATTCATTACTATTGTAGAATGTTCTTCATTTCGTTGTTTTTTGAAGTTCAAGAACAAAGAAGACTACATCAAACATAGGCACTACATTTAAAGTAAAGTACAAATTACCACTACCAAGGGATTTATGTTGCGTGTTTGGATTAGAAGTTTAAATTTATAAGAACTCAAAATCTAGGAATCTAACACTAACTCCAACTTGTATCGTCCATCATACGCTACATGCAATCAAGGCATCAGAAGCCTTGGCTTGGTGGTTGGGGCTCATGGCCCCCAATGAGGAGGTCGTGGATTCTATTTCCCATGGCGGCATGGTGCTCACCACCATAGTGCACCCAACTATGGGTAGACCTTAAAGCCCTTTGGGGATACTATGTCAAGTATCTTAAAGGCACTAGTAACCAGCTAGAAATTAGCGCAAGACACCAATAAGTAGCTAGAAATTAGCGTAGTTATAGAGTCCAAAATGGAGAAGTACAATGGTGCTTGGATACGATCAACTGCTCGTTAAGATCAACGTCTAGTTAAGAATGCTATCTCTAACCCTTTATTATGAAGAGAGGCATTGTTTCGTTATGTTCAACATTTGGATAAGATCAACGTTTTTGTCTGTTCTTGTCTGTTCGAGAATGGTGATCTAATCCAAGCACCACTGTAGTATTCATCCCGTGAGTATCAGATTATTAGCATTACAAACAGACACTCAATTTATACGGGCAAATGGACACTTCATTCATACGGGCCCTTTAGAATGGGACCGGAGTTTCTATCTATCTACATGCAATCAGCATGTTATTAGAGTACATCAAACGTGGCAGATGAGTGCACAAAACGAAACCGTTCCGGCCGCGCCAGCCATGTGGCAACTCTAGCCCAAAAGGATTGTCCGTGCATAGATCCCCATGTGTACAGTTCCCTGTCGAGTTGCCGCAATCCCATTCCTTTGGACACACTCGATCTCACCCCTCATTGATTCCCCCTCATCAACTGATCCCCAATCCACCACGGATTAATCCCTCACCCAAATCCAGCTTAACCCACATCAATGCCGTTTTAGACCATCGAAATCCAAATCAGGCACCGGATTTGCAAGGAGGTACTCATCAGATTCGCTAACGAGGTTTTTGGATTCGCAATCGAGATTTTGGGTTTCCACCGGATTTGCAAGAATATGATGTAAGAGCGATTAGGGTTTGGGGTTTGGGGTTTTGGGCGATTGTCGGATTGAGGATGGGGGAGGCGGCGGATTTGGTTGAGGAGTTGAGTAATCAGGGGACGGCAGAGAAAGGAGGAGGAGGGGCGGAGAAAGGGGATGCGAGTAATGGAACAATCGGGCCTGCGGAGCCAGCATCGCCGTCAGCTCCACCGGCGGATGATTTAGAAGCGCCGTTGTTGCCTCCGGAGCAGCAAGCACCTCCTCCTCCCCAGCAGTTGCCCCCGCCTGTGCTGGTGGCCGCCCCGTCTCCGGAGAATGATCCGTTGCTGTACGTCTTTCGAGTGCTCAGCATGGTCACTGCTATCGGCTCTTTGTTGTGCTTGGTGGTCAATGCCATCTCGCTGCTTCGATCCTTCGATTACCGCGGCTTCGATTACCGCGTCAGTGTATGTCCCACCTTCTCTCATTTTCTCCACGAGCTCCTTATCATCTCACATTCTTCAGCAGTGGTCCGTCTCTGGCATGTTTCACTTTCATAGTCGCCCTACTTTTCAGCAAAGTTTAGATTCGAACACGGAGCGGCAAAGACATTCAAAATGGTACTCAATGAGCAGGAATGGCATTTCCAGATGAAGACTAGTGTAACAATCCAATACTTGAGCTTGAATGGCCCATCCATGTTTACAGTTCAGTTTCCCTACTACTCATGCACTTAGTTAATGCTGTACCTCAAAACGAATTGCACTGGCACATTCTCGAGTTGGAGAAGAATTTAATGTAGCGAAGTGGTAATCACTGGCTTTGTCATGTTCAGTTACTGAGGTTTGCAATTCGCAGGTTTTCGTGGGCATCTTACGTAGCTACACAATTGCCATTGCAATTCTAGTGATTCTAGCCGAGACGGAGTGGGAGGTTCTCTTCAGATTCTGGAAGGTATGTGTTTTTACCTCCTTATAATTCACTGCATTAGGCGTTTCTAATTCGAGGATTTGCAAGCAATCTCATGCGTTCTTTCGCTATGGATCTTCAGGTACTGGAGTTTTGGACGTGTCGTGGTCTCTTCCAGATCCTGTGAGTTTTCAAATTCTTGACCCTCCCAACTACAAGGATTGCCATTTTTTTTTCGAGCAGTATCTTACTTGTTTATATGGATTTCAGGGTAGCAGTGCAAACGAGGGTGATGAGAAGAGCGAGTGGAGAGACAGCAGCTGAAAGCTTGCTTCACGAAATTGCGAGCTGGTGGCTGTTCGGCTGTGGGATTGTGTACACTGTAGCTGTGAGTGCCGCTGCAGTTCTTTCAGCGTTGGTTGCCCAGTGCTGGAAAGTGTAGTATGTAATTGAGTCATTTACTGGACTGGTGACTCGGCTGTTTTTTACTTATAAAACGTGTACTGCAGGGTCTGTTGTGCTTAGGTCGAATAAAACGTGCGCACATGAGGAAGAAGGACTGGCGTCTTCGAGCCCAGAGAGAAATTGATGTAAGCCAAGTCTTGGTCTCTTCTTCAACTCCAAAAGGATCCAGGATTTATGCTTCTGAAATGGCTGTTTTGATTGCTCAGTTCCAGGGGGATGTTTTTGTTTTTGAATCATCAAATTGAATGACGGTCATGCTTCAAAAACATCCGAGTCCGAACAGGTAATAACTGCTTAGATTATGCGGGAGCTAATCGACATTCTATATCAAGAGTGAAAAAGGCTGGGAGTGGAAAGGTACATAGAGGCAACAAAGTTCAGAGAGAGCTTGAATTGGGTAATCGGTGATTCTTATATTCTGTTTTTGGGCTTTTTACAGGATTTGCATAGACGAAGAGCAGACTTAGAAGGCCAACTCGAAAGCCACGAACCATAACAAATCTCTTCGGTGTTAGGGTAGAAACATTGTATTGGTCTTTTGTGAGTTTTGTGAGATGTATTTTTGGTAAATTGGAGTTGTTAGAAGAATCATTTTAGAGATTTTACTAGAGAAGTCATAACTCCACATGGTAATTATTGTTTATTCAAGTGGTTTAGGTTGACCAAGGTTATGAATCACCTCCTGACATGGTAGTATCTATTTGAGGTTCTTACTTAGAGGAGACAAGGTAGCATTGTGCTCAATTTGTAAAATACAAAAGCAAGCATTGTGAATGTACACTCCTTTGTCCCACAAGTGATTGTTTCTTTTTTTTACTAGAAAAGATTGCGTATACTTTTCTTATATGTTGGTGTTTTTAGAAATGGAGTAGGTTGTTCCTAGCCCTTGATATTGAACCATGGTTGTAGGACCATTTGTTGTTCAAATATCACATGGTCATAGACGACCTTAGTTTCCCTTTTAGGGATCCGTCTTCTCGTTACTACTGGCAATCACGAGCTTTCGAACGATCTGCGGCTTCTGACATATTTCGTTCGGGCGATCACGATTGTCAGAGGAATAGCAGCGTTGTGGTAATTGATTTTGGCGGTTTTCGGGAAGGTGGAAAGAAGCGGAGTTTCTGGCGCATTAATTGTTGACATGAGGAGTCCAGGAGATCGACTCAACATCAATCACTCGAGATTCTGTAGTCTGACTCCGCCAGTGGCGGGATCGCTACAAATTTGAAACTAAGTTTCTCCGAAGGCTGTTATTGAGAACGTAATTCAGAAAATTCAATCCGAAGACAATTATTCTGCCATTACATTGCTTCTGCATGAAGTATAGATGCTGATTTCTATGGACCGGGGGTGCTTAACAATGAACGAAATTGAAATCGCTCTTAGGGTTTCTGGCGCGGCGGATGATGATTTTGAAGCGATGAGAAATGCCTTGCAGCTTGAAAATTTTTCCAGTCGCTAATTATTGCTGTTACGCTGCCTGTGTCATTCATGCTGTTTCTATTCAAATGATAATTGGGGAAGGGCTTTATTATGTTAACCGAGGGTGTGCAGATTATGCACGGACGCGAAATGATTGTTGATTCAAGCAGGTCTTCATTCTCGTGTCGGAATGTTCTTGAGGGATCTTTCGCCGAGTTTCCTTTGTTTGCAGATTTCTAAAAGAGTTTTACTGTAGATGTTTGTGGAGTGACAAGAGGCGAGATGTGTTGGTTTGTGAGCTCCTATGGTTCGTTGCTGTACGCGGATAGGGCGTCTTTGCTGCCCTTACCCAATCTTTAGCATCAAGTGGTGGGCCTCACTTCTTTTATTCATGATCATCCTCTTGGCGATTGTTTCATTTTATCTGCGTTTCGAATACGATGAAAATCTCGATAATTTGTCTCCATCTCCGTCTTCATCACCAGCTCCAGTACGAGCTTAACCAGCACCATGTTGCAAAAGAACTTGAACTTGTTTTCGGCTGCGATATTTTTATGGAGCGCTTGTTATGTAAGAAATTTAGACCTAATTCTATTTTTGCATTTCTGTATCTATTTCGTCTCTTGCATTTGATCAACCATCTATGCTTTCAAAGTAAAGATTCCTTGGATAAACCTACTGAATTAGGGGAAAGTAGACATGATCTGATCAAAATTCAAGAATCAAGTTGATTTACAATGAAACTTAACATTTCAATTCTGTACATCAAGAACATATCGATTTTGTAAATATCATCGCTGTATATATTAAGTTGCTATGAATCACTTACCGGCAGTCCATGACTTCAGTCAACTCGATTGTTATAAAAACATATAGAGTATTTAGAGGCAGTCCTTCACAAGTGTCATTCATCAGCTGCATAACTTATGATAATAATAGCTGAGAGACATCAGTAGCTGAGAGACATCAGCCACATTTTGTGTAACGGAATCCAATTTAGGAACTGGTCAGAACAATCAAACAAGTGCAGGCAGATTCAGCTTCAGAACTGGAATCCACCCGGGAATCAAGTAAACTAATTTCTGATAATCTGCAGCTAGAAACTGCGAAAAGATGAGAGCTGCTTTGATACAAGTGCCCACTTACAATGGAATGTACAGGTTTCTGGGCTCTAATACTATGAATTCGAGGTATGCCTCGATGGAAATCAAAGGGATCGAAATAAGGGGGTGTTTCCGAGGTTCACTTACGCTCATGAAGGAGCGGTAGGCGGCAAAGATTTTTGCACCAGTGCAAGTACCTGGCTTGCCAGTGTCTCGGAATAACGAGATATGAAGCTTTCCAGTTCCATTGAAGAAAGTACTGAATCCACGGACACTCCACTGGCCCTTGGCCATGATTGACTGGCATTTCTTCCTGCGTTCAAAATCACACGATAGGCTTACTGAAAAATGCTCGATTACAAGGCACTCCCTGATTAAGAGCCTAGACCAAAATGATCGACAACATTTTGTAATCGCTGCAATTCCCTGAGCTCATGGCTCAATCACTTCGGCAATGACTTACCCGAGCAGAGTCAAGACCATAAATTATATCGCATTGTAGGCCCGATCACAGAGGTAGGTGATGATGAATTTTAACATACCATAATCATTGGATTTGTGAAAGCCCAAGGTCGCTGGATTTGAGGACTTCGTAGGATCTGAAGGATCTTGAGAGAAAGAACAAGCCGACGCTTTGTCTGCAAGCTTATGGATCACTTGCAAACTCCGTGGTACAAATTCTTGATAAGCCTGGCCAATATGCAATACATCCGGTGGCATACTTGATTTTGAACAATTTACAGGATCAGCATTAGTCTCGTTGGGGTCACTTCTGTAGCAAAACGAATGAAATTCATCAAACAACATGGAAGCTTTGCTTGCTGCATCCATCAGCTCCCTTAGTGCTGCTTGGTATTCCTCCACAGGACGCGGTAATCCCCTTATCGTGGAATTTGGAGCAAACGTTTCCCAATTTGATGAGTGAAAAGGCTCCTCCATGTCACCTGATCCACAAAAAGTAGTGATACACTCAGGCTGTTCAGACATTTCTACAAGTAACTTAACACACATTTGGCTGGAACATGTGGGGATTTGCTTTGTCAGCAGTAAAGAGTTCGAATTCGAAGTTCTGCCGTACCTGTTCTTGAAGCATGGGCATTCCCTTGATGAACTTCTTTGTTCGTCTCAGACCGAACCTCGTGCATTCCAACCAATGAAAGGGCGCACCGATCAAGAATGCCATCTAGACCTGGTAATGGTACTGTGTCGCGACTGTTTTGTCGTTCGGACAACGTTGGCGTAGCTAAAATTTCAGTGTTCGCTTCAATGGAAGAGTCGCCAGATAGAGTACCCCTTCTAGCGGAGTCGGAGCTCGATTCGTCTCTGCAGCCCGGAGCCTTTTCTTCAATGGTTGCCTCTAGCAGCTTTGCCGAGTTGGAAGGCAGAATGTCCGTAGCCGGAGTTGACGATGGTCTTGGAGCTCCAGATTTGTGTTTTGAGGAGAGGCTACCTTTTCTTTCCTGTTTAAATTGAGGGCTTTTGGAAAGCACCAGATCTGGCAGCTGTGGCGACCCTTCTGACTGAAGGTCCTTATCATTTCCCTTGCTTATGATTGATTCAGAGACATCAGTATCTTTCAACAACGCTTGACCCGTCGTTTTATTTCCCGCCAGAGGCGATCCTGACAGCTTTGGGTTTGCCCGTGCAAAGAATCTAGCTGAAAAGCTTTTTCTGGCGGATTCTCCGACCTGCTCAGAACACAGGTTGTTATGATATCCGAAGACACTTTTGGATATTTGTACAGTAAACAGTACGTAATCCACAAATGGAAAGGTCGGAATTTGAACCTTTGGATCTGATGCCAGCTTGTCAAAATGGGCACTAAAGAGGTCCCGGCAAGGACCCAGGTCATCATCCTCAGCAGTCTCATCTTCTTCGCTTTCCCCAGACGATTGCTCGCCCTCCGTCCGACCTCTACTGGTGACACGCTCTCCTTCCGCATCGGTGGGTCCTCCCTTGACAGCGGCTCTGCCCTCAGCTCCATGCTGACCAGGTCCAGTATCATGAGGAGGGTCCCCTGCTTGTAAATTCCGCATCTGTATGCCATTCGGACGCTGGACTGATTTGGGGCTAATGTCATCAAAATCTGAATCATCTAAACATACAGTATGAACAGTAGTCCAGTGTGACTCCTTCCTGCATTGGGGAGACAATGAAATTCGGTCATATCAGGTCTCCGCATGGCTACCAAATTTCCAACCTGGAAACACTCAAGTCGTTCGTGCATTCACAATGAGAACAGCGACATTATAAGCTCAAGAAAGTACAAAAGTGTTTGGCTAATTTTTTTGAAAATACATTACGGACCTGGGGACCAAATTTTCACTAGTCGTTGGACTACTCCGACTTTGAGAGACTGTACTTTCTGGAGAAGTGTCGGAATCAGCTGCACCTCCCCCCTCGACAGAGAATCGTCTCTTTTCTCCAAAACCACTTGCACGTATTGTTGGCGGCGTCGCTTCTTCCATGAATTCAGAGAATAACTTGTATCCTTCATGACCTAACCGCTGCAAATCACGCGTTAAGAAAGCATTTGACCGGTCTGAATAGTAAATATAGGTGTTCAATTTCTCACATTATATTGAAAAATCTAGTACAGAAGTGCCAAATAGAAATACAGATGCCACAAACGTAGTTTCCTTCATACCTCTGCCCATCGAGAGTGAAATGACTTCTTTACATCTCCTGCCGCACAAGGCTCCTTGTTACTTCCAGAAGTAGGAGCTTCAGGGTCAATCACAAGTTTCGCCTGGGCCCATGGGGGCAGTCTAGATATGCTGAATTTGAAAGCTGCAGGAGTCAATTCTTCAACCTAAGGCTCCAAAAAAGAGCGTCAGAAGCTGATACAAAATAGTCAACGTAGTTCTAATCTTGAGTCTTTGATGATTTGTGTGAAAATAAGATTACACAAACCAAGCCGATTGTAAGTTGTAAGTTGAGCAGCTCATACCACTACTCCGTCCGTCTCTGTGCGAGGAGTATCCGAACTCCGGCGGTTCCTTTCCGTCGGCTCGGCTGCTTGTTCTCCATGTTCAGTAGGACACACATTCTCATTAGCCTCACCGGTGTCCAAAAGACTGGACCTACAGTCCACAACTTCTCCGTTCGATTGGTCAACGCGTGGTATCTTAGCGGCTCTAGGAACTTCTTTGATGTTGGAGCGAGGCGTAGCTGATTTGAGCATTTTGAGAGGAGGTCGAGTGTCTGCAATTACGCTGCAACGTTTACGCATGGTCCGCGACAGATTAATGGGGAGCCGCCAGACGAAAATGCAGCTATCACCACTAACCTGCAACACGGCAGTTCATCCATTATAGAGGATTGGTGAACAAAATGGTAAACTACACACGGCTTATCGCGAAGATGCGCAGCCTCACCAGCAATTCTATTCTGAGCTCGGCATACCCTGGCAAGCCCAATGCAAATACCGAACTGCAGTTTCTCAGTGCCATCATAGCAGACTTAACAAGAGTGCATTGGAAACTCACCGAGACGAGACGCCGACAGTCAGGAAGGAATGTCAGTCCAGTTATCACTTCTGCATGACCCAATGCTTCGGCTTGAGGCTCCCCAGTAATGAAGTTGTAAATACGCAAACATCTGTCCGAGTGCGAACATACTACATACGCACCACTTGGGTCCATCCGTACCTACACATTACAACATATTCAATAAGATATAAAGTCCCACTCGCACGAGGTATTACGTACAAAAAATTCCAGATTTACGGAGTGGTTTGGTTCTAGTTCTGTTCGTCAGCTCAAAGTAGGTCTTCAAGGGAGTTGCCTGTTCTAGTGTACCTTGATAGGTTCGCCAATATCACCCTCAGGTTTGAAGAATCGCACGGGCTTACCCGATCCTAAGCTCAAGATGTTAATTTTCTTTTCCTGCATCCGCATCAGGCAGCTGTGAGAAAGCTATGCTATGCTACTTTGATAACATAAGGATTTAGGAGTGACGAATTCATGGAAGAATTTCAAGTAGGAAATGTTGTAGATTATTGGTAATCCACTTAGTCTACCACGAGATGAACAAAATACTTCATATGTAGAAAAAATTCTAATGGACAATCAACGTAGCTCAAGCCGGAAACTAACGAAGTCAACCTGGCCAACAGTGACAACGAGCTTGTCTGAAGCATCAACATCCATGTCAAAGAGAGTGCCTCGCATGGCTATTTCTTGATGATAACGCGATGCCTTGCATCCGTTCGAAGTCACTTCAACATTTCGAAACACAACTGACCTGGAAGAAGTAGCCATTAACACGATCGTGTAAGAAATCTTGACTGACCAGGTATTATCTAAAGGTACGTCGTCAAAGCACGGACTCTCTGAAAAGATTGAGGCTTCAATAGAATCAAAATTCAGATCATCGTCGAATCATTCAATCAAAGACCAGTTCATGATTGCTCGATAGATTCAGCCACTTAGCGACCAGCATCTCGCTAAGCAGCATATCAGCAGAGGAAAATATTTCTTTAGCAGTTACACATAGAAATTATACCAATTGTCTGGACATATGCAGTTGTTAGCTTACTTGTCAGCACTGCAACTTAGCAGCTTAGCCCCATTGCAAGTGAAGCTGACTTTTGTGATCGATGCCGTATGATCGTCCAAGGTTTCAACCACATCATAACCTCTACAAACGGACATGGAAGGAAACGCATCAGGCGAAAGCTCCTACGGCAAAAGTATCACAAAGTGAAGGGACCATTAACAGCCTAGCACCAAATTAGAGACAATCGAGAAAATTGTATGAGCTCAACACTTTCTGTCACCTGTTCACATCATAGATATGAATCAGCCGGTCACGCCCTCCAGAAGCCAGTAGAAAACTTGATGAGGAGTCGGTGTTACATGAATGATTCTCATTGATAACTGTGGTGTAATCCAAAGAGAGAATTTCTGCATCATGCGCTTCCTGAAAAGAGCATAGATGAACAAACTCGTATCAAGGTTGTGGACTCTGGAACAGAAATTGAGCATTGTTCCAAATATTGTCAAACATTGAGCAGATGCATCTTTATGATATAGAAGGTTCATGACAAGAGTAAACGTAGAAAACGGCTTGAGCTTATTAAATTTATCCTCTGCTCATTATCACAATTGATTTGATGACGAGTTTTGAAATGTGGTTTATTTCAAAATCCTGCACAGCAAGAACATCCTTGTTATCACATAGATGATTAATACCACGAACTGTAGTGATCCCTACCTGAAAGCTATGTAGGAGTAGACTGTTCAGGTCAAAAATGCGAAGGTTTCCGCTGCTAACACCAGCTGCGAGGTGATTTCCATCAGGACTGACAGTAATGGATCGAAAGCCAACAGTTGCCTCAACTGTTTCTTCAGATGCATCTGTGGAGGATTGCTTTCCTTTCTGATCTCCTAGGTTATCTGCAGTCGAGCGAATTTGGGACACGTCACTTGCCATGACGTGCAAAATATAATCGCACTACAAAAATCTAGGAACTTGTATACAAACACCATAAAAGTGGAACTAATTTGAACAAACTTCACAGAGATGTCAGCTTCGTCAGAAACCTCACAAGTCTAGAATATAAGAGACTGAAAAGCAAAGATTCACATAAGCAAATAAACCCGCAACCACTCTCCACATCAGAGATGATTCTGCTGGCAGGAACTCAAATGCCAACCACTTCATCTACAGTTGAAGTAAAGATGACAGTGAAGAGTTTGAACCTATGTAGAGCACCCCCAAGATATCTTTGTTGTACACATTGTGTGCATGCCCGTCGTCAGTTGGAGAGTACACTGGCAAAGCTTTAGAAGTGTCTTCTTGACCGAGATCAAGGTGCCACAATCGAATGCTTCCATCAGCTGAGCAGGTAGCGAAAGCTTCCCCTCCGAAAATGCTATGAACGTTTGTCGAGGGAAACGAGTCAGGTAAGCTTACTACATCCCAAATGCAGGAACTGTGAGAAAGAAATGTACGGTATCTTCCAATCTGTGACAGGGAATCAGGACATGATCTAATCAATTTGCAACCCTCCTCGATTTACAATTGATACATTACATCTTTGGAGTGCAAAGGACCAGTACTCAAATGAGCAGAAATATAATTGGTAGAGGTAAGACCTTCGCATAGCTCTGGACGTCCCACACGTACAAACTGTGATCATTGTAACAAACAGCTGCAAGCCAAAAACGTTCCTTGCAGGTTTAGGACCTACGAGATGTTGAAGAATGATTCCAGAAATACACATTCTACCATGGAAGACACATTGTTTGCATGCCGAATGCTTTGACCTGATTATCAGAAAATACAGAATGAATGCTGTGTTTGAATGCATGAATTGAATTCGTACCAATTTTTTGACCTTGTTGGAGATAAGTACAGGCAATAGCATCCGGAAACTTCACCCCAGCTGTGACACGATGACCCAGGGCCAAGTAGGCACCAACATTGCTATCTGTAAGGCCATGATAGCCGTAGGGAGCAGGTCGAGGAAGCGTGGCCGCGTATTCGAGACTACCTTCCACAAAAATTCGCACTATTCCGTCGCTACATGCACAAGCTACATAGCCCTCTGTGGTGGCTAATGCGTATGCTTTTCGCACCTGCTCCACCGAGATCAGTTAGAGACATCAGACTGCAGTGTGAAATATTTTTTCGTAGCTGTTCACTACTCTTCCATCAACACATTTAGCGGGCACAAGACTAGTCACACCCTTCCAATCACATCGCAACCAATTTTTGGCTGACTTTGATAATATATTTGTAGAAAAAATATTTGATCCTACGAACAGCAAATTCGAACGATCACGGAATCCCAGGATAAGATCTACCTGTAAATCGACCCATTTTTCGATAGCCACCCCCTGATGGAGAAGACAAAGAACACCTGCAGAAGTGAGGAATGAGGAATTCCTTGTCAGGGACGCAGTCTTCGAACCCCTCAATCTGCCTAGTATTTTTATCCCTAAAGAAGATATAAGCAGTGAAGGAAAATCCTCACTTGGTCCTATATCACCAATTACAACAATCTATACAACCACTGCAGCGTGCCACTACAGTAGCTGAGAGAATTTTGCTGAAGAGAAAGGTTCATCACCAGAAGATGTCAACGCATAGATGGGCTGATACGCCGGGGCTCCAGCAGTCTGCTCTCTTGAGGCAGCTGCAGAAGACACCGAAACAAATGTGCTTTCCTTCTGACTGCCCAATTTGACCGGTCTTCCCTCCATGCCTGGATTGGTGGTCATTCCAAACGACCTTGCCCGAGGACCTCCAATAGTCCATTGCTTAAGATGTTTGCCACCACCAGACACAAAAAAGCTACCATCCGTGGCGAAATGCAAAGTGGACGCTTCTAATACACCAGCCGCTGCTCGAGTTTTCATGAGCAATGCTCCACTTTTCCAATCCCAAAGGCACATATATCCATCCTGAGGCAGACCAAGTGAAACCAAGTGCTTACCTACAACATGCAACCCAATAGTAGATGAGCACTAGGAGTCAAGAGCTTTCAAACTTTGCAGACGTAATTAGAACATAGTTCTCAACATGGTTTCAGTACCATATAGACGGTAGTCAGGCTAAGGTCGGCTGATAATGGAGTTTTTACCACCATCTACAACAGTCAATGGAAAGGCAGCTAAGAGTTAAGAAAGATGCAACAGCAGCACTTGAAATCTGAGCACTCCGCTATAATAATTGATTGCTCAGTCTGACTTACCATTGGGAGAAAATTGAACACACGACACTCCGTACTTGTGCGTCTTCATTTCGGCGATGCAAGAGTGTGTAGCAACCTCCCAAACTAAAACTGCTGGTTGGTGCCCTGACTGCGGTTCAGATGAAAAACCATGTCAGGACACTGACTCGGCGTCGTGGTAACTCCTTAACGAAGGGCCCGATTGAGAAGCATGGAGTACCATTTACGAGGGTTGAGAAGCATTAAATATGACTATTATTAGGAGGGTTGAGAAGCATTAAATATGACTATTATTAGGAGGGTTGAGAAGCAACAAGTGTGTATGCTAAACTAGAGACTTAATACTTCATATTAGGAACTGAGGAAGGTACCTCTCCAGCAGCAATATACTTCCCTCCTTGACTTGAGAATGCGACGCATGAAAAAGGTTTGGGATTTCCACGCGCCATTAGAAAATGCGTCTGGCAGTTGGTCTTGACATTGTATATCACTACAACACAACCAGCAACGTATGCTAACTCTTCGTTGACACCGTTGCATGTTAATCCACTTGGAGTTGTCGTCGTCAAGCCGATCACTCTTTCTAGTTCAAGCTGCAGATATTTCAAATACGAAATGTGAGCCATTTTGTAGCACCTTTGCTCAATCGGCCTTAAAGGGATACTAGAGCCTGCCATCGCCTTTGGAAGTCGAGATAAAATATACTCAGTAGGAATGAGGATGAACTAATGTCGCCAAGAATTGTGTATGCACTATAACTCTTTGCAAAATTACAGGTTCGTTTCGGTTAGCATGCTAACCTTGCCACAACCATCCGGCTTTCGGGGTTTTCGTCTGATGAGCCTCATGATTCTTGATTTTTCGGAATGCAGCTACTTCATTCAAAGCGTGCTGGAACTGCTGCAATCCGAGTCATCCTGCAACAACCAGAGGTATTTCAATCGTTTGATACAAATACATCGTGTCCCTGCAATCTTTTGTCAAGATTCCATCAAATAGGCTAATGCGCGGGTATTGTGCAGAGTCGTTCAAGCTATGGCTCCTGAATAAGATATGCTGGATTCAAATATCCTAGAGAGAATAACATCGAAACTTGTCAGCAGAATCGAAACTACTTTCCGCGTTACGAGTTTCAGTGAGAATCTCTCGCCTTCAGAACATATAATTACTTCAAGTGAGGATAAAAAGTCTTTCACATGCGGTCTAATTCCATTACTTCAAATTTTCAATATCGAAACCCGCTGTTCAACAATCAACACAAGCTGCCCTGCACTAAACTTCCGAACGAAAATTCTCCACTCATAATCCTGACGCAACTACAACTAAGATATTCAAGAACCAGAGTAATCTTCAATAACAACCCGAATACTACATGCTGAATCTCTCCCACCCGCAAGAAACTATCAATAATGTCAAAATCATCAACCACTCTCCACCACTCCAACACTCAAACTACAAACACGACCATCTACACAAGCAGCACCATTCGCACTCTCAATAATCTCCTGTCAAATAGAAAACATTCTTTAAGTCCAATGAACGTAGCTCTAATGAAAAATTATCGCGGAGTAAAGTGAAATGTATCACGGACGAGAACGTGAGAAGTCCTCACTGGCACCTTACCGAGGCCAAAGCTAACACCAGAGAATTATTTTTTTGTTAATAAGTATCACAAAACTGCTCTTTTCTCACGACTAACTCTTTAGACAAGAAATCAACCGTTCAAGTAATCTTAGCATCGAATATGTGGAACTAAAACTGCACTAAAACATTGCGCAACAGAATTTTCAGCATTGGGCGCGAAAAGATTAAATTTGAAAGAGAGATGAGATACAATTGCTAGCTAAGGGGGAGTTGCTTGCGGAGAGGAGCACCTGCGGGCGGGCGGGTGAGCGAGCTCCAGCGACGTCGGAGGCAACCGACAAGCCTTTCAGTGTCCTGAGAGTTTGAAAGTGTAGGCAGGAAAATTCAAAATGCCAGAAATGGGCCGGACGGGCGGGGCGGGGCGGACGGGGCGGTTGGGCGGGCGGGGAGGGAACCCCTCAAGGACGTACTTTCCATCCAGAATCGTCCTGCTCTCTGCCACGAATTCTTTTTCTTTTCAATTCAATTTGTCTTTTTCTTTTTGGATTTACTTAAATGATGATTATGACTGATCCTCCTCCTTTCAAGACACTCAAAGCTTGTGACCTCTCGAGGATATTTAAGAATATTTTGTACACTTGCATTTCCGTTCATGTACTATGTATGTTTCATTTTTAAATTTGTGGGATTATGTTAATTAACCCTTAAATGCCCAAGCATGCCCCTCGGGCATGCTTTTTAGTGTATTTTCAGAGGGGCTGGGCATTTAAGGGTTAACCCTTAAACGTCCGAGTGGCCCCAAGGGGGCTGATTCCAAAAGAATCTTCTCTGTAGCTCTCAATGTACTCAAAATTTCACTTATATTTTGATGTCAAACTAGTCACCTTCTTGTGATGCATTCAAAAAGTGAAATTTAGAATTTGAATCACAATTTGTATGAGTGATTTTGTGCTTTGAAAGGATTGTGGTAGGTAGGTTGGGGTTGTACATAACCTTGTAGGAGGTTGCAAGCTCATCATTGATTGGATCATTCATGATGCCCAAGTTCAAAAAGTGCACTATTCATGATGCCCAAGTCTAAAAGATGCTGAGATCCAATACTGGGCTGCCCCAATCCGTATAGCTCAACGTTTAAGGGTTAAAGAAAGTAATTTAAGTGTACATTACATTGAACATTCTATGTGATGGGGGTAACCATGTTTGTGTTTTATGTGATTTTATATGATGGTTTTATGTGATGTTACAAATGTGATCTATTTGTATTGATCATTGTATCTTGGCATATGGACTTTCACTATCACCTAACTAAGAAGGTGTGTCTTACAAGCATGAGAGCAGCTTTTTATGAACAGGGTAGTGTGCCCAATAGAGGGCCTTCATGAAAATAAGGTGGTCAAAACATGAGGGCTTTGCACGAGGATGAGAGTGCCTTGGTTTTAAAAAGGCTCGTCATTTGCAACTTTATCTAGCGTCAAAACTTCTAAGGAAAAATTATCTCTATGATGCCCTCATACAATGACATTATGGGTATAAAATTTGCCTTCAAAATGAATAAAGATTGTCGTTAAAGGATTAAAGGGCTTTCCGTCAACATCAATGAAGATGAAGCATATTATGGTGATAACTTGGTTCCCTCACTCTAAGCTTATACAATCGAACATTTTGATCATTTAAAGTTTGAATACATAATTCCTAAAGGAGAGAGAAGCCCGAATTGGGTCGATTTTAAAAGACATATTGTTTTTACAAAACCGAAACTTTGACTCAATTTTTCTCAAGATCCGTACGGTGAAATTTGATAAATATTGGTGACTAGACTAATTAGAAAGTTGTAAAAAGAAAAATAAAATCCTGTGGTTAGATTTCCCAAAATCAAATTCAAAAAATTTTGGTCACATATTTCAGATATGGAGGTTATTGTTGAGATTCTCCTTTAGAAAATAAACATGATAAGTCGACAATTAGTTACAAACGTAAACAATCACAATATTGTGCACTCTAAATATTTTCATAATGCAAAAGTATCAATCTTCTTAGCTACATTCCACTTGAGTTTATTACAAATATAAAATATTTTACTGTTGCAATGGAGCCCTTGTCATACTCAGCATAGAAGTCCCTATATGCTACTAGCCCCTGATTTCCTGCATTTACGGAGTTCACTATACTTGAAGTGATGGAATGAATAAGTTATTCTTTCATCAAATAGAGATGGCAAAGTTTTCCTATTATTGGGGTATTTTTAACAACCAATATATTAAAGAAGTAGTCGAAGCATGACAACCAATATTGGACCATGCAGATCAGACATTTCTCTTTTGATGATGGGACTTATGCAAACTTGACTACGAAATCTATAAGTATGGTAGCTCCTTACAAACCTTCAATTAAGTCAAATGTTTTTTGAGATACACCCCATGAAACGTAGTCGTGCAGTCACTCAAAACACAACATGGTCTTATTTTCATAGTTTGTGCCTTCAAATCACTCAAAACACAACATGGTCTTATTTTCATAGTTTGTGCCTTCAAATCACTCAAAACACAACAACAGTCATGTTTTTTCACAACACTAGTCATATTATATCCTTCCTATGTTACACTCATACATTTATATAATACCATTTGACACTAAATAATGATGTTGAATAGTCATGCCCACCTCTGTTGGGTCCTCAAGTTTGAACTCCCATTTCTCATGTTATTAAAGTCCTTGAAGCCGTTTTTACCTTCTTACATTTTCTAGATAGCCATCTGCTCAAGTTGAATACAATTTCCAAAAGCTGAACTTACTCGTTTGTAGAATTTTTGTTAAAAGAGGGGTAAATCCAACTACTTGAATAGAACATTGGTTGTTAAGCACTCACAAATTCAATTACAGATTTTTGAAGTGACTAATACAGGTATAATAAATTCGTTCACCCTATTGCAGATGCATTTGACGAACATGCAATCTCAAGAAAATCTTTCATTCCAGTAAGAATGTAGATTGCCTAATTATGGGTGGTGCCCAAGTTTAGGTTCTCCTACAATATATTTGTCATATTTTAATCAATCTAACTCATGGTGAGTTTACACATTGAAGGCCCCTTGACACCAAGGTTTGAACGTATGTTCCTATGTTGGTTAGCATCCACTCCTTTCACTGCCTAGCCCGAACTCACGTCCTTCCACCGCTTCTTTTTGTGCTTGCAAAAGACGCGTTGCTGCTAACTTATGAATGCAAAGCAGCCTTCGTCTAAACAACAAGCAAGCACCAAAATGGGCAGGGAAAGATGTGGCATCGAAAAAAAGAAGTGTTTACTCTTAAAATTTTGCGAAGGCAATGCATGCGTTGGTATGACTTGGTTGTAAGTGGAAACGCGGTGGGTGGATGCCTTGCCACATCGCAAGCCTACTGCACGCACGTTTTGAAGCTCGTGTGAACGGGCCATGAGTTGGGGCCAGTGAAATAGAGCTCCCTCATTGATGTAGGAGATAAGGCTAACCTTAAGGAATTTACATTGAAAGTGGGGGCCAACATTAATTATAGATATTTGTCTTACACCAAATTAGTTTTCTATCAGCAAATAAATGCCACTCGCCTCAAGCCTCTCAAAAGATAATTCTCAAATGGTAGGTTTCTTTCATCTTCTTGTAGGCCATGTCAAAACAATAAATGCACTTGAGTCACTTTTTTATTCATAGCAGTTGGGGCTGATTTGCATGTCACACGGGACGAACTGGCCTCTATTCTCAATGGTCCTCGTTCTAGTGTAAACCCATCCTTATGGCCCATTATCATGTGAGATCCGTCCCCGTAAAACTGAGAGGGTTCCAAAAAAGAAGGCCATACCCATGCAACCCACATGTAATTATTTTTCGAGAACTTGTAATATTTCAAAGGCTTGCCAAGGGGAGGTAGCAAGCCTTTGAAATAAAAATAGAACCTGTAATGCTCAGAGACTTTGTCCTCTTGTCACCGCCTTTTTGAGAATGAATAGTGCTGCCTCAAATGGAGAACGACTATTTCCTCAAAAAGAGGACTTTAACCCTTAAAGGTCCTTCCACTCCTCAATGGGGAGCCCGAAATTGGATCTCAACATCTTTTGGACTTGGACAACATGAACAGTGCAGTTTTTGAACTTGGGCAACATGAATGAACCAATCAATGATGAGTTTGCAACCTCCTACAAGGTTTTGTGTAATCCCAACCTACCTACCACAATCCTTTCAAAGCACAAATCACTCATACAAATTGCCCTTTGAATTGTAGAATTTCACCTTGTAGATGCATCGCAAAAAGGTGACCAGAATGATATAAAAAAATAAGTGAAAAACTGAGAATCAAACGAGCTACAAGCAAGATTCTGTTGGAAAATAGCCCGAGGGGCTGACTGGCGCCTTTAAGGATTAATTTGGATTTCAAGGGACGACATGTGAATGACCCTTCATAATCTTCCCTTGATAGTGACCCATGATTTCATCAAGGGCTTCCACAGTGTAATCACAGTGACGGGTCTCACATGGGAATGTTTGTAGCAGTCTGACTACGTAATGAGTTAACTGAAAGTGCCAGTATCAACGTAATTTCAAATTAGCACCCATAAAGACCTGGCTATGAATCATATGATCATTCGGTGACTTATTAATAAGCTTCCGTCCTTGCAAGTCACTGACTGTCTCCAGAAACTTGACTTTGATTGGACTCATGCTATTCTTGTCTGATAGAGAAATGTACTAACTTACCCTTGAATGGTTCCATTTAAATCCATCCGTGTATTGCATTGAACCATGAGGAAATTGAGCTTTCTAGCTATGGTGCCATTGGCTCCCTCTGACAAGTAATTCACAATTGACGACATCGTTATTTGTGATCCTTAACTAGTGAATTAGTGATGTCGTTTATGGAATGAGGGACATATTTAACTAGATTTGGAGGTAATTAAGGGAATTTATTGGGTATTTATTCGTCTTAGTGAAATGGGTTACATTGTCAATTAGAATCTAATATAGGGTCTAGGAGTTTGTACATCATGAATTTTCTCCTTAACACTTCAGATTTTGTGAACAAAACATGGGGAGCTCCTCATTGTTATTTCAATATTGTTGAAAGTCTCGAACTAGTTAAATGTGATATTTATTTTAGTGCTCTATTTTTTATCAAGTGCAAAACATAACTGTGGTGCATACACTTAGATTATTTGATCATGTATGTTATTTTGTTTTGTGGTGGAAGTGGCATGTGCCATTGTTCTATATTGAAAGGCCAACTTGATGTATCGCTTCCCTCTACTAATTGGTGGGTAATGTAGTCGTTGAAGTGCTTATATAATACATTTTGTGATTATTACAAAAACATTTGGGCTTAGATGATAGTTGGGCCTAAAGAAGGAAAATGATGTCTAGAAAGACAAATTTTTTTTGTCATTTTGGTTGTCATGTGTCACTTGTCTCAAATGACTATTTGCAAAAAATGTCTAGTAGGGCAAGTTATCTTTGACAACTTATCACTTAAGACACTATTTTAAGACATTGTTTTTAAGAGTTGTTCTTTTCACTAAAAATGGAGGCCCATCACTTAAAACCTCAAATTGACTGGACGACGACGACTCTCACCTTCTGTGCACATTTCTAGTAGTAAAGAAAGAGAGAGATTCCAATGAAATTCGATCGACCTCACTGCCTTTGCTGATAGTATACACCACCTATCCATTACTAGTAGAAAATGACACCAAAGTGACTTATCTCCAGTGATGCAAAGGGAAAAATTGTGCTTCTGATAGCATCTTAATAAATCATTATAATTTTAACTGCAATTATCGCAATCTAAATCTTAGGTTAACATTGAGAAAGTCAAAAATGATTAAAATGACATCAACATATTGATTTTTAAAAGAGGCGTTTCATCTTTAATTTCAAATTACACTAAAATAATAACTATCAATCTAGGAACGTTGTATGTAAAAATAAAAGAATATAAAAACAACAATATGGTGATGTAACATGGTTTAATAAAAAGTCCATAAGACTTATTACAATAGGTCTAATTAAAAAAAAAATCTCTCATGAGGTAAGCATTTTGTTACATTTTGTAAAAGACCTATGTAATATAAATTTTGAAGGAAAATTTGATTGAAATGATTGCACTAACACTTTACAAAATTACAATCGAATATACTGCATTAAAACATGGTTCATCCCGAGAGGGGTTAGTAGTCCTGCCATTGGTGTGATGACCTCCGGGTATACATCCAAGGATAGGTCGAACGAGCATTCTATTCACTCTGACCTCTAAATAGGTTGGAGTTTTTGCTCTTTGTTAAAACTGGTGGCCCCCGTTTTGTTCTGTTACCTCTTTGTCCTGTGGCCCTTTAGGTAAAAACATTACGAACAGACGCTGTATTCATGCCAATCTCTTAAGGGAGGTTGGAGTTCTTATATATATATATATATATATATATATATATATATATATATATATATATATATATATATATATATGTGGTGACCCCGTGGAAGTTTAGTAGTTAAAAGAAGCTTATCCACATGTAGGCTCGTGGATGTGTTTCTATGGAACTTTTTCTTCACTGAACGTTTCTGGGCCGAAATGCGTCGACCACTTCGTCTTCCGAAGCTCTCTTTCGGTTAGCTATGGCGGTCCCTCTTCCCGTTCTGGGCCTCAGCTCGTCACTCCTGCAGCCCCTTCGACACACCCCTTCGACATTCTCTCTCTCAAATTCAGCTGGAGCACTTCCACTGACATGCCGCATTAGAGCCTCTCGCAGCGTCGAAGAAGAAGCTTCGGGGAGCGGAAGGCGTACGGTAGAGCTATCGGCATTGGCTTTCACAGGCTCGTTATTGAGCGCAGGGGCTTCTTTCGCTGACGAAGCGGCAGAGTCGCTAGTGAGTGCAGGAGCTTCTGTAGCTGAGGAAGCGGCACAGGTCGTCGATCCATCCGATGTTGGAATCAGCACCACAGTCTCCACTCTTTTCGTAATCGCTACCATCGGGCTCGTCGTCCTTACCAGTGGTGTAATTTACCTCGGCTTGTCGGATTTCTTGGAGAAACGAGCTCTTCAAGAAGAGCAGAAAAAGGTTGAACAGCAGGAAAAACCTAAGAAGTCGTCCAAGCAATCTGTCAAAGCGGCAGCGCGCGTTGGAGGACCTAAAGGATTTGGCAAGCGTAACAAGAGCGATGGGGACGATTTCGGCAGTAGCAATTGAGCGGTAACATCTCGGCTTGAATGGCACATGGCTTTTATTTTTTATTTTTTATGTAGCTGGTCCGTTCAACCTGCATTGGTAGCATAGAATTCTGGCCATTATTTTCTCTCTAATGCAATCCCATTCACAATTTGGTGTCTGTACTAAGAAGCAGCTCCGATTATCGACATTGCACTCCATGTACTTTATGCTCAGCGGAGTCTTTTTAATTGCGTACTCTATATCACCTTCTTGTTTTAGTATGAAAAAAACATCTCAATGCTGTTCAGGAAATCACTGGTCGTAGTGAATGTACATTAGGGTGACATCACCACCTTGCTTGCAATAAATCCTAGCAATAAACAGGTCGTCGTGAACTAAACCCTAATGATTCATTGTGTCGCTGTACTCTTTCATGAACAGTTGGGATGCCTCGTTATTGGAATCATGACGACAGCCGGGAATTTCTGACAATCATCTCCAGTTTCAACGCAACTTAGCTATGATTAGCCTCACAATTGCAGGGGTAATACCGAGCGATTTTATGTGGGAGCTCAATTATGTCTTCAGGTGCTTGAGAGAAACGCTATGCTTGAATGATTCTAAAAATCAACTCAGATATGATTCTGACTTGCATTTCCCAACTGACTGATACTTAGCGTGATAATTCATGATGGAGTTTAGCTGAACGACTCTCTTACAGATTTGTACAATCTACGGGAGCGATTTGTACTTCAGAATATCAAGGATCATTCGTGCAGGTAGTGTATTGAATACAACTTTTTACTGGTGTCAAATGGTTTGCATTTCAAGTATGTACTGAATGGAGAGGAGTTAGGTAGACATTCAGTTCCCTTATTATCTCAGGGACATGCAACGAGCTTGAGATATCAAAATTCCTTACATCTTGATAATTTCTCAATGAATTACATCTTTCTGATCTAGTATTTCAGCTAGAGTAATTCTCTAGTTAGTTTACTGGAGGTACTTCAACTTTTAAGAAGCAATGCTCAATTATTCATTCTAAACACTACATATTGTCGGTCAAGGCAAGGTCGAAACCTGTCAGCTTGCAAAAACTTGTTGGGTGTATCCGGTTCAATTTGACTTGCTCCAAAATCACCCAATGATATGCATCCTTTTCTGAGAGAGGACTTCTGAGAGGATGTAGCCCACCACAACTCAAGATCAATGTCTGACAGTCTCACTCAACTCAAGATCAATGACTGACAGTCTCACTCAACTCATGATCAATGACATTAGCATTCATCCTATATCATGCGCAAAGCTCATTTTTGGCTTTCAGGTAGAAGGTTGAAGCTTTGAAGAGCTTTAACCCCTAAATTGAATTGTTCCTTGTGTAGTCTATAAATAATGGCATGATATAGGAGGTAGACGGTTGAGATTTGGTACATTGGTCATATTTGTTGATTTGATACTCCACAATTTCTAAGACACTTTTTTGTTTGTAATTCTCGTTGATACAATTGAGGCTTTTTCAAATTTTCATACATTATTTTGGTTTTCTAACTATATTTACCTTTGACCAAGGATAACTTTTCTTTCTATATTCTAAAATTTTGTTACAAATATTGGATTGATATAGAAATTTTAGGAATATGAATTCTAGGAATAATTTGAGACTGTGAATAGTTTAAATAGAAAAAACATCACCTTCATAAGGAGACACAACCACTTGCACTCTACTTGACTCCATATCAAACTTTCATTCATGTCCAATGGCACATGGCTTATTGCTAGTTTATCAGAATTACCATTCATTCATTGGTCTGTACATCTGCAACATATCAACGACAACTAATCATCGAAATTGCTATTTCCGTGAGTAGTGAAACACACACGTAAGCCACGAGCTTATAGAGCCTAACTGATGGGATTAGTCGAGATTAACATTCCACTAACTAATCTTAACCAACTACCTACAAGAAGTGGCTTAGAATGCTTGCTATTTTGAAATCGGCAAGCTCATTGGCAAGTGGTCAAGAAATTGAATTTTTGTAGGTGGGCAAAGTATGTAAGAGATTGGACCAAGTGGAATTTTTAACTGTGTATCAAAATTGAAATAGTTATAAACTTTGAATGTGAAACCTGTGGGTGCACCCAAAATCACTCAGCCTAAAATATTCTCTGAGTACATCATTATTTACAACTAGAAGCTATAATATACCTCCTGGCTTGAATTGACCTAAGAGCGATTTAATGTATTGTGTGGATATTGAACCACCTACTATGAATATCCAGCATTAGGGCATCCTCAATGGACACGGAATACACTCCCTCTAAACCAAATTCTATCTTTTGACTGATCTAAAATTAGAAATTAAAAATATTATCATTAGAAGCGCATGTAAATAAACGTGAGATATTTCTCAAGAAAAAAAAAATTGTGAAATTGGGACGTAGGTGAAATCTCTCATTGAAAACATCACATTTTCAAAATTTAGAGGGAGTGCACCAAATCTTGCTTAAAAATGGGAAGATTCTCACACGCTCCCTCTAAATTTTAGAAATATAGAGGGAATAAGGGGGGGTCACCTACTTTTTAAGCAAGATTTGGTGCACTCTCTCTAAATTTTGAAAATGTGGTATTTTCAATGAGGGATTTCACCTACGTCCCAATTTCACCAAAAAAAATTCTTGAGAAATGTCTCATGTTTATTTATATGCGCTTCTAATGATGATAATTTTAATTTCTAATTTTAAATCAGTCAAAAGATAGAATTTGGTTTAGAGGGAGCTTATTCAGTGTCCATTGAGGATGCTCTTACCATGAGTTATACCGTGGCCCGTGCCAGCAGGTACAGATCGACATGAGATCTTTCATGACTGTGACGATCCGATCTTTCGATTTAAAACACAATACCGACAACTCCGAAGTCGTAGACGTTGAAACTGATAAATACCGACAAGACTGTAAACCTCGTGGTTCGCTGTTCCGAAATTGTCCAAACCAGGCGCTGAGTCTGACGGCTCCGGGAGTTTCGACACTCCAATATTGGATGCACAGATGTATTCCGTGTTGGTTCCACGTCTGATTCCACGATAATCCCCAAGCGACCTGGAATCGATGTGGGTACAGCACAAGCATCCCACAGGACAGAAGCCGTACTCCGGAGAGTACATATACAGATCCGTTCCAGATAACTTCTAAGTTCCTCTTACACTTTGTTCGATATCTGAAACCTCTCCGTTGATCATCTATCTCTCTTGTGGGAATGGCGACGATGGTAGTTCTGGTACTGGCAGTCGTGGCGTTGCTGAATCCGAGTCTGATCGGGGCCCAAATCACAGCCGGAGCCGTGGAATTCGACGGTCCTCCAAACTCCGATCTGGCAGGTGGCAAGCTCTCGGGGGTGCTGTACCTGCCGAGCGGGTACAGCAATGTAAAGTCCGATGCGTACGCGGCAGTGGTGATGATGCACGGGTGCGGCGGGATGTGGTCCGACCAAAACATCTCCGCGGTGAACACCAGGTCCCACTTTGCTCTCCCCAACGCACCGAACTTGCAAAACAACATCGAGAAGTGGGGTATCAAGTTAGCACAGTCCGGGATTGTAGCCTTGGCCGTCGATAGCTTCACCAAGCGATGTCCGATCTCAGCGTCCATGGTGGAGTGGCAGAAACAGTGCGTCGGAACCACCTACGCCGGCAATGTGAACCCCTACACTACGCGTGTCCTCGATCTGCAGGCTGCATACAACTACCTGGATTCGAGACCAGAGATCAATAACTTGAAGATTGCGGCTCTGGGGTGGTCGCACGGCGCTCAAGCTACCATGGTGGAGGCTGCAGTCACGGGGAGACTCTCCGACATTGTTAGGAGTGTTGCAACAAAGTTTTGTCGGACAATAAGCTTCTATCCCGGATGTGGGGATAACTTGGGCTTTGGAGCTCCATTGACTGGCTTCTGGCGGCCTCACACGAAATTTCACTTGCATGTGGGCGTGGTGGACGGCTTCGAACCAGACTGCAGCGACCGAGTAGAGCAAGCGAAGTCGTTTCCCAGCGTTGAAATAACATTTCCGGAGTACCCGGGTGCCGATCACAGCTTCGACAACGCTAAGTCTACTGGTTTGGCTACAGCCGAAATGTGGCCGGTAGCCAAGTGTGGCTCTCCGACTACACCGACTGGCCATGAGTGCGCAATGCGGAGCGCCGACATTGACGGGCTGGCGTTTCTGCAAGCAGGGTTTGTGTAAGTCGGTAGAGTTGCCGATGCAGCCAAATGTTATGGCAAGTCAGAATCCGAAAGTGAGAACTAGAATAATTTGCATTGAGGTAGAGGCACTTTGAATGATGACTCTCACTTATGTGCCCATAGCCCCATATCTTGTGATTGGGAGTGTTGAATCCTTACATGAAGTGCAAGAAGATCATTCCAATGCACTAAGGAATATACGATTTGGATTTGGATACTGTATGCAAAGTTCTTGAGATTCAAGATTTTAATTGCATGCACAATGAAATTCTCATCTATGGTGTTTGCTCTTATTCTAGAAAATCTCATTTCCTACTAGGCTAGAAATAATGTAGTAGGTGCTTGGTGCCTTGTTGGGCACATTCTGTTGGCCATAACTTTGAAGTACTTCTTTCGAGTGTTTCTGGAGCACACATTAGATGGTGTTTTTTAGTGATTCAACACCATATTCCTAATTTCGCACTACCTCCACTAATTATAAGTTCTATGTACTTATGTAGAATTTATGCTCCAAAATTCAACTTGCTTAGTTCCAAATTCATAAAGATATCCCAACTTACGGAACATGGTGTTAAATCCAAACAATACAAGCACAATTGAATCCATAGCTCTTTGAAATAATATAAATTCCTATAGTAGATATGTATATATTTATGAGAGCAACCGTGGGTCATGACAAGTCTACATACACGTTTGTTATCAAAAACGTATAGAAGTGTTTCACTTCCACTATCTCATTATCCCACTTTCTTGAGCTTGCAGATTTCTCACAAGCTAGCTTTCACCATAATTTCTATCTGCAACAAAATTCACTCAACTTTAACTAGTTTAATCTCACAAATGAAGAAGAATCAACCGTTCTATATTTTACTCTAAATAGAAAGTTAAGTTAACTTTGAGGTTATACGACTGGAGTTTCTAAATGATGCTTAGGTTGAGTTTATTGGTCCCAAAGTAGAAAAAGATCATTTTTGAGGATTCAGACAAGTTTGTATCAATGACTTTTAGGGGGTAAAGCTTAATGATCAAAATCTTCTATCATGTTGATGATGTTTTGTCTCATTACATTAAACCAATAATGACAAAAAATGCATTGGCAACTTTTCGTGTTTGTTTATTTGCATAAACGGAAGTACTCTTTTCCCTCTCTTGATTTTGGAATTTTGACATATGATTTCACATCAAAAGTGGTACAATGTATCCAACAAGCGAAGAATCCAAAGATTGTAAGATATCTTCAAGATTGCAAGAATTTTGCCATTCGAGGCATGTGCAACTTTGGTGCAAATCTGCAAATCTTGCAAATCAAACTAACCATCTAAATTATAATTGAATTTTTGTAATTATTTGCGTCATTTTTTGGAAGCTATTAGGTTGCTTTGTGAAGGACATATGTACCATAAATGAAATATTTAGTTAATTTCTTTCTATTTACAAATAATCATCATGATAACCACCACAATGATTAAAGTCTTGTTTATATATATATATATATATATATATATATATATGTATATAAAAGAAACTCTATATGAATATCAAAATCTCCATGATGATATGTTCATAAACTCATAATCAATAGATATGAATACCTCAAAGTAGAGCTTGAAACCCACTCTTTCTTTTGGGAGTGTATATGAGGTGCTTCTTCTAAGATTTGTTGGTGAGCAAAACTGTAGGATATTGGATAGTTATAGAAAGATGGTAGTGAACTGTTTATCGTAGCACAAACGGGTTAATGTAGTGGTTTCAATGTAGTGTACATCATGAGAGGTGAATGTGATCACACCAAGATTGTTATGTGGAGTCCCACTGAAACTCTTGGAACAACAAAGTATTGGGATGGGTGTCTTCCAAAGAAGTCACACTTCTACACCTATTTTATGAGATGTCATGCCTCAAAAAAGTTAGTGCCTTTGTCCTTTGACATAATTGTAACATCAACACATGATTTTAGCTACTTATTTGTTTTTGTCAATAGCATCTTATATAACAAATACTTCCATGAACAAATAATAAATAAAGTCATCAAAATTTATCAATAAATTAAACTTACATTTTTATTTATTTACTAAAAACACTACAAAAGGTTATTGGTGTATCTATATTGCTTTCAATAGAATCAATATAACTACCGACCAATGTCCATATGATGAATCAAGCGACGGGTTGGCATTGAGGGTTGGTGTACATCTAAGGCTACAAAGCTAGAAGATCCTGATGTATCGAAGGAGCTAGTTTTACTAAAGGGCATAGAGTCACTCATAACATCAAACATAGCTTGGTCCGTATTGTTTTGCTCATTGAGGAAGTCTATCTCAGGTTTTGAAGTCTCTAAGGAGGCCAAACTTATATTTTCTCGTAAGTTACACACTACTTGTCGCATGAAAGGTCTTTCTTCATTGCGCTTACGTGCACACCACAAGGCCAACTCCACGAGCTTAGTGAACTCCTCAATGTCTAAGTCTCCCTCCAAAATGGGATCCGCTATCATCTTTAGACTTCCTGCCTTCCAAGCATCTTCTACCTGTACATAAGACATAGTAGATGACTTGTTATCTGATTCAATATAATTTAGTGACTAAAAACTTAGATTGTTAGAGAGAGCCAATGATAACACTATTGATGTTGTCGGAAATTGATTATTTGATAGCATCAAATTAAATTAATATTTTGTCAATAAAGAAAATTATTGCCTTTAATAACTTATTTTACTTTCATTTTCACCTTCAACAATTTTTTGATTTTTGTAATTAGATATCCTACATATTCTAGGGTACCAAAGTAGGATTAATTACACAAAAATCAACGGCTTACATCAAATTAGAAGTAAGCCTCAAATTTTCAAGTTGATTAACAAAAAATTCACGTTTGGGTTCTAAATAGAATTCAATAAAAATTGTATAATGTATATCGCTTCATTGTTATGCTTCATATCTAAAAGATTAAATAATTTTTATATTACAAACATGCTACATTAAACTACTTATTAAAAGCAATATAGAAGTAAGACGTTTGAGGCTCCCCATCGTCAGGAGAACAAGATACAATTTGAGTAAAAAAATTTGAACCCAAGATATGTTGAGAATATGAAGATGCTCAGATCTCCAAAAGAGAATTTTAATTAGCATGGTAGTCATTTCACAAGAATGAAAATACCAAATTTTTTAAGTTTAAGAATTTAGGAATATTTCAGATTTAGTTAAATGCAGCATATATTCAATATAATCGATCAAGCAAAATCTAGTTGCTACAAATGACAGGCATGTTCACTACACTAGATTGATCATTATTGATTCATAAACATACAAGCACATACATTACAATAATCATATACTAATCTTTATTGTCACAAAGATATGAACACTTACCCTTTGAACTATGCCCATTTGATTTCTTCCAGTCAAAACCTCCAGTAACACAATTCCAAATGCATAAACATCGCTCTTTGCAGTAAGCATGCCTGTCTCATGATACCTACCAATCATAGTGAAGTTAGCACATGTGACAATATCTACAATATCCTATTGATTGATATCCAACCATCATGTACTACTCAAGAGTCCTAGTTTACCTTTCTTGAACATCAATTAAGTAGGATTTTCTTTTTGGATGCATACTAACTGTTTCATTCAAAGATTCACATGATGCCCAAAATACATAAAAGTAAATTAATTCAAGAAAACTAAACAAACATGAAGTTTTCATTCGTCATCATTCGACCATAAGATTTATAGGAAATGTCCTTATGTATTTGTATATGTTGAAAGAACCCTTAAGGAATTTTTATTTTATTATTCTAATATCTTGTTGAGATTTCCATAAGGAGATTCGACTGATGTAAGATGTTTCTTGAACTTTAAATAATAGAGAGCAGTCAAATTTGTCATAAGATTAAATACTGAGAAGATTTAACACCATAATTATCCTCCATATAGTGAATACCAATAGTCCACTCATACTAAATGCTTGCTAAGTATACATTGCAGATCTTCTAAGTTTTAAAAAACATTATATTTTGCCATTTCATTGATGAAAATTATACACCAAACTTTCTTTGAGGTTAGAGAATATTCACACTTACTCAGGATCAAGATAACCAGGAGTTCCTTTCACGATAGTGGTAATGTGAGTGGCATCCTCTTGGTCCACTTCCCGAATCTTGGAGAGCCCAAAATCAGCCAATTTGGCCACATTCTTGTTGGTGAGGAGGATGTTGTTGCTCTTCACATCCCGGTGGATGATAGATGGGGAGCACTTATCATGAAGATATTCAAGCCCTTCAATCACACAACATGCCATGATCATCATGGTTCAGACTCTAATTAATATCATTGGAAACCTCAAATCATTCCGGAAAGTGGCAAATATTGCAAAAAGAGGCAAAAATTACTTAGATGTACAAGTTACATACCTTCGGCAACTTGAAGGATGATGCTTGTTCTCTGACTCCAATTCAGGGGGTTCTTCTTTGCATCATCGCCTGCAGGCACAACAGGAGTCAATTTCAGCAGGCTCGGAGAAAGTCAAAGTTTCTGATCGGGTCTCACATTCGGGTAAAATTTGAACTCTTTTCCCAATTTCCGTGTATTAATACTTTTTAGGAGCTCAATATATATATAGAAAGTCTTAAATACTTGGATCGATTGAGCACCTTGAAGTCTTTGTCGTAAATCACCACCACCCAGGTACTCATAAATGAGGATTTGCGTCTTTCGTGTGCATCGATACCCTAGTAGAGATACCAAATACTTGTGATGCACCGTTGATAGCAGCTCTATCTGCACAGCCACAGTCCAAACCAAAGCAATCAACCGGGAGGATCGATCCATATTCGTTAGTCATCCCTAAGTTTCAAGAAATCAATGTCAGAATTGAATTATCAAGTCACCGTGGAAACTGACACATTCCTGTCGATGCTAGTTCCAAAACTATGACATTTGATGCACTGGATAGGAAAAAACAACCTCATTTTGGACTTTTGGTCAATTGGGAGGAAAGAAACCAGTGTACGTGCTAGCTTTTTTCATTACATGGAAAATTGGTACATTCGATTCACTAATAAGTCCGTGGCAGAAAGTACCAATTCATGAGAATATTACTAATTCAATGAAATTGAGGTTTCTCACTACCTGCTCAAAATGGCATATTGTCAATCTAATGGTTTTTAGAAGCAAGGCTAATTCACGAGTGAAGTGAGCATGTACCTCGTTATAAAACTCCTGCTTGCTTTGACAAGATTCAGGTGACAACACTTTGGCGGCGATCTCTTGTCCATCAGGCAACTTGCCGTAGAACACGTCCCCGAAGCCACCCTGCCCTATTTTGTGGGAGAAATTGTCAGTGCACTGCTTGATCTTGGAGTCGGAGAACCACACTTGCGAGAATCCGGATGTTTGCATTTTCTTCTGGAATTTCTTATCAATAGGGTCCAGGAACTCTGCAATCACTCACACCCATAGTTACACAAAGCAGAACAAGCAAATCTCAAGATCTTATCATTGGCAGCTCAATACAAAAGTGGCGCTGTGAAAGAGAAGTCTCTTTCTGCTTCGAGAAAGTCTGTGAGCAAGACTAAGGAAGGTATACCACTACAAATCATGAGTGCATAGTCTCAATTTATTTAGCGTTTACCACTGAATCAATAGAATCAACATTTGAAACAAAATCTAACATCGTATTAGGTCTACTTTGTGAAGGCAGCTTCGTTTGAGGGTACTAGCAGTTTAATCCGTGTTCCCATTCTTGTCGGTACTGGTGACATTTACTTTCATTGTATCACTTGGCTGATTCATTTGGTACAATCTAAACAATCACTCTCCGATTGAGATCTCTACTCTGGTGAGGAAATCTGACATCACTGGAACTAGAATTTTTAGTCTTCAATCAACAGTCATACTCTAATTCAAGGTTACTCGCGCACGAGAATATTCTCGTCCGTGCAGATTTCGATCACCGTGCTTTGGCCTGAAGTGTTCCGTATTTTTCCGTAGTTGAGATTCTTTTTTCGTGCTTACAAATGTCAACTATCAGAGAGCTTAAGAAACGATACAAGCACGGAAAATTCATCTGCATGTGAAAGATTCTGGACACATGCACGAGAATATTCTCGTGGGCGGGTAACATAGCTCAAATTGGGTTGAGATCTTACTGTCCCGGGCATAGCAGAACCAGAAGAGTAAGGCAGCAGCAACAAGAGCAAGCACGCCACCAACGACGCCCACCACAATCCACCACCACATCTGGCTGTTGGAGCTGGTGTCGGCCAGAGTGGTCCACAACTGAGTGCCGGAGTTCAAGATGTCAGCCACCACCAAGTGGCCTCCCCGATCGGATTCGGAGTTCAACTTGAGCACCCAGTTCACGTTGGGGTCGCCCGCCACCCCGCTGCTCCAGTACACCGTCCCTCCACTTGCGTTGCTTTTAACCTCTAGCACGCCGGTCGGGTGGAGGACCAGCTGACAAAACATGCGATCTCCCGAAGTTGACATGCCTGGCTCCCAGACCACCTGACATCCATCACACCACATTCAGTAAGTTACTCTTGTACAGAATAATCAACCGTACAGGTCAAATATGGCCGCTTATTGAGGAAACTGGTTGTTTAAAAGTTTCAAAAAGGGTTGGTCTGTAATCTCAGAATCTCTGTTTTGAGTCTGACACTTCCTTTCACTGATCATAATGGTCAACCACTCACATTTGGATGAAACTCAAGTTTCACATCACATCAATATGATGAATGTAATTGAGGTTATTTCCAATAGCCATGACTGATTCTACAGCTTGTACAAAGTGAAGAAATGTCAACACCACCTGGATGTTTGGTTTACTATATAATTACAGCTATACAAACTGGACGTCTTTGTATATACGACACATAGCAACCCGATTCTCACCAATGATTGTAACCCGAAAGTTGATGCGCGTTTGAATTATTCTTGGTATTAGCTCACTTCTTTGTTCAGATCACTCGATGCAAGGTGTGGGGTGAGCTGACAAGATTACTCAGCTAACAGGATTATATCGTTAGAATGCTTTTTCATACCTGTTTGACAGAGTCGTTAAAAGGCCAAAATATTTCCTGAAGTGTCAAGATACAGTTTGTGTCAAGCAGAAGGCGGAACTGAAGGGACTGTAACCAGGAGCCTTCATTAATAAAATATCCAACAGGCATGTAAGGAAAGCCATCGACGGAAACATCAGGTTTCCAAGCGGCAGTAGCCGGAAAAGGATACTCCATATTGCGAGTCTCCCCTTTGGAGACGTTCGCAGGTCCGATACCCTCTTGCAGAGGATTGGTAATGTTAAGCTTTTCGAAAGTCGGGCCGTACATGGTGAGCTTGCCGTCGCTATCGAGCATCACGAACCTGTACGTACTCTTGGAGTCGCCGTTGGACGCCGTATTCCCGGCCCAAACTGCTGTCGCCTCAGGACCGAAATTAGTGCCGTTCCAGGAGTAGACCACGAAGTTGCCGTCGGCTTGCATGTCTAGATAGCAGTTCCAGTCGGAGGACTCTGTCACGTTGGTTGGAGTCCAGGGTATTCTTTGGTGCAGTGTCAAGTTTGTTCTGCTCAGTAGTGCTGACCCTCTGTATGTGTAGAGTATGCAGTCCGGTTGCATCACCAAGTAGACGTCACCTGAGGCGTTCAGGTATCGATTTGCTTGCATCTTCATGCGACTTGTATGACTCGGCCCGCTCACAATCACGCTCAGTGACTCCCCTCTTTGTATGTATAGCAGCAGCAGCAATACGAGTGTTGCCAATCGATACATCCTCATGTATGGAATAAACTACGCCCTCATATATGCTATCGATATCGATCGACGAAGCCAGCTACTTCGGCGACTCCAAGTCTAAATTTGTCCCAAACTGGAACCTCGCAACAATTTTCAAAGATTCGTCGAGTCAACCAATCTCTCTGGGCATCCTGCTGAACGAAAATTACATCCTCATGCTGTAACTGTCGAAATCGACGAACCATGCAGACGACGACTCAGCTAGTGTGAGGAATCTTGTCCCAAGCTGCAACGTTGTGACTGTGTTCAGAGATTCCTCGAGCCAACCATACTCTCAATTCTCTCTGCCTGCAGTAAGCTCTTACAGACAAACAAAAGAACTTCCTCTCTAACAAACATGACCGTGAACTCAAATCCCTGGCTAGATACGAAACATAAGGTCCAGCCTTCCAGACCCAATTGAATCTGGCTCGGAAACAAGACAAGCTCGAACCTGGAGTCCTGGAATGATCAAGTTGGAAGAGGTATGAGCGATGACGGAGTACTGGCATAGTAACCAATCAGTTGAAGAATCTCTGGGACTCTGGGAGGAATATGGGGGAGACGACTCGATTAAACTAACTACTCGAAGCGACATTGTCAAGAATGTGGTAAGATCGGCAACGTCGATGTCAAGAGCGAAGAAGAAAGGTCCACACTCGTGATGGCATCTAAATAATTAGATGTTAGTAGCAGTCTAGCCATGCAGGGAGTCAATGATTCTGTGCCGGAAATTCAGTGATACTATTGTGCATTGGAGGTAGCCCCGTGCATTTTTGAAAAAAATATTGAAACGAAAGGCAGTGAGTGTACGGTCGGTTCATGCAACAGGACTGTACATAAGGTTCTTGTTGGTACTACTATAGTACACGCCTCTTTGATCCTTTCCTCCTCATTTTTGGTTGTTACCGACGTACTTCTCAAATGATTATGCCGTCTATTATTTGAGCCAAGAATTTTTCATTTATTTTTAAATTCAAGAGTATTTTTGAGATAAGAGTGCACGACTTTCTTGTCGGTATTGTATTGATTGCATTTGGTTTGTTGATGGTTGTTGATGGTATTTTCCACTTCAAAAGAAAATGCTGAAATTTCATAAAACTGATACTTAACTAATTATGGACAAATTCATAGTCCAGAAATAACGTCGGCTGTCCGCCGATATTACCTTAAGACCCAGTAATCTTTGAAAGATCATAACTCAGTCAAATTTGATCCAAATTAAATATATGATGTGTTTTTTGATATCTACAGAAAATTTAGATGTCAAGAAACACCTCATATGTTTGATTTGAACAAAATTTGACTGAGTTATGGCCTTTTGAAAGTCGTAGATGTGGGGATGTATCGGTTGGCCGCCAATAAAAACCAAGGTTCTTTATTAGTTGCAAAAAGTCCATAAGTTGGAAATAAGTCCATAATTTGTTAAATATAGGTTATAATCATTTTTGAGTAATAATACATAACGATCTCTCAATCTATAAGGCCTCATGACTTCAAATTTGACCCACATGACTTATACCAAGTGTACTACAAGATGTACAGTTGAGATTTGAATACCTTGTTTTCATTTCCGTCAAGAAGCTTTTTAAAAACATTATTTTTTTAATGAAAAATGCATTAATATCTGGGGGTTAATGGCTCAAATTTCAGTATTGGGAATTTCTCCTAAAATTAATGTTCATGGTGTAAGCAATTTCTGTGCATGCGAGAAGTACGTGGAATGATAGTCTAAGTGAATTCATCATTTTTGAACTCTTCTACAATTAGCTATGATTTTTGAAGGTGGACTTACAGGTGTTTCTAATATAGAGCCCCGATTTGACACCCTTTAATCCTTAAACATGCTTGGTTATTTTTAACCAAGAAGCACAATTCTCAAAAAAGTGTGATAGGTAAAAACCAAAGCTAGCTATTTAGATCTCAAGCTTACAAACTTGTATCAAACTTATTGGGGCATAAGGGTGCATAGATTGCGAGATCATAATATATTAGTATGCTAAACATACTACAGGATTCCACCATTTTAAATTTAGAGTGAGAGTACTACCAACAAATCAATTGCAATAGTAAAATCACCAACTTGAGAGCTATTCACATTCACCTCATAAATATCCTTGTGCAATGAAAATTTGGTAAAAATATTCTTGGCTCAAAGAATAACCTTGCACTCAAAATCAAAAAGCTTACAAAGGAAAATTAGTCAAGCCTAGGCCACTTGCACTCAAATCTATACCTTATCTTTAAAATACCTTTTATTGGAGCAAAATTTCTACCACTAAAACTATACTCTATTGGAAACTATCCCAAACAATAAAAGTTGAAATCCAAAGTTGGTCAAAGGAGATATAGCTCCTCAAAGATCATCCATTTATTCAAAGGAGATATAGCTCCTCAAAGATCATCCATTTATTCACTTATTTCATTGTAAAAACATCATTGCAGATTTATACCAAACGTGTTTGGATCAAATGACTTACAAGTGAGAAGTTGATGCAAAACTTCCTAATTTCACACTTGTGGTAAAGATATTTTATTATATAAAAGAATTTTTTGATTAAAAATAAGGGATCGAAATAATATAACTTTCCACATGCCACATGTTTCTAAGAGTAGAAAATAACAAAACCGTCACACGAATTCATCTATAAAACTTCCCTTTAGATGATATGTTGTCATAGTCTAACGAGTGATGAAGATAAAACACAATGATTGTACATTGTTCTCAAGAGGCTCCATAGAAACAAATCTAAAGGCCCATATTAGTTAGATTGGGACTCAAACTTATTTCGTAAAGTGTCAATCTAATGTCATTCTTGTGATTGATTTTGTGATTCTTTCATCAAATTGAAATTGAATTTTTGACCATAAATGGCAATCTTATCCTTAACTTATATTATTAGTTAGAAAGTCAATTAATATATGAAATCTCTTAAAGTTGTGAATGAGATTAATGTATATGCAAATAAGTCTCAAGAAATTTGAAAAACTATAATTATAACAAGTTTGACCATATAGAATGTGGTTTATTTTCAAAATCTAGATTATATAATTTTCATAAAAGTAGATAGGTAATGTAATTCTACCAAAGGAATGAGCCTTATAATGTCCTCCTTATGTTTGAAAATTGTGGTAGATTCTAATATATTTAGATTATTACAAACACCTCCCAAAATTCACCTTGAACTCAAGAGGTTGCAAACTTTAACAAGGAATATGCCCAAGTAGTTCATGTTTGTGGAACATTTCTAAGCAACTGTTTAGGTGTTGTTTTGACTAGTCAAATTCATGACAAATTTGTAAAAAACCTCAATTCCGTTAAATTGGCATTATTCCGGTAAAATGGCATACCTCAACTTTCTGAACTGTAGTTCAAAATTTATGTGATATAACAGAATTTTAAGGTGATATTAGGGAAAATGAGTGATGATGTGTATAAAGAAGTGATATTACAAAAAAAATTGTGATATTACAGAATATACCATTTTATATGAGCACAAATGTAAGATCTAGTGTGACAAAATGGCACATGGCATAGTGCCATTTTAACGGAATTGGGGTTAAAAGTGGAAATTCGAGCTCATCTCTTTTTTATCCAAATCCTCTTACATTCTTGCTCCAAAAATATCTCTTTTTTATCCAAGATTTGATGTATTGAATACATACAACCTTTCATATTTCAAAGCATAAGGGTACCTCAAAGCCCTTTGGGGGGATACTATGTCAAGTATCTTCAAGGCATTAGTAACTAGGCTAGAAACTAGCGTAGGTATAGTGTCCACCCTCGAGAGGGGGAAGTAGTATTGTTCCAATTTCCCCTTGTCCGGTGGCCATCGGGATATTAGCATTACGAACGGACACTTCATTCACGTCGGCCCCTTAGAAAGGGACCGGAGTTTCTATCTATCTATCTATCTTCAAAGCATAACTCCCTCTATTTTTGAAGAGATTTGATATGAATGTCAATAGCTCCATTTTTTTGCAATTTGATGATATGGTCATAATTGATATATAATTGGATGATTGCAAAATAATAAGATAGAATTGTTCAACTCCAAGTACATCTCAAACTCTCACATACTAAATTTCAATGTCATGTCAATCACCAATTGAGTTGGCACTCAGTTGAGGTTTGGAAGGACTGGTACAACAAATTCCATTGCATTAACCCCTAAAATCCAGGGGTTTCTTTGACCTCCAGAACCAAAAACTGCCATTTTTCACCTTCGTTGGGAAATGGGGAAATGGAGAAACTTTTTTCCCGGTTTTTCCCGACTTTGAACCGTAAGATCTTGTACCTAACTTGTATACAAAAGACTCGTCAAAATTTCAACCGTTGGATGTTTGTCATTTGTGAGATCATAACAATCAAAGTTTGACCAACACTTTTTTTTGCCGCTTCGTAAGAGGCATTGTCTAAATGGTGCCAAGGGCAACGTGATGACTGTTATTCCAAATATTTTTTCCTCATTTTTTTTCATGTAGGTAATCAAGTTGGGTATGCTCATGCAAAATTTTAGAGACCAATTCCACTTTTTGACCTTAATGTAAAATACTTTATGAAAGAAGGTCTAAAAACAACCATATAGTAAAACAAGCACCACGTATGATATATTTAGTTTGAGAAAAATCTCGACGGTGAGAAGGTGCATTTCTGATAATGTGAATTTCGAAAAAAAAAAATCTTGGAAAAAATCCAAAATCTCGAATTTTGGCAATTTTTGAAAGAAAAAATTGTAAAATTACTAGAAATTGTGAAGATTGTTTTTGGTTTTGGAGGCTGCCCTTGTAAAATTGGTAAACTTTTTGACTTCGGATACTTTGGAATTTGAATAGTAATTTGGTAATGAACATATTAAAAAAAAAAATTTAAATTAAATTAAATTAAATTTAAACTGCCCGTTTTGGACTTGGAACTTAAAATTTCTAGGTGAAGGTTATAAAATTAAAATTTGACTTTGAAAATTTTACCACATACACATTACTGTATGGGGAGCACCCAATAAAAATCTTAGGCAAGAATATCAATTTAAATGCTTAAAATGAGCTGCCCAAAATCTCAGAAAACCGAATCGGTTTTCCTGGATTTTTAGAGGTTAACACATCTATACTTAATGCGAACTCAATCAACAACAAAATTAGCATTGAATTATCCATCCATTGATTTGATACCATAAACAAAATATAAAAACTGGAATTTGAAATAATAGATGATCAAGTCAATATTAAACTTTGCAACCATTGATTTGGTGTTGTAAACATATTAATTTTTCTTAAGATGTAAAACAACACTAAGTTGACACAAAATATAAGAGATATTTAATATAAAGTTGGCATCTACTCAACAACAGTAAGAGAGTGTAGGCTCTGTAGATTGTTGGACTAGGCGCAATTTCCTCAAAACTTAAAGGAGTTTATTAAATAAGAACCTTCCTTGCTAAAATTTCATAGTATAAGTATTTATAGAAATATTATTATTTTATAATTATAAAAAAAACATGCCGTTTGTTACAAGATTAAAATTTTGATGAAAATCTAGGATGTTAGAAAGAAATAAACGTGAACTAGCACATGGTCCACATATTATGAAAGTGCTTGAATTTGAATGAGAAACCCATGAGAATATGTAGGTTGGAACTTAATGTAAGATGAAAAAACACTTTGGAATATATGAAAGATTCCCAACTACAGTAGTAAGTTGTCATCCCAACAAGCTCAGTGATTTGTAACAATGAACTCTTTGGGATTCTCAAACATCCTCGTTAGTTCGAAGAATCGTAAACGCTGTCAAAATCTTACGCATCACGCTAACTGCATCTTCCACCTCCGACTTTTTTTTCATCTTCCCAAAACAATCTTCCATGTCCATCTTGTTTCCGTCAAAATATTTAGGCATCACATATGTTAAAAGTACCCACAACTCTTGTGGATTGTGTGAGAGTGGTGAACTTGTCATGACGATACGTTGTACTGCACGGGCGGCAATTTTGTGCATACTTTTGTTGCATAGACTTGTTGGATCTTTTAACAAGTGAGCCTCATCCATGATCACACTATCCCAAACTTGTGTCGTCTTTAAGAATCCGCGATCCCAGTTATTTTCAACACCCGCACCTCCAAGCACGGAATAGCTTGCAATCAAAACGTGATATCCCTGATACTTTCCCTTGACATCTTCAAATAAATCAGTAACTTCCATATGTCTTCTCGCTGACTTTTTCTCTTCATCATCATATCCATACTTTTGACGTGCTTCTTCTTGATCGCATGCCCCATAGTACGACATCACATTGAGTGATGGACACCATTTTTCAAACTCTTGTTTCCATATATGAATACGCGATGTAGGCGTAACGATCAAGTGGGGTCCAATATTACCACGAATTGCCTTGAGCACACCTAGGTATGCAATTATTGCCATACTTTTGCCCAAGTATGTGTCATCTCCATAAATGACTCCCTTGTATTCCTTAGGTTCCTTGTGTTCCTTGTGTTCCTTTTGTTCCTTTCGATCCAGGCATCGCATGGCGTAGAAAAAATTAAGCCATGTAAGATGATGATTTTCAACATTGTCTTTAGAAATCTTACATGCTTCGCAAATTTCCTCTAATGAAATTTGGTCTCCAGATTTCTCCAAGTCCGCATAGAAAGCGCATACGTTATTCTCAATTTGGGCAGAATCCTCGAATGCTTGATTAACTGTGGGCTTCATTTTGGACAAATATGATGAGATAAACTGATTTGACTGGAAAAAGGAATATTAGAATAATAATATATTGAGAAGTTTGAGCAAAAGAATATAAATAGTGAGAAATGTTATAACTTGCAACACTCTTAAGTAGACTACCAACCACTTCTTTTATTTTACTTCTTTTAATTTTGGGAAGAAAAAAATAAAATTATAGTAAACGAGAACTTCAGTAGAACTCATTATCCCTAGTATGTCACAGGTTAACATTGTGGGTTCCAAGGCTACGCACATCAAGAAGGGTGGATGTGACGACGCCAAGGGTGTTAAAAACTCTAGATGATTGAAAAAGGAAGGCACAAATTAGTTTATGATCATCTGCTCTTTGCTAATCAATCTTATCAGTGACTTGACTATTTCAAGGGTTAACATCATGGGTTTCTACGTCGTGCACATCTTGAGAGGTGAATGTGATCACACCAAGGGTGTTACAGGGGTCCTGCTCATAAACACTCTTAGACGATAAAAGTATTGGGAACCTCCCAAGAAGTCCTAGTTCTACACCCACTTTTTGATTTTGAGATGTCTTGCATCAGCTTTGTACATCATTTGCTCTTCGACATTATGATACTCTTTAATACATGGTATTAACAACTCTTGTATTTTTTTCCTTTTTTGTCAAAAAATGCACTATAAAACATACACTCCTCTTTAAAAAAAAACTTCAACCGGCCAATATAAATTCAAGTACAAGTTCTCAAATTTACTTAAACTTAAACTCTTTACTTTTCGACATTTTGGAGAGCTAAAGTTGTTGAAGTATCTTTAAATAGTTCCCATATCTTGAATTCATAAAATTTGTTATTTATCCTACCCTAAATGGTACTTTGAACTTACTATTAACTACCACTCGCAAATGTCAACATCAAGTTACATTCACTTATAAGATCTCAATAGTCACCTCGAACTATATAACCTTTAAATTTTACTTTGCCACTAACGTTGATTCCGACACAAAGAGAACAAGACATTGCCCTCTCATTAGATTCCATTGCAAGGAGAAGATGACAAGTCCAAGGCGTATTGCCCTCTCATTAGATTCCATTGCAAGGAGAAGATGACAAGTCCAAGGCGTATCCCTTAACCCTTAAACGCCCAAGAGAGCCCGAGGGGCTCTTTTCCAACAGAATTTGCTCTGTAGCTCTCATTGTAATGAACTTTTCACTTATATTTTGATGTCAAACTGGTCACCTACTTGCGATGTATTCAAAAAGTGAAATTTTACAGTTTAAATCACAATTTGTATGAGTGATTTTGTGCTTTGAAAGGATTGTGGTAGGTAGGTTGGAATTGTACATAACCTTGTAGGAGGTTGCAAGCTCATCATTGATTGGTTCACTCACGATGCCCAAGTTCAAAAAGTCCATATTCATGATGCCCAAGTTCAAAAGATGCTGTGATTCAATTTTGGGCTGCCCGTTTCAGACCGCACGGGCGTTTAAGGGTTAACATGTCAGATACAATATTATATATGATGGAAAGGACTTTTTCTAGCGATGGATAAGACTTCTCCAACTTAAGATTTTTTTATTATTATTATTCATTTGGGTCCAGGATACTCGTTACAGTGCCCCCAAGCTGGTTCAAGTATCAACAAAATAATTATCAAAGGAGACTTTTATTCTTGGAGCAGACAATCCGCATGACTGTATATGTACAAAAGGGGAGCAATCTTTTCGCATGCTTGAAGATACTTGTTCTCATTCTTATGCGGAAACATTTGAAGAGATGCTGATCTTTTACAGGTTCCAAAACTCCAACTATGAGCAAACGTAATGCAGCAATTATTGCTTTGATTGAGCAATAATCAAAAAGTATACATGCATCTATGATAGTAATACTTTCCTACATGATACGATTTGTGGATTCATTAAGAGCACCGGTATTGTGCAGTCTTTGCACCGAGCTACCCACAGTGATGCTCACTCTTTGTGTGTGTGATTCCTCTCCTGGCATACCATCACAAAGCCTCTATATCCAGCCACATAATTAATCAATTGTGGTAAGAATGCTGCAAGAGACCAGTCGAGACCAGGAAACAACAAAGACGATCTACTAGAGTTGTTTTATGTTGAGTATATTGACAAATTTCCACCTTTCCGAATCTGAAGGAAATATTGAACAGTATCAAACATGAGTCCACTGGTCTCAAAACTCTTGAGTCAGTGAACATCAAACCAGTTGCGAATGGCTCTAACAAATGCCAATACACTGAATATGGTTCCAGGAACCAACATCTTGTTTCCTGATACTGTCTTCATCGAATAGGTCCACAGAGGTACTTACAAGGATGGATGTCTCTGTAGAAAAAGTTGTAGCCTCCCTCAAAAAGACTTGTCTATAAAGTAAGAGGAATCGCGCTGTGCCAATCAACCTGCAAATGGCTAAGCTGGTGCCAAACAACGTCTTGATATAAGAAGCAGTACTTGTCCAGCTGCTGTGCAACTAAAGCCAAAGAAACCCGTGATCAATGCTATCTATTAAAGCGAGACAAGCGAGCCTGTCTCAGCTCTTCTCTAGACATTGGAGATAAAGATCTGCCTCTCCTACTCGGCATCGGTGGAGCTGATGGCGCTGTTGAATCGTCTGCAGCATCAGGCCCTTGACGAAGTGAGCCACACATTTGGCAAGCATCTACAGAGGCGTTATTCTCATAAGTACAAAGCCTGCAACTCCACGAGCGCCCCCGATTGGTAGTATTAGGAGGACGGGAGCCAGCGGTAGTTCCACGGCCGAATGTGCGACCTCTAGAAGATCGTCCAAGGAACCACCAAAGACGCTTTACAGGCCAGGTAAACGCTTCAAAGATCCTTGACAAGCTGAGACTGCTTGGAGCGTTCATATAGATCACTCCTGCCAGAATGCCACAGAGGTGACCAAGGAAGGAGGTTCCAGGAACGAACATCTGGATGACCACAAGCTCCACCCACGCAGCATACCGGGAGGGCACCATAATTCCATACACGTTTGTGTGGCTCGGAGAGTTGTAGTTTAGCACCACCTTTAGGGCGAACAACACACCTGAGAATCCCACTGCACACTCCGAGTAATAATAGGCTGGTGCATCTGCGTACTTTGCGAGGAGTGAGGACGATGCAAGTATGAGGCTGTGAGAAAGACCGAGTAGTACTGCCACCATCTTTGCGAACTTTTGGCTTCCCATCGTGTCCTCCAATTGCACCCCTTTCCACATTAATGACGTCATGTTGTACATGAGATGCATCTCGTCTACATGATAGAATGCTGATAACAAGAGCCGCTTCAAATCCCGGTCCTGCATACAAGCCCAGACACTCAGAATTATCAAAAAGCTTCTTACCATGATCAACGACATTAGTTACAAGGTGCGCATTGAGGCAATTATTGAGTCCTCCTGCAGATTCATCAAGTACAGCAAGCGATATCTGCATAGAAAGTCAGCAATTACGGATACCAGCGTTCGAACTGTGTAGAGATCTCCATAGCCCGGTGTTGATCTCTCAAACAATCATAATCCTGATTAGAGATTGAAGTGTTCCAAGTAGCACTCTTAGCTACAGGAAGTGTTCTGTAGAAAGGAGTGAGGATAGGAGACCTTCGCGTACCTTGATAACCAAATGAGGATTGAGGCAGACTTCAGATAAGGTGGGAAGAATTTCATCGAATTTTCCAGGGCGCAAATATATGAACGTCTGAATAGCTATGAGCGACGTCGTCACAGGAGGCTTTCTTGGCAATTGCACGAACGACGTCGCCGCTTGGACCGCCAACATGTATAACATGCCATTTCCTTGGATTCGTGGTCTTCCCCTCCACATCTTTTACTGCTATCACTCAGCTCCACGATTCGTCCAATCCTGCTTCTTACACACCAGAAAGAAGCCTAAACGTCGACTTCAATATGTCGAAACTGATCGATTGTCAAAACCCTAAATTTCTGAATCACTCCAATTTGTACAATCCGCTCACTAAATCGAAGGAGAAAACTATTTTCGCGATCCTCTGACAACTCAAAAACACCGAAATAGCGGTACTGTTGAGGAATCAATGTCAATTCAACGCAATTGAATCACAACGATTCCATACGCCTCGTTATATTCCTCCGCAAATGAGAAATTGAAGAAATTGAAGGCGATAATAAGTAATCTGACACAATTCTCATCCTGAAAGCCTTTCGGTGAATTTGCGGCACTGCCAGAGGTCTTGAAGTGCAGGGGAGGCCCATGAATCGACCCGTGAGGTACCCCCAAATCACTTCCCGGGTATCAATCAAGCTTGATGAATATCCTGGCCCGTGTAAGATTTAGGTATGTCAAATTCTAATATAATCCTAGATTTCTGCGCTTACTCGACATGTGTACCAAGTTTCTTGCGCAGTTCCTAGATCTTGCAACTTGATCTCTCGATTGATACCCCGGAAGTCGGACTACCTGAGTCCGGACATAAATCCGGGCATCATGTAGTGTGAACGAGAGAAATTCATCACAAGCCCTTCAGAGATCCATGTGCTTCAGAAGGGAGTGACTGTGTTGCCGATTCGGCGTTCTCACACTGTTGTAATTCTGGTTGAAGCATTGAATCTGCGCTTGTTTGTTGATCAGGTGCGATTTCTGTTCATTTCGATGGTTTTTGTTACACGATTCGAGGTTATGAATCTAATAGGGTTTGGTTCAGAGCGTATACTGATCTGTGAGGTTTGTAGATGTCAGACGTGTTCTTCCCGCCGATTGATTGATTGATTGAGGCTGATATTGTTTAGATTGAAGAAATTGTGGAAGTGGCAGTATGAGTACATCAGACAGAGGAGGCATTCAGGCTCTTCTTGCTGCCGAGCAGGATGCGCAACGTATCGTGACCAATGCGCGAACCGCCAAGACTGCAAGGTACCGTGTTACTAGCTGTGTTCCGCCTGTGTTATCGCCGGAATGTGAATCGATGCTCTTTTATTGGATCGGCTTACGTTTGTGATTACTTGGAATGTAGTAGTCGTGCATTTGAGCTTGGTTACTCGGCTGCAAACGGGATCAGCAGTTCGATAGTGGAGTCACATGGTTCCATTTTCTTAACTTCAGGCCTCATATCAAAGCGTAATTTACACATGAAGTATTACGGTACGGTCATGGAACTACTTAGTGGATCGGGTCTATACTATCACTCGAGTGTATCAAATGTCCGATAGTCATTTCTTATCATCCTTCGATAGAATTTCAGTACTGAGCTAGGGCATACTTCAACATTTTTCAATCTTCGTATTTTGTACTCACAGTTCTGAATATTAGAATCTGATTAGATTAAGGCAAGGGAGATTGCAAGATTGTACACGTAATTTGAATGTCAAACTTAGCATTGGCGTGTAGAGTGATGATCAATTGGCTTGATTTCCGGTGTTGGCAGACTCAGGCAAGCCAAGGAAGAAGCTGAGCGAGAAGTGGCCCAATACAGGGCACAGCGGGAGGCTGAGTTTCGGAAGAAACTTCAGGACACCAGCGGTGATTCTGGTGCAAACGTGAAACGGCTAGAAGCTGAGACTGACGAGAAGATCAAGCGGCTCAGCGGTGAGGCTGCTAAAGTTGCTCCAGAGGTTACCGCATTGTTGATGAAGTACGTGATAACAGTAAACAACTAGAGCCGAGCTGTGTACCATCAAATGAATGAATACTTTGAAAGCAATTGTATTTAGCATGTGCACGTTTATATAAGCGTTACCATGCTCACCAACTTCTGCAAGTTTAAGGTATCTCCGTGTGCAATTTCTGTTGACGATTTTCTTGAGCACCTCGTAGGGCTGCAAGTTGGGCTTGCTTGGAGTTTCCTTGTAAGGAAGATACAGAGAGATCGGTGTTGTTGTTGTGTACTTACTCGTTATTACGTGCCAATCCAGTTGTGAAGTATCTTTTAGATCAACTTTTCAACCGAAATGAGCTTGCTTGGATGGAGATCAACGTGTGGAAGCACCATATGTTACTGTCTTGTGAAAATCTTGCTTTGTTCCTTCTAATTTGCTAAGGAAGTTTGAAGTATCAGTATAGATGTCAAGATTTTGCATATGTGTTTATATTTCCCGAGATCTCGCAATATTATGTGAGAACGGGGAAGGTTTCATTCTTTATGGGTTTATGTGTTGAGAAATGTAGGTAACATTTGCCAATGGTAGTTAAGAGGAATTTGAGAGTATGAAACTAGGGTAGGATGATTGAAAGGGTTTTTGAATTCAAGAATTGGAAGTATTGGAGAATGACTTAACAATTTTAGCTCACTAAATTGTAAAAACTTGATACTTGGCTAGGGAGTTTTCTAGTTCAAGTAAGTTCGAGAATCTCTTCTTGAATACATATATGTGTTAATTGAAAATGAAAGCTTGAAAATTCTCACATCTATATGGAGTACTTACTTCTATGCATACTACTCAAATATGAAGAATCAAATTTCAATTCCTCAAGTTAGAATAGGCTTGCTCTTGGTGACATTGTTTTTAGACAGGTGTATTATTTACATGAAGTGATTTTGACCAAGCAGGGAGAGTTGCTTATCATTATAATGTTTGATGGCAAATGTACTAACTTCTTTCACATGGAGTATCTAAAAGCAAAAAATAAATAAAAATAAAAATAGGTGTAGAACCAGGGCTTCTTGGAATGGTCACCCATCCTGATACTTTTCTGGTCTAAGAGCGTTCATCAGCGGGTACCCTGTAACGCCCTTGGTGTAATCACATCCACCTCTCAAGATGTGCACGGCATGGGAAGCCGTGATGTTAACCCTGAACAGTCGAGGCAGAGCACATGATGATGAACTAATTAGTGCCTTCCTTTTTCAATCATTTAGAGAGTATGTATCAACCAAAAGATACTGCTGAAAGCATATCATATCTACTCAAAAAAACATCAACTTTCGATTATTAATTTAAAACGTTCAAATCTCCTATATCTTATACCTTCATATATGATGATTATAACCGTCAGAAAAGAAGTTAACAACTTTCAGAGAGTGATATAATTGATTTCCATTCTTATTTATATAACGTGGTGAGATAGAGTTTTTGGTTGCAACTTTCAATTTTCATCATTATAATCTCATCATCTTCATAATTAACTCTTCATACAAAATTGTTTCAATCATATCATGTAACATGTAAAGGTGCTAAATATGGTTAAGAGCCAATAAAGCTTCTCTCACTTCAGCACGTTTGTCATGTATTAAATAAGTCAATCGAACGCATAAAATAGTCTTTTGAAATTTCACATATATAAATCATGAAGGGATACCAATCATAAAGTTTTGCAATCTCTTGAGATGAAGGGGTATTTTAACTCTTAAAGATCCAAGAAGGCCAAAATGGCTTTTTTGTGATGATAAAGTTATACATTTGTCTAAGATTTCACCCGAAAGTTCCCTATACTACATGGAACTTGTGAAAAAATTTGCAAAGTCAAATTTCAAAATTTGAGTCTTGTAACGAAATTTTTTGTTTTCAAGTCCCAAAAGGGGCAATTTAAGTCTAGCTCTTGTACCAAAAAAAATTGAAATCATACTCATAACCAAATCACTACTCAAATTCACACTCAAGTGCCAGGTTGAAACCTTCACTAGTTCTACAAGGCCAACCTTCAAAATTTACAAAAGCAAGCTCCAATGTTTTTTGTAATTTTACAAGTTATTTTTTTCAAACTTTTCCAAAACTAGGGATTAAGAAATCTTCAAAAATAATTTCACCTAAAACTCAAAAACTTACAAAGGTACCTACTCGTTGTTTCCCCTATACCAAATACAATTAATGTATAACATGTTTTACCAGATAATTTTTTTTATACCTTGTTCTATAAAATAAACTAAATGAAGTTTAAAGAAGCAAAATGAGTCTTTGGAATTTTACATGGTCATGCTCAACTTAGTAATCCACTCAGAAAAATTATGAGCAAAGTGTTTGAGGTAACAGTCACCAAGTCCTTCTTTGCACAAAGTAGACTATGCCTGCCAAAGAATGCCCAGAACAAATTTTGTATCAACTTTGAACATCATAACTCATACTTGGTGAAGATCAAACGGTTAAATTTTTGTATGATAATACCAATCGTAAAAGGTTCGAGATGCCACGGATGAAAGTACAAAAATACAACAGATTTTTTGATCACTAATCAATTCCATCAAGATGGCAAAATATTGTAGTTTTTGGTGTTGGTGGTCACAAGATGCTTGGATTTTCTGAGCTTACGGATGAAAGTACAAAAATACAACAGATTTTTTGATCACTAATCAATTCCATCAAGATGGCAAAATATTGTAGTTTTTGGTGTTGGTGGTCACAAGATGCTTGGATTTTCTGAGCTTACGAGGTGTGTATATTAGTATAATAATATGATATTGTATAATAAAAAAATACAAGAAAGATTGTACAAGACATATTCTCTAAGATAATGACAACATCTTAGTAACTACTATGAATTAGTAAATTCAAGTTCAACTCCAACTTACTAAAAGCTCAAGCTCCAAATTTGGGGAGCTCCTCTCTTACTCGAGTAATCAAACAAAATCCACGACAGGGTACAATTGACGGACGACTGACGAACGAAAGACGGACGATCGTCGACGACGTCATTCGTCGATGAGATTAGGGCTAGGGTTAGCGGCGAGGGCAACAAGGTCTGTGCAGGGAGACTTCTCCAACCCTCTTTTCGCAATCTCTCTCCATCGCGGACCTTCCGATTGCGGCACCATGGTGAAGTTTTTGAAGCCGAACAAGGTGGTGGTGCTCTTGCAGGGCCGCTACGCCGGTCGCAAGGCCGTCATCGTCAAGAACTTCGACGATGGCACCAAGGAGCGCCCTTACGGCCATGCCATCGTCTGCGGCATCGCCAAGTATCCCCGCAAGGTATCCTCATCCTCCTTACCAACTCCTTCATTCTCCTTCTCTGAACACTGTATCCTTCTCTGAACATTTTAGGTCAGCATGCTGTGAGCGGGTTAGGGTTTTGTGGCCTTCATTTAATCCCAGCCTTACGCATTATGTTCGTCTGATTCATGGGAGGCCCACAGTAACTCGAAAGTTTCGCTGACAACACCCCTATTACTGGGTGCAATCTGATAGTAGCTTCTCAAACATCTGCCGGTGCTATTGTGTTAGCTGAATTCTTGCTTCTAGGGTTTCACTTGCTGAGTGTTTAAGGATCCGCTTTCGTTCGCAGGTGATCAAGAAGGCGTCCCAGAAGACCATCGCCAAGCGCTCCAAGCTGAAAGCGTTCACAAAAGTTGTTAACTACAACCACATTATGCCTACCAGGTACTCATTCCTACTAATGAAATGCCCTCTTTGATAGTTTTATTTGTTAAGGTGGTGGGCTTTTTTTTCAAATATCATGCTCAGAAGCACAATGAATCTGCTACTGCATTGAGAGTTGGAATACATGAATAAGTCATACGAATTTTTATAGAATGATGTTTCTAGGTCAAGTGTGGAGAGCATACCGTATGTTAGTTTGTAGGCCTGGTGGCGAGGTTTCCAGCTCTCGAGTCTTTATCTTAGTCATTACTCGACTAGTTCATGAAACAGAACTCTCCCACATACAACTTTCTGAAAGTGTATAGATTGAACTTGTATAGTTCCCGTATAGTTTGAACTTTTTCACGTTTGTAGTGATTTCGTGAAGTTTTGATGCATCATGTTTGTTCCTAATTAAGTATATTTCGTGCATTTCAGGTACACTTTGGACGTCGACTTGAAGTCCACTGTGACTGCCGATAAGTTGGAATCTACATCCACCCGTGTAGAAGCCAGGAAGGGGGCGAAAGCAGTGTTGGAAGAGAGGTTCAAGACTGGCAAGAACAGGTGGTTTTTCACCAAGCTTCGGTTCTGAGAAACTACAAAGCTATAATGTTGAATCTGCAATCCTCATCATTAATGTTATTCTGCGAAGAATTTAAAGTCTTGGCAGTGTCATCTTACCGTGGAATGCATGCCTCATTTTGTGCCTTTTGCAAGAATACTTGAGTGGCTGGTAATCTAGCCTTCCAACCCATGGAAATATTTCTCGCCTAGTTGATCCGAGTTTCGCGCCTGGATTGCATTGTATAGCGTTATGATACTTTTTCTTTACGACTAAGTTTCTTACTGATTTCCTTCGTGTGACGGATCACTTGTGTGTGGCACTCGGTCATAGTCTCATACGAAAACCAGAGGAGTCTCTGGACACACAGTAGTTCTGAAGATTTTTGCAGATTTGCGTGCTGAAAATCCAAAGCCGTACTCAAATGCGCTGTTCTCCTTTGTAGCATGTGACTTGATTCGCCAGTTCAACTCTTGATTTCCTTATCTTATGGCGAAACTTGATGAATCCTGTAAAACAGATTCAATACCTTTTAGTATCAATGTGGTGTCGACATATCATCCTCTTGCCAAGTAATGTATATTTGTACGATATTCTGAAAGGATAGGAAGCTACGCGAGTACACCTCTACACAGTCTAGCACAAGCTTACATCACTTTCAGCCAATCTTACAATGTCATGTTTCAAATCTTGTTCGAAAGTAACTATCAACGCCACATTATGTTTGAAATCAAGGAGAACGTAGTTCAGTCCAACTGCCTCTCTCCTGGTTCTATGTTCCTATATTAAAGAGAATGTTTCCGTGTTTGCTATAGCCATAACCAGAAGTTTGGTTCTATGTTCCTAAATTATAGAGAATGTTTTCGTGTTTGCTATCGCTAATAACCAGAAGTGAGCCCCATGATCTGACGTCATGCCATCTATTGTATAAATGGCAAAAGCACCAAACGAGGTCAAGCCAAAGATGCCCTTCTATTCTATTTCAAGCTACAGAAAGTGCCACTTGAAAGATTTTGGGTTGAGGAGAGTATGTATCAACCTCTACATGAAAGAAACCTCAAAACTGTCAAAAGTCCTCAAAAGTTCCCTCTTTTGATAACATGCAAATTTTTGATCTTTGACAAAATTTGAAGTATGTAAATGTAGGATGTTGAGAATAACTTGTATGTACACATACATACTAGATCTTAGTCTCTCCAAATGCTTGTTCCTAAGTGAGTTAGAAACATGGGAAAGCTACTAGAAAACTGTACAATCCTCAAATAGTTCCAACTTCATACTGTATGTAAGTTTAGTAAGTGTGAGGCTAACTAGAGTCCGAACGTCCCATTTTGGGCTTCACTCTTCTCTAGGGGTTAAGAAAGGGAAGGCTTGGGTTTGAGACCAAATCTTTGTGTGAAATTGAGTTTCTTATAACAATGGTAATGAGAGAATCAATGTAGTCAACAATGTAAAAATACCATAATCAAATAAGTGTCTCCTAACCTTTTTTGATTATAGCTAATTTTTGAACTATAATAGTGTGCATGCTTAATTCACACCAAGTTTTCCTTAGAGTCAAGTTCTTTTGTTTGTGTAAGTACAAAGTGTGATTGTTTGAAAGAGAAATTGGCTTGTACATGAGAACATGGAGTTATCTTCATGTTAACTTTCTTTAGAGATAAAAGGTTTCAAATGAAGAACTTCAATCTTCAGTGAAGAAGAAGATAAGAGTTTATTTATACCAACGACACCAACCTCTATAAAGTAACCGTTGGAGTTTATTTGATGTTTATTTGATGCTAACTACATCAACTTCATTGAGGATGTTTTGTACTTTTATATACGCTAATCACATCAATTTTTAAAGGAGAGGACCACACAAACCTTTATTAGAGACAAGTTGGAAATTCATTCATAACAGAAGTGCCAACCTTTAGTGGTACTCCCTCTCTCTCTAAAAAAACACCAAGATTTGGCTCAAACACTCGTCTCACAAAAACAAGTCACATTTGACCTTCTCGAGACATTCTGCGTTTTCCCAAATGCGGCACCTTGTGTAATTGTTGCCTAAAGAGTTTTTAATGACTTCAATCTTGCAGCTTTGCCAGGTTTAGAAAATGTCAAGAAGCTTGTTTGAGCTAGTTTCCAAAATGCTTCTTATGTACATTTAATCAGTTCGTCAAGCCCCCTCTCTTGCATATGATGTTGCAAAGATTGAATTGCACAAAAAAACCCAGAATCAAGTACATTCATGTCGGGGCTGTTTGCACGCTCATTTGCCAAAATCATTTCGAATCCATCCTTCATCATTGCCAATTCACAATCATCATTGTTAAGATGCAGACGTGCATCATCTTATTGAATGTAAATACTGCAAAATGTTTGATGATTCCATGCACGCGGCCATCTGGATTGAATAGCAAGTAACATAGTTTTTCAATAAACATCTTTCGTGTCTCCTCTTTGTTGATCGAGGTGATACACTTCGTCTCCAAAGTCCCTCCGACACGATTCCTGCTGTTGCGATTCGCAGGCTCTTGGAAGACAAATGGGAAGATTCCAGTCTTACCATTGAAGAGAGTATGTGAATCTGTGTCTGCTCGAGGCATAGCAACCGAGGCAAAAAACATCACCTTACTAATGAATAGTTTGCATTTTGTTGTTCGATGGGGTGGTTGTTCGTCTGCCGATAGATAAAATCTTCATCTCTCCTCCGTAATGTAGAACCACTTTTCATCAATGTGAATCAAATTCATCATATCTCTACCGGAATCATGTAACGCCATATTTGTTAAATTGGCCAATCTCTATTATTTTGGCCGCTTGAAATAGTGTATATAGCACAAATGAAAACAATGCCATGTAGATAATTACATTAAAATCAACATGCATTGAGAGGACTAAAATAAATTATTAATAAATTTTCCCATCTTAAAACTTTTTTGTTTCACTTTACTCTATTTATTTGAATAGTGTGCGGCCAAATATAAAGGGAATTGGGCCAATTTAACGAATATGGGGTTATGTGGTTTCAACATGGACAAACAAAATTGAACACAAGCCACCTTATTGGCATCGGTTAGAAACGGTTTGATTGCATTTGAATGCGGCTTGATGCATCCATTCTTCAGAGCACGATGCACGGTGTCCTTTGGTACACCCAAATGAATAGCCAAAGATCGAAGGTTTTTACGGTTGCTGAAAGGAATGGCCTTCAAAGCATCCATATTACCGAAATCTTCTTGCAACCGACTCGACCTTTCTTTCTTATAGTACATCTGCCAAAAGATTTCCTTCTTTCATGGACTCTAAAGCTCTTCTCCAAATTGCCGACAGTGTCTTCTGGTGACACCAAATTCGAATCCTATACTCTTCAAAGCACCATGTCGCAAGCTTGTAGGTCGATCTTCACAAACATTCATAAGAAGGCGCTTGTAAATTGCTCCGTGTTGATCGTTAGTAAGATTTGGCTTCTTCCTAAGTTCGGAACGTGACCTTCTGCAATGATACCTTATGATCATAAAAACTAACATTTGAAGAGTCTACACCTATTTCTACATTAGATACCGTAGGTGCTAGTGCGAGATCTCTACAAGAATCGTTGCTCAAATCACTCTCGGTACAAAACCTTCGACAACACACGAAGAAGAACGATGAAGAGCCAATTTGAAAGGATAAATTGAATCACAGTTGTTTTCAAATATAGTCCTCAATGCTCCGAGAGAAGAGCCACCTTTCCAATGTAGTCCAAGATCATGCGCGTGAAGAACGGCCCCACCTTGTACTAAAATCCAAAATCATGTGTCTCATTTATTGAAAAGATAATCCGACCATTTTTGGGAATTCCTAGTGTTTTTTAGAGACAGAGGGAGTAATTGGTTGGTTGAAATTTTCTTCTTACCAATCAAATCAACCTTTGTTTGAAACACGTTGGATTGTTATTCAACCACGTCAAGTTCTATTCGGACCCATCAACCTTTACGAGACAAGTTGAAGTTCTATTCAAGCCAACCACTCCAAACTTTAGCAGCCCTTGGTTGAAGTCTAACTCATACCAACCACACCACTTTTATTTTGAATAAATTGGACTTTTGTTCATATCTAGCATGTCAACCTATATCGCAATAGCTGTCCATTTCATAATCTCAAAATTTCCCAATGTCTATTATTTGCCCTATGACAGATTCAATTTGCTACTATCACTGACTTGATTTCGGTCAATACATGCGTTACAACTATTGAGCTTAGTCCATGTTCGTGTTTTCAAAATTACTATATATTAATCTCCAAAAAGTATTTTGTAAGATTCTTTTACTTAAATAACAACATAAATGGGATCTTTAGGTCAAATGAATCTCTCATCCATACCAATCATTTGCACATCTCTCCATATCCATTCAACAATTCCAACCTCAATCATAACCTCAATGATCAGTCACAGAGTTGTCTACCTTAAAACAATGGCCACATTCCGGGAAAGCAAATGACCATATTGCTATCACTACTGCGAAACCCTACCTCTGTAACAAGGTAGCATAAGCAAATCAGTTTCTCCTCAAATAAAGTGGGTAAGCAGACAGCATGGACAGAATTTTAAAAGAAACTCTTTCCGCCGAGAGAAGTTTTGTGGTCCGAAAGAAAAGAATCACTTTACATTACCTGCTTCAAGTGGGATAATACTTACAAATGCAGAGCAGCGTCATCCGCAGTAAATAAGTATGCTAGAGAATCTCTCTACCTGAGCACGAAGATGATAAAAATCTACCAACAAAATTGCAAAATATACACATCGTTACATCCTCGGCAGTTTCAATTACTGCCACAGATTAGCCGCGCAAGCTCTCATTCAACCTCTACACCTCCATTCCCGGCATCCTCTCTACAACAAATGAATCACTGCAATCACCGATTCGTCTCTTCCGCCGAGGTAGTAGCTTTCTTCTTCACTCTCTGTACAGACTCTGAAGGATTCAACTTCAAACTCTCCTGCTGCTGCTGCTGCTCTGGCTCTTTTGCCGCAGCTTTCATGTTGCTGCAACTGTCAGGCTCGGCAGATGAGCGCCGCTGGGTTTTCCAGCTTGTGCTGTCGGACTTGGCTTCTTCCTCTTCGTCTTCCCCGCTCTCATCATGGTACACTTCACTGCTCCGACCAGTTGCTCCCGACAGTTGACTCGTCACTTGCAGAGGTCCCTGCAAACCATGCATCAACAACATTGAGAACTTGCGAAACATCACTTCGACCGACAAATTTGAGCTTCGCTAAGTTTTTCTCTCTGCAGGCATCCATGTCTAGCTAGTGGTGCCACTGCCTGCATATTCTAAGATCTTCCGATCTAGGTTAGATACTTGAGATGAGCACTGAGCACGAATCTACTTCAATCTCCAAATACAAGTCGCTCGAATTAAGATCGACATGATTTAGGGTTTGGTAAGAATTTTCTTTCTGCATGCATCCATGTCTAGACAGAGGTACCACTGGCAGTATGTTCTGAGAACTTTCAATCGAGGCTCGTGGTACCACTCCCTGCATGTGCGAAAAGCTTTCGATCAGGGTTAGATACTTGGGGTGAGCACTGAGCATGAAACTTCTTTAATCAAATACAAGTTGCTCTCCTTATTCGAACTAAGATCGACGGCTTAATGAGTCTGTTCCTTGTGCATGCATCGAGGTAGTATGTTCTGAGATCCTTCGATTAAAGTCAGATACTCGGGGTGAGCATCGAGCAAGAACGTTCAATCTCCAAACTCAAGTCGTTCTCCTTATTCAAACTACGACAGACATGATTTGAGGTTCAATTAGTCTGCATGCATCTGCGTATCACTGACAAGAGCCGGTACCTGGGGTGAGCACTGGGCTTGGGAGGCAGGCTCAAAGACCGGTTGTCGATGATGCACCTGCACGTTTGAAGCAGCGTTACTGATGCACGTGAAGTAGCCACCGTCTTGCGGGAGAGCGGAGTGGCATTGAAACTGCTGGGGCTCATAAGTCGGACCCTGAGCACCGGATGCGGAGTACTTCGGCGGAACCCAGATGCCACCAAGCACGACCAGTTGCGGTGGTGGTTGTTGAGCTCCTGCAGTCGATTGCGGCGACGGACTTGGCCTGCGAGTGTGCAGCCGGTATTTCTGCAGATGAAGATTCGAATTTCGCATGCTCAGATTCTTGCTAATAATAGACTGTCCATTCCATGCCTAGCTAGTGATTCCGTACTATCAATACATTCCTACTTACAGGAGACCTGGCTGCTGCACGTTCCGTTACCTGGAGGTGGCTCTTGACTTCATCATTCGTGAGTCCATCTACCTTCATAAGCTCCCGTATTTGCTTCGGTGTAGCAACTGCACATGTGCAATCAAACTTCTGTCAAATACATTTACCCTATTGCAGGTAATCCAAGAAGCGATGCAGTAAGTCCCAAATCTAGGAACGATCTACATCGGTAACAATGGGCAAATTTCTCGCTCAATGAGCTCTATGTCGAACTTTGTGGGCCTTAGAATTAGTTTTATGAAAATAAAGAGGGTCTCAGTTCTTAGAAGGTTCCTTGTGTTTTGGTATCGTTGAAAGAATCTTGTGAAGAGTGGTATAAAATTATTTTTAGATTCAGAGTTTTCCTAAAACATGACATGAACACTTACTTTAGATATCAAAGGATTTGATATTGATTATGATTTAGTAAAAGCTTACTGAAATAACCTTACTCTTGATATGAGCACTTCAAGAACTCTTTCTATCAACTAATCTAATTGTAGCTTTATGGAATAGAAGGAGAACAAGTGAGTGTATTGATGTTACTTACTTTGGCAACCACCAAGTTGATGCAAGGCGTTGACAAAGCGGCGATGAAGTTCTGGAGACCAACACCTCCGTGCTTTCCTTAATGATTGGCCACCACCACTAGAGCTTCCCGCCCCTGCAATAAACATAAGTCTCATTGAGTAAAAAAGAGAATTTAGATAAATAATAGAATTGCCATTATTTGACATTATATTCTCATACTCGACATAGCTGTCCATTGTATTTTAAATAACTAGCTTTTTACAATTTCAGCTTCACTATGAGTTATGTACAGTAGATAGGATTGAAACTTATCCATGTATGTTTTTGTTTTCTTGGTTTTAGGGTTACAAGTGTTGCAAGATGAAGGAGGTCGATTAAGTACCTGCAGCCATGGCCGCCTCCTTCGATATGACCTGTTGGTTGCCATTCTCCGGAGTCTGCTGCAGTGCTTCAAAACTTCCAGCTTCAGAATCTGCAGGTTTCTGCACAGGGGGGCTGGACGCGACAGGCTCCCCAAACGAGAGGCTCAAGCCAGTGCCACTGCCAGTTCTCGGCACAGGCCGCGACACCGTCACGGGACTAGTACCCGGCTGCTCTCGAAAGAACGGCAAAAACGCGCCTGCAGGCCGCTCCTTGGCACTCAACAAAAGCTGCTGCTGGTGCGAGCTCGTCACTGAGCTTTGTTCTTGATCCATTTGCTCCGCCACCTTCTCCTTCTGCCATACCAACCATGCATAAATTCTAAGACCTTGCTTACGACCCACCCTCAAACTCTAAGGCTTTCGCATGAACATACGGTTTAGAACCTTCAACTGGAATGAGGCGATCGATGAGAGCATCCAGGTTGTCAATTATCAGAATAAGGGATCGTGAGATAATAGCGGATTGGCTGTGCTTTGGAGGGTGGAGAGGCGAGAAAGATTGGTACCGTGCGATCAGAGGAGACAGTGGAGGTTTGAGTCCAGAGCTGCGCTTCAGCCATCCACGCGGGCCGTTTGGACCTACGTTGTTGTTGCTCTTCGGTGTTTTCAGTGTCGCCGTCACTAGCGACGTCTTCATTCTGTACACCCCACCGTCGCTTCAATGGCATGCTGTTCATGTTCAAGGGCATGAACTCTTCCAGCGTGCAGGGCCGGTTACCATAATACTCCTTCTCGCAATCGATCGAGCTTCGTGTCTCTTGCAGCTCGCGCTTCCCACTGGCCACTTTCTCTTTCGATGCTTGAATGGCTGATTTCAACCGAGTCCCACCATCAGCGATTGTTTTACGATTCAGGCTATTGATTGAAAGAAGCGAGGGATCGAACGCGTACCATCATCGAGGAGCTGTATGCAGAGAGGAAGGTCCCGTTTGAAGCCTTCCACTTTGCGGCGTTCTTCTTCCAAAGATTGCAAACACTCCTCCGCTTTCCGCAACGACTCCAGATAGTCTCCGGGATACGGGGAGGCACCACCACCACAACCATCCCGCGCTCCTGCTGCTTGCGTGCTGCAGGCAAGCGTAAGGTCGACTGGAGAACCCATGCTTAAATCATGTAGTGCTCTGCACGAATACGACACTTACAAGACGTCAATGCCAGATCCGGCATCTTCATCCGCCAGCCATAGCCATTCGATTCATTGTAGCTGGCCTAGCTAAACTACAGACACACAGTTCAGTATTCGGCTTCGTAACAGATACAAAAGGCTTGGATTCACGGATCAAAAGATCGACACAATGAATGATGTGCTCTACCATTCAAGTGGGTGCACTACCATTCAAAAGGGTGTACTACCCCGAGGCTATCAGCGACTTTCCCCCACCTGGCACAAAGCGCACCAAGCGGCCGCTGCGCCATATACAGCGACCAAGAGGCCCCTCTCTAACTGCTTCTAGCCGACACTTTCCGGCGCCAACTACGCATCATGCTTCACCTACAGTAGCTCGTCGATCTTGCAAAGCCTTACCAGTTGCAAATTTGCAATCATCGATCTTGCGAACTTTCCAGTTGCAACATCGATCGCACACGAGTCCAATTTTTCTTAAAACCGTTCACCGGCATACTAACAACTAGTCGACGGCGGCTTTTATCATGCTCCTGTTCCATCTGAAAACCATCATTCTACCTGATACCGCAGCAACATAGTATACCGTCCTTACATAACGCCGGCCCACAACGAATACCTGCAAGTACGTTCGTTCGCCACCTTCCTGAAACCCACTGCACAGGAAACCTTGCCGTGGAAACCTTGCCGTGATCGAAAACCTTGCCGTGATCGAAACCTTCAAGCTAAGAGCAAGCGCTCGCCATCTCGCATGCAGATTGTCTAGATTGGCAAGAGGAGGAGAAAAAGAAGGAGGAATCTAGCAGGCACGATGATCCCGTCCCCGGGTGTGAGCTACCGTAAGACGCGGTGATGCGAGCGACGGAATATGCAGGTATATCCACCCCAGTTCAGGATCAGCAGTGGCGAGTATTCTAAGCCAGGGCTGTGAATATCCAAGAATATTCTCAGCGCTGCGGCCATGATTGGCACCACCCCCACCAGTGAACGGGGAGAACCGGCATTTCGTTACAAAGTTGGCCTGTTGATTTTCAGAATGAAGTTTCAAGGTTTAGGTTTTTGCCGGTTAAAATTCTTGAAAAATACCCCAGTATCACATGGTTATAGCACGGGTATCAATCAGAATTATGGAATGCTCATGTGAAGTAAAGGCTATCGACCGGATGACCTCTGAAAAGTTCCCGGACTGTGCTACCATTTCTGCTAACTTGTGCGGGGGAACATCGCTGTAGAGTGCCGGTCCCGCTAGCTGCTGCGTCTGTCTGCTGCATGATCCTAGTAACTGCAAGTCTTCATTCAAAAAGTGCTTGCTCTGTGCAGAGAATATACTTCCGTATATCCATTCCTAGAATATTCTACGCACGTACATCTCATGATTCTGTGAGAGTACGAATGCCTTCTTCACGGGATCATAGCATAGCATGTCTGTTAACCCTGGAACGTCAGAGTTTATTAATGTGGATGATGAGGAAGTTGGGAAGATGATTTTGGATGAAAAAATATTGTCTATCGTTGTCCAGTATCAAGATAGATAGATAGATAGAAACTCCAGTCCCTTTCTAAGGGGCCGGCGTGAATGAAGTGTCTGTTCGTAATGCTAATATCCCGATGGCCACCGGACAAGGGGAAATTGGAACAATACTACTTCCCCCTCTCGAGGGTGGACACTATAACTACGCTAGTTTCTAGCCTAGTTATTAGTGCCTTGAAGATACTTGACATAGTATCCCCCAAAGGGCTTTGAGGTACCCATACAACAAGGTCCAAAGACCCCCCACAATAGTTGGGTGGACTATAGTGGTGAGCACCGCGCCGGCATGGGGAATAGGACCCACGACCTCCTCATTGGGGGCCTAAGCCCTAACCACCAAGCCAAGGCTTGTGGTGCCTGTCCAGTATCAAGTCTCAAATTCATTCATTTAACACTTTGTGTCGTTCTAGGGTTAACTCATTATTGGTCTCCCCAGTTGGTTTTGTACAATCTTTTTGTATTTCTTTGGGGAGATATGCTTGTGAGATATGCAAGTCATTTGTATTGTAGTAAATTTTAATTTGGTGTGTGAATCGACGCTATTTTGAAATAAAATGTGATGGAAGGAATTTGAAGTAAAAAGGTCAATTTTTTACTCCTCCAAGTTCAATTTTGAAAAATTGGATGTGGGAAAGTGCAAGTTTATAAGGAGTTATGAGAGTAGAAAAGAGAGGATTGTAATTATAAGTCACTATACTATGTTTAGAGAAGATAAGCTTTGTGGTATACGCAATTTTTCGCGTCTTGGGTAAATGAAAAGTGTTGAATAAGAGTGATTGCTTGTAAGAACAACTGGCTTGTACTCAATAATATGGATTTATAACCACACCAACCTTCTAGAGCCACAAGATTCTGAACCATTTTAACTTTTTTGTCAATATCAAGTTGGAGATTATTGAAACTGACCACATCAACCTTGGTTGGCACCAATTACAATAACTTTTATAAGCAACCTATTGGAGAGTATTATGTCCAACCACACAAACCTTTGTCATGGACTAGTTGGATGATTTTTCATGCCAAGCACACCAATCTTTGTAAGCAACGCCCATAGAAAGTTTTAATGGTCGGCCACTCCAACCATTCCAACCATTGCTAGCAACTGGTTGGAGTTTTTTTCAAGGCAAGAACACCAATTATTATGAAGGACCATGTGGAGCATTATTTAAGTCAACGAGACCTTTTGTCATGGATTGGTCACATTTACTGCTTCCACGCCAAGCACACCTGCCTTACCAAAGAACTAGTTGGAGCGTTATTTAGCAAACAACGCCAATCTTTGGCAAGGACACTGGTTGCAGTTCCATTCACACCAACCAAACCAAATTCTCAACAAATTTGAGTTTTATCTACGTCAAGTACCAACCTTCGTTAAAAAGAAGTAGTTTCATTCATGCCAACCACATCAACCTTTGTCAGAAACTAGGTTTAAATAGGCTAACTTTTATAAGAGACCAGTTGGAGGGTTATTATCGCCAACCACACTAACCGGTTCAACCTTTGTCCGAGATTGGTTGGAGTTTTATTTGAGCGAACCACACCAACTTTTATGGTATCACTCAGGTCAACCACATCAACCATTGTGAGGGATTGGTTGGAGATTTTTCCACACCAACCATACCAACTTTTATAACGGACCAATTAGAGTGTTTATTCATGCCAACCTATGTCAGGCATAGCTTGGGTTTTATTCTCACTAACCGCTATGGGAATATGTTGGAGTTTAATTACGCCAAGCGCCAACCTCACTAGCGGGTCAGTGGGAAAGTTATACTTACCAATCACGCCAACCTTTATCGCGGGACATGTTGGAGTTTAATTCACGCCAAGTTCCAACCTACATAAAAGAGAGTTGAAGGTGTATAAGAGGCAACCACATCAACCTTTAATACAAAGTTATTTTCAACTTTGAATGTTATGATCTCACAATTGGTAAGGAATTTGAATAAATTTTGGTACACACATACATGAACAAGTTAGGTAGAAAATCGTACAGTTACGTACTTGAGATTATGTCAAAAGTTGAAAATTCCCATGATCTTGCATTGAAAGAAGGTGATTTTGAGGAATTTTGGCAGTTTTGGGGGCTTTCGACTTAGGGCCGCTTTATACAAGGGGCCAAGGCATAGATGGGGCCAATTCATGGCCAAATCCTCTTTTGTGATTGGTTCAATTCTGAAAATTGGCTCGAGGGGCTTTACATGGGGAGTCAAGGCTAATTTTTTGAGTTTATACTGTAATGGGTGGGGGACAAGTTATCACACGGCTTGCGCTCCAAAAGTTGTGAGATACAAGAATGGAAGGCCAATTCATGGCCTAGAGGCCGTTGCTTGATTTCAATACAAAATCATTATTTTACTAAAATATTTTAACCCTTAAACGCCCAAGGTGACCCGAGGGGTCACCTTCCGACAGAATCGTCTCTGTAGCTCTCACTATACTCAACTTTTCACTTATATTTTGATGTCAAACTGGTCACCTTCTTGTGATGTATTCAAAAAGTGAAATTTTACAATTTAAATCACAATTTGTATGAGTGATTTTATGCTTAGAAAGGATTGTGGTAGCGAGGTTGGGGTTGTACATAACCTTGTAGGAGGTTGCAAGCCCATCATTGATTGGTGCATTCATGATGCCCTTGTTTAAAAAGTGCACTATTCATGATGCCCAAGTCCAAAAGATGATGTGATCCAATTTTGGGCTGCCCGTTTCACACCCCATGGGCGTTTAAGGATTAATGTGAACAAATCAAAAGCATGGAATGTAGCTAATAATACGAATTGGCCCCTTGGGCTTGTTTTTCTTTCTACAAATCGGCCCCAAGGGCTTTACACATGGGGAATTGGCCCCCACTTTATTAATTGTTTAATGTGTTCTCTAAGTGGCCCATGAAGCCAATTGGGCTCAAAATGTGAGTGAATTGGCTTGGAGATTTGTTGGCCTTGACTCCCCATGTAAAGCGTCCCTTAAGGGGTTTTCATTCCACATTTAAAGCTATTTATGAATCATAGTCAACCAACAAAACAAACAGAGAGACGGCTGCCATCTCGTAATAAGTGGCAGAAACCGACAACTTCAGGAACATGGCAACGAAGGTACGCAAACGTATCGATTGATCAGTGAAAACAAAGGTTTGCCAGAGTACGAGAATCCCTTCCTATTCCATTTTGTCAGCTCCTTCAAAGTCTACTTTCGTATACAAGAAGTCTGGATATTCAAACAACAGCAATAATTACATAAAAGAGACTATCTCTTCACTGACACAAGTCTGAAATATTCTTTACAGTACTGTAGTAAAACCCACTATCATTCAAATGGTAAAACCAGGGACATGAAAGAAAACAAACTAAACAAAGCTCCGTGTAAATAGAGCCACCACTTTCAGCCTTTGATTCTATATGGTAATGACCATGTGCAAGAACATGAGGTTTCAGTGGTAAAGTGTCCCGATTTAGGATCGAAATGCAGAATCGGTAGGAATATCAGACCGACAAAATGACATTAAAGAGGAAGCAGTCTGATTATAACTATAAGTTACAACTGCTCATTGTCAGACTGATTCCCTTGAATGATCGACCAACGGCCAGCCAGCCAAAGCTCTTCGCAAGCTACGTAGATATCCTTTCGGCATGATCCTGTTATAGAAAAAGCTTGTTTTCCTTATTAAGTAGGGTTTTTGACGGTATTGTGACGGTCGCTTTACACTATGGACCATGAAGGTTGACCATGTTTGGTTTTCTAAAATCTGTGATTGGAGAGTAAAGTGCTCTTGGTTCCATTTGGCTTCATGAAGGCGAATGACACCACTAACTTTGAGGTCCTGAAAAAGTGTGCTAAATTTTGCATGGTGGATAGTGTTTTCATGGTTTAGTTGAGTTGAAGCAAATACTTCGACATGAGTACAATTGAGGAGAACATGAGGTTCAGAATTCATTGATTAGCTGGAGTTCAAGAAAGGAGGAAAAAAGGGGAAGGTAAGAGAGAGAGAATAATGAGGATTTATATTAGAAAATTGAGCTTGAACTTGTCTCGGTCCAAATTCACTTTACAGTACAAGAGTACCGAGCCACTCAAATGTGATTGATCATAGTCACGACTCTTGGTCCATAGTGTAAAGGGACCCCGAGCTTTGAGTACAATCTAACATTGATAACATCACTCTTGTCAATAGAACACCTTGATATTGTCACCTAAAAGTTCGGAACTCATATTATTGAGTAAAACTCCCTCGCTAATATTTCTATCATCCCTTGATATTGTCACTACTCTTTTCCAAAATTTGTAATGTAAATGTGATAATATTAAGTATGGATGGATTGACATGGCCACCCTTGCATGCAATAGCTATTTATGAAACTTGATCGTTCACCATTTTTGAATTTTATGGATAGCCAAGGTTCTCAAAGTTTCAACACTACGGAGTTGTTAGCAATGAAAAATATCCAAGAGAAACTCATTAGAATTGGTGTAGCACATTTAGCATCAACAAAAATAATGTGACATTAGAAGATTTTTGGTTTCTAATGGGAGGTCTTTACCGGATCTCAATGGCACATTTTGATGTGCTCTTCTTGTTATTCACAATTTTGAAGCAGATTTTTCATTCGAAAACATTTAAGTCTCCTATTTGTTATTATCTTATTTTCAACATAATTTTGTTTTAATTTTCCACACATTTTTTTTTTATATTATCACATTTTGCACAAATCTTCAAATCATGAGATTATCAAATATGTCGCGCCTTGTTTATAGCACTCTTTTTGGTGAAAACACATGGTGTCATATTATGAAGGTTAGATTGTAATGTGGTGCACAATAGCTTTTTGCACGGGTTGAGTTATTTCTGAAAAGACGAACGCATGTACTGTACTGTGTACAAATTTGAAGACTTCCTCCATTACTTTATTCGGATTTTCAAAAATAAAATAAAGAAAAGAAGAAGGAAAGAAAAGAGGAGAAGAAGAGTTCCTCAAATCTTAGGGAAAGGTGAAAGCGTCTCCAATGGACGCTCGTCAAACGTGCCCCGTATCGCTCTCTTGCCAAGTAGATACTACTTTGGTTCATGATTATATTTATCTCAATTGATTGATACATTGATTGTTCAAAATAAAATTTTTAAAAAAAGAAAAAGATTGTGCCCCATATCAAGATCTCTTGTGAAGGAGGTCATTACGGTACTTTGATACATGATTGTATATTCCAAAATTGATTACTATAGAAGAGTCGCAAAATGATGATTTCACTTGCTCTAGTTTTCTACTAATTTTTCCAATGCACAAAAATTGCTTGCACTGGCAACATTCATGTAGATTTTTTGTGCTGAAAATTGCGCCATTATAGGACACCTTACCATATCGATATGTTGCTAGCATGCATTGATTTCTGAGTACACTGACTTTGTTCCTTCCAATTGCAAGTTGATCATGCATGAGTATAGATCAAGCAAAGTAGTACCATGAGGTGATCAAAGTGCTCAAGACAACGTAGTGTGGTCATCAAAGTGCTGCCTTAATAAAATGTTGTGTTTGTACTTGTTTGAAACCAAGGAACAAAAGAAGTACGACAAAAACATCAAGCATACGTTATGTTACACAAAAACAACCACCATAATTTACAAAGATTATAAATCCTTCAAAATCGCTTGCACCATGAACCTAATTGGATGATAATGTCCTAAAGGCTACTTCCAATATGATAATCCATCACTTCAATCATTGCCTTTTCAAGTAGATGACTTGTACGACACCACAGGCCTTGGCTTGGTAGTTGGGCTCATGGCCCCCAATGAGGAGGTCGGGGGTTCTACTCCTCATGCCGGCGTAATGCTCACCACTATAGTCTACCCAACTATGGTGAGGGTCCTTGGAACTTGTTGTATGGGTACGTCAAAGCCCTCTGGGGGGATACTATGCCAAGTATCTTCAAGGCACTAGTAACTAGTCTAGAAACTAGAGTAGTTACAGAGTCCACCCTCAAAAGAAGGAAGTAGTATTGCTTCAATTTCCCCTTCTCCTGTAGGCATCAGGCTATTAGCATTACGAACAGACACTTCATTCACACCAGCCCCTGAGAATGGGACCGAAGTTTCTATCTATCCATCTTTTCAAAGCCAGGGATGACTTGTATGCAGATAAGCACACCGCCAATGTCTCCATCAGCTTGAGGAAGAGTAATTATATGTTCCACAACAATAATATTTCCCTACCTACATTTTCAGAAACTGAATTCATGAGCAATCATTCAGAAGGTGATCATCAGAACTTCAGAAGGGAGACTTCAATTTCTTGTGATCACTCAGAGCTCCTGATTCGTTTTTTGCATGCATGGGATTGTTCAATTTTTAAATTGTACTTGTACAATCATGCGGCCATACCAAGGCCACTGCAGCAGTACACCAAATCGCATCAGAAGTCTGAAATCAAGTACTCTTTTTCCTGCAGAAAGGTTTTTCTTGTGTTGAGTTTTTTTTTTTTAAATATATATATATATATATATATATATTTTTTTTTTAGATTTTCAATTTTTTTTCCAAAAGAATTGTACTTGTAGAAATTGTACTTAAAGTGTCAGAAAATGGATACAGCCACCTCAATTTTGAAGGCAAGCTGCAAGTGGGAGCAGCACAGAGTTCATGCTGTGCTGTCCTTGTACGAGAGAAAGGACTTGAGAAGTGGCTTTGAATTGAGGGTGATTGGGTTCTAAGGGACGCTTTACATGGGGAGTCAAATTTTCAAGTCAATTCACTCACATTTTGAGCCCAATTGGCTCCACGCGTCACTTGGAGAATACATATAAGCGATTAATAAAGTGAGGGCCATTTCCCATGTGTAAAGCACTTGGGGCTGATTTGTAGAAGGAAAATCAAGGCTATGGGGCCAATTCGTATTATTTGCTACATTCCATGCTTTTGATTTGTTCACGTTAAAACATTTGAGTGAAAATCAAGCAAGGGCCTCTAGGCCATGAATTGGCCTTCCATTCTTGTATCTCTCAACTTTTGGAGCGCGGGTTGTGTCATAACTTGTCCCCCACCCATTACAGTATAAACTCAAAAAATTAGCCTTGACTCCCTATGTGAAGCCCCTCGGGCCAATTTCAAGAATTGGACCAATTACAAGAGAGGATTTGGCCCCATCAATGGCTTGGCAATTCTCTGTATTTTGCATCAACATTCAGCCATTCACAGTGAAGTTGAAAGTAGTCTCAACTCCATGAATATATCATTTAAGGCAGGTAGTTTTTCTTTGTGTGTGTGTGTGTGAGAGAGAGAGAGTAACATTATGATCTTGGGCACCACCGGTCGGATCAAGATGCATGAGGTGTCGTTGGAAGCGGTGGTTTTTTTAAGTTGCAGGCAACAATCATATGGCGATTCCGGTCCATGAAACCTGAGGTATTGAATTTTCCAAGCATGAATGGCCTTAGAAACTATTGGAAATTATTTGTATGAATACGGCAACGACGTAGAAGCATACTAGTTACTATGAAACTCAAAAGTTGCCACAAGTTGAAATTTGTGATGAAGCTTAGTAAATATTGTACACTTCTTATGTCACGAGCACATTCATCCCAATGTTGAACTCGGACACTTTCCTTGTGCAAAGCCTCATCAGCAGTTTCATCTTAACCCCTAAAGGTCTGAGCGTGCCGTGGCGACCAGTAGAATACAATGTATTTTGGTTGTATTTGGAGTGAATGCACACCTTTAATGGGTTTGAGTTCAAAGAAGAAATTGACATTTGAATTAATGCGGTTCTAGTGAGCTATTACAATTCCAATGTAGAGTTTCTTGTTGGTAGCAAATCCTAATTATACGACAACGTACATACTATCCCCAAGGGACTTTAAGGGTTAAAGACACTACTCACAACTACATTCGATCATTGAACAATGCTGACAATTATATTCAATCTCTCAACACTATTGGAAACATTGTTTAATTTCTGGAAACTATTCCAGATTTTGAAGCTTCATTTTTTATACGTGATAAATTATAAGCTCATTTTTCCAGTCAGGGGATGTTGGGAATCGGTGTTTAGGAATGACACTGATGATATTGATTAGTGTGTGGTACACTAATTTACATGAATATGTTATAAGTTTTTATGGTTGACCAATATATTTACCCTCTATATTTTTCAAGATGGATGACATTTAATAGTATAGGTATCAATGCTCTCTGTACTTTCTACTAGTGATAGGACATATTTCATTATTCCTCACAGCATGGCCACTCGTTAGCTACAACCAATACCGAACGCAACTATCCAAGGTGTACCTTTAAGGAGGGTCACTATTCAAGCACAAAACACTATTCATTTTCGAAGCACGCTCAAAATCCACTACCCGGCCGCTCTCTTGTCCTCCTCTTCCTCAACCTCTCGGCAATCTTTTCAAATGTCACGACAAAAGCCGCTGCCCGAAGCAAGAGGAGAAGACAAGTGACTGGGAGCGGGTAGGGAACTCGTGATGAAAACGCATGACTTGCGAGTATGGGAGGGATCGTAAAAATATTGAGGGCCCACACTTCCAAGAAGAAGCACACGGAAGAGGTTGTTTCTACCAAAATTGAGAGCAAGTTAGAGTAGCCATGCCCTTACGTAAACAACTCCAAAAAGTCAAAAACGTAGAAAGAAAAACTCAACGGAGCTTCTCCGTTGACATGTGCACTAAAACTATTAAAATACAAAGACAAAAAACTGCTGAGATTAGAAACCCCACCGGCAAGAATCAATGAAAATGTACAGGTATCACTCCCACCCTCATACCTCATTCTCGGACCCGGTGCATGCATGCATGCATGCATCACCAAATACCGAGGGAACATTAACTAAGTATCCTTCTAATCACTAATTGACCTACCTACTCTTAACCACCATAACCGGATCATCAACACTACTCTCAAAAACAATCACTTGTGCACTAACTTAGTCTCTTGATCGACAAAATCAGATTCCGTCGATTGAATTAATCTAGACAATCTACCGACAAGAAACAATCTCGATTCGCCTCCGCAGGAAGATAAGAAGACCCCTAATCAGTGATCTAACATCAGATTTGCTGATTTCCTGGAGAATACAGTTTCGGTTCTTATCTGTTTTGACATTGAGAGAATCGAATTTCGTTAAGTCAAGGGGGTTGTGTGTGGGGACCTGCCTTTGATATATGGAACCTTTGACTTATTTGATCGATGGGAATCATGTTTTATAATATCAACTGATGGACGGTAGTAGAGAATCTTGACATGTGATTGGCATTGACTTGTAGGATTCGTCACCTCAGTAATCGAGGAAACCCTAAACAAGCAGGCTTGCGGGATTCCTGGTCGAAGTTAGAAGACTTCTGAAAGCTGATTCAATCAATCTTCGTCCTCTGAATCTGCGGAAAAAAACACACATACCGGTCTCAGAACTCTTCTTCGATCACCGCCGCAAACTCACTTTTTTCATCGACGTCGATGACTCTTGATAATACCCAAGAGCCACACTCACTTCATTAGTAGATTCTAGATCAATAATCCATCTCAAACAAGGATTATAGCTTTTGCTTATGATAATGAATGATGGTGAGAGCCTTGGCCAAGCCGAATGAACCCTAAACGTGAACCCAATGAGGAGGTTGTGGGTTCTATTCCACATGCTGGCGTGGTTGCTGCTATTATAGTTCACTCAATTGATGTGCCCCGTTGTATGGGGTACCCTAAGGCCACATGGGGGATACCATCCCTATGGTGGGGATGATGTGCCTTGTTGTATTGGGTACCCTGTGGGGATACCATGTTGGGTACCTTTGAGGCAAGTTGCACTAGCCGTTGTTTCTCTAGGCAAAGTTTTTGCTATGGTACGGATGTATTTTTCAGTTGATATGTATATCAAATGTTTCAAAAAGGAAGAAAGGAAGATAATGAATGATGGTGTTGAATGGAATTTATTGCAATTGGGCAATGGCAACCTTGGGGTATCCCGGAAAGAACACAAGCATTGTCCTTTTTCTTTCCTTTTTTGTTCTTTCAGTTCTAAGCATTTGACTTCCGAACACTATAATTTTGACTATAATATTTATTGCAACCTAAGAGGTAAAACCTATCCACTTATGCATGAATGATTTTAAGAGGTTTCATAAAAGTAGAGTTAGACAACTCTTTTTCATACCCCAAGCTTGCCATTGCCCAATATTGACTTTCACTTGGACCAACACCCTAAATGTTCATCGTTGTGGTGTAACCTCAGGAACCTTAATTAACTTCCTTGACCCCTCAAGGTCCAAGGGTTTTGAGAAAAAATTTAAATGTGTTATAAAATATGCATTCTATAACACTCATAAATTTTGTTTAAAAGACAACATGAAGGTTAGAATCATATTGATAAATCACATCAATACACTTCAATTAATTAAAATAGTAACTGTTAATTTTACAATGAAATAAAAAAAGTAAACTATGAAAATCAATAGAAAATACACTTTCTATTATTAGTGGTTGGAAATTTGTATGATTGGCTAAATTAAAAATTTATGTGATAATATAGAGATAGACCACACATAACCTAAGAGAATCATTAATATATTCCCAAATTAGTAAGAATTCCAATATTAAGAAAACCTTGCCTTCTTTGTCTTTCAAAGCTTATTGTGAACAATCTATTAATCCGACCGAGATTTTGTAAGTTGAATGTGGTTCTCAACTCAACAAACTCCTTGAAAATAGAAAAAAAATCCAAAAATATATCTTTTTTTAGTGTGCTACAACTCCTCGAAATTTAGGATCACCATAAAATGGGTGCTCTTAGGGGTTAATATGAGACTCTATATATTACAAAATAATGATGCAAGAAGAAAAGATGGTAAATTCTCAAGTAGAAAGTGACTAGAGGAAGAGAAACTACTCTAGATTATATAGATTATAACAAGAGTGAACAACTTAATGCATGTACTAGTACAAAAGTGTCGTATTTCCACCAAGTTGAATGATTCATTTCTCCAAGCTTTCCACCAAGCTTAGTGAAAGAAGACATACTTGATGGCAACATTGTCCTATCACACAAAACTCCTTTTGTCTTATCACACAATATTCCTTTTGTCTTATCACACAAAATTCCTTTTCATCTGTCAAAGACAATTTAGATGTCAAAGAAAATTTAGATGAGATGTACATAATTTGATACATTGATGAGTGATGACGTCTTAGATGTACATCTCACCTAAGTTGTGTATGAATAGGACTTTAGTTTGACAAATGAATAAGACTTTTGTCTTGTCCGACAAATGAATAGGACTTTTGTCTGATAAGACAACCTTGCTTGAGGGTGGAAATACCACCACACGTTCCCATTTGCATTTGGCACAACCAATTTCAGTCAACATAACTACTACATCTAAGATCGCCAATTCAGGTATCAGGATGACTTCCAGATACACGATTCCAATCCGACATGGCCAGCTGATTGAAGTAGTTGTTGGTTCATATTGCATACAGCCAGATTCAAACGCTTGATTGATGTGTCCGTTGATGTGTCCAAGAATTTTTCTTTTACTGGTGTGGGTATCGGAAGGAAGAGCAAGTGGAGTCGGTGACGGACCTGATCGGACGTCGTCGCTGACTTTGCCGGAGTTTTGAAACAGTTTGATGAGCATGCGGCAGATGAGAATCCACCAGTACATGTGCAGAATGAAGAGCATGATGAGGAGCGTGTTCTGGAAGTAATACTGGATGAACTCTTTTCTCCCACCCAGATCCAGGTACTGCGTCACCTCAATACTGCCATAGCCACTCCGAACATGAATCAAACGAATCTCGTGGTCCCACTGGTTTGATGATTAATTTATCTGTTTAGTTGCTTAGAGGCACTGATGACTCGTATTTTGGAAGGAATGTCGTGGTCCACTGGTTTGATGATGTATCTGTTTAGTTGCTCAGAGGCACCGATGATTTGTATTTTGGGGGCAATGATCGACTGACCTGATGCTCCAGATGATCCAGAAGGGGAAGATGACGAGACGAAGGATAAACCACGAGAGTACGAAAAAGCCGAACAGGACGCTGGCGCCCGCCTCGAAGGCGGAGTACTTGCACAGCTTCGCACTCTCCAACAAAACATCGCTCACGTCATGCACTAGCAAGGTGCTCACACCCGCTCTATAAGATCTGCACAGTCACACATTTCCATCTTAAGATAGAGGTATGACTTTCGTTGATGCACTCATTTAGAATTCTCTAATCTTACATATTCTTGTAAGTGTAGGAGGATTCTAATACACCGAGAAACTTTAAAATCTGTATACAGACACAAAGTATAAATGTTGGAAATTCTCATCTATGGCGCCCATTCAAATTACACAAATTTCTATGCATTGATTGGTTAAAAAATAATTCTTATACAGTTGGGTTAGAAACTGAAGTAAGTACAAAATGAGGACCCTCTACCTTATATTCCTTTTTAATGTATTGACCTGTTGAGCATACAAACACGAGCCTGAACAAGTGCACGCTCGGCAGAATCACAAGAATCTCTAGCTCTCATTTTAGATTTGCAATAGAAAAGGAAAAGCAGGCGAATCACGTGAAAATATGATTCAGTTTTCTTTTTGAGATCTTCGAAGGGAAACCCGTTCGGGAGGTGCTTTTGACGCATTCCTGAAGCTGCTTTTTGTCAATTCTATTATAGTGTCGGCAGGTATAGCAGGTATTATTGGAGAATACGAGCGAGCAAGCAAGGATGGTGTGAGTGAGTGAGTCTGTACCCGTCTATGTAGGAGAAGACCATGAGGCCGATGGTGATAATGTGGTGGGTCATCATAACGCCGAAATCTTTTCTGCGAGTCTCCCACACCACCAGTGCCGCAATGCTGTAGACGTAGAAACCACATTGTATTGCGTACAGCATCTTCAGCTTGAACCTGCAATCATGCAATTCTCCTTACACATGAGAAGCACCTAAGTCGTTATCTTAAGTCTTTTCCTTCAAGCTTCCAGTTGCGGTGTACTATTCTGAACATGGAGGGATCAACCTGAACTATATTGACATACTCGAGCTTTAAACAAAAGAGTGATGGTGTGTCTAAGTTTGAATAGTGTTTGCATTGACTACTGTGAGGAAGTTCGAGGAGCATGTCTTACAGGATATGACTTCTTGCTCTTTGACTTTGGTCACATAAGTCCGTGTATCAATTATAGTTTGTGATCAACTTGAGGATCGATGTCCACTTACAGAGCTCTATCAAGAGAATGCCATGTAGTTTATCAATATCATTCTTGCCCCAGGTATCAATATGGGTTCGATTTACAAGTACCAGGACTAAAGAAACCTTTGTTTTTGCTCGAACCATGTTGAAAAATTCAAAAAGCTTTAGAATGATACGTACATTCAAAGGACGCATGTTTCATGAGGGGAATCAGCAATGATGGTGGATTATTGTACATACTCCCTCTGTAGGTTATGTCGAATGTACCTCTAGCGGTGCATTTGAGAGAATTTACTGATGATGATTTGAGAGAACTTTCTCGACAATTATAATGGGACGGAGGGAGTACGATGAAAGTGTGTATGGTGATTACTTGATGGTGTGGTTGGGCCATCCGATCCAGAAATGGGCCGTTTGGCCAAACCAGGGCTCGTGGGAGGCGGAGTAGACGAGGAAGGAGAGCGAGCAGAGGTAGTATGTGAGCTTCCATGCGGACTCCGTGTACTTGGACACTTTCTTCTCGCCGGCCTCCTTCTCTCGTTTCTTTAGTGCCTTCTGTCCCCGAGGAAAGATCGCACGCCTCGCTGATTTCTGCACACTCATACAACATCGTTGATTTTAAGTTTTACAACTATACTTTTGTAACAAGCACTTGTAACTTTTTTATTTCAAAGTTGCATTCTCGACTTTGAAGATCTTTGGGTTAGAGTTCACAATCGTGGACCTTCCCTTCGCTTGATCCTATGCACTTAACCTTTAAAGGAGAAGCTCTACTGACAGTACACTTCCAAATGGGCAACTCTGAAATCCATGAACACATTCTTTTTTCTTTAATTTGATCTTGAGAAATCCAACCATAGGATCTTGTTTACAATTGTCTAATTTGACTATCTAGAAACTTTTATCATATTTTACCACACGGATCTTTAGATATATTTTGCAAAAACAACAAATATGTTTCAAGCAAATCGACCACAATGTCGTCGATCTCAGCTTCAGGGGTTAAGGTCCAATCCATCTCTCACTCTGAAGAGGATGTTCATGATCTAAAATTGGTATAAGCCCTTCAAATTGCATGCGTGGAGTTTCTCCCATGTATAAAATGAGATCGTAGGCACTAAGGTAGATGATGCTCAAAAACTACACAATAGGGTTATCCAAGCAAGAAGTACATCATAACTTCTAATCTCAAATTTAAATACATCCACAATGTACATTTTCAAGAGTGCATTTTTTTGTACACCTACCACTTCTACTTCTAAATTCATAAATAACTCAAAATAAATTTAAAATTTGTTCAAACTATTACAAACTTTGCACATTGTCCTAAATTGTTTTCCTCAACCATTTCCTATTAAACTTGCCAATCTAAAATTTGTGCCATGCTTGAGCATCATACTTTAATGGAAAAGTGTGGTATTTTCACCAGTATTTCCATCAACAATGTCCCATTTCACTAAGGTTGGTGGCAATTCTTATGGAATGAGTCATTCAACTCGGTAGAGATACCCCACTTCTCCCACTGGAAAGGCAAATTTTGTATTCAAATTTGCTATCAAAACAAGTATAGATGGGTCAAGGACTCAAGGGACCTCACTTGCCCCATACTCTAGGTACGATGGGGAGGTTCCCAATTGTTCACCGAGGAGAGTTTTTTAATTAACAATCAAATGTCTAAGCCTAACATGTAAAAAATAACTTCAAGACTTGAGGCACACTCATCAACCAATTTTTCACTTGTAAAGATGGGTTCACAATCTTTGTTTTTGAAATCAAGTCAAGCCATTTTTTAACAAAATAGATGATTAATGTATAGATCTAGTTTTAGAGTCATAGTTAAGATTAATCACAACTACACAAACTGCTTATGGCTTAAGCATTTTGAATTTTGTAGCTTTCTCCCAAAACCTAAAATCAATGCCTCTTTTAGTTTAATTCCTACTTTTCCTACCTTCATAATTCATACATACGAATAAAATTACAGTGACATTTGAGGTCAAACACCTTTATATTTGAGTAGTATATCATGCTATAATTAAAAAATCATCGTCCTAGTCTAAATAAACTCAACATTGTATATTCAATGATAAATAGAAGTTTCACAACCAACAACACACACCCTTTTCTTCTCTATTTCTCTTATGAATCAATAAAAAGCACAAGTTTGGTGAGTTTTTGAATGCAATTCAATCCTACCCCATGACAACCATTCACCTTGTTCATCGCATGAAAAACAACATCCAAACTTGCTAACCACTGAAAATGCAAATATCCTCTTATACCTCCAAAATCAAGACATAAATTGCCAACACTTGATTTACTTAAACCTACATACTTGAGTTCACAAAACATACTTAAGCTCTTGATATTGTATAACTAATCATGAATGTTATCAAACTCAAACATAATTACTCATACAACAATCAAAGAATGCATTTTTCAATATCTTTGCAAACCTCAACAAAATCCACATACTCTACACAAAAAAGGACAAAATCATGGCGCATTGAATTTCGGTGGGTCTTACCTCGAAGACGAAGGTATCCAGGAGGTGGCGGGCAATGGGAAAGATCGAAGCAAACAGAGCAGCCATCAAGTAATCGCTCACATCCGGAAGCGACTCTTGATCCCATACTGACACACTTTGTACGTCCATCATGGGATTGGATTCTCCTTTTGTTTGTTAACTTTAATGTACAATGAAACAACTTTGCTTCTCCTCAAAGTTCACAGAGCTTTGATTCCTATCCTCTTTTCTCCCTGCATCAACACAAGATCTCAATTTCGAAAGCAAGCAACTGCAAAAACCAGCTTCTTGGCAACTGATACTCGCTACTCTCTGAAAGACCCTCACAAAAGTCATGATCCTGCAGAACCGATCATCCTACATTGCTTACCGAGGGAGCAACTTCTCATGAGTCTGTTCGTTTTATCCAACTTCAACATCCTACATTCGAAGCTATTGTTCGGCCATTCTACCGGCGCCGGAAGCTCAATCAGAATCGGACAATCGACCAAACAGTAAAAAAACTCATTGTTGTGACCGAACAGTATTTCAGTGTCTGAGCAATGCCAGCGCTGAGAAAGGAAACACTCTCGTGAGAAAAAGAAGTCTTGAGCAAGAGGCATCAAGAATGATGATGATGATAAGGAGATTCAAGCGACAGTGACGAACCGAGTGAATGTCCGTCGTAACAGAAATCAAGAAGATGAACCAAAAAAGTACCGTTGCAGCAGCCCGTAGTCACTTCGTTATTACCAAATCTTCTGCTGTCAGTCAGTCATACGACAAATGTCCTCAGAAGCATATCTCTCGATCGGTTGAACATTCTGATTTTGAAACATTTCACTCTGCATGGCACGTTCAGTTTAGGGTTTAAGACGTGTAAGCCCCAAGTCGTGTTACCAAATACGGTTTACACACGTACAGTACATAGATTCGATTTCTTTCAAGTATGATGATGATGATTGCGTACTTGTCAATCTTCCGTCTGAACTGAGTAGTAGCACTAGCTTGATTTCATTTGTACTTGAGAGCATAGTGTCAGCAAGATCGTGTAAGAGATGATTTACAAGCTGTTAAATATATGTAGATACTCCTATACATTACTCAGAACACTCTAGGGCACGGTTATCAGTAATACGTTACTCATCTTGCAAATTCCTGTGTGTACTGGATATTGTGCGGAACATGGAAATGCCCTTCAAGAACGATCAACCCCAATTCAAAGACGACGAAGAACACGAAAAACGAATCCCAGCAGCCAAGTCCGGCCCCAAAGTTGCAATACAAATTAAACACTTCGTCATCTTTTACCAAAAGACACTTTTGCAATCGAATAGTAACTTGCTGTCTACTCCGCATCTTACCGATCATTGATTACGACTGTGACAACTGCGACCATGCTTAATAATCTTCCGATCGATCATTGATTACGACTGTGACGACAATTGCGACCAGATACTGAATCAGACCAAAAGCGTGAACCCCTTCAAACCGAATCAAGTGTTTCAATTGATACATCCGGCAGAGCACCAGGACATTGACAGACGACTGCAGAGAGTGTTAACGAGCAACTTCCATCTGCCTGCAATAACAGAATCTCGGACCTGTTCTTCATACATTGTTTTGAGAATGGACCTCGAAAATGAGAATATTAGCAGCCTAGATAGATAGATAGAAGAGAATGTAGCTCAAGAGAGTTCTTACTGGTTCGCTGGTTATTGTCTTGGTATATCGAGCTCCGAAAACGAGTTGACTTGGCAGTTCTAACATGATCTCTCTCACTCGTGCACGCTGAGCAGGGCGGGGATTGCAATGGTGCAGCGTGATTGCGGCTGCGACAAAGACCTGAAGCAAGCCTTGAGCCATTTTCCATGACTGCTAATAAAAGTTTGCAACGATTTGGATTGCAATTGCAGCCTTCTTCTCCACGATCTCGCAAAGTCTCAACAGAAGTGACCCCGGCGGGTAGTCTATAGCTCGAATGTAGTTGCTGCCTACCCCGCAGTTGAGACCCGTGTGTATTTTCAGTTGCTGCCTGCTCAGTGACGCCCTGTATTTGAAACACTTTTTGGTATCATTGCGATTTGTTCGGGTACGGTAACTTCCATGTTCACCGCAGTGTAGTAGTGTACTTGCAGGTACATAAGCCAATTTTAGTAACACCGCTTTTGCGAAGCACCCCTCCTCTTTCACAATCAGAGCATCGGCGGATCGGCACCGCAGCCCCTCGAATCAACCCCTCCAACGCAATGATGGAAGGGTTCATTGAGAGAGAATGGGGAATTTGGAGGAAACAATGCGGAGCCCCACCTCAAAAACTTCATATTGACTTGATCCACCCATATTCCAAGGTGGTAGTCTCAGGTCCACTTTATACACAAGTTGCGGCCGGCTGGAGAGCGGGCCGGATTGAATAGCTAGAGCTTGGGCCCAAGTTGGGGAGTTCGCGTCGGGCCGGTAAACCTTGTCCCCAATTGCATCACTTGGGCCCGAACATTTTGGCGCCAAAACAGTGCCGTGTAGGATGCCACATAGGATAAAGCGAAGTTTCGGTCGGGCCCTAGTATAAAGCCCTTGGGCCCGATTTGAAAGAAGCGAGTCATCCTATTGGTTGAAATTGGAAGAATTCGGGTCCGCCCTCAAAATAAGCCTCCCAAGAATTCAATTATCAAGGAAGTCCATTTAATGCTCGCCATAAAAAAGAAGCATATTTTATGGAGGGGAACTTTTGAGTTTGGAGGGATCCCTAAAAGATTGAGGGCCAAGGCCATTTGGGGGGGTAGTTGACCCTTGAAGATAGGGTTGGCAAGACCAACAAGAGATGGGGTGGGGCATGTTTTTCTCAAAGTCCCTCAAATGACGTTTTGGGGGAGAAATTGCTTGTGTGGTGGGCATGCTCTTAGAGCATCCCTTGTGCCACTCACCACGACACTTGAGGGGTCCGCTCAAATCTCAATTTTAGAACCCAATGCCCATGACATTGTTCAAGCTGCTAAATTGGGTCTGAATATCCCCTAAAGTCGAGACCGACCCGTATCATGGGGATTAGCCTTCGGTCACCCTATGCTTGATTGAATATAGATCTCATGAAGTTGGAACCCCTGAAAGGTTGTTGAGTTTTTTCATACCTTTCCAGAAAGGCATCTCATGCTTCTAAATCCCTCATACTTCAAGAGATATTCACAGTCAAAGTTTGAAAACACTCATTTATTCTCCAAATCTGCCCAAAATTGATTAAAACGTTGAAATTTCAAAAATTCACCAAAAGTTGAGATCTTACTTTTTTCACGTTTTCTTCTTTGTACATGGAGAAGTGGTACCAAGGCATGCTCTCACAGTTCAAACTTATAATTCAATAATTTTTCACATGTCTTTTCATTGAAAAAACAGGGGCCTTTGTATTTCAATTTCAGCATACCTCCATGTGAAAAATCAAGCATTTCTACACGTTATATAGGTCCTATGGGGGTAAAAATTGTGTAGATATATTCATGACTCATAAGAGAACAAGAATGGAAAGAGTCTTACTTCAAATTTACTTCCCAAAAAGGTTGTTTTGGCCCTTAAAATATTGAGGTCCCTTTTACCCCTGTAGGTTTTATAGGTCATATAGGAGTAAAAACAAGTGAAAAAAACTTTTTTTAACATTAAACATTATGATCTCACAAACAGCAAGGATTTTGAGACCAAAACTTGGTGAACATGATCTTGTACAGGTTGAGTATGAGATCCTACAATTACATACTTCAAAATCTGCCCCAATCCATGCAGCAGCTCCCAATCTATGCAAATTTCTTCCGCTTACCGTGACTTCCTTCACTAGAGGAAATCATTGAAGCCCTAGAGGAAATCATTGAAGCCCTGCAAAGCGAAAGCAATAAATGCAAAGAGAAGCATTACAAGAGAAAAGTGACCATCGGCTGGACATGGACAAGGGATGCTCTTACATGCACACCTATAATTTACAAAATTAAACGAACGAAAAAGGCATGCTGACCGAGCGCTTGAGCTGAAAGGTGGTCGAAAGTTTCGGTAACAGAATGTGCAGTTCTTGACCAGAAAATTTCAACAAACGAAGGTCACACAAAAGAAATATGTAGAAGTATATCATTCTAGGAGGTAGGATACAAACGAAGGTCATAACATTGAGATTCTGTTATGGTATATCACTCTAAAAAATTATATCAGATTAAGAAGTGCTAGCAAGAATGTGGCAGAATAATAGCTTCACGAGAACAATATGAAAGGAGCAGGACACAAATGAGTGTTGTAGCCTTCAGAAAGTTTCTGACATTTACTTTACACTCGGGGCGACATGTGTGTCTTGCAAGTGAGGAAAAAAAGGAAGAGAGAGATAGTTCCCTACTTACTCTAGCCAACGAAGCCCTGAGAAAAAACTCTCCTAGATTCAATCCCAGGAATCCTAAATCTTCAGAGCTACATTAGCAGCAATGGTTTGTTGAGTCCATCCACCCCCTCGTCAATCATTCGGAGCTTCTATCCTCAAGAATGTACAGCAAACAAACATCATGTCCTCTACATTACCTTCAGTCGATCTTCACAGCACCGTAGATCACGCGCACGAACCAGTAGCAGGCGTAGAAGCCCATAGTGCCAGTGAGAACGAAGAACGAGTACGAAATAATCAGCATGTAGCCGAAGTACAAGCACCCAGAGACAACCTTCGTAATATCGAGCTTCGTGAAGAAGTAGAACGCCGCGTACAGAAACAGGTATATCGCCGAGGATCCCGCCGTCAAATACGCCCTCCACCACCAATGGTAATCCTCGCTGCACAATTGGAAGTAGCAAAGCACGATCGTGATCTCCGCACAAGTCACCATGAGGATCAGGAACACCAGGAAGAGGAATCCGAAGATGTAGTAGAATTGGTTCAGCCAGATCGAGGTCAAGATGAAGAAAAGCTCGATGAAAACGGCTCCGAACGGCAAGATTCCTCCGATCAGAATAGAGAAAACGGGCTGCATGTACCAAGCCTGCTCGGGCACTTGTCGAGGAATTTTGTTGGTTCGAACTGGGTCCTCAGCTGCAGGCTTCTTGAAGCCAAAGTAGCTACCAACATAGACCAGGGGCACCGAGATTCCGAACCAGAGAAGAACAAGAGCAGTCATGGTTGTGAACGGGACGGCTCCGGAGGACTTTTGGCCCCAGATGAGCGCATTCAGAATGAAGAACACGATGAAGACTGCTCCAGGGAACATGAAGGCGGTCTTAAGAGTATTGAGCTTCCATTCCGTGCCCTTGAAGGATTTGTACAGGCGGGCTGAGGAGTACCCTGCGAAGAGCCCCATGAAGACCCACAGGAGCAACATGGCGGTCATGAGCCCGCCCCTGTTGGCCGGTGAGAGGAAGCCTAAGAGTGCGAAGATCATTGTGACCACGGTCATGCCAAGAAACTGCACTCCTGTGCCGACGTACGCGCAGAGCAGTCCTGCCCTCGCTGGTGGCCTGAACACGTCCCCGTGCACGAGCTTCCATCCTGTCTCTTCTTGCGCTTCTTCGATGGACTCCAGTTGATTGTACTGGGAGATGTCGCGGTGAAGCGTTCGCATCATGATCATTGCTACCATCCCCGAAAGGAAGAGGACGATCATCAGTGAGTTGATGATTGAGAACCAGTGGATCTGGTCGTCTTGCATCATCAAGTATGTGTCCCACCTAGACGCCCACTTCACTTCGCTCGACTGCACGTAACAACATTAACAAAAGTCAACTTACGAGCATGAAAACATTATGAAGTTTTAAACTTAGTTTCAGAAAAACGTATTGATATAACATGAAGACACTCATTCTACTCGATCATACACGTTACAACCTTGTTGTCACCTTCCCGTATGTAAGCAAAAGGCGGACAACAACTGAGGTTCAACCTCAAGCTCCATAGAAGAACAGATCAGTAACTGACATTCAAGTACTTTAACATACTACCGAGTATAAGCACCTCCACACGCGCACAGATACATCTGTATGTGCAGACAAAGTTCTATTAGAAAGACGGAAAGGGCTTACCTCAAACTTGACATCGTAGGTAAAGATGATCTCGCCACCGGCCACAACCTCTTGAGGAGGCTGATGATGTGAAACGAGCACCTTGGAAGCGGGATTGCAGGTCTTCAACTTAGTGCGAGCTTTCTCCCATGAGCCTTCATACTCGTGTTTCACACTACAAGAACAAATTGATAAACGTTAAGGTTTCATTGGATGTCAAGCAACAGTAACCTATAGTCCGCACCCTAGATTACAAAACTGGAAAGTACCTCACAACGTATTCACATTCACGTTGGCGGGGTCCATTTTAGAATGGAAAGGTCCTGGATAGCAAACCTGAAAGGTGCAACCTCGAAGCCAACAATTCGATAATCTGTAGACTCAGGGTCTTTGTGATATGCAACCGTGAAACTGAGGTGATTGAAAATGAAGTACTTCTCCTCCTTCTTGTTCTGATACGAAGCTCCATTGTCAGAACAAGGATCACGGATCAAGAGGCAAAATATGCCGATCAAGAGGCAAAATATGTCGATAAAGTAGGAAAAAGGAAAAACTCACTGTGTCGAGAGAGGCCTTGAAACCAACTGGAAATCCCCTGTCGTAGGTCTTGTAAGGACTTCGTTCGCTCTTCCTCACCATCGCCACTGGCAGATTATCAAGGATCCTGGCACCAAAAATAGCAACAATGAATTCCACAAACAAATCACAACTCCCAACAAGGTATAAATAGAAATGCAATGACTCGTACATATTCACACGGTAGTCATTCTCGATTCTGTCCTTGAAGAGTTTGGCAGCCTTCTCCCCAAGCTTCTCCTTTCTGCAAACAATCTTACATTGCTTGTCCTCTTTCATTTTGAACTGCATTTGCGACAAAGAAACTTACATCATCAGTACACTGTAAAAATCGGTTCCCTATAGAAAAACCAGGACTAAATATACAAATGAAACATTGTGGATTAAGATACTCACAGTGTAGGGGGAATTCTCAATACGGTCGCCCCGAAGAACTTCACCCAAATTCTCGGCCACATTCTCAATCTTCTCCGGCTTGCAATAGTCAAGCGAGTAGTATTCATATGGAAGCTGTGTCCTGGTCGATGTGATTTTGTTCACCTTCACTTGAATTGGTGCACCCTATTTCAAGCGCATTCAAATCGATAAATTCTCCTTCAACAAACAAATACCATAACTACTGCCCTATAACCCTGAAAAACTGTTGACTGATTGCATGAACTGATCGCAAGCAAGCTGAACATCTGGGAGCCACAGCACATGTTCTACAGACTAAATGCACCAAAGGAGAATATTTCGCTTCTGATATTTTGCTACTGCTCAATAAACAATCAATGTATATTATATAAAGAGACTCAGCACTCTCGTTGCAGTAAACAAAATTTCGTACCCAGCACTCGTGTCCTCATTAAGAAACTATTGACTACACATTCCGCATTCTCGTTCTATTAAGTAAACTACGGATTTAAGTACGAGCACTTTCCAAAAAGCGGTTTTGTTTAACACTTACTGAGAATCCAACCAAGATCTACTAAAGTAGCTCATCTCCAAAAAGGAAACAGATCCAGAAAACAAAATAACACGACGATCTACGAACTCATCAGCCAAAAACCCAGTAACAGGGTTGCAACAACAAAAAAGATCCGCCAAAACTAAATCAGTTGCGGACCCGATCCCGTGACCATCAGCTCCAAATAACATCTTTCCCCTAAGCAAACAATCCTCCGTGGTACAGAAAGTAAGATCTCTGCAAAATACCTTCTAGGTCGACGAAAGAGCTGAACCCAAGAAAATGGCGGTGATGAAAACCTACTAAAAGGCGGGAAAAGTAATGTACCTGGGCAAGATCTAAGGGGGCGACGCCGGGGAGGTAAAACGCGGAAACGAGCGACGGCAGGAGGAGGCACAGCAGAAGGAGAGGCACAGCGCAGGGGCTTCTTCCGAAGGCGCCCGCCATGGCTGCAAAGGCTTTGTGAGTGGCGATCGATAAAGCTAAGCTTTGATCCAGCAGCAGCAGCGGAGCTCCGATCCCATCACCAACGCCCGCAAGGCACACACACACGGAAAGAGAAGAACAGCAAAGAGGCTTTTGCTGGAGTGCAAGCCCAGGGTTTGTTCAAGCCGCGAACTCCTCCACCACCACCACCATCGCCAGTCGAGGAAAGGTGGCTCGTTAAAAGCTGTGTTCACACCTACCCCCCACTTGGCTGGCTGCTTCCCTTTTGGCGTTTGGTAGTTTCTTCAGCTGCCATTTGTCTTTGCCTTTTCCGTATTACAATATGCGAATGGGCGCCTCCCTTTAGCAATATGAATGGAAGCCACCTCCTCCGTAATTTCCGACCTTGCTATTTCCTACTCCCTCCGTCCCATTCTTATTGTCGAGTAGATTCTCTCAAATCTACCTTTCAATGTAGATTTGAGAGAACTTACTGGACAATAAGAATGGGACAAAGGGAGTATATAATAAAGAATAAGAAACCAAGGTTGGTTGCAAGTTCACAGCCGGGTTGGTTGCAAGTTCACAACCAAGTGCACGTCTTCTATGTTGGTAGTGAGTGAATAGGCTCACGTATGTACAGATACAGTGGTACCTCAATAATATCAACCTCGTTAAGATCAACATTTAGTTAAGAACGTTGTCCATGTCCCTTTATTATGCAAAGAGGCATTGTTTCGTTATGGTCAACGCTTGAATAAGATCAACGTTTTTGTTTGTCCAAAAACGTTTATCTAATCCAAGCACCACTGTAAAAGAAATGAATACCATTTATCAAAAACGAGACTTTGACCAATCAAGGGCCTTGAAAGGTGAACAATCGCAACCCTTGAAAGGTTGACCAATTACAACCCTTCAAGGTTGACCAAACATAAGCCTTGAATGGTCAACGAAGATCATGATTGTAACAGTCTTTTGTTATGATAGCAAGGAAGACTAAAACACGAAAGGAACGATTCAAATGATAAGGAAGCGTCGCAACATGAGGGAAGTACTATAGGTTCTAATATGGAGGGGTATGTGTTGGTAAAAGGGGTGTAAAGGGATGCCACATCTAGTGAGTCTCAAGTGTTTCTATGGCGGGCGGCCAAAGATAGGAAGTTCTTTAGCTAGTTTGTTGCAAAATGAGAATGAAGTTTGTCTGGCTAAATGTAGCCAATCTTGTCACTTTAGCTTGTTGGATATACTCTTAGGTAGAAGTTTTACAGTGACCTTCCAGTTGACCGTATTTGAAATTTTTGAACAAAGTTTTTTTTAATTTGATTTTGGGAAATTCAAACTTAGAATATTGTCTATAACTATCTAATTAGTTTCTCCGCCAATTTTTTATCAAATTTTGCAGTAAGGATCTTGAGATATATTCGGTCAAATTTTCGGTTTTTGTAAAAACAATATATCTTGTTTTAGTGAATCGACCCAATTTGGGCTTTTCTCCTTTACGGGTTCAATAAGAAAACTCAACACTATCTTGTCCATATTTCAATTCACATGTTATATGAACACTAATTACTTGAGGTTATTTTACTTTTTGAGTAAATAAATAAATAAGAACACCAATCCTTTTTTTGAAATACTTCACGTCTTCACAAAAAGTATGCATTCATGTGTTTGATTTTCATTGGTTAATTGTTTATATATATATATATATATATATATATATATATATATATATATATATATATATATATATATATATATATATATATATATATATATATATATCCTTTCTTCCAAATAATCATGTGAGTTTTTAATGCATAATGAGGTTTAAAAACCTCCCACCGCACTTGAGTGTGTTTCATATTCTCTTATATTTGAGTATACTATAAGTAATCATAAGTTGTTATGAACCTACTGAGAAAAATAGGAGCAACCATAGGCAAAATTAATTGTTATTCTTCCTTATTAAAGAATAGGTTCTCTCTAAAGTGTTGTATAAGGGATCTCTTATAGTGTGGTCTTGAATTTGAGTAGGTGAGGTCGGTCGAGTGCATTTTATTGCATATATCATCAATTATCTATGATTATAGATAATTTGTTATATACATTAACTGCAAAAATGTAAAGGTTCAAAAGTAACATGGATTTTAAGGTATAACGGAATATACATCCTCATCATAGAATATAATCAAGTCAGAAACCTATCAACTTGATATAGTATTAAGATTGTTAAGTCATAGTAAAACAAGTTATTGAGTGGATAGTACATTTTTGCAAGATAAATGGTGACTGCCATGTTTGTCATAATATTGGCAAAGAAGCAACGTCAATACCAATATTGTACATGTCTTTGTGTAAGTTTTAGCGTGAATAAGTTATAAATCCATCTTATATAATAGTAGTAGAAATAACCCTTGATGCTTATCTAAGCATGTCTTTCGATCTTTGCCTTGAGAAATAGTAACAAATGGTTGTTCCTCCACCATTCTTTTCACAGATTGTTTAAGTCAAAGAGTTCAAGTTGCCTTGACAAAATGGTAGAAAGAAGTCTATACGATTGAGTTTCAAACAAAAGATTAGATCCCTTTTTGTCCTCTTGCCTGTAAGTGGATAATACTTCTTTTAGAAGTGTTTAAAAACTCCTCTCCATACCACTCCTTAAATTCAAATGGTCCAATCAAGTAATAAGCCCATGTTGTCAAAAAGGCACATAAGGCCTATAATAGGACTTGAAAAGCTCTTTTGTAACGTCAAATTAACCATTAAACGTCAAGCCCCTCTAAAAATACACTGAAAACCAAGCTCGAGGGGCATGCTTTGACGTTTGAGGGTTAAGTAAAACTAATCACGTTGTGGGAAAGCAACCTTTTCTATTTGATTTTCTCTATTGCAAGATAATTTTGAATCAGAGTTTACTCTTTCATGTACTATACTATATGATGAGATTGTGGTATAAAATTCAACAACTTCCTAGTAGGAAGTTTTGTGATAGGTGTTCATTAAACAAATTGGAAAATTTAATATCAAGACAAATTAAATAAATTAGGTGTTCATTACACAAACATCATGGTCTTTAGGAAGTTGTATTTCTTTCATCCACTTTCAAAATTTAACAAGATTTTGAGTTGAAATTGAATTCTTATTTAGTTCATATGGAAGAAAGTTCAGCTAAATCCAACATCATGAAGATATAACATGCAATTTAGTGCAAAAGGTTCATTTTGAAATTTTTTTGCTTTGCAAAATTTGCTCCATTTCTCACTTTCACAGGGCCATTATTTGAGTTAAAAAATAAATGAATTTTTTTTTGGCTTGAGGGCGTTTTTAATCTAGGTAAAAAACTTAGTTTCTAGTTAATGGGGCTAATTCATGACAAATTCTTCAATTGTGATTGGTCCGTTTCTTGAAATTCGTCCAAAGGGCTTTACATGGGGATTCAAGGCCAGTTTTTGAATTTATCTTATAATGGGTGGAGGACAAGTTATGACGTGGTTTGCGCTCCAAAAGTTGGGGGATACAAGAATGGAAGTCCAAATCATGGCTTAGAGACCGTTGTTTGACTTTGATACATAATCATTATTTCACTATAATATTCTAATGTCAAGAAATCAAAAGCATGAAATGTAGTTGTTAATACAAATTGGCCCCATGGCCTTGTTTTCTCTACTGTAAATCAGCCCCAAGGGCTTGAAGCATGGAGGAATTCGCCCTCACTTTATTAGTTGTTCAACCCCTAAATGCCAAAGGCATGTCTTATGTCTCAAAACTACAAAACCTCAAAAACATTACTACCTTCTCAATACTGAGATATGGTCAAATAGTTTACATATATTTTCTACTTTCAACGGTAAGGTCTTAAAACGCTAACTACAATGAGTACTACAAGCCAAAATTTCAACCGTTGGATCTTTACCATTCAGAAGATTACAACCGTCACAAATGATGCAATTTTTTTATTTTTATTTTTATTTTTTTTTATTTTTTGGAGAATTTGAAGTTTGATGTTGTAAAATTTTAAGGTTTCCCATATAAAATTGGTATAAGTTTCAAGTTGGAGTTTTTGAATAGTATTAGTATTATTATAGACATATTTCCAAAAGAAATTCAAAAAATCTAACACTTTTAGACTTTAAACCTAACATTTGTAGATTAAGTTCTAAAATTGAAATTGCAAATTTCATGACATACACTTTGTAATATAGGGAGCACCTCTTAAAGTCAAACATTGAATGTTTGAGATCTAAAACTCATTTCCAATCACATTAACCCTTAAACGTCTAAGGTGACCCAAGGGGTCCTTTTTCAACAGAATCTTCTCTGTAGCTCTCAATGTACTCAACTTTTCACTTATATTTTGATGTCAAACTGGTCACCTTCTTCTGATGCATTCAAAAAGTGAAATTCTACAATTCAAATCACAATTTGTATGAGTGATTTTGTGCTTTGAAAGAATTGCGGTAGGTAGGTTGGGGTTGTACAATACTTGTAGGAGGTTGCAAGCTCATCATTGATTGGATCATTCATGATGCCAAAATTCAAAAAGTGCACTATTCATGATGCCCAAGTCCAAAAGATGTTGTGATCCAATACTGGCTGCCCAAATCCGTATAGCCTGACGTTTAAGGGTTAACCCTTAAACGCCCAAGCAAGCCCGAGGGGCTTGATTCCAACAGAATCTTCCCTGTAGCTCTCACCGTACTCAACTTTTCACTTATATTTTGATGTCAAACTGGTCTGTCACCTTCGTCTGATGCATTGAAAAAGTGAGATTTGACAATTCAAATCACAATTTGTATGAGTGATTTTGTGGTTTGAAAGGATTATGGTAGGTAGGTTAGGGTGGTACATAACCTTGTAGGAGGTTGCAAGCTCATCATTGATTGGTTCATTCACAATGCCCAAGTTCAAAAAGTGCACTATTCATGATGCCCAAGTTCAAAAGATGGTGTGATCCAATTTTGGGCTGCCCATTTTAGACCCCATGGGCGTTTAAGGGTTAATGAAATGATAAAAAAAAAATTAGAAAATATTCATGCACCAACTTGACATTGTAAGCAATGGACTTCCAAAGGATGAATAGGGTTTGACCCAAAAAAGCAATTTCCAAACCATGTAGGCTTTACAAAATAAAATCATTCTTTAGGTCAAATAGTGTCATGGAACCTTTTGCACTTGTGAAGGGAATCTTCTTTTGTTTGTTTATTTGAGGGACTAATGATTGTTCATTATTTGAACTCCCTGCATGAGGTCAGCAATGATTCAGACATGTAGATCGGTCCACCATCATTTTTTTACCTTCCAACATGCAACTCAGTTTTACTTCTTTATTCATTTTTATTCAAAAAGTGTAAAGAACTTTACCTCCCCTTTGAAATCACCATGTGAAATTATATAATAATAGGTGGGGCACAAGTTATGTCACGGCATGCGCTCCAAAAGTTGGGAAATACAAGAATGGAAGGCCAATTCATCGCTTAACCCCTAAACGACCACGGCCACCGATTCGGCTTTTACCATCAAGGCCAAAAAAAAAATACAGTGAACTTCAAATGTTATGATCTAACATCTAATGATGATGCAACGGTTGAAAATGTTCAGACTACTATTTACGGTAGTCTACTTCAAGATCCTACAGTTGAAATTATCAAAAATTTCAAAAATTATTGGACGTACCCCCATTAGTACACAGTGGTCAATGTTGGGATTTCAAGCTCCCAAAACATCACGGATCTTTAGGGGTTAAAGGCCGTTTCAATACACAATTATTATTTCGCTAAAATATTTTATCCTAAAAAAATCAAAAGCATGGAATGTAGCTAATGATACGAATTGGCCCCATGAGCTTCTTTTTCCTTGCCTAAGTCAGCCCCATGGGGGAATTGGCTCTAACTTTATTAATTGTTTAACCCTTGAACGCCCATGGGGTGTGAAACGAGCAGCCCAAAATTGGATCACAATATCTTTTGGACTTGGGCATCATGAATAGTGCACTTTTTGAACAAGGGCATCATGAATGCACCAATCAATGATGAGCTTGCAACCTCCTATAAGGTTATGTACAACCCCAACCTACCTACCACAATCCTTTCAAAGCACAAAATCACTCATACAAATTGTGATTTGAATTGTAAAATTTCACTTTTTGAATGCATCACAAGAAGGTGACCAGTTTGACATCAAAATATAAGTGAAAAGTTGAGTACAGTGAGAGCTACAAAGAAGATTATGTTGGAAGGTAACCCCTCGGGTCACCTTGGGCGTTTAAGGGTTAATGTGTTTTCTAAGCAGTTCACTGAGCCAATCACGCTCCAAATGTAAGTGAATTCGCTAGGAGATTTGTTGACCTTGACTTCCCATGTAAAGCGTCCCTTATATTAGGCACCACAAGCCTTGGCTTGGTGGTTGGGGCTCATGGCTCCCAATGAGGAGGTCGTGGGTTCTACTCCCCATGCTGACGTGGTGCTCACCACTGTAGTCCACCCAACTAAGGTGTCGGGTTCTTGGACCTTGTTGTATAGGTACCTATACAAAGCCCTTTGGGGGGATACCATGTCAGGTATCTCTGAGGCACTAGTGGCTAGGTAGGAACTAGTATAGTGTTCACCTCGTGAGGGGTTAGTAGTCTCGCCTTTAGTGTGATGACCTCTAGGCATACATTCAAGGAGAGGTCAAACGAACACTCTATTCAAGGCGGCCTCTAAATAGGTTGGAGTTTCCCTTCTTCTTGGTCCCTTAGATTGTGTCAAATTAGAAATACTTACAAGTCCAACTTCACAAATTCATGAACGAGTTTGAATATGCTCCCCCAAAAGGGCCACCAAAGGTGCATTCTAAAGGAGGCAAAGATGAATACTGTATATGGGTGACATTCAAATTCAAAACTTAAGCCTAAAATTGGTAACCACCACCATAATTCCATGGTAATGTCTAAAGGTACGTTCCCACTTGGCCTTAGGGCCGCTTTACACGAGGGGCCAAGCCGTTGATGGGGCCAATGAACACCAAAATCCAGCAATATGATTGGTCGTTTTTTCGAAATTGGCCCGAGGGGCCTTACACGGGAGTCAAGGCCAAATTTTGAAACAATTTTTTAATGGTCGGGGACAAAATCGACACGGCCCCGCGCCAAAAATCGGGTGCTACAAGAATGGAAGGCCGTTTCTTGGCCTCGGGGCCGTTTCCACAAATCCTTATTTTTTAATTTTTTTTTAAAAACTATTTTTCAAACAAATCAAGACCATCAAATAGTGCCAAAATCGGGACGGTGGAAATTGCTCTCCTTTTCTTTCACCCTCTTCCTCTTCCACTTCTTCATTCTTTTTTCTCTTGCCTTGCTTGAGTGTTGTTTGTAATTGTCTTGTTTGTTGCTGAAATTTTTGAGATTTGATGGAGGGTTCATCTTCCCAAATCCCCGGATGGAGTAGTGAGGAGTATGATGCATCGCATAGGGCATATAGCTTGGGAGTCTCACGCATTTCAGCCCTTTAATGTCTTATCACAGCAAAACCCTAGAAATGTCGAAATTCCAGAGTTTTTTAGGAGGTCGATTGGTTCAATTACTCCTACTCCACCTCCACTAATTTCAGGGTTTATCACACCATCGAAGAGAAGCTTTGAGGAAATTGAAGAAGATGATGATGTGGAGATTATTGCACCAATTGCTCCCAAGACGAAGGTCGTTTCGAAAAGGGCAACATCTTCAAAAAAGGCTCCAAAGAAAACTGTGAAGAAGGAAGAGGAGGAGGAGGAGGAGGAGGATGACAAGAAGCATTGGAAGGACAATCACGTCCTTCAAATGATTGCATTGCGAGGGGAGATGGACCCGGAATTTGTCAAGAATGCCAAAAAACAAGGTAATTGCTCATACCTAAATTTTTTTGTCCATAAGTTTGCTTATGAAAAAAATTTAAAAAAAAATTCAGATTGGGCCTTTTAAAGGCCTTGGCCTTAGCCGCCTGCCCCCCTTTATCCCCCCATTGGGGACTTATGAGAAAGTTGAGGCCTTTGCCATGGAGGGAACTGGGTGAGTGCATTGGGACTTGAACCCTGGGTGAATGCCTTGCACATGCTTGCCAAGGTCTTCTTCTCCCCCTTGAGATGTCCTAATTTGTATTAGCCTTCTATTTGTACACTTTGCAAAGCTGTAATTTTTGGGAATTAGGATTTTGAGTCAAATGTGCTGATTTTTTTCACTAATTCGATGTTTTAGGTTCAATCACAATATGTAATTGCTTATGTGTTAATTTTTTCACTCCAATGTTTTAGGTGTTGATACATGGCTGAAGCTTCATACTCGGATGATTGCAGTGATTCCCGGATTAAATCGAACTTCCGAGGCATGCAAGAAGAAATTCAACATCTTGTTCAAGCAATACCGAATTGACAAGCTTGCAAATGGTGTCTCCGGATCGACCGTAAGGAGTGTAAGTTTTATGAAGCTTTTGATCAATGGTGGCACCAAACAGTACCATTTCCAAACATGTCACTTCAACGGCAAGTGACACCACACCGGTTCAAGCTAGTCAAGATAGTGATGAAGGTGGGAATAAAGAACAAAATTCAAAGAACTACTACAAGTTCTTCTCAAAAACAAGCCAAGAAGACTTTTCAAGATCAAACTCTAGGTATGTTCACTCAAATGGTAGAGAATAGTACCATCATGGTTAAAAACTTTGAGAAAACAAATGCTTTACTAGAGAAGGTAGAGCATCAAATGGACCGCCTCATAGATAAACTATAGATGCTACTTATGTTTCTACTCTTCATCACTTTCCATGCTAGAAAAGAGAATTTCGCCCTCTTTGAGCAAATGAGCTTCCCAAAATGAATTCGCCAAAGAATTCATGGGCTTGTGTAGCTTGAATCAATAAATTTTTCACCCTTGCTTCCCTTTCAAGCCTTGTTTCATGTGCCTCGGTATTTTCAACTTCTTCAAATCCGCCATTGCTGTCCTTGTATGTAGCATCTTCATTTTCTTCCATGGACACATCATTGTCATTTATACGGAGAAACCGACGCATCTCTCTTGCACCTTCAATCGCCGCATTGAAAATGTCCACATTTTGAATTGCCCTATCAACCGGGAACTCTCTCTCCTCATAATTTGCTCACTTTCTTTTGCCCACTCATTGTCAAACACGTCTTTGTGTATAATACACAAATTATGCAAACATATGCAAGCGGTAACTATAGACGGTATATGCCTTAAAGGCATGTCAATTCTTTTCAAAAGAATCCTCCAACGTCCCTTCAAAATACCAAAGGCTCTTTCAACGGCCATTCTAGTAGAGGATTGTATAAAGTTCCAATGAGCCTTAGCTCGTGGTAATCCCTCTTTTTCACCCTTAAACGGTGAATAAAACCACGGCCGCATTGGATAAGCGACATCACCTACAAGTTTATAGGGTGCTAATTTCCCACTCATTATTTTTTTTCCAATATGTGAATTTTGAAATAAAGTCCAATCATGACAACGGCCGGCCCAACCAAAATCATAATCCCAAAAACGACACCTACTATCTACCACACCTTGAGAAAATTTGAATAATACCCCTTTCTACAATAATAAGAAGTTGGGTCTAGAGGAGGGGCTATGATAGGAATATGGCTACCATCTACCGCCCCTATTACATAAGGAATGCCCCTTAAATCCTCAAACTCTGCAAAGCAATTCTCCTCAATGTACTTGCCGTTTGTTTCTCAATTACTAATGGCTTCAAATGTTTTTCAATTGCCATACAAAATTCTCTAACAATTATAGATCTTTGTACTTTCATGAACTCCATAAATTTCAAGACATCCCGCAAAGAATTCCCACTACAAAGCCTATTGAGAGCAAGAGCAACTCGGGCTTTAAGTGGAATGGCACATCTCATGTTTGTATCTACTCGGTACAATGAAGGAGCTAAAATACCACATAAATAATCAAAAGTCTCCGGGAGTAACCTTGTATGTTGCCGAAATAAATGTGTGGTATAGCTCCCAAACAATTGATTCTCCAAAAAAAAAAAGTTGTACGATCCCGCATCCAAATGCTCCGTGCTTCCCTTGAAAAGCCATCTCCCTCCACCATGATAGCATACATTATAGTCATGGCACTATAATGTTGAGCCAATGCCAATTGTTGCAAAATTGCAACAACGGAAAAAACATGCCTTATGGCCATAAAGAAAACAAGTGCAACTAACACCTTATGCCTCCTCTCATCCATCTTTATCAAATGATAAAGAAGAAAGATCAAGATGGGTTGAAATAGTCGAAAACTCCTCTTATGGCCTCTAGAAACGGCCCCAAGGGCTTTACACATGGGAGAATCGGCCCCCACTTTATTAATTTCTTAATGTGTTCACCAAGCGGCCCATTGAGCCATTTGGGCTCAAATTTTGAGTGAAACGGCTTGGAGATTTGTTGGCCTCGACTCCCCATGTAAAGCGTCCCTTAGAGGTGGTGTTAGAAGGTGGTCTTATCTCCTTAAAAGAGTGTGTGTCCACACCTACATTCTTTAGTAATTACCAATCCTACATGGATGCCCAAATGGCACACTCTAAAACTTGGAGGACAAAAAAATATTAGCTAGTATTTGGGAGGACAAAAGATAGTTGAGCATTAGTAGGCAAGTGTTAAGGAAGCACCACAATTAGAAATATTCTGAAGTTTTGAAGACTTAAGAGTGGTCTTAGTTAATGGGGCCTTTGAGGAGCCATTATGTAATTGAGGCTACTTTTCAAGACACTTTTCCAAGCCTCATTGATGAGGCCTTCCCTAAGAATAAGGAATTTCCCCAAAATTGTGGAGGTCTTAAGTTTTAATGCATGCTCTTATCAAAGGCCAGGTGGGAAGGGGCCTTAACTTAGTTTAGTTTAGAGTAAAAAAGGGAGGTGATTAAAAAGTGATGAATAGTGGGCATTGATTGAGCGAGTGGGCCATAGAAAACTACCGTAGGCCCCAAAAACTCATTGAATGGCAATGAAAGTTGTATTATTCAAGCGTGTTTTGCTATTATTATGACTTCATAGCCCACATAATTGCAATTGTTCCCGCTGGATATGTCAGTCCCTTCTTCAGGCCAGCTATCCTCCTTTGCTGCATCATGCCAATAGTTTAGGGTTTATATCATTGTGTAAATAATACGGTTGTAGTTTTTTTTTTTTTTTTTTTTTTTTTTTTTTTTTTTTTTTTTTTTTTTTTTTTTTAACATGAACCAATCTATGTATTTGAGAGAAAGACAATCATGAAGAAGAAGAGAAACTCCAACCTATTCAGAGGCTGGCGTGAAATAGAGTGTTCGTTCAACTTATCATTGGATGTATGCTCGGAGGTCATCATACCAATGACGGGACTACTAACCCATCTCTCGGGGTGAACATAATGCTAGTTCTTAGCTAGCCACTAGTGCCTTATAGATACCCGACATGGTATCCTCCCGAAGGGCTTTGAGGTACTCATACAACGAGGTTCAAGAACCCCCGACAGTAGTTGGGTGGACTATGGTGGTGAGCACCATGCTGTTATGGGGTATAGAGCCCACGACCTTCTCATTGGGGGCCTTGAGCCCTATTGTAATAATTACCAAGTCAAGTCTTGTGGTGCCTATACAATCATGAACCTAAGTGGCATGGCTCCTTGGTGGGGGAGTTTCTTGCATTTCTTTGCAATTTCACTGAATAATCCTCCTGCAAGTAAAGGCAAAGTGTCATCTCAACACCTCCTATAGTAGCAAACCCACTGCACTTTTGAGAGGAACAAGCAAAGTGTCAGCGCGTTGCAGCAATACGGCGAAGTTGGAGGCACCCAACCTCGCTGTAGCATTCTTGTGATGTTAGAAGCATTTCTACAAGCAACATTAAAAAAAGAAAAGAAAAGAAAAGAAAAGAAAGAAAGAAAAAGAGAGAAAGGCTACATGATATGTATTCTACTATTGGTACTGCTCTAATAATGTTGATTGATGCTGTGTTTTTTTAAAGGTTTAAAATCGATGTAAGTTTCTACACGTGACACAAATCTTTACCACGAGCATTGATGCCTATACTATTAGAAGATCTCCATCTTGAGCAATATAGAGGGTAAAAATATTGGTCAACAATTAAAATTTATAACATATTTATGTAAATTAGCGTACCTAACACTAATCAACATTATCAGTGTTATGTAGTGTGTTCAATGTCCTTGCACAACACACCTCTTAGGTAATTAAACTCGAGTGTATATTTCTTGTAATTTTCAAAAAAAATGTTGTAAACATTTATTCTATCAAACAAATGTTACATTTTTGTAACTAAGTTGGCAATCAATGATGGATAAGAACTATTGGTTGCTATCAAACTATAATTAGTAGTACAAGTGAGGCTACAAGTGAAAAAGCTCTTACAAATAGGCAAATCAAAATTCAACAAACACTCTGTAATAGCACCAATGAAGGACATATAAACATAGTTATGTTTTGTATGAAACTGACTATTAGAACCTAGTGGTAATTATCATTAGTAATCAACTATTCACAACCAATGAGATGTCCTCACATTAAAAAATGAGATAGAAGGTTATTGTGCACGTTATTGACACTAGGCTTACATCTTCAACTTATAACATGTCTAAAATATATATCATATAATTGTTAGAGTGGTTCACTAAAATAATGTACCACTTAAGCAAGCAATTTTGAAGAGTGAGCAATACATTTTACTAAAATTTGAAGTTCAAGTAAAGTAGACTTTTTGGGTGTGCAAAGATATTCTAGGGTTTGATTTTATAAAATTTCTGCAAAAAGTGGAGACATAGGGTATCATAGGAAGTTATAAGTTATATAAAATGTATATAAAATACGACTGCAAAAAAACTCCTAAACGTTCATAGATATAAAAGAAAATAATGAATTAACCCTTAAACGCCCAAGCAAGCCCGAGGGGCTTGATTCCAACAGAATCTTCCATGTAGCTCTCACTGTGCTCAACTTTTCACTTATATTTTGATGTCAAACTGGTCACCTCCTTATGATGCATTCAAAAAGAGAAATTTTACAATTCAAATCACAATTTGTATGAGTGATTTTGTGGTTTGAAAGGATTGTGGTAGGTAGGTCGGGGTGGTACATAACCTTGTAGGAGGTTGCAAGCTCATCATTGATTGGTCCATTCATGATGCCCAAGTTCAAAAAGTGCACTATTCATGATGCCCAAGTCCAAAAGATGCTGTGATCCAATTTTGGGGTGCCCGTTTTAGACCCCAAGGGCGTTTAAGGGTTGAAGACCAATTTTGAGACCAACGTGAATAGTGTTTATTGGACCTACCCTTGGGTATTTATGCTTGGTATCAATATCAATGGTGGGATTACCAATCCCACTCAGGGTGAACACTATGTTAGTTTCTACCAACCTTACAGATATACATACAATATTAATTTGTGCATTTAAGTGTGTCCTTTTTTTTCACCAAGAATTTAGTATTCTTGATAATTACTACAACACTAGTGTACAATACTACAACTCACCATTATAATTTTCCACTTAATCCATAAAAAACCTCAAATGCTTTATAAAAGATTAATGTGAATCACTACTCTACTACATAAATATACCACCATTGCTAATGATGTAGGTGATTAAAAATAAGCCTTTGTATCACACAAACTCTCAAGCCCCATAGATTACAAAATTGTCATTGAGGCAATTAAAACCTCAAAACCTAACTTTTCTACACTATTTTTTTGGAGTACGATGGTATCCATCTTTTTGAAAGGCTTCCAATTGATTTTCCAAGCCTTTGATTTTATTATAGAAAAATTGATTACATTCCTTTGTTTTTTGTAATTCACATTCCAAGGATGCTAAGGTATTACTATGCTCGGCAAGTTTGATATTCTTTTGTTCAAGATAATGAACTTTCGTATTTAGCTTACTAATTGGATTGCGTTTCATTTCAAGCAAGTTAACATAATCGGCGAGTCTTTTCTTTTCATTTTGTTCAGCTTTGAGTTGCAAAGATTGCTTTTGCAACTTCTTATAGTCTCCTAATTGATTTTCTAAGTGTTTGATTTTGATCTGAAAGCGATTGCAATCAACGCAATCACTTTCATGACTAGTCATGTGATCGCCACGACTTTTTGAACTTTGGGGTGTCGTACGCTCAAACATCAAACCTCTTATATTATACTTTGCAAGAGGATCATCTTCCATGAAATTATATACTAGTTGTTTTAACGGCATCTTCACTTTTGGGCGTGGTATGAAAACCGATGCATCTTTTTGACTATTATTATCAAACTTCATGTTTTTGGCTTGCTTGAGAAATTGTTCATGTTGTTTTTTATAGTATGTTTCTCGGTATAGTGACGTCATTTCTCCACCTTCATTTTTGTACCATTCACTTATTATTTCATTTGTGCTTTTGTGAAAAATTGGTCCAAGAAGGCTTCTTGATTTATGAATTATTTTTGCAGGATGGTCCTTATGGAAGCAAATGTGTTTTCTATTATCGGAATGTAAATGTAGATTTTGGTCAAAATTATCACTCTCGTCAAGGTTATCTTCACCATTGATTATAGGTGACTCGTTTTCATTTATCAAATTCTCAAGGTTGGATTCTTTTCTATTGTCTTTTTGTAAACTTTCCATTCTAATTTCTTCCAAATTCTTTCTTTGACCAAGTTTTAAAGCATAAGATTTTCTATTACTAACATCCGAATCGATTGAAAATCTATGACCTTCTCTTGTTGGTTGAGCCATTTTTTTATTACCCAATTTCTAAATAATTAAGATTGTGTAAGTGCTTTCTTTACATGACAAACTAAATCCATTGATATTGAGAAGGAAGCCTCCTAAACTAAGTCAATATTCCTATGATTTGTACACATGAATGTAATGGTGATTCAGAATTTTGTTTGATAGATTTGTATTATGTAAAAGAATGCTTCTTAGGTCAAACCTAAAATGTTGTATTCTATTAAGCTTTACCATTTGAAGTTAGATTGAAGAATGTGAACAAAAACATTTTGAAACATTGCATAATTTAATAGTATACTATGTTACACTTAAGAAGTTGCATAATTTGGTAGAATAAAAAAACATCAGAAACAGAAACCAAGTTATAGAATATTATTCCATTTGAAACTCAAAGAAATGCTATTCTTTGCAGAATAGATTGCAAAACTCTCTAAATGACTTTTAGAATTTCATATGATAGTATTGAAAAGTATGCAAACTAGTAAATCTTCAATAAATGAAGTAATATGGAACTCATGGGGACAATCTTTATAGAATAGAGAAAGAAGAGAGGTGATAACAAGAAGGTGCATGAGGGCTCCGACAAAGTTCCTAGAATTGAGGTGCAAGAAGGTGGAGTAGTTTCAGTATTCCAAGTTTAGGCAACCACCGCACTAGAAGATTGTTTACATTGAGAATATTTTCTCCATCTCCTTTTGCATTCCCAATGGCTTGGCTAGGGCTAAAGATACTATATTCCTTTTTTCATATACAATGATAAATATCCAACTTATACAAACTAATGAGGTAATGAGGTTAAGGTGCTTCAATTTTCAATAGATCCATTTGGAACTAGGCTTTGAGGCACCAAGTTTGACTAAGTACAATCCTTACATTAGCACTCTCAATAAATTGAATGGGTAATTACATGAATATTTTTAACAATAATAAAGCCCTAAGAAAAACTAAGATTACGACAAAAAAATATATTAAATACACAATAATACGGTAAAAACAATAACTACCATATAACAAACAAAATTTCCACTCACACTCATGTACATTAGCTTTTGTTTAAAATTCTGATTAGAATTTTTGTTTACTACAATTTTTATTATTTTGTGATTCTTGATCTTCCTCCACACATTCAAAACATCCAATTTGATCTTCATAAGTATCGGGAACATTTGTACACATTCAAGTAAACTAATGCAAAGAAGTTAGCATTGATTATGTGTGAAGCTTCTCATTACATAAGATATGTCAATGCAAAACATTTTACAAAAGGCACATGTTAATGAAATTTATCTCAACCTAAATAATTCTTGGAAAAAATCTACTCATGATCAAAGAAGTACACCCTCGAAGATACACAATCTTCACTACTACTGTACTATACGTAATTGTTTCTTTGAATAATTCTGCAACAAGGCAAAAAGTGTCATTTTTGGCTCCCTTTCTACCTTGGGCTAAAATCTGCTCGTGCAAAGCCTCTCTTCATTAGCTTCTCAATTCCTAACTAAATATGGACAATCCACGGTCTACAATTAAGAACAATAGTTGCAAAATGATTTCTAGAATTTAGGTTCTATGAAGATACTCTTCAAATATGTAGATTTTAAGGTCATGGATGGAGGGATCACCCCATGTTTTAACCCTTATACGCCCAAGCAAGCCCGAGGGGCTTGATTCCAACAAAATCTTCCCTGTAGCTCTCACTGTGCTCAACTTTTCACTTATATTTTGATGTCAAACTGGTCACCTCCTTATGATGCATTCAAAAAGTGAAATTTTACAATTCAAATCACAATTTGTATAAGTGATTTTGTGCTTTGAAAGGATTGTGGTAGGTAGGTCGGGGTGGTACATAACCTTGTAGGAGGTTGCAAGCTCATCATTGATTGGTCCATTCATGATGCCCAAGTTCAAAAAGTGCACTATTCATGGTGCCCAAGTCCAAAAGATGCTGTGATCCAATTTTGGGGTGCCCGTTTTAGACCCCAAGGGCGTTTAAGGGTTAAAGTCCATAAATAAGCCCAAAGTCCATAAATAAGCCCAAAGTCCATAAATAAGCCCAAAGTCCATAATTAGTTAAATGATGCATTAAGCATTTCGTTGGCTGAAATCCTTTCTCCTCTTAGCTTCTCAACTCTAGTGTAAAGAGGGCCTTGGACATCCTAACAGAACACCATATCAGAGCATCCCATGTACCGCCACTTAGTGCCCAAATACTAAAACCAAAACCAAGAGCTTTGAAATACTCTTCACGTTTTAAAATGAAACACATTTTGTACAGTTTCTGAACTCAGCGAGGAAGAGAGATATAATACAATCATAATGTCACAATATCACCAGAACGTAAATTATCCATGAATGGAAAAAGCATCGAAATGGGGTTTAGAAAGAGAAAATCTAATGGAAAGTGGTGTAAAAGTCACAATTTTACCTACCTACCTACCTAACCTACCTAACACGGGAGGGAGTTGTAATATAACGACCCTTCTCTAAGTCATAAATGGTTGTGACTTTGGACCTTCGCCACCTTGCGACAGCCCAGATTGCCACTACTCCTACACTGAACACTAGCAAAAGAAACAAAACCTTAATGTAGCCCGCACTGAACAACCCCACATGCGGTGCCTGCTCCTCCCCTCCTTCCTCCTCACTATCACTTAGCTTCACTATCAGTGCTCCCAGTGCCCAGTCCAGTGGCACGTCGTTCACCTTGTTCGTGAACCTTATCCTGCACACCACAGCACAAACACAAGCTCTGAATCTACACTGCGAACATGCGAGCTCTAGATCCAAACAGTAAATCAGCTTACCAATCCATGCAAGCTATATGTAGTATGATGCATATGTGATTTGTTACTGATTCGAATAAACAGGAATCTGAACCATAAATCATATGTTAATCTAAATATGTAGATTGAACTTAATCTAAACCTTACACTGCAGCACAGTGCACAAGAACAGATCCAAACAGTACATCAGCTTATCAATCCATGCATCAAGCTATGATGATGCATATGTCGATTGTTACTGATTTGAGTGAACAGGAATCTGAACCATGAATCATAATGCACTGTAAACTAATGACGTAAACGTGTATGGTTTGTGTGGAGCTTCGGTTCAAGCATTACTGAACAGAAAACTATGTGCTCTCGAAATTTCAAGCATCCTACGACGAACCTTTTTCCCCATAGCAACGTTAGTATATGGTTTATGCTACTAATTGCTGTTTGCAGCAGGTCCTCTATACTTACGAGTATGGATGTCTATGTTGCCAGTGACGATATTTACTATATGTAAGTAGTTATACCTCTCTTGATCAATGAGAGTGGTGACTTTATTACCATAGTTATTGTATTGTGTTGTGCTGATATGGTGGTATACGCAAACATTGTTATTGATAAGTCGAGAGGAACTAACAATGCTGGATCCACTTTAGTTACAAGTGTGAATGACTATGGTGTTCGAGATGATATTTACCTTATGTAAGAAGTTGAACTCGACCTAATCAGTTAGTACGATGACACTTGATATCATAATTGTGTGCTGTGTGAATGCTGTATCTGTCTTTGTTCTACGTTATGCACTAAAATGGTAGAGGAAGGAAGGTAATTCGACGTACCGATCATCACTCATTCCAATGCCGAGACTGTCGTGCATGAGTGCAACAATGTATGCGGTCGAGAAGCAGTATTTAAGAAGATCCTTCTCCCCTAGACCCTTGTGCTTCACCTGAAGCTCCGACCAATCCGATCCACAGTAGTGCTCACCAGCCGCGGAAAGATCAGCCAGCGTTGTTGAGGCTGGCAGCTTGAAAAACTGACAACAAGCGAAATCCAACATGATCTTAGCCTGAACTGATTATTAGATAGCATCGTCAATTGACGGAGAGTATATTGGAAGCTGAGTATATTCTATGATTTGGAACACTCCACAAACCTCAGAAGTGTAAAAGAAATTCTCCGTCGCAAAAAATCTCCCCTGCAGCTCCGGTATGTACGCATTTCCAATTGCGCATTTCGGGTACAAACACGCATCTGTAATCAACCTCCATGACATTAGAGTTAGTACAACCACTGGGTCTTTTCCATGAGTTGAAGGAAAGCATTGACGAAGAGGCTTCAATAGAAAGAAGAAATCGATCTCTAAGTGCAGAATAAGCAAATGCTTTACCGTGTCCATGCTGAAGTAGGGAGTAGGCAGCTTGCCGACATTCCGAAAAGTTCCCTCGGGAAATTATTTTAGAGACGGGTGAATGAGTTGCGGTTTGAACAATGGCAGAGTGGCGAGCATTTTCCTCCACACTTCTCTTATAGTTCCGTGGAGTGCAGGGATCTATCACGGATCCCTTTGCCAATCCTGGTCTAGGAGCTGCCACAAACAACGTTTTAGCAAAGAGTGGAAGCAGAAACAAGCTCAGATTCAGCGACCACTCTTGCATTTAGGTTCAAAACTTACTTGCGAGAGCACCTCCGGCTGTAATCAACTCTAGCAAGCTATCCCACGCTGCTTCCTGCACAATTCAAGCATCGTCCATATTCGTATCCCATTCAGCAAAAGCACAAAACAAAACAAAATACTTCCTTAAATATTAGGTGATGGAAATCCAAACCTGGCCAAAATTGAGGAAACTGTAAGTGTAGAGCATGTAAGATCTGCCTCCAAGCTCCAAGGTATGCCTGTAACTTGGCGGTGGGGGATCCTTCGGAACAAATGTCACCTGCACCATCCAAGCCAAAGAAGGTCCGCATCACCTACTGAACGAATGAAAATTTGGTGTATCATGTAGCAAGTAACACTGAACAAGTACTTGGCATAAGCAAGGTGGTCTAAAACGGAACTTGGTAAATTAACATTACACCTTAAAAGTGCTGAATCGTTTACTACATAGACTGGTTGGAACACAAGAAGTCATTGATAACTGAACCAGGCTTTGACACTTCGGACAGAATCCTCGTACCTGAGCAGATGCACCACCAAGCTCTACGATTCCGGTCGTTTGAAGCGGATCGCCCTGAAGAGAGCCGAGTGCGTAATTGGCCGAGACCCAGGCGTACACACCCTCCTCTAAACCTGCTCCCATTCACCACAAATCAATGAACCGACCCCAAGATATTCATAAAACTCTTAATAAAAATCCATCTTAGAAAACATACGAGCGCAAGATCGTGCACAGAAACAGTATAATCCTTCTCATGTTTCATTAATTTCCAGGATGTGAAAGATTGTTAGAATTGGAGCATATCAGTGGCTTGTAGTATATTGAATGCTTCGGAGCTTACCAGTGATTACCGATGCCCAGGAATCGTGGAACATAAAACCCGAAGCACGCAACGTTATTCTGCAAGACTCGAGAACCGCTTCTTGTATCTTTTTGTCCAGCCTCCTCAGGCCCGCCGTGGCCATGAGATACACTCGAGTCCGAGCCCTCTCCTTCTCGGGCACCTTCGTCTTCGCAAATTCAATCTGATCTTTCAATGAATCCCCCGCTAAACTTGGGTTCTCTGCTCAAATCACAACTGACCCTTGTTACCATCTGCTCGCTTCTGATCTCCACTAGAATCATCCTTTGAAAGTGAAACTCTTTACTGCGTATGATGACATAAGCGAGTGATTGCCTCTTGCACTATTAGGTTGAATAAGGACGGATCCTCGTTAACATCTCTTAAAGAACACTGAGTTGGCCTTCAAGGAACACTTCCTTCTAATCTTCACTGAAATTTTCATTTCAAGAGTAGCCTCTACTAATCGTTGTAGCTTAAAAGCGTGCGATAAGCGTCATTGACAGATCTCCACATTACAATGCACAAAGTCAAAATGGATTTATCCTTTGAACCCCATATTTTCTTCGCAAATCAGGACTGGAAACTTAATAACATACGCTATCTATATATGAAGTGAAATTCTCTACTTTTCTTTCAACCCAAATGGCATGAAAGAGTACTTGACTCTTGCAAGTAAGCTTCTTACATTGAACTACCCGAAGCACAATCCTACATATTAGTTACATAGCTCAAATCAGGACTAACGCCTGTTGTATTCTCTTCATAAACACTCAGTTGGCCTTCAAAAAGCACCTCCTTCAAGACTCCAATAGAATCTTCATGTGATTGTTAAATTCTCTACTATTCCTTCAACCTATGATGGCTTGAAAAAGTGCTTGGCTCTTGGGCTGACCTCTTGATTAAAACGCACCGGCTACAACGCTCAAAAGCCACAATGAAGATATTGCACTTTCTACACTAAGACCTAGAATCATACTATCGATGCAACCGAAGAGAGTAGAGATTAGTGACGACCAACCTGCGAATGATGATAACCCCGGTGTTCGTTTAAGCGACAATGTATCCAATCCAACGAGATCCACAACAGGGATCAAGCCATTCTTATACTGAAAGATGTGAATTCGGGATCCAGAGCTGCCAGCATCGATGACGACGCCATAGTTCGGTTTCTTACTGGAGCTCGAGACTTGAGATGAAAATTGAACGCCACGCGCAAGAGAGATGAGGTAAAGAGAGACGAAGAGGAACGAAAGGAGAAGCATGACGATGACCCAGAGACTCCGCCTGCAAATTAGGTTGGAGGAAGACGACGATGATCTGCTGTAGGCATTCTGGTACTGCTGCGTCTGGTAGCGCATGGGCAGCTGCGTCTTGTGCGGAGGAGGAAACGTGGAGCCTGTCGTCGACCTTGTTTGCAGCTTCGGCATATCCATATTGCTCGTTGGACCCCCTGCAGTGTTGTTCCTTCGCATGAATCCCCCTATTCCCCCTCCTGTCCCGACCATTCTCTCACATTCTGATACCAAACCCCCTCCAAACCCTAAACCCCCGCACTTGCCAGATCCGGCCTCAAATTTGAAAACCCACAACGCCTGTCCTCGGTCGGGCCACTACATTGAAACCCCAGCCGAGGTTCGTTCGGTTCGAGCCACGTATGAGCTGCTGCTGCTGCTACATTATTGTGGCCAGTGGAGGGTGTCGGAGAAAGCCAGAGCGACGGGACCCCACACGCAATAAGATTTCCGGGGTCTAGGGAAGAGGGTGACAAGAAGAAGCGAGACGAGAGAGGAAGAAGACGAAGAAGAAGAGAGGTGGTGGAAGTGGTCAATGTTGTTGGATTTGAAAATGCTATCTACTGCATGTCATGTCAGGTTTCGGAGAATCTATCTGAGCAGTGCGATGCGATGAACGACCTCCAATTTCTCAACACCCGCGATCGGGCATCGCAAGCTGCGATGCGAATGAGGAAGTAGCGTTCGTCGCTGGGGCTTGTTTGTGTCAGATGCATCATGGAGGAGATCGCGGTCCCACATCACGTGCCTATGACCGTGGTTTTTCTACTTTTGACCGTAGCTTCACTTTTCAGTTTAGAAGAAGAACACCATACCCCTATTCTGGCTAGAGAGTGTCTCTTTTACCTAGTGATGAAATGTCCACAAGGGAGAAGAGAACTTTTCAGTTCAATGTGCAAGATAGGTTGAGGCTTGCGCTCAAAAGTTCTTTCCGAGTCACTCAAAAGTATTCAAAACCCCGCTGTACGTAACTGAACATTTATATTATTATTTAAAAACTTCTAATTGGAGAATCTTGAAGTTCATTCACGTTTTCATATAGTTTCACATGTTTGATTTGAAAACATGAATGTAATCAATATGATCACAAGCTTTGATCATCAAGGTTTGGACATTGATCACAAATGGCAAGGACAAGTTTCAAACTTTAAAGCCTAGAATTAGTGCCTTGAGGAGGTTGTCAAAGATTTTGAGCTTAATTAATGAATGTGATAAGGCTTTAAGGTAGACATTGATTGTCATTTTCACACCTTATATATCACTAATCAATTGCTCATTAGTTTGAAAACCATAAGTGTTTTAAACTACAATGGTTGATGATTGGTCACACAACCAAAACCAAACGTGTAAAGCTCAATGCACAAGGAAAAATAATGAAAGCTTGGCCTAGCAAGGGTAGCGTTGATGTTATAGGACGTTTGAGTAAGTGATTAAATGTGCCTACCCTTTCAAAAAAGATGCATCTTTTTTAATTGTAATAAGCCCACTTGCAAGAGCTATTTTTCATTTGCGTCATGCATTTGGCATTCAAATTGTGACGACTACATACAATGATACACTTGGTGAGTCATAACCGTCGGTACATTTATTTTACCTTCTTTCTTTCTTTTTCTTCTTTTTTTATTTTATTTTATTTTATTTTTTATTTTATTTATTATTTTTTTTTTTTTTTTTTTTATCTACTTGCAAAGGCACAAAGTGCACAAAGTGACATTGTTTCAAAAACAACTTACAAAGTTTAAGAGACTTCAAAGAACTTGAGCATTTTAGGGTCACTTATAGTAAACATAAGATTGGTATTAGTATACTAAAAATTGAATTTGTTAAATCACTTGATTTAATACGATAACGATCTAATACAGTAGATCGTTATCAAATATTCAAATTTGTCAAATATTCAAATTTTAAGAAAAGGATAATTCAATATTACAACATCTATGTCAATTCCAAAATTTTTGAGCACTAATATAATTTTTGTAAAAATAGAAAGTTCAAAAATCAAATAAGTTGTCATTGTATTGCCATTGCGGTGAAATTCCCCCACTACAATGTAACCATAGTTTCTCCGTAAGTTCTTTGCTTGAAGGGAACTTTCAATGTTCCATGTCACTCAAAACCGCTTTCACACATCGCCAAATGTCGACGTGCGGTCCGACGGCGACGCCCTACGACCAAGAAGAAGACAAATATCTATAACCGTGGAAGAAGAAAAGTTCATGGGGCCCAGTCCTAAGAGCGTGTGGAAGGCACAGTTCCATCGAGCGAGCTCTCCACCGCAATCACCTCTCTTCTTCAATACTCCTCTGCATCGTAGGTTTTCAGGCATTTCGACGATCTCGGCAGAAGCGATGGCGATGAGCGCACGTCTGGCCGGGCGCCTCCTGCGCCGCTCCTCAACAACTGCGCAACCATGGAGAACCTTCTCTGCCGCTGCCCCCCCTCCACCGCAAGAACCCCAGCAATCCGCTCCTCACCCCTTCATCCGTAATCTTCGCAAAACCCACGCCCGGATTTTCTTCGAATTGATTGTAGGTTTCTGAATTTCTGGATCCGCGTTAGGGTTCTGATTTTTATGGTTTGTGAATTTGTGTAGCTGTTGGCGCTACTCCGGAAGAGGTCGCGGAGAGCAAGGACTCCAAAGACTGGGGTTCAGGTACGAGTCAAATTCAGGATTCATTTTCTCGATTCTTTTTGATATCTAGGGTTTTTGATTGCTGATCGAATGTCCTCTTTTGCAGTGCTTGATCATACCGTGAATACGCTATTTTTGTCGGAGATGGCTCGAGGCATGGGAATGGCTCTCAAGTACTTCTTCGAGAAGAAAGTGACAGTATGTCCATTCTACCCCCTGTAATCAAAATTTTCAAAGCGAAATGACGATTTTGTCGTAACATCACGAGGCTCTGCATTTAATATCAATCAAAATTCCAGAAGTTTAATTCACAGAGCGTTGATATCTGTCAAAAGTGTAGTGTCTGATATCTTAATCTCACTTTGAAATTGTTTCATGGTTTTTAGGGTTAGCACATCTGATGGTATGCTATTGATGTCGTGGTGTAGATCAATTATCCCTTCGAGAAAGGTCCATTGAGTCCTCGGTTTCGAGGAGAGCATGCCCTCCGGCGGTACCCTACTGGTGAAGAGCGGTGCATCGCTTGCAAGCTTTGTGAGGCGGTTAGTCATCTTCTCCCTTCAAAAACTCCGCAAGTATTATGTTACTGCTTCCAGTCATTCGAACCCCTCAATGACACTTTAGTGAGAAATACCGATGCAGTGTAGTAACAGCTTAATGCAGCCCTAATTGTTACTTCTTTTTTCTGCCATAGGTCTGTCCCGCTCAGGCCATCACCATTGAGGCAGAAGCACGTGAAGATGGCAGTCGTCGTACTACCAGGTCAGTAATACCCCTGGCATCTTTTTAAGTTTAGGATCTTATCTTTTGATTCTGGCTCGAAATGTAGAAATTTCTGTTGATGGTAGTGGAAGCAATTTAGGGTTCAAGTACAAACGTATGAATGTTGAGTTGCTAATTGTGATACTCGATACATTACTGCAACTTTTGAGACACTTTTTTCAGTTTTGGTCCTCGTATACTTAGACTCTCTTAGCCTCTTATTACACTCCCTTCATTGCAGAGAGCTCTTTTAACGCAATTTTTTTTGCAGATATGATATTGATATGACAAAATGTATCTACTGTGGCTTTTGCCAAGAAGCATGCCCAGTGGACGCTATTGTTGAAGGGCCCAACTTCGAGTTCACCACTGAGACTCATGAGGTGAGAATCTCTTCGACTGCATGCTCTTCCATATTCCAGTTTGAGTTTTAAGGATTTTAATTCTGTGGACAGGAATTTGAATGTGTGGTTCTTTTTGGATGTGACCAGGAATTGCTATATGACAAGGAGAAGCTTCTCGAGAATGGTGATCGGTGGGAAACGGAAATAGCTGAGAACCTTCGTTCTGAGAGTTTATACCGCTGATTCATTTTTAATTCGCTTGTTACGTCGTGAATAAAGAAAATTACATGACCGTCTTTTCATCAAAAGATATTGTAAATCATTGGTGCTGCTCCATATCTTTCCGGTGGAAGTAGAGAGCTTTGAGTACCTGCCCTATAGGTGGATTATCAATGAAATAGTTGCACTTGTTCATTCTTTTGACTTTCTGTATCATCCCGTGATAGTTGCCTTCATTTTTGGAATTTAGAATGTGATTGTCGATAGAGTGACCATTTGACGGTCATTGAGTGCTTTGAATGTAAATTAAAATGAAGACTCTCGAATGATCGTTGCAGAACAATGTAGGTTTTTTGATACTATCCTGTCGATTCTTTAATTTTCTGATGTGGTTACCTGGAATAGACACAGGCCCTGTCCGCCTACATGCATGATTTTTCAAGGTTTACTGCTTTATTGTAACGATAGTTCTAGAATGAGTTCTGCAATAAGAGGTAGTATGCGTTCTTTGAAGCACAATGGTCTGTCAACTTAAACTTAACTGGCTTAATATTAACATGTGTACTCATTCGTATTGAATCAACTCATCTTGTACCAGCCGTAAACTAACTTCACATGCTTCATAGAGTATGAATAACATCTGAATATCACCGCTGTTTAGTACCGGCCTTCTATTGTGACGGCGTGGTATACAATGAATATGATGAATTTGAAACATTGTTGAGATACATTCCCTACGTGTAGATAATACACCATACACATGCTCGATGGCACAGTACACTATTCAATTTTAGAAGAGAAAGGTAATGCAAAATTTACATGAGTCAAGAGAAACACATATCATAGTAGAAATTTCCGAAAATCTGGTGCTAAATTGAGCAAATTGTACCAAGACAATCCGGGCCGCTTAATCGAGCAGCAAAAAAAATATTCTGATACGCTATAAGTATCACGTCGTTCCTCCTGCAAGCTCCCTCGCCATCATTACTTGCAAAGGAGCTGCACACATACAAATACTCGAAATATCAATCCTGAGCTGTAGATGTTGAGATGTTTTCATCCATATCGAAGAATAGCTGCGTTACAATTACTGGAAAGCTGGTAATAGAGAAGTCCACAATACCTTGGAAGGAAGAAATTTTCTCCCATGGCTACAAAAGTACAATGGTCACTTCCAGATGCCTGAAAGTTCTACAATTCAAAATGAAAGCCCTCTTCGTCCGTGTTATGCTTGAAGCGAATAACATGGTGCTTCCATGACGGTGGATCTTCAAAATCATAAACGGGTGCATTATCACGGCATAGACCAACCACCCGAAAGAAATGTCTTATGAAAACTTGTTCCAGTTGCAATAACAAAAAATACTGCAAAACATAACAATTGTATTATGTCAATGATCAAACTTCAGAAAGCAATTCAATTGCAAGTATCGCTTATTAGAAAGAAGGTGAAAGCCACACCTGGAATTCCAGAAACAATATGGTCAGGACGGGATATGACGGAATATAAAGTTGCTCGTTCATCCACCTTCACCCACACCTGCTTCTTGTAATCTGCAAACAGAAGTTGATGAGAAGCAATTCACCGTGAAGGGTGAAAACAATCTATAAAGGGAGTGAAGATGAAGTCTTACCATTATCGTCATCATCGTAATCTGCTCCCTGGAAGTGCCGCCCGACATCATTCTCCGACAGCCATTGCACTACTTGTTTCTTCGAGAGACTTTTCGCAGCATTCGACTACAGAAGACAAATCACCAACTGTTAAAAAGAAGGTAAAACGTAAAGAATCCCACAATCCGTGCAAAGAGGATAAACATAAGGCTAACACTGTTGACAAGCTACTACCCACAAAGCTGCAGTTGACATAGTTCACTAATTGCAGATACGCAAAATCACTATATTGCGGCACAGAGAGTGAACATACTAGATAATAAAGCTCCACCCTTTTGCGCGTGTATTCATGCCTTGTATCCCAAAGTAGGCTGGGAGCATCTTTACCATAGGCGTTTCCTTTCATTAAGGACAACATGCTATTGAAGATCTTAGAAAACGAAAGCTGCGAGTTCTGGAACCTAAACCTTCAAACTGTGCTCAATCAAGAGAGGCTTATAGCAAAGATAGCTAAACAACAGTCTCTGTTGAAAGTACATAGCATACGAGGCAGTATGATTGTGAAGGATATGATATCGAGGTGACCGCCGAATGTGTCCATTTCAAAAAAGTCTTCGATGAAATCAGAAACCATGACCTGGGGGTGAAGGAAGAGAACTGGCCAGTGCATCATGCCGCTCTTGTCTACCGACGGCTTACGACCTTCGGTCAACTGGTTGTACATTGCCCGGCCTACTTTAATATTTCTTCCCTCCAACAATGTGGCCAGTTTCTGCACACATCGGAATCAGACTCAAAAAATGCATTCGAACATGAAATATGTATTAGAAAAAAATTGCGAATCGGAAATGACCTCTGATCTTTCCAGAGCTTCCTGGTCACGTTTCTTCTTCGCATCTTCTTCATCCTGGATTGCTTTTGCTTTGTCTCCAATTTTTTTAAGCTCAGTGTTCGAAGGGTCAAGTTCTAAACCCTTCTCGGCCATACTTAGGGCTTCTGGAATCAACTTCAGAGCCAACGCAGCTTTAGCGCCACGAAAGTAAGCCTGTCAAGAAAGATCCATTATTCAATGATTGATGGCCGGAAAGATAGTCAATCATATTACGATTTGAATACAGCTTGAGACAAAAGTTCATAGACGGGGAATTTCGCAACATGCCTTGACATTGCCTTGGTTGAGTTTGATTGCCTCGGTAGCATCGTCATATGCATACCGGTTGTTTCCTAACAGAAGATTGACATGAGCACGATTGGCGTAACAAACAGAGTTGTGCAGTGCGTCCGGAATGTTCTGACCGATGGCCTTGGTGTAGCACTCTATAGCTTCTGTGTAGTGCTTCTTTCCCATTTTGACGAACTTATTACCATCTTCCTGCAACACAGAATTCACATTGAATCTAAGTACAAACAGAGCTGAATGATGCAAAAGTAGAACGAGTAAGATCCTCCCCTACTTCTCAAAAGGCAACATTCGATTCGATGCAAAAACTTCACACAAATCACCCACTTAACACAACTCAAAATCACATTCTTGAGTTCATATTATCCAGGGGTAATATGTAAGGGTGACTATAAGCTAAGAGGAAGTACAGAATAAAAGTTTCGTCAAGCATGAAACTAACGAAGAGGCTGATACCTTGAATTCAATAGCAGCGCTCTCTTTAATAGCGTTTATGGCATCCAAATCGGCTTTCTCAGCATCTGTCTCCGCAATCGTTCCCGGTGGCATAAAGAGAGCCATATCAACTCAATTTCTCTGCTCCAGAATGCCCTGATTTTCAGAACCCAGTACGAGGACCAGCCCGGCTGTCCCGACACTCGCCAAGTACTTTTTCAAAGCTGCGACACACCCATAAACCCTGAAATCCTCAAAAACCCTAAATTTGCACAACCATGACTAAATTTGCACAACCATGACAGTAGACTGTACTAATCGCCACACATTCCTCATTGAACCCTAGAAAGCATAAAACCCAAAACCTCCAGTTGCAGACGAAAAATTCTCACATCAATGAAAAGTGGAACGAGAGGCGATGATGGCCTGGAATGCGAAGTCAATTACTCTTGGGCGAATTGGGCAGCAAGGGCAAGAGGGGAGCAATCACTTGGATCGGAAAGATTTCTGGAAGCACGATCGCCCACTGCGCTAAAACCCTAAACCCTAATTCTAGGACCCAGAAACTGGTCAATCTGCTGATTCTGCTCTGCTTACTATATGCACTACATTGCTGGTAAGTGCGGTTAAAGGCCCCTTCCCACCTGGCCTTTGATAAGAGCATACATTAAAACTTAAGACCTCCACAATTTTGGGGAAATTCCTTATTCTTAGGGAAGGCCTCATCAATGAGGCTTGGAAAAGTGTCTTGAAAAGTAGCCTCAATTACATAATGGCTCCTCAAAGGCCCCATTAACTAAGACCACTCTTAAGTCTTCAAAACTTGAGAATATTTCTAATTGTGGTGCTTCCTTAACACTTGCCTACTAATGCTCAACTATGTTTTGTCCTCCCAAATACTAGCTAATATTTTTTTGTCCTCCAAGTTTTAGAGTGTGCCATGTGGGCATCCATGTAGGATTGGTAATTACTAAAGAATGTAGGTGTGGACACACACTCTTTTAAGAAGATAAGACCACCTTCTAACACCACCTCTAAGGCCAAGTGGGAACGTACCTTAAGAGTGTAAGCAATTTTTGTGCATGGGCAAAGTATGGTAAGTGGTTAAGAAATCTTTCAAATTTACATTATTGGGGAGTTTCCAAGGAAATCAATTTTGGAAGATGTGCAAAGTATCAAGCGGATTGAATGAATCCGGGAAGATAATTTTGAATAAATACTGAATTGGTTATGAATCTTGAAAGGAAAACCCATAGGTAAACCCAAAACCACTCAGCATAAATTGTACACCATGATTACATTAAAAATTTGAAAATGCAAGCTATAATGTATCTCTTGCTTGGACAGGTCTAATGCGCGGTTTGTGATGTTGTGTGGGTTTTGAGCCACCTACTACAAGTGGAAGGATAATTCAAGTGAAACTATTATTTCTTGACTCTTCTATGATATGTTGTGAATCTTTGAAGTTGAAATTATAGGTATTTCTATAACGGTGTCCCAAAATTCTATGATGTTCAATGTGACTTCATGAAAAATTATGCAAAACTATTAAATAAAGGTATTGCTCCATGTTTAACCCTTAAACGCCCACGATGTCGAAAAACGACATTTTGGATGTACATCCAGAAACTTTGAAGAGCCATATCTTCTTCATCCGAGGTCCGTTTTGGATGAAATCACTTGGGTTAGGTTCCAAATCAAGTCTAGTTTGTGTTGTAAAATTTGCAAGCCCATACAATAAATTATGAATTAATGGAATGCACTTTAGTGAAGACAGCTCTTGTTTTTGGGTTTCCAAGCATGGGCCATGTATTACCATTGCAAGCCAATTATGTGAAATTAAAAATAGTTTTTCATAATTTTTTTTTCATGGTCATGATCTTAAGGTGATTCTTAACAACTTTGTAGTGAGAAGTTTTTTGCTCCAAATGATTTTGCTATTGGATTTGCAATGATGTTTTGTCAACAGAAAAAGTGAGAAAATGGATGATATTTGAGGAGCTATATCTCCCCCATCCACCGTTGGATTTCAACTTAATTTTTTGGGATGGCCTCCAATTAGAGTCTAGTCTAAGTGGTAGAAACCTTAACAAGATCGAAGATGTTTTGGAGATAAGGCATGAAATTGAATGCAAAGGGTCTAGTTTTGGACTATTTTTCCTTTGTAAAATGTTTGGTAGTTTTTACCATTGCATGGCTTTTATTTTAGCCAAGAAATTTTTTTGATGAATTTTTGTTGGGTAAAGGACTTATTAAGATGAAGGTGAACATCTTTCTAGTTGGTGATTTTTTCATTGCAATAGGTATATTGGTAGCATTTCCACCTCAAAGTGAAAATGATGAAATTTTGCAGTTTGTTTTTGATATTAATATGTTATGATCTCCCGATCTATAAGGCCTCATGACTCAAATTTTGGTCCACATGATCTTGGATAAGTATATTACAAGTTTGTACGGTTGAGATCTTAATAGCTTCTCTTGATTTTCATCTATGACAATTTCTATGAAAATGTGCTTTTCTGCTAAAAATAGGCTCGGGCGTTTAGGGGTTAAGGACCGAGGGCTTTGCAAATGGATATATTAAGCATTCCAAAAAGAAGAGATATGTTTCCTCACAATCAGATTCAGTCTGTCTTGAAACACTAATAATCAAGGAATATTTTTTCTCTTAGTGTGAAAAGTGACCCACTCCATTAAAAAACATAGTGACTCCGTATCGGTTACAACAATCGATAGCATCTTGGTCACGTCTACTACCACCTGGTTGAATAATGGTTCTTACTCCAGCTTTACAAGCATCTTCTACAATAAAAGCAAATGAAAAGGATGCGTCACTTGCTAAAGCCGCTCCTTTACTTTTATCTCCAGATTTTTCAAGTGCGATTTGCATGCTCTTCACTCGAGTTGGTTGGCCACTTCCCACCCCTAACATTTGATTATTCTTTGCCAAAACAATAGCATTGCTTTTAACATGCTTGCAACATTTCCAAGCATATAGTGCATCTTGCAATTGCTCGAAAGTGCAATCGTTGTTTGTCACTAGTTCAAGATCTTCGGGTCCAAGTACTTTGTCATCAATTTCTTGGACCAACCAACCCGCACTTCCAATTTGTCGAAATGATAGATGATCTTTCCGAGTATACTTTGTCGCTTTAAAAATACGCAAGGTTTCTGATTTTTCTTCCAAAATCTCCAGACCCTTTGAAGTGTAACCAAGAGCCACAACATTTTCATAAAACATTTGTTTTGCACCATCCATAGGACTGCGAAATTCTTGAATTTCATGTGCGAGGTTTTCATCTACTATTGTATTGAAAGCAACAGTACCTCCATATGCACTACGAGGATCACCCTTCACTGCTCCGTGATATGCTTCCACAATGCGTTCATTTGAATCAACTGACGCAATTCCACATGGATTTGTGGAATTTACTATCACACAAGTTGGGTTTTTGAAATCATTCACACAATTCCAAGCTGCATCAATATCCAAATAGTTGTTATACGACATTTTTTCACCGTGAAGTTGTATAACATTTTCAATGCCTTCAAACTTGGAGACATTGAGGAAATCATCTCCAACATAAAAAGCGGCCCGTTGATGTGAGTTTTCACCGTACTTCAAAATAGACTTGAGTTTAAGATGATACGTCAAACTTGGAGGAAATTTGGCCTTTCTTTCAACATCTTGTTCAGGATTTGTATCTTGAGCCTTTAAAATAGGGAATCTTTGAAATGTAGTTCTAACATGGTAGTGGCGTGTACTAGCATGCAAATTATTTTTTGTTGATGCAAAATCTGAAGAAAGTGACATCCCACCCAGAAATTTTGAACCGACAATCATCGCCATAACTACTTAGCACCCTTTTTACTACTTCACAAACCCAAACTTTTAAATCATCACAATATACTAAAAAATATATGCTTCTTGAAATATAGTTGCTAATAAATACACACACATCTATACATATGTACATAAAGCAACATAAAATCAAAATGTTATCTAAATTTATATCCACATGTATAACTTTGAGAGTAAAAGTTATACACATGGATATAATTTAGATAATATTTAAAAAGTTAATAACATCTTTTACTTGTTTTTTTACAAAACAGTAACCTGAAGTTGAAAAATAGGGTGTGAAGTGCAAATTGATTCAAATTCTTTTTAACCCTCAGTCTAAGGACAAAGCATGCAACCAGGTCTTTGATATGTCGCAGCTGTGTGCATTTCATAATATCAAATCCCTACTTCATGTACGTATTTGCTACATTTCTTGAGAATTGATCATGAAAATGCTCTCTTTAACTTGTTATTGAGTCGGAAATGTACATCCCAAGCACATCTATTAAAAACCTACGTTTCAAAATAGCTTACATTATGTTTAGATCAACAAAAAAATGATGTACAGATTTCACAGTAGGTTTGCAATTAGCTTATATTATGTTTCAGATCAACGAAAAAATGATGTACAGGTTCGCCGTAGATTGGAAATTGCTCTAGAATCGACGACTTTTTGGCCTCTCGTTCTGAATGATAGGGTTACTGGAAAGGGAAGAAGCTTGAGTACGTAGACTGCAGTAGGTACCCACCATGGCAGAATCCACACTCGTCTTTTCAGGATCGGCAATCATCCAGTGAATTCGTCTCAGCATCGATTACGTCATGATTTTGAATCATCTGATTAGAGAGTTAAGGTAACGGGTGGTACCTTAACTCCACCTTGACTATCACCAGTCTGATCAAAAGCTAGCATGCTACGTAGCTAGCCTTCCATCAAAGAACTTTCTGGCACTTCATCAGTTTGCAATGACAGATCGAAAACCATGGCTCGCTCCAACCCTGCATTCAAGCGACGCAAGGGACAGGAGAAAGGAATCATCGAAGAGAACCAGCATGCCGAAGTTGCAGCTGCAGGATCGCCCAGCTTTACCAGATTCATCACCGCCAAAACTACACATCACTCCGCTTACTGCTGCAGACTGGTATATATCTCCTGATCTGTGGTTTGCTAATTTGATTGAGTTTTGGATCTGATTTCAATCTACAGGTGTGTGCAACTTTGGCATCTTCGTATGTGTCTGTGTTGAGATGTTCAATGTGTGAGTAGCTTCGAATGTTTGATTCTGATGGTTTTGCATTTGGGTTTGAGCTCAGTGTGTGCCGAAAAAGTTTCGTGAGGAGCATGCTATCCCAGATCACGTGACTATGACGGATGCGACGGGGACGAGGGTATGGAAAATGCGGTTCCATGCGGCGCCGAGCGCCACCATCAGCAACGGGTGGCGAGAGTTTTCGTATGACCACAGTCTGAGATTGAACGACGAGCTGCTATTCACTCTCGTCTCACCTTCGCATTTCCATGTTGCCTTTGCAGCCGCCAGGCGGCCGATGCATCCAACGCGACGTGAGGACAGTGGCTATCCCTGGAGACAAAACTACTATCGCTTAGCGTGCTTGTCCTCAATCTCCCACCCCAAGCAACTGCAAGAGAATGTTGTCACCGCATCACCGACGGAGGAAAAAGAAACGGACGTATCCGTGCTGGTGAATGCTGCAAATGCTGAAGCTAAGGGACAATCTTCCGACGAGAAGTATGCCAATGCGCCCAAAGAAATGTTCTGCCCTGGAGTGCAAGACATTCAGGGTGGGCAGCCGACGACTTACTTAGAACGCACGAATCCAGATGGGTCGACATATTTACAAATCGTCGATAGTGGAAGTGAGATCGACTGATTCGAATACTGCCTTGACAACAATTACGTACGCGTAGTACTATCCTGAAACATGTGAAAAGTATATTTGCGTTTTGTACAATTTTGATGACTCGGAAGAATTTGTAGGATTCTTTCCTTTTTTTACTACTGAAATTAGACAGAAACGGAACCAACTGAACGGTAGATTTTTTTGGGCTAGAGATTGTGAGGTCTCAGAATCGATGCGATGCGAGCTGTCCTCGAGTCTCTTACAGAGTGTTGACCGGAGGTGCACACCGGGTCCGACCATACTCCGTAACTGGACAGGCCATGGTTGCAGAGCTTCACAACTCTGTACTTTTTGCTTCTGCCACATTTTTACGAGTTAAATCTTTTGCGATCACACACTTCAAATCTGAAGTTCAGAATATCCTGATTATTCAACTCAATCCAAGTTGATGTCTCAAAGCCACCATGAGTGAACAACACAAGTAATGAGGAGTCAATGCTTTAATGAAAGCAGAGACCAAAGCTAAGCAAGAACATCTCCGGCTCCGACCTTGTCATTGAACTTACAATATGCAGTAGAGTTAAAAACTCCAACATTCAACTGGGAGCAAACCCAAGCTGTATAGCATGCGGCAGCCCATGGGTCCAATCGGACCAATCCGAATAACCATGGGAGCAGTGGCGATGTCAACAACGGCCGTCAAATTAAGTGACGCAAGGGCCGTTGCAAGAGATTGAGAGCTTCTTCAGGCTTATTAGGGCGATCAGGATGGTCCTGATCTATGGACTCAAGAGAAAGGTGATGGGCATTTCTGTGGAGTCGAGGTACGTTGAAGGAAGCACAAGGTTATTGAACAAGCCCGCAGGAAGCCAATGGTGTGAACAATCGCATAGTGTTTTAACATGGTTTAAACACTATCACAACCTAAGATAGTGTTTCAACCATATAAGTATTTGTAGATACTTGCTTCCTAATATCAAGGGTTCGTGGTGGAGTGTGTACGCAAGTTCCAATATCTCCAACATCTCGGACCTCACTCCAACATCTCGGACCTCACTCCAACATCTCGCAGCTCAGTATCAAGAATCACCTTTTAAGTGCGAAGAAGTTTCTGGTCTAGGCCGAGTATGACGCGGGCATTGGCGAGGCCACACTGCGAGGATGGGAGGCCAATTTCACGACCTATCTGGACCAAGAGAAGGTCAAAAATGAGTTCGCCGAGCTTTTTCGGCTAGTGCTAACGCAGAGGATTGGGAGCCCCCAAAAATCCGATGAGGAATTGTCGTTCGACAAGATGCATGTCAAGCAACGCGCCATGTTCGAGTCCTTGGTCTTCATTGCGAAGGAGATCGAGCCATTGCCATGACCGCGTATCTTTTGGCGAGTGACGTGCTATCAAACGAGAAGGTTAGCGAGAGACTCTCACGGAGTTTAGTTAGTATGAGTTGGTGCTCACTAAGGTGGCGATGTGCTTGACATGCATCTTGTCGCGATATTGCTTCCTACTATCAAGCTGGAGAATTTCGACTGGTGTTGATAGTTTGGGAGGACGACTTTTTGATGAAGAGCTTTTGAGGGGTTTAGATTGAGAAATTGAGAAATTTGATTGAGAAATTTTGGTTGTGGATAATGTAAGCGGCTCAGAGTTTTTGCTGCAATGTGCATGGGATTGACCATTGTTTTTGCTGGTGGAGCTTCGAGGTGGTGGTGGTGGTATTGGGGAAAAAGAATTTTAATGGAGGTGGTAATGGAGGTGATGATGGAGGTGATGATGACGGTGACGACGATGACTATTACGGTGAAGACAATGGCAATGATGATGGTGATGACAAACTTGACTGTTTATTTATGTAAAGTTTACCTTTCTTTGTTGAATATTTTTACCACGCTAATTGTTTATTATTATTATACAAAGAACAAAGTTTTCAATAATGATACATAGTTGAGTAGTCTTTTGGAGAGACAACTAAACCCTTTCCTTTTCAAACACCTCTATAAACAGTCTCAATGATATCTATAAGCTCATTTTGTCATTGAGTGCCTAATTTATTCTGTTGTTGTTGCCTATTCTAAAATCAATCAATTTATGTTTATTTCAAAAAAAGAACAGAATGATTGTAAATAGATCAAAGAGCTCGTATATGATGTTGAAATCTTGTACCTCTTTAGTACATTTGCAATGGATTGTAGTACTTCATCCATTACCATGTAAGTCGGGTTTCCATCCGAATCAAATCGGATCATTACAACTTGTTCTTGTTCGGAAACGATAGTATTGTCAACATCTTGACGTGTATGCCAATGTTTTAGAAGGTAAGCCATTTTAGGAATATATAGTAGAACAGAAAAATCTAGTAAATAAATAGAAAAATAAATAAATATATGGTATGATCGAGACAATGTATAATTGTTACTACTTTTGATGATATAAATGATGGTTATTGTTTAATATGATATCATACTCTACATACATAGTTGAGTAACCATTTACTTCCTAATACCTTTCACAACATGGAAAGAAAGTAATTGTTTAAATTAAAATACAAAAAAAGTACAGTCAAATAAAATATATGTACAGGTGAAGAACAAAAGGAAAAATGAATGAAAAGAGCTGTAAAAGCTACTAAACAAAGAGAAATGGGTCATAAAGAAAATACAAGAAGCATCACAGAAAACAAAATGTGAACTTGTGCAATTAAAATAAAATCTTTCTCGAATGTGATGCGATGGATTTACTACTACTTCGACTACTCCGACACTTGACACGATTCCAGCCATGTTTTATTCATGTCTTTGGATATAAGGGAGAGTGCTCAAAACTGGAGTGGTACCAATAATGGAGCACTCTCTAGGCTTCTTAGCATTTGGGCAGTTTCTGTACTTAAAAATTTGTAGTAATTTCAAATTAATTTAATTATCTCAAAAAAGATCCCATTCTTCATGAACCTTATTTCCCTACAAACTAAAAATAACTCCTTCAAAACCAAAGTCACACCATAAGTTATCAATTTTAATGGAATTGAGATTAAACAAAAGTGATCGACGCTTTACTTGTTCATGACTTAAGTTTTTGTTCATGAATTTATCCATCCGATTCTTGCACAACAGACCACCACCTTTATGCAAATTGACTGAATTGAGTATTAAGGCAGCTATGCCGTTGGTTCTAGTATGTTTGGTCAACTTAAAAATTGCAATGAACCTCAATGGAAAAATTTGAAAAAAAAAAAAAAAAAAAAAACATACTTTGAGGGTTAGAATGTCAGTAAAAAGTCATTTAGAACATGTGAAACCAAGCCTTTCTGGGTCAAAAGTGGGTGAGTTTACAATGTTTTGTGAAACATTCACGACACTAGAGAATGTGGTGCTGATTAATTAGTGATATGGGTTTTGGTATGACAAAAATGACACTTGGGATATTACTTGCCATCTTCAAAGAATTGACCATAAATAACAAATATCAGATGTTTGTTGATCAGAAGTATCACCACCTTCTTGTTTGACATACTGAACAAGAAGATGAAGTTGACCATGGAACTCTACTTGCTCAGAGCTCTTCACATTCGAATCTGAACGTGTCGCCGTAACTCGTGCGCATCATTCATGAGAGAGTTACAGCCAACTTGGTCAACGCACGAGGATCACCGACGTGTCGCACTTCCAATATTGAATGTATTCTTTGAAGAATTTGCCCATTTGTGATACTTTACGGCTCCGACTCTTGACACAAATACGGGCATGATGCATGTTCATCGCTGAATGGTTGACCTTTATTAAATCAGGGCTTAGATCCAGTCAAGCTTAATATGAATCGGTTCTAAAAAATTAGAATGTGATCATTCTGGACTTGCATCTGGGCACATCATTTGATCGTTCACCCCTTATGTACTGGTATCTCCGCCCGTTGCTTCAATCTCTATTTATTGTTAAACAACATAAATCCGCCTAGAATTCTTCGTCACTCACCACATTGGGCTCATCGGTCCTATCCGAAATGGCGAACTAGCTAGCTCGTGGGAGAACTTCCGGTGGAGGTGGTGCCTTCGGAGTCGATGTATGCACACGCCGCTTCTGGGGATTGTTTAGGCCTTAGTTACACTACTAGAAAAGAGGGGGGTTTGCAATGTTACAAACATTCATTTGTTTTTGGTGCAAACATTGCTTACTTGGGCAATGTATTGGGGCATGCTTTAGCACCATTCCCAAAAAAAAAAAGCAATGTCTTCAACCTAAAATCTACAATTTAATAAATTTGAGATTGAAACATTGCTTATTTTCTTGAGAATGGTGCTAATGCATGCCCCAATACATTGCCCAAGTAAGCAATGTTTGTAACATTGCAAACCTCCCTCTTTTCTAGTAGTGTTACTGCATCTTTCATGGAGGGTCGGTGGCTTATAGAATCTTACTATGATCCCAAGCATTGCCATGGCGATTGTTTAGCCTGATTGTGACCACCTGCAACAGTCGAACTCAATGCCTTAGAATGAGATATGGCTCTTTAAAAAGAAACACAGATGATAGTTTCATGAATAGAAAGTGGCTGATGAGCAATGGCAGTATATCAAGTTACATTTTTCCATACAGAGATTTTTAACACTTAGAAGCAGCCAAAGCAATCCTAAAACATTGTAGCTTCACTCAGGCTTGTCCCCAAAATGGCTCAAAATCAGTAACTTCTTGTAAAGATTCCAAACACCCTGATCAGGATACCGCCAATTTCACGGAATTGCTGATCAGTAAATGACAATCTTGTCTCACTTCAGTACCCCGCACATATCATCGTGCTACCTACTCACTTCCCAACACCGAATACCAATGTGGCGTACCGAATTCAAGTTGAGGTTTCAAATTGCACCACTCGGGAGGAGACTGGGGTATGATGGCATTCGATGTACTGAGGTTTGCTCGATTGCATGCAGTCCACGGATCCTTTCAACAATCGTTGCTGCCGATATCTGATCAAGCAACAATCGATCCAAGAGCACACTTTCGATCAATGAATATGACAAATTGACAATTGCGACAAAATTGATCGAACATGTGCCACTCCTTGTGCACAGAAGTGCGATGATTGCGAGAGGGATCGAGACCTCGATCAAGCTGTCGATTGAATCGACGGGGTGGTACCCACCCACCCCATGCATGTCTGTCTCGAGTTCCATGCTCTTCAACAACCTCAACAACTTCATCGACGTGAGGAGAGGCTTCTCTGCACGAAGTGGGACCCTTTGTCCTTCTAATATAAGGATCAAGCTTATGAAGCATCCCGAATGGTGGTGAGCAAACGTCCATGACTGGACCAAAATTACTGATCATTCAGGGTCGTGATTTTACGTACAGTTTTCAAAGTTGGAGTACGAAGTTCTTCATGCTTTCGATAGCTGGGTTCATCTTCCGAATCGGTAGGTTTTGAAACTAAAGGAGTTAGTTTTTTCGAGAAATGCATCCAATTATTAGCATCTTCTCCTTCACAAAGTCAATGAGGTAATCTTCCGTCTTCAAAATTTTAAAGAATATAACATACGTTTAAGCATGAGAATCTGTACTGGCCGACCAAAATGCTGTTACCGATTTCAAGAAGGAGCAGGATAGTACAGTAAGTTTCAGCCTATGAGAGCGCTCAATTGATTCATGTGACACGATCGTATCAATCCACCTCCACAGTAAGAGGAGTAGAAATTGAATTCATTTGGCTAATGGAAGAACCAGCCCACATCGCATCGTTGAATTTGTTGTGTAACTCTGAAGAATCACCTGGGATGAACTCCAACTTCCTTTTGAGTTTGTTGAACCAATGTGCATCTCAGACTTGCTCTAATCTCAGTTCAAGGTTCACAACCATGGATTTATCAGCACACAGATCTTGAAATTAAATCTAAAAGATGACTGTCTGTAGATAATGGATTTCAACCATGTTAAAAGCATGCATAAAAGCAACATGTCACCTTGTGGTCTAGCCAAACTACGATTCAATAAACATTCTCAATACAAGATTGTATATATGTACCCACTTTAAAACGAGTTCACCGAAAGTTATGATTCATAAATTTCTCGTAACTACACGTATAAACAGGGATATTCAAAACTCCTCCATGATTGTCTTTCTTCACTTCTATGCAGCCTGAGTTGTAAACCAGCATCAAACAAGTGACTTCAGCAGAAGGGCATTAGCAACAGGCACCAGGGCTCAGAAAACTTCCTCCATCTCTTTGTGTGAAGAGGGCCTTAGAGTACACCCGACACGATGTATTATCCACAATGATACGGAAGTTACAATCGTGGAATACGGTCGTAGCTTCAAGTGATCAACCAACGCACAACTCACAGTATAAAGCCCCCATCACTTTCCACCATCGATCCTCATCTCACATTCGATCCATCCATCATCTCTCAGCAGCTCCTTCATAAAGTCCTAAACGATCACTCCACAATGGCCATCTCAAGCTCCAAATCCACTTTCGCAGCAGCAGCAGCACTGCTGCTCATGGCAACAATCCTCGTCTCCGGCGCCGAGGCCCAGACCATCAGGAACACCTGCAACAGAAACATCACCATCACTTCCCCGGTCGCAGGCAACGCGACAATCTCCCCGTCCGGATCAGTTTCGCTCATCGCGTCCCCGTTGAGCTTCTTCTCCAGCATCACCGGCGCCGTGGGCGTCACGATTCCTACCGCCACAGGGACCGTGTCATATACCATTCCTCCGGCCATCACCAACGTTCTCCAGGTGGTTTCACCCTTCGTCAGCATCGTGATCTCGTGCCAGGGTAACTGTGTCACCTTCACTGTTGTGGCCATGGTGCCTTTGTTTGGTCAGCTTTCCGTTGTACTGGGTCAAGTCTGCCCTCCTGTGGTGACTTGATCCATGCATCGATCGTGCATGAATTGGACGGGTCGATTGTAGCTATATATGAATAAATGTCATGAGTTCTTGCAGTTATCAGAGGGTGTTTCGATCTCTTTGAAATTGTGATAGTAGCTCATAAGCTCAGTGGAGCTTGTAAGTTTCATCATACGGCAGTTTGGGCTGCTGTAATGCTGGACTTGTAAGTTACTGACTTTCATACCTATCAGAAAATGCTGGATGATTCTGATCGAGATCCGGATTTAAACCATGTGTTGCTGTCGATCTGTTTGTCATCTGTTTCGATTTGGATGATTTTGCGTGAGGAACATGGGCACTGTCTCGTGCGTGCGCTCTGATCCGTCATTCTTGGTATGTCGGTGGTTGATCAAATTTCCGAATTGCAAGCGTCGATCACAAGATAGTCAATAATCTCAATGTCCAAAGAACTATCTCATAAAGTTTCTAACTTGTGCAATCTAATTGATTTGGGGTTACGGATACTCGGATAGTGATTCAGTTCTGTTGTAGTTTCTAGTATCAAATCAACTGTCCAGTGATAATTTTAGCAGATGAAGAATGGTCCGATGTATGGATGTGGGTCGATGAATTTTGCACATTGCGTGGATGAGATTTGAGCTCTGTGCAGCTAGTGAATGGCATTATTGCAACATTCGAATGAACTCCTCTCTATTTTTGAGGTTGTCCATTCCTGTAAACATGGTGAACAAGCATCTTAATCGCAAGTACTAGCTCCAAGAAAATATCCATTTGAGCTTTGTGTAACGCCCGTCTCGATTACTCTCAAGCAAGATCTTCAGTATCCCCAATTCTGGCCGCCGTTCTCCATTCCATTCTCGAGCACGACCTTCAAGCAAGCTTCTATCGATCTAGACTGCATACTAAACACACTCCTAGAAAAGAGGGGGTTTGCAACATCACAAACGTTACTTTTGTGTAAACGTTGCTCAGGTCTAGCGACGTTTTGGAACTTGCTTGAGCAACGTTATCAAGAAAATAAGCAATATTTTCAACTAGATTATAAATAACGTTGCTTGTTGATCCGATAACTTTGCTTATTTTCTTAAGAAAGTTGGTCAAGCAAGTTTCAAAATGTTGCTGAACTTAAGCAAGGTTTGAGAAAAAAACATTTCAAAACCCCCCTCAAATTGTAGTAGTGACACTACTTTGAAATATTATCCATCAGCCTCAACTTTTGTACTCTTTTAAGAGGAGCAATTTGGCTAGTGAAATCTGTACATATACTTCGTAGGTGATGGTGAATATAGAGAAAAGAAGGAGTGCTGTGCCACTTCCTCGAAATTAATTTGCTCATGATAAATAAGTCGTTCGCCATTAGGCACCACAAGCCTTGGCTTGGTGGTTAGGGCTTAGGCCCCCAATGAGGAGGTCGTGGGTTCTATTCCCCATGCCGGCATGGTGCTCACCACTATAGTCCACCCAACTATTGTGGGGGGTCTTTGGACCTTGTTGTATGGGTACCTCAAAGCCCTTTGGGGGGATACTATGTCAAGTATCTTCAAGACACTAGTAACTAGGCTAGAAACTAGCGTAGTTATAGTGTCCACCCTCGAGAGGGGGAAGTAGTATTGTTTCAATTTCCCCTTGTCCGGTGGCCATCAGGATATTAGCATTACGAACGGACACTTCATTCACGCCGGCCCCTTGGAAAGGGACCGGAGTTTCTATCCATCTATCTATCTATCCTTCGCCATTACTCTCTTCGAATCACGTCATCGACTTTTGAGCTTATAAAATTTGATTGTGTTGGAAATCTGTGCCAAAACGGCATCCTTTTAAATCTTTCGTACATCATCGAAATTGGCTGAGGTAGGAGTATGCAGACGAAATGTGATACCTTAATTTATATTCGTCCACAGGAATGGCAATGTCGTTGTTGATGCTCTGATTAGCATTAACAGTATGCAGCATTTAGAAAGTGCTGAAGACGTGGATACCAAACTAGACCAAGGAAGGTTACAGCTTAAAGCTCAAACCATCCACCATTGTGATTTTACTTTTAGGTTTAAGGTTTCAAACCTCCATTCCTTCAGTAGTTGGGTTCAAGTCCAAAAAACAGGTGTTACATCTAAATGATAGCAGTCAACGAGTTTCCAAAGTGTGTGAGAAAAGCATTCATTCCCTTCAAAAGTCAACGAAGTAATCTCCACAATCATCTACTGCACATAACACGCACTGAATCATGACACAAATGTGCTGCAAATCTCTTCTTGACGTTCTTGACGTACACATATATAAAGCCGACCAAAATTTTGTTACAAAATTGATTCACGAAACACGATCGCGTCGATTTACCTTCTCGAAGCAGACAGCATCGACTTCATTGGCTAATGGAAGAGCCAACCCACATGGCATCGATGAACATGTTGTGCAACTCTGAAGAATCCACTGGATGAATCTCCAACTTCCTTGGATTCCATGCATCCTTGCTCCGATAGAAACTCCAGGTTTACGACCGCGATCATGAGCCCATCACATAGAACTTGATATTCAAATAAGTATTCATTGGTGAAGAAAATCGTAATCGTTCTAGAACCTGGAAGAGTGATGAAACTCCAAGATCTTAGACGAAGATATTTTGAACCGCCTGCTGCAACGAAGCCCAAATTCAGTCTTCCACATATCTTGTCATGAGAGTACCTTTTGCCTCTCCTCACTTCAGAGAGTGATTTCCCAAGTTGATGAGCCAACTTAAACTAAGTGACTTATAAAAGAACTGGGAGCTTCAGTCGCTACAATTCAAATGGTAACTCACAAGGGCTGCCAACAGGGCTCCGAAAAAGTCTTCCATATCAAGAGGACCTTAGAGTACAGCCAACACGATGTACTATCCGCATACTGCAGTCATCCATCATAAAATCTCCTACAACAATGAATACTAACAGAAATAACAATCATACACTACAGTCGTGACGTCATGAGTCCGCTGCACGATCTCTAGCTTCTTCTTGTGCAGTATAAATACCACATCAACACATCACTCTCCACCATCCTCAGCTTCATCATCTCGCAGAGTCTCCCTCACGAAGTCCTCGACCATCACTCCACAATGGCGATCTCAAGCTCCAAGTCCACTTCGGCAGCAACAACAGCCACAGCTCTGCTGCTCATGGTGACAGTGCTGGTCTCCGGCGCCGACGCGCAGTTCACCATCACCAACACCTGCAACAGGACCATCACCATCACTTCCCCGACCGGAGGCAACCTCATGATCTCCCCGACCAACACCATCACCGTCACCACGCCCCCGTTGTCCTTCTTCACCGGCGCCACGGGCACCATCGGCCTCCCCACCGGCACCGGGTCCGTGTCATTCGCCGTTCCCGCAACCGTCACCACCCTCATCAACGCCTTTCAGTCTCTCACCGGGTCCCTGCTCAGGATTGTTATCACGTGCCAGGGTAATTGTGTTACCTTTACTGGCGTGTTTCAGTTCCCCATCGTTGGTCCTGTCTCTGTCCAACTCGGCCAGGTCTGCCCTCCCGTGGTGACGCCGTAATCGCCCCGGCCGAGTCGTAATACGTCTAGTTACATATGAATAAATGTCATGAGAGAGAAGCTCTTACAATTCTCAGAGGGTGTTCGATCGCTTCGGGAATGTGATAGTAGCTAGCTTGTTTTACATGACTAGTATGGAGTTTGAAAAGTTTCTTCATAGGGCAGTTAGAGCTGCTGTAATGTTGGACTTGTAGGCTCCTGATATTATCTATATATCAGTAAATTATGCTCGATGAGTCTGATCGAGCTCCGGCTTTATGCGACTCTATCTGATATCTTGTTTCGCTTCTTTTAAATCTCTGACTCTTGTGATGGTAAATGTCGAACTGGAAAGACTGTTATCTTGCATCTGCTGTAAGTGTATGTAACCCAGCCCGCCAAAAATGGGTACTCATGCGTCCTGATCTTATGACTTTCCACACTCCGGCATCGTCATCCACGTCGTACACTCTAACTCGACCCAATGTTAGCATGTTGAGATCATGTAAGTTCATTGGTCGACCGGGAATTGTCACAGTAGGCTAGCTAGCTCCCCAAAGTGAAGCCTACCGTTCAAAATTACAGGGTCCGGTGTCCCACGACATGGAATTAATCCAGGAAGGACTGGAAAGTCGAAGTCAAAAATGCTCAATGGAATTGGCTGGGGTAAAATCCAGAAACTCCCGCTCTTAGACGTAGACCGATGTTGTAACTCTGAGAATCACTTTGTAAGCGTTCACTTGGGGTTCTCATCCACACTCATAAATGCTAGGTAGCGATCTCCGGCGACCCATAAGGTCCGGCCAAGGGCTTTAGGCAGCACTCTCCATTTTTTTGGTACAGGATTGCTTGTACCACAAGATTACTCGGATCCTGAGATGTGAGTCCTAGATTATTGAGCAGTAAGACCAAGCCCACAGCTCGGAAAAAGGATCGATTACCGTGCTTGGAATAAGGAACGATTATCGTGTGTTGGATAGTAACGAAAAGGTGTAAGCGATAATTTATCGAACCGTTGAATTCTCAAGGAATAGAATTCGTGGGGGTAGTCAAGCAACGAGCTTGTGATCATCTGCATTCCATTGAATGCTCCAACTCGTCGTGTTCCACATTCTAGACGATAGTTGTAACGCTCAAATTACCGTAACGCTTTTGTCAGAAAATGCATAAATACTCGGCTTTAGTTTCATGGAGACCAGCAGTATGTGTAATTTGAAGCAGCAGTGTCACAAGGCAAGGCGGTAGCACCTACAAGGTAGCAGTCCATGGAAATTGCTCCAGGACTGCCTTCAGGTCAAATTAGAATGGCCTTAGAAACTGTCCCACATTGCTAAGAAGAGTATTTGAAATCCTAATTTACACACGAGGAACGCTTTGAGAGAATTCGCTCTTTCCTCCACCACCATTTGCTCGGCTAAGACCACGGACAGACGGACTTGCTGGAATATGGAGCGGCGAGCTAGATTTCTTTAAACTTGAACAGCTGCAAATTGCACGAAAATTGCTCATCGGCATGTCCGCTGAATGTAATCAGCCTTTGACTTGTAGACATGCCATTTTCATTCAGCTTGCGGGATACTCTGATCCTATAGAAATGTTAACAGAACGCATCGAACAAATGTATGCATTGCTGCATCCTAGACAAGGCTCGATTGACTGCTACAAGACATTGAGCTCCTACTTTTCTTGAGCACCACGACCGGTTGTTTGTAATCGATCATGGCTAAAGGTGGCGATGATAGAGAGATTTGGAGGCCTCGTACTTCAAAGAGACGAGGACATACAAGGTGAGCTGCGCCAAGTGGCCCGGCTGCAACTCACCCAGCTAAGGTTGCAACAACCACTAGTGCCTTGTGTACTTGGTGGGAAGATTGTGCACATTTACTATTGGACCATGCGTCTTCAGCAAGCTCACATCTGCTTGCAACTGCCTCACCACACAATAACGAATGGCGCAACCCTGGCATTGAGGGTACACGTAGGCATCTAGATGATACCGCTCTCGAGGTCTCGCAGCGACCGCATTCTTCATTGTGTGGCCATGATCGAAATGTAAATGGGGCATAATCCGCCCACCTCGCACACAAGACTAGTGATTTGTTGCAGTCCCTAGGTGATAGGAGCCGGCTCATTTAGCGTCTACCCCGTTTGTCTTCGTCCTTTACCTTGCTGACAGAAGCACCTCAACATCTCGTATATTAGCACGAGGAGTTATACGAGATTGTCAATCTCCAAAGTGACATTCATTCTAGAGAACAAACAATTTGCATACAAGCTGATATTACAGCATTTATTCATAGTATCGAACATTATGTAGCAAGCAGCGCTTCAAGCTAGAGCCTCGAACGATCCAACCATTATTTACTCAAAATCTAAAGTCTGTTTAAGTTCCACTAGAATCTAATATGGTTTGCAATTAAGAGTACTATCACTGCAGGAACTATGATCAGGTCGGTTGAGAAGGCGGCGGCGGCATGGCAGGAACTTGTGGCAGCATGGGGAGGCAAAACGGACCCAGCGGAATAGTCATCTGTGTCATCACATTGAAACCAGCAATAAGCGTGATGCAAGTCCCCGAACACGAGACGACAATACTCTGGAGCCCGAACAGGGAGTTCAGAAACGACACGATCTGGGTCGGCACGGGCACTGGCATACTGGAAGGGACAGAGATGTTGAGCGGGTCCTTGAAGAAGGCGGCGGGCGACACCGGAACGGTGGTTGTGGTCCCCGACTCCACGCTGTAGTTGCTGGCTGCGTTGGCGATGGCGATCGTCCTGTTGCAAACATTGGTTATGTTGAACTGCGCTTGTGCTCCTGAGGCGCTTAACACGGTTACCAGTAGCAGGAACCACAACGCCAGTGTGCTGCTCGATCTCAGTGGTGCCGCCATGGCTATCGATCAGATGGATATGCAGAGTACGGCATTGTATCATGGGTTTTATGCTGTGACATGGATCTGTCAGTGGCCCTGAATCTAGCAAGCTAGTCTACAGGGAAGGAGCCGAGATCGAGGATGTTGTTGCGGCAACGTCGATGGCATGAGGGGTGGTTCTTTGGCTTTCGATCGTCATTTGGACCACTGACTTGAGAAAATGCGTAACATTGGACCAACGAACCAGTCCTGGCTTTACGAAACAAGCTTCTATCATAAACATCCTATTTAAGCGACTACGTACGTTTCAGAATGGTTTACTCTAGAATAGGAAGTCCAGAGTAGATATCACCCGAATTGAGGACATGAAAGTTTGTTCAATTTCTTGAAATCACTATTGCTGATGAACTTGTGAGAGTTTCTCGAGTCTTTCCTTCTTCCCAATGGCAACCCAAGTCGAGAAGTGTAGTAGTTCCTCCAAGCTGAAATTACACTAAGAATTTCACCGAATGAGGTGGAAAGAGACGTTCTTGGTGAAATACAATGATTTGTTTTGACTGAAAGAGAGACTAAGAGTTGGAGGATAGTAGACGTTCTTCCGAGATTCTTGAGTTGATTAAACTTCATCGGGACATTATTGTATAAATTGGATTTGCTGGTGTTGAAAAACTGAAGCACTAGTTTCTCTCTTGGGAGAAATCAAAGTGTGCCATGAATTGAGGTGTCAGAGACCAAGAACAAGATCACAATTATGGACTTGGAATTGGAACTAAATAATTTCGAATCATGAAAAAGATGACAAAAGAGTTGGCCGTAACATAAAGAATGTGAGCAATCCTTAATTGTGGTGCAGAGCAATTCAGGGGAAAGAATAGTGGACATGAATATGCAAATAGAAGCAGAGCCACATTCTCTCAGTAGACATAAAAAACTGAAAATTAGTGTGAGCCAGCGAAATGGTATGTTAAATGGTGGTTGGGTGCTCACATGAATGGACTCACACGCCACACTCATCACATGAACTCCTCTTCTTTTCTACAACATTCTGTGTACCGTTTACATTGATTGTTTTTGAAGCAAGAACTTACAGTCCTTGAGACTAGGAAGAAGAAAATTTGAAATAAACAAAAAATACCGCAGAACCAAAGACCTAATAAAGAGGGTTCATGGCAACAAGTAATCAGGAAATTTTCGATGCGCGCTTGTGGTAGAAAAGTCTTGGAACTGATGATCAAGGCTCATTTTGATGATGTATACTCCTCTGTCTCATAATCTAAGGTCGGTATGTCACTGAATATACTTTTTCATTCAGGCTCAATTCTAAGACAAAAGATTAGAATCTGGAGTTCTGTATACTTTCTCATAGGCTTTTGATGACGTTGAATCCCCCAATTGTAAGAAATTGGGACTTTTTACACTCCATCTCAAGCTCCTCCTGTACGTGGAAGTGCAGTAAGCTACCACCCCCATCAATCTACGGTATCGATTCCGGCATCAATCATTTTTGAGCTCTTCACTCTGCACCAGAAAGTACAGATTGTAGTACTCAATTTCCGTGCTTTATTTCAGGCAGTAAAATACCACGCAGCTATTTTCATTCTTCAACAAACACACAACCTTGAACATCTTGCACTTGATACCATCACACAGTCAAGCATGTGTAGAAAGAACGCCACCATTTATTCACAATAAGAAAACACGAATCTATATCAGAATTACGTGGAAGGTGCACATCGATATCGATCCAGAATACGTAGTTACTACGGTACTGATCCCGGAAGCGGCAGTGTCGGTAGCCATTTCCGAGCTGCACCCGAATATACATCTTGAAGCTTGTCGACAATAGTACCACCGAGCAGCTTATTCTTCAAGTTGGGGCGGGTCGGGGGGCAGATAGAGCCAAGCGGGAGCACGAACGTCGTCAGAACGGTAAACGTAGCGGTGAAACTGACGCAAGATCGATCACGAGCAATTATAGTGATAGTGTGGAGTCCGAACAAGGAGCCTAGAAACTCCACGTCCTGGGAAGGCACGGGCATTGAGATGAGATCATGATCCTCCGCGTGCAGGGTGATGTTCACGTCTCCCGTGAGGAACTGCGAGGTTTGGCAAGACAAGTGCAGTGTGGCCTCGGCTCCGATCAGCACGTTGCCTGCTCCTGATGAGATGGCGATCAGAAAGCCGCACTCGTTCCTGATGTCGAACTGCGCTTCGGCTCCGCGACCCCCCACTACGGCCACCAGCAGCATGATCGCCATTGCCACTGTGAATGGTCCCTCCGAGACTGCCATGGTGAGGACGAGATCGATGTGAAAATGATGAAACTGCTGCATTTATATCCATGTCTGTTTTGCTGTGTCCACGACCTCTATGTACCTCACAGGTACATTTTGGACCTTCGTGCATTGATGTTCTTGACCTCAATTTTGGGAAATTCCTAGCAGATGGTGGATTCTGCAGGAGAGAGTGAAGCGGAATGATTGAAGGCATCACCTGGTGACAAGAATTGAGAAGCTCACAGCATTGAAAGTAGCAAGAGAGCTAATTCCATTCACCAAGTGACAATACTGCCAATAACGTATGTCAATTTGATGAAAATTAAATCAAAATTGAAATCGCCTAAGAATTTGGAAATCTTTAATTTTAGAGATTAAGCAATATTGGTACTCAAAAAATCGAAGTTGGCAAGGGCATTAAATTGTTAAATTGAAGATTTCAAGAAAGTAATAATTATTTGACACCAAGGGGTCGAACTAGCCTACAAACTTTCAAGTGATAGAATATCTGATATAAAGTGTGAAATTGGTGGTCAATATCCTTCACATATGGTGGCGTGCTCACTAATGACGCAAATTTCTGTATGGTAAATTTTTGTATGAAGTTCACCATAGCTTTTGAGTTATTCTGGTTGTTAACCCTTAAGCGGCCATGGGGTTTGAAACGGGCAGCCCAAAATTGGATCACAACATCTTTTGGATTTGGGCATCATGAATAGTGCACTTTTTGAACTTGGGCATCATGAATGATCCAATCAATGATGAGCTTGCAACCTCCTACAAGGTTATGTACAATCCCAACCTACCTACCACAATCCTTTTAAAGCACAAAATCATTCATACAAATTGTGATTTGAAATGTGAAATTTTACTTTTTGAATGCATCAGAAGAAGGTGACCAATTTGACATCAAAATATAAGTGAAATGTTGAGTAGAGTGAGAGCTACAGGGAAGATCATGTTGGAATCATGCCCCTCGGGCTTGCTTGGGCGTTTAAGGGTTAAAAGTTGGGCTTGTTTTTGGCACTACGTGTTCCAAATGGGCAAACGTTGAAATGGTGGTCTTCTAAGTGCGATTCTTGCTATAGCAAAAATCTAATTATTTGTAAATATCACCAACACACTTTGTGATATGACCTTCTTTTTTCCATGACATCATTGTGACCTCACCCAACTAATCCCAAAGTAACCCACATGTTTCCCGTCACTTTATTTCTAAAAGTTCAACCACATTAAATCCAACATTCTTACAAAATACCACAATTTTTTTACGTAAGCACCTTCTTCAAAAACTCCCCCAATCTATCCTGGAACGGTTATTTTTCATAATCCCGTAACCAGGGATACGCAAAATTCATCCCTTAGTCATCCATATACTAATTTTCATCCATGTTTCCCACTTTCCATCCATAGTCTTTGCCTTTGCATCTACAGTTTTTCACTTTGTAGCCGAATTGTGAAGGTCCCCGCATGAACAAAATTCAGCCAACTTTGAGTATTATAATCTCACAAATGAAAAAGAATCAATGGTGTAGATTGAGCATGCAAGTATAACTTTGAGATCCTACAGTTGAATCTTTCAGATATTACTTACTTAGATCAAGCTTTATCGGTCTTGAAGTAGAAGAGGTCATTTTTTGCAATTTTTCATCAAGGATCTTTGCGGTGCCAAGACTGTGACATTCAAGTGCACATAAATGTCGTGTGTATGTTGACGATAGATGCCTGAGGGCATGCACTAGCTTGTCTGAGGTCCATACACAAATCTCCGATGTGGACATCCTAGGCTCCGAACTTTTCAAACAGCTACACAATTATTCATCATTCAAAGGTTGTGCACCTCTCACACGGCCAATTTCCACAACAAAATTTCTTTACAGGTTTTGATTGAGGATCTTTGGTCGCTCGCACAATCACAGACTATTTTGGAAAAGTCAAATTAGTAGCTACATTGGAAATAACAGTCCTTTCAGCAAACTCACATACATGACCTTCTGGTGCAAAACTCTCAAGAACTATTTCAATGCCTATTCTGGAAGACTCTGGAATACAAAGCAAGTGATTCATATCACTCAGTTCCAAAACTTGCTTACTTAATGACTGAAAGCTTGCAATCTCTTTCTACGTATGTTTCTGATAAAAGGAAAATATGGCAATAGTCCTACTGACAAGATTTTCTCCTGCCTGCCTGGTAAACTTGTTAGGTGACCGCCTCGATCTGATCTGACCTTTGATGTTTCCAAGAACGTTGGCCACCTCCCTCAGTTCCTGAATCGCAAGAGCAGTATGGTAAGGTGTCCTATAATGGTGCAATTTTCAGCACACAGAAAATCTACAGGAATGTTGCCAGCGCAAGCAATTTTTGTGCATGGGGAAAATTAAGTTAGTAGAAAACTAGAGCAAGTGGAATCATCATTTTTCGACTCGTTGTATGGAGAAGCTATTATGAACGTGACAGTGAAGATTACTAGGGCTCCATTTTCGGCACTGCGCCATTTTTGGCTGCTCTACCATAAACAAATGAAAGAAATCAGTTGAGAATATATGCACTTTGAAAAGAAACGAGGTGGACGCAAGTCGATCGCAGGCACCGTCTTTTATGTTGGATTGAAATAAGATCTCTTCCATTTACGGATAGACTGATGGTCTTTTGCAAGTGTTTGGACAGACTGAGCATTTGCGATAATCTTTTGCTGTAAGCATAAAAGACTAAAACATGCATTCGATCATAATATTCAATAGACTAAGCGCATGTGCATCTGTGTGTCCATCTGTTTGGATTCAGGTGAAACAGAATCGGGTTTGTGTTCTTGTGGTTCTAAGCCTCGGTACTGGAGCCAACATAACATTTGCATGCTTGGAGCAGGTGCGAGTTATTTTCGTGGGAGTTTGAGGCAAGTAAGTTAATCACTTAATTAATTTTGTGAGGTTAGTTGGTAAGTTGTAGTGTAATTGCGCCCCATACACATCTCTAACTTTCTTGGCTGCCATTCATGTCCATTGGATTGTGTGACATAGCAAGTTCTTTCTAATTGAGTTGCCATGTCAGATATTTCAATTAACGGAAAACCACATCATCTCGTGGAGTATATATCTCATCCCTATTCTCTGTCACTACACAAATGCTTAGCACTTCTTCTGTGGTAGAATTTCCGTACTATAAAGCCAAGCGTGGTTGTATAGCAAGTGTATAGTTGAGTAGCAAGTGTCTCAAGTTATACCAAAACGGTAAAGAATGTGTTGAATGGTTGAATGGCCCATTTAAATCACGTGGTGGGGTCCGGGGTCCAAAAAATTCCTTAGAGAGACTTCAAAATCATATTGCACCTCTTCATGAACACTATAAGAAAAAATAGTTGTGTTATTGAATAGCAGTTTTTATTTTCTAGACCCTTCAAATATTAATGAAGAGATTGTATTTACCATATTGAAATATTCCAATGGGAACTCGGGGTCTGCCAATGCATTCATTTGGGTTTTCGAGCAAAATGTAAATATGTTCATCAAAATTGTAACATCACACACCAAAAACCAACCCTAACTCTTTCAGTCACACCTAACTTTTCTTGCGATGACACACTATTGAATCATGAATATACTATATACCTGATAACTAATATAATTTCCTTGAAAAGAAACTATATCCGTGACTAAAACACAAACATTTCTTTTCCATCACTCACTCTTTGAACGTGATCTATGTTTACAAATAAGAAATCTCAATAAGCGATTTCCAAATTTTAGCCCAACCCCTAGAAGACGTCGAATCAAGCTCGTAAATGGCCACCGCTTGTAACAACAAGAAACATTCATAAGGATCATGGGTCAGATTTGTTAAAGTGAGCAGCTAAACTCAATGAGCCACAATAAACATCGTGGCTACAACACAAACATTTCTTTTTCATCACTCTCTCTGAACGTGATCTCATGTTTACAAATAAAAGATGTAAGGTAGACAACCCAAAATCGACACGCGACCAATAACCGATTTAGCCCAATTCCTAGATTTTGAAAGGATAGATGTACCTCATTTGTATATTTGAGCATGAGATCGGCTTTAGGTTCCAAGCAACTTTTCACTTCAAACAATTATAACTATTTGAATAATGCAAATAAAATCACGAAACTTTTTGCATTCAACAAGAACCTTATGTTTGCACACATGAAAAATTCTAAAAAATATATATACCTTAATATCATGTGCTAAAATTAAGTGGTCGGTTATAGGTCTGTCTACCTTAAGTAAGAAATGGCAACAAACGATTTCCACAACCCCTTGAAGAAGACGTCGAATCAAGCTCGTAAATGACCGCTTGTAACAACTGAAGAAACATTTGTAATGATGGGTCAGAATTGTTGAAGAGAACAACGACAACTCAATGAGCCACAATAAACATGGATTTGCATGTCAATCTATATCAACCACCTGCACCACAGACCTCAACATCCAATAAGTTAATAGTAATATTCATGCGAGGAGCCAAGGCTCGCATCCATCCATCGCCATGCCAGTGTTAAGTTAGTGGCAAGTACCTGTGGCTCTTCTTCATCACTCCATGTGACCAGCATCAAGAAAAAGCTGCCTGCAATCTTGCGAATCACGACATTCAGTCCCTCTCACGGCGCGGGCGCGGCGAGGATGAAGACATCTCACACATTTGGCTGCTGAATGCTCCTCCGATCCGACGCTGAGGGGACGAGAGCCTTCGCTGGTACTTACGTACATTCATTCATTTCCCCCATGCCCCTTGTTATTACGACATAACAACATTCTTACTACAACCTCTTGTCGATGCAAATACCTCATTAACCCTTAAAAGTCCCTTGGGGATAGTATGTACGTTGTCGTATATTTAGGATTTGCTACCAACAAGAAACTCTAAATTGGAATCGTAATAGCTCACTAGAACCGCATTAATTCAAATGTCAACTTCTTTTTTGAACTCAAATCCATTAAAGGTGTGCATTCACTCCAAATACAACTAAAATACACCGTATTCTACTGGTCGCCACGGCACTTTCAGACCTTTAAGGGTTAAGAAGCGATGATGCACAAGGTTTATGTGGGGACAAGAATCAGAAAGGATTACAAGATTGATTGTCGAATCTCTGAAGTACTGACACAAGGTTTATGTGGGGCAAGAACCATAAAGGATTACAAGATTGTCGAATGGTTTATTTGTACAACGTTGTAGTGTTGAAGATTTGCATTATTTTACAATTGAAAATCTATTCGTAGCTAGTATCTCATTTTATTTTTCTCGAAGACTTTGAACGCCAACCTTTTAGTTCGATGGCTTCTAAAGTGATTTCTCTTTCTATCCAAACTTTTATAGAGCACAAAATCAACCCGTTAGATTGGTGTTGTCATTATTAATGTTCTGTCATGTTTTGACGGGATGAAAGGTCTCTTGAATTGTGTGTTAAAATAAGTTTTCTATTTTATGTAACCTTTCATAACATATTGGAACTTGTAAGTATAACCTTGGAGAAGTTATAGAAAAGTGTGTTTTGAATGGCTTGTAAATAATAAGAAAACCCTTATGAGTATTTTGTTGATTGGTCTTGACCAATGAATGTAACATGCGTTCACCTCAATTATGTAAAAAGATGAATTGTTGAGTTTTGCCTTAAAATGCATGATTATGTACATTCAACAAACAAATTGACAATGCAAAAGATTGTAAAATTGATAGTGAGTTGAATTTAAGAGGATATTTTCATAAATCTCGATTGCTGATGCACAACTTAAATGTTAAAGGAATATTTGATGAGTCTACCAATTTGTATAGAATGATTTACAATAGTCTTGACTTACACTATACACCATTCTATACACACAAGTAACAAGATTGACGATGCATGGTTAAGAAGATATACAATACACAGTCAATAATCTACGACAAACGTAAAAGCTCGTGTTAATAGTTCTTTATTGACAATCCACGACTTGAATGTGAGCTGACATTTGATAAGTCTTGAGAATCAAAAAACAACTTCATTTTGCTAGATTTGGGCATTTACTTCGCTAATCCCTTCCGCATTTGACAATTGTCTCTCCTTGACTCTACTATGGGCAGCAGTCGTGCATGTTTGTACGTTCCAATACTTAATTCCTTGAGAAAGGTCTTTCACCAAGTTTTGAGTGAAAGTGCCAAATAACGGATTAGATTCTATACATTGTTTCCACTCAAAACCTAAACGTTGTTTGAGAATCACCGAAGTGCCCACAAATGTATTCTCCATGATTTTCCAAATAATCTTTTTTAAAAATGAAAAAAAAAAAAAAAAAAACTCAACATCTAAACCTTTCCAAACCTTAGAATAAACACTCTCATTATGCCAACCTCAAGAGAGGTACTGAGGCATACAAAAACTATCCTCCCCAACTACTTAGTGCATGCCCAGCCCACACTGTGGGCCGGACAGTGGAGCCATATTTAGTGTGAAGAGCCCCAGCCCACACACTATCCATGTAACCCGGTCAAGAGGGTTGAGGTCTCCTAAGTTCTAGAACACCATAACTCCAAGTTAGCCCGTGCCTTCATTCACATTTTAGCGTCTATGTTAACCAATGGAATTGTGACACATGGCAGAGATTTGATTGGCAAAAAAATTTCTATTATAATCTGCTTGTCATGAAATGTGATCAATGAGAGACCTTTTCCTCTGGCATGTGATTGGCGAGAGGCCTTTTGCTCTAGCTGTGTCCTAGCGTGGGGTGGGGTTGCTACGCCCGGCCGAGCGGAACCTGCGAGGTTTTCCTGTAACAGAGCGGCCCGGCCTCACGAATATAGGGTTGGGCATGTTCTTAGGTCTCTACTCGGGTCGTGCATGTATTTCTCTCAATTGATTAATACACTTTTGGTTAAAAAAAAAAAAAAAAAAAAAAAAAAAAAAAAAAAAAAAAAAAAAAGAAAAAGAGAGGGTATGAGGTGTTCTTCATGGTTCCAAAGGGGGGAATAGTTGCGAGATGATTGGGATCTGGTTGCTTCAGACAGGTGATGAGTGAGTGACCTTTTGGCACATGCACATGGAAGAGGAAGAAGGTGGTGGGTGGGCCACCATTGACCAACAAAAAGAACAACAAACATCACCCACTATGGTAGAGCAGCCAAAAATGGCGCAGTGCCGAAAATGGAGCCCTAGTAATCTTCACTGTCACGTACATAATAGCTTCTCCATACAACAGAACCATGTACACACTGCAAAGATTATAGGGCGTCACTTTAGAGCACCATTTTAGGAACACCTATATTTCCATCTTTGAAAATTCATTACTTACTGTAGAAGAGTCCAAAAATGATGATTCCACTTGCTCTAGTTTTCTACTAATTTTCCACATGCACAAAAATTGCTTGCACTGGCAACATTCCTGTAGATTTTCTGTACTGAAAATTGCGCCATTATAGGACACCTTACCATATGCTATTCTTATGCCTGCCCTCTTAACCACTTCTAGGTCCGATGCATGTGGCCCCTTTCCACCAATGTAGAATTAAAAAAAACATGGTGCACCTCAGTTTAGGGAGAAAAAGCCTCTCTTCTCCCACCCTTTTTTTATTAACATTTATTTCATGAAAAAAAAAAAAAAAAAAAAAAAAAAAAAAAAAAAAAAAATTCTTCTCCAATTGCTTCTCTTCATGTATGTATTCAACTTTGGAGAATAATTGCCACTTTATGGAACTCGGCATAATTTTGATTTGGAAGGTTACAAAAACATCTACAATGGAATTTAGCAACAATGAAGGATTTGTGGTATGCAGAAGTTGTTGAAGTGTGAGGTTAGGGCATCCTCAATGGACACGGAATACACTCCCTCTAAACCAAATTCTATCTTTTGATTGATTTAAAATTAAAAATTAAAATTATCATCATTAGAAGCGCATGTAAATAAACGTGAGATATTTCTCAAGAAAAAGAATTGTGAAATTGGAAAGTAGGTGAAATTCCTCATTAAAAACATCACATTTTCAAAATTTAGAGGGAGTGCACCAAATTTTGCTTAAAAATGGGAAGATCCTCACACGCTCCCTCTAAATTTTAGAAATATAGAGGGAATAAGGGGGGGTCACCTACTTTTTAAGCAATATTTGGTGCATTCTCTCTAAATTTTGAAAATGTGGTATTTTCAATGAGGGAATTCACCTACGTCCCAATTTCACAAAAAAAAATTCTTGAGAAATATCTCACATTTATTTACATTCGCTTCTAATGATGATACCTTTAATTTCTAATTTTAAATCAGTCAAAAGATAGAATTTGGTTTGGAGGGAGCTTATTCAGTGTCCATTGAGGATGCTCTTATGTTAGTAAAGAATTCGACCTCTAAAGGTTCGTGATGCAAAACTGTCGTGATGAGGTTCTTCTACTCTATGGCGTAAAAATCTCAATCTAAGTATTATTTGGAGGATCCAACCGTAGGATCTTGAAGTTAACTTGAGTGTACTTGCCTGTGTCAAATTTGAACCGTTGATTCTTCTTCATTTCTGAGATTATAATGGTCAATATTGGCTGTTTTTTTTATTTTTTTATTTTTCCTCTGGAAACCCCATATTCATTATTATCATATGTTACTATATGCATTATATTAATATATTCATTTTCTCTGTTCTTGTCCAAACGGGAAAATAATTTCACATGTGAACTTCAACAAATATTGAAATATCTCCAGACCAAATATATATTTCTTAGCAAAAAGTGCACATAAATCATGAAGCATAAAAAAAAATTCAAGAGAAATGCTAAAAAATAAAATATAATAAAGAATGCTATACCAAGTTAAAATCACCTTTTAGAGAGGAATAAATAGCTAAATCCGGTCAATAAACAGACCATTGGCTGCATTTGAACATGTGCAACAATTAATGCATGCAAAATACATTGGTTTCTCAGTCAAAGCATTACTTTATGCTTTTTTAACATTTTTAAATTTTAGGTTGCAATCACTTTGAATGAATGTGTGCTACCAAAGATTAGAAAGGGAGCCAGTTGTGCAAATCTTGGTGCCTAGTGCCTTAATATCCTAATGTACATGTGCATCTCTTTAATGATTGTGCAATTCAAATGGGCTAAAAGTAGGGAAGGGGGAATGTCAAGCTGGCTTTGCTTGCAAGTGAGTTAGTTGATCTTGTTCTTGTGGGTTTTTAATTATGCCATTTTGTAATTAATTTTCATGGCATCTCATCTGAGCTTTTCCAAGTTGTGGGTTAATTCACACTTGTGGAGATCCCTATTTGATTTTCTAGTTATGTCAATGAGCTCGCAACCCTAGGAGGTATCTTATGACATGTTTTTGGTACCGTAGAGAATCAAGATATGATGGTATAGTATTCCACTATGCGAAGAGTATCCAACAATTAGTGTGTTTGGATGTACAACCATATGCGACGAGTGTTAACCCTAAAGATCCAAGAAAGCCAAAATGGTTTTTTTGGGATTTCCCCAGGGAAAAAAAGTCAGCCAACTTTGACCATTATAATCTCGGAATCTGAAGAAAATTAAACCGTTCAAATTTGACATATGAATAAAGGGTCAAGATCTTATGGTTGGATCTTTTAATTAATGCTTAGATTGAGTTTTTTTGGTCCTGAAGTATGAGAAGGTCTTTTTTGATAATTTTGACAACTTTGAATCAAGGATCCTTGGGAGTTAACCCTTAAACGGGCCGAATGTGATTTTGGATGGCAAGCGACGACTTTGGGGAGCCATAACCGTTTTCATTTGAAGTTTGTTCTGGATAAAACCACTTGAGTTGAGTGGCGAAATTTAATCCTAGTTTGTGTGGTAAAAATTGCATACTCATACTATGAGGTATGAATTGATCTTCAGTGATGTTTCTAACTTGAAAAATCTGAAATAAAAAACTGAACCAGTAATTTATTTTTGCACCTAACAAGTTAAACTCGTTGTTTCCTCTATGCACCTATGAATCACACATTCAACTAAGCTCTTTGCGACAAGAAACCATGGGGCGCAACTTGAAAAGGTAAATTAGTGTCTCTTTATATACAATGTATAATTGCAACTTATTGGGATGTATTCCTTAGTTTTCACATCATTGCATAACTTCATGTGATAAGATGTTTCATCCTTTTAGCAAATATCACTTTGTCAAACATAATTGGATGTGAAAGGATGAATTTATAAGTTTTACTACATGAGTGCATCTTTTCAACCATACGTTTTAGAACTTGATCATGATCATACATGTTCCCCAACAAGATTATTCATTGCTCCATATTGTTTACCAATCGAAAAAAAAATAAAAAATTCATAAACTCTCTCGAACCCACCATGAGTGACATAAAAACATGCAAGAAATCAGTAATTCAAACTTTGCTCTTGACACCATTCTTGTGAAGAAACTTTTTATGCATTTCAATCACATATAAAAGATCCCAATTACAAAATCTCCTACCAAAAAGTAATTCATACCTTAACCCCTAAACGTCCTTGGGGTATTTTTAGCCAAAAACTCATTTTCAAAAAAAGTGATATAGATGAAAATTAAGATAAGCTATTCAGATCTCAACCATACAAACTTGTAATATACTTGTAGTAGATCATGTGAACCAAAACTTGACTCATGGGACCTCATAGATTGCGAGATCATAACATATTAGTGCGCAAAACAGGCTACAAAATACCATCATTTCCACTTTGAAGTGAAAATACTACCAACATGAAATTTGCAATCAAAAAATCAGCAACTAGAAAGTTGTTCATTTTCATCTCAAAGACACTCTTGTACCAAAAAAATTCATCAAAAAAAAATCTTGGCTCAAATAGTAGCCTTGTAGTCGTGAAAACTGCCAAAAATTTCACAAAGGAAAAATAGTCCAAAACTAGACCCTCGCACTCAAATCCATGCCTTTTCTTCAATATATCCTCGATTGGGTCAAGGTTACTACCACTAAAAATAGACTATAATTGGAATCCATCCCAAAAAATAAAGTCAAAATCTAACGGTGGATGTAGGAGATCTAGCTCTTAAAAAATCATCCATTTTTTCACTTTTTTCATCGTAGAAACATCATTGCAAAGCCAATACCAAAGTTACCTAGATCAAAAAACTTCCAACTACAAAGTTGTTGGGATGCATCTAAATATCAAACTTATGAAAAAAAATTCATGAAAAACTATTTTAGATTTCACATAATTGGCTTGCAATGGTAAAACATGCCAAATGTTTGAAAACCCAAAAACAAAAGCTGTCTTCACTAAAATCCATGCCATTTATTCATAATTTATTTTATGAGTCTGCAATTTTTATCACATAAACTAGACTTGATTTGTGACCTAACCCAAGTGATTTCGTCAAAAACGGAGTTTGGATGAAGACGTTATGGCTCTTCAAAGTTTCTGCCCTTCATCCAAAATGTCGTTTTTCGACACTAGGGACGTTTAAGGGTTAACCCCTAAAGGTCCTTGATACAAAAAAATTTAAATTGTCAAAAAGAACCTTCTTCTACTTCAGGTGCAAAGAAACTCAATCTAAGCATTGATTAGAAGATCCAACCGTAGGATCTTGAAGTTAACTTGATCCTTTTCTAGAATGTCAAATTTGAACCGTTAATTTTTCTCCAATTTTGAGATTATAATGGTCAAAGTTGGCTGAATTTTCTCCATGCGGAAATTCCAAAAAGCGATTTCCGCTTTCTTGGACCTTTAGGGGTTAACCCTTAAACGCCCAAGCAAGCCCGAGGGGCATGATTCCAACCGAATCTTCCTTGTAGCTCTCAGTGTACTCAACATTTCACTTATATTTTGATGTCAAACTGGTCACCATCTTATGATGTATTCAAAAAGTGAATTTTTACAATTCAAATCACAATTTGTTTGAAGGATTTTGTGCTTTGAAAGAATTGTGGTAGGTAGGTTGGGGTGGTACATAACCTTGTAGGAGGTTGCAAGCTCATCATTGATTGGTCCATTCATGATGCCCAAGTTCAAAAAGTGCACTATTCATGATGCCCAAGTCCAAAAGATGCTGTGATCCAATTTTGGGCTGCCCGATTTAGACCCCAAGGGCGTTTAAGGGTTAAATTAAACATAGAGAGTGCAATTACATGTATCCTCTTTGCACGAACCAATATGACATCCAAAATTGCTAACAAAAGTCCACCATACAAGGTAGGTGTACACCGTACACCTTCTTTGATGACTAACAAATTAAATGAGAGACACTTTTCAGGTTGGCTGATCCTTGAATTTGGGGGGTTACATGGAACACCTACATACCGGGGAATGGATGAACGAAGGATGAACCCCGATGGATGGATGGATGAAGAAAGTCCGTGTACAGTACAGACTACAGAGGAAGAAGATGGAGGAAGAAGCATCCCCTGTAACCGTACGTGCGCCCCATAAATGCGCCAGGCACCCTGATACACATGCATGGCCGTGAGCACTACCGTAACTTACTAGTAAGTGGATACAGTACACGGCTCAGGGCAGGGCTCTGACTGCCGCAGGGGCATCATTTGCACGCTCCACCACGGTAAGTATCATTATGGTTTTGGGTACCTGCCCCATACTACTTCACTTGAGCTTTCATTGTGGTTTATTTATGTTAACTATTTTTTTTCTTATAAAATCTTCAATTGTCCTTTGCTTTTATTGGTAACTCAGAGATACTCTATTCTTTTATTTGAATAAAATTGAATAGAAAAGTTTTCACGATATTGGTGTTTTGTTCAAAAATATACTTGCACATTTGGCTTGTAGTGTAGAAGATTATGAATGAGTGTCAATTATGGTCTCTAAGTTTGTGCACACTGATTATTAAGAGTGATCAAGAGAAGAAGGGCTATGTCTCTCTTTGTTGGGTTTGTATTTGGTTTCTATGAAATATTGGATTTTTGTAACATATCAAATGTTTTCCTTCCCAAGTTCAACAACTATTTCTTTCATCTTGTAAAATTCATGACTACCACCCTCAGGTGGCCACTTGGATGGAGTTTTTTTTTTTTTTTCTTTTTTTCTTTTTTTTTTTTTTTTTTTTCCCCAAAAAGTAATATTATGAAATTGTTGTTATAGAGATATGAAAATATTTCGTAAATAATCCATAGTCTTAGTGACAGTTTGTTTTTCAAACTCAAAGTTAATGATGTATAAAGTGTTACTACAATAATGTAGTGCCAAACTAATTGTGCACATAAGGTATCAATTTTTTGAGGTTAGGGCATCCTTAGTTGTGCCCATCAAAGAGAGCCAAGAATAGGCCTTGGCAGGGTGCTCCAAAGGGACCTGGGGTATCCGGCGAGAAGGACCCCTTGCTAACAGCCACTGCCACCCTCCTTGACTACACCTTCTGCACTCACTTTTAGCCTCTACCACCTCTGTGACTCCACCTTCATAGCTGCCACGCGTCTAGATGTGCCATCATCACGTTTGACCATGAGGTCTATATAGAGCTTAGGTCTCACAACGAATGAGGAAAACATTACCTAGACTAGCCATTTTTTTTAGGGAGCTGGATGTTTGAAGAGCGCCGTGCCCGCTCATAGCCGTTGGTTGGCTGAGATAACAAGCCGATTGAGGATGGCCTTATAACAAAACATTGCTCAATTCAATGACAAATTTACGCACCATCTCACTCGTGGCGTTTACTTTGTCCATGTCATTATATACTTTTCTAATATGTAGAAATGCTTATAATATAAAAACAATGAGTGGGAAGAGAAACCAAACCAATGTGAGGGAGAGAGAGAAAATTCAGATGGGCGACCCATTTGCGAAGTGGAGAAAAGCACTGAGGGGAGGGAGGGGAGTGGGGTCTGAGGAGAAGATTGACAATCTGAGCAAGAAAATCTCCCCACCTGGATTTTGCATCATGAATGGACTCTTCTATCCCATTTGCACATGCAGCGTCGTCCATCATCAATGGCCTTCCACTGCCCCTATCATATCATATCATTCACCTTATCACTCACATACCGTACCTCACTCCCCACTCACTGCACTCCTACACTTTGCAACAACTAGACTACGGAATACTTGGACCCGCAAGCCAGGCATGAACCGGCAATTGTATACTCTTTTATTCAATACCCGGATATGGGCTTTCACTGGAATACTTGGACCAAGGGGAATTATAATATACTAGTGCGGAATCATGAAGGCATTAAGCGAACGACCTCAAGGCCGTACGGTGTAGATTTTACAATTTCAATGTCGTTTGGAGTATGTAACCATAAGATCTTGTACTCGACTTGTATGTGTATATGTATGTCAAATCTTGAACTCAAATTTCTTACCAATTGTGAGGTCGTAGTGTTCAAACTTAGGACAAATAGTTTCTTTTGCTTGTTGGAACAAGGGTAAGTTGGACTTTGAAAAACCATTTTGGTAGGGGATTTCGGATATGAGGCTCTCTTCACATTTTGTTACTAGGTGAGTTAGGAATATATTTAGGAACATGTTACCCTCCTTGAACTTAAGGAAATGCTTGATTTCTTACATGGAGGTTTGCTGAAGTTTAGATATAAAAGGGGAGTTTTTGATAATAATAATGGCATGTGAAAATTTATTTGATTGAAGATCTCAACGGTGATATCATGCCTTTAAGTTTAGTTTACATGTAAAAAAAATAAAATTTGAATAGAAGTAAATTATCATTTTTTTTTTTAATTTTTTTTTTTTTTTGCAATCAAATTGATTTCGGGCTCATTTTGAGAATATTTGAGCATATATTGCGGTTTTGGGCATATATGAACTTGCCTAAGTAGAGTTTTCAAACTTGAGCAGTAGATATCTCTTGACACCTAAATGGTTTGACTCATTTGTACAACAACAAACACATTCTCAAGAAAGTGTCATAAATGGAAACAAATTTAATTCATTCAAATGTCAACCGTACAATCTTGTATTAGACATATTGTACATCATGTTGCTCAAATTTTGAATTATGAGGCCTCATGGATTGTAAGATCATAACATATTTGTACTCAGAAAACATCGAAAAATCTCAACAATTTCACTTTGAAGTAAAAGTGCTACCATTACACATTTTGCAATGAAAAAACCAGCAACTACAAAGTTGTTTATCTTCATTTGAATAACACCCTTGAACAAAAGAAATAATCCATAAGAATATTTTTTGGGGGCAAATAATGGCCTTGCGATGATGAGGACCACCAAAAATTTTATGAAGGAAAAATAGTCCAAAACTCAACCCTTTGCACTCAAATCTATGCCTTTTGCTTCAATACATCTTCGATTTTGTCAAGGTTTCTACCACATGAACTAGACTCAAGTTAGAACCCATCCCTTCAAAAAAACGTTACAATCCAATGGGCAATAAAGGAGATGTAGCTCCTCAAAAAATCATCCATTTATTCATTTTTTTCATTATAGAAACATCATTAACCCCTAGGGTTGAATGATTGAATGATTGCAGTATTACTTTTTAATACTTTGATTGTGAAGAAGCTAAGATCACAATTCTACAACCTTTTTATTATGCACTAGGTTCTTTCAACTTATGAATCATATGCCTTCTTGTAAACTAGGAAAATCCTCAAATTGGGAGTGCGACTTGTCAATCAAATCTCTTAAATTTTGTTTAAATTTTGTAAAAGGGGTAATTGATTGCTTAAGAAATAAAAACGTTGTTGATTGGTCTTGACTAACTATGAGAAAGGCATGCGAAACAATAAATTGATGAGTCTTGATTGAAGATGCATCAAATAAATTGGTAAGTCTTAGTTCTCTAGTGAATGGGAAAGAAAATTGTTTTCTCCAAACAAAAATATGTGATTAACGAAAAGAACAATAAGTGACAATACCAAAAACTAATAAGTCATAAATAATGCTCAGCATTACATAAGGGACAATTAGACGCAAAAAGATGAATTGATGAGCCCTTTTAGACTAAACACATGAGTGAATGTGAAAGGATGGTTGAAAAGTCAAGAAAATACACAACGTGCTCACAACTGGAAGAGGATGAATTGTTGTACAATGCTTATGTACGATGCGAGACAAAAGAACATGGATATTTAATGAGTCTTGAGTGCATGTGATGAAAAAGATAAATTAAAAAGTTGGTGTTAAATAATGCAAGATTGAATGTGAAAATAAGGAATTTCTTAATCTTGCATTACAATGGTGAACTAAATATGAAAGAATGACTAACATGTCTTGATTAACGATGCAAAAATGCTTATATCTTGTTCTCATTTTAATAGTAATTTTTTTAACTGAGGTAGCAAACCCCTTAGAATACTCATTCAACATAGATGTGGAGTTTACATTCATACCTCTTGGTAAGTGGTGAGTTTGTAATTGGAACTTTTCCTAACTCAAATAAGTTGTAATAGCAAATATTAGCATAACTTAGTATATATTCAAAGTCAAATACATAAGTTTTTTGAGATGGATCATTCTCAAATAACCTTCATGAGAACAAGGTCTATCTTTGATCAAACAAGAAATCTTATTATATTCAAACCCACTATGTATAATACCCTTATTAAACAACCTGCACCATGAAAGAGAACATTTTTTTTATTATACGAAGTACATAGTGGACATTCTCAAAAGAGTTTGTCCATTGAATAATAACATGTCGATCATCTAGTGACTAGGTAGGAACTAACATAGTGTCCACTCAGAGGGGGGTTAGTAGTCCCATCATGAGTTGATCATCTAGTGACTAGGTAGGAACTAACATAGTGTCCACTCAGAGGGGGGTTAGTAGTCCCATCATGAGTTGAACGAACACTCTATTCACACGGACCTCAAAATAGGTTTAAAAGTTTGTCTTGTTCTCTACCTTCACACACTTACTCAAACCCAGGTACACAATCAAACAACATGTGAACCAGCAGGAAAGGCTACTCAACTAACTTCAAACCCGGGCAGGCACTCAAATAACTTCACATAACGGGGCAAGTACCGTCGTCAATCCGGGCAGCAGACACGGTAAAAACCCCAGTCAATAATAATAACAGAACTCACAACAAAAGCAGCGGATTCGCCAGGGGCAGCAGCAGTAACAGTAACAGCAGTTGACTGACGAAGGCCCTCGTGTGAGGTGCAGAGGCCCAATGGCAACCCCCTTCCCAAGGATAATGAACACCCCCAAGCAAGTAAAGGAACTGACCAGCAGTAACTCAAAACCACTCCCAGCAGTAATAACACAAAAATGAGGGAGGAGGGTCGGAGGGGTCGGACCCCCTGGTCGCTAGACCCACTCCCTTGCTTGCAGCAGCAGGCCCAATGGCGGCTGCAAGCCAAACCAGACCAAGCCTAACATAGCTAGCATCATCATCTCCATCATCGTCATCATCATCTCTCTTCTCTCTCCCTCCCTCCCTCCTCATCACTAGCACCACCACACTTCAAAACTACGCCTTGTTTGCTGCTTGCTTGCTTGCACAAAACACAAGCTCCATTCCCCACCCCCCCCCCATTCTCCTGCTGCCTGCTAGGATCTTTGTCCCTCTGTCAAATGCTTGCTCTGTAACCCTGCCTGTCAGGCACTACTCCCCCCTCACTACGAAGTGAGAGCATCGCAAATTCCTCGTTTTGTCACTCAGCGCAGTGGCTATGGCATTCTCTCCGTCTTAATGCGCTGATCTGTCCGCCGGGAATCCTCTTCTTCAGGTACTCTCATTTCAGATCTGATACTCAATTTAGAGTGTTCTCGCCAATTCGAGGGTAAAGGTTGGAGTAGTATTTGAGCATGAGATGGTGAAGTAGTGTTGATTTGGTCGCCATTGTTTCGCGAGGCGATAGTGGTGACGACGACCTAAGAGACGTGTGAGGGTTATCCTTGCTGGGGGGAGTGAGGCTTCAGTAGTAGTAGTGGAGGAGGCAATGACGTCCGGGACGCGCCTGCCCACATGGAAAGAACGGGAGAATAATAAGCGGAGGGAGCGGCGCCGCCGCGCTATTGCGGCGAAGATCTTTGCTGGGCTCAGGTTGTATGGCAACTACAAATTGCCGAAGCACTGTGATAACAACGAAGTGCTTAAAGCTCTTTGTGCGGAAGCTGGATGGACTGTTGAAGAGGACGGCACCACCTATCGCAAGGTATAATGCTATCCCTATCCATTCTTGCTGTCTTCACACTCACTCGCAGGAAGCGCAATACTGTACCGCGCCGAATGCATTCTCCTGGTTAGCCTTGTTTCAATGCAGTTCGGTGAAGAACCATATCTCTACAGTTCTATATCTCTCACATGAGTAGCCTTTGAAAGGATGGAGGCACTCAACTCTTCGTTGCGAGCAGCTATTGATATTTACTGTTATTTTGTCCCAATGTAACACTTTGTCACGATCTACATTGGGCACCGGTTAATGAAAGCGCCGAAGACTCACACACTACATATCGAGAATGTAGACATCTAGTGGCTATGGAGATTTTCATCATGGTGACTCCGTGTCAATCCAGCACATTGGAAGAGACGAGTGCCTTTTGGGAACAGGAGACGGGATTGTGTTGCAGTTGCAGTGATTTCAGCGTAGGATGGATTGAATGATCTTCTCAGTAGGAACTATCGGATGGTTTTGAGTGATGGTAGTGGTGGCTGATGAGGGGAGAGATTGGATATATTTCAGGGGGCGAAGCCAGCGGGGGACAAGATGGAAGTGAGCGGATCGCTATCAGATGTGAGTCCAACGAACTCATATCCAGGAGCGAGCGAATCACTAATCCCATGGCTAAAAGGGCTATCATCCGGACCCGGAAGCAGCAACAACAACAATGGGAACGGAACGTTAAGCACAAGCTCAAGCGCGGGGCTACCACCGCTACACGTCAGACGCGCAGGATCATCAAGCGCACCAGTGACGCCACCCATAAGTTCGCCACGAGCATCAGTGCCGGTAAAACCAGAGTGGGACACAGGGCTACCCGATTACAATACGAATCCAGCGTTTCCGGGCGCGTGGAGCCAGCACTCATTCCTGGCCGCGGCAGCCGTGGCCGCGCAAGCGTCCACTCAGGGGCCGCACCTCTGGTCCGGGTACTGCGACACTCCGGAAGGCGCGCGCACACCAGTGGAAGGGTACTCGGAGTCTGTGGCGCCCCCGCTCGAGTTCCCGGCGCATGTGTATAGTCCGAGCTCGGGAAAATGGACCAACGGCGTGCGCGAGCCGGCCTCCACATTCTCTCACCAGTGGCGCAATCCCATCCAGAAATCGATTTCCGTGCCGGTCAGTCCCGTTTCCTCCCGAATGCGGAGCTTCATGGGTGACCGCCTCGCGCGCTGCCCGTCTGAGCTCGAGCTCGAAGGCCCCGTGACCCAGAGACTCGGTGCACTTTGGGAGCTCGACCGCGCCCCAGAAGTCGTCGTGGGCGCGAAACGCAAAGTTACTGCTGACGACCTGGAGCTTACGCTCGGAAACTCCAAAATGCTGTAGCAAGCTCGATTCGATTCTTTCATGTAGAATAGTCCAGGCATGGCAACAATTTTAGTGGCTGCAGCGAACTTTCTACCTTTTTCAGGTACACTTCCTCTCAAGCTTTTGACCCTTTTGGAGTGCGACTGTTTCGAGGTTCTGATGTTTTGAAGCTCTGGGTTTGCAGGTGCGAGATGCTGCCTCAGTCACTCACAAGCAAGTGAGAGTGTCGATTAGAATTGGCCCGAGTTTAGGAATTGTACAAAGACGCTGTTGATAGCCAGACGAAGGGATTGCTGAGTTTGAAACTGCTGCTGCTGCAGTGGTGGCAGCTTTTTAATAGGCTTCTCAATTGAAATTTTGGTAATATAACGAGGTTGTTCACATTTTTCGTAATGCTTGTTTGCCTTGATCTCGAATGCCTGGTCAAACAAAAGAGTGGATAGTGTCAGTTCTGACTGGATTGCGAAGTCATGGCTGTTAACACAATCGACGAAATTCTGAATCTCGACAGCAGTTCACCTCCAGCGATGAATGATTGAGAGAATGTGGTTGTATCTGCAGCATTCAAAGCAACCTTTCCGACATTTTGAAGAGTCAGAAATCATTGAAGCAATTATCTAAGTGAAAACAGTCCTCGATAGTTTACAGAAGTTTGGAAAGATGCTCGATGAATGGCCGAAGCGTAACGTAATATGTAACAACCGTGCCCGATCACACACAGAAACTTCGCTGCATCCGAAGATCAACCTCGCAGAAGCTCAACACTATTTGGAAACGGTCTTCGACCATCCATAAAAGGCTAACTGAATTTTGAAACATTGCTCGAAGTTGAAAACAGGGGCTCACATGCTGACAGAAGCTGAACTCTACTTGAAAACAGTTTACGATCATCCACAGTTGAATTTGGAAACATTGTCCGATTATCCACAGAATCTTGACCTAACTTGGAGACATTGCTCGGTCATTCACCGAAGCTTTACTCTCGTTACTAGCATAGTTCAAGGCTTGAAATAAGATTTGCCCTACTTGGAATTGAAGGTCAACGATCAAGAGCACGTGGCAAGCTCTTGCAGAAGTCGTTCAAGTTTGAAATATCAAAATTTACCGAGCTAAATAACATAAGTTTATGTACTTGTAACCAGGAAACCGAATTACTGGTAAGTTGGAAGACTCTTTTTGAACCGAATTACTGGTCAGGACTTACCACCACTGGTCATGAACACAACCCTAAAAATGATGAGACCGTATGAATTTGGCAGGGGACTGGTTAACCCTTAAACGTCATATGCTTTCCTGATACCACACCCAAAATCTCTTTTAAACTCCATTTTTAGCATTATTCTATTTTTAATTTGCTTGAGCTCTATTCTAAGAAAGTATAGATCTCTTTAAGGTGCTCAATTTGGAATTCTAAAAATTCCATTTGGTATAATGGAGTGTAAGTTATGAGCAAGATTCTCTCAAAAAAAACCCAACCCCTCGGGCTGGGTCTGACGTTTAAGGGTTAAGAGCAATAGTATGATGTCGGAGCTCCAAGTATAGTGGCACTGCACTCGCTACGCAGTTGCCAAGGCAGCATCGTAGCTCCTTCGCAACTTCATATAGAAAGTTGGCTGCGATCGAGTCCCCGGCCGTCCGGAACTGTCTTGCTTTGGCCAACACGTGCCCGAAACGCAAAATCAAAGAACTCATCAGTTGTCACCCATATTCTTAGAATCTGTACAAAAACACTGCAGGCATAGCCGGTATAGTACAGTGCACCTGCCAAATATATTCATATCTACAAATCAAGGACGAACAAATCGGTAAAATACATGGAAGAATGTGGGGTCTCCCAAATATACATATATATCTACAAAATCTTGGTAATATAGAATGGAGGAATGTGGGGTCAAGGTGCTCCAAGGGCGGTGAAAACGGCATTGGCATCGCTGCTGGTTGGGGTGGTTTGGATTTCCTCTTGGTCGAATTTGGCTACGACCACTGGTGACGGAGGGAAAATGTCGAGCATCACTTGGCCCACGATGATCGCCGTTGCGCACGCTCCCACGGTTGCTAGTGTGGCTCTGTCGCCGAGGAGACGAGACATGCTTCGATCATGGCTGCTTGCGAGATTGTTGCTGGAGTTTTGTAATCCCCACGCCATTAATGGTGGAATCACACCGTACAAACTCGTCATTCCGTAAGCACCCTGCGAGGAAAGGTTCAATCAGGCTTGGGCAAGATCGAACAAAGTTTTCATGTACATGAACACTGGTTTGAGGTTTCAAGATGGATAAACTCATAACATTCTTTAAAAACTCACTGAAGTAATATTCAGAGATCTTGAACAATTTCATTCTTTGCGATGTATGTTCAGAACATGCTCCGCCTTTTGGTGGTTTTAGCAAAATCAAACGAAGTTCTCATTTACATACATGACTGGATTCTTAGGGTTGGATTCATGATATTCTTTAAAAGCCCACTTTCTAAAATGAAGAGAACGACTGGATCGTGATCGGGGAGCTTGTAAGACTGTTTTTATGTTTAAACAAAGTTGAAGGTAACGGCGTACCGCGAGATCTGATGCTGAGAAGAAAGCGTCGGAGACGAGTGATGAAGCAACAAGAGGAGGTGCGAGCACGAGTAGCGACGTGACGGCGCGAGGACCGATCCGGTTCCACCATTCTAACAGGGGCTGCACTGATAGCTTATTCTCCGATGCTGGAGTACTATCTGGCAATTCCATTTCAATGCTATGAATCATCGTTGCATAATGTAATCAAACAATCGAATGTATGGAAAACATAATCGAACCTTGTGCTCGAGGGCTCCATTGCTCCAGAAAAAATTCTTGCAACCCGAGCACTGTCCCGATGAAGGACGTTGCCACTGCTATGAATGCAAATGATTCAACAACCAGTGCCGGCCCTGGTCCGCCTACTCTGGACCATATAGCAACACGATCAGTATGCCGAAAACGGTTGACAACTAAACCTCATCATCGTCACCATGATGCTTGTTATGTTCATGAGACCATACTCTACTATTTCTATAATAAAGTGCAACTAACGAACCTTATGAAGACATCGAGGGGGTCTTTAGCTCCAAGAAGGGGAGTTATGCACAAAGCGACAGCATCCCAGCTCAAGAACATGACGAGCGGAACCAAGCTGCCTAAGAAAATGCTCATCCGGATTCGGCCAATGTCGCCGCCCAACTGCGCACACACCACTGTAATAACACGGAAACAGTCACAAAAAGACACTATTCACTTCAATCAGAAAAACAGAGCCCTGTGCCATTTCTCAAGCTGCCCTTGGAAAGCGAAACACATACTGATACTTTCGACAAGTAGCGAAATACACAATGGTTAAAAGTTTCGAGGAATGTTACCTGGAGTGAGATCATGATATACAAGGGCAAGGAAGATGATTGGTAACGTTTGTGGAGCCTGACTCCAGTCCATGTGCTCAAGACCTGTCCAGTCCGCCATTGCTGCTCCCCCGAACACAATCAACACAAACAATCCTGCAATGCACCCATGCAACTTCCATGAATCCATTCGATCTGCTTTTATCCCATATTATGAGTTGCAAGAGACAAACTAGTTTCACGTAGTTGATTCCTGAGGCAATTAGCAGGAAGCTGGAAATTGGATAATGAATTGCACATGATAAGAGGTGATGAGCGCACCGAGGAGCGTGATGGTGAGCACTTGGTTGACGGAGTCCGCCATCTTGGCGCCGCCAGCGCACAAGACGCCACCAAGGGCAACAGTGAAGAGCAGGTCGGCAGCAGCTCGGTCGGGGACGTGCAGCAGCAACGACACGAGCTCGCCGGACTTGGAGATGTAGGCCACCAGCAGCGTGTAAGACAGCATGAGGTAGATCGCGGTGGTCACCCACGCTCCCACGGGACCCATGGTCTCCTCCGCCATTGTTCGTAGCGACAGCACCTGTGAGTGTTGCTGTTGCGGCCCAGGCTCCACCCGCCTCCGCATCAATTCCACATTCACTTCTGCTAGCAACAGCGCTTCCAACAATAAAAACGCCCACGACATGCCCATAATCGTAGCGGACGGGGTAAATCCCTGCATACCCATCCCACATTCCCTCGCTCTTTCAGCCGATTGCTACATCAGAAACTGGTGGTTGAAGAATTCAGTTTTAGGGTTCAGAAGAGACTTACGATGGGAGCTGTGCTTGCTGGAAGAGCTAGAATGCCTGCACCGACGCTGGTGCCGGTAATCAAAGCCACGGCCCCGAACACCGATCCTGTCGCTTCTGCTTCGACGAATTCTGTGTTTGTGGTGGAAATTGGCTCGAGGAGCTCTTCTTGCTCCTCCGCCATCGCTCTACACTTTGACCACTCCCGGCCACCAGGAAGCTCGAATGGCGCTCCTGAACTCCATGTCTGCTTCAAACCATTGACCAAACTTTTGTGAAACAAGTGATATCGACAGCACTCTTCCTTGATAAACAGCCATAACATGACACCTTGCGCAAATTTACGGGAGTTCATAAGCTCTGACGTCGAGATGGTGTGCAGTAATGTACAGAGAAACTCCATGAGCCCCCCTCGTATGCAAGGTTTTGGGGCCTCAATTTTGTTTCCCGTTACAAATGGAGTACCAGATCCATAGAAGTACGCAACTTTTCAGAGGATTCCGTGCAGCGCAAAACTCTAATAGCTTCAATTTCTGCAGCGCCAATAGTTGTGAGTTTGGAATCGAACAGACAAGAAGGCGCAGGGATTGATTACCTGAGCAGATTGCAACCCAGGGAGTGGCAGCAGCAAGGAGCCTCTCTTAGTGATCGGAAGTCTGCTTCGTCCACAAAATTCACCATGGAAGCTACTTGCGCCAGAAATTCGACTGCCTGTTAATGCTATGTCTTTGCCGGACCATAATGGCATTCCTTCCTTCCTTTAAACACTTCAGCAGCTACAGAGGAGAGTATTTACAGATCCAAAGTGCTCCTATCGAACGCGGCCCAATGGAGCTAGAAGAGGAAAAGTCGACTGCAGTAATGTACAGACAGTGGATGCTCGCTTGAAGGTCGTACTACGGAAGAGCAGGGGATGGAATTGATAGTATGGTGAGTTCTACCTGGAGAGTGAGCGCTGGGCCGACTGTTGCGTGTCATGGGGGGTGGTGGGTAAAAGGAACGGTGATGAACAGAAGGTGGCGGAGCCAGTGCCTGAAGACTACTTTTCGGATGCGAGGCTTCCAGCGAATCAGTGGGAGCCGCACGATTGAGCATCGGGGAAACTGAGGATCTGTTCACCACTCGTTCGAAAGATTCCATCGCTGCTTCATAAAGTAGAGGCGCCTGATTCCAGCCCCTTCTGACCATCGATCGCCACACCATAGCTCTAATTCGACTCGTCAACTTGTGTAGAATCATGAAGTCCTCCGCGGATTCTCTCTCCTAGAAGTTCGGAAGAGCGCATTTAAACATTTTGTCTTCAACCAGGAGCTGGTATAGTACATTTGCTATGGACAACCTCAAATTTGGAGGCGAGCTCGTCCGTATGTTGTACTAATGGCTACAGACTCGATATATCATCCACGAAACATGAAAGAATCATCCACCCACATCCATATATTGGACCAAGATTCTTACTCTACTGATTATTTGATGCCGACAATCACGACCGAACCAAAATCGACCCTCGGATTCTTTACAATTCACACAGTTATTCATTCAGGAACTTTTACTCCTACTGCATAAATTGTCGCTTGCAAGAGTTTCGATGCAATCCACCGACAAGCCACGACCGACTCAGAAGATTAGGACGCATGAGTACCCATTTTTGGCAGGCAGAATTACATGCACTTTTGGCATATGAAAGATAACAGTCTCCACTTCTACATTTTCCTTCTCAAGAGTCAGGGATTTCAAAGAGAGCTAAACAGGATAGTAGATAGAGTCGCATAAAGCCGGAGCTCGATCAGACTCATCGAGCATAATTTACTGATATATAGATATAATATCAGGAGCCTACAAGTCCAGCAATACAGCAGCTCTGACTGCCCTATGATGAAACTTTACAAACTCCATACTAGTCATGTAAAACAAGCAAGCTACTATCGCAATCCCAAAGCGATCGAATACCCTCTGAGAATTGCAAGAGCTTCTCTCTCATGACATTTATTCATATGTAACTAGACGTATTACCGACTCGGCCGGGGCGATTACGGCGTCACCACGGGAGGGCAGACCTGGCCGAGTTGGACAGAGACAGGACCAACGATGGGGAACTGAAACACGCCAGTAAAGGTAACACAGTTGCCCTGACACGTGATAACAATCCTGAGCAGGGACCCGGTGAGAGACTGAAAGGCGTTGAGGAGGGTGGTGACGGTAGCGGGAACGGCGAATGACACGGACCCGGTGCCGGTGGGGAGGCCGATGGTGCCCGTGGCGCCGGTGAAGAAGGACACGGGGGGCGTGGTGACGGTGACGGTGTTGGTCGGGGAGATCATGAGGTTGCCTCCGGTCGGGGAAGTGATGGTGATGGTCCTGTTGCAGGTGTTGGTGATGGTGAACTGCGCGTCGGCGCCGGAGACGAGCACTGTCACCATGAGCAGCAGAGCTGCGGCTGCTGTTGCTGCCGAAGTGTTGTATTTGGAGCTTGAGATCGCCATTGTGGAGTGATGGTCGAGGACTTTGTGAAGGAGCTGCTGCGAGATGATGAAGTTGAGGATGGTGGAGAGTGATGTGTTGATGTGGTATTTATACTGCACAAGAAGAAGCTAGAGATCGTGCAGCGGACTCATGACGTCACGACTGTAGTGTACAATTGTAATTTCTGTTAGTTCTGTATGTATTGTCCTTGTCTGAGCTTTGATGGATAACTGCAGTATGCGGATAGTACATCGTGTTGGCTGTACTCTAAGCTAGGTCCTCTTGACACACAGATGTTTGAGACTTTTTCTGAGCCCTGTTGGCAGCCCCTTTGAGTTACCATTTGAATTCCAGCGTCTCAAGCTCCCAGTTCTTTTGTAATGAATTCACTTAGTTTAAGTGGACTTATAACTTGGATAGCACTATGGAGTGAGGAGAGGCGCCGGCGAAAGGATCTCTCATGACAAGATTTATGAAATACTGAAGTTGGGATTCGTTGCAGCTGGCGGTTCAAATTATCTTCGTCTTAGTTCCATCACTCATCCAGAATCTAGAATGATTTTCTTCACCAAGCATCAAGTTCTATGTTGATGGGTCCATGATCGCGATCGTGAAGCTGCTGGAGTCTAGGATGCATGGAATTCAAGGAAGTTGAAGATTCATCCAGTGGATTCTTAGAGTTGCACAACATGTTCATCGATGCCATGTGGGTTGTCTCTTCCATTAGCCAATGAATTCGATGCTGTCTGCTTCGAGAAGGTGAATCGACGCGATCGTGTTTCGTGAAACAATTTTGTAACAACATTTTGGTCGGCTTTATACATGTGTACGTCAAGAAGAGATTTGCAGCACATTTGTGTCATGATTCAGTGCGTGTTAAATGTGAAGTAGAAGATTGTGGAGATTACTTCTTTGACTTTTTGAAGGGAATGAATGCTTTTCTTACACACTTTGGAAAATCCTTGACTTCTACCATTAAGTTGTAACACTTGAGTGACTGTTTGTTGGACTTGAACTCAACTAGTGAAGGAAGGGAGGTTTCACTCAAAACCCAAAATAAAATCACAACAGTGGATGGGTTGAGCTGTAAGCTGCAACCTTGGTCTAGTTTGGTATCCACGTCTTAAGCACTTTCAAAATGCTTCATACTGTCAATGCTAATCCATCACGACATTGTCACTCGTATTGAAGAATATATATTAAGGTCTCACATTTCGACTACGTACTTCTACCTCAGGCAATTTCGTTGATGTACGAAAGATTTTAAAGGATGCCGTGTTGGCACAGAATTCCTACAACATCAAATTTTATAAGTCCAAAAGTTGATGACGTGGATTCGAAGAGAGTACTGGCAAAGGAGTGGATTATCATGAGCGGATTGAGCCCCAGGAAGAGGCAACGGCAAGGATCCTCTCTTAGTATTCGGAAGCTTGCTGGCTTCGTCCATAAAATTCAATATGACAAATACTTTGGCCCAGAAAGGGAACTGCCTGTTAATGCTATGACCATAATGGCACTCCTTCCTTTTCTAGATTCACCAACACCTACGAAGGATATGTACAGATTTTACAAGCCAAATTGCTTTTCTTAAAAGAGTACAGAAGTGGACTGCGATCGATAATATTTAGGTAGTGGACAGCACGCAGTCTAGATCGATGGAAACTTGCTTGAAGGTCGTGCCCGAGATGGGAATGGGGATCGGCGGCAAGAATTGGTACATTGGGGTTCTTGCTAGAGAGGGGCGTATGTTGCTGCAAGCACAAATGGAATTTTTTTGGAGCTAGTACTTGCGATTAAGATGCTATTTCACCGTTTGATCAACCACCGACAAGCCAAGAATGACCGATCAGAGCGCACGCACGAGACAGTGCCCATATTCCTCACGCAAAATCATCAAAATCGAAATCAACAGATGACAAACAGATAGACAGCAACACATGGATGAAATCCTGATCTCGATCAGACCCATCCAGCATTTTCTGATAGATATGAAATCAGTAACTTACAAGTCCAGCATTACAGCAGCCCTAACTGCCGTATGATGAAACTTACAAGCTCCACTGAGCTTCATGATTGAGCTACTATCACAATTTCAAAGAGATCGAAACACCCTCTGATAACTGCAAGAGCTCATGACATTTATTCATATATAGCTACGATCGACTCCAGTCGAGTCCATTCATGATGCATGGATCAAGTCACCACAGGAGGGCAGACTTGACCCAGTACAACTGAAAGCGGACCAAGCAGAGGCACCGTGGTCACAGCAGTGAAGGTGACACAGTTACCCTGGCACGAGATCACGATGCTGACGAAGGGTGAAACCAGCTGGAGAACGTTGGTGATGGCCGGAGGGATGGTGTATGATACGGTCCCTGTGGCTGTAGGAATCGTGACGCCCAAAGCGCCGGTGATGCTGGAGAAGAAGCTCAAAGGGGACGTGGTGAGCGAGACTGATCCGGACGGGGAGATTGTCACGTTGCCTGCGACCGGGGAAGTGATGGTGATGGTTCTGTTGCAGGTGTTCCTGATGGTCTGGGCCTCGGCGCCGGAGACGAGGATTGCTGCCATGAGCAGCAGTGCTGCTGCTGCTGCGAAAGTGGATTTGGAGCTTGAGATCGCCATTGTGGAGTGATCGTCAACGACTGTGTGTAGGAGCCACTGAGAGATGATGGGTCGAATGTGAGATGAGGATGGTGGAAAGTGATGGGGTTTTATACTGTGAGTTGTGCGTTGGACGATCTCTTGAAGCTACGATCGTATTTTACGATAGTAACTTCCGTATTTTTGTTGGATAACTATATATTATTGCGGATGATACATCGTGTGGGCTGTACTCTAAGGTCCTCTTCACACAAGGAAATGGAAAGACGTTTTCTGCAAGCCTTGTTGCCGGTTGGTAATACCCTTCTGCTGAAGTCAGACTTATTTTTATGCCGGCTTACAAATCAGTCTGCATAGAAGTGAGGAGAGGCATGAAGGAGTTTTGAAGTTCCCTGTTTATACGTTTAATTATGAATCATGACTTTCGGTAAACTCTTCTGAAAGAGGGTACATTTATGCAACCTTGTATTGAGAATGTTTCTTGGACCATAGTTTCACTCAATCACAACTTCACAAGGTGATATGTTGAATTTATGCATTCATTCTTGCGATGAGAATTGATATATCACTCAAATCAGCATGTGGGACATTATTGATTGCATTCAGAATGTCTCTTGTCTATGAGATTGTGTTAATTTGATACTCTTCCTCATCTTGAACCTTTGTAATAGATATTTGATTTTAATACAAGCAAGAGCTTGAGTTTGCACAATCTGATCTCTAACATGAACAATTGCTTGATGTTGCCCATGAGAAAGGGTGAATGATATGCCCAACCATGTTAAGCGAGAAAACCAGTAGGAGCTCCCCATTGTAAAAAACGGCCCGAAACTAGCACTGCGTACGAACGCTTGTTTAACACTTTGAACACTTGAACAGCAGCTACAGAGGAGAGTATGTACAGATTCCTGTAGCCAAATTGCTCCTATCGATCAGGGCCCATTAGAGCTAGAAGTGGAAAAGTCGACTGCAGTAATGTACAGGCAGTGGATGCTTGCTTGAAGGTCGTACCACGCGGAACGAGAGCAGGGGATGGAATTGGTAATATGGTGAGTTCTGGTTGGAGAGTGAGCGCCTGGCCGAGGGTTGCGTGCCGTGGGGGGTGGTGGGGAAAAGGAACGGTGATGAACAGAAGGTGGCGGAGCCAGGAACTCAACACTACTTTTCGGATGCGTGGCTTCTAGCGAATCAGTGGGGGTCTCACTTAAGGAAACTGAGAATCTGTCCACCACTCTTTCGAAAGATTCCGTCGCCATTTCATAAAGTGCGGGCGCTATGATTCCAGCTTCTTCTGGCCATCGATCGCCACACCATAGCTCTAATTCGACTCGTCAATTTGTATACAATCATGAAGTCCTCCGCGCGTTCTCTCTCGTTGAAGTTCGGAAGAGAGTATTTAGACGGATCACTGTAATCAGTGACTATTTCTCGGGAACAAGGGTGGGGGAGGGGTAAAGATCCCCTAAATTTTCAATGATGGGCTTAAAATGCTAAGGAGTAGGGTCTTGCAATAATTTGGGGCCGCAGACCACATTTTTGAACTCGAAATTATCAGAAGCGGCCCTCGGGTTACAAATCGAAAATTCCAGGAATTCTGAAGACAAAGTCCCACTCGCTGATGGGGCTCCAAGAAACTCCGAGAAGCACTCGTTTACGGGCGCCCCATTTAAACCTTTTGCCTTTTACCAGGAGCTAATACAGTACATTTGCAACAGACAACCTAAAATTTGGAGGCGAGCTGCTCCAGCGTTCGGGAAGTTTTTTGAAATATTAAGGTTAATTGCCTACATCTAGAAAAGGGCATAGGTTATTTCTCCAAGAGCATAGGCTACATCCTACAATGATGAAAATTTGTAGGTTGAAAACTTGTAATATTTCTAAGTTACTGGCCAATTGCCTTCAAATCAAAATTTTAATAGGTTGTAATCCTTCAAAAATTTAATGTAATAGGTTTTGGATTCAATATTACTTCATTAAATAATTAATATCCTTGGCAGGAATTGAACCTGGTGGCCAGTGTTTGACATCATATTTTCTGTTGTTAGATGAGGTGCAATAAAAAATAAATAAAATGGTGCAACGATTTCAGAAACGGTTCCTAAACCCATATTCCCATCATCTCATCAACGGCACAGGAGAGATGAGAACTTGCAAGAAAGCCGAAGAAGGGAATGATACATGGAGAAGATGACAAAATGTGAAGAATGTGTTAGTTCCTGAATAACAGAAGAGAAGGTGGCGAAGAGTGCACACACACTCACTTTGAGATTGGGATACCTGTGGAGCGGGGGAGGTTTGATAGGCTACCCAAATAGGCTTCTGTTGTGGAGGATGGCGAACTAGCTGGGCGTTTGAAACAAATCCTTCCGCCTCGAAGCGGATCTTGATCGATCTCCAACACGTAAGACGTCGTCCCGGCCCAAGTTCAAGCGGCAACTAATATTTGTAAGCGCCCCAAATCCTCCAGATTTGCCTTTCGTTCCAGATTTCAAAGATCAAGGAGAGGAACCACACCATGTGTGCTACCAGAAGCTAGTGTGAGAAGAAGTGGCTTCTAGGGTGGCAGAGTTAGATATCGAGAATGCGATAAGCCAAGAACAATTTGCAAGATCGCGGCTGAAAAAAGCGGAGAAGGAAGGTGGCGGGGAGGACGAAGATAGGGCAACGCTGTTGCAAGTTACCATGGGCAGGTTGTTTGGGTTTCTAGTTACGAGGGTTTCATTGATATTGATGTCCGTGGCACACCCAATAGCCCCGGGTATGAGCCTAGGGATCCATATTTGGACAAGTTGATTTCCTACATTGGAGAATTATGATTGGCTAGAATCCTCTCTTTTGTAATATCTATAGGCAAAAAATCCTACATTTTTTTTATTGGAGAGGCTAAAATCCAATGCTTCTAAATTTCCTTAGGTTTTACGTCCTACACTTTCAAAATTTTGTAGGTTATTTCACAATTTTCATAGGCTGCATTTGTGTTAGCCTTAGGTTCTTCCCGGACGCTGGGCGAGCTCGTCCGTATGGTGTAATAATGGCTACAGACACGAAATATCATCCACGAAACATGAAAGAATCATCCACCCACATCCATATATTGGACCCAGATTCTTACTCTACTGATGATTTGATGCCGACAATCACGACCGAATCAAAATCAACCCTCGGATTCCTTATAATTCACACTGCAATTCATTCAGAAAACTTTCATTCTTACTGCATAAACTGTCGCTTGCAAGAGCTTCCATGTAATCCACCGACTAGGCACGACTGACTCATAAGTCCTCGAATATCCACTACGAGATTACATACCCTACATCTACATCGTGGATATGAGGACTACGGTTTTCGAAGCAGCAGTTAGTTGGATGCATGGGCGGAATGTTCGGTATCATTCTAGGGATTGGAGAGGAGATCAAGCAAACCTTTGGCCTAAGCTCACCACAAGTGAGATGTGCTGACGCCGGAATCCTTCCACTCTGATTCTATATTTTGCGGTTGCAGGGTACTCGAGGCCGGGCGTGTGGACAACTACTCATTCACGATGCATCTCAAGTTAGAACTAGATTGAGAGAGCGCCCAACTGCTCAGATGACGCATTCTATGAGTTCCTGAACTTGTACTTTTTCCGAAAGTGTCAAAGGAGCACCTTCCGGTGGTATCAGTGCACTGCCCGAGGGAGTGAGATCTGGGCGACTCTTGGAGATTATCTAGTGCAATACGATGTGTTCTCCAGTCGATCGTCTTCTCTTTCTTGCTCGCCCTCCCTACCTCCGCTTTCCTTTCTTTTTCTTAATTTGGACCTCCACATTCCATAACTCCTGCCATGTGTGCAGCTTTTCATCCATGCTACAGTGGCCCACTCACTGTTCCCCTGTGCATCCATGGTTCCATTGATTGAATCATGATGTGTGAGATCATTATTCGATTTTTTTGAGACGATCGGTTGATTGATTGAGAAATGCAATGTGAATTGGAGTAGGTAGTATTTTAGATGATTTCTTTGGGCATTTCTTAGAGCAATTGTAGAATAGATGGAATCAACTTGAGTAGGATCATTGTGATTGTTTGATTTGAATACAATATGAATAAAAATGATCAACTTCTTAGATTCTCGGGAATAAAGAGGGGTTGAAAAACTAAATGACTTTTAGAATTTATAAAATGTGAATTACTTTTCTACGAAGCACTCACGAAGGTAGATGGAAATTAGGAATAAATGTGATGATGAGGATGGCTAAGTGTGATGAAGACAGTTGAGATTGAGAATGACAACTGAGTTGCAAAGGCAGAGGGAAATCTGGAACAGGAAAAATTAACAAAGATGGCTGAGCTTGTCAAGGAAAGTTGAAATTGAAAACAACAACTAACTCAGAGGCAGATGGAATGAAATGGAGCAAAGAGAACTAATGGGGACAACTGAGCTTGATGAGGATAGTTGAAATTGACAATAATGATTGAGTTGCAAAGAGGGCGAGAAATTTGGAATAAGAGGAATTGATGTCGACTGAGCTTGACAAAAACACAGTTGGGATTGACAACAAGGTTCGGTTTACAAAAAGGAATTAACAAGGATTGACAAAGACAATTGACCTTGATTTAGACGATGAAGGTTGAGATTGACAAGGACAGTTGTATTACAAAAGTAGAGGGAATTGTGGATTAAAAAGAATTGATGAGAATACATGAGACTGACAAAGACAACTGAACCTGATCCAATCTTGAAGAGGAAAGTTGAGAACAACATCAACTAAACTACGAATGAAAAGAAAATTTTGGAGTAAAAGGAACTGACGAGGAAGGTTGAGTTTGACAAAACAACTGAACCTGATTATGATGGTTGAGATTCACGACGACAAGGATGGTTGAGCTTGACGAAAACAATTGATCCTGATCTTCATGAGGAAAGTTTAGATTAACATCATCAACTAAATTACAAAGAAAAAAGTTATTTTGGAGTAAAAGGCCATGACAAAGAGGTTTGAGATTGACAAAAGAACTGAACCTAATCATGACTGGGAAGGTTGAGATTTACGATGACGAGGATGGATGAGCTTGACGAGGACGATTGAACCTGATCTTGACGAGGAAGGTTGACATTGACAACGACGGCTTTGTTACAGAAGTAAAAGAAATTCCTTAATACAAGGATTTGACAAGGATGCATGAACTTGACAAAATGACTAAATATGATCTTCACGAGGAAGGTTGAGATCAACAACATCAGCTAAATTACAATGAGAAGAAAATTTTTGAGTAAACAGAAGTGACGAGAAAGGCTTAGTTGGACAAAACGAATTGAAACTGATCATATTCTTGACAAGGGAGGTTGACATTGACAACAACGAGTGAATTACAAAGGTAGAAGGGAATAGATTGAATCACGAAGATAGAGGGGAATAAAAGGAACTACGAGAATGAGTCTTTTGTGTCACTTGGAGTATACTCCTCACATGGTGTGAACAAAGACGATTGAACTTGATTTTGACATGGAATGTCCCTTTTATTCTACAAATTCCATATGAATGTTCATGGATATGAAGCTATAGCAGTACTAGGACGATGATGATAATTGGATTAATTTCTCGCAATATAAGCAATGAGCTATCCGACAGAAATTTCAACTAAAACTACGAACAACTGAACAAGAATCCAATTGAAATGACGAGACAAAAAGAACCTGCCAAAATCCGCAATATTGGTCATCACAAAATATTCTTAGAGTACTCCGTACTTGGAATAATACAACACTGAATGTTCGCAGTACAAGACCCTACCTTTGATAACATATAATAAAACATAATACAACATCAGTGATCAGGTAAACAAGATTCCAATCGAAATGGCTCTTGATTCTCAACTTTGAGCTGCTCCTCAACTCAGATGTGTGTAACCACCTTCGCTATCTTCGATGATAAAAGGTAAGAACTCCACATGCATCTTCACAAATGCGAGATCATCACCAAAATCAGCTATTGAATGCAAGAATGTCACGTGCATTATGTATAAAGAGTGTGCAGGAATGTAACAGAGTGCAATAAATCATGGGAAGCATTAAGAGCACATAGACCCCATTCCTTGGAAGCAACCTACTCAATCAGCATTATAGGCATGGACATGCTGCCAGTAGCCTTCAAGCTCGTCGTGGACCGCTTGCGCTTTCACACAAAACTTCGAGCTCAGGATTTGAATCACTTTGGGCTCTCCAAATGCTAATGTGTGAACAGAGCTCAGGATTTGAATCACTTTGGGCTCTCCAAATGCTAATGTGTGAACAGCGTCGCCATCTCGATCAAGTAGCCCAAACTACAATTTAGCTTCTAGCATTAAAAATCCACTGGCTCCATTTCTATACTGCATCGGGAGGTTCAATTGGTGATGAGGAGAGCAAATTGGTGATTGGTTTCATTCATTTTCAAAACACAGTTCGCCAAAGATTTTCACGAAGTGTCGAAGCTTTGATTGAAAAATGCATCCCCTCCACTTGTTGATTCCGAATACATGAATCTGTTATCGACACTTTCGTGCTCCAAAGGTGGCAAAGATGTACATAAGTTCGGTGAAGATCCAGCAGGACTCGGATTTAGACCCATGCATGCCATGTCTTGGTGATATTTTGGATTGTGCTAAGATTTCTTGGACCAAGTTGCATTGGAATTTATTTTAATTATAACATTGAAATCCAATGATAGATGAAGAGTCATGTGTTTATTCAAATGTTTTCCTCATGGTTGAAAGTATGTTTTCCTCATCCACGCAAAAGGGTCGGAATAGGGTAGTTTTCTTTCAATTTCAAAAACAAGAGGATTCTTAGAGATTAATTTGTAGAAAGTAAACTATACTACTTATGCTTTCACAACATAGATGTTTGCCAAGATTATGTATATATCCCATAATTGTACATGCAAGACCTCATAGTCTTGGGTTGAAAAACTACTCCTCAAAAATGATGATTCGTCAAACTCCTATAAAAGAGGAGTCTTGTTCTACTGCCACCCATCATGCTAAATAAACTAAAAATGAAATGGTTCTATGTATGAGGGTTGTAATAATTCACATTCTACTGCCCAACCAAGCACCCAACCTTTTGTACAAAACCCAAATGTTAACATGGTTGAAACCCCCTCCATATTTTAATGTACAAAAAGGAATCATAGTCCTTCTATCACCAGAGTGATTCTTATGCTCTTAGACGCTTTGCAGCTTGCATGAAGCCCATTATCACTTGGCCCTCGTCCAACTCCTTCACAATCACAAGCAAATATAATACATCAGATACCACAAAACATCTTAAAGGTTTCTGAGGTAGCGATCCTTCAAAATCACAAGCAAAAAATACGCATCGGTTACCATGAAACATCTCAAAGGTTTCTAAGGTAGCGAATTCTATTGTAAAAAGAGTTGTTTGTGCACCTGTGACATGAAATGGCGGACGACTGCATCCACAAGCTGCTCTTTTGATGAGTTTGGACCAACTTCACCCTTTACAATCACCAACCAAAACAAAATGTTGATCAAAATAACATTGTAACAAAAGATTTTTGAAGATTATTCACATTCTAACAAGTAATACATATACCCTAACCTCCTTATTGTCACACCTTAGTAACACACCCTTTCAGTGTAACATCTTCAAAGTTTGACAAACGGATGGTGGCCAATTCAGACATATCAACTCAACCCTGATTCTTGGGGATATACTCAAAGTGTTGTTATGGTATGAAACATAAAAAGGGTGTAAGTATATAGCTATATATTCCAGTAAGCCTTCTGCCATAGAATTAAAAAACATCACGGGGATAAAATGTGGTGAAACTTTAGCTTGCTAACACAAAACTTATATTACAACATAAGCACTACACTAATGGATAGAATTTGATAGTAAACGTGACGTAGGCTCACTACAATCACAATCACATTTTCCCATCACTAAAAGGATCAAAAAACTCGAACTACTTGCAACTATGTTAATCTAAACCTGCAATTCACATAATGTTGAGATCAAATTAGATGTTGATTGTCTACTTCAAACCTAGAAGTATATTAAAAGAAAAGGTTGAAAGGTTGTGGACTACATGAGAGGTTTTTATCCTTCACCAATCCTATTATCAACTGACTCAGCTCCGCTGAATCAGGGACCAGTTGACTCAGCATATCTTTCTCAATTATTTTTCATCCTACGTGGCATTGATAGACTTCATCATCTTAAAAAAGCTTAGCAACCATTACACAAAACAGGAACGGCAAAAGCCAGGACTTTGGGTAATACCAGCTTGAAATGACTTCGATATCTCTTCAGAATAGCCGTCTCCAACTTGCTCAGATTCACCGACTACACACACACAAAATACAGAGAGACAGAAAGCCCATCAATTGTTATAAATCACATGATTGTTCATTCAGTTTTAAGAAGAAGAAAAAAAAAAACAGTTCCAATGAGATAGCATCATATCAAAGGGCCAGACTGCCATTTAATTGGCTGGGTATGCTCCCGAAATTAAAACCAATTACGCCTGTACTTGCTTAATATCACTATGCTTGCAATAACACCTCTTTTCTAGCTCTTCTAAAAGTGCCACTTTTGCGAAACAGTGCAAATTTGGGTGTTAGAAAATGCGGTCTCACCGGTAAGCACTTGCTAGACAAATGCCTCTCTTCGTCCTTCCGATAGAACGAGCTCCCGACGAGACCCGGATGCGACGACGTCGGCAATGCAGGCTTCCGAGAATGCACTCTGAAGGAGAAATTCTTATCTGCAGGCCAATCATCCGAATCATTTCAACACTGTCATCTATAACCATCAATGCAAAGCCCACCACACTCATATGATTGAACATACCATGCCTCGCTCCACTGGAATACAGACTGTCTTCATGGCCACTGGGAGCCTCAATCACGCTCAATGCATTCCGCTGCAACTTCACTTCATCTCCATTCGCAAGCATCTGCACCACCACCACTCCCAATCAGTTGAGTCACCGAATCAATCGAAAGCTTTGTTCGATTGTATGGATCAGGCATTACCAGCCAGTGCCAGCCACCGAGACCGACAGCTTTCGTAACGACACCTTGAAGTCCCACAAGGACAGACTTGGTGCGATTGTTTCCCGTAACAAGCACTTTGGTGTGACGAGGAAGTACAGACAGGCCCTCGCCACCCTCATCGCCAGAGTGATGATGATGCTCCATAGCCGATCGGAGAAGATCGAACCCTGCCGTAGCAAGCATTGCTGGTATTGAGTTAAGGCGGCTAGAATGAAAGAAAGAAGGAAAATAAAAATCTGGAGCGATGATTGCGGTCGGCACTCCAAGTCCACGCAGATGCTTAATTTAACAAGATGCTAACATCAGCTGCATTTACTCACCCACGACGCTTTTTTCGGCCCACTTGATGATGCTGCAGTCCTCCCCGCTTTTCACGTGGCGCCGTTTTTAGTAACAGCCGCCTACTTACTTGTACAGTAATTGCAGAGCTCCCGAAGCTTGCCTACCCTAGCACTCTATCTATTTATCTATCGATTCAACATCGTGTACTGATTCCTTCACTATGCCCCCACACCATTTCAACTGCTACACTGATTGCCAACCTCTGTCTGTACTGAGCATCTATCGAACTACAATGTGTCTGTTCGAATAATGCTAAGATTCTACCAAACTGCAATTTGCTAACTGAGTATGTCCGATTGATCCCGCTCCAGTGCTCACAGACTAAACCTCCTTAGAAAGGATCTATCTCGCAATTCGAAGGCAGAACTGAAATATGGGCTACTTAGATTGACCCGGTCGAGATTACTGAGCTCTAAGAGCGAATGCGAAAAGTGCACTATTTTATTGTTTGCTTCCAAACCCCCGGCCATGCAAAACGATCTACCTATCGGCAATTTCAGAGTTTCAATGCGTCGACTAAGAGGACTACCTGCTAAACTAAAGCACCCAATTCACAGCGAGACTACTTCCTGGAGTTTCCATAACGAACCATGATGCGAATCTAGCGCCTGATCTACAGTCAAGAAAACAGAATCAATGGCGCAAACTCAAACACAGAAAGTGAAGAACACTGATTACATCGTCTGATTCTAAGGACTCTAGATACCTCAATGATCGAGCAGTGAGCCAATTTCGACTGATCTGAGCAATGAGCATGGAATCTTCAATAATGCGGAAGGGAGGATGAGTGATGGAATCTAAAAGATTGCGAGCTAGTAGGACTGAGAGGGTTACGGCTATTCCGATTGCTAGAGTTGTCCCTTATGTAGTTGTTGCGTTGTAGCGCCGCAAGGCGAGCAGAGTGGTGGGAGGAGGGGTGGGGGTGGGGGGACGACGAGGGGGAGAGAGGGGGTTGTCAGCACAGTAGGCTGGCTGGCTGGGCAGGGGCTGGCACTGGTCCCTATGCTTTTCTCACTTCTCTTTCTTTCTCGCTCGCCCTCCCTACCTCCGCTTTCCTTTCTTTTGCTTAATTTGGGCCTCCACGTTCCATAACTCCTGCCATGCGTGCAGCTTTTCATCCACGCCTCAGTGGCCCACTCACTGTTCCCCTGTGCATCCATGGTTCCATTGATTGAATCATGATGTGTGAGATCGGTTTTCGATTTTTGAGACGATCGGTTGATTGAGAAATGCAATGTGAATTGGAGTAGGTAGTACTTTAGTTGATTTCTTGAGGCATTTCTTAGAGCAATTCTAGAATAGATTGAATCATCTTTAGTGATTGTTTGATTTGAATACAAAAGTGATTAACTATTTAGATTCTTGGGAATGAAGAGGGGTTGGAAAACGAAGTGACCTTTGAGAAGAAAAAATAAATGTGAATTACTTTTCTAGAGAGCACTCACACAAGTAGAGGGAAATTTGGAATAAAAGTGATGATGAGGATGGTTGAGTTTGATGGAGAGACTTGAGATTGAGAATCAACTGAGTTGCAAAGGCACAGGGAAATCCGGATGAAGAGAAACTAACAAAGATGACTGAGTTTGTCAACAACTAAGTTTCAAGGCAGATAGAATAACATGGAGTAAAGACAACTAATGGGGGCAACTAAGCTTGATGAGGATTATAAAACTTATAAGCTCAATAAGCTTGATGAGATTGAGATGGACAATAAGAAGTCAGTTGCAAAGGCGGCGAGAAAGCTAAAATCAGAGGACTTGACAAGGACGACTAAGCTTGAAGAACACAGTTGGAATTGACAATGAGGTTCGGCTTACAAAAGGAAATCAACAAGGATGCTTGAGCTTGACGAAAACAAATTGAATGTGATTTAGACTAGGAAAGTTGACATTGACAACGACGCTTGTGTTACAAAAGTAGAGGGAATCGTAGAATAGAAGGAATTGATGAGCATGTTGGAGCTTGACAAAGATGACTGACGTGATCCCAATCTTGACAAGGAAATTTGAGATCAACAACATCAATTATATTACTAAAAAAAGAAATTCCGGAGAAAATAGAAGCTACGAGGAAGATTGAGTTTGACAAAAGAAGTGAACATGATTCTGACTATGAAGGTTGAGATTGACGACGACGAGGATGGTTAAGCTGGACGGCGGCAATTGAACTCATTTTTACGAGGAAGGTTGGCATTGACAATGACGATTGTGTTACAAAAGTATAGGAAATTTTGAAATAGAAGGATTTGAGAAGGATGCATGAGCTTGACAAAAACGACTAAAGTAAATATTGATGAGGAAAGTTGAGATCAACAACATCAACTAAAGTACGACGGATAAGCAATTTTGGAATAAGCAGAGGTGACAAGAAAGGCTCAATTTGACAAAAGAACTGAAGCTGAACCCGATCTTGAACCTGATCTTGAACTGAACCTGATCATGAACCTGATCCTGACTATGAAGGTTGAGATTGACGACGAGAGTCGTTAAACTGGACGAAGACGATTGAATATCATTTGGACGAGGAAGGTTGGCATTGGCAATGACGCCTGAGTTACAAATTAAAGTATGGGAACATGATCTTGAATATAATCTTGAACCTATCCTACATGTGATCCTGCTTGTGAAGGTTGTGATTGATGAAGACGATGATGGTTAAGCTGGACAAAAAGGATTGAGTCTGGTTTTGACGAGGAAGGTGGGCATTGACAATGACAATTGAGTTACAAAAGTATAGGAACCTAAACCCGATCCTGAACCTGATGCTAAACCTGGTCCTTACTGTGAAAATTAAGATTGACGACGATGATAGTTAAGCTAGACAAAGATGATTGTATCTGGTTTTGACGAGGAAGGTTGTCATTGACAATAACGATTGAGCTGCAAAAGCATAGAAACGTGATCTTAAACATAATCCTGAATATGATACTGAACTTGATCCTAAACCTGATCATGATTATAAAGGTTGAGATTAATAAGGAGTGGGGTGGTTAAGTTGGACAAAGACGATTGAACCTCATTCTGACAAGGAAGGTTGGCATCAACAATAATGATTGAGTTACAAATGTATAGGAACGTGATCTTGTGTCTAATTCTGAACCTGATCTTGATTATGAAAGTTGAGATCGACGTCGACGATGATAGTTAAGCTGGACAAAGAGGATTGAATCTGGTTTTGACAAGGAAGGTTGGCATTGATAATGACAATTCTGTTACAAAAGTATAGGAACCTAAAGGTGATCCTGAAGCTGATCCTGAGCCTGGTCCTAAACCTGATCCTGACTATGAAGGTTGAAAATGATGATGAGGATGGTGGTTAAGTTGGACAAAGCCGATTGAACCCGGCTTTGACGACAAAGGTTGGCATTGATAATAACGATTGAGCTACAAAAGTATAGAAACGTGATCTTGAACATAATCCTGAACCTGACCCTAAATGTGAAGGTTGAGATTGATGAAGAGGGTGGTTAAGGTGAAGAAAGACGATTGTACTTGATTTTGACGAGGAAGGTTGGCATTGACAATGACAATTGTGTTACAAAAGTATAGGGAATTTTGAAATAGAAGGATTTGACAAAGATGCATGGGCTTGACAAAAACGACTAAAATAAATCTTGACTGGGAAGGTTGAGATCAAGAATATCAACTAAACTACGAAGGGAAAGGAATTTTGGAGTAAGATGAAGTGATGAGGAAGGCCTAGTTTGACAATAAGAACTAAAACCAATCATATCTGTGACGAAGAAGGTTGACGTTGACAAAAAGAATTGAAATTGATGAGGATCTTAACAATGAAGGTTGAGATTGACAACGACGAGAGAATTAGCAAGGTAGAAGGGGATAAACTAAATTACGAAGGTAGAAGGGAATAGACTGAATTACAAAGGTAGAAGGAGATAGACTAAATTACAAAGGTAGAAGGAGATAGACTAAATTAAGAAGGTAGAAGGAGATAGACTAAATTACGAAGGTAGAAGGAGATAGACTAAATTACGAAGGTAGAAGGGAATAGATTGAATTACGAAGGTAGAAGGGGATAGACGGAATACAAAGGTAGAAGGGAATAGACCGAATTACAAATGTAGAAGGGAACAGACTGAATTACGAAGGTAGAAGGGGATAGACTAAATTACAAAAGTAGAAGGGGACAGACTAAATTACGAAGGTAGAAGAGAATAAAAGGAACTAACGAGGATCAATCTTTTGTCACTTGGGATATACTCGTCACATCGTGTGAACAAAGACGACTGAACTTGATTTCAACGAGGAATGTCCTTTTTACCCCATATGTTCCAACATGAATGATGACAGTCCACCATAAACACCCCTTGAATACTCAAGATGGATAACTGAAAACACTATAATCACTAGTTATACAAATTTTGTACGCAAAAAGGAGTATCACTCTAATGGTTCGTCTTAGTTTTGAAAGACCTACATGATTTACCAACGGTAATCATTACTTGCCAATATGAGAGGGGAACTTGTTAATGCCTCAAATACAACCTGAGCAAAAGTAAGTAGGACGTTGAATTTCTCACAATTTGAAAAACCGAAAGGAGATCCACTACTGAATCCAAGTAAGATTCATGACTCCCGCGAAAGTGCTCAAAACCGGAGCAATACCAACAGCGGAGCACCACGCTTCAACACCACATAATACCTTCTTCACTCAACAACAGTAGCATGTACTCAGAACACTACATGGTAGAAAATCAAAACACCATTTCAGAAACATCTCTAAGACCACCTTCAAAACAAATTGTAGAAGAGTCCTAAAATCCCTTAATCCACTATGACCACTACATACCACTTACTTCCCCCATGCATGAAAACTACTTCCATTATGTTCCTCAGATTGCAAAATCTGAAATCTGAACCATTGTTGTGCCCTCTCCCTCATCACGATCTGTGACGGTAGCTGGTGAGTGTTTGTCGAAGTGATCGAGGAACTTGATTGCAGGATTATTCGATATGGAGGTTGGATTTGAAAAGTGGAAGATTCGGAAAGAGAAAGACGGAGAAGGGTGGGTGGGACCAGTGGTGGTGGGGAGGGGAAGCATTATTCGGGGTTGTCGTGCAGGGGGAGTGCAGCTGCGGCCGTCAGTGTGGTTGATGCTACAGTGAAAGAGGCTCAGTGCCCCAGACTGCCTTGCCTGCCTGCCCGCGCTTTTATTGCCAGTTGCGAGCATGATTTGGGGATGGCTCCGTTTTGGCACACTCTCGCCATTGTTCCCATCAGATCCCTTTCTCCGACCACGAACGACTTTCCCCCCGTTTTCAACCCTCTCTTGCAAAGAATGTTATTACATTGCATGAGTACTCACAATTGTTAAATTTTCTCAATTTGCCATACATATGCATATTGATTTTTTATTAACAATTTTCTTTGGTAATGTATTTTGATACAATGTAAATGTAGAGTATTTTGGTTTTTCAGTCACAAAAGATGTGCACCATTGGGTGAACTTCTTTTCACCGGTGGACTTCTCCGGTGGACATCATCGCCAAACTTCTCCTACAAGTGTTTAGACTACAACCGGTCAAGATTCTATTGCCTTTACAATGAAAGAGGCTCACATCCACCATTTGTCTCATGTAACCATGTCTTGGCCAAGCATTCTTGACCGACCGGAGGCCTTCTCCACCGTAGTGTAAACCGGCCCTTAGTTTGTTCAGATTAGTGCAAGTACTCAATGAGTTGTTGATTAGTATTACCTAGAGTTTAGTATTCTTGACCAGAGTTACTCATCAAAACAAGTAAATAAGAACACCGGACCCTCGTGAATGAATGCTCGATCGGCCTACTCTTGATAATATGCCCACGGAACATATCAAATTCCTCATCACACTATTTCTCAACGTTCTTAAGATTGGTTTCATTTGGGTCATTTCTACAATTGATGTTCCTTGTCTTTAGATGTATTTAGATGCATTCCAACAACTTTGTAGTTGGAAGTTTTTTGATCTAGATAACTGGTATTGGCTTTGCAATGATGTTTCTACGATGAAAAAAGTGAAAAAATGGATGATTTTTGAAGAGCTAGATCTCCTTCATCCACTGTTAGATTTTGACTTTATTTTTTGGGATGGATTCCAATTATAGTCTATTTTTAGTGGTAGAAACCTTGACCCAATCGAGGATATATTGAAGAAAAGGCATGGATTTGAGTGCGTGGGGTCTAGTTTTGGACTATTTTTCCTTTGTAAAATTTTTGGCAGTTTTCACGTCTACAAGGCTACTATTTGAGCCAAGATTTTTTTTTGATGAATTTTTTTGGTACAAGAGTGCCTTTGAGATGAAGATGAACAACTTTTTAGTTGCTGATTTTTTGATTGCAAATTTCATGTATCCTGTAACTTCAAAGTGGAAATGATGATATTTTGTATCCTGTTTTGCGCACTAATATGTTATGATCTCGCAATCTATGAGGTTCCATGAGTCAAGTTTTGGTCCACATGATCTACTACAAGTCTATTACAAGTTTGTATGGTTGAGATCTGAATAGCTTATCTTTATTTTCATCTATATCACTTTTTTTTTGAAAATGAGTTTTTGGCTAAAAATCCCCAAGGACGTTTAGGGGTTAAATTGAAAATGTTGAGATTTTGTGATGTTTATTGAGTAATACTACATTATGATCTTGCAATCAATGAAGTGTTATGACTTAAAAATTTGACCCTTATGATGTACAACAGTCCATTACAAAATTGTACAATTGAGATGTGAATAACTTACCTTTATTTTCATTTATAACATTTTTTTTGAGTATGTGTAATTTTTTCTATAAATAAGTCAAACCATTTAGGGGTTAATTCTTAATGATATGATTGCGAGCTATATACAAGTGAGTATAAGTTACTACTTTCTTAGTGATGAGTAGGCTCTTCTATAGGTATATATATATATATATATATATATATATATATATATATATATATATATATATATATATAAAAAAACCAAAAGCTAATAAAAATATATAACAGATTCTAATATGAATGAGTACGCCCCGGCGGCATTGCCATGCTTATATGAATAATTTCTAGTACTTCAAGGGCCATAAATATTTCATATCTTGGGAATCGACACAATTCAACGACTCTCTTGGTGCTCTTCTTGAAGCGGTAGATAATGACTTATTTGTGAATGCCAAAATGGCCCAGCTCTCTTCTTTAGAAGTTGAAGGCTCTCCGCCTCTTGTGCATGTCTAAGGCAAGGTGCAGCAGAAAACAAGACTTGGAAGTGGCGCAAAGCTACAAGAGAGGAAATTGACAATGAGTTTGTGAGGAAATTCACAACGAGTTTGTGAGGAAGTTGTATGAAGCCAAGTTCGAGGGCAAGAACCACTTTGAAAAAGCTTATGTCAATTTTTGCGAAGCACGTAAAATTGCACGGCGGCAAGGATTTTAACTAAGGCACACCACCAAGAGTCAACTTAGCTCGAGGAATGAGTGGAGTTATTGTGACACCAATCTCGGTAGCGCTAGGACGCTTGTAAATACTCAAGGAAAACCAAGTTTTAATGAATTTACAAGTTATGTCTTTTAATGTTCGTGGCTTGAATGAAGCCAATATATGACTGCTTCAACAATATTTGAGAAATTTCTCGGGTTGAATATTTTATTTATTCACAAACAGAAATTGCGAGGTGATTTGGCTCTAGATTGAGGAAGGAGGCCACTTCTTGTTGTTTTGAGGCAAGTGGAGGTTCTCGAAGTGTTACCAACACCAGAGGTATTGTTCCGTTTATCTCGCCAATGCTACGCAAGGTTGTTAGCTTCCAAGGCATTATTATGGATAGTAGGTTCCATTCCTTTATCCTTTCTTTTAGGAAGAGACTTGGGATCTATCAATGTTTATGCTCCAAACTCCCCTTCCCATAGAGGAGAGCTTTGGAATGCTATAAATTGGGATATATCCAAGGCATGGAGATGGTTTTTGATCCATAAGGCGTATTGCACACTTTTATGGTTAAGTGGCTGCAATAATCTCGAGACCTTCATTAGGTAGAAGATTGATCAAACCAAATCCAATGTATGTGGTAATTGGCCGATTTCCCCTAATTGGATTTTTCTTCATAAGTTTAGAGCTACAAGAGCTCCAAAGTGTAGGTGCGTATGTTGAATGCCTAGAGGCTTATTAACCCCTCCTTGCCGACAATCACTCTACGCAATGTGTGTGAAGTCAAGTCTCGTTCTTTTTGGCTCACCACTTAGTTAATTCAGAGAAATGATAGCTTTGAAACTCAAAGGCTTTCCAAGATTACAACCAACAACCTTTGGGTTTTAGGAAGCCTTTGGGAAAATTTCTGGGAGGGCTTCATCTCATGACCCAAAGCTAAAGAGCAATTCAAATTCAAAGATGGTGAAGAGACCGCTTACAAAAACTTGATTGCCTCGGTCTCTATTTAATTATTGGCGCCCGCTCTTCTCTAGAGATGGCATGCAAGCCATATGGCTCATCACTATCTAGGAATTTTTGAAGGAGTTGATGAGTTCTTTCTTATTTGCATCTTTAAAACTACAAAAGGATTCAAGCCACAACCTATTCGAGAAGCCTATAAGGTGAAATTCTCTCGAGACTTTGCAAAGTTTAATGTGGGTCGCACAAGCCTTTTACAAAAAGTTGACATCAAGCTTGAGATCGATGCCCCCATATTTGGTAGGCTCATAAGAGTTGATGTTGTGGAAACCACAAACCACAAGACTAACTACAAGGTTAAGGATGAGCTTACTATATTGTGGTATATTGGTTTTGGAGAATCTTTTGTTTGGCTCTAGGGAAATAATTGTTATCTCTTTGATTGTCATACCCAAAAAGGTAGGCAACTTATCAACTCTAAAAGCAAGCACTTTAGACCATAAGCTAGCAAATAGAAGTACTTTGTCCTCTAACCTTTTGCCAACTTGAAGGTGCAAGGATGTTTGTGGAAAAATCCAAACTGTTCATGTAGTCTCTATACCATAAGTGCATCTCCAACGGCCTGGCTAAAGGACTAGCTAAATGTAGCCAGAAGTGATTGTTAAATGTAGCGCTCATTTGAATCCACACCCTTTTCTAACGGACTGGCTAAAGGACCTTGTTGAATGATCATGTTATCTTCTATATTCTAGCCATAAAGAGACGCTTAAAAAGATGAAATTAATAGTAAGATGCTAAAAATAATGAGGATAGAAAAATGCTCAAATGAGGATGAAGGGTCGCAACCATCAAGAGAGTACTTTGGGATCGAAGTACTTTCGATTCTAATACGAAGAGGTGGGTGTCGTATCGGGGTGTATCGAGTCTCAGGCGGGTCGCGAGCGTTTTTCGGTAGTCCCCAAAGGTAGGAGGTTCTTTAGCGAGTCCATCAGGAAAGAAAAAAAAGGTTTGCCTAGCAAAATGTAGCCAATCTTGTCCCTTTAGCACGTCCCTTGGGAATGCTCTAAGGTTGAAAATGGGCCTTTATATTTCAGCATACCTCCATGTGAAATATCATGCATTTCTTCCAGTCGCATGAGGGTAAAAATTCCGTAGACATGTTTCCAACTCACCTATGAACAACAATGTCCTCAACTCACCTCACGTCAAATTTCCTTTCAAAAATGAGGTTTATTTGGCCCCTAAAACATCACTCTGCCATCCTACAACTGATGAAAAAAAACTTTTTCCTCAACTTTGAACATTACGATCTCACAAATGGTGAGGAATCCGAGTTCAAAATTTGGTATGCATGTACATGTACAAGATAAACACTCGATCCTACAGTTACATACTTCAAAACTTGTCAAACTTCAATAATTCACATCTTGCATCAAAAGAGGGCAGTTTTCAGGATTTTGCGGCTACTCCTCTTCGGGGGTTACTTTTCTCCATGCACAAAAATTGCTTCCACTAATAACATCCCTACAACTTTGAGCCATTATTATTATTATTATTGAGCACCTTACTATATCTGAAGTCTGAACTGAAGCTTCCACTTGAGCTAGAACTTTCAGTTGTCAGTTATCATCTTAGAATTTCCATGTACTGTGCAGTACAAGGACAACCCTAAAGTCTCTAGTGATGTGGAGGATAACATGAATCCAAAATATCTACGTGGCTCACCCAAAACATTCATGGCACGGCCCTCCAAAACATTTAATGGACATGTGAGGCTATTGCATTAACTTCCAAGTGCTTAAAATTATTGCAATTGTTTGAATGCAATGTGGTTTTTTCTTTGGTATTTTAACCCTAAAGAGTTTTGATGCAAAATTGCCTAGATTATCAATAATTACTTTCTTCCTACTTCAAGTCTCAAAACTTCAATCTAAGATCTAACCATGGGACCTCAACTCCTAACTTTCCTTAAAACCGGGAACAGGTTTTGGAGGTTCCTGCACGAGAAAAATTCAGCCAACTTCAACCATCATAATCTCACAAATGAGGAAGAATGAACAGTTCAAATTTGGTATGTGAGAAGAATGTCAAGTGAACTTTGAGATCTAACGGTTGAATCTTTTAAATAATGCTTAGATTGAGATTTTTTTAGCAAGGTCAAATTCTGTGACTTTGACTGTTTTTGCAACAAGGAAGTTTAGGATTGAAGTTAGCTTGCCTTGTTTAATTTGAATCATTCATTCTTCTCCAATTGTGAGATCATAATGGTCAAAGTTGGCTGAAATTTTCTCCTCCAAAAACCCAAAAAATTATTTAAGGTTTCTTGGGGTTAAAAAATTGGACTAAAGTTGGGTAGATTTTTATTCTTGTAATCTTGATGTATTAGAAGACAAACTTAGGTTTTGATTCATTTTTACTTCGAAGTAACTTATGGTAAAAGGTAGCTCCACTGGTAAGTTTATTAAAGTTTGAGTCTAGAATTAGATTGGTGGTAAGTACCAGCCTTTATTGCCGCCACTTTTTCTCCTATGAAGAAATTTACTTTTAAATTACATTGCTGATTTTTTTGGTACTACATTGTAAACAGTGAAAATGACTTTGGTGGAAAAGCCTTTAAAAATTTGTAAATAATGTTAAACATGAGATTGATTGAAATGGGTGACTCAATTTCTTACCAATTATTTGTCTTGAATATGGCCTAAATACAGTATATAAAATCATAACCCGTGTATGTTGAATTTTGTCATTTTGAATGTCAAACCGAAAGTTTGAAGAGTCATAATCTTTTAATCTAATGTTTAGTTTTGCTATTCTTTGTGGAGTTGAATTTCATAAAGTTCAACTTTTGTGATCATAATTTTATTTTGTAGTGAATTTGTGACATGCATTCTTGTGCCCATTCTAAGATTTTATGAAAAGTCAAGTAAGCTCATCCAATCTTAAATGATTCCACTTTATCTTCAACTTCTAAATGGTTTGACTCGTTTGTACAAAAATGAACACATTCTAAAGAAAAGTGTCATAAATGAAAACAAAGGTAAGTTATTCAAATCTCAACCGTAGAGGCATGTAATATACATATTGTACATTGTGTGGCTCAAATTTTGAGCCATGAGACCTCATAGATTGCAAGATCATATCATTTTAGTACTAAAAAAACATCACAAAATCTCGGCATTTTCACTATGAAGTGAAAATGCCAAGAATAGACTTACGGCAATGGAAAAACTCCCAACTACAAAGATGTTTTACCTTCATCTCTTTAACACCCTTGAACAAAAAAAAATTCATGAGGAGATTTTTTTGGTGCAAAAAATAGCCTTCAATGTTGAATATTACCACTAATTTCACAAAGGGAATATAGTCCAAAATTCAAGCCTTCGCACTCAAATCTAATTCGATTCTCGATTCTCTAAAGGTTTTTGCTACGTGAACCAGACTCAAACTCTAGCCCATGCCATAAAATAAAGCCAAAATCCAACATTTAATGAAAGAGATACAGCTTCTCAAGAACTCATCCATTCATTCACTTTTTTCATTGTAGAAAAATCATTGCAAATCCAATACCAAAGTTATTTGGATCAAATTAAATCTTCCAACTAGAAAGTTTTTAGCTCTCATCTTAAGATTATGATTATATATAAAAAAATTATAAAAACATCTTTTTGATTTTCCATAATTTCCTTTACATACATTGTAAAACATGCCCCATGTTTAAAAACTCAAAGAAAAGAGTTGCGTTCACTAAATTGCTTGCCATTTCCATTTATTCATACTTTGTTGTACGGGTCTGCAATTTCCACCACACAACCTAAACTTGTTTTGGGACTCCACCCAAGTAATTTAATCCAAAACTGGCCGGGAATGAAGAAAATACGGTTCTTCAAAGTTCCCGCCCTTCATCAACAATATCGTTTTACATTCGGCCCATTCGGCCCGTTTAGGGGTTAAAGGAAGGGGGAAGCTCAAATGGTTTGCAAGGTATGCAAGTTTCTCTATCCATCTAAAGGTGTTGCTTCATTGCTTGTAAGTGGAGGTGTTCTAAGGTTTGAGTGGGTTGCTAAGTTGATAAATGTGCAAGGTAAACTACTTAAATACGACGTAGGTTTAATGACTCTGTAGACTAGCTTACTTATAAGTCCATAATTGCTTCAAAGCCCCTATTTCAATGTACTTAGGGTGAACGTGCATCTACGATTTGCAAGAAAGATTCATCGATGTACTTAGGGATGTACTTAGGGTGAACATTCATCTACGATTTGCAAGATGTACTTAGGGTGAACATTCATCTACGATTTGCAAGATTCATCTACGATTTGCAAGATGTACTTAGGGTGAACATTCATCTACGATTTGCAAGATTCATCTACAATTTGCAAGATGTACTTAGGGTGAACATTCATCTACGATTTGCAAGATTCATGATGAATCTTGCATTCCCGCTTGATCTTTACTAAACATGTATAACACTCAAATTATCAAATCGATGGCAGTGAATGTTACCATTATTACGTGTTATATGTAAATCTTCAGATTCACATCCATGATACTATTCACCTTTTTCCACTATCTAGGCTCAAAGCAAGTGACATTCTTGCACTCTTTATGCGTATATTAAGTGATAGAATTGTTCCAATTTCCCCTTGTCCGATGGTCATCAGGATATTAGCATTACGAACGGACCCTTCATTCACGCCGGCCCCTAGAAAGGTACCGGAGTTTGTATCTATCTATCTATTAAGTGACATTCTTGCATAGTTGCAATCTACAACTGCCTGAATTGGGTGATATCCTCACATTCTTTGAAAGTATTGCAGGAGAGGCAGAGGAAGCATTACCTTTCATCCTCGAAGACAGTGTAGTTAGTCGCACACATCCAATGTTTGAGAATCAAGAGCTTTTCATTTTCGTGTTCACGAGCCATTTCCATCGGAATCTTGATAAATTGATCACTAATTTTGTACATGTTTTATTGAAGGTCGAGTCTCTTACCCGCAAACATTCAGTCTGAATATATATTCCACTAACGGAGTACTCTGCAATTCTTCTCTGGTGAGCAGTATTGCGAATTTTGGCAGATTCTTATTTTGCCATTTACCAGTACCGCTATGATTTCATGTCCAAAACCAGGTTCAAAAGCCAAATTATCATGTCGGAAGACCTGACTATGAGACGCCGAACTACGCTGCAGTCAACTGGATCAGGTCTTCCGACATGATAATTTGGCTTTTGAACCTGGTTTTGAACATGAAATCATAGCGGTACTGACAAAATGAGAATCTGCCGAAATTCGCACCACAAAACAATCGCAGAGTACTCCATGATTGGAATATATATATATTTACACTGAATGTTCGCGGGTAAGAAACACGACCTTTAATAAAACATGGTAGTCGAGGCCGGGCTTTTGGGAAACTACTCATTGACGATGCATATTGGAGGGTATGTAATCTCGTACTGGATGTTCGACAACTGGTTTTCATACTGGGGCATTATCATCCACTTAGTACTGCTGGAATGATAACGTATAATCCTCCCATGCATCCAACAAGCGATATCATGGAAATTTTGCCTTCGAAAACCGTAGTCCTCATATCCACGATGTAGATCGGAGGGTATGTAATTTCGTAGTGGATATTCGACAACTGGTTTCCACACTCCGGCCCAATGTTAGCATGCACGTTGAGATAGATACAACTTCATTCGTCGACCGCATATTGCCAGAGTCTATAATTGCACCAGGACGTTCTACGACAGGAAGGACTGGAAAGTTCAAACTGCTGCCCAAAGTTCAAACTGGAATTGCCTCGAGTAGAATCCAGATGCTCCTGCCCTTAGAGGTGGACTTGTAGACGTAGAGAGCGATCTTTGAAGTGTGAGGACCATGAGGTCCGGCTTAAGGGCTTAGGCAACACTCTCCATTCTTTTGTTACAAGATTGCTTATCACAAGATGACTCGATACAATAACACCGAGCCTCCTGAACTACAAGGAGCCAATCAGGGCCGAACCAGTGAAGTGCGAGAGGGAAGGAAGCTGGTGGACATTTCTGGACGATTGATGACTTCAGACCACGTCCATTCGTTCGATCTGAGTCTCTCGAGAAGAATTTGGCCAAATCTCCTCTGCAGCACAACTGGAAATTACCAATCCATCGTGTCGTCCTGCCAACGATCCTCCTTGGTGATTCTGGTGACGAGTTCGTGCGATATTGCTGAACCAATTTCTTCTGGAGAGACTCAGATCGAATGGACGTGGGTCTGAGGGTCATCACTCGTCCAGAAAAGGTCCACCACCTTCCTTACCTCTGACTCGTACTTCGTCCCGAAAGACACACTGGTTCGGCCCCCATTGGTTCAAAAGGCTTTGTGTTATTGAGGATACATCTGAGGATACGAGTCATCTTGTGGTAAACAATCCTGTAACAAAAGAATGGAGAGTGCTGCCTAAATCGCTACCTAACATCTACTATGAGTGTGGATGAAAAGGCCAACCATTACAAAGTGATCCTCACACTTCAAAAATCGCTCTCTACGGCTTCAAGTCGACGTCAAAGAGCTGGAGCATCTGGAATGTACTCGAGCCAATTCCATTGAGCAGTTTGAACTTTCCGGAACTTCCTGCAGTACAACCATGTCGTAGAACACCGGGTGTAGTTAATATTGGTAGGCTTCACTTTGCAGCCGACGAATGAAGTTGCATCTAATCTCAACATGCTAACGTTGGGTCGAGTGAGAGTGTCAGAAGTGGATGACAATGCCGGAGTATTGAAACCAGTAGTCGAAAATCAATCACGAGAGTACATACACTCCGATCTGCATCGTGAATATGAGGACTACGGTTTTTGAAGCAGTAGCTACATGATCTCGCTTGTTGAATGCATGGGCGGAATCTACGTTATCTTTGCAGCAGTACTGGACTTTCAAGGGATTGGAGAGGAGAAGCAACACAGATATAACCAGTACTGCGTCTCCGAGTACTCTCGTCAACATCTGCCAACAATAAGAAAATGACGGTCCAAATCCCGTAGAGAGCTTGCGACGGAAAGGTGGAAAGCTAGTGTTAGAAACTAAGACAAGTAGAAGCCAGTAGTGAATAATAATGTGGTATGTAGCAATTCAATTCGCAGGCTTAGTGATGGATAGCTTGCATATACCCGGGTCCTCACAAGCAGAGGAATCCGCCGCTAGCGAGAGTTGGTGGTCGTCATGGCTAGAGAATCATAAAAACAGTTTCAGTTCATAGAATCAATATCAGGGACAATGAGCTTCTCTAAGGTGATTTATTGCGGATGCTTGTGAGAATGGATGGATACCCAAATCGTATTCAAGTTACTAATAGCATGAAATTGCAAGTCCTGGTCAGAGGTATTAATACTTTTCAACAGACAGACCGATATCAAACTCAGCTTGGAAAATGGAACGATTTACCGTGCTGGCTTGGAATATGGAACGATTGCCATGCTTGGAATAAGGAACGATTGCCGTGCTTGGAATAAGGAACAATTGGACTGTTGGGAAAGGTGTAAGGTTAGTTGTTCAATAATGGCTCAAATTTTAGTATGGCAAACATGTACATAGTGAAGCTAATGATGTAAACAATTTTTGTGCTGTGATAATGTAAGTGGAAGAATAATCCTAGTGGAATCATCCTGTTTCGACTCTTTTACAATTTGATATGAATTTTTGAAACTCAACTTATACATGTTCCTAATATGGTGCGCTAAAATGGAACCCAATGATGTTCACTAGGAATACATCATAGATTGGATTGCTAAGCTTTAGTGTAAGTTTTGGTGAGGACGTCAAGTGGCATTTTCAGAATAATCAACAAATTCAAGTAAATAAATATACAACATAATTTAGGGCACATTACGATTATGTTTTTGTGCAATAATCTACCAATTTGGATTCCTCTAACATATTCATTAGATGAACTTTATGTATTTCTTAACCCAAAACGCGTCAAATGTCAAAAAACAACATCTTGGATGGATGGAAGGCAACAACTTTGAAAAACCATAGCTTCTTCACCCGAGGTTCGTCTTGGATGAAATCACTTATATTTAGGTCCTAAATATCAAATCTAGTTTCTGTGATATAAATTGCAAACCCATACAACAAGGTATAAACTTATGACGATCATTTTAGCATAGGTTGTTTTTGGGTTTTCAAACATGGGTCCGATAAGAAGTGTCCCATACGGTAATAGGTGCTAATGATGAATGAATCCATGTCCGGCACAATCCTCACGAAGCTTAAGGTAGAGGCACCTATAACCGACCACCTAAGGATTTTAGCATATGATATTAAGGTATATATTTTTTTTAGAATTTTTCATGTGTGCAAACATAAGGTTCTTGTTGAATGCAAAAAGTTTCGTGATTTTATTTGCATTATTCAAATAGTTATAATTGTTTAAAGTGAAAAGTTGCTTGGAACCTAAAGTCGATCACATGCTCAAATATACAAATGAGGTACATCTGTTCTTTCAAAATCTAGGAATTGGGCTTGATCGGTTATGGGTCCCCGGTCGGGAATGGGTCCCTTTACCTTAAGAAAACCTTCACCAGCTTCGGGAGCACGAGAATAGTGTCGGTAACAGATTCTTGTATGCGGGATTAGCAAGTGGGCACAATCAAAGCTTCGACACTTCGTAACAATCTTTAACGAACAGTGAATGGATGAAACCAATTAGCACCAATTCACACTCCCCATCAACAATTGAACCAGACACTGCAGCATTCTCGAAATGGAGTCTTAGAAGGAGGAGCTAGAAGCTGAATTGTAGTGTGGTCTTCGATCGAGATGGCGACGTTGTCCACGCCGTGCTTTTCCCGATTCTTGGGACGTTCCCACTTGAGACAAGCATTAGCATTTGGAGACAAGCGCAAAGTAAATTTTAACCCCATCTCGAAGTTTAGTGTGAGAGCGCACAACGAGCTTGAAGGTTACTGGCAGCATGTCCATATCTGTAATGCCGGTCGGGTAAGTTGATTTTAGGGTTTAGGGTTTATGTGCTCTTAATGTGCTCATTCCATATATGCATTAAGAATGAGTGGCATTGTGGCATAAAATTCGTGACATTCTGGCACTCTTTGTGCATAGAGTAAGTGACATTCTTGCTGATGATCTCGCATCCGTGAAAGCATTGCAGGAGAGGCAGTTGGAGTTCTTACCTTTTATCGTCGAAGGTAACGTAGTTGGTTACACACATCCGAGGTGAGGAGCAGCTCCATAATTGAGAATTCAAGAGCTTTCGTGAGAGCAATTTCCATCGGTTTCTTGTTTACTCGATCACAAGTTTTAGTTTATGTTCTATTAAAGCTCGTGGTCCCTTCTGTAAGAATTCAGTTACGCTCTTATTGTGGATGAATTCGTAATTTGTGAGCCATTTCAATTGGATCCGTGTTCAGTTTACCAGAAAGTCTGTATAGAGTCCTATCAAAAGCTCGAGGATTCAGTCTGAATATTCCCATTGCTGAGCACTTTTGAGATTGTTTCGTGAATAATAGGCTCATGCGTGAGCCATTTTTATTGGATTCTTCACAGATTTTGTAAAGCTCGTGTTATATACTGAATACTTCAATCAATCACGCTTCTGATGGTATTGCAGATTCTTGAAGCATTTAAGACGATTTCCTGAGGTTTTTACCGTACGTGATGAGGCACATGATGAGGATGAGGAGGATAGGACGAGCAAAGACTGGGTGACGCTGCACGAGTCGCTCCAATCACCCAAGGTTCGCACTGAAGCAGTCGAAAGTGTATTACGCTCGCTTGAAAACGAAGGACTCGTCCCTGGATGGCGCAATGAGGTAAACATACATTCCGAATCAACACAAGAGTGTATAGTCATCAGCACATTAAAAAGGATCTCGAATTCAAGTGAAAAGACAGGTACAATAGCGGATTGTAGGTAACTACTCAGAAGTTCATTCTTTCTGTCCTGAAGAATAGCCTTCTGTTGTGGTGGCAGCATTATCCAGTGGTGACAAGTTTCGGGAGACAACCACTCTTCGGAATAGAGCGTGCAGCTGTTCCGTTTTTCGGCACAAAAGTACGTTTTTCGTTCCAACTTTGCTATAGCTGCTCGTGTTGCAGTGATCTCTTTTATGTGAGGAATTGATTGGTTTCGTGTGCAACAGGCATACGGGGTGCACGTGAATGGCTACGTTCAAATTGATGGAGAGAAGCATCTCTGGGTTGCGAAGCGTAGTGCAACGAAGCAAACGTTTCCGGGCATGCTTGATCATCTTGTTGCCGGGGGGCAGGTTAGCTCTTGTTCTCCACTTTCGTTACTCTTGAAAGCTATGGAGACTAACGTTTTCGATGGGACAGTCTGAAGGAATCGGGTGCAAGGCGAACGTGATCAAAGAATGTGATGAAGAAGCTGGAATACCTGCAGATCTTGCTGCCAAGTATGTCGATCTTCACCCTCATCCATTGGATCTCTTGCTGATAAAATTGCACTACATTAGAATCCTATTCCACTTTTGAATGTGAATTTTTTGCAGAGCTATCTCTGTAGGAGTTGTGACTTACGAGCAGATCAAGGGAGAAGCGTTCAAAAGGGATGTCCTCTTCTGCTACGATCTCGAGCTGCCCAAGGATTTTCAGCCTACAAACAAAGGTTCGACCTCTGTTGCAGTAGATTTCAATCATTGAAGCATAAGGTCTAAGGTGAAAATGTTGATACACGCATATTGAAGTTGGAAGCATGTAGATGTGTGGCTTAATCAATTGGGTGCAAAAAGCTTACCCTATTTTCATTCAAAGATCAGTGACCATAGACAATTAGTGCTCAGTAACAGTGCAGAGGTCCATCTCTAAATTAGAAACAAAGGCTAGAAATATGGGCCACCTGCTAAAAGCTTTAACAACCGAGTTCAGTGATTGTTAATAGGAGTCTGAATCACTTGATACTGGTGCAGACGGTGAAGTGGAGAGCTTCGACTTGATACCTGTTTCTGAAGTGGCAGAAATCATCCGCACTTCGCAACGCTACAAACCGAATTGTGCCCTGGTTGTGATCGATTTCCTATTTCGTCATGGGTGAGCTCCTCCTTAGTCTTTCCTTACTGATAGAACTTCAATTGGATGTTCTTTACTATTCCTGCGAATATAAATCAATACTTTGAATGTGTTTCACTATTCCTGGTGATATGGAAATCGGTTATGAACCAGATTTCTTGATCACTTCAGAACCAGATGCTATTGTAGGCAAGAGCAGGTTGTGAATAGACCATTTCTTTGCATGTCACTTTGCTGGAAGATGTCTTACAGATGATTGTGTTTCTTCCAGATTTATTCATCCAGATCAGTCGGGGTATCTGCAGCTTCTGCAGAGCTTGCGAAGCGGTGAGTGCCAATAACAGGGCATGAATTTGGGTAGCAGTCTCATCGTTTGCATGAGTGATGCAATTGTTGATTATGAATGACAGTATTTAGGGTTGCCTCTTGTGTGGACTAGAATTTCAATCATTCGGGTTATGAAAAATCAAGCGTGGATAGTAAGCCTCGAAAGATCGTAGAGAGATTTTTTGAAGTTCATGAATGTCTGAAGATTTGATACACCCTGTTTGAATTTTCTGGGAAAAATCAACATATTCATCTATGAGGCTTATATCCTGGTTCGGGATGTACTCCAAGTATCAATTATTTTGCAAACAAGATGCAGAAGATGCTAGAGCTCAGCAAACCGAGTTAAAATACTGTACCTGTATGGACAGAATACGGTGCTTTGGACGACAGAAAAATGTGCTCTGGATGAATGTACAATGGTGATTTAGATGAACAAGGGCTTTGATCATAATGCAAAAGACGGAGGGCTAATGCAAAAGTAAAATGTAAAAGTTGAATAGGACCGAAACGCAAAACGATGAGAGGGGAAACGTAAAAGTCAACTACTGTGTATAAAAGAGAGGACATAGCCTCTTGGGATCTCACAAATAAACTCTCTCATTCTCACCAACCTCATTTATCCCTTAAATTTATCATTCTCATTCTATTTCTTGTCGTAGCAATCGTGGCATTTTTCATGTTTTTACTATCAACTATGACTACGGTAGCTCAGACCCCTTACCATTCCAGAAAACTTGGTCCGGCAATGTCCCCAAGCTATGAAAGGGGTGATGTTTCACCCCCTTCCAACTCTGGCTTGTACGAAGAGGTTGCACCTCCTTCAGACGAAGACAAATATCACCCCTATCCGTTTGCCTTTTCTGACCCCTTCCCTTTGCCCGACCCAGATCGAAGCACCTTGCTTGACCTTAATGACTTCCCGCAACCGGACCCTGACGCATTTCCCGTTCCAGACCCGCGAAATCTGCCCGACCTTAATGACTTCCCGCAACCGGACCCGGATGCATTTCCCGTTCCGGACCCGCGCAATCTGCCCGACCTTAATGACTTCCCGCAACCGGACCTCGACGCATTTCCTGTTCCAGACCCGCGAAATTTGCCCGACCTTAATGACTTCCCCTAACCGGACCCCGACGCATTTCCCCTTCCAGACCCCCACAGTCTACCCGATCCTTTTCCGCCGAGCGATTGTGATCCATCGACGGACGATAATTAACCCTGCACCAAGAAGCAACCATGCATCCAAGGCTAGGGAGAAAAGAGTAAATTAGGATGAACAGAGTATTACTTTTTGACATCGTGTCAAAGTTTAGTGTCTTTGATTTTCTTAAATATTTTGTTATTTTATATTCCACTTTGTAGGACCCGTGTCCTCGAGACACTCATTCAAAAAAAGGTGAATTCGCAATTTATTCTTTACAAAAAAAAACAAGGGAACTTGTATAATTGTTTCTTCCTATAGCAAACGAACCCAAAACTTTAGCATCACAAAAATTAGAATTGGTAATAATCAATGCGAAGCCTTGTATACAACATTCCCCATAACACCTTATTAGCCTTGTATACAATATTCCCCACGATACCTTATTATGCCTCAGAACTGAAATTTTTGCAGGTGTTGTGGCTTTCCTTTGTATGGAACAAAACGAAGAAAAAACAAGTAACCTCTAAACAATCAACCCCTACAAGTGCTAACATCCAAATTGTACTTACCCTACCATATTCCATCCATCAAATGATTACAATATGGAACACTTCACGACCATTTTTCATCAATTCGTATTATGTGATTTTTTACTTGACATGTGGATTATGGATGATGTTCACATGTTGTCAGCAAGGCTATCAAGACTTCGTATTCGTCTTAGAGATCATCAGTTGAGACTCAGAAGGAAGAAGGATTGCAAATTGGTGTTTCGAAAGATTACTGCTCTCGATGAACTGGATGACTTCAACCATCTGAATCTGTACATACGTTGCTGTTTGATACTATTGTCAACATTTCTGAGAATGTGATGGTGTACACTCACACTTCAGCTTCCTATCACTTTGTAATAATCAGTTTTCCAGCAACTTAAAAGAGTGGTAACAGATTCAAAACAACCAAAATTTAGGAATTCTTCCTGGAATACACTGCACCGGCATGTTTAACTTGATTCTTATCCGACTCCGTGAGCGCTTTAAATCAATGTTCCGCAACCAAGGAGCACGATCGGAGGTCCCTGGAGGGTAGCGATCACTCCTTGTACTCGACGTTGACCAAAGGTTGGTGGTTCCTGTTTCTGGAAGCTTACAGCGTCTTTTTTTAATACTTTTTGGTAAATTTCGGCATTTAGGGGGTTTCGTTTTTGTGAATTTCTATTCTCTGTAGTGCAATCAATATAAGTGGCTTGACAAGAAATATATATGGAGAGAGGCATCTCATATAGAACAGTGATCTGTAATGTTTCAACTTCAGATTATTCATAAGTATCTATATTCAATCATTAAATTTATTGATGGAGAAAAATCTCTTCAATACGAAAGGTGTCTAAATCGTTTGATGTGAAGTCGACTCTCTAGTATGCTAAAACCTTGAACACATTCAAAAGGTTTGCACGAAGCAACCATCAGAAGAAGAAACTTGCAATTTCCAATGTGCTACTATAATGTACTTCAAATGAACAATTTAAAGCTAGAAGTACAGTGTCTTCCAGCTCAGAATATTGAAAGCTAATCTTCGAAAAATCTGAGAATTATGAAAGATGCAATTTCTCTCTGTTAGAAAAGTGCATGACTCATTCAATCAGCTCCTCCTTGGAGGTAAACGATTTGTCGGCAACTTCTAACATTCGAGTAATTTTTGGGAATCCTATAATGCAGCTATGGAATAGAATATTCAATTATTTGACAAAGCTGGGCAAGGTGCTGGCCATGGCAACATCAATCCAACTACGCATCTTTACTTGAAGGGACCCAGAAGAATGTATCCTAATCTTACAAAGCCGAGGTTCGGGGATCGTCTCTTCCGATCGATTGGCACGACTGTAATCGTCTTGCTCACCCCATGTATCCTGTCCTACGAATATGTATTCACCTGGGCGAGGTGTAGCTGACAGGATTTCGGTGCTCTGCTCAATATCTCGTCCTCCATTATACTCCACCTACACACAATAATCAATCGTTCAGACCTGCAACAAAGGAACAATCGATGGAAAGGTGTGCAGGAAAGCGACTCAAACCTGTGCAGACAGATTATTGGAGAAGAACAATGTCACGCTTCCCTCGCTTGCTTCTATATCAATCTGATTGTCATCACATACAAGTCAGTCGAAGCTTATTACATAAGAAAAATTGCAAGGATTGCATCTAAGAAAATCTGGTGGTCACTTCGTTTAGAGTGCTGGAGCATGTTGATGCGTGACTTTGTATTGTTTGAGAAACTTCTGTAAAGAGTAACTGAAGTCTTACCTCTCGAGCATGCTCGTGTAATTGCAATGAAACAGCGCCTCCACTTGTCACGATTCTTGCTTTACTGGAGAATAGCAGATCAATAATGAGGGCCTCTGAGATATATGCTCAATGAACAACTCATATCATCCTTCAAAAAGCCATGGTTGTCAAACCAGATAAACCATGTATGTGTTAGACCTATTTTCCAACTCATGGACACAACCTCATTACATTTAATGTCGCCATTTAAACGAAGTTGAGGTTACAGACAACGGATTGCAATGAAACGAGTACTTTAACGCACCCATCTATGCCGGTTATCTGAACTGATCCACCATCTGTTGATACCTGTTGAACCACAAAGAAATCCATTTATACATGCTTACACAGATAGTCCTTCTACAGAAGGTTAATACAGATGTCCATTCGAACATTTGGAGATGCTAATATGGAAGAGTTTGACGTACCAAAGCACTGTCTTTCGCTTGAATATGCTTCGCTTCAAATGAGCCACCACTCGATTTCATCACCACATCTGTAGTACGACATTAAAAATCAGCTTTTAAAGACACAACCGATGAACATGGGCATCAATAGGACATTGCTCACCATTTCCATAAAGAGATCCAACGTAAATATCGCCTCCGCCAGCGTCCATATCAATGGTGTTGCCCACCAGGCGCTTTATAGATACATCACCCCCCATTGTTTTTATCACTGAATCAGCAGAAACCTGCCACGAACATACAAAACCACTGTTTCTCAAGCTCCCAATTATTCATTTAGATATAACATGAGAATTAGTTACAACCTGAAAGCTTGTGATGAGTTTACCAAGTCGGCCGTGAAACAACCTCCGTTCGTGAGAATTTTGGCCACTCCTCCCCGCATGTCACCTGCCATTACGAAGCATCCCCGATACATCAGTAGTCAGAACCAACGATTAGATCTTAAAATGCATCAGCAATCGAATCTCACCAAGTGTGACATGGCCACCAAATGTCTCAACATTCAAGTTCCCTTCTCTCTGCAAAACCCCACGAACAATCCTCATTAGCACAGTGCTGGTGAAAAAAACGTAAGAAACGTCAAGCTATATCCTTCTTCAACATCGAACTACAGTGTGTTCCTTGCTCACAACAGATTCATAATCAACAGCAGCACCAAATGGTACAGATTAATGAGAGGCGGATAATAGACCCAATCGATGATAACAACCACGCAAGCGATTAATGAGCATGGATTTGATCAACTCTTCAATGAAGCCGCAAATTAAGAAGAGGTTCAGATGGTCTCTGAGACAACATAACGCCCATCTTATGGTGTGGAGATTGTGTTGCCTCTCCGACATTGTTAGAAAGACTTCGGATGTTGCATCTCGAAGCAATGAGATATGTTAAAGGTTACATATCAATGCTCACCAGGCTTTGAATGCGAACTGGATTCTGCCTAGCCTCCACAGACAAGCTGCACCAACGAGCGGGCATGAAGGCCTTGACGGCCTCCACGGAGACGCTTCCTTCCAGCGCTGGACCACCACCATGTCCTTGAATATATCCAATCTTCTGCAACTCTGCTTACACGCCAATCAAACCCCTCAGAACCACAATCAAAGCTCCATTCATTCAATTTAAGCTCAGCACAGGATTTAGAACGCTTACTAACATAATTTGAAGTCTCTATCAACTGAAAATCTGACCAGTCACCACTCCTTTGTCCAGCCTTCCAACGTGCCTGCAACACAACATTGATACAGTAGTCAAATACAAGAGATGCTTCACGGCAAAAGGTGTTGGTGGAAGAAAGCTCGCACCTCTAATACAATCTCCTCGAGATTGTCTCCTGTGACAACCTCCACATCTGTGTTTGATCCCGCCAGACATATCTACATCACAGAATTGCAGTTTTGTCAGCAAACACCATAAGAATGTACTGAAATTCGAAAAGGTAAGGCCGGTTTACATACACTTAACTCGGCTCCCACTTTGATTGGCACATGCTTGATCGAGGTATCCGCTTCCTTGACTCGAAAATCGGAGCTTGTTGTGAAGCAATGCTGGCCCCATCTTGAATCACATCTGTTAATCTCTCCGAGTCTCCAGTTCCCTGTGTGATCCAAAAAGCTCCACTATCAAAGCTCCACGGCATGATTCCACGTCTAGTGTCAAAATCACTTGAAGCCACATAAATAATCAATATGTTCGATAGCGTTCTTGCGGTGTTCGGTCGCTGCAAATCTTGACTTATTGAGGAGCTTAAAAATTGATTCTTCTTCGGTAAAACCTTGTGGTTATCCTGGATCAAGTTTTTTTTATCTATGTTTGAATGTTGTGAAAAGTACCGGAGAGTTGCATGATTCATGAGGCTATAAGAATGTGATCAGTCCTGCGAACCCTAATTTAATGAGGAATTCGAGAATTGAAATCTATGTTTGAATGTTGCGGGTATTCTCGATTGAAATCTATGTTTGGATGTTGTGGAAAATAATCGAGATTTAAATGAGCAGCATGAGTGGTGAGGCTAAAAGAATGTGTTCAGTTCTGTGAACCCTAATTTATTGAGGAACTCAAGAACTAAAGCTTCTTCGATCAAAATCTTGTGGGTATTGAGGATCGCCAATTTTGGATTTGGAGTGTTGTAGAATGTACCGGAATTATGTGGGAGTGGAACGGATGTCAACCATCGAGAGCCCGTGAGAACCTTGTTCGCTCGATCACCACCACGAAAGGCCAAAATGCTGCGCCGCACGACAGCCCATTGCAGAGCTCGCCCCTGCAGATGCACAACCACCTAATCAATCTCTCGCTTGACAGAACTGCATTGTTGATGTAGCGATTCGGATCCTGAAAACAATTTGCAATGTCTGCAAAGCAATTCGTTACCATGATGCACGAGTTACGAATTCATTGATGGCAATTGAAAGCGTTGGGAATGACTCGGGAGGGAAGAGCAGTGTGCTCGGTAATTTGCAGCAAGAACCGTTTCCTGGTGATTCCGGGTATCCCGTGGGCGGGTATGATTGAGAACCGGAACCGTGTGATAACCTGCTGAGGCGGCGGCGGATGTAAGCAGCAGTAGGCTACGTCCTTTGGCATCTAGCCTGTCATATACGGTAAATGATCGGGAAAAACCGACGGCTAGTTCATTATCAGCCGATGGAAATAACCCTTTTAGTCGTTTGATTCTTGAAAAAACCGGCTAAACTCCGATGAAAATTACAGGAAAATTTCTATTTTCGGTATAAAATAAGACAATTGCCGGGATAGTTTCACCTAAAACCGGTTGAACAAGGGAACAATAGGATATTAGCCAACGAGGATGAAATTATTTCCCGAAACCTGATATGGTACTATACTACTTTAAAATCGCCGCACTTACTAATTGAATCAGTTAGTGTGGCCAACGGCATTCACGAATGACAAAGTAATGAAGAGATTTGTGAGTAGATGGATATTTAACGTTAACTTTGTAAAGATATCATGTGCAAAAGTAGTTAATTTTTGTTTCTATAATTTTTAGGAGGTGGTGCTATTGTGTAGTATTTTGCCCTTCCTTGAGGGCATACCTCGTCACTATTGTTGAGGGCTTGAGAGGAGAGGAACTTGCAAGTTTAAGATGATTTTGACGTGATATGTTCAAAAGTGATGGAGGAACATCTTGTTGATCACATTCCTTAAAATTTCTTTAATTTTCAGTTTCTTCAAGGGGCCCTGATATTCTTATGCAATTTATAAACTATTTTTATAAACGGGGTTTGGGTTGAAGCAAAACTTTGTAGTAACTTAGTTAATGATATTGAATGCTTTATTCTTTTATTCATCATTTTTTTCCTTCAAAAAACGATGTATGAGTTCTAAGTATTTCAAAGATAAGGGTATTTATATATATATATAGACATATATATATATATATCCGTAATTAATTCCAATAGTAATGATTGAAAGGACACGTATACACATATTTTGTATAGTTATCTATGTTCTAATCTCATATAAGTCATAAAAAGTTATTATCAAATGGGAATTTTGGTATAATATCATAGGTGGTAGTGGATGATGTAAAGAAAAGGGTACATCCCTTGATAGAGTAGAGGTAGCTCTATATTTTCAAAGTATTTTTTGTGCAAGCTCGATACGAAAACAATATCCATATGTTTCAACTGATTATGTTGTAAATTTTTTGACAAAGCATAAGTGTTGTACCAAAACAATAGATGTATCCAAATAAATTGATAACTATACAAAGACTTTCATTGGTTGTTTAGTTATTTTATGATTGATTATTTTGATGAGTTTGTTTGAGTATTTTTACTGTTTTCATTTCAAGAAGAGAGACATTATGATTCAGCACGATCGTCTTGTGAAAGTTGGTTTTGCTTTACCCTAAAACGTGCAGTGTATTGAAAATTTACATAAAAGATGACAAGCAACAAACTTGAAGGGCCATAGCATCTTTACCTAGAGTCCGTTTTGAATATTATGACTTAGGCCCACTTTACACAGACTGCGGGGTTGGGCGGAAGGTGGGCTGGAATTTGGCCAGGCTCTAGCCCCCAAACGGGCCTCTCCAACCGGATTCAGCCAATTTGGCTGTAAAGGGGCTAGGGACCAATGAATGGGGTCCCATGTAAATTCACGAGTAAATGTAAAGTTACCAGAGTTTAGGGATTAGGGATTTCACCATGATCCGGTGGAGATTCACAAGATCCGATGGAGATACACGATTGGGCCCAAGATCCAAGTTTGGGCTTGAAAAAACCTTGTTCCAATTGCCTCGCATGGGCCCAAAGTTTTGGTGTCAAAAAACTGCCACTTAGTACGCCACGTAGGATAAAAGGGAGTTTGGGTCCAACCCTCTTATAAAGCCCTTGGGCCCCATTCGAAAATTTTGAGTGATCCCATTGGTCAAAATTTCATAAGTTTGGGCCGGCCCTCAATTGGGACCCAAGTATAAAGTGGGCCTTAGGATGGGTCCCAAATCAAGTCTAGTTTGTGTGGCAAAAATTGCAAACCCGTATGATACAATATGAATTAATGGCATTTATTTTAGAGACGACAACTTTTGTTTTTGGGTTCTCAAATAGGGGGCATGTTTTACCAATACAAGCCAATTTTGTGAAACCAAAAATAGTTTTTCATGAGTTTTTTGCCTGATTATAATCTTAAGATGCAATTCAACAACACTTTAGTTGGAAGCTTTTGCTCCAAATACTCTTGGTATTAGATTTGGAATGATATTTATACATTGCAAAAAGTGAATAAACAGATGGTTTTTTAGGAGCAAATATCTCTTTCATCCACTGTTGGATTTCAACTTTATTTTCTTGGAATGGATTCCAAATAAAGTCTAGCTTTACTATTAGGAACCTTTTCCCAATTGACGATACTTTGAAGGTAAGGCATAGGAACAAAATTGAAACCCACGTGATTTCATCCAAATGGACCTTGAATGAAGAAGCCATTGATGGCTCTTCAAAGTTCCTTCCATCCAAGTTGTTCTTTTTCTACATTTGACACTTTTAGGATTAAAGGCCCGGGGTGTATTAGGGAGCCACATGAACATTATGATATTTCACCTGAAATCAATATATTTGCAAAATCACAATATTCACTAACGACCACTCGTTGGGCACCTTATCATTATCAGGATATTCCCGAATCAAGCTATTACACAAGAATTGAGGATAAAGGTCTTGACCCGAATATCTCAACCTCTTCCCTTCGCCCTTCTCCAAACAACTCTTCATAATCTTTTGGTTGCCAAAAGGCCTTTCATATTTTTATTATTAAGATATGTATAAATCTCACTACCAAATATGAAGTAGGTTAAAGGACCCATACTTGAGTATTTTAAGCCACTATGAGTTTACTCGTTCCCTTTACTCAAACTACATATGCACTACAACTCATAATGTTGATTAATATTAGGTAAACTAATTTACATATATATGTTATTAGTTTCTACACTGACCAATATTTTTACCCTATATATTGCTCAAAATGGATATTTTTTAACAGTATAGGCATCAATGCTCTTGATAAAAATTCATGTCAAGGTAAAAACTTATAGCATTTTCAAACACAATGCTAATATCAACATTTTTAAAGTAGTGTACTTACAGTACATCTACTTATTGATGGCGGTTATGGGGCCTCCTACCACGCAGGAAAGGGAGGTGCAAGAAAGCAGGGGAAAGAACCCTTCCGCTGCCCATGAACTGGGCAAGCGAGGCCAAATTTTCATCTCTACTGACCGGCCATGAGCTTCAACTGGTGCTTTGCGCAAGTAGATCTTTCCCACTACTTGCCGCTTTTGATATCGAAGTTTCCTTTTTGCTTTGGGATCAGTGGGTCAGTCGGAGTCAAGTTGAAGTTTCCATTATCAAAAGGCCGGTGTGTACTAGTAAATTGTCTGTACAAAAAGGCCTTTGAACAGTTCGTAAGTAGACGGAAGCGAATACTGAATCAAATCAGACTACGGGGGGCAGCGGGCAGCCACGGGCAAAACTTGCTACTGGTGCAAGCCTGATATTACGGTAAGGCAGGCCGACTTCCAGCAGTTCGCCCTAATACTCAAAACCCCCCAACGGAACTCATCGGCAAAATCTCCGCCGTCGGTTTCCTCCGCTCAACGGCAGAGATCAGAAGTTGCCGACAGTCTAGTTCACACTGACTATTCGTGGAAGACTCTGGAAACCAGTGGCTTCCAGAGTCTTCCTCCGCGACACTGATCTCAGCCGTCGATCGATCCCATCCGACGGTGGGCTTCTAAGTCTGTGGAAGCGTCTAGAGACCTCCAGGGGCCTTCGTTCTGGTATCAAAACCGCCAACCCTTTGCGCCTCCTTCGTCTTTCGGTATACAAAGCTCTCTCCAGTTTTCCGATCTCCATTGTATTCGTGCGATCGTCTCCTGTAGGGTTCGGCCGATCGATCTCTTCTTTTCTTGCTGCATTTTCCCATTAGTTCTGTGCTGCGACGCGAAGGATAGGTTTTTGTTTTGAAGGCGGACACAATGGCGGAAACCGACGCTGCGGCCAATGTTGAGACCTTCGCCTTCCAGGCGGAGATCAACCAGTTGTTGAGTTTGATCATCAACACCTTTTACAGCAACAAGGAGATTTTCTTGCGAGAGTTGATCAGTAACTGTTCCGATGTAAGTAAAAATATTTCTTACTTCTCTTTGACTGCATGTCTGCATAGGGTTCTTTTGGAGTCATTTTGCGTGTTTAGGCATTTCGCCATTAGCTTCATCTGAATTTTCGAAATAGCATTTGTTCTCGTGAAGGGCGTCTCTGTTACTTGGGGGCCGCATTATCTCTGGACGGTGGTGATATTTTCAGGATACGTTTTTGAAAAATCATCTGCAATTGTACTAGTGATGTTCCAGTATCGGTTAAGGTCAGAGCGGGTCTAGAGACCCGTAATCGTCAAGATATGGGGTGTTGTTATTATCTGGTATGTCGGTCTAACTTTGTCTCTGTGTCTTTCAGGCCTTGGATAAAATTCGATTCGAGTCCTTGACCGACAAGAGCAAGCTCGAGGCCCAGCCTGAGCTGTTCATCCACATCGTTCCCGACAAGGCCAACAACACATTGAGCATTATTGATAGCGGTATTGGTATGACCAAGGCTGATATGGTGAACAACCTCGGAACCATCGCTAGATCCGGAACCAAGGAGTTCATGGAAGCACTCACCGCTGGAGCTGATGTCGGCATGATTGGACAATTTGGTGTCGGTTTCTACTCTGCATACCTTGTAGCTGAGAAGGTCATCGTGACATCCAAGCACAACGATGACGAGCAGTACATCTGGGAGTCACAGGCCGGAGGATCGTTCACAATCACCCGGGATACCACTGGTCCTCAGCTCGGACGTGGAACACACATCACCTTGTACCTGAAGGAGGATCAGCTTGAGTACCTTGAGGAGAGGAGGTTGAAGGACCTCGTGAAGAAGCACTCCGAGTTCATCAGCTACCCCATCTCGTTGTGGACTGAGAAGACCACCGAGAAGGAGGTGTCTGATGACGAGGACGAGGAAATCAAGGAAGAGAAGAAGGATGAGGAGGAAGGCAAGGTCGAGGAAGTCGATGAGGACGAGAAGAAGGAGAAGGAGAAGAAGACCAAGAAGGTGAAGGAAGTCTCCCACGAGTGGGCTCTCATGAACAAGCAGAAGCCAATCTGGCTGCGCAAGCCTGAGGATGTGACCAGGGAAGAGTATGCTGCGTTTTACAAGAGTCTGACCAATGACTGGGAGGACCATCTGGCTGTCAAGCACTTCTCCGTTGAGGGACAGCTCGAGTTCAAGTCTGTCCTCTTCGTACCCAAGAGGGCTCCCTTCGATCTCTTCGACTCGAGGAAGAAGGCCAACAACATCAAGCTATACGTGAGGAGAGTGTTCATCATGGACAACTGCGAGGATTTGATCCCCGAGTACTTGGGCTTCGTGAAGGGAGTCGTCGACTCTGAGGATCTGCCCCTGAACATTTCCCGTGAGACATTGCAGCAGAGCAAGATCCTGAAGGTTATCAGGAAGAACTTGGTGAAGAAGTGCATGGACATGTTCCAAGAAATTGCGGAGAACAAGGAAGACTACCTCAAGTTTTACGAGTCTTTCTCGAAGAACTTGAAGCTCGGAATTCACGAGGACACCCAGAACAGGACCAAGCTTGCTGATCTGTTGAGGTACCACTCGACGAAGAGCGGTGACGAGATGACCAGCCTGAAGGATTACGTGACCCGGATGAAGGATAACCAGAAGGATATCTACTACATCACCGGTGAAAGCAAGAAGGCTGTGGAGAACTCACCATTCCTCGAGAAGCTGAAGAGGAGGGGATACGAAGTCATCTTCATGGTTGATGCCATCGATGAGTACGCCGTCGGCCAATTGAAGGAGTATGATGGTAAGAAGTTGGTGTCTGCGACCAAGGAAGGTTTGGTGCTGGAAGAGACCGACGACGAGAAGAAGAAGAAGGAAGAGAAGAAGGCTTTGTTCGAGCCTCTTTGCAAGACCGTGAAGGATATCTTGGGCGACAGGGTTGAGAAGGTCGTTGTTTCCGAGAGAATCGTCGACTCACCCTGTGTGCTCGTAACCGGGGAGTACGGATGGACTGCCAACATGGAGCGTATCATGAAGGCCCAGGCCCTACGTGACAGCAGCATGGGAAGCTACATGTCTTCGAAGAAGACCATGGAGATCAACCCCGACAACCAGATCATGGAGGAGCTCAGGAAGAGAGCTGAGGTCGACAAGAACGACAAGAGCGTGAAGGACTTGGTGCTGCTGTTGTTCGAGACTGCATTGTTGACATCTGGATTCAGTTTGGAGGAGCCCAACACCTTCGGTAACAGGATCCACCGCATGTTGAAGTTGGGATTGAGCATCGATGACGACACGACCGCCGATGCTGACGCTGACATGCCCGCCTTGGAGGCTGATGCCGAGGAGGAAGGCTCCAAGATGGAGGAAGTCGACTAATTTCTCAGTAAATGCATTTTTTTTGTCATTCCACTGCGATCCAGTTTTGAGAACGGTAACCAATTTTGGGGATGCTGCTAGGAGTTGTTGCCAGGATCAATATTTACCTGGCTAGTAGGATAGCAAATAGGTGAGCTTGAGAAGTGCTGCGTACTAAATCTCATCTGATTTGTACATCATCCTCCTTTTAACCAATAGACAAAGCTAAACTACGCCGATTCTGTTTTTGTATTTACTTGCACATGGCGACCTGTATCTACGCTGATGTTTGACCAACTTGTGACAGTGATGCTGGAAAGCCGTAAATCTTGCGTTCTTTCTTTTCGTAAGGAATCAATCCTGGTAGACATAAAGCTGTAATAAGTGATTGGTTCCAGAGTGGAGGTATCGAACATGATTTGATCTGAATAGAATAGTTGCGAAGCATGTACAAAGGTGTAGAATTCTGCCAGTAGTGATTGAATGAAGTTGGCTTACTGAGCGCTGATCGTAAACACACATTTCAAAGGTGTACTTGGTATCGAGTTTCTGAATGGACATATAGTCCATTCTGTAGATTGTAATAGGAGAAATGTTGGAAAGGGACTGAAGAAATCACTTATGTTCGAGTTGGGGTGGGACTGGATAATGAAGTGAGCCTGGTCCTCAGACTATACGCAGTGTTAGAAGATGAGATGATGTTCTTTTCTGAAATCACTTATGTTTTCAAAACCGAATCTTCACAAAAAATTCCTGAGAAAACTTCAAGAAACCATGGATTGGTTAGTCACCAAGAATTTAGGGTGGTTGAATCCTAGGCACAAGGTTCACCACAAGGCACTAGAAAGTCTGGAGTAAGTACTCATCAAAATAAGGCACTAGAAAGCCCAGAGTGGGAAACACCTTCTCCCAACCATCCCGATTGTTATCTTGTTCCTATCCTCAATGTTGTCCTTGTTTATGTTCTTGTCCATATTCTTATATGAGTTTTTATTCCATTTGAGGTCATGTTTACTTGTTTTGTGCATAAACTTTAGGGCTCCAAAAATAATGATTCTTTCCCAAAACATTGATTCTTGCAAGAGCAACTTTCATTCTTTTTCCGCTTCATTTATGAAGTTGTTTTTTGTAAATTTTTGCTATTTTTAGAAACCATTATTCTTTATTTCATATCTTGGGAATTTATAGGTAGGATCCTCTCAATCCAATTGTTGCTTGCACCCCGACAAAATTATCTCCATCAATAGAAGAAAGAAACTTAGACCTATTTAGATGCCTGCGTGAATAGAGTGTTTGTTTGACCTAGTGTCCATCAACACCTATAGAGCCTTGATTTGGCAAGTGGTCCCCAAGATTTTGTTACTAAACAAATAAACATCCTTATGTATATATCAAGTGTATAGTTGAAAGTTCATAAGGTTTGGTGAAGACCTTGGTACATTGATCATGCTGAAGTACATGGTAATCATGCATAGCCACCTATAATAATCATTGAGGGATGGAAATTAGTTTAATAACTGTGAATACCTCAAAGCTTCATAAAGTGCTAATCAATGAATGTGCAAAGAAATAGTGGTGCTTAGTGGTTAAACTATAATCTCAATAAAGTTTTAGACTTTGCTTAGAGGGAAAAGATAGTATCTCAACACATTTGTCATCAATTAGCAAGTCCTTAGAGGCTACAATAGAGATTAGAAAGAACAATCTCATTAAGGTAATTGCACCTCCCCTTGTCCGGTGGCCATCGGGATATAAGCATTACGAATGGACACCTCATTCATGCCCGCCTCTTAGAAAGGGACAAAGTTTCTATCTAATTTTACCTTTGATGAACTCTATGCAACTCCATACCATACATTTACTATTTTGATGGCTGGAAGTATTAACGCGGCTATAAGGCTTAAATTCGCCGACACTGTTCGGTTGGTGATGAGCATTGCCGATGTTGACATGTCTAAGATCTCAAACCGTGGCAAAAGGGTAACACATTGCTCTTATCGAAACCTAAAAAAACAAATATCTACATTCACGACAACAAGCGTGCAAGGACACTGATTCGCACCGTAGATATTGAAAAATCTAAGTGGAGCAATTGCTGCAAAAGGGGAGCACTACCAACAATTTGTTCTTTGAAAATTGTCTACAATGATTTAACGATCGTAAAGTAGTGACAAATTGTTATTCATGACTAGTCTACAACTTGTTTATTTATTGTAAATTATACACAAATGTACAAATATTGTACCATACTAATCTATTATAATCAAATATTATACAAAGATTGTAGGACCATTCCATATCACACTTGGATTGCCATGCCCTTTCTTTTCAAGTTTTAGATGTTGTTAGTTTATGAAAAAGTTGTTTTGCAATGACTTGAGATAATCTTTACGGAAACTTAAATGTTGCTTGTTTGTTTTGTTATTGACTTTTGGTTGTTTTTATATATGAATCCTATTGACTATAATTAATCTTAACATAGTCTTAGGTGTTTGGTGAGGCACTTTAGTTCAACCCACTCAGATCATGACTCCAAGAAGCAACAATCCTTACAAAAAGTGCATACTAAATCCATTTGGCATGACTATTTAGAGATGCTCCCATCACAATTGAGTAGGACGAAGATACTGATAAAGTCACTAAGTCACGGATTTCATCCAAATATGAACGAAAGTCGTTAATGAAACCCTAATTTCCATGCAAAGCTAGGACCGTGCAGGGGCAGGAAGAAGAGTCTTCATCGAGCTTCCTCTTCGTCGCGAAAGTCATTGTTGAAGGAGTCGATTGCGTGGTCTTCCATCCTCGCAAGGTCGTCCGCAACTGCCGTTGCTCGTTTCTTGCATGGTGCGTTAAAATTTAGCCATAAAACTTCTTTTCTCGTTCTTGGAAACCCTTGTTTTCGTTCGTCCGTGTCTCTCTCTCCCTCTGTGTTTGCAGATTGAATATCATGCAGAAGCTCGAGGATCCGAGGGCGTGCGTAAACTCTATATGTAAGTTGTTGTAATTCGCTGTTTGATTTGAGAGTCTTCTTAACAACTGTGTTGGTGGCGATACAGGGAGCGCACAATTGAGCGGCCTTTTTCTACTGGAGAGCAGTCGTACCTCTCATGTAAGGTAACTCCTCTGCTTAACTCCGGTCAGTCAATTTTAAGTGTTAGAAGATAATTGAAATTGGCATGGCACGATTGAGCGCTCTTCCTTTTCATGCAGTTTGGCGATTTTTCTGTGCAAGTGGACTTTGGTTGCTCTAGGTTTTTATCTCTTCTTTCAGATAGTAGAGAATGCAGACCTGTACGGTTGTGTGAGGTCTCTAATAGTGAAGTTTGTAGTCCAATTGGTCTGTTAGTAGTGGTAGATAAGGCGATTTTCTTGTCCGATTATCACTTGGTGGCATTGAGTAGCCAGAATTTGGTAAATTTGGCCTTTTCTGGATCCGGCATTGCATTATTGAAGGCTATTTCTTTACATGCAATTGTATTAAGAAGATGTACAACTCCATACGTCTATGAATAGTAAATTCGTTGCAATTGTATACAATCATGCGAGATATGTTGTTGACTTTTTTGTGATGTTAGGGTTTGATTTCCTTAGGGTCTCGTTTCTTCTATAGAGAGTGCAGTGTTATGAGATGGTAGAGAAAGCGATCATGCTCGTTTTGGCGGCAAAGTTTGAGTAGGTTCAAATTGTTTCTCTTTGTTAGGGATGTTTTTCGCCGCTTCTGTAGAGACTGCAGAGGTATGAGATGGTAGAGAAAGGGATCATGCTTACCTAGTGGCAGAATCTGAGTAGCTTCAAGCTGTTGCTGTTTGTTAGGGATTGATTTCTGATCGTTTTGAAACGGTTGCAGATTTCCTGGGCGGAGAGCTATTGAATTGTTTTGACGAAAGCGGGCAGGTAAGGGATGCCTCGATCATTATCCAGGTCGAGGTCCCCGCCTCGCAAGGGGCGGCACCGGTCATCAGCACGATCACCATCGCCAGTGAGCCACCGTCACAGCACTAGACGGAGGAGGGAGAGTTATAGAAGCCGATCACCAGTACATCATGGTCACAGCAGGTGTGTTACAGTGAGCACACAATGGGTCATCTTGTTGTTGGGCTAGAAACAGACGAACGTCTGAGTTCTAAAAAAGAGAGAGAGAAAGTCTACGGTCTGAGTTTTATTATCATGAAAACACACACGAAAAGAGAATGTGGTGGGAGGGAGAAGCCACAGACCGTGCTCATGGATGATGGTGGGGGTTTTCATGCTGTTGGTAGCTGCCTGGAGGAAAGCTGGAAGGCTTTGGGAAGGTCCTCCCTCAGGAACACCTTCCATTCCCGCTTCTGATGATGTATCGCCGCCTGGTAACCGTACCCATGATAGATGTGCCTGCCTACATTCATGTGTTGCTTTCATCTTCGGCACGCTTGTCACATGTAGGTCCCATCGAGTTCGCATCGTCTCATTACATTTTTTCTCACAGCAGAGTGTGCCGAGGTCCGAATATCCAAGATATGACTAATCACATACTCCCTCTGTCCCATTATGATTTTCTGGTAGGTTCTGTCAAATCTACCTTTGGAGGTAGATTTGAGAGAACCTACCGGAAAATCATAATGGGACAGAGGGAGTATTAGAAACTCAAGTGTGGTAGCAGCTCATAGTCCTCCATCTTTTTGACAGGCACAACAGGAGTAGGACGCCAACTCCAAGGCGATCAAAACGGCGTAGTCGAACACGATCACCCGTAAGATCTCGAAGCATAAGTCCAGTGGCTGTTGAACGAAGAAGAGCCTTTGACAAGGTTCGGGAAGACGAAGAACTCGAGAGGAGAAGGTAATGCTGCACAAATTTAGGAAGAGTATCGTGAGAGGAAGTCAGTGGTACGGCAAGGGTAAGATGCGTCCATAAGAAAACAATGTGGAAACCTTAAGGATATACTTCTCATGATTTCATTTGCTCCGATTCTAATCAAATTGCTGATGTTAACAGGGGAAGTAACATGGAAGAGAATCAGCCAAGTAAATTTGCCAAAATAACTTCGGCAATTTTTCATGGTTAGAAAGTTCATTGCTAGGAAAAAGGATGGGACCGTTAGTGTTTTATCCATCGCTGTTAAAGTAAGTGTGTAGTGCATTGAGATGCGATGAGACGCCATGGTCCATGGTCCATGGTTAGTGGTCTTGTCGTCGTCCTTCACATCTACATGTATTATAGGTGTCCTTTAAGACTGTCCTCGAGCGGGTGTTCAGTGGGAGGATATCTTTATCAGCTGCCCAGCCTTTTTTGTACCATGTGTCACGATTTTTATGTCGCAGTATAATCGAACCTGGACTCGTGCAACATACTTCAGGTTATGTATCAGTTTTGTATCTGCTTTTAAAGTTGATCTGTGTTGCTTTGAAAAAGATCTGTGGGCATGTAGCTCTATCTCTCTGATGATCTTGCTGACTTTGATCACTTTATTTACAGGCGGCAGCAAGAGGCTGAAACAAAGATCATCGAGGAAGAATCTGCCAAGAGAGTCGAGGAAGCTATTCGAAAGAAGGTTCACGATGCCCTACACTCTGAGGACTTTAAGAAGGAGATGGAGTTGAAAATACAAGAGGGCAGGAAAAAAATCATTGATGACATCGCTGCTCAGCTCGAAAGGGAAAAGGAGGAAGCACTTGCTGAAGCCCGAAGAAAAGAGGTAACATCCTCATGTGCACTCCTCATTCATCTATACCTATTGGAATACAGGTTGCGGAACATGGATTAACATTGATTATGTTGCTATTTGCAGGAAGAGAAAAAGAAGGAAAAAGAGCAGTTAGAACAGATGCTGGAAGAGAACCGTCGGAAGATAGAAGAAGCTCAGAGGCGGGCAGCTGAAGAGCAAGCCAGGAAGGAGGAAGAACGCTACCGTGAGTTGGAGGCGTTGCAACGGCAAAAGGAAGAAGCGCTCCGAAGGAAAAGGTTGGAAGAGGAGCAAGGCCGAGCAGAACAGATGAAGATTCTAGGCAAAAAGAACACGCGCCCCAAGCTGTCTTTTGCCCTCGGTTTCAAGTAGACAGCATGACCTAACTCTACTGTTTCATGTGGTTTCCTATTTTGACTGTGTTGCGTATCCGTCATTGTCATTGTTTGAGGAGGCATTCACGTTGTAGAGTCCAGTTCAAGATGATGTTTGTAGTAGGTTCATAGATTATTAGACAAGTGATGGTCTACTTTTTTTTGTTTTTTCTTCATGAAAAACACCTTTGTAATGCATATTCTTTTTCTTTCTTGACTCCTACTTTTCTCTCCCTGCCATTTTGGCTCTTGTCAGTCCTGCCGGTGCAGAACGAAGCTCTTAGTAAGGTAATGTGCTCACAGTAATGGCCCAATTTCCAGCATGGCAACTCTGTAGTGAAGCTTAGAATTCAAGCAATTTTTGTGTATACTGGAAGCAATTGTGCATAAGCAAAGGAAGTGGAAGGATGAACCAAGATTTCATAATTTTGTGCATAGGCAAAGTAAGTGGACGGATGAACCAAGATGTCATAGGTGTTTCTGAATGGCACCTTAACCCTTCAACGCCCATGGGGTCTGAAATGGGCAACCCAAAATTGAATCATAGCATTTTCTGGACTTGGGCATCATGAATAGTGCACTTTTTGAACTAGGGCATCATGAGTGAGCCAATCAATGATGAGCTTGCAACCTCCTACAAGGTTATGTACAACCCCAACCTACCTACCACAATCCTTTAAAAAGCACAAAATCACTCATACAAATTGTGATTAAAACTGTAAAAAATCACTTTTTGAATACATCACAAGAAGGTGACCAATTTGACATCAAAATATAAGTGAAAAGTTGAGTACAATGAGAGCTACAAGGCAGATTCAGTTGGAAAAAAGCCCCTCGGGCTCTCTTGGGCGTTTAAGGGTTAACCCCTGAGTTTGAAGGTCATTGAGTTTGAAGTCGACTAGCCCTAAATTCTGAAGGCCATTGACTTTCAAAAATGTCTATGTGGTAGTAGTTTTGAAAGTTTTGGCACTACAGACTTTAGTCCCTCTCCAAATATTTGGGTTGAATAAATTTGAAATACCAAACTTTCCTTGAGAAGCCAAACAATTTAGTGGATTTAAAATTTAAAATAAAATAAATTGATTTTTTATTTAATAATGTCCTATCTCAAATCCGAAGTCTAGTCCCCCACCATAATTTGGTCACTATAAAAGTTTGTTGCACATGTTTGTTGTAATGTCTATGAGAATTCATGCTAATGCTAAAAATCCATGGTACTCTTTTTCGCTACAACTTCTGGATTTTCTTTCTTGATGGCTATACGTCCTTCTCCTTTATAATCGAATGTGCACTTATGTTCATTGAATATTAGATGACGAGAGCAAAGTGCTTGCTCACAACGGCACAAAATAGGTAACAACCCAAGTTTTCTTTCACAAACTGCACACTTCAACCTCTTTGGTTCTTCATTCTCTTTTTGTGGGGCGTTGGGTGATTTGGGTGTTGCCTTTTTGCTCTTAATCTTATTTTGAGTTGCTTCTAATTCTTTTGCATAAGCTGATTTAATAGGAGTTATTTCTAGATTGAACAAGTCGTAGTTAACTTCCATCTTTGTTTTGTTTGTGAAACATTTGGAACACATACCGTCCATATCCTCGTTCGCATAAAATCCACAATTACAAATGATCCTTACCATTTTGTTTCTATCTTGAATTATTCCGGTGTTTTGAAATTCTTTGAAAAAGATTAAGAGGAATTCTTGATTATAATGTAAAATAACTTATAATGATCAAAGAAATTATAACTTGGATGTATATGCACACAACATTATATACACAAAACTCTAGAGCAAATCTTTTGCTTTAGTGATTTTTTAATTTTTTCAAAGTACTACTCGAATACAATTTTTTACTTTTACTTTTCTTTGTTTACTGTTGCTCAAAAAGTACACTGAAAATGATATTTCTAGTCATTTGCCTCACTACCATAGTCCACCCAACTATGGTGGGAGGTTCTTGGACCTCATTGTATGGGTACCTCGAAGCCCTTTGGGGGGATACCACGTCGGGTATCTCTAAGGCACTTGTGGCTTGGTAGGAACTAGCGTAGTGTTCATTCCGAGAGGGGTTAGTAGTCCTCCGTGCATACGTCCAACAATAGGTCAAATGAATGCCCTATTCACGCTCACCTCTAAATTGGTTGGAGTTTTTTTTAAATTTATTAAAGTCAACCGCCATTGATGGCTAATTGTTGTAATTTTTACTTTCAATCAAAAAGTTACTAATTATTTTCACAGGATTGTCCCACTTTATCAATCAAGCACCTAAGACATTAGGGTAGAAACACTCATATTCGAGCACCCCCCTCCCAAACAATTCCGTAAGAATGCATGCATTCACAACCATTCGTCAGATTAATGATCGTTACCAAGTCAGATCAGATGATAGAAAGAGACATTCAAATAGCAGAACCTGCAACTTGATGAATATACAAAAAAAAAGAGAGTAAGCGCTCAAGTATATTAAAGACACAGAGCTGGATATTCACAGAAGCCAAGTGAACAATACTGGCAACCGTCAAGAGGGTTAAATCGACTAATTCAAGCGGCCATGTCAACACCGGATTCATCTCTTTCTCATGTGAATACCAATGGAGTAGGTGATGATGATGGATGTAAGGAGCTACAAGGGCAGTAAGAGAACAGGACAAGGAACAAACTCCGCTAGTAAGTTGCTGTCGATGTGTTTGGCGTGTATGGACTCCATGCTGAGCACTACCAAGTCCAAGTTCATGTCGTCTGCTATTTCGCCGATCACCACTGCTGGTCGCTTGCCGTCCCCTGCTCTCTCCATCAACTTAAACTCCTCAAAACCACCTGCATAGCGTATGATCAAAATTAGGAAATCTGCATATGAGTGTAATCTTTCGTAGGTGACGAATTAGTATTCATGGTAAGGAGAAGTGGTTTTTCAATTTCTGTTTGATGGATCGTATTCTAGAACTAATCAACGAGCAACGTGAGTTCCAGGAACTCTTCCGAAACCAACCATTTCGAAAGCTTTATACCATCAAGAAGCATTTCTTACTCTTGAATTGATAGCTCTATACCAATTGAGATGTGATTCTGAAATGCTGTGCAAGATTTCGTGATTCTGATACTGTACTAGATTTCAGTTATCCTCAATCACTCTACGAATATCTCATATCCCTGCTGGAGTATTTGGCATCCTTGGTTATGTCCTCCCGTCTTTGGTATATTCCTCAATCTTAAGGCGCAATTTGTTTTAGGTTTGGTTTTGGCAAGCGGTGATTACAGAACATAGACTTTGAAATGCCCCACGAGAGTTGCAAACATATATTAGTCAATGCTGCATTTCAAATTAGTTGATGCTACAGTTCATATCAAACAAATGGCTGCAATTATATCAAACAATGGTGCGATTCATATCAACAAATGGCTGCAGATTATATCAAGATATGCAGAAACAGATAGGCAATGTTTACCTTCAGCGAGATGCCACCGAATGTTCTTCATGCGAGTGTCATGATCCTCCTGAGACTCGGTCTTCTCTTCGTCGATAACTGGATACAGAAAACGTGAGTGTGAGTGGAATTGGCTAATATCATGTGAAATACTGAATACGAATTTGAGGAAACGTACCGACAACAGTGATGTCGGCCCCAAATTTAGTGGCGAGGGCGGTGGTGGAGGCAGCCGCCTGGAAACAGAAGCAGTCCATTAGAGCTGTATCATAAAAAGGCAAAAATGAAAAGAAAAGAGACAGGCATAGTTCAAGGAGGAGGAGGGATGTCAACCAACCTGACGAGTAGCTTCAGAAAGGTAGGGATTGCGGTCCATGATGATTGGGAAGAGCACATGCTTGAAATTGGTTGTACCTTCTGCTGCTACTGAGACACCATCAGCTGACTGCGGCTGTGCCTGTGCCTGCACCTTTCCTGCATTCAACCATGCTTGCCAATCAACCCTATGACCAATTTCAAACCTCCATGGACCTCTCCCATCTCAACTAAATCTCAATGTAACAGACCTCTTCTAAATCACCAACAACAAAAGAAAGCCATAACCAAACCAACAGGAATTGAGTTGCGGAACCAATCTAGAAACATCTACAAAAAGCTCTTCTCCCAACAATGGCGAAATGAGTCTCTGAACCGAAGATTGTTACACTCGACTAATGAAGCCTCCACAGCAAAATCGATTCAGCAAAAATCGATTACATCTGTAACTGAAGTAATAGATTACACTTGTTCAGTTTGCACGATGCATTCGACTGCATTACACTTATTCAGTTGGCAATCGAATGTAAGCTTATACAATTCAGCACTTCAGTGAAAGTAACTGGAATTCTGTATAATAGCTTGTCACCTACACTCTCCTTCTTCTCCCGATAGCTTGATATCTAATAAGCAAACCAGGAATAATGCAAAGTACCTGAGAGTTTTGTAGCTCGAACAATAGGAGTGCAAACCCCCGTGAAACTGCTCATCCTTTTAGGGTTTCGAACACTGAGCATTCCACAACCAGCTTGCTTCCGAAAGCAGCTTCGTGAGCTGACAGCACTCACAAATGAGGCTTGAGTTCCACACTGCATGGCCATCGCCATCGCCATACTGGTCCACCGCTACCTGCTTGAATCGCCAAACCCCCAGAACCCTAATTCATGAACTAATCGAACCCAATGACGAAAAACCCCTTCTGAGCAAAACCCACATCAATTCCCGATTGTTGAAAGGCAATGGCATGACTTTGACTTACCGGAGAAGAAGGGGATGAAGTGTGGATTGGATCTGCGGGGCAATTGAATGAGGGAATGTTGGTTATGGCGATCGAAGTCCATGAGCTGAGGAGCGAGAGAGCTCCGGAGAGTTCTTCGATGATGAAGAGATGCTTCTAGAATCGGATTGGGAACGTGGCAGTCCAACTTATCCATCTTCTTCCTTCTTGAGGGCTCTTTCGCCAGTCGGCGGCAAAAGTTGCTTTTTGCCTTTTTTGTCTTTTTTGTGAATTACCTCAAATTGTTGTAATAGAAGAGAAACTCCAACCTATTTAGAGGCTGGTGTGAATAGGGTGTTCGTTCGACCTATCCTTGGATGTCATCACACCCCATGGCGGGGACTACTAACCCCTCTCGGGGTGAACACTGTGCTAGTTCCAAGTTAGTCACTAGTGCCTTAAAGATACCCAACATGGTATCCTCCCAAAGTGCTCAAATTGTTGTGATACAATATATTGGTGCTTGGAATTGATTGTAGGGAGTAGATTACAAGCCGTCATCCAACGCTAGGATTCTAGGGCTAGGAGATTGAATTTCTTATTCTCTAGTATTGAAAATAAAATAAAATCATGAAGAGTCAAAACTTATGTTGCATCAGCTTTGATATAAATTTTTGTAGATAAAAGTAATTTTTACGTCTTTTAATCTATTTTGGGACTCTTTGTAAACTAGAAGCAACTATGGTCTATTTTGCACATACATGTATCTGAAATCAACATCAAAAAGTAGTCAACAGAATTATGGGAGTCATAGAAATATTCAAGATTTGATTGGCTCTATCTTTATGTTTTGGTGCAATGCTTTACCGATAAGTGGGTGGTAAAGGGACGTCAATGGTTTATGGTGTTTTTACCTTGTGTTATGACTTTGTTATCTATGCGTTACGGTTTTAGTCATTTGTGTTGAGTTTAGCAAAACTTGCGATGAATCTATTCACGACACTTTGGCGACTTGCACTTGATCCATCTATGACCCTTTGTCAAGTCTTTTCAATGGTTGCAAAAATACAAATATGCATAATGATGTGAATACTATATAGATATGATAGGATATAGATATGTTACTTTTTTCAAATTTCCTCAAGGGTAATCTGCTAAAAGCGTGACAAGAAAGTGGGTACTTGTGTTTAAACACCAAAATGCAAAAATGAGTCAACTCATAATTCATGCACATCACTCAACCCTTCAACTAGTCCTCCATTTTGTTTGGAAAAGATGGTGGATTCAAGAATTAAAAATAAGCTAAGGAGAGGAAACCTCTATCATCAAAGAGCTAATGGCATGATTGCTCAACTCAATGACTAACATTTTAAATGAAAGTTCAATTGTTTGCACTCCACACAATTTCATGTCAAACTGGTAAATGATGTATTTTCCATTTGAGCAAGAATGAGGTTTTTTAATCCTAGAATTGAATCCGCAAGTAATCCCCATATAGGTGATGAGGCACATTTCAAAAAAGAAAGTAACTCAATGTTCAAATAAGGTAGCATGCCTATTAATGACACATTACTGGAAATTGCTCACTATGATGAACTTTGCATGAGGTACTTAATAACTTTGAGGATTGTTTTTTAATTAAGTAAACCGGAATAGTCATTTAAAACTATTTAGGAAATGCCTACAAGTTCAAAAATGACTCCACTTTACTTATTCTTCTACTTACTTTGCTTATACACTTAACCCCTAAAGATTCTTGTGTGTTTTTTTGGTAGCTTGAAACCTCAAAAGTCCAATTCTCTACCTCTATGCACTTCAAGGGGTGCGAAACAATTTTTTTATTCTTTTTTAAACTTCCAACCGTAAGATCTTGTACCAAAGCCAATTTTCAGTATCTGATTTAAAATTTGACCATTGGATGTTTACCATTTGAGAGATCATAACATCCAAAGTTTGTCTACGAAGTTTTTTGGGGCATTGCTGAGATTATTTGACACTTTTGGAGGCTGCCCTTGTAGAATTGGTACTCTTTGTGAGTTGGGGCCCTTTGGAACTTAAGTAGTGATTTGGTCATGAACATATTTCCAAAAAAAAAATCTCAAAAAAATACTAAATTTAAACTGCCCCAGTTCGGCCAGCAAATCAAGAATTGTCGTTGAAGAGTCAAAAATTGGAATTTGGCTTTGCAAATTTCACCACATACACTTTGCAGTATAGGGAGCACCCATAAAAAAATTTAGGCAAAATATTACTTTTAACCTATTCATCTAGGTTGCTCAAAATAGCAAAAGCCCAATTTGGTCCTCTTGGATCTTTAGGGGTTAAATTGCTCGCACGGCAAACATCACTAGGAGATTTACACTTCCACCAAACATCACTAGGAGATTTACAGTTCCACCGGTTTCGTACCAAAGCTTCAAGACTTTTGCGAATGCATCAATTTGTAATATCATGCACATTATAGTAGAGTGGTCTAAAATGGAGCAAGTCCCATACCGAAGCTCCAATAATCTTCACTCAAAGGTACATATTAGTTTCTCCATACAACAGTACCATGTACTCACCGCAAACATTATAGGGTGTCACTTTATACAAAAACACCTATATATTCAACTTCAAAAATTCATAACTCATTATAGAAGAGTCCAAAAATGATGATTCCACTTGCTCTATCTTTCCACTAATTTTCCCCATGCACAAAAATTGCTTGCATTAGTAACATCCCAATAAATTTCCCCGGCTGAAAATTAGAGCACCTTCCTATATACCAGCCTATTCAATTGAGGAATGATCGTAGGAGCATTTTCTGCACAGGAAGTGAAAGCAGAATAATAAAGTCTGGGCGAGAAACCATTCCTGTGCACCAATACCTGTCAAATCTGTTCAGCAATTGCACGATTTCACCGAGAAGTGGAATGAATGCATGAGTTAGCGGTGTCGTTAGGAGTCGACGAGGGCTCTGCCGCACAAGAGAAGGTTGTGGGGAGGGGCAGATTCGTGATGAACGTCGTCGGAGGACGGAGGATTGTCCACTCGCAGATACAGCTCCTGCCCCAGCCATTGCCTCTGCAGCTCTTGCGAGCGCAGGTTCCACAGCCCCGGGTTGTTCATCTCCACCAGAACCACCGTCCAGTGATTGCCATATACCTGCCCATCACTCACAACTACTGCTTCATACTTTCATTCAATGGAAATATCCCAAAAATGCCATTTGACATACAATACGAGTAAGTAAAGGTAACGAACAACCTCTTGATTCCTAGAACTTTGGGTAAATCCGTATACGAATGTTTCAGGGTAGTCGAACTGGATCCCATGCACCAATTTTTATGGAATAAGCTACAGAAGCCTCTCATCTCTCTATTGTGACATTTGAGCTATTTGTAGTTGGAATGGAATTTTGGATGCAAGAGTAGGACGTGGTTTTAGCCAGGAGAAATGAATGAGTGGTGATTACCTGAGTGGTGGTGCGAGCAACTGCATCCACCAGATTGTAGCTTCGCCGTGCCTCTTCATTCCAGGTCCCAGGCCCCATTCTGAGCGTTTCCACAATTCAACAACGCATACGTTAATAATAACATCCAAAAATTGTAACTCTGCGGAACAAGGTCAGCTTCTGTTATGCAGAATTACCAATCGACCGAAAGATTTCGTGAACGCACGATAATCTCACCTCACATAACCTCAGATCGAAACGGCATATGTAATATTGCTACATCAACGAAGTTGAGGTTCAGAAGAGCTAGTGTGTCGGGGTGCCAAACCATAATACAAGACTCAAAAAGAAAGTTGCCTTGGCTTCCTGGATTTAGAGTCTAATCAAATGTGGAGGGATGCGTACGCAACAACGAAGAAGGCATAGCCATCCAAATGCCAGGACTGCAAAGTAGTCTCCACATTCTGGAACACAAGCTCCACCATGGCTCGAAACGGGCAGCTGAGCACAGAGCTGGCGAACGACGGTGTAGCCGTCGTGATGGGATGCTCGGGGATGGAGCCCGCCCGGAACACACCCTCCAGCTTCAGATAGTCCGCCAGTTTTATTGGCGTGCTGGTTCGGACGAATGTAACTCCGTTCACCATATAGCGCTGCTTCCCCTGCACTTCCAGTGGCGCGTTTGACAGCATGTATGTCTTCGTTATTGGGATCTGGCCGTAATGGTACGACCCCTGTGGCTGTAACCGTGCTGCACCTGTTGTCAAATTCGACCTGCACAAGCTCCCAATTCTCAAAATCAAAATCAGTGGATTCATTACAGAATAAATGGGGAAGCAAAGAATGGTGCATTCTGGAGTAGAAGGCTAATGAAGAAAGGGAAACGAATATAGAAAGAGTGATCACTAGTATTTCATCTGCGCTATACGGAATTTGACCCAGAAATCTCACTCCACTTTGACTACATGGAACACTTAATATCGCCAGAATCGAACTTCCATTTATGAAAAACGTGATATACTTTGAACACGATACTGCCAATGTGATCTATGGCCAATTTGAGATTTGGAAATTGGGGTGAGGTCAAGAGCAGGCACCTGATGCTTCGTGCTTGCTCAAGGGAAGACAGGCCATCAGTAGGAGCAGGAGGCAAGTCCTTCGATAGAAACCCCTGACTGGAGCCATTATAATGAAGCACAGCCAAGCCAAAGAGCTTGTTCCACCCGAATCGGGTGCTTGCCACGATATGAAAGTCGGCGGGGATGCTCTGGTCCATCGTGACCAGCACCGAGTAGGACTGGCCCAAGTGCACGTCCAGTGAGGTGTAATACGTCTGCGCTACGTAACACCCCTCCGTCTCCACCAGCAACAAGCGGTGCCCTTGAATCCTGAAGTTGAGCGTCTGTGTCAAACCAACGTTGGAGATTCGGAACCGATATGTCTTCCCTGCGTATTTACACGCGCAACATAAGCTTCTGTTGTATAGCACATCATATTACAAAATACTTTGCTTATCAGTTCCATGACTGCAGGGAACGGAAACCATCAAACCCGAGAACGGTCGTCAGTTTCTTCACAAGAGTGCTGAGAGATTCAGACTTATGTCACATACTAGGTTATGTATGTCACATTCAACTAATTGTGGACTCTGCAAATTCTCCTCAGTTCATAAAAGTAACCTACCATAATAATAGCTCAGTAGTTTTCATTGAAGAAGACAGTTCGTGAATAAGGTAGGTTCAGAATTAATTAAGTGAATGGGCTATGCAGCTTGAAATTTGAGTTCAAACGCATCATACTGAGTAGCTCACCTCTTATCCAAACTTCCTCAACACATGCTTACTTCAAAGCGCAGATGAAATACTACCAGTCTGATGATGATGAGATGGGGTACTTCAAATTTAACAAGGCTCAGGTTTTTTTAATAATATCAACTTGACAGAGTTAAGATTATCTTCACTTACTTTTGTTCAAACTTCAACTTGTGCAATTGCCTCAACTTAATGCATGGTGCAGAATAAGTTAGACTTAGTCAATTGTTCATGACCAGAAAGAAACAAGAGAGGACTTATCTTCTGATGCCTCTAGAAAACAAGAGAGATGGTGCAAATTACCTTGATTGACAGTGAACGAGGTTTGATGTGGTCCCTTTCCATTGATCAGTATACCGTCAGGCGGCCACAGCAAATGACCATAATCCAAGGCATTTCTTAATATCTGTTCCCGACATATCGGTGAGCTTCATAATCAGAACACTGACCTTCATATCCGAAGTATGAAGGATTTGAATCCAAACTATGAAGGATAATCCGCCCCAAATATCCAAACTATGGTACATGAATGATTGTGAATTTTATGAATTTGAGGTCGGAATTGATGAATAATGTACTATTTGTGAGTTTGATTAACCTGGTGTTCAGTCTTGTACCAGTCGCCAATGAGCAGCGCAAAGTCATCGGCAGGAGGGTCGAAGGGAACGAGGATTTTGGGGCGGGGGTTGATACGAATGCTTCCGAATCCACCAGCTGCTTTCTGGAAGAGCAAGGAGGGGTGATAATGGAAGCTGCCGATTTGATCTTTCACTTTGAAGTGGTACGTCCAACTGCCGCCTGCTCGGATGGGGCAGTTGGTGCCGCTCACCCCATCTTGCCATGCATTCCTGCGCAGCTGAATCCCATCCCTGCAACAATTCGTAATCCACTCTTCGTCAAGCAGAGCTAGACCGACTCTTTGAAGGAGATCCTCAAGTTTAGACATACGTTTCTGCAACCCTTTCTGCACACTCAATAGTTGAAAGTAATCCTATCTCACGATTATGTATCCCATCTCTTCGTTAATTAAAATATGCAATGTCTGAATGTTCACGATGATTGCACTTATATTAAACAACTCAAATGATAGTGTAGAATGTCAGTACGTGGACCAGAAAACAAAGTGCTTATGACTTGACTGAAAGGCCATGGTCTCTACATTGACATAAATTGGTGATATTCAAGCTGTCATTCTCACTTTTAGAAAAGAGGGGGATTTGCAACGTTACAAACGTTTTTTTTTGTAAACGTTGTTCAAGTTTAGCAATGTTTTGGAACTTGCTTGAGCAACGTTCCCAAGAAAATAAGCAACAAAATAAGCAACGTTTTCCACTAGATTATACATAACGTTGTTGCTTGATGATCCGATAACATTGCTTATTTTGTTGAAAACATTGCTCAAGCAAGCTCCAAATTGTTGCTAAACTTGAGCAACGTTTGAGAGAAAAAAACGTTACAAACCCCCTCAAATTATTGTAGCTAGATCTCACATGGAGTCATGTGAAGTAGATAGGTTATGTTGAATCTCAATCATCTACTCATTTTCATCATAATTTACTAGTTCCCGTTTCTATGTTCACTTTTCTATCCACCATCTTCCCATTATTCTATTCCAGCACATTATCAAGTTCGAGCTGATATGATTCGTTTGTGATTGTATAGAGAATGACTTACCTTCTTTGAAAGAAGGTATATCCATGGTAAGAACCCTAATCGATTTCTGCAATCTCTCATAGTTTATCATCTCATTTCTCTCAATGTGTCCTCTCTCAGATTATGAGATCGATGGAGAGAGAGTGTTACCATGTGATGAGCAGGGGCTCATCGAGTTGGTTGTGTACATTGATGACGAGGTTGTAATTGGTGGTGGTCTCCAGCTGCGGTCCTGGAAACTGATCGTTTATAGCTATCACCTGCATGCCAGAAAATCACGATAGCGCAGGGCCACATCAAACCTAGTAAGACGCGAAACAATTCACTAAGTATTCAAGAAGCAAACTAGCTAACAGTCGAGGTAGGGTTTTGAATACTTGAATGCAATCACAATGTTATTGATTGATTGATTTTCCTGCTCCACAAAACTCATTTATCGAGCACAGGCATGGATGAGCAGACCTTCAATCATGGCTTTGAAAAACCTCAAAATCAGACGCTCTTGCTCGGTATTAGTGTCCCTAAACCTTGTCATATTGAGACACCATATAGACTTTGGAGTTTTCATCGGAAGAAGATTAGTTGTAAGTCTTATCTTGTTTTGTGCGGCCCATATCATATGATAACAATTGTGGGTATCATAAGTACTATTTCTGGCTCTTCGGAAACATAGACGTCTCACCAGTATTGTTACGACAGACCTCCAAATACACACCTCGAAAAAGAGGCTTACACACTTCCTGATGTTCTTTCTCTCCTTCCTTTCTTGACAGTACAGTTTTCATGATTTTCTTCGTTATATCATTGATAGAGCGATTTGCTGCATGATTTTCGAGCGTGGAAAAATGCTGGTCTGTACTTACTTTCTGTGGGACTCCTAACGGTGAAGCAATGGCATAGGACACCGTCCAATCTTCATACTGATAAGGGTCTTCGGCAACGCCTCCTCGCAAGCTCAACAACAAGAGAGTGCACACAAGGACGAGTACTGCAGTACTCCTCAACATCATTTGTCCACCACCAGTCCTCTCGATCTCTTTCAAGCTTCAACCAATCGATTGATCAAACGTTTTTCTTCGTGCCCAATCAATGAAAACAATCATATGGGCGATCGATCGACGTTTTCTTGAGAATGGTGGCAACGTCAAGAATCATCAGGCTCCATGCATGCAGTGCTCATTACTTGATCGTGGTCGATCTCCAAGCTACGTGTTCACTTATCAAGGAATGTTAACCCCTAAATCTCCTTGTTGCAAAACGGTCTAAGTCACAAAATTTGACCTTCCTTTAGATTAAGCTCAAAAAAACTCAATCTAAGAATTATCTAAAAGATTCAACTGTAAGATCTCAAAGTTCACTTGACATTTTTCTCACATACCAAATTTGAACCGTTCATTCTTCCTCATTTGTAAGATTATAATGGTCAAAGGTGGCTAAGTTTTTCTCCTGCGGGAACCTCCAAAACCCGTTTTGGGTTCCAAGGAAAGTTAGGGTTAACTAAGGGAACCCGGCTCAAATCTCTCACCATGGAAAATATGTAGTGAGGTTAGCCATTGTGCAAGCATTTTTGGGTGCATGGACAACGTAAGTAGAAGATTGGACCAGTTGAAATTATTCTTTTTCGACTCTTCCAGTAGTAGAAAATGGTGTCCAAGTTGAAATTATTCTTTTTCGACTCTTCCAGTAGTAGAAAATGGTGTTCAAAACTTGTCTGAAATTTCATAGAACCACTTGTTTTCTTCTCTAACTTTGTTTCATTCAATTAGTTATTATGAATTGCAATTTTCATCAATTTTTTATTGATTCAATACTAGTGTAGGTTGGTGTGTTGATTGATTTGAGAATATGAAGTTATAGAAAATAATAAGTGGTTCAATGTAATTTCAAACATGTAACTGTGAACAAATTTTGGAGACCATTTTTTACTAGTCTTCTAGAATCTATTTGAATATTTGAAGCTGAACTTGTAGGTGTAAAATATGGTGCTTTCTAAAATGTTCACATTGCGGACATTGAAATTCAATATTTAAAGATTAATTTATGGGCCTCCTTCAAAGAAGGTGTTTATTACTTTAGTTCAATTTTGAGCAAGGTACTTACCTTTGTCTCTCTCTAGAATATGAGTTGAAGCTCAAGTCTTTGTGGTCTATAAAAGATATTCAGCATTCTCATTTTAGTTGATTAAGACTCTCTAATATAGTAAAATTGCATTGCATGTTTCTTTCAAAGTGTTTTTAGTTTACAAAGAACCTCAATTTTTTTATTTGATATTTTTGATGTGGTAAAGGAAGGAAAGATGGTGGATTTAAGAGTATAACATGAAGGAAATCACTATTCATCACGTGGTTTGTATGAAAAGCCTTACTACTTCGCGCAAGGCAACAACATGTCATTATTAAGTTGTACCGACTAACAAAAATTTGGTCCACATGAGCTCTCTACAACTTTATTTGGGTAGTGAGATGATGTTGTTAGGATGTCCTAACACACACATATTTTATGATGTTTAATATTGATATTTGCAAGTAACTCGGAATTTTCTCTATGGTTTTTAGTCTTATACATAACACATTTAATTAATTTTTTATTTTAATTTAGTTGCTCAAAAATAACATAAATGAGATCCTTAAAACCTAAGGGACCGCTCATTTTGTGAATCTCCAAAACTATAAATAGTGATTTTTGACCACCTTGTACAAGTTATGGTATATTTTGAAATTAGAATTTGGCTTTGCAAATTTTATACATACACTTCGCACTATAGGGAACACCTAGTAAAAGCATTAGGCAAAAATATTACTTTTAATCCCTTCGTAGAGGCTACCCAAAATTGCAAAAAACCATTTTGGCTTACTCAGGCCTTTAGGAGTTACTTGATCTTTTAACTTACTACAAACATTTTGGGCTAAGTTATCAAATGATCTCTCTATAATGTACAACTTCTTAGATCATTACTAATGAAAAACATTAATACAAATTACACCAAAAAAAAATAAATATATATTAACTACAAAACACAAAAAAATGTGTCCAATTCTTGCAAAGATCTCTTTATCATCCAAATCAAAGGAACATACATACACAATTCATCGACACAACAAAGTCTCCATAATCCTAAACAAAAGAACCCACCCTAATAAAATAGAGACTCAAAATTATAATTCCCAAAAATAGGAAACATTAAAAAAAAACAAAAAAACAAAGTAACAGAAAAAAAGAGATACCACAATTGCTTAGGGGTTCGGTTGTACTCTACATTCCCGAATAAAATCATTTTTTCCCAATTAAAAAAACTAGAAAAAGATTCATGTACTGTAGAGGGAGGAGAGAATATTTCATGGAATATTCCAGGACACATGTATAATTAGTTAACCGACACTTGTAAAATTATTGGGCAGCACGAGAATAATGCTGCTGCCCGCCCTTTCGGACTCGTTCAAGGCTGCCCTCCCATTCAGTTATCAGTTGGTAGGTGCCCCCCATTACAAAATTAACTGTTTATCCTCTCTATAGATTTCAGTGTCAGTAGTTTTGTGAGAGTAAATTATGTGTTTGGTAGACAACAAGACAACTCTTAAATTTACTTGGAAGCACAATTACTATATGATGTTGTAGTCTTGCCCTTTTGAAAAAAAAAAAAAAAAAAAAAAAAAATCAAATTTTTTTCTAAAACACTCTAAGAGACGATGCTAAAAAGTTGTACACATCTTATATTGGTAAGCTTAATAGGGCGTCATCAAGGAAGGAAGAAAAAAAAAAAAAAAAAAAAAAAAAAAAAAAAAAAAAAACTTCGGAGAATGTGCAAAGAATGTAGAAGATTGGATTAACTTGAATTGAATCATCTCAAATCACTCTCAGAAAAAGAAAAGTCTCTCGATAAATCCCTCTCTGATTTAACCCCTAAAGATCCAAGAGGACCAAATCGGGCTTTTGCTATTTTGGGCAGCCTAGATGAATAGGTTAAAAGTAATATTTTTGCCTAATTTTTCTAATAAGTGCTTCCTATACTGCAAAGTGTGTGTAGTAAAATATGCAAAGCCAAATTCCAATTTTTGAGCCTTTTACGACAATTCTTGGTTTGCGAGCCGAACTGGGGCAGTTTAAATTTAGTATTTTTTTGAGATTTTTTTTTGGAAATATGTTCATGACCAAATCACTACTTAAGTTCCAAAGGGCCCCAAGTCACAAAGAGTACCAATTTTACAAGGGCAGCCTCCAAAAGTGTCAAAAATAATCTCAACAATGCCCAAAAAAACTTCGTAGACAAACTTTGGATGTTATGATCTCTCAAATGGTAAACATCCAATGGTCAATTTTTAAATCAGATATTGAAAATTGGCTTAGGTACAAGATCTTACGGTTGGAAGTTAAAAAAAGAATTAAAAAATTGTTTAGCACCCCTTGAAGTGCATAGAGGTAGAGGATTGGAGTTTTGAGGTTTCAAGCTCCCAAAAACACCCAAGGATCTTTAGGGGTTAAGAGAAAAGTGAACCATACAAAATGTGGAAAGCTCAATTTCCTTCTCTTCTCCCAACTCAAAGTAATTACACTGCCACATGCTGACAATCTAGGGTTACCGGTTACTGTATTCAATGATCAGGAAAAACCGGCGGCTAGTTCATTATCAGCCAATGGATTTAGCACATTGGCCAGTCCATTCATGAAACCGCTGAAAATTACAAATAAATTTTCTATTCTTAGTATAAAATGAGGCAATGGCCAGAAGAGATCTGTGAAAAACCAATTAGGTGTGGGAAATGCCGGTTATTAACCAGTCAAAGTCAAAAACTTCCAGAACCCTGGCTGTATTTTGAAATTTCAACTACGTACTTCTCGCTAAATTTATGCGTACTTACGAACTATTTTTTCGTACTTGTGTAAATACCCATCAGCAGCAGAAGATTCTAAATACTTTTTTCCAAAGTATGAAAAATTTGTATGTATGTGAAAGATTCCTGGAACATTCTTTGTACTCCGGTAACCATGTTACCTCGTTGACTACCACCAACTGAAAGTGATTCCACCGTCCACGCTTAGAATGCTGCAAATTACCTGGTTGACTTGGGTGATTAGCTTAATATAAGCATTGTGATCAAGGGACTAATTTAAGCAAGGGCCGTGTGTGTGTCTTAATTCCATGTGGCAAGCATTAAGGTGATAATCTAAGCATTAGCCACTTGGCATTTTGGCAACTACCCCATAAGCAAGGGCAGGTAACAAGGGAAGTTTGTCAGTCCCCCACAAAATCATACTCCTAGCCCTAGAACTACAAGGTTGTTCCAAGTTCATTTTGCAAGAATTTGGAATTATCTTAGTTGACTTGTATAATTAGCTTGTAAATAACATCCTATCAAGAGACTCCATGTGTAGTAGTAGCATCTCCATGTGGCAAAACCTCCCTAAAAACCCCTCAAAATTATTTTTTCGAGGGTAATATGACCTTGCCTACGAACCCTTTTTATTTATTTATTTTCTTACATAGGCAAAATCGTGAAATTATGATGGTTAAAAGAAGTTGTATTTTTGAATTGTAAGAAAGACAAGCATTTTTTTTATTGTTTTGTGAGTCTTTCAAAGTGGATTCTACAACATGCTCTCCATATCCTTATTCTTGAGTTAGTTAGGTAAAAGTCTATGCCAATGATGTTTTGTCTTGCCGGCAAGGCACCACAAGCCTTCGCCTGGTGATTCAGGCTCATGGCCCTCAATGAGGAGGTCGTGGGTTTTGTTCCCCATGCCAACGTTCACCACAGTCCACCCAACTATGGTGGGGGGTTCTTCAACCTCGTTCTATGGATACCTCAGAGCCCTCTGGAGGGTTATCAGTCGGGTACCTCTAAGGCACCAGTGGCTAGGTAAGAACTTGCCCCGAGAGGAAGTAGTAATCCCCCCATTGGTGTGTTGATCCTCTGGACATACATCCAAGGGTAAGTCGAACGAACACTCTATTAACACCAGCCTCTAAATAGGTCAGAGTTTCTCTTCTTGTGAACATATCATCAAAGGTAGGTCACGCCAACTCCACTCACTAAAGAAGTGGCATTCTTCGTCACCTTCGTGGCTAGCATAGCATTAAGTTATTAGGCACCACTTGTCATGCTAGAAACTGGCCCATACTCAAAGGCAAGTAACAAGGAACCGCCAGCACAATCCAGTTCCTCCACAAAGCAGGAGTAGTTAATTCCTTTTGGCTTTCTACACAAATAAAGAAGGAGTACTTAATTAATTGAATTCTTTTTTTTGTTTTTGAAAAGAGAGAGAGGGAATGAGACTACTGGACTTAGCTGTCAAAGGGGAGTAATGGTTGCAAATATAGGCTCATTCCTTACCTAAGCTGCTTTTTTGTAATCCCAGCTGTTTGCTTGCTATTCTTGCTTGTCCACAGCTGCCGGTGCTCGTGCAAGCTTGCTTTTGCTTCCCACCCACCTTGTCATTTCGCAATCTGGGTACTAGGACAACATAAAAGACAATATTTATTTTTTAAAATTTTGAACCAATTAATGTATTAATTTGTAAAAAATATCTTTTGAAATATTCAGTTTGAGGAAGAAGAAGAAGAACACCATATCCCTATGGGTTGGCGTGAATATAGTGTCTGTTCGACCTGCCCTTGATGGTATGCCCACAAGGTCGTAACAACGTTCAGCTTGTCGAGGCTTCATGTGGTGTTTTTTTGTCTCCTTTAGGTGAGTGTTTTCTAGATGTTCATTTTATTTTATTTTTTGTCAATGTCTAATCGATTGGGAAAAGACATGCATTGTGTACGAGAGGAGTAAAAAGCACTTAGTGGGAGGGTGTTTTTTGGAAGATGTGTGTCTTTTTGATGTGGGATGGGACAATTTTTGGATACCTGGACGGATACTTTATGTAGTTGTGTATTAAGTAGTCGTATACGTTGTGTCGTGTGGGCATGTCCTCAAGGGTAGGTAGGTTGAATGGACACTATATTCACGTCGTCAACACTTATGGGTTTGGTGGTGTTTTTTGTTTTTTTTTTTTTTTAATTATGCATTGAATCTGGTTTGTCGATTTGTATTGTTCAGAGAACAAAATAGGTCTTGTATAGCAATTTACTTTGATCTTTATAGAACAATGGTTTGTGAAAAGGGAGGTTGTATGTACATTTGTAGAAGAAGATATGGTAAAGTGTTTTGTTGTTGCATTTAAGAAACATGTTTTGCTATAATAGCAATACACAACTATTGTGTATGTGCAATTTGAAATACATATGGTTGTTGAGTATTGTAACTTACAATGGAGCAAGTCCCCATTAAGAAGCTCTCTAGTAATCTTCATACACAACAGCTTCCCCATGCAATAGTCACTGCAAACATTATAGGGTGTAGGGCACCATTTTAAAAACATCTATATTTCCAATTTCAAAATTTCAAAACTCATTGTAAAAGAGTCCAGAAATGCTGATCCCATATGCTCTATCTTTATACTCATTTTCCAATGCGCACAAAAATTGCTTGCACTGGTAACATCCGGTACCATACTATTATAGTACACTCCTCTCTTATTCTTGTTTTACTTACCGCAACAACTAAACTTACTTTCACCCTGTAAAAGAGTTTCACCAGTTAGCTGGCAAGATGGGTACTGACGGAGAGACTGCCGTCGTGCTCATTTACTTACTTTTTGACTTACGGTTACCATTGATAGTCCATTTTGTTTACTTCCAATACTACCACCAGTAAATTCTCGCTTTATTGACTCCTCACAGTACATAACTAGCATGCAAATGTCACCGGGAGCAGAAACGTCACAGAAGCCCGTCTGTATGGCCGGTCGATGCGAGCATGTTCACGAAGGATACTCGCCAAGTGGAAGATTCCGCACGCCGGGCCGGATCGATTGAAAGCACAGCCATGGCCACGAACAAACGGACAATGCAGATTCCCTCCGTCTCTCACTAGCTTCTTTCTTCATACAGTCTTGTGCACTGTGCCATACCTGCATTATTGAAGCTGGCCCACTCCTCCTCCTTCCATTCCTCATCCTCTTCGAACGTGTACTCCCCTGCGCCCTTTCCGGCTGGTTAACCACCCATGCACTCTGCACCCCCTGCTTGCTTGTACACTGCCAGTTTCAGGTCACCCACACCACAAAGCAGCACTGCCAGTGTATAACAAACATCGAACACCACTACCTTAGCAGTCTTCCGCTGTATCAAAATCAAAAAGACAAAAATCGAACACCACTACCTCAGCAGTGTCCCAATGGACATTGCCTAATCAAAGAGTGTATGGAAAGCATGTCTTACGACTTTACTCAAGTACGTACGTGCAGTAGAGACATGCTCCCAGGTTGTACACTGGCAGTATTAGGTCAGCTGCAACAGTTTACAAATCTCGCTTTCTTTGGATAATGATGATGCTCATCATTACTGTGGAGCTTAAGTCAAATTACTAAGAACATGCTTCCCGAACCTGATTTGTGTCAAGTGCATACTGTTAGTATTAAGACATGAACAACAAGAGGTATATGAAATCTTAAGGATGATGGATCATCATTAGTGAGTGTGCGAGAGAAGTGAAAGCAATGCTAGTGTACAGATTTCAATTTATTTGGGAAAAATGGGACATTGCCTTGCAAGTCTTATGATGCATGAATGATGATGCTCATCATCAAGGAGTGTGTGGGGAGCATGTCATCACTTGAGTAAGTAGGGACATGCTTGCCACACCTTATTGGTGTCAAGCTATTCTAACTCTCTCTCTCTCACTAGCTAACCGTACAATTGCGGGATAATGTACAAACTCTAGCTAACACCTAACCCCTGTTTGTTGTTGTTGTTGTTCTTGTGTACATATGAAACATGAAAGCTGGCTACTGGAGAAGCTCGGGTGACGAGGACACGCGCGTCTTGATAGGCTTCAGCTTCAATCCCAAGCTCTCCGGTGACAGAAGCTCAGCTGGGACGCATAGTGGGCTCAGTGGACTCCGTGGGCTTGATGTCAATGATCTGATAGGGCGTTGAAAAAATGCGTACCCTGTCAGGAATAGCTCGATCGGGACCAGCATAGATTGTGGCCTCTCCTCTGTTACTAATGACCCGCATCCTTCCACCTGCACAAGCAAAAAAAAAATTCTTTGTAAGAACATGTAACAGGGATGTTTAGCAAAAGATCCTTGGACGTGTGAGAAGATGGTGGCGATGTGTTACCTCGATGAGGGCGTTGTAACGTCTGTTCATGGCGTCACTGATGTGGAGAGCTTCGTGGTGGAACGGCGACTGGTCTCCTACTAAAATCAGCGTTCGGCATTTCAAATTCTTCAGATGCTCAGTTAAGTCGTATCTGCAGTGAATTGCTTGCAGGTAACGCATCACGTTTTCGCACCGTCTGTCGTCCATGTTCTGCGAGGATCATAAAATGTATCAGATACTTGTCCTCAAAACAGCATCGGTAGAAAAAAAGATGGGCGAAATGAAGAGCACTTACTCGTCTGATGGTCTTGAGAACATCGTCACCGCCAACGGCAGTAGTGGTGGCGTCTTTGACGTCTGCACTGAAGTAGCGTTGGAGCAGCATCTCCTTCACGAACCCGTTCATCCCGCAGAAGTACATGAGGTTGATCAATGCCTGCAATGTAAAAGAGAGCTGAGTCCATGTCCGGAAGGAGAGAGCAGGGAGAGACTGGAAGTCCGTTCGGAGGGAGAGGAGAGGAGACAGCAAAAAATTGAAGCTCTACCTGATTCTGTAGCCATTCTGTCCACGAGGTGCTTTGAGCGAGTGGAGAGATGAGGATTAGCCCTAAAGCGCGGTCGGTATATTTGCAAGCGAATAAGCTAAGAACGTATGCTCCGGCAGTGACGCCCATGCCTATTACCTCATCAAGCCTGCAGTTACAAGTAATCGAATGTGTAAGGAAGAGGGTTACGAGCAGAAGCCTAGGGTAAGAAAGCCAAAATGCATTGTGTCTGTGAGCACGCACCCAAAGTAATCGAGGACTTCCGCCACTTGATCGGCTAAGTCATCAACCGAGAGCGCTTCTTGTTCGGGCGGAATCTCAGGCGATCCCACCTCGTGACCCGGAGGGTCGATGTGATAAATGCAAAAATTGTGAAACAACACCGAGGAGGCTTCTGGGCAGGAAAATAAGCCTTCGAAACAGGACAAATCTGCCAAACCCCAAAAGAAAAAAGAAAAAACCATCAGCGCCAAATTCGCCAACAACCACCAACCGCGAACACAAAACCGCACAATAATCGCGCAACTTACAATTCAAGCCGACGTCAGGGTACGTGATGAGCGCAGGCTTGTCTTGATCTCCACACACGGTGACTGAAATGTGGCCAAACGAAGTCGGAACCAAATACTCCTGCTAATCAAAAAACACAAACCCCAATTCAATACTCCAACCTCGAAACTCACGAACTTCCAATAACCCACAACACTTGCACGAACTCCTCACCTGTCCATCCCAGGGCGCAATGTCCATATCCAGCGCAATAGAGTCACGTCGGAACCCCTCCATTGATAGCTCGCTTGTAGCACCCAAAAAAAAAAGGAGTGCGAGAGGATAGCTGCGGCTAGAAGTGGTGGAAGTCGCTTCTTCCTCTTTACATCATCGGACCAGACCCACACATTGAGAAGCGAATCTCCTGAACACGGCTCTGACAAGCGATCTTGAAGGCTCTGGACAGCTATCGCCAGCTATCGGAGTCAGTGTTTGGCTGTCTCTCTGTCAGGTTCAGGCTGGGAGAAGAAACACACAAGTGGCGTCCATGGGAGTGGAACTCGCTCGATTCTGAGCCGAATTTGATGAGACCACTGCTGGTGCATGCGGGCAAGCGTCTGGAGGGATAGAAGAGCGGGTGTGGGGCTTTCTAGCGATCGCTGGCTCGCCTCGCCTCGCTGCTCGTTTGTCTTTCTGTGTGTGCGCTGGTGCTGGGCTGTGTGCGACGATGCAGGAGGGCGTTGATTGCCGGTACCTTTTTGTGACTATTATTAGCCCTTTTCTTTTTCTCTCTTTCTCTCTCTCTTCCTTGTTTTGGCTTTTTTTACTTTCGCCCAAGGAAGTACAGTAAAGGTGAAGTTACTAGTAATTATTTTCTTTCTTTGTCTCTTTTTGTTTTACCAACTGATTTTGGATGGATGTTGTTTTTTCGGTGGTTGAGTGTTTTTCTGTTTTGTGTGTGTAGGTGAGTGTGGTCCCTTACCTACCTAGTGCATGTATGTTTGACTCTCGGTATTATTATTCCATGCAAAAATTGCACATAAATTAAAATTTTATTTTTTAAAAAAATATAATAATAATAATTGCCACACAAAAGGAGAAAAATTTGAGACAACGTGGTGCAAAGAATTTACATTGTGGCATTAACCCTTAAAGGTCCAAGAAAGCGGAAATCGCTTTTTGGAATTTCTGCAGGGAGAAAATTCAGCCAACTTTGACCATTATAATCTCAAAATTGGAGAAAAATTAACGGTTCAAATTTGACATTCGAGAAAAGGGTCAAGTTAACTTCAAGATCCTACGGTTGGATCTTCTAATCAATGCTTAGATTGAGTTTCTTTTGCACCTGGCGTAGAAGAAGGTTCTTTTTGATAATTTAAACAATTTTGTATCAAGGACCTTTAGGGGTTAAATATGCAATTTATAAGAAAAACTTCTCAATCTTTGTTGATGTTAGGCTACGTTGGATGAGAATTTATGGCTAGGTTATTGAACTTTGGACATGACTTGAGTGGACATATTTTTAAAATAGAATACTTCACCTTTGGCATGAGTTCAGTGAGAAGATTGATACATAAACTTTGTCTAAATGGTAGAGTTTGAGGTAGGATGCTGAAAAATTGCTCACGATAGGCATCACAAGCCTTGGCTTCGTGGTTAGGGCTTGTGGCGTCCAATGAGGAGGTTGTGGGTTCTGTTCACCATGCGAGCAAGATTGCTACTATCATAGTCCATTCAACTATGGTGGGGGTTTGATATACCTCGGTGTATTGGGTACCCTATAGGCCCTCTTGGAGGATACCATGTCACGTATCTCCAAGGCAAGTTGCACTAGGTGTTGTTTCTCTATGCACAGTTTCTGTTGTGGTATATATGTATTTCTCAGTTGATAAATTCATTTGTTGTTTAAAAAAAGAAAAAAAAGAAAAAAAAGAAAAAAAGAAGAAAGATGCACACGATCCAAAAGTTATACACTTTGAGCATTCAAGCAAGAGCTACGTTATTACTTCGAACTTCAATTTTTCAGTTTACCAACTGTGTACATTTTAGAGTGTGCAGTTTCAAGAACACCTCTTGCTCTTGCTTCAAAAATTAAAAAAATTCCAAGTTCAATGATTTTAATTGGCACAATCTCACACATACTATGCAAACCAACATTTGTTCTCCTCGGTAACTCCCTAACAAGCTTGTCAATCTAAAATTTGGTTAAAGTTTTACTTCAACAACGCCAATCCTTTCAATACTTGGTGAGCGATCCCTCATCTTAATGAGGATTCACAAACTTAAAAACACACTAGAAAAAAACTATTACCCAATCTATCATTTGACTTCCTTACATCATCTCAATAGTACATTCTCAAATAATTAGTAAGGATGCACTTTCAACCACTTTCATTTTGGAGGAGCTCTCTTGCAATTTCATTAAAAGGTGGCAATACCAATTTGCCAAATTAGCTTTTGAAAAATATTACCGTTCCCATTACCCAATTGAGGGGGGGGGGGGTTGACAATGCAACTTGCCGATTATGTAAAGCCAAAGACCGTGGTTCCTGTTACTACTGTTCATTTAGAATGAAACATGTGCCTATTAATTTTCTATATACTTTTGGGAGTCCGTGTCAAGAAGGAAAAAAAACACAAAAAATAAAAAAACATTTTTGGTACAATGGACCTAAAATTGACCGTACCACGATTAAGCTTTTGGGCTTTTAGGGGGAGGTATATTGTTTTTTACCTTATTTCAAATCTTTGATCCAAAGTGTACCATATAACTTTGGTTCCCATTTGGAACGTGTTTTACCATAGGGAGCACATGCTTTACTAATCCAAGATGAAGTTTTTTAGTTATAAAAACTAATTTCTAACATTGTCTTCATGTTGTGGAAATTGCCGCTACAAGGTTTTTAATTTTGGACTTTTAGGAGGGGGTATATTGTTGTTTTTTTGTTTACCCTTTTTCAAATATTTGAGTCGAAAGTATACCATATACTTTGGTCCCTCTATGGAACCGCGTTTTACCATACAAGGCACATGCTTTAGAGTGTGATGACTAATCCAAGGTGAAGTTTCTAGTTGTAACAAATAATTTGAAAACATTGTCTTCATGTTGTGGAATTGTTGACCAAAGTGTAACTAGTCACACGTATAATCATGGTTTGTGCAATTGCCTCTAATTTGAGTCATTTTGTGTCGTGGGTCCGAAGGAGAGGTTTCTTTTTTTTTGAAAAAAATCAAAAACAAATTATAGCCGTAGACGTTACGGTTGAATTCCCTACAAAAATATGATTTATATGCCCATTTGCGCAAAATGGTTAAAACTTGCAATTTTTGGTTTTAGTGCATATGAATATGCAAGGTTTAGCTTTCTTCCATCACCAATGCAACAAGTGTGCCATTTAAAGATGGATACAATGAATATCATGATATGGTGTTTGGAAGACAATTTGAATATCATATAATTATCATTTGGTTCATAATTTCATAGTGCATCTATCATTGAGTTCACAATTTGACAATATATCTCGTATAGTAACAAATCAATCCACTCGCATTTTTTTATTTTTTTTATTTTTTTTTCCTTTTTTTTTGTTTTTTTTTAAAATGCCGTCAAGGATTCGGAATGGTTACATAACATATCATTGTACCAAAACATGCTCTCTATGATGGGCATCCCCTTACGGCCACACACATATGGAAAGCCAATCATTGTTCCTACGCCTTGGTCACTTACATCCGAAAGAGACGCGGCATGGCTGGTTCAGTAATTTTTTTATTTTTTTATTTTTTTATTTTTTTATTTTTTTATTTTTTTATTTTTTTATTTTTTTATTTTTTTATTTTTTTTCACACCAAAATAAACTTTCAAGTTGATATCCTCTAGAAAAAATTCGGTGTTTTTCTCATTAAAAATTTGTAATGATACTTTTAAAGAAACCCCTTACACAATTGATAGTTCATATTGCTATATGGCAATGACCTATAAAAAAATTTCTTGGATTCAACCAATTTGTTTGCAAATCAATGAGGTGACTATAATCCCATGGGGAATTTTCATGTAGGGGAACACTTCGCAAAAATTAGGGGAAGGATTAGAAATCAGTTTTAGAACCTACCGAAGCATTGGTCGTGTTTTATCTTCCCCTTTTTGATAATATTTATCGATCCTTGTTTATCCCTAATATGAAATTTCCCCAAATCATATAGTCATACCAACTTATATCCTTCAAAATATGAAACAACATCGAATTTTTTTGTTCATCACAAACAAGTATCCGTGTGTGTGTGAAATGCATGATTGCAATATGATGCCTTAGGGAATGGCACAAGCACATACACAACGTTGAATGATTGAACCACACCTAACCCGCGGGCGGTCCCAAGATTACAATGGCCATGTGAATCTTACCCGTTTTGGTTGATTGCCAAGAGTGGAGCGGGGCTTGAGGGTCAAGTCAATCGTAAATTTCGTTGTTCGCAAAGGAAGTACACATGATTATTATTATGGCCATTGGAGAGTTTCCAAAATCATGCGCGTTCCATGATGCACCATGCTATTAATTTTAAACTTCCCATAGGACAATGGGCATGCAATCTTTGCTGTGAGTTTGCTAGCTTATTGTACCCGGGTGCGAATGCAAATTTTGTGTTAGCAAGTGAGTGGTTCATGAGGTCGGGGACCATGGAAAGGACGGTAGTGTGATAATGGCGTCGTTTGTGTTGGGCAATGCTTGATGCGTCACACTCCTTTGCTTGAGAAATAGCAATTCTACAATTGAGGGAGGAAAAAAATTTAAAAAAAAAACTAATATTAATAATTTTTTAAAAAGCTTTTTTTTTAAAAAAAGTAAAAAAGAAGGTGGCGTGAATTAAGTGAGTAACATGTACCATAAGCCATGGAGATAGTCATATGGAATGTTTTTCCCTCTTGAGGAGTGACTCTACACACGACTTGACACACATACTCTTGAGGACTATTCACTATATGAGGGTATCCTCAATCTATACGTTATGTATATTGCCCCGCAAAGGGCACTTCTGCCGGGTAGCAATGACTCTTTGCCCTAATCCTGTGGTACAAAGCGATTGCACTTTTTTGGCCACACCACTTCTCCCTCACCGGAATGTGTATTCGTCTTCTTTCTTAGAACTTGTAAGCTTAGAGGTAGAGAAGGTCAACTACGGATATAGTTGGAATTAGTAAGTTTGTTACTTGGTTCTCCTGAAACTGCCGCATCTACAAAGTCTGTTGGTTCCGCTGAGTCCTATAGAGATTGCTGCACCCACGTTACCATGGAACCGTTATCTCTGTCGGCTAGGTTGGGGCAAGATCTATGGTAACAACCTCGCCGTATTCACGAACAATTTTATTCCCCTCCAAATGTAGGCGAAAAGAAGGTGGTGTGAATTAAGTGTGTAAATTTACCGGAAGCCATGGAGATAGTCATATGGAATGTCTTTTTCCTCTTGAGGAGTGACACTACATACACACACACACACACACACACACACACACACACACACACACACACACACACACTCTACACACTACATGTCACATATACTCTTAAAAACTAATCACTATCTGAGGGCATCCTCAATCTATATGTTACATTTCCCCGCAAACGACACTTTTGCCACGTAGCAACGACTATTTGCTCCAATTGTGCGGTGCAAAGCCATTGCACTCTTCCAGCCATGCCACTTCTCCTCCATTGGCCAGTGAATTTGTATTCTTTCTCGGCGCCTGTAAGCTTGTCGGTCAACTAGGAATATGGTTGAAACTACAAAGTCTATTGGTTCTACCAAAAGTGTTGCATCTACAAAGTCTTTTCGTTTTGCCGAGCCCTATAGAGATTCCTGCATCCGTGGAACTATTATATGTTCCGGCTAGGTTGGTTTAGGTTGGTTTCCCTCCAAATGTAGGTGAAGCGCTACTTAGCCGTTTCAAGATTGAGGATGCCCTAAGTATTGTTGTAAACACATATGTCATCTTCACCTTTGTGTACGCTTTTACCATACTCATACACTTAAGTTCTTGTGCTCCTCATAATAGCGTAGATATACAATGACTTTCAACTCTCTTGAAGTGATAATTGCACCATTCCATAGTTGTCGTTGGGGAGAATAGAGTATAATGCCTATTGATTGGATATATTTTGTGCATAAAATGTATTAGATGAAGAATTTGAGGAGCATGGGTGACTTCTACCTTTACTTAGTAAAAAGGTGTTGTCAAGATAAATGTGCATTTTACCAATGCCTTTATTTCCCTAATTGAATATATAATTTTGGCCACTAGCCAATGGATATGAAACATTGACATAAACCACAACAATGAACACTACTTGTTGGTTTGAGGTTACACCTAATTTCTTATGAGAGAAAGAAGTTTGAGTATTTGTAGATTTGCGCTAGTTGCATAAACTGTGGTGCTAAACAATCCATTATGATTAAAAAGGTAATAAGAGATTTAAAAAATAAAAAATAAAAAATGTCCTTCTGATTTATTGGAATATTTACGTGATCATGCTCTAGTTGATCCTCGTTCAAAAAAATAACATTGCTCTAATATTATATTGGTCTAAAATAGAGCAGGTCCTACAATGGAGCTATGGTAATCTTCACTCATAGGTACATGATAGCTTCTCCATACAACAATACCATGCACTCACTACAAACATTACAGGGTATCACACCATTTTCAGAAACACTGATATTTCCAACTTCAACAATTCATAACTCACTCTAGAAGAACCCAAAAATGACGAACTCACTTGCTCTAACTTTCTACTAATTTTCCCCATGCACTAAAATGGCATGGCTGAAAATTACATCATTATTGACCACCTTACTAAACATTACGTTTCACAAATCAAACACGCTTGTTCTTCAACATATTTTAAGTTAAGTTCAAATAGATCTCCACTCTTCAAAATTTGAACTACACTAAATTTGATAATTAGTGTTAGATTATTATAAGATTTGAAAATGCTATAAGTTTTTACTTTTGTTTAAAAAAAATTACCAAGAGCATTGATTCTGATACTATATAAGGACCCCCATCTTGGCCAATATAGAGGGTAAAATTATTGAACAACAGTAAAAACTTACAACATGTTTATGTAAATTAGTGTATCTAACACTAATTATCAAATTTAGTGTAGCACGTCTCGGTGACATGTATAGGGGGAGGCCCTTTTGAGAGGGGCTCCCGTGATGGGAGGACCCGACAAGGAGGGCCGGGAGGCCCGACGAGGAGGATCCTCCCATCACGGAGCCCCTCTCAAAAGGGCCTCCCCCGGCGTAAAAACCCACGGGCAGCCCGGAAAACAAGCCTCACAGGGAGCCTTACAGGGATGCCTCACAGGGATCCCTGTGAGGTTATGGGAGGGACCTCACGGGTGTGAGGCTCCCTCAAATTCTATTGCATCCTTGCCCGTGGGTTTTTACGAATACAATACAATCACGAACGGAATAAAATCCCGCCACCATACAATCATAGGTATGAGTAAGTTAATCCGCCACTAAATAGTATAATCTTAGTTCTAATAAGGAAAGTTGACTAGACTAATAAAGAATTAGTCTGGGTCAACAAGGGCGAAATATCAAAGAATATAAAATGATATAAAACCATTAAAATGATTGTCATATAACATCACGTGGTGCTTGTTGTTTTTGGGGGTGGAATATGTTCGGGTATTATTCCATAGGGGTGTTCTTTACAGCCAATTTGCCTGCATGAGGAACAGTGGGTACCAGACCTGGTCAGTTCTTAATTTCTTAATTTTAATTTTCTTGGTCTGGTAATTAGATTTGTTTTAGGGCTTGACTTTGACTGTTTACTGGGGAATTTGACTTCAACCCCTACAAAGACCTTTTTTTTTTTTCTTTTTTTTTTTTGGGTTTAGGGCAGTAGGTCAGGTTTTTACATTGATATGAGTGTGGAAATGCAGAATTACAGTCCAGGCTGGAGGGCAGGAGCCATGCACGAGACGGTAATTCTGCATTTTCACCAAGTTTGTAACATACTTTCTGGTTTCGGGCTCGTTCATTTTGATGGGAGCTCCCATCCTGTAATGTCCGCTCCAGAGAGGGGATAACAACACAACACCCTCTACAATTCTCACCTTACAGAAAAAGAACTTGGGCAACACAAGAACAGTATAATATAATCTGGCAGCCGAAAGTGGAAAGCGTGTTGGGCCGCAGGAGCCTTCGACGAGAGGGTATTCTGTTGGTGTTTTCACAAATACTAAAACTTTGACTCGGTATATCACAAGATCCACACTGCAACATATGGCAAAAATTGGTGAATAGACTACTGCAATAATTACAAACACGATCTTATGATTAAATTTCACAAAATCAAAATCAAACAAAAAAATTGTCCACAGGTTTCAGATACGGCCATCCGACCTGCTGGAGCTAATAAGAAGTTCTACAAAGTTCTACCTTGACACACTATTATTGTTTCTGCACTTAACCCTTAAATGCACATGGGGTCTAAAACGGGCAGCCCAAAATTGGATCACAACATCTTTTGGACTTGGGCATCATGAATAGTGCACTTTTTGAACTTGGGCACCATGAATGAACCAATCAATGATGAGCTTGCAACCTCCTACAAGGTTATGTACAACCCCAACCTACCTACCACAATCCTTTCAAACCATAAAATCATACACACAAATTATGATTTGAATTGTAAAATTTCACTTTTTAAATGCATCACAAGATGGTGACTAGTTTGACATCAAAATATAAGTGAAAAGTTAATTACAGTGAGAGCTACAGAGCAGATTCTGTTGGAATCAAGCCCCTCTGGCTTGCTTGGGCGTTTAAGGGTTAAAAGAGAAGATCGACACCTACCAACCTCAATTGCTCTAGAGTGTTCTCACAATGACAACAGTCCCCTAAAGTGCACACCTTCACACATGCAAACATTAGAGTAAATAAGCAAACTGCTAACTCATGATCAATGGTTGCATGAAATCGAAAGCTCTCATCCAAAGCTCCCATCTGGCCAATGAAAACCAAAAGCTTCCGAGTAGGCAAAATCTCTGAGTAGGCAAATCCCCGAGTAAATTAAATGCAAGAATGGGGGAGAACGAAATATCTGGCACAGAAGACCCATCCATTCAACCAATGACTGAATAGAATATGACAACAGCACCACTACAGTAATACTCCCTTTGTCCCATTATAGGGTTCTCTCAGATCTACCTCGAGAGGTAGATTTGAGAGAACCTACTGGACAATTACGATGGGACAGAGGGAGTACTAAAGATAGGAGTCCCATGCCCACGCGGAGGGAGGACCCTAGTGTAAGGGTGGTCATAGGTGTAGGGCTGGCCAGGGCCACATACTATTGTCTCTGACAGTTGTGCCATTACGACCCCTAAAGGCGCGTCAATAATGAACCCCCCCTTCCTGCCTGGCCTCTTCCCCTATGACCCGCTCCTTCTCGCCGGCCGGCCTGGCCCTAGAGAGGTGGTGTCGGTGACCCTTGCGCATACCGACCACTTTCTACTCTCTAACCTAATGTTTTGAACACCCAAGCAAGACTGAGGAGCTTTTTTTCCTAACGGAATCTGCTATTTAGCTTTCACTTTTCACTTATATTTTGATGTCAAAGTGGTCAGATGCATTCAAGAAGTGACATTTTATAGATCGAAGTACACTTTCTGTGGGTTTGAAAGGGTTGTGGTAGGTAGGTTGGGGTTGTACATAACCTTGTAGGAGGTTGTGAAAGCTCATCATTGATTGGTTTGTTCATGATGCCTAAAGTGCACTATTCTTGATGCAGAAGCGCAAAAGATGTTGTGATTTAATTTTGGGTTGTGCAGGCGTTTAAGGGTTAACTCACCCCCGATTCTTGGTAAACTCTTTGTTGTGTGTATTAGTGTGCATTGTGTATATTATTCAGGTAAGGAAGTCTTACTATGGAGGTACGCCTTTTTTATACTTATGAGGTGAGAGCATGGCTACGCGTTACTTGAAAAGTACAAGGGATGCAACTATTCATGGTTTGCCTTCAAGAAAAAGGGTCACCGTTCAAGTATGAATCACTATCGATGTTTTGAGCACACTTATATTAAGATTGTTAATATCAAGGGTAGGTCGAACAGACACTATATTCACGTCAACCCTTACAAGTCTCGCGTTTTTCTTCTTTTTCTTTATTCTTTTGTCATAAACTCAACAATCCCACCAAATACCTCCCTTGATATTAACAATCTACAATTCATGACTAAGACACTATCTAAACTCAACAATGTACTTCTAAATTTTTTTGTTTGACCTCATTCGAGGACGCACTTTTGGGATGAAAGTATATGCATGCATCCCTAAAAGTAGTTTTATTTGATACTCTTGAACCCAATTAATATAACATAACTATATTGCCTATTAATTCCCAAAATATTTAATTATTGTGAGGAACTATGACAAAAAAATATGACTGCATAAAGTATTTGAGTGTATTCTTGAACTTCAACCTCTAGTAACAAAAGAAACCAACATTGTAATGCCTTTTTGGGTATATCATGAAAGGATACTTTTTACTCACTCCAATCCCCAAAGAAGAATCAATGTTCTCACAACGATGGATATGTATAATTTCACGAAACAATGAAAAACAAATATTTCACTTAGCTATAACTTTGTAAATGTTATGTTTTATGTTCCTTGAAAAGCATAAAAAAAGGAACTTAAAAGGATAAGAGAATGTACCAAAAAAGCAAGGTTGGACGGTTGTTTATACTAATTAAGTTAGTGGGCTAGAGGCTATGCTATATCCAAATATAAATGCTCAAAGCTAAAAAATGCCACCTATACAAAAACTTTGATTCTATCCATCCCCTTAAAACTTTCTAAGCACTTCACTTGAATCGAAGAATTTATATTAATGCACAAAATCTCCCACCAAAGTTTTATTCTCAAAGATATTTTCAATAGAAGAGTACAATTAATTAGTGTGGATTCCAAGAAATAAAGGTGGGTATTGTTATCGATATGACCACTTTTGCTAATTAATGTGCCACTACACTTTGAATGGGTCTCTTCATTGGGCCATTGCAACGGTAACACTAAGGAGTTATAAAAAGTTTTCTTCTTTAGAGCTGGATTCCTAATGGATAGTGCTTAACCCTTAATCGTCACCGGTGACCAAATTGGTCACCAAGGTCATTGTTTTTGTTTTTCGGGTCCGACACAGTGGTAGGGTGCAAATCTTGTCCAAAGGCACCCCTATTCTTTTGTTTTTCAGAATCCAATGCTCCTTCCCGATCGCCTTCTTGAGGTTTGTGTGATCCGCACAAAATTGTAGGGGCCACGTGATCCCATGGTCAATGCTCTTTGACTTGGCCTTTCTTTTTATTTTTTTGACGATTTTTTTTCAAAATAATAAAATATCTTGATCTTTATCCCTATACCATGCTCTATGATGCCAATTTTCAGAAAAAATGACCCAAGGGGGAAAAACCAAAAAAACAATATGATGTTTCTCACTCATCCAGAACATTTTTTTCTCAACGGTGCCATTTTTTGAGATTCTACCCGATGTGATCAATCTTTTTCGCATTGGTCACATCACCAAGTTACCTTGATAACCACCGTTTCCGATTCTCAAAATTAATTTACCTTCAGTGCAGAAATAAGGCCAGAAGACAATGAGGTTGCATTTCTCTCCAATTTGTGGAAAACAAGGATGTCAATTAAGGGTTAATAATGGCCCAAATTTCCGATTTCCTAATTTGCAGTGAAGTGAACATTGTAAGCAATTTTCATATATGGAAGGGTAGTCAAAGTGGATTCATCATTTTACGATTATTCTACGATTTACTATGAATTATTGAAGGCGGTCTCGTAGGTGTTTCTGAAATGGTACCCTAATTTTGCACCCTATAATGTTTGCCGTGACTACATGCTACTGTTGAGTGAAGAAGCTAGTGTGTACCTTCGGGTGAAGAAAAGCCTAGTGCTTTATCATTGGTTACGCTCTAGATTTGAGCACGGTCACTTCCAATTTGGAAGCATGGACTACTCCAAAATTACAAATGACTAGTTATTTACTTTAACCCAAATTTATCAACAATCATAAACTCATGTGAAGGACTTGTGGCCTACATGTCTTCATCCCAAGTATTGATACGGTGAAGTTTGTCCTAGAGTGGATACAATTCATTGAAATTTGAATCTTCACATATCAAAAGTCAATTCTCCTTTAAAATTCCCCTATATAATGCTTAAAACCCTTTAAAATGCCTCCAACTTAATTATTAATTTGTAGTTTCTCAACACAAATAAAGGGTTTCCTTGGTACAAAGGCCTTCCCCTATGCCATAGTTTCAAGATGGATTTGATTGAACCCAATCTTTGATGATATAGAAAGACCTCGGAGGATTAAACTTTATAAAACATACCAACAAAAAGAAGATCATAAAGCTAATTTTCATTCTTTTTTTGCAAGATTCCATAGGAATTGAGTTTCTTTTTGGATTTAAAAATCATTGCATAAACAAGGATGATGCTGATAAGTTGAAGGGGCGTGCAAAATGCTCAATAATCATGAACCTCTTTTCGTTCTATATTTAGGAAGTTAGCTTACAAAATAATTGTGCTAAAAGAAAAGCCTTCCTTACATATTGCCAATTCTCGTGTTGGAGAAGCTTCTTTTGGAATTATTTTTTAAATTTTTTTTTGGAGTGTGTGAGGATTGTCTACTAGTGATTTCATCGACATGTATGTCATGTGTAGCTTAAGACTATTTCACAACTAATAACTTGGTAGCTCGGACCGAAAGTTGTTTGGTTTTCTACCCTAAAACATGGTAGTTTTAACCCTAAAACGCCCATGGGGTCTGAAACGGGCACCGCAAAATTGGATCAAAACATCTTTTGGAATTGGGCATCATCAGTGGTGCACTTTTTGAACTTGGGCGTCATGAATGAACCAATCAATGCTGAGCTTGCAACCTCTTACAAGGTTGTGTACAACCCCAACCTACCTACCACAATCCTTTCAAAGCACAAAAATCATTCATACAAATTGTAATTAGAATTGTAAAATTTCACTTTTTGAATGAATCATAAGTAGTGACCAGTTTGACATCAAAATATGAGTGAAAAGTTGAGTATTGAGAGAGCTACAAAGTTTTTGGAAATAAGCCCCCCGGGCTTCCGTGGGCGTTTAAGGGTTAAAGAAATATGATTGCATGAGAAAACAATTAAACTAGGATGACAAATGCATTAGGCTATATTCTAGTGTAATCTAGTACTTCCTTTGTTCCAAAATAAGTGTTGCTTGATTAACCCCTTGAGGAGAGCGGGCTCAAAACTACCAAAATTCTTAGATCTGCCCTTCATTAATGCAAGATGTAAATATTTAATTTCTAACAAGTTTTGAAGTATGTGGCAGTAGGAGCTAATACCTGAATTGTATATGTTCATGTGCAAAAAAAATTTGGGTCCAATTCCTCACCATTTGTGAGATCGTAATGCTCAAAGTTCAAAGAAAGGTTTTTTTTTTTCTCTTGTTGCAAAAAGGGATTGCAGGTTGTCCCGAACCCAAAAACGAATTTGAAATGAGGCTCTTAAAATTCTTGTTCCTAGGTGAGTTAGGAACATACCCTCTGCAACCTAGAGAAATGCAATCTACCCTCTGCAACCTAGAGAAATGCCTGAAGTTTCACATGGAGGTATGTTGAAACTTGGATTCAAATGCTAGTCGTTGACATTAAAAAGTGCATGTGAATAATAAATGGATTGAAGATTTGAACAATGAGATCAAACCTCAACAAACACACGGAAAAGAAAAGAAAAGAAAAGAAAAGAAAAGAAAAGAAAAGAAAAGAAAAGAAAAGAAAAGAAAAGAAAAGAAAAGAAAAGAAAAGAAAAGAAAAGAAAAGAAAAGAAAAGAAAAGAAAAGAAAAGAAAAGAAAAGAAAAGAAAAGAAAAGAAAGAAAGAGAAGAAAGAGGGAAAGAAAAAGAAAAAGAAGCAAAGAAGTAAGATCTCAATTTTTGGCGAAATTTTGAAGTTTTCTCGGTTCTTATTGATTTTGGAAAGAGTTTGAGAATGAGTGAGTATATATTGTTGTAAGGGCAATTTTGGGCAGATTTAAAAGAGTGTTTTTAAACTTTGAAAATGAATATCTCCTAAAGTATTTTGAAGCATGGTCTGTTTGGAAAGCTATGGAAAACTCTACAACCCTTTTTATGATCTATATTTAGTAGATCACATGTTGACCAAAGTCCAAAAGTCCCAAAATGGGTTTCACTCTCCTTTAGGAGATAATCACTTTATACTATTTTGTACTCACCATGTTAAATTTTATACATATCGTGAAGTTAAGGTTTTGTGCTTAAACTTCATAACAACCTATGGGCTTTGCAAGGGCTTTAAGCCTTACATGCCCAAGGGGGCCTAGAACCTAAAAATACAAGCTTTTCTAAAGTGTCTTAGATGAAAATGAAGGTTAGCTATCTAGATCTCAATTGTAAAATATTGTAGTAGTCTTGTTGTAGGTCATGTGAACAAAATTTGGAGTCATTGTAAGATTGTAACATATTCATACTAAAATAAATCATAAAATTTCACCATTTGTAGTTTGAAGTAACATTGTTACTTACTAAAATTTACTAACTTTGGAAGTTGTTCACACTGATCCCAACCGAACTCTTGTCCAAGGCATTCTTGGCTGAAATATTAGCCTTGCAATGGTGAACATTGCCACAAGATTTACAAAGAAAAGATAGTCGAATTCTATACCCCTTGCACTCATATCCTTGCCTTATCTTGGAAATACCTTCAATTGGAACAAGGTTTCTATCACTCAAATAAGACTCAAATTGGAACCCATCCCAAAAAACACAATTGAAATCCAACGGTGGATGAAGGAGATATAGCACCTCAAAAATCATCCATTTTTCAATATTTTTTCAATATTTTTATTGAGAAGTATGTGGCAAAAATATAAAAAGAAAGCCTTCACTAGTAGAAAATCACACAAAAAGTGACGTCCGTAGTGATTTGTCCCTAATGTTGCGAGAGAGCATGTTCAATCCTGCTTCTAAAAACATCAAAATTAAGTATTGTATTTGTCATTTCACTGTAGATTTTTTTGGGTAATGAGCTATATTATAGCATGCTAGATTAACAAAAATTTAAGGGAAAGTGACAAACGTAACAATTTATTTTGATTTCATTGTAAGCACTATTCAAACAAGTCATTGGAGACAAGGCACTACAAACGTCACTTTTGTGCCGTTTTCAAATAGTACTCGATCTGAGGAAAACTCAACCTTGATTTGACCATCTTCATTATGATCTTAACTAGTTTCAACTTAAATAGCATCACTTGTGTTAAAATTAGTGTCTAAACCACGTCAAAACACTTCTAACCACTTAAATCGCAACTTCCTCATTGGATATTGTAAACAACGCAAGTGCCAACATCATCAAACCTCCTCTACTGGACTAGTAGAAGTTTGGATACCTCTTGCCATAGCCATTAACTCCCACCCACGACTTCCAATCTTGCGATACACTTCCACTGTAAGTGCGTTCGCATCCCCGATTGGCGATGCTCTTACGTCACCAACACCGAGGAAAAATGTACGTACACCCCGTCTTCGTACACCCCGTATTCGTACACCCCGTCTTCGTACAACCGTCTTCGTACAACCCGTCTTCGTACACCCCGTCTTCGTACACCCCGTGTGAGGTCAAATCCCGGTGTCCCGGTTTCTAACTCACAAGTGGGCCGTGGAGATGGGTGCACACAAGACAATCCTTCCAAGCAATGGACAATAACATTCATACAAGCATAAAATTCCTACCTTGAATTCAACATAGAAGCACCATCATTCAATCAACCCTCAATGTATTCCCTATAAAGTGCAATTCCATGAGTGACTCAAGCCCAAAACCCATCAAAATTGATCCTAGGGAGCTACAATTGCATCCCTTGAGCCACTAGGGCCTTTGGGCTCAATTATGGGGTCAAATAGGACCTAAACTCAAGCGAAAGCCCCCAAAATGCATCAAACTATACTACTACAGCACACTTTCTAAGCTCACAAGAATGGTAGATTCAATTGTAAACCCCCAATTCTCGGTTCCAAGGCAATCAAAACCCCTACACATGCCCATAACTCATTTCTAAAATGCAAAATACACTTTAAACGAAATACTAGGGTCTCCTAGGAGAAATTGGGCAGCGCTTCCGCGCTTGACCCAATACTTCCCAATTTAAACCCTAATTCCAGTAATTGAACAAAACTTTGAATCACAAGAACCTAGTGAAATTCGGGCAGCGCTTCCGCACCGATTACAAATTCCCGAAATTTTAACCTATCTCTTATAATTCCAGCCCAAATTCGGGCAGCGCTTCCGCACTACCCTTTACACACGGCACACCCTAATTACACTTCTAACATTCCAGCAAGTTCATTCATTCAAATCGACAACCACCGCATACATAAGATAACATAAATCACAAACAAAACAACAATCAATTTTTTGGCAATTACATTTGCCCTTTTCAAAATAAGTTCCACAAACTTCTACCAACCACCTAAATGAGCAACCATGAAAGATCAAGAGCAAAACGGGGAAGAAGAGTGCTCCCTCCCTATTATCACCTGTCAACCCTCCGTATTGTCACGGGAGGGAGACAGGAGTCAACGTTGGGTTGGACCCGGGCAAGTCCGGCCGATCTTTCGTCGCCGTGGTTGTAATCGATCTTTGCACCGCGGCGTCGTCCGATCCCGATCACCTAGTTGGTAATGCTGGTGGTGCCACCGGCTCGCGATCGCCGCTTGTGGGAGGCAAAGACCGACTTTCCGCCGCCGCCCTGTCGATCGCTGCTGTGAAGGCAAAGATCGACCTCGGCGCGGCGCGCCGCCGCTCCCCTCGCGACCGCTTTCTCCGAGTCGCTTCTCGCTCGGCGTCGCCGCCCCTGTCGATCGCCGGCTGTGAAGGCAAGACTGACCTCCCATTGCCCATTGCGCTTCCTCGTGACCGTTGCCTCCGGGCCGCTCCGCTCGTCGTCGCCGCCGCCGCCTCGTCGGTTTCGATCTGCCGCCGATGCCGCACCGTCGCGCCGAGTCGTCCCGCACCGATCCGCTTCCCCTCCGATCCAGACACAGGACACCCGATCGCATACGAAGGCTCCTTCTCAAGGTACCACCAGGGGAAGCACAGATCTCATACACTTCCACGACTCGCTCTTACTCACAATTACTTTCTTCCACACGAACCACACACAAAGATCTTCCCCCAAAAATGCCACTGTCCAACATTCTAGATTTCATTTCCACGCATAATCTCACCATACACGCTCCCCAAAAAACTAGCCTAACGGCTTCCCTTCCAACTTCCTCCTCCCTGGCTGATCCAGGGAGGTTGAAGCAAAAAGCTTCATCCGTCCAATTGGGCGGATTTCATCCGTCCAGTTGGACGGACTTTCATCCCTGGTTTCTTCTAACTAATTAGGCAAGCTAAAGGCACCACCTTTCATATTAGGGGTTTTGTAGAAAGTAAGGGCGAAATGGGGTAACCCGGGCCCGACTTATGAATACATAATTGCTAAAACATACTAAAACTCGCCATTTAATATATTGGCATTTATCAAAAATACTAATTAGGTATAAATTAGAACAAGAACGGCCGCTTGTGCCAAAACTTCTTATGAGACCATGGGTATCCCGTGAATCTACGAAATGTGCTAAAAAGACTAATTAAACCATGGAAACTTGATAATTACGTGCTAAACTTTGCGGGGCACGTATTCCCGCTAAAGTGAACCGTTTCGCGGGTTCACACCCCGTCTTCGTACACCCCGTCTTCCTACACCCCGTCTTCCTACACCCCGTCTTCCTCCACACCATTTCTTATAAAGTATTGGCACACTATTGGAGATGCCTTGCACTCTTACACAAGAAACTCACTCAATGGTAGTCCATGGTTTAAGCAAAGCAATGGGTTTGACTTGGGGGGGGGGGGGATACTTCAGTTGACTGCAAGCATAAAGCTAAAATGATTTTATCATACAAAAAGCAACACGGCTGACCTAAAAAACCATTGTTGGTGGCCAAAAAACAACACAAGGATTCTCTCCAACCAAGCATGCATGGTGTATAGCAAAAGGCTCGTTTTCTGGGGGGCCATGGTATGACTATGGTCAACTTCTCTTCAAATACTATTGCTACACTTGTGTCCCCCCTTCCAAAAAGGCACATACCATCCCCCAAAAACATGTGCCAATAATGCAATGTGGGGGTGGTCATGGTTTTGGGGTTTTGGTTTCTAAAAGTGTCATTGTTGGCTTCTATTTATGGTTTTCCTTTATCGAAAACAAAGATAAAATAAAGGAATGGATTTTTGACTTGAGCAATGGAAACTTTATGAAGAGTAAATTTAGGTAGACTTGAGAGAACCTACTGGACAATTATAATGGGACGGAGGGAGTTGTAACATTCTTTTGATATAAAATGGGCTTTTGGGTGGGTGGGAGTTAGTCAGCTTAGAGTAAATGAAGTATTAGAATGGGTGGGCTCAAAATGGCACCATTTACACGACATCGGAACCGTTCCGAGGAAGAATGCATTATATCTTTCACCTTCGCTTTATGATGTACTTGTGGTGCACATTTGAGACTTGAGTTTCTTCTCCTTCAAAAAATTCTAACTTATTTCAAAGTTTTAAGATTATGATTTCAGTCGGTCCAAATTCCTACATATTTTTTTGCACATGGTCCAAATTTTGTATTCCTTGGTGAGTCCTTGATAACTTTGAGCTATCATGAACCTCCTATTTCAAGCATGAAGAGTCTTGTTACATGAAAAAACTCTACAATTTGCAAAAGGTCTTATTTTCTAGCCCAAGAATGTGGGCCTAATTGAAGGCAAAACGACTTAAATCTCACCCTTTTTGAGTTTAAGGGTTGAGGAAGTTTTACTGATCCAAGTTATCCAACTAATCCAAGTTTAAGTTGACTTGGATTAGTTGAATAACTGCAAAAAAAAAGTTCAACTTGGATACTTCCTAGTGCAAGGAAAAGAACTTCATGCTCCACTTCTATGCATAACAATAAGAACCCCATATACTGACTCTCCCAGATGATAGATAGAAACTCCGGTCCCTTTCTAAGTGGTCGGCATGAATGAAGTGTTCGTTCGTAATGCTAATATCCGGATGGCCACAGGACAAGGGGTAGGACTCTTCCAAAAGTTAGTCGAATTTGTGGGCACCTTCGGAGGCAATTTGTACCAACTCATTAAATGGTTTTTAGAATAGATTAGATACATCATGGCGTTCATGAAACATTTATAAATTTTATGTTTACACATACATGAATTATAATTAGAACAAATTTTCCAAATTCAAACACATTCCATGACTCGGTTTTGCATGCCACTTATAACTCATTAGCTAAGACATGTGATTTGCATGCCTAAAATGTATTGAAAACTTTTGAGCCGATATTGACTTGGATATATTAGACTCTAATGTTGTATTATTGATTGAAAAGCTTCATACACATTCTAAGTATATTTTGATTACACACCATGGTGTACTTAGAGGAGCTTTCTACAAGTCTTTGTAGAGATCTTGATATTTCCATTTTGGTGAAGTTGTTGGTCGGTAGGTTCAAGAATGGATGTAGCAAAGTAATTGCAGGTGCGTCAAAGTCATGTTGCAAGACTGAGAAAGAAGAAATTGTTTGATATTCCTACTTGTAGTGGCCGTGGACCACAAGCATTGACTATTCACAAAAAAGAGCATGCATTGGAGTTTTCACGATAAGAGTTTTTGAAACTGCAACACCAACTACCAAGTATAAAGGTGAGGAATATCAAGTTACTGTAAGTGTTAATAAGGTGAGAAGGGTTGTAGACGGAGCACGGTTGAAATCAAAGGTGAAGCAAAAGAAACCAAAATTGAACAAGAGGCACATCAAGGATCAACTTGAATTTGCAAGGCACTGTGAACATTGAACCACTGATGATTGGAAGCACGTCATCTTCTCTAATGAGGCAAAAGTAAATCAATTTTGCTCAAATGGTTGTAGTTGGTGTTGGATTCGCGAGGAAGTTTTGTGATTTAAAACAAGTAAAACAAACTGTAAAGTTCGGTGGTGGCTATATCATGTTGTGGGTTTATTGACATTCCAAGGCCTATGCATGTTTTGTAGAATTGGAGGAAGGGTGGATCAACATCACCATAAAGAAATCTTGTAGAGAGATTTCATATATATCGTGATGCATATGATCTTATTCCTTCAACATTGATTTTTCAGCAATCAAAATGATATCAAGAATACAAGAAAAAGTGTTTCTCGATGGCTGAAATCACAAAAGCTTCACGTTCTTAACCCTTAAACGTCATATGCTTTCCTGATACCACACCCAAAATCTCTTTTAAACTCCATTTTTAGCATTATTCTATTTTTAATTTGCTTGAGCTCTATTCTAAGAAAGTATAGATCTCTTTAAGGTGCTCAATTTGGAATTCTAAGAATTCCATTTGGTATAATGGAGTGTAAGTTAAGAGCAAGATTCTCTCAAAAAAAAACCCAACCCCTGGGGCTGGGTCTGACGTTTAAGGGTTAAGCAACTTACACAATCTCCTTATGTAAGTCCAAGTGATCATCTTTAGGCAGAGTTGAAATATCAACTCCAACAGTATGAAAGTACTTCAGAAGGAATTTCGGAATTGTGAAAACCTATTGAAGAGTGATGGGTTGGTATAAAATTAGAAGAGTATGCTACGACGAATGCAAGCTCTTTCGGCCACAAAAGGCAAGTAGACAAAGCATTATATTGTTTCTTTGATGCAAAACTGAGTCATTAGATACAATTTGCTTTTAATAATTTTCTTGCCCACTAAAATTCTTGTTTTCTTGCCCACTAAAATTCTTGTATTGTAGAATCTGTGATTTGTAGAAGTCTGTCACCAATTTTCCTACACTAGTAATTGAATCTCGGGTAGGGACTGTACACATGCACAGGACCAGGCCAGCTGGCCTCAGTGGTGCTGATATCAAAGTGGCTGAAGAACCAAACATTTTCCTATTAATCGTATTTGAAGAGCTTTGGGACCTGATTCACATACTTAAAAAATTCGAATACGTAAGAAAGACTGTAAGCTACTACGAAGTTGTATTGTTTAAAACAGTGTCAAAGAGTTCAAATTCTGCTAATATCGAAAAATATTGTGTTTACTTATTCAGGCTGAAACTTGACCTCTTCCCATGCTGATTTCGATGCTTCCACAATTTCATATTATTACAACCATACCTGCAACCACAAGGCATAAAAACAACAAACTCCATCTCTAGATTTGCAAACCAATATCTGAAGAATAGACACTTAAATAGGCTTTAACTCCGATATTCTCAAAAATGATAAAGAGGAATGTCTGTACTTCCATGCGGTTCTGAGTAGCCATTGAAAAAAATTCGGCTCTATGTCCCTCAGCCCATCGTGCGATTAAACATACTCTCTTGCCGAAGATATATATACCGCGCATGAACAAACAAAACTGATGCCTCACAGTCGCCTAGGGATCATCATCATGCAGAATATTGAGTGTTTCCATGTTCGTAGTATCGGAGAGCAGCAACGTGCAGGCTCCAACTGTCGAACTTTGACCCAATATCTTGACCAAAAAGCTTCCAGGATTCTTCCGCAAATCAAGAGTGATACCCCTACCTGAACATAACACAACGTTTATAAGAACACTAACGAAATGGACTTGACCATTATGTAATCGATTGAAATTGATCAATATACCTGAAGCGTGTCCGTGAACTTTCGACTCCCGGATAGCTCTTGTGATGCCTATGACAGAGTCCGTAGAAAGAACATTCCCGCTCACGTCTATGGTAAGTAAACTGGTTCTCCCAGAAGCAATGATGTTCGCTACCATATTAGCTCCAATTGCACCGATTCGATTATTACTGCATACGTGAAAAGAAAAAGGTCAATAAAGAACCGACTGTACCAAAACAGTTAGATTAGGTACACATACTAGAAGTGATGATTGGAGGCTTGTTTCAGAGTTAACAAGTGCTCAAGATAAAGCTTGACAGACCTGAAATTGAAGTGATGAAGCGTCTTGCTGGCTATCAGCGCTTCTTCGAGTCCGTTGTTAGTGCACCCCGAGCACCCCAAATCTATGTCACTAATATCCAAACTCTCCAATGAGCTTTTGCTAAGGAAGTTAACCAAGCTTGGTACCACCGTACTGCAAATATTGACCACGACGAAGTTAGTTACTGTATCTGAAGCAATTGCAGAACAGATGATTCAATATCTACAGGAGCATACCTGCCAAGACGATTGTTGGCAATCGACAATCGTCGAATTGTTGTATTTGAGTTCGCCAACGCATCGAACAAGCTTATCGCACCGGTCGCAGTCATGTCGATAGTTGATAACGTCAACTCTTTCAGTGCAGTGCACGTAGTGGTGATATACGATACTAAATTGCTACAAAAGAAAGCCACAAAACAAATATTCAACACAAGCTGAGTTGAAGCCATCACCATGTAGCTGAACAGACGTAAACATGTACAAAGATGTGAACACAATGTATGTACCTGATGCCAGCATCCTTCAAAGGATTCTCGCTCACATCCAGTTGCTGTAGTAGTGGCATTTGACACAGACACTGCCCCATTTTATCAATAGCTCCACTGTCCAACAGATTACCCCTGAAGAAGAGTCCACATGCTTGTTATTAGTGATTGAGGTGATATCACTATCTGCACGGACGCACAGATGATGTCCAACATTCAGAACGAAGTAGTAGTATAGGACGAGAGTGTTTGAGAAATATCAACCTTAAATCAAGTGCGCTGAGCCGCTTGAATACGGGCAGTGATTCTGACGTAGCAGGATTGGGCGTCTTCATATAACTCGAGAATAATCTTGCGAAGATTTCTCCGAGCTGTGGACGAGAACACAATACATAGGATAGAAAAGGTGAATTCTAACCTACGAGTCCATAAAGTAGTGTTTTGGAAAATTTCAATACCAAACTTCGAACTGCGTTAGCTACATGAACATTTAAATAGTGGATATTACATCAGCGAATGTACGTAACATACACGCGTAACGTTGGCAATTAGCAAGGTAATCGATGGTCATACTCAAGTTATTAGTTAGCATTCACTTAACCCCAAACGATCAGAACCCAAAACTGGTGAATCATATACAGAACTACAATGCTGAAATCAACATACCTCATTGTCTGATATTTGCAGATGGCCGATGGTATTTACAAACTGCAATACGACTTTCATGATGAAGACAAGGTTCTCTTGGTCTAAATAATTATCACAGAGTTTAAACGATCGAAGAGACCTGTCAAACACAAACGAGGGTCAATCACAGATACTGTACTTCAATTAAGAATCAACAAGGTATTCCAGTTGTGTTACGAGTTCTTGCCTGCCAGCACATAAAAACCGAAGAAAATCCGTGTCTGAACTGAGTGCAAAAAGCTCAGCTTGATCGAAAATTCTTGTGTGTATCAATGCGAAGTGCTGGATTTGATGTCGAACGCCCGAGGGGCACATGGCTCTGCCAATCCTATTCAAAGTTTCACCAGTAAGCCTTGAATGGAGAAGTTCCACGGACCGCAGTGTGTCCAAGCTATTGCTCAATAGCTGACAGATGCCTGTAAGCTGGCGACAAAGATCACTCAGTCACCACTAACATCATGTGTATTTTATAAGAAAAAGATTGAACATTGGCAAGTTTATCCTAGGCTATGAGGCTACAATGGAAACAAATAGCAAACAGACCGAGCAACTGGAACGGGTGATGACTTACTTCAGACTTGATTCTGATGTTGATGAATGTAATCGACTGTAGTTGGGCATGTTTCAGCAAAATCTGAGATAGCACTACCACCGGGTGAAATAAAGTTCGAAGTAACAAGACAATGACGACTTGCACTTCACAATTAATAAACTAATATGCATTAACTTTCTGCATCAGCGATAAGCAAACTATCTCGGATTCAAACTTCCAGTATTTAAAAGCTGCAAACTGCTATGCAACCCCAAGGCTAGAACAACACAAACAGAGCCATAACGTACCACAAGCTCGGGAGTACACAGTATGGAATGAAGCCGCAACTTTCTACATGAAACAGAAGATAGAGTGTCAACTCCAAATCAGTGAAACACGAAAAAAGAACTCAAAAAGCTGTACAAAGGCAACTACTCAACAGCGGCTTAGAAAAATAAATGTAAAGGAAGTAACCTGGCAAACCGACCAAAATTTACACAATTTGCACGCAGTGTTGCAAAAGAAGTTTCTTCAATCCGAATAGTCTCATCCCTTAAAGTCTTCAACTGTTCACCTACAACATAAAGTCATACAGTAAAAGCGCTATTTCAGTAATTTGTGAAACTGGCAGGATTTGGATAAGGATAAGGGGAGAGCACAATAAAAAGAAGAAAAAATAAAAAATGGCTTACTGGGCAGGACGAAGGCGCCAATTTCAGCGTTCAGATTCATAATTGACAGTGTTTCGGACGCAGCGTTCAAACACCTGCAGACACCATTAAGCCTTAAGTATTTGTAATGCTCCATGAGCAAGAAATATCGTGAAATCTAGATTTCGAATATTGAATAAGGTGAGTGTAGCTCTCACCACTGCAAGTGAGCTTCCCAGTACAATTGCTGCCAATCAGGTTCCTCTTGAGAGCTATCATCACCGTTGGAGAATCGGGGCAATACTGTCTCCGGGTTAGATGCAGGCCAGCGCTTATCATAATGAGCTTTCCAAGCTGCAGACATGCCCAAATTCAGCGCTGAACAATCCACAGGCCTGGGGTTATCGTTGTGACTCCTTTTCTTTTTCTTTTTCTTTTTTCGTGGCTCCTCGTTTGCTCCAAGGTCGCTCCTTCCTTCACCATTCTGCTCCCTGTCAGACATTGCCTCAGCAGCGCATCCAGAACTTCTCTCTCTCCATTCCCTTCTCTCTCTCCATTCCCTAGGGAGCATACAAAACCTCAGCCAACACATTCGAAGAATCCTAACGTTCACGGTGATGATACCTGATCCCTTGGAGGCAGAGAGAGCTTGAAAGAAAAATAAATAAAAAATGTGACATCACTGAAAAATGAATCTCCCTTGAAAATAAGGTACAACAAGAATGTGATTCTCTCACCTCGATTTTAGTAGAAGCTCGTCGCTGAGAGCTTGTAGTGTAAGTGGTGGTAGAAGGAGGAGGATGCCATTGATGATATCCGGTGGTAAATTCTGATATGCCTTCCAGTAATCCAAATCTGCAGTGCTTGCAGCAGATATCAATATTCAAGACCAAGACGATTGCAATAGCTACCAAAGCAATAGACACATAACAAAAAAAGATCATCGACAACACTGCAAAATGATGCAAGAGACACAAATATTCAGTAACAAACCAGAAGCAGGAGTTTCATGAAGAAAATAAAGAACTTCATGCTGCAAACTTCAGAACGTTCTTTTGCCAACGACAATGTCATCATATCCTAGCTATGTAAAACTCAAGCACGTGTGACCTAGAGAAACAATGAGCCCACTCTCCATGCTCAGAAGCTTAAATACCTCTGTTCATTCAGAAAGTTTCTTTTCAACGCTTTACATACAGAGAAATAAGAACATTCTGCTGGAAATTTCAAATCACTTCATCAACGACAGCGTCATCATATCCTAGTTGTGTATAACTCAAGCATGTCTAAGCTAAAAAAACAATGATACCTCTCCCCATGCTCAGTAGCTTAAATTACCTCAATCCATTCGTAAGATTCATTTCGACGATTCAAATTTCATCATTATGATAAAGATCGAGTACTCAATTTTCAGTGCGGAGGTGCACATTGCTGGAAAAAGAAAGAGCGAGTGACTCCAAGTACGCGATCGAGCGCCATTTTGATCCTAAACCCTACGAGAAGCCAAAAATGATCGATCAACATACCAGTAGTGAGGTGATTTGCCAAAACCTTCAGGCACAAGTGCACAAGCGTCGGAGGAGGGGGAGGCTTGGGCCTGTACAAGGCGGCGCACTGGCCAATCGGCATGTTGTCCAAATTGCACCAAAATCGGTCGCGATTGTTTTGAAAACAAGCTCGTTATCTGCAGGGGAAAATGGCATGGATTCGCGCGCCGGAAAAGCATTAATTCTGTCAACAACTTTTCGATTTCGAGCTTCAGGGGTTTGCTTCCGAGCAGGTGATGCCCCGAGATTCAATGAAGAAGAAGGACGACGAAATCGTTCATTTCTTGAAAATCGTTGGACATTCGTTCGTTGGTTCGTTGGCTGGTGTCATTGTAATGACTGCGCCATTAACTTAGTACTTAATCTTCACCAACGGCCTAATCACTTCCATGATCACACTTAGTAAATTTTTTGTACATAAATATTAATTAACCTTTCATGAACAAGTTATCAACCTCTTTCCAAAAATCTTTTACCACAAAAACAAGATACAAGTAGACAAAAACTCCGGTCCCTTTCTAAGGGGTTGGCATAAATGAAGTGTCTGTTCGTAATGCTAATAATCCGATGCCCACTTTATACAGAGGCTGGAGCTGGCCGAAGAGCAGGCCGGAGTAAGCGACCAGAGTTTGGGCCCAAGTTGAGGAGTTCGGGCCGGGGTAAACCCAATTGCACCACTAAGGCCCGAACATTTTGGCGCCAAAACTGTGCCACATAAGATGCCACATAGGATAAAGTGAAGTTCCGGTTGGGTTCCTAGTATAAAGCCCTTGAGCCTGATTTGAAAGAATCAAGCCATCCTATTGGTCAAAATTTGAAGAATTCGGGTCGGCCCTTAATCCGGCCCCAAGTATAAAGTGGCCCTGAAACAATACTACTTTCCCCTTTCAAGTGTGGATACTATAAATACGCTAGTTTCTAGCTAGTTACTATTGCCTTGAAGATACTTGACACAATATCCCCCCAAAGAGCTTTGAGCTTTGAGGTATCCATACAACAAGGGTACAAGGACCCCCTACCATAGTTGGGTAGACTATGGTGATGATAAGATAAGTATGTTATCCAATTATGTTAAAATCCAATGGTAATAATCTTCATCCCCTTGGTAAGATTTGTGATTTATTCTCTTAATCCACTTTGTCAATTTATAGCTTCATCCTTTTTCATCTCTTTCATTCTCTTCCTCCTTCACCCTCTTTATTTTTTTTCACTCGCTCTCTAGATTATTCTCATAGCTTGCTTAATCCGCTTCCTACTTCATCTACTACCCATTTCGTGTCATTACCCCTTCATTCTTTTGATCCGCTCAATATTCTTGAGTGGCTTCATTTGCTTCATCTACTTCATTCGCTTCATTCTCTTCATTCACTTCATTTGCTTCCGGCTTCCCTTTTTTGTTTCAATGTTCAATTTTTTTTTTCGCCCAAATATATAGTAGGTTGATTTGATATTTTCCAAATATATTACGTTGAATTTTATTTTTCCCAAAACATATGGAATGTTATTTTGACTATGCCTAACATATAATTAGTTAGTAGGTTAATTGGTTGATCTTAGTAAGTAATTGTGATAGGTAATTTAATTTTATATTAAATTAGCTTGTTTGCCTCAATGTGCTTAATTACAAGGTTGTTTGTCACCTATTTTCTTTCTTTTCATCATCAAATTAATCTATTGTCCAACTTCATAGTACTTAATAATCTTTTTCAATGTTTATGGATTTGAATTGCTTATCATATATAAGAAGATTTTTCCAAGAGAAAGATGATGTTTTGCATGGGAATTCCTATGGAGCATGCAATAATGTACATTTTCATTGAGATAAGTGTAGGAACCAATCTTTAGTTATATGATGGGGATGAAAAATGTATTGACTTGGTGGATTCACAAATTTACTTTTAAAAACAAGTGGATTACTACATCCTACATGTAAGTCTGAATCGTGTTGTTAACATTGTTGGTGTCACGACCATGTACTTAGGAAGGTTTTAGAAGGTCTTCGGTCATAAAAGGTTCAAGAGAACCTTTTCCTTTACCTTTTCTTTTTACTTTTAGTTAGAATATACATACGAGTCGAGGTTGAGGGTAACCTCAGTCTCGACAACTCATCTCTTGAAGTTCTATCTCACACCTTTGGTGTTCTTGTACTCTTCTTCTTAATTTGAGTCCTTTCAAGTTATAACTTCTATAGTATCTCTTCTAGTTCCACAAGATAATTAAGAACACGACACCCTTCTGAGGTTGGTATGAATTAAATGCCCGTTCGACCTACCCTTGATTATATGCCTAGAGGACATAACAACAATGACATAGGACTATTTCTAGTTCTAACTCTCCTTGTGTCTTCTCTTCTTATGTACTTGGAAGTCAGGATTGTAGATTTTTTTATACACGTTAATTTTTCTATTCAATAAGATCAATAATAAGTTTGCATCACCTCACATCTCAAGGGCTTTGGGTTCATTTTATGTAATATTATTATAATATGCAAACTATTTCACATTCTATAGTTGTCAAATCCTTAGAAAATTGAATCTCTAATCTAGCTATATATTCTAACACTAAGCGCCCTTGGGATATTTTTAGCCTAAAACTCATTTTGAATAAAATTGTCATAGTGGAAATGAAGAATAGCTATTTGGATCTCAATCATACAAACTTGTATTAGACTTGTTGCAAACCTTGTAGACCAAGATATGACTCATGAGACGCCATAGATTGTGAGATCATAACGTATTAGTGCGTAGAGCAGACTACAAGATACCATCATTTTGACTTTGAAGTGAGAATACTACCAACAAAAGACTCACAATCAAAAATCACCAACTAGATAGTTCTTCATATTCATCTCAAAAACATTCTTATACCGAAAAATTTCACCAAAAAAATATCTTGGCTCAACTCATAGCCTTGCAGTGGTGAAAACTACCAAAAATTTTACATAAGAAAATAGTCCAAATCTAAACTTCTTGCACTCAAACTCATGTCTTACATTCAATATATTTTTGATTGGGTGAAGGTTTCAACCACTAAAACTAGAATATATTTAAAATTCATCCTAAAAAAATAAAGTCAAAATCTTACGGTCGATAAAGGACATATAGCTCCTCAAAATCATTCATTTTTCACTTTTTTCATTGTAGATCCAGTACCAGATTTATTTGGAGGTTGTTTGGATGCATATAAAGATCACACTCAAAAATCCATGAAGAATCATTTTTGATTCTACATAATTGGCTTGCAATGGTAAACCCAAAAACAAAAATTGCCATACTAAAATGCATGTCATTTATTCATACTTCACTATGTTGGTTTGCAGTTTTCATCACACAAACTAGTCTCGATTAGTGACCCAAGCTTAGTGGTTTCGTCAAAAACAAAGTCCGAATGAAGAAGTTATGGCTCTTCAAAGTTTTTGCCCTTCATCCAAAATGTCGTTTTTGACACTAGGGACGTCTGGGGCTTATGATACATATTACTGAATACATTAATATTAACTGGAATTGGGAAAACTCTAAATCCTTATATAAGCTTGCATGAATCATATGTTCATTAGACCTGCTTTTCATGATATAAATATATATTCACTTGACAAATATGATGACATGAGGAATATGCTAGTACAACAAATTACCAACATTGATTTTTCTCATTTTGGAGATTACAAGATCAAAACCCGAAATCCAACAAAACAAAAACCTATGTATTGATAAAATGGATTGTAACTAATTTTTTATTCTTTTAACTAAGACTTCCCTTCCTCTCACCAATGTGGCAGACTCACGGGCCCCAATAGCTACACTGAATAGGTAGATTAGTGTTAGATTTTTATAAGATTTGAAAATGCTATAAGTTTTTACTTCTAGTAAAAAAAATTACCAAGAGTATTGACTCCAATACTTTAGAAGGATCCACATCTTGATGGATGTAGAGGGTAAAAATATTGATCAATAGTAAAAACTTATAACATGTTTATATAAATTAGTGTATCTAACACTAATCTACCTATTTAGTGTAGTTTTCATGAAGTGCTGAGTTGTTACATATCTTGCTGAATGCAAGTCTCATAGATCATTGTGTACATCTTTATTACTTCTACCATGAATAAATTAATGGTACGTAACTCTAAATTGTAACATATTTATAGTAAATGAAACATTTCTAACTTTGTATGAAATTGTAATGTTTGGTCAAAGTCCATTGCTCAAGATATATTCAAGTGTCTAAGTTTCATTAATCCTTAACGGGGTTGAATGTCAAAAATCGGCATTTTGGATGACAGCAATTACTTTGGAGAGTCTGTTTTGGATAAATTCACTTGGGGTTGAGTCACAAATTAAGTCTAGTTTGTGTGGTAAAAATTTCAGACTGATATAGTAGAGTATGATCAAATGACGTGCATTTTAGTGAAATTTTTAGATGATCATAATTTGAAACTGAAGGCTACAACTTTTTAGTAGGAACATTTTTGATCTAGTTTTATTTTTTCGTATTGGCCATTTGCAACAAGTTTCCATCTTGAAAAGAAGTGAATAAATGGATGATTTTTAACCCCTAAAGATCCTTGATACAAAATTGTCCAAATCATCAAAAAGAACTTTCTTCTACTTCAGGCCCAAAGAAACTCAATCTAAGCATTAATTAGAAGATCCAACCGTAGGATCTTGAAGCTAACTTGACCCTTTACTCAAATAATAAATTTGAACCGTTAATTTTTCTCCAATTTTGAGATTATAATGGTCAAAGTTGGCTGAATTTTTTCCCTGCGGAAATCCCGAAAAGCCATTTCGGCTTTCTTGGATCTTTAGGGGTTGTAGAGCTATATCTCCTCCATCCATCGTTACATTTTGACTTTGACTTTATTTTTTGGAATGACGACTTTATTTTCTCGAATGAAAACCAATGAGGGTCTAGTTTTAGTGATAGAAACCTTGAAAAAATCAAAGATATAAGTGCATAGATCTAAGTGCGAAGAATTGAGATTGAGACTATTCTTCATTTGTAAATTTTTTGGCAGTTTTTACCTTATGCAAGGTCATTATTTACGCAAAGAATTTATCTCATGAATTTTTTTTGTTCAAGGGTGTTACTGAGATGAAAGTAGTTGGTGATTTCTTGATGGCAATAGATATATTGATAGCTTTCCTACTTCAAAGTGAAATGTTGAAATTTGGTAATATTTTTAAGTACTAATATGTCAAAGTCATGCACACTATGAGGCCTTATGACTCAGAATTTGACCCACCCACATGATATAAAATATGTCTACTACAAAACAACCGGATAGTTAGTGAGTAATCTTGATCAAAAACTGCCGCCCAGCCCCACCAAATGAGGTACAGTGCCCTTTTGGGTCCCCTGGCGCTTGCGCTTTTAGGTAGTCCAACCGTATGTTATTTTCATGATAATCGACCCACAAACGTTTCAGATAAGATTGCTCCAAGAAGCAAATTTGTTTGTGACACTCGATCAGAAAGTAGTCTAGATGAAATGTAAGGTAACACAATCGTTCAGATCATCAAAATAGGGATGATCCATTCGGATACTACTGTCAGTAGTGATACTCAAGGAAGATGGTTCATGTCAAAATATTGCAGTTGGTACGCTGCGGTCATCTGGTTGCAAGAAGTTGTAACACTTTCTTGCCTTCACTGACACCATATATATATAGCCCTTCCTCGAATTGATTACTATTGGAAAATTTAACAAGCCTTTCTGATTTGAAACCACTCACAAAATACGCATGGCATACTTAGAGATTCTGCTTGGTGCAGAGCGTCAGTTTCTGATGCTCACATAACAAACAAAAACGAGTTTCTGTGAAAAAGTGCCTCCATTTATACTGCGATGCTGTCTAAGGTATGCTTCTACCTTTGCATAAACTAGTTCTATACATCTACCGTATTTCATGATGCATTGACATCATTACTACAGCATAAGTTACCAGATCAATTAAGTACAAAGGTTAAAGGCGTCCATTGTGAGGCCCTTCACACACTACTTAAAGCATACATGAACTTCAAGCTAAGCAGAAAGAGACAGAAACGAAGGAAAAGGCAAATAACCTTCATAATAAATAGGTAAACAACCGACCGCCCGGCATCAAAACCTCCTTACTTAGAATTTGAACTTGTACAAATTTAGGAGGAAAGCATGGTCGGAATGGTATTGAGTGTACTCCTGAATGGTATCACGACTGAAACTTCAAAATAGATTGTCAGTGCTATAGTGATAGTCCGAATCAGGCGGAGATTACTCCGCAGTTAAAAAAAAATGCTGGCACCAAATACTAAAGCGAAACGTGCTTGTTTACTGTAACTGTCTTTACCCAAAACCCACTTCCGAGCGACAGTCTCACAGTTGAAGAGGACTGGATTATAAGCTCCCTGATAGACTTTATCAAGGAGGGCGGCCTCGCAACGAGCCTCAATGTCGTCTGGAGATCCAGGCTTGCTTCTGCTCGCAGTCCCTACCTCTGAGGTCATCACTTTACACAATTTCTGAGTGTAGAGTACACGATAGATTTTTCTCTGTTTGTGCTTCATAAAGCAATCAAGGTGGGAAACCCGCACATTTCCAGTGTCAACCTGGCATCCGTGACTACAAGAAGAGTTGTAATACCTCGAAGCTGCTCCAACTCCTTTAGAATAATGTTGGATCTTACCGTCTTTGCGGACTACACCATGATGCTGATACTTCCCTTTAGTCCCCTTAATCACCGGTTCGTGATAGAGAATATGATCCCCAACCTTCAGCTCGGAAGGGTCGACAGGCGTTGGCTTGCATAGATGACTATGCACAGCCGCTCCAGCAACGTACACCAACCCCATGTCACAAAACCTCTTCAAAAACACCTAAAACAAATAAGTTTCGATCTTCACCAAAAACTATTTCCATTTTTGTCTACAAGGCATAAAAAAAAGGAAACACGCTCACAAACACTCCACGCATGCCTTGGATCTTGAAGCAAGAAGAAACATGAGCATGTCGGAGCTGAAGAATGAGTGACCATAGAGACGGGCGTAACTTGTAATGAGCGTCCCAAGCATGCCAAGACTAAGTCAATGAAAATTAGATGATTACCTCGGAGCCAAAAGGAAATCAACGTAGAATTGCAGCCCAGCATCACCACTAGTGCTCAGACGGTCTGTTACAGATACCAAAAGAACTCAAATCAGTCATTAGTATCAAGATAAACAAAAAAAAGGCTGTAACTCCCGATTCTGACCTAACCTAACCAATCCGCAAGAGAAACGAATGTCGAGCAAGGCGAGTAAGAAATGCACAGATTCATAGCGACGAGGCCACAAAAACCCTACCAAATAAAATCGAAAGCACAAATCAGGTCGAAGGGTAGAAAAGAAGCAATTGCAAAATCTTCCATAATTGAAGAGATACTTACCCAACATTAATCACGAGGTGCAAATGATGAGTGGCGGCAGTTGGGGCGATAATCAAGCATTATCAACACGAAGAGTGGCGGGATCGGGGTCGCAAACAAGGACACAGTCGAAGGCTGAGCGATCGATCGAAGCATCATTTGGTGACGACTGGTGAAAAGGAGAACAGGGCGAGGCTCTCCCTCGCCACTAAGGGCTGTCAAGAAACAGGGTGGCGCCTACGGTGTACCAAAAAGGCTGAGCATGGACAAGCGGCAAGTGTGCCAGGCCACCTGCGGTTCCGGGCAGGCCACCTGCGGTGCCCACGAATACAAAAAAAAAAGCCATCTGCCCGTTTTTCACTTCATCCATCCACTCACATCCTTTGTTCATCTGTCTGCGGCAGCCGGCGTCCGTCTCAAGCAGCGCTTTGGAACTCTTCCAGGTTAGTTGGCTGCTCGCGCTCGTACTTTTGTCGCGCTCGCGCTGCACGATTATCTACAGTAGTGATTAGACACAAGAAAGCCCTAAATTTGTCGCGCGCATCCTTTGCATCTCTTTGCCACATTTCTCATTCTCAGAAACTTGCAATTTCTCATTCTCAAGTCGATTCATCACTGGCACGTATTCTATCTCTACTTTGAATGCACCACATCTTCCAAATGCTTTTGAACGGTCAAGTGGAAGAAAATTTCATTCTTCTCTGCTCTATCAATGAGACACTGTTGAACGTTAAGTAAAGCACGCCTTTTAAGTGCTGCTTTGGCTGAAAAAGGGGAGGTTCACTCTAGTTTTCCCTCGGAGCTTGTATGCTGCACACAGGCTCTGCATACCACTCTCTACTAGAGTTTAGCGAAGGAGGAGGAACAGGTATCATCCTCATCTAATCTGCATCTCAGCATCCATCACGTTGGTGATGTTGTTACACGTCTACACAAGAGCGAAGGGTGCTCTTTAGAAACCTAAAGAAATCATTCTTTTGAAATTCATTAGAGACGATTTGTAGCTACTTACTGGCACACGATAACATTGGTAGAGCGGCTTCGATCGGCGTCATTGCCCTAGGATTATCACGTTGTATAGATTTGGAAGGGCTTAGCACGCCAACTTTCTTACTTCTCGCCGCTTTTGCATTGTCGCGGTAGTCGAAGTTTACTTCGTACTTCCCGCCGCTTTAATCTGGATGTCGAAAATCGACTTGCTTGCATTTGAAGTTTGTGATTGAGCTTAAGCCTTTCAAGTTAAGCTTTTTTTATCACAAGATGACACGCTTCTAAGTGCAATGGTGCATTTTCCAGGTGAAGCAAGTGAGCTTTAGGTTTTTCTTCTTCATAGACCCTCGTGGACCTTCAAAGTGCAGGTAAGGTCACCGACGACTTCTCTTAAGTAGCGTTCGGAAGATTTACTGATCCAACGTTTTCTAGAGGAAAGTATAAGAAAATATATGCTATGGGTGGGGTTCAAGAGCACAAGAAGCTACCGTTTGAATTCAAAGATACAAAACCATCATGAGCTTTTCTTTTCCCGCTCCCTAGCTGCAGTACAAAAGCAAGATTGAACCGTTTTACCTTTACCTTCTTTTTGTAGAGCATCGTGGAGTGTCGTTGTTGTCGAGAGCAGGCGAGAGGACGAAGATGGGAAGTGCGGGCGGCGAAGGGTTTCGCGGAGCCGTAGCTTCAGAACAAGAAGAAGAAAGGAGCTAATGCGGAGCCGAAGGACGAGTCTCTTGCTTGTCCCTGTGGAGGCGAGGAGGAGCGGCGGGAGTTTAGTGATTGTTGCGCTCGCTATCAAGGCGGCGTCGTAGAGCCTGATGCAGTGACGCTCATGAGTATGATCCATCATCAGTCTCCTGACCTAATCTTTTGCAAGCTACACTGCAAAATTTATTGAGTTTCTGTGGATGCACTGTGTTCATGAACTCTATTATCTTTGATGTTAAGTTTAGAGTCATTGTGTGCCTTTGTGCAGAAGCAAGATTTAGTGCATATGCGCGGGACAAGGTAGGATACGTTGAGAGAACTACTCACCTCTACAATATTGACTTTCATGGTATTTCTCACCCTAAACCCTAAACTTTAGTGCTCTTATGAAGTTCAAATATAATCCTCACAGCTCGTTATTGTTCTCTAGCAGTTCTTTAGTAATGTGTTCAAAATCTGTAACGTTTTGGCAATGTTTGTACATTCAACTATCTGGTGCTATCTAAACTGGCTCGTTTTGAACTGCATCATTTACGATCTGGTCACCGCTCGTGTCCAAATTCGCTTTCTTTTGAGCATTGGTTTGTGGCTAACTCTTATCATCTCTAGACTGGCTTGTTCAAATCGCATCGTTCACAATCTAGTCAAGAAGTCAGTAAGTAGTGTGTCAGTAACCAGTCACAAGCAATTACTTGAGATTCAGATGAAAGTGCTTGAGTGTGGAGTTGGCTGATGGGGTTGTAGGTGAGGATGAGCTTGCAAACGATGTACGCGCTACCTGTGAACAATTGAGGTTCACTAGACTGAGATTTTTGACTTCGAAACCACCTCTGAGGATAAGGTAGCATCTCTAAATTGTATTCTCCTACTTGTATTCTTTATATTTGTACATGTTAAGAGCTTGTTGTGGTGTTAATTGTCTCGATTGCTGCAGGCTTTTGTGTCGTTTTGAGTGACATATGCGGTTGCGAAAGAGGAAGAGCAGGAGACCAGCAGTTTCTAGTAGAGAAGAGCTAGTTTGTGAAGGAAGGCGATCGATGGTTGTATCGTGAGCGAATTCCCATCTTTCAAGCCTCGGATATGGCGAATCAAAATTATGTCCCTTCAGGAGCTAATTTGGTCGACTATGTTAACACAATGTTACGTGAAGGGATTCCTTTCAAATGGGTTGGACAATCTTTAAACATCTCCGATTCAAGACAATTGAAGAGGATGATGTCAAAGGCTCTAGGGTACAAGTTTCGAGTTTATCACCGTTTCACAAATCTAGAGATGTCCAACACCATTGAGAGTGCCCTTCCCATTAGAGAGCATGGGGCAAATTGGGGCATTCGACATGTGCGTGCAGCTTTAGCTCGTCTTCATTAGGGCAGCGAGGCGCACAGTAGCAAGAGCCTTGCAAACTATATCAGGTATGAATTATCTATTTTATGTATTTGATTGAATGGCAATCATTGTTTTACTTTGAATATGACTATTTCAACAATTTCATTTTATTTTATTTTTTTCTTTTGGGACAGAGGCTCACTACAATAGACGGAGGCGAGCATTGCCAATTGTTCGACGACAATATAATGTAACCATTCCTATGGCCCTTTGGCACATTGATTGTAAGTATTTAAAAAAAAAAAAAATTGTTTTATTATTTTCATGATATTGATTGAGCCTGGTCTTGACGATAGTGTGTACAAACTATAGAAACTCCATGTGCAGCTACCTGATGACATTCTAGGATGGTACCTACGCTGCAGATGCGGTCACTAAGATCGTAAAGATTAAGCAAGGAAGTAAGCTGAGGTATATATATGCTCAATTTTCTACACTGTCGTAATAATTAACTTTTTTTTGTTTGTTTTTTTTTTGGTAGCATACGACAAATTGACCATGTTTGGGATACGAATACATGGATGTATTGATGGGGCTTCTCATTATGTGCTCTATGCTAGAGTTGCACCAAACAAAAGCCAAGAAACTCTCTTCGAGCCATTTTCTGAAGCTATTCGAAAATTTGGCCCTCCTCTTCGGGTGAGGTATGACTTTGCATCTGAGCATGCCTTAATTCGTAGATACATGCTAGAAGTACGCTCTGAGACCCGGAACCCATTCCTTGTTGGTTCATTTGTACACAATCAACGGATCGAGCATTGGTGGAGATTACTGTGGGAAAAAGTGATTTGGTTTCAGAAGAATGCAATTGAGGAGATGGTTCAACAAGGTCACTTCATACCCAATGATCCATATCAGAGAGCTTCGTTCCAATCTGTCTACATTCCTATTTTGCAAGAAATTGTGAATGAATGGATCGGTGTTTGGAATCTCCATCGAGTACGACTCATCAATGAACAAGGAAGATTCCGTGCTTCTCATGTACCCGCAAGATACTTCCAGGAGTATGAGCGCCTTAATGGGTGAGTTGCAATAATCCCATTTGAATATTCAATCAAATTTCTCTATTATTTAATATCTTCAAGTGATATTTACCTTTTGAATTCTAACTGGGACTTGTTTGAATAGGTGGACGTCACATATTGAAGACGTGCATGTCCAAGAAGATCAACAACACATTGGTACCCAAGATTTGGGCCCACATGGTCTACGAACTTGGATATCTCGAAGAAATGCACCAGATGTTACTTTGTTCGACATTCCAAGATTGCCAACTGATCTCCTAACCCTTCGAGATGCAGCTTACAACATTGGTAAAGTTGGAAAGGACATTCTAAAATGTTTTCATCTACACTACTTCATGACCCACTACTGCTATCTATTACTAGATAGTGGCACACCAATAGATTTGCTTGTTCCATTAGAACATTCTGATGAAAGTTTGGAAGCCCATCATATACTAGTTACGATAGTTCGTAATGGGTAGATGTACGATTTCATATAGTGAGTCAGTGATTGATCTCCACATAACGAGATCTTTGTGTTTTGAAATGTTTGTGCCTTTGAACATTTCAACAACTCTTGTGCAGTAACATCATAGCTAGCCAATGATTATCATATTCTTATACCCTTTGTTGAATGACTTCAACATTGCTCATAATAGTTTTTGATATGGGCTAAAGTGACTGATGCAACCTCTCCTATGAAAACTTTCAAAAACATGACTTACAAGATCGTAACATATTAGTATTTAGCAAATATCACAAAATCTCAAGATTTTCACTTTGAAGTGAAAATGCTACCAATAGATTTATTGCAATGAAAAAATCACCAACTACAAAGATATTACCCTTCATCTCAACAACACCCTTGAACAGAATAAAACCATGAGATTAATTTCTTCTCGCAAATAATGGCATTAGTCGTATTGGGAATAAGAAAAATATTACATATTTACATGTCACGATATACTCTACTAAGTGATTATCACAAACACAAACACAAACCACAAACATCCTTGTGAGTGGTTCGAAGGGATTCATTATCTAGTTATTTTGTGAATCTTTGAAGTTGGAGTTTAGAAACACCAAAAACTCTTCACCCTAAACCACTTACTTTAAGCATGTTACCTTGGCCCAAATGGTAAGTCAAAATGAGTTCAATATCATTTCTCTCAAGTGCATGCGAATGGAGAATGATTCCAATATTATCAATTTATTGGATTTGTTCAATATGGTTTTTTGTTTTCATATTCAACCTTTCGTGCCAAAGGTCTTTCAAATTCACTCAAAAGCCTCTTGAAACTTTCTTACACAAAATTAAAGCTATCAATAAGAAAGTTTATAAGTTTCAAAAAGAAAGTTGGGTGTGCAATTAATTATAGTTCAAGGGGTTTAATCTTGTGATATGTACGTTATCACAAGATGGTTTTTTTAAGAAGGTTCAGATTTTGTTGAGGTCATATAATTGCTCTTTCGATTTTTTTGAATTCCTTAAACCAAAATCTATATGGATTTTTTATATTTGTTTAATTTGAAATGGATAATTTTTGAAAAATTCAATAAGCACAAGTAAACAAGTCCCCTCAACATGTCTAATACACTCATTGTAAATGGAACACAAGAACAAGCAATTCCACATGTGCAAGCAAGAGGTGCTTAAAAATACTAACACATGTGACCAATGAACCAATAGAAGACGTGAAAGGTTCATTATTTGGTTGTTTCTATCTCACAGTGTTTTTTGGTCAGTTGTTCTATCTTGCACTATTACAATTTTTAGTTGCTAACAAAAGGTTCATATGATACATTTTGGACATACATAACCTTAATGTCTTATCGGCTTTTGAGTGACTAAAAATGGCATTTGATGATCAAAAGGTCATGGCAAAAGCTTCTCTCCACACAAAAAAATTCACAAGGTTCACAGAAAGGCTTTTCTTCTAGCCATAGCCACATCAACAACTAAGGGAATTTACATGGGAAGTAAGACATTCATGGTGCTCATGGAAGGTGTCAATGAAGGGCCAAAACCCCTTAAATGTGATTGGTCATTTCTCAAAGTATGGAATTTCTAAGCTATGACTGAATTTGGATAGAACGTGTTCATATAGTCTTTGTAAATAAAATTAAAGTTCAGTATGAATATTGTTGATCATTAAGGTGACAAGTTTGTCGCTTTCTACAAATCTTGATTCTGGCGCTCCATGCGGTTAGTTGGTTACGTGTCGCTATCAGCCTCATGAAAGTGGCATTCACACTAGGCACCAAAAATGAAAATCTACCGGAAGTGGTTCCAGCGATTGTTGTGGTAAGCTCTTCATATTTCAAAGAAGCCCAGATGTTGAAGATTCACACGATCTGCAAAGAAATTTCCATGTAGTCATTTGAAAAGAAAATCTAGCAATACTAGAGGAACTTAGGCCCGATCAATGAAAGAGTCTCTCCCTTCTCATTTCACAGGATTGACAATGAAGCATAGGAAGCTCACCTCATGCGTGTGACCTGTTGCGGCATGTCCTCAAATTCCGCGCTGATTAACAACCCTGGATTCACCACAAAGAAGGTGAGCTCAAAAGTAGATAACAGAAATCAAGTTTTTACATAGGAAGATGATGTGAATAAGCTTACATGCTAGTTCGGCGACCGAAAGCGGATGATTTGGAGCCATCGACTTGCTAAAAGTGCTTTGATATGTTGTAGGATCTGTTGATAAGAACCTGTTTGTAAGTGCTCAAGTGCGGCCGGAATTACCTCCGGGCCCGACTTCCTAAGCTCACCACCACCAAAGCTACTCGAATCTTGCGAGGCATGTCTGATCTCCCTTGTTGTGTCTCTTTAATGACATCGACGTTTATATTCATCGTAGAAGCCGAATATCCCATTGATTATGCGCATTCATAGAATAAAGAAGATCTCAGGGTACTTGATTGGTTTCTCTTGTTCTAAAATTACTGATGCATATGCAGATGGATAGCAATGAGTCACCTCGGTCCGGAACAAGCACAACACCTGCGAGAATCACAACATTTCCAAGAGCCATTGTAGAGAGGGCTGGAGGCTTCTCTTACCCACCCAAGGTTGGAACACACCGGCGCCCACGCTCCTCTCTTGGCAGATCCTCCTCTTCAACACAAGCAGGAGTTAATCCTTCAATACACCCAACTGCGACTCTTCCGGTGCAAGCTGTGGCCACTCCTTCACGAGCACCTCTTCCTCAAGCACCTGTAAAATTCATCACTCCAAGGTTTTTAGTACCTCCTAACAATATACGTTGGTCACCAAATGGTGTGCCAACCATCACTTATTGGCCAGAACATTTGGAATCTGTCGTGGTTTCTTTGCCAGAGACCAAGAGGTGGGCTGGTGTCAATTATCCCAACCTTTTTCCCGAGGACAGTGTGGAGTGGCACGTTGAAGAGTTATTCCATAGACTCCCTGCATATCAAAACACGCAATCTACGCATCCGCATGTGACAGGCTCTTTCTTTAAAAGATCTAGAAAACGAAAAGGAGTAGGGCAAGAGCGAGCCTACAGATTAGAGGTATATACACAAGATGGCAATGCTCCATTTGGAAAACTTAGTGCAAATACTGTTGTTGTGTACGTTCCAGCCAGTTCACTTCCTCCTCCACTCAGCTGTGGACATCCTTCAACCAACTTCAATTCTCCTTCAACAAGCGTTGGCCCTCCCTCAACCGCTACAATCTTGTCTTCAGCCGATTCTAGGGATTCATGGGATTCAACATGTTTGATGCGGTACTCTCCTCCACCTACATCTCATCTTGAAGTTGAAGAGCCATATGAAGAGGATGTAACCGACTTAGAAAAGTTAGCGATGTCTTGGGAGAAAGTCCACATGGCATATTATGAGGCCATGGATTTTAAAGAGAAATCCAGCAACCATGAAAATACATCGAGTGCCTCTTTAGTATTTTGGGCAGCTTTTGAGGGATTTTGTGACGAGATAGTCAACAGCCTAGATGGAGACCAAGCGCTTCTACAAATTTGCATGGACCTCATGGAAAGGAAAAAACTCAAAAGAGGGATGTCTATCTCAAAATCCAACCTCTCCAAGCTAATTCAACACAAGGCTATTTCCATGTACAACGAGACAGACTTCAAGATTGAATTTGAACTCCATGCAAGACGGTTCTGGAAGGAGTGGGACGAATTGGATGCTGCAATTCAAAATTGCTTACCAGGCTTAGAGAAGGACCATGCATAAGCATTTGCTGGGAAGTATGGTGGACCAGATTTCTTGGCATGTGCACCACCAAGTGATGCAGATTTGCTGAAATTTTTGCACAATGAAGCTTTCTCTGGATTCACCCTTCAAAAGATTAAAATGATGTGTGAGCATTCCATTGATGACTTCCAAGAAGAAAGGGACCTACTCACTAAAAGAGAAGACGTGGACAACGCACTGAAAGCGTACCAACGACTTTACTTATCAACAATCATATTCCAAGAAATTCAATTGGCTTTGGGCTGTGTTCCACATACAGTTATCCAAGTAATTTGCAAACCCTAACTATTGTATTCAAGCATCTAAATATTGACCCTTACTAGAAGCTAACATATATTGTGGTGGAATGTACAGGTGACGCAAGGGAAAGAGCTGCAAGCATTTACAAGGCACTGGGAACTCATTTCACAAACAAATGAGTTTTTTTACAAGCCAACAGTTGAGTCATATCATACCTTGGGATTTGAAGAAAGTGCAGCAGTGGATATGTCAGGAATTACAAACTGCTGGCTGAGCAACACCTGGAAGCAATTTTGGTCAAGTTCATTCAACTACAACTCAGTTTTTGAGTACCCAGATAATATGGCAGGCAAAATACTTCATCCAAAGCTAGATGGTGCAATTGAGCGGCCTGATTTACAACTCCCTGTGGCTGAAATGATTGGGCACTTAATTTACCTCATGATGGTTCTTGATATTGAGGTCACTCGACCCTTCATGTTCGCCACCTTGCTTATGTTGTGCAACCAAGTACCGACATCCACAGACTTGTCCTTTGGAATTGATCCAACTACACGCATTGCCCTAGAGAGAGATTTTCGCTTGGGTTGGGGGGCGACATGGTCCGTGCTGTCTCCGATGAGAACTAATTTTCAATTTGCGGCAGATCTGGTCAATGACCTAGCCAACAACCAACTAGGTGATGAGTTAGGTTGGACATTTAAAAATTTTAAGTTACAAGAAGCCACATGGAAGCAACAAGTAGAAGACAAGCTTGGGGCAATTATCTATAGCCACCTGTTCAATGGCAGGTTGGAGATAGGAAATGCAATGCGAAGGGGTTTCTACCTTGCCATAAATGCAGCGAAGACCTCGGATGTGAAGCTCCGAGCCATGAAGATTGCCTTGGACAATCTGACAGCTAACAGTCTCCGAGTTGTGTTTAGTGGCAAGAACGCTATGGAAGCTACAAAGTTTCTTAGTAAATGTACTTTCACAAGCAAAGTACCTCAACAATTGGCAAACATGTTCAAGGCATGTGTTCACCAAATGACATATGGAGAGAGAGCAAGACTAGCGGTATTCATCACTGGAAACGAGTATTTTGGAGGGAAAACAGTGACAGTGGATTTTGTGAACAGGAATGATGATCCCCTTATTACTGCATCCACATGTTTTGAGAAGCTAAATTTACCTCGCTACACAGATTTGGAGACCATGTACCAGAAGATCTGCTACAGCACCATGGATAGGTCGTTTGGGAACATGTGAATATGCATCAAGTTGATGTCCTCTGCTTCTTCGTTCCTGGCATGCAGAATTGTTCGTGTTATGATGTCAAAAGAGGAGAAACTTAGGAGTTATATCTCTTTGTAATTACACTTTCACACTCTGCAGATAAATTAGTAGAGGATGGTTGTCTTGCAGATTCCTGTAGCAGTTAATTTGGTCTCATGACTTCAAACACATTTGCAGGCCCAATTCTATCTGTAATCGTGGAGGAAGAAGAAGAAATGTGACATGTCTGAGCAGAAAGGTAGAAAGGTGTGGAGTACTTACACCTCTTGCAAGCTTGGGAGATCAACAAGTGATTGCGAAATCACTCCTTTTAGTGAATTTTGTTGCAGAGATCTGCACACAAACGATGTATCACACTTCAGAATATGAAACAAGGTACAACATGTCTATCATACAAACTCTGCCTAACTATGAGCATGTTCAGTGAGGTGATAATAGTGCACTGTGGAAACAAAGTACGGAAAACGCCACAAAAAACAAACTACGAAGGTACTGATTTCTACAGCACTGCTACATTACATTAAATTTGCTACAACAAAGAAAAGAGGATGGTCCATTTGTTGTAATAGTACCTGGCAATCACTAGGATATCTTCGCATAAGACATACATCTTCACCAAGAATGCGGCTGGGCTTCAGAAAATACACAACCTCCAAAGTACTAACGAGATCCTCACGTGATTTCTTCCGAGCTCCAAACCCGAAATCAGAAATAACCTGCACCACATACTCACTTGTTATATTGAGAATCATGTCTACAACCCATGCAAAGTCCTCAAAGTCTCTTCGAATGAAAACAATATAATTTCATGGCTCACCTGCCGAGAGCATCCTCCAGGGGCATCATGTGTAGCCCAGACACAAAATTATTGTCCGTCACAGTCAAACTTTCTGTGAGAGTAACGAATCAACAAGCATGTACAACCACGTACCGAAAATCTTACACACACAAGGATCTTATTCACAAACTCACTGTCATTGTATTAAATCACACAAAAGGCACATGGCTTTTCGTACAAATACATCCTGACAACAACGACACTCCACGATGCTCTACAAAAAGAAGGTAAAGGTAAAACGGTTCAATCTTGCTTTTGTACTGCAGCTAGGGAGCGGGAAAAGAAAAGCTCATGATGGTTTTGTATGCTGAATTCAAACGGTAGCTTCGGTACCCGGTGAACCCCACCCATAGCATATATTTTCTTATACTTTCCTCTAGAAAACGTTGGATCAGTAAATCTTCCGAACGCTACTTAAGAGAAGTCGTCGGTGACCTTACCTGCACTTTGAAGGTCCACGAGGGTCTATGAAGAAGAAAAACCTAAAGCTCACTTGCTTCACCTGGAAAACAGACCATTGCACTTAGAAGCGTGTCATCTTGTGATAAAAAAAAAGCTTAACTTGAAAGGCTTAAGCTCAACTGCGAAACTTCAAATGCAAGCAAGTCGATTTTCGTACATCCAGATTGCAAAAGCAGCAGGAAGTACGAAGTAAACTTCGACTACCAGGACAATGCAAAAAGCGGCGAGAAGTAAGAAAGTTGGCAGTGCTAAGCCCTTCCAAATCTATACAACGTGATAATCCTAGGGGCAACAGACCTGATCAGAAGCCGCTCTACCAATGTTATCGTGTGCCAGTAAGTAGCTACAAATCGTCTCTAATGAATTTCAAAAGAATGATTTCTTTAGGTTTCTAAAGAGCACCCCTTCTGCTCTTGTGTACGTGCTTCTTAACATCACCAACGTGATGGATGCTGAGATGCAGATTAGATGAGGATGATACCTGTTCCTCCTCCTTCGCTAAACTCTAGTAGAGAGTGGTATGCAGAGCCTGTGTGCAGCATACAAGCTCCGAGGGAAAACTAGAGTGAACCTCCTTTTTTTCACCAAAGCAAAGACTTAAAAGGCGTGCTTTACTTAACGTTCAACAGTGTCTCATTGATAGAGCAGAGAAGAATGAAATTTTCTTCCACTTGACCGTTCAAAAGCATTTGGAAGATGTGGTGCATTCAAAGTAGAGATAGAATACGTGCCAGTGATGAATCGACTTGAGAATGAGAAATTGCAAGTTTCTGAGAATGAGAAATGTGGCAAAGAGATGCAAAGGATCGCGCGACAAATTTAGGGCTTTCTTGTGTCTAATCACTCATGAGATAATCGTCTGCAGTCAGCGAGCGACAAAAGTAAAGCGCGTGGTACCAACTAACCTGGAAGAGTTCCAAAGCGGCCGCTTGAGACGGACGCCATTTGCGCATGACGAGATGAACAAAGGATGTGAGTGGATGGATGAAGTGAAAAACAGGCGGATGGCTTTTTTTTTTTTTGTATTCGTGGGCACCGCAGTGGCTCGCCCGAACCGCAGTGACTGGCCCTGAACCGCAGTGGCTCGCAGCATTTGCCGCATGTCCACGCCTTTTTTTTACAATCGCGCGCGCTCCCTCGCCTTTCTAGTGCTTTCGCCTAGTCTTGTTTCCGCTCAGGCTCCGCTCCGCTCGCTCCGCTTCCTGCTTCGCTCTCTCGCTCTCTCCTGTTCACGACATGGCCTCCCGACACCCGGCAGATACCCAAAGTGCGATATCGCTGCGCGCAGGATACCCAACAGAGATGTCTTTCGAGCAAATGCCATCGGGGGGGGAGGGAGTTTATCTGAGCTCTTTCCAACCCCTCCCCGATCCCTTCCTCGAAAACGGCTTAGGCATGAAAGCTCCTCCAAGACTTCTTATACACTTAATTTTCTTTATTTTCCACAATGATACAATGTAAGAGGGGATTGGTAAAGAGTATATATAATTGAGCATATTAATGAATCTTCATGTCATATATTTGAAATATGAAGAAACTCAAACACAAGTGAGAACAAAGTCCACACAAAAATCCGAAACATAAAGTTTATTTCACAAAAATCTCATAATCACAATTTCTGCAAAATATAGAGTTTGCTCCACCCTCTACTAGAGTTTTTGTAGCACAAATGTCACAAGTGACCTTTGGTAGTTTGCAAAAAATGGCCCTCTTTTGCTTTGAGTGTGATAAAAGCAAATGAGAGGGTCGCTTTAAGGGTGGACGTGGAGTATTTCCTTTTCCAATTTCCGAAATGACCCGTTTTTTTCCATGTCCCAGCCTTGTGCGTTTCACGTTCTCTTGAAATAGCAATGGAACCTCGTTTGGGAAGAAAAATCATATTAGGCCTATCAAATGTTGAAGGCTCTAGTAAAGAGGTAAGACAAACTTGGGGAATTTGATGGATTCTTCTCACCTCTACTTCATTGTGATCTTGAAGAGATGCCTTACACAATGAATCGATTTCATTAAGTGTCTGTAATACATTCTTATGCATCACACCGCTTAAAAATACCTCTTCCATAGGTACATCCACTTGAGACGGAATCGTGATATCAATGTCCTCCATCTCGGGTAGCATAGGTAATGCTTCCTCCACCACTTCAATGATCTTGGGCTCTTCAAAAAACTCCTTCACAATAGCTTGCACGCCAAACATATGTTTGCATGTAGACACTATATTCGGGCAATTGCGATAGTGTGTCTTCAAAAACACACTATACCAAAGAGTTAGAGAAGTCTCACTTTTGACATGGAATAAGAGATGATCCTTGTCAATCACCTCCAAAACGTCCATTGGAGATATTTGGTAAGCTTTGAAAATCCGCTTTCGTCCTTTCAATCGACGACGGTAGGATCTATCATTCCCCCTTCGTATATACCGCTCCAAATCGCCTAAACATAGAATAAACACATTCAAACTTAGTATCAAATGTGGAACACGTTCAAAACCTTGTAATGATGGAAAAAAAATAAAGGAAGATGAAACTTACCCAAATGTCGAGTCATTTTGAATTGACTCAACAATGTAGGTTGAACCACATGGGTGCCATCTTTGGCACTACCAACAATCGCCACGATAAGATCTCGAAGCGACCGGTTCACCTTTTCTTGAAGGAGAGTATACTTGATCAACTATCAATGTCTTTCGACATGGTTAGTTGTATTCATTCCTTCATAAGCAAAAAGCCTCCCAAATCGAGGCTACAACCTTCTCCAACGTATATTAATTCCGGCCCATCCGGAATTGATATAGGTAGCAAATTTTGGAATGTGTTGAAACTCAACACAAAAATTCCTCAAGTTCTCATCAAAGTGAGACTAATTGGGACAAAGCATTAACACATGAATCGCCCTCCAAACATGGTCTTTGTCCTCATTAGGAACAGTTGTTAACAAATTCTCAGTCAACGCTTTCATAACATGGAAGTGACATAATAAGACCCGTGCACCTATTTGAACTTATGCGTCGTCCTCATAAGTCCAACACAAAATATTATTTTGAACAACATTTTGAATTGCGTTCAATGAAGTCTTGTGTTTGCCAATCACAATTGCGGATGGCCTAATCTCTCTCAAAGATTCAAAGACACGGGTTAAGGCTATTTCAATAGCAATACCCTCATGTCCTGGTTTTACGTCATTACTACATAACATGTAGAAGAAGCGAATCCCAATTCCATCTTGATTTGGCACAATAGCCGCATAAAGAGACAAACTATATTGATTGGTTTTAAATGTAGAGTCTAATGCCCAAGAGTTATTACCGGAAAATCGTTTCGCCGAATTCCGCATAAACTCATCTTGAATAACCACAATAAACGGCCTCCTTCTTGGATCCTCATCCTTAGATGCATAAGGTTGATAATAGAGAACTTTCCCTTGAGCTTGTAGTCTCATAATCTCAATTTGAGCCGCATCCCAATCATCTTTGCGAAGTGCATCTACACACATTATACCAAAAACTTGTCATCAAATTGTTATTAAACAGAAACTTCCAAATAAAATAACACTAATAAACTTCACCCTACAATTTTTAAGCAAAGATAGAGGCATTATGTTTTTCCAAAAGAAATTATCAAATTTTATAGTGAGTCATTTAGAATGCTTCAAATCAAATAAGACAATGAGGTTGAAATACAAGCCATTTATTTTCAAACAATATGCAAGGATTTGCACTTTTTTCTTGATGTTGAAAAAATGGTATGTCGCACGTTCCTCCTCCGGCACACTTCAGGAGAAGGTCTCTTGAGCTTCTACCGACGCAGCTTCCACCACTCTTGGAGAATTCATAAACTTCAAGTTCTCCATAACCCAAGCTATCACATATGGGTGTACCGGTAAAAGGAACGTGTCCGCATCGGATCCCGGGGTATGGCCACTCTGTTGACTATGCACATAAATAGCCCGGGGAGATCACTCCTTGTAATTTAAGGTATACACTTGAGTTAAGAGGGTATTTGATGTGGGACTATTTACATTTATTTTTGTGTTTTAGATGACCGTATATTAACATAAAAAGCTACTCGGGGCGTATTCTCGGTACCATATGGTGTTTTATAAATTCATTCATGTGTTGAATTATCTGAGGCTATGTTACATATAAATAGTATGGGTGCATTTTTTCGAGCCTTGTACAAAAATTTGCTCTCAAGGCCAAAGATTTTGTCTTACTTTAATTGTTGCAACATAACAAAACTTAAACATAGCACAAAAGGTCATATTCGTTAAAACGACACAAAAGGTTCTTGGGACTTAAAATGCTACTTAGTGCATACAACGCTTTGTTGTATTTTGCCTTCACTCCTTTCATGCTTGCAACAACTCCAAACTAAAAACTCCAAACTTAAGCCACATTGATAATTACTATCTTTTATGTTTTTCTGCGTGTGTCCAAAGGACACGGGGACATACTAGTTCTACTATAAAAACAATCAAGGCTCCTATTTGTGAAGGCTAACTTATAAATAAAATGTAATACTACACATTGTTTTTATATAGCCTAATTTATATATAATAGAGTATGTAGCATTTTATGGACTCTATAGTAGTCCTATACATTATATAAAAATTCTCCCCTTTGCACTAAATAGACCCTATATTTTAACTCACGTATATTTCTAAAAAACGATAGTGATCTCTTCGGGATGAATAGTGGCTTCAAGCTTACTTTGAGACAAAGTACTTGAAGACTTACATTGTGTAGGCTCCACTATCTTGATTTCGAACTCACAATTGCACAATCTAGAAGTTCTATCTCTTCTAGATTCTTTGTCTTCTCTTGGTTTTTCATCTATCGTTTTTCTATGTGGACGGCTCTTGCTTCCACCCCGGTGACAATGATAATACGTGAGGGTTCTCTTAATCCCAACATGGCGTCTATAACGCCTTTTGAGCACAACATATTTTGTGCAAATGGCATCTAAAGTGGAACTTAGATCCTCTAATGGAACACACACAACCTCATCCCATTTTTTTTTCTCTTGACACTCCTAACAAGAGTTCATACAATTTTGTATGAATGAGGCATGGATTCCACCAAATTTGATATCCGTACTCCATTGAGTACGAATGGACTTCATTGTTGAAGTCAATGTCAAATGTTTGCCATTTTTATCAACATGACATTCATGAACAATTGAGCGCCAATACTCAATGGGCGGAACTTGTCTATCCTTTGTATCATTCAAAGGAGACAATGCAAATCCTTCTTCCACTTCTACAACTTTTAGTTTGTCTTGAAGTGTGTTCCACCTATCAATTGTGAAGACTTCTAGATTTGTTTTGGTATCCCTCCCATGGATTTTAGAGAGGGGACAAAACAATGGATTTGCCTCTTGAATTTGGTGAAAGTAAGGGAAGGAAGCTCTCCTTATGTAATCAACCATGAGTTTGATAGATGGAAGTGTGAAGTGTATATACGTGAGAAAAGTCTCAATGGGAATGTCTTCAAACTTTGAAGAAGCAAAGTCTTGAGATTGTGTTGGAGTTTCAATGTTGATGTTCTCCACTCCATTGATCATCAAATCCTCCCATGGCTCCAAGATCAAATCACCTTCATCCTCCTCATTCACATCGGAATCTCCATTTGAAGACAAGAAATAGATTTCTTGGAAGCTTGAGTCTTCAACACTTAGCAAACCATTTTCATGGACTCTTCTACACCCACCAAGTTACTTGCATCGTCTTTAAAATCGGAAGGGTAGAAGTTATCGTCCGCCATGTAATCATCATCATCCTCCATTTTCAACGCAAAAGCTTCACACAAACCCTAAACACTCACACACATAATCTCCATTAAGAGCAATCTATGTCAATAACATTGAAAACCCTAATTATCAACAACCCTTATTCATGACAATGTTATGTGATTCAAAGTTCAAGAACATCACAAACGAAGAAAAGACAATGCACAATACATATTTCTACAAAATATCAAATTTTCTCAAAATTATTGCACTCCATTCTAAACCCTAAAACTTATTTTAAATCTTGCTATACACTCTTCACTATTCATATACGTAAAGAACATTATCATCAAACAATGCAAAGTGTAGAAGAGATCATGAGGGAGGAAAACATGCCTTAGAGTCTTGGAGGAGCTTTCATGCCTTAGCCGTTTTGGAGGAAGGGATCGAGGAGGGGCTGGAAAGTGCTCGCAGTAAACTCCCCCTCCCTCCCCGATGGCAGCTGCTCAGAGTACATCTGCTGGGTATCGCAGGCGCATCGGTATCGCACTCCGGGTATACCCCGTCGGGTATCGGGAGGGCCACGTCAGCGAACAGGGAGGGCAGCAGAGCGCTGCGAATGGGAGAGGGCGGAGCCGGAGCGAGAGCCTGCGGGAACGGCAGCAGACGGGCAGCTGTGGGGGGCGGGCAGGGACGCGCCACCCCGTTTCTTGACAGCTCCTGGTGGCTCAGAGAACATAATTGCTTCAATCTCTGCCTTCTTATAAGATACTGTAAAACAATTTCAGCCGTAGATCTCGTGAAGCGAATCTAGACCGTCGAGCAAGTGTGGTTGTCGCGGGGGACAGCACACACTCTGTTTTTAGCTATGCCTCACTGGCTGTAGCCTTGACATGGGGTCCAAGAAGGAATCCAATAAGGACTTGGCAGGGCATCTCAACGACTTGGGACTGATTTGGGGATGTCCTGCCTTGGATTCCTTCTTCTTCTTTGTTTTTGACACAAATAAAGGAGAACGGCTAGCAGTCACTAAGCATGGGATGCTGTCGAGCAGGAATGGTGGGGCTCGGCGGCAGTTTTTGATCAAGATTACTCACTAACTATCCGGTTTTGTAGTAGACATATTTTATATCATGTGGGTCAACTTCTCAGTCATAAGGCCTCATAGTTTGTATGATTGTGACGTATTATTACTTAAAAAACATTTTTACTTTGAAGTAAAAAAGCTATCAATATATTTATTGCAATAAAAAAATCACCAACTACTTTCATCTCAATAACACCCTTTAACCATAAATGTCCATGAGAAAAATTTCTTTGCGCAAATAATGACCTTGCAATGATAAAAACTGCCAAAGAATTTACAAATGAAGAATAGTCTCAATCTCAATTCCGTGCACTTGGATCTATGCCTTATTTTCAACATATCTTCTATAATTTTAGGGTTGCTATCACTAAAACTAGACCCTGATTGGAATCATCTAGTTGGTGATTTATTTATTGCAAGTCTTTTGTTGGTAGTATTCTCACTTCAAAATGATGGTATCTTCTGGTGTACTTTGATCTCACAATATATGAGGTCTCATGAGTCAAGTTTTGGTCTACAAGGTCTACAACAAGTCTAATACAAGTTTGTACGATGATATCCAAGTAGCTATTATTCATTTCCATCTATGGCAATTTTATTCAAAATGAGTTTTTGGCTAAAACGATTGCAAGGACGTTTAGGGTTAGAATATATAACTAGACTAGGGATTCAATTTTCTAAGGATTCCACAATTATAGAATGTAAATAGTTCGCATATTATAATAATATTACATAAAATGAACCCAAAGCCTTTGGGATAGGAGGTGATGTAAACTTATTATTGATCTTATTGAATTGAAAAATTAAAGAGATAAAAAAGTCAACGATCCCGACTGCCAAGGACACAAGAAGACAAAAATCAAGAAAAATTAGAACAGAAGTAGTTCTACGTCATTGTTCTTATGTCCCATGGACATATCATAAATGGTAGGTCAAAGAGGCATTTTATTGAGACCAACCCCACAAGGGTTTGGTCTTCTTATTTATTTTGTGGAACTAGAAGAAACACTTTGGAATATAACTTGAAAGGACTCAAACTAACAAGAAGAGCACAAGAACACTAAAGGTGTGAGATAGAACTCCAAGAGTTGCATTGTTGAGACTGAGGTTACTCTCAGCCTGGACTTGACTCGTATGTATATTCTAACTAAAAGATTTTTTTTAAAAAAAACCTAAAGGAAAAGGTTCTCTAGAACCTTTGCATGACCTAATACCTTCTAAAACCTTTCTAAGTACACCAACAATGTTAACAAGAGGATTCAGACTTACATGTAGGATGTAGTAACCCACTTCTTTTTAGAATTGAAGTTGTGAATCCACGGAGCCAATACATTTTTCATCCCCCACCAAATAACTCAAGATTGGTCCCTACACTTATCTCAATGAAAATGTACATTTTTGCATGCTCCATGGGTAATCCCATGCGAAACATCATCTTTCTCTTAAAAAAATCTTCTTATATATGATAAGCACTTAAATCAATAAACATTGAAAAAGAACAATAAGTACTATGAAGTTGGATGATAGGTGACAAACACCCTTGTAATTAAGCACATTGAGGCAAGCAAGCAAATTTAATATAAAATAAAATAAATTAACCTATTAACCCCTAAAGGTTCTTGATGCGAAATTGTTTAAATCATGAAAATATCCTCGTAATAGAATAAATGGAGATATAAAAAACAATAGTTTATATGTGAAAAATAACATGATGAAGGAAATAATGAAGACACAATTACAAATTAGAATTTAAAAAATGTTGCACTCTAATATCAAGATTTGTATACTATAATGTATCTTTGAAGAATAATAGGAGATGCACTTCTTACAATCTATGAGCTATGATAGACATTGGACTAATTTATAATTTAGAAAAGTGAATCTTTAGAAGAAGAGAAACTCCAACTTATTTCGAGGCCGGCGTGAAAAGAGTGTTTGTTCGACTTGTACTTGAATGTATGCTCGGAGGAGGCACCACAAGCCTTGGCTTCGTGGTTGGGGCTCATGGCTCCCAACGGGGAGGTTGTGGGTTCTATTCCCCATGCCGGCGTGGTGCTCACCACTATATTCTACCCAACTATTGTGAGGCACCACTATATTCCACCCAACTATTGTGAGGGGTCCTTGGACCTTGTTGTATGGGTACCTCAAAGTCCTTTGGGGGGATACTATGTCAGGTATCTTCAAGACACTTCTAACTAGGCTAAAAATATCTTCAAGGCACTTCTAACTAGGCTAGAACTTAGCATAATTATATAGTGTCCACCCTCGAGAGGGGGAAGTAGTATTGTTCCAATTTTCAGAGTTTCTATCTATCTATGCCCGGAGGTCATCACACCAATGGTTAGTGAATCTTACAGGGAATGGAAACATACTTACAAGAATTTAGTTGTTCATTGGGAAAGCCGACGGATATAACAGGTGTTCGTTCGTCGGGAAGTCAACTGAGAAGATTCTTCGTCAGGAATGTCCACCGAAAAAGTCCGTCAGAAGGTCCCTGTTCACACTGCACCACGTCGTCTTCGACACCCTTGCATTTCCATCCCTCTGTTTTTGCAGCAATACGGCAACACCATTCGCCATAGCCACTTCCATCAGTTGACTATACTGCCCGATCTTCCTTTTCCTGCCTTTCTGATGCTTTCGTATGACCTCTAGGAGTCCGATTAGGGCTTCCACATTCGCTTGAGAAAGGGCGGGGCGCCATGTCTGTGCGGAGGACGGTCGAGCGGTGTCCCGTGGACACAGAAGCGCAGGAAGGATGCGGGATTCCCTGGGGCGCTACGGTAGCCCCGTTCGCGGCGACAAACGAGCTTGGGCGGCCGCCGGACCAAGGAGAGCACGGGGAAACGCTTCCGCGATGCGACAGCTGCTGGGCGTACATCAACTGCTTCTGTGACATTGAGAAATGGGCCTGGACTTGCTCCCTTTGTGGCCAATTGATCGGATTCTCCGAAGAGGAGGCTGGACAATACCAGCAGTCCGCCTCGCATCCCGCTGTCCTCTCCTCGTTCGTTGATTTAGAGTTCGAGGGTAAGCGAATTCTAATTCTTTTCGAGCTTGTTGAATTCTTCTTAGCTGCATTTCTGTTGTTAACTTAACTTCCTCGATCTGCAGATGAGGACGCCAAGGACGATGATTTTCAGGCTAGACCTGTCTTTGTTGCAGCTGTGGATCTGTCAGGTAATTCGCCTGTTAATGCTTTTCAAGTTAGGGGTTCAACGACTGATTTCGCGAAAGCAACTACTCAATGCTTCTGATAGCATTACTGTAAATATTTTAGCTCAACATTGCGAATGTGCACCATTTCATGCCAAGGTCATGTCACACGATCGGTACAGTAAAATCATGCATTGTTGAACTGAGTCTTGGTCATAATCAATATGCTTATCAAAATGCCAGTTCACCTTTATATTTGTACCTTAGATGATCAGCATTCTTATGCTTTTTAGGTTAGGGTTTGACGATTGATGCAGTGTAAAATTGTCTGCTACTGCAATCCATCAATGCTTCTAATAGTACTTTAGGTTTACATTGCAATGTATACGTCTTCGTGACACTCTCATGCTTTTTAGATGAGCTCGACGATTAGTATAATTCATGTTTCATGAAAGAAAGTTTTGGTTTCAAGCATTATGCTTCAGTAGAACTCTTCAATTGGTCCTTCATCTTTACTTGCGATTGTGCCCCTGTCTTTGTAGCATCAATGGGTCTGTTAGGTAATTAGCATTCGTTATGTTAGGGTTTAACGATTGGTACAGTGTCATTATTTTTTCTGCTGGATCGATTGTTGGATGCAATTAGTAAATGTCTTCCATCGGGATTCGGTCTTTACCGTACTCTTTTAGCCTTACTCTGAGTATATATATGCATACTATCGTGGTTTTGGAATTTGAAGCCAGTGTTCGGGTGCACCTCTAATAATCACCAATTCTCTGTTTGTTGCAGCTTCTGAGGAGTTTCTGGAGCTAGTGAAGAGTTCCCTCCTTGCTGCTCTTGAAGGTTGGTTCTGTTTTCAGCTCCTGGGTGAACGGGTTAATTGTCTCCTTTATAGATTTCTATGTTGCTGAATTGTATCGTCTGCTGTACTTGTCTCGTCTGCAAAGTCCTGACGTATGGTGTGTTGCATTTGCAGCTATAAATCCAGGAGCGCTGTTCGGCCTGATCACGTTCAGTCACAAGATAGGGCTTTACGATGTGCAAGGTCCCATTCCAGTTGTGAAGTATGTTAGCATTCCTCCAGACATGGATGGGAAGCTTCCTGTCGATCTCGACATGGCCATGCCTTTGCCTGCATTTCTTGCTCCGGTATGTTCACCCATTTTTGCCATGCTCCATCATCTGCTTCCTGCTTTGACTGCACTTGGCTTGTCTTGATTACGAATAGAACTCGGAGTTGATAAGAATTTGCGATGAACACAGGTGGAGAGCAACAAAGAGCATATCGCTGCAGCATTAGAGACTTTGAGACCTACAAGCTCCTGGGAGCGAGCCACGGCAGCAGGACAAGGCGTGGAGGGTGTATCAATGGGTGGCCGTGGATTTGGTGTTGCTATGGACGCTCTCATCAAGTATCTGGGACCTGAATATGGCGTCACGTTTGCCATGGGTACATCATCATTTTACCTCACTTGGTGTCTGTCCACTGTTGTTTCCGTTGTGCTAATCATATAGTAGTTTTTATTCCGGTTACAGCGATCCGATGTGTATTCATATGAGTAAGTGATTATTTACCCATATTCCTTCGAAGTTCTAAGATTCCTGCTTCGTTGCAGCACGAGTATTTGCGTTCTTATCCGGCCCACCTGATTACGGTGCTGGACAGTTGGACACTAGACGTTACGGAGATCAGTATGCTAGTAAGGGTGAAGACGCTGACAAGGCTCTTCTTCCTGCGCAAACATCTTACTATAAAGATCTGGTGAGTGAGGCCGTTTCATTCGTTTGCTTTTCTTAGATTCTAGACATTGCTGTGGTTTAGAAATCGGTTGATGTGCTTGAGGAGCAGTGGTATCAGGTCGTTGATTCAAAGAATTCTTTCTTGTTACAGGCCGCACAAGCTGTGCTAGCTGGTGTTTGCGTGGACCTCTTCGCTGTGACAAACGAGTACACTGATCTAGCTTCGCTCAAGTACTTGAGTATAGAGAGCGGTGGAGGGTTGCTACTCTATTCTAGTACTGAAGAAGCCACTCTTCCACAAGACCTGTGCGTGAGGATCCTTCTCCTTTTAAGGCATAGAAAATAGACTGCCAGTTATATGAATGTATGCAGGTCTTTCTGTGCTTCTGAGTTTGAGGCACTGATCTTGGTGACAAAGAGTTATATTTTCGTCGACTGTTGTGACCGAAAGAGTTTAACCCTTAAACGTCTAAGGTGACCCGAGGGGTCCTTTTCCAATAGAATCTTCTCTGTAGCTCTCAATGTACTCAACTTTTCACTTATATTTTGATGTCAAACTGGTCACCTTCTTCTGATGCATTCAGAAAGTAGAATTTTAGAATTCAAATCACAATTTGTATGAGTGATTTTGTGCTTTGAAAGGATTGTGGTAGGTAGGTTGGGGTTGTACAATACTTGTAGGAGGTTGCAAGCTCATCATTGATTGGATCATTCATGATGCCCAAGTTCAAAAAGTGCACTATTCATGATGCCCAAGTCCAAAAGATGCTGTGATCCAATACTGGGCTGCCCACATCCGTATAGCTAGACGTTTAAGGGTTAAGGTCTCTAACTCGTTGGTAGAATATCCAGTTATATAGTGCAAAAGGCAGTTTATTAGTGATGCGCTGTGTTGTCATTTGACTCGTGGAAATCTTGTTTGCAGATATCGCATGCTTAGTAGGCCTTATGCTTTTGGGTGTATACTACGTCTTCGAACTTCATCAGACTTCAAGGCAGCCACTGTCGTACGTACTTACCATCAAATCACATCTTGCATGCTGTTTTTATTCATCAATATCTAACAAAATATCGTGGCAATTGGGTGCAGTATGGACATTATTTTCCAGATCCTGAGTATGACAATGTTCAGCGTATTATCTGCTGCGATCAATATGCGACGTATGCTGTTGATTTTGAGTTCGTCGCTCCATCAGGCTTCTCTAGGTGAGGGCGAGATTGCTTTCCAGCAAGTATACATAGTACCGAGTGAAGATCTCCAGCTTGTTAGTAGAGTATCTTAAATACTATTGGTGAATCCTGATTACCGTTATTTGAATAGTTAGTCTTTATGGTCACACGATGCTTCGATTGTGATCACTTTATATCTGAGAAGTTTGACCCTCTGATGCTTGGTATGCTTGTCTGCCTCTCCAGGCATATGGAAACTCCTCCTGTTATGCAAATGGCCTTTCAGTACTCTATCCTCGTGCCGCAAGGCGAAGATAGAAATCATTCATCTGCAAACGGAAACTCAGCCTCCTCGCACAGGTGCACCTCTTCTGTCCACTCTTGATATGTTCTAGATTATGATGTCCAGTTGTTAGAGGTAAGTGTATATTTTAAGAATTTTTTGACTGTTGCAAATTCGAAGTAAATAATTTATGCATACACCGGCATTGATACAAGATTTCGGAACTTTTTCGCTATAGACATTCTGAGAGAGAGCGAAAAGTGATTCATGATTACAACTGAGTACCTTGAAATTAATATACGATGGGCGTTCTTAACTTATGCTTTTGCTTGGCCTCAGTCAAGGTTACGTCGTGAAAAGGCGTCTTAGAATACGGACCTTGCGAATGGAAGTAGCTCCCAGCTTTACTCTGTTGTACGAGAGCGCGGACCCGGAGGTCATCCTGACTGTCCTCACGCACAAGGTATTGCAAGCTCCCTTTTCTAATGTAGCTTCAATTTCTAGATGATGATAAATGGTATTTCTCTTCTGACACTTTTTGGAGCATTACAGATCATTCGGGCATCTCTAGACGATGGAGTGAAGGAGGCTCGCGCGCTCTTGCACGACTGGCTGGTCATCCTGACAGCGCAATACAATGACTACTACAAACTCGCTCAATACACAGATCCGATGTCAATGAGCAGATTGGATGTGGCATTCTCAAAGGTCCCCAAGTTGCAAGCTTTACCCCGGCACGTCTTCGCACTCCTTCGGAATCCGTTACTGAGATCCCACGAGGAAGGAGTACATCCTGATCACAGGATATACCTTCAATGCCTCTTCAGGTAGAGACTCACTTCAGCTTAAGTTCTTTTTGGTATTTCTAATGCAATAGTGTGTTCTTACCGGAGTTTGTTCTCTTCTTGACAGTGCTTTGGAGCCTTCATATCTCTTGAGAGCTGTTTACCCCGTTCTGTCCTCATTTGAGACACCAGACAAGCAAGCGTTCCCTCGTCATTCTCTCAGTCGAGCAGCGTTGATCACCAGTGGCAGCCCTATCTTCTTCCTGGATGCCTTCACCACGCTCATTGTTTATTATTCGCCTACAGCTGACCCCTCCTTGCCGTTCCCTCCACCACAAAACTGTAAGACCCCTTTCTCCTTCTAGTATCTCTACTGTCGTTGGTGTTTGTTTTCAATCACAACTAAATAAAGCCAAGAAAGTGTTGACACTGACTTTAGTATTGAATAATCGAGAACTGATGAGAAACTCTCTTGGTTTTGAATGAAGATTCGTTTGTTGCACACATGAAACCGAGTAGCATACTCCCCTGTCTCCTAATAAAAGGGGGGGGGGGGTACGATATACCAGCAAAATATTGTCTAAGTGAAAGGCCGAAACAATAGTTAACAATTTGTTATCTAATAGTTGATATACACATCGCTGGAAAGCTCTTGTCGAGAACTATGCCATGCACTATCCCCATGGGGTTTATGGAGACTGGTCTAATATTCTGAGGGAGTATTCTAATATGGAAAACCGTTATGTAAGCCCATACACTATCGAAAAGTCTCATCTCTCATTGCACGAAAAAAATAGGCATATTTCGATAAATGTTCTTATTCGTTGTGGATCACCAGATTGGATCCGGAGCCCCCTGCATGCTTTCTGGAGTTTTAAGGAATCATTTCTTTGCTCGTGTTTCTATTTTCGATCTGTGAGCCCCTTGTGACATATGTTCCTCGTGTGTGTATTTTTCAGGTGGACTGCGGTCGGTGATCAACCGGTTAAAGCAGGAGAGGAACATCACGCCCAAGCTGGTGATGATCAGAGGAGGCCATGACAACACGGAGCCTTTTGACCGGTACTTGATCGAGGAGCAAGACGTGGATGGGAGTGGGGTAGCTACAGGAATGGGATTCGTTTCGTTTTTGGACCAAATTGCAAATGATGTTCTCAAGTACATGAAATACACTCCCTAGCTAGCTAGCTAGCTACATGTGGCAATAGACGCAGAGTCTATCCATCACCTTCCATCTTTATTCTTCTTTTTTCTACATTATTTCAAGTAATGAGAGGTACATATGGCGACCTCATTGAAGCTCTCTCTCATTGTTGTTTTGACCTCCACCTAATTTCTCGAATGGAAGTGTACTATGGTTGTTGACAAAGTCTTGCATTTATGAGCCTGTTGTTGAAGGACAAGTTTGCTTGGTGATGAGTCAGAAGGATATGGTGGGTCTTCAGGAGAGTTTGTGCACTTTTGTCGCCAATTGTGGGAACAGGTGTTGCTCTTGGGAACTATAGGTCAATATTCTTGGTACTCGTTGATGCTTTGATTTAGACCTTAGACTACTACTCCATAACAACTACATAGCAGTTGTTCATCTTAAGAGGGTTGAGGAATAGTGTTCTTTACCAAAAGTTGCTTGTCATACTAATATCCATGTACCGCTTTGCACCCCATAACTATTGCTGCTTTTGCACTTTGTAACTACTCCCAAAGGAAAGAATCATAGTACATATGAAGGCCCACTTTGAATTTGTGATTTGATTATGGAACAATTTTTTGTGCTTTACAAGGGGCTTAGTACAAACTTTGATTTATCATTTAGAATTGAGTGATCCATTATTATTCCCTAACCGTCCTTGAAGCCCGGAATGGGTTTTTGCGATTTTGGGCATCCTAGATGAGGTGTTAAAAGTATTGTTTTTGCCCAATATTTTTATTGGACGCTCCATATCCTGCAAAGTCTATGTTGGAAAATTTGTAAAGCCAAATTCCAATTTCTGAACCTTCTCGGGCAATTCTTGGGGTGCGAGTTGAGATGGGGCAGCCTAAATTTAGCTTAATATTTTATTTTTATTTTTATATTTGAAACTTATTCCTAACCATATCAACACTTAAGGGGCGCTTCACACTATGGCCATCCAAGTCGAGAGGCCGTGGAATTGAGAGTCCAAACTTCGTTGAGAGTCCAAAGGAATTTACTGAAAATAACCAATAAAATATTGTAACTGGAGCCTTTGGCCGGGCATAGTGTGAAGCCTCCAAAGGCCAAGCCCAAAGTACAAAGCTTTGGCCATGAACTTCCATGGCCTCTCAACTTAGACGGCCGTAATATGAAGCCTCCAAAGGCCAAGCCCAAAGTCCAAACCCATACCACTTTATTCCTTGTCCAAGGCATCCTTTTGATCTAACGGCCAAGATCTTGTTGGTTTATGAATTTTTTATGAAAAAAATGTGACGGCCTCTCGACCATAGTTTGGGTCTTGCAAAATGTAGGACCCAAACAAATGTCGAGAGGCCGTCGCCTTGGTCAAAAAGTGCTGCCACGTAGGCCATTTGGAGAGTGACGGCCGGTGGACTTTGGCTTCTAGTGTGAAGGCTCGAGAGGCCGAAACTAGGGTTTCCTGCAATTTCATTGGCTGAAATCGACGGCCTCTCGACCTTCGGCCATAGTGTGAAGTGCCCCTAAGTTTCAAAGGGCCTGTAGTGAAAAAAAATTTTACCAATTTTACAAGGGCAAATTTTACCGATTTTAGTAACTTTACCAATTCTACAATAGCAACCTCCAAGAGTTTCAAAAAAATCTTGATAATGCTCAAAAAAACTTGGAAGACAAACTTTGGATGTCACAATCTATCAAATAGTAAACATTCAATAGTCAATTCTTGGACCAATAAGTAAACATAGTCTTAGGTACAAGATCTTACGGTTGGAAATTTGAAAAAAAGAAAGAAAATTGATCCATAACCCCGGGAGTGCGTAAAGGTAGAAAATCGTAGTTTTGAGGTTTCAAGGTCCTAAAAACACACACGGACAGTTAGACGATTATTCAATTGGTGACTTTAAATCATGAGAAATAGTGAAATTATGCTTTTGTTGATTTCTTGCCAACAATTTCTACAATTCACTACTCACCGCTTAATTTGTGTTTTATAGTCACAAAAACTTTTTTCTTGTTGTAATGGAAAATCCCTCAACCCTTAAATGCACTTGGCTATTTTTAGCCAACAAACACAATCTTGGAAAAAGTGTCATAGGTAAAATTGAAGGCAAGCATACAAACTTGTAATAAAATTTATTGTGACCCATACGAACCTTAATTTGGGTCATGAGGCCTCATAGATTGCGAACTTATAACAAACTAGTACGCAAAACAAACTACAAAATTCCACCATTTTCACTTTGGAGTAAATATACTCTAAACAAACCAATTTCAATAAAAACATGAACAACTAGAAAGGTGTTCACATTCATCTCATGAACACTCTTGTACCAAGAAAATCTAGCGAGAAATTTTTTTAAATTCAAATTATTGCCTTGCAATGGTGAAATCTGCCAAAAGGAAAGTTAGTCTAAAACTCGACCCTTTGCACTCAAATGTATGCTTAATTTTGAAAGCACATTTGATTCAATTAAGGTTTTTACCACTAAAACTAGACTATTTATGGAATCCATCCCATTAAGTAAGGTTGAAATCCAGCGTTCGATGAAGGAGATATAGCTTCTCAAGAATTATCCATCTTTTCACCTTTTTCATTGAAGAAACAGCTTCGCTGATCTAATATCGAAAGTATTTGGATTAGGAAACTTCCAACTAAGAAATTGTTGAAAAATATTTTAAGATCACAATTGTACAAAGTTAATTTGTGAAAACGAACTTCTTGATTCAGAATAAGGGATTGAAGTAGTAAAACATGCCACATGTTTCAAATAACAAAAACTAAAGAAAACATTACAATAATGTCTTGAATTGGGATGAGGCTTTTTCTAGACCAATCACGACCAAACTTGAGAACAATATGATACTCACACCTCTAAATTCTTTCATGCCCAAATTCATGCCAATTGGCACCCCAATAGCAACCAACATAGTCAAACTTCACAACATTCCAAAACTCCCGGGGGGGGGGGGGGAGGGGCGCTAGTGACCGACCTGGAACCGGCACAAGGCACTCACGAATTAGTCAACACCCAACTTACGAACTCACTAACCACCGCAGTCGGTTACCGCGGTTACCCAGCACCGACACGGGATCACGTTCATCCATGCGGGCAGAGACTTTCATCCAAGGTTGGATGGATGAAGACTGGGTGTGGTGTGGAGTGCCAGCAGAGCAGGGGAATCCCATGTGTAAAGGCTGGAGGCGGAAGACGTGGCGGCGAAGGAGGAGGCTGAGTCACCGCATCCTGCATCTTCCCGGGAGTCTCCTCGCCACGCCATCCGTTGGCCCATTCCCTCCCCTTTGCTTCGTCCTTAAATATTCCGTCCCCGAGATAAAGATAAAGATGGAGATAAAGATGAATGTTGCTTGCAAGGTACCAACATGAGTTTTGTATGGTGCATGGATTCCTTCCCCAATGGTTTGAGTGTGTCCTTGTTGGTGGACTCCCTTCTAGCCTTCCAAGTTTTAATATTTTTTAAATTTTTTTATTTTTATTTTATTTTATTTTATTTTATTTTATTTTTTTGGAGCATTGTATGAGATTATAAGTTAACCCTTTCATGACCACTCGTGTTTTGGAAGTCGAGGTTTTTTTGAGGTGTCTGGCTGTATTTTGGAATGTATCGAACAAATGAAGGGTCAAAATTAAGATCCGATCGTATAAATGTGTAGTGAACTTTATATACATGCTAGTGGCGAAACATTGGTCAGATCTACCGTATGAACTAGAGTATTATGATGTTCCGAGTCAAGTGTAGTACATAGCGTATACATGACCTTGAAGCTTTTTACTAGAATTAGAGACCAGAATATCCAGATTTTGGCAAAACACATGTGGTCAATATTGTAGAGAGTTTGAAGAGCTATCCAACAACACCATGAGCGTTGCATTTCGAGCATTTATGAAACTTAAATTGTGAAAAGAGACGAAGAACCCAATTCCTTGTATACGGTAGCGTACAAGAAATACATGGGATATCGTAGCAAATATGATCAGATTGAAAAATCAGACATGGTGATATTCATCAGACGCCGAGCCTTGACGTAGAATCAGTGTGCGAACAACATGTGGTTGATTCTTTTTGGGGAGGATTTCAGGTTGTACAAACGTATACGCTTTGATAGACGATGTTGGGTTGCCAAAAGAAATCAACTCTTCTTTTGTCGATGGAGCCGGTTGAATAGTACCTTCATGTTCCCATGTTCCCAAGGGACCCTTAGAATTGGTGTCATGTGTCCTCGACAGCCGTATTTCTTGAATCTTTCTCACTTCTTTCTAGACCAGCTACTGTATCGCATACTCATCACCATGTATAAACAACTCTACCAGGCGGAGTACGATTCCAAATGCATCGTTGTTTTGTGTAGTAGATCCAGTACACACTTCTCTTCCGGCGTTTGCTCTTTCTACACAGATTCTACTCAATCGTGGAATAACCACACTTCAGCAACCATATTTGGTTGATTGGTCATGAAAGGGTTAAAGGGGTTGTGTTTTCGGTCATGTTAGCATAATGATGAAAGTTCACATTTAGAACTTTGGTTTCATTGGTATAAGAATTTGTATGTAAGTATTACTTGAGAAATATACGGTGTATGATATAAATTGTTATATACATCTTACACTATTTTTTAGCCAAGAAACACATTTTTAAGATTCTTATAAAGATAGAATTCTTTTGTACAATCTTGTTGTTGGTCATGTGATCCAATACTTCAGTCATGAGGCTTCATGTGTTGCAAGATCACAATGTATTAGTGCTATCATCATTTTTACTTTAGAGAGAAATTCCTATTTTTGCAACTAAAGAAATCTTCAAATAAGAAAATTGTTCACTATCGTATCAAAATTCTCTTGTACACAAAAGAATTCTAAAAGAAAAATCTAGGCTCAAATGTAGCTTTTATAATGGTGAAACTTAAGGATTATTTTGTAGAGGAAAAATAGTCCAAAACCTAATCCTTTGCACTAAAATCCATTTATTGTCTATAAAACATATTGGACTCTGTCGCAAAAAACTCGACTCCGATTGAAATTCAATTCAATATAGAGAGTTGAATTTTGGCATTGGATCAAGAAGATAGAATCCCTGAGGAACCATGAACTTTTTCAACTTCAAAAAGAAAACTATAAAAATTCACTTTAAGATCATATTACTATTCCAAATATTCAATAAAAATAAAATTTGATCATACATGATTGACTTGCAATGGTAGAACATGTCTTGTGTTTATCCCTAAAATAAAAATTATCTTCATTAAATCCATGCCATAAATTTACATGATTATGGATAAATCTAAAATCTTTTCTATACAATCAAGACTCGCTTTGTGTATGTAGCCAACCAATTCTCTTAAAAACAAACTTTGGATGAAGACTTTATAGCTCAACAAAGCTTCAGCCTTATAAATGATGGATAAATAGAGTATTGATGGATTTGATCCATGAATGTCTAGCATGTTAGATACCATCAATTTGGATGACAAACTAAAAACTTTCATAACTTATACAATCTTTATATGATTGTCTAATTTAACAGAATGTGTTGGATTGTAATTCAAATAAAATCTATTTTCTTATGCTAAATATTTCAAGTTTTGCTATAGTAGTCTTGAGGCTTGAGATAAACAATCCCAAAACTTGGTTGGAAGTACTGAAACATACTTATAAATTAAATCGTACATTATTAATACTAAAATGGTAGAGAATTATAGCTTTTGGTTTTGGAAGCTTAAAAAGTACTTAAGCCTTTAGGAGTCAACACTTATTGGTCAAGAATCACACTTCTATTTACTCATCGTTGAGTGATGGACTTCACTGTAGTGTAAAACAAGAGTAAAACTAACAAATACATGTTTCACTTCGATTTACATTGGTTCACATTTTCATTATTTTGATGTGAAATATCTTACTGAATGAGATGCACCAAAAATTGTACTGCTTTGTAAGCTCATAAATACATAACCATATTGACATAAGCATGATATTCTTAGACTAAAAATTTAAATATAATAGGTCTATCACCACATTTTGTTGTCAATTAGTAATACTAATGTATTATTTATAACAAATATCATATTAAATATGTTGATCCCAATAAATGGAACTCAATATAAAAGAGATCCTATTTATTGATATCAAGTCATGATTATGTTATCATATTCACTATTCATACTTAGTAATGATATCATAAAAGTCAAAGGAGCATAATTTATGCTATTTCTCCGATTCAAATTTAAATTTTTCCTACTTACATTAATCGCAAAACTAACTTGCGAGATTGAATTGAGGCATTAGGCAATCACAAAATGCCAAATAGTAAATAAAGGTAAAGACACGAGTGTAATTTTGCTTGTGGCCAGTATGTTTAAATTTAAGAATAACTACGGTGTTTTGTAGTTATTACTACAGTCATGCCAATTCATAATTGCCGCCCTTCAATCGACCCTATATTTTTCTATCTATATGAACACTATGATAGTTAGAACTTAATTTTAGATTTTTTAAATTTTTTTGACATTTATTATTTTTTAATTTTCTTTGTAAGCTAACGACACCATGGCTTGTAAATTTTTTAAATTATTATTTAATCGAATTTAAAATTCATAAATATTGGAATTATTAAGATTGTATCTTATGATACTACATTGATTGAGCTAGAGTTAATGCTATTTAAATTTTATGTCCATACTTTGTTGATGGAATATTTGAAATAATTGCATGCCAAATTTACTAGAAGTATTGATCATAATCCTGATTATCATGCAAATTTTTAAAAATAAACTTAGTAATATGGGTGGTGCTGGTTTATTTTATATATATATATATATATATATATATATATAAAATTAAAACACATCAAACATATAAAAAATTAATAGAATATAATAAGACCAAAGAAGTATACATTACCATAATTAATTCTTTGAATATGTTATAATGTTAATTCATTTTATTGAAAATTGTAGGGTAATACTACATGACTTTTGTATAAACTTTCTATACTTAAAATTACAATTACTATAAAACTTGTCAATGCGATTATGATCAAACATAAGCCAAATTAGTTTATGCAATCAAAAATAGTGTTTAATTAACAAATATATATTACCCCTCTTTAAAAACAAATATTCCTTTTCAAATAAAAACTTCATTGTACATTAAAAAAAATGCATATCTTTTAATATCTCCTAAAACAAAGACAATTTATATGTATATATATGGTGCAAATAGTAATCAACAACATACGTAATGTCAGAAATCTCACAAATAAATACCAATAATAAGTATATAGTTATTTGTCAGTTTTTCCATCTTTTGCATGATAAAAGCGAGATACTTCATTTATCATAAAACCTGACAATAATAAGTTATATAAAATTCATCAGGCGTTTAGATCCTGAATATTAGTATCCGCATTCAAAACTTTATTACAATTTGCACAAATAAGCATCTTCTTAAGAACTACTTTCTGAACGTTTTTTGGAAGTATACAGGTGTTGTTTTTGATTTATTGTTTGTATATTTTTTGCAAGATGCTCATTGTCAAGAACACATTTGTGTTGGATTTGATTTTTCAAGTATCATTCGCTACATTGGAATTATTATCGGTACATTGCTACGCATCTGTTTTGCGAACTACTTGTTTGAAGAACATAAATTTTCATTCGTAAGAAATACAACATTTACGTTGAAAGCTAATCCTGTTCATTTTAAAACGACCAAGACATTTTTTTAAAATTCAGATCAAAGATACTCTTTGGCTCAAAGAGAAGATGCTATGAAGTTAGTTTTATCGAAGAAATTTTTATTTTTATTTTTAGTATTTTATATCTCGTAAACAAACACGTTATGCAATTAACAATGCACTGAGAATTTAGTAAGTAAAATTATATTCATACCTGGCTGCAGTAAGAGTATTATTATATTTCAAGACATTAATATAATAAATCATTTCTTTTGTAGGCAGAGTCCTCGCGCGACAAAACGTTTGTCTAAGTTCAATAGAATGAAATAACATCAAACATTTGTTTTGATATTTGAAACATATTGAGTATTTAGGTGTATATTACACACGATCACCAACTCCATCAGTAGTTGGATATATTATGGATAATTACAAAACTCATTCTGCAACCTTTAAATATCGAAGTTATTATGTTTTATTGAATCACGGTGCTATAACATCTTGAAATTTCCTACAACAAAAAATGATTGTATTGTTATTAAATGAAATCAAAGCCTAAAACTAGTTGACATGCCTTAAGGCCGATTTAAACCATATTGAAAATGTTCACCAAAGATAAATAAGAAAGTTAATTCTCATTTAGTTGGAAAAGCGCCTCTTAATCTGTGGACTTTTACGATATATGAAAAGAACAATGGTTGTGAACGATTATCTTGTTTGATAAAATGACATGGCCGCCTACGTGGCGGGATTATTTGGAAAAATATTCTCTAAAGGTGAAGCCTTTTGTTTGGCGTGAAGAGGCAGGACAAGAAATCATTGTTCTATAGAAATTAGTTCCAAATAAAATAATAAGAGTGAAATGATAAAAATGCCAGTGGAGTACTGCTTTTTAAAAATTAAGTTTGGTATTTAATAAAGTTAAAGCTGTTAAGGCACAAGATACTTCATAAAATCTAAGTGTGTTATTATAAGGTTGTGTCTTGAGTGTTCATCTCAATAATGCTATCTATCTATTATATAATTTTTCCCTTCCTCCATAGACGCTCTCAATATTATGGTAAGCTGATAACATGTTGATGTTTATGACTTAATGATCCTACTTATATTAAGCTATACCGATTTATCTACTACATATAAATTATGTTCATTGTGCATATTTTATGTATAGTAAAATGTTCATGATATATTTGAGATGTTTATTTAATACTGAAGTTGAAAATGTATCAACTATCATATTATTCTACTGCATTGCTTGATAGACGAATTAATTTGGAGTCGGATAAAATTATCATATATGTATGTTTCAATCTTCATCAACCCAATTTTTGCTGAAACTTTTCATATGATGCTTGTGTAGAGAAACATGGTCTTTTATAATAAAAAAATTTCATCATTTTAGAGATTTTTCTTCATCGGTCGACTTCTCCATTAGACTTCTTGAGTATGCTTTTCTTTTAAGTTTATAAACTATAATTGTTACGGCCACGTACTAAGGGGACAACTTTGGAAGGTTTTAGAAACTTTTATGAATTTCTAGAAATTTCTACTGGTTGTAGAAGATCTTGTAAAATTCTGAATGAACCTAAAAGATTTTAGGTTGTGAAAGTTTCTAGAGAACCTTCGTATGAGCTAGTACATATAGAAGTTGAAAGTGCAGGCAACGTCAGTCTCGACAACGTATCTCTTGGAGCTCTAGCTCACATTTCGTAACATTGTTGTATACTCTTATTGTTCATTTGATTTTCTATTGAGTCATATCTACAACAATTTTTCAAGTTCTAGCTCTTATTGTATTTTGTTTTGCCGTCACGATGACAATTTGTCGACAATCCTTTACTTGTGAATATCAAATCTAAGGTTTTCTTGCAAGAGTGTGGACTATTCGTCTTGTTTGAAGGTCTATTGGCGTCTTGAGAGTTGCGGATTACCCTATCTTAAGCAGATAAGGCAACTGAAATACATTGTAGAGACTATGCTTCAAGTGTTCGACTTTTTGCGAATTTAAATATGATTGTACTCTAAGCTGCTAAAAGACCTCGAAGCTAAAAGGTGAGGTGATGTCACGGCTATGTACTAGGGAAACAACTTAAGAAGATTTTTGAAGGTTCCAAAAGCTTTTGGAAACCCTCAAAGTCAAGAAGTTCCTTGAAGTTCATGGAAGTTTCTAGAGGCCGTAAAGGTCTTAGAAGTTCCTGGAAGGTCTTCGAAGATCTTACAAGGTCTGAAGTTGTGAAAGGTTCAGGAGAACCTTCCTCTCAATTATTACATATAGGAGTCGAGATTTGGGGCCGACAACGCATCTTTTCGAGTTCTAGCTCACATCTTTTGAAGTATTCTTCCTGTTAAATTGAATCTCTTTAAAATTATATCTAAAGTCCCTCTTCTAGTTCCAGCTCTTCCTGTATCTATTTTTCTCGTATACCTGACAACAACTAGTCAAGACCTCTAAGAAGTATTTTATTGCGTTTGCGTCTTCTCCGACTTATTAACCATATGCCACATATGGCTATGTCTTGGGCAAGTATTCTTGACCGACTAGTGACCTTCTCCAATGTCGTTAAAAAGGGCCCTTACATGGGGATCCAATTTTTTTGGTGAGGATGCAATTTTTTGTTTTTAAAATGCCACTATGCGACTACAGAAGTAGGCCAAATTTCAATGTAAAGTCCTGAGGCCTCTTTAGCAATCTAACTAGTCTAATATGTTGATGCTTAGGAAATGAACCCTACTTAGGAAATGAACCCTAGTGTAAAGTGCGCTTGAGTACGTACATTAGACAACAAAATTTTATCATTTTTATAGAAACAACTTGATGTAATAATAAAAATTTTATCTAATTTTAGCTTGAGTATGAATTTATGTAAAAACCATTTTATCTATTGTTAAAATAGAATTAATTAATTTTTTTTCAAAAAAAATTAAATATGTGAAATATTTATAAATATTAATAACTTACATTACTAGAAATATTTATTGTTGGAGCCACCATCAACCTCCATTACTTTCAAAGTATATTAACTCATACTCCCTTTGTCTCAGAATAAGACCATGATTTAACATAAATGGTTGGATTTTTTTAACGGTCTAGATTACTAATGAATATAGTTGGATATGGTTTGGATGGTCTTGATTACTCATTAATATCAAAAGATGGTATTATCGTGAGACAAACTTTTTAAGCAAATCAAAGAGTAATTTGAGTTATCATAAAGCAAATATTGAAACAAATCATTGGTTGTAGGCTTCTCGAAATTAGTACATGCAATAATAACAACAAACCCCAGCTTTTCCAATATGATCTTCACTTAGAAGAAAAGTCAATAAAGTCCTAAAACCAAAAAAAATGGATGGTGAATTTCCGGATTTTTGAAAAAAACGAAGCTTCCTTCCACCTTCTGGAAACACAAGTCTATAAAGCGCCATAAAATAAATATCTGAATATTCAAGCATCGAATCCATTTCTTTCCAAGTTGCCGATTTCTTTATCTTTTCACCGGGTCTTCCCCCAACGAGGGAAGGTTCTGAGGTTTTTTGTTGGTGCAGCCAGCAGCCTGGCTATGTCGCCGTAGCCTTCCAATCTCTCGTTTGTGCTCCCGTTATATTCACATCTTTCTCATTTTGCGTTGCTTGCTCGGAGCAGAGCTTGCATGTTTGCGCTTTTCCGCTTCCAACGACCCCTTAGCCATCGTTTTCCACGCTTCTTTGCCACCGCGCGCTTTTTTTCTTTTCACCAAAACTGAGAGATCTTGAGCTTTCTTGGCCGGATCGGAGGATTAGAGAGCGAGAAGCGATAGATTCATTCGGGGACGAGAGTGTGCTCATGGCGCGGAAGCCGAAGCAGAAGGTGGAAACACAACAGGCGACGAATAACATTGATGGACTAGGTTTAGAGGAAGAGAAAGGGCGGGAGGAGGCTACTACTGAGGAGCAGCAGCAGCAGGAGCACCAGCGGAAGGAGGAGGCGGAAGAGGAAGATGAGCAGTATTTCGAGGATTACGATGAAGCTTATGATGAAGCGATCGTTGAAGCAGATGCTTCCTCTTCTGAAAGCTCCCCTCCTTCTTCGCCTGGTCCTCCCCCCGTACGTTACCAGCCTCTGCCTTCCCCTGTCTCGTCTCAGAACGACACTGCCTCTGACAAGCCTGTTCGCGTTTACGCCGATGGCATCTACGATCTCTTCCATTTTGGCCACGCTCGCTCCCTTGAGCAGGCAAAGAAGTCGTACGTTTCTCATTTCCTTATGATTCGAGCTTCTTCTTGATTTCTGAGACCGATTTCACAGATTAGAGTCTTTTCGTATTTATTTTTTATGATTGTTTGTTAGCACGAGCTTCGTATCGTGGTTCAGATGTTCTGCGACCGATTTATTTTCCCGCTCCTGTGAATGTTGTGGTTATGTCATAACTGAGAGATTGTAGATAAGTGACGCGAGGAGAGGTTCAAAGGTAATTGAGTTTCAGAACATTGCGTATAACTCCAGCGATTCAAGGATTTTCTTCGTGCTTTTTGAGAATGCGCAGCACTTAAAACGCTGTATAGAAATTTGCGAAGCGGGCTTGTTTGGTGACTTTTAATTGGTTTTATGAGATTTACAGTAGCGAGATTTAAAACTGATGAATTGATTGAGATAGTTTAGATGAGCGAATTCTGTTTTTATTTGCCTTTGCTTTTTGCAAGCCTTACTGTGGAGTTCCTCTTTGCTCCGAGATTTTCAGGTTTCCACAACTTCAAACTGGTATTGTAGTCGGCAGTGACCACTAGCAAGGGCGTATGTTCGAGGTGCTCTATAGGTTTTACTTTTGACAATGCTGGAAAATAACAATTTTCGTTCGTTGAACTTTTTTCGTGCAGATTCCCCAATGTGTATCTTCTCGTTGGATGCTGCAGCGACGCTCTCACTCACAAGCACAAGGGAAAAACTGTCATGAACGAAGCTGAGCGCTACGAGTCACTCCGACATTGCAAGTTAGTATCTGTTCACAAACTATATGTTTTGTATATGGATCATTTTCTTAGTAGAAGTCACCTTCGCAGCAAAGCTTGCTCTGTCGGTTTGAAGTCAGGATCGCTTGGACCCAAAGGGAGGCTCTATCATTCAACATTATGGTGCAAAGCGATGCAATCTTTAAATTTTTTCTAATCCAGGGTCCTTCGGTGTTGTGAAACACTTCTTTTGTTCACGAGGAATGTTCTGGTTGGGCAATATCATATTATAGTTCGTGAACGTGCAGATTAAAAATGAACGATCCCTTAAAATAGAAAAGTCTGGATTGAATGTATTCAATTTTGTGTGGGTTGAGTGAAAGTTTGACTAAATGATGGCCCTGGTAATGGCAGGTGGGTGGATGAGGTGGTTCAAGATGCGCCGTGGGTGATCACGATGGATTTTATTGAGAAGCACAATATCGACTTTGTCGCCCATGACGCTCTTCCGTATGTTCCTGCCTTCAGATCTTGCACGCACATTCTCCTTCTGAAAATATTTCAGATCAAATACTGAAGCACTTGTACAGTGTACTGCTTTCTAACGTGTTCTGCACATGGATACTTTGGGCTTTCGTCATTCTTTTCAAACTCAACGTGACTGAATGCCTTGTGTCTCACAGGTATGCAGATGCAACCGGTGCTGGCAAGGATGTATATGAATTTGTAAGCATCTTCACTGTGACCTTCTTCAGAGCCACTTTGTACTTTGTATGCCTGTTGTCACATCCGCCTGAACTTGTGCCTGGCAGTCTGGTCACTTGACGTTATTCATAGCTTTACACATGTTCTCACCGTAAAGCCTGTTTGTCTGCCCTTATTTAGGTTTTGCATTTATTTTAAATAGTAAATCCAAATCAAGTTTAACGATCTGGAGATACTTATTCTGATATTCCACTGCTGCGTACAGGTGAAAAAAGCCGGAAAATTCAAAGAGACGCAGCGTACTGATGGGGTGTCCACCTCCGACTTGATTATGCGAATCGTGAAAGATTACAATGAGTATGTTATGCGGAACCTGACACGTGGATACACTCGCAAGGACCTGAATGTCAGCTATGTCAAGGTATATTCTTTCTTCTTCTTGTGGGATGACTTACCCAGCGCATTTACACAAAAGCCTGAAAAGTTGCAAGTTTGAGGATTGCAATTAACATGCCATTCTTCTTCGTCTTTTCAGGAGAAACAATTGCAAGTGGGTATGGGTATCAACAAGCTCCGACAGAAGGTCAAGGAGCAACAGGAGCGTGTGGGCCAGAAGGTTTGTTGGAATAGAGCAGCTTTGTTACTTTCTATTTGAGTTGCTAACTGAGGATCTAGACTAAAGTCACGCCAAAGATGTCCTGTATAGACTTCCTGATTGTTGAGAAGCACTTACTCGAAGCCTTGAAAGAGTTTAATTGCCGATGTTCTGAATTAGTAAGAATTGCTACTTTTAGGTCGTTCGACTTCGGGTTCACCTGAACTGGTCTTCTCCGGTTTTCAGGGATTAACGTTTCTTATTCTTTTTTCTGCAGTTGAACACGGTGGCCAGTGTAGCAGACTTGAACGAGTGGGTGGAAAATGCTGATCGTTGGGTTAGCGGTTTCTTGGAGAAATTTGAGGAAGGATGTCATGTCATGGTATGTTTTCTATAACTACCCAAGATTCTGTTTCTGAAGTCTCTGAAGTGCTTAAGTCGCAATTTCATGTGGATTCATCAATTTAATGTGGAACAATAGAATGTTCCTTACGATATATATGTATTAGAGTTGCTCTCTATCATACTGATATCTTGATGTTGCTTTTGACTGTCAGGAGTCCGCAATAAAGTCGCAAATTCAGAAGGGCCTCTTGCTGCAGCAGTCTCAGCTGAAGCAGCGAACGGACAAGTTCTTGACCAACGGAACGAAGTCCCAGAAAGAGGGGAGCACACTTACGAAAAGGACAACGAAGGGTCATTCTGTATCATCTATCTTCTAGGAGATGTCCTCTGCGGCTAATTAGTTTGTATTCTTAAGACGTTCAGACTTGCAAAGGTGTCTTTGTTATTATGAATTACCTTCAGGTTTGTAACTGCTTTATGAGATGTAGGAAATCACGTTCTTCTCCTTCTGTCTAGACAAGAAAAAATTCGTTGCAATATCCGGTTAAATTTTGTTCTTCTCATCTGTTGACGTTAGGGTCCATACTAGAGAGTTATACAAGAAGCCTCTGGACCGTGGACCTACCCGTTTTATCTCACTGTCATGTCCCTGACATTCTGAGTTTCGTATAAAAGTTAATTCTTGTAAATATTGTTTACCACATGTGTCATCTCTATTTCTTTTCCTCCATCAGCTCCAATGCTTGGTTTCGAGAAAATGTCTAGACGTGTTTTGTAGAGGCATTTTGTTTACGCCATTTCCAGCAGGGGGCTGGTCCACATGGTGGATAGTGTGATGGTGTGGCATAGTCTTACTAACTTTCTTTCTAGGTTCATGTACCTTCTGTGACATCTATGGTTATCACAGGTGTATCGTGTAATGGTTTCATAGCAGGTACATCATGTATCCTTCCTGTATAGTATGCATGATGCACTGTGTCTATAGCACAGCGTGTCTATAGCAGGTGTTAAAGACACAGTGTATCATGCATACATACATCATGCATATATCCTTCCTGTATAGTATGCATGATGACAGCTGCTTGTTACTTTTCGGTAGCAGCTTGGCGTCATCATTATCTGAGGTGTTCATGTTGACTCTAGGTCTGCAATTGGGTACTATTTGATAGATTGTGCTGTCTATTTCATGTCTACCTTTCACTTCTGGTATTATCTATGGAGGCTTTGGTAGAGCCAGTGGGCCTTGTATCATTATCATTAAATGCTTTGGTAGATCCCATGGGCCTAGTATCATCACCTTTGGATACTTTGGTAGAACAAGTGGGCCTAGTATCAGGAACTGTGGCTGATTTGGTAGAGCCAGTAGGGCCCAGTATTGAAGGCAAAGATGAGTTGTAATGGAGTAGAATGAGAGTCTTGTTTTGTCATCATCACGTGGCTTGTGTGTCTTTGTTAAAACAACATGTGTGATAACAAGTTGTTTTGTTTGTGTTAGAGCATGGTCGATTTTGATTGATTGCAGTGCAAGGAATACTTGATTAGCATAATGAAACAAAATCTCCTTGCGGTTGTTGTGGGTATCATATTAACATGGCGTGATGCCCTTATATTCAAATTTGGGTCATTTTTTTACAAGAAAATGTAAAAGAATATAAACTCAACAATGGTCGTAGAGTGCAGCATGGCAAATATGGATAAAAGGGAATTATGTGAGCAATTAGCGTGTAAGGGTTTGTGTCACTAGAGTCAACATGGACACTTGTAATGTCATTTTCTAGACAAGTCAACATGGACACTTGTAATGTCATTTTCTACCAGTGTCCTATAATGTGATATAGTTAAGAAACTTGAAAATAGCTTGCAAATTTTTTGTTGCTCTTGAGACGCAAACAAAGCTTTGAACATGAAGATAACTTGTCGGATAGACTCCAATCTATGAGTCTGGTTGGTAATTATAGGTTGGGGCATCTCCTCTAATTTTGGGTTACTATGAAACTTTCTTCATCATCATAAGGCTCTATATATCGCATGGCTCTTTCTAGCTTGTTAAGCTTTAACCCCTGAGCGCCCCCTCCAAAAAGCCCGAAAATCAAGGTGTGGAGACCGTGCCCAAGCTTGTCGGGTGTCAATTCTGCAGAAATTGATTATTTTCAATTTCACCGTTGAGAAACATGAAGAACAGGGATGCAAAGGTGTGGGAAAAATTGGGATGGATTTCACCGCACGGATTTGGTTTTTATAATGGTCAAACAATGGTTGACTTCTGACTGGCGGAATTCCTAGCGGACACATTTAGTCCGCAGGGGCGCTCAGGGGTTAATTGTTGTTCTTCAAAAATTTGTTCGTTGGTTTGTTGACTACCTTTTTGTAATGACTGCGCTAATAAGCCGTGGGTGAAGGTCCAATGGCCTTATGACTTTCCAATTGTTTGATGACTTTTATAATCCACTAGTGTAAGTAGGGTTAAGGTCCAACTGTCTGATGACTTTTATAATCCACTAGTGTAAAATGCGCGTGACTACACCACACCAATACACTAGTGTAAGTAGGGTTAAGGTCCAACTGTCTGATGACTTTTATAATCCACTAGTGTAAAATGCGCGTGACTACACCACACCAGTACACTAGATTTTATCAGTGGTGTACTATGTGGTGTAGTCAAAGAAGATTTCAGTTGATAGAGCAATACCTCAAGTTTAGTACACTTCAACTGTTATTATTTATACTTTAGTACACTTCAACTGTTATTATTTATACTTTAGTACACTTCAACTGTTATTATTTATACTTTAGTACACTTCAACTGTTATTATTTATATACTTCCATATGCTTTCGTCAATATCAACACCAATGACGTGCATTAATCTAGGGGAGTGGTGATGTGTAAGCATGATGGAAAGCTTGAAATGGATCTTGAGTGGAACTAAGGAGGTGCACAATTCGAGCCTCTCCATTGCCATTTATCCCACATCGTGCCACATGGTGGGTTAAGCCCTAAGTATCCTTAAAACCTAGAATGAGTTTTTGAGATTTTGGGAAATCAATTTGAAGGGGATAAAAGTAACATTTTTGCATAAGATTTTTACAGAGTGCTCCTTATACTACGAAGTGTATGTGGTAAAATTTTTGAAGTCAAATTTGATTTTTAAAACGCTCATTTAGAAATATTAGGTCTAAAACGGGGAGTTTAAGTTCAGACTTATTTTGATTATTTTTTGTAAGAAACATTTCTATAACCAAATCATTATAACTCCAATTCCGTTAAAATGGCACTATGCCATGTGCCATTTTGTCACACTAGATCTTACATTTGTGCTCATATAAAATGGTATATTCTGTAATATCACAATTTTTTTTTGTAATATCACTTCTTTGTATACATTGTCACTCATTTTCTCTAATATCACCTTAAAATTCTGTTATATCACAGGGTTTTTGAACTACAGTTCAAAAAGTTGAGGTGTGCCATTTTACTGGAATAATGCCATTTTAACGGAATTGGGGTTTTACTCAAGTTTCAAGGCCACTTAAGTCAAAAAGTTTGTCAATTTCACAAGGGCATCCTACATAGCTTTATAGGAGGGCCACTTGACATTCCCCATTTATTATTGCATAAGGCGTTTTTCACTCGGTAGCGTACTGAGTACACACTGGTATACTCACCACTTCCCCTCTACAGGGCGTGTAAAACGTGCTTCCCTCAAGGCATGTTTGTACTAAAGCTCATAATTGTAATTTTTTAGTAAATAAGTAAATATTTCCTAATAGGGTTTCACTACTATGACCATAGTACATTTTGATTTCTCTTAAGAACTCAACCTTGCATATAAAAAGATTCAAAAACAAGAATCACAATACATAATTGGCGATCCAATCTAAGAACGACAATTACATTCATGTCTACTTTGTCAACCTCAACTAATCGTCATATGCAAGTTTGTTGCCCTATCTATATTACTCCTCTCGAGCTCCAACGTGGCTCTATTCTCCAAGTACCCTACCACTTTAGATTTTTTCTTCAAGAATGCGAGTCCCGCAAGCTTTGCCGTCTTCTTCGTTTCCATTGAAGCTCCTAAGTTTAGCATAAGTTTGGGTCCAATGCTTCCCGCAAGCTTTGCCGTCTTCCTCGTTTCCACTTAAGCTCCTAAGTTTAGCAAAAGTTTGGGTCCAATGCTTCGCAGTTGTTTCGAAGCTTGGATAATCTTTAAGAAGTTGCTTTGCAACATTTTCATCGACATGACTACTTGGATCCGGGGTGGCCAAAAAGAGCTGAACAAATAGTAAAATAGTCTTGAGTGACATAAGTGGACTCCACTCATCTCTTAAGTAACCTACACAAATAGCTCCAGTGTCTCTGCTCACATTCGAATGCCGGTCCTTCGTAACAAAGTGTATATTCAGTGGTGTAAACGGGTAATCAAATGGGAGCTCGACGTCCACCACAAACACACCACCCTTGTATGGAGTATCCACGGGTCCTCCAATCGTGCCGCACAAGTAGGTCACGTCATTGCTTGTGAACTCGCTTGTGAACTCTCTTGTGAACTCGCTTGTGAACTCGCTTGTGAACTCACTTGTGAACTCGCTTGTGAACTCGCTCGTGAACTCGCTTGTGAACTCGCTCGTGAACTCGCTTGTGAACTCGCTCGTGAACTCGCTTGTGAACTCGCTCGTGAACTCGCTTGTGAACTCGCTCGTGAACTCGCTTGTGAACTCGCTTGTGAACTCGCTCGTGAACTCGCTTGTGAACTCGCTCGTGAACTCGCTTGTGAACTCGCTCGTGAACTCGCTTGTGAACTCGCTCGTGAACTCGCTTGTGAACTCGCTTGTGAACTCGATGCTCACTCCGAACAAGTCCTTGTCGCGTGCAATATCTGCAACCTCCTTCTGCATTATCCTTCCAAACAACATGGTTAAAGATGATTTGTAACTCAAGCCAACCGGAAACAAAAGAAACGAAAAGCAAAAAGTGCCTCAACAATAGACCACCAATTACAACGAAGAGGAATAGAAAAACAAGTGAAAAATACAGTATTCAGCTCGCATTTTATAGGAAGTGAGTACCTTAATTCCAAGCATTGAAGCCTTGGAAAGAAGGTCTTAGGCCCCCAAGAGATTCGCGCAAGGCAGCGAACCAACTACCCAATCAAAAATTGCGATGAGGTCTTATGCTTCCAAATTGTTATGCCCTTAAAATTCTAAAAAGGCAACCACCACACTATTAGTCCGAAATTGTGGTGAGCTTCTGTAAAAATTTCTTAACCTTACACCCATCATATGCCCTAATTTGACATTTTAGATGAACAATTAAAACTTTGAGAAGCCACATTTTCTTCACCCAACCTATTCTTTTGAAAGTCTTGTTTGATTGAATCCCAAATCAAAGATTTTGTGATATATCAAATCTTGTTTGAAGGATTCCAACATGAGCAACATTGATTAACAAGAAATTTTAAAATTATAAAATTTTCGTAAAGATTGTCTTTTATCATCCTTGAAATCTTGACAAAAGTAATTGCAGGCATTTGGGGGTCAAGTTAACAAACAAATTTATTCCATTTAGAAAAATGGTTATATATGTTAAGTCTAAAAACAAACCCTCTTTTAAGTTACAAACACTCAACATATTTTCCATTCCTTCCCTCTTCTTTTATTTTCACAAAAATCAAGTAAGATATAGAACATTGTTAGAACAACTTTATATCACGACTCACAACAAATTCCACCAACATTACTTGCTATTGAAAGCCCTATTTTGTGCAATGCTTAAGTACACTTTATGTTTGATGTTGAAATGATAACACCAACTTAACAACTTCTTAAGTCATATAAGCATTACTTTTTGCATCAAAATTTCAAGATATAGTGATGTATCAATGATGCAATCTATATCATCAGGAACCTCAATTCCGTCAAAATGGCTGTATTCCATGTGCCATTTTGCCAAGTCCCCTATTTGCCATTTTGGTCGCATTCTAAAACGTGACATTTTACAAGCATATTTTTGAACTGTAGTTCAAAAGTATTTATGCCTGCAAAATGGCATGTTTATTATATATCACACATGTACTCCGTAATATCAAGTGAATTCTGTAATATCACCAGAATTTCCATAATATCACACATTTTTTATGGTTTTTGACCTCTGGACATAGTCAAAGGGCAATATTTCTGAACAGCCGTTCGGAAACATTGCTGTTTTTGAAAAGCGGTTGGAAATATTTACCCTATCATGTCAAAACTCGACAAAAACCAATGTTATTTTGTTCATTTTAAGCACCCCAGAAACCACCATTTTAACAGAATAACATCATTTTAACGGAATTGAGGATCAGGGCTTTTTTGTATATATATCTTTTTCCTAGCACTGGTTTGTACTCCTCAAAAAATAACATTGACATGTGCGCCATAATCTAAATTAATTAAAACTGAAATTTAATTAAATAAGGGTAATTTGTTAATTAAATCTTTAGTGAAATAAATGGGTTTTTACGGTTGGGGATTCCAAGTATGACCATCACGGGGTCTCATTTGACTCTTTTCAAACTCTTTGTATTTTGTCTAAAATTATATAGGAAAATTAACTATTCAAAAGTAATGTTGGAAATTTATCAATTACCAACAATGCATGTGATACCAACCATATTTGAGGACATTTCACGAAGGGGAGACAAGTTGAAAAAGTTCTCTCATGTGATTGGTCCATTTGAGATTTTTTAAAGAAAGGGACCAATCACATGTAAGGATTATTGCCCACCTTCGGGCCCCATGGATCTTTTATGTGATAGGTCCATTAAAAATATTTCAAAAAAAGGACCAATCACATGCAAGGACCTTAGTCCTCCTTCTGCCCCATGCACCTTTTATGTGATTGGTCTACTTGCGATATTTGAACAAACCGACCAATCACATGTAAGGATTATTGCCCACCTTCGGGCCCCATGGATCTTTTATGTGATAGGTCCATTTGAAATATATCAAAAAACGGACCAATCACATGCCTTACACCTCCTTCACAAGTATCGACCTCTTACCTCTTATGTGATTGGTCTGATTAAGATATTTTAACAATCCGGCCAATCACATGCAAGGATGATTACCCTCCTTTGGCCCGATGGACTTCTTATGTGATTAATCCTTTGCCAAGGAGCTCGCCAACCAACCATTGCCAACCAGCTTCCAAGCAAACTCCAATCCTGTAACGACCTTGCCTAGTAGGCTCTAGAGCAATGACTAGTTAGTTTCCATTCTTAGATAGGAAGCTAGAGGTTCTCTCGCCACGTGATCTATGGGCCATTTCTCTTCTAGACTTGTATTTGTTAATTTAGGATAATCAAGACTAGGACTTACCACCTCTTATGTAATTGGTCCATTTGAGATACTTAGCAAAACCAATCAATCACATGCGAGGATCCTTGCCCTCCTTCTGGCACGTGAACGACTTGGCTCCCCATATATATATATATATATAAAGCGTCTCTTACTGTAAGTTTTGGAATTTAAGATTTTTACTAATGATAGATACTAATAAATTGACATGCATGGTTGTTACTAATGATAGATACTAATAAATTGACATGCATGGTTGGTTTTCAGGTTCTATTACCTTAGCATGTGTGTAGAAATTGCTCACGACGTATTAATTTCTCATAACTTGTCTTACATATACTTCTCACTCTAAAAAATCCCCAAATTTATCCAATCTTACTTCACAAAGGTGAAGTTTACAACAATTCAAATTAACTTTCTAAGTGCACAATTCTTTTATGTATTAATTTCTCATAACTTGTCTTACATATACTTCTCACTCTAAAAAATTCCCAAATTTATTCAATCTTACTTCACAAAGGTGAAGTTTACAACAATTCAAATTAACTTTCTAAGTGTACAGTTCTTTTATCTTTTATAGGCCTCAAATAGAAGGTCACTTTTGATAGTTCACGCAATTTTACATTAAGAATTTTGAGGAATTTGTAAGAAACTTGAAAACTATCTACTATAAACTTAAAATCATAGTTTACCAAAGTAAAGTTTAGTTGAAATGAGTAGAAGAAGTTATGTTTGTTGAATACACTAATTTTTCATACCTCTAATTTTAAAATTCAATTCAATCATAGTATATGTAATGTTCTAACTAAACCTAAAATTGAACTTTAAAAGCTTCAATCATAATTTTATTTGTTTCTTGTTTTACTCACTTGACCTGCAAAAAGCTGGCCATGGAAAGGAAAGCTTGACTAATGTATCATAATTCTAGTGAGAGAGACTTGTAAAGAATGCTACACTAAATCGGAGTTGAAATTATGTAAAATCTACCTCTAACTACATGTGATAGAAATTAAACAAACACTTTTAAAAGCTAAACTTATTACGTTGTTTAAATTTACAGTTGATTTGAAATTAAACAAAGTAAAGTCAAGCTTAAGTAAGGGAACTTTAATTTTATGTTCACAACAAATTCAACTTATCTTGAAGTTATTTTCTCGTCAACCATACCATACTCAAACTAGCCACTGGGGTCTACCACGTTGGTGGGAGAAAGGGTTGAACCAAATTAACACAATGAATGATCCAGTTACATTTAGTTTCATTTAATAACCCTTGTTCCTTTCTCAACAAACGACATCCGCTGGTTAGAGGCCGTAAAAGTGAATAAACATACACGAATAAAGTTGCTTTGGGGAAAATTAGTCAACTTTTACTTTTGGAGCTCTTCATTTCCATGACTTTCATCCTAGAAATAAACCATGTTAATTTCTACTTTGAAGTCTTTCATTTTAAGTAGGAGTCATTTCCCAGCTTTTAAGTTTATTTTGAATTTTTTCAAGGCAAGAAATAGCAAATATGTTAGTCTAGGTCCAAATCTAACTTTCATATTCATATACTCAATTCTTGAATTTTTACCCCATCCCTCACACTGTTGTATCATTTTATAGATATGCACTTTCCATTATTTGGTGGAGTTTTTTTGTGTGGCTCTTATATCTTTTACAAAAGATATGGCAACTATTTTTGGGTGCTAGGCTCCAAGTTTTAATGTCAGTGAATAATAACAAGGTGACAACTTTGTCGAGTATTACCTGTGATAACCCTATATAAGGGTCCTAAGGTTAACCAAAACAGGAAAGAAACTCCCCTTGAGTTTTTGAAGAAATTAGCCGTGGTAAGGCTTGAGCCGCTTCAAAAGAATAAATTCTGCAAGAGTTATGGAGAAAAAGGGTGTGCTATTGAGAGTACCCCAGTAAAAGTAACAAATGAGATGTTCAGGGCGGGTTTCGAATACTTGGATGTCAGGAGTGCAGAAGAATACAATGATGAACATGTTGAAGGCTCTATCAACATTCCCTATTTCAAGAAGTGGAGTGTTTTGTGTGAAGAAAGTAACTTCTTGGAGAATGTGGAAGGAAGATTTGGCAAGCGAGATGGGATCATTGTGGATTGTACATGCGACAACCACATGTCTTTCAAGGCAGCAAGCAAACTATTAATTGCAGGCTTCATGGATGCTACTATTTTGGGTGGAGGCTATGAGGCGTGGGAGAGGAGCGGACTTCCTATCGGAACTAATGAAGAAAAGAAGGTTGGTACTCAAGATGAGGAAATCAAGAATGAAGAAGAATCCAAGGTCGTAGTGCGACATAGAGGGATTTTGTATGATTGATTTTAGAAAATCATATAGATTGGAATATCTACAGCACCTTGGAGTGTATGTAATTCATCAGTGAGTTTAACCCTTGTATCTATATTTTTTGCACTAAAGTAAACTCTTTATTTATGTCGAATAAAGTTTAAAAATAGAAATCATGATTGGATTAATAAGGAGAGACTTATTTATACAAATCATGAAAATCCTTATCACACTTACACAAACACATTCGAATTCAAAACTGACATGCAGAATTCCTAAGTCTACGTAAGTCCGGGCTTTCATCTCAGATTTTAAATATGTTTAAAAAAAGCTAACCTACTTTTATGTGGAATTATGAATATGTATTTGTTTGAATGAATTGTAATGTACTTGTAATATCGTATGCCTCATGGTAATTCAATATGTGATTATGGAAATGCATTTGGTGTCTTTGTGACACCAAATTTTGATCCACTCATTGATAGGTAAAAGAGGAAGTGGTGATTATCCAAAAGAGTTGAACAATATCAATGAGGAATATGGAATAACAAATCCAAAAGATCATCGCATTATCCTAAGCATTTTAGGGGCTTTAAAAAAATCAATCATGGTGATTGCGCGTGATGCTTGATGCTTGTGAAATACTTAACCTTAAAATAAAAATTTCAAAAAAGTTCCACCATCGTCCTAATTTTGTGATACCTGCCAATAAAAGGACATAGTTTTATTAAGTAACACTCAAAGTATATCATAACGAAAAGCTTCTCACAAAAAAGTCTACCTATAATACAAAAGTAATCCTATCATTCTCTAGAATTTAGTCATCAGAGTCTCAAACAATGAGCGATAAGATACAAACCAGAGGTTGGAAAATACTTGACTCAACTATAGATTGCTTCACTAAAAGGTCTCAAATTCTAATCCTACATTAACCAGCTTCTCTATGATACATACAAAGAGGCTTGGGAAGAAATTAACGATAGAGTGATTTTCAACTATCCTTCAACTCTAGTGTTCTTAACTCCACTACTTTCAGTCATCAAAGTTTTAAACAATTAAAAAATTGTAGCAATAAGAGAGTAGTGGTTTATGTTCACCCGCAAAAGAACTCAACTGCAAAGCACTTTTTTACATATCCCTCATCACACTATGATGAAAATTCACTATTTTTTGAAAAGGTTGAGGAACGCTTTCCATATATTATCAAGAATATCAAATTACAACACATGGTGTGTCTAGGGGTCAAAAAAAGTTTCTCGAGGAGTGTGACGCATTTTGGACTCGCTAGTAGGGTGGTTGCCCTTGAGAGTCTAAGATATTAGAAGATTCATAGAAACCTTCTTTCGAGGCTTTAAGAGGACTCGGAAGTAGGGTAGTTGCTTGCTATAAGAGAAAACTTGCTTACCGTGTTTTTCACTTGTGTTTCTGTACCCACACTTGTTTCTCTCATAGGGTTGTCTTTCTCTCTTTTTACTACTTCTTGGCTTTGGTAGTTTTTGCTAGCGGGTGACACGTTTAGATTGTTAACCATGTTGAATACTAAGAGAGTCCAGAAGGAGATTGCCGCTGTCAAACACGACGAGAAATTGACCGGAGTGAGCGTCGATTTCTTGGAAGATGACTTGTCTCGCATGCGCGGCACCATTATTGGGCCCGTAGGTACTCCATATGAGGGTGGTGTGTTTGTTGTAAACATTTGCCTTTCACCAGAGTATCCGTTTGAGTCGCCAAAAATGCACTTTATCACAAAAGTGTGGCATCCAAATGTGAGCAGCCATACTGGCGCCATTTGTTTGGACATTCTAAAAGATGAGTGGACTCCAAGTTTAACGCTTAGGACTACTCTCCTCTCGCTTCAACTACTTTTGGCCACTCCAAACCCAAATAACCCTCAAGATGGGGTTGTTGCACAACAATATCTACAAGACTATGCGACTTTTGAGCATACAGCTTCGCATTGGACTAAGACATTTGCCAAGGGGAGGTCAGGTGGAAATGAGCAGGACGATAGGAAAGTTGATGGAGGTGAGGTTCTTGAAGAACACAACGAAGGTGGCGCGGCGCTCTAGAACGCTCATGTACATTGGAGAAATAGTGTAGTGCTTTCTCATGCTAAATGATGCAATGTTGGTTTCCTTTGTTCATGGCACGGAAGGTGTTAGGGATTTGCGGTCCTCAAGACTTTTGTTTAAGCTTTTGGAGCTTTGAGACATGTACATGTCTTTGAGACAAATACTTATTAAATTGATATTGAAAATATAAATATTCTAAATCAAGACCGATATCTAATTTTTGGAATTGCTATGGTCATCTCCTTTCTAACATAAATTGATGCCTCGAATGAAAATTGACATAAGTATTTGAGTTTGTATTGGGTTTTTATCTTGATGGCTTGATTTTATATCTTGATATGTTCATTTCTTTATTTATGTTGGATAAAGTTTGAGAATGAAAATCATCATTGATTTAAAAAAGAGAGACTCATTTATACAAGATCATAAAAATCCTATACCTAATTACACTTACATAAATGCATTTGAGTTCAGAGCTGATACACAGAATTTTTAAGCCTACGTAATTCTCGGATTTCATATGAGATTTTGAATATGTTTGAAAAATGCTAACCTACTTCTATGTGGGATCAATATATATTTTTTCTTTTTATGTATAAGTATTTGGTTGAATGCATTGTAATATTATATGCCTCATAGTAATTCAATATGTGATTATATGGGATAGGTAATGCATTTGTTGTCTTTGTGACATCAATTTTTACCACTTATTGATTGGTAAAAGAGGAAGTGGTGGTAACTTAAAAGAGTTGAACAATATCTATAAGGAATATGGAATGGTAAATCCAAAAGATCATCGCATTATGCTAACTATTGTAGAGACTAAAAACCAAGTAGAAAAATAATCATGGTGATTGCGTGTGATGCTTGATGCTTGTGAACTACTTAACCCTATAATAAAATTTTCAAAATAGCTCCACCATCCTCCTGATTTTGTGATACTTGCCTATAAGGGGACATAGTTTTTATTAAGTAGCACTCAAAGTATATCACAAAGTATAGCTTCTTATGGAAAAGTATACTTATGATACATAAGTAATCCTCGGTGATCACTTTAACGAGTTCATCATCTATTGCCAATTCGACTAACACTACATAGGGATGTATGCAAATTATCTCATAAGTTCCTATACACCATTATTCTCAAGAATTTAGTCATCAAAGTCTTAAACAATGAGAACGAGCAATTAGCAACGAGAGATTGGAAAATACATCAAGGTATACTATTAGTCTGCCCTTCTAGTAGGTTTTAAAACATCAACCGTACCTCGCCATGTTTGTGTTTGAAAGCTTGGTGTAAATAATATATAATTCCAATGTGTTTGAAGGCTTGGTGTAAATACTGTATAATTCCAAAGGAGGTTCCATAAGAGAATGTGGTTCCCTAGTCACCAAACTTCTAGAAAATAAAAATAAAATAAATCTTCAAAAGTTTCTTTCTTTACATCGGTACAACTCCTTGGGCTCTTAGAGGTTCCATCATTGCAAGTTCAATTCTGTAATCAATTGTATTTCATTTAAGTGCGGTCTAAGAATATGTTGAAACAATCTTCCTTGCCTTTTTGTCGGTAATGTTTCAACATGATTTTTCCACATCTTCGTCTTATATTATTTATAGGGATTCAACAATATGTATCACAAAAAGTCTCGTTATTGTAGGACTTCAGAAAGTGTAGAAAAGTTCCATGTAGTCTAGTTTGTTATTTGGGTGATGATGAAGTACTACATAATCATGGAGTTCTTATTGCTAAATCTTTGAAATGTTTGAAACTTTGATAACTGAATCCAAAGAAACGATGGCATTATGGATGATTTTGATACATTTCAATCTTCGTCATATTGGCCACCAGTTAGATGTAATCGGGTTTGCCTCCTCAAAGTGACTGCATAATTGCACTCAAAATTGTTGCAATATGATCCATAATTGCAACCAACACTCTTCTCAAAGCATGACAACCACATAAATGATCGCACATATGTCCTTGAAAGGTACCTGTTGAACAAAGTTGGTCACGGAATGCAAGAATGTGCTTATTATACATTGGTGCTTGGATTAGATAAATGTTTTCGGATAAACAAAAACGTTAAGGACAGGGACAAACGTTCTTAACAAGACGTTGATCTTATCGAGGTTGATCTTATCTTGGTACCAATGTAACATCGAAAGAAATACCAGACTTTCACAATGAAGAGCCAAATTACATTGAACTTCCATTGCTTTATAACCATCGATCCATCCATCTATTGAAACGGATTGAAGGTCCAAAGAGGAACCGACTTTTTTTTCTCGGTGGAAGGCCCGAGAATCTATTCAAGCTCTTTTCCCATAGAGGATTTTCTCTCTCAGCCTGTATGCAGCAATACTTCTTCTGCGGTCTTGAACCCACATTAAAAATAAGCCTCAGTGTGAAGAGGGAAAAACAAGAAAGACGAGCGTTTACTTAAAGAAGTAATTAGCCGCTGTAAATGCATCTTACAAACCAGAGGAATTGTGAAAGCATTTGCGGCAAATATACAGTAAGATTTGATATGGAATCTAATCTAACAAACATATGTCGAAAACAAAAATGGGATGAAGAAGATACGGCTCCTCCAAGTTTCACTTTGTTATCAAGAATGTCATATGGCGCGTCCTAGGGTTAGACCAGTTCTTCAAAGCCTTGACACAATTTTGGACTCGGGAGTTGGGTGGTTGGCTTTGAGAGCCTTGGAATTTGGAAAAACCTTCTTTTGAGACTTCAAGAGACTTGGAAGTCAGGAAGTTGCTTGCTATAAGAGACAGTTTGCTACCCATGTTTTTCACTTGTTTTGCTATACCCATACTCTTTTCTCTCAAGCTCTTTGGATGGTCTTTCCCGTCATTCCTATTTTTTCCTAGTCCGATCATTCATCATGTTGAATGTAAAGTGGATTCGAAAAGAGTTGATGATGATGACACACGACAAGGATTTGTCCGGAGGAGTGAGCATTGAATCCTTCGATGATGACTTGACTCGCATGCGTGGCACCATCATTGGACCCGTGGATACCCCATATGAGGGTGGTGTGTTTGTTGTGGACATTTGCATTTCACCACAGTATCCGTTTGAGCCGCCGGAAGTGCACTTTGTTACAAAAGTGTGGCATCCAAATGTGAGCAGCCATACCGGCACCATTTGTTTGGACATTCTAAAAGATGAGTGGACTCCAAGTCTAACGCTGAGGACTACCCTTATCTCGCTTCAATTACTTTTAGCCACCCCAAACCCAAATAACCCTCAAGATAGGATTGTTGCACAACAATATTTACAAGACTATGCGACTTTTGAAAAAACAGCTTCGCACTGGACTAAGAAATTTGCTAAGAGGAGGTCTCGAGAGCAAAGTTGATGAAGGTGAGGCTCTTGAAGAACACAATAAAGGTGGTGCTCTAGAGCAATGATGTACTACATTGGGGAAATTGTGTAGTGCTTCTTCTTGCTAAAATGATACTAATTAATAATAATCATAATAATGAAAGCAATTGGTAACTTAAATAAAAGACAAGGAGCATTGATTGCAATGATGACTCAAATCGAACACTAATAATTATTTAAAAAGTTGAGAAATAATGTGATGGGTAACTTTTAGTCAATAACACCAATCTATATAACACTACTCAGCAACTTCTGGGTTGTAGAAATAAAGCTCATGAAAAGCCTCATGTATGTGCAAAAATAAAGACGAAAGGCTAGTGAAGAAAAGTATACTCATAGTTGAGATTGCCTCTAAAGTGCTTGTACAAGCAACCTCTTGGTATGTATGTATTGTTGCAAATTCTAAGTTGAATGAATTTTTGGAAAATGGTAAACATGGAAAATGGTCAGCATAGAAATTGGTGAACAAAATGCCCTCTTAAATTGAATTGAAATGAAGAGTTGAAGTTGAAGTTCAATCTGTATGCTTAGTACATGGTAAATAACAAATGTAGAGTTGAAGTTGATGTTGAATATTTGATAAAGTGATAATAATAAAAATAATGCACGGTAGAAATCTGGCGTTTGGGTCGGTGATCGCGTGATAAGGAGATAAGGAGTTGGGTGATAAGGCGATAAGGAGTTGGGTCGGTGATCGCGTGATAAGGAGATAAGGAGTTGATAAGGGAGAAATGGGATGACAATGCATGCCCAATGGCATGAGAGATGTTATATAGGTACAAGTCCTAACCCGTGTCCTCCGGACACGGACATCAAAAAGGTAAGATTGAAATTTATGAAAACATGTAAAAAATCCAGACCTAGGTATAAAAAATAATTATACCCTATTGAGAATCCTCCAACTACGTATTTCTTTTTACACCTGAGTTTAAATTTTTAGTTTTTTACGTGTTTAAAAAAATAAATTGATCGGCCCTTTTTGATGTCCTAGTCCGAAGGATATAGGTTAGGACTTCTATATACCGATGTCCTTTGCACAAAAAATAAATTAAAAATAGTATTCAATTAATTGGTGAGTAAGTTTCCCTCGTCCCATGGGTAAGCACTTTATTTGGTGCTCTTCAAAAACTACAACCTATCCTCGGTTCCCTCGTAAATGGTCTTCCTACTTTTTTAGATTTATAGCATGTCCTACGTTCCCTTTTTCTGGGTTACCCATGCTTTGGCCCGTTCCCCGTTCTCATCATTTCTTTTGTGTTTCAACAACTTTCCTTTTTGGTTTCCGTCATTTGTTCATAGTTTCCATCATTTGTATGTAGTTCCCATCATTCGTTCTTGGTTCTCATTATTTGTTAGCAGTTCTCATCCTCCTTTCGTAATTCTTATCCTTTAATCTCGATCCCTGGTTCCCCTCCGATGTTCCCTTGATCTCCCCTCAAGTGACTCTTTCTTTGCTCCCATTTTTATGTTCCATATTCCTTGTCTCTTTAACTCCTTGTATTTTTATTATTGGGATCTAATAAACTCTTAATAACAACCACATACCATTTAGAGATCTCTTCAAAATCTTTAGAACAGTTACTCTTCATGTCGTGTATACATGACCAAGTGATAATGGCCATGACCATGCATGTCTTTGATTAATTTCTCCCCCTCATCCCGATGGATGAGCTTTTTATTTAGTGCTCCTCAAGAACTGACCCCTATCCTTGATTCTCTCGTTGATTGTATCTCCTTGCTTTATAAGAATTTTAGGATATCCTTCATTCCATGGATCCCTACTTCCCAGCTGTCCTCTGTTCTATTCTGGTTCCCCATTCTCTTTTTCTTTACTAATCACTCCCAACCTCTAATTTCCCATTTGCGGTTTCCATCCTTTGTTCCCGATTCCGGCTCCCCCATCCGGCCATCCCCCAATTTCCCTTCTTGGTTTCATCATTTGTTCCCGATTTCCATAATTTGTTCCCAGTTCCTATCATACATTCATGGTTCTCATTATTTGTTTTTGTTCCCATTCTCCGTGCCCAATTCCCAATTCTTGTTCCATGTTCCGTTGATCTCCTCTTTACTCTTACTTTGCTCCACTTTACATGTTCCACATTCCTTGTCCCTTCGACTCTTGTTATGTTAATGAGATTTAATAAATTCTTAATAACAATCAAGCACCACCTACGGAAATCCTTCAAAATCTTTAAAACCCTTCATACCGTGTATACTCTCATGGGCAAACCACCCTACTACCGGGAAGGATCACCAAGGGCAAACAGAGAAAACCGGCTGCATCAGGTCGGACAACCGGAAAAGGATCGCTAGCAGGTAATCGTATTCTTTTATATATATAGATGACATGAACCTTCGTGGTCCTCTTTTCTCACCTTCTCCTACCCTCTTTAGAGCTGCTGACTTTAGGGTGGTATTGCGTTTTGAGTTTTGAAAGTTTTGATTTTGAGTTTTGAGTATATTGTAAGACATAAAGTAACCTTAACAAAACCGTATGAGGTATTTTCATTTGTTTTGTCGTCAAGGAGCAACATCTTTTTTAATACGTTTGTTGCCTTATACTTTTGTTAACCGTCTCTTTGAAGAATCACTATGTTCAGTAAAAGAGTTTTCAAGCGTGAATTTTTTAAGGATTTGTGCATCTTGAGGTTTTCTTTCTAAAAACCTATCAAGTCTGCAATTTGAAATTAATATGAAGTCGTGATGTTGTTTTGAAGTAGAGAGAGTACCTTCTTTTATAACATGTGTGTGTATTTTTTGAGATTGATGATTTTGAAAATCTCTGACATAACAAGTTAGTTTTCCATGAAGTTATTAACACATTAAACTTGAAGCTTTTGAGTACTATTGACACTTCTTTTAGTGAAGGGAGTTTGTTGCCTTTGATTTGTGAAGGCTTAATTTCTCTAGAGTTTTGTGTTTTAGTTCATAGTACATGTGTTTTGGCATGATTATAGCAAATTGTATTGACTTTCTAACAACCTTTCTATTGTTCAATTTTTACACCATATAAAATGGAAGTGTTTAATCAAAGTAAGAGGATAATAACAATTATCGTTTGTTAAAACTAACAAAGGGTTTACTAAGTGTAAAAGTAAGAGAAGGGTATATAGAGTGAGGATATGATAGAGGTCAAGGTATTAAAGGGAAGTTAAGGAAGATTAAGGAGTTAAGGGTAAATAGAATTAATTACCTCAACCAAATTTCTTTTACGCTAACCATAATCAAATAAATCTTAACTTTGTTTGACTAATCTAATAAATGTTAGAGACTAATCAAGATTAGAGGTCCTAATCAATCATACTAATAAACTAATTTCTTTATTAATTAATTATGATTAATTAACCTAATTTAATCAATTAGGTTTTACTTAAAACGTCAGATCAATCAAGACTCTTAAACTTTTCCTTTTAATTGACTCTAAAATTCCTAATTTGATGAATGTGTGCTTACTTTTTGTTATAAGTTTTGGTTGAACCACATAAAACAAGTACTCTACTTGAAGTAATTATCAAATAAATTTGTGTACAATAAATTATATATATGAGAATTATTTTATGATTTTACTTGTAAAATTCTCTTATTTCTAACATGCAAGATCATAACGGATCTCTAAGTATCTTAAGAGAGCTCAATAAAAATCAAACATTCTCTTAAAAGGAGGGAAAAGATCATTATCTCAAAACGAAACAAAAATCATAATCTTAATAACTCATAATTTTTATGCAGCCGTAATGACTAATGGTCATGAAAATTTTACCTATAGATGAAAGGAAAATTCTTACTACGTACCTTGGGAAATTTTAGTTTTACATACCTTAGACTTAGACTTATTGTACCTTGGCCTAATCTTGTGTGTGCCTTACCATAATGTCATTGCCCTCATATCATTGTTTTTCATAATATTTGATGTTGTCTTCATAATAGCCCACATACTTACACCATTTTTTGGAAAAAAAGAAGATGAAACCTCCTCAAGGAATCATAAAGAATTTAGAATCTTAAGAAGATAGTGTTTGCAAGAGACTATATTATCTTTTCCAAATTTGGAATTACAACATTCACATGTTATGACTAGACTCTCTCAATATAGTAAAATACAACTTCAAAAACAATAGAAAATGAAGCAACAAAATGCGAAGAGCACAGTGCTAATGGGAAAGAGCAAGAGAGCTCGTAACGTGCAGAGACTGCACTTCTCTAAACTCAAGATTGATTGAATAAATGTTTTAGTCTGAACACTCTATATGCATAAGTCTTGAGACTAGAAGTTACACCATCATGTACAAATTTTCATATCTTTTATATATACACCCACTTCGATAATTATTTGGTTGAAATAAACTTTGAGGCCAGAAAAGACATCATTTTAGGGCTTCTTTATAAGCTAAAGAAAAAAAAAACCAAAAATACAAAAAAACCATACTATCTCATAAAGTGCACAACCATAAGCAACACCAATATTTTCTACTTGAGTCATGTTTTGTATATAAAATTGGAATGCATTTTGGCTTGATGGGAGCCAGAAGGAGATTCAATCATAAGAGAGTGACCACTCTTGGTGGCACTTCTCCAAACGCTCTCAAACATCAACATAACCCTTACTAGACCAAGCTTCCAACATTTTTTTGTGCTTTTTACAGGAAAAGACTCTCTTTTAGCGGTCAATAGCTACTACGTTGGGAATAAAACTAACCCTTCTTTCCTAAGGGACGCATTTTATATTGAGTTAAGTTATTTGTGGGGCCAAAGGAGGGCAAAAATCATGTAACAAATTCACTTAGATCCATTCACATATAAAGCGTTCCTACACATAGCTAGTTCCACATATTTAGCTTGTATTCTTGGAGATGATCCAAATATAAAAAGTCACTATTTAGCATGTTGTTCATGAAAAGTCAAATTCAACAAAAATATTTAGTTCTTTTTGTTTTTTTCCAAGAAAAGAAAAGAAAAAAAGAAAAAAAGGAAAAAAAGGAAAACCAATAGCGCTACATTGGAAGGTCAAAAAGATTGTCTTGAGAGGGTCCTAAGAGTATTATGGACGCTTCACATGGCCAGTAATATTGTTAATGAAACCTCTCATGTGATAGGTTCACTTCTTAAAAAATCTTGAAAGGACCAATTACACGAGAGGACACTTGGCCTTCTTTGGCCCTTTCACCCTCCACCCTACGTTTAACTGACAGTCTCTTATCCAGCCAGCTATATAAACCCATTGGTGAGCCCCATTCTACAAACACATCTTCTACTGCTCTTGGTGTCAACCTTGAGTCTTGTTCGAGCTTCTTTCTTATGAACGGTGAGTTCTTCTTTTCTTTCGAGTGTTTGAGTTTATTGAGTCTTATTGCCTAGGGTTTGCAGAATTCGACAATACGTGTGCAGTTTCATTTGAAGGTTTTTTGTTATCACGTTGTTTTGTTTGTGCAATCTTGTGAAGTAGTAGCATATCAGTTCATGTAGTATCAAACCCTTACCCACACACAAGCTTTGGTTATGATACTCTTGCACATTTGCTCCAAGTTTGTTGAGTACTCGGTGAACCAAAGCAAACTTTTCCAAAAAATACTTTGATAGTACCCAAGTGATTAACTTATTAGTTTTTATGATGGCAATGCTACTATAGTTTGGAAGATTAACATTGTGCTTGTGTGTAGGATCAAAGGCACATACATGGCAATGAGAACTATGTCGGTTGTATGGAGCTTGTGGCTCTTACTTTTTGTGGTAGGAGCACTTGCTCGTGATTTAGCCGATAATGCGGTTCAGCAGAAGGCACCGTGGGGCGAGAACAACGACGACCGACCGCCGAAAAAGCCTAAGTTGATCCTTGATGAGCGCGCAGCACCATGGAGGGAGCTCAACGACGACCGACGGCCGAAGAAGCCCGAGTTGATATTTGATGGGCTTGCGCGACCTTGGCTCAAGAAGGAGGAGCGTGCAGCGCCGTGGAGCGAGCTCAACGATGACCGACCGCCGAAAAAGCCTAAGTTGATCCTTGATGAGCAAGCATCACCGCTCAACGACGACCGACCGCCGAAGAAGCCGAAGTTGATCCTTGGTGAGTCCGTAGTGCCGCTCAACGATGACCGACCACCGAAAAAGCCCAAGTTGATTCTTGATGAGTCTGTAGTGCCGCTCAACGACGACCGACCTCCGAAGAAGCCTAAGTTGATCCTTGGTAAGCGAGCAGCTCCGCTCAACGACGACCGACCGCCGAAGAAGCCGAAGTTGATCCTTGATGAGCACGCAACGCCGCTCAATGACGATCGACCGCCGAAGAAGCCCAAGTTAATCCTTGGTGAGCAAGCAGCGCCCCTCAACGACGACCGACCGCCGAAGAAGCCCAAGTTGATCTTTCATGAGCCCGCGCCACTTAGGGGTTAAGAAAGTAGTGTTGGAGCTTGAAGGTTAGGTTGAACCTGCTTTAGCTTCTATGCGATGATGGTAGTCGTTAGAATGAGTGTAGAAATAATGATCTTCAAGAATGTGAAGTCATTGATGGTCGTATTTTTGTTAAAAAATACATGTTTTGAACGGTTGCAAAGTGATGGTCTACGTTTTGTAATTAAACTTGTGCACATTAAGTCAAAGTCATGGAGTGTTTGGAAGTAAAAAAAGTAGTGCTTATTTTAATGCCCAATGTGTGTATTAATTGAGCTTAGACTATAAAATGTCTCAAGTTGGCAATGTGGTGGTTCGCTTTTGTCTCTAGTGGTGGATGTGTGAAAAGTAGATTAGACCTTCCTACTTATTTTGAGTAGACAAGAAAGCCTCCCTAATACAAATGTCCAATGCTTTACAATCAGAATTCTTATATTTTTCCTTATCACACTGTGTTTATTTCGAGTAAACCAGAGATTTCGCTTCTCTTCATGGAATTTCAATGCTATACAATCAAAGGTTTTATTTTCTCCCCATTCACAATGTTGGATATGTAATATTCCTCATGTAAGGTGTAATGCATGACTAACGGACTTTTTTGCCTCTTTCTCGTAAAAACACGCATTTAAAACAACAACACCTGGAATGATATTTCTTGTAGGTCCACTGTGCATGAACAAAGTCAACTACTGAGTCAAAAAATTAGTTGTTATATCAATTGGTTCTAGCATTCAAGTATTCGTTTTGGTAACTTTGATAATTTTTGGTTGCTACGGTCAGCGTTCCGATTGCTGTGCCCGGAAATGTACAATTATAAAACCACAGAATTATCCCGCCTCGTTTGGCAGGTCTTCTACAGAATCCTAGCATAAGAGCTTCCGTCTAAGCCATCTTCCTCACGCAGCCGGGTGCTCAGCACAAAGCGAACTATACTTTCGCCTTTTACTAAAGAATACCGTGCGCTGGGTGCAATCACCGGCATAGCCCATTTTTTGGACTGCTCCTCACGGAGCCCAACCAATCAAAAACAAAAACTGAACTTCGGTGCCTGCAGATCTACTCTTCCATGACTTGCTGTACCCTACGACAGTCCTCATGTTAAAGTGTGGGAAGCGTGATCCTCGAACAATATCAACCCCATGCCCTGAATCTAGTGCACAGATGTAGGGAAGTCGAGAATCAAGCAGTAATTACATCAACACGTTCCACTCTTCTTTGTGTTCACTTGACAACTTCCATCTCATTGCCTGCTCGTATGCGTCGTTCTTTCCCAGTAGCATTTTGGTAAGAGTTTATAGACATTCATGGATTCAAAACCATCTGTATCATGTGATTTTCAATGACAAATTTTGGTGTGAGAAAGAAGGTCGTTCTGGAGTGCAAGAACTTTAGTGCGGGGTATTCCATTATACAAGGGTTGCCTTTCAGTACTGATCGACGGCCCACGGAAAGCTGAATACAAAAGACATTGCTGGCTGTGCTCAACCTGCCCTGCCCTTGACGATGCAGAGACGGAACTGGCAATAAAATGCAGGCGAGCTTTCTTCTTGTCTGAAATCATTAACCGAGGGCGTGCGAGGGGAGAATTGATCACTTCGTCATCCCAGCAAATCACGAGGCATGTAAATGAGGATAATCCTCCAGTTCAAGGATATTTTCTGAGAATGATTCATCTTCTCTTGCTATTAAATACCCTAATTCTAATCCGATGCCCACAATTCAAATTCTCCTCCAACGCTCTAATATTTCGAATTCAATGCTCTACTATTCGTAATCTGGTACAAGTGGAGAATTCCAGCTCCAAATAAACTCTAATTGCGAGCAGAAAAGATTACATGGAATGGCAAGGTCTTTCTCTCCGTGAATGATCAATTCGATTTACTGTAATTATTGTCAAAATCATGACTGGCCTTGGGTATTGTAGAGTTTTCTTTTTTTCACCTCCGGCCCTATAAAGCTCAAATTTTAACCAAAGTGAGTGATAGCAATTATTTAATGATTTGCCATGATAAGAAATGACGAGGTGCAATTTGAGTGTTTAGTAGTGGGGAAAGAAACTGGATGAATTCTTTTAACTGATCCTTGATACATATCTAATTGATCTTTGAGATTAGAGTGTTAGTTTGAACTATCATCAAATGTAAATGTCCTCATGTTATAAGAGCAATGGTGGAGGCAATAATGAAAACTACTGCGTTATTTGAAATGGAACTCATGACTTTCTTAGCATGGGTATGATCCCCAGCCATAATTTAACTAAGATCTATGGTGTTTTTTTTTTTTTTTTAGAAACTGCTAATTTAGTTGCAAGTTAAGTATTAGCTTACTAAAATTTATGATAGTTGGAATTAAAAAGAGCTTTGCATCTAGATGCCTATGTGTTAATTGTACAAAAATCACAATGCATGTTGTGCACCTCTTCACAACTTGTCAATAAGGTAGTTACATTCACATTTTGTTGATAAGTTAACCTTTCAAACAAACCAAATTCAACCATATCTTACGTTGGGTCTATTTCTTCCCACCAACAAGGCGACACAAGTGCAACCTTTTCCTTTCACGAACATTGCGCCCCAAGTGCTTCTTCCTACTACAATAGAAACCCAAACGCAACCATTTCCTCTTGTTGACGCTGCCGCCCAAGTGCAACCCTTACCTCTCGTCAACGATGCCGCTCAAGGCAACCGTTTCCTTTTGCTAACGATGCCGCTTGAAGACTTTCTCCAACCAACGTAACCCCAAGTGTAAACCTTTCATTTTGGTAGTTGGATGTGACTACGTGAGCGCGTGCATCCACCGAGTCAACAATACATACACAAGCATTTGCCACCTTGGGAAACTTAGAGGGGATTTGGTGTTTACAGATTTTGTGCAAGAGGGTTTGTGACATTTATCTACTGTACATGTTCAGATCATAACCTCAATTCCTTTAAAATGGCGTTATTCCCGTAAAATGCCGCTTTTTGGGGGTGCTTAAAATGAAAAAAATAACGTTGGTTTTTTTGGAGTTTTGACATAATAGGGTAAATATTTCTTACCGCATTTCAAAAACAACAACGTTTTTAAACGGCCGTTGAGAAATATTGCCCTTTGACTATGTCCAAAGGTCAAAAACTATAAAAATGTGTGACATTATGAAAATTTTGGTGACATTACAGAAATCACTTGACATTACGGAGTACATGTGTGATATTAATAAACATGCCATTTTGCACGCATAAATACTTCTGAACTACAGTTTAAAAATATGCTTCCACTACTAGAAAGGAGGGGGTTTGCAACACCACATATGTTGCTTTTGAGTAAATGTCGCTCACGTTTAACAACGTTTTAAAACTTGCTTGAGCAACGTTCCCAAGAAAATAAGCAACGTTCTCAAGTAGATTATAAATAACGTTGCTTGGTGATGAAATAACGTTGCTCATTTTCTTGAGAAAGTTGCTCAAACAAGTTCCAAAATGTTGCTAAACTTGAACAACATTTGAGAAGAAAATGTTGGAAACCCCCTCAAATTGTAGTAGTGTTGTAAAATGACACGTTTTAGAATGCGAGCAAAATAACTCATAGGGGATTTGGCAAATTGGCACATGGAATACCACCATTTTTGGAGAATTGAGGTTTCATACTGTTGAGACCCACAACACTCCCCTTAGGCCATAGCCTCTTAAGATCCGGAACCCTCCCCCGGCCATAGCCCATGTGTCATCGTTGTATATGAACCAACACTTGAGATTGAGAAGACAAGACAGTTGTTAAATTGAATTTGCTGAGTATAGACTATTTCAAAATTTCCAGGTAAGACTCTTGTTTCCTCATGTGTACCTTACTTTTGTTGTAAGCTTCATAAATTAGGTACCCAATTAATTGTATTGTTGCACTTTTCTCTCGGCAATCAATCCTCACTTACAATGTGCTTCTGGTGATGTCATTAGTTCCGAAACAACCTCTGTCGACCCAAAAGTGATTACCAATTGCGAAGCCGGACGATCTCCAAACCTTGGAGATAGATGGGACCTCTCCGAATGGGTCAATCTGCATCAGGAATGATGAAAAGATTGAGGGGAGCAAACTTCCATCCCAGGAGATGGGTAGTACATCAGTGATTCCCATTTCTATTAGCGATGATGGAGATGCACAAAACGAACAGATCGTGAGTGACTTTGTGCTTCTACAAAATGGAAATTGCAAGTGCATTTAACCTTTTACAAGATGCATTCATATCGAGATGTTAGGCGGGTTCATAGTTCCGCCACACATATAACAAATACCGGGACCATTGTTTTTTTTACAAAAATTGATCCTTTTGTTGCAAATGTGTTGATAGCTTTGTGTGGTTTTTCCGTTAGAGGATTTGTTATGCTTCAACTCATGCACCGAGAGAAGATTCTAGGTTGCCACTGCATGAATGAACTCCGCTTTGGCTACCAATCATGCTTTACGGCGTGGTTTGTAAGACAAATTCTTATAGATGGAACCTCAGATTGCGAGATATGCATTTAACAACCTATCTCATTGGATTTGAATTACAATATCATTGTGAAGTCGATAAATGTATTATAAGAAAGAGTAGCTTATAAGATGTGGGCACTTATTCCAAGAGTCCCGTCGGAGCATATCTACAAGCAAATGTGATAAGCAATTTTCAAGAAGTAATCTCGCTTTTTCAACTTCAAGGCATTCCATGCGTGATACTCTTGCTTCAAGTTCCACGCGAGAAACAAGATCATTTGGAAGTGCTACTAGCAACTCGAGATTTCAATGAACTTTCATTTGATGCCATGCTTGGAGGTTAGCTTCTTTTGAAAGGCAGGGTGTATTTCATCGATATAATGACGGATTGAGAATTTCACGGCCTCACTCCGAGCGGAAGAGTTGCAAGCTCGAGTTTGACCAGTTTGTGAGCTTCATGATCAAGTTGTCGGTGATTCAACGGAAGATCTACATTTTTGTATAGAGAATGAAGATATGGAATTGGAGGTACTACAAGAAGGACCCATCTATCGAGTTGAAGTCAATGGATATTCTTAGAGGGCAACAACTCGAGAACCTCCTTAATGAGCTTTCTCTCCACATTGACCTCCTTGCTTAAGATACAAGAGGAGACCTTGTCTTTATACCTACTTCAGTGCACAATGTGGTTCTACATACGGAGCCTCACAATTGTTTTACAACTACTAACAGAGATGTAGCTCAATAAGCAACACCTAATCATCGGCAATACACGTATGCCACATTTAAACTTTTTATACTTCATGATCTAACTCTTTCCACCTATTGAGACTACCATGTGTTACATATGTGCAGTTGGCTAATTTACAATAGCATCAATGTATAGGTTCTAATTTCAGTATAAGAGTGGAATAAGTATTCTTGGAAGGCAATGATGGCTATATCCTAGTTGATGTTTTTGTTTACAATCATATTGTATTTAGTGTGAGTATATCTTCTTCCTCGCAATTTTAAAATGCTAATAGTTGCACAGGGTGAGAATGTAACGTCAATTTTGCAAAAATGGCGGTATTCCATCTGCCATTTTGCCAAATCCCCTATGAGTTATTTTGCTCGCATTCTAAAACGTGCCATTTTACAACACTACTACAATTTGAGGGGGTTTCCAACATTTTCTTCTCAAATGTTGCTCAAGTTTAGCAACGTTTTGGAACTTGTTTGAGCAACGTTCTCAAGAAAATAAGCAACGTTATTTCATCACCAAGCAACGTTATTTATAATCTACTTGAGAACGTTGCTCAAGCAAGTTCTAAAACATTGCTAAACGTGAGCAACATTTACTCAAAAGCAATGTTTGTGGCGTTGCAAACCCCCTCCTTTCTAGTAGTGGAAGCATATTTTTGAACTGTAGTTCAGAAGTATTTATGCATGCAAAATGGCATGTTTATTAATATCACAAATGTACTCCGTAATGTCAAGTGATTTCTGTAATGTCACCAAAATTTCCATAATGTCACACATTTTTATAGTGTTTGACCTTTGGACATAGTCAAAGGGCAATATTTCTAAACAGCCGTTCAAAAACGTTGTTGTTTTTGAAGTGCGGTAGGAAATATTTACCCTATTATGTCAAAACTCCACAAAAACCAACGTTATTTTTTTCATTTTAAGCACCCCCAAAAAGCGGCATTTTACGGGAATAACGCCATTTTAAAGGAATTGAGGATATGTATAATTATTGTTTTTATACATTTGATTCTTTCAATATTAAAAATGTTATATGTTGCAATTCTATTAGAGTTGCAATCCAATTATTGGTGGTGATTGAGAATTTTTTCATAACTTAAAGTACTTTTCACTGGTTTAATTCCAAACATTTTTCAATAATATGAATTCAACACCTCTCTTGATTGATTCAAACTTACTAGCACTTTTGTATTATGTATGTTAGGAAAATTACATTCGAATAGAGAGTTCCTATTAAAAAATGCAAATCAAGAGTTTCTCGCACATGCATTAGGATCCACTATCCTGTGGTTGAAGAAAGAAATGTATAGTACCCTCCAGATGATTTACGAATTCAGCAGTGAGGGACAGTTTTCCATCAACTTTGAACATTGCTTGTGCACTCAAAAATGATCCAATTTCAAAACCGTAAAGTGGGTTGCAACCGCAATGAAGACTACTACCTCTCCAATACTATTGTACACATTCATCAATGAAAGGACTATAAACGATTAGAAATACTTCATACACTATCGACAAATAAGTGTTACCATTCTTTGCTTCAATTTGAATGTTCATACAAGCTTGCAAATTTGAAATGATTTTGCAAGTTTGTTCTTTAGATGGTGTGGTTCATTCGTAATGCATGATTTGTATCTCTTCCTCTCGTGTTGTGGTGTGGAGTAGTTATTGTAAAGGTAAACATAATATTTATAGTAGATTGATAAGTCATTCCTTAAAATCGGCAAGAATAACAAACAAATCTGAGCTTAGTAATCGATTCATGAGAGATATCACTCAATGTCTCATGCACCACCCTTTACTTTCTAGTGCAACATTGTGGAGGAGTGAGAAGGGCTTTTACAAGCTTTGACAGAAATTCTTTAAATATGAAGAATGTTAAAGACTCCGCTCCAAATTCTAGCATGAAGTAGAAGTGATACAAATCATGCATTAGAATGATCTACACCATCTAAAGAACAAAATTGCAAGCTCATTTCAAATTTGCAAGCTAGAATGAACATTCAAATTGAAGCAAAGAATGGTAACACTTGTTTGCTGATAGTGTATGAAGTATTTCTAATCGTTTATATTCCTTTCATTGTTGAATGTGTGCAATCATGTCAAAGATGTAGTAGTCTTCATTGTGGTTGCAACGCACTTCACGGTTTTGAAATCGGATCATTTTTGAGTGCACAAGCAATGTTCAAAGTTGATAGGAAAATTGTCCTTGAATGCAGAATTCGTAAATCATCTGGAGGGGACTGTACAAGTTGGCTACATAAATAACTTGAACTGCCTTTCGAATGAAAGTCTGAAATGTGCCTGCGTAATAAAAAGACCCAAGTACAATCCTCAAATTGGAACCGCATCGGAGTGTTTTATAGTATCATTGCAAAGAATTGCTTCTTTTTTGTAAAATTGGTTAGAAAATTATAAATCTACATGCACCGTTCACAATTAACCAGGAACTAACCACAATTCATTTCACAATTTTTGCTCCAATTACAATGTTCATTTTCACTTGCAAATTTGATATGAGTGCCCAATGTTGTTCTTTAGATACTTGAGCCCATGCTTATTGAATCACTGATATGTTTCTTGTTTTTTTTTTGACCAGGAGGAATGTTTTTGTGACTATTAAATTTCAAAGACTTTGAGGATACTTGTGTACCAAGGTTCATGCACTCCACAAAAGTTGGGTGCATGAACTACCACGTGTGCATGGGGACTTGAACCCTGATTGAGACTAAGTAGAGTTACAAGAAAATCTTCAAAATGAAGAAATATACCAAATGAAACAAAATACTTAAGAAAGGGACAACTTCTGGAGGTGACCTAACATTTACTATACACTGATTTTCTGTGACTCAAAATTGTGTTACAAACCATGTGAAATTTCCACAATTTTCTTACATTTGATATTTTTGAAAACTGGCCAAATTTCATTTCCTTGCAGTCTCAAACCCCATAATACAAATACTTATTAGTGACAAAGCACCTCATTAAAAGGTGCTTTATTTGAAACATGCACAACATCCAACCTTAAGCATATGGGACACTTTCCTTCATTCAAAATAGTCACTGTTCAAGTGCAGCATGAAATATGATACAAAAATTTCCATCCCATTTGAATGAAAATTGGATAGTTGCACATTCAAACCAAATGAATGCCTCTAAGCGATGTGTAACCCTATACATCAAATATTCAAAAAAAAAAAAAAAAAAAAAAAAAAAAAAAAAAAAAAAAAATCTGCTATTTAAATTGTTCAGCTCCTCCACTAGGCAAGCACTTTTCATAACATCACGCTCAATAACACAACTTCCCACATCCTCTCACACCCAAGAAAGCAAAATATGACTAGGTTTTAATTGTCAAGTAGTATATACCCTCCTACTCTCCAACAGAGGTGAAGTAACCCCTATGTTCTTGACCAACACTTATAGTGTATAGAATTAGGGGTGAAGCTGGAGCTCTATTTGTGTTAACCTATATCCTCCGTTCTTCTTTTTCTTTTCTTTCTATATACCTCAAGACGGTTACTAACCATTAGACACCAAATCAACCAGAATTCTACCACATTTCTAAACAGAATGAAAATAGGTAAAGAACCAACATGATGAGCTCTTTCTATATACTATCGATCGAATGATCTCATCAAACCCTAACACTTTCAGTTCGAACATTTCAAGACCCAAACAAATTGCAGCATTGATGATACCTCGGAAGACAGAACTCAGAGCACTGAACCTCACTTTCATTACTACGATAGACACAGAAGGAAAATTTATGTTACGTGGTAAGATAAAGTTGTTGCATGGCTAAGAGAAGCACAATCACTACGGATTCTAGATGAGCAAGTGAGTCTATGTGAAGAAAGACTACTCTAGATTATGTGCTCATGATAGCGGTTGAGAGAAAAGCACAATCAATAACGTGTACTCTACATCAAAGAGAGAAAAGCACAATCACTTGCACTTTACATCATAGTTTATTCTTTCAGAGATGCTGTTCTCTCCCACATGATCACTCGGAATGCACCAAACGGAGAAAAAGATGGCAACTGTGACAGACTGATTGAGAGCTCGCTCGCTCGCAGACGCCGCTCGCTCGCTGTACAATGAAGTGGAGATTGAAAATGCCCATCACGACCCGTCAAGATACCCGAGAATGTTGACCGATCGTGTTGAGCATGCGCAACATCCCGTCAAAACGAAAAACCCAATTCTCGCTCTGAGCACCCAAACTAGAGAGAGAGACAACTATGAAGGAGCCGGAGTCGGAGAACTGAAGTCTAAGAAGAAGAAGATGGCACGATGGAAAGGGTCGATCATGGGACGGTGGGTGGTGAGTCAAACTTCCTGTGGCACGCGCAATGATCAACTTCTCCGCAACTACATGTTGCACGAATCCATCGTCTCTCTAACTTCACCCTTAAAGACAGACAGACAACTGTCTCGCTAGCTATCAAACAACACGGACTTGCAAGTGAGGATAACTTCAAGCAGCGCTCGGGACCCTCCTCGGGCCTTGATCTCGGTGAGTTTTTCCGAATAGAAAAATGGTCGATGCATGGACCGAAAAGAGTGTGACTGAGGGAGCCGTAACGGACTGGCTTACTAATAGAGTGTGTTGGTAGTACTAAAATGAAGAATGGGTGTTGGAGCTCGTCGTTTTCTTCCGGGGGGATGGGTCGTGGGTGATGATATTCCGGGGGTTGAGGATCCCTATAAATCTGATGTTGAAGTGCTTCTGAGCAAGACAAGACAAGCGTGGACACGATGGCCTCGCTAGATTCCAGATGCGAGGTTTGTCTTTTCAGACCAACATCACGTCTCTCTCTTGTCATCGTCGTCGTTTGCCTTCCTCGAATCTCCCCCCCCCGCCCGGAAAGAATTTTCATATTCCCAAAAAGCCTGCCTGCCTTCTCGCACATTCGGTTCCACTGTTCCGGATTCGTTTCCTCCCTCCCTACAAAGTCTGGAGGAGGAATTTGGTTACCGAAATAGCCAATCATTACACAACAACAGTCGTAGACTAGCCATTAAAATGGCATTATGCCATGTGCCATTGTGTCACACCAATGTTTTTCGATTTGCATGCGTACAGACTGGTGTACTCTGTAATATCACACTTTACTATAAAATCACTCATATATTTATATATAATATATGATAATATGTAATATAGAAGTATTATTTTATTCTTTAATATCACCTTCAAATTCTGTAATGTCGCATGGTTTTTGGACTGCTGTTTGAGAAAAGTGAGGAGTGCCATTTTATTGGAATAATGGCATTTTATTGGGATTGGGGTTTGTTGCAAACATTACTTTTGAAGTTGAATACTGAATGTGATATCATAGAGATTTAATGGGGAAGAAATTATTGGGATTAGTGAAACTGGTATCTCCTAACACTAGTAGGAATTTTGTCAAAAATGTTGTCTGGAATAACATGTCCAAAATGACCAAAAAAAAAAAAAAAAAAAAAAAAAAAAAAAACACAAACCTATGTTTTTATGAACATAATTATATATATATATATATATATACAATGACAGATTTTTATGTCATTCTAGACATAAATCCCTTCAAGTCATTTGAGACAAGTTATTCCACGTTATTTCTACTAGTGTAAAAAGAAAAGGAGAGTATGGAATGTAACGGCGGTCGAGACTAATGAGCAAATTTACTATTTTAAGATTTCTTGTCCAAGAAGAGACATTCGTTATACAAATATGTATGAGCAGAAGGTATCAAAATGTGACTCCTAAAAGTCTCAATATGGCAATTTTTTCATACTAATCTCCAAACTGTTAAAAAATAGAGTAACGTTTGATATCCAAAACATTACAATAATCCTCACATAACATGGGGATGGCGCAGGGCGGAGCGAGGAATGCAGATTGAAGGGTCGCTATAGCTGCTCTTACATCATCGAGGAGTTGTGATGAGCTCGAAGCCATTCGGGAAAGTGCTCCCTCTCGAATATAATATTTTCATTGTGAGCAAGCTTTTTGAAACTTGGCATGCAGCTCACGGCGTAGACTTTTACAATTGCTTTGTAGAGCCATACATAAGTCGGTCATTTTTAAGGAAAAGTTGAAAGATAGGTATGAATCATTCATTTCTAAGAAAAGTTGAAAATTGGGTATAAATCATTCATTTCTCAAGGAAAAGTTGAAGTTGGTACCCCTTGAACGTTTACGAGTTAAACTATGTAAATATTTATACATTGAACACTCACTCTTGGGGAAAGTTGAAGATTGTTGCCTATTGGACGTCTTCGGGTTACCTCTTATCTTCCTTAAAAGTCAAAAAGGTTATTCTTTTTTAGCCCAGATGAAGGGTTTAATTCATAATATAAAGATGTGTGGTATGAATCTAAAAGTCATTTTGGGATTTTATAGCTGTTTAATTGAAATTTTTCGGTCACATATGAATATATTTCTAGTCCTCAATGCATGCACTATTGAGGTATATATCAATACAAAGGTATATACTTCTTCACCTACCCTCGAGGTACACCATATACCCTCTATTTTCGATTGATATATTTATATGCAATATACCCTATCCTTCAAGTATGTACATTGTACCCTCCCTTCAACTGCCGAGACTTACCTCTCATGCCTCGGTAGCACCATTCATGCACATACCCTATAAAATGAATGGGATGGGCTTGTTCCAAGCATATGCAAGTTGTAGACGTTGTCATTGAAATAGCTTAAAGGGGTTTCAATATTAGGGTTAGCTTAATCAATCTTCTCTCAATGGCTCGAACAAAACTTAGTGCGCGATCCTCCCATGAAGATGGTTCATTTAAACGTAGTTCACAACGACTTAGAATGAAGGCACTTGCAAGTGAGCTTCTTGACACGGAGAACAAAAAACGCAAGCTTTTTGAGAAGAAAACTCTCCTTGATACGGCAAGAAACGATTTGGCCAACACATGCGGTGAGGTTATATATTTTTTTATGATGCTCGAGGGGTATGAAGAATATATTGAAGATTATGGGCCATCAACCATATGGGGCATGAGTGATACGTGGACTGGTATGATCGATGGTGAGGAGGTCACGCAATGCAAGTATGAACGACTCAATGCAAATAAAGACGCAATGGAAGCAATTTTAAGATCTGTCGAAACCATGCAGTCAGAGGTTGAGAATTTGAGTGTAGATAATACACCTCACTCATTCATATTAGCTACTATGAAGAAAGCGCATCGATTGAGGGAAGAAGCAACCAAGTTAGCAGAATAGTTGGTGCTGTTTTATATCATGTAGCTTATGGAGGATTGGGATTCTCTACATGGTACATACATGCATCATAGGGGTATATTGTTAATATTTTATAAATATTTTGCATCTACTATCAAGATTTTTGTAATGACAAACTTGCTTATATGGACATTGTTATTGCAACATATTGATTCTACCTAGCTTTGTTTGTTGTACTACTAGTTCTTCTTGCAATTAAAATCTCTATCTTGTGACTCAAATCTTAAAGTACAATTTTGAGTTTCGGATACCTTATCCTCATATCCTTATAACCTCAATTCCGTTAACATGGCGGTATTCCATGTGTCATTTTGCCAAATTTTCTATGCGCCATTTTTCACGCATTTTAAAACGTGCCATTTTCCAAGCATATTTTTGAATTGTACTTCAGAAGTATTTATGCCTGAAAAATGGCGTGTTCATTAATATCACAAATGTACTCCGTAATATCAAGTGAATTCTGTAATATCACCAAAATTTCCATAATATCACACATTTTTAATGGTTTTTGACCTTTGAACATAGTCAAAGGGCGATATTTCTTAACGGCCGTTCAAAAACATTGTTGTTTTTTAAGAGCCGCTAAGAGATATTTACCCCATCATGTCAAAACTCAACGAAAAGCAACATCATTTTAAGCACCCCAAAAAGCGCCATTTTACCGAAATAAGGCCATTTTAACGGAATTGTGGATTTATGTGGAAGTTGTCGAAATGTAATTCTCTCCATAATTTTATTTTTTTGGTGAGATTTTTGTGCAGTTTTTGGCACGAATTGGAACATAGACAATCATGATGTAATCTCTAGGAAATAAATAAGTTGTTTCTAGACTTTGTGGTGCAATGTATTGTAAAGTATTAAAAGCACAACTTTTCTTAGTAAGTTTATGAAGGTCATTGTTAACCCCTAAACGCCCAAGGGGGGGTAAAGCTCCTAACAATTGGTAATAATGCTGATTTTTTCAAAACTGCGTAAAAACAAATAAAAGATGAAAATGGAAAATCCAACCGTAGGATCTTCTTTGGAGCATGGCAACTAGTATGACCCCTAAGTTGCATGCCATTTGGAGGTATGGATTTCAAGATCCATGCAAAAAAGGGGTGAATATTACACCACCAAAACTTTCATGAAAAACCTCTTTCGCCCACTCTCACAAATTGAGGATCAAGGTTTTTACTATTTATCCAAGGAGGGAGTAAAGTAAACCCACCAAGGAGTTGAGCAAAAAAAACGGCGGATGAAAAATCGATGGGATGAAAGCGGGGTTGTGCACCAAAGACGGAGCCTCACATCCAAAATGTCGAAAAACGACACCGTGGGCGCTTAAGGGTTAATCATTTCACACCTACATGATTTTCAAATATTGTATGTTGGATAATTCAAATTGATTGCTTATTACTATACCATATGTGGTTGATTGTTACCCCATGCTTTCCGCACCATCAAAATTAAACTACACCATCTCGGATCAAGTTATAAGAATTTCCCTAGAAGATTCAAAATTTGGATATTAACTTTGCAATTTGTTGCACACACACCTTGTAATATATAAAACACCCAATAAAAATCTTCATCAAAAACCCAAAAACCTAGGCTAACTAAAATACCAAAACCCAATTTTATTCTTAAATATGGAATTTTTTGGTTTGCATGGAAAGAAGGCAGTTTTGAAGGTAAAGTGTTGACATTCGGCCTGGAACCGATTAAATAGATGGTCTCCAAAGAAATTATGTTCTTGATTCATATATATGTAGATTCATGAGTGGGGCCCTTTTCGAGCCATTTAGAGAAAGTGAGACAATCAATAAGTCTTGTGTAGTGGAAAGGTTTGGAAATTGCAATGGGCTTACACTATTATTTTCACCAAAAACATCGGAATCCACCATATTTGACAGAGATTGTCCTGGAATAAAAGCTTGCATACATAAGGCTTCTAAAGGCAAATTAGCCTCCATTTATGCCTTGCATTGGCCTCTTTGCACGCAACAAGGATACTTCACTACTTAACTTGAGTAGTCATTACCTACGCAGATGGTTCCATGCCTCAACACTTGTAACAAAAAAACTTGACTAACTTGACTAGGCGTCACTTCAACGAATGGCTCCGAGCCGTGAAGCGATCCAAAAATATATGAAGAAATGTATGCAAAGCAGATATATGCAACACTAGGCTCGGGAGGAAAGTGACGGGAAGCAACAAGGGGCACTATTTATCACCTTTAGATTGGACATAGAGGGCAACAACTATTTTTGATAGGCGGATGTGGAGGCGAAGCCCAACAACCAAAGATCAAGAACGTCCATGAGCTATGAGGCGTTTAACCTCTGAAGGTCCAACCGTGTTTTTGAACCTTCAAAACCAAAAAAACTAAGATTTTTTAGCAGTCTGTGTAAGTTGAGGTAGAATTCTATATTTAATACTTTTTGGAATTTCCAACATAAAATCTTCAAAATGACTACTTGCACTAACATCATGTCAAATTTCAATCATTGGATACTTACCATTCGTGAATATCACAATGTTCAAAGTTGAATAATGCAATTATTATTATTTTTTTGCAAAACTTTAAAGCTTGCTCTTGTAAATTTTGAAAGTTGCCCTTGTAAAACTGGTAAGACCTTGAACTTGGAACATTCAGTATACATCTCAGACAAAATTATTAATTTTATCTCCTTCATCTAGGTTGTATGTAACAACAAAAAACCATTCTCGCTTTCACAAACCTTTAGGAGTTAACTTGGTGGTAATACTACACTTCTCCAACAAATGCATTGAACAAGAACTCCTCAAGTTTTGTAAGGCACATAGTGATGTTAGTGAGGTTGTTTCTCTAAGACCACATTCACAAGTACTTATTTCTTGATCTATCAATACATTGTTTGGTCAATCCCTAAAGAAAAGCTCTATCTAAAATATGTTTGATAGACAGCCATATCTAAAATCCGTGAACAATTTTTTCTTGATAAATCCAACTCTAAGATCTTGTTTTACAACTCTCTAATTAATCAACCTACCAATTTTTATCAAATTTCACATACGTATTGAGTCAAAGTTCTAGTTTTTACAAAAACAACAAAAAAATTTGTAGCAAATTGATCGAGTTTGAAATAGAAAACCCAATTTGGATGAAATAATGAGAATCTGACAAACCGTCCCAGGTTCGATTCCTGCTACTAACAGTAAAGAATTTCGTTAGTGAGAAAGCCAATAATAAAATGGGAGCAAGCACATTCGATTATTCCACTGTAGCAAGTGAGAAGGCGTCCGCAATGAAATTAAACAACGGATTCACGAGCTCCCAAGTTTCCGGGCGGGCGAGGAAGTCCAAAATCATGTCACTCGTTTCCACGGATCTTTCATATCCAACAAAAAACTGGCCCATTCGATCAACTGTAGCAATTGCGACGACGTCCATATATGCACCACTTGCATGAACCAACCAAAGCAAATGGATGAGCTAGCTAGCACCCTAAAAATTCAAATCAGCCACGTTTTCAGTAGTTTCCAAATGCGGTGTCCCACTTTGCTTGCATGAAGAAAAAAACAGATGAGCTAGCAGACTAATAATGGAATGAGTCCGTGAGGAAAATGGAATTATCGATCCTGCAAAGTAATATACCCATGGCCCTACGACGATGATCGGACCATGATCGATCGATGAATTGCCGAGGAAAGAACGCAGGCGATCGACGTGTACTCATTCCCCAAATAGGAGGCCCCAGTTTTTTTCATTCTCCTACGTCTCGGAGACTGAGTCCGTCCGGCCAGGCTGTGATTCGATCGAATGTTGCGACTTCCATGCATCTTTTGTTTTGTTGTTACCGGTATGAGATTGATTGGATGATTGAGGGTGATCGAGTTGGGATTTGAGTCAGTGATCTGTGATCGTGGCAAGCGGCGAATGGAATGATGTGCACTGGTGGTACGAGTGTGTGTTTTGTTGCTCGCGAGCTTTTTTGGTACTGGGATTGCGATCGAAGTACAGTGAATGATGATGACCATGTTGTCGGAGACGACGACAACCTCACATGTTCCGTGCGCTATAGACGTACCGGTGTACTTGAATTGATCGAAGCGGTAGTTGAACGTTTTTCTTTCTCTCTTTTTGAACTCTGCTGATGAGTGACCCCATTTCCGAGGACGGGCCACCCTCCGCTCATGTTTTTCAAATCGATCATGCGTTTTACTTTGTTTTGCTGATGTGGATGTTACGGCAGGCACCATAAGCTTTGACTTGGTGGTTGGACAATGAGTAAGTTGTGGGTTCCATTCCCTATGCTGGTGTGGTGCCTACCACCATAGTCATCCAAAATGGTGAGGGGATTCTTGAACCTTGTTGTATCATGTGTACCTCAAAGTCCTATGAGGTATACTATTGTCAAGAATCTGCAAGGGACTAATGGTTGAGTAGGGACTAACATAGTGTTCGAGAACCTCGAGCGAGAGAAGGAGTTCACCATTAGTATTATAACCTCATGGCATATATTCAACTATAGGTCAAAAGATCATTTTATTCACGGCGGCCTCAAAGAACTTTTCTCTTCTTTGAACAAGCCTCCAATCAAGAGCATGTTTTAATTCGTTGGTCATGGGTAACTTTTTAGTGTTGTGTAAGGATATCTTGATTTTAATAATGCACTAGGTTTGGAATATTGTTACTTTTTTGATGGATATATTGAATATGGTAACTTGCTAGATTTAATATATCCTTCATTATTCATTAATATGGTTAGTAACCACTCAAGACTTGAGTTATGAGCACCTTGCAAGCTATGATGGTAACAAATTCTAGATAGATAGATAGATAAAAACTCCGGTCCATTTTTCAGGGCCGACGTGATTAGAGTGTCTGTTCGTCAAGCCACTGTCCTAATGCCCACCGGACAAGAGGACTCTGGTACAAGACTACTCACCCCTTTCGGGATTAGACACTATAGTAGCCAAAAGAAACAGAAGTAACCAAGAAATAGTCAATATTATCTTCTTAAGGTTTGTGTAAGGTTATATTTTGTACTTTATCGTTGGTATGGTCGCCAAGCCATGATTCCTGGTTGATTTGTAGGGATGTTTGAGTCACAATTAAGCGGTCCGGGTTCGATACTCGGTGGATCCGTTTGAGCGTTTAGTGTGATATACATGGCTTGGTGCTGCTAGTGTGTTATACATAGGCAGGAGAATTGTACCAATCAATCGGCCATGTCCCATCTACCTGAGACAAGTGTGACTATTCTTGTGGGAAGTGGTTTGCGCCATTTCTCACGCCCTCCTCCTTTTATTGTTACATTATTGTGGGGATTGTTTGGTTATTCTCAATTTTCCTTTCGTGTAAAATAATTGATCTGGCGTGTTGAATGGCGATGGTATTTATTTCATGGAATGTGCGTTTTATGCATGTTTCTGACAAGTTAAATTTTTTTGCAAGAAGTTTCATTGATGGTTTGTGTGTTGTGCCTCTAGCACCCGCTGTGATGACTATGAGGGGGTCTACTTTCCATCCTAGGTTACGGAGTTTATCAAGAAGTGGTTGATATTTGCCGGTTGTGTTATTAATTGTTTCTTGAGAGAATCTATCGTTACAGTATGTGAATTCTATAAATTGAAGTGTGAGGTTGTCTGTTGGATGTGGTGGTGGGTCGTTTTTGTGTGGTAGACCTTTAACGCATAGTATATCCGGTTTGAATCTAGCGTTGCAATGACATTTTTGTTGTGTACATTCGCATTGTAATAGCCATGTAGGGACCGTATTTTCTTGGGGGTTGTTATTAAATGTGCCTGCGTTCATGAGGATATAACAGCGTGATTTTTGAGATGAGAGAATTAATTTTCTTAGCTCCCATACGGCTTTGTTATGTCTCTTGATTCTAAGGGCGTGTATGTGGTGGTGACCACATTTGAGTAATGCCTGTAACCATGTGTCGGCGTCCATGGAGTTACATATAGAGCAAGTTATTGATGGGAATCGTTCTCTACCAAAAAATAGTTGTTTCCTTGCGTTCCCCATATATTGGCCGGTGCGTAGCTTTAAAATAGTTGTTTTTTGGGAGTCCGTAATTACGGGGTTTAGCCAGTATGCATTTGATAATTCATTGTCAATATCCGGGTTTGTTGTCCATTTGTTGATGTTGGGGAATTGGTCAACGAGTATTATAAGGTTGTTGTCGTAGTCTTGTTTGTGTATGTATGTTTGAAGGCATCTGACCGGGCCCTTGTCTGGGCGAGTTAGGGGTCCTGGCCATTCATATTTATGGTAGTAGAATGGTGTGGTGTGTGCAAATTTGTGGGGTTTTGTGGCTACCGTATATCGTTTGGTGGCGCCGGCTTTCGCAAGTTTGTCTGCTTGCTCGTTGCCGGTGATGTTAATTCTACTTTTTGTAACAAATTCTACTTTTTATAAAATTCAAAAAATATGTTATTGTTATGTTCTTTTCACACAATATTTTTTATTGACTTCAATATTTCTCAATTGGCTAGGGGCTCTTATGGATATTTTGGTGGATTGTAGTACAATGGTGCTTTGATATGGATTTGTCTATCATAATATGGCTGAGATTCTCATGTTTTTTTTATAATATTGTATTATATTTCATTGCTTTGGATGTAGATGTAGTTAATGCTTAACCCCTAAACGTCCCTAGTGTCGAAAAACGACAATTTGGATGAGGGGCAGAAACTTTGAAGAGCCATAACTTCTTCATCCAAACTTCGTTTTTGACAAAATCACTTGGGTTAGGTCACAAATCAAGTCTCGTTTATGTGGTAAAAATTGCAAACTCATAAAATAAAGTATGAATAAATGGCATGGATTTTAGTGAAGGCAGCTTTTGTTTTTGGGTTTTCAAACATTTGGCATGTTTTACCATTGCAAGTCAATTATGTGAAATCTAAAATAGTTTTTCATAAAAAAAAATTTCATAGGTTTGATACTTAGTGCATCCCAACAACTTTGTAGTTGGAAGTTTTTTGATCTAGATAACTTTGGTATTGGCTTTGCTATGATGTTTCTACAATGAAAAAAGTTAAATATGGATGATTTTTGAAGAGCTAGATCTCCTTCATTCATCGTCAGATTTTGACTTTATTTTTTGGGATGGATTCCAATTATAGTCTATTTTTAGTGGTAGAAACCTTGACCCAATCGAGGATATATTGAAGAAAAGGCATGAATTTGAGTGCAAGGGGTCTAGTTTTGGACTATTTTTCCTTTGTAAAATTTTTGGCAGTTTTCACGACTACAAGGCTACTATTTGAGCCAAGATTTTTTTTTGATGAATTTTTTTGGTACAAGAGTGTATTTGGGATGAAGATGAACAACTTTCTAGTTTCTGATTTTTTTATTGCAAATTTCATGTTGGTAGTATTTTCACTTCAAAGTGGAAATGATGGTATTTTGTAGCCTGTTTTGCGCAATAATATGTTATGATCTCGCAATCTATGAGGTCCCATGAGTCAAGTTTTGGTCCACATGATCTACTACAAGTCTATTACAAGTTTGTACGGTTGAGATCTGAATAGCTTATATTTATTTTCATCTATATCACTTTTTTTGAAAATGAGTTTTTGGCTAAAAATACCCCAAGGACGTTTAGGGGTTAAGTATACTAGTTGTTGGTTTTTGACATTTTGGATACATACTTGAATTTTCAGCAAGGTGTAACGTTCTGTTCGAGACAAAATTTCATCCAATTTTATTTCTACTAGAACTTACTTCAAGTTTTCTTTGACGTGGAACTCATTTTGTTATTGCATGAGAATATGATAGTTAAGGGACGTTTGAAGTGAGGTCACTTGTGCTTTAGAGTTGTTTGTCTTCTTTTGGGGTGAAAATTTCAATAATTTGGCATTGAGAGGGGATACTTGAGCATGCAATCAAAGAGAAGAAGCAAGGGTTCAGAAAGATGGATTAGCACAAAAAGTGAGGTTTAAGAAAGGACAAAAATGCCACCGCCAAGCTTTTCATTGCGATAATGCGGTGGTACTTCCTCCCAAGCTTTTGAATAACAATTTATTTCATCATGTAAATTTGATATCTTCCTCCTAAATTTCAAGAGCAATGACAAGAGCTTTGACACTCATGAAAATTTGAATGTAAACATTGAGTACGATGAGTAAGGATATTTCATTTGAGAATTGGAACAACCGCACACAAACAACAAATCTCTTCCTGTCTCCTACAATATTTCACTTGCACAAAATGATCAAACTCATCAAAGCAACATTGTCTTATCACACGAGATTCCAATTCACTTGTCACACACAATTTACAGGAGATGTATATTGATGACGTCTTAGATGTACATCTTATCTTAATTGTCTCTAACAAATGATTAGAAATTGTGTTTGACAAATGTGTAGAAATTTTGTCTGATAAGACAAACGTGGATCAAAGTAATAAAAAAACCTCTTATAAAATGGCATTGGCTTCACAATTTTACAAAAAAAAAAATGCCTACAATCCAAATCAGTGTCAATGTTAAAGTTGACCCATTGAACAAGCTTGTTCTTGGAAGGCACATCCTCCTTTCTCATTGTGATTTAAGCATTGTGATGTATACCTTACAATATTGGTACAACTATTTTGGAGCACTCTTTTTAGAGCGTCTCTCTAATGTAGCACTTTTTGATTAGGTGCTTGTCGTAATAAGTACTCATGATTAGCAATTCTAAAGAAGTGAAATTTAGATGTGTAACCGATTATCAATAATACTTATGTCAATTTAAGAATATTGTGTATTTTTCACATACTTAGTGACACAGATACCAAGTTCCTACAGTAGTTGTGTCTTTCTTGATTACTTTGCTTCTCCATTTAATCAAAAACCTTTTAATTTAGGATATTTTTTTCATTTCGAGGATTTTCTTATAGCCCTACCTAGTCGCAATTAGGGTTTAAGTCCCCATGTGCAAGTGGTAATCCATCCAACTATTGCCAAGTGCATGAACAAGTACACTCTAAGTCCTTGAGGAATGATGTGTCTCCCTTCTCTCGTGCACCAAAAAAAATAAAAAATAATATGTCATAAAAGGCCCTACTTGTTGCAAGTGACATCTTGAAGCATGCTACATGTAGAAGCAATTATAACAAAACAACTGACATCATACTTATGGATTCTAAAGAGCATGAGTATAAGTAGAAAAATAATGGGGAGGTAATCTTAGGACCTTACAAAGAAGTGTCTATTGACCTTTTCACTTGAAACTACTCTACGATTTCCACCAAGAAATTTGTGTTAGATTTGCAAACCTTCACTAGGGTGTTACCAAGAAAAATGTGCAACTTTGTATGACCATATTTGCAACCAAACTAACCAAGTTTCATTATATATGACCAATTTTTTTAAAATTGAGTAGATAATATCAAAAGAGTTTACATACATAAGAAGTAATTTAACCCCTAAAGATCCTTGGGTGTTTTTGGGAGCTTAAAACCTCAAAACTCCAATTCCCTACCTCTATGCACTTCAAGGGGTGCGAAACAATTTTTTTATTCTTTTCTTAACTTCCAACCGTAAGATCTTGTACCTAAGCCAATTTTCAGTATCTGATATAAAAATTGACCGTTGGATGTTTACCATTTGAGAGATTATAACATCCAAAGTTTGTCTACGAAGTTTTTTTGGGCATTGTTGAGATTATTTTTGACACTTTTGGAGGCTGCCCTTGTAAAATTGGTACTCTTTGTGACTTGGGGCCCTTTGGAACTTAAGTAGTGATTTGGTCATGAACATATTTCCAAAAAAAAATCTCAAAAAAATACTAAATTTAAACTGCCCCAGTTCGGCTCGCAAACCAAGAATTGTTGTAGAAGACTCAAAAATTGGAATTTGGCTTTGTAAATTTTACCACATACACTTTGCAGTATAGGGAGCACCCATTAAAAAATTTAGGCAAAAATATTACTTTTAACCTATTCATCTAAGCTACCCAAAATATCAAAAGCCCGATTTGGTCCTCTTGGATCTTTAGGGGTTAAGGTCCAATTGCGACTCCTTTTTAGCATTCCGTAGCATATGAAGGCTATAATAAAAGTTGTAGGTGACAACACTAATAAAATCTACTGCTATAATAAAATTCAATTCTTCAAAATCATCTATACAAAACTCTTACGGTGATAAGCTCCTGCAACGATAGAGTTCCAAGATGATATGGTATAATCTTAATTGGGTTCCATGGTGATAGGGGCTTGTGGTGATATACACAATTTCTACACCTCTCAAATGAAGGATGTACTATCTTGTGATTCATAATATAAAAACATTGCTAAATTATTAACATCTTCACATTTGTTTATACCTTTACTATCTCCCCAAAACACTCTTTAGTTTGCAATTTCAATCATTTTTGAGAAAACGACATCTGTTTTTGTGATTTTTTTAAATTTTTATTTTTTAAATATTTTTATCATAAACTTTTTGGTGGGCACTATAAACTTTACATATCTTATTGCCAACTTGGTTTAGATACCAATAAGAACACACATACCATTAACTCCAGAAGGATCAAGCCTGTTTTTGAGCCATCAAAACCAAAATTTGCAATTTCTTGACCACTTTGTGCAAGTGAGATAAGATTCAATATTTTTAACTTTTTGGTATTTTCATCCGTAAGATCTTGAAAACAACTACTTTGTACTAATACCATGTGAAATTTTAACCCTTGGATCTTTACTATTTGTGAGATCATAATGTACAAAGTTGATGCAATAGTTTTTTTGCAACATTTTGAAGCCTGCTCTCGTAAATTCTCACAAACTTTTTGACTTCAGGAACTTTGGAACTCAAGTAGCTATGAAGTTATTTTCAAAGAGAAAATTTCGAAAAAAAAATGAAATTAAAAATCTACCCGAACCTGTTTTGGGCTTGAAAACAAAATTTTACATTAATAAATTCTCAATTTTGGAATTTGACATTACAAATTTTCACACACACACCTTGTAATGTAGGGAGCACCTAGCAAAAATCTTAGGCAAAAGATTAATTTCAAACCCTTCATCTAAGGTGCCCAAAATCGAAATCGCAAAAACCACATTTTACATCTTCGTCCTTTTAAGTTTGATTTAAAATTTGTGATCTTATTTTCTGAGTGGATCGTCCTTAATCTGGAGAATTGGCAAGTGATTAGGAGCTTGTCAAGTACAACGAGACATGCAAACTTGGAAGATCACGTGACAAACATAATTTTTGCAATTCACAATACTTAAAAAGTTTGTGAATTCTAAACATTGCACTGCATATGCGGCATAAATCCAGTAGATTCATGTCCAAGAGTTGAGTTTCCTCCTGCTCCTCAAACTACTGACACTCAATCGAACATCAAAACATAGAATAAGAAACATCATGCAACATCCAACCATACATGCACTTAAGACAGGAAAATAAGAGTTGGTCACAGAAATGAGCGATCACTTCATACAGCCACTTTTATAAGCAGGGCCGCCACCATACATATCTCTCTACTATTGAATCCAGTTTGTTGCTCAAAGGAAGGAGATCACCGAAACATAGGCTCCACCTCCGTCACCAGTGCCTTCGCTGCTGCCAATTCCTCAGTCTCTTGACATGTCGCATCGTTCTCTGCTTCCGCCTGGTCACCAAGAGAACATTACATCAAAAGCTGAAACTGCAAACTCCCTCATGAGCTATTGACCATAACCATTGCTCATTCAATCACCAACTATTGTTGCATGCTCCAGAATATTTTGGTTATGATCACTCAAAGAAGAAAGCGCTCTCCGTTTCGATCAATCTGTGTACTGGTTATTGAAGACAGGACTCCCCTCAATGCAATCAGAGCCTGTTCATGTGGAGATTATCTTAAGAGTGTTGCATTTCGGTGAACGCTACGATCTGAAAGAAATGAGAATCCGATTCAACCAGTAAAGTTAACCCTATTTTATCATATCTTGGCATATGTAATTTGTAACCGGAATAAAAAAGTTTCGGAACATTGAGTAGACTTCTTAGGTTGATGAAATGAGCAGCTATAGAATATGAAACTACAGAGAACTGCAACTACAGAGTGTGGCATTACAGAGTGCAAGCATTTTCCAGAAGTATGTAAGAATACCAATCTACACACCCTCGGTTGTATAATCAAAAGCTTCAAGAAGAAGAAGAAGGAAATGCAACTAGAGAGTGTGACATTACAGAGTGCAACCGATTCCAGCAAGAAAATCTGTCATTTTCAGAGAGAAACCCTAAACGAAAAAGGAGAAACTAACCACAAGCTCCCGAAGCGCATCAAGAGCGGACTCCAAGCGGCGCCGACAATCGGGAATCATCATCCGCGACTCAGCCAGCACATTGACCTGCAAAAAAGAAAAGAAAACGCTCAATTCCAAACAAGAGAGAAAAGAAGTGTTTAGTTCGAAAGAAGGGTTTGGAGATTGAATGAACCTGTTGCTTGATGTCGTAGGGGTCGGCATTGTTGTCGCGCATGGACTGCGTCTTGGCAGCCTCCCGCTTCTCCTCCGACTCGTATGACTGAAACTCCTTGAGCGTGCGCTTGCACACGCCTGTCTTCACCTTTAAATCCTTCAATGTCGCCATTGCAGGAGAGATTGATTGTGAGAATGTGGGTGAGAGTATTGATCGAGGGATTGCTGCAGCGAGATTGTTGGGTTCGTTGAGGGTGGTGGCGTGATTGCCTTGACAAGTGTGCTTTATAACAATGGGGTATGTACTGTATTTTGTGTGTATATACGGAATCGAGTACAATCGTGTTTCTTAGGGTACACTCTTCAGTGCACAACTCTTGCGGACAGAGCGAGTAGACCCGAGGTGGCACAAAGGACCCAAGCTCATGGCAGCTTAACAGCACAAAGGACATCACAGCACTTACACATTATATAAGAGTTGTTAATTAGTGTTATGTGGAAATTAGTGTAACAAGTAATTTTTGGAGCCTTTCATGACTCAAATTTTGGTCCACATGGTTTACAATAAGTCTACTACAAATTTATGCGGTTGGGATCTAAATAGATTGCCTTCATTTTCATTTATGACATTATTTTCAAATTTGTGTTCTTTGGCTAATTATATCCAAGCGTGCATAAGGATTAATCGGATTGGAATTTTTTTGGAGTGAAAGTGCTCAATGAATTATTCGCTCTCTAGTGGTTGACTATCAGGAATAGCTCATGAATTGTCTGTGCTTTTACTAACAAGGTAGCAAACTTTTACAATTGAAATCAATTACCTCATGTTCTGAAAATTATTGTAAAGTCAACATGAAGTATAAAATCTAGTTTCTGGTGTATAAATCTTAACCCAATCCAAGGTGATTTCAACACAAGGCATGATATTTAGTGCAAAGAGTCTAGTTTTGAACAAGTTTTTCCCTGCAAGACTTTTGGCAATTTTCAAAATGATCCTACATGCAAAAATTACACAAAGACACAATTATCATCTACATTTTTCTTATTACACTAATCTAGAACTTAGTATAAAACAATTCAATAAAACATAAGTTCCACCGAGAAATTCAAATATTTGAATAGAACTTCGTCTCGGATGGGACTTTTTCTCCTCGAGGACGCCAGCTATTCACACCCTCGTGGCCGCTCCGTTCGACGCTAAGAGCAATTCCTCGCGTCGATGGCTGTCCGAAGAATTGAGGCTCACGTCAAGCAATTCGACTCGAAGCAGTGATTAGTCGAATTCGATGCGGAAACGATGGCCGCTCCCTGGCATGCCGTTCTCATGCTCACATCGCTCTGGTGTTGCATCGCTCTCTCGCACGGGCGCTTCATGCCGAACATCTCGACAGCTCTTGAGGCTCTAAATGGCGCCGCCGAGTCCAATTGCACCTCGTTGTTGATCACAAGGTTCGCTCGCTAGGTTTTTAGGGTTTCCTTCCCACTTGAATCTGCAGGAATTGAATTGAAATTCAGCTCTTATGTTCCTGCTCTCCACTAAAATCATGATTTAGGATTTTTCCATTTTCCAAAAAGTGAGAAATTCGTAAGTCGCTATCAGTGATACTTCCAGATTAAAAACAGTTTTTGGTCAGTGAAGTGCAGAACTCATCGTCATCCCCTAGTGATTTAAGCGAGTGGCAGGCTGAGGATCAGTATCATCATCGTCCTGTCTCCACTTTTCAAGGTACGGCATGTTACTGACACTTTCAATTGCAAGTACCTCTGATTTATGTTCCTCTGAAGATTTTTACCTTTGCCTTTATGTTCTCTTTTCTCTTTCAACAGCGAGTATCTCTGTTTTATGTTCTCTTTTGCCTTTTCCATTACTTTTCATAGTGTCTTTTTGTAAATGTTTTATTGCCATGGAAGCTGTTATCCCTGCAGCTTATATTCTATATCATGTGTTCCCGTTGATGAAATTCATGATTGCGTGCAAGTGAGGAGAGTGTGTGCCATTTTAGACGTCCATGGAATACGAGAAGACTTGTCTTGCCTGTCATTGTCACTGTCTTTCAACTTTAAGATTCAAGCTCTTTTCTAATCAATATTAGTTTTTACTACTTTTGACTTAGCTTCTGAATAACTTTAGCTTATAGTTGCTTTCATAATGAAATGAACTGTAATTGATTTTGACTTTAAGGCAACTTGTTTTTGTGTAGATGCGAAGTGGAAGGGGACGGTGGGCAAAGTAGCGAAGTGGATATTCCGCACTTGCATGGTGCTCTTGGCGTTGTTCGCAGTGTTTTACGGTGCGACTTGCTTGTATTCCTGCTGCTTGGGGTTTGATTTACTGAGCAAGATCTGGCGATCACTCGGTGGATGTGGAGCTCTGAGAGCTCTTTTGAGCTACTTCGTGAACCTCGAGCAAGCTGTAGTGGTGGAAGATGATACAGATGCTGCTGCTGTTCCCCTTGTCGTTGCTTCTACTGCATAATTTAGTGTTTTGCGATGCGCATATGGGGTGGGGATCTTGATACCCTGCCGACTGCAAGCATATTTTCTTATGTGTAGCATAGATTTTACTCTGTACCAATCGTTTTGTATTGTAGAATGGTGTATACTTGAATGTACAGTACACTACAGTCCCCTCAAGATTATATTAATACGAATTGTGCTGTGAGAGACAGTTTTTCACCCGACTTTGGAAACTGCCCTTATACTCAAAATTGATCGAATTTGAAAATTGTGAAGTGCGTCGCAATCACAATGGAGTCCACTACACGGATGTACATATTTATTAGAAAAATTAGAAAAAGGTACAAACACTTCACACACTATCTATTAACAATTGTTACTAGCCTTTGCTTCAAGTTGGATGTTCATTCCTATGTGCAAGTTGAAATGAGCATATAGGGTTGTTTTTGAGGTACTAGAGCTCATTCTTGATGAAAGATTTGTATCACTTCCTCTTGTGTTGTGATTTGGAACATTTTTATCAAGAATTTATATGGCATATAAAGTTGATTGATATGTAAACCTGTAAATTGGCAAGAGGATGGTAGCAAACAGATTTGAGCGTGACGACCATCTCCTTAGAGTAATCACTCAAGTGACGACCATCTCATGAGAGTAATTACTCGAATTCAAATTGCATCATGTTTCAAATTAGTGCGGCATTTGTAATGGTGATGTGGGCTTTTACAGGCTTTGGTATAAGTTTATCGAAATTTGAGGCTCATTAGAAACCCACCTTAGATTGCATCACATAGCGGAAGTAATACAAATCATCCAGAAAGGATAACCTTTAGTATCTCTAGAACATTGTGTATGCTTATTTCAAATTTGCACGTTAGAATGAAACATTCGAATTTAAGCAAAGGCTAGTAACACTTGTTTCTAACCCTTAGTCGACAAGGGGAGGGGTCTTTGACAAAAGAGCTCGTTGTCTTGTTGCCAGTTGGTATCTCGCACCCATCTGACAAGTCCAATGCTATTCTAAATTTCTCACAATCATAGACTATTACAATTTCTACTCAATTCTAATCCTTTGCAATATTGCTACAATTTTGATGCATGTGTACATGAATTTCTTAAAATGTAACATTGAATGTCAACTTCCTTAATTTTCTAATTTTTAAAATTTACTATGGATTACTATTTTTAGTGTGACAAGGAGGGTGATTCAACAAAGTAACTCTATATGTGCATGTAGTAGATTTTATGTAAATTTTAAATAAGAGAGCTTCTAGATGTGCCCTTTTATGCACATAAAGTGCATGGTGAATGGAACAATATCAATGTCTTGTAGTTGGACTCCGAGTTCTAGGCTTAACACTAGGGGTTGGTTCTCAATACTGTGCATGTTTCAATGCTCCAGCCTCTCAAGCTTTTCAACATAGAGTAGTTTATTCAAAGTGTATAGTGTGATTTTACTTTTTGAGCATTAATTGACCAATGACCCTTGTGAAGGGTGCCACATGGACCCCCTTGTGGAAGTGCCACCTCGCAATTATAGAATTAAGGCAAAATTAGTTAGGGAATTAGTGTGGGATGATGATTTAGCATGCCAACCCAACAGCCTTTTTCCCACCCACAACTCCCACTCTACATACTTCCTCGCCTTCTCTGCAACCTCAAACACTATGAGACAAATCCGCAATTCCATACCATACATACCATCACCATCATACCATCACCATACCATGCCATCACCATGCCATACCATCACCATACCACAACCATATCCATTCACCTCAGGAGATGCCAATAATCAATTAATGTCAAGTGGCATGCAATTTTTTGCGCATAGTTTAAATCAAAATGATAAGACTATCTTTTAAATTCATAAATTAGATAGTAATAGAGCAAAATCTTTTAAAGAGAATCTTAACCAAAGCAAAGAGATTGAAGTAGTCAGACTTACAACATAATTAAGTAACTATAGTAGCATAAACATAAGTAGTAAAAAGATATGTAGATTCATATGCACAAGGATGATCAATTAGTTATATTATGTCCTATTGAGATTTATAAGAAAAAAGTAAGATAATAATATCTCTTCCTATGAAATTTTACCAAGTAATCTAGATATTACAGTCACCTAAATTCAATATGAAGTAAACTTGAAGTTGATTTGAAAGTTATGAAAACAATGTTGACATGAAGTTAAACCAAAAATCATACGAGAAAATTTGATAAAAAGGAACATTAAACTTATGGGAGAGGGTGACATACAAAACCATTACATGCATTTTACATAAGTTTTTCACACTATATATATACTACATAGAAGATAAATTATCATGCAATATTTGGGATAAATGAGTAAGGAATATTCTACATATATCTCATATGAAGCATATAATACAATATAAGAACACCACAAGGCACTCAATTGTTGCATGGTATCATAAATAGCCTCTTGGTCACCATGAACCATGCCAAGTTTTTTTTGTCAACCCTCTAGTCTTTCAGTTTGTGTTCAATTTGATTGAACCAACATTGTAATATCTCTAATCAAAAAGCTAACTTTGAGATTTAGTGATTGTTCCATGTGTGGTACAAGGACCGGTAATCTACCCCTCCCTTGCATTTAAGAGCCAATCCGTACATTTGTGTCACTAACTTATAGTTGTTGGCCTTAGATGAATTACTACTACTTGCAATATTTTGTTGTGACTTCGCAGCGTGACACATGTCACAGAGAAGGTCCTCTAACCTACAAATGAACTCTTCACACATAGGGTTTTCAATGAACCTCACCTTAAGGCATCCTTCTAGTAGTGCTTCTAGAGCTTTATCCAACCCCTGCACAATTTCATGCTAAAAATCTCAAGGTGGACTTGTAATGAGAATCAAGGTTGTGCAACATCCAAACTTCCTCTTGTGTACATATTGGAGCTGATAATTATTGTATATTTGCAATACAATGTTCAACTATCGTATTGCAATTCTGAAGTGTCTTCTGTATCTAGCAATTCTGAAGTGTCTTCTGTATCTAGCATGTGGCTGTTACTCATTAAGAGACCATACTCAAATGTTTTTCCTAGAGTGTAATAAATGCATTGATTGAATCTTATAAAGGATCATTCCTAAGTCATTTTAATCCACTCGGCTTTAGTGGTCACTCAAATTCTTCACTTAGATCTTTGTTAATGTGATATAAATTCCAAGCCCATGTATATACTAACAATTCTAAATATTGCTATACAATCATGATTTGACCTTTATGATAACATTCTAAGGAAGACCCTATCACTCAACAATTTCTAAATTCTTGACATCGTAACAATGAAATACACGCTACCCTACTCACATTTGGATATATATCCCCTGAAATAAGGTTAAGGTGAGCATATTTCATTGCATTGGAATCGCCTCAGAAACGAAAGACTAACTTAACACATCTGAACACATCTGAACACATCTGAACGACAAGATGTTCATTGGGATACAAGCTTTGCTTACGTTTCTGAAAAAAATGGAGTTAAGTGTGCTTACCTTGTTCACCTCAGTTTCAAGTCGCAAGGCCAAGTACAACTGGGAATGTTCCATACGAATTCTCAGAAACATATCATAATCACGAGTTTGACGGTCAATGTAGTACTTCGACGCTGTCTCCCACACATCAAATAGCCTTCTCTCCAGCTCATTAACTTCACTCTTGTCAGAGTCAAACACCAGTCTGTCTCGTAATACACAACCCAGTTGGAACTGAGCATAAGCAACTTCCTTTTTACGATCCAACTTAGTGTACAAATATATGGCCTTACGGAACGCCCCCTCGGTCGAATCCTGTCCTCGACTCCTCTTTGGCTTCTTTGGCTTCTCTGGCTTCTGGTGGTTGTCGTAACAGAACTTGTCCTCTCTTCTGCGTAATATTGCCTGCTTCAAAATCTTCTGTGCCTCTTCTGCGTCATCACTCTCGACTGATTGAAACATCTTCCTGTCTCGTTTTATACAATCCAGTTGGAATCGAGCATGAACAGCTTCCCTTTTCCGATCCAACTTGATGTACAAATTTATCGCCTCATGGAGCGCCTCTTCGGCCAAGATCTGATCTTCCCTGTTTGGGTCCTCCTGTTTGACATCTCTTGTGAGAAACATCCCCAGCTTCAAATACGTGTGTGCCTCTTCTGTGTCGACTTCATCGTGCTGTCCATCTCCCCATTTCTTTAGCTTCTCCTTGGCTTTACTGCATAGATCCAACGCCTCTTGGTACTTAACCCGTGCTTCCTCCATGATTTTTGTACGCCCCTCAGGACCCTGCTGCGTTTCGCGAAATTCGGCGACTTTCCTGCGGTACTCAATGCGGCTGCATAATGCGAACTTGAAGTTGGGCAGATCTTTTCCTTTACGAAGTGCCCTGATGGCTTTCCTGAAGAATTTATCCGCTTCGTGCTTTGCATGCCAGCCTAACTCCGCAAGCCGTCGACCGCACTCGTGACAAGCAAACCCCTTTTTTCGATACACGATTTTCCGAAACCTTGAGTCCTCATTTTCTGAGTCCTCAGTTTCTGAATCCTTATTTTCTGAGTCCTCAGTTTCTGAATCCTCATTTTCTGAGTCCTCATTTTTCATGTGACTGTGCTTTAAGATTAATTCCAACGAAGTTTCTTCTGATCTCCATGATAATGCGTTAGAGTAGCACTCTATAGCAGCTAAGATATTCATCTCCCATTTCTTCTTCTCTAAAATCCTTGGCAGGGGATGCCGTAAGAAATATTGAGGAGGGATTAATGAGAGGCACCCGCAACTCCTCACCACACGACATACCTCCTCAACTTCTTGCGACATCTTAATTTCCACTCCCTCTTGATGTGGGATGACATCGGAGTCACCGAAAGTGCGCTGCGCTTCGAAGTACGCGTCGCCCGCGAGAACCCACGCTTGTTTCTGGACCCTGACATTGGGCAAGAAAGCCTTTTTTGGTGGAGTAAGCCGGCTCATCTGCCAGGCGAATTTCGCTGCTTTGGGGTCTCGGAGATCAACAAGTTTCCGTAACTTCTCCTCGATGTAGAGACACTCAAGGGTCTCATCCTGCGTCAGGCAGGCGCAATCCACAGCTTCAAGGGCACGGTTGAACTGACCATCTTCTATGTACGCTCGGCCGAGACGAAGATACGACTCGCTCAATAATCCCAGCAGCCAGTCAACACACTTGCAGCCTTCAACTTGCAGTTTCTCTATCATTTCGGATGCCCCTTCGATTTCCCCGGAGAAATAAGAGGCCATGTGAAGCTGAAACCCATAAGCGGCCTCTTGCCGCTGACTTTCCCATCGTATCGACTTGATGAATTGCAAGCGGTGGTGCACTTCGTCTAGTCGTGCTGACACTGAATCTTCATGTGCCTGCACTACTCGTGGCACTGGCTCCGAGCGTGCTCCCATGAGAACGATATGAACGATCGTATCCTCAAGACCTCAACTAAACAGAAGCTCCAAAGCAGGATCCCGTTCGACTTCTCGTTTGAGCGACTGCAGCATACATCACCCCACTTGCTCGTAACATGCTCATATGAAGCCCACCTCACGAATCTAATACCTCACTGAATCCAAACATCCCACAAAGTCATCTGGAAACTCGTAATCACCGCACATCTCCTGCACGACACACGCATGTCTGTCAATCACAGCTCGACGAAGAATACAGCCCGTAACCTTCAAGACATCCACCATCGGCCACTTCACAAAAGAACACTAGAATATACTCCTACACGAGTTACAGTAAAAGCCACCGGTCACCTGCGTCTCGCTCTTGGTCAATCGATTCCAAAATTCACCGTGAACGAAATCACACTCAACATAGACTTCCAGTTCGAGCGAGTGATGTGTGTCCGAAGATCGAAGAACTAGGTTTGGTCCAATCTAGCGTCTAGTTCCACAACAATATGCGAAAAGAAAGGTAACCATCAACCAACTGAGAACCATACCGGTGAATCTGAGGCAAAGCAACACATACATGTTAGCTGCGTGACGGTTTCAACAAGGTTCATAGTAGTAGGACGAGACCAGGCACCTGGTGATAGATCGAGAAGCATGACCATCGGCAAAAAGCCGCGTTGCCTCCAGAGGCTGTCGATCATTCAAGTCAAAGAACTGTGACCCTCCTCCTCAAGCTTCGCCAATTAAACCCCTCCTGCCAACTGAATCCACATCGTATGTAGCGTTCCGCTCTCAGATGGAAACCAGGATCGGTACTGATCGATCGCTCCTGAGAAGACCCTCCTTAAACAGAAAGATGATACTGGCTCGAACATTCGGAGCAAAACTACCCCTTTGCAGACATACAGACAAAGGTCGTGAATTGTCTCTCAGAGTGAGTCCCAAGCAATCCTTCGAACCGCCTGGATCGAGGTACCATTTTTGACGAGGTCCGACAAGCTTGAGTATTTTAATAATGTTATTTCTTGAACCAATCAATATATTAGTCAATGTACCAATACATCGGTACTAGAGTTCGGAAAGAAATTTGACTTCGACCGACGATTTATTTCCCATCTTTGATCGGATCTTCGATGGGATATTTCTTGAGACTTTAATCTAAAACTAGCAATTTGGCTATTACACTCGCTAAAAATGAACCAACTTTTGTATCTTCTAGATCATTGAACATTACACTAAAAATTATATTTAGTGTTGGATAACAAATAGTGTATTTAACTCAACATGTTCACAACACTATTTGTCAAATAGTACACAATTAGTGTACGGGACCACGGACCGTCTCTAAATGTGAGCTTCTCTTTTCTTCATGTTGAATTCTTCCATCTCCTTCCTTAGAGAGATTTGATTTCAGGCCTATGGCTTTAAGAGCTTCCTTGGCGGAGGTGATTGCGCCCCTCTTTCACTACCTCCATTATCCCCTGTACTCACTTTATGATTGATTGCAATTCGACTTGCAAAGTATTTATGATTATAAATTGTTGTAAAGAACTCTTGCTGAACTTATTGAAGGGTTTCTTAGTTGTTGAAACAATTCTTGTTGAACTTATGCTACGGCTTCTCACTTAGAATTGCAAGACGGAGGACATGATTAATCGATACTTGAATTCGGAGATGGTTGTACACCTTTTTGGAGGGTTTTATAAAATCTTGAGAGCGTTCTCTCCAATGGAGGTTGTAGATTGGAATTCAAAGTAAAGTCCTTACATCATGATTGTTCTTCGTAATCGTGGGGAAAGTCGTACATTTGATGAAGGGAGTGTAGAGAAAGATTTTAATGAGTTTTTGGTTGTGTGAGATTGATATCTGTAGGTGAAGCAGATCTGTGCGCCATGGTGACGAACTTATACTTCGATTAATTTTCAGAGGTCTCATCAAGGATTTGCAAGATAAGAAGAAAACTAAGAGATCCCTATCAAAATCTAAGTAACACTAAATGTTAGCTTCCTTACTTGTTGTTCCTTTAAAATTATTATTGTTTACAATTGGTGTTGGAATTGACAATTAGCGTTGCTACAATACTACCCTTGTTGACAATTGGTGTTGTTAATCGTATTTAGTGTGCCAACACTAGATATAATTTTTAGTGTAGTGCAAACGTGCCCAGAGGGTAGGAGATTTTACAAGTCCTACTATAGGCAAAGTCGTGAGTATAATTACAAGTGTATACTTAGTGCAGAGCGTGGTGTAAAATGCCACATGCATCAATAAAAGAGGAAACGCCACATGAAGCCCCTAAAACCTCTCAAAAAGTTGGAGAGTATGTCTCTCTTTCCCCACGACAAAACCTTACCATGTCTTGTATTCAAGTGGATAGCCCACATTCTAGCTGATTGCTTATCATTCCATCCATGGACAGTGGGATGTATAGGTAGAGAGCATGGGCTATGAAAGGTGGACCCTATAGGGCCGTGTACTACGAGAACTCTTTTTTCACGACACCAGCGATCAAATTTGGTATATTGCTTTGGTGTAGTGAGCCATGTTTTATACTAGTGGAACCGACTCAGGGAACCGACTCGAGATTCAACTGATGAAATCTTGTCCAAAATAGACATCTGATGAAGAAGTTAAGGCTCATCAAAGCAATCCACGATGTCAACTTTCAATGTACCGCATATAATGTGCTTAAATAAATTTGTCAATCGGCAAACCACTCAATAAAAAACTGCAATAGAAACAACTATTCACTAGATAGGATGTAGGCCGGTCCAAAATACTGCATAATACTTCAAGAGAAACAACTATACATTCACTAGGATGTAGACTCGTCCAAAACACTCAATAATACTTCAATGGAAACAACTATTCAATAGATAGGATGTAGGCCAGTTCAAACCTTCAATAGAAACCACTATTCATTAGATAGGATGTAGGCCATTCCAAAACAAAGACGGTTGGTATGCAGTGAACAAATACACAGTCTCTTTGTAAGTTCATTCTGGTATACTTTTGATCGTGCAGGACCTCATTGCTTTTGTGAGTTCACATCTGCCTCACGGTCTGATTAAGCATCAAAACTGCGACACACCATCACGACTTTTCGAGCAAAACCCTAAAACTCGAAAGGATAGAAAAGCAGGCACCATTCAACATCGCAGAAAACACACTCATAAAGCGTACCAAGAAGCAATCAAAACGCAATAAAATGGTGATCACACTTACCACAAACAATAGGAGGTCCACCCGAAATCAGGGAAGTGAACAGCCACAATTCCAATACACAACGACAGAGAGAGGGTGAAGGCATACAGATAGATGAGCTACGTACTGTTGAACATCTTACAGCAGCTTTGTTTATATTGTACAGAATCCCAATGCCATTAATTGTGGGTAAGTAGTAATTAAGATTCCAGATTTTACAGAGCACCACGAGATGATAACATGAGAACCGATGACTTCAAGTACAAAAGAAAAGCTTACTGTCATTCTCAGTGGGAGGTACTTGAGGCTGTCTCATTCATGGACATTTTTGACCCTGAAATTCGGAAAGTGACGATTCCAATGTAAGTTAAGATTCAAAATCACGAGTGCCACATGCTATACAAGATACTGAAGTCATTATCCCCGCCGAGCTTCAAAGCACACCCGTACATCTGCTTCAGCAGAGCAACGTCGTTGGCCTTGGAAGAATTACTACTACTATTCATCTCATTCCGGTGTCGAGATCTACTACTGCTGGTCGGGCCACTGCTACTGCTACTGGGTTTGGATGCCGATAAAGCTGCCCCAAGCATGGTCTTGAGGAGCCTCTGTAGCTGCAGAGTGAAGGCCGCTAAAATGTCCGCCGACACGGTTGAGCCTCCGTTGAACTTCACCGCTCGACATCCTTCTAGCAGATGTACTAGTGCTTGCTCCGACCCCTGCCCACATTCATGCCTCAAAATCTCAGAATCCAGGTTTGCTACCATCCAGTGTATACCAAGTGCCATACAAATCCGCCTTCAATCACTGAGCATACTCAACAGAACAGCTACCTTCCTGCGTCTATTCTTCGTTCCAATTGTTGGTAAGTGCAGATGCTTATATTGACTCTCAAAAATTGAAATACACATGAAAGCAGCAACAGTGTGGGTTCCTGGTTCATATACTCATCATCCATAATTGTGCAGGGGGGGGGGGGTAGTGTGAGCCTTACCGCATGGGATGAAGCGGGAGCTACAGCCAAGCACAAAGCGGATCGTTCCATGAGAATCTGCAGAAACATGTCGGGATGAGTGTCGGCATGGTAGTACTCCAGCGCTTTCTGCCAGTACCGATCCGCCATGGACGCCAGCCGCTTGGCGCCCTGCAACCTGGAGTCTCGTTTCTGAAGACTATTATGTTCATCAGCCTGCACTACAAACAAGCAGCTATCTCGTTGTTGACAGCCCAGTTGGAACTGCGCATACGCAGCTTCCTGGGCACGAAGGCGACCCAAAGACTCATACAACACCAACGCCTTGGAGATGGCCTCTTTGGCCGAGATCATCGTCCCCTGGGCAGCTTGTTTTCTATCATAATACTCTCCTGGCACCTCATGCCTGGGGGGCTGCGTGTTCAGGAACTTGTCCTCTCTCGCGAGCAACATCCCCAGCTTCAAATACGTGTGCGCAAATTGAGTATAGACCTCGTTGCACAGCCCTCGCATGGTGCGCTCCACTGCCAGAAGCTCCTTCCTGGCTTCGCCATAAAACTCCAACGCCTCTTGGTACAGGAACCGGGCTTCCCCCACTGTCGTGAGAAACGCAACAGGATTGTTTAGCTCCTCGTAGCTCCCCAGCTGGGATGCGAACACCTCCGCAGCTGCCCTGCGCCCATGAGCGAGGTTGCAGTACACCAACACGATGTTGGGGATGTCTTTCACTGCCCGAAACGCAACAATGGCTGTCTCGAAAGCTGCCTCTGCTGATTTCACGTCGCCTTTGGCCAGACGCCGTCTGCCGAGCTCGTTGCAAGCCCACCCCTTCTTCCTGAGCGCGCTCTCATAGTCTCGCAGATGAATGGAGTCCGCGAACGCGTCCACCGCTGCTGAGTAGCACTCTGAAGCAGCTGAAAGGTTCTTCTCCCAGTCGTTCTCTGCCGACCTTCGCAGGTACGAGAATATCTCCGGGTGCTTCTCTTCAATGACGACGGCTTCAACAATGGCGGTGGTCTCTGAAGACGAGTGATCACTTTTGTTGGTGCTGCTCTTCTTGGCGTGTTTTTGGCGTGAGTGACGAGTCGTGGGTGATGAGCTGCTGGCAGAGATTCCACTGCTAGCGCGGTCGCTCTGGCAACTGCAGCTCGTCAAGCTGCAAATCTCACAGCTGCCCACTTTCTTCTTCAACCTTTTCACCTCCTTCATGACTTCTTGCGCCATTTTGAGCTCCTCACCAGGCTCTTGATGCTTGATGGCAACATCGGTGTCACCGAGAGTACGCTGTGCTTCGGCGAACACGTCGCCTACAAGGCCCCAGACTTGACCCCAGAACAGGCCCTTGTGAACCTCCTTTGAAGAATCCTCTTTTAACCGTGGCGTGGAGCCCCGTGTGAGGCAGGCGAACTCTGCAGCTTTGAGGGCGCGGCTGAACTGGCCATCTTCCTTGTAAGCCTCCCCGAGAGTGAGATACGACTCGCCTAGTAGAAGAAGAAGCTTGCGTAGCTTCTCGTCCATTCCGAACCCGACTTCGATGTCCCGGAAGTCGCAAATGGCCACACACTCGGGCTCCCCACACACACACTCTGTGTAGTCGTTGTTGAGCTCGGGGTGCTGCTCGCCAGATGCATGACGCCGATTCTCCCCGACGTCCTGCAGCTGCCGTTGCCATCGTAAGGATTTGATGGCTTGCGACAGATGGTGCACTGCAGCTAATCGTGCTGAGACTGGATCTGCGAGTGCTTGCACTACGTGTGGCACTGGCTCTGTCACAACGGATGTTGTTGTAACATTCGCCAGCACGAGCTCAGAGGGTGTGGATTCTGAATCTTCACTCACAACCTCCGGAACGTCCGGGCTTTCTTCCACGTGAATGACCGTCGAGTCCTCGATTGAAGGAAGCTCCAAATCTGGCTCTTGTTTGTCTTCTAGTAACAGCGGCTGCAGCATCACCCCCAGTTGCTTGTAACATGCTAGAATCAGCCTGGCTGCATGCTCGTGCGCAGACGCCCGAATAACCTGCCGAACCCAATCGCGAACTTAGTAATGATTCTGCAAAGTTTGAGAGCTCGTAATGAATCATCAATAGAGAAAGTACAAACCAGATGTTCTTGCTCGTCCATATACTCCAGGCACTTTCCAAACAGCTTCGCACATTTCATTCTGTCCGCTGGGTCCTGCAAGTCACGAACATATTAGTTATTTATGAAGTGCAGAAGGATACAGACTGTGACCTTTAAGAATCCCCACCGAAACAGCTCCTACAGAAGTTATAGTAAAGGCCACCGATCAAGAAAGTCTGGTATATGCATGGCCAATGTCTCACTCTCGGTCAATCATATCCCGAATTCTAAACTGGTGACCTTGCAAAGATATTCCACAGAAGAGAGAGGCTATGCACCTGAGATCGAGAGAGTCGATTCGCAAGGCGATACAAAAGCATAGCCAAGGGCAAAGAGTAGTGCCCATTGCCTCTGTTTCGTGAAGAAGGCAACGTGCCGCACTCACTTTCTTCCTTGTCACCACAAGTGTTTCGCGTTTTCGAGATCACGGACAGATCGAACAACTGCATGAGATCCTCTCCGGCGTTCTTGAAAAGCTGCCATTGAAATCAAGAAAAATGTAAATTGCATGCGAGAGGAAAGCCTTGTCATAGATGAAGGACATGATGAATGGCAAGATTGCGTTACCCAGTAACTGCCAGGGTCTTGTTTGCAATTCTCCTGTAGGAAACGAAGCACAGAGGATGCATTCTGCTGCACTACATGAGGACTGAAAAAGGCGGAGCCGTCTTCCGAGAGTCCCTTAAGAAGAAAAATGTCGTCTGTTTTCAGAAGCTCGTAGCCTTGGACCACGCCATTGCGGTGGTAACACACCGCGAGCTCCGGAATGCTCGCCATCACGTTGTCTAGCCACGCATCCAACCACATCAACGGCGTCACCTGCACGAAAAGAGACCATGCAATTAAACACACTTGCACCAAACTCACGCCCAATTTTACTTCACAGGCCACCTGATTTCTCTCCACAAAAGATATCGACAAACAAATGAGATAAAAGTGAACTCTCGTAGTAGACCCCAAACGACCGCTTCCATTCGAAATGAATCTGTCAGAGTATACATGCATCTTAGATGGGTCAAATGCTCACCTGACGGCCGATCTCCATGAGATGTAAGCTAACAGCGGCGTGCTTCTCATTACTGAAAAGAAGCAAGTCGCTACCCAGGAGCATACGGAGGTTCTGGAACTGCCAAAAGAGAACTCTGAGGAAATTCTCGGTAGCAGATTGCCGGGGCGGCATGTCAGGGTCTTTAGGAATGAAGTCGGAGTTTTGTTGCTGCTCACGCATGAATTTGGAGCTCTTCTGGAAATCGATGCCGCCTTCACAGCCATTGCGGCGACTCACCACTCGCTGCTTCCCCTTCTTGCTACCCCTGGACCGAACATCGTCTTCGCTGCAACAGCTTGTGCTCTCGGAGAACGAATCCTCCGTCACTTGCCATGGTACTCGCTTCGACGATTTCAAGCTTCCGAATCCTGGTGGCACTGTTCCTGGTGGTTGCCTCCGTGTGCTTGACTTCGGTGTGCCTTCACTGCTGTCGCACGTCTTCGGAGAGTCTGGTCCCTCATCGTGCACTGAATGCTGGACGAATTTTGAGAATAAGTTCTTCTCCATCGCCTTCGCTTGAGTCTTCTTCCTCCTTGCTATCTTCTCTCCTTCTTCTATGTCTGGCCTGCAGTAAGACTCACAATCAGTACGCCAGAGCTTCTCCCCTATCCAATTCATCCATATAAACGAACGAAATGAAGCAAAGCCGAAAGTTATCACGCGAAAATCTCAGCACCCAGCTCGATGGAGTCTCAGCATTATGAGAATGCTACGGATGGTGTTTAAGAGCTTCAGGGTTGAGCAGTGCTGCAAAAAGCCCATGCCAGTGTTCGATGATCACAAACTCTATTAAGGGATGTATTAGTGGGAAGGTATTGCGTGCTAGAGCCTCTACCTGTTTCACTTCACCCATGAAAGTAACGAAGCACTTCAAGTGAGACGTACTAGAAAATGCCTCGCAAGATGGTGTTCAAGCTTTGAAATGCAATGTATACTATCAAGTACAGGTGCTGATGAAGGGGTTTAGGGTGCTACAAGAATACACTTGCCAGTGTTTCGAGGAATTTGTTACTAGGAAAGGGGTCGCGCGCTAAAGCCTCTCTTTCATTCTTTCAAAATAATGTAAGAAATCACTCCAACTAAGAGCTTCTGGAAAAAGCCTCGAAAGCTGAAAGTCTCAGAATACTGCTCAAGCTGTAGAGGAGCAAGTGCTGATAAAAGGCTTTAGACCTGGGCACTGCTCCGAAGGTTTACATGCCAGTGTTCTTTAAAGGGATGTAATGATAGGAAGAGATTGCGCGCTAGGGCCTCTACTTCATCTAATCGAAAGAAAATAACGAAGCACTACATGCGAGACCTTGCTAGCTGAAAATCTCCGCACAACGTTCAAGTTAAGGAATTCTACGAAGAGCGGATGCTGATAAAAGGGTTGAGCAATATTGCAAAACTTGAATGCATGAAGGGGTGTAAGGTGACCGTACCCAGAATTCAAGATGAGTGTCTGCCCAACACGATGCACAGCAACGGATAAGCGGCTCTTGCTGTAAGGCGTCTTGAAAATCTGCTTGAGAATGTCCACTGGAGCCACCACGTCAATCTCGTCGCCATAGCCGGTCAGAGCACTGACGGCTAAGCTTTCGCATTTCCTTGCCAGTGGCTGCATCAAGTAACCTCCTTCCCAAGTGTTGCACAATCCTACAAAACCACAACCACATTCCAATTCAATCATCAAGAGCATCTCGGAGGGTTCGATATGCTCAAATTTTTGAAGTTTGTGGTGATCGATATGAGCAGGCATAAGCCAAAAAGGGATTCGGAGTGATCACGTACCATTAGAGGAGGTATCATGCGATGAAGCAGCAACGGGCAACAAATCGTCACAGGAAACGCCATGAGAAGGTGCAGTGTTAAGATCAGTTTCGGTAGGCAGCAATCGATAGCGCGGTGCTCCAGTCCTGAAGCAGCACCTCTAAACCTGATGAGTAATTGATTGTTGACAATGGAACGAGAAGAAGAGAGGAGAGATGAGCAATACCTCTGGCTCAAGAGATTGATGGCGGGCACCAGAGCTGCAGCCTGTGTAGGCGACAGCGGGTTGGAAGCAGGGTTTACAGTAGGCACCGGCAAGCTCCCGCAGATGAATCCCAGCGGCACTGCTGCAGCCTGTGCACTTTGCACTTGCAGCTGCCCCACACACCCGTCGCGCCGCATCATGATGCTCCCGAGGTCCTACTATCAATCTCACATCGATCAAAAACACTCAAACCCCTGCCACAATTCTCTCAAAACCCCTCCACAATGCTCACAGATACCGATCAATTGATGAATGTAAGTAATCCAAAAAAACCTGTTACAGAGTTGTAAAGTACAGACACAATCGGAGCCTCCCTTTGCACATTGCACACACCGACAAAAGAAAGCGAGCACTGCGGACCCCTGAGAATTAACTTAGGGTTTGACGAGTGCCGGGTATCGAACTTTCTGGAACGTTGTGTGAACGCCCCGGTTTTCGGACTTTGCCTTGGCTTTCCCAATCAACCTTTTCTCTATAATCACTTTGGCTGTTGTTCATTCAGCCGGTGGGCACCCACTCACTCAATTGCTCAAACTCGAATCCCGATTTGGAATGACCGCGAACAATGGGTTCGTGTACTTTTGGCGGTCTGATGAATTATGAGAAGGAGAGGTCGGTGCATTCGAGCTGGGATTTGATTATTGGAGGTTTCGATTACAATGTAGGGTTCGAAGCGAGCTGTGAGTGAAGAGCTTGGGATTCAATCGAGCTCGGGTATGGCTACAGAGAGATCAATAAGATGATGCCTGGGCGTCGGCCATCAATCATGAAGCGACTGAGATCAAGCAGGTCATCGCGACAAGTGTCAATCTGCCCTGGAATCTCGACCTGCTCAATAGTCTGCTTCAGTGCGCTTCTGTTGCTGGCGATTCTTTCTATCGTTTCCTTCCGGAGGCTCGACTTGGAAGATATTTCCCGGAGCCATCGTTCAAGTCCCGTTTTCAATGACGACGTTCTGGTAACCCTAAACCTCCTTCTAGTATACTTCAGAAGCTCTTTGAACAAAGGTTCATCGGAAATGGCTCCTGGCTAGTTCTTCAACATTTTTCAAGCTAGAATGCAGAGTGCATATTACTTAAAAATCTGTGAGTTCTGTTTCTGAGTTCGCTTGTGTGATGACCCAGAAGGACGAGGACGAGAACGGTGCCGAAGTTTCGGTTCCAAAAACATTCGTAGTGCCAGTAAGTGTCGAATTCCTGTCGTTATACGATCATTCTTCCGGAATAGGATTTGATGGCATGAATTTTGCAGGATGAGTGGGATACGACTGCATTACATGTTTGGAATTCGGAGAACGCTGAGTATTACTACGGCTGCAGTGACCCGAGCGATGAGTACACAAGTAGGTGCCTCTACCCCCTTCACTTTTCAGCTTCCCATTGCTCAATCATGTTCAATGTCCTATCGCAGTTTTTGAGCTTCTAATGCGTCCGTCGCAGCATTAGATTTTGATCATGGAGTGTGTTCTCGGCTGGTTGATCTAATTGGAGCTCGTTGTAGGTGGTCCGAGCTCACAGATCAATGGATACCTTATGATTGCTGCCAGTGGGGGTCTAAATCAGCAAAGGACTGGGGTGAGCAGACTTCTAATGTGGTCTCTACTCTTATGTTTGTGGTTCCGAGGTTCGTTTATTGAGCATTGTTGTTGGTGTTGCAGATCACTGATTCCATTGTTGTTGCCCGGCTCTTGAACGCAACAATGGTAGTTCCGCAGCTTGATCATCGATCATATTGGAAGGACAACAGGTAACCTCATTTTGAACTTTGTGCGTGTCTTGGATCTAACGTATTCTCATGTGTTTTTTGGGCAGTAATTGCTGTTCTGAATTCTCCAACTGAAGGTGGTGTTCATGTGATTGGCAGCAATTTTAGCGACATTTTTGATGTGGACTGGTTCATAAACTCCGTGGCTGCGGACGTGAAAGTGATCAAGGAGTTGCCGAAGAGTGAAAGGTCATATATTGTGAAGCAAATGTCCAGTATGCGAGTTCCACGGAAGGTTACACCGCACTATTATCTCACACGCATTCTACCGACTCTCAAAAGAAAACATGTAAATGACCCCCTCCTCAGCCTCCTGTCATTTTTGAATCATCAGATTCTTCTACAGTATGATGATTGAGCGCGAGGATTTGAACTGCAGCATAACTCTCGGTTTTGTGCCAGTTGATTAGGCTTACAAAATTCGACTACCGACTTGCCAATAAGTTGGAGACGGACTTTCAGAAGCTCAGATGCCGCACGAACTACAAGGTAATTTGTCCCTCTTCTGCAAGGGATATACTGCTTCTATATTAGCACCACGAAGCTGACTATCCTCTTCATACTATGACAGGCATTGCGTTTCACCGAACCTATTCGAAATATGGGGCAAATGCTTGTCGACAGAATGAGAGCAAAGGGCGGCCGATACATTGCATTGCATCTAAGGTACTTGACACCCAGCTCGTTGCTTTGACTGTCATTTGTGCGCAGTTAGACATTCGAAGTTTTCTGCTTGAACAGAATCAGGTGCTCATTACTATCTTTCTAAACTGCTCGCAGATACGAATCTGATATGCTTGCATTTTCGGGCTGTTATTATGGAGGAGGTGAGAAGGAAAAAAAGGAGCTCGGTGCCATTCGAAAGCGGTGGAAGACACTGCATGTGAGACTCATAAACCGTCAGTTTGATTTGGCTGCCCTCTTTGTCATCGTTAGAGACATGCTGAAATTAGTCTTACCTACACACCCTCTCTCTTTGAAATACTCCTTCCTGTTGAGGCTCAATCTCGCACTTTCCACCATTTAGAAAGGGTTTATATCACAAAGAGAATGTTTCCTGTTTGAACAAGTACATGACAAAGGAAGAGTTGATTCTTCTTTTTCACTATTCTCATTCAAGTTTTTGTAAATATGGAAGCAACCACTTTGAATAGTTGGTATTAGTATTTTGATAGAGACAAGAGACTCAACGAGGCGATTTGTTGATTCAATATGGCAGTACCACGATCCTGAGAGGGAAAGACGTAATGGGAAGTGTCCATTGACGCCAGAAGAAGTGGGTCTCATGCTTCGTGCACTAGGCTATGGCAACGACTCCTACTTGTACGTGGCCTCTGGTGACGTTTACAATGGGGAAGCGTCATTGGCACCACTGAAAGCCCTCTTCCCGAATTACTACACGAAAGACACTATCGCCGGGCACAGGGAGCTGAAACCTTTTACGAAATTCTCCTCGCAGATGGCTGCTATTGATTACATTGTGTGTTCTCAGAGTGATGTCTTCGTGGCCAATAATAACGGGAACATGGCCCGAATATTGGCTGGTGAAAGGTACTGCACACTTACTGGTTTACTTTTGAGATTCTTGGCTCTGAAATTGGCCACTCTGATTGATGACATCTCAGGAGTTTCATTGATAGTTCAGAATTTGAAGCATATGGCCTCATAGGATTCTCGACAGAGGTTCAAACAAAGAGGGTATATTGAATGCTAGCTACTAGGTAGGAACTAGTATAGTGTTCACCCTGAGAGGATTCTGTATAGTGTTTACTCTGGACATCAAGGATAGGTCAAACGAGAACTTTATTCACGCCAGTCTCGAAGTAGTCTCGGAGTTCTTCTTCTCCTCTTTTTGTTTTTGCTGCTCATGAATACTTTGGTTGCAGACGCTTTAATGGGCACAAGAGGACGATCAGACCGAATGCGAAGAAGCTGGGAAGACTTTTGCCTGCTCGGCACAACATGACATGGGAAGCTTTTGCGGAGACAGTAAGACATTATCAGAAGGGTTTCATGGGTGACCCGATGGAGGTATGTTGCGCTTTTTCTATCAATCTGAGAGAAGGGGCTTGCTTTAGATACTATCAGAGGTCAACCTTTCTGAAGAGCGAGTTTCCTCACAAACTCTAGCACCGTGTGCATGATAGTCAAAGTACTACTGAAATGAATGAATCGATGAATCAAACAGCTGCATCCTTACCATACAAAGATCAGTGACCATCGACATTTCGTACCGTATAAATCAACCTTTCTTGAGATCGAGTTCTCCTATGTCAAACTTGTTATCTACAATCTGATGAATCCCTGCATCTGATGGTTGAAATCTCGAAAACAAAGTGGGCTGAAAGTTTAGGACAACTTAAATGTCAGGAAGAAAAAATTCCAAGAGATCTGTGACCATCGATATTTAGTACCATCAGCTGATGAATATGATAGGGATGACGAGGTTAGGTCGTTAGTGATTCTTTACCTCGCCATTATGTTGGGAGCTTTAGACAGGTGTTTGTGGGGTTCTCATTCCGAGCGTACGATGCAGGTGAGGGCAGGACGAGGCGAGTTTCACGAGAACCCAGCGGCATGCATTTGTGAGAGACCAGAAGCGAAGGAGAAGCTGCGAGTGTGGCGAGAGCAGCAAGCGAAGAAGCCGAAGAAACCGCAAGAAGCCACCGAAATCAAAGCCCAGGGCCCAGTCATCCCGTTGGAGGACAGGATCGACGCCGAGGCGGAAGAGGATGAAGAGGAAGTGCCTCTCGTCATAGAAGATGAGCAGTCCAGTGACGAAACAGCCGACGGGACTCGAGACACCGAGGAGTTGCTTTTGGAAACTGAAAGCCACGAAAGTGCTGGCGATGGCGCTGATGATGATGAAGACGGTGACAACTACTGAAAGAGGCTCCAAAAACAGCAGCATGAACCCTCTCCTCAAGCTTGGGACCCATCTTTTTTCCTCTCATCTCAACATCTCTGGATCAGTGGAGGAGGCCTTTTGGTCACCAATTTTTGGCCTGGACTTTAGCAAGCAGCATCTCAATTGCCAATCTGCATTGGACACCGTCAGCTCTTGAGTCCGTGGAGGGAGGTGTGCATCTCTTGAAATCAGTTAGAATCATTTCTTTGCCATAGAAACCTCCCACGCCAGGCTTTCGAAAATGGATATGGATTGTTACGTATGCTTCGATTTGCGATTCCTCAATTTGGTGAGTTGCTGTATAAAAGTTGAAGACTCCGATTTGAATTTAACTTTTTTTAGGGATCAGAGCAACCTCTGGTTTTAACCCCTAATGCTCCAAAAAGCGTCAAAACTGCCCTCTTTTATTGCAAGGTAAAATTTTTGAGATTGTGAGTTGTTTTTGAGTATGCAATCGTAGGATTTAGTACCTAACTTGTCTATGTATATGTACTTCAAATTTTAGGTTCAAGTTCCTTACTATTAGTGAGATCATATTTTTTATCAACCAATCTTTGAGTCAAGGATGAGTTTACCCCTATTTTGACAAAAGAATACATATTACCCATTGTAAAAAGACATGACATAATACCCATTGTAAAAAGACATGACCATTGTTGTGTTTTAAGTGATTTCAAGACAGAAACCATGACACAACCATGTTTTGAGTGACTTTCAAGGCATGGACTATTTTTCAATGAGTGTATCTCAAAAAACCTTTGACTCAATTGAAGGTCCGCAAGCTACTACCATCCTCCTACATACCCTATTTGTATAGCAGGAGCCCCCAACGGGAGGGTATTCCGCCGGGGGAGATACCCGACGCGGAGGGCGGTAGCCCGATGCAGAGGGTATTTCCCCCGGCGGAATACCCGACCGTTGGGGGCTCCTGCTACGTAACACACTGTCCGGGTTTCGGCCACTATTTGTCAAGTTCCTTTGTATTTGCGTTGCTTATGTAATATAATGTTCATCATACAATTTTTATAAATTTTTTTTGTGTTGCCCGGGTTTTTTTCTGTAAGGTGAGAATTGGAGAGGGCGTTATGTCGTAATGCCCTCTCTGGAGAGGGCAGAGGGCATTACGGGAGGGGAGCTCCCTTCAAATGAAGGAGCCCGAAACCGGACAGTGTGTTACAGTTCTTACAAAGCCTTGTCCTCATATTTGAAATACTGGATTCACTTGGTCTGGAATTGTTCGTCATACTTCAACTGCTTGACTGAAATATTGGTTGTTAAATATGAAAATCAAGTATTTTACTAGTAGCAAAATGGATTCGAAGTGTTTAGTGAGCCAAAAAATTCATTTGTAATGTATATTCAATATTATTCTCATGCGGCCTATAAAACTTAAAGAAATGTTTGATTATCCACATGGAGATCAACTGAAACTTAAATACAAATGCCAATCTTTGACCATAAAAATAGCATATGAATTATAACTAGATTTAAGATCCAAATGGTGGGAGCATGTCTTATATATAACTTTACTTAGATGTACGAAAAACAAAACTTGAAAAAGTAATTTTTGGTGAAAAAATGAAGTTACTCCAATCGAATGGATATTCGAAAGATTTTGAGAATAATTGAGCATACACAACAGTTTGGGGAACTTTGAGCAGATTTCGAATATCAAAAAGTGTTTTGAACTTTGACCGTGAATATTTCCTCAAGTATAAGGAATTTTAGAGCATAAAGTGACTCTTCGGAAAGGTGTGGAAAAACTCCACAATCTATAAAAACTTTCAGCCTCATGCAATCTATATTTAGTAACTAAGAGCTTGATCATAGTAAAAATAGCCACTTTATGGTCGTTTGGAGTAGTAGAGGTTAATATTGATTAAAAGCACGGATTATGTGTACTATGCTATGCTCGTTTTCTATATTTTACATTCCCAGGATGTTGAGTTATTCATATTGTTGGTTCATAGGTAGATAGAGAACCGTTTAAGATCTTCAAATCATTGTGTTCTCTAAGGGCCGATTGATCAAAAAATTTCATTTTCATTTTTCACATTTCAAGAGCCTCAATTTGAAATTTTTGAAATTTCTGTTTGAAATGTTTGACATGTTTGAAATTTCTCCTTAAATTCTTGATCGGTGGGCTTCTCCACCGTAGTGTAAACCACTCCTAAGTGGAGTTTGTAATGTGCTGTATATTGTGTACAATGTGCTTTTTAAGAAAGTGGAGCCATTCTAAATCTCTTCGAATTTTAAGACGTGTGTGCCTATTATAATTTTACTCTCTACTCAGCCTCTACAAAGCTTCTTGTCCTTTGATGATGGGTGAATGGAGTTGTTGTCCAACTCAATCTAAAGCTTAGCTTTGATTCTTTGATATTCTTGTTTTACAATTGCCGATGAAAACAATGTTTCCTTGCATGTGTATTAAGGCTTATAAAAAAATCAAATATAAAATTGAATGAAGTTCTATAAATTGCATATAACTCTTGACCCACCAAAATTTTAATGAAAATGGTAAATCTTGAGAAAAGTAAAAAGATTCAATGCAAATTGAAAAGGCGATTTACTGTGGTTAACCCCTAAAGGTCCAAGAAAGCGGAAATCGCTTTTTGGAATTTCCGCAGGGAGAAAATTCAGCCAACTTTGATCATTATAATCTCACAAATGAAGAAGAATCAACGGTTCAATTTTGGCCAGTGAGTGGAAGGCTAAGTTAACTTTAAGATCCTACGGTTGGATTTTCCAAATAATGCTTCGATTGAGAGTGTTAAGGCTTGAAGTAGGGGAATGTCTATCTTCATGATTTAAACAATTTCGCATCAAGAACCTTTAGGGGTTAATCGATGCAAAAGGGAGCACCATAAGTGCACACTGCAAACTGTTGGATCTATCAAAAACTCTAATAGTATCACTAGGTGATTGCTCAAACTTTTTTAATCTGAAGACACATGCAACACATCCCCATGTCACTTTCTCTACCACTTGATCAACCCTCCATGTATGAAGTGCATACTCATTGTTTGCATTATCTCACAACCTTTCAACCTTCTCATTCTCAATAACTTTCGATTCTTAGAACATGAGCCTCTCACCAAGCATCTCTAATGTTATGGAGGAGAGATGCGGCACCCCTAAATTTCCTTGTTTTTTTTTTAAGCTTAAAACCTTAAAACTGCGATTTTCTACCTCTATACACTCCTGGGAGTGTGAAGCAAAAAATATAACTATTTTTAAGCTTTTAGTTGTAGAATCTTATTTTAAAATCCTATTTTTAGTCACCATATGAAACTCCGAAAACTGAAATCTGCATTTTAGAACTCTAATTTGGAATTTAACTTTGTAATTGTTGCAAACACACCTTGTAGAATAGGGAGCACTCAGTAAAAAGCTTAGTCAAAAATATTAATTTTTAAACCCAAAAACATAGGGTGCCCGTGCCCGAAATGGAAGGAGACCATATCAGTCTTCGACGGTAGTTAGGGGTTAACCCTTAAACGCCCAAGCAAGCCCGAGGGGCTTGATTCCAACGGAATCTTCCCTGTAGCTCTCACTGTACTCAACATTTAACTTATATTTTGATGTCAAACTGGTCACCGTCTTATGATGCATTCAAAAGTGAAATTTTACAATTCAAATCACAATTTGTATGAATGATTTTGTGCTTTGAAAGGATTGTGGTAGGTAGGTTGGGGTTGTACATAACCTTGTAGGAGGTTGCAAGGTCATCATTGATTGGTCCATTCATGATGCCCAAGTTCAAAAAGTCACTATTCATGGTGCCCAAGTTCAAAAGATGCTGTGATCCAATTTTGGGCTGCCCGTTTTAGACCCCAAGGCCGTTTAACCCCTAAAGGTCTGAGCGTGTCGTGGCGACCAGTAGAATACGGTGTATTTTGGTTGTATTTGGAGTGAATGCACACCTCTAATGGGTTTGAGTTCAAAGAAGAAGTTGACATTTGAATTAATGCAGTTCTAGTGAGCTATTACGATTCTAGTTTAGAGTTTCTTGTTGGTAGCAAATCCTAATTATACGACAGCGTACATACTATCCCCAAGGGACTTTTAAGGGTTAACCCCAGAGCGCCCCTGCGGACTAAATGTGTCCGCCAGGAATTCCGCCAGTCAGAAGTCAACCATTGTTTGACCATTATAAAAACCAAATCCGTGCGGTGAAATCCATCCCAATTTTTCCCACACCTTTGCATCCCTGTTCTTCATGTTTCTCAACGGTGAAATTGAAAATAATCAATTTCTGCAGAATTGACACCCGACAAGCTTGGGCACGGTCTCCACACCTTGATTTTCGGGCTTTTTGGAGGGGGCGCTCAGGGGTTAAGGGTTAAAGGTTAAGTAGTTTAACGAAATACACAAGCCAGATACTGTAGCTGCAGGAAGCCTCGCAGGATCTAGACAACCAGAAGAACAACGACAGATGTCTTGCCAACAAGTCGCACACAGGAATCACCCTGCAGCGCTGCAGGCAAGTGTACTAATTTCTGCAGGAACACGGGATTCAAAGCAGAGAAGATAATCATAATGGCATAATAGAATAGAGCTCTGTCCATGCACCAAGTGTCTATACTTGACACTTTCCTTTGTCAATTGGGTGGCTACGAATCTCGATGCATTTACTGTAAACACACACTTATAAAATGTCTGTAAGCATCTTTAAATTTAAGCCATTCCGTACTATCCTGCATGTCGAAGGAAAGTTAATCTAAGAGCCTCCTGGCAACCAACCCTATTCACCCAAAGCTTAACTGGTGAAGGTCCATAAGTGACAAGCAAAGCAGGTCAACATAGAAGGGAAGTGATGAACGTGTTTGTAACGAAACTTTATAATGTACAGCGTAACCTGAATAGTCTTTGAAAGCAGCACAGACTGCAAGACTGTAGAGTGAGGTTACGACTCTGTAGCTGTGGTTGTTTACAGCGAGCCCACAGGGTTTGGAGACTTGGCTGTAATTGCAACCACCTGTAAAGGCCTAAAAATCTAGATCTGTCTGGAAGACAGGCTCAATACGCCGTAGAAATCTACTAGAAGGTGCACCTAGCATCTGATCTTTACAAGTATTGACTGCAGGGAACTCGTAGTTTTCTAGGACATCGCGAATGGCATCACGGATTTGGGAGTACCTTCTTTTGGAAAGTTCCTCTTCTTTTGCTTCCAAGTCCTGGATGAGTTCCTCACACAGGCTTTTCAAGCCTTCCAAGCCAAAGAAGTCTGCCTCTTCGTAAAGACCTCTTAGTGAAGGAACGTCATTGAGCCAGACTGTTCCACATCGTAGGTAGTTAAGAACGTGTCGGAACCTTCCTGCATCTCTGTCGAACCAGATTGTGCTGTTTGTCGAGTGGTGCCGTGTTATCTTGGTGCATAGCACTGAATTGCTATCCGTACACAATGTTTGGCGAGAGGTTTCGAAACAAGTGCCACCGACGTTCACTGTGATCTTGTCGTTCACTTCCTCCTTTTCTTGGAACCAGAATGCTTCTGCCTTCCGCTTTGCGGGATAAAGCACGCAAGAGTCTGCGGTGGAATCCTCGAGCTCGTCGAGCGTCATTGAATCCGAGGTGTGAGGTTGACAAACACCTCCTGGTATGCACGTGTTATCTTCCTGCACACAATAAAGGCTCGGTTAGCATAATAGTACGACCAATTAATGAAGTCTTCTCCTAAGATTCAATAAATTGCAGAATCGTACACTTGCAGACTCTTGATGTTCGCATTCTAGAACGGCTTCAATACAACTTGGACAAATGCACGCCCGAACGTGCATTCCACAAATCATTGAAAACAACTTCGCCTGACAATCAGTCCGAGATTCTAAGCAAATAGGAGCACTGAGTCGATACTCACAACGAAGGACATGAAGGAAATAACTAAAAACCTAAATAGCATGCATTCCTACTGACGGTGTGGCCTCACAAAATAAAGCGACCAGAATCCTACAACCCGTACACAAAATGCATTACAATACAGCTTACACTTAGAACTGAGTCCATTCTTCATCCTGATAGCTCAACCGGAACTAACAAAGAACTCTATCTCGACGTAATCAGTAAAACAGGAACGTAACAGTGAACTCATGCTGTACGGTAAACAATCGCAATGCCGGATGAAGCACGCATTCTTCAATAAAAAACCGAGAAAATACCGAGTCAATACCTGATCCTATACCGAAATTTCTCGAAAATTGCAACTAAATTGTACAAGGACGTAAAACACGAACAAAACAACAAAAGTCAAGGTTCCATCGCCAGACGTCATAACGAGGAACGACATTCTCAAAGCCGGAACGTGCATTCCACACATTGCAATGTACAACATCCAAGACACTAATGACCAAGTCAAACACCTCGATCCTCACCGCAAAATCACAATCACTTCATTATTCACGATTCTAAACAGAAGAAAATTACCACAAATTACGCAACATAGGCGCAAACCTGCAGTTAATATCACAATAAAACTCAAAACAAAAAAACTCGAGTTGACGTTCCATCGCTAGACTTCAACTCCAGACGCAACGCTGCATTCCACATATTGCAGAATACAACTCCCACGACACGATTGACAAAATCAAATCACTCGATTCTCACAGAAAAAATCACAATCTCTTCCTAATTAAAACGAGATTGAATTCCAATAGAGGAGGATTATCAGAAAGTTAGGCCAAAAACGTACCGAAAACCTCAAATGAGTCTCCCTTCTCAGTTCTTGTCCCCGGCGTAAAAAGGACGCATCATCCGAACGTGAATCCCCTCCTCAGAACATGAACTTCATATTTCCTCCTCGCCAAGCGTCAAATCCAAGGAAGAATCCCTTCCGGCTTGGACACCATAGCCGCGACGGAAAACAGAATCGATTCTCCCAAAATCTGCACTGATCGCTGCTTCGAAAAAAAACAGAAAAAAGAATCCTGCAGCGGGAGAGGAGCAAACAAGGAGAACTTGAAGTGCTAGAGCAAATTTCGGAAAGAGGAATCGCTATGTTGCATTGGGACGCTCTTATTGCAACTCGCCGTCGTCGTCCACTCGTCCTCCCTCTCCTCCATCGCCATGGCCCACAAGCTTGGCGATACCCGGACCCGGACCTGGCACGTTCCGTAATAACCGGGATCCAGCGCGATATGTCAGAGGTATCGATTGGTTTTTGAATTTATGGTTATCTATTATCAGCGTGCGGTTCACATTCTAGATCTATTCTGATACCGTATCTATGTTGAGACCGTATACCAATACCGTATTCGAGATCGTATTATACGATTCCCTTATTATCTTTGAAAGTTTCATTATTTTCCTTATACTGCTCATCTTTGTCTTTCTTGCTTGGATCTTGCCAAGTGGCGTGGACTGCACTCGGCTGCAGACATGCGGATGGCTTACCGACACTGGGTTCCAAAAAGGGGGAAAGAAAAAAATAAAAATTAAACCTAAATAATGTATTAAATGTTTGAGAAATACATCAAGAACGAAGTCAATCAAGTCTGTTGAAGGTTGGTAGAGTCAGGGATGCTTTACATGGGGAGTTGAGGCCAACAAATCTTCAGACCAATTTACTCACATTTTGGCTCAATGGACCGCTTGGAGAACACTATAAAGATATAATGAGGTGGGGGCATGTGTAAAGTCCATGAGGCCAATTTGTAAAACAAGGCCATGGGGCCAATTTGTATGATTAGCTACATTCCATGCTTTTGATTTGTTTACAATCAAATAATTTATTGAGATAATAATTTTGTAGTAGAATCAAGCAACAACATCTAGGCCATGAAATGATATTCTATTCTTATATCTGTAGTGTAGGGTGTGTCATAACTTGTCCTCCACGATTATGATTTAATTTCAAAAAATTGGCTTTGAATCCTCATGTAAAGCTCTAGGGGCCAATTTCAAGAAGTGGACTGATTACAAAAGAGGGTTTTGCCATGAATTGGCCCCATCAATGGCTTGGCCCCTCCTGTAAAGTGGCCCTAATCTGCTTATGTTTCTTACTGAATGTGTTGTAATGTGATGAGATATGGAAATTTATTGGATATCATCTTAAAGTAGTTATTGAGAACATTTTCTCTATATATAAAAGCATACGATTTGTTTCTTTGTCCTTAGCAATCCATACATGCATGGTCATCATCATTTGGTCATGTTTACACGGCATGAAGAGTTTTGAAGAATTTAAAGAGTTTCCGTAAGTAGTATTCGATTTTTATTGAGAGTTTATTAAAATCCAATGATATAACAGAGAGTCAAAGCAACATGGAATATGGAACAATGAAAATAGGAGTAAAAAATGAGTAAGCATGAGTTGAAGGAAATATCATAGGAGAATTGGGAGCTAGGAAGATAGGATAGGAACTGAGAACAATGGATAGGAACCAAGAACAAATATTGAGAATGAGGAACAAATGATGGGATATAGGAACAAATGATGGAAAATAGGAAGAATGATGGAAACCGAAAAGAGGAGTTGTGGGACAAGGAAATGAGGGAACAAAAAATATGCTATAAAAACTTATAAAACATAGGGAACCGATAATAAGGGAACGAAGAGCATGCTATAAAGCTTTAAAAGGAGGGGGACCATCAACAAGGGGATCAAGCATCGGGGGTAGTTTTTGAAGAACACCAGATAAAGAACTGACCCGTCGGGACCGGGGGGCACATGTTTATACTAGTCTAAAAGAAAAGTTTATTTTGTGCATTTTTACCATAAGATATCTAATATTAAAAAAGTGAACTTGTGAGTATTTAGGTGAAGTGAGCAAGCAAAAAACTGCAATTTATATGGAAGTGAGCAAGCAAAAAAATTGCATTTATTTGGATAAGTACATAAAACCGAAGAGTGTTGTAGTTTAACAAATTCAAGTAGATTTCTTTGCACGTTGTAGTTTAGCAAATTCAAGTAGATTTCTTTGCACGTAGTAATGTTGTAAGACAAAGATCATGGTGTGGATGAAGAGGTCATAGAACAACATTTTGAATCATCATTGTTTGGAATCAATTTATAACTACATGTATTCATGTTACGAGAAACAAAAGATAAGACTGTAGAAGATTACAGCAACATAAGTGGACAAAGGGTGTTGTCATCAAATTTGTAATCAATATATACATCATACTTTTATTATTGTGTGTTCTTGCAAATAGACGTTGAATATTATCTTACCTTAGCTCATGGCACATGTTTTTGATGACTATTTGAAGTGTTCATTGTGTCGAGTGTTGGTGCTTAAAATAATACTTTCCAAAATAGCTTAGAGTCCAGACAAAGACCAATATAATATGCTTCCATATTGACTTGATATATAAATATTGATGAGTTAACACCTATGGAGTATTTTGAAAAGGATGTATGAGTTTATGTTTAAATTATGAACATGTAAGTCTTGAGATCTATAGGCTTAATTTCTATAATTTGGTATATCTTAGAACATCTGAACAATCTTTAGATAAAAATGTCTAAAACTAATTTGAATTGTTGCCTTCATAATTTGCAAACATATTAGGGGTGTGAGTAATAGAATGGATACTACAAGTTCAAACTCAAGACCATCTTCAATAATAAGAAGTGGAAATATTCAAGATGATGATGAAGAGGACGTAGGCGATGAAGATGATGAGGATACATTGGTATTGACATTTGCCCTAATACAAATTCGAATATGCTTTGCAAAGTGCCAAGTGTTTTACTAAACTATTTTCAAATACAAATTGCATCCAATTCTTGGTACTCAAAATAATCGGTTTTCCTTTTAAAAATCTCTCGTAATTCTTATTTATACCTAAATGAATGAGTATACACATTGTAAACATATTTCAATAAAAAATATATATTTAGAAAATATCTCAATGGTAAATTTTTAATTGAGCACAAAATGAAATCTACAGTCAATTTCGGAAGATACATTGAGCCATGAATCTATGTCAAGTGACTTAAGCAATGTTCATAAAGACTTGTCTATGAACAAAGAATCAGGTACCTTATACATATCAACATCTTCTACTATTTTTATTTGAGAAACTGTTGTTCATAAATGATAAATATCCCTATAATTACAATCATTCTATATCCATTTATTATTATTATCTCTAAGTATGCATATATTGTTGTTTCTAATTTCTTGGCTATTGCAAAAATGAGGTTTGAATGAATATTGATATACTTATACCCAATTACAAGTTTCAAGATGTTAAAATGTGATGCAGAGATGAATCTATTTACCAAATCTCCTTTGTTGATGAGCAAACCAGGAGTAAGTGTTTTTCATTGTATTAAATCCTCTTTGAATACAACAATACTTGGATATATTATATCCTCTAATAGAAATCAATAAAGATAAAAAAAACAACTCTCATGAAAAATGAGTCAATCTAGTATACAATACAAATGCAGTCATTCAAAGTTTTAAGTTATTATGTTTTTGAAATCGTAGATTTTTAATCTCATGTGTGGATGATGATATTATAGCAAGAAGCATTAAAGTCCATGACAACAATTATGTAAGAAAAATCAATGTTGCACTTCAATTATATAAGGAATAACTAATATATTTGATATACTCCGTATTTTTATTTGAATTTTATCTAAAGTGAAACTGATATCCTTAAAAGATGTGTACATGCTTAGAAGGACCCTTATCGTTAAAATTGTCAATTCAAAAGACCTAAACTACAACTATACTTAGTGAATCCAATTTAAAAATAAAAAACTTAAGTTGGTAGGAACTTAGCTCATTAGAGATTTATATGAGATATATTAAATTGATACATCAATTGCAATACTTACATTTTGCAGGGATACAAATACATTAGAAGACATGATAACTCTAGCAGGCAAAGATGAATTCAATTGCGATTTTATGAATGATAGATTCTATGAAGATACCTTGTCACCATCCCCTAGAGACAACTGCAGCTCATTTTCTGCAATGAAAGATTCCTTGAATTCTTTTGAATTGTTCAAAGAAGATGATTTTGTACAGTTCCAAAACCTCTATCTATTACATTGTACATAGGTATATCCAATAGATTGTACATATTTCCAAAAAATAAAAAATAAAAAAAAAAATAAAAAATAAAAACTTATAGAAGAAGGCATGTATATGTTATTATTTGATTTAATTATCTGATGAAAATTGCTAGGAATTTTGTTGCTGCAGATTGCTAAAGAATTGAAAAACTTATTTTCTTATGTAGAGAACTTCAAACCTCAAGATGTAGTGATTGGGATGAGCTTAAAACCATTTTTGCCTAATTACATTCCAGCTTTAGGAAGTGTTGATGAATTTATCAAAGTTCCTCGCCCTGATGGCCAACCAAATAATTTAGGCTTAAAGGTAGAGCACTTATCACTTTGGTTTATTTGTACCTTACAATCTAAGATTTAGATTATTCATGCTTCATCAATCTCTTTTAAACGGTTAAAATATTAATATTAAAAGAACCTAAGATTACAATCTATGTAACACTTTGTCTATTTTAAAAGTATATGAGAAGTTGTGTTGAATCTATTCAAATGGATAGATTTGAGATAATCTAAGAGGCAATTTATATGGGACGAACATGGTACTCAAAATGAAGAGATAAGAGAAGCAATTTTAACTTGTTACTCCTTTTTTTACAATCATTTTGTTTAGAAATTTTATGATATAGGTATTAGATGAGGATGGACCAAAACAAAGTGATCCGGCAGTCTTAACATTACACCTACATTCAACATGTATGAAGTCAAATTTTCAACCATTTCAGGTGATTTAAAATTGGTTATTGAAGTCCTTTAGTTTTATGCACATATGAGATCATTTACAATAGAATACACGAGCTCGTTTTTAAATAGAAGACAATATTCTACAACTTTGGATGTTACAATTATAACAAGCATTGTTTATTTGTAGGTTGCATCCATTGAAAATGCTGACAAAAATCCGAAGAAACTAGACTCATGGATTAGTAGCATAAAGGACTTGCATCGATCAAAACCACCACCATCACTTTTATTTTCGAAACCCATGCCCGACATAGAGAAATTGAAAGAGGTGTGTTGAGGTGATATATTAAGAAAATATACTATATATGACATTTATATATGATTGAGGAGTTTTAAATATAAAACTTTCTTTAGATCAAATTTGATGCATAAGTCACTTAGTATAGTTATATAATGCTAAGAACGTTGTTGCACTATTTAGATGTTAGTGTAGAGAAACATCTCCAACTAATGGTGTGACAATTTACAGTTTTAAATATTTTTTCATCTAAGTAAATTCAAATAGATTTCTATAGTATGTTGTTTTCAACAATACTAATCAAAAGTCAAAATGAAATTTATTTTGAGGAGTATTTTTACTAAGACTCATGTGAATCTCTTTATTACTTTTATCAAAGTCTGATAATATGTATATTTTGTAGATATGGCCACCCCAACTTGATAAAATATTGGAGGAGATTGAGCTTCCTTCTGCCAAATTAGAAGTTGATTTGGCAACCTTTATTAATATTTATTGTTCCATATTTGATATACCCGTGTAAGTGTTCATAAATGAAAAAAATATGGGTGTTTGCATTACTATATTACATATTAGAGCCTGAGAATAATCATACAAGATTAATATCTAAAATAATAAATAATCTGTGAAATTCCATAATAGAATCATTTTTATATGTTAATTGAAAATCACAATGCAGATACCAAAATAAAATTGAATCTCTACATATATTATTTATGTTGTATTTGGATCTGAAAAGTCAGAGTCAAGAGACTTCATTATCAAGATATTGGCTTCATGCTTAAATATTTGTATCTTAAGCCTCCTATCTTAAGGGAATTGACGATTATCACCTTTCTTTAATGCAATTGAGAGACAACATTATCAACCCTTTTGAACATGAGTAGCAAGAAGTGCATACCAAATCGTGTTGTCATTAGTAGAATTTTCCCAGATAAGATTTATATGTGGAACTTTTACTTTGCTTTGTTGCATAGCTTAAATGGAGATATTTTTGTTGAAAACTTTGTCAATAGGCTCTTTCTTGTGGCTTCTTATTTCACATAGTTCATAGTTAGTATAGGTTAATAAACAAGACACCTATGTGGACCAACAATGAAATTGTCTGCCACTTTTTTCTCGAAATATTACTGGCACTAAATAAATAAATAAAAACACAAGACCCTTGTGGGGTTGGCGTGAATAAAATACCCATTTAACCTACCCTTGATGATATGTACACAGGACATAACAACTTATTGGTACTATGTACTTTTGATTGCTTAAATAGAGACATAAATAATATGCTTGTTGAAGGGTGTTGGAGGTAGTCACTATGACCTAGCTTATTTCCAAGAATAAATTCTCTATGTAAAAGAGAGGGCGTTCAAGGGGGAGTAACAACTCCAAAACTATGAAATTTTTGTAATTGCAAGGAACTCCTATACTTGTGGGCATCATAACAAGTCCTTATTGCATGCATACTTCAAGTTTTTTCATCACATAATCATTCTGAATAACTCTCATACAAAAAACACTCACTGAGTGCAACAATCAAAAATTAGAAGTTGAAGTATGCTTTCATTTAATTTGTTTTTCTAAGGTTTTATGTTTTAAGTCCACACTAAAGGTTTGAGGTTAACTATTGTGTTTGCAACCATATCATAATCAAAATTGACGAAGGAACAAACAAGTGACTTTGGGTTTGATGAGAAGTTTAGGCTCTTCTAGAGAACTCTTGATAATGTAAGAAGATGACTAGAGCTCGTTATTTGTGATGAATTGTGCAAAATATGAAGAATTTACAAAGTGAATGCTTACATGTTTGGTATGTGAAGGTTTGTAAGAAGCAAACAAAAAAGAATAGAAAAAGAGCCACGTGACTATACTTTATACTATAGTTTTCTTAAGTATATACTCTTTGAAAAAAAAAAATTAAAAAAGAAAGTATGAACTCGTGGTCAAAGAAGCTTCATCAATTTTATGAAAAAACAATAAATTAGTAAGGAAATATTATGAGTAGGTGAGGATTCAACAATAATTCAAAGAGGGATTAATAAAAGTGATGTCATACTAGGCGGTACTAATAGGGTTCCAATCCTTTCAACCCTTACACTTAAGAAAACTAGGTTTGCATGAAGGCACTTGAGAACTTATTTTCAGACATGTTCAGGTTGCGTTTGGCAACTCAATAATGGAATATTATGATAATCATAAGACTTCCATTTATATTTGTCATTGATTTGTACATATCATGATCATGAGAATATGAAAGGTCTTTCGGGAATTCAATAATCAAATATCATGATAATTAAAGGACCTCTGTTTTCACTTGTTATTAACCTCAATTCCGTTAAAATGGCACTATGCCATGTGCCATTTTGTCACACCAAATCTTACATATGCGCTCACATTGAATGGTGTATTCTGTAATATCACAATTTTTTCAATAATATCACTCCTTTATACACATTGTCACTCATTTTCCATAATATCACCTTAAAATTCTTTTATATCACATGGTTTTTGAACTCCAGTTCAGAAAGCTGAGGTGTGCCATTTTAGCGGCATAATGTCATTTTAACGGAATTGGGGATTATTGTAATTTGCACATATTATGATAATGAGAATATGAAGGGTTGTTTGGCAAGAGACAAGGGTGAGATATTGAGGTCTAGTTGTTCGGACCTCTATTTTCAATTCCTATGTAATATCATGAATTTGTGAATGTCATGATATTGATAATCATGATAATGATGGCGACCACACCCGTGGTCAGTTTTGAATATTGCGATTTTGAGAATATCTTGATTTTGAGTGAGATATCGTAATTTTGGAAATATTTTGATCTTAAATCATAAAACTCTTGGGGTATCAAACGGGTGGTCATAAGTGAATATTGTGATGTCACAAAAATCTCAATTTTGGGTGAAATATCATAATATTCACGTGGTTGTCAGAAGCACCTTTCTTAATTTTCAAGATCTTCATACTAGCTAACAAATTACTCAATTGTGATCTTCTTTCCAAAAAATAAAAAATAAAAATAAAAATAAAAAATAAATTGAAAAAGCATGAAATTCAACCAAACACCATCAAGAATTATTGAGCTTCAACTACAATGCATCAACCAAGGTATACGACTTATGAAACACATAATGAGTGCTCAATCACATTTGACACCAACTAATAATTGCTATTTCTCTTACTTAAAAAGTGATGGTAGTAAGACAATGAATGAGTTTTCCATATAAACTATATGGTGGGGCCTCGGGGTCCCAAATAAATTCAACATTGACTTAAAATTTAATTGCATCCTTTCACCATATCAAGTCGTAAACATTTATGCAGTTATGAATGTATTTTGACAAGAATAGTAAAACTTTCTACCTATGATTCCTTTATCTTACAAGAAGTGATGGCAATGATAATAATACCTATGTTTGTAAGGGACCCAAGGCCCAACCAACACGTTCATAAATCAAATGTCTCTAACCAAATAAGGGTCGCTTTACACTATGGACCATGATGATTGACCACGACCATTTTAAACCCCAGATTGGAAAATAAAGTGCTCGTTGTCTCATTTGAGTTTACACTACGTCAAAAAAACAGAACAATGACCACTAACTTTGAGGTTCCCGAAGTATGTTAACCCCTAAAGGCCCATGATGTTTTGGGAGCTTGAAATCCCAACATTGACCACTATGTACTAATGCGGGTACGTCCAATATTTTTGGAAATTTTTGATAACTTCAACCGTAGGATCTTGAAGTAGACTACCATAGGTAGTAGTGTGAAAATTTTCAACCGTTGGATCATCACTGGATGTGAGATCATAACATTTGAAGTTGACTGTAAATTTTTTTTGGCCTTGACCGTAAAAGCCGAATCGGCGGCCGTGGGCCTTTAGGGGTTAAAATTTCCATAGTGAATAATATTTGCATGGTCTCCTTGATTATAGTTGAGTTGAAGCAAATGCCTCGACTCAACTACAATCAAGAGGACCACGAGGCTAAAGAATCATTGATTGGCTAAAGCTTGATTATTCAAAAAAAAAAAAAAAAAAAAAAGGAGGAAAAAGGGGAGGGTAAAAGTGAGAATGACAAGAATTTATTTCAGAGATTTGAACTTAAAGTAGTCCCAGTCTGAATCCACTTTACACTACAAGAATGACCAAACCACTCAAAAATCCATTTTTGATTTACCACGGTCATGGCACTTGGCCAAGAGCCACGATTATAATGTTCTTGGTCATAACTCTTGATCCATAGTGTAAGTTCTAACTTCCTTCTGTCTGGTGGCCATCGGGAGTTTAGCATTACAAACGAACACTTCATTCACGCCGACCGGAGTTTCTATCTCCATAGTGTAAAGGGGCCATGTAAATAATTGGGAAACAATTGCTTCAAAAGTGGACGGTAATGGGTGCAACTACCTTATCCTGAAATGGGAGTCAAGCGAAGGATAGAATCAAAGAACCTGCCTTGTTGTTGAAGACTGCAATTGCGTATGCTATTTTAGGTATATAATATTTAAAATTTTTGGGTAGGCAGATAGAATTAGCAACCTCATGCGCATGCATGGAAACACGCTTTCTGTGTTTGAATTTTACATTCCCACTGCTCCCAAAAGCAAAAAAAAAAGGGCTAAAAATGAAAGGGGTGGGGGCCCCCATCAAAATATTTAATTTTCCAAGTGTGGACCGGCTATGGCCGGTCACACATTGCACCATCCGGTCACTTTTAGAGTAGGCCGACTTGGAGGCCTCCCAGGAGCGCGGGAGCTCCAAGAGCCACGTGTCGGCGAACCACCCTCCGCATGGTGACGTCATCATTTTCACGCCAACTCAGAGTGCTCGTTTTTTACCTCCTAAAGCTGCCCGGGGGCAGCGCCAGATGGCGTAATCTGGTGAGGGAGATCGACGGCTGAGAGTTGCTGGTCACCGGAAGCATGGAGGTGGAAACACAGCGACGGAGACAGATGAATTGTGGTAATGGTCGCCCTGGGGTGCCAGTGGAGCTTCCGCCGATGCGATTGCTTTGGCTCCACTTTCGTGTTGATCATGTTTTTCCTGTTGCCGTGAAAGAGATCGTTCTGGTGAATTTTTCGTTTTCGCATTTGGTGCAGTATCGGATGAGATAGAGCGGTCCGAACATGGAGACGGCGTCGGGGGATGGAGGACACGCTCGGCGGTGGAGACGGAGCCGTGGATGTGATTAGAGAAGTTCGATATGGAGGGCGATGGGATTTGGTGTTTCATACCGAGGTGGTGCATGAGAGAATTTAAACCTAAGGCAGAGGAAGAAGAGGACGCCGTGAGAGCTAGGATGATGTAGTTGAGACGAGCGCATGAAGAGAACAGGGAAAGGATGAAGGGTGGAGTCGGTATGGCAGGGAGGTTGTTGCTGTTGTTGTTGCTGTTGTAGTTCCTGATTACGCTATGGTCGATCAAGGTTGCTGAATCGGTTTTCGGAGGTTGCATCGCCATTATCCAAGCATTGGCAAACGAAAGCAGCATGAAGCAGTTTTCTAGTCCTGATGGCAACCTATTCGGCCACATCGCTGGCCGATCCCTCAATTGCTCACAGGTTCTTAGAGATCAGTCATCATTTTCTTATCCAATTTGCAATTCTATTCACATGCATGAGCAATCAGGGAGTGTGTTGATTGTGCAAGTATGATTTCTAACTCCGGATATTTGCATTTTGTCTGACCGTTCATGATTATTGGTAATGGCGCGTGTCAGCTTCATAGGTGTTTGTCGAGAGTGCATGTTGGCAGATATATTGACTTTAGAGGAGTTTTGCTTCAGATTCGTTTGCCGTCTGGCTTCACACCGTACAGAATCACTGATCTCTATTCTCGTCTAAAAGTTGCAGTTATTGAACTGACTTTTTTACGACTTGCTTTTTCACCTTTCTTGAGTGACTTGTGTATTGGCCTGCTTACTTTCTAGTGTGCTTAGTGCTCGTGCAGAATTGGATTGTTGCGTGCTTGTCTTCCATGCGACCGCTGTTCGATTCTAAGTCGTTAAAAACATGCAGTAATTCAGAAATATTTAATTTCGACGTATTTTGAAAGCACTAATAGGTTGTCTGGTGTTCTAGCAAGGCAGCTGATTACATAGCATTAGGTATTGATTAGGCTTGTAGAATATTTGTCTGGTAAGGTCTTCGAAGATCTCGAAGACAAAACCTGCAGTCGATACCTTGTACTAGAGTACTTGTGAAGGAATATATCGTCGCGATATTGCGACTTTTTGCTGACAATTCCTCCGTATGATTTCTCTTGTCGATGGATGTGTTGTAGTACCTTTCAGTTCCGTTAAAGCCCCCCATTACTGCAACCGTTTAACTGTAGCTTTTGTATGATAGTCTGCTTCAAGGTTCAGACCCACAATCCTTATGGCGTCATGGTGTCAGTGGTTTTCATTTCTCAAAGTGGATTGGTATGGTAGAGTACACGATGGACTTCAGTTTACTTTTCACATTCTTCTTGTATATGCGAGTTCTATGATTGTTTCTGTTCCACATTCACTTTGGTACACTAAAGCTCATTCAAGTATTGAAGGAAGTGTTTCCTCACAACAATCGTGAGAATGTTCGGTTGCGGTTCCAGTGAGAGTTTTGATGTATGCTGTATGTTTGATGAAGTACCTCCACTCATGCATATCGTCATAAGCACCTAACCTGAGAACTTGAGAGATTTACAGTTTTGTGGTTTTTGGTCGTTGCACGATGCCAATGCTAACTAGTGCTTGGTCCTCTCTGGGCACAGGTGCCAACTCCGATCTGGCAGCCGAATTCTGTTCGTGCATTGCAGATGCACTCCTCCTTGGTCCAGCGATTGGATCTTGAGAAAATAATGGAGGTCAGTAGAACCTCCAGCTTGTGCTTGCTGGAGGTCCTCATTAGATGTCTTACATGAGCCATCCTTGAAGTCAGTAGAACTATGCGAAGTCTCGCATTGTGGAAAGACGATAGGCATATGCCTACAAGATATTCAAGTACTCCGTCAGGTTTTGTATGAATGCTTCTAGACCATTAGATTACATCAGACCTCAAAGTGCCAGTAGTTTAGAATATGAACTCCAGGACTCTGCTGAATTCTGCTTAGCTTGAGTGGTGAATTTGCTTCTGCTGTGCAGGGTCATCTTGGGTGTGTAAATGCTCTTGCTTGGAACTCCAGTGGTTCTCTCCTCATATCTGGATCGGACGACACCAGGGTTTGTTCTTTGTCCTCCATTCTGCGTGTACTGTTGCAAACTTACTTCCCGATTGTCGATGGGTCTTTTTTAGCCTCCGAGTAAGCATCTGTGCATCATATCGTTGGCAGGTAAATATCTGGGATTATGGAAGTCGAAAGCTCGTGCACAGCATCGAAACCGGTCACTCGGCCAACATATTCTGTACAAAATTCATGCCGGAGACTGGAGATGATGTTGTGGTGTCTGGAGCAGGTGACGCGGAGGTATCTTTCAGCTTAGTTTCGATTGTGAAACCAATTTTTATCTGTCAAAAGAATAATCCTACATCATCATAGTATTGCAATCAGCTATCACACAAATGTGCACGTGAGATCTGATGTATTAATTTGAATGAAAATTTCATATCTGTGATGACCGTCTCTTGCCATGATCGAAATGAAACCTCTTAATTTGCATCTGTAGTCACAGGTGTGCGCCTCTTTAACGAAACACAGTAGTTAATTCTTCATATGAAGCCTTTGTAATGTAAGCAACATACTTCTATGTGATGTTTATGAAGCACATTTATTCGTGGATATATCATCAAGCTTTGTGCTGTTTTCATGTCAGGTCAGAGTTCATCGAGTTAGCAGGTCATCTTCGAGGGGTTCATATTTGGAACAATCAGCTCTCTTTCGTTGTCATACGAGACGGGTGAAGAAGTTGGCGGTGAGGAACTTTGTAGAGGTTTATCGAATTTCAGGATGAGCAGGACCTAGATTGCTTGTACTTCGGTAGTCCCCTTTCTTTTGGATTTTGCCATGGGCCGTGCTAAATTCTTGATTGTGCCTTTCGCTGAGGGAGATATTCTTCAATAAGTTTAACTTGGAGGTTATTTGGTGGTTGCTGTAAGAAAAGTAGGAGCAGATGTGCCCAAACTTTTCCAGTGTCAAATTCCCGAAAACACAGAACTTTTCAGTGAAATTGTCATACCAATTACCAGGTTGAGGAAGGGAATCCGCATGTTGTGTGGAGCGCGAGCGAGGATGGTACACTTAGGCAGCACGACTTTCGAGAGGGCGTTCAGTGTCCTCCTCCGGGCTCGGGGGATCAAGATTGCCGAAACATTCTTGTGAGTTTCTGTTTTGAAAAGCTTAGTCGTCAACGGCTCGTTCAGCTGTTCAGTCTTCAGTGCTTTTCAAAAGGTGTATTGACATTGGCTACAAAAGTGCATCATAGCTTGCTACTTGTGATTGGTATTATGGTTGAGGAACACGAGCTGACTAATTATTTGGATTTATCAAGAGCTTACTTACTCATATACTTCCAGAAATGAACTCTACTTCGGAGTTAGCTGTCCTCGTGTGTATATTAGAGTGTTGCTTGAGAATATTACTTTCGTGGACGGCAACATTGTGCTATGTTGCATCAGTAACACGATACTGTGTTTTGGTGAGCAGTTGGACCTGCGCAATGGTCACAAGAAGTCGCTGTCAGATCCTCCTAAGCACTGCCTGTATTTAAAAACTTGTGCCATCAGTCCTACTCGACCTCATTTGTTGCTGATTGGAGGCAGGTAATTATCATAGTCGAGGTCGAAGTGGTACGTCAGTTTACAGTTTATATCATCAGAGTCGAAGTCATTGAGTGATTGTATGTTGACTCTTGTTCAGAACGCATTTGATCTGGTTCGTTGGGATCTAGGTAACAGAATGCAATCATACTTATAACTCTTATCTCTTGCGACTTGTGATTTCTAATTTCTTTTGTTCAGACGTACATAGCACTGTCTTTAATTCGAAGTCAATGTTCGTCCATCCTGAATTGCAGTGACGCATTTGCACGGTTGTACGATCGGCGCATGCTTCCGCCCCCAAGTTCAACAAGGCAGCTGAGCAGGCCTCCTGCTTGCGTCAACTACTTCTGTCCAGCTCACCTATCTGACCAAGTATATTTCTACGACTTACTGATCGTGCAGTATTATTCGTGCCATAACCATCTTTTGCCGAATCTCTTAATGAACGTAAAGTTCTTAATATCTGCAAGGCTCTCATTGTGCAGAGCCGATCAGGACTTCATCTGACACATGTGACCTTCAGTTCAAATGGTCAGGAGGTGCTGCTAAGCTATAGTGGCGAGCATGTCTATCTAATGAACACCAACAATGGTAAGTTTTTCGCAGTCAACTATCTATAGGGCTAACCTCGGTCCCTTCTATAAGTAGATGCTGATTACGTACCAAATAACTACATACGCGTGATGAATTATTAAACGGTTATAATTATCTGGGTTAGGAATTGGATCATCTTGACAGTCACAGCCTCACATTGCGATTACTGGATTGTACATAGAGTTGGTGGAGGAACCTTTTGTGTCCGGAGTATTTACTCTTGATAATTATCATCCTTATTGCAGGTCGTGATGATTCTGTTGTCTATGCGGCAAGTGACGTGCCTAAGAGAATGTCGCTTACACCGGCTCCCAGTACCACATGCAATGGTCAAGTTCCCTATGCAGGGAAAGTGGGCCGTGGTTATCGGCGGAACTCGGCTTGGGTAGCTACTCCACCTTGATTTTACTACCTAAATTTCATGGCATTCTCTTTGACTTGCAACATCATCCACCTTTGACATTGTTCTTCTGAAAGAGGTGATACTGCTTCTGCTTCGAGAGGGTATACTTGAGTTTGAGACCACTTGGGCTTGTGTTGGATAGCTAGTTGGACACAACAGCTTGATTTGCAGGCTAGTCATGTACCACATGGTGCTTCACCAACAGTTTCTTTCAGTCTTCGAAGTGTTCGAGAGGGTAGCATGCTACCCTTGCTCACAGAATTTTCTTTTTGCAGTTGAAAGAGTGCAACGACTTATTGGAGGATGCCAAGAAATTTTTTGAAGACGGAAACGATTACATATACATCATTGAGGCAATGGGAGAAGTACTAGACTCCGGAGGCCAAGTGGTGAGCGATGTCCTTCGTCATGACTGCCTTTGCCTACGGGCTGCTGCTTTATTGAAGGTATAATTCTTTGTCTGCTGAGCACTATGTTGTCCTTCCTCTTCTGCAAATCCTCATACGCAATATTCTCATGTGAATAAACTCATTCAATCATTTCACCCATTCATTTTCGTTGGTAGTTAATAATTACTGACTGTTACACCGGCTGGTCGAACAGCGTCAATGGAAAAACGATGTCCACATGGCAATTAGAGATTTGAATGCTGCTCGTCGCATTTTTGCAACTTCCAGCAGAGCTCATCACTACATGGCAGAGGCACTCTCACAGGTTCTTCGCTATGCCATTCATTGCCTTCAGAATGATTGTGGGGAAATGAATGCTTCCATAGGTAGTCTATGTGTCGAACTTTCCGGTATTAGACGATGCATGTAAAGACTTTCTGGTACACGTAGAATCATACTGTTCGACTTACTGCTGTTAGACGGCTACGCTTGCGACGGGTCGTCTGAGGCTCAGTCCAATTACTTCATGTTGTATAAGTGCGTTGTGTCGTATCTTCTTTTTCATTTTTGATGCCAATTTCTCTTTTACAATATTTCGGCAGATTGGAAGATACAAGGAAGCCCTAGATTTTGCTATGAAGGCTCACCAGTTGGATCCATCTGATAGTAGGCTATCAGAGCATGTTGCGCAGATACGTGCAAAGATGAATGCAGGTACTTTGTCTGCCCCCTCAAACGAGGATGTCAGATTGTTTAATAACTGGTATCTGAAGCAGGCGTCGAGTTTTTTTGCTTTACGTTTTTCGTGGACTTTAACGTCTAGAATTGAAGAACACCTGAAAGAGAGACTGGTCTTATGGATGATGTCATGCTTTGAAACAAGTTAAGGTGCCTGCATGGAAAAGGGATCATCAGGTGTTGCCAATCTTTCTAAGAATCAGTTCATTTTGTTCGAGACTACGTATGCTTAGCTGAGAATCTTAGATGTGGGTGATCACACAGTTGTAGTAGATTAAACTTGAAGCGTCAAAATGTGTAAGCACGAGAATTTGGAGTTACGCTGCGTAAGAAGTACGAAGACTGGTCTTATGGATGATGTCATGCTTTGAAACAAGTTAAGGTGCCTGCATGGAAAAGGGATCATCAGGTGTTGCCAATCTTTCTAAGAATCAGTTCATTTTGTTCGAGACTACGTATGCTTAGCTGAGAATCTTAGATGTGGGTGATCACACAGTTGTAGTAGATTAAACTTGAAGCGTCAAAATGTGTAAGCACGAGAATTTGGAGTTACGCTGCGTAAGAAGTACGTGTCAACTGATATTTGACGTTGGATGTTTGACAGAGGAAACGAGGATGAACAGAGGCAATAACGCTGATATAAGACTGGACAGGAGAGTTTCGAGAATACGATCAATCAGCGACTTTTTTATCAGGACAGAGTCTAATGCTTCGGACACCTCACTAGATGAGCACGCCATGGACCGAGGAGACGATTCTGACTACTTCGACGATGATGTGGAGGACATGGAAATGGAGATAGAGATGTCAAATGGAAATGCTGCTGCAGAGGAATCTGAGGTAAGGTTCACAGGGATGCTGTCTATGTCGAGTCTGAATTTACAGCATCATCGCGGGGAGACTGCAGGGATAGGGAATTCCCACAGAAAAAGCTCACCTCCTCTGACTGACAACTGTGCTCCTCAGGTTCGTTCGTCATATACCTAGTTCTTGAAGGATGTTCTCCTTTGAGATCACTCCACTTTCGTTTCTGGTCACCGAGAGAGATAAAGAATGCGCTTAATCAATCACGGGTAGCACTGCTGTTACAGTGCCTGCAACTAGAGGAGGAGGAGGCTGTCCAAATCATGTGGACATGTGCTTAGGAAGTATTCTACTGTGAAGCTTGAGATGAATGATTTTGAGTTCCGAGTTCTTAATAATTCCTGATTGCTTAATACGAAGTGTTTTAATATGCCACCGATGAACTGTGTTCAGGTTGAATACGCAGTGGACATGCAACAGCGTTATGTGGGGCATTGCAATACTGGCACAGATATCAAGCAGGCGAGCTTCCTTGGTGAAAAAGGTTCGTTATCTCTTAATGCCACTGTAAAATACTCAAAGAATTATCATCATTTTGAAACTCCCTGCCGAGAGATTTTTTTGTGGTCGCACCTAACCTGATTGCTTGTGCTCCATCGTTGTAAAATTCAGTCCTCTATAATCTGACTGTTTGAGTGCCAGTATCAAATCAAGATCGATAATTTATATGTTTGTGACAAGTGAGATGCAGTGGCAAGTGTACGTGTAGTACATTCCAGAAGGTTTTGGGATGGCCAGGTGTATAGGAAGTCAAAAACAAGTGAGCGAATGATTTCTCGAGTCAGTAATGTTTTGCAACTTGGAATTCATTCGCAGGGGAATTCGTTGCAAGTGGTAGTGACGATGGACGCTGGTTCATATGGTCGAAGAAGACGGGAAGACTTCTCAAAATGCTGAACGGTGATAAAAATGGTTAGTTTCACTGAAACTTTGTGACTCTATTTCGGCACTAGGTGGGGGGGACTGAAAGACAGTCAGTACTACTCTTCAAGATGTGAATGTGGTTTTGTTGGATAAGTGCTGCATGATTGAGAGATGATCTGATCGCAAATATGCTGTTTAGGATCGAGAGTATATTTTCTGTAGTCTGACGTTGCTTGTTGATCAATACCATTGCAGTTGTGAATTGCGTTCAGAGCCATCCATTCGACTGTGCCATCGCCACAAGTGGTATAGATAATACGATCAAGGTATCATTTCTGGACTTACATTCTGATGCTCTGATTCCCCATTCCGGTCTCATTCATTTGGATGTCCTGACGCGTTTTAAATAAATTTTCATCCAGTTTTGGACGCCGTGTGCACGAGTTCCATCGAAGGTGGCCGGTGGAGAATCTGGTCCTGACACTGCAGATTCCATGCAAGTGATGGCTGAAAATCAGAGTCAGATGAGAAGGCATCGAGAAATTGGATTGTAAGTACCACTCTACAAACCAGTGATCATAGTCTTGGTTCTTTTGTAAGATATACAAACATATGATAAACAAAGTAGCTTACATCGAGTGTAGATTCATCATAACGACGGAACGGAAGAAGTGCTATAGATCAGTACTGTAACTAGTAAGCCACATCAATAATATTCAAAGATCGACCAAATGTTGGAGACTGAAGCTTTCGATGATTGTCAATACAAGGTGCTAACAATGGAAGTGGATGATGATTCATTGCAGACCAATGGAGATTCTTCAGCGGTTTAGAGTGCAGGAAGGAGCAGAAGGTGGAGTTGGTCATCCTTTCCAGTGCACGCAGAGTTGACAGCAGCATCAGAAGAGCTCCTCCTAGGTGAAGAAGGTCCTCAATGCCTGACAATCGCCCACCATTCAAGTTACAGATTACCATTCTTCTCGGTGGTGATGATTTTGGTAAGATACCTGGCTGACTGGGAGCATTCTGACGGATGAGACAAGTGTACATACGAGCCACTCTGCATTTATTATTGTCTGTGATACACCTCGGATATGTACAAATGGTTATGATCATACAGTTGTACAATCAGTTTTCCTCTACTGGGTGAATTTTGGAAAATGAAATGGTTCCATCTTAATATAGAGCTCCATCAAATTCGAAAAAAATGCAACTCATTGTGTGTGCTAACCTCATTATATTTGTGAATACAGTGTATTCTAGAGACACCAGAATGTCCCTCATTCTTCACGAAGCTCGTTTGGAATTCACATTTGCATATGTAAGCACAACATTACATTCACATTCGCAAGCACGTTATCAAGATAACACATTTCCTTTTAGTGTAAGCACTACATCAAAATAAGTATGTTGTAATCAACAGTGTCGCTTTGTAGTAGATCCTTCATAATGTGTTTTGCACACACTACTTCAAAATTAGCTCTTTAAGAGTGGCTAAGCACATGTGTTGTAGATGTTTTCTCTCCAACCCTTCAATGCTGACGTCAAACAAAGATCTTGTTGTTTCTTCCAAGCACTCTGATCTTTGAATGTGTTATCTAAGCACATGTGTTGTAGATGTTTTCTCTCCAACTCTTCAATGCAGACATCAAACAAAGATCTTGTTGTTTCTTCCAAGCACTCTCATCTTTGAATGTGTCATCTTATTATCCTGCTAACCCTTGCGAATGTGAATTTAGTACTGTGCTTATAAATGTGAATGTGAATTTTGAAGATGATGTGCAAAGAGACAGGAACGAACGAGCTTCGTGAAGAAAGAGAGCCAATTTGGTAATTTTTGAAAAGTGAGGGTCATTCGGGTAAATATGTGATCTTTGAGGGTCAATTTCGTAATTTCCCCTATATTATGTTATTTTTGAATCTAGATGAAAGTTAATCTTATTGCACGAACGAATTCAGACACTCATTGGCCTTAGCCAAGCTAGAAGTGACTATAGACTCTGAGACTAACTCCAATGTGCAATCACTCGCATACTGTAATGTATTGGAGTGCGACTCTCACAAGCGCTTGGGCATAGTTTTTCTCCATCGCACCTTTGAGATTTTATGTGATGGGGGAAGGATGTTAAGGGAGCGCGGAGGGGCCAATGGGCCAGCGCAACTCATTGGCCAGCTGAAGATTGGCCATTGGGCTAACACGACGTCAGAGGGGAGACCCCTCAAAGTGGCACGCCAACCAATAGGCTCTCACCTCCCTGGAACAACATGCCTGAGCCTTGGCTGGAAATGGTTACCCACATTCTACGCGGTTGCCGGCATTGATAATGGACATGGCATCTTCTACCAGATCAAGGCCAAGTTGACAACATCTCGCAACTCGGCAAATTGCAATTACTTACTTACTTATTTATTTATTTATTTTAGCATGCTACAAGTTTTCTTTTAGCATTTTCTTTTATCGCATGGTTGCTTACATGTGCTGCCCTTGCATCGGCAGTAGGCAATGGTGTTCTCAAAATTAGACAAAACTAGAACACTTTGCATTGCAAGGTGTCTCTGCAAGGTAATTGATTTTAATTTTTTAATTCTTTTGTTCTTTGTTTTTGGATCTTTATTCTAAACTTGACACTCCACCCAACACTTCTTGACCACTTTCTTATTTGGTGGCCTCAAACAATATAAATTGGCAATTGTCTATACAATTTCAGCACTCACTTTTGTGACTTTCTCATAGATTTCTCACATCCTTTTCATCACCAACATATAAAAATTAGCATACTTGCACTTTACAACCCTCTCTTCAAAATCCTACGGTTGGATTATCAACAAACCACTCTCACTTGATTTTACACATAGATGGAAAAAAAATTGTCTTTTTTGACTATTTTCTCGCATTATTACCCTAGGGACGTTCAGGAATTAATTGCATCAAATGCTTACCTTTATCACTGATCCAAAAACTACACTTTTGTATGTAATATTGAATATTAATACATCGCATTGTCTTTTTGTCACTTTGTCAGAGATTGGGCTCTTTGTTTAAATTTAAAGTGGAATATTGTTGTGACTCATGAATATTTACGGAAATTTTCAAGATTAAAACGCCTCAGAAGAAATTAAAAACCAACCCTTAATTTCCATTTGCTAATTTGAATTATCACAAGATGTATACCAATAAAAAATCTTACAAAATTCCAGAGTATCACAAGATGAGGTATGACATAAATCTCAATCTAAAATAGCAAATGATAATATAGAGGGTACAATTATAAATGGATGTTGTCCAAAAAGACTTCCCGGATATTGATGGATGAATGAAAAAGAAAAAAACACACCAGGATCATGACGAGCCATGGATATATGCTGACGTGGGAGCGACGAATCCGAGGCGGCAGCAGCAGCATCCAGAGAGAGTTCGAACCCACATTCTACCCTCGCTCACCTTGATCGCTACACTTCCGTGATAGCCCCCGATCGCAACACTTCCTTGATAGCCCCCGATCGATCGATCAATTGATTGCAGTTGTTGAAATGGCGATGGCGATGAGTGTGGCAATGGCCATGACTACCCCTGCTGCCCAACTTTGTGGCAGTAGCAGCACCATCGGATCATCTCGCCCCAAAGTAAGTCCCCCTACCAATTCTTGTCAAAGACCCATTGCATTGTCACAACCCATCTGTCAGAATTAATCATCTTTCCGGGCTTGCATTTGTTATGATCGCCAGAATGGTCAAATTGCACTTAGTGAGTCACCAAAGAATACATTAAGCTGGATATAAGAAGGGTTTTACAGCTTCTGGGGTGGAGGTCTTGTTGAGCTCCAAATGCAGTTCATTGTGGCTGCTTTTGAGCTGGGTCAATTGCCTTCTGTTTCTGTGAAATGTGAGTGTGTAGCAACATTATCAAGTCTTCTACCAATTCTTGTTAAGATCTATTGTTTCTGTCGACTCCATTGTGGCACCCCATTTCTTTTTCCGGGCTTACATTGGTCGATTGCCGATCGTGTTACCAGAATGATCGAGATCAGTTAGAGAGTTTGAAGAACTAGAGAATATTTCATCTGGACAGTACAAGGTCGATTGCCTTTTGCTTATGTACTGAAGATTATATCGCTTGAGTGCTAAACCCAAACATCATGAGGTCCTTACAGTTTACTGCAACGTTGTTTGAGGGCTCAAAGATTAAGGTAAAGTCTCATGAGATGCCAGAATGTACTGATTATCCTTTACTGTCTGAACGCAAGTTACAAGCGAGATCGCATCTCGGCAGGTTTTCTTATTAGTGATGTGAATCATTAACACATTTTGTGGTACTGGATTATGTTGCAGTCATTGGCGCACCATTCATTCGGTGCTAAAGTTGCAGGAGTTGCTCAATGGAAGGTCTGCAAGCCGACGAGAGCCATACATGTGCGAGCCAATGTTAGCACAGGTACGAAGACAGTCTTTTGTGATAAAATGAATCATATACTAAATTATACTCCCTCTAGAGAATTATAATGGGACAGAGGGAGTAATAAGGAACACCTTATCAATGGACTGATAAGTTGCGGGTTGAGAAATTGTTATATTTACAGCTGAAGGTACAGAGCTGGATGCCATCTCAAAGTACAGTGAAGTCGTGCCTGATACTGTTATCTTTGACGACTTCCAAAGGTACATCAACTTCTCCTATTTTTGTAGGGAATTGCCCTGAAGTAGTACCCTGGTTACTTCATTTCCTTCAAGCTCGTAAAACTCCATACTAATATGAGACTTGGAAAATACAAATATGCCCGAGGTCTTGTAATGTATGTGGATTCATAGACAATCTATCCTCCGTATATAACAGAGTATGATTTATTCACTTTGGTGCAGGTTTCCTCCAACTGCTGCAACTGTGAGTTCATCGTTGCTGCTCGGAATAACAAGTGTTCCCAAAGGAGCTTATAATGTAAGCTTATAATGCTGTATGTGAATTATTCATAGGAGTTGAGCAGTAGCAATTTGCTAATTTATGTTGGGGCTTTGTGTAGGGTGCCATTGATAGCGCCTTGGCGTACAACAAGTGCTACGTGGAGAATAGTGGCGAACGATTATCATGTTTCTTGAACAAGGTAATTCTTCATATGCTTTCAAAGGTTTGAAAACATCCAATTATGAATGAGAAGTATGGTATACAATCTTCACTCTCACATCATCTCAAGAAAAGTCATTGAAAGGAAAGGAGGCTCAATCTGTGTATGGGCTAAGGTTTTGATATTATAAATGTGGCGGGGTATGGTTGGGTCAGTCTCTTGTTAACGTTGGAGCAGAAGTGGTGAAGACAGTTCCGGGCCGGGTCTCAACCGAAGTGGACGCTCGTTTGGCCTACGACACTCCGGGTATCATCAATGAGGCAAGTCTCTCTATGCAAGAAACCACTCTATAAAGCCAGTCCAATAATTGTAAACTAAAAGTGTGCATCGAACTGCAGGTTCACCAGCTTCTCCAAATGTACGATGAAGTTGAGGTTCCTAGGGACAGGCTGCTCTTCAAAATCCCTGCTACTTGGCAAGTACGTGATATGAATATGCTTCATGTTTTCAAATGATTAATCATATCGCGAAAAGAATTGATCCAATGCTATATTTAACTACATCTGGATTAGCCATACAGGACTCTCCACATGACTCTGTGAACAACATATGAACCAAAATATGAAGCAATTGGGAATATTCAATTTGGCAGATCTTTTGAGAATAGAAAGATAAATCCCCTAATTTAAATTTTCAATTAGCATAATCACCATCTTCAAAATTTATTTCAGTTCAGTGCACATTTGATTGAGTATGGCATTAGTTGAAATGCTTCATGTTGTTGTTCTGACGGTTGGAAGTATTGTAGGGGATTGAAGCTGTGAGGCAACTCGAAGCCGAAGGTATTCAAACACACGTTAGCCTTGTTTACAGGTGAGCCTTTTGTTTGATACCTAGTAAATGACAGTATTACTATCACAGTTCAAGAAGTAATAGTTACTGTCGAGATTTCGTTTTGCAGCTTTGCTCAAGCCTCTGCTGCAGCCCAAGCAGGTGCTTCAGTCATTCAAATTTTCGTTGGCAGGGTCCGGGTAAGGTTCAGACTCATCATCCTATTCGCATGAAACTGTGCTTAACTGTATGAATTGTTATATACAAAGACAGATTTTTCTCTTGTATTTGACGAATGAATGAAGGTCAGTATTGTACTGCAGTCTAAGCTCATTTGGATAGAGCAACAACCTTCAATTTTGGTTGAAATCCTATAAATGTCAACAAAGTATTTTAAACTTGAATTTGATGCGACAGGATTGGGCTCGGACGCATTCAGGTGACAAAGAAGTAGAGGCAGCTTTAGCCAGTGGGGCTGATCCTGGCATTTCTCTTGTACGGAAAAATGCTACATCTCTTTTGTATGCTAAGATATATACATACTGCAAGCAGATATGTTTTGAGTTTCTTGTGTTTTGGAACAAAGTGAATATGGTCATTAAACTGGGAGTTTTACAGGTTACCAAGACGTACAACTATATTCACAAACATGGACACAAGTCCAAGCTTATGGCGGCGGCAGTACGTAATAAGCAAGATGTTTTCAGCTTGCTTGGGTACTTTCTCGAGAATCTCTGGTTTGATGTTTAGCAATGTTGACATTGTCAGCAACCTACTTAGCTCTTGAAGTTTTAGAAAGAACTCATACCAACTGTTTGATTTTCTTCTGGGTGCAAACAATTTATCGATTTTTGTGCGGGATTGTAGCCTGGACTATCTCATCGTGCCAGTAAAGGTGCTTCAATCCCTGAAGGAGTCAAAAGCCGACCTCGAAGACAAATATGCATTTGCAAGGCGCTTGAGCCCGTCTGCTGCTGCGAGTGCAACATTCAGAGAAGAGGAGGTTCGTGGTTCTCGATCTTTTATATAGCAAAAGACTCATTTGAAAGTCAGATTGTCTCATGTACAGGCTTCCTCACAAGTAGGGAAATATTGAAAATTTCCAAATTGTCTACTGCAAGTAAACCTGTCCATAATGACTACTACTCTCGTTACTCTTCGAGTTGCAGTAGACAAGTTGCAAAGGGAATCATTCTCTAACTTCTAGTGTTATAAAGCCCAGTGAGAGTTAGAGAACTGATGTTTTGTTATTGCTATGCATGTGTGCAGCTGCAAAAGTGGGATCAAGCAACATTTGCCAAGGCGTTGGGACCTTTGGCTGAGGATCTTCTACAACGAGGGCTGGACGGCTACATCAACAACACACAACGAATCGAAGAGCACTTTTCCAAAATTTGGCCTCCACCCAATGTTTAATTTGCTGTTTTTTCAGAATTGTAAGTAAGGTGTGACCAATCACCACATGCCAAAGTAAATACAGATGTTTTCACACCGAATTGGAAATTATGCACATAAGCTTTCTGAGAGACAATATTCGAGATCATCGGCTCAGTCTATGCAAGTAGAAGAAGCGATCGAAGCAGCTTTTACAGGCCTTACGCATTATGGGTGGTCTCTTTTGACTCCATAACATCGGAACACCAGGAGAATTCGAAGCGACTCTATTTTGAAGTGAAAAGAAAATGCATGAATTTTTTTTCTTCACATGTTTCTCACTTTCTCATATAGTCTATTCTCAATATGATTTGTTTTATGTTTCTTTCACCAACAACATTTCTTTGTATTGTCATTCTAAAACAAAAGTACTCTACATTGAATGGAAATGTAGAATTCTTATCCCCGTGCCTTTTTTAATTCATTGATATAGTTTTACATGATCAAAAAACTTGGTTAGCTATAAATGATTCTATCTGAAAAGTATAAATTTTTTATGTTCTTTTTACTACCAAAATTGTCCTTGAGTAGGAATAATTTCAGAAATTTTCAGAAAGAACTCGTTTTTCTTTGCAAAAATTAGGTAAACTGCAAGTGACTACCACAAATGGAAATAAGATGAGTTATTAGACGTTTCTTTCTAGTCCTTGTTATTGGTTAACTTAACAAAATTTAGAATGCTATTAGTGAATACCATGAATGAAAAAAAGTGAGTTTTTGAATAATGCCTTCTCTCTCTAGTTGGCATTGATTAGATAATTCAACAAACTTAAATTGCTACCGGTTGTCAAAGTACACTAAAAATTGGTCTTTTAGGATGATATGTCTAACGTATTAATACATCTCCTAGAAGTGTATAAATCATTTTGAACTATGAAGCCTATTTATTTCTTACAATGATAGAGTTAGTTGAAGGTTTGGACGCTTTTGTGAGTAATGCCTTGAGGTAACTATTTGAACTTCCTTGGTGAATCTTCTACTGATGTATGTTTGGTCTTTATGAGGTTGCGGAACAAAGCTCATGAAAACCAACCATTGTAGTAAGCCCATCCTGCTATTATGTTGAATATCCATCCAACGGCATATGATGGAGTTGGTGCAAACCTACTATTCCTGGTGCTTACTTCCATAAGCAAAGGTAGAGCAATTCCAATGAAGAATGGAAAATGGAAAAATGGACCTGTCATGAACATTATCCACTGCTCATTGAAGAACCCTTGATCTTGTTTTGACATTTTACTTTTTGTGGAGTAGTTATGTGAAAAAGGTAATCTTTTAATCTAGTTTTGAAGGTTTTTTGAGTTTGATATTTTCCTTAGTTTGTGAAATGGCCCAACTTGAACCATTCATTGATCAAAACCATTCTTTAGTGGCTCCCTTGTTTTATCCAAAAAATAATGCCCATTAAATTCTTTCTTGGATGATTTTTTTTTGTAATCTACTAGAGTGAACAACTATAATACAACAAAGAGGTTTGCGTAGAATGTAAGTTATAGATCTTTAATTGATAAAATATACAAGCTTGTGAAAAACATGTGCACGAGTAAAATTGGTTATGACTTCCAAAGTATAATTTAGCTAGCAGCTAGAAAGAGCTATTGAAGACTTTGCTAAAATACCTTTACAATCTCAATTGTAAGCACATTTCTTCAATATAGGAATCACATCATAGGTGTTGCTTATTCATAAATAAACCTATTTTGTTGCCGTACTTTCTATCATTATGACAAGACATGTTTTGAAAATTGTCGAAGCAATGCTCTCCGTCTTGCACATAATTCATCTTGGTCAATTATTTGATCAATGAAAGGATTTCGGTGTATGATGTTGAAGGGACGCGCTATATGTGTGAAGAGACATACCATTTCAAGTTCAATCTATGTAATAAAATATCATTGGCAAAAATCGAGAATCCTATGGAAAACCATGCTTTACTAACAATTTGATAAGACTTTGGAATTTAATAATTGAGATTAAGAAAACCAAAGCATAGTATTTTGATTAGGACATCTTAACAAGCGTTATTTGTATTCTTGTGAGATTAATCTTAAAATTATTCTTTCCAAATTAATGATTTATGTATGGTGCTTCTAAATGTAATGTGATTGTTTTTGTTTTACTTGTTTTATGTGTGGATATAGATTTATGTATTCATGTGTACGCTTAGCAATAGTGGGTGAGTCTTACTCAAAGATTATTAAGTAGATTATTAAGAATGGTTCACACTTTGGTTAGAGAAGGATGTTCAAGAAGGTTAGAGGTGTTTATTGCATACCATATACTTTGTAGTTAGCTTTATACAACTTAGTAACAAAGTAGGATTTCCATATAGGAATTTAATAAATTTACGTCACTTCATGCTAAATTACAAGATGACATGTGTCACTTTTTGTTTCAAAAATAATTAAGTGAGAAATATTGTGCTAATTGTTTAAGATTCAATCTAGATGTAATACGTACATATGTATTTACTTACTCATTTACTTCCATAAGCATAATTTAAATAATAATGATGTACCTCAATTAATATTTATGCATTATATTTCGTGATTAAGTACACTTGATCCAAATATCAATTAGAATCTGCAATAATAAGGTATATAATTATCTAAAATTTAAAATTATTAGGAATCGTTCATTTCCTTAGAATCATTCTTAAAATAAAATATTTATTTTGACTTTTGTAGTACATTTTAAGTGATTTGAGAGGCACAAACCGCACTTGTCCATGGGTGGTTTTACTAAATACTGTGTTGAAGTATGTACTAGTATCCCTTAAACTAGACCTTAACATATGTATTCATAACAATGTTACATTTGCATCCCTTACCGTTTGTAAGATTACTATGTTAAAGTTAAGTTAAAACCTTTTCCCTTATTGCAAAGTGGAAAAGTTGTGTTTTTTGGGTTAAAAGAACGAAACAATCACAAACGTAAAGATGACTTGAGGCTCTTCACATTCTTGTTCCTTAGGAGCATGTCTACAAACTTGTTACCCCATATGACGCGTAAAACCTAAGAAAAAAACTTGACTTAGGCTCTTTACATGGGCGTACGTTGACTTTAAAAATAAAGACAAATCTCCTTCTATAATGGGATGGCATGCAGAAATTTAGGAAGGATTTTCGACCCTCCCAAGTTCCCCAACCGTAAGCAAGAATTCAAATAATCCAAAAAAGTGAAATAAAAGTCACTTATATTTATTTAACACATTATTCAATTTTTATCATGGCTGTCTTATCAGAAAAAATTCCCATTCATTGGTCAGTCACAATTTAGATGTGGTGTACATCTAAGACGTCTTTAATGTATCAAATGTACATCTCATCTAAATTGTGTAAGACAAATGAATAGGATTTTTGTTTCATAAGACAACACTCGTTTTTATGTAACTTCGTACAAGTGGTTGGACTATATAGGGTTTAAGGTCCAGGTTGAAATTGTGATTATAAGTCTTTCCAGTGAACTTTGTGGCTCAGTAGAGTCATCCTTCACTTGAAAATTGTTGTACTTTGTCTTAGCTTTGTTATTCTTATCACCTCAAACATGTTAACCTTCAAACACCCATGGGGTCGGAAACGAGCAGCCAAAAATTGGATTACAACATCTTTTGGACTTGGGCATCATTACTAATGCACTTCTTGAACTTGGGCATCATGAATAAACCAATCAATGACGAGCTTGCAACCTCCTACAAGTTTATGTACAACCCCAACCTACCTACCACAATCCTTTCAAAGCATAAAATCACTCATACAAATTGTAAATTGAATGGTAGAATTTCACTTTTTGAATGCATCACAAGAAGGTAACCAATTTGACATCAAAATACAAGTGAAAAGTTGGGTACATTGAGAGCTACAGAGCAGATTTGTAGGAAAAAAGCCCCTTGGGCTTGCTTGTGCGTTTAAAGGTTAAGCTAGCGGACTTATGTATTATGTAACTTCTTGTCCCAATGGGTGAGCTCTTTATTTGGTGTTCTTCAAAACTACCCCCTATCCCCAGTCCCCTCGTTGATGATTCCCTTCCTTTTTAAGATTCATAGCTAGCATGTCCCCCGTTCCCTTCTTCTCGATTTCTCGTGCTTCATAAGATTTATAGCATCTTTTCTGTTCCCTCATTCCCTTGTTCCCAATTCCCCGTCTTCTATTCTTATTCCCCATTTTCCATTTTTTTATTACTCGTTCCCTATCTCCAAACTCCTATTCCCAATTTCCAGTATTTGTTCCTAGTTCTCATTATTTGTTTCTAATTCCATTCTCCCTTCCTAGTGCTTATCTTTTGTTCCCGGTTCCTAGTTCTCCTCCGATGTTTCATTGATCCCCCATTCACTTCTTCGTTCCTCCCATTTTCATTATTCCATATTCCTTGTCTCTTTGACTCCTTGTTAGATTATTGGGATCTAATAAACTCTTAATAACAATCAAATACAACTTACAAAAACTCTTCAAAATTCTTAAAACTCTTTATGTCGTGTATGCATGACCAAATGATAATGACCATGAGTATGACCATGCATGTAAGGATCACCAAGCACGGACAAAGAGACAGATCATATCCTTCTATATATAGGGATAAGATTGCAATTTAAGAATTGAGCAAACGATTGGTGTGTTTTGAGAGCAGGTAGTGACAATAAATATAAATCATGTAAAGAGGTTGCGTAATTATATAGTAGCGTATGCCAGTGTTAAATACATGTTGAAGCTAAATTATTTATTTTCGAATCATAATTGCCCAAGTATATTCTATCTTAACAATTTTTTTTTTTTAATGCGTAACTGCCTAAATTACAAAACTTGATCTTTTTTTTACCTCATGCGCTAAAAAGCCCAATCTAAGAATTATCTAGAAGATACAATAGAAAGATCTCAAAGTTAACTTGTCCCTCTCCGCACATATAAAATTTGAACTGTTGTTCTTATTTATTTATTCTTTTGTTAGTGACATCGTAACGGTCAAGTTAGCTTGAATATTTCACTTATGATTACTTTCGAAACCCATTTTGAGTTTCAACAATATTTAAGCTTTAGGAAATGTATGGTTGATGAAATATTCTCCTATTGAGTGCTTAAGTTTTACAAAGACAGTGCATACTTTCACTTACTACTTTTTTATTGTATTCAAGTGACAACACATTAAAACAACAATATAGTAAATCAAGCACCACATATGATGTATTTAGTTTGAGAAAAATTTGGACGGTGAGTAGGTGCCTTTATGAGTATGTAAAAAAATCTTGGAAAAGATCCAAAATCTCAAATTTTGGTAATTTTTGAAAGAAATAATTGTTAAATTACTAGAAATTGTGAAGATTGTTTTTGAAAGTTTTGGAGGCTGTCCTTGTAAAATTGAAAAACTTTTGACTTCGGACACTTTGAAATTTGAATAGTAATTTAGTGATGAACATATTTCGTGGCCAACAAGATCTCGGGCTCCACAATGGTAGAGGCACCTATAACCGACCACTTAAGGATTTTAGCACATGATATTAAGGTATATATATATATATATATATATATATTTTAGAATTTTTCATGTGTGCAAACATAAGGTTTTTGTTGAATGCAAAAAGTTTCGTGATTTTATTTGCATTATTCAAATAGTTATAATTGTTTAAAGTGAAAAGTTGCTTGGAACCTACAGCCGATCACATGCTCAAGTATATAAATGAGGTACATCTGTTCTGTTCTTTCAAAATCTAGGAATTGAATCCGCCGCCAAAGATCGCGATCGCTTCGTTTTTGCGCCTTGGACGTCCCGGCGTTTTTCGTTGTTTCGCCATTCCTCTCTCTCTTGCTGCTGCAGATCCAGCAGCTCCTCAGATCCATCGCTCGCCTGCTCGTCCTGCCCTAGGTAAGCCTCCTCTTCGACTACCCCATTTTTACTTCCGCATTTTGGTTTCCGCATGTTTTTACATCTATGGACCAGAATCGACTTCTGTGATCTAGCTGCAACCACTTTGAAAATCCGGTGGTAGTGACGACGATTTAGCGGTGGCCGAAATGTGCGCCCCTGCAAGAATCGAAACGTTGTAGCATTCGGGTTCATATCGAGGGTTTCACTAGTTTTGAGGATCTTACGTATCGAGGGTTTAGCTAGTTTTCAGCTGTTGATAGGTTCATTTTATTATTCTTTTTGTGCTCGGAGAAAATGTGGGGAATCTAGTGAATCAAGCTTTGGGTTTCGATTACTTGGGAAGGGGGCCGAGAATTTAAAATGTGCCTTCTTTTCTTTAGAGAGAATTGAAGTCCTAAGTCCCATTCACGACTCTGACTCAGAAAAGATGAGTTCAATTGTCTCTTTGTCGACTCGTCTTCTCTGAGTCCGATTGATGTCGGTTCGAGAAATCAGCATCCAATTGTCTCTTTGTCGACCCTATCACTCTTTGTGCTGATGTTGCTCGATTGTCGATCCAACTGCCGGCTCTCATCATTTGCACCTCGCGATCCTTCGTAAGTTTCTCACTCTCCAACGAGTAAGGAATTTGCAGTTGCTGCATTCGAGTTAGTTGAGTTGCAGGGTAATGTGGATCACACCATGTACGCATTTGATCTTTTGCACCGATTTTGTCTTTAAACGTTGCGCCAGCTTCGGACTAGGTTTCCTGTCATCGTGTGCTTTCTTTTCTGTCGATGTTTGTTTCCTATTAGGGTTACGACTCATTAGGGTTCGTTTGATATCTGTAACACACCGTTGTATGTTCCAATTGCTCCAGAATTTCCTGAAGTGACAAAGACGGTGTTGATCTCAGAATTGAAGACATGGCAGGGGAGCTCGCCCTCCTGTATATGCACGCTTGGATCTGCAAGCCACCACCGGTCCAACGTAACCGGCTGCAGCCTGGGGATCAGATTTTCTACCACACGAAGGGAGGAACGATTCAGCATCATGGGTTAGTCGTCGAAGATGACATGATAATACATCGTTCTAGAGCTGGAGAAGAAGCAGGTGCGAAGTTTTACGAAACAGGCTGTGAACACGGATGCCAGCCTAGCACTAGCAGTGTGCGAATGGCCCACGTTGATTGCTTCGCGAAGCACGAGAGAGGGAGGAAGATCTATCGTGTACTCTACGGTCAGACATTGCGCACCGTGATGACCTCCGAAGTTGGGAGTGCGAGCACACAGCGGCGTGGACCTGTAAACGATATTGTGGCTCGTGCCCATGCCGCCTTGCGTAGTCAGGGAGCTTATCATCCAGTGTTCAACAACTGCGAGACGAGCGCTCGGGGCTGGGTTGTGGGTCCACGCAGTTACCGTTACAGTAAACAATCAGCTGTCGCTTTAGCACTTCTTCTTTTTTCGTGACTGCGGAGTAATCTCCGCCTGCTTCGGACTATCAGTATCGCACTGACAGTCTGTTTCGAAGTTTCAGTCGTGATAAGTATCAGGAGTACATTCATACCATTACGACCATGCTTCCCTCCGAAGCTTTCGTCCAAAAATTGTACAAATTCAAATTCTTTGATATGGAAGCTCGCTATCGCACTGTTTCCGTTTCTGCACAGTGTAATCTTCAAGTGTAATCTGGGGATCAAGTTTTCTACTACAGGAAGGAAGGTTTATATTAGCATGACGGTGTAGTCCGCGAAAGTGGTATGATATAACATTTTCTAATATAACATCTGAAAGTGGTATGATATAACATTTTTCTGAAGGAGATGGAGCAGCTTCGAGGTATTACAGGAACGGTTGTGAACACGAATGCCAGCGTAACAGTAGAAATTAGAAATGTGCGATTGTCGCACCTTGATTGCTTCTTGAAACACAAAAAGAGAGACATGTTGGGACTGCGAGCACACAGCAGGCTGGACCTCGAAACATGATTGAAGCTTGGTGTGAAGACGCCCTCCATGATATCGACTATCAGGGAGGTTATGATATACTCTTCAACTGCGAGACGGCCGCTCGGACGTGCGTGACGGGTGCAGACTGTCACAGTAAACAGTATCTTTGCGCTTTAGTACTTGTTACCAAATTCGTTGTGACAGCTGCTCTGACTGTGCCGTAATCGCCGATTCGCCGACTGCAGGTTGGTCAGCAATCTCCACCTGCTTTGGAGCATCAGTATATCATTGAACTTAATCCCCGACCATGCTCTCCTCCTTAGGTTGTACAAATTATAAGTAAGGAGGTTTTGATGCCAATCGTTGGAACTGTATTTTCGTTTATAAAATAAGAAACGTATGCTTCCCGAACTGTTGTTTGCCTTGAGAGTTTGCCGTTTCCTTTGTTTCTGTCTGTTTCTGCTGTTAAGTTCATGTATGCCTTAAGCAGTGTCTGTTCCCAATAAATACAACCCACTCGAAATCGTCAACATCTTAGTGGCGTTCTTCAGCGACGTCAAGAGTGAGAAGGATGATGCGCAATTCGAGCAGGACGAAGCTCAGACAGGTGATCGATGAGCTGAATCTCAATCTTGAAATCGGTCAATTTGATCGAATACTCGTGGGCATGGGCTTGCTTTCTGGATTGTTCACAGGATCCAAGGCGGTCACTACTACGAAGTTTATGAGTCACAAGAAGAAAGCGAAGGAGTGTAAGTGCAGAATCGTGTACCACAATATAGGAGTCTAAACGAGGGTAAGGGACAATCTGAGCGGAGCTTTACAGGACGATGGAGCTAGTGAAAGCTTTCAAGACCATTCGCTGCACTGGTTGGCAAACACGGATTTACTGGAAGTGCTTGTTGACAAGCTGACATCCTCATTTGACTGTTTGTCGTGGTATGCGAGTTGGTGATGGAACTATGTGATTGAAAATAGGGGCTACTTGAATGTGAACGGCCGTACCAGATGCTCTTACTCTTATTTAACTTCTCTGATGGTATGACGAGCTGCTTTACGCACAGTGATAACTCCAGAGATATCCATTCAAAGTAGCTGATGATAAGTGGCTCGCAGCGCCCGGAGGAACGCGGGGGCGTTCCTTCTGCTTGGATGTTGCCGCTCTCAACATCGTTTGCGTGTTATGTTTGCAATTGAGCGTTTTGTGTCGTTTGCCTTCGGCTTTCAGCAAGTCTTGCGCATTGCTTCCGGACTGTGGAGGCTCCGTGCTTGCACGAAGGGACTGATCATAATAGAAGATGAATGGACGAATTTTAGATGATCAAATTACCACAAATGTAATGAAAGGTGGGTCCATGTATTTCATCAATACCTCGCAAGAACCACTGCTCTCTTCCTATTTGTAGCTCAAAACTTGACTGAGCAAAGTGTCTCTTGTTTGTGTGTTAATCTAAACTATAGCATCAGTGCAGATCATTCTCACGTTCCCTTTCGTTCCGACAAAATCTAGGAGCCCCAAGCGACTGCTGGCCCGTGAGGTAGAAACCCGACTAAAGCGTCATAGTACCTCGACGCGAGTTTCGACAGCGCTCGTGGTGCATACATGAGAAGCTCCAGACGATGAAGCACATTCTCTGGAGCTACACTTCGAACGTCCACGCACAAATCGCCGTCGAACGTCGATCTTGAATGGAAGAGCGTCGTCTCCGAAATGGGCACTGGTCCAAACAGGATGCGAACATCATCAGCGCCAGCTCGCAGAATCCAATGGCCATGCTACTCAGTGAGCAGGCCAGTTTTCGAAAATTGGCTTCGAAAGGACTCAAACTCGCGGTCGTCGTCGTGCCAGTTTTTCACCACGAGACGGCTTTGAACGGCCGCGAACACAGACTATTTCAGGTCGTGAAAAGCAATGGAGCTCGCTGCGGCTGGCTGCACCCCCATATCCTCCATAATCTTGGTGAGTCGTGATCGCTTGAGAAAGCCGACCCACTGGAAGCTCAGCAACGAGAAACGATTCTCGTGCAAGATGTGCACACGCAAGCCCGAACGTCGTCGTCCGAAGGTGTAGTGACGCTGCGCACTGGTTCCGGGCTTAAAAGTGACCCTGAGTCGCATGCTCACGTCCATGGTCCTCTACAAGCACTTGTACATCCCATCGACATCCAGCAAATGCTTTCATTCTGTGGCGCGTGCTAGCATCTCCCTTGAATCGTCCAGCAATCGGACATTGTATCCGTCGGGCTTGTCCAAGCTGCTCGTGGGGACAGGAGGAGTGTAGCTAGGGAGCCATACTGCGAATGCGCAAACAACTTCCATCGAAGAGCTGTCTTGATGGGTGGAATGTGATGTTGTACCATGACACCGCTGTTTCAAAACTGCGCCATGTTTACCGGTTCCCGCGAGAGAGAGAACCTTCACGTCAAGCACATCACAGTGGATGAAATACAGAGGATTAGCCATGAGTCGGTAGAATCAGTCACAAGCTCGCCAACCAGTGAAAGAAACTCAAGAATGTGCACACTTATACGATGAGCTTGTGCTTCCGAAACGGCATTTCTGGCAATTGCGAGCATCCCCTCCATTCCTTCTCTTATCATCTCTGAGCTTGCAAGCAAACGGGTTAAACTTGCCTCCATGCATGCGCACCCGTTTGATCCTTTCTGCTTCATGGGCAGAAACATGAGCATCACCCATCGTGCTCAACTCCATCTCACCTGCTGAGAAGAAGCACATCTGCTCGCAACTTAGATCCCAACAAAATTCAGCGCAACAATAATACTATTCCAATCACGAATGGCACAAAATAAAAAGACTTGCTAACGGCAATAGCAGTTGCTCACGAATTTCTCAATGCTACGTCTTCCGAAGGCAAATGAGGTGATATTTCGTGTTGATTGAACTCGCATATCGAAGGCCAAAAAAACGAATAGCAGCTTGTAGGGTTCTACAAAATCCGATTCTGTTCTTCTTCTAGCAAGCGCATCACCTCTCTTATCGTACTCTTCATTTTAATGGCACCGAAGCTTGATCTTCGACCAACATGAGTGCACGGATATGGCAATAAGAGTGTCCGGATATGGACTTTTAGAAAGGAAATTGCTAGAACGGTGGCCGGAGTTTTGGAAGAACGCTACAAAGTTCTCTTGTGTCACCGCTCTAAATTGATCGCAGAATCAGAAGCAAGCATACATTACCTTAAGACGTGAATCCCTTGCTATGTGACGAATTCCCTGCCCTGCTTTCCTGCCATGAGTATGAGATCCCTGCCGATACGAGCTTTCATCACCACATACGCCTGAAGGCGAACACTGCTCTTAATCACTTGATTCAGGTTATTTTTCTTCGGAGGAACCAGAATGGGCTTCCTATGAAATGAGTGCAAAACAACGTATAGGAATTCTATATTGTGCAAAGAATGAAAATTGGGTGCTTAGTAGTTAATACCCGAATTTCCTTGTGTGTTTTTGGAGTTTGAAACCTCAAAACTGCGATGTTCTACCTCTATGCACTTGTGGGAGTGTGAATCAAATTTATTAGCTCTTTTTAGACTTTCAGCTATATGATTTTTTGAATAAGTCTATTTTTGATTACCAATCCAAATGTCGACCGTTGGATAAGAAGAAGAACACCAGACCCGTATGTGTTGGCATGAATATAATGTCTGTTTGAACTACCCTTGATGATATGCCCACATGACATAACATCAGTGGTATAGGATTACTAACCCCTCTTAGGGTGGACATTGTATAACAAAAAACCGAGAACCAATAAACTGTAACGTGTTTGTTTGGGGTGTATTTTATTGTATAAGAGTAGAACGTCTGTTTTGTTGGTTGTCACATTGTCGACATACGAGGTTGTTTGGAAAAGACATGGTTGTGTTGTAGTGGTAGTCTTGGTTCGAATCTCGTTGATCTCATTTGAGCATCGTTGTTATAATCATCCGACTGTTGGATAGCTTGCGCTTATAAATTTTGAAGGCTATCCTTGTAAAACATGTGAAAGTTATGACTTGGATCACTTGGAAATATGGGTTGGAATGTGGTTATAAATATTTCATTAAAAAAATAAAATTTTAAAAAATCTCATAAATAAAAAGTATTTTGCGCCTGTTTAAGGTGTAAAAACTAAATTTGCGTTAAAAAACTCTAAAGTGGAAATTTGACATTGCAATTTTCTCCACACACTCATCTTGTAGTATGGAATATACCTTGCAAAAGTTGTAGGCAAAATTACTAATTTTAAGACCTTGATCTACCCTGCCCCAAATAACAAAAAGCATATTTGGCTTGTAAAATGTCACATTTGTTATTTTGAGACAAAATGATCATTTTAAGACTTTTGCCCTCAAATTTTAGCAACTTATTTGAGGCAATCCGGTCTTTCTTTAGATTTTCTGATATAGATTATTACCAACTTGACGATAACCTTCCCATGTATAACAAAAAAGCCAGTTACAAATGCAGGATTAGTCAAGAAATTAATAAAAACCATAAAACCAAGAATAGAGACTATGAAAGTTTCAATTTTAACAAATATGGCCATGTAAGGATAGTTAGGGGTTAACAAAGGGAGGTCATTCACTTTGTACCCTTTCACTTTATTACCATAAATCTTAACACCTTATATTTTTCTCATTTTTCCATACACACATGCATTGTATCCAATAAGAAGGAATTGGGAGACATTATGCTTACACAAATTATTAGAATAATTCGTTAACTTCTTAAAGAGAAAGAGAAGAAGAACACCAGACCCGTAAGGGTTGGCGTGAATAAAGTGTCCGTTCGACCTACCCTTGATGATATGCCCACAGGACCTAACAACAGTGGTATAGGACTACTAACCCCTCTTAGGGTGGACACTACATGAAAAAGGACCCAGAACTAGTGAGCTGTTATGTTTGTATAAAAGTAAAGGTTTGGTTTTGTTGGTCGTCACATTGTTGACATACCACGTTGTTTGGAAGAGACATGGATGTGTAGTAGCGGTGGTCCGGGTTCGATTCCCGTTTAACTCGTTTGAGCATCGTTTACAATCATCTGGCGCTATAGAGCTAGTAGGCAGGAAATTTCCAACGGCTTGGGCCCCCTGTATTGTGACAAGGTTGCTATTCTAATATATCACTTCTTCCTTTTTTTTTCTTTTTTTTTTGACGTTAACTTCTTACTTCTTTCATTTGACACAAAACTGCTTAAAGTTACGGGTCTTTAAAAAAAGAAATTAAAAAATTACCCATCTTAGATTTTGAAATTATCCAAAGTCAAAGTTAAAGGGCCATAAATAGAATCATTAAAAAAAAATTGCACTCACGTACAAGTGTGAAAGTGGTATTCTTCATACCCCTCCAAATACCTTACCTATGATGTTGTAACTCTCCGAAACCCTAAAAATTCTATATACTGTCACCCAATATCGCTCCCGATCATCGCTCTCAATATCGCTTCCCAATATCGCTTATCAATATCGCTCCCGATCATCGCTCTCAATATCGCTTCCCAATATCGCTATCAATATCGCTTCCTCACACGCTCGCTCTCATATCGCTTTAACATCGCTCCCACACTAATACAGAAATCTCAACACTTAAGTTTAACACCTTTACATACTAATCCTTTCATAATGTCATTGAAAAAAATGATAGTGGTACAAGCATTTCCTGCCCTGGCAGTGCTACCTGGTCCTTCCAGGTACCATGAACTGACCTAAGCCGTAGTTCCTGTCACTATCCAACACTCCACACACACACACACGCTCCTAGCTCCAGCACGAGAGAGAGAGAGAGAGAGAGAGAGAGAGAGAGAGAGAGAGAGAGAGAGAGAGAGAGAGAGAGAGAGAGAGAGAGAGAGAGAGAGAGAGAGAGAGAGAGAGAGAGAGAGAGAGAGAGAGAGAGAGAGAGAGAGAGAGAGAGAGAGAGAGAGAGAGCCGATTTTTTCCATTTTATCACCCCAAGACTGGGCATATTCTAACACATACTAAGTCGTCATACTCTACAGGCTTCGTCATTGTCTTACATACAGAACTGGACTATTCGCATTCCTCTTATACTAGGCAGCCAGGACGGGAGGGTGGGCGGGCACACATAGTACTTTAAAGACACAAACAATCAGGCCATCCAATTAATACATGGGAATAAAGTACGCGTTCGACCATGAAAGATGCCGATGCTTCTTCCAGGTTTCATGAATTTGTAAGACCAATAATGCATCCTATGGTAATATGCTTTTTAACGAGAGGAAAGCTCTGCAGTTGTGATGTATGCGTAAGTTGCCATTTCTTGTTAAATGAACATTGTTCATTACGTGCTGTCTCATACAACATCATTTCCAGATATCCAGTTTCACACGCATGACCGCATGTGGCGTATCATTGAGGCTTGGTTTACGGTCACCCATTTGGTTTATAAACGTCCTACAGTGTTTATACTGCTCGTGTCAAATCGTGAGGCCACCTTTGAGAATATGAACTAGTGAACATCTTGGTTTCCATGGAACGCCCATATACAAGCGTTCAAACATAATCAAGTAGCATTGAACATGTACGGGACTACAACGACCTAACAAGTATGATGAATTGCGAAGAAGACTATCTTGACGTAAGACCGAGAAAGAAACATCGGCGATCGGCTTGATTGAAATTATTGATAGTAGTCGAGTGGCCGATCGAGCACCAAATTGCTCATTCCAAAGCGAAAGTTGAGGGAGTCGCCTCACCGCGCCCATATGCCCCAACATACAAATAGTGTGTTAGTGCACGCACGCGAGGTGTTAACAATGAGACTCAGTTGTTATCCATGTCACAACCGAAAGCAAAGAAATATCAAACCACTCTTTTCTACAAGAAAATGTACAATCAAGACTCGTTCATATTCTCCCTCGCCGCTACTCTCGAGATGGAACCTTATTTGCCATCGGTGTGGCTCGTGTCGGATGTGCAGTCTGCGAGCTTTGATAAGTCCCGAATCACCACCAACTGGTTCCGTCAAACTTATGGACCAGCACCACGAACGTTGCAGCACCTGGAGTGTACTGCAGTATCTTGGAATGCAATAGTCGTAGCAAAACACCCAGCCGTCCGAGAGCACTTGGATCGACCAACAGGCTAGGGAGTGTATGACCTGTAAGACTGATCGAGCACCAGTCCACGAAGCTTTATGGATGCGAAGTGCAGGAATTTGCATGAGTAACCCCGCCAATCTTTACTGGAGCAAGACAGAGAGTCACTCTCAGATCTCCCTTGTCAGGTTCGTTGGGCTGTTGGCGTCACAGTGTCTCGAGGCGGGCTCATGATGGCTCAGTGCATCTTGTGAAGCGGACATTTCTTCACAGACTCATCATAGTTTACGGTGGTATGTACAGCCGGGTATCTTCACATCCTCCGGGTAACAGCAGCCATGGTGCTACACCCTGGTATAACAAAGAGTATCCATGCAACTCGGGTGCTGAGACAAGTATTGTCTGTCCAGGAGTTTCAAGTTAAGCAGCTGCTCGGCCGGGTAGTATCCCAGCCGGCCTTGCTTGTAAGAACCGGTGTGTGTCCAGGTTGGCATAGAGGTTAGTGGCAAGGTAACCGAACCTTATGCTGATATAGAATCCGTGCAGTTTGAAGTAGAGAAGAATCCATAAGGAATCTGAAATATTCTGTATGAAGATTCATTCATCTAATAAAGTACAAATTTCGAGAGAGAGAGAGAGAGAGAGAGAGAGAGCCCTCCACCAACCCCTGGTGTGCGGTACTCTAGAAAGAAAGTGAGACCTGGTATGTCACACTCTCTGATCAGAGTAGCATACCAGGCTCAACTTTCAGGCAAATACTTGCGCATTATATCGTATTTTCAATTTGCCATTGTATGAGTGAGAGCTGATGTCACATTGATTACACTGTAAAGTGTCCTTGTGTTTCTGGGCAGTGGTAGACCATAGTGGATGCACTGTGGTATACACATACCTCATATACTAGTAAAAAGTCGTAGGGTACCTGTCAATCATGTTCATAGTAAGCATCACGTCAACCTGTGCGGCTGGGAAATGGTTTGTGTTAAGCCATGTGATGATGGATTTCCGAAGCCTGTGTTCTTGAAAGCCATTTGCTACCATGGTGTGGATCAGAGAGATGATCTCTTGTACCGCGGCAAGGGTAGTATTAGAGACGTACAGGATTGGTAAAACCTGTGATATGATGATATTGTAGGATTGCTTTATTGGTCGATTGGACTGGAACTTTATAAACTGTGTGTACCGGAACGGTAGGTCACGTCGTTTGTCGTACTTTCGCATCGTAAAAGTACCTGGATGTTCCAAGTCAAGCTGAATCTGGAGATTCATAAAGTTAGCGGCTATTCCCCTTGTTGGATCGTTCGGGGCATATGCTGCGACCTCCGTCTTAATTTCCAAAATATTGAGTGGATAGACCCAGAAAGGGTTGTCAACAATTCTCGGTTGTGATGGACAAAGAAAATCCATGGGATTTTGTACATTGAACCAACAAAGGTCATCGATGTAACGAAATGCGTACTGGAATTTGGTTAAAAGCTCACTGCGCCCAAGACGAGCCAGCCTCTGAATGAATTGGACCTCGTAGGATAAGAGGTACATGTTGCACCATATAGGTGAACATGAGAATCCCATAGGGATGCCTCTCACTTGTCTCCATACTCTATCCCCCAAAGTTACGAAACAGTGGGAGCTAAGCCACTCTTGCAAGTTGATTAGACGTTCCATTGGCATGGGAATCCATTGGCCATTTTCGGGAGCAGCTGAATACCAATGGGCAGCGATAGGGAGTCCATCGCTTGTAATTTTAATCCATAGACTCACATGGGATTTTGGATGTAATTTAGCTGCTTGCCGAAAGGCATGGCGAGTGATAAATTTCAGAGCATTAATCATGTTATCATCTCTTCAAGAGGGATCGACTCGTAACATCTAGTAACGTCAGCTACAAACACGTCAGAGATCTGGTGGGGCATGTTGAGTGTTACTTGTAGAATCGAATCTACTATCCAGAAGATTGATGTGTCACATCGAAGAATGTTCCTGTAGCCATCAACTGTTTCGCGTGCCCATTTCTTAAAAGTTTCCAATACCGTCATGGATGCCACAGCAATAAGCTTAGCTATGTTGGTGTATATAGTTTGGAAGGCATTAGTAAGCCATCTGTATTTCTGCTTGTGTTGTTTAAAGCTTGCCATCAGAAATGGTAGAGCATTAAATGATGGGGGAACTTCTGGGAGGATCCGTGACAGTTCTACTTTTACTTCGTCTAAAACAGATGTGGGAAGCGCCCAAACTGTCCCAATCTTGCATGGAGAAAAATCATCTCCCATCAACCTGTCATAGGCTTGAAGTCTAATGTGGCGTATGCACATAAAACTTGCATTATTATTTGCCTTGTCCAAGCCAGATATAAACATGTGGGATAAGAGCCAGTTTAGCTCGTTCATAACTGCTGGATTATCAAATAGAAATTGTCCAGATGAGCGGAACCCAAACTTGTTACACCGAGCAGCCTTTTGCAATTTGGCAAGGCTTGTGCTTTGAAGAAATTCAATAGCTTTTGTGAGATCCAGATTACATTGATGTAATCTAAGCATGCTGCATAATCGTATAAAAGCATCCGTAGCTACTGATATAGTTTCCATTATGTCAGTGGGTCTGAGTGGAATATGATTCAGACCCATACGTAATGCGGATCTTAGATGAGGATTCTGAACAATGTTCAGATCAGTAGTCCTGACATGTGGTATTGGTTTGTCCGAGTAGGAATATTCCTTGGCAGTCAAAGGGTCCAGGAAAGCGTGAAACCTTTGTGCAGATGAGCACAGACATTTAGCTTCATCATCCAGTAAGTGAACAAACGAGAATTGCTTAAAAACCATGGATGGTTTATACACTTTGGAGGCCAAATTGCTGTCATATGACCATGAAAAAGCAATGTTCTCTAAAGATACTAGATCTTGAAGATCACAATGAGTTAATACCTCATTGAATAGTTGCCTAATGTTTAACCATTCCAACGCCCTGCTGGAGTAGAATATCGGAAAGTATGTAATACCCTCCGTCTTCTTGTAAGATTGCAATTTGTAACGTCCATAGGCATCTGCTACGAGGGTGCGGCCCAGATCTGCACAAGATTGATAAACTGTCAGACATCCAGGTCATCCCAGTCGAGGATGCGTGCCTTCATGGTTTTGCCGTCAAATCGTGGAGTGGACCTCGACGATGTAGCTGTGCTGTTGGTAATGTGATGGGACCGGATCGATGTGTTGGAGAAACTAGGAGACGGAGCGTTGGCTGTGAGGTTCGAATCTGGCGGGAGGCCTGTCTGACCGCTATTCCTCAGATCATCGTTAGAGCGACGTGTGGGCGTCAGATACACGAACGCTTCATTGGGATTGGGAGGCTGCGCTTGAGGGCGGTAGTTGCGGTTGTACCCGCCCCGTCCACCGCGATGCGCACCTCGAGAAGCGTAACCACTGCGTCCACCTCGTCCATATCGTGGAGCAGGGCGTGCATTGCTTGCACTAGTGTCAGGCGACACGTTCAAGTTCATTTTTGCCCAGGATCGTTTTCCACTTGGTCCCGGCGAAGGGGTACCTGGATTGGCGAGCGTGAAGCTGGCCGGTTTGAGGAGTCGTTCGATTTGGCGAGCGCCCGCTGCATCCTTGTGCTGTGCCAACAATTTAGCTGTTGGATCAGCAGCAAATTGAATTGAGGCTTCGATCATCATCTTCCTGGAATATGCGAAGCTGATCTGGTGCTTGACGGCAATGCGTGCTGCATCAGAAATCCAAACTACAAATGCTCCGAATTTGGCAGCAAGAGTCGGGAAGCCCTGGTCGCTAGGAAAGAACTTGCTCAGATGGTTAAGCATATACCAGACTGAGTGGTCGAACCACATCACGTCGCCACGACACCCCGATGCTGCAGTGAAATTGCATAAGCATCTTAGGTAAGGTCTTTGGCAATTCCACAAGGCAGCCGAATATTTGTCGGTTCTCATCTGTCCCGTCTGAAGATTCTGCTTCGTGTGAATCTTGACGTCCTGCGTGGGGCATTTCTGTGCATCACAGAGAGCCAAAGAAAAGCCGTTTGGGATTTCTTGTGGTTCACGTAACAACGCGGCTCCGTGAATAGCATTAGACTCTAATATTTTCATTTCCTCAGCCGATATATCAGCCCATGTCTTCCACATGTTAACTGTGATCGGAGCCAGTAGATTGATGTTCGGGAGCTTCCAGCACTGGTGGTCTTTCAGAGCCACCTGATCTTCTACTGACCGGTGTGGCATAAACGGGACAGTAGGGCCTCGGCCGGAGGCTTGCAGTTGCGCAGTATCCTTCTCAGATTGAGACAGTTGAATGGAGGAAGCTAGATCTTCCAACGCAGCACGGTGGGCTGGTGCGATCTTGAGTCCAGCGAACAAAGGGTGAGATTCTTGTGAACTCGTAGTCAGAAAACTGGAGCACGTCTTGGACCCCTCGTGTGGGTTCGCCTGTTTCAGGGCGGCATCCACTATTCGAGTGTTTGCAGTCGCTAACTCCAGTTCTTCTGCTTCGTTCTCGAGAATCACAGCTAGCTGACCATGTGCCGTTTTCAACTCCTCCAATGCATTCTCTTTGTTCTTGATGGCGAGTGCCAAGATACGGGTCCACTGCGAGAGGTCCAAAGTTGAGAGGAAAAGAGGAGCGTGCTCACCCTCTTCGTCAACATCCTGCAGAGCGGCTAGGTCCTGTTGCACAATAAACTCGTGGATTGCTGGTGCGTCCAGGGCTGCTAACGTCGCCTGTACCGCAGGTGAGGGTGCAGGGAGCGGTTCTTTGTAGCCCAGATCCTGCAGTTCCGGATGCCATTCGACGGAACCTTGAGGGCCAGTCTGTGCACAGTGAGTAAAGACCGGTATACGTTAGAATATGATAAAGATTCACCATCTTTATATGGGTCGAATGCAGAGAGAGCCGATTTTTTCCATTTTATCACCCCAAGACTGGGCATATTCTAACACATACTAAGTCGTCATACTCTACAGGCTTCGTCATTGTCTTACATACAGAACTGGACTATTCGCATTCCTCTTATACTAGGCAGCCAGGACGGGAGGGTGGGCGGGCACACATAGTACTTTAAAGACACAAACAATCAGGCCATCCAATTAATACATGGGAATAAAGTACGCGTTCGACCATGAAAGATGCCGATGCTTCTTCCAGGTTTCATGAATTTGTAAGACCAATAATGCATCCTATGGTAATATGCTTTTTAACGAGAGGAAAGCTCTGCAGTTGTGATGTATGCGTAAGTTGCCATTTCTTGTTAAATGAACATTGTTCATTACGTGCTGTCTCATACAACATCATTTCCAGATATCCAGTTTCACACGCATGACCGCATGTGGCGTATCATTGAGGCTTGGTTTACGGTCACCCATTTGGTTTATAAACGTCCTACAGTGTTTATACTGCTCGTGTCAAATCAGTAGGCCACCAGAATATGAACTAGTGAACATACTGGTTTCCATGGAACGCCCATATACAAGCGTTCAAACATAATCAAGTAGCATTGAACATGTACAGGACTACAACGACCTAACAAGTATGATGAATTGCGAAGAAGACTATCTTCGACAGAAGACTGAGAAAGAAACATCGGCAGTCAACTTGACTGAAATTATTCAGTAGTAGTCAGAGTGGCTGATCGAGCACCAAATTGCTCATTCCAAAGCGAAAGTTGAGGGAGCTGCCTCACCTGCGCCCATATGCCCCAACATACAAATAGTGTGTTAGTGCACGCACGCGAGGTGTTAACAGCAGACTCCAGTTGTTATCCATGTCACAACCGAAAGCAAAGAAATATCAAACCACTCTTTTCTACAAGAAAATGTACAATCAGCACTCGTTCATATTCTCCTCGCTGCTACTCTCAGATGGAACCTTATTTGCCATCGGTGACAGCTCGTGTCGGATGTGCAGTCTGCGAGCTTTGATAAGTCCCGAATCACCACCAACTGGTTCCGTCAAACTTATGGACCAGCACCACGAACGTTGCAGCACCTGGAGTGTACTGCAGTATCTTGGAATGCAATAGTCGTAGCAAAACACCCAGCCGTCCGAGAGCACTTGGATCGACCAACAGGCTAGGGAGTGTATGACCTGTAAGACTGATCGAGCACCAGTCCACGAAGCTTTATGGATGCGAAGTGCAGGAATTTGCATGAGTAACCCCGCCAATCTTTACTGGAGCAAGACAGAGAGTCACTCTCAGATCTCCCTTGTCAGGTTCGTTGGGCTGTTGGCGTCACAGTGTCTCGAGGCGGGCTCATGATGGCTCAGTGCATCTTGTGAAGCGGACATTTCTTCACAGACTCATCATAGTTTACGGTGGTATGTACAGCCGGGTATCTTCACATCCTCCGGGTAACAGCAGCCATGGTGCTACACCCTGGTATAACAAAGAGTATCCATGCAACTCGGGTGCTGAGACAAGTATTGTCTGTCCAGGAGTTTCAAGTTAAGCAGCTGCTCGGCCGGGTAGTATCCCAGCCGGCCTTGCTTGTAAGAACCGGTGTGTGTCCAGGTTGGCATAGAGGTTAGTGGCAAGGTAACCGAACCTTATGCTGATATAGAATCCGTGCAGTTTGAAGTAGAGAAGAATCCATAAGGAATCTGAAATATTCTGTATGAAGATTCATTCATCTAATAAAGTACAAATTTCGAGAGAGAGAGAGAGAGAGAGAGAGAGCTCCAAAACTCCTCCAAACCCTGGCCGCCAAACCCTAATCTCCAACCCTAGCCGCCTTCATCCATCCACAGGATTTCATCCCAGGACATGATTTCATCCCAGGACAGGATTTCATCCCAGGACAGGATTTCATCCCAGGACAGGATTTCATCCCAGGACAGGATTTCATCCCAGGACAGGATTTCATCCTAGAACAAGATTTCATCCAAGGACAGGATTTCATCCCTGAACAGGATTTCATCCCAGAACAGGATTTCATCCCAGAACAGGATTTCATCCCTGAACAGGATTTCATCCCAGGACAGGATTTCATCCCAGAACAGGATTTCATTCCTGAACAAGATTTCATCCCAGGACAGGATTTCATCCCAGGACTCTAAAGTCTAGTGGTCTTAATAGGCTACTAGCAGATCTACTCTTTTACTGGCTAGGTAAATCCCCGGTTAACATTATCCCCCTTTTGGTTTACATCTGCCCTCAGATGTTCTTGTACGGGTTAAAATGTAATAACCGGGTTAAGCAACAAATAAAATAAAATGTAAAAAAAACATGCCTCACACAAATGAAAACCCATACTTGGAATACTGTTCTATCAAGTATGTAGTGAATACTACTAAGCAGTCATATACTCCTGGTACTACCTTAGACTGCTCCTAGTGATGCCGATACTCCTGGTGTTGCTGCTTGTCCGCTCCCTGATGGCACAGTACTGATGGTGGTTGCAGGTGTGCTCTCCATCACTGGTGTTGCTTCGCTTGGACCTCCCAATATCTCGGTCCCAATGTCTAAAATAGTATCCGGGGCACTGCAAGAAGCTCATGCCCCGTCGACAGACTGCCTGAATTGTAGTAGTAACTGGTCCTCCTCCTCTTCCTACTCTCCATCTGACCAGTAAACAAAAGTAGGGTAATTTTCCACAAACCTCATTAAGTATCTGGCTATCTGCTGGTCCTCTCTTGATCCTCGGAATAGGTCTTGATCTCCTTCACGACCTTGAGCACTCCCACCGCATGCACCGCCAATTCGTCTTCCGCTGTTACCGCAACTCCTGCATGCGCAATTGCCGCCACCGCATGCACAACCACCGCTTCTTCTTTTTCCCTCGACGTTTCCGCTGCTAGGTAGGAATAGTAGCTATTGTCGCTGTAGTTACCGCAGTCGCAGTTACTGCAACCGCGTTTTTTTTTTTTTTTTTTTTTTTTTTTTTTTTTTTATACAAACTTCAGGTCTTCAGCTACCTTTGCCGTCCCCTTTCTCACCTACTTTTCATCAACTTCTTTTCTACTTTTTTGTCTACTTTTTATCTACTTTCTCACCTACTTTCTCATCTACTTCTTTATCTACTTTTTCATCCACTTTTTCCTCAATTTTTTTCATCTACTTTCTCACCTACTTCCTCATCTACTTTTCTCTCTACTTTTTGTCTACTATCTGTCTCACTAAAACTTTATCTAGTGGCCTTGTGGGTGCTTTTCCTGGCTTCCCAAATGTTCTTCCTTGCCTCCTGGGTGTTTGTCCTGGCCTCCGGGTATGTCTTCCGCTTCCCAAGTGTTTTAGCTGGCCTCCCAGGGACTTGTTCTGGTATGTCGACTGCTTCTCCGGGCCTTTTGATTGCTGCTCCCGAGTTCCCGGCTGATTGTCCTGGCCTCACGATTGACTGCCTTGGTCTCCCGGCTGACTATCCTGGCATTTTGGCTGCCTGTTCAGGTCTCTTGGCTGCATCTCCTGGGCTCTTGGCTGCATCTCCTGGCCTCTTGGCTGCATTCCTTGGGCTCTTGCCTGCACGTCCTGGGCTCTTGCCTGCATCTCCTGGGGTCTTGGCTGCATCTCCTGGGCTCTTGGCTCCATCTCCTGGGGTCTTGGCTGCATCTCCTAGGGTCTTGGCTGCATCTCCCGGGGTCTTGGCTGCATCTCCCGGGGTCTTGGCTCCATCTCCTGGGCTCTTGGCTCCATCTCCTGGGGTCTTGGCTGCATCTCCCGGGGTCTTGGCTGCATCTCCCGGGGTCTTGGCTGCATCTCCTGGGCTCTTGGCTCCATCTCCTGGGCTCTTGGCTGCATCTCTTGGGGTCTTGTTTGCATCTCTGGGGTCTTATTTTGCATCTCCCGGGGTCTTGGCCGCATCTCCGGCCTCTTGGCCGCATCTCCCGGGGTCTTGGCCGCATCTCCGGGGTCTTGCGCTCGCATCTCCTGGGTCTTGCCTGCATCTCCTGGGCTCTTGGCTCCATCTCCGGGCTCTTGGCTCCATCTCTGGGGTCTTGTTTGCATCTCCGGGGTCTTGGCCGCATCTCCGGGGTCTTGGCGCATCTCATGGGCTCTTGGCTCCATCTCCGGGCTCTTCTTTGCATCTCCCGGGCTCTTGTTGCATCTCCTGGGGTCTTGGCTGCATCTCCAGCGTCTTGGCTGCATCTCCCGGGGTCTTATTTTGCATCTCCGGGGTCTTGGTTGCATCATCTCAAGGGTCTTATTTGCATCTCTGGGGTCTTGTTTGCATCTCCAGGGTCTTGGTTTGCATCTCCCGGGGTCTTCATTTGCATCTCTGGGGTCTTGGCTGCATCTCTGGGGTCTTGTTTGCATCTCTGGGGTCTTGTTTGCATCTCCAGGGTCTTTGCATCTCTGGGGTCTTGGCCGCATCTCTCCAGGGTCTTGGTTTGCATCTCTGGGGTCTTGTTTGCATCTCCAGGGTCTTGGTTGCATCTCTGGGGTCTTGGCTGCATCTCTGGGGTCTTGTTTTTGCATCTCCCAGGGTCTTGGGCGCATCTCCAGGGTCTTGGCTGCATCTCCTGGGGTCTTGGCTGCATCTCCTGGGGTCTTGGCTGCATCTCTTGGGGTCTTGGCTGCATCTCCCGGGGTCTTGGCTGCATCTCTTGGGGTCTTGGCGGCATCTCCTGGGGTCTTGGCTGCATTCCTCGGGCTCTTGACTGCACGTCCTGGCCTTCCGTCTGCTTGTCCTGGCCTTGTAAGTTCCTCACTCCAACTCCGTGGTTATTTTTCTGATATTTTGGTCCTTCTTTCTGGTCTTCAGTGGCGGTTTTCTGGCCTTCGCAACTACTATCCCCCTTTTGCTGGTCGACTAGTCCCTTGGGCGGAATTGTTGGAGTCACTGTCACCAATTGGTTTTTGTCATAAAAAAGGTATGCCTTCAATTCGTTGATGTTGACAATTACCGGATTGGGGTCAAAGTGTTCCACTGTGACCAATAAGGCAGTATTATTAGGTAGCCGGTACTGGATCCTATAAGGCCCAAACCACCTGCTCTTGAATTTGCCAACATGCTCCTTGTGCCCTTTTGGATACCACAGGACATAGTCGCCAAGTTGGAAATCCTTCAGGTAGTCTTTGTTGGCTCCCATAATGACCGGTTCCACATGCCCGGTCCCGACTACTACGGCTGTGCATCCCGCCGTATAGTATCTAGTTGCTCCAAGTCAGCAATCCTGGCTGCTAACACCCGGGCCGGTGCATACTCTATGTCCAAATGAGTTCGTTTGGTCGGAACTAAGAATTCCGTGGGCATCAATGGATGGAGCCCATATATAATTTGGAACAGGGTATATCCCTGTCATCACTTTGTGCTTGATCTGTATGAGAATAACACCGTAGGCAAGTGTTGATCCCAGTCGGTTCGCTTGTCATTTACAAGCTTGGTAAGCATCTCGCCTATTACCTTGTTTGTTGATTCCGCCTGGCCATTACCCTGGGGGTAATATGTCGTAGAAGTGCGATGTTGGAGCAGGAAATGCTCCACAGGTGCTCAATGGCCTCATTTATGAAATGAGAGCCTGGTCACTAACCGGTGTCAATGGACACCCGTCTGAGTGTGAGACCGCTTCATACAAAAACTTAGCTGTCACAGCTGCTATATTGGTCCTCAAAGCCCTGGCCTCCACCCACTTTGTGGCATAGTCCGTGGCCCGGTATATACGATTTACGGTCTTTATCGCCATTGGCTTGATTGGACCGATGTAATCCAACCCCATTTCATGAATGGTTGGTGGCATCTTGGTCACCGGTGTGGCCAGGCAGTGTTGCCATCTCGCCCCACCTCCGACACCTATCACGGGCCTTACAAAGATTCAGCTACATTTTTGTGGATGGTGGCCTTTGATACCCAGCATCCAAAATCTTCCTTGTGGTGATTTCTTGTGAAAAGTGACCACCCCCCACGCCGTAGTGCATCTCCTTCATTCTTGTCTCCGCTTGAGTGGGTCCGAAGACTCTTCGTAGCACCGAGATCTCGGCCCTTCTTGACAAGATGCGCCCTCGTTGAGTGTATACGGTAACGATTTCAAGATCAACCTCCTCTGCTCCTCCTTAGTTAGTGTTTGTCGAACAACTCCCGTCTGTAGATAAGCAGTGACATCCTCCAACCATTCTGGCTTGACATAGAACAAACTTGCATCCTTCGTCTGGTCCGCCACACCAGTAGCTGGTTCTCCATTTGGTAGTCGTGACAGCGCATCTGCTACGCCATGAGTTTTGCCTGGTTTGTAGACCACCGTGAAGTCATACTCCTGGAACAGCAGCAACCATCGAGCAATCCTACCGGATACCTGTGGCTTGTTCACCAGGTACACTAGGGCCATGTGATCAACGAAAAATACAAACTTGTTATCTAGCAAATAATGCCTATACTTGTTCAACGCATAAACCATTGCAAGAGCTTCTCTTTCAGTGGTACTATAGTTCTTTTCAGCAGAATTCAAAAGTCTGGATGCGTAAGAAATTAGCTGGTCACACTTCCCTGTTGGGTTCTGGGCCAGCATTACCCCAACTGCTATGGCTGACGCATCAGTATGCACATGAAACTCCAGGTCCCATCGTGGCGCAATCAAGATAGGCGCATTCTGGTACTTGTCCTTGATCAGCTTCCAGGCCTCCTCACACTCGTCTGACCAGGTAAACTCCTCAGATTTCCGCATCAGTTTTGTGATGGGTTCCATGATGTGTGCATACGTCTTGATGTAGCATCTGTTAAACTGGGCAAAACCGTTAAAAACCTGCACATCAACTGGTTTCTTTGGCCTTGGCATGTTGTCTATCACCTCAAGCTTCTTTGGGTCCGGGAATTTACCTTCCTTTGACACCACATGTCCCAGGATGATTCCTGAATACACTAGTAAGAAACATTTTTCTGGGTTCAAGCTTATGCCATATTCCCGACATTTCTCAAAACATAGTCTCAACTTGGCTAGATGACTAGTGACGTCACTGTATACACTGAAATCATCTAAGAACAATTTCATAAAATCTCCAATATAATCACGAAAGGCTTGGTTTACTGCCCTTTGGTAAGTTGGTGGTGCATTCTTCAAGCCGAATGGCATGACCACCCAAACGAAGGCTCCCCAGTCCGTCACAAAAGCAGTCTTAAACCGGTCTTCTGGTGCGATCTGGATTTGATGGTACCCTGAGTACCCGTCCAGAAATGAATACATTTCATGTCCTGCCACAGAATCTAACACTTCCTCAGTAAATGGTAAGGGGTAAGGATCCTTTTTAGTAGCAGCATTCAACTTCCTGAAATCAATACAAATCCTCAATTTTCCGTTTTTCTTCGGCACAATGACAATGGGTGACAGCCAGGTTGCATCCTCCACTGGTGCAATGAATCCTGCTTGGAGCAGCTTGTCCAAATCCTGCTTCACAATGCTGGCGTAGTTCGGATTCATCCGGTATCTGGCCTGGTGTGATGGTGGTATGTCTTTCTCTAGCTCGATTCGGTGTTGCGCAATCGAAGGGGGAATACCCTTCAAGTCCTTGTATGTCCAGGCGAACACATCCTTGTACTCCCGGAAGAGTATCTCCGCTTCATTAGCCTGCTCCGGACTGATGTCGGCGTTTATCCGGAGCAACTGAGGTTCGTCTTCTGTACCCAGGTTCACGTTCCGTAACTGCTCCGATTCTGGTAGATTCCAGGCAGCAATCTTCAAAGTCTTCACCTTCTCTCTGGTTGGAGTTTCATCCACCTCAATATCTCCTTCTTCGAAAGTGTAGAAATGTTCAGGGTACACTCGTTCTGGTCCCCCCAACTGGTCATGGTCCCTGGCCTGGTCTTGGTCCTGGTCCATTCGAGCTAGTGTGACTGTTCCAACGACCAGTACGTACTGCTCGGTAGCCAGCCAACGTGCCTCTTCCTCATCCGTTAGTCCCTCAGCAAAATTCTAGCAGACCAGGACCTCTGGTAATTTAGGTCTGGGTCCTTTCCTTTTACTTACCGATACTGTCTTGACTGTTCCGTTGCCTTGAATTGTGACTGTATTATTACCCCAGTCATGATTAACCTTAGCATCAATTAACCAAGGACGTCCTAACAGCATGCTATATGCTTCATTAACTTCCTTATTTTTAATTACTGTTAGAGTGATAAGGTAAGGGATACCATGAATGTGGATCCGGACATTACGTATCAATCCCTCCGGATCGACGACTGTCTGGTCCGCCATTCTGAGTCTGAATGGGGCTGGTTGTGGGTCCTTCAATCCTAGGCGCTTCCGCTCTTCATCAATGATTAGATTAACACCGGATCCTCCGTCCAACAATACATTTTCGAGAACCCCGTTGCCAATCCGCACGGCTAACACCGGTAATTCCCTGTCCACATCTATAGCCAAACTCGCTATCACATCGTTCTTACCTCTTTGTCCGGTCATTGGCTTCGCTACTGGAGTTTGGGCTATACCAGAAACCTGGTGATGTCCCAACTCAATAAATACATGAGCCTTGACGAACTCGGTTATATTTGGGGCCATCTGCAACAATTGGCCCACCGTTAATGTTATTGGGCTGGCCAGGATTTGCCTACCCACTTCTATTGCAAAATGCTCGTCCTGGTCTTGTCTGGTACTGGTGTCCTGGGGTGTTCTTGGAACCGGTTCAGCCAACTTCGTTGTATAGTGTAGAGTGTCAGAGTCTGGAAATCCTGCCCACTCATTGTCCAGCAACTCTGTTGGACCGGCGTTTGTATTCTCAGACAGAACAGCATCTCGAGTCTTATCTGCTACTCTTCTCTCTTCCTCCTCCTTAAGCTCGATTTCTTTCAAGGTGTCAAACATGAGGTTTCTGATCCGCTCCTCCTCCTTCCAATCTTCCTTGGTTCTAGCCTTCCGGGGTTCTGGTGCCTCAGGTTCCTCTTGGATTGGTGGTAATCCAGCCTTTTGGCGTTGGGCCCGGGTCATACTGGTCTCGTCGATCGGATCCTTCTCCTCTTCCAGCAACTCAATCTCCACGTTACTTACATGGTGGGCCGGTTGTTTAGCTTTCTGGTCCTTGTCCGCTAAAAACTGTTCCCATTGGGCCTTTAGAGAGCAGTTCCAACTCATGTGTCCTGGTTGACCACACAAGTAGCATATATCGGGTCGATCATGAAAAACCTCTCATTGACGGTACCGCTTTTGAAGTTCTTTGGCCTACGGTAAGTCGTTGATGACTTCGCGCACCGACACTTCATTCACTCCCTCTTGGTCCCCCATCATCCTTCGTAACGCCCGGTTGCCTTTGGTTTGCGGGTTGAACCAAGCAGATTTTGTCAATATGACCAAACTTCTTACATAGTCCACATCGCACTGGCCGCTTACAGTTCGGGCTCCTTCTTGGCCACATTCGTTGTTTTTCTGGGGTCTCCACCTTCCCGACCTCAAACTTGGTCGGCTTGCCACTGGAAGCGTGCGATTCTCTTCACACCTCGGAGCGGCGTCAACCAATTCCGTCGGCGATCGTCAGAGGAGCTACACTAGTCGTAATCTTGATATACTCGAAGAAACTTTCGAAAGTTAGTGATCGGAATCCCTCTCCAGGGTCGGATGGAGACACTTGATCAATGTCATAAAGCGATCATAATAATCATGCACCTTCTCCCTGTCTCCTTGCTTGAATGACTTGACTCGGTCTGCACACGACCTCATCGTAGTGCGGTCTCGGTATCGTCTCCGGCGGCCTTCACTTCCTCCCAAGAGCAGTAGGGATGACTCTCCAAGAAATTCTCATACCAGGCACCTACTTTATCCAACAGGGTGGTACCCAATAGGTTGATAATCACCTGTTCTTCTCCCTCGCCGTTGTGCCACAACGTTCGTTCAAACTGTCGGATATGAGCATCTGGATTAGTTCCCTCCTTGTACTTTGTGTACGGCAACGGCTTCCTCTGTGCCACGGTGATTGGTCCGGATACTGGTGGTAGGTCTGGTCTCGATACTGGTGGTACACCCGTTCCAAGTACCGGTGGTACAGCCGATCCAAGTACTGGTGGTACTCCTAGTCCGTATACTGGTGGTACTCATGGTCCAGATGCTGGTGGGACCCTGCCAGTCAAAGGCATGCCCAGTATAGGATAATCGCTTCCTCGTGGTATGGGGGGTATTTTCTTCCCTAGTGTTGGCATAGGGCGTACTTCAGGCGCCCTACCGGTTAAAGGTGGCCCTCCCGACCCACGAAATCCAGTGCTTGCTGATGAAGCTACTGCCTCAGCTCTAACTCCCTCACCTGGCCAGTATGCTGGCTTGGGCGCCTCTGTTAGATATTCATCACCAGTTAGGTGATCTACATAGGTCGGTGGGATTGCGCCTCCTCTCAACGGGCCAGTATGTGTTCCCTCTGGTCCGCTTGCGGCAGCTGCTGGAGAAATCGGAATCCCCAATACCTCTCGTCCACCCCCTTGGATTATTCGCCCCTCCTGCATCTCAGGTGGTCCTGGCCATAACCATTGGGTGGCCTTATGCTGAGCCTCCCGTGCTTGTTCTTCTTTTCTCAACACTTCCTGCCACTGGAGTAGGGCAGCTTCACGTTGCTCTTTCTGCCTTTGAGCCTCCTTATTCTGCTCTTTTAGTCTTTGGGCCTCCTGCCACAACCGCAGGGCTTCCTGGCGAAGAGTCTCCTGCTGTAGGGCTTCGGCTCTTTCTGCTTCCTTCTTCTGTTCTTCTCTTCGTTGAGCCTCCTGCCAGTACTTGAATTGAGTTGCTTGCTCCAACTCCTATATTTGTCGGATATACTGGTCCTTTCTGGCCTTCTCGTTTTTCTTTTCCCTTTCGTCGTGCTGTCTGGCCTTGAATTCTTCAAAACGCCATCTGTCTTCCTCCTCTTCATCGTATACTACTTCTTGTAGTTTGTCTTGTAAAAAGTGTATTGTCTGCTTCCGTGGAGTTGGTTGCTCGTTCTTGCTGGTCTTGGGCATTTCTGGAGGTAAGGATGCTGCTCTTGTTGCCCTCTCCTCAGCCCTGACCTCGTCCAACTTCTTCTTCAGAGTTTCGATCATCTCCACCAATTCACCAGAATTCTGACCTCCTGGTCTTGGTGTGTTTGGTCTGCTACCACCTCTCCTGTCCTCCTCTTGCTGTTGGTCAAAAGAACTGACCCGTCCTATTGTAGGACGCCAGTATTGTTGTGCATCTCTATCTCCTAGTCCGGAAAATTCTCTTCTGCTGGTCCTTGGTGATGGTACCCGACCTTCATACTTCCTAATTTCCTGCTCCTCCTGCCAGTCCTTGAAACTGGGTCCAGGTTCTGCTCTTGCACCTCTTGTCTTTGTGCTTACTCCCATTATTGTCTCCTGGCTGGAGTTCTCTCCCACCACATCCATCTCGATTAAGTCGATGTTGCTGCCTTTGGCAACGCTCTCATCTGAGCTGATCTGCCCTCCCATGTTCTTCCTTGTATTGACTGCTGCCCTCTGCTCCCTGAGCTCGAATCTGGCCAGCATTTCTTCTGCTTGTCTCCTGGCTATGTCCTCCTTGATGCCTTCTTTGTAGTCTCGATCCATTATAGTGCAGCTGCTGCTTCTCCCTCCTGGTACTATCTGGTGATGTTCTCCGGTCTGCCTTGCTTCTCCAGTAAGTCGAGTCTGCTCCTCCAGGTGATTTCTTGGGTAGGTGTTGAGGATCTCTGTCTCAACCCTCCTCGGGTCTCTTGCGTGCTAGTCCTTCGTACTCCTGGTTCCTGGCCAGTACATCCCTCTTTCACCCCAGTCTGGTCCTTGATTGGATCCGTCAGTAGTTACTGCTCCTACTTAGATTTCCCCTATCCTATAGGTTTTCAAGGTATTGCTTAGTCTAGGATTTTTATCAGATAAGGGTGCAATACAGTCCTACAAGTCTATTCCTACGTGCATTTCCTATGCTTCTCTAGTTTTTATATTATCAGTTCTGGTTGATACAGTTATAGTGATCCCAACCCTGCTCATTCCAACTCTGATGTTCCTCTTTTGTTCTAGTATCGCTTCTAATATTTTTTTTACTGCTGTCCAACAAGTTAATCAGAACAGTGGTGAGTGAGAACTCACTTGAATATCGGCAACCATTCCCCTTTGTAGTGTAGAGCTGCCCTCAGCTCTTGGGATAGGACCTCAACTCCTGGTGACGGCTTCGTGGTCCTCCACTGTCCAGTAACCGCTAGGTTATCCCTAGGTTGAACAATTGTTTGCGCCCCTCCCTAGATGGTCACTGTGCCGATCACCGCCCCAACACTACCACCTTGGTACTGCCTTGACGTGTGCAGCAAGAGCCACATGGTTCGAACTTATGCATGGTCGCCAATGTGAAAGTGGTATTCTTCATACCCCTCCAAATACCTTACCTATGATGTTGTAACTCTCCGAAACCCTAAAAATTCTATATACTGTCACCCAATACTGCTCCAGATACTGCTCTCAATACTGCCCCCAATACTGCTCCCCACACTAATACAGAAATCTCAACACTTAAGTTTAACACCTTTACATACTAATCCTTTCATAATGTCATTGAAAAAAATGATAGTGGTACAAGCATTTCCTGCCCTGGCAGTGCTACCTGGTCCTTCCAGGTACCATGAACTGACCTAAGCCGTAGTTCCTGTCACTATCCAACACTCCACACACACACACACGCTCCTAGCTCCAGCACGAGAGAGAGAGAGAGAGAGAGAGAGAGAGCTCCAAAACTCCTCCAAACCCTGGCCGCCAAACCCTAATCTCCAACCCTAGCCGCCTTCATCCATCCACAGGATTTCATCCCAGGACATGATTTCATCCCAGGACAGGATTTCATCCCAGGACAGGATTTCATCCCAGGACAGGATTTCATCCCATGACAGGATTTCATCCTAGAACACGATTTCATCCCAGGACAGGATTTCATCCCAGAACAGGATTTCATCCCAGAACAGGATTTCATCCCAGGACTCTAAAGTCTAGTGGTCTTAATAGGCTACTAGCAGATCTACTCTTTTACTGGCTAGGTAAATCCCCGGTTAACAACAAGCCAAGGACCAATGCTCATTTAAGATCAATTATGCCAAGAGGCTATGTTTTGGAGTTGGGAAACTTATTTTTGACGGAATTTGTGGAAAGTGAATTTTTGGGTTTTAGAATAAATTGACATTCAATTCACGTAGTCATGGCGATGATTTATATCTCGCGACAAGGCCATGTCAATCTACTCCTGAAATGTGACTTTTATGAGAACAATAACATAGCAAATGGGGTCAAATTCTAGTATTGAACAAACTGGACCAAAGAAAGACCGCAAAGACCTCACTCATATAGGGGTTGCAAAGCAAACCATGGATGAAAACGAGGCTTGAGGCAAAGGAAACAACAAAATTATGGACATTGATGGGCCAGGAACTAAGATAAAAACTATAAATTTTCATAATTTATATGGAAAATACAAGTATTTTCCTTAAGAGGGGTTAATATCTCTAGTGCACTATAATAGTGGCTAGCTAGAAACTAACATCATAGTGGTTTCCCCATAGAAGAATTAGTATATTTACACTAGTCTCAAATAGGTTTGAAGTTACAATTTTTCTACATTTGGCATATTGTATGATACATAGAGAAAAACACCATTGTAATAGTAATTTTTTCTTCGCAATTAGGAGACTAAAACGAGTTTATACTTATCGTGATACAAATCCATTTCACCAATTTCTTATTTCTTTACAATGCAAGAAATGACATGCCACTTAGAAATGAACTTTTGATTTTCATTGTCTCTGTTCTAACCCGAGAGCCCTAATAGTAAAAATGAACTAAATCTTGTGATCAATCTTCATCTATATATGTAACAGAATTGGGTCCGCTCGGCGATCCTTCCTACCCACCAACTTACCAAACTCCCAATATACAAACCTACCAACCTTTTTTATGTTTTTTGGTTCATGTATAAGTTTTTTTTTTTTTTTTTTTTTTTTTTTTTTTTTTTGGTTTATATATATTATTTTATTTTTTAAGAAAAAGAAAAAAGAAAAAAGAAAAAAGAAAAAAGAAAAAAGAAAAAAGAAAAAAGAAAAGAAAAAAGAAAAGAAAGAATAGGTAATAAGTTGTTTCTCCTATAAAGATCTTCCCCGTCGAGATGATGGGTACCTTACTATTGATACATACTATAATATCATGTAGGCATATCATCCAAAATAGGTCAAATTTGTACTTTTCTTCATGCCAACCACAGTAAGGAATTGGTGTTCTCCTTGATTGATTGATTATTTATTTATTTCATAGTGTAAAGCACCCCTCCTATTTCTATGAAAAGTTGAAAATTGATATTTTAAAATTGAAATATTGTCATGCCAAACACCTATTTTCCTGAAAAAGAGCTCCTATTTGAAAGACCCCCTTTTATAGAAGCGGTGCGCCCTGCAGCACTTGCGTCCAACACAACCTGAATTATTCCCAAGTGGTATCTCTGCTGTCTAGATCTCACAATCACTCTCACCGTCAGATGCTCCACTCAGAAGCTCCACATCCGTTGGATCAAAAAGCACCACCTTCTTCACGGTGCCTTTAAGCAAACCGTCTTCCCGGCATTCTTCGTTGTTTCGCCATTCCTCTTCTTCTCTTGTTGCTGCTGCAGATCCAGCAGCTCCTCAGATCCATCGCTCGCCTGCTCGTCTTACCCTCGGTAAGCCTCCTTTTCGAATACCCCATTTTGGTTTCGAGTCTAGATCTAAGGACTTCTGTGATCTAGCTGCAACCACTTCGAAAATCCGGTGGTAGTGGCGACGATTTAGCGGTGGGTGCCGAAATGTGCGCCCTTGCAAGAATCGAAACGTTGTAGCATTCGGGTTCATATCGAGGGTTTAGCTAGTTTTGAGGATCTTAGGTGTTGAGGGTTTAGCTAGTTTTCAGCTGTCGATAGGTTCATTTTATTATTCTTTTTGTGCTCGGAGAAAATGTGGGGAATCTAGTGGTCGGGGAAAATGTGGGTTTCGATTACTTGGGAAGGGGGCTGGTTTGGATCTGTTGTTAGTTCTTGAGACATTGGTTAATGTGCATTGTCGGTTGCTGGAGATTTGAGGACGTTGTGTTTTTGTGGCGAGTGAGCATTCGGAGACTAGTTGAGTGACCAGTTCGGATTGCGCCGGTGCAGGTGTGAAAGAGTTTGGAGTTGTGAGAATGGGTTCCGAGGCTGCGGACTACAGTGTGGCGGAATGGGGCAACCAGGCGTTGGAGGTAGCCGATGAGGAGATCTACAACCTCATCGAGCACGAGAAGGTGCGCCAGTGCCGCGGCATTGAGCTCATTGCCTCCGAGAACTTCACCTCGCAGGCGGTCATTGAGGCGCTCGGGTCGGCGCTCACCAACAAGTACTCCGAGGGTCTGCCCGGAGCTCGTTACTACGGTGGCAATGAGTTCATCGACCAGATCGAGAATCTGTGCAAGGCGCGTGCATTGAAGGCGTTCCATCTGGAGAGCGACAAGTGGGGCGTGAATGTGCAGCCTTACTCGGGGTCGCCTGCCAACTTCGCGGTGTACACTGCGCTGCTGAACCCCCACGATCGCATCATGGGACTGGACTTGCCTTCGGGTGGGCATCTGACCCACGGGTACTATACGTCGAACGGGAAGAAGATCTCGGCGACCAGCATCTACTTCGAGAGCCTGCCGTACAAGGTGAACTACGACACGGGGTTCCTGGACTACGAGAAGCTGGAGGAGAAGGCGTTGGACTTTCGGCCGAAGATGATCATTTCCGGTGGAAGCGCGTACCCGCGTGACTGGGACTACAAGAGGCTGCGCGGGATCGCGGACAAGGTGGGCGCGCTGCTGATGTGCGACATGGCGCATTACAGTGGGCTGGTGGCGGCCCAGGAGGTGAACCAGCCGTTCGAGTACTGCGACGTGGTGACGACGACGACGCACAAGAGTCTGCGGGGGCCACGCGCGGGAATGATCTTCTACCGCAAGGGACCGAAGCCGATCATCAAGAAGGGGCAGAAGGAGCCGGAGATGTACGACTTCGAGGACAAGATCAACTTCTCGGTGTTCCCGTCGCTGCAGGGCGGTCCTCACAACCACCAGATCGCGGCGCTGGCCGTGGCACTGAAGCAGGTGGACACACCGCTGTTCAAGGCGTACGCGAAGCAGGTGAAGGCGAACGCGAAGGCGATCGGCGAAGCTTTGATGAAGAAGGGGTACAACATGGTGACGGGCGGAACCGAGAACCATCTGGTGCTGTGGGACTTGCGGCCTCTGGGCCTCACCGGTAAGTTTATGATTGTTTTCGGGACACGAAATGATGGGTGACGTGTAGTTGCTGTGATGTAGTAAGTATTTTGAATGTATCTGACGAGAGCGGGGGTGTGGGAATGGACTTGTAGGCAACAAGGTGGAGAAGGTGTGTGAGCTGGCCCACATCACGCTGAACAAGAATGCAGTGTTCGGCGACAGCAGTGCATTGGCCCCTGGAGGCGTCCGAATTGGAGCACCGGCGATGACGTCGCGAGGGTTGAAGGAGAAGGACTTCGAGACGATTGCGGACTTTTTGGAGCGGGCAGTGAACATCACGTTGAAGGTGCAGAAGGAGAGGGGCAAGATGCTGAAGGAGTTCAACAAGGGCGTGGAGAACAATGAGGAGATCGCAGCGTTGAAGGCGGACGTGGAGAAGTTCTCGATGTCGTTCGATATGCCCGGCTTCGATGTCAACAACCTCAAGTACGGCAAGGAATAAATGAAGGCCAAAATCCATGAAAATTATTTTAGTAGGAGTTAGCCATTTATGATTAATTTGCCAGGTATTTGAATCTATAGTTTGAAGAGGGTGCACCCATGGTGGGTGTCTCCATGTTGTAATGTGTTGAATTCGTTGGAACTCTGGGACAGATTTGACACTCAATTTTGTAGAGGTAGGATGATTCATTGACGTATGATGCGAATAAGTCTGTGAAAGAACACAGTCGGAACTCTGATGATAATTGATTGATGATACATCATACTCATTTCTGGGAGGGGAACTGTAAGCGCTGAAACCAACAGCCTGGTTGGTCCTCTTTCTCTGACAAAGTGATATGCTCTGCAAATTGGATGCTGATCGACATGAGATGGCTGCGACCTTGCGCTGTACGCCCTCATCTCCTTTATGACTGTTCTGTGTATTCAGTGTGTTGTGCAACATGATGGTTAGTCGTGCTTGGATCTAGTAGACTTTTTTATGTCAACCATTAGCAAATGAGAGATTATATCTTCCAGGAGGGGTTGATACGTAACGGGCGCCATTTTTCACCCAGTACAGTCGTGCAATTAATCTACAAAAGCTGTCTAACGTCAAATCCTGGACGTGGCACCAAATCTGCCTACAAATGTGGTGCATAGAATGTTCACCGAGTACTCTATCATGCTACAAACAATGGAAAACAAAGGCGATCTTATACCAAGCAAATTCACGAGAACAGTGTACACATCATCTCGGTCAAGCACTGGAAACCAATTTAGATTGCATCAATCTGTCGCACAGTTGCATTTGCTCTAACAAAAGCCAGTGTGCCATGTTCTAAAGAGGAGGCTTCTCCTACAACATTCAACTCCCGAGTAATTTTAGATTTTAGTGTCGCACTGCTGCAAATTGAGGTAATGGACGCCTCAGAAGGAAAATATACCCGCCCATAATTGCATGCGACAGTACTATTCATAGACAACTGTGACTTCTTCATGTGAGGACAGCTATTACTTTGTGATCATTTACATTCTCAAGCACAAGGAGTTCAAATCTGAGTGGACACACTCAAATAGCTAAGGGGGCTCCAAGCACTTGGCATTGATTGCTATTTCGATATCCTGTCCAATTGAGCCGTTTCTTAAAGAGAGGAGAAACCTGTAAAACGGATAGCAATTAAAAACCTATTGTACTGGACATTGAAGTATGTTATCTGCAATTCACTATACGGATACGAGGCAAAAAAGATCTTCGCTCCGTCAATTTCAATTGCATACTTACATGCTACATCTTGATCTTTCAAGAAAAAATAATACACGCAACTACACTGAATAGGTAGATTAGTGTTAGATTTTTATAAGATTTGAAAATGCTATAAGTTTTACTTTTAATGAAAAAAAATTACCAAGAGTATTGATTCCAATACTCTAGAAGGATCCCCATCTTGACGGATGTAGAGGGTAAAAATATTGATCAACAGTAAAAACTTATAACATGTTTATATAAATTAGTGTATCTAATACTAATCTACCTATTTAGTGTAGTGGATAGACCTTTTCTCAGCATGCAGAACCCTGTGGTGATTTTCGCTTGACGAAGTGCGTCCTACCACCCGTATTTCGCTTGAGTTTCTGCTTTCGTCAAGTTACCTCTAGCGCGCCGTTCTAACAAATCCATTTCTTTCGCCTTACTATCTTGCAAAAGCGTACCAATCTGGTGCTTCCTCCGGTGAATCTTGGAGCCTTTTTCTTTACTCGAAGGCTGCAAAGAGGCACGAACCAAAGTCAGCCAAGGCCCCCAACCTAATACAGAACATTGCTTGCAAGTAAGAACAAATGCACATCCGAAGCTTTACCTGGTAAGCAGGTCCAAATGCAATTCCTGTCGTTCGAATCTGATCCTCACGCAATTTGCGACCTCCAGTGAGATCAGCTTGTTTCACCTCGATAACGTTGGGCGCAGGCATTCTATCTTCCCTTCCTCTTCGTCTCTGCGCTTGCAACACTTGTGCCAACGGATCAACAGGCGGTGCTTGACTAGTGGGGTACGATGGATCGTGCCAATCTTGTGCCACCGGATCGGCATACGAGGCTTGACTGGGATACGAAGAATTGTGATACTCGTTTGCATACTGCACCACCGCAAAGAACAAGTTACAACAACGTCCTCAAATCCGACATTGGGACACTGTCAAAGACCTCGGACATTTATGAAATGAAACGAAGATCGACTAAGTTACTCATAAATGTAACCAAAATCGCCATAACTATCCAACACAGAGTAAGACCCTTTGACCGTAGAATTTTGCATACCAGTTAATGGAAGCATTTTAAAGCAATAAGTGAGGAGTTCATGAGGAATTGAGAGTACCTGAGGAGGATAAGCGGTGCTCTCGTCTACTGCATAAGCGGCGTTATCATAATGGGCTTGGTCTTGCGAAGCCTGTGCTTCATTCTTCACATTGACTGCATGAGTCGAGTAATCGTATTGATGATGGGCTTGCGGGGCCTGTTCTTCGTTCTTCACATGGACTGCATAGGCGGAGTTATCGTACTGGACATGAGCTTGCGGAGCCTGTGCTTCGATCTTCGTAGTTGTCGAGATCCTGGCAATGGTTTCTGGTTTGGGGTCTTGGGTGGTGGTGGCGACTTCCATAGCTGCACGGCGTCCACCAGAAGTTGCACCACCTCCCAAAGTCGACCCTAACCCTAGGCTGTGCTTTGGAGCTGGGAGAAGAGACGAAAGGCCGCCTCCGCCCATTGTCGAGGAAGGAGCCTCAGCTTTAGCTTTCTTCTGCGACGGTCTCCAATCATCGTCGTCATCCTCGAGAATCGACACGTCAATCGGGGGTTTAAATGTCACCGATTGCTTCTTCGCTTTGGGATTGCTGTTCAAACCAGGCTCTGCTTTCACCTTCGAGCTATCAAATTCCACCTTCGGAGGTGGAAGAGCTGCAAACAAACTCGTATCGATTTTTTCAATCTTCGGAGGCGGAAGAGATGCAAACAAAGTGCGAGGGTTTCTGTCGAATTCTTCGACCTTGGGAGGTGGAAGAGCTCCTAAGAAAGTGGGCTTCGAAGTGCTAATATCATCATTAGGGTTTTCAACCTTAGGAGGTGGAAGAGCTGCGAACAAAGAGGGTTTCAAACCGGTTTCAACCTTGGGCGAAGGCAGCGAAACTGAATTGCGCGGAGCTGGAAGACGACCGAATAAAGAGACTTTCGGTGGTGGGACGGTAATCAGATCCTCCTCCTCCTGCTCGTCTTCGTCATCACTTGCATAGCTTGCAAGAAGCGAATCCATCTCCAATTCTCTTTAAAAGCTACACCCTCACTCGCGAAATGCTAAAGAAACTCACGACCTAAAAACCTTGAGATTGCAATCACACTACACGAGCTCCAAAAGCAAAACGATACAAACGGGAGAATCGGTTGTGGGTCACATCCCAATTGAGGCCTCTAATACCCGCTTGAAACCCGGCCACGGAAGTTTGCCATCACGGTCATGGGCCCCGGTTAGTGACCGAAATATGAAAAGCGCGGGGCGTGGGGTTTTGGGCGTCTATCACTTTCTCTTCGATGCTTCGTCATGGGAGTTGCTGCCGCAGCTGCGACCCTGCGGGCTTTTCTAGTGTGCAATTTAAAATTGCCTGCACCTCGGGTGAGCGCTAAATTACGGTGGAGCTTCGTTTTCAAGATTCTCCCCGTCCAAACCTCGAAGAATGTAACGCCCATCGATTTTTTAGTGAGAAGGGACCGCGTCGCGAGCCTGGATAATATATCTGAGTGAGTACCTTCAATGATCATGCACTTGCTAATTCATCTTTTGCGATGCCATCACTTGCTTGTTCCCATGTTTGAGGTCTTCGTTCTCGTGAGATTGTTAATAGTTACGCCTCTGTAAATTGCTTCTGTATCATAATTTATAATGAGGCAGGCAGGTTGTGGACACGATCGTAATTGCATTTGCGTTCTCTGATTTTCGTACAATGATATCTCCTTATCCCTTCACTCGCGGATAACTTAGAGTCCATCCTTCTCAATTTTGTTGTCTTCCCGGCTTGTTGAGTTTACTTAGAGAATCTGAAGGGTGTTGTAAGTGTTGATTAGGGCCTTCTCGTTTGTGTGAGTAATGAATCTCTTGACTTGTTTCTCTTCCTAGCAGCTTTTGACAATAAATATTAGAGCTCCTTTTGAAGAGCGAAGGTAGCTTTGAGTTAAATTCACGAATGTGTCAAATCTCATTCCTCTTTTGACAGTGTGCTTCGGGTAACCTGTCTTGCGGATTCCAGTTAAGGCTGAGGTTGTTACACATCAGTTATTCTGAGCACACTGCAAGTGTACTCGTTTTTCTGCAATAAAGATGTTTTTGAGTCCAAGATATTCATGCTCGGTGCTCTGTGCTCAGCAGACAACACTTTCAGTGTAAGCAGCAACAACATCGGAGCTTTTCGTTGGTGTGCGGAGCTGATGTACAGGTGGCTTTTGACGTTACAGAATAAGTGGTTGAACGGCTTGTGCCTTTTCTGAGCTGCTCGCAAGCAATATCATGTTTGTTAGTATGAGGTCCGGTATATAGAGGTGCCTTGGCTAATTTCTAAAGGCTTGATGGAGAAAGCATGTTGGGATTTGTAGGACCAGGATGTCACACTCGTGGAGTCTCCATGGCGATGGTTTCAGAAACCTTCTGTATCATCTCATTGGCAAAGCAGGCGATTATCACATTCATCAGCTTGTACCTCCGGTTAGTATCACATGCTCGTTGTCGTTGTTAATGTGATTTTTCTTGACGTGCCTGACATGTGTGAAGCATGATGCAGTCGATTCAAGCGAAGCACAAGCAATCGAAGAACTCTGGAAGGAGTACTATGCCGATCCTTCTCAGTGGTGGGACAACCGAACTCGCAAGGTAAGACCAGGACTAGCACTTGGCTGCATATCTTGAAACAAGAAGCATTTGATCTGGAGATAAGCCTGATTAGATCATCGTTTTAGATTCCTTGATTGTTGGTGTATTAACTAACAATATTTGATGCCTGCAGAGGAGCCCGAGATCACCTGACTTTCGGCATAGGGTGACGAGAAACGTTTTGTGGCTAGATGGCGGGTCAACACCAAGATGGGTGAAAACAAGATTTGCCCAAGAGAGCAGGTATTGGCTCAAGCAAGTCATGTTGTCTTCCTTTCTCATCGACAAGAATAACTTTTTGCTTAATGCTTTTTCTGATAAAGAATCTATTTATTAGCCAGGTTGCACAACGGAGTAGGCCAGCGGATTCAAGGAGAATAGGAGAAAGTGCGAAGACGTTGGCTGAAGCAATATCTGTGCTGAAGAATCGACGAGATCCAGGCTCATACATTCAAGTGTTAAAGTGGTGCTGGAAGGAGAAAGACGTGACAGCAGTCAAGCAAGTTCACGACATCATCGTACAGAATAAGATGGAGCAGAATGTCTTTCTAGCAAACAACTTGCTAATGACGTACATAGGATGCGGAAGAATGTCCGAAGCACGTCAGGTATTCGTTCAACTTCTGCAGAAGGATGTAATCAGTTGGAACGTCATGATCGGAGGCTACACTGGTGAAGAAGCAATAGAGATTTTCAATCAAATGCATCAGGAAGGTGCAGAGCCAAATGAGATCACGTACTTAAACATCCTTAAGGCATGCGTCAAGGTCTCAGCGGGCAAGGAAGTGCACAAATGTATCAGAAATAGCGGCCTCGAGTTCGACGTGCGAGTAGGAACAGCCCTTCTTCAGATGTACGCAGAGTGCGGTTCCATTGACGACGCAAGGCAAGTGTTCGATGCCATGAAGGAACGAAACGTCATCACATGGACTGCAATGATCGGCGCGTACGCAAAGAATGGCTCCACTCCCGAAGCTTATCAGCTCTTTCGTCAGATGATACACGAAGGCTTCAAACCGAATGCCTACACTTATACAAACATCCTGAACGCACCGGCAAGCGCTAGCGCGGTGAGAGCGGTTCACAAGCACGCCAAGGAAGCAGGACTCGACACTGATTTGCGTGTTGGCAATGCCCTTGTTCACACGTACTCAAAAAGCGGTAGCCTTCTCGAAGCCCGGCTCGTTTTTGACCGAATGAAGCAGCGCGACGTCATCACATGGACAGCATTGATCGGTGGGTTAGCACAACATGGTCATGGACACGAAGCCTATCGCCTCTTGCTCGAAATGGAACAGGAGCGTGGGCTCAAACCAAATGCAATCACGTATACTAGCCTACTTCAGAATGCTGGAGATTCCGAGTTGGTGAAGAAGATTCATAAGCATGCCTCCAAAGCTGGAGTTGACTCAGATCTGCGAGTGGGGACCGCCCTTATTCACATGTATTCAAAAAGTGGCTGTATCGATGACGCCCGACTCGTTTTTAGCAAGTTACAGAACCGAGACGCTATCACATACACAGCGATGATCGGTGGCCTCGCGCAACATGGATATGGGCAGGAAGCTTTGAAGCTCTTTAGGGGGATGGAGGTGAAGCCCATCGAGACAACGTTCCTGGCCGTCTTGTCCGCTTGTAGCCATGCAGGTCTGGTCAATGAAGGCCGTCAAATCTTCAAAGAAATATCAAAGCCCACTGTGGTGCATTGCAACTGCATGGTGGATCTACTGGGACGTGCCGGACACTTGGACGAAGCCAAGCTCTTCATTCAAAACATTTCAGTGGAGCCAGACGAAGGAACATGGGGAGCTTTGCTAAGTGCCTGCAGAACTTACGGTAACATCGAGCTGGGCGAACTTGCAGCAAAAGAGCGTCTCGAATTACTCCCGAACGATGCCTCGACGTACGTGCTCCTATCCAACATGTATGCCGCTGCTGGCAAGTGGGACAAGGTCTCAATAGTTCGGAGATTGATGCAGGAGAGAGGGATTCGCAAGCAGCCAGGGCGTAGCTGGATCGTAGTTGATAACAAGGTTCATGACTTCGTTATAAGCGATAAGTCGCATCCGGAATCTGCGAAGATTTATGCTGAGCTTAACTTGTTAACTGTAAAGATCAAAGCTGCAGGGTACGTTCCAGATACCCGGCTTGTGCTGAAGAACATCGACGAGGAGGACAAGGAACTCTCTCTTTGCTCCCACAGTGAGAAGTTGGCTATCGTGTATGGATTAATGAGGACACCAGTTGAAGAACCCATTGTCGTGTACAAGAACCTTAAGGTGTGTTGTGACTGTCATGAAGCGACGAAGTTCATCTCGAAGGTGACGGAGCGAGAAATTGTGGTCAGAGATGGGAATCGCTTTCATCTCTTCAAAGATGGTCGCTGTTCTTGTGGCGGTTATTGGTAGGCAAGTCCCAGAAGATATAAGTGTATGTTAGGAACCTCTCTGACAATTTTTGATCATTGGTTATAGATTATTGTTCATACTGAATTGCGATTCTTTCTTTAAATGTGGTGACCGATGATGTTAAATATTGGATCAATTCAGTTAGTGCTGAGAGGGACCTTGTTTGACCGGCTTAGAAGGATGTACATTGGTTTTTACTTGGTGCTCTCAGTGGCAGAAGATGCTATGAGTCTTTCCTCATTTCTCGATTCACTATCAACTACTGATGTTGTATCAAAGCGTGTGCTTTTTGCCAATTGTTGGTTGATCCAATTCCTGGTAGATGGCTTAGAGCACCCCATTTCATAGTCGTGTAATGAAAGTCTTAACAACTATGCATGAATATGATGTCCCAATGCTGGTGTTGGTAAGTAAATAAATGCAAGATATCTGAGATACTTTCCATCTGTTCGATAGCAATTAAAATCTCCATGCGTTTGCGTACGCAGCGCTTATCCCATTCAAGCTTCTGTGACGTCATATTTTCATAATTCCATAATGCTAAAACTTCCTTGACGAGGTCTGACGTCCCAGTACCTAGCTGAAAGTGTATATATATTAACATTGAACTGGTGCCTCCGTTTTTATTTGACATTGCAAGTGGCATCAGCATAAAGAAACGCTGATCAGTAACTTGATAGTATGTTTAAGGTTTTACAGTAAGTTCCAGTACATGGATTTCACGGCCTCCTAATGGGCAACACGACAATGTTGTGTCGACTCGATGAACTCTTTGCCATCTAGTTGGACATCATGCTCGAAAGCATGTCATGCCTGAAAAATGTAGAGTTGTTCCGGGTACAGTATGCGATGTCACTTGCACAGAAATTGAAGGAAGATTAGCCAGGCTGTTCGTTTCAGCGCTTACAGTTCTCCTCGCACTAATGAATATGATGCATCATCAATCAGTTATCATCAGAGTTCCGACTGTGTTCTTTCACAGCCTTATTCGCATCATACGTCAATGAATCATCCTACCTCTACAAAATTGAGTGTCAAATCTGCCCAGAGTTCCAACGAATTCAACACATTACAAAGCGGAGTCACCCACTATGGGTGCACCTTCTCCACACTATGGTTTTAAGTACTGGCAAACTAATGTCTAACTATTGTCTACTGGAATAGTTTCCATTTACTCCTTGCCGTACTTGAGGTTGTTGACATCGAAGCCGGGCATATCGAACGACATCGAGAACTTCTCCACGTCCGCCTTCAACGCTGCGATCTCCTCGTTGTTCTCCACGCCCTTGTTGAACTCCTTCAGCATCTTGCCCCTCTCCTTCTGCACCTTCAACGTGATGTTCACTGCCCGCTCCAAAAAGTCCGCAATCGTCTCGAAGTCCTTCTCCTTCAACCCTCGCGACGTCATCGCCGGTGCTCCAATTCGGACGCCTCCAGGGGCCAATGCACTGCTGTCGCCGAACACTGCATTCTTGTTCAGCGTGATGTGGGCCAGCTCACACACCTTCTCCACCTTGTTGCCTACAAGTCCATTCCCACACCCCCGCTCTCGTCAGATACATTCAAAATACTTACTACATCACAGCAACTACACATCACCCATCATTTCGTGTCCCGAAAACAAGCATGAACTCACCGGTGAGGCCCAGAGGCCGCAAGTCCCACAGCACCAGATGGTTCTCGGTTCCGCCCGTCACCATGTTGTAACCCTTCTTCATCAAAGCTTCACCGATCGCCTTCGCGTTCGCCTTCACCTGCTTCGCATACGCCTTGAACAGCGGTGTGTCCACCTGCTTCAGTGCCACGGCCAGCGCCGCGATCTGGTGGTTGTGAGGACCGCCCTGCAGCGACGGGAACACCGAGAAGTTGATCTTGTCCTCGAAGTCGTACATCTCCGGCTCCTTCTGCCCCTTCTTGATGATCGGCTTCGGTCCCTTGCGGTAGAAGATCATTCCCGCGCGTGGCCCCCGCAGACTCTTGTGCGTCGTCGTCGTCACCACGTCGCAGTACTCGAACGGCTGGTTCACCTCCTGGGCCGCCACCAGCCCACTGTAATGCGCCATGTCGCACATCAGCAGCGCGCCCACCTTGTCCGCGATCCCGCGCAGCCTCTTGTAGTCCCAGTCACGCGGGTACGCGCTTCCACCGGAAATGATCATCTTCGGCCGAAAGTCCAACGCCTTCTCCTCCAGCTTCTCGTAGTCCAGGAACCCCGTGTCGTAGTTCACCTTGTACGGCAGGCTCTCGAAGTAGATGCTGGTCGCCGAGATCTTCTTCCCGTTCGACGTATAGTACCCGTGGGTCAGATGCCCACCCGAAGGCAAGTCCAGTCCCATGATGCGATCGTGGGGGTTCAGCAGCGCAGTGTACACCGCGAAGTTGGCAGGCGACCCCGAGTAAGGCTGCACATTCACGCCCCACTTGTCGCTCTCCAGATGGAACGCCTTCAATGCACGCGCCTTGCACAGATTCTCGATCTGGTCGATGAACTCATTGCCACCGTAGTAACGAGCTCCGGGCAGACCCTCGGAGTACTTGTTGGTGAGCGCCGACCCGAGCGCCTCAATGACCGCCTGCGAGGTGAAGTTCTCGGAGGCAATGAGCTCAATGCCGCGGCACTGGCGCACCTTCTCGTGCTCGATGAGGTTGTAGATCTCCTCATCGGCTACCTCCAACGCCTGGTTGCCCCATTCCGCCACACTGTACTCCCCCTCGGAACCCATTGTAATGGCACACTAAATTCTGCACAAGATCCGCACATTCCTTATTTAAAACACATCTCAACCAGCGCCATACACATAAAGTTTCCAATCAACCAAGAATCAAGATCTTCAAAGCCATCGACCATCTTAAAAACCCAGAACGACAAAACTATTTACAGAACATCCGCCAGATCGATGCAGATCCGAGCCTTCTTTACTGCCCCCGAAAATAAAGCAATCGTCTACCGAATCATACGACAAATATTCGAAGCACTAAACTCTGATCAGAAGCCCAGTGGCCAAATGTGGCAAACACAGGGATCCGACCCCTACAGCAACAACGCCAGACCTAGAGTGTCCTTCAGTAAACCCTCAGAACAGGTTCGGGTTAAAACCCTGGACGGCCATTACCAGATCTGAAATTCAGATTCGGTCGCATTAGACATAATAATCATATCAAATTAAACGAAAGTCCGTTGATCTTAACTTCCAACACGAAGAAGAGGAGACGCTGAAGCGATTTCTTTCCTGTGAGACAGATACATCGAAAAATCGCAATACAGCACCAAATCGAAAACGGGAAAAAGCTGGGAGCAATGCGGGAGACCGTGGTCACGAAAAAAACTCACCGGAGGTGCGAGACGAAGTTGAGCAGGGTGGCGATCTGGCGAGCTCCGGGGATACGAGCAGCGGGCGAGTGGAGAAGTAATGGCGAAAACGATGAGCGTATGAGCATTCGATAGTGTCGTGCTTTTCCGATCGGACGGTGTGGATGTGGTTTATAGAGGGATCTAACGGTCGATCTCGTTCAGATATTCTTCAAATACGACATTGAACTTCCATGATGTCATTCTTTCCTTTATTGACCTCTAGTCTGTGTTTGTATTGGGTCATATCTTCCTTGAGTTGCTTATGAAGTTTTTTATTAGTCAATATTGTAAAAAAAATTCAAATATAGAGTTTTAGGGAGTCTCCACCCCATGACGCCAATGAGTGCCTAATTTGGTTGCCAGCCACAGTCTTAAAGTCCTTTTGGCTAATTTTCTTCGTAGTGAATTGTAATCCACTCGCAAATTAGGGCACTTCTCTACTGATAACCAAAGACGCGATCTTGAGTCACATGGAAGACGCTTCAACGAAATTACTCTTCATTATCATTGCAAAAACATATTCTCTTCACATCAAGTCGCACAGGCCCTTGTTCCTCCGCCACCTTCCTAGCTAGCTTCCTCTTCCATACTACCTTCATGATCTTTGATCAAAGGATAAGAGTCCCAAAATATCGGCAATTTGAAGTAAGAAATAAGTCTCTGTAGGCTCCAAGGCAGAGAGGGACATTTGGCGTGACCGGTGTTTTGTCTGCCCTGAGGTCGCCCCGCTTGTTGCTCCTTCTCGGTAGGTGGCCATTGGAAGGTTTGTTGCCCCTGATAGTGGAGATACCGTTGGAGGTATTAATAAAGAAATAAAACTTGTCAAGAACGCAAAAAAACAAGATACAAGAAGAGCTAGAATTAGAATAGAGGTTCTATATTTAACTAAAAAAGAACTCAGATTAACAAGAAGAGAAAACAACAACATCTAGAAGTGTGAAGATGCCTTGTCAAAACTGAGGTTGCCATCGGTCTCGTGTGCTATATATACTAGCTCGGAAGAAGTTTTTCCAGAACGTTCTACAATCTAAGACCTTCTAGGCTCTTCCAGGAACTTCCAAGACCTTCCAGCAACTTCCAGAGACTTTCTCAACCTTCCAAGAACTTCTACAAACTTCGACGGTCTTCTAAGATCGACTAGAGACTCAGTAAACCTTCGTAAGTTGTCCTCGTAGTAGGTGGCCGTGACAAAAATGTGTTTTTACCTTTGGTTTACATAACTATAAATTGCCAAGTTTTTCTTACTAAATCTTGACTATGGTAATTTTGTGTAAATAAAAAACTATATTTACACTATGGTTACTATTTTATAAGTTCTTTGCAATCTCCATTCAATCAATTTGAAGTCCGATAACTTGACAATTGCATACATCATGAAACCAAAAACTTACATGAACCAAGTCATATCCAATGAAATAGATTTAGCTTCTGCTGAGATGCAGTTTCAAACGTTTAAGTATTTTTCATCTGCAGGAAATTCACTGGTAAAATGTTGATAGCTAAGATTCAATTAAGATTCAATCAAGCTAAACTTCAAATTTTTGCATTTATACATATTTTTTTGTCAATGGCCATAAGAGTAGAAGGAATACTCACCTTACACTTTTCCTCCTCCTCAAAGGCTAGCTGCATTGAGAGCTGTTCTTTTTTATTCTTGGTTATTAAAATATGAACTTCATTTAATAGCTTACCTACTTCCCCAATCTTAGAGTTTGTAGATGTTAATCTATTTTCCAGTTGCCTCAATTCAACTATATATTGTTCATCTGCATGCTCTAGACATGATATTCTCTCTTGTAACTGCTTGTGGTTGATTGCTCATATTGCTTCTCTCTTCTCCTAGATAGCACCACAACCTCAATTTCCTTGGATGCTTTATCTTTCTCCCCAATGCTTTCATACAGGTGCAATTTGGATTTCTTCAACTGCTTGTGAATCTCTAAGTTCACTGTTTGAAGACTCGATATGCCTGTTTCGAACTCTTAAATTCTCCTTCCAAGCTCTATCTATAATGCAAACTCGGCCGGAGACATTCTTTGAACCAACAAAATTTACAAGCAAGTGCAACAAAGTCTTATGAATAAAGTTCTAAAACCGTTAAGTATAGAAAAAGAAGAAGGTGATGTTAACCATAAAATTCAAGGTTTGGCAACACCAATCAATCAAAAACTTATGCATTCAAATACTTAACATATGTAGTCCAATAAGTTCACAATTGAGATACGGTGATTGTTTACACTGCATCTGCAGACCTTTTTGTTTGAGCATACCTGCAGTACAACAAAAGTATGAGTCTTTATACAAATTGTGTTACATTAGAGCTCTTATTCAATTGCATTTTTCACTGCACACACTACATTATATATTACTCCACTTCATCCTAATGTTGATGTTTACTGTGCATAACATCAAGTATCAAATCAGTTCTCATAATCAATAAAAAAATTCACGAATATTGATAGGATATCTTAACTGTTACTTGGTATTTTTACTATCACAATCAACATTTATCAATTGTACGGAAAGAAGAGCAGAACATCAGTAAAAACAAAACAATTAAAATTGCATAATAAGTGAATTAAACCACAAGCCGTGAGATTGTTGCGCACATTATGAATTTAATAAGCTATAAATTTAGAAAATACCAATTTTTTTTTACAAAAAACTAGATAGATCGCACCTCAAATTTTCATCGCCTCTGCAGGCAGCTTTCTTGAATATTTTAACAAAAGGTGAATTTTAAAAGATTAAATCAATTATAAAATTTATTTATTTTAAAAAAAAACTTCAACATCATAAAGCAATTTAAATGTAAATCATGCATGTTCATTCAAAAAACAACGACTATATACTTAAGTGACTAGATTGCTATAAGTTATAAATTTGTTGATGTGAGTAAGGATTTGTGATAATTAAGTTTAGTAATAAAAAAATAAAAACTTGCATGTTATTCACATGATATGTATTTTTTTTGGCATCAAATATATACTTTATATTTGCAAGCCACTAATGGCTAACTTACAAGAGATGTTAATTTTCCGTTACAGGACTTAATCTAGTAATCTATGTAATAGCCAACACTAGATTAAGATTTAAAGAATTAATCAACGACATAAGTGACTAGTTAGAATATTGTTTGAAAAAGCCATCAACCCCATATGTGAAATTTGAAGTTTCATAATTAAACCCTGAACGTCTAAGACATACTAACAAAGCCTTCCTTACCTTAAATTCTATTGTCTTTTCTTGTGATTCAACTCTTGATGTAATTGAACTGCTGTGAGCCCTAATTCCAATTACTGATTTTAAGGTCACTATGTTAAGCGGAGGTGGTGGGTTGCAATCAAAGAGTAACCTTCAAAGCAATGGATTCCTAATTTGATTTCAACGAAGAAGCACAAATATTCACTTAAGACTCACTATCAATCAACACAATTAATTCCAGCAGTAAATGAAAACCCTCAATTCACGACACATGAAGTTAGGAGGTTCCAAATATCTCAATTTGATCACTAAGTACTCAAGGGCGCATAAATGTTGGTGAAATGAACTCAATCACACTTTAAACCTCTAAAATATTCCAGAATAATTTACTACAGCACTAATCCTATTACATAATCACTGAGATTTTTACCCATGATCATGTGTGTCACCTACTTAATGCATAGCATTTACTTTATAACTCTTCACGAGCAACTTAGATTCACAAAACCATCATTTAATAGTGTCTTAGGGTGGTTCAATGGAAATTGAATAGCGCTTCTGTATCTATCCTACAAATCCTCAAATTTAACCTTAATTTCTTCCCAAAATTGGGCAGCGCTTCCGCGCTAACCCTTTTTGTGGAAAAAATTCACACAGAAATAACAAGACCACCAGAAAATCACATGCACTTAGGCATAGCAATCATTCAAACACCAGACAAGAAATCAAAGACCAATTACAAACGCAAATTTTGGGCAATCAACTTGTTGTTTCCAATGTTTTAAGTTCACTAGCACATTAGTATTCAAAACAGTTCAATGAGTACAAAAATTCAAGAAGTGCATACAAAAGCCAAGATGGAAACTCCGTCCGTCCCAAATCAACCGCCATAGCGAACCTCCCTCACACGAACGGCTACTCTTCCCTCATCTCGGATCCGTTGAGGACAAGCTTGATCTCCTCTGAAAGAGGACTTGATAACGCTTGTGCTTCCAAAGGCATGTCCTCCAATTCGCTGTAGATCTCCAGATATCACCTTGCAAAGTTGGGCCACAAAATCCGCCACCACAACGGACCTCCCTCACGCGAACGGCTACTGTTCCCTCAACTTAGATGAGTTGAGAACGACCTTAATCTGATCTGAAAGAAAACTTGACAACGCTTGTGATTCTAAAGGCTTGTCCTCCAATTCGTTGTAGATTTCTAGACATCACCCCACAAAGTTCGGCCATCAATTGGGCCACCACAGGAGACCTCCTCCACGCAAACGGCCATCACTCCTCCGATGTTGATCCGTTGAAGACGCAAGTTCTCTTGTAGGAAAGAAGACCCGAATACGCTCTCGGATCTGTAAGATTTGTCTCTTGATTCTTTTATATCGTGACATATGGTGCCTCAAAGTCGGACCTCCCAAACTGCTACCGCAGCCACGCTTCCCTCCTTCGGCATCTCTCTCTTTTCCTTCTTATACACACGCTACAATCAAGACAATTTGAAACGGCTTCACAAACAAGATTTAGATCTCAACCTCTCTCTTCTCCTTTACATCTCCCAACTTTAAAAAAACGCCTCCAACAAACCACACTCTTTTCTCCAAAAAAATTCTTCCACACAACCAAAACCTAACTCACACCCATCCTAGTACAACGAAGAGAGGAGTAAACTTCCCAAACTACATCCATCCAAACCTTCTAACCCTTTTCTCACTCCTTAATTTCTTAGAACTTAAACCATTGTTAATTTTTACAAGACTAGCTTAGCAAGATAGGATTTTAAGACATTCTACTCCAAAGACTCGTAAATAAGGCAAGTACCGAACCTCACAATTACCTAGAACTTAGAATAATTAACTACAAAAATAACTACAAAAATAACCACAAAAATAACCACAAAAATAAGAATAATTGCAATTACCCAATTTCTCTCAAACACCACCAATTCAGCTTATGTATTTATTAATTATTTTAAATATTTAAAACTTAAAATCAAACCACAAGAATTCCAAAACATTCCAACCCTACTAACATATGTCGGGTTTTGACGCTAAATGGATAAAACACAACGTTATTCACTACCTAATACGCATTAGTCAAAACCTTGCAAGAAGGGTTTTCCCGCCGAGGTGAATCATCTCGAGGGTTCACAATTCTATGTATCCAACCTCGACAAAAATAAAAAACCATCGATTATAACACCATGTACGTCTTCGTCCCGGTAGTTTTTAAACTTAGAGATCTGATTCCAACCCCAACCAAAAAACCATTCATCCTAACACCGACCTTATACCTTTTCGTCTCAGCATTGTATTTTTTTAAACTTAGAAATATGATTGAGTGTTAACTAATTAGACTTTCATGTTCCTCTCCGGCCCAATATTGCAACTTTTCTAGGAATCATTTCAACATTATAGTTTTGTGAAACTAGAGACTTGTTTCATTCCTTTACTCATCACAATGACCCTGCTCCTCATGCGCGGCTCAGTATTGTAACTTTTCAAGAAATTATAGACTTGGATTTGTTAAAATATTTTACTACTTCTATCAACCCTTAGCCTTAATACTACGAGAAGCATTTTGAAAATAAATATATATATATATCACGAGATAGATAGATTGTTATTTATCAAATTACTCTGATCGTTTTCTTGAGAGCTGTGTTTGCTGAGTAAAGTGGCCTACGAAGCATGAATCGTTGCGCTCCATTGCGGCACTGTTCAAGTCACACTCATCCACCACCAGATCGAATGACCTCCTTGGCTGGAGCTCGCAGCAGTATCAAATGTCCAACTTCCTTGCTGAGCCCACCATGATTACCTAGTGCACTAACTTCCCAACTTGAAGCCCATGACAACACTCTAAAGTAAGCCTCCGCACAGCCATCTCGACACTCTGAATGTACTGAGCGGCATTGAACAATTCTAAAGTCGACAGACAACACCACTAGAGCATGCATGCCACACTCAACCCCATAACCCCGATTAGTGATTCCTGCAAGAACACACCTACATCCATCGAACAATAACATCAATATCCCTACATGCGTATCACCACGTCGACAACAGCACTGCAGCCAAGCCTGCAATCGACACTGTCAAGAATTTAAAGAATCGATAGCCGATCGACAAACGCTGCTAGCCACATTGTAAAAAAGCTCGACTGACAGTAGATCAAGGTTCTCCTTAGCCAGACAGCAAATCAACAAGGTAGCCAACATGCAATCGTCATTCAAAACTAAAAGCAACCGATATTTTGCTTACTTTACTTTTGCTTACGGAGCACACTTGAAATTTCTGGATCGCGTCTGCAGTTTTTGCCGCAGTGTCGGGTTTAGGGTTTCCGTTTCCGAAGCACACCTGCACTATTATCTCGAACCGGGAGTACCAGCGGCATCGATACCCTAATATCTCCAATAGTAACGCACCAGCAATGAAACATCACCAGCTTCACCACCGGAAGACAACTGCAGCCTCGAGAAACCTGATCGTAGTTGAAAGCGAGAAGAAGCCTCGAGAAAGCAGATCGTAGTTGAAAGCGAGAAGAAGCGAAAGTGAGAAGAACACCGCTTGCTGCTGCTTGTGATAGCTCCGAAACTGCACGTTCACCTGCAACAACCTACGTTTAATCATGCCCTGTCATAGGAAAAGAAAATGTAAGTCCTCGCAGGTAGTCATGTACGCTACTAAAATTTTGTCTTTCTTTGAACACTTTTCAATCTTATTATATTAGTCTAATTTTCTGAATTTTTGAGTTGTTATTCCTCTTTGCATTTCCTTTTCATTGCATTACTTTTATTGTTTGTTGTTTCTTATTTGAAAATAGAGAGCTCTAATGTCTAAATGAATCTTGATTTTGGTGATGATATGGAAGTAGAGACGCCAGTTGAAAGTTTGAAAATGTTACACAATGAGAAAGTTAATAAAGGTAAAAAGAAAAAGACAACCAATGAACAAATCTGACTACTTATACACTAACCCAGAGGTCGTAGGATTTAAGTTTTGGATGGGATTTCATATTATAGAATCTTTAGTCAAGGAGGAAGGTATTGAAGAGCTACTGTAGAAGGAGCCCATCAAGGACATGGTAACTAGAGGTTTCTTGGAGAAAGAGGCCAAAGAAGCAATTAAAGCAAAGATGGTCTTTCCAAGAATCCCTCAATCTTTGTATCCGAACACATGGAATGGGGTGAAGGGCCACATTACAATGCCACCCAAATTCCCCAAGACATCACTATCAACAAAACTACTGGTTTGGCATTGGACTTTCATATTGCTATTCATTTAGAACAACCTAAAACCCTTTTGTTGCATGATGATGCGAAGCAATTGGTAATATCTAGATTGAATTTCATGAACATTGCATTGAGAGAGAATTTAATAGATCTTATTAATATTGTTTGCTTAAGTGTTAAACAAGATGAAAGAAAATGATTATGAGTCAATATTATTAAGCTTTACTTGTTAAAGCCGGAAATTGATGCTCTTGCTTTGTTGAACGGTTTAAGGCCTTGGATTCTTGTTATTGATGATGATCCAACCATTGGAAAAATTTATAAGAGTTTTCATAATATCTCCACCAATACTAACCTAAGTGTAAAAATTAAGAGTGGCGCTTTAAAGGGAAATGCAGCATCACAAATCTACAAAGAGGTGCTATGGAGTAATTTCAAAAGAGTCCAAGCGTTGGAGATCATGGGAGTCCAAAGGGCAAAGAGGAGAGCTTTGCCTTTTTGGTGGCAACTACACCAACTCAAGCTAAGTAGATAGAGGAGGCCGAAATGACACTTGGAAGTGAGATTGTAGAAGCGAAGAAAGCCATAAGAGGAGAAAGGATGACGGAAGAGGTCGAGGCAAAGAACGATGTCTTGACTCTTATCCTTCCACACCTTCCAATCCTCATGAAGGTTAATGACACAACCAATGCAAAAAATTATGGGTGTTAGAAATATCACTTCCATTTGGTTTCACAAAGAGGATGAAACAAGACACAATGAAAGTGCCAATGTGACTTGTTCCAATCCCATTGTCTATAAACAATTTGTGAGAAAACCCATCAAATTTGAGAGTTTTTTTTGTAGAATTTGCACCCCGTAGAAAAGAGTTTAAAAGGAGTGGAGCCTCATATTCTCGAGCAAATGAAAAAATATGGGTTTGAAGATGTAAATGAGGCTATGGTGAATACCATTGAGACTTGCAAGATGATGGAGAATAAAACATTATCAAAGCACGAAATCAAGAGCCTAGTAGAGGAAGTGGTGGAGGAGAGCAAGAAAAAATTGAAGAAAGAGACCTTGGAGTTGATAGAGGAGAAGAATAAAATTCTTAGATGGGAGATGAAGTCTATTCATGACATTCTCATGAATGCTCTAAAAGGGGTCCAATGCATTATGGGCCCCAACTCCCTCCATTTGATTGATAAATCAAAAAATGTAGATTGACAAAAAATCAAAGGGGATTTCATTTAACTTTTGTAGAATCAAGTAGTAGTAATTGAATCACTAATAGTATCACATCAAGTGCCAGAGCATTTACATACATCCCTTCTATGAAGATCCTAAAAACCAAACTCAAAACACCAAAATAACTTATAAAACATACATTTAGAGAAATAAATACAATTGCTATACACCACACGCCATGTCTATAATACTACACAACAAAAAAATAGAAAATGGAGAATCACTACCACTTGACGTACAACCACCATAAATCCAAGTACTCAATAATAAAATTAGATTAATAATTTTAATAATTTTAATTGTAAAAAAATAATAATAAAAAAAAAAAACGCCTTTATTTATAATAGTAACCTTGTTACAATATAGGGGCGTAGGTTGCTAGAATTTCCTACCCTACTAGCTCGATAGCGCCGGATTCTAACAATACTCAAACGAGATCAATGGAAATTGAACCGGGACCACCACTACAATACAACCATGTCTCCTCCAAACAACCTGGTAATACTATGTCAACAATGTGACCACCAATGACACCGACCTTCTCTTCTATACATCAAAAATTCACCCCAAACAACGACTATATAGTTTATTCATTTTTTGGTTTTTGGTTATACAGTGTCCACTCTGAGAGGGGTTAGTAGTCCTATACCAATGTTGATATGTCATGTGGGTATATCACCAAGGGTAGGTCGAACGGACACTATATTCACGCCAACCCATGGGGCCGATGTTTTTCTTTCTTTCTTTCATTTGGGTTTAAAGGAAAGAAGAATCAAATCAAAATGCACGTTCAACACCCAAAAATATTGGCATGTAAAGTGCCTCATATTTCTGTAGCATGTGTCACGTGCCATACATTGAATTGAAGCCATCAAAAAATTCTCCCTACTCATTTATTTATCAATATAACAAATTTCTCCTTCCGTTATCTATTGACTCTATTTAAAAAATTAAAAAAAAAAAAACAATAAGGTATCTCTTATGCCCATGACTGCCATAAATAATTTTTAGAGAAAAACATAATTCTTCTTGTGAAATGTGCTCTCTTATATCTATTATGCTGACACACATTAAAATTGTTGTTCATCACATGACATAAATATTTTATTTTCATTATTAAAGAGAAAATAATATTTGGATGGAGTATTATGATTGTATTTATAAACAATATACTTATAAAACAAAATCTCACCATTTTATATTGCTTTAGGTAGATGGATTTTATGAAAGCAACCCCTGGCGTAACATTGTGATACTAACCCACAAGGTCCACAAAAACTACTAGTCATTTTTTTGCAAACAAAGCATACGCTTCTCAATGTGCTTTTTGATGAACAATGTACATGTGCAATGTTTTCGTCAACATTGAAGCCAATTTTTTCCATCCTACAAAGATGGTCAAAGCTTTGCACATCTCTCTCACAAATTAAAGATGTCCATATGCATCATCAGGTCACCCTATAACTTTGAAAATTTCTTTGTGAATTATCTAAAGATTTGTGATAGTTGTCTCTAATAGGAAAACGAAAAGTCAATACCACTATTTGTGACTCCAGACTTGATTACTATACTTCCCTCTCAAATCATTTGATGTTCGCTACATCTACACCTCGCATCATTGTGGTAAATTTTAGATGAATTCGTGACAATTTCACCATTTTTTTGACTTTCCCATTGCGGTGTGGCACCTCACAAATTACACATGGAAAAGCCATTGGTCTCGAAAGAGTAAATAATAAACACATTGCTTTCTTGTCACGCACTCACGCCACATAACCGCCCAAATTTTTCTATTCTCATGCATTCTCCGTTCTAATGTCCACTGTGGTTGTTTTTTGAACATAGTAGTTTATTTCATCATTTTAGGTAAACCAATCTTATTTCTAACCGTTCTTGTCGCATAGATATTTTCTCCAAAAGTTGCTCAAATAAGTCCATGCTTGTAAAAACATTGTCTATAACGACAACATGACTCTTTTCCTCAAGGCCAACAACTATTGATTGCACAATCATGTGCCCTTGATTTGTCCCTTCAATATCTTCACCATCTATGTAAGTTAAAGACGCTTCGGCATAAATCTCAAACTCAAACACAAACGTGGACACGGAGTTCGCCAAACACCAAATTTTTAATTCCCATTTCTTGGGTTTATTCGGCATATATTGCTGAAGTGGGCAATATTTGCCTTTACAGCGCACCAACATTTCGTTGACTAAACCCTATTGTTCGATGATATTAAAATAAAATAGGGTTCAATAACATAATGTGATGTGTTATCATGTTACCAAAAACATTACTTCTAATATATATTATGAAAAAAAAAAAAAAAAAAAAAACTTCAAACATACATATACAAGGAAATTATTCATCATTGAATTCAAAATAATAGAATGTAATGTGTAGAATTGTGTTATGAAAATAATTATTTTTAGTATATGATTAATATATTCTTCATTTATAAGAATATAAAGGTTAAACTTGATTGAATTTTTTCTTGCGAGACCCTTTGGAACTTATTTTGGGTTTTAATCATGTTTAGTAATTAACCAAGTATAAACACCAACGACAAAATTATTGGCAGTGAAGGTGCATAATACAAATAGAACGAACCTGACAACGTGTTGTTTTGTTGATGTTTGAAAATTTATCGAGTGTAACTTGTTGTTTCCTTGCTAGTCTACATTTGTCTAAAAGATTGCAGATTTTGCACGTCAAATTGCAATCTTAACAAGTTTAGCCCGATCGACGTAGTTGGTCGCATGTTCCTTCTTTTATGCTTACTGTTGCAGACAACAACTTAAGACACATTAATTAAGCTATGATCAATAATATGCTTGAGAAAGCACCTAACAGTACTTCGCCATGAACCCAGAAACATAATCCGAACACCACAGAATGGGTACACAACTGCGTACGTTGCTCCCCCTCGGCTGTTAGTGCTAACTCTCTTGCGTCACACTCTACTTGCGATGTAATAGTTCAGACTCCACACATTTATATTTTCATCCAAGCAACGTATGCATAGAAAAGAAGGAATTCACTACCACGAGACGGCTATCTCCATGTAATGTTCAAATCAAAATGACTGAATAGGAAACGAAATTGAAACTTTCAAAAATTACTACTTGAATTTGTTTAACAATCAAAATGGACATGAGGTGGTTTAGGAATCTTAAATGTGTCACTTCACCTTGTTCAGGAGATTCTCCGCTCCTCATTCCTATACTTCATTGTTCCCTGGACACTTCTCATGTTTTCGCTTGTAAAACTGTGAGTAGAGCAGCAGATTGACGTCCTTCTTATGCTGACAATCTCTCCATCATTTTCATGACAAAAGGGTTAGATGCGATATTTGCATGTGATATTGCGATTTTTGCTCCTCCTGTATCGAGAGTATCTTCATGGCCTCTGCTATCGATTGTATTCCTGCGACTTTGCGTGAGCAGTGCCACTTCAGATGGAATTGTTAGTAGACTACCATTGCCATGCATGATATTGTCGTCAATTTTCTTTTTCTTTGATTGCCCTATATACCATTTATCTCTAGCCATCTCAAAGTTGATCTTCTCTAGATCAGAAGATCTTCTTAACTTTCTCCTTAACCTCTCCCGAACTCCCACCTCTCCAGAATCCACATGGGCTTGTTCGTCCAAAGTTGACCTCACTAGCATTAGCTTTACTGCTGTTTTGTGACTTCTTTTGAGTTTTTGGATTTTCTAACTCCTTCTTCAACGAATGCCATGTACAATCCGATATATTATTTCGTTTTCGCTCATTGCTTCTTATTTTCTTCCACAATTCAGTACGCCTCAGTGAGACCCCTCGTGCTATTACTGCCTTCACTGCCTCAAACTTCACGGGATTGCTATATTCCCACCTGTGTTGTATCCAATCTGTAATTTCTTCTAACGCAGCACGTGGTTGTCTATTCATGAAACCTATGGCTGGGTAGCATCACCTCTTTCCTCCAATCGCTCACACCAACACCTTAGGGTGTTTTGGAGTATTCGTCCGCCAACAAATGGTTTCTTTTTAGTCCTCCACAGCGACGTCGCTCTCCTTCTCTTTCTCGGGCCACCTTTGCGTGCCTCCTCTCCCTACTCTTCTAGGCTTCAGTCTGGCAGTCTAAGTCTTCTATCACCACTCTAGTTGCATTCACTTCCACTTCTTCCGGTTTCTCCCCATCATCTCTGTAGTTAGACTCACTTTCATCACTACTACATGTGTCATTGTTGGTGTTGTAGAAATTGTATGTTTGTCGCTCTTGTAGACGGTCCGTATTCGAACCTCTCACTGGAACTGCATCATATCGATCACTACCTCGCTCTACTTCCTACAATCACAACTGATCACAATTTATGTTGTTGCCTCTATACTATGTCCATATTCACAAACCATTCCCCTTCAGAAAAAATATTCTGCAGTCACGATTCAATAGCCAAGGAATTTGCTAGAGAGCATATTAATAGAATCAGAATTCACAGCATAAATACTTATATTAATCTTTAACTTCATGTTTGTACAACATGTACTAACTTTGGACTTATAGTGATTATTGTTTGTAAGCCCTGTTGTCATCGATGGACAATTGGACTGCTTGAAGTCCCGCACGCACAACTTCGTTGTTGTTGTTCATAGTGTATGTGGCGACTTGGAGTGGAATGACGTCTCTCTTCCTGTTAGTCGTATTGTTCTTTTGTTGTAGTGCGTTGGCGATCCAATGTGCACCTTTTACGGGCAATGGATGAGTCGTTGTCATACACAATACTCTTGATTGTGAATTGTTGCCTCGACACTACCTTACCTTTTTTCTACATATTTTCAGCTGGTGTTCAGGCTCGTATGGTTGGAAGTATACACCTTGAGATTCCTACCATACCACAAAACATTCCAATAACCATACCTACTTCTTGAATCTTACGTATATTGCGTGTTTAATAAACCAATTTAACAAAGCTATATTCCATATCGCACACCTAAGTCCATTGTACTTTAGCTCAACTTTATCTGACAATGCATCAGGTCACATTAACACTGCAGATTGTAAAGCACCATTATATTGTCTCATACTTATACCCTACAAAAACTTGTACCTTTAATCAAAAGTAGATTAATATGTCAAAGAAGCACTTAGAACATATCCGAATTCAAACACCCACATAATTTGGTCTTGCAAGTATCTAGAGGTGATGATACATTTTGTAGGCCTTGTTGACTATTACTTGTGAGGCTTCTCAACTTACTCTGATGTTGAGCTACTTCTTTAGACTCTGGATTATTGTAAACACCATAATCGTCATTTTTGTCTTCATTTTTGGAGACCAAATGGGATTCAGATGGTGTAAACAGCTGGCTTGTCGTTTGTAATTGTCGAGGCCGCATATGTCTTGGATAAGATCTTGTCTTCAATCCACTTTGGGTGCTAGTGCCACCTCTGATCCTGGAGAGTGGTGCGTCTCCATGTTCCCCTTGCAAGGAATCCTGAAGTCTTTTCGTGTCGATTGATGCATCACCTGCAATTGTTGGTACTTTCAGGCTCTTTCATAGCTTATTCGGTCGTCCTCTAATCACAGTAGTATCCTTATCTGCAGATGCTACTTCATACTCCGATGTCTCCAATGCCTACTCTACAAAGGTTGGATTTTTTCTTGTCGACCTACGGGGTGGACCCATTTCTTGCGAAATCCACCAAAACTTAGTGTAGCCTAAACCGCAATGCAATTGAGGACAACATTGTCAACAAGCACTTACAATTTGTCATGTAAACTCAAAGACTTCATATTCACCACCTAATACTCAAGGATACAAGAATCAATTACTTACCTTGGAGTTTTTGGTTCCTGATGAGCTTTCTTCGTTTGTACTGCTTTTTGATCTTTGCCAATTGAGTTCAGTTTCTGTGGACTTCGTAGTCGTGCTCGTATTTGCTGAATACCACCTATCTTTTAATTCAAGTATTTCCTTGTCAGTAGAGTAGTCTTCGGAGACAAGTTCCTCCTCCAATTTTGATTCTTCTGAATTGCTGAACCCCGTGTCTTTGCTATCCTCCAATGACGAAGCGTTGATGGTTTCAGACTTCCCCACAGTCTATTGTTCTCTACTACTCGATGTATCTTTCTGATGACTTGATACTCTGTCTTCTGCAGTTTCATTTGCACTTTCTTCACTTCCAGATGTCCACTGTGAACAAACCGATGGTGTCTAGATCTCTCTAGTGACAGCGCAATTTTTGCTTCAATCAACGTCCCTGCATTTTGCACTAAGTACCTGCAAGATAAAAATAATTACCATATGTTAAGCTCCAAACAAAACAGAGCAAGCAAGTAATGCATGGATAACAAAATTGAATCTAAGTGAAGCAGCCACTACATTGTGTTCCAATCATTGTACACTCTTGGATTCTACAATACTTGCCAATGCGCGTACAATCACCTTACAAAAAATATTGTTCCCTTCTCGACTGCAAATTCAAGCGAGATATTAGATGCACATTCCCCCTCGAACAGACTTCTAGATCCGCCCTCGCCGCCAAACACCAGCATACTGAACGTGCTGAGTATTGAGAGGAGGCATACACACAGTGGAGGGAAATGACAAGAATGACAACTGGATGTACGTATCCCCACATTTATATTCATCGTGATGCAATGACGCTTTCCATCACCAATGCAAATCCTAGACACGTAATTGCGAGCATCTCAGTGGAATTACCATAGTAAACAGAACTTACAACTAGTTGTCCACCCCGGATATTTTAAGCAGTATTTTTGCGTTCTCTTGAACTGTCTTGTAGCGTATCAGCGAGCACTCCCGAACCTTCATTGGATTATCGAAAACGTCCGTCGCGGCATATCCGTCACTTCTAAAAACTTCATTCTCCACTCGCAACGATGTAGAGGTTGCCGCAATTTCACCCACAATCTTCATTGCCTTGATCTCTGAATGTTTCTGTCGTGACAAACAATAACTTCAGGGGAGTCGCTGAGTATAGGTGGACGCAATTTCCAACAACTGTGGCAAAAAAAGAACGATTCAGGAGAGCGGAGGAACAAGTGCGGAGGAAGGATTGCAGAGAAACGAGTGCGCTGGAAAGAGGGCGGACAAAAGAAGCCGGATTGTAAACATTTAGGTGGCTGCACTCGCAGGTACTTGATGCAAACCTCTTCTTCTCAACTTCTTCTCAACTCACACTTTAACTCACTTGTTCCACTGTAGTCAGATCAACATCTTCTCCTTTATCTCCAGGATTCTAAACAATCACACCGAAGATTTGGAAAATCCACAAAAAAAATTTCTTTGCCCGCTTAGATCAAGCCAAATCCGTGTGGCAGTCACTTCATTTGTAGCTCTCTCTTTTCTCTCGTAGCTCCTTTGATCAGTCTCTATCTCCACTGCATTCCCCTCTACACATTGAAGTTGTGTCTGTGAGGAAGCCACCGCATTTGGCAACACTTTTCGATTCCTAGTTTTGGTATGTAATCACTCTCACTCACATGTGTGTATATTTGCAAGCGACCGCAGTGGCAGAGAAGAGCTGCACGGAATTCCTTCAGCTTATGACGAGCAAGAGTTTTCCGGAAGATTTCGATTGCGTGTTGATATTGGAGACAGAGTAATTTAAGCTCAAACCATTGAAATGGTCCATGATGCAGAACCTTAGATTCTGAAATGTGGGGTTTCTATGTTGGTCGCTCAAATCAGTATGAACGTGAAGGTGTAGGCTGGGTTCCTTGGGCTCTAACAGTGCAACCTCCAGGGTTGGAAACCATGAATTGTTGACCAAATTGATTTAGTGCATGGGCAGACAGGACCTTTCTTTGTATTCTCTCTCTTCTCAAGGTTAAATATTCGTTGTATGTCATGCATTTGTGACATAATTGTGGTGGTGTTCCTTTTGCATGCTTTGTACTAAAAAGGTTTGTGTGACTTTGTTGTGTTTTCAATTGTGTACTTTGATCATCAAGCGCTATCTCAAGTCCACATGAAGTCCTCAGCTTTCTCTCGAGTCTTCATCTCCACTGCAGTTCCCTATGCAATTTGAGGTATTCTTTGCCAATAAGCTACTACATATGCTTTAGTTATCAGAGCCCACGATACTTAACAAGAAGAACTTCATCAGAATCATAGAGTATGATGATAACAACACGCCTTGGCAAGGCATACCACATGAAGAGGGCAGTCAGGCAGGGACTTACACATGTGGATGTGAAATATGCCATGGATTTTGGACCCGGCCAATTCTTACAGTGGAAACACACCACCGCAAGTATGGACGAGACTCTACACTACATGAACCTCTTCTGATAAGATTCACACCTATGTGTTATGATACTTAGAACATCTTCACTGCTTATTCATGCTTTATTCATTTACTATATCACCTTGCTTATACACAAGTTTAATATCTTGCAGAGAGACCCAAACGACCAGGGACAACAAAGAGAGGAGTACCTAGATTTTCAAAATGGTGGTAGTCGAGAAGTGAGTTTCGAAGAAGCCGGGAAGGATGTCTATCTAGATGCAGAAGATTACGAGGAATTTCAAAGAGAGCAACAAAACACTAACATCAACTTTGAAAAAATGGCTGAAGCTATTTTGCAAGGGTGGACAAAATTCACCGATGCTTCGTGGAGAAGGAGGATGAAGTTTTAGATTTTGAGGACTTGTCCTCCGAAGAAGAAGATCAGACGAAACACCACTACTTGAGAATGTACTCCAGGAAGCTGTTCAGCCATTATTTGCGGGGTCACGAATAATCAGGTTACAATTCAATGTCATACTCATGTCTTTGTATACCTTATTGCTGTCAGCCACCAATCCCACCATTGCTTGGACAAGATTCTTACATTTCTGAAGTATGATGTTCTACATGCGGACAATAATTGTCCAAAGCCCTCATGTGAGATGAAAAGACTTATTTTTAAACTAGGCTTGTCCCATGAGACTATACATTGCTGTGACTCTGGGGAAATCCTTTACTGGAAAAATAATGCTGACTTAGGGCCGGTTTACACTACGGTGGAGAAGTCCACATGTCAAGAAAAAAGGGCGTTTTTCCATTGTGATATGCCGAAAATGCCACTCCTGACCGGTGGGTGTTTACACTTGGTGAAGAATGCAAAGGTGGTCAACTTTTGTCGTAAATGAAAAAATGACATGGCGGCTTAGATGGCGGTACTTTATGCACAATGGCTTCTCCGGAACAGTGATTTCTTGTCCGGCCTCATGAAGCCGGACAAGAAATATCTGGTCCGGAGAAGCCCAATTCAATTAGATAATGATACATATTTATGCTATATATGGCACTAAGCCCTTCTTTCTCTGCTCCAACCTGCATATCGGATGTCCAAAATAGCAGACCCTTGTGCTGGCTTCCTCATTTTTAGTTTCACTTCTTGTGGTACTGCAAGTAAAGTTGACTTTAATTTTTATTAAATACCCTTCAAGTGGGTGTAAATAGTAGTGTAAATCAGTTTCAATCTTATTTTACCTTTGAAGGTCGTGTAGAACTGCAGGGTAAACGATATGATATCATTAAGCTTAAAAGTGCATTTTTTTTGCAGTCACTAGTGGTGAACGATACATTTTGATGATAATTTTATATTTTGAGAAGTAGTACTTCAAAATTATGTGTACTAAAAACAGTTGTTATTTCATCGCACAGTTTAGTAAATAATTAGATTTGAAGTATAATGAAATTAAAGTTGTATTTGATATTTATTTTTTGAACAATATTATTTTCTAATTTTTGAAGATTATATTGGTACAAGCTTCATTTCCACCAGCCAAGGAAACATGCAATTATTTCATAAATGAGCCAATTTTGACAATACATTTCGAGATACCCATAAAAAAATTCCATAAGATTGAACACCATAGAATGTTCATTTTAGTTCTAAAAGTGAAAATCTACAAAGATACTTATCATTCTACTGCACAATGTGATCCATAAGCATATTGATTCGAGGTTTAATGAAATTACCATGTATATAGATTGTAATTCTTCATGAACAAATTTTTGTTGAATTTTTTTGATACAATGTCCCTGTAGGAAATATGGTTTTCTTTATCATAAGTAGTGTCACCATATGGTGAACTTCTCTTCACCGATGGACTTCTCCGGTGAACACCACCACTAAGCTTCTCCTCTAGGTGTTTAGACTACAACTGGTCAAGACTCCTTAAGATATTTATTATTGCTAATAATTCTTCTCCGGCACATCCACCATTTGCCTCATATAACCATGTCTTGGCCAAGCATTCTTCACTGACCGGAGGCCTTCTCCACCGTAGTGTAAACCGGCCCTTAGAAGTATGTCCTAAATGCCAGAGAAGTAGGTATATACCTGGATCTGATAGTGTTCATGTTCGAGAGACTATAAAACCATTCACTTGCTTAAGATTAGTATCTAACTCTATGGTGTTAAAACTGTTACAATTGTCTTCACCAAAATTGATAGCACCTTCGGAAAACTCATTCAAATTCTGAGAAAACCATACAACGTGACTATCAAAATTGAGGGAGAACTGGCTCTTGATGCAAATCAAACTCAACCTCCTTAAGAACCTCTTGGTGTAAAAAACTAGGCTAGGCTTACACGGTACTAACTCACTTGAATTTATTGACCTAGGCACCAACGCCCTACACAAACAAAAAACTTCTAAAGCGTTATTTGCAGTGCACGGGTTGTATAAAAATATAATTGAAAGCGCAATTTTATCATTTGCGGACCAACTGACTAATTACAATACTATCTACACGGACCAACTGACTAATTACAATACTATCTACAAGAAATAATTTGCCTAGAGACGCAAAGCACCAAGTGTGGACTCGTCATCACGAAGTTAGGCTTTCACGTTTTGAACATATAACTCAAGATCCTAGCATACAAAACTCCTTTTGTCCTCATTGTGAACATTGGACCATAAGTGTCGTGTTTTGGAACATTTCTGCACTAGACTAAGACTAAGAGATTGGTAACTTTAGTTTATATTGTTTCTTCAAAGTGTCACACACGGACAAAACGTTTGAAATTGTCTTTGTGCTTACAATATAAAACACTAAAGCCTTCACTCACAAATAACATAATAAAACTTGTAACTTTTTGACCAGTTTCTAAAAAAATTGAACTATCGTCAGCACCCACTATTTAAATTATAATTTCGCCTACTTAATTCCGTAGGGTTGTTAATTTTTAGAATGTGACTTTGTATGTAATGTACAAGATGCTAAATATTATCTTCAGTGTAGTGTGGTTTGCCATCAAAAATATCAAAACCTTAAAATAGTCAAGAACCAAACAATATGGGCAATCAACCAAGAGCAAAATTCCAAACCCAAATGGAGCTAGAAATTAGCTAGCATCTAGGGTGTTTGGTGCACCTATTACTCATATTTCTAAATCTCAAATTTAAATCCAAAAATCATTAATCTAATTGGTTTAGTTTTTGCACAATCTTTCACACTTTTTTTTCAACAATGAATACATTCACCACACCACAATGAGCTTGCTAAAATAAATTTGTAATGAGCTTGCTATAACAAATGTGGGCAATATCTAACCATGTCATGAACATTAATAAAAGCTAGTAGGCAATTTCCCTACCAAATTGAAATACTCCAAAATGAGCTAGGTACCATAATGAATGATTAAGTTCTTCTTCTATTCTATTGACTTTTTATAGTAATATATATTTCCTAGAGTATGATAAGTTAGAGGGCCATACATGGCAAAAACATGGCATATCTCACTTGACAGATTACAAAAAGATTCAGCAGTACCTACCATGACAGAGATTCATGGGCCATGTTCAGCTTTCAGAGCTCCTGGCCTCTGACATTTCTCAAGTGCAGCAAAAAAATTCCCCAAATAAGTTAGACCAACCCCACCGGCTGCTGCGACCCGATGGATTCTTTTCCGCAACCCTAAACCAACCATAGCCGACGAAGAAATGAAGCAGAATGAGACCCAAAAGTGGATGGAGAATTCCTCTTTGGCAACCTCGGACCAATTATAGCATGTCAAAAATGAAGCAAGACGAGACTCCCCGAGATGGATGTATATATGTACCATTGGAAAATAATGACGTTCCATAGAATCAATCATTTCAGGATGTGTGGACGTATGGATGGATGTTACTTTTGCAGAACCTGAACCAACCAAGAAACTGAAGCAAAAAGAGACCCACTCCACCCAGTGTCCCGCGATGAATGGTGGAATTTTTCCGTAACCCTTAACCAACCGTAGCGCATGACAAAGCGAGAACTACCCGGTGGCCCAAGAGAGATGGATGCATGCATGGATGGATGAATGTTTTTCCGCAACCCTAAACCAAGCATTCTTAGCACATAAAAGGAATGAAACAAAACAAGACCCACCCCACGTACCCGATGGATGGATGGATGTACCCATGAAAAATCGAGGATGGATGGATGTACCCATGAAAAATTGAGGATGGATGGATGTACCCATGACAAATCGAGGATGGATGGATGTACCCATGACAAATCGAGAACCACCCAGTGGCCCGAGAGAGATGGATGCATGCATGGATGGATTTCTTTTCAGCAACCCTAAACCAAGCGTTCTTAGCACATCAAAAGAATGAAACAAAACGAGACCCACCCCATGTACCCGATGGATGGATGAATGGATGGATGCATGCATGCATGGATGGATGTACCCTTGGAAAATAATGAGACCCACCCCACCCGGTGTCCCTAGGTGGATGGTGGATTTTTTCCGTAACCCCAAACCAACCATAGCGGACAACAAATCGAGACCCACCCGGTGCCTCGAGAGAGATGGATGCGTGCATAGGTGGATGTTTTTCCGCAACCCTAAACCAAGCATTCTTAGCACATCAAAAGAATGCAACAAAACGAGACCCACCGATGGATGGATGTACTCATGACAAATCGAGAACCCCCCCCCCCCGTGGCCCGAGAGAGTTGGATGCATGCCTGGTTGCATTTTTTTCCGCAAACCTAAACCAAGCATTCTTAGCACCTAAAAGGAATGAAACAAAACAAGACCCACCCCACGTACCGGTGGATGGATGAATGGACGTACCCTTGGAATGTACAAATCGAGAACCACCCGGTGGCCCAAGAGAAATGGATGCATGCATGGATGGATGTTTTTTCCCCAACCCTAAACCAAGCATTCTTAGCACATCAAAAGAATGAAACAAAATGAGACCCACCCACGTACCCCGTGGATGGATGGATGGATGTACCCATGACAAATCAAGAACCACCCGGTGGCCCAAGAGAAATGGATGCATGCATGGATGGATGTTTTTTCCCCAACCCTAAACCAAGCATTCTTAGCACATCAAAAGAATGAAACAAAATGAGACCCACCCACGTACCCCGTGGATGGATGGATGGATGTACCCATGACAAATCAAGAACCACCCGGTGCCCCGAGAGAGATGGAAGCATGCATGGATGGATTTCTTTCCGCAACCATAAACCAAGTGTTCTTTGCACATCAAAACGAGACCCGCCCCCATGTACCCGGTGGATGGATGGATGAATGTACCCTCGGAAAATAATGATGCTCCGTAGAATCAATCATTACAGTCCCCGAGTCCCCATTGCTTCTGTCTCGCGTCTCCAGGTACGTTCTCTGGCCGCAAGATAGGGGATTTTCTTTCTGCAGCTTTCTTTCCCCCCCCCCCCCCCTTTTTCCTTTTTTTGGGTACCCCTTTGCCTGCTACTAACATTCTTTTTTCTTTGCCTGCAGGTTGCGTAGATAAGATGGACATGTCATACATTGGAAGCATTCTTCAATACGAAATGATGATATGCTTTTTTGATGTTGATGATGAGTGATCGAATAATGGATGAGGTGTAATGTCTGTTTGTGTTTGTTGATATCAATTCTTACAACAACTTAGGTGGAGGGTGGTTACCAAGAGAATGTAGGTATTCATTTCGGAAATCAGAGGTTGGGGTCACTTTGTGGCCGATAATAAGGATTCACATGTCACTTTTTCCTTCAAAGTATGCATTGGCCAATTAAATCTTAGATGATTACAAGTTAAGTTGTCATTAAATGTTATTTGGCAAGTGGTATGCTCTAGTTTGGACGCTAATCACCTTTTATTTCAAGCTAAGATACTTTAAAACACAATCGTTCATATGGCAATGTGTTTGTGTGGACAAATGGATGGCTAGTGATCATTTCTCTCATTTGATCACTTTTGTGGATTCATGAAATGCAAAAACTTATGAAGTGATGTGCGTAGATTAGTGAGAGATCTTCCATTGGCACTCATAGAAATTTGAATTCTATGGTCTCTGATAGCTGTGTAGAGACCTATCACTATTGTGAAGGCCTTCTTCTTTACCATTTTAAGATGCCCAAAGCATTATCTGGACAAACTCAAGATAACGTAGTTTCGATGCTCTAGAGAGGATGTTTACTCAAGAAGATGGAAAGTACTTTGCATGTGAGTGTGGGAAGTGTTCATAACCTTTGTCAGGTACATGTTTCAGGTGTAAATTTCTTGCCTAGAGGTAGACCCCGGAAGTTATATAGAGCATAGGAACAAAGGTTTGTGTTAGAAATGGTGAGGTGAAGAGTTGGTACATGTATAAATTTAGCAAGGTCTTCGCAACAAGTATTGGGAGTGAAAGTGAGCTCTCATAGTATTAAACGTGCACTTCATAGAGCACGTTTGCATTCGCAAACAAAGGTCAAAAACCACATCTTTCTTGCAAAAATGTAAAGGCACATTTAGAGTTCGCTAGTGTCCACTAAGACAGACGGACAGAGGATAGGAGTCGAGTAATCTTTTCAGACGAGTGTAAAATCAACCGTTTCAACGCAAACCGAAGGGTTTGGAGTTGGACACAAGAGACGATGCTCCTTTCGGAAGGAACTATAAGTCAAACAGTAAAACATGGAGGTGGGAGAAATATGGGTTGCACGCATGGACCTCAATCGATATGCAAGAAAAGTGGAGGGGCGCATTAATCACATTCATTAATGAGACATTCTAGAGAAAAATCTCCACAGGGTAATTTTCAAGTTCAACTTAGACCGTTCTCCTCTTATCTCCCAACAAGACAATGCTCCCATTCACACAACGAAGTCGCTTCAAGAGTGGTTCTCACGGCAACCTTTTGCTCTCCTACCTTGACCTTCTGCAATATCAATCATACCTTTGAAAATTCTAATGTCATGTAGATTCTGAACTCTCGCTCACAAAGTTGAGACGTACCATTTTAGCGAAATAACACCATTTTAACGGAATTGAGGTTATACATGTCCGATGGAAGGGCATTGGTTTTTAACCAGGAACACACATACTTGATGCAAAGGCACTGAAATCAAGTGTAAAATCACTCTGGTCTGGTCAAACATAAGTTACAGAACAATGGGAGTAACACTCAATTGAATGCATCATATCAGTCAGTTGCGTTTCTATGACTGACTTCTTTTCAGTCATTACTGTTTGCAGTGACCGTCCAAATTTTGTTTGTAACCAGGAGTGCAAGCAGAGATGGAGCCAAATTCAATAGATGTACAAGAAATACTGATGTAAGTCCACAATTGGGAGATGCAGACCATGTTGAGAAAGAGCCAAATATACATTCTTTTATTACAAGAGAACTTCCATGGAGCCATGCTTGTATGTTCGGTGAGTGTGAATAGTGCATACATTCCTCAGGTGACTTCAAGAAGTTCATGCATCTGGAGTGAAATTATAAATCTATGTAATTATGCCAGGGCATGCTTGCACCTCTAATTAAAATTAATAATGAAGTCTGAAAATAATGCTCCTTCACGCTCTTCGAAGAATCATCAACATTTGAAGCATTCTCACCTTCCCAAACCTAAAATATATATGGTTCATAAACACTTACCTTAGTGGCTATTTGGTCTCAGGTAGATTGCTCAAATCTGACGTAACATTAACCCTTAAACGTCTAGCTACACGGATTTGGGCAGCCCAGTATTGGATCACAGCATCTTTTGGACTTGGGCATCATGAATAGTGCACTTTTTGAACTTGGGCATCATGAATGATCCAATCAATGATGAGCTTGCAACCTCCTACAAGTATTGTACAACCCCCAACCTACCTACCACAATCCTTTCAAAGCACAAAATCACTCATACAAATTGTGATTTGAATTGTGAAATTTCACTTTTTGAATGCATCAGGAGAAGGTGACCAGTGTGACATCAAAATATAAGTGAAAAGTTGAGCACATTGAGAGCTACAGAGAAGATTCTGTTGGAAAAGGACCCCTCGGGTCACCTTAGACGTTTAAGGGTTAAAATGGCCCACTATGGTTCACCATTACACCATCTTAGACACACCTTCAACTCCAACTTCAAAAATCCATAACAGTTAGGACAGTCCAAAATTTATGATCCTAGCATGTCCAAGATCTCCATTGTTCTTGTGTACAACCAGTAGTATGAGAACCAAACAAGATTCTATTCAATCGATGGAGTACAAGGAAATACGCAATAGACTTCAAATATCGAGTGAGTACAAGGAAATACGCAACAGAGTTGTTGGTATTATGTATTGTACTCACGATTCATTATTTATTGCAAGACTGTTTACACAGGTACAAAGTTGCCTCATCTCATTGCAACATGCTGAAACTGACTCGGTGACCAATATAATGAAAGAGAGGTACACTAATTTGTCGGTTAAATAGTAGATAAGTCTGGTACGGATGTGATATTAAGCAGTTCGTAAGTACGAATGCGACATCCCTGATTCAGAAGAATCCAAAGTCCTGCTCTGATGTCAACACTATTATCACAGAAAAACAGAACTCCGTATTATCACATACGTACAATGATACAAATGTCCTCTCAAGCAATCCATTAAAAAGGATTGACTGACCTCCTCAAATGTTACACTATCTACAGTCTCAAGTGTTATCCATACTGAATAATAAGCTCAGAGGTACCTCTGAAGAAGCATTCATTAGTTGGATCGATTAGTGTAAGGAACGACGTACTATAGCAATGAGAACTGACTGGTTGAAGACTCTAAAACCCAGAAGAGTTCACATGCATCATTAGAGAAGGAGAAAAGCAGTAGAGAAATGCAAGCACAGACACAGTTCCTGAAGAAAGGATCGGTCCGTTGATTGGATTATTGTAATCACTTGTTACATAATCACCTATTCATACCCGAATAACCTCGAAGTTCCGGAATATACAAATGTGGAGGAAAAAGCCATAATAGAGTTGGAACGCTCACGTAGAGAATCAATCCATCTCCAGCTCAAGGTTCCTTCAGGCACTAGTATTCCTTCAGGCACTCTCACTCTCAATAAAATAAACGATAAATAACAATATAACTCACTCCAATTATGGGTTCCTCAGCACACTGTACACACCTCGTAGTTGTAAAAAGAATCATAATCAAGCTCACCTCTATTCGTTCTTCCACGCATAGAGCACCAAAGAGAATCCACTAGGACCCGAAGTCTCCTTATCCTTGAAGCTGTAAGTACCAGGCCATTGAAGCACCGAGCTGCAAGCTGCAACTTCTTTAAGCCACGGCTTATCTGAAGACAAACAAGTCTGGAACATGAAGACAGCATGCCCTACTCGCGGATTGAACAACCAGTTGTGGACGTCCCAGAAAACCTCAACAGGGTTGCCATCCACGACAATCGTTTGATTGCCTCGGAACTTCCACATGAGCCGCTTCACTTGCACGACGACCTCTCGATCCACTCTCACGTACATCCGAGGCTCGTTAGTGGGGCCAATCTGACATTCTATCACAATATCATGTGCTTTTCCTCCTTCCTCAAACTGTGCTTTCGTCGAATGATACTTTTTGCCGAACACATGCTCGGATCTTGAGACCAAAATAGCTTCTATCGATGCTGGTCTTGCTTTCGTCTTCTTGTAAGCTTCACTGTACATGTCACCGAGGAGGAGGACGACCTCCCCATCGGAGACGACGGCTACGTAGAAGCTGTCGCTCGGTACTGGACCGCAGATGTACTTCGCGGAAGAAAGATCCCAGTAGACTTCTACTTTGAAGTCGTCTACTTCGAAGCTCTTTAGCCCCTGCTTTTTCCAGAACATCCATGGCTTCATGTCTACCTTGCACATGTGTTGGTCTACGTCTACGTTCACACTTAACCCTTGCCCTATGAGATTCTTGCACCATGTGATTGAAAGGGGACGGCATTTGCCTGCTAACTTCGTTTGGTATAAACATGTGACAAGGTTTTGCGTCACTTTGTTGCTACCTGCTGAAGTGTCAACCACCTGTACTCCATACTCGCCGAAGCACGATGGCAATGATTCGTGCATCGTGACAAGCTGCTTTGGTGTTAAAGTACGGTTTACAGTATTAGTGAGGCTACAACAATCTCCTCGATCTGCTCTTGCGATGACTAAACGATTGCGTTCGAGGATGCAGTCCTTCGATGCCAGCCATCGAAGTCCGCAATCACTAGTCGGATTCTAATATCAATACTATTGCCCTAGCGAGCAACATCGCGCGACATTGCATTACTCTGGTGCCTCGAGAGGCATTCTCGTGATCCTGCAAGAAAACCAAAAACCGAGGTTATTGAAGGAGTCACTTACAACGATGTTTGATTGGCGGTAACGGTAGTACAGGTCGAGAGATAACGAAGTACATGCTTCGTAAGATCCTAACATGGAAAGAGCACAAAACTTTGTTCCGGAATCTTGCAGAAGAATAACTAACTCTAAAAGCTTCCTTCCGGAGTTCAACGGAAAACAAACTCCAAAAAATTCTTTCCGGAATCTTACAATGGAAAAACAAGCTCTAGAGAAGTGTGACGTTCTCAATCGTTAATTATCTTAGAAACGGGGAGTAAAAACAAGAAGCTCTAATAGTCAGATCTAGAGCCATTTCGATTCTGAGCAGGAATAAAGAAAACTACACTGATCTAGTTACTGAACTCTGCCGCACTAAACGCACACGAAGGAAGCAATGTACTTGAAATCTGGAGAGGAGAATGTATACGCACATACCTTTCGATATTAAGATTCACATCTGCGACATTGATTCTTTCTTTTGGCATTCCCTGACTCAGATCGATCTGAGAACAATGCTGAGCAGGAAGAAGCAAGAAAGGCCTCAAAAACTGTACCCTAAACGAATCAAAATCTCTGAAACAATGTAGGCTTTGTTCGCATTCAAGAACGAAATCTGAGTTGCGAGATGGTGTAAAGAACTAGAGCCTAGCGCTAACCGACAATCGTAAGATGATAAAGGAGAAGGAAGGAAGGAAGGAGGCACGGAAAACTAGATCTGCAGGAGTGGAAGGGAAGCAGTCCCGTTGTGGAGGTGCATGTCGAGGGAAGTGAATGAAGTGAGGGAGAGCAGGAAGAGGCAGGACACAGGGTGGCAGGAAGGAGCCGGTGGAGGTTGTCAGAGGAGCCAGCTCGCTACTCCGACAATGCAGCAGGGCGCGCACTAGGAGGTCGTCAGACGGTGTCAGTGGAGTGCCTTCCTCTGATCTTCATCGTTCGTCTTCCCTTCCTTCATCCGCCATAGCTTTTGTCTTTCTGCAACTACGGTTTTTTTTTTTTTTGCTGAGGGGACACACGGGCAGCTAGCGGTTAGTGCAATATTTTATTCTTGAGGAGGGAGCGCGCGTGCCCGCGGGCAGGACCCTATCTCCGCGTGGGTTATTGTTGTCGTGGCCACGTTGACCCGCTTATTTAACGCCACTGGCTTGCACAATCTTCGGTAAGTTGGATCTCATTCCTTTTAATTGGTCTCATTCAATTCCCAATGGATGGAGGCGTTTCATACTCAATTTAATTCTTGGGTTGTACTATGATACATTCTTTTGGAGTACATTATATCATTGTATGGACTTGGACTAGATGTGAGTAAAATTTAGCATGAGTGAAAAATTGTTCATGAGTTTTTCGAAGGAGGGAAAAGAAAAAATACATCCCATGAGCTTGGTTTTAAGCATTTTAATGTTTTAGATTCATTTTCTATATTTTTCTTAACCAAAGAATGTATTATCATTTGAAAAAAATAAAATAGCTATGTAGCTAGAAGCTCCGGTCCTTTTCTAAGGGGCCAACGTAAATGAAGTGTCCATTCGTAGTGTTAATAACCCGATGCCTACTGGACAAGGAAAAATTGGGACAATACTACTTCCCCGTTTCGAAGGTGGACACCATAAATGCGCTAGTTTCTAGCTATTTCCTAGTGCCTTGACATAGTATCCCCCCAAAGAGCTTTGAGGTACCCATACACCTAGACCCCTCTCCATAGTTAGGTGGACAGTGGTGGTGGGCACCACGCCAACATGTAGAATAGAAACTACAACCTTCTTGTGGGGGGGGGGGGTATGAGCTCCAACCACCAAGCCAAGGCATGTGGTGCCTCACTTGAGAAATACATTAAGAACAATAACAGTTTTCCTATACATGGTAGCAAATAGTATATATGTATTGCAAAACTCGTTGTATAGGTACTATGAAGCCCTTTGGGGGATACCATGTTGGGTATCTCTAATGCACTAGTGGCTAGGTAGGAACTACCATAGTGTTCACCCCGAGAGGCGTTAGTAGTCTTGCCATTGGTGTGATGACCTCCGGGGATACATCCAAGGATTGGTCGAACTAACACTCTAGTCACGCCAACCTCTAAATAGGTTGGAGTTCCTCTTATCTTAAAGATACCCCACATGGTATCCCCCATAAAGCACTTGAGGTACTCATACAACAAGGATTCAAGGATCTTGCACCATAGTCAGGTGGTGAACACCTAGGAAATAAAACCCACAACCTCCTTATTGGGAGACATTAGCCCTAACCATGGAGCGAAGTCTTCACAATACATACAACTTTCCTAAAGGACTTTGAGAGTACCTTAGAACAAGGTCCATATCGCCATAATCCATCCCGAAATTTCTCAAATGATGATAATAAGTAGTCCTGCTTCACAATCGATTATATAAGTAAGGCCGCAAGTACATCCAATAACCATACCACAAATGAACTCCATGTATCTCCCTTTCTACCTCAAACACAAGAAGATGTATAAACTATAATATAGAACAAAATTCGGACCTCACTTCTATTTGAACCCCATGTTATGAAATGACTTTAATCATAGATATAAGAAATCGATGCTCTTACTTTGTGACTAAAATAACGAGGGGATATAGCTCAAGTCTAGCTAAGCTATGTGTAGATCCCATGATATTGATATGCTTGAATTCTTACAATATGGTCGGAACCACTTCCGCGACTAGTCTCGTGAAATTATGGTTGCCGTTGTACGGTGGGCTATTTCCTTGCTCACATAGTTTCCACGTCTCTCGATTGCATATTTTAAGCGAGCAAGGCCATAGTTGTTGGCGAGCATCTACCATGAAGTAAGCACGCGAGCAACCCCTTCAAGTGGCCATGAATGTAACAGGTACCTTAACGCACTCAATCCACCGGTTACGGCCAGGGCTCGCTGGAAGATGGTGACATGCCGCTTATTTATTTTTCTGATGCGCGAAGATTATGACACACCATGCAATTTGGCTCTCTCAGTACCTTTATGATGGAGGCTCCATGGAAATTTTTACCTAAAAAATGGATGTCTTGACCGGAGGTGTTTTTCATGGGTACAAAATAGGTGAAAGAGTTTCATCCATAGGGTTTTACCGCTTTTTACATTGCCTCAAGTTTGTTTAGATGCTTAAGTGGGAAATATACATGTGAGAAGCATTGGCGCAAAGTCATGCGATGGGCCAAATGTTGAAAAACAACATTGTGGATGACAAGTTGAAACTTTGAAGAGTTGCTCATCTAGAGTCTGTTTGTTTTTGACAAAATCACTTGGATTGGGTCATGGATCAAGTTTAGTTTGTGAGTAAGAATTCACAGACCTATTTAAGAAAATACAAGTTTATGGCATGCATTTTAGTGAAGGCAACTCTTGTTTTTGGGTTTTCAAATAGGGAGCAGGTTTTATCACTGAAAACCACTCATGAGAAATGAAATTTTCTTTGTTTATGGAATCTTCTTACACAAGGATGATCTTGAGATGAATTACAACAACTCTGCAATTGGAAGACTTTTGATTTGAATTATTTTGGTATTGGATTTCTAGAGTTGTTTACTGTGAAAGTGGTATTCTTCATACCCCTCCAAATACCTTACCTATGATGTTGTAACTCTCTGAAACCCTAAAAATTCTATATACTGTCACCCTATACTGCTCCCAATACTGCTCCCAATACTGCTCTCAATACTGCTCCCAATACTGCTCTCAATACTGCTCCCAATACTGCTCCCAATACTGCTCCCAATACTGCTCACAATACTGCTCTCAATACTGCTCTCAACACCAACAGGAAAATCTCAACACTCAAGTTTAACACCTTTAAATACAAATCCTTTCATAATGTCATTGAAAAAAATGGTAGTGGTACAAGCATTTCATGCCCTGGCAGTGCTACCTGGTCCTTCCAGGTACCATGAACTGACCTAAGCCGTAGTTCCTGTCACTATCCCACACTCCACACACACACACACGCTCCTAGCTCCAGCACGAGAGAGAGAGAGAGAGCTCCAAAACTCTCCCAAACCCTGGCCGCCAAACCCTAATCTCCAACCCTAGCCGCCTTCATCCATCCACATGATTTCATTCCAGAACAAGATTTCATCCCAGCACAAGATTTCATCCCAGGACAGGATTTCATCCCAGAACAGGATTTCATCCCAGGACTTAATAGACTACTAGGAGATTTACTCTTTTACTGGCTAGGTAAATCCCCGGTTAACATTTACATAATGCAAAAAAAATAATAAATACAAAGTTATATCTCCTTCATCACCATTGGATTTCAACTTTGTTTGTTGGCTTGGATTCCAATTTTGAATCTAGTTTTTGCGGTAGAGACCTCAATTCCATCGAAGATGTAAAGAAGGACTTGGCATGTATTTGAGTGTTGAGCATCTTGTTTGGCTTTACGTCCTTTATAATTAGATTTCACCATTGTTAGGTCATCATTGAACCAAGAATTTATTTCGGTGAATTTTTTTAGTAAAAGGGTTTTATTGAGAGTAGGTTTATAGCACACCTTATAGTATAGGAAGCACATAGTAAAAATTTTAAGAAGAAAATACTAATTTAAACCTCTTCACATCGAACAAACCATTTTTGACATCCTTGGTCCTCTACGAGTTAAACAAGTGTAGTATACGAGTTGCCTTAACCCCTTAATGTCCTTGGGGTATTTTTAGCCAAAAACTCATCTTCAAAAAATTAAAGACAAATATGAAGATAAGGTATTAGATCTCGACCGTACAGACTTGTTGTAGAACATGTGGAGCAAAAGTTGACTCATGACGCCTCAAAAATTGCAAGATTGTAATGTACTAGTGTGCAAATTTAACTACAAAATATCATCATTTTCTCTTTGAAGTGAAAATACTACCATCAAGAGATTTGCAATTAAAAAATCACCAACTAGAAACTTATCATTTTCATCTCACATACTCTTTTGAATCACAAATATCTATCAAATAAATATCTTGGCTCAACTAATAGCCTTGAAGTGGTGAAAATTGCCAAAAAATCTACAAAGGAAAAGCAGTCCAAGAATTAGACCCCTCGCACTAAAATCCATGCCTTATCTTCAATGTTTCTTTGATTGGGTCAATGTTTCCATCACTAAAACTATATTAGGATTAGAATCTATTCCAAAAAATAAAGTCAAAAATAATCAAACGGTGGATGGAGAAGATGGAGAAGATATGGCTCCTTAGAAACCATTCAATTTTTCACTTTCTTCATCAAAGAAACATCATAGAAAATCCAATACCAAAGTTATCTAGATCAAAGAAATTCCTACTAGAAAGTTTTTGGGATGTTAAAAAAGCCATGATTATTTTTTTGATCTCACATAAGTGGCTTGAAGTGGTAGAACATGCCAAATGTTTGAAAACCCAACTAATGAAATTGCCTTCACTAAAATGCATGTGTAGGTGTGCAATTTTTACTACCCAAACAAGACTTGATTTATGACCCAACCCAAGTGATTTTGTCAAAAACAAAGCTTGTATGAAGAAGTTTTGGCTCTTCAAAGTCTATGCTCTTCATCCAAAAGGCACCACAAGCCTTGGCTTGGTGGTTGGGGCTCATGGCCCCCATTGAGGAGGTTGTGGGTTCCATTCCCCATGCCGGCGTGGTGCTCACCACTATAGTCCACCCAACTATTGTGGGGGGTCCTTGGACCTTGTTGTATGGGTACCTCAAAGTCCTTTGGGGGGATACTATGTCAAGTATCCTCAAGGCACTAGTAACTAGGCTAGAAACTAGCGTAGTTATAGTGTCCACCCTCTAGAGGGGGAAGTAGTATTGTTCCAATTTCCCCTTGTCCGGTGGCCATCGGGATATTAGCATTACGAACGGACACTTCATTCACGCCGGCCCCTTAGAAAGGGACCGGAGTTTCTATCTATCTATCTCTCTTCATCCAAAATGTTGTTTTTGACATTCAGGAGTTAACCCCTAATGGTCCAGGAAAGCGAAAACTGCTTTTTGGAGTCCAAAATTCAGTCAACTTTGACCATTATAATCTCACAAATGAAGAAGAATCAACGGTTCAATTTTGGCAAAAATGTGAAAGGTTAAGTTAAATTCAAGATCCTACGGTTGGATCTTCCAAATAATTCTTAGATTGAGAGTTTTTAGACCTGAAGTAAGGTAATGTCCATTTTTGCAATTTTGCATCAATAACCTTTAGGGGTTAATCAAGCAACAAAGTGCATAAGTTAGAAGTTATGTGAATTAATCCCACACAATCATGCCTTGTTTGAGTGATACAAGAGTAACAAATAAATTAATTCAAGGCAATATCAAGTTAGTATAGAAATAACACAATGTATTTATCCAAATCATAGTCTTATAGGCTAGTGTTGATAATAATTTCTATCATGAAGGTATTTAGGTGAAACTTCTACAAGCTGGAAGTTTTATTTGTTGGGAAAAAGGGGCAGTGCAGCTCCCAAACAATCCGAGAAGCATCCTAGATGTTTTGTTTTATGAAAAAGACCCCATTATTTGTCCTCAAAGTCTGACATAACAACACAAGCATGATTTTGAACACACAAAAATTGTAAAATTCTAGAAAAAAATTCAATCCACAAATATCATCATAGATCGTGATATTTCCCAATCCACTGACAAAGTTGAAATAATTACATGCAAAAAATTGACATGTGTTGTAAAAAGGAGCACATGCATAATCACTTTGGATAAAAACAGCAAAAACAGTAAAATCTCAAGATTCTCCAAAAAAGAGAGAAGAGAGTGGGAGAAGCGGCGCGCAATAGGTCAACGAAGGCCATACCACGAAGGTCAACAACAGCACTTTAGCCTTATTAACAAAAACAGCCATAAAATTTTCAAAGCGAGCCATTGTGTATTTCTGACGACGGACAAACCCAAGTATCAACACCTAATCAATAATTCATTACAGTAGGTCACTAAATCCATACCCCATTATACATAAAAACAAACTTAGTGGGACACAACTCCCAAAGTTTTGTTCCCACTTGTCAGGCAGGTTGTCTGTCTGCAGCCTGCCTCCAACCTCGACTGTTGCGCCGCTGCTGCCTGCAATAGAGCAAGATGCAAACTTTTAACATTCAGTTGGAGAAATGACAGAGACTACCAGAACGACCATAATGTGGACTGTTCACTCTAGGCTTTAGCTTAGCTTCGAATTTTCGTAGAATCTGAAGAATTATTATCAGTCAGGACTGCTCACATCAGTAGCCTTAATAATGGACCCTTTGAGTAAAATACTATATCATATACCCATAGCTCACTATCTTAAGACACAATTATGAATTAAAAAACTCAGTTAGTCCAATTTGCTCTGACAAAACATGCAAAAAGTGAGATAAGTAGCAGTGAAAAGGAACAACGCATATCTCAGTGATAAAGTACCCTTACATCAGTGAGAAAATGAGAAAACGAAAGGAAAGAATAACAATGCATATTGGTAATATCAAACTATAGCGATGTTAAATCATGTCGGTATAGCACCGTTAAGTCATAAGGAAAGAAAGCAATGTTCGTTCATTGATTAATAGATTATAGCACTGGTGAAATCATATAGTTAGTAACAACTTGTAGCATGGTCAAATGTAAGTTTTGGCACTGTTAAATCACGTAGTGAAAGACGAGCTTTGGCATTGTTGGATTAAACAGTGAACGGACAGAGCTGCCCAGGGTACAAAAGTATAGTTGCTGGTATACATACAACAACAGCAGAAAGGGAACAGTAGAGGGGATAGAAGGTAGGTACATTGGTACAGCAGAGGGAGCGTCTTCAGGTCTCTGCACACAATTCGATTTCGAAGGAAACGCATTCTCGAAGGGAGCTCCAAACGAACGCTTACGGAAGAAATAAGGTTGTCCAAGATATTCCGAATCTTTGACCGGACGTCTTTGGCACTCATCAAGAGTGAAAATGATGTACTTCTATTACAGGGCAAAGTGTAGTTACTGCCACCTACAGTGGAATGAAGCGAGCGAGTGGACGGTCAACACTTTACTACCCTGGAATGTTAACTGAATTGTAAGGAACAAGCCGTTCACCCAAAAAATCTACTGTCATTGTAATCCCTGTTGCATTGACCAGACTACACGGGCCAAGCTTTCATTCCTGCCAACATACGGTCTTGCAACACCTGAATACTTAATCGACTCTCTTCAAGTCCACTGCTGTACAAAGAGAAGTTTGGGACTTCGGCCCATATCGCACGCTTTCAGCTGTTAATTCACATGCTTGAATGGAACTCACATGCTTGGACATGAAGTCTGCAGCCACTGGGTAGCGGACTTGGAAGCAAGGTCTTCGTACCTGACGAAGAATGTCTGTCCTCATCGCTTTGAATGTGTAGGAAGCTCGGACGCAGGAGGGAAGTCGTCTAACGAGCGAGCCAGTGATTGTGAGACATCGCCAGTCCATGCTCTCGGATGCTTATCTATAGTAGACACAGTTGTCATGGGTTCAGATAAATGATGCTCTGAAGCTACACGCTCGGCTGCTTCCTTGAGCTCTAACTCTCTTAAAGCTCTTCTCCCGTATATAGCTGCCGTAATTGCTGTTGTTGCCGCTACGCATGCTCCTACTACGTTGTATACGATCTCTATTGGTGTTATGTGCCTCTTCCTGTGTTTGATGTCCGCCAGCGTGCTCAGTAATCTCCCACTGCACCAATGGCAACTCGTAAGCACATGGATGGCAGCAGATAACACTCACTGAAGTGTGAAGTGTTAAGCTTACCATGTTTTTTAATGCTAGAACTTTGTACACAAGTTTATTATTATTTTTTAATTGAACAGAAAGAAGGCAAGTTCCTCAATAAACATACGGTAGTCGGTAGACATTGATGAAGAAGTAAAAACTTCTGAATCAATTAGTGTAGATAATACTAATTATCATGATTAGTACTCGGAGCTATTGCACAGAAGCGGAAAAATAATTAACCCCTAACTCTCCTTGTTGCAAAACGGTCTAAGTCACAAAATTTGACCTTCCCTTAGATTAAGCTCAAAAAATCTCAATCCAAGCATTATTTAAAAGATTCAACCGTAAGATCTCAAATTTCACTTGACATTACTCTCACATACCAAATTTGAACCGTTCATTCTTCCTCATTTGTGAGATTATAATGGTCAAAGTTGGCTGAGTTTTTCTCCTACGGGAACCTCCAAAACCCATTTCGGGTTTTAAGGAGAGTTAGGGGTTAAGAGGCCATTCTAAATATAAGCACAAATCGGAGACGGACTGATTGGAAAGGACAGCCTGGTTCGTGTCTACAAATAAAATGAGAACCTTTTTGGTGAGAGCAACAAACATCTCCTTGACAACAAGTAGACGAGTTCCTCAGTAAACATACGACAGTCGGTAAACATTGATGTAAAAATAAGAATTTCTGAATCAATCGATGCAATACCATGACTAATGTAATACTTAATAGCATGATTAGTGTAAGGTGAAAAATTCAACGTTATGGCACTGAAGGACATTGTAGTGGTATCTCTCAGCATAAGCACATGTCAGAAACGGACTGATTGTAAAGCACAGCCTGCGAATAATTGGAAGCCTTTTTGGTGGAAGCAAAAAAGCGTTGACATAATTGTCACTGAGTATGCTAAGGAGGCAGTTAACTTATATGGAAAGATCAGATACCTGTAAATTGTGATGAAAGCTTCGGGGACCATACCAAGTATGGAACCAACGATGTAGGGCCCGTATTTGATGTTCGTAGCAGTGATCACATAATTGAACAACGGGTATGGAAATGGGGAGACTCGCAACAGCATGATCGTTCGTACTTGTTGGACCCACCCCCCTTGCTCGGCAACTCTCAACACTGCCGCCTTCTTTGGATACTTCGTTAGCCACATCTACAATACAAAATGCATGAGACATCAGAATACCGTCCATATAACTAACCATTGACCCTTTCGTAATGAGATTGCCATTGTATGAGAAGGAGAACCTCGAGGCTAAATGCAATAAAGAGGATGAGTATCGAGAAACTGATATATGCAAAGAATGTGTTGACAAGCTTTTGAATGCGGCTAGTATTGTACAGGAAATGTAGCTGAGACTGTGATGGCGAAATGGAACGGACCTGTATTCGGTCATGTAAGAGCCAGTGTCCGATGAAGTAAGGCAATGACTGACCAATTGTGGTACCTCCCATGATAATGAGAAATCCATAACCGTAACCAAACATCATCCCAGATAACCACATGGAGGGCCCTGATGGAAAGATAAACATCGGGAAGAACGCCAGGGAGCATACAATGACCACCGCCAGAACAGGTCTCGAGAATTCGGTCGACTCCCACACCATCAACGGTATAATAATCTGCAAAAAAGTGCGTTCCAACAATTCAGTCAACAGCGAAAATGACCTCACTTCAAGTAGCGCCATCACTCCTGAATAACTGAGACTTGACGTGTGTATGTGGCACACGTAGATGACTTAGTTGCCACAATATAGACTACATTCTTATCTTCCGAATAGTCCGAGTAGAAATTCTTGTTTAAAATGTGGCATAGCTTTAGTCTCAAACTTATGTTGATATGGATGAGGATGGCAATAAAGACTACTACACAATACACTTCGATAACCATTATATTATCACAGTTCTACGTCCATTTTCCTTCTCATTTTCAGTGCCTTGATCCGAAAGAATAGTTCGTATTAACAATTTCGTATGCCTTTTAGTTCAAAATCAAGTCAGGTCACTCAATGGACCTATACTAGGTCAATTTCGATGAAGATAGGGGCATTTCAATAAGGAAAAGGGAGTAGAGCTTACGGATCCTTACCTTGTCTAAGAAAATGGGACCTACCCAGTGAAGAAACACAGCGGCAATACCAAGGCACACAATGGCAAGAATCAGCCATTTCGTCCACCACAACCACTGACTGGTCCGCGATTTGGGGCGAGGAATTTCCGGAATGTTGAACTCCTCTAAGTCATCGGCATGATCATCATCTTCGGCGTGTCCTAGAGGACGGTAATCTGCATCCTCTGTACCATTTTGCAGTAGCTCCATATTTTCAAATAAGTCTCCACTGGCTCGTGGAGAGCCTCTTGGATTGTTCATTGTCACGACCTGCATCAAGCCCATTAGTTCACCCTGAAGTTTACAGTACACAACAAAAAGATTTCGACTCAGTACAACAAGAGAAACGTTTGAGCATTTAAACGAAGAAAGCGTCAGTAGGCCCAATTTGCGCTTCTCATAAAGAGAAGCGACCGACTGACAACAGGGGTGTATTACAACCATCACCTCAACAATTGATTAAGTCAGAATGCCTTACCCTTAAATCAGGAACGCTTAAATCATCGGTGTTCGCTTTTACAGAAGCCTCATTCGATCGACCTGCATCCAAATCATGCCGTTTATTAACCCTAACACAATCACTTCAATTCGAAATCAATAATATAACCGCTTCAGTTTGAAATAAACAACACAGTTTCGTAGCTATAACATTAAATGAAGAAACAAAAGCGCCAGTAGGTCCAATTTGCGCTTCTTGAGGGATTAACATCACGGACACTGGAAGGTCCCTCATAAAGAGGAGCGACCAACTCAAAACTGGAATGTACCTTAACATGAACTCAACGATTGATCAAGTCAGAATGCCTTACCCTAAAATCGAGTACGCTTAAAACATCAATGTTCTCTTTTACAGAAGCCTCATTCGATCGACCTGCACCCATATCATGCCAATAATTAACCCTAACACGATCACTTAAATTTTAAATCAACAAACTGAAGCCGCAGTAGGTCCAATTCGCGCGTCTTGAGAAGTTAACATCAAGTAAGTCCCTCATAAAAAGGGACGACAAACTTAAAACTAAAATGTGTTTTCAAGCATCACCTCAACAGTTGATCAAGTCAAAGGGCCTTACCCTAGAATCAGAAACGCTCGATCTCCTATTTTCGAGAAATCAGGAGCGCCGGGTTTCTCCTTCTCAGAGAAATCGAAGAAGAAATGTCTCTTAATTATCACCTTACCGTAAAATCAAGAGCGCTCGGTATTCTCTCTTCCAGAAGACGCATTCAATCGAACATCGATGATCTAGCTCCTGTCCTTCCAATTGAAAACCTAACAAGATGACCTAAAAACACGATGCGTACGAAATTTCCACCCGCATTGCGTGCCCGTCACTCGATCCGCGATTCTCAACCTCGCCCCGTCCGTACACTCGAATTTCTTCGTAAATTTCTCATCGTTCAATCTGATGAATGATCTCGTTCGGGAGGTTAGATGAAGGAGAGCGTGGATCTTCTGGAGGGTAATCGGGATCAGGGGGAGCACGTGATGGGCATGGCGGGCACAAGATGAATAAGTGGGATGCTATTATTGGCAATTGAAGGAGTGAGGGAGATTGGGGATTGGTACCCACGCCGGAAGGAGATGAAATTAGAATAAAGATGCGTGATGAGTGATGATGAGGCTCGTACGCTTTGTGAATCCCGACTCAAGATTCACGAGAAAAGTGAGCAGGAAGATTCAAAGTGAGCTTGTGTGGGCCTGTCGATCACCGTAATTTAGGGTTTCCACTCTTTCAATTGAATCGTGGGAGTAGGTTTTTACTAGTGTGGCTTCCGGCGCTTGTGAGGAGATTTGCAGTTCAAAAATGAGGGTCGTTTTACACGAGCGGCCAATTCGTTGATGGGGCAATTCATGGCTAAATCCTCTCTTGTGATTGGTACAGTTCTTGAAATTGGTCGGAGGAGCTTTACATGTGGACTCAAGGCCATATTTGTGAAATTATATTATACAATCCACCCTCTATATATAGATAGAAGATAGATAGAAACTCCGGTCCCTTTCTAAGGGGCCGTCATGAATGAAGTGTTTGTTCGTAATGCTAATATCCCAATTACCACCGGATAAGGGGAAATTGGAATAATACTTCTTCCCCCCTCGAGGGTGGACAATGGATATATATATAAGAACTCCAATCTCCAATAAGAGATTGGCGTGAATACAGCGTCTGTTCGTAATGTCTTTACCTCAATGGCCACAGGACAAAGTGGTAAAAGAGCAAAACTACTGACCCCTTACGGGAATAGACACTAAACTACACATACGAAACTGACTACACAAAGTAACCGAGACTAGACTAAAATAAAGTAACCAAGATAGAACTATTTAGGGTGCGAGTGTTTGGCAAATGGATGTTTTAATTGGAATTTGGATGGGTTCAAGGTCACCAAGCCGTGCTGTCCTAGGGTGGTTGAGGTGTAGGACGTTTGTAATCGTGTTGGTCCGAGTTCGAACCTTGTCGAGCTCGTTTGAGCAGTTCGCATGGCTTGGGGCTGTCTGTGAGTATATGGCAGGAAAAATAAATCAACCACCCGGCCCCGACAATGGACACTATAACTACACTTCCCCCTCCCCCCTCGAGGGTGGACAATGGACACTATAACTACACTTCTCCCTCTTGAGGGTGGACACTATAACTACGCTAGTTTCTAGCCTAGTTACTAGTGCCTTGAAGATACTTTGACATAGTATGTTGGAAATATGGCGCTCTTGACTTCTTCGCCTAGTACTTTCATCAGATTAGTTTATCATCCTAGTACTTTCATCAGATTGGCTTATCATCCTAGTACTTTCATCAAATTGGTTCATCATCCTAGTACTTTCATGAGATTAGTTTATCATCCTAGTACTTTCATCAGATTAGTTTATCATTTGTATATTCATCCACTTGGATGTTATCCACTCTTCATATATATAAACTTGATGCCTCCTTCTATAAACGCAGAGCGTTCGAGACTGTTGAATCTTCAACATGGTATCAGAGCGATAGAACTTCTGATAGAACTTGTGACATCAGAAAGAGAAGTAGCCTCCGCACTAGCGAGAGAGTGAAGTAGTTACTTCGGCAGCAATGCCAACGAAGTTGACAGTAGAGTGAAGATTTGAACGAGAACGCGATGGATCTTCACATAGTACAATTCATAGCGAGTCTCCAGGTGGATCAATTGAGAGTGAGTCATCATCGATAGAGAGTGAGCCATCGATATAATACACACAAAGTGTGCAGTCACATTTAGAAAGAACATATAATATGGCAGGATACTCAATAATAAAAGAAGTAGAAAAGTTGCGAGGTTTAGAAAACTATTATGTGTGGAGACTTAAGACCTGTAGCATTTTTAAGGCGGATCGTCTCCAGTTATTTTTCCAGTGACCATTCAAGCGAGCAATTTACTGAACTGTAACTAAAAACACGCAAGGCCATTGCCTGTCGTCTCATTTTTACCTCGGTGGCTGATGACTTGATTAGTCTTATTGCAGATTACTTTGATCCTAGCAAGGCTTGGAACAAATTGAAGATACAATCTGCTTCTAGAGACCAATCACAAATTTTGACATTGATGCCATAGCTTTCGACATTGAAAATGTTTGGGAAGATTCTGTAGAGGCCTACCTGAAGAAAGCACGAGATCTTAAAAAAATCGCCTAAGCACCATGGGAGAAAACGTGACTGACAAACAACTAAATTAAGTTGTTTTCAACGGGCTTCTCAAGTCTTTTGATAGCATCGTAGGAACTTTGTCTTACCAAGATCCTTCAATGTCCTTTGCTAAGTTAACAACAAATTTGTTTCTGCTCATTTTCGTCATGAACATCAAAATCAGCTTCACGGAGAAGATGAAGCATTGAGTGCAACTTACTATCGACATGGAAGCAACCCTTCTGTATACCAACAACGCGGTTGTGGAGTGACACCAGAGGGAGAGGAGTAGCTCCCCAATGGTGGTTCTATCCACCACCTCCGTGGATGCGAGGACAACATCGGCGAGGCACACCTGGACGAGCTCGAGGCAACAATCCAGCTTCGTATTGGAGACCATCTCTTCAATCCTTTGCATGTGGTTCCCAAAGCTCCAACATCATCTGCTACAATTGTGGCAAAAACGGTCACATTGCGAGAGCTTGTGGCTATCAATGTGGAAGTGAAGGTAACGAGTTTGTTCATTTTGTACAAGATTACACCTACAATCCAGACGAGTATGCTTATCCTTCACAATTGCTAGATACTTACAACCCATCATACCATCTGGACAGTATTATCAGGCTCATGGTCAAAATGGTTTTCAGCCATGGTATATTGATAGCGGTGCGACTTCCCATGTTGCTTCCAACATCAACATCGATAAGCTAGACCACATACCAAATCATTGTGCCACTTGTAGCGAAGTGAAAACATGAGGGAGAGAATCCCACCCCGTGCATGGAACTGCCACTTCCACTTTTCGAACTTCAATAAGAGAAATAAAACTAGAAAATGTTCGTTATGTGCTGTCTCTCATGCGAAATCTCGCAACTTTTGGATCTATAGCGGCTTGTAGACACACCCGTAATCTTCACCAAAATCCATTGTTGGGTCTACAAGAATAACTGCCTCATTGCAATAGGCCATAAAGATCAGTCTAATGGCTTGTATGTCATTCAAGAACTTTCATCTGAAGCCTCAACAACTTCAACCAATGTCTTAGTAGTTGAGCACTTTGACTTGGAGAGTACAAAATTGTGGCATTGCCGCATGAGACACTTGAGTTTTTCTGAACTTAGTTTTCTTACAAAATCAAAACATGTAGAAGGACTTCCAATTATAGAAAACGTTTGAAAAGTATGTGATTGTTGCTTGTTTGGAAAACAAAATAGGGAGAGATTTCCAAAGAAATCCAAAACTAGAGCTCAGAAACCAGGACAACGTATTCACACTGATTTGATGGGACCTCCACCACCATCAATGGGAGGCTCAAGGTTCATTCTCATTTTTACTGATGATTACTCTGGGAAAAGTTGGACCTTCTTCTTGAAAGACAGGAGTGAAACTTTTAGGTATTTTTGTCATTTCAAACAAAAGTTGGAGGGAGAGACAGATACTCGTATGCAAGCGCTGAAGTCAGACAGGGGAGGAGAATATTTGTCCCAAAAATTCAAAGATTATTGTATGTCTTATGGTATTGAGAGAGAGCTCACACAAGCGAAAACGCCACAGCAAAATGGAGTCTTTGAGAGAAGAAATCAAACTATCATGGAAACAACACGGTACATAGCAGTTGACTCACACTTGCCCGGATTTTTGTGGCCTGAAGCGGTCGCAATGGCAACATTTCTCATAAATTGGAGTTCAACAAGAACAAACTTTGGGATTCCTCCCGAGGTAAGTTACACAGGTCTACCCGTAAACTTGAAAGATCTAAAACTCTTTGGTTCATTAGCTTTTGTACACGTGCCAGATGGAGAGCCCAAAAAGCTAGATTACAAAAGTGGAAGATGCATGTTCGTTGGATATGACCTTCAATCAAAAGCGTACAAAGTCTATGACAATACAAGGAGGAAGATTATTATTACTCGGGACATGGTGTTTGGCAAAGCATGTGTAGGCTTTCGTCAAATTCAAGAAAACGCATCGTCAAACATTTCTCCATCAAGCTTTACTGCAGCGTCCTCATTGGCGGATTCTATATTTAGAAGCGACAACTCTTCAGATTTCAAAAGCGTACGAGAACCTCACAACGAAGAAAGCTCTATTTTACCGGTGTCACGGCCGAATCAAGTGAGTGCCAATTCAAGTCCACTCATGCCGAACGTAGATTTTGGTGCAAGTGGTACTCCAAGTAGCATAACTACTACGCATGTGTAAGTAGGAACACGACATACTCAAGAAGACAAACACTTGCATGAACCAACTTTAGAAGATCCACGTGGAGATATATCCGCCCGGGGATATACTGTAGAACATCGTGCGAACGAGTCACTACAGGCGACATTGCAATCGACCCGAAGGTATTCAATCAGAGAGAGACAACCCTCTCGCAGATTGTACGAGCAATGGGCATTGAATTCGCAAGCGACAAACAAGCCTTCCTCTTTTAGCGAAGCAGTGGAGGATGCAAGTTGGAAAGCAGCTATTGATAGTGAAGTATCTTCTATCTTGAAAAACAAAACATGGGAGGTAATTGATATGCCTTCAAACCGCACTCCAATTACTGCAAAGTGGATTTTCAAATTAAAGCAAGTAGGTGATAGCACAAAACCAAAGACTAGAATTGTTGTTAGAGTCTTCCAACAACGAGAAGACATAGACTTTCACAATTTCTTTGCATCGGTGGTTTGTTGGTCTACGATTAGAATTATTTTAACATTGGTAACACAAAACAACTAGGATCTTCATCAAATGGACGTTAAGACAACTTCCTTGAATGGCATACTCAATGAGGAGGTTTTGATGGAGATTCCGGAGGGATTTAGGCAATCAGACAATCCCACAAAAGTGTGTAAGATGAAGCGTGAATTGTATGGGTTAAGACAAGCTTCCAAGGCATGGTATTTGCGAATTGACACTTGGTTTACAACACAAGGTTATAAGAGAAGTCAACACGATCCTAATCTGTACTTCTCTTCCGCAAAAAAAAATCAATTTTTTATATTGTTATACGTGGATGACCTGCTAATTATTGGTGACAATTTGGAGGAGATTGAGAGACTGAAGAAATCATTGAGTCTTGAATTCGAAATGTCAGACATGGGACTGGCATGCATTTATCTTGGTGCGGAGATTCGACGTTTACACAATGGTATGCTATTGACACAATCAACTTATATTCAAAAACTGTTGGAGAGGTTTGGGCTAACTTGATGTAACCCAAACTTACTACCAATGGATCCGCACCTTCAACTACATAAAAGCATGGATACTGATCTAGTCGACCCCGAGATGTACAGATCATTGGTGGGCAGTTTGATCTACTTGACCAATACAAGGCCAGATGTATCAGTTGCTCTTGGTTGCGTGGCGAGGAACATGGATAAGCCTCAACTGGATCACTTACAAGCAGCGAAGCGTATACTCCGATATCTCAAAGGTACTATAGATCACGGCATTTTCTTTTCTCTAGACAATGATTTGCAATATCATACTTACACATTTGTAGATTGGGGTAGAGATTTAGACACACGTAGGTCAACCTTTGGCATCTTACACAGGTTGGGTACTTCATGCGTGTTCTGGACAAGCAAGCTTCAACCAATTGTATCTTTGTCTAGCACCAAGGCATAATACTGAGTTCTTACACATGCATCCAAGGATGTCCTTTATTTCTGACGAATACTAGAAGAATTGGAAATAGGCATAAGAGAAGCAACACCAATCATTATTGACAACCAGTCTTGCATCAAACTTGCTCACAATCCCGTCATGCACACAAGAACCAAACACATAGGTATTCAAGCTCACTTTATTAGAGAAACGGTTCAAAATGGGGACATTTCAATTGAATACACACCAACAAACTTACAAACCTTCAGAGAGCTCATCTTTTGACAAAGCCTTGCCTTATCCAAAGTTTGTTGCATATAGAGAATACACCGGAATTATCACTTGTCATCAAGCTTGATTTCACCCATTCTGGAGTATAATAACTATTTATCCAGAGGGCCTTCTTGGTTCTTTTGTGCATGAAGTCGGGAGCACGCAAATTGAGCTTTCCTCTTCGGTTGTCCCACCACTGCTCTGGATTAGGAAAGTACTCGCGCCAAGACTCTTCAAGCGACTCCCTCGAATAACTTGTTGTGCTTCAATGCAAAACAAGGCTAGTAGTTGTTTCAACACCATCCGCATCCTCATGTTTTGCATTTTCTCCAACGGATACAGCCCATAAGAAGCACGTTTCGGCTATTGCACTATATCATCGACGTATCACGGTAAAAAGCAACCACCCACAGAGGAACAAGACTTTGACCTGCATCACATAGTTCATATCATGAGAGTTTAGTCATAATTCAATTTTAAAATTCCTCTGTGTAGGAGTGTAACGCTTACTGAAGATAGTCGTTCCACTTGCGCCTTCCATTGAAGTGCCGTTGTGTTTTAGAAAACTTTGAACCTTGACATTAGCAAGCATAAACACTCAAGAAGAGATAAATCAAAGAGTGTAAAGAGCAAGGGAGGCTGTCGGAAATATGGCACTCTTGACTTCTTTCATGAGATTAGTTTATCATTTGTATATTCATCCACTTGGATGTTGTCCACTCTTCCCGTATATAAACTTCATGCCTGCTTCAATAAACGCAGAGCACACTTGCGCTACTTTTTGTTTACCCATTGCACCTACCGAGACTATGCTACCCACATTTTGAGATTGTTGAATCTTCAATATAGTATCCCCCAAAGGGCTTTGAGGTACCCATACAACAAGGTCCAAGGACCCCCACAACAGTTGGGTGGACTATAGTGGTGAGCACCACGCCGGCATGGGGAATAGGACCCACGACCTCCCCGTTGGGAGCCATGAGCCCCAACCACCAAGCCAAGGCTTGTGGTGCCTCCACCCTATATACATGTTAACCCCCAAGAGCCGTAAGCATTTCTTAACATTTACAAAGTCATTAACAGCTAACATTTACACATTTTTTTGAATGAAATCAGATTTCAACATTTATAGAATATGAACAATTTTTAAAGGACAAAGTCAAGAAATATTATGTTCATAACATGTATAGATTTAATGTGTTCAAATTCATGGAGTGGGATACAAAGTCATAGAGTAGAATTTTAACATAGTAAAAATTTGTAGCTTTTATTCATTCATATTGTGGATGTTTGGAGTTGTAAATCATCCGTTAAACATTTATAAAATCAACATTACAAAAAGGGGAGTAACAATTTGTTAACCATGAACACGTTTAACATCTTTTAATGTACAATATGTGGGGTGTAGAAGAAAGTTAACATTTAGAAAGAGCTAACATGTATCAGTGTAATATATATAGAGGGTGTACTCTAATGGCGGGACAAGTTATAACACAGCCCGCGCTCCAAAAGTTGGGATATACAAGAATGGAAGGCCAATTCATGGCATAGAGGCCGTTGCTTGATTTCAATACAAAATCATTACTGCACTGAAATATTTCTATGTGAACCAATTAAAAGCATGGAATGTAGCTAATAATACAAATTGGCTCCATGGCCTTGTTTTTCTTTTACAAATTGGCTCTATGTCCTTTAATGAATAGGCATTAAGGGCTCTACACATGGCGGAATTGCCCCCACTTTATCAATTGTTTAACCCTTAAACGTCATATGCTTTCCTGATACCACACCCAAAATCTCTTTTAAACTCCAATTTTAGCATTATTCTATTTTTAATTTGCTTGAGCTCTATTCTAAGAAGGTATAGATCTCTTTAAGGTGCTCAGTTTGGAATTCTAAAAATTCCATTTGGTATAATGGAGTGTAAGTTATGAGCAAGATTCTCTCAAAAAAAAAACCCAACCCCTCGGGCTGGGTATGACGTTTAAGGGTTAATGCGTTCTTCAAGTGGCCCATAGAGCCAATTGAGCCAAAATGTGGGTAAACTGGCTTGGAGATTTGTTGGCCTTGACTCCCATGTAAATCGTTCTTGAGAAATTGGAAACATTGATGTTGAATAATTCGTAAATCCATGGGTGAAGCAAATGTAGAGGTAATTTATATCTTTATTAATTATATTGCTTGAATTTTATATCTTTATTAACTATATTGCTTGAAATTTATATCTTTATTAACTATTCGGTCATTGATATCAACTCTTAAACATCGCCAATGTCATCTTTCCATAGTACAGGGGTCTAAATATGAAGCAAGTCTCATAACAGAGCTATAGTCATAGGAAATTGGGAACCGGAAACAAGAGAACCGGTAACACAAAACTGTAAAAAGTTAATTCTTCTTCATTTGTGAGATTATAATGGTCAAAATTAGCTAAACTTTTTTCTTGCTATAATGTTGAAAACATGTTTCTGAATCTAAGGTTCTTTAGGGGTTAAAAAAGGAAAGAACTAATGGCTTGCTCAAGTGGAATATAGGGTCCTCCCTTGACCAAGAGATTGGATAGATATAGCCTCTACCAATACCAGATTTGAATATAGAACTGTAGCTAGGGTAAGTATACCTATTTTGGACACTTAAGTCATTCCCCATACTTGGAGTGATGACACGTGTGATTTATTATTTGCAATGATTAACAAATAGAGAAAACAAGGTTTCCCTATTTTTGTCGTAGTTTTAAGGACTTACATATCTAACTACAAATATTAGAAGTGATTAATATACATGTACCTATAGTCATTTACTGTACTTAATGTACAAATGAGAAACATACTATCCAAAGAAATCTTCACCCCATTCCAAGGAAATCTTCATTTTGGGGTGTCGGATTATGGGAGGTTGTGAGGATTCAGGTTCTCTTACCCTACATGCCAAATTTCGATCCCTCCACTTCAAACTTTGCTGTTTATGCCACATATGGATCTCACATCAATCAATCCAACCCAAAATGTGCAATTTTTTGACCACTTCGTGCAAGTTGAGATATGATTCAAGTTGAGTTATGTAAATACCCTTTTGGTATTTCCAATTGTAAAATCTTCAAAATAACTACCTATACCAACACCATGTTAAGTTTCAACCGCCGAATCTTTACCATTTGTGAAATCATAACGTTAAAGTTTAAGCAACATCAACAGTTTATTGAAACATTTTGAAGCTTGCCCTTGTAAATTTTGGAGGTTGCCCTTGTAAAATTGGTAAACGTTTTGACCTAGGGAACATTGAAACTCAAGTAGTGATCTGGTTATGAACTTATTTTTCAACAAAAATAAAAAAAATCAGAAAAAGACTAATTCAAACTCACCTGAATTGTTCTTTTTGGTTTTGAAAACTAACATTTGCATTAGAAAATTCTTAGTTTAGAATTTGACATTACATATTCTCACACACAGCTTGTAGTATAAGAGCACCTAGTAAAAATCTTAGACAAAAAAATTACTTTGAACCCCCTTCATCCAAGCTACCTGAAATTGCAAAAACCACTTTTTACATCCTAGGGGACAAGAGAAATTCACAGATACTCGCAAAACCTTAGATATTCACAAGACCTTAGAGCATTTCAGTTGTTGCAACAGAAAAAACATTCCCATACTGCCAATAACAAAAGCCCAGAGCGATGTTCCGAGAACGCCCCAATGTTCTAAAACTAAAATATCAATAAGCCACTAAATACTGATTCAAGCTTGTAAACACCCACTGTTAAAAAATCACACAATAAGCAAAATGTAGCATTTCTGGATCAAGAGAAATGCCGATGCAAGTCCCTCCTTTACATCTCTCGTGCTATAGTTACAAGAAGATACTAAATTTACACATCACGGCGCACTGCAAGAGCAGGATTGTCGCCAGGAAGTTGAGCTAGCACATCATGAATCTCAGATTTCGAAGCTACTCCTTGATCCTTGTCCATAGCATAACATATGTACACAGTATCTACGATGTTGCTCAGCACTCGAACGAAGAGAATCAAGACACTTATCACGATGAGCCAGCTTAGCATGGCTGTAATCAGTCGCTGGTCCCTCTTCAAGTTCGTTAACAGAGAGAGTACTCCGTACACCTGCCACAAAAAACCACAAAACAGTCTCAGGATTCCACCTTTTGTATGCAAAAAAAGCAAAGACGATTGCTCAAATGGGCAATTCCGTTAGGCTGGAACCATTCCAAGTGCCATTCTGTCATACCAATATTTTTCTTTTTATCATTTAGAATATCATCACAACACTATCACCAATGTTTCAGGATTGTTTCAGGATTGTTTCAGGATGTTTCAGGATAGTCCAACTTCACATGTATTTGATCAATTTTTACTGATTTCTAACCCCCTGAAAGTGCAATTTCAACGGAATTGAGGTTTCAATGGCTTACCAGGAGGGCGTATGCAAAGGAGAGGACGACTGTCACCATGCCTAGAAGTTTATCTGAGATAACCTCCACGAGCACCGTGGACAGCAAGTTCCGTTTTAGAAGATTGTACGTCATCACGGCTGATGAATAGAAGCTTTCTCCGGTTATAGCTGCGAAGTTTGACGTGAACCTTGTGAAAAATTCAACTGCCTCGAGAATCCATTGCAAACAAGCGCGTATGAAGACTCCCAGTGCACTCTCTTGCCCTCTTTCGTTGTCTGCTTTGTTCAGGGCTCCTCGTACCACTCGCACGAATGCTACCACGAGACCTGCTAGACAAGCAGTCCCGAAAGATGGCCCAAACGCAACACTGCACCAACAAGCACATTGTCAGACTGGAAACAAAAGCAAGTGCCAGTCTAGACTGCGAAGTAAAAAATCTATATTGCAAAATGGCGCAGTTGGGAAGGTGAATTCTGCAAAATGGCGCAGTTGGAAAGAAGGATGGTGGATTCTCAATTAAGAAGTGACCGAAGGGAGGAAAACTACTCTAGGTTAAGTGGTTTTTGATATTATAGCTGCACCGTCAAGCTCAGAAATGCGAAATTGGTAGTTGTGTTGGAAAATGGAGCAGTTGAAAAAAGAAAAGATGGTAAATTCTAAAATAGAAATGAACAAGCAAAGGGAAATTACTATAGATTATATAGCGTATGGTAAAATGAAGTAATTGCACTAACAAGCTCAACATCATGAATTTGACGCTTCGTGTTGCAGACTGGAGCAGTTGAAATTGAAGAGAAGAAGACATAGTCTGTTCTAGAGTAAAAAGTGACTTAAGGGAAAAGAAACTACTCTTAATGATGTTACTTATGGCAATTATGATTGAATGATTAAGCAATGGCACAGGAAAAGCACAATCACTTGCATTCTACATGAGTTTATGCAAAATAATACATGGAAGTAAGGATCGACACTCCTGAACTTGCAATCAGCTTCTCATCAGCTTCTGACTGCAAGAGTAACATACCTCAAAGCACGTCTGGTTCCATTCACAGTCGAAGAACCCGCTTGAGCGAAGTACCATTGCGAAACAGCCCCACTAATAGTAAGCACCTGAATCTGCGCCATGATCATAGCCGACCACAGAATCGCAAATCCACTCAGATACTCATAATAGATTACCCAAGCAGCAGGCTCCCAAATGCAACAAGGAGTATCCGTTCCCCTCGCACACTGTTTCGTCGGATGATGGATCAAGTCCGGGTTCACCACCAGCTTCCCATTCGTGTAAGCATACCCCATAAAAACTACAAACGGAACACAAAACAGCAGCAGCAGAACTGACAAACTCGGGAGCGCAATCAGAAGGGCCAAATTCTGATGCAAAGCTTCGGACGCCGTCTTCACCACCCGAATCGTCAGCTCTATCTTCTCCCAGTTCGAGTATATCACATACATCATCACCCCACACATAAGCATAATGATACCGAAGAGAGCATATTGCCCTGAAGAATCGAACTCAGTCCTGCACTCTATATTCCGCTGACAAAGAATGAACCATGTCAGGTTGAGAGCAATCGGCATCAGCACCAAAAAGGGTAATGTAGCGTAAACAAGCTCCTTGGTGTAAACACGAAGGAGATGGAGTACTCCAAATGCGAATGGGCCGGACAAAGCAAGAGTTGCAATGAGGGTAATCCATAATGGTTTCGAGGTTGAGGACGCAACTCGGGTTAGTACACGGATGTGTAAAGGTGAGGAGGAGAGAGGGAGGTATTCTGGAATGGAGCAAGTTTGGTGGTCTGGGTCGTAGCGTGCGGTGTCGGAGAATGTGTAGTTTGGATTGGAATGGACTACTCCATAGATGCCGAATGAGGCGGAGATCAGGATCAAGAGGAGGAAGATGATTGAAAAAGCGAGGTCTTGGTATGGCCTGATTCCGACGTTGTAACCGAAGACGGTCGTTCCGTCTTGGGAGGACGGAAGGGAGACTACTGTGTCGGGTTGGATTTGGTAGCCTCGGCCTACTAGCTCGCTTTTGTCGAGGAGAGGCTCCTCGATTTTGTCGGACTCTATGTCGTCGTAACGAGAAGTGCCTCCCTCTAGTCCCATTGTTGGTTGCTTAGCTAATGGTCAATCTGCAAGCAAGCAATAGACCAGTCATTGAATCAGCTATTATTTGCCCCAACGACGGTCTAACAATTTCGAAACGCAATACATGCCAATCGAGAAGCAGATTCACTGTCCATGAATGAGACAACTTCATTGAAGCTGAGATATTTCTAACAACTCATCGCCATTGACAAGAGAGCTCTTACATTCTCTAAACGATTCTCAACATTATTATTGAAACTTTCGAAATATTGTCTGAAAATCTCAAAACGCGGCTACTATTTCTATTGCATGATCTCAGTAAATGTCTTCATAGTTCCTCTACGAGCACAAAAGCAAGCTCACCTCTATTGAAGCTGTGATGATTATAAAAGCTTGACATTGACAAAATTCATTCAAAAATATCGATTTCGAAATGCTGCTACCTTTCGCATGTCAAATCAAGCTACAAATCGAGAAGACTACTCATACTCCATGTACGAGTACAAACGCAAACTACCTCTATCGAAGCTGAAATGCTCAGGTTCACGATAGTATCTATACTATCATTCAAAACGTTCCTGCCAATCTGAGATAAGTGCTACTTGTCTCATTGCACACTTTCAAAGTAAGCTACGAATCAAGAAGCCCATTCATAGTCCAAACGCAAGCTCACCTCTATTCATACAACTCGCGAATATTGACAAGAAAGCTCGAAATCAATCCAGAATTCTCCACTTGTCTAAAGAATCAACTGCATTTTCAGAAAGACCAGGTCCTATCAATCCTGGCGTTTAGGGTTTCCAGCTCAAATTGGAGCTAAAGCGAGCTTTTTATTTGCACATAAACCCCGATCAACGGTACCAGAAATAATGAATCAGCTCAAGCTAAACCCCAATTGGAAAGAAAGAGCCATTCTGAAACTGCGAACCCTACAGTGAAGTGTGGAACCGTTTGTGCAATGCAGAGGATCAAAATGTGATGCGAATCTTGCAAAAGAGTATTCTCAAAGAGTTAAGGAACAGTACCAGATGAGTTTGATGGAACGGAAGCCGCCTTTTGCTCGAATTGGCTTCCGCAGTTCGCCGCAGCAATTGAACGATTGTATGCAAACCTCTTCAATGAGCTGCACATTAGCCAGCCAGTACGATTTCTGATGATGATGGCTCGCTGTCACTTCCGGCCGCATAGATTTGATATCGCTGTCTCCGGGTATAAGCCTGTCCCGGGTATCGATCGACGAGCATCTGAAAATATCATATCTCAGATAGATAGAAACTCCGGTCCCTTTCTAAGGGGCCGGCGTGAATGAAGTGTCCGTTCGTAATGCTAATATCCCGATGGCCACCTTACAAGGAGAAATTGGAACAATACTACTTCCCCCTCTCGAGGGTGGACACTATAACTACTCTAGTTTCTAGTCTAGTTACTAGTGCCTTGAAGATACTTGACATAGTATCTCCCCAAAGGGCTTTGAGGTACCCATACAACAAGGTCCAAAGACCCCCCACAAAAGTTGGGTGGACTATAGTGGTGAGCACCACGCCGGCATGGGGAATAGAACCCACGACCTCCTCATTGGGGGCCTAAGTCCTGAACACCAAGCCAAGGCTTGTGGTGCTTTATCATATCTCAAATCTTTACTCCTCTGTCTCCGAAAAACACCAAGATCTGGTTCAAACACTCGTCTCACAAAGAATTCAAGATTTAATATTAATATCAAAATGGTTTCCCTCATTTGTTTCCCACAACTACACATGTTGGTAGAATGTGGATTTCTTTTTTTGTATTAATCTTTTGGACTTGAATTTTTCTTCATATGTTCTTAACCTAAAGAGGTTTTTGGTCCAAGAATTTCATGGTAATAAAAAAAATTATTCAATCTTTTGGACGTTGTCAAAGTTGGCAGCAGTGAAAAAATTTGTGCGGCTACCAATGTTGGTAGATTTTGAATAACTTTTTTTCCCTGAAACTTTTGGCCTTGAAATTTGGCATACATGTAATTAACTTAAAGATAAACCTTTAGTTAGTTAAAAAATTCTTGTTAAAATACCAATTTTTGAGCTCTCAGGAGGCTTTCAAAGTTGGCAGTGTTGAATTTTTTCTCACTGCAGAGTCAAAAACGACATTTTGATTGGTACCCCACTTTACATGTCTTAGATAAAAGCTTGAATTTTCATGCGGAGGTACGCTGAAATTCAAATACAAAGGCCGGTCTTTGACAAAAACAAGGCATGCAAAGACTTATTGAATTGGAATCCGGTGAGATTGGAATCCAGTGAGATCATGCCTTCGCACGTCTTCTACATGCTCAAAAGCAAAACTTGAAAAAAGTAAAATCTAAAATAAAAGGTGAATTTTCGAAGCTTCTACATTTCAATTGATTTTGGGCAGATTTTTGAGAATAAATGAGCATATACCAAAGTTTGGGCAGTTTTCAAACTTTGAGTGGAAATAATTCCTTAAGTATGAGGAATTTTGAAGCATGAAATAACCTTTCGGAGAGATATGTAAACACTTTATTTGTGCCCCAAAATTTGTATAAACATCATAGAGGGTGTTTCTACGTGCGTTGGCGAGTTGCAAAGCTGGGGATACTTCCCATAACACAGGTGTAGAAGTAAAATTCCTTAAATGGTTGATGCTTCTACGCTTAGTATTGACCTTGTCAACATCCAAAAATACATTCTAGCCCCACTTTGGTCATTTCCGCACGATTCCCTGCAATAGTTTTGACATCGATGTTCCACAATTCCCTACCATTGATAAAACACTAACCACCTTCAAAAACTCTGAGATGATAATAAGGATACCTTCCTGTGTGCACAAACACAATTAATCTCAAACAAAACAAAAGCTCAAACAAGAGTTCGGAGATCCCCAGGCTTGGCAAGTGACGTTCAAGCTCAGTAATTTCAACATTTGCCTAAGAAGCCACTCAAAGTGACCTGAGAGGAATTGACCAGATTGGACTCTGTACAGAAAACTGATTTGAGTTAACAAAGAATCAGGCTCAAAACCCACACAAATGGAAAAGTGAAACATACCCGAGTATCGGTGGCAATTTTACGTACAAGACTGCTCAGCCAATATTATTGCAATCCGGGGGTAGAATAGAGGGGGGTTGTCATATCAGTACAAAGAGGGGGGGGGGGGGTTATGTATAAAGGTCTCATGTTTTCAATCGAGAGGGGGAGTATCAAAAGCGTAGTGTAGGAGCTACTTCTTCTTTACAGGCTCGGTTTTCTTACCTTGAGGCGGTTTAGGGGGAGGCTTAACAGGCAGACTCTCATAATCAGAGTCACTCTCGGAGCCATCACCAACAGCATCCGAGTCATCTAACTCAATCTCCTCCGAGGAGTCATCACTGCTGGTGGAGCTCACATACTTCTCCGCGAATTTGGAGACTTGGCGAATGGAAGGTCTGCCAATCGTTTGCGAAAGCAGAGCAGACTTGCTGGGAGGTCCAGGGAAAACTCTCGTTGACGGAGGAGTAATCTGCAACTGAGGAGCATCAGGTTGAAACCTCTTGGAGGGTGTGTCCTTGTAAGCTCGCAGCTTATCACTCACATGAGTGATTTGCTCATCAGTAGTGGCTCGTAGTATGGAAACGTCCCGGCGGACGGAAGGCTCGCCACTCAACGGCATGGAGTTCGAGAGCGCTTCCAGTTTTGAGAGCCTCTCTGCTGGAGAGAGAATTTTGGAAGGGATTGCGACCTCTGACTCGTCCCCACTCATGGACGTGATGGAGTTGTAACGCTCAGGTGCGAAGAATCGGCCTGCGAGTGCTCGAGTTCTGTCGTGATCTGGAGTTGTAGTGTAACCCAAGTCTGTGTCGGGACTCAATGGTCCCTGCTGCTGCTCGGATGATGTTTTTGGGGGGATGATCAGTGGGTGGATTGCATTTGAGCCGGATGGTAACGAGATCGCGTTGCTGAGGGTGCGATGCTCCGGGGGAACTGGAGCGAGTGCTTCTTCGTGTGCTTCTTCCGATGGCTCCATACTTACTGCTGTTGCTAAAGTTGCGGCTACTGGCATCGACATCGACCTCTCCATGGAATGCTCCCGAACATGCACAGGAGCAATCTCAGGTTCTGGAGCAGAAGCAACGTGGGGTACCTCCATATCCTTGTGAACCTCTTCCTCGTGATGGGCAGGGACCTCAGGCTCCTCATGAGCACGATGCTCATCCACAGCGGCAGGAGCTTCGGAAGGCTCGTGCTCAGGAGGAGCTTCGGAATGCTCATGCTCAGGAACAGCAGGAGGAGGAGCTTCAAGAACCTCATGTTCAAGAGCAGCTGGAGCTTCATGCTCAGGAGCAGCAGCAGCAGGAGCAGGAGCTTCAAAAACCTCGTGGTCATGAGCAGCAGCAGGAGCTTCAAGAATTTCATGCTCATGAGCAGCGGGAGCTTCAGGAACTTCATGCTCATGGGCAGCAGGAGGAGCTTCAAGAACCTCATGCTCATGAGCAGCAGGAGGAGCTTCAAGAACCTCATGCTCATGAGCAGAAGGAGCTTCCGAAGTCTCATGCTCAAGAGCAGCAGCAGAATGAGCTTCCGAATTCGCATGCTCAAGAGCAGCATCAGCTGCCAAAGCTTCCAAAGCCTCTTGCTTCCAAGAAGTTGCACGAGGAGCTTCCGAAGTCTCATGCTCGGGAGCAGCAACAGCAGGAGCTTCCGAAGTCTCATGCTCAACAGGAGCTTCAATCTCACGAGTATGAACCTCAGGAGGTGCAACATCTGCATCTTCGAGCTCCGGGATGTCATGCAACTCATCAGAATGTGGGGGTTCTTCAGGAGCTGCTGCTGCTGCTGGGGGCGGAGGAGGGACTTCTTCATGGAGAGCCTCTTCGTGCACTATTTCCACATGCGGTGGAGCACTAGCCACTTCGTGCAAGTCAAGGTCACGAGTGTGTACAATGTCTTCAGAGGGAGGCAAGGACTCAATCTCACTGGTCCCATGATGCAACTCACCGAAGAACTGTCTTCCCTCGTCACTACTCCCTGAGGAAGGCAAGTCTTCCTCACGCACCGTGAACGGCGGTGGCTGGCCGTAAGTCCCATTCGCCAACGACAACTCATCCTGGGAAATACTCTCGGCATCGAGCGACCTCTCCCCAAATTCCAAATGCTCATCGTGATGGTGATGATCATACTCATCACTATCAGAGCCATGATCTTCGAGGAACTTCAAAAGTGGAGCAGTGACGGACGCAGGACCAGTGATTTGCGGTGGCATGTCGTGCTCAATCGGAGGAGGCTCCACATTCTCGAACAAAGAAGCATCCGAGTCTAACCTTCGTGATAAGCTCCGGTGGGGTGCAAAAAAATCGTGAGGAATGTCCCGGGCAGGAGGCGAGGAGCTTCCACCTCGAAACGAGTTCCAGGAGCCGGAGTGTGACAACTCCCGTGTGGCATGAAGATCCCGTGCGGGAAGGCTCCGGGTGTGAAAGTCCCGGGTGTGAAGGCCCCGGGTATGGTCCTCGTCTTCCTCGCCAGGGATTCTTCGAGTCGTCATGCTCCGTGTGTGAAGGTCCCGGGTGTGAAGGCCCCGGGTATGATCCTCCTCGTCCTCGGCGGGGATTCTTCGAGTCATGAGCCTCACCATTACCCGTGGCGTCGTCTCTTCCACTCTGTGCGCAAAAGCCTCCTGGAGTATCGAAACATTCTCATCGGTCAGAGAAGCTCCTCGCCAGTTTTTGTTTTGGAGCTTGTGTTCCACCCACATTAAGCCAGAGTCTCTCCACGAGGACAAGTAATCGCCCACTCCCTTGCTTGGTTTTCTGTAATAAGATTCTTCTGTTGCTGCTACTCTTCGATGATGAGGAGCTGGTTGTTCGTGTTCAATCGGAGCTTGAAACTCCTGCTCTTCTTGAGGCTCTTCTTCGAACTGCGGGCCCATTGTTATCAATGCCACGAGAAAGAGGGCTGTCGAGATTAATAACGGCGAAAAGTACATGAGTATTGGCCAAAATGGAGGTGTGAGGAATACTAGCAAGAAGCAGGAGATGTAAGGGTGGTCCCTTATGAGTGCCACAAGCTCGGCGAGAACGCTTGAACCCATCTTTGCTTTGCTGTGTAATAATTTCGTTGCAGTGTCTTAGAGTGTTTCGGCCGCGGTGTTGCCCCTCTTAAACTACATGCTGTAAGCCTCACAGTACCATTGAAACGCAAACTTATGCGAAATGACCTTCAATCATAAGAGGATCATGAGACTTCCATTGAGACGGTGATTTTTTGAGGGCAGTCATCGAGGACTAGTCGATCGTCGGTTTGCGTGCAATCCTCTCCCCTGTCCAAAAACGAAAACAATCAGCAATTCCCCATCTCAATTGGTGCAATCGCAGACATTCTTACAACAGGCCTTGCACTTCGTTATTGTAATAAGGTGAAGTGGCAACAAGTGCATCAGAGATTCCGAAGACAAATTAATTTCACAAACAGTATACTAAACATGTATCGTCGGACACATGATGCCAAGAATTGAAAGAAAATGCCGCAAGTACTAAAATCCATAGCAAAGCCTCGTAACTACGACATTAAGAAATAATTTCAAGACAGTAAGAGATTATCAAGAACAATGATGCTCCTCTTGGCAAGATTTTCGGCACGAAGCGAAGAAGAGAAGGATATGCACAAAACCCTCAGTTCGTGGAACTCAGAATTAACAATCTACTGCAGAAAAGCTAAGTAACTGAACTGTAAACAGTCTGAAATTCAGTTGCAATGTCCAAAACCTTCCATTCTTTCTCCAACAAGAAACTGGTTAACTGCTAGAAATGCATGAGATGACAAGCTCCGACTACCCAGTTCTCAACAGTTGTGAATCTACGTTCCTGACAAAGATATGGTCACAACGAAGCCAAACGAAGACCTACTCCTCATAAATGCACGAATCTATGAAGAAAAACTCTCCAAAAAAAACTTCATGAACTTCTGCCACAGTCATAAATTATTCCTGACGGACCAGCAAAGATTACTCTTGGCCAAGAATTGGAAGAATAGGAAGCATAATAACAATGAATCTCTGTAAAAAGCGATATGGAGGAGGCGATGATCGTCAAAACACTGAATAAAGAATCTCAACGAAACGGCGATAATCGGGGCTGACCGTTCTTAACACACTCAACCTGACACAAACAAAAGCCCAAACAAAACCCCAGACTCTTTGTGTTCCACCTTTTCGTCGTTCCATTATGAAGTTTAGACACGGGTGATAGCATCACTGAATATCCTTCGTGTTTTGCTGGCAGTTCGGGGTAATCTGTGCACAGTCTTACATCTCTGCACCCTGCAGTGGGTTTTAATTCGCACTCCGATATTGGTTGATTCCAACAAGTGATCGAAACTTCTCTATCAAACAATCTCGGCACTGACCAGATTATTGCATTCGGAGTGCAAACCTGCAAAAGAAGATCATCGCACAAGAGAACCGTACAACAAAGACGCGCTATCAACCTCTCACAAACTGAAATTCCTCAAACAGCAGAAATCATTTCAATGTCATCCTCGCAGATGACGGGCCTCAAGTCAAGAATCGTAACCACGACCACAGATCACAACACCACACAGGAAAACCTCAACCAAGAGTCGCATTCTCAAGATCACTAACCTCATCGACTCTTCTCAATGACTTCCTTCCGTTCGTCGTTCGTTCGAGACAGATCCTGCTCACATTGAAGTCGTGCAGCACGCACAATAAGTGAGGAGCAACGGAGGGAAGAGTAGGGTTGTGATCTGAGAGAGACGAAAGTTCCCGAAGTTCCCGAGCAAGAGGAAGAGGAAGGAAATGGTTTGGTGCTTCGCCAGAGCAGTGGTCCAGGGGGGGTCTTGTACTCTTGTAGTACAGGAACGAAGGGGTGTCTCCAGCCCTGCATTTACTGCAGTAGCAGGCCCCTCGTTCAGGCATTGGGAATCTCCCTCCACAGCTAGCTAGCCAGGCAGTTGAGTTGACATGGCCCCTCTGGTCTGTCGCGGGAGGGAGGGGGAGCAAGGTCCAGGCTGGGAATTCGTCGGGAGCTAGTGGCTAGTGGTTGTAGCTATGGGGTTGCACGGCACCATGACAGATTCCTCTGAAACAGGGCGGGGAGCTATCTAGCGCGACATCTCAACTTTTTCTCCGTCTCGCTTTTTCTGTTGATGAGATGATGAGGCTCTGGCCCCCCTCCATCCTCTGCCCTGGATTTATTGGGCTGTGAAGGGGACGACGACGACATCTGGCCTGCCCCTGCGCTGCGCCCCCTTGACCCGGAACTGCATTCCCTGCCGTGAATCGTGCTTCCCTTGTTCTTCTCTTCCTCTTCCGCGATTTCCTTAACCCTTAATTGTCACCGGTGGCCAAACTGGTCACCAAGGTCATTGTTTTTGCTTTTGGGGTCCGACAGAGTGGTAGGGTGCAAATCTCGTCCAAAGGCACCCCTATTCTTTTGTTTTTCCAAATCCAATGCTCCTTCTTGATCGCCTTCTTGAGGTTTGTGTGATCCGCGCAAAATTGTAGGGGCTACGTGATCCCATGGTCAATGCTCTTTGACTTGGCCTTTCTTTTTATTTTTTTGACGATTTTTTCTCAAAATAATAAAAAATCTTCATCTTTATCCCTATACCGTGCTCTATGATGCCAATTTTCAGAAAAAAATGACCCAAGGGAGGAAAAACCAAAAAAGCAATACAATATTTCTCACTCATGATCAGCAACCAAAACATTTTTTTCTCAACGGTGCCATTTTTTGAGATTTTACCCGATGTGATCGATCTTTTTTGCATTGGTCACATCACCAAGTTACCTTGATAACCACCGTTTCCGATTCTCAAAATTGTTTTACCTTGAGTGCAGAAATAAGGCCAGAAGACAATGAGGTTGCATTTCTCTCCAATTTGTGGAAAACAAGGATGTCAATTAAGGGTTAACTGCCGGCGGATCGTTTGGGAAGTTTAGCGTGCGGCAGAAATGTTCAATTTGGTGGCGAGCATCCGCAGCCTAGCCCAGCAAACGGTCCCGGCAAGGGTGTGGGTGGACTCACAATGCAAGGGAAGAAGAACACGAGACCCGTAAAGGTTGGCGTGGAATAAAGTGTCCATTCGATCTACCCTTGATGATATGCCCACATGATATAACAACAGTGGTATAGGACTCACGACAGGGAATGTTGTTGTGGGTCAAGGGAGTATAACAATGCAAGGGCACTATGGTAAGAGGCAGGTAGACGGGCTACTTGAATGTAGCGGTTTTTACACAAATTTGAAGTCAATTGGTGGGGTCACGGCACAACAAGGGAACCACGTTTGAGATATCCGTAGGCTTGACCACGATGGCAAGAAGGGAGGTGGATCTCCATGGGGAGTTGCAACTGCTGCAGCACGGAAGCCAGGGGCTCAAATTGCACAACACCAACATCTTACAAGAGTAACTTGTGTAAGATGTTGGTGTTACATGTTACTCCAAGTTAGTATGAAGAAATGTCAAAGAGGGGTGGGTCATGTTGTTGCAACTATTGTAGATGAAATACTGAGTTTCAAAACAACTGTGAAATTCACACGCAAACTCGTGATAAGAATGAGGAATTGTCCATGCAGATTTCATGAACGTGAGAAGTGGAGATTCCAAGGTCATTGTGCTATAAAAGAATATGATTGAACAAAAAAATCCAAGTGAAATAAATAACTCTATGTAGTGCTCAATGTTCAATTGTAGTAGTAAGAGTAAGAATTTGAAACCTTTGTATGATGTGGTTTTATTTGGGAGGGTAGCAAGACAAAGGCCATGATGATGCCACTGTCAATTACGTAATGCTCAGGTTGGATAATTGGAGGGTAGATCACGTCGGAATATTCGTAGTAGTAGATAGTGGAAAAATTAAAATATATGAAAGCGAGTGTAGTAGAATGACATCTAGGTTGTTATGACAATCTCAATCTTTAACATTTGTTTGAGCGTGGACATTCCTCCATAAGGTTGCTAGTAGACAAGATATGCACGCACCCTTTGCTGACAATATGCCTTAGTGTCCAATCATTCAGTGTGTCACATCTGTAGAATCTTCTCACAAAAATCACTCTCTTATATATGACTTATACTTTGTTTCACTTCTTTACTGATTTACTTTTATTGAATTTAATGAAGGATTTGGTTCAGAAGTTGTCTAACAACCCCCATTTTTATTTTGAATCTGGCTCTAATTTCAACTGTCCTCTCTTTAAACGCACAAAAAGAATTCTCAAAACAAAAACTAGCGTAAGTTTTGATCTCCTTACAAAAACCACAGTAACCCATAAGGTAATAGAAATAGCCCTATATTATACTACACTCAATTTACAAGAACTTCAAAAAATGAACAGATGAATCAAACTTCAGATGGGAAAAAGTTGGTCCGCTGAACTTTCTCAAACTCATTCAAAATGTTGTTTTGACTGAATTGAACCCATAACTAAACCGATTATGCCTTTTCTATTTGACGTCTCTCACGAGTAAACTTACTTTAACCACTCAGTAGATAAAGACTGAGCTGACATTTATTTTCAATTCATTCTCAACACAATGATATGAACTAACTAAACTACATGATTGACTCGGAAGACTGGGATTCTATTCTGAACTGATGGGATTCTATTCTGATCTGACTTTTCTCTCTATAACGGATGACTGAAGCTCTTCTGACTGATTCTGACTCCTCCAACTGAAACTGAATTTGAACCCTTAGACTGAGACTGACAATGACTTCGCTCGATATTTGACTAACTCATTCATAAAACACTACATTCCCTTACCCACAATAACCCGAAAATAAGTGGTAATAATGAGGTTTTATTAAGCTCAAATTCTACGTTCTACAGGAACCTTGACTTTATCGGATGCCTTTGATAATAGGGCATGGATTTGAGTGCAAAGAGTCTAGTTTTGAACCTCAAAGCATATCTCACAAAACACACTATTGACAATCACATAACCAAGTCGAAAGAGGTGTTGCGTGCATTTCCCATGTATTGATTTGTTCTAAATTCTAGACTTTGTTTGATTTGACGTTCGGTTATATTAGGGTTGTTCCAAAATGCTTTTGATAAATTATTTTCTTTATTTTGGTCCCCGGTCCAATTGTGAATGGAGGTAGAATCAATAACCTAGCCCCTGATAGCATTCTTCTTGCATGGTTACTACCATGTCATTGCATACAATGATAGATTTATAACACCAACTCCAACATTACTACCCCTAACTTAACCTAACCTAGAAGTTCAGTTTATTGAGTTTACGTATATGAATGATGGGTTTCTATAAAAGTCATATACAAGAAATTGGAAAATTGTCAACCACTATTTATCCCTAAATTTCCTTGGATTTTTGAGAGCTTGAAACCTCAAAACTGCGGTTTTCTTCCTCTATGTAATTCCGGGGGATATAGCAAATGTTTTAACTTATTTTGAACTATAAACCTCAGATCTTGTACCAAAGTGTATTTTTAGTTATTAATTTAAAAATCAACAGTTGGATGCTTAATATTTGCAAGATTATAACATCCAAAGTTTTTTTTATAGTTTTTTAGGCATTGCTTCAAAGGCATTGTCTTCATGATGCAAAAAGGAAGTTGAAGATTGTAACCTCATAGATTTTGGATGTAGATAATCAAGTTGGGAACACCCATGCACAATTTTAGAAACCCATTTGGTTGTTTAGACCTTCATGCAATTCATTTTACAAGCAAAGGTATAAAAACAACTAGTTACTAAAACATGCATAGCGTTAACCATATTTGACTTTTGGAAAGTGTACACGGTGAGTACGTACTCTATTGAAATTTAGATGAAACTAATCACTGAAAAACAGGAAGCTACTCATTCCATCACCCCCAAGTACAGTGAACTCCTTAAATGCACAAAAATAGGTGTTCGTACCTTATTACATCAACTTCACTACTTTCAAACTCTCGTATGTTCACAAAAAGCATCTATAATGAATGAGTTTCATCTACACTTGCCTTTCAAAACTTGAACAAAAAAATAAAAATAAAAATCACCATGAGTCATCAAGAGAACAATAACCTCAATATTGAAGTGCAACCTCAAAAGAACCAAACTACACTAAAATTTACATTTAGTGTTGTCTGCACTAATTGATATATAATCATTACTTTTATTACTAAAAATTTCATAAGTTTGCCCTCTTTTGAGTATTACATGTATTTTTTTGCCGAGTTAAAACATATATCAGAAGTAAAAAGTTATAACAAACCCTAATCATATAGCATGGCTACACTAAATATAATTTTTAGTGTAGCTAGTTTTTGGTGATCCCGCATCGCACACCTAGTTTGTGCGTATCCGCAAACCTCATCATTTGCGAAGACGCAAATGCAAGGTAGACACGTCCTTGCATGCTTCCCATTCAATATGATCATACATGGGGTATACGGAACCATAGGTTTGTACCATGGCGGGCTTGGTCCAACATACATGGGGTATACGGAACCATAGGTTTGTACCATGGCGGGCTTGGTCCAACATACATGGGGTATACGGAACCATTGGTTTGTACCTTGATGGGCGGGCTTGGTCCAACAGACCGAATCCACAAACGAGGACCCCACAACGCGAATGAATGGGTGGGTAGGGGTTGGGTTGACGTATGTTTGTATGCATTTGAAGAAGCTCCTGTGACCTGGTCATGGTCGGCATTTCCTTTTTGCTAAAGGTTATCCGAAACCGGCCCTATGTAATGTACACTTTGATGCATGCCTACTGTACCATGTTGAAAGCTGCTTCGCTTTTTTTTTTTTTTTTTTTTTTTTTTTTTTTTTTTTTTTTTTTTTTTTTTGTTGTTGGAAAAAGGTACATTCGTATTCGTATTAGTGCGTGTCACACTATTTGCGGAGACAAAGTATACCTCCCTTTGAGAGTTTGCTTCGTACATGAAATTTCATGTTCATGAATATGAATGTACGTGCATGTGAAAGTGATATACAAGGTTGTCACATTGGACAATTTACTGTTCATCACATTGGACACTTTGGACGACTTTATATCGTGGCCTAATGATCGCGACTTTATATCTTGGCCTTATGATCGGGTCAATCTAACGGTGGTAAATAGAACTTGTCCAATGTGACATTTTATGCAACATAAAACCAAGACCTTCTAGATTTGTAAGATTTTTCGAGGAATGGTAGTCAACCATTAATTCTCGGTATTTTTATTTTTTTTTCTAATGAAGCATGTTGATTTTGGTGGGAGAATTTTGGGATGTTATCAAACTTAGTAATCAAGTAGTGATGAAGTCTCTTAAGTTAAATTTCATCTTAGAATTACAACAACTGAAATTTTTTCAAAAACTCTAGTTGAAATTTCTATTTGTTTTACAAGTTAGGGTAGCCTCTGAAAATTTTGAAAACAATATGCACAAAAGACGTGGGAGACAAACTGTGGATGTCATGATCTCTCGAATGGTAAACACCTCCAAGAGTTGTGCACACCTCCAAGAGTACATAGAGGTAGAACATCGCAGTCTTTGAAATTTCAAGCTCCCAAAAACAGTCACACATTGAGTTTTCCGGGTTATGAGATTATAATGATATGAGTGAATGTGTTTATTTATACCATGTTCCACAATGCTTAGGAATTTGTGAAAGACTTATATGGTACTACCTTAGCAGGGTTTGGTCCTCAAGGAACGAATATTTATTATTTTGAAAAGATTATGTTCGTCAGCCAAAAGTAGATTTTATTGAAATTCGTCCTTTTGTTTTTTGGAAAATCCTATGCAAAAGAGAGAGATGAACAAGAGGCTCCGACTATTGCTGTAACTCATATTGTTGACTGTTGCAATAACTCATACTTTCCAAAATTTTCGTTTCTATTGGCTTATAATTTCTATTTGTTTTTTTTTTTTTTTTTTTTTTTTTTTTTTTTTAATAATATAATTACTTATGAACTAACCTGCTATGGTAGTACGGTATTTTACTTGTCAATTTTGTGTGCAAAAATGCCTACAATATGCAATATCTTTAGTAGAATTTGTAATTTAAGTGAACGGTTGAGCTAAATATTCCAATTTCAAAAAATCACATCTAAAGAATCAAGCAAAAATATCAAAGAACCAAGATTTAACCCCTAAACGTCCCTCCCTATTTTAAGCCAAAAAACACATTTTCGAAAAAAGTGTCATAGATGAAAATGAAGTTAACTTATTCAGATCTCAACTGTACAAACCTATAGTAGACTTATTGTAGAACATGTGGACCAAATTTTGGGTCATGAACTCTCATAGATTGGGAGATCATAACGTATTAGTACTAAAAACAATATGTAAAATTTCATCATTTTCACTTTGGAGTGGAAATTATATCAACAAACGAATTGCAACAAAAAAATCACCAACTAGAAAGTTGTGTGCCTTCATCTAAATAACACACTTGTATCAAAAAAAATCATCAAAAAAATTTATTAACTCCTATAGTAGCCTCGCAATGGTGAAAACTGCCCAAAAAAAATATAGAGGAAAAGTAGTACAAAACTACACCTCTTGCACTCAAACCTACGCCTGATCTTCAATTCGGTCAAGATTTCTATCACTAAAACTAGACTCTAATCGGCATCCATCCCAAAAAAAGAAGTTGAAATTCAACGGTGGATGAAGGAGATATAGCTCCTCAAACTTCATCCATTTTTTCACTTTTTTCAATGTAGAAACATCATGGCATATCCAATACCAAAATTATTTGGATCAAAAATCTTTCAATTAGGAACTTGTTTGAATCCACCTTAAGAATATACTTATGAAAAAAAAAATCATAAAAAACTATTTTTGATTTCTCATGCAATGGTAAAACATACCCAATGTTTGAAATCTCAAAACCAAAAGCTGCTGTCACTAAAATGCATGCCATTACTTCATACTTCTTTGTATAGGTCTGCAATTTTTACCGCACAAACTAGACTTGATTTGGAACCAAACCCAAGTGATTTCGTCAAAAACAGACTTTGGATGAAGAAGTTATGGCTCTTCAAAGTTTCGGATGGATGTCAAAATTATATCAAAACGACCACAAGGACGTTTAGGGGTTAATGGCTGAATCAAACATTTATATTTTGTTCTTGACCCAAGAGAAAAATAGAAATGTTTTTGACCACATATAGAAGCTTCAACAAAAATATATCTAAACCCTAGATCTCAAACTAACTTAACATTGCTTCTCACTCATATGGTAGTCGAATTGGACGTGCTTGGCACCTTGGATTGACATGAAAATTCAAAGAAGTAGAAAAAATAAAATAAAATAAAATATTAGTAGCCTAAATTTTGAAAAATTTCTTCGTAGTATGTTAAAATTTCTACTATTATCCTACCTAGAACATCGTTGTCTTATTAAACAAAATTCCTATTCATTTGTCAAATGAGATGTACATTTGATACATTGAAGACGTTTTCCATGTACACCCCATCTAGATTGTGTCTTACAAATGAATAGGGATTTTGTGTGATAAGACAACCGTGAACTAGAATTAACCCCTAAAAATCCAGGAAAACCAATTTGATTTTCTGAGATCTCGGGCAGCTCATTTTAAGTAAACAAATTGCTATTTCTGCTTAAGACTTTTATTGGGTGCTCCGCATAGTGTAGTGTGTATGTGGTAAAATTTGCAAAACCAAATTTTAATTCTAATGTAGAACCTTCATCTAGAAATTTAAGATTTCAAGTCCAAAACGGGCCGTTTAAATTTAGCTTTTTTGAAGTATTCTTTTGTGGAAATATGTTCATTACCAAATTATTATTCAAAATTCCAAAGTGTCCGAAGTCAAAAAGGTTACCAATTTTACAAGCGCAACCTCCAAAACTTTCAAGAACAATCTTCACAATTTCTAGTAATTTTACAAATTTTTCTTTCAAAAATTGCCAAGATTTGGATTTTGTCCAAGATTTTTTTTTTTTTTTTTTTTTTTTTTTTTTAATTCAAAATTCACATACTCATAAAGGCATCTACTCACCGTCCAAATGAAACTACTCATAAAGGCATCTACTCATCTACTCACCAATGAAACTTTCTATTCTCAGTATAAAATGAGACAACTGCTGGGATAGTTTCACCTAAAACCGGTTGAACAAGGGAACAATAGAATATTAGCCAGTGAGGATGAAATTATTTTCCGAACCCTTGCTCCAATTCCATTCATGCAGCTTCAGCCCTGCTATTCTTATTCAATGCTCTCAAACATCAAAACTTTCATGTAAACTTTCATATAATCTTAGCAGTGAGATTCTAAGACATTCAACAATATGAAGTTCTCGAATATCTAATTCCCTCTCTTTTATAGTCTGTGTATACACAGACAAAGTAATCATCGTGATCATGGACTGCATGATCGGCTTTAGAATCCAAAGTTCCATCGCAGACAGACCAAGGTGAACAACAAACAAAGCTTTGTCGATGCTCCTTTCACGATATAAAGTCTAAGAGAGAGACTGTGATTGCAGAAAAATACAACAAACAACCTGTCATTTCTGTTAAAATGGTACTATGTCATGTGTCATTTTGTCACACCAAAACTTGCATGTACTCTGTTATGTCTCTGTAAACTCACTCATATTTATGTGATATCATTCATATTCTGTAATATCGCCGTTGAATTCTGTAATGTCACGTGGTTTTGAGCTACCGTTCAGAAAGCTGGGGAGCACAGAATAACGCCATTTAACGAAATTGGAAGTGTCCAATTTCTACTGATTCCCTTACACTATGATACAAGTCTTGTCTTCATGTCGTCATGTAGTTTCGGATCGGGATAAGTTGCTTTATATATCTTCACAAGGCCTTCATCTGGTTCCACTGGAGCATCGTGATTCCAATAGCATTAGCAGTGTGTCTCCAAGTTTCACTAATTCACCGAAACTGATTTCGTTTGATCCTCAAGCGGCTTAGTTTTGAAACCCTCATTAGAAGAGAATGGAGGCCTATGAAAGGCCCCAAAGAATGAACAAGCATATTGGTCGTCATGATGGCTGCCCGAGGTAGGCGTGGTAGGCCCATGGCATGCAATGATGTGGCAGGTGATCGTACAGCTGTCAGAGTGAACCAACCAATCAGCGTTCAATGTCGCATTCTGAATCATGACTTGTAGCTCGCCTCTCCCGCGCAAACGTGCCACTTGAAGCGTAAGTTGATCCTCTTGCATTCTGTGTGGGATTTCTTGCCTTCTTTCTAGTTTTCGCGCTTCTTGTTTTTGCTTCACATGTAGTTCAGACTTACAGTTTGTTTATTGGTTTTCTAATTTTTGCTTCACGTACGTTTGAGGTTTAGAAAAAATGAGGCCTCGTAGTGAAATACAGAGCGTGATTCTCTATAATATGACAGATTCTCATGGAAATTGGGTGCCAATGAAAGTTGAGGTGAATAGTTGGGTTACTTTGATGCCTGGACGGAATGGAGGCCATGCTAAAGATGCAAGAAAACATGGTGGCTACAGTATGAATGGGAGCTACAAAGCAAAAGTCCTAGAATTTCGAGTGAAAGCCACATCTGTAGCATCTGTACGTGTTCAGCATGCGTATATGCGGCGTCACTTGGACCTAAATTCAGACATTCCGTTTCCAAGCACAATGGCTTGCAACTGTATGTTATCAATGAACTCATGTCCAATTGTCTCTATAAGAAATTGTGCACTTCTACTCACTACCGAGGCTGTTACTCATGTGCACAACTACGGACTACCGAGGCTATCAATGATGTGGAGTGAAGTTCGTTGGGTGTCATGGTTTGTTGGTGCTCGGCGTGAAGTACTTATAGCTATTGTCTTAGGTGTGAAGGAATGCGTCATATGTGTTGTTTTTAATGCTCAGTAATTAAGCACCGGACTTGATGTTTGTTATATTTTCTTCGTGTACATGTGTGTGTCATCATGTGAATGTATGTATACCATCACTTTTAGTCACTTTTACGAGTTTCCATTTTGTGTTTTCGGTTTGCAAATTCCAAATGGTCTAACTACAAATTCTTTCATGTTATTTTGATTTGTATCCATCCAATTTCATAGAGTGGATTGATCCAAAAAGTATTTTGGGAATTATTGTAGTTGTACATCTTTGAGATAGGCGAACCGACACGAGGCAACCGATCACATCGAGAACTTTTGGACGATGGAGTTTTTTTCTACAATGCCTCATACTTACCTCGAACCAAAGCATCTCAATTTGGACAATTGGATCCAATTCTACTTCCGGATTTGATTCGTCGGAGTGGTCATTACCAAGTATGGCAACAAGTGAGTCTTTCGGGGCAAAGTTGAGGATCGATTTTCGAATGTTATGAAACACACTCTTTGGAAGTAAGAGGACACACATATCATGGTTCATGCCTCTCGATGTGTTCATCGATTTGTTTTGTTGCAAGAAGTAGTTCTGAAGCGACACGATGTGGATATTCAAAAACGCAAACGAAGAACTCTATCAATCTCTTATGGACAATGGTTGGAATACAAAGATTACCATCGGAGCGAGATATCATCAAGTGTACCGCACACAAAGAGTCGTTAATCTTTCGTTATCATATTGCTCGGTCTACACTTTGTATGCTACCTTTGTGTTTAAGTGAGCGGATGCTACCTAATTCTACGTGGGAAGCAATAGATCGATCCGAGCCCATTCGGATGGTTGGTGTCAATTGTGAGTTTGGAGATTGGAATGAAGTTCGGAAGTAGGATTGGCTTGGACTTTAATGGACATCGGACAAGAGATTCTTATACAATTGGGAGGTGCGGCGAGGTCGATTTCAACATGTACATAGTTGACAAAGATAAAACAACCAAAATCAACACTCGAAATGAAAAGAAAAAAACTCGCTTTAGATGTCTGCCGCCATTGAAGCTCCGCTTATTTGAAAGCTTAGTTTCTATGTATAGTTTTACACTATAGAAACTTCTTGAGATTCCATAGGTACCCAACGACTTCCTACCCTCTTGCATTTTGCACGCCAAAGAGCATTGTGAGCGGATGCACTTGAGTTAATTGCGGCGCGCGTCGTGCTGCAATTTCGCTTCTCGTTGAGTTGTGAATCAATGTTTGTGGAAGCAATGATTTTTCTTTGTTTCTAAACCTATGGGCTATTATTCTATACCAATGTTGATACGTTTGCAATAGTGGACTCTTCCTTGATTTCCCACCGAGTCTTGAGTGTGCCTTTGATAAGCATTCTTGCATTTTGCATGATGCGAGTTTTCAAGGCCTTGGCAAGACCAAAACAAATGAGGCTACCATACCATCGACAAAGTAAGGTGCGTGCCGAACGATGACATGCTGATACCAGAACACATTTTGCGTCATCACCATTCTGAATTTTCAAGCAAGTTGATAACAAAAGCAATCAAATAAGCAAATTAAGCATGTCTAAAAGCAAATCAATGAAGAGTGTTTTGTTACATTTACCATGTAGTGAGTAACGTGATGCTCTCCAAAGCACTTCAGGTAAGCACGACCCCATGTTTCAGCTTTCGTTTTAAAATCTTTACCTGATTGCACATCTGTTAATCTTAAGCCGCTGAAGTAAGGACGCAGTGCATCTAGTGCAATCCATTGATCAAGTCTCTCTTTTTTAGCTTGCCCATTTCGCAAGAAATTCTTCTCAGCGTTTACAATGTCAACATAGAGCTTCCGAGGATTGGCGTTGTTTCGAAGATTGCCCGTGTTAGCACCCTTGATCTTGTCGATAGATTGAAATAGCTTGAGTGAATGGACTCCAGAGAATGATGGCTTGCTAGGAACCGAATTAGATTTACTTGATAAATCTTCATCTTTAAAGATGATTACATTTCCTCCATGAGCGCCTGTGAAAGACACCACTCTCTGCATTTCGTCGACAGCTTGTTTTTTGAGAGCTTCATCTCGAATTGTCCAGATGTGCATGAAATGGAGGTGCAATATTTTCTCCACCATTCTATTCAACGCATGAAGCGTGCACACATGCACTCTGTCTAATGGAATGGCTAGAATAGGCTTCAGCGTCCTTGAGAATTAGCATCGAAGTGCGGTTACTGCTGAAATTTGCTCGAGAATAGACCATTTGACCATACACACTTCCGCGCTTGTCATACTTGCTGAGGCTTGAGCGGCAGTTCCAACAAGCGATTTCACTCGTTCTTGATTGATTAGAATATGCAAGCTGTGTAAGCTATTGGGCCCCATTTTGAGTCCATACATGCATTTGAGTGTCTTCATATCACCGCGAGGTGCCACTCTACATGGAACGAGCCGATTCGGGGACATCTAACAAATGGCCATCACTTTGTGCTTTGATCAACTCGGGGATTTTTGTTCTTGAAAACACCCAACTCAAAATATCATGAGTCTCTTTTGGTATTGAAAAGGACGCAATCGGCCAGATTTCTCGCTCGGACTGCACGGAGAAATATTCTGAACTATTCGGATCCAATGACGTGTCTAAAGCCCTATTCATAAGCGTTATTGACACACGCTCCATTTTCTGATCGTGTACTAATTCCGCCTCATCTAGTTTTAGAACAAAAATCAAAGGTCGCCCACAGCAATTGCATCGATGCACAACAAACGAGAAGTTTAATGCTTAAAGAAAATAATTAAAATTAAAAGAAATTAAAAATTAAAAAATTAAAACAAAAGAAAAGAGAAAAGAGGATTAAAACATAATGCGGTAATAAGTTCATACCTTCTGGTGTGAAGTTGTACATGCAAACCATTGTTCTCTGTAACTGTTCTACATCAACAAAAAAACTGTTGCTCTCATTGAAACTGACTCGAACTGGCTCTTTGTTTTTGGCTCCTTCTTTTCTCGCTACCCTTTCATAAGTATCATGAGATGGAGTAGTAGGCACCAACATACTCGGACAACTTCAAATTCAATTGTTGTCGAATCAAAGTGACCTTATGAGGATTTGGTAAACATCCGATCTTGAGGCCTTTACCCGCCAATCTCACTGCTCCAGTGAATTTTTTGTAAATGGCTCGGTAACCGTTCTGTGTGATACCATTAAGGTCACAAGTTTCCAAAATCTCTGGCGCTCCAACGTTTGATCCTATTTTGTTCATGTAATGATTTGCCATGTGCACTCCTACCGATTTAAACTTTGCGGATTCACACATTGTAGTCACCGTGAGTAGACAACAATGACGACAAGACCTTCCCGGTAGCAGATTGAATCTCTTTGTTTCCACACAATCGCTGTCGGGATCCTGTTTCAGCATTGCTTTTTTGAACGAGTCTTGCTGTAGCAGGTACAAGTATGCTTCGTGCTAAGCGTAAGGAGCGTTTTGCATGACCTCCGGTTGGAGCCAAATCGCACACATCTTTCCTTTGTCGTACGACACTTCTGTATCCATATGGCGTTTTCACAAGTTTTGAAAGCCTCAACTCTCGTCGCCTCAAAGTTGACTTCACTCTTCTCAGTTCTGCAGTTATCCTCGACAACTTTGTTTCATGCTCATCTCTCATGGATTCAATAGCTATGTAGTAATCAACTTCTAATTGAAGTAGCTTATCCGAGTCTTGTGTAGATTTGTTGACTAATTCGCTTGTCCGTCCTTCATACAATGCCTTTGATCTACTGTATTCTTCTCGTAAATTTGATATCTCAACTTTCAGATCTTCACTAATTGAAAGCACTTTGTGAAATTGTGCTTCAATTTTTTTTCTTTCGGCACTTTCAGACAAACTTAATTGTAGCAATCTATCTCTCTCTTCGGTGGCAATACTCAAAATTCATACGTGTTCTCTGAGAGACTGAATTTCTCTCAAAGCCTCACTCAAGTTGAATCGAATTGTAGCATCTGCTGAGCACAAATTTTCCACATAGCTGTACAAACCTCTCTTTCCATCACCAACATACTCTAGGAGCTCACTCACGGATCGGAACGGCGGTGGTTTACCGAGAATGAGGATGTTGAGGATAAATAGATCCATCAGCCCACAAGTCGATGTTAGTTCCTCCCGCTTCCCTCCTAAATGGAAATTCAGACTTTGATGTTTGCATCTCAATCTGACGACTACGACTAATCAAGGGTGCATATTTCTGAGCTATAGTTGCAGAGATCTTGTAACCACTAGAAGCCATGATGGAATGCTATAGTTGCAAAGAAAAATTTGACACGATAAAGCGTAAAGCGCATTGCCGCACATGTACTTGAATGAAAAGCTACGATGTATTGGAGAATGTCGTTTTAGCACAATGAGGCGCCCGGTGGGATCATGATACTAGTAGAAAGTAATCACGACGAGGAGGATGCTCCCGCCAAGGAATGAAGAATCACAAGATGCACCCGCCAAGGAATATGAGCAGGCGTGTAACGATTGCAAGTTCTCAGTGTCACATCTATCATAGCTTTGTCACACACTAGAGTTAACCTTGAAGGGAAGTTAAGTTTGAAGTTGATATCATGTGTTTTGCAATAATATACTCTTATTTGTTCATCCTAAATAGTAATTAAGTTTGAAAGAGCTTGGTGGTCTTTCAAACTTAATTATTATTTCAAGAAAATAAATAAAAGTATTTTAAAGCAAAACACATGGTATCAACTTCAAACACAACTTCTCTTTTAGGTTCTCTCTTGTGTGAGTATTAAGTAGTTTTGACTTTTAGTGACGGTGTCACAACTTATTATGTGAACAAATGTGTGCTTGGTACCAAAAGGTGTGGTGCAGAGTGGTTACTCATAATATTTTGAATATTAACGCTCTGATTGCTTCCAAAGTGTATATGTAATTTGTCTATTTGTGTAAAGCATAGTTCTAAAAAGTTTTTCATGTTTCACATACAGGAATAGCACAGAGAATCGCGAGAAGACTGAAAGAGATAGAGTGACGTGTGATGACAGCGCACGATTTGAGTTCGGAAGGAAAAATTGAATTGTAAAGCTTCATGATGGTTTCTTGGGCCTCTCTTTGAACTTCCATCATGCACGGCACGATCTGAGTGATCTCAATGGCTAGTGTAAACTGCAAGCCCGACAGCTGCCCCTTTCATGACTGCCCAGAGGCGAGCAGGGCCAGATTGTACCAAAGGGAAGCGGCCATCCTTAGGCCTCGATTCTCTTCTAATGAGATATCAAACCCTGATCGAGTTGTAAAGACCCGTGATCGAGCCTCAAATTTCTGGAGAGAACATGTTACACCGGGCATTTTTACAGGCTAATTCTTGGATGAGCTTTAGGGGGGCAGTCCTTTCCTCAGCCGAAGTCTGTTTCATCTGAGGTTCGTGTAAGTTGAGTGTAGTTTAATGTAGGACGTACTAGATATTCTATGTGTTAGTTTGATTGTTGTAAGGAGATTGAAAATGAAGTAGGCCTTTTGTTTTGAGGAAAATGAAGTGTTGCTTTAGTTGAGATTAGAAGCCAAAATGGGGATAGAAATTTGGGTTGTTGGATAACTGCTAGATAAACGGGCTCATTTATCAAATTTGGCAAAACTAAGACAGTGAGGAAGGAAAGCAACGTGTTGTTTGAATATTAGATAGTGATTGTTGTAAGAATGTTGTGATTGTTGTAAGATTCTATATAGATGTGATGGAATGAATGATTTGACACTAAGGTGTACTGTCACCAAAGGTTGCGTAGATATCTTATCTACTTGCAAACATATGGAGAATGTCCATGCTCATGATAGATCTCATTCCACGCGAGACTTGGCGCCCTAGGCTTTGCCTTTGGTGACTTTCATATTCTAATAAACCTGGAAAGGGATCTTTGAAGAATGTCCACGCTAAGACAAATGTTAGAAATTGAGATTATCACAACAACTAGGATTTGACTCTACTACGGTCACTTTCAAATATTCTTATTGTTTCATTAGCTACTACCTTCAATATTCCAACCTGAACTACCTCCAATATTCCAACTTGAGTTCTACATAATTGACAACGTTGCATCATTATGGCCTTTCTATGCTACCCTCCTAAATAAATCCACATTCAAAGTTTGGCTAAATTTATGAGGTCAAAGTTAAAACCTCATAGATGAAAGAGAATTAACAAATTAAATTTTTAGAGTAAGTAGAAGGACATGCTAATCAACAAGTTAAAGATCCCACGATTGGATTTTCTACATATTGCGTAGATTGAGGTTTCTTGGTCTTGAAGTAGAAAAGGTTATTGTTGAGAACTTAGGCAATTTTGCATCAAGGATATGTAGGTGCTAAAGTTTACAAAACATACTGATGTTGCAAAATCTTTTAGTGTTGCCTTGATATTACCATTGTTTTACGAATAGTCCAGTGGTTCATAATCAATGTATATCACACTAATCAACATAATTACAATTTAGTTAAGATGATGATTTGTTGGCATTGGAACACTTGGGGGTCAAAAGTCCAACTTTCAAATTTTGAAATTGTCATCAAATGAAGTTTTATGTTTACCACAAGCCTTCACTAGTAAGAAAGTGGCTTAAGTATACGAGACAAGTACACCCCAATGCGGCGGTTTACACCCAAGGTGTGTGTAAATTGCGACATTGGGTGTACCCATTGGTATAGTGGCTTGTGTACTCATTGGTATAGTGGCTTGTGTACTCATTGGTATAGTGGCTTGTGTACTCATTGGTATAGTGGCTTGTGTACTCATTGGTATAGTGGCTGGTCTACTCAAGACTCAAGTCACTTTTCTTCTAGTACCTGAAGATGAGCTCTTAGGAAAATAGACTCAAAAAGTTATGAAGGTCATACATCATTGTATTGTACAGTCGGGTACAGAAATAAATCGAACTGCATTTGAAGGCAGTTTTTGAAAAAAGTTTGAAATGTGCCTGTATACTCAAAAATGATCGGAATTGCAATCCGTAAAAGGCATTGGAACCATATTAGAGTGTTTTATACTATCATTGCAAAAAATTGCTTCTTTTTTGTAAAATTGTTCAAAGAACAAAAACTCTACATGTTCCATCCAAAATTGACCACTTTCACTTTGTGCTTCAATTACAATGTTCATTTTCACTTGCAAAACTTATATGAGTGCCATAAATTGTTCCTTAGATACTTGAGCTCATTGTTGAATGTTCAAATATACTTGCTCCCTCTAAACTTTTGAGTTGGAGTAGTTTCGTAATAAGTTTCCAATCAACACTTGAGGTGGGAAATTGAACTTTGATTTGAACTCGGCGAGAATGCTAAAAGAATTCGAGTTTGGCAATGAGCTTATGAAAGTAATCACCCTAACTTTATCAGTTTAAGTCCTTGTAGGACATTTCTAGTGGTGTGAATGGCTTCACAAAGTTTTGAGAAAAATTGAGTAGTCACAAGCACATTCTAAGACATTCCTCCTACCCAAGAAACAAACAAGGAACATATCAATGATTCAATAAGCATATGCTCAAGTATATAAAGAACAACTTATGGCACTCATATCAATTTTGCAAGTGAAAATGAACATTGTAATTGAAGCACAAAGTGAAAGTGGTCAATTGTGGATGGAACATGTAGAGTTTTAGTTCTTCAAACAATTTACAAAAAAGAAGAAATTATTTGCAATGATAGTATGAAACACTCTAATGTGGTTCCAATGCCTTTTGCGGATTGCAATTCCGATCATTTTTGAGTATACAGGCACATTTCAAACTTTTTTCAAAAACTGCCTTCAAATGCAGTTCAATTTATTTCTATACCCGACTGTACATGATGCTCATGTACGTTTGGTTGGTGGCTATGATTCATAATAGATACGGAAAGGTTATTAGATCAATCAAAGTTAACTTTTGCTTGGTAAATACTCTCAAGGAGCAATATTCACAAAGGAATATTTATAGAAGAATTAGATTGTATTAATGTCCCCCATACACATTTAATTTCTGGGATGTCATCTTTCTAAATTTTATGATATCATATGTTTGAACTTTGTATCCTCACCCTCCTCCCTATATGATGTCACTCTTTGACCTTGCCTAAATACGGTGAGCAATTGTATTTTATGTGATATTGGACTCGAACGTACCCATACCCCCATGACACACATATGACACACTTAATCTTTATAATACCATCCTCTAACCTTCAACCTTGAAGAAAATGAAAGATGTGTTATAAAATATGGATTTCATAACCCTAAGATGTAGTACCCCAAAGATAGTATGAAGACCTTAAATCCTAAATTGGATCTCTACGGTTAAATTTACCAACATAGGTAATATTTGTTTTATAATTAATTCAAAAGAGTAAAACTTGAAAATCAATATAAAATGTAAATTCTATTATTAGTATATAGAAATTATTATCATTGGCTAAAATCACATTGTATATGATAAAATGAAGAGAGGCCACGAGTAACCTATGAGGTACCTTTTTAGTTTCCCAAGATACTAGTAAGTTTTCTTATACTAAGAAAACCTTGCCCTGTTTGTGTTTGAAGGCTCATTATGAACAATTTATGAATTTAGACAAGGTTTTGTAAATTGGATGTGGTTCCCAACTCACCGGAAATTTAGAATGTTAAAAAAGATCCAGCTCCTCCAAATTTGGGATTGACCATAAAATGGTTGATTGGGCTCCTGGGGGTTAGGATATAACACCTTCGGCATCAGTATTCTCATCTCTTCTCCTTTTGTAATACCACTCTTCCTCCCTTTGAATGTCACTACCATATAATGTCACCTTTCAACCTTGGAACCATTAGACCCTATATTTGTGACTTGATCATTGTGTCAATTGTATTTTCATCGCAAAAAAAGATAGTCTAAAAAAAAAAAAAACAAAAGAAGAGTGTTCCGAGTTATAGTATTTACTACCCAATTTTATTTTTGTGCGTGAGGATGATTAAAATATACTTTGCGGATCTAGAAGGATTTGTTAAATGTAGCCATTGGGTCCATCTAATTTAAGATTTGACTCTAATTCAAGATGGTTACATTCAACAAATCTAGTCCAAAGTGAAAGGAATAAAATCAAATGTTCTATTAAAACCTCTAGCGAGTTGTGAAAAATTGTCAACATCCTCATGAAAAGAATAGTTACATTTTATCAAAAAGATTGTAAGCAAATAACCAAGTACATGTGGAAGTTCATCTCACATGAATTCTTTTTATATCTTGAAAAAAAAACCAAGAAGCATCAAATCTCCATTGAACCATCTTGAATCAAAGTCAAATATTTTAATTCCTCAATTCGCCAACTACCTATCAGAAAGATCACTACCCACCTTAAAGACTTTCGAACATAGAAGGTAGAAGATTATAGAAGGTAGAAGATTATACAAGGTAGAAGATTATATAAGGTAGAGGATTGTACATATATTTATAATGAAACATAATTATTCTTAAAAAGCAAAATTCTAGGGCCTGTGTCTTAAACTTAGCCCCTAATTTCCTTGTTGCAAAACGGGTCTACGTCACAAAATTTAACCTTCCTTCAGATTAAGCTCAAAAAATCTCAATCTAAGCATTATTTAAAATATTCAACCGTAAGATCTCAAATTTCACTTGACATTCTTCTCACCTACCAAATTTGAACCATTCATTCTTCCTCATTTGTGAGATTTTAATGGTCAAAGTTGGTTGAGATTTTCTCCTGCGGGAACCTCCAAAACCCGTTTCAGGTTTTAAGGAAAGTTAGGGGTTAAAAATAAGTCAATGTCCTTGCATATTATATGATATCACATATAATTTATCAATCAATTTAGCTCTACATCACAAGATGTGAGGTATTCATGACCATTTTCTTAAAATAAAAAAAATAAAAAAATAAAAAAAATAAAAAAATAAAAAAATAAAAAAAAAATAAAAAAATAAAAAAGAAGAAGAAGAAGGAAATTCAAATTTGACTTGCTCAACATAATTCCAGCAGGTCAATTGTGACTTTATTATAAAGCTTACGTAGTTCTCAAGGCATCATGGAAGTGTTGAATGTGTGGGGTCACGATTTGACCTCTTAATTCTTAACTAATAATGTAACCATTGATCTAAGTTAGGTTACCAAATTAGTAAGCTATTCTACCATTGGTGCACATGTGGGTTGAGTATACGGGATGAGTAGACCCCAAGTCTGAGCGTCTATTGTGCCACTTGGGGTTTACTTAACCCCAAAAGATCCAAGAGAGCTGAAATGATTTTTTGGGATTTCCGCAGGGAAAAAATTCAGCCAACTTTGACCATTATAATCTCAAAATTGGAGAAACGTTAACGGTTCAAATTTGACATTTGAGTAGTGTTTGATCAAATTTACAACTTCAAGATCCTATGGTTGGATCTTCTAATTAATACTTAGATTGAGTTTCCTTGAGGCATGAAGTTGAAGAAGGTTCTTTTTGATGATTTAGACAATTTTGTATCAAGGATCTTTAGGGGTTAAACCACACATGTATTGGTGTACTATGAAGTTTCATTTTGCAAAATTATTGTAAGGTAACATGTTTATACTCCTAGTAGCACGAGAAATTGAGTAGTAAGCTATTCTTTGCATTAGGAAGATTTCTAGCCTTCAAGCTCATCCTCAAATGTGTACCACTGCTTGATCAATTTCTCGTACACCTATGTGCTCCAAGACTTTGATCTCTGCACTAGTCCTTGTTTACTAGAAAGGTGTAGTTTTTGTACCACTTAGTTGTTTGTGACTTTGCCCATCGACACAATGTTCTTTCACCACAAAACTTTCTACAAACTGCTCACACTGAAATTCGCTTGATATCTTAGCAATCTCCCTTATGAGTTGAAGTCCTCGGTGCTCTAAGATAGGGTGGTATCAATAGTGAAGTTCAAAGGTAAATAATAGCTTAACGATCCAATCTTCCGTGTACTCACAACAAACATCATCATGGAGTGCCATTTTAGATATATCTACAAGTCTAACTTCAAAAATTATAGAATATTGTAAAAGAGTCTAAAACTGATGACTCCACTTGCTCTATCCTTATGCTTACTTTGTTCATGCACAAAAATTTCTTACACACTTGATTTCACTAAGATATCCCATACTAAAAGTCAAGCTATTATTGGGCACTCCACCTTAATAATTGAGTTATTCAAGATTCAAGTCATTTCATCCTCTTGTCATTTCTAGGATATTTAAGATTGGATTACCTAGGTAGTAGATTTGGCAATTTGGTGTGAAATTTTATTAGTGTTCCCCAATTTTTCATCCCCTTGCCTCTAATTTGAGATGGAGCCTCCAAATGCTCACCTTTCTTTTCAATAAAACACAATGCCCCGAAATTGAAGAAAAGAATAATCCAGCCCTTTGAAAACACAGAAAAGACATGATCTGGATGATAAAGTGTGAGCTACCATCACAGCATTTGCTCATGCAAATTGTATGTTCCCAACAAACACAAACCTCTATTTACAAGTACAATAAAAAGATTTCCAAATCCATGCCCACATGCATGCATTTGGGTAAGGGCATGATATGGGTATCTCTCCAAAAATAGTGTGATTTTTCTAAAACTAAATTTATAACTAAAAATGATATTGAAAAATTACTCTATCCACATGGTATTATAGGTGACATGGCTATAGTTGTATACTTAGGGTTAACCCCTAAAGGTCCTTGATACAAAATTGTTTAAATTATCAAAAAGAACCTTCGTCTACTTCAAGTGCAAAGAAACTCAATCTAAGCATTGATTAAAAGATCCAACCGTAGGATCTTGGAGTTAACTTGACCCTTTTCTTGAATGTCAAATTTGAACCGTTATTTTTTCTCCAATTTTGAGATTATAATGGTCAAAGTTGGCTGAATTTTCTCCCTACGGCAATTCCAAAGAGCAATTTCCGCTTTCTTGGACCTTTAGGGGTTAAAAAAGGAATTTTTGGCACATACATAATGAATCACATATAATGAGACGCATCTTAGTGGTACCCATATCATGCCCTTGCCCATTTATACTCAGTATGTATGCATGCAATGTATTTGCATACTATGGGTAACGTAAAAGGTCTGGAATAAGATACTCTTTTAACTCCTTAAAGTCGAAATCGAGCACATAAAATGATATGTTGTGCTTGCAAAAACTGAAACTTTGACTCAATCTATTTCAAGATTCATTTGATATAGATTGGTGGGTAGAGTAATTAGAGAGTTGATATGAACATGATCATACGATTGGATTTGGTTCTCAAAATAAAGTTTCAAAAACTTTGTTCATAAATTTTAGATATAGAAGTCACTGTAGAGCTTCTCCTTTATGGTTAACCTCTAAAGATTCAATAAAGGTAAAATAGCTTCTTGCTATTTTGGTCAGTCCAAATGAAGGGGTTGAAAATTAATATTTGTGTGTGGGATTCACATTGGGTGTTCCCTATGCTACAAGGTGCACGTGGGAAATTTTGCAAGGTTGAATTCCAAGTTTTGAATCTTCAAATGAAAGTTATGGTTTTCAAGTCTAGAAGGGGCAGTTTTAATTTAGTCTTTTTTGGAATTTCTTTCTCCCAAATACATTCATAACCAAATCACTACTCGTAACCCAAGTTGAAAAATTGTATCAACTTCATTAGGGTAACACATAAGTTAAATTACTTCATGTCAAATAAAGTTGTATGGAAACATTAAATGTCCCTAATTTGAACAATTTTTTAAAGAACGGTTAACCCTTCAAGGTGGTGTCGGTGCGTGCGGTGAGCAGTGAGTGGTGAGCGGTGAGCAGATTTTCACGAGCAATGGGCAGATTTTCAAGAGCAATGATCAGATTTTTGAGTGTAAATTAAGTAGAGTACATTGAAATCATCAATAAAGAAGGCGACGGCCATAGGGTCGGGGGTTCATTTTATAAACCCATGACCGTGTAAAGAAGTTATTGTTTGTGGCCGTAGAGGTGGTTGTCGATGAGCTGGTATGGTGTGGCGCGTCCTCACTTCACGAGGGAGCGAGTGCACTGTGCGAGGGGTAAGATACCCGTGACGGGGTCATGCTTCTGATGGTGACGTTAGAACGAGGGTAGAGGTTAAACTGAGTGAGGGTAAGAGTGAGCAAGGGTGAACAGAGTGAGAGTGAGCGAGGGTGAACAGAGTGAGAGTGAGCGAGGGTGAACAGAGTGAGAGTGAGCGAGGCTGAACAGAGTGAGCGTGGGTGAACAGAGTGAGTGAGCGAGGGTTGAAGCTGAACAACAAAACAGAACTCAAGATAAGGTGGTGCATCCAAAATGTATGTGAGCTATGTTCATGATGAAAGAAATCTGAAGTCACACCATTTTTTTTTTCAAGTGGGATGTTGGTTAAACCACTTTGGTAGTCTAGACACCGAAGGCTGTGACGTGGACCTTCGTGAACAAGAACTACTAATTTTGTACCGGGATCCTATCAAAAATCCCAGCAAGCAGCACGCGCTTTATCTCGTTGAAGCTTAAGGTAGGGGCGGTCACGAAGTGGTCGTCTTGGAGTCGGAATCCACAAATCATGCGGAAAATGTAGCATAGGTGGTTGCAGTTATACTTTCCTCTATGCCCTTTGTGGTGCAATGCCATATCTGTGAAATCAATACAAGTGCAGCTAGGGAATGATCCTATCACAACCTTGTACTCCGCTACCTCTGACCCGGTGGTTGATTTCAAATCAATGACTGCTCCGATACCCGGGCTAGGAATAAGGTTGATCCGGGCCATCTCCACGTGTAGAAGCGTTGCTAACTCCCACCTTGGGAGCTGCTTCTCCGAGTTCTTACGAGTGACGAAACGTTTGCAGGATTTGCCGTTGCGCACCGTCATGTACTTATCTGGTTGTGTTGGGATCGGGATGCTTTCAATTTGATCCGCAATGGCAACGTTATATCCAAACTGACGCTCCATCGGCATTGGTCGTTTTTGTTGTAGCTCGAATCCCGCTTGTTGAAGTGCCAAGACCTCACGCATAGTTAGATTTGTTCCTTTCTGAACAGGCCAAACCGTTGGGACATCAGGAATTAGATCCGTAATCCACCTTCTACGGGGGCCTTTAACACACCTGTTCAGATCATCAGGGCAGAAGTAGAAAAATTGCTTGATGTCGAGGTTCTTTGGGCGATAGTGACGAGTCCCATGGAATGTAGGTGCTGGCCCAATGATCTTCTGCTGGCATTGCTTTGACGCGCTCCGGTTTCCAATACAAGTCGGATTGCTATTTGTAGGAACACGACGGATATGCCATTTTCCTTTCTCACAGTCATCTTCTTGGACTTCAGTGACATGGACAATGGGTTATGGGTGCAGCTGGAACTGGCACAGCCGCTGGAATATCATCGACGTCTTCGTCATCTATTTGAATAGGAGTAGAAGGAGATCCTTGAGAGCGTGTTCTCCTTTTGGAGTGCTTTGGCTGAGAGAAGTTAACGTTGTCGGACCGATGGGAATCGTCATCAGCACCAGGTTGCGTTTCCAAACGCCTTTTACTTGATCCAAAAACTTCCTCGCCAGCATAATTAGGGTCCGTAACTAGGAAGTCCTTAGCACCGGGGATGGCTTCCATGGCTTTGTACATTGTGTTCAGATTCCTACCTCGACTGCGAGCACAAGCCTTGAGATCTCCTTGTCGGTCCCGTACCACCGCTTTTACCGTGTAGAAAAGCATTGTAACGTGTGCATTGCGTGAATGCCCCGACAAAATCGTCCACCGATGCTTGAAAATATCCCGAACGTCTTTACCGGATTGTTTTGACCGCGCGGCGTGGATGGTTTCAACCAAATTGCACATTGGCATTTGACTTTCTCTTCATCAAGAAGAGTCCGCACAAAGTCAAATTAGGTCATTTTGGTGTTGGAAATGGAAAACCAACTATTACGTAAATCTAAACGAATCCGAGTACAAGAATATGTGGGTCGTGTAGGAAAATGAAGTATGGGAGTGGCGGCACAAGGGAGGCATGTCTACAGAGTAGATGTATGAGAAGAATGGAAAGTGCCGTGGTGGATGGTACGTCGAGAGAAATATTTAAGCATATCACAGAAAAAAAAGTTGAAGCACGCTTACAAGATCCATAAAGCCTCCCCATTGCCTATAACAAAAATGCCACCAAACCAGCCAAGACTCCATGGCTGACAAATTTGAATCTGTAACAGCTTCACTTGACACCCACCACGATCGAATTGCAAGGTAGCGTGTCTCGGCCTCGTCCATATTGATTGCATCCTTATATTGTGTACAGATTCGCTTATGCTCTTCTTCGCAAAGAGAGGGGTTACGTATAAGTTTGTTACTCTGTGCATGCATTTTGTCCAGTGGAGTAGACACAATCTCTCCTTGTCTTTCATGGGCACAGTCTTGTCTCCCGTCCCGTAAATCTCTCGTACAACATTCCAGTTGGCTTGAGCGCTGTCACCCATGAAACCTTTGAAATTGACGTTGACGACACCATGACGCGCCATAACTTTGTTAAGCATCCTCCAAAGGTATGACTGTGCGTCCTTAGTCTCAGATTGCATGTCGCAAATAGCAATTGTCATCACCTTGGCTTAGTTTGAGTCGTAAACATGACAGGCAAACGTAGTGTAATGTTTGATGCGTTTAACGTGATCAAACATGATCCATGAGTCCTTCAGATTTCCGGATTGCATGCGTCGAACGAGGTCAACGCCTGATCCACGTCCAATCTCGGACATCTTGAAAACAAAAACTTTGTCAGTGTCCTTTCGTTGGCCCGGAAATCTATTCTCTTGGATAAATGGCCAGCGAGTTGTCCCCTTGAGTTCGCATACACCATCAATCACACCTAGCTTCCCCATTCGCTTAAACTGAGAGATGTTGTGGCGAATGGTCGGACGGGTGAAGCTCTCGAACTTGTGCATAACGTCTTGCATCTCCGTATCCGTCATCTGAACAGATGGTTCTCCATCCTCGCCTAGTAGCAAGTCGCCCAGGAACTCCAAACTTGCTGACATTGTTATAGAAGATGGTGACGCTTTTGGAGTCCTGTCAACGGCATCCGAAATCAGACGATCTCTTAAGACACGAGATTCCCTGCATTCACCTCTTCCAACTAGGTGATCATGATGCCCAATATGTATACAAGCACGGGTAGTTGTAACTCCACCCGTAACCTAGTACATAAGAGCATGACAAAGCTTCACGCAAGTAGGTGGCTCCTTACAAATTGCACACACCAACGTTGAATTCAATGGTTGGGTCTTGCCAAGGAATTGTCCCTTCACATGACCAACCCATTTCGTTTCATTGACACTATCAGCATGGCCTTTGCGAGATTGAAATGGGCAGCTCGGGTTTTCACAGCGAAGGTGGCCAGCACAGTGAGCAGAACGGAAACTTAATCTAAAGTCATTTTGAATATTGCGAGTACTAGAATGGCACCAAACATGGCCGTCAAGAGATTTATCCATCCCGTACAGCTTTCTAGCATGGCCGGACTTAACATCACTTGGAGGTGGAGGGAACTCAAATGCGTGGTTCCCATCGTATTCTGCAGGCAACCACTGAACGAACGAATGTTGGAAAGAATCTAGGTCTAGTTTGCTAAGTTCACTCTTGGCTCTTTTGCGAAACTGGAGTTTGCGAATGCAAGCTATAGAACTAACTGTTGAGGTAGGCACTGGTGACAATGGCGGTTTCTGGGAAGCGGAACCACTTGGTGGTGGACGAACACTAGGACCTAGACCGTTTCTCAATTTTGTGTGGCCTAAAGCTGACTCAACATGAGAGTCTTCTAGACTTATGAACTCGGACTTCGAGGGTTCGGGGACATGAGGGAGAGGTGCAGCGGCATCTGACTTAGAGCTTAAGACTGTTGCACCAAGTGTTGCAGTCTGTGATTGTGCGCAATGGATCACTCCTGTGTGCTTACCAATGATGCAGTACGTAGTGGGCTTTAGAACCCAAACACCACCTTCTAAGTTTGCACTACATATGACAGCATCAGTGTAAAGAAGCAAACCCGAATCATCATAAATCTCTTCCTCCAGAAAGATAGAGTCTAGTTTAAAATCAAACTTCAAGGCGAGCATTCTAGCATTGACAACAATTCTTCCGTCAGATTGAGGTGATACCCTCAGGGGGGCTCGACCACCCTCCACACGTATTGTTGCCATAGTAGGCAATCATACAAAATGTATTGATTTCGAAAACAATTAGACACTACTAAATTGAAAAAGATAGTCGAAGATGACCAACGACAAAAACGGGGTGTCTCAGCCTCGAGTCGTCATCAAATTGAGGATCAATAATTGATTTAGTTGAACTGAACGTAAAATGGTGGCTATCAGTAATTATTTCATACAGTGCTTTTTCAGTTTTGAATTCCAGAAGGAGAGTAGTAAATGCAATAGACAGCGCCGCCTATAGTTAGAACTCGACGTAGTCGTATTTATATTCCTCGTAACGACATAACGTTGATCCAAATCCAATGAGTTGGTGCACAGTCATACTATGAGATGCCGGAAGCTGTAGAAGTAGAACGAAGAAGGCGACGTAGAAAGCGAGTTCCAGGAGGGAGGCTATACTTTTCGAACAAAAGTAGTAGGAGACAAGTGACGCTTAAGGGGAATCTCAGAAGTGCAATGGGAGAAACCGCAAAGACTCTTTTGCCAATTCTTGAGGACGCCGCAGGAGATCCTCAACGAGTACGACCAATCGAAGAACCATCCGACGGAGTACGCAAAAACTGAAGGAGTCTGTTTTTATATTGAATGCTTGACTAATTTTTTTCTTTGCTGACGATTGAATTTTATTCTTCGACTGTAATGATGTATGAGAAATTGATGCACCTTAAACAAATTTTATTTTGGGAAGTATTTTGAAGCGATTGTTTTCGCATTCTAATTTTTAATGCAGGAATCAGCATGCGATGAAACTAGCGAAGAACTTTCGGGTGAGTTTTGATTGGATTGTTGTTGGCTTTTTCTGCTGATTTGACAGCTTAGAGATTAGAGAAGCGTTGAATCGAGTTAAGGTGACATCAATCACATCATTGAGGTCAGCTGAGTGGCTGCGTGACCTAATTTGGCAGCCGCTAAGACCTTCGTCCTCTCCCACCTTCCATTTCCATTCTTCCAACAGCATTGTCTCGTCCTTTCCGTGGCCTCTCTTCACATTTCCTTCGATCGCTTTTCGTGCCCGAACTCTGTGCCCGAACTCCTCTCCGTAAATGTTTGCGCGCTGTTGTCATCGTACTCCATAGCTCTCTCCAAACGAGTACTTGTGAGGTTAAGAGGCAGTAGGATATGGCTGAGCTCAGAGACAACGTGGTTATTGCATTGATTGACTCAGAGGACACAGCAGCCGATCGACGAAATAGCGAAGGTAATTTTCTTAACACGTGACCTAATTTGCATTTTGTACGAGTCGTCTATCTATCTGTCGGTGGAGCTCAAGAAAACAAGCGGAGGGCGGAGAGGGAGCTCCTGCGTGGCGCACTTGCCTTTTCAATTGTTACAATAATCGGGGTATCACGCTTGGATTTTGAGCCCTAGGAGGCAACATGGCGACGGCCTGTATCCGCCAGGTAGCCGACTCATAGCAATTTTCATTTAGAACCTGCAAGCACGCTTTAGGGTTGAGAAATCGCACGAAATCAGGCACTTTCAGATCTTAATGATTTGTTGGATGTGTAGATGGCATCGTTGTCTTTGCGGAGTAGAATTTTGGCTGTGCCGAGGAATTTGAAGGTGATTGAAGGCATAGCGTCTCCGTCGTTTGCTCCTGCTATTGTTAGGCCGTGGTTGCAACAAACTTGCGATCCTCTTCGCGCTACAACGGAGCTATCATAAATCTCTGGGTTGATGTTCTTCTGGAAAAATGTCATCTACATAATCATTGAGCTGGACGAACTTTGCCAGGCCCCAAAGGTACGTCCACCGTGTGATGGGGAACGACATCAGACATGGGCTCCAGGGGTGTCATGTCATAACTCCGCCTGAAATCTGCTTCGTTGATAAGAGGACCACCTTGCATGTCAACAACCGCCCCTTGCCCTGCTCAAGGAGGTTGATCACTTGCTCTGGGACTTTTCCTTGCATTTTCTTATTGTCAGAATCGTGCATCATGAACTTTCCTTTTTTCGGAGTTGAAAAAGGCTGTAGGTAGGTACCTGATGCATTGTGTCCTGGACCACATCGACAAGATTGACCACATGGTGACCTACAATGATAATTGAAGAATCCAGGCTGTTTCTAAACTTTTCAACATGAGGATTCTTGATAAGGAAGCTGTCAAAGCTGCTAATAAGAAGAAGGCTATCCATGATATTTGACCAGGAGATGTTATTCAGCTCAGAGTTGTAAGTCGCTCTACCACTTGGCATTGTATGTGAATCAACAATTTTTAAGAGTCATCTAGGTTTCCGCTTCTTCGTAACGTAACCAGCGTTTTTATCAACCGTTGTATGTTCATTTGCAGGAAGTGTCAGAGAATAAGCGTAGAGTGTCCTTGTTGAGAGGTGTCGTCATCTCGCGTCGAAATGCAGGCATCAATACTACCTTCACAATCCGGAGGGTTATAGCTGGAGTTGGAGTTGAAATGGTTTTCCCCCTGTATGTTCTCGTTCTCTTCTCATGTGCACTCTCACCACACACACAATAGAAACCTCAATTTTTCGTTCAAGCGGCCGTTTACAACGGAAATAGCCATGAGAAAGATGGTGTAGTGTTGTGCTAGGAAAAAAGCGGAAGTGATTATGGAAAGATGGCGCAGATGCGAGTTCATGCTAAAATGGGCACGAGGCCGAGAAGGGCCGGAGCCGCGGTCGCTGGAGCCGCGGCCCCGGGTCGGGGGGGGTCCGTTGCCCGATGGGGTCTTGCGCACTCACTCACCGCCCGACCCAAGCCGGGGAGGTTTTACATGGCTCGTCATTCGGGAGCATAGACGCGAGGTCGCCATTTGAAGGCGAGGATAATCTTGAACCATGAGAGATGAGATGAAGCGTTGTCTTTGTACAAAACGGAGTCGCCGGTGGAGGAGTCGCGAGGGCGGTGGTTCCGGCGATTTACGGAGAAGCACAAGTTTTCGCAGAACGGATCGCTTGTCATTGTGTTGTTGGGTACGTGTATGGTTATCGGCGATGGCGCCCTAACTCCCGCTCTTTTCGTAATGCCCTAATCCTAACCACCCTAACCTGTCCACTTCCTCGTATCAATGCAATCACTTGTACTCACTGGGTTTGAAATCCTGACAGTTTTATCTGCGATCAATGGTATTAGCGTTGCCGTTCCAAACCTCCACCACAGTGAGTCCACTACTCCTCAAACTTTCAAGTGCTGTAGTTCGAAACTTAAATACAGGAAACTGATGGGAAAGTGTGTTGCGGATGTGACAGTAATCGTGTCCTGCATCATCTTAGTAGTTCTGTTCTGGCTGCAACACATCGGCGCAAGGCGTGTGTCGTCTTTATTCGCTCCCGTCATTCTCGCATGGCTCTTCTGCAACGCCAGCATTGGCGTGTACAACTTGATCGTATGGAATCCTAGTATATTAAGAGCGCTTTTTCCGTACTACATGTACTACTTTTTCAAGATGGATGGCAAGGAGGGCTGGCTTGCTCTTGGTGGCGTTCTCCTAAGTATCACAGGTTTGTGCATTGATAGCCCCACTAGCGATATGCTCTTGTATCCAACAGGCACTTAGGGCGAGAGGGAGTATCATCTTTGTGCAAATTGAGTAACGAATCGCTCCTTCATTTCTTGTGAGGGGGGCGAGCGATGTATGCAGATCTTGGCCATTTTTCACGCACATCGATAAAGGTGAGATGATTCAAATTTTGTTCTCGCATGATATTGATTGGTACTTATTGAAGCTTCGGCACTATGTATTCTATTTTAAGATGCTGTTTCGTGATGATTTTGAGAAAAAAGTCGTTTTTTGAGAACATGTATTTCTTTGAAGGTTTGCTACTTGGAGCCACTCGCTTCTTTCGCTTGCATTTTCGTAACTTACGCTATAATCAAGCAATGTGTAAATCCATGATGGTGATGCAAACTGAGATTACATATGAAACCATCTAAGTTTCTAATCATCATCCTTCTCTCGTTTGCAGGAGTAATTCTATTATCGATATGTCGTAAAGAACAATTGTGGCAAACGGCAACCGCTATAATCTTCTAAATTCAGCGGTCTTAAACATCATTGATTCCATCCGAAAGGCAAGTTCCATCAACATACATTTCTCTTTGTTTGTCAATTTATCAAAGACGAATCGAATTGCATCATTTGCACGCGATCTTTTAGCACTGACTGTGATTTGGTGTAGAACCAACGATGATCGAATCATGGTGAGAGAGCTTCGCTTATCCTCGTGTTTATATTGTGTGCAGGACGGCATCAAGAGTCTGATTAAACACTTAGTTGACACATACTCATCGAAATTGGAGTCCATTGATTACTTAGATACATTCCGGACTTTGAAATTGAAATATGACCAGGTGAGCATGCGATTGATTGAACGATATCGTACAGAAATGAAGGTCTTGAAAGGATCATTTTTTATCCTGGGTAGCCCCAGAGTGTCAAATGCGCTTGGTCTAGGCAGTCTTGAGATGTTCTTAGAAGCCTCAAACTTTTAGTCTAGTCCCGAGGATTACGGTGGACCATCTTACAAGGATGTGTTCTGTGATTTCAAAATCCAGTATTCAATGATTCATTTGAGTCCAAAAAATTCAGAGTTCTTAATTTGATGGGATTTAAACGGTCACATTGCAAAATCTTCGGAGGTATTGTAGTTGCTGGAGTCTCCATCTAGCTTTGCGGGAGGAGCTGCAATCAGCGGTGGACCTGATCATGGTTCTCGTGGAGACAAACAAGGCCAAGGTCGGCCTACCTGAGAGTCGTAAACGGAAAGATGAGCGTGCTCTGGACAAAGATGAAGAGGATTATTTTAATGAGGACATGTATGCATTGCAATTTTTCGGATGCTTATCTTTAGTAACTTCCCGATATGTTCTGCTTCATCCATTCTTGAGATGTTGAATCAATCCGGTGGGGTTCGTTTACAGTGACGGCGAGGAGGACACTTTTGCAGCTAATTTGAGGGCGTCTTCAGGGCCGAAATCTGCGATTGCTAGAACCCTCAACAAACCTCGCACTCCGAACCAGAGATCCCTCAGGCGAGTGACATGTTGTACTTATCTCATGGTTTTACTCTTTTATCGTATTATCTGAATGTACGCCAATTTTGCACCCGCCACTGCGGCTTACAGGATGGTGTCATATTCTAGTATCCAGTTTGACTAACCTTCATGTGATGTTCCGCAGCCTATCTCAAATGTCCTTGTTATTGATATCCTGTTTTATGGTTTGTTTTTAGTGATGACGAGGAGGATACGGCTTCTGCGAAGCTGAGAACGTATGCAGGTCAACAGTCACCAAAGGCGGTGATCTTAATCACCAAAAACATCGCACTGAGCAATGTTCCATACATGTTAGCTTTTGTTGCCAGCTTTGTTTGGTCATGGACATGGACCGTGTCATCATATTTCGACTTTGTTTTTGTTCCTTAGGTAGATCGGTTTCTCTTTTTTCTCGCCGGGTAGCTGAGATTGGGTCCAAAATTTTCATCACCCATTTTTTCAGGGGCTCAAGTTTTGCTAGTTTTTCAGGGGCTAGAGTTTTGTTATTTTTTCAGGGGTAACATGTTTGGCTTAGTAGATTATGAAGATGAGGAGGATGACATTCCCATGAACTATTTGGGTAGCAATGGAAAAGATGATGGAGGTGGCAAGGTGTTAGAGAAAACAGAGTCTGACAGCCTTCTCATGTCAATCCCACTTTCAGATCCAATTTGGTCAAATCTTGAAGATGCAACAGTTGCTAAACGAAAATCCCCTCCTACACCAGATTGGGCAACAATGGTGGCTGTACAAGAATAGTATCCTTCTGAAGCAGAGGCCGAGCGCTGGAGCCGCGGCCGCGGTTGGAGGAGGGTCCGGTGCCGGATGGGGTCCCGGCGCACTCAAGTACCCCGACCTAAGCGCGGCCGAGATCGAGGGGATGACCGCAGCGATGGCCGCTTCGATGGCTCAAAATCGATTATTGAATCGTACGTAGGGAAGAGCTTTTGGCATTATATGGTTGACTTCAATGGTTGGGTTGATGCATTTTTTATTACAGCAACCAGATGCTCAGGACTATATCTTCGATCCGGATGGACCGATTGCGATTCTCGCAAGCAAGTTACGCCACGTCTTTTAGCCGCTTTTGGATTTTGTAGCCTATTCTCTGCCACTTCGACATGCAAAGCAAGGCCTCCTAGATGAGCCCTAAACACTCATCGGGTAACCGATGGGGTATAGTGGATGATTCGCGCACCGCGCATCGCCACTGCAGCAGCGCCCATCACGACACCCAATGGCAACCTAAAAGCCCATCGAGTATCCGATGGGGTTTTTCTATTAGATTCGTTGCGATGGAAGGGGTCGGGCGGCCAATTTAGTCCAGCGCGTGGGTGCACCGTGGGCAGGTTGACGGCTCCATTCCAGTCAGGTGGGGGTCGGGCGGCCGATGGGGTCACGAAACCCGCACTTGCCCCACGGCGGCGCCTCGACGTCAGAGGCCGGGGTTCGAGCGTTGGAGCCGTCCGGAGGAGGGTCCGGTGCCCGATGGGGTCCCGGCGCACGGGTGCGCCTCGACGTCATAGGCCGAGGTTCGAGCGTTGGAGCCGTCCGGAGGAGGGTCCGGTGCCCGATGGGGTCCCGGCGCACGGCGGCGCCTCGGCGTCATAGGCCGAGGTTCGAGCGTTGGAGCCGTCCGGAGGAGGGTCCGGTGCCTGATGGGGTTCCGACACACGGCGGCGCCTTGACGACAGAGGCCGGTTTTCGAGCGCTGGAGCCTTCCGGAGGAGGGTCCGATGCCCCATGGGGTCCGGGTGCTCTCACCTTCCCCGACCCAAGCGCTGCTGTTGGTCGCATCGCGACTTCCCGTCGCGGCTGGCGTGGTGGGGTCGGGCGCCAGATGGAGCCTTAAATCGCCGGGGCCTCACAGCCGTCGAAGGCAGCGACGGACAAGGTCGGGTGCCCGACAGAGTCTTGGCGCCCTTCGCTGCCCTAACCTTAGCCCAAAGACGCTGTTTGCAAGTGAAGTCACAGCGTGTCGAGACGATTATCTCAAACTCCAACGTCGACATTGCGCCCAAGAATTATCAATCACCTTTTGAAGCAGCTCCCTATGTATGCCCTCGCTTGAATGAGCTCCATTTTATGAAGGCAGACTATGATATAGGATAAGATTTGTAACTCATTTCTTGTATAAATTTTCTTGACTAATTTTCCATTTCCGTGTTCAAACAGATGAGTTAAGTCAGATGGAAGGGGAGTCGGCTTTGACGAACACAACCTTCTCTACACCGGCACCTGAAAAACGACCTGCAACTCAATCAACGCATACAAATGATGTGAACGATGCTGATCGAGTGACGCAGATGACATTGACTTCGAGGCTGGATAAGGGCAAAGGTCCCTCAGAGAAGAGCGTCGTTGAATCAGTTCGGCCTGTTGAAGACTCGCGCTCATATATATAAGCACAACGTGCTTGATGGTGGACGGCCTGCTGAGGAGTCGCGCTCTTTTGAACAGATAGTGGTTGAGGGTGGACATCTCGATGAAGGACCCCAACCAGCTGAGGAGAGTTTGGTGGATCACGATAGCATTCCCTTGATAGAGGCTGAGGTCGAGGAGAGATTAGACAGTCTTGTAAGCCAGGAGGCTGTTCACACTGGATCCCGGATAGACGCGCTTCGTTTGAAGCCCAAACAAAAGTCACGTCTCAACATTCCTCTTTACAGGCTGAAGGGACTGACAGCTGTAAGACCAGCAATGAAGAATGATATCGAACTTCTTCAAAGTCGATTTGTCAATATAGGATACATTGAGGGCGCGGCTGTCTTCTACGTTGCATTAGAAGACGACAACTCCAGTTCCCATGACATGACCAAGGAGGACATGCTGTCATGGAGCGACCACTGGCGTGCTGTTAACGATGAGTTCGAGTCGAAATTGAAACATGATCCAGTTTTGCAACAGTTCTCGAACAAAATGTTTAATGTTTGGGATGGCAATCACCGGTTGCAGGCTTGGCTACCAATCATCAACAGAAAGCACGCTCATGACATTGAGTGGCATTTCTCCGTTGATTGTATCATTCTCGACGTCAAGGGAAGAGTTATGGATACGCTTACGATGTTGTATGATATAAATCAGTAAGTTTATTCCTCCATAATCCTTCTAACCATTTAAGTTTGAAATTTAAGTCAATCCGTTTTCTCATTTATTGCTTGCCGTTGAATGGATTTTCAGACGCAATCAAAACAGCCATGTGAAGGAGAATCTTGTGCATAAGTTATATCGACTTTATGCAGTTGGAAAAAAGCCTCTTGAATATTTCAAGAGCTTGGTGTCAGAGGCTGATTATAACAAAGCAGAGACCAAAAGTGTTCGGACTTGGTTCTCGCTTACGGTTCCTGGGCTTACAAACTTCCTCTACCAGGTTAGTTATCACATATGAGTCCCTGCCAATATACACCTTTATAACGCTTCTAATACACCTTTCTGGTGTAATGCAGAGTGAGATATCTGAGGCTGCTGATACTGCAGCAAAGAATTTCGAGAAGATGTTTCCAAATAGGAACGAATGGTAGGACACGGGATTAACAAATACATCCACAAGCATGTAACAGCCAAGAGAGGTTCTTTAGAACGTGAGTTGAAGAAGCTACTTTCCATTTGTGATGAGAAGTACGAAGGTAAATTCATCGAGAAGGTGAAGGAGCATTACGAGACCTTCCATCCACCCGAGATGCTCATCGAGAAGCTGTACGCATTCGCAACCTCTGCAATGGACATCAACTCCAAGCTCACCTGGTTGGACATATGGAACTGGAACCCGAAGTCCAGGGAGGAATTGAAATTTCCAAAACAGAAGTTCACCGATGAGCAATTCAATTCCTTCTTGAACAAAGCTACTTTCTGGGCACAGGTAATGTCGGCAACTGAATTCGGACCTTTGAAATGTCTGACTTCTTATGGAATGTCGCTTTTCCTTTTCTTGCAGCTTTCGGAAGATTGTCAAACCCAAGTAGTTGGTGCTTTCAAGGCATTGAGGGTGGACGTCAATTACGAACGAGAGGGGCGAGACCAAATCATGCAAATCCAGGACTACGTTGAACAAATGCGCTGCAGACTCTGGGTTTCGGCATTCTATCGAGAATTCCGCCCGAAGGTGGATCCCAAAGACGCGAACTCAGTCGGCATCTACAAAGGCTACCAACCGGAGGACCAGCTTGGTTTCAAGGAGGCAGCTCGTTGAGTGTTATACCGCTACTTCAAGCACGTCTTGCTTGCAGCAAAAGCTGTGCCAAAGCTTCCTGTGTATTTTGAGAATTGGACTGATCCAACTCAAGACACACGCATGTACACAACAGCAATTCAGACCATGTATGGGCGTCAGCATTTTGATTTTGTGGTTGGTATTTGGGCTGCCAGAGGAACAAGTGTCCGAGTTGGGAGGTGGATCAACTCAACAGCATTGAACCTGGCTTCTTAAACATCAGCAAGGACGTGGTGGACTTGGATGAAGTCGAGGATACCACTCCACCAGCAGCAGTGAATTCCAAGAAATCAAAGAAGCGCCTTAGGAAGGGTGAGTGTCAAGCCGATGTGCAAGCTCCGGCTCCATTATTTGCAACACCAGCACCTGCTATGGATGTAGCAGTACCACAGGCAACCCCAAGGACAAGAATTGCACTTCACAAGGCAGATCATACTCAAAGCCAATTCGTACTCGGGTCCCAGCCACCGGAGTCTGAAGTTGAAGAGGCCAACTTGCCATTGGTAGACCGCCGCCAACGAAGGCTTCTGATCGATGATCTAGAAGATGATGAGGCCGCCCCAGCAGAGCGTTCACGTTGTGTGACGCCTGCCTACTTGCCTGCAGAGTCATCAAGGCAGAAACGGCCGAAGTACGCCCGTAGCGAGTCACCTGCCCCCGTAATGCAGCATTGCCCAAGCTCCATGGTGCGAATGATGGTCGATCCTCAGCAGGTGCGGACGAAATCAACATCTAAGTGCCTCATTGTCAACGATTCGATTGTGCGCTGGATGGAGTTGAGTACGATGAAAAAGCCATTTCCGAAAGAATACGACGACATGAAAGACTTCATAGCTGAGGTACTACATCAAAGCCAAACTCATTGAACATGTTTCCAACTCAAGTTACTCACACTTCAAATATGGAATTCAGGTGGTGCAGGGGAGGACTTTTTACAAGGATGGGAAGCTCATGAAGCCAGATAAAGAGCCTATTCGAGCTGTTGATCTGATTATTGCAGATTATCCAGACGGATTACGCGTGCCTGGTGTCTCTGATCCGCCACACGCAGTTCCAAACTGGAACATGCAGGACGTTTCCTTCCTGAAGAGTGTCATGCAATACTCACCGAGGTATCTGCATGACGATGCGGTGATGCTGCTCTTCTACCCGGACTCTTCGACGATAAAAAAGGAAATCATGACTTACTTCAAGAATTTCAAGCTAAAGGTGTTTGACGAATGGAACTTGTTTCAAACGTTACCTCTTGCCAGTCACGTTAACAAATCAAAAACAGTAAGTTTTTAGTCGATCTTGAATTCTGTTGAAGCGTTTACATCTTATTTGTTTCGAATATTAACTTAAAATATTGTATTGCAGACAAACATGTTCAAAGCTATTCTACTTGTCCGCTCTCTTGACAAGAAGGTCTCCAGGCAGCCAAAGCTACTTGAAATTAACCCCGATCAGTATGTACCTAATGTTGATCTCAGCAATGACGATATGTTGTACAACCTTCAGGGAGTAGATGACATTGTGTGCAGAAAGTTGGATGGGCGACCTTGGCGAGGTGCAAAGCAAAAGTCTACGCTTCTTCTAAAAGCCTTAATTCACGGAATTTGCCCTCAGAATGGCACAATTGTGGACTTCAAAACTGGAGTTGGTAAGATTACTATACTTGAATCTATTTTATCCTATATGTCGTATTCACAGGACTGAAGTTTAGCGACGTTCTTCCATTGCAGGATCCTCCGTGATTGCTGCGATGACTCTCAATCGCAACATCTTTGCAATGGAGAGTGACTCCAAGCTTTTCGAGGAGATTCTCATTCCTCTTCAAGCTGCTCTGTCCAACACACCAGAATCTCCACAACAAGCATTAATACCAGATATGGAAGATTCACCTATTTCAGATGCGCCATTCGAATCTTGCTGTAAGTAAGTTTTCTTGAAGTCTGTAAATTTCATAGCTTAGTGATTCTGAATACTCACTAAAATTGTGTTATTTGCAGTTTAATGAGTCCGGCGTTCATATCGAGAAAGCGGGGATTTCAGTCCACATTTCGAACCCCATCGCCTTCGTACCAGGTCCCAAGTTATGCAGCATCCATGGCTCGAGCGTTTGCGAGTGTCATATCTGATTCTAGTGATGGAATGAGCCCACCACCTCGTATCCATAGTCGAGTTAGGCAATATTTGGACCCAAGTGCAGCAGAGTCAGACTCTGATACGCCATAAAACAGTTAGCTCTATATGAGCGCATAATATCACATTCATGTTATGACTACGTTATGCTTAAAAAAAAAATTCTTAAGAATATTTTTTGTTTTCTTTGGAACCTAAGCTATTCAGTTGTTTACACCTGTTTGAATTTGGGACCCCATCGGGTGGGCGCACCGAGGTGTGGTACGTACACCTCTCTTGCTGTAAGTAAGTTTTGTGCTCTGAAAGGATTGTGAAGTTGGTAGGATGTTGCAAGCTCATCATTGATTGGTTCATTTACGAAGCTTAAATTCAAAAGTCTCTTATTCATAATGCCCAAGATAAAATTATGTTGAGATCCCATTCTGGGCTGCCCTCCAAAAATAGGCCACAAATTTCCTAATACGAACACCAGTACAGTCCCAAACAGTTGGTTACCTAATACTAAGAAAACCTTGCTGAATTTGTTTCGGTCGCCTTATTGTGAATTATCTAAGATCCCAAACGACGTTCAGTAACTTGGATGTGCCTTCCAACTCACCAAACTGGTTGATTCAAATCTTAGGGGTTAAGGTTTATAATTTTAATTTATTTGGAGGTATACCTTGACTTCGAATCACTACAAAACTTATACAGGGCCCCAAGTCGGAATACTAAGGTTGCGATTCTAAGGACCCACCTTTATCTAAATTATATTATACATTAATAACATCAGCCCTAAATTTCTTAGTTACAATAAATAAATAAATAAATAAATATATATATATATATATATATGACGTTAGCCCTAATTTCCAGAAAACATAGTAAGAGATGTTCCAACTCAAAACCGTAATATTTCACGGCCATGGGCACACTAAAGGCTAAAGCACGGTTATACACACTCCTTCTCCAAAACTCTTTGTCATCAAATTGTTACATAATCCACCCAAATTGGAGCAACGTCTAATTTATTCTAAGTAAATTGAACGACCCTCATATGTGGTCCAAATAATTTGGCCCAAAATGAGTCAAAACTTCCCTCTAAAAATGGAAAATTGCTCACAAAAATCTGCCCACCGCTCACGAAAGTCTGCTCACCGCTCATAGAAATCTGCTCACTGCACGCACCGTAGCAATCCTGGTTAACCCTTTAATGCCAAGTTGACCTTGAGTGGGTCGATTTGCATGTTTCAACTCAATTTCATGAGGTACATTGCACATTGACTTTTGAGCTTCTCTATTTATGAAGTTTATACAACTAGTCTCCTACAATAATTTGAAGTTGTGTAACTCTTGGAATACTTTAGAATACAACTTAAAATACATCAAATACACCAAAATATAGTGGATACCATACAACATAGTATAAACATTGTTATGAGCTTAAAATTTGGATTGTAATTTACTTTTAATACATTCTTCATTGCTTGGTAAGTCTTGATCTCTTTCTTCACATTCAAACTCCGTATAGTTTTGGAACATTTTCGTACATTTTCAAGTACACTGATGTAAAATAGTTGCCATTGATTGTGTATGAAGACTTTTTTCGTATGTAATATATCAATGGAAAGCTACTAACCTAGTCTACATGTGAGTTTTATCCATTATGAGTAAAATTAGTCTTTGCAAAAAGCTATTAATGGTAAAAGCAATACATATTCCAGAATTCACAAGTTTCATTATCAATATGCATTTACTATGTTCAAACAATATAATCTCTTCTATGAACCATTGGATGTTTGTGTAACTTCTTGCAAAAATCAAAGACATGATTTGAGTTTAGTTTTGTAAGATTGGATTCAAAATAAGTTATTTAGCAAAGGGAAAGATCATAAGGATACTAGTTTGTGTTGGACACACCCCTTTGGCGTTGAAGGGGTCTAATAACCACTTAGCTAGAAGTCGCCAAACTTGCTATCAACCTAGGATATGTCATAATATTATTGGTATCTAATTTTATGATTAACATACTCATTTTTTTTATTTGGTGATTACATTTATTTCTTCTATTATATTGTAAAAGTCACTTCCAACAACGTATAATATCCTTTGATGATATGGTGTACCACATGTCTATGTCTACACTTTGTATGAACAATTTGTTGAACAAGGGGCATTATCCTTCTAGAAGCAACTCCCTTTGTACCTAAAATGGAGCCATCTTCAGCTACAAAGGCACTAGCACATTGAACATGTAATTTAGAATTGAGCATGTGAAAATATATTATACACTTCTATTATGATTGCTTTGCATGTGCATTGAAACTCTAAGAAAATGATAGTGTTTCATTTCAAACTCTTGTTTTGAAATGCTCGTACTCTTAAAGATATGGGATAGAGTTTGAAGATGAAGTCCAACAACATTCTAATTGGAAGATTTATTATAGAAATGATCATGATATAGAATTTGTAGTGATGTTTCTATACTGAAAAATTGGAAACAACTCGTGGTTCTTGAGGAGTTGTGCCTCCTTCGCTCACTGTTGGATTTCAACTTTATTTTTTAATTTGAATGTAATTTGAAGTCCAAATTGAATCTGGTTTATGTAGTATAAATCTGAACTCAATCCAAGATGTAATAACGGTTTGGCATCGATTGCAAGGGGTCTAGTTTAGGATTCTTATTCTTCTGTGAATTTTGGGTGGTTTGGCGAGTGCAAGACTATTTTTACAGTTTTAGGGTAAGATAATAAACCCCTAAAGGACCAAGGATGTCAAAAATGGTTTTTGCATAGATGAAGGTGTTCAAAATGATATTTTTGCCTAAGATTTTTACTCCGTGCTCCCTATACTACAAGGTGTGTGGGCAAGAATTTTCAAATTTGAATACCAAACTAAGAAATTTTTAATGCAGATGTTAGATCTTGAGTCCATTATGGGCAATTCGAGCAAGTCTTAATTTATTTTGAAAATAAGTTCATTACCGGATTACTACTTGAGTCTCACAGTTCCCCAAGTCAAAACGTACACCAATTTTACAAGGTCAGCCTCCAAACTTTACAAGAGCAAGCTTCAAAATTTTGCAAAATAACTTTCACATCAACTTTGAACGTAATGATCTCACAAACGGTACCGATGCAACAGTTGGAAATTTAAAATGGTGTTAGTACATGTAGTTATTTTGAAGATCTTATGGTTGAAAATACCAAAAAAGTCAAAAATATCAACTCACCAACTTGTACAAAGTGATCAAAGAATTGCAGTTTTTGGTTCTGACGCTTCATATACATGCTTGGTCCTTTAGGGGTTAATAATAGTTGATAGTGGCAAATATCTAAGATAGGAGTATTCTCTTATGCATTTTCTTTTTTTCCACCATGCAAAAACATAAGTGTTTTGAGTGATAATTTCCTTGAAATTCCAACATTTTTATTTTATTATTATTATTTTTTCTTGTTCCACCAACCCTACTGTGCAAGTACAGTACATGACCCAATTTGTTGGTGATTCTTTTGGATACGAAAGTGTTTTGAGATGAACATGAACATATTGCATCTTGAAGATACTTTGACTATAGTGGTTTTTTGGTAGCATTTTCATTCTAAAGTGAAAATATTGAAATTAAGTAAATTTTTAATATAATATGATCTTGCCATCTATCTAGCCTTATGACCGAAAATATCATCCACATTACATACAATAAGTTTAATACGAGATTGTGATATTGAGATTCCTGTGAATCACCTCTATATACAATCATGGTATTTCAAAAACTACGTTTCTCTACTAGAAAGAAACAATGACAAGGGTTAAGGGCTTGCGGTTGGTTTCATTTCTAACTATAATTTCTTGTAAGAGAGGTTTCAGTAAGTAATGAACCCAATTGGTTAAAATCATTCATAACTATTGCAATATGAAAAATAAAAATAGCTTGCTTCACCAAGGTATATCTCATAGATGTGAGGGGAAAAGGGCTTGGACCTTTGATGATAAAAGTTTCATCTATTTGTAATCTTTAGTTGAACTACATTCTGTTTTTTAGCAATAAAAAAATTCTCATTTTGTACTATAATATTAAGAATAGAAATTTCAACTACTTGGTAGAGTTGCAAATAACTTTGATTGTTTACCAACTACCTTTTTATCTTTCAATTGAACACAAAAGCGTCCCCCGGTCAAAAGGCAACATTCTCCGGTTTCCCATGACCGCGATTCGTCCGCCTATTCCCGTTACCCCTTGTCGGCAAATTCCAAGCCTGCTGGCGCAGATATAGGCGCCAAATATACCGGTAGTAGGTAACCAACTAAAAAGATCTCCCAAATGTGAACACGGTTCTGGTTCAATAATATCTCGATCGCGTGTGAACAAGAGATTGCTACAAAAACCTTGAGAGAGCAATATCATGTTGTCAATCTAACCTGCGCGATTGCTGCTGTGAATGAGGATGTTGCTCGATCGCTCGTCCACTTCTTTAGGGTGTTGGCGCATCGAGATACGAATCGAGAAAACGAAAACGCTGCCAAAATTCCGGTAAAATTTGACTGAGAAATGCGGATTTGCGCAATCGGTGAACGACATGGTGGAATATTGCGATCAGGAGCCAGTGGAGAATGGAAGAGACGATGTTGAGTCAAGGATAAGTGTGTAGTGATCGCGCACTGTGCGAAGAGATGGAGTGATTCTAGGAAGTGGCGGTGAAAATTTATTGTGGAGAACGTGATGCACGTGTGATAATTATGCAAGTGCGGTAGTTATTTCAGCTGATGATTTCGTGGTACTATCATGGACATGGCTCGGATTTTGTGTGTGCAAAAAGAGAATTATTTTCATGAGAGACGCGGGGATGCTCCTTCTTGGTGTGCTCCTTGGAAGTTTCGTACGGAGAGAGCCTTGTGGCGGGGAATGGCTCGTGATTTTGAACTAGTGTAGATCGTCGATGTTCGAATGTTCGCTGCTTCTACTACAGCAGTTGTCAGGGAAGCTTCCGATCGAGTCATCATCATCTTCGTCGATACTGTTTTTGTGCACCGTGCGCCTCAAGTATTGCTTACTTTGTAGACAGACTACTGCCATTTGTGCGTTTCACGACGAGTTGTTTGTTGTGATCCCTCACACTCTACGAAGGTGCTGGTGCGTATTCATTTTCTCTTGCGACTAGTTTCTCCTAGGTTGACTTTACACTCACAGGAGCTGAACCACGTGTGTATACGTGAGTTCGTCGGCTTGAAGATTTGTCAGACATTTCCACTAGGTTTAGGGTTCAGCCAGTTGTACGCGATGATTTTCCGACAGTTGCTACTATTTTACTGTGCTAATCATACCTCATAAGTGACGAACGACTTTATTGTGCTGGTCATACGGATGTTGACCGTCCGGGTGTGGTGAGAATCAGCTTTCGATCGTAGAGTTTCATATGTGTTATGATTTGAGTGTCTCAGTGGTACAGCAGAGACGTACCAAAGGGATTGGTGTTAAGAGCTTGCAGTGGTTCTTTGCAGGCATGTCTTCGAATTTTGACACTTGCCATCGGAAACGGTCACAGATTTTGAAAGAATTTGAAACAAGTATTTGATGGAAAGTATTCCTACTTCTTCTGTACCTGTCGAGGGAGACGAAGATATGTTCACCTAAATAAGCGTGATCGAAGGTCGAACTTCATAGCGGATGCTGATGAATTGAAAGAATGACTTTCTCCTAGTGTTGTAATACAAACTGGCAGTTGTTTGTCACGATGGCGTAAGTCGTCCATAGCTGGAGATGCCAGCAAATGTTGTCATCTTTGTAAATTGTGCGACGCAGACTGAGGTCTCGAATGTATGTAGAATTGTTAACATATTGATATGAACGTAAAATATATCATACCCGATGATCTAGGATTGAAATTAGGAGTGATACAAATGCTTAGAATGGCGATGGACGTGTTTATCCCTTCGTGGGGAGAAATTAATGTAACATTAGCTGCTGCGGTGGTATTTATACTCTTTGTGAGCTACTTCCAGCACATCTTTGCTGGGAGCAAAACTTCTAAGGTTGTAGAACAGAATATGGCACAACTTCCAGCAATCCCGGAGCTTGGGAGCGAGCCTGTCAACAGCCCCATTGCTCCAGTCGTTGCTAAGGTACTTCTGGAAAACCTTGGTCACACACAATCGTTGGTCAATGGCAGTATTTGTATGCGTGTTTCTCGACACTTACTGATCAGATCAGATTGTCTGTCTGCTTGAAATATGAGCTTCAAATAGTGATGTTCGTAATAAAACTCGGACTGCTCGTTATGCAGGCTGTGACTAAAGACTGGGGGAGTTCCTTCGTGTATTTGATTCGGGTGAGGAACACTTAACAAGACCTGAGAAGCTGAAAATGATGGAATGCTTGGATGTCTCTTCACATTCACTTCAAGACGTAGTAGTTTAAGGAGTTGTAGAAGGTACTGTGAGCAGTTCTAAGCACTTATATATCTGGGAGTAGATTGGCATGTAAAATTCTTCGTATATTTACCAGCAATTCAGCTTACTGACGTCTCTTATGATCGGTTTTGGGTTGAACAGCTGGAACTTCTAGCAGCTAGGAACTTAATTTCGGCAAACTTAAATGGCTCGTCAGATCCTTATGCTATCATCGAATGTGGCACACAGAAACGGTTCAGGTGACTACAGACTCTTCTCAGCTTAATAATTGTTGACTTAGCAATAAGATACCTCGATTTCTCTTCTAGCAATGAAGTTAAATTCTGGTGAATGATCAAGACTTCAGATGGTGTCTTTGTACAGTGGCTGACGACTCTTCTTTTTCGTTACAGCTCTATGGTTCCGAACTCCAGAAATCCGGTCTGGGGTGAAGAGTTTGACTTCTATGCGGAAGAGTTGCCAGTCCAGGTACATGAGTTCAAGTACGAAATGAAAGAGTGCTGTGGAGGGTCTGTTTGTAACAGGATGAGCTTAGTATGTTGTCCGTTTTTTCGTATAATTTTTGTCATTTGAGAAGTTTTTGAGGGCTTAGGATTGTTATGAAGTTTACATAGGCGGGGATGAGTCTAGTGTTGAATGTGAGTTCCTCGCTTTTAACAAGAGGATGCTCTTGCAGATCAAGATTGCCATCTATGATTGGGATATTGTTTGGAAGAGCACTGAGCTCGGATCGACCATTCTTGAGATAGATGAAGAGGGCCGAACCGAAGCTGTGTGGCATTCACTGGACAGTGCTTCTGGTCAGGTGAACATTCAGCTTACATAATACTTACAGCAAAGGGAGTACTAACGTGTAGTCCTCTTGATTTGAAATATACTTGCGATCAGTTTAGAGCTGATATACGAATCAATTCCTTCTGTTGTACAAGCTCTTATACATGCATTTTTCGTCTTTGAACATAGTTGTGTGTACAAGTGGCGACGAAGCGGTATCCCGTGAGTCAATCCGGGTAAGACCACTGACACGGTTGTGAGAACTCGTTAACCTCCCGATTAATGGAATGAACACTCAGTTTCAGATCTCAGCAAGATTGAAAAAGCACTACGAATATCCAATCTACAATATACAGTTCACAACTTTTTCACCTTTATGGAACTCAGTGTGTGTTAATGCCTTCAACTTTAAGACTTGAGTGCTTATTACGAGGAACCCATAAGGAACTGCATTGAAATGAAGACTGCTAAGATCGATAAGATACATTGTTAAATACATGTAATTGGTTCATACTTCATACTTCTTGCTTCTTTGGTTTTCAATAACCGTTTATTCTGTGACTACATGAGCAACTCATGTATATGGTAGCCAAGTAGCTTGGAACTGGCCATTGTAGACGGTGAAGCTGATAGTAACGCTGGGACGTTACAAGCTGTTTAGAAGATGACCAATTACTTACTACATGTCTTGTCTGCAGATCATTGAGTGGCTATCTCGGTGTTGTTGCTCGCCGAAGGCTGTCACTTGAGACACCTGTTGGTACAGAGGTGCGACAGAAGCCTGGGCCACTTCAGCTCATTTTTGGGCTGCCTCCAGATGAGGTACAGTTGGGATCCGTGTCTTTGATGTAACAAAGAAGTAGCTTACATGTTTGGAATTTTAAAAACTGGAAGTAATAACACGTCTTGCTATATGCAGCTCTATGACTGATCATGGGTTCGGCTGGTGCAGGTTGTCATACACAGTTACTCGTGTGCTCTGGAAAGATCTTTCCTATATCATGGACGAATGTACCTGTCGGCAGGGCATGTTTGTTTTCACTCTAATGTCTTTGCCAAGCATATGAAGGTTATTTCTCATGCGATGTTTTTCATTTCAATAACGTACTGCAAGGTCACGATTATCGCCAAGGAAGGGCTAGTGACTATGTTACTGTCATGTCGCCTTTTGTATCAGTTCATGGGCTTTGCATCAGTTGCTTACATCAACGTTATTGATGTGCAGATCGTTCTACCCTACGATGACATTGAGGAAGTGAGTAATCGTGAAAGTTCTTTTTCATCTCATTATTCATCTGGTCTATTTTCGTTAATCAACTTATGGAAATAAACCTCGCCGAAGTTAAGTTCTCCTTAAATTTGAACTTATAGTACTTTATGTTTTAAGTGCCTCTTGAAATTTTCGAAACTCGCTGTGGGTTGGATGGTACTTAACCTCAACATCATACGTAGTTGGTTCATTATACGTAGATGTGTTAAAGATCTTAACTTCACTGAAGCGCTCCTACTTACACGCAACATGACGCATTGGTGGAGCTCAGATCAAGAAAAGTCATCATTCACTTATAAACCCAGCCATAACAATCACGTTGCGATCAGGTTCAGGAGGTCAAGGTGTTCCACCAATAGGTAGTGTTAATGGTACGTGACCTCCCATTCCAGTGGTAAGCCATCCATCATCCCATGTTTTTTGTGGTGAATCTCAAGAGTCTGGTTGGTGCAGGAAAATCGAAGTACAAATTTGCTTCCTTTTGGAACCGAAATCAAACTCTGCGAGCACTCGAAAGGGTATTGCGGGAGTTCACGGCCATGCAGGAGGTTGCCAAAAAGGTTGCTCCAATAGCCCCTCTCTCCTTAACTTCAATTCAATATCAAGAATTAGTCAGTCAACTCGAGCATATGGACTGTAAGAATTGCCGGCATTTTTTCGTCATGAGATTTTCAAAAACTTCAAAACAGGTCCGTGAGGTGTTTCATTGATTTTTGTTTCTTAAACTTCAGGAGCACTATGTTTCAATGATGAGGATTAGAAGTGGATCATTTCGAGTGCAAGAGGAGATCCAGGATGAAGACGTCGTTCTACCCCCACCTGAAGAACCGATCGTAATACAGTCGTTTCTCAAGGATGACGTTTTATCTGAAGTTGCAAATGTGAGCCCTCAATACGCTCCTGTTCTCTTATCTCAAATTGTCTGCAACCTTTATGAAACAACCTGACAATTTCAACATGAATCGTCAGGTTGAATTGCCGTGTACAGCTGAGGAGTTCTTCGCAGTTTGTTTGCATGATGCCTCTCTGTTCATGCAAATGGTAGGGGACCGTCGAAAGGACAAAGACATGAAGGTGATATACTGCCGTTTATCATTACCTTCACTATCATGATTGAGGCATCTCTTGTAGTAGAGATTAATATAGTTGTGTGACTTGGCAGGTAGAAGAATGGGGAGATTCTGAGCAATATGGTGGCTTGGTTCGGAAAGTGACATACCGTTCGATATGTCAGAGCCCCATGTGTCCTCCCGACACTGCTGTCACTGTATATCAACATGCGGCATTTTCTAACGACAAAAAATTCCTGGTTAGCTTCTGCGATGCCTAGTTCTTCTTGCGTATCTCAAAATTCAGAAGTCTCCAGTGCGTTGGAGTCACTTACAGTCGAAGTCCAGTTTTTAGTTGACCAACCAACAGAATCGCATGTTGCAGTTTGTTGCTTTCCAGCTCACTATTAGCATCTCCTGTAACGGTGGAAAGTGTTGAAGCGTAATATTACCGCTGACTCGTGCAGGTTTTCGAAGCTGTGTCACAAATTCATGATGTCCCATTTGGGTCATACTTTGAGGTACTACAACTTTGTATTGCAAATGGTGAATACGGTAGCTTCTTTATTTGATTAATCAGCATGTCATGCATACAAACGTGTGCTCAAGGGAGGTCAATGGGCAGGTGCATGCGAAGTGGACCTTGACGACCAAATCAAGTTCGACTTGCAGTCTGATCGTCAAAGTTGGTAAGTAACCTGGCTTATGATCATGAGTTTCTTCTTCTTCAGTGACTCAGATTGTTTTCTCCCGTCTAGATCATTTCAGCCACGAGTAGCACATAACCAAATCTCTCTAGTTGCTAGTGAAAAGTAGCTCCAAAAGATGAAAGTACGTGCATTATTGGCTCTTCTATCAAAATCACAGGAATATCTGCTTCCTCTCATTCATGTCCTTGCTGATGGACGCGTCAATGTAAACTTGAACAGGAGCTCACTTTCAAAAGTGGTGTTTCATGCAATCCAAGATCAAATCAGGAACAGTGTTGGAGGTAACTTCATTTCTACAATCTTCAAATCGTGTACTATTTGATATCTCTCCAATGAGATTATTGATCAGTCGACTTTTAACCTAGACCATGGTTTTTCTACACTAATGTGACTTACATGCTCAGATGAAGCAAGACGCTGAGATTGTCATAGAGCTGGCTCGGAAGGAGATCGCAAAAATGAAGGAGGAAGGCTCACTAGGTAACCTGTAATAATGAAGTGGGAGTTATCAAGGCACACTTGATAGCTGTTGTAAATTAGTGATTGCACAGACAAGATTCTTCTACGAGAACAGCTTTTCTTTTCAAGCAGGTTGAGCACCGGTCCCCATCTTGTGGACAGCTTGAAAGGGCGCACGTGTACGAGGTACGTGACTCGTAGAAGAACCTGATGTAAAATACACTATTGCTGAATAGAAAGAGAGTGGATTCTCTCTTGATGTGTATATGCTTGAATCGATGGAGCGAGCAACTCGATCATGAATGTGCATACGTTACCTACCTTCTTTCTTTGGAGGTTAGTCATTAACTTAACCTTGCGTTTGACAAAGTTGGTCCTTCAACTTTGCAAGTTCTGATTGTAGCATCTTCATCTCATCTTCTATTTGTTTGGTTTGTTGCTCTAGAATGCTTAAATCTGATCGTGCCTGCGCAAAGAACTAATTTAAAAGCTTCATATTTTAATATCAGAATTCAACTTGACTTGGTGTATGTCCTCGATAAAATTACTTAGCACATTGAAGAGTTTTGTAAAGAGCCATCATCACAGAAATGTACTTGGTTATTGTATTATAATTTGGTAATTCCTCATTGAATCATAATAAGAAAATTAGGGATTTTTATGTCCATTGTAAATGTTTATGTATAGGACATATACCTTATTTATACGATCTTCAATGATGTGAACATCAAGTGATTGTGATATTGCTTGATTGTGCTCTTGCAGATTATGAATTGCTCCTCTAAATCTTTCAATGGTAGTCATGCAATCATCTTTCTCATCAACCATTGCACTTTTCGTAACCATTTTGATGTTGTTGATTTTCTACATGCAATTTTATAGACTCACTTTCCATTTTTGCTCTATTGTGTCATGGTGTTGGAAATATAAATTTCAGCAAAGCATACAATGAAGTGCAAATCATTTATTTTGTAATCTAGAAGATTGAATGTATATAATGATTATGTGTGCGGAGTGACTATTACTTTTGAAACATTTGTTATCCTTGTTTGCTTCCTTTATACTGATCTTCTTAAATGTGCAAAAAAATATTTTTATATATGATATGTAGAAGTTTTCAAAATGAATTTTATGGAAATCTATGTTTTTAGCCAAACATTTCTAATGTGTAATTTACAAACTTGATACAAACGTGCTACGAAATGAAGTTGCTGTGAAGACTCTTTTCCAAAACAAGAAACAAGGAAGTAGATTCACTTTCCCTCCAATAGAGTTTGTTAGCGTAGTGCATTTTATTGATAACTTTTGCTAGTTCTATTATCTTTAGTGTTTATGGAAAGGTCAATGTCATAAACAATAAAATCTTTCTCTTAGTTAACTCTAAAAGCTTCTCTTAGTTTACTCTAAAAGCTTTCTCTTAGTTTACTCTAAAATCTATTACAAACTTTTGAAGTATATATGAGAATCTTATTGCAACCCATTTGATAAAAACTTAGTTTCTTGTCAAGTCATCAACCAATCAGATTTACCACTCAATTATACATAGCTTTGTACATGTTATTAGATAGTTTCTAGCTGTGAGCAATTGTGTATGGATAACTCTTACATGTTAGGTGGTGATCACTTATCAAGGTACATCATAAAGCTCATTTGCGCTTTAAACAGGGTGCAATTTAATGAAGTTAATGGTAACTATTGCTAAGAAGGTAGCTACCAACCTCTTTTTCAGCGTCTTGAATAGAGGGTGGCCAAGATGGAGCAAGATTCAAGACATGAGCATCAGCATTTGAGCTTAGTGGTTGAAGCTAGAAGTCCTTATATACAACACTTCCTTCATAATCATAATCATGAGAGTCAGCTAGATTTGGAGTTTTTGTAATCACAACTTATAGATTAAATATAAAGTCAAGGTATGCAACTACCTCCAATTTTTGCAATGATATGTATTGTAGATATGGTTTTGTGTTTAGATTTCTACTAGTCATTTGTGTTTGGATAGCATCTTCATTCTCGGAGCCATTAAAATTTGGGCACATTTTTTTTGTAAGTTGTTGAAAAGATGAAAGGATATATGTGGAATGCGATAAGTTGGCACCTCTTACACCATTATCTTCATACCTTTACAAAGAATAGTACGGAGTATTATATGCTATTTTTCCAACTCTTCACTTACTTCTGAGTGGAAATGCTCCTTTAGTTGCAATTTTGAAACTTATTATTCCAAGCATGAAATATCAATTTGAATGATTGTTTGGTCAAATTACCACCATGTAAACTTAAAAAACCATGATTATGACGATCAGAGTGTGGAGGCCGTTGCATGGCGGGCAGTGAGGTGTAGGTCCCTCATGGAAGAGGTAGGGCGGGTGGGCTAGCAAGAGAATCTTATGAAGGCTTCCTAGGTAGGTGACTTGTGTAAAGAGAGGTGCCTAGGAGACAAGATCTTGGATTCAGGATTACTTCACGAGTTTGAAGTTGTTCATATATTTTGGTGTCTTGACTTACATTTGAACTTGTATTTCACGGGAAACTACAACTCTAAATTCACCAAGAATTGGCAAAACCAATCATATGGCTGATATTGGCAACATAATTGCCTCTGCAAACAAGGGAGTGCGTCGGCCTGTAAGTGTGACTGGCCGAGAGCAATGCTTATTACGACATTGTTGCGCATGCTTATTACGACATTGCTACACGTTTTGTCCCCAATTAGGACTAGTAGTATTGCTATGGTTGCTTTCCAATCCATAGATTAGATTTTGCATGAGCTACTGTGCTACAAGAACACTTTACTTAAGATTTTGCACCCACTTGGAATATTTGTGAAAAACCATGGTATTGATATTTATTCTTAATCTTCTCTGAAATTCATCTTTAAGAGCTTATACAAGACTACCAAACGCACGTCGAGAAAGGTGAGAAGAGAGCGTCGAGGAATGAGAGTTTTTGTAATCAGCCTTGCATGACGACCAATCCGGGAAGCAGTTTCCGGATTAGCTAGGATAGCGAATCTTAAAAGTAGATTGGGGACGGTGAGAGTGCTGAGGCGGGAATGAGGATCTTAAGGGCCACTTTTTATTAGGGCCCATTTCTTGGGCCCATTTCCAAACCCTAGGCATCAACCAATGAGTATGCTTAGATTGCCCAAATGGGCCCTAAGAGGCTTTATATTAGGAGTCGACCCACTTCTCCCAAAGCTTATGTGGCGGGTGATATGGCGGGTGACATGGCGGGTGACATGGCGGCTTTTTGGGGGAAAGTTTTGGGCCCAAGTCAAAGAATTGGGTCTACAACATTTGGAGACCCACTTCGCTTCTTCGGCCTATTTGGGCAATGTCAGCATTCTCATTGGTTGATGCCTAGGGTTTGGAAACGGGCTCAAGAAATGGGCCCTAATATAAATTGGCCCTAGGGACCATTTCTTGGGCCCGTCTCCAAACCCTAGGCATCAACCAATGAGAATCTATCTCTCTCTAGAATTTTCAATTTGGGCCCTCCAAGTGGGCCTAAGGACTTTATATTGCAAGGTCCACTCTATGACCCACTTTGTAAAGTAGAGCTAAAGTTAAGGCCCACTTCAAGTCCAAGTGGGCTCAATTCCAAATGGGTCCAACTCCAAATGGGCCCAACTCCAAATGGGCCCAACTCCAAATGGGCCCAACTCCAAATGGCCCCTAATATAAAGTGGCCCTAAGTTAATTTTGGGTGTTTGAATGAGAAGGTTAGGTGTACTATACCTTAAAGTAAAGACTTTGTGACTCACAACTTTCATGCGATAAATGCCTTGGGTTGTATTAAGCAAAGAATTTGACTTCAATGGGAGAGGATGCAAGTTAACCCTTAAACGCCCAAGCATGCCCCTCGGGCATGCTTTTTAGTGTGTTTTCAGAGGGGCTAGGCGTTTTAGGGTTAAATTGTACTCTTCATGCGATGCACATGTGTCATGGGGCTATAACCATATATAGATCTTTAATTTCCTTGATGAACAGTGCATTGACTAAGGGTATAGTAATGAATGTCCATGCGCTTGGATGATGTGGAGAGGTTGTCCTGCAAAGAGGGGTGGAAACAAGTATGTCTTATAGTGATGAATGTCCATGACACTACTTAGTAGATATCTCTTGGAAACTCTACGACCTTTGAAGGTAGAGGCTTGTTGATCTCTTCTTAATGTCCATGAAGAGAGAATCACAAGAACTTTCAACTCGAAGAGGGGGGTGCAGAATCCGGATCCTGCTCCATAGTGATAGATGTCCATGAGGCCATCTAGAAACTAGCCCTTAGCCAACTCAACGAGCCAATGAAAGAAGAGCTAGTTGCGCCAATGTTTAATTAAGAAGTTAGTCAATCTTGACCTTCTTGTGATGAATGTCGTGGCACTTTGAGAAAAGCTTACTCTTAGTCAAACCAAAGATATGTTGAGTTAGAAATAGGCTAAATTAGTACAGGAAAGTAAAAATATATGAGTAGGTAAAGTTGTAACCCGTAGATGGAGTTGGGTTTTAAAATATTCTCTTAAAGTCTCCCTTGGAGTATTACTAAGTGACCGTAGTAGCGTTGGTCCTCAAATATCATTCACAACCATCAAGGTAAAAAACTCTAAACTTTAGGGAATATTTGACTAGAGTGCAACTAGCTAAACATCACCTAAACTAGATTACACCCATTGTTATTTGTTTTCATGAAAAAAGTTGTTACTTTGTTGTATAGTAGTTTTTAGATTACTAAGGAAGGTGGATTGCCTAGTTTAGATTCTCCTTGGCGTGGTTCAACTATGCCCTAATTTAGATTCTCCATGGCGTGGTTCAACTATGCCAGCTCTAAGGGGATCAATCGCTATCCCCTCGGTCATGAGGATGCTTTGATTAACCCATCTCTGTAAAGCTTGTCTCACTAATCCGGAAAAGAACTTTGGGATTAGCTAAGAAGAAATCCGGATAGCAATTGAGTGTATGTGTGAACCCGGTTTGCATTTTCCAGATTCGTTTGGTTGAGGTTACATATGTATAAGAACTTCGTGTACATATACTTTTGGAATTTACTTTACATTCATTTGATCCTGTACATCCACTCTTGCTATACAAGGTCTTTTCTAAGTATACTTAAACTTTGGTAACAAGTAGGAAGTATATTGATAGGAGAAAATAATCATGTTAGAAGTTCATAGATAGAAGTAGAAAAACTGCCATTAGCCTAGACACACCTATTTACCAGAGATCTTTGTGGGAACAATAACCTTGGGAGGATTTTATGTCAAAACTAGAATACGTCCACCATAAGCCATACGACACACTCCATTCTAACCACGGTTCACTTGCCTTATCAGACAAAATTCCTATTCACTTCTCATACACAATTTAGATAAGATGTACTTCTAAGACGTCATCAATGTATCGAATGTACATTTCATTTAAATAGTGTCTGTCAAATGAATAGGAATTTTGCCTGATAAGACAACCCTAATTCTAACTACTTGTTGAGAATGAGGGGCGGATACCTCGGAACAACCAAAATAAATTCCCGTTGAAGGTCACCTTAGGATCCTTTTATACTACAACAACAATTCCTATGGTAAATTGACAAGAACCAATTCTACTCAACAATAGCAAGGAGATCTACTTGTACTAACTTTTACATCTCAAAGTTATCAAGGTCTCTTCGAGCACTACCAAAAAGCTCATCTAAGTGCACCATGGTCTGCCCTTAATTTTGACTTTCGTAATTTGTACAAGGTAAACTTGCTGCCCTAGAATAAATTATCCAACACAGGCATACGAAGAGCCCAAGAAATAGACAAGGAAAGTAGCAGGGAGTTTCTCAAAGATTTTTTTCTGGGTTGCCCTCGGATGAGAACAGCCATTCATCCATTTTGCATATTCATCCACCACATCCATCCGTTTACACACACTTGTTGACTGATGTTAGCAAGCTTCATCCATGTATTCGGGGGCTTCATCCATTACCTGGAAGATTCATCCACTTTGCATGCCCAATTTGAGGCAAGATTTTGGTATAGGAAACCTGTAGCAAGCACCAATTTTGTGGCTAAGTGTTAACTCCTAAATGGTTTGACTCATTTGTAGCAAAAGTGAAACATTCTCAAAAAAATTGTTATATAATAGAAACAAAGCTAAAGTTTATCGTATCTCAACTATAGAATCCTGTGATGAACATATTGTACAGTAATGTGGGTTAGATTTTGAGTCATAAGGCCTTATGGATTGCGAGATCGTAACGTATTAGTACTCAAGAGACATCACAAAATCTCAACATTTTCACTTTGCTACCTATAGAATTATTGCAATCAATGACGAAATCACCACTGAATACAAAGATTTTTACTTTCATCTCAATTATAACTTTCATTGCCCAAAAATGTGCCCCATGTTTGAAAACCCAAAAACAAGAAAGCTCTCCCTTCACTATAATACATGCCATAAATTCATAATTTCTTGTGTGGGTTAAGCTCCTAAAAATCCAAGCGTTTCCTCGACCTCTAGAACCAAAAACTGCCATTTTTCACCTTCGTTGGGAAATGGGGAAATGGAGAATTTGTTTTTCTGGTTTAGGACTTTGAACCGTAAGATCTTGTACCTAACTTGTATACAAAGGATTCGTCAAAATTTCAACCGTTGGATGTTTATCATTTGTGAGATCGTAACAATCAAAGTTTGTCCAACACTTGTGTTTGCCGCTGCGCGAGAGGCATTGTCTAAATGGTGCCAAGGGCAACTTGATGATTGTTACTCCAAATTTTTTCCGTCATTTTTTTCATGTAGGTAATCAAGTTGGGTACGCTCATGCAAAATTTTAGAGACCAATTCCACTTTTTGACCTTAATGTAAATTATTTTATGAAAGAAGGTCTAAAAACAACAATATAATAAAACAAGCACCACATATGATATATTTAGTTTGAGAAAAATTTGGACGGTGAGTAGGTGCATTTATGGGAATGTGAATTTTGAATTAAAATATCTTGGAAAACTCCAAAATCTCAAATTTCGGCAATTTTTGAAAGAAAAAATTGTAAAATTACTAGAAATTGTGAAGATTGTTTTTGAAAGTTTTGGAGGCTGCCCTTGTAAAATTGGTAAAATTTTTGACTTCGGGTACTTTGGAACTTGAATAGTAATTTGGTAATGAACATATTTCCAAAAAAAAAATACTTAAAAAAAAAAAAAAAAATTAACTGCCCGTTTTGGACTTGAAACCTAAAATTTCTAGATGAAGGTTATAAAATTAAAATTTGGCTTTACAAATTTTACCACATACACATTACAGTATGGGGAGCACCGAGTATAAATCTTAGGCAAAAATATCAATTTAACTCCTTAAAATGAGTTGCCCGAAATCTCAACAAACCGAACCGGTTTTCCTGGATTTTTAGGGATTAAGCTACTCACCAAACATGGTTTTTATGAAAACCTAACACAAACCTAACAAATGGGGTCAAAGTCTAGTAGTGAACGAATTGAGCAAAAACCCATTTTGTATGTGTGGTCATCATAGTGCCTCAAACATATCATGCAAGAGTAATGAAAGTAAGAGTGATGAGCGCATAATCATTCAAACACTTCACCAAAACAAAATGAATGTTTGATAGTGACAAGATCTTATGACTAATTGTTACACAAAGGCATTTTCTATGTACAAAAGTTGAGTATCTGAATGATTGCCCAGTTGAATTTTACGCAATCGGATGAATGGGGCATTAAACAGATTGAAATCTTAGCTATTGTTGTGTCTGAGAGCAAAGACGTATTTGGAAACATATTCAAAGCCAGTGTACAACTGAGTACTTTCTCTTCAATCAGCTTTCCCTGCATTACAGCCGCTTTTTCACCTTCTTTATCAGTACAGTTAAATATTAAAACTTAGAAGTGGGAACATGGGTACATTTATTAATCTTGAAAATGCATATACATGTACACATATACAAACGGATATTCATAGCACAAAGTTTTTAGCTGATTTTACTTGAAACTATATCATGTGCCATTTTGTCACACCAAAACTTGCGTTTGTATGCTTACAAACTGGTGTATTCTATAATATCACACCTTTTCTGTAATATAACTCTTGAACGTATTGTTGATAATTTGTAATATCACATTTTAATTTTGTAATGTCACTGGTTTTTGGAATATAACTCTTAAATGTATTGTTGATAATCTCTAATATCACATTTGAATTTTGTAATGTCACTGGTTTTTGGACTACACTAAATAGGTAGATTATTGTTAGATACACTAATTTTTATATTTTTATACACTGGTGGTCAATATTTTTACCCTCTACATCCATCAAGATGAGGATCCTTCCACAGTATTGGACTCAAAACTTTTGATAAATTTTTTTTGTCAAAAGTGAAAACTTACAGCATTTTCGAATCTTATAAAAATCTAACACTAATCTACCTATTCAGTGTAGTGCTTAGAAAGTTGAGGCGTGCCATTTAGCGGAATAACACCATTTTAACAAAAGTGGGGTTTGCTTTTCAAGATGCCTCTCATGCCTAGGAATATACCCTAATTGTAGAGAGTATTCCAAGAAGCTCCACTGGGAGTATGGGTACTCCTGATGATTCGCAGTCGAATGATATCCGGATTGGTTTGATATTCATTGGCCTTCGATCGATGTTGAGTGTCAATTCCCAGTAGGTTGTTGAAATCTGATCATTGCAAAAACAAAACATGCTTCTAGCAACACCTCAGTAGCCTCGAGTTGACCAGCACTGCCCGAGATCATAATGTCACTTGCAAAACAAAATAAAACAAATCACAAACAAAACAAAACAAATCACAAACAAAACATGCTTCGAGCAACACCAGGAGCCTCAAGTTGACCAACACTGCCCGAGATCATAATGTCACTCGCAAAACAAAATAAAACAAATCACAAACAAAACATGCTTCCCGCAACACCAGGAGCCTCGAGTTGACCAGCACTGCCCGAGATCATAATGTCACTCGCCAAACAAAATAAAACAAAACAGACTTCTCGCCTATATAATATCTATCGACCAAGCGGTCGGACGGCACTCGCAACTCCCTTCTAACCACTTTCTCCAACTTTACCGAAGGAGCTCCCGAGGGAGCGGCCGGGACACTGCAATCATCATTGTAAATGATCGACCCCAGTGTACGATCGATCGAGGTGAGCAAATGTTGAAGCAATTAGATACAAGCCTGGATGAATAAGTAAGCAGAAGTACCTGTCAACAGAAGTACTGTAGCTTAGAAGGAGTTCGTCCAGGACACCGCAGCAGTAGACATCGTTACTTAACCTAATTTCAGATTAGGGCAGTCTGAACAGTGCTCTCCCCTCGGCATATATATTGAGGCGGAACGTGAATACAATCGTCTGACTTATGACGTTCTACCTGACTCTACTGGATCGCTAACATGGTATCAGAGCGAGTCTAGCATAGATAGCTGTTGTGTCTAGATCTAGAAGTCCGGTTAGCAGAATCGAACCACTATCTAGAAAACGAGCTAGCAGGTGAAGTCAAGTAGAAGCAGATCTAGATCGTGCTATTCTCTCACAGTCGAAATGGCCACTCGAGACTCAGGCTTGAATGAATCATCGAAACTCGACGGAAACACCAATTATCCGGTGTGGAGTTTCAAAATGAGGAACATGCTGAGTCGAGAGGATGTGTGGAAACTAGCAGATCCGCCGGCGGGAACCTTGGCTCCTACCACCCCATCTGAGATTGCAGCACTGAAACTGCAGAAAAGCAAAGTACTTACTATGATAGCATTGTCAGTAAAAGATCATGTAATTCCTCATATCGCTACCATTACTGAACCAGATACTTGTTGGACTGTGCTCAAAAACCTTTACGCTAACAACACTAACGCGAGAAAACTGATGCTTAGGAGAAAGCTGACTCTTCTGAAGATGCAGGAAGGGAGCTCCATGACCGCATTCATCCAACAAGTGAAGGAACTTCTTAACGAATTCGCCCTGCGTTGGTCAAACCGTGGCGGAAGATGAAACTGTCGAGTACATGCTGATGGCGCTCCCTCCATCCTTTCAAACTCTTGTTGATACAGTTCTTTACCAAACTTCACTCCCATCAGTTTCAGATCTTACCACATTACTTCTACAGGATGAGGTTCGAAGGCAGATCAGAGATCCAAGGGAAGAACCAACGAACGAGGCTCTGCTCGCACGGCTACACCAGAAGCCGAAGCAGACCGGGCGGAAGTCTAGTCACGGCGGAAACGAATCACGCACCAAGGAGAAGAAGAGTAGCATGTGCTACTACTGTGGCGAGCTTGACCACTGGGTCAGAAACTGCCCAATGCTGGCGGCAGAGCTCAAGATCCGTAAGGCACGCCTGCTGGAGCGCAAAACAGTGAACCTGATCGACATCGTCGACAACTTCTGTGGAAGCGACAGCGAAGATGAACCTGACGAGCCAACAACAAATCTGACCGCAAATCTTACTGAATTCACTGAGATCAACTGGACCGGCGAAGAACAAAAGCTTAGCTCTCAAGATCGAGATGAAGCCGTCGAATGGTACCTTGACAGCGGTGCCTCTAGGCACGTCACCGGTCACAAGAACTTACTTCATGATCTGAAATTAGGGAGCCAATCGCAGATTAGAACCGCTGGTGGAGAATCTCTCAAAGTAGAAGCAAAAGGAAAAACTATTGTTTCCACCAAATCTGGAGAAATAAAGTTTGCTAATGTTCTTTATGTACCTGGTATCATGAAGAATCTCTTGTCCGTCGGAGCTATCACTGACGACAAAGCTGGAATGAAAATCCTATTTGATTCAGATAGATTTTGGATCCTGCACAAGTTTCCCGATCCACAATCGCACCACATCGCAGCTACTGGCAATCGAGACCCATCAAATGGACTATACAAGTTTGGTCCTGTTCAAGACCCGAACTGTAACTTCACGGAGTCTCCAGTAAGCACTCCAACTGCTGCCGAACTGGAAGTCGAACCTGGAGGTCCCGGCGAGACTCCACCGAGATCTGGAGGTCCCACCGAGACTCCACCGAGATCTGGAGGTTCCATCACTCTGACTCGCTCCGAAAAGGACACAATCCTCTGGCACTGCCGACTGGGTCACGCGAGCCTAAGGGTACTCAACTTCATGAAAGTCCACAGCAAGGTGATAGGACCGAGCTTCCTAAACCCCAAACTTCCTTTCTGTGTCCATTGTCATACAGGGAAGCAATGCCGAGTGAGCAAACCCCACAGTAGAGCAGTTCACACTGGAAGTAGCCAACCAGTGCAACAGATGCCAAACCGCACCAAACATCCACTGGAGCTCATCCACACAGATATTTGCGGACCTCTTTCAACCAGTTCAATCTCGGGTTCAAGGTATATTCTCACTGTTACAGATGATTACAGCCGATTCACCTGGCTCTACTTTCTTAAGTACAAGTCTGAGGCTCTTACAAAACTCAAGCATTTCAAAACCATGGCGGAACTCCACCTGAACAGCAAGATCAAAGCAATACGTTCATATCGTGGGGGAGAGTTCACTTCAAATACCTTTGTCACGTTTTGTGAAGAGGCTGGTATTCTTCGTCAACTAACTCAAGCTCACACTCCGCATCAGAATGGCATTGCGGAGAGAAAGAACAGGACAATACTGGAGAAAGCGAGGTGCTTGGCATTTGCTAGCGGCACTCCAGCTTTTCTATGGCCCGAAGCAGCAGCAACTGCTAATTATCTAGTCAACAGGACCGCTACAAAGGCAAATGAAGGCACTACTCCTATCGAAGTACTTACAGGTACAACTCCATCTGTCAAAAACCTCAAAATCTTCGGTTGCAGGTGCTTTGTTCTTGACACCTCCCCATCACGATCCAAATGGGCGCCTCGAGCTGTTGAGTGTGTGTTCGTTGGCTATGACTCCTCATCCAGGGGATTTCGATGTTTCAATCGCAAAAGTCGGAAAACCCTTATATCAAAGGATGTCAGCTTTGATGAGGAGTTCTTTCCCTGCTTATCGAATCCTCTCAGCTGCAGATCCCATCACTCCACCGAATGGCCTTCGGAGGTTGAAGAAGCCATCCGCCGCCACAAAGACACTTTACCGCTTAACGCCGGAGAAGATAGCTGCGATTTTGCTCTTCTTCCATCGATCGATCCGCCATGCGATCTCCCAATTCAAAGTCAATCGACACAGTCGGGAGGACTCACGCGCTTCTTCGAGTACAACTGAAGTGCCGGCCAGTTCCACTAGCTCTCTCGGTCTCACTCCAGCTCAACTCCACTCGCCGCGGGCACAAGCAAAGTGTTCAAATCTCTGTCACCTGCACTAATTGGTTTCCATGATACTCCCGTCCAACCATTCCAGCGGCGGGATGAACCCCACCTCGCCGATTCACAGCTGCAGCCGCCCACCCAACTGCGAAGCAAGCTCGACAGCATCGGCCATGCTAGTTCAACAAGTTCAACAGCATCGACCCCAGACTCTGTTTCGCCTCCAGAACTGCCCCGAAGCTCCCGCACTCGTCAGCCCCCACGCCATCTGAAGGACTTCTACCTCCACATCATGGAAGAAAATCACCATCCCGACCTCCCAGCAAGTGTGGACGATGCACTAGCCCACCCAGGATGGAAACAGGCTATGGAAGATGAGCTTCACTCTATCCACCGCAACAGGACATGGGATATCGTACCTCTTCCTATGCATAGGAAACCTATTGAAACTAAGTGGGTATTTCGAATTAAGACCCATGCAGATGGATCTGTGGACAAACTCAAAGCAAGATTAGTAGCAAAAGGGTTTCAACAGAAACATGGACAAGATTTCACGGAAACTTTTGCCCCCGTGGTTAAGTGGAACACACTTAGAAGCATTGTAGCACTAGCTGCAAATCATTCCTGGAACATCTATCATCTAGATGTAAAGACAGCCTTTTTGCATGGGGAAATAGAGGAAGATATCTATGTGAGTCTACCGCCCGGTTTCACAAATCAGGCACAACCTTCTCATGCAGGAAAGCTACGCAAGGCACTCTATGGTCTAAGGCAAGCACCCAGAGCTTGGTACAAGAAAGTGGACTCATATCTGCTCAGCAAAGGACTCCTAAAATCACAAGCCGATTACAACCTTTATTATCACAATGAGCAAGGGTTGATCACTCTACTTATATTATATGTAGATGACATTTATCTCACCGGGGATAATGAAACTCACATCAGCTTCATCCGCCAAGACATCCAAGTGCAACTTGAAATGACAGATCTTGGACATCGACTTACTCTCTTGACTGGAATTCTTATTCCAACCCGAAGGTATACTCATGACCCGCCGCTACATTCATGACATGCTCAAGGAGTTTGGAATGGAAGACTGCAAACCGACCGCTACTCCCATGCAGGAAAAGCTCAAACTTGTACCTGATATGAATGCTTCTCCAGTCGACATCACCCACTACCAACGCATGGTTGGCAAGCTGATCTTTCTCTCACATACTCGCATCGACATTGCTTATTCAAGAAGCATCGTAGCGTGTTCATGTCCCCGTCCCCAAGAACCTCACCAACAAGTCGTCAAACATCCGCTACACAGCACCAAGGGAACACAAGACTACGCTCCGCTCTATCGGCGTGGGGGGAGACTTACATGGCTACACCGACGCCGATTGGGCAGCCGATGCTCATGATAGGAAGTCAACAACCGGGTATGTCTTCTTTCTTGGCTCCACCCCTATCACTTGGAACTCAAGGAAACAACCAACAGTAGCACTATCATCAACAGAGAGTGAGTACATGGCACTAACAGAAGGCACGAAAGAAGAAGTGTGGGCCGAGACGTTTGCTAAGTGAAATCAAAGCAATTGACAGTAGAGATTCCACCTTGATTCTTGGTGATAACCAAGGCAGCTTGAACTTAGCAAGAAATCCTGTCTATCACGGTAGAACTAAACATATCGAAGTCCGGCACCACTTCATCAGAGAGAAGCTACAGTCGGGAGAGGTCAAGATAGAATTCACTCCTACCATCGACCAACCAGCGAGATATCTTGACAAAGGCCCCAGGGCGTATTGCTTTTGAAAGGATAAGAGACCAACTGGGCACTGCACAGATAGAAAAAACGGCAAAGCAAATTTCTTCATATTGATCCCCGCATTTACGGTCAAAAATCTGAATCGCTTCGAACAAGGAGGAAAACCAAACCAACACTAAGTGATAGGCAACCCTCCATTCAAGACCTGATAGCTAACAACCCAAAAAAAAAAAAAAAAAAAAAAAAATACTCGGTTTCTCTACTTTCTTTCTCTATCGAGGTCACTAAAAATGCACTTGTCGAAAGCAAACCCTAATTGATCGAATCGATTGGCATATCAATCGACTGTACTAACTACTCCTCTGACAATTCAATGCTACAATCTATTCTCTTCTCGATTTCACCAAGGAGACAGAGAAGCTAATTCCTTTCTCTAAAGAGACAAGAGAGGAAACTCGAATTCTTCTTCCCACAGGTTTTTCCACGACCTGTACCTGCTCCTGTCAATATCAAGTCTTGGCGCAAGCAGTTCCTCATCAACTGTCGCCGCACCCGCTGGTCCATACCGCAGCAGAAGACTATTCCACTCGTTGGAATCATCTACCAATCTTCGCCAAACTTTACTCACACCCCGGAGCCGCAGAAGTGAAGCTGGCGATACTGCAATCAGGGGCCATAACTGATCCCCTACCAGGCTGTCCGGGAGCAACGGAAAATAACCTCCTAGCAGGCTATCTACTCCGCCCTCCTGTACTCTCAATTCTTCCTGATCGATCACCACCGAGAACTCTTCGCTCAATTTCCCAACCCTAATCAAGGCAGCTACTATAGAGCTCCAAAGACCGACGATTATCTCTCTGAGATAAAGGAGGTCCATTTTCTCCGTTAAGTTTCTTGTGTCCGGACTCTCCTAAGTCCTAACCTAGCTGTATCCCACTCTTGTATGCTCGCGCTTAGTCAAGTATACACTAAGCGAGGGGGAGTGTTGAAGCAATTAGATACAAGCCTGGATGAATAAGTAAGCAGAAGTACCTGTCAACAGAAGTACTGTAGCTTAGAAGGAGTTCGTCCAGGACACCGCAGCAGTAGACATCGTTACTTAACCTAATTTCAGATTAGGGCAGTCTGAACAGTGCTCTCCCCTCGGCATATATATTGAGGCGGAACGTGAATACAATCGTCTGACTTATGACGTTCTACCTGACTCTACTGGATCGCTAACAGCAAATCCTGACGCACTGACAGCGATCGTCTTATCCACCATCAACCAGTTTCAATCAGACCCCAGTCACCATATTCTTAGCTCGTTTGTAAATGTTCAGCTAGTACTTCGATCAACTGGGCCCTGCATGACTTCTGTGTCGAGCTCTGTCTGTTCCCAGTTCCGGTCCGCCGGGCTTTTCTTGACATCGTGGTCACAATTGGGCTACCGCAGTACGTACTTTATAAATTAGAATACGAAGTCTTCCCAGCTTACGCTAGTCCTGTAGCCGCAATTAACGATGACCCCGACCTCGTTGAATGCCGATGTGTCTGCAGAAGCCCGCATTTTAGCATGTGATGGTCGTAAGTATCATGCAGCATCTAGATGGCATGGTTTCCGATCGATCGGACTTCTCGTGCACATTCGAAATGCGGTTAGCATCTAATGAAGCCGATTCAAGTATCGGTCAGAATACCGATTAGAGTAACCCTGAACTGGTTATTTGTCACATTACAATAAGGGACCCTGAACCGCTTACTTACTGATGTTGTGGAATCAGAGTGGAATCATTGTCGAGAGATTTTGGACTCATGTGTTCGGCCAGTACATATGAAATGATTCCCGCCGTACGAGGGGTCAAGGCATGTGACGTCGAAGAATATTCCGATCGACAATGTTGCTCGCGGATCCTTTCTACCTGCAGAATGTCAACGGTGGGTGAGTAGGAGACCAGCTAGCTGTGCAAGGTTGAATTAATGCCTCTATCACCAATAGCAACTTCCCTGCGCCACATTCTTTAGAGAAAGGAAAGATAATTTACTCAGTTTCACTATCCACATCTACCTTTTTTACACAGAGATCGGAGCAAATGTGACTCTAATTCTAGTATCAAGCCCTGGCCTACACATCCTCCTGTCGAGCAATCTGATTAAGGCATACGTATACGCCACCACAAAACTTTGAACGTGTAATGAGACTTTTACTCGTCTGTAGTGGACTGCCATGTCCCTATCTTCCAGATTTTTTATCAGAAAGATAGAATCGATCTTCCAGTAAGAATGGATTGATGACGCCATCGACAGCTGAAAGTCTTGCGTGCTCGAACCCACAGCAGTAGACACTGTAGACAGAGGGGGCCGGACGGACGTACACTAGAACACCGCAGAGTCCGACAGTACTAACCAAAAAACGGGGCTTATTTCCGGGGGATGGAAGACGTGCAGTCGAGATGTTGCACTCTGAACTTCCTGGCTGGAAGCCGCCATGCTCAAAGTACTATTCCACAGTTGACTCCGATCGATGTATCGAGAGTATAAATAGGGATGGCCACCATGACATTCTCAACATCGATACACTTGCATATATATCAATTGGAGTTACAATGGCAGGAAGTGGTAAGTTTGTACTGTGGGTACTGGTGGTGGCTCTTGTAGCCGTGGCCGTGGTGAAAGCCAATGATCCTGACCCGCTGCAGGACTTCTGTGTGGCGGATGAGTCTGGCAGCAAGATCTTCATCAACGGCTTTCCCTGCAAGGACCCGGCCAAAGTGGTGAGCGAGGACTTCACGTTCCGGGGTCTCCGCAACCAGGGCAACCTGAGCACGTCCTTCGGAGCGCCCCTCCAGAAAGCCTTCGTCGGGCAGTTCCCCGGACTCAACACCCAGGTCTGTATCCTTCCCTTCCGACAGAGCTTTACCCCTATTTCATCCAATCGAGATCAGCTTATAACAACATCATTCAAGAGCGTAGTGCAGCCTGATCCAATCTGCAGGCAGCCTCTAAAATTGAACGTCTCTATTGCGACTGTATGTATCGACATCTCTTGAACTGATGTGTCTACAGTAGCAAGGCGTGGTTGATTTGGTCTCTGCTAGAGTAGATATATTGCTACAGTGTCGTGTTGAGGTAGGATTTCTCTAACGAGATTGGCGATATTGTACATAGTGCCATTTTGACATGGAGGGCATGTAGAGTAAGATTGCTTACTGCAGTCACTCTTGCCATAAGCTACATTCTTATTGTAGTTTCCAGGCTTCCAACGATCACATTATGATCCGGGATGATCACCATCTTGCGTTTTGAACCGCCAAATTAACAAAATTGAGGTTCGGTTTGGCAGCAATGTTCGATACCAAGCCCATTTGCGTTGTTACTATGAAAAGAGTTCAAGGCGAGAAAGCTTGCTGTTAGTATTGATTGTGTCTTTTCGACCAAAACAACATTAAGATCGCGGTCGTCGTAAATCTAGACTCTGGTTCGATCTCTGCTAGCAACCTTTAAGATTGAGTGCTACTCCAAAAACATCACTCTGGAGTGCAAAATTTGCTATCAGTAGCCTCGGAGGTACTCTGTTTCATACCGAATCATCAGCGATCGCTAGTAAGAGAAGAGATGGCGGTAACGATGCTGTCTAGTACTCAATTCTCGATCAGAAAAAAACAGTGAAATCGCAGTCTAAACAAATCTAGCGCGTCCTAGATTCAATCGTGGGCCTGGTCCGATCTCTCGAACCGAAACATCACTCTCGATCACTTACACATGGATGCTAGCTCTGTCCGATTCTTCAAAGTAAATGAATACTGCTAGTTTGAGAATCAAGAGTCCGCGTACTAGATTCAGCCATGGAACCAGCTCTGTCCGAGCCGTCGACGATTTACCAGTTTGAGAAGACTTCGATTCGGGTCTGAACAAGTGGCATGGTGGGTGCAGGGCATAGCGTGGGCGCGTCTAGATTTCGCCCCAGGCGGCCTCAACGTGCCTCACTGGCACCAACGCGCAACAGAGATCCTCTCCTGCCAACAAGGGGAGCTTCTGGTGGGCTTCGTGGACACAAACAACAGGCTGTGGTCATCGGTGCTGAAACCCGGCGACATCACCGTCTTCCCGCGGGGTCTCATGCACTTCCAACTCAACGTCGGCAAGGGTGTGGCATCCGCAGTGCTCTCCCTCAACAGCCAGAACCCCGGTCGCTCCGACATCGGCTCCACCACTTTCGGAAGCGGTGTCAAGGAGCAGATCCTGCAGAAGGCGTTCGGGCTTAGCCCTGAGATTGTGAAGCAGCTGGAGAAGTTCTTCAGTCAGCCTCATGTCTCCGAAGGCCATGAAACCATGTAAAGCTCTTGAAATCTTGCATGCATGGTTCTCAATTCAGTGTTTTGACTGTGATTTGTGTTCTTGTGTCCCAAAGCTTTTGGTCAGGCTTGCAATAATGTAGTGGAAGGTCGATCGAATGCAGAGCCTTCTTCTTCCTTCTACCAGTGTATGCATATGTGTTTCTCAATAAAGTTTCTCAGTAACTATCGTGTCTCTGTCAATGGAGTTGTGATTGATAAGGTGCTTTGGTCTGGGATGCGTTATCAAGGTGTAGTTTTGAGACACTCTTAACGTCACCATGGTTGAGTTTTGAGATTTTTGAGTTGTTTGATAATTGCCTTTTATGTGATAGTTCTATAATTTTTATATAAATACAAGTTTGACAATATTGCATGTGTCTCACTCACGTGGAATGAGATGGATAGCCAGATCTTATGCTCAGGTTCAACTCCAGAACTCTCTTCGGTTGGTGTACTGTAGGTATATGATTCAGTTGAAATGACAATATTCCGAGTACCATCTTTACACTAAATCAACCTCTCGTTTTACTGAATTCTATCCACAAAAAGTGCCATTGCTGTGGAATATTGCCATTTATTGAATTTCCACTTGTTTGATCCAATGCTCGAGGCGCTCAATCGTTGGATTTCGGATGTCATTAGAAGCAGGAGGCCGTGCGCGTTACGATGACGAACTGTTGTTGAGCATTAACTGCCATGGTTAATCAATACAAAAAATTGTTCATTTGTGTTGTAGATGACTTGGACTAATAAAAGTGAACATAAATGGCTAATATTGATATCATCCTAAAGTGTGAACGCAGTACGAGGATGAAACGGTTCGTCCTTGTCACAAATTCGTTCATTTAGGATCCCTTCAGAAAGAGACTGCATTCCAATTTAGCAATTTCAAAACTCAAGAGGATGGTTGTACTGGTATGCTCCGTGTATGGGGCCGATCACACCAGGAGTGCTCCAATTTCCACCTACAGTAGAAGCTGCATTTCAAGAGCAGAATCGTTGCCGAAAAATTGGTTGTCGTGTTTTTGAGGTAACCCAGTTAAATGGTCTTGCAAGCTTATTCCAGTGACAGGGCATTCTCGTCTGAGCTGGCCTGCACTCATCTAAAATCCTCGGCGTTAAAATATCATTACATGCACTTCGGCAAGAATGGAACCTCGGTGATGTATCCGCTATTCCAGTTTCGGACATGCTTTGAAAGGACGAAACTCAGCTAATTGCATGAATGAGCGGAAAGTTTTAGGGGGGCGAGAACCTGGTTCGGAGAATGAATTGCAAATGATAGTTTCGAGCAGTTTTGGTAGAGGGCAAGCAGTTCCTAGCTGGCAGGCGCGCGTCAATGGAGAGAAAATTGTCAGTCACAATCACACAAGTGACTGGATATTTTAGAATAATCGTTGGTCCAGCCGAGCTCCAGCAATTCGTCTTTATGACATTTGCAATCACACGCCGACGCCTTCTTGCAATGCGCCCTGTGCAGATGGCAAAAGCACTTGATGCACCATATCTTCTTGAAGAGCTGGCAGGCGCAAGCCTCCGTTCTGTGGCAATGGCATTTGCACACCCTGGAGCACGCGCACCCGCATTTCCGTTGCATGTGACAATGGCAATCGCAGCTCCCTTCGGTATGACAGAAGCAGTCCCAGGGATCGTCGCCTTTACGAGGCGGGCGTCGAGAGATTGTCTCTCTCTTCCCGCCTGCGACATAGCTCGGGCTGATTGTAGCCCACCTGGTCTCCAAGTACTCGAGCTTGTCCATGTACAACTGATTTTGCTGCTCTCCTTGACCGAAGTAGAACAGTGGCCAGAACACGTTCAGTTGCTTCACGTCGCGGTCCTGGTACACTAGCAGCCTGGACCCATTACGGCCCTCCACCGAGAAGACGCTGTCGAATTGGTGCGTGATGGCGCCGTAGATGTGCTGCATTCGGGATGCCCAGGGGCGCACTAGATTCGGCCGCGTGCGGAAGATCTGCCCAAATTCCTTAAGCACCCTGTCGGACAATATTGGCAACCAGACTCGTATGTAAGCAGGGGCGGCCACGAGCTTGAGCTCTGCTCTCCACCGTGGACACATGAACTCTTGCAGCCGAGCTATTTCCAGTGCGTCCCACGATTTCTTGAAGAATGTCTGTTTCGTGTTGCAGTTCAGCATCTGAGCGAGCCATATGTGTGAGCAGAACTTCCTCCCACTGGCATCCGTGCCCGCCTGAGTGCACAGGCGGGTCATGGTGCGTCATTGCCAAGACTGCATAACGAAGCACGTCAGAATGCATGTCAGATAATAACATTTAATACTTCTTCTGAGGATCTAGAAGACAGTTGCAACACACTTATGTAGTCAGTTGCAACACACTTACTGTCCAAAAAGATATGGCACGACACTCTTGAAACTGGATAGCAATAAATTACATAAGCCAAGATGACGATAGAGGCGGAGAGTATCGTCATAAATGCGGACACGACTACATTCAGGTCAATTACGTCACATTAGATGAATACGAAACGAGAGAACAAAGGCCATGACATTCATCCTACAATCAAGGTCACATTACGGAGGATACCGTGAAGAAGCGGTTGTCAATGTGGGCAACAAATGCAACACTCTCGCATCATTCACTTCTCAACAATTGAACCTCTGCAAAAGAATTTCTCGCTGGAGAAACTATCTAAACACCATTTGATTCACGGAATAAAGTCAAATGAACTCTCGCCAACATCTGAATGCCGAAGAATCTGAATTCCCAAGCGCCTTCTTTCTCCATCACGGGAGGTGAGACCGATGTGATCTCGATTGCAGCCGTTTCCCTCGCTTAGAACGCATCATAGTTAACTAGGATTCTCTTGCACCAAACAGAGAGGGAATATAAACTCATTAATCGCGCTCTAAAACGACATTCTCGGCACTTGATCCAGTTCAGTAACAGTGGCACACTTTGTCACGGATCTATATTGTCATATTTTCAGTCAGTCATCGTTTAAGATCCCAGGAAGTCAGATTAGAGAGGTCAGGGAGTAAGACGTCCTACTCTGAAGGGAGCTCACTTCCCGTGACTTGAGTTTCTCACCTGGTGGATTGTCGCAGGAAGAAAAGAGAAGTTAGTTGCCGGCTGGCAACTGGATTTCTGATGAACATCTCTTCGCATGCGTGTCGTTTCGAGCTTCGTTGTTGAAACCTATTGAAGCTCCTGTGGTCATCCTCGTCCACTGTTCCCACTAGTAGATCTTACCAACATAGATTTTTGTCACCAAATTGAATTCCAACACCGTTAGCATGAGTTGATATATCTGACGGAATACCCACAATACCCTCAAGATTGACCTAAACATGACTATTGCATAGCAGACTTTGCATTGACGACCCCAGCTCTCAGTACGGCAACAACTACCATTCCTGACATCTTAATGAAGTGCACGAAATCAATAGTTGTAGAAATATTAAAGATGTAAGTAGAAAATGAAGAAATATAGTCCATAGCAAAATAGAACCTCAAAACTCGCAGCAAAAGACAACCAAGATCATGGAGTAACAGAACAAAGAAGTTCATACTTATAGCTGGAAGGAAAACAGTGATGACTATTATAATCTGGACTAAGATACCAGCTTGGCTGAATATACTACACCCCTCTTTATTTCTGTTAATAAAGAGCTGTGACAGCACACTCGGAATTCGCTCTGCCAAAGTCAGGTGTGGTCTCCGTGATTTTCTTCACAGCTTCAGATGCAGCAAAATTGGGGCTAATCTGTAGCTGTTAGCTATTTCCGCAACGAAGCATCACAAAGTATCATCATTACCGTGACTGAGGTCCTAAATAAATAAGAGAATACCTCTAATACTAAGACCTACTCCTAATTGACTCTAGTTTGGGCTCCTCCCGATAAGTGAGTAGGATTTCCCAAAGTTTTAGAGCCATATCTTGGCGAGCACTGCATCGAAACAATGTAAAAATCATCAATGGGTGACTCTTCCATCTCGTGGAGCTGCCAAATTTCTCCGGGCTCCTTGTGCTGAGAGATGAGCATGAAGAAGCACATGAGCATATCAACTTCAAATTGTGGGACCTTCACCAGCAATGCGACAACTTGCAGAAGAAGCTTTCTTGGGAGATCCATGAATTGCATGAACACGCTCTTTCACCTGATATGATTTATACATTGATTAACTGGTTGTTAACCAATGCAACAAGCAGGAGACAAACGAAGTCAAAACGCTTGAAACATGCTGAGCATCAATGATATGATTCAGATACATGAAGAAGATGTGCTCAAGTACTGAATATTCAACGACGATATTGACATTAGTGTACCAAAAGTAAGCTTAGAAAATTAACGAAGTTTTAATAGGTTAAAACAGTGTGGTGTACGAAAGGGATGTAAAGAAAATCCTTCCCGTAACGACGAAGCACGAAGATATACTCCGTACTCACACCACATATTATAGGAGTCACGACATAGTACACATGGTACAAAAGACTTCCTCACTTTCCCCATTCAAGTTGAAATATTTAAAACCTGCACGATGAGATTTCCGTGACAATGTACACTGAGGACGAAAGGCACATCTATAATTAGACTTTAGTGAGGCTTAAGTAAAGTTCGGTGTTGTCAAGATGCTCTCAACCGGCACTGGCGGAAATGACACCTCACATCCTAGACAGAAATGTTCTGTGAAGTCAAATGTGTAATTATCGAGCAGAATCAATGGCTTACACGGCACCAACACAGCTATTGCATATCGTATAGATCACTCGAATGTGTCAAAAAGAATCCACCACTCTTAAAATATATGAGTCAACATTCGAAAGAAGCTAAAAATGCAAAAATAAGAAGGTAAATTTTAGAGACTCACCGAAATTGAAAACGAACAATAGATCAACTGGAGTAGACAATACTGCCACAACTTCCAAATCGATCTCGAACCTACGAGTAGTAACACCATTATAAACCGAAGTAATGCTTCATCAAAGCCTCCATATAAATGCTGTTTCAGATGCTGGAGAGTCGCTAGCTGAGTAGATGTGGCACAATCGTCCGCAAATGATATCAACGATTGAGCATCATGTACCTTCAGTGCACAACGAAAAAACATCAACATATATCACAATATAAATCGACTTCCGCAAAATCAGCCTATCCGATCCTCTAAACAAATGATAGGCAACCAGAACCTCATATGCGACAGCTAAGTATTGATATTTCAAAGAGCAACCAGGCGAAAGACATAAAACCTGCCAAGGTAATTGAGAGTAAGAGGAAAATTAGCACATCTTCATCATCATTCGGGTGAAAGTAGTCACCTGCTTCTCCGAAGTAGCTGAGTGTATCTTAGAATCGTAACGACGATCTCGCCCAACTCTGCTTTCGAATATCAGCATCAAAAAGAATGATCTACTAATTTTACGCTGCAAACTAACTGCTCTAACAAATGCTTCCTCTTCCATAGCTGCTCTCTGCCGTTCAGGTCCGGCAAGTACATATTTAAGGATTGCAGAGGAGCATAAAAGGGTGACATCATTTCCATGATAACATAGATCTGTCACGTAGCGCTCCTTAATCAGGTCCGCCATATTCTCAAGGTCTGCCTTCGATATCATCTGCTCACAGAAGAAAAAAGAGACTAAAATTCAGTACATAAAACCATCTAAAATCATTTGGTGTCCAATAATACAAGGAAGAATGAGTAAAATGCATTGACATGAAGTAAAAACTTTCACTTTACACCTTTAACAACTAAATCCCGGACAACTAAATCCCGGACAGATGCGCAGCAATATTGAATTCCTAACAAGACTTCTAACAACTACTATCGAAACATCATAGGCGGACTTCATTAGTCCAACTCCAGCCTTAGATTGAGATACTACCTTACAGTCTCGGTAGCTTATTGATATCGACCTCCATCACTGAGAACAAACTAGTGTCAACAAAATTCGTGAACAATCCAACCAAGGAGATTCCTGAACTATCCAGTCTCAATGTACTTACATCTGCTACAGGCATAAATTTCAACACTCAAATGCCGAGAATCTCTGCGACACAACCGCTAGAAGTGGAGGAAGACTACTGCGGACAAGGAATGTAAGTGCACTCGTGCTACTAGAAGCATCCTGCTCTTTAATGCGTATCACAATGCACTTGTTACATTACTGATGCACCAGAGAAGGATCAAGGAGTCTGGACTTTACAGCTGAGGGAATCTTCTCAACCATCCAGCCTCGTCTAATACAAAAAGCTAAAGAAGCCTTCCTGAAAGGTATAATAACAACAGTCGAGTCTCTGCGACATCTCAAAGGCCCGAAGAAGAAGAAGATTATGAAGTTTCTACGGACCAGAAACGTGATTGCATTAGCGCTGTCAGAAGCATCATGCTCTAAAATGCGCATCAGGCTGCACTCATCACTGATGCTCCAGGAAAGGATCGACATTACAACCGAGTAAATCTCCTAAACCTTCTTCAAGAGCTGGAAAGCCTCACCGGAAGGTATGAGGTCAACGCTCAAACGCCTAGAATCTCTGCTACGTCTCAAACGCTACAAGAAGAGGACGACTTCGAACAAGAAGCGTGAATGTCCTATCGCAACTAGAAGCATCCTACTTTTTAATACGAAATAGACTACACTAAATTACTGATGCTCCACGGAAGGATCGACAAATACTCAGCAACACCACACCTTGGAGTAGGAGAATCTTAAAACGCTAGAAGAAGCGGAAGCTTTGAGAACCAAAAACGTGAATGCACTACAGTACCGCTACTAGAAGCATCCTGCTCTTAAATACTGCTCTCAGAATGCGCTCATTACTAATGCTCCATGGAATGATCGAGGAGCCTCAACATTTGATCACGTCACGCTCCCTGGGAACGGTGTAAATATCAAAGCTCCTGGAATCTCTGCTACATCTCAAACGCTACAAGAAGAAGAGGAAGACTCCGAACAAGAAACGCGAATGCACTGGCGCAGGACGCTACAAGAAGAGGAAGGCTCCGAACAAGAACTGGCGCATTCCTGTAAGTATTAGAATGCACTCGTTAACGATGCACCGGAAAAGAATCAAATCAAGCGCACAGACCTTCGTGAAGGAGGAGATCCCCGTCCGACACGCGAAATTCTCAATCAAGGCATCTTCTCCCTTGTCCACCAAAACACTGTTCCAGTTCCACATTGTCCAAAGCTGATAATACTCCACCATGATCCTCACTCACTCCTCTCAAACTCAGAATCCACCATGATCCTACATTATGATTCTCCTCGGCAGCAGAAGCTGCGGCAACGCATTGCCGGAGCTTCTGGCAGGGCCATGGAAAGGCAGGGGGGAGGGGGCCAAGGGGAAGGTGAAAGGGACGGGGACGGGGAGGGGGGCAGTAAATGAGGCGTTGCACGCCCTTGCGACGTGAGGACGGAAACCCTACGAGAGTGACGCCCCGCTGAATTTGTATGCAACGGAAAGGACGACGACAGATTCCGCCTGGAATCGGGCCTCCACAATGGGCACGCCCGCCATTACTACAGGACAACCAGAGAGTCCCGGGTGGAGGGGGTGGGCCCCTTCCTTCCCCGGGGGGGGGGGAGTTGCAGCATCTCCGGGGGGGTTAGAGGGGCTTGGAGCTTCCTCATCATTCCCCCCTTGGCTGGGTGCCCCCATGCCTGCCCCTTTGGATTCTAGTCAAACCTCTTGAGCCCAGAATTAGACTACTAGAAATTACTTGGTTGCTTCAGTGTGGTTATCGTAAAAGTCAATTTTTCTTTTAGAGAAACAATGTTACCTTCTATTACTATGGTTACACTATAGTAGAAATATTGATTTAACAAAGTTGGTTTGAACCAAGTATGGTTAATTTAGGTACAGCCCATGCTATCAAATCTCTATGCAATCTCTAAGTAAGATTGGTGTAATAGGTTGCTTGGAAAATGCCTTTAAAAACTTAGTACTGAGGGGGTTGATTCTTTCGTATATTAAGCCCTTCAGGTTGCTTTGGAAAAGAATAATGGAGACCGATTTGTTATTTCAGCTACATTCTATGCTTCCCGTAAAATATTAAAGTGAGAGGATAGTTTTCCAATCGAATGTAACTATTATTGTTGGACAATGAATCTGCCTTTCATTCTTTTGGCTCCCAATCTTTTTAGTGTAGGTGGTATCATAGCTTGTCCTTTGATAGTTCATATAAGTTTTCAATAAATTGGCCTTAACTTCCCATGGAAGGCCCTTGGGATCAATTTTGAAAAGTAAACCAATGATATAAGAGGATTTTGCCCATCAAAGGCTTGACACCTTAGGTAAATGAACCCTTAGATTTGTAATTCTTGGGGAAGCTTTACATGGGTAGTTGAGGTGAACAAATCTTTAAGCAAAATTATTCAAAAATTAGCCCAATTGACTCAATGAACTTAGTGGAGGGTGAATCCCTCCTGCCTTGGACAAGAAGATACAAGATCACCGGAGGCCAATTCAATTTTTAGCTACATCCCATATTATTGAGTTGTTTAATATATTTTCTTAGAAACGAAGTAATATCCTTGCAGTCAAATTAGGCAAAGCCCCCCAAGGCCATGAATTGGCCTTCCATTCTTGTTACTACCAAATTTTGGAGCATGGGCCATGTCATAATCTTTAAAAAATTAGCCTTGATCCCCTACATGTCAGAAATTTGATTTTTAAGATTTGACATACACACAAAATCACACGATCACATACTTTAAAATACATCAAAAATTGAAAATTTGCACCATGCATTGAAAAAGAGTATTTTTGAAGTTCTTCTAGAGCTTTGAGGCCTTTCAATGTTAGGGGTTACACAAGGTATCAACATTTCCACACCCTCTCATCTACAATAGGGTAACATAAACCCACAAACCCGCAAATCCACAAACCCACAAACCCGCAAATCCACAAACCCACAAATCCCTAAACCCACAAACTCACAAACCATCAAACCCACAAACCCACAAACCCACAAACCCACAACAAATCCAAGTACCCACAAACCCACAAACCCACAACAAATCCACGTACCCACAAACCCACAAACCCACAACAAATCCACGTACCCACAAACCCACAAATTGTTCCATCTCTACAAACATTACCATTTGTGAGATTGTATTGTTCAAAGTTACCCACATACCCACAAACCCACAAACGTTAGATTCAAACAAAAGATCATGTTCCCTATATTCTTTCAATGAATCATTCCATCCCTACAACATCCTAGTGGCATCAAAGAAAGAATGTTGCAATAGTTCTAAAATTTAAAAAAAAAGGAAGATGCACATGATCGACTACCGTAGCCCCCAACCATGTGGGGCTAGCTATACATAGCCAAAATACTTTTTTCTCATTTATTCCCTTTATTCAATTACCACCCCTGCCATTAATTTTAACTACCCACTGTCTGGTCATTTTCCCCATCATGCCATAATTTCATTAAATGCTTGTCCCTCACAATGCCCTTCATGGGGAGCAAGTAATAAAATTAGGTGCTGCCATTTGTTAGCCCTCAGCAAATGAGAGCGCTCATGTGATCTATCCCAACATGGGCCAACATTTTGTAAGGTACATACATGCCTTATAAGGAGAAAAAAAAAGATCTAAAAAAAAAATTGAGTGAAAAGCAAGTGTTTGAAAAAAAGGGTAGGGTGTTTTTTTTAAATTGATTAGTACATTGATTGTTTAAAGAAAAAAAGTGAAAAGAGAAAAGAGAAAGAAAAGGTATGGTGAATGAACCAAGTTGTTGTTGTCCTCTTTAGGAAAATTAAGCCTTTTGTTTACTTATTTGGGTTCAATTGTATTTATGAGTCTCTTGACATTTTTCATCTAGTGTTGGAATGCAACTTGTACTTGATTCAAAAGTTTTTAGGTGGTTGAGAGATGGAACATCTTGAAGTCTTGAATCAAAAGAGAAATATCAACTCAACTACATTATGAATGAAGTGATTGAGAGTTTTGCATTTTTTTTAGGGCTCGGTCTATCATGAACATATTTGATATTTTTGCAACAAGACAGCTTAATTTTTGAATGTCTAAAGGGGGTCTCGAGTCTGAAAACATAATGTTTTGCAAAGTGTCATAGATTAAAATGAAGGGAAGCTATCTAGATCTCAATGTGCAATGTTGTAATGTACTTGTTGTAGGTCACATGGATCAGATTTGGAGTCATGGGGCCTAAGAGATTGCAAGATCATAACATACAAGTATTCTAAGAAGATCAGAGAATTTCAGCATTCTCACTTTGAAGTGAAAATGCACTCAACAAATATACTGCAATGACGTATCACTAACTACAAAGTTGTCCAACCTCATCTTGACAACAGTCTTGTACCAAAAAAATTCATCAAAAAAGTTTCTTTGCTTGAATAATAGCCTTGCAAGGGTGAAAACTGCCAAAATATTTACAAAAGAAAAAGGGTCCAAATCTACACCCCTTATACTCAAATTCTTGCCTTGTTTTCAAATTACCTTCAACTGGGTAAAGGTTTTTACCACTTAAAGGATACTCTATTTGGAACTCATCCCAAGAAATTGAGTTGAAATCCAACGGTGGACGAAGGAGATACAACTACTTAAAAAATCATCCACTTTTTCATTTTTTCATTGTAGAAACATCATTGAAAATTCAATAACAAAAACATTTGAACAAAAAACTTCCAACTACAAATTTGTAATTTTTCATCTTAATATCGTGATTATGTAAAAATAAAATTTAAAAAATCATGACAATTTAACCACAAAATTAAACTTTCCAACTACCTCATCCAAATTGAAATATATACTGAGTATCATCAAGTTCTTTTGGAGTCATTCATCTCATTTTGGTACTATAACGGTGGACCTCATGCCATTAACCCCTAAATTTCCGTGTTGCAAAACGGTGTACGTCACAAAATTTGACCTTTCTTTAGATTCAGCTCAAAAAATCTTAATCTAAGCATTACTTAAAGGATTCAACTGTAAGATCTCAAAGTTCACTTGACATTCTTCTCACATATCAAATTTGAACCATTCATTCTTCCTCATTTGTGAAATTGTAATGGTCAAAGTTGACTCAATTTTTCTCCTTCGAGAACCTCCAAAACCCGTTTCGGGTTTTAAGCAAAGTTAGGAGTTAAGGCAATACATCTCACAAAATTCAACCATACCAACTCAAAGTTAGTATCTAGGAGTTTTATTACAAAAACAAAACTTTCAAATATATACTTCATTACCACATTAACCCCTAAAGATCCTTGATTCAAAATTGCTTAAATTACAAAAAATAACCTTTCCTTACTCTGGGCCAAAAAAAGCTCAATCTAAGTATCAATTAGAAAATCCAACCGTAGGATCCTAAAGTGAACTTGCCTTATCATTTGCACGTATAATTTGAACCGTCGATTCCTTTTCATTTGTGAGATTATAATGGTCAAAGTTAGCCGATTTTAGCTAACCCCAAAAAACCATTTCGGCTTTCTTGGATCTTTAGGGGTTAAACACAAAACCAAGAAAAATATCAACCCACTATTTTTTTTTCCCCGTATACCAAAATGAATGCAAAGTTAGGGCACGTTCATGTATGGGGAACAATTCCAACACCTACCAAAACATTGTCATCTGGACACACATGCTACAACATTTGTCTCATTCTATTTGTCATCTTCTTAAAAAACTGACATGGTGACATCCATTTCCGAGTCGAAGACCCCCTCTCCAATGCGGCATTGTGTCTCGTCTAACTTAAGCTTTCGCACAAACAACCAATGATGATGATGGGTGGGTTCGCAAATACCAAGTAAACATGCATGCATGACCTCCCTCCCTAGCTAACTAGCTAGCTTGCCTATTTGGATACCATCATGCAAGCCTTAATTTGGCTATGGTAAATTACATCACAACACCAACATTCTTCATCATGCTTTGGACAAGGTGCTAGCTTGTCTCTTTTGCATTGGGTGAATTGTTTGAAAATTAGGGTTGGTTTTTGAAATTTGGGCCAAACCCCCCCAACATGCAAGCCTTAATTTGGCTATGGTAAATTACATTCACAACACCAACATTCTTCTTCATGCTTTGGACAAGGTGCTTGCTTGTCTCTTTTGCATTGTGTGAATTGTTTATAAATTAGGGTTGGTTTTTGAAATTTGAGCCAAACCCCCCAACATGCAAGCCTTAATTTGGCTATGGTAAATTACATTACAACACCAACATTCTTCTTCATGCTTTGGACAAGGTGCTAGCTTGTCTCTTTTGCATTGAGTGAATTGTTTGTAAATTAGGGTTGGTTTTTGAAACTTATTGTTTGGTGGGAAGTTGCTATGGATGGTAGCTGTAGCATTTTTAAATTTTTAATTTTTTTTTTTAAAAAAAAAAATAATTTTTTTTTCTTTTTTTTTCGAGTTGTCCACTTGGCAAATTTCGCTCAAAGTAAAAGTAGGGTGTGCTTGAACACAATTCTAGGGCTAAATCTGAAGTTGTAGTTAGCATTTGTGTGCATGGGCAAAGTAAGTGAAGGTTATGTTACTAGAGTTAAGAGAATATGTCCTATTTGTTTCAAGAATTTTTTACGTACATGCACATTTTTCGTACTTCTAACTCTTAACCTCTAAACGACCACGGCCACCGATTTGGCTTTTACCGTCAAGGCAAAAAAAAATTATAGTCAACTTCAAATGTTATGATCTCACATCCAGTGATGATCCAAGGGTTGAAAATTTTCATACTATTATCGATGGTAGTCTACTTTAAGATCCCACGGTTGAAATTATCAAAAATTTCCAAAAATATTGGACGTACCCCATTATTTAGTACATAGTGGTCAGTGTTGGGATTTCAATCTCCCAAAACATCGTGGATCTTTAGGGGTTAATAACTCATAAGCCGTCCAAATGTTGAAAAACAACATTATGGATGGAAGGCAAGAGCTTTGAAGAGCTATATCTTCTTCAGCTTGATTTTGTTAGTACGTGTAAATCTAGCCAAAATTCAAAAATACAAAAATACCTCCATACTCCGATAACCATAGTGGAGGTTTAGACCAATTGGAATCATTGTTTTTGAATCCATCTCGAAGAACTTATTATTTTTTGAAGATCAAATTGTAGGTATATCAAGAGTGTATGTTCACGGTGACTATATTGAAAACTAAAATTAGCTTCTTGGCTAGTTGATTTTAGTGCAACATTACGATCTAGTGTCATGATTTAGTTAGTTACCTCAAGGGCTGCATCAATAATTATATGAAGGAACTAGACTAATTCAGAGTAAGTATTGCAATTGGAGTTACATCTAACATGTTCTATCTATATTTTAGGAATTTAAAATCTAAGGAATTTTTTAAACATTCTTGAAGTTAGGATTTTCAAATGTTCTAGAAACATTCCGCTCGTTGAAAGTACTCTCTATGGACAAAGAGAAATTGAAATGTTGTTGTTTTTTGTTGGTGTTTCATAAAAATACTATTGGATTGATACAACCCAACATAGTGCTATAACAAGTACAAAATTCGGGTCAAAATGTCGTCATTTTGATATATATAGAAAAGAAGGGGGTCTTGCATATGAGTTAATCAACTGATTACTTCACAAATAGTTTAGAAGGTGAGGTCATCCTCCATTAGAATGGCAACAACCTCCATTACTGCAACTTGGAAGGCAAGGCTAATATTTCATGATCCAAGCATCTAACCAAGGCTTCCATCACCTCACAAAACTCATTGTCTTGCTAAGTATTCATGTGTTGTCGAGAGGAGGAAGCTTTTGTTAAAATGCAATCAATACTAAAGAGCGTAGCTTTTGGATTATTCATGTTGTATGCAAGTTTTTAAGCACTTCTTGGCTTGCGGAGAGGGAGGACCTTCCTTATTATGGGCGCTTTCGACCTTTCAGCCTCAAAAGCTAGAAGTGTCAAGCTATTCGCATGTTTGATTAGTCTTCATTATGGTTCTAACAATATTCTTATCATAGTTTTGGAACATTCAACAAGAAAATTCAACTTCCAACATCTCATTTAATTCTTTGACGCAAAACAAAGTGTGTTTCATTGCAAAGAATAGTGACATGCCCTCATCGACACAACCAAGGTAAAATAACTAGTCAACTCTCAACAATTCATTCCATTCTATTTTCTAGCACACAAGTTTATAAGAACTAACACATGTCAGGGCCACATTGCATAGCAAACCGGAACAACAGACATCTCATATCATGATATACTAACTTAGATTTTTAAAGACCACAAGGACAAGCTACTATAGACACATTGTAGACGAGGTTACTTCACAATTTAACAACGACGCTCACTCTCAAACTCAAAAACCCAACTGCCGTTTGAGTAAATGACACAACTACCAATCAAAAAAAAAAAAAACTTTTCAACTACAAGAGACTATTTTGAGAAAACCCTTTTATACAACCTCTCTATTCCTAAGTTCATTTGTTCATTCGTAATAACTAATAGGTTTGCATCAAATGGTAAAAGAATTCACCAAACTACAACTTCTAAAGACAAAAACTCCCAACAACTTTTTGCATGCAATATTCACTTCACACGTCCTTTGGTGAGTTGGAATCCTCACATTTCAAATAATTGGAGATCCTTTTAGGAAATTAAAGATCCATGCAAAAATTGAAATTAAACAAAAATTGAATGTCAGATTAGGATAATAGAATATCCTGCATGTAAGTTGGTTATTGCAATTTGTTTAATATTTTTAGGGGGACATGGTTGACCAAGTCTTTCAATAGGGAGACATGAGCCTTTATTAGTTTCACTCCGTCATTGACATGTGACAATTTAAGTGCCTTTTTTTGGGGGATTGTGTAAATAATCTTAACATTTTTTTCTTTTTAATTTCATAAAATCCGCACTAACCAACTTTGACTCGTGTTTTGTAGACTAATTTTTGTGTATTTTTGAATATTTGAGCTTGAAAATTTATTCCCTTTAGGAGGGGAAAGGCGTTTGATTCTATGCTTTACCTTCAAAAGTGCCGTTTTTCTTTAGTAAGGTGCTCAATAATGGCTCATTTTCACGAGGGTAAATCTATAGGGATGTTAGGAGTTTAAGTAATTTTTGTGGATGGGGAAAATTCAGTAGAAAGATAGAGCATGTGGAATTATCCTTTTTGGACTCTTTTACAATGAGTTATGAATTTCTAAAGTTGGAAATATAAAGTGGTGCTCTAAAGTGACACCCTGTAATGTCTGGAGTGAGTACATGGTAATGTTGAATGGGGAAGCTATCATGAACTTACGAGTAAAGATTACTAGAGCTTTATTATAGGATGTGCTCCATTTTAGACCACTCTACTATAAGGTGACATTTTATAATGTGTTTTTGAGGTCTGGAATCGAATGGTGGATTACCTAACTTGTACACTAGAACTTATATTTGAAGATCCTTAGGAATTTGGAAGATTGTAGTGTTAAAAGTTGTATGAAGGGATTGAAGTGTTTTGCGAGCGAGAAAAATCACTTTTGGAAGTAAATTCGACTTCACTAGTAAATGTCCTTGATGTTGAAAATGACATTTTGAATGACCCGATTATAAAGGGCCGTAACTTCTTCATCCACACTATAAAGGGGGTCGTAAGATCTTCATCTAGACTTTATTTTTCAACAAAATCACATGGGTTGGATCTTAAATCAAGTTGGTAAAAATCTCACACCTATCAAAAGGCTATTATTTGAGCTAAGAACTTTTGCTTAATGTATTTTTTGGTACAAGGGTGTCACTGGAATGAAGGTGAACAACTTTCTAATTGATGAATATTTCATTGCTACTTCAAAGTGAAAATAATATTTTTTTGTAGCCTACTACATTATGATCTTGCAAATTATGAGGCCCCATGACTTAAATTATGGTCCACATGACCTTCAATAAGTTTACTACAAGTTTGTATGGTTGGGATCTTATCTTCATTATCACCCCTGCAACTTTTAAAAAAATAAAAAAATTAAGATTATTATTATTTTTTGGCTAAAATACCCTGGGACGTTCAAGTGTCAATTATTTGCCAGGACATCTTTCTCATGGAAAACTGTATCAATTATAGTTCAGTAACTTTCTTAATTGCTAAATTGAAATAATGGACTTGCAATAACTGATGTGTTCATAAATGTCTTTGTAATTATTCATTTCTTTATCAATTTTTGAGACTCTTGATATGGTTCATTAGAGCTCTAGGATTGTTGAACCATTGGAATTAGTGTAGGCTTGATATGATTATTTTATTATTTTTTTTTTTTTTTTTTTTTTTTTTTTAAATTTTTTTTTTAAAATTTTGTTTTTTTAAATTTTTTGAACAAGTGGTGGATTTCCATTGCATGAAGAGAGATACACCGATGCAGAACGAGGCTCGAGTATGATTCGGGCCGGCGGATACCTATTTTTGGAGATTGCTACCTGATAAGAACTCAATACCCTGTTAGGACCTAGTACCCTGATGGAAGGCCAATCGATTTATCAAACATTTGGTGGGGTTGACCTCTTGAGATTTGGTAAAAAAAGACATTGCTCTGAGATGATAGTCTTTTACAAAAGGATACCAAGAAATTTTTAATGTGCGTAGAAGCATCAATCAAAAGGTGGTTTATTCATAGCTCTTTTAGCATTTCAACGTTAACCCCTATAGTAGCAGTGCCAAAAATGGCGCAATGCCGAAAATGGAGCCCTAGTAATCTTGAGTCAGAGGTACATAATAGATTCCCCACGCAATAGTATCATGTACTCAGTGCAGACATTATAGGGTGTCTTTTTAGGGCACCATTTTAAGAACACCTATACTTTCAACTTCAAAAATTCATAACTCATTGTAGAAGAGTCCAAAAATGATGATTCCACTTGCTCTATTCTTCTACTAGTTTTCCCCATGCACGAAAATTGCTTGTACTGGTGACATTCCTGTAGATTTCTCGTGCTGAAAATTGAGCCATTATAGAGCACCATACCATAGACGTCCTTGCAGTTGTTTTGATACACTTTGGATGAAGGGCAGAAACTTTGAGGAGTCATAACTTCGTCATCTAAAGTCGGTTTATGACGAAGTCACTTAGGTTGGGTTCAAATCAAGTCTAGTCTAGTTTGTGTGGTAAAAAATACAGATTCATGCAATGAAGTATGAATTCATGACATGCATATTAGTGACAACAACTTTTGGTTTTGAGATTTTCAACAATGGGCATGTTTTACCATTGCAAGCCGATTATGAGAAAGCAAAATTAGTCTTTTATGAATTTTTTAGAACATAAGTATGATCTTAAGATGAATTTCAATAACTGAATAGTTGAGAGCTTTTCGATCCAAATACATTTAGTATTGGATTTGACATGATGTTTCTTCAAAGAATAAAGTGAAAGTTTGAGGAGCTTTGTCTTTTTTATTCACCGTTATATTTCAACTTTTATTTTTTGGGTTGGATTCCAATAAGAGTCAAGTTTTAGTTGTAGGTATCCTAAATTGGTTGAAGATGTTTTGAGGATAAGGCGTAGGTTTAAGTATTGCAAGGCTACGTATTTTTGTGATAATTTTTTTGGTACAAGTGTGTTATTTAGATGAAGGTCAACAACTTTCTAGTTGGTGATTTCTTGATTGCAATTTTTTTGTAAGTAGAATTTCCACATTAAAGTGAAAATGACGAAATTTTCAGTTTGTTTTAGTACGTTATGATCTCTCAATCTATGAGGGTTCCTAACTCAAAATTTGGTCCACATGATCAATTCTTTATTAAATGTTTATTTTTGGCAAAATTTGTTAAACAACATATAAAAACAAGTCTAGTTTGAGTGATAAAAATTGCATGTCCTATCAATATTATGGTATAAATTCATTGCATGCAATTTGGTGAGGCAGGTTCTTTTTTGAGGTTTTTAAACATGAGGTATGTTTTAGCATTGCAAGCCAAATATGTAAATTCAAAATTAGTTCTTCATAATAATAGTAAAAAACACTTGGTTCTTGAGAAGCTATATCTTTTCCATCATTGTTGAAATTTGAATATATCTGGTACAATAAACTCCATAATTAATCTAGTTTTTGTCATAAGAATCTTTGCTGCAATCCAAGATGTGAGGAGTATATGACATTCATTCTAATTTTAGGAGTTTGGTTTTAGGCTCTTTATCTTTCGTAAAATCCGGGGAAATTTTCACCATCGCAAGGCAGATATCTTGGCCACAAACCTCTAGTTTTAACCACATGAACTACAACAACTTTATTACAAGACTGCTTGTTTGAGGTACAAACAACTTACATTCATTTTCATCTATGACACTTTTTCATGAAATATATTTTAAAGTTGCAATAAGCCTGAGACATCTAGAGGTTAAAAAATCTTAATAAGCATAGAAAAGTATCTAGAAATTATGAAATATATTGTATTTTTGGGCAAAATTAACTTAACGTCGATGCACAATTAGCATGATACTAAATATATACGTGTATAGATAATTTAGGAGTCATCTTGCCACACTTTACACACTCCTACTTGGCGTGATGATTTTATTTTTATTTCTCAAAGTTGAAAGGTAATTTCCAATTCATTTATCGAAGGAAGTTGAAATAAAGTAATAGGTTACATGGCCTAGGGCATGTGAATAGTAAGTAGTAAGGAGTAGGGAGAGGGAACCGCCTACCAAGTTTGTAATTAAAAAAGTGCTTGACTGTGTGATTTAGGTATAGGCTAAGTGAATTGTTTGCTTGTTTAGAGACACTTTGTCATATATATATATATACTACTAACTTCCGTTTGGCAAGGAATTGTCTTGATTCTTGATGTATTCATCGATGTTTAAAACATTGTTTGGTTCAAAAGAAGAAAAATAGAAAACTGCTTGTGTGGCCAAATCTCCGTATGATTAACCATTAAAGTTTTAAGAGGCTCGTCGAACTCGCTTTGGCCACCCTCTAACTTACTATTTTTAGATTGCATAAAGATGAAACCTTTTGGAGGTTGTAGATTTATTCCATAGCTTTTTGCAAAAGCCATATCATGCTCCAGATTTCCTTGTACTTTGGGAGATATTTGCAAAGAGAGTTTGAAAATAAGAGTTGAAATCTGCCAAAAATTGCCGAAATTGCGATATATGCTCATTTATACTCAAAATCTGCCCTAAAAAGCAGTAACTTCAAAAATTCACCAAAAATTGAGATTTTGTATATTTTCTAGTTGTTTTTATTCGATTTTCAGCATACATCCATGTGAATAATCAAGCAACTATAGGTAGTATGAGGGTAGAAACTGCATAGAAATGACCCTAACTCCCCTAGAAACAAGGCTTCGTAGTGCCTCAAACCAAATTTTCTATGGAAAATGGGTTATGTTTGGCCCCCAAAACATTACTTTGCCATGGAGAAAAACTTAACTTTCATGGAAAAAAAACTTTTCTTTCAACTTTGTACGTTACGATCTCACAAATGGTGAGGGATTCAAATCTAAGATTTGGTATATATGAAAATGTACCAGTTTGGTACCAGACCCTACAATTAAATACTTCAAAATTTGTCAAAATTCAAAAATTTGCATCTTGCATGTCAAAATAGCAATTTTGACGGTAAAGATGGCAGATTCACTTGGAGTGGGAGGCGGCGAGGCGAAGTGGGCTGGCTGTTGTTGGTCATATGTAGCTCTGCGGTTTCTAATGTAGTTTCCAATTAATTCAAGATTGTGATGTATTTTTTATCATTTATTTTTCAATTGAAAAGCTTATTTTTCAATTGATTCAAAACTATGCACAATAGATTTCCTTAAATTGAAAATATTCATAGTTGTAAAAGGAGGTACAACATAAATAATTCCATGTACTTGTTTTAAAATACAACATTAATATTGAATCACATGCATGAAGTTATTAAATTTTGTCTTGCCTTTGCTTTGTCCAAACATATAATAGTTTTTCAACAAAATTTGTAGTAACTAGAATATATATGACTCAATCAGCCATGCCCCACTCGTTGTTTCTAGCTTGTAGAGCATCCTATAGTTTCTTGTTACTTTTTGAAAGCTTTTCATGATGCGTTCTAGCTTTGGATGAAATTATGACTAGAAATGTTTTTAGATTACCTTGAATAAATTGTGGTTGCCAATGGTCTAATGAAAGATTTTGGAATATGACTTTGGTGCCACCTCAATTGCCAACAGAACTTAGTGTAGAGAGACAAATTATTACAACGAATGAGATGCACCCAATTAAATGCGATGAAGAAAATGGGTTTTAGCTAGTTTATGCTTTCTTTGTTATAAAGATGCCCATAAGATTTCATGCTATGGACAAGGCCAATGTAACTTGATCATTGGCATAGACATGTCCACCCATGTGAAGAATATAATAGATGTATTTTCCAAGAGCATCACTTTCAACAGATTCTTGAGCCAACGACCTTTTTACTAGATTTATGTCTATCATGAGCATTTTGTTCACCCTAGCTACACGACAAAGTGTCCAACAATTATCCCTAAGTCATTGTCGTGAAAAAACTTGTAGCAAATAATGATTTTCCCACGTTCAACAACTCTACTATCATGCCCTCGCAAAGTCACGTGAACACAAAGTAATGACCTTAGTGATATAAAGAGATACTTGAAATGCAACAATCTCCTTAAATCTCATTCACATAGGAGTTCCGACTCTTCATGGCGAGGCCCCGACATAGCATCACTCACAACAGATAGATAGATAAATAGAACTCCGGTCCCTTTCTAAGGGGCCGACGTAAAATGAAGTGTCCGTTCGTAATGTTGATAACCCGATGCCCACTAGACAAGGGGAAATTTGGACAATAATACTTCTCCCATTCGAGGGTGGATAAACAGATAGATAGAAACTCCGGTCCTTTCTAAGGGGCCGGCGTAAATGAAGTGTCCGTTCGTAATGCTTATATCCCGATGGCCACCGGACAAGGGGAAATTAGAACTGTGATCCCGTGAGTTTGAGAACCCTGGGCCGATCAAGGGTGGACACTATAAATACACTAGTTACTAGTGCTTTGAAGCTACTTGACATAGTATCCCCCAAAGGACTTTGAGCACTCACAACATCTCTAACAGTTTTTGAGAAGATGCTCTCAATCATTCACACTTTATTTGGTCACAACTTTGTTGTAAAGCCCTTCAAGACCAATTTCAAAATCTTCACCAATAGAAATGCTCATTCCATTCTCTTTAGAATCACCATGAAAATAAGTGATAATACGGAGACACCCACACTATTTGTTTACCGTGCAAGGCTGGGTCTCTCAGTCCACGCAAGTAACTGTTCATGCAACACATGAATCTTGCGAGAGCCTGGTCCACACCCAAGTGACTATTAATTAGTGTAGCTGCTGCCTGCCTGCCTGGGTCTACTTCCCCTTAATGAGTTGACTAATTCAAATCTAATCCAATGCTAAAATAAGCAACAATTTTTACAACAGATTACGAGCCAGTCAGTCGACTCTGACCAGCCGCGGAACTTAATCAATTCCTGAACTTGACAAACCACAGCCTCTGCATCACACAATTCAAACTCATGAATAAATGTCAAGCAAGTTGACAAATTCCATGCGTTGACCTCAGCTTGCAGTTGATTAAGTAAATTGGGGCTCTGCAGTAAACAATCGTCTGTCGACATATAATCTGGAGTCAGTTCAAAGATCTTGTCAAATTGCTAATTCTAATCCTCAAAATCTGAAAAGGATTTGCAGTGGCGATCGAGCTTGCAGAATTGCGATTCTTCTCGTAAGAGTTCGAAATGGGTAAAACCGTTCAAATGAAGCATGCATGGTGACTCTTGTCTCAAGATGCTTGTCGAACGTGTGGTGTTTCTGGCTGACTCATTCCATCAGTATGTCCACCAAGCATAAAAGACTCATTCCACAAGACATTCTTGTCATTCCTCCCGAAATTCCGAAATTGTTGATTGTTGAGACATTCTTGGTGGATATAGTGGTGGAAAGCCTATCACACTTTTTTCACCGTACTAAGTGGAAAATTTCAATAAGGAAGAGAATCTTGAGGCCGGAGTGAATAGAGTGTTCCTTGGATGTATGCCCGGAGGTCATCACACCAATGGCTGGACTACTAACTCCTCTTAGGGTGAACACGAAGCTAGTTCCAGAAAATTTCAACGATTATGTGGAACATCAATCTTGTGCAAAACCTGGCATGGAGGAAAAAGATCATGGATTTAGGATTAGAAAGTGAGCAAAGTAAAGAAAGGTACTATGTGACATGATGCATTGAAAGAAAGGAAAGATGGATGATGAAGTGAGCAATATAATAGAAAATGCCGTAGTGAAAGAAAAGAGAAGATGGTGAACTTTGGAGTAGAAAGTGAGTATAGCAAAGGAAGTTACCATGAAGGAATCATGACAAGAGTGAGTGAGAAATAACATCTGACACCGAAAATGAGTAACTCACCTCACTCTCCACATGATTCCATGTCGAGGTTGTTCTTGATCACAGACGGAGGTTTTCGGTTTTCGGGACGTCGGTAAAACAAGGTACTACGGTGAAACAGCAGCTGTCTGTCTGTTTTCGTATTTCAAGAGTACATGCATGACCTCGGACTCCACGCTCGAGAATATCTGTAACAACAACAACAACGTCGAATGTGGTGCACTTTCACACACTTGGAAGGGTGGTGGTGGTCGTGCAAGGGATCGTTGACTGGGATGATGAATCAGACTTCCTGTTTTTACCCTGCAAGAATACAAACAAAAAGCGAACACAGCGTTCGAGGCAACAATCAACTTGATCGATCGAGATTGCAAAGAAACAAACAAAGAGCGCCAATGGAATAATTCAAACCCGCACGCACACACTCAGCCCAGGTTTTAATTTGAAATCAATCGATCGCCAAGCAAGCATCAATCCCACCCAACAGGCAAAGTAATCATCGATAATGCAGGCATCTACCACTTTCGCGAATCTCGAGGCCTGTCTATCACCGACTCCACTCTCCATTTAGCATTCGACGTGGCTGCTTACCCTTACTTCTGCTTGACTGTTGGGTGGATTCTAACGGTGTGATGGTATATACTATTTAACAATCATCATCTTATTTGTCCTGTTCCAACCTCTATCGACTCACGATCCATCATGACCATGCGAGTGACTATTAAAAGTGCACTTCTCTTTTCTTCTTTCTGTTTTTCTGAGAGAAAAACAACAGCTGCGAAGATTCAATCAGGTTTTAGGGTTTCGAACGTGGCAGATTCTTCGCAGATTCTCAAGAGATATGAACGGAATTGAGAAGGGAATTGGTACATGCACAACATGTGTCTGGTGGAAAGCACAGCACTCTGATTGATCCACGGCCTTCATGATGTAGAAGTAGATGGCCTCTTAACCGATCCATGAGAATCAGTTTCAGGCAGCCTTAAGTATTGAATCCTAGATAGGGGAAAACAATCGACCTTTCAAGCATGATCTTACTAAAGGTCCCGAGAATTCATTCAGTGGAGCTGCAAATCGGATGCCAACACTCGGCAACGACTGGCAATGTCCCGAAACTTTTCAAGCTTAAGATCTGATAAACAGGAAAACTAAACCTCCAAGTGAGAAAAACACAAAAATATACGCCTATGACTCAAGAAGGAAGGATACACTGCAGACTTCTACGCTTGATCTGTTATAATCACTCAAAGAGCCGAAGGCTCAAATTACAAGAGGCCTCTTCTTCACAGCCTATATTGATCAGGATGTGAATCCAAATTCCTAAGGAAGCTCCACTTCGGGAGCTGCAATGTTGAGCGAGGGATAGAACCCTACAAAACCCTAATTCTGCAAAAAAAAGGATGAAGCTCGCCGTGCAAATTGCGATAAAACTTTCGCTGCAAGCTAAGAAGTGGCCGTGGAAGGAGACGCAGCAGCTTGCGTCTCCTGCTTCTTCTCCTGCTCCAAGATTTGGACAGCCTCTTCAAGGTCGTCGCCAGAGCCTACGGCCTTCATGGTGTAGAAGTAAACAGCACCCACGAAGGAAGTCAAGCCTCCCGCCACGAGAAGATTCTGCGCTTTCAGCTTGTCCATCCCCAGGAGCTTGCCTGCTTGACCCGCCATCGCCACCAACGCTCTGCAAATGCTTCCGAAATTGTTCGCAACGCAACCTGTCAAGGGTCTCGCATCTAGCTCTTTCGTAGATATCAAGAGTCTTCGATCGGTTCAAATTTGACGATTACCTAGATTTTGAGATACCCCTCCTTAGAGTTGCATTGTCCTGAGAGCTACCTTTTTGGCAGACGACCGCAAGCTAAAATTCGATCATGGTAGGATCCTCAACGTCGTCATCGTCATCGACGTGGTTGGAGCCCTTTCGCGTTAGCTCCTTGCCCACCATTTTCGACGTGCCCGATTTCGCTTCCGAAGCTCAGGAATCGTCTCTTCTCCAGCAGGGGCGTCCTCGACAAGAAAGTTAACCAAATTACGCGATCATTAAGCAGCCAGCTGAATTGCCTTCTCAATCACGTTTTGATGAAGCTGCATTGCTTGCATGTCTATTATTCTCACAATCGTCCATCTCTTCGAGATTGGAAATCATCCCGGATCTATGATTTAAAAACTGATCTCAAACCAGCTGATCGTTTGCAATTTCGGAGAATCGAGTTTCTTTTTCAACGGAGCCGCATACACCTTGATTCCTTTTTTGCCTCTTGCTTCCCCTCTTTACGTGCCCGATTCTACGGCGCATTCATGAATCTCCTATCTTACAGCCATTGGGGTGCTCTAACCCAATCGAAGTTGTGCAAAATTTGGTTGTATTTCAGCAATTTTTGTAGGAACATCTTCACACTGATTTCACTTCTTCTTCAAGTCAATGCATGCAATATTTTCATGAATGCTGGTGATGCGGGGTTTGGGTCACAATGCAGGACGATCCAATTGCGAAGTGGAAGACTCGAAAGAATCGCTGACTCCAGAACTGGAGTTAGTCTTCACAATAATCCAACGAGCATCAGCCATTGCAAAGGAAACTCATCTATTTCCAGCTTCACTTGAATGAGTATCTGCCTGGCCAAAGAATCACGGTATGTACATTACAATAGCATAGTCAGAATGAGGAATTTCTTATTGGCATCGAATGGATCGTGTTTGACGAAGTGGAAATCATGAATGCCAATGCAGTCGCATCGGGATGGTCCAGTGTATCATGCAGTGGTGGCAATTCTTTCACTTGGAGCTCCAACCATGATGCACTTTCAGGAATGGGCGACTGACATGAATACGATGGGATATAACATTTAGAGGCTTAAATAATTGCCTTGGAATGAAAAATGTCAAAATCTCATAAAGAAGAAATAGTTCAAAACTAAATCGTTTGCATTTAATTAGTTGCCTTACCTCAAAAATGCTTTGATGGAGTCAAAGTTTCTATTGTTATAGTTGGACTTTAACCCTTAAAGGTCCAAACGGTTTTTGGTCCTCCAAAACCAAAAACTGCAAAAACCTTGTACGAATTGTGGTGTAGGTCAATTTAGTTTACTTTTTTTTTTAATCTTCTCACGTAAGATCTTGAACCTCGGTACTTGCACTAATACCTAGTAAATCTTTAACCATTGAATCTTTACCAATTGTAAGATTATAATATTCAAAATTGATTGAAAGTTTTTTTGGGTTTTGCGTGACTGTCTAGTGACTGAGCATACCAAGATAAGATACCAAAAAGTTGCCTAGAAAACCAATGTTTCACACTATTACTACACGGGTGCATTATGTGTTGAAATATGACTTTTGATTCATCTAAATTATATTTTTGAATTGCACCATTGTACTTGTCAACTTCCGTGGTCTACCTTCAACTAAAAGCTTTGTATGTATCGGGATAATGTATCTTACAAAGCCTCTGTACACTTGATTTACCAACATGCAAAAACTTTGGTATCTCTCACATTACAACCTTTCTGAAGCAAAGAGAGTACATCTTGTTGCTTCCCCTTGAACAATGGTCTCACCATTTTCACATGTGAATCTACACACTAAAAGAACAAATATATGACATAAGAAGAACATATGCATAGAACAGAAGACAAACCAATCAATTCACAATGCATGCGCACTTCACTTGCTATGCACACAAGATTCACTCATATGTACTTTCATGTAGAGGCAAGTGTTAAGACTTGCTCCTTGAATACCTTAGTACTCATAATTGAATGTAACTAAATTGATGTCATGTCAGTCTAGCATGCAATCACTATTTGGTGACTCACAGAACTTCCATATTAGACATCGGGACAGTTTTGAAGGTCACTGTATAAACCAATTGGTCGAAAGTACTCTCAGTGTGGTTACATCACCAATTCGTCAACATCATCCATGTAGCCAAACAGAGACCAGTCGAGTATCTTGAAGGTAGAAAGCACTTGTTTGAAGACATCATAAGCTGGCACATCATTGGCTGGTAACTCCGGACCTGCGTCCACTGTTGCTGCACTTTCACTTTGCTTACTGAAACATTACACCACAGGGTTAAATTGAGTCGCAAGGAACTATCACCGTATACACACAAAGGAGTTTCGCATCGTACACATGCCTTTACCTGTCAATAACATGAGGTTTAGAAACAGTAATTACGATGTCTGTTTCCACTCGATGCAGCCGGATGTTTGCTAATTGCACCTGTGCAGATGAGGGAGAGAACTTTCTCAACAAATAACCCAACTATGGAAGTCTCGCGAATAAGAGGATTCATCAGCAATTAGCATTGTCTTTCTAGAAACGCACAATGTTTATCATGGCCTGACGAGGCATTCATGGCTGAATTATACCCGCACGAGTTTAGCAGCTTCAGAACCTTGGCTACCCTTGGCAATTGCCTGTATGTAAAGCAGAGGATCAGTTCCATAAGAATGTGGAGCTACAAGTGATATAGAAGGGATAATGACATTAATACCATAGTGCCAGTAACAGCATTCGCCAAGGTGGATGGGTCCAAGTTGGGAATGGCGGTTGCAGGTACTCTGCTCTCTTCTTCCACAACCTGTTTTCAACCCCTTCGAAACAACAGTTCAAAACAAGGAAGCAATGGCGAAAAGCTTGAATCAGCCCGTTCACAAAGAATGTGCCGTGAGTCCCTACATGTCCTAATTCAGATGTTGTAGAGCCCACTAGCTTCTGTTCAAGCACTTCAAGTATTTCACTACAAAATTCATCTGTATGTTATTTCGCGCCCTTCAACGAACCGCTCACCCTCCCACTACCACCAAGAATCAAAAGCGGTCTTAACATAATTATAAGGGTAGCGTTTTCTAAGGTGACATACCAGGCTGTTTTCAGTTCCCTGTTTAGCAGCTAGGTCTTGTAAGAACCAACGAGCGCTACCCGCATTAGTGACATGTTCCTTGAGTTCGTGAAGCTCGATGGTGAAGCTCTCATCCCGGTCAGGGTCCTCGAGAATTTCCTGAAAATTGGAAATCAAACAATATAGGAAATTTGCATCGCCAATCACACTCAAACTGCAACTGCGCAAATGAGCCATGTATTCAGAAGGAGTACCTGATTGGCTGGCACTTTCCGAGCACCGCACATGTCCTGCAAGGATCATCATATGCCACTTGCAATGAATGCACTTTGTGCATTACATTCGAATTCTAGAGTCTATGTGCAATGTACAGAAGAGAAATTCGAGCGTCCACGAATTCCACAATTTGAACTTGATCAAATACATCACCATAACTGATGGGAAGATAAAGGAGACAGACGACTTACTCTGTATCTGGAGGGAAGGCTACATAAGATTGCTGTACCAAATAACTTCACTTCCGCTGATTTCTCTGATTAACAGAAGCTGAAAACGATTAGAAAAGTGTGTTGTCTAGTGATTTGATGGTTAAATAGACAACAACGATGATTAGGTCCCAAATGTTTAAAACTAGTGCAATCCAGAAGAAGGAGCACGATCCTCAATTACATGAGCTATATCAATCACTTCTGAAGAGGAAGTTCTTGACAGGATCTGCCACGTTAACTAACCAAAAGGCTCTCAAAGAAGATGTGTAGCACTTACTGCTGTTCTTTCTAGAACATCTAGTCGTGGTCACCATACTTGAGTCTGTGGTGCGATCCATCTACGCGGACATCAATTATAGCCGGAGTGTATCTAATTAGAATTTCGAATCGAACGAATAACGACAGCAATCAGGAGGTGAGATGAAAGTAAGAAAGAGCATGATCCTCATTACATAAGCTGAATCAATCACCTGTAAGACAATAAAGTTCTTAAGGTGAATCTGCGACTTCACGTAATCGGAAGGTTCTGACTTCTGCAGATACGTAGCTTTCATTAAAGACATTTCTAAAACATCTACTCACATCTACTTAAGATCATCGGAATTATATCCATTGTGCATTCCGATCCATCTACAAGAACATTGATGACTCTAAATGCTTCGAGAGAAAGCATCCGGTGGCGTTATCAGTGGCGTTACCGGTGGCTTTATCTGAAGCTAAATCCATGGCCGGGGTGCGACGAATCATAATTTTGATTCACACAAACAATTACAGCAATCAGGAGGTGAGATAGAAGTAAGAAGGAGCACGATCCTCTGTATATTAGCTAATTCGATCACTTAGAAATTCTGCCACGTTTCTTAATCGGTAGGCTCTAATCTCGAACTTGTAGCTCTCTTTCAGACGTTTCTAAATGAATCTAGTCAAGACCGAGTCAGTAGTGCGCTCCTATTCATCTGCACAGACATTGAACATTGCAATGCTTCGAGAGGAAGGGTACGGTGGAGTCGTCTGAAGCCAATTGCATAGCCGGAGTGTACCGAATCAGAATTTTGGTATAAACGAATGGTCACAGCAATCAGGAGGTGAGATGGACTTAATTAATAGCCTGATCCTAATTCATACTAGCTAATTCAGTCATTGTGAAGGGAAAGTTCTTAAGAGCAATATGCAACGTCGTTAAACCGGAAGGCTCTGACCTTAGATATGCAGAATCTTCTAAATTATTCAAGTCAGGATCATCATCAGACTGTAGTGCGTTTCGGACTTGAACACTTTGAATGCTTGAAGCCATTTCCATAGCAGCGGTGTAATTATGCAGAATTTTCAAATTAACGAACGGATATAACAATCAAGGAGTTGCATACCTGCGTCAGGCACCTGCGCCGTGGCGCTAGAACCCTGCGGATCGTCCATCTTCGGCAAACAATTGCTGATTGTCTAAGAAAGACAAGAAGAACAAGAAGCAGATCAGTCTGCTTGGCTGCTAGTGAGCTCCCGATGACAGGGAAAAAGTGAAAATTGCGATGATTTGCACTGTCAGAAACCCTAGCGGAAAGCTGGATCAGCAAGCAGCACAGCAATCGATCTGGTGGCTGATGGCTGGCGGACACTTGGTGAAGCTCATGAAGGTGCCGATGTCGCCGCGCGCATGCCTATTTTCGAAGCTTTCATTCCAGCCAGTGCCTAAAGCGTGCATTTAAGGCTTTTATATGATTTGCCAAATTTCCACACACCTGCAAGAATCGCTTTAGAATGTGTGCACACATGTTTACCAAGAGTCCTCAGGAAGTGCTTTGAGGCTAATGTTTCTGACCATACTTTCCATTACTAAATGGAATGAGATTTTTACACACATGTACTTCAATTTAAATATAAGTACTTATATACAACAAATACTGCATTACTTAGATAGTGCATGCAGATTCAAAGTTCTTATGGAAATGCATTGAATTGAAATTATCATGACAATTTGATATTTGGATTTTTTTTTTTTTTTTTTTTTGACACAAATGAAAGAACTTTCATTGCATGAGATAATATACATCCCCAGCCACAAGTGGCCTGGGCACAAGACTACAAGAAATCTAGAAAAAAGAAAAAGGACTCAAGGACGCTAGGACAGGCTAAAGCTCAGTGTGGGAAAGCGCGAGATACTTGGATTATGAAACAAGTCGCTGCCGCACTGAATTCGACACTGGAAAAGACCTTGATACTTTGAATATGCACGAGTCACTACCTCACTGACTTTGACATTGGAATAAGACCTTGATACTTGGAATTTGCACAATCTTACTGAATTTGATATTAGGAAGGATCACGGTACCTGGAATATGCACAATTCACAATCGTGCAGAATTTGATATTGGAAAGGATGACACTGGTACATGGAATGTGTACAAGGTACAATCTTACTAATGTTAGAAAGGACCTTCATACCTAGAAGTCACTATTTTACTAGTTGGCATTAAAAGGAACGTGGACGCACTAGAATACACACAATACCAATGATTGGGAAGAACCAAAGGCTAGTTCATTATCAGCAGATGGATTTAGCACACTACACTAAATTTGATAATTAGTGTTAGATACACTAATTTACATAAACATGTTATAAGTTTTTACCGTTGTTCAATAATTTTACCCACTATATTGGCCAAGATGGGGGTCCTTATATAGTATCAGAATCAATGCTCTTGGTAATTTTTTTTAAACAAAAGTAAAAACTTATAGCATTTTCAAATCTTATAATAATCTAACACTAATTATCAAATTTAGTGTAGCCGGTCCATTCATGAAACCAGTGTCTACAAACCCATGAAAACTACAAATAAATTTCTTTTCTTAGTATAAAATAAGGCAATTGTCAGAAGAGATCTGTGAAAATCCGATTGGATGGGGAAAAGCCGGTTATTAGTCAATTAAAGTCAAAAAAATTCCCAAACCTTGCAATACACTACCCCCTTGAATATGACATTAGAAAGAACCTTGATACTGTACTTGGAGAATGCACAAGTTACTACCCTCTTGAATGTGATATTAAAAAGGACCTTGATACCTGAAATATGCACAACTCACTACCCTTCTGAATTTGACATTAGAAAGGACCTTGATATGTGAAATATGCACAATCTACAACCTTATTGAATTTGACATTAAACCCCTAAACGCTCACCCTCTTTTTAGCCAAAAAACATATTTTCAAAAAAAGTGTCATAGATGAAATGAAGATAGGATATTAAGATATCAACCGTGAAAACTTGTAATAGGCTTGTTTTAGTTCATGTGGACCAAGATTTGAATTATAAGGCCACATAGATTGGGAGATCATAACGTATTACTACTGAAGACTAAGTGTTGGATTTCATCATTTTCACTTCAGAGTGGAAATTCTACCAACAAACCAATCGCAATAAAAAAAACACCGACTACAAAGTTGTTCACCTTCATCTCAATAATATTTTATGAAAGCTATGAGAGTCATCAAAACAATCATTGGCTCAAATAATAGCCTTGCAATGGTGAATAGTGCCAAATATTTATAGAGAAGAAATAGTCCAAACTAGACCCTTCGCACTCAAATTCATGCCTTATCTTCAGAATTTCTTCGATCTTGTCAAGGTTTCTATCACTAAAACAAACTCTAATTGGAAGTCATCCCGAGAAATAAAGTTGAAATTCAATGGTGGATGAAGGTGATATGACTCCTAAAATATCATCCACTTTTCCACTATTTTCATTGACTGAACGTCATTGCAAATCTTGTAGCAAAATTATTTGATTCAAAAAGCTTCCAACTAGAAAGTTGTTAGGAATCACCTTAGTATTATGATGATAAAAATAAAATATATAAAAATAAAATAAATGAAAAGATAAAAACAAAATACCATGATAAACCATTTTTTATTGTTAATAATTGGCTTATAATAGTAAAACATGTCCCATACTTGGAAACCCAAAACAAGAGTTGTTTTCACCAAAATGCATGCCATTAATTCATAATTTATTTCATGAGTTTTCAATATGTATCACACAAACTAGACTTGATTTGGGACCCAACCCAAGTGATTTCATTCAAAATAGACCTTAAATGAAGAAGCTATGGCTCTTCAAAGTTGTTGCCTTCTATCCAGAATGTCGTTTTTCGACATTCAACATGTTTAAGGGATTAAAAGGACCCAAATACTTGGAATGCGCACAAGTTACAACCTTACTTGATTTGACGTTGCAAAGGACCATGATATTTGAAAATTTGAAAAAGCCACAATCTCGTTGAACTTTGAATTAAAAACAACCCTACCACTTGGAATATGTGATATCACATTAAACTCTAGGAAATAATCTACATTCCATGAAATAAATATATATAAGGTATAGTGCAATATAATCTTGAATGCTCGGAATCTTCTAAAAGTTGCTTTTTAAGAATTGGTTGTTTGAATGTACGCCACTTCTCAAAGAGGTGTCAATGCAAGCTTCTAGGCAAGATTATATAATTGCAATAGGCCAAACTCAATCCAATGATAACGACAATCATTCATTTAATGATGATATCAGAAATTATCCATGGTGGTATACACGTGCATTCATGGTCGTTTACAAAAATTGCCAATATACACTTAATTTTTGTGAAAGTTGTGACATAAGTGAATTGCATAGTGTAAAGTTTATTAATAAAAATCAAAATTCATAGACTATGGTACATTTAGACTTTATTTATAGAGACAAGGTTCAAATTGCAAATTATTCAAGCTTCAAATCTACTCTCTTTGATATCTCTTGGCAAAAAATAAGTTGCGTTGGTTCTTGATATATTTGTCATACAATTTTAACAAACGTTGTTTGATTCAACAATGAATTCAAAAAGAAAGAAATTCTTCAAAGTAGGATAAGATTTAAACTCAATAAAATATATATAGTTGGTTGAGTTTTCAAATCACAAACAAATGTTAATTGCAATACTAGTAAATTGTGAGTGAAACTTACAGAGGTAATTGTTGCCAAAATTCACTAGAAAGACAAGCTTCAACATATTTAAAAATAAAAATAAAAAATCTCTTCCATCATCCACTCTAACACTAAATAAAATACACAACTTATTCAATAATCCTTATTTGACATCACTCATCCGCCACTTTCGGACTTCCTTTGAGATTGTTCACTTTTTGCAATTTCTTGCCACTTATACAAAGAACAATCTTATGATAATAAAGATGTTTTTCCGACGAAAGTATAAGGTATTTATAGAATCATGATTTCAATATTAAAAAAAAAGAGTAAAACTTCACAAGCAAAGCAAAATTTTTCGATTGGAAATAGGTCCTCAACGCAATTCCCATCAGGGTTCGGGAAATATTTTCGTCCTCATTGGCTAATATCCAATAGTTCCCTTCTTCAACCAGATTTAGGTGAAACTATCCCAGTAATATTCTCAATTTATACTGAATAAATAGATTTTTTTTTTGTAATTTTTATCCGTTTTTAGCTACACAAAGAATTATATTAAGTGTTGGATGACAATTGTTGTAGTTCCCACCATCATGCTCCAACACTATTAATCAACTTGTGAACAATTGGTGTATAAGGGGGCCACCATTTCGTAATGGCAACCTCCTTTTTAACCGCCAAAGTTGCAAGTTGGACAATTAAGGCTAACACTAAATCAAAATCTAACACTAAATGTCAGCTTCTTTATTTTTCAATTCTTTAATTCTTACTATTGTTCACAATTGGTGTTGCAATTGACAATTAGAGTTGCTACAATTCTACCCTTGTAGACAATTGGTGTTGTTGTTCGGGTTCAGTGTCGCCAACACTAAATATAATTTTTAGTGTAGTGTTTTTAAGAATTAACCGGTTAATGGGTTATTTCCATCTGCTGATAATGAACTAGCCGTCGGTTTTTCCCGATCATTTGTTCCAATCACGTTCCCCTGAGGTTCCCATGAAGGGCGGGCTTTATCAGCGGAGAGGGCGGGGTTTACCGAGCCGACTACTCTGTTGCTGGTTCTGTCGGACAGGGCTTTCACTGCGTGGGATCTTGCGCTTGCCCCCCGATCGTCCGTTTATTGCTTCCTTCCATGTCGTTGCGACTCCCTCAGCCCCTCCTCAGTCGGTAGGCAATTTTTTAAACCAGAAAATTTTGCTTCCTCGATCACTGCTATTCAATTTTTTAGGGTTTCGCTCCCGTCTCTGTACCTCGCTGATTGTGTCAGGAAACGTTGAGTAGGAGCTCGAAACGTAGCTGGATTATCACCCAGTGTAGCATTCGAAAACAGTCGACTTCGCATCGGTTTCTCGCTCTTGAGTGCTGTTTCGGTCTCCGATTCGCTCGCTTCCTTGGTGACTCCACTCAGTCGGTAGGTGTTTTTCCAAACAAAGAAAATACCTGAAATTCAAAGTTTTGAATCTATTAGGTTATATTCTAGTGTCATAACCTCATTGATTGTGTAGAAGCTCGTAACGTAGCTGCATTCGAGAACAGTCAAATTGAATCAGTTTCCCCTTTTTTTGTAAAAAGGTGATATCGCTACTGAAAACATTAGAGTGTTGCGGGGGTGACTTTCAATTTTTAAATTTTTGTACTTGTCGATCAGCTGTAACCTGACTTTCGTAAGTAGGTGTTACATGAGCGAGTTCAGTTTTTTTGAAACTGGTATTTAAATTTGAACCTTTTAGGGTTTCATATCAGTGTTGATTCTCAAGAAACGTTGTGTAGTAGCTTAATATGTTAGCTGGATCAACACCACCTTGCACTTGAGAGCAATTAACTTGAATCGGTTTTTCCTTCGGTTGTGCTGTTGCTACGACAATGGTACTCTCTTTGATGGGAACTGAAAGTTTTCGAGTATTGCGGAGGTGGCTTTCGTTGTTTATTCGTACTTGTCGATCAGTTGTACGAGTGTGCACCTTGTGTTTCGTATGTATCAGCGAGTACAAATTTTCTGAGACTTTGAACAGGACGAAATTAGCGGAGAGTTTGTTAGTGTCTGACGGAGGTGTTGAGCCCTCCTCAGTCAGTAGGCGTTCTTTACAGGAAAAAAACTCCTTTGACCACTGGCATTCAAGTTTTTGAACCTTTTAGGTTTCACCGCAGTATCAAGTCCTCATTTATTTCTTTGACTGTGCATTGAACCTCAAGAAATACTCCTCATAATGTAGCTGGATTCTAACTAACAGTTGGATTGAACTCATTCAATCCACAACCTAACAATCGAATTGAACGAATTTCACCTTCTTTTCTGCTGTTTCTACCAACGGCAACAATGCAACTTCTTTGATGAGAACTGAAAACTTCAGAGTGTTGCGGGTGTGGCTTTCATACAAGTGTTTCACTTACCGATCAGCTGTATGAGTGTACGCCTTGATATCAGCGAGTTTGACATTCTTGAGACTTGGAAGAGGACGAGATTGCCGCACGGTATGAGAGTGGTGTTTTGAGGGTGAGTTGTTAGACTGCTTAAGGCTGAATATTTATTTTGTTTGTGCAGCAACCTGGGTTAGGGTGGGCTCCGACAAAATGGGGAACTGGTGGACGTGGTTGAATGGTCTTATGTATGGGGTCGGAGGACTTGCTTGTGCCAGTGTGGCGATGCTAGTCGCATTTCAGGAGAAGCTTGTCTATGTGCCGGTAATTCCTGGAATGAAGCGTGGTTACCCGATTCTTCCCTCTCGGCTTCATCTCCGTTATGAGGACGTGTGGCTTACAGCTAAGGATGGAGTTCGTCTGCACAGTTGGTACATTGAAGCGCATCCCAAGAATCCAGGTATTTTTACGAGTGGCCTGAGAAGCTCCCAAGTCTTTTGTCGCTCCAAAAAAAGAGATCAAAGAGCCTTGTCTTTGCACTACATTGGCGGCCGAGCTCGTAAATCGAGACTTACGTGCTAGAGTGCTTCCTTTTATTTCTACTTTGCAATCGTTGTGTAATAATGGCATGATCGTTTTGTTGGGTCATCTTTTCAAGTTTCTAGCTGGACTTGAATCTAGCGTATTGCTGACTTGTTTCTATGGGTTGCTCTTGCAGGACCGACAGTATTATTTTTTCAAGAAAATGCTGGCAGTATCCTACCTTGAAATAACCTGTGATTGCTTCATTTCGATGATTTTGTTTGTCTTTCGCTTCCTCTCTTCGCCTTCCTGCATGTGTGCAGACCTTCTATATTGCTCTCATAGAGGGCTCTTGTCGCATTGTAATCCTCCATTGAACTCAGACCACCGGATCGGAGGCCTCATTCGTCTTGAAATCCGCAGACGAATTTTCATGGTCCCTTTTGTGATAACGTTTAGGGTGATTCTTACATTCCTTGTTAAATAGACATAGCGCACCGTCTGCAGTTTGTGGAACCGATGGTGCGGCGGTTGCAGTGCAACGTGTTCATGCTTTCATATCGTGGGTAAGTTGTCATTCTTTCTGTAGCGTCTTACAGAGCTCAGCCGCATTAAGTGTAGAAGAGTAATCTGTCGAATGTTTAAACATAGATATACATACGAGAGATATATGGTGCAGCTTGCACTTGCTTAGCTGTTCGTTTGGGAGGACATCCTAGGTGTATTAGTTGCAAGTTTCCAGGTTACAAGATCAATCTTGTACGACCGTTAGAATTCGCGCATGTTCGTGTAGTTTCTTAGGCAGGTTACTTCTGTCCAAATCCTGACCAGTAATTCTTGCTCATTTAGGTATGGAGACAGTGAGGGCTTCCCTTCTCAGCAGGGCCTCAAAATGGATGCTCAGGTATGAATCACGTTCATTACATCAATAGACGCTTTTTGTTGTTTAATGGAGGATATGCAGAGGATATTTATCCTCTGTATTACCTTCGTTCTGTGTGAACGACATAGCTTAAAGTGGTAATGTTTACAGATTCGTGGATGTGCACTAGGATCTGTGTTTGTAGAAATGCAAGATAGGAGTACCCCATTAAAACGTGTGCCCATGTACATTCGTAACCAATGTAGTTCATGCCTGGCAGGCAGCACTGGACTACTTGTACTCACGGTCAAGTGTTGATTCAAGAAGGATCGTAGTGTTTGGAAGATCGCTCGGTGGAGCTGTAGGGGCTGCTCTTGTGCGGGAAAATCCTGGAAAGGTTGGTGTTTATATCTGTAGTGCTGGATTTTAGACCAAGATTCATATGCTAATCACCTCCTTAACTGGTTGCAGGTAGCTGGTTTGATACTGGAGAACACATTCACTTCAGTTCTTGATATGGCAGGGGTTATGCTTCCAGGTTTAAGGTACATTGTGGGTGGGAAAGGAGGTTTGTTGAACTGGTTCGTGAAGTCACCTTGGAAAACCATCGAACTCATAAAACATGTAAGTTACTTCGTCCTATCCTTCCCTTCAAGTCCATATCTGGTAATCAACGTCGGGTACAAGGATATTAACTGTGTTAATCCCTACAGATTGACGCCCCTATTTTATTTTTGGCTGGCCAATTGGACGAGATGGTGCCTCCAGCGCACATGCAACGGCTATACGAAGCAGCTCAGGAAACATCTAGTGCACAGCATACATTTGTAGAGTTTCCAGATGGTATGCATATGGACACATGGATGCAAGGTGGAGAGCGCTACTGGCGCAGCCTTGAGGTTTTTTTGCAACGCAATGCAGCTGGTGGCAGATCCTTATCTCGTGGTAGATCCATGTCTCAGGACAGTGATTAAAAGGTAGCTAACGTGCTCGGCTCACCTCCTAATGATATTGTAAAGTAGTTACTGAAATTGTTCAGGGATCGTTCTGCTCTTGTGAGAGTGGATCAGCTAAGCTCTGTCGGAAGTTTTGAGCAGTAGTACCCTTGCGTGGACTCTCCTTTTAGAAACCTGTGTACTTGCATCTTGTCATTTGACCTCTGCTTTTACGATCAAGTAGACGTCCACCTTGTCAGTGATGCATTTTCTTGGAGGGCTGGTATATATTGGATAGAGCGTGAATAAAACGTTACGTAGATATGCTGTGAGGTCAATTTTAATCCTCTACGTTCTTCTGTTTGTCGGGGATTTTAAGGTGTAAATCAAGGCAAACTACAGATCTCTCTGTGACTTCTACCAGTTTATTTCAGTTAGATCGTAGCTTTGTTTTATTTTGACCATTGTATCCTGTCTTCGATTCCAATCTGATGTGAAAATCCTCACATGCCGATATTTCACAAATTTTGATTACTAGCAGTAGCCTATTTGTGAGCCTTTACTTGTGCACCAATTCACCAATTCTATCCTACAGTCTATCTTATTTCTGAAGTTCATATGATGTATCCATCCAGTTGCTATGAATGTTAACAAGAGCATCATGAACTAGTCCCTCTGATTTGATGAATCAGTCTCATTTACCTTTTTGCCTTTGTTCCACATGGTTTATGCCATTGGCTCCTGCCTTATTGCCTTTCGATTGGCTTTTCACATCTCCTATTAACCCTTTACTGCCGGGAAGGCCCTTCTGATATGGTCAAGAAATGTCCCAGGCCTGAACATTCGTACACATTTCAGAAGTTCGTAGTGGACCAGTCAAAATCTACTCATAATATCCTTTCAAGACGTAAATTATCAATACATTTTTGTACATAAGCCTCTTAGGCAACACATTCAATGTTCACATCGGTAACAAAGGCCTTGCCATCAACTTCTTTCGAGTTCTGGCGATGGCAGGCGTCGATCGACTCTCATGCAGAAAGTCGAGGGTCAGGAGTGACGGCGCTCACAAACGAGGCCACAGATCCTTGGTTCAAGATCTCCAGCGCCTGCGGATGGTTCACACATCGAGGAGGTTTGAACTGCGATGGCGAGGCGCCTCGTGACACGGCTGATTTCATCACCTTGTGGAACGTGCCCTCCCTCACAATGTCCAGCTTCAGAGGGGAGATTATGTTGCCGCTTCGCCATCTTCGGTACTCACTGTTGAAGCTCTCGTCCAGCTTGTTTGCGCATTCTTGAAGTACGTCGTTGTCCAAGTCGCTGCCATACAACAAAGGTTTCAAAATAAAAGAAAGCTTAGAAACTGAACTGGTGTTGTTAAATTGTTCAATCAATCTCGTGTTTGTGCATTCTAAAGAAAAGTGCATGCAAGTGATAAGGATCTTCTTCTTGATTGTTTAAGGAGCAACATCTCGATGTTAAGGTGTAATTTCTCGTTATTAATGTGTTCGCAATTGCATACAAAAAGCTCAGAAATTGAATAGCATGAAAAGAAGAAAAATGAATTCGTGTATTTTCTGTGCAATTTTGTAGCCGTAGATACGCAATTGTGAAATTTAGAGGACTGCATGCACTACCTGGAAAAAGTGTTTATATGTTAAAGTGTCAAAATTGCATACATACTTGATTAGGTGTAATGCTGTCGTGAATGAGACGTTCACCGAGGTTTTCATAACAGGGTTTAGAAATTGAACAGCATTCAGGCTCTAAAAGAACGTTTTTTGTAGTCGAAGATACGCAGTTTTGCAAACAATGTGTTCGTCGTGCTTTTGTGTGGTGTCGCAATTGCTTACTTATCTTGATTAGGTGTATTCATCTCGAGTTGCTGTCACGAATTGTTTACTGCGGGTTTGTATCTAGCACGCAAATTGGAGTGTTTGTAAGAACAGAATTATGTGTTGTTGTAAGAGGTTCAGGCAAGTTTGTTCGCGCATTTGAGTTGTAGTGGATGTTCGAGAGATTTTCTCCTACCGCAAGAGCGTTCGATTATTGTGAGTTTGGGTGACAGTGTGTGACAAGACTACTGTACCTGGAATTGGTCAACTCCCAGAAGATGCGGTAGCGGCCAGGCAAGGTGGTAACGTCGGAAGTGCTGGTGTAATCTGAAAGCTCCATGGATGTTCCTTTGAGAAGCTTACAGGCTTTGTCCACAACGGCTTGAAGCTCCTCCTCGTCTGTTTTGTCGGTGTGCACACTAAGAATCACGTTCTTGCGTCGCACAAACTCATACAAGGGACAGGTTTTGCGGAAGCTTTTCACTCTGATCACGTCGCCTAAGCGGTACCTGTACAAACCTGAGATTCAAATTCCAAGCTTAGGTCAGTAACTACTCTCCATGTGCTAAAAATCTCGTATTAGGTGACATGAAAGCGAAAGCCTTGTGCTTTCCACAACGAGGCTGGACATTCACACTTCTGGCCATAGCCTCAATTGTGCACTTCTGGCCATATGCTCATCCTAGGGTCTGAGCCAGACACCATGAAATTAACATAGGACAAAAATGAAACGGTATAATCATATCCAGTGTGATTGCTCCACCGCTCTAAAGATGGAGTTACCTGCGACATTTGTTACCACGAGCTCGTAAACTTTGCCGATTTCGAGCTCACTGGCTTCCAGAATCTTCATTCTTTCACCTTCGTATAGTTCCATACCGTCCTCAGTCAGGGGAATGAACTCGTAGTAGGCCGTTTCCGGCCACAACATATACGTAATGTCCTCTGAGAGCATGTTAGGATTGAGACCGATAAGCGAGCACTCGCAGGCCGCATGAGCACCGGACATGATTGGGACATGACCTGAAAAATGCTTCATAGCTGAGGTATACTGCGCCATACTTCCAGACATGATACAGGAAACAAAACGGGCATTCGGAAAAAGCCGTGGGATGATGCCCTCCCAATCCTCCTTCGAGCATTCTTTCTCGATTGCGCTTGCAAGGTCCGGGTTGGGTTGTAGAGTCTTCTCCACTGCTGCTCTCATTTCGGGCTCTGTGATCTTTTCACTCAGAGTGCCTGTTCTGATGTCCTCCACGATCTCTGGCCATTGCTTTTGCAGTACACGAATTGCGGCTACGATAGTGGCTGCAACAACATTGACGAGCTCAAGATGCTACCGCAAGCCAGAATGTTCACTACAGTGAAGGTTTGACTCAGAATCTAAATCAGTACATTTTTGCAAAAATCACTCTGATCCCAAATTTGCTTTGCCATCCGTTCATAATGTGTGATTTGCAAGTTGTCCAGTTGCTAGACATATTCGGAGAGTCGATTTCAAAAAATCCGATCATTCTACACAGCAATTTGGTTTTGCAGGAAATGGCTGGGCCGCAAGTACCTGCAAATAGAGTGTGCACTTTGACGACCTCGGGTGCTTGAGCTAGCGCGCAAAGGAGGTGACAGTACATGCCCTGACCAGAGTCCTCGCAAAGAATTACCTCATCCGGGACACAGTAATCCCCATTTATATTCTTGATCCGATTTCGAAAACGTTCACTTCTGAAATAGTTTGTACTCAAGGCTCCTGCCTTGATTCCTGAAGGTGTGTCTTGCTGCTTCCCGGCAAATGCAATGTTTAGTCCCTTGCCATCCTTGTAACCTGGAAAATACCTGTCTCACAGCAATGAAGAACATCAACCACAACATTCTTCGCCAGGTATGCATCTCTACAAGCCCATCAAACAAAAGTTTGAAACTGTACCTGCGGTACATCGATCCCACATAGACCGAAACAAACGCATGAAGCTCAGCTGCTCTTGGGGTCGAGGGAATGAACTTTGATTGCCCGGCAGTGGTTCCTGAGCTGCAATGGCGAGCTTAGCGAGAGAGGAGAAACAACAAATTGAAAACAGCGCAAACATTGAGAGTGAGCTCAACCTAAGATTGAAATCGGTGATAGGATCCACAGTGAAGATGTGAGTCTTCTCTCCGTTGACCAACCGCATCATGTCATCTTGAATGTCAGCGTAAGTCACCACGGGCAGGCACTTCCTAAAGCTCTCGGCGTCCGTGCGTCCGTTCAGTCCGTGACGCTGCAAATACTCCACGTTGCCCTGCACCTCCAGAATTTCCCGCAGCTTCTCGTGCTGAATCAACATCACATCCTCAGACACCAGGTCGAGGTAAGTTTCATAATCAAAATCAGGTGCAGTCGTATCAATCCCTCGCCTGTGAGGCATGATGAATGGAATGCCATCTCGTTGCAGTTGTAGCAGCTCCACTTGGTCCAATTTAGGTCTTGTCGCAGCTGGGGCGTCAGCTACTGCGGCCGCCATACCCCCTGCTCAAGTCTTGCGAACGAGCTCACAAGAACACCGACGATTCGCCACAACAGAGACCTGGTACGGAAGCTGACACTTTAGATCACCAATTCAGAAAGCTTCCTATTTGGCATTCCTGCTTGAGTGGTAAGACTTGAGAGTCACTTCTGATGCAGATTCTAAGCTACTGTAGCGCGACTACCCACGACTTTGCAGTCAATGAAGAAGCTTGCAAGCAAGTCTGCGGGCTCGTGATTTCTTGCTTCACGCAATGGATGTCGTTGCTAAGGAATCCAGCTGAGACAGATACCGACACGTGCTTCTCACCGCAAGTCTCCATGAGACTGCGGAAGCCACGCCGCAGAAAATGGCAGTGCCAGGAGTGTACTGTACAGTACAGCACCCATCAGCACCGAGGGACAGCTTTTCTATCAACTTTGAACATTGCCTGTGCACTCAAAAATGATTGGAATTCAAAATCGTAAAGTGCATTGCAACCACAATGAGGATTACTACACCTTCAATACAATTTTACAAATACATCAATAAAAAGAATATCAACGAATACAAAGTCTTTATACAGTATTTCAAACAAGAGTAACCATTCTTAGTTTGCTTCAATTTGAATGTTCATTTTAACTTGCAAATTTGAAATGAGCTTGCAAGTTTGTTCTTTAGATATTGTTGCTTATTCGTGATGCATGATCTCAATTGTGGAGCAATTTTAAAAAGAGGTCGTGTAGCATTTATTGTTGATTCCTAAGTCATCTCTTAAAATTGGCAAGAATAGTAAACAAACTTGAGCTTCAGTAACTAGCCCATGAGAGATATCATTGAGTTTTTTATGAACCACCCTTTACTTTCTAGTGCGGCATTGTAAAGGTGTAGGGAGGGCTTTTACAAGCTTTGATAAAGATTTTTCAAACATCAAGACTATTCAAAACTTACTTAGATTGTAGCATGAAGTGGAAGTGATACAAATCATGCATCGAGAATGAGCTATAGTATGAAGTATTTGTAATCGTTTATATTCATTTCATTGATGAATATTTACAATTGCACTAAAGATGTAGTAGTCTTCATTGTGGACACAATTCACTTTACGGTTTTGAAATCTAATCATTTTTGAGTGGGCACGCACTGTTTGTAGTTGATAGGAATATTGTCTCTTAGTGCTGAATTCATAAATCATTTGGAGGGTACTGTACACTGGTTACAAGTATATCCATTGCAGGCCTGTAAGAGTCGGATTTGTTACTATTGAAAATATTATGAAATTTTGAGGTTGAAACAATAATTGTTCTAAGATGGTTCCCTTTCTAAATGTACCCGATTTGTACATAATTCTGCACCAAAACTTGCGGAATGTACTTAACCCTTAAACACGTCGAATGTTGAAAAACGACATAAATTGTGGATGAAAGGCAGAAACTTTGTAAAGCCATAATTTCTTCCTCCGTAGTCTGTTTTGGATGAAATCACTTGCGTTGGGTCCCAAATCAAGTCTAGTTTGTGTGATGAAAATTACACACCCATACAATGAAGTATGAACAAGTAGCATGCATTCTAGTGAAGGCAGCTCTTGCTTTTGAGTTTTCAAACATGGGGCATGTTTACCTTTGCATGGGCAATTATGATGTTGTTTTTTAATTCAAAATGATTTATAATATATATATATATATAATTTTTCATTATTTATTTATTTTTTTATTTTTTTATTTTTTAAAGATTTTATTACAGAATCATGATCTTAAGATGATGGCTAACAAATTTCTAGTTTGAAGATTTTTGATCCAAATAACTTTGGTATTGGCTTTGCAATGATGTTTCTTCAATGAAAAAAGTATATAAATGGATGATTTTTGAAGAGCTATATCTCCTTCATCCACCATTGGATTTTCACTTTGTTATTTGGGGTGGGTTCCAATTTGACTCTAGTTCATGTCGTAGAAACCTTGAAAAATTTGAAAATGTATCGAAGATAAGGCATAGATTTGAGTGCAAAGGGTTAAGTTTTGAACTATTTTTCCTTAATTTGCACGTTTTGGCAGTTTTCATCATTGCAAGTCCATTATTTGCACCAAAGAGATTTTGTCATAGATTTTGTTTTTGTTCAAGGGTGTTATTGAGATGAAGGTGAATATCTTTGTAGTTGGTGGTTTTTTCATTGCAATAAGTCTATTGGTAGCATTTTTACTTCAAAGTGAAAATGCTGAGATTTTGTGATGTTTTTTTGAGTACTAATATGTTACAATCTCGCAATTTATGAGGCCTCATGAGTCAATTTTTAAGTCACTTGATGTAGAATATGTTTAATACAAGATTGTATGGTTCACATTTGAATAACTTACCTTTTGTTTCCATTTATGTTACGTTTTTTGAGGATGTGTTTGTTTTTGTATAAATGAGTCAATCCAATAAGGGGTTAAGGTGGACTACTTGATATTGAGGCAGGGTTCAGTAATGGCTCACTAAACTTGATTGCTTGTATGTTCATGATAGCAGCAAAGTTGGACTTTTCATAGTGAACATTTTAGGTGTCACTCTAAGACATCATTTTAGAAATACCGACAAGTTAGTTTCATAACAACTTGTAAAAAAAATCCAAACTGATAATTCTACTTGGTTCAATCTTCCACTTACTTTGCCCATCTTCAGCTCCTATCAACCCCTAAGGACCGGGGATTTGAAAAAAACAGACACAAAAAACAAGCAAGTCATTGATAAATCTCATGGTAGGTGAGCAAAGCAAGAGCGAGGTCCCTAAGGGTAGTACAAATTGGTAGATGATCAAAATTGGTTCACTAAGGTGGGATGCTCAAAAATCGTATAAGATCAAAAAAGGCATATTCGAGGCATCAAGTAGGAAGTATCATTAGTAAAAAAACGGGTTCTCAAGAGCCATATGAAATCTGCTTTTCTCTATTAGGCTCTTCTTGTACCCTAGTCACTTTGGGATGTTATTGCAACCGATGTCCCTTGTCTTTTCTTGAAGCCACCAATTCCAATGGATTCTTCCACTTGTAAGAAAGTTTGCATGTTCTCACATTTAGTGCTATGGTTTGACGCTTAGTGTTGTAAAACTATGGTGACGTGTGACATTTAGTGTCAACGTTTGAACAACTTCTGTACCTAGGAGGTACATGATGGGGCAACTTTGAAGTTTGATTACAATATTAATCATAATAAACATTCAAGTGTGCCTCATTTTTTGAGACATCTCCAAGTCCATTCTCAAAAAATTTAACAAATCTTACAAGAGTCCAAACTAAGATGATGATTTTTCATAGGTTCAATCTTCCTTTTTCGTGAAAATCCCTATATAGGTAGTATTAAAACAAAAGAAACCAATACAAAGCCCGAGAGCGACAAGTTTTCAGCATTGGGGAGATTTCTGCTAACACTTGCATCAATTTTCCACTTCCATTGCCCATACACTCAAATTGTTCACAAGAAATTTGCTATACTAAAATTTGTGCCATTGTTGAGCAATCCACCTCAAATACTTGAGAATGAATGACAGAGGCGTTGCTGCAACGATGGCAAGTGCGATCTTCTTCCTTGCAGTCTTGTTGTTGTTGATGAATTCTTCTCCACTTGTGAGGTCAAACCAATTTCTTGGCGAGCTCATGAGCTCCAAGGCTCGCGGCCGGAAGCTCACAGAATGTGTCTCTTTGAATCCGTTGTTGCGATTGGAAGTGGACGCTAGTGCGCCTCTTGCGGATGTGCAAAACTTGACCGTCACAGTGAGCGGCGTGCTTGTCCCGGACCCTGATGATTGGATTGCCGTTGTCTCTCTTTCCCAAGCCAACAAGTGAGCACTTACACCAAATTCAACGGTAAAGAATCATCGAGTCTTTACCCCAATTCGTCAAGTTGGCTATGTATAAATGTGCCATTATGGTTTTGAAGTTAGCAATTCCATTTCCAACAAATTGGCGACATTGTACGTATGTCAACATGAAATGTAAGGATCTACAAGAAGTGAGCAACCTCCGAATGTTGTTGTACTATTTGTTGTTTCTTGGATTGATTGAGCGAGGAAAGGAGTAAAATGACTCAATTTGACATTGCTGGACTCATGATTGAGATTGTGGAACTTGACTACTTCCGAAGAGCTCTCACATTTTAGGTCGTGGGACCTGCTCGCGTCGAACTCGTAATTCTAAATTCTTGTTGTGTGCCCTAGGATTGCTCATTTTCTACTCCTCAACCTACCCACTTTGCCTTTCTTTCAAACCGCTCATTTCCGTTATGAACCACCAATTCCCCGAAAAAAATCAACGCTGACAGAATCGAGAGTTTTATTGAGTGGAGGATGCAGCTATACAGATGAATGCCTCTATGCGAAGTTGTTGTATCTGGAGACTGGCGACACTCAGCAGCTGCCTCTGCTTTGCCACTATCCTATCAAGGTCAGTAACCACCACTTCGTGCCTTCCATGCACACAAGTACAAGGTTTAGTTAGTTTCTACCTCAATCAGCAGTCTATGATAAGGAATGGCACGGTTAGGAAAGATGATGGTTTAAGGAGTGGACCTGCAAGCGAAGTCGAAGAATTTGTTATAGACAGTGTAGCCTATGGCAAGAGTGATCGAAGTGGCCAAGGTTTGACATAAGCCCATGTCAAAATGGCACTAATAATTATTTTGCCAGTGTTTAACAAATTTGAAAGTGTCTTGTGGGTGAGCATTGCAGTTTCAGTACATGAAGGCGGATGCTGGATACTTGAGCTGTGAGAGATGGGAATGTGCGTTTGGTGCGAGGAGTTGCTTGGTGAGGACATGCAGTGCATCGCTCACGTTCCGGTTGATCAACATCCGGAGTGATGTGGTGGTGATGTACATGAGCCATGGCCTCGTGAAACCATGTCTGCTGTTGGCGTCTGCCCCGCTCTCGTTTGCTAACCCCGCGGCCCCTCTTTACGGCCACCTCTCCTCTCTCACCTCCTCCGCAACTTCGGTACTTCCATCGCAAGCAGCTCCCTCTCATTCCTTGTACTTGACACAAAGCTACCACACTATACACTTGGCTATTAAGGAAGGAGAATCGATTATAAATTAGGGATATGTCATGTTTGTTTGTTTGTTGACTTGGGTCCAGTTTTACTATCTTGACATATTGCATACAAATGAGTCTTAATAACTTGAATGTCCTTGCAAGCAGATGAGGTTAACTTGGGTGAGTGGAGACCAGCAGCCTCAGTATGTTGTATACGGCGAGGCTAATACCTCAGCCACTTCATTTGTGACCACCTTTCAACAAAGTAACATGTGTGGTAAGCATCCACACAGTATCATTGTCAATATTAAATGATTATGAAATCTGCTGCCAATATTCAAAGAGATGCTTCTGTGGAGGGGTAATACTCTTTACTTTAAATGCACCATATGCTTTACAGGCGTGGAGATTGCACCAGCAACAGGCTATGGGTGGCACGACCCTGGCTTCATTCACTCGGCCATTCTCACCGGGCTTTTACCTTCATCATGGCACCAGTATCAATATGGCAGGTACCATTTCAAAGCTCTATCTATGGCAATTCTCCCTTTTATGGAACGTAGCGCAAGAGAGTGTGAAGGTTACTGAGGGTATTCCCCACGTAAGATGAGCTCCACGAAATTGGAATCGGAATTTAGATAGTAAGCTTCTGTCACGAGGCCGCTCTCCAAGGGAGTAAGTTGAGTTGCAGCAATTTGAGTCTAGTTATTAAGTAGGTGTTAAATATGTTGTTGAGGAAAACAGTGACAAGGTAGGGTGGAGCAAAAGAAGTAGCTTCCGCACTCCTCCGGCAGCAGGTGCCCGCTCTGTGAACCTGATCATGTATGCAGACATGGGGAAGAAAGAACGCGATGGGAGTGATGAACATTTTCTTCAGGTCAGATCTCATTCACCCCACAAAACACCAACCGCAGACAAAATGAGAAAACATTCACCAAACCTTCTTTAGGTTTAAAAAAATCAAAATACAAGGATAAACATAACAACTTTATGCAGGAAGGGGCTCTGGATGTGATCGATGCTGTTACAAAAGCAGTGGACGCTGGAGATATTGATGTTGTGTTTCACATTGGAGACATCAGCTATGCTACAGGTTTGTTATTTCTTTTCTTTCTTATGTTGTTTTCGTGAAGCAAAGTGAATCATGTTTTTCAAATTCATATTTATATATGCCTCCCTTCGTAAGTAAGAAAGGGCTTGAAGTAATGATCGTCTCTTCTATGCTACTGACAGGTTTTCTGGTGGAGTGGGATGTGTTTTTGGAGATGATAAGTCCGGTTGCTTCTCGTGTGCCCTACATGACAGCTTCTGGAAATCATGAAAGGTAAGTTTAATACTCTCCTCAACAGAGATTCCGATGATTGTCTCTAAAACGATATGTAAATGGTGGTCTTAATTTGAAGGTGTGTGTGGTGCTTTTAGAGATTTTCAGTTACAGCATCAATTGATGTTATTGCATACATTGCATGCGCAATTCTCGTCATGGTCTTCATTTGAAGGTGTGTGTGGTGCTTTTAGAGATTTTCCAGGATCCGGGTCGGTGTACGAGACTCCAGACTCAGGAGGCGAGTGTGGTGTCCCTTACGAGACGTATTTTCAAATGCCATCTCAGGGTGTGGATAAGCCATGGTACTCCATAGAGTATGGGCCCATTCACTTCACAGTCATGAGCACAGAAATGGCATGGCTTCCCGGAAGTGAACAAGTAAGCCACAAGTAATAACTGTGAATTATAATAAAATTATAACTGAGTTACAGATTAGATTATAATAGTAGTTCTGCAATAACATCAATTGATGCTGTAACTGAAAATTTTAAGGTTCTTTTGATGAATCTCTATTTCAATAACTTCTGCCAACAATAGTCAAAGTACACATTCTTTAGCGGAATGGAATCCTCTTACACTTGTCTATAGAAACATAGAAATTTTTATAAAAAGATAATAACAACTGCAGGTTCAATTGACATGTTTATTTTGGGTTTTAGTATGCATGGTTAGATGAAGACCTGGCATCTGTGAATCGCTTACAAACACCTTGGGTCATTTTCTGTGGGTAAGCCCGTGCATAACTTTCCTTTTATGTGTTGTTTTGTTGGTTTTAAGTTGCCATGTCTATTCACTTTATCTATTCCAAGAAGTGTTAGAATGTGGGCTAGTTTGGAGGAGACAAGGAGCATGTAAGTAAGCAAAGTGAAAACATAGTGATATTTCTGAAATCCGTGTTAGGAAAATCCATCAATCCTTCACAACCACCTAAATGTTGGTTAAGTCAAGCTATCACTACTCTATGCATTATCATATGACATGGATGCATGATCACATGCAGACATAGGCCATTGTACTCTTCTGCACATGATGACATTATTACCGCAAAGCTCCTCCCTTCAGTAGACTCAAGAATGACCGAAGCAATTGAGCCTTTATTGGTGCAACACAAGGTAACATCAATCCGCAACCATTCATATGCGATAACTTAGTGATTTATATATCAACCATCCATTGTTGTAGTCATTTCATCTACATTACTTCTAAGTGTGTTGACCACAAACTTTTGTAAAATTTTGTGAAATTTTGTTTACTTGGACTAGAAAAAAGGCTTAAAAAATTTAGTAACATCATGATTTATAATTGCAAAGATATTTGAATATGATTCATTTCTAATTACAAGAGCTAATATATTCACATGCGTATGTGTATATTTTTTTTAGGTAGATCTTGCCACATGGGGTCATGTGCATCAATATGAACGCACGTGTGCCACATATAAAAACCAATGTGTTTTCAAGCCCTTCAAGAATAGCCATGGCATTGATACCTATAATTCATCTTCCTATGGTGGCCCTGTTCATCTTATTATTGGCAACGCCGGTTTCCACCTCGATCACTTTGTTGAAAATGTATGTTCTACTACTCCAATTCAGAAAGTCATGCTAATAGTAGGTGGTAGTTAGAATTCTATTTTATTTCGATACTGATGTGTGTGCTGACAGCCACTAGATTGGAGTCTTGTACGTATTTCAGAATTTGGTTACACACACCTACATGCAACACAAAGACGCCTCCAAATCCAGGTATTGAATCTAGGAGGACAAAGTGTTTATCCACCAAATATACCAAGTTTCAAAGATGACCCATCTTATGTGTTAAATCTAATCTATTGATGTGTTTTTGAAGTTCAAAAAGGAAGAAGAGGTATATTTGATATCCATGGCTTACATTACATTGACAGCAATTTTGGTATTGTGTTGGTATTTCAGTTGATATTAGCAAACACCGGAGCAATTGGAGACCAATTTGAGCTTTTGAAATCACCTCCAACCATTTAGACTGGAAGAAATCCATGATGAACAATCTGAGAATTCATGAACTTCATGAATCCTAATCTATCACTCAAATACCTCCAGAAAGCTTACTGTTGGATTGAGGCAATGCTAAGGGTTCAAAAATCAGTAATACGAAAGGTTTGAATGGAAGCCACATACAAACCCTCTGACTTTGGTAAAATCAATGTGAACATGAATCAATAACAAGGTTGATTACCGTAACCTTGAAGTTCAGAATAACATGGATAAAATCTGGCGCAGAACATGATTCACACTCCACGATGGGCGCAACCACTAAGATTCTCTGAACTAAAATTGGAAGATTTATCGCCAATTCATCAACTGATTCATCCAACAACAATTCACGCCACCTTTTATACATACAATGAGTTCACAGAATTTAACAATGCCCTCACAAATTAGTTAAATTATTGACCAAGAACTGTAACTCTCTATTTGTAACCTTGACGATCGCTGATTCATTTGTTCAAAAATAAAAGCAGGTAGAAGCCATTGGACAAAACAAATATTTCCACATGAACTCAAAAATAAATCTTCACTGGGCTTACGAGCAGGAAAAGGATAGGCCCTCGTGTCATCTGTCTTCATCAACTTTAATTTATTCCATATCAATAACTGATAGAAAATTGTATACCACCAACACTGTCATCATGCTGCTACCGGTACTACGCGGTGGTCTGCACCAACTGCTTCCTGTAAAGATTTGAATCCATCCCGCTCCAAGCATGCAGCTAACTCTGACTGCAAAAGCAATTATACATGCATCAGTAGACACCAAAGATAATCAAGGTATAGCAATCTGGCAGTCGGAATGGCATACCTTAAGTCGAGGTATGACGGCTGGGCCTTCGTAGGCGAAGGCCGTGTAAAGCTGCACTAAAGTGGCACCAGCTCGAATCTTCTTGTAAGCTTCTTCACCACTACAAAGATAAAATTATCACACTGTTTAAGTATATGCAGCATTCGAGGGCTGATTCAAAATGAATATACTGATTGAAAGATAGTGTGCATCTCACCTGCTTATGCCGCCACAGCCCACAAGAGGAATTTTTCCCTGCTCACAAAACCCACACGTGTTGATTGAAGGTTAATCATAACTAAACATTTTGGGTATGGTGTGTCAAATGCAAAAAACCGCAGCAAAAGGCAATGCGATATTGACTCATTCGAGCACATTGAAAAATTCAATTTTGGGAGAAAACTAAGGAACTTTAAGTTTCTCGAAATCGTCCAGGCAACATGAAAGCATGACAACATACCTTTGTGAGGATGTACATGTCCCTAAGCACTTCAGTGGCCATGTTGTATAGAGGTTTCCCACTTAAGCCTCCAGTTTCTTCTGCGTGAAGTAAGCCAAGAATAGAGTCTGGTCGTGATACTGTTGTGTTGGAGATGACCTGCGAAACCAGTCTCCCCGCTCAAAAAAGCGAAACACACACTATTTCTGTATAAACTCTAAACACTCAAAGTATTACGAAGTAAACCCATGAGGATTGAGACTTACCAAACCGTCCAATCTCAAAGCAAGCGCCACCTGATAACAAACAGAAAGAAACACATGAACAAAGATCAGAAGTACATCTATGAGACTAACAAAGTGAATTCACAATGAGTACAGTATGGAAGAGGTTGTACATACCGCTGCAATGTCGGATAAGTCCTGGTTTGAGAGATCAGGTGCAATTTTCACGAGTAGTGGGGGCGGCCCTGCCTCTCCCCATTGCATCTCATCACGGGCTGCTAGAACCTTCCCAGTCAGCACATTATTACGTCAGTTCAGCCGTCCCCACACCAATATTGCTTTTATATGAATGCAGTGAGGTATTTTTTTACCTTTTTGATGAGGTCCTGAAGTTGTTTCCTTCCTTGGAGTTTGCGCAATCCAGGGGTATTAGGAGACGATATGTTGATAACCAAGTAATCAGCATATTGCGACAAAGTATGCACGCCTTGTACATAATCAGCCGCAGCATCCTCACTAGTCTTATTCTTTCCGAGGTTGACTCCTAAAATGCCAGTACCCACACTTCCTGATGGTCGACTGTCTGAACCGAACGGGTCGCCCCTGGTTGTCTCTGCCAGCCTTCTCTTGCCATGCTGGGCTCCAAGCCGCTTCGCTACCGCCACAATCCCTTCGCTGTTGAATCCGTACCGATTTATGATGGCCCTGCTCAACTCCCAAAAACGAAAGTCAACTCCCCAAGACAACAGAAGTCACAACACCGACGACATCAACGTGAATACCCAGACCTTATACTGCAACTCTACAGCTAATGAATACTTTGCATACCTGGAATTGAATGCCGACTTTGATCGAGAAAACACACAAACTGAGTAATTCCAAATGTAAAGTTTATAAGCTAATTTCCATAAATCTGACTCCAAGTAGTTGTGATAATGCTGTACGAAGTAGAAGAATACTTCTCAACAACTTCTCCATGTTTACCGCGTAAGCACACAATAGCCATATCTGCGTCGAAAAAGATTGACGGATTTCGAAGACAGGTCACTAAAGGAGTGATCACATCCTATAACATAACGATTAGAGTGTTGCTAAGTCTGTTAGAATGACAGACACATTTTCTCAGCAGGTGACATGCACAGCATGAGAAAGAAAGTAAAGCAGAGACATACTTGCTTACCCCTGTTCCCGAATACGAAATACTCGAGGCCTGGGGTTGCCCTCCTGAGGAATTGGTGTCACCGATCCGACCTCCACAAACCCAAATCCCATCCCCAACAAACCCTCCACAGCCTCGGCATTCTTGTCAAAGCCTGCTGCCAGGCCAACAGGGTTCACGAATGTACGCCCCCACACTGTTATTTCCAACACCGGGTGATCAGGTCGATTCTCCTTGGGAACCAGTCCATGCGAAGCTGCCCAGATTGCTAATCTATGAGCATCCTCTGGGTCGAAAAACCTGAACAATGGGTTCAGCAGACTGGCTCCCTGAAACGCCCAATTGCTGCACACAAAAACGCCCATTCATCAGATACACATACCAATCATAGTTACAGTAGATCGAAGATTCATATAGAAGATACACAATAACAAAAATAATCACAAAATGGCATACCTGATTGTAGCTTCATCAGAGGTGCCAACATAAGCTCCTCCACCAATTATAGACCCGAGGACAGTCCCTGTCAACAATCGCCGCTGCAAAAGAGAGTGTCAATCAACTCATTACCGCAACAATTTCAATCAACAGTGCCGAAGGCTCTTTGATTCCTGAACAGAGATACTGGAAAAGAATACTGCTTCGCGAGATGATAGGCTATTTTCAAACTAGAAGTACCATGAGCGTGCTCACTGTAACCAAGAGCTCTTACAAATTCTATTGATAATTGCGTAAAAGTCCACTTCGAGAGCTAAACTGCTGGGTGTTGGTTTGATAAGTGTCCATGACACTCATGATAATGAACATTTGATATCTGTGTGAGTTTCAAGGCAGATATGTGGTAAAAATTCCATGTAAAGTGAAGCCACTGTTTGTAAGTCTGGTATCTGACCAAGTCTTGTTCAGACCTTCCTACAGAAAACCTCGACACTTTCATGTTCCTGTTGTAAATTGGACACTACTTCCTGAGGGACACTAGTTAGACTCAGCAGTAGTAGTGTAGTCGTGTTTTGTACTGACTTCATATCAAACCCGTAAAGTTTCTTCAATTTCCTAGCACATCACAAAAATTTAGTAGAGAAAGGAGTGGCCCCTAGGCACTTAGTGTTCTACACATTCTCTCTGTAAAAATCCCGTTGCTTACAAAACATACGACCTGTTCCCTCATGATGTTGCCTAGAATTCTACAGAGAACAGCTTTTCTGAAGAAACGCAAAACACAAAAAGATCTCAAAACCTCTAAGCAGAGTAGTGATACGTATTGACAGAAATAAGCAATATTAGGATTTGCAGTAAAACCCTAAACCCTGAGTGAAACCTCACGGTTAAACTAAAGGTACAGTTCAAGGAAAAGATGGCGAGTACGCTCACACTCACGTCCGTTCACCAGAAACCCTAAAAATTGTGCAAAATTCTCAGTCCCGCCTAAACCCTAAACACTTAAAAACATTCGGAATTGACATACCGGCGGGAGAATTTGAATTTGAAGGAAGTGCGTACCCAGGTGAGACGGGATCTGGGCGGCAAAATGCGCGCGGAGGAAGAAGACGAAGACGACGAAGAAGAGGAGGACGAAGACGGCTCAGCAGCAGAGGACGATGCTTCTGTGTGAATGGCAGAGGATGAGTTGGAGTAGCTTGTGGCGCGACGAGCTGCCAATTGCTGCCACACGAGGCGACCGTTGCGCCATGGCTGCAACGATCCACCACCACCTCCCATTGCTGGCTCGCGCGATCCCTCTCTCTCTTCGGTTCGGTTTCGGAGATCGCTATCGAGGCATTTGAGATTGCAGTGAGTGCAGTGCGTGGAATTTGAGTGACTAGAAGGTGATGATGATGCAGTGGTGCGGCATGGCAATGGCGCAATGCGGCACACAATCAGGCCCCAGTGGCCCGCCCCCCGTGAATGAGTTCTCTGCGCCCGTGAGGGGCTCTTGTCGCTCTTGACTGCACTCGGGCGTTCTTAACTAGGGTTAGTGGTGGCTTGTGGTTTAGTGCATCTCCACCGAGACTCTCCAAAGTTGGCACGCCATAATAAGGTATCTGCTCAATAATGGCACAAACTTCACCATAGTGAACTTAACCCTTAAACGCCCATGGGGTCTGAAACGGGCAGCCCAAAATTGGATCATAGCATCTTTTGGACTTGGGCATCATGAATAGTGCACTTTTTGAACTTGGGCATCATGAATGGACCAATCAATGATGAGCTTGCAACCTCCTACAAGGTTATGTACAACTCCAACCTACCACAATTCTTTCAAAGCACAAAATCATTCATACAAATTGTGATTTGAATTGTGAAATTTCACTTTTTGAATGCATCAAAAGAAGGTGACCGATTTGACATCAATATATAAGTGAAATGTTGAATACAGTGAGAGCTACAGGGAAGATTCTGTTGGAATCATGCCCCTCGGGCTTGCTTGGGCGTTTGAGAGTTAAGGTACGTTCCCACTTGGCCTTAGAGGTGGTGTTAGAAGGTGGTCTTATCTCTTTAAAAGAGTGTATCTTCCCACCTGCATTCATTAATAATTATCAATCCTACATAGATGCCCACATAGCAAACTCTAAAACAGATTTTAAAAAACTAGATAATTTTTGGAGGACAAAAGATAATTGAGCATTAGTAGGCAATTGTCAAGGAAGCATCACAATTAGATATATTCCCAAGTTTTGAACACTTAAGAGTGGCCTTGGAGGATCCATTATGTAAATGAGGTTGCTACACAGGACACTTTTCCAAGCCTCCTTGATGACACCTCCTTAAAGAAAAGGGTTTCTCCGAAAATTATGGAGGTGTTAAATTTTAATGTACACTCTTAGCAAAGGCTAGGTGGGAAGGGGCCTTTAGGCCTACTTTATACAACTACATGGGTTGGCCGGAACTTTGGCCTGATTCAGGAGTTTGCCAATCCCCATTCGGACAAGAGTTTCAGGATCCAGCCCTATGGCATATAAAGCCCTGGGCCCCATTACTGGATTTTTTTTTTCTTTAAAAATTAATATCAATTTATGTATTTACCAATTGAGGGATACATATGAACTATGGTAAAATGTCGAGTTTAGTATTTCTTCATCACGGTATTCAGCCTTTTTGCTTAGAACTTATGTCAATAAATTATATCTTTAGCTTCATTTATTAACGTAGTTATTGAATATGAAAAAATTTACAATGACATAGGCTTTAGGAGTAATTTCATATGAGTAAACGCTTTTGTAAATATTTTCAAAGAAGTGAACGCTTGCAAAATATTGAATTTTCTTGTTTATAACTTATGAATATTTATTCAAGTTATAGACTTTTGGTCACAACATGCATTTGCATACATAACTTGTGAATTGTACTTGAAGATTGCTTAATTGGCTTCAGGAAAAAGAAGCAGAAACACATATCAAAGATGCGTCTAATAGGCACTTTGGGAACTTGGAGAATGCTCGACACAAGGCCATGGAGCTTAATATTGCAAAAGAATTCATAAAATAAATGCAATTAATGTTGTTGCATCCACAAGCGGCTCTTTAATTTGTACAATACGATGAAGAGGATCCATAAAGTTTTGGAGACATTGCTCAAGAAAAACTAGTTACTTCTAAAAGGGAAAAAGAATAAATTACTAAAAAATGTTACAGCAAGCTACCACACAACACGAGATGATGGTAGAAAAATTTCTGGAAGTTGCACCTAGCTACAGAAAGCGGTATTACATTTGATGAGGCTATGGGTGTATGAACCGAATTGGAATAAATATTATTATTTTTAAATAACATGTACATTATTTTAGAAATAATGCAAATAAAAATTTGATATTCTAGATTCTTACCTATTCAAATACATATTTTGATAACATCAAATTACTGCAAATCTCTGACAATACAAAAAATTCTTACAAATACTATACATATACTATGTTATATTTCTGTTGTTTGAAAGTTTCTTATTTTATAATTTCTATTTTGGAATGTGTTTTTCAATTCAAGTTTTAGTATTTATGTATCTACTATGACCTTAATCAATGTACAACCTGCCCGACAACAAGAGTATTACAAGTTTGTACAGTTGAGATCTATATATAGCTTATCTTCATTTCATCTATGACACTTTCTTTGAGAATGTGTTTTTTGGCTGAAAATAGGTTGTGACGTTAAGGGGTTAAAGTTACACACAATCAAATCATAATTTTGAGCGTACACTACACAATTCAAAGCCATCATCAAACTATTTTAACATATTATAAAAAGATATGTTTTAGTAAAAAATATATAAAGGGTAATAATACATCAAGAAATGAAGAAAAGACAACCAATCACTTATCAAATAATGAAAATGACATTATGAAGAGTCCAAGAGGACTATACACAAAGGATTGATCAATCACACTAGTTGTTATAAGAAATCCAAAATCCACAAACTCAAAGTGTCACACTCAAACCTACTGTGACACTCAAACTCAATGTAACAAACAATGTCACACAATTAAGCTGATTGTCACACACTCAAACTCAAAGTGATTAAAACTTCTCAATTGGCTTCTCCGTGTCCTTGTCCAAATTTTCCATGAACCCATTAGCCACATCCATATTATGAGTGATGTTTTTACTATTGTCTACCAGTTGTGAAGTAAATTTTAGAGTTTTTTCCATGTACTTAATTCTTGGTGTTACATTTTATACTTTCTTTGATAACGAAGACACTTCCTCTTCATCTTTTTTGTTCACTTGTATTGTGCACTCCCCATGTCGCTAGTAAAAGTGAAGATTTGTTTCACCACTGCTCCACTAGAATGATACTAAGTATCTATGGAGTCGTAGAATTTGCACGTGTAACATGCTTCTCCATAAATGTTATTTGCTCGTTTATCTTCCTTGTATGCCTTGAGTACGTCACCAAATTTACTTTTGTAACCCTTAGGTGACTTCTTGAAATTTGGAGGGGGGCATAAAAGCCTTGAATGAAGCTTGAGTCACATGTTCACACCTACACCACAACAAGAAGTTCATAAAATTAGGAACAAGTACAATTAATACTCATTAAGAAATTCATTAAAAATTGATTAAAAAATTCCTCCTCTACATTTATCAACATTTTGTGATATTGTAAACATATATTAAACCACACTTTTTATGAGTGTAGAGGACATTTAAGAGTGCACCAAAAATTTAGTTCAAAGAACATAACACATAATAATGTTTTTTGAGATGCTCTAAAAAAGCTCATTATACCTTAAAAAAACTTCACGACGCTTTAAAACAAAAAAATTAGAATCACTTATTGAGCTTTTTAAGGGAAATTCAAGTAAAAAATGTAGATATAATTTCAAGAAAAACATGATGATGGAGTTCAACATTAGTAGCAACAGTCTATCACATAAGAACAAGAAGAAATTGAAGGAAGAAGGGCTCTCAAAAGCATGGAATAAACCAAGTTGTCGGTACAAGCGTTGTGTCGTTAGCTGCAACTCCTCTTGTCCAAAAACTTAGAGCCCAAAACCCTTGCAATACCAAAATATTATGTTAGAATGACCTTAAACCGCGCGGCCCCCAGAAGTGCAGGGTAGACCGCCCCTATAGCCGCCCATGGCGTGGACCTTATTGCACGCACAACACTTGTGAAATCTGAGGGTACATAGTGACTCGATATGGAATTGTGTAGGGAGGTCGTTATGTCAGGACATCATGTAGCGGCGCGTTTATGAGGTTTTTTAGTACTAAAAATAGGAGGGCCGTAAGCAATAAAATGGTACTAAGTGCGCAATTTTAAGAATCTTGATTTATTGGTATATATATATATTTGAAATGACTGCGTCTATGATTGGGTGTGCTCTATTTCATGTCGACTACAATCCCATTATTACATTGTCGGCATGACGGCTACAACTTCAATAGTGTTACGGTTCATGTTCATGAGTAACTTAGAGTTCTAAGCTTAACAACTGCATTCACTTAGCAGTGTACAATGGAATCTTTCGAAATTGTGCTTGAGCACTGCCGATTCGTTACACAAGCATGCTGAACGACATGGAGCAATAGTAGGAATTATTGGAGTTCATGTGACGTATTAGTGAGTGGCAGATCGTCGATACCTCATACGTGCATGGTGAGGTACAATTACACAATTCAAAACTTTAAAACTTATAATCAGAGAATCGGGGTTCATGCTTAAATCAGCTAGCACCTGCGTACAACGTAAATATGATAAAATGTAAACTTGAAAACGTAATGCGTATAGCAACTGCTGATAGCAAGTGCCGAAAGCAACTGCTGCGAAAGAATTCATGACACGATCTAAATTTCATGAACAGTCAACATCGGATTGCTGAACTGATTAACTTCGATTCAGTGTTTCAGGAGAAGCGGCAGTTTTTGACCGACGTTCGCGATCAGGTAGACTTACTCAGTCTCGATCTTGTAGATCTAATTGTCATGAACTGCGAGGTAAATTGGAGCTGATGAACTGACGAGTGTTTCAGATTCCTCGCGACACTTGGCATATGGAACTCATAAGAAGCGACACTTGGCATAGAGAACTCATAAGAAGTGGCACTTGTGGACCCTCGCGGTAGTAGCCATAATCTGCAAGCTCATTCCACCGTCATCTGCACATGAACAACATTCCTGCGATTCACCTTGGGGACGTCGGGAACGCAGACTGGAGCGATGACGTTGATCAGAATGCCAACGACGACTATAACAGTAGAGGAAGTGACGACGTTGGGGAGATCTGTCCAGTCGATTACACTCCGCCGGAGTTGTTTCAGAGGCATCGGATGAAGCACGCTGGGACATTTTGTACTGGCACACAGTCATGTCGTCCTGCTCTCTCCTTCGAGGTTGTCAGCGGTAGAGAAGTCCAATATCATGAAAGTGATTTGCACTCCCGCGCCTTTCGTCGTCTGCATGGCAGGTCCGGGGCTGAAGTCCTGACATGCACAAATCCTACGCGACTGCAGTTCTTGCGACCCACGCCTGCAAAGAATTCTACACGTGACAGTGAAAACCGCCGGGGTGGGAGGAGACATGCAACGCAGAAGAAGAGAATTCGCAAAAACGGCAACTAGATGGATGACCAACTCAGCTCTGTCATTTCAGCTATGAACGACGGTGTAAGCATATGAAAGGCTGCGAAGGAGAACAACATACCTGAGAGTACTCTCAGAGGCTGGTACCAGGGCCGCACAAGAAGCCACAGCAGAGGTAGACATGGCGTCCTTACAGCTGATGAGGAGTCACAACTAGTGTTGTACTTGGTAAAGATGTGCAACGCTGGGTACAGTCTCTCACCAAATGCTCTTAAGATGATAGTTTATGAAATAACGAAAACCAGTGCACTCCATTTCGGGATAGGATTCCTGGAAGTAGATGGATGCGTTGGTTTAGAATTCGGCATCTTGAACTTACAATCCCAGCTGCACAAACACTTGAGACAACAAGAGGAAAGTCCTTGTGTCTAGAGAATACTTCAACGCTATGCAACAATCTACAAGAATTGTACGATATGCACCAATACCCACCTCATCGCATTTGGAATTGCTATGAGTCTGGAGCCCAAGCAGGTGCTTTCTAACTTTCTCATACTTTCACATTGCACTTTCAATACTTATGCATATGAAGTAAAACAAATAACGAAACAATGCGAATTTAAACGACTTCAATATCTCCACTTCAAACCTAGTTTGGTATGCCATATTACAGTGATGGCACTTGTAGCTCGTTTCAGACCTTGTCTGCTATGCAACATTGTAGTGGAACCTTAATGTCCATTTATGTTACTTGATGTAGAGTACAGTCAAGGTTAAACAATATAGGTTCATCAAACAAGAATAAAGATATCTATTATGGAGAATTTAATGCAAGTTGCTTCTATTCGTTTTCAAAAAAATTAACTTTCACAGCTGACAAGTATGGTTGGTCTGATTTACAGAAGCGATTGACTTTTTTTTTAAAAAACATGTATAGTAGAGAGGTAGTAGTACATTGACTTCAATGATGGGATGCTTTGCCAAAGCTTTTGTCAAATTTGAGCTCAGGATAACCGAACATAGATTAGTCAAGCCAAAACATTCCCACAAAGCTTCAGATAACCGATCAGCCAAGGATAACCAAACAGGCATGCATTGTGAGTAGAAAAGAGTACCTTTAGTAATGAAGATAAGCATACAGCCAAGGATAACCGAACAGCCATCACTCAGAAATAGATTGGAATGCACGTGAACACGAAACGTTAATTAGCATTTCTATGATGACTACTTTCTTTAGAAGAAAATCAAAATATCCATGGTTGTGAGCTTGAGTAGGCGCATGTTTCCAGAACAGAGAGACATACGTAGCGAATATGCAAATATGGCTTACATGCTTATCCATAAGTACATCGTACAACGAGGAATTTGTGAACCTGAATAGAAAGAGGAAAGAGATCGTATTGCACCTTGAAGCAACTCGCACATTGTACTCTTTCTCATGATGATAGGACTCACCAAGATCCCAATCGATAAGCGTCAACTTTCTCTGCTCCTGATCAATCATAACGTTGTGTGGCTTGATGTTTCGGTGCATTATACTTTGCGAGTGACAGTAGTCAAAGGCCTGAAAAGACCAATAATCATACCTTGATTAGCCTTTAGTGATGAGGACATCCAAACAGTCAAGGGTAACCGAACAGGCATCGAAGTCCATAATTATCACTTCCCGTCAATATATGGAGGCAGCTGCAGAAGTGAAGGAATGTAAAGAGCGAGACAAGAAAGAAAAAGAAAAAGCAAAGTAAAAGGTTCACTACCTGACATAGGAGTTGTCCAAAACCGTTCAATATGCATCGTTGAGCTGAAAATAGTAGATGGTGACAAAAATCACATGTGTTGACACAATCGTGCATGGTGACATGAAACCGCCATTCCACCCACAAAGAGTCAATTAATCCACCAAGTTCATGACGTGAACCGACCTCAAATGTTCCCAAAACCGGCCAATTTACCATGAATTTTTTAAACTTTGGTTTTTTACGAATCACATCGGACGGTTCTACAGACCCTACCCATAAACCTACTATTCGGTTTTTGGGGCTGTTTGGTTTTCTCCACTCCTACCTCATCACTCATTATCTCCTTAAACCAATGAAATACAAATAATTGCATTCTATCTATCGGTTATCAACCAAATAATTGGATTTCCACCAAATTATTGTAACTACTAACATTATATAAGAAACTCAACATCAACTTCAATCATAACGCAATTATATGAAATTCCACTAAAATTATTTCGCCCCACCACGTCTTTGGGCTCGTAGTTCTTGCGATGGTTGAATAAATCCGCCGCTGCTCGAAATACAGTCGCCAAGTCGCGGACTTGGTTGGTTGGCTGGAAAGTCGATGCTGCGTTCTGTCGGTCCAGGTTCGAGCCCCGCTGGACCCATTGAGCGATTTAACCAGCTCGTGACTTGGCCCTGCTGGCAAGACTAAACGGCAGGAAATAACGCCACCAATGAGCGCCCCTACCTCCTGATTGTGACAAGATGCGGTATTTCCAAGATATAGGCTTGTACGAAGAATTTATTGTCCAATCCTTCAAGCCTATACTGTGGTTCTCACCACAAACACATTTTTAATCTAATAATACACTCATATATTTACCATGTAATAAGTACATGAAAAACTATAAAGTTATCAACTTATATTTAGTTTTTACAACATGTATCTCATATCATGACGACAATGGTGAGTGCGGAAGGACGCCAAACCAAATTGAGTACCGTGGCTGCAACAAATCCCGTGACTCCAAATTTTAGCCAACTCCACCACGTTCCACCCTACGTACCTCAAGCAACACTCCCACCATTCACACAATATCAACTACCAGGCCAACTCTTCTTCTTCTCTTCTTCAAATGTGCCTCAATTCTCACAGTCTAACGTCCATCCGCTACCCCAAGTACAACACAACAGAAATTTCGATGTTCCAAGATTTCCAAGCTACACAACGTATCCATGGACAATAGAGGAAGATGACAGAACGTGAAAAACATTGGTTCATCGAAGAAGGGTAGCTGTTGACGTTCATGTTTCAAAACGTTGACACTGCAGCCTCAGAACGTGGCAGGGGGTCTCGAAGACAGAACGCGGGAAGGCAACAAAGAATGCGAGAACTTGGCGGCACGCTAGGGTTTGGCGGGATGAGAAGCTGAGGAGTGGTGTTATGCACTAGCGGGAGAGGCGTACAAGGCGCTAGCCTAGCCACAAGGATCCATCGCCTTGCACCTTACCTTTGGAACATAGGGACTTATGGTTCCAAATATTTCTCATTTGTTATTTATTTTGATGGTTCGCATTCCTAGCATGCTGTGGATAGATATATATATATATATATATATATATATATATATTATTATTATTTTTTTTTTTTTTGAAACATCACAGTGCTCTCCAAATTAGGGCAGTCATCTGCAGATTCCCCTCCATAGTCAATTTGGGTCCCTCCTTTTTATTGTCAATCAATTTTTTTGACAACTTCAATTTCAACTTCTCCAACTCAAGAAGACCGGAAATAATAGCAGAAATAGCAGTGGCTATGGCATCATCACCTTCAAAATTCTTGCGCTTCTTTTTGTTAGCGCTACGACACCCATGAGCTCTAGTAGCTTTAGAGCGGGGAGTGAGATTTGAAGTCACATAGGAAGAAAGAGGAAGCTCTTAGATTGCCATTGACTTTAGAGGTTCCGGAATACATATCATCAAAAGGGCAAACCATGGAGTTCATATTAAAGGTGTCGCTCTAGTTGCCAATTACTTCTTATTCTTCTCATTCTATGAGCCAACTTTCCACCTCAGAAACTACACCATACCATAAAAAGTACAAAAGCATAGTAAGAGAAAAGAAAACAACAAAAGTTAGAAGAAAAGAAAACCAATAAAAGGAATAAAAGTTTCAAAAAGTAATAAGCAACAAAAGTTTCAAAAAAATTCTTAAAAGTTTTCTGAATATTAGGTTTTTTAAAAAGAAAAACAAAAAATTAAACAAAATTTACAAATATGCCAAGCCGCCAAACAACCCTTCTTCGCCACACGGCAACAGCGCAGACCTCTGGGGGCGCGGACGGGTGGAAGCTTGCGAGCGGCTGGAGGCCTGCCGGGGCTAGCCCGCCGCCGAGGCTCTTTTGTAGAGCTGGGTCGTCGCCCGCCTTCTACAGTCGCCAGCCTTGCCGGAACGACGAGGCGTCAAAGGGAAGATATAAGTATCCCTCCTCGCATTTTATTTTGATTGGTTGCAAATTTTCACATACCTTGAAGGTGAGTATTTTTTGGAACAACAAGAAAAGATGACTACTTCAATATTTTATACGAAATAAAATAGGGTTTTATTGCCAAGAATCTCAATTTTACATAAGTTGACAAGTTCTTGGAAACTTTCTTTTGCAATTCTAGGTTTTTATTGCAAATTTATTTTTTTGTATACATAATTTATTTTATAGTTTATTGTGTTTATATAAATTTTTCATAGGATACTAGGGTTTCATTGCAAATTTATTTTGTAGCTTTAAGGATTTATATAGTTTGAGATGTTTTGTTGTTCTATACTATAATGTGGTTTTATAGGTTTTTGTAGTTTATTTTGGAGTTTTAAAATTTCATTGCAATGCTTTTATGTAGTTATAGGATTTTGTGTTGTTTGTAGTTTTTGAACTTTTTATGATGTTCATAGTTTTCTTTTGTAATTCAAGAATTTTATTGCATCAACATTTTGAAGTTCTAGATTTTTGGTATTCATTGTTGTATTTGAGCTTTAAAGTTTGTTTCAGATTTTATTTTTTATCAAAATAAAGCGTTATGTAATTCATGAGTTTCATTGCAAAATCACTTTTTAAATTTATTTATAAATATATCACATTGATAAATGTAAAAATATCACTTATTACTTGAGAACTTCATTATTTATACCTAAACCAATTATTATTTGTTTATTACATATATCTGCACAGTAAACATGGCACCTCAAAGCCATTATAGTGAGCACGAGTGGATGATATTGGCTCCAAACAAGGACTATGGATTGGACACTACCCGTTAGTAGGAGACCAAGAGATTTGTGCAATCAACAAGGAGATTGAGCAAATTGGGAAAATTGTAGCGAATTCGGAGGAGATGCTCCAAGTGTAAGTCCAAACTCGTCTACATATAGTGACTATATTCAAGATTGAGAAGGAGAATATGCTGACAAAAATTCTCGAGTTGTTGTTTGAAGCTACAAATCAGCTCCGAACATTGCGCTATCTAATTTATTTTTTTGAAGGGTTTGACCGAAGAAGTGGGGATGAAACGTACTGGTTCCGTCATGAAAGCTAAGTAATGCAATCGTAAGGAGAAACTGAAAATGATAAATTGATATATTCAGCACATAAGTGATATAATTGTGCAGCAAGAACAAGCCAATGTAGCAGATTTCACAGTGTAGGAAGCAACATTAAGTGGATCTAACACTAGTCTTGATCGATCGTATGCAGATTGTGGTCAACAATAGTATAGGATATCATATTCCATCACAAACAGAGCATGTCACACCTCCGATGCTACAGGCAGAGTCAATAGAAACATCTCCTTCACAATCACAACCTTCAAGTGCCACAAGACCAACTCTTATACAACGAGCCATGGAAGTAGGTCCGTCTAGTAGCGTATAGAGGGCAGCGGATCGACTCGAGGACGTGGAAGAGGATCATCTGTATCAAGAGGTCTACAAACTCAAACACTTGCAGCTAGAGTGGAAGTACACACTATACAACAATACATGATAAATCCCAAACAAAGCATGAGGGCGGACTATGAGAAGATTTGCACAAACGTTCTTCCAATGAGGAAAAACCAAGAGTATTAGTGAAAACTACCAAAGGCCCTACAGTTGCATTTTCAACAGGTGAAGAATTTAAATTTGGATATGTGTGGGGATGGACGCGGTGTTTAAGGTTCGCACGGAGAATGTAGAACATGTAGTTAGTTCATAAACCAACCATCGGACATTGTCGGAGAAGCGGATGGCTGAAATATAGAAATGGCTACGGGGAGATGATGAAGACCTTGTGTCCCCATTACACTTTAGTCAGTTACATTTCTTGAAAAGAGAGTGGATAATAATGACAATACAATAAAAAAAGAGGTTTCGTTCAGTAAGGATATATAGTGGACCACTTTAAAAATTGTATTTGAGAAGTATAAAAGGCAACAAGACTATGAAATGAGCATTTTAAAATCGAAGTGGTTACAAAATGCAAGAATATGAGAACCGGTGGATGGGCGGCGCATCATAGAAGCGTGCGAATTTTGAAAACAATAATTGGCCGCCCAAAAAATATTTCAGGAATAATATCCAAGTATATATGCAGAAGGGGCAGCAAAATTTGTTGAATACAAGAACTCCCAGTTTTACATTGAGGCTTGTGTGTGGATCTATGCAAAACAATTTGAGAGAAAGTTCTAGATGTCATTACATGACCAATTGGTGAAGCTCAAGGAGATCTGAGAATCTTGTAGGAAAAACAATGCGGAAGTGAGAGCTCACGACGCCAATCGGACGAAAACATTAGCTATGGCAGCAAGTGCGTTGCATCTTAGCGTGCAAATGACTTCAGGGGAGCTTTTGGGACTGGTGGCGAAACAAATGTTGAATTGGATTAGGCACGCTTGAAACCAGAATAAAGCATGCTACAAAGTTGTTTTGAATGTGTGCAAAGATTACAATGATGGTTGGTTATAATATAATAAAGCAGATGAGAAAAGGTGAAAGAATTACGCTAATGAGAAGGGGTTGGATAGTACAAAGAATCTTAAACCAAAAAGACTGAAAATGAAGAAAATGTGGTTGAAGACTTTAAGAAAGGTACTGCATGAGGAGTACATACAATTGGCTAAGGAGATGGTAGCTACACCTATAGTAGATGGAAAGTGGAATTCTTAAAAGTACTATTTAATACAAGTTGTAAGGGATGTATGGAAAAACAAACTCTTGCATGGATAGAAGATCGACTACAACGTCGACGAGCAGTTCAAAATCTATTGCGGTGGTTGATGGTAACTGAAGGAATGGAACGCCCAAAATCTATCGAAGAATCCTACAACATGATGTTAAGCAGTACGGTGGATAGAAGAAGGCAAGAGAGTTTCAAGCACTTACAGAGGAAATGGACAAGGACATGAATAATACTTGGTCAATGTCATCCGTGAAAATTGCGGGGACATTGGTTAAATTTGGGGAAAAAATCAATGGCTATGTGAAATATCATATTGAAGACGTGAATGTCTGTAGTAGAGGATATGAAGGTTTGGGAATAAGAGAGAGATCATGAGGAAATTTCCATTGGGATTGAAGAGTTGATGTTAAACAAGGAGAAGAAGAGCACAACGTGGCTACGGTTCCAATCAGAGACAATTCTAAATTCTTTAGCGATGAATACTATGAGATGCAAATGCGCTGTTAATGGGTATTTGATTGTCGATGGAGGAGTATGGATGACCAAGACAAAACTTGAGAAGAGGAGAGTATAAAAGAATATTTGGTAAGATACGGAAGTGAATGAGTAAGATATTAATGTGCACTATAGTTTTTTAATTTCCACCTAAAGAAACCTATGACGACGAGATGCAAGATGTTCTGAGTGACATAGAAGATATGATGTGCGTGAGATGAATAAGGAGTTTCAATCAGATACGTTTAAAGATTATACAAAGAAATTTTTGGAGGGCGGCAGTGTTAGAGGCAAAGTACAAGCGCTTGAAAATATTGTGGTTTTGATTGAGCACCGAGTTGATACATGAGCTATTAAGAAATTGCCGAAGAAAAAAGATGTGCTTAATTCATTTCTTCTTGTGGGCTTTTCGACATCCGAAAGGTGTGTCTAAGCGTTGACAAGCTGGAGAGGAATTCCATATAATTGCGTAAACTTGTACAATCATATTTGCATCCTAAATGGACGCTAGTGGCATTTGGAGTTACAAACATCTATTTCCGAGATACTCACAGGTGGATTTAAAGGGCCGCAAATTTTTGTCTTAGATCAATGTCACGCCCAAACAACATTTTTGTATAATACCCTACTACAACAATTTAAGGACTCCATTAGACAATCACCTCCACAAAATATGGCACACATAGCTAGACTTTCAACAATACATGTATGCAGAGGAGATTGAAGATGAATTTGGGGAGGGAGATAAAAGAGATTCTGATGAAGAATTTGAAGAAGAAAGGTTCATTACAACTGATGAAGATGATACCGTTGAGCATATTTTGATGATTCTAACACAAAGTCAAAACCTTTGGAGCCATTGGAGGGAAGACACAAGACAGTTGTACAATCGGCAGCACTAGAGGATGATATTTAACCAAGAACAACAAATGCATCGCTGATGAGGACGGCAAGTTGTAATGATGGAGGGACAAGACGAACTCCAATACCTCTTGATGCGGTACCTAGAGGTCAGTTGGCAAAGGAGGAGGGCATAATTGGAGCAATTGTTGGTAATATTCCAATTCATATAACACCTCAAGAACCGGTTGAAGAGGATTTACCGCTTGCAACATAGACATCATCTTTACATGCACCTTTTAAATAGGCAAACACCGAGCACGCAATAATCTTAGGGGATGAGGGTTTTACTTCAATCGAGTGGGTTTGAGGTTTTGCCGCATTAGTGAAGTGGGCAACCATACGTTTGTAGAGGCATCGTCTGTTTTGGACGAAAGTTCAGCACTGGACCAAGTGCCATCTAGAGTGATAGATGCTATGGTGGTGAAAGGGGCAATGAATTATGCGGACTCCATGATTGCATGGGAGATGCGGCTACGTGAAGGGTAAAGAGTTACACGTGCCACCTATGAAGAGCAACCGCAATCGAAAAGTGTTGAGTTAATAGCGGAAACTCCTCCAGAATCGCAGTGATAGGTTTTTATACAATACGTATTGTAAAGAGTGCAATGCAGTTCAGACAATGTCAGATGTATGTTTGTTTTGTGACAAGAAAGCTTGTAATGTTTTATTTGGAGTAAAGTAAACAAAGTTTTCTTTCATCACGAATGTATTTGAGTTATTGGTTGCAATAAATGCATGTTTTCATAAGGACTATCCAATACCAAAATGTTGATAAAATGTCATAAGTGTTTTAAAATTCTTGTATAGAAGTTTTGCATGTTGCAATGATATTTATTAAGTGTACATTGTCGTGAGGAAAGTAGCGTATATACATTGATAATGATTTAGTATACCAATTTGAAAAAAATAGGTATTTTGGTCAAAACGGATTGCAAATGTACATTGCACTTCTTAGGTGCAAAATTAACGAATTCAGTGTTATACAATTTTCGATAACACGACCAATTGTAGTAGTGTCGTAGCAAAAAACCCAAAGCACATGCTTGTAACTCTAATTGCAAATATTAATGAGAAGTGATACCCATAGAGCTTCTCGAAGCAGAGGCTGCTAGCATTATGATTGCGACCTTGAGAATCTTTCGGAGTGTTTGCAAGAATTTTAGAAGAACTAAGCTCTGCAATTCGAAAAGAAGAGATAACCAGAACAAGAAGGCGCTCGAACTCAACGCATAGAGCTGCCATCCGCTTCTCATCCTAATCTCATCCACTTTCTATCTATTTTATGATAGTGTGATAGAAGTTTGAGATAGGTCATTGGACTCTTGAGTTTACCCTAATTGATCTTTATAAGTATTTTCCAAGCTACATCACGATCACAACTCCAATTACTCCCAACTCAAATTTCATTAGTAACTCTTAGTTGGTTGTAGAATCACAGTTTACTTTGTTGGTAGCAACCTACCACAACTTAGCTAACACTGCACATGTCATGCACACACAATGTTAACACTACTATACGTCAAGGTGTTTGAACCCATCTTGATTCTCCGAACTTGTTTCCTGGAACTCTTGTACAAATGTTCAAACTCGAAGGCGTGACAATACTACTCCTAAAGCCAACTTCACTTGCCTTTTGCCCAACACCCAATTAGTCTTCTTCTACTCTATGTCTCCCTCTATTCGCGACACTATTTTTCATGAGGACTATTTTGGAGCCAGACACTTTTCCGACCTAATATTTTAGCATGCACATAAACATTCTATAATGCACAAGGTGGGTGAGCAAGGTCCCATTCCGAGCTTCATCCCCTAGAGCCATCTCAACTCTCCTTGGCACCAAGTAGAAGGTAAGGCCACCGCTCTTCATGGTATCTTCTGCGGTCATTGATAGGTCCCCCCTCCTCTTTATTTTAAGGCACCTTCCATGACACACTTTTTTAAGGAAGATTGCCCCTTTTTGCCTCAATCTCAAAAAAGGTTCAGAAATTCCCCTTAAGCTTACTTCTAGCTTGGGTATCAAAATAAAACATGCGAGCCCATTTTCAACATCTATTCTTTGAGTAGATATCAAATGGACTACTCACTTGTCTCAATCAGAGCTTTTTCAGAGGAGATATTTCCTTTTGAACTTTTGGTCTCTAGAAGTCGCTACACTTTGAAGAGCCATATCTTCTATACCATTGCTTTGCTCACTACAAGCCTTAGCATATTAGAAAGCTCATGTTCAAAGCTTTCCAACAACATTCAATATTCTGTATTCCATGGAGGAAGTGATTTGGAGTCCCGATGCCTCCTTCCTTCTCTTTCAAAGTGTCTCTGGAACGCGCTCCTACTTTGGAGAGCCATAACTTGTGACTCACAACTCCAATGCTTGCCTTCTTTGAACCGTAAGGTGCATGCTCACAGAACGTTTCCAACACAAAATAAGACACACTACGAAGTTTGTCCCAAACACGACGCCATTGCGTATTGTTTGGTTAGAAAAACCCTAACTCTTAACCCTTTAAACACCCATGGGATCTGAAATGGATAGCTCAAAATTGGATCACAACATCGTTTGGACTTGGGCATCATGAATAGTGCACTTTTTAAACTTGGGCATCATGAATGAACCAATCAATGATGAACTTGCAATCCCAAACTACCTACCACAATCCTTTCAGAGTACAAAATCATTCATTCGAATTGTGATTTGAATTGTAAAATTTCACTTTTATGAATGCATCATAGGAAGGAGACTAGTTTGACACCAAAGTATAAGTGAAGAGTTAAGTACAGTGAGAGCTACAGAGAAGATTCTCTTAGAATCATGGCCCTCGAGTTTAATTGGACGTTTAAGGTCGTTTTGAACCACCCGAGCATAACCAACTCTTGAGCTGATTTCCAATTTAAAAAAACACATTTTACTACATTCCACTTGGGCCAGGTGCTTCAAAGTCCACGTAGCCCAGTAATAAAAGAACACTTGCGTACAAACAACGAGCGACTGGATGTTGAAAGCCAACTATCATCCATCCATATCACACTATATTCATCCAATCTTCTCCATAGAGAAAGGAAGAAAGGAGCTGACCAGCCTTGTTTACCTACTCTTTCTGTCCTCCTTTATGCATTGTCTGTCTGCGATCATTGCTAAAGCCGAAAGCACAATCGAAGATCCCCGATAGAAGATCTTTGATGCCCACTAACAACTTCTAGTCCACTCCGACCCAAATCACAACCCAATTTCTCTCTTCCAACGACCAATCCTCCCAATTTCATACACAACAATGGCTGCCATGAATCCCACTGGTACGCTTAGTCTCCAACTCCCGTAGGGTTTTACGAAACTCCTGGGGTTTTACTCCTCTATTGCTTGTTGGTTGTGTTGTGCGGAGCTAATCCGATTGCTGAAAGTGAAAGTGCTACGATCGGAGTTCTGGAAGGCAGGACCTGCGACAGAGTAGGGTGAGGGTAGCGAGCAGGGATGCTTTTTGACTTATTGAGGCGTAGACTTAGAGCAAAGAATTGTCAGCGACAGTTTTCTCTTATTTTGGTATCAGAAATTCCGATTGTGCCGGTTCCTTGAGGCACCTGCTTACAGAATTCGGTGCTCAAGCACGTTGGATAATGTGATGAAGCTCGACCGACTGAGTTGTTGCCATGCATGACAAGCGATTGTAGTGCTGATGTCCGCTGTTGCAGTTTCCTTTCACGTGTAGTTCTGAATGTGCTCCAGAATCGGATAAGTTGCTTATTGTGGATGTATCGTTGCGTTTCCGCTGTTGCTGTTGGAGTAGGCCGTTCATGAGTCTCGGGTTTTATTGAAGTTGGGCGACTTTGTTGTTTCCCCTGGCGTTTAGCAAATTTCATGAGGTTCTGCTTCGAGGTTTCTCTATCGGTTTTGAACGATGCGCAATTGTTTGTATTTGTAATAGCATTGCGGAGACTTAGTTACTTTACCCTAATTATTGGAGAATTCCGCATTTCTTGCAGAGAGTTCAGTGAAGATGATGCTGTTTGGTGGAGCAATTTCATGCAACTTTCCTCCAAGATTCAAAGTAAGTACTTCTGGGTGGACTTTGTGAGTGTTTTTTGCCGGATCTCTCAAGGTTTGAGTGAGTGTGTTTGCAGGACGTGAGCGATGTTCGGGAAGTTCCCAACAATCAGGTAATACTTCTCTCTCTGTTGGTGAGTGATTGTGCATGTTGTTTCGGAAGTGGATGTGCGTTTTGTTCTGACATTGTTTGATTATTGATTCTCTTCAGGAAGTCTTTCAAGATCCTGATCGCGATGAGAGCTTCATCATCGAGCTTTTGGAGCTCAAGGAAAATGTCACTGATGTGGGTAGCGCTCGCTGGTTCTTACAAGACCTAGCTGTCGAACAAGCTTCTGAAAACAGCTTGGTATGTAGATTTTGAAATTTTGTTTTTCAAGTTTGCTGATGGCACAGTTTCAAATAGGTCGTGTGTCCGGGGTTGATTCAAGCTACTAGCCATTGCTTCCTTGTTTTAAGAGGTTGTTATGAAGGGGTTGGAAACAGGTTGTGCAAGAAGAAAGCCGAGTACCTACAGCCAACATTCCCAACTTGGATGAATCCACCACGGTGAACGCCGTGACCGGCACCATGGTAATGCCGCTCTCCCTTCTCTTTGAGCTCTCTTCTTTGAATATTATATTACGCTTCATGAAAACTCTTCAATGGACATGTTTGAAAAACCCTAAGCCTACTCAATCTGTAAAAGGGCGATGACTTCATCATTCTGGTACTTGGAATTTGAGTTCTCACATGTTGATATGAGAGAGAATATCATTCTATGCAATGCCTAATTGATATTGCATTATGCTGTGTAGTCGATTGCCAAGGGTCGCCAAGGTCCTGAAGCCTCCAACCTTGTCCGGGTACATATCTATCACCTTGTCATTCAAGCTTCAATAATAAAAGTCTGTTTTGTTTTCGTAGAGTAACAAGTTTCTTCTCTGTTCAGGTGTACCTGGCAAACATCCGGTTGACTCGAGTGGAAACAGATATTCTGATCACAGTATACGAGCCTCTTGCCATCAGGTAAGCTTCATACTTGTGTAGGATTGCAACCTGGTATCAAGCTTCATACTCCTGGATGAACTCAGTTCCGCTTTAATGATTGCAACCTGGTTTTAAGCTCCATACTCCTGCATCGATTTGGTTCTGGTGTTGTTCCAGTGAGCAAAGTGAGAGTGCGGCGACAGTGGGAGCAGGAGCAACGGTGCCAGCCACAGTGGCAGGGTGTATGGCAGCCGGTGACGTTTTCAAGCAAGTCCTTTCAACCTTCAAGATACACGACTGGTCTCTCTTTGGCTACATAGATGACGTCGACGAAGTGATGGATCAGTAACAGACCCTTCTTTAGTTATCATCTAATATATATAATCGTTTTGAGTTGTTTAGGTAGGAGAATAGCATATTGTTAATCAAATGCTCATTCAACATTTTGTAGTACTTACTTTCTTGTTCAGTGATATGTTGTTGAAGCCGTCTGTGTACAGCAACGCGCAATTTTTGCGAAAACGTAACTTGTGTAAAACAATTTGAATGAATCGTTTTGATATGTGTACCTCCATACAAGGGGCCAAGAATTTTTGTTAAATGTTGTTCAAAGTTTGAATCTGTTTCAGGTGCAGACGGTGTACTTCTGAATCCATCTAGCATTTATCGGAAAAAGTACTCTGCAGCTCCAACTCGCAAACATTTGGGTTACGGTGACATAATCCATGCGAGTAAAAATCAAATGAGGAGAAAACGGAAGAGAAAAGCCGTTGGAGATAACTATCCTCGGAGTTCTTGAAGAGATTCTAAAACTGCTTCTAGAGCAATCGCCCAATGTGCCCAGTGCGTGCCACCCTGCACAACAGTTGTAAGCGCTTACGATTAAGGGGAAGCAATTGTTTCCTGTGACGGAGTATAATAACCCAAAAATTATGAATAAAGATTTGAGCAACATAGAGGTAGTAGTTGCTGCCACCTGGCAAAAGACGACAAATGGTTCCCGCAACGGCCCGTCACATGAAAGCTCACTGGTACTTCCATCTACAAAGGTTCCATCGGCAAAGACTACCTGCACATAAAAGAGATCGTGCAAGCATTATTCGGAGGAGGAACGCATGCTGCCTTAAACCAGGACCTAAGTTACATTCTACACCAACAATGTTAGTAATTGATTTCGAAAAGCGCAAAAGTCAAAGTACCTCGTCACCGTAGCCAGAAGTTGCACCCGCAACTGGACGAATGTAGGCACCGACAGGACAACGTTTCTGAACAGCAGCACAGAACGCCAAAAGACGCTCCCGATTTCCAAGTTGCACAGCCTGTAAGTTTTTACACACACAAACAAAGGAAGTGATAAGAACATATTCAGCATAAATGGAAGATGAGTGTAACTAAAGAAGTATCCTATACATCCATATTCCTGAAAGGCTTGAGAAGAGTTTAGGACATCAGAACGAACATAGAAAGGGAAACAAAACAATGTCGGTAGCACCTCAGTTCCTACAGCAATCATTCACCTGAATTATATCATGACGACGAACACGAGGAGGAGGTGACACTTTGTAACCTTCTGCTGCCATGACTTCCGCAACTAAAAGCCCGCCCTGCTTCAACCACGCCTGCAGTTGTTAGTGATCGTGGAACTACGAAGGTCAAGTAATAATTCTCGATTCGTTAGGTGGAGAGGTAACAGATCGTTTCATGTAACAGTGATAGCATCACAAAAGACAGAAATCAATGTCTTGAAATCGATGATAGGTGCACCTTGATAGACTCGCCAACCATTTGCGGTGCTAGAAACAAGCCTTGAAAAAGCAGCCGCATAACGTCACCGGAGGTTGAGCCTGCTTCCATGCCGATGCCAGGCGCACTTAGCCTAGCTGCAGCAGCTTCTACCCACTCGCGTTTCCCAGCAACATAACCCCCACACGGAGCTATTGTGCCTCCTGGATTCTTGATCAAACTTCCAGCCATCAGGTCTGCCCCCTAGAATCGTAACGAAAAATGCGAAGGTTACTTGATCTCATACAGCACGTCAAACACTCACGTTCTTACACTAAAGGTCTAAACAAGGAAGAAAAACAACTGCCTCAATCTAAATTTTACCGTGAGGGTAACGAAATTCTTGATTTCATCTGAAAGAAGAAAGTAACACGTCTGAAGAGTTGTTGGAAGGTGGAAGAAACAGGAAATATAACACTACGGACCCAAGTAAGGGCGGGAAGAATCAACACATACCACAGCAGTAGGCTCAACAACCTCTACAAACTCGCCATAGCAGTTATCCACCACCACGACACAGTCGGGATTTTGAGCCTGTAAAGTCAGTTACAACTTGTCGATCAGATTGAGTAGACCTAGACTCATGTTCAACCGATTACATCGAAACGGCACGAAATATACAGAACTCCTGATGATAAAAGTTGTTTGTATCAAAATAGAAGTCTGAACCAAAATATAGACATCCGACTGAAGACTGCAAGTTTGTAACAAATTTGCTGATATCACTTGCCTTGATGATGATGATGGCACGTTCAATCTCGGCAACAGTCAAGGTCTTCCTCCATGAGTATCCACAAGAGCGCTGGATAAGAGCACATTGCGTTTCTGGCCTAATCGCAGTCTCCAGTGCATGCCAATCAAGCCCACCATCTTCGTGCAGCTGTCGAGGAATATAACAAAAGAGGAGATTTAAAAAATGATGGACATCGATCCAGTTACAAAGCAGGTTTCTCAACATCATAATAACATCTTAGAGCATCAGATGTGGCCGACAGTGGTGTCATATGAGAACATTTAAGTGTGACATTGTCATATTCAATCAAACAGAAGCTGATCACGAGAAAGACACAATCAGTGCTTACTGGAACTTCTCTATATGATACTCCGAATTCTTTCAGAGATCCAGCCCTTGGCGAGCCGCGTAGACCAATCACCTCTTCTAGTGTGTCGTAGGGTGCACCGGCTACTGATAACAACTAAAGTACCAGTCGTTAGAGTGATACAATCTTCAGCCAGAATCCCACATTATCGAAAATAAACGCGGCCATTCCTAACCCCGACAAACATCAGCAGAAAACTATACAACATGATCCCAGTTACTAAGGTAGCTGCAGTAGTTCTAATGAACGTAGAAAAAACGTAGATAACGCATGGTAGCAAGTCGTTTACCTCACCACCAGGTCGAAGAGCTGCAAAAAGAGCACATGCGATGGCGTGTGTCCCTGAGAAAAGCTGAAGGCCAATTACAGATCAGCGATGGCTAATCATAACGCTACTGAGTACCTGGGAAGGTTCTCAAAGTTTTACCAGTTCCAATTCACGGAAGGAGATTCAAAATACATGCGGATAATTTATATCTTTAATCTTCATTATCTACTTGAACGAAATGTTAAAATAACCTCAAAACGCTGGATGAAACACTCCCCTTCCATTATAGTACCTGAGAGCGCACTATGGCAGCCTCGGAGCCAACAATATGCGCAAATGCTTGGTCAAGAGCTTCTCGCCCTCCTGCATCATTGTGACCATAGCCCGTTGTGCCTGCAAAATGCTGCAAGAGTTGCTGCATAAATCAAGATGGAAAATACAGTACTTCGATGATTCAATGCACGGTTTCGTCGTATATTGGATTATTGACAATTAGGTCGAGAGATCTTCGGTAAAACTGGCTATTCAATAATTACGAGTTCTGCACTGATGTGCAGCAAGCGTCAAGGACAGGCTCATACATGCGAACCAACTCGAGCATTTGCGTAAGCATCCAAAACACGGTTGATATTCGTTGCCACCAGACCATCAATCTCCATAAACTCGGGCAGCAGAACTTTGACAGCTTCTGCAACCTGCCAGGCTCAGTATTCAGTAATGCGGCAGAGAACACCTTACATCGTCAATACAATAGAGTAATAACAACTAATCTCACAGTCAAACTCATTATCTCACTTCAATAACTTATAGCTCTCATTGCAGCTATTGCAGCTTCTTTGCAACAATCAAAATCTGCTTCTCTCATATGAACTTAAGACAATCATGATAAAGTTTTTGGTAACAAGGATGCAGCATCAGCTAAATCCTCGTACAACCGAGGTATACTCAAGAATTAAGAGCGTCAAAGAGAAAAAGAGTCCCGCAACTCTGCCATAAACATACGCAGTAATACAAATTTCAGAATTAACTTTGCGGTAGCTCGACATCGCAATTGCAACAATTGATTGCTCACATTGCACAGCTTGTAGGGAAAATCCACTACTTCATCGCAGACTAGAACTGAAGTGTGATAATTTCTTAAGAACGAAAAACGCACAGCATTAGCTAATCGCTCATGAAATTCAGTGATGATTAAGAGCGCCACTATGAGTACGATTCCAGTCCAAGAATGTACGCGCAAGTCGAAATTTCCTTCAGAATCATGGACTCAAGAGCATTTCAGCATTGGTAAGTAAGTACCTGGGGGCAGAACGGGGAAGCATAAGGCTTGTTAGTGCGAAGCTCCGCAGCGGAAGCTTGAACTTTGCAGAATCTTCGCTGGATATGCGACGGCTTTCCAATACTAGTCGAGAGGCGCCAAACCCCTGGGCGCTGTAGAGTGACAGCGCCCGGTATCGCCGCCGCCATAGCCATGACTTTGTTGCAACGAGAGAGCGGGCCTTGCTAAAACCTCCGGCGTGTAAGAAAATGGCTGAAGCGGTTGCCCAAGCTCGGGCAGCTGGGTGTCTAAATTTCTTATCTGCCCAAAGCCCTGATCACCTCAAACCTCCTTGGCACCCTAGTGAACGACTTTGGAGCCACATTCTTGGGCTCAATCATGAAAAAAGTAATTACTATCAAATTCATTGGGAGATCACCTAATATGAAGACTTATAACAATTTCATATTCGAGAATAAAAAAACTTGTAAATGGTAAGTGCTTGAGAATATATAGGATGTATAAAGAAGACCATGATGGTTGCGACATTTTTCACAACATGTGAAATATGAAGACATTCAATTTAATGGAGAAGTGTGTCATAACTTGAAGACTTAGAAAGAAAAGAGAATGTCTTGATTAGATTGAATTTGACAAGATTCACAAGTATTTTCGATATATTTTTAAATAGCTTAAAATAGTCTCAAGTTTGACATTCTTTTGTAGTTTATGTCTCAAATATGATATGTATGTAAGTCATAATTATTAGCCCCTAATCATCCCAGCCTATATTTAGCCAAAAAACAACTTTTGCAAAAAAAGTGTCATGTAGATGAAAATGAAGATAAGCTATTTAGACTTGTGATAGACTTGTTGTAGGTCTTGTGAACCAAATGTTGAGTTGGTAGGCCTCATAGATTGCGAGATCATAACATATTAGTATGCAAAATAAGCTACAAAATTTCATCATTTTCACTTTAGAGATTGGAAATTCTACCAACAAGGCTACTCCAATGAAAAAATGTACAACTAAAATTTTATTTAACTTTATCTCAGTATTACCCTTGTACTAAAAAATATCTTCAAAAAAATTTCTTGGATGAAAAATTAGACTTGCTATGGTGAAAATTGCCAGAATGACTTCAGAGAGAAAAAAGTCCAAAAATAGACTCTTTGCAATTCAAATCTACACCTTATCTACAAAACATCTTCAAATCGGTCAACATTTCTACTACTAAGAGTAGATTCTAATTGGAATACATCTCAACAAATAAGGTGAAATTTAACCCCTAAAAATCCAGGAAAACCAATTCGGTTTTCTGAGATTTCGGGCAGCTCATTTTAAGCAATTAAATTGATATTTTTGCCTAAGATTTTTACTGGACACTCCCCATAGTGTAATGTGTATGTCGTAAAATTTGCAAAGCCAAATTTTAATTTTATAACCTTCATCTCAAAATTTTAGGTTTCAAGTCCAAAACGGGCACTTTAAAATAATTTTTTTTTAAGTATTTTTTTTTTGGAAATATGTTCATTACCACTTTACTATTCAAATGCCAAAGTATCCAAAGTCAAAAAGTTTACCAATTTTACAAGGGCAGCCTTCAAAACTTTCAAAAACAATCTACATAATTTCTAGTAATTTTACAATTTCTTCTTTCAAAAATTGCCAAAATTTGAGATTTTGGATTTTTTCCAAGATTTTTTTTTTCGAAATTCACATTCTCATAAATGCAACTACTCACCGTCCTGATTTTTCTCAAATTAAATATATCATATGTGGTGCTTGTTTTACTATATTGTTGTTTTTAGACCTTCTTTCATAAAATAATTTACATTAAGGTCAAAAAGTGGAATTGGTTTCTAAAATTTTGCATGAGCGTACCCAACTTGATTACCTACATGAAAAAAAATGTTTGGAGTAACAATCATCGAGTTGCCCTTGGCACCATTTAGACAATGCCTCTCACGCAGCGGCAAAAAAAAGTGTTGGACAAACTTTGATTGTTATGATCTCACAAATGACAAACATCCAACGGTTGAAATTTTAACCACTCCTTTGTATACAAGTTAGGTACAAGATCTTACGGTTCAAAGTCTAAAACCAGAAAGAAAAGCTTCTTCATTTCCCCATCTCCCAACGAAGGTGAAAAATGGCAGTTTTTGGTTTTGGAGGTCAAGGAAACGCTTGGATTTTTAGGGGTTAACAGTGGATGAAGGAGAAACAACTCTTCGAAAATCATCTATTTTTCCATCATTTTTATTGTGAAATGATCATTGGACATGTGATACCAAAAAGTACTTGCAAAACTCTTCGGACAAAAAAGTTGTTAGATTTTATCTTAAGGATATGATTATGTAAAAAAACCTCATAAAAAATTATCATTGATTTCACATGATTGGCTTGCAATGGTAAAACATGCCTAATGTCTGATAAGTCAAAACCAAAAGCTGCCTTCACTAAAATGCATGGCATTAATTGACATTGCATGGAATCCAACCCAAGTGATTTTGTCCAAAAAGGACCTTGGATGAAGGAATTCTGGCTCTTCAAAGCTTCTGCCCTCCATCCACAATGTAGAATAATGACATTGGGGATGTTTAGTGATTATTATTACTTTCAAAACCTGGCTTGTTCACTTCATATTTTCTGGTTGACTGGGACAATGAAAACAATGTAGGGTTTCAACTTCTACACTAATTATGATATTATGATATAGAACAATATTCACATTTACAAAAATAATTTTATTTTTAATCCTTTATCATCATAATTACTTCGTTGAGTATAAGTGAAATTCTTTCCACAGCTTCCTCAAGAATTTAGAAAAGATAACAACGGCCCCCATATTATGCATACACACAGTAACACAACATTCGGTAATGGATTTAGGGTTTAGGAGCATCAGTAGGGAGGGACATTCCCTTTGAAGTGTAATTTGCACTGTTACTGGTCCTATCTCCACAATAGTGTACAGTGCATTGTGTTCGAACTACGAAATGATCAAATCCTCCAATCCAAGAACAACCAGCGGGCTCCAGCTTGTGTGAAGTTTTACTCAATAGAATTGGGAGGTTTCTCTCGCAATGCAACTCATTGCACGTTGTGCAATTTAGTTAACGGTAAAACGAAGTCAATGAACTTTAAGATTCAAGAAGAAGAGGTTCCTATTCAGAATTATACATCATATGTTATCTACTTTCAAATACTTTCATCCAACAGTGTGTACTCTAAGCTAACATATCGCCTCAAGTTGCTCTCGGGCTGCATCTACTTAGTGCTGTGCACCACAGAAATTCTGATGCATTGCATGCACAGGCACTAAAAAATCCTGGTACTACCATGCACGATCACTACAAATCCTGATGCAATGCATGCATAACTGGAGAATTTAGTAGCTTATTGAAAATCTTTCTTTAGTGTCAGTCACTGATACTCTCTGCACTATTGTTTGAACTTGTCGCTGCTTCCCTCCTTCGGAAGCTTTTCCATCGGTCTGTTATTCTCAATGGCTTTGTCGAACCCGAGAATGTTTCATTTACCGGTACTCCGACTTCGTCTCAGAGCTGTATAGCCTGCACCAGGGATAGTAGAGCAGAAAGTGGACCACCAATATTACTAATGAAGGTTCTGAAGATAGGTAAGGAAATAGCTATATGACTTAAAGACATGATCTTTCCCCAAATCTACTACCTGTAATGTACAATCATTATCTGTACGCAACTTGGCTTTAAAGGTTGCGCTCAGAGAAGAAAGGGAAAAGATATCGAAAGAATCTGTGAATAGAATTCTCATGAGTCAATCGACAGCTGAGCAAGGACTTCTAGCCGACAAAATATGGAAATATACAGGGACAGGTCTTGCATGCATATCACCTGGGCATTTACTAGTGCAATGCAATGCATGCAGTGACAGAATCTGAGAAGACCTAATTGACTCAAGTAATTGACGGCTGTATTTGAAAATCCAAAACCAACAAGTCTTTCACCGGCTTGGTTGTTTCTCATCCCTCCAGGGCAGTAATCACTACCCTGCAAGTCAACAACCAAAGCACAGGGACCCGCCTGTACTTTCAGCACTTGCTGCTTGTAGAAAAACACTCGAAGAAAGCAATGCAGAAGTACAAGAGCTTATCTCTGCCGAGTTAAAATACTCTCCAGCTTCAAGAGATATAGAAACACACAATCTTCCGACTACCTTACCAGTCATACACAGATGGCGAATTTGGCTGCGCCTTATCAAACTTCTCCGATCCGACTTTACGCATCACCTTATTCTGACCAGGGTGGAACACGCTACGCCAAATGTTGTCTTTCTCCGCAGGATCTGCAAAAACCTCGTTGAATGCAGGAGCTCAATGAAAAAAAAAAATGCTAATTTACAACATACAAAAGTCGCTAAATCCAAGGTCCAGCACTTACATGAAGACGACGTCATGGTAGGCGAAGCAGGCGGCGTGGATCCAAGACTACTCGGCGTCCCTTCATGATGATCAACGTCCAACCTCTGAGGTTTCTTCTTGATAGCCACACTCTCCGACTTGCGTTGTGGTCGCACATCGCTTGGCACTACAAAACACCAATCACAGAAATTAAACCGTAAACTTTCTAAACTCCATAGCTGCTCAAAGAAACCATAACATGCAACAACCATCTCCATACCAGCCGGAAAGTTCGCATTATTCGCCGAACTCGACTTCCGCAGTTGCTTCATGCCTTTATCAGGCGTTGAGCCACCAGCTACATCGTCCCAGAGTTTGCTCAACATCCCCGCCATTTCCACAATCCACAGCTCGCTGAATGCAACAAGAAAAACACTTATTAATGACCGCTAAATGCTGCATTTTAACCTTCAAAAAACGAATTCTAACAGAAAGAAAGTTCAAAGTGAGAGCTACACACTTAGATCTCGCACAACGCCACAAAGATATCAGTACACTAATTAACATCCCCGCCGTTTTCACAGTCCACGGCTTACAAGAAAGGCACCGGTACAGTAATAAATCACCGACGATTGCAACGTTCAATGCTGCATTTGACCTTCAAAAACAAATACTAACAGATCGAAAGAGAGAGCAAAATGCGAGCTATACACTTAGATCTCGCACATCTGCTGGTCCTGTAATTTCTTCAGCGAGTGTTCAATCGACTTGTGATGATCGGTCGCTTTCCTGCTCCGACTTTTCTAAAGGGAATTGAAGCTCGAAGGATTCAGGGAAGACTTGATCGAGCAGGTTGTAAGTGTGAGTTCTGCTGAGGTGCAGCCTGGTTACTTATGCATGAGGCTTGAAACTGATTCACTAGGGCAATCGTAGATTTGCGGAATCTATGGAAGTTCAAGTTTGGGGAAGAGGTCGGGAGACTGGCAAGTTTCCAAATCCGCTCCGTACTTGACTTGGATATTTCCTCTTCTTACTAAAAGGTAACTGAAAGTACCTTGTGCTTACTTTACGCTTTTTTGTGTTGAGCGGAACATTCAATGTAGTGAGTAAGGTTGTTGTTGTTTTTTTTTTTTTTTTTTTTTTTTTTTTTAAATTAGGGGTTTATGAAAGGTGAATATGTTGAGCCCTCGGATGATTTCATGAATTAACCCCGAAGCGCCAAATCGACATTTTCTGGTTGGTGGCTTGGTGCCAATTTTTGATGGGTTCGGGACTTTGGGCGACTAAAAATAGCAAATTCATGTACAGTTGGTTAGTTAGTTTAGTTTAGTTTAGTCTAGTTTTTTTTTTTTTTTTTTTTTTTTTTTTTTTTTTTTTTCAAAAGATTTGAGAGTTAGGATTTTTATGCAATTTACAGATCTTTAATCAAGTTTATTCTCTTTTTTCTAAAAGGCTTCAAACACAAACAGGATAAGGATTTGGACTTGGGTAGTATTGAGAACCCCAATTCCGTTAAAATGGCATTATCCCAGTAAAATGGCACATCTCAACTCTCTGAACTGTAGTTCAAAAACCATGTGATATAACAGAATTTTTAAGGTGATATTAGGGAAAATTAATGAAATTGTATACAAAGAAGTGATATTACAAAAATATTGTGATATTATAGAATATACCATTTTATATGAGCACAAATGTAAGATCTAGTGTGACAAAATGGCACATGGCATAGTGCCATTTTATCGGAATTGAGGTTTGAGGCAGTCTTCTAAACCGATTCCATATGGGCATTGCCTTTGATTGGGCAAGAGCTCAAAGAGTGTACTTTTGAAAATTTAAGAGGGGGCTAAGAGGGTTACCTATGATTCTTTCTTCCACTCACCATTATTCCCATATTTCCATGCTAAGAAAGTCAACAAATATATTCAAACTCTACTATCAGCTGCTGAAATACACTTCATAGTTTTGCACAGCCTTCACACACCCTCCAACCTTCAAGACAAGCTCCAAACTGAACTCAAACAAGCTCCAAACTGAACTCAAACAAGCTCCAAACTCAACTCAAATAAGCTCAAAACTCAATTTCACACTCAAACATACATAAATCTATTCATAACAAGATCACTGATACAATTCAAGGATTTATTGCCAAGCACTTATATGCATACTGAAGCACATAACAACACAAGAAGTTGAGCTTCAATTTTAGCCTCTATTTTAGCTACAAGTCACAAATTCCAAAAAATTATAGAGCTCATTGCTCCTAGTCACAATAAAACGTACACTCATGCAATGTCCCTGCAATTTTACACTCATGTAGTCTTAACTGTTAAGACACAAGAGTATACAGAAGATCTTGATGGAGAGTAACTCACGAAGGTTGAGAAACTAGAGTGATGTTAGATATAGTGAAAGCACCCTACGGTATTTGCATTAGTTCATTCTTTAGATTGATACCAATAGGTGTGACTCTTCACCTTTCCTTCTCTAAACTCTTTATCTTTATTAAGAGTCTTTGTACTTATTTACATAACTTTAATGTATATATATATAAAACATGTAAATGTTTCTCTCTTGATTACAACATGGTATCCTTGCTTGATTCATCATCTCCGAAGAGAAGACTCTTCCAACTCTATCTTGAAGATAACCTACACAAATTGGTTATTAAACTTAATATTTGGATAATTACAATTTTAACTATAATTACAAATTATTTTACTAACAATGAACTACAAAGAAATATATCTCAGTTTAATACTTCTAATTTGAGAAATATAACCAATTTTGATGGGAGCTACTTTCAAGATTGGAAACATAATTTGAAATAAGTATTAAAATTTGAAAAATTGTTAAAAGTGGTTGAAAGGAATGAACTTTGTCTAATTACACCACCACCAACACCAAGTAGTAGCTTTCATCATACTCCAGCGATTGGTGCTGTTAGTAAGGAGCAATGGTGCGAGAAAGATACCAATGCTCTCACAATTATTACAAATTGTTTAGAAAACAACCAAACTTCTCATATAACTACATCGACAACCTCCAACGAGGCATAGGATGAGTTATCTCACTTATTTGAATCTCAAGATTTAGTGACAAAGATGTATCTCAAATAGCGGATTATGATATTGAAAATGAAAGACGATGATAGTATGATAAAGCATATTCAAACTTTCAGAAGCCTTCTAGATGAATTATTTGCAGCTTGTAGTCCCATGGGTAACGAAGATGTTGTTTTGGAATTAATGCGAAGTATGCCATCAAATAACATAAATTTTTTAATTTCAATTAGAGTTAAACACTATCCCTGCAGGTTTTGATTACTTATTTACTACAGGAAGAAACAATGCTAATTTTTTTTGGATCAAGCATCTTCTTTTTATATATGTGACTATGCAATCAAAGGAAGAACTTGGCCTACTAAATCAAACGCCCTAAGAAATACTTATAAGTTCCACAACAATTAATTTAACCAACAAATAAAGTCCAAAGTGGTCCTTCTACTTATCAACAGACAAATTCATCCAAACCCTCTTATAATAACAAGAATATTTATTAAACTCCTTACAATTGTGAACCTTTAGTTTGTTATCACTATTAGTAAACCCAATCACCATATAAAAGATTGTCGCAAACGAATTTATGATGAAAATAATGGGGAACAAACATTCTAATTCCAATACCACTTCATTTTCTAAGGGATTATTATATGCCATAGCATATAACTCCCAAGTATGTAGTCTAGAAATCTAGATGGTTGACAATGGTGCTACTAGCCACATGGCTCATAATCAAAAAATTTCTCTTGATTATAAACCCATAATCCTGAATAGATTTGCATATACTATTGATGGCACATAAAATGCCATTTTAGGTACAAGCAATGCTGAAGTTTTCTTATCTACACGAATAAAAAGGTTATTCCTAATGTATTACATATGCCAAACCTTCATTGTAATTTATTTTCAGCAAAACAATTGGCACAATCTGGTGGCACATTTTCCATGAAAAGATGTATTGCTAATTTGACTTATTCTAATCATCAATTAATTGCCTCTTGCCATCTGGATAATGACCTATATGTCTTAGGTCATTCACTTTCTCCTAATACTTTTGATGCTAAATTAATTAAAGGAGAATAAGTATTGTCTTTTACTACTAATAATATGATTCTCAACTAGCATAACCGGTTAGGACATATTGAATTCTCTAGATTACAAGATTTAGTAAATATTTGATTATTTAGTTGACGGTATTAATTTAAAAAATATTAAATCCAACAACCCTTTTTGTGAAACTTGTATATTTGAAGAACAACACAAATTTAGTTTTTCTAGAAATTCTACAACTCGAGCTTCAACTTTATTTGATTCAATACAGTTGGATATCAAAGGTAAAATCACCCCTACCCATATGGGTTTCCAATATTTTATTACCTTTATTGATGACTATAGTTGATATTCTATCATTTAGTTATTGAAATTAAAATCCAAGTCTTTTCAAAATTCAAAGAATAGATATTCTTTGCTGAAAATAAACTTGGACAACATATCAAACTTTTGCGTACTGATAATGGTGGCGAATATGTCTTTGAAGAATTTAAAAATTGTTGTATTGAACATGGAATTGAATGAGAATATACTACTCCATTTACTCCTGAACAAAATGGAGTATCTCAACGGAAAATCAAACTTTAGTCAATGATCTTTTATGCATATTACATTGTTCTCAATTTAGCATTGCTTATTGACGTGAAGCAATACTTACTGTTACTTATATATCTTCAAAACCAAATACCAACTAAAGCACTTGATAAGGTTACCTCTTATCAACTTTGGAAAGGACGAAAGCCTTATTTAGCTCATCTTCGTACCTTTGGATGCACGGCATATGCAATAATTCCTAAGCTCCTCTCTGCCTGATTATTGAAACCATGGAAGGAAAAACACAAACTAAGAAACCATGGATGTACAAAATTTTAGAATCCTTTTTTGTCTCATCACCTCAAGAACATGAACCCCAAATTTATGAACATGCCTTAAAAGGTTCCCATTCTAACGAATGGGAAGATGCAATAAATATGGACCTTCAATCTTTATTAAACAATAATACTTGGGAGATACTTTCATTGCCTCCTAATCAAACTACCATAGGATGTAAATGGATTTTCAAAATAATATATGGTCCCAATAACTAAAAAATAGAATGCAAAGCCTGCCTTGTAGCCCAATGTTACTCTCAACAAGAAGGCTTTGATTTTTATGAAACTTTTTCTCCCGTCCTAAAATCTTCATCTTTGCGAGTTTTACTCGCTTTTGCTACCTATTTTGGCTTAGTCATTCATCAAATGGATGTAGTTACCACATTTTTAAATGGAATTCTACAAGAAGAAGTTTACATGACAATACCAAAGGACTTAATATTTCTAGTACACATCAAAAGTATGTATGAAAATTATTAAATTCTTTATACGGTTTAAAACAATCTTCTTGAACTTGGTCACTTGACTAAATACAATTCTTTTATTTATTAATTTTCTTCCCAATGATGACGATACCAATATTTATATTTGCCAACAAGGAGATAAATATATAATCCTTGCAATTTATGTTGATGATACCTTACTAATTACCAATGATCCGAATGGCTTACTTTTAAAGACTAAATAAGCATTATGCTCTGAATTTCAAATGACTAACCTTGGACCAATCACTAATACTACAATCTTAGGACTACAAGTATACTATAACCAACAACTTCGATTTCTCAAACTTCATCAAACCAGATATATTGATTTTTTACTTTGGAAATACAAAATGTACACTTATACGCCTACTTTTACACCAATGGAACCCGGTCTCAAAATGAGTAAAGTCGACTGTCCATATACCAATGAAGATATAGCTCATACGAAAAATATTCCGTATAAATCGCTACTTAGATCTTTTATGCACGTCTCTGTGAGCACTCTACTTTACATATCTTACTCTACTAATCTTTGATGCTCAATACTTATCCAATCCTGGAAAAAAGCATTGGAGTGCTGCAAAAAGAATTCTAAGATATCTCAAAGGGACCAAAAATTTAGGATTATTTTACAAAGGATCTCAACAAAATTTTATACTTCATCGCTATTCTGATGCCAATTCGGTAGGAAATGTCGACACTCGTCGATCTACAACTAGATATTGTTTCTTGCTTGTTAATTGTGTTGCCACTTGGGCTAGTTGTAAACAATAGTCCGTGGTACTTTCCTCCAAAGAAAGTGAATATATAGCCATTTCTAAGGTATCTACAGAGGCAATATGGCTTTGTCAATTAGTATCTAGCCTTGATTGCTCTCTGTCTGCGCCAACAATTATTTACTACAATAATTAAAGTGCAATAAGGTTTATAAAAAATTTTGTTTTCACGATCGGGGCAAACATATCGCTTTCAAAGTTCATTTTGTTCAAGAACAAGTCCATCCTGGTGAAGTAGAGATGGCAGCATATTTATTGACCAAAAACTTATCCAACAACAAACACAACTACTGAATAAATTCAATGGCCTCAATATATTACATGATTTATAACAGGAGGGCCTGTCATAGATGTTACACACTATGTAGATGTTTTAAATGTGGGGGGGGGGGTAGTAGATACAGTAAAAGCACTCTATTTGTAATAGTTCATTATTTAGATTGATACCAGTAGGTGTGACTCTTCACCTTTCCTTTTCTAGACTCTTTATTAAGACTCTAGACTCTTTATTAAGAGTCTATGTACTTACTTACATAACTTCAATATATATAAAACATGTAAATGTTTCTCTCACTGTTTGATTTGAACATGTGAAACTGCTGAAAGCTTCAAATCTACATCTAGGTAGTAGAACAACAAAAAACGAACAAATTCTAAATAGCAGCCAATATGGTGGTGCTCCAACGACATCTCGTAATAGGAATTCAATGAGTATGAGGGTTATATTGACCTCTATGGCAACACATCATACAAGCATTGAGGCAATACATGAAGCAAACATTGATATAAGCTACTATTGATCAAGATGAGAGATTCATACACGCAAGACCTCTAATCGTCAAGCCACAAGCTCCGTAGCATTCCAGAGCAGCCCATTGTTTCTTATTCTCAATATCAGCAGTAAGCGAAGCTCAATCGGTGCAGATAATACAACATCAAATATTGCTGATGCTTTGAGGTGGGCTATAAGTTCTGGGAGTAACTTGAGCTTTCAATGATGCAAGGTTTACTTGACTTATTATAAAATTAAGATTCAAATAAAGGTTGGGTCTACCACCATTTATTTCAAGAGGTGCCCATATAATTTCTCCAATTTTCATGTTTTTTCCAAACTTGTGTGTTTGAAGTACCTCCGCACATTGCAAGGCTCACCAAAATTTCTGTAGAACTCCTATAATTTTAAGAATTTTCAGAATGATAAATAACATCCTCTTGTAATGTATTCACAAGAGAGGTTGCATTATCAACCTTATACAAAGTCACGGTGTGTGTTCAAAGTCAGCTACCCCGAGAAACCATAGTTGCACTTTTCCATCAAATGTTTATATCTTCCAATTTGCGTAGTCAAAAAATTTGAATTTTTTTGTGAAGATTCTCATACTAGAAAACAACAAGATCCTACAGCATTGAGATCGTCTTCCAAAAAATTTCAAATTTCTCTCATTGCCTTTCACTTTGTTGACCAAGGTACAAGCTTCCTACTCCCTTGAGCTTTTAGGGGTTAACACCAAGTTTGAACCCACCCTAATGCATTCTTGTAAATTTTAAATGGTTGTTGAGTAGCATTGCATGTACAAGGAATGAAGCTGCATGGAGAATTTCTATGATTTGTTTTACCCATTGGTTATGTTCTATAGTACCTAGTTCTTACTCATTTTTCATTTATTTAAAAAAAAAAGAGTAACAAGATATTTCTTTACATTGTAACAATATAAGATTTATGGCCACCAAAATCTACTTCCTCTTTCAAATATTTCAATTCATGAAGTGAGTCGCCTCTGAAAGATATGTGAAGAGGTAAAAACATGCATTAAGGCATGAGCATGTTGTTATATTGATAATATCTTTAGGAGCGAGATACAAGGGTTTATAAAGTTTGAGAATAGTTGTAACTATTTGTATGACCACTAGGTACAACTCTACATCTAATTCTAAGCTATGTAATTCAATTATGTAACACGCCCCTTGCACCTGCATCATGAAATTAGTCTTTGATGAAAATATTTGATGAGTGGTTCAAGTTCCTTGCATTGTTTATTTGAACGTTGTCATGCATTTATTTGAACATTGTCACCTGCATCTCCAATTCAATCAGCTTAGAGTTTATGTTCTAAAACTTCTGATGGATTGGTAATTGTAGAATGGATACAATCTTTCTATGATGATTCTCCCTAGCAATACGAAGTGCAGACCGTGTGATTGTATGATTTCCAATGTGATAAGCTTTTGCCAATTATCAAACGTCTTCATTGGTGCACTTGGATGTGGCTGCAAGTAAATCGAATAATTCAAGTAAGGCCTTGAGCACCTGCACATGCAAGATGTTTGACTTAAGGAAGCAATTTTGTAAAAATATCTGCCCACATTTCTAATGTAGGAGTAAAGTTCAATTTTAAGACATTAAAATTAATGTGAGTACAAAAGAAGTGACACTTGATGTTGATGTGCTTTGTTCGTTTGTGATGCTTAAGAGTTTTTGCAAGGCTAATGCACCATTGATTGTCACAATAAATTATGTTGAGTTGGTGAATATGGTAGCGCAATTGGGCTAGTAATGCTTGAAGCCAATATAATTCACTTGTTGCAGTGGCAACAACTACAATTTCCGCTAGCGTGGACATAGAGGCCACCACATCTTGTTTTTTGCTCTACCATAAGAGTAAATTTCCGTTGAGCTCAAAGAGATACGTACCCAAAGGTGGATTTACGGGAATCAACATCCTCTACTCGATCCGCATCAGTCCAACCAAGAAATATGTGCCGAGAAGTTTTAGAAGGAGCACAATGATAATTTAAATGCCAAGCACATGTATGCTTGAGATAGCAAAAAATTTGTTTGACGGCAGTTCAGTTTGCCATTACCTTTTGTTTAATAGGGAATGTTTGCAATAGCTATCAATCAAATCTCGATAGTATGTTAAGTTTGTTCACAAGGAGGGAAAAAGTCTCGGCAATTCTATGTGCTTAATTCAATTCCACTCAATGTCTTGATTTCATCAACTATTTCTGGTGTGGGGGATTTTGAAATACAAATTCCTTCACAGAACAAATGGGCAACGTCAAAGTTATGTGATCTTATACTCGATGGACTTAATATCTCACTGTGAGATGGATCAATTGACCTCCTTTTATCAGACACCATTGTCCTTGTCCGGTTCAAAAGACCAATCGATGGAATGTTCAATTGATCCTTAGTCAACTCACTCTCTTTTGACACAATAGACTTTATCACTTTTGACGATAATGAATTTTTAGGGTCATCAGCTATTGATGTCACCTTTCCAACAATAGATTTTCCTTTAATACCTCAATAGTTTTATCTACAATTTCGTCCTTATTAGGCACAAATTGGTCTTTTCTATTGATTTATCCTATTTCTTAATTATGGATCTCGAATGTTTTTCAAGGCTCTTACCCTTGCACTCTCTTCCTGAGCTGCTTTTCTCTCTCTCCTTTATTCTTACTCTTAGGAGTTAACAACCATCTATGGCTCATCTGATTTATCTAAATTATAACAAATGAATGAGTTTTTTCCATTAACACCATTTAAGAATTGCCTAAAAATGGAATCTACTGCCTCCCCAGCAGCGGCGCCAAATGTAATTGGGAATGTTTGCAATAGATTTCAACTATCGATCAAGTCCCAATAGATTCTTTCACATGGAGGGGCAAAGTTTCAGCAATTCTATGGTATAACTACATTGACTTCTCTATTGGTTAAGGCTCAACACAATTCAAAGACTGATGCAAGATCACTCCCATTCTGATCAATGGAGAAATCTCATATCTATTGTAATTAATCCATAGAACACTTATCATGTCTATCGCTTTGCTCAATCTGTGCAGCCTTTGCGCCACAACAGGATGGACTTTCTATAGGCGCTCTGCAACTCAATCCAGGCACTTTACTTTTGTCTGCACCATCGCTTCACATTCCAATCTCCATCGCTCAAGCTCCAGAGGTCTCACCTCTACCATCGAGGGTGGTTGACTCAAATTACACTCTATGGTTGTATGGTTGAATTTATTGCAATGTTTGCATTCAAAAACTTTCTTCTGAATCTCCTCTGTGTACCGCTGGGGTAGTGGCCGACTTAGTATCGGCCATGTTAAGCTTGAGAAGAAGCTTACTCATATACTTGTCCTAGGATAAAGTAAGTGTCCGGGTTATGGTGTTGCGTCAAATCCAAATGCTTGATAGATATTTGAGGTTGTTATTATCAATCATTGCTAAGTACTTGGGAAATATTGCCTTGTCTATAGATGGATATTGGAGGTTGTCGGAGACAAGAATAAGGTTGTCGACATAAAGGCCAAGGATAATGAATGAGGAATTAAAGTTTTAAAATACACATTTGTATCAAAGTCGTACTGCAAAAATGCTTGATATCATATACTTCTTTTGTTTTTTGATGTATCTTTCTCATTTTTTGTGAGAGTAAAGACCATTTTTTCTCTTGTTGGGCTTGGTAAGTATGAATAACATCAAAAACAAACTCAAAAGAGAAACCAAACAAAAAGGAAGAAATGAAAAGACATAAATAAACAAAAAGGTTGTGAATAGTAAGTTTCCAGTACATATAAGAAATTAAGGCTCATTTTCTCTTTGATCACATTAAAAAAAATTTAATATATCCCTGGTTTTTTGTGATATTTGTATTTTAAATAAGTTCGACGTGATTAAATTGTTGCTTTAACAACAATTATTATTTTATTATAAGTTGGAAGTGCATTGATTTGATCTAAAATATAATTGGAAATAAGTTTTGAACGGTTGCTTGGAATATACTTGTGAAAATACACCATATCACCATTATATAATTCCCTAAAATGGTGTATTATTATGAGGTGTTAGGGTAGTTATAACGCACTTAAGTTTTTTTTTGTCAACCTTATGTTGTTTACAAACAATTAGCTTCCTTAATTTATATTTATAGAGTGCCTAAGTTCATGACAAAATCTATTTGACATGCAATGATAAGTACTAGCAGAAAGAAGCATCTCCACATATCAATAACAATGAAAAAAAGCATCACCATCATGAAAATCTATGAAGTATTTATGTAAAAAGGAAGAAGGGTGTTTATTGTGTGTCTATTTGCACATGAATATGTACCCATTAAATAAGTTGTTATTTAACCAAGTTCTCAAGTGGAACCTCTTGAAGCATTAGAGGAGTCGAGAGGTCAAGGGAAATGAAAGGATAAGGAAAAATGTGAAATTTATATTACTTTATGATTTATAGGACATATAACTATTATTAACTCACATTGATAATTACTACTTTTTATGTTTTTGAGAGTGTTCCGTCTAAACAACATGGGTATATTATATTATATATATTAGAATAAATAGTTGTGAGAGGTGTAAATGGTCCTTTGGTGACTTAAGTAAAAGGATGAGAGGAGCTCAGGAATCAAGAGGAGCTGAGTAAAAAGGGAGATGAATGGACAATGGAAATATGGGAATTTATGTCTAATATTTATTGAATGATAGCACATATTATTCTTGACTCAATCACATTGATAATTAATACTATAAATACAATAGATACTATAGATAATTAATACTATTAATATATATTATAGATAATACTATAGATACAACAAGTAAAGTTTATTCAAAGATTGTAAACATGTTCGGAATGTAAGAATTCATTGCGAGCCTCATTTCTTACATCAAAATTGGAAGATACAATTGTGTATGCCTTGGTTCTTGGAGATAATAAGACTTTAGAAAGGAGTAATTTTGGGGTGTTGAATTGAACGATCGACAATCATTTAAATATAAACATTGGACTATTCTTTGGTGCTCAAAAAATCGTATTACATAAAAGAGGCATAACCATACTTAATTCCAAATTATCATCTAAATTACTTTCATTTGTAACCATAATTACGTAACTTCAACCAATTTAGAGTCTGCCACAAAGATTCTCCACTAACCTGACCAAAAAACACTTGAGTAGGTAAGAACTCATCAAACATTTTATACAAGATGCGGGGGGCTTGCTTGAGCCCATAAAGTGATTTGTATAGGCGACACACTTGGGTTACAAAATTGGGTGAAATAAACCCTCGGGTTGGGAAAGATAATTTCCTTCTATTTAATCACCATTAAAAAACGTTGTTTTTACATCCATTTGGTGAACATGTAGGTTATGTAGTGCTTTGAAGGAATGCACAAGTCTTAAAGATGTAAGTTTGATAACGGGAGAGAAGGATTCCTCAAAGTCGATACCGAACGCGCGAGCGACAAATCCGCTTTGTATTGTCCGCTTTATACTTCCAACAGAAGAACCACTTTGAGCTGATCATAGAGCGTTTAAGAGGACGATCAACTAGCGTCTAAGTTATTATTCACGAGTGATGTATATTCCTTGTTCATTAAAATTCTCCAGCCTAGAAGGGGTGTTATACCAATGAGGAGCTTAAGGGCTGAAGAGAGTAACGGAAACTGAATAGGATTCACAACGTAAGTTGAGTGTATGTATATGAAAGCCAAATTCCGTGACTTCGGAACTTAGACTTTCGTCCTCATGTGATATTCAATACTCATATAAGCCTCGTCTTGTATAAACCTATTCTTGTCTTGACATGTTAAGTAGACATTACTTAAATTTATTTGTCCATATAAAATAAGAGTCTTGAACATTAAGAGATAGCCAACTTGTAATAGAAGAATGTGTGATATTTTATTTATACGTAAAAATTATGTAAGTATAAGTTTGAGAGACTATTTATAGTCTCCCATGGTCATAGGTGATCATACCTCTACCTAGCTACCTCAACGTAACCAACTCTATAACTACTTCTAAGACTTAGCCCATTTCCAAAATGGTCCTCTAAAACTGTAATAACATAATATCATATTTTGTATATCAATGCTTCAATTATTAAAGCAATTGTTGGAAATTTGGAATGCATAGAGTTATGTATATAAGTATATTCTCCTTACATATCTTTAATACTCCAATATTACAATATATAGATTAACAATAATATTTGACACCTTTTTGAAGTAGCCAAAAAATATTATATATCACTTTCTTTTTCATTTTTCTAAGTCTTTGTAGAGTTGAGTTGAGGGTTAACAATAGACGAAGAGGCTTTGATCATGAAATTTTGTTGTTATTCTTTGGCCTTCTGTCAATCTTGTAGAAGTTTGATGTGGTGGGAGGTGAAGTGGTATCTCTTGCTTCAGGTGGGAGAACATGTGAGAGGATATTGATCGACTTGGAGTGAATTGAGTTGAAGTTGGAAAAAGAGGCCATAACTGATTGGTGCAATGGTGAATTTGTTGGAGTTATCAATGTTGCAGGCTGTAAAGTTATCAATGTTGCAGGTACTTGCGTAGGCTCTAGAAGATCTGGTTGTTTTGGTAGCGCAAGATCTAGAGGTCCATGTTGTATATTGGAGTCAAGGACCACACAAGGTTGAGAAAGACAAGGAGAGGAGGTTCGTTTTGTCCGTAGTAGAAGCATGATTACTTGCGGGAGCAAGGAGATATTCTTCTCCAAGTAGCACGTCGCGGCTGGTAAGAAGTATTTTTGTTGAGGGTACATATAGGCGATACCCTTCGACACTATTAGGGGCACCATAGCCTACAAAGATGCATGGTGTTGCTTTTAATTCCAACTTTGTGCGTTGATTATCAGGGATATAATAAAACGCATAGCATCCACAGTTTCTTAGGTCACTAACGCCAGGTTTTGTGCTTATCCAAAGTTCATGAGGTGTGGAGGTCAAGGCAAGAGTTGACAATAAATTCTAGAGATAACACGCCGTGTAATGTCAATTTTTTTGAAATCATTATGCCTATTTAGCCATGGTGTGTAAATGTGAGTAAAATAATTGTCTTCTTTCTATTGATAAGGAGTCAAGTATTTAAATAGTTGTATAGAAGTCAAATTGTGACGTACAAATGTGTAACAAGTCAAATAGATATGGAGTGGGCCAAGTTGTCTTTACATACTTTCAGTGAAGAGTTCTCTTTCTTACATACTATAATGGAACACCTTCAATTATAATACAATAAAAGCGACAATCTTTCTTGAGTTGTTACTTTTTGATTTGACACGCTGTATGCACAACTTTAGCCCGTTAAGAGTTTGATAAGTTGGTAGTAAACAACATATTCCTCACAAATTCAACAAGGGTGCGATTCTTCCTTCTGGCAACCCCGTTTTGAGAAGCAATATAAGGATTGGTATGTTGTCAGTGAATTCCATTTTCAGATTAATAATTTGTAAGTTTATTCAAAGTGCTTTCTCCTCCATTGTCAAATCATAGGATCAAATTTTTCTGTCCCATTTTTTTTTAAACAAGGAGTCTGTACTTAAGAAAATATTCAAAGAAGGCAAAATTCTTGGAGAAAGAGTAGATAAAAGAATATGAAGAGTAATTATCCACAAATCTCAAATAATATTCAGATCCTCCCAATGCATTGGTCCATAGAGATCTATGTAGACTACTGTTGCGGACGACAACTCAAAAACAAGACTCGACACTAAATTGAGGGGAGACCTCAAATGGAAACCAAGATAGAATGGAAGTGAGGGGATTCGTCATAGAAGACTCAAGATAATACTTGGAATATGACAAGGAGAAGTAGTATTGATAACAAGAGGATATGTCAGCAAGATCCGTGCTAGGGGAATGTTTTCATTACCATTCACAAGACTTTAGTGATAGGAGCATATTAAGAACAATTCAAGTTTAATTTTGTCAGGTAGCGTAAATCGCATCAGTGAGTGGAAGGACATTGTATGCCCGAGTTGTAGTGCTCGAAGTAGGAGCAGCCATCAGAAATGTCAGTGTGGAAAAGAAGGCTAGGCTCCATGTTGCTCAGTGAGCAACAAAGTTCATTCAATTTGAGCTTTTTGGTGAAGCAGGGTCGGCATGAGCTAATGTTAAGGCTAGCAGCGTTTGCTTGTCAAAGAGAAGATGATCAAAGAGCTCCAGGTGAAAGGCTTCTACAAAAGCACGATTGGTAGTTTGAAGAGCTGCTTTAATAGCTTCTCGCTCTGGTTCGAAGATAAGCAAGTCATACACATCTTCACTGCAATTTAGAGTAGTGGAACTCGGAAGGAAGGACATCTAGCTCAATATCATGTCAGGAATATGTGAAGAAGTAAAAGCATGCATTAAGGCTCATCTAACATCACCCATAAGCAAGCAATTAAATGATTGTTCAATTAATTTAAATTTTAAGGGATCAATGTAAATAATAGTCAATTTAAAGATGAATTAGAGCATTCCTACAGGCTTTAATGATCACACACATGAATCACCACGAAAGAAACTCACCAGTAATAAAATCCATTCAACGTAAGAAACATAAAAGAAATCCAAGTGAATGCAGCTTATTGCAATTTGAATGTAATTTTATTAAAAAGCACCTCAATATTCAAGAACTTCAATTGAGTTCAGCTGATTTGTGATTTCAATATTACTAGTTTCCAGTCCATAGATCCAAGGTTATATTTTATTTGCAAAGAGGGAATAACACACATTGAAGCAACCAAAGTGAATACAACTTCTTGGGAATCGCAATTTAACTCTTCGTAAATGGAAATGAGTCACGTACTTAATGATTAGTTTTTGAGCAATCAACATATGAATGAACATGCTGGAGAAGAGACAATTTCTAGGAACTAAATTGGACATGTAGAAAATGGTGGGTAGAAAGCCAATGGGAAAGGCTCCAGCCACGACGATGACAAAAACTTTGAGGATCTACTACACAATCATTGTTTAGCTTCGTCTCGCAACAGAGCAAGGCAACCGTCCAAAGATGAAGACAAAATATGCCTAATTAAATCTAGGTAATCGTCAAATTTGAACCAATCGACAGGCTGCCCTAGAAACCATTTCAAAAGCATTTGCAGAGTAGAGGGAATGGAGAGTCTAGTAGGCAAGCTCCTGCCGAGATGGACAAGTTGATAGGTCAGGATGAAAATCATCCATTTACTTCTCAAATATTTACTTCAACTAGTTCTTATCTTAGTTATCTTATATATTTTTTACTTCAATTTAGCTGACTCGTTAGGGTAGTTTTTAGAAAAACCCCCTTAACAAAAGGTTGAAACTTTGGTTGGACTAGATTGGTTGCTTTACATTAAAATAGAGGATAACTCTAGTCAGTAGTTGGAATAGATCATTTAGTAGTAGTTCAACTTACACTTGTATTGAATCAGTAAAAATTTGATAAAACGTGATAATTGCGATAGAATGATTGAAAGACACAAAGTTATGGGGAAAAAAAAAAAAAAAAAAAAAAAAAAAAAAAAAAAAGTTCCAGACATGTAATTCCGGACAAATTTTGGCAATCATTTTCTACTAGTGACAACACACTTGTTTCTAATATCTGCATTTATCAAGAAGATTAATGAATGATTGAATGCATAGATCTTTTAGTTTGTGGGATTGTTAAATTTCCTTCACTTATATGTTTTTTCCGCAACATGTATACTTGCTATTACACACTCTTCCACCATGGGAGTTGCCGAATTTTAACCTAACCTCATGCTTGATTGATGTACTGCGTAGGCTAAGACCACCAAGATGATTGTGCTCAAGTTGCAATGTTAGGCTTGCAAGCAAACGACAACATTCCTTGATGCTTAGGAACTCTTTGCACGGAGAGTCAAGGCCAACAAAACTTCAAGCCAATTCACTCACACTTTCAGCCCAATTGACTTAATGGGTCGTTGAAGAATACACTAAACAACGAATGAAGTGGGGTCTAGTCCATTCATTTGTAGAACCCTTGGGGCAAATTTGTAGAAGGAAAAATAAGGCCATGGGGCCAACTCACAAGGCCACAAGGCCCATTTGTATTGTTAATTCATGCTTTTGACTTATCGACAATAAAATATTTTAGCACTCAAAATAATACCTTTTTAATGAAGACAAGGAATAGCCCAAAGGTTTGAATTGGCCTTTCATTCTTCTATTCCCAACTTTTGGAGCGCATGATGTGTCATAACTTATCCTCCACCCACTATGACAAAATTTCAAAAAATTGGCCTTGACTCCCCATGTAAACCCCTTGGGCCAATGTAGAGAAATAAACTAAAGTGCTTGTAATATCCTAATGAAGAATTGCTAATTTTGCAAATATGATCTTGCGACGTCATTAAATATAGTTAAAATCAATGCAAGGATACCAAAATCAAAAGACCTGAAATGCGCTTCACTCACATTAATTTAGAGTTTATTCATTTTTATTGAGATACCCAAAAATTACTGTAGGAGTTTGAGGTGTTATTGTACTTTTGCCAAGAATTTCAAGGTCATAAAAGAGTGGTCTAAAATGTAGAAAGTCCCATAATGGAGCTCTAGTAATCTTCACTCACAGGTACAGAACAACTTCTTTAAACAACAGTATTTTGTCCTGAATACAACCATTTTAACATGTCATTTTAGGAACACCTATTTATTCAACTTCAAAAATTCGTAACTCATTGCAAAAGAGTCCAAAAATGATGTTTCACTTGCTGTAACTCTCTACTAATTATCCGCATACACGAAAATTGCTTGCACCGGTAACATCCACATACATTTCGAGTTCCCCGTGCTGAAAATTGAGCCATTATTGAGCACCTTACTATATGCCCTTGCTCCTCCGCAAAAGTTCAAGCTGCAGCACCAAACTTCCTGCAAGTAACCCTAATTCCGTTAAAATGGCATTATTCCGGTAAAATGGCACACCTCAACTTTCTGAATTGTAGTTCAAAAATCATGTGATATAACAAAATTTTAAGGTGATATTAGGGAAAATGAGTGACAATGTAAATAAAAAAGTGATATTACAAAAAAATGTGATATTACAGAATATACCATTTTATATGAGCACAAATGTAAGATCTAGTGTGACAAAATGGCACATGGCATAGTGCCATTTTAACGGAATTGGGGTTAAGTGCTCCAGCAATTTTTAACTTCATTACTACAAGAATCGTTGTGCGGCATTAGATTTTGGTGTTCTTTGAACATTGTTTTCCAGTCTTCAAGAAGTTGGCTGTAAACTACTCTAGCTTTTGCCTGCATGATGCGCACTAATACTTATTCGCAGAACAGAATTTACCTCTTGAAGTGATTCTCCTGCATATCGAATTTTAGTTGGTCTAGGCGACAGCTCTGTACGTAGTTTTGGCTAGCCAGGGATAACATGTGATGTAAATAATGTAGCAAGTGTGGAGGATACTAATTTTTTTTTGCCATGTTAACACGAAGGATACGGCTTCTCGTCATTATGAGCACGAGCAGGGGTTGTGGTAGCACTCTCTGAAATTTAGGAAGAAGCGATTATAAGAAAATACTTCTGATTGCAGAAAGGAATTTAGAGCACTTCAAATATAAACTTACGACGTGTTCAAGCCTTCTCGCCACACACATCAATCCTCTTTGTTGAGAGAGATTTCAGTCTTGATGATCTCCCCGGTAGTGAGGATGTTCCGAGTGCTCATGCTGAAGTGGGATGTGATGCTGTCAGTAGTAGACATCGGATGTCAACCACGTACATCCCCCGGATGTCGAAACCGATATAAATGAGATCGATAGCTATCTGATGACTCCAGAAGAGGACATGGCGAAGGGACCCGCACATTACGAACCTACAGATGCTGATGAAACGGCTGATAGTTCCATAACCTCCGGCACAAGCGAGGTGAAACTGGAAAGCATCCGGACGTTGAGAAGCATTCAGAGAATGAATGGCATTCGGAGAATGACACGCACCTGGAATCTGATACGCATCCAGTTATTGAGGTACCTCTGAAGATTGAACAGCATTCGGAGGTTACTAAGCAATTTGAAGACTGAAGTACATTCAGAGCTCGAAAAGCTGTCAACGAGGCGGAAGTCTTCGTACCGAGCTAACTAGTGTCCTCCCTGAAGACTTCACGAAGCAGAAGAGTGTCCACACCAAACGGCTAGATCATCCTAATCTAGTGCGCAAGTTGAATTGGCTATCTGATACCGAAAAAGATCGTCAGTCTAGAGGATGATCAAAACATTCAGATAACTGCAAATGCAGAGGAGACTGAGCAAACACTTCCCAAAGAACGAGGAAAACCATGTCGGTAGCATCAATCACACAGATCAACAAGCCGCCAGCCAGCCAAGGAGTCGTCGAGGGAAGAAAAGAAAAGAAAAACAAACCAAATCGGGTACGTAACCAGATCATAACGAGCTTGTAATATCTGACTGAAGAATCGCTTGTTTTGCATGTAATATGATAATCGTGATCCACGATCCCATTCGATATAAATACTTGAATTCACATGAAGTTTCGAACAAGTCAACAATCCTTAAATTCACGACCTGGTGGAGACAAGGTGAGAGGATGCAAGCAACACAATTTGAGATGCATCTACTTTGGGCGCAGTTGTACTTGTCTCTGGAACGAAACTGGATTACTGTAGTCAGTCCTGGAAATAGATATCTAGAGCTAGGGTCAAGTTAGATATATAAGAACAGGATTTGCAGCAAAAACAACTACTACACACATACAAAAGCATTACGGAATTGGTATCTTAGAGCAGGAATCGGTTGTATAAGACTTGAAACTTGAGCTTGGAGAATTGTCTTCTTACGTAACACTTTATGTTTATGTGGGTGTATGTATGTTCACTTGTGTCTGTAGGTATGATAATTCAATGATTAGGCGATAAAGAGTGATGAAACCGCATGGCAAGTAGAGTGTTATTTAATGTCTTTTCCCACTATTATTTTCAGCTGTGCAACTTTTCTTCGTAGACGTTTACTTCACATTAACGAATGTCCTTAGCAGCTGGATGCTAGAAAGAAGTGGAGTATGTACTTTGCTACAATTTACAAGATTATTACCATATAACACCATATTCATTATAATAAGAAAACTGCATGATATTGGGAGAATTTATTTTAGTTCGAGTCAAGCTAAATTGTACACACAGATTGGATACTTCACCAATATTGAACAAAGCAACAAATAGTCAACATTTTCTAATGGTCTTTACTTACACATATTTAGTTCAAATTGGGCATATGAGGTGTTTTTTGGACATTAACAGTAAGTTATGAGTAAGTTATAACCATTTGAAATTGGCAATGATTGGTAATTGGCAATGATTTTGTCCTGCTTGAATGAAATACGCAATCTGTGGGAATAGTTCAGCACGACTCGAGCGAGACCTCCTTCAAAGTGAGAGGTTAGAAATCTTGACGTACTCCATGTGAACTTAGTGCACATTGTTAGTAGAGTGTGAGGACAGACCATGGTGCACTTAGATGAGCTTTGTGGTAGTGCTTAAAGAAACCTTGATAACTCCATTTCGGTGATGTTGCAAGCTGGTAGGACTATTAGAGATGTAGCACATGAGTTGAAGGTGTTACAAGGTCATGTTGCAAGACTTAGAAAGAAGAGAATATGTGATTTATGAGCTAGTAGTGGTGGTAGACCACAAGTGATAAGTGATGCACAAAAGAGAGCATGTATTCGTGCTGTGACATCAAGAGGTTTTGAAATTGCTACACAAGTTGGCGAGCATGAGCATGTATACGAGGAATGCCATGTTATTGTGAGTGTTGATACAGTGCAAAGGACTCTATATGCTAGAGGCTTGAGACCAAAAGTGAAGAAGAAGAAACCAAAATTGAATCAGAAACACATCAAGGATTGACTTGAATTTGCCAAGCGCCATCAACATTGGATGGTTGGTGACTAGAAGCATATCATCTTTTGTGATGGCACCAAGGTACATCAAATTGCTCAGATGATTGTAATTGGTGTTGGATTCAAAATAAACAATCTTAACCCTTAAACGTCAGAGCCAGCCCGAGGGGTTGGGTTTTTTTTTTGAGAGAATCTTGCTCATAACTTACACTCCATTATACCAAATGGAATTTTTAAAATTCCAAACTGAGCACCTTAAAGAGATCTATACTTTCTTAGAATAGAGCTCACGCAAATTAAAAATAGAATAATGCTGAAAGTGGAGTTTAAAAGAGATTTTGGGTGTGGTATCAGGACAGCATATGACGTTTAAGGGTTAAGATTCAAGACAAGTGCAGCGGACCGTGAACTTTGGCGGTGGTTCAATAATGGTATGGTGTTGCATGACATTCCATGGCCCTAGTATGCTATGTAGAATCAAAGGAAGAATGGATGATCATCAATATAAAGAAATCTCACAAAAAAATTTATTGTATACCATTTGTGCATATGATCTTGATTCTTCAAAGTAAACTTTTCAGCATGACAATGATCCCAAACATACAAGAAAAAGTGTTTGTCAATGATTCCGACCACAAAATTTCGATGTTCTAAAGTGGCCTGCACAATCTCCTAACTTAAATCCAATTGAGCATCTTTGGGTTGGACTGAAACCTCGTCTTCACCACTATGAAAGTGCTCTACCAGACATGAATGGAGCTTCTTATCCATCAAATTGTAGCCCATTCAAATTTTTGTATTGCACATTCTGAAAATCTATTGCCAAGTATTCCACATTGCTAATCAAATTATGAATTTCAACACACACACACACACACACACACACACATATATATATATATATATATATATATATATATATATATATATATATATATATATATATATATATATATATATCTTTTGCCACAAGTATACAATCCTCCTGATAACACATATTTTCTTATAATGGGAATATTCAAATTATCAATTTAATGATAGTTGAGCTTGAGTCGAGCTTAATATACTCACAAATTGGGTACTCCTGTGAAATTAAACAAAACTACCAATCGTCGGCAATTTCAAATGGTCATAGATTACTCAAATTTTCCAAATTGGACATATGAGGTGTTTTTCAACATCTACTCTTTCTGTAGATATCCAAAAACACCTCATATGCTGAATTTGGACCAAATTTGACTAAGATATGACCATTCAAAAATGCCGATGATTGATGTTCTGTCCAATTTCAGGTGAAGTACCCAACCTGTGAGTACATTTTATTCGACTCGAGCTAAACTATACTTTTCTCAAATCATTCAATATTCCCATTATAATAAAATACTTGTTAGATGCCAAAGGAATAAAAACTTACACTTCATGCGATAGAGCCAATTTCTGATAGAAATTTATATGTGTCTTTTCTAGACTTGATCCCTAAATGTCTTAGCCTAATTTTTCCAAGGATATGTATATCTTTACAAAGTGTCATAAATGGAAATTAAGATAAACTTATCAAAACCAATCATACTATCTTGTAGTAAACTTTTTTGTAAGTCAAGTGGGTATACCCCTAAAGGCTCGGAGAGTTTGAATAAAAACTTAGATGTGTTATAAAATCTGGATTTTAAAACTCTTATGATGTACTGCTCCAACGATAGTATAAAGACTTAAACCCTAAATTAGATTTTTCGAGAGGAATATTTTTTATCTGTGTGCAGTTCCTCAAAATTTGGGGATCCACCATAAAATGGTTGAGTGGGCTCTTAGATTGCAAGACTGTAACATACTAGTACTCAAGTAACAATCGCAAGATGGTGATATATTAGTACTCATTAATGATCACAAAATTTCATCATGCTTCACATTGAAATACAAATGCTACCAATAAACCCAATGAAATCAAAACAGTCACTAACTAGAAAGTTATCCACCTTCATCTCATTAACACCCTTTTATTAGAAAGATTCATTAAGAAATAGGTCACCCTACATATTAGAATCAACATTCTTACTAGGAAATCTGTTTAATATTATAATATTCATATTATCAATCACTCTAAAAATATATCAGATATTTTCTTTTACTTTCTTTTTTTCTTTTTTTCTTTTTTCTTTTCTATTTTTCTTTTTTCTTTTCTTTTTTTCCTTCTTCTCCTTGAGTGGGTCCCCGAAGGACCTCTTGTCACGGCCATAATTCCCGGGGCAGGAAACTCACTACACTAAATTTTATAATTAGTGTTAGATTATTATAAGATTTGAAAATGCTATAAGTTTTTACGTTTGTTTAAAAAAATTTACCAAGAGCATTGATTCTGATACTACATAAGGACCCCCATCTTGGCCAATATAGTGGGTAAAATTTTTTAAACAAACGTAAAAACTTATAACATGTTTATGTAAATTAGTGTATCTAACACTAATTATCAAATTTAGTGTAGTAATGCTCTACGCAAATCTAGAGCTCCTATTTCTCATATAATTTGTCAGTGACCCCGGAAACATGTGCTCACTAAAATTCGTTTTTATGATCTAGTGCCCAAATTGCACGGAGCATTACATGGCCCAAGGGCCTGCTTCAATATCTAGATGATGCATATGATTGAGTTCTTTGCTTTTATGCCATGATCTTCCATGTTTCGAACCACCCTATCTTCCTCGAAACAATAAAATTATTGTTAAAACTATTGTTTCCGTATGGACAAGCTCTTTTCTCATTTATATCTATATTTTGGATGTGTATGCATTCACTTGAAGGCTTTAGGGATCATATGCATGGAGCTTGCATTTTTTTGATATGGTTGTCTTTGTCCATGTTTTTCAATTGTTGGGCTAAGGTGTTTGTATCCCAAATGCTTTCTTTTTTGTGCTTGAACTTCAAATTTTGACATAAAATATGTAGGATATTGTTAACTTAACACGCTTTTCAGATTTTAGATATCCTTCCTTACTCCATGGGCAAGGCAACACAAGAAAAATGTTCTAAATGCAATTTTGGCAAGCTATGGGGCAACGTAGTTGGGAGAAAAGAAATTAAGGAAAGAATTAATAAATTAATTATTTTAACTTAGATTCACTGAAGAACATAATTGTTGGGTAAGGGTATGATATGAGTACCCCTCTAGAAATAGTGTTTTTTATTGAATACTTTTTTGATAAAAAAACAATATTAGAATTATTTTAACCTCATGGTATTATAAGTGACATGGCTATAGTTGCATATATGAGGTTAAAAAGGATTTTTTGGCACATATATTGAATTACACATGGGTCACACATAATGACACGTGTCTTAGTGGTACCCATATCATGCCCTTGCCTTGTTGCTATAGTTTGTGTTGGTCGATTAAAATGCAAAAAAGTGTGGTAAATTCTCATTTATTTTTAGATCTCCCCAAAATCAATTAAGTTGTAAAATTTCAAAAATTCAGAAGAAATTGAGATCTTACTTTTTTTCAACCTTCGATTATGTGTACATGAAAATAAAACACTCAAACATGTTTTGACCGTGTGGATTCTTGATACAACAATTCTTCAATATCCTTTTTGACTATCAAGAACCGCCCTTTACATTTGAATTCTAGACTACCCTATGTGAGAAAATCAAGCTTTCCTCTGGGTGATGGTCCGGTTGGGGTACCCAAAAAGGTTGTCCCATGAACAATTGCATTCTATGCTGGTGTGTCAAACATAGCCATGTTTAAACTGTAATACAATAAGACTTCATTAGGTGTGGTTTTAGTTGTCTATACTTATAATGTACCAAGAAAAAAAATTTAAAATTTAAAAAAATATTTTGAGGTAATTTTATTTGATTTTTTAGTTGAAAAAGTAAGTCATGTCCCAATAACCTAAAATCCATAGAACCAAGCTAATGGAATATCAACCATTTTTATTTTAATATAATTTTTGAATATGACCTACATCTTCTTGTATAGAATACAAAATAATTTATTTAATTATAAAAATAATAATCCATTGTGCACTATAATGCCTGCAAATCCCCAAATTCAGCACTTTTTCCCTCATCTATGAATGGATCCAAAAAAAATAAAAAATCTAAGAGAAAATCTATAGGCATATATACTTTGATTTCAGTGAGGTGCATGATATTTTATTTTCTATTTTAGGGTCTTTTTACTTGATTAAAATGGATAAATTAGTGAAACTTTGGAGGCTTTCAATAATAATAACCTAATTAGTGTGTCCAAAAAGTGATACCCCAAGCTTACCATTGCCCCTCTAGGTTTTATAGGTCCTATGAGGTGAAAACCATGTCGGCATAATCCTAATGCACTTAGAATTTAATCAAGAATTTGAAGAGCCTAAAGTCATATCTTCTTTCCATTATTGGTATATTTAGCCCTTATAACGATACTTCCCCATTCTACAACAAGGAAGATAAACTTTTTCCTTTCAACGTTGAACATTATGATCTTGCAAATAGTAAAGGATCTCAATCTAAGCTTTGGCATACATCAATTTGTACAAGCTAGGACTAGATACTATGATTGGCAATTTTGATACACGTCAGTTGTTGAAAATTCTCACTTTGTGTTGAAAGAGGGTATCTATTTTGAGGGTATTTTGAACCCTTAAATGGGCCGAACGTCAAAAAACGATATTTTGGATGACAAGCAACAACTTTGAAGAGCTAGAACTTCTTCATGTAAGGTTCGTTTTAGAATGAAATCACTTGGATTGGGTCCCAATTTAAGTCTAGTTTGTGTGGTAAGAATTTCAAACCTGTACAAAAAAGTAAATATTGATGGCATGCATTTTGGTGAAGGCAAGTCTTGTTTTTGGGTTTTTAAACATGGGGCATGTTTGACCATTGCAAGCCAATTATGAGAAATCCAATTTAGTTTTTATGAATTTCTTTGCATGAGTATAATCTCAAGATGAAACTCGAGAATTTTGTAGAAGAAAGACTTATTTTTTTTGGAATCATTTAGGTATTAAATTTGCAAAGATGTTTCAATTTGGAAAAAATTGAAAAAAGTTCATGATTTTTGAGGAGAACTTTCCCATTTTCACTATTGGATTTCATTTTATTTTTTTGTTGGATTGGATTCCAGTTTTATTCTAGTTTTTGTAGTAGAAACGTGAATTGCATCCAAAATGTGAGGAAGTTCTGGCATTTATTATCATACAAGAGGCCTAGTTTTAAACATTTTTTCCTTTGTAAATTTTGGGGCAATTTTCATCATTGCAAGGCCATTATTTGTGCAAAGAAACTTCTCTCATGGTTTATTTTGTTCAAGGGTGTTATTAAAATGAAAGTAAACATCTTTTGTAGTTGGCGGATTTTCCATTGCAATATGTTCATTGGTAGGATTTTTACTTCAAAATGAAAATGTTGGAATTCTGTGATGTTTTTTGGATACCAATACGTTATAAACTTACAATCTCACAATTTGTAAGACCTTAGGACGTAAAATGTAAACCACATGATGTACAATATGTCTACTATAAGATTACAAGGTTGACATCTGAATAAGTTACCTTACTTTCCAATTATAACACTTTTCATTTAAATGTGTTCTTTTTGCCAAGAATGAGTCAAACCATATAGGGGTTAACCTTGTCACATTTAGAGTTACAATGGAATGTAATGATAAATACAAATGTAAAGATAAATGTGAGCACCATGTTCTCAAAAGGTCATGAATACGATGCTCAAATGATTAATACATTGTTTGGTAAAAAAATTAAAAAATAAATAAAATAAATAAAATAAAAATCATGAATATTTCTTCTTCATTATATGACCACATTTTCAAACACATAAGCACAAGTATCCAACTACATCATTCTTTCTACTTGTGAGAATGTCACCATTGATAATTTCACCACTACCCATTTCATCATTCATATATTGAATTCACCACAAGTGATCAATTGATTGCTCTCACACAAAATGGTCGTCGATATTTCCTCAAACATACTTCGAACACACCATCAAAATATACTCCATTCTAACCGTAGAGTCTAGTAAGGTATGTGTGATGTATATTCATGTGCCTTCATAGTGTAAGTTTGAGGCCGAAATATTAGGCCCACTTTATACTTGGGTCCCAATTAAGGGCCGGCCCAAACTATTGAAATTTCGACCAATGGAATCACTCAAATTTTTCAACTTGCGCCCAAGGGCTTTATACTAGGGTTGGACCCCAACTCCCTTTTATCCTACGTGGCATCCTACGTGGCAGTTTTTGGCACCAAAGACTTTGGGCCCATGCGAGGCAATTGGGACAAGGTTTTTCCAAGCCCAAACTTGGGTCTTGGGCCCAATCGTGTATCACCATTGGATCTTGTGAATCTCCACCATTGATTGGAGGATGGTGAAATCAACTTCAATTTTTTTCATGTAATTTTTTCATGTAATTTTTTTCATGGAATTCTTGTAACAGTAACTTGTGATTTTACATGGGATCCCATTCATTGGGCCCTAACCCCTTTAGAGCAAAGACGCTGAATCCGGTTGGGGAGGCCCGATTGGGGGCTGGAGCCTGGCCGAATTCCGGCCCACCTTCCGCCCAGCCCCACAGCATGTGTAAAGTGGGCCTCATACATCAACGAACCCTAGCCTCCCTCCCCCCTAAAACTCCTTATTCACAATATACTTGTGCACCCCATGAGTAATTTTAAAGCCTCCATATTTGCACTTTTTGGTGTAGCAACCATAGCATATATGATAGCGTAATCAATGTGGGGGCAAAATTGCAATGAAAGCTCGTGAAGTAACGTATGACCTCAAGGACCCATTGCACGAGGGGAGGGGGGTAAAATGCAATAAGGCAATTGTAATTGTACAAAGATCATTTTGAAATTGTACAATCTAAAGCGACCCCTTTGACCGCGTTGTCACTCATCACAAGGGAGAGACGGAGAAATGCAATTGTACGAAGGCCATTTGAAATTGTACAATCTAAAGTGACCCCCTTGACCGCGTCTTCTAGGGAGGGACGGAGAAATGCAAAGAAAGTTTGCTAAGGTACAATTGTAGGGACCCTCTTGAGGGCGGGGGGGGGCAAAAAATGGAAAGAAAGTGCATGGGATGTTGATGCACATTGGAATGGGGCTTAAAAAGCATGATGTGTAATCTCTTTCCAGTTGTGGTAGATAGTGATGGGAACAAGGGCCGAGACAAGAAAGGGTCGGACCCGCGAAACTCAAATGTCACGGCCCCCCTTGCCACTCATAGAACATCAGGGGCTTGACCCTGTCACCCCGACCCCGGCCCTTCATTTCATTGTCTATATTCCCATTGTTGACTTAATAACTTGTAAACGCAACAACAGCCGGCCACCTGAAAATTTTGAGGAAATTTAGGGTCAGGAAATGAGGAAGGGATGTCCAAATTGGAAGTAACAATGGGAGTGATGATGCGGGAATTCAGGTGGCCGACCTTAAAGTTGATGCATCACAATATATGCACTAGCATCATTCTCTCCATGGACCCGTAATAAGGGACAAGGCGAATTTGTACATGTGAAAATTTTGCATGAGGGTACCCAACTTGATTACCTACATGGAAAAAAAAAATGTGACCAAAATGTTTGGGGGGTAAGAAGTTTCCCTTTGCACGATGGAGGCAAATGAATGTCCTACACCCAAAAAAAACGTTTGCACCGATCGACTTTGAACATTATGATTTCACAAATGGTGCAAATCCAAAGGTTGAAATTTTACATGATAGTAGGTAGATTTGATATCCTACAATTGAAACTACCAAAAGAACAATAAAAAATTTGACCATAGCTCAATTCCAACAAGGTGATGCAAAGTTGCAGATCTTGGTTTCCGAAGTCCAAAGCACGCTTCACCTTTAGGGGTTAATAGGTTTGCTCATAAACTAGACATGGAATATACCGTTCTCAACTTCCAGGGCTGCTAATAAACACATGAAGTTATCAGAAGTCATTCTGTCATTTTGACTCATTTTGTCATTTTGACTAGTTCAAAGACATCATCACGTGGCTGCCATGGGTTGTTAACCCTGGAACGTCGGAGCGGCCATTTTATGTCCGATGAACAGAACATTTTCACTGTAACCTATTATTGCGGGATGAATTTCATTCATGATTTTTGTAATTGGATTTATGAATGATAATAGCATATCATGGAATTCATTTGAGGTCATTTAAGGTATTTCCTAAGATCACATGTGGTATGAAAGTTGAAAGAATGGTTAAAAACAAGTCACCACACAAGTGCATTTTCGCAACTTTTTCCTACTTTTATTAAGTCTCAAATTTAGGCAACTAAATGATCTCTTTTGAGTTCAAGCTCAATTCATAAAATGAATCTTACCAAGTCTTGTTTCTACTCCAAGTTAGAATTTCAAGAAATTCCTAATATCTAGTGATTTCTTGACACCTTAAGTTTACATGCCTATAGGGTCTCTTTCTCAATTTTCAAATATAGCATGACACGAAACCATGGATTACACCATGCTATTCTTCACTACAATGTCCCCTTATTCCAAAAATTTCAGATTTTTTGAAAGTGATTTGTATTTGATATGAATTATTTTTGGTTTTTCTTTGAAAATTCACTTGAATTTCAAATCTTCCCAAAAAAATCTGAAATTTTTACAGCATATGAAAAGCATGTGATCACATCTACGAAAAATAAAATAAAATATTTTACTTTCAGGTAAAGTGGCGAAATGGAGGATTCAGAGTAAGACATATCAAAGTTCAGGCCACGGTTATGGGCTCCGACGTTCTAGGGTTAACAAACCAATATGTTCTAACATCAAAAATGGATAACTAATCCTCATGAGAAATCGTAATGAGGTGCAACTCCATTTTTATGTTTTTTTCTGCAAAGCACAAGGCGATGAACAAGACGCTAGTTTGGTCATCTACAATGCCATCATATTAACCAAAAATTCACTACATCAAAACAACTTAGCATGGCTTTTCATTTACTTCTTTCCAACTAGTGTAGGATTGTGCAAGTTCACCTTATAGGTTCTTGACTTCTTTTCAAGTGAAGTACCTACGAATAAATAATACTTGATATAAGTCACAATATTTACGTTTAACTTTAAAACCATAACCACCCAATGACGACATCCCTTCAATCCTCTATTGTTTTTTTGTCATTGGAAAGCTTCATGACCTACTCATGCCGACAATGCAACTCCCTTGCTCTTTTTAACCTACGGCGGACTTCACGTAACTTTATCAGCAGTGCACAATGGAGCCCCTAGTAATGCCATAACGATCAAATTTTATGTCAAGACTCTGAACAAATTGTGAATTTCATGCACGCCGAGATTGCATGAGATATTTTTGTTCTGAGGTAAGCAATGAGCAGTTTTCTTTTGTTGCGGGAGCTTGCAGCGAGCCTCCTTCTCGGTCACCACGCAGATGATTCTTCCGTTTTCAAGACCTTGTGGCTATGGCCGCTATGCTCTAAGTTCATCCACCAATTTCAAATTTGAAACAATTAAGGTAGAGGAACCCATAGTCGATATGGTCCCCATGCCCAAGTTGTAGACTCCCCAATTGCCAGGGTCTGATTGACCAATTGTTGGCATTTGGTTTTGGCAAACACTGAAAATCATGGCAACTTTCTGTGATTGTGCATGGTGGCTTCCAAGTTTAGAATGGCTGCACTAAATTAAGCAGCAAATTTTGGTGGCTTGGTTATTGTTAGCCTTTTGCTCGGCTTTAAGCATGACCGGCCACTAGTGAACGACAGTATCAACTATTAGTTATGTGGTTAGCTCAATTACATCAGTTTCCATCACGGGAATTAGTGAATTTGTGTTTGTGAACTAGTCTTATAGTTATCGGTTACAGGTGAAGCTACATATTGGTAACTAGTCCGGATCAACTTTTCACCTTTTTATTTTGTAGTAATTTCAATTTTGAGAAAAAAAAATTGGAAAAATGTGCATTCTACCTAAACCTTATTTCCTTATACGAGAAAAATTTCTCCCCATGAGTAATACAACTTCTACTATGCAAATCGCCTTAACTTATCGACTATGGGTTCCTCTACCTTAATCATTTCTTTTTCTGGAAAGGAAGCCTATCTGAAACTGCAAAAAAGTTATTTGTTAGAGCATGCCCAGCCATGGGCTCTAAGCTGGGTTGGCAGGCTGCATCAACCCCCCCCCCCCACACGCGCCGCCCAGCAGGGGCTGGGAACCCCACCCTAGGCTGGAATACAGGCTGGAAGACAAGCCAACCAAAGGTAGTGCACCAATCACATTTCTTACAAGCGCCTGATAATAGAAAACATTTTCTGCCAATACAACTAATTCCACGTGGCTCTTCCACATTAGTTGAAGGAAACGTTAAAATTCTTGTGAAGGCACGGAATAACTTGGAATCATGGTGTGCTAGAATCAAGGGGACTTCAACCCTCTTCGCCCGGTTACAAGGATACTGCGTTGGGCAGGAATCCTCAGAGCATGCCCAGCCCGCACCGTGGGAACCCCAACCCACACACTATATTTGCAACCCGGTCAAGAGGGTTGAGGTCTCCTAGATTTTAGCACACCATAACTCAAAGTTATCCCGTGCCTTCACTCACATTCTAGCGTCCCCATTAACCAATGAGAGAGTGACACGTGACAGAAATTTTATTGACAAAAAATATTATTCATTATAACCGCCTTACCAGAAAGTGTAATTGGTGAGCGGCCTTTTTGTGTGCCGTGCCTTTTGGTGTGGGGTGGGTATCCACGCCCGCAGGAGTTGTGCGTTCAAGCTTGTGGCGCAGCCCAGCAGCCCGGCCTGGAGCGCAGGGCTCGGCATGCTCTAAGCCTGATAAAGTTCATTTGGGATTAACCCCTAAAGGTCTGAGCGTGTCGTGGCGACTAGTAGAATACGGTGTATTTTGGTTGTATTTGGAGTGAATGCACAGCTTTAATGGGTTTGAGTTCAAAGAAGAAGTTGACATTTGAATTAATGCAGTTCTAGTGAGCTATTACAATTCCAATTTAGAGTTTCTTGTTGGTAGCAAATCCTAATTATACGACAGCGTACATACTATCCCCAAGGGACTTTTAAGGGTTAAGCTGTTGGATACTGGTTCCCGAGCTTGAAACACAAACACCAAATCCATCAGCTACCCCATAATAATGGACATCATGTACATGTAGCTCGCCTTTGCATCGCTTTTGGGCACCCGGCCCATCATCACCACATCCGCAAACTCCCAAACATTTCGTGGCCATGGAAGCCATGTGTCCCTACCGGACCGCCCTCCAACACTCTTGGGGCCGCAGAATACAATATTTGATTCTTTTGCAAAAAAAAAAAAAAAAAAAAAGACTGAGACTTCTGCCTCAAGTACGGCATGAAGTCTTCGAATTCAATCCTTTGCTTTCAAGGCGGACTCCATGCAAAGCTGTAAAGTAGACATATCCCTTATGGGGCGGCTCCTACAACTAACCCCTTAACCCCTAGCCCATGAAAAATTCGTTTTTTGAATTGACATTAACGACTACTTGTCAAATCTAGTCTATGAATACGAAAAAGACAACTATTGACTAAATTTGAAAGAACTCTTACATGCCTAGTGCAATCTTTATGTCCATGTCACCTTTTTTTGTGTCTAAAAAGAAAAAAACTCTATGTGAAATTATCGCCCTCATTGAATTACATGTGCTACCTAACTATATATACCTATATATATACATGTGTGAGTGTATTTGACTTCTATCCTTGATTTAAAGAATTGCAATGGTGTAAAGTAGACAATTCCCTCATCGAGGGCCTCCTAAATAAATAAGAACACCGAACCCTTGTGGGGTTGGCGTGAATAAAATGCCCGTTTGACCTACCCTTGATGATATGCCCACGGGACATAACAACAATGACGTAGGATTACTAACTCCTCACAGGGTGGGCATTATAACCACAAGTAGTAACCGGTAGCCATTAAACTACTAACCAAATACTTTATTATATAGGTTGTCATTTGTTTGTTGGTTTTCTATAGATTAGTATAAATGTAGGTTATTAGTCCAGTTGGTCATGAGAAGATTGGCTCCTAAAAGTAACCCCTATAGTTGAGCCCATAGCAAACTCTTTTCAACTTGACACTTAAAAAAATACATGCATCTAAAATGTCAAGTCTAGTTTATGAATGGTACGGGGAAGTCATAATTGCGGCTATGGAAATCTATTTTGTAAAACCTTCACATGTCTATTGCAAATTTATTTTTTGTATTGTCAATCTAATATACAATATTTATATGGCTACTATCATGTTATCATCTTACGTGGAAAAATCCATATTTGTGTCACATGTACACGGTTTTCATCCATGCTTTTCTCATTTTTGATACATTCTAGTTATGAGTGTTTTGTAAGTACATAAATTATGTTATTATGAAGATTTGGAGTGGGAGGAATAAACTTTGATTACCATGCTAAGTACAATTTGCAATATGAGCAAGGACATGATATGGGTACCACTAAGACACATCTCATTATGTGTGATCTATGTGTAATTCATTATATATGTGCGAGAAAATTTCTTTTTTAACCCCATGTACACAACTTCAGCCATGTCACCTATAATACCATCTTTTTAGAATAATTTTTCAATATTGTTTTTATTTTTTTCAAAAAAATCACACTATTTTTGAGGGGTACCCATATGATGCCCTTACCCATATGCTTAGTTTGGAGATGCCAATATTCGTTGCTTTTTGTTGCAAGTGGAGTAATGATCAACAATTGTAGTTTATCCCACAAAGATTTGGAGGTACATCTTCAAAAAAAAACACTGTTTCTAAAAAGGTCATGCTAGTAGTCTGCTATCCACATGAAAAATATCAGCCCACAAAAGTTTTTAAGTTTACATAGTTTGGTCTTGAAAAAAATTATTAAAAAATCAGAATGTGGTTGCAGTTCTTCAATCTCCAGGCACTATTAGCTACAGCCCCTTTTGATTCCCTCATGGCTACAAGTTCTAGTACATGTTGCGCATAGGCCCCATCAATTTGGTATATGTACTTTCCTATGGTGGTGCCTAGGCTCCACAAACTTTGTCCGTACTTGAAAGTGGAGATATTTGTTCCTATGCGTGTGGGAAGAGATCTATCTATCTACTCGGTAGGAAAAAATAATGATTCGTTGTGAAAAAGATTACGCGGACAATTTGTACAAGTTGGGTTTGGTATATTGGTGCACATGTTACACATTTTGGAATAACGGTAGTTCTATGTTCCTAGGGCTCTAGGCGGTAATATCTAAATTTGGTTATGTTTTTTTTTTTTTTTTGTTCGAAGAAGAATTGACATAATCAAAAAGTTGTTTGTTTTTTTTTTTTTTTTTTTTTTTTTTTGGCAAGAATAAGGTACAATGCAACTTTCCCTCGCCTTGATTCTAAAAGCAAAAAGAACACCCTATTCTTATTAGGGTTGGTGTGATAAAAATGTCATCTTACCTACCCTTCTTGTTGATATGCCTTCAAGACATAACACTATTGATGTAAGATGTACTTTACACCATAGATATCTGACAATAAAAATTCTTCATAGAATTTGATAATCCACAAAACACTTCACTCCATCAATTGAGAACGATATCCAAGTTTGAACTTTCTTGTCCATATTAAGGACTCTAAAAGTACACCAAGTCCTAAAATATCTTTCTTAGTAGAGATGACACAATGTCTCAATAGAATGATAAAGAAAGCATGAAAGAAGATTTGTTGTTTGTAAATTATAAGTTTCAAAGAATAATCAACTCACATCCTAGTTTTTGGAGGCTTTCTAGGAATGTTGCGAAATACCACCTATGTCACAAGAGATTCAATCAAATAGTCAAGTGAAACCTAATGAAATGTTTCTCATTAAATTAAGAACATTGGGTGCCATATTTAACCCCTAAAGATCCAAGAAAGCAGAAATGGCTTTTCACGGTTCTCGCACGGAGTGAAATCAGCCAACTTTGACCATTAAAATCTCACAAATGAAAGAAAATCAACGGTTCAAATTATACATGGAAGTAATAAGGCAAGTTCACTTTAGGATCCTACGGTTGGATTTTCTAATTGATACTTAGATTGAGCTATTTTTGACTTGAAGTAAGCAAAGGTCATTTTCTCTAATTTAAGCAATTTTGAATCAAGGATCTTTAGGGCTGAACTCCACTCTCAATAATAGATTCATTTACCTACATTTTAATTAAATAGTGTAATAATTATTAAACAAAAACATCAAGAACCAAGACAAGGGCAAGCCGATTTAATAATAATATTAATATGTACAAAAACCGAACTTCCAAAATCTAGAACGATACAAGAAGCAAACTCACCCCAAATGCATTTTATTGTTGTCGCTAAGAAATCAATCTCTCATAACAATTCTCACAAAGAGTACGTCTCTCATTCCGCCGAGCGTGGTCGAAATCCAAGGTAGACAGCCTCGTGGGGATACCACACTTCTCCGCGAAGGTGATATATGTGACATACTTGTTATGATATATAGTGCGGATCAAATACCGCGTTTGGAAAAACCATCTTTGCGGGTATCACTCGTGACAAGTGAACAAGTACTTCACATTTATCACAATTTACATGTGTGCGAATTGTAATTGATGGCTTTCAAATGCACGGATCAGTAAAGTACCCTACTACCAACAAAAAGTATTTTTAAAAAAGGTTGTGGGACACAAAAAAGTTGGATAAGACCCATCATCTTGATTCTCACATTCTGTAATTTAAATTGTTCCCTTGAAGTTTGGAGATGTTCTCCGGAAATTTGGGAATGTTCCCTAGAGAAATGCAAGAAACTCGCACTATCACATGGATCCGAGAATGTTCCCTATGCGCGCAAACTCGGTCATGTTTCAATAACATGACTTTTCTTCTCTTTGTTGCGACAAGTGTTTTAGTTTGGGGAGCTCGTTCGTGAGGTGAGGTATTTGTATCAATGATCGGGAAAAACGGATGGTTAGTTCATTATTAGCCAATGGAAATAGCCTATTAGCCGATTGATTCTTGAAACCATCTGCTGAAAATTATAAGATATTTTTTGTTCTTAGTTTAGGTGAAGTGAGGGAATTGCTGGAATAGTTTTAGGTGATTGAACCGGCTAGAGGATATTAGCGGGTAAGGATGAAATTATTTCTTGATTTGTATGCTAAGAGCATACTTCTTGGCTCTTGGAAACGGAAGTGGTTGTGTGTAGGGGAGCTCTTGGAACGCAAAAATTACTACATAGCCACTTAAGATAGCACGCCTACGCAACCTTGGAGTGCAAGAAATTCACAATCCCTCCATACTCTGATTCGTTGAGGTAATAAGAGGGACCGGATTTCGAGTTGCCGATTGATCCACAATGGTGTTTATCTTAACCCCTAAACGCCCAAGGGGGGTAAAGCTCCTAACAATTGGTAATAATGCTGATTTTTTCAAAACTGCGTAAAAACAAATAAAAGATGAAAATGAAAAATCCAACCGTAGGATCTTCTTTGGAGCATGGCAATTAGTATGACCACCAAGTTGCATGCCATTTGGAGGTATGGATTTCAAGATCCATGCAAAAAAGGGGTGAAGATCACACCACCAAAACTTTCATGAAAAATCTCTTTCGCCCACTCTCACAAATTGAGGATCAAGGTTTTTACTATTTATCCAAGGAGGGAGTAGAGTAAACCCACCGAGGAGTTGAGCAAAAAAAACGGCGGATGAAAAATCAATGGGATGAAAGCGGGGTTGTGCACCAAAGATGGAGCCTCACATCCAAAATGTCGAAAAACGACACCGTGGGCGCTTAAGGGTTAATTGAAGTATTGGGTTGCGAGAATAGGTAGGTTGATGGAAGGGTCAATGACGAAATCGCGCTTATCAAACTCAAGTCCAAAGTAGGCGGTCTAAAAGATGGGTTGCCAATGCTCTAAACACATTATTGATGAACATTGCAACAAAAATATGCAAGATTGTCAGGGTGGAAGGGTTGTGTATGGGTCGATAATAGTATAACATAAATGAAACTGAATTCCAAATGGGGCGGTTTAGATGATAGGTGCCAATGATCTAAAGACATTGCCAATGAACGTTGGAATTCTAATATGCAAGGTTGTGAGAGAAGAAAGAGGCATATAGGCATCAAAAGTGGTGTGGCAGTATGAAGGCTTCTTGGGGAGGTTCCTCACATGGAAAGCATTTGAGCAATACTTAGTTCTTGAACATACTCACTACTAAAACTCAACTTCAAGTTGGCAAATCCTAAGGCAATGGCGTTCAAACAACCTCAAAGTCTGTGTTACTCTACAACAACTTCCAACCACCTTTGAGGTAATAGCATGTATATATTTTCAAAGAATAATAATACTAGTATTAGACTTGCGATGGTGTGCGAGACTAAAAACACATAGTCTTTGAGGAACTATAACTTTGATATACACCAGTTACTTCCAATATCACTTTTTGACGTAGATTTTGAATCATGAATAATATGTGGGGTAGAAAATTTAACTAAACCCAACGTGCAATGAAGAGATAAGACGAAGTTTATTGCAAAGTTTTGTTTAAGCCCTTTAATTGAAGCCTTTCATCCAAAATGTTAAATTCCGACATGAAGGGCACTTAGGGGTTAAAAAATAAAAGAGAAAACAAAGGAAAAAAAAAATTAAAAAAAAAAAAAAAATTAAAAAGTGATCAAGAAATAGAGAATGAAAATTTTCTCGTTGGCTTGGAACAAGAAGATTTTGTTCCAAAATGCTACAATATATATGCCTTATTCATTTTCGGTTTCAATTTCAAGTGCAAGGCCCTTAAAACTAAAATTTGACTTTTCACCAGCTGCTAGATTCTTGGGTTTCCTTGGTCATACCCCCCCTTATGAATAAAATAAGGTAAAGGAAAACGGTGGAAATAGTGTAATAGCAACCACCTTATCTCTTATCATTAGATTAAACAACTCCTAGAGATTCTTGGTGTAAAATTGTCTAAATTCTCAAGAAAGACCTTTGTCTACCTCATGCATAAAAGAACTTAATTAATTGTTATCTAGAAAATTCAGCGGTAGGATCTTAAAGTTGAGTTAACCTTTTAGTCACCCTTCAATGGCTTCAAGTTTGAATTGTTAATTATTCTTCATATGTGAGGTCATAATGGTCAAAGTTGGCTGAATTTGTTTCGTGCAAGAACCCCGGAACCCATTTCAGGTTTTAAGATTGCTTAGAAGTTAAGATAACGCAAAGCAAGTAGTCTTTTTTTGAAACGGGAAGGCCAATTTACATAAATTTACCATGACGACATTTCAAACCCTCTACTATTAGATTTCGAGTTTAATCTTTGGATATTCTTGTGTGTTTTTGAGAGCTTGAAACCTCAAAAGTACAATATTTTACCTCTACACACTCCCGAGGGTGAGAATTTTTTCTCCCTAACTTTTAAAACTTCCAACGGTAAGATCTCGTACATGAGACTATTTTGAACTATTATTCTCGAAATTGATTGTTGGATGCCTACTATTTGGGAGATCATGACATCCAAAATTTGTCTCCCAAGTTGTTTTGGCCATTGTGAAGATTTCTTGTAGAATTTTTGGGGGCTACCCTTGTGAAATGGGTAAGATTTTCAATTGAGAACACTTAGAATGTCAGTAATGATTTGTTTCTGAACATTTCCCCTAAAATACGTATTTTAAAAGAGCTAAATCTAAATTGCCCCATTTTGGCTTACAACCCAAGAATTGTCCTTGAAGACCCAAAACTTTTAATTTCGCTATGCAAATTCTACCACATATAACTTATACATACTGCTACACTCACACCAAATTTTAACCCAAAACACCAAAAGTGGACCCTTTATCCAGGCTGTCCGAATAAGAAAAAAAATGCATGTTGGATCCAAAATGCTTTTTATTACTAGGAGAAGCCACTCTTGTAATCCTATGCATGAAACTTGGGCATTGAATTATTCCCCAAACTTCATACAAGTGTTTCATGTAATCAATCTTCCTTCTCCTTGAAAATTTATCTTGGCTATCTTAGACGAATCATCTTGTCCAACCCAAAGATTCCCAAGAGCAACCTCAAAATTATATTGCACCTCTTCATAAATTATACAAGAAGAATTAACTGTATATTTAAATGCATCTCAACAAGGAGAATCTTCAAAACAAATATTTTTTTCCTAAGCCTTTTAATCAATGACATTTACCTAACTGGAATATTCCTATAAAAACCCGGGTTCAAATGCCAAATATCGATGAAGAGATGACATTTACCAAATTGGAATATTCCTATGGAAACACCACGTCCCAAACACCAAATATCTATTCCAAATACCCAAATGAACCCCTCCTACATATAAGGAAATCAAGCTCCAACTTCCAATTCTTCATTCAACACTTACAAAGATATTCTTTGACTTTTTGCTCCATAGAATACGATTCTTTACTCGTTTTTATGTATGCATGTCAAGGCCCGTTCAAAAATTTCCCAGCCTCTAAGATTGTTGTCTTCGGATATATAGTTGGATGGGGTCCTCGATCATGGCTCCCAAGAAATTGGACTGCCTCGTAAGAATCCCCCGGCAAGTTTTCGAACTTTTCTGGCAGGCCTGCGGGCGGGCAGGGTTCGGTTGCTACTTGCGTATTTGTTAAGCAGAGAAGAGACGAATATTTCAATGAGAGATGCCTTTCGCGAATGAATATATGTACTAACACTTGACAGTATATAGAATTGCAACCAAGGAAATAAACATGTGGCTGTGTAGCATTCAAATAGTGTTGCCATGCTTACTTCCGACCAATGCATGCCCATAGCGAGGGTTCGATGAAAGAAAGAACGGGCCGACCGGACGTAAATAGAGTGTTGACCCTTAACCCTTAAACGCCCATGGGGTCTCAAATGGGCAGCCCAAAATTGAATCACAACATCTTTTGGATTTGGGCATCATGAATAGTGCACTTTTTGAACTTGGGCATCATGAATGATCCAATCAATGATGAGCTTGCAACCTCCTACAAGGTTATGTACAACCCCAACCTACCTACCACAATCCTTTCAAAGCACAAAATCACTGAGGCAAATTGTGATTTAAACTGTAAAATGAATGCATCATAAGAAGGTGACCAGTTTGACATCAAAATATAAGTGAAAAGTTCATTACAGTGAGAGCTACACAACAAATTCTGTTGGAAAAGAGCCCCTCGAGCTCTCTTGGGCGTTTAAGGGTTAAACACCCAAGGAAGCCCGAGGGGCTCTTTTTCAAAGAATATTTTGCTTTGTACCTCTCACTGTACTCAACTTTTCACTAATATTTTCATGTCAAACTCATCACCTTCTTATGATGCATTCATTTTACAGTTCAAATCACAATTTGTATGAGTGATTTTGTGCTTTGAAAGAATTGTGGTAGGTAGGTTGGGGTTGTACATAACCTTGTAGGAGGTTGCAAGCTCATCATTGATTGGATCATTTATGATGCAAAGTGCACTGTTCATGATGCGAAGCAAGTCCAAAAGATGTTGTGATCCAATTTTGGGCTTCCCCTTTTAGACCCCATGGGCGTGTCAAGGGTTAATGTTGCCCCTCATTCTCTTACTAATGGCAAATTTGGAATGAACTCAACCATGCTAGTAATTTGTATGCATGAGCAAAGTAAGTCGAAGATCGGACCTAATGGAATCATCATTTTGGTCCAACTTTTGCAAGATTTGTTATGCATTTTGGGGATTGGATGGTGTTTCTACAACTCTTTTCCAAGATATTACATTGAGACACAATCTCCGAAGCTATTTAATTATGATATGCCTACTAGGGCGCACCTTTCAAAAAAATGGCTTGTATACTCCAACATGAAGAAAAGCTCGGAATGCCTTTCCAACCGAAATTGAATCTCATGAGTGGCTAACAAGTGTGGAGTTGATTCAAACCAACCATTAATGTGGGGGGAGAACCAAATGCATGCAATATTCATGAATTAAAAATTAGACCCATATTGGAGTTTATGTGGAGATAATCAAATGGGCCAACATGCACACAACATATATAGGGGGGGCACAAACATAGGGGGGGAATCAAATCAGAGACATTTCTCCCATTTTTATTAGTGGTCCCTGATATTTGTGGAGTTGAAAGTGTAGTGCACATCGAAGCTTGGGTTCCACTCATCACATAATCAAAGAGGGTGGTGGTCATGGAATCAAATGATTCCCATGGAATCAATGTCCACTAGAATCCTAGTATCAACATTGTGCCAAGACTACCTATAAGAAGATAGGCCATGATGAATTCTACTATCAACATGTATCATTAGGGCACACATCACAAACCTAGGCTTGGTGGTTAGGACTCATGGCCCCCACTGAGGGGGTCGTGAGTTCAATGCTGGCGTGATGCTCATCACCATAGTCTAGCCAACTGTGGTAGGGAGTTCTTGAACCTTGTTGTATGGGTACCTCAAAGCCCTTTGGGGGGATACCATGTCCGATATCTCTAGTGGCTAGGTAGGAACAAGCATAGTGCTCACCCCGAGAGGGGTTAGTAGTCCCCCCATTGGTGTGATGACCTCCGGGCATACATCCAAGGATAGTTCGAATGAACACTCTATTCACGCCAGCCTTTAAAAAGGTTGAAGTCTCTCTTCTCCTTCTTCTTATCATTAGGGCTACACTTTCGCTAAGGTTAAACTTGAACACACTTTTCGATTCTATAGAAGAAGTGCTCTAGACCTGAGAGGCTATGAAGAGGACATATAGTATCAAAAAGAGAATTCAAATGTGAATTAAATCAAATATTAACCCCTAAAAATCCAGGAAAGCCGATTCGGTTTTCTGAGATTTCGGGCAGCTCATTTTAAGCATTTAAACTGATATTTTTGCCTAAGATTTTTATTGGGTGCTCCACATACAGTAATGTGTATGTGGTAAAATTTTCAAAGTCAAATTTTAATTTTATAACCTTCATCTAGAAATTTTAGGTTTCAAGTCCAAATCGGGCAGTTTAAAATTATTTTTTTTATTTTTTATTTTTTTTAGAAATATGTTCATTACCAAATTACTATTCAAATTCCAATGTGTCCGAAGTCAAAAAGTTTACCAATTTTACAAGGGCAGCCTCCAAAACTTTCAAAAACAATCTTCACAATTTCTAGTAATTTTACAATTTTTTCTTTCAAAAATTGCCAAAATTCGAGATTTTGGATTTTTTCCAAGATTTTTTTTTTCAAAATTCACATTATCATAAATGCACCTTCTCACCGTCGAGATTTTTCTCAAACTAAATATATCATACGTGGTGCTTGTTTTACTATATGGTTGTTTTTAGACCTTCTTTCATAAAATATTTTACATTAAGGTCAAAAAGTGGAATTGGTCTCTAAAATTTTGCATGAGCATAACCAACTTGATTACCTACATGAAAAAAAATGAGGGAAAAATATTTGGAATAACAATCATCAAGTTGCCCTTGGCACCATTTAGACAATGCCTCTCACGCAGTGGCAAAAAAAAAGTGTTGGTCAAACTTTGATTGTTATGATCTCACAAATGAAAAACATCCAACGGTTGAAATTTTGACCAGTCCTTTGTATACAAGTTAGGTACAAGATCTTACGGTTCAAAGTCTAAAACCAGAAAAAAAAGTTTCTCCATTTCCCCATCTCCCAACGAAGGTGAAAATGGCAGTTTTTGGTTCTGGAGGTCGAGGAAACCCCTGGATTTTTAGGGGTTAAGCTCTCCAATTAACTGAAACTCCAAGAATGAAGTGGTGCCTGACTTTATTTTTGAACTCTTGACGGATTATAAGTGTATAAAAATTATTTATCTTATATTTCATCATCATTTCGAATAAAATGACAAGCCAAAAGCACACTTAACAAAGAGGTGTTCAATATTCAGCATTGTTTTTATTTTATTTTATTTTATGTGTTAGACTTTTGTTAGATGTGGCCAGCAAGTGTTAGGACATGAGCAATGGTTAGTTAAGCAATGACCAGCTTTTGCATGGGCCAAGGCTTGTCCTTTGGATGCACACCCATAGCCAAGTCTTCGGAGCTTGATCATATTTTCCTCCCATGTAAACCTCTCTAATGTTTATCTAAAGACTTGGGAAACACCAAATGCTGGACCAACAAAATGTAATAGAAAGAATGTGCCAAAGAATCCAAGTGCAATCACCCAAAATAGTGCCGATTTTCTTGTGATTCAAAGGTTTTAGGCTCTAGAAGGAGAGCCCCACAGCGGACTGGCTCAACATACATACATAAACACCGTTAGAAGGATCATAAACATGAATCTATGGTCTGAAGTTGAGATGCGAACCTCTACTCATCTAAGGCATGGTGCATAGGCGAGTAACGTTCCCACTTAACCCCCAACTCTCCTTGTTGCAAAACGGTTTAAGTCACAAAATTTGACCTTCCTTTAGATTAAGCTCAAAAAATCTCAATCGAAGCATTATTTAAAAGATTTAACCGTAAGATTTCAAAGTTCACTTGACATTCTTCTCACATACCAAATTTGAACAGTTCATTCTTCCTCATTTATGAGATTATAATGGTCAAAGTTGGCTGAGTTTTTCTCTTACGGGAACCTCCAAGAACCGGTTTCGGGTTTTAAGGAGAGTTACTAGGGGTTAATATCTCAACCATGGCACTTTGCATGCAGATATAACCGGCTTGCTACATGCCCGTTTTCTCATCACTCCAATCAGGCCCTGTTCATCCGACATGTTAGTACGACATGGTAAGAATGATTCAATAAACTCCGAGTCTGCTGGGCTAGAGATGACTTCGTATTAGAACAAGCCGAAATACTAACATATGTTCAAAGGTAAGAATGTTGTTAGCAAGATGGTAGTTTCATGAAAGAGAGGTTTCAAGTGATGTTGCGTTGGAAGAAGGGAACTTACATCGAGAAAAACAACCTTATTATCTCACAACAAGTGTCATTTCCACATGAAATGAAATTGGTTGTGCTTTTCTTTTATACCATATCATACCCATTAGTTGTTTACTCCATGAGTACAAGTAATATGCCATATTTGTGCTAAGAATCTTTTACATGTAAATGTATTTTTCCATACTTCTAACTATGTGTATTTATAAGCACCGGGAAAATATGTAAGTATGTGTAATTTTGGGTAGAATTACTTCATTGAAGTCTGAGATTACAAGAATATTCTTGTACTCAAGTAACCTTGGCTTGCCATAAGCTACATAATACATTGTAGATTCCCTCTTTCTATCCTACCATTTTTCTTCCCTTTTACTATGCTAGCCAGAGTAACACTATTGAAGGTAAACTTACTGGAAGAGCTTCAGAAGAAGACCTGGTTATCAGTCTCGAGTTTCTGTACATGATGTAAAACTGCAGTGATAGATAGCACTTTTGTATATAAAATTGGTCAGTGTAACAGGTTTTCCTGGAGCTACGACTGCTCCGGCCAACTTTCAGGTATCACAAGATCGACGGTTGTGCAATTTCTTATAGAAAATAGATCAATTGTTGCACATTGCTATAAAAGCAAGCGCTCTAGACCAGAACGTCCAGTGCAGCCAGCGAGTGAGTGAGTGAGTTCTGAGAGCGTCTTTCAAGTCTTCTCTCATCATCATCACAGTTTTCAGCCGCTTTCAGATCCACTCACCTTCGAATTCGCTCACTTTTCATTATTTCGTTGGCAATAGTAGCTCTTCCGCTCGTCGTGTGTCTCGAATCTTCCATTTTCTCACGTCTTGTCGTTGAATAGCTCTCGATCAGCTCGATTTTTATTATTATTACGTCGATCTTTCCATTAGAAAATTCACAAAAACACGCTGCAGCGTCTCTTTTTTATTTCCTGTTTGCATTGCTACTACTAGTGAGAAAGAGAGGATACTAGTGTGAGTCGGTAGTCAGAGCGATGGAGCACACCAAGCGCTTTCGCAACGTTGGCGCTGAAGAGTCGCCAGTCCGTAAGTAGCTTCACCTTTGGACGGCTGCCATCGAACAATGTATATGATGGAGAGAGGGAATGTTTGTAATACAGTTGTCGAAATTAGACTGGTGTCGTGCGTGAGCGGTTGGCGATGGTATATTCTTTAGTAAAACATTTCCATGCACTGAAGACGGCAGGATAATTCATAACTATTAGTGAATGCATGCATCATCGTGCGTGTGTAACAGTTGGCATGACTGCGTTGTCTTTGAATATTGCGAGTCTATTGGACAATCTTGATTGTGACAGGAGTTTAGTGAAAGCAGACGTGCTTATGAGCTTGTGTTTCGTAAAATTTATCTGCAGTTGGAAACGGTTTTAGGAATTTTCGGTTGAGTTTGAATCTGTTAGAGGTGATCTGTCATGATTTGGCGGTAAAGACACTTGCTGATGGTGGTCGACTGTACCAGCTGCTTAGGGCTTTTGCAGTATTAGGTACAGGATTGTGAAAATTTTTCATTTTGCGGTTTTCGATGTTGACCGCAAATTCGTATTTGTCCAGTGGCGATGCATCTCTTTGCGAGCTTTGTCGTATCTGTTGAGATTTTGCTTGAATGAGTTTTATTTTCGTTTCGGCTTCGGAAAGTGATGGTTCATGGAAAAGCCTTTTGAGCGGGAACGCTGGAAAGCACATTGAGACTCATTTTGTGTGCTCATGTGCCATGATTCTTTTACAGAGGTCGCTAACGCAGGACGACTCGACATGGCTCTGCCGTCGCGGAACCAGGAGTCACTCCAAGGCGAGCAGGTACTTGAAATTTGAACTATACCGGTAACCACAAGATTACGGAGAAATATGATCGACAGCATCTTATCAAGGAAGAACATAAAATTCTTGATCTCCGGTTTTAAATTCAGCAACAATCGTGTCGTTTCTCAAAATTTTCTGTCTAGCCTTACGGCTCAAGAAATTACAATTCAAGAACAGAGTGATGACTGGAAAAAAGTCTAAGGTAATGAATAGCACGATTCAGAAGTGGATTCGTCCTCCAGTATCAAAACATTTGCAGTGAGAGCTGGCTTTGATATTCAGATCGTTTACGAGTAGGACTTCTACTCATGTGGTGTGTTTTTGTTTTTGATTGCAGCTTATGCTGAGCAACAACATGCTCGCAACGCGTTACGCTTCTAGCGGGCGTCTTGCATCGCAAGCGCCACGGGGACGCATGCTCCCGCCTACCAAAGGCGCAGTCGACATACCCGAGAAGCAAGTGGAAACTCTCGTTGCTGACTTGCTTGGCTCTTTGACCTCCCTTGAGCCCCCGCCGGCCGTGAAAAGGTATAAGCGCCGGTTTCAAAGAACATGAAATTCTTTAAGTAACCGAAGATTAATTTCTTGTTCTGTCTGCACCATCGCCGGCGCAATTGTAGTTTTTTTCTGACCTTGGTTGTGCAACAAAGTCTGCCGGTTCTTGCCACATCTAGAAATTTCATACTGAATTTATCATGCTAAATCGGCGGATTTACTTTTTATCTCACAGAAAGCGAAGATGTCATGAATTTTAGAAGCTCGTTAAAAGATTCAGCAATCAACAGATAGAGAACTATTTTACAGATCATTTGCTCCAAAAAACTTCTTGTATTTAAGCTACTTGCTAAGCTCTCGTGTGTAAATCGCAGGCCTCGGTATCATGTCGTGCATCTTGCCAGCGAGATGGCTCCTGTGGCGAAGGTAGGGGCTCCCTACTGACTACTTGTTCAAAGGCTCGTGCAGTAGTTGCACAGACAAAAAGACTACAGAGAGAAATTTAGGTCGATGAAGTCTTAGATGAGTTCGAATTTTAATTATGTAATCATGGTGCACAAGAGGATCCGTCTCATGAGATCACTTCATTTGATCAGGTTGGAGGTCTGGGCGACGTGGTGACCGGGCTTGGCCGCTCGCTTCAGAAGAAAGGGCACTGGGTGGAGATTATTATTCCGAAGTACAAGATCTTGGACTTGAGCTGTGTCAAGAATTTCAAGGTTTGTCCGCTTCTAACTTTCGGAAGTTTAGAAATTTCAGCGCCAGTTTCACAGAAAAATTTACTGTAACTAGTGATTATCAACTTAAATTCTTTATTGTATACTATGCAGAGACTGAACAAGCAATTCAACTCGTACTTTGAGGGAGCAATGCACAAGAACTCGGTGTGGACTGGCTTCGTGGAGGGTAATCTCTCCCTCCCAGTGATCCATCTTTGCTGTTCTCTTGGCAAATGAAAATGTTTTATTGGTTCTGACGGTTCTCCTGGTGCAGGTCTTCGCGTGTACTTCATTGACCCGCAACACCCTGCCGAGCTCTTCAACCGCGACTCAGTGTACTGTCAGCCAGACGACTTTAAGCGCTTCACATACTTCGCAAGAGCGTCACTCGAGTTTCTCTTGCAATTCGGCAAACGACCAAAGGTCATCCACTGCCATGACTGGCCAGTGGCAGTTGTTGTAAGCAACTCAACCGCAGAGGATTAATTAGAAGGAGACGAATCTTGTATTTGAGCTATTTTTGACCTATCACAAAGCTCTGATTGTGTCTCTTCGCCATGCAGGCTCCTCTGGTTAAGAGCCACTACGCTGCCTTGGGTTTAAACTCGAAGCTTGCTTTTACCTGCCATAATTTTGAGCCACAAGGACGGGATTCCATGGAGTCTCTCGACGCCTGCGGCATTGAGTTCACAGGGCCTGTGCAATTGGACGATTTCCAGGACAACCGTTGCGCTGATCAAATCAATGTCCTCAAGGTAAGAAAGTCGCCTATGTTTGTAGCAAAGATGACCACATGCCAGACAAAAGAGCAGGGAATAAATATCTGGGTCTTGGCTTGCGTGCGCAGGGTGGGCTCGTGCATTCAGACTTTATCACAACAGTCTCGCCGACGTATGCGAAAGAGGTCCTCACACCAGAGGTGAGAAACACACTTGGGTACCTGTAGAACTCTACTTCTCGCATCTCCAGCTCATTGAATTGATCTTCCCCACAATCACTCACCCTCTTATGGGAAATCCAGGGAGGCGAAGGCTTGCACACGACATTGAGAACTTTGACCAAGAAATTCCACGGAATTGTGAACGGAATTGATGAAAAGGTGTGGAACCCTGCGACTGATCCTCATCTGGACTTCCACTACGATTCGACCAATATGAAGAACAAGAATGTGATCAAGTACAACCTCAAGCGTCAACTGGGTCTTTCCATGGAAGGCAGCGATGCCGACAAACCTCTTGCTTGCTGTGTGTCGAGGTTGGTACCGCAGAAGGGTGTCCACCTCCTCAAGGCCGCCATCTTCCACTGCCTCAACCGTGGTGGTCAATTCATTTTGCAAGGCACCAGCCAGATTCCTCACATCAAGGTATAATCGTGTTGTATACTTTTGACTCTGACTCGCAGTTCTGTCAAGCATTCTCTTTCTGAAGAATTCCGTGCAATCTAGTCATGATGCTCCAGGTTGTTGCCACTGAATCTTGCACACATTAGTACATTCTGAATGCCAAATCACCACTTCGCTCGGGATTGACGTGGAGTCTTTTTTTGCAGGAGGAGTTTGACGAGCTCGCAGTCCTGTTCGAGGGCCACCCGCACGTTCGCCTTGTCCTATACTGCGAAGAGACCCTCACACACAACATCTTCGCGGCAGCGGACCTGTTCGTGATACCATCCATCTTCGAGCCTTGTGGCCTCACCCAGGTCAGTTCAATTTCCTCTTGAAAACGCGAGCTAGCAATTCAATTCCGTGAAGCTGTTCTTTAATTGATCATAATCTTCACCTGCAACATCTTAGAGCACTAAACATCGAACTTACTTGCAGATGTACGCTATGAGGTACGGAGCCGTCCCTGTTGTCCGCAAGACTGGCGGATTGGCTGACAGTGTCTTCGATGTGGATGGAGACAATGTGGCTGAGGAGAAGCGAAATGGTTTTACATTCACCGAAGCAACTGAGGACGTAAGTGACCATTCTCTACTTCATTAAGTCTGTTCGGGCCGCATGGGATGATATTGATGCTAATGAATCTGAATCTTATTGTGCAGGCATTGGCAACTGCTTTGGACCGGGCGCTGGATTTCTACAACGAGCACCCGGTACAGTGGACAGAGCTTGCTCACAAGGTGATGGGCATCGATTTGAGCTGGGATGCAGCTCCCATCGACCAGTACATCAAATTGTACGAGCACACAGTTGAAGAGGGACACCCTCCTGCTTCCCTCTCATGATAGTCCGATGGCTGCTTGCTTGCTTGCACTTGCACTTCCATCATGTAGACTATGTACGTGTAATTTCCTTCAGCTTAGATCGAGGCTTAATTATGCAGATGATCAGTTTATTACCCACCGGCTTATCGGCTTCAGTTCCCTTTAGGATAGTAAAAGCCAAAAAAATTGCATCTCTGTATACTCGGATTGTTTGCACCCGCTTGTACCATATGGTCCAAAACATTGATACTTTCAGCAAATTATATATTTATTGAATTTGTATAATCCCACTTGTCTTTCTCTTAGCTTTCACACTTCTGTCGTCAAGTGACGAACATCCTCATGGTTGGGTTCTCCATCCTTCCTTGTATTTTCCTTTTCTTGTTACTTACTTCAGAACTGTTAGCCAGGTGTATTCAGTTCAGAAATTTTCACATGATTCAAACAATGCAAATGTATTCTGGAGGTTGAATACTTCAATGCTTATTAAGATTTGTATTCATGGCCCACAGGAGGAATTTTAACAGAAGTGATTGGACTGGTAAAATATTAAGTGGAAGGGAGGTTTAAAAATTGTTAGAAGAGAGTGCAGAGGCGCTTGGCTTTCTTACTTACTGCATCGAAGACAGTGTGCTGTGTTTGACATTTTTCTCTTTCATTCTTCTTTTATAGTGTTTATTTTCTCACTTGTGTTTGAAGAGAACCCCTTTCAAATTTATGTGTAGGAAATACATTAGGGATGAGAAATCTTAGTACGGTTTGTATATGGAATAGCAAATATTTCAATCAAATGAAATTGGATATAATATCATCCATATAAATTTGAGTTTAGGGAATGAATGCATAGATTATCATAGTAAATGACAATCTTGGCCAATTGATGAAGGTAATTTCAGATAAAGTCATCTTGCATTGGCATGTTAAGGAGTTGGTAACAAAAATCAAAGTATCCTATAAACAATCTCATTTAGCACTCCAATGATAGGATTGTACTATCATAGTAGTACTATGGATATATACACAACACAATGTTGTGTTGTAGTTTGTATTGTTATTATCACATAGAAATTGTATACCAAATTCTTTAAATTTAATTCTTACTTCTTGAATTAAATTCTTAATACCTATAGAACTTCAAAATTTTACCACTTAAAATTATAATTCATTCATAACACTCTTTTGCCCTTAAAAGATAATATGCAGGTACTAGAATACGATGCCCGGGAAGATATACGGGTACATATAATCGTAGATATCCGGACCCCAGTGAACGGATAACAGACAATCCTCTCGTCTCTCTCATTTATCCACAAGCTCCATCACCGCCATCGCCAGCCGAATTCGAGAATCAGTAAATTTGCATTCAATTTCAACCCACATGCTCACAATTTGATCCTCGCAGTCGCAGCAATGGCAGCCATGGCTATGGCGGTCACGTCATCAAGCTCCTTACAACTCCTACAACGCCCCACTCAGGTACGAGAAATTATCCCGTCACACAATCCTCCCTCAATTCGCCTTTCCCGTGACCGAATAATCGAACACCATGGCTTCGGCGTTGTTGCAAATGCAAGGATTGAGTACCAGTAGGGGATTAGGGTTCAAGAAGGGCGTCACACAATCTGCCATTTTCTGTGATTAATTTAACGCAATTGTTTGCAGATAAGAGGATTGAGTACCAGGCTTCCAATAGGGAGATTAGGGTTTAAGAAGACAACGAATTTCTCAGTGCGAGCAATGAGCGAGGAGGAGGAGGATGATCCGGAAGCGGATGCGCGGAGACTGGCGGAGTTAGAAGCGCGTCTCGGATTGAAACGAAAAGCGAGAAGAGATGGGGCACCAATGGAGCCAGCGGCACCGCCACCGAAGCCGAAGCTGCCACCGAAAGCGTGGGACGATATGTCGATTCCAGAACAAGCGTGGGAGCTTTACATTGGCGAGAAGGGAGTGCTGTTCTATTTGAATAAGTTCGCTTATGCTTCGATTTATCTGATCATCGGTGGATGGATCGTGTTTCGGTTTATTGGACCTGCGCTCGGCTGGTATGAGCTTGATAGTGGCCTTTTGCCGCCTGCTCAAGTGCTCGCCGGCACCGCAGGCAGGTGATTCATTCCATCTCTTACTTCAATTTTGATAGTCCAGTACAGTAGATAGTTTTGAGAGTTAGGTTTGTACATGTATGTTCTGAATGACCACAATTTTTAGTATGAAATCACGCATTCCGTCAATCTCATGAGCTTGCAACGAAATTTGAATGTGCTTTTATAACTTCTGCTGTTGCTCAGTTTTTTCTACGATTGATGAAATTAGTTCAGGATTAGGATTGTTTATGTTAGCTCTGAATGATCACATAAGACTACGCTGTTTGTGGTGAATTGATTCCATAGATCTTGTGAGCTTACAACAAAGCTTTGAATTTTGTTTGCTATTCAAGTGGATATTTACAAGTGATGCTAGTTAATCAGAGTAGATAGGTTTTCTACGATTGATGTGAGTAGTCCAGGGTTTAGGCTTGTACATGTATATTTTGGATGATCCCAGTTTTTAGAATGGAATCACTATATTTGTGGTAATCTGGTTGTGAGCTTGCATCGAGGCATCGAAATGTGATTTGGCACTGTTGCTAATTTTTTACAGTAGACAGCTCTTTCTATGATTGATGATAGGGGTTCGGTTTGTAAATGCATAGTGTTGATGTTCACTGGTTTTAGAATGAAATCACGCTATTTGTAGGTATCTTATTCTATCGATCTTGCGAGCTTTGCAAAACTTTTGGATAGTACATTTTCCGATTGACGAGAGTAGCTTAGGGATAGGATTGTAAATGTATGCTTTCACTATTCATGGTTTTTAGATGATAGCAAGCTGTTTCTGGTTACTACCATCATTAATTTGTGGTTTGCAACCTCGGTAAATGATATCAGTGAAACTTCACAAAATATGCCAGTTGAGCTGATTTCATGAGAGTACTTGAGGGACACAAATTGTATGTATGCTTTGATATGAGAATCATGAAGGAATCTGGGGACTTGCACCCTTGCAAGGTTACTGGAGTACGAGTATCTTATCATATATTCAAACTCATACTTATGCTTGAAACTAGACGTGCTTGAGGACTGTTTTTTTTTGTACTTACAATAACCCACTCTAAACATTCCAGAATCGTTAATAGTACATAGAAAAATGTATGGATGTGGAAGATTTTTGACCTAATTACAGAATACTCCTTTGCACTTCACTAACCATGACTTGCACGAGCCCATTTTGTAACTCATGTTTTCCAATCCAATTCTGACGAATCTTCTTTAAACCTCGCTTTCTACTCTCCACTGTGGCCCAAAAGCAGGAGTGCCAGGACTTCAAAGTGCAAATAAGGCAACACCTACGAAGAAGAAATGGAAAATTTGTGGTATTTCATTCCGAAATACAGCATCAACAGCGATGATCTACTCTTTGAATAAATTTAAATATATATTACGTGAGATTAATAAACCGATTGTTTAATGACTGAGCAAATTCTTATCTCGGGAATGAACTCCAACATTCAAAAGCGAAAAAATCTAGCACCATGATCACACCTCAAAAGTGATTAGAAAAAAAGTCGTATATGGTTATTATCAAAGATCATTGATCAATAAATGGGTTGTGTAGTATGTGTCTATTGTACAAGTTGTATGATTTGAAGTATTCTACATATTTAGCTTCTCCCCAGGCAAGATATGCCCGATGGTTTTCAATAGCTGTTGGATGTCGAAAGGCTTCCCGAGATATCCATCCATTCCATGTGTCAAGCAAGTGTCTTGGTAGCCATGGATTGCATGAGCTGTTAACCCTAAAATTGGCACCCTTGACCATCCGTTCTCCGTTTCGACCTTCCGTATTTGCTCCGTTGCGACTAATCCATCCATGATAGGCATCTGCAAAACAAACCCAAAACAATCTGTCTCGTTCAAACTTTGAACCTTAATAACTTTTGCATACAATTTCCAAATAACACAACCTTCGTTGCATTCGAATCTTCTTTCCAATTCCAACTTGAAGGAAACACAAAAGTGGAAAGGGAGAACATACCTGTACGTCCATCAGCACGAGGTCGAACTCGTCATGGCGTGCACAAATGGCAGAAAGAGCTTGCTGACCATCACCAACAATGGAGACCGAGTGACCATGCTTTTCCAGTTGCCGGCTAGCAACTTTCTGGTTGATAGCATTATCCTCAGCAAGAAGGATCTTCAACTGCAGTTTATTCACCAACAGCTTCTCCAGTTCCGTGGAGCTTCCACGGCTCAGCTCGGAGGGCGGGGAGATATCAACATTGACTTCGCTGCAGCATGTTCTTACAGGCGCTAGATTCGTGATAGTAGTAAGCTCTACTGGAATGTACTGGGAAGAATCAGGAGTCGATGATGTAATCTTCATCGCAGGGACTTCATTGCTTGCGCATCGGTCTCCGGAGTCTCTGACGTAGTCCCAGTTCGAGACCTGGCTCATTCGTGCTCTCGTGTGTTGCTGTTGCTGTTGTCCGTGATCCTTGTAGGTATCGTAATCAGAGCCTGAACCTTGTCGAGAATCTTCTACGGAAACAATGACCGACTCTCCGGTGTCTGTGATCTCGTCGGCAAGATTGATTGCTGATGATACTCTTGAGGATTTCCGGCTTTGTGGTTGTGAAGAATCGGCGGCGGTGACGCCCGTATGACTGAAGACTAGGCCTCCCATTAGGCTCCACGACTTTGCTACCTTGCCTGTATATGCAACCGCCTCATGTTATAAGAACGTGAAGGTTGTGTTATGCAAAAACGACAGATAGTTTCTTGATACTTATGCAACTGATGGCTGGATTTGCAAACTGACCTGGGGATCTCACTCTCGGAGAGTCGTCGGCTGAACCACCGGTATCTTTACAAGTTGAATTGAGGAAGAGAGGTAGGCAAAAGTGGAAAGTACTGCCTTTCCCCACTTCACTCTCGACCCAAATCGTACCACCTAAAAGCTCCACAAATCTGACGATACAAAATGCAAAAATGCATGTCAAAAACTTGTTTCTACACTTCCGATCTAGTAAGATTGCAACTTCTCAGAGGAGCTTGCAACCAGATCCTACTAAACTTGAGAGCCTTGTTTTCATTTTTCGAAGATTAATGTCCATCAACTTTTTGTCTGTTTCGATATGTATACAATGGTTGATGGTACAATAGACACCTTTGGCATTGCTTTGTTACCTGTGTACTATGCAGAGACCGAGACCAGTACCACCGTAAAGACGAGAAGTGGAGGCGTCGGCCTGCGTAAACGGCTTGAACATGTCGACCAACCTCTCCTGGTTGATGCCGATGCCAGTATCGCGAACCTCGAAGTGAATCAACATGCTCTCCGGCGCCGTATCGCTACACACTCCAACACCACCGTCCATTCCAACACCACCGTCCATCTTGCTGGACATGGACTGTTTCAAGCAATCCGATGCCACCCTCACGTGCACCGACACGGAACCTTCATGCGTGAACTTGAGCGCATTCCCCACTGCAGCACTCGCAATAACACATTCAATCAACCCCGCCAGCCCAATGCCAAGCCCGAAGCCAATCCTGACACAGTATGCTACCAAACGATGTTGCTCCAGATCCAAAATTGTAACAAACGTTTCATACTCCGTCTCCGAATGGGTTTCTAGAAATTTTCGAAGTCCCACTTTCTAGCACTCCCACGAGCAGATTCTTATACACTGCGAGCTCTTAACACTTTCTCTAAAGAGATTGAACCTCTGACTGACCTCATTAATTTCAGTTCTGGCATGATGTTAGTGTTTTCTAAAACTCCAGGTATTTTTAGACTCTAGTTTCAAACACTCGACAAGCTATTTCCTACAGACTCTCGACATTCCTCAACACTTTCTCAGAACACTTGTAACAAGATTGCAACCTTATTTGGAACCTAGTAATGATACTTACAGATATGGGCAATTTCATCAAAGTACCAAATATGCCATTTTGATGACATATTTGATTATGCTTCCGAAATCAAATATCAATGTTACAGAACACCAATGTTTCTTTGTGACACCACCTCTCTTTTTACTGCATTGTTGTGATATATTACCATGTTGCCATTGTTGTGATATATTACCGTTTGAGCAGAAATGAGGTTATATCAAGAGATGAAGGATCAAACCTAAATTGAGCAAGCACTGCTGGACCTTTCCGACATCGCCAACGAGAGAATGCGGCACGCCACGATCGACATCCCAGAGAAGCTTGAGCCCACGCTCCTGAGCTCTAGCATGCAACATCCGGAACGTGCTCGACACCATCTTCCGTATGTTGAACGACACGGTTTCAACTTCAAGGCGGCCAGCTTCGATCTTGGCAAGATCTAGAACACTGTTGATGATATGCAGTAGCAGGTCCGCACATTCCTTCACCGACACCAGGCTTTCCTTCTGGTCCACCGAGAGCTCCGACTCCAGCAGAAGCGCCGTCAATCCCAGTATCCCGTGGATGGGAGTCCGAATCTCGTGGCTCATGTTGGCTAAGAAGTCGGACTTGGCGTGACTCGCCATCTCTGCCTTCTTCTGTGAGATTTGCAGCTCCTCGTTCGCCTTCCGAAGCTCCATGGTTCTCCTGTCTACTTTGTTTTCGAGCTCGATGTTCATTTGGTGCAGTGTGCGGGTGAGTTTCTTCTTCTCGCGTACTGCTGCTGCTAGTGTTATGCTCACTACTCCCATCACTATGCTGAATAACTCAATCTGCGAATCATCACCAAACCCTCTCCGATCAATCCTTTGCTGCCCTATGAGAAAAGATTCACCTATACTATTCATCCAGGTCTGGACATTCGAACCGCATTTTTCATTCACTGCAGATGAATATCTGTTCTTCGCAACTTCCAAAAGTTGAATGTCTTGTCAAATCTCAACTACGAATACGTGGTACCTCAACTTCCAAGAACTGTTTGATCAATACTGCTTGCTATATAAAGCTGCTATTCTGACCTTCTCTGAAATAACATCCTTCTGACAATAGTACACTCTGAAGCTTCGTCTCATTGAAAACTCTCATATCCATCAGTAACAAGTCATCAGGTAAAAGATGAATTTATCAAGGAAACCAAAATTATGTCATTAGAATGCCGAATACAATCGGAGTGAGGAGTAGGCGCATACCTGAAGAATGAGAGAAATAGACCCGACGGGGGGCCTCCCACTCATAGCATAAACAGCCCCGCGTTGCCGGATACTCCCAAGAGCAGAAGCAAGCGCAATGGCACTCACGGTCACGGCCCACCCCACACGATTGAACCGAAACGCAGTGAAGGTGATGAGAGGGAAACAGAGATACGGAAGTGGACGAAACGATTTGATGTCGAAGAAGAAGATGACAGTGAGAACACCCATCGTGACGAGCGCAGTCACCACCCACTCCACCCACTTGCCCACTCGCCGCAGCCGCTGCCTGGGAGGCTGGCTCATCCACGCCCACGAGTGCGTTATGAGAGGGGTGATGGTGATCATCGCTGTGAGGACTCCTAGCCACCATGTTGCCCAGAACCGCCAGAACGAGTGCCAGTCTACCAGGGGCGTTATTACTACGCAGATTGCGATTACCGTGCAGGAAACGCAGGATACTAGGGTCACAATCACCAGGAACCTGCATTGCAATCGGATCCTCATTATCAATCCCAGTTTCGATCCCAGTTTCGAAGAAGAAAAAACTCCTAGCTTATTTCAATCACTAGTGCCAGTGCAACATTGAGTGTTAAAGTTTATGCAGTTTATAAACTTGGTGTTCTTTCCTGTGCTTTTTTGGTGTTGAATCTCAACTGCTTATCTATTCTATTTTCACTAGTAGAACTTGGATTCCTTTGTTACTTGTTTGATCTACTAGTTAGGTTGAGTCAGTTTTAGTCAAAGGAACAGCATTTTCTATTGGTGCTTGTTGTATGCTACAATGGTTTCACTTTCCTCAATCACTTTCTACTCTTGAATCCAGGAACTTTTTTCTATTTTCAAATTGCATCATACTGCATTCCAAACTATAATTCCATTATGTGCATAAAGAGCCAATTGAAGTAAGCCATTGTTTTCTTACAGAACATTCTTTTCAGGAACTTGTTACCCAAGTCATATTTTCCGAATGAGCCTAGTGTAAACATAGTATTTGTCAAACATACCCTCAAAGGATTACTACCCCTATCAGGGTGGAATGTTACAAAAGTTCATACCTAAGAGACAAGAGCAAACAGCAAGGTTCCAGTTTCAACGAGGGCATGATAAGAATTGAGGAGAATGGGGGTGGGGAGGTTACCCGACGGCGTCGGCGACGGAATCGATGGTCGGAATCCGCTTGGTCGCATTACAAAGACACTTGCGGAGGTAATAAGCAGCAACATGGCTCTGAAGAGTGGCAAGGAGCGCAACAAGAAACATAACAGTGGTATTGACACGAGTGAAGCCAGTGCCGCGCCACGCCATGTACATGCGAGCGAGATACAGGCCCGCGATGTTCCCCACGACAGAATCTTGCGTGGTCCACACGCATGCGAACGCGAGCGACACGGCGTGCGGCAGGTAGATGGGGAAAATCCCTGAGAAGTTCACGCGACGACGAAGCTCCGGGACTGAGAGCTCCCATGTCGCCACTCCGGAGATGAGGACGGCGAGTGCAGTGATCAAGTTGCACCGGAGGAAGGAGAAGATGTCCGTCTTCTCTCTGGGGCGTTCTCGCCACGACCGGACCACGAAGTCGCTTCCACGGTGCGAGACATTCCTTGCCCATGCTCGTGCACTCGCACTTCTGTTCGATGCACTCCCCTCGGAGATACTGGCCGATTCTGCCCTCTCTAACACCACCCGCCGATTCATCTCTGCCCCCCAACTCAGATTAACCATCCTCCATCACCCCGTAGCGAAATCCCGATTCCCACCCTTTGCTCGAGCCCCGAAATCCCGAAACTCCACCCTTGCTTAATCCCCGAAAAACCAAATACCACCCTTGCTCAACTCCGGAATCCTGAATCCTGAATCCCACCCTTGCTCGAACGCAAGCTCCCGAAACTCCACCCTTGCTTCCAGTCTAAAATCCCACCCTAGCTAGAGTCTAGAATCACGAAACTTCACCCTAGGCTAGAGTCTCTGCTAATTCCCGAATTCCGCCCTAATTCAAGACTGGAAACCCCATCGCTCCATCCTCCATCGAGTTTCACCCTAACTAAACCCCGAAACTCAGAAAATCCTTTCTTCAAGCTCAGATTGGGTGTCGCTCCACCGACAGTGAGCCTGGATTGTTTTGCTTGGAGTGCTGCCACGCACCGACCACATGCAAGGCTAAACACGGATTCGATGCGATGGTGGCAGTACAACACCGACTGGAGGGAGGGAGAGGGAAGGGGAGCGAGAGGTCGTGCCGTTGTGTGTGTGAGCGGTGATAGCTTTTTGGGGTGAGTCTAGAGCAGACTGGCTACGAAACGAAGGTGGGGTAACTAAGCTATGCTACGAGACTGTACAGTACAGTAGTGTGAGGGTGTCAGGAGGTTAAGAAAGTGCAAGGGAGAGGTGGCACTTTTGCGGAGGGGGAGGCACGATGGAGTTGATGGAGTGGCATGCTCCGAGGTGGAAACATTCGAATCGCCAATCATCTCAGGTGGCGCAGGAGCAACGGATTGGCGGGGCCGCCCTTTCGGGACTCCTGCTTTCCCGATGCTCCGTCAAGTGGCCAACTGATGATGCCCGCGGCATTGCCGCATCCTCGCCCTCGCTCGCTCGGAAACATGAATGATGAATGTATCCTTCATCCATGTCCCCATCATCATCATCTTTCCTTTGTCTCTGAAAAATTCCATGATTTGCCAAAAATGGTTGGATTTTCTTTCTCCAGTGTATGGGGCTTTTAGAGAGTGAGTCACTGAGAATATCGGGTGAGCTTAAACTCACCCAGCGAGCTGGTCACGGAGCTTTGTGGGCAGGGCGAGGTCGCTCGGGCAGGAGGACGCATTTGCGTCCCCTTTCATCCAACACTGTTCACAACCGTGACCTGAACCCTAGAGAGCCGTTGTATCCTCCTCTCCGGCCCGCCGACCGCGCACCGATCAAGCCGCCGGTATCCTCCTCTCCCGGCCGCCAGACCGCGCAACGGATCGAGTGCGTCGCCGAGAGACGGAGGCTCGCAAACGAGCTTCTTCATCATCGTCGATCCTGTTCCCCCGCCCCGAACTCGGCCGAGCATGCTCAACGCCGACATCTGGCCGATGGCTTAAGCCATGAAGAGGATCAACGCAGAATCGCAGCAATTCGGTGTGTTCGACGGGGTTTCATTGACACATACCGCCAAGACGTATATGTTGAAGCCCATTCGCATTGGAATCGTCGTCATCGTTCGAGTTCGTTCGGTAACTCGAGCGCGACTTCTACCAGATCATCCGAGCCGCTCCAAGCTCCAAGTGGAGCCGCCGATCTCGCCCCCGCTCCCGAACTCGGCCGACTAGGAACCGTTGGGCAAAGAACCCAAAGATGCTTAATGTCGACGGCGATGATGGCTTCCAATAGGTTGTGGATCGAAGTATAGAGGATTCGAGACGGCCTCTACAACTCGAATCGTCCGATTGAACAAGCCCGAGAAGGTTTTCTTATTGCGTGATTCGGATTAGTCGTTCGTTTGCTTTTGGATTGATCGAATGTTGTTGCCGGGGTGTGAAAGTAAACCATTTGGCGTGTGTTGCAATACATGCTTTTATGAAGCGAGGACTTTAATTCGATCAGGCGGACCTCACATGCTTGAGCAGTCTCTTTCGCTTTTTGGATACATCAAGTCTCAAAAATCGGTGGTGTGAAAGTAGAAACCATCGCGTGTGTTGCATTTCATGCCTTCATGAACGTAATCGATTGATCAAGCGCTTGCAATAATGAAGGACGATTAACAATGGAAAAAGGGCACTGCTTTGTAGTTTGCAAGAAAAACGAGGCGATTGATGGAATGGTGCACATCGGAATCACTGAAAACCCCCAATGGAAAGGACACACTGCTGTCGTTTGCGTGAGAAAGATCGAAGGACCCGATGAGTCAGTTAATGATGAAAATGATGTACATTGGAATCAGTAATGACCTTCAATGGAAGAAGAAGAATACCTAAGATTACAACGGGGTTCGTTTTTGTGATTGAGCAACCCCTGGCTGATTACACATCGAGCTTATGCTCACCGTGGTCGTCTTGCACCCTGTGCAGACGCTTGTGGCTCGCGTTGCTGAAGCCGCGCACGTCTTGGAGAAGTAGGCTGGGAGAGGAGGATACAACGGCTCTCTAGGGTTCAGGTCACGGTTGTGAACAGTGTTGGATGAAAGGGGACGCAAATGCGTCCCCCTTCCCGAGCGACCTCGCCCTGCCCACAAAGCTCCGTGACCAGGTCGCTGGGTGAGTTTAAGCTCACCCGAGAATATCATTAGGACTTGTTCTATTAATATCAAAGCTTGGATTCTTTGTAAGACAAGATTTGGGTACCACATGTGTAAAGTTCCAAATCCCAACTTTTTCGTACCTTTTCTCTTGTTGACTTTCTTTCGTGTTGTATGTATGTTTTCCGAACAATAATTGTGTATGATTAGTTCGGTACATGTGAACAATAACATTAACTACTAAAGATCGAAAGGCCTCAGGAAACCTCTCAACAATGCTTTCTGTCAATGCAACGTGCAAATTTTTAACTTTTGATGTATTTTTAAGTATGTAACCGTAAGATCTTGTACTTGACTTGTATGTTTCTATGTATGTCAAACCATTCTGGTAGCAAATTTGATATGAGGCTCTTCACATTCTTGTTCCTAGGTGAGTTAGGAATATGTCCATGCAATTTTTACCCTCATACGACATGTAAAACCTAAAGAATCGCTTGATTTCTCACATGGAGGTCTTCTGAAATTCAATTACAAAGGCAAGACTTTATTAATAAAAATGGCATGTGAAGAATAATTGGATCGAAAGATCGTGTTGTGGTACTTCTTCCACAAGTACAAGAAGCAAAACTTGAAAAAAAAATTTAAAAAATTGGTGGATTTTTAAAACTTTCTGCGATTTAATTGATTTTGGGCAGATTTTGAGAAAGAATAAGCATATACCGCAGCTAGGACGGTTTTAGGCAGATTTTAAATAGTACTCTCAATCTTTGACTGTGAATATCTCCAAAAGTGTAAGGAATTTTTAAGCACAGAATAACTTTCCTAAAAGGTATGGAAAAACTCTAGAATGTGCCAAAGAATGACTTTCCAGGAAGGTATGGAAAAACTCTGCGATGTGCCAAGTAGCAACAGTAAATTTAGTAACTGTAACTGAGAGCCTGACCAAAGTCTAGGATTACTTTAGGGGTTAGAATTCAATTTCGAGAACCTGATTTGTACGATGGAGAGGCTTGCACGGTGGCTTATATATATATTTTTTGTTTATTGCTTTCAACGAGGAAAAAGCTTGCACGCTGTTATTCAATACTTGGATCATAGAAGCATATGATTCTGAAGTTTGATAAAAAAAAATGAAATGCTTGCTTGCCTCTTTCCAATCCACTTACAATTGTCCACGCAGTGGCGTATACTAGTCAAGGTCAACAAAGGCAAGCTCTGAATCGAATCCAAGTATACAAAAATAAGCCATAAATTCACAATAATCTTCAAGTTCCAGAATCAAAGGTACGAATCACCGCCACCAAGAGTACAGCAAAACGAAATTCAGAACCACAAAACAGTAACAAAATCATTCTGCGAAGCTTTTTGCCTTCCACAACAGTCAGAAATTTATCAGAATGTACACAAATTACAGTGATCAGTTGGCGATAGCTTTCAATTCAGAGCACAAGATGGTCATTTCCAGATTCACAGCAAAGCCAAAAGCAGACATATATTTGAAAGAACAAAAGAGATTAATCCTTGCTATCAATTTCAAAGGACAAAGCAGAGCTTAAAAGAGAGGATGGTCAGGTTTTCGGCCGACCTTGATCCGATGTCAAGATTCTTTCTATGGTGCTCCGAACGTTGCTTGCAACTTTACCTACATTATCATAAACAGCATTTGCCACTAATCTAGACGTGCGAAAGAACCTGGTTGCAAACTCGTCAGAAATCAAGCCTCCTCTTCCGCCACCTCTCGAGGATGGTGATGGCCTTGGCACCTCTTCTCCAGGTCCTTGGTGCTCCTGCACCAATTCAAAACACATTTAACTTCACGTCTCTGATGATTTTCAACAGAAATGTGACTCAAAACCGCCATATCCACTTTCAATAATCGACCTCTCTTAGATTCCAAACATGAGCAGCATCCACGTTTTGTGCTCCTAAAACATCCACTGTACGAATCAAACCCTCAAAGACATAGTAACTTCACCGAGGATTCTGAACGCCAAATCTGGCAGAAGAGATCGGGTGAAACTCTCAAGTCCCACCATATTCACTTAAAGTGATCGAATGGAGACAGAACTCGGTCACATCATTTATGTCCTCCTTTCGATTATAGATATCAAACCCTAGCCAAGTACCAATCAACGCAGTGGTCTGACCCTACTTAAGAGTCTCAAAATCTTGATATAAATTCCTCGCAAAGGAGCTTTGCTGATGAATTTGTCTGCCAATTTCAACAGAGAGGATCGTAATCTTCAATATGACATCAAGTCTATCGAATCCACTTTGGATACTCGAATGAAGAGAGAACTGTTCGAACATGAGCAGCATTCATGCCCTCCTTCTAAAACTTTCAATATAGAAAGCAAACCCTAGCCGAGTACCAATCACTGGAGTAATCAAACCCTAGTAAACAGTCACAGAATCCTGATATAAGTTCATCTCAATGGAGCTTTTCTGGTGATTCTAATGGCAAGGGGGATCGTAATCTTCAACATGTGATACTCGAATCGACTCAAATGAAGACAGTCCATGTCCTCCTCCTCCTCAAACTTCCAATACAAAAATCATACGAGCCAGGCACTGAACCCTAATTGAGCGAGGGACAACATACCAGGGGCTTCGAATTGGCAGCAGAGGAAGGAGAAGGAGCGGGAGCTTGATTAGCCAGAAACTCGAGGCCGACGCAATACGGAAGCTCCCGAGGACCATCGGCAGTCGATTGATCGGACCGAGCTTCCTTGAGAGCACTGTAACCTATACAAGCATATTTAAAATCTCGGACTTCATTTGCAAGTTCCTTGTCGGAATCGTTGTGGACTGCGAACACGTCATGCTCGTGGCTGCGAGCGAGGCCCAGACAAACGGGATTCCGTCTCTGTTCTCGCATTGCGCTGCTGTAGAATAAACATCCTCGACAACTGCGGATCGTTTGTGATGATGACCCAGACGAGCTCGCCTGCTCCTCGCCTGATTCGCTTGCCATCTTCGCAAATGCAAAATTGGCCTGTACTAACAAAACCCTAAAATTCTCCTCAACATTCTTCGCAACAGATTAGTTTGTTCTCCCTGTACTTCTCAAACTTCAGGGCAGTGATGTACAAAACGTAATCGCAATTAGTTCAAAGTACAAGAGGCGAAATTGCTTGGAATGATATGATGATTGAAAGACTGCTGAAAAATCTGCTCTTCAAAAATATCGCTCAAAGCAAGTCGCGCACTCAGAAAGTGGCACTAGGGTTGAGGAAAAGTTTCCTATTGGTAATTTTGGGAAGAGGTCCGTGACTCCGTACAGTAGAGCATTTCCACCCTATAGTAAGTAGACTGCTCGAAAATGGAGCACGTTCAATAATGGAGCTCTAGGCTTCTTCACCCACACACATGTTCATATACCGTACCACCGTACGAGGTTCGGTCCTCGACAAACGAATATTTATTTTTTTGAAAAAAAATAAGGTTCATCTGCGAGAAATAGATTTTTTTTGAAACTCATTCTTTTGTTTTTTTGGAAAATCCTATGCAAAATAGAGAGATGAACTGGAGGCTCTGATTGTTGCATTAACTCATTCAATTGACTATTGGAGTAACTCATAATTTCCCAACTTTTTGTTCCTCTTGGCTTGTAATTTCTAATTTTTTTACATTTTTTTATTTATGAACGAACTTGCTATGGTGGTACGATCGTAGAACAGTCAATAATGGTGCACTGCCAAAAATGTAGCCCTTGTAATCTTTACTCAGAAGTAGATAATAGCTTCTCCATACAATAGTACCATGTACTCGTTGCAAACAGTATAGGATGTGACTTTGGGGGCACCATTTTAGGAACACCTATATTTTCAACTTCAAAATTCATACCCTCCTGTAAAATAGTTTTAAAATGATGATTCCACTTGCATTAGCTCTAATCTAATTTTCTCCATGCACAAAACTGAGTGCTTGCACTTGTAATATTCCTCTAGCTTTTCCGTGAGGAAAATGGGCCATTTTTGGCCACCTTACTATGATAGTTTCACAATTCTACAATACCAAGTACTAATTGCAAACTTTAGAGGTTGCTTTAAGATACACATTGATTGCATTTCTCATAATTTATATGTCATCAACAATTGTTTATGAGTTTGCAAATCAAAAGTGTTTTAAAAACTAAAAGTATATGTGGTGAACGTTTGGGCAACCAAATCAAACTCTGTGGAGTTTAAAGTGTCATGTTGTGAAAAGTTTCACTTTGCATATATAGTAAAAAAAGTTATCTAAAAGTAAATGAGAATAAGAATAAGTGAAAGGTTACCTTCTACTCCCTCCGTCCCATAATGATCTTCATGTTGGCCTTCTTTTTTTGTCCCAAAATGATCTTCCGATTGCACTTTGTGATGTTGAAATTGGTCAAATTTGCCTTAAGATTGTTATTTGACACTAGCAAAACTACTCTAAGTGGTTGTTTTCGCTCCATCCATGCAAACATCAAGCAAAAGACAAATACAATGATTGAAAGCATTAATCTATACTTATAGTTTTTATTTTTTGCATCTCTTTGAGTATTTCCCAATTGAAGTAGATTAAGTTTTGGAAGCTGAAACAAAGGTCTATATGTGGTCTTAGGCATATGCTAAATGTCCACAAAATGGCAACCTCACACTCAACAATTAAGTGCTCACCGGTGTTCTTTAAACACGCCCAAAAATATTCACTTTTCAATATTCAAAAACTACATTTTAAAAGGGTTTCAAAACTTAATTTTTTTAGGATGCAAAGAGAACACCAAACTCTACATACTATGCAAATTGAGTCTTTAAAAATTTATTTTTATCCTTAATATATAAGATTTGGTCTAACAGGAAGATCATTTTGGGACGGAGGGAGTACTTAATTTGAGAGTTACAATTCCAATAGGTAAGAAAAAATCAAGTGCTACTTAAGTAGTTATTCTTAACTATAATAAGAAGGATGTCCCTTCCCTAGTTCCCTCCCCAAAACATATAGAGTGATGAATAGTTTTCTTCGTGTTAGAGGAGTTGGGTTCTTATTTATGATTTACGAGGGTTTGATAATTTTCATGCTTTACTTAGAGTCTTTATGAGAAATTTATGTGTGTGGAGAGGTTGGCTAATTTATGAGTGTTTTAAGTATGGAGAGGTTGGCTTCTTATGAGAAATAGTAACTTGGTACCTTCACCAAGTTCATAGGATTTAAAGACTCTCAACCCATTTAAAGACTCTGATTTTTTTGGATTTTATGGGAGGGCCACCATGGCACGTTTCAATTATTAGAGCCAGAGGCGTCTTACACAAGGTCGTGTACTCAATACACGGTGATATACACATGACTCCTCTTTTACTAGAGCGTATAAAACCCCCTCTCCTCAAGCCATATTTGTACTACACAAGAGTTGTTAATTAGTGTTACAAACGTCAATTGCAAACCGTAACACTAAATGTCACACGTCATCATAGTGTTACAACCCTGATCGTCAAACCATAATACTAATTGTGAGAGCATGCAAAGTTCCTTGCAAGTGAAGAAATTATTAGAAGTGGTGTAACTGGTGGCTTGAATAAAAGACAAGGGACATTGATTGCAATGGCGGCCCAAAGTAAACGCTAATCTCAAGAGAGTTGAGAATATTTACCAACAAGTTACTCATTACACTAATATCCACATAACACTAATTAACAACTCTTGTGTAGATAATAGATTGTTGTTTTGGTTGTGTGTAGAAGTGAGTCTACTTACTACCATACTACCTTAAACTCAATTGTGTAATCAAAAATAGTCACTTTTATATGCATAATTAACCTTAGATTTATCATACATGCCTTCCATAGCACCAAGAAGTTATTGATCAAACTATAATCATTTTCCTAATATGTATGAAATAGTCACATTCGTGATAAAATCTGGAATTGTATATTCTAAAATAGGATGCTCGAAAAGAACATATTAAAGTCAGGGCTATATTCAACAATCTGTAAAAAGTTCCAAAATCCTTCTCTATAGAGTTTGCGTTAAAAAGACAAACTGAAACCACATTTAACAAAAACTTCCACTCACATTTTGAACTTGATTTCTTGAACAAGCTATAAAGTTAAACCATGTGCAGACTAAAATAAATTCACAGTATTCATCAATATGGCATTCCTTTCAACTGGTCAATATTCGAGCACCCTGCCTTACAAGATGGAGAAAGTATACAATAAGGTAAGAGATAGACAATAAACACGTGTTTACACAAGTTTGACCTTTAAAGGTGAGCAACCTCAAAACACCTAAAAAAAACAAAACCTGAATAAAGGTAAAATTTAATTCCTCGTGAATTTTTGAAGTTTTTGCGTTCTCATCAATTTCAGAATAAATGAGCAAAGACCACAATTAGGGCAATTTTTGACTGTCAAATAGTGTTTTCAAACTTTGACCGTGAATATCTCCTAAAGTATGAGGAATTTTGGAGCATGAGATGACTCTTCGGAAAGCTATGAAAAAACTCTACAACCTACAAAAATTTTCAGCTTCATGCAATCTAACCAAAGTTCAATCAACCCAATTTGGGCCTCACTCACCTTCAGGGTTAATTTGATATACATGCTTGGAGTACAAGAAAACGAAATCCCTATCACACTCAGGGCCACTCCACACTATGGCCGAAGGTTGAGAGGCCGTCGATTTAAGCCAATCAAATTGCAGGAAACCATAGTTTCGGCCTCTCGAGCCTTCACACTAAAAACCAAAGTCCACCGGTTGTCACTCTCCAAATGGCCTATGTGGCAACGCTTTTTGAACAAGGTGACGGCCTCTCAGTGTTTGTTTGGGTCTTGCATTTTGCAAGACCCAAACTATGGTTGAGAGGCCGTCACATTTTATTCATAAAAAATTCAAAAACTTACAAGATCTTGGCCGTTAGATCAAAAGGATGCCTTGGACAAGGAATAAAGTGGTATGGGTTTGGACTTTGGGCTTGGCCTTTGGAGGCTTCACACTACGGCCATCCAAGTTGAGAGGCCATGGAATTTCATGGCCAAAGCTTTAAATTTTGGGCTTGGCCTTTGGAGGCTTCACACTATGCTCGGCCAAAGACTCCAATTACAATATTTTATTGTCTATTTTCAATAAATTTCTTTGGACTCTCAATAAAGTTTGGACTCTCAATCCCACTGCCTCTCGACTTGGACGGCCATAGTGTGAAGCGGCCCTCAAATTGCAGTAAGAACATATAGTATTCTGCAGATTTCAAGGGAGAGCCATGTCACTCCAACGAATCTTTCTCCCTATAAAATATAAGCACATCAGATCTGCACTTTCTCTGTAGAGATGGGAATCTTCTCATTAATAAGTTTCGGAGATATCAAAGCTGGAGCATGTCGAGCAAGAATAGAATTTAAATTCTCAAACATGTCAAACGCATAGCACATTGAACTCTGTGCCCCCATGCAGAACCTTTGTTGATAAAAAACTAAGCTTTATTCTCTCAAGAAGAGAAACTCCAGTTGACCTATTTACAGGCAAGCGTGAATATGGTGTTTGTTCAACCTATCCTTGTGTGTATGCCCAGATGTCATCACACCAATGGTGGGACTACCATTCTCTCAAAACCTAGGTTTGGAGAAGCTCAACAATGACCTTTAGAAAGCCATATCTGAAATCCGTGAACAAAGTTTTTCAATAATTTGATTTTGGGAATTTTGACCACAGGATCTTGTTTAAAATTGTCTACTTAGTCTACCCCCCCCAAATTGTATCAAATTGACACAATTGAGGCTTCTCTCTCCTTTAGGAGCTAGCAAAAGAAGCAGACATAAGGGAGAGTGAGCGGTACCAATGATGGAGTTCTAGGTTTTTGACCCAGATCTCCATGATAGCTTTGCAATCCAAAAGTACCATGTCCTCATCCCAAACATTACAGGGTGCCAAACTAAAACACCATTTTAGACACATCTATAGCTCCACCCTTAGAAATTCATAGAAAATTGTAAAAGAGTTTTAAAATAACGAATCTATTAAGACTTTCCTTCCACTTACTTTCTTCGTGCACAAAAATTGCTTACACTCTTAACTTCACTAAAGATTTCCCAGGCTGATATTGAGCCATTAATGAGCACTCTCTTAGTAGGATATTATCAAACTCGAAACCCAGATTAGAGTTGTAATTCAAGCCAGTCAAGTCTCTATATAATAGATAGGTCTCTCATGTAAAGTTTCATATGAAAGATAGTGGGAGTCCCCACATATGTTAAGGAATATAGAAGTTTCTAAATCTGAAACACATCAGATGCATGGGACACATAACATGCCCATTTGTTTCTGTGCCCATGCAGAACGTTTGCTGCTTCAAAAACTTAGCTAAATCCTCATTCTCTTTGCACCTAGCTATAGACTAGTAAAGAAACAAAAAAGGTGATAGAATTAAATGCAAATAGCTTCCTCTCTTCATCTAGTTTTAGGTATAAAGTCCCAGCATAATGTACAAGCTGTCATTGAAATGTTAAGCCAGTCAAGTCTGTTTACCCTTTCACCAGGTGCATTCGATGATTAATTTCCATTTTGTCGAGCCTCCTCTTTTTGCTTCTTCAATTTCTCCCTTTGCTTTCTCTGCATGGCAATTACCAGTAGCAAATGTTAGCCTCCCTGAAGTTTGCAGTTTTGTACATGTTTTGTACCTGTACACAACTTTTCTGTTTACAAAATCAGAACATTCAAAGTTTTAAGCTCATAGCATTCAGAGATACAAAATCATTGTATTCATGTTTCTATGTAAAATGGATGTCAAGAAATTGCTCAACGCAAGAGTTATGGTTGGATGATGGTTTTAGGATGTGATATTTGAATATACTAGAATAATGAATACTTAGGATAGTTTTTATGTTCTATAGTGTTAGGTTCTGAATAAGGGCTTCATTGACCAGTCTTTAGTACTCTTGTCTAAAAAGAGGGTGTAGAGGTTGAAAGCATAAGAAGGAGGTGTTGTTTCCTATGGAAAAATTATTGATGGAGTAATCCTAAATCACCTATAAGTGTATGCTTGTCATGATGTTTAGAATGGGTTTTTCTAGCATGAAATCTTTCTTGATCCTCACAAATAGAGACTCTTGAAGAGCTTCCTAAAAATCTCATTGATTGAACTTTAGAGGAAGGTAGAGTACATTGTGTATTCATTATTTATTCAGAGTGTCAATTATAAAACTTCATGTGATTCATTCATACAAGATTGTAATATGGTACACACTATACTACAATTATCTTTACTTTGACCAAGAAAAGCAAATTTCTTCATTGCACTCTCTCCTACTACATACACTCAAAAAAAAAGTTGAAAATCAAAACTATCAAATAAGCCTTCTTTTTTTTCTCTTTTTTTTTGGTTTCCTTAGTACATCAGAAACACAAATATATTGTAAAACGAATCAAGCCATGAACCCAAACTTAAAAATTCTCATTCTCCACTATATATGAAACATAAATGAAAGACGTACCCATTGATCAACAACGAGTTCGTTGGCAACGGCAGCAGGAATGACTGTGGACTCTTCTACGGGCTTCACACGAGCTGCATCTGCAACTTCCGCCTCCGCCAGCCGTGTTGTCAACCTGTGCACTTGCTCCTGTACATCCAGACCCACCAGTGGCAATTAAAAAACAACTCTGAAAAATTTGGCAAAGTATGCACATGTGCAATTAAAGCTACCATTACTTGGTGAATGCGATATGCATCTTACTCAGGCACTTTTCATTTATTGAACACAGATCATATCGTTCAACTGGCTATGTGACGAGGAATATGTTAAGCAACTTCGAAATGAATACAACTTCTGGTGTAATGAGTTCATTTTCAGTTTTATTGTACCCTCTCACTATCATGCGGCTTGAAGTTTTAGTACATCCTTCCTCTCTAGTAAGTGATGCGAGGTTAACGACGAAGTAGTTTGAATGTAACTGAAATCACTCCAAAATGGTGTACATCGTCATAGATTTAACTGGTGTCCGTTTTAAGATCAAGTGTTGTTTCTTGAGAATAGTACATTAAAAAACTATTCGTACCATATTATCGGAATGTGCTCTCAAGTGATGAATGTGAACATTAGATTAATGATAAGGACATAGGATTGATGGAAGTACAGCAGTCATTTCTAGCACCGTTAGTACCCTCTTACATAGAAAAAGAACAGAGGTCTGTAGAGGAGAATGTAAATTAAGCACCAATTTCACCTGGTGATCTCAGGTCCCTCTTTACGTATTATAACAATTCAATGTTTCAGAGTGAACCTTGAATGTGAACTTTAAATGTAGTTTTACATCAGAGTCAAAACAAAACAAACATTCTTTAATGCTGAGCTCAGTAAAAGGGCGTTGCTTACAGGAGTCGCCTTGTTGGGGTCGAGGTAAACAACTCGCATAATGGCCTCCTCAGTAACATTTTCCTTTTTGAAGTCGAACTGTCCGACACATTCAACAATTTTAGAATGAGCTCCACCTCCTCCGAAAACTTCAGATTCCATCAAATGCCATGCCAGATCTACATCTTAGAACTTAGCAAGACTAACATTCTTCAATCCTGACTGGTCCCCATGTATTTCGAGATCGCTGGATATAATACGGTATCGACGCTACATGTGATTCAGCAGTTGCTATGGGTGATGATGTTGTGCTTACCAAATCGGAACAGTAACTAGTGGCTTCTGCAACTTTGTCTGCCGCGATCGGCAGACTAAGTATCTTGAACTTATCTTTGGTCTTTCTCTCCTGATCGCCTTCGAGTTTCTCAGAGGCGTCAAGTTGCTTCACAACTGCAGCACCACCCAAAAACATGAAAAAATCCATCAGTACGATACTTGGCATCAGTTTATGATAATCGAACTTTTCGAAGTTTCCGTAACACCAAACAAATGCATGTACACAACAATTTCCGAGCTTTATTGATACAATGTCACTGCTGTATCCTTTCAATCCAGTGTCTAAGCACAGTGTGTAGATTTACGATTATGCGAGTGCCTAAGCTGTAATCTAGCAGAGTCGTTTAGTACCAAATATGATAATAGTATCATGTTATTATAACGTGTTCTCAATATGATATTGGGAAGAGTACCTGTAGCAATAAGGGTCTCCTTTGGCGCAAGTACACCACAAGTTGGGCGCATAAAGCAACTCTTGGGAGCATTTGTTTGAAACTGCAATCACAGACTATCTCAGCACAATTGCAAAGAAATAATATTGTTGAACTGACCTTGAAATTAACGAACAAATGAGATGCATCACTCGTGGAGGACCATCGAATGTGCACATCACTCAAGAAGAAATTAATAAAATCTGCACTACAACCTAAACATGTTGTCGCGTATGCCTATTGTCGAAGTCTTCCTCAGTGCTTATTCTTAATGTTCAGCCTTAGTTACGAGCGGTCTCCCACTGCTATAAAGTAAGGGCCACCACACGATTTGGAGATTGTTAGAATCTTGCCTTCGTCTTGAAGGTTTTTTTTTACTTTAATACGAACATAAGAGTTGAGCACAAAAAGTGCGAATGATTGAGCTTACTTTGAACGCAACGTGGGCTTTGGTGACATTCGTGATCTTGATTACACTCGAAACCTGTTGTCCTGCTTGAACTGCAATAAACACCAACAACTGTCAGACAGAAACAAAAACGAATCTGTTCATACACAACAGCGAAAGTTAAGCGTTACTTCACTCAACAACCTGTGAATAAAACTTCACAAATTCAGTTAGCTCTTGCATTCGAGATTCTTTCAAACGAAAGCACACTCCAAATTGTTGATTCAAAACTTTTGCGTCATTCTACAGTCAAAATTCCACACGTGAGTTGATAATCTTTGAGTAAAGTTTAAGGTGCACTTATAATCTTACTGAACAATTAACAAATGGGGTTAGCTCTTGCATCCGAAACTCTAGCCAAAAAAAAGCACAGTTCAAAACGTTGGTTAAGAGCAGAGAGTCAGTCTCTAACTCACATCACTCAGTATTCTATTCTGATGTGCATCGAAAATCTCGGAAGAGAATACTGAGGTGCTCTACAATATTACTGAAAAGCTCACAATTGGAGTTAGCTCTTGCACCCGAATATTATTCAAACGAAACCAAAATCCGAAATGTTGCTTAAAAGCAGAATCAGCCTTCAACTCACACGTTAGTTCGATGTCAAAATGCCAAATGTGAGTCGATGATCGCTTAAACAGAGTGTTAAGGTGCTCCACTATCTCACAGAGAAATTCACATATGGTGTTAGCTCTTGCCTTTGAGAGTCTTTCATACAGAAGCACACTCCAAAGTGTTACTTAAAAGCAGAGCTAGCTTCCAACTCTCACATCACTTCAATGCCAAAATTCCATCATTATGAGTCGATAATCTCCGGGTGCTCTACAATAATACTGAACAAACAGTCGTCACCTTCGAGAATCTTGCACAGTTCAAAACTTTTAGTAAAGAGCAGAGAGTTATTCTTCAAGACACACTACTTTCAAAATTCCACATGTAAGTCAATAAGGCTGAACGGGAAACGAGGGACTCACAGAGGAAGTGCAAATGCTTGTCAGGATCAAGCCGAAGTCGTCGTCTGGTCAGCACCATAGCTTTCAATGCACTAAACGCGGACTCCTCCTTCTGCTTGGTAGCAGCAGCGACCATGTCCTTACGCTTCACATCGTCGACAAACGGCAGCTGGTGCTTATATTGAAACTCCTTTTTAATCTTCATTCTCTTGCTCTTGTCTTCTTCATTATCATCAGGATACTTGGGTTTCCTCAAAATCACAGGTACCGAATGACCAGAGCCTCCCACAACCAAGTGCTTCGTAGGAGGCGACTTTGTTCGAGGCGGCGTCTTCTTCATCCCCTCCCACAGTTTCTTCAGCCTCCATGGCTGCGGACTCCCTCCTTCTACCGCTGCTGGCAAGTCTAGGTTCCCCATACTCACACCACCCTCATTGTAGTCCTCCCTCCCTTCCTCTCTCCCAGCGATCGAATGTGGACTTGATCACATTCTCTAATTGGTGGGTTCAAAAACTAATTGCTGGGTTGTACTCAGAAGACAGAAAGAGGGTGATGGCGATGGCGTGAAGGGCGGGATCGATCGCGATGGCAATGGCGGGATTCAGGAGCATCTCCGGGCCTGGTGGGGTTCCATTGGCCGCGGACCTTCGGGATGGGGCCCAATGGCCGCGGCCGCGCGTTCCCGGGCGGTCGCGTGATGAGCAACAGCCGGTATCGCGGCCTTTTATGGTATATTTAGCATTTTTTAGCATTTTTCAACAAGGAAATGTTTGTTTTATACCACAAAATCTGGTTTTGGGATTGTTGTCATTAAAGGCCAGAGGTATCTTCTTATTCCTCCAAGTTTATTGATTGAGGACGTTTTTGCTTTAATTGGGGTACTTGGTCAGAATATACTTTGTATTAGCCTCGTCCCCTTGTTTTGAGCTGGGAGACAAGCATGGTTTTGTAGCTCCTAAATGTGAGTGAGGCCCAAATGGGGACTTTGGTCACCCTCTAATTTACTACACAAAAGAATATATTTAGTGTTGAATGACAAATAGTGTATTTACTCCCAACATGTGCACAACACCAATTGTCACGTATTGGACAATTAGTGTTTGAGCTCTCATTTCTTTATCACAGCCTTTTTTCCATCGACCAGTGTCCTCCTTGCGATGTTAAGCTTCACATGCTTCTACCCAAACCCTAGTTGTTCCTAACCTCCCCTTCTCAAACACAAACTTGACTGCATCCTTCTCTAAGCGAGAAACACACTCAACCATACGAAAGATACCGGAAATCCAATGGAGGATAGCAAGAAACAACAATGTACTTGGCCACAAGCGCTTATTCACTTATGGTAGGGGTTATCTCATTGTAACGTACTTGGAGCTGCCTCAAAGGGTTAGAAGTCGGAGTTTCTTCGGGATTAGAAGTTGAAGCTATCGTCGTTGAGTGGAAGTTGTAGGAGTAGTGTGTACAGAACTAACCCATATTTAATTGAGAATTTAAACTGCAGCAATTTGTTCGAAGTGGTCATCACTCTCAGCCTGTCACACATTTCAAATTATTGTCCAATTATTACAATTCCTTTGATAATTGGAATCTTCTCACAATTTGAAAGAATGTGTACAATTATATTTTGCAATCCAACACAAAATGTCACTATCCATATTCTCTTATTCTTTGATTATTACTATTGTTCACAATTAGTATTAGAATTGACAATTAGAGTTGCTACAATTCTACCCTTGTCGACAATTGGTGTCGCTATTCGTGTTTAGTGTTGCCAACACTAAATATAATTTTAGTGCAGCTTTAGCTCGAACAAAATTGAAACCTTGAGAAGGTTGTAGAATTTTTCCGAAGCTTTCCGAGAAGTAATCTCATGTTCCAAAAATCCTCATACTTAAGGAGATATTCACAATCAAAGTTTGAAAACACTACTTGAAATCTTCCCAAAATTGCCCAAACTAGAGCATATGCTCAAAATTTATCCTCAGTATCTACTCAAAATTTATTAGAACACAAAAGCTTCAAAAAATCACCAAAAATTGGGATTTTACCTTTTTTCAAGTTTTGTTTTTTTCACATGTAGAAAAGGTAGTAAGGCACAATCTCAATGTTTTGATTTTCAATCCAATCAATTTTTACATGCCTTTTTAACTCTTGAAATGGAGCCTTTGTATTTGATTCACCGTACCTCCATGTCAAATATCAAGCATTCTTTCAAGTTTTATAGGTCCAATGAGGGTATTAATTACATAGGCATATCCTTCACACACCTAGGAACAAAATTTTGAAGAGCCTCATGTCAAATTTCTTCTCAAATTGGTTTCTTGGCCCCCAAAAGTTTACTTTACCAATCTACAATTTGTATTTTTTTATTTCTTTTCCCCAATTTTGAACATTACGATCTCACAAATGGTGAAGAATTTGAACCTAAGATTTGGTGTACATGTTCATGTATAAGTTGGGTATTAGATCCCAAGGTTACACACTTCAAAGCTTGTCGAAATTCAAGAATTTGCATCTTACAATAAAAGAGGGCAATTTTGAGGGTTTTTGGCTATTTTGAGGTTGCTCACGTTCAGGGACTAGAGTAACTTGATGTGGGTTTCAATGATCATACATCATTGTTGTCATGTCCCGTGAGCATATCATCAAGGGCATTTTATTCACGCCAGGCCTACAAGGGTTTGGTGTTCTTATTTATTTATTTATTTATTTTATTTGTGGGTTTCAATTGGAATTCTTCTATCGTTTCAAATTGAATCCAATGAATGTAGACGACAAATGTGAACATGAGCATAAGATTTGCATTTCCAATTGTAGGTCAGAAAGAGATTAGTTCCTAAGTTAGTAAGATTGGGTAATTTACCAAGAATAATGAAATGGAATGAATCTAAAGGAATTATTCGTGTACAAAACTTATCCTTTAGTAGTATCCATTGTAGTGCCAAATAACTAATTGATTTTGTGTTTTTGAATTCGGTAAACCTATTTTTCTCGTGATTCTGGTTTTTGTAGTACAAATATGTCTTTTCTATTTTCTAAAAATTTCCAAATTTTTCGACACCTAGAAATAGGTCTTAATTTATGCCGAAATGGCCATGTAGGTACAATAGTATATCTTTTCCTCATAATTGATGTTTTGAGAGAAACTTTGATGAAGAAAATGCAAGAGCACCTTTTGAATGAGGCAATCTTTTCTTAAGTAATTCTCAGTAAGGTAAGGTCATACAGTAAGGTGTTTGATAATGGCGCAATTTTCAACACGGGAATCCATAATATAAGCAATTTCCACGCAGAAAGAAAGCTAGAGCAAGTGAAATCATCAGTCTTGGGACTCTTCTACATTGAGTTATGAATTTTGGAAGTTGGAAATATAATTGTTCTTAAAACAGTGCCCTGGCAGATACTCTTTAATATATGCAATGAGTACCTAATATTGTCGTATGGAGAAGCTATCATATAGCTATGACTAGAGCTCCATTGAAGGATGTGCTCCATAATTAGACCACGCCACTCTAATGACTAAGGTCAAAAAATAGAAAGAATTGTTTTTGTTTGTCCAAAGGATATCAATGTGGGGACCCGGGGGAGTGTTTTTAAATTAGTCCCCTCCACAAGACATTTATGATTTTGGAAAACTAAACAATAAAAATAAAAAATAATTAGGTAGGGGTATGGTAAAATCTCACATATCAAGGTCGGTAAAGATATGCATATCAAAGATCACTGTAACAAAAATTTATACAGTGAAAGGCCTTCTCTAAATGTAGGATAAAATATCTTGGGGACGGGGAGGCTCTATCATAATCCGATTGTTATTGCGCAGCATTTTGGGAATTTGGGGCAGTTTTGGGCAGATTTGGTGGTCTAGCTTTTGCTGTCAGCCTGCCCTGACTTCTGCTAAATTCTTTAACCCCTAAAGGTCTCAGCGTGCCGTGGCGACCAGTAGAATACGGTGTATTTTGGTTGTATTTGGAGTGAATGCACACCTTTAATGGGTTTGAGTTCAAAGAAGAAGTTGACATTTGAATTAATGCGGTTCTAGTGAGCTATTACGATTCCAATTTAGAGTTTCTTGTTGGTAGCAAATCCTAATTATACGACATCGTACATACTATCCCCAAGGGACTTTTAAGGGTTAACCCTTAAACGCCCATGGGGTCCAAAACGGGCAGCCCAGAATTGGATCACAACATCTTTTGGACTTGGGCATCATGAATAGTGCACTTTTTGAACTTGGGCATCATGAATGGACCAATCAATGATGAGCTTGCAACCTCCTACAAGGTTATGTACAATCGGGTACAGAAATAATTCGAACTGCATATGAAGGCAGTTTTTGAAAAAACTTCGAAATGTGCCTGTATACTCAAAAATGATCGGAATTGCAATCCGTAAAAGGCGTTGGAACCACATCAAAGTGTTTTACACTATCATTGCAAAAAAATTCTTCTTTTTTGTAAAATCGTTCAAAGAACTAAAACTCTACATGTTCCATCCACAATTGACCACTGTCGCTTTGTGCTTCAATTACAATGTTCATTTTCACTTGCAAAATTGATATGAGTGCCATAAGTTGTTCTTTAGATACTTGAGCTCATGCTTATTGAATCATTGATATGTTCCTTGTTTGTTTCTTGGGTAGGAGGAATGTCTTAGAATGTGCTTGTGACTAGTCAATTTTTCTCAAAATTCTGTGAAGCCATTCACACCACTAGAAATGTCCTACAAGGACTTAAAGGATGGTTTGATAAAGTTAGGATGATTACTTTCATAAGCTCATTGCCAAACTCAAATTCTTTTAGCATTCCTGCCGAGTTTAAATCAAAGTTCAATTTCACACCTTAAGTGTTGATTGGAAACTCATCACAAAACTACTCCAACTCAAAAGTCTAGAGGGAGCAAGTATTTTTGAACATTCAACAATGAGCTCAAGTAGCTAAAGAACAACTTATGGCACTCATATCAATTTTGCAAGTGAAAATGAACATTGTAATTGAAGCACAAATCGACAGTGGTCAATTGTGGATGGAACTTGTAGAGTTTTAGTTCTTAGAACGATTTTACAAAAAAGAAGCAATTTTTTGCAATGATAGTGTAAAACACTCTGACGTGGTTCCAACGCCTTTTACGGATTACAATTCCGATCATTTTTGAGTATACAGGCACATTTCAAAGTTTTTTCAAAAACTGCCTTCAAATGCAGTTCGAATTATTTATGTACCCGACTGTACAACCCCAACCTCGCTACCATAATCCTTTCAAAGCACAAAATCACTCATACAAATTGTGATTTGAATTGTAAAATTTCACTTTTTGAATGCATCACAAGAAGGTGACCAGTTTGCATCAAAATATAAGTGAAAAGTCGAGTACAGTGAGAGCTACAGGGAAGATTCTGCTGGAAGGTGACTCCTCGGGTCACCTTGGACGTTTAAGGGTTAAAAGATAGATAGAAACTCTAGTCTCATTCTAAGGGGTCGGCGTGAATGAAATGTCCGTTCTTAATGCTAATAACCCGATGCCCACTGGATAAGGGGAAATTGGAGCAATACTACTTCCCTCTTTCGAGGGTGGACTCTGCAACTACGCTAGTTTCTAGCTAATTACAAGTGCCTTGAAAATACTTGACATAATATCCCCAAAGGGCTTTGACGTACCCATACAACAAGGTCCAATGACTGCACTATAGTTGAATGGATTATGGTGGTGAAATTTTTAAAACCCCATAACTTCTCAAGGAAATCAGTTGGTTGGACACTTACTTGCCATAGCAACCTACACTCAAGGAAATGTTGGGAATCTCCACTTCCATAAAAAATTTGGAAAAATCTATGCTAGATTCTGAGATAAGAAATCCATAAATTAGGAATCTTGATTAAGGGATATGGGGACTACATTGTGGGATTTCAACATAGAGATTCCTACAAATTTTCTTTTTGACACTATCTTGGTTAACCCCTAAAGTTCCTTAAAAGCCAAAATGGGTTTTTGGGTTTTTGGTCAAGCTTAGTTGAAAGGGAAAAATTGATTGTTTGGACTTGAAACATTTTGTGGGTGAGGGTAAATAATTGTATAATCTAAGTGTGGTAAAAATTGCAAAAGAATATTCCTATTTTGTAGCATTAATTTTATGGCGAATTACTATTCCTAAAACTCTAGAAAGGGTAGATCGGGCTGGTGCTTTTGCCAATGAGAATAGAAGCCATAGGAGGGGCACCAGTTTAGCAGAGAAGGGCAGCATTGTCAGAATGGGTTGTAGGAGATCCCCGCTCCGTAATAAAGACAGTGGAGCCAAAAGTTGGTCGCCAACCATTTCAAAATGGTATCAAAGACTATTCTTGTGAAAAGGCAATTTACATCATAATCACAGTACAAATTTAAACATTCAAATACAATCTCAAAATAATCACTTTTTAATGACAATCAATAACTTCAAAGCTTTTGAGATTTACAAACAAGACAAATAACATGTCTTTCTCCAACGATTATTACAAATATTGCAAAATACCAAGATGGCAGGTTCTAAAAATTTTGAGTTCGTAGGGAAGTCTTTGCTCGAAGTTGCTACGGTTGCAGAAATAGTGAACTGCAGGGGATAGTTAAGAAAGAAGCTCATGAATTTAGATTGTCAATTGAATTTCATGAAGTGATACTAGGTAGTGAGATTTTGCTCTGGGAGTTGACATTAGAATCAAGATTGCAGTACCAAAGAGCGTCTGATTAAGAAGTCAAGGTCTCATCACGAGCAATCCCTAATCAAGGTGGGGCCTTGCCGAAGCAGCATTAATGCTATAGTGGTAGAGATGTCATCAACTATGAAGCGTTTGATGGTTGCAGAGCGTACTAGGCGGTGTGTGGTCAAGGACCATTGTTTACAAGAGCTTATTATTGATTGAGATATCGACCTTGATGTTATTGCGAATAGCCGACCCGATCCAACTATATGTGTCGAAGTCTCTTAGGGGCATTTCCTGCTCACGAGTTGATGTTGAGGTCGCAGCAACTTACTAATCGGTTCGTTGTTCAGCACCTTCCACCTTGTTTCAGTTCATATTGTTGGGGTGTATTTGTGACATTTACTGCTTGCAGCCTACATGGAGGCCTAGTTTATCCTTTTAGCAAGGCCATTCATGGCTCTGCCAATGAAGCATGCTAGACCCTTTGAAGTTAGAGAGGGTCCCATCCTTCATGTACTGCCCTCTCCAATGTTCTAATACAAACATGTAGTTTCCCTTCAAAAATCACCCTAAAATTGAGATTTTATTACAATTATTACATCTATTTTTCTAAATTTCACAATACCATAAATACACATTGTCATCGTTCAATTTTGTAAATGTCATAGTAGAGATAGTGGTTTTGCACTATTACCCCAATTTTCACATGAAGAGCGTTTGTAGACCACCTTCGTGAAAAAAATTTAGGTAAAGACTCAAAAACATGATTGATGAGAAGCTAAGATTTTGCATGCACATGCCCAACTTGATGCCCTACATGGAAAAAAATATGAGCAAAATGTTTGGGGTAACAATCATCAAGTTGCCCTAGGCACAAAGTAGACCATGTCTATTGGGCAAGATCCAAAAAAAACTTTTGCACCAACTTCGACCATTATGATCTCGCACATGGTGAGGATCCAACAACTAAAATATTACATAGTACGTTTATATGATAGTTTCCTTTAAGATCTTACAAGTTAAACGTATAAAAGAATGATTTTTTTTTTACCATGCCTCAATTTCCACAAGGTGGTCCAAAATCACAGTTTTTGGTTTTGGAGGCTTTGAAAACACAAGGAAATTTAGGGGTCAACCTCTAATGTTTAATGAGCCCAAACAAGGCCAATTTGACTCTGGTCAGGCTCTTTGTTACTGAATATAGATCGTATGAAGATGAAACTTTTTGCAGATTGTAGGAATTTTCCATATCTTTCCAAGCTTCAAGATCTCTCATACTTTAGTAGAGCCAAAGTTTGAAGACCCTATTCAAAATCTGCCCAAACTGTGCTATATGCCCACATATTTTCTAAATTTGCCCAAAATCAATTAGATCGCAGTAATTTCAAATATTCACCAAAAATCAAGATTTTACTTTTTCTCAAGTTTTGTATTTTGTACATGTAGAAGAGGTAACAAGGCATATCTGACCGTTTGGATTTCTAATCCAATAATTTTTCACATGTCTTTTTTTATTGTTAAAGACCGGCCTTTGTAAATGCACTTCAGCATACATCCATGTGAATAATCAAGCATGTCTATAGGTGGAATAGGTGCAATAAAGGTAAAAATTATATTAACATAATTGTAACTTGCTTAGGAAAAAGGATTTGAAGAGCCTCAATTAGAATTTACTCTTGAAGTTGCTTTTCTTGGCTCACGAAACACTTCAAACCCATTTTACAACTAGGGGGAAAAAAACATTTTTTTCAACTTTGAACATCAAGATCAAAGAATTCGTGAAGAATTTGAATCTAAGATTTTATACACACATATATGTACAATTTAGGTACTAAATTCTTTAGTTAAATACTCAAAAATTTCTCAAATGTTAAAAATTTGGACCTTGCAATGACCAAGAGCTGAGATTTTTGGCAGTTTTGAGGCCTTGCGACATCAGGGGTTTACCCCTTACTATCTTGAGGTATCTTTAGCCAAAAAGCCCATTTTTCTTAAAAGTCTCATAGGTGAGAACAGAGAAGTTATTCATATCCTAACCGTACAAACTTGTAATAGACTTATTGTAGGTCTTGTATGCCAAAACTTGAGTTGTGAAGCCTCAATGATTTGAAATCATTACGTATTTCCGTATGTCATAGGCCATTTGACAACCTCCTATTGAATAACTATTCTTTTTTGAGTGTCAAATAATCAATTCTCTTTTGAGTTTTTCAGTTTGGCAGTTCAATTTCTGTACCAATTCAAATTCTTTTGAGTACCAAAACCGTATTTTAAAAAGTAGAAATTTTGGGACCTTTTGGAGAGTTTGATTTTGATTTAATTTCTCTTGAACTCTCTTATGACATACGGTAGTCCTAGAATCAGATAACAAAATTTCATCGTTTTCACTTAGTTGCAAGGTTAAATGATAACCTGGCTACAGTGATAACAACCAAGAACTTTTACAAAGGAAAAACAATCCAAAAGTACAATTCTCGCACTCGAATATCATCCTTACCTTCAATACACCTTTGATTGCGTCAAGGTTTCTACTACAAAAACTACACTCAAATTGGAATCCATTCTTAAAAATCTAAAAGCGGATGAAGGAGTTATGACTCCTCAAAAATCATCCATTTTTCACTTTTCTCGTTGCAGAAACATCATTGCAATCTAACACCAAAATTATTTGGATTAAAACTCTTCCAATTAGAAAGTTGTTGATTTTCATTTCAAGATCATGATTATACAAAAAGAATCCATAAAAAACTATTTTTGATTTCACATAATTGGCTTACATTGATAAAACATTCCCCATTCTTGAGAACCCAAATACACAAGCTAACTTCACTATAATGCATGCCATTAATTTATAGTGTAATGTGTGGGTATGTAATTTTTATTGCACAAACCAAATTTGATTTGAGACCCACCTCAAGTTATTGCATTCAAAGCAAACTTTAGATGAAGAAACTATGTTCCTTCAAAGTTGCTGCTCATCATCATCGATTGTGTTGTTGTTCAACACAAGGCGCGTTTAGAAGCCTAAAACAACATATGGCAACCACTCATGACGATGCACATGCTCACCCAACCTTAACGAAGAATCATGAGCAAATACCATAACCTCGAAATTCATCGACATTCTTTAGCTACCCAAAGTAAATTCTACCTTCAAACGATTCGAATCTCTCAAACCTGGACGAGGTAATAATCAAACCTAGACATGAAACTCATGTCTACCTGACATGAGTTCCATGTGGATGGTGTGGAGCTACAAAAAGTACATCTTGTTCCTTGCTTTGACATGCACCTTCTCAGGTACAACAGGGAAATACGCTTGAGGATGACATGCTGTTCTCCGCTTACTTCTCTTGGCAAGATACCAAACTCGACAACGTTGTGCAGCTAGGTATGCATAATAAGCCGGTGTAGCTACTGACACGGCTCTAGTGCACCGCCCAAACATGTAACACAGTTTGTTCGTAAGGTTCTCGAAGTCATCCGCCCTGCAAACACAACACACTCCATGTCATCCAATAATTCACTCATGCAACTTCGAGGTGATCTGCACCCTCAGCATCCACTAAACAAAGTGATACTCCTCTTGCACCTTGTTGAATGTCATATTCATTCGGATTCACCCCAGAATTACTCCAAAAGAGATTTTCACTGGAGCAACTCAGAAAATTTCAGGTATGGTCGTCTGAGGGAAAGGAAGAGTTGATGAAGCTGCTTACGTGAATTTCGTCCCATCGAATATGACATGATAGTGAGTGGGGCGACTGGTGCCTTTCTCGCCGGCATGGCTGCATAAGTAAAAGTCAAACTCACGAGGATGAACGATCTTGTCATCCACGATAGTGCCCGGAGGCACATTCAGATCGCGGCAACCAGAAAGAGCTGCTGAAGAATTCGGGGGAAACTTGGAGTACTTTTTGTCACAGGTCCTCCGAAACAGCCGAGTGTGGTGTCTTTTGTGGACCACTGCAAATGTAATACAAGGCTCGTATCCATCACGCGATAACTCAGAGCCCACTCGATGAGCAGCCTCTTGTACTGCCTTCACCTCCGTATTCAGTACCTCGTGGCGTCGGCCTGGCGCCACACCATCTCGATAGAAGACTATGACCTGCACTAACTCATAAATTCATCGGATCAGAACCTCATATTGTGTGTGCAATCATGTTATAACAGATTCAAAGTTTTATGACTATGGACGTAGTCATATTGTCCAGAACGATCAAGAACAACCAAGTGTACACGATTTAAAATATGACTATTTGTAACCATATTACAATCATGTTATGATAATTTGTGGTCACATATCACATGTTATGATTGATTATAATGACATGTGATTACAAATTGTCAGAACATGGTTATAAGATCACTACCAATAAACACATTTTTAATCAATTACCTTTACCTTTAACTCCTGACAATATGACTACCCCATAGTCATAAAACCTTAAATCTTAAATCTTAAATCTTAAATCTGATGTAGTGCATGTGCATTTCTTAGGTAGTGATCGATGCGAGTCCGGACCTGGGGAAGCAAACCCTGGTTAGCTTTGTGCCACTCCATGAGAAGATCCCCCACCATTTCCTGCAAGTTTTCAATAATCTCGGAGTTTCGTTTTTGGGCAGCATGCCGTGCAAAGAAGCGTCCTGAGTCAGGCCAGTCGTTGCTGGCCACAACTGCTGCAACAGATGGTTCATCGGGGTCGCAAATGTCTGGGTGAGTCATATCTGCCCCGAAAAAGATACACGTTCTCTGATGAATGCTTGCAAGCGTTCCCACGTGATCAATAGTCTGATGGAGTCGAAAGTTTCGTCCACCGCATTTTAAATTGATCTTCATGAGCAAATTCGTTGCTGCTGTCTTGTTGAAGCACTTGTCGCAGAGGTAGCCTATACACCCAAAACTTAGCTCAGCTACAACTGAATGCCTTTTGATATTGTTCGATAATCGAGATGTTTGGTAATGAAGCACAACAATTTTTGGATGAGAGCTCGCCGGCACTTACTCTGTTGGAGGGGGTAGTAGTTGACAACTTGGACAGGGACTCCTTTCTCGATGTCGCCGAAGTACTTGACTTCGTTGTACAACGTGCTTTTCTTCCCGTCAACGATTACAATGATGAGCTGACTGTAGAAGCCTGATTCCTTCTCAGACTGAGGGATGGCATTTATGATCAAATTGAATGTTGTGTTAAGGGATTCTAAGTGGCTTGTATGCGCCCTGCCAGTTGTCTGAGGTTTGAGCAAGGTTATTCCCATTTCCGATGCACGGCTGCCGAATGGGAACCACCACAAAAACACTGTATGAGAGTTACTCACACTGTCGACAAAAGATGGAGAGTTGATTTGTTGTACACTAGTTTCAGCTCATGAAATGCCCTGCATAGACAAACCAATTCAAGAAGAAACCACCGTTGAACTCACAACTGGGCAACATCAATGGGTTTCACTAAAGTTCTTAATCTGAGCTGATTATGCACGTGTAAATCAAGACTCGCTTTGGGTTCCACGTGATGAAACTGAAAGACTGAATAGAGATGAGTGAAACAAGAGTACTGCAAATTCTGTCATACAATAGTTTAATAGAGGAAAATTTATGAAGAGTATTTTGGTGACCTTGTCTGAATGATCCCGGATGTCCTAATGCAATATAGCGAATGAGAATATAGAGGAAGTAAAAGATGAAGAATACCTCATAAGGAACTGGACCCACTCTGTTCGTTTCGTGAACTTCCCTCCTGTTAGGTCACAAATGCCCCACCACTTGATTTTAGCATCATGAAGGGCTTGCTTCTGGTTCCAAGCCCAGAAGCCCATCCTTCCGGGATCGACAGGATCGTTGTCGTTCTTGTATTGAATGATGGGTGCTCTCAACACTCTGCTTTGAACTTCCGTCATAGACGTGTGGAAGCCGAGATCAAAAGCCGCACAAATGGGGTCACTGGTCATCAGAATAAAGAACAACATATTACAAACAACTTTAGGTAAGATGAGAGCTTGATGGAAAACCAAGAGAATTATGAGGATACCACAAGGGGCGGTTGATGTCGACTGAGAAATTTTCCTCCATCATTTCAGCTATTTTTTTGCACCGCGAGTCTGGATTCCTCAAACAATTTTGGAACTGAAACTCTTTGCCCTTCATGATCCCTCGACCCGTAAATCTTGATGAAGGGGACAGCTTTGCCAATTCCATAGGGACATAGACTTTTCCCTTGGACGATTTCAAGATTAAGCATGGCAACATTTTCCACGCGATCTCTTTCTCGTATTTCTCCCTGAAATGCTCGGAAACTTTATAACCTTCCTGGTTTCCTGGTTGCTTGGTGAACGTAAGTTGACATGTTGCGTGTTTAGAAAGCCCTGCAATCTGGAATTTTCGTACAACACCTCCAACGTAGTAATCCAACAGCACTTCAGTGCCCATTAAAAGATCGAGAACGTAATCTCTGCATTTCAAGAAACTTGACAGAATCATCCTCACGCTCAAAAACTTCAGTTTTCAAGGAGTTGCTATCTCCTGTTTCAGTAATTGATACTGAAACACACAGCATGTCATCTTCTATGCTGTACACAGGTACGCATCAAAACAAAGATCAGATGGTGAGTACTTACCGCTGTTGATGATTAATCTCCGCGTGTTTGTGGAATTTGTGCCATTTCGTGTTTCGAAGCCCTTTGTCCATCTCTTCCATCACAAATTCCAGAACAGTTTCCGTTTTGAGGTCCTTTGAGAAGAATTTGTTGCTAGCCACGTCCACGTTGAGAACTAGCCCTTGTTTTGTTGGGCTTAAGCTTTTGAAGAAGCCGAACGTACAGTTGACGAACCTGCTTACTGGAGCCGTGTATGCAATATCCGGTTGATACATATACGAACCTACTTGAATAACCTTAGAATTGGTCCGTTGATATTCTCGCATAACACATCCAAGAGCTTTGATGTATTCTTGATAACTAGCGTTAGGATCACCCGCAATATAATCTTGCAGACATTTGCCGCTCACAGTTGCTCTAGGCTCTAATTTTATATCATAATATTCCTGGTTCTGCCTATATAGTACAATGCACACAGATGAGTAACTATGAACCTTATGTTTCTAGTCTTAGATGAAAGACTCCAATAGATAAGTTGTCATTCTCTTGATATGATTATCGAAGGATTTTCATGCTTCAAAAATAATCATAACTGAAAACAGAAACAAGCCAATGATGCCTACCGATCTTCGATACCTGCAATATTGATCTACAGAGAAGCTTGAGGTTCAATGTCTTACCTTTCTAGAGGTGGAGGATAATATCGCTCACTGAGAGATCCAAATGGGAAAGTACCATTACTGTACAAAGAGTCTCGTCCATCATAAGCCAATGTTGGTTGGCTTCCAAAATGCTCTTTGATTTTATCTTTCACATAATCCAAAATCTTTGCCCGCAAAACCTCTGACGCTCCTGGTGTTATACTGATTTTCTTAACATGAATGTTTCCGAACTTGAAAGAATCCTTCACTTTGAAATGGTTAGCCAGGACAATCTCACCCTGCAGATGCACAAATAGATGTTACAATCTCAAACCTCACTACCAGAGCTGCATAGCCAACCTCAGCACAATCACCCTTAATCTTACATGTCGGAGATTACATCGATCAATACTGCCTCTGTCCCTTTGAGGTAGAGATTTTAAAGAACCTAGGGGACAGACTCAATTGGGCAGAGGGAGCATCTCCTAACAAGACGGCAGCATCAACCATGTTGTGCTACCTATCCACACAAACATTGTGATCGCTGCATCCATGAGACCTTGACTACTCCAACAACACGGAAGTTGAGATAGATTCTTGCAAGAGCATTGTACCCTTCCTGAGGTTGCCCTTTCGGATGGTCTTTGGGCTAATGTATTTGCACCAGTATCCTCATTTAAATTTGCATCTGCAAAAAACGAGGATATGCTATCTAGGAGACAGGGGCTAGGAGGACGTGGAGGAGGAGGACGTCCAGAAGGAGAGGGCGTTCCCGGACAATCACATCCTTCACTTTTAACAGGACGTGACTCCCGTGGCTCCGGCATTACAATCTTTTCCAGAGCAAGAGGATCAAGAGCTCGGATCTTGGTGACTCCAATTGCTTGTGGAGGCTCCCAGTTCGGGACTACGGGGGTTAATGAAGGAGCAATAACTGTGGCGAATCCACCACACATTTGCCCGGGTCTCGTATTGATGGGAGGTAAATACACCTCTTGAACTGATAGCTCTCCGAGTTGATGGCTGCAAGAGTTCCAAGTCCTACGAGGCTGGGGACGACGTCCTAAACATTCAAATCATTCAAATCATTCAAATCATCACAACCTCATGCTTAATTCCCTGTAACCAGTCTGAACTCATGCATCTTGCATTCATCAATCATTCACTTCAAGGTACAGATATCCCGTCTACCGGTACATAAAACCCTGTTACCAACAACAACAACAACAACACAAATCTTCCATTGCCCTTGAACGATCTTCACTAAACCAGTTGCATAGAGCAATCTCTATACTTACTGATCGTTGAATAGAAATGATGTTAATACCTCAATACACCCAACACTTGACTCTACTAAACCATCACAACCTCATGCTTTAGTAGCTGAAACCATGTCAGAACTGTGACTTATGCATCTTGCACTCATCAGTCAAATCATACTGCATTTCGTCTCTACCGCTGGATCCTTGTTGCCATGAGCACCTTATCTCTCCCGTTCAAATTAAACATCTCCACTTAACCAGATGCATGTAAGCTATAACTTCATTAAATGTCATTATTGAATTCTGAGCGGAAAAGGGATTGATATCTCTCCTTCAATAGCGGTCTACAACTCTCAGCTTGATTGATTGCATAAGAAACCATCGTCACACACAATTGTACCCTACGTGATCTCTCTAAAGAGCTTCACAGCAATCGTCCAGCTTGAACTTACCCCCTTATCAATTATCTCCTCAAAGTAACAGCAAGAACATTCTATACCAGCTGAGGAATCAGATAAAGGACTTGTTTGCTGGCAAGCCACAAGACAAATAAAACGAAGAATAAAGAATAGTGTATCCACACCAGAAGAGAGTGAAGAGCTCACCTCGAGGAGGGCAGTATACAGCAGGACGTGGTCTTTCAACAGAAGCACCGTGAGGATGGAAATGATGGCGTTCCCGGGGATCCGTAACCATACGAAGGGCTTTGAGTTCAGAAGACGATAGCGGCGGCTTGCAAGGAGGAGGAGGCGAGTTTTTGTACGCAATTTCCTCAAAGGTACAATCGGGGTGCCTGTCGCCGCTTTCGCCTCTGTTCCACGGCTTGTCATGGTAAACTCGCAGGCTCGGACGGCTCCGGGGAGACACGCTCGTGGACCGATGATGGAGCGGAGAGGAGCAAGGAGTGCGGGGCACTTTGCCTGCAGGACTGGGAAGTGATTGCGCGAGAGATCGTGGCTTCGGCGTCCTCGGGCAAGAGTAGCGTGCCGAAGGCGAGCACTCACGGCTGATTCTTGGGGGAGAGCACGGGCCACATGGTCCCTTACGGCAGCACGAGTATGAGGTCGCAGGGGAGAGTGACCGGCTCCTGGATGCAGCACGGGGCGTCTTCTTGGGAGTGTGTGATCGGCTCTTGCTCGGAGTGCGTCCTCGTGGCGAGATCGCGTGAGGACTTCTCGGAGGAGAGCATAATGGACTCCCCGCCGGTGAGGGAGGCGACGACGCGCTACTCCATGGTCGGCTGTGCTGCACCGGGGAAGTTCCTCGTCGCCGTAGTTGCTGTCGCCGTTGTCGCTTGACCGGGCATTCTGAGAGAGCTTCAGGCGGCAAAAACTTACAACCAGGAGGAAGATATTTGTCCAGCGGCGGTGCCATTTCAACTCAATCAGCTCTCCACAATGTTAAACCTAAGCGGAAGAGAAAGAAAGAAGAGTACATCCCTTATTCATCACCTTCTTGATTTTGAAAATCATCGAGTGCGCTTGTTGTGTGCACACATCTGCTTCCTCTACGATTGTTCTCAGCAAGAAGGAAGAGAATAGCGATGAACAGTTGCGTTGCTTCAGTGGCGGCAGAGGCGGAGCTTTACCTTTCGCCTGCTGCGGCTTCTTCTTGCATCACCTCTTCTCCCATGGACATGGTGTGCTGCAAATGCAAGCTTACATCCTTCCGTTCTCTTCGACAACTGTCAATACAGTACTGTGTCTTCTGATTCTCAGCAAGAAACCGATTCACGGTTTCCATCTCCTTACTGACCAACTGATTCGCTTGTAAACCTGTTCCTTGATCACATACTGTACTGTATATTCTAACATTTTTTACAGCTGATCTTCTTCTCCGCGCTTATCTTCTTCAAAAATCTGCAACTTCAAGATCCATTGCATTCCAGCAGTCTTAGTCTCCACTAAGAATGAAACTGGCTCCATTTACATTCCAGCCTGTTTCTTCATACAGCGGACAATTCACACAGTAGTCTTCGCTCTCTCACAATGCAATCGATCACATGCATTTCAATAATCTTGTTGGAAGCTAAAAGAACTAACAGTGGTCTGCTCTCATGATGAAATGAGCTCTACAAGTGCGTTAATAATCACATCCCAGCATGTTCCGACAAACCGACACGGCAACCCTTGTTTCTCTTCATAAGAGTGAGCAATCATTCACTTGAGCATGTTAGTTCAGATAATGAAGTATTCGGTACGGTTTCGTCTTGAGGTGACTCGATGCTTGAAAGCTCTTCGAACGAGAACAGAACTTAAACACTTTCAATACAGAATCCTCGAGCAGCAGGAAAGTGATTCAGCAAGAGAGCAGAAAAGAAGGGAGAGGAGAGTAATCAAACATAGGAATCGGAAGAGGTTCCATCACAATCTCAGCTCAAAGTGTAATATCAAGCATTTACAACAGATTCAACAAGCAACAAACTGAATTCTGAAACTTGCTCACTATGGCTACACTTGAGAATAATATCTCAAAAATACTTCCTGAAATTCAGAGAGTGTAGCAAGCTGATTCGATGCATGCATGTGAATCACGCAAATTCTGAGTAACTTGTTTACATCCTGTTTATCACCCTGTCATAGGTTTCGGACATGTGCAGCCAGTGCGGCGCAAAGTTCAATGTTCATGCGAATTGATTCTCCTGGGAACACCAGCCTGAGAGCTAGCTAGCAGATCAGTGATCACGAGGATCATCGAAGCGTTCGAAAAGTGAACTGCTAATTGGAAGAAGCTACAAAGGACATGTAAAGCATTGCACAGATGATACTGTACCGTCTAGGAGAAAGTATGATTCCATACTAAACGGTTGATCAATCTGAGGAGCACGGTTGTGTGGCACAACAAGACCGAACCTCAGACCACGAAGGCAATGCACACCACGTCGAACCAGGAACCAAGCTAAATCCGTATGTATACAGATAGTCAGTCGCGGTACAAGACTCGTTGCCACATTTTGAGCAGCTGTAATATATGAAAGATGTTCAGGAACTCAAGGGAGCGTGAGGCCCAGCTGCAAACATCCTTTCATCCTCCTCTTAAATCTGTGGTTAAACTTACAGGTAGGTCGCCCAGAGTTGTTCTAGATCCTCACCATGGGCAATCCCAAGGTCGGAATACACATCTTCTAACGATCATTCGAATAAAAGCAAGACTTCAGAATTCGTGGACGTCCAAACTTGGCAACTAGTCTTGCAGCGCGACTGACTATTTGCATGTTTGACCTTTGTTGTTCCTAATGTTATTTATCCCCAATGAATGTCATGAATTTTCTAACAATTGAATTTTCTTTTCATCTATAGGTAACTTGCACCTATAACACCAATATGTGCCAGCATCGTGGAGCATTTGTTTGTGTAAAAGGGATAACTTGTCAATCATGGGAGTGAACAACGCCATTCGTACAGAGGACTCAATGATAAGGTATACCAATGTGAAAGCTCGTAATGGCTCTCTTCTTTCGTTATTGTTTATTTGTTACTTTTATGAATGTAATGTTAACAAGCAATGCCTTTATGAGGTAATTTGATGAAATTTAAGTTAATTAAGTTATGAATACAATATGCATGTTAGAAGTTGATTGTTGCAAGGCCTTAGATAGGAAGTTTGGTACTACTTTAAGGTTCAAGTTAGATTTAGTATGGAAGGACTAGAGGAGGGAAGATCCCCCCTACTGGATCCAATTGATGATGGAGAAAGACTAGAAGAAGGAAGATCCCCCTAGTGAATACTCGAATTAAGAATATGGTTGGTTGCTTAATTTAAGACTGAGTGTTTTACCATGGGCCTTGCGCAATTAACTTATAATGTTCATATTTGTATTTATGGCTTGATTGTCTTAGTTTTGTTCATTTAACTTCGTTGTGGTAGTTGTGAGTTGCATCCATTTGTGAAGGTTCTTCAAGATAGAACGTCGTAGAGGAGCACCATTCATCTATAGAGGCCTAGTTAGGGCTTGAGCCTTAGAGCTAGGGTAAACCGCCTCTTTGACGGCTCCGATTTTGTACTTAACTCCTAAAGATCCAAGGCCACCAAAGTGGAGGTTTCCTATTTTGGGCAGCCTAGATGAAGGGGTTTAAAGTAATATATTTTCTTGAAAATTTTACTAGGCGCTCCTTACATCGCAAAGTGCATGTGGTAAAATCTGCAAATCCAAATTCCAATTTTAGAACCTTCATCTAGAAATTTTAGGTTTGAAGTCCAAAAAGGGCAGTTTAAATTTAGTCTTTTTTTGAAATTTTTTTTTTGAAATGTGTTCATGAACAAATCACTACTTGAGTTCCAAAGTGACCCAAGTCAAAAAAATTGTCAATTTCACAAGGGCAGCCCTCAAAAATTACAAAAACAATCTTCACAATTTCTAGTAATTTCTGAATTAATTCTTATAAAATTTGTCAAAATTTAAGGTTTTGGAATTTTCCCAATTTTTTTTTTCTTAAATTTCACAAACTCATAAAGGCACCTACTCGCCGTTGGGATCTTTAATTAAGCCAAATATATCAAATGAAATGCATGTTTTACTATATCGTTGTTTTTAGACCTTCCTTTACGAAATAATTTGCATGAAGGTCACAAAAATGGAATGAGTTTCCAAAATTTTGCATGAGCGTATCCAACTTGATTACTCAAATTAAAAAAAATATGGGAATTATGTTTGGGGTAACAATCTTCAATTTTCTCTTTGCTCCATGGAAACAATGTCTCACAAGCAATGCCCGAAAAAACTATTGCACCAACTTTGAATGTTATGATCTCACAAATGATAAAGATCCAACAATTGAAATTTCACATGGTAGTAGTGATAGTAGGTAGGTTTGAGATCTTACGGTTGAAAGTACAGATCAACAATAAAAATTTTGACCATGTCCCAATTCGAACAAGGTGGTAGAAAATCGCAGTTTTTGGTTTTAGAAGTCCAAAAAATGCTTGGATTTTTAGGGGTTAATAGCTTGTTTTCAAGTTATCTTAACCACTCAATCTAGTTAGAGTAGGAGAAAGAAGGCCATGCTTTGTCCAGGAGTTTTTGTCCAATGCTTTTGAGATTTCTAGGATAGATAGCGCTCTAAGAGAGCTTTTTAGGGGTATATGGCATGCTCCCATCCAATTGTTAGAGAGGGAGAAATTGGCTCCCAAAGTTGGGGTATTGAAACAGTTTCACTCCCTCCCGCAGTGGCGAAAAAGAGCCACAGTCGAATGGCAATCAGTCTTGGGTTTTTAACCCTATGCTTTTGAGATTTTAGGGGTGCATGAAAAATGAAGTTAGCTTCTAAAAAGCTATGGCACGCCCCATTTGAAGTTACGATGAAGAAATGGTGATCAAAAGACTAGAGGTCACTTCCAAGGCATCCGGCCGGTGGTTCTTTCCTTATTCCTTTTTTTCTTCCTCATTCTCTTCTTTTCTCCTCTTCTCTCTTCTTCTTTCCTTCATGTAATCTCGTTTCCTAAAACCTCTTGTGACCAAAGGCCACTGCATGGTGGTTTTTTGGCTAACAACCAATTCTACCAATTCATAACAAATACAGCACCGAGGAGGTTCCTTTGTGTAGTGTGGTCTTTGGGGCTTCAACGGATGTAATACATTTTGGGAAGTTTGTACCTATCAATTAATGTGGATGTACATCATCAATTTGATATTGGCATCTTCAAGACTCTAATCAATTGCTTGAGACAGATGGATTCCAACCCTAAGAAGATGAAAAAATTGGATAAAAAAAACTTCTTATACACAAAAATCTGCTTATATCTATGCATTAAGAATACCACAGAGTCATAAAGGAGGTTACTTTAATTTAAATTCTAATTTTGCATCATTTGAACATAGGGCAATTACGCTCGTCATTGTTCTATGTCTTGCTGGACTTTATAGAGAGCATGTAATTCAAGGTTTCGTCTTGATGTTTCTCAAGTGGTACATTGTTGCAACATGAAGCTCTATCCACACAAGGAACTCACTTAAAGATGAGTAAATTATGAATACTGATTAAATTTTGTTTACCAGGCTCTTTTACTTGGGGAAAATGTTCTTGCTAGTGCAAACATGGTGTTGCACAAAGAGTAGCTAAGCTTAGGGATCATACCTCCGTTAGCTCATGACAACTCCATATATCAAAAAAGGCCAGAGCTTCTAACCAGCAATGCCCTGAACTAGAGAACCAATTTTCTTCAAGCCTGGAGACATACAAAGGTGACAATAAACTTCAATGTGGTGAGGTAAATGAAAAACTGAAGCTCAATAATACCTTACTAATATTGTTTGAATTGATTTACAATATGAATTTTGGATTTGCTACTCATTGTAAATATTTGTGTTACTTATTTTTTGCATGCAGGTTTATCGCACTTGCCATACCTCGAGGTGCATCAAATCAATTAGCAAATTGGCCCGTGTATGCAAGGGCAACTCCTTATTTTTTTGGACAACCTTGGTATTCCAATCTTACTATTCAAGGTTCAGAAGATGAAATGTCACCGTATGGTCAATTGCAATTTCTTTTCGAAGTTCAACTTTTAACCATGGATAATAATCAAATTGTGGAAAAGAAAATAATTGATATTATTTGATTAATATATTGATTTTACATCAAAGTAACACACTTGAGAATTTGTGATGTGGTACAAGGCACACTTGTACAAAGGTGCAATCTCATTTTCATTCCGTGAAAGCACTTATCACCTTCATCCAACATAATTTACATGACAAGTGAAGTTTTACATTGCATAATTCACAATCAATGAATCGGTGTCAAGATTCAGGATACACCATAGAGAAAAATATTGTGACATTGACCTTCAAAGACACAGATTACATTTCACCCAAAATCATGTGCTATTACGTTTTGTTACGAATGATAAAGAGCAGTTCTTACATTATGTTATTCTCCCCACAGAAACATTCTCTTCAAATAGATAAAGTACTTTCAACTCTCTTTTTCGAATTCAGCCTACACAAAATTCCCCTACCATACGAACACCCTCACACAAGACATTCGGAATGATGAAATAAGCTGAATGCCACAGCTTCAAATTGATCAAAGATAGAGTAAACTACTCAGGTCTACAACCTAGCCTGGACTGAACGAAGCATCTTGTGCATACAGCCAAGTCCAAGCAACACCTACAGAGCTACGAATTTCTCATCCTCAAATGATACTATTGTTTGAGCTCTCTAATGGAGGGGACTCCTGGAAATCCAATTGCCATCATCGCCAACACAGGAGATGAGATTAAATCAAAAATGTCAATAAGGTACAACTGATGGTTGATACTAAAATTGAATGGGAGTAACTAGCTAAAGTTACATGGGAGGGTAGAAGTAGGAGCTCAACGCAAAACATAAGAACAAACAGCCTCCGACGGTGGCCACGGAACGTTGAGAGATTCTCAACGCCAGCAGTCGACCTCCCACTACAGCTACGGAGGTGCAAATTGAGTGACCCACAATTGCTCCGATCGTCACTCCGAATGGATTCTTGTGCATTGCAAGCTGCAAACAAGACAAACAATTGCTCAGACACAATGCCCAGTCTCCAATAGAAAATGTAAACTAACCCCGAAGAGACTAGACATATCTTCCATGTGAGAGAGCACTTGTTGCTATTTGTAAAGTACAGGAGATTGAACGTTACATTTGAACAGTACATTCTTGTGATGAAACTGTACTATGAACTTATTACAGAAATATTCACTGTTGACCCTTTTAAGGACAAAGCCTGCACTCAGGACTCTAAAATCACACACAGTTACATTTTACTGTTCTTCTTGAGCCTCTCGTCCTTTAAGGGTTAATCTATCGTGCACAACATACTATTTCACTGTTGAACTATCATGCACACAACGTAATGGGTCTAAAGGAGGGCAACCGAAAGAACACCTTAACCTTTCTGTCACTACGGGGTTAAAGTTGTCCCTTCGAGGTTAAATTAAGCGTGCCACTTATCGTACATTAAGCGTGCCACTTCAAAAAGCTTCTGAACACTTCCTATCCACTGTCACTATGGGGTAATGGTTGTCCCTTTGGGATTGAAGCTTATATATATGTTGACAAGTTTGAAGGACAGCGAGTGCTGCGTTAGAGTGAAAAGGAGGACGTACCGCAATAGTGGCAATTTGGCTTCGATCTCCCCATTCGGCCAAGAAGGTTAAGATGAAGGACTGCGCAATTCCAACAATATGGCGTTAGATTCTGCAGGGTTCATGCTTGCGGAACTTCTCATTGAAAGGCATAGTTAAAAGGTACAAACCTCGAGAAATATGGGAGTACAGAAGCGAGAAAAGAGTCGACGAACTATGTTTTTCTTCTGAACTCCTCCTTCCAGTTTCTCTTCAACCTGCACAGAAATCGCAAAAAATGGATCAGTAAGGTTTCCGCTAAGCACCTTGACTGGGAAACACATACAGACACCACTCACCTCTTCAAGCTCCTTCTGGGGTGTGCTGTTTTTGTCGGCGCTCCATGCTATGTACAGCAACCGAAACCCAAAAAAGGTGTAGAGTCCTGCAGACAGGTTATTGATCGAGTCACCACAAATCTCAGCTTTCAATCCCCATCACTTTTACTGAGACTCGGCATAACAAATACTGCATGATAAGCATCAGAGATCGGAGAAGCTTCATACCTACTGCCACCTTGTTAATAAGCTTCTGAGATATCAGATTGGGCACTATCACACCAAGCCCAGTTGAAACAATCTGCAATCAAAATGAACATAAAACCCCACTAAATCAACGACCTCTAAGCTGCCATCAAAGTGAACGTAACATTAATTCAAGAACCTCTAAAGCGACCTTCTTGAAGTGTAGAAGCTTCATCTTTAGGCCGTAATCGGGGTTAATTATTCCAATGCTAATAAAAGTAGAGAGTGAAAATCCAGCTACTCACAGTCATGATGATAAGAGCCGATAGTGCTCCAGAGAGTACAATGGATCGGGGGTGTCTCATAGCCATCAAGGCAGCGATAATAAAAGTCTCGTCACCGATCTGGAAAAAAAGCAAAGATCCCAAGAAAATGTTATGTGCAGCTCAAATCACCAGAGACTAAATCCGAGTTCACAATTGCTTACCTCACTGACTAAGATCATAGACAAACTTGAGAACGTTGCATCGGCAAATCCATCTTGACCAGCAGCTAGTTTCACAATCTCGCCTCCACTTCCATCTTCAAACACTGCCCGTTTCGGAAACACATCGTTCTTGTTCATTATGAGCTGCGCAAACCACCGACATTGATCACCCCGAAACCCTAAATCACTCACAGATCCAGTGGGGTTTGCAGAAAACAAGAGATCGTACTTTACTCCGACGGAACACGGCGTTCTCGGAATCGCCAGAAACAGCGCCAGCTCCCTCATCGCCATTATCGAGCTGTACGCAGAACCCACGATCAATACACTAAAACCCTAATGCTGCAAACTAAAACCCTGGATCAAAATTCACCGGGCGGAAACTCTTCGAGACAGGGAGTTTACCTGTTGGGCAAACAATGAAGTGGCCAAGAGCGCAAAAACAAGCAAGCGCATGGCGTGCGGAGACGCCATGGCCAGATCTAGAGTGTAAACAGCCCTTCTTTTTCAGATTCGAAGCGCATGAACAATCTAAACCTTCTCTCCTCTGATGGGTTTTGCGGTAACACGAAGTCTGTTCAAGAGAATGTAAAACGCGCTTGAATAGTGACCTTTCCTCTCTCTTCTGGTGCATGTGCTCAGAGGAAAGGTCTCCTTCCGACTGCGACTTCGATGGTTGCCGCAATCGCGCGGTGGCGGCGAATGGGCGGTATGTTGACTGAGGTGCACGGTCCGAGGTGTCGACCGTAATTACTATGACCCACAGTAAATATAGTTGGTCTTGTCTTTCCATGAATAGGCATGATTCTACCAATATTTATTGTTCTTCGAATTTAAGATTTCCTTGTTATACGTGCATCTAAATATGTCATGAACATTAGATATATAAAGAACTATTTTATTTCTTTCTTTTTAGAAGATTAATAAATTTAAAGATGGGTAATATTCTTCATATATGGTAAATACCATTGGTGAAATATTAAAAAGATAAGACTCCTTGTTTGGGTTTACATAATTCTGTTTTTTTACTCCTTTTTCTTAGAAATGTCTCATCGCTATTGTAAATTCTGTGAGATTCATGCCTAAAAGTCTAAGAGTTTTTGGACTTCCAGAACTAAAAATTGCAAGCTTTTTCCACCACGTTGTTGGAGGTATGTAAAATTTTCTTACTATTCTTTTTTAGTTTCAATTGTAGGATCTCAGATCCACCTTCAATTAGTACTACCATGTAAAATTTCAACCGTTGGATTTGCACCATTTGTGAGATCATAACATTCAATGTTGATAAGACATTGTCTCCATGGTGCAGTGGGGAACTTCAAAAGATTTTACCTCAAACATTTTAGTCTTGTATTTTTATATGTAGATAATGAACTTCGCTACGCTCAAGGCACCACAACCCTTCGCTTAGTGGTGTAGGCTCATGGCCCTCAATGAGAAGGTCGTGGGTTATATTATTCGTGACGGCGTAGTGCTCACCACCATAGTCCACCCAACTATGGTGGGGGATTGTAGGACCTCGTTGTATGGGTACCTGATGGCGCTTTGGGTGGATACCATGTCGGGTATCTCTAAGGCACTAGTGGCTAGCTAGGAACTAGCATAGTCTTTACCCCAACTAGCATAGTCGTGCCATTGGTGTGATGACCTCGGAGCATACATCCAAACATAGGTCGAATGAACACTCTATTTACGCGAGCCTCTAAATTGGTTGGAGTTTTTCTTCTTCGCTATGCTCATGCAAAATTTTAGAGATCTGTTTTACTTTTTTGACCCTTACGCAATTATTTTCTAAGAGAAGGTATGAAAACAATGATATAGAGATTCAATTGAAAAGTAAGTCGGTGCCTTTACAAGTTTGTAGATTTTGAGAAAAAGAATTTTAGAAAACTCCCGAAATCTCAATTTTTGAAATAAATTTTTTTAAGATTACTACAAATATTTAAGATTCCTTTTGTAACTTTTGGAGGCTGCTTCTATAGAAATGGTGAACTTCTTGACTTGGGTCCCTTTGAAATTTGGTTATGAATATATTCCAAGAGGAAAATCCAGAAATATACTAAATTTAAAGTGTCATTTTGAACTTGAAACCTAAAATTTCTAAATGAAGGTTTTCTTTGATATTTAGGGGTTAAGGTCAATCTAGTAATTAAAAGCGCTAGTTTAGGTGGATGATAGTTGTTACCAAGAGCTTTGCGACAATATATGATTTGACTTCATTATTTGTAAATTTTGGCGTGCAAAAATCGGGCAAAACTTGTTTGATGAACAATGTTAGGCCGAGATCTTCATTTATGATAATTAGATGAGCAAAGAGTGGAGACATCACTCAAAGATCGAAACATATTTTTCTCACCAACAATCATTGTCACGCAATATAAGATTAAATTTGAATAATCAACTTATTAATGTCATGACAACTCTTGATTGGTATTAGAGAATCATTTTTGTTTCTTCATATTGTGATGGTGGAATAGAAATAGAATGAGCGAAATAGTACTATAGCGTGGTGATCAAAGACCTTCATAGATTGTAGTAAGCTGATTAAAAGGCCCAATAGAGTATTGTATTTGAATTTGTTTTAAAATCCATTAGATATTTTGGGACAAAATGAAAAGTCTGTATCGATGAATTATTTTGAGAAAAAGGGAGTATATAACTAGGACTCAAGGAAATAATTCAAAATTTTGAGAGGAAATATAATGAAGAAAATAATGAAAACTCTAAACCATTTAAGGCTAGCATAAAAAGAGTGTTCATATGACTTATCCTTGGATGAACGCTTGAAGGTCATAATACCAAGGGAATGTCTATTCATCTCAATCAGTGTGAAAGATGCAATAAGGAGAATATAATTCAATGGGCTCTATCGTATTAAGAGCTTGTAGAAGGAGATAGCATATAAGACTCTTTTACAATCATATTTTCATGTTTGTTTATTTTTATTGATATTCAATATAAGTAGGTCAATGACATCTTACAAGTGGATGTGTATCTGATCATGGATTATTTGGGGGACAAATTAATTGAACATAATTTGGTTACAACCCTTATAACTTGGTAAAACCAAATTGGTCTAAATAATTAGAAAATAAAATAAAAATAAAACAAAATAAAAAATATCAAAGAGAAATATAAATACCATATATGTAGTGAGATTCAAGAGTATAAATACAAACTGTAAATCTCTCTTTAAAATTTTCTCTATAAAAATAAAATAAAATGATGCATTTTATTTTTATTTTTTTGAGAAATGGAGAAAATTTCAACTTTCTCAAATATTTTTTTGTGCACTTATGGTTTTAAAAGTCATTACATGTCTTAAAATAATGCACCATTTTAAATCCAAATATGTATTGTTTGATTAAATCCAGATATGTATTGTTTGATTAAATGTAGATATGTATTGTTGTAAATTTGTATTCATATTGACCCCCAAATAATATTTTGTGAGTCTAATGAATTGAATAACGGTTTAAAATCCGTTATTAAACCATAAGATATCTTTAGAAGAAACATGCAATATATTTTGTTTGAAAACTTTTAAAAACACTTTTTTTCATATTTATTATTTAAGTTTCAAGCTTGATCTCATTGGTAACAACTATAGTTTTTACAAAATCCATTAGTTTTGTCTCAGTAATCATAAAAATATATAATTATAATAGTATTTTTCCACAAATTAAAAAATACACCATATAACAGTCCCATCAATTGTAATTTTTAAGAAGAGACTACCCCCTTCTCAAGCTCTGATCATAATGAATGACAAAATAATATATTTCATTACACATTCTTTTTCGTGTCTATATCTTATGTACAAATTCAATAAAATTTATTCTTGATTTTATAAAATTTTGTACGATTATTCTTACTTCAACTTCTTTTCATAAAAGATAATTATGAATATTGAAATTGTTTGAATTTTTTTAAGATAAGATCTTTATTATTTAAACCCTGTTCATATTTAATATTATGGAAGTTGTGGGTTGTATGCTAGGTTGTGTGTTTCACAACTTTGGATCATAATCTTATCGGCTTTCTTATTATGGTTTTCATCTTCTGTAATGCCTCTTAAAATGACTCAATATGCAATGTTATTGTATCTAGATTCCTTTTTGAATTTTTGCCACATGCTTCTTTCTATCTAAATTAGTCATTTTGTGTAAGACTTGCAATCTTGTCAGAATTGAATTACATTTTGTCTTGTTGATGCTTGTTACTTTGCATATATTTCTTCAAGCATAATGTTCGTCAAACATCGGGGCGACTGGAGAGTCCAGTTGAGTTGAGTTGAAGTTAGCTAGTTGAGTTTTTCAACTATTGGTTGAAAGTTTTCAATCGAATCAGAGGCCGCACTAGCGGTTGAGTTCAAAAATCCCGATTGAAGATTTTCAACCGAACTTGGATTGTTTTTCAACTGTAGGCCGCACAGGAAATCCGGTTGAAAATAAAGCAATGGACAAGACTTCATAATTCATCAACACATCCTCTTTCTTTCCATTCAACTTATTGAATTATTTTTACACAAATTAGGTATTTAATATTATTTCACATAAATTGGATAATTGTGACACAATTTTTTTCCTTTGCCTTATTCCATAGTCTTGTGAAGTTCAAATGTTTGGACACAATTTACATTATTTTGATATAAATTACTTCAAGACATATTGGACTATTTCAACACAAATTAGAGTATTAAGATAAAAAAATAATAATTATTATTATTATTTAACCCTCAAAAAACTTATTATTTACTCCTCAAAAAATATGTCATTTAGCCCTAAAAAAACTTGTCACTTAGGCCTCAATAAATAAATTATTTAGCCCTCAAAAAATTAGTTATTTAGCGCTGAAGAATTTTTTAAAGTTTAGGCCCTTAATTGAAAATGTACAAAAAGGTTCAAAACAAAATTTGAATGACAGAGTTATGGCTCTTCAAAGTTGAGGCCCTTCATTCATAGTGTACAAAAAAAACATTTGGAATGTTTAGGGGTTAGATTATATTGAGTTAGTAAGACATATGTATGTCTACTGAGATATATACAAGTTCATACTAGATGAAATTCGAGTACTTGGAATTAATTAAGAAAAAATAAATCACAACCCTTTATTCAAAAACAAAAATGAACACAATCCTTGAACCTTTAGAGATCATTGAAAATGACAAGTACATAATCCTTAAGATGAGATCTAAAATGCTATTTTTTTTTTTAATCATCACTACGTTTCTCTTTCACGGAATTTGCAATTGTAGCCAGCGATTGTGCTAAACTATTGACAACAGTCAAGATATCATCTAGTTGCGCTCCATGTCGATTGTTTCTTTCTTGATCAAGAGTGAGACGTCTGCGTTCCAGATCCAACATGCTTTGACGGGCTTGTGACTCCTCCTGATATCTTTTTTCTTCGGTTGTAAGCATTGTCTGCCGAAAATCTGATTGTGCTGCAAGATTATCGTTCAAGAGTTGGTCTCTTACCTTTAACTGGTATAAAGTGTCTTCTACTTCTCGATCTACCTTTTTGAGACGCCCGCTGGAACCTTCATTGTGGGCTTTTCTTTTTCTAGTCGTCTCTCTATCTTTTGAAGTTTCTTCTACTTCAATTTCCTCACGCGCGCCTTCTACGTCCATCCCACCACGTGTTGCATCTTCATCTTTTTTGATCAATGAATCAATCGTTGGTATATTACCAATAAATTTTCCAGATTTTCCGAACCAACTATTCATATTGTCGTACATTGTTTGATCCATCGTTGCGGGTAGTTTTGCTTTCTTCCGATCTTCTCTATTCAACACCCATGGATTACCACCTCCTGATGTCTTCTCAATATAATTCTTGTATGCTCTAAAATCCTTAATCAAATTATCCCATTTATGACATAATTTATCCATATCAAGTTCCGCACTTCCAAATAAAGGTTTTTCTTGCATATATTTTAAATTTTTTTTCCACTTGGACTCTCTAGACTTAAAAGATGTCTTTTTACCTTTACTTTCTTCTTTGAACTCCTCTTCTTTCAACTCAATCAATGCGAGTGCTTGGGATTTACTCCATATAAATCTTTTCTTTTTCCCTTTGACGTCTGGTTCAATTTGAGTATTCCCTCCCTCTTCTTGAGACTCCTCTGCTTCATCTTCTAATTTAATATCTCTGTCCCCCTCAAGACTCATGGTATCTAAGTAATCCATAATAATGGAAAGAATCCAACAAAAGTATATTCAGACACAGATTAAAATGATCTATAGTAACTCTCACTTATGAGGATTCAATAAAAAATCATATTAGTTTAAACATCAATATACTTGTATATATAAATCATTTTGGAACCGACTTTTACTTATACACATTTATTGTATCTTTTAATTTCATTGAAAATAAACTATTACTCTAATTAATAATAAAATCACATTTATATATTTTGACCCTTTTTGCTTTTATCGTGTTACAACCGTTCCTAAAATTAATGTACCTTTTTCACATTTGATATTTATACCAAAACTTACATATTTTCATTACTTACACTGGACAAGGTACTTCCAATAATATGAAATAAGTAAAAAAAACACATATAAATAAATGCTTACAATAAATTTTGGTAGTTCCAAATATGTGATAAAATTAATATAGATTAAGCTAACAGTAAAGAAAATATGCCATAGTTCACTATTTAATAATTACTTGTAATTTATAACCTACGTTCAACACGTCTTTGATTAGGTTAAGGATTCTACCACTAAAACTAGACTACTAATGGAATCCATCCCAAAAAATAAAGTAAAAATCTAACGGTTTGTATGGGAGATCTACATCCTCAGAAATCATACATTTTTTCCATTTTTTCATTGTACAAACCTCATTGCAAATCAAATATTAAAGTTAATTTAATAAAAAAAACTTATAACTAGAAAGTAGTTATGATGCATCTAATGATCTTACTCTTGTAAAAAATTTATATTAAAAAAAATTGATTTCGTATAATTAGGTTGGAATGGTTAAATATGCCCTGTGTTTGGAATCCCAAAAGGAAAAGTTGCCTTCACTACAATGCTTGCCATTAAGTCATACTTCCTTTTATAGGTCTGCGATCTTGAATACACAAATTAGATTTGATGATGAAAATATGGGTCTTCAATGTTTTTGTTTTCATCCAAAATGTCGTTTTTTGAAACTACCGGCATACATGGGTTAAGGGTTAAGGGTTAAGATATGTTTTCCTATACGGTATTCCTCTTTGGATGTAAAGAGCTTAACTTTCACAATGATAACACTCACTTGACTTTAGTGAATATATTTATTTTGGTTTAAAAAAGCGCTACTTGAACAATGATAACACTCACTGAACTATAATGAATTGATCTACTTTGAATTTAAAAATCTCAACTTTACATATGATAACACTCACTTAAGTTTACCACTTTATATTTTATTATAGATATAGATTATATTATTACATAGTTGATATAAATATAGCCAAGGATATTGTAAAATTGACTAGTTTCTTTCATTATTTTCCTTACAAGACTTGTACATTTCATATTTTTAATAGGGAATTTTGCACTTTCGAATTCAATTAAGTAAATGGTGATTTTGAGGTACCCTATTTATGAGAGTTTTGATATTATCGTCTTCCATATTTTAAAGATTTGCAAATATTTTCTTCTAATATAACACTTCTTTTCTCCATGGCTTCAACATCTGATCCTGTTGTTGTATCATATTACAATTATATGTATAGTGATGGCATGGACATTAGGGGTGCAGATATTGACAGGTTGCAACCCTGCGTATACCTAAACGATATTCTAATTGATTTCTATATTAGGTAAGTTTTTTTTTCTTTTTTCAGTAAGTTTTTTTTAATGGTAATTGAAATGACACGTACAGTCATACCAGATGTTAAACTAACAATTTTGTCGATTTTTTGTAGATATTTGCATGTGAGGATTCCATCACCGAACAAATTTTTTTGTTTCACTTGCTTTTTCTTCACCAAACTCATGCAAGTCGTACAAGGATATTCCACTTTTGAATCTCTGTCTAGATGGACTCGTGGAGTAAATTTACTCGAAAAAGAGTATATTTTTATACCAATTAATAAAAGGTACATATTTCTGAAAACCTTTTACTTTTTGTAGAATTTACCTTTTTAATTTACATTCTTATCTTACTTTAACCCCTAAAAATCCAGGGGTTTCCTCGACCTCCAGAACCAAAAACTGCCATTTTTCACCTTCGTTGGGAGATGGGGAAATGGAGAAACTTTTTTTTCTGGTTTTAGACTTTGAACCGTAAGATCTTGTACCTAACTTGTATACAAAGGACTGGTCAAAATTTCAACCGTTGGATGTTTTTCATTTGTGAGATCATAACAATCAAAGTTTGACCAACACTTTTTTTTTGCCACTGCGTGAGAGGCATTGTCTAAATGGTGCCAAGGGCAACTTGATGATTGTTATTCCAAATATTTTTCCCTCATTTTTTTTCATGTAGGTATTCAAGTTGGTTATGCTCATGCAAAATTTTAGAGACCAATTCCACTTTTTGACCTTAATGTAAAATATTTTATGAAAGAAGGTCTAAAAACAACCATATAGTAAAACAAGCACCACGTATGATATATTTAGTTTGAGAAAAATCTCGACGGTGAGAAGGTGCATTTATGATAATGTGAATTTTGAAAAAAATCTTGGAAAAAATCCAAAATCTCGAATTTTGGCAATTTTTGAAAGAAAAATTGTAAAATTACTAGAAATTGTGAAGATTGTTTTTGAAAGTTTTGGAGGCTGCCCTTGTAAAATTGGTAAACTTTTTGACTTCGGACACATTGGAATTTGAATAGTAATTTGGTAATGAACATATTTCTAAAAAAAAAAAAAATAAAAAAAAATATTTTAAACTGCCCGATTTGGACTTGAAACCTAAAATTTCTAGATGAAGGTTATAAAATTAAAATTTGACTTTGAAAATTTTACCACATACACATTACTGCATGTGGAGCACCCAATAAAAATCTTAGGCAAAAATATCAGTTTAAATGCTTAAAATGAGCTGCCCGAAATCTCAGAAAACCGAATTGGCTTTCCTGGATTTTTAGGGGTTAAGAAATTGATGTTCACATCTTTTAACTTTATTGTAACTAATTTTGTAATTTATTCTTGTAGTGAACATTGGAGTCTTATCATCATTAGTCATCTTGACCTCATTGGAAACGGTAGAGGTAAGTTTCAATTACGATTCAAATCCAAATGTGCTTCAAATCAAAGTAGTTTGAATGATGTAAATATATAGAAGTGATTAAATTCATACATTTTCTCAAATTGTGCTCTAATTGTGCAGGAAACAACGATGTTGGTGAAACATGCATCTTGCATTTGAATTCTTACAGAAATTCACACACTTCAGACATAGAAGATCCAATTCGGAAGTACGTATATTGAATATCATTTAATTTGGATATTGGTTATTTATATTAAAGCCATAGATACTACATTGTCTTTGACTTGTTTGAAACTCCTTCTTAACTAACCAATGCATGGAACATTACACTGCAGATTCATTTTTCACTACTTACAAAGCCAACAATCATTGGAAAGTGATTTGTTACAGGAGGCAATTGCAAACATAAAATACGAAAATATTGAGGTACGTTGCACACTGTACATTACTCAAATAAAAACACATGGTATATACTTGTGAGTAATTATTTGTACACCTGCTTATACATTGAACTGTAATGATATTAGGTGCCTCAGCAGACAAACGGTTATGATTGTGGATTATTTCTTCTCCATTATGTTGAATTATTTCTTCAATCGGCACCTTCGAAGTTCAAGTTGAACGATTCTTGTGGATATGAAAATTTTGTAAGCATACACTAAACACAACTTATATCATTTTGTATTACTTTAAAATAATTGTATGTACTGTAACTAAGAGCAGTGATTAGTGCAAAACAACTTTGATTATTATTTTTATTCTACAGTTTTATACTAATGCATAAGTATTTTGTTAAAAATTTACCGCAGCTTACCAAAAACTGGTTTCTAGTATCTGATGTTCAAAATAAGCGAAATAAAATACGAGATATTATATTTGCGCTAAGCAATCATGGAGAAAGTGAAGAATACGTTGTTGGTGAAGGTATGTTCTCTATTTATAAATAATGGTTGTTTATGAATGTTTAGTTTCTTTTATTATTTAAAGTTTGATATAAAATGAGGATTTGATATGTGATGTTAGTTCCATGTATTAAGGACGTATAAAAATTTATAATTATAAAATTATTTGGATTACATACAATTAGATAATTACTTCAATTTTATTGCTCTGGTGTACAGGCCATCAGGTTGAAATGGAGCCCTTGGGAAATATGGAACACCGTCCAGAAAATATTCTTGAAGAAGCTGTAATGAGATATGGAGCTCACAGCATGTTGGAAAACGAAATGGATATTGAAGACGAAATAAATTTGATGCCTTTGTCTTCTGAAAAAAAACAAAATATGGAGGCAATGTTGTCATCAATGATATTTGTACTAACAATGCTATTGGTTGAAATAGTACAACTTGGAGGACAACATTATGAATCTATGACAAACATTTTGTATATCATTAACATCTTTTACCATCATGCCCGGAATATATACAACCCTATTATTGATATCAATCTTGAAGATAATGTAGCATATATTATTATGCAATACACTCAAGTTTTGTGTATTTTAAAAAGGTTTATGCTTGATTTGACAAATCGGTGGTATGTCATGCCCCGATGTATGACGTGGTTTTCTACTTTTTTGATGGAAGAATACCCTTCCCATTTATGGTTTGATATTCTACATTGCGTAAAGAAAACATTTCTGAAATTATGTGATGAGCTCGAGAGATGGTTTGAAAAAACAAACCACCAATTGGAGAACGCCAATCAATTGCGGTTGAAAAAGGGTTCTTTGTTGCATTGTTTAAATTAACAAGTGGATCCTCCATAAATCTAGTCTCTCATCTTTTTGGAATTGGACGATCAACGATTTATGAAATATTAAAAGATTTTGTGAAAATTGTAAATAAGAGACTATCATACAAATTGGAGTGGCCTCAGTTGGATAAATTAAAACGTATTGCAATTGAATTTCAAGGCAAAAAAGGATTAGCTCACTGCCTTGGGGCATTGGATGGTACACATGTACATATTAATCCACCTCCCCGATCGTTGCGTCGAGAAGATTACATCAACAAAAAAGGGTTTTGTAGTTTGATTATGCAAGCTATAGTTGATAATGAGTGTTGTTTCACTTATATACATCTTTGGACTCCGGGATGCAATCATGACTCATCACATTTTCAACAAACCGAATTCTATAAATTGGCTAGAGATGGAAAAATTCGTGGATTAAATAATAAGCCTACTTATTTTATTCCAGGTGTTGATATAAAACCCTATATCATTGCAGATAAGGCTTATCCTTTAGCACCATGGCTTATAACACCATTTAAAGCAAGCCCCGCTATGGAATTAACAGATAATTACAAAATGTTTAATACACATCATAGCTCAACAAGGGTCGTTGTAGAACGCGCTTTTGGAATTTTCAAAGCAAGATTCAAGGAAATGGATAACAAAACAAAATTGAGGGTGGGTTTTGTACCGGATGTTATTAAGTGTTGTGCGATACTGCATAACTATTTGATTCAAAGCAAAGATAAAACATTATCAGAAATTTTGGAATATTTACAAATTCCTAATGATTTTCAAGCAGAAGGAGTTCTTTTTGGAGATGAAGTGAACGACCCAAATGAAGAACATAGGTTCAGTGCCCGATTCAATAGGGAAGCCATTATGGACTACATTATATATACAGGTAGAAATTGATAGTTTTACCTAAATCTTGCATTATCATACTACTTGTAGAATCTGCATTTATATGTGAACAGTGGAACACTCCAACTATGTGAAATCTACTATAGATTTTTCTAATATTTTTGCATAAGTATGATTTTATAATAATCTCCAACGACTTCGTTGTTGAATTTTTATCTTAAAATTTTCGTAGGTTCATTTTCAAAAATTACCGTTAAAAAACTCTAAAATTGGATTTTGACTTTGCAATTTTTGCACATACACCTTGTAATATAGGGAGCACTCAACAAAAATCTTAATCAAAAATATGAATTTTAACCTAAAACCTAGGCTACCCAAACAACAAAAGACCGTTTTGGTTTTTAAGGAAAGTTTAGATTTGAATAGCTTACTTTTGTTTTCACTAATAACACTTCAATCACAAATGAGTTAGTTTCAAAATTTCAAACCACATTTATGACCATAATTCCCTTGTACTAGTATTGTTAATATATCAATAATACAAAATTTACTAATACAAATATAATGAATACATATTTTATAATATGTAATAGAATATTTTTATATTAATAATTTAATAATATAATAATATTTAATGGTATAATAATATTTTATAATATAATAATGTAATAATATTTATTAATTTTTATTAATAATATGATCGAGTGGTGAGGTGAGGTGACCGAATAATAACCAGGGGTGAGAGTATTGGTACTGGTACCTCAAGCCCCTAGTTTATTAAGCACCAATTTCGAATTGCAATACAAGAAAGGGAAAAAATGGATGATGATCAAATTAACATCCAATTCATGGAAGCCCTCTAAAAAATGAAACTCAATGGTGGGTCGGGGCACCATTGAGTTTCGTTGAGATTCATAGTGTTAAATCTCAACTATGTTATTATTAGGTGTGGGGGACAAGGTTGAGAAATTTTCTCCTCTGTGGGACCACAGTTGAGAAATTTTCTCACGAGTTGAAATGAGCCTCCTGTGCGGCCCCCAGTTGAAAAAAATCTCAACTAAAAAGTGCCCATTTTTCAACTGAATGGCCCTGTGCGCCCCCCCCCCCCCAAAATATAATAGGTGCTTCCAAAATTTAGTTATCACCACTTTATTTGTACAATATAGATTTGTACTCCTAATTGGATTAAGTATTACCACCACCTTTTAACCAAATTCTTAGTTCAAGATATTAAATATCAAAAGACAAAAACCTAGCTGGATTTTATTAGAGTCTTTCTTTTAAAACACATTTGTATACTAGATATGACAACAAACATCAGATTTATAACAATAAAAGATCCATGATAATAATGTATATTTAATTATCCAATGATGTGTGTTAAATGTTCTATAAATATCATATCATATCATCATAGTGGTCTTTCTTAGATTATGAATTTAAAAAAAAAAAAAAAAACATACAGTATTTGAATATACAATATTTGAAATGACTTAATTTTCTTTCTATATAAATATTTAAGTTTGTGAATAAAAATTAAATTTTAGTACATAATTAGGTTCTACATATTTTTTTGATTTTAAGATAAGAAATACACACCTATAATTGCTTTATGGTTAAAATATAATTTACAAGATAAAAATTGGATCAACCTATGCGAATACTATCTCCAAAATATACATCTTAAAGACAAACAAAAAAAGGGGGAAAATTATTCAAAAAATTAAAATTAAAACAAATGACACCTAAAAATAAAATAAAATAATACCAACTCAATATCTAACATAACTACATAAAAAAATATACAAAAACTCATAATGCATAAATTGCAATATCTAACATAACTACATAAAAAAAATAGACAAAAACTCATAAGACATAAATCGCAGTGTCACACAAATTTGACTTGCAAATTTTTGTTTTGGTGTAAGTCTAGAGTTAAAAAATTAAAAAAAAAATTAAAAAATAAAATAAAATATATATATATATATATATATAAAGTTTTTTGATATTATTAAAATCAATCAATTATGTTTATTCAATCAACAAATTTCATACATATACATAAATTAATTAATCAACTAAGAAATTATTTATAATATTGCATAGAATATTACAAAATGAAGGTTTTGAGGTATTTTTGTTGTTTTCTTAAATGATCAAGATATATATTTATTTATTCATTAACAGATATATAATTGTCCAAGGCACTTAGCGTTTTACAAAGTGCACAATTGCATGTAGACATTATTAAAATTTATCTTATTGATTTGTGTTTGTTGGTCTTTTACTCATGAGTTGATTTTCAGATAATACTTTCACTCTATATAGAGGGTTTTCTCATATTATTAATATATCTAGTAATTTTAATAGCAAAATCATTTACACAAACACAATTTAAAACTAGTGTTCTTATTAATGATAATAATAATAAATCCTAAATATACTTATTTTCATCAAATTTTTTGAAGAACATGATTCAAAGAAAGTCACTTTTTGTTTAAAGAGGCATGAAAAGAGATATGACGCTATTATTGACTCAGTAGAGTATAACTAGTCAAAGATATTCGTGACATTTGGTATCTTTTGAAGTGTGTGTATAATTTTATGGCGTATTTTACGAGGAGCACATTTTATATACTCATACAATATACTTAAGAGCAACAATGTTATATAGCTTATAAATAATGATATACAAGAATTACATATTTATTAAAAGATTGTATGAAAAGCTGAGTTTCTTAATACTAATGATATGGTTTTCTTATTTTTTGTGATAATTTTTTCTTGAAAGAATTATAAGTATAGATTTAGATATAAGATTAGCTAATTATGTCAATGTGGAGTTTATTGTTCAAATAAGAACTTACTTACTTCTATATCAATAAAAAAATTCTTGAATTTTAATGTTAGTATTTTTTAGAAATTTTCCATTGAATTATGATAATTATTAATATTTCAACAATTATACATTAAATATTATTGTATTTCACCAAATTATGCTTCGGAATTTTTTCTTAGGTTGTAGTCTTTTATGAGGTATTGATTTTTATGCTTCAATAGGTCACTTTTATAATTGGATTGAAATAGAACTTTGGTACTTACTCTACTTCACAATTATAAATTGATTTTAAAATCTTTGATAAATTTCCTTTTTATATGTTATACAGAAGTGTGTGATAATAGATTATCTCGTAATTTGCCCCTAAATCAATTATATTTTTGCTCCGTCATTGCTAAATTATTTTTATATATAATTTTTCATATTAGTTTACATAAAAGTTATTTTTGAGCAGTTCCTCAAATTGAGCTAATGAATAGTCCATCGATCCTAAAATATCTCAAATAGAAAACTTTGTTATGTAAAGTCTATGCAATATTATATTGATTTTGGAGATTGGGGATAATCTTACAGCAATTAAAAAGCTCTTAAAGTAAAGATAGATTGATTTGAGAAAGGTTTAGAGCATTTATGTCTATGTCTTAACGCTCCATCGATCATTTTGCTGTCATGCAAGACTGTTGAGGATTTTTACATTTAGATATAGCATATATTTATAACATATTCAACTTACAAAATTGCATTTGGATTTAAATTTAATTTGAAACGCAAATCTCTCTTGTCATGATTATTAGTTGCTACTCTTGTAATATTTAAAATTTTCTTATTGTCATAATTATTATTTAAAATTTCCTTTATTATATCGAACTCACCTACTTTGGCAATCATCCGCTTTGTTTGAGAATGAGTATCTCTTAGTATGAGGAGTTATGAAAAAGGGATGTTCTTCTCAATAAAGTACGGAAAAACTCCAAAATTATAATCTGGAATACTAATTTTAATAAGTGGTAGCTTTCTGAAGTCAAATTGACCAAACCTAAGCGTTCTCTAGTTGACTAACTTAAAGGATTGATGAATTTTATTTCTTTGAGGTGTAAGTTTTTGATATTATATCATACAACGAAGACTTTCTGTTGGTTAATAGGTGAAGCCTAGTATTGATTTCTCCTTATTACCATTTCTAAGCTAAAGAGCTCTACAGCCGGCAAGGTACCTCTCCCCCTGCTCAGTAAATAATATGCATCCATTAGCTGAGTACCTAAATCTAGTTAAATAACCATCTAGCAATAGAGTGGTCGGCATCGTGCTTGAAGATGATTGACCGGTGGAGCACCTCACTTGTGTACGTTGATCTTACTAATGTCTGTCATCGAATTATTATAATACATTGCGGATAATGATTTTAACATGTTAATCTTTCCTACTAACTATTCAAATAAATAGGGTTAATTCAAAGTTTCAATATAGTTTTTCTCTCATTGTTGTGTATAATATTATTGCAACGATGTCAAACTAGGTTGCACATATTCTTAGTAGTAAGAATTTGGTCTGAAAATGAATACTCTTGCAAATATTCACTTTTGAAAGTTACTATCGCAAATGATTGAAATGTTAATTACATGTCAACGATATTCCACACACGACATGAGAAGCAGTTTCAGATCAGTTGCGTCTCGACATGATAAATGATGACAATGAAGAACGTCAGCGGAAAAAACATGAAGTTGTTCATTTGCCAGCAATTAGAGAGGCTAAAGCTTGTTGAGAAAAAAACCATTGAAGTGTTAGCCGTTCGGACATTGAGGTGAAACTGTGAAAGGTAAAATATGATAAGTTTGTAATTCAGGATATTGTATGAATCGACCCGAATTTTGCAATGTGACATTGGTCCATAGATGCACATTTCATTTTCAAAGAAATAATCAGTAATATCCTTCTTGAATTTCTTGTAAGTATACATGAGGATCGAGGAATGTTTTCACCTTATCTTGCAGGAATGGATTCATGTTGAACAAGTTAGAACACTCTAAAAGTGAAGCATGGTTTCATAAATCATGTACTGAACATATGTTGTCCCTTCACGTTCATATGATGAGTTCGAGCTGATTATGTTCAGATTTGTGTGGTGACACAACAGGAGCTTCGTTGCATCATTTGTGCAAGGGTTTCTGCCAGGCCTTGCGTTGAAGCTCTTCTTCCATTTTCTGCCACAAATTGTTTACTTATTGAGATTTTTTTATTGTATTTCAATTATAATATTAAGAAAATTACACTCATTTTATTGCTTTTTATGACTTGATTCAAATAAGCAAAAATGACTCTTTTAAAGTAATATCACTCGTAGAAAATGGCACTAAAAGTGATGTTTGTCATCACATTGAGTGCTTTTTAAAACTGTGCTTTTATCGTTATCAAAACAAATTACTATATTTATCACTCTTTTTATTGATTTATTTTTAATTTATTATTAATTTTTAATAATCTAGTAGGCAACGGAATACTTGTTACGACCAAGGAAAAATCCAAAGAAAAATGAAAAATATAATAATTATTTTTGATGTTATTAGAAGCACAGTCAAAACAAAACTTTGTGTCATTACGGACGTCACTTTCCCAGCCATTTCTAGTGTATGATCAAAAGTTAGTGACAGTAATATCACTTTTTAAAACATAACCTTACATTTTTTGGATATAGTCACAAGTTTTTAAGAAGATGCTTACATGAAATGGCAAGAAGGCATAAAATATTGTAATACGTTCTCCTCTTACTTATAGCACTATTCTCCAATTACAATATTTCTCAACATTCAATTACACTATTTTTCTAATACTAAGCAAAAAGATACTGTTATACAAAAGGTGTGTTGAACTATCTAAATAAATAAATTACTTAGTGAACATGTATATCATAATTGAAGTCCACAATACTCAAGTACCCTAAATAGTTATAAATGCAAAAGTACTTCTAACATGAATACATGAAGACCCATTCTTCCTAATAAGGGTGGTTCTAGCGAAGTGCCACTTGGCAGCCCACTCGAACTACGTGGGTCATGATTGGTGGCAACTGTGTACAGTCCCGACGTTATACCGTGTCGAGTGGGTACTCATCACCGGCGGTACAGCAGAGAAGTACAGTGCCGGCGGATATGGCGCGTCCGGTGGGGCAATGCGCGGTACAGGTGAGCGAGGGAAAGCGGGGAGGAGCGCCGCAGCGCTTCAAGAAACGACACAGCTTCAGCCCGCCCCGCGGAAGATTCTCGGGGCGAGCACAACAGGCAGCAACTGTTGCCCATTGGTACTGTACAGTCTCCAGATCTTCTGCACCTTTCCCAACACACCGCCCTCTGGCCTCCGATGGCAACAAATTTCCTCCGTCAATGCGGCGACGACTTCCTCACGCAAACCCCACAAAATATTAGTAAAAGCCCCCGCGCCACGGAAAGCGACTTCATGCTTCGTGGAGGCGGGAATGCAACCATGCATGCAAATACTTCAAATGGAGGAATATCTGTAACTGATTGATTGTGACCCCCCGCTCATTTCCCCATCTCCCCTCTCTTACACTTCTGCTCCCAGTTTGCTGCAACTCCAGTTTCAGCTGCTGAAGAAGTCCTTTCTAAGAATACCCTCCTCGGGAACTCCATCATGTCCGTATTATTTGCCAGGATCCTTTGTCTGAGCCAGGATCGATGAATTTTGAAGCGAGTGTGGGTTGATCGGCAGCAGAATTTGCAGAGTCTAGCATGAAAGAAGGAAGGAACGACGAGATGTGAGCAAGCAAGCGGAGGGATAGACGTTCCGTAGCTTTTAGTAGCTGAAATTCTTGGACAGGTACTACATTCATTCGAGACTCTTGATGTGTGTTGTTGCTAACAACCAACTACCGTTAAGTAAGGTAACGGAAATTTGTCATCAATGAATTGCTTGGTGATCTGTTGTATGTCGCCCTTTTTGCATGTAGGAGAAATTTACAAGAAAGAATCGTTGATCTCTTGTTTAAGATGGATGACGCAGCGTCTGTTTCACGATATTTTACAACCACGAGGTTGTGCGCTTCGCTTCTTCTTTGAGATCTTGAGAGCGGTTTTAGCATTTTTACGGTTGTAGAGCCGTTAGTGCCACGAGCTGATAAGAGACATTGTTCGAGCACGAATTATCTGCGTGCAAGTTGTTTGCTTCTTTAAATTCTCAAGGATGCATTAATTTTCGTCTTTATGGCACCAAGAAAGAGTGAGGTCACTACTTTGGTTCAGCTGATGGCTGAGGTTCCACAGTTTGTTGAACTATTTGCGTTACTGTGAACATCACATTACCACAACGAAGTTCAATATGGAAACGGTAGAGCAAAAATTCATCACTCAGGGCGAATAGCTAACTTCATCGCATACGTACACTATGCTAATTGAGAGCCAATCGTTAAATCATTGCCACATTACCTCTTGATACACACGTTTTAAGCTTTGTGAATGAAATTTTTACTCATAAGGTTTTCGAGTCTTCTATCATAAGCTCGGAAATTTTACGAAGCATGGGTGATGAAAACAGGAGGATGAGGAAGGTCTGCGAGGGGGAGCACCACTGCCATTGCACGATGGCGAATTGGAGAGGGAAGATGTCGCAGAAGAGGTCGTTTTGGGCGCTCGTGGGAGTGTCGCTCTTGTTCTTGTGCCTTCTCTGCTGGGCTTCCATAGCCAATCTGGGTGGCCTTGTGTACTGCGATTTCTTCAAGGGCGAATTGTGCCAAATGGTGCCAAGGTCATCTCCTCGTCCCGACACTCCTCATGAAACAACTCTTGTCAAGCCTACTCCCTCCCTTCCAATCCTTCCACCCGTGCGCAACTACTCTGATGGTGAACTGGCCACATTCGTCGTGGCCAAGGATATTCTCACTCGACCTCAGGTGCAGCCTGTTGGAGTTCCCAAAGTCGCCTTCATGTTTTTAACTGGAGGACCCCTACCCTTTGAGAAGCTATGGGAAAAGTTTTTCGAGGTCAGTGCAACTTGGTTCATGAACAAAATCTCTACTTGAAATTATTTGAAACTCTGAAAAGTGAACATTATGCATACTCCTCCCTCTGAAAGAAGCCTGCTTGTTTATACATTGACAGGGTCATGAAGGTAAATATTCTGTTTACATTCATGCGTCCCAGGAGAAGCCAAACCGGACAAGCCCCGTATTCCAAGGGCGTGAGATTCGATCTGAAAAGGTAACTTTCGAAGGACACCATCATTTTGAACGCTTTTCATTGATAGTGCGTCTCAGAATGGGATATTTATCTCTCTTATTCCTTAGTGGAAGCTGAAATTGTAGAGCCACATCTTTCTAATTCCTACGGTGCATACCAGGTGTTCATTTGTTTCGAGCTTGACAGGGTTGTGGATTTTGTTTTGTAGGTTGTGTGGGGGCAGATCGATATGGTGGACGCTGAACGGCGATTACTTGCCAATGCGCTATTAGATCCGCAGAATCAGTACTTTGCCTTAATATCAGACTCGTATGTTACTATCCTCTTCCAGATTTTAGCATACTTTTGTTGAAGTAAATTTAGAGACAGTGGTCTGACGAGGCTGTTTTGGCAGATGTATACCTCTCTACAACTTCGACTACATCTATGATTATTTTCTTGGTGGGAATATGAGCTTTGTGGATAGGTGAGACATTACCCTACCTCTGGTCTAGGCGATTGACATTTATCCCGATTCTATTTTGATTTCATCAGATTTAATCGCCTTGATGGGCATATGCTCACATTATTTTAAAACAACAGCGCTTTAATCGATTCTTCCTGAAGAGATTGTCTCCGTTATGCACTTCTTGGAGCATTGATCTAGTAAATGGTCAGCTGCATTTGGATATGAAGTTTTTCCGAGTATTTGTGACATTTTTTGGGGTGCGGCAGTTTTGACGATCCAGGACCGCATGGTCAAGGGAGGTACGTGGAGAGAATGATGCCAGAAGTTCGGATTGCCGACTGGAGGAAAGGAGCACAGGTATTTTATAGGATTTTGGGGTTTATTGTTTCTGAAACCCGTCTTGCGAACTTAAGCCTAATTTGTCTTACTTGCTGCTATTTTGCAGTGGTTTGCTGTGACCCGGCATCACGCTCTGTTGATAGTAGCTGACCATCTGTATTACAGCAAGTTCAAAGAAAACTGCAAGGTGAGAGTTGCGGTATCTCTCGGCTTCTTGGTATAGGGCTGCTGAGAAACGTTCAGCATTTTCTTGCATTTTTGGGTTAAAGTGTATGTATGAGTACTTGATCAACAGAAGTGTTCAAAATGACTACTTTCAATGTGAAAGTGAATAATTCAGGAAATTTGAAGGATACGAATCAAATATAGCATAGAAAAATGACTACATACTTTACAATGACCAAGTTTCATGATTCTATGCAGCCTGGTCCGGAGAATCGGAATTGCTACCCTGATGAGCATTACATTTCAACATTTCTTCATGTATAATTTCCAACCTTTCCTCACAATCGTCCACTGCCTCTCCTCACAATCGTTCACTGCACAAGAGTTGTTGATTACTGTTACGTTTTTTTGAGATTTGATAATGCTATAAGTATTTACTCTTGACATAAAATTTTGCCAAGAGCATCGATTCCAGTACTATTCAAAGATTTCCACCTTGACAATTACAGAGGGTAAAAATATTGAGCAACAATGAAACTTTATTTATGTATTATAGAGCACGTTACGCTGATCAACAACTCCTGTGTATTGGTCTACTGTGAAGTTTCATCGTGTGCCTTGTCTTCCTTCGTACGTGCAATTTTTTTCTAACAGCAATCGACTGCTCTCAGATAATGAATCCAGCCAATTTGGCCAATTGGACTGTAACGCATGTGGATTGGTCCGAAGGGAAATGGCATCCAAGGTCGTATGCTATTCAGGACATTACACCTTCAAGGATACATGGCATACAGGTAAGCATCAAAGCTGGAGTATCAGGTGACGAGAGCTTGAAGCTTTTCCTTCGTCATAAATACTATCACCCCTTCGTACTGAAACAGATACTTGGAAGGATGGAGTAAACCTCAAAATTTCACTGACTCATCATACATGCACCTCTTACTCTGAACCCCTCGTTATAGTATCAATATATCAGCCGAAATTGATTGTGTATATTCTGTTTGTGCAGACAATTAGCGAACATGTGCACGTTACTAGCGACGGCCGGGTAAGTAGAAAAATTGTACATTTTATGGCTCTCTGTTAATGACATAAACGTAGAGGATCAGTACTATGTGCATCAGTCTGCTTTTATCTAAGTGCGGTTTCTTCACCAGGATGTATGAGTTTTTCAAGCAATTTCGAAGTGAGGGTGTAGACCACTATGTTAGCAACAGTAAACAACCCCAATTTTTTCAAGCGTACACCACTTAAGAATTGGAAGAGAGTTCTTGTTCGTGGATTCATATCTGTACATCAGCTTAATCTTGAAATCATACAAAACGCCAAGTTCGGGAATTTTGAAACCTCAGCAATCACTAATCAGTCTCTCAGATAAATTAGTTTGTTTACCAGATAGGGGTCCTGTCCGGAATGGTTCCAGTATCGTAGAACGAATTGATTGCACCCTCTCTATGCTGTGTAAGTGTTTTATTTCATTAACTGCAACATGCGTTATTGATTTCGTTGCAGGGTGTACAAACAGTAAAGCCATGTATGTGGAATGGGCGACACCGCCCGTGTTTTCTGTTCGCAAGGAAATTTTTACCGGAGACGGCTGATGTCTTATTAGACGTGCTTCCACGTATCACATGGCCTGGACATAATCAACTGGCGTAATGTTCAGGTTCCTTTCTTCTCTTTTATATTGGCAGGAATCGAGAGCATGAAGACTTTTCACTGACATATTTATTCTTTGCACTGGAACGAAACAATATTTGCCATGTTAACTACGTGGTCGAAGCCTACATCCTTGATAGGATACACCTTCCACTTGGTTACTTGCATTGAGAGTGTTCCGTTCGACAGTTACTCGAGAAAGTTTGGCTCTTTAGCAATTTGTAGATTAGTGTTAGAAACTGCTGTTGGCGGCCGTAGTTGTTGGGGTTATTGAGAGGAGTACAATTTTACAGCAATAGTGACTTGTAGGTACTGTACAATTTAAGTTTTGCTCACAATGTTCACATCATCATGATCGCATGGTACCCTTCGAAATATTCTGTGAGTTTGTTCTGGTGTACAGTAAGGTAGTTGTATCTATCTTCACTTGTTGAAGCAGAAGATTAAGATTAATAAGAATAGGTGTGCATTTTGAAAATTGATCATCATCTGTACATATACATATTCTATCTTGATACATTTTCTAAAAGTGGCTAGCGAAGTCATAACCTTTCATTGATGAATAAGTGCATGTAGTTTCTATTGGACATAGGTGTTTGATTCAACAAGGATGAGGGAATTGTTAGAGTTTGTGAAAACAAGAGAAAAAGCAATATGATCAATCTCAATAGCAAGTTCATATATATTGATTGATATTTGATGTCAAGTAAGTAACTTGGAACTTCTGCATATGCTAATGAGACATGCATGACAAATACATTCAAGAGAGGGGGTGGATGAATTTAATTACCTTATCAAATATCAATTATCTTTTTCTAAATTCTTTGAATATAAGAGAGAACAAAGTCATGTATGCTTCAAGGTTGGTGCGAATATAGGAAAGTGATCTAAAATAGGGCAAGTCCATTGATGAATCTCTAGGAATCTTCACTTGAGAGTTACATATTAGCTTAGAGGTACGTAATAGCTTCTCAATTCAACAATTTTGAGTGCAAATAATATTGGGTGCTATTTTAGGGCACCATTTTAGGAAGACATATTGTATAAGGTCACTTTCAATTTCATAATCAATTATAAAAGAGTTCAAATGATGGTATCACTTGCTCTATCATTCCACTGACTTTCCCTTGCACAAAAATTGCTTGCATTGTTGACTTCGGTGAAGATTTCCTTTGGTGAAACGTGAGCCTTTATTGAGCAGCTTAATATAGATTTTTTGTCTATTATACCCTTTCATACCCTTGATGTATGGCCACAGATCATAAATAGGCTTTGCAAGAACATGTCAGGTTGTAGAGACTTAGATTTGGACTCCTTTGGATGCACGTGCTCCGATTAGCGCCACGTCATCTTATACAAATGTTTCATCTGTCCCGACTCTCCAAGGACTTCACGTGGCATGTCGTGATTGTGAAGCCCGTGACGTTTGACATGGATTCGTGTACGAAGTACACAGTGATACACTCACCACTTGCCCTATTATGGGGCGTGCAAAACCTACTCCCCTAGAACCATGTTTGTACTCGTGAAGCTTTCAATATTGAAGTTTTCATCTCAATACTAGAAGAAAATTATCAAATTTCCACCCAGAATCTCCTCACTCTTGGAAACATTTTACATACCAATCACCACTACCGTAGCCTACTAGCAGCTTCGTTTATAAATAATTAGAAAAACAGAAGTCGAATTTTTTTGGAAATTACACTTGGAGGCTGCCGAAACAAAGAGATATTACAATATAAGAATTCCGAAATATTCAAAATAGAGGAGCAGCCACCCGTCTTTAAATGAAGGAGCAGCCACTAGTCTTTAATGCATACTGTACAAAGCGCTCATGAAAAATGAATAGTATTCTGGATGAAAATTGAACTTATGAATATTTATTTTCCAAAAAAATCGATTTAAAAAAAATTCATTTTGGAGGTGTCGAACATCATTTTTTCAAAATAATTAAATATTCGACGGAGCATGGTCGAAGCTGCTAGTAGGCTACGGTATCTGCACTAAATTATTGCAAGCATGCACAAATTCATAGAAAAGATTCTCATCTCTACTTGCATACAATCAAGCATCCAAGCAAGTTTCAGGTGGCTCATTCATTCTCTATTTAAATGCATATTAAATGCTATCTATCAGGCACTCAGAAGCATATATTAAGTTTTTAAAAATTCAAAAAATTCAAAAGAATGCTTTACATTGAATTCAAGTGTTGCTTTTCAATGGTCAGGAATCCCCCCATTACCTCATCCAAAACCAATAAGTGTCTCCTTTCTGCCATTAAAATGGAGAAATTAATTCCATCCGAGCAATTCATGGGGGTTTAAGCAAACAAGCGGCTCCAAGTGGCAGGCTGACGGCCGCCAGCAACCGCAGCCACACGCTCGAGGCGTCCACCACCCTGCCTGACAGATGGCTCCCTACCCCATCCTGCCCTGCCCGGCCCTGCCCCGCCCCGCCCCGCCCCGCCCCGCCGCAGTCCCTGCCCTGCCCTGCCCTGCCCTGCCCTGCCCGGCCCTGCCCTGCCCTGCCCTGCCCGGCCCTGCCCTGCCCCGCCCCGCCCCGCCCCGCCCCACCATGCCCCGCCGCAGTCCCTGCCCTGCCAGTGCCCCCTCCCAACTGTCTCCTGCAAGCACCTTCTGTACATACCAGTCTGAAAAAGAACCTGAACAAACAAACGGAAGGTCAGAAAATATTTTGTCATTTCATATTTGACAATTCTTGACAACCAACATCAGTTGCCAGTTGTTTCCAACTTGTAACATGTCTTTTAAATTAAATTTAATGATGCATGAGCAGCAGGTCATGTCGATCGTAATCTGCTTTGCATGAACTGTGAAGTGTGTGGACTTCACGAGGAATTTCAGAAAGTTTGGTACGGTGAGATGTTTCTCGGTGTATCCTTTGTGGAGATTGATACAGTTTGTACTTACACTGGTGTAACGGTGAAAATATAATAGTTGTTAACTTTTAAAGAAGACTACTGTAGCCTCCAAATTGCCAAAAAGTCTCAAAACTGCCGGCAAGTATCCTCTCTTTTGATGCAAGGGGGAGGATTTTCAGATTTTTACGTATTTTTGGATATGTAACCATACATTAGACTTTAATGTGGAAAAAAGATAATGTGAGTTGACGGGTCCTCATAACAACAAAACCTTGAAAGGGCACCACATGTTTTTTGGACCACTCAAATAAATTGTTCTGAAGAAATAAACAATGCATATGTGCCTTGTCACAACATGTTTTTTCACAACTTCAATTTTGAATCAACATTCATTAGTAGAAAACAATACCAAGTATACCCCACCAGTACACCAAGTTGTGAGGGGTGTACTCAGTGGGAGTATAATCTATCTAGTCAACCAACTTATGGCCCTCCATCTAGTCAACCACCCCATGCCCATTCTTAACTCCTAAAGGATCAAGCATGTTTTTAGCCTTCAATTATACTGAGAGTTGCGTTCTTTGACTACTTTGTGCAATTTGAGGTATGATTCAATATTTATAACTTTTGTGGTGTTTCCAACCGTAAGATCTTTACAATAACTACATGTACAGATACCATGATAAATTTCAACCGTTGGATCTTTACCATTTGTGAGATCATAAGGCTCAAAGGTTATGCGAAAGTTTTTTTGCAACATCTTAAAGCTTGCTCTTGCAGATTTGGGAGGTTGCTATCGTAATGTTTGTGAACTTTTTCTAGTTTCCCCTTGTCCGGTGGCCATCTGGATATTAGCATTACAAACGGACACTTCATTCAGTTTCAAACTCTTTTAGGTTAGACCCCGGTAATAGTAGGGATCTTTTGGGATTGGAGTGTGCCCTCCTTTCTTTTAAGGGTAAGATTTCACACGTTGCGTGCAAGAAGCCTTCGGGCCTTGCCCGGGCGGACCACTCGAGACCCAACATCTTTCGAAAAGACAAATACTCTATTGGTAGCGTTGCCCCTGTGGAGGAACCTTTTTCAAGAGCCGAAATTGGCATTTCCATTCAACTCGACATTGTTCTAAGGCCGGCCCCTTAGAAAAGACCGGAGTTTCTACCTATCTTTGTGAACTTTTTGACTTGGGAAACTTTGGAACTTAAGTAGTGATCTCAGTGCGTAGTTATTCTCAAAAAAATTAAAATAGAAATGACTAATTATAAACTTGGCCCAACCGCCCTTTTCGGGGTTGAAATCTGAAATTTGCGCTAAAAAGAATTTTTAATCAAAGACTTTGACATTGCAAATTCTCTCTCTCTCTCTCTCACACACACACACCTTGTAGTATAAGGAGCACCTTGTTAAAATATTAGGCAAAAAAATTACTTTTGAATCCTTCATCTAAGCTATCCATAATCGCAAAAACCACTTTTTCATGCTTGATTCTTTGTGGGTTAACCCTTAAGCTGGCCGCATGTTGAAAAACAACATTGTAGATGGTTGCAGCAACTTTGAAGAGTCATAGCTACTTCATCTAGAGTTTTTTTTGGATGAATTTACTTGGGTCAAGTCTCAAATCAAGATTGGTTTGTGTGGTAAAAATTGCATATTCATAAATAAAGTATGAATTTATAACTAGTACTTTAGTGAAGGCCGCTCCTATTTTTGGGTTGCCAAACATGGGGCATGTTTTATCATTGCAAGCCAATTATGTCAAATCCAATTTATTTTCTCATAAATTTGTTTTGCATGAGTATGATTTCAAGATGAAATCAAACAACTTTGTAGTTGGAAGCCTTTTGTTTTGAATAGTTTGAGTATTGGATCTGCAATATGCTTCTATATAAAATTTTAAAAACTTACATGGTTTTCGAGAGTCTCTTTCTCCTTCATCCACGATTGGATTTGATTTATTTTTTTTCTTCTTCTTTTTTTTTTTCTTCTTTCTTCGACTAAACTCTAATTTGAGTCTAATTATAGTGGTAGAAACCCTAAATATATAAAAGGTGTGAAGAAGACATTAGATGCATTTTGGTGCAAGGGTCTAGTTTTGGACTTTTGTCCTTTGTAAAGTTTGGGTAGTTTTCACTAATGCAAAAGCAATTATTTGAGTCAAAAAAAATTTTCTGATAAACTTTCTTGGGCAAAGGTGTGATTGAGATGAAGGCGATCAATTTCGTAGTTGGTGATTTTTTCATTGCAATAAGTCTATTGGTAGTATTTTGATTTCAAAGTGTAAACATTGAACTTCTGAGATATTTTTGAAGTACTAATACATTATTAATTATCTGGCAATCTATGAGGCCCCATGATACAAAATTTGACCCACATGATGTACAACATGTTTACTATAAGATTTCAGAGTTAGAATCTGAAGAACTTACCTTGAATTTCATGTATGACATTTTTTTTTTTATGAATGTGTTCTTTCTGCTACAAATGAGTTAAACCATTTGAGGATTAAGTATGTTGAGTGAAAAAAGGCCCGAGTTTGAACCCTACCCGCGACTCCAAAAACTCCCTTAGGTACTTGGAGTTGCAAAAGTATTTCCCCCCAATCAAATGTCAGACTAACACATGTCCCAAGCTAATAAGTAGACTTTCCTCATTAAATGTACATGCATTCAAAGGGCCCGAAGGCCTTCTACATCAAGCCATGTACTCAGTACTCGGTTGTATACTCACACTCCGCGTCTACTAGGGCATATAGATCCTACTCCTCTCAAGCAACTTTTCTACTAGTGTGTACTAGAATGAGAATTATTGAGGGGGCTAATTAGGGATGTAGGAGGAATGGAAAAAGGACAAAAGGATACCGGTAGGTGATTTGAGAGGTCCGTAAAGGACGGAGCCCTCGAAGGCACGAGACGTTCCGAACCACTCCACTCCGGCACACTCCTCGTTCGGGAGGAGAGCACAACGCGCGTGTGGTCTCCGCCACGACCAATTCCGCGCAGAATCCGTCATCGTCTCCGTCATCGTCGTCGCCGCAAACAACGAAGATCCTGTCAACGCTACCGTCTGTCTTCTGTCTGCGCATGCGCTCCCCTTCTTCATTCCCCATCGGTAACTTTGCTAGATGGGGTTACATGAGCCCCACCACTAGTGCAAAGCATTCCGCTTTTCCTTGGAATCTTTGATTGCCGACCCGAGCCCAAATCCGCCAGTCCAGCAGTTTTTGAATCCCCTCTCGAGCCCGCTCCGGGCTCGCTCGCGATCCAGGTACGAGAAGCGCACTGCTGTAACCCAGTCCCAGGCATGTTTCGATTGTGTCAGAATGGTTTCTCTCTCGGTGAAGAAGGGATGTAGTTTCTTGAAACGTCGTCATCTACGAGGATGATTGAAGGCTCCTTCGGGTGCCCGAGTATCGCCTCGTTAGTTAGATCGTGATTGAGCATTTCTGTTTGAATTTCTCATTGGCCGAGTAAGCGTAGCGTGAAAGATTCTATCCACTCTTCTTCAATCTTCCCCCGAGCGCAAGTCTCCGACAGGCTACCTCGTATCGTTGTTGTCACTAGGTCAGTTTCTGGTCGTTCAATCTTGAGATGGGAGCAGCCATTCGAACTTTAAGATAGTGAAAAGATTTGGGCCTGAGGTTATGGTTTTTGAGAGCGTAGTGATCTTACTCTAGGTGAGTTCCTGGTTGTTCTATCTGAGAGTGGCAGTCATTCAAACTCTGTTAGTGTGACTGGGTTGGTGAAGATTTTTGAGAGGGCTTGTTTTGTTGTTGAATCTAGGGCAGTTTGCTGGTGCTTCAATCTTGAAGTGAGGTTGGAGGGGGGGGGTGAGCCTGTGTCAGTGTGGATGAGGTTTTTGTGTGGCGGGTGAATTGGTGTGAGAGGCCTGAATCCTGCCGGGTGGGGAAGCAGGGATGGCAACCATGGAGGGGGTGGCGGTGTCACTAGGAATCGGGACACCGGTACTCTGGTTCCTGATAGCGTTCGCGGCAACGATACCAGCGAGCTGGCTGTGGCGATTCATGCCATCGGTGCAAGCGCGCCATTTGTACGCGGCGGCTAGCGGCGCCGTCCTGTCGCATGCGGCCTTCGGCGCCTCGTCCAACGCCTTGTTCATGCTCCCCATTCTTGCCAGCTACGGCTCCATGCTCTTCTACCGACGCAAGTGCGGCGTCATCTCCGCCGTCATCGCCTTCGCTTACCTCATCGGCTGGTAAGGAATCCCCCTCCCTCGCAATCCACCCATCTCCCTCCCCGCACTTACTACTGCTCCCCTAATCCTCCACTAGGCACCATCCTCGCACAATTTGGATCAGTCTTAGGTTCAAGCAAACACGTGCTCATGATCTGATCTTATCGTCCCTGCGAGATTCTCTGAACCAGCTCATGATGATAATCATGTGTGAATCATGTAATCAATCCACAGCCACTCAAATCGTCACTTTTTTCACAGAGTAATGAAATTTGCTATCTTCGCCTGGCGGCATTCTAAAATTTTGTCTTGTGGAGTGTGTCAAAACCTTCCTAGTTGCTCTAATTGCATTAAACACTGAAGGTTGTCAAACTAAATCGTTGAGCTCGCTTGGGTGTACAAAGGTTGAGCTACTTTATGTTTAATAGTTTTCCTTTCTATGTTCAAATTTTCTCTCTTTAAACAAATCATCTTGTTGCTAAATTAGTAACCTGCCATTTGATATGGAGTTATGTGAAGTGACCATTGGTTGAGAATCTCAACCACTCAGTTGCTCACTCTTGTTACACAATGTAAGGTACAAGGTAGCTTGCTACGATATTAAAAACAACCCATTAGGATGATTTCTGAAGGAGATACATAATGGCTTTGAAGGTAGATTTTCAATTTACATAGTGTAGATTGTGCCATTTTAGGAACACCTACAAGTTCAACTTCAAAAATTCATTAGAATGGTTCTGAAAATTCAGAATTGGTCTAATCATCTTCTTATGTTGTCCAAGCACACAAATTGCTCTTACACTAATTTCCATGTCAAAAATTGATGAGGGCTCCGGTTATGCAAACAATTTTCTTTCCTGTGCTCGTTTTATACTCTGAAATCCACCATCTTACTTTTTGTTGTTGTTTTGTGTCATCTTCAAATTGAATACTCACGTGAGCTTTCTTGTAAAGCTTGAGATCTGTGGGCCAAGGAGAACACCATTCATTGACGAGTTGTTTTCACCTTTTAGATAATTGTTTAGGAGGTGTGAAAGGCTCTCATTTGCACAGTATGGACAATGAGTGAGTAATGAGTGGACATGGCAGTCATGTGGCGTTCATGAGTGGCGATGCATGGAAAAAGGGTGGCATGGATTCAACAGGTACACTTTCTACTCACACTTCAAAGCCACTTGTTGATCACGACCTTCGTTCAGGCAGGTGGTATGTCTCCGTAGAAAAAATCATTTCGTCTTTTTTTAGGGGTAGCCCTAAAAATGCATTAACTAAGAAAACTGAAAGCTCAACGTATACTTTCATATCTAACAACATTGAGCACTTTCCATCAGAATTGGGTGTTACTTCATCGAAAGTATGTATGAGTTGACAATGAACTCTCCGAAACTTCAATTTCGTCCTAGGGATCATTCGCTGTGTTGTGAAAGGAAGGAAAGACACTGGATTTTTTCTCAATCTTGAAAATAAGGCATAATTCCACGAATGTATTCTTATTTTTGAGAAATCAGCCCTTCTATACTTCTATTCTGTCAGAGTGATCATTCGATGTTTTACAAGGAAGAAAAAATACTGTCTTTTAACTCTGTCAGAGTGATCATTCGATGACAAGGAAGAAAAGATCCTGGTTTTGAGAATAGAGAGTGAGTCAAGAAAAGGAAATCGATTATAACTTACGACGAGAATGAGGAGCGCGAAATGGTCGAAGATTGACCGTAACCAATCTCACTCACACGTAATATTGCCAATTCCATCTCATTTGCCTTAGATCGGACAATCCGGGCAAACCAGAAGTGAAACGAATCCCACAATATGTACATACCCGAAAAGATTCTTGGTGCAAAAGCTCAATCTAAGCATCTAAGATCCACTCGTAGGATCCAATTCAAATTTGAATAGTTGATTCTTCTTTGTTTGTGCGGGTTTTGAGGTTTTAAGGATTTTGGAGGGGGCTTGAATCTGATATGACGATGTCAATGGCGCAGGATCTATGATGGTGTTGACCTTGAAGGTATCAGCAGCGGCCTTCAACTACCAAGACGGACTCCTGACAGACGAGAAATCCCTCCGCGACGCCCAGAAGAAGTACCGCCTCACCACGCTCCCGTCTTTCCTGGCCTACTTGGGCTTCTGCTTCAACTGCGGCTCCCACTTAGTCGGTCCCGTCACGGAGCTTCGCGATTACATGGACTGGACTGAGAATCGAGGACTGTGGGATCCGAAAGCCGCCCGACCTCCGCCTTCCCCGTACACACGCGCATTCCTGGCCGTGATCAAAGCGTTCATCTGCATGGGCCTGTACATGTTCATCACAGGCGCGTACCCGCTCAGCTTCGCCACCACCCCGGAGTTCATGAACTGGGGCTACGCCCACCGCGTGTGGTACCAGTACATGTGCGGGTTCGGAGCGAGGTGGAAGTACTACTTCATCTGGAGTCTGTCCGAAGCGGCGGTCATCATTTCCGGGTTTGGGTTCAGTGGGTGGAGTACGAGTGCGCCGAGCGAGCAGCCGAAACCGCTCTGGAGTCGCGCGCAGAATGTGGAGATTCTCAATGTGGAGCTGGCGACGAGCGCTGCGGAGATTCCCAAGTACTGGAACATTCATGTCAGTGTCTGGCTGCGGCATTACGTTTACGAGCGGCTCGTTGTCAAGGGGAAACGCCCAGGTTTCCGGCAGCTCCTGGCTACGCAAGTCGTCAGCGCTGTGTGGCATGTGAGTTCTCTCTTTTCCTCTCCCCCTTCTTCCATTTCATTGTCCAAACTTTCACCCTTTTACCGCCGGCACGGCCTCAGCACGACAAGCAACTGTTCGGGCCCTGTTCGAGTTCCAACGTGTGCACCAACATGGTGTGGGGTTCTTGGACCTCGTTGTATGGGTACCTCTATAGCCCTTTCGGGGATACCATATGGGGTATCCGTAAGGCAACTAGTGGCTAGCATAGTCTTCACCCTGAATGGGGTTAGCAGTCACGCCATTGGTGTGATGACCTCCGGGCATACATCCAAGGGTAGAGTTTGACGAACACTCTATCCATGCCGACCTCTAAATAGGTTGGAGTTTCTCTTCTTCTTGGGTATCTAAGGTGTCATTTTGGGAGCATAACCAAATCAGCCATCAACACAGATAGTACTACTTTGTGACATAAGAAAAGTTCTTGGTATGTCAAATTGGCACTTCGAATTATTGGAAGTGCCTAAGTGAACAATCATGGAGTAGTTCTTGTTTAGTTGTGAGTTGGAACAAATATTAGGCATTCCTGTATATGCTAGCTCTTTTACCAACCAACTTATATATGGGTGTTGGTTGATGCAGGGCTTGTACACTGGTTACCTCCTTTTCTTCATCAATAGTGCACTCATGATTGCAGGAGCTAGAGGTAAATTACTAATCTCTTGAAATTGTTACAGTCTTACAAATGTACTCTTTTATCATATATGTTCTCTCTACAGAAATGTGTTCAATCATTTCTTCTTATTCTCTCTAGTTTTTTGAATATCTGTGAAACTTGCTCTTTATCAAGAATTAAAATAATTAGGTTACACTAACCAATATTATGACTAATGATTTGGTGCAGTGCTATATAAATGGCAACAAGCCATTCCCAAGAGCAATTTCTTGGCTGTCAACTTGGGTGCATTCGCCGGGTTTTTCTACACCGCATTTGTCCTTAACCTCACTGCAATGGGTTTCCTGGTTAGTGATTTTCTCCACCCCCCCCCTTTTGAACCATCCTTTTAGAAATGATAATAATATTACAAACCTCCATATTTGGTTTTCAAGGTTCCCTTTTTTCTACGGTTTCACACAAAGGACCAAAGATGCATAAAAAAGATGTGGATTCATCAAAGAAGAGAAACTATAAATTATTGTAATTACGTTAATTTAGGTGTTGCATACAAAAGCTTTGTAAGCTTTAGAGTTAATATTTAATCTAGTGCAACATATTCTACATACATAATTTTTTTTGTGTGAGCCATGGCTATCAAGGGGGAAAGGGCATGATATGGGTGACCTATGTGTAATTCATTATACATGTGTGCGAAATTTCTTTTTTCACCCCATGTATACAAATATAGCCATGTCACCTTCAATACCATCTGGTTAGAATAATTTTTCAATATTGTTGATTTTTCATCAAAAAAGTAGTTTCAAAAAATCACACTATTTTTGAAGGGGTACCCATATCATGTTCTTACCCCTCGGGATTTTTTGTATTTGTGTCAAGAATGTTCTGCATAACAGATATTCTTCGCAATACTTCTAATGTTTTTAGAATAATATGATTATGAATATTCATAAGTACATATTCCAAGTACATATAATTTTAGTTGTAAGTATGTATTAAATTTTTTTTAATTGCAAGAAGATTCTAGAACCATGATGTGAGTTTTTGAGACATGAAGTGACCAAATGTTATTGTTTTTGCAGGTTTTGTATTACGCCGACACTATAATCATTTATAGAAGTGTATATTATTCGGGCACATTGTTACCAATAGCGTTTATTTTACTTGGGAAGTTCGTGAAACCTCCAAGGGCTGGGCAGAGTAGTGCCAAGGTAGTTAAAAAGGAAGCTTAAGTAGACCCTTTTTTTTTCAAAAAATTTCGGGGGCCTGCCCGAAAACATATCCTTTTATGATTTGATTCCTGACAGTATGAAAATTTGGTATTTGAAATTAATCTAAGTTTTAGTTAGTTGTTCTTCTTTTTCTTTTTTTGTGTCCATTCAGATGGGGTTGTCAGTTTTTGTCTGGAGGTGCAGACAATTGCATGAGTATCTTTGGTGTCATAAGATGAAGGAATCCAATGTAGATTTCTTGCTCAGAGTTTGAAAAAGAGTTAATCCTAAAAGGTCCTTGGGGTCTGAAATGGGCAGCCCAAAATTGGATCACAGCATCTTTTGGACTTGGGTGTCATGAATAGTGCACTTTTTAAACTTGGGCATCATGAATGGACCAATCAATGATGAGCTTGCAACGGTTTACAAGTTTATGTACAACCCAACCTACCTATCACAATCCATTCAAAGCACAAAATCACTCATACAAATTGTGATTTGAATTGTAAATTTTCACTTTTTGAATGCATCATAAGAAGGTGACTAGCTTGACATCAAAATATACGTGAAAAGTTAGGTGCAATAAGAGCTACAAGGCATATTCTGTCGGAAATCACAATTTGTATGAGTGATTTTGTGGTTTGAAAGGATTGTGGTAGGTAGGTTGTAGTTAGGTTGTACATATCCTCGTAGGAGGTTGCAAGCTCATCATTGATTGGTTCATTCATGATGCCCAAGTTCAAAAAGTACACTATTCATGATGCCCAAGTCCAAAAGATGTTGTGATCTAATTTTGGGGTGCCTGTTTCAGACTCCATGGGCGTCTAAGGGTTAACCCCTAAAGGAGAGAGGTCCGGGTCGATCTACTTGAAATAGATTACAGAATTGAAACTTTGACAAAATATATCTCAGATCTGTAAAGTGGAATTTAATGAAAATTGGTGTGTAGATTAATTAGACAGTTTCGAACAAGATCCTACCGTTGGATTTCCCAACATTTCATTCAAAAAACTTTTGTCTACGGGTTTCAAATATGATTGTCTGGAGGTCATTACTGAGCATCTCCTTTAGGGATTGAGTTATTTATTGCAGTAGTGAGTCATGTCATGGTTCCCCAAAGCTTTGGCACTTTGTAAAGATAAAGTATTCTTATGTGCGTTTTGGATGCAAGGTTACTAGAGTTCAAGAACCTTCTTTAAACTTTAATTTTTATGTTTACACCCCAAAATCTATGCATTTTGACTAATTCTGTTGTACTTATAGAGGTAAATATTTTGAGATTTTGTTTAAAAGTCAACATTTAAAGGAGTTGACCTGAAGACATGATGGTATGTATGTGCTTGTGACGTTTTAGAGGCTTGGTTGGAGCTATGTCCTTAACCCGTATCATCCTAAAAAGCCTATTTTTCAACCAAAGAACACATTTAATTATTTTTTATCGTAGATGAAATTGAAGGTAAGTTATCCAGATTTCAACCTAACAATCTTGTACTAGACTTATTGTTAATAATGTGAATCAAGATTGGAGTCATGAAACCTTATAAATTGTGAGATCATAAGATAATAATACTTGATTCACACTATTGGATTTTTTCTACTTTTGAGTGGGAATTTTATCAACAAAGTTAACGCAAGAGAAAAATCTCCACCTAGAAATTTGTTCACCTTCACCTCAAAAACACCCTTGTACCAAATAATCTCATCAATAAAAGATTCTTGACTCCTACAATAGCCTTGTAATGGCGGGAAGTGCCAAGAATTTTATAAACAAGAAATAGCATGAATCCAAATTCAAATCCGTGCCTTATCTTCAAAACACCGTGATTGAGCCAAGGTTTCTACAATTAAAACTAGACTCTAATTGGAATCCAACCCCAAAGATAAGACGGAAATCCAATAGTGGTTGAAGGAGATATAACTCCGCAAAAACCATATATTCTTCTTTAGTTTCTTTAGTACAAAAACATCATTGCAAATGCAATACCAATGTTGTTTGGATCAATAGTCTTCTAACTAAAAAGTTGTTGATGATTCATCTTATGTTAAATAAATTCATGACTGCTTTTATTTTCAGATATAATTGGCTTCAATGGTGAACCCCATGCTCAAAAAACCCAAAAACAAAGATCACCTTCACTAAAATGCATGCTTTAAATTCATACTTTTGAAAATGTAATTACAATTTTTGAACTTATGGATAAGCAATTTAGTAAAAAACAACTTTGGAGGAAGAAGTTAGGGTTCTTCAAAGTTTCAGCAAGATGTCATTTTTTTTTGCCATCAAAGAAAGTAGAATTCAAAAATTATACCCCAAAAACCCCATCTTGTACTTTCTCCCAAACAAGACAAAAGAAACTGGATGAAGCTGAAGTTGAACTAAAATGGGCCCTAAAACCCAAAACCCTAGAGTCCTCGCATGAACCTCACGAACTCATCGTCCTAGAATTGTCATGCTTGCACATCTGCACCGAAGAATGGCGACAGTTGCATCAATTTCCAAGGTCATCGCCACTTCTACGGCATTGCAAAGCACTGCTCCCATCACTCATGTCAACACCAGGTTCGCCTTCGCATTCACTAGTTCAAACCCATACATTCAATCCCTTTTCGTAGTAATTATGCTGCTTGTGTGCTTGCCCACATTTGCTGAGCTTTTGATTTCTCCTGTTTTCTCACTCTCTCTGTAGCTGATGAAACCAGAATGGCAATGCGATCAGTTCCCAACAATTTCTTATATTGTGGCATTGTTAGGGTTATTCAGAGTTTGGAGGTTCTAGTGGACAATAGCAGTCATTGATAAAATGGCAAGTTTTTTCCAGGTGTGTTCCAAGTGTGTGTACATTCTCAGCAAGTCTATCTTCTACCTCTTTGGTAAGAAGCTTCGGATTGAACGAATCGCGAAGGAGAGCCACGAGAATCATGACGACATCAGCTTCTTCGGAGGGCCAGCCCGACAGCCGACAGTACTTCGCTTTGACTTATGGTATGCATTCTCATTCTATTCAAGCACATAAATCAGAAATCGAATAACCATAATGGTTAGAACCATGTATGGCTTCAAGCAGGGTATGTGGGTGCACGTCGAAGAATGTCTGCTATAGAATACGACTACTAATTCGAAATCTCTTGGAATCAAGTGGTGCCGCTGCACCACTCACCTCTAGTCAAAAGCCTGGGTTATGTATCGATGGTAATGGATTCAATGAAAGTTTGGGTTGATTGATCACATATAAAAACCTAATTTTCAAAATCATCAAGCTCTAGATTGTGTACGTTGAGCTTTGAACAAGCTGTGTTGTAGGGATCAAATTGTAGCAAGCAAGGTTTTGGATATGTGCAGTCGTTGGAGATTAAAGTACTGTGCTGTTTCTTCTTCAAGAGGTCAGGGTTCGTTTTTTGTTTCGTTATCGAGGAGTGTTTAGTGAAAATTGCAATGTGGTGCGAGCAGATTATGTACCTGACATTCTTGAGAAGCGGGGACCTCATAGACCAGGACACATCGACCTTGCCAAGGCGAAAGAAGCTGAGGGCAAGATGCTTCTGGGAGGAGCATGGGGTGCTCCTGTCGATGGCGCCCTCTTCATCTGGCTTGTCAACTCTGCCGATGGTACGTCTTTGATTTCCTCTTCTGCCAGCGGTCGTTACTGATTCCGGTGTCAAATGACTTGTTTTCATCCGAATCATAACTCTCACTGCATATTGCTCTTCCTTTCATGAATATTGGTCAAGCTACCTTAAACCCTGACATTATACTCAGAATCAATCGTTCATCAAATGTGGTTCTGTATGTAGTACAAATCATATGCAGATAACTCGCTTTCATCCAACTTGTAGTTTTCGGTGCATATTGGTCATTCTAATATCATGAGTATCTGGTCGCATGTCAGTATCAAAATCTCCAGAAACCCTAAACCTTAACATTGTTTCAGAATCAATCATCGAATGTGGTTCTGTATGAGCAGAGATAACTTGCTCCCGATGTAGTCTGCTCGATAATGGAACAGTACTGAAAATGGCTATGAGTTTGATTTTCGACATACTCATTTTGATCATTCTAGAGTTCAAGTTCAACTTCATAGAAAGGTGAGAAGAGTTGAAAAGTGTCGATTCCAGTCACAAATTATTTACACGATTAATTTCACTACGCTGAAATTTGAGCCATTGTTGAGCTGGTTGCTCAATCCAGATTTTAAACTTGGTCATTTTAGTATCATGAGCTTCTGGTGCTTCACGGCAGTAACTCTAAAAATCCTCACGTTGTTCCCAATCACCAAGTGTGGTTCTGTATGTGCAGACATGATTTGCTTTCGTCTGATCGTAATGTTCACTGCATAAAATGGTCAATTCATATCGTGCTTTAGAGCAGCACTGTTGTCAAGGTAAAATTATAATCCAAATGTGGTGGTGTATGTGCAGAGATTCAGCAATTTGTGGACGAGGATCCTTACGTGACGGCGGGACTTGTGACCAAGTATGACATTCGCCCTGTTGCTGCCGCTGTTGGTACGTGGGTCACTGCTGCCAAGAAGTAGGTGAATTGACATGCTGAGACTGCAATTGTAGCTCATTTTTATCATCTTTTTCTTACTTGCCGAAATGCCGAAGTGTCCATTTGACGATCGGAAAATAGATGATTATTTACGAAGCATACCTAGATGAATGCGCTTGTAAAAGGTCCTACTCTTGCATAAAATGAAGAATAATCCTGTGATGTATTGAGGCAGTAGAGTATCAGGAGCAACTGTCAACCATGCCTGAGTAATCGTAGACTATGTAGCAAGTCTGGAATCCAACTTTACTCCAGAATTGATTTGATGAAGTATTGTTTTTAAAGTATGAAAGCGATAATTAGGTTTACTTTTTAACATCTAGTTTCGGGAATTAAGTGTTTCTATGAATAAGTTAAAGTTAGTGGGATGTAAGTTGTTCTTGACCTTCTGCTCCATCGATCCATATCTGAAAATAGTATTACAAGTGTGTTATTGATGAGTATTTCTCTTGATCTTTAATTGCGTTAGTATTTCTCTTGATCTTTAATTGCGTTAGTATTTCTCTTGATCTCCAATTATTTACAAGAGATTTTTTTAGAACTGATCTCGATAGATTATGTCATGCTAAAGAGGTGTCGTTTTCACCATTGAAGTTTTAAATGAAACTAGGTTTTCGATGTATCATACCTATCGACAAGATCTTCACATAATTTTGATCTTTTGTGCACTTTTATTGTTAATGCGTTGAAAAAAGATGTATTGATGATGGATAATCAAACATAGCGTTACATAAGTATACAGAATCAAACCGTCTGATTTTCTTGGTGATTAGAATTTAGTGTCTCGTACTCCAAATATGATTGCTGTTGTACTATAAAATGAGTTTGGAAAATTTAACATGACTTTATATAGGAGACATGAATGACTTCAGAACCACATAAGCAAATGGATCATTTATGTATTCTCAGCAAGGGTAAGGTGTATTCAGTCTTTCTTTTTCACTTCACTCAAAAGCTCAAGTTAAAGGAGAGTGCTCAAAACTAGAGCAGTACCAATAATGAAGTATTAGGCTTCCTCACATAGATACATAATAGCTTCTTCACTTACCAGTAGTATGTACTCACAACAAGGATGCAGAATTAGGGCACCATTTTAGAATCACCTATGAGACCCTACAAAAATTTGTAACAAATTGTTGAAAAGTCCAAAATTCATGAATTTCACTTTGACCATCTCTACATTTACTTCCCCCATGCATAAAAGTTGCTTCCAATGTTCTCTGTAGTACAGATGGAAAAGCTGGAATTTGTGCCATTTTTAGCATTCTTTTTTAATTCCTCAATGAAATGCGTGTCCTAAACCTTCAATTCTAAGAAAGTCATTTCGGTATATATATGTTTTTTTTTGTGTTATGTTGTTTGCTAGACGAGCATTGGGTTCTATAGAGGTCAATGGACTTATCATAAATGTAAATGGAGGTAAGCTATTTAGATCTCAGCCGTACATTATATTCTTACTCTACATGATGTGGATTAGATTTGTTGTTGTGAGGTCTTACAATTTGCAATATTTATAATGTATTAGTACAATTATTCTTTTTGAAATTTCATGAGTTTCACTTCAACGCCTAACCCCTATACGTCCTTCCCTCATTTTAGTCAAGAAACACAACTATCTTCAAAGTGTCATGGATGAAAATGAAGGTAAAATATCCAAATCTCAACTGTACAATCTTGTCAAAGACTTAGTAAAAATGATGTGGATCAAATATAGAGTCACAAGGCCTTACGGATTTTGAGATTATAATGAATTTGTATCCAAAAAAATTCTAAAATTTCAGCATTTTCTCTTTGAAGTAAAGATGTTATAAAAAAGTCGATTGCAACAAAAAATGTTCTTCCTAGAAAGCTGTTAACCTTTATCTCAATATCACCCTTGTATTAAAAGGATTCATCAAGAAAATTCCTTGGCTAAAGTAATAGCCTTGCAATGGTTAAAAATGCCAATAATTTCACAAAGAATAATTGGTACTAAAATAGATCCCTCGCACTAAATGAGTGCCATATCTTCAATTGAGCTTTCTATCATAAAACGTATACTTGATTTAGAATCCAACCCAATGAATAAAGTTGAAATTCAACAATGGATGAAGGAGATAGAGCTCCTCAATACCATGCAATTTTTGAGTTTTCTTTTTGGAGCCAAGATCGCTTAGGGGTTAAATGCACCGAATGTTGAATTTGATCATATAGAAAAGCCATATCTTCTTCATTGGAACTCTGTTTTTGACAAAGAGTGTTGAGTTGGAGTCAAATAGAGTTCATTCTTTTGTGGTGAGAGCTTTACTTTGATCCAAGTTTAGTAAATTTATGGCGTGGATTATTGTGTCAATGTCAATAGTTACTGCTTTTGAAACCATGCAACATGTTCTACTATTTCAAGCCTTTATTTTGAATCAAGACTTTACTTTTCATATAAAATATTTTATACTAGTGTAATCTTATGATCATATCCAACAACTTTGTAGTTAGAATTTTTTGAATGATTTAAGTTATTTTGGTTATTTTGATTTTCAATGATGAATTCCTATTGGAAATTCTAGAGAAATGCATGATGCTTGAGAAAATTAATCTACTTCACCCACCATAAGATTTTGTTATTCTTTATTGGGCTGAATTTTATTTCAAGTGATTTGTGTAATAGAAAGCTTTATCATATCTAAAACATGAGGAAAACATGACATGCATTCTAGTGCACAAGTTCTTGTTTTAGACTATTTTCCTTTCTAAAATTTTTGTAGTTTTTACTATCGCTAGGCTATTAGTTGAGCTGATAAATTTTTCTTGATGAATTTAATCTGTATAAGGGTGTTCTTGACATGAAGGTGAATAACTTCCTAGTTGGTGACTTTTAGGTTGCTATTGATTTGTTGGCAACATTTCCACTTCAAACTAAAAATGATTAAATTTGAGATATTTTTAGTACTAATATGCTACAATCTTACAATCTATGACACCTCATGACTTTAAATTTGATCCACATGGACTACAATAAGTCAATTATGAGTTTGTACGATTGGTAATTCAAATGATTTACCTTCATTTTTGTTTTTGACACTATTTTGAAATTGTGTTCTTAGGCTAAAATAGCCAAGGAAGCTTAGGAATTGGAGTGGAAACTCTATTACCAAATATGTTAGAATTTAGAATGACCAAGAAGAAAGATATTTACTTTCGTTTAAACTTACAATTGTTGTATTATTGTCTTCAGCTAGAGTACACTTTATCCATGTTTCAAATGAGCGAATTGGATTGAAATATATTCACTTGATTTACCTTCCTATTCTCTACGTGTAAAATTTTCATGGAACATAGAACATATAACATGAATTGATTCACTTCCTAAATAGTTCACTGAGTATAGATGCTTCACCTTCATTTTCTTTTGGTAGAGTAACTTCTAATATATCATGTCTATATAGTATCAACATACAAAACAAATAATCAATCTTAAGTTACAAATCAACCTCCACACGTTATCAACACCTAATGCTCTACTACATTTTCTATCTTGTTTATTTTCATACATTTTTGATATTTAACAGTCTCACAAATAATATCAATCTTGATACACTTTATTCTCCTAACTTTTGTTCATTGAAAAAAAATGATTTCTAATTATCTGATATGGGTCTTTCACATCTACACAGAAATCTAGTCACATAACCTCCTCTTTGTTATAACTGAGGACTTACTAGAGATATCTACTCGAACCTAGGCCGCACAAGTATATTCATGAATTTGGTTAAATCTTGAAGAAAAATTAATGTTTTTGTATTATCTAGAAGAATTATTGGAGACATTGGAAAGAGATTACAACCGGAAGCCACAATTATGCTCTTGGTCACAACGACACACTGGGAAGATTACAAATAATGGACTACAAAAGCATTCACGAATCCAACCAAGCTTTAACTTCAATCATAGATGCACTTGTCCAATTAACTTTTATGCAAATTATATTAGCTATATCATTTATCATTCTATCTTCTATTATTTCACTGACTGACGTGGCTTACAAACTCTAATCGCTAGCTATAACTTTCTATATTCTTCCTTCTCTTTTGAATATAAAAGTATAAATAACCTTTTAAGCATATTTGTATTGTATAAGAAATTTAAAACCTCGAAGTTTTGAAAATTGAGTTTTATTATAATTTATAATAATTTCTAGAGTTTGAAACAAATGTTCCAATGCACAATTCATAATTCTTAATGAAACATCTTTAGGTTGCACAAAAAAAACTTAAATACTTCGTGCTAATAGAGAAAAAACATATGTGAGTGCAAAAACCACCATGAAGGTGACATTTGGTTACAAGAGATTATGGAACAAGAACATAAAGAAGAGAAGAAGTGATAAGAGAAGACAAGAAGAAAATGAGGAACATGGGAAAGAAGAAGAACAAAACCATCGACCGGATGCCATTTAAAGTGCCTTTCAGTTTTTGGGTTGCCATTTCTTCATCCTAGCTTGGAATTGGGCGTGCCTTAGTTTTTTACGAAGCCAACTTGTTTCTGCACCTACCCTGGAAATCTCAAAAGCACATAACTAAAATTCTGAGACTGATTGCCAAACAACTACTGCTCTTTTTTCTATATGCCATCCAAGAGATACCTTCAACACCTCCAATTTTGGATGGGTGTTTCTCACTCCGTGGACATGCTTACTACCGTTGGAAAGCTCTACCCTTAAGCTACTCACCATAAAAATCTGAATCAATTTGAAGAAGAATTTAGCAACTGAAGGGGAAAGATTGAGAAGCTTTTCATGGACATTTGACAAAACACACTTGCATTCAATGCAATTATCAACACAATGGAAAAGATGCATTATTTAACTAAATATGGACTTTGGGCTTATTTATGGACTTTAAAACATGGGGAGATCCCTCCATCCATGACCTTAAAATCTACATATTTGAAGAGTATCTTCATAGAACCTAGATTCTAGAAATCATTTTGCAACTATTGTTCTTAATTGTAGACCGTGGAGTGTCCATATTTAGTTAAATATGTCATAAAGGAGATCAAGATGGGTGAGAAGGAGGTCAATTGTCTATCCTCGCCACTAAGGGCGGGACACTGGAGGGGTCGCGCCTCCGCTCCCCGCCCCTTCTGCTGCCCAGCTTCGTTGAGGGACCAAACCCCGTCCGTCGTCCGTCAGCTACTAGTCTACTGGCCAGCTCCATGCGGCCCGCTCGCCCGAGGCTCTCTTGCGGCTCACTCCAGCCCGCATTTCGGTCAGCTTAAGGGCGGTTTTGGAGCTCTATACCCGGCTCCAATATCTAGGTAGGCCGAGACCTGGGTCATGCACTCTGTGCGCCATTTGGCTGCCCTCGGAAGGTTGAGATTACTGTGAACAAGCTTTTGGCCACCGTAATTTTTTCTAAGTCTGATTGTCGGCTATTTATTGTTTTTTTTTCATGTTCTTTACATGTACGTAGGAAATTGAGGAGTTCATCAAAAGAAGTTATAATAGAGCATGTTGTTAACATATTTGTGCATTATCTATAGGAGATAAAAATAATTACATTCAAAGTGGAAACAAAGTGGTTCAAAAAGTTTAAAATTCTAATTTTATTTTACAAAAGTCTCATAATCACAATTTTTGCAAAGTATGGAGTTTGCTCCTTATTCTACTCAAGTTTTTGTAGCACATATGTCACAAATGCATTGGGTAGTTTCCGAAAAATAACCCGCTTTTGCTTTAAGTGTGACAAAAGCATATGAGATGATCTCTTGAAAGGTGAACGTGAAGTACTTCTTTCATCAACTTTGGAGATAGTTTGCTTCCTCTCATGTCCCATCCTTGTACGTTTCATATTCTCTTGAATAGAACAAATGGAACCTCATTTGGGAAGAGAAATCATGCTTGACTTCTCAAAATTGAAGGCTCTTGTAAAGAGATAAGACGAGCTTGAAGAACCTCTTAAATTCGTCATGCCTTTTCTTCATTGTGATCACTTTGAGATATCGTACATAGTGAATTGAGTTCACCCAATGTCTCAAACGTCTTCTTCTGCTTCACACCGCATGAAGAAACCTCTTCCATTGGTACATCTATTTGAGATGAAATCGTGATGTCAATGTCTTTCATCTTCGGGATCATAGTAAACGTATCTTCCACCACTTCATTGAGTTTGGGCTCTTCAAAAACTTCTTTCACAATAGATTGCAATCCAAAGATATGCTTGCATGTAGATACCATATCGGGGCAACTGCGATAGTATGTTTTCTAGGTTACACAATACCAAAGAGTGAGGGAAGTTTCACTTTTGACATAAAATAAGAGTTATTCTTTATGAATCACCACCCAATGTCAATTGAAGATTGTTGGTAAGTTTTGGATATCCTCTTTCCTGCTTTCAATCTATGATGATCATTTTTGTTATCCCCTTCGCAAGTACTGTTCCGAATCACCAACACATTGAACAAGTAAAATTCAATTCAATACCATTAACCCCTAAAGGCCCACGGCCGCCGATTCGGCTTTTACGGTCAAGGCCAAAAAAAATTTACAGTCAACTTCAAATGTTATGATCTCACATCCAGTGATGATCCAACGGTTGAAAATTTTCACACTACTACCTATGGTAGTCTACTTCAAGATCCTACGGTTGAAGTTATCAAAAATTTCCAAAAATATTGGACGTACCCGCATTAGTACATAGTGGTCAGTGTTGGGATTTCAAGCTCCCAAAACATCATGGGCCTTTAGGGGTTAAAGAAACATATCATAAACTTCAAGTAAAGAAAATTTCAAAGAATTTGAAACTCACTCTTTCACTTCAACCAACTCATTTGCATCATCCTCAAAATCGGAAGGGATCAAGTTATCGTCCTTTATGAAATCTCCATCTTTCTCCATTTGCAGTGCTAAAGCTACACAAAAGTCTTCTTAACTCAAATCTTAATTCCCCAAACACTCATACACAAAATCCACTCTTTAGAACAATGTGTAGCAATTATGTACAAACCCTAATTTGTGACAATCTTTACAATTTTGATATTTAAAAACATTACAATGAGAAAAAATACAATGCAAACATGAAACCAATCATTGTCATATTACAAAATATACATTCTCACACTTTTTCAATCTCTACATTTTTTGAACCAACATTCGAGTATAAATAGTACCTTCATGCCATTTACGAATATAATGAGTTCAATGTTCTACTCTACACAATCTACATATATGTCACATTTGTTATCATAGAATGAAAAGCTTGAGAATTGAGTAGGGGGAGTTAACTTACCTCTGTGACAGTGAGTACGGCGTGAGAGAAGCTGAAGAGAACTGAAATGCGCCCTTGAAGCTTGCTCACAGTATACTCAACTGTATGATGACAGCGAAATTGCGCATAAAGTGCATCACCGAGGTCCCGGCTCGTTCGGGTATCAGAAAGGTATTGGGCTCCAAAACCGCCCATAAGATGGCCCAATTGCGGGTTGAAAAGAGCCGCAGGAGAGCCTTGGTCGAGCGGGCCGCAGGGAGCTCCTCGCCACTAAGGGCTCCCTAGTTTAGGGGGAGCGCGGAGCTGGGCAGCGGCGCAACTCGGCCCGCTTGCTACAGCCCCTAGCCCTTAGTGGCGGCTCCCCGTCAGCTCGGCCAGCGGCCAGCTCAGCCCGTCAGCGCCTACGGATTCCTGATACCCTCGGCCAGCTCCCGTCAGCTCTCCGTTCCGTCAGCCAATACAGATTCCCAATACCTGCAGCTCGAGCGATACCCGCTCATGCACTATGTGCCTCCAACCGCTCCCTCCTTCGCGAGGGAGTTTACTGTGAGCCATTTCGGCCTCCTGAATGGGCTTCTCTCCCACACTTTTCTCTCCCACGCTCCTCCAAAATTATAATGTATGCATAACTTCATGCATCCTTTATGTTTACAATTGTTTAATACAACGCCATCCTTCATGTTTTACATAAGTGTGTGCTTGGTTTTTGATATTCAACATTATTGAGATTGTACGAAGTTAGGGTTTTGCATATTTTCATTTTCATAAAATTGTGTACATACATTGTTCTAAATAGGGTTTGTGGAGTGTATTCGTAGAGTTTGTGTCAAACATTAACGGACAATATGGAGGAGGATAGAGATGACATGGAGGATGATAATTTCTATTCTTCCGACTTTGGAGACGATTTAAGTGAGATGGTGGGTGTGGAAGAATTTCTTCAAGGTGTACACACAAGAAAATAGGGTTACAAAAAACTCAATTTTTGTCAACAGATAGAGAGTTGGATGAAGATAAGGAAGATGTTGGTGAGGAGATTTTAGAGTCTTGAGAAGATTTGTTGGAAGGTGGTGTGGAGATCAACATTGGAAATCCAACATCATCATCAATGTTTCAAGATGTTTCCATTGAAACATTTCCCAAGTATGTGGATTTCAATCACAAATCTCTTGCACTCATGATTGATTGCATAAGTGGAGAATTTTTATCCTCTTATCAACAAATCCATGAAGCAAATCCTTTGTTTTGTCCCCTCTCCAATCTTCATAGGCATTCCACTGAAAAAAATGTGGAATCCCTAACGATTGAGAAGTGGCAAAAGCTTCAAGGAAGATTAAATGTTTTAGAACTTTTAAGTGGATTTGTTCTATCTCTTTTGAATGAGACAAAGGGGAGGCAAATTCCGCTAATAGAGGATTGGCGTTCCATTGTGCAAAGAGGACACATTGACGAAAATGAGAAACATTTGTTAATCTCCAAGTTTACGAATGTCATTCGTACCGAATGGAGCACGAATATCTATGTAGGAGGAATTCACACCTCATTCATACAAAATTGTATGGGCTCTTGTAATGTATGCCACGAGACAAAAATGTGGGATGATATAGTGAAGGTTCCGTTGGAGAACTTAAGTGCAACTATAGATGCACTTTGCACAAAGTACATTGTGCTTAGACGGCGATTGAAATCCCGTGTGGGAAAAACCAAAACGGTTACTTATTACCGTTGTTATCGTGGCAAAAACAAAAACCGTCCTCATCGGAAAACGGTTGATGTAAAATCAATAAGTGATAAGGACTCTAGAAGAGATAGGACCTCTAGGTAGTGTAATTGTGAATTCCAAATGAAGGTTGAGAAGCCCAATGTGTCAAAATGTTCAAACATTGTGCCTTGTGATAAATTTCAAGCTACAATCTACATTCATAGCAAACATAGTGGTCACACTCCTAGTTCCAATTCCGATCCTTTCTTCTTGCCGGTGCACCCATACGTTATTGCATAGGTTATGGAGAACTTGAAGTTCATGCTTTTCGCAAGGGCTATTGAAGTCACGTCCGTAGATGCCAAAGACAGATTTTCTCAAAGTGTACCGGAGGTGGAGCGTGCTACTTATCGATTTTTCATCATTCAAAAAGAAGTGCAAATTCTTGCATATTTTTTAAGAATCAACGTTATTACATTTTTTTCTCATTACTCTTTTTTTGTTGCCATAATTCAACATTGTTGTCATTACAAGTTTGGTTTATTTGTTTCATGTTTAAATGTGTATTTAAATCACAAGTATGGTATTATATTTCATGTTTGAATTTATATTTAATTTCTTCATTTATTTTGTATAGATGCACTTCGGAAATGGTAATAATACAAGATGCGGCTCAAATTGAAATCTTGAGATTACAAGAAGAAAGAAAGATTTTATATTACCAACTGTATGCACCCAAGGATGAGGACCCAAGAAAGAGGCCATCTGTGGTAGAAATACAAGATGACTTTATGCGAAAATCGGCTCAACGATTTTCAGGTAATAATTCTTGGGCCCTAGATTATACATTCAAAACAAACCAATACGGTTTGCCGCTTTATGCGGTAATTGTGCCTAACAAAGACGAAACTGGAATTCCGGTTTTCTACATGCTTTGTAGTAATGACTCTCAAGGTGGACATGAGGGTTTTGCTATAGAGATAGCATTATTTCATGTGTTTCGATCTCTGGGTGAGATTAGACCGCAATCATCATAGATAAGCACAAAGCATTTTTTAACGCAATTCAAAGTGTAGTGAGCGATGATGCTCATTCTTGGACTATTAAAGATAGTGTTAAAATCCAAAGTGGTGCACGGGTTCTCTTATGTCAATTCCATGTGATGAAGACATGGAGTGAGAACTTGTTAACCAATGTTGCAACCCTAATTACTACAACTCTTTTATTTCTTAGTGAGCCTTACTTGGTAGCGGAATTCTGGCTTACTTAGTTGGTAGCAACCGGCCACGACTTTGCTAACACTTGCATGTGCCCACACACACAATGTTAGCACCAATCTAAGTCAAGGTGTCCAACCCATCTTGACTCCATAACTCATTACCGGATACTCATTACCCGGAACTTCCATCAACACATGGGCATGCCAACCCGGAACTCCCACCAACACATGGGCATGCCACTTGGTAGCACGGGACGGCCTTCCACAAATGTCCAAGCTCCCAAGGGTGCTACTAATCACCCCCGGAGCTAACCGCCCTTATCCATTGTCCAACTTCCCACTAGTCCCCTTCCACTCTTGTTTCTCACCCCATTCGGAACTTTGCCGGAAATCCTCCCGGAATCCGACACTAGTTTTTACCGGGAACTAGTTTGGAGCGAGACTCTTTCCAACCCAATGTTGCGGGATGCTCAAGAGCATCCCACAATGCCCAAGGTGTAACAGTGAGGCTTCCTTTCCATGCCTCACCCTTTTGAGCCATTCCCGGTTACTCCCGGGAACCGGCACTACTTATCACGGGGACTAACTTGGAGAGGGACACTTCCCAACCCCATGTTTAGAGATGCTCCAAAGCACTCTCCATTTTCCACAAGGTGCGGGAGTGAGGCCCCATCCCAAGCCTCACCCCTTGGAGCCACCCGGCTCCTCAAGGCACCATGTGCAAGTGAGGAGGGAGACCACCCCTCCTCATAGTACTCTCTGGAGTCTTCGGTAGCCCCCCCCCCTCTTGTGTTGAGGGGCCTTCCGTGACACACTTTCTTTTTGGAAGACCACCCGTTTTTGCCTTAGTCTCAAAAACGGGCCGTATCTTCTTCTCGGGCTAACATGTAGCTCAGTTATCCAAATGGGACATCCAAGCCCATTTTCGACATCTACTCTTTCAGTAAATGTCGATGGACTCCTCACTTGTTCCAATCGGAGCTTCCATGTGGGAGCTAGGCTCCTCTGAACATTCGGGAGTCCCGGGAGGCAGCAGTCCCGAAGTCCCGATGCTTTGGAGAGCCATATCTCCCAAAGCATTGCTTTGCTCCTCACGAGCCTTAGCATTATGGAACGCTCTTGTCCAGAGCTTTCTAAAAACATGCAACATGCCGCCATCCAAGAAGGACGACATTTTGAGTCCCGAAGGGTAACACTCCAAGTCCCGGAGTGTCCCGGAACGCGCTCCAACTTTGGAGAGCCATATCTCATGACTCACAACTCCAAATTGCCCGTTCTTTGGACCCATGGGTGCGTGCTCAAACAAGGTTTCCAACCATGTAAGGCACACCACCCAGTTCGTCCCGAGCATGACGCCATTGCGTGCTGTTTGCTCAAAACTCCCCTTGGTCACTTCACCTTGTCTCTTGCCAAGCCCGGAACGTCACTCCCGGGGTCCTCTTGGCTCACCACGGTGTTCGGGCATCCTTTGGAAAGGGATGTGACAACCAAAGTCTCTCATGAGGACAAAGATAGGATGTGGATGGCATTACATGTTTTAATGCTTAGTCCTAGGGAGGACCATTTTGATGAGAATTTAAGACGATTTTGTTTTGAATTTCAACACATTTCTACCTTTGCGACATACGTGAATTCCGGATGAGCCGGACTTACTTGTCCTTGGAGAATGTTGTGGCCTCGATTTGGAAGATTATTTGCTTATAGGAGTATGGATACAACTAACGATGTCGAAAGACATTGGGAGTTGATTAAATACACCCTTTTGCAAGGAAGCGTCAACCGGTCCCTCCGAGACTTTATAGTGACAATCGTCGGTAGTGCGAATGATGGCACTCGTGTGGGTCAACCCACATTGTTGAGTCAATTCTAATTGACGCAGCGCTTGAGTAAGTTTCCCATTTTCGTGTATAATTTTTACTTTTGTTTGCCCTATTGTATTCAAGTTATTTTCTTAATAAATATGTTATGAACATGATGTTAAAATCTAACTCATTTGTTTGATGTGAAGGTGACTCGGAACGATGCATAAGGAGAGGAAATCACAAAGCTCATAGACATCGATTGAAAGGCGGAGAACGAATTTTGAAGGCTTATCAATTGTATCTTATGTATGTCTTGAAGGTTGTGGATGAGGAGCATCTTCTTTTTCATGTCAAGAGTGAGACTTTTCCTGAACTATGGTATAACGTCTCTTTGAAAACACATTATTATAACTGTCCTGATCGAGTGTCCACTTGCAAAGACATACTTGGTGTGCAATCCATTGTGAAGGAGTTTTTTGAAGGGCTCCAAGAGAATGAAGTGTGTAGACTAGTTGGGATAATTTTTCAATAACATTTAAATCTCCAATTAGTAGTTTTGAGCCTCAGAAGCCGAATAGTAAGGTTGATGGTGAAACAATTAGTCAGAACTGCCATTTTGATTTACCGAATAGGAAATGGATGAAATGCACGAAGTAACCGAATAGGATGAAGGCAGATCGGATACGAGTGGGCAAGACCGGAGTAGGATGGAACAGGCGGTTACCGATTAGGAGAAACAGTTCAAATAGGAAGGAAACGAGAAAGACAAGGCGCATTTGTAGAAAGTTGAATGTGGTCCTAGTCGGTGTTGAGTGTGTATTAATTGATATTTTGATGTGAAGTAAATTGGAATTTGCCTAATTGTGTGTGTGTGTGTGTGTGTGTGTGTGTGTGTATTGTTAAACAAATTGTGTGTTTGTGATTGAGATACTTGTACGAATTGTTAAATCTGAATTGTCTGTGAAAGCTCGAATTGTGAGAGATGTACTGAGTCAACAAATTGGAGAAAGAAGAGTCAATACAAATTGTTGAATGCAATAATGAGTTGGAGTTATTTTATGATTACGTATGCCGAGTATAAGATCAAATTGTGAGAATCCGAGTAGGTAAGAATTAAGAGCAAATAGTAGAGCCTGTCGAGTAGATAAGATACCGAGTGAGTGAGTTTTTAAAAGAATTGAATAAAGAATTTCAAGTTGACAATTGGTGGGAGTTATGAGTGAATAGTGGAAGCTATCAAGTGGGTGAAATGCTAAATTGATGAAATAGAGGAGTACCAGGGTGTGTCATTGTAGTATATTTAGAAAGCAAAAATATTAATAGTAAACGAGGAAGAGAATTTCAAGCAAATTGTTTAAGCTGAAAGGAAAATGAGGAATAAAGCCAAGATTGGAGTATGCAGAGTCGAGTTGCTGATAATAAGGAGTTGGACAGAAAAAGAATTGCCTGAGTGGAGTTCGAGCAATCTGGAAACAACCAGCCGAATAAGAAGGAAGAATCGAATAAGCAGTTGATTCAAAAGCCGAGTTGGTGAAAAGAGACTGAGCACGAATTGCAGAATTAATCACATGGATTGTTAAAGACTGAAATTGGAGCCAGAAGAACAAATTGTCAAATCAGGAAAGATTAATCAAATTGGATTATAAAGTTTTATTCAAATTGGGAATAGTAAGAGTGAAGAGATGAAATAACAAAAAGATAATAAATTACCTTCACTTTTCGTCTAGTTCGTCAATTGTATTGATTAAATGATAACAAAGATACAAATAGGACTTAAACACCCTATTATAGCCTCCTTGGATCGAATCAAAAATACTATAGATAATTATAACAATTCGTAAGAATAACTAATTATCTCTACAAAGTGACCCAAGAACTATTCCCTACACAAATCAACTTGGAAGACATGAAGTTTACAATTCCAATTGATCCGAGGTTGTCAAGAGATGAGACACTTTCGATTGATGTCGTGCGTGAGAAGGCATTTAATGTGGTATGTGAAATTGAATCAATATGTCAAGCAACTCTTTATGGTGACAATGAAGAAGAAGTGAAGCGTTACCAACATGTGTTTTTTTCACAATCTAAGCAAAAAAAAGAAATTTTTCGTAAGCTTCGCAAAATCACTTGTCACATTTGCTCCACAAAGACATTAATAGAGGGAGGAGCAATTTATATTTTTTGCAAAAATTGTGACCATGAAATACTTGTGAAGTAAAGTTATTTATTTCAGTTTTTTAATTGATTTTGTTATCATTTTGTGAAATATAAATTTCCATAAACTTTTATAATGCTACATTCCTGAAATCATTTCATATTAACGTTTCCTAAAATAATTTGGGTTTTTAGTGGGGCCAAAAATCATAGAAAAAAATAGAGAATTGTAGGAGAGAAGCCCGTTTGGGGGGCCGAAACTCCCTCGCGAAGGAGAGAGCGGCTGGAGGCACAGAGTGCACGAGCGGGTCTTGCTCAAGCTGCGGGTATCGGGAATCTGTATTGGCTGATGGGAGCTGGCCAAGGGTATCGGGAATGAGTAGTCGCTGACGGGCCGAAGTGACAAATAAACAATAAGAAAACAAGAGTGCAATATCTTTCAATAAAATTTGTAAATTAACAACCAATATTCCAATAAATGGTTGGATGTACCTATCTCTTGATGAGAATTTCACACATTAGTCCGACTTTGTAAATTGCAACTAATTTGAGTTCATGAATATTCAATGGGATATGAGAAGATAAGATCGCTTCAAACAATTCAATACCTTTTTACAGTTATTAAGAAATATGCAACATGATCACTTTTATAATAAGACATGATCTTGTTGTGTTTTAAGTGACTTGTAATCACAAACTAATATTCACTTAAATTTTAAAAATGTAATGCGGGAACCACTTGGTGCAAAATTAGTTGTCATACTTCAATTACTTAACTGAAATTGATTGTTAAACATGAGACATTGTTGATGTCTATTATGAAATATATAATATCAAATATTCAAATAGTTATGTAGAGAGGTTTAATACTGTAAATATCATATTGTTCAAGTATTTGGTTTTAAACATCTACTTTTGAAATACTATGATTGAATGCCTACTAATTATTTTTGTTGAGATTTTTTTTGAAGATTTCTTTTATTATGGTAAAAAAAGAATTGATTGTTCTATTTTTAATTTAGTTTCAAATCTCACTACAAAATGATAAAATAACTTTCTTGGTATTAAGGCTCCTTCCCACCCGGCCTTTTGCAAGAGCATACATTAAAAGTTTAAAACTTAAGACCTCCACAATTTTGGAGAAATCCCAAGTTCTTAGGAAAGGCTTCATCAATGAGGTTTGGAAAAGTGTCTTGACAAGTAGCCCACTTACATAATGGCTCCTAAAAGGCCCCATTAACTAAAATCACTCTTACGTGTTCAAAACTTGAGAGTGCCTCTAATTGTGATGCTTCTTTAATACTTGCCTACTAATGCTCAATTATCTTTTGTCCTTCCAAATGTTAGCTAATATTTTTTTGTCCCCCAAGTTTTAGAGTGTGCCATGTGGGCATCCATGTAAGATTGATAATTACTAAAGAATGTAGTTATGGACATACACTCGGGGAGTCAGGGGCAATTCACACAAGAGGAAAAGGAAGTTTCACAACTTCCTCTAACGTGGCACTTTGCCCTTTAAACAAAAAAAAAAAAAATTCTTTGATTTTTTCCTTAAAATGTGGACTTCCAACCCACTTCCAGGCACTAGTGCCTCGTAGTGGAGTGGTAGCATTTATTGTGCCAAGTCATTGCCATGTAGATCCCAAAGCAACATCCAAAGCCAACTTCAAAGCTACAAAATTATTCCATGTTATCCTTGTCACTCCCCTACTTCCTCTCATGTGACAACCCCTTGCTAATTTGAACCAATGCTATTAATCCAGCTCACTACCTTTCCTCTCGTGTGGATTGCCCCCCAATTAAAGAGATAAGACCACCTTCTTACACCACCTCTAAGGCCAAGTGGGAACATGCCTTTAGTCCTATGATATCTTAAATCTTAGTCTTGTGTATATGAAGGTTGAACCCTGAATTTCTACATCATGAACTAATTTTTAAAACCTAACCAGCGAAATTTTGCTAATGGCATCTTCAAGAGGAGAAAGAAATCAATGTTGCAAAGAAGCGCATGTCAATTGCAATTGGTTTATATATTTGATTAAAAACTTCAATAATAATTGCTCATCTAATTCATGAAACTATGTAATAAGTGCTTAACTGTCTTATATTTTTTGGCTTTACAATTCTTAGCGATAGTGTAGATAATATCAGAATCTACTTTTGAGAAGAAAACAATTGTTGTTGTTTTTTTTTTTTTTTTTTTTTTTTTTTTTTCATTTGATGTTGAATTTGACAAGATATATTGTTTCATATGTAGAATAAATACACTTCTATTCTGTAAAGAATGTAGTGCAATGTTTGTGAGAGATTCTGCAAAGTTTTGTGGCAAATGCAGTCTCCACGAGGAATTCAAACAAGCAACGTGTAACCTCAAATCCCTCTAAAGTTTCGCTCTTCGTGTTTCTAAAGTACACTCGAGTTGATTTACGAGGTTCGCCCCAAGAACGAAGATATGACGGATTTCCTAAACGAAAATCTTCAACATATAATATGAATTTTAACTCTCCTCTCATAAATAATCGAAATGAAAATAAATTATAAGGTAGAATATGTTCTAAACAAGATTTTCTAATTCAACGGAACAATGGATTTACATAAGATATATTTGTCACACATTTCGTTCACATTTGACACTTTTAGTAGCATGATCTGTACTTCATGTTGTATGTTTTGAGCATTTTGTTTCACGTTTTGCACTTCATGTTGTATGTTTTGTGCATTTTGTTGCGTGCTTTGGAGATTTCGACGTATTATATGGTGATAAGGTGCTATCAAAAAGAATACCGTCATCATCTTTGTCAATACTTCTAATACGTTTTACATTTCTTATTGCATGTTATCCATACGTAGAAGCCCTTGACGATAATAAGCTGTCATTTTACAGAATACCTTTGCGACGTTTGCACTTCTAATTTCATTTCTTGCATGCCTGTCATACAACATTTTAACATAATGTCATTATATTCCTACACATGAAAATCTTACTGAGTTTTGAAAATATGTGGACAAAGTTCTTGCTAGTGGAACGGCATTAATGCAACATTCTAGTCGTGTTGCACATTCGATACTTAATACTATTGAGGCCCTTGGGAGTACCATTTACTTCTACTGTTCTACAATCGTAGCAAAATTAATTGTCACATCTGTAAGCCATGTTCAAACAATGATTAGATTTGCAACAAATAAATTATATATTTAAAAAATAGTTAATTATGTAGTATTTTCTTATTAATGGTTAATTTGGTGTTTTATATTAATTAACTGATAATGAACTAGTGATCAATTATTCCCGATCATTGATTCAGTTACGAACATATTTTCAAAAAAATAAAATAAAATAAGAATCCTAAAGTCTCTAATTAAAGGTTTTAAAAATTAAAATTTGGCTTTACAAATTTGACCATCTATACTTTGTGATATAGGGAGCTCCAAATAAGAATCTTAGAAAAAAATATTACTTTTAACTTCTTCATTTACGATTCTAGGCCACTAAAAATTACATAAAATAATTTTAGGTTGGAAGAAAAGTTAGCAGTTAATACATTTTTGTATTCAATTCCTCATGATTTACAAATTAAGGTTGTATATCATTTGAAAGATCCTCATATCCATTATATCGTCTTTGTATATCGTATAAGTAAAGCGAGCTTTATATTGAAAGCTTGACGACATTGCCAATCAAAAAAATTATTAATGTATAAGGCCAACCATACAAATGTTATATCTTTTGCACAATCATTATCTTTGATGTTGTATTCAATCCTAATTTTGAAAAAACTATTAATAATCCACATCCTTAGACATTGTTTCAAACTAAATTGATATGCCATGTATATAGACCAAATCTTTTGTCTTCTTATAAATAAATCCATGTAAATACTTCATATAAAGAAAATCATTCATATCTCCATTTAAAAATGTAATCTTTGTTGAAGTTCCATTACAAATGAATTCATTTATTGAAGTTCTAAAATTAAAATCCAATGGTAATACTACAAATAACAATCTCACAGCAAACATCTTAACCACCATAAAAACGTTTAATTATAATCGAAAACTTCAATCTGATCCTATTCTTTAGTTACTAATCTGGCTTTATATCTATTTGATATATTAATTAATATCTTTTTCTGAATTTATTGGAGTTAACTCAACGCTATTTGAATAAAAATTGGTTGAATCATGTTCACTTAATTGGTACCGAACTACCAATTACTTTAACCTAACAATGAACCAACTTTTAAACATTGGATGATCTTTCTCTTTACTACTCTTGATTTGTGTAAGAACGTCATTCCCTTCTTTATGAATCAAACATTTCCAAAACTAATCACTTTTCTGAATATTACTAGCTAGGAACCTGTAATGACCATTTCTCTCAACTCTAATCATGGTAGAAACAGTTTGCAAAAAGATTTTCATGATAACAGAAGTCAGAATGAATGGTATTCATAATTTGAGAATTATTCAATTCATAGCGAGCGAAGCAAGCGACAAAAAGTCTACACAATATCTCTGACTTATTGGAGATTTTTCAGTTTTAGGTTTGAGGAATAATTAGCTATAATTGCTTCTTAAGAGAGCTTTTGTTCTCATTCATCAAGCGTATCGAGGTTGATAAGAAGAGGATGACAATGAAGGCTAAGTAATCTACAGTAAGGTGCACTATTAATTCACTTGTTTGTGAATATTGTTCTTTTCCATACAACGGCATCGATGTTGTAAATGAGTTATTGTGCTCTTGAAGGTTACGTTTGTTTACTTCAAACGGTACAAATATGTATTCAAAACGTAAGTATTTTTGTCTTCCTTAATTCTCACGCAAGATAGCTTTTTATTAAGGAAGTTCATCGATTAAACTGATTAGACTGCACAAGCGTGGGGTTTGATAACTAAAGTTAGGCATGCCGAATTGCCAATTCTCACAAAGTCACAATTGATATCTTGTTAAGCAGGGGTTTCAGAGAATGTCATAGTCCTATGTGCGTTTAATCTAAATTATGAAAGAAAGAATTTATGATCATCGAAACAAAAATTCAGTTCCTCAGTTGTTATTGTATTTGACACGCACATTCGGTCTGCATTTCTAGGGTTGATAGGTAGAGAGAAAAGCTCAATAAAACATGAGCGTAGTTCAATAATAGAACTATGCACTACAAACTAAGTTTCTTAAGCTACGTTTTAAACATGGGCTTCGTTGAAGGTGGAATATGCTACGTTTTTGTAAAAATATATGTTTTAGACCTTTCAACTACGCCAACACTACGTTTGAAAAAAACCACTACATTTTCTTGAGAACATAACGTTCTCAAAAATGGGATCGCCTTTGACCGTGGTAGCTATACTGTTTGGACTTGGATTTGCGACAAGTGTTGCATTTTTATGTGACTGTATTGATACCTATATGATCGTAAGTGTGGGGTGAATGTTTAGAAATTCTTACTTCTGCTAGTAGTTTTCTTCAAAATAAAGAGATTGAACTTACTCATTTGTTTAACTAACAAAAGGTTAGTTTGAAATTAATCTTCACTGTCACAATGTAAAACAAGTAATGGTTTTATCAATTTTTCTAAAAGGCTGGAATAAAACATCTGAAGGGAAATAATTTAATGCATGCCACGTAAATAACAAAACTCTCTACTGAACTCTTACCCTAGGTAAGCGACTAAGATAAGAAAACAACAAATTTTTACGCTGGCAAGGCAATAATGAATTAAGCTTCAACAAATTTAGAAATTTAATATCCGCCTTATTTAGCGGTTAAATAGAAAAGTCTGATGGTGAAATGCACTGAATTTTTGCTCCCGGAAGGTAAATTACAACTTACTGCTCTAGTGCTCTGAACCTTCTAGAACTTATACGATAAATTGCGATTTAGAGAGATTCACTGTTACTTTGGACAGACAGAAAGGGATGGTTTGATTAAATTATTACCTTCGCAATCGTTAAGAAAAATACCTTTACACATAATCTGAACTTCCTTGTTTTATCAAATCAATAAATTTGCTATACAACGAGACTTTCTTAGCCTATTGTGCAGGTTGTATCAATAATAGAATTATAGAAAGCGACAATGACCCCAATTTTTGAACTTCAGAAACCATGAGGTTTTTCTTGTATTAAATGTAATCCTGTCATGGTACATAACGTATATATAAGCCATACTGATGCTAATACTTATGCTCATATTATGCTGAAACTTATACTTCTATTACCTGCTTTTCTTCTTAAACTTATCAAGTCACTGACTACATCGTTAAACATGCATAAGACACATGTCATGGAATTCTAGTAGCTTGGTACACTAAGTACGGTGCTTGGTTTAAGGTCGTGGTAACATAAAGAAATGTGGTTGCACAATTTTATGCATATCAAGATGAGACTGAAATTGCACTCGGTTCTCAAACAAATTATCTATTCAAGTAAACAAGAAAATACCCTGAACCTCCCTTGAGCTTCCTTAAGGTTCCATGGGACCATGGCCCTACTCTGTTATACTTTATCATTTGATGCCGGTCCATGAGGTCTGTATAAACGCACACCAGAATTTGGAAAATAACCGCATTTTGAGCATCTCTTCAACTAGAATGACATGATTACCTTCACGGATCTTTGGCCACAATACTTCTACAACAATCAGATTCCGTATCTGAGAAATCAGTTCTTGGCCTTCAAAACCATACTCCGGGATAAAGTTGATGTCGCCATTTGCTCGCTTCCGTGTTCGCTTCATGGTCATGCTTTCGCTTCCACTATGGATTTGGTATTCTATGTCAAAAGTCGGTACACTGTAACAAGGATGCCTCTTACATCTCTGTTACCCGCCATGGCACCGCGGGTATCATTACCGAAGACCAGGGGAGCCACGGGGAGACCAAGACATAACAGCGACCACGGGGCTCGAGGCCGAGGGTGCAGTGACAGAGCCACGGAACGAGGCCACGGACACAGAACAATTAAGGCAAAAGCCAGCGCGAGGAGGTTAGGTTTTATTATAAGAAGAGAATAGAATTACACATTTGCTAGTCCTGAATCCCACGAATAGTGATAGCTCGAGCACCTTTCAGCTCACCTCTGTAGCCATTCGGCATCCACTAAGTTAATACACAGGACTCGCTCCGATTCTACTCTATGTGCCTGTCTGTTCTCTAAACCCTTCTTCCCTACTCACCGTTCTATTCATTGCACAATCCGTGGCGCCGTGGAACTCATGTGGCCGAAATACTTGTGTCTCAGGTTCGTCACGCGGTCGGCAGTTGAGGTTGACGACCCCGCCCCACCGAAGGATAGCTCTCGCGGAGTGAACACTTGGGCCGTGGAAACCTCACTGAGGAGTAGCGCCGCGGGACTACACTCCGGACTTCATACTGCTCGGGCTTAAACCCCGCCATCGGAGAGTTGACCCTCTTCGGCCAATCATTCCTTGAGTACAGTGACCGGTCAACGACCGGCCGCACCTACCCTGGACCCCGGGACTTCCGTGGTAACAGGGTATTAACCCGGGTATCTTACACCCGTGTCCTTACCTCGTCTCCATGCCTCGAACAAAGAGATCGTTAGGCTACGAGCCTGAAAAGAAGGAAAATGCCCCCAAAAAGGCACGCCGCGGAAAAAGCCGTGGAAAATGTAGTTGCAGATATGGAAGAAATAGTGCAACACGAAGATGAGACAAGGGACAATGGATGAAGCAGCAAATGACGGATTTAGCTGCTCAGAATGAGGCCACGAATGCTAAGTTGGAATTGCTCAGCTTGAAATATCAAGACATCCAGGGGAATGGCGCCCCCGAAGTTATTGCTTCGACACCAAGAAGTGTGGGAGAACCAGCAGAAGCGGTGCGGTCAGCAACCATACCCCAGGGAAATAATACCGCGGCCAGCTCAAGCACCTCGAGAATGCCATCACCGGCACCAGTAGCGGTACCTACGGGATTACCCACTGTGTCACACACCCCGGGGAGCCTTGATGCCCATGCCAAGTTACCAAAGATACCTTACGGCCTTACCCCGTGTTTGATGAATCTGGGGACCCAGATTGGCACATCAGAAGGTTCAAAGTAATAGCCCGCACGAACGGCATCTTTCAGGCCACGGACCTGCAGAATATCTTCGGCACCACGCTCCAAGGAAACCACATTAACTGCTACATTGACTTCGAATCCGAACACAGCAATGCCAGTTGGGAAGACATGGAGCGCAGTTTTTTACACAAGTTCAGAAAACTGAAAACAAGCTCGGAAGTCCTCCGAGCATTGGGATCAATTACTCAATCCACGAACGAACCGGTGGACAAATTTTATGATAGATTTAAGCAGTTGGCCGACAAACTGAGCCAGCGACCCGCGGAAGAATACATGTGTGAGTGGTTTAAAAAGGGGCTGCTACAATGGATGCAGCAAGGCATTGTTATCCGTGGCGTAAAGACATTGCCAGAAATCCTTTCCGCGGCAAACGATATCAGTCGCGAACTCATGGCTTTGAAACAAACACAGAACCCCATACTGCCACTACCCACGACACGGCAAGATGCCCGGGTAGCACCCCCATTATGTGACACATGTGGAAAAACCCACCATGGAAGGTGCTGGTACTCCACCAATACACCCCCGTCCCAGGACCACAGGCGACCCAGGAACACCACGGCCGCGGTATACCCCGAGGAGGTCAATGTAGATGCCTTCCAATGCCTCGGGCCCCGCGCTCGGGAATTCGAGGCACAGAAGCGCACCATGAAGACGTGCATGGAGGAAATGCTCCATTTCCTCCACTCCGCAGAGCAGCAGCAGCAGACAGCCACGGCCAAGTACAAGGACTGGGAGACGCGACACAAACGCCACACAGCACAGCTGGTGCAGACAACACAGGCCGCGGCTCGCAAATCCATGGAGGATTACAAGCTGGAGGCCCAGCTCCACGCAGACCACCTCCAGGGGCAGATAAACTCCTTGCAAAACCAGCTAGATGCAAGGGATTTGGAGCTGCAGGCAGCCACGGAGAGGTCCCGCACCTTTGAGGACCAGAGCACCCGGGACAGGGAACGAATTGAGCGGCTGGACCGACAAACTGCCGAGCTCGTGGCCAAGTGTAAGGCCTTGACCGAGGAGCTCGCCCGCAAATCCACGACCCCGTCCTCTGGCACCATGGATATAGAGGTGCTGCAACGACATCGCCAGGAAGTGGAGACCGCCCGGGACAACTTTGAAGCCAACAAAGTGGCTTGGACGAATCATGCGGCCAGGGTGATAGCTACCACAGCTTATCAAATGCTGCGATCATCGCCACCCACGTCAGAAGAACCTCCCACGGTGTTCCTCGAACAATGCACAGGTGATGCACTGATGGCTTTAGACTTTGAAGGTTCGGATAACAATTGGGGCAGCCAAGGTGAGGCCTTCCTCGGGGAGAACGAGGAGGGGACACAGCCGCATCCCACGGATGAGCCCGCACTCACACAGCCACGAACTCACACCCACGAGGAAGACTACGACGCCGAAACAGAGGAACACCCCCACGACCAACAAACCCACGGCCAGACCGAGGACAGGGCAATGGAGGACTCCGGGGAGGGATTATATCAGTTCGACACACAGATAGGAGAGGAGAGGGTGGACATACCAGAAGGATTCGCAGAACAGGAGCAGATGCCGCACCAGTCTCCACGGCCATACACCTCGGTGAATTCACCCCAGTACCACCTCCCGGTCCTTTCCCCACCCCGACAGTTTGAATCCCCGATCAGGCAAAACCCTGATGGAACGTATCCGTGGCCAAGGCAAGTGGACTCACCGATCGCACACGAGGAACCGCTACCCATGTTTTCCCCATTGAGGACAAGGCCCTCACCATTGCCTTTAGCCAAGCACAAACAGGCTATCCTCCAAAAGGAGGAACAGGAGGGGTGGAACGTCGAGGACGCGGACGAGGGAGGGGACGAGGCCTCGGAGTCGATGCTTTTTGTGCTCCGGTACTTCCACGAACACCCCGATCTCGCCACGCACTTCACCGATCCCGACGCCACGGGGAGACAGTGCCCGGCATGTAACAAGACGCTGGGGGGCACGGTGTTTGACGTATACACCCATGCCCTAAATTTCCGCGGAAACCACGTCTTGGTTCACAGGGCGGTAGCCGAGGCACTTCGGCGGATTTACAACGGCGAGGAAGCTCCTCGCAGCGATCGGCAGCTTCCTCGGGAGCAAGTCCGGCCGAACAGGAGGCCCGCACCCACGCGCCGCTAGACCCCAGCAATTCGAGGACGAATTGCACTCTGCGAAGGAAGGCAAAATGTTACCCGCCATGGCACCGCGGGTATCATTACCGAAGACCAGGGGAGCCACGGGGAGACCAAGACATAACAGCGACCACGGGGCTCGAGGCCGAGGGTGCAGTGACAGAGCCACGGAACGAGGCCACGGACACAGAACAATTAAGGCAAAAGCCAGCGCGAGGAGGTTAGGTTTTATTATAAGAAGAGAATAGAATTACACATTTGCTAGTCCTGAATCCCACGAATAGTGATAGCTCGAGCACCTTTCGGCTCACCTCTGTAGCCATTCGGCATCCACTAAGTTAATACACAGGACTCGCTCCGATTCTACTCTATGTGCCTGTCTGTTCTCTAAACCCTTCTTCCCTACTCACCGTTCTATTCATTGCACAATCCGTGGCGCCGTGGAACTCATGTGGCCGAAATACTTGTGTCTCAGGTTCGTCACGCGGTCGGCAGTTGAGGTTGACGACCCCGCCCCACCGAAGGATAGCTCTCGCGGAGTGAACACTTGGGCCGTGGAAACCTCACTGAGGAGTAGCGCCGCGGGACTACACTCCGGACTTCATACTGCTCAGGCTTAAACCCCGCCATCGGAGAGTTGACCCTCTTCGGCCAATCATTCCTTGAGTACAGTGACCGGTCAACGACCGGCCGCACCTACCCTGGACCCCGGGACTTCCGTGGTAACAGGGTATTAACCCGGGTATCTTACACCCGTGTCCTTACCTCGTCTCCGTGCCTCGAACACCTCCATGTCTGAAACCCCGGCTAACAATCTCCTACAAACACTTGCTTTATTGTCGTTCTCCATGTCGAAGTAAAAATGTTGACCCCTTTTACCAAAGTATTAGGAATGTCACTTCATGTGATGCAAAGGCATAAGCAACAACTTTAACGCGTACTTAAATAAAATTGGAATGAAAGATCTTCGTATTGCAATCACCGCTGCAAGTTACCTGTTCATCTAAAACTTGTACTCCCACCGATTGTCTTCTACTGCCTGTACATCCGTCTGCATCACAATTATGTCAAAAGTCAAAACCTGATTCCAACATTGTAATTGAGCATTCATGAGATCATGCCCCTACTCTGAATAGAGCCCATTTTTTACACTCCTAACCCTAAGACATGGACATAGTATTTGCCTTGGAAATGACCTACTAAAAGGAGCAAGAATACAATGCTATTAGGAATTGTTAATGCGTAAGGCAAAAATGTTGTAGTCCTTGAATTGAAAACCACAAAAGAGAAGCTTTGATACTATTTACTTTTCCTGGACCCTAACCTCAATATGTGACACAGTTACCACGACATTGTTTGAAGTGCAATGTATGAGAGATGCAAATACAGCAATACTAATTGGAGTTTTCCCACCAACACGTCACAAAAAGTGAAGATTTACTTTAGTTACAAGACTTCGTGCACTCTACGTTGCAAAACTAAAAATCTGCAATCTACTCATGCAAGAAGTACTCGACCGTGAGAGTTATTGTAAGCTCATAATGCATTTTCTACACATTTGATACTTGCATTTTTGAATAGCAAAAAACGATCATTGTAAATGCAATGCACAAATCTATGAATTAGTGTTTTCAAGCGTAGTACCTTCAAAATTAGGTCTTCACGAATTGATGGAAAACGATTACCGCTGCTCGTTGCTGTCGTGCGACAATCTTAGGGTTTCATGAAGATGAAACTTACTATATGCAGTCCAACCCACTTATGTTCTTTCCATGCTCGTACGACCATTTATCACCAGTCCAGAAAGTTTACAAGACAACACAATCTGCTACATTCCAAGCCTTTTTGGTGTTGACATAATGGTTAGTACTCGGTACCTTCTTACGTCAACAAATGATGTCAAAAAGATCACGATAAATCGGCAATAAAGTGCTTCAGTTGTATGTCCATTCAAGAATTTACCTTCATTTTTATCTAGGATGTGCGGTATCCAAACGACGCACCGCCATTACATTCTTGAGTTTACCATCACTTTCAATCTCAGCAAACTCATCTTCATTCGCAAATTGGTAAAAGTCCTCTCGATCGTCGTAGAAGGCACCTTGTGGCTCCTCTTCATCTGAGAAAATATCGTCTCCAATTGGGTCATAATGTACATCTTCACCAACGTCCACTCCTTTGCCGACATCGTTGTCCGCCTCTACAGCCACTAACTCACTGCAATATGGGTGTCTTACAAGGGATTGTACCCCTACTTCCCGAGTGCCCTCCTCTCGTATTTCTTGGGTAGGTGGGTTCTGAGTTTCTTCCCTTGATGCAATAGGTTCAACCCCTAGCATCTTTTATACAACTAGATTGCTCTTGGTTTTACCATTACAATTTACAACCAAGTTTCAACCATGGTTTAGTGGATCATCCATATAAAACAATTGACTAACATCCTTACATCCTTAGGAAAATTGAAGGGATCATCTTCCATGGCTGATGCTCGTATAAACTCTCCTACCTTTATGAGATTGAAACCACATTCATCTTCTAATAATGTTGCGTTTGATCCGCGTTGCTCAATGATAGAATCCCAATATTGACAATTGAATAAAAAAAACTCAAAGCTATCAAAATTTGACTTAACAATGGTGTCTACGTAGCCATAAAACTCTTCTTTTTCTCCATCAATATCTTATACAACTGTCACCCATGAGTCATATATGCATTATTTAACTAAATATGGACTTTGGGCTTATTTATGGACTTTAAAACATGGGGAGATCCCTCCATCCATGACCTTAAAATCTACATATTTGAAGAGTATCTTCATAGAACCTAGATTCTAGAAATCATTTTGCAACTATTGTTCTTAATTGTAGACCGTGGAGTGTCCATATTTAGTTAAATATGTCATATATGTACTTTTACTCTAAAAAGAGGATGTCCATAATAACAGAACAATGAAATATGCGAACGATATAACTCTGTAAAATCTTGTATACCACTAATCTCATATGGTATAAAGTGTCCAGTAACTTACATTAAATGATGTAAAAATATTCAAAACCGGTAGGCCCTCCAAAACCATGTGCCTCGGTGAGAACGCTATGAGCATGAGAACTTCGAGATCCTAACTCGAACATATGTTATAGCATAAGCTACACCCTTTCATAGTTATATTACTAACTACGGTTTAATGGCTTCTTAACTACGCTTTCTGGAGCTCGACAGTCACACTAGCGCACTGTAAATAACTACATTTTTGTCGTAGCTCACAGTGTGAAAACCTAGTAGTGGTTGCATAGACAACATGTCTGCAAGTACCGGATTTCAAGATAGGAACCTTGGCTGAGACAGATGGGGGCCTCAGTTCGTACCGGTGACGTCTCGGGAGAACTCATCGCTGCAGGAGATGAATGAGTGCCGGCTGTGGGAGTCTGATCAACAGTAGTCATAAGCAGGGTTGTCTTTTTCAACACATTTTTGGCAATGTCTATCGGCTTGTCGTGTTCGACACGTGTCTGCCTGTCTGGTACGTTACTTAGACAATTTAAAAGAAATATGCTCGAATACCCAAGAATATGTGGGCATATTCTAGAATATTCTAAGTATAGTCTAGGAATATGGTATATTCTCAAACAAAGGGTCTGTTGTCTGTTTGACATGTCGTGTTCGATGCCGTGTCGAGTTTGTCGCACGAGACAACTATGGCCGTAAGAGTTGCTGCAAGCTCGGTTTGGCTCCGCTTTTGGGCGGGGAGTTCAACACGCCTCAATTGCATCAGGCGCTTGTGCTCATTCTTCTCCTGCTCCGCGGTCCATTGGTCCGCCTCCATGCGTCGCTTAATTCTCACAAGTTTATCTTTTTGCCGAAGCAAAAAGTATTCTCTCGCGTCTCCAATTTTCCATCCAGGTCCTCCAATGGCATTTTGAATAATTCAAATGCCGCATGATCTTGCATGGTCTGTGCTTTTCGCATGTTTGCAGCTGCCATTTGCTCTGTGGCCCGAGTCTGGGTCTTCAAAGCGGAGTCTTGCTTGCCTTGCTCAACAAGGTCCGCCTCTGCAGCTTTGTTGTCTTGCGGCCTCCTGGATGCTGCGCAACAACCTCTCTGTGCCATTCATGCACCCCAGCCTCGCCGTCACTAGTGCCTTCACCTTAGTACTCATTGACGCGTCCGTACGTGACTTGGATTGCAAGCGGCCTCGTTGTTGCTGCTGAAAGATTGTTGTCACTAGTAAACCCACGCCTTTGCACCTCTAGTGGTGAATCCGACCACCTAGGTACGTTCTTCAACAATGAAGATATGAAAACCCTTGTTCCTTTCGGTGGTGATCCTTGTAATACACCAATGCCCGCTCTAGCACATCCTCTAAACGGAAGTCTCTGACTCTCTGCTATCAAAGACCTGCTTGTAATTTCGACAAAACGTTGCAGCATAACGTTTAATTGTGTTCCATCTTGTCTCCATTGATCTTGCAGATCTAATAGGAGCCGTTCGTGCCTTAGATTGGTTGAAATGGGTAGTGATGCGATCCCAGAAAGCAATATTGGGTTGTCCGTTTCCGCATACTGGATCCTACGAAATGGCTAAAAAACTTCTGCACAACCCTCGCTCCTCTTCAAAAGTAAAGTTCTTTCCCTTTCTTCGATCCTTTTCCCACCTCAACTCCTGCCATCGTCGCAATAAACTAGGTGTACAATGAGGTTCGATGTCCCTACAAAGACAAAAACAATTTGGAGTGAGCTGGAGGTACTAAACGTGACTGAAAACGATGAAGTGAGCAATACTGTTGGAGCGCCCCATGAACAGCGGGACCGTTAAGTACCATTGCAGGGACCTGTTGCCGTAGCTATTGGCCTTGCTCCTATCCCCCTATGGAATGTAGTCTACAGTGACATTCAAACGAACCTTTTGAATCCATAAATTGTACAATTCTTTTCAAGCTTAATTTTTGAGAAATCCAACTCTAAGATCTTCTTTGGAGCCGTCCAATGTACCTAGTTTCATCAATTTGACCATACACATCTTGAGTTATATTCAGTCAAAGTTCAAGTTTTTGCAAAAAACAACGTTCATAAATGAAGGCAAAGCAGCCCCATTGGAGCTTCTTCTCTCACTTTATGGGTTAAATATATCTCTATAATTTGAATCAATCTATTTCAGCAACTTGAGGTAATGATTATAAGTCATGTCCCTCCAAAATTGCGAGCCCAAGAACTAGTAACACTAAAACCAAAGAATATTTCCCATGATATTCGCAGATACGAGAGATAATTCAACATCGAAACAGGTTTCAGAGGGACGTATTTTAACCTTCACTGCGCACCTTTTTAATATCGTCTCGAAACCATCTCAAGCAGATCTTTCATTATTCTATGTAGAAAGGTTCACTAGTGATCAACAAGTTCACAAGTTGCCACAAGATGCAGCATCAACATCGAACATTGATAAGCAATTCGACAAAAGTTATAGGAAATTGTGAGACAGTAAAAATGCTATATGCTTCTTGATCGTTTTTCAAGAACATACAATCATGCAAACTTATGCTGAAAGAGCATTGGAATGTAGTTGCACATGCCAATAATTTCATGAAAGTATTTTCTATACATACACATTATAGTGGCCATTGTTCAGTCATAAATGCAGCATCAGCATCACGTATCAAAAAGGTACTCGACAAGAGTATGAGTAAAATGCAAAGTTTTTATTTGTCTTTCTTTCATACACATGTTTATGATAACATTGAAGTACATCAATATTTAAACAGAAACTGTATTCACGCCAATCTTTAAAATTGAAGATTGGAGTTCTTATCATTATCATCATACATTAATATTTTTATGAGTAAAGAATAATAGTACAAATGTGCATTCACTACACAGCACAAGAGTTGACAATTAGTGATGTGCATTCACTACATAACACAATAGTGATAATTAGTGTTTGGTGGAGATTAGTGTAACAGGTAACTTTTGGTAAAGAACATTAAATCCCAACTCTCTTATGGTTAGTGTTCACTTTCGGCTGCTGATGCAGATAATGTCCCTTGTCCTTTCTTTAAGTCACCAATTGCACCACTAACCACTTGCAAGAAAGTGTGCATGCTCTCGCATTTAGTGTTATGGTTTGATGATTAGTGTTGAAACACTATGATGACGTGTGACACTTAGTATTACAGTTTGCAATTAACACTAATTAACAACTCTTGTATAGTGAAGAAGTGTGAAAGTTCCATGGACATGAATTACTCATCTCACGAGGATTTTCATCAAGCTTGGTGAAATGAGACATTCTTGCTAGAAATACCCATGTATGTGCAGTTTTAGTGGTAAGTTGCTACTTGCTAAACCATACCAAACCAAAATGTACTACGAAACAATTTGCTAATAATTTCCACATGAAACAAAGTGAGCGAGATGGAAACTTCTCCTCATGTTCCACAATTTTCGTACACACAATCGTTGTTCCAAATGATGCAAAGGAATGTTGAATGATTTTGTGTGTACATGCTAAACCAAATTGTGTAATATGAAGGAAAAGGTAAGGAAGCATTTGTTTTGAACGACAAGGGCGCTCCTTCGGGGGCGCCGCGGCTGCCACAATGCACTGAGAGGTTCTGCTTCGTGAGCTTCGACCTCGCTGATCCTGCTTGTCCGCCTCTCTCGCAACCCCAATGCAGGTCGTGCGCTGTTTCTCCTTGGCGGCATTTGTAGGGGTTCTCGTTGGTATGCAGGTAAGCTTGCAGCTTGAATGTGGACGGAGGGAGCGCGAGGCCAATGCCTTCACGCGCGGTGACCTTACGAGCAGAGCCAGCTGCAACATGCGATTCAGAATTCCACGCCCTTGTTTGCTGAATTGATCTTCCAGTGGAGAAACTGCATCCTTTTTTTGGGCTATTCCACGTTTCTGTTTAGTAGAGGCGGCCGCGTAGATCTCTCACCTCGGGCGTCGAACCTTAAAAGACCTTGAAGTTCATGAGTTTTTGCAATTTTGTAGGTTTTCTTCGTTTTACTGCCGCTTTGTTTGTGAGTCTAGATGATACACCTTCGAGAGGTTGGCTGCTGCAAGCTAATCTTTCGATTACGCAGTCACGGCAGTAGGTGGGAACAGTAGTCTCGACAGTCGAAAGGAGAGGTTCCCACCTACTGCCGTGACTACCGTTTCCACCTGCGACCGAGAATGCAGTTGCCGGCAACCGAGGCGACGCCAACGCCAATCGATCGATGCTGAGGCAACCGGTACCTGCTGCCGAGGCTACTTGCTCTCCAATCACCTCCGACTACACTGAGGACCCACACTTGCTGCACTTGGGCGCTTTTCAATGTTACCGTTTGAACCCCAGTCCAGCATGAGGTGAAATTCATTGCAAGAGTTCGAGCGCATGGGTCTTTCAAATCCAGAACGAAGTGGTATAGTTGCAAGTATTGAAGCCCATGGTTCAAGTCGAGTATGTTGCTATAGTGGTGTCTTTTAACACTTGTTCGCATTTCCTCATGGAGAGTTTGAATCATTTTCATCAACACGTACCCCAAAATGGGCATTGAGAGAGAGGAAAAGGTAGAGACTCATTGGAAAGGGGGTGCAAAGGAAAATGATAATAATAAAAAGAAAGAGTCAGAGCGAGGAGGTGAGTGTTCCAAAATTGCCGTGCAAGGACCCTGCCCTTCATTCCTTCTGTCTCCCTTTTGGGACTGTGGTGGCCCTTTCCAGCTCTGACTCACTGTGCCACTTGTCCCCCTGCCACGTCACACCCATCATGTAACTCCCGCCAGCTCACCTCCACGTCAACTCACCAAAACCTCCAAGTCATTCATTCACTCTTATTTTTTCTTTTTTGGACCAATCAATGTGTTAATCAATTATTGTCTTACACTTTCTTTCGTGTGGAGTCAAGTGATCCAAAGTGACCTTAAGCGGAAAAATTTAAGAAAGCTGAAATGACTTTTTGGGGTTACTACAAGAAAACATTTGGCCAACTTTGAAGATTATGATCTCTCAGACAAAATCTTTAAAAAATCAAAATCAGCCGTTCAAATTTGGGATTTGCATTAGAAGTTATGTTAAATTCAAGATCTTACAATTGGATCTTCTTAACCCTTAAACGCCCAAGGTGACCCAAGGGGTCACCTTCCAACAGAATCTTCTCTGTAGCTCTCAATGTGCTCAACTTTTCACTTAAATTTTGATGTCAAACTGGTCACCTTCTTGTGATGCATTCAAAAAGTGAAATTTTACAATTCAAATCACAATTTGTATGAGTGATTTTGTGCTTTGAAAGGATTGTGGTAGCGAGGTTGGGGTGGTACATAACCTTGTAGGAGGTTGCAAGCTCATCATTGATTGGTGCATTCATGATGCCCTTGTTCAAAAAGTGCACTATTCATGATGCCCAAGTTCAAAAGATGCTGTGATCCAATTTTGGGCTGCCCGTTTCACACCCCATGGGCGTTTAAGGGTTAATAATGTTTAGATTAAGTTTCTTGGGCTTAAAGTAGATGAAGGTCATATCTGGAAATTTTTGCATCAGGAATCTTTAGGGGTTACACTAGTAAAATAGGGTAATGCAAACCCCAAGAGTAAGATGTAGAGTAAGCTAATGTAGGTTGATTTAGTGTTGTATGATGCAAACGGGGATGGGGATGGGCTTACATGGAAACTAGCTCTTACCGTCATGGGTAAAACCTAGTTTAGATATTTTATGCTATAGTGCCTCACCACCTTTGTCACTCGTTACATAACCAAAGCGTGTCTAGCTTTTACAATAATAAGTAAATTACAATGAACATGGTATGGAGTAATGGCATGCATTCTTGTGAAGGCAACTTTTGTTTAGGGTCCTCAAACATGGGGCATCTTTTATTACTACAGATAATTAGGTTTGAGTTGGCTTTTCATAATCTCTTCTTGCATAAAGATGCTTCTAAAATGTAGTCCAATAGCTTCTAGTTGCAAGATCTTTTTATTGATTTTAAAATTGTTTTATTGTATTGAAAGAACTTGATAAAACACATGGTTTCTGAGGAGCTCTATCTCCTTCATCCATCGTTGGATTTTGACTCTATTTGTTGGATTGATATCCAATTCAGACCTAGTCACGTAGTAGAAATATCAGTTGAATGTGATGAAGATATGGCTTTTATTTTAGTTCAAGGAGTCTATGTGGACTCCTTTTTTTTTTTGTAAATTTGGGGCAATTTTCGTCATTGTCAAGTTATTACTTTTACTAAAATATGATTCCTTGATATTTTTTGGCACACAAGTGTTTTTGAAATAAGATGCAAGCATCTTATAAGTTAGAGATTGTTTAAGTGCAATAGGTTTGTTGGTAGCATTTCCCTCTAAAGTGAAATTGATGAAATGTATATATATATTTTTTTAATACTATTACATGACGATCTTGTAATCTGTACGGCCTCTAAGCTTCGAATTCAACCAACATGATCTATAAATAAGTTGATTACAAGTTGTTTGGTTAAGATATTAAGAACTCTCCCTCAATCACATGTATGGGTCCTCATGAATAGTAATGTTTGGAGGTAAAAAGCCGAGGACCTTTTGGGATTAATCTACGGTATAAGAAAGTGAGTTCTCTTCGAGCCCAAAACTTCACAAGGTGATTTGAATCTAGATTTTTAGTTTTTATGAAGTGTCGTTGATATACTTGAAAGTGAGTATCCTTAGGGCTTGGGCCCCCAATGAGGAGGTCGGGGATTCTATTCCCCATGCCGGTGTAGTGCTCACCACTATAGTCCACCCAACTATTGTGAGAGGTCCTTGGACCTTGTTGTATGGGTACCTCAAAGCCCTTTGGGGGTATACTATGTCAAGTATCTTCAAGGCACTAGTAACTAGGCTAGAAACTAGCGTAGTTATAGTGTCCACCTTCGAGAGGGGGAAGTAGTATTGTTCTAATTTCCCCTTGTCCGGTGGCCATTGGGATATTAGCATTACAAACGGACACTTCATTCACGACGGCCCCTTAGAAAGGACCAGATTTTCTATCATCTATCTATCTGTTCCCAAACTTTGAGGGTGAATATCAAGTATGAGAAATTTTGAGGCATGCATTGTCTCGTTGGAAATATATGAGAAAAGTCTAGGAATTTGTGAAAGGTTTAAACTTCACATAATCTAAATATAGTAAATCAGAGGTTGACCAAAGTCAAAGCGGCCATATTTTGGCCTTGTGAAACTTTAGGGGTCAAGATTGCATGTTGAATCTTCTCACCATCTTTGACTGAGCTAAGATTTCACAACAAAATCTAAACACGATTGGAAATTCATTTCAACAAATTTGATAACGACTGCATATGTGGTCATGTATACTCATACCACATATGCACTAGTGAATCAAAAAAGATCATAGGATGAAGAGGGTATAGCTTTGAATAGTTTAACCCTCAAACGCCCAAAATGTCGAAAAACAACACTATGGATAAAAGGCAGAAACTTTGAAGAGCCATAACTTCTTCATCCAAAGCTTGTTTTGAATGCCCAAAATCAAGTCTAGTTTATGTGGTAAAGATTGTGTGAGTCTTAAGTTTTTCTAGGCTCCCTACTCCCTTGGGCATTAATCCCTTGGGCATTAATCCAAGATGTTAAAATTTTAAGCCCAACTTTTGAACCATACAATCAATACACATAGCTCATTGAAGTTGTAAAGTGCCTCATAAACATGACATTTTCTACAAATAAACTCATTTTGCAGATAGGATTTATTGTTGCTTATTATGGTATATATTTAGTGATATTAATACACTTATTTACGGAAAGTAGGTGTATCTAAAAGTTCTTTTAGTAAACCAATATTGTAAAAGTGGTCTTATAAAAATGTCGAATATTTATCTATTCTTGTTGTGAACAAAAAAGGAGAAATTTGGGGTGGCATGGATGTTTAAGTCATCAAATTTCTGGAAAGGACTGAGGCCTTTTGTTGGGTCCTCATTTTGGGCCTTGGTTCACCTTGTCATTAGTTTGTAATGATTAATTTAACCCTAAAGTCTACCTGCATCTAAACTGCCAGATAGTTTCAAAACTGTATAACTTACATGCACAAAGAACAAAAGTTTTGAAACAAAATGGATTGAGGATGTGAACAATGAGAACATGCTTTAAAATCTTATATACATGCACAAAAAACAGAACTTAAAAAAAAAAAAAAAATGAAATCTAACATTTTGGTGATTTCTTGAAGTTTCTACGATTTGAATGATTTTAGAATGAGTATTGGTTTGAGGTTCTTAGAGAGCCTATTTTCATCTCACTTTGAATATCACGATTTCATCATGAAAAATTATTAGCCATTGAAAAATGAAACGTGACTAGTAAACCAAGTCAACTTAACCCCTAAACGTCCCTAGTGTCGAAAAACAACATTTCGGATGAAGGGCAGAAACTTTGAAGAGCCATAACTTCTTCATCCAAACTCCCTTTTTGACGAAATCACCTGGGTTAGGTCACAAATCAAGTCTAGTTTATGTGGTAAAAATTTCAGACTCATAAAATAAATTATGAATAAATGGCATGGACTTTAGTGAAGGCAGCTTTTGTTTTTGGGTTTTCAAACATTTGGCATGTTTTACCATTGCAAGCCAATTATGTGCAATCTAAAATAGTTTTTCATGAATTTTTTTTCATAGGTTTGATATTTAGATGCATCCCAACAACTTTGTAGTTGGAAGTTTTTTGATCTAGATAACTTTGGTATTGGCTTTGCAATGATGTTTCTACGATGAAATAATTGAAAAAATGGATGATTTTTGAAGAGCTAGATCTCCTTCATCCACCGTTAGATTTTGACTTTATTTTTTGGGATGGATTCCAATTATAGTCTATCTTTAGTGGTAGAAACCTTGACCCAATCGAGGATATATTGAAGAAAAGGCATGGATTTGAGTGCGAGGGGTCTAGTTTTGGACTATTTTTCCTTCGTAAAATTTTTGGCAGTTTTCACGACTACAAGGCTACTATTTGAGCCAAGATTTTTTTTTGATGAATTTTTTTGGTACACATGCTTTTATATTGAACTGCTAAATTTCTTTCTAGTCATGAAGTTATTATGTCCAAATTGGGAAGGAAGTAGGCCCTCCAATACCCTCGAGGCCAATTTTGAATTTTACAAAACTTTAAGAGTTTACTACCCTTCATAGTGAAGACCAATAATTTATGCCCTTGGTATACAAAGTTCACTTCTTTTCACGTTCATAAATCCACTCTCCAAGAGTAATTGTGCACATAATTAGTTTTCTTCCTTAGCTATCTCAAAAAGAGCCATGACTCTACATTTAAAACTTAAAATTCCTACAAAAAGAACATACGAAAAGTCTTGAAATATTACACATAATCTCCAAAGTATCCCCAATCAAGACGTTGACCAAAACCTCAAAAAGCAACTAATAGATAATGTTGTCTCTTAGGGTGTGAGGAATTAACAAATATTATATCCGCCCCCTACTCACAAATGGCTCCTCAATCGTGTAAGGGTTGAGCGTCTTTCAAAAATGAAGAAATATTCCTTTCCCTACCACTTTGATCTTATTTTTTGGGGAATCAATGAATAAAACCGTACACATGCCTTCCACATTTTGCTTGTAAAATGCCTTTTTGGTCATTCTAAAACATAAAATGGGATACTTTTGAAATGCATGGTTGAAACTCCCGCCATGCAAATCCTAGTGCAATTTTTTTTTTTTTTTTTTAAATGCTCTTTAAAATATTTAGAATTATTGATGGCTCATTTAAATATTTAAAAATATTGATGGCCTACAAGAGTGTTTGACTTAATCAACTACAGTACCCTGGCACGGATTTGTTGTTTCAGGAACAAAGATTTGGGGCCCTGCCAGAGCCCCATGCTGCCCCATGCAGTGGAAGTTTGAAAAAATCTATTAAATTAGAAACATGGAATTTAGTCAACCCTCTATTCTAAATGTTGGGCTTTTGGGAAGTGATATTTTTTAATTGCTTGCAACTACAACTTACATTATCTTCAAGCAAACTTTATATGGAAGAATAAAGGTTGCATGATTCCTTGATTCTTTCTTAATTTAGGCGAAGAGAATCTTTGTCTCCGATCGTGTCAAAAATCTATATAAATGCCAAAGGATATGATACTTGTGGAACTTGTGAAGGTCTTCTCAAGTTTCTTCTCTAAATGCTTGTAGTTATCTTGAAAGGATTGTGTTTCTTGACATTGTAGCATGCAATAATCTTGATGTATACATTTGAAAGCGACTATATGGACAGAAAAGTTTCATAACCTCGTGGGCTTATCCTAAGCTTTTCAACGAATTTAGAAGAAATATAAATCTAAATTGACTTCTTAGCTGTGACATATTACCTCTATTTAGCTTGAGCTTCTATGCTCACGCTATTTGTTGCCAATGTAGCGAGGACGACTGAAATGGTTTGGGTGGGTTGTTTTCCTAAATTCAACAAGAGTCACTTATCCTCAACCATGCCTTCATAATCACTTATCAAGGCAACCTAAGAGTTGCTACCACAAACTATATTAGAGTGATAGACTTGCTCATGCTCCGGTCACTCTCGTTAGGCTTAACCAATAGTCATCAATATACACCCTCAACCCCTAAATGGTTTGATCCATTTGTAGATTAAAGAACACATTCTCTAAAAAAGTGTCATACACGGAAGTTGAGGTAAGTTATCCAGATTTCAACTAAACATTCTTGCACTAGACAAAATTAATATAATATGGCTCAAATTTTGAGTCACAAGGCCTTATAGATTGCAAGATCGTAACACGTTACTACTCAAAAAACATCACAAACTCTCAACATTTTCACTTTGGAGTGAATATTCTACCAATAGGCTTGTTGCAATGAAAAAGTCACCAACTACAAAGATGTTGAATTTCATCTCAATAAGACCCTTGAAGAATAAAAAGCCATAAGTAAAATTTCTTTGCACTGGTCTTGCAATGGTGAAAAGTGCCAAAAAATTCGACAATGGAAAAGATAGTTCAAAACTCAACCCTTTGCTCTAAAAATTCATGCCTTATCTTCAATATATTTTATGATTTTGTCACGATTTTGTCAAAATTCAAAGATGGATGAAGGAGATTTAGCTCCTAAAAAAACATTCATTTATCCACTTTCGTTCAAGATAGAACAATTGGTGCAAATCCAATACCAAAAATATTTGGATCAATAATAATTATACCAAGTTAGAAAGCTCTTCAAAAAGCTCTTGAAGACACCCCAAACAAGTTGTTGAAGATTTATCATAAGACCACTTGCTCTCGAAGTTAAATGAACATGACATCCGCATTCTCACTAAAGAAATGACAAAATATTGTTAAATATATATATGGATGCAAACCAATGTATATTTATATAAAATATTCAAAAAAATCATCAATGAGTTGAAGTGATCAAATTTGAGGACTCTAGTATCAAAACTAATCCCTTAGATTACCAGAATAAATTACACCATCCTCAAAATATTCCGCATTAACCCTTAAACGCCCATGGGGTGTGAAACGGGCAGCCCAAAATTGGATCACATCATCTTTTGGACTTGGGCATCATGAATAGTGCACTTTTTGAACAAGGGCATCATGAATGCACCAATCAATGATGAGCTTGCAACCTCCTACAAGGTTATGTACAACCCCAACCTTGCTACCACAATCCTTTCAAAGCACAAAATCACTCATACAAATTGTGATTTGAATTGTAAAATTTCACTTTTTGAATGCATCACAAGAAGGTGACCAGTTTGACATCAAAATATAAGTGAAAAGTTGAGTACAATGAGAGCTACATAGAAGATTCTGTTGGAAGGTGACCCCTCGGGTCACCTTGGGCGTTTAAGGGTTAAAACCCAAGCAAATTGTAATGCAGAAAGCAACATGATTAATTTTGAGACCACTTGAATATACCTGACAACGTTTTTGTTCAAGAAACGACGAAATATTGGATGTATATCGAGGAATTGATTTCAAAGAGCTCGATTGTTTATAAAGCTGTCATCATTTTCTAATATTTCTCAAGTAGCCCACTTTGAAATTTAAGATGTTTACACAAAATTCTATATACAATATAGAATATAACTACAAGTATAATACCCTAATAACTTTGACCACATGACATGAGAAAAGATGTAGATATTTATATGGGAATAATCTAATACATGCAAAGGAGATGACCAACACAAAATTATTTTAGTTCTGAAATAAGTAATATGATCTACATCAATCTCAACCTTACACAATCTTTTAGGGCGTCGTCAATGGGCTCAACTAACAAGGACGCCAATGACATTATTTCATGCAATCAAAAGGAATTTGAGCCCATGGCCATGGGACTTCTAAGAGTCCAACAGAGACGTTTCTTACACAAAGTTGTTCATACTTAGTCACGATCATGAGCATCTTAACTTTTAGACACACTCCTCAATGGTTGCCTCCTTGTCACACATTTCTCCTAGTGTCTCACACGCTCCTCGTCAAGAGAAACTAGTCGTGCTTGTTGTGCTTACATAGGCTCACTACAACAACAAGTTTAGCTTCAACATTCCAAGCAACAAAGTCCTACACGCGGAAGCCCGTTTGTCACCCCAATACCCCAATATTCCGGTTTAAAATGAAGATGCCCTTAAGTCCCCACATCGCAACATCAATATGGATTACAAACAATTTGTACTTCAGCATGATGACTTTTACCCCTCGTAAACTTCAACATGATAAATAGCACACCGTAAACCAATCAATGATGAGCTTGCATATGACTCCCTTTGAAGTCATTTGCAACCCTCAAGACTACGGTACTTACCACAATACAAATCACTCATACAAATTGTGATCTGAATTGTAGAATTACAGACTATGAATGCGACGATAAGAAGTATGGTACCTTAAATTTGTAAGCAGAAGTGTCAACTCGGGCGTTCAAGGGTAAAAATATGAATATCTATAGAAGAAAATGCTACCTCTGAAAAGCTGATAATTATTATTATCACCATCCAGAAACATAAGGTATCTGTGCAGAATAAAATCGAGTGCATGGTTGCAACCCCTCCAGAAGACAAGCCAGAAAGGGGAGATGATTGACTTGGAGGAAGGACCGAAGTTAGTGATAATGGTGTGTGGACGAAGAAGCAAAGATGGGGTGCATGGGGAGGAGCAAATGGTGACGGGAGTTGGGGACAAGGTGCACACACTTTGATTGAGTTGTTCGTCGCATCAGCGGCAGCAGCAGGTGCAAGTGAATCAGAAATCAGAGGTGAGTGAGGCAGAATAGCCACATGATCTCCAAGCGAAGAGAATAAAGGTGAAATGAGCATGGAGGCACTTGTATCATAGCGTTCCTTGGACTCGGCAACTACTCACCGGCTCTTCTCCCAACGAAGCTCCTCACCCAGCTCTACAGCCAAAGCGCTCATTAATGCATGCTACACCTTCTTCGCCTCTTCAACTCATCCGCCCCTTTCCTTGTTTTTTCTCGTTTTTTCGTTTTATTTATAAGTATAGATAGATAGATAGAAACTCCCGTCCTTTCTAAGGGGCCTGGGTGAATGAAGTGTCCGTTTGTAATGCTAATATCCTGATGGCTACCGGACAAGGGGAAATTAGAACAATACTACTTCCCCCTCTCGAAGGTGGACACTATAACTACGCTAGTTTCTAGCCTAGTTACTAGTGCCTTGAAGATACTTGACATAGTATCCTCCAAAGGACTTTGAGGTACCCATACAACAAGGTCCAAGGATCTCCCTCAATAGTTGGGTGGACTATAGTGGTGAGCACCACGCCGGCATTGGGGGCCTAAGCCATAACCACCAAGCCAAGGCTTGTGGTGCCTTTTATAAATATATGTATTACTCGTTTGAAAATAACATGGAGAATATGGTCGGAAAACTTTGTCTGGCGAAGATTAGTGATATATGTTCTACAAACTCCGGTTGTTGGGAGCAAGTAATGTTCTGCATTGATAGTTTAAGAAACCCATTGATAGGTTTCGCCTATCAACATAGCTTGTTCGTCCTGTTTACAGGGTTGGCATATGAGTAAGGGCATGATATGGGTACCCCCTCCCAAAGTAGTGTGATTTTTTGAAGAGTAATTTTTTGATAAAAAAAACAATATTGAAAAATTATTCTAACAAGATGGTATTTTAGGTGACATCGCTATAGTCGTATATATGGGGTTTAAAAAGGCATTACTGGCACATATATAATGAATTCACACATAATGAGAGGCGTCTTAGTGGTACCCATGTCATGCCCTTGCCCCTATCACCGCGGTAGCCAACCATAGCTCAACATCGAGATAGTCACGAGAAGGTTCTAAGCTTGGGTTGTCCTTCCTTCCATATTAAATGGAGCTCCCGCCTCTCTACAATCCTCTTAGAGAAGAGCGAGTTCTTGTCATATTTGTTTAGGAACCTGCCTTGGTGCTAGGGATGACCTTGATGAGGGCATTTTTGTTTCTGTTTTATCGTTGTGTTTATGTCATTTTTGAAGAATACAATAGTCTCATACTCGGTAAGTACAAAGTTTTGAGGTTTTTCTAGAATCAAGAGACCATTCTGAAAGTATACAGAAGAGAGTTGTTAATTAGTATTGAGTGTTTTGAAAATTTGTAAATGCTATGATACTTTACTCATGGTATTGATATTTACGGGAATCATTGATTCCGATACTATTATAAGATCCCTATCTTGAACAATTTAGTGGGGAAAATATTAATCAATAGTACGAAGATATTACAATTATATGTAATCAACAACTCTTGTGTAGTGTCCATTCGTAATGCTAATATCTCGATGGCCACCAGACAAGGGGAAATTAAAACAATACTATTTCCCCCTCTCGAGAGTGAACACTATAACTATGCTAGTTTCTAGCTAGTTACTAGTGCCTTGAAGATACTTGACATAGTACCCCCCCAAGGGGCTTTGAAGGACCCATACAACAAGGTCCAAGGACCCCCACAATAGTTGGGTGGACTATAGTGGTGAGCACTACGCCGGCATGGGGAATAGAACCCACAACCTCCTCATTGGGGGCCATGAGCCTTAACCACCAAGCCAAGGCTTGTGGTGCCTTTGCATCTTACAACTGCTTGGGTGAAAAAACAAACTAGTATTGATCATGTCGAATGGGTACTTTTTCATTGGTTAAATACTCTAACTTAACTCCTTACACATTCATGCTAAAGAATTCACTCTAAAGATATCATAGTATATGGACTGTCATCATTGAAATTGAAGTTGAGATACTTATATCACTATCACACAATCCTAGGATATACATTGTATAGATTATACCATAAACTCACTTGCCAAAAAAATATATTTTGTCGTGGTTCTTGATGCATCGATTGTGCAATTGATTAGTACGTAACACACTGGTTGGTTTCAAAAAACAAAACAAATATCATAGATAATGTGGATTAAACTTGGAGTCACAAAAGCCCCATGAATTGTGAAATGATCATGTATAGATTTCGACGTGAGAGGGAATAGTAGTCCAACTATTGGTATAACAACCGACAAGCATTTGCGAGGGAAGCACTTTACTCAAGCTTACCTCCTCATATTGACCATGCCTTGTAACCATAATAGAGTTCTTCTTCAAAGCACAAAAGTGACTAGGTAAAAACTAGCATAGCAATCACGCCAGAGGAGCTAGTAGCCTCACAAGTGGTGGGCATGAACATGCAAGGTCACGTCAAACAAACACTCTACTCACGCCGGCCTTGAATCAGGGTTGAAGTTTGTCTTTCCTCTATAGAAGCATAAGATGAAAGTGGCTGTATGTAGTAGACGCTGAAAAATCAGTATGATGAGAGACATTGCCATGCTATTACCTCTTGATAACCATGCCTTGTAACAATAATAGAGCTCTTCTTCAAAGCACATGAGTGATTAAGTAAGAACTAGCATAGTAATCACCCCAGAGGAGCTACACTAAATTTGATAATTAGTGTTAGATACACTAATTTACATAAACATGCTATAAGTTTTTAGTGTTGCTCAATAATTTTACCCACTATATTGGCCAAGATGGGGGTCCTTATATAGTATCAAAATCAATGCTCTTGGTAAATTTTTTTAAACAAAAGTAAAAACTTATAGCATTTTCAAATCTTATAATAATCTAACACTAATTATCAAATTTAGTTTAGTAATCTCACCATCGGTGTCATGAAAGGTGGGCAGAAACATCCAAGATCAGGTCAAATAAGCAAACAAACACTCTATTCACGCCGACCTTGAATTAGGGTTGAAGTTTTGTCTTACTTCTATCGAAGCATGAGATGAAAATGGCCGTATGCAGTAGGATGAGAGAGGATTGCCATGGCTAGTTCACGAGCATCCATCCGGCAGTTCAATTACCGCAGCCGCTTAAAGGCTCCAACACAACCACACCTGTCGATCGCCGTCACTGGCAGCTTTTAACTTATGGAGCCCCATCTATTGCCGCCTTTCGGAGCCTGGAATGGCTTAATATATCCGGGGACACACATTCGTGCGGAATCCTGTACAGGCAGGAATCCGTCTGTTTTTTGCCTAGTTTTTTCATATTTATTGCATTCTTTGTTTCACCCTATTTCCGTCATTGGCTCTCGCCTGGTGGTGCAGGTGGAGCTCCTCCGTCGTTGGTTCCAGTGCTGTTTTGTTCCGAAGCATCCCAGTTGATTATCTTAAACTATTACCGCCCATTGGTTGCAACAATTGCATTATATATGTATATCTCCTGCATTTTCTTCATTGGAGATTTGTCATGCACGTTCTCAAATTTGAAAAATCCTCATGCCGCTCACCCCAAAGCTGCAGCACAATGCTCCCCTTCGATCCCTCTGATTTGAAGAATCATAATATGTTTTGGGATTTTGCACATCCTTGGGCCTTGGAACAAAGGTTTTAGACATGTGTCCCATGCACTTTGTCTCCTCAAAGGATCAAGTATTGTAGAAGAAACGAATAGAATCTACTGTGCACCGCTTCTATGTTGCTACAAATAAGCTTCCTGAAATAATTATCTCCTACAATCTGGTTAAGAGTAACTTACTTGACTTAGTACTCTAGAATGAAAAAAGAAATAAAAATGAATTCTATTAACCCGTACAGATCCTTTAAAGCCAAAATAGGTTTTGATAAAACTCAAAAATAAGAGATGCCTTCACTAAAATGAACCCCATTTCTTCATTACCTATTGTATTGAGTCTCCAATTTTTACTACACAAACTAGTCTTGACTTGATTTGGGACGCAACTCAAGTAATTTCATCCAAAATGGACTCCGGATGAAGAAGCTACGACTCTTCAATGTTGCTACGACTCTTCAATGTTGCTACACTCATTCAAAATGTCGACATTCGACCCGGTTAAGGGTAAATGTCATCCCTACTAGTGCACCATCTGAATATATAGTACTTTGAAGTGAGATTGACTTTCCTTTGGTGTTTGCCTACAAGTTATATAACGTGTATAATTATTTCTTCTACCCATTTTCCATAGTAAGCATCTCATTTATATGACCCTATAGTGAGATTATGTAGTTCTAATAAGATATTCCCTTATTAAAACTTTCTTCTACATTTTTCAAGTTGCAAACTAAAAATTTTAGTTCAATTTGTGTAAAATTATTAACATTGAACTTGGGACAAAGTTTGACTTTGGACCAAATTTTAAACAAATTCAAACCTATATTTCTTAATATATAGACACACATAAACCACTCATTGAAGTGAGCCTTTAGTTTAAGTATGAGAGCCTCACAGGAAGAAGAGCCTATTTCAAGGATTGAGAGAATAGAATGTTCATTTGACCTATCATTGGATATATGCCCAACACCAATAATGTAACTACCAACTTTGGCTAACCAATAGTATTTAACAACTAATCGACATGTTATCTGCCTCCCAGTAGACTTCAAGGTACGTACAAAAGGAAATAATCAACATGTTAGCTGGCGTCTCAAGGTACCTATAAAGTTAGGTCCAATAACCCTCGACTATAGTTGGGTGGACTAATGTGGCTAGCATTGTGGTTCCACTAGGAATCAAAGCCTTTATTACCGCTTTGTTATGGGCCATGAGCTCCAACAACTAAGTCAACTTATGGAATCTGGGACCCAAGTGTACTATTAGTAAGGAGACCTCATGGTTGATCATTTGCTCCGCTTTGTTGTGGAGTATTTAGAGTCAACTTTGTAGACATGATCTCTACTTCAAAAGTTAAGTTTCCACTCGAGGATTGCATTATACTAGCCATGGAAAATTTAAGTTCGAGCTGGGATCGACACATCTTAGGGGTTGCAGCAATTTCAAACGATAAGACAAAGAGTAAGTTCTTACTTAGTTGATGCAAGAGGAACTTCTTTTGCAAGGGAGTTGATGGTGTACCAAAATGGCACCATGCTTTTCATCACTCTTTTCTCTCATTGGAGTACAATAGATGGCTTTACACTACCTCAATTGCCCGTCAAACAAACTCTGGAGCAACGGCCAATCAACGCTGTCCCTCCTACTCAGACTCACGACTTAGAAGCTTAAAGAGTCTCACCCCCCCCCACCACTAAGGATGCGGGCCCTAGCTCCTACCATTAGACGTACGGTAATCTCCGAATAATGCACTTCTAGCTCTCTGCCACTGATAGGTAGAGATGAAGGCATGAAGCCAAAATTTTGGTAGATGAGATTCTTCAACAACTAGTTGAGGACATGGCTAGCAAAGTAAAGCAAAGATACCCATACATTAATCTTACCAACTCATAGAGTTTGGTAGTGGATCTTTGAAAGATTTACTATAGCTTCATTTGGTCCAAAGTTGTTACACCATGGTAAAATTTGTATTATGTACTTTTACTAACCCAAAAGGGATTTACTAGCTCCAACCACCAAGCTAAGGTTTGTGGTGCCCAAATATATCTACCTTTAATATGTTTGTTTTTTTAGAGAATAAACTCAAAAGACTATCTCAAATAACAAGATAAGGAAATTTCAAATAACTAACTTTGCAAGAAGGCTAAGAACTAAGTTTGCCCCACTATATCAACTTAGTTCCTAATTTGGCACATTCAGCTCCACGACTTAACAAATATCCATCAACTAGGCTTCAAACAACATGAGAGAATCAACTTCGACACTATCAGTAGTTCCTCAATTACATTCTTTAGAGACTTATCTGATTACACTAAGCAAGTTGCAAGTATACCCACTTTCCACCCACTTGGGTAGAAATTACCAGTATATATCGAGTACCTGCTTGGTCTAACAGCCAGATCATGTTCTCAGTACAGTAGTGTAGCTGAGGGTGTGACTTTATGGAGTTCAAGCCGGCATTGATAGAAGCTGAGGATGTGATACTACGGAGTTTGAACTGAACAGTACTCTGCGATACCTCCACGTTGATTTCAGTGAGTTTCCGGCGTGGCACCAAAACTTTCTCCAATGTCACATTCAAAAAGTGAAACTGCTGATGTGTTTCAGTAAACTGCATGGTACTGCGCCTAAGTACGTAAATAGGAACCTTCGCACATCACATGTTAGGGGTGAATCGGAAGTAAGTACTGTACCAAACCAAAGGTGTGTGATAATAGGGGGTGTACACAGATTGTACACATTGAATGTGTGTGACATTAGGGAGTTGAGACTGAACAAGCTAAAGAGCTGTACAGGCAGGCAGGCCAACAGGCCAGGCGAGGGCCAGGGCCGGGACTAGGGGCAGGCAGAAGGAGGGAAACTAGCGGACAAGAGATAGAAGGGTGCAGTGATAGGGAGGCCTTTTATAGAGGGGGACAAAATGAGTAACGGAATTGTTCTAAATAAAACCCGAAAAATCAGGCTCTCATGATCTTCCTGGAGCCTTTGACTGGCATCGATTCCTGGTCCATACTGTCAGTAGCGAACTGCGTCCTGCCTGCGACCCCTCCTCTTCTCTTTCTCTCTCTCTCTCTCGTTCCCTCTCTTCTCTCTCTCTCTCTCTACTTGCTGCTGAACCAACACCATTCCTCCACAAAGGATCACCTAGCTGACATGGATATCACAACTAGCTATCCATAGCTTACAAGGATATCGCAAACTCGAACTTCGATATATCTATCGAGCAACTCCAAGCGTATAATTATTGATTGCTAGCTTTCCATGTAGCTTTCCAGCACACGTACCGTTGCTCGCTCAAGCAAAAGCTGCTGCTGGTAACTCCATGATCAGACCGCGCAACCCCACCCACCTGGGAAAGACAAGGCAACCGGGTCCACCTGGGCTGGGGCTGGGCTGGGAGGGGGCATCAGTCAGCAGCAGCAGCGGCAGTCGTAGTACTGTCTGAGTGAGAGTAGAGAGCCTAGGGAGCGATCCAGAAGTGGGTGGGATTGCTTGGTGAACTTTTGCCTGCTTTTGCTTGATTTTGCTGAGCCCTGGTATACTAAGTTATTGGGGGGTACAGTAGTAGTAGGGCGCTCTGATCTAGAGCACTAGTATGTTGTACAGCTTACATCTTAGCCGCCCCTGCTTATTCTTCTACCTGCCAGTGCCAGTGCCTGCCTGCCTGCTGCTTCTGGTTCTTCTTTTCTTTCTGCTTGTTCTTCTACTTCTTCGTCGTCGTCGTCGTCGTCTGTCTTCGTCTCCGTCTTCGTCTTCTTCTGCCCGCCCCCCTCCACCTCGGTCTGTGTGAGGACGAAGCCCTTACTGCTGGCTACTACTTATACGTTGCATCCGCATCTCACTCCAATGTTCACTTCTCTCTCTCTTTCCTTTGTTCTCCCCTCGTGGAAGGCCCGTTCTCGTTCTCGCTGGAGGCCTTTTTGGTTGTGTGGTTGCCGTTTCCGCTTCGTTGCTCCATGATTGGTTGCAGAAGCCAGTCACTTGGTGATCATTGGCTCGCAAAGTGCTCCCATCATGGTGCTCCCGTCGTTCAGGATCGGGCCGGCCGGCAAGATTACTACTAACTTGCTGCCTTGACATTGATTCGCAGATTGGTACCGGAGCGTTAGTAATTGCAGTGGGTGCCGAATCCGGTGTGAGTACGTCCGTTATTAGTGTCACTACTTTTTGTCTAATACTAACGCTGCTGGTGGAATTTGATCCGTCACGGTACCGACGTACCGTCGATATGAATGCTCTTATTGCCGCCTTTTAACCCTAGTGAATGATGGAAGTGTCTGTAGTATCGACAGTTTCAAAGTCTTGTTGCAGGTGGCAATTCCCAGCACAGTTGGAATGGATGGTAACACTTAGAGCATGTGGCTCATTCTATGTTTCTGAAGCCTGTTGTCAAGCCAAATTAAGTCGAAAGATCTTTAGATGCATGTTGAAGCTTAAGTCGTACACGTCTGTCTCGGGGTTGTGGACTAAGTCATACTCTTATTATCTCCGCTCCTGCAGTCTGTCGTTGTGTGTCTTTCCACGATCCGTTAGATCTCCAAATCATTATCCAAGTCCAGCTCTCTAAATCGCTATCCACGTCTTGTCCTTGTTGAAATGCAATCACCGATACCGAGCTTGAAATATGATGTGGTTGGTTATTGTTTATTGTGTGGTTGGAAGTTTGTAAGTTCATTCATCCTGGCACGGTAGTAGCATCTTCTCCTGACCCTTATTCCTTGTCATAAACCCTAAACCTCTCATACATGCTCGATGCCCATCTGCCGCCTTTTGCACATTTGGTGATTGACCTCGGTAAGGAAGGTACATGATGCTTATCGTTGTGTTCGCTCTCTCGAATTTTTGTGGTGGCGGCCGACTTATTTCCATGAGAAGCCTGCAATGTAGCGTTCAGATCGCTAGAAGAGCTCTCATTAATCTCTTTGAACACTGAAACCGCTGTGTGGCTGTGCAGGACGGAGCAAGTTGCATGAATGCGCGGGTGTGTGTATGGAATTACCGCGTGGACTGGAACTGCCTGGCTCCCTGTATGCCACCTGCGGGGTTTGCCAAGAGCCTTGCCAGGCTGCATAGCTGGCATTCAGGGAGCCAGACAGACCTTTCTCTCGCCTCATTTAGCACTTCATGTCCGAACATCATCGAAGCCAGTGTATCAGATACATCGACTCACTACACTGGTGAGTCGATGAACGGATAGCCAGTGCGTGTGACCAAAAGCATGTAGAAGTATCGGCCCACTTCATTGGTGGGAGCTTCTGGCTCGTCGATCCTCTCATTCCGATATGTGGCAGAAGCAGCTAATCAGGTTCTTTCACACTGTTTGATGACTAGAAGCAGTGCAAGAATTCATGATTTCAACTCAACGCTTGCGGAAGACGAACAGTTCTTTGTCGATCCGGTGGCCGCGTGCAACACCACGTGGTTTCCTGATGCGGAAGGATGTTGTGAAGTACTGGCGTTCAGGGAGCTGAAGTGTAAGTTGCCCACTGAGGAAGCTGAAGTTTGAGTTGCCCACGGAGGAAGCTGAAGTGTAAGTCGCCCACTGAGGAAGACGAAGTCTAAGCTGTCTATCTCGGAAGCCGTACTCAGCAACGGAAGCCGTGTACGATGATACAACATCAATGTCCTCATGAAACAAGGCGATCACGCATGAGATGTACGTGGGGTGCACTGGATGACGTTAATGTGAACGATCACTCACAATCTTTACAAGGATGATCGATCACATGTTTGTTCATCACATCGTTTTAGATGTTCTCCATTGCCAATAGATCCTCCCTCGCTGAACTTTTAATGACTGTGAATTATCGACAAGGAGGGGCTTGAAGATCGAAATTAAATTGGGACTTCCTTAGTTTGCATCTGTGAACTTCACAATGACAGTAGATGCCCGAGATTGAGGGGCTTGAAGAATTGAGTTTAGTCAGTTCGGCATTGTCATTGTATGTAGAGTTTAGTTTCATGCGAAGGAAGAGTAAGCTCGCTTGATGTCGTATGTAGAGGTTAGGCTCATGCGAAGTTAGAGCAAGCAAGACATTGTATGTAGAAATCGTTCTTCAGAAGAAGTCTGTATACGTTTCAGTTGCGTTGCAATGGCAACTCATGATACATAAATGAAGACCATTCGATGGTCGTTTTTGCACGCATTGATGGATTGAAACCCGCAAGATGGTGTGTTATTTGTAAGATCTGCAAACTTGTCTAAAACTGTTAGATTGACAGTGTGATGTATCTGAGACTTTGTCAAGATCGGTGTGATTACGCGAGCAATAGTGTGGTGCAATTGGGATGTTGTCGTGACCGGTGTGACTTCAATTTGCACGACCCAGTCCGGAAGACAAATCCACATAGTGGACCTGTTCACAGTATACACTTGAGGAAAGGTCGTATGAATTGCGACAACTGGCCGGATCGTCACAATCACCTGCCTGCCACAATGCAGTTCTATGTATATAATCTAGTGTCAGTCGAAACGCGAGCGGCCTGTAGCTAGCAGTACGTTCAAATGCAGCATGCAAGCTACGAAGCGAGATTTTGAAACTGTCACTGGAGGCCGGATCACTCGTCTGGACTGCACGGGACTGACTCACGATTGTCCTCGTCGTCCTGATCTGCTGAACAAATATCTGGTTGGATCGACTCTATCCTACTACTACCACTAGTGCCGTCCTAGTACATACACAGCAGTAGAGCAGCACGGGCACAAATCAAGAGGGGGTGTATCACCAGGTACGATTTTCTTTATGATTTGCAGCTGACAGAAAATCTGCTGCCGGGATTCCATTCACGTGGATTGTACACGGCCGATGAGCCACCATCCACGAAAAAAAAGCAGCCAGGCAACAGTGCTGGTGCAAACGATTAGCAATTCTGCTGCCATGCAGTCAGACCATTTTCCGATCTCCTCGTTTAATTCCTCAAAGCTAATCTTCAGTTTCGACTGACCTTTGATTCTTTGCGATCCAGTTTCTCTGAAAATATTATTCGCGTCGGATCAAGATCATGCATGTACAGTAGTATTGTCTTGTGAATGCTGATGACGAACTTACTGTTATCAAATTCCTTATTCGGGATATCAACAGTGATGAACTTTGAACCGAATACTTCACTAGAGTATCGATGCTCTTGAAAACAAAGGTCAAGACAGGAAAATTATTGTTGATGTGGGCCGGGGCTGATCGTAGCAATCAATGAGATTGATTTGAAGCGTGGTCCTTCGGACACACTTATGAGCACTTGCATGAGCAGTAACATTCAAGCGTGTGTGCGTACAGTACAGTACAGACACGAAAAAGTACTTTCTCATAAACAACAGGCTTCATTGCGGTACAGTGAAACGGATTCATCTTATTTTCTTTTCAAATTGGTCATTTTCCTTCAATGTTTTATGCGGTGGTCCAAGCTGCTGCTCTCAACGGACCCTTTGCCAGCATTTTGGAGGTGTTTTAAACCTCTATAATGATCTGCTTTAGCAAATCGGAATGTATCCCATTCACTTTGTTTTGCTATTTCGCGAGCTTACATGCAACTTTCATCTAAAGATGGACAGATCACAAATACTTAGAAAACTTGATTTTTATGTATTCACTTTTTTTCACATTTGTACTATGTGTACTAAGTTCATTGAATTTGGTAGATAATACAATAGGCACTTAGTACTATGTCATATTGGACATACATGTGTCAATTCGGATTTATTTTTGGACGCTCTTTCTACTAGTGGACATGATTCAATTGAGGTCTTGAAGGATATAGATAACCTCAAACATGCCTACTACAATCTTTTCAAAGCATGAAATTTGTGATTCGAATTGTACATGTTCAATTTATGAACGTGTCAAGAGAATACAACTAGAATGGTACCTACAAGGTAGATAATATTTGAGTAGGGGGAAGCGTATGAACGTGTCAAAAGAATACAAAAAGAATGTACCTACAAGGTAGATAATATTTGAGTTGGAGGAAGCCTTGAAAGACCTTCAAGAACTAAATTCTAATTACAAGAAATATTGCATGCCTTGTAAAGTAGTGAAGGCAAAGTACAACAAAGTGTTATGTCCACAAGGTAGCACTTTAAGTCCCCATATCCTCATATTGTGTCGATTTAACGAATTGGGCTTTATTGGGGCTTATGGCTCCATAGGAGGAGGTTGTGGGTTTCATTCTCCACCTTGGTCCACTCAACTATGGTGTGGAGTTCATGGACCTTGTTATATAGGTACTCTGAAGTCCTAGGAGGAATAAGATATTGGTTATATCTTGGGCAAGTGCTAGGAGCTCTATAAGAGCTATCAAAGTGTTTTTCCCGAAGTATGAAATCCTCTTAGGGTAATAGTGTGGTTGGGATACCCAAAAAGGTTGTCCAATGAACAATTGCACTCTATGCTCGTGTGTCAAACATATCCATTTTAAAACTGTAATAGAGTAAGACTTCATTAGATGTGATTTTAGTTAACGGATATTTAACTAATTATGGACAAATTCCGAACTTATGGATATTTTCACTAAAAACATAAGTATCAAAATGTATGGCAGATTAATAAATAATAGAAAACCAAGCAAGATATATTGAAAATCAAGCATTATATATTGAAAAGTGCATGTAATACAAAAAACTATCTAAATTATATCGGCCGAAGGTCAATACAACTAAAACCGCTAAACCCTGAACCCTAAACCCCAAACCCTAAACCCTAAACCCTAAACCCTAAACCCTAAAGACCCTGAACCCTAGACCCTAAACCCTGAACCTTAGACCGTAGACTACAGTTCCCGTCCCCAACCCACATTAGCTGAAATTCTGTATCGGACGGCCGCCGATAGAAGCCCAAGGAATATGACGAAGTAGTAGTAACAATTTCAGAACTCAGCTCAGAAAAGGAATCCAAAAGGTTGCACACTCATTCATACACAGATCAATTCAATATGATTGAGAGGGATACATGGATACAATGCCATGAACAGAAAAGTCCAATATCGGCCGCCAGCCGAGAAAAGCGGAGTACATTAAAAGTGTACGATACAATGATCGCTACATTAAAGAGAGAGTAGGATATAGTGTATCGGAAAGCCATAGGTAGCTAAGTCACTTATCGGCCGCCAGCCGAGAAACAGTAAACTATAGAGAAGGAGGAAGTACAACAAAGCAACCAAGGAACGCTACAATCGTGAAAACGATGAATATACTCCAATCAACTGTCATGGATAGGGAAGACCGAAAACAAGAGTAATGGAATGAGCTCTAGCATATTGATAATGATGAGTATGCCGAAGCAAAAACACAACGGGAATGCACGGATTATAGACACTAATCGCAGTAGTGAGGTGAGTCGGATAAGAACCAGCGGGTAGAGCGTGGTGTCGGCCGGCAGCCGATAGGAGGTCGGAGTATCTGGTGGGAAAGCATATGAGATCAGTATCGGCCGGCAGCCGACAAGTGCAGAGTAGGTCCGTCATAGAGTGGGAGGATGTGAGGGAGGCTCACATGAAGCGTGTCGGCCGGAAGCCGATACAAATGTATGATGAACAGCTTAGAGAACAGCTCCAGCGGCCTCAAGGTTAGACATTGCAGCTGCAGCGGCCTGCTCGGGAATGATATGTGTAGCTGGTGGACCTTTCTTTGCATGTGACGACATCCTATGAGAGAACAGAACAATGTTGACATTCACAATCTGAGGAAGACAAGGCTCCTTATGCCAGCGGCGAGTCCAGCACTCCCTAGCGATGATCGATTTTCCTTCCTTCTTAGCTCGCATAGGGGTCCACCATTCGATCTTGAAATTTCCATAGGTAGGACCAGGCGTCAGATCAACACACTCAAGGACACGCACACCCAGACGGGGAAGAAATGGTAGTATTTGGGGCGGCATAAGACGAAGTCGCCAAGAAGAACATCACGGAATGGATTAAAGTTAAGCCTCGGTCGGTCTTTAGCAGGACCACAGTAAGGATAAGCATCTGCATCATCCTCAGGCGTAATGTCCTGTGAGAAAGAGGAGCTAGATCCAGAATCTTGGGAGGCACGAGAATGATCACGAGTCCAGTCTGAAATAGGCCAAAATCCTTCCACAAGAACGTCAGGGGTAGACGGTAATGGTGAATTGATCTCTTGGTTGATTCGCTCCCAAGTAGCTGTGAGTCCCACCATCTCCTCATGATAACGTCATTACGCGCCATACCGGACTTCCAGAACTCAATGAACTTAGATATACCGTGCTTGATGAAACCCTGTTTGTCATTGCACTCCGAGGCACGAGCTTGCTCCTTCACAGAGTTCAACTTGTTGGAGTTCACCTCCGTGACGCCCCATAACGGCTTAAATGGAACAGGACGTGGGTCGCCAGATGGAATTCTAGGTCTTCCTTGCTCGTCAAGAAGTCCACATCTTGACGGGGGGACCGGGTGGGAGCCATGAAGAATTAGTGGATTTCCGCTTATACCTCATGACAGGCCAGCCGCGCTCGTCTCCGTCCTCTTCGACCCAGAACTTGAAAAGATGCATATCACCAAGTCCAACAATTTTGTTGACACCGTCGTGATGAAAGTCCTTGACGTAGGATTTGAAATCCGCAACCTCTTGAACGAATTCAGGAATGAAGGCGACTGTCTTCTGCGAGTCTACTAAGGCCTTCATGAGATTGCCTAGAACGTACGTGTTCTTCCGCTTGATGAGCTTGGAAAGGTAACTGAAATGGGCATCAATATCCTCGTGAGTGTGGCCAACAATGAGGAACCCAACAGTGACCTCCTTAAAAATGCGCCGAGCGGTCAGCAAAGAGCAGAAGGCCATCACAAATCTGTTCTTATTGTCCTTCGCGGAATTATCAAGTTGCAGGAATAGCTTACGCGGAAGCGGAACGAGTGGACGTCTAGGTTGTGAAGGACCGAATTGAGTCCCGGTGGCGGGTGGGATTGATGCGAAACACCTAGACTTTCCATGTAGCAAAGCTTGGAAGAAGTTGTTCTGTGGAGGTGTGGGAAAGAGCTCCTGGGATTCACGTACCGGTGGCTTCTCAGCGCTCGCAGATACGACACACAAGGAAGAGATGGTGAAGTTGGAATCCCCCGGCCAGAGCGCAGTGGAGTAGTGTGCGTACGCACCATCACCGTGGCCGTGAGTCAACATGCCGGTAACAGAAACCGGAATCTGTCGAAGGCCAGCAGTGGCTTTTGTAATCCTCTGCATTCTGGGAATGGCCGTCTTTGTGGTATCCATCTTGTCATGGATTATACATAGAAACTCAGAGGGGTTCTCGCAGGACTGGGAACTCCAGCCACCATATATATGGCGGCAGGCACGCTCATAATTGAGATGGCGATTCCGGTCATCGACTAATGATTGCCATTCATCACAGCCCCTTGGGTACTTGGATATGCACTCCACAAGGAAGTCACACTCAGTACACTTCGAGAAGCTGCTCCCAACAGCTTTAACCTCGACGTTCTTGAAGTGGTTCTTTCGAAGCTGACTGATGGTGGACTGAGAGACCGGCTTATGGTGGCACTTGACATTCACCTGGAAGGAGGAGATAAGGAAGGATGTTAACATCCAGGTCGACGCGTCCTATCGGCCGGCAGCCGACAGGAGTGCACTGACATAAGCAGGAACTAATCGCTAACGGAGTATCGGCTGCCAGCCGACAAGTAGCACAACATTGACTAGATAAGGCACGACGGAATTGACAGAAGAAGAAAAAAGAAGAATGGTCTAATCGGAAACAACCGAAACATAGCAAGCTAGTGTATCGGCCGGCAGCCGACATCGAAGACGAAGAGGAAATAAGAATGATTGGGACTTACTTGATTCACTTGCTCGCGCATGGTGTCCCAGTTGAGCGCAGATGGAAGAACCTTCAGGTTGTCAACTCGCTTATTTCCAACAAGCCTGAACTCGTTAGGCATCTGGTCCGCATTCTCGTCAATAATCTTCTACAGGTTGCTCGGCGGCGAATCGTATGCGGGCGTGGACGAACGACTCCATAATTGCCATGCGATCCGCTCACCGATCCACCCATTGCTGCGGACTTGTAGACGTGGTAAAGGCGATCGGAGACACCGTGAATGATATACCAAGCGTTCTCGCGGACCTCAACATTCTCAAGCGTGATGAATTTCCCGCCTCCCGGTTCATGTACATGAAGTTGACTTTGAACGGCATACGTTGTCTCTCTTCTAATTTCAAAAAAGAGCAAGCATAGTACTTACGACGAAGGATTCGAGTAGACTCCCACGGAAACGTCGACAAAGACTACTCTGCAAAAAGACGGTGTGAACTAATCTTGCGAATTTCATCATCCGAGGTCTTCGATTTAAGCCTAGACCCCAGTGGTCGCTCCTTTGACAAGAGTCTACGACGAACGGACTGAGGGATTCGAGGCACGCCATGAAGTCCCGGATGTTCGAAGGTGGAATTCTGAGCGGCCTCGGAGCGAGCATGACAATGTCGACGGGAGTTGACCGCCTTCAAGTCGAGTGCGAAAGAGGCCATCTCATTGTCATGAGTCTGTAGGGTATCGTGCTTCTCGATATGAACATTACTCCCACATCTCAGACGCTAAGAAGCTCCTCATCGCAGGCTTCATCCGGAAGACAGACTTGAATGATTACCGCCAAAAAAGGTAAGATCCTCGTTGAGAGGTCGCAAAGACTTGTTCCTCGGTCGGGCGATCCAGGACGCGCCGAGGTTCGATCGCAAATCTTGATTCCGCGTGAGACAGAGGGGCGAAAGTTGTGGCGCTTATCGCCGCGAGAACTATCCGAAGAGGGCTGCGAGAAGATACCGTTGTCAAACGGCGTAGCATGAAGATCATTAGCAGATTCATTTCCTTGAGAGGAGAGGACATCGACGCGGGTTGGCGGATTCGTCCCGGACCCACAGTCGTCGCTGCCCTCAAAATGAGAGAGACCGGTTGAATGATGCGGGTTACGAACTACCACAATGATCGAGAGAGGGTGAGTCCTTGCCACCGTCATCGCTGGGGGGGTTCAACCTTGACACTCCTCAGCGTGGGGTGTATCGGCTGCCGGCCGATAGAGTTGCCATTCAGCGGCGTAGCGTCAAGGGGACGAAGTTTGTAACCGCTCCAAAGGATTTCGTACCCAAGGCACTCGCCAAGCAGAGTGAGAGAAGGATTCTCACAGTACGCTACTAGACCAACAAAGTCCTTATACACCGTAGTGAGCTTGACAACTGCAAAGAAGCTATGCGGGACACGAAAACCCTCCCAGGTGCCCTTAGGCGAGCACTCAACGATGACGCCGACTCCGACACAGTGATGATCGGTCCCGTCAACATGCAATAGAGCAACCTCCATGTTAACAGAGAGAGTGAGGAACTGATTTATGGGCTTCTCATCTAATGGGCCCGGTGTCGGCTGGCATTCGATAGGCTCGGATGATTCATCGAGGTTATCAACGAAGGGTCTCACGTCATTCACGTTCCATGTAATGTTGTTACCAGGACACTGACTAAGAAACTTAACGCTAGGAGTGGGAAACGGAATGATCATCTCAATATCTGGAGCGACGTCAATAACGTGGACGTCTAAAAGAAATGGCTTTCGTGAGATAATTCGGTTGATAGAAGCAGTACCAGCATAATAAAATTTTGCGAATGACAGAGCGACGACTGCGCCCTTTTTTATACGCCGTCTCCCGGAACCGCCGTTCTTGAGAAAGCTGTCAATCGGTTTGGTTTCCAGCATGATGGAGCATGATCTCTTCATTGATCTATCGGCTGCCGGCCGACACAATTGCGAATCTAAAAGGTTGAGGAGACGTAGGAAATATTGAGACAGGTGCAGTAGACACAACCACCTGAGGTATCGGCTGCCGGCCGATACCTTGTTCTGAAGAACCCGGGAGACAGGACAATGACGGACACGTGATAGTTCTATATCGGCTGGCAGCCGATATAAGGAGATCCGGCTGATTCCGAAGGAATCGTATCGGCTGGTGACATTCACTATGTCGGCTGCCGTCTAATACCAGGGTATTGAGCCTCTAGCTATTAAATCGTGCAAATTGAAGTAATAAAAGGCTCCTATCTACCGCTCTCTATATAGAAAGAAGCGCACTAACACGGGGAACACAATGACGCAATTCTTGACTATTTCTGGCCAGGGAAAACTACAAAAACAGCAAAGCAAATTGCTAAGAGCGTTAGGAAACACGCGAGAAATGAAATAAAATGTCAGAAACAGTTGGGAATGGATAGCCATCTGAAACGACAGAGCGTGGATGGCGCTCAAATCAAGAAGATTTCAAACTCAAATTTCAAATGATTTTGAATTTTTGGAGGGCTAATTGCTAGGCAGGATGAAAAGCATGATGAAATGAATGAAAAGATTTGAAATGACGTTTTGGCGGCGCGAGCTTTAGAAAATTTTGGCGGGCGGGCAAGCGGATGCGAGAGCGGGCAAGCCGATTGAAAAGCGGGCAAGGCGCAAATCGGCGGGCAGCCGATAGCCATCATTGCGAAAATTGCGGAGGGGGTAAACCGTTCACCCTCCCTCATTTTCTCTCATTTGTAATTTGCTCTCCTCTCTCACTTTTGCGCTCTCCTCTCACTTTTGCTCTCTCCACACTTTCGCTCTCTCCTCTCTTCTATTTCTCTCCTCTCATTCGCACTTGCTCTCTCCTCTCATTTGCTACTTGCTCTCTCATCTCTCATTTCTTGCTGTCTTCTCTCCTCTCTGCTTTCATGCTTTCTTGCAGTCTTCTCTCCTCTCCTCTCTGCTTTCATGCTTTCTTGCCTTAGCCGTCTCTCTGCTGGCAGCCGATAGTATTCAGTTTTAGGGTTTAGGGTTTTTAGTAGCGGCCGATATTTTTTAAGGACCAGCCGACAGCTTTGCGCGGGAGCGGAGGCAGCAGCCGACACACCTTACGCACCAGCCGATAGCTTTGCGGGAGAGCGGAGCACTCCTTACGCACCAGCCGACATCGAGCACTCGCCAGCCGATACATCTCCGATGGCGTCGTCGAAGAGGTAAGCCGATTTAGCTCACTTGTGACGTTTCAGTATGCGTCGTTTCGATTGGCGTCGTTTCATTTGCAGCATTTCGTCAGATTCTTGTGCCTTGTGTGTCGGCTGCCAGCCGATAGCCTGTGAGCTGTCGGCTGCCAGCCGTTAGCTTGTGAGTCGTCGGCTAGCAGCTGATAGCTCACAAGCTATCGGCTGGCAGCCGACAGATCGAGTGATGTATTAACTTAGAATACAGTGCTTACTGTGTCGGCTGGCAGCCGATAGCCCATTTGTTGTAGCCTGTTCTCTTGTAATGCTTAGTGTAATCGCGGGCCGTTAGTAGCTCCTCTGCCTTAGCGCGTTACACTACCTTGTGTATCGGCTCGCAGCCGATAGCTTCTATTCTGTCGGCTGGCAGCCGATAGCATGCTATTTGCTATAGGTCATTAGACTATCATCGTAACTAATGCATGTCAGCGCTGAATATTTGTGCATTGTCGCTATCGGCTGGCAGCCGATACCATGGTTGTTATCGGCTGGCAGCCGATAAGATATGCGTTTACTGATATACAGTAATGTACCTTTACTGGCGTTTACTAATATACCCTCACATGTGTTTATTCTGCAGAAAACCACCAGCCCTAGCTAGACTGCTTGGTGTGGAACTTGCACACACGGATGTCAAGCATGGAGACATCGTCCCGCGTGCACTATGGGCGGGTAATCCAGTCATCCAGCAGTGGGGACTATGCTGGAGAGTCCTCCACAGCCAGAGAATCGAGATTGCTTGCTCGTACCTCTACAAGGGTAATATGATCCCTGGGTACGGTGATGTGCTCGAAATTTTGGAGAATGTGGAGCACGTCGACATTCTCATAAGCCTACCGGCCCTGAGGGATCCCTCTGCCCCGACCGACTACATCGCCGTATCAATGCCGTGGGCAGCATGCACTGAGGCGGTTCGCGGTGAGCCGGGGAAAGTTGCAGCATGAGCGTAGAGCGGTGAGCGTACTTTTTGGTACTTTTTCGTGAATTCCTCCGCTCTCTTTTCAAATTTTTTTAGGAACATAAGGATCCTATTACCATTGATTTTGGTCCAAAAATGATTATTTTTAGCTAGAAGAACACCCCATTTCCGTGGAATAAGCTCCCACTTGCAAATGATTTATTTTACATAATATGCGAAATTGGGGCTGACGTCATTATTTAATCGAAAAAATGATTTAAATAATGGGGATTTATTAAGGTTTAAGTTCACTTCACTTTTATCAAATCAACAAAGTTTTTTTTGTTTGGGGTGTAATTAGGGCTGACGTCATCATTTAATTAGAGTTACCTCGCTACAATTATTTAACCCCCAAACTACCAAGGCCGTCGATTAGGAGATTTGCGATTTCGGGCAGCCTAAGTTAAGATGTTAAACGTAATATCTTTGCCTAAGATTTTCTTGGATGTTCCCTATAGTACAAGGTGTATGTGGGAAATTTGCAAAGTCAAGCTCCACCTATGGGGTTCTTAAACGCAAATTTTAGTTTTTAGCCTTAAAGGCGAGAAAAAAACTTTTTTTTTTTTTTTTTTTTTTTTTTTTTTTTTTTTTGGAAATCTTTTCTTGATTGATTTTGTACCTAGGTTTCGAAATGACCCAAGTTGAAACTTTTACCAATCCTACAAGGGCACCCTGCAAAAATTACAAGAGCTAGATTCAAAGTTTTCTTTGATATTTCAGTTTTTTCTTTCAAAATTTGCCAAATTTGAGATTAGAAAATTTTTGAATTTCCTTTTTCTTGAAATTCAAAAATACAAGAAGGTACATACCCGCATGTTGATTTTCTCCCTAAACCATATACAATAAACGTGGTGCATGTTTTACCAAATGCTTAATTTCTACCTCCTTCTAGTAAATAAATTCCATGAAGGTTCAAAAAGCAAAATGAGGGTCTAAAATTTTGCATGGGCATGCCTAACTTAGTTATATACATGGAAAAAATATAAGCTAGATGTTTAAGGTAATAAGCATCACATTTTCCTTTGCACCAAGGTGACTTAGGTCGAATGCTCTAAAACCACCAACTTAAGCTTTTTGAGGTTTTTTTAGAATGGTTATTTTTTAGGTATATTTTTCCCATGTAAGAAAGAAATATTCTCATAGGATGCAAATTTTTTCAAAATTTAACTCCCATTACATAAATAAATATAAATTTTCAAAGGCAAAAGTACTTGGTGACCCAAAACTAATCTGTAGACTTTCCCATTGTCACACCTAGCTGGTACAAATTTCCATTCATGATTCGACCCAAAACCACCAACTTTTTTATTGTTTTGATTGGTCAATTTGAATTGAGTGTCCTGACAATGCTAGTTCAGGCCAAGTGCGGTTATGGGGAGACCTACAAGTTGATACTGGGGGTGGTGGTGGTTTTAGGTACTTCTACCATATGTTTGCTGGAAAAAGAAACCGCATCAACTTTAAATGTTATGATCTTACAAATGGCTACGATCCAACGGATGAAATTTCAGCTACTACTTCTAATAATAGATATCTTCAAGATTATACGGGTGAAAGTTAAAAAAAGTCTAAAAAATATTCTCAAACTCCAATGTTTACAAGGTGGTATGGAATTGCAAATTTGGAGTTTGGAGCTAACAAAACACCTTGGTAGTTTAGGGGTTAAGTGCCAAGTTTATATAATTAAATTATGATTCAAAGTTGTCTCATCGTGCCAAACTTGTCTCATCGTGCCAAAGAGAAAACAAATATACGTACAAAAATTTAAATATTGTTCTACAAAATTTGAATTGAAAATTCTTGAGCAGTGGTCATGTAGATGAAAGAAAAATGAATAAATAATATAGAAATATATTATAGTAGAACACATCATGGAGAAGAGGCACTAGCGCGCCATAGCTGAAAAAAGAAAAAGAATACTATATCTCAATTACAATTCAAGGTGAACCGGCATCGAGACTCTCGTCACACTGATCAGCCTCGATATCGAGAAATCTAAGTACTGTAGAGCGATAACGCCGACGCCGGCCATCTGAAAGGATTGGAGAAGGTGCACGTATAAACTCTTGTGCTATATGCTCGGCATATGAAGGCAACGCAAACGAAGTAGGAGGACTGAGGTAGACATTTCGGTTTCGCTGCAATCGATCTTCGAATCCTATTATTCTAAACAAGAAAAAAATGTTAGTAGAGGAATTAGAAAAAATACATTTAGTTCAACGGATAATGAAACGTTGTTTTGAGGCGTACCGTAGTATATGCGTCGCGACTTCTTTGTTGGCGCCGCATCTTCTTCCGAATCAGAGTCGGTAGAAGAATCTTCACGCTCCTCTGGTTCCGGTACCGCTTCGGAGTAAGGCTTCAAAATAGCCTCGAAGATTTCTTCGTCGAGCTCCAATGCAATAAGATGTCGGTTCGAGCGTTGGCATGCAATGACAGAAGCACCTGCAGTTTGGCCAACAAAAATTAGCAAAAATATGTTTTAAAAATAATATGGATTGACGAACGGTAGAGCTAGAGAACCTGTACTAGGGCTCCAGTCGCAAATGATATCACGCTCGTCTGATAGACACTCGACGAAACATTGAATAAAAGATGGGTCCTTCTCACGGGAGCCACGCCAAGGAAGCCCGCTAGGCCGCATAAGCTGCGTATCTGGTGTTGTGAAATTGGTCAATTCATCGTGTGCTTCGGGAAGGATGTCGAGCTCCAAAAACCGCAAACGACGAGTGCGGAAATTGGACCCCTTGCGGGCGTAAACCTTGATGTAGAAGCTACGTGTCTGTAAAACAGGTCCAAACAAAAATTTATTATGAATTCTATTGTTAGAGAGAAAAACTCAAAGAAATCAAGGAAGGAGAGTACCTCTTTGACGGTGGGGATGGAAGAAGCCATTGGAATGGGATTTATGCCCCACCAAACGCGAACGAGGGTGAAACCATAAATCTTGCTTTTACTTGCAAGCTTTTTCTCAACCTCCTGGTCTTTGGGAAGGAAGACTAGAAGAAGTCCATCATCTGTGAAATGACAATCAGAAAAAGCAAAGAGGTGGTCAAAATAGTCTGTCTCTCGCTTGTTCCACAATGGAACAGACTTGGGAGAGATAATTGGGACAACCAAGTTGTCCGGGACGTCGGCAATCAAAAGATCAATGCCGGGATGCTTAGGCTTCATTCTCATCTTCTCACAAGAGTAAGTACGTCCCACTCCGATCTGAAAGAGAAAAATAAATTAAACAAATCAGTATCCAAAATTGCGCATGAGTTAATAAAATCGAGTAAATAGAACATTTAAGTTTGCATAATATTACCTTGCTAATGTGGTCTACAACCCGAAGGAGTTGCGGTTCCATGAACTTCTGCTTGTGGGATTTACTTAGCAACCCAGGGAAGTTGCCGTGCTCAAGAAACATACGTAATATCAACTGAAACGTCGAAGACGAGCCCACAACTAAACCTTTCGGGATTGAAATATCCCGGCTGTAGTGTGTAAGTGTGAGAGAAGGATTGGGAGAATGGCGGGAGTCGACATCCATGTTCGAGGCTTGAGTCAAAGCCAAAGGAGCACGCTCGGCGCCTCGAAAATTTGCAACTGCACCTACCGGAGGTGGTGATGAAATCAGTGGTGACATTGGAGGTGGGGATGCCGCAACGGTGTTGCCGCGACCACGGGCCTTCCTCTTCAACTTTGGCTTTGGAGCGGGTTCAGGCTCAAATGCGGACTCGTCCTCCTCGTCATCGTCAATCTCCATAAGAGCTACGCCTGCAAGTGATGGGTCTGAGAGAGGTAAGAGGTCTTTCTCCTCAACCGGAACGTAGTTCAGTCAGCACTTGAGGAACCAACCACCTGTGAGCAAAACCTCCGGGCTAAACCGTTTGCTTTGGTCATCAGTCCAGAGTTTTGCGACAGGAGTACGAGTAGGTGGCTTCTTCTCATCGGCTTTCAACTCAATATGATTCGGAATGTGTGAGGCCGGGAGTGCGCCTTTCGCAACAAGCTCGAGCTTCAGGTACCTGCATATAAACATAATGATTTTGTTATGCTGACCTATACACAAACAAAATAAAACCAAATTTTATGTCAAATCGTACGAACCTGTAAAACAAGCGACCTGCAATCTTCCCACCTTCAAACTTTGCAATCTCAGAGCCTTTGAGGAACCTTGGGCTTGCATCTTCTGGGAGATAATGATTAAAAGCTTTTTTCCACAACAAAGATCTCCATTTCTCGACATATTGCGCAGGCTTGAGAACAAGGTCGCTCCCTTTGAATCTGGACATTCTGTTCTGCAACATACTTTTCCACGTACTCCTCGAGAAAAGTAGACATCTGAAAAAAAGTAGCATGCAATATGTTTCAGACAAAGCGAACATTACAATAAGAAGAAAGAAGATATAATTATAAATAATTTAGAAATCGTCATACCTGGGCCCAAAGAGAAGCCCTTGGAAGCCATATGTCAAGCTGAGCGTCCTTCATTGGACGGTTGAGTGGAAATCCGTAGATCTTACGTTTCTCGTCATTCCCATTCCACAATTGTAGCCAAAGCCCTTTGAAATGGCTGGAGACTTTGGTAGTACAAATTTTGTGGAGTCGCTCAACAATCAAATCTAGCTCTTTGTCTTTGAAAGTAGTGTAGTGTCGGTTGAGCTGCATGGTACATAAAAAATATTGTTAGGAGAAATAAATGATTAAAGAGAGACTACAAAACTTGAATAGTGTCGAAGTAAACATGTACCTCTTGTTCCCAGACCAAGCCATTCGCGGGATTGGCGATTGCAACCATCTTGTCGAACCTTTGGCCACGCCAGAACTTGACAGTCTTCGTGATTGCCTTCTCCATAGCACTCCAAACTCCATGGCCAGTCCTCTCACTTTCGGGCACAGTCTGGTAATAAGTCGAGCAAGCAGCATCCGAGGCTGCAGCGCATTGTCTCTGCACGACAACAGTTAAGATGTTAGAAAACGATTATAAAAAACATAATACGCAAGTGATAATTGAAATAAACGTTAGAAATACGTACCGCGTAAAGGAATTTAACGAAAATATCCATTGTAAATGGATACCATGATGGTGATTGTGAGCCATACAAATGGCTCACGTATTAGTTATTGAATATCTAGATACAAAATACATTTGATTATAGTAGTTTGTGTGGTTCCTATAGGCTAAATGCATTAAATTTGAATTTATAGAAATAGGCTCGGAAGTTATTAGAATAATTAAGAAAAGCATTGAGTATGGCAATTTAGTGACAATTACATGATTTTATGTTAGGGAGGATAACTAAATTGTTAGAATTGAAGAATATTTGATGTGAGGTAGTATTAGAGTTAGAGGTAGATAGGCAATTTAGAAAGTAGAAAGGTAAGAAGGAAGGTGAGGGAGTAGGATTTCTCCCTCATGCTTCCCCTCTCCCCTTTATCTTTTCTTTCTTTCTCATTTCTTTTTACTTGTCTCTCTCTTTTTGCTAGGGTTGGCTAGTTTTGTCTCTCTTGTTTTTTGGTGTATGTGTGTGGTTTTGAGATGCTTCTAGGTTGTGGCTACGGAGAATGGAGTTAGTGATCTAAGATGGAGAAAACACACAAGTAGAATGTGTGGAGTTGTTGGATGTGGGTGTGAGTGTGGGTAGGTTAGGGTAGAAGATAGGAGAGTGGATTTCCCGACCAAGATCTGGATCTGCCAACTTTGGGAAGGTGTAGCGTTTGGCTGGAGACGAGTTTGAGCAAGCCCTTTGGAGGAAAGGAGCGTCTTGAAGCCAGCTTTCCAACGAGCCCAAGCGCGCGGTCATAGGAGCAGCGACGGGGAGCTATGGCGGATCTCCCAAGAGGACTTCACCGGCTTGCGGCGGACGGCGAGAAGAGGCGGCGCTGACTTGAAGAACGATTTCTATCGGTAGGAGACAAATCTGAGCAAGCCCTTTGGAGGAGAGGAGCGCCTTGAAGCCAGCTTTCCAAAGAGCCTAGGCTTCCTCTTTTTGGATCATGGACGGAGGAATGGTGATCGATTAAGTGAAAGCATGTCTACTGTGGAGGGCAAATTGAAGGCCTGACTTTGAGGCCGCATAACTCAAGTTTTAGGAAGAACCACGAGACGTGCTTCCGGATTCAAGTACATCATCAAGCTAGCTCTCTGTAGATTCCTAGCTTGCCTCAAGAAGAGCAAGGACGAGGGAGATACGGCCATTTTAGTGGCCAAGGGTCCAGCTGAGGTTGGACCCCAATTGTACTTCTTCTTCCCCATTGGTTTTCTTGTGATGTTTATTGCATCTCGTGTCTTGATGATCGTGTGATGGTGGATGCATGGTGTTTGTGAATGCTTGTTAGGATTTAGAGTCCATTGCTTGGAAGGGCTAGGTAGGTGTCTCCACTCTCAACCGGCCCAACTCTAGGGCTTTTCTTCCTACGGGTTGAATTGCTCATAGAATTTGGTGCGTTTGCGGGAGAGAGTGTCATCTAACTTGTGGTAAAAGTGTGTGAAATGATTTTTGAAGGATATGCGTACGGACTAGGAGCTTGAAGGCATGTGTGTTGTTTGTGTTTGTGTTTTCATTTCAATTGCAATTGTGGGTTGGGCGTTTTGTGGGTGTTGTTGCCCTTGTGAGTAGCTCATGACATTGCGTCGTGAGTGTGAAGGGGATTGTGCCACCATTGTTGGGTGGGGCTCCTTTGGTGTTGTATTAGTCGCTTTTCTTTATTAGGTCGTGGTTTATGTATGACGGTGAGGTCGGATTAGTGGCGGCGGGACCGTTTATGTCGTTTGAAATTGGGGGAATTGGGAGTGATGCCCCAAGGATCCTAAGAGCTTGTGGATGCGGAGTTGAACATACAGGTTGCCCTTCACCCGTCCATCACATCTTTTGTGGTCCATCCATGTGTGAACTTAAGAAAAAAATAAATAAATTAAATTCTTGTAAACCTTTCGTTGATCCGGTAACCCAAGTGGGAAATTGGAAGTGGATTGGGTGATGCCGCCCATTCAAGAACCGGCACGAGGTTCTTGATTGGATTCCACTTCCAAGACGTGCACCAATACGGTATGGGGTAGAGGATTATTTGTTCATGAATGTAGTAAGGCATTAGGTTGTAATTTTCACTCACCAAGAAGGAAGGTATGGACTTCGCATGCTGAAATTTTCTTAGAGAGGTGTGTTTTGGCCTTTTAAGTCATCCAAACACTTTAATGGACTCAAAAATTTCACCCTTTGCTTGATGTACTTCCCTTGCTTGCTTTTATTCTTAAATTTATGTAAGAGTGGTGTTTGAAAGGAACTTAGAGGCAATTATAAGGTGGAGGTAGGTAGGAGGGTCTTGAGTTTGAAGTGGTGTGTGTGGCTTGTACAAAGGTTGATCATTTCAAAAGAGTTGTGTGATTATGAGGAAACAAGGGTAGAAGGCAAGGCTACCGTTTCTTTCTCTATTTTGCAAAACATATGATCATGACTTGATTGGATTAAGATAACTTTGATACAAAATTGCACACTTACTTCAAGTAGTGTGTGTGAGGATGTACAAAGGTTGATCATTTCAAAAGAGTTGTGTGATTATGAGGAAACAAGGGTAGAAGGCAAGGCTACCGTTTCCTTCTCTATTTTGCAAAACATATGATCATGACTTAATTGGATTAAGATAACTTTGATACAAAATTGCACACTTTACTCGAACTCCCCGGACCTTAACTCCTATCTTTGCTACCTCCTTTCCATTGCAAGTCTAGGAGTCACAATTTTGCATTGATAGTTATTTTTGAGTTTGGAGTGACTTTCTATTAATAGTAATCTGGACCTTGTACCCAAGTACTCTTATATGATTCAAGTGAGCAGGTGGTGATTGATGATTCTAAACCTTGTTAGGAAACCATTAGAATGTAAATTTATTTTGTTACACCTTTGAATGAAGTGGGTAGTAGAGGCATGAGGTCTTGAAACCTTGACTTGGCTATATATAGTATCTTTGGACCTCCAACCGTTTATTGCATCTCTTCAACATTTGGGTGAAATAGTCCTTGTAGTCATCTTCTTGCTTCGGTGTTGAAAGGATTGGCACGGTTACAAAAACTTAGTTTAGGTCAAACCTTGAGTAACTCAAATAGCATCCTAAGGATGACATGGATAGTACGCCCGAATGGTGACTACCCGATCACAATACCGTCAACGCCAATCTTTACACGATAGAGAAGAAGAGACTAATAGGGAAAAACATTCAAGCCCAATAGTTGGAAGAAATAGAGAACCATCACCAATTTCGTTGTTGCTCCCGAACCCTTAGAAGAGGAATCCACTTACACTATAGAGCCAAACGATAGGATAGAGGAAGACAATCTACTCCCACCCATGGATCCTAACAATGCGGCGGATGCCATGATGGCACCCCGTGGATTGCCCATTGTAATGCCCCAAAACTTAGCACCACGATCCATGCCCATACACTTGCCTAAGTTTTCAGGAATGTCTCATGAGGATCCTTCACACCACATTGAGCGGTATATAGAGGCTCTTATTACAAACGTGATTCCCGAAGAGACTTATAGATTAGTTTGGTTCTCCACTACATTGGAAGGCCAAGCTTACAATTGGTACCGATCACATGCTCCCGAAACCTTTGCTAATTGGCAAGCTCTTCAAACCGCATTCTTGAGACAATTTAGACCGGAGACTGGACAACAAAGTGCCTTAGTAGCTCTCACGGGAATGCGCCAAGGTCTATCCGAAGAAATTTCGGAATACATTCGCCGTTTCAATACGGTTATAACCCGCTTTGTTGGTAACCACCTCACTGATGAGACCATCCGGTATTACTTCATTCAAGGCTTCAACAAGCATGCCACTATGAGAGAGATTTTAAATGCGCGACCCACGAACTTTGGAGGATGCGCAGAAGAAGTCGCCCGACATGTAGAGAGGATTGAGAAGGAAAATGATAGGATGTGGAATCGAACCATAGCACCGGTGTGGCATTTATTCCTGCACACTATACACCTCCAAATCCTTTGGTCCCTTCTAGAGAGCAATCTTATACTCCTCCTCCTAACAATCAACCGGTGCCTTTGGACTCTAGGTTGCCGGTTCCTCAACTTGAATGGCATGCACAAGCGGAGTCCTCACGATTTGAGAAGATGGAGAGAAGGCTTGATGATGCAATTAAGAGCTTTGGGAACCAAATTGCTATGGCTATCAATGCAAAATCAGCACATGCGCCTCCTCCCTTGAATGAGACCGGAAATTTCCCCACCAACATGTGGTGTAGGAATTGCAACCAATATGGCCATAGTGAGATACATTGCCAATTGCCAAAGACTCAAGGTCCGTATGTGGCCCCTTTACCACGTCCAAATCCACCTATGCAACCAAGAGGTGCTCAACCTCAATCCAAAGGTATTCCATGCCCCACTTGTCATCGAATGCATCCTCTTGGCCCTGGACTTTGTTGGGTAGAATGCGGTGTAACATGTGGAAATTGCGGAGGCAATCATCCTACCGAGAGGTGTAGAAGACCTCAAGGGAACCCAACTTGGGCAATTCAACCACTCCAAACCCTCCTCCGAATTTGTTCTACAACCGCCCACCTCAAGGGACTCAACAAGGTTATTACATTAATCCCCAACCGGCCCAATGGTACCCTCAAGGTGTTGGACAACCACTTGGACCTCCTATGGTGGCACACTCATCATATTCTCACCAACCACCAAATGTTCACCAAGTGCCAACCCCAGGTCCTAATCATGTGCATTCTCAATACTACATGGGAATTCATCCTACTCCTCCTCATATGCAACAGGTGTCACTCATCAACCTCCAATTGTCTCACAAGATGCTCAAACGAAGTGGTTTTTCATCCCAATGTGGCTCAATTTCCTACATCTTCCACTCAATCGGAATTCAAGGCAAATCAAAGTGCCAATATGATCATTCATGAGTTGGAGACACAAGTCATGACCTCATCTAGTCACCATCCACCCATGCAACATGTGGCGGTGATGACAAGGCAACAACGCTTGAACAATCCTTCCTTGGATGCCATCTCAAAAGAAACTAGTAGCATAGGAGATGCCCATGATGTTCAAGCTATGAAGAATTTTGTTGGTGAGCAAACTAGAGAGATTCTTCATGAGCCACCTTTAGATAATCCCTCCATGGAAGATGCACCACTATATGAGCTACTTAGTGATGAGGAAGATGATCTTCACCAATTTGTGGAACCCATGGAGGTTTTGCAATCAAGATAAGAGGGTGTCAAAAAATCGGCATAGCCGTGTATTCAATCCGGCGGAGGAGTATGATTTGTGGTCTGATCTTTGCACTCTCCAAGCTAATATCTCTATAGCCCAACTCATCCAAGTTGCTCCTTCTTTGAGGAAGGAATTTAAGGAGGGAGCCACAATGCCTCGTAGACCTAAACAAAAGATCATGACTACAAGGGTGTATGTAGAGAGCTTGATTGATGATGGAGCTTTTGAAATTGATGTCTCTATTCTAGACAAGGTGATTCCACATGCCTTGATAGATGGAGGAAGCGGTATTAATATCATGCCACTTTCTACAATGGAGAGTTTGGGTTTGGTACTAACCGGTCCTTCACCATACATAGTGAAGGTGGCGGACGAGCGCTCCATCAAGCCACTTGGCCAAATTGTGAATTGTCAAATGGAAGCCGGAGGAGAAATCTACACATTGACTTTTCATGTTTTGAGGTTGTGAAAAGAGGGGGCATATCCTCTTATTTTAGGCCGAGATTGGTTGAGGAGGGCCAATGCTTCCGATTGTTGGTCTATTACTACATCCACCTTGACATTTGGTCCATTTGATAACCGGGCCTTGGTGACGTTGGGTACTCCAACCACTTCACAAAGTTCAATCATAGGAGAGAAACCAAAAACCAAAGATGAGCTTAGTGTTGAGAAGGTGGGCTATGTACATCCTATGTTGACTGGAAAGAATCCTATTGATTTAGGGCCAATTAAGAATTTAGGTCCCGGCCTTTATGATTGGGAAGATGATGGTGAATTCACTACGTGGCTTCAAGAGCATCTTGAGGATCATGAGACACCTCGAGTCCAAGCGGTGCATGTCATTTCCACGAGGAGAGAGGAAGTACATGAGGTTGACATTGATTCGGTTTGGTGACCTTGCTTGATGAAGTGGAGTATGAAGCGGTGTATAATCTTGAGATTGATGGCACCCAACCTCATGGTATGGAAGGATTGTTGAATGAAGAGGACATTCTACCACCACCACTTCATTTCCGCAAAACCTCCACAAGTTTGGAGGTTGGAAGTGACCTCCCTATATACCCCGCGGTTCCTAGTGATTGGTATCATGGCCCTACAAATCCAATTACGGTTCCTATTAATGATTGCCAAGATGTGGATGTTTCATTGGAGAATGAGGAGGCACGATTCATCAAAATGGGAGCTCAATTGACAAAGGAGGAGATAGCAAAGTACAAAGAGCTAGTGCTAGAATTTCGAGACATTTTTGCTTGGTCTTATAAGGATCTCAAGGGCATTCCACCGGGAGATAGTGCAACACACTATACCTCTTCTTCCGGTACTCAACCGGTTCGACAAAAGGAGAGGCGTATGAATCCCCGTCTTCAACTTATTGTGAAGGCGAGTTAGAGAAGCTTTTGGAAGCGGGGTTCATTAAACTGTAGAGATCGCTGAGATTGGGTGTCTCCTATGGTCCTTGTCAAGAAGAAGAACGGCAAATTGAGAGTGTGCATTGACTATCGGCGCTTGAACAAGGCCACTCAAAGGACCATTTTCCTCTCCCATTTGTCAATCAAATTCTAGATGAGGTAGCCGGTCATGAACTCTACACATTTTTGGATGGATACTCGGGTTACAATCAAGTGTCCATACATCCAAATGATTACCACAAGATCGCATTCACCACACCTTGGGGAACCTTCATCTATGTAGTCATGCCTTTTGGATTGTGCAATGCTCCATTGACCTTCCAAAGAGCCATGACCGCCATCTTCTTTGATTTGCTTCACAAATCCATGTCGGTATTCATTGATGATTTTAGCACCCAAACCAAAGCAATAGACCATTATGTCATGTTGCGTGAATGTTTTTGAGGTGTCGGCGCAACCAACTAGCATTAAATCCAGCCAAAGTATATATGGGGGTACAAAAAGGAGTGTTGCTTGGCTATGTAGTATCTAAGGTGGGAAAGAGCCGGATCCCGAGAAGATAGAAGTGATTCTCAATCTTGAGCCTCCAACTACGGTTAAGGGAATTCAACGAGCATTAGGACATTTTGGGTGGTATAGAGACATCATGCCAAATTATGCCACGGCGGCCATTCCACTCACCAATCTCACACGCAAGGATGTTAAGTTTGTGTGGACCTCCGAATGTCAGCGCGGTTTTGATGCTCTCAAATCCAAGTTGACATCCTTTCCTTGCCTTGTTGCACCGGATTGGGAGAAGCCCTTCCATGTATATTGTGATGCATCGGCAGTGGCCGTTGGAGCTACATTGTGTCAAGCTCATGGTCCTGAGAACAAAGACCGTCCTATTGCTTTTGCTAGTAGGCAATTGACACTTTCAGAGCGGAATTATTCCACCACGGATAGGGAATGTTTAGCCATGGTTTTTAGTGCAAAGAAGTTCCGCCATTACCTACTCATGAATCCGGTGGTGTTTTTGTTGATCATTTGGCATTGAGATACATGGTCAACAAACCGGATCTTAGTGGTCGGGTGGCTCGATGGGTGTTGCTTTCTTAGAAGAGCTTGACTATACGGTGGAGTACAAACCCGGGCGTCTACACTTACAAGCGGATCATCTATCTAGAATTTCGGAATCCTTGGGTATGGTGGAGATTGATGATGAGCTTCCGATGCTAATTTGTTTTCCATCACCGTAGTTCCTACATGGGATACTTACATATCCGAATTCTTAAGTACTCAAAAGCTTCACGAGCACTTGGACGCTAATGAGAGGAGGAAGATTAGAGTGAATAGCGGCACTATGCAATCATTGCAAATCGGTTGTACCGACGAGGCATTGATGGTGTTCTTCGTCGATGTGTGAGTGAGCCCGAAGCTACTAAAATCATTGAAGCATGTCATGATGGCGCTTGTGGAGGACATTTTTCGGGCGTCTTTCGCACTTAAAATTCTTCGCGCCCGGTTACTTTTGGCCCACCTTATTTGCGGATGCACATCGACATGCCACTCGATGTGATGCTTGCCAAAGATATGCAAGGAATGATCTTCATATGGCACTTCCACTTCATCCTTCCTTACCCTTGCTCCCATTTGAGAAATGGGGCATAGATTATATTGGACCGGTTCACCCTACATCACCACGTCAAAATGCATACATTCTATTGGCGGTGGATTACTTGACCAAATGGGTAGAAGCCAAGGCGATTAAGACCATGACAAGAAGACCACGGCAAGGTTTATGTTTGAGCATATTTTCACTCGCTTTGGAGTCCCCAAAATATTGATTAGTGACCGTGGTACTCATTTCCTCAATGACCTTATTGAGGAACTCACTAACGCTTATGGCATTGATCATAGGAAGACCACACCCTATCACCCACAAACCAATGGCTTAGCGGAAAGAGTCAACCAAACCATTGTAAGGATTCTAAGAAAGACCGTACATGACAACAAGAGAGATTGGGATGCTAAACTTAATGCGGCGTTGTGGGCATATCGTACTACCTTCAAAGTCACCACAAAGCAAACTCCATTTGCTTTGGTCTATGGCGTGGAAGCCATCTTGCCAATTGAGATTGAAATTCCTTCATTACGCATTGCCCTCAATGATAGATGGCGGTTTCAAAATCAATTCATGATAGGGTGCTCATGCTAGAAGGCTTAAATGAAACAAGGAGATTTAGTGCTCAACACATAGAGACGGCTCAACGGAGGAAGAAGGCCGCATTTGACAAGTCCCACAAGAAACGAACTTTGATCCCCGGGACCATGGTGATGTTACAAGATGGTAAGAAGCTTGAATTTCCAAGCAAGCTTGATGCAATTTGGTTGGACCATATTGGATTATGGAGGTGTATCCAAACAACACAGTTCAATTGGCAACATTGGATGGGACATATTTTCCCACACGTACGAATGGCGAGAGATGCAAGACATACCATGTGTGACCGTGCTTGCCCAATGGGGAGCCTCTTGCCTACGAGGCTTCAAGACTCTAGGCCCGTTGCATTCTCACGAACGCCCCTTGAGATGGCCGACACTGTGAGCCATACAAATGGCTCACGTATTAGTTATTGAATATCTAGATACAAAATACATTTGATTATAGTAGTTTGTGTGGTTCCTATAGGCTAAATGCATTAAATTTGAATTTATAGAAATAGGCTCGGAAGTTATTAGAATAATTAAGAAAAGCATTGAGTATGGCAATTTAGTGACAATTACATGATTTTATGTTAGGGAGGATAACTAAATTGTTAGAATTGAAGAATATTTGATGTGAGGTAGTATTAGAGTTAGAGGTAGATAGGCAATTTAGAAAGTAGAAAGGTAAGAAGGAAGGAAGGTGAGGGAGTAGGATTTCTCCCTCATGCTTCCCCTCTCCCCTTTATCTTTTCTTTCTTTCTCATTTCTTTTTACTTGTCTCTCTCTTTTTGCTAGGGTTGGCTAGTTTTGTCTCTCTTGTTTTTTGGTGTATGTGTGTGGTTTTGAGATGCTTCTAGGTTGTGGCTATGGAGAATGGAGTTAGTGATCTAAGATGGAGAAAACACACAAGTAGAATGTGTGGAGTTGTTGGATGTGGGTGTGAGTGTGGGTAGGTTAGGGTAGAAGATAGGAGAGTGGATTTCCCGACCAAGATCTGGATCTGCCAACTTTGGGAAGGTGTAGCGTTTGGCTGGAGACGAGTTTGAGCAAGCCCTTTGGAGGAAAGGAGCGTCTTGAAGCCAGCTTTCCAACGAGCCCAAGCGCGCGGTCATAGGAGCAGCGACGGGGGAGCTATGGCGGATCTCCCAAGAGGACTTCACCGGCTTGCGGCGGACGGCGAGAAGAGGCGGCGCTGACTTGAAGAACGATTTCTATCGGTAGGAGACAAATCTGAGCAAGCCCTTTGGAGGAGAGGAGCGCCTTGAAGCCAGCTTTCCAAAGAGCCTAGGCTTCCTCTTTTTGGATCATGGACGGAGGAATGGTGATCGATTAAGTGAAAGCATGTCTACTGTGGAGGGCAAATTGAAGGCCTGACTTTGAGGCCGCATAACTCAAGTTTTAGGAAGAACCACGAGACGTGCTTCCGGATTCAAGTACATCATCAAGCTAGCTCTCTGTAGATTCCTAGCTTGCCTCAAGAAGAGCAAGGACGAGGGAGATACGGCCATTTTAGTGGCCAAGGGTCCAGCTGAGGTTGGACCCCAATTGTACTTCTTCTTCCCCCATTGGTTTTCTTGTGATGTTTATTGCATCTCGTGTCTTGATGATCGTGTGATGGTGGATGCATGGTGTTTGTGAATGCTTGTTAGGATTTAGAGTCCATTGCTTGGAAGGGCTAGGTAGGTGTCTCCACTCTCAACCGGCCCAACTCTAGGGCTTTTCTTCCTACGGGTTGAATTGCTCATAGTGATCGTGGTTTGTACTCCAAACAAATGTCGTAATCTTCTTTACTTATTAACCCCTGAAAAGCAGAAAGTTTGAATTGGCCGAATGTCCGAATTCTTTGCAACTTTGCAATGAGACTGTCTTGAACATGATCGTGTTCCGTTGACCTGTGTGAAACAGAACAATCATTAAAAACTTGTTTCTCGAATAAAATGAGAATAAAAACAAAATAAAATTATTGATTCAAATGACAACACTTACCAGTTGACGTCGTTCATGGCGTTGAGGAGCTTCGAGCATTGTCCACGCCCATCGAGCATGATACAGTCAACAGAAATGTACCAATCAGGATTAGTGGAATGGTATTTTTCGATATAGCCCATCCAGGCCGTCACACGGTGATTGCCTTCGTACACGTAGAAGTATTTGTTTCGAAACTGATGGAGATCAGTATCGGAAGACAAATATTCTTCGAAAACGTCATTAGCCGTCTTCCATAGTGGGTTTGACCAAATCGTATCGTCTTCTCGGACCATGAAGTCCTTACCGTCGACGTCGAATGGAGACACGTACAGGACTCGATCTCCATCACGATACCCTTTTACGAACTCGTTTGCCAGCATCTCCACGTCGGAACTGACTATCGGGCGCACCTTTGGTAGATCTTCAGTCGACACAAAGGAATCATGAGTCGAGACTTGTTGATCGGTTTGGTGCGAAGGTCGATGAGGACTTTGTTGTAGTCACTCTTCTGTAGCATCCGCATCTCATTTGCACTCCACATGGGATCTTTATTCTCCAAGTGAGGAGGCATGTGAACAATGCCAAGCTCAACCCCACCAGGAGGCTTTGCGAGTTGTTTGCTGTTGGAATGCGGTGCTTCATCCGTCGCCTCTCGTGCCGTACCTTCACCCTCGACATGTTGATTAGTCTCAAAGTTGGGCTGATCAGGGGATGGAGCACCCAAAGAAACATCGTCATCCAAATCAACGAAGTCAGGGAAAGTAGGCTGTTGATCCAGTTGGGGAGTACTTGACCCGATCTCCACGGGTGCACTCGATGAAGGTGATACTTGCTCCGCCACAGGAACCTCGGATAACGTCATCTGAAAGAGAAGTAAGCAAAGCAAATAATGATTAAGTACTGAAAATTGAAACAATATTCAAAGTCATATAAAAAATTAAGTGATTAGTAGAACTTAATCACATGAGTGTAAAGAATCTAGTAGACATTGCAAATAAAGTCAGAAACTCAATAAGAAATCTTAACAATCCAAAATGAACGTCTACGTGCAAGAATCTCCCATAGCGGTAGCCTAAGACCAAACAACGACCAGATAATACAACAATCACACAAAGTTGCATGTCGAATCTGCCACTATCGGTATTGGGCTCCTCATTCTCAGAAATGATCTCAGCTTTAGGCAAGACCTACACATTCCAACACAAGATTCTATTTAACAAAGTTATCATCACAGGTCAACAATTTCAAATAAAACCACCATAACAAGGAAGGAAGCCATTTGATATCACTAAACTATTAGAATATCAACATAGAAACTGTCCCAACACTCAAGTGAATCGCCACTCTTCGGAGACATGGCAACTATGGCAGCGAAGCAGGGTGCCTGCAATCCTCTTCCAGAATTCCTCAATCCACCAATCAGCAACTTGTTCAAGGCTCTTCTCAACAAGTCCGGAAATTTGAATGGCAATGCTCGCGTGATGGGAATTTCCAGAGCGGCCACTTTGTTGGCTAGCAGAGGGCGATGCAAGGTCGGGCTTGCGAGAGACCATTCACGAGAGGACCATCAATGGGGGAGCACCGAGGGGGGGAGGGTGCTTGCGTTGGCGCAGCCCTCTCCCCGAATTTCCTCGTTCCATCGACCTGGCCTCCAACGCCATAACGGAGACATCGGCCGCTTTCACTTGCGGCACGTCTTGTGGTCCTTCAAGTAACGAGAGGGAATTCCTCGCAGATGAATTCAATTGATGGTTCGTTCGAAGACCTTAGGCTGGGACAAGACCAGTGATGAGAGCACCTCGCCGGACCACCATTGGGGGATGACCGAGGGGGAGGGTGCCTGCGCTGGCGCAGCCCTCTCCCCGAATCTTCACACCATTCCTCACACCCACATATTTGGTACATGAGTAGATCCAATGACGGTAAGAAGGAATAAACTCTGCGAATAATCCCAACCGTTGGGGACAAAATGTCATCACTTATTGCTCAATCATCGCGAGGTCGGGAAGAACTAGCACATAACAAAATCACGGAACCTTAAAAAGAGTAGTAAGAAGTCAAGTATCTGAATGTAGCAAATTAACCGTAGCGAGTAGAACCATAAGAAACAAACCTCTTCATTATCAACAGACTGGCTTCCAGCATACGGTGTCGTGAATATGTAGTCATAGTCTAGTATCACTTGTTCATCTGGCTTCCTGCATCACAACAAAGGACTGTCAACTATCGCCGTTATACAAATAGTTGCCCTTTACAACTCCAGTGCTTACTCCATTGCTTAGTTCGGGAAGATGACAAACCGTACGTGCGAAACTTCCACTTTGCAGCAGCAGGAATCTGTACAGGGGGAAGACTCTCCTGGCGCCAACTTCGGAGAGCATCCAAAACTTTAAAATGGATCTTCGCACCTGTAGCTTCGTGCATAAGCTCCAAGGAGTTGTCGCCGAATACCACAACCGGTAAGTGAATTGTTCCCAGGGTTTTCTCCAACCTGCTGAGCGACAATCCATCGCTCATTACCAGGGCTCGAAAAGTTCCACCCAAACGCAATTCCATCCGATCATCAAAATTTACAAAACCCTAGTCCTGCTCTGGACTTCCGTAAAACAAACGCAAATTGCTACGGCACTTTCCGGCTATCAGACATTTGTCGCGTGGCCCTGAATCTGAGCAAGGGAATGGGAGATTGAGTTGGCTTACTTCTCTCGAGGTTCCATTTTGAGAATGGGCGCCTTACGCGTCAGGATGGACCATCCGGCGACGCGAATGCCGCGATCAAAATCGCCCGTGGATTGCAAGGCCTTTTTGCGTCGGGCCGCTTCGTCGTCGACCTCCACGCAATCCTTCGGCTGCAATTTCTGTGATTGATCAATTTGTTGGGCGACGATGCCGCATGCGCATCCGTCATAGGCCATGCTCGATTGATTGCAACTGACGTAGATCCGAAGCACTCGAAATTTTCCTGACTGTTGCTTGCAGATTGACGGGATACAGTGACTCTATTTCTTCATAAACTCATCTCCTTCATCACACAAAACCCTAATGATGAGGGACGATCATGTAACAAACAGCGGATCTTCACTCTCACAGAGTGCGATGGAAGTCCTGCAATGCAAGTCCAGCGACGGAGGAGCAACAAGGGGGAGGGTGCCTGCGCTGGCGCAGCCCTCTCCCCGAATTCCTATCAGTTGCGGAAAATTCACAGCATGGAGAGAACAGCACCCCCCTTCCACTGAAATTCATCAAACAATCGATGAGCACCGAATCTTACACCCGTTCCACTGAAATTCATCAAACAATCGATGAGCACCGAATCTGATTAGTGGAGCGTCTCGACACAAGGGAGAAGTGGAAAGGAACTTACAAATGATGGACCAAAGTTGAGAGCACCGAGGGGGGGGTGCCTGCGTTGGCGCAACCCTCCCCCGAAATCCATCAAACGATTAATCAGCACCTTGAATCCAAGCATGAACTTGAGTGGTCCAGCGTTGCGAGCATTGAAGGGGGGTGCCTGCGCTGGCGCAGCCCTCTTCCCGAATCTCCACATCATTCCTCACACCAGATCTTCACCCTCACAAAGTGCGATGCAAGTCCGGCGATGGAGGAGCAGCGAGGAGGAGGGTGCCTGCGCTGGCGCAGCCCTCTCTCTGACCTCGGTCCTGCTTCGTGTGGCCCGGATTTCCACGCATGAACCTGCAGTCATATCGGTGCTTTGCTCCGTCCACACGGGCTGCAAAACTCTCACGGCAGGATACTGCACCTCTTGGATGGGGACGGCAACACTACCTCCGGCACTTCTTGATCAGGAGACGACTCGGGGGGTGCGTTGGGGGTTGCATTGCCAATCTGGGTCTGCATATCATCGAGCTCGAAATCCTTACTCACACTAGAGTCCTCGAGAGATGCCAGGGGGGCTTGCTTGTTGCGCGGCCTAACCCTCGTTGCAAACTCCGGGGAAGACATGGAGGACGAGGAACGGGTGGCAAGGGACGATGAATCCGATCCGCGATCGCGACGAGGGCAATGATCTCTTCTTAAGCTTGCGGGCGCCGGGAGGGTTGGGTAGATCATGGTGTATGGTAGGAGGTTCGTCGCGTCTCAAGGTTTGTGTATGTACTCCCTACATTGCTGCTGCCGAGGAGGATTCGTCTGTGTGATCTAGAATCACGCTATTTGGGGTGATGATTCTTTGCCGCTTCACGGTGATGGAACTGTCATGACACCGATTCCGAGGCTCCTTGAAAACCGAGCCATGTGGTCCACCTCTCCCATTCTGGTCCGCTAAATCCAACACTCCTGCACTCGCCTTTCTATTTCACCCCCCTTCCAATACTCAAGCACAACCCAAAACGGAAAGGGCTCACTCCACTCCCCGCTCGCCTCTAGTAGTACCACGATGGAGGAGCAGCAAGGGGAGGGTACTGCTCATTTTGGCGTGACCCTCTCCCGAATTCGTATCGATTGCGGAAAATTCACGCATTTAAGAGAGAAAAAGAAACCCGTTCCACTGAAATTCATCAAACAATCGATGAGCACCGAATCTAATTAGTGGAGCGTCTCGACACAAGGGAGAAGTGGAAAGGAACTTACAAATGATGGACCAGCGTTGAGAGCACCGAGGGGGGTGGGGGGTGCCTGCGCTGGCGCAGCCCTCCCCCTAAATTTATCAAACGAACGATCGATCAGCACCTTAAATCTAAGCATGAACTTCAGTGGTCCAGCGTTGCGAGCATTTAAGGGGGGGCCTACGCTGGCGCAGCCCTCTCCCCGAATCTTCACATCATTCCTCATAGCAGATCTTCACCCTCACAAAGTGCGATGCAAGTCCGGCGATGGAGGAGCAGCGAGGAGGAGGGTGCTTGCGCTGGCGCAGCCCTCTCCCCGAAGTCCTATCAGTTGCGGAAAATTCTGATTATTCCAAATGCTTATTAACAAGCTCAAGAATTGCTTTCACCTTATTTACAAATGATTCGCATCGTTGAATCGACGTACATGATCACACACCGAATGGAACCGAATAAAACAAAACCTGCGACAGTGTGGTGGAGCTAAAGAAATGAGTGAAAGTGGGTTCTCCAATGCAAGCGATTCGGCACTTTAAATCGAACCCGTTTCGTCATCTTTCTTTGGGATACTCTATCCATTCCCGATTCGAGACCGGCTTCGATAAAATCTCATACCTCGGCGTCTCCACTTCATCTTGGCATCATCGTCGTCATCCCATTCGGATGCTCCTCCCGAAGTGCTATGATCGTCGCTCGCCTTCCCCGAATACTCTCACGAAAATCCACCCAGGACAACGTCAGATCGCTCCACCACTTCAAATTCTCTCACAGCGATCAGAGTGATGAGGCCGAAATTAGTGCGAGAAGTTTATACCATTCAAAATGGAATATATAAACAGCATGATGTTGGCATGTATTCATACCTCTTTGTCCCGAAGCATAAGCCCAGGCTCACTCTCCAGATGGAGGAGCAGCGAGGAGGAGGGTGCTTGCGCTGGCGCAGCCCTCTCCCCGAAGTCCTATCAGTTGCGGAAAATTCACAGTATGGAGAGAACAACAACCCCGGTCCACTGAAATTCATCAAACAATCGATGAGCACCGAATCTGATCAGTGGAGCGTCTCGACACAAGGGATAAGTGGAAAGGAACTTACAAATAATGGACCAGCGTTGAGAGCACCGAGGGGGGTGGGGGGTGCCTGCGCTGGCGCAGCCCTCCCCCTAAATTTATCAAACGATCGATCAGCACGTTGAATCTAAGCATAAACTTCAGTAGTCCAGCGTTGCGAGCACTTGATCCTGCGCTGTTCGTATGTAAAAGCGCCTCACGCTTCCATACTTCTCTGGAGTCAAAGTGATGATTTCCATCGCTGGTGCAAATGGAACTGGTCTCATTGACACCATCGCTAACGCTACATCCTGAACAAGCAGGACTTCATCACTCCCTGTTTTGAAAGTTTCAGATGTTGCAGAAAACTTGAATGAAGCTCGGAACGTACCTTGGCTGGGCTAGCATTGAAGAAGAGATCTCTAACTAACGCTCGGTCGAGGGGGGAGGGTGCCTGCGCTGGCGCAGCCCTCTCCCCGAATTCCTCATTCCATCAACGAGCACCTTCGACGAGGCTGGAACACTGAGGACAGAGATACTTACAAGTAGATACTGGCTCTGAATTCAAGTTCAAAGTGTGAGCATCTATAACAGCAACAGCCAGACAATTGAGAAACGATTTGAATTCACCGAGTAGTATCTGCTAGTGCAAACCTGTATTTTCTTGTCTGGCTCTAAGCTTCGATGATCGCCAGGATTCTCGTGCACTCTCCTGACAAGCTCACTAAACGGTATTCTACGAAACGAGTGAGGCCTTTGGTCCCCGCCACCTTCCTCGCTATAAGTGGATGAGGCACTGGTGTCACTTACAATGGTTACAATCCGATTCTGCGGCGGAGCCATAAGAACAACCTCCTGAATCGTCCAGAACGAATCCAGCTAATGGCTTCAACAGTGATACCGGCGCTACTGTACTGCTGACATCACCGTCATCCTCATCGATTGCAAACCTCACCTGCAAAACAATGTTCAAAAGTCATGCTCCGTTAACTGCTACTCCTATTCCAGACGTAATTACAGACAACTCATATCATAAACCTCAGGGTTTAAGGACCGAACATGAAACGTACTCGATAATCAAAACTTCAGCTGCTCTTTGCAAATTCTAACCCAAGCTACCAGTTCTCCTGGCCAAAAAGGCATCCGTAAGCTGAATCGGGTGGTAGCTGACTGCAAGTTAGTCTAGTTGCAAGGCAACGAGACTTTCGGGATGCTCAGGGATTGTAAAACCTCTAAACCCTAGCGTCACATGAATTGGCGAGAGCGCAGAAGCTGGAGGAAAATTGACAAAAATCAAGCGAGGCTTAAACATTCATTAACTGTTACCTGCTCTTTTTTCTCCCCTCGAGAAGCCTTCTTGGATTGTCTCCCACTGCTGGAAGCTTCAGCGTCAGCAACGGAGGTGTACTTATCAGATTTCTTGCTCTTGGAAGAAGAAGCGCTCTTTTTGTACCCGTGGTCATACTTACTGGCTGCAGCCTTACAAGCACAGGCACCATACTGCCCTAACCCTATTTTCAAGACAGACGCTCTTCGCACTTGCAATTCAGTCTTCCTGCGCCATCCTGTCTGCACCGGCAATGTAAACCCCAGGCACTTTCCTGGCCGCCATCGAGCTACCAGTCTCTGCGTTTGATGTCTAGTTCCGCACGTGACCAACTACCAGAAGCGATCAAAATTCCTTGCAATGCGCATGGTGGCCTCGCAAGGTTCGAGCAGTGGAGTTGTTTCAGTGCATGAACGAGAGGAGAGGTTCTGAACCTTGGCAGTTCAGTTGCAAGTGGAATGGAGCTAAAATTGCATCCACTTGCTGAATCACTATATGAAAAAAGTAGGAGCTCCGCGAGCTGCTGGATGTGGTCGAGATCCACTCGCAAAAGCACATCTTCGGGCATCTAAAGATGCTGTACACGTGTTTGATTCATTTTGTGGACGGCCACATTGAAAGCTCTATTTAAACATGAAAGGCGTAGAGCGTACTTGTCATGGCTCTCAGCTGCGATGCGAGTCCGGCGTTGGGGAGCACCGAGGGGGGGTGCCTGCGCTCGCGCAGCCCTCTCCCCGAATCTTCACATCATTCTTTTGCAGGAATGTGAGCGGCATGATCTGTTTGCGACTTTCCACCGGGCTTTCGATTGCGTCGGGGATCACAGCAAGCGAGGTCTTGGATGGTGCTTTTCGTGTCCATCTGCTCACACAGACCTCCGATCCGTTCTTCACATATCCTCCTGCACATGCCTGGTAATGTATCTCCACCAAAGTCTTGAAGCTGTAAGGCTCGTGCATCGCAATCTCCGACAACACCTTCCGGTTCAAGCTAACATTCTCCTTCGAGAGCCCGTTCATAAACTCCCCGTAGTTAACCTACATCATAAAATGGTCATTCAACTTTGAAAATTATCTTCAACCTTCAAGAATGTCCATTAAAGCTCATCCTGAAATGATGGAGCGTTACATACATACGCCCTATATGATCCTCCTTCGTGAACTAATAAATTCCTAACACCACCGTCAAAAATTATCACAATTCCATGAGATATCTGCCTCTGCTACATTTTATATCCGAAGCGAGATAAGCTGCAGGTTCTTGAGATAATTCTCTCCCTTTATTTGTTGCCGAAAATGAAATTATGAAGAAAAAAAAAACTGAGCTTCATTAATAAGATGATTGTTCAGTGTCTTGAGAGTCGATAGGCCAAATCTCGGGATTCTGATACGGAGAGAATGTGCCATTCAGCCACTAAACTCACTCCCGTCAATTGCTACACAGTAAGAGAAATGAGAACTACTAAATACTTCCAGACTAACACTTGCAGTAACGCGATCAGTATCAGGATGACGAAAACGAGTTGCACTTATTTGGTTGCACCGAATGTGTAACAAGGACCTGTCATTATCTTAGAAGCTTTGCAAAAATGAGGAGATGATGCAACATTCAAAGACCAATGCAGCATGAACGCTAGCAGGAGTAAAACCCCAGTTAGGGCAAAATGGAGGGAGCTTTGTGTAAGACGGGAGAGGGAATGTGAGAGAGAGCATCGACCCCGTAGAGAGTGATGAGGCGGTCTGTAAATGACATCGGCGGCACGGCCGCCGAGTTCTTTGGTACACAATGGCGCGAGCGAGAGAGGAGAAGGCGCTACCATTGTGCTCCCACACGGGCCCAAGACCGTGAGACTCAATGATCTGCTTCAGCTTGGCATCTGCGGCGACGAGGTGCTTGGTGGCTTCGGCAATAGCTCCCTCCGTCGACCGTGGTGTGCGTGGTGTTGGCCTGGCGGATTCTCGTCGGGGTAGGCTGCGATGACGCAGGCGGGGTCTCCATGAAACTCACGTACTCCATCTCCAAAGTTAGTGATCAGCGCGTGCGTGTCTGGTGGTGGTGGAGGGCGGTGCACCCGAGGAAGAGGGCAGTGCGATGGCTTCAACTCCGGTGCCGTGTCGCGAGTCTGAGGCAGCGAAAACAGCGATGGCGAGATGCGAGTTTGGCGTTTGGGGGCACCGAGCGGGGAGGGTGCTGCGCCGGGCGCAGCCCTCTCCCCGAATTCCTCACTCCATCGATCAGCTCCTCTCAACAAGTCTAGACATATTAAGCATCTCAAACCCTAGTAATCGACACAAGGGAGAACTGCAAAGGAACTTACAAATCATTGATCTCCTGAGCGACTTGAAAAGTTTCTCTCTTCCCCATTCTTCGAACCTGGTGTGAGCAACCCTAACTTGCACCCCACAGGAAAGAAACTCCAGCTTCAGTCCGGGCTTACATGTTCGATTCCGACGTCCACGTGCTCCTCTGCATCCTCCATCCTTGTCACACGATCACTTCCTGCAGCACACATCTCCTGCAAAAGCCAAGAGCAAGTGTAATCGTGAGACCGAGACAAGCTGAACAAGCTCTCCGGCAGGCGCTCGAAGGTTCTGTTGGTGCCCTACGGCAAGCAAGGCAGGGATGACCTGCATGGATGACTTGCAGGGATGACCTATATGGATGACTTGCAGGGATGACCTTATCGGATGACTTGCAGGGATGTACCAGCATCAGGGGAAAAAGCATCTTTTCGGTGCCCTACGGCAAACAAAGCAGGGATGACCTGCATGGATGAGTTGCAGGGCTGTATTCGGAAAGTGGGTAAAGGGATGGCGATTGGGCCCCATAATTCGTTGCAGGTGGCTCCTGTACTAGTGCGACGACGTTAGCTAGTGGGTTCACGGTGGCTTGGTCGGGTGAGATCCATTGCCCATGGGCGGGTAGGGAACCATTGCTCGTAGTAGCCTTGTGAAAATTAGAAGCTTATCTTCTATACTTGGACAAGGCGGGTACAAAAACAATTCATATTTTTTTTATTGTTTTGAAAGTCAATGTTTGCTTCCGCGCAAACGGTCTATGTTATTACATTGCATATTGAAAACATCCTACTGTCAATGCAAGGAAATGTGATTGAAAGGAGATTTCATTCCGAAACCTTACGGTCAATATATGGCACCGAATATATATTTCAGATATAATCGCAGGCATGGATTGGATACATTCTATCGCTCTATAGTAGGTTTGTTTCCATTTTCAACCTCATTGTCACTGTCAGGGTTACCCCATGGGATTGCAGGGTTCTCTATCAGCCAGTGTTGAACATACCCGTTTGGATGTACATATATCATGAACTCGGGACGAACACTACAATCTATCTCATCCAAGTGATTCGGAATGAGTACAGGTACACCAACCTCTTCTGTTTCTTCACGCCTCTCTTGATGCACTCCGCCGTCCTCTTCTTGTTGTTTGTCGTCATTGTCCATGCTTCCATCCTCACTTCCGGATCCTTTCTGCGTATCTTCTTCGCCCAAAAATATCACCAACTCTTTGTCTCAATTTTATTGAACTGCACAAACACATCGAGACAAGTAAGGCAAAAACTTTTGGTCGAAACTACTAATAGAGTAGTTCAGGTTTGGATCTTACCAGTTTCTCTATCCCATCATCTTCACTATCATGCTCAGATCCCAACGACTCGCTCCTGGATAACGAACGCCTTACACCGTCTCCATCTTCGTTCACATCATTTTGCTCATACGTCTTCGATGTCTTCACCCTCTCCGCTCTCGACAACAACATCCAGTTTCAACGACCGCATCTTCACATGTCTAAACCTTCCTGGCAAAAACTCATCAACGTTCATATCCACTTCATCTCCTACTCGATCCTCATCGCAAGAACCCAACGCATCCCTCTTTCGCATTGCGCTTCGTCTGATTGCCTTAGTCCCGCTGAATTTTATGCCACCTCTCCTTTTCTTCTTCCCCCGCCCTCCCTCTTTCCCTCTCATTGCTTCGCTACTCGCAGCCTCCATAACGAGCCTCAATAAATTCTAATCACAAAGTCGCAATACGCTGAAGAAAGTAGAGAGTACACAAAATCTAAGCTGGAAAACGAGATACCTAACCCTCCTATTTCAATGCCTTTTATCTCAATCTCCTCCCTTGCCCAACTCTAGGATTCTTATCCCGCGTTAACTAAAAAACGCGTTGCGAGATTTAGACTTCTGACAAAATCCTACCATCGTGACAGCCGTGGAAGAGACTCGTGTAAACGAGAAGGTGTGGCACATTGCCCGACTTAATAAGGTTTCTGCAAAGTCTTGTTGGGCGCAGATGGCTGTCACTCGGAAGAAGTGCACATCCCGAATTGTCCAGAATGGGAAGAGCACCCCAGCTCCCACATACACAGGACTTTATACCCCGGCTCATAAAGGTAACCAGAAGGTGGTCGAACAGTTTTTTTTCTGTGCTGATGATATTGAGAGGTGTGTGAAAGGGCATCGTCGCCGATGGATAGAGCCATTCTCAGATTACGTGGACCGACCACCCATCCCTTCGGTTTGGCCTGTGAAGATAGGAACGAATCTCACACGTTCCGAGATTGAGGCGTTGGAGAATGCGGGATTTCAACTTCCCCAAAAGCAAAGCCTTCCTGTGAGCCGCACGTTCAACAGTTCAGCCCTGCCACAAGCTCTGTCATATGTTCCAATAACAGATAATGCAGACATTTATCCAAAAACAAGGAAGTCCAAGACCGTACGCCGCAACATCACTTCTGCGAGTTCCAAACACATGCAGAACATTGATTCGCTAGAGCCATGAAGGCAACTATTCAAGAAGGTAACAATGATACTCAACCGGGTTTTGGATGCATCGTCAATTTGCAGTCCAAACCAGCTCCGACGGAGTCAATTTATGATCTCACTATTAGTGCCCTCCCGGATTGCAATTGCCCGGCGTTCAAGGAGACAATGTCTAAGTTCGGTAGACGTGGGCAACCATTCCGACCTTGTAAGCATCTTTACTATGTCTATGTACAAGTCCGCAAACTAGAGGCCGACCATGACCTCTTCATGCATGCGCCTACCCCGGTTTCAATGAGGTGAAAAGCATTCTTGAGAGTGGAATCTTAGCCCATGCTTAGTTTAGAGTCATTACTTGTCCTTATTAGTCTTCTACATACGTACTTCTACATTCATGAGTATGAAATACGCAACTCTATGTAAATTCACAATTTAGTGAATACATTTATATATATAGTTATACCTATACCTATATATATATATATATATATATATATATATATATATATATATATATATATATATATATATATATATATATATATATATATAAATAAATTTGTAGCTACGTTTAATTTCTTAATTCCTTGTTATAAACCTTCATTTTTGGTCCTTCCGAAAACATGTGGCCCTTTAATCCTCTTCAATGAAGTCTTCTATACACTTTAATCCCTAAAAATCCAAGAAAACCGATTCGGTTTCGAGATTTTTCAATGACTCATTTTAAGGAATTAAATTGATAATATTGCCTAAGATTTTCTTGGATGCTCCCCATCTTTGTAATGTGTATGTAGTAAAATTTGTAAAGCCAAATTTCAATTTTATAACCTTCATCTAGAAATTTTAGGTTTTAAGTTTAAAACGTGCAGTGAAATCTTTACCACTCCTTTGTATACAAGTTAGGTGCAAGATCTTACGGTTCAAAGTCTAAAACCAAAAAAAATAGTTTCTCCATTTCTCCATTTCCCAACGAAGGTGAAAAATGGCAATTTTTGGCTCTAGAGGTCGAGAAAATGCCTGGATTTTTAGCTCATAAAACTTGGTCACAAATCAATTTTTTCCTAATCTGAAGCCCACTTTGCACGGTTATGGGTGCTAAATTCCACGGTCATCAGGCAGGAATATTCGAATAATTTATAGAATATACCCTTTTTAATTATAAAAAAATTTATTTTTAGAAATTTATTTTGTAAAAACAAATTTTCAGTGCTCAAAAATCTGAAATTGTACGCTCTACGCTCTACGCTCTACGCTCTATGCTCATGCCATAGAAACGCTCGCGGTGAGCCGGCGAATAAGCAGGGCATGACCTTCAATGGAGCTGCGCCTGCCACCATCGAGGAGTTCATGGACGCGTGGTCCGCTATCGATTACGCAAGGTTGGCTGTTAACAACGCCATCGATGCAGCAGCGGCTGTGGCTCCGTCGTCGTCGAAGAGGAAGCCAACTCCTTCGAAGAAGAAGCGACCTGCAGCAGAGATGGTTGATCTTGGCGATGACGGCGATGATAACGTTCAGGGGTCACAAGATCCCAGCAAGCCCAAGAGACGGGCGAAATCGACTAAGGATGCCATCGAGTATTCCTTAGACGAGGCCCTGTCTAAAGGCAACCAAATGACCTCGAAGATGAAGGACGTCGAGATCGACGCAATCTACAAGGCATTGGAGACTGGTCTTGGTCACCTCTTCCCCTACAAGAAGCGGAGGCTGCTGTCGTAACGTGCTTTCCCGATTCGTGCCCGGATAACCCTTTTTCACGGTAAAAGAGGTTTCCTAAACAAGAACCCGAGTATTCGTTCCACGGAGATCATGTGAAGTGCAAACGCAACAGTTTCCACCAGTTAGCTAACCCGGATTTGTGCTATCCGGGTACTATCCTATCCCCTCTGTGCCCTATATCCTGTCCTGGAAGAGCTGCCCGGACAGGAGAGGAGAGGGTGTTTAGTCTTTGTGGTTTAATTTAGCCTCTGTATTCACCTCAGAGGGATTTTCCCGGACTTAGATAAGTGGGGGGATTAGGCCACTTCTCCCGTTGATTAACGTGACCGGAAAGGTCACCGAGACTCTCTCTCTCCTTACCCTGTTAGGAACTTCCCTTATACCTCCCTCTACGCCTGGACTCTAAATCCACACGCATGTCACAAAGGTTGGTATCCGGTTCTCCTATGGTCCGGTTATCACAACTTACTACCCGGGTTAGGAGATCCCGGGTTACTGGACTGGGGGTGGTGCGACTGACCCGGAGTTCACCGCGATTACCTATAAACCAACCCGCCTACCCGGACTTTGAAGAACTGGGGGACTCAACCGAGTGCACCGGGAGTCGGTTAAACGGCAAGAATCTCTCCCACCATTTGTAATCCCGGGAAGGCTGACGGACAGACTAGGCGGTGCCTAAGTAAGAGGTGCCGTTCGTTGGCCGCACTCTTCTCCTACCAGCTTCTCTACCCTCCTTTCTACTCTCCGTTCAAAGACGGAACCGTTATCTCTTGCCGGACAAAGAAGGGTCCTCTCGGACTCGCAAACACCCACCCCCCCAGACAAGACGGGGAAAAGGAGAAGGACACACAATCGAGACACACACGCACACACACGAGGGAGATGAGAACGAGGCGTGCTTGCACTTTGGATTAGGGTATTGCGAGAATCACAAAAAGACCCCGAGGGGTATCCTCCCCTCGTCTAAGTAGCGACTCCTCCCGGCTTCCCGAGAAGAGGACAAAAGTTCCTTGCCAGGGAATCTTACCTAATTCCTACCCCTAGTCGTCCCCTAGCGCCGTCATTCTCCTACTTGCAATAAAAGCATACTAATCTCTGTATCCAGAAATCCGCTCCAGTGCCTCGGTCTTGGTCATCCTTCCCCATTCTCGGCGATTCTGACGCCTCGGCGATCGTGGAGGTGCCGTCCCCTGCACTTCGGTCCGGGTTGGGAGGTAATCTCTTCTTCCTCCCCCTCCTGGCCAAGTGTTGGGTTAGCCTCCCCGCCGTCCACGAGTTCTGTATCTCCGGATGGGGCGGGGGCCGAGGTATCCGGGCATACCTCCCCAGTCTCCGGGACTTCTACCAGCTCCTCGGGGAAAAGGGGAGTAGCCTCCGCGGCGTGGGCTGTGTTAGGAGGCCCCTCGGGATCTGGAGATCCGGAGAGGGGCGCTGCCTCCTGTGAACCCAAAAACCACCATGAGGTGGCATTTGGTCACAAGGGGTTTTGAAGAGCAAGATTAGATGAGAAAAGAAGAGAGGAAGAAGGAAGACAAGAAGAAGACAAGGAAATAGGGAAGAAGAAGAGAACCACCGGCCGGATGGCTTGGAAGTGGTCTCTACTCTTTTGATTGCCATTCCTTCGTCTTAGGTCCAAATGGGGCGTGCCATAGCTTTTTGGAAAGCTAAGCTCAATGTGCACCCGCCCCTAAAATCTCAAAGGCAGAAGATCAACGAGCTAAGACTGATTGCTGTTTGACTGTGGCGGTTTTTGCCACTGCCGGGGGGAAAACTTTTTCAACACCCCGACTTTGGAAGCTCATATCTCCCTCTCTACAACTCGGAATTGAGCATGCTTTATACCATTGGAAAGCTCTACTGGAGCTCTATCTAGTGTAGAAATCTCAAAGGAGTTGAAGAAAAATCGAGTGAGTTATGGGGGAAACAATCTGGCTGGCTTTCACAGGGCAAGAACAAGCTCTTATCTTAATAACAAAGGAACTAAATAAGGAGGAGGAAGATGAGTGAGGCAAGACAAGCAATTTGAGAAGGGCTCTCCTTCTCCTAACTACTAACACTTCAACAACAAGATCATTTTGAGAAGGGCTCTCCTTCTCCTAACTACTAACACTTCAAGAAAGATGATCAAGGTGCACAAAGAGAAAAAGGAGGCCCATGGCCTTCCTCCTCCTTACTACATAGATGAATAGGTAGGTGAACAAAATGGAGGAGAAGGGGGCCCCAAGGCCTCCCTTCTCCTACTCTAACCTAAACTAAGAGGAAATGGAAGAGGTGATGATAGCTTGGAAACAAGCTATTAAGTACCAAATGGGAGCCGCCAAAGAGGCGGCTCACCATAACCCTAACTAAGGCCTAAGCCCTAACTAAGGCATGGATGAATGACCGCCACTCCATGCGCTCCGTCCTTGAAGCCTCCATCCTATCAACGACTTCATCAATGGATGTAGCTCCCACATGCTACCACAAGGTTAGATGAATGAATCTCTCAACAACCAAATTTCAAACACAACAAGGACATCAAAGACTACTTGTACAAGGCCCATGGTAAATTTCTAACCCAACTCCAAGTCCCTAATTCTTACGCTAATCAAACCAAGGATCCACTAGGGGGCTTTTTACCTCCTCTAGTCCTTCCTTATCGAACCAAGGATCCACTAGGGGGCTTTTTACCTCCTCTAGTCCTTCCTTATCGAACCAATCACTCCTAATCTAAACTAAGCTCAAAATTCATGCTAAATAATCTACCAAAGGCCTTGCGACAACTAATCTTTAATATACCTATTGCATTCAAAACTCAATTATCATAAATTCATCAAATTACCTCAAGATGTCATGGTTTGCAAACAATTCATTAATAAAAATCCATTATTAGTAACACTTAAGCAAAAGAGAGCTTACACGCTCTCACACCTCCGGTTCTTGGAGAGGTTGGGAAACCTCTACCTCCTGTCCGGGTGAAGGGAGGCCGGTTTTCCCTTCTTCCCCTGGTTGGATTGTGGCCTCCGGGTTGGGAGCAGGGCTCTCATCCAGGGGGGCCACTATCCGGTCAGGTGGGATTGGTGAGGAAGTCCTTCCCAGACCGGTGTCCTCCTCTATCCGGGTAGTCTCCTCCTCAGGGCGTGCCTCTTCCTTGGCCGCCTCTATCTCTTCCCGGTTAATCTCGGGTAGGGGTGGTAGGGCGCTCATCCCGATCGGGACCTTCTCCGGACTGCGGACGGATAAAGGTAGTGGCTCCTCCATCGCTGCAGGGTCGGCGGACTCCTCTTCCTCCGCTGTGGTCGCCTCAGTAATCTCGGGTACAACCCGAGTAGAAGGATTATCGTCTGCCTCTAATGGGGGTGCCTCTCCCGGGAAAGCCCGGGTCATCTCACGAATGAGGTCTCTCATCTCCTGCAAGGCCCCTTCCATCCGCTCGGTGGCCTTATTCATATAAGCCGCCATGCGAGTAGGGAGATCCGACCCGGATGCCAGGCCCGGGCATCGAATAGCTGGGATTTGAGTGGGCTTCTCTGGAGCATACGAGGAGTCTCCGCAGCCGAAAAGATCTTTGTCGTGCATATCCTTGTTGTTTGGACAGCTCCTCTTCCAATCGCTTGATCTCCCGGTCCAGGGCGTAGAATAATGAGGACCCCTCATTGACCCTAGTCCGGCTTCTGCGGCATCCCGTACTAACTCCCGGACCATGTCCGGTACCGCTCCACCTGGTTGGTCCGGGGCGCTCTGACTACCACGCGCAGCGCCTTGTGCATTTGAAGGTGCTCTGTGTGCACATTTGTAATGCATAGGCGATAGGTTGGAGGGGTCGTCCTCCTCGAAATCCGGAAGGGAGGTACGGGAGGTTTGGATCATGCTCCGGCCGCTTTAGGGTGAAATCATCCCTACCCGATGATCGGGGTGCGGTGGATGGAACTGCCAACCCCTGTTCCCGGGTAGCGGGAAGGGGAGAGTGGTGTCCAGTCTCACCCTCGTCCTCCGACTCCGAATCCTCCTCCATTGCCTTCTTCCCCTTCCTTCTGGTGGACCTGTCCCCAGATGATGTAGCTCGTGGCGCGACCGGGATTGCCCGGACAACTGGTTCACGTGGTCGGTCCGGTTGCGGGAGAGCTGGCGGGGGTTTCTGCGGCATCTTCCTGGGCCTGGTAAGTTTTCTCCGTACCGGGGTCGGGGTTGTCTCGGGGAATCGGCCTTCCTCTCTTCGCGGCGTATTTCGGCTCCCCCCACTCGACTCCTCCTGTTGTGGTAGTATGCCCGGGTACCTCGACAGGGCTATCAGCCAGGAGAAGAGCCTCAATGGGAACCTCGTCCATCGGTCCCTCTCTTACCGGGGTCCGTACCTCCGGAATGGGGTCCGCTAATTGGGAAGCCCCCTCAGCCTCCGCATCCCCGGGTCGTGGTGCGGCCGCTGCCTCCGGTTCTCTTGGTGCCGAGGGATCGGGCTCCACAAACCGGAGAACCCGCCCGGATTTCCTTCGACGCTTGAGCGAGGAAGCTCCTCCCCGTCGCTATCGTTCCCATGCGCCGCAAGGGGGTGGGGAGTCAATCGTGGGGGCTAACGGGGTTGCTCGCTCACAGGAGAGTCCTCATCTTCTCCGGTTAAGGCCGGGATTTGTTTGGGGTCCGGGTCTTTGCCATACTCCGGGTTGCTATCCTGTGAGTGGTGGCGGTCGGGGTGGAACAACTCTCTCCGCCATGGGTATGGCTGCTCCTCCGAAGCCGGTCTGGTGTCCCTCCATCTCGGCTCGGGGGCGGTGGGTCTGTCTCCTCCGTGGCCCTTGCGGCCCCTGGTGGTCTTTGGTGGCGGTGGTGGGGAAGTGCTCCTACTCTCCGGGCGGGCACCACGGGGAGAAGTCTAGGCTGCAGCGGGAACCCCTGTCTCGGGGATCTGTTCCCCGGGAAACATATCTCTCCGGCCCTCCATCGGCATTCGGAGGAGTGTTACCTCTCCCGGGTTGGGTCGTGAGTGCGCGTATAGGTGGTACACATAGGGAGCCATCGGGCAACCCTTCAGCTTTGGTGGTCTTCTTGAAGCCCGGGCGATTACCTCCTCGAGAATGTGGCCCCATCCTACTGTTTTTGCGCCCGGTAAGACTCCATGATGGCCTTGAGGAGCCTATTCGAGACGAATCAGGGCTTCTCCGGGTTGAGGATCGGAGCGGGAACCCGAGCAACCGTCGCTCCCGCGCATTTGCGCGATCCTCCACCGGTATCCGTCGTGCTCGTGTGCGGGGTTGTGAAACATTCCACCAAAGGAGGGGTCATTCCGCTTTGTATGTACCCCGTGGAGGAGTCCGGGAAGCCGACGTTGCCCTCCAACACGCCTCCGCGAAATGCGGCTTGGCCCGGACGGGGGTTGCTGCGAAGGTGGGTGGGTCTTGTCGGACACGACCTCTCGATGATCCCCGCGTCCTCCACGTTCCAAGGCACCCAGTACAATCGCGCATCCCATTCGAGTGAGGTCCCGCACCAGCGAGCCGGGCATCCTCCGCGATGGGAATGCCGGCTTGGATGATTTTACACCGGGCACGCGAAGCTCTGTCTCGGCCATTCTCCTGCCTCTCCTCTCTCCTGGCTATGGCGTGCCGGACGAACGCGTGGAAGGAGGCTGCGGCGTCTTGCGCGAATAGGGAGCGGCGAGTCGGCGCGCGCGAAACACGGGGAGGAAAAAGGGGGTAACGCCGCTTTGCTCCGCTAAAGACAAAAAGGCGGAGTGGGAAGGTGGCGTGCTTTTTTTGGCGGCGCATCATAAATCTCGGCTGTCAGACCGGACTGTCGCGCGCCGCATGGGTTTTCCCGCCCGACCCGTTCGTGAACCCGACCCGGCCGCAGCCTTCCCGGTCTTCGACACCCGGCCCGGTCGAGCCATACCCGGCTGACCATACCCGGTTGGGGCAACCCGGTTGGGGCAACCTTTTCCCGGGTAGGCGTAAACCCGCGAAGGGCCACTCCTGGTCCTCCGGATCCGCAGCGGTCGACGGAATACGACTAGACCGGACCCTGGCTTAAGAGCAGGGGATACAAAGAAAAAGAAAAATCCAAAAAGGTAGTGCTACCCTACCCCGCCCACTAAGTCTAAGGATACACCTGGGTGGGCAGGTTCCTGGCTGAGCTAACCTTACCCGGACATTGCCCGGGTAGGCCAGGATATGGGCATTTATTTCTCCTAATTAGCTACTATTAACCGCTATCCGGACTTACTTGGGCGAAAATGGAAAAATGAGGTTTGACATTACCCCTTTTTCATCTGTGAGCGTCCCCGCGAACACTCCGCCCGTTGAAACTCCGGTTACTCGGACCCGGACTGTGGGGGTTCGTCCTCCTCCGAGGGAACCTCCTCATCCGTTAACTCCTCAGGGTGGTACTTCTTCACCCTCGATCCATTCACCCGGGTACCCATGATGTTACCCTGTAAATCTTCCAACTGGAGGGACCCGTTGGGGAACACTTGGGTTACTCGGTAAGGACCCATCCATCGGGTCTGCAGCTTACCCGGGAAATCTTGATGGCGGCTGTCGTACAGGAGCACTAGCCCGCCCTCTCTGACTCCGTGGTCCCCTGGAAGCCTCTGGTCATACTTTTGCTTTCGGTCTTCCTGCACCGCCCGGTTTCTCTCCATGCCTTCTGTTCGGCCCTCCTCCAAGGCGTCGATGGCTTGTAACCTCTCCGGTTTGCCGTCTCCTTCCTCTCCGAGCCTTGTAGCCATAACTCGGTGAGTTTCTACCGCAAGCTCCACTCCGTGAATGGCCTCCTGACCGAAGACCATAAAATATGGGGTCTTCCCGGTGGTTGTCTTCTCCGCCGTGTTTGCGCGCGTGAACCGCGGAGGCAAGCTTCTGTCCCAATCAGTCTTATGGGCGGACACCATTTTGTTTAACATTTTGCCGATGGTGCCGTTTGAGCGCTCCGTCGTCGACCGTTGGCTTTGGGATTGTACGGAGTAGTCTTGCGGTGCCGGATCGCATACTTGGTGGTGATGTCCTCGATGACATCATTGATGAAGTGCGCTCCCGGTCACTGACCAGTTCTAGGGGATGGCCGAACCTCATCAGGATTTCTTCGAACAGGAATGACGCAGCTGTCCTGGCATCATTCCCTCGAGTTGCCCGGGCTTCTACCGACTTCGTGGCGTAATCGGTTGCGAGTATGATGTAGCGCTTCCGGTTTTTGGTAATGGGGGCGATTGGACCTACAAAGTCGATTCCCCATTTGACAAAAGGGGCCAGAGGAAAAATCGGAGTCAGGGGCCAGTGGTTCCTGAAACCCGGTTGTCCTGTCCGTTGGCATTGGTCGCAGTATTTGGACGTATTGCGGACATCCCGGATTACGAAGGGCCACGAGTACCCGCACTCTTAATACGGTTAACCGTACTCTCATGGCGGCTAGGTGCCCTCGGAATCTCCCGCGTGCAAGGCCTCCATCACTGCCTCCGCTCTCCGGGTTCCAAGCACGCGGCGTAGCTGTCATCGCCCCCATCCGGAACAGGACTCCGTTGATCAAGGTGTAGGGTGCCACACGGTGTTGGAAGACGCTCTTTTCTTCCCGGTTCATGTCTGCGGGGTAGCGGCTGGGTCGGGAGGTAATCTCGGATCTCTTTGGAATTCGGAAGGGGCCTCGCCTTCCACTTGCAAAGACAAACAACTTCCGGTCTACCCTGGCTATCCGGGAATTCGTCGGGAACAGGGGAGGAAATGTCTTCGGGGCGGCTCGCCTCGCATCCTGGACAAGTAGTCGGCATTGGCATTTGTCCTACCCGGTTTGACGATCACCTCGTAGGTAAACTCCGTAACAGGAGAATCCACGGGCTATCCGTCCGGAAAGGTCCGGCTTATTCACCGGATATTTGAGCGAATCGTGATCCGTATGGAAGACCACCCGATATCCGAGTAGATAGTGCCGAAACTTCTTGCAGGCATAGACTACGCCCGAGGGCCTCGCGTTCGGTGGTGGTGTAATTCCTTTCATTTGAACTCATCGGGCGGTGGCGTAGTAGATAGGCCTCTCCCGCTTCTCGCTCCTCCATTTTTGCCCACAGGATGGCTCTAGGCACCCCCCGAGGCGTCCAGGGTAACATGGAATTCCCGGGTCCAATCCGGAGGTGCCGGGATAGGTGCCGGGTTATTCTTGCCGCCCAGGTCCTCGGCGGCTTGCCTCTCCGGTTTCGCGGGGAAGGGCTCATCCTTTTTCGGCAAGGCCGTTAACGGGGCAGCCTTCCGGGCATATCCGTCGATGAATCGCGGTAATATCCCACACATCCCAGGAATCCGCGAACCTCCTTAACCGTCCGCGGTGGGGCTAGTGTCGAGGATAGCATCGACCTTGTCCGTATCCAGTGCGATCCTCTCCGGCTCACCACGTGCCCGAGTAGCAACCCGGTCTCCATTCGAAAAAACATTTCCCCGGATGGAGCTTGAGGTTGGTCTCCCCCTCTGGTATTTGAAGGTTTTCGCAAGTGCTCGGTGATTCTCCGCTTTCGAACATCTGCGAAATCATCAATGAATACTTCTAGGAAATGCGAAGAAAGTCCTTGAAGATATCCATCATGAGCCATTTGGAAGGTGCCGGGCGTTACACAACCCGAACGGCATCCGGTTGAACGCGTAGGTCCCCATTCCGTAGTGAAAGTCGTTTTAAATTTGGTCATTTTCACGGATGGAGACTGGTTGTACCCGGAGAACTGTCGAGAAAGCGTAAAGCTCCTGCCCGGCCACATGATCCAGGATAATGTCGGTAAACGGGAGCGGAAAGTAATCCTTCTTGGTGGCGGCGTTGAGCTTACGGAAGTCCTGGCAAACCCGGATTTTCACCTTCCCATCCGCCCCGGTTTTCTTCGGTACCACCACAATCGGGGACACCCACTCCGTGTTGTTAACCGGATAGATGAATCCGGCCTCCAGTAGTCGGTCGATTTCCTCCTTCACCATCAGGGAGTACTTCGGGTTAAGCGATGCGTCATTTGCGAACCGGGCTAACCCCTTCCACCAGATCGATTTGGTGCTCTCCTAGCTGCGGAGGAATACCTCGGAGGTCTGTAGGTGCCCAGGCGAACACATCGGCAAACCCGGTTAGCAGGGCGCTGTACTCGCTCTTCTCCCGGGTAGTCAGGGTCTTTCCCAAGAAGAACTTCTTCCCGGGGCCTACTTCGACCTCCTCAAAATCCTTGGGCGATACGACGCCTTTAATGCGCTCGGGTTCGGCCTCTTCCGGGGTTATTCCCAAGTTTCCCCAGGGAATAACCCCCTCCCCGGTGAGTCGACAGGGTTGTCCAGCGGGGTCGGCGAGCTGCTTCCGTATCCACTTCTCGGAAAGGGCTACGCACGATTCTCCCAGGGATCTGTCATCCATCTCCGGTTTTTCCTCGACCTCCTCATCTGCACCCAGTTCCCGTCCTTCTTCCGTCACGGAATCCGGGAATGCGAAGTCCTGCTCTACCAACCCGGAGAATTCGCCCACCAGGTAGCTGGCTTGTGAAGTGGGATTATCCGTATCCGACCACTCCGTGGTGTAGCCGTCGGATTCGTGTGTTTCCCCTTCATGGGCGGAATGCATCCAGGGGATGATGAGGGTCGGCCTCTTCCCAACCCGGAATTCCTTCTCTCCCCAGTCCACTATTACCCGGGCCATGTAGAGCCAGGGTCGGCCCAGGAGCATCCGGAAGGGTCGCCCCGTCGATACCCGGATAATGACAAAGTTCAGGGGGTAAGTAACCCCCCCTATTATGGTGGGAACCCTGGAAAGTCGCCCTACCGGTGCTACCCGGGATTGGTCAGCCATACGGAGGACCAACTGAGTTGTTTCCAGGGTAGTGTATCCGAGGTCGTAAGCCGTGTCCTCCAACATCAGGTTAACCCCGGACCCACCATCTACTGGTACATCGTGGATGATGCAGCCATCCACCTCCACCTGCAGCTCGGGTGCGCCGAAATCCTCGATTTGCGCAAAGTTCACAGCCACCGAGGGAAGCTTGTATCTCTTTTTCCGGCGTTGAATCCAGGCTTCCCGGACAGTCTTCTGATAATTAACATTATCATGAAGGAGTACATCCAATGGTTACGTTGGCCTGCGTGTCCTTGATATCCTGCAGGATATCATACTCATCGACCCGTACTTGGGGTCCGGGTTTGATCACGACAGGGTTGTCCTGGAAATGAACAACCCTGCGGTCAAGATCTGCCCGGATTGCGGCAAGGTCCGTCCTGACCTCGTCGCTGATGTCTCGATCGAGCTTGGTGGGTTCCACCCCTTTTTCTGAGTCTGCTAGGGGTGGTGCCGGTAGGTCTACCCGGGTAGGCTCTTCGTCTTCCTCTCCCTGCCCGGGTTCTTCATCTTCTCGGGCTTTCCGGTTGGCCTCCCGGATCGCCTTCTTCTGTCACCTCGAGCCTGTGCTGCTTTTTTCCTGGGTGGAGCTACGCGTGGAGACCTTATTGACTGCGGCCTCCTGTTCGCAGGGTAGCTCCACCTCGCACCCTCATATATCCGGATTTTCTATTCCGGCGGTGGAACCGTAGTTGAGGCCGGACTGCGAACGCGGAGGGGTCGAGACTTGTACTTGTAGATGACCTTCGGAGGGGGCTTCTTCGGGCAACCCTCAAGGTTATGTCCGTACTCATGGCAACCCTGGTAGGGTAGGTTTTTCGGAGCACCAGGCTCAACGTCGGGTACATCGCAGCCACTGGCGTAATGTCCTCTCCTCCCGCATCGATAGCAGATGCGTAATCCCAGGTAAGTGCGGTGAGGGCTGCCGGATGGCTGTCCGGGTAGACTCCTTCCTGGGGCGGCTGGATACGTCCTACCTCCTGAACGCGGGGTGACACCTCGGCCGCGCCCATATCCCGCATGAACCGCAGTGCAGGTAACCACATCCTCTTCTTCCGGTTCCTCTTCCTCCTCGCCCAACACGTATCTCGACCCCGGTGCGGGGTCGATCCATTTCGAGGATCTCTCTGGTAGACGTATTGGGGCACTCCGTGGGGTTGTGCCCGTACTCCTTGCACTTGGAGCACCACATTAGCTCTGCGTCGAGAGATTTTTGCGACCGCTCTGGAGTTGACCATGTTCACTTTGATAGCGAGCTCCGCGGAGACTTTCTTGAGACCATCTTCCTTCTCAACCTTCACCTTAACCGTGGCGGAACTGGACTTCTTGGAACTCTTAGCCTTCTCCGGTTTGGCCTCCTCCTCGCTCTCCGAGCTATACGGGTCATTCGAGTCCGGGTCATCGCTACCCCGCTGGAATCGTCCGAGTCGGTGTCCTTCTTTTTCTTACCCTTCTCCTTCTTCTTATCCTTCCCCCTTCCTTCTGCGATCGCTACGGAGAGCTTGAGCGGAGTCCTCGTAGTCCGGGCGGCGTCCATAGCTTCCCGGAGTGTCTCGGCTTGCTTCTCCGGGACGGAAGGACATATCCTCCGGTAGCCCGCCCACGTACCCGGCTGGACCGCCACCATCGGAGCGATGTCGAAGGCCACCTTGTTCATGAGGGCTTTCACCCTCTGCCGTGCCGAACGGACTCATACTCGCGCTTCGGACTTTCCCACCGCACGCCGGGGCCCGCGCTTCTCCTCCGGCTTCCCGGAAAGCATGGAGAAAGCTATCTCGGTGATCCCCGATTAGCCTTCACCTCGCGGGTACATCATTGTACCATTTCAACGCCTCGCCTTTGAGTAGTCCGGAGAAGACGCGAAGCCTGGACTCGGATCTTCCAAGTTGGCATGTTTGTGGCTACAAACTCCTCGACCCAATCGTCCACGTCCTTGCCACCATCACCGCTTGAAGCGCTATATTTTTAGCCGGGTGAGTGGTGCGCGACGGAGTGGCGGGGACAGGTTAGGGTCCATGGGATCGGGGTTAACGCGGCCCCGGGTGGGTGGTCCTTCGCTTCCTGGAGGGGAGCTCGGTGTGTCACTCTCAGATGGGAGAGTTTGATGCTGGGACCACTCCTCAGAATCGGGACGACGACCTCCTCGGGAGGGGATGCGTAGTGAATTTCCTCCTCCTCGTAAGCAAACTCGCGAGCTGTGCGATTTGCTCGATCTCGTTTGTAGCCCTTCTCTGGCCGCCGGGTAACTCGACTTCCACTTGGCTCACCCGTCGCCCTCGAGTCATGAAGCGAAGACACGGGTATACCTCCGGTGGCTCCTAGATGGGGTTGGCTCGCACTTGCAACTCCTACCCGCAAGACGATGTGAGTGGCTTCGATCTTGTCGCTGAATCTCGGTGTGGCTCTCCTTCTCTCTGGCGGGAATGTCAAACTTGCGACTTTAGGATCCCCAGGCGGCGCCAAAAGTAATCGTGTCGTAACGTGCTTTCCCGATTCGTGCCGGATAACCCTTTTTCACGGTAAAAGAGGTTTCCTAAACAAGAACCAGTATTCGTTCCACGGAGATCATGTGAAGTGCAAACGCAGCAGATTTCACTGATTAGCTAACCCGGATTTGTGCTATCCGGGTACTATCCTATCCCCTCGTGCCCTATATCCTGTCTGGAAGAGTGCGCCGGACGGAGAGAGGAGAAGGTGTTTAGTCTTTGTGGTTTAATTTAGCCTCTGTATTCACCTCGGAGGATTTTCCCGGACTTAGATAAGTGGGGGATTAGGCCACTTCTCCCGTTGATTAACGTGACCGGAAAGGTCACCGAGACTCTCTCTCTCCTTACCCTGTTAGGAACTTCCCTTATACCTCCCTCTACGCCTGGACTCTAAATCCACACGCATGTCACAAAGGTTGGTATCCGGTTCTCCTATGGTCCGGTTATCACAACTTACTACCCGGGTTAGGAGATCCCGGGTTACTGGACTGGGGGTGGTGCGACTGACCCGGAGTTCACCGCGATTACCTATAAACCAACCCGCCTACCCGGACTTCAGCAACCAGGGGGACTCAACCGAGTGCACCTCGGGAGTCGGTTAAACGGCAAGAATCTCTCCCGGCCCATTTGTAAATCTGGAAGGCTGCACGGACGAGACTAGGCGAGTGCCTAAGTAAAGAGGTGCCGTTCGTTGGCCGCACTCTTCTCCTACCAGCTTCTCTACCCTCCTTTCTACTCTCCGTTCAAAGACGGAACCGTTATCTCTTGCCCGGACAGCAAGGGTCCTCTGGACTCTGCAAACACCCCGACCCAGCAGACAAGACAGGAAAAGGAGAAGGACACACAATCAGACACACACGCACACACACGAGGGAGATGAGAACAGGCGTGCTTGCCTTTGGATTAGGGTATTGCGAGAATCACAAAAAGACCCCGAGGGGGTATCCTCCCCTCGTCTAAGTAGCGACTCCTCCTCCCGGCTTCCCGAGAAGAGGACAAAAGTTCCTTGCCGGGGAATCTTACCTAATTCCTACCCCTAGTCGGCCCTAGCGCCGTCATTCTCCTACTTGCAATAAAAGCATACTAATCTGTATCCAGAAATCCGCTCCATTTTGCCTCGGTCTTGGTCATCCTTCCCCATTAAGCGATTACGACGCCTCGGCGATCGTGGAGGTGCCGTCCCCTGCGCTTTCGGTCCGGGTTGGGAGGTAATCTCTTCTTCCTCCCCCTCCTGGCCAAGTGTTGGGTTAGCCTCCCGCCGTCCACGAGTTCTCGTATATCTCCGGATGGGGCGGGGGCCGAGGTATCCGGGCATACCTCCCCAGTCTCCGGGACTTCTACCAGCTCCTCGGGGAAAAGGGGAGTAGCCTCCGCGGCGTGGGCTGTGTTAGGAGGCCCCTCGGGATCTGGAGATCCGGAGAGGGGCGCTGCCTCCGGTTCTTGGAGAGGTTGGGGAACCTCTACCTCCTGTCCGGGTGAAGGGAGGCCGGTTTTCCCTTCTTCCTCTGGTTGGATTGTGGCCTCCGGGTTGGGAGCAGGGCTCTCATCCAGGGGGGCCACTATCCGGTCAGGTGGGATTGGTGAGGAAGTCCTCCCCAGACCGGTGTCCTCCTCTATCCGGGTAGTCTCCTCCTCAGGGCGTGCCTCTTCCTTGGCCGCCTCTATCTCTTCCCGGTTAATCTCGGGTAGGGGTGGTAGGGCGCTCATCCCGATCGGGACCTTCTCCGGACTGCGGAAGGATAAAGGTAGTGGCTCCTCCATCGCTGCAGGGTCGGCGGACTCCTCTTCCTCCGCTGTGGTCGCCTCAGTAATCTCGGGTACAACCCGGGTAGAAGGATTATCGTCTGCCTCCAATGGGGGTGCCTCTCCCGGGAAAGCCCGGGTCATCTCACGAATGAGGTCTCTCATCTCCTGCAAGGCCCCTTCCATCCGCTCGGTGGCCTTATTCATATAAGCCGCCATGCGAGTAGGGAGATCCGACCCGGATGCCTGGAACTGGGCATCGAATAGTGGGATTTGAGTGGGCTTCTCTCTGGAGCATACGGGAGTCTCCATGAGCCGAAAAGATCTTTGTCGTGCATATCCTTGTTGTTTGGACAGCTCCTCTTCCAATCGCTTGATCTCCCGGTCTGGCGTAGAATAATGAGGACCCCTCATTGACCCTAGTCCGGCTTCTGCAAAGCATCCCGTACTAACTCCCGGACCATGTCGGGTACCGCTCCACCTGGTTGGTCCGGGCGCTCGACTACCACAGCCGCCTTGTGCATTTGAAGGTGCTCCTGTGTGCACATTTGTAATGCATAGGCGATAGGTTGGAGGGGGTCGTCCTCGAAATCCGGAAGGGAGGTACGGGGAGGTTTGGATCATGCTCCGGCCGCTTTAGGGTGAAATCATCCCTACCCGATGATGATCGAGTGCGGTGGATGGAAGCGCCAACCCCTGTTCCCGGGTAGCGGGAAGGGAGAGTGGTGTCGATCTCACCCTCGTCCTCCGACTCGAATCCTCCTCCATTGCCTTCTTCCCCTTCCCTTCGGTGGACTGTCCCCGGATGATGTAGCTCGTGGCGCGGCCGGGATTGCCCCGGACAAGCTGGTTCACGTGGTCGGTCCGGTTGCCGGGAGAAGCTGGCGAGGGGTTACTATGACATCTTCCTGGGCCTGGTAAGTTTTCTCCGTCGGGGGGTCGGGGTTGTCTGGGGGAATCGGCCTTCCTCTTCGCGGCGTATTTCGGCTCCCCACTCGACTCCTCTCTGTTGTGGTAGTATGCCGGGTACCTCGGCAGGTGCATCGCCGAGGAGAAGAGCCTCAATGGGAACCTCGTCCATCGGTCCCTCTCTTACCGGGGTCCGTACCTCCGGAATGGGGTCCGCTAATTGGGAAGCCCCCTCAGCCTCCGCATCCCCGGGTCGTGGTGCGGCCGCTGCCTCCGGTTCTCTTGGTGCCGAGGGATCGGGCTCCACAAACCGGAGAACCCGTCCGGATTTCCTTCGACGCAGAGCAGGAAGCTCCTCCCCGTCGCTATCGTTCCCCTGTACAGGCTGCAAGGGGGGTGGGGAGTCAATCGTGGGGGCTAACGGGGTTGCTCTGGCTACCGGAGAGTCCTCATCTTCTCCGGTTAAGGCCGGGATTGGTGGTGGGTCGGGTCTTTGCCATACTCCCGGGTTGCTATCTGTGAGTGGTGGCGGTCGGGGTGGAACAACTCTCTCCGCCATGGGTATGGTTGCTCCTCCGAAGCCGGTCCAGTGTCCCTCCATCTCTGGCTCGGGGCGGTGGGTCTGTCCTCCGTGGCCCTTGCGGCCCTGGTGGTGCTGGTGGCGGTGGTGGGGGAAGTGCTCCTACTCCGGGGGCGGGCACCACAGGGGAGAAGTCTAGGCTGCAGCGGGAACCCTGTCTCTCGGGATCTGTTCCCGAAAAACATATCTCTCGGCCCTCCATCGGCATTCGGAGGAGTGTTACCTCTCCCGGGTTGAGGCAGTCGTAGTGCGCGTATAGGTGGTACACATAGGGAGCCATCGGGCAACCCTTCGCACTGGTGGTCTTCTTCGAAGCCCGGGCGATTACCTCCTCGAGAATGTGGCCCCATCCTACATTTTGCGGCCCCGGTAAGACTCCATGATGGCCTTGAGAGCCTATTCGAGACGGCCCAGGGCTTCTCGGGTTGAGGATCGGAGCCGGGAACCGAGCAACCGTCGCTCCCGCGCATTTGCGCAGTCCTCCACCCGGTATCCGTCGTGCTCGTGTGTAGGGTTGTGAAACATTCCACCAAAGGAGGGGTCATTCCGCACCTGTATGTACCCCGTGGAGGAGTCCGGGAAGCCGTACGTTGCCTCCAACACGCCTCGCGGAAATGCGGCTTGGCCCGGACGGGGTTGCTGCGCGAAGGGGTGGGTCTTGTCCGGACACGACCTCTCGATGATCCCGCGTCCTCCACGTTCCAAGGCACCCAGTACAATCCCGCGCATCCCATTCGAGTGAGGTCTTGCACCAACTGAGCCCGGGCATCCTCCGCGATGGGAATGCCAGCTTGGATGATTTTACACCGGGTACGCGAAGCTCTGTCTCCGGCCATTCTCTGTGCACCTCTCCTCTCACGGCTATGGCGTGCCGGACGAACGCGTGGAAGGGAGCTGCAGCGTCTTGCGAATAGGGGAGCGGCGAGTCGGCGTCGCACGAAACACGAGGGGAGGAAAAAGGGGGTAACGGCCGCTTTGCTCCGCTAAAGACAAAAAGGCGGAGTGGGAAGGTGGCCGTGCTTTTGGCGGCGCATCATAAATCTCGGCCTGTCGGACCGGGCTGTCGGCGCGCCGCGCTGGGGTTTTCCCGCCCGACCCGTTCGTGAACCCGACCCGCCGCAGCCTTTCCGGTCTTGACACCCGGCCGGTCGAGCCATACCCGGTGACCATACCCGGTTAGGGCAACCCGGTTAGGGCAACCTTTTCCCGGGTAGGCGTAAACCGCGAAGGGCCACTCCGGTCCTCCGGATCCCGCGTGATCGACGGAATACGACTAGACCGGACCCTGGCTTAAGAAGCAGGGGATACAAAGAAAAGAAAAATCCAAAAAGGTAGTGCTACCCTACCCCGCCCACTAAGTCTAAGGATACACTGGGTGGGCGGGGTTCTGGGTGAAGCTAACCTTACCCGGACATTGCCGGGTAGGCCAGGATATGGGCATTTATTTCTCCTAATTAGCTACTATTAACCGCTATCCGGACTTACTTGGGCGAAAATGGAAAAATGAGGTTTGACATTACCCCTTTTTCATCTGTGAGCGTCCCCGCGAACACTCCGCCCGTTGAAACTCCGGTTACTCGGACCCGGACTGTGGGGGTTCGTCCTCCTCCGAGGGAACCTCCTCATCCGTTAACTCCTCAGGGTGGTACTTCTTCACCCTCGATCCATTCACCCGGGTACCCATGATGTTACCCTGTAAATCTTCCAATCTGGAGGGACCCGTTGGGGAACACAGGTTACTCGGTAAGGACCCATCCATCGGTGCGACTTACCCGGGAAATCTTGATGGCGGCCGTCGACAGAGCACTAGCCCCCCTCTCTCGACTCCGTGGTCCCCCTCGGAAGCCTCTGGTCATACTTTTGCTTTCGGTCTTCCGCACCGCCCGGTTTCTCTCCATGCCTTCATTCGGCCCTCCTCAAGGCGTCGATGGCTTGTAAACCTCTCCGGTTTGCCGTCTCCTTCCTCTCCGAGCCTTGTAGCCATAACTCGGTGAGTTTCTACCGCAAGCTCCCGCTCCGTGAATGGCCTCGACCGAAGACCATAAAATATGGGGTCTTCCGGTGGTTGTCTTCTCCGCCCGTGTTATGCGCGTGAACCGCGGAGGCAAGCTTCTGTCCCAATCGGTCTTATGGGCGGACACCATTTTGTTTAACATTTTGCCCGATGGTGCCGTTTGAGCGCTCCGTCGACCGTTGGCTTTGGGATTGTGCGGAGTAGTCTTGCGGTGCGGATCGCATACTTGGTGGTGATGTCTCGATGACATCATTGATGAAGTGCGCTCTCTCGGTCATCGACCGATTCTAGGGGATGGCGAACCTCATCGGGATTTCTTGAGCAGGGAATGACGCCTTGTTGTCCGGCATCATTCCCTCGAGTTGTTCGGGCTTCTACCGACTTCGTGGCGTAATCGGTTGCGAGTATGATGTAGCGCTTCGGTTTTTGGTAATGGGGCGATTGGACCTACAAAGTCGATTCCCCATTTGACAAAAGGGGGCGGAGGAAAAATCGAGTCGGGGGCGGTGGTTCCGAAACCCGGTTGTCTGTCCGTTGGCATTGGTCGCAGCTACTGACGTATTGCGGACATCCCGGATTACGAAGGGCCACCGATACCCGCACTCTTAATACGGTTAACCGTACTCATGGCGGCTAGGTGCCCTCCGGAATCTCCCGCGTGCAAGGCCTCCATCACCGCCCCTCGCTCTCCGGGTTCCAAGACCGCGCGTAGCTGTCATCGGCCCCCATCCGGAACAGGACTCCGTTGATCAAGGTGTAGGGTGCCACACGGTGTTGGAAGACGCTCTTTTCTTCCCGGTTCATGTCGCGGGGGTAGCGCTGGGTCGAGGTAATCTCGGATCTGCTGAATTCGGAAGGGGCCTCGCCTTCCACTTGCAAAGACAAAGAACTTCCGGTCTACCCTGGCTATCCGGGAATTCGTCGGGAACAGGGGAGGAAATGTCTTCAGGGCCGGCTCGCCTCGCATCCCTGGACAAGTAGTCGGCATTGGCATTTGTCCTACCCGGTTTGACGATCACCTCGTAGGTAAACTCTGTGCGAGGAGAATCCACCGGGCTATCCGTCCGGAAAGGTCGGCTTATTCACCGAGATATTTGAGCGAATCGTGATCCGTATGGAAGACCACCCGATATCCGAGTAGATAGTGCCGAAACTTCTTGCAGGCATAGACTACGGCCGGGGCCTCGCGTTCGGTGGTGGTGTAATTCCTTTCCTTTGAACTCATCTCGTACCGGGTGGCGTAGTAGATAGGCCTCTCCCGCTTCGCTCCTCCTCCGCCGCCACGGGATGGCTCCTAGGCACCACCCCGAGGCGTCCAGGGGTAACATGGAATTCCCGGGTCCAATCCGGAGGTGCCAGGATAGGTGCCCGGGTTAGCTTCGCCGCCAGGTCTCAGCGGCTTGCCTCTCCGGTTTTCAGGAAGGGCTCATCCTTTTGACGCAAGGCCGTTAACGGGCAGCCTTCCGGGCATATCCGTCGATGAATCGCGGTAATATCCCACACATCCAGGAATCCGCGAACCTCCTTAACCGTCCGCGGTGGGGCTAGTGTCAGGATAGCACTGACCTTGTCCGTATCCAGCTGCAGTCCTCTCCGGCTCACCACGTGCCCGAGTAGCAACCCGGTCTCCATTCCGAAAAAACATTTCCCCGGATGGAGCTTGAGGTTGGTCTCCCTCAATTATTTGGAAGGTTTTCCGCAAGTGCTCCGGTGATTCTCCGCTTTCGAACACTGCGAAATCATCAATGAATACTTCTAGGAAATGCGAAGAAAGTCCTTGAAGATATCCATCATGAGCATTTGGAAGGTGCCCGGGGCGTTACACAACCCGAACGGCATCCGGTTGAACGCGTAGGTCCCCCATTCCGTAGTGAAAGTCGTTTTAAGCTGGTCATTTTCACGGATGGAGACCTGGTTGTACCCGGAGAACCCGTCCGAGAAGCGTAAAGCTCTGCCCGGCCACATGATCCAGGATAATGTCGGTAAACGGGAGCGGAAAGTAATCCTTCTTGGTGGCGGCGTTGAGCTTACGGAAGTCTGGCAAACCCGGATTTTCACCTTCCCATCCGCCCGGTTTTCTTGGTACCACCACAATCGGGGACACCCACTCCGTGTTGTTAACCGGATAGATGAATCCGGCCTCCGATGGTCGGTCGATTTCCTCCTTCACCATCGGGGAGTACCGGGTTAAGCGTCATCGTCATTTTGCGAACCGGGCTAACCCCTTCTACCAGATCGATTTGGTGCTCTCCTAGCTGCGGAGGAATACCTCGGAGGTCTGTAGGTGCCCAGGCGAACACATCGGCAAACCCGGTTAGCAGGGCGCTGTACTCGCTCTTCTCCCGGGTAGTCAGGGTCTTTCCCAAGAAGAACTTCTTGGGGCCTACTTCGACCTCCTCAAAATCCTTGGGGGCGTCGACGCCTTTAATGCGCTCGGGTTCGGCCTCTTCTTCGGGTTATTCCCAAGTTTCCCCGAGGAATAACCCCCCCGGTGAGTCGGCTGGGGTTGTCAGGGGTCGGCGAGCTGCTTCCGTATCCACTTCTCGGAAAGGGCTACGCACGATTCTCCCAGGGATCTGTCATCCATCTCCGGTTTTTCCTCGACCTCCTCATCTGCACCCAGTTCCCGTCCTTCTTCCGTCACGGAATCCGGGAATGCGAAGTCCTGCTCTACCAACCCGGAGAATTCGCCCACCAGGTAGCTGGCTTGTGAAGTGGGATTATCCGTATCCGACCACTCCGTGGTGTAGCCGTCGGATTCGTGTGTTTCCCCTTCATGGGCGGAATGCATCCAGGGGATGATGAGGGTCGGCCTCTTCCCAACCCGAATTCCTTCTCTCCCGATCCACTATTACCGGGCCATGTAGAGCCGGGGTCGGCCGAGAGCATCCGGAAGGGTCGCCCGTCGATACCCGGATAATGACAAAGTTCGGGGGTAAGTAACCCCCTATTATGGTGGGAACCGCGGAAAGTCGCCCTACGGTGCTACCGGGATTGGTCGGCCCATACGGAGGACCAAGCGAGTTGTTTCCAGGGTAGTGTATCCGAGGTCGTAAGCCGTGTCCTCCAACATCGAGTTAACCCCGGACCCACCATCTTTGGTACATCGTGGATGATGCGACCATCCACCTCCACTGCGGCTTTCGGGTGCGCGAAATCCTCGATTTGCGCAAAGTTCGCGACCACCGAGGAAGCTTGTATCTCTTTTTCGGCGTTGAATCCAGGCTTCCCGGACGGTCTTGATAATTAACATTATCATGAAGGAGCTGTCCAATGGTTACGTTGGCCTGCGTGTCCTTGATATCCTGCAGGATATCATACTCATCGACCCGTACTTGGGGTCCGGGTTTGATCACGACAGGGTTGTCCTGGAAATGAACAACCCTGCGGTCAAGATCTGCCCGGATTGCGGCAAGGTCCGTCCTGACCTCGTCGCTGATGTCTCGATCGAGCTTGGTGGGTTCCACCCCTTTTTCTGAGTCTGCTAGGGGTGGTGCCGGTAGGTCTACCCGGGTAGGCTCTTCGTCTTCCTCTCCCTGCCCGGGTTCTTCATCTTCTCGGGCTTTCCGGTTGGCCTCCCGGATCGCCTTCTTCTGTCACCTCGAGCCTGTGCTGCTTTTTTCCTGGGTGGAGCTACGCGTGGAGACCTTATTGACTGCGGCCTCCTGTTCGCAGGGTAGCTCCACCTCGCACCCTCATATATCCGGATTTTCTATTCCGGCGGTGGAACCGTAGTTGAGGCCGGACTGCGAACGCGGAGGGGTCTGCACAGACTTGTAGATGACCTTCGGAGGGGGCTTCTTCGGGCAACCCTCAAGGTTATGTCCGTACTCATGGCAACCCTGGTAGGGTAGGTTTTTCGGAGCACCAGGCTCAACGTCGGGTACATCGCGACCCATTGGCGTAATGTCCTCTCCTCCCGCATCGATAGCGGATAGCGTAATCCAGGTAGTGCGGTGAGGGCTGCCCGGATGGTTGTCGGGTAGACTCCTTCCGGGGCGGCCGGAATCGTCCTACCTCTGAACGCGGGGTGACACTCGGCCGCGCCCATATCCCGCATGAACCTGGTACGGGGGTAACCACATCCTCTTCTTCCGGTTCCTCTTCCTCCTCTCCTAACACGTATCGACCCCGGTGCGGGGTCGATCCATTTCGAGGATCTCCTGGTAGACGTGTTGGGGCACTCCAGTGGGGTTGTGCCCGTACTCCTTGCACTTGGAGCACCACACATTAGCTCTCTGCGTCGGAGGATTTTTGCGACCACTCTGGAGTTCAGCCATGTTCACTTTGATAGCTTCGAGCTCCGCCAGGACTTTCTTGAGACCATCTTCCTTCTCAACCTTCACCTTAACCGTGGCGGAACTGGACTTCTTGGAACTCTTAGCCTTCTCCGGTTTGGCCTCCTCCTCGCTCTCCGAGCTATCTGGGTCATTCGAGTCCGGGTCATCGCTACCCGCGGAACTGTCCGAGTCGGTGTCCTTCTTTTTCTTACCCTTCTCCTTCTTCTTATCCTTCCCCTTCCTGCGACTGCTACGGAGAGCTTGAGCGGAGTCCTCGTAGTCCAGGGCAGCGTCCATAGCTTCCCGGAGTGTCTCCGGCTTGCTTCTCCGGATCCGGAAGGACATATCCTCCGGTAGCCCGCCCACGTACCGGCTGGACCGCCACCATCGGAGCGATGTCGAAGGCCACCTTGTTCATGAGGGCTTTCACCCTCCGCCCGTACTTTCCGAACGGACTCATACTCGCGCTTCGGACTTTCCCACCGCATCGGGGCCGCGCTTCTCCTCCGGCTTCCCGGAAAGCATGGAGAAAGCTATCCTCGGTGATCGATTAGCCCTTCCTCGCGGGTACATCATTGTACCATTTCAACGCCTCGCCTTTGAGTAGTCCGGAGAAGACGCGAAGCCTGGACTCGGATCTTCCAAGTTGGCATCGTTGTGGCTACAAACTCCTCGACCCAATCGTCCACGTCCTTGCCACCATCACCCGCTGAAGCGCTATATTTTAGCCGGGTGAGTGGTGCGCGTGAGTGAGCGGGGGGGGGGTTAGGGTCCATGGGATCGGGGTTAACGCGCCTGGGCCAGGTGGTCCTTCGCTTCCCGGGGGGAGCTCGGTGTGTCGCTCTCGGATGGGGAGTCTTTGCATGGGACCACTCCTCTCAGAATCGGGACGACGACCTCCTCGGGAGGGGATGCGTAGTGAATTTCCTCCTCCTCGTAAGCAAACTCGCGAGCCTGTGCGAGCTGCTCGATCTCGGCCGTAGCCCTTCTCGGCTGCCGGGTAACTCGACTTCCACTTGGCTCACCCGTCGCCTCGAGTCATGAAGCAAGACACGGGTATACCTCCGGTGGCTCCTAGGATCGGGGTTGGCTCGCACTTGCAACTCCTACCCGCAAGACGATGTGAGTGGCTTCGATCTTGTCGCTGAATCTCGGTGTGGCTCTCCTTCTCTCTGGCGGGAATGTCAAACTTGCTGACTTTAGGATCCCGGCGCGGCGCCAAAAAAGTAATCGTGTCGTAACGTGCTTTCCCGATTCGTGCCCGGATAACCCTTTTTCACGGTAAAAGAGGTTTCCTAAACAAGAACCCAGTATTCGTTCCACGGAGATCATGTGAAGTGCAAACGCAGCAGTTTCACTGATTAGCTAACCCGGATTTGTGCTATCCGGGTACTATCCTATCCCCTCTGTTTTATATATCCCGTCTCCGGAAGAGCTGCCGGACGGAGAGAGGAGAGGGTGTTTAGTCTTTGTGGTTTAATTTAGCCTCTGTATTCACCTCGGAGGGATTTTCCCGGACTTAGATAAGTGGGGGATTAGGCCACTTCTCCCGTTGATTAACGTGACCGGAAAGGTCACCGAGACTCTCTCTCTCTCCTTACCCTGTTAGGAACTTCCCTTATACCTCCCTCTACGCCCGGACTCTAAATCCACACGCATGTCACAAAGGTTGGTATCCGGTTCTCCTATGGTCCGGTTATCACAACTTACTACCCGGGTTAGGAGATCCCGGGTTCTTCGGGCCCAGGGGTGGTGCGATCGACCCGGAGTTCACCGCGATTACCTATAAACCAACCCGCCTACCGGGACTTGAACTGGGGGGACTCAACCGAGTGCACCGGGAGTCGGTTAAACGGCAAGAATCTCTCCCGGCCATTTGTAATCCTGGAAGCTGCACGGACAGACTAGGCAGTGCCCTAAGTAAGAGGTGCCGTTCGTTGGCCGCACTCTTCTCCTACCAGCTTCTCTACCCTCCTTTCTACTCTCCGTTCAAAGACGGAACCGTTATCTCTTGCCCGGACAGCAAGGGTCCTCTGGACTCTGCAAACACCCCGACCCAGCAGACAAGACAGGAAAAGGAGAAGGACACACAATCAGACACACACGCACACACACGAGGGAGATGAGAACGAGGCGTGCTTGCACTGGATTAGGGTATTGCAGAATCACAAAAAGACCCCGAGGGGGTATCCTCCCCTCGTCTAAGTAGCAGCTCCTCCCTGGCTTCCCAGAAGAGGACAAAAGTTCCTTGCCAGGGAATCTTACCTAATTCCTACCCCTAGTCAGCCTAGCGCCGTCATTCTCCTACTTGCAATAAAAGCATACTAATCCTGTATCCGAGAAATCCGCTCCAGCTGCCTCGGTCTTGGTCATCCTTCCCCATTCTGGCGGTTACAGCGCCTCGGCAGTCGTGGAGGTGCCGTCCCCCTGCACTTTCGGTCCGGGTTGGGAGGTAATCTCTTCTTCCTCCTCTCCCGGCCAAGTGTTGGGTTAGCCTCCCGCCGTCCACGAGTTCTCAGTATCTCCGGATGGGGCGGGGCCGAGAGTATCGGGCATACCTCCCGATCTCGGGACTTCTACCGGCTCCTCGGGAAAAGGGGAGTAGCCTCCTTGGCGTGGGTGTGTTAGGAGGCCCCTCGGGATCTGGAGATCCGGAGAGGGGCGCGCCTCCGGTTCTTGGAGAGGTTGGGAACCTCTACCTCTGTCCGGGTGAAGGAGGCGGTTTTCCCTTCTTCCTCTCTGGTTGGATTGTGGCCTCCGGGTTGGGAGCGGGGCTCTCATCCGGGGGGCCACTATCCGGTCAGTGGGATTGGTGAGAAGTCCTCCCGGACACGGTGTCCTCCTCTATCCGGGTAGTCTCCTCCTCGGGCGTGCCTCTTCTTGGCCGCCTCTATCTCTTCCCGGTTAATCTCGGGTAGGGGTGGTAGGGCGCTCATCCCGATCGGGACCTTCTCCGGACTGCGGAAGGATAAAGGTAGTGGCTCCTCCATCGGCTGCAGGTCGGCGGACTCCTCTTCCTCCGTTGTGGTCGCCTCGTAATCTCGGTACAACCCGGGTAGAAGGATTATCGTCCCGCCTCCAATGGGGTGCCTCTCCGGGAAAGCCCGGGTCATCTCACGAATGAGGTCTCTCATCTCTGCAAGGCCCCTTCCATCCGCTCGGTGGCCTTATTCATATAAGCCGCCATGCGAGTAGGGAGATCCGACCGGATGCCTCGGAACCGGGCATCGAATAGTGGGATTTGAGTGGGCTTCTCTGGAGCATACGGAGTCTCCGCAGCCGAAAAGATCTTTGTCGTGCATATCCTTGTTGTTTGGACAGCTCCTCTTCCAATCGCTTGATCTCCCGGTCTGGCGTAGAATAATGAGGACCCCTCATTGACCCTAGTCCGGGCTTCGCAAAGCATCCGTACTAACTCCCGGACCATGTCCGGTACCGCTCCACTGGTTGGTCCGGGCGCTCTGACTACCCACATCAGCGCCTTGTGCATTTGAAGGTGCTCCTGTGTGCACATTTGTAATGCATAGGCGATAGGTTGGAGGGGGTCGTCCTCTGAAATCCGGAAGGGAGGTACGGGGAGGTTTGGATCATGCTCCGGCCGCTTTAGGGTGAAATCATCCCTACCCGATGATCGGGGTGCGGTGGATGGAACTGCCAACCCCTGTTCCCGGGTAGCGGGAAGGGGAGAGTGGTGTCCAGTCTCACCCTCGTCCTCCGACTCCGAATCCTCCTCCATTGCCTTCTTCCCCTTCCTTCTGGTGGACCTGTCCCCAGATGATGTAGCTCGTGGCGCGACCGGGATTGCCCGGACAACTGGTTCACGTGGTCCGGTCCGGTTGCCAGGAGAACTGGCAGGGGTTACTGCAGCATCTTCCCTGGGCCTGGTAAGTTTTCTCCGTACCCGGGGTCGAGGGCTGTCTGCGGGGGAATCGGCCTTCCTCTTCGCGGCGTATTTCGGCTCCCCCCACTCGACTCCTCCTGTTGTGGTAGTATGCCCGGGTACCTCGACAGGGCTGTCAGCCAGGAGAAGAGCCTCAATGGGAACCTCGTCCATCGGTCCCTCTCTTACCGGGGTCCGTACCTCCGGAATGGGGTCCGCTAATTGGGAAGCCCCCTCAGCCTCCGCATCCCCGGGTCGTGGTGCGGCCGCTGCCTCCGGTTCTCTTGGTGCCGAGGGATCGGGCTCCACAAACCGGAGAACCCGTCCGGATTTCCTTCGACGCTTGAGCGGGGAAGCTCCTCCCCGTCGCTATCGTTCCCCTGTACAGGCTGCAAGGGGGGTGGGGAGTCAATCGTGGGGGCTAACGGGGTTGCTCTGGCTACCGGAGAGTCCTCATCTTCTCCGGTTAAGGCCGGGATTATTTGGCGGGTCCGGTCTTTGCCATACTCGGGTTGCTATCTGTGAGTGGTGGCGGTCGGGGTGGAACAACTCTCTCCGCCATGGGTATGGCTGCTCCTCCGGAAGCCGGTCCTGGTGTCCCTCCATCTCCTGGCTCGGGGGCAGTGGGTCCTGTCCTCCGTGGCCCTTGCGGCCCTGGTGGTGCTGGTGGCGGTGGTGGGGGAAGTGCTCCTACTCCGGGGGCAGGCACCCTGGGGAGAAGTCTAGCTGCAGCGGGAACCCCTGTCTCGGGGATCTGTTCCCCGGGAAACATATCTCTCCGGCCCTCCATCAGCATTCGGAGGAGTGTTACCTCTCCCGGGTTGAGGCAGTCGTAGTGCGCGTATAGGTGGTACACATAGGGAGCCATCGGGCAACCCTTCGCACTGGTGGTCTTCTTCGAAGCCCGGGCGATTACCTCCTCGAGAATGTGGCCCCATCCTACCTGTTTGCGGCCCCGGTAAGACTCCATGATGGCCTTCAGGAGCCTATTCGAGACGAACTGGGGCTTCTCCGGGTTGAGGATCGGAGCCAGGAACCTGAGCAACCGTCGCTCCCGCGCATTTGCGCAGTCCTCCACCCGGTATCCGTCGTGCTCGTGTGTAGGGTTGTGAAACATTCCACCAAAGGAGGGGTCATTCCGCACCTGTATGTACCCCGTGGAGGAGTCCGGGAAGCCGTACGTTGCCCTCCAACACGCCTCCTGCCAGAAATGCGGCTTGGCCCGGACAGGGTTGCCTGCGAAGGTGGGTGGGTCTTGTCCGACACGACCTCTCGATGATCCCCGCGTCCTCCACGTTCCAAGGCACCCAGTACAATCCCGCGCATCCCATTCGGTGAGGTCGCACCAATCGAGCCGGGCATCCTCCGCGATGGGAATGCCAGGCTGGATGATTTTACACCGGTACGCGAAGCTCTGTCTCCGGCCATTCTCTGCACCTCTCCTCTCTCGGCTATGGCGTGCCGGACGAACGCGTGGAAGGAGCTGCAGCGTCTTGCGCGAATAGGGGAGCGGCGAGTCGGCGATGCGCGCACGAAACACGAGGAGGAAAAAGGGGGTAACGGCCGCTTTGCTCCGCTAAAGACAAAAAGGCGGAGTGGGAAGGTGGCGTGCTTTTGGCGGCGCATCATAAATCTCGGCTGTCAGGCCGGAACTGTCGGCGCCGCCGCCAGGGTTTTCCCGCCCGACCCGTTCGTGAACCGACCCGCCGCAGCCTTCCCGGTCTTGACACCGGCCCGGTCGAGCCATACCCGGTGACCATACCCGGTTAGGGCAACCGGTTGGGGCAACTTTTTCCGGGTAGGCGTAAACCCATGAAGGGCCACTCCTGGTCCTCCGGATCCGCAGTGGTCGACGGAATACGACTAGACCGGACCCTGGCTTAAGAGCAGGGGATACAAAGAAAAAGAAAAATCCAAAAAGGTAGTGCTACCCTACCCCGCCCACTAAGTCTAAGGATACACCTGGGTGGGCAGGTTCCTGGCTGAGCTAACCTTACCCGGACATTGCCCGGGTAGGCCAGGATATGGGCATTTATTTCTCCTAATTAGCTACTATTAACCGCTATCCGGACTTACTTGGGCGAAAATGGAAAAATGAGGTTTGACAGCTGCCGGGGGTTATTCCTAGCGAAAAGCTACACATCGCTCCGGACGAGCTCAAGTACAGACGCATCGCGAAAGATCGTCTGGGCCAGGTATATTGATTTTATCTTCTGCTCTTATGAGATTCTGCTCTATGTATCGGCTGGCAGCCGATACATCCTCTGATCATCTCTGAATCATGATTGTTCATTTGTTATGTTCTTCGCAGGTGAAGGCCATCTACAAGGGCTACGGGGCGATCCGGAAGAAGCCTGAGATCCATGGTATTCCGCTTAAACGGGAACCCTTTGAAACCGATACCGGGATGATGGTTGTGATGGATTCCATGCCAAGGGAGTTGGATATGTGGAAGCTAAACGACACAGACCCCGACAGCGCCCCGAAAATCCCCTGGTGGCAACACCCTACCGTCCACTGGTATATCATCGGTGGTCAGCATACAGTGACAGCGTGCCGCGAGTTGGCGGACGAGTATCCCGAGGGATCGGATGCCAAGAAGGAGCTTCTCGAATTCGAGATCATCCCACTGTTCTCAAGGGACCCCATCGATCTTGTGAGGGTGTCGAACGCCCTCAATCTGAATATCGCAGAGAAGGTCGCCGAAGAGAACTTCCGATCGTGCGCGGAACTTGGGAGGGCGGCATGGAAGCGTCTCGGGTGCCCCGAGCCACACAAGGGAGGCGGGAAGCCGTCATCGGCCTTCGAGGTATCGTTACCCTCTGCTTTTTCTATCGGCCGGCAGCCGACACATTTATTTAATCTAGAGCTATCGGCTGCCAGCCGACAGCTCTTCTTCTTGCCTTCATACAACTGAATCTTTTTGGTTGTTCTTCAGGCTGCGAAGGCGCAAGTCATGGCGCACTTCGTGAACGAGAAGGTGTCCACGAAGCTCCCCTTAGTATTCGTCGGTGACAAGGCCTGGAATACTTGGATTGAGGTCTTCAATGCCTAGGAAGCAGGTGAACTCATTGGCGACGACGGCAAAGAGCCGGGACTGATCAAGCGGACGCCAATCTCAAACATCACGAAGACTGACCTTGTCCCCACACTCGGTCTCCGTGACTGCGACCTTGAAGAGCTTGTAGCGGAGGTGATCGCGAATCGTGTCTGCATCAAGGCCAACAGCAGGACGAAGGACAGACTCACACTGCCGGATTGGTGCCGCGATAAGAAGCTCGACCGGGTGATTATGAACGAGCTTATGTATCAGCTCAATAAGTATCCGCTTCCCTGCAAGGATGCGAACTGGTCGCCATACCCAGATTCAGACTGGGACAAGTTGGCGAAGGAGCACCATTTCACCCCGAGTGTCGTTCGCAACATCTGGACGGACCTGAAGAAATTTACGGATGGGAATGAATGGCTCAATGGACGCGCCAACGCAATGAATCCGACGACTGACAAGTCGAAGAACGGTGTTGCGCCGCCTATATTCAGCACCATCCTGCAAGCGTATTCTCAGGTCGAGGTTACGACGGAGGAGGTCGATTCCGAGAAGGCGCATTTCGAGTGCAAATTCGCGGACACAGTTGCAGATGTCTTGCACGAGATCGATGCAGCTGTTGGTCATGCCGGCATTGCAAAGGATCCACTCTTAATCGTCTACTTCGGGTACAGTTATGGCGGAGTCTCGGTTTCAACCAGTAGATCGGATCTTCGTGCGCTCGCGGAACGGTCGAAGGTCCCACTCACGGATGAGGACCTCACGATGGACGGTGACAACGACACTCCGACTCGGCCTCTCTATCCAATCCCGATGTTGTTCATCACGAGCGCGAAGCAACGGGATCTTCTTTGTGCTGTCTGGACAACCAAAGATACGGAATGGTATGTTCAGACGGTCTATTACAAGCCGTGTCTTCGGGGAGGGTTCAAGAAGACGGTGACGGAATCTTTCCCGCTTGTTACACTCAACATTACGTACCCAAAGGTACGCGGGGATGATGATCGTTGGACTACTTTCAGAAAGTATACTGGAATCGTAAAGCCAGTCGATTGGTTCCAGGCATCTCCTGAAAGTGCTGTCGATTGGAACGGGGGATTCTGCGGTGTCGACCATGACACGCTCGAGAAGTTGCTGAAGCCAACTCTCACTGCAAAGAAGGTCACCGTAGCAATGTCTGGGGTGGCGGAAACGTCACCGAGCTTGGATTGGTAAGGCATCCTCTCCTTTGCTTTGTATCGGCTGCCAGCCGACACCTTCTAATATTTGTCTATTTCACCATATTCATTTACCAGTACTTGTTTGGTTCCCTTGGGTCTCTTACTCTTGTTCATGGTCTTGCAGAGAAATGGGAGGTCCGTGATCGAGTTCGTCAGAAGTCGGGACCATGTCAAGTTGGCAGTCCAGCGTACGAAGGGACTAAACCTGGATAGGGTCGAGCTTCCACCGTCGTCTACCGAGGATATGGAGACCGACACTCGTCCCTCAGTCTCGTCTCGCGAGCCTGCCAACCCTGGACGACGTCCCGCCTCTGGTGTTAGGATTCAGGAAGTGCTAGATGAGATTGATCTTACTCCTATGTCACTCACACCTGCAACCACGCCGACGGCTCCACCTGAATCGACTGCCACACTTATCCCTCCTCCTGTATCGGCTGCCGGCCGACACATTGTCACGGTGTCAGCACCGCCTCCTCATACTACAGCAGATCTGCCTGCATGTGCTGCGACCACGATGCAGGTTGATTTGCAAAACGCCCCGGAGAACGAGGTGATCGTCGTGGAGCAGGTTCCTCCGTCTCGTGCCCCTCAGAGTCCTTCGCAATCCGTTCCTGCCCTTATCGGCCGGCAGCCGACATCTCCCGCTCTTTCATGTAGGGAGGTTCAGAGGGCTCAATCGGCATTGCAGGCGTTCTATACTCGAAAGGAAGTTGCTGTTGATTCGGCGGCCCTCCTGGAAGACGACGCAAACAACATCAGCGCTACAAATGAGGAGGCTCTTCAGGAGGACGAATTGTATGACATCAGCGCCCCAACCGAGGCGGCCCTCGTAGACGACAATGTGTTCGCCATCGACGCCCCGAACGAGGCTCTGTCTCCACCTGCGGCGGATCATGTTTACCCGCAGCAACAACAATTACCTGAAGGTTTGTCCTAGACGACGGCGTTTCTTGTATATAGTCTCTTCTCACCATTGCATAAGCATTTTAGGTTCTAGAATGGTTTTGTTATTAGAATTTCCTGGTTGCAACGTGCTCGGCCAGTTCCTTCCCCTGTAAGACTGTATCGGCTGCCAGCCGACTCCCTATTATCATTTCACGTTTCCGCCTGTATCCCTTGTCTTCGATGTCGATTTCTCTCAACAGTGTTTTTCGGCTTATCGGCTGTCAGCCGACAAGTCATCATGTCCTTTCTTTGCACTATTCTTCTCCCTTCTGTCATGGTGTTTGATGTTATTTGTATCCACTGCCACCTCTGTATCGCTCGTTTCTCACTTTGTTGCGTAATTCTTGCTGCTCTTTTGCTTATTGTACAAATGCCCTAATCTCTTGCAGAGTCAGGTGAATCTGAGAACGAGGAGTTCGTGGACTCCGCGTCTCATGGATCGCGGCAGGGCACCTCCATATCGACTCCTCTCGTAACTGGAGGGCAGGTAGCCCGTCGTAAATATTTTATTCTGTTCGACGTGAATGGCACTCTCATTCACTACGTTCCTCGTAGGATCATTTCTGGTGGGGAACGTCCCCGGTGGCAGAAGCAGGAGGCAAGGGCAAGACCTGGCCTTCAGTCAGTAATGCAGTTCTGCGTCGATGCAGACTGGAAAATTTGTTTCTGGTCTTCGGTCACTGCGAAGAACCTTACTCCGAGATCGAATTTATTCGCTCCGTTTGTCCAATGCTCCCTAGGAACTGCTTGGAGTTTGATCAGCGATATTGCTTCCGGAGTTGCTACCGGGAGTCTGATAATCCTGACCGGCCCTTCTTTATTAAGTCGATTGAGCATCTCCTGGAAATGAGTCCTGACCTCAGGGCTCGTGGTGCTAATCCCGATAACATGCTTCTCATCGACGACTCCCCCTACAAGAACGTTTTGAACAATCCTTACAATGCGTTCCACCCTCACACCTGTACTTTGACCTCGGAGCAGAATGTGAGTGGTCAGCCTTACTTTCAGAGGATTCTGCAGCCTCTGTTATTCGAGCTCTATAATTCTCAGAAAAATATTCCCGAGTTTATGCTGGAGCACGCAAGGTTAGGGAAGCGCCGTATGCTCCCGGGAAATCCGTTGTACGAGAAGTAGAGGATGCTTGATTTTGGTAGGAGGGAGTGATCATGGATTGATTACTTCTCGACCTTGGCGTTCGAGTTGTTCAAGATGGTGGAGCAAGTTCAAGATGCTTCAGTTGTCGGCTGCCGGCCGATACACCTCTTGTTACCCTACATAGATTACCATATGAATACATGTCCTTAGCATGGGTGTATAGATTTTTCAGTCATCCAATTCGATGATCTAGCGAGCTAGAATTTATAGATCACTTAGATTTTCTTCTAGTTCTGTAAATTTTCTAGGGTTCCACTCGAGACTTTTTCTTAACTGTATATTTCGAGGATGTTTAATTTGTGAAGACTCTCTTAATCTTAACATGGAGAGTTTTCTATCATATTCCCTTTCTTGGTATCGGTTCTTATGTATGGTGTTTTCTTTTGTTTTCCTTTTTGCTTTAGGATCCATGGCTTCTTCTTGTCATTGTCTCCTTGTCGTCTTTACTCATGGACTCTCTAGTTTGTTTTCTTCTTATGTCAGCTGCCAGCCGACACTTCTATGTTTATATTGGTTTTGTCTTCTTGTCGGCTGCCGGCCGATATGCCTGCCCTTATCATTCTATTGCTGTCTATTGCTTTTCTAACCATCAATCTGACTTATTTCAGGCTTGTATTGTTCAGGGTGACTGCCGTTTGGATTATGACATTGCTGATACTTCTTCCTCCAAGAAATGTATTATTCTATCCGTATCTGGATTGCTATGCTACATCAGCCCTAATATTCCGACGGATCGTTGGAATGCTCACCGTAATGTAATCAAGCGGCCAGGTGTAACGAAGTTATTTGCCATGTTTTTGGAGCGCTTCCATGTTGGTCTCTGGTGTACGATGCCGATGCGTGACTTGAGGCCTCTCCTATCTTACATTCTACCTTCTGGCGTCATCGACAGGCTATCCTTTGTTTATGGTAGAGAATTTTGTGATCGTCCTATGAATTTTCCGTGGTGTTACAAGCTCTTGAAGAGTCTCTATTGCAAGCGTCGTTCCCGTGACGTGTGCAGGCCCGACCAACTTCTCCTCGTTGATGTTTCTCCACTAGCATTAAGGTTGGCGCCGGATGCTGCCTGCTACATGCCTTATCCTTTTCGAGGTGATTTGACGTCTTCAAGTACTACTATTCCGAATGTAGCTACAGATATCCTTCCGTTCATCTACCCCTTATACCAGTTCGAATCTGTTAGTCAATATATGAGTCTTTCTAATAGACCCGGTCAACTTCATTATGAAGTTGCTCATTCCCTCAAGTACGATGTTCCTCTCAGATCGCAGTGTTCCTAGGTTTTACTTAGTCTGCATGCCTATCGGCTGCGAGCCGACACATCAGGCGATCAGCCGGTGCAGCACAACCTGCGATGAGCCGGTCAGCACTCGCACTCGTCGACTTGTCGTTGTCGGTCTTCAAATCGAGATTTTCCCGGGATTAATATCCTGGATTGTTGAATATGGAGCGCCAGAAAGGAGGAAGTCGATGATGGAGTCGCGTTGCTGCTTATCGGCTGCGAGCCGACACCGCTGCAGTTCACCTATGTTAAACTTCTGTCTACTTCGATACCTAGTGTTGTTGTATATTGTATAGGGTGTTATAATATTTATTGATACGAAGTTAGTGCAGTCGGTTGCGCGCCGATACCACATGCTAGTGGGACGAGCTTCGTTTGGAATATTCGTTTATTCTTTTAATGAAACGGATTTGTTTCCTAACTCTAAGAGCGTATTCATCTATAATTTCTCCGACTTGCTAATAATGTCAATCATTCTCATTTTCTACCTTGCCTTGTTTTGCTCCTTTGAGGTGTGTCGGACGGAAGCCGATTGATTTCTGGACTGTTGTTAGCCGGGGTCGTGGTATGGAGGTGCCTGAGGTCCAGGGGAGGGGGTGAAGGGGGGACAAGAGACGTGAGGAGGGTCGGGTATGTAGCCGGTTACCACGATTCGCCCGGGGCAGGGTAGGATTCCAAGGCCGTTGACCGGTTAGCTCGTAAGCAACAGACAGATTAGTACCGTCGGCGGGGCCTTCGTGGTAAGAGGTCCGGTGAGTGTGTGGGAACCGACAGCACTTCAGGGTTACGACCTTGCAGTGTCACCCCGATTCTGTCTCCACGGCCAAGGTCCTTGTTGGTAAGGCGGCTGTCTCCGAAGAGCGACGAGGATGAAACGAGGAGGTCTCCCACGACTGTGTTGCGTTTCGCATGGAGACACAGCCAACACGGGTCGTCCTCGGTGCCACGGTGAGTATCGAAGTTAGGTAGTGAACAGCAGAAGAAAGAAGGGAAGGGTTCTAGAGGTAGACAGAAGAGAGTAGGAATTGGACTTGAGTCTGTATTACATTGATCCGTGAAATGCCGAATTGGCTACAACAAGTCGCAGCAAATGTGCTTGTGAGGCTATCACTAAATCCGTGTGATACAAAGCTACCTTTTGTGTAATTCCTCCTCTATTTATAATAAAACCTAATTCTTTGCGCTGTGCTTCGGCCTTAACTCCCTGTGCCCCTGTTCTCGATCCTCGTGGTCCTCTGATCACCGCCTCGGCCTCGAGCCCCGTGGCTGTTAAGTCTTGGTCTTCCCCGTGGCTACTGGTCTTCGGTAATGATACCTGCGGTGCCGTGGCGGGTAACATTTTGCCCTCCCTCGCAGAGTGCAATTCGTCCCCGAATTGCTGTGTTTATCGGCGCGAGGGGGCGGGCCTCCTGTTCGGCCTGGCTTGCTCCCGGGGAAGCTGTCGACCGCTACGAGGAGGTTCGTCATCATTGTGTATTCGTCGAAGCGCCTCGGCCACGGCTCGGTGCATTAGAACGTGATTGCCACGGAAATTGAGTGCATGAGTGTACACATCAAACACCGTGCCTCCTAACGTCCTGTTGCATGCCGGACATTGGCGTCCTTGCGCCTCGGGGTCTGTATAGTGTGCCGCGAGATCGGGGTGCTCGTGGAAGTACTTCAATACGAAGTGCATTGAATCCGTGGCCTCATCCCCGTCCTCTTCTGCGTCCTCGATGTTCCATCTTTCGTGTTCCTCCTGTTGGAGGAGGACCTGTCTGTGCCGGGCCAGGGACTGCGGGGAAGGCCTCGTTCGCAATGGGGAGAACACTGGCAGGGGGTTCGAGGGGGACATGAGAGATTCGGTCCGTCTTGGCCACGGGTAAGTCCCGTCAGCGTTCTGTCTGACCGGGGATTCGTATTGTGTTGGGGGGGACAGGACTGAGAGATGGTACTGCGGGGAGCTTGCCGTGGTATGTTGCCGCGGGGACTGGTGCGGGGTCTGCTCGTGGCCTGTAAATCCCTCGGGTATGTCCACTCTCTCCTCTCCTATCTGTGTTGGGAAGTCGTACATCCCTTCCCCGGAGTCCGCGTCCATGTCCCTGTGTTGTGCATGTGTGTGGGTTTGCTGTGCGGGGGTGTCGTCCTCCTGTGCATCATAATCCTCCTCGAGGGTGTGTGTCCGGAGTTGTGTCAACTCCGGCTCCTCCTGGGGGTGCCTGTCCTCCTCCTCTTCGCCGAGGAATGGCTCTCCTTGGCTGCCCCAGTTGTTGTCGGAGCTCTTGAGGTACAACGTGATTAGTGCCTCGCTGGTGCACTGATCGAGAAACGATGCAGGGGGTTCCTCGGACGTGGGAGGTGTGGATCGCAGTAGCTAGTAGGCCGTGGTGGCTATCACTTGGGCCGCGTGGTTCGTCCATGCCAGTTTGTTGGCCTCAAAATTTTCTCGGGCATCGTCCACCTCCTGGCGGTGCCGCTGTATCGATTCCACGTCCATGGGGCTGGGTGCCGGGGCCGTGGATTTGAGTGCCAATTCCTCGGTCAGTGTCTTACACTGCGCCACGATTTCAGTTGTTTGACGATCCAGCCGCTCAATCCTTTCGCGATCTCTGGCACCCTGGTCTTCAAAAGACTTGGCCCTTTCCGTGGCAGCCTGTAGCTCCAAATCCCTCGTGTTGAGTTGATTTCGCAGGGATGTTACTTGCCCTTGGAGCTGCTCAATGTGAAGCTGTACTTCCAGCTTGTAATCTGCCATGGTTTTGTGTGCCGCGGCCTATGTGGTCTGAACTAGCTGGGCGGTGTGGCGTTTGTGCCGGGTCTCCCACTCCTTGTATTTGGCCGTGGCCGTCTGCTGCTGCTGCTCGGTGGCGTGGAGGAAATTGAGTATGTCCTCCATGCATGTCTCCATGGTGCGCTTCTGTACTTCAAACGCTGTGGCTCGAGGGCCGAACTGTGTGACCATGGATGTGAGGCTACCTCCACGGGGCCTGCTTCAGCTACCTCGGCTTCCTCGGTATGTGGGCGCTTGCCTCTGTGTGGCGGTGTAGTACTTGGCTTTGCAGCCTCGGCGATTTCCCGCTGCACATCTAAGAAGGTACCCAGGGTCCACGGGTGATGGTTTGCCCTGTGGTAGTCCAAAAAGTGGCCAATGAACTGCGTCAGAAACGGGGCTATGGGACTCTCGTACGCATCGCTGTGCACATGCCCTTGGATTTGGCTCCCAGCGTTTCCGTCCACGAGTTTACCCCAATTGATCTTTTCTCCCCGGCCCGCCATGACGCACAATGCGAGTTGATTTGGGTGTACTGCGTTGCAGTCGTTCCGAAAGAATACTTGACTAAGGATCCCGCGGATCCTGCCGAACCATGGATCGGGCAAATTTGGATTGCTACGAGTAATTTCGTAGACATCGAACTTGCCGTCCCCTTGTGCTGTGTACCCGTGGGTGTAAATCGTGGTGTCTGGCTGCGGAAAACTGCTGCTGTGTGATGCCCAGCTCGTGACCCCCGTGCCATCCCACCCAAAAAACTGATACAGGTACCTCGGGGAGTAGCGGACGAGGACCCCCTCCACGACCCCGGCCACGTCCCTGTTGCTGGGATCCGCTAATTGCCTCTCCCGCATTGAGGCGATGAATGCGCGACATCGACCGAGATCGATGTTTTCGCGGAGGTGACTGGCGTAGCGAAACAGCCCCGCTTGCGTGAGCCATTCCGCATCGGGGTATTTCTTCCACTCGGCGATCAGTCGGGGAACGTACAGGGGCTTGCGATCCCGGGGAGCACCGCGCGCCATAGCTGCTGCGACCTGCACCGAGCAAAAAAAACGATTTTGTGCGAGCGAGGAGTATAGAAGGTGTGTAAAACTACAGATGCTGAGCGGCAAGGGCGGTGGCGGAAATGCGAGAATGTACCTTCTCCCTGGGAAAACCCTCGGTACTTGAACTCTCACTGGCTGCGGAAGTGCGAGAGTGGTGATAATGAGAGACCTGTCCGTGGCGGCGGTGTCTGCTTTTATCATGTGGAGTGATGAGGCCTCGGCGGTATAATCAGGTAATGATGCCTCGGTAGTATAATCGGGTGGTGATGCCTCGGGAAGATCTTGGGGGGTAATTATGGCACTGATTTGCCACGCCTCGGTAGTCGGGTGGTGACTGTGACCCTCTGAGTTTTGGCCATGGATGACGTGGATGTGGTTTATGTATGCACATGGGATGTGGATGGGTAAGTCCCATGGGGTTGTTTTCTGCACCTATGCTGTGATGTCGGTGTGTCCCTGGGCTTGTTCCCTGGTGACCTGTGTGGGTCGTGTTCCCTCGGATTCTGTGCTTGTCTTCCCGTGGCTCTCCCCCCGGGTTTGTGCCTGGCGTGACCTGATGCCTTGGTCGTGAAATACTTTGGTTTGGATTCCACAGCTTCCTGGGGTTGCAATTCGGAAGGTTGCTGTGCCCCGGGGTTATCGTCCACGTTTGTAGCTTCGGCCGCCAGTGTTGCGTGAATATCTTGGAGGCTGAGAGCTGTTGTGATTTGTGGCGTCGTGGTGTGATATTGTTTTAACTTTGCAGAATTAACGATGGTGGCATGGGGGTCGTAATTTGGACCGTTGACGAGGAGTACCGTGTTGTTAGGTAACGCCAGTTGTACGGTGTATGGACCGTGCCATATTGATTCAAATTTTGATCGCTTGAGTTTTGGGTCCCTGGGGCACCAAAGTACTTGGTCACCCTTTTGGAATATCCTCGGGGGCTGCTTGCCTTGGAAATGTTGAGCTGACAAGGTTTGTTTGTGCAGTACGTGTGTAGCTGCCGTGGCTCGTATTTCCTCCAGGTGGTGGAGATCGTTGATGCGGGCTGCCAGTACCCTGTGCGGTGTATAGTCCCTCGGCTGGAGAGTCTGAAATGTCGGTACGATGTATTCCGTGGGTAGTAGTGGTTGAGTGCCATAGACCATTTCAAATGGACTGGCATTCGTGGCGGTTTTGATGGCCACGCGGTATGCCCACAGCGCAGCTGGTAAGCAATCGTCCCAATCTGCCTGGTTGGCATGCACAAATCGTTTGAGCATGTTGATTAATGTCTTGTTTGTCGACTCTGCTTGCCCATTTCCCTGGGGGTAATACACGGTGCTAGTCCGATGCTTGATAATATGGTTGTCGAGGAGGTCGTGGATGACGGTGTTCACAAAATGTGTGCCTTGGTCCGATACTATCTCCAGGGGGCACCCAAACCTTGTAATTATGTTTTCATAGATAAACGAGGCTGTGACTACCGCGGTGTTGGTTCGCAGGGGTTTAGCCTCAACCCACTTGTGGTATAATCCGTGGCGACGAGGATATACTTGTACCCCTGGCGTGTCTTTGGTTTGATTGGTCCCACGAAATCCAGCCCCCATCTTTGAAAGGGGCCCAGGGGGGGTATGGATTTTAACGGTACTTTGCCTTGGTGCTGAAAATTCGTCGTGGAGACCTGGCAGGGGTGGCAATTTTGACGTAGGTGAACACGTCCTTGTGCAGCGTTGGCCACCAGTATTTGGCGGACAGTATTTTTTTTATCGTGGTGTCTGGGCCCTGGTGTCCTCCCGCGGGTCCTTCGTGGAGGTGTTCGATGATTTGAAGTTGTTGCTGCGTTGGTACGCACAATCGAATTTCTTGGTCAGGCCCCCGTCTGTATAGTATCCCTCGGACCACGGTGTATGGCAAGGTCGTTTGTACGAAACTGATCTCGCGCGTTCCGGTCAAGTCCCCGGGGGTGGTGCCCATGGTGAGATACCGAATAATATTGGCCCTCCAATCATCCCCGCATTCCTCGGGATCCGTTGTTATTTGCGCGGCCTGTACGTAGGCTTCGTTAAAGGAATCATCGATTCCTTCCGCGGTGGTGTTAGTGTCCCTGGACAGGTAGTCGGCCACGATTTGTCGCTTCCCGGGGACGTATACTACTTCGAAATCGTATTCGAGTAGTATCATAATCCATCGTGCTACTCGCCCTGTGACCAAGGTTTGGTTGACGAGGTACGACAAACTGTGATGATCGACCATAAACCGGAATTTCTTTCCGAGGAGGTAATGTCTAAACTTTTTGACAGCGTAGATCATTGCCAGGGCTTCCCGTTCCGTGGTGGAGTAGTTTCGTTCGACTTGGTTGAGTAGTCGGCTGGCGTAAGCCACGGGTTGATCATGTTTGCCATTTATATTTTGGGCTAACATTACTCCCACGGCAATGTTGGATGCGTCGGTGTGGACGTGGAACGGTTTGGACCAATCCGGGGCGATGAGTATGGGTGCGTTGGAATACGCGCGTTTTATATTTTCCAATGCTACCTGTGCTTCCTGTGTCCAGTCCCGTGGGTAGGCATACTTGGCGTGGTTCAACGCGGTTATCGGGGCGGTGATGTGCACCAGCTTTTCGATGTAGATGCGGTTGAATTGGGCCAAGCCCAAAAGTCTTTGTACACCCTTCTGATTTAACGGGGGTGTCATGCCCAGGATGTCTTTGATCTTCTCGGGGTCCGGTAGTTTACCATGTTTACATACGATGTACCCGAGGATTACCCCGGCGAAGTACAGAAACATGCATTTATCCGCGTTGAGACTTACCCCGTTGGCTCTACAGGCGTGGAAGATTTGTCTGAGATGTTCGACGTGGTCTGTCATTTTCCCGTAAACGGTACCGTCATCTAGGTAGATGCGGAAGAATCGTTTAAGGTATGGTCTGAATATTAGCTCCATGACACGTTGAAATGTCATGGGTGCGTTTTTGGCTCCGAAGGGCATTCTCTCGAACTGGTACGGGCCCCATTCCGTGGAAAAGGCTGTTTTGCCTTTGTCCTGCTCTGCCATGGCTACTTGGTAGTATCCCGAAAAACAGTCCAAGAATTAGTACATCTCGTGTCCAGCCACTTCGTCGATGATCTCCTCCATATATGGGAGCGGATAGTGATCCTTTTTTGTTGCCGCATTAAGTTTCCGGAAATCTACGCAGATGCGCAACGTGCCGTTTTTCTTGGGTATGATGACCATGGGTGAGAGCCACGGTGCCGCATCCACGGGTGAGATAAACTTTGCGTGGAGTAATTTGTCGAGCTCGGCCTTGACCCGAGCAGCGTAATTTGGGTTCATTCTATATCGCCGTTGTTGCACCGGGGTTGCTCTAGGATGAGATCGATTGTATGCTCGGCCAAGGCGTTGGGTATGCCTTTCAGGTCCTCGTGGTTCCAAGCAAATATATCTCGATACTCGCGAAACAAGGCAATGGCTGCTTGTTTGATGGCTGGCGGTGCATCGGTGTTAATTTTGATGTATTTGGGCTCATCCTCCGTTCCGAGGTTGACTAGCTGGACTCTCTCCTTGGCCCCGTGCGTCCATCCCGTGATAGTCTCGTGGTGTAACGCTGTTTTGGCGGGGACAGCGTTTACCACTACTTCCTCGGCTATCTCACGGGTGAAGTGATTGGGGATGTCTAATTTCTCCTCCTCCTGCACCAGACTGGCTAGGTGTATCTCTGCCACAGGTACCAGACTGGGATGTACGTGGAGTACGAGGGCCTCCTGCTCATTGGTAAATTCTTCCGGCCAGTCAGTTCCTGCCGAGGTTCTATTTGGCTCATTTTCGCACGGGTAAGGCAACTATCCACGGGTATTACCACGGTTCGCCCGTGGCGTTGAATACGGATGTGATTCTTGGTCCAGTCGTGGATTGCCTGCATATCACGCAGCCAGGGCCTTCCTAGTATAACTGGAAAACTACTATCGTGAGGCATCTCGATAATCACAAATGTTGCCGGTGTCGATACCCCATGTATTGTAATTCCAACCATGGTGAGAATTCCCAGTGGTGTCACGGGGGCATCGTTAGCCATGCATAATATGAAACGGGCATTCCGGGGTTGTGGCAACCCGAGTGCTTGTCGGACATGATTGCTCATTACATTTACGCCCGATCCTCCATCAACGAGGACGTTGGTTAGCGTTTGACCTCCTAGTTGAACATGTATCACCGCCGCGTCCGGGTCTAAGGTGGTGGCGTTTACCTCCACAAATGCGGGGTCTGATTTTGTCGTGGTCACCATGGCCCGTTGTAAGTATTGCTGCAATTCTGGGCTAATTTGTACTAGTTTTGCCAAGGTGAGGGTCACGTTGGTAGTATCTAGTATCTGCTGCAAGGTATGATCTGTGGCACGTTCTTGCTCCGTCAGTGTTGTCTCCAGGTCCCTCTGCATATCTTTTCTCAGATTATGCAGCCGTTCCCAGTGGTTTTCCGGAAACGGTTTCCTGTGTTCCACCACGTGGTTCGGGGAATTTGCCTTGGACCTCGTAGTTACCGCGGAGGCTGATATCGTGGACACATTTGTTTCTGGCCCGTGTACCTCGGTCAATGTCACTCCCCCTCTTCTGGGTGCCGCGGCGCTTGTGTTTGGGGGCCCAGGGGGGTTACTGTTTCGGTTCTGTGCCCACCTCTGTTTGAACACTGGGCACTGGCTTCTTCGGTGGTCTAAGCCGTCGCATTCCCAGCATGCATCAGCACGGCCGGGTTGGAAAGCGTCCACGTTGACTTCCTCGGGATATACCGCGGCCATGGTATTCCTGGAACGCCTTGGATCCTGGGGTGGAGGCGCATTGGTGGAGTACCAACACCTCCCTTGGTGCGTTTTTCCGCAGGTGTCACACTACGGGGGTGCTAATCTGGCATCTTGCCTTGTTGAGGGCAATGGTAGTATGGGCGCTTGCGTCTGTTTGAGAGCCGTGAGCTCTCGACTGATATCATTGGCCGCGGATAGGATGTCCGGTAACGTTTTAACGCCCCGGATGACAATGCCCTGTTGAATCCACGGAAGTAGCCCCTTTTTAAACCATTCGCACATATATTCCTCCTCGGGTCGTTGGCTAAGTTTATCCGCCAACTGCTTGAATCGATCATAGAACTTATCCACAGGCTCGTTTGTGGATTGCGTAATTGATCCCAACGCTCAGAGAACTTCCGAACTTATCTTAAGTTTTCTAAACTTGTGTAAGAAATTGCGCTCCATGTCTTCCCAACTGGCATTGCTGTGTTCTGATTCGAAGTCAATGTACCAGTTGATATGATTCCCTTGGAGCGTGGTGCCAAAAATGTTCTGTAGGTCCGTGGCATGAAAGATGCCGTTTGTGCGTGCTATTACCTTAAATCTCCTGACGTGCCAATCTGGATCCCCAGATTCATCGAACACGGGGTACGGTATCTTTGGTAACTTGGCATGGGCGTCAAGGTTCCCTGGGGTGTGTGACACAGTGGGTAGTCCCATGGGTACCGCTACTGGTGCCGGTGATGGCATTCCCGAGGTACTTGAGCTGGCCGTGGCGTTGTTTCCCTGGGGTAGTGTCGCCGACCGCACCGCTTCTGCTGGTTCTCCGACACTCCTTGGCGTAGAAGCAATAACCTCGGGTGCGACATTACCTTGGATGTCTTGGTATTTCAGACTGAGCAACTCTAACTTAGCGTTCGTGGCCTCATTCTGAGCGGCTAAATCCGTCATTTGTTGCTTCATCCATTGCAGTAACTCTCTAGTTTCTTCTTCGTGTTGCACTATCTCTTCCATATCTGCAACTACATTTTCCACGGCTTTTTCCGCGGCGTGTCTTTTCGGGGGCATTTTTCTTCTCTACAGGCGCGTGGCCTAACAAGCTTGTTCTTTTCTCTCTTTCTCTCTCCTTTTTTTTTTTTTTTTTTCTTTTTCTTTTACCTCAGCACTCCATCCCCAGCATGGTCGCCAAAATGTTAGCCGGGGTTGTGGTATGGAGGTGCCTGAGGCCCAGGGGAGGGGGTGAAGGGGGGACAAGAGACGTGAGGAGGGCCGGGTATGTGGCCGGTTACCACGATTCGCCCGGGGCAGGGTAGGATTCCAAGGGCGTTGACCGGTTAGCTCGTAAGCAACAGACAGATTAGTACCGTCGGCGGGGCCTTCGTGGTAAGAGGTCCGGTGAGTGTGTGGGAACCGAGCAAAGACTTGAGGTTACGACCTTGCAGTGTCACCCCGGTCTGTCTCCACGGCCAAGGTCCTTGTTGGTAAAGGCGGTTTGTCTCCGAAGAGCGACGAGGTGAAACGAGGAGGTCTCCCACGACCGTGTTGCGTTTCGCATGGAGACACAAACCAACACGGGTCGTCTCGGTGGTGCGGTGAGTATCGAAGTTAGGTAGTGAGCAATGAGAAGAAGAAAGAAGGGAAGGGTTCTAGAGGTAGACAGGAAGAGAGTAGGAATTGGACTTGAGTCGTATTACATTGATCCGTGAAATGCCGAATTGGCTACAACAAGTCGCAAAGAAATGTGCTTGTGAGGCTATCACTAAATCCGTGTGATACAAAGCTTACCTTTTGTGTAATTCCTCCTCTATTTATAATAAAACCTAATTCTTTTTGTTTGTGCTTCGGCCTTAACTCCTGTGCCCCTGTTCTCGATCCTCGTGGTCTCGATCACCGCCTCGGCCTCGAGCCCCGTGGGCCATTAAGTCTTGGTCTTCCCGTGCTCTTGGTCTTGGTAATGATCTGCGCGGTCGTGGCGGGTAACAACTGTCAAATTGTCCAGAATTAGTTAAATACCCGTTAGTTGTCTATACTTATAATGTATCAAGAAAAATAATTAGAAATTAAAAAAAAAAAAAAAAAAATTGAAGTAATTTTATTTGATTTTTTAGTTGAAAAAGTAAGTTATGTCCCACTAACCTAAAATCCATAAAATCAAGCAAATAGAATATCAACCATTTTTATTTTGATATAGTTTTTGAATATGACCTACACCTTCTTGTATAAAATACAAAATAATTTATTTTATGATAATAAAAATAATTCATTGTACACTATAATGCCTGCAAATCTTAAAATTCAGCATTTTTTTCCTCATCTATGAATAGATCCAGAAAATAATTTAATCTAAGAGAAACTCTATAGGCACATATACTTTGATTTCATTGAGGTGCATGATATTTTATTTTCCATTTTAGGGTCTTTTTACTTTATTAAAATAGACAAATCATACAAACTTTGGAGGCTTTCAATAAAAATAACCTAATTAGTGTGTCCAAAAAGTGATACCCCAAGCTTACCATTGCCCCTTACCAAGCAATAAAAGAATTCATTCTATGTAGAGTAAGCACATGTGGCATTTGTTATTTTTCAATGACTAGCAAACATAATATACAAAGTTTCTATAACTTTATGGTATTTTTGAATACCTACATAAAAAACAAATTTGGAAAGTGACTAGTACAACCTAACCCATAACTAAACACCCTACTCCATGTACGCACAAGGTATCATGTATGGGTTGAGTATTATTGAAGTATCAAGAAGACATGAAATACATAGAGTGTTTGTAGAGAGGGGGATATTTGTTAAATGTGCTTCTATTTTAGTATTCAGTGTTATGACCTCTAAACATACATCCAAGGATAGGTCTAACAAGCAATTCAATCATGCCAACGTTAGAGTACGTTTGAAAGCTCTTCTCCTTGTAAAGTAGGCTTTCCATTATAAAGACAAAGAAAGTTTTTGATGGGATAGGATTTCCCTTAACCCCATATTTCCTTGTTGTAGAACGGTCTAAGTCACAAAATTTGACCTTCTTTTAGATTAAGTTCAAAAAATCGTAATCTAAGCATCAGCTAAAAGATTCAACCGTAAGATCTCAAATTTCACTTGACATTCTTCTCACATACCAAATTTGAACCGTTCATTCTTCCTCATTTGTGAGATTATAATGGTCAAAGTTGGATGAACTTTTCTCCTACGGGAAGCTCCAAAACCCGCTTTGGGTTTTAATGAAAGTTAGGGGTTAACAAGGAATTGATTGCTCTTAATGACAAGATTAAACAACTCATTTCAGCATAAAGCTGCTAAGCCGGACCGGTCATGATTGTCGTGGTCTATTTTGTGCTTGATGATAGGCTCCTTAAATGATAGTCCAGGCTTTAGAACCAGTAAGCATATTTATAACATGGAGTTCTATGATGTTTAATTTTGTAAGTGGATACAAAAGTATTAAAGCCTCAACAACAGATCTCGAGGTGGAGTAGGTGACAACGTTAATTCTGAAAGGTCATAGAATTTGAAACTTATAGAATGGTTTTTGAGAATCTGGTCTTTGTAGAGAAAAGGTTCGGAGGCTCATATTTTATGGAAAGGATTGAATACCCTTTTTTCTATTCACAAAAAGCTGGTAAAACCGCAAGATTCCCTGATTGTGCAGACTAAGATATTACTGTGCAAGCTATACATGCACTAGTAGAATGTGGTCCGAGTACCTCCAAAAAACTGGTATACTGCATATTTAACTAAATATGGATAGTCCAGAGTCTACGGTTAAGAGCAGTGCATGGAAAATGTTTCTTGAAATCTAGGTTTTGTGAAGATATTCTTCAAACATGGGAATTTCAGGCTTGTGGATGGGAGGATTGATCCTTCCAAGTTTGAAAATCAGTAAATAAGTGGAAGGTCCATACTTAGTTAAATATGTCATCCGAGTGAGATGTAAAGAGTTGTATGATCATTTTGCTTAGCTGAAGAGCATATTTAGAATTGCTAGTGTACGCTTTTCTGAAAACAATATCAGCAATTGATCTTACGATACGTTCAATTTACAAGTTTCCATTTAGTGGAAGGCTTAAAGCAATCGGAAATGTATGCTCTGTGTCAACACACCACATGTCTTGACTTGGTGATCGGGCTCATGGCCTTCAATGAGGAGGTTGTTGCACTAGAAGATTTCGATACTTTTGCCAATGGGGCTAAAATCCAGCTGGGGGATAAAGTGCACCTTTCTAGACCCGTCCCCTAAGCCTTTCACAAATTCCATGCATGCGTCCTTGTCCATCCAAATCCCCCTTTCATCCATCCGAATCCCCCTAGCTTGGTCGAGATATCTTTAAGGTTTGTTGGTTGACACGACCTTTGTGCTCTTTTCTTGTGCTCTCTCTCAGGAAACGAAGCACTGTTGTCCGTTTGCGAGGCTTCTAGTTCAGTGCTTTCGAGTCGGACATCGCTGATTTCTTCAAGTGGCTGAGGATGGGGCCAGATGGAGTAGTCATTTGTGTCAACTTCCAAGATATGCCTCGCCTCTGCTTTTCTTCCATCACAAGTCATTTTTTTTCTACTCTGTAGTCATTCTTCTTACTGTTGGACATTTTTATTGCAGGAAGGTCAATTGGACATGCTTATGTTCAGTTCGCAACTGCAGTGCGTGCGAACAAAGCCCTTGATCAAAATCGGTGAGCAACCGAACATTGTGATCAGAAAATGAACTTTGTATACTTTTAATACAAAATGTAGTTGTCGAAGGATTCTCGTAAATAAATGAACATCATAATCAGAAAATGAGCTTTGTCATAAGCAAACGAACTTTGTTCACTCACTACCTCAAATCAAAATGAATTTGTCGAAGGATATTGTATAAGTAGAATGATCATGTTACAGACAACACATGGGCAGCCGCTACATAGAAGTGTTCAAAGGTCACCCTGCAGATATGCAATACGGTGAACCGTTTCTGGTTCCTTTTTATTTTTGCACCCTTTTGTGCAATTCTGTGTTTGTATTTGCATTATGTGCGCATTGCTGAGGTAACGGTTATTGGTGACATCGGCAGACATCACGGCTTTCGTCAAGGGAATGCAGGTTGTAGCTGATTGTATCTTCCTGTGCACTCATGCTGATGGGCGACCAACAGGAGACATGAGCCTCACCATCATTAAATTTACTATTTTTGATGAGCTTTGCAGGTCAGTAGTGTGAAGTTCGTGGCAAAGGATGAGTATGCTACAACCGGCTCTATTAACCCTTAAACGCCCAAGGTGACCCGAGGAGTCACCTTCCAACAAGAATCTTCTTTGTAGCTCTCACTGTACTCAACTTTTCACTTATGTTTTGATGTCAAACTGGTCACCTTCTTGTGATGCATTCAAAAAGTGAAATTTTATAATTCAAATCACAATTTGTATGAGTGATTTTGTGCTTTGAAAGGATTATGGTAGCAAGGTTGGGGTTGTACATAACCTTGTAGGAGGTTGCAAGCTCATCATTGATTGGTGCATTCATGATGCCCTTGTTCAAAAAGTGCACTATTCATAATGCCCAAGTCCAAAAGATGCTGTGATCCAATTTTGGGCTGCCCGTTTCACACCCCATGGGCGTTTAAGGGTTAAGAAGGTTTGTAGATTGTTTCCTTATCAACTTTCTTCCTTTAGATGTCCTATTGTGGATGTTCGGCAATCCTATAATTCTATGTGTTGAAATCTTGCATACATTCAAAATGAGGCAGGGGTAGGGGTATGGCATAGGAGGAGACAACTTTGAAGTGGGTGGTAGCATTGCTCTTAGGACTGTTAGGAGCAGGAAACTGTGTTTAGCATTCCAGTTTCTACCGGAGACAAATTAGGTATTATATAGAAGGCACAATGTAGGATTACATTGAAACTAGTTTAACATGTGTATGTATCTACCATAAATTTCAATGTTATGGATATTTTTCATTTTTTTTTACTACATTTAATTTGGTCTTTTTTCAATTTTATTGATCCATCCTAGTGGTACAAAAAGCATAGCAATATGTATCAATATTTGAATTGATAATGGATGGACACAATTTATGTTATGAAGAGATTAGCCTTGACTGTCAAACAAAAGTATAGCCATGGTTAATATATCACAAAATAGCCGGGGCTAAATTCATGACCTTTAGCCCGGGCAAGGTGGGAAATTTTGGGGGCTAAAATAAGGTATTACAAAGAAATCTCCAATTTTTTCAAAACCTTTGAAATTGGGGCTAAACTAAGGGCTAGCCTTCCATTAAGTAGCCCCGACTAATTCTACCAAATTCTCCTAATGGTCGGTTCCAATCCCGATGCCGGCGTGGTGTTCACTACCAAAGTTTACCTAATCATAATGAGGGGTTCTTGAACCTCGTTGTATGAGTACCTTAGAGCCCTTTGAAGCATAGCATATCAAATATGTCTAAGATACTAACGGCTAGTTAGGAATTACAATAGTGTTTACTAAGAGGTGATACCATTGGTGTTTTGATCTCCAAGCTTGAACATCCAATGATAGCTAAAACAAACACTCTATTCACACCCAACCTCAAAATAGGTGGAAGTTTAGAATTTTTCTTGTGCAAGTCTTTGTGGAATTTTAGTCTTTGTAACTAGTAGTAGGATTGTATCTATGGTAGTCACGTCTGAGTTTACTCAAATTTAGAATTGTATCATAGCATCTAAGTCAGATATTTAAATCTTGTAAGTCTTCATTTAGAAACATAATTTCTTTACAATGTCTCAAATGTAAGTGAGGTTAGGATATTCATATCTCAACTCTACAATCTAGTTCTAAAATATAATGACATGGATTAAATGTAGGAGTCAGGAGGTCTTATAGATTGGCACCACAAGCCTTGGCTTGGTGGTTAGGCCTTAGGCCCCCAATGAGGAGGTCGTGGGTTCTATTCCCCATGCCAGCGTAGTGCTCACCACTATAGTCCACCCAACTATTGTGGGAGGTCCTTGGACCTTGTTGTATGGGTACCTCAAAGCCCTTTGGGGGGATACTATGTCAAGTATCTTCAAGGCACTAGTAACTAGGCTAGAAACTAGCATAGTTATAGTGTCCACCCTCGAGAGGGGGAAGTAGTATTGTTCTAATTTTCCCTTGTCCGGTGGCCATCGGGATATTAGCATTACGAACGGACACTTCATTCACGCCAGCCCCTTAGAAAGGACCGGAGTTTCTATCTATCTATCCTATAGATTGTGCAATCATATAGTATTTGTATTTAAAATAAGATTTTGAATTTCCATAATTTTCACTTTAAAGTAGAAATGCTACCAACAAACCAACTAAAATTTAAAAAATTATCAAGTATAATGTTGTTCACCTTCATCTCAAAAATACTTGAGATCGTGCCAAAAAATTCTCCAAAGAAATTGCTTGGCTCAAACGAAAGCCTTGCAATGGTGAAAATTACCCTAAATTTGACAAAGGATAGTCTACAACTTAACCTCTTGCACCAAAATGCATGTCATGTTTTCAAAACATCATGGAATAAATTAAGAGCTCTACTACAAAAATAATGCTTCAAAAAAAAGTCCAACATATCAAAAAATGTTGGATTTCAATGGCAAATGAAGGAGACAAAATTCCTTAGCGCATATGCACTTAGTGGGCGTGATAAATAAATGGTAAAAACACTTCTGATTTAAGTTCATTATACCTACTTCTCTTCGCTAACGTGATAATATAAAAAATGAAAATAAAATTGGTAACACATGGCTTCTTATATGGACTAGATGTTATGTCACTTTGAGACTGTTCCATATCAAACTGATAAAGCAACATAGTTATGGCCATATTCGTTAAAAAGAGACTTTTTATATAGTGAGTTTAATGCTTGAATTTATGTTGTTTTAATGATTTCTTTATTGATTTTATATTTATAATTGACTTTCTTGCTATATATAATAAGGTTATCGTAAATTAGAAATTCTAAAGAAAGCCTGGATTGTCTGCATATGAAAGGAAGTCTAACATTGTGTCTCAACCAAAAAAATTATGATAGGAAGATGCTTGTAAGTCTCTTAGTAAAATAGATGAGTGGTAAGAATGAATGACATTGATTTTGATAATGTTGTTTGTTAATTTTCTACTACTGTAGTCTTTTTTTATCCATGACACGTCTTTCGCAACAACCAGGTGATAGCAACTACTTTCGACTTAAGAATCTGGTATCGACTCAAAGTATAAATATGATTCATAAATTCAATCTGATTTTCTATATTCTTCCCTCATGGACTATTCTGATCCTCAGAATTCTTTGCACATATCTATGGACTATTCGAAATTTCAAAACTCCATATTATTTCGTTCCAAGAGTTTATTGGCATGTTACCTCAGGCTATAGTTTCATTTGTTCAATGCATTTACAGAAACGGCAGGATGACGATCCATGCCATTTGACCTTATATTTCCTCCTTCGATTAGCCGGAATCACAACCACGAAGGGCGTCCGGAATTCCAACGCAGACAATGGTTCATTCTCGATGAAGAAGACCTTCACGAAATTTCATGTTAATCAGTAATCAGTAGGCTAGTAATTCAGTAAAAGTCTCATCAATAATTTTCGAGAACAGCATGCAACCTTGCTCGCTCCGATCCCAGAATGCACAGGATTCGAGGGGCTACCACATGCATCGAACTGATTGAACTCGTTGCTTGCATAACATCTATATATCCTTCCAATTTCTCTCTAAATGTCCATTTAAGGAAGTGCCAAGAAAATCAAGATCTAGAGCCACAAAACGTGTCGTACTCAACCAAAGGCCAATCATGGAGTGCTACAAAATACCTATCCTGTAGGACTTCAGGAGTAAGGAGCTTTCTCCAGAAGAAAAAGCCTACTGGTTGCTACTAAGCTTATGGAGCTTAGACAACGCAGCTGATGGTGCAGTGAATCCATTCCTGGACTCTCGGAAGACGTGTTCCGAAAGCGGCACCAGCAAAGGAGTTTAAACTTTAAGGCTCCATAGGAGCAGCCCACGGTGCCGATCGGAGGAGCCGGAAATAACTCATTATCTCAGTGCAGCAATTGTTACATGTCAGAGCAACGAAACAGAGATCATGGCAATGTGCGCTTAAGTCTTGGACCCAATATGTATTCGAATCCTTGTTGCCATCGAATGAAACGCATGCGAGTCGGAACCGCAGAAATCGACCTTACTCCGTAGATTGAGACCATGTCATTTTGCTATCACCTCAATCCTGTCAAAATGGCAATATTCCGTCAGAAAGGTGAGTTTAGGGTGATCAGAAGAAGTGAAGTTAGATCATCTTGAACCAGAAGTGATTCAAGTTTCAACCATTTAAAAAAGAACTATGATATAACATAAAACATTGGTGATATTATAGGAAAGGGTGATATCACGGAAAGTGCATGACGATAGTATAGAAATAGTAAGAGAGATGTAACGAAAAGCCACAAATTTGTGTAGATTTTGGGTACGTGACAGACAGCCTGAAGTTGCAAATTGACTGCAAAAGATATAATTGATCTTCGAAACTGAAAAGGATCTTCACAATCTGCAAAAAGTTTCTTAAAAGATTGAACGGTAATTGGCGCTCAATCACATTTGCAATGACTAAATGTTATGTATGTGTAACCAAAATACCACCGTATCATTGTGATTATGGTGCATGAAAGCAGATCGACTTTATGCTGAGTGTATAATATTCTTCTGTAAAATAATGGGAAAATAGAAGTTTTCACATGAGTTAGGGACCTCCGCTTTACATGAGGGGGTCAAGTTGTACATCATGGGACGGAAGGAGAGCAAAAATCCTTTTAACAAGATTGGTTTAGTTTTGAACTTACTCGATCAGTCAAGTTAAGAGGACTTTTGCCCTCCTTTGGCCCCATGTACCGTTTGACTTTCTCATGTAAACATTCCTTATTATTATCATATACTACTATGGCCCACATCATTGCCACGAGTATATTGTCAAATTTTGTATACTAAATTAAGCTGCTTTGAAAATAATGATAAATATAAAAATACTAAACTCTATAATTAGGTCACTTAACTAACTTTAACTAGTAACTTTTGGTGATTTAGAGAACATAATTACTTCAAAATTCAATATCTTGGGACCCATCCTCCCGATTTGCGGTCCGATTTTTTTCCACAATTCTACATAAAAACTTGCTTGATGTTACAATCATATAATGGAATTAGTATGCGAGATTATTTCCCACGTTTAGCAAGCTTGCAATTAATTTATAATAGAAATTGAGGCGCTATTGTTTGTTTGCTGTATTTTCCTTGCACTCCATCTTTAGTTCTTGTTTTCCAAACAACTAGCTGTTTCCAAATCACTACAGTTACTTTCCAAACAAGTAGAAGTTTCCAATCCACTACATTCACATTGCCACGTGCTGGCAAAATTGGCTCTTCATCGTCATCCAACATGACATTGCTTTAGAAGGGGGCTAAGTGAGCAAGAGTATTAATTTGCAGACTACTCCATCGTCGTTTTAATCACCTCTTTGTGGTGTGGCAAAAACAACTCCAATGTGGAGCGACTTCTTCGGCTTGGTGAGGAGGGACTTTGAATATTTTCATCTACTGAATGTAGAATCAAATTAGTAGAATAAAATTGATCTATAAAATAGAAATAAAATTATAGATATAATTGAATCAAGTAGTGTTTTATCAAGGCTTCTTGATAATTACTACAAGGGGAATGCACGGGTGTGAGCGGAGAGCGGTGATTGTAGAGCGGTGAGCGTAAGTTTTTGGCACAATTTGAATATTTTTTTATCAAAGATTAAGACCCTATTATCACTGAATGGATTTTATTAAAATGTTTAAATGTTTATTTTTAGGGTATTAAGTACTCCAAATCCGTGGTAGATGGTGCTGCTCCCGTGTGTATTGGAAAAGGGTCCTAGTTCACCACTTCTAAATTAATCAATATTATTAAGTGAATATAACAATTCCAATGTATTTAGGGCTGACGTTATCATTTGTAAGTTCTTTTAATTAGAGCGTCTTCTGACACATGAATTAAATATAGATTTTGATACAAAGTGTCGGTTACTTCTACAATTTATTAGAGGCCTTTCACTTGGGGTACCAGGTTAGTGATTAAAATTAAGGCTGACGTCATCAATTATTTGGCAAACGTGCTTCAGATTTAAATCCAAATGACAAAGTTTATATAATCCAATTACCAGGTGCCTAAATTGTCACATCGTATGAGTCGTATCATCTTTTATGGTGAGCGATGAGATATACAATAGTCATGGCAGTTTTAGGGTTCGATTTTCTCAACCCTCAATTGAGCATTGAACATTGACTAGGTTTAAGGAATCAAAGGTTTTTATATATATATATATATGAGTGTATAAAAAATCCTATAGATGAATTGTAGGAAAATGACAACTGCGGATAGATGTGGCTATCTAGTGACAGCCAAATTAGAGAAATAAACACATACCACGCTGAAAGTGAAGCACCATTAAAGTGTTGGTCACATTGATCAACGTCATAATCTATAAACTTTAGCACGCCTTTGCTAAAACGTGGACGTGGAGAGTCGGAGAGAATAGGAGATGGAGCGCGGAGAAAAAGTCATATTAGGTAACAGAGTAGAAATCATAAGTTACTACGTGCGTGCTGAAAAAAAAGAATCGTCACTATGTTCACGAGCGTCAAATTCTTCGTCACATTGGTCCGCTTCAAAATTGATGAAGCTTACAACACTAGGATTGAACTTATCGTCCTGGCGTTCTTCACGTAGAGGAGATGGAACTGTCACCTACTGCTCGGCAGACGGGTAGCACCAAGGTTGGAGGGGGACTCCGAATGACAGTGGAGTGAAGAGTCAAACGATCTTTCAATCCTGCGAGACTATATATCAAATTTAAGTTAAAACACTGCAATTAAGAAACATGTGAAAAGAATATGAGTAATTGTTATGATTATCACGCACACATGTAACGGCGGGGCTTCTTTCTCTTACTATGTCCATCGACACTATGCTGCGTGGATAAGCTGGGGTTCGAACCGGTTCGTGTTTGATCTGCGTATGGTTTTAGTACGGCATCAAATATCTCTTGATCACGTTCCTAGGCGATAAGTTAACGATTGGTGCGCTAACATGCGATTACAGATGCGCATGTGCAAAAATACTTAAAGAAGTAGTCGGTATGAATGAATCCTTTATATTTTCGCACAAGAGTTGAAGGGAATGAATACCTGTCGAAGCGCTCTAATCGAACACGATGTTGCACTCGTCGGTTACACTCGATGAAGCACTGAATGAAGTCCGGATGCTTCTCTCGAGCGCCGCACGATGGTGTTCCATCAGGACGAAGGAGTTGATCAGGAGCATGTGTGAAGTTGGTCAAGTTGTCGTTGTAGTCTGGGAGGATATCAAGCTGGCCCTATAGACCGTTTGACCTTCTGGTTTCGAATTTAGCATCTATCCTCGCAAACACCTTGATATGAAAATTCTGCGTCTGCACAATTTGTGAAATGAATAAGAAGACAATATATTAGTCAAAGACATTCATATACACGTGAATAGATTCATTAACTAGAAGGTCAAGAAGAGTACCGTCTTGTCAGGATAAAGAGTTGACGTCTAGCGTAGAAGGTTATAACCCCACCAATCCCTTACAATCTTGAAATTGTAACTCTGCGCATGGACGCCCAAGTCTTGCTCTACTGCCTTGTCGCCAGCATGCATGAGTAGTATAACGCTTTCGTCTGTTAAGTTGGAATCCGCGAAGAGAAAGACGTTGTTAATGTAGTCATCTTCTCGTATGTTCCACATAGGTATTATGTGCGGCTCTACAATTATAGGCACCGGAAGATCTTCGCGGGTGTCCGCGATGATGAGATCGACGCCCGAGAGTTTTGGCTTCATGGTCATCTTCTCAACGGACTTGGTTCGACCTTTCCTAATCTAAAACACAAGCAAAAAGAGGTATTAGTAGTAGAATATTATTATTCCAATTACAACATCTATAAAACAAGTTGGGAGCATTTTCGACAGAAAGCTGATTTCTTCTAGATGCAGGGACGGGTCGCTTCCGGGGTCGAGGATCTGGACGAGGCACTTCTTCAACAACGTCATTGTCATCGTCATCGCCACCAAGGTCAATACCATGTTGCGCAAAAGGAAGTGAACCAACATATATTGCAGGATCTTCTTCCACTTTTTGAACGTAACTATCGAAGCAATCTAGATATCAGCCGCCTGTTTTCAATTGCTTTATGGAAAACTTCATATACTAATGGTCAGTGAAGATATTATGAGGAGAGCCGAAATCAGACACTTCCACAAGAGAAGCTGGAAGAGCCGTTGATCGAAGCGCCCTCTTAGCCACAAGTTCGCGAGTGAAATACCTACAAGGTTATAAAGATTAGAAATTGAATATAGAGCCGACTAACCAAAATTCATACAAAAGATACGAAAACATAATTACCTGTAGACAAGAAGCTTAATAGCAAGTAATCCATTGTCAAACTTTAGCAAGTCAGTACCTTTCAAAAATTGGGGGCTTGCATTTGGTGACAAATAATATAAGTATGCATGCTCTAAAAGCGACACTCTCCAGTATTCGACATAAGCAAATGGAGAAAAGACGTTGTCACCCCACAAAACGGACAACAAAAATTCTTTGACAACGTCATCAATATATGTCACTGCTGCAGTCTCCATCTACACGGACGAAACCAAAATTATGTTTTTGATATAGTCAATTTTATTTCAAAAACCATAGATGAAATTTGAAATAACTAATTAAGAAGCAATTTTAAACAGTATAGCAAATACTTGAGCCCAAGATGAAGCCTTAAGAAGCCAATCATCAAAAGATTTTTTCTTCATGGCGCGATCAACCGGAAACATTACGCTCTGTCTAAGGATGTTTGAACTACTCCACCACTTAAGCCATTTGGCTTTGAAATTAGATTCAACAGTGCAAGTAGCAGCTTTTTGAAGCCACTCGATTGTCATGTCGGCCAATGAGAATATTGAGTAATGCGCATTTATCTGAATTCAACAAAATACTCATTAAAAAACATGATATGATGGATAAATAGTTGATATAAAATAGAAATTCAAGTAAATAATTAGTATTCGAACCTCATCAAAAACTTCATAGCTATTCGTCGGATTCGCAACAGCAATGAATTCATCAAAAAAATTGTCACGTAATTGTTTTATGGTTTTTTAGTTGAGCATGGTGCATGGCCAATCAAACTCCATGTCCGCTTTGTTTGTCTTTGGGTGTATTCTCCTTGTAGTGTACTACTGCAAGATCTTAAGCTCTAGCAATCTCCCTTTGTTGAAAACACAGTTGACATTACGACGTAAATTTAAATCAGAAAGTGAAATCGTAAAACAATTTAAAGTGCATGGTGTATGACACGCTATCTGGTACAATTATGACACAAAAATATCCAATGTGAGAGGATTCCAAATAATATACTTGGGCTTCTCTTTCAGACAAATTTTGTAGGCTTCTTGTGAAATCAAATCCTTGTAGGCTTTTAAAGGCAAGTTCCCAAATGTGCAAATACGTTGCAGTTTTAATGGGAGACTGGCCTTCATGTGGTAATTTTTTGTCGACCTGTCACAGAACAACATTAGGATTGTTTGAACAAAACTCTCAAGACGTTATTGAAAATAACATCAATAACTTCAATTTATCTTACCAATTGACATAGGACATGGCGTTCAAGAGTACTCCATTCTTTCCTCTTACGTCAAGGATGATGCAATCAACAGCTATGTGCCAAGTGAGGTCGTCGTTGTGAAAATCCGAAATATGCCGCATCCACACAGTGAGTCTGTGGTTGCCTTCATAAACAAAGAATATCTTACCATTGAACTGATGCACTTGAAGGTTCTGGTCCAATTCTCTCTCGCAGCAATCATTTACATCAATATAGTAAGTATTTTATGAGCTAGAGATGTCGTCATGCACCAAAAGCTCTTTGACAATTTGGTCAAACAAAGAGACATACATAACACGATCTCCCTCTCTATATCCTCGAACAAACTCATTTTACAACTTCTGCACGTCGGCTTCAAGAATGGGTCAAACCTTTGGGTAGCATTGAAGGCGACATAAGGGAAGACGGATTTGAGACTTCTCAATGGGGTTGTTGCAAAGTCCGTTGATGACGACAACCGAATCCGTTGTAAAGCAGACTCGAATTTCATGTTCACTGAATTTCATATCCTTGTTTTTGACATGGAAGGGTGCTTTGCAACCCCATCGTCCTTCGAGCCTATAGACGGTCATATTTGGCACCTTGTGAACCGTCATAGTAGTTGTGATAATTAAATGAACAAGTAAACTACTTAGATCATAGCCAGAGAATGCAAATTGTATAAATAAGACGGAATCAACTATACCTCTCTTTCCATTGTTCGTTATGTTCTTATCAGTGTAGGGTTTGAGACAACTCGATTTGATTCCGCATGTACAAGACTTTCAAGTAGAAATGGGTAAGCGTCGGTTGCGAGAATTCCAATGACGGTATGCCCAAGAAGAAGAAGAGGAGATGAGGAACATGATACAGTAAAACCAAAGCATAGGAGGTGAAGGGATTGCCGTGAAATTTGATCGACAGGTATGCTTCTAATAAACATCTATACTAATAAATTATCGTAGTTTGTGTTTAATGATTTTCTTAAATGATAATTACCGTACGTGTGTAGAGCGATCTCAAAGATGGTTTGGAAGAATTAAGTGTTGGAGATGGCAAAAAAGACGGTGATGACTGTTTTAAAAACGAAGAGCGGATAGATCTATTGAAGAAGACTACTGTCGTTGAAAAAGAAGATGACATAATTAATCGAAATTTATAGGAGGAAGTAACTGATATGTCATATTTCTTGAGTATCATGAATGAAATCAAACATATCTTTGATTCACTTCCGTGGTTTGATATGCGATGATGTCGTTACTCGTTACTGTACGCAATTGCAAAATTAGTTTAAGTGTTCAGGTAGAAAGATAAATTTGGCTATCTATTGGCTATACATTTGTTTTTTTATGATGCATATAATTCTTTTCAATATAATTTGCGGAATGTATAAATAAGTCAACTTATATTTAGGTTCCTGAAATACAATTCCTTATGTCTGTGAAGATTAATGTACGCACAATGTAAAAGTCTCTCATAGAATAGGAATATCGGTATTTAGAGAGTCAGTTCCTATTCCCCATACAATTAATGGCTAAGAGTAAAGATTATAATAATATTTTAAATTAGTCAGTGCATGTCCGACCGAGCAAAGTCTACTGCCTGTAGTCTAAACCGGATGATGCTAGGAGTACCGGATAAAGTCGGGAATACGAGTGAGGGGGGCAGTGACCGTCCGGCATTGTAACCAGGGATGTCACGGCGTCCGGACGTCCGCAGGGGATTAAGGGAGCGTCCGTGACTTAGAGATTTTGGACTTTTTACTTAAGGTAAATGGGGCGACCGGCCTCTAGGATGGCCATTGGTCCGAGCGACCAGCCCCCAGAATAGCCGTCAGCCCGGGCGACTGGCCTGCCGACCAGCCCAACCCCGGGCGACAGGCATGCCGACTGGTAGCCTAGTGGCCGTCCGATCAATCGCCGTAGCCTCCTACCGTTGGATTGATCGCGGCCGACCGATCAATCGACCAGTTGGACAACCTGAGTGCCTGACTGGAATTTAAGGGAAAAAAAATTTTAAAAATTTTAAAAAAAAAATAAAAAAATTGCTAATAGTCTGGCCGTCTGAGGCCGTCCTGGTAGCAGCCGACCGATCAGACGGAGCGACCGGATTCCATTTTTTATATATATATATATATATGTTTTTTTTTTTTTTTTTTTTTCTTTCTTCCGACGGCTTGGGCGTCCGAAGCCGCCTTGGTGGGTAGCTAAGGATGGCGGCCACTCCTCTTAATCCTAGCCCTAATCTTATATATTCCAACAACCATTTTGAATTTCTTCAGAAATCCCTCCCTAAAGTTTTTCAAGATCTAGATTACACTATTTGGGGTTCCCGCGCAAATAAGATTCTCCTTGCTTTGGGCATTACAATCTCACTAATGGAAAAGAATCGGCGGTTTAAATTTTACAAGTGACTAAAAACTCAAGTTAACTTTAAGATCCTACGGTTGGATCTTCTATACATTGCTTCAAATGAGGCTTTACAAGCATGGAGATTTTAGGCAATTTCGCATCAAAGATATCTAGGGATTACGATCTCTTTATTTTATCTAAAATTTAAACCATACTTAAGTTACTTTTGCGAATTGATTGATGATTCATTTAATCCTATCATCATGGTTCGGAAGATGTTACTTACTTCGTACTAGGTATGGCATGTTGATGTTTAACAACTACAAAGAGAAAATATGATGATGTTCATGTGTTTTCTAGTTTAAATTACATATTTTTCTTCAATGCCCAAATTGCAAACTTTAGGAACAAGCCTAATGTCTTAATTTATTGTGAATGGGCATTTGATATTTTGGGGGTGTAAGTTCTTAGTGTCATTTGCCAAAAACACATAGCATCATAAGGGTCAAATAAGATAAATAGAAAATCTTTACTTGAGGATAAGAAGGCGCTTCCACAAAGATTACTTTCATTCAATACAAATTTTATTGCCATATAAATCAAATGGAGTTAATATCATCAAATTGCATCTTAAAATAATATATCATTGTATATCTGATCATGTAGTATTATGAATTGCTAAAATAAGATACCGAAGATACATCACTTTCTACAAAAACCAAAAATAATATACGCCATAAACGTGGACATGACTCATATTTATTCAGGAGTTATGAACATCTACCAAGATCAATTAAATGAAAAATCTATATTCACACATTGCCACTACGTAACTTGTTAAATGATTAGGAGAGTCTTATAGAAATATAATCTTCATACTCGCACATACAATTGAAAGACAAATATTAGCACATACTACTTTGTACCCATGTACTTCTAAATTTGGGTTGCATGAATTTGTATTGCAAGTTTTATCTTATATGTCTCTTTACTTCACATATTTATATATTTATATGATGCTAATAGCCTTTCAATATAGTACATGATTGGATATTCACTCTAACGCTCAACCACTAAAGGCCCAATCACCCATTTTGTGCTCTATTTCAAATTTTGACAAGATATATCCGATTTAAAAAGGACTTAAAAAGGATCCGAGATGTAAGATGGGTTGAGAACCTCATTTACATTACAAAACCTAGTTTGGAATCATGTATTGTTCACACCAACCCTTCAATCACAAACATGACAAGGTTTGCATAATATACAATAACTTATTATAAAAGGAAACAAGTAATATTCTTTATAGATAAGTATTGGCCTTTTATATTTTATCATATAAGATAAAATTTAAGGAAACCATACAAATAAATAAGTACTAAGAAGAGAAATGAGAATTTTATTTTGCTATTGAAAGATTTGGTGTCCTTAATCTATTACAAGAGAATTATTAACTATTATGAGGATTTCAACTATAATAATTTAATCTAAGCATTAAGGTTTTTACATTGTCTTTGGGGAGAAAGTTCACAAGAGTTAGAAAACTCACATTTTTTAACACATTTATTTTTCCTTCAACCCCCCCCCCCTAGCCTTTAGGGGTTAAATAAACAACCACCCATTTGAATTCAAATAAAATTTGCTTAGATACTTAGATCCGTAAATGGTTAGCAACTATAATATTTTTCATTATCATAAGTCAATGTGAATATATTGCAAATTCTATCAAAGCATGACATTGTACACCTAAAGAATTCCAAGTGATTCATGGATAGTTAAGATTCATATGAATAATAAGGGGTTATTCATAATAAGTTCTATTTTTCATGTGTCTCCAAGCCCATAAGATCTTTTGAGTAAAACATTCCCTTCTATGAAAAGAAGATCTTCCCGACATTCCCCTGACAAAATCGGCATGTGGATTAATGCCCTGATTTAGGTTGTAGGTACAATGTCAGGTACCTAAAAATAGACAATTCTTAAATGCAAGCAACGGGAGGAAGAAGAAGTGAGAAGTGGAGAGATGAAGGAGTGTTGGTGAGTGAGAGAAAAAGAGAAGAGCGCAAGACGCCGACCGGGATGTCGACCGATGTCGACCGGTCGCTCGGTTGATCGATCGGACGGTCCATCGGTCGGTCGCTTGGTCGGTCCATCGGTCGGTACCTCGGAAGTTCAGATTTGAATGGCTTAGATGCGAGCTCCAGAAAGATTTAACGATTGAAAATTTTACTATTGTCGACTTGTCGTAGTAATTCCAATTTATCCCATTGGACGGACGGTCATGGACGGACGTCCGGACGTCCGTTTAAAATAACTCAAAAGACGTCCATTTTGACATCCCTGATTGTAACCACCACTGCAATATTTGGAAGGCGGCTGGGGAGGTGTTCGGCAGAGACATCGTTTTCTAGCAGGGATAATAAATGTCGGCATGGTTTGCTGCTTTATCGGCAGGGCCAGGCGACGGCTTTAGGATGCACCCTAAATTGATTGAGGCCTCCGCGGAATTTTTGTCAGAAGCCAATCGACAGCGGCGGTGCTATCGGCGGATTTGAAACCCTAAGTTCTCAACAAAGCTCGGTAGGCAGCTAAATTTATGTAGAAACAGAAGAATTTGCCGGCAAAGAGATGTTGATTATTAGTGGACGCTAGTCCTCGATGAGTAGCCTCATACTGCTCCGTAAAGGTCAGAAACTGTGTCACAACGGAGGTTCCATGTAGCTCCTTGCGGCTAAGGTCGAGGATGCTGGTACTGGCTAAGTCCGACCTTGAATCCTTGATGCTCCTGACTGAGCTAGACGCTGCTCGAAGAGCCGGATGGGGTCGTTTTTGTAAAGATTGATGGTATAATTTGTGCCCAATTCAGGGTTTTTTGGATGCCATATTGAAAATTAAATGGTCAAGTGTTAGACTTACGGCGACATAAGGCTGGAGTGGTGGACTTTGCAGTGGCAAACATTTAGAAAACTCGACTTCGGAGCGCAATATCTCAAGATATAGAGAGATTCAGAAGAGATGTTTTTTGATTCAAGTCTATTATCAAATTAGCTTTCCATAAAGTCTTAGTTTGTTACAAGAAGAGCAAGGACGACCAATTGACAGCCATTTCCGTGCCAAGGGTTCAGCAGTAGTAGCATTCGGAAGTCAGAAGGAAGTCCCTGTTACTCAATTAATTGATTTCTATACTATTCGTGAATTGTTAGTCAGCGTGTTAATTTAGAGTTCATTGAAAATGGTTGCTTTAGCTATCTAAAAAACAAGACTTAATTTGAATGTTTTTTAAGTTGTTTGTGTGTTAATAGAGTGTATCAGTTGTGCGCTATTGAATATTTGATTTGTTAATGACGGTCTCGTTGGAGTTTTGTCACTAAGTTATCGCGTCTTGGTTTGTGTATCAATTCAACATCCATTGAAATGATAGTATCATACCATCTTAGTTCCTTATGTGCTGCCGTTGCTTTGAAACCTCAGTACTAGAGTGAGATATTATATGTAAAGACCTTAGTCTTTATGCCACCTACATAATGCCTCCAGGTTTTGGGACACTGGATCACCGCATACAACTCTTTCTCATGAGTTGGCCATCTTAGCTGACATCTTGTCAACTTCCGTCTCTCGTATGCCATGGGATGTTCTTCTTGCATGAGCACCCCGCCAATGGCAAAGTCGCTGGCATCGGTGTGCACCTCAAAGGGTTTGTCAAATTCCGGGTACTTCAGTACTCCTGCACTACTCAAAAGTGCCTTCAATTCGGCAAGGCCCTATCACACTTATTATTCCATTGAATCACATTGCTCTCCTTGACTGACAGATCAGATAATAGTCCAGCTACTTTAGAAAAGTTCTTAATGAACTTTCTATAGTAGTTTGCCAACCCCAAAAAGGACCTAACACCTTTCTGTGTTTTTGGCACTTGCCACTCTTGAATGGACCTTATTTTCTTGGGGTCGGGCATAATGCCTTTGCCGTTGAGTACGTGACCCAGGAATTCCAACACCCTTAGTGCAAACTCACTCTTGCTTGCATTAGCAAAGAGCTTCTTGTCCCTCAACTTTTGAAGCACACTTCTTACATGCTCCGCATGCTCTTACAAGGTCTTTGAATAGATTAATATGTCATCAATATGGACAACCACATATTGATCCATTTACTTATGGAAAATAGAGTTCATGATTGTTGTAAAGGTAGCCGGGGCAGTGCACAATCCAAAAGGCATCACTAAAAACTCATAGAACCCATACCGGGTCCTCATGGCCGTCTTCGCCACATCAGGGTTGTGGATTCTCATTTGGTAGTACCCTGATTTTAAGTCGATCCGACTGAAGTACTTAGCGCCCGCTAACCGATCCAACAAGTCATCAACTCTTGGTAACAGATTATTATTTTATAACCGTGACTTTGTTGAGACCCCGGTAGTCGATGCACATTTTCAACTTACCATCTTTTTTGCTCACAAATAGGACAGGGCCCAAAGTGGGACCTGCTGGGCCTAATATATCCGCTCTCTAAGAGTTCATCAAGTTGTCTTTTGAGCTTCACGAGCTCTTTCTGGTTCAAGCGGTACGGGGCTTTATTGGGGGGCTCCGAGCCCGAGACCAATTCGATGTGATGATCAACCTCCCGATTGGGAGGTAATTCCTCTGGAAGTTCATCTGTCAAAACATCCTTGAATTCACCCAACACGTTACTCATGGCACTTGAGTCATTTGCTGAAAACTTCTGTTTCATTTCATTAAGGAGGAATAGGTCCCTCATAACCAATACAAACTGCTCGTTGTCAAGCTCCGATTGCGCTACGAGTTTTATCCCCACACTGCCTATGCTAGGAGTCTTAGTGTAGAGCAAAGAAGTTGGTTTCCCATCCCCGCTAACCATCACCACTTCTAACTTAGGCCTCCTCCTAACTTCTACTCCATAGAAGTCCAAGAAAGTGTTTCCCAAAACACAATCAAGCCCACTGAGCTCGCACACCGTGAAGTCTTCTTCAAACGGTAAAATGCTAAGGTAGATCAAACCTCTCTGAGGATTGATAGTGGAGAGCGAAACCGCAAAGCCTCTTCTTCTCACCTGCTTCTTAACACTTACACTTGGAGAAGCTATTTCCTCCACTGACTCCAAATCTGGCTCCAAGTCTATGGGTGGCTCAAGTTCCAGGTCCTCCGCTAAGGTCATTACCTTAAACTTCTTAGTGGAGCAATCGATCAAACGATGCCCCGGCTTCCTGCAAGAGAAGCACAAGTTTTTTTCCTTACTTTCGGTGGAGTCAACTTAGGTCGTCTTTGGAGTCTTATTACCTTTATACTTCGAGTTGGCTTGCTGGCCACCTCTTCCACTTGGCGGACGACCCCACGCCTTGCGCTCCTTGCCGTCCGACTGCTGAGTATTGAAGTCCTTCGCTTGGTTCTTTTTACCAAACAACTTGTTTGGGTTGTGGTGGCGTCCAACCTCCCTGACGTTCCCAAGTCGTATGATCACCTCATACAATTCCATCATGTTGGTGGCAAGAACTTCTCTCTCCCACATCTTCCTCCTTATGTTTTCATATAGGGCGGCGAGAAAGCTGCCTATGTTTGCAACGCCTGGGTTTTCCTCGCAGCGATACTTGAGGTACTTGGCCTTCTGCTCCTTAGCGAACGCAGTCAAGTTCTCACCCTTCCGCTTCGTCGCCCGGAGGTTAGAGACGTCCAACAGGTGTTGATGGGGCTTTCTCCACATGTTGATGGCCCACTCCTTGAGTTCCTTCCACGGGATGGCGCTTCTCTCCGAACGCAGGTTCTTCCAGGACATAAAGGTTATGGATGCTCACTCTTTCAGGAAGGGAGCGAACGACCTTACCTTCTCGTTGTCACCTTGGAATCCCGAAGCCTCGTAGTAAACATCACACTTTCAGAAGAAAGCCTCAATATTCCTCTTGTCCTTAGTTTCCCAAAGTGCAAGCTTCAGGGCGTTCTTGAGGAAGTTGAAGCTCTCCCCTCGGATGTTCCCTTGACCATGCCCTCTCGCCTTTATTATTTCAATGAGAAGGTTCATTTGTACTTTCATAGCCATCATTTCTTTCTCCAAAGCCATCTCTCGGCGAGTGAGCCTCTTGCGGTGCTTCACCTTCTCTCGGTGTCGCGGGTTCTCCCTGTTTGAGTCTGCTTTTTGCTCACTTTCCGAAAGAACCTCATTGTTTCCTTCTTCTGGGACATCCTCAGAATCTCAAGCATCTTGTAGTTGTTCCTGCTCTTCCAGAGCCACCTCTTCCTCAGCACGAAGTCTGCCCCTCCTTTGAGTGACACCCGCCGCCGCCAGTTTTTTCAACGTCGGCATCTTTTCTTGCTGAGTTCCCACGTCGTCCAAGGCTTCCTATCGCGAGGAATCTACTGTCTTGGATCTGGACGCCTTGCCCATTACTTTCGAATGAAACGCCCACGTCTCTTCTTGAGTAACAGAACTAGACTCCTCGCAATACCAGACTTCAAGAGCTCTGATACCACATGTAACATTCAGGCTCCTCACAATACTAGGCTTCAAGAGCTTCATTAATTCCACGCTACGCTCAGCCACTCCGAACTGCTTACTCGCTGCCTCTATTCTTAGTTAAGTACTTGCACAAAATAAGCACACGGTCCGCACCGTGACCTCAACATGAATCTACCTCCAAGGCCACTAGTTGAGTTTAGTCCAACTCGTGGGTCTCACTTAGTCTCACCCTCAGGACCTCGCGTCAAAGCAACTATGCCAGAATGCGGGACATGACTTTCTCATGCTAATCCAAGGGGGCTCCGACTCCATCCTGCTTTCGCTGCGCGTGGCGTCTCGCCGCGCCCATTAGCACTCGCAACTCGAGTGGGGGCTCCCATACCGGCCAGCCTAAATACGCCCGCTCTAAGGTGATACTCCCCACCGGGTCTGCCCAACTTACAGCAAGGGGTGCAAATATCCACCTCGCGCCCAAGTCCCCCTTGTCATCCTCCATACTTAGAAGGTGTTACATGCAAGTCTGAGTGGTCTATGTCTCGAATGGGGTTTTGTCTAAATGCCCTGGCGTTAATCCAGTTTATTCCAATTTAGTAATATTGATGAGTGCCAAAGTATTATGACGTGTTTTTGAGCATGTTTTATGCCTTATTATTATTCATGTAATTAGCAATTATACATGTGAGTGCTTAAAGTCGTCCTAATTAATAATCAATGAACTTAATGAGACCTTGCGGATGAATTTTGTCGGATGAATACAGATTCATCCGCTGAAACGGATAAACCTTGTACTCATTCAACTAGGCGGAAGTAGGTGGGAGACAAGAGAGTGAGTTAAGTTTTGAGTGTTGTATGTTTTCTAAGGGGGAATGTGTGTATGATTGAGTTCTACAATTTGAGGGTATGATGTTTTTTTTTAGTGTGGGCGTGTGATTAAGAAAAAAAAATGTTTTGGTGTGTGTGTGTATGTAGGAGTGTAGATCCGGAGGGTTGGCGGCCGATCAAGTAGAAGTGGATCTGCTGCGGTGGGTGAATTGAAGACCAACTTTAGGGTGACATAGCTCACGTTGTAGGAGGAATCAGAAAACAAGCCTTCTGATCCAGGAGCGTTTCAAAGTAATCTTTCCAAAAAGACTAGGCTCGACTTAAGGAATCAAGGACGGCGGGTTGGCAGCCGATCAAGTGGAGGTGAGTCTGCTGCGGTTGCCGAACGGAAGACCAATGTTGAGGCAGCATAACTCACGTTCTAGGAGGAATCAGAAAACGAGCCTTCGGATTTAGGAGAGTTTCCAAGTGGTTTTTCCAAAAAGACTAGGCTCGACCTCATCGAATCAAAGACGAGGGACTCGCGGCAGTTTCCGTGGCCAGAGGTCTAGTAGTGTCGCGACCCTAAAAATCGTTGAAGATTAGATTGCTCGTAGTTATTAAGGGTAACTAGAGTTGATTAGAGTATGTGGAGAGGGTTGGATGAATAGAGTCTTATCGTATATGGAGAGTGTTGGATTAATAGAGTCTTATCGTATATGGAAAATGTTGGATGAATAGAGTCTTATCGTATATGGAGAGGGCTTGTCCACAAGAGCCTTATTGTGTGTAGAGAAGGATGGACCACTAGAGCCTTATCGTATGTAGAAAGAGAAGGTCCTCTAGTGGTCTATCCTTTGTAGAGTCATCTTGATCTCTCAAACCTTATCTTTGTTGTAGCACCTAGTGCCTTCACTTGGATATATAAGCAAGTACTTGGAATGAGTGAGTATCTCATTCAAGCATTCTTTGCTTTAATATTTGTTAGCTTTGAGTGTGTTGTATTTTCTCTCTTCCTCTATTGAATCTCAACAAGTACTCCAACTCTTTTTTTTCTTAGTGAGCCTTACTTGGTAGCGGAATCACGGCTCACTTAGTTGGTAGCAACCGGCCACGACTTTGCTAACACTTGCATGTGCCCACACACACAATGTTAGCACCATTCTAAGTCAAGGTATCCAACCAACATTGACTCCATAACTCATTACCGGATACTCATAACCCGGAACTCCCATCAACACATGAGCATGTCAACTCGGAACTCCCACCAACACATAGGCATGCCACTTGGTGGCACATGGCAACCTTCCACAAATGTCCAAGCTGCCAAGGGTGCTACTAATCACCCCCGGAGCTAACCGCCCTTATCCATTGTCCAACTTCCCACTAGTCCCCTTCCACTCTTGTTTCTCACCCCATTCGGGACTTTGCCGGAAATCCTCCCGGAATCCGGCACTAGTTTTTCCGGGGACTAGTTTAGAGCAGGACTCTTTCTAACCCAATGTTGCGGGATGCTCCAGAGCATCCCACAATGCCCAAGGTGTGGGAGTGAGGCTTCATTTCCATGCCTCACCCTTTTGAGCCATTTCCAGTTACTCCCGAGAACCGGCACTACTTATCACGGGGACTAACTTGGAGAGGGACACTTCCCAACCCCATGTTTAGAGATGCTCCAAAGCACTCTCCATTTTCCACAAGGTGCGGGAGTGAGGCCCCATCCCAAGCCTCACCCCTTGGAGCCACCCCGACTCCTCGTGGCACCATGTGCAAGTGAGGAGGGAGATCACCCCTCCTCATAGTACTCTCTGGAGTCTTCGGTAGGCCCCCCCCCTCTTGTTGTGAGCCTTAAAAACCACCATGTAGGTGGCCTTTGGTCACAAGGGGTGAATTGAAGGAAATCACAAGAAGAGGGAACAAAGAAGAGGAGGAGACAAGAAGAAGAGGAAAAAACAAGAAGGTAAATGAGGAGAAAACTCCCCCGCTGGATGACCTTGAAAGTGCCCCTTGGTTTTTGGGCCACCAAGTCGTCATCCTAGTTCGGAATCAAGCGTGCCATAGCTTTTTAGAAAACTTACTTGATTTTCCACCTACCCTCAAAATCTCAAGAGCAAAAAGTGAAAATCCTAGGACTGATTCCACTTTGACTGTGGCAGTTTTTGCCACTGCCGAGGGGGAAAATTTTTCCAACGCCACGACTTTGAGAGCCAATTTCTCCTTTTTGAAAGATCGGATCGGGGCATGTCATATACCCCTGGAAAGCTCTCTTGGAGCTCTGCCCACCCTAAAAATCTCAACAGCATAGCAAGAAAACTCTGGGACTGATTGCTGTTTGAACACAGCTGATTTGTTCACTGCCGGGGGCAAATTTTTTTCGACAACCCGACTTTTGGAGCAAATTTCTCTCTCTCTACAACTCGGATTTGAGCATGCTTACTACCGTTGGAAAGCTCTACTCACAAGTTACCTATCACAAAAGAAACAAAATTGAGAGGGAATTCCACCTGCCTCCCTACTCCTACTCTAACTAAGCATTACAAAGAAGAAGAAGTAGACAAACAAAATTGAGAGGGGGGTCCACCTGCCTCCCTACTCCTACTCTAACTAAACATTACAAAGAAGAAGAAGTACACAAACAAGATATGAGACAAACAAGATGGAGGAGAAGGAGGCTCATGGCCTTCCTTCTCCTACTCTAACTAGATTGAGCGGGTCATTACAAAAAGATGATAAACAAGCTTGGGAGCAAGGCTTAAATACCCTTGCTCTCAAGTTTTAACCCGGCCATTTACTTGGCCGGTAACTAAGGGTAAGTACTAACAATGGAGACAACTTGCCACCCATGCAAGGGAGCAAGTCCCATGCCCACGCTCTACCTACCACTATAAATATATAAAAGTCACATGATCCCTCCACCATGCCACTTGGATGGAGGGTCAATAGTGGCTTCCATTGCCACAAGGTGATAAATAATCACCATGGAAGCCAACCAACAAGGACTAACAATTTTACTAACATACAAGATATTAACCATGAGAGACCTATTGATTGTAGCTTAATCTTGTTTGTCAAAGGAGTGCCGGCTTGAAGGAAAGGAATGGCCCCCACTCTTCCATCACCACTTTGGGCTTCAATCGTGGGGCCTTCTACTCTTCTCATTAAATCCCCCACTCTTCCTTCACCACTTTGGGCTTCCATCGTGGGGTCCCTAATCTAATTGTTTAATTTTCCTACTTTACCAACTACCTCTTTTCTTCTTACCCTACTCCAATCTTCAAATTGACTCCACTTCCTCTAAAAAGTCTTCTCAAAATGTTAATACTTTCTAACCTTCGAATTAACATTTAAGGGTTTTCATTCAAAACCCTTAACTCCTCATACTTATATCACAATATTCAACTAACATTTGACAAAACATTAACATTGAGCCAAACAAATGAATGTTGCACATTTATTGGCTCACACTTGTGTTGAGGGGCCTTCCGGAACACACTTTTTTTTTGGAAGACCACCCGTTTTTGCCTTAGTCTCAAAAACGGGCCGTAACTTCTCCTCGGGCTAGCTCCTAGTTCAGGTATCCAATTGGGACGTCCGAGCCCATTTTCGACATTTACTCTTTGAGTAGAAAGCCCTTGTCATTAGCTTTCCAGCAATATGCAACATGCCGCCCTCCACGAAGTTCGACACATTGAGTCCCGAAAGGCAACACTCCCGAGTCCCGGAGTGTCCCGGAACGCGCTCCAACTTTGGAGAGCCATATCTCATGACTCACAACTCCAAATTGCGGGTTCTTTGGACCCGTGGGTGCGTGCTTGAACAAGGTTTTCAACCATGTAAGGCACACCACCAAGTTTATCCCGAGCACAACGCTATTGCGTGCTGTTTGCTCAGGACTCTCCTTGGTCACCGCACCTTGTTTCTTGCCAAGCCCGGGGCGTCACTCCCGGGGTCCTCTTGGCTCACCACGGTGTTCGGGCATCCTTTGGAAAGGGATGTGACAAATAGCGGCGGAACCAACGAAGAGGGAGATCTCCTTTTCATTATTTCCTACCTTTTTACGATTGTGTTCATTCGATTCGGTGTTTTAAAAGCCTAGTAGTATAGATTGGAACTTAATATTAAAATGACAAGAGTAATTGCCCAAAATTCTGTGGTTGTTTCGTGGTTGGATGCATGCAATTGGTCATTGTTTGCTTGATTTGATGTTTGGTTGCTAGTGCAGTACCCTTGGATGGTTGCTTGTATATGGAGTGTAGTGTGGGTTATGGTGCTTGGGTAATTGCATGGTTGGAATGAGTTATGCATATGTGTGATTGATCCATTCCTTAGCAAGCAACTAATTGAGCACACATTCTCTCGGCCCAACTTGTGCTCAAGTTCCTTGTAAGAGGGATTTGGTGCGACAGTACTCATTAACCACAAATAGAGTTATTAAATTTGTTGGGTACAAATAGAGTACTCATTAAGCTACCGACCTGATGGGTTGGTAAATGGTCAAGTGCATCATCTTGGCATTTTTCTAAGAGGGCTTGAGTATTTTCATATGAGGAGACTCAGTAGCTTGCAGAACATAATTCGTCTTATAAATGGTTTGTGTGAAGCCACCACAACTCTTCTGAATTTTAAGGGGACAGTTTCGACACTCAACGCCACCCTATCTTCGCGATTAAGGTGGTTTAGGGTTTAGTCGTTTAGGGCGATGGTTTAGAAACCCGCACTTGTTGTGCCGGAGTCTGGAGCGATTCTGCGGAGCCGGTGCTCCTTTTTCTCGTCTTGTGCGCCTTCGTGGATTCTTGTGTTTTTTCTCTGATTCTGGCGGAAGCGATCTTCGGCGGCAGCAGCAAGCAAGTGAGGTGAGGTGGACTACATAGTACATGAAGTTCCTTTTTGTGCTTGTGCTTCTTTAAGACAAGGGCTTATAAGCCAAATTTTAAAAGTTTTCTGCACATTATTTTTCATACTATAATTTTCTTCAGAAGTGTAATATCAGTTCAACGCATAAAATTAAATAAATAAATAATTGTATATTAAATAAATTAAAATAACATTATAGCATATGTAATAAATAGAAGAGTTGATAATATAAACTCGTGGAAAATAATAACATATGATAATTTTTTTATCATTTTGAGTTTACATCTAGATTTAGATTCTTAAATACATTTTATAAATTTTCCGGTAACTTCTACTTTTACAAATATTAATCCTTTTTGTTGTATTTTATTTTTATATACATTGATTTTTATATGACTTCAAAGATAAAATGATTGTTTGATTGTATACATCGTTCTAGCCAATTTTGACTTATGAATATATGTGACAACAAAATTTATTTTAAATTATTTCAGGTTTATTTGATTTTAATGTAAAAATCAATTTTTGTATTAACCCCTAAAGACCAAAGAGGTACCAACCTTCAACTTCCTCCAAAATATAAAGTTCCTTGTATGAGTTTTTGAAAATTTTAAAAGATGATTCTAGAAATTGTAATTGTAAGATCTTGTAAATCACTGGTAAACAAAGTTTCTCAAAAAAAAATTAAATTGTTTCACCACATGGTCTTAACCCCTAAACGACCATGGTGTTTTGAGAGCTCCAAACTCCAAAACTGCGATTTCATACCACCTTGTAAACTTTGGTGTATGAGAATTTTTTTCACAATTTTTTGAAACTATTAACCGTAGGATCTTAAAGATAACTATCATGAGCAATAGTGTTTAAAATTTCAACCGTTGGATCTTTTCCATTTTTAAGATCATAACATTCAAAGTTGATGCAAACTTTTTTTCAACAGACATAGTCTACTTTGTGCAAACGATATTGTGATGCTTAATACCTCAAACATCCTGCTTATACTTTTTTCCATGTAGATAACTAAGTTGAGCATTACCATGCAAACTTTTAGACACTCATTTGGCCTTTTGAACCTTCATGCAATTTATTTACTAGAAGAAGGTAGAAATCAAGGATTCGGTAAAACATGCACCACATTTGTCGTATTTGGTTTAGGAGGAAAATGAATGGTGAGTAGGTGCCTTCATGAGTTTGTGAATTTTGAGAAAAAAGAAATTCAAAAAATTCCTAAATCTCAAATTTAAGCAAATTTCGGAAGAAAAAATTGTAATATTACAGAAGCTTTGGATCTAGTAACCAACGATTCAATACATGTTCAGAATAAGAGCAAGCTCATTCCACGATCTTCTGTGCGAATCTACGAAGCGGCAGATCATAGTAAGAAATCTGGCACTTGAATTAAAGATCACTCAGTAGCCTTGATGAAATTCGCGGAGACTTTAAGTCGAATCAAATGCAGAGAAACTGCAATCAGCTCCGTCCACAATCAAGTGCTAGATGCAAGTGCTAGATACAAGTGCTAGATGCAAGTGCTAGATACAAAAGCTACAAGTGCTAGTGTTTCTTTGAAGCCCTAAGCTCCACTAAGATGGAATGGATCTCTTTCATCTCCATCTTCATTTCCTTGATGTCCACTTTGATCTCATTGAGTTCATCTTTTAACTCCTTCTTGTCGCCTTTCATGTCCATCTTCATGCTTGTTTGGTTCTCTTGAACACGGGACACCAAAAGGGAGAGAGTGTCGATTTTTGATTCGAGTGGTTGCTTCACATTCCGGTCCATGTTTCTTGTGGTGAAAGTGGCTCCGACTCCAACGATGCCGGCAACTGCCGAGAAGAGTTTAAACCCGTCGATATAATATTGCTGTATACAACAATCAGTGACGATCAGCAATTTAACATACAGCCTCTCGCGAGCAATCAGCGATACAACAATCAGCCTCTCGAAAACATACAGCCGCAAGTAAGTATACAACAATTGACCCTCTCGCGACGCTGCGCTGGAGCGCTCTCTCTCTGAGGTCCCACGCGCCCCTATCTCACAACGTAGCCACAATTGGTACTCTTACCTCGACTTTGATGAATTGTGGGATAGGCTCGGAGGAGGAGAAAGATCTAGCTAGGCGCACAAGAGCGAGATTCTTGCTAAAATTCTTACGGAAAGCCATGGTGACAAGAGACATTACATTTTTTTACGAGTTGCAATATATTGAGAAGAACCTTGTGATGGCGCATGTTCAATTGATGATTGAATTGAGCCACTCTGCGAAAGTGACCGCCGCGCTCACAAGAATCGAAGAAATCATAACCTAGGAGAGAGACGGGAGGGGGGTTCGTCGAAGCAATCAAAACCTAGGAGAGAGACGGGCGGGCCTCGCGCCTAAGGGCGGGAGTGTGGAGGGGGGACCGCCTCCCTCACCGGGCAGCCCTGCCTGCCCCTTGCCCGGCCTCGCCCAGGCCCTTAAATAAGACGCAGGATGGTTTCCTCGGACTTTCCTTTCGAGGTTTTGATTTTGATGAAAAGGTGGTTCAATCGTGCTCGTGTAGTGGCGACTTCAATCAAATTTTCTCGATTCTCCAGAGAGCAGAGCAAGAGGTACATTTGTGCAGCATTTGCAGACCTAATAAACGTTGTCCCAGTTGTGTGGAGTCCATATTTTTCATGTTAGTGCGTTCCTTACATTCGACAGCCGCCATGGTATTGACTTTCTTTTCGACGACTGAGTTTATAATGGTGGGGTACATGGCAGGTGGACGTACTTGGGGATGAAGTCGATGTACTCGTAGCGTTGCTGGAAAAGGTTCACGTTGTATTAGACCAGTATGCACCAGTTCTTCTCCACTATCCCGGGGTAAGCTGTTTCACCGACACTTTTGTGCTCATGTAAAACACTAAGCGTTCCAAAAGTGGAGTTTGACTTTGCAATTTTTCCCACATACACCTTGTAGTATAGGGAACATCCAATAAAAATCTTAGGCAAAAATATTGATTCTAACCCCTTCATCTAGGTTGCCCGAAATAGCAAAACAGCCAAATCGAAGGCCTTGGTTGTTTAGGGGTTAAAGAACAATGTATTTGGTGAAAAAAGAACATTAGAAAATTGTTCGAGCAGTTAACTTTGTGTAATCATTGCAAGTGCATACTAAGTTAGAAATGTGTATTTTTTTGAAAATACATTACATTTTAGAGTTAGCTACATCTTTTGTATACATCATAGGATGATTTGACGTCTACACAATTATATAAGAGGCTTGCAAAGGTCAAAGGTACGCAAAATGTCACAAAAAAAGTTTTAAAAACTTCAGAAATTTGGGGCACAGTGAAAAAAAGGAGTGCATGAAGAGCTCTTTATTTAGGTTCCCCCAAGAAAAGAAATAATAAAGAGGAAAAGCATCTTTATTCTCCTAAAAATTATGGCATGTGCGGTGGCATATACACGGTGGTGTGTGCCATGTGCCACGGTTCTCACTGCAATCATGCAAAAAGCAGCCCTTCTTATCCATTTATAAAAAAACTACCCTCACTTCCTTTTATCACTAGTCCTTAAAAAAAATTTAAAAAAACAAATGAGGAAGGGTCTGTTTCTGATGTTATAATTTCTTCAATTTCGCTGTCTGTCTCACTCTCTACTAATTCATTGTCAGTGCCGGATAAAGCTGCGATTTTCTCCCTGCAGACAATCCAAAAGTAAGGCGCGTGTCCTTGCAGAGAATCCAGAAGCAAGGCGCGAATCCCTGCAATGAATCCTGTAAAACGGTTGCAATTGTGAGGTTGAGCTCGATTTGCACGAAAGCAGGTTGTTGCAGATCGGCAAAGGCCGAAGCTTGTTGCAGGCTTCATCAGAGGAGGCTTAACGCGTTGGGTGTGGTGGCGGGTAGATGATCAGGGATCTCTGCTGATGCTGGAGGCGAGCTCCGTTCAGTTAATGCGGCTGTAAGCGCCGCTGGAACGGCAACAATCTCTGCTGGTAGAGCTGCCCTTTGTAGTCGACGACCAGCGATAGCTTTCCTCCTCCCATGAAAGGCGACAGCTCTCACTCTTCTACAACAAGGGTTACCTCGCACTCAAGCCAGGTGAGGAGCTTCACAAGAAACGCCAACAGCAACAACTTCTACAAGTTCACAATCAGTATCAGCAGTCTCCGAACGCGACGGAGGAGTATATCGCCAACGGGAAGCAGGTACCTCTCTTCCAGCATCTTACAGCTGCAAGCGACCCCTTACATTTCTCTCTCTTCAAAGTTTGTGCAATGTTGCTACGTTCTGCAGATCTACACAACCATCACTAAACTCTGAACATTGAATTCGAGTTGGTGCTCTTTGTTTGAGATGTCGCAGGGCAAAGGATGCAGAAGCTGGAAGGAATGACTATTGTTGCATTGATTGTTTTCAAATTTTGGATCTTTAAATAATTGAGTAGAATTTTTTTTGTTAATTTGTGAATGCTTAAATGATGATTCTTCAAATTGGACACTCCTATTTCCATATTGCAATAAATTTGTAGTATACTTAGAATCTACTTCTAGTGTTGCGATTGCATTTGTGATGTGATCATGGTGCCTTTGTTATGTTTAATTTTGAGTGTGAGTAATTTGAGTGTGACAGGAAGCTTAGAAGTTGTTATGGTGTATGGAAGTGTGACTGTACATAACTACCATTCTATTTCACTTGATACTGATACAATGGTCAAATTTGAATAATATGCTGACCTTGTGAGCATGTGAACAGCAGAGTGGAGGGAGGAATCATGGGTGACCCTCAATCCCTTTTTGCCCCTCTCACAAATTTCACAACCTTCATTTTCAAGCTATTGCCCAATTAATGGCCAATCTCGCACTTTATTGGCTCTGAATTCTATCTAGAAGCTGCCGAAGTCCAAAACTTTGTGTAGTTTGTGTTTAAAGCTTTGTAGAGAAAAATGAATGAATTTAAATAGGGTTTTTTAAATAGGATGTCGTTGTCAACTCATCAAACTCGTAGTAAAAAAATTTACTTTTCAAAAAGTTACTGTTTTCACTCACTACAGCACCTCAAAAATCGGCATCGACCAGAATATGGTCAATTGGAATTTTAGGGGTTAACTTTAAAAAGTCCTCGGTGCAAAATTGCCTAAATTACAGAAATAACTTCCTTCCATTCAAAACCAAAAAGGTTCAACTTAGGAAATATTTAAAATATCTAACGAAAAATCTGAAAGTTAACTTAACATGCGTGCATAAATGGATGCTAAATTTGAACCATTGGTTCTTCTAGCATGAACCCTTAAAACTCGTTTTGGCTTTTAAACACCTTCAGAGGTCAAGATTTTTGATGTTATCTACATTATGAAGTGTATGTTGAAAGAATCTCAACGTCAAATTCCAATTTTGAGGTTTTCTTAACATATATTTTGGTTTTAGGCCTTTGTCAAACAGAAAAACTCTTAATTATGAAGATTTTTTAGTATTTTCTTTTTTGGTAGTATGATTATAACCAATTTCCACTCATACTTCCAAATGACCTAAATCAAAGCTTTACAAGTTTTACAAGAGAAGCCCTCAAAATTTTCAATCGCACATTTCAAAGTTTATAGTAATCATACTAACAGCTATTGCACAAACTTTGGATGTGATAATATTACAAATGACAAACATTAAACGGTCAATTTGGGAAATAACAAAATATAGATTTACTTACAAGTTTCTATGGTTGGAAGTTCAAAAAAGTAAAACTATCTAATCCACACTCCCATGGAGTGCATAGAGATAAAAAATTGCAATTTTGAGGTTTTAAACTCTCAAAGCACACAAGGAAATTTAGAGATTAAATGCCATGAGAATTCACAATATACTTCATCAAACGCATATTTTATAAGATTCCAAAGAAGATTTCAGCTTCTTCCAATAAACACTCTTTTACTATGTTTTACCATTCTTTACCAAATTGTCTGTTTAATACCTTCATAGAAAAATAATTTGCTTGAAGGTTCAAATAAGCGTATGAGACTCTAAGATTTTACATGGGCGTAGTTAATTGAGCATTACTCTCTAACAAATGGTGAGAAGCCATCAGCTAAAATTTTACATACTGTTTGCAATAGTAGCTAGGTTTGAAATCCTACAATTGAAAGTAGAATAACATAGTTGAAAACTTGACCATACCTCAACTCCAACAATGTGATAAACTATCGTAGTTTTTGGTTTTAGATGTTCAAAAAACATTAAAGTTTGAACTCCTAAATGTCTCAACCTAATTTAAGCCAATAAACACATTTTTTTTTTATATATGTTATAGAGAAATTGGAAATAAATTATTTGGATCGTAAAAACTTGTAATAGACTTGTTTTAGGTCATGTGGACCAAAATATAAGTGATTAGACTTCATAGATTGCAAAACCATAACATATTAGTAAGCATAAAAGGCTACGAAATTTCATCATTTTTACTTTAGAGTGAAAATTCTACCAATAAGACTACTCCAATGAAAAAATCTCCAACTGGAAAGTTATTCACCTTCATCATTATCTTACCCTTGTATCAAAATAAATCTTCAAAATAGAATTTTGACTCAAAAATCAACCTTGCAATGTTGAAAATTGCCAGAAAAGTTACAATAGAAAACTAGTTCAAAACTAGACTCTTTGCACTCAAATCTACGCCTTATCTACAAAACATCTTCAATTTGGTCAACATTTCTACTCCTAAAAATAGACTCAAATTGGAATTCATTCCAAAACAAATAAAGTTGAAATCTCATGATGGATGAAGGAGATATAGCACTTCAGAAATCATTCATTAGTTCACTTTTTCATTTTGAAAACATTGTTGGAATTCCAATACCAAAAGTATTTTGATCATAAATCTTCCAACTAAAAAGTTGTTAGATTGTTCGTCTTCAGAACATGGTCATGTAAAACAAAATCTCATCAATAACTATTTTGGTTTCACGTAATTGGCTTGCAATGGTATAACATGCCCAATGTTTGAAAACTCAAAAGCAAAAGCTGCCTTTATTAAAATGTGTGCGTTTACTAAAATGTGTTCCATAATTTCTATCACACAAACCAGACTTGATTTGAGACCCAAACCAAGTGATTTCGTTTAAATGAAGGAGTTATGGCTCTTCAAAGTTTTTGCCCTTCATCCAAAACAATGAAAAACGACATTCAGAGGTTAAAAAATTGGATTCCCTATGCTTACAAAATATTTCAAAAGTAAATAATGAGATTTGATACTTTATCTAAGGTGACCAAACTTCCAAAATCCCATGTTGGTATGTACGGATACATAGACTCAAAACATTTCATGAAGTATACCTCCATCACCTCTTCACACACATGGTATGAAGTGACTACCAAAGATTAGAGACCAAGTTATACTCAAATTGTTGGTGACACAAGATTCTCAAGAACAATAGTTGGGGCCAAGCTCAGGTCCTTAGTGCCACACTCCTTGGAAAAGCTCAAAAAGGATATGGCAAAACACCTAAAACATAAATTTCTCTAACAAAGCCATAAGTACCCAACATTATTTTTCTAGGTCTAAACCAATAAACATAACACTTCTTCTCAAAATAAACATCTAAGGCTACTTGTGTATCCCATCAATCAATGGCCATATCCAATTATCCAATTAGGAAAGCCTGGATTGGGTAAGGGGGTGTTGAAATTTCCCTTATCAGAAGAGTGCAGGGGAAATGTGCGAGAGCGTGGAGACGGTGTGCTCTAGTGTGCAGGGACTGTGCGGCATTGGGCTCAGAGTGTGCACTCCAACCACATCTTATTATTACTCCTGGAACCCACTCCAATTATCCACCCACACTATTTGCTCCCAACCATAGTGCTGAAATCATTTTCTACTAATCATCGTACTCTTGCTTGCCTTACACCAACAGGGGAAAAAAAAAAAACAACGTAGAATAGCATCACAAAGAACGACATTCACAAATAGTGGTTGAATCAAAAATATTCAGATTTCATTCACTATGTGTGTGCCACTGCTATGGTACACTTACTAGATTGATTGTAGCTGATTGCAATTAAGAGTTTATGATGTTTTTTGAGTGTTGACGGATGATCGTTTTGTGAGAGATTTCTACATAGGTTCTGTCTGTTGAAAAGCGGACTGATTTGAGCCTGATTACATATATGGAACTTCGGCTGAATAAATCTTAAGATCGAAAAAGTCAATTTCGGTTGACGTATGTGTGTCGATTGATTGGACAGAGCTACACAAGATTGTAGAATTGAAATTTCTAACAGAGTCTGCTTATATTGATTTCGGAAAAGAATTGTTCAGAGGCCGTTTTGAGTGACTCGACTTTCAGGGCTATACAAATGTACTATAGTTTGAGATGTTTGTACAAGAATGGTTTTGATTTTACAGTCAATGTGTGCTACTTTGGAGGGTCCGGTTTTACAGAAGCGATGTGAGCGAGGACCAATGGAGGTTCGGGACTATCCTGTCAACCAGTCGAGATGCACCGTTCATCTCCATAACGATTTGTGGTTGAGCTCCGCTTCCATCACTCTTCAAAGTGGACTCATCGCAGCGCACTAACTCCAGAGTTTGCACCAATCTCTCGAATCTCACATACACGCTCAATTACCTGGCTGATCGAATAAATCAGATCTGTCAACAAGCATGGCAGCTGCTGCTATGGCGTCGATGGCGATGCTTGCTGTTGCTCCTGCAGCCATTGCTAGCCCGAGGTGCAGGCGTTTCACTTCTCTCAAGCAGTCACGGTTGCAGGCACCATCATGGGTCTGCCGATCTTCGGCTAAGGACGAGAGCACGCCGGATGTGTCCCAAGCTGTTAGCGACGCGGCCAGTGCAGTTAAACAGGTGCAGATCCATGACTAGCAGTCCGATCGATGATCTTGGAAAATTTCCAGTCTTGGAAGAAGTCGCTTAAGATGGAAGCGTGAGTGATCTAGATTGTCAGCTGTGTGTGAGAATTGTTGCGTCAGATTTGAAGTCACATATAGCCTGCATTGTCGATATGCCGACATTTTACGACAGAATCCACGCTTCGAGTAAGGAAGATCATGAGACAGCCTAGTACACGTTTTATGTCTATCAATAATTGATGGTATTTATGATTGTTGCGGAACACTCCAGATGTTACAACACTTGAAAGTTGCAGGAACATTGATACAATCATGTGAGATATCACGGATTGTGGTGGTTCTCGTTGAATGGTATGGTCTGATTTGTGTGAGATTGTTCAGGCTGCTACAGAGGTAGTAGAGGAGGTGAAAGCTGCAGCAACAGAGGCAGCCACCAAGGTCGAGGCAGCAACCGTATCAGAGTCGACAAGCTCGAAAGGCTTGTCAGGTGGCGCAGCATGGTATCAACAAAACTGCCGCGCAGTGCCAGAGGATGTCGACGCCCGGACCGTCTACTACGGCCCGGACCGACCCCTCTGGAAGGGCCCGCTCACGGAGCCCAAAGACGTCCCCGCGTGGCTCACCGGGGAGTTTCCTGGCGACTATGGCTGCGACATCTTCAAGCTCGTCCGCCTCCCTGCCAACTTCGCCCGCCTCCGCTCCCAGGCAAGCACTCCTACACCTTTCCTTAACATTTCGAATCTCTTACACACAAGTACCCTTCCCTCTTTGTCCCCCAAACTTCGAAACCCCAGATCTTGAACCCAGTACTCACTAGTGCAAAAAACATAAAACATGGTTCTAACACTGTCTCCACTGGTGTTTAAAAGTCTCCGGACTGTTTGCATTAGTGACTCTTTCGGTCTCTTGCAGTTGCACTCTGATTCTTCGACCACCTCCGCTCCCAGGTCCTAGATCGATTCTCGATATCCTCATTCTCCGAAGTAGCAACGTACACACACTAGTACCCGTTTACTTCGGATTCCGAAAATTCGATACCTGAACTCAGTACTCGTTACACTTTTTATTGTTCGATCATGTGACTGCAGTTACTGACTGACGAAATGAGTGCGTGCAGGAGCTGATGAATGCGAGGTGGGCGATGTTGGGGATAGTGGGATGCTTAGCGCCGGAGTTCATCAACCCAAATGCCATGCCAGGGTACGAGCCAGTGTGGTTCAAGACGGGGGCGAACATCTTCTCGGAGGCGGGTATCGACTACTTGGGGGTGCCAGGGTTCATCAACGCGCACAGTTTGTTCGCGGTAATAGTCTCGCAGGCGTTTCTGATGGGGATCGCGGAGTGGGCCCGCATCAAGTTCGTCCCTGAGGGGGTGGACCCCTTCTACCCGGGCGGCAAGATGTTCGATCCGCTCGGCTTCGGGTCCGACCCAGAGATTCTGGCGGAGTTGAAGGTGAAGGAGATCAAGAATGGGCGTCTCGCTATGGTCGCCATGGCAGGCTTGTTCATGCAAGGCGCCGTCACCGGCGTCAGCCCCCTCCAGAACCTCCATGACTACTTCGCCTAAATTCTGCACACCACCACATTATATATTTTTTCATTGTGAAGATTCATCTTTATCCGTTTTCTTTCTAGACTAGACTATGATGCTATGCTAGCTTTTTATGTATATCGACTGTAATAAAAAAATCTATACAGAGATTTCAAAAGAAAGTGGAGATTACGTGAGCCTTTCCATCAAAATGAACGTACTTCAAGTGTCGTATTGACATACCAATGTTACAGAGTGACTTACTTAGATATGCTTCCAAAATGATGTCATTGCAAAGTACCCAATGCTTCTCTAGAATATCACTATCATTGTGATATCACCCTCTCTTTTTATCAAATTTTAATGCCCTATTGCCATTTTGCACACACAATGCACTGTTGGTTATCTGATCTTCTCATACTGCTCTGCAAGTGTCTTCACAAAAACCTCCTCTTGTATGAGAAGTGTGCTCAATGTTCGATCATCGAGGGATTGAGAAATCTATCGCAATTCTTTTCTCTAGAATGTGAATGCTAGCTTTTGGCAATTCACAAGGTTTTGGCAAGTAACCTACACAGCGCACTCTGGGTTGCCTGATGGGTTTTCATACTTTATAAGCTGATGATTGAGAAGTTCTTTGTGTGGGAAATGTGGGAACTCTCTTCATATAAGTTTTCCCTCCTATTCATTAATCTTCAGATTCGAATTGGCTAGACAAAAAGCATGTCAAAATCCCTTTTGGGGATAATTAAGCATAAAGTAACATACAATAATATGGCCTGGCTTTTGCTATGCTGGTCAGAGAGAGAAATGTAACCCATAAAGATCCAAGAAAGCGAAATGGAGTGAAATCGGCCAACTTTGATCATTATAATCTCACAAATGAAAAAGAATCAACGGTTCAAATTACACACGCAAGGTAATAAGTTCACTTTAGGATCCTACGATTGGGTTCACTAATTGATACTTAGATTGAGCTTTTTTTGGCCTGAAATAAGCAAAGGTCATTTTCTGTAATTTAAGCAATTTTGAATCAAGAATCTTTAGGGGTTAAGAAGATGAATTGATTTATGTTTACTTTCAGATGATGTAACTTTGTTGCATTGCAAGCTATTGTTTGTTGCACCACAAGATGTTCTAAGGATGAAACGGGCTTACATAATGACTTGAAAGATTAAGTATGTATTTTTGTGCTCTTTTGGTTTAGCTTTCAGTCATTTGAGGTCAAGGACGATATCATCAAGGTGAGGAACCTAAAACTAGACACAAACCTTTAACGGTACTTAGCACAATGAGTGAATAATGATTATATAATGATTGAGCAAATACTCATTCAATCGTACATCATTTTATGATTAGTTTATTTTATTTTTGATAAAATTTTCCTATTAGGTGGAAAGGAAAGAAATGCAATATGGAAGAAAGAAGGATACAAGACGATAATAGACAAATATAGTATGCATATCAGCGTATGTGCATAGCACTTCTTTTGGAGAATAGATAGGATGAATTTTTGGAAAATCATAAACATATAATATCATTTTGTATCTTAGTGGAGAGGTGATATACATCATTGTTTAAGAAAGTCATTACAACTTGGCAGTTAAATGAATACTTGTAGTTATAGAGTGCATAAATAGTTTATGAGTACTTGTAATGATTCATGTCATAAGGAAGAAGGGTTCATACTTGTCTAATTCCGAGGAAGAAGTACATTGTTGCTCAATTACATTGCCAATGATAACAATTTATTGTAGAGTATACCAACAAAGACTACTAAAATATATCACATGTCTATATTGTAATCTGATAATTAGTTTTGTGAATTATGATATTATAGGTGGTGTAGCAATTGGTGTGGTTTATGTGAGAACGATGAGGATTCATGTTTTTCAAAATATGTACAATCATATGTTTAGCAAATTTGGAGAAGCATTGCTATACAAGTACACCTATTTTTAAGAACAATCAATCAAGTAGGGTCTTGCCTATAAACCAAACACCATTTAGAGATTGAGCATTTTGCCTCTAATCAAGCTTGCACTTACTCAAGTTCTGAATAGGAAGCTGAAACTTTTGGCAAAAAGTAACTTGAAGATATGGTAGGCTAATTTTGCCCAAAATTATGCTTTATCCTCAAAATGTGCCCAAAACCAACTAGCTACGAGAAACTTAGAAATTAGACATATACCAAATTCACCTAGCAACAAATATTTCAAAGACCCTCCCTTCATTTTTGTTTTTAAAATGGAATTTAGGCCAAAAAATCCATACTTTCTCTTTTACTACAAGGGAATCCAGCTTTGAATATTATGATATCACTAGCAATAAGGAACCTAAATCTATGATTTGGTGTAAGAGTCTAATCTATGATTAGGTGTAAGAGTCTAAATCTATGATTTACTATAGGACTTCAAATCCATAATTTGGTGTAGATGTACAAGTTACATTTCTTTTCTCAAAAAACATCACAAATATAAGAATTTCATGTTACATTCAAAGGGGGTTAACCCCTATACGAGCTAGCCTATTTTTAGCCAAAAACACATTTTCAGAAAAAGTGTCATAGATGAAAATGAAGATAAGCTATTAAGATCTCAACCACACAAACTTGTAATAGACTTGTTGTATAGTATGTGGACCAAAATTTGACCATGATGCTTCATAGATCAGGAGATCATAACATATTAGTACTAAAAACAAATCGCAAGATTTCCTCTTTTTCACTTTAGAGTGGAAATGCTACCAATAAACCAAAGAGATCATAACATATTAGTACTAGAAACAAAGTGCTAGATTTCCTCTTTTCACTTTAGAGTGGAAATGCTACCAATAAACCAATCGCAATCAGAAAAATCACCAACTACAAAGTTGTCAACTTCATCCCAATAGCACCTTTGCCCAAAAAAGAGTCATCAAAAACATTCTTGCCTCAAATAACAGCCTTGCAATGGTGAAATTGCCAAAAAAGTTACAAAGGAAAAATAGATCATAACTAGACCCTTTGCACTCAAATTCTTGCCTTATCTTCAAAACACATTTGATCTTGTTAAGGTTTCTATCACTAAAACGAACAAGACTCTAATTGGAAGCTATCCCAAAAAATAATGTTGAAATCCAACACTGGATGAAGGAGCTATAGCTCCTAAATTGTCATTCATTTTTTCAAAAAAATTCATCGTAGAAACATCATTGCAAATCCAATAGCAAAACTATTTGGATCAAATGAAGGTTGTTAAATATCACCTTAAGTTATGATAGAAGGTTGTAAAACATCACCATAAGAACATGATCATGAAAAGAAAAGAAAAGAAAAAAAAAAAAAAAAAAAAAAAAAAAAAAAAAAAAATCATAAAAAACTATTTTTGAATTCAAATAATTGGCTTGCAATGGTAAAACATGCCCCATGTTTGGAAACCAATAACAAGAGCTATTTTCACTAACATGCATGCCATAAATTCATACTTTATTGCATGGATATGCAATTTTACCACACCAACTAAATTTTTATTTTCTTTTTTGTAAAACAATCAATACATTTATCAACTGAGGAATACATCATTACCATAGCAGAAACTTTGTCTCGAGAAACAACGGCTAGTGCAACTTGTCTCACAGATACCCAACATGGTATCCCCCCATAGGGTACCAAATACAACAAGGCATATCAACCCCCCACCATAGCTGGGTAGACTATGATAGTAGCAACCATTACATGGAAAATAGAACCAATAACCTCCTTATTAGGGGGCCATGAGCCCTAACCAACAAGCCAAGGCTTGTGGTGCCTACACAATTTAGACTTGATTTGGGACCTAACCCAAGTGAATTCATCCAAAACAGACCTTGATTAATGGAATTATGGCTTCTCGAAGTTGTTGCCTTCCATCCAAAATGTTGTTTTTCTATATTTGGCGTGTTTAGGGGTTAAACATTGAACATAGACAAGTTGGATATAGGGGCAAGACTTATAGTCTCCAAGATATCATAGTATGTAACATGCCTTAAATAAATTTTAGACATTCTAATTCATTTTTAGTCACTCATCATAACAGTTTTTATTAACTTTGAATGCTCAAACTAGCAGCCAATGCGTATCGCCGCAATAGAAAGCATGCTGAGAGCCATTTCTGCATTGGTAAGTTAAGCAGCCGCTGTAATGACCAGAAAACAAGAAAAACCAGTATAATAATGATCCACTCAATTACGGCGTTTAGATGCTCTGCGTGATTCTTGCAGAGAAAGTCAGCAGCTTTGGAAACAGCCACCCAGCCAGGTGATGCACTTCACTTAAGTCAGTTAAGTGGTTATTAAGTGAAGATACCTTCATAACTACGGCTTCTTAGACAAGACTGTTAAGATCCCTGCTGTTCTGAATCATTAACGTACACCACGCTCTCCCCTGTCCATCGAGCATCCCACCATTTAACTGAAAGACCCTTGAATACTGGGGATCAAAATGAGAATCAAAAACCAAATTGGATCAAAAGAGCCAGCTTTGAGTTGATCGTCATAGCTCACAGCAGATATTTGATTGATAATATTGACATTGAGTCATAGTACAAATGTCTCAAGGCATGCTTTGTCTGTCTGTCTGTCTGTCTCCCCTGGTGGTGGTGTAGCAAAGGCAGCAACAACCCTACCGTATGGTAAAAAAGTTCTTTGAACAAAAATGTTGCTAGAAACCAATCGTTGGTCCAAGATTGCCTTGACCAAAAAAGGAGCTACACGAGGAAGGAAGGAAGGAAGGAGAGACAAAAAGCACGCAAGCTCATTCCCCACCTTCGGTCGTTCTTGCCGGTTGGGGTGGCGCTTGCACTGGCCGATGGTGTCATGGTAGAAGCTCGTCACGACCTCCACACACAGTTGGACCATTGTTGGATCCAAAGCATGAACCATCTGCTCTCGGAATGAGAGCCTCCACATATACTCATTGGTGAGTACCTTGGGAGGTGGAAAACTCAAGAAGTCGGTTGCAATTGTTCGATCAGCTAGAGGTTGTAGGGAACAACGAAAGCAAGCGCTTCGGAGGAGAATTCGGCTCGGAGTGGTGAACATGACTATTCTCACTCTCTGAGATGTGTTCTGACCGGTCCTTCATCGTCGGTCGTTGCATGGTGAGCCCCCTGTTCATAGCACCGTAAGGAATGTGATCATAGGAATTGAAATGCGGAGGTCCAAGAGGGCCAAGTCCTTGAAAAGGCATCGGAACGGACGGTTGCGGAAACGAAGGCGGACCAACATCGTCTCTCTGCTTCGGCATGTAATGCAAACCAAGGCTTGGCGGCAATGGAGTGGAGGTAAACAAGGGATCCGAAGCTGGTGGAGAATCAGAAGACAACCCCTGCATTCTCTTCAGATAAAGACGATACTTCTGCAAGTGAGATGCCACATTCTCTCGTGTCAATCCTTCCACATTCATCAACTGCATGATCGTTTTCGGTACCGCGTTTTTGATCCCCAAGTGACCGACTGCATCGACGAATCGCTTGTGCAGTTGCGGTGTCCAGACGAGACGCGGTCGCTTTAAGGTTCGAGCATTTGGTTCCTCGTTAGAGTTCACTGGACCTCCCCCTGCCGAGTCGGTATCCTCGAAATCCGAGTCTGGCATCTTGCGAACATTCTTCCCGGAAGGACCTCCCCCTTTGGAACTCTCATCCCCCCTATATGAACTCTCCCCTGGTCGGCGATCGAAGGAACCGTAACTCATCATGAATGGTAATCCGGAGCTCTGCTCTGATCGTCCCTCACTTGGACTGTAGCTTGTTCCGTCACTCCCCGTTGGAAACACTGCACCAGAGTATCCACCACCTTGTTTCTCGCTGCTCACTCCTCCATTTCCTAAACCTAAACCTATTCCTATATCTAGTGCTGCACTCTCCCCTCTCGAATGATCCCCCCTCACCCCTTCATAGCCTGCATACACCTTGCCTCTTCTGTCCATCTCCCCTTTCTCTTCATCACTTCGAGGCTCGGCTGTATAGTCATGCACCCCTGCAAGCAAGCAACCACATATACCACTAAATCAACACTTCCGATGTTAAAAAAATGGAGCCTAATCGGCTCTTCTGATATTGGAGAATTGAATGAAGGACTGAGAGAATTGGAGCTTACCAGCATCTTTGCGGTCTTTGAAGAAAGCAGGAAGAGAGGAGCGTTGACGGAGATCAAGCAAACTAGCGAGGCTCTCACGGGAGACGTCGGTGCCATTCTTCAAGGGAGCTGAAGGTTTTACACTAAAGGCAGATGAGAAAGCAGCAGGAGAGAGCAAAGACTTGGACAATGGACTAAGCTCGTCGGTGGTGTTGCTATATTTCCATCGCGACACATCATGGTCATCCTTCATCGTCATGCCTAGCGCAGGCCGCTCACACGCATGCATAGAGAAAAGCACTTCTTCACTCGCTTCGTTAGCGCTCTAATTCAGTAACCACCGCTCCATAATCTCTGCAACAATTCACTGCAACAATTGGCTCTTCTTCAATTAGCGCCCAGCGTTCAATGTAAGTAATCTCCACTCACTCATTTCAAAAAAGGCACACTCGAGTGGCGGGAAGAAATGCTCATAATGGCGGACGGCGGACACACGAAGTAGTACCTATCAACAAACCTAAAGTAGTTGGATCCTAGCGAGCGACGTGCTTGGGGTTTTGTTAGCAAGCCAGCAACAGATCTCTTTGATACATACCTTGATCACGTAGTTCCCTGGATCTCTTCTTCTGTACACGTACTCCCTACTACCATGGTTGAGGAGTCTCCGTAGTAAAGTCGTCATAGCATCTCCGGGAGTACTGGCTCAACATTCTGCTGGCACGCATTCTCCTCTTCTTCCTAAAATCTGTGGTCGTCGCCACCATTATGGAGGAACAAAAAAATAAATTGCGTTGCGTAGTAACGTGGTCAGCGTCAAATCTTCAGCGTCCTTAAAACCGGTGAAACAAAATCACGACCAACCACAAACCCTCTCTTCTCACGCTCTCTCTTTCTTACTAACGTACTGCTACATCGTCAGCTCCTGATTCAATCCCTCCCGAAATCTAGGCCCTCCCCTGTTCCATGGCGCCTCAAATCACGCCCCTGATCCCCCTTCCCGCAAAAGCCTCCAGAGGCTAAAATCAGCCAAACCGTAAGATCTCGTCACTCTCCTCCTCAAATCTGACAACAAAAACGAGGTTCGGTCGTTCTAGCAATGGCGCATAACTACAGAAGCGCAATCCTGCAATTGAATGAGGCGATCAGGGAGCCAAAAAGGCGAAGGAGCGCGAGCTAGCCAGGGAGCTCTAGAGTGGAGCACCGTCTCCTGTGTCTGTGCTTGGCAGAGGGAGGGAGGGAGAGAGGGAGAGAGGGAGGTCGGAGAGGATGGTAGGTAGGTAATGGAATGGGCGGTAGGTCGCCATACCTCCACCACCCGAATCAATCGCCGCTGTGCCCGACCCCATTTGCTACCTAGGGGGCCCTAAAGCTGCGCAAGTATCTCTGTCCCAAGGCAGGAGCTATTTGCTTTCTTGCTTCAGTGTATTCTATTTTGTCCATTGTTGGGGCTAGAGGAGCTATGGTGGACTGGTCTACTGGTTGGTTTTTGGCGGATGACGGGCTGCTGCCCGTGGCAGTGATGATGGGCATTATTATTAATATTCCCCTGCCCCCCTGCTGCCCGTGCCCAGGGCTGGCATCTCCAGGCTTTGCCCTCTGCCACCCCAGCCCCTTTTTCTTCATTGTTGCTGATTCTTTACTGTTGCATGTGTAAGACTGCCCTGGCCCTGTGCTGATTAATTCATGTGGGATTTTTCCTTGTTCCTTTTCCTTTACCTTCATTGGTCTGGCTGTAGTGGATCAGCTACTCCCATTTATCCTCTTACACCTCTTTCCCAAAAATTGTTTATATTCGTACATTATTATCCCAATTTTTGAGTTTGGCAAATAGTGTGACAATGAAGAAGAATAGCGTTTTGGAGTATCTTAGAGGACTAGGATGTGGCAGCTCTCCCGCTACTTGGTTCAATTTTTGTTGCCTATGGCACATTCTGTATGGTTCATTTTCTATTGAGAAGGACAAGAGTTTACCAAAATAACGTTCTGGCCTGGAGATGAATGTAGAAGCTTGTTAATATTCAAGTAAGTGTAACTTTGCTCAACAAAATAGTTGATGTGGTTGTGTGGTAGATGTGACAATGGACCCGTAAAGAACAATGTTATGGATATACTATTGTTAGTGTATTCAATCAAGGTCCCACTGCTGGGTTGAAAAGAGGTGGACTGCCGTGCAATTATATTGTCTGCCATTGTCATTTGAAATGTTGCTTGGTGTGAGTTTGTTACGTGTAGAATCATACTCTTGGTTGAGTACACAATGGATGAGATTGATGTGAGTTTGTGTAGAGTTGTAGACATGAGTAGATAAGCATGGAGGACATTGTGAAGTTTAATGTAAGTTTGAAATTCAAGCTAGACAGAAAGACACTTTGCATATAATATAATAACAAAAGTAGTGGGGGGGGTGTTCATAATGTGTACAAGGATATACTTAATTAAGTTTTACGCGTGGGTAAACAGGACAGCAAGCTGAATTCATCGTGACAACGAGCTGAATTCATCATGCATCCAGCATGCTGTTACTACTTGTAAATGATTTGCACGTATAATACTACTTAGCACCCATGATATTACTTAGCACGTATGGTATTACTTAGCACTGAAGGTATTCATTGCGTAACGTCTCAACTTTTGAGAACAAACCACTTGATTGATTAGCAGTATGATAATCAAACGAGTACATGACCATAATCAAATTTTGTGTAATATTGTAAGTAGCTTGAAACAATAAAAGATAATGGACTTTATCCATGATAATCCATGAGGAGAGTCATGTACGAGTCCTATTACTCTTTAGTCTACCTTCTATCTCCTTTTTACTATGAAAATCTATACCTATATACAATGTACAAGTTTCTTATGTAACTTAAAAACATTCCTTTCAACAAATAATCATTTGAAAGACTATTCCTTGCATGTTTTGAATCTCAAAAGCCCAAAACCTCAATTTTATATCATTTTCCACAATTGGAGTCATGGATCAATTTTTTATGGTGTTAACCCATAAAGATATTTACAAAATTGGTGCAAAATTGCCTAAATTACAAAAGTGACCTCCTTCTACTTCAAGACCAAAGAAGCTAAATCTAAGTAGTTCATAGAAGGTCCAACCGTAGGATCTCAAAGGTTACTTGACATAATACTTGCACTCCAAATCTAAACCTTTGATTCTTATTCATTTGTGAGATTATAATTGTCAAATTTGGCTGGATTTTGTTCATATTGGAACCTTCAAAACCAATTTCAGGTTCTAAGAATCTTTAAAGGTTAAGGTATGTATAAGGGCGGCTTTACACGAGGGGCCAAGTCATTGATGGGACCAAATTCTTAATTGTAATTGGTTTATCTGTTGAAACTGACCGGAAGGGGTTTACATGGGGAGTCAAGGCCAATTTTTTGAAAGCATATTATAATCGATAGGGGATAAGTTATGACACAACCCTCGCTCCAAAAATTTGGGAGATACAAGAAGAAAGGCCAAGGTTTTGCAGGTCTCCCTCTGTTAAAAATTTGTCACCGTGGGCTTTGTAATAATTATTCTTATTTTTAGTACTACCCTAAAACGAAATCTTAACAAAATAAAATGCCAATTCATGACCCAAAGGCATTGCTCCATATCAATACATAAACATCATTTCACTAAAATATTTTAATGTGAACAAATCACAAGCATGAAATGTAGCTAACAATACAAACTAACCCCACAACTTTGGTTTTCTTTCTAGAAATCAAACCCCCAAAGGTTTTACACATAGGGGAAATTGGCACCCACTTTATCACTTGTTTAATGTGTTCTCAAAGTGCCAACTAGGCTCAAAATGTGAGTGAATTGGCTAAGAAATTCGTCACCCTTCACTCCACATGCAAAGCGTCCCTAACTCCAAGATCATGAAAACCCATTAATATCAAAACCAAGTTACAAACGTTGGATGTGCACAAATACCTAATTGTTGACTTCCAATAATTTACTAACACTAATCACCGTAAATCATCACCACTGAATCCAAAACATAAAGATTTTTTATTTTTTATTTTTTAAATGATGAACAAATTTCAAGGCGCGTTTGTTTTGTTCTATGTGAGCCCCAAAAATGATGAAGGCTATTCGAGTGAGTGAGCAGTTACATACATGTGTCACCTTCTTATTATTTTTAATATGCTTAAAAGAATGGCATGCAAATCTTGTGTGGGGGGGAGAGATAGAATAATAGCATCACCCTCCCTGGTTGAAACTACGATGGGATGTTGCAGTTTCCCCCCACTGATGGGCTCCTCAGTTCAATACCATGAATGATGGTAAAAAAAAAGAATTAGAATTATGTGAAATAAGAAATTACAATTGAAAATGAATTTTTTCATTTATTAGCGATTGTGATTGATTGTTACCATGGCAACTAATGCATGAATAAAACTTAACATGTCTTTACGTAATTGAGAGTTTCATTTATATGGACAAAGTTGAAAAGAGTCGAGTTGAATGTTATGGAAATTTAAGGCTTGGTAAGGATGGTGATATGGTGGTTTAGTGAAACGAGTCTTATTGAATGTCATGGAAAATCAAAGCTCACTAAGAATGATAGCATGGTCGGTCTCGATGGGATCCTTGCTTCAAATCTAAAGAAATGTAAAGTCGTACATAAATTTGATAGTTGATTATGAACTGATTTTTTTCTTCATTCATGGAATTTAGTTATGAGACTTTATAATATGTCAAATCCTAAATTATGTAAATTTAACTCCTATAAACCAACATGGTCTTCTCAATTGCACCCCCTTACACTTATGGTACTTCAATAAGTGCACATAAATGCTACAAATTCAGTGAATTGTAAAGTCATTGAAAGTTCATCACAATTCAAATTTTCACTCGTCAGGGGAGTTTAGGATATGTCAATTTCTAAATTAAACTCTCAATAACGAACATGGTCTTCTCGATAACACCCCTACCACTTGCCCTTCTCCAATAAGTGCTACAAATCTAGCAAAATGTAAAATCGTACAAATAAAACCTAAAAAAGGTCATTCCCACAACATTCATAGTAGTTACTCATGAACACTTCCATGAAACTCAAATTCTAAAACATGTAAAATGATATAAAATACTAATCTTTGCATGAAATTTTCCACTAAAAATGTCCAAAAAATAGGATCTTACTATTGGAAGTAGTGAATATTAAGCTAGATCCTTCATAATAAAATATTGGATTATTGAAACTCCCAAGAGAATTATTCAAAATGACTCATCCAAAAAGATTCATCCGCATCAGAGGAAAGATTCTTCCGTGAGGGAATCAATCCAGGGGGTCTATTTTTTCAGGGCACTGCCCGGCGGTGGGCGGGCATGGTAGGCCTGTGGCTGTGTATGCTGATTCAGCACACACCCACCAAAATTCTCTCAGGAGGGTTGGATGAACGTAGGTTGACTCTTCGACGACTCTCATCCATCTTCCTGAAACCAAGGAATCTAAACTGAGAGAGAGGTGGGCATAGGGCCCTATAGATTGCGTATGTTTTTAATATTATAAAATTAGGGGAAAAAAAGAATGTCATGCCAGCCTATCTTTTCTTTGTTGTCCCTGTTTTAGTTCGCATGCAGGAATGGCCTATTTTTAAAATGTGGGGGGCTTTGGCAGATACAAATCCGACAGTCACTAAAAACAAAACCCCTTGGGGTCCATACTATTTAAAAACAAGTGATATGCCACATTCAGCACCCCTGTTTCGAATAGATTTGGTCACGGATAAGAGTAACTTACAGTTATGAGCCAAATCTACGGGATTCTCTATTGACCTTGAGAATGGGATCACTGTAATTTAGTGGTACGAGCGTTTTTCGGAGCTCAGGGAGGGGATGGGTAATGAGCCCCTAATTTTTTGATGCATAGCTGCAAGTGCCAAGGAGTAAGCCTCCCAGGGTAATTTGGGGTCGCAGACCTCAAATTTGAATTCAAAATCATCAAAAACAGTCATCGGGGGGTCCAAATGGAGAATTCCATAAATTTTGAGGAAAAAATCCCATTGGCTGATGGGCTCTCCGAAAAACGCTCGTAGGAGTGAAATACAGGGATCCTTGAGAATGGAGGAGAGCATATAGTTAACTTACTAGTTTACTAGTTTCTAGGTAACTTTTTTTTCTTTGGTACGTGGCACGTTTGCATTTATTTAATTTGCACATTTGGGGGTTTTCTTTTTGCCCCAAGTGGGATTTTTTTTAATTTTTTAAAATTTTATTTTAATGGAGAGCTTATATGCTACACGTACTAAGAATTATGTAAGGGGGAAGGGAAAAAAAAAGTCTCTTCTTGTTGGGGAGTTCTTCTGTCCCTTTTGATTAGTTTGATTTGGACCTCTTTTCAATGGAGATACGTACTTGGTTTGTCTGTAGAAACAAAGACCAAGTATCATATGCTCCTCATTGAAGAGAGTTGTGAGGGTGGTACTTACATACGAAGATTGTGTCAATAAAATAACAGAAGTTTTTTTTTTTTCTGTTTGTGAGTTTTGCTTGGATAATATCATTTTACGTAAATAGGTTTTTAGAAGTTACCAGTAGGTTTAGGAAGAATTGAAAAAACAAGTGCTAAAAAATGGGGTAATTAATCATTTATTTAATTAATTTTATTATTTATTTATTTATTTTGGACACAAATGAAGGAAATCTTCTACTACAAAGATAAAATACAAGAGCTTTCTCTGCCATGTCGAGTGATGCCAGTCATACATTTGGGCTAACCTATAATTTTACAATGTATGAGGGGGCCAAATTCTAGTGTGGGAAATATGTAATGAAGTTAGGACTGTTATCAGTTTTTGTATATGGGGAAAGTATAAGGGAGTGCTTACACTATGAACCAATAGCCATAACTATGGAATTTTAAGATTTGTGATTGGCTATAAAGGCGCTCTCAGTCCATGTTGGCCTTACACTACCTTCAAGAAGGGAGAATGACCAGTAACTTTGAGGTTGTGAAGATAAGCTTAATTATCGGGAGTGGATTATGTTTCATGGTCTCTCACATCATAATTTGAGTTGAAGCAAAATGCTTGGACTCAACTAGAATTTAGGAGACCAAGGGACTCAATAATCATTGATTGTGATGTGTCTATTTTAAGAGATATGAAGAAGAAAGAGAGGGTAAAAAGAGAGAATGGCGAGGGTTTATATTGAATGATTCAACTTGAACTTATCTGAATCTATATCCACGTTACACTACAAAGAGTGACCAAGCAACTTGAAAATCAAGTTTTGCTTTGTTATAATTATGGCTCTTGACCAAGAACTATGACCATGGAAATTATTCAATTTCTTGATCATGGCTCTTCATCTGTAGTGTAAGGCACCCCTATGTGAAAGATTAAACAAAGTCGAATCATCATATTTGGACTCTTTTACAGTTCAATTCAGTTACTAAGGTTAGACTTGTAGGTGTTTCTAAAATGGTGCCCTAAAGTAGCACCTTGTAATGTTCACAATGAGTACGTGGGTCACAAGTTTACAAAGCTCTTTTGTACCTTTATGTGATTAACCTTAATAAGCCATTACTAGCCTTGCATCGATACTAAGCAATCTACCAAAGGTTCGCACCCAAAGTGTTGGATTTGGCAACAAATTGGGCAATAGCTTTCAATCGGAACTTTCACCGGTTTTAGCTTACATCAGGTAAACAATTTGGTCACTTTTCAATTCCAAATCTCCAAAAACAATCTTGGGGAGCTTCAAAATGAAAATTCCTTAATATTCAAGAAGTGGCTCATTACCCTTTCACACTACACAAACTTAAAAATCTTCAACTCCAAAATTTGACCCCTTGTCAATAGTTTGGTCCTTGGTCCTTGGCCAATCAGTTCTGATAAGGATATTTCACTGTTGATAAAACCTCTTGTCGTTCCTATTGTTCATAGCACCAACTACCGCACCAAATTGTGGAACTTCCTGTCTACACAACAACGAGATCCCTTACTAAAACAACTTATTCCTCCAAAAAATAAGAAAACATTAGAAATGACCCTCCTAATATCACGGTAAACTTCAAAATTGTCCGTACACAAATCCATCCTTTTTCAGAATAAAATAGACCCCCTTAATTTTGGTTTGTGCAGTTAGGGTTCACGTTGCCAAGGGCGGATATCAGGGGCAGCCAACATAAAAAGATCCAACTAGCCTATTTACAAGCGACATCATTTTTCTAAGGGTAATATTTTTATTTATTTTTTTGATTTTTTTTTCATTTCTGGGCAATGGCAGCCTCTCTGATTCTCCTGAGTTCACGCAACTGGATATTCCACATTTGACATATCCGCAGTCAGCGCAGCTACAGAACGAAAAGGGGACAAAATCAATGACAACAAAAAGTCACTTGCCCAGGACGGGAAAAAATCAGCTGCCCTGCCCTGGCTAACCTCCCACTTGGGTTTACTTAACTGCCAGATTGTGGACTGGGGTTAAGGTAGACAATTATTTAAGGACTACACTATAGTTGGAAACTTCGAATATGTGAGTTAATATTTGTCAACTATAGATATGAAGAAATGAAGAACTTTTGTGAAATTTTCTAAGCACTTACAAAAATAAAGAATTTTTTTAGAAGTGACATGTACCTAAACCAGTCACATGCTCCATATGTACATGAGATACATCTTTTTACATGATATCTAGGAAGTAGGCAAGAATCTAGAGTGGGCAGTTTAACCCTTAACCCTTAACCCTTAAACGCCCGAGCAAGCCCGAGGGGCTTGATTCCAACAGAATCTTCCCTGTAGCTCTCATCGTACTCAACGTTTCACTTATATTTTGATGTCAAACTGGTCACCTTCTTCTGATGCATTCAAAAAGTGAATTTTCACAATTCAAAACACAATTTGTATGAATGATTTTGTGGTTTGAAAGGATTGTGGTAGGTAGGTTGGGGTGGTACATAACCTTGTAGGAGGTTGCAAGCTCATCATTGATTGGTCCATTCATGATGCCCAAGTTCAAAAAGTGCACTATTCATGATGCCCAAGTCCAAAAGATGCTGTGATCCAATTTTGGGCTGCCCGTTTTAGACCCCAAGGGCGTTTAAGGGTTAAACGTCAAGCCCCTCTGAAAATACACTGGAAACCAAGCCCGAGGGGCATGCTCTGACGTTTAAGGGTTAACTCTCCTTGAAGCCCGAAATGGGTTTTTGCAATTCCGGACAGCCTAGATGAAGGGGTTAGAAGTAATATTTTTGCCTAAGAGTTTTATTGGGTCCTCCTTATACTGCAAAGTGTATGTGGTAAAATTTGCAAAGTCGTATTCCAATTTTTGAGTCTTCTAGGACGATCCTTGGGTTGCGAGCCGAGATGGGGCAGCTTAAAAAAGTAACTTTATTAAAATTTGTTTTTTGAATCATGTTCATTACTAGATCACTACTCAATTTTCAAAGTGACTCAAGTCAAAGAGTTTACCAATTTTACAAGGGCAGCCTCCAAAAATTTCAAAACCAATCTTTGCAATGCCCAAAAAAACTTAGGAAACAAACTTTGGATGTTATGATCTCTCAAATGGTAAACATCCAACGCTCAATTTTTTGAACAGTAATCAAGCATATTCTTAGGTACAAGATTTTACGGTTGGAAGTTTTAAAAAAGGAAAAGAAATTGGTTCACATCCCACAAGTGCTTAGAGGTAGAGAATCGCAATTTTGAGGTTTCAAGCTCCCAAAAAACACCAAGGAGATTTAGGGGTTAAGGAGATGCACGGCATTGTTTACCTTGAACCACCGGCACGTCCTCATGCTAGCTGCCCCATTTGTGAGAACCCACCCCCGGAAACCAATTTTTTGGAGTGTCCCAAGGCACTACATGCCAAGAGGTATGCCCAAACCATTCTGTGCATGTCCTTCACTCTAATGGCTCCTAGAATTAGCTTCTATGGCAGCAATGTTTGGCTCTCCACTCTCACAGCGGGTGAGAGATGCCACTAAGCTATGGATTGTTCTTGGAGGCTCCGTGCTATTGCTTATTTGGTTGGAGAGAAATGCAGCGTGTTTCTCAGGTTGGGCACTTCAGAAAGCTCAAAATCTAGGAAGCGTTCGTAGACACCATCAAGACTACTTGGCTCCATACCACAACACTTATTATCACTGAGTTTTGCACGACGGCTCAGCTCAATCCTACACCCTCATGGCCCATTCACACCAGCCATCGAACATACGTTCAGTCACGCGTTGGCTTGTCGTATCCTGAACGCTCAACGCACCGCCTGGCCTCAACATATGTTGCCCCACCGCATCTTTTCAAGAGTCCAGCAGACGCGTTGCCGCAACCTTCTCAACCCAACGCATGCTTTAGCCAATCACAAGCAAGCACCCAAAGTCAATATTGGTAGTTCTGAATTGTGTGCTGCCCAAAACGAGTGGCCTTTTGAAAGAAATGATTCTTTTTGTTAATTCCACGTGAGGCAACGGACGCGTTGCTTTGGCTTCACTGTGAACGATAATGCGGTGGCCGCATGCGTTGCCGCACAGCAGCCACCGGACGTATGTTGGCTGTGGCAGGTGTGAACGGGCCATTAGTGGGCACCATTGTGTAAGCCTTGCTGAGATCGTCCTCCCAACTCTTCACCCACTTCTCCCTAATCTTCTAGAAACTATAAAAAGTTGTAGACTCTCCAAGCTTGTGTGCTATGGACCAGACCAGATGTATTGTTCTTCGATCAATAATACACTGACTGATTAAAAAAATAAAAAATAAAAACCGGCAGTTCTCGGATCCTAGACAAGTGGGGAGCGAGAAATATCCCCTGTAAGTTTAACTCCATGATGAGGGTAACTTACCTTACCCAATCAGTGATGAACACACCTGCACTTACAAAAAGATAAGAAGATGCAAATAATTTTCCATGTTTATTTAGGAGTTAGTTAGGAATTTCGTGGCTAGATTCATTGCATGTGATTTCACAAGCATTACAATATACACCCTTTACAAACTAGCCTACCATGTGTATCTTCTCCGCACATTGATCAGCAAAAGTAAATATATAGGTTATATTTATTCCGATTATTCACCACGATCTAGGCTCCTAAGTCAAATACCTTTGATAAACCTGAGAACATAAAAAAGAGAATCAAAACACTAAACTTATATGGGGTCGATGTGAGTAGAGTGTTTTTTGGACCTATTTTAAATGTAGGTAGAAGATTGGAATGTATTCCATGTTGCTCTCTCGTAATTAATAAATCATGGCCATATTTTGGCTCCTAACTTCTTTTTAACCCCTGAATATTCTTGATACAAAATTGTCAAAATTATCGACCTTCTTTTACTTCAGGCCTTAAGAAACTCAATCCACGAATTTATTAGAAGATCCAACCGTAGGATCTTGAAGTTGACTTGACCCTTCACTCTATAGTCGAATTTGAACCGTTGATTTTTCTCCGATTTTGAGATTATAATGGTCAAAGTTGGCTAAAATCTTTCCCTACAGTAATCCCAAAAAGCCGATTCGGGTTTCTTGGATCTTTAGGGGTTAAATAGTTCAAAGATGGAACCCCTTATGAATTTCAGAAGTGGAACCCACGGACATACCAAGAATCGATCACTTCAAAAATATACACCATAGAAGCTTAAATCTACCTCCAGTTTGAATGCTACTAATGAGCGGTTTTCTGATCATGTGTGATTTTTAAGCCTCGTATCTTCCTTTCATTTACCTTAATTTGTGTCTTAAAAAAAATAAAAATAAAATGATCGGGCAGCATCTAATAAAAAAAAAAGGGCTGGAAAAAAACCCTGTGAAACCCTGGGAAAAAGGGGACTAGAATTCAAAAAATTCTGTTAGAAAGAGATAAACAAGCGCCACGGCATGCCACAACCCGCCGAACGAGCAAGCCAGCCAGCCGAACACCCAGTGAGAACCCCGCGAGGGAGTTGCGGCATGCAAGCAGCACAAAAGGGGATCTGCATAAAGTTGGCCAGCGAGCTGGTCACGGAGCCTCTCGTGGGGCAAATGATCCCTGCCCCAAATCAAAATTGGGGTATATTTGCCCCCTAATATTTTAATGGTTGATGTCACTTATTGTTCCATGTGGCGCCCCCCAGAGTAAAATGGGTTCGTAGACCCCATTTTTAAACTCAAAATTTAAAAAAAAACACAAAAGAGCATTCCAAAATGCAAAAAACAGGAAAAATGGATTTTCTGGCTGGGCAGGGGATCGGGCGGGCAGGTAGGGTCGAGGAGCTCCGAGACCAGCTCGCTGGCCAGCTTTAACCCTTAAACGTCAGACCCAGCCCGAGGGGTTGGGTTTTTTTTTGAGAGAATCTTGCTCATAACTTACACTCCATTACACCAAATGGAATTTTTAAAATTCCAATCTGAGCACCTTAAAGAGATCTATACTTTCTTAGAATAGAGCTCATGCAAATTAAAAATAGAATAATGCTAAAAGTGGAGTTTAAAAGAGATTTTGGGTGTGGTATCAGGACAGCATATGACGTTTAAGGGTTAAGCTCACCCCACAAAAGGCAAGCGAAACCCCCCTTCCCAAGGCAGCAGCAACCAACAACATTGTATATTTCAAAAAAACACAACAATATTTTAAACTATATATATATATATATATATATATATATATATATATATATATATATATATATATATATATATATATATATATATATATATATATATATATATATATATATATATATATATATATATATATATATATATATATATATATATACTTTCTAGGTACCAGGTCACCACCACCTTGGTTGGGGGTGCGGGGGATAGATCAGGCAGCTGCTACTACTGCTAGCCATGCATTATTATTATCATGTATGATTCTGGTAGTAGTAGTAGTGTTGACCCTATAGTCGTGCGGTTGGCGGATCCTGATTGGATGGGGGCAGGGGGTGGAGTACAAAGATTTGCATGCAGCCTTGGCGGCCTTGCATTGGAGCGTTAGATCTTGGACTCTCCCCCCCAAAGATTCCTCCTTTCACCCCCCTCCCCATTGTTGTGTTGTATTGGCTTTTGTTGTGTTGTCCTCCCCAAGGCGTCCCCCAAAGTGTGTTCTCCATTGACAAAATCAAGGCTTTTGCTCATATCTATCAATCCCCCCCCCAAGAAGGTCCGTCCAACCCCAGTTTGAAATAATTTGCCCCTTTGTGCGTGTGTGTGTGTCCCCCAATTTTTGCACATCTTTGTTCTTGTGCCATATCCATTCTTATTCACTTTTCACGAGCCAGATCCTGTGTTTCTCTTCACTGCATTTGGCGGATCGATTATTACTAGTCATTTCAAATCGATAGGGGATAAATTGCATATTCAAGGAATTACGGGGTTGTTCATGTGCATTGTGCGTCGTTTCTTTGTGTTGAACAACCCACGTGCGTGGTGCTCACCACTATAGTCCACTCAACTATTGTCGGGGTCCTTGGACCTTGTTGTATGGATGCCTCAAAGCCTTTTTGGGGGATACTATGTCAAGTATCTTCAAGGCACTAGTAACTAGCGTAGTTGTAGTGTCCACCTTTGGCAGGGGGAAATAGTATTGTTGCAATTTCCCCTTGTTTGGTGGCCATCGGGATATTAGCATTACGAACGGACACTTCATTCACGCCGGGGGGACCGGAGTTTCTATCTATAGCTGTTGAACAACCCTCTCCTCCTTGGCAATTGGAGAAGTAAAGGCAATTCCTCGTATGGCTTTCACTCCTCCTTGTTGGAAGTTGGAGAAGTAAATGCAAATCCTTGTCTAGCTCAACCATCTTCGTTGGGAAATTGGAGAAGTAAAAGAATACTCTCGTCTAGCTTAATCCTCCTTGTTGGAAAGTGGAGAAGCAAAGTCAAACCCTCCTCGTTGCGACATGTATTTGCGTAATCGCACTTGAATATCATGCATACTTAATGGTGTACATGTTAAATTGATAAGTTTGAGATCCACCTCTAAGTTCCATCTTACGAGAGAGTTAAGGCAAACCCAAAATCAGTGATTCCAATTGACCAGTATCTTACGCGCTTTACACAGTTTCCAAAATAGATTCTCTTGGTCACTACTTAATAAGCTTGCCAATTTAGAATTCATGTGGTTATTGAGCCTCTTGCCTTACAAGGGCTCAACTCTTCTGAGTTGATTGGTTATGTTTTTCCCATAGATCAATAGCTCATATATTCAAGAGGTGGATTGATCTGCCTCCACCTTGGCTATATGGATACTTTTTGGAAAATTTAAGATCTTCTCGGATGTTGGATGGATAATTAGTAAACGATACTTTTTGTTGCATTACTATGATTCATGACATTTTAATTGGCTCTATTGCCTTTATTATTGTTAATTTTTTTTACACATGTGTTTAGAAAATACATTGCTAGGAGTTTGTCAAGGAGCTATTGATGTTATAGCAAGTATATATGTCACCAACAAGTTTTGAACTTGCAACCATGCAATTTATATAAGTACCACCTAGTAGTTTAGGGTCATATCGGACCGCTATCTTGCTTTTTGAAATATGAACTATGTGAAGGAATCTTTTTTACTTGTAGAAATGCTCATCAAATAAAATGTTTAACGCTTGTTACACAAACGGGTTGTTACAATACCACTTCCAACTGTCATTTTTATATATACTTCTTAATATAACAAATTTGTTGTTCATGGCTACCTTCACTACAATTTTTCATAATAGAATCTCAACAATTATTGACCTCTAAACGTCCCAGAAAGCCAAAATGGCTTTTTGCAATTTTGGAATATCCTAGATGGAGGTGTTGAAAGTAATATTTTTGCCTAAGATTTCTATTGGATGTTCCCTAACTACAAGGTGTGTGTGTGTGAGAATTTTCAAAGTCAAATGTTGAAGTAAGAGTTTTTCAACGCATATCTTAATTTTTAAGCCCAAAAGGGGAAGTTTGAGGAGGTTTTAATTTAGTCCTTTTCTAAAGTTTTTTATTCTTTTATTCTTTCTTAAAAATATTTAAAAAAAATTGTTTATAACGATACCACTACTCAAATTTACAAAAAACTTGAGTCCGAGCTCTAACCAGTTTTACAAGAGTGGCCTCCAGAGTTTACAAGGGCAAGCTTCAAAGTTTGCAAAAAAAATGACACATCAAATTTAAAAGTGGTAAATATTCAATAGTTGACATTTGACACAAAATTAGTGCAAGTAGTTCATCTTAAAGATCATACGGTTGAAAATACAAAAAGTTAACAAATTAAGCTTACCTCAATTTGCACAAAGTGGTAAAAAATCTCTGAATTTGGTTAAGAAGGCTCAAGAACACGCTTGGACCTTTAGGAATTAAGCGGCTTACCTTACAATGGCTCTTTCTTTCTAACTGCAAATTTCTTGTTTGTGATGAATCAAATCATTTAGAGAGGTTCCGTAGTAACCACTTCCAAAAACAAGTACAAAATGTTTTACAAGGCATGAATTTTGAGCAATGTAAAGTGATAGTGGTATCACTAGTGCATATGTGGTTCGAGTAGAGAAAACAAGTATACCCAAAGCAGTACAAAGGACCCAAGCTTGGATCCTTTGTGCCACTTGAGGTCTACTTTTTCCCTCTACTCAAACCACATATGCACCAGTGTATAGTCTTAGGGTCCCTTTCCACTATGGACCAAGACCATGACCAAGAAAATTAAAATCATTTTCATGATCATGGCTCATGGCCAAGAGCCGTGACCATGATAATTCAAAAATGAAATTTTGAGTGTCTTGGTCACTCTTGTAGTGTAAAGTAGATTTGGACCGGGACTAGTATAAGCTCAATTCTCTAATATAAATTCTTATAATTCTCTCCTCTACGGTTTTACCCTCCCTTTTTTTCTCATTTCTTTTTTAATGATTGAACACTAGCCAATGAGTGATATTTGAGCCTCATTGTCTACTTGATTGTAGTTGAGTCAAGGCATTTGCTTCAACTATATATCTAAACTGGGGAAAGGTGGTATGAGTTAAGCCACGTGAGTAAAGTCATAGTGGCACAATATAGCTTTAAGGTGCTTGTATGAATTTTCCTTGTAGCTTTATTCAAACGACCTTTCCACTACTCTGATAATAAAAGTGTTAGCCGCACAAATAAACTTTTAAGTGATGTACCTTTTTATTCTTCATATTTTTATTATACCAACTATGTTTGTATAGATGTCCGCATGTAAGTAGTACATGTTGTCGTGGTCTCAGTAAAAAAGGATCATAAAGAGTAAAGATGTATTACAATTCCTAATCGTATAATGTGGCAACACTATATTTAAAATCAGTGTAGTGCTCTCTATACACTTCACCCCTAGAAATTCTTAAAAGTCAAAGTGGGTATTTGGGAATTTGGGCAGCCCATTTGAAGGGATATAAATTAATATTTGTGCCTAAGATTTTTATAGGGTGCTCCCTATATTGCGAAGTGTATGTGGTAAAATTTGCAAAGCCAAATTTCAACTTTAAAACCTTCATTTACAAATATTAGTTTTTAAGTTTCAAAGAGGCAGTTCAAATTTAGACTTTTAGATTCTTTTTGGAATATGTTCATAATTAAACCACTACTCAAGTTCCTAAGTGATCCAAGTCAAAATTTTACCAATTTTACAAGAGCAACCTCCAAAAACTTCAAAAAATAATCCAAACAACTTCTAGTGATTTTAAAATTTTCTCTTTCAAAATTTGTCAAAATTTTATATATATATATATATATATATATATATATATATATATATATATATATATATATATATATATATATATATATATATATATATATTTTTTGAATTTTTTCTTCCCCCTCAACTCACAAACTCATAAAAGGCACCTACTCATTGTTTAACATATTTTTTAAAAAAAGATTTATCTAACGTGGTGCATGTTTTGGGTGTTACGATCTTGCAAATATACAACACTTAATTTTTGGAAGGGTAATAGAAAATAGGCTTAAGTGTAAGATCTTACATTTAAAACTCAAAAAAAGTAAAAAAAAAATTGGTTTACATCCACGGGAGTACATAGAGATAGAAAACTAGAGTTTTGATGTTTTAAGCTCTCAAAAAACATAAGAATTATTTAGGGGTTAACCCCTACAAATCCAAGCGTTTCCTTGACAGGCTCCAAAACCAAAAACCGTCATTTTACACCTTCGTTGGGAAATGGGGAATTGGGGAATTGGAGGAATTTTTCTTTCTTGTTTTAGACTTTAAACTGTAAGGTCTTGTACCTAAGTTGTATACAAAGGACTGGTCGAAATTTCAACCGTTAGATGTTTGTCACTTGTGAGATCATAACAATCAAAGTTTGTCCAACACTTTTTTTTGCTGCTGCATGAGAAGCACTGTCTAAATGGTGCCAAGGGCAACTTGATAAATGTTACACCAAACATTTTTCCGTCATTTTTTCCATGTAGGTAATTAAGTTGGGTGCGCTCATGCAAAATTTTGGACCAATTCCACTTTTTGACCTTAATGTAAGTTATTTTATGAAAGAAGGTCTAAAAATAACAATATAGTAAAACAAGCACCACATATGATATATTTAGTTTGAGAAAAATCAGGACGGTGAGTAGTTGCAATTGTGAGAATGTGAATTTTTGAAAAAAAAATCTTGGAAAAAATTCAAAATCTCAAATTTTGGCAATTTTTGAAAGAAGAAATTGTAAAATTACTAGAAATTGTGAAGAATGTTTTTGAAAGTTTTGGAGGTTGCCCTTGTAAAATTGGTAAACTTTTTGACCTTGGACAATTTGGAATTTGAATAGTAATTTGGTAATGAAAATAATACTTCAAAAAGAACACTTCAAAAAAACTAATTTTAAACCGCCCGTTTTGGACTTGAAACCCTAAAATATCTAGATGAAGGTTATAAAAATAAAATTTGGCTTTGCAAATTTTACCACATACACATAACAGTATGGGGAGCACCAAGTACAAATCTTAGGCAATATTATCAATTTATCTCCTTAAAATGAGCTGCCCGAAATCTCAGAAAACCAAATCGATTTCCCCGGAATCTTAGGGGTTACTCCCTCTCGGCTTTTTACCTTGAGTATCTAGCATCAAACTTGAATGTTCTAAAACCCAGATTCACATGCCTTGTTTCATCACTTGTATGAGAATGGATGAGGTGAAATCAAAACACTCCAAAAGAACAAGTTGACGCTCGAGTTTCTATGTGCATGTGTCGCATAAAACTAAATTCTTTAAAAAAAAAGTGGCAAAAATCAATCCATCGTAACAGTAGCGAAAGAAGACGAAGAAGATTCCGACGAGCGAGCCCACAATCAAAGTTCCTAGATCAACGTGACATGTCCTGAGCGGAGATCTTTGGAGGAGATATCTCCTTGCCATGCCTTCCATTGGAAGGAAGGTTTCCCCATTCGGGCATGGGAATCAAACGAAAAGGAGGGTCATGGAGTCAACTTCCGGGGATATTGATTGATCAGGTTGGTGGAGCCGAGAATGTCATTGAATGAATCTGCCTGCATGGCTCAATCTCTCTATCTCATATATATAATATTTTTATTTAGCTCCTTTTACGACCCAATCTCTCGTGGTTTGCGACCATTTGAAAGAATGGTTGCCTTTGTGTTGCTTGCCCCGTGCCCATGATCCATGCATGGATCTGCCCCCATATTGATTTCGTACCCCTTAAGTACATGCAATCTTTTGAAAGTGTTGTAGTTTACCCAGGTTAGCAAGAATCTTCCACTCCCTAGCTTGTCCTTGTGATTGTACCAAATCGTCGCTTGAGTAAAAAATAAAAATAAAAACATGCAAAGAAGAGAGAGTTTTTTTTTTTTTTTTTTTTTTTTTTTTTTTTTTTTTTTTTGAGTTGGAGGAGTAAATATCTGCATGTGTCCTTTTTTTTAAAAACTTATATGTTGTGTATCAAGCTTGTGATGTGTCTGTAAATATTTTTAGCTTTCTTGAGATATAAAGTGAATCATGTGTTGTTGGACATCCTTAGAGCATGTCCAGCCTGCACTGTGGGCCGGGGAGTGGAGCCTTGTTTGGAGTGTGAGGAACCCAGCCCATGCAGTATCCCTGTAATCCGGCCAAGAGGGTTGAAGTCTCCTGAATTCTAGCACACCATAACTCAAAGTTATCCCGTGCCTTCACTTACATTTTAGCGTCCCTCATTAACCAATGTGAGAGTGACATTGGTAAAAAATAATTACTATTATAACCGACTTATCAACAAAATGTGATTGGTGAGCGGCCTTTTCCTCTGCCCTGCCTTCCGGCATGGGTTGGGGTTTCGACTTCCGCCCACCCAAGCACCGCCTACGAGCTTTTGATACAGCCCAACGTCCCCGCCTGGAGCACAGGGTTGGACATGCTCTTATGATAAAATAATAGTGAAGTTAGGTGATAAATATTCTAATACATTAGGACCTATTTCTATGTAAGACCCGCCTCTGTAAAATTGAGAGGGTTTGAAAAAAGCATACCATTCTCATAGAATCCAACACGTAATTAGCTTTACCGGAAACGGTAATATCTCAAGGGCTTGCCAAGGGGAGGTGGTAAGCCCTTGAAATAAATATAGAACTGTTAACCGAATATTCCTCGAATATTCATTTTTTGATTATCTATACCCGGTAGGTATAGATTTATAGGCAGATAACCAGCTAAGTCGACAACTAGTCAGGGATTGATACCCGACCGGTCGACCGACCTATACACAGGTCGAATTGATCTAGTATCGGGTCGACCCTAGTACCAGGTCAGACCCTAGTATCGGATCGGATCTCAAACCCCGTAACTATGAGTAGTCTCCTTTCCACGGAGAAGATGTTACTGTTTTCCGTACATTATATGAGATCTTTGCTGGTGACCCAAGACTAGTCGACTACTTGTCTGCTGCTACTTGTTTTTCTTAGTAGAGTCGACTCTGTCTTGCTTGTATGATAACTTTGTTGCTCCGCCCATGTGTTTTCTTCTCTTGGATCAATCTAGGAAGTGAGTGTATAATGATTTGTTTTAGAAGAATTAATCAACTGGGACAGTCGATCGACTTGCTAGTCGTTGCATCCTCGAGGTAATCTCCTGAGGAGTCGACTCCGGAGTCGATTAACTATCGACCGACTAGCTTGGATAGGAAATTCTGTTCTGAGTTATCGACCAGATAATAAAACTACCTTGTCGCTCTTTCCGTCTTTTTGGTTTAGTTGAAATGCTAAGTCGGTCGGTTCTCTCTTGAAGCCTCGGTTCATTGAAAACATTTTTATTAACATAGACTGGAAGAGTCTCACGGATCCCGATGGTTGAGTCATTTGGATATATATATATATATATATATATATATATATATATATATATATATATATATATATATATATATATATATATATAGGAACTCCAATCTTCAATTGAAGATTGGCGTGAATACTGATGTACTGTTCGTAATGTCATTCCCTCGATGGCCACATGACAAAGAGGTAAAAGAACAAAACTACTCACCCCTCTCGGGAATAGACACTAAACACCACTTAAGGCAGAAGCTAGGCTAGACTAGAGTTAACCTACATAGGTCAGTTTGTGGTACGGGTTGTGTGGTGGAAACATTGGTGTTTTAAATGTGATTTGAGTGGTTTCGTGGTCACCAAGCCATGCAGTCCTAGGGTGGTTGATATGTGGGACATTTGTAATTGTGCTGGTCCGGGTTCGAATCCTTTCGGGCTCGTTGTAGCGAAGACGCATGGTTTAAATTTGTCTGTGAGTTTATATGGCGGAAAGTATTATCAATCACATGGCCCCTACCCTCAATGAGACAAGCGGTCTTTTTGCAAACATCAGTGGTTTGTACCACTACCCCCCCCCCTTTTTTTTTTTTTTTTTTTTTTTTTTTTTTCAAGTTGGGTTGGAAGGGAGGGGTTGGTGGTTCTCTAGTTTTCTTTTATGTAGGAGGATTAGAGCGGCGTATTGTATGGCTATAGTGTTAATTGATTTGAATGTGGTATAGATTGGTTGTTTGGTGAGTTTTGTTTTGTCGACTGGATACATCAACTCTCTCTTCCTCACCAACTAGTCCGTTAAGTTGGTTCACTAGAAACCCTCTTAACAAGAACCCGTAATGCAAATTTGGAGGCTTTGTCTTCTTGTCTCTGCCTTTCTCATGATGAATAGTGCTTTCTCAAATGGGAGACTACTATTCCAACAAACGGAGGACTTAAATTTGGATTATAAGGAAAGACATGTGAATGGCCGTTCATAATCTTCCCTTGATAGTGGCCGATGATTTTTCAAGGACTTCTTCAGTGTAATTAAGGGGAGGGGTCTCATTTGGGAATGGGCCCTTACATGACACTTATTTTCAATGGTTGATAACTATGCAAGTAATAGACTCGGGGGGACATTGTTTGTGACACACATTGATCATGTGGTGTACATTTATTTGCTTGGAAAGAACTTTCTTGGCATTGTGTATATTTTATAGTAAACTTCTACATTATATTGAACACTCATCGTGGCGGGAACACTAATAACCTTGGTAGTGTAGTGTGTGACCTACATTTTTGTTGCAAGTGGTTGTAAATGACATGTATTCAATCAACTTGCTTGGTTGACTATAACCACTTTTTCACTAGTGACAATCTGATTGAGTATAGATTTCATACTCTTGATTTGAATATAAATGAAAGAGAAGTTTATAGAGGTTGTATAATAGACACTAGCAAACAAGGAGCATTGCAACAAGTGGCTTTGCCCCAACAAAAGACATGTCGTGGGAGTTGTGGATTCATAGTGAAACTATCACATAGATATTTTGCTCACAAGTAAGGTCCTATCATAGATTTAGCCAATTTGTCGGCTTCCTTGCACCACAACCAAACAAGAGACAAAAAGACAAAGAAAGTAGCCACCCATGTATGTAAAGGAATCATACACTTGTAATGATAATCTAGGTAATAAAGTCATGCTCTAAAACACTAAGCATCAACGAACGATGACAAAGGAACATAATGAAACAAGCAAGTTGGTGCATCTTTGCGGAATCTTGTACAACTACAAATTGAGCGACAAGATCAAAGTACATGAACATACCTAACATTCAAAATACGACATTCATTTACTTATTAGTTTTAATTATTATTTTTACTTATTGAGAAAAAAAAGGGATGGGGTAGATGAAAATTGAAGTCCTTTGGTTTCCAGCCAACCAGGTTGAATTGAAGCTGAAGATGATTCAGTGAAGTACAAAGTACTGATAGTAGTAATGAGGGCAGAGGGTTGAAAGTGCCACATGGCATGCTGGAAACTACACATGCATGATCTCTGACCTTATTACATCGAAAAAAACCACAACAAAACACAAAATGATGCATGACCGGTCACCTTTCAGACGTTGAAACTTTCCATTTCATTTACACCTCTTTTTTTACCGTGGGAAAGTGTCGAGCTTTGTTTTGAACAAACTAAGGTATGAACACCCAATTTCGTACATTCGAGGAAGTCATTATACTTGGAGCGACGAAATTTACTATACTTGGAGTGGTTGAATAAATGCCTTAGTATTTTTCGGTGCTATAAACGAAAATGTATTTCTGTTTTTTTAATACTTTAAAATACTTACAAATTTTAGAAGTGACGAATACAGGTTGACCTTTATTTGAACACATGACCTGCTGCATGTATGCATGGGTACATTCAGGGTACTCTGAGATGGAGCTTGTTGTAAAATGGAGCTTCAAGCTTCTATACCCAAAGATACATAATAGCTTTGTAATACAAAAGTTTATGTACTCACAACAATTAATTTAGGGTCCCTGCTTAGGGCACTGTTTTAGAAACATGTTCCATGAGGTACATCCTTTTACATGAAATCTAGAAAGTAGGCAAGAATCTAGAGTGGGTTGTTTAAGGAGATGCACAGATTTAGCATTGCCTACCTTATCTACTCATCCTTGCTCAAAACACCGATAAGATTTGTGGCCCTTCCTCAATCAACTCTTTCTAACCGTTCCTCAATCAACTCTTTCTAACCGTTTACAACCGTAGGATCCGGTAAGTTATGAGTTTGAGAAGCTCTGCAAAAACAATTGTTTTTTTTTTTTTTTGTTTTTTTTTCTTTTCTTTTCTTAAAACAAAAAAAGAAAAAAAGGGGGGAAAAACGTAAAACTTTTTTTCTTTTTACCGGGTGGATTAGAAGATCTATGCATATGATGGAAATTGTGCACTTGAAAACGTTTCCTTGTAGGAGGTTGCAAGCTCATCATTGATTGGCCTATTCATGATGCCCAAGTTCAAAAAGTGCACTATTCATGATGCCCAAGTCCAAAAGATGTTGTGATCCAATTTTGGGCTGCCCGTTTTAGACCCCATGGGTGTTTAAGGGTTAAGAGTGACTTTGGAAGGTGTCATGTGTCATGTTTTAGCCGAGATGTGGTGTTGAAGTTTTTAAATATTATGCTGATTTTGTGACCCACTCATTTTGGAAATAGTGGATGCAAGGATAGTGGGTCATCTTAAACCCATTCTGCCCAGTTAAATTTTTTCGAAAGCCCCAACTTCAAGCTGCTCCCCCTTTTGTGATTTTGCTAACATTTGATTGGTTCTTGTTTCTGCCCAACTCAAAATCCTTGCCCTGTTTGTGTTTGAAGCTTTATAGGAGAAAAAAATAAAAAATGATTCTAAATGAAGTTTTGTAAATTGTACGTGAATCGTAACTCACCAGACTTCCAGTAAAGATTTAATTAATTTCAAAATTTCACTATTTTCATCTGTAATAGCCCCTCGAAATTTGGAAACTAGGAAAAGGTCAATTGGGCGTGTAGGGGTTGAGATCTTACAGTTTGATCTTCTAAATGATTATTGAATTGAGGTTTTATGTTCTTGAAGTAGAAGGAGGTCATTTTTTGTAATTTAGGCACTTTTTCACCAAGGATCTCTCAAGGTTAAGCAAGAGGTATGTTAGGGCTTCCAATCTCAAATTTCAAGGTACCCATGGTGTACATTCTAGAGTGTGAGGTTTTGATATAAATATCACGAGTGGTGCATATGTGGTTCGAGTATACGAGACAAGTAGACCCAAGTGGCACAACAGAGAAGATCTCGTGTCTACTGTGCCACTTGAGGTCTACTCGTCTTGTATACTCAAACCACATGTGCACTAGCGCACTCCCACTTCCAAAACTCATATGTATAGTTCAAGATATTCAAATTTTATAATTCCAAATGGTCCAATCTCTAACATGCTTCATTAATTGTCTAGAATTGATTTCCTTTGCCACTCCCCAATGAGCTTGCCAATCTAAAGTTTGTACAGATTCATACCTTACGGGTATGTCAAACAATCCATTATCTTCTATGCTATGTTGAGCTTGAAAGAAAGGATGAGATACATTTATTGATGGAAGATTTTTTGTTGCTTTGATTATTTGTCCTTGTAAAAGTCTTCAACTTAAGTCACATCAAAATTTGAGTGGAATCTTGTTTAAAAATGAAGAAATGAAGAAATTAAAAATTAAAACATTCCTATACTAATTGGGCTTGGAAACTAAAACTATGTTAAAGAATTCAAAACTAGAGTTTGATCTCACAAATTTTACCACGTACACCTTATATGTGTTTCGACACTTAAACCAAACTATAGGATCAAAAGTTTACCTTTTATCTAAGTTTCCCGCTAAAATAAGCTCTTCCTTAATTTAGATTTAGCTCTTGCTTGTATAAATTAAGGAATGCCCACCTAAAGTAAAATGAGTATTTCTCTTCCAATATAAAAACTCAACTCAAGTTCAGCATACAACAATGTACGTAATACGAAGGGCAAGGTGCTCTATTAGCTCGGGAGAATCTGTAGCGAAGTTGACATTGCAACTCATTTTTGTGCATGGAAAAAGTAAGTGGAAGAGTAGAGCAAGTGGAATCATTAGTTTTGGATTCTTTTATGTCGTGTGAGCTTATCATCAAGGGTAGGTCAAACCAACACAATATTCATGTCACCGAATAAGAGTCTTGTGTTATATATTTTTCTTCTTCTTTTGGATTCCTTTACAATTCACTATTTTAAAAAATGAAGATATAGATGTGAACGGGTTTAGGTGATGTGGTACATGTCACTTCTAATTTTAAGTGCTTTAACAATATTACAAAAATATGAAAAACTTCGTCATTTTTTCATACCTATGATTGAAAAATCCACATATTCGAAGTTTCCAACTATAGTGTAGTTTTGAAGATAGTCTACCTTAGCCCTTAAACGCCCAAGCAAGCCCGAGGGGCTTGATTCCAACAGAATCTTCTCTGTAGCCCTCACTGTAATCAACTTTTCACTAATATTTTGATGTCAAACTGGTCACCGTCTTATGATGCATTCAAAAAGTGAAATTTTAGAATTCAAATCACAATTTGTATGTATGATTTTATGGTTTGAAAGGATTGTGGTAGGTAGGTTGGGGTTGTACATAACCTTGTAGGAGGTTGCAAGCTCATCATTGATTGGTTCATTCATGGTGCCCAAGTTCAAAAAGGTCACTATTCATGATGCCCAAGTCCAAAAGATGCTGTGATCCAATTATGGGCTGTCCGTTTTAGACCCCATGGACGTTTAACCCTTAAAGGCGCCTGTCAGCCCCCCGGGCTGTTTTCCAACAGAATCTTGCATGCAGCTCTTTTGATTCTCAAATTTTCACTTATTTTTTTATATCATTCTGGTCACCTTTTTGTGATGCATCTACAAAGTGAAATCCTACAACTCAAATCGCAATTTGTATGAGTGATTGTGTGCTTTGAAAGGATTGTGGTAGGTAGGTTGGGATTGCACAAAACCTTGTAGGAGGTTGCAAACTCATCATTGATTGGATCATTCATGATGCCCAAGTTCAAAAAGTGCACTATTCATGTTGCCCAAGTCCATTGAGGAGTGGAAGGACCTTTAAGGGTTAAGGGTTAGTGAATAACATAGGCAGAGGAGTATGAACCAGTAGGGTCAACTACAAGGGCCCCGGGGTGGGAGGAGATATGGCAGTGGGAGTAGTGTAGGGAGTGTCTAAATATCCTCTACGAGCGTGGCTTGGATGCCAGGCTCGGGTGGGGGTGGGGAGGGTGGGGTAAAATCTGCCCCTATTTTTTAATTTGTTTAGGCCCCATTTGAACACCAAGGGGGTTTCCAAGGGTAATTTGGGGCCCCAAGCCCCAAATTTTGCAAAAAAAAATTCAAAAAATGGCCCCAAATGGGGGAAACGGGAAGGGCCAGAAAATTGATCCCCACCGAGCCTGGCATCCGAGCCACGCTCGTAGGGGAGAAATAAAGAGACCCGAGTAGTGTACTCCAGGCAGGCGATTGATTCTAGAAGGGAAAGGCCATTGGAAGGGAAGTAGCTAGAGGGAGGGGGAAGGAGGGGAATGTGCAGATTTGCAAATCCTGGGGCAATCTTACCAAAATTTGGGATGGTTGCTGATCCTCCCAAATCTTGGTCTCCTGCTCCCTCCCTGCTGTTCCTGCTGCAGGTCAACTGTTGAGTGTGATCTTGAATGGGGGCCATGCCATGCCATGCCAAATCTCTTTTTTCTGTTGATGGCATGGGGTTTGATTGATTCAATGTTGCTTGCCTTGCTTGCCTTGCACCCTCCCAAGGGATTGATTCTAGAAGGGAAAGGCCATTGGAAGGGAAGTAGCTAGAGGGAGGGGGAAGGAGGGGAATGTGCAGATTTGCAAATCCTGGGGCAATCTTACCAAAATTTGGGATGGTTGCTGATCCTCCCAAATCTTGGTCTCCTGCTCCCTCCCTGCTGTTCCTGCTGCAGGTCAACTGTTGAGTGTGATCTTGAATGGGGGCCATGCCATGCCATGCCAAATCTCTTTTTTCTGTTGATGGCATGGGGTTTGATTGATTCAATGTTGCTTGCCTTGCTTGCCTTGCACCCTCCCAACATGGTGACAATTCCCACCTTTTTCACGTCTCTTCTTTTAACCCTGTTTTTACCATCCTGACTGACCCCATTTATGATGGAGTATTTGGGTTTTATTATCTTGACCAATATTTGGGTTTCATTACCTTGACCATTATTTAGGTTTTATTATCTTGAACATTATTTGGGTTTGATTGATTCGATGTGCTTGCTTGCTTGCACTCTCTGACAAACCCCACCTTTTCACGTCACTTGATCTCTTCTTTTTAACCCCGTTTTACCATCTTGACCCTTTGAATGATGGATTATTTGGGTTTTATTATCTTGACCATTATTTGGGTTTGATTCATTCGATGTGCTTGCGTGTGCTCACTGTGACAAACCCCACCTTTTCTCTTCTCCCCTTGATCCCCCCACATTCACCTCATTTGCAATTCTTTTAGCTTCTAAAGTATATTGAACCCGGAATTGGGTCGATCTACCTTGAAAAAAGAAACATTGTTTCTACAAAACATGGAACATTGACTGAATCCGTAAGGGTAAATTTGAGAAAACTTGGTGGATAGACTACTTAGATAATTCTTAACCCCTAAATGCCCGAGCCTATTTTTAGCAGAAAAGCACATTTCCTTAGAAATCGTCATAGATGAAAATCAAGAGAAGCTATTAAGATCTTAACCGTACAAACTTCTAATAGACTTATCAAAGATCATGTGGTCCAAAATTTGAGTCATGAGGCCTTGTAGATCGGGAGATCATAACATATTAACATAAAAAAAAAAACTGCAAAATTTCATCATTTTCACTTTGAGGTGGAAATGCTACCAATATACCTATTGCAATGACAAAATCACCAATTAGAAAGGTGTTCACCTTCATCTTAATGAGTCCTTTACCCAACAAAAATTCATCAAAGAAATTTCTTGGCTCAAATAAAAGCCATGCAATGGTAAAAACTACTGAACATTTTACAAAGAAAAAATGGTCCAAAACTAGACCCTTTGCATTCAATTTCATGCCTTATCTTCAAAACATCTTTGATCTTGTTAAGGTTTCTACCACTTAGACTAGACTCTAATTGGAGGCCATCCCAAAATATTAAGTTGAAATCCAACGGTGGATGAGGGAGATATAGCTCCTCAAATATCATCCATTTTCTCACTTTTTCTGTTGACAGAACATCATTGCAAATCCAATAGAAAAATCATTTGGATCAAAGAACTTCTCACTACAAAGTTGTTAAGAATCACCTTAAAATCATGACCATGAGAAAAAAAATCATGACCATGAGAAAAAAAATCATGAAAAACTCTTTTTAATTTCACATAATTGGCTTGCAATGGTAATACATGCCCCATGCTTGGAATCCAAAAACAAGAGCTGTCTTCACTAAAGTGCATTCCATTAATTCATACTTTATTGTATGGGTTTGAAAATTTTACAACACAAACTAGACTTTATTTGGAACCTAACCCAAGTGATTTCATCCAAAACGGACCTCAGATGAAGAAGATATGGCTCTTCAAAGTTTCTGGATGTACATCCACAATGTCGTTTTTCGACATCGTGGGCGTTTAAGGGTTAATAGGATTCTATGGTTGGATTGCTTGGAAGCAAATCTGAAATGAATGTATACAACAATCTCAGAAACGCCTATTTGGTAGTCACTTTGGAGCAGTCTGCTCTAGGGGTTAAAGCACACAATTTTGAGGTTGGCAAGCTCATTGGAGAGAGGCTAAGGTGAACAAATTTGGAATATGTGCAAATTATGTAAGGTAGAATGCTCTCAAATGAAGTGGAACCAATAATGGAATTCTAGGCTTCTTCATATGAAGTTAACCCCTAAACGACCACGGCCACCGATTTGACTTTTACCGTCAAGGCCAAAAAAAAATTTACAGTCAACTTCAAATGTTATGATCTCACATCTAGTGATGATCCAACAGTTGAAAATTTTCACACTACTACTGAAGGTAGTCTAATTCAAGATCCTACGATTGAAATTATAAAAAAATTCCAAAAATAATGTATGTACCCCATTAGTACATAGTGGTTAGTGTTGGGATTTCAAGCTCCCAAAACATTGTGGATCTTTAGGGGTTAAATAACAATGTCACAATCCAATCTTCTATGTTCTGTTAGTGACCATTATAGGGTGCCATGCTAGGGCATCATTCAACCCTTAAGTGGGGCGAATGTTGAAAACGACATTGTAGATGACTGCAGCAACTTTGAAGGGCCATATCTTCTTCATCTGGAGTATGTGTTGGATAAAATGACTTAGGTTGAGTCTCACTAAGTCTAGTTTGTGTGGTAAAATTTGCAGACTCATACAATGAACTATAATAAATGGCATGCAATTTAGTGAAGGTAGTTCTTGATTTTGAGTTTTCAAACATAGGGCATGTTTTACCATTGTAAGGCAATTATGGTTAATCAAACAGATGTTTTCATGAAATTTTTCTTATATAGTCATGATCTTAAGATGAAGGCTAACAACTTTTTAGTTGGAAGAATTTTGATTCAAATATTTTTGGTATTGGATTTGCAACAATGAAGAAAGTGAATAAATGATTTTTGAGGAGCTATATCTCCTTCATCCACCATTAGTTGTTGACTTTTTTTGGGCAATGGATTCCAAGTAGGAGTCTTGTTTTAGTGGTAGAAAGCTTGACCGAATCGAAGATGTATAAAAGATAAGGCATAGATTTGAGTGCAAAGGTTTGAATATTGGACTATTTTTCCTTTGTAAAATTTTTGGTAGTTTTCACCATTGCAAGCCATTAATTGCGTAAAAAAAAATTTCTCATGTTTTTTTTTTTTTTTTTTTTTTTTTTTTTTTTTTTTGGTTCGAAGGTGTTAGGGTCGCTTTACATTATGGATCATGAAGATTGGCAATGGCTTCTTAAAATTTGTGATTGGAGAGTAAAGTGCTATTGGTCCCATTTGGCCTCACACTACCTTGAAAAAAGGAGAATGAACACTAACTTTGAGGTCCCCAAAGTGCTAAATTTTCCAAAGTGGATGATGTTTTCATGGTCTCCTTGATTATAGTTGAGTCGAACCAAATACCTCGACTCAACTACAATCAATGAGACTATGAGGCTCAAAAATCATTGATTGGCTAAAGTTCAATTATTTAAAAACAAAGGTGGAAAAAGGGGAGGGTAAAAGGGAGGATTTATATTAGAGAATTGAGCTTATACTTGTCCTAGTCCAAATCCACTTTACACTACAAGTGTGACCAAGCCACTCAAAAATGCATCTTTGATTTATCATGGTCACGGCTCTTGTTCAGGTTACAATATAATCATTTGTATGCTTTGTTGATCTTGAAAAGACGGATGAAATACATGATTGATTGGAGATTTTAGAAATATTTAGATAAAGCATAGTACATTGTTTCATTTGTACTACAAGCATAAATTTGTTTAGTATATCATTATGCGGGAGATAAGTTTGTACTTATGTGTTTTTCTCCTAATTATGAGTAGCATAACAACCTAAGTTGAGTTTATTTGAGTTGAATGACAAGAACTATATAGAAGATGTTGTCTATTCCTTATTTGTGTCACCTTTCTACTAGTGCTATTCTTCATTATAAGATGATACACTTAAGAGATTTTATTGTAAGTGAAATCTTAGTTCTTGACATGGATGAAGACAAACTTCTAATTGTAATCTTTAAGGATGCAAATCTTCAAAATACCTTGGGATCAAAAATTGGTTGCTACAATTACGATTGTTCACAATTGGTGTTGGAATTGACAATTAGAGTTGCTACAATTCTACCCTTGTTGACAATTGGTGTTGTTGTTCGTATTTAGTGTTGCCAACACTAAATATAATTTTTAGTGTAGTTCAACACTCAAGTGAGTAAAGTATTTTCTATCCTTCCAAGCATAATTTAGTATCAACTGACTTCAAGGTAGTAATTCCTTTAGGCAAAAGTTGATTGTGACATGTTTACAAGAAGTCAACTAGTGTTGTTTAGATGGGGTCAAAAAAGGCTACATCCTCTTATCTGTCACATTTACACTAATAATAGCGCCAAAAACTACATCATAGAACAAGAAACCAAAAGATTCATGCATTTAATCATGAGGAATTTCTCGCTTTCATCTTCATATTCCAATGTTCCTAGAAGAAAGACATTAGGTGGAATCTATGCCGGTGCACCTACAACACTTTCCTTCTTAATTTCACAAGATAAGTCCAAAAATATGATTCCAAATGGTTCAAATTCCCACAAACTTTTACACATTGTCCAAGAATGTTTCCTACAACAACTCCACAATGAGATTCCCTACAACAAAATTTGCATGTGTTACCTTTTACCAACTTCACAAAAGGACAATAAGATAAGGACAATTTCTCTCTCTTGTGTCCTGCAAATAAGTGGGAAAATTTTCATCCTATTTTTAAAAAAATTAAAAATTCAGCAAGAGTGTCTTGGAAAGTTCTTGGAGCCTTTTTCATATGAAATCTTCCTTTGTATAATATCATACTATTCATGTTCCAAGGAATATATTCTGCAATCTTAAAATCAAAGTGAAAGCTCTAAAGGACAATGACAGAATCATCAACTCTTTGCTGATTTGGGAAGGTTGACCTTTTGATATGACCATTATGGATGAGTTCAAAATAAGTATGAAATCCTAGTTGATTTATAGAAATATATAAGTTAGGTACAAAGTGTTATAATATGGGCTATGTACCATGTGTAATAATATGGACCATGCTCTCACAAATGACAATCTTAGATCTCTCTTGAAGAAACTCAACCAATCTTTTGGGGGTGAAGAGGAGTCTTACACTAGTGTTAACCCCTCAAATTTCCTTGTTGCAAAACGGGTCACAAAATTTGACCTTCCTTTAAATTAAGCTACTACCCTACGATCATCATTTGTTTGGAGTTACCCCGTTCCCCAATGGGATTGTTGCGAAAACCTAAGAGACGAGGAGGTGGAACACGCATGGAGAACGTAGTGAAAGCAACTACTTTTCTGGCCTCTTATATTGTATTCCTGGAATGCCTATAATTAGAAATCAAGCTAATCATAGTCGTCCTCATTGACTTGTGATCTAGTCCCGAGTAAGGGTTTAGCATGTGAGATTATAATGGTCAAAGTTGGCTAAGTTTTTCTCTTGCGGGAACCTCCAAAACCCATTTCGGGTTTTAACCCCTAAAGCTCCAGGAAAGTGAAAACTGCTTTTTGGAGTCCCTGCTGAAACAAAATTCAGCCAACTTTGACCATTATAATCTCACAAATGAAGAAGAATCAACGGTTCAATTTTGGCAAGTGAGTGGAAGGTTAAGTTAACTTCAAGATCCTACAATTGGATTTTCCAAATAATTCTTAGATTGAGAGTTTTTAGGCCTGAAGTAAGGAATGTCTATTTTTTCAATTTTGCATCAAGAACCTTTAGGGGTTAAGGAAAGTTAGGGCTTAAAAATGCAAAAAACCGGAAATAAAGACCATGGGTTGTTACGAAAGGGGCAAGGAGGGGTGAAAAAAATAAAAGAGAAAAAAAAGTCTCGGGCAAGAAGGATGATGTGGAGTGTACTTGGGTGCCTTACCATGAGATCTTTCCAACCTCTTTGGGTCGCATTATTGTTTGTTTCCTACGAGGATTCAGTACTTTCTCTAGGAAACTTGAAACCTGGGTCCTGTCATTCTTCCCCATGACTTCTTAGATTGATGCCTCATGCGCTTCTTACTTCTGATCAAGGAAAAGACTGTCATGTAAACAACAACCACTTAAATGCGGTTCCCCCACAAATGCGCCCGAATTCCAACCAAGGACGTAATCGACTTTGTGAAGTACAACGTAGGACTTGGACGTTGTAAACGTTTACATGCGTTATTGTCAAGGTCAAAACTTAGTACATGTAATGCCTACGATATTCATGAACCAAATTGTGATCCACATGGTTTTAGGCCCGTGGTCATAATTAGTGTGGGGGAGTAAAGCCAAGGGACTCATTTTACCAGGATTTCCACCTACCTTGGTGGAGAGAGACATTCTTGGTGGAAATACTCATAACCCCTAAAGGTCTGAGCATGCCGTGGCGACTAGTAGAATACGGTGTATTTTGGTTGTATTTGGAGTGAATGCACACTTTTAATGGGTATGAGTTCAAAGAAGAAGTTGACATTTGAATTAATGCGGTTCTAGTGAGCCATTACGATTCCAGTTTAGAGTTTCTTGTTGGTAGCAAATCCTAATTATACGACATCGTACATACTATCCCCAAGGGACTTTAAAGGGATAAAGAGCTTGTTGAAAATACTAGTGTTGCTAGTAGTTAGCAGTTTGTTGAGGTTAGATGAGGACAAGGGCGCTTCTACATGTTCAAACCAAGCCATTTTTATTTTTTAGTAATTTTTTATTTTTTGCAAAGTTTGTCATGTAGCTAACCTCCTTCTAAGACGAGAGAGGAAATATAGTTGGTCCTTTTTAAGTGCGGAACATGCCTTCAAACTTCCCTACACCTTCACTCATTGAAGTAAGCTCCGCGACCGGGAAATATGAACTAAAATTGGAGAAAATCCTCCTAAAGTAAGAAAGAGGATGACCTACATCATGAAGAGGTCTTGCCAAGCCTTCTTGGCAAACTAGGATTCTAAATTAGAAAACCGCTTATATTATGGCGGGTTGGGTGTCTCCAAATTGCATGCGAGCCACCCTCACCCTCGTATTAACCCCTAAACGACCACGGCCACCGATTCGGCGTTTACGGTCAAGGCAAAAAAAAATTTACAGTCAACTTCAAACATTATGATCTCACATCTAGTGATGATCCAACGGTTGAAAATTTTCACACTACTACCAATGGTAGTTTACTTCAAGATCCTACGGTTGAAATTATCAAAAATTTCCAAAAATATTGAACGTACCCCCATTAGTACATAGTGGTCTGTGTTGGGATTTCAAGCTCCCAAAACATTGTGGATCTTTAGGGGTTAAAACAACTGGGCCCAAGCATTGGGCCGAGCCCCTAAGAAGGAATGAAACCTCACCGCTATTGGGATAATGAATTTCAAAGAACGTACTTCAATCGAAAATCATGGGGTTGTCATGCCAAACAATTCAATTGCCGTGACTCATGATGTATTTCTTAAACATTAAATACATTGTTCGGATTAAAACTATAAAATAATAAAAAAGTGGGGATTGTACCCCCCACGAGGGCCTGTAAATTTCCTGCTGCTAAGAAATTTACATTCATTTTGTGTAAGAAAATGCATGGTACATTATCCAGGCTTGTCATGTATAGTGTTTTGCTTAGAAAAGCTGCCACTTTTGGTCATGAATAAGCCCAACTGTACATCAGATTATATCAACCACCATTCTGGATTGACTTTCTTTTGAAAAAATAAAATTCTCATGCAATTGTTGGAAACAGGCTTTTCAAGGTTGAGGCACAATTTGCTATGGAGAAGCCACCTTATCCTCGATTGTGGCCTCATCCTTAACAAAGGCAACAAAAAAAAAAAAAAAAAAAAAAGAAGAAAAAAAGAGACTCTTTGTTGACCAAATTACAAATTTTGGGGTGCATATGTCTATACTATTTTAGGGAATTTACAACTTAATATTGTATATTTCACAATCTTCTCATGTGGGGTGTCTAGCAATTGTTTCACCCCTAAATTTCCTTGTTGCAAAACAGTTTTTTTTTACAAAATTTGACCTTCCTTCAGATTAAGCTCAAAAAATCTCAATCTATGCATTATTTAGTAAATTCAACCATAAGATCTCAAAGTTCATTTGACATTCTTCTCACATACCAAATTTGAACATCTTCATTCTTCCTCATTTGTGAGATTATAATGATCAAAGTTGGCTGAATGTTTTCTCCCGCGAGAACCTCCAAAACCCGGAAAAGTTAGGGGGTTCAACAAATGTACAAGTGCGAGTTTTGCACAAGCCACATTATTAATTTGTGAAGCTCATTTCAATTAAACTCTCAAACGTGAAAAGCTTGTGAATAAACACTCCTAATAAATAAAAGTCCACGCCAAACAAGAACTACTCCAATAAGTCCACGACCGAGTGAAAGCTTTCACGACTCATTTGGGAACTAAATTCTCGAGGGATAGAAATCGTGGTCAACTGCGAAAAAAAAGAAAAAAAAGTCACACATCATGAAATCTGGAGAGTACGTCAAGGGTGGAGGGATGGATGGTGAGCGGTACGCTCAATTTTTGTTTTATTTTTTATTTTTTTTGCTTGAAGTCAGCTAGTTGGTGTGTAGATCCATAATAATCAGACCATTCAGACTGAAAGAAATCATGTCACCAAATCAGCGTGGGAGAAGTTTATGGCAAGTTTAAAGACGAGCAACTTTTGTTTTGTTTTGTTTTTCCATGCATCCGCAGTCCGCAAGTACGACAGACAGGCCATGCCATAGCTTTGGCAAAGCTTGGCTTGGCTCGCGGTTGCTTGGGTTGCACGTCAAAATTGAGTAAAAATAAATGCGTGCATGGGTACCTTTTTCGTCCGCTTCGGATCTAAGCACGAAAACTAACAAGAAATAGCCAGCTAGGATGGACTCTAGCTACCTTTGGTTCTGGATTTATTGCTCAATCTGTATGGGTGCCCTTTACGAGCATGATATGTCTGTTGTCTCTTATCAGACTACAGTGCCTTTATTTAATTAGTGTGCAATAGCAATAGTCTTCAATTCACTGTAGAAACATGAATGTTTACTACTAAAATATCTTCTCATGCATTTTCATACAGCGAATAAGGTGACACCACTTGGTCGATGTGTGTCACAAATAGTGTTTCACTATACATGGACTTTGTATGAAATACATGCCTTGATGGTTGCATAGATACAGTATCAACCATTCACAATGAGTAGAGAAATCCGCTAAGTACGACGGACTAGGGGACCAAAAGACCGAGTTTTGGTCGGACTGGGGACCAAACGTCGAACTGGGCACCAAGTTCTTACTCTAAGATCTCGAATTGGGGACTAAACTCAAAAATGCATGATTTTTGATGGTTTTCTGAGTTTGGTCCCCACTTCAACTTGGTGCCGAGTCCGCAACGTGATGCACTGAAGACCGAGTGCTTTGGTCCCTGGTTTACATCTGTCCTGAGTTTGGTGTTACATTCTACTTAGCGGATAACTCAAAACAAGGCATGAAACGACGGACTGAGGGTCCAAATTGGAGACTACTTAGCGGATTTCTCTAGTGTCATGGACAAACAATGTATCTGAGCACGATCTTATGGTTACATTCTAATCTAGAGAGTCGATGTAGATTCATATAGTTTACGACCAAAATAAAGAGTAGTTTCGTTGTGTTAAACACTAAAATAATTTAATATAATATAAAATCGGCACCACAAGCCTTGGCTTGGTGGTTGGGGCTCATGGCCCCCATTGAGGAGGTCGTGGGTTCCATTCCCCATGCCGGCGTGGTGCTCACCACTATAGTCCACCCAACTGTTGTGGGGGGTCCTTGGACCTTGTTGTATGGGTACCTCAAAGTCCTTTGGGGGGATACTATGTCAAGTATCCTAAAGGCACTAGTAACTAGGCTAGAAACTAGCGTAGTTATAGTGTCCACCCTTGAGAGGGGGAAGTAGTATTGTTCCAATTTCCCCTTGTCCGGTGGCCATCGGGATATTAGCATTACGAACGGACACTTCATTCACGCCGGCCCCTTAGAAAGGGACCGGAGTTTCTATCTATCTATCTATCTAATATAAAATCTGAAGTTCATCAATTTTGCAAAATAAAATTACAACCCTCATCGGAGAGACTAAAGGGTGGGTGCCAATCGATACAGATATGGAAGACGAAAAAACCAACATGAAATTTTATTTCTATTTATACATTTGAAGTATTTTTATTTTAAGAGTGAGTCATGTGATGCCCACCTGAAGGGGAAGAATGGTAGCAGGTTAGCATATCCATCACCCATGTGACCGCCTGCCTTCATTGGTGTCAGGAGGCGGAAAAAAGAGTTATGGACAATGCGGACGTGCCCGTCTTTGTGTTGAATTCAAGTGTCTTCACTCGGCCTTTGTCTAAAGACAAGTGCATGAGAGGGATGTTGCTTCTCATTTTGGGTTTGGTTGGTCTCCTTCCTCATCGTACTCGAAGATCCACATTGATAATGGACCTCTCTTTTGCGTGCTATACAATTTGACATTGTTTCAATCACGTGGCTATGATCTTCGTATAACTATGCAAGTTTCCGTGCAACTTAGTGAAGATTGTTTGAAGGTAAAGAGGAATGATCCTGTGCAAAGATTTGTATCTGTTAAGTATGTATATATGTTGGTTTTAACTGAAACTTGTAGGAATGGTCTAATATGGCCAGGTTTGGAATGTACAACATAGATTAGATATAGTCTACTGTGGTATTTGGTGAAATGAAAGTCGAAAATTGATATCATATTAGAAGGTTGCTTTACGAGTGTTGTTTATGTAATTGTAAGGAAAGAGTATATCCTTAACGGACAACTCATTGCTTTGATTCATGCAAGTTTTGTGGCAACATTGAACATGTTGCAATAGGAAACAAAATAAAAATTTATAGAGTTGTAGAAAATAATATGAAGAGACGACTTGCTTCTTCAAACGAATAATATCAATTGTTTTCAAGTTCCTCCTCCAAGCAATGACTATGCAATGTCTACATTACTTCCTGATGGCTTGCTATCCTGCATCGATTTTCAGACTTAGGTGCTTTCTAGTCCAATCATACGTCATAGTTTTGCACATGGGAATATGTCCCCCACTTTTCTCTATACCTCCGAGGTGTCTCAGGACCCTATTTGACCGTTGGCCTTTTGTATGTTTCTGCTTTATTAATTACCCCAAAAGGGGTATTGATTGTAATGCCTCATACCGTAAGGTTAGCAACCATAAATTTAAAATAAGTTCCTTGTTTGTAGTAGTGATTGAGAAAAAGAACAACAAGATAACATGAGCATAGTCCTTGAAAAGCACCCCGTAAGCTCCTTTGTCACGATCCGGACACGCCGCAAGCAAGGTGACGTGAAGTGCCCAATCACGAGGACAACAAGAGGCATTCCACTAACTTTGGCTAAATCTACAATAAAAAGGCTAAAAACTTAACTTACCTATTGTCTCAACAATTATTATACCATGATATCTCTAAAATAGGACTCAACCTCTTGTGACAAAACTACTTATATTCTTTATATTAACATGACATGTTGCCAAAGATTTTCAAGCTCAATGTGCAGTACAGGCTCTAGAAAGATTCAAATTCCAACTTTTGCTCACTTCCACTATTATTAGAAAGGATCAAATATCACATGTTTTCTCCAAAGGAAACAACTAGTATTTTTATTTTATTTTATTTTATTTTATTTTATTTTTTCATTTCACAAACAGTTTCTCGAAAAGGGGGATTTGAAATTTGAATCTGCAAATCCAACAAAGTGGAAAATCTGCAATCCCTTATTTCAATCACAAAGGGGAGCCCCCAAATTTAGCCTTTTGGAATATAAAAAACATAAGAAGTTTGCATGCGGCACAATCTTTCATTATTTTAGTTGCATGAAAAAGATTTTGGACAATCCATGGAGCTTAATCAGCTGACAGTGTTTTGACTTAACTATTGACTATTAGGTTAAAAATGTTTATGTTATTATTTGAATGTGGAATGAGCGCCTTGCAACTCGTGTTTGTGGGGGAGAAAGTAATAAAATAAAAAAGATTTGCAATTAGATTTGGTAGATTTTTTGTTGGGAGTTGCAACTTGCTTGCGTCGGTAAATTAATAATGGTGTGAACATGAGCATGGTAGATTGTAAGAGTATTCTTTTATTATTCTAGAAGTTTAAAGTATTATAGGTTGAATTTGAGTTTAACTATTTACATGAGATTCTAATTCATGCGTGATATGAGGGTCGACGACTCGAAGATGGATCTTTGAATGGCTTGGTCACTCTTGGAGTGTAAAGTGGATTTGGACCTGGACAAGTTTAAGTTCAATTTTCTAATATAAATTCAGATTAATCTCTCTTTTGTCCTCCCTTTTTAACTATGAGTTTTGAGCCTCATGTTCTCTTGATTATTTATAGTTGAGTCGAGTTAATTGCTGATACTCAACTATAATCAAGGAGACCGTGAAAACATTATCCACTATGGAAAATTTAGCATGCTTTGGGGACCTCAAAGTTAATGGTCATTCCCTTTATTTCAAGGTAGTGTAGAGCCAAATGGGACCAATAGCACTTTACTCTCCAGTCTGAGATCTTAAAAGGCCATGGTCAATCATCATGGTCTATTGTGTGAAGCGGCCTTAATTATCCATGTTTTTCTTTTGGAACATCTTTTTAGATGATCAAATAAATTGAACTAATAAATTTTGAAAACATTGCAATATTACTAAAAGAGTATTGAACACAAAAGTATCAAAAGGAACAGATAGGCAATAGAAGAACATGACAATTTAAGAAACTCTTAGAATATATGAACTCAAATGTTTATGACAAGCTATGCAACTTATAGATAAGAAGCTTGAAAGTCTTGAACTATTATTCATGACGTTGTCTTGTTCAGACCTATTATAAGAGCATTTGGAATAATATGACACACAAAAATGTCTAAGTATAAAGACATTATTAGAGATCCAACACCAAAAAGATTACAATAAAGAAACCTCCAACTAGAAATTGGTAGAGTTGATCCCAACATCACTCTCATGTAAAGAAATATTATACAAAAGGTAATTGTGATTCAAATTATTGGTTTGCAAGGTTCAAACATGCTCCATGTTTGAAAACCCTTAATCAAAAGCTGCCTTTACTAAAATGCATGCCATCAATTCATACCATACTGGATGGATCTGCAAAAATTACCACATAAAATAGACTTGATTTAGGATACAACCCAAATGCAATTTGTCAAATTTCTAAAATTAAGTTTGTGAATAAAAAATAGTACCTTTTCAACAGTTTTGGCCCTTCATCCATAGTGTCAAACTTCAAAAAATACAAAGATTGTAAGGAAGTTTAAATCTTCCGATTGATGATTGGTCTATACATCTTACACCAATAATTATCCTTCGTAATATATTAGACACATTGTTATAATGGCGTTGTTCCGCTAAAATGGCACCTCAACTTTCTGAACCCGTTGCAGTTCAAAAACCACACGACATTTCTAAATTTGGAGGTAATATTACAAAATATGAACGATATTATACATATGCATGATATCATTAGTTTGATATCATAAAATACACCATTGTGTAGGCATACAAATGCAAGTTTTTAGTGTGACAAAATGGCACATGGCATAGCACCATTTTGACGGAATTGAGGTTACCTGTTACTAAAATTTACTAAAAAGGAGTAGTTAATCACAATTCTGAACTTTTCAACCTCTATACATACAAGAAACTAGCAGCTTCGATAGTAGAGAGAAAGCTATCTAACCTGGGTTTAGGGTTTAAGGAGCGATATTGTCGATGATCAGTGTCGACCAGCTCTACCTCCCTCGCTGACTTTGTCTTTTGCATTGTGCATTCACTCTGATTGCATTGCTCCGTGGATTGCATTAACATCTATGCTCCGACGCTGGCATTCACCATCCTTTCATACTGGTATTGAATCTTCCAGACTGAACTAACAGCTCGGTAGTATATGACGGTTTTGTAGACTACAAACAATCACTCTTTGCAATGAATCGTCATTCATGTGAGAGCTTAGTATTTCAACGAGCAATATGTGGAGTCTGTAACAAAGTTGCTCGTAGACCTCGAAAATTATTGGGTCGCAAATCTGATGTGTTTCGTACTTCAGAGCATGGCCTTCTTGTTTCTATCCGAAAACATGATATGTGCGTGAAGCTAACTGGAGTTAGAGCACCGCCTTCCATGGCCGTCCTGGATAACTACTGATTCCTGGAGTGCTGTGTTTCTTGAGGACTGTCACCTAGTATACTTGTAACTGAGTAATTGGAAGGCTGAGCTAGACAAATCTTCCTCACTCAGGAATGGCACAATGATCTAAGAAGCCTAAGAAGGCATCCGACGAGCTAGAAGCCAACAGCAAAAGAGTTTTGAGCAAGCACTGAAGGTAGAGTCCATACAATGGCCCCCTTTTTGGGCGTGAGGGCATGCAAATCTAGCTTCCATTTGTAGTTACCAATAAATTGAGTTGATTTTGAGCAAGCTGCACTAGAAGATTTGATAGTACTAGCCCCCAAAATTTCTCACATTGCCCGGGCTAATTAATGGAAGGTTAGCCCCCAGTTTAGCCCCCCTTACAAAGGATTCAAAAAAATCTGAGCTTTCTTTGTTAGTCTTGTTTTAGCCCCCTAAATTTCCCACATTACCCGGGCTAAAAGTCTAAAATAGGGTTTAAAATAGGGCACATTGGCCCCCAACTGGATTTTAGCCCCTAGGGCTAAAATGACAAAATCTTCCAGTCGCACTAGAGGCGGATTCCATATAGGGTCTCTCTTTTTGAGCATGAGGGCATGCAAATCTTCTATTCGTGATAACCAGTGGCGAAGCTCTTATACCCAAACATCGAGATTGAACATGTCGTGAGTGCGTAGGGTAGCTTTTAAACAAGGTGTATAGTATATGGAGGTTTGTATAATTTAGATATGCAGTCACTTGAGAAAGAGAGGGTTTCAATCGCGTTCGTAGAAGCGGAGTTTCATTGCACTTGAGGTTCCATTGAAATAAGTTGGAATCTTTTGCACTTCTTAAAAACTTTTAAATTAAAAACATTATGATCTCACTAACGGTATGGAATTTGAAGTTGACCCTACAGTCGACTTGCCTCAGAACTGCCAAAAATTACCAACTTTTGATGTAAGGTGAAAGTTTTCAGATTTCGACTTATTTTTAGGTAAAACCCCAATTCCGTTAAAATGGCACTATGCCATGTGCCATTTTGTCACACTAGATCTTACATTTGTGCTCATATAAAATGGTATATTCTATAATATCACATTTTTTTTGTAATATCACTTCTTTATATACATTGTCACTCATTTCCCCTAATATCAACTTACAATTCTGTTATATCACATGGTTTTTGAACTACGGTTCAGAAAGTTGAGGTGTGCCATTTTACCGGAATAATGCCATTTTAATGGAATTGGGGTTGTAAGTAAACATAGGATCTAGTACCCAACTTGTATGTGTATGTATATATCAAGGCTCACATTCAAAATCATTACCAATACCGAGATCACAATGTTCAAAGTTGGAGAAAAGGTTTTTCCCCCTTGTTATAGAAAGGGAAACTAGTTTTTTCAAGGCAAAAAAAGAAACCATTTTTGTTAGAAAATTTGGTTTGAGGCTCTTTACATTCTTGTTCCTAGGTAAGTTAGGAATCTGCCTATGTAATTTTACCCTCTTGCAACCTATAGAACCCAAAGAAATGCTTGATACTTTACATGGAGGTATGCTAAAATCCAACTACGAAGGCCAATTTTTGACAATTAAAATGGAATGTGAGGAATAATTGAATTGAAAATTTGAATAGTGAGATCATGCCTAAAACCTCATTTACATGTGCAAAATACAAAATTTGAAATAGAGTAAATCTCAAAGTTTGGTGAATTTTTGAATTTTCTACAGTTAAGTTGATTTTGGGTAAATTTTGAGAATGAATGAGCATATATCATAGTTTGGGCACTTTTGGGCGGTTTGAAAATACTATTTGAAAACTTTGATCGTGAATAATGAGGACTTTTGAGGCTGAAAATGACTCTTCAGAAAGGTGTGAAAAAACTCTACAATTTACAAAAGGTCTCAACTTCATACGATCTAAATTGAGAAAGTTAGAGGCTAACCAAAGCCGAAAAGGACAGATTCTATCCTACACCTACATACTTGAAATAACTTAGAATTTCAAAATCTCCACCTTGCAATAAAAGGAGGCAGTTTTGGTGGCCGTAGAGCATCTCCACCAGACGCCCTGGCAGACACTAGAAAGCCCATGTAAAGCCACTGTAGCTCCAAACGGTCCCCACCAACGGGATGATTGACGCCAAATGACCTTGAGGGCCTCCATACAAGTAGCGCGACACGCAAAACGAGCACTCCTCTCCAGTGCCACTTTAAGCCACTATAGCTCTCAAGATTCTCTCCTAGTCAAACTTTATCCTCAACCATGGCTCCCTGCCTCCCTCTCTCTCCTCCCCGCATGCACGTCTCTGGAGACACGGGTTACGGGTTTGTCATGGCCTTGGTGGGGCAACAACCTGGCGCCAGCCTGCGGCCACAGCAAGCCGCCAGTTGCGGGGAGGTCCGGGCCCGCAACTGGTAGAGATGCTCTTAGGACATTAGGGGTTAAATTCAATTATCCTATTTCTAAAAAGAGCCGGGGACCTCATTCTGTCAAGTAACACATTATGATCATGCTACTTGGAACTGGTGTAAAGCAGAAGCAACTTGAATGTAGAATAAATAAGAATGTGTCACTTTTTTTGTTTTTTCCATTGTTTTCATGTACAAATGAAATAATGTTTCGGAGCAAATGGCTCCAAATGAGTTCAAATCAAGGTGATATTTTCGTGACTGATCCCAGTGCACTTGTAAGGCTTTTTTCCATGTGCAAAGTGGCCACATCCAGCAGCAAAACCAGCTCTTTAATTAAAAAAGATTCACGGAATTCTCAATTCTTCATGCACCCAGTGTGGTGCTTTCTTTACAAGTGGGGGTGGGGGGAAGGATAATCTTGCTCACACGTGGCAAGAATTCTTTTAAGTATACATGAAAGAATTGCATGTTGTTTCCGGAATTAGCTTAAATTATATTGTAAGCTTGACATGGACTTTCGAAATTAACCTCAAAATTGTCGAAGTTACAAAAGATAATCTTTTTCTACTTCGTCCAAAAAGCTCAATCTAAGCATCATTTAGAAGATTCTACCCTAAAAGTCCTTGGTTCAAAATTGCCTGAGTTATTAAAAAAAAAAAAAAAAAAAACTTTTTTCTACTTCAAGACCGGAAAAGCCCAATCTAAGTATTATTAAGAAGACCCAATCGTTTGATCTTCAAGTTAACGTGACAAAGTACTTGCATGTCAAATTTGGACTGTTGATTCTTTCCCAATTGTGAGATTATAACGGTCAAAGTTGGTTGACTTTGATTCTTTCCCAATTGTGAGATTATAACGGTCAAAGTTGGTTGACTTTTGTTCGTGGGGGAACCCTCAAAACCCATTTTGGGTTTTAAGGATTTTTGGGAGTTAACAATGATATGAACATTTTATTATACAATAGCCCAGTAGACTTATACATTGTCAAAATGTTTAAGTAGGAGAAAATCTTATCTTGTTGACTTGTCTTGTCTGTTGTAAGGTAAACCGCAATACATGTGAGCTTGCAAATGGGTGAGGAATTCTTAGTGTCATAACAATGTTAATAAACTTGATCTTTGGTGACGAATGTCAACCTCTAATCAACATAATACAACAATGTAAATCAAAGTGGCATTCTTGATGCAAGAATGATAAGTTAAAAAATAATAGATCAAGACTTGTAGAAGTCTTGTATAACAAATACAACATTTGCAACATGTGTGAAATCTCTCTTTGAGAGAAGCACCTCGAATGGCCAAAATTTATTTCAGATTTTTCGATAAGAAAAACTGCCACGACAGATACTGTAACTCTATCAACACCAATTACACTATCAACAACAAAATGCAAAACGGTGAAGAAGAACTTGAGCATTATTTTTGAAGCACGTTATTCATTGACAACCATTTATAAAAGATAAAATCACCCAACAGTCTTGGAGCTAGCCAGCTAGCAACATCAAGACACATTTTGACGAAGTAACTTAGTATACAAAACATGGAACATGCTCAGGACGGATTGATTGATAGATCAAAGAGCGTAGGAACAATGCGTGCGAATCTCCCCTTCGATCCCAGTAAGCGGCTTATGCTCACTCAGAATGGTGAACGCTTCCGCAAAGTGCTTGTGCCACAATGCATTGTCCTTTGCATACGCTTCGACATACGGCTTAGTCCTCGAATCCCACGCCACCTCCGAATCAATATGCAGCAAACCTGCCCCCACACGCACAATCAACTTCAATTCCATCAAAATGATACAATTTTCCAAATATGGCACTTTCAGGGAGGTTAGAATCTAGTAGAAAGAGACTGATATTGCCCGGATAGTGAATTTGCAGAGAAACAACGGGTAAGCACCGCATGTCATTTTTGGAAACATAATCAGATGTGCCACCGAAATGACATTTCCAGGAAGGTTAGATTTCAAGAAAAAAGAGAGGAACAAGGAACAATGGTAAGCAATGGGTGCTCCACAATGGTATCAGAAGTGTTATTTTGGAAGCGTAAACAACAAATTTTACCAAAATGACACTTTCTGACAGAATTGGCAGTTTTGGTATGTTAAATTGGCACTTGGAGTATTGCAATTGCCCGGCACTGATCTGGCGAGGGTACATAGAGCCGATTGCTTTACCTTGGTTGGCGACCAGATTGACGTAGTAGTGGTTATCGAAGGCCATGGGAGATTGCTCGTCATTCCGAAAATACGTGAAATGCACAGGCTCGCCGCCAGTCTTCTCAAGCGGACACCGATACTTGAGCATGTTCGCAAACACGGGATCCATCTTGGGGTCCACAGTGGGGTAGATTCTCTCCTGAAACGACACACAGTGCGCTCTCCCAATCGTATGAGCTCCTGTAAAGCCATAGCCACCATCAATCAGTAAAACCATTCCGTCACATTCATTGAACAGTAAACCATTCCGTTGATCGTTTAATCTAGACATGGCGATGGCCGGTGTGTACCGAGAAGCGCCACAGTTTGCGCCGTGTTGATCCCCAACTTGCTGAAGTAGTTCAAAACCGTGGTAACATCGCTCTGAGGTTGCGGAATGCCATCATCTGCATCCGCCTTCACACTCACTTTGGAGTCGCGCCTCCCCGTTTTCAGCTTCATTGCAGGCCCACCCAACTGCAGGGATTGTGGCTTGTTTAATCAGTAAAAGGATAAGAGCAACTTTCGTTTGTGAGCAATGGGACTGAGGTTGCAAGCTTACCACTTGGGCGCCTGCAGCGCCACCGAGGGCGAGCACATCGGCACACGAAACGACTCCTGGACATGCAGCTTCCACTGCAGCTTTGATGTTGTTCACATATTTCTGGTTTCGCATGCCCACTTGCATGACGGAGTCTTTCTCCGCTGCTGCGGAAGGTGTCGATTCCAGCAAGAACGAGCCATCACACCCCTGCAATGCGATCAATTAATCAAAGCCACGAATCTCGCTTGCTCTGAATATCATTGAAACCGAGATAGATGGTGCAGGTAGGTAGGTACGTACATTGAAGCAATCGTGGAAGACGAAGCGGATCAAGGAGGTGGCGATGTTGCCTTTCTTCTCGTAAAGCTTGTACACCGTGTCGTGAATGATCTGCTCCGCTTGTGGGCATGTCTTCGCATAGTAATCGTACACGAGCCCCGCGGATTCCACTGAGCTCTGGATTGCGAGAACGCACAGAACCAGCACCAAAACGCGACTCATGCTTGAAAATGCACACGATCACAGCTAACTGCTTACAAAGAAACGCACATTCTTGAATACTCAGAGACTTGACGGAGCAATTCTCGATAAAGGATAATGCCCGCTATATAAGCAACACTCTCACTACAGTAGAGTTCGTAAGCTCATACTTAGTGATGAAAGCTACCGTGGTTTGTAGCAAAATTAAAAGAAAGAAAACGTGCACGACATGTGACAACAGTGACGACAAAGAGCAGTGGAGTGGGCATGCCTCGCGTTCAGACGTACCTTACGCCTCCTGCAATGATTCCTGCACCCAATATCGTCTGTGTATATTTTCCCTTCGTTCACAATCAAGCTCTCTCCCAAATTGCCAGGTGAGAGATTCTTGTAAGCTCACATCCATGCACAACGAATGTGTAAAGGTGAGAAATCAGCACCCGGGCCATTGCATTTATGGTCATCAATCGAGGCAGACAGCTCCACTAGCAAAATTTCGGCACGAGGTTTATCAAGTGTAAAAGTATGGATCATGAGTTGATGCTTGTTTGGATCGGGCGGAAGGCTGTCAGTTGCTTGGGTAACGTACAGTAATGCGCCACAGCTGTAATGTAACAGTATTGGGTCTCACTGCAATAATTTGGCTCACACGTACGTTAAACATGACCGCTGCCCGATGTATACTCTGACAGGAAATAGTATCCAGCTTCACGCGATTGAATGATCGGTGGTGAGGATCTAGTTACTTACCAGTCAACTGTGGTGTAAAAGAAGCTGCTCAGGTGTGCATGCTGCGGGCATAGTACGGAAGATTGGAGAGCGGCGATGGATGCGATTGTTCAGCAGCAGCAGCAGCAGGAGGAGGCTAGAGAATAAGGGATTAGTGCGCATCTTTCAGACATTCTACCTTCTAGATCTATCTCTGACCATTTTTGTATGCTTTTCACTTGGGCTGCAGGCATTCTGTGCTTGAATATTTAGTCGGTCGTAGCATTCGTAGAGTGTTTGATGCATTGCTGGTTGGTAGAAGCTATGGTTGCTCGCAATAGTGGTTGCTTTGTTGCGATCGATGATGATGCGATGATGATGTACTAGCGACAGCCTTGATATGTCGGGAACCTCCCCTGTGATTCTCAATGAAAGCCTATCTAGGGCAGTGTGGCCATTGAGTATCCACCATCAGGTTTCGGTAGACTGTCTTGAAATGGTATCATGTTGCCAATCTGTACATGTTAGAGCAAGAATGCACACATTTCCAACATTTCCACCAGAATCTATGTGGTGACATCTCACACATGTACTTGTGTTTTACATTTAGATTTATCATGTAAATCCTCGGGACATGTATCCCATTTCCAAAGGTACATATTAGCTCCAAAGTCTGATTCTTTATGTACTAACAATGAAAATTTGAGAGAGTCATTTCAAGGCACCATTTTAGAAACACGTATAAGTTCACCTTCAAAATACATAACAAAGTGCAGAAGAGTCCACAACTAATGATTCTACTTGATTCAGTCTTCTATTTACTTTCTCACAATGCTCACAAAAGTTCACTCCATCACAGATTTCTTAAACTGAAGTGTGTGCCATTATTGAGCAGGTATGCATCAACTGTAAGAAATCATAAAACGAAGCATGCTTCGAAGATGCGTCAACAAAAAGAAATCATAAAACGAAGAATGATTGCAAGACATGTCAACGACACGCCAAAAGGCATTCGACCGACCGACCAACCACATCGAAGTGCGGCATCACGATAACATTATCGATATCTGATCAAGGCTCGTCTTCGGATCGATACAGCTCGTTCTCTTAATAGACCAGCTGATGTAGTTCCAGAAAACCACGCACGGAGTTGATTAGTTAGATGCGGCTGTGGGGTCGGGTACGAACGAACTGACTGGTCACGTTATGTTAAAAGACATGGATCCGTCGCCTGGTAGAAATCAATCAATTACTCGGGAGGGAGGAGGAGTGTGCCGTGGTTGAACTGTGACAATCCATGCCACTGTCTGTTTGCCAGCTGCATGGGTAAAAAGGGATTTGACATGATGCTGCTAGCAGGTCCGGCCGGCGGTGGCACAGCACGATCAATCTCAATGTGAACGGTGGTGGTGGTACTTGTTTCCTGGAGTCATGCATGTAAGTAATTTATGTACTTTGGCACGATTTGCTGCTGCATTGCGGGTCAGTCAGGGTGGTCGTCGTCGTCATTATGCTCATCGTGGTCGACTCCACTTGCGTTGCCTCCGTTCTCTGACGCACACTCAGGTGTAAGTTTCGTGTTCCTGCCGTTGAGCTCTTCAGGCTGTGAAGTGTGCTCAGAAAGGAAAGTCAAGGCCGTCCCTGCAGGTTGCACTTTACCTGCAGCTCAGCGGCATCACTACCCTCACCGGCGCTGCACAGAACCAATTCCGGCAATTCAGAAATCATGTGACATTACAGAATTTGAAGGTGGAATTATAGAATATGATGATATTATACAAGTAAAATATAAGAGTGCTTTGACAGGAAAAAAGTGTGATATTACAAAGTAAACCATTATGTAGACATGCAAAATAATGCAGGTTTCTGTGACCAAATGGCACATGGCAGAGTGCCATTTTAACAAAATTGAGGTTGTTTGTGGTCAGAATCACAATGATCCAAAGTTGTTTGACGTAAGACAAATTGCTTATCATAGGAAGTTTCATTTTGGTGGCAAAATTAGTTATGCTTTCATTCAATATGGTATCTCTCATGCGATTACCGAGCATAGACTATTGCTTCTCCGTAATATCACTGTCCGTGTAACAACACCCTGTCTTTTTTAATCATATCCTAAACCCCCTTAACCCCTAACTCTCCTTAAAACCCAAAACGGGTTTCGGAGGTTCCCGCAAGAGAAAAACTCAGCCAACTTTGACCATTATAATCTCACAAATGAGGAAGAATGAACGGTTCAAATTTGGTATGTGAGATGAATGTCAAGTGAACTTTGAGATCTTACGGTTGAATCTTTCAAATAATGCTTAGATTGAGATTTTTTGAGCTGAATCTAGAGGAAGGTCAAATTTTGTGACTTAGACCGTTTTGCAACAAGGAGAGTTAGGGGTTAAAAGTACCATTATTTTTGTGAAATCAATTGTCTTTTTTACTGAAGTGAGGTTTTGTATAGTAACACTGCCATAAAACTGGAGACAAAATAGTGTGTGCAAGTAACCAAGAAGATGATTTTTGGACAAATTCCAATGTACCTAGGAGTCACATGTAGAGTGTGTAGTGTGAGGTGCATTTACAATACTTCCTTCCAAATTCTTACCTATTATTTAAGGGGGGTTGTTTTGTTTTGTGACATTATGATGTGGGGGACCGCCGGTTGGATCGGGTTGTATCACTTGTATGAGGTGTTCTTGGAAGCGGGTTTATTTTGTAGAGTTGTGGAAAAAAATTGGATCGCAAAACTCGTCAGCGTGTCACCAGATATTATATTTTATAGTATTTCTGGCACCCAAATCACTGGAATTACAAACATGACCTAATTATATATCTAGGAGGAACAAAAAGAGGGCATGGTCGAAGTATTTAAGTTAGAGTAGCAACGCTGCGAGGGCATAGTAGTGATTCATTTAAGATAACTTAGGTTCAAAACATATAAACCCAAAAGGTTGTAAAATTATCTACAAACTTTGCTTGTTTTCCGAATATGATTCCCTTTGACCACTACCTAATGAGCTTGCGACAAAATTTGCAAATATATTGAACATGTTAACCCATGAGCGCCCCTGCGGACTAAATGTATCCGCCAGGAATTCGGCCAGTGAGAAGTCAACCACTGTTTGACCATTATAGAAACCAAATCCGTGAAGTGAAATCCATCCCAATTTTTCCCACACCTTTGCATCCCTGTTCTTCATGTTTCTCAACGGTGAAATTGAAAATAATCAATTTCTGCAGAATTGGCACCCGATAAGCTTTGGCACTGTCTGCACACCTTGATTTTCGGGCTTTTTGGAGGGGGCGCTCAGGGGTTAACCTTCAAAGGAGAGAGAAGCCCAAATGAGGTTCATTTGCTCAAAATAGATGCGTTATTTTTTACAGAAATGAAACTTTGATTCAAAGCATCTTACGATCTACATGATGAAATTGAATAAAAATTGGCAGGTAGATTAATAAGACATTTACAAAAAAATCGCACGATTGGACTTTCCAAAATCAAATCCAAACTTTGTTCATAGATTACAAATATGGCCGTCTCGAAGGTCACTATAGAACTTTTCCTTTGAGGTAAACCCCTAATGTCGAAAAGAGCTCAAAACGAGACACTTGGGGTCTGATCAAACCCCTTATGTATTATATTCAGCTCTTGTGAAATTGAAACCTTTTGCACATTGTAGAGTTTTTCCATACTTTTCCATAAAATCTTTTCATGCTTCAAAATTCCTCATACTTTAGGAGATATTTACGGTCAAAGTTAGAAAACACAATTTGAAATGTGCCCAAAACTAATATATGCTCGTCTATTCTGAAAATCTGCCCAAAATAAATAAGATCGCAAGAAACTTCCAAAATTCACCAAAAATTGAGATTTTACTTTATTGCAAGTTCTGGTACTTGGAAAGAAGGTATTAAGGCATGATCTCACCGTTTGGATCTTTCATCCAATTATTCTTTACATGCCATTTTTATCATCAAAGAAAGGCCTTTGAAGTTGAATATCATCATACCTCCATGTGAAAATTCAAGCATTTCTATAGGTTTTACAGGTCACCTGAAGGTAAAAATTGCATAGACATGTTCCTAACTCACTTAGGAACAAGCCACAATTCAACTTTACTCTCAAAATTGGTTTTTTGGGCTCACAAAAAACTCCAAACCCATTTTGCAACAAGCAAAAAAAAAACTTTTCCTTCAACTTTGAAAGTTACGATCTCACAATCGGTAAGGAATCTGAAACTAAGGTTTGATACACACATACATGGACCAACTAGGTATAATCTTACAATTACATACTCAAAATCACGTCAAAAATTCAAAATTTCCATCTTGCATTGAAAGAGGGTGGTTTTAAGGAGTTTTGGGGGCTTTCGACTTTAGGGGTTATGAACGCCAAGGTTGATAATGTACGGTTGTCTTATCCATCACTTTTGCTACAGAATGAGCTCCCACACAAACTGAATGATTGCAGCAGGCATAAGAAATGTGCATGGGAAATGGAGGAAAGACTGTTGGCTTTCTCCATGAATAAAGAAACAAAATTGGGCAGATGAAGAGTGAGGAGTGTCCTTTGTGGGGGAGCTTATCCATAATGGGGATCCTGAACCCACCAACTTCTGACACACACCAAATCTGCAGCAAGTAAAGAGATGATTCCTATTTCCAAGCAGCCCTTGGTACTAACTAAGGTGAAACCACCTATTTCCGTGCACTTATGGAATTAGCATAGTTGCAATGAGGTGCAGCACCACCTATTCCCCTGCACTTAACCCCTAACTCTCCTTGTTGCAAAACGGTCTAAGTCACAAAATTTGACCTTCCTTTAGATTAAGCTCAAAATATCTCAATCCAAGCATTGTTTAAAAGATTCAACCGTAAGATCTCAAAGTTCACTTGACATTCTTCTCACATACCAAATTTGAACTGTTCATTCTTCCTCATTTGTGAGATTATAATGGTCAAAGTTGGCTGAGTTTTTCTCCTGCAGGAACATGCAAAACCCGTTTTGAGTTTTAAGGAGAGTTAGGGGTTAAGGTATTAGCATGGTTGCAATGAGGTGCGGTTGTTGAATTTTTTTTTCACACTTTAGCAAATATAAAGGAATGGTCATGGAGGTGAGATTTTATTTATTAGAGTGAAATTGGATTTACTTTGTGTCCTAGATACCTATAGTTAGATGTAGGTACCCCTAATTTCAAACATGTGGTTGCCTAATTTTAGAAGCATGCAAGGGTATCTTTGTAAGGGGTTTACTCATTGATGAACAAAAGAATTCTAATTCAAAAGCAGCGTCGTACCCAAAAGCGTTTATGCATTATTGTGAGGGAATGAGAGTTGTAAAAGAATGGAGCTTTAGCCAAATTTATGGGCATATTGCCATTTTCATGACACGTGGGTTGAAAGGCAGTTCAAGTAAAGTGCTTGTAGAAGTGAATAGATCCAACCTACATAAGTGCTCTTCTCATACTACAATTGATCAAATTTATCCTAAAATTGTGTGCTACATTTCCACAGGCGACAATGTGGATTATATAACCGGTCGAGTTGCGTAGCGGCGAGTCGGTTATCGTTCATAACCGGTTGTGCACTCTTTAATCGCAACCCTTGATCTTCATGATCCAAGGGTGTAGGATACAAGTTCATAGGAGAGAAGGTTGTGAGTTGTAATTTGTGATGGTGATGGGACGGGTTGCGCAATGGGATGAAGCCACGTAAGCATTGACAACGACAGCAACAGGTTATGTAGTGTTGCACGATTGAAGGAGAGGGTCGTCCGCTCATGTTATTTTTCCTAGGGAAGGGGCATGGTAGTGTGCCCGCCAATAGGTGTTTGCACCATTGTGCCCTTTCAACCCTTCATTCTTGTTCTCTTACTCAAGAAAGAGCTTAACCCCGAAAGTCAAAATCGACCACATTGCGTTTGATTTGCTTAAAGAGGATATGTTGTTGCTGCAAAAACTGAAATTTTGACTTAATATAACTCAAGATTCGTATGGTGAAATTTGATAAAAATTGGTGGGCAAACTTATTAGAGAGTTATTAACAAGATCCTTCAATTGAATTTCTCAAAATTGGATATAAAATAAATGAATTGTTCATGGATTTCAAATATGGTCGACTGGTCGTCTTGGATGTCACTGTAGATCTTATCTTTCAGGGGTTAACTTTTCAACTTGGTCTCATCACAGTTTCTAAGAAGCTCAACAAATATATAAACAATAATTATAGAGAATTCCGTCGTACTTGATATATTTTTTAAACATTTAATGCATCGTTGAAAGCATTATCAATCAAAAGCATTGTATCACTAAAGTTGCGCCAAACAAAACTACTTCATCAATCATGCACTAAACAAAACTATTGATACATGAGTACAACTTACTGATCCTTACGTGCACGAGCAAGCGACGATTATAACTTACGGGTTTCTTATAACAAAAAGTAACCTATGTGTCTCTAACCCCAAATTGAATGCCCATCATCAATGATTGATGGTGCTCGAATGGTTTGAACTCACCAAATATGTCTATGAGCGATGCCGCAAAGCTCTAGGTCTAGTTCATATTTGTGCACGCAGAGTCAATAGCGATTGTTGGACTAGATTGGCAGGCACTTCTTTTGCAACCATTTGTTTGTCCGACTTTGGAAAAACCTCCGCAAGAGGTGTTGCACTTGTAGATCTCATGTCATACAGGCAAAAGGCAACGACTTCAAGCATTTTGACTTGGCTATAAAACCCTAAATGTGCAAAATTGGGTTATTTGACTAAATCAGGTTGTTGGTTGCACTATCTTGTGCGGCAGAGATCCTCTACCCGCTCATCCGGCCACCAAATCTGTTCTACGAATTTGTTTAGAGAATCACTAAATCAGGCCACCAAATCTTTTTTAAAAATTTGTTTACAGAATCACTAAATAAGTGCAAATATCCTTCTTTGCGTTTCTCGGTCAACCCCAATAGCAACATCACATGCCTCTGAAACAAGAAGTCAAGAATTGAAAATTCTTGACCCAAGCTCAACCGGTGAGACAACTCCCGACAAAAGTGGCAACGATAGCACATACGTCTCCTCTAACAACAACATACATGCATCAACGATTTTCTCAGTTTGTTTTGCCAATTTGAGAGACATTGTTGAAACTCCGTCCTGTAAGAGCCATGCTTCTCAAGAACCTAGGCTGCCACCATTTTAAGGCGGTTGCGCTCAACGGTTGCAGCAACAGCTGACACCGACGTCCAATGCCCCACACACTCCAAAATTGGCGACATTCTCTCTTACACACAAAACAAATGTGAACACGTCGTGCAACAACAGTACACAGTATCGCACAATACTACGACTAGTAGGAATTGGCCAATCTTTAAATGACAGGATATGACTTTGATGTCCAAAACGAGCTATCTAAATTGCTAGTACAACCTCTCACACATTGGCTACTATGTTTGGGTCATGGGTTGACACAAATGACAAAGATGCTGAAATGACTTGACACAGATGACAACGGTTTTCTTGTCATTTAACCCCTAAAGATCCACGATGTTTTGGGAGCTTGAAATCCCAACACTGACCACTATGTACTAATGCAGGCACGTCCAATATTTTTGGAAATTTTTGATAACTTCAACCGTAGGATCTTGAAGTAGACTACCATAGGTAGAAGTGTGAAAATTTTCAACCGTTGGATCATCACTGATGTGAGATCGTAACATTTGAAGTTGACTGTAAATTTTTTTTGGCCTTGACCGTAAAAGCCGAATCGGTGGCTGTGGTCGTTTAGGGGTTAACACACTTTCTATGCACCCTTTAACAAATTGTTTTTCTTTCAATCGCTCATTTTCTTGCCATTTTCTATTAGTGTGCGATATTAGCATCTCTAAATCTCCCTATTCCGCTTAGAGCTGCCAATTTTGAAATCGTCGTCGTAGCAAAATTGAACTGTTCAAGGTTCCGATTGGAAAGAATTCCCTCTTCCGCCTTGACCACTTCGATACCTCTCGCTCTTGATAACTTCTGCCTATCCCGGAGCTACAATGGTCACATTGGGAGTTTAACCCCTAAACGCCCGAGCCTATTTTTAGCAGAAAAGCACATTTCCATAGAAATCGTCATGGATGAAAATCAAGAGAAGCTATTAAGATCTCAACCGTACAAACTTGTAATAGACTTATCGAAGATCATGTGGACCAAAAGTTGAGTCATGAGGCCTTATAGATCGGGAGATCATAACATATTAATATCAAAAACAAACTGCAAAATTTCATCATTTTCAATTTGGTGGAAATGCTACCACATATATATATATATATATATATATATATATATATATATATATATATATATATATATATATATATATATATATATATATATATATATATATATATATATATATATATATATATATATATATTGCAATGAAAAAATCACCAACTAGAAAGATGTTCACCTTCATCTTAATAAGTTCTTTACCCAACAAAAATTCATCAAAAAAAATTCTTGGCTCAAATAAAAGCCATGCAATGGTAAAAACTACCGAATATTTTACAAAGGAAAAATAGTCCAAAACTAGACCCTTTGCATTCAATTTCATGCCTTATCTTCAAAACATCTTCGATCTTGTTAAGGTTTCTACCACTTAGACTAGACTCTAATTGGAGGCCATCCCAAAAAATTAAGTTGAAATCCAACGGTGGATGAGGGAGATATAGCTCCTCAAATATCATCCATTTTCTCACTTTTTCTGTTGACAAAACATCATTGCAAATCCAATAGCAAAATCATTTGGATCAAAAAACTTCTCACTACAAAGTTGTTAAGTATCACCTTAAGATCATGACCATGAAAAAAAAAAAAAAATCATGAAAAACTATTTTTAATTTCACATAGTTGGCTTGCAATGGTAATACATGCCCCATGCTTGGAAACCCAAAAACAAGAGCTGTCTTCACTAAAGTGCATTCCATTAATTCATACTTTATTGTATGGGCTTGAAAATTTAACAACACAAACTAGACTTGATTTGGAACCTAATCCAAGTGATTTCATCCAAAACGGACCTTGGATGAAGAAGATATGGCTCTTCAAAGTTTCTGATGTCCATCCAAAATGTTGTTTTTCGACATCGTGGGCGTTTAAGGGTTAAGGGTTAATTCACCTACCAAGAATTTGAGTACAACTCTCAAGATAAATATAATCAAAACTCCATTTTCTGTAAAAACAAACTTTTCTTATTTTAGTTGCAACAACCCAAATGGGGCTCTTTTCAACTACAGGGGTTACACAGCTGCTCATGGGTTAGTCAATCCTAAGCATGGAAGTACCACGTAGTGGATCGCGCACCACATGGGAACCAACAGAGACGCAGTTAAACAGCCATCACTTAGTGCAGAGGTCGCATGCATGAGAGCCATAGCTGCTCAAGTTTAACAGGACGTCTGTCTGCCTTACGTTAGGTCGAAATAGACGGCCCTTTCGCCATCCACCTCTGCACGTCAGTCCACTCTTCTCCTTCGTATACAGCAAACGCCATAACTCTGCAGTCAACACCCGTCACTCATCTACAACCAAGCCTGCCGTCCGGCATTCCTCACTCCGCAGCAAATTTCACTCTTTTCGATTCTTAATAAGGAAATTGTACGTATATGATTATAAACACATAGAAGATTTTCATCAAGAATCACCATCCTTGACATTGCTTTAATACTTGCCTGGAAGTTGGTTATGTGCATGTCTTGCACAAAGTGATTGGTACTCGTTCTATTTTTTTGGATCTGTTTGGTACTTTCACTAGTGAGTACATTGATGTACTTGGATCTGTTCAATACTTGTTAGTACTAGACAGTGGATACGCTTCTGGATACTTGGAAAGGTACATAATCTCAGTGTTTCAGAAATTGGGAAATTTACACAAGCATGCTTTCATACGAAGCAACTTTATTCAAATAAATATATATTACAAGAAATCAAGGGTGGCAATCAAGCGCAAGTCACATACTAGACACTCTTCAACGATGTATCAAAATCGAAAAGGTTTGTACAAACTACTTCTTAGGTCTTTTTGTCGTTCGTTTTGTGAAGGCAGTTGATGGTCGCATTCCAACTTGCATTCTCGCAACCTACATGCCACTTTCCGTTATGATCATTCAAAGGCGAAGAAAGAAGATAGTCAAATTGGAGTTATTGAAGAATTTTGTGAACATCAGCTTCAGAACAAAAGATTCAGAACCTCTATTTGTAACTAACACTAACAACTTCAGAAACTAAACTCAGCTTCACAACACCATGAACAAATGCTATGTTGATCACAAGCTCCAAAATGAAAAAGAGCTAAAACTAGGCATGACAACAAAGTGAGAACAGTAGATCTGCTGGTATAGCTTTCTGACACCCTAAACAAATGCTATCATAATACGAAGTAGAAACGATGGAGTACCTAGCTAGATTGGTGATGCCGGAAACTTCCGAAGTGCTGGAGTTACACTGCCAATGGTATTCAAAATCAGAAGCCAATGCAACATCGGAGCTCCAAATCTCTGCTTCAAACTCTAACTACTGGTTCTGTGAAAACAATGGGCTCCTCCTCGGTCTTTATAGCAACTGGCCCGGTTTCTATGTATGTAATAATGGTCGTATGATACAAACCTTCGGCATCATCTGGTAGCCAATGTGGCTACATAGAAAATTGGACGATTTAGACAAGATGATGATTCAGAGATCTATCGATGCACAATTTTTTGCGTGATTTTCAGCCACTTGCTGAATAGTCTTCTTTCGATCCTTGGAAGACAGGTCGCGGAGATTGATGACAGGACCCAGCAGGCGAGGAGAGTCGGGGAAATTGAAGCTTCGAGACCTCTTTGAACTGCAGTGGTACTTTCCTGCATCAAAAGCAAGTGCAGCCTCCTTTTCTGTGTCGTAGGAACCCAGCCACACTTTCTCATTCGTCTGGCCCACCCGAATCTCTGACACCCATTTCCCGTTCCGTCTCCTCACTCCCTTGTAGAGCTGGCTCCGATTCTCTCCGAATCCTCGGCCTCTCTTTTTTACAACCACCTGACCCTGCACAAGTCATGATATACACCAGGTTTACTTAACTTCTGAACAACCATGTCGATTTGAGCCACTGCAGCAATTCCAATCTGAATTGAATTCTAATATCTGAAGAGAAATCATGGAAAGGTGGAACGCTAACAGAAACTCCCGAATCTGACTTAAGTTCTTATGACTGGAGGTACATCAAAGTCAAAAGGCATTCATCTACTCCAAAATCCATTTCTTATGAACCGGAGAGACGTCAAAGAGAGGGGATGTTGGTTATATTTGAGTGATAACATATGTCAATTCAGTAAATATGGCACTATTATCAATGCCATCTCGAGATTTCCTGATATGGAGTGAGCACCTACAATTTAGTTGAGTGTCTATGTGCAGATTCGAAAAAACACAATAAAAAAAGTGAATGGTTGAGCCATTGGGTCTAGTAAAAGGACGCAAATCAGGCCGTGCAGCTCAAACTTATTACAAAGAATTTCTTTCTGCTTGATTTAACAGAACTGAGGTCGATGGCAGATAGACAAGAGAAACGAGCATGGAGTTTCAAAGAGTAGAGCCTTACCGACGAGTTTCTTTCCAGCTTTCGTCTTCGCAAAAGGCTTTTGAGTTTTCTGCAAGCGCAAACAATGCGCACCATGACTCGCCACCCTCGTCCACCGGAGTTCGCCTGCTGGTGAGGTCCTGTAAGCACTTCCTCAGCACCAATCTCAAAGAACTTCTTGAACCATTGCAGCCGCTCTTCAGGTCGCATGGGGATAGTGGAGCCTGAAGAGTCACCCGTGTCTCTCATCATTTCCATGTGACCCGTGGAGTCAACACTCATAGCAAAAGACTGGTTGCGCTCCAGCTCCATCTGCAGCAGCTCTGAATAAGTATCACTGTTCACGTACTCATAAACTGACAAGGGAGCTGAACTGTCGTCAAAAGAGTCCAAGTGATACAGCCCTGGCATCGTCGCCGTATCCACCGCTGGTACCACAAACTCTTGCTGATGCTCCTGCTGAAACCTCGAAGGCTGATAATGAGCTTGTTGTAGAGTAGGAATCTGCGCTTGTTGGTAAAGCTCCAGAGCTTCCTCCGGAGTCATGGCATCGTAGTACGGCGAGTTGTAATTGGAGCAAGAACTGCCTTCAGATCCATGGTTACTGTCTGTCCACTCTTGGTATAGCTCAGCCTCTGATTCTGCTGTTGGATATGTTGGTCCCCACATCTGCTCGTAAAACCGTTTCCATTCCAGCTTCTTCAGTCTCAGCTTGTTCTTGAACCGCCCCAACACGCTCGCTTGCCGAATCAGTGGCCCCCATCGACATGGCTTCTTCTCTGTCATGTCGATCATACACACCTGAAAAAGAATGTCATGCAGGAAGGACACTAATTCAGTAAGGCATCAGGTCACGAAAAGTACCGACGTAACGTAATCTACCCTGTGTTGGACATCAAAACACAGGATTGCAAGCACACTCTGTACTTGTACGCATATAATAATCTTAATTCCATCAAAATGAAAATATCCTGCAAAAATGGCAGAATTTCAGTGAAAAGAAATGGTGATATTGCATAGAAGCAATTGGTGCTCCGTTATGGTATGGAAGGTGCCATTTTGAATGCATAACTAAATATATCATCAAAATAACACTTTGTAACAAGATTACAGTTTTGATATGTCAGTGACACTTGATATATCTGCACTTGAACGAAATCGCCCATCAATTAAATTATCAGAGTTCAGGTTTCTGTTCACTCTGACGGTAACTTGTCAGAAGTAAGGTAATGGATGCTAAAAGAGTCAGAGAGTTCACAGTCTCATTCTATCATGAACTTTTACGTCCTCTTATTTCAGACTATAATGCATACCCATCCACCGACTGACCACCAAATTTTTTTCCAAATAAACAGGTTTGAAAGGTTGACCATTCGAAGAGTCTAAGTGGTTGACTTGATCATCTCTTGATATTATTGATTGCAAAACATGCTATAGGTGAGACGAGCATGTCAGGATCCTATTGTTCAAAAAGACTCTGTTAACAAAATGTCTCTGGCTACTCACCTTTGAATAGAGGAAAATTATATATACCTTTCCACTACAAAATCATCTGAAAACAAGCTTAGTCCTTGTACCATGATCGAGCTTTTAGTAACCGATCTCCGAAAGAAAACTCTCCTCTATACTTGTTAAAAAACTTAGATAGTCATCTACCTTTTTCTCCGAAAGGAGCACCAGTATGAGAAACGACCCTCAAACCCCGCTTATGATGATTAGTGCTCTCTCAAGAGCACAGAAACACCTTCTTCGAGAATCTGTAAACAGGATCGGAAGGCAAACATCAAATAGAATCACCGACCTTAGCGTAACATTTCTGAACATTGAACTCTGACCATCAAATCACGCAAATCTTGCAACAAGATCTGTATTCGCTTAAAGCACTCTAGAAGAACCAAGGATTCATGATTTAAAAGATCATACACAATATTGTAATAATCACCCGAGGAGGCTCCATTTAAGCAGGATAAAGTCCAATCTCAACAGTTAGGGTTTAAGGCGAATGAATATTCGTGACTACGAACAATCTTTAGACCTATCAATGAAACCTATCCTCTACGGCCATTCGGAAAACGTACATCAAGATTCAAAAGAACGTCGTCCGCTTCAATTTCGACCAACTCTACTCTACCGACAATTTCACCGCGAACACCGCAATCAATTCAGTAAACATTCAAAGCATCGCCAGTCTCAAAGGGAGCTTCGTCCTCGTCCAGCGCCTGCGAGAGAACAACATTATATAGCTTAGACCTTCCCGCCCTTACCGACAATTTTCTAAAACCTCGGAAATGAAAGATATCGCGATTTCACACGCAGAAACATGAAAAACATGATCAGAAAAGGAAAGCGAGCAACCGAATTCGATAAAAAAGCTCGCGGAATCGAGCTCAGTATTACAAAAAATCACGAAAGAAGAACAAAAAGTGACACTAGAGTTGCAGAGGAGAGAACGGAAAGAAGTATTACAAAAAACGAGATTCAAGCAGCAACAATATGGTAGTGATTGGCGTACCATGGTGGTGGAGGAGCAACAATAGAGGAGCGACGAACGATGCGGTGAAACTCACTCGGTTTTGAATTTGACCCTCTGCCGAGCACACTTTGCCGACACTGACCTCGCAGTAACTTGCTTTAGTAAGTTCGTGAGTTGGCTGGGCCCAGATCAGCCAGCTCGGCCCGATACCTGGTTTCCAATACCCGGATCTAAATATCCGCTGCGAGACCCGGAGATACCTCTGTCATGCGCCCCTCGATCGAATTTGAGGAGGTGAAGTACTGGGAGCATTTTGAGCCATATTGAGGCTCTCCCTAAGTTCCACTTTTATGATCAAATAATCAAAAATTTAAACACATCACATGCAACCAAAAAATCATATGGCATAACAAAGTAAACTTATATTTTAAAATCAAGTTGATAAGAAAAAATTAATCAATCACACAAAATGTACTTTAAAATGTAAAATCCCAAAACTCAATTTTTATTTCACAAAAATTTCATGGTCACAGTTTTTACAATGAATAGAGTTTGCTCCTCCTTCTCCTAATGTCTTTGTGGCGTCACATATGTCACAAGTGGCCCTAGGTGATTTGCGGAAAATACCCCATTTTTGCTTGGAGTGTGAAATAAGCAAATGGTCCCCTCATTTCCTTTGCCAACCTTGGAAATAGCATGTTTCTTCCAATGACCCATTTCTGTACACTTTACATTCTCTTGAATGGAAGCTATAGAACATGGGAGGGGGAAATCACTTGTTTTGAGTCTTGCAAAAACTTGAAGCCTCCAAAAATATGGAAATACAAGCTCGGAGGGTTTGCAATTTCCGATTCTTCTCCTCTTTGCTACCAACATCAAGAGAAGTTCTACATAGCTAATTGAGTTCATTCATTAGGTTTAGCATCTTCTCACATGTAGCATCATTTGAGATAGCCTCTTCCATTGGTTCCTCCACTTGAGATAGACTCAAAATATCTATGTTCTCAAGGTCAAACTCCATATGCAAAATATCTCCCACAAGCTCATTGTTTTTAGGCTCTTCAAAAAACTCCTTCACTATGGATTGCATCCCATATATATGCCTGCATGTAGAGACCCGAGACCCGATACAGGCAATCACAATAGTATGTTTTTAAAAACACAATATACCGAAGGGTAGAATTTGTCTCACTTCAACATAGAAGAGGAGATGTCCTTTGTCAACCACCTCCAAAACATCTAATGGAGAGGATTGGTAAACCTTGATAAATCCTTTCTCCTCCTTTCAATCGGGGTGTTAGTGAGTTTTGTCATTACCTGTAAACTGAGGATTTTACAAATGGAATTTTTGTGTTAAAAAGGGTTATTTATCCACTTATTGGAAGACAATGAAATAGGATGATATGTTCACAACGGGAAGGATGATTAGTTGAGAAATGGCAAATGAATGGAAGAAATAGAACAAATGAAGAAAAAGAAATGAGAACGGAATCAAGCCAGTTTTGAACGGACATTATTATTGCAGTGTTGAACGGTAAAGCCAAGACGGAAGATGGAAAACGGAGTCTAAGTAAGAAACGAAGTTTAGTTTTAGGGAAGATTTTGAAAGGTTGTGACTGTTGGTCGTTGTAGTATAAATAGGTTGGAGTTGTTGTTCATTGGGCGAACACCTTCCAAAAGAGTAGGGTAGCCAGGGGAATGAAGAAACATCCTCTTTAATTTTTAGATTTAGGTAAAAAAACAATTGAGAAAGAGTAAATGGAAGTGTATGAATCAATGTGATTGATGAAATAATAAAATTATAATTGAAAGAAATTTGTGCATGTGTAAATAGTAATTGGAATTGGAGAGAAATGAAATTGAGTGGACTTGAATAAGTAAAATTGTGGAAGGAATTGAATTGAAAACAAAGTTGTATGAATTTATAATTATGAATGCGTTTGTGAAATATGATAAGTAATTGTGTGAGATTGAATGTGAGATTGAGAGTTTTACTTATTGATTAGTGTGGCATGCAATTGATTGTGACCCTATTGTTATACTTATCCGTTAGCATTTCCCCAGTGTTCGAACTCTATTGTAGAATTCCTTTCTGCAATTATACTACTACATTTTTGGCGCCGCTGCCGGGGATTTGCGTTGTGATAAGTGATAGGAATCAGTTGTAATAGATTACTTGATGAGTGAATATGGATTACTTTAATAATTATGTTTATGATCCTTACGGTAGACCATTGAATGTGAATGTTAATTCTTATTCAGAACATCCAAATACAACAATTCAGTATTGTCATGGTTATGAGACTCAAGAAAGAAAAAATGAAGTTAAATCAAGAACATGTACTTTGGAGGATTTGAATTTGAGAGATGGTCAAATAAATTTATTGAAAAATGAAATTAATAAGTTAAATGTGGACTTAAGACAAAATGAGAAGTTTTGGCAAAATTGTTTTGATGTAGTGGTGGCACAACGTAGTCATCTTGAGGAGGATCTTTCAAGGATTACAAATATTGCGGAACATAATCGAAAATGTTATGAATCTCTCCAAAATGAGGTAAAGGATGCATTAGAAGTAAAAGAGAAAATTGCAAATAATGAAGCATCTTTGAAAATTGAAATACAAGAAAAAGATAAAATAATATGGGATTTGAAAAATTTAAATACAAAAATGTTGAAAGTTTTTGAAGATAAAGAGAATGAAATAAATATGGCTAAGGATGAGGCAAAGAAGGAGATGCAAGAACAATTTGAAGTTAAAATTGAAAGAGAAAAAGAATTGAAAGAGAAGTTGTGTATTTGGAAAGATAAAGAAGCTAATTTATTAAAACAAATAAATGAACTTTCAAGTGAGAATAATAAATTCCTTACAATAATCTCTAAAGATAAAGAAGAAAAAGAATCATTGATGTTGTCAAATGGTTGTTTAAAAACCCAAGTAAAAAATTTAGAGCAAATTTGTATGGATATCAAAGTTCAATCAAAGGATAGAGAAGATGAGCTTCAAAGCAATTCTAGTGAAATAAACAAGAGATGGCAATTAGAAGTAGAGAGTTTAAATAAACAACTCTTAAAAAATTCTTGTGAGAGAGAAACCTTTGTAAAAAGTAATGATGCTTTCAAAAATCAAAATATAATGCTTACAAAAACTTTGGAAAAGTATGTTCAATCAAATGATGAGAATATAAATGAAGTAATGAATTTAAAAACAATGTTGAACAATGCTAGAGCTTGTTTTAAAACCATTCAATTAAAAAATCATGAGCTTAAGCAACAATGTAAGCTTCAAAATTTTATTCTATTTTGGGTAATGGTTAAAAGGAATTGTCAAAAACCATATGAAAATGAGAAAGAAAAGTTAGATGAGAATATTATCACGCCAATAGAACCAATTCTCAATGAAGAAAAAAATAACAATGAAAATATTCTAGAGTTTAGACAAAGCCTTCATGTAAAAGAAAATTTTCAATACATTGAAAATAATCAACAGGTCACAATTTCAAATATAGAAATGGAAAATAAAAAATGTGAAATAGAGGTCATAGAAAAAGCAATACTAATGGTGATAAATAAGAAGATGACTTTAAATTTAAAATGTAAAATTGGAAGAAGACTACATAAAAAGGATGAAAGATGTGAAATCCATTATACTTTTCTAAATTCTTCTATCATTACAATTAACAAGAATATTAAAAGAAATAATTATCATTTAAAATTTAATAATAATGAAAATAATGGAGGAGAAGGTTTTGTAATTTTGAAGTTACGGTTAAATTATATCAATAACGATTATACAACCACTATACAAACTAAAAGAAAGCAAAAGATTGATTCTTTTAACAAAGAATTACATTCTATTGTGGTAATAAATGATTTTATTTTCAATATAAATCAAGATATCAAATTTTACAATAAAGTTTTCAATTGGAATTTTGATATGAATCCATTTATATGGGATCCGGGGATTTGAAAAAAATAAATAAAAAATAAAAATCTATGAAGTAAACTTGATCGATAAAGTAAGACTTAGTGAATGGGAAATACCAAGAAGACATGAAGACAAATTATTTCTTTGCGGGGACCGCAAAGGATTTAGGAGGGGGCTATGTAAACTGAGGATTTTACAAATGGAATTTTTGTGTTAAAAAGGGTTATTTATCCACTTATTGGAAGACAATGAAATAGGATGATATGTTCACAACGGGAAGGATGATTAGTTGAGAAATGGCAAATGAATGGAAGAAATAGAACAAATGAAGAAAAAGAAATGAGAACGGAATCAAGCCAGTTTTGAACGGACATTATTATTGCAGTGTTGAACGGTAAAGCCAAGACGGAAGATGGAAAACGGAGTCTAAGTAAGAAACGAAGTTTAGTTTTAGGGAAGATTTTGAAAGGTTGTGACTGTTGGTCGTTGTAGTATAAATAGGTTGGAGTTGTTGTTCATTGGGCGAACACCTTCCAAAAGAGTAGGGTAGCCAGGGGAATGAAGAAACATCCTCTTTAATTTTTAGATTTAGGTAAAAAAACAATTGAGAAAGAGTAAATGGAAGTGTATGAATCAATGTGATTGATGAAATAATAAAATTATAATTGAAAGAAATTTGTGCATGTGTAAATAGTAATTGGAATTGGAGAGAAATGAAATTGAGTGGACTTGAATAAGTAAAATTGTGGAAGGAATTGAATTGAAAACAAAGTTGTATGAATTTATAATTATGAATGCGTTTGTGAAATATGATAAGTAATTGTGTGAGATTGAATGTGAGATTGAGAGTTTTACTTATTGATTAGTGTGGCATGCAATTGATTGTGACCCTATTGTTATACTTATCCGTTAGCATTTCCCCAGTGTTCGAACTCTATTGTAGAATTCCTTTCTGCAATTATACTACTACATTACCCCTTCTTAAATATTGCTCTGAATCACCTATACATTTTACAAGTAGTATTCAAATTTATATCATATACTAAAAGCACTTGTTACATTTCTTAGAACTACATGTTCTCTTGCAGTGTCATGTAAGTGGTTTATATGTGCACTTTCAAAGCCTAAAGCAATACCTTAGTCACTACCAAAGTCTAACAATTACTTCATTTGTAAGAGTACAAGTAGGCATTTCTTTGTTCAATTCATATATGGTGAATGAGTAAAAAAGAGAGAAAAGACATGTAGCATGTACACTAAGGACTTTTGAGGATATTCACAAAACAAGGTTTGTGTACCTCATCATACCCAAGTAAATCATGGTAATCTAGCGGTCAAATCATGACAAGTTGTTGATAATCACCTAAATGACTTTAAAAATGAATAAGTATAAATATACTCATGTAAAGTAGTAAGTTGTTTTGATTTCACCCTAAAAACTTGTAATGAACTTATTTCAGATCATTTAAAGGTTATAAATTTAGGATCATAAGGCCTCATAGACTTGTGAAATTGTAATAAATTGTATTATAGTACCCTTTAAAAATTATAAAATTTATTTTTTCTCATTCTGAATCTAGATTTTTAATAGCCAATCTAATTCAAATTTAAATGCTCCAAATGTTTCTTCAACCAGGTGTTAGTGTCACATTTCCTCACTAACATCCTAGTACCAAAAATCTACAAAACAATTTACTTAACCCCTACACATCCCTCGTGGCGAAAAACAAATTTTATATGAAGGGCTATAACTTCTTCATCCCAACTTTGATTTGGACGAAATTACTTGGTTGGGTCACAAATCAAGTCTAGTTTGCATGGCAAAGATCACAAGCCCATACAATGAAGTATGATTGAATGGCATGCATTTTAGTGAGGCAACTATTGTGTTTGGGTTTCTGAACATGGAGCATGTTTTACGATTGCAAGCCAATCAAAAGTAGTTTTACATAAAAAGAATTGCATGTCTATAATCTCTAGATATATCCCAACAATTTTCTAGTTGGAAGTTTTATGATCCAAGTTACTTTGGTATTGGAATTGCAATGATGATTCCACAATGAAAACAATGAAATAATGAACAATTTTTGAGGAGCTAAATCTCCTTCATCCAACATTAGATTTTTGACTTTAATTTTTAGAATTCCAAACAAGGTCTAGTTTTAGTGGTAGAAACCGTGACCCAATTGAGATGTATTGGAGATAAGGCATGGATTTGAGTGGAAAGGGTGTAGTTATGGACTATATTTCCTTTGTAGATAAATTGGTAATTCTCACCAATGCAAGGCTACTATATGAGCTAAAATATAATTTTTGGTACAAGAATGTTTTTGAGATACAATGAATAAGTTTCTAGTTGCTGCTTTTTTGAATGCAACTGGTTTGTGGGTAGTATTTTCACTTGAAAGTGAAAATGATGGAATTTTATAGTATGTTGTCGGCCCTAATATGTTATGATCTTGAAATTAATGGGGTCTCATAAGTCAGGTTTTGGCTGGCATGACCTACAAGAAGTCTATTACAAGTTTGTATGGTTGAGATGTAAATAGCTCATTTTATTTTCATCTCTGACGCTTTTTGGATAAAATAAAAATTTGGCTAAAAATACCTCAAGGACATTTAGGAGCTAATATCTCAAGTCATGGCATTGCATTAGTAAAAACTGGCCCAAGTTCTGTAGCTGAAAAATAATCAAAATAGTATATTTTTTGCAAATCTAATACCAAGAAATTCCAGTAGAAAAACTTTGAACAAGAATGTCAATGTATTTCATCACATGATGGCATTTGTATAAATTAAAGTAAATTCTTGGAAGGAGAAAACATCCAATGCAAATACAATTGGTAGAAAAAAGACCTTAGAGTAGTGAAACATGCCCTATGTATCACAAAAGTAAAACATTTAAATGAAACTGGTACAAACCGAGTACTCTTATTATTACAACTTCACCAATAAAATAGATTATTTATTTGAACTTTATATACTACTTAATTATTTAGTTAAATTCTATAATTTTACTTTGTGTAGGTGTGTTTTAATTCAAGGTTTTTGCATTGACGTTGAAGTTATCATTGATAAATTCAATGATAAAAATGGCAACTTATACAATTGTGTTATGAGATCCATTTAATCAATGTCAAAAATTATATCTCAACGAATAGAACAAATAGAACAAATTTATGTATTTTGTATTGATTGTTTTAGATTAAGATTGTATGAACATAATATTAATTACGGTATCGCATTCCATCTTGGTTCATAAGCACCTGGAAATAATTTCCATGGTACTTGCTCGGAGGTAGTTTTTTTAGGCTCTTTATATGGAAAATAAGTGTATCCCCAGGCCTTGGTATGGATGTTATAAAGAATGATCAAAGGGTCAAATCCTACAAGTTTTATAGCAATGTTTCCAATACCTCCGGTAACCTCTAATGGTGGCCAATTAGGCCACGTCTTGCCCTTTGACTTTATCATACATCCTTTTTCATCCGTATATCTAAACAACAAGTTAAAAAACATTCGAGGCATAGTTCCATTAGGAACCTCTTTATAAACGTTTATAGGAACACCCTTTTCATCAATAACGACTTCACAAATAAACAAGAGATTTGGAAAAGGTCTGTAAACAGCTTCTCGCGATACAGCAAATACTCTTGTGTCATTAGTAGGTTGAACAAGTTTTGGAGGCTCTACATATTCTATATTATATAGTTCTCTTGCTTTAACAAAACTAACAACTAATTTTAGTCTTTGGAGCATGTTGAAGTAAATAATAACAGGTGTTTTATCTAAATATTGTCGACCGGCATTTCGCCTTTGTCCTTCAGTAAGTTGATAACCACCACAATAAATAGAATCTCCTCTGACAACAATATTGGTGTATCCGAAAATTTTTGGTGGCAGAGTTACATTTGTAATGTGGTCAAAATACACCCAAGCACTCTTTATAGAACAATAAACTACCACTGAGAGTTCCGATGTATGAAAATATTTAACTTTACAATTAAGGATTTTTTCTTCAACATAAGGTGTTCCTATAATTACCAAGCTATAATTTATTTTTGTATTATCATAATAACTTAGTTTACCTACTTTTTGATATAACATTTTGTATGGTATTGCAGGTAATAATTTAACATCATAAGTAAGAGGATTTGTCACAATTATAGAAGGTTGGTAGTTTGTTTGATCATCTAAAATTAATGGATGTGTTCCAGTTTTGACCACAAGAAGTCCACCTTCACAATCAATTATGTTGTCGAAGTTACTATCCAAATACGCAATGTTTGGAAGGTTCACCCATTGTTTTTGACTATCTGCTATTTCTACAGGAGGCTTAGCCAAGAATTGTAAAATATCCAAGCCTAAAATTTGTCTTTGCACTCCATCTGTCTTTGTCTTTTCATTACAACTGGTACCCATAACACATGGATAATGACACTTATAAATTTTTTCTTTCTTACACACTTCATCTTCGGACGCCAATTGAGATGGTGTCCAACTCTTAGCTCCATATTGGTGAACAATTTGAACTCGAAATGTTGCATCAATAGCACCCTCGATTCTTTTATATCTTGGCCATATTTCATCAAGTAATGTCCATGGACAATCCATAAATGCCTTAGTAACATCAGCTGGTGAGTGCATTGGAACATAGTTTTGAATGGTAAGTAAATCTAGGTTGGGCAAAAATGAATCCGGATCTTTATACTCAAGATTAAATTTCTTACACAACTCATTTAATTCCTCTTTTTGTTCTCTAGTGAATTGTTCAGGAGGTTTAATATGTGTACGAGTAGGAGGTGGTTCCGCCAATATCCTCTGAAAGAGATCCCAATCAAATGCCCCATCTTGTTCTTTGCTCTCAAGAATCTTGACAAAGGTATCAACATCACTTTGGCTATAAAGTCCCGGACGAAAGTTAGTTACATATGACCATCCCCATATATGTAAGTTTGCAAGGTCTGCACACATTGCAACTTTCTCTTTGTTAGCGTCTCGAAGAACTGTAATTCTCGCAGTATGGTTCGGTATTTTTCGTACACCTACTTGTTCATTACGTACTATTCCGTCGTACATATTTTCACCATTTGATCTTGTCCATTTATTAACACAATCATAACCAGTGCCGGATCGTCCAAACATAATTGATTGCCTTCTTAGGTACCACATATAATCTTCTTCGCTCATTTTTTCCATCAACTTCAAATCTTCATAATACTCATGAATGGGAAAGTTAAATTTGAATCGTAGCACATCATATCTTCTCAACTTTATACATGCCAAATCTCGAACTCTAGCAGCTTCTTCTTGAGTTCTATACATTCCAATTTTCTGATAAGCGTCAACAAGTTGTATACCTTTCCTACCTTTTCTAGGCATATTTACACACCAAGCATTAGTAGTATTACGAGCACAATATATTCCAATAAAGTCCGCCGATTTTCTCGTAAAGTCGGCCTCGTTTTCCGTATCATGTCCAATTGGTGCTTCATTTAAAGGAATTGTTTGTTCTATGGGTTCATTACTGCCATGTTCAACATTCGAAGGTCCTCCTCGTAGTATAGGTTCAATTGGAAGAGGCTCTATTTGTTGATAAGGTATGTTATGAACGTTAGGCACGATTTGTCCTATAGGTTCCTTCCGAAGAGGATTTGTTGTACGTACTATCTTATATGTAAGTCTTGGATCACTACTATCAACAACGTCAATCATCATTTCTTCTGTAACATTACGACTTGATTCATTACTAGGAGACTCATTTCTTTGTACATTAGGTGGTCTAAGTACCGTAGGTACTTCGGGCCTTTGTGTACGTGTTTCATTAGTTTGCAATTGTCGAGCGGCCAAGGTCTTCTCATATACCTCATCAATAACAAACTCATCAATAATTTCAGGAATTGTTTCACTATTCACATAATCTATATGTTCATTGATAATCCTTACATTATTGGAAGGCTCCATTTGTACTCTAGGATTATATATTTGTTGCATAGGCTTATTTCTTTGTCGTAATGCTTGTTGTAAAGCCACATCTTCCATTTGTTCTAGCTGCTTATTTTTATGTAGCAATTCCTTATCCTTATCCAATAACTTGGGCTCCTTTGATACCTTGTTCAAAGGGTCATTACTTGGTATTGTAGGCCCTTCTTGTGCTTTAAATGAACGATTTCTCGCACCTCTAGGTTTGAGAGGCTTCTTCCGCATCATTCCTTGTATTACCTCCCTCGGTGATGGCATTTCCTGCGGAGGTTCATTTTCTGCTCGAAGCCGAGCCTCCATCGCTCTCTCCTCTCTTATCTTTTTCATTTCTTCAGGCCAACGCGCATTAATAGAAGCCCATCTCCTTCTCGCATATTCATCTTCGTCAAAGTTATTTACATCTTCATTTTCAAGTTGTTCCGCAGCTTCGACCGGCCCTTCGATGGCATCGGTTATCATGTCCGTAAAGAAGTTATTCGCGTTTGGTCCTGTGGGCATATCATCAAGGGTAGGTCGAGCGGACACTTTATTCACGCCAACCCTTACGGGCCTGGTGTTCTTCTTCTTCTTCTTATTCGCGTTCTTCTTATTCGCGTTTTGTTGGCCATCAGAACCGGACATAGAAGCTACATCTTGAGAAGTTGTTCCTACATCCCCATAATCATCTGATGTATTATTTTCAACATCCATGAAGGCATAGTCATCAACTTGACCAGGAAGACGAATAAATGAGGGTCCAGCAACATCGGTTTGAGGACGCGAATTAGAATCATCTCGAGCATCAAACAACATTTGATTCGAAGGCCCTTCACCACTCGTGTTTTGGGCGATATGCATTTGTTGTTTTGAGGGGGAAAAAGTTGGGTTTGAGAAATCTTCACTCATGAAATTTGTTTCATCTCCTACATCTCCACCAAAGTCTTCAAGAGTAAATAATGGTGATGGTGGAGCTTCTAATGAATCTATATTTTGTTGAGCTTGTGAATTTATCTCTAGTCTTACATTTGAGTCATTTATCACTAGTCTTACCTCTAAGTCTTCCTTAGATGATGGTGGTGGGGATGGAGGTGCAAATGGAAACTGATTCGGAACCGGTAGAGGTAATGGTATATTTGCTTGGGGGAAGTTTGTGGGTGTTGACTCATGCGTTCCTGTCGGTGGCTTATGGGTTCTTATAGGTGATGATGCACGAGTACTTGCTTGTGATGAACCTCTTGTTGAGGATGGAGAAGTATGAAGAGGCGTTCTTCTTGTTTTGGTTACTGAACTTGTATTGAACAATGAGTCATTCATTACATACAAGGGATTTTTTTTGGGTGGGGGTAATGGTCGTTTCTTAGATGTTGATGGAATCATATTATTAGAGGCATGGTGTGTTGGAGTGAACATATTAGCATGACTTTCTATGGGTCTATTTTCCAATTGCATTATCAAGTTTTCAATCGCCTCAGGTGTTGAATCACTTTCTAAAGTATTACCTTTTGAAAACCAAGATTGAAATTCTTCTGGTGCTATTTCGAGTTCCGTAGAATCTACATTTGATTGAGTATTTTGTATGAGACTTGGATAATCAATCATGTAATTTGGAATTATATCTTCTGCCAGTGGTATTGTAGAGCTCATATTTAACGTATTTGGTTGATTACTTTGCATAGTATCTAGCATATCGTTCACTGGATCAACAATCATAATGTGACTGTGATCACTTGGTTGGGGCATAAGTAGATCTGTTAGTTTACATGTGCATGGTTAAATACACTTTTTTGATTTACTAAAAGGTAACAAGAAGATAAACTAATCTTCAAAGCATGATGCTTCTCGATTATTCAAAATTTATTCAAAATTTCTATCGTGTGTAAGATTATTAAATGTAATATGCAAGTCATAGCATTTTTAAAAATCACACCTTCCTATAAACTTATTCTACATGCAATATGTGCCTAGGTTCATATTGTAAACAAAAGTTGGTTCTACCTTATTTGTTCTTGAAATGACTTGCATATTCTCAAATATGTAGTACTTAAAAAGAAAATATAGAATCAATAAATAATATACATAGTGAGAGGTATTAGTTACTAATAATCATTGCAATTAAATTGCTATAATGAACATGATTTAAAATGAAAGTGGTGGCTAAACATATTTTCAATTCTAATCAAGTTACTCAATATATTATTACTAACAATGTAGATGTATATTTTTTTGAACATAATAAATACACGTTTAAGAGTTAGAATACACTCATTTAAATATACAAAAATGACAAAGTGCATGATTATACCTAATGGAGCTTCTTATATGTAAAAAAAAGCTCAAATTTTCATAATAGCAGTGGCAAGTTAAGCAAATTCAAGTTTTGAAATGTTGAAATATAATCAAGATTTATGCTTACTCTAGATATAATGGACTCTTCTCAAGGGCAATTCTAGTCCCTTTGGAACTTTCACAACACATCCAACTTCTATGTGTTGTAAAAGTTGTCGAAAATTAAATATACAAAAGACTTGTAAAAATTATATGCAGATTATTTGCGAGACTACTCTTTCGAACCAAAACCAATATGAAAATTCTACATCTTGTAGTTTTAAAAAATGAGGATGCAAAACATCTTAGTTTAGTCACAAAAGGCTTGGCATCTCAACAAGAAACCTCCTTAACATCTTCAATGCAAAATACTTAGTAACAAATTGCACTAAAATAATTATGAATTTGACTTATACCATTAACCACACATTTAGTACTTTTGTACAATAGTATTTTAATATGTGTAAGCAATACCTGTATCATTTACAACACTATCACTTCGAAGTTGTAAATATTGATTCAAATCATCATAAGGTAGAGTTTCAAAAAATCTATCATCTAGTGGAGTTAAGAAATCATTCCTGGGAAGGTTTCTAAAAGGTAGAGTTTCAACATATCTATCATCTAGAGGAGTTAAGCCTTCATTAATAGGAAGGTTTCTATCAGGGTGGGTAGAAATATAGTTGTCCAAATCCTCAGTATAATTATTGGGTTGTTGTTCTTCTACATTGTCATTCAAAATATAATCCCATACTCCAGTAGCAGAGACAACTCTGCTTGTAGGTCTATTTTCCATATCTGTTTAGTTTCTAGGAAAGATTAGACAAGGATTACTATTTGTCTTTTTGATGTGATAATCCCTAGTTTGGACAACAAGTTTCAAAAAGATTCAGTATTGTATTGTATTCGATTAATTGATATTTTTAACATTAAACATAAACCATATAAACATGACATTAGTAAAATCATTGCATACTAGACTAACTCCTAGAACAAAAAGGAGGATCTTCGGAATTGTTGATATTAGTTAATCATCTAAATGCTAATGATTCTACTTTTTCAAAGAAGGATATTGATATTTTTGTGAAGAAAAGAACAAGTTTGTATGATGATCTTTCTACATCCAAAAATTTAGGTTGTGACGTGAAGATTAATCCTATTTCTATGATCTCAAGATTCGATCAATTGCTACAACCAAAATTATAATGGTTAGTACTTTTAATTATTTCCAACATCTCGTAGATCTTTCCCATCACTATTAGTTCTAAAATTACTTCTGTAAAAATATGTAATATATGCAAATAATTACTTCAAATGTACATATTTCTTGTACACTACATAGTGAGCTTTTCTAAGATAGTGTGTTTTCTAAATCATGGAAATAAACTTTTCCAAAGTATGGAGTTAATTTAGATTAAACAATTGGACTTGCATTAGATTGGATTTTGGATAGATTAGGACCAAAATTATTTCAAATTAAAAAAGTTGGCATGAACATTAACCCCTAAAAAAGATTTTCGCAAATTTTCTCTTTATGACAATCGACTACTTGTAATTCCAGATGCATTATAGATGTCAAGCGAAAAATAATTTTCTAGGTCCAACCTCAGAATCTCAAAGTTAACTTCGTCTTTTAGTCATGTTCCAAGTTTGGATTCTTAATTGTTTCTTAATTATGAGATTTAGTGGTCAAAGTGGGGAGCAAATTGGCTCCCAAACACCCTCACAAACCGATTGTAATTATTTGTTGGTTTTTGTAATTTAAACAACATATATAGTAAAAAATACAAATCTAAATTTAGAAATTGTATATTAGATCAATGATTATCACATGTAAAAAAAGTACATAAACAAGAGAGAATTTGTATGCATTAAAAAACAAGAATGTTAATCTTCAGTTGAGAGATGATTTAGAGAAGATTTACCTATTAATTTACTATCATATTTATAAACATAAATCTATAATACCTCAACTTTATGATTTCATTTTGATAGTTGAAGCATATACCATCAATTTTTGTGCAAGAAATAAAATTAAACCAACGAATCAACGATCGCATTAATAATTTAGTACACTAATTTAAAAATCTATACAAAAAGAAGTTGCTCTATATCCCTACAAGCTTTCTAAATTAAGATTAAGACTTATAAGAGTGAGATATCTATTTGATATTTATTTCATAAACAAAATCTAATGAAAACTCTAAATTTAACTCATTCTTTTTTCTTACTTCATAGCTTTCATAATTGTAAAAAAGAGTTTGAAAACACTATCTTCTTCAAATTTTTTTGAAATGAGTTGAAGCCACGCAAGAAGGCTTTGTCTTGAATGATATGACCTCATCTTTGGGCAATTTTCAAAATAAATTTTGGCATATTGATTAAAAGCTTTACTGGTACCATTTAAATTAAAAATATTAATTCATTTACTTCTCATTTTCTTCTTTTTAAAGAGATTTTCTCACAATTGCTACAGAAGATGTAGCATTCACATTGTTAAATGCGGTGTTTCAATTTTGCAAAATTCAAATGTGCTTGACGATGCTTTGTTGTGTTTTTTGTGACTTTAGTTGACATTTTACATCGTAAGTCCATATTTTGATGAACATGATTATGTAGAATTGAGGATATCAACATGATTTTTGAGGATTAGAATATTATGTTTGCTTAACTATACTAATCTATTATTTTCATAGTTCATGTACTATGAATTGTCTATCATTAACCCTTAAACGTCAGACCCAGCCCAAGGGGTTGGGTTTTTTTTTGAGAGAATCTTGCTCATAACTTACACTCCATTATACCAAATGGAATTTTTAAAATTCCAAACTGAGCACCTTAAAGAGATCTATACTTTCTTAGAATAGAGCTCACGCAAATTAAAAATAGAATAATGCTAAAAGTGGAGTTTTAAAAGAGATTTTGGGTGTGGTATCAGGACAGCATATGACGTTTAAGGGTTAACTTCCAACCTAACAAGCATATCTAAAAATCAATATACCGTAAGATATAGTTGAAATTTTGACACACGTATAACAAAGTTACTTATTTCTCAATGTGACGTACTTTCTACACAACATAATTTAGGTAATTAAAATCTACTAAAAATAATATAAAATAATATACTTGAAACGTTGTAACTATTCAGTGTGAAGGGAAATTTATCAATTCTTGTTGTGCTACATGAGAATCATCATATATCAAGTGTCTTCATAACACAATCATAATTGTTGATGTCATAAACCTTCACTTGGTGAACAACTTTTGATATTGATGAGACGCTAAGGTTAAATTAGAAAACATTAAGGTGACTCATGAATTGTTACCTTGAAAGTTTCAAATTACATGGTTATTACTTCTAATTTTTTTTTTACTCGTGAAAAATGATGTCCTTTATGTTTTGTTCACTACAACTAAGATAATTCCAAGAGTCAACCATGACTATTTTACAATTGCTAGGATTAAAAAGTTGTAGCAGAGAAGTCCTAGTGAACATCATTTTCTACAATTATTTATACTAGTATATACCCATGTCCTCAAGACACTAAAAAGAGAGAGTATTTGATGGATTTGTGAGTAAGGTCTCCCTCGTCCGGATGATAAGCTCTTCAATAACTATTACTATCCCCGGTCCCTTCGTGTTGGCCACTCTGCTTTTGAAGATTTGTAGCATGTCATCTATACTATCTATCTTTTCTTTCCAATTCCCTGACCTCTGTATTGGTTCCCTATCTCCAAACTTATTATATTCTTGGGATTTGATAAACTCTTATTAATAATCAACACCACTTATTGAAACTCTTCAAAATCTTTAAAAATCTTCATGTCGTGTAAACATGATGAAATGTATGACCATGCATATATTCATCGCCAAAGACAGAAAAATCAAATCGTATTCTTTTAGATAAAGAGATGTGTATTTCATACTATTAAAACATTAATGAATGTGCGTACAACGATCAACAATCCTAAGTGACAGTTCCTACAATAATTTATATACAATATGAAGTTTTGAGGAGTTTCAAGAGTTTTATTAAATGGTATTTGATTGTTACTAAGAGTTGATTAGATCTTATTTACATAGAATGGAGACAAAATGACAAGAGGATAGGAGAACAAAGGGACAAAGGAATGAATAAATAAGGGTTGAGTGAAGGAGGGAAGATGGGATGGGGAACCGAGAACGAAGAATGAGAACCAAGATCATGAATTAGGGGATAGAGAACGAAGAAGGAGGGAACGGAGGAGGGGAAACGTTGAACGAGGTAATAGGGGACAAGAAACAAAAGACCGGACACAAGGACCCCACTACCCAAAATAAAGTTTTATATTCCAAAATGATAGCTCATTCCATATTGTATAAGTATGCCCTCACGGCGTTGCGCGGTTGCCACGCCGGCTTGAATACTTTTACCTTTTTTTTGTTTTTTGATTTTTTTTTACTAATTTTAAAATTAAGTATTTTTAAAGATTTCTGGTAAAATAGTGCCGTAATTACTTAGAAATTCAATATCTTGGAATCCATCGGCCCAATTCCCAATCCAATTGTTGCTTGCACCTCTACAAAAACATCCCCTTCCAACGACACCTCATGTGTCCCAATTCAATCCGACTGGTGTTGCAGTAAATCATTATGTCACATCCAAAACAAAACATAACAAACTACTTGCCTTAAATAATAGATATCTTATTTTTATTCATTGCATTTTTTAAAAAGTGTGCTTTGGATAAAAATAGGTTGGCACGTTTAACCCTTAACCCTTAAGCGGGCCGAATGTCGAAAAACGACATTTTGGATGACAGAAACTTTGGAGAGCCATAACTTCTTCATCCGGATTCCGTTTTGGACGAAATCACTTGGGTTGGGTCCCAAATCAAGTCTAGTTCATGTCATAAAAATCTCAGACCCATACAATGAAGTATGAATTAATGGCATGCATTTCAGTAACAGCAGCCTAGTTTTAGACATTTTTTCCTTTGTAAAATTTAGGGCAGTTTTCACCATTGCAGGGCCATAATTTGCACAAAGAAATTTTTCTCATGGTTTTTTTTGGTTCAAGGATGCTACTGAGATGAAGGTGAACAACATTCTAATTGGTGACTTTTTCATTGCAATAAGTCTAATGGTAGCATTTTCACTTTAAAGTGAAAATGATGAAATTATGTGATCATTTTTGAGTATTAATACATTATGCTCTCGCAATCTATGAAGCCTCATGACTCAAAATTTGACCCACATGATGTTCAATATGTCTACGACAAGATTGTACGGTTGAGATTTGGATAACACACTTTTACCTCCACCTATGACAATGCTTTTGAGGATGTGTTCATTTTACTACAAATGAGTCAAACCATTTAGGGGTTAAAGGTCCCTTGGGGATAGTATGTACGGTGGCGTATAATTGAGATTTGCTACCAACAAGAAACTCTATATTGTGATCTTAAAAGCTTAGTAGAACGGCATGGATTTATATGTCAACTTGTTCTTTGAACTCAAATCTATTAAAGGTGTGCACTCATTCCAATACAAACAAAATACGTTGTATTCTAGCAACCAAAATATGGTTGTTCAGACCTTTAAGGGTTAAAGATTAAGTAACAGCCTTTGACTATGGTACTCTTGAACATCTCCGTGATATTTTGTCTTCGACGACAATATGAAAAGTTTAAAAGTACTCGTTGCCAAAGACTTTATAAATGTTAGATTTTCCTAAAAAGCAGGACAAAATCTAAAGTCAAGATATCCCAAGTAAATGACGCGTTTGAATTGGAGTCGAGTTAAATGGGGGTAACCAGACACGTAAACAATGTCTTTGACTACACTAAAATTTATATTTAGTGTTGGATGACAATTAGTGTAGTACCCACCATCATGCTCCAACACTATTAGGCAACTTGTGGACAATTAGTGTATTGGAGGGCAACCTCCCTTTTATAGTCAACTTGTAGACAATAGTGTATTGGGGGGCCACCATATCTTAATGGCAGCCTCCCTTTTAGTCACCAAAGTTGCAAGTTGGCTAACACCAAACCAAAATCTAACACTAAATGTCAACTTCTTCATTTTTCAATTCTTTTATTCTTACTATTGTTCACAATTGGTGTTGGAATTGACAATTAGAGTTGCTACAATTCTACCCTTGTTGACAATTGGTGTTGTTGTTCGTATTTAGTGTTGCCAACACTAAATATAATTTTTAGTGTAGTCAAGGTCCTCTTTCTAGTAACTAGTTGGAGAGCCAATTTCTTGGAAAAGGAAATGACCTTTTCCCCTCGAATATAGCAAGTTCCACTTTTTTATCCATTATGTTGGGATGCTCTAATAAAATCCTACTATCACCACCATTTTTCATATAATCTCTTTTTGTAAAAAAAAAAAAAAAAAACTATCTCGACCCATTTTCACAACTCGTCGTATTTTTGTGTTATAATTCCACTTATTTATTTTTTTATATTTCATTTTTAATTTTTTGATATATAATCAAATATTGATTATTTTAAATCCTAGAAATATCATCATCATAAACTTACTTCACCTTCAAAGTACTCTAACTTATGATTTGAGTCACCCACTCTACCTTATTCCCTTCGTCGTTCTTCCTTATGATTTGAATCTCTTATCTTCGTCTCGTCATCTCCGCTTCCGGATTCTCGGTGCTTCCAACTTTCGTTCCAGAAATTGTCGGAGGAGGAGATGAGCGAGCGATGAGTTTGACGCAGCAGGATTCATCTATAATTAGAGGGACTGGAACTGGACGCTTTGTTTACATTGCTTCGCGGGGCAATCAGTCCAAGGTACAGGCAATCGCGTATTTTCTGAAATTTCCACTCACTTGCGTGCTATTTCGGCATTTGTCGGTTCATAAACCCTCAAGAGTTTCAAAGTAGGTTAAGAATCTCAGTGCCGCAGAATCTAAAGAGTGTCGCTGGAAATACTAATCAATCACCGCTGGAAACCCTAATCAGGTAGAATTGAACTGTAGGTTACGTGATTTCCTCTCGAGCCTTCGATGTCTATGATTATTTTGAATCCTTGAGCGATTGCGTACTCGTGTCGCAAAATTTTGCGCTTAGAGCGTTGGCGTAAAGTTTAGATTTCAAGCAAAGTATGTATTACTTCAAGGTCGGTGAATTGATGTTCCCCCTGCCATCTTGTTCACAGATTCTCTTCTCAAGAGCATTGTGACCTTTCCGAGAATTGCTGGAGTTTTTACGTTCCGCTTCTGGACACGCTCTCCGATTGTAAGGTAGATGACTTTCTTCACGTTTTCTCGACTTTTGGGAATTGTTTCTTTCGGAGATCAAAGGCTCACTACTGGTACGAGAATTAGGTTACGATTGCTCATATTGAACAGATAGTAGATAAGGTTATTTTTCAGGTCGAGATGGTATGATTCCTCATAGGTGTAAGGAACAGAGACTAGGTAACTGGATTTTCCTTAAAAGATGAGTTGCCAGAGACGTCGGAATTTTTCCTATCAACAGAGAGGAGTAGCAGTCAAGTGGACATGATTATCCTCAGTCCAACTCAGGAAAATGATTCTCAGTGTTCAGACATGCTCGTCGTCATTATAGTAGATTCGGCCATTGATCTTGTTGAGGGAGTCAACTTTGTAAATCACGTCAGTTCTTTAAATGGTCAATAGCCTCGGAGAGCAGAATCTTTGTTTCTTTTTAGAATTTTTTTGGTGAATGGGCATGCTTCACTACTAGATTTAGAGGTTACGAGAGAATCATATTATGAGTTGGACTGTGAATGCTCTTATCGTTTTAGCAATCACTACCTTAAAAAAGAAGAAAGGAGAACTCTGTACCTTTGAGGTTGGGATAGAGTGTTCATTTGACATATCCTTGATGCGTTTGCATAGAAGATACAAGAGCAAAGATCCAAGATTGTTTATGCCCCTCAAGGATAGACTCTCGGCTACATCTCCTATTTTCTCCTTTGGCCATCAGAGTGTTTAAGCAAGATGTATTTGAATCATGAAATTGACTTCCATTCCTACTGTAAACAGGACACAAGATGCATTTCAGGAGTTTTGAAGAGTTTTGGCCGTTCTACGTGAACCAACACTCGAAAGCATCAACAAGGAGGTGGCATTTCTGTGCAACAGGATGCGCAACGTTGTTTTTCATAGCTGCAATTGCGATCAAGTGGTGGTTGTTGTTCTGTGCTCCGCTTTTCGGGTACGGGCTTGCATGGTACAGCCACTTCTTCATTGAAGGCAACACGCCAGCCACGTTCGGGCATCCAATTTGGTCCTTCATTTGCGATTACAAGATGTTCGTCTTGATGCTCACAGGGCGGATGGATCGTGAGATAAAGCGGCTGGGGAAAAGGCCTATGCTCCAGGTTTCATAAGTTTGTTTCGTTTTTTTGTTTCTGTACAAAAGTGGCATTGATAGAAATTGTATTCTGTGTGAAATACTAGCGTTTCTTTTTAGGCCTGGGCCATCTTTGTATGTGTATCTCGAAGCCTTCATTGGAGTCTATATCGGTTTCATTGTTACCTGATTTGTTTTCTCTCATTCCATGGGTCCATACTTGCAATAAGATTGGAACGTTGTGTTTCATAGCCATTTGCTTATTGTAGCTCTTTGAGTTCGGTTATTGTCTCCGTTTCAAGCAGCAGAATGTGGGGAGGGTGGGTTATATATGAGTCTATCTCCACCTTGTAGAAACGTTATTAGCCGTATCGTTTGGAATGTGTTTCGCTATTTGCCTCTTTGGGAAGAGATCAATCGGTGTCCCACAAGGTGTTTGTTTGTATTTGTGCAAATTCTTTTTGTTGTTGATTCAGGAGGATGAATATCTGGTTGGGAAGAAATACTTTGATGCAAAGCAAGAAAGTAGGGTTGTTTTACGGCGGCAAGCTCCATGGGTGCACTAATACAATCATATGGTTGTGCTTCTATATGTAAAAAGAGACACCAACACCTTCGTTGGTTCACTTAATGAGTTGTTTATGGACTTGTGCAAGTGATTGGTTGTTACGGTGCAAGAGATTGGTTATCATGGTGATAGGGTTTGGTAAACCCAAGTATATAAGATGTGATTGGGCAATTGACAAATAACAAAAGTATAAAATCTGGTTGTAACTCTCATATACCACTGCTCCTTAGTTACTACATTGCACATGTCTCGAAGTTTTTGGAAGTTTTTTTTGAATTTGCCAAGAAAATAAGGCCTGATGCTTCAAAGCCTACATAGAAGGTGTCTTTGCATTCGCAAGAAAGACAATATCTTCATTTTTTAATCACGGGGGGATTAGACATGTGAAAGATGAAGACATCATACATGACTTTATTACAATGAGAAGAAACACTTGTATTGCTATCCTATTTTAAGAATGTGACTTTATTACAATGAGAAGGAAAATTTGTATTGCTATCTATTTTGAGAATGTGGTGTTCGTAAAAGATTCAAAGTAACAGGTTTGTCCTTGTGACCTTCCCTTCTTACATTCCATGTCATCAATGTCAATTTCTTACAAGTCTGCTATATTCTATGATGCATTGAAAGTCCAGATTGAGTTGCTCCCTCTATCTATATATTTTGTTCTTATTCAACTTCTAGTGTAATTTCACCACTTTTGATGTAAGTAATGGAAAAATTCAATAGAACGAAGAGAGTGTAACTTAGACAAGGATCCATGAGATATTTGCTATGCATTGCAAGTGAATAACGTGTAACCCCGAACATGTATTAACAACATTTATATTGATTCTTTGAATATTTAATCATTCTTTTAGATTAACAATCTTTGCGGCATTTTGTACAGGATAAATGCATTTGAGGTTCAAGATTTGGAAGACCTTGTGATGTTACTAAACTCCTCTAACAATGTGTGATTCTCAAGTAAAAAACCCTCAACTTTCATTGATTATTTTGAAAATTTGCCAATTTATGTTGAAGTTATGAAAGGCTTTTACTAATATATCTCTATTTTATACCCGCCATATCATGCCAATAAAAGAATTTATTTTACTTATCCACAGATTGGAAGCGTCCATCAATGAATGAGGATTGTTTAAGCCAAGTACCTATAGTTTACCACTTAGTGCAACCACTTTAAGTACAAAGTGCTAAACAATCAAGGAAGCTTTTTTTGTAAGATTTGTGCAAGTGAATCTAGAAGGAAACTCCATAAAAAAATGAAGTTTTTAGGAGGATTGTATATTTATGTGTAATATTGATGTGTATGGGTGTGACAAATATTGCTTGGAGATTTTTAGGTGCCTTATTTTTGTTTTCATATGTGTATTAAAAAATTTGGTGTCTTTCTTTAGGGGTATATATTTTTGAGAAAAGATTAATTGGAGATTATTCAATTTTTTATTATTATTCTTATCTTAAGTGCATTTTAAAAAATAAAAAAAATTTATAGGCCATTTTTTCAAAGTGTCATGAAGGAAAATAGTGTTTAGCTATTTAAATCCAAAGGCTACAATCTTGTACTATTGACTCACATGTGAATCACATTTTTAGTCAAGAGGCCTCATTTATTGCAAGATCAAATATACCTATACTAAAAAAGAATGCATAACTTCATCATTTTCACACAAGAGTGAAACCACTGCTACATACATATAGAAATCAAAGAACTCCAACTAGAAAGGTTTTCACCTACATCTTAATAACACTCTTGTATCAAGAAACATAAAAAAGGTCTCTTGGCTGAAAGAATAGCTTTGCATTGGTGAGAAGGTCCAAGAATGCTACTCCATTTATGAAAAAATCAATGATTTGTCAAAAACAATTGGATTGTCCTTAATAGTCTGGATTACTCATTAGTATGATTGGATTTTCTTTAAGGGTCTAAATGGTCTCGATTACTCATTGATATCAAATGTTGGATTCTACGTGAGATAAGTATTTGAACCAAATCTTGGTTTTTTTAGAGGCGGAGGGAGTACAAAAACTGAAAGAGTCCAAAACTGAAAGCCCATGAACCAAAATGAATGACATATTTTTATCACATCGTGGAATGAGTTACAACTTCTACTACAAAAACAAGATTCAAATTGCATTCCAATCCAAAAAATAGAGTAAAAAACTTAGATTGAGTGAAGGAGATACAACTTTGCAAGAACAATATAATTTCGTAATATATTCAATGTAGAAACATCACCACAAAGGTTGAATAGGTGGAAATGGTCAAGCTTTCAAGCTTAAAAAGGTTACTTGGACCATTTCAACTTCAACCCTTGATTATGATAATACTCCAATTCAATTGGCATATCATAATTTATATCTCATTTTGACATGGAATGGTGTTGTACTTTCTAATACCACAGTAGGCAATTGCTGAAACAAACACTAACTTGTGCCGGAAGCTATACTATTCCCAATAATCCCCCTTCAACGCCTTAGTTTTGACTCTAAAGGTGAGTTTACATTTAGGCCGGGCCATTGCAGGATTCACCCCATGTGGCATGTGAATGGGGACTTAGAGCCATGAATAAAAAAATTTCCTCTTGAAGTGCATTTCTTCAATCTCCTCATATGGCTCCAAGGAGAGAAAAAGAACCCACCATTTGGGAGCTCCATTTTGCTTCCCTCGAGGCCAAGACCATTGGTTCCTAAAAAACACACCAAATTCTCTGAGACATAGCTTACAATCATCTGCTCTAATCATGCCATTAGGCATTTGATTAAGACATTGATTGCATAATACTTTGTCACATCTCTTCAACGAGATTAATGTAAGATGAGAATGTTAAAATATTATTGACCCTCACTCCTAGTGTAAACTTGAAGACATCGGACCCACAACCTCTCCATTGATGAGCGCGGTAAATTTCTTGCACCCCAACCCATTTTTCAGCCTTGACTCCTTATGTGAACCCACCCTAATATTCCTCCTCTTTTCCTCTTTTCTTCTTTTCTTCTTTTCTTCCTTTCTTCCTTTCTTCCTTTCTTTCAAGTAGCCATTGTTCAGCCTATTGAGCGAAATTGACATTCTGAGCTTTGGTGATCAAAACCGGTACAGTACCCTTCACTCCTCTTGCCGTTTCATGAATGCAACCATCACATTAGCACCACCTTCACAAAGTCACTTCACAAGTGATGAAAAACAATGCGCCCGCCGTTCAAGCCTAGCTAAGCCTGCCGACTAAAATGATACTCTTCAAATTCCAATGAAAGAGATGAGTCCCAGTAGGGGGAGGCTGTTTCAAAGGCCAACATACACATCGCGTGCTTCTCAAACTCCACTACAAATAGCCCTCCCTCAGCTCCTCGCAAATTAATAATCGAGTAAACATATCATTTGGTTCTAATCACATGTTCAATAGCTGGGTAGTAGACTACACCCTCACTCAGATACTTCCTGCTTTTCCAAATGGGCTCCACAAGATTCAGATTCAAATAAATGATGCAAGAATCCAGCTGGATTCCAACTCTTCTTGGCGGCAACAAGCTGGGTAGATTCTAAAAAGGGAGTCTCGGAAGCATGAAACAGCATGCAATATATATATAACTGCTATCAAGACAAGAATGGTGCGCTATTTATATAGGAATGTGTACCTTCAGTTCTGCCGAAAGATCCTGGTTGCATTAGCAAGCTCGTGCCATGACAATCTCATGCAGGGCTCACATTAATTCTTCTATTTGATCGATGCTCGAACTCTTCCCGTTCACATGTGTCTAGACTGGAATCTCATAGTTTGTGCATGCTTGAGAGCCGCTGCTTCTAACTTCCAGATTGTTGATTTCTGCAAGTTGGAAAGAGGATGGTAGCAAGACATACTAGCGCTGTTCTCACGCTCTTATTGTCGCTCTGTCACAGTATTGAGGGATTGAATATTTTCTCCGGCTTACGAAACGGATACTACGACCAGAGTTGCCCTGAAGTCGAGAGCATAGTGTACCAGACTATGAGGAAGCTACATAAGAAAGATCCCGATATCCCTGCCGACATTCTTCCTCTTCACTTCCATGACTGCTTCGTCCGTGTAAGTCTCTCAGGCAAGCTTCTCTTCTGAGTGGGAGCTCGTTTTCATGGGAAAGTGTTGCCTGGGTAGCTGGCTTTTCTGATTGGAATCGTGCATGCGCCTGCAGGGGTGTGATGGGTCCGTGCTTCTGGATGGCAAGGGGACGGAGAAGGCAGCACCGTCAAATGCAAGGCTAGCGATAGACACCATGAAGGCGGAAGTGGAGAGAGCTTGTCCAGGAGTGGTCTCGTGTGCCGACATTCTTGCTTTCGCCGCTCGCGACGCGGTGGTGATCAGCAACGGACCGGACTGGGAGGTGCCCGCTGGACGTCGAGATGGGAAGATTTCCGTCGCAGACGAAGCTGAAGCTAATCTACCTGGACCCCAAATGAGCATCGATGAACTTGTTCAGAATTTTGATCGACAAGGGCTGTCGAAATCAGACATGGTCGTCCTCTCAGGTAACCAACACACACTCACATCTGGTATATCCCTTTCCGGAGTAATAGACGAAGAAACCAAAACACAGCTCAGATGTGCTAACCAACACTCACATCTGTGCCGTTAAAAGCGCTCCGCCATTTTAGTACAACTGTATCAGACAGTACTCTGTTGATTGATGTGTAAACATATCAGAAAAAGCCATGGCAGGTTGAAATTTCAGGTAACATGCTCAATAACTGCACAAATTTCTGATCAGGGAATCTGTCCTAGGTAGGAAATTACTGTGAATGAGCAAAGTGATATGGAAGGCGATACTATATTTTTGAGCATGTGATAGATTTTATGAGAGAAGATGGCTCCCGGTCGAGCCCCTTACACAATGATGTACTCTGTAATATTCCCCTTTTCTGTAAAATCATTCTTATTTATAAAGTATCATTCATACTATGTAACATCACTTTTGAATCTTTTTGTCACGTGGACGTTCATAAAGTTGAGGTGTGCCATTTTAGCATAATAACGTCAACTGGAGTTACTGTCAATGACTAGTACAAGTACATGAAGTGCATCTCTTCAGAATTAAAGTCATCCGATTGATTTTAGACACTCCATGATCGGGGTTGCTTTTTGTTCCTGTGCCAATTTGAGCGAAATGAATGAAGCACCGTGTTAAAATCTTGGCGCCTGTGCAGGTGCCCACACGATCGGTAACACGGCATGCCACCACATCGATCACAGGCTACAAAAGTATCCAAGCAGCAGGTCAGGTGTAGACCTCCGCATCATCCCGCCTGACTTCGCAAAAGAGCTAAAGAAGCAGTGTCCCAAACCTGGACTCGTGCATTTCGACCGCATCACGGGGCACAAGTTCGACTCGCAGTCCTACAACAATCTGGTGTACAACAAACAACAAGGGAGTATTAGCATCGATCTGACCAATTGCTGTACACGGACATGAGCACTCGGCCACTGGTGGACTCCAATCGTGTGCAGAGCACGTTCTTCACCAACTTCGTCGAGTTCATGATCAAAATGAGCAAAATCGCTCCTCCAAAAGGAGCTTCAGGGGAGGTTCGGAAGTTCTGTAGAGCAGTCAATGATCATCAGAACTTGGGATTTCTAGAGTAGAGTTGCACTAGGCGATTGGTTAGTTGATAGTTTGTTTTTTTTTTTTTTTTTTTTTTTTTTTTTTGGTGTGTGTGTAAGACTTAGTTTGTTAGTTGTGGTGCTGGAATAGATGTAACATAATTAAATTTTTGCATAAAAAGCCTTCATTGATTGTAGTGTAATTGCATGGAACCTCAATTCCGTTAAAAATTAAAGTGGCGTTATTCCGGTAAAATGGCGCTTTTTGGGGTGCTTAAAATGAAAAAAAAATGGTGTTGGTTTTTGTCGAGTTTTGACATGATAGGGTAAATATCTCTTAACGGTCGTTCAAAAACAACAATGTTTCAGAACGGATGTTCAGAAATATTGCCCTTTTACTGTGTCCTGAGGTCAAAAACCGTAAAAATGTGTGATATTATGGAAATTTTGGTGATATTACAGAAATTTTGGTGATATTAAGGAGTACATGTGTGATATTAATAAACATGCCATTTTGTAGGCATAAATACTTCTGATCTTCACTTCAAAAATATACTTGTAAAATGGCATGTTAGCACAATATGGCACTTCAGCTCCGCTAAAATGGCACATGGAATAGTGTCATTTTAACGGAATTGAGGTTATGGAGAAGTGTATAATGAGCTTCATACCCCAATTCTGTTAATATGGCACTTTGTCACACCAAATCTTACATTTGTACATGTACAGATTGATGTATTTTGTATTATCACTCATTTTTCATAATATCACCTTCAAATTCTGGAATATGACGTGGTTTTGAATTGCAGTTCAGAGAGTTGAGGTGTGCTATTTTAGCCCCATATTAACGGAAGTAGCGTTTTCAGCATATGGTATGATTGCTCAAAAACTGTACGGATTTTATATTGGTGAGTTCATTAGGGAGAGGTCATAGAAATTGTTTTTGGAAAATGTGCGAAGTAAGTAGGAGATTGGATTGATTAGTATCATGCAATTTATATTCATTCTAAAGGAGTTATGAATTTTGGAAGTGGTGGTAGGGTGAAGTGCTCAACCAATGGCTCAAGTTTTAGCAAGGGGAATCTACATTGAAGTTAAGAATGTGAGCAATTTTTGTAGGTGGGTAGCAGAAGTGGAATACTCGACTAAGTGGGATCAACATTTTCGGACTCAAACAATTTGCTATAATTTTTCAAGATTGGACATACGGATTTTTCTAAAGTGGTGCCTTGAAATGGCATCCTAAGAGGCTCATTGAGCCTACATGAAAGATTGAATAGCAAAACTATTATGTACCTTTGAGTGAGGAAGCCTTGAACTCCATTATTAATACATGATACAACTTCAATTTAGCATTCTATCATAGTATGTGTATCAGATTGTACACACTCTAAAATGTACAGTGGGATACACTTTGCTTACGAATTCCTCCTGAGTGGGAGTATTTGTGAAAAGTTTGAAAATTGATTGTGAGCTCAAAAATGATCAAAATTGAAATTTGTAAAGTGGGTTGGAATCATGTCAGAGTGCACTACAATACTATGATAAAATATCAATTCTTCTTTGTAATGCAATTTATCATATTACGATTACTTTATACACCATTTACCATTGACTGCTTCTACTTTTTCTTTTTTGTTTGATATACATTTCAATTTGCAAGTTTGAAATTAGCTTTGGAAGTTGTTCTTAAGGTACTTAGGCACATATTTAAATATTAAAAAGAATATCCTCTCTTGACTTTTTTTGGTGATGAAGTGGTTTCTTATGAGTCTCTAATAAAAACTCAAAATGGAAATTGAATCTTCCTTTGAACTTGGCAAGAGTAATATAAGAATGTAAGCTAGGCATGAGAGTTATTACTCTAATAGCCTCTAACCATCCTCCAAGGATATTTGTTGGTCTTTCAAAAACATATGTAACTGTGTAAAAGGCTTTCACATGTTTTGGGTAAAGTTTACTGGTTAGTTGGACTTACTAAGAAATTTCTCCAAGTGAATATCAAATAAGAGGTATATCAATGATACCACAAATATGTGCCTAAGTACCTCAAGAACAACTTCTGAAGCTAATTTCAAACTTGCAATTAAATTGTATATTTTAATAAAACAAAAAGTAGGAGTAGTCTATGGTAGATGATGTATGAAGTAATTGTAATATGGTAAATGACATTACAAGGAAAAATCGATATTTTATCATAATATTTTAGTACACTTTGATATGATTTCAACCCACTTTACGGATTTCAATTCTGATCTTTTTTGAGCTCACAATGAATTGTCAAACTATTCACAAATACTCCCACTGGGGAGGAATTCGTAAGCAAACTGTACCCCACTGTACAGTACCCTCCAACAAGTGTTGCAACACACTCTGTTTTTTCACTTAAAACATATCCCATGGCCTGTTTTAGAATGGTGGTATTGGCATGATAATCATCACATCTCCATGAGATTTTTTGCATCATGGAAGGTGTTCCAGTTACCTTCATACACCAAGCATTTTCTAAATATAAAGAGGCATCCATTGCCATGTGTCTACCAAAATTGCCATCATGCTTAAAAATCTTGGAAAAGGGTACCCTTCTTAATGTGATAACTTCTTCTCTGGGATATCAGATTTTGAGTATGTTTGAGCTTGGGAGGGTCCAGAGATACACATACTTGTTTGTAAGTCATCTTGATGGTACACATTTATTAGAAAAGTTGTGTGCAACAAGTCTTGTTTGTCAAACATATCGTTTCTGTGTTGTTGTTAGGACCTTTTTTATCAAACTTTTTGTGGATGTAAGTGTTGTTTGAGGATTGTGCACCATGACAAGGAGTTATGTATCAAATGATATACGACACATGATAGTTGGTATGCAGAAAGCTAGCATGTCGGTGAGTGAAATTGGAAACATTGTAGGAAGGCCAAAATCGACTATTTCAAGGATTCTCAAGCGATTTAGAATTAGTGGGTCTGTATTGCCAACAAGTAGATCCGGTAGGCCGAAAAACATGAGTGATCGAGATAGGAGAAGGCTCCATAGAGATCTTAGTAGTAATCGTCGTGCTCCTCTTGCAGAATTGTGCAGCAATGTGACATCTTCCGTGGGCATGTCAACTTTACGTAAAGAGCTTCATGAGCTTGGTATTAACAGTTGCATTGCAGTGAAGAAACCATTCTTGAGTGACATACACAAGGCAAAGAGGTTGGCTTTTGCAAAGGGGCACTTGCATTGGACGATTGACAATTGGAGTAATGTGATTTGGACCGATGAGTCATCCTTTGAAGTTGGAAAACCATCACGCCAAATTCGTGTCTGGCGAAAAGCATATGAACGCTACAACTACAATTGCTTAGCACCTACATTCAAATCCGGAAGGACTTCAATTATGGTATGGGGTGCTATCATCGCTCTTCTAAGTCTTATTTGGTGTTAATTCCTCCTAATAGACGACCGCCAAAGACTTTGTAGAGATAGTATCTCAAGGAGCATTAGAGCATTATTATTGGCACCATGACCACTATGAGCACCTCATTTTAATGGAGGATGGTGCTCCAAAGACATGGTAGTAATATACAAAAAGATTGGAGACAAAGAACTTGGATTGAAAAAGCTTGAATGGCCACCAAATTCTCCGACCCTAATCCTATAGAGAATGTCCGGAAGCAAGTTAAAGATCAAGTGCAACAGAGAAATAGACCACGAAACAAAGACGAAATGTGGACATCGGTCAATCGGCTTGGGAGGATATACCTCAAGAAAGCATCAAGAAGTTGATTTCAACAATGCCAACCCGGATGAAAGCTGTAATAGCAGCTCAAGGTGGTAGCACTCAATGGTAGTAGGTGTTCCATTTTACTGTAGAATATTTGTTAGTGAGTAAGACATATTGTAAACTTCATATCATATTAGGCTTCTATACTACTATAGCTTTGTAATGATACCTTATTTGACTTTATTTGATCAAATTTTGATTTAATATATGAGTTTGATTTCCTTAGCCTAGAATATGAATGAATGGAAACTATGAAAATACTTTAGAGCCACATAGAGGAGAATTTTACCTACATAGTATAACACGCAATTAAGCAATTATGCACTTGGGGAAGTGCACTTTCTCGCGTGCAATTAAAACAACATATACATCCAGTTTATTTTTTGAATCTTCTAGATTGAAATATGCAAAGGACTGTATATTCTGGTTATACTGTAATACCTATAATATGAAAAACTAAGGTCTTTGAATTTTTGCAGCGGTTGGAAAACTATGTGGATATAATATATCCAATGAATATACATGATTACTCTAATCCCAATACCTTTTGGTCTACATAACTACAATAATCAAGATGTTTTGTTTGTCCGCATTTGCACATAATGTACATACAATGTTTATTTTAGACTTTTATTTAACTATAAATTATCTCGGTTTTAGGTGACAACATGCTTTGTCTATTACACATCAACAATATCAAAGTGTACAACCTCTTGATGTACAATGAAATTGATCAGAAATATAGACATCAAAAAAATATAATAATCATATAACAATTCAAATGTTGTAAATAAAAACCAACGTTCACCATTGTATATTCTACCGTGCCAAACAAACGCACACATCTTACACATTAATACGGATTACGATCTACATAGATGACTGGCGAGTGGCGTGACTCATTGCGTTCTCTACCATATCATCCACCACATCATCAAACATTGATCTTTCTGATGTGCCAACAAATGTGTAATGTTCATACGTATAGTTGCCAGACTTTCCTCTCCTTCCGTGTCTTTTTCCATCTGCATCGAGGTAGAAGCCATCTCTGAACGAATATCCTGAACTAAAACTCTCCTGGAAAGAGGCACCGCTAGTTCCATGAGTAGCGTTGTGTTCGCCTTGTATCATAGATCCTTGCTCCAATAAAGTCTCTCCAGACGGCCTTCCTGCCAATCTCTGCATGACGTGAAATTGATCAAGAATATGATATGAGGGCTGAGGCTTTCATCCCAATAAAATGACCATCCTTTTGGGTTTGTGAACTTCACAATCATGTTTTGGAATCTCTGACCAAACAGTAAATAACTTCGAGGATTGGAAAACATCTTATAGTAGAAAAAACTGAAAGTAAAAGAAATTATGATCTTTAAGTTTTGTATGGAATAGAAGAACTTTTTATAGTACCTTGCCAAGAATGTTTTAATCCAAGTCTCCACATTTTTGGGCAATGTACAAAAAAATTCTCATTTCCTTCATAAATCTTAGAGAATTCATATTTCTCAATTTTTATTCACTCTACTCCAAAATTTACCCTAAACCTTGCATAATTCTTGTTAATATGCTACACCACATCTTAAAGGCACCTATTTTTTTAAAATTCCTTTTTCACCTTCTTTAGTTATGGGTTTTAAAAGAGAAAGAATTTCTTTTCTTTCGATACAAGTTTAAAATGGCGATGAATCTCTTATATACTCATCCATTTAAATTGGGGATGCATTGCAAGACTAACCATATATTCCATTGTAGCATTTAAAACACCCAAAAACATCGAAAATTGACCAAAGATTTGTTTTAAAAAAAATTCAGCATATGATCTTTGGCATGTCCCATTATCCTACACGATTTGGGATCTCCCAAGTGAATTTGAATTTTTTAATGGCCTCAATGGGAGGAGGATGGGGGCTTGGGCAGTGAAAGGGGGGTGGAGGCACGGGCACTAGCAAGGGCACGGGTACAGATGGGCATGGGCATTGGGAGGGGGAGAGGTCTGAGGCCTCTGACCTCTTACCTTAACAGGCCGTCAGTTCTAACCCTAGCCAGCCCTAAACCGCTTGTCGATCCTGGACCGTAGCAGTCGTATTGTCCATAAAACATCGTCCTGAAAACATCAACACCAAATTGTCAACCACCGCTTTGTAGTGTAGAACCACCAACTGAGAATGGAGCTGGTCTTACTGTTGTCGGCTGCTGTCATCCTCGTCCTGCCAGTCCTCGGGGATAATCACGTCATTGAACCACGTGTAGATGAAAACCACTCGTGAATAAGGTCCCAAGCTCGACCCAAGTAAAATGGCCCTCGTCCACCCACACTGCATCTTACGAAAGCGTAACCCGAGTCGTCGTCTGCACTTGACCTCTTATGGGCTGTCAGGGAGCCGCTGTTGGATCGGCAATGACGTCCAAATAACGGTTCTGCGATCATTCCCAAGGTAATCAAGATCCCTACTCGCAACCTTCGGGAGCTTATCACACAGTCTTGTACCTTCAAACGTCAATATTGTTAAATTGGTGAAAAGCTACAAAATCTGCAGTACTATCATATACTCCACTTTTTATTCCAGTATCCATTTATAGTGCCATTTGCCATACCAAATCAACGAAAGAAGTTGCAATCAGGGTCTTGTTCTACCGTGTAATGCGCTTGCCCACAGCCGAAGATGAAATCAATGTTGCCTTGTATGTAGCAATCCTTGAAGAAATGGTGACCTCTCCTGTCGTACAACGTTTCTTGGCCCCCGACGAACGGGCAGTTGTGAAACTCTGCTTGGTCGCCTTCGATCATCAATGCCACCGCTTGTCGCCCCACTGCTCCACTCGGAGGCACCGGTGCCGAATTCTGGTCCACCCACCAAATCAAAGGTAGGTGAATAATCCGTCTCCTAATTCCCCGAACAATTTCTCATCATCTACTATTTTTCAAACTGTCTAATCTTACAGCATCGCCACTTCAAGTAACGGTTTAGGGCTAGCAAGGGCTTCCAAAACCCTAACAACCTCCCCCAATTCCCAATTCTGTACATTGAATTGCTTTTAAGCCTTCGAACTCTGCCTGACAGTGTTCCAAAACCCTGACGACCTTGTTTTTTAGAAACTAGGGTTCTAGGTGGCTTGGGGTCTTAGGCCTAAGACCCCTCACCTTCATTAGAAATTAGGGTTTGTAGGTGGCTTGCGGTCTTAGGCCTAAGACCCCTCACCTTCTTTATATATTCAATAAAATGCGTGTTCTACTATATCATTGTTCTTTTACCTTCTTTTAGAAAATAATTTACATGATGGTCAAAAAAGCAAAATAAATCTCTAAAATTTTGAATGAGCGTATTCACCTTGATTACTTACTTGGAAAAAAGATGAGCAGTATGTTTGGAGTATGAATCAATATGAATCAAGTCTCTCTTGGCACCATTAGGACTATGTCTTTCAGGCAAAGCCGAAAACAACTTTTTATTCAACTTTGAATGTTACGATCTTACAATTGATAAAGATCCAACGGTTGAAACTTTACTTAGTATGAATGTAGGTAGTAAGGTTCAAGATCTTACGCTTAAAGTTACAAAAAATGTACATTAAAGTGAACCATGCCTCAACTTGTACAAGGTGGTCAAAAATCACAGTTTGTGATTTTGGAGGTCCAAAAAATGCATGGGCGTTTAGGGGTGAAGAAATTTTACCATATCCATCTAATTTAAGCATTATAATCTTCACTATGTATTTTGTACAAAACTTTAAAATAATTACGGAGTACATATTTTATAACACATTTAAGTTTTTCTCCAAACCCCTTGAGCCTTTAAAGATAAGCTCAAACTCCAATAGAATGGTGGTCATAGAGGGTCTTCTTAAATAAATCCAATGAAATGATTTGGGTATGCTCTTGTCGAAAATTAATATATTAATATGGAGATGTTGTTTCCAGCTGTTAAAATTGGCGACGCTCTTCGTGCTTGTCGAAAATTTTCCGCTCTCTAGCCATTGAGGGATTAGAATTCATTAAAAAGAGCACTTTTATTTACTTACAAGCAATGGATGCTCTAAAATGGCATTGGAGGTACCATTTAAGATGCACATACATTTACGCTACTAAAGTGATACTTTGACAATACAATAGTTTCAACATGTTAACAACAATGTTAACTCTATTCAAATAGTCGAAGTATGATAAAAAAATTCTGGACCAAGTGAATCCGTTAATTCACGTATGAGGATGAGGATTTGAGTAAACCAAATAGGGTATGTAGGAGGATGGTAGCCGCTTACAAATGAAACATAGAAATCTTAATCTTTTTTGGTTTTGGTTTTTTATGTTACAAGATCTAATGTAAATCTCCTCATTTTTTGTGTAGATTTTCTTTGTAAAACATTTAAAATTTACAAAACAATAAAACGTGATTTGACAACGTATAAACTTACAATGTTTAAATCTCCAATGTTTGTACAATTTTTTTCAATATGCTAAAAAACATAAATATAGTATAATTTTTTTCTAAATTGAATAGAAGTGAAGAATGTCAAGAGTACATGCAATTGAGCATGTATGCAAGTTTTGATAGGAATATTGTTAATATTCACTTTTTTTCATACAATGTCATGTAAAAAATAGTACCTACTTTGCAATGGTCCAAAATTAATTTATTGTCTTTAATATGGAACACCATTTTCGCACATTGTCGGACAAGGTGACAAGATAAAGGTTCAATTCATAAAACTCATAGATCTTCAAATCTTTCATTAATTTCTTTTTACTACAAGATGTGGTGTAGAACTTCCATTTGGTCGTTTAGGGGTTCAGGAGAACCAAAAGTATAGGTTATAACATATAATAATAAAACCTTTGTACAAAATTCAATTGCCACTAATGAAATAGACGTGATTTTGTTATACCCTAATAGTACGTAGGAATAAGTACATTTATATGTTCCAATGTCTATACATTGTGACAATTATATAAATCTAACGGATCTACCAAATTTTCTATCTAAGAAGTTCAAATATAAAATATAAAATCACTAGCACTACACGTGACCAGGTTAAGTTGCAAACATATTGACTATTATACGGAATAGAATATTGACTAATATATGTAAAATAAAACTTGAATTGTAGTGGAAGGTGAAGAACGGTAGTCGTTCCAAAATGAAGCTTGTTACATGATTTATATACCATCACGTTGACCAATTCTTACCCTTTTATTACTATTTTGTGAATATCAGGTTGATAGTCAAGCGATAGCAACCATAATGGAAAAAAGATACAATAGAAACTCATGTCGTAATCGAAGGCATCCCATGAGGTGACATCTCGTTCAAAAATTGCATGGAGTCCTTGTGGGAGCCATCCGGAGAGAGGCACAATTGGGTATCGGAGGAGGCGTGTATCTTTTTATGGTTTGATTAACAACCCGTATCGGTGAATGTTGTTCAAGCGTCGAAGAGGCGCATAGTACAAGGAGTGCAGGTACAGAGGAGAGTTCGTATTCCTCAATCCACAAAGGCACACATTCCGAAATATATAGCTAGACATACGGAAGCTATTGACGACGAACGCTTACAGGCAGCCTTAAATATCAAGGAGTAGATTATGACTATAGTACATTTACCGTGCTTTGTATGGTAATTGATATGAAGTGTTCATGTATGAACGAGTTAAATGTATTTGGTGAAGGTATAGTGGTAGACGTATAGTTAGAAATGATTACAAGGATTGGAGTAATACCAATATCTACAAGTATACTTACAAATGTATCATGTTTATTATTTTCTGGTAATATGTCTCCTGTACGTTGCAAGTAGGACATCACCATATCACAGATATGGTGATATGGTGACAAATATTACAGATGATTCTTGAGAGCATTGAATAATACTACTTATTCTCTAACATGTATTATTGTACAAAAACTATATGGTTTTCAACTAGTAGAATTTTTTTCCAAAAAACCCATTCACCAAGCCATATATTTGGGTTTTGAAGTGCACACTGGAGATTATTTACATAAGTGCACTTTTATACGTACAAGTGCACAATTGCTTAATTGAGTGTTGTATGCATCTTTGTAATACCAAGAATGTGAACAATGATATATCCTATAGATTGGTGCAATCAAATTTTAAAAAATCATCATATATATTTCTCAGTTAATTTTTTTTGAAATTAAGTGAAAAAGATAAAATAATTCATCAAAAATAGAGATTTTGTTTTTTAACATTGACATTTTATGAACACGTGAAGGGTCCATAACACAAAAGATTTAATAGGATAAATTTGATAAAATCCTCCCATTTTGAAAATGAATTAGAGAATTTCAAGAGTTCACAAAATGGTTGCAAGACTTGTTGGAGGGTAGTGTACATTAAGATTTGAAATTAGAAGTTGTATTGTACCTCTTACTTGGATACCCATGATGTATAGGATTGGTCCTATGCAAGTTCTTGAGCATCCTACCTTACGGTGGTGGCTAGCCGAAGTAGAAGCCTTATTCCCCTAACTAGTCATTGTATTCAAAACCTTGTATCGATCCATAATAGATTGTATTGGTCAAGAATAACAATCATTTTTATTTCTCACCAGTGATTTTTTTCTTGATTTTGCAACCAAATGATGTACACTACACCTTCATACTTCTATACAAAATTTTGGTATTCGTTGATAAAAATTGATTTTCTGATAATAGTAAGGAAAAGCATCATAGTTTATTCAAGACATTTTGTTCTACAGAGGTGGAGTTTCTACGGAGAGCTTCTCCCAAAAGTGTACCACTAGTGTGGCCATGTCATTCTATTGCTCATCTCCAAAGTTCATCACCAATGCATTCTTGACCATAATCTAAACAAGAGCTGCACATTCAATCAATAACAGTTGAGAAATTTTCCATGACCTATGGGCTCCTCCATTGTAGTGTGGACCGGCCATTATAACTGTCCCTTATGTGGGTGTTTCTTTACTGAATTCATTTTGTCATGGGATCATCTGTGCGAAGGTAAATTTTGCCACGAGAATCGTCACCAATCCTGGGCAACTTGCCACTACTTCAGATGTCAAGATCACCCTTCGCAATGAATCTAAAGACCTCATAAGTTCGCCCAAAGTTGGTATCCTTTGATGGCGACAGTAGAATTCGGCGCCACAGTCCATTGTGTCCAAGTGTCCAACACTGTCACATTCTGTAGGTTAAGTAGGAGAAGCAATTTCGTTTTGAAGTTTCATCGTTAAGACTGCCGAGTGGTCACCATGCGCAGTAAAGTCATAATGGTATCGTCGTTCCTTAGTATCTGCACACATGAAATAGGCGTGGTTCAGCAGATACATATACGAGCACCACTACTTTATCTCAAAGAGCAAGATATAAGTAACTTTGGACTTTGACAATATTCAGGCAGAATTGCAAGGACAGCATATTTCGTAATGTAGGCCATACTCCACCGATTATACTTCAGAGCACCTGAAATAAGCAAAAACCTAAGGCGGGTGCACCCTTACATGAAGGTAGCTCTGGATGATATCCAGTGCTATAATTAGGGCACGCGCCTAATTGGGGAAGCTCAGAATGGCCCAAAATGTAACGAAAGTTCCCGTTAATATTCGTTGAGGTGAAGGCTGAAGACTTCATCCTGGGAATTAAGGATGTTCAGCAATGTTGTTAAGGAACTAGAACTTGCCTGGGCTTTAGCAGAAGTTATCTTCTGTTGAAAATATTCAACCTCCTCGTCCAGTTCAACAATGCGGCCTGCCTCGGCTTGTAACATCTCCTCCGTGATTCTGGTCCATGAAGGCTTCCAAATGAACTGAATGGTTCTGTAGGGCATTACAAGCTACAGCAGATAATCAAGTTGAACAGAATGCTGGATCATACCTCTTCTCTTCATCGAGACGGACCATAGAAACGTCCCGCTCTTTGATCCAGTGTTCGTGCTCTTTGTTCATAGCCTCCTCATCCTCCTGCCCACCTGTCATAAACCCCTTTCTTCATCTTGCACCAGCTCTATTTTGTGAAAGCTAACAACTGACGATGAGATATTTCTGTTTTACAACAAGTGTTCGACGAGATAAACACGTGTAGCGAACGAAAATCAATTAGGGTGGAGGTTGCACATTTCCATTGTCTCTGAGACTTTCCATCTTTTGGTTTGGACCTTAACAGTTGTTTTGATATTTGATTGGGTTTGGGGTGCAATTGAATTTGATTGGGTACGGTCAATACATTGAACCATAATAATACGAGCCGAAAGAGAAAGGCAAGTTGCAACAGTGATGCTATTACTAAACTGTGGCTTCAATGATAAAGTAAGGGGCAACACTGTCATTAGATTTTCGAACGCAATCATCAGTAGGAGGATGAAGCTGAAGTGAAATTGGGTACAAAAGATGGTATAAGATAAGGTACCCTGTCAAATACGTTCTCAGTGACATCTGATCACAGGACTGGTACATTGAATTTGAAACATAAGATAAGAGGGTAAGAGGTATGGATTTGAGCTAGCATGCGGCAAGAGGGAAAACCTGGAGGTAGTCCATGGCCCTTCCCAGGGGATTTGTGGCCTGACACAATGACTGCACCAGTATTTGTAGCTTCTGGACCTGGATAAATGTAGCAGCAGATCACCATCATCAAATTATGCACTCTTTTATGACTTCATGGAGAATCATAAAGAAACAACTGGAAAATGTTTGACCACAATAGCAGCCGTTAGGTTTGGGTTACCTCCTCCTCCCTGGTTTCGGCAACCTCTTTGGTTGCCTCAATAGCACCTACTAGTATTCCCTGCTCCTCGGCTGAATCATCATCAGCCCTTTCAACCTGATCACCAGCCAACCGATGTTAATATATTTCCTGACGATTCCCTTATCAGCAGAATAGGGAAGTATACGATCTGTTTTGCCTTTTGGGAGAATTGTGCCACTCACTGCCCTCTCTCTATCTTCAGTTGGTACTGGAATGTTTCGGGTGACTTTCCCAGACCTTACTGTTGTAATCACGTTCTGTCATTCCCAAAATTGCTCGTTTTTAACGGGATGAGGCACAAGAATGTCGTGTTAGGACAATCCTTTTATGCTGGAAGACAACATCAATGGCGCTGACTAACACATCATGAGACGTTTTCTAGAGCATGGAACATGGAAGTACCTCTGATGGTTGAGGCTGTTGGGCCGGTATAGAGGCAGGCTGAAAATCAGCTTCGTCTTCTTCTTCTTCAAAATCTCGTTCATGCAGAATGCTCGGAAGTCTTCTGCTGAAAGGGTCCTTTCCACTCCCACCCACTCTGCAGTTGACATACCAATGTCAGCCATCCGCTTTCCTATGATTCGAATCATTACATAGTGCTCATTCCGACTCCTTGATCCGAGCCATCTTAACTTCTCTTCAGAAAATGGAACGGGCTGTAACGTGGCTTTCCATTCTTCAATCAACAAACGGATTCTGCAAGTAACATTGACAATGAAAAAGCTACTTCAAAACTTAAACGATCGCTATAATAAGTCTGGAACTCACACTGATAAGCGCATGTCCGCCTGAGCTGCAGCAAAGTTCTTGGGTGGAGCCTGGCAATGACACACTTCAGATGCGATAGGAACCTTTGCATTCGATAAAGTCTTAATGCAAGCAATAGAGGGAGCAGAATATCTATACGTGATATGTCAATACATAAATCATAGTTGTATGTCAAACACCTTCGCAGCAGTCACAACACTCTTCTGAATCTTGGGTGGCCCTTTGCGTGCAGATTGAGGCCTAGCTGCAAAGGGTGGGAATCCACCCAGTGTGTCCAAGCGAGCTGTCCATGCATTGTTTGCTCTCCCATCTCCTCCTGAAAAATCATATCAAAATTGATAATATCAGGTCAAGCATTCTGGTGTACCCGGAGATCATTGACCACTACAAAGCAGCAAACTTATTTCAATGCATAATACGTGCGATATTCCGTTCAAGTGCTTCGAACATCCACCAAAAGACATAGCTGCACGAGGGATGGCAACATGAAGCCAACATAGAATTACCTACGGTCATGCATCGAGAAGCTAATGGCAACGTTTCAGTACGAGCTGTGGAAGGAGGCATCTCCATCATGTTCTGATATGGTGTGCCGCAGTTTCTCGTATTTGCATCTGGGCGTCAGTCCAAAGCACCATCAGAAAATATGGCTGGTAGCATAAAGTCGAGGGCATAAAGTACGATACATGGTCCATCGTTCCAGATTTAGTTACTCTCACTTCATCAACCGTGACAACATAGGGTGAGAAGTGAATTACCAGGAAAGGATGGCACCAGTGTTGGCCAATTCTCATCCGTTGTTGTTATCGTGATCAATGGCTCGACGGCTCCTTCTTCAACGTGCTTCTCGTCGGCCCTTCTACTTGCAGCCGCTGGTGGCAAACCTCCTGGAGGTTTCTTTCTATCCATCTCCTCCCTCCCCATTTTCTTCCAGCACATCAATCCCAATCAAACATTTAATTCCCTTCACAATTAATAAATCTAGAGGGACATGATAATTCGGTACAACAGAATGCATATATGGCAAGTGCAGAACCTTCAAGTCAAGATTTACTGAAGCTGGACGTTGAGAGGTGATGCCCAACAGACTGGCAGCTATGGTCTCCTCTGCATTGCGATGTGCACTTGTTGCTGCACCTTCCTTCATGCTAGGTAGCACACATCCTGGTTCAATCTCCATACACAGAACATTAGATTCAGATCTTGTCTTGAGCCCAATTTTAATGCTATACTTACTACAACCATTACAGATCTGAATCGCTTTTAAGGAAGTCTGCGGATGGTAAGATGGTAGAACCTGACAAAAGAAAGTACCGGTGAGCCCAATCCATCGTGCCCTGCTCGGGAGAGGGCATCTTCTCACCGAATATCACCCTACTCACGGACCGTTGTCGGATTGGGCTATCTACTGTGGTAGCCGCTGCCAGCATCTGCAAAACCTTAGCCATACACATGAATATGAATATTTACCCTACTTGTCCTTCTCTATAAAAGTGAAGACGATGAAGTTGACTCGAAGGCTAAGCAGCTTGCCTGAAGAAAAATGTTCGTTTGCTCTGGCTCCATTCCTGAAACTATCTGATTTCACAATAACCAGGATAAGTGAAAGACACACAATGTTAACACAATGAATAGCAGGAGTTTCTGCTGGTGATTGAAACAGACCTTTAACGGCCTCGCAGGGACATGAGCATTGAGAGTGATGCCTACGCAGTTGATGATCTTCCACAAGTATGCAACTTTGCTTTCTTTGTCCTACAAAGTCAGGTAACAATTTCTTCAGTAAAAAGTGTATAAGCATGACAGTGAAGCAAAAGTGTCTGGCTGATAACGATTTTGCAAAGCAGGCGCTCTTCTCAAATGAGGTGCCTGCCATACCCTAGTTTACTGATCTGCCTCTCTGCACCAGCTACTATTCTGGAAATTTTTCTTAGTCAATCAGCGAGTACTGATTTTGCAATTCGATACACCGAAGAGAAATATTGAAAGTTGCTACCTTCATGTTTGATGATATCTGCTCCTCTGGACTGAATAGGCCTCCTGCAAATCCAGTATGACGGCACACCTGCGTTCAAATTTCATGTTTGCGTTCGGTAGCTGTTTATGTTGCAGGCATCGCATCCTCAGACTTCTTGCCTTCAAAGGCCAGCTGAAGCTTTACATGTTTTTATCAAAGTAGCTGTTGTTTATAGGAAGTTTATATCGTGAAAGGAGGAAAGTCAATCAAGTCGTTTCTTATATTAAAGGAGGAGAGTCAATCAAGTCGTTTCTTATATGAAAGTTAATATAAGAAACGACTTGATTGAGCGAGAGGAAGTTACCTCGGTGATAATGTCATGAAGGAAGCGGAAGGGAGGCTTTTTGAGGAGAGCTTCTGTAAGGCGAGGTCTCCGCACAATCGGCGTTTCTCCTTGCAATACCTTCTGCGTAGCCTCCCAGTACTCTAGGGCAGGCTGTCCGTGATACATTTTAGCCATATAGATCTTACTCGGAGCGCACCTTACGAGTTCGCATTGTCAGATGCCGTGCTTACAAGCTAACCTTGTATCATTCCATCTCGAAATTCCATGTTCAACTTTGCTATGGCAGAGCATTCTCCATTCCCTAATTCAATAGATCTTCGGAAGCGAAGTACACGGTGAGGTTGTGATATTCGTCCATAAATGTTTCATCGAGGCAACTCTTCTGATCGCAGCATACAGATCTTTCTTGAATGTCTCCTTCAACGACATACCTTCCGAGTTCGCATCGTCAGATGCCGTGCTTCGAGTATATGCAATTTCCACAGGTAATTGCACGCCTTATATCGTTCTGTCTCGAGATTGCATGTCCAATTTTGCTCTTTAAAAACAATATCCATTTCCTAAAGTCCTAAAATAATCGATCGGAAGCAATACACACGGTGAGGTTGTAAAATTCGTCCATAATATTATCGTAGAGATAAGTCTTCTGGTATCACAAGCGAGTCCGCATCGGCATATACCGTGCTTCGAGTGGTACAATTTTCAGAAGTGATTGCACACCTTTCATCATCTAATATCAAAAATTCATGTCCAATTATGCTCTGGTAGATCAATCTCCATCTCATTATCTCTCGATAGTCCATCGGGAGCGAAGTTGCGGAATTCGTCCATAGAAGTGGCGTCTAGACAGCAATTCTGTTCCTAGCAACGGCAGTATCACAAGAGAAGGCCAATTCGAGATTTCCCGCTCACTTTTCCACCGCAATTGAATACATTCAATAGCTCATCACAAGGTGCAGATACGAAAGTCTTCCTCAGAAATGTCCTCCTGCAGAACAGGATCCAACCGCTCCTGACGGCGATCACGGAATCGAAAGAGAAGGCTATCTCGAAAATTCATTTCAATTTTACAGAAACTCCGAACAATTTCATTCGAAAGCTTATCAAGCGGCCGCTACGGATGTCAAATTCATCCCAAACGCTCCATCCAGAAAGTTTCGTACTCAGCAATTCAAGAAGTAGCCACAGCCAATTTGCAAGTTCACTGCGCTGAATATCAATCTGGTGGACTCGATCGGGGGCAAATTTTCTCGAGAGCGATAGAAGCGCAGCATCCGACGTTGGCGGCCGTTGCGGCAGGACGACGGACGTGCGTCCTAAGAGACCACTCGCTGGTGTGAACTGTTGAGTCGTTTGAGTACAATGAAAAATGACTGCACTATCTTTAGACTTTTGCAGCTTGGACCACAGACCACCAATGTTTGTCGTTGCAGTTGCAGTTGAGCATGCAACAAAGACCTCCGCAATCTACCAAACAGAAGAACAGAGATCTAGGAAAGCGCAGACCTCAAATGTCTCTGTCGCGAGTTTAAAATTGCCAAGGATGAACGTTGATGAGCGGGCAACGGGTGCGGCGCGCGGGACCCGGCCCGTCAAACCAAGGGCGGAAGGTTCTCCAACGCTACTTCCAGCCACACCGAACCCTAACATCCATCGCTGGCCTTCCTATTTGGTTGCCTTGCTTTCGACGAGCGCGCTACACTTTCCCTCGTTGATTGCCGTGCTCCGAGGTGAGTTTTTTGCCGTCGCCATTTTGCTTCCTCATTCCTTTCATTGTCTCGGCTCCCGTCGGTCGTTGCGGATATTTTCTGGTCTTTTATTCGCCTTCGTTGCGGCCGCTTTGGGGTTTGCGCCTTTTTCTCTTCGAGCGCCTTCTTTTATTACTCTTTGGTATCGATCTGGTTTGTTATATTGTGATCGCGCGGTTTTTTTGGTGCATTTCCGCGCCTTGTTATGCTCTTAAAGTTTAGATATCTTTTCAGTGGTTCGTTCTTTGTCTCTTCTCCTCATGTATGTCGTCTCATGAGATGTTTTGGAAGCGGTACTTTTTGTAGGTAGAGTCAATATCAGTGGCGGTGTAGATACATGTTTCGCTGGTTCCTTTGCTACAGGAGTGATGATCTGTTTTTGCGGGGCATTTTCTCGTTAGTATGGATTGCATCCGCTGTAGTGTGCGACGATGCGTCTGAATTTGCTCCCTTTTCTTCGGCAACGGACGGCAGATTCTGTTTATGTCAAAGCCACACTACGGCACCCGAGTTCCGTTTATCGCAGATCTTTATTTGATCACTGATTCGTTTGTGTCTTTCTGTTTGCAGTGACAGGCTCACCTTATTTTCTTCCTCGGCCCAAGAGGTTGACATAGCAGGTCATCATGGGCAAGGGACCGGGAATGTACTCCGACATCGGCAAGAAGACCAAAGGTAAGACGCGATTTTTATCACTTTTATTCTTGTACCCTGGGCTTAGCACTCCTAAAATTATCAGTACATTCCTGTAGGATTTGCACTCCAGCTTTACTTCTTTCAAGCGAGGTCGATGAGCTCGGAGAGTGTCACATTTTAGTTCTTTGTGATGAACACAATGGGGTAGTCCCCTCAGTGCTCTTGTGTGTATCTTTCCTTTTAATCGGTTCAAAGTCGCGGTAGGGGACAGTTTACTTTGTTGTTATCAGTTCTTTACGGCCGCGAACGGACGGTTCCGTGACGGTTTTGTGCCCTATGTCGCGATGTATATTCGGTGCCCATTTTCTCCTAGGTCAGAAGTTAAGCAGGATCGAATTTAGAGGATTTGGCTTGGACTCGTGCGACGCACGCAATCTGAAGGCCAAGGTTTTAGTGTAAATTTGTCATTATTGGAATCCTGAATGTGTGCCGTTTGCACAGATCTTCTCAACAAGGACTACACTTACGACCAGAAATTCGTCATCACCACACACACCCAGTCTGGATTGGTAAGCCGTCTGAAACTCCGTGGCTATCGAAATTACCGCCATATTCTTTGTCGCAATGTTGTTTCTTGCCTGGTGAAGTTTCATAAAAATAGCGACATCAGATACAGGCGAATACAGAAGTACTCGCTTTCTGCTCATTCGGATTCTTTGGAGACTGGACAGAGGTCTGTTACTAAGGCACTCTTCACTTTTGCAGGCCTTCACCTCCACTGGTGTGAAGAGAGGAGAAGGATTCTCTGGAGATGTTAACACATCTTTCAAGAACAACAACATTACCGCTGATGTGAAAGTCGACACCAAGTCGAACGTAAGTCTTGTTATTATTACTGATGGTACATATTCTATTCTTTTCACGATGCTTTACTATGTAAGCATCTTTCTCATGAAAAGCTCTGGTAATGAATCTGCAGATCTTTGCGACTGTGACCGTCGACGAGTTCGCACCAGGAGCTAAGAGTGTTTTCACCTTCACCATTCCCGACCACAAGTCCGGAAAGGTATGCAAGAAGCTAATTTCTTTGCATCCAGATATTCAATTTGCGGGTAAGTGGACTTAAAAGCTTAAGTGTTCCTGTGACCTGATCAGCTGCGTGTTTTCTATGCACAGCTTGAGCTTTTGTACAAGCAAGACTTCTGCGGTATTAGTGGCAGCATTGGGTTGACGCCCACTCCCATCGTTGAGGCCACTGGTGCCATCGGAAGCGAAGGATTCTCTGTTGGTGGTGAGCTTGCTTTTGATACCGCATCGGGATCCCTCATCAAGTACAACGCTGGTCTCGGATTTGTGAAGCCCGACTTCAACGCCTCCTTGATCTTGTATGACCTCTTCTCGAATCAACAACTGCCTTGATCGACCGAGTTTTTGTTCTAAAATGTTGTGCTCTTCATCGCATTTGCATCAAGTTCTTTACTGATAGGTGACCTTCTTGTAGGGCTGAGAAGGGTGACCTGCTCAAGGCTTCGTACCTGCACACAGTGAGCCCAGTATCCAGGACAACTGTGGCCGCTGAGATTGCCCACAGGTTCTCAAAGAACGAGAACACCTTCACCGTAGGAGGCCTTTACGAGTTGGACACTTTGACCACAGTGAAGGCACGGTTGAACAACCATGGAAAGTTGGCCGCTCTTCTGCAGCACGAGTGGAGGCCCAAGTCCCTGATCACGTTCTCCGGGGAGGTGGACACCAAGTCGTTGGATAAGACTGCGAAGATTGGTTTGGCGCTGGCTCTGAAGCCTTGAAGGATGATATTTGTGATTCTCTCTCTGTCAGTTTCCCCCTGGGTGGTGGTTTAGGGGTTAATGATATGCTGCGTTGTGATTTTTGCCTCGGAAGTTGTGACTGCAAACCCTGCGTTCATTATTCTCACGCAGGGCTAGCGAAGTCTCACCCAGAAGAGAATAAGCATCTGGTCTGGAATGCTGCACAAATTTTAATGGACGGGAAGATTTCATGGCTTTCTGAAATGAGTTCAAACAACTTCGTTCTCAGAGATGGTCTCAGTCCGGTCCTTCGTAATCACTTGCCGTTCTGTCATCCTCCCCCTTCTCAGTGATCATGTCGATGAGCCTGCCATTGCCGAATCTTCTAGTTTTCGTTACGCAGATGTTCTCGAGTCAGTCAGTTTTGGTAGAAATGGTGTTATCGGTAGTAATGTTAGTTGCAGGTTGTAGCACAAACTGGTAGTTATGTTTCCTTTTGTTGGACAATTTGTAATTGAATAAATCCTCACACTTTCAACATCCCGTTACATCAGGTTAGAGTAGATTCTCTCCTACGAGAAACGGAAGATGGAGTACCTCGTGCTTGTCGCTTGTGATATCTGCATGGAGCACTTGTCACTTCCCTTGGCTGTCACTTGCACTTGTGCTTTGTCTACCCTTGACATGTTGGAGCCAGGTAGGCAGGCACTGGTCCCTATGGCCACATGTGCGATAGTGTCTTTCGGCATGGCACTATACGACGTGCTAAAGAATGTCATGCACAAGCTGGGATGACACTACAGGTGTTGATGTAGGATAACACGCACAAGCTACTCCCTCAGCTCTCTTACTGGAACTCCAAGCATCTACAGTATGCCTCCATGTATTGGGGGGAAATAGATCTTATTCGGATGCCTTGTAGAATGTAGCATGTTCTTGAGTAACAGAGATGCAATCGTGACACGAAGTAAAAAGGTGAGATACTTATGAGAAAATTAAGAATCAGTGTTAATCAGTGATACGAGCATTTTCCGGGGGCAAGGGAGGGGGAGGGGCTAAGAGCTCCATGTATAGGCTTAACATGTCAAGGAGTAGGCTTCTAAAGTAATTTGGGGCCGTAGGAATTTACGGTTTCATTTTTTATTCCAAAATTATCAAATATGGTCGTCGAAAATTCCAAAGATTGTGAAGAAAAAATCTCATTGGCTGATGAGCCTCCAAGAAATGTTGGTAACGTTGGTAGCACTAGTTTAATGGTGCCCGAAAATTAACTGGTCATCATTTTAGTACCTTTGTGATTCTTCTGTGATACTTATGTGATGTCCGTTAAGCCTACGTGATATCTAGGTAATTTTTCAACTTTGAATCTTAAGAAATCGCATTATTTACTACAAAATTGATATTTGTTCATTTCATTTGGTTGATTGACAACTACTTGCCACTTTGATTATTGACCTATTTATTGTCAAGTTTATAAAATCATGAATAAGGCTTGCATGGGGTGAAAGTATTGAGAGCAACAATACTTCACTTACACTATAGACAATTATAATGATTTGGCAAATTTTGAAAGAAAGAGTTGCCTGGAGGCACCCATTATTTGACTTTTAAATGACACAAACTCCACTAAAAACGTTCATTCCATCTGACGAGCAAGTCAATGTAAACAATATAACCTTTTTGATTGAGAATGTTGGAGTTTGACCAAGAGTGTCCCCCCTTATTTCTGCCTGTTTAAAAGTTGGTTGTAGCCATTAGATTCATTGTCTATCATTGTAAAGCAACTGGTCTATGACTAGCCTTGTTGTAATCTAGTTGGTCTAAAATCACCTCTTGAAATTGCCTTGGAAGGATATTCTGCCGTATTTGAGTTTGAATGTTTATTAGTTCAATAACAAAAAAAAGAAAAAAAAGAAAAATTCTTAGAAGACCACACGAAAAACTACAAATTGTAAATGAAACCAGACGACACCAACTTCAATGTGCACAAATGAATGAACTTCATAATGTAATTTCAGTTTTGAGGCCTTTAGAATTCCCAATCAACCATAATATGGTTGTTTGGGTTCTTAGGGGATAATCTATGCATGAAGGTCTTCGTATAGTCTTTTGAGCAAAACTCCATGAGCGCTATGAAACGCACATAAGGTTTTCTCCCTATGCCTTTATGGTTCAATCAATGAAGATATTTATTTTTATTGTTATGTTGTCTTTTAACCCCTAAACGTCCCTAGTGTCGAAAAACGACATTTTGGATGAAGGGCAGAAACTTTGAAGAGCCATAACTTCTTCATCCAAACTCCGTTTTTGACAAAATCACTTGGGTTAGGTCACAAATCAAGTCTAGTTTATGTGGTAAAAATTGCAGACTCATTAAATAAAGTATGAATAAATGGCATGGATTTTAGTGAAGACAACTTTTGTTTTTGGGTTTTCAAACATTCGGCATGTTTTACCATTGCAAGCCAATTATGTGAAATCTAAAATAGTTTTTCATGAATTTTTTTTCATAGGTATGATATTTAGATGCATCCCAACAACTTTGTAGTTGGAAGTTTTTTGATCTAAATAACTTTGGTATTGGCTTTGCAGTGATGTTTCAACAATGAAAAAAGTGAAAAAATGAATGATTTTTGAAGAGCTAGATCTCCTTCATCCACCGTTAGATTTTGACTTTATTTTTTGAGATGGATTCCAATTATAGTCTATTTTTAGTGGTAGAAACCTTGACCCAATCGAGGATATATCAAAGAAAAAGCATGGATTTGAGTGCGAGAGGTCTAGTTTTGGACTATTTTTCCTTTGTAAAATTTTTGCGTTTTCACGACTACAAGGCTACTATTTGAGCCAAGATTTTTTTTTGATGAATTTTTTGGTACAAGAGTGTCTTTGAGATGAAGATGAACAACTTTCTAGTTGCTGAATTTTTGATTGCAAATTTCATGTTGGTAGTATTTTCACTTCAAAGTGAAAATGATGGTATTTTGTAGCCTGTTTTGCGCACTAATATGTTATGATCTTGCAATCTATAAGGTCCCATGAGTCAAGTTTTGGTCCACATGATCTACTACAAGTCTATTACAAGTTTGTACGGTTGAGATCTTAAAAGCTTATCTTTATTTTCATCTATATCACTTTTTTTGAAAACGAGTTTTTGGCTAAAAATACCCCAAGGACGTTTAGGGGTTAATCACTTTTTAGTTCACTATGTGTTAGAAAGCAAATCAAATAAAAGATCCTCTGAGGCAACTCTTTCTTTTGAACTTGCCTAAACCACTATAATATTTCTATTGTCTTCATAAAGTTGATATATATGTGCTCACTTGCTCATTCCAACCTTCATAAATAATTTCGTAGACCTTCAATCTTTTAAGATGAAAAAATAAATTGTACATAACCATATACTTAAACATATCTTGAAGGGGAGCCTTCATGTAGTTTTGAATAAAGCTATAATTATTGGTGGAAGCACAGAGATAAAATTAATTTATTGGAGCCCAATTTCCATAAATGAATTTGGTTCTCTCAATCTACAGGGTAAAATTACTTAATATTTTTGTGTAGCTTCTCAAATTATTGCTTCCAAATATCCTACGGTTTGGATCTTGCATATTATCTTTTGAAAAATCCTTAGAAGAAATTCATTGTCTTCCTCATTAGGGAGAAAATTGAAGATTGCTACCTCTTGGGGCTTTAGAGGTTGACACATTATTGTACATAAATAAGAGGCACCACAAGCCTTGGCTTGGTGGTTGGGGCTCATGGCCCCCAATGAGGAGGTCTTGGGTTCCATTCCCCATGCCGGCGTGGTGCTCACCACTATAGTCCACCCAACTATTGTGGGGGGTCCTTGGACCTTGTTGTATGGGTACCTCAAAGTCCTTTGGGGGGACACTATGTCAAGTATCCTCAAGGCACTAGTAACTAGGCTAAAAACTAGCGTAGTTAGAGTGTCCACCCTCGAGAGGGGGAAGTAGTATTGTTCCAATTTCCCCTTGTCCGGTGGCCATCGGGATATTAGCATTACGAACGGACACTTCATTCACGCCGGCCCCTTAGAAAGGGACCGGAGTTTCTATCTATCTATCTACATAAATAAGCTTTTTAAATTAGGAGTAGTGTAATTTGGTCAAGAATACCACATGTGAGACTTGGACCCTCCTTGCCTTCGTCAAAAAATCCACGGAATGGCACTTTTAGAGGGTGTTAACCTTATACAAATGGTGAAGTTTAGATTGCCCCATAAATTGGCCTCAAAGTATTCAAGGAAGATTCCTTGCTATATTTGTGTTTGAAGGCTTTGAAGAGATTATCTAAAAACCTACATAAATTGCAAACAAAAGTAGAGTGACCAAACTTCAGCTTTATAGGAAGAAAAAATCAAAGATATCATGATTTTATCATGAAAGGTTAAATATTTGATTTGGACATCTGGACTTCAAGGGGTTTGATACACACTAATAAGAGGCTTCAACGCCCTTTCGAGGGTTTAGTAATTAGTACTCAATTTGGCTTTTGAGAACCTTGAAAGGCTAATTGCTTTTTATTGAGAACGACCCTCAAGGCTATTTTGGTCTCGGAAGTAGGGTAGTCGCTTCCTATAAAAGAAAACTTTCTCACCATGTTTTTCACTTGTCTTCTTTTTCCTACTGCTTTTTCTCTTGAGCTTGTAGTTGGTGTTGTCTCCCTTTGGCCACTTGCTTTCCACAACTTATTTTTGTTTCATTGTCCTTCAATACTCTTACTAGCTAACAATTCGGAGTCGTCACGATGGTGAAGCCATCAAGAGTCCGCAAGGAGCTGAAGGAGCTTGCAGAGATTACACGGGACAAAAACATTCCCGGAATGAGTATCGAATTCTTAGACGAGGACTTCAAGCACATGTGCGGTATCATCGAGGGAGCCGCGGGTACTCCATACGAGGGTGGTGAGTTCGTTGTGGATATCTCTTTGCCATCAGATTATCCGTTCAAGCCGCCGCAGTTGCGGTTTATTACAAAGGTGTGGCATCCAAATGTGAATAGCGAGACTGGCTCCGTTTGTGTGGGATTTAAAGATTGGAGTTCAGTTTTGACGCTTAGGGTTGTCTTGCTCTCGCTTCAAGGTCTTCTCTCCACCCCGGAGCCGAATGATCCTGAGGATGCATTCGTTGCACAACAGTATATAGAAGACCATGCAACCTTCGAGAAAACTGCTACGTGTTGGACAAAGGCATTTGCTAGCAAGAAGGATTGTATTGTAAATGAGTAGAAAATACTTTTGTAGTGAAGATGGGGTTATGGAAGGGCACACCTAAGTTGGCACTTAAGTTGGTGACAAGGTGTCAAGGTGTAGGATGATGTTTAGAATGTAGTTATTTTATTTTGTTCTTTTATTTGATTGCTTGCGCTCATGACATGGATCGTGTTTGGCCTTGCAATCATCAACAATTTTATAAAGGAGGGTGATTGAAATTCAGTGGTGTTTTTCTTTGTGCCTTTTTTATTACTCCATGTTCAAACACATGTTTGAAATCTACCCATAATGTTTTGATAAGTAGGAATGAGCAATTGCCAACCTATAATCTCATTCAAGAGCAATTCAACTTGACAAAACCAATGCTACCAAAAGGAACTAGGAATCACTTTCTATTTGCTCTTAATGTCCTTTTATCTCTTGCATCATTTGAATTTTTGTCAATCTTTTTTTTTTCTTTCTTTCTTTCTAGTTTTTTTTTTTTTTTTTTCCTTACCCCTTACTATGTTTCTAAGAATTCCTTGATACAATGTGTCAAGTGTTGTAAGGTGGAACCTTTTCAAGAAAAATTGTTTTTGGAAGATTTAAGTTGTTTTCTAGTCTTTTGTAGTAAATAGCGTGCTTGTAAAGAGAAGCCAAATTTTTAGAAGGATATTGCAAAAATAGAATAGCCTATTGAGATGGAAGAATTCTAATTATATAGTAGGCTCTTGAGATGGAAGAAACTCCTATCATACTTATATGGTATAGTTTAGATGGCAAATCTTCTTGAGGTGCGGCGTAGTGAACCATTCTCATTGCCAACATATTTAATTCCACTATCGATTACCCTTCATGAAGCATTAAGTGTGTTAGTGGTTGAAATGAGGATGCTTTCGGAGAAAAAATCATGTAGTGGAGAAATTTGTTTGAATTAAGATGCTTTTGGAAGATATCAAATAGTCATATTGCATTGGAAAAATACCCCTTCTATCACTACAAAACAAACATTTGAGTTATAGAAAACAAGCTATATTGGAATTATTATTTTTTAATAAAAGGTTGGTTGGTTTTTGACAAAAAACTATAGGTGAAAAGCTCTTGAGCTGAAATTTTAATGAATAGAGTACCATGGTTACATGTAAAGAAGTAATACTTTACAAAAGGGAAAACCTCAAATATTGGTGAAGCTTAGAGTATTCTTGAACCTAATCAAATTTCAATTGCCTGCAAGCCTTCTAAACTTTGTGACAACACTTTACAACCTCTTATTATTGTAAAGGTTATGAGATATGTTTAAATGCCACATTTTTACTTTTGCTTTTTGTTTGGGTGTATCGAAGTTGTAAGCTTTGGTGGCCAAGAAAAGTGCACACGTGGGTTACATGCTTTGTAGTGCTTGGAGGCTATATCATGCTATGTTTGAGGAGATTTTAACCATTTTTTTGAACCCTAAAAGTTCCTTAAAATCGTGATTGAGTTTTGCGGCTTCTTAGCAACCTAAGTGAAGTACTTCAAAATGGTCAAAGTTTTCCACTTATTTTTTCTTTTATGACAATGGGTGAAAATTAGATGGAATATCATGTAGTAATATCTTTAGTCATGTCACTTATACTTGAACCAATTTGAAACTTTTAACCCATAAATTGGGCAAATTAGATAACGATAAGTTTTGAGGAGCTATATCTCCTTCATCCACCACAGATTCATTTGCGACTGGGCTTTTGCATATACGTATCTGCTAGTTCAAAAAAGCAGTTTCTATGCAATCTAGAAAGGATTAAGCCATCTGAACCTTTTTCCACAAAGCCAAGAAAGCAGCTTTTACGAGTAATATCCCAGGCTTACCTTGAATACTTTTATAGTAGTAAACCAGAAATTTAGGATCCGATAGAATTATCTTCAATCCATTATAGCGTTTTTGGTTGTTTTTACAATTGTTTACTATTAATATGGGCATATGTACAGCCTCGTTTTCTTAACCATTCTTCTGATTTCTTTGAAGAGGCCTGCGAGAGTAACTTTTTTTGCCCAAAACTAATGAAAACGGTTGAATTTGGACTTTCTTTTTTGGGATGAATTCCAATAAGAGTCTGGTTCTAGTGATAAAAACCTTGAAAAAATCTAAAAAGTATTGCAAATAAGGCATAGATTTGAGTGCAAAGGGTTGAGTTTTGGACTATTTCTCATTTGTAAAAATTTTGGCAGTTTTCACCATTGCAACTTTGCAAGGTCATTATTTGCACAAAGAAAATTTTCTCATAGGCTTTTTGTGTTTAGAGGTGTCATTAATTTCTTATAATTTTTTAAACAATCAACTCAAATGAAGACAATCATAAACCCAAATGTTTTATTGTTGGAATTTGGACTCATAGGTCTTTCAAAAATGGCTCACATTAAGACTCGATTCTACAAAATCTGACTTTTGATCTATATATTCAACTAGAGTTCCATATTTGTAAAATCAACATTTTTGTTTTGGGTCAAAAGAACCCACATTAAGCTCTAATCAACCTTAGACATTAACTCCATACCCTTTGGAAAGGCCTTGATACGATCGAGAAATGTACAAGGCTTGAACATTCATACGCTTGTCAAAGGCCCTCCTGGCGTTCAAAGGGCTTACCTACTCTTCACCGTCTACAGTTTCATTTGAAGAATTTGTTCCCGCGTCCATTTTGCCATTTTCTTCTCAAAACAATACACGTCCAAATTACTTCGTTTGTAATGTTCCCGTAGAAGCTCATTCCATTTCTCAATATCACTATTAATTTTATCAGAGTCACTCTTTTGATTCTTAAACAAAGGAATCACTTCAGTGTTGTTGTTTTCCTTGTGCAAATTCTTCGGTTCAACTTGGGCACTCTTGAGCAATTCTTTGCAAATTTGGCAAAAATATGGCCTTCGTCCCGGAGCCTTCCAAGGGCAGGGCGGTAAATTAGCGCAACTAACATAAAATGTTCCTTCCATTTTAACACTTTTTTCACTTAGGGAACAAATATTCTTGGTGTGTAATAAAACTGGCAATGATCAACCCAAATAATAAGATCCCAATATTTTGGAAGATATACAGTGACCTTCAAAAGTGTCCCAATGTTTATAATTTGAAAGTTTGGTGAGTCACCACATAGTGATTGCATGCTAGACTGACATGGCATCAATTTAGTTACATACTATCATTAGTAAGGTAATCAAGGAGCAAGGCTTACCACTTGTCTCTACATGTATGTGCATGAATTGAAGCTCTAGATATTTTCTCTTCATTGGGACAGTTTTGAAAGTACATATGAGTGAATCTTGTATGCATAGCAAGTGAAGTGTACATGCATTGTGAATTGCTTGGTTTGTGTTCTGTTGTGTGTATTTGTTCTTCTTGCGTCATATATTTGTTTCTTTCGTGTTTAGCTTCACAAGTGAAAATGGTGAGACCATTGTCCCGGGGAAGCAACAAGGTATACTCTCTTTGCTTCAAAAAGGTTGTAGTGTGAGAGAGATAGCAAATTCTTTGCATGTTGGTAAATCAAGTGTCAGAGGCTCCGTAAGAAGCATTTTCCGGATGCAAAGCTTTTAGTTGGAGGTAGACCACGCAAGTTGACAAGTGCAATGGAGCGGTCTTGTGTAACTAGTATAACAAGAGGGAAGGTGTCTTTGCAAGAGAAGCTACTAAACATGTGCAAGAAGTTTTTGGAGTACAAGTCGGTGAAAATTCTTGACGCCGTGGACTTTGTAGAGAGCAGGTTTGCAATCGCATGTGAAAGAAAAGAAACCACATTTGTCACGCAAAGAATATTAGGGCTCGCTTAGAATTTGCCGAGAAAGTATCAAAGACTATACTATTGATGACTGGAGTCACGTGATATTCTCAGATGAGACTAAAATTAACAGATTTTCTTCAGATGGGAGAGTTTGGTGTTGGGTTCGTGATCCACAGGAACTTTCAGAGCGGACAGTTATTCCGACTGTTAAGCATGGTGGTGATTCTGTGATGATATGGAGATGTATGTGTATACATGGACCTGGCATGATGTGTAGAATTGAAGGTCGCCTCAATCAGCATGGTTATCAAAAAATCTTGGAGGAGCATCTCCATGGTACAATTCAAAAATATAATTTAGATCCATCGGGATTCATATTTCAACAGGATAATGCACCTATACATACCAGTAATAGTATGAAACAATGGTTTTCTAGGCAACCTTTTGGTGTCTTATCTTGGCCTGCTCAGTCTCCATATTTGAATCCTATAGAAAATCTATGGGCAATTTTGAAAAGGAGATTGAATCGATATGACACACCACCAAAAGGGATACTTGAATTATGGTCTCGTGTGGAAGAAACCTTCCCTTCTATCACTGTTGATGATTGCAAGAGACTTATAGAATCAATGCCCAGACGAATAGCAGCTGTATTAAAATCCAGAGGAAAATGGACAAAGTGGTGAGGAATTTCCATGTTGGACGTTCAAAAGTGTACCAATGTACAGAGTAGCTTTAGGTTTTTTTCCTTTCTCATTGAGCGCTTCAATTTTGTTGGAATTTTTGTAATCAATTAGTACATTGTATGTACTATTTCAATAAATTTACTACATTCCATTCCATGAGTTCCTCTTACCTACATTATTTTTTGAATGTAACATGTACAAACATTGGGACAGTTTTGAAGGTCACTGTATTTGACTTCAGAGATATAACTTGACTATAAGGCTCCTCAAGAACAGTGTACTTGTATAACAAAGTGTCTTTTCTTTTTGTTTAAAAACTGTTTTGTACTGTCGGGGTGGGTTTCTATGGTCAAAAATTATCATACAATATGTAAAGAGAGAAAAGGTACTGAAGGCTTTCCTCGAAACAGGAATGAAATGAGACTTGAAGGGAGTATATATACGTAACAAGGCAAGGCTTTTCACTGTAAAGTGAAAGAAGTATAAAGTAAAAGCAGTAAAATCAGCAAAAAGTTAATGTAAAAGTAGTAAAGAGTAAAAGAATCTGCACAATCCTCTCACTAATCTCCCTCACTAATTTCTCACTAATCACTTTCAGTGATTACTCTCTTTGATTCCTTGCTAATCACTTATTCACTAATTCGTTCATGAACATCACGAAGACTGCTTCTTCTTCGGAACCATCTTTGAAGTCACTACAGAAGATACCATTCCTTGGTTTCAAGATGGGCACCAGAGGATTTTGGATGATGATAGATTCCAAGAATTAAATTGGAGCTCATTGATGAGTTACCAAGTGAATGATTTTTTGGAAGATGTACATATGGTAAGGTGTCCTATAATGGCGCAATTTTCAGCACAGAAAATCTACAGGAATGTTGCCAGTGCAAGCAATTTTTGTGCATGGGGAAAATTAGTAGAAAACTAGAGCAAGTGGAATCATCATTTTTCGACTCTTCTACAGTAAGTAATGAATTTTTAAAGATGGAAATATAGGTGTTCCTAAAATGGTGCCCTAAAGTGACGCCCTATAATCTTCCCAGTGTGTACATGGTACTGTTGTATGTAGAAACTATTATGTACGTGACAGTGAAGATTACTCGGGCTCCATTTTCGGCACTGCGCCATTTTTGGCTGCTCTACCATAGTGAATTGGAGCACATTGATGAGATACCAAGTGAATAATTTTTTGAAAGATGTGCATAGTGCGTACGAGATAGAACCAATTGAAATAATTAATTATGGATCAAAAGTGAATTAGTTACAAATTTTGGAAGGAGAACCGGTAGGTGTACCCAAAACAGCTCAACCTCAAATATACCTCAAGCCAAAGCTAGAAGCTGTAATGTACCTCCTGCTTGGATAGGTATAGTGAGCACTTTGTAGTGTTGCATAGTGAGCACTTTGTAGTGTTGTATAGTGAGCACTTTGTAGTGTTGTGTAGATTTTGAGCCACCCACTATAATGAGACAATTGAATACAGCACAAAATCAAGTGATTTGGCTGCAATATTGGTATTGAAAGCTGGACATGGCAAGCGATTTGTTTGATCATGGTAGAGATAGAGGTTGTCTGATTCAACTTTTACTCATAAGTGTGTGTTGCCACCTACACTACCTTACCGTCAACATGATTTCCTGCATGAAAAATCCGAGCATGCAACATCGTAGCTCACAATTTCAGACAATCGACTGAAAACATAAAAGAACAAATGCCTTTCAGGCTTCAAAAAAACTCATCATTTACACAAATCCTCAATTCAAAGAGCACCATCCTCCTCCTCAATTTTAGACTAGGCTTCAGTAATAATATTACAGATTCTAGAGGAGGACAAGGAAATCAACTGGATTTAGAGGACGAGTCCTGTTCGGATGTTTTGGGCGTTGCAATGGGAGTCGACGTTATTGTCTCCTCCTTCTGGGACTCCTCCATCGTGTTCTCAGCTCCTTCAGGCTCTTCCTTGGACTTGGAAATCTCTGATTCAAACTCCTTCGCCGCCTGCAAGCATCAAAAAACATAAGGAAACTGAAACCATGACGAGGTTTACTAAAACCTGCCCAACACCAGATAATTCTGCAACCCTCTTTGTACTTATGATGCTTTACTGTTCGTGAAAGAGATGGAAACCCTCAAATGTTATTGATCAATCACATGTACATGATTTTCAGCATACTTGCTAAGATGCATCGGAATGTTGTCAACAACAATAGTAGAGACGAGTCTTGGTTTGGACTTTTTCATAACACCATCGTGTCTACAACGAGAATAGGAGCAGCCATTCTGAGAAGTAGGGATTGGAAGTGAGAAACTTCCAAGATCATATATTTGGTATATTTGGTATCATGGGCAATTCTAACATTTGAGTGCTTGAACTACTAGAATCCAAAAAAGGGGCTACTTACAGTTTGGAAGCTCTTGACAGTTTTGCCGAGGCTCTTGCCAATGGCGGGGAGCTGCTTGGGCCCAAATACAAGGGCAGCCACTCCGGCGATCACTGCAAGCTCAGGCACACCCAGTCCGAACAATCCTCGCACTGCCAACCCTCCTGCATTCTGACGCCTCTCCACTCGCTGGTGCGCTACCAATCGCAATGAGCTTCTTCCATTGCAAAACGCACTGCTGGAGCTTGACGAATGCACCTCTTCATTTCACACACAGGCCAAAACGTTCAATCCTCATCTCCTCACTCCCACAAGAAACACAATACTCCCTCATCTGAATACGAATTATTCCGACTGAAACCGTTCCTACACAAACAGGAAGCTCGCTACCTCCCCTACATCTCACGATCCGCCGATCATTCACTCAAATTTCTTGCATCATCTGTAAGTAAGTAAAAACAGCTTCTAGATTTACGAAGCTCTAAAACTTCTTGGCATCATCATACTAGAAACAACAAACAAATTGCGTGGTGACACTCTTAAGAAAATGCAATTTCCCTCCTACGCTTTTGAAGTATTCTGAGGCAGGAAAGTGTGGTGTGTGGCTCCCGAAGTAAAAGAATGATCACTCAAATTCTTGCAGTAAAAAATAAATAAATTGCTCCTGAGATACAAACCAGCTTCTAGAATTACAAAGCACTAAAACTAATTGGTACCAGAAACAATAACAGTGATGGTAACCCTGCGGAATTCTTCAGTAGCGACTTCCCGCTTGGATCTGAAGCGGAAAATAGTGCAATGTCGCTCCCGAAATAAAGAAAATGCTCAATCAGAGTGCTTGCACCAAAATTCTCAAAAGATAAACAAAAAATATACTGACCGGCTTCTAGAAGTACGAATCTTGCTGTCAACATCTTACTAAAAACAACAACAGATTATTACAAAAAAATGCGTCATAATAACCCTACAGGGCACTAAAAATTGTTGTCAAAATGCTACTAGAGACAACAACCGAGAATTCGACGGAGAATTCGTTCGCTGAGAAAACTCTGAAGGAGAACATAATGCAGCGTGGCAATAGAATGCTACGATTTGGTACCTGAAGAGACGAAGGTGGAGGGGAATGCCGCCCGTTTGCTGCAGGTGGCCAAAGAGGCGCTCACTCCCGCTGAGCAAACTGCCATTGCTGCCATCTCTTATTGTATTTGCCGATGAAGCGAAGAGTTGTGTGAGGGAAAGTGTGTGTTGATAGTATGGTAGGCTTGAAACCCTAATCGCCATAGCCAGGGGAGAATCCTGCAACAGCCGGATAAGTGCTTTCCACCTCCGCCACGACACGCGTCGAGGAGATCGTCGGTTATCTCTAGATATTCGCTACTGTACCCCTAGTCCCCCCAAAGCAATTTATAATTAGTGTTGGCGAATTCTTTCCACGCATTCGATTGAATATGAAATTTTTATTGGTTATTAGTTTATTTCTGATAATGATACATTGATACTTTATCACTCATTCCTATGTTTGGGCTTTCTTATTAGATAATGTAATTTACATATTATTGAACTTGAAATGGGCAATTCTATATGTCAAAATACTTGATATGTTCTACCCCATTTGGAAGAATTAATTTCATTCTTGGTGAAAGGAATTTTGAACATCTCCTAGTATTCTATTGAAGGCTATGTACAAAGAGAATCATTCTTTGATATGTTGGAAGATCTAATTTCATTCTTGGTGAAAGGAATTTTGTACATCTGTAAGTATTTTGTTAGAAAGCTACGTACACAAGGTGAGGTGCTCTTCGTATTTTGCTCAAGGTACATGATGACTTTGAAGATTAGTTTTTAATCTTGTTAGGTCCAAAATCGATTATTCAAGTTTCGGTACGTTCTAATGCCTCCAAAATGCCAAATTGCCTAAATGAATAAATTCATTGTAATTCTGAAGCACATGATTTCCACACTACTCAATCTAGAGGACTTAAACATCAGTGAAAGCCCTTTCCGGAATAATAGATAAACCTACACAAACCAGAATACAAAGCTAAAGGCATCCACGGAGCCCAGTTGATGAACAAACCTAAACAAACAAGAATACAAAGTAATCAAACCAGGGAGCCCAAAGGCAAGCAGAGAGAGAGCTGCAACGCAAGACTGCAACAACAGAAGCTGAAGCAAGACTAGAACAGGGAAAGAGCTGCAAGGCAAGACTGAAACAACAGATCTTCCACGGCATACAAGATAATCACAGATGTTATGTTCCGTCCACAAAAGCGAATAAGATACAGATGTAAGTCTGCCCTAACAATGTCGTAGTCTGATACAGCCGACACATCCAACAAGCAGGAGAGGGAATAAGAGAGGTAAAATACAGAGACAAGCAAAGGCCCGACACTGGACATGAAAGGGAGAAATTTAATCCAAAAGTGATTGATGGAAACAACATTTTTCTGTACAAAGAACACCTCCTTATCGCCCCCTTGACCCAATCGTAGGTCAACGTTCGTACCGACAACTCCAACTACTCATCACCAAACGCATAGTAGGACCCATTCTAACACTACGTTGTGCGGACATCTGTCTGTCTGTTTTCCGTTCAGTCAGTCTTTTTTTCTACACGACGAGCTCACAAAAATGATCGGACAGGAATCGGTCTCTAGAACTCAAGAATAGACCCATCTCCACTTTCTAGACAACAGGAGAAATCACAGGTCCTTGCATCATCATCCAGCAGTAAGTAGTAAGCACCCAAGCAAGAGAAGTACTCCTACTACTACGACCGTAAAGTAAAGTAAAGTAGTTCCCCAAGCACGACTACTACAACTGCTACACCTGTGTCATAGTCTTCACAACTGTACATCATCTTGGGGTTTGATCTGATCCTTGGTTGCCAGACGCCGGGCCAGACAATGGGCCAGACGCCTGTCCATTCACTGTTCCATTATCTGCTGGCGGTCCCGTCCCCCACTTCCCCTCCGACTCTAGCGGCTCTATTACTTGTACACCTCCGTCACTCAAGCCCAATGCAAACTGGTTTGGCTCTGCTGGATGTGCAGCTATGACTAACGGATACACTGTAGACCTGCAAAAAGAAAGGTACACGATCAACCACCCGTTCCATCTAAAGCGCCGAAATAGAAAGAAGAGATTAGGTTGGTGTAGTTATGTATGTACCCGCTAACTCCCTGAGGTATGTGTACAGATGGTGCAAGCCGGCACCGTGGTCGTAGAGTTTCAGCATCGAAAACACCGACAGAGCCATCAACAAAGCCTGTGTACACAAGCTGGCTGTCACAGGAGTAGGTCGCGTTTGAAATTGCCGCTGTGAACGGAGATTGAGGAACCCACTGCATGAGACCAAACGGAAGCTTGTGAGACAATGCTCTAGTTGAGACTTATGTATTGCTTATGATTAAATAGGAAGGAGTAATGATAGACCTGGCGCAGGCGATCCAGCTTCGAAGCATCGTAGACAGCCAATTGTGACTCATGAACCACAAGAAGGCGAACTTGGTCATTGTGAAACTGGACGCGAGTGTCGCCCATGGTAGGTGATCTTCCACCGGGCTGAACTTGTACGAGCTTCGCTTTTCGTTTCTCCCAGCCGTCGGTTCCCCACATACATAACTGCAGATACGAGTTTGTGTCAGAAAAAGATCTATGAATACTCCCAGTGGGGGCCTGATGACTTTAGCATGTACCTGAGCATCCGCCCCTGAAGATACAAGCACGTTGAGAGAGTTGGAGAACGCCAAGCCTGTGATTCTCTTCTGATGACCCTTCAGCTTGCTCTTGACCTCATCCACTCGAACATTATAGATCTGGATAGTGGAATCTTCCATTCCGATAGCGATGATGTTGTTGTCCTGAGGATGGAATGCAAGGAACGTCGCTGCTGGTGGTGGTGGCATGAATGTCGTCATGACCTGAATGATATCCAATTGTCAAACAAAAACTGCAAGGCCGCATAACAAGATCGTGAAGTTCTTAGAAATTAATAAATGAACACAAGACGTTCTAGTTTTCAGAGGAAGGTAACAAAACTAGGGTGAGATGTACCTTGAATGTCATCATGTTAAACAGAGAAACTTTTCCGCCTGACGCAGACATCACGTATGAGTCATTCTTGGAAAGCGCTATGCAGGGTACAGCTTCTTCGGGGTTGGTTTCGCTGATATCATTGGTCATCAAAATGCCACTAGCAGGCTGCCATAATTGAGGTTGAACGCTTGCGGTAGCCTGCGACAATCACAGGAAGTGCACATCAGAAACAGGGAGCAATGACCTCGTCAAAAACAATCCAAAGATATAATGGATCAAGGTCTTGGGCAGAATTGTGCTAGAATCACGACGACTAATGTTACCTTCCCAGTGGGGTTTCGATCATTTCGTTGCCATTTCCACAGCTTGTGCACAGCATTAGATGCTAGTGCCAATAGAGCAACTCCGGCGTTGGTGTATATAAGCCTTGAGACCTGTAGCAACAAAAAACTACTGTCAACAATCAACTTGATCTAGCGCACATGTTGGTACACTGCAATTGAGAACATACAAGATCTACAATTTCGGTTTGAAGAGGAACAGACCTTGTTTGGTGGAAGGGTATCGGGAAGTCTTGTGGACCGACATTGGCTCTGCTCGTTTATCTCTGTTAACTTCCAGCTCTTGCTCCGATCTGGAATTTCATCTGGTATTCTTGGTTTAGTTTCCGGGGTACGACCTCCTTCCATTCCAGACTGCACAAATATCAACGCAACGCTTATCAGTGATGTTCCATCCACGCAAAGACCATAACTACTGTTCGACATAATGTTGTGTGCTTGTTTTGAAAATTTACATGGTCATTGCCGACCCTGTCTCGGGGTCGGACCCTTGATCCCCCCATGTTCAGGGTTGGACCATCCATTCCCGGCCCCGCCATTGACGAAGAGTTGGGTCGATCCCCACCGCCACCACCTGGTGTGCTAACGACCCCAAGTGCATTTCCAACTGGCGGCTGCAGTAGGAAATCACTTGACAAATTAGCTTTTGACACTAGCTAAACGTTTCTTGATAATTTGGTCGCCCGCAGGGCTTACCGTATACATTCACGAGTTGTCATGAACCGAGTACGTAAGAAAACATTGAAATCCGAGCACACGTTGGGTGAATGTCGATGGTCAGTTTACATTCCAACTCCTCCCAATAAAGAACCAAGTACAATTCCTTACTGGAAAAACAAGATTACGAACATGGTGTATGCTTACCTTAGAAACAGCAGGTTCAGGAGGTACTCGGTTAGCATCATAATGACGTGCTTCCAGCGCACGGAGCATCTGATTTCCCTCGCGATTGGCCAGGATCTTAATGCCATTGTCAGAGGCAGTAACAGCAAGCAAAGAGCCCTCTTTATTAAATCTGAGACGTGGACTTGCCTGCCATAATAAAAGCGCGTGTCAGTTACCGGTACCATTACTGCTCACCTACGAAAACTAATCCACAAGAATCAAAACAAGTATCTCCCAACCCGAATGGAACTAGTTTATGATACTCACCGGCAAACCACCCTCTGCATCAATCGTGGTCAGCAGGTTTGTGTTGTCCATGTCCCAAAACTTGATCAGGAACTCATCACCGGCAGCCAGGAAACGATTGCGTGTCGTATCGAACTGCACCACTCCTGAAGACCTCTTACGGAAGCCTGAGTAAGTACGCTTAATAGCGCCTTCGCTCTCATTCCACTCCACCAGATAAGACTCTCCATCTTTGCTTGTTCCACATGAAAAGAGTCTGATATACACCCAAAGAACTTCTCTATCAAAACACATACTTGCAAGACTACAATGCCTTCAATCCAAATTAGCAGTATGAAAAAACAGATGAGCCCGAAGAACAGGTAACTGAACACTTCACTCCTCAAATCTGTACGACAGTGATTCACATTGTATCTGAAATGTTGAAGGAAGTTTTTGAGGACTGTCTTACCTAGTGCCATCGGCACTGTAGGCCATTGTCGTACACCAATGTCCTGGCGCGTCGTAGTCGACTCTGGATCCAAGGAGGTCATAGAGCCAGGCCTTTATCTTGCCATCAATAGCTGTAGAGAATATGAACTGCATACAGAAGCCATCCAGGTAAGATCAGTGCTCATTAGCCCACATTTCGAATGACACAGATCAAGTCGCCCAAGTACTCATCGACAGCTCGGGCCACATCAGAATAAAAAACGTTGAGCTAGGTCTTTGTGAAGACCCACCTGAATACTCTCCTTGTGATGAGGACAAACTGAGTACACTGGTGCCTCGTGACCTTCGAAGGTGTATTGTTTCCGCCCGGTTGCCGCATCCCAAACCTTGATGGTTTTGTCGTCTCCACAAGTGATGACACACAACTGTTTGTTCGGGTGAGAGAATGCCAAATCGTTGACACCACCAACATGCGCATCAATCTGTTTGCACGCAACACCACATTCTGTCAGAATTTCAAAAGTGGAAAGAGAAACCAGACATTGAACTCGAAGGCTATCCGAGAATCTCAAGAAAAAGTTCTGAAAGCTCTATTCCTTGGAGATGTAGAATCATACCTCCAAATGCTGCCGTAAATCGCTGGCACCATTGTAAGTATAAATGTGCACGATGTGTTTAGAAAATGCCACACCCAAAAGCGTGCCATCCGGATTCCACACAGTTCTGTTGACAGACACAGCTGGGTCTTTCACCAAGGCAGCCTGTCACAACCATATCACTTCGTGTTAATGCAACCAATAAAGTCATGAAAGACCTACATATCCAAAGGAGAACGCTCCAAGGGTAACTTGCCTCCTAAAACAGAAACCGAGTCATAAAACGCCTGCACTTAGCCCATTGATCAGGTTAAGTTTGTATGAACTACTGCCTACACGTTAATTGAATTGAAACAAAGTCTGAGGATGAGACGAAAATTAATAACTGACCAGAGGACAGAAGCAAAAGGACTGACCTGCATAGGCATCGATGCAGCAGTGATATCCCAAACTTTGAATGTTCGCTGCGCAAGCTTTTCGCGTGAACCCACTTCCCAAATGCCAATATCACCAACATTCGTACCAACTGCACAAGCGTCCAATATCTACAGATTCAGATACTCCGAGTAAAGCACTAGTACTCTAATGTAGAGTTTACATCAATTACTAGCAGAAGGTCTAGCACGTCCCTGCTCCATATGGATCAACAAACTACACCCAAATCACTTCGAGTTAAATCTTACCACCATAGAAAGGGAACATTTGACCTTGCATTCCATATTTAAGAGCGAGGATATTTACCAAGAAGAACGCTCTGTTGAATGGGGTGAAAGTCCATGCTCATGACGCATGAGCCTTGATTGAGAGAACGGGCGACATTCTTTGGCAAGTCATCCGGGGACACATTGTTCTGAGGATGACTAGGTCCACCAGCATAATTCACCTGCTAGTTACCGGGTGTCAGAAAAGTACTTCGGAGGACAGAAGCTCACAAGCGAACTTGGAAGAGAGGAAAACGAGAGTGACACCCTTGGTCGAGAAGGTCGAAGCATAACTGAAACCTCGAAGGAACAACTCAACTTCATAATATTTCCAAATGCAAGTTCTTGTTTGAATTGACTATAGCAAGCGGTGAAAATGTAAGGAATGATTAATGAATCATGATGCTTACTGTCTTGACCTCATCAACTGGTTGGACGCCTGGCCTAGCTCTCTTCATAAGGTGCTCTGAGTCAGCAGACTGATAATCTACCGTAGGCGTCGTGCTTGGTGGCGTGCGAGGCCGCTTCAACAATGTGGCTGAAAGATGATCAACTGATCGGGTTATCAGTACAATATCCTGTATTTCAAATGCACGAGACAATTCGCAACTTCTGGATGTACTTATATGAAACGAGCTTTTTACGTACCTGGTCCAGGGGGAGCAGTCAGAGCAGCTGGTCCGTTTGCGACTGGAGCATGCGGGGCTGGTGGATTGGGATTTGCCATCCATCCTGCTAAGGCGCTTGCAGAGGGCTGTGTCGCTTGGAATGGCTGAACCCACACGAAGCCAGTTATTAGCACAAATGTGAACAAGTGAGGCGGCAAGTAGCTCGGGGAGTTATCAAGTATATGAAACGATCTACTACGCGCTGCTGCAACTTCATCGTCTAAAAAGGCTATGCTTCATTACAGAGCCAATCCACCATGACCAAAAATGTAACGCTCTAAATATCCGACGAGGCATAATACGACATGCAAGGTGCAGAAACTTACACTGTGCGCACCGAGAGGAGGGAATGTGCCCTGTTTCGGAAGACCACCCACCAATGGGTTCGTAGGTGGTGGAGCTCGAGCACCGTTAGGAGGGCCACATGAATGATCGACAAAGAGCGTCTTAATGTCTGGATTCGGCCTTGGGTTCTTGCAAAGCTGATGCTGCCAGTTGAGACTGCATCCTCCCCCGAGTATCAGCCAACTTATTAAATGAACAACTTACGGTAACTTGTAGGGCTAAACAATTAGTTACAGAATCGTAAGATGAGTTCACCAGTTGCTAGCTAAGTCATAAAATAATCATCAACTTTCGTTGAATTTGTACATTTTTCAGTTTGTAGATGCTAATCAGACAGCACAAGCAATGATGAACGTTGTCACAACGCTTCGATGTTTCGGTTCGAGACTCGTTAGTCTGTCCAAATAATTTTAGAATAAACCAACACCATGACACACGCCTGTAAAATTCGGATGAAAAATTAAACTTCCCTACGACAACGTGCTGTTAACGAAAAAGAAGGAATGAACCCATACTAAACAACTAAACAACTAACGATGAATGTTTGACCTACATTCTCTTATACACATGCATTTTTCATCCAAAAGCCAGGAACTGGCTGTTCAAGCTTTTCAGACTCAGTGGTACCTTTGATTGATGAGAGTGCGCAGGCGAGATGCTTTAAGCGATGGGAACGCCAGCTTGTCTCGGAAAAGTGGATTTGCTTCTATGAGTTTCTTCAGTTCTAGAAGCATGATATTTCTAGCGGATTTGGTGTCTCCATACTTAGACAACTGCTCGTTCTCCCTGGCAACAAAAGTCAAGCGCCAAGTTTACCACTGTAAGTGACAGGCGGGTACTTCAATACGTCGTGTCAAGTGCGTATCTACTAAGCTACTCATGCACGCTAATCCCGGTATAGACGAAAACCTGAAGTTCTCTAGAGTGAGCAGCTGGGTGATCTCCTTGTACAATTCTTCGTTGAAAGATGAGAAGACTTTCAGATCCTTCACAAGTATGTCCACAGCCTTAGCCCGGTCTTGCCTGCACAAAGAAATCGATTCGTGTAAGGAAGCCGTGTGAAGCATCCTACATCACTCCCAAACACCAGATAGATAAACCTTAACGCCTACAAGCAAGCTAGAAAACATCGACTGTCGTACCAAGCATGAACAAGCAGAATAGTAAAGAACCACGTACTTGTCCAGAGCCTCCAGGTACTTCTGTTTCCGAATCTCGAAGAAAATCTTCATCGAGTAGCGGTTATCGTCCACTTTGGTAAACCCTGATAAATATCGTTCCACCTCCTCCCACTCACCACCTTGGACTTGATCTTCGAAGTACTTCATGTTGAAAAAGAACCCCGATTCTTGCTCCAATCTGGACAAACCAACGCACCAATCTTAAAAACCATGAACAAAGCATACTAAGTTGGACAAGTTTCCTACTAATCACGTGCACAATGCTACCAGCAGACCGACACACAGAAAGAAAGAACCTCCCAATAGAAAGGATCAAACTAACAACGATGGGCATCATCTATTCAGAGATATCATCGACGGCTATCTTAATCAGTTAGATGAAGCAATTGCTTAGGCTCAATTGGAGTCGGTAGAATTGCTCCTCGCCTAGAGGAAGCCCATCTAAATGTAGTACAGTCGATACACCAGATGCAGAACGCATGCAGAAAATATCTCGTTACTTCTAGCACATCCGGTGAATTTCCGAACAACGAAGTCATGCCCCCCTAAATGACTATCTCTCTAAATTACAAGAAAAACCACTAATATCTCAATGAATTTTCAAAAACTTCCAGACAAACACCAATTCAGTGCTTCCCATTTACATACAACCTAAAATGACACGCTGCCGACACGCCAAAACTAGAGCGTGTCTAACACAAGCCAAGGGGCACATTGCAAGCATAGCGATGAAAAACATTAACAAAACGAATCACGAACGGTGATATAGTTACGGATGTTGAAGAAGGATAGACTTACTTGTGAACGGTCTCCTTGAACTTCTCCTCATCGAGGAACTGCAAGATCAGGAACACGAGCTCCCTACTCAATGACGACATTGTTGCCTGCTTGTCGGCGACCTCACTCTTCGACGATGCGTGCCTTGCCCCTTAGGATATGACCTTCATTTATTTGCTGGAAAACGTTGTGGATTACCCGCCCTTTCCGCTAGGTCACCGACGCTTGCGAGAGATGTAACGGTCCGAAAATTGTTGTTGCCCTCGGAAAATATATATATAATAAATATATATAAAAGGACTGTTTCACACGCAACCACGCACAATAATGGATATTATCACCAGCGTCCAAAATGGACGCTCATGTCCGAGTTCGTTCGGTCGTACTTGTCAAGTCTTCTCCAGCAGTGGTGGAGTCTCATCCAACCAAGAACCGAACTGCAGTGCAGTAGTACTACAACACGTCCACTTACGAAACCAACGGCAGCAGCAAGACGAGCGTCCGTTCGTTCGTTCCGACCAAACTAACCCCCGTCGGCTTGCTTCTATCCGTTCCTTGCGACAAAGTATCTTAAGCTCGCACTACGCTGTCAACGTCACCTCCCTAACTCCATTTCCGTCGCACGCTCCGCTTCTTCTTCTCACCGTTTCGATGCACTACTCTCGAGCTCCTGCAGCTTTATGTCAAAAAGCGCAACCCCTAACCCCATAAGTCAACCTCCACATCGCCCGGGGCCGTGCTCGCCTCGCCTCGCTCGCCCTGGCTTATCGCGCCTTATCGCTTCCACGGCGTCTAACACAAACTGACTTAGAGGGCACAGTCTCCGAGGCTCCCCGCGCACATCGATCTCGAGAGCCACGACTCGAACTAATCCAAAACGGCACCAAAAAATGCGAGAAATGGCTCGTTGGAGAGGCCGCGACGGCGTGGCAACAGGACAGGGAAGCCCGGAGCGACGACAACAGAGCGGGATACAGAGCGGGCAATGGGGTGAAGGAAGCGAGGCTGGGGTGCGCTAAGTGGAGTGAAGGGGGCGGCGCTGCTTCAGCCTCTGGCTTTTCTACTCCGGCACGGACCCTGTGTTGCTACCGTCCGGGTACCTACCTACCGGGCGGGCTCGGTGGCACTGCGACCCTCCTGCAACCTGCCGGCCATGTACTTCGTAAGGCATCTCTGCGCTTATCACTGCCTTTATGCGCGCTCGCCGCGTATCAGGATCAGCGCGTGCGCTTATCGCGTATCAGGCGCGGCTTATCACTTGTCGTGGCCTGGGCCGGGCTGCTTATCAGATCATATAAGCAGCGGGGCGCGGGGCTCGTATCATATAAGTGCTCTGTTGTCCGGGAGGAAAGAGTCAGGAAAGGGACGGGCTGAGGGTCCTTGCTTTGCGGGTGACTTGGCTTGGCATTATGTGCGGCTCCTAGCCCCCCCCCCCCCCAGCCCCTAGCTCGACAGGTGCTTTTCTCATGTTAATCTGGAAATAGTGCCAAGCCGCTTGCATGGGGATGGATAATTAAACTAACACTACTTGCCCAAGGAAACGGAAACGGGGACATGGGTGGTTTGGGGAAGTATCATATTTCTCTCCTCATGCTCACCTTTTCATTCATTTCTTGGTGTGAAATCGACCCCCCCACCCTTCTCTCTTTTTGAGATAGTTCATTCCTTTCATTCACGCTTTCTTAGGACAACCATGGTATGCCTCTCTAAGGGTTACTTTTAACTTCAAATAGTTTTTGAACCATTTGGTTGGTGTACAAGTGGGGATGTTATTTATGCGGTGGTGGTTTAGATAGCATGGCGTAAATTTTGGCAATTTGAAGTAAGGATCTCTATTATTGTCGTTGTAACCAAGCTTTAGTGGTAGGTAGAGATCTAGTTGCGCTAATTGGTTGAAATCGGCAGTAAATGGTCACAACTGCACTGATGTACAAAGTAGGTAGAAATTTGTGGTGGGTGTTTTTGAATTTTATGCCGGTTAGTGGTTTATTATCAATGGTTTAGCGTGCCTTACAAGTTAATAAGAATTAGGTGGGTAATCCACTTACTTTATTCACAATATCTTTAGTTAAGTATACCTCTCGAATACACAAGGATATTTCAATGATTTATACTTTGATTTTAGTGACATTCTAAAATTGGGTATGATAAAAATAGTTGTTGGTGTTGTTAAAAATGAGATATTTTATATTTTTGGGAGATAGGTGATCAGGAATCCCATTTATAGACTTTGCATCATTTTTATGAGGGGGTGTTCACGTGTTTGGGAGTGTGTTACTTCATATTTGATAATGTGCTATATTGCAAAGTGGGGAAAAAAAATTAAAAATTAAAAAAAAAAAAAAAAAAAAAAAACAAATTAGAGCCATGAATAAATGGATCCAAATAACGACTCGGAGTTTAGTTGGTTAGACTAGGATAAAAATAAAGGATAACCTATGATGTGAAAGGTTTTCAAAATGAGGCTATCCATAAGTGTTTTGAAAAAGTTGACTTTACATGTTTCCGTTGAATACATTTTGGACTCCTAGTGTCCAAGATTATTGGACTTTTTCGTCAATCACCTGATGGACTTTCACATTTCTTAACCTTGTCAGCGATCCTTAAACAACAATCCGTCTTCTGGATTAGGTGGTTGTTGTCGGACGCTAAGCCTTTTTAAGATAAGTGAACAACAACTTGTTTCTAGATTCGATGGTTTCTTGTTGAAAGCTTTTGCACTTTGACTTTCTCCAAGCCTTATTGGACAACAACTTGTCATCTCGATCAAATGGTTTCCATTGAACACTCTTTGGACTTTTATACTTCTTATACTCGTACAAAATTATTGGACAAGAACTTGTTTTTTGAATTCGATAAATTAAGTACAATGAGTGGCAGTGTAAAAATGACACGTTGCATGTGTTTTTGATTTGTTGCCCAACAAAAAAGGTTTTAGATTGAAAAAAATTGAAAAAAAGTTCTCGCGTTGTAACAAGTGAAGGGGTCAAATGAGATGCCTTTATCCACGAGCTTTTATCAATCTTCTTAAATAATATTCTATGGATTAGAAAGTTCAAACTACTCATGCTTATTTGGAACAAAGCAAGAGATGTACTTCCAACTGTACATTACCATGTACATGGGTAAAATACACCATAAACTAATGACATTATTGAGATTGCCAAATACATGAAATTGTTATCCATGAACTGTCTAATATATTAAGAAATTATGAAATGAGATTTTTAAAATCAGTAAAATTGTATCAACATGCCAATTTTTTCAAAACAAGTGCCTCAACTCTTCAAGGCCCTTGGGATCTTAGATGGGCAACCCAAAGTTCTTGGTAACAAAATTTTCCTTGCAGGCACCAAGTTTTGAGAAGAAGGTGACCGGCATGCGTATCAACTACCAAAAGAGATACTCGGCTACCAATCACATTCCTTACAACCTAGAGCTTGGGCAAATGTGAGAAAGGGGATGAGTTCCCCAACTCTCCTACTACTCAAATTTCCCCCTTCCAATTCAATAGGCAAGCATGCAAAATTGATTCAAGATTGTGCACTCTTTTTCCAATCAAAATGAGCCCATTGAAAGAGTATTTAGTCCAAGAAAGGGACCGGAGTTTCTATCTATCTATCCAATCATGACTTCACCAGAGCCACTGAAAGTCTAGGAACAAGCCCCCAGGGTTGAGTTACAAGTGATTTCATCCAAATCACAATTTCAATGAAGAAGTTATGGCTCTTCAAAATATTGCCCTTCATCCATAATGTTGTGACTGTTTTGGCACTAGGAAAGTCTGTGATTAAGGATTAACCACATAAGGTACAACTCCTCCTGGAGATTTTCATAAAATTGAAAGAAAAAAGAAGAAAACAAAAAAAGTAAAAAGTGAAAAGTGAAAGTAAAATAAAATAAAAAGGAATTAAAAAATGGAGCGAAAGTTGTGACTAAATTAATCATAGAATCACTGATCAAAACCCACACAACTCATGTTATCATCACCACAAACAATCTCCAAATCACAAAGGGTTGTGTACACAACCAAACTACCTTGAAGAAGACCCACAAAACCAGCTCACCAAGTTTGAACATTGAAAACAAGGGGCCGGGGTGTCCACCATGCAATGATAAAAAATGTGAAGATAGGTGGATGTCGATGTGGAGTATAGAAGTGACGAAACATGGATGGTACTCGTCTATTTTCCCAATCTTTTTTGCGAGGGGGTGGGGGGGGTGTAACTACGAAGTTCGTGGGTAGTGGGAGAACCATCTGGCATGGCGAGTTTCCCGAATGGGTTTGTTGTCGTTTTTTAGGGTTTCGAAATAATGTTGGGGTTGGGCTTTCACAATCATGAGGGCGGGGCAGGGGATTCTGAACATGCTCTCTTTCTTTATGGGATACTTTGTCATCACCACGTTTGCGTGTTGCGGTGTGTTGATGAACCACCAGTTTCTGATGTTGTTTTTTTTTCGTTTTTGTGGGTTTGAAAGTATGTGCCAGTCTTTCCGGGTTCCAAGTACTGTTGTTCAAGTTAGTGCATGGAAACCACCACCCCACCCCGGTTTCTGGATTTCTGATTCTCATGGGATATTTTGTTTGCTGTTACTACTTCGTTCTGATTTTGGCAAATATAGACATATTGGTACAATCGGCCTTCTTTTTAGGGGGGCCTTTTGTCAAGTTGACCTCTTTTGTGAAAGTGGGTTGTTGTTATTTCATTTTTTCTTTGTACTAGGGCTTGTTGAGGATTTGGTGACTTGTAAAGAGTGACAAGAGATTTGTGTTTGAGTTAATTGGTTATTTGTGATGGAGGAGATTTTGTATATGACTTGCGATGTGGATAAGTGTGCCTAGCACGAGTCTTGTTAAAAAGACGTGTGTGTTATGCTCAAATGATTGCGTTTTGGCACGAGTGTGAATTAGTTGGTCATGTGGTACGTGGGCCGATTTATTTGAGTCGTACATTGTCCGTTAGCTGCTAATCTGCTATGGACAGCTAATTAGTGTTCCGTGCACCACGCTTCAATTTATTGGAGTCGTACATTGTTCGTTAGCTGCTAATCTGCTGTGGACAGCTAATTAGTGTTCCGTGCACCACGCTCGATATAATGATATGTATTGGGTCGTGTTTAATAAGTAGGTGATGCGCAGAAAATATTGGTGTCGCGCTAGGTAGAATTAATTTCAACTTCGTGTTGTACGCCAACCAGCGACTGTTATTGTACGAAAGGCATACCAGTACATGACACTTAAAATGATGATATTTGTCATAATTAGATTTGGTGAATACGCGTCACATATAGGATATATTTGACCATTTTGGGGCGCTTTGAAGAATTGTATACAATGGGTAAGATAATAATATCTAAATAACATTAGAATATAATGTGGCATTATGCATGAGCCGAAATTTATAAAATTCGCCTTCACTATCAAATTATTGGTATCACATACATGAAATTCATCAATTCATACTTGATAGTGTAGCTCTTTGAGGAAAAAATATAACTGACTATATCTTGCCAAATATACTATGCACTTATCAAACTTACCTTATATGTATCAAACCGTAATGAAAGCTCATTATCTTAAACTTATCCATGAGTATGCTTGTCTTGGTGACATATACAACAAGAAATGAAGTTGTATTCAGTGCATTATTTTTCCTCTTGTCACAGACATGAACAAATTTTCTCATACAGATAATACTAATAACAATGACGCATGGAAATAAAGTATTCCATCCCATTTTAATGAACGATATTCACCCAAGGGTTCATGTGCTACATAGTACCAACTACTTTATCTTCATAAGAAAATCCATAGAATATGAATGACATATATGGCAACTCCACGACTTACACATTGAATGATAATTCCAACAACAATAAAAAATTCAATATAATATTAATAGTAATAATAATAACATGATGTTCTCACCGATTATTTCAAACTCTCGAATAACGACTCACAAGCTAATAAAATACCCGATCACCTAAAGTACAAGAAACTTAGAAATAAAATACTCACAAAATTCAATATTCCATACAAGAAGGGCTAACTTGAACTTTCTAGTATGTAGTCAATTTCGACCAAGCAAAAATCCCAAATTTCACAACAAGGAGTCTTACCTACAACCTCTCACCAAAACACACAAATCATATGCTCCCGCTGCCCCATAATTGTCTTACTAGTAGGTTCTCTCAAATCTACCTTTCGAGATAGATTCAAGAAAACCTGCTGGTCAATTATAATGGGACAGATGAAGTACAGTTCTCTCTCCGAAGAGAAGGATATAAAATCTGAATGAGAACATGATCATGCAAGAACATAATAAATTTCAAAGAGAGAACACAAAGACATTGTTTCATGTAGAGATATAAATAATAGAGTGGTCTAAGAATGCGGATCAAGCTCCATAATGAAGCTCTAGTAATCTTCACTCATAGACACATAATAGCTTCTCCGGACAACATTACCATGCACTCAATGCAAACATTGTAGGGTATCATTCTAATTTCCCCTTGTCCGGTGGCCATCAGGATATTAGCATTACGAACGGACACTTCATTCACGCCAGCCCCTTAGAAAGGATCGGAGTTTCTATCTATCTATAGGGTATCACTTTATAACACCTAGAGTATCAACTTTAAAAATTCATAACTCATTGTACAAAATTGTCGATTCCACTTGCTCTATCTTCATACTAATTTTCCCCATACACTAAAGTTGCTTGCACTAGTAACATGTCTGAGAATTGAACACCTTACTAGTAACCTTGAACGACAAGATAGTTTCACCTTGCACGAGAGTCCCCAAAATGCTTATTAGGAGGGAATTGTTCAATTTGCACAAGAACCAAGAAAAGAAGTTTCCCGGAAACCAAGAAGAAACTTGCAAGTTGGGTAGTTCCAAGCGAAATCCTTGGAATTTTTTGAAACCCCCGAGAATAAGGTAATAAGGTTCTGTACTACTGTAGTTTTCTAGCAAGAGCACCAGATTTAATTCATTATTTGTAAAAATAAAGTAAAATTGCAAGGACAGCCCAGCTGGCAAATGGGTTTCAATTTGAATGGCAAGTTCCTGTAGCTCATGTCCTTTCACGATAGATGCCAGGACGGACGGACGGACCATGCCAGCCTGTCACTTGCTCCATTTGCTCAAAATTCCCTCCAAGAACTTTGGACTACCAGAGGATTACATGGCAACCACATAGACATGCAAAATGTTCTCTTCCAAAATATTTTCAAGTTCTTGCATTAGTTTCTCATTCAAACATTAATTTCTTTTCTTAGAAGAAATGTATGGTAAGGTGCTCAACAATGGCTCAATTTACAAGTAATGCTCAAAAATAAAATGTACAAACAAAAAGAAATATTAACCCCCCTAAACGTCTTTGGGTATTTTTAGCCAAAAACTCATTTTCAAAAAAAGTGATATAGATGAAAATAAAGATAAGCTATTCAGATCTCAACCGTACAAACTTGTAATAGACTTGTAGTAGATCAAGTGGACCAAAACCTGACTCATGGGACCTCATAGATTGCGAGATCATAACATATTAGTGCGCAAAACTGGCTACAAAATACCATCATTTCCACTTTGAAGTGAAAATACTACCAACATGAAATTTGCAATAAAAAAATCAGCAACTAGAAAGTTGTTCATCTTCATCTCAAAGACACTCTTGTACCAAAAAAATTCATCAAACAAAAACCTTGGCTCAAATAGTAGCCTTGTAGTCGTGAAAACTGCCAAAAATTTTACAAAGGAAAAACAGTCCAAAACTAGACCCCTCGCACTCAAATCCATGCCTTTTCTTCAATATATCCTCGATTGGGTTAAGGGTTCTACCACTAAAAATAGACTATAATTGGAATCCATCCCAAAAAATAAAGTCGAAATCTAACGGTGGATGAAGGAGATCTAGCTCTTCGAAAATCATCCATTTTTTCACTTTTTTCATCATAGAAACATCATTGCAAAGTCAATACCAAAGTTATTTAGATCAAAAAACTTCCAACTACAAGTTGTTGAGATGCATCTAAATATCAAACCTATGAAAAAAAAATTCAAGAAAAACTATTTTAGATTTCACATAATTGGCTTGCAATGGTAAAACATGCCGAATGTTTGAAAACCCAAAAACAAAAGCTGCCTTCACTAAAATCCATGCCATTTATTCATACTTAATTTATGAGTCTGCAATTTTTACCACATAAACTAGACTTGATTTGTGACCTAACCCAAGTGATTTCGTCATAAACGGAGTTTGGATGAAGAAGTTATGGCTCTTCAAAGTTTCTGCCCTTCATCCAAAATGTCGTTTTTCGACACTAGGGACGTTTAGGGGTTAACCTGAAATGGGTTTTGGGGGTTCAGCCAACTTTGATCATTATAATCTCACAAATGAGGAAGAATGAACGGTTCAAATTTGGTGTGTGAGAAGAATGTCAAGTGAACTTTGAGATCTTACGGTTGAATATTTCAAATAGTTTTTAGATTGAGATTTCTCGATCTTAATCTAAAAGAAGGTCAAATTTTGTGACCTAGACTTTTGCATCAAGGGAATTTAAGGGTTAACCTTATGAGGAGAAGTATGGGAGATGATTCGTTATATTTGAGAAGCGGAACTTTACCTACAAACTCCACAAACCCATGATATAAGGATGTTTGTTTCGTGAGATTAATAAATAACTGCAAAGTTTTTGACATATAATCTTATCGGATCAAATAGGTAGCAATTGCAATTTGAATATTCTCCCTTACAATAAGTCTTTTAGAACCACAGAGTGAATATTGAGCTCATGAAACAACTCCATGACACTTAGTTTTGAAAATAGTAATCTGTATTGTATGAAGCTTGTATAAATAATAATCTAAACGCATGCGTCATAATGTAGGTACAAAGTCAAATGTGATGGTAAAGATGAACTTATTTATTTGTTATGGGTCATTACAAGTGTTTAACAATTCATTAACACAGCCCCACTTACTTGATGTACAATTTCATCACCATGGTCATTTACATGATTCAAGTATATTGTCTCAAAGTGATGGTTTCATAATTTCATTATATCAAGTGGAAAGTTATGTATTTTAGACATTATCTCTTACCATGCCAATCTCATACGTATGTGACTGAACATACCCATGACACCTAGCGCTTTACGTAAACTCTAGAACTAAATTAGAGCTACGACATAGTTGTCTAGGCTATAAAACTTGAATGTCTGACAAGTTAAGAAAGTTATGCAGTTCAATTTTAAAAACATGGATGCACGACAAGACAACAAAGTTCTCCATATCAATCTTAAAAACATGCATGCAAGATAAGCCAACAAGGTTCCCCATATAAAACCGAAAAACCTCAATGTTCGACGAGACGAGGTTCTTTGCAATCACCGTAAAACTTGAATGCTCGACGAGACAAGGTTCTTTGCAATCACTGTAAAATTTGAATGCTGGACGAGACAAGTTTATTTGCAATCACCGTAAAACTTGAATGCTCAACGAGACGAGGTTCTTTGCAATCACCATGAGATTTGAATGCTCGACGAGACGAGGTTCTTTGCAACAATCCCAAAAACTTGAATGCTCGACGAGACGAGGTTCTTTGCAACAATCCCAAAAACTTGAATGCTCGACGAGACGAGAGAGCTCTCCATAATAATTCTAATTTTTTTGAATGTATGACGAGACAAGAAGGTTCTCCAAAGTGATTTCATGAACCTAAATACACAACAAGACTAGACAAGTGGGCTAACACAAAGTTCTTAAATAAACCACTCATGTCATGTCATAATCAAAGAATTTTACGGTAATAAAAATAATAAATGAGGTGTGGAAAAAGAAATACTCTCTATACTTAAAAGTCTTGGACAAAAATTCCAATGTCTCAAAACCAATAGAATGCTCCATCTCCTTATTATGGCAAATATCATGATATAATTGGTGTGAGATTGTATAAGGGGTTATATCATGTTTTTGTATTCTTACTTACATCGATCTTCAAAATGCACCTGAACATGTTAACCCAAAATGGTCTCCAAATGATCAATCAAACTCTTTTCCGAAATTAATGGAGCCAATCTTTTTAACCCCTATAAATCCTTTGTGCAAAATTGCCTAAACTACACAAGAATGACCTACTTCTACCTCACGACCAAAAAGCTCACTCTAAACATAAATCACAAGATCCAACCGTGACATCTCAAAGTTAAGTTGACATACTACTTCCGAGTCAAATATAATCCCTTAATTCTCTTCCATCTCACATGGATGCTTCACCTGGGCACTCAAGCCGAGCTTGCGGCCGAAGGAGGGCAAAAATTCTCTCAATGTGATTGGTTCATTACTTGCAATTCAAAATATCGACCCAATCACGTTGAGAGAATTTTTGATCTCCATCCACCCCATGTACAGCTCGACTCCCCATATAAAACCTCCTTGAGATTATAACCATAAAAGTTAACTACTTTTCTTTCCTACTGAAATCCTCAAAAACCCATTTCCCACTCAAAGGATTTTTGAGTTAAAACTCACTTTATAGAATTCCAATAACACTTTACAACAACCCAATCTGTCTACCTACAAAATTCAGCTATGACCATACTCGGAGAAATCCACGAAAAGCTCTTTGTTCACATAAACAACATATATACCCAATTCTTTTTCTAATGTCATGAGTCACTACGCTCTTTTCCACTTTAGAAGTGAACAAATCATTCTTACACTTGGGTATGAAATTCTTCGAGAATTCACTAGGAAGATGAGGTGGCTTGCTCCTACAAGAAACCCCAAAACAAGAGAGAATTCTCCAAGACACGTGGCAAGATCTGATAGGACAGAGCCCCCAAAAGTGACGTGGATACAATGATTTGTCAGCAGAGAAGGAGAAGGGTAATAACCACACTCACTCCCATGCATATTCCATCCAAAAGTCAGTGTGACCAGAGCCATAACCACAAGCTACGGCCTAGCTAGTGGGGGGGGGGGGGCTATGAATGAGCAGGAGGGGTTGGAGGGAGGGGAGGGGGGGATTGTTGTTGGAGGGGGAGTGGAAGAAATCGTCCAACCTTGGTTGTCTTGTGTCTCGTGCCCGGGTGTACCGTAGTAGGGTCTCTCATGACGCCAAGCCCTGCTATGCTACTACCACCCTCCCTAGTTTCTGCATACACCACTACTGTACCCCTATTTGTTTATTTTTATCCCCTTGGCTACTGTATGAAAGATCCTGATGTAGGCCCTTTTTGGAGGGAGGGTGAGGTTGCATGTATCAAAGAAAATTCCTTTCTCCATGCCCACTGGTATTTTTCTTCTTCTTCTCTGAGAATCGGGAAATACTTTCATTCCTTACTAACTAATATCCTATAGTTTCCTCGTCCAACCGGTTTTAGGTGATACTATCCCAGCAATTGTCTCATTTTACACTGAGAATATAATTTTTTTTGTAAATTTCATCGGTTTTTGGCTAGTGTTTTCAAGATTCTAGCGGATGATGGGTCATTTTCATCGGCTGATAATGTACATTAAGCTTTGAGGCTGAGTATTCCGAAAATACACGGTCTAATGTACCGTTCACGATTTCGTATATATCGGACGACGTTTTCCTTCTTCAAAATGATAGAATGGACGATGATACTGAATGACTGTTGAACTTCTGGATCTGTGAATGCCCTGCAACTATCCACAGTAAAAATAATCGGCAAAGCAACTATCCGCAGTGAAAATAATCGGCAAAGCGAGCCGATTGTGGAAAACAATCAAGCTCGAAATGAGCGGAATACGCAGCCTCAGAGCTTAACGAACTAACAATCCGTTTTTCCCGATCATCGGCCCCGTGAGATAGCTAGGTTACCACTAGAAGTTTGAGGCCATCAAATCTTCTTCGTGGAACACTCATTCTACAAATCCGTCTTCTTGGAGGTTTGAGTAGGAGGAGTCTAAGGGTGTGAATTCTCTCTCGGCCAACACGGTTGTGTTGAGAGCGGTTGGAACACTCATTCTATTAGCACTGGTGGTGATGGGAAAAATTGTGGTATTATTAACCCCTAAAAATCCAGGGAAACCGATTCGGTTTTCTGAGATTTCGGGCAGCTCATTTTAAGCATTTAAATTGATATTTTTGCCTAAGATTTTTATTGGGTGCTCCCCATACCGTAATGTGTATGTGGTAAAATTTTCAAAGTCAACTTTTAATTTTATAACCTTCACCTAGAAATTTTAGGTTTCAAGTCCTAAACGGGCAATTTAATTTATTTATTATTATTATTTTTATTTTTTTTAGAAATATGTTCATTACCAAATTACTATTCAAATTCCAAAGTATCCGAAGTCAAAAAGTTTACCAATTTTACAAGGGCAGCCTCCAAAACTTTCAAAAACAATCTTCACAATTTCAAGTAATTTTACAATTTTTTCTTTCAAAAATTGCCAAAATTCGAGATTTTGGATTTTTTCCAACTTTTTTTTTAAAAAAATTCACATTATCATAAATGCACCTTCTCACCGTCGAGATTTTTCTCAAACTAAATATATCTTACGTGGTGCTTGTTTTACTATATGGTTGTTTTTAGACCTTCTTTCATAAAATATTTTACATTAAGGTCAAAAAGTGGAATTGGTCTCTAAAATTTTGCATGAGCATACCCAACTTGATTACCTACATGAAAAAAAATGAGGGAAAAATATTTGGAGTAACAATCATCAAGTTGCCCTTGGCACCATTTAGACAATGCCTCTCACGCAGCGGCAAAAAAAAGTGTTGGCCAAACTTTGATTGTTATGATCTCACAAATGGCAAACATCCAACGGTTGAAATTTTAACGAGTCCTTTGTATACAAGTTAGGTACAAGATCTTACGGTTCAAAGTCTAAAACCAGAAAAAAAAGTTTCTCCATTTCCCCATTTCCCAACGAAGGTGAAAAATGGCAGTTTTTGGTTTTGGAGGTCGAGGAAACCCCTGGATTTTTAGGGTTAACAAGCTTTTCGCCAATGATGTCTCATTCTGTTTTGGTGGAAATTTACTTTAGTCTCTTTGGTGGAAAATTCATGTGGAATGAGTCATTTAGCTTGGTGAGAATATCACACTTGGAAAATTAGGATGGGAGTAGATTCTCCAATGATATGGAGATGTCTCGTTGAAGAATGAAATGTGGGCTTATACAGTAAAGAAGGTCACAAAGGGGATTTTAGTTAACTTGACCTCTAAGAGCCCAATCAACCATTTTATAATCGATCCCGAATTTTGAGAAGCTGTACCCGACTTAAAAATAGACTTTTTTTTACTCATTTTTTTCTTTTGAAACAATTTTGTACTTTTCAAAAATTTGGAAAATTGAGACCACATCCAATTCACAAAACCTTGTTTGGATTTATAGATTGTGCACAAAAAGCTTCCAAACACAAACATGACAAGGTTTTCTTAGTACTAGAAAATTCACTAATTTAACCCCTAAAGATCCTTGGGTGTTTTTGGGAGCTTAAAACCTCAAAACTCCAATTCTCTACCTCTATGCACTTCAAGGGGTGCGAAACAATTTTTTTATTCTTTTCTTAACTTCCAACCGTAAGATCTTGTACCTAAGCCAATTTTCAGTATCTGATATAAAAATTGACCGTTGGATGTTTACCATTTGAGAGATTATAACATCCAAAGTTTGTCTACGAAGTTTTTTTGGGCATTGTTGAGATTATTTTTGACACTTTAGGAGGCTGCCCTTGTAAAATTGGTACTCTTTTTGACTTGGGGCCCTTTGGAACTTAAGTAGTGATTTGGTCATGAACATATTTCCAAAAAAAAATCTCAAAAAAATACTAAATTTAAACTGCCCCAGTTCGGCTCGCAAACCAAGAATTGTTGTAGAAGACTCAAAAATTGGAATTTGGCTTTGTAAATTTTACCACATACACTTTGCAGTATAGGGAGCACCCATTAAAAAATTTAGGCAAAAATATTACTTTTAACCTATTCATCTAAGCTGCCCAAAATAGCAAAAGCCCGATTTGGTCCTCTTGGATCTTTAGGGGTTAAGAAACTAATAGTGTTCCTCTCTATTATTAGCCTTTCCCTATTTTTATTATATGATATGTGATTTTGAGCCAATCATTTCCAATTACTAACGATAAAGAGTATATTTTTGAAGTTGTTTTTAGGATACTAACGTGGAAACATTTTGAAAAAACATTTGGCCTATAACCCTCAAGGTAGTAGCACTCTTTTTACCTAGGCCCTTGAAGTCAATGCATAGAGTTACCTCTTTCCCAAACCCACATTCAAAATAACTTCGTTTATGGCTTTCAAATATGGCCAAGTCAAGTCACCATAGAGCTTCTCCTTCAGAGGTCAAATGCATGTGAAGGCTCTGTGTACTCACATGTGTTCATGCAAAATAGGTCATGTACTTGAATCTTGACTAGTACTCTCCATGTTTATATTAGGTGAGGGCCAACTTTCGCACTCAAGATTCTTTACAAAATACAACAAATTCCCCAAAATTTGCAGGGTCCATTTCTGTTGTTTTCCAGATTACCTAACATCTAAGTTTTCATTTTTTAATATTAAACACCAAGGCTGAGAATAAAGAATGCAAACATATTTGAACCACTACTAGGAAATAATGGAATAACAGATGGAGGAGGAGAAGGTACAGGGGGGTCCTTGGCGGATGCAGACATTTACTGGACAAGAGTAGAACAAGGCAACAAGCAGTACAGAAAAGGGTGTGATCATTTCCAAGCGCAGTAGTAGTAGTACCTTTGGCCATGGTACAGTACCCTCCTAGCTAGCTAGTTACTACTTTGTAAGTAGCCTCTGTCCCTGCAAGCGCAAGTTGATGGATGTTGAAATGGGTTTTTCTTTTTTCCGTCACCTTTTCCACTCGGCCCGGACACCCTCGCCCGGGCCCTCAAAATTCTGGTCCTTCCATGGAAGTAGGTACTACCCCCCCCCCCCCTTGGCGGAGCTAACATACTATTTGCACCCCCCTAAGGTAGTCTCTTACATACCCTCCTTTTCACTCGGCCGGGACACCCCCCCCCCCTGCCCTTGCCGGGCCCTCGAAATTCTGGTCCTTCTCCGGGAGGAGGTACTACCCCCCCCCCCCCCTGGCGGAGCTAACATGCTATTTGCACCCCTCTAAGGTAGTCTCTTACATACCCTCCCTTTCACTCGGCCGGGGCACCCGGACCCCGCCCTCGCCGGGCCCTCAAAATTCTGCAATGCACTGGTCTTTCTCCGGGAGGAGGTACTACCCCCCCTGGCGGAGCGAACATACTATTTGCACCCCCTCTAAAGGCCACTTTATACTTGGGACCGGATTGAGGGCCGGCCCAAATTCTTCAAATTTCAACCAATAGGATGGCTCGATTCTTTCAAATGGGGCCCAAGGGTTTTGTACTAGGGACTCCAATTTATCCTATGTGGCACTGTTTTGGCGCCAAAATGTTTGGGCCCAAGTGATGCAATTGGAACAAGGTTTACCATGGCCCGAACTTCCCAACTTGGGCCGTTGAATCCGACCCACTCTCCGGTCAGCCCCAGCTTGTGTATAAAGTGGGCCTAAGGTAGTCTCTCTCACATACCCTCTCTTTCACTCCGCCGGGACACCCACCCCCGCCCTCAATATTCTGGTCCTTCTCTGGGAGGAGGTACTACCCCCCTGGAGGAGCTAACATACTATTTGCACTAGTCTCTTACATACCCTCCCGCTTTCTGTGATTTTATTGGATTGCGTGTAATTGACAATTGTACTATTCCGAATCCATAGCACCAGACGGGTGTCTGTCTTGTTTCATGGCCAACTTCCCTTTGTTCCATTCCCTTCTCCCACCACCGCCTTCAGACACGTCCTAAAGGTATGATTTATTAAAAAATTATGACGCACACCTTTCGACATATATGCGCCATTCAATCTTTAAGTATTCATGTGAGGTGTTATGCATATCTGAAAGGAGATGTCGTGGTGTACATGGGCCGAGATTCCAATATGAACTCGGAGATTGAAGTCATTTGGAGGAGTACTTTACATGGGGCGGAGCATGGTTACCAAACTACGAGGAATGTTCTATACTTGTGGTTTCAAGAATCTTCCATATACATACAATTTTGTTGTACTTATAATGTCAAGCATAAGTGAGCTTTAAGATTTGAATGTTTTTTTGTTTATGGTTTTGAAGGCGATTTTATAGTGAATGGTGAGTTTTTACGTTTGTTCTAGACTAGAATTACAATAAATAATGTGGCATAACTTCGATATTAATTCTTGGAATGAGTATGCATGTCATGTATGTGAAGTTTTGACACTCTTACGGGGAGGATACAATCAGAAAATTGTATATTGTTTCCTTCATGTGCACAAGTTTTTTTGACAATGAACTTCTCCTTTGAGGTTTGCTTAGGAAAAACTTGACTTCACACATAAATATGCACATCATGGACTTTAGGGATGCTAAGATATTCAGATTTTTATAAAATATGAGAGAGGTCAAAAATATATGTTAGATATAAAATTATGTATTGTACAACTGAAGACAACAAGACAATAATGTCAAGTCAACATTGCCTTTTTCTCTATTGACCATCTAATATTGGAATTAAAAATCACCTATTTCTGACTTCTTGTAAGAAATATTGTACATACCATGAAACATGAAGAAAGTATGAAACCATCATCAAGAAGAAGAAATAATGTTGAGTTGCACTAACTTGTGCACTTGGTGTATACCAAAATATTTTTGGTGAACGTCTTAAGAATTGTTGTCCTTGTGAGAAAGAAAGAGGAGTTGACCCAAGTACCTACAATCTCAAGTTTTGATCAATGTGTGCCTTCATTAGAAGTTTTTTGAGCTACAGTCAAGAACACACCACACCAATGGTCAACTGTGAAGATAAATGATAAAATGTCATGGTTGCTCATATGGCAACACTTTTTTGAGAAGGAATCCTTTCAAAGATGGAGTTTCGTGTTTATACTCGAGAGGTCAAACAAGAAACTCCACCTTCAAAGAACCATTTATATAATAGCCTTAGAACTATGTTGTTAAGCCTAAGTTCACAATTATAATCATGGATTTCAACAATTACATGAAGGTCGTGGTGTGTAGTCATTGTGATTAAAATTAGACAAGGATTTGTGTCCTTACAGCCATGGGTTCTAAAGATCACACCAAGGTTATCATCATCTTATCAATTAACATAAACTCCCCTCATTAAACATTGGGTTCTAACGATCACACCAAGGTTATCATCATTTATCACTTAACATAAAATCACCTCATTAAACATTGGGTTCTAACAATCACACCAAGGTTTTGGTGTGTACACTTGTTATCATAAGATTAATTTTAGGCCCATTTTTCCATAAGTAATATTTGTGCTACCTTGTTAGAGGCAAACGATCACACTCAACGACTCAAACTCTAATTACAACGTCGAATGATTACTCAATTTAGTGAAAAATATGACCAACATAAGAAAGTTGTTGTTTCATACATGGTAAATCTTTTTGTGTATTTCTTTTTCTTGTGATTTTAGTCGGTGCTCCCTATACTGCAAAGTGTATGTCGTAAAATTTGCAAAGCCAAATTTCAATTTTTAAGTCTTCTACGACAATTCTTGTTTTACGAGCCGAACTGGAGCAGTTTTGTCGCGACCCTAATTACTCCAACTCTTCTTTTTCTTAGTGAGCCTTACTTGGTAGCGGAATCACGGCTCACTTAGTTGGTAGCAACCGGCCACGACTTTGCTAACACTTGCATGTGCCCCACACACACAATGTTAGCACCATTCTAAGTCAAGGTGTCCAACCCACCTTGACTCCATAACTCATTATCCGGTACTCATTACCCGGAACTCCCACCAACACATGGGTATGCCAACCCGGAACTCCCACCAACACATGGGCATGCCGCCACTTGGTGCACGGGGCGGCCTTCCACACATGTCCAAGCTCCCAAGGGTGCTACTAATCACCCCGGAGCTAACCGCCTTATCCATTGTCCAACTTCCCACTAGTCCCCTTCCACTCTTGTTTCTCACCCCATTCGGGACTTTGCCAGTAAATCCTCCCGGAATCCGGCACTAGTTTTCCCGGGGACTAGTTTGGAGCGGGACTCTTTCCAACCCAATGTTGCGGGATGCTCAAGAAAGCATCCCACAATGCCCAAGATGTAGAAGTGAGGCTTCCTTTCCACGCCTCACCTTCGGAGCCATTCCGGTCACTCCAGGGAACCGCACTATTTATCACGGGGACTAACTTGGAGAGGGACACTTCCCAACCCCATGTTTAGAGATGCTCCAAAGCACTCTCCATTTTCCACAAGGTGCGGGAGTGAGGCCCCATCCCAAGCCTCACCCCTTGGAGCCACCCCGGCTCCTCAAGGCACCATGTGCAGAGTGAGGAGGAGACCACCCCTCCTCATAGTACTCTCTGAGTCTTGTAGGGCCCCCTCTTGTGTTGAGGGGCCTTCCGTGACACACTTTTGTTTTGGAAGACCACCCGTTTTTGCCTTAGTCTCAAAAACGGGCCGTATCTTCTTCTCGGGCTAACTTGTAGCTCAGTTATCCAAATGGGACGTGCGAGCCCATTTTCGATATCTACTCTTCGAGTAGATGTCGATGGAGTCCTTACTTGTCCCAATCGGAGCTTCCATGTGGGAGCTATGCTCCTCTGAACATTCGGGAGTCCCGGGAGCCAGCAGTCCCGGAGTCCCGAAGTCCCGATGCTTTGGAGAGCCATATCTCCCAAAGCATTGCTTTGCTCCTCACGAGCCTTAACATTTTGGAAAGCTCTTGTCTAGAGCTTTCCAAAGACATGCAACATGCCGCCATCCATGAGGGACGACATTTTGAGTCCCGAAAGGCAACACTCCCGAGTCCCGGAGTGTCCCGGAACGCGCTCCAACTTTGGAGAGTCATATCTCATGACTCACAACTCCAAATTGCGCGTTCTTTGGACCCATGGATGCGTGCTCAAACAAGGTTTCCAACCATGTAAGACACGCCACCAAGTTCGTCCCAAGCACGACGCCATTGCGTGCTGTTTGCTCGGGACTCCCCTTGGTCACTTCACCTTGTCTCTTGCCAAGCCCGGGGCGTCACTCCCGGGGTCCTCTCGGCTCACCACGGTGTTCGGGCATCCTTTGGAAAGGGATGTGACAAGTTTAGTATTTTTTTTGAGAATTTCTTTTTGGAAATATGTTCATAACCAAATCACTACTTAAGTTCCAATGGGCCCCAAGCCACAAAGAGTACCAATTTTACAAGGGCAGCCTCTAAAAGTGTCAAAAATAATCTCAACAATGCCCAAAAAACATTTCGTACACAAACTTTGGATGTTACGATCTCTCAAATGGTAAACATCCAACGGTCAATTTTTAGATAATTTTCTAAAAATTGACTTACGTACAAGATCTTACGGTTGAAAGTTAAAAAAAAACAATAAACAAAATCGTTTCGCACCCCTTGAAGTGCATAGAGGTAGAAAAGTGGAGTTTGAGGTTTCAAGCTCCTAAAAACACACAAGGATCTTTAGGGGTTAAACAAAGGCAAGTTGAAAAAAAGAACAAATCTTTCAATTGACCCCCTAATTGTTTTGTATCTTTTTCAACAATTCATCCTTAACCTTAAATAAATATGTATTGAGCAAAAATTCTAGACCAACCGATGACCTTCTCGACCTCATGATACACACCCCAAAGCCTTGAACATTCTCACTACACCACTTTGGCAGTAATTCTCTAATGGGTTCTTTCGAAACTTCTATGAATTGACAAGACTTTTCGATTAGCTCAACCCCTTTCAATCCTCTTTTTGGGATAATTAAATTAACAAAATAGTAAAACAAATGGCCACAAAGGGTCCTTAATTAGCTTGACCCCTGAAGGAGAAGCTCTACAGTGACCTCCAAGGTGGCGATATTTGAAATTGTGAATAATTTCTCCTGCAATATAATATATTTCAAGAAATCCGGCCGTAGAAATTTGTTCATAAGTATCTAAATAGTCTACCATTTTTTATCAAATTTCACCATACCAATCTTAAGTTATTTTTAACTAAAGTTTCATTTTTTGCATGAACAATATATCTTTTTTAACCCTCAAAGCAGCGAGGCACGATTTCAGCGTTGTACCCTCTTTTGCTGCAAGCTAATATGTTTCACTATATAATATGTTTTGGAGATTGTAACTGTAGGATCTAGTACCTAACTTGTAAATGATAATGTACACCAGATCTCAATCTAAAATTCCTCTTCATTTGTAAGATTGTAGTGTTCAAAGTTGAAAAAAATGTTTTTTTGATAAGTGCTTTGAAGTCCAAAAATAACCATTTTGAAAGTAAACTTGATCTCAACCTGTTCAAATTCTTGTTTTGAGGAAAGTTAGGTACATGTACAGTACATATAATTTACACCCTCATGCGACACAAAAACGTAGAGAAAAGCTTGATTTTTCACATAGGTGTATGCTGAGATTCAAAACAAAGACCTATTTTTTTAACTATTTGAAAGGAATATGAAAAATTATCAACTAGATAATCCAAATGGTGAAAACGAACCGTGGAACATTCTTTACCCATACAAAAAACAAAATCCGAAAAAATGTAAAATCTCAAATTTTAGTGAATTTTTGAAGAAACTGCGATCTAATTGTTGTTGGACAAAATTTTGAGAATGTATGGGGATATTCTGCACTTTTGGTCACATCTGAGCATGCCCTCATAGTGTTTTCAAACTTTGAGAGTGAATATCTCCTAAAGTATGAGGAATTTTGAAACTTGAATGGTCTTGTTGAAAAGGTATACAGAAACTCTATAATTTGTAACAAGTCACAAATTCTAACAAACTAAATATAGTAGGTCAAGAGGCTAACCAAAGTCACTCGGCCATATTTTGTCCACCTCAAACTTTGTGGGTCAACCCCTATATGTCTCAAAGTATCTTTGCAGCGAGTAAAAACAATGTATTTCTTTTTCTTGTATTTGAAATGGATCCACACCTTGATTGGGTTTCATCTCAATAGAGAAGTTGGAATATAAATTTACGAAGTTCTAGTGAGCTATTGAAATCCCAGTTTGAAGCTTCGTGTTGATAGCAAATGCCACTTATATGCCATCGTATCTACAATCCCAATGGGACGTGTAGGGGCTAAGCAATGTGGTCGATTTTGACTTTTAGGTGTGAAAAATTGGTTCTTAAATTTATCTTTTATTTTTTTTTAAAAAGACTGATGGGTATGAAGGGAATTGGAGTTGCAAGCAATCCAGTTTGACAATCACAACTGTACAAGGGGCGAGGGGTTACTGTACGTATGAGGAAAGCATGGGCAAGCAGGGGATTGTGATGGGAAGGAAGGAAGGGAGAACTTGCATTGCTTGGTGCCACATAATCTGACTCATCACTGATCACCAAAATAAGGGATGTCACACATTGCACCCTGCCTGCCTCTCACTGTCCATGCTCATCATTCAAGAGTATGTAACCCTAATTTCATTCTCTCTTTTTCCAACTTCTAGACAACAATCAATCAGGGTCGCTTTACATGGGCAGTTCAAACTCTTTTGTCAAAGTGCTTCAAGGTCTTCACCATGGTTACTAGAGTACAAAGAATGTTCGGGGAATCTTTCACACACATACGATTTTTGTGTACCTCCGTAGTATTTAGAATATTCGGATGATGGGTATCTTCAAGTACAAAAATAACTCATACGGACATATGAATTCAGTAAGAAGTATGTAGCCAACACTTTGAAAATACATGAATATTCTTGTACCCCTGTAACCTTGGTCTTCAAACAAAAACTTGAATTATGAAAGTCTTTAACCCCTAACTCTCCTTGGTGATTTTTGGGAGCTTGAAACCTCAAAACTGCGATTCTCTACCTCTAAGCACTCGTGGGGGTGTGAACCAATTTCTTTTCCTTTTTTAAAACTTCCAACCGTAAGATCTTGTACCTAAGAATATGCTTGATTATTGTTCCAAAAATTGACCGTTGGATGTTTACCATTTGAGAGATCGTAACATCCAAAGTTTGTCTCCCAAGTTTTTTTGGGCATTGCAAAGATTGGTTTTGAAGTTTTTGGTCGCTGCCCTTGTAAAATTGGTAAACTTTTTGACTTGAGTCACTTTGAAATTTGAGTAGTGATGTAGTAATGAACATGTTCCCAAAAAAAATAATTTAAAAAGTAACTTTTTTAAGCTGCCCCATCTCGGCTCGCAACCCAAGGATCTTCCTAGAAGACTAAAAAATTGGAATTTGACTTTGCAAATTTTACCACATACACTTTGCAGTATAAGGAGGACCCAATAAAACTCTTAGGCAAAAATATTACTTCTAACCCCTTCATCTAGGCTGCTCAGAATTGAAAAAACCCATTTCGAGCCTCTAGGAGAGTTAGGGGTTTAAAAAGAATGATACAATGATAGGTCGACCATCAATGAAATGACAACTTTCTTATGTGAGTCGTATCATTGACTTTAGAAGTAATCATTGTACGCTGTAACTAGAGTTTAAATGGTTGAGTGTGATCGGTTGCCTTAAACAAGGGAGTTCTACGGACATTACTTGTGGGAGGATAAGACCAAGTCTAATCTTGCAATCATAAGTGTACGCACCACGAGCTTGGTGTGATCGGTGGAAGTCATGGTTGTAATTAAGGTGATTGTAGGTTTCGGTTTGAAACAATAACCGTGAGGCAATTACGCCTCGGAGGGAGTAGCAGTCTTATCTATCATGATGAGTGGAGGTAATAAGACCTTGATGTGATGATTGGAATCCATGGTCGTAAGAGAGGGGGTTTGATGTTCTGACCAGAACTTAAACCGTTGAATGTGATCGATTACCTTAGACGAGGTAATTGCGCCGCTATTACTTAGGGGAAGATAGGCCCAAGTCTAGTCTTACACTAATAAGGGTACAGACCACGAGCTTCGTTTGATCGTTGGAGCCCATAGCTATTAATGAGGTGATTGTAGGTTTTATTCAAACATAGAGCGGTAAGGCCATTACGCATGGGAGGGAATAGGAGTCTTATCTATCATGATGAGTGGACATACCAAGACGTTGACGTGATGATTCAAATCTAAGGTCGTAAGGTGATTGGATATTCTGTCAAATATGTTGTAACTTGAGTTTAAATTGTTGAGCGTGATCGTTTGCCTCAAACAAGATATTTGTGTCAAAGTTATAATATACTTATGATAGGAGCAGAGACTCAAGTCCAATTGTACAATAACAATTATGCACTAACTCCTTGGTGTGATTGTTGGAAACCAAGTGACCTTTTAGATACTAATATAAAATTTTCAAAACTTATTTTATTATAATTCATGTTTGCTTCTTAATGCACGTTTCACTTATTCATGGGTGTGATAAAGAAATAAAGACAATCATATGAAGAAGTTTGCATGAAGTTGGGTAGTGAAAAATGTCTTGTGAAGATTTTATAAACATTCAACCCCTTAGGCTAGATTTAACGCCTAAGGGTAAAATTAATTTTTTAAGTTTGTTTAAGTATATAATAGTGTGATTTTATGTATTTATTGAGTGCATAATAGGATATAAAGGATATAGTTTCATGCAATTCCAAACAATGTTATTTTGCTTCAGACAAATAAACTTATTGTACCTACAATTACCCGAGTGACTGTTCATTACTATGTATTAGGGAAAAAAAACTTAAATAGTAAATTTTAACTGAAAAATTACTTTTACATTCCCTAAGGATACACTCTATTAGAAAACACAATATAATTACAAAAAGATCCTCTAAGTTTGTGAAACAAAAACTCCAACTTTGTAGCCTTGGGAACTCCAGTGTGAATGACCCATGTGTATATTTAGTGCATCAAGACGAAAGTTATTTGAATTTTAACCATACACCAAGTTTACAAAAGTACAAGGAGTACTCTTGTTCCTTATATCTACCAATACCATAGAAGAGTGTAATCCCTACTAGATTTTTCTTGTGTAGAAACAAAGTAATTAATATATATTGCACATATGATTTCATTAAGGCGTTTTTAGGGTTTTTTTTTTTTTTTATACCCAAAAAAATTCGAAAGTTTTAAGTTATGAGGAATGAAGCTTAAAAAAGGGAAAAATTTCACATAAGGAAGTGATCAATAAATTAATTTCAAATAAGGGAACGATTCTTGTATATATGTGATAGGGAAAGATTTATCTTTTATATTTATATTTTATTATTATATATTTTATTTTAGATATAATCGAGAGAGGCCACTAATAACCTACGAGGAACTTCATTAGTTTCCCAGAATAGTAAGTGCTCTTACGATAAGAAAATCTTGCGAGGTTTGTGTTCGAAGACTTATTGTGAAAAATTTATGAATCTAAATTAGGGTTTGTAGATTGGATGTGGTTTCCAACTCACCAAACTTCTAGAAAGTAAAGAAGAAAATCCAAAGAAATTTCTTTTTTTATCCGCGTACAGTTACTCAAAATTTGGGATTGACCTTAAAATGGTCGATTGGGCTCTAAGGGGTTAATTGTCACAGTTTGCAATCAAGGCATATTCCATGCAACTATTACAAACATACCTTCCTGTGTTTGGAAATATTTAAAACTTGTTCCTCAATTCTTTGTCATTTTACAATTTCATTACCTTCACCCCTAAACGACTATGGTCTTTTGTGAGCTCCAAACTCCAATATTGCAATTTCATACCACCTTGTAAACTTTGGAGTATGGGAATATTATTTACACATTTTTGAAACTTTAAAGCGTATGATCTTGAAGAGAACTACCATAAGAGCTAGTGGTTGAAATTTTAATTGTTGGGTTTTTGCCATTTGTAAGATCATAACATTCAAAGTAGATGCAATTTTTTCTTCAGCAAACATAGTCCACTTTGTGCAAAAGAAAGCGTGATGCTTATTACCTCAAACATCTAGCTCATATTGTTTTCCATGTATATAACTAAATTGAGCATGCTCATGCAAAATTTTAGACACTCATTTTGCTTTTTAAACCTTCATGCGATTTATTTACTAAAAGAAGGTAGAAATCAAGGATCTGGTAAAACATGCACCACGTTTATTGTATATGGTTTAGGGGAAAAATGAACAGCAAGTATATACCTTCTTGAGTTTGTTAATTTCAAGACAAAAGAAATTTTAAAAATTCCAGAATCTCAAAAAGTTTGAAAGAAAGAATTGTGATATCATAGAAAACTTTGAATCTAGCTCTTGTAATTTTTGAAGGGTGCCCTTGTATGATTGGTAAAAGTTTCAACTTGGGTCACTTGGAAACCTAAGTATAAAATCAATCAAGAAAAAAATTTTAAAAGACAAAAAAAGGTAAAAGTATAAAGTTTTTTCTGCCCGCCCCAAAGCTGAAAACTAAAAAGGTGGAGTTTGACTTTCCAAATTTCTCCACATACACCTTGTAGTATGGGGAACATCTCGTAAAAATCTTAGGCAAAAATATTACTTTTTAGCATCTTCCTTCAGGCTGCCTGAAATCACAAATCTGCCTTGGTCGTTTAGGGGTTAAATGAAAAGTCCTTCAAAGAACTGATAAAATTTAGTCACATGTAGTTTCAAAAGATTCCAGTTATTATTTGTTGAAATTTAGAGGATGTTTGTTTCTTGTAATAATCCATTACTTATTGGTAGAGGCTACGGTATACATATTTGTCAATGCAAAATAAAACTTCCAAGTACATGTACTTACAAACATATATACATATTCAAGATTTGAAAGTACACAAATGTTTTTGTACTCCAATAACCATACCTTACTCTTGAAGATGTTCATCACTATCGTAGGTTAATATCAAGTTTGACTATATTTATCTAATCAACTAATCTAAGAATACTGTAGTTGGTTCAATACTTCCTGAAAAATGAGAGATTTACGTTTCCCCACACTATATATGTATATAAATTTTTTAAATAATGAATTCCATCCAGTTTGGCTCTTATATTCAAAAATAATTTGTCTCTAACCTCACATGTCAACCTACAATATATCAATTTTAGTACAATAAAAGATGTCATAACCTCAAATTTTGTGGACATAGTCACCTTGTTTTTGTGTACAGACACTTTAATTGGATATTTTTCAAAAAATGGGAAAATGGTACGACAAGGTAAGTTGCTGTCCTGGTGGTCTGTGATGTGAAAAGAAGTACAAATCGAGGTACTGGTAAAGTCAAGTGACTTCATCAGCTTATGGGTACCTTACAGCTAGGCAACACCTTTTATTTTTATGTGTCTGGAGACATGGAAAACTCCACTCCTCGGAAGTAGCTACTCCACTTCCTCTACCCACAACTTGGAACAACTTTTATGGATGGATCCCAAAATAGCATCATTTAGTAGGTTTGGTAAAGGCAACCGAATGTTTTATAGGTTATGGGTACCGAATACAAGGAATATTCTATGATTGGATCAAGAATCTTTCAAATTCATATGTTGTTAATTGTTTTTGTAATGCTTTTGAAATATGAATGAACTTGACGTTTTGTATTTAACAACTAGTACTTCAGTCAAGTAGTTGAATTTACTTCTCTTTTTGATGAAAATTCTATAGATGAGTGGATATGACTTTTGCAAATTGTGCCCAGTTTGAGTAAAGGACTATTCTATGGGATGTGAGAAGGTGAATAGTGCTTCAATAGTCCTATTAGAGCGTGAGCAACGGTAGCTCAAAGTTGAGAACCTACTGGATTAGCATTTGGGAAGAGATTTACAAGAAGCAATTAATATCATCCTTCACAAAAATCTCAACGAGTTTTGAATCACTTTGGCAGCTTTTTCTAGACTTTTTGTTTACGTATTTGTCTTATTTTTCAACAAGGAGGTTTCTAGCCAACATTTGGACTCTTAAAACTGGTCCTTTTGTGAAAATCAATCAGTCGCTTGTTATAGTAAACTGCAAATCTCTCCCCACATTGAACTAGATTTTAAATGATTGAGTGTAATCGGTTGAATCAAACAAGGTAGTTGTGTAGATAATACTTACAATTGGTCACACCTAAGTTTAATCTCGTCATACCTTAGTACCTCTTTCTCCTCTTTTAGCTTACTTTCGACCCCACGAGATTCATAAAAGAAAACGAGGAAGAACATGAAAAGTTCAAGGTTGTGGGTTTTGTAGATGGGTGACTATGCTGCAAGGGCATCCCTTTCAGCCTCGGCAATGGCACTAGCAGGACCGAGTGACACTTGAGAGCCATAGTGGTTTGCATTCCTCTCCCTCTACAACGTGCGCTCTTGCTACTCTAGGCGCGGTCTCGGTAAAGAGTCTTCCTCTGACGTGAGCAATTTTGCTCACATGAAGAGTATGAGAACAAGCTAAGAGAGAATCATGGGTTCATAGGAGAGAGGAAAAATGAAGAAGGTAAATCAAACATTGCCACGTCACATTGGAGAATGACCACAAATCAGTTTGCAATGGGTGCATGAGCCATTTTAGCCTACACAAGTCGAGTGGCCCAGCGATACTCCCTTGTCTTCACGTATATAAGGCACAATCATGAGAAACGATAAGGGAAAGTGCTCAAATGTGGAGTAGTACTGATAATGAACCGCTAGGCTCCTTAACCCAAAGGCACAAAATAGCTTCACTCTTCAACAATACCATGTACTTATGCTGAACATTGTAGGTTGTCAAATTAGGGCACCATTTTAGAAACACCTATGGAGTCCACCTTCAAAATTTATTGACTATCCCTTTACTTATCATTCACAAAAACTACTTACATTGTTTAGTTTACTATAAGTTAGTAGGAAATTTGAAATTTGAGCCATTTTTTAGCACTCTCCCTTAGCTCGTAAAGGTGAGTGAGGCCCAAATCAAGTCGGTACAACTTTTATGAGTATTTCTATAACTATTTTGTAGATCCAATGAAGTTAAATACCCAAAACTGAGAAAACCACAATATGTGCTCTTTTATTCTCGAAACCTACCCAAAATCAACTAAACTTCAAAAATCCTCCAAAATTTGAGAGTTTACTAATTTTTTCAAGGCTTTTTTTCATGTGTAGGAAAGGTAGTAAGCCATGATCTTACCATTTGGATTTTCAGTCCAATCATTTTTACATGCCTTTTTAATGGTTGAAAATGGGCCTTTGTATCTGAATTTCAGCACAACCTCCATGTAAAAACTCAAGCATTTCTTCAATTTTTGTAATTTACATAGACATTATCCTTACTCAAAAATTTCAAGACCCTCATATCAAGAATGATTTTTTCAGCCCCAACTTTACAACATGGAAGAATTTATTTTTTTTCCAACTCCAAACATTACGATCTCACAGTCGGTACAGAATTTGAATCCAAGATTCAATATACATATCTATATTACAATACAGGAGGCTTTGTCTCACACGACGGTTCCGCGCTGGAATCCGTCGTGGAGACTTGCCTCCTGTATCCACACAACCAATATTGGAATAGAAAGTAAAAAAACTAGAAGTAGATTGTAGCTAAATCTATGACTTAGAATTAAAGTAGGAACTGAAAGTAAAAAGAGTAGGAGTAGACTGTTGGTCTTTTGAGAAAGGAACTTCTCTCAAAGAGATAAGATTGTTTTAGACCTACGGTTAAAAGATAGGAAGATCTATGCGTTAGCTCTAAAATTGGAATATAAAATAAAAAGACTAGAAGTAGTCTTTAGTTTTTTTAGGTATTTAGATAGTAAAAAGATATAAATGTGTTAGAAAGAAATAGGTAGCGGATGTCTTTTGAGAGGTTTGATAGTCTTATTTGCGAGGAGGTCAATAGTGGTACCACTAATTTAAAAAATTGGATGCTTCAAGTTTTAGATCCTTTTGATCCCAATTTTGACTCTTTAATGACAAAAATTTCATGGCTTGATGCCGAGTTGACAGAATTAGTAGTTGAACCTCGTAGGTTAGTACATGGGATAAACAAAGATCTGTTAGATGGATCTTTGTTGCATTTCCTCCCACTTGATGCAGAGGTTATTGATTTGAACGGTAATAGGGAGGTTGCTAGACGTAGCTACGGTGTGATTTTTAAGTGTCACATAATAGGAGTCGATTTCATTCCAAGAGAAGAGGAGTACGCTTGTAAAGCCTTCATTAGTACTGTTCATAGAAATAGTTTTCAATCAATGAACATAGAAGCCACAAGTTGTCCTTTGGTCCATCCTCTATTTATGAAATTATTTGCCATACATCCTTCTAAACCGCATGGATATATGCGATGGTGGAATCTTTGGAACTTGGAGAAGTATGGTCTTGAAGCGCAATGGAAAATCACGTATGGAGCCAGTGAGTGGATCCGACAATGTGAAGTTGTTTCAACGACTACGAATCCGATTGTCTTGGCACTTTTTATTTGGTATGCTATTTCTGTATAAAAATGGTAGCATACATTGTGATTTGTCTCCCGACAACATCTATATTACAATACAGGAGGCTTTGTCTCACACGACGGTTCCGCGCTGGAATCCGTCGTGGAGACTTGCCTCCTGTATCCACACAACCAATATTGGAATAGAAAGTAAAAAAACTAGAAGTAGATTGTAGCTCTTTTGGGTATCTTGATGGTAAAGAGATAAAGATGTGATAGTAAAGTTTAGAAAAATCTATGACTTAGAATTAAAGTAGGAACTGAAAGTAAAAAGAGTAGGAGTAGACTGTTGGTCTTTTGAGAAAGGAACTTCTCTCAAAGAGATTTTTTAAAATTTTCTGTATCAACTTATTTGAAGTTTATGAATGTTTTATAGCTTTAGGCAATCCAAGTTGAACGTGCTCAACGGCACGGGTCCCACTAGTTCACATACAAATTAGCTACTAGATCCCACACTTACATACTCCAAAACTTATTAGATATTCAAAAAAGTTGCATCAAAGGTGTTCGACTATTTCGAGGCTGCTCATCCGAAGACCCAAAGACCCAAAACGGCAAAACCTATCCGTTTTTCAATCGAGATGCCAAATTGTAGGAAGAAGAAGAAGAAGGAATCCCAACGAATCTTCCTACAGTAGTTTGTTTTAGCAACAAAAAGAAATCATCAAATATTTGATCATTGACAGAAGTGAAGTAGTTTGTCCGATTGCCAGCAGCATTGAAGAGGGACCGTATATAGGGGACGGTAGTTGTGAACCCCCTGTCGCTAGTGGAAGTGTCCAAATACCCAAATACTACAATTATAGGATCAGTCAGTCAACAGCAGGAACAATGGCCGGGTCAGGAAAATAGCTACCCCTAGTCTATAGTCTAGGGCATAGCATTGGTCTGAACCATAAAAATTTGCCTGTAATAATAATAATAATAATAATAATAATAATAAGGGTCAGTCAGTCAGAGAAAGATTTCAATAAATTGTCCCTGGGCTTGATTTTGTTGTTTGTTTTTTAGAAAAAGGGGGAATGGAAGAACATGGTGTTGTAAGTTTCTGAGGTTGGTTCCTTTTGACTAATCTATGACAGGAGGTATGTGTATCCCACGTGCCTTTCCGGGAACAACTGGATAGTTTGTTATCTGGGTTTGAGATCTAAAAGTGATCACTCTTCAAGGACAGTTTGTTCAATTTTTATTTTATTTTTTATTATTGTATTTACCCGAGAGATTATTGGTGTTTTTTTTTAAGGGAACTTGGAACCTTGAAGTTGTGATTCTCTACCTCTATGCACTCCCGAAGATGTGAATTTATATATTTTTTATTTTTTCATTTAAAAAAAATGGTTTTCAGCTGTAAGATCTTGTACCTACGACTATCTTTAGTTTATGTTCCAAAAATTGATCGCTAGATGTTTACCATTTGAGAGATCGTGACATTTAAAGATTGATTCCCAAGTATTTTTTGGGCATTATGAAGATTTTTTTAAAAACTTTTAGAGGTTGCCCTTGGAGAATTTGACTTGAGTCCCTTTGGAATATATAAAGTGTTTTAATAATAAACGTATTTCCAAAAAAGATTTTAAAATTTTTACTTTTATAAGGTGCCCCATTTTGGCCTGCAACCCGAGGATTGTCTTGGAAGACTCAAAAATTTGATTTTCCAGATTTCTCCGCATACACTTTGCGATATAAGGTACACCTAGTAAAATCTTAGAAAAAATAGTATTAACCCCTTCATCTAGGTTGTAATTGCGGAAACCCATTTTGGGTCTCAAGGAGCTTTGAGATTTAACCCGCAAACTACTAAGACCTAAAATTTGGTTGTTTTGCTACTTTGGGTAGCCTAGATGGAGGAGTTAGAATCAATCTTTTTGCCTAAGATATTTAATGACTCTTCTTATACTACGAGGTGAATGTTGGAAAAATTCCAAAGTCAAATTCCACTTTTGGAATTCCTAAACTCAAATTTGTATTTTCAGAATTGAGGCCGACTAAAAAAATTTAAAAAAAGAAAAAGAAAAAAGAAAAAAAAGAAAAAAAAGGAAAAAGAAAAAAAAAAGAAAAGAAAAAACAAAGAAAAAGAAAAAGAAAAAGAAAAATCGAAATTATATTTTTTGAGATTTTTTAAAAGAAATATTTTTTCTGATTTTGTGCTAAAGTTTCCAAGTGACTCAAGGTAAAAAATAATCTTACTTCTACTAGAGCACCCTTCAAAAATTACAACACCTAGATCCAAAGTTCTTTGTAATATTATAGTTTTATCTTTCAAAATTTGCTAAAATTTGAGATTTAGAAATTTCCTGAATTTCCTTATCCTCAAAATCCACAAACTCATTATAATACCTACTCATTGTTCATTTTCTCCCTAGATCAAATACGATAAATGTGGTGCATATTTTGTTGAAGCCTTGGTAATTTTTCTACCTTCTTCTAGTAAATAAATTGCATGATGGTTTAAAAGGCCAAATGAGTGTCTAAACTTTTGCATGGTCATGCTCAACTTAGTTATTTACATGGTAAAATTATGAGCAAGGTGTTTGAAATATTAAGCATCACGTTTTCCTTTGCATAAACTTCAACCACTACTATATGATGGTAATTATCTTCAAGAAAGTTCTCAAAAAGTGTAAAGTATCCCAGAGTTTACAAGGTGGTATGAAATCGCAATTTTGAAGTTTGGAGCTCTCAATACACCATGGTCATTCACAAGTTATCACAAGATGACCCAAAACAAAGAATTTGGCGAGAGATTTTTAGCTTTTCTGATTAACCTCCACCTATGTGACACTACACCAAATTTGATAATTAGTGTTAGATTATTATAAGATTTGAAAATGCTATAAGTTTTTACTTTTGTTTAAAAAAATTTACCAAGAGCATTGATTCTGATACTATATAAGGACCCCCATCTTGGCCAATATAGTGGGTAAAATTATAGAACAACAGTAAAAAATTATAACATGTTTATGTAAATTAGTGTATTTAACACTAATTATCAAATTTAGTGTAGTAAACAAGAATCACTAGTAAACAGAAGGATGGAGAGTATACTGTTGAGTTTGAAAGTGTGCGTCACAATATTTGTAAAGGTAGTACTCATTAAGATGATAATAAATTGCAATTGAACCCCAACATTTGGGCTATGTTCGGCAACCCAATATTCAAATATTACAATATTTTGGTAATTATCTTAGTATTCAATATCACAATATTCCAAATATCGCATTGCGTTTGGCAACCCCATAAAATTTTAAGAGAATGAGAATGGAAAAGTGAATAAAATTGGTTGTGATCTAGAGAAAGTTTTGAATAATTACGTTATACTCTATTTTGTTGTCATGAAAAATCAAAATATTTGATATCACAATATTGGTTGGTTGCTAAACATGCCAATGCATATCAAATTATTACAATTTCAGGTAAAATATTGTGATATATGAGTGGTGAAGAATAATTTTGAACCTTGACCCTCATATGTTAAGAATTCCAACAATTAGTGACATATTGAAACTTAACTGAGTCATTCTTATGTACCGTAGCTTTATAGCAGATTCGGCAGATAATAATTCTAGAAATAGATGCCTAAAATTTTGGGAAATTATAGGCATCTTTTGCTGAATATCATATAAATTATAATTCAAAGTTGCCGAAAAGTGAGAATTTCTTACTTTACATTAGTTTTCAAACTTTGTTCGAAGGTTAATGTGAATTCCAGTGAGAGAAGATGTTTTTTTGTAATCAAGCCCACTTACATTAGTCCACAAAAAATATGGGTTAGAAGTAGCAAGAATTTAGGTGAGGCTTTTGAAATGTGTTGGACACAGATTTTTGGAGTCCGATTGCGCATAGAAGATGAAGTTTTATGGAATCGTGTCTAACTAACAAAAGCTAAGAAATCAAGCCTTCTTCCACCTTCAACAAGTTTTGTGTCAAAATAAGTTTTTATGCAAAAGATATGGACAAAACAACACAACAATGTAAAGGTCCATGTATCAAAATGCATGCCAAACCGTTTTTCGAAGCTCATTTGTGCATAGAAGTTCAATTGTTTTGGAAATTTTTTGGTTTAAGAAAAGCTTAGAGATCAAGTAATCTTTCACCTCCAACAAATTTTATGTCATTTGAAGACTTTGTGCAAAAACTATAGGTGTTCAAAGATTGAAGACTAACTAGGTGCTTCACCTCAAAGTTCAAATATCCCACATGCATCGTTGGATACAACTTTACTCCTCCTTTATAAACCAGAGAGCATTGTAAACCTTGCAAGACATAAAGCTAACATGTCAATCAATGGAAGAAAGGTCGGCTTAATGGCAAGCCGAATTTTATAAAATTAAAAGAGAAAACTGCTATGAAGCTACGGTATATTGATGTTTGTTTCTGACAAAATCTGAAAAATTGGATAAAATATTGAGTGGGATTTTTGTAGTAAAAAGCATATATTTACTTTAGAAGGCCTTAACTCCTAAATGTCCCAACCTATTTTTAGCCAAAAAACACATTTTCAAAAAAAATCATTATCATGTATGAAATTAGAAGTAAGTTATGTTGATCTCAACCGTATAATCTTGTAGTAGACTTATTGTAGTTCATGTACAAAGCTTAGGGTGGCCCTAAACATCAAGGCCAAACTCCATTGATCTCTCAAAATATCCAAACAAGTAGCCCACTCTAGCTGCTTACATACCACATTGTTGTAACAAATTGCACCTTTGGTGGCTTAAACACATAATTTACATAGAAAATCAAACTTCTATAGTTTCATTAACCCTTAAAAGTCCCTTGGGGATAGTATGTACGTTGTCGTATAATTAGGATTTGCTACCAACAAGAAACTCTAAACTGGAATCGTAATAGATTACTAGAACCGCATTAATTCAAATGTCAACTTCTTCTTTGAACTCAAACCCATTAAAGGTGTGCATTCACTCCAAATACTACCAAAATACACCGTATTCTACTGGTCGCCACGGCACTCTCAGACCTTTAAGGGTTAAGTGCCCGTGCTCAAAGCTCCTACAACACAGGATGCTCTCAAAGTGGTTTGGCTAAAAACTTCAAGACTTGCCAAACATTACAAGCAAATCCATAGTGTAAAGGGCCCCTAAATCAAATAAGTTAATGTTGATGAAATGCAATCAAAAGGTCAAGTTCATGTTGTGCGTGTTCCAGTCATTCATTTAAGAAAAACTCGACCAGAGAATTCAAATAACCAAAAAGTGCTCCATAACTACTTTTCTGATCTTTAAAAAGTTGATTTTTATATTAAAAAAACGGTGAAGAGACACATGAGTGGTGGTCAGAGATCTGAAGTTGGCACTTGCATGCAGTACGTCCATCCCCCCCCCCCCATGAATTATACTTTCAACCAATACTGCTAAAAAGATATTGGGTAATCATCAGGGTATTATGGCTTTATTATGCATGTCCATATCTTCTGTGGGCATATTCTGTGCATTTTCTTTGAATTTTATTGCATTATTTCCTTACGTTGCTTTTTTGAATTTCTGATATTAATAGTGGTCAATTACTGTCCTTGGGTGCATTTTAACAAGTGATTCTGGGTTGTCGTGATAAGGGTTTAGCATACAATATTAACCCCTAAAGTCGACTGAGGCCATATTGTGATCGTTTGGGGTTTGGTTAGCCTGTGACTTGCTAATTTTAGCTTGCATGAAGTTGGGATTTTTTGTAAGTTGGAATGTTTTTCCTTACCTTTCCAATGAATCATTTCATGCTTCAAAATTCCTCATACTTTAGAAGATATCTACTGTCAAAGTTTGAAGTCTATTTGAAATCTGCCTGAAATTGCCCAAACTATGGTATATGCTCAAAATCTGCCTAAAATTAAATTATTTGAAGAAACTTCAAATATTCACAGAAAATCGTGATTTTACTTTTTTTTGAAGTTTTATTTTCTTCACATGTAGAAAAGGTAGTAATGCATGATCTCAGAATTTGGATTTTCCAATTCAATTTTTTTCTACATTGTCGTAAAATGATAAAAAAATGATATAAAAAATGAAAAGAATCCTTCCCTTTTTCTAATATTTGAGAATTATTCTCTTATTTGAAATATTTTACTTATCACTTCCCTACATGAAAATTTCCCCTTTTTCAAGCTTCATGCCTCTTAATTTTGATTTTTGATAGTAAATACGGAACACAATAAACTCTAAAAACACTATGATGAAATCCTATGTGCACCATACTACTTACTTTATTTCCACAAAAGAATAATATGGTAGAGATTACGATATTCTATGTTACAAGTAGATATTCTTATCACAAGTACTCCTTGTACTCTAGTAAACTTGGTGTAAGGTTAAAGTTCAAGTAACGTTCATGTTGAGTCACTCACTATACACATGGGTCATACACATTGGAGTTCCCAAGGATATGAAGTTGGAGTTTTTTTTCACAAACTTAGAGATTTATTTATTTATTTATTTATTGTGTTTTAAAAGGAAATGCACTCATTATGCACTCATCATTATTGGATTAGACTTTGCTCTTTCCCCCTACGCGTAATAGCCTTAGAATTACAAATTTGAAACCCAAACCTACAAATTCCTCATTTATAGTCATAGTTTCCAACGATCACACCAGGATGCTTATGCAAAATCATTATTGCAAGAATAGACCTCAGTCTCTCCTCCTCTCATAAGTATATAATAACTTCCACAAAAATACCTTGTTTGTGGAAAACGATCACACTCGGCAATTTAAACTCGAATTACAACGTACTTGACAAAATATCCAATCACCTTATTTACGACCAGAGGTTTGAATCATCATGTCAACGTCTTGGTACGTCCACTCATGACGATAGATAAGACTGACATTTCCCTTCCGTGCGTAATGGTCTTACAGCTGAATTTTTGAACAAAACCTTCAATCATACTCATTGATAACCATGGATTCCAACGATCACACTAAGCTCGTGGTGCGTATCATTGCAAGATTAGATGTGGGCTTATCTTCTCATAAGTAATAGCGGCACAATTACCTCGTTTAAGGCAATCGATCACACTCGACGCTTTAAATTCTAGTCTGAACATGAAACCCCCTCACTTACGAGCATGAATTGGAATTATCACATCAAGGTCTTATTACGTCCACTCATTATGAGAGATAAGACTAGTATTCCCTCCCATGCGTAATAGCCTTACGGCTATTGATCACACCAAGCTTTTAGTGCATACACTTATGATTGCAAGATTAGACTGGGTCTTATCCTCCCACAAGCAATAGCTGTAAAAGTGTAAAACTACCTTATTTAAGGCAACCGTTCATACTCAACCATTCAAACTCTAGTTACAGCGTACAATGATTACTTGTTTAGTCGAAGATACAACCAACATAAAAAATTGTCATTTTATTTATGGTATACCTATTTTTGAACCATTTAAAAAATAATTTGATATTTAAGATACTTTTATAATTAAAGTTTTTGTGTGAAGACCAATGTTACAAGGAGTATAGGAATATTCATGTATTTTCAAATGTTGGATATGTAATTCTTGTTGAATGAATATGTGCATATGAATTATTTTTTTACTTTAAGATACCCTTCATAAGAACATTGACATTTATTGTCAAACACAAGCCTTTGTGATTGAAATTTAACCTACCTTCATGAGAACAATCAAGTCCTTTTAGGTTCTATAGGATGTGTGAGAGTAAAAATTGCATGAACACGTACCTAACTCACCTAGAAACAAGGATGTAAAGAGCCACAAGTAAAATCTTCTACAAAAAATGGTTTTCTGGCCCACAAAACTGATTAGCCTTTCAACATCTTCTTCTTCAACTTTGAACATTATGATGTCACAATTAGTGAGGATTTTGAACATGAGATTTGATGTACATATATACATACAAATTACGTATTAGATCTTATGGTTACATACCTAAAATTTTGTTAAAAACTTGCACCTTGTATAATATGTAGGTAGTTTTTGGCCAAGTTCCATATTTTTTCGTAGTTTGAGGTCCAATTGACTTTAGTGGTTAAGAGCATCTTCAACGGAGACTATGTGAAATGACTCTAGCAGAGACTTTGGGCGAGCTTGGAGAATGTGCCAGAAGGCAAAAAATTGAGTCCAGTGGCACCACACCCAGCGGTGGCTCTCGTGGACTAGGCCAATCCCGCCTTATCCTGAAATGTACTCCTCTCCTGACTTTGAAGCAAATTCTGGCTCATTTCTTTTCTCTCTTTTGTGCTTGCCTCTCTGTTGTGCTGCGATGGACTTGGAAGGCTGGAGGCAACTCCTAGTTGCTCAACGTCGGGAGCTCTTGGAAGACGACGAGCAAGATCATTTGCTCATGGCTGTATTGGTAGATCAGCTTGGTGATGGACATGGCTTTGAGGTCCGAAGAGGCTGACATGGTGGATCAAGGCCTTGCAGGTATCCTAATTTACAGCGAAATTGATTGGCCGGCCATGAGCGCATCTATCGTGACTACTTTGCAGATGAACTCGTATTCGCACCCGAGCTATTCCGTCGTCGTTATCGAATGTCACGAAAGTTGTTTTTGAGGATAATGGAAGAGGTTTGCGCCTACAATTCCTTCTTTGTGCAAAAGTGTGATGCTTCTGATGTGACAGGATTGTCGTCAATCCAGAAATGCTTTGCCGCATTACGAAGGTTTGCATACAACATAAGTGCACATGGCACTGATTAGTATTCTAGGTTGGGGAATCCACGACCATGTTATCTTTAAATTGTACTGGCAGTAAGTGCTGTGTTCGAGGCTAGGTACTTGAGGCAACCTACTCGTGAAAATCTTGAGAAACAAATTAGCATCAATACGGATAGAGGTTTCCCGAGAATGTTTGCCACTCTGGATTGTATACATTGAGAATGGAAAAATTGCCTCGTTGCATGACATGGCAAATTCCAGGACAAGGACAAGAATCGGTCGATCATTCGAAACGATTGCTGACCAAAGCCTATCGATCTTGCATGCTTTCTTCGGGTTGTCAGAATCGAACAACGACTTGACCGTGCTTGACAGATCACCTCTCATTCATGACATGCTCCGAGGCAGCTCATCCGGCATAACTTTCGTCGTGAATAGAGTGGAGTATTCATCGTACTACTCGCTTGCAAATGATATCTATCTGTCATGGTCTTGCTTTGTACAAAGCATCCATGAACCGGTCCAAGAGAAGAAAGCGCATTACAGCAAGGTCCAAGAAGCTTGCCAAAAAGACATGGAGAGGTGCTTTGGAGTTTTACAGTCAAGGTTTGCAATCATTAAGAACCCCTCTCGGCATTGGTGACATCACACCATTTCCGACATCATGATGGCCTGTGTGGTATTGCACAATATGGTGATCAAAGATGAGCATTTACAACGAATCCTTGAGATTAATGCGGCCTTGCAATTCAGCCATGGTGTTACATTTGAGGAGCTAGTAGCTGCAACTAAAGAGATAGTAGACGAGGATGTGCATTTTAGCTTAAGAGAAGATTTGATTGAACACTTATAGGCCTTCAAGGGCGCCGCTAGTTTCTATTCATTGTACTGTTTCTGTCCAAAGCAATACACTCCGTTCAAATCGATTCTACTTCCTAAAATAAAAGTACCTATACTATCTAGTTAAATTGAATTTGTGAGTCGTTGTGCCAATTCAAACCTCGCTGCCCTCACTTGTGAATCTGTGAATGCTTGGGAGGTTGTGGGAGTGCTTGAGCGAATTTTGTTAAAATATTCCACCTAAGGGCCCTCCGAATCTTGCTGTCCACTCGAAAGCACTGCATGCAAGCCACCCGAGAGCCCTCCCTTCACAGCAGACTCCCTCTGCGGCCACTGGTCAGCGTTGTCGCTGGCTCCGATAGAGGGGTCAACCAGCGGCTCTGTCGCACGTGGTTGCTCCGCCTTCCTCCCTTCGCGGGTACCGGTCTCCTCTGCTTCCTTCCGCCGCGCTTCCTGTAGAAGCTCTTTCACGACAAGCCTAAGTCGCAGTTTCGCAAGCTCCTCCTCGCGGCGGAGGCGCAGGTACTCCCTTGCCCTAGCGTCTGTAATCTGCACATCCGGGGTTGTAAAAAGCATGAGCACGTTTTGCTCCTCCAACAACTCCGTTTTCCTCCACATCGCGACAGCCATGTCTTTGGTTGCGGCAACCTAGGAATGATCGCCAGCTCTCGCAGCTTGCCATACTTGTGCTCCTCCTTTGCAATACAGTTGCCCATTGGGCGCTTGAACATGCGACCTGCTCCCGCGCTTCTGCTGCCTCAAGCCCATCCCTTCCGACATGCCCCACCATATCCACGCAATCTCACTCCTCGTCCAACTCCTCCGTAGCCCAAAATTGCTTGGTGGATGTTGTCTTCTTGGCTCCTCCAAATCCGTCAGCCCGCTTCGGCGCGTCCTTCAGCAACCACCAGCAATGCACGAACAAAAGATCCGAGTTCTTAGCCGCCTTGATCTTGTACAATTCTAGCGCTTTCTCCAAAGAATATTCCGTGTTTGTGCCGCTCACGTTGAGTCGCTCCATCTGCGCGTAGTATCCGCCAAACTTGCTTACGTCGTGTTGAATTACATGAAACTTGGATTCAAGGGAGCGAGCACAGCGACTACCAGTGATGACATGCTCGTTGAAGTGCAGCGTGATCCTCTACCAGAACGCGTCCTTCTTCTGTCCATTCCCCAAACAAGGATCCTGAGAAACCTGCAAGAAGCTCCTGCACATCTGACGCTCCTCTTCGGGTGTGAAATTGCGCCCCTTCTTGGGCTTTGGCACTGCAAGTCCAGAGGTGAGAGGCGCGGCACCAGTGAGCGCTGACGTGAGAGGTGCAGCGTGCGACGAAGCTCTCCCACTTCCCGCCATCCTTCTCAAAAAGCTGCAAAAGCCAAGAAGATTTGCTTTGACCAGCTCTCAAGCGCAGTCTAGAGAGCTCTGTATATCGTGAGATTTCGCCGTGCCCTGGGTCTCCTTGGCCGAGCCCGACTTCCATGCTACCGTTGCAGAGTGAACGATGCAATTCCACTTTCGGAGGTTGGCAGCAGGTGGCCGTTTTTTTGGCCTCCCAGAGTCTCCGCCGGAGACGCTCTAAGGTGAGTCGAGGGATTTCAAATGCCTTCTGAGACCTTGTTCTTATCCGCAACGCCCCTTATCCATATGGGATATATATTGCTTATTCGTGTGGCCATTTATTTACTCCAATAAATCTCTTTAGAGTTTTCTTTATATAGGGTAGAGTTGAACATTGAAGTGGCGGTTGAAACAGAGAGAGAAAGCGCATTGCACGAATGTGAAGTGGCGGCTGAAAGAGAGAGAGGAAGCGCAGACTGTTTGCAGGAATGCAGAGCGAGGGAAAGTGAACGTGGAGCGGCGACACAAAATGAAGGCTGCGCGCCAGGAGCGAGATACGAGATCTGTTTTTCAAATTAACAGTAAATGCGATCCTTCCTAAAAGCATAATAAAAGTAATTAGTTAAACGCTTCAGATAAAATGCTGGATGAACAAAGTTTCTTCTGGTTGAACCGGATGAAACTCTATCACATCCAAGTGCACAACTAGGGAGAGGAATGAGAGTTAGGGTTCTAGTTTTTTGGGGAGTGTGTGCGTGCATGGGAAGATCTAGAATTTGTGTGGTGACAATTGTTGGGAGAGATTTTTTGGGTGTTGTTATTGTGGAAGTGTGTTTTGTGTGGGAGGAGCCCAAGTTAGTTTGGAAAGCGAGAAATTCTCGTGTGTGTTTTTTTTGTTGTTGTGGGTGTGAGGGATCTAGGAAGAAGCGTGCGATTGGCATGGTGGAGGACTAACTCGGCGAGGGGCAGGTCGGCACTGCCAAGGCAACCCGACATTGACGATCGGAGGGCCGCAGCTACAGCGTGGGGAGTGGATCAGCACCGACGTCAACGTCGGAAGCCGGCGCTTTGACGAGGTGATCATCACCGGCAGGACTTGGTCGCCGAAGCTCGATTGACACGAGGCGACGAAGGCGAACACGAGGCGACGAGGATGTCGATCCGGCGGAGGTGGAAGGGCGAGCAGCTCGTAGGAGAAGCAGGATCGGCAGGTCGACATCGTGGCAGCAACTCGTCCTCCGGCAATCAGGCCAGCAGTACAACTCCGGAGTTAAGAGGAAGGCCAGCGCCGACGCTGGCAAATTGGAGACCAGCGGCAGTCACGCGATCGTGATTCCGGCAGCAGTACGGGGGGCCGCACCGCAGCAGAGCTGGATCGCCGATTGCGGCACGAGCAGAACCTTAGCACGTGAGCCGGACGAAGACAACAATCCAGGCGGGGGGAAAATTCAACGGTCGGAAGCTGATACACGGACGCAGCGGCCCGATCGGCTCGAAGGCGGATTGGCGAACATGGCATCGGCACCACCACCAACGGTGACGTCGGCAGAGAGAAGTTCGGCGATCCGCCCGACAGCGTCGACAGAGCCGAAGGAGCTTCGGCAGCGCTAGCGACAGCGCCGGCAGCATTGCCGACAACGACGACGCCAGCCACCGAAGCGCCGACGCAGCGCAGGAGAGCGGGAGCCGCCAGCCATTGAAGCGCCGGAGCAGCGCAGGAGATCGGGACCTGCCAGCAAATCCGGCACCGCAGTACCACGAGGGTCACGGCGCAATCCGAAGTTTACCTCGGTGAAGCAGATCCGGAGCTCGAGGGAGCGGCAGTCTTGCACCCAAGCACGGCACCGCCACAGTCTGCCCCTCCGTGTGATATTACGGAGGGTTGACAGGGGACACTAGAGAAGGAGCTCCTTTCTCCCCCTCCTCCTCCTAAAAATTCATTCATATTTACTCATTAAGTTGTTGTTTTGAGGTTGTGAATTTTATCTATAAAAATGGCAAGCGTAATTGCCCAAAAACATGTTTGGTTGGTGAAGTCCTTGTTACTTATACTTGGTGTTTATGTTGTTGTATTGGAATGATTGTACCATGTTGAATTGCTGCTTGAGTAGTTAATGTGTACGGCGTGTAAGGGTAGCGCGGAAGCGCTGCCCAAATTGTATGCTGAAATTACAAGTCTAGTTTAAAAATTAGGAAAAAACAGAAGCAAGCGTGGAAGCGTTGTCCAATTCATTTCCGATCTTAGGGTTTATGTTGGGTTGATATTGGTTGGCTAGAATGTTTGATAGGGTGTCCATTGCTTGGAAGACCAATTTGTGTTGCACTCCACCCCCACGTCCCAAACCTGTGGCTTAAAAACCTGGCCCCGAGATTTAGGCTCACAACGTGGGCAGCTTTCTACAACCTAATGTGTTCTCGTCACCTCGACCGGGGAGCGCTGTTCACTATGCATTCCCATGCCAATTCGTAAAACTGCGAACTCATGCAGCTGGGCAGCAAAAATTATCAAGGGGCTGGTAGCTGGGCAGCATGTTTGGTAGTAAAGCTGCGAAAATTAGCCTGTTTTGTGAACGCTTGGGTAGACACCGACAACGAGGATATTTTGCAAATAAATCTCCCAATGAGGCGGACAAAAGCCATATGAGAAAGGAGATTTATTTGCACAACACCCAAGAAGGTAGTGGTTGCACGACGTAAAAGCATGCACGGTTAAGGAGAGAAGTGAAGGAATCATCCAAAAATCAAACGCGCAAATGGATTCGATAAATGAAATTTATGTAATTTCTTGTTACGAGGGAAATCATGTGTAACAGGGGCATTACGTATTGTTATCCGCCCGCAAAACACATGCAAGAAATCGGTGGAGGTGCTTACGAAATCCCTAGTGTAGTCTGTATCCACTACCACAAAATCGAGCCTATACAACAACTTGAGTACAATGGAACTAAGTTGAGTGTAGTCCTTGCCTATACACAAACCTAGGTTGTACTAGTGTGAAGAGATATATTAGAAAGAAAACTTCAAATTTTTTGTTTGCTCTTATAGAAGATACATCTTTGTAGAAAAATCCCGTCTCTTAAAAATAAAAATAAAAATAAAATAAAATAATCTTTTGGTTATGTGTTGGCTTATTGAAAAGTCGTTAGTAGTAGAAAAACCACATAACATTTTGACAAAATTCATCATATCATTAGCTTTGTATTTGCTCCTCCTATTGACCATAATTTAGATTGTAGTTTCATGTAGAATTTTGAGATTGGATTACCAACATTGTCTTATTTCCAATATTTGAAATTTTGAATGCATTATCTCAACTATGAGGTATTGTTGTCCTTTCGGAGGACAAATGAGAGTGTGGGTAAGAATGTGAGATACCAAATTATTTCGTGAATTTTAAAATAGTAAGGATGAAATGAATCAGACTAGTATTAGTAGTTTTCTAAAATTAGTATTTTGGTAAACAAGGATTTGCCAAAGATTTGAGAGGGTTCATTTTTAGGTCGAATTAGATATATAGTGCTGCAAAAAATATGGGCCTTTATATGCAAATTGGAGGAAACCTTGCAACTTGGACAAGGTGAGTGTACTAACTTTTGCAATGGTTGCTATTAAGGATCCCTTTACACTATGGACCAAGAGCCATAACCAAGAAAATTGAAATCATTTTCATGGTCATGGGTCTTGGGCAAGAACAGTGACTATGATAAGTCAGAAAAGGATTTTTGAGTAGCTTGGTCACTCTTGTAGTGTAAAGTGGATTTGGACGGGGAGAAGTTTAAGCTCAATTTTCTAATATGAATTCATCATTCTCTCTCTTACTATCCCCTTTTATCTCCTTCCTTTTTAAATAATTGAAAACTAGCCAATCAATCATTTTTGAGCCTCATGGTCTCCTTGATTGTAGTTGAGTGGAGGTATTTGCTTCTACTCAACTATAATCAAGGAGACCATGAGATCATTATTCATTATGGAAAATTTAGCATACCATGGGAACCTCAAAGTTAGTGGTGATTTTCCTTTTTTCAAGGTAGTGTAAAGCCAAATGGGACCAAGAGCACTTTACTCTCCAATCACAAGTTTTAGAGGGTCGTGGTCAATCTTCATGGTTCATAGTGTAAAGCGACGCTTAGTAAAAAATCATAATGAGTCTTGTATTGATTGTGTAATTGATTATCACATTAATTGGTTCCAAAAATATTTTAAATTTACGAACACATTTGTGAAGAACATGTTGATTTCCATGCAACCTATGCATATTGAGTTCAAGGTTGGCAAGAATCTTCCCGTACTTTCAATTTTTGAATACTTTCATAAACCTAAGTTTATATGTACTCAAAATTAATAGATGTACTTACGAATACTTATGTTCATATTATTTCCAGAACATAAGAAAATCATAAGAATGTAAGAGATTCTTGACACATGTACAAAATATTCTAGTACCCTCTACTAGATACCAACCACTTGGCCATTCGCAATCAAATGCACATGTAAGATCCACTTTAAAATAAGATAATTATAAATCCTCTTATTAAAGGCCACGAACTTAGTTTTTTTCTTTTCTTTTTCTTTTTCTGAAACAATCAATGTATTTATCAAGTGAGAAATACATATGTGTTATAGCAGAAATTCTGCTTAGAAAAACAACGACTAGTGCAACTTGCCATAGAGATACTCGACATGGTATCCCCATATGACCTTTAGGGTACCCAATACAACGAGGCATATTGGACCACGAACTTTGAGCATGTGATAACTCACTAAGTTTACGCTTTACATGGTACTCCGCATGTACTGGATCAAGAGTATGTGTAGCTTCTAGTAAATCTGGTAAGAAATCTATTGTGGTACCAATGGTTGTTAATTAAATAATGTTAATTAGAAAATGTTGTGCAACATTATAAAAATTCTCAAATGGACTATGCACATATTCCTAGTCACAGGAATCAGCCAAAATCCAATGAACCTTCACAAGTTTGGATGCAAAAGTTGAAATGAATTTTCGAGTTTGTATTTTTAGATACTAGGATTTTTTTTAAGCATAATTTGTACATTTCACAAATATCTCAACTTGAATCACTTGTCACTTGAGTAGGAATTCGGGTAAAAATTTATTTTAAGGAAGACCAAAATGATAATGATAATATAATTGACAAGTTTTAAGCTGTGCAATTTGGTCTCAACAACTAAAATGTTGCATAATGATTAAACCTTAACATCTCCTTCCCTGAAAATTAGTTTTCCACAGATTTCTTTGAATATTTTACATCCCCAAAAGCTTTCAGAAGTGAAAAAATAGAATTTGGTACTTCAGTTGAAGATGATCGAAATTCCGAAATAAAGTTTTTGGGTTTTGGAGATTTTTATGGGTTAACCCTTAAATGTGCTAAATGTCGAAAAACGAGTTATGGATGAAGGGCAAAAACTTTGAAGAGTCATCTAGAGTTCATTTTGGATGAAATCATTTGGGTTGAGTCACAAATCAAGTCTTGTTTGTGTGGTGAAAATTGCAAACTCATAAAAAGAAGAATGAATAAATGGAATGCACTTTAGTAAAGGTAGGTCTTGTTTTTGAGTCTTCAAACATGGGGCATGTTTTACCATTGTAAGGCATTTATGGGAAATCAAAAAGATGTTTTTATGATTTTTTTTAGTTTTTTTATTTTAGAATCATGATCTGAAGATAAAACCTAACAACTTTCTAGTTGAAAGATTTTTGATCCAAGTAACTTTGGTAATGGATTTGTAAGGATGTTTCTACATTGAAAAAAGTGAATGAGTGGATGGCTTTTGAGGAGCTATATCCCCTTCATCCACCGTTGGATTTCAAAAATGTTATATGGAATGGGTTTCAACTAGAGCCTATTTTTAGTGGTAGATACCTTGACAACATTGAAAATGTATAAAAAATATAAGCCATAGATTGAATGCAAAGATTTAAGTTTTGGACCGTTTCTCCTTTGCACTTTTTTTGGATTCTTTTTTCAAAAGTTTAAGACTTCATTGTAAACTAAAAAAATACTCCTATTTGAGAACCTTAAAGTGTTTTTGGAATGACATAGGAATGCTCTACAATTTCATGGTGAATAACTAGTTTCCTCTTTAATATTATTCAACAAGTTACAAGTACTTCATACACCATCTATAATTGACTAATCTAACTTCTTGCTTAAATTATGAAGTATTTTTTCAATTGAAAATTTGATTTAATATCTCTCTTACAATACAGGAGGCTTTGTCTCATACGACGGTTCCGCGCTGGAATCCGTCGTGGAGACTTGCCTCCTGTATCCACACTTCCCGCTCAACCGCTCATGCAAGCACCGTCAAGGCTTATTTTTGTAGCTTTAGGCAATCCAAGTTGAACGTGCTCAACGGCACGGGTCCCACTAGTTATTCAACAAGTTACAAGTACTTCATACACCATCTATAATTGACTAATCTAACTTCTTGCTTAAATTATGAAGTATTTTTTCAATTGAAAATTTGAAATGAGCTCCCAAAGTTGTTCTTAAGATACTTAAGCGCATACATGAATGTTCAAAGTATTTCCCTCTTTTGAATACTTTGGTTGAATAAATATTTGTTTGAACTTGGCAGGAATACTAGAAGAATTTGAGCTTGACAATAGGGACATGAGACATTTTTAGTAGTGTGGAAGGCCTTCATATGATTTAAGAGAATTTCACTAATCATTAGGACCTATCAAGATTTTTACAAGAAACATATCAATGCTCGAAGGAGTATGTCCTCAAGTATCCTAAGAACCAATTTAAGAAGCTTATCTCAAGTTTTCAGTTAAAAATGTAGTTTGTAACTGAAGCAAAAGTAAGAGTAGTGAATAGTAGATAGTGTATGAAGTATTTGAAATGTGTTAAGAGAAAAAAAATAAAAAATAAAAAATTATGCTAGTAATGTAGTACACTCCAATGTGATACCAAAACACTTTACGGAACTTCGAAGACTTATCATTTTTGAGTTCACAATGAATTTTGAAATAAAAACACTCTATAGAGGAATTCGTTAAGTATCCTAAGAACACCTTTAGAAACAAAGTTTCTTGGAAGGAACTAAGATAGAACCACCTATTACTATGCATATAACTCCTTGGTGCAAAATTGGCTAAATTACAAGAGATGACCTCTAGCTTCTACTTGAAGATCAAGAAAGCTCAATCTAAGCATTGTTGAGAAGATTTAACCATAGATCTAACCATTTGGTTCTTACTTGGAAACCCTCATTACTTGTGTTGGATTTTAAGGATTTTTAGGGGTTAACCCCTTAACGAGCCCAATGTCCAATAACGATTTTCTGGATGAAAGGAAGTAACTTTGAAGGGCCATAGCTTCTTCATCTAGGGTCTTCTTCATCCAAGGTCTTGTTTTAGTTGAAATCACTTTGGTTGAGTTCAAAATCAAGACTTGTGTGTGCTATAAAAATCGCATATCCATACAACAAAGTAGGAATTCATAGAAAGCATTTTATTGAAGGGGCCTCTAGCTTTTAGGTTTTCAAACATGGGGCATGTTTTACCATTGCAAGTCAATTATGTGAAATTGAATCTTGTTTTCTACAAATGTTATTGCATTAGTATAATCTTAGAATGCAATCCAACGACTTTGTAGTTGCATGATCTTAATTTGTTTGTTGGGTTGGACTATAATTTGGGTCTCGTTATAGTGGTAGGTACCTTATATTAACCCAAGATATTGAAGAAGATGTGGCGTGAATTTTAGTGCAAAGGGTCTAGTTATGGACTTTTTTTTCTTTGTAGTTTGAGGCAATTTTCACCATTGCAAGGCTATTATTTGAGCCAAACATTTTTATTGATGAGTTATATTTGAGCAAGGGTGTTATTGAGATGACGATGAACATCATTCTAGTTGGTGATTTTTTCACTGCAAATGCATACTAATGTGTCATGATCTTGCAATCTATAAAACCTCATGACTCAGAATTTTGTCTTTATAACCTAAACAATTCTCTTACAAGTTCGTACAGTTATAATTGTGAATATCTTATCTTCATTTTCATCTATGACACTTTTTTAAAAGATGTGTATCTTGGCTAAAAATAGGTTGGATTGAGACATTCAATATACTCAAAATGGTAGATTTGCAAAAAGAATAACAATGTTTCCACATTTTTGTGGTATCTTTAAAAACTTGTAAGAATAGATACAAATCTTGAAAAGTGACTACTATGTCCTTATGGCGATATTCTAGATTGTACGCCCATGGGGGGCTGCGTACTTACAGGTGCTTATTTTGTTAACAATGTTTTTCAATATAGAAGAACACTCGTTCTTAGATAAATAGATAGAAACTCCTGTTATTTCTAAGGGACCGGCGTGAATGAAGTGTCCGTTCGTAATGCTAATATCCCAATGGCCACCGGACAAGGGGAAATTAGAACATTACTACTTCCCCCTCTAGAGGGTGGACACTATATCTACGCTAGTTTCTAGCCTAGTTACCAGTGCCTTGAAGATACTTGACATAGTATCCCTCCAAAGGGCTTTGAGGCACCCATACAACAAGGTCCAAGGACCTCCTACAATAGTTGGGTGGACTATAGTGGTGAGCACCACGCCGGCATGGGGAATAGAACCCACGACCTCCTCAGATTACTCCACAAGATCCCCCTCTCAAGATTATAGAAAATTTCTTAGTTGTGATTGCCTGATTGGTTGAAAGTGAGACTCTTGACCAATGAGTGTTTTGACTATTATTAAAAACACACCAATGGTAAACCTTGGAAAAGAATGATATAATGACATGGCCGCATATGTGGCAGTTTTGTAGGAACTTTTCAGTGGTCTCAAGAGGGCATTGTAAAAACTCCACCTTCTGGGGTACAAATTTCTTGAATTCTTGTTTAAATTGTCTTTATGCTTCTCCTGCACATTATCCATTTATAGTCACGAAATAATTGACTTTACGTTCTGGTTAATCTTTTACTTAAGAAGGTAGTTTGTTTTGGACATCACGTTATGATCTCGAGCAGCGACGGTTGGATCATGGTGCATGAGGTGTTGTTGGAAGCGATTTTTTTATTTTTTTATTTTTTTTTATTTTTTTTATTTTTTTATTTTTTTATTTTTTTAAAATTTATGTAGAGTTTTGGAAAATAATCGGATCGGGAAATGGGTTGAAAAATCCCAAGATATTGAATTTTGAAGTATTTATGACCCCAAAAATACTGGAAATTATTTGTATGAGCGTGGCAAGGCCATAGTGGTCATCTTTGAGTAATGAGTAACATTACAAGCTTCATTTTGAAGTGCTTGTGCTTAAAGTGCACAAAAAGTGCTTAAAGTGCACAAAAAGTGCTTAAAGTGCACAAAAAGTGCTTAAAGTGCTTAAAGTGCTTAAATGTGGTGTTTAGTGCCAAATTTTTAGAAAATGATTATTTACACTTTGTTTTGTTAAAACCTTTAGTTGCAATTTTACCCAAGTTTAGAGCTTACTATTGATTGTATTGATGCAAGTTAAGAAAATAGTACAACACAAAATGCACATCTTTTAGCACACTTTGGAATGTATTTAATACAACAATGAAAATTATTTTTGTGCAAGAAATTACGCCAATATAAAGCTCTAAGACTTCATCCATGTTCTCACAATTCTTCTTGAAATCATCAACTATTCTCTTAGCCCCTAAAGGTTTAGAATACCACAATTGCGTTTTTGTGATTTTGGGCAGCCTTGATGAAGGGTTTAAAAGTGATATTCTTTTTGAAGATTTTACAAGGTGCTCCTTATACTACAAAGTGTATGTAGTAAACTTTGCAAAGCCAAATTCCAAATTCTAAAACCTTCATCTTTTAGGTTTTAAGTCCAAAATGGGTACTTTAAATTTTGAATTTTTTGGATTTTTCTCATAAACATGTTCATAACCAATCAATATTCAAACTAAAAAATCACCTAAGTCAAGAAGTTTGTCAATTTCACAAGGGCAGCCTCCAAAGATCACAGAAACAATCTTTACAATTTCTAGTAATTACCGAATCATTTCTTGCAAAATTTGTCAAAATCGAGATATTGGATTTTTTTTTTAAATTCTTAAAAGTCGCAAATTCACAAAGGCACCTACTTGCCGTTCAATTTCATCTTAATTAAAATATATGTTTTACTATATCATTGTTTTTTTACCTACTTCCAAAAAAAAAAAAAAAAATTGCACAAAGGTCAAAAAAGCGGAATGAGTCTCTAAAATTGCATGAGCGTACCCAAGTTGATTACTTGCATGGAAAAGAATATGAGAAAAATGTTTGGAGTAACAATCATCAAGTCTCCATTAGCACCATTTAGACTATGTCTTTCAAGCAAAGTCCAAAAAATCTTTTCAACCAACTATGAACCTAACGATTATAGAGTTGGTCAAGATCCAACAGTTAAAATTTACCTGGTATTAGTTTAGGTAGTACGGTCCAAGATCTTACAGTTGAAGATACAAAAACAACTAGATTAAATTGAATCATACCTCAACTTGTACAAGGTGATGAAGAAATTGCATTTTTCGGTGAGAAGGTCGAAAACGTTGGACCTCTAGAGGATTTAGATACTTCTCTAGAAATTATTTGTCGGCAAGATTGTTTGACCTACAATAGCTTCAAATATCAATACACTTGATTGATTAGTTTTTATGATATACACTTCAAGTGCGATGATAATGAACATTATTATTTAGAAAGTATGATTTTGCATTTAGTGTTAAAAAATACCTGACAATTTTGGTATGATAGTATACGAGTCCAAAGTGTTTATGCTAATCTCAGCCTCAAATTCTTAATTACATTGAGAAAAAGTGGTTCTTGTAGTTTGTTACATAGCAGGTAACGAACCTACATACATTGTAAGTAATGTGTTAGAGTTCCTTGTTGTTGTTTAAGTATAAATAAGTCGTTCTTCTTGAACCCAATTTTTATTTTTAAATCATATTGTTTAAAGAGAGAGTGTATGTTTCTATTCCTCAAAAAGAATGAAGAACATTCAAGTTTTGGGACCCTCTAGTAAAATTATATATATGTATATAAAACTTACTATGCCACTAATAGATACAAAGTGTTTAGGATTCAAGTGATATTAGTTTGTATACTAGATATAATTATAACTTGATGTTTGCATAGTGTGATATTCTAGTTTGATTATAAGATTCAACCGTTGATGCTTTCGAAATACTTGGACAAAGATTAAACTTGAAGTTGATGATTATGTATCCAATTAAAGATGCAAAACTTATCCAAACAAATGAAGCATATACTTTAGCAAACAATAAGTTCACTACGAATTCTAACCAGTTTCCGGATTTTATACTTGTACATCCACAGAAGTTTGCTCTTTCAAGAATATAGGTGAGTGCCTAAAAGATAACTCGGAGGGGCTAACAATCCCACCATTTGTGTTATGACATCTATGCATACATCCAAGGATAGTGACGTCTATTGAACACTCTTTTGAGTTTTGACGCCAACCTCAACATAAGTTTTGGAGTTCTTGTTTTCTTCATATTATATAAACGTCATATGTGCATTATCAAGAAATCGAATGATTGTAAACCGATGACATTGGATTGGATAAATCCCAAGAAAACAATACTCACTGTTCGTAACGAGCTACATGTAATGCTCATAAGATGAACATCCTATTATACAAAAGATTTCTTCCAAATTAACAAAGTTGGAACAATACAAAGCGATATACCATATCATTTTCTAAGAATATCCAATTGATTTAGTAAATTTTTATTCATATTACTATTCCCTTCTTCAAATAATTTAGGTGGTGGACTTACAGGTGTACATCCATCCCTTTTTGGGCATTCTACTTCTATAGGTATCATCTCATTAGAATTTGATCCACTATGAAAATTAGAATAAATCTCCTTTAATCTCATAGCATTGTATTTTGGTGATCGAATTAAGTGCTCATGAACGGGAATAATTTTCTTTAAGTCATAGTGGTATTTCACAACTCTTACATAAGTTTGTCCTATTTTAATTAGTCTAATATCTTTACCAAAATCACAATCTCTAATGCTTGTGTTATCCGTTGCGGGTTGAGCATGTTTTTGTATATTCCAGCTCATTAATTTTTGAACCTGAGGTTGTACACTTAATGCTCTATGTATTTCTTTTTTTAAGTCCTTTACTAGACCTTCTCGTCGCACAACTATTGTATAGACATTCCCTACCCATTTTAAATGCATCGTCATTTCTTCAACTAGAAATGGTCCTGATTTGGCAATGTCTTTAGCAAATGCAATTCCGCGCGTCAAATGATCCGCAGTTGATTCAATGTCATGGAGAATCTCACATAATTTTGCAAGTTTTGACATAATAAAGAAAGAAAGAGCTACTCATTGGGTTTCTTATGTTGATCTACATTCTTGTAGCATAAACCAACTTTGATTTGCTAACTTTAAATTGTTGCTAATTGATATTTAAGATTTTTTTGAAAATTTTAAGACGTTAAGTGTTACATTATATCAATAGACACTTTTGCTTGTGAAAAGACATTTAAGTATAATTGCCCATAATTTCTATTCCATTCTCGGTTTCTCTTTCCAAATCACATTAATCAATGTTTCATTCATTTGTAATATATAAACCTTCCTAGTGCTTATATCTACATTCATTGACTTGTTTCCAGTTTGAAAGAGGGTAATGAACTCTCTTATGATGTTATTAGAATCCTTTTTTTAAGTTCAAAAAATGGTTGAAAAACCCCCTTCTAATAGAACAAGAGTATTACTCTTATTCCTATAAAAGTTGCGTAGATTTGATGGTTCAACAAGGGCATGAAAGGTTTTTTCAATACTTTGAAGGAACATGGATACCAAAACGTTGTATATGTAGTTCAACTTGTTCTGTACAAAGATGTACAAAATTGAGATACAAGATCAAAACTAGAATTTTTAAAAACTAATCGTGTGTATTATTCTATTTATGCTTGATTTTCTTTTCATTTAATTAATGAGCAATTAATTCTTTACACTTCATGATTATATCTTGAATTGATCACTAAAATAAGTAGTAGTATCTTTACACTTCATCATCGAAATGATCAATAGAATAAGTAGTAGTATCTTTACACTTTGGTATATTAGTCTTTTTTTATAAATACATAATTTTTTTTAATTGCAGTAATTTGTGAAAAATGTAAATATATATCTTAGAAAATTGGAATAAAAGAATACTATCCTAGTTACAATCTCAAAATCTTGTCTAAAATCAATATTTTGATATGGTTGTTCTTGAGGCCATACTTGTAGCTTCTTAGAGGGTACTTTTGATGAATATTTTGTTCTCTTGGTGTTTCTTTCATCCTTTTGTTGCCCATCACGTGGAGCTTTCAATGGTATATCTGTTTCTTCATGCCATGTCTGTAGCTTTTGTGAGAGTATTCTAAAAGAATATCTTGTTCTCTTGCCAATCTTTTCATCCTTTTGTTGCCCATGTGGTAGAACTTTTCCGATTTCTTCATGTTTTTCCAATAGGCCATGTTGAATCCAAAATATTTGTGCAAGAAGAATAGTTGTACAATTCTCAAATCCCCTCGGTAAGTCACCTATAATGATTCGTCGATTGAACTCCGTCAATATCTTCAAAAAAGTCCTTTTTGTGGAACGATCTACATTTTCTTTCGTAACATCCAAAAGACCTATTATGTCACATTCTTTCTTACTTCTGCCTCGACTAGTCTTTTGACTATTACGGCATAACAACGGCTCAAAAATATTCACTAATGTTCCAAAAGTGGGTGGATTAAGTCCTCCTTTATAGTAACCCAATATCTCTTCTTCTAGAATATCAAACATATTGTAAACAATCGAGTATCCTTTAACTCTCAACTCTTCAATATAGTGAATTATTGCGATTCTTAACGATATATGTTGCTCATATATCCATTCTTTATTGATATAATTAAAAGCCGAAGTCTTTTTATATTTTTTTTGAGTAACCTTTTCGTAAACATGGTACATAAGACGTTGATGAAAAGTCTCCATAATGTCCGTATATACTGAAAATCTACATGTCCCTAATTTTTTGTAAAGTCTGCGGTCGAGTTTTGAGTCCTTCATTCTGAATTTGAAGGTCAAAGGGAACATGATAATAAAATTGGTACTTTCTAATGATAGTATATTTCAATTTTTTTTAAAGTAAAAGGTCAAAGGGAAATTGATAATAAAATTGGTACTTTCAAATGATCTCGCATATATAGTATATTTCAAATAAAGTAAAAGAAATTAAAAGTAAAAGAGAAAAACTTGTGTTAAGTACTTGTGAATGGCGAGAAGAAAGTAAAAGTAAAAGAAGAGAACGTGTTTCGAATACTTGTGAATGGCAACGGGAAGGCTTTGCTATACCCTCTTTCAACTAAAGTGTTGACTATAGGAAAGTGAAGCCCAAAATGAATCTATAGTAAGATGGTCAATAATGGCTCAATAATCTATAGCGATGTTACCAATGGAAGCAATTTTATTGCATGGGAAAATTAGTAAATGGAAATTGGAAGTGGAATGATCATTTTTTGGACTCTTCTTCAATGAGGTTGGAAACCAATAGGTGTTTCTAAAATGGTGCCCTAAAAAGATACCCTATATTGTTTGCACTGAGTACATGGTATTATCGCATGGGGAAGCTCTTATGCACCTCTAAGTGAATATTACTAAAGCTCCATTATAGAACTTGCTTCATTTTGAACCACTCTACTCTAATGCACGCCATAAACTCAAATCATCCTGAGTGAATATGTAGTTATTACGTTATTACCATAAAAACAACATTTAATTTGTGGTTAAACGTGCCAAATTTCTTCAAAACTATTCATTGGATGACGGATATTCATCCCTTTGTCCAAAATGTAGGTTCCAAAGACAAATAGCCGTGTAGATTAATCCCTAAAGTCAAAATCCACCACAATCGACTACCAAAGATATGTTGTTTTTGCAAAAACCAAAACTTTGACAAGATATAACTCAAGATCCCGACGGTGGAGTTTGATACTGAGAAGTGGGTAGACTAAGCAGACAGTTACAAACAAGATCCTCAAGTTGGATTCCCCAAAATCGAATTCATATTGTTTTGGTTCACAAATCTCAGATATGGCACATGTGGAGGTCATTGTATATCTTCTACTTTAGAAGTTAATGGTGTCAATAATCCACACTTGCCAATTCAAAATAGTGTCATGCAATATCTTACGAAGAGCAGGGGGTATTATGGGCCGCTTTACACGAGGGTTCAAGCCATTGATGGGGCCAATTCATGGCCGAACTCTCTCGTGTGATTGGTCCAATTCTTGAAATTGGCCCGAGGGGCTCTACAAGGATAGTCACGTCCAATTTTCTGAAATTACATTTTAATGGGTGAGAGACAAGTTATGACACAACCCGCACTCCAGAAGTTGGGAGATACAAGAATGGAAGACCAATTCATGGCCTAGATGCCATTTCTCAATTTCAATACAAATTATATGAATCGGCCCCATGGCCTTGTTTTTCTTTCTACAAATCAGCCCCATCCGCTTTACACATGGGGAAATTGGCCCCCACATCATTAATGTGTTCTCGAAGTGCCCCATGAAACCAATTGAGCTCAAAATGTCAGCAAACTAGCTTAGAGATTTATTAGTCTTGACTACCCATGTAAAGCGTCCCTAAGTTAACGAGTGCATTTGCAGGGCCTGTAACAACAACACTGTACCCGTACAGAGAATATTCTGGAAATTTCCATTTCCAAGGCAAGAGGTACCTTTACATAGGCGATTGCATGAACCCAAAAATATTCGGTATGTTCAAGAATGTTATTCTTTTTTTCCTTCTCCTCCTTCTTTTGACATATAATTTTGCACATCAACACATGATATGCTTGATAGATTTATGCTATTGGGTTGGCATGTCCACTTTCTGCCTTGGGAGTTGCAGGTGGGTGCGTACAATCTGCTTTTAGTAGAAAGTTCCCAAACCCCATCATGCCCATGACATTTTTTATATTCAAACCTTTGATGCTACACTAATAATGCTAATTTTCCGTATGTCGTAAGGTGGAGGTACCCATACCCGACAAGTTAAGGCGATTGGCACAGTACCGGTAAAATTACAAGCTGGGAGAAATTTTTCGAAGGAAGGGAAATAAGGTTCATGAAGAATGAGCGGTATTGGAATTATTATTTTTTTTTGCAAAATTGAAATTACTACAAATTTTTAAGGTGAAAAGTTGATCCAAATGGGTAACCAACATATAGCTTCACCAGTAACTGATAACAGGAAGAGCAATTCTCGAACACAGTCTACTAATACCCGTGATAGGAGATCATTCATTTCAGCTAATATTACTCCCTGGTAACTGGAAATAAGGGAACTAAGCAGTAACCTTCATGCGAGCAAGGAGTGGCTCACAGCCTGCGTTGTCAGTCAGTTTACCAATATTACAAAAAAATTGTTCACATTGGGTCATGATATGTGCAACATCCGGGAAGCCTATATGCTCAGCATGGGGGGCCTCTCGGGTATGGGTACCTCCACCTTAGGCCACTTTGACTGAAATTAGATCGAAATATTCGAGAATTTATGTTCTAAAAAAACGTATTGGTGATTGGAATTGGCACGGAAATTGAAATTCTTAGAAAAAAAAATTAGTTATTCGATCAGAAGGTGTCGAATTGGCCTATGACATACAGTAGTGTTTGGTTTTTTTCAAGATTTGAAAATGCTATAAGTTTTTACACTTCCATATATTTTTATCAAGAGCATTGATGCATGTACTATTAAAAGTTCTCCATCTTGAGCAATACAGAGGGTAAGGTATTGATCAACAGTAAAACCTTTTAACATATTTATGTAAGTGCACTTAAAACTAATCAACATTATCAGTTGTAGTTTCAAAGTAGGATTGATTTTAATTTGTGAAAAAAATGAAAACTTCGTTGATAGTTTTGGATGAAGTATGAATTTTATGAGTAGCAATCACTTATTATGAATATGTGGAGTGACTTGTAATTAATACTCACCATAGCAACTTACCATAGCCACACCCATAATTTATTAATAAATAAACAGGAGAACTACCATTAGGTAATTTTTGTGATGATTTTTTTTTGAATTTGGTGCTTTTTCTTTAGAATTTTGTCAAATTTTGCCTTGGCTCTGAAATTAAGCTCTACATTGCTACTTTGTTTTAAAAAAAGTAATAGCCAGTAAGATTCATATTCCTCCTCTTTGTTTTTATGATTTGGGAGATGCCATGAATTCAAAATTGGTCAGTACTTTGCTCCTTGCTATATTAGAAAAATTTCATCACATATTGTTTCGCAATTTGAAAAGAAATTGCATATAAGGGAGAGTGCTAAAAAATGGCTCAAATTTTAGATTTCCCAATCTGTAATGAAGAAAACAGTGAAAGCATTTTTCATGCATGGGGAAAGTAAGTGTAAGGATAGTCAAAGTGGATTCGTAAATTTTGGACTCTTCTACAATTTTCTACGAATGTTTGAAGGTGGACTTACATGTGTTTCTGAAATGGTGCCCTAATTTGACACCTTATAATGTTTGGGATGAGTACATGGTATACTTAAAATGTGAAGCTATTTGAGCTAACCCCTAAAGATCCTTGATCAAAATTGCTTAACTCCTAAAAATCCAGGAAAACCGATTCGGTTTTCTGAGATTTCGGGCAGCTCATTTTAAGCATTTAAATTGATATTTTTGCCTAAGATTTTTATTGGGTGCTCCCCATACAGTAATGTGTATGTGGTAAAATTTTCAAAGTCAAATTTTAATTTTATAACCTTCACCTAGAAATTTTAGGTTTCAAGTCCTAAACGGGCAGTTTAAAATAATTTTTTTTAATTTTTTTTTTTTTTAGAAATATGTTCATTACCAAATTACTATTCAAATTCCAAAGTATCCGAAGTCAAAAAGTTTACCAATTTTACAAGGGCAGCCTCCAAAACTTTCAAAAACAATCTTCACAATTTCTAGTAATTTTACAATTTTTTCTTTCAAAAATTTCCAAAATTCGAGATTTTGGATTTTTTCCAAGATTTTTTTTTTCGAAATTCACATTATCATAAATGCACCTTCTCACCGTCGAGATTTTTCTCAAACTAAATATATCATACGTGGTGCTTGTTTTACTATATGGTTGTTTTTAGACCTTCTTTCATAAAATATTTTACGTTAAGGTCAAAAAGTGGAATTGGTCTCTAAAATTTTGCATGAGCATACCCAACTTGATTACCTACATGAAAAAAAATGAGGGAAAAATATTTGGAATAACAATCATCAAGTTGCCCTTGGCACCATTTAGACAATGCCTCTCACGCAGCGGCAAAAAAAAGTGTTGGTCAAACTTTGATTGTTATGATCTCACAAATGACAAACATCCAACGGTTGAAATTTTGACCAGTCCTTTGTATACAAGTTAGGTACAAGATCTTACGGTTCAAAGTCTAAAACCGGAAAAAAAAGTTTCTCCATTTCCCCATTTCCCAACGAAGGTGAAAAGTGGCAGTTTTTGGTTCTGGAGGTCGAGGAAACCCCTGGATTTTTAGGGGTTAAATTATAGAAAATGACCTTTGCTTACTTCAGGTCAAAAAAAACTTAATCCAAGTATCAATTAGAAAATCCAATCGTAGGATCCTAAAGTAATCTTGCCTGTTCACTTGCATGTATGGTTTGAACCGTCGATTCTTTTTTGATTGTGAGATTATTATTGTCAAAGTTGGCTGATTTCACTCCCTACAAGAACCAAGAAAATCCATTTTGGCTTTCGTGGATCTATAGAGGTTAAGAAGCCCAGCGTACCATTATTGGTACTACTCCGTTTTTTAGCACGCCCCCCTTAGGTGGGTGCACTAAGCACTAGTGGAATTTCCACTATGCTTTCCAATGTAGAAACTCCACATGTTTCCACTAATGCGGTACTACTGTATGTACTACGACACATGTACAAGAACAATTCCTACACAAGAAAAAGATGGCAGCATTACATCCTACACATTTATAAAAGTAAAATTCTCTAGCATTTCAAATCTTATAAAACCTAACACTAATCTACCTATTCAGTGTACTAGAAACATGTGGAGTTTCCACCAAGCTTTCCACTACTACTTCAACCAAGCTTTGTGGAAATCCGTGTAGAAACTCCACACGTTCCCACTAATGCCGTACTATGTCCTATGACACACTATGTCCTATGACACACATACAAGGACAATTGCTACACATAAAAAAGATGGCATCATTACATCCTACAAATATATAAACATATCTCAAAAAAAAATATATATATATATATATATATATATATATATATATATATATATATATAAACATATAAGTAACTTTATGTACCGTTTGGAGGGGTTTGAACGAAAATGGCTCATATTTCGACTTCCTATGGACCAGATCCTAGAAGACGGTAGCCATGCATACAGTTGCCGAGAAGAAGTGCCCCCTTACATCAATGTATGGGCCAGTGGGAATCAGTATAACAACTTGTGGTGTAAGTAGGGTCTTTTTACAGCTTTAACCCCTAAAGATCCTTGATACAAAATTGTCTAAATCATCAAAAAGAACCTTCTTCTACTTCAGGCCCAAAGAAACTCAATCTAAGCATTAATTAGAAGATCCAACCGTAAGATCTTGAAGCTAACTTGACCCTTTACTCTAGTGACAAATTTGAACCGTTAATTTTTCTCCAATTTTGAGATTATAATGGTCAAAGTTGGCTGAAATTTTTCCCTGCGGAAATTCCAAAAAGCCATTTCGGCTTTCTTGGATCTTTAGGGGTTAAACTCGAGGCCGACACAAAAGTGGGACAAATCATTTGCAGGGTCTGGGCACTCCTACAAGAAATATTAAAATTTTCATTTTCGCTCAGAAAATAAAAACTGCTGAAAAAACGTCTGCGGTACATGGGTTGGTACCCAACAACCACTATGGTCGACTTGCACGCACATGCCCCATTTTGGACGCTAATGCGGAGCAACATTCCGTTTGGGATCTTTTTGAACTATTCTTGCAGACGTTCTTAGGAGAGGTGTCCAAAGTGGGTTGGATGTATTTTGTTTTGACTATTGAATTGTTTGAGGGCTCTTGGAGAATATTATTTGAGCATTATAAATTGAGAAAAAATATATATTTGATATTCCCCCCCCCCCCTCCCCCAAATCTTGTTTTCCTAGTACTCCTCCCAACTGGAAAAATTGCCACTTTTTAAAGAAACTTCATTCTGCTAGCTCCCCTCAAGAGTTGGTACTTGATATGCGCATCTTATGGAAGAAAATTCGGACTTTGCTTGGTTTTAGGCTTCATTTAGTCCATTTCCTCGTAGCACTAGTATAGTAAGGTGGTCAATAATGATTGAGCGTTGGAAAATCTACTAGGATGTTACTAGTGCAAGCAATTTTTGTGCATCGGGAAAATTAGTAAGAAGATAGAGCAAGTGGAATTATCATTTTTGGACGTGCCCCCATTTTGGACTACTCTACTAAAAATATGATATCATGAATAAGCACATGATCACATGTTGACTTAATTCTTTAGTTTTTTTCGTCGTTCTTTTTCTCTTTGAAATTATTCTCCATGGGTAGAGAAGTTGGAGATTCATTAGATGACCGTAGATGGGTAGATTGACCTTATGCCAAGTAAACAAAGTGATGCAATCATATGGAGGATTTGTTTCCCCATACAAGCTAGCAATCGTAAAACCATTTGAAATCATATGGAGGATTTGTTTCCCCATACAAGCTAGCAATCGTAAAACCATTTGAAATCATATGGAGGATCTGTTTCCCCATACAAGCTAGCAATCGTAAAACCATTTGAATTGAAGGAAATGAATTCCATGTGTAACAATCTATCTTGAATGTATCTAGAATGCATTAGATATCATCCACAATATTATTAGATACTTACACAAACATTCGAAAATTCCAAAGCATATTTTATACCCACCGAATTGGCTATCACTGGTCTTGTATCGGATCCTCTTGTCTATCGAAGGATGTAAGGTCAAGCCACCGAAAGCCGACCATTTAAGAGAATTCCACGAAATCGGGAGGTGTATTACTCGAGGGTGATTTTTCCTTCAAAGAGAAATAAATGTGATGAGGAAATGCAACTTTGGTTTTTACAATGTTTACTCCATTATGTCAATTTACAAGGAATTATGAATACCGAACTGTTACTAGTACACTCAACCAATATGTAGGTTTACCTAAAAACCAAAAATGAAGAAACTAACATCTTAGGAATTCTTTTCTGGAACCAATCAATGTATTAATCAATTGAGAGAATACAATCATGAACCTGAGTAGCATGGCTACTTGACGGGGAGATTTTTTGTGAGCAGAATTTGACATATTCTATGGGTTGGTTATGGGTGCCTAGTCGAGTATAGGTGTCTCAACCTTAACCCTGAAATGCCCAAGCAAGCCCGAGGGGTTTTCTCCCAACAGAATGAGCTTTGTAGCTTTTGATTGTAGTCAACTTTTCACTTATATTTTGATGTCAAACTTCTCACCTTCTTATGATGCATTCAAAAAGTGAAATTTTACAACTCGAACCACAATTTGCATGAATGATTTTGTGCTCTAAAAGGTAATTTGGGGTTGTACCTAACCTTGTAGGAGGTTGCAAGCTCATCAGTGATTGGTTCATTCATGATGCCCAAGTTCAAAAAGTGCACTATTTATAATGCCCAAGTCCAAAAGATGTCATGATCCAATTTTGGGCTACCCGTTTCGAAACCCCATGGGCGTTTTAAGGGTTAAGTCAATCTAAAATGAGGAGGCCAAAATGTTACATAACTCGGAAGGCAAGCAAGCATACTTGAAGAAAAAATATCTTTGAAGAAAAAGTGATATGGTAAGGGCATGATATGGGTACCTCTTCCAAAAACAATGTGATTTCTTTAAACTACTTTTCAGATTAAAAAAACAATATTAAAAAATTATTCTAACGAGATGGTATTATAAGTGACATGGCTATAGTTGTATACAGGTGATTCAAAAAAGGAATCTCTAATACATACATAATGAATTACATATAGGTCACACATAATGAGACTCGTCTTAGTGGTATCCATATCATGCACTCGCCCACAACTTTCAATCTTGGGAGGCCGAAGCGAGTGTATTCCTAAACACATTGTTTCAAGTAATAAAAGTGCATTGTTCAAGGGTTGTACAATAATGTTGATTACATGGGTGTTCTTGTTCTCGTGCGGGGATAAGGCTCCCCCTCGGCAAGGGGAATGAGATACGGGTCATGTGTGGGGTGGGGCAATGGGTCAAAAGAAGCATGTTCCATATATGAAGCATCCTAAGCTTCCCGAAAAGTGGGCATGTTCCCTGTTGCGTGCAATGGCAAAGCTGAGTTCAGCATTCATCCACATGCCCTTCTGACAACCGAAGTTAAGGGACAAAACAAGAGGCCCAGACTCGTCCAGAGTCAGACTAGTTGGGTCTCTCGCAGTGGCAGGTCAACTCCATCAGAGTTCCGTCGTACACTTCGTATTTATTTTTAGAAACTTGTTTACCCTTTTTTTGAATTTCTGATTATATTCTAGCATAGGGGAGTTGAGGTCATCAAATCTATATGTTGTTTAACCCCTAAAGGTCCAAGAAAGCAGAAATCGCTTTTTGGAATTTCCGCAGGGAGAAAATTCAGCCAACTTTGACCATTATAATCTCAAAATTGGAGAAAAATCAACGGTTCAAATTTGACATGCAAGAAAAGGGTCAAGTTAACTTCAAGATCCTACGGTTGGATCTTCTAATCAATGCTTAGATTGAGTTTCTTTGCACTTGAAGTAGAAGAAGGTTCTTTTTTATAATTTAAACAAGTTTGTATCAAGGACCTTCAGCCACGAGGCACTCTTGCATCGGTTCATGGGAACGTCAAATGTGAGAGAAGGTACTCTGAAACTTGAATTTAAGACGAGCTATAATCCAAGGAACGTCGACCTCTTGGCCGGATTACACGTTTGCTCCTCGGGCCGAGGATCTCCCTACAGCAAAAAGCGACTCGAGCGGAGGGCTGGCCATGCTTGTACAGGTTGTGAATCCTAGCCATGTTGTCATTTATATAGCAGTCACTCATGGAATCAGCTTGAAAATGAAGCCACCAAGTGTTGTATTCTGACTGCTTCAGACGATGCCTAAAGCTTAAAAAAAACCTCAAGGGTAGTACCACGCTGAAAACATATGAAAGTCCAACCATGGCTGGATACTTTCACTGGATTTTTTTATAACCAAAATTTAGTCTTCATGTTTCAAACTAGTACAATTTAGAGCTGGATTATGTAGTAAGTGAAACAGGTACAAGCTTGGGAATTATCATGCCAAATATCCGTATAAAGATGAAGTGGAGAAATACACTCTCCCTAGACCTGCTTGCAAACCCATACCTTCTCTCCTGACCCTTAACCCTTAAACGCCCAAGAGAGCCCGAGGGGCTCTTTTCCAAGAGAATCTACTCTGTAGCTCTCACTGTAATGAACTTTTCACTTATATTTTTATGTCAAACTCGTCACCTTCTTGTGATGTATTCAAAAAATGAGATTTTAAATTTTAAATCACAATTTATGTGAGTGATTTCGTGCTTTGAAAGGATTGTGGTAGGTAGGTTGGGGTTGTACATAACCTTGTAGGAGGTTGCAAGCTCATCATTGATTGGTTCATTCATGATGCCCAAGTTCAAAAAGTGCACTATTCATGATGCCCAAGTCCAAAAGATGTTGTGATTCAATTTTGGGCTGCCCATTTCAGACCCCATGGGCGTTTTAAGGATTAAACGTCTAGCCCCTCTGGGAATACACTAAAAAGCAAGCCCGAGGGGCATGCTTGGGCATGAAGGAAAAATCGTGGCTTCTTGATTGGTCCATAGCTCAAGCTTTTTATTATTAATAATATTTAAATTTGAAAACAATCAATGTATTAATCAATTGGGAGAAATACACTTCATGAACCAACTTGGCGAGGGGAGAATATAAGGTCCTTTCTAAGAGGCCGGCGTGAATGAAGTGTTCGTTCGTAATGCTAATATACCGATGGCCGCCGGACAAGGGGAAATTAGAACAATACTACTTCCCCCTCTCGAGGGTGGACACTATAACTACGCTAGTTTCTAGCCTAGTTACTAGTGCCTTGAAGATACTTGACATAGTATCTCCCCAAAGGGCTTTGAGGTACCCATACAACAAGGTCCAAGGACCTCCCACAATAGTCGGGTGGACTATAGTGGTGAGCACCACGCCGGCATGGGATTAGAACCCAGGACCTCCTCATTGAGGGCCTAAGCCCTAACCACCAAGCCAAGGCTTCTGGTGCCTCATTTAATGCAACATAATTGTGAATCCTCTTGGCTTAGAATTTTGAAAGGAATACAAGACGAGGAAGATCGGATGCTCAAGAATTGTAGGGGAAAAGAAGTGTGCTTTCTGCAAATGTGTCGCTCTTTTTATTGGCGATACTAAATATCTAAACATTTATTTGGTTTTTGTCTTGAGGCTTGTCCATCCAAGTTGAGTAGCTGCTTGGAACTGTAAGGTAGAATGCCCTTAAACCGCTCAAATAAGAGATTCAGTATGGTTGTGGACATCGTGTGTATTGTTTGTAATTTTTCTTCGATGGAGAAACAAGAGGGAGAGTGAATGCAAAAATTTCCAGAATTAAATAGCAAAAGATGAATTTACCACAAATTTTTGAAGTCAAAAGTGTACATGACCTTAAACCGCTTAGTAGACTCTCCTTTGTGGCGGGTCACGCATGTAGCAAAAACCGTGCAAAAAGATTCCAGATCAAGTCACTATGAACCCTCAGATTTCAGAATATTCTTTTTTGCCGTGGGTGCAAAAAGGTCCAGGCCATGGGCGGTTTAACAGGCAGTCTAGCATGCGCTTCAGGGGGGCCGAACGGTTTAAGGGCATTCTACCTTAGTTGAGTAACATGCCAAAACAGGAAAACAATTCACCAAAAAGGTGTTGGTACACCAAGACGTGTGATTCACGCTCATGCAACTTTTAATAGTATTGGACTGCAATTGGTGTGGGTAAATATGTGAAGGATATTGTTTGAGCCCTTTACATCTTGAGAGTGTAGTTTCGATCTGCGTAACACACTGTCCGGTTTCGGGCTCCTTCATTTGAAGGGAGCTCCCCTCCCGTAATGCCCTCTGCCCTCTCCAGAGAGGGCATTACGACATAACACCCTCTCCAATTCTCACCTTACAGAAAAAAACCCGGGCAACACAAAAAAAAATTATAAAAATTGTATGATGAACATTATATTACATAAGCAATGCAAATACAAAGGAACTTGACAAATAGTGGCCGAAACCCGGGCAGTGTGTTACGCAGCAGGAGCCCCCAACGGTCGGGTATTCTGCCGGGGGAAATACCCTCCGCGTCGAGTATCTCCCCCGGCGGAATACCCTCCCGTCGGGGGCTCCTGCTATACTTAAAGTTGGCCAGCGAGCTGGTCACGGAGCCTCTCGTGGGGCAAATAATCCCTGCCCCAAATAAAAATTGGGGTAAATTTGCCCCCTAATTTTTTAATGGTTGATGTCACCCATTGTTCCATGGGCCACCCCCTAGGGCCGAATGGGGTCGTAGACCCCATTTTTAAACTCAATTTAAAAAAAAAAAAAAAAAAACACAAAAGGGCATTAACCTCAATTCCGTTAATTTGGCAATATTCTGGTAAAATGGCACAATTTAAGGTGGAAAAAATGAAAAAAACAACACTCGTTTTTGTCATTTTTTGACATAATAGAGCAAATTTTTCTGAGCGGCCGCTCAAAACCAGAGATATTTCTGAGCGGCCGTTGAGAAAAAACTGCCCTTCGACAGAATTTGAAGGTCAAAATTCATCAAATAGTGTGATATTATGGAATTTTTGATGATATTACAGAAATTTGTTGATATAATGGAAGATGTGGGTGATATTAAAAACGTGCCATTTTGCAAGCAAAAATCTTTGAGATTTTGAGTTCAAAAATATGCCGGTAAAATGGCACGTTTCAGAAACGCGACCAAATTGGCACAACACGGCTTTGGCAATATGGCACAAGGAATTGTGCCATTTTAACGGAATTGAGGTTCATTCCAAAATGCAAAAAACAAGGAAAATGGATTTTCTGGCCGGGCAGGTAGGGTCGAGGGGCTCCGAGACCAGCTCGCTGGCCAACTTTAAGCTCACCCGTGTAGTTTCCATGGTGGAATTTTAAGAGGTTTGAGTTGCTCATGCTGACATCACGGTTGTTGGAGTCCATAGAATATTCTATATTTGTTTCAAGAATATTTCATATACATATGATCCTTTCGTATTTAGAATATCTTGATGATGGGTCTGTACAAGTACGAAAAATAAGTTGCAAGTACCTATGATTCTAGTGATAAGTACGTAGCTAAAATTTGAAAATTCAATGTTGGATGGAGGAGATACGGCTTTCAAAAAATCATCCATTTTAAACTCTTTTCAGTATTTAAATCTCATTGCAAAATCCAATACCGAAAGTATTAGGATCCAAAAATTCTTCCAACGACAACATTGTTAACATTCATCATAAGAACATAGTCATGGAAGGGAAAAAAATAAAAAATAAATTAACAACTAAATTTGATTTCACATAATTGGCTTGCATTGGTAAGACATGCTTAATTTTTTGAAAACCCCAAAACTAAAGTTGCCTTTACTAAAATGCATGCCATTGATTCATGATTTATTATATAAGTTTGCAATTTTTACTACATGAACTAGACTCAAAGTAAAAAAAAAAGAAAAAAAAAAAAAAAGAAAAAAAAATTTGTCAAGATATTGTCAAGATGTTTGATGATAAACAGGGCACAAAACTTGAATGAATGGGGCATATCGACATTGGAAACATGAATGGCACCGTTGCAAACACGGTCGTCATAATTAATGAACAGTAATTAATAGTCGCCTTCTGGAAGTGTATTGTTTTGTCATATTATCTCAATCAGCAGCCTTTTAGGGGAAGATTCCATCAACTCATTCCTAAAGGTTCCCCGATTCCTTGGCCTGCCTGGAAACATCACCTCATTTGAAAGGAAAGGTGAGATATTGAAATCTCAACCATACAAACTTTATTGCCAACAGTTTGATGATTGCTACATACCCATAAATTTTTGTTTAGCATAAAAACTATTATTGCAAAAGAATTCTTATGGAACTTTAAATTTCCAAGAACCAACCACATGTCACCAATCCATATAAGTTTGAATGAATTTCTTAACCCTTAAACGCCCTTGGGGTCTAAAACGGGCAGCCCAAAATTGGATCACAGCATCTTTTTGACTTGGGCACCATGAATAGTGCACTTTTTGAACTTGGGCATCATGAATGGACCAATCAATGATGAGCTTGCAACCTCCTACAAGGTTATGTACCACCCCGACCTACCTACCACAATCCTTTCAAACCACAAAATCACTCATACAAATTGTGCTTTGAATTCTAAAATTTCACTTTTTCAATGCACCAGAAGAAGGTGACCAGTTTGACATCAAAATATAAGTGAAAAGTTGAGTACATTGAGAGCTACAGAGGAGATTCTGTTGGAAAAGGACCCCTCGGGCTTGCTTGGGCGTTTAAGGGTTAACCCTTAACCCTTAAACGTCTAAGGTGACCCGAGGGGTCCTTTTCCAACAGAATCTCCTCTGTAGCTCTCAATGTACTCAACTTTTCACTTATATTTTGATGTCAAACTGGTCACCTTCTTCTGGTGCATTGAAAAAGTGAAATTTTAGAATTCAAAGCACAATTTGTATGAGTGATTTTGTGGTTTGAAAGGATTGTGGTAGGTAGATTGGGGTTGTACATAACCTTGTAGGAGGTTGCAAGCTCATCATTGATTGGATCATTCATGATGCCCATGTTCAAAAAGTGCACTATTCATAATGCCCAAGTCCAAAAGATGTTGTAATCCAATTTTGGGTTTCCCCAATCCGTATAGCTAGACGTCTAAGGGTTAAATGCCCAAGAGATCCCGAGGGGCTCTTTTCCAAAATAATCTACTCTGTAACTCTCAGTGTGATGAACTTTTCACTTATATTTTGATGTGAAACTGGTCGCCTTTTAGTGATGTATTCAGAAAGTGAAATTTCATAGTTTAAATCACAATTTGTTTGAGTGATTTTGTGCTTTGCAAGGATTTTACTAGGTAGGTTGGGGTTGTACATAACCTTGTAGGAGGTTGCAAGCCCATCATTGATTGGTTCACTCATGATGCCCAAGTTCAAAAAGTGCACTATCCATGATGCCCAAGTCCAAAAGATGATGTGATTCAAGTTTGGGCTGCCCATTTCAGACGGTGGAGAAGGCCTGCGGTCGGTCAAGAATGCTTGGCCAAGACATGGTTTTATGAGGCAAATGGTGGATGTGCCGGAGAAGAATTAAATGCAATAAACAAATCCTTGAGGAGTCTTGACCGGTTGTAGTCTAAACACCTAGAGGAGAAGTTTAGCGGTGATGTCTAGTGGAGAAGTCCACCGGTGAAGAGAAGCTCACCTAATGGTGAAGATTTTTTGTGATAAATAATCATAATCCTCTACACTCACATTGTATGAAAATACATCAACAAATTTTTCTTTTCATAAAAATCAATATGCATATGTATGGCAAATTGAGTAAACTTCAAATTAATTTTATTATCGACTTGTGCCGTAGACTAATAATTTTGATGATTCATTTTCACTTTAACCCTTTCATGACCAATCAACCAAATATGGTCGCTGAAGTGTGGTTATTCCATGATTGAGTAGAATCTGTGTAGAAAGAGCAAAATGTTAGAGAACAACGCTGGAAGAGGAGTGTGTACTGGATCTACTACACCAAACAACGATGCATTTGGACTCGTACTCCGCCTGGTAGAGTTGTCTATACATGGTGATCAGTATGCGATACGATAGCTGGTCTGGAAAGAAGTGAGAAAGATTTGAGAAATACGGCTGTCGAGGACACATGACACCAATTCTAAGGGTCCCTTGGGAACATGGGAACATGGGGGTACTACTCAATTGGCTCCATCGACAAATGAAGAGTTAATTTCTTTTGGCAACCCAACACCGTCTATCAAAGCGTATACGTTTGTACAACCTAAAATCCTCCCCAAAAAGAATCAACCACATGTTGTTTGCACATTGATTCTACGGCAGGGCTCGGCGTCTGATGAATGTGACCATGTCTGATTTTTCAATTTGACCATATTTGCTACAATATCCCATGTATTTCTCGTACGCTACCGTATACAAGGAACTGGGTTCTTGGTCTCTTTTCACAATTTAAGTTTCATAAATGCTCGAAATGCAACGCTCATGGTGTTGTTGGATAGATCTTCAAACTATCTACAATATTGACCACATGTGTTTTGCCAAAATCTGGATATTCTGGTCTCTAATTCTAGTAAAAAGCTTCGAGGTCATGTATACGCTATGTACTACACTTGACTCGGAACATCATAATACTCTAGTTCATACGGTAGATCTAACCCATGTTTGGCCACTAGAATTTATATGAAGTTCACTACACATTTATACGGTCGGATCTTAATTTTGACCCTTCATTTGTTCGATGCATTCCAAAATACATCCAGACACCTCAAAAAAACCTCGACTTCCAAAACAGGAGTGGTCATGAAAGGGTTAAATAGTATAGAAACATGCCATGGTCATATTATGTTCAATGTCATTCAAAAATAGTAATGCAGAGCTCGGTTTGGATTTTTTTTCTTTTTTGAGGCACTTGATAATGCGGATTGAATGGTAGTGACCGGTTGAATTTCATCTTCATTAGCATTTGTTAGATTTTCTTCTCCTCCTACACTAGTGTTGTTCACTCATATATTTCATAACAAAACCGACTTGATGCCACCAATGATCAATCGACTGATCATAAAACATACATTCATGGTGGTCATTTCAAGTAATCAAGTTAGCAATTTTGTCCTCCTTTTTATGCTTGAAAACTATCTCAAATTTCTTCGACATGCCTCGGCCGTACGTGAAAATCCTAAAATTGTCACTATTATTCGTGATTAAAGTTGAACCTATATATCAACACCTTATAAATATCAAATTTAGTATCTCACTTGCTCAAGTGAACGAAAAGATGATAAAATGCCGAGAAAATGAGCTCTAAGCCTTCAAAATGACTTTGAAAATTTTACTACAACATGTGGAGCTAGAGTAGGAAGTGTATATATACAATCCCAAGTGGTTTGAGACACATGGAGTAGGTAGGGATGGATGGCCACCTTGCGGGCATGGTTTGTAGTTGAGAGGTACAAGGTTTAAGTCTCGATGGCCTAACCTTTAGGTTTTGCAAGTCGGATCTGAGATCTACGGCCAAGATTCGTTTTTGAAAATAATTTTTTTATTGACGAGACCTTCTCCGGAACAGTGTTTTCTTGTCCGGCCTCAAGAAAACACTATTCCGGAGAAGGTCTTGAGCAAAAAGTACCGCCACCTAAGCCGCCATGTCATTTTTTCATCCATGACAAAAGTTCACCACCTTTGATTTCTTCACCAAGTGTAAACACCCATTGGTCAAGAATGGCATTTTTGACCAATCTGTTTGCAATGAACATTTGTAACACTAATCAACAACTCTTGTGCAGTTGCAACTCAAAGTGGATGAACAACTCACACATACATTCCTCGATACAAGGGGAACCCAATGCATGAACGGTCTCCTCCAAACACCCACAAACATCAAGTCAACTCAAAGAAAAGAATAGAAAGGCTCCCAACTTACTAGTAAACGTTGCAGCCATCTATCCGTCCAGCTAGCGGCGCAAACTCACTAGTAACTACACATCCGGCGTGGCCGCCACCTGTCCTAAACATGTACGCCACGTCCACACCACACGTGGCACCGAGGTGGCACTTTTCCCGCTCCGCTTCCGTCATCTGCTACCTTACGAACTCACGCACTCGACAGGCCCCATTCCCATTCCATTGCTCTCCTTTCCTCTCTTGCTTGCTTGAATCCGTCCACCCCCAGTTCATCATTGTAAAGCGGTCCTTTCCTATCCTTCTCTGTCCTTTACGCTTTCGAAGAATTCAGGGCAATTGATTACGATCATGGTGGTTCAAGGAATGTGGATTCGGATCGCGACGCTATCGGTAAGAGTCTCTTGCAATTCACGGATTGTCGCGAGGAATTATTGGTTGGGGTTTGGATGACGTCGATGGTTTCTGTTTTCGGATTCTCGTAGGATTCGAGTGTTTTGGGTTACAGTGATAAGGTCAACTGTTTTTCGAACTGTTTTGGGATGTTTTCGTCATTTATGGCGAAGTCGATAGTACAGATGTTGTTAGAGTGGTTGGAAGGCAGCTTCTCGGAGGTGAGGTGTCTTGCTTGATTCGAGCATGAATGTTTGAGTTCTCGGAAGGATTGAGCTGACAGACGGTTTCTCATATGTAGATTCAGCTTTTTTTGTGAGTTTGTCGAATGGTGCGATTGTTTGGGTTGATTTTCCAGTTCGAATGTTTTTAGACTGTCGAGGATCTTTTTCTTTGACTTGTGGGGAAGTCAATAGTACGGATATGTTGTTAGAGTGGTTGAACTATTGGGTGTAGTAGGATGAGGTGTCTCGTTTGATTCAAGTGTAGATGTTTAAGTTTCCGGAATGCATGTAGGTTTCTAGTTTCAATTCAGTCGAATTCATCCCAACAGATGATTTTTCTCGTATGTTGATTCGATCATTGTGGGTTTATGATGAAGTCAATTTCTTGCTTGGTTGGATGTTCTCATACTGTTTGGGATCTTCTGTTCATTCATAGTTAAGTCAATCGTACAGATGTTGTTAGAGTGGTTGGAATAGGATGAAGTCGATTTTGTGGAGTTGACGTGTGAGCTGGTGATTGTTAATCAAATGGTTGTAGTAATAGGGATTGAACTTTCGATTTCTGGAACTGATGTTCGAAAGGTTCAGTTGGGGTTGCGTCGACGTTTCAATGTCTTGTCTTATGATTCGATGACGTCGACGGTATAAATGTCTCAGTGGTAAAAGTTTTTTCCATGATTTCTGCTTCATTCGAGTGTCGTCAACTCGATCGAAGGTTTCTCGGTCGTAGATTCAGAATTCTTGGTTTCTTGGGTTCATGATAACGTCAATGTCAGATATTCGCAGATTGTTTGGAATATTTGCTTGATTCATGGCGAATCCAGTAGTACAGATGTTGTTAGAGTGGTTGGAATAGGATGAAGTCAAGTTGAGAGGTGTCTCGCTTGATTCATGTCTCGTGAGCTTTAGGTTGAATGTTCATCGAATGGGAGTTGAGCTGGGCAGTATCGGAAGCATGATGTTTGATGTTGAATCATGGCAGATTTTTTAGTTCCGGAACTAGGGAAAGTGAGGCACGATGCTGCGAAGATTCAATTCCCTGATAAAGGGACCGAAGGGGCAACTTAGCGACGACGACCTCAACAGCGAGCTCGTCGTCTCGCTACGACCCGCGCTCTCAGTGGACTCGTCTCTCTTCTCCTCCTCGTCACATGTCAACCCGTTACAGCAGCAACTGGCGCGTCTGGCGCGCGAGGACGCACTCACAGCCCGCCACGGGGGAAGCCACACACCAGAGAATGGACAAACCTCACTAAACAATGCTGCATCTCATGAACCAGTTGCTCATGGGTTCCCCATCTCGCGTGTCCCCGAAGAGAAATCCTGGAAAGAAGGCTACGAGCACAAAATTGTCATCAACAACCCACTCGAGGCTTCCAGGGTGCCGAGACCGAGCAGTGAGGCTTCCAGGGTGCCAAGACCGAGCAGTGAGGCGGCGAGGGTGCCGAGACCGAGCAATGAGGCTGGGAGAGTGTCGAGAACGAGCAGTGGAGCCGCAGGGATTTTGAGAGCGAGCAGTGAGGCTGCGGGGGTTTTGAGAACGAGCAGTACAGCAGCAGGGATTTCGAGAACGAGCAGTGAGGCTGCGAGGGTGTTGAGAACGAGCAGCGATGGAGCTGCTGCGAATCAGCTGATGACTGCCCGGTCGACGGATTCGCATTTTGTTGTCGATATCCCGGATGCGCATCCAGGTAGCAGCATCGATTTGGAAGCTTTGCGCAAGAGCAGTGCTTTCAATGTGGGTCCTGGCCGGACCATCAGCTCGTGGAGCACCGACAGCGCGGCCGAGCACTGCAGGTACTGGCCCAAAATCGATGTGAAACTTCAATGGTTCCAAAACCCCGAAACCAAAAGATTCCCGCAATCTTACAACAGTCAATTGTGCGCAATCCAACGATTCATCGGATCTCTTAACCACTCTCGTTGGCTTACTTTTGATCAGGATCTGTCAAACGCATACGGAGGAGCCTCTCATCGACTTGGGATGCGCGTGTCGCGGGGAAATGGCTAAGTCGCACAGGTCATGCATTGAGACGTGGTTCAAAAACAAAGGAACCAACAGATGCGAGGTTTGCCAGTAAGTTCGTGAATCTTCTCTGTCTCATTAGAAGTTGCACAGGTAGAAGAAGAACTCCAAAGCTGATTCTTCGTGTGACCGTGATTTGAATTGTGCAGACACGAGGCGAAGAACATACCAGCTCCACCGTCATCGCCTGTGGTAAGCAATCTGAGTAGTCTTGGGCACATTCTCGATTCAGCAAGTCCGAGATTCACCGGTTAGGGTTTCTCCATGTCTCTGATTCTGAAGGGAGGGTCTGTATGTGTGGCAGCCGCATTTCTGGGTATGGCGACTGGGAGGTCCCTACGGAGCAGCAGCAGCAGCACAACTGGCGCAACAACAATCCGCGACATCAAGCCGGGTAGGGTTTCAGGGCGCGGGATCGCTAGTGAACCGGCCCGTGCTGCTCATGATAATCCGCAACCATCCTTTGATTCCCGTAATGTGGCTGGGCTTGCTTGCGTTCATGACGTACCTGTTCGTGGATGCGATCAACACGTCCACCATTGGCTATGCCGCCATGCCCATAGGATTCCTCTTCGGTACGTTGGCCTTTCTCACTGTTTTTGTTGTATGTTGTGTGTCTGTAGGATCGAATGAATCCTCTTTGGGTGGCGCTTGCAATCCTGACCGCTGGCCTCATGTTTGATGTCCTCATCTCAATCTTTCTCGGCGCCTCCGCCTTGCCCGTTAATATCATCATCGGTACCATCCTCCTTCTTCCTTCATTCTCTTCTCTCCGTTCTTTCTTCCTACCAAACCATAGTAGAGGCAAGACACTGAGAGAGAGGCTTGAGGAGACGGGATGGTCCAAGCAAGCACCGTGAACTTGGTGGCTTCTTGTGTCTTATGGTTTCGCACACTTGTGCATTTTTGGAAAGTGTGCTGTTTCCACTGAGCTCTTTGATAAGAATTTTTACTATGAATGTCTCATTCCACCAAGCTTGGTCGAGAATGGAATGAGACATTCAACTTGGTGGACTTGCCACATTTTCCACTAGTGCTATTGATTTTGGGTATGCATTTCATGATTGAGCTTTCTGTCATGGTCTTGTTTAATAATCATAAGTCTTTTCATTTTAGATTGGTATTGGTATTCTATGTTCAATCTCCTGCTTTCTTTGTTTGTTAAGTATAACTACAAACAAGAATGCATATAGATCCGGGAGTCTTAATTTTTGATAGATGATTGTGCTTCGATTGAACTCTTTCTGCATTTAGAACGTTGAAAATGATTGCATTGAGAATGTTGGAAATCTAGAAACGTGGTACATTGTAGCCACTCAATCCTTGTTATTGTTGGAGACTGATGTGTGTGGTTTTTCTATGCAGGTGTGTTGGTAGTCCTTGGGTTGGGCACGGCTGTGAGATTGGTGTTGGAATACATGCATGAGAAGAATATGCGGCGGCGAATCGCGCTTTTGGAGTTGGACCCCGTGCCAGAGGACCCTGCCGAAGGAACCGACTCTTCTTCCGACCATGCTGCTACTCCTACTCCTCCTCAGGTATTGATCAAAGCAAATCACAAATCTCTCTTTTTCTTTCATACGAAAGGAATCTGATGGGTATTTCCATTTAGGAGAATGAGATAATTAACCCCCTAAAGTCAAAATCAATCACATTGTGGTCTAACCTATGCTTTTTTTTCCTTCTAAATATGAAACCTTTGACTGAATATATCTGTATAATAAGATTTGATAAAAATTTGTGGGTAGTTAATTAGATAGTTACAAACAAGATCATATGGATAGATGAATTTGAATAAAATTGGTTTATGGAGGTTAGATATGGAGGTACATCACGGTAGAGCTTTTGCTTTAAGGGTTGATTATCTTTTCATTGTTTGGGGTTTGATTGAATTGCGCTTTTATGTTGGTGTTGCAGAATGGACCTTTTGTTGCTTCTGCGGTGTAAGCATCATTAGAACCACATAATGTGGTACTAGCACATGAGCAAGTTGCACATTATTTCCTCATCAACAAGGTTTCCATCTCTTTTCTTGTGCCCATGTATCAAAATTTGAGCACTTGCTACCCAGCAAGTTTGCTATTCTTTAGGGCATTGCTAGTACCTTTTATTCGTACACCCTTTTTAGTTCCTTCTCCAATGAGGTATATAGTACTTGGTAGTATAAATGTATGGTATATATAGTTTGTACTATAGTAGGTGGTTTACTATTGTGTTGTTTAGCACAACTTCAGAGGTCATTTTTCAACCCAGCAGAAAGTGGTAATTGTGCATATATTTTCATATCGGTTGTATATCAGTGCGGTTGGGTTCAAATAATGGCAAATAATCTCAAGCGACCCTCTCGTTATGAGGTTTTCATCTTTGCGAGTAAATCATGTTGAGTAGCTCTCACTAGAGTGGGGAGTTGATTCTCGTGCAGTGGGTGTGTCTTTTTGGATATGGTAGCAATTCAATAATGTTGTTTTTTATGACATTTTTAGTATCACATTGGTTTTTGAAATATGCAAGATATCTTTGTCAATAACTTCATGTGTAAGAACATGTTGGTCATAATAAGATGTTGTAATTGTTTTATGCAAAACATGACTAAAGAGAAGTTCATACTATCAATCACGTCGGCTAGGATGCTTGAATTTGCATAAAACCTTGAATTTGCAAACACAAACTAGGAGCATCCAAATAGGAGATACATCATAGCTTCCGATTTAAAAACTGAATGTGTTTGTGGTGTGCATTTTAAAGTGTGATTTTTGATACTTTTCCACTCCCGCTTTCAAATTCACAATTGATTGAAGATAAATTCAAAATATATAATTCCTATTTGTCCAACCACTTGTTTATCTTGCACATTTTCCATACTTGATTCCCTCGTCCACTTTTGGAGAAGATTGTAACTCTGAGATTTTTACAGTTTTTTAGCATCATCCTTTAGGTCATCTAAATCCTATGCTAGATTATCTACCGGTCAGTATTAATGATGATTATTAAGTCAGCTTGGAATAATAGTATAGTTGACTAAGAAAGGTGTGAGACCCAAAAACAATGTCCAAGGCCCTATGGTTGATTCTTTTATGTGTCAATTAAGTGTAAACATTTTAAGAGCAACTCACAGATATTTAGGTGCAACTGTAATTTTTATGTTATGTTACTTTTTTTATTTTTTTATTTTTTTATTTTTTTATTTTTTCAAAAATTTACTAGTGTTTGAACAATTTTGGCTATTCTAGGCCATGATCTTTCGATAATTGAACATAAATGATAGCAAGAGTGGAATGCACCCTACTCTTTTAAGGAGAAGGAGACACCCCACCTTCAGGAAAAGAGAATTTGGGATGCCTTCAGTATAAAGGCTATCAAGACCGTGTAGGTGCACACCACTACTCTCATCCACACACATCCTAGATACAAAGATAGGTTCTTAGAGAGATCTAATAAGAAATAACTCCCTACTAGCGATTTTACTACTAGGTTAGAGCTTGCTCTAGGGTGATATACCCCTCAAGCCCCTTTGGGCTCTTTTGCCAAAAGGTTACTTAGGGCCACTTTATACTTGGGGCCGGATTGAGGGCCGGCCCGAATTCTTCAAATTTCAACCAATAGGATGGCTCGGTTCTTTCAAATCGGGCCCAAGGGCTTTATACTAGGACCCGACTAGGGCCCGACCAAAACTTCACTTTATCCTATGTGGCATCCCATGTGGCATTGTTTTGGCGCCAAAATGTTCGGGCCCAAGTGATGCAATTGGAACAAGGTTTACCAAGTCCCATAGTCCCCAACTTGGGCCCAAGCCCCAATTGTCGAATCCGGCCCAGCCTCCAGCCGGCCCTGGCCTCTGTACAAAGTGGCCCTTACCCTTCCTCTCATTCTCTCGTTACCACAAACAGAGCTACTTGCACTTGATTCTCCAGGCGGATTGAATGCTACAGTACAAATTGTATTTTTCAAATTCCCAACTAATAGCACATTAATTGTTTCAATAACAATCTTTTTTTAAAAAAACAACAAAAACCTCAACCCCTAAGGCAGACTTCCTCTACAATAACTACCAAATAGGCATTTCAAAATTGTTGTATTTTTTAAAATTTATTATTTATCTTTAATATCGAAAAATTCAACCAAAGAATTTTTTTGACCATCTAATCGTTTACCCACCAAGTTTCATCAAATTTGACCATAGGGATTTGGAGAAATATCAGTCAATTTCCATGTTTTGTGGAAACAATCAATTTTTCTTTGAAGGCAGATCGACCTGATTGGAGCTGCTGTCTGCTTTAGGAGTTAATAAAAAATGTAGCTTCTCGTGAGCTCTCCTTTTTTTCAACTTTCCAGAAGATAATCAATTTCAAGAATCCACTTTCTCCAAAAGGCCCCCACCCCACTCATAATAAGGTAGCGACACCCATTCCCGTTACTGTACCCATTTGCGTCAGCATACAGGGCACCTCAATCTGAGTGACTTTGATCATTTGTTGAGAACAAATATTACTAAATGCAGTAAAAGTATAGTGGCAGAATTTGCTTCTCCAAGTCACGGAATCAAGGCCATTTAGACACAGTCAAAATGTGCAAATCAATTTTTGACTTTGATTATCAAGAACGAACACAAATTTTCCAATAACATGACTTTTTCGATACATTTCAGATTAAAATCTAATTGCCTTTCCCCTGGTATAATAATTTCTCATACTCCTCATTCAGAAGTATGATAATTAGCTTAAAGCCACGGGAATGGGTGTCGCTACCTTACTCCAAAAGCGTGGGGGACCAATTCCTCCAAAATTCCCTCTTTTACACAACACGCAGACAGTCAGGAGAATCATTTCTTTGAATTTCACTCTTTCCTGGCAACTACATCGACCGAGTTATCCCCCTCATTTCCAGTGTCGGAAGTTTGAACGAACAAATGCAAGTTGACAATTTCCTCACCTTCACCTCCTACCATTAAGGTTAAGGTAACGTGCAGACACAAACAAAGCCCACAACTGGCGTCCGTAGAAAATCCGATTCAGAACCGAAACAGAAACGCAACTTGCAAGTCTTCAACTTGCAACTTGAATGAAGGCGAACCAACTTAGGTGCAATCACTTCTGCCTTGTCTGCAAAGCTTCAATTGTCGATCGTTGTGGAGCAAGCTAGCAAGCTTCAATTGTCGATCGTTGTGGAGCAAGCTAGCAAGCTTCGATTGTCGATCGTTGTGGAGCAAGCCAGCAAGCTTTGATTGCCGATCGTTGTGGAGCAAGCTAGCAAGGTTCGATTGTCGATCGTTGTGGAGCAAGCTAGCAAGGTTCGATTGTCGATCGTTGTGGAGCAAGCTAGCAAGGTTCGATTGTCGATCGTTGTGGAGCAAGCTAGTAAGCTTTGATTGTCGACAGTTGTGGAGCAAGCTAGCAAGCTTTTGATTGTCGATCGGTTTGGAGCAAGTTAGCAAGCAAGCAATGGACGGCAAGCCAGGGTATCCGCCGGTGGCAACAGGTTACCCGGCACAAAACTACTACCCACAAACCTACTACGCTCAGCAACAGCAGCATCAGCATCAAGGAGCGGTGCCAGAGGCTCCGAAACCGGGTTACCACAATCCTTACATCTTTACGCAGGACACGAGCAAGAGAGGCCATAGTCCGGATTGTAACCATTGTGAGCGGAAACGGAAGACTGGGATTGCGAACGCACTTGCGGCGATCTTCATTGTTTGCTGGTGTTGCACTTGGCCCTGCCATGGCCCTTGTTGCTGCGGCTTCTGATCAATCGATCGATCTTTGTTAGTGATTTCGGTGCACTCAAGCTTTGCAACACTTTTGTGAATCAGTGCATTTTAGATTTAGTACAGTTGTAGATTAGTTCTTCCATGAATAGAATTGGTAGTGTACATAGAGTTGTAGACAGAGACTCCATCAACACATCTCTAGGGTTAATGGCTTCTGATTCCGCAACTTCTGATCGATTTAATGCAATACTTGCATGAATCAACATTGAGGGTGTTTTGCATTATTGAGTTGGTTGATTAGAGTTTGGTTCTAGTTGTTTGGTTTAAAGTTTATTCATTTGTAAGAGTAGGATTTAGTCTTCATATAGGTCTTAGTATTCTTTATTTGTTTAGACAAAGTGAATGCCATTAATCAACTCATCTTCAAGGTTCAATGATTTTTGATTACACGGGAACCCTAGAGTTTTGTATTGATTTCACAGCACTCATTGCTCTTGGAGTTCATATAAATCAATTCTTTATGGATCTTGCAGTTTTGTGTAAGTAGATACAACTAATCTTTATGTGAAAATTTATAAGCAACTTTGGATGTTAGAAAAGCAGATCATCATCTTGCTTTAAGATATATTGCTTGATATTGATTTGATGCTTATACATACGATGATTATCAAATAAGTTTATAATTAAATCTCCCAAATCCGAAAAAGCTTTTAAATAATTACATGCCTAAACACCCTTGTGCCATAAAGACATGGAACCGAAATTGCATGTCTAAGCCAAAAAAGAATTATGAACTGTATTCTACACTACACACATTACACACTTTTGAAGTGCAACATCCTCATATTTGCCGTAGTTTTGAGCACCACCTTTAACCCTTAAAGGCGCCTGTCAGCCCCTCGGGCTGTTTTCCAACACAATCTTGCTTGGTCACCTTTTTGTGATGCATCTACAAAGTGAAATCCTACAATTCAAATTGCAATTTGTATGAGTGATTTGTGCTTTGAAAGGATTGTGGTAGGTAGGTTGGGATTGCACAAAACCTTGTAGGAGGTTGCAAACTCATCATTGATTGGTTCATTCATGCTGCCCAAGTTCAAAAAGTGCACTATTCATGTTGCCCAAGTCCAAAAGATAATGAGATCCAATTTTGGGCTGCCCATTGAAGAGTGGAAGGACCTTTAAGGGTTAAGAACCCTCTCTCCACCAACTTTGCTACACTAAGCGACAAGAGAATAATGGACTATAATCCAATCATTATACACTTCTCAAGTGCAAAATTTTCATCTTTGTTGAAGCTCTTGAGCACCACCTTTGATAACCCCATCTCCACTAACTTTACGATCTATTGCTCATTTCCACAATAGCTCCCCTTGGCAAATGTTCAGTCCAGGAATGTTCAAAACTTGCATAATCTTGTACATACTCTTATGCAACAACTCCATCTTGAGGACTATTTGGGTTTGAGGTGACCAAAAGTAGTTGAAGTGAGAGGAGAGTAGTTTTGAGCGTGAAAGCTAGATTCCACTTATTTTTAAAAATGTCCAAACAAATAGCATCAGTTTGGATGCTCACATTTGAATGCCACACTTTGGTTACAAAGTGCATATGGAGTATCCATGAGTCCACTGATATTGCCGCTCATTTGCCTCAAGTCATTATTTGAGAATTCAATGCTCACTCAGCACAATTTATTGTCATGTGCAATGTTCATGAAATCTTTTAGTTTCTTTTGGATTCTCTTTGTATTAACCCTTAAACGTCAGACCCAACCCGAGGGGTTGGAGTTTTTTTTGAGAGAATCTTGCTCATAACTTACACTCCATTATACCAAATGGAATTTTTAGAATTCCAAACTGAGCACCTTAAAGAGATCTATACTTTCTTAGAATAGAGCTCAAGCAAATTAAAAATATACTAATGCTAAAAATGGAGTTTAAAAGAGATTTTGGGTGTGGTATCAGGAAAGCATATGATGTTTAAGGGTTAAACATGGTGAACAATCAAATTCTGACGGTGACTAGAGCAAAGAAAAGTGAACGCTAAGAAATTCTCACTTGAGAATCTACACCAAGTTAGAAGCGTGGGAGAGATCGTGTGGAAATAGAATCACAATTGAAAAACATGGGAATCAAATTGACCCTTATAGGAAGCAACTACTCTACTTCACAAATTTTAGACCCTTATTCTTTTTTAAATTTGGTTACCACATTAAATAATGTTGTTGTGCAATTTAATTATTCAACTAAAAAGTACAAATTTTAATCCATTTGTATAAATCTCTAATAAGAACATTATTAGGCTACTATTTAGAATTTTACTTTTATGAACAATTACTTACAATAGTAATGATGATATATTTGATCTTATTATACACACTTGTGAAATTTATCCATTAAATGTACATAATAATGACAGAACCTCAAAAAAGCCATTATAAAAAAAAAAGGTTTTTTAAAAAAATATTATTTCATTATGATTATTGGAACAAAGAAATTGAGTTATAACCAAATGAGAGCATAACTTGAGCAGAACCAAGATCATACGATTCACAACCATATTATTTCTATGACCCAAAACCCAATTATTTCTATGGTCTACAACCCAACAATTTATATGATCCACAACTCAACCATTTCCAAGTCGGCAGAAACAATAGAAATCTTCTGCAAAACATGGTGAAAGTCGAACAATTGTCAAGTAGTAAGAAAACATCAATATGGTTTTGTAAAAATTTGGTTAACCTTAGTAGACTTGTAGCTGGAAATAAGTATACCAATAATGATAGTAAAGTATTTTTTCGAGATGAATTTCTATATGAAAAATATTAAATTACAGAACTGTAAATACTTAGTTCGTATCCATAGCTATATCAATTGTGAAGTAGGTATGATATTATTTTACCACTAGGCAAAGACACCATCAAAAAAATGTAGTTTTTAGTAAATGTTGATTCAATCGACAAACTTTGAATACTAAGTAGAAGACGTTGGGTGATTAACCCCTAAATTTCCTTGGTGTTTTTTGGGAGCTTGAACACTCAAAACAGCGATTCTCCACCTCTAAGCACTCGTGGGGGTGTGGACCAATTTCTTCTCCTTTTTTAAGACTTCCAACCGTAAGATCTTGTACCTAACAATATGCTTGATTACTGTTCGAAAAATTGACCGTTGGATGTTTACCATTTGAGAGATTATAACATTCAAAGTTTGTCTTCCAAGTTTTTTTGGGCATTGCGAAGATTGGTTTTGAAATTTTTGGAGGGTGCCCTTGTAAAATTGGTAAACTTTTTGACTTGAGTCACTTTGAAATTTGAGTTGTGATTTAGCAATGAACATGTTACAAAAAAAATAATTCTAAAAAGTTACTTATTTGAGCTGCCCCATCTCGGCTCGCAACCCAAGGATCGCCCTAGAAGACTCAAAAATTGGAATTTGACTTTGCAATTTTTGTCACACCTACTTTGCAATGTAACTCACACAATTCCAAAAAATATCTCAAAAATATTCATTTTTACTAAGAAACTAAGGCTGCCCAAAACATCAAAAGACCGTTTCGGTTTTTAAGGAAAGTTAGGGGTTAATATAAATTTAAAAGACTTTCTAAAAAAAAAAACTTATACTTATTTATTCAAGATCAACCATATATACAAGACTTTCTAAAAGAACCCTTTTTATTTGTTTAATCTGGTCCCTACATTGAATAATATTGTTATTCTATTTAACCCCAAAACGTCCCAGCCTATTTTTAGCAGAGAAGCACATTTCCATAGAAATCGTCATAGATGAAAGTCAAGAGAAGCTATTAAGATCTCAACCGTACGAACTTATAGTAGACTTATCGAAGATCATGTGGACCAAAATTTGAGTCATGAGGCCTTATAGATCGGAAGATCATAACATATTAACACTAAAAACAAACTGCAAAATTTCATCATTTTCACTTTGAATGGAAATGCTACCAATACACCTATTGCAATGAAAAAAATCACCAACTAGAAAGATGTTCACCTTCATCTTAATAAGTCCTTTACCCAACAAAAATTCATCAAAAAAATTTCTTGGCTAAAATAAAAGCCATGCAATGGTAAAAACTGCCGAAAATTTTACAAAGGAAAAATAGTCCAAAACTAGACCCTTTGCATTCAATTTCATGCCTTATTTTCAAAACATCTTCGATCTTGTTAAGGTTTCTACCACTTAGACTAGACTCTAATTGGAGGCCATCTCAAAAAATTAAGTTGAAAATCAACGGTGGATGAAGGAGATATAGCTCCTCAAATATCATCCATTTTATCACTTTTTCTGTTGACAGAACATCATTGCAAATCCAATAGCAAAATCATTCGGATCAAAAAACTTCTCACTACAAAGTTGTTGAGAATCACCTTAAGATCATGACCATGAAAAAAAAAATCATAAAAAACTATTCTTAATTTCACATAATTGGCTTGCAATGGTAATACATGCCCCATGCTTGGAAACCCAAAAATAAGAGCTGTCTTCACTAAAGTGCATTCCATTAATTCATACTTTATTGTATGGGCTTGCAAATTCTACAACACAAACTAGACTTGATTTGGAACCTAACCCAAGTGATTTCATCCAAAACGGACCTTGGATGAAGAAGATATGGCTAATCAAAGTTGCTGCCTTTCATCCAAAATGCCGTTTTTCAACATTTGGCACGTTTAGGGGTTAAAGATTCAACCAAAAAGTACAGATTTCAATCTAATCATATAAATCTCCAATCGGAACATTCTTAGTTGGTTGAATAAAATTATTTTTTTAATCTCAAATAACCTCATTATGTTAAAAAAACTACTACTATGCTTGTCCAAAATTTAAAGTATTTAAAAGTTGTTTTCATTAAGATTTAATTGTATGTGGTGTTCATAGCTAAGGAAATACTCTACAATATGTACTATGAAACGGAGGTGATATTAAAAAGGTAATACTCTATAATACGTACTACGTGATGGAAGCGATATTAAAGAGACAAATGCTCGTGTTCAGAGCGTTCTTGTGGGAAATTTCCGATCGCGGCGAGACAATCTTCCGCTTGCGTGACTCGAATTTGAGAACGCGAGCATCGATTTTACTTCAGAAGTGATCATACAACGAGCTCGCAGCAGAAAATTCAGCATGGAAACTGACGGTACTCACCTTTTCAATCGAACTTTCTTCATTGCTACAATGGCCCTTCGATCAATCACTCTCTCAAGCTTCTAAATCTGCAGTAAGCGCTTTTTATTCAATTTTAATGCTTTTATGTGTAGAGAATCGAAGCGCTCAAGCGGAGGAGCTGGAAGTGTTGAAATCAATCTACGGGGAAGAAAATTGCCGAATCTCCTCCAGCAACCAATACTGTGAGGTAATGCATTGCGAACCTAGGGTTTCCTGTCACCTTTCTTTTTTACTTATAAAATGCAATATATGAGCAATCAAATTGGATTCTACATACAATATCTTGATTGTCCTACTCAATATCAATGCTTATTGCACTAGCATACACTTGTATGTGCAATGCTCCAGTAATATGAGCAATCGAATTCATCCTCTTAAACCCTAAACCTTTTGTGAGTACGGGATAGCCTGTTTCTGACAGGCTCCATTGATAGTGTGAGTTGAAACATTGAAGTCAGATGACAATAAAAAAATGGGACGAATTTCAGTGTAGCCTCTATCAATTTACATGTGGCCTACTTGAAGTCTATATAAAATCAGCTCATTCAATCTTGCTTTTCCTACTTAGTCGTAGTACCTATAGTACTTGCAAAAGTAGGGCATGAATCGCCGTGTGACTTTCTTTTGTTCAATTGTCACTTACAAGGGCAATACTCTTCACTGTATGAGCATATGAGGGATCAAATTGTTCTTCTTAATTCCATGCTTAAGGAATTCGTTTGTTTTTGACTAGCATCATTTACAGCTAGATAACCAATCAAATATAGGGCGAGTTGTTTTGTAGGTTCTGTCAATTTACATTTGTGACTCTTTGTTACATCTCATGGCTGTACTTGAAGTCTATATATTACCAACTCATTCTCTTGCTTGTCCTACTTATCCTCAATACTTGTCAAAAGTAGGGCTATGAGACTTTCTTTTGTTTATTTCTCACTTATGTATGCAATAATCTTCAGAATGAAGCAATTATATTTCAATTGGATAGGTGATATCCTAAAACCATAACCCTTGGTATATAAAGAGTTTGCGTGCACCCTTGTTTTCCACAAGCTCCATCTTGTGATATAGGTCAAAATGAAACCTGAATCCACGTAACCAATGGTAATACCAATGGTAATAGTGTACTAGTCGTAGGTAATAGTGTACTAGTAGTAGGTAATATTGTACAGTCGTAAGCAATGGTGATAGGGTACTAGAGATTGATCTTTTTTGAGCTTTCGTTACCATGAGACTAAAAAATCATGAATCAAGCCAGCTCATTCCATCTTGCTTGTCCTATTGCTCTTGCACATCAGAAGAAGGGCATGAACCGCTTCAGAAACTTGTTCATATCGTGTGTAGTAGTTTCCATACCACTGTAGTCAATCATGGACCTTATTGTCTGAATACTTTCAATGCATTCTGGGATGACATGTTTTATCTCTTAGGCACCAATAAATACGTAGGGATGAATATAGCAGGCACAGAACCATCAAGGATATGTGAAGCACACATGCTAGCTTTGAAACAACTCAATCTAGAAACAGCCGTGGAGTTATTCTTATATGTTATCGGTGTGTTGAAAATTTACACAAAAAGTCGGTGAAATTGCTTTGAAGAAATTAATAGGGATGGAATGTGCAGGTGCAGGTGTATCCAGCCGATGGGAGCAGCACCGGGGAGTTGTCACTGAGACTGGGAGTGCACTTTCCAGAGTCGTATCCTTCTGCTTCGTGCCCTGTGGCGGAGCTGCAAGCTCCATGGCTCTCTGAAAACTCTCGCCGACGAGTGGTCGACATGTTTGCGGACTTGTATGCAGAATCTGTTGGAGAAGTGGTTGTCTTTCGATGGGTGGAATGGCTCAAGGTGCTCATCAACTCATTTCGAGTCTTTTAACATGATTCTTCTCCTTCTGTATCATGCGAAGAGGAGCCTTTTCTTTATGATTCATCTTGTAGTGTTGCTGGAGGAAAACTATGTTTCCTGCTTAGTTCTGGTGTTCTCATGCTCAATCAGCTATGTTAATAGGAACAGGACTGGTTATGGGAGGAAGCCAGGAGTTGGATGCGGCAGCATGCTCCTCCTCCTGTTCATCCTCCAGGTACTTACTCTACATTTTTCACGTTTCTGGGCACACAATGACGAAACAAATGCTCTCTAACAAGTCCTCTGGTATTTGCAGATCAGAAAGATCCATCTACAGCGTCCACGGACTTTCATGTGTACGTCTTATGCTTATGTTCTTCTTTGAGTTAACGCTCGTCTTTCTTGTTTCTTCGCTGAGGCTTACGCTTGAAATCTAATTTGGGTGCAGACCCGCAGAAGAGGTAGTGCTGGATACAAGCTCAGAGAGAATCCTCGATGAGAAGGGATTAGAAGAACTTGATAAGATTCTTGGCATAGTTCATGGCGAGCCTTTCACCGAGAAACGAAGTCAGTTCCTGTTTTTCACCTTCTTTGGTTCCATTCAGTGAATAGATCAATGATTGGGAGATCGATGTAATCTGGCTGGATAGTGCTCTTCATTGTGAAAGTCCGATCTTTTTGGTGTTATATAAATTACGTTCTTGCGTTCTGACCAACTTGCTCGAACAGGTACGTTTCAAGCGCATCTAGCACCAGCGAAGAGTGCAGATGATGTAGAAGCAGTTATGGAAGCTTTACTTAGGAACCGGAAAATTGCTGCAGCAACTCATAACATCATGGCATACCGAATCTCTATGCCAATAAAAAATACTGTAATCATCTCCTTCCCATCCACAGTTGTTCATGTTTTAGTTGACCAGTTGAGCTCTGGGTTTCTACGATAACGCAGGCAATGTGTCAAAGTCCGAAGTGAGAGTAGAGGTTTTAAATACTATCTGCAGGTATTACAAGATCATGACGATGATGGGGAGACAGCAGCCGGTGGACGACTGCTCCATTTGCTTCAGATAGTGGATGCACTTGATGTGGTACACCCCCTCACAAACAGCTCTACATTCTATGAGTGAAGAAACCTATCAATCTAGCAGGGCAATGTTTTTCTCCTCGCCCAGATGAAGTGTCCCTTTTTTCATATGCAAGAAAAAGGGTTCACTATTTCAAAACAAACGAACAATGTAACAATCAGGAAGTGCTCAATAATGTGATCGATGGAATGTATAGCCTCAAACTGACGAACGCAAGGATGCTCAAATTACTCTTCAGCGTATCATGAAGCAATCACACGCCATAAGCAATACAAGAATAATGAGAAGAAGTGGACAAGTACAATGGGATTGGGACAGAGAGAGTAGACCATAGAATTTGTCCACCACGAGTTGGGGGAAGAGTTTTGCGATTCTCTGAAGTGTGTTTCGATTAAGATTCTATAATTGCTGCAGGTTGTGGTAGTATCTCGGTGGTACGGAGGAATTCAATTAGGTCCGGACAGGTTCAAGCACATCAACAATGCTGCACGCTCACTGTTGGGTGCCTGTGGTTATATCGGTTCTAGTGCTACTACAAACCAGAAATCCTTATCCAAGTCTAACTTACAAAAAGGTAAGTCATTGAGCAATATTTTCCTGTTTCTAAAATTTGTAGCAATGCTGTATGTTGTTCGATCAATCATATGGTTGTCATACTTTGAGCATGCAGGCAGGAGAAGGTGATTCTCAACATCCAGGATTGTTGGTTGCAGTATGATGCCCTTGATCAATTTTGAGCGCGTTTATGTCACTACCACAATTGGTCTCTATAGTGCCTGTAACAACCTGAATCATTCATCTTGATCAATGTATAATTTACAAATTTCTCCCATTTTGAGATGGAAGGATGGATGTCCTTAGCTTCGATATCATTGGGATAATTTGATTATTGAGGCATTTCTCAGCTTTGTACATTATCACTTGTTGGAACTAAGAATGTAGAAATATTTATTTCTTTACTTGAAGGATAAAACGAGATACTTCAGTCCTCTATAGAGAAATGATGTGAAAATATGTTTCTCTTTGCGCTACATAGAGCAGCTACGTCAAGTTATGAAGTCATTAGAGACTCAAAATTAGATGTCAATGAACATTCCAAGGTTGAAAAATGTGATGAACATAGTTCCAGAATTTAACGATTGATATTGATCAAAACACTTTAGATATTTGATATCAAATTTACAAGTAGATGTCTTGAAGCTTGCAAAGCCTCAAATAAGTCTGAGAGATTTTAAGTCTCAACACCCTGTGCGCCATGAGCGGAGGCAACATGAGCGGAGGCAACCAAAATTGCATCATTAAGTGAGAAGGAAATATGGATTACAATCTAAGCATTACTCAACTTTCCCAATGCAACATTCTCATTATTGCTCTTGAGTGCCACCTTGACTACAGTGTGTGGCAAAACCGAGTCAAACTCTTGAAATTCGTAATTTGATTAGCAATGTGGAAAACTTGGCAATAGATTTTTAGAATGTGTAAATTGTGCAATATAGCAATTTGAATGGGCTTCAATTTGATGGAGAAGAAGTTCCTTCTTACATTGAAATGTACAAGAAAATTACATTTAAAGGAAACTATGTTCCTTGACTCACTTTTGCATCCACTATCAAAAAGCAACTCAATATTTTGTCCACTTGCCTTTAGCGGCTAAAACTGCTTGGATCCGCCTTGGCATGCTTTCATACAACCTCCTACACTCCTCTATTGCTAAAGAAGCCCAACACTCCTCAATACGCTCCCACAATTCTAAAATTCCTGTTGGAGCCCTTTCATACTGGTTAAGACGACGTTTCAGTCCAGCCCAAAGATGCTCAATTGGATTCAAGTCAGGAGATTGTGCAGGCCACTTAAGAACATCAAAATTTTGTGATCTCAACCATTGCCGAACACTTTTTGCTGTATGTTTGGGATCATTGTCATGCTGAAAAATCAAATTTGAAGGATCAAGATCATATGCACAGATGGTATACAATAAATCTCTTTGCAAGATTTCTTTATATTGATGTTGATCCATTCTACCTTCGATTCTACATAACATACCAGGGCCATGGAATGTCATGCAACCCCATACCATCACTGAACCACCGCCAAACTTCACAGTCTCTTGCACTTGTCTTGAATCACGAGATTTTTCATTGCGAATCCAACACCAACTACGACCATCTGAGCAAAATCGATTTACCTTGGTCTCATCAGAAAAGATGACATGCTTCCAGTCACCAACGGTCCAATGTTGATGGCGCCTAGCAAATTCAAGTCGATCCTTAATGTGTTTTGGTTCAATTTTGGTTTCTTCGCTTCACTTTTGATCTCAAGCTCGCACGTAAAGTCCTTCGCGTGATTTGTATCAACACTCACAGTAACATGGCATTCCTTGCGTACATGTTGGGCAACTTGTGTAGCATTTTCAAAACCTCCTGATGTGACAGCACGAACACATGCTCTCTTCTGTGCATCACTTAGCACTTGTGGTCTACCACCACTACTAGCTGACAAATCACATAATCTCTTCTTTCTAAGTCTTGCAACATGGCTCTGAGACACCTGCAACTCATGTGCTACATCTCTTGTAGTCCTACCAGCTTGCAACATCACCAAAATGGAGTTATCAAGGTCTTTTCGAGCACTACCACAAAGCTCATCTAAATGCACCATGTTCTGTCCTCACACTCTGCTTACAATGTGCACTAAGTTGACATGGAGTATGTCAAGATAGACACTCCTTGTGCCCATGCCAATCTGGTCATAAAAGTCTTCCATCCATTTTTTACCACTTCATTGCATTTATTATGGCATGCCATGCAAAACTGAGTCAAGCCAAGTGTATGTGTTGGAAGACATGTATCTCCTTATAACTTTTTTATATGTCACCATGGATGCTATGTCAACTAATACACTCCATATTATATGTCCTCCATGTTAAAAATGGTCATTTCATTTATTGAGTTGTTAGGAATTGACGGCCAAATAATCTCTTTCAACAAGGTTGACTCAGTTTTGCCACACACTGTATGTCCTTCAAGATCTCCTTGTTCACTTGTTTTGCTATCTTTTTGCTCATTTCCACTAGAGCTCTTCTTAGCAAATGTATGACTCCAAAGCAAAGTTGTTCTTGCAAAGGTTGTATTGTCTTGTAAATATTGTAGTGCAACTTTCCTTTGTTCACTTGTTTTGCTATCTTTTTGTTCATTTCCACTAAAGCTCCCCTCACTTGTTTTGCTATCTTTTTGCTCATTTCCACTAGTCAGAGCTCCCCTTAGCAAATGTCTGAGTCCAGTGCGAAGCAGTTCTTGCAAAGGTTGTGTAGTCTTGTAGATATTGTTGTGCAACTTTTCCATCCTGAGGATTATCCGGGTTTGGGGTGGCCAAAAGATGTTGAAGCGAGATGAGGGCCGTCCTTAGTGTCAAAGCCGGAGTCCACTGACCTTGTAGAGTGTCCAAACAAATGGTGCCAGTTCTGCTGCTCACATTTGGATGCCACACTTTTTTAACAAACTCAATTTTTGGCGGTTTATACGGATAGTTTGATGGCAAGCGGATGTCAACAACAAACACAACAACAAACACACCACCCTCGTATGGGGTATCTACAGGTCCAACGATGGTGCCATGCATGCGTGTCAAGTCATCATCGGAGGATTCAATGCTCACTCCTCTAGACAAATCCTTGTCATGTGTCATCATCATCAACTCCTTTTGAATCCTCTTTACATTCAACATGGTGAATAATCAGACTAAGAAAAAATAAGAATGACAAGTAGTTTAGAAGAGAAAGACCACCGCAAAACGTGAGAGAAAGAAGTATGGGTATGGAAAAACAAGTGAAAAACATGGGAAGCAAACTCTCTCTTATAGCAAGCAACTTCCCGACTTCCAAGTCTCTTGAAGTCTCCAAAGAAGGTCTTTCTTTGATCTTCTAATTTCTTTGATCTTCTAACTTCCAAGGCTCTCGAAGCCAACCACTCAACTACCGAGTCCAAGAACTCTCTTAACCCGAGGACGCGCCAGATGTTGTAATCTGACATTATTGATAACAAAGTGAAACTTGGAGGATCCCTATCTTCTTTATCCAATTTTTGTTTTCGACAAGGTTTGTTAGATTAGATTCCATATCAAATCTTTTTGTATATTTGCCGCAAATGCTTTCACAATTCCTCTAGTTTGTTGCAGGTCAGAAAGATGCATTTACAGCGGCTAATTACTTTTTTAAGTAAACGCTCGTCTTTCCCTATTTTTCCCTCTCCACACTGAGGCAAACTCTTAAAATTAACTGTGGGTTCAGGCCCGCAGAAGCAGAAGTAATGCTGGATACAGTCTGAGAGAGAAAATCCTCGATGAGAAGGTATTAGAAAAGAGCTTGATAAGACTCTCGGCATCGCTGCCTTTCACCGAGGAAAAAAGTCAGTTCCTCTTTGAACCTTCGTTCACTCCGTTTCAATTGATGGATCGATGGTTCCATAGCAATGGGAGTTTGATGTAATTTGGACTCATAACATACCGCATTTCGATGCAAAAAGAAAAAAAACAAACACTGTGATAATCTCCCTCTCCCTGCAGGTTTCTATGCTTTCGCCGATTAGTTACTCTCTGGGCTTCAACGATAAGGTAATCAAAGTCCGAAGTGAGAGTAGAGGATTTGATTACTACCTGCAGGTATTACAAGATCACGACGGTGATGGGGGAAACAAAACATACAAACAATCTGATAATGAGGGAGTGCTCAATAATCTGATCCATGGAATTTTAAACTATCCGATGCTCGAAGTACTCTCCAGCATATCAGGAAACAATTGGACGCTGAATGCAAAACTAAAATAGTGAAAACAGGTGTACACGTCCTTTGGGACGGAGAGTAAGAGTGAGGAATTTGTCTACCAGGAGTCTGGAAGATTCTTACGATGCTCTAAAGATTTGTATGTGTGTTTTGAATATCAGTTTCACTATCGGTGCATGTTGTGGTCAGGGTTGTCTTCTGCGGTCGGTCAGGGTGGTCTGCATCGAGTAGGCAAATGATATCAAAGAGGCAAATGTCCATGTTTTTATTATGCATTTTCTAATATGGTCATACATTCTCGTGAAACTCAACGTCAGACATGTCAAATATTTTGAGCGTGCGGGCAAGAGACGAGTGTTGATTGCAATCATGGATCATAGTGCAACAATTTTGAGTGCAATTCTGCAATCAATTTAAGAGGGCATCCCGATTACATCAGCTGGTTACCAGTATGACCAATATGACGAAGAGTGAAATCACATGAAGCTTCAACATTGGAATGAATCAAAATCATCCATAACACCATCATTTCCTCGGATTCAGTCATTAAAGTCTCAAACATTTCAAAGATTTAGTAATAAGAGACTCCGTGATCATGAAGTAGTTCATGATCACCCAAATAAAAACTAGACTACTTGCAACTTTTCTAGAGTTTGTGAAGTCCCACAATAGAGTTTGTGCATATGTGGGCCTTGAAGATCTCGTTAAGTGTGGGCGTTAAGTGTGGGCCTTGAAGATCTTGTTAAGTATAGGATAGAGATCTTAAGTATAAGACAGAGATGTGGAAATTTCATGTTAGAAACATTACCGACAAACAGGCAAGGAAGATTGTTCCAACATACTCTTAGAATGCACTTAAATTGAAATCACAACCCATTACAAAATTGGATTACAAAATTGGACTTGCAATGATGGAACTCCTTAAAGCCAAATCGACTATTTTATGGTCGCAAAATTTAAGGAGTCGTACCAATTTAAAGAAAGAAAATTTTGAAGATTTTTTTTTTTTTTTTTTTTTTTTTTTTTTTTTTAATTTTTTTTCTAGAAGTTTAGTGAGTACGAAACCACATTCATCTTGTAGAACCTTGTTTGGAATTATATATCTTTCACACCACGCATTCAGCACAAACATGGCATGGTAAGGTTTATGTTTTAACACTAGGACCGATTGCTACCGTATCTGTAACATATAAGTTACGCTTATCCATAGGGTGGTGGAGGTTCATTGGTTGCACAAAATGACTTAGACTTTGGTGTAGCACTTCCTAACAACTTGCCTAAGATAGCTACAACAACAATATACCAATAGAACATACTTTAGATGCACTCATACGGAGTGAAATGAGTACGACATGAGATTCTAGAAATGGTTCCAAATAGATAATTCTGATTGGTCAAAGTCGTGGGTCATATGCCACATTAGCAAGGTCTAATCAATCAAAATAGTTGCTAGGCAATGTATACATACCATTGATGTAGAAACATCAAGGGTTCAGGCTCAAAGCACAAGAAAAAGATAGGTGTGTTTCAGCCCTATAAGCGTAACACATATGTTACGCGTAACATATATGTTACGCTTATCGGTCCTAGTGTTAAAACCTACTAGAAGGGGAGGTCTATCAATAGTATTTCTTGTTAAGGGGCTTTTTAGATTTTTGACATATAAAAGTGTTTGGCGGGACTCCGGATTTCATAGGAATATTCCATTTTGGTAAGTGCCATCTCTTCATCTCTATATGAAGAGTTTTGAAGAGAGAAAAATTGCTTTCTAGAATCTTCTCGTTGAGATACATTCAAAAGCATTGATATTCACTCCCCTAAGGTCTATGAAGAGGTGCAATAAAACTCTGAAGTAGCTCTTGGGAATCTTTTGGATCGTAGTCCAGCTAAGTGTTTCATATGATATAAGTTTTAAGCCAAATCTATCAATTTTCAACTACTAAAAACTGAAGGTGTATTTTCCATTGATTTTTCAGGATTTTCTTTTTTCAAATTTTATTCATTTGAGAATAGTATTTCTTAATTGAAAGAACTCAATTGAATAAATTAAGCATTAAAGACTCTTATCTTCTCAGAAAAGGAAACAATAAATGTAAACTTTAAGGCAATTCTAAGTTTTTGATAATGTCTTGGGATAATCAGAGACTACAATATCAAAAAGAGAATTTCATCATAAAAATTAAGACTTTATATGGCATCCACTCTCCCAAAAACAAAATTTAGATAAAAAGCTGCACATCCTAAAAGTTTTTCTTTGTTATCAAGAATATCAAATTACAACACATGGTGTGTCGAGGGGTTGAGAAAAGTCCCTTGAGGCATGTCACGTAATTTTGGACTCGCTAGTAGGGTGGTTGCCCTTGAGAGCCTAAGAATTTAAAAGATCCATAGAAACCTTCTTCCGAAGCTTTAAAAAGTGTAGCTTCTCGGAAGTAGTGTAGCTTCTTGCTATAAGAGATATCTTGCATACCATGTTTTTCACTTTTCTTTTTGTACTCACCCTTGTTACTCTCATAAGGCGGTCTATCTCTTTTAACTACTTCTTGGCTTTTGTAGTTTTTTGCTCGCACGCGACACGTTTCAATTCTTAACCATGTTGAATACTGAGAGAGTCCGAAAGGAGCTTGACACTATTGTACGTGATGAGAAAAAGTCGGGAGTGAGCATTGAATTCTCAGAAGATGACTTGACTCACATGTGCGGTACCTTTACTGGGCCTGTAGGTACTCCATATGAGGGTGGTGTGTTTCTTGTATTCATTTGCCTTTCATCAGGGTATCCGTTTGAGCCCCCACAAATGCACTTTATTACAAAAGTGTGGCATCCGAATGTGAACAGCGAGACTGGTGACATTTGTTTGGACATCCTAAAAGATGAGTGGACTCCAAGTCTAACGCTTTGGACTGCCCTCATCTCGCTTCAACAACTTTTGGCGACTCCAAACCCATATAACCCTCAAGATGGGGTTGTTGCACAACAATATCTACAAGACTATGCGACTTTTGAAAAAACAGCTTTGCATTGGACTAAGACATTTGCTAAGGGGAGCTTCGGTGGAAATGCGCAAGACAATAGCGAAGTTGATGAAGATGAAGTTCTTGAAGAACACAACGAAGGTGGCGCTCTAGAACAGTGATGTACATTGGAGAAATATTTTAGTGCTTTTTCTCGTTGAAAGATGCAATGTTGGTTTCCTTTGCTGATGGCATGGAGGGTATGCGGTTCTCAAGACTTTTATTAAGGCTTTTGGAGCTTTGAGACATGTACTTGTTAATTTGCTATTGAAAATATAAATGTTCTAAATCAAGACAAATCTATGATTTTTGGAATTGTTATGGTTACCTCCTTTGTAACATAAATTAATGCTTGGAATGATCATTGACATAAGATTTTGATTTTGTATTGACTTTATATCTTGATGTCTAGTTATCCTTGGAGTGAACCATGAAAAACATATGACCATGTTGTAGTTTTGAGTGATTTCAAGGCACGCAATACTTTGAATGGGTGTATCTTATAAACCTTTGACTCTATTGAAGACTCTAGTTGGTCTTAAATACCCTATTCGGTTCCCCAAAACTTCATCCTCATAAATGAAATATTACGTTCGCTTGGTTTGGAAGTTAGAACTTTGGATTTGTACGTTATACTTCAATTCCTTGGCAAATTGGTTGTTAAAACTAATAGTAGTATGACATATTTAGGGTGCGTTGGCAACCACTTGAATATTATGATGTTTCAACCTAAACCATGATATTAGCGACAAGTCCTAACGTATACATCAAAAAGGTCACATCAAAATTTATAAAAATATGTAAAGAATCCAAACTTAGGTATACAAAATAATTATACCTCATTGAGAATCCTTTCAATACATTTTTTTTATACCTATGTCTTGATGTTTTACATGTTTTTAACTTTTTATAGATTTTGATGTGACCTTTTTAATGTCTTTGTTAATGGTTCCTTATCTCTAAACTCCCATTCCGAGTTCCCATCTTTTGTTCCCAATTCTCGATTCCTAATTCCTTATCCCCAAGGACCCCAACTCCCCTTCTTGGTTTCCATCATTCGTTTACGGATCCCATCATTTGTTCCTAATTCCTATCATTCATTTATGGTTCTTATTATTTGTTCCTCGTTCCCATCCTCCCTTCCCAGTTCCTAGTTCTTTTCCATCTTCCCTTGATCTCCTATTTACTCCTTAGTTTGTTTCCATTTTACATGTTTGACATTCCTTGTCCCTTCGACTCCTTGTTATATTATTGGGTTCTAATGAATTCTGAAGAACAATCAAATACTCCCTCTGTCCCATTTATATTGTCCAATAGGTTCTCTCAAATCTACATTGCGAGGTAGATTTGAGAGAACCTACTGGACAATATAAATGGGACAGAGGGAGTACCACTTACTGAAACTCTTCAAAATCTTGAAAACTCTTTAGACCATATATAAATGATGATGGTCATGATCATGCCCATGCGTCACCAAGGACAAACAAATTGTGTTCTTTTATATAATGAGATATCACAATATCCGTGAATGACCATCTATTCGGCAACCCCTTATTTCCATAAGAAAACAAAAAAATATCAAGGTATTTCCAAAATCATGGTATTTTATGAATAACTGGTATATACCCGGATACGCAAAAAAAAAATGATATATTTGATGAATCTATGAGTAAGGTCCTCTTCGTCCCGTTGAGTGAGCTCTTTATAGGTGTTCTTCAAAAACTACCCCCTATCCCAGTTCCCTCCTTGATGGTCTCCTTGCTTTTTAGGATTTATAGCATGTTATCCGTTCCCTCGTTTCTAATTCTTAGTCTTTTGTTCTATTCCTCATTCTCCATTCTTTTGCTACCGGTTCCTGTACAACACATTTAACTACTGTTGGAATACAAGTAATCGATAAGTAAAGCAACATACGATCCGGCTATACTTATCTGAGTAAGATACAGTGTGAACACGAAAATGTAAAACGGGGGATCTTTGGAGAATATGAAGATACTCACATATTTCCATCTAATTTTCGATTAGTGTAATGATCATTCTACAAAATTGTAATTTCCAAAAAACGCTCTAGTCCAGAATTTGTGAATGAGTCTGGAGTTGATTAAAGGTAGCATCTATCCCCAAACTTCTTGTTCCCATCCTTTGTTCTCCGTTCTCCGTTCCCCGTCCTACAACTCCCCTTCTTGGTTTCCATCATTCGTTCCTAGTTTCCATCATTCATTCTTGGTTCTCACTATTTGTTCATGGTTTCGATGCCCCGTTCCTGGTTCCTAGTTCCCCTCCGATGTTCGCTTGATCTCCCCTTCACTCTTTCTTTGGGCTCATTTTCATTATCCATATTTCTTGTCCCTTTAACTCCTTATTATATTATTCAAGACAAGTCCTAACCCGTGTCCTCCGGACACGGACATCAAAAAGGTAAGATCGAAATTTATGAAAACATGTAAAAAATTCAGACCTAGGTATAAAAAATAATTATACCCTATTGAGAATCCTCCAACTACGTATTTCTTTCTATACCTGAGTTAAATTTTTAGTTTTTTACGTGTTTTAAAAAAAAATTGATCGGCCCTTTTTGATGTCCTAGTCCGAAGGATATAGGTTAGGACTTCTATATACCGATGTCCTTTGGACAAAAAAAAATACAAAATAAAATAGTATTCAATTAATTAGTGAGTAAGTTCCCCTCGTCCCATGGGTAAGCACTTTATTTGGTGCTCTTCAAAAACTACTCCCTATCCTCGGTTCCCTCGTAAATGGTCTTCCTACTTTTTAAGATTTATAGCATGTCCTACGTTCCCTTTTTCTGGGTTACCCATGCTTTGGCCCGTTCCCCGTTCTCATCATTTCTTTTGTGTTTCAACAACTTTCCTTTTTGGTTTCTATCATTTGTTCCTAGTTTCCATCATTTGTATGTAGTTCCCATCATTCGTTCTTGGTTCTCATTATTTGTTAGTAGTTCTCATCCTCCTTTCGTAATTCTTATCCTTTAATCTTGATTCCTGATTCCCCTCCGATCTTCCCTTGATCTCCCCTCAAGTGACTCTTTCTTTGCTCCCATTTTTATGTTCCATATTCCTTGTCTCTTTAACTCCTTGTATTTTTATTATTGGGATCTAATAAACTCTTAATAACAACCACATACCATTTAGAGAACTCTTCAAAATCTTTAGAACAGTTACTCTTTATGTCGTGTATACATGACCAACTGATAATGGCCATGACCATGCATGTTTTTGATTAATTTCTCCCCCTCATCCCGATGGATGAGCTTTTTATTTGGTGCTCCTCAAGAACTCACCCCTATCCTTGAATCTCTTGTTCATTGTATCTCCTTGCTTTATAAGAATTTTATGATATCCTTCATTCCATGGATCCCTACTTCCCAGTTGTCCTCTGTTCTATTTTTGTTCCCCATTCTCTTTTCTTTACTAATCACTCCCAACCTCTAATTTCCCATTCATGGTTTCCATCCATTGTTCCCGATTCCGGCTCCCCCATCTGACCATTCCCCAATTTCCCTTCTTGGTTTCATCATTTGTTCCCGATTTCCATAATTTGTTCCCAATTCCTATCATACATTGACATGTGGTTCTCATTATTTGTTTTTTTTCCCATTCTCCGTGCCCAATTCCTAGTTCTTGTTCCATGTTCCGTTGATCTCCTCTTTACTCCTTACTTTGCTCCATTTTACATGTTCCACATTCCTTGTCCCTTCGACTCTTGTTATGTTAATGAGATTTAATAAATTCTTAATAACAATCAAGTACCACCTACGGAAATCCTTCAAAATCTTTAAAACTCTTCATACCGTGTATACTCTCATGGGCAAACCACCCTACTACCGGGAAGGATTACCAAGGGCAAACAGAGAAAACCGGCTGCATTAGGTCAGGCAACCTGCAAAGGATCGCTTGCAGGTAATCGTGTTCTTTTATATATATAGATCTGATCCAATCAAATTACATGTATGCAAACTCTTCTAAATCATTCAAACTCTCTATGCCGTGTATACCTTGACCAAATGATGATGACCATGACCACAACCATGATCATGCATGTATGGATTTCCAATTCCAGACAAAGAAAGCGTAATCTTCTGTATATTGAGATATACTTGTGTCCTCTAGACCCACAAAAATTAAAAGCATTTGATTCTTTTGTAAATAAGGCCCCTCGTCCCAATGAGTGAGCTCTTTATATTTGGTGCTCTTCAAAAACTACCTTTTATCCCGGTTCCCTTGTTGATGGTCCCTTGCTTTCCAAGATTTATAGGAAGTCTCATTGTATAATTTTTTGTTAATCGTTCGCTAACTCCAAACTCCCGTTCCCGGTTTCCGTCTTATGTTCCAGGTTCTCTATTCCCAACTCCCCTTCTTAGTTTCTATCATTGGGTCCGATTCCCCATCCCTCAACTCCTCTTCTTAGTTTACATCATTTGTTACCAGTTCCCCATTCCTTAACTCCCCTTCTTAGTTTCCATCATTTGTTCCTAGTTCTCATCATTTGTTCCTTGTTCTCATGATTTGTTCATCGTTCCTATCCTCCGTTCCCAATTTCTATCTTTTGTTCCCGGTTTCTAGTTTTCCGCACAAAATCCCTTGACCTCCCGTTCACTCCTTCTTTGCTCCTATTTTCATATTCCATATTCCTCATCCCTTCGACTCCTTGTTATATTATTAGGATCTAATAAAGACTTAATAGTAATAAAATACCACTTACCCAAACTTTTCAAAATCTTTAAAACTCTTCATATTGTGTATATAGCCACGAACCGTTAGCTTTTTCTCCCCCTTTTTAAAAAACTATCTGATAATATTTGGCTTTTAGAGAGGCAACGAGCTTTTCACAATATTGTCGTTGATCATCGTTTGGCAACCCTTCATTTTCATGATAAAATATATTATGATATTCCCAAAAATTTCCAAGTGGTTAAATAGGTACCATTGACAATTACTCAATCAAAACACTTACAAAGTGGCACTAGCCAAGTTACTAATTAAAATACCAACTATTCCTAAGTTATGTTATGGTCTCAATCTATCCTTTATGTTTCAACCCTTATACCTACGTATTGTTGACAATTAAGATTTCAGGTAAAGGGGTAAATTTGAAGAGCCATAGCTTCCTGATCATGTTTTCTAATTTTGATGAATTTTCTTGGATTGAGTTTCCATTCAAGTATAGTTTTTGTATTGAATATCAAATATCTATCCGCGATGGTATAAAATAATGACGTGCATAGTTGTGCAAGGCGATTTTGTTTTTGATTTGTATATATGGGCCATAAATTACTTCTCCAAGCATAAAATTTTAATCCAATGATTATTTGATGACTTTTTTGAACCAAACATGGTCTGCTTTCAAAAAGTCTTTAACTAGATGTGATCTTGGGATGAAGCAATTACTACACAAGAATTGTTATTTAGTGTTACAAACGTTAATAGCAAACAAAGTGAAACACTACATGTTAACTACATTGTTATATTAGTGGTCATCAAAACATAACACTAAATTTTAGAGTACAGGAGTTTCCATGAAAGGAGAAGAACGTGTTGAAATTGGTGCAATTGGTAACTTAAAGAAAAGACAAGGAGCATTGATTGCAATGATGACTCAAATTGAACACCAATCTCTAAAAAGTTGAGAAATAATGTTATGGGGGGCTTCCGGTAGATAACACCAATCTCCATATTACATTAATCAACAACTTTCGAGTAGTAGAAATAAAGCCCATGAAAAGCCTCATATATGTGCAAGAATAAAGACAAAGGCCACTAAAGGAAAGAATAATCGTCGTTGAGTTTGCCTCAAGCGTGTGAGTACAAGCAACCTCCGCGTATGTATGTATTGTTGCAAATTCAAGTTCGATGAATTTTTCAAAAATGGTAAACATGGAATGGTCAGGATAGAAATTGGCGAAGAAAATGCACTCTTAAATTGAATAGAAATGAAGAATTTAGTTACCTTTGGGGAAATGTTTGTTTCACCTACTCTATAGCTACATAGATTACCTTCAAGGAAAACTAGACAACAAGATATGAAGTCAATACAAACCCAAATTCTTATGTCAATGATCATTCCAAGTATTACTTTATATTAGAAAGGAGATGACCATAACAATTCCAAAACCTAGAGATTGGTCATTTGTTTAGAACATTTAAATTTCCAATATCAAATCAACAAGTACATGTCTCAAAGCTCCAAAAGCCTAAACAAAAGTCTTGAGGATCGCAAAGCCCTAACACCCTCCATGCCATGAGCGAGCAAGAAAAAGCACTACACTATTTCTGCAATGTACATCATTGTTCTAGAGCGTCACCTTCATTGTGTTCTTCAAGAACCTCACCTCCATCAACTTTGTTACCGTCTTCCACATTTCCACCAAACCTCCCCTTAGCGAATGTCTTAGTCCAATGCAAAGCTGTTTTTTCAAAAGTCGCATAGTCTTGTAAATATTGTTGTGCAACAACCTCATCTAGAGGGTTATTTGGGTTTGGAGTGGCCAAAAGTAGTTGAAGCGAGATAAGGGCAGTCCTTAGCGTTAGACCAGGAGTCCACTCATCTTTTAGGATGTCCAAACAAATGGCGCCAGTATGGCTGCTCACATTTGGATGCCACACTTTTGTAACAAAGTGCATTTGTGGGGGCTCAAACGGATATTGTGATGGAAGGCAAATGTCCACAAGAAACACACCACCCTCATATGGAGTATCTACGGGCCCACTGATGGTGCCGCGCATGCATATCAAGTCATCATCGTTGGATTCAATGCTCACTTCTCCGGACAAATCCTTGTCGTGTTTCATCATCATCAACTCCTTTTGAATCCTCTTTACATTCAACATGGTGAATAACGAGAGTAGGAAAAAACAGGAATGACAAGTAGTTTAGAAGAGAAAGACCACCAAAAAGCGTAAGAGAAAGAAGTATGGGTTTGGAAAAACAAGTGTAGAAGATGGGAAACAAATTCTCTCTTATAGCAAGCAACTTCCCGACTTCCAAGTCTCTTGAAGTCTCCAAAGAAGGTCTTTCTTTGATCTTCTAACTTCCAAGGCTCTCGAAGCCAACCACTCAACTACCCAGTCCAAGAACTCTCTCTTAACCCCAGGACGTGCCATTTGTTGTAATCTGACATTCTTGATAACAAAGTGGAACTTGGAGGAGCCATATCTTCTTCATCCAATTTTTGTTTTTGGCAAGGTTTGTTAGATTAGATTCCATATCATATCTTTCTGTATATTTGCCGCAAATGCTTTTCACAATTCCTCTGGTTCGTTGCAGGTCCGAAAGATGCATATACAGCGGCTATTTACTTCTTTAAGTAAACGCTCGTCTTTCCTGTTTTTCCCTCTCCACACTGAGGCAAACTCTTAAAATTTCATGTGGGTACAAGCCCGCAGAAGAAGAAGTATTGCTGCATACAGGCTAAGAGAGAAAATCCTCGATGGGAAAAGAGCTTGAATAGATTCTCGGCATCGTCCATAGCGAGCCTTTCACCGGGAAAAAACAGTCAGTTCCTCTTTGGACCTTCTTTCACTCCGTATCAATAGATGGATCCATGGTTACAAAGCAATGGGAGTTCGATGTAATTTGGCTCTTCATTGTGAAAGTCTGTAATGTTTTTTGGTGTTATGAAGCACATTCTTGCATTACGTGACCAACTTTGTTCGACAGGTACGTTTCAAGGGCGTATGTGCGATCACTCATGTGGGTGTCATGCTTTGAGCATGTAGGCAGGAGAAGAGTGTTGATTGCAATCATGGATCATATTGCAACAATTTTGAGTGCAATTCTGCAATCACTTCAAGGAGGCATCCCGGTTACGTCAACTGGTGACCAATATGACGAAACCAATATGACGAAGTGAAGATTCGAACATTGAAATGTATCAAAATCATCCATATCACCATCGTTTCTTCGGAGTCAGTCATCGAAGTTTCAAACATTTAAAAATTTAGCAATAAAAGACTCTGTGATCATGTAGTAGTTCATGATCACCCAAATAAAAACTAGACCACATGGAACTTTTCTACAGTATCTCAAGTCCTACAATAAGACGAAGATCTCGTTAAATATAAGACGAAGATGTGGGAAAATCATGGAACATTAACAGCAAGGTAGATTGTTCCAACATACTCTTAGACCGCACTGAAATGAAATTACATTTGACTACAAAATTGGCCTTGCAATGATGGAACTTCTAAGAGCCCAAGGAGTTGTATCAATGTAACGAAAGAAACTTTTGAAGATTTATTTTATTTTTATTTTCTCGAAGTTAGGTGAGTAGGGAACAACATTCAGTATTTTATAGAACCTCGTTTTGAATTATATATTATTCACCCCAAGCCTTCAAACACAAACATGGCAAGGAAAGGTTAATGTTCTAAAACTTACTAGAAGGGGAGACTAATACTTACTAGAAGGGGAGACTAATAGTAGGGGAGACTAATAGTATTCCTCATTTAGAGGCCTTTTTATATTTTAACATATGAACCTCTTGGGGGACCTCCCGTTCTCATAGGAATTTTTCATTTTAGTAAATTCCATGTCTTCATCTCTATTTGAAGAGTTTTGAAGATAACAAAAAAAATAAAAAATAAAAAACAAAAAAAAAATTCTAGAATCTCAGTTGAGATGCATTCAAAAACATAGCTACTTATTCCCATAGGGTTTATAAAGAGGTGCAATATATTCCTAAAGTAGCTCTTGGGTATTTTTGAACCAGCTCTTTCATATGATACAAGTTTTAAGCCAACTCTATAAATTTTCAACTAATAAAAATTGAAGGTGTATTATCCATTAATTTAGGGATTTGTTCTTTTTTATTTATTTCAGATTTGTAATTCCTAATTTAAGGAAATCAACCGATTAAATCTAAGCATTAAGGTTTCTAGTATTTTCTTAGAGAAATAGACAAGGTATGCACATTTTAAGGCACTTCTAGGTTTTTGACTAAATCAATTGGGCTATTAGGAGTCAACATGTCCCATGTTGTAAAAATCATAAACAAAACCGCCTTGCATATAGATGCAAAATACCATTTCGATAATGTCTTAGGATGATCAAAGACTTTAAACACAAAAATAAGATTTCATCACAACAATTAAGATGTTATAGTCATAATCTGATATGGGATCCAATCTTCCAAAAACAAAAATGAGATAAAAATCATACGGCACTAAAAGTTTCTCTTTATTATCAAGGTTATCAAATTACAACACATGGTGTGTCAAAGGGTTGAGAAAAGTCCCTTGAGGCGTGTCACGCAATTTTCCACTCACTCGTAGAGTGGTTGCCCTTGAAAGCCTAAGAATTTCAAGGGTCTATAGAAACCTTCTTTCGAGGCTTTAAGACGACTCGGAAGTAGTGTAGTTTCTTGCTATAAGAGACATCTTGCTTACCATGTTTTTCACTTGCCTTCTGTACTAGCACTTGTTTCTCTCATAGGGTGATATCTCTCTTTTGACTACTTCTTAGTTTTTGTAGTTTTTTGCTAGCAGGCGACACGTTCTAATTGTTAACCATGTTCAACACTGAGAGAGTCCGAAAGGAGCTTGACACTATTGTACGCGATGAGAAAAAGTCGGGGCTGAGCATTGAATTCTCGGAAGATGACTTGACTCACATGTGCGGTACCTTTACTGGGCCCGTAGGTACTCCATATGAGGGTTGTGTGTTTCTTGTATTCATTTGCCTTTCATCAGGGTATCCGTTTGAGCCCCCACAAATGCACTTTATTACAAAAGTGTGGCATCCGAATGGGAGCAGTGGTGAAATTTGTTTGGACATCTTAAAAGATGAGTGGACTCCAAGTCTAACGCTTTGGACTGCCCTCATCTCGCTTCAACAAATTTTGGCGACTCCAAACCCTAATAACCCTCAAGATGGGGTTGTTGCACAACAATATCTAGAAGACTATCCAACCTTTGTAAGAACAGCTTTGCATTGGACTAAGACATTTGCTGAAGGGAGGTCTAGTGGAAATGAGCAAAACGATAGCAAAGTTGATGAAGAAGTTCTTGAAGAACGCAATGAAGGTAGAGCTCTAGAACAGTGAAGTACATTGGAGAGTAGAGTAGTATTTTTTCTTGCTAAACGATATATGCAGTTTTGTTTCATTCTGTGATGTCATGGAGGGTGTTAGGGCTTTGCGGTCCTTAAGACTTTTGTTTAGGCTTTTGGAGCTTAGAGACATGTACTTGTTAATTTGATATTCAAAATATAAATTTTCTAAAAAAAGACAATCTATGAATTTTGGAACCATCATAGTCATCTTATTTCTAACATAAATTAATATTTGGAATGATTGTTGATATAAGAATTATGAGTTTGTATTGGGTTTATATCTTGATGTCTATTTATCCTTGTAGTTAACCCCTAAAGATCCTTGATACAAAATTGTCTAAATTATCACAAAGGACCCTCGTCTACTTCAGGCCCAAAAAAACTCAATCTAAGCATTAATTAGAAGATCCAACCGTAGGATTTTGAAGTGAACTTGACCCTATACTTATATGTCAAATTTGAACCGTTAATTTTTTTCCGATTTTGAGATTATAATGGTCAAAGTTGGCTCACTTTTTTCCTGCGGAAACCCCAAAAAGCCATTTCGGCTTTCTTGGATCTTTAGGGGTCAACTATGAAAAACATGACCATGTTGTATTTGAGTGATTTAAAGGCACGCACTACTTTGAACCAGGGTTTTCTTATGCGACATTGTCGAATGTCAGCCATACACAATGGTTAGACAGACATTCACTCTCATAGGAGGTTGGTCTTGTTTTTACTATGAATTTTTCAGTATGGTCTGCGGAACTCGACGTCAGACGGACATATCAAACATGACAATTTAGATAGACATAACACCAAATGTGTCTTGTAAGACAACTTTGCCTTGAACGGGTGTATTTTATGAACCTATCAATCCATTGAAGATCTGTAAGCAGCTACCACGTCTTAGATACCATGTTTGGTTCCGCAAAATCTCATCCTTATATGCAAAATACTAGATTCGCTTGGTTTGGAACTTCAAACTTTGGATTCATTCGTTATACTTCAACTCCTTGAAATATTGGTTTTTTAAAAGTAAACGTAGTATTATATATTTGGGGTGCGTCGTATCCCCTGAATATCATGATGATTCAACCAAAATTATGATATAAGCAAAAAGTCCTAACATTTGTCCTCCAGACACGGACATCGAAAAGGTCATAACGGAATTTATAAAAACATGTTATAAATGCAGACCTAGGTATAAAAAATAATTATACTCTATTGAGAATCCTCCAACTAGGAATTTTTTTTTTTACCTATGTCTGGATTTTTACATGTTCTTTAAAATTTTAACCTGACTTTTGTGATGTCCGTGTCCGGAGGACATAGGTTAGGACTTCTATTACCCATGTCCTCCGGAGAAAAAAAGTTAAAAAATTATATTGTAATAATTTGTGAGTAAGGTTCTCCTCGTCCTGTATTTCGGGTATGTTCGTGGTTCCCATCCTCCTTTCGTAATTCTTATTCTTTAATCCAGGTTCCTAGTTCCCCTTTGATGTTCCCTTGATCCCCCTTCACTCCTCCTTTGCTCCCATTTTTATGTTCCATATTCCTTGTCGCTTTGACACCTTGTATAATTATTATTATTGGGATCGAACTAGCTCTTAATAACAATTAAATACTACTTATGGAGACTCTTCAAAATCTCAGAAAATCTTCATGCCGTGTACATGACCAAATGATGATGGCCATGCCCATCACCATGCATGTATTTGATTAATTTGTGAGTAAGATCCCCCTCACCTCGATGTATGAGCTCTTTATTTGGTGCTCTTTAAGAACTACTACCCCCTATCCCTATCCCTGGGTCCGTGGTTAATCCTCCCTCTATTTTATAAAATTTATAGCATATTCTCTGCTCCCTTCGTCTCAGTATCTTTTGTTCTTTAAAATATATAGCATATCTTTCGTTCCATGGATCCCTTATTCCCACTTTTCAATTCTCTGTTTTCATTCTCCATTCTCATGTTCTTTGTTAATGGTTCCCTATCTCTAGACTCCCATTTCCAGTTCCCATCTTCTGTTCCCGATTTCTGATTCCCGGTTCATTATCCCCCAACCCCCCTTCTTGGTTTCCATCATTCGTTCCTTGAACTCATCATTTGTTCCTAATTCCTGTCATTCATTCATGGTATTTATTATTTGTTCTTGGTTCCCATCCTTCGTTCCGAGTCCCTAGTTCTTGTCCCTTGTTCTCTTGATCTCCTTTTCACTCCTTCATTTGCTTACATTTTACATTTTCCACATTACTTGTCCCTTCGACTCCTTGTTATATCATTGAGTCCTAATAAACTCTTAATAACAATCAAATACCACGGAAACTTTTCACAATCTTCAAAACTTTTCACAATATTCAAAACTTTTGAGACCATATATACATGACCAAATGATGATGGTCATGATCGACAACTCGTATTCTTTTATATAAAGAGATAAATCCTTACTCGTATCCTCGAGACACGAACATCAAAAAGGTCATATTAAAATTTATAAAATTTATAAAATATCCAGACTTAGGAAGAAAAAAATTACAAAATTGGAGGTTTCTGGTGATGTTGAAATTATAGGATATGCAATGAGAATGCAAGTTCTCTGCTTCTTAGTTCTCCATGTTGGGGCACAATTAAGCTAAGGGTGTCCAAAAAAGATGTTCCAAGTACAATTTCAGCTCATGCAAGTGTGTCAAACATGTCCATCTTCTAAATAAAGTTAAGTATGAGAACACCAGATGTGGTTTCAATTTTCAACACTTATAGCCTACCAAAAAAAAATCATTCGCATTGAAGAATATTAAGAGTTTTTATTAGGTATTTTAGTTGAAAAAGTAAGTTGTGTCCTAATTACACAAATTCCTAAGAAACAATCATTCGATACATCAAATGATCACATTTTGATACCATTTTTGGATATGACTTACATGTATTTGTGCATTATATAAAATACTCCCTCTGTCCCATTATGATTTTCTGGTAGGTTCTCTCAAATCTACCTTTGGAGGTAGATTTGAGAGAACCTACCGGAAAATCATAATGGGACAGAGGGAGTAGTTAGTTTGACAAATAAACAATTAATAATTTTTGCACCATGATGCCTGCAAATCCCACCAATATGCAATTTACTATCGAGGGTTCAATGATCCAAAAATAAAAAATTTGAATAATTTTTTTTCTTAGGAATGTGCATCTTGATCCCAATTACATACGATATTTTAAAATGATTTTGTACTCTTTGTAATTGATAAAAATAGAAAAAAATGATGAACTTTGGATGTTTCAACCAAAAATCACCTAATTAGTCTCGACAAAAAGTGATACCCATACCTTGGCCGTGCCCTGTTGTTTAAGATTTATAGCATGTTCTCCGTTCCCGTCTTTTTGGTTCCCTCAACTTTTTAAAGATTTGTAGCGTGTCCTCTATTCCCTCGTTTCATTGTTCCATGTTCTATGTGTTTTCAAAGATTTGTAGCATGTCTTTGCTCCCTCGTTCCATTGTTCCCAGTTTCCCGTCGTCTATTATTGTTCTCCAATTCCAATTTTCTCTTCCCCTCCTCTATTATGGTTCCCCATTTTCATTTTTCTCTTACTGATTCTCTACCTCCAGACTCTCGTTCATGGTTCCCATTTCCATTTTTCTCTTACTGATTCTCTACCTCCAGACTCTCGTTCATGGTTCCCATCTTTCGTTCCCAATTCTCCATCACAAACTTTCTTGATTGGTTTTTATCATTCGTACCAGGTTCCCATCATTCCTTCCCAGTTCCCCATCCCCCAACTTTCCTTATTCGTTTCCATCATTCCTTCCTGGTTCCCATCATTCATCTCTAGTTCCCATCAGTCATTTCTAGTTCTCATTATTTGTTTCTAGTTCCCATCCTCCGTTCTCAATTCCTATACTTTGTTCCCCGTTCCTAGATTCCCTCCGATGTTCCCTTCATCCCTCCTTCACTTCTTCCTTGCTCTCATTTTCATGTTTCATATTCCTTGTCCCTTTGCCTCCTTGTTATATTCTTAAGATTTATTAATGTTTTAATAACAATCAAATACTACTTATAGAAACTCTTCAAAATCTTTAGAATTTTTCATACCATGTATACATTATACATGACCAACTGATGATGACCATGACCATGACCATGCATTGCCAAGAATCTTGATCATGTTCTTTTGTATACAGAGGTATCACAATATTTGTGAATGACCATCCATTTGGCAACCCTTCATTCCCATAAAGAAAACAAAAAAACATCAAGAAATTTCCAAAATCATGATCTTTTATGAAAAATGGAGATATTCCCAAAATCACAATATTGTCGTTCATTCCTGTCTGGCAACCCTTCATTTTCATAATAAAATATATCATGATATTCCCAAAAAAATTCCAAGTAGTTAAATAGATACCACATCGACAATCAATCAATCAAACCACTTACAAAGTGGTACTAGCCAAGTTACAAATTAAACCACCTACTATCTCTAAGTTATGTTTTGGTCTTAATATATCCTTTAGGTTTCAACCCTTATACCTTTGTTATGTTGAGAATTGAAATTATAGGTAAAGGGGTAAAAATTTGAAAAGCCATAACTTCCTCATGTTTTCTAATTTTGATGAACTTTCTTGGATTCAGTCCCCATACAAGTCTAGTTTTTGTAATAAATATCTAATCTCTATCCTCAATGATATAAATCCTCAATGGTATAAAATATGACACGTATAACTTTGCAGGGCAATTCTGTTTTTGATTTGTATATATGGGCTATAGTTTACTTTTTCAAGCATTTTAATCCAATGATTATTTGATAACTTTTTTGAACCAAACATGGTCTTCTTTCAAAACGTTTTTAACTAGATTTGATCTCGGGATAAAGCAATTACTAGTTTACTACACAAATATTGTTGATTAGTGTTACAAACTCATCTTGGGATGAAGTAATTACCACACAAGAATTGTTGATTGGTGTTACAAACCTTAATAGCAAACAAAGAGAAACACTACATGTTGATTACAATGTTATATTACTAATCATCAAAACATAACACTAAATTTGAAATTTTGATGAAAGGAGAAGAACCCGTTGAAATTGGTGCAATCAGTAACTTAAAGAAAAGACAAAGAGCATTGATTGCAATGAGGACTCAAATTGAACACTAATCTCTAAAAAATTGAGAAATAAAGTGATGGGTAACTTTTGGTAAACAACACCAATCTCTATATAACACTAATCAACAACTTTTGATTAGTAGAAATAAAGCTCATGAAAAGGTTGTTGAAGACATTTTTGAAAAGGTTGAGGTAGATATAAGGTGGTTAATGTAGGACTAGAATCTCAGACATTTTAGAAAAGTAATCTATGGTTGAATCAAGGTTTTGAAAATCGATGCATTTTCCAACCTTTCATTAGTATCTTATTGCTCATTGTTTGTGACTTTGATGACTAAATTCTTTGAGAATAATAGGGTATACAAGCATATGAATAATTTGCATACATCCCAATATAGTGTTGATCAGATTGGCAACAGATGATGAACTCGTTAAAGTGATCACCGAGGATTACTTATGTATCATAGGTAAACTTTTTGCTTAGAAGCTTTTCCTTATGATATACTTTGAGTGCTACTTAATAAAACCTATGTCCCCATGAGATGCTCCTTAGCTTTGTTAATAGGAACAATATTACTCAGCTTACGAAGCAAATGCAATAACAATTCCTCTTGAGGAGATCTGCAATTCGACAGATGCATCATCTACATTGTCACTTAACCCTTAAACGTCAAGCCCCTCTGAAAATACACTGGAAACCAAGCCCGAGGGGCATGCTCTGACGTTTAAGGGTTAAGGGACCTTAAAATGTACATTGTATCCTATTTTCCTTCTTTAAGTTAATCCTTAAACGCGCATGGGCCTGAAACGGGCAGCTGCAAAATTGGATCACAAGCATTTTTGGACTTGGGCATCATGAAGAGTGCACTTTTTGAACTTGAGCATCATTATACACTTTCTGTCGGTCTTTTGGCTTGAAGGAGGAGCGGAGGGTGACTTATGTAGGTGTTCTAGGCGTTACAAGTGGGATCGTCTCTTTTCTTTGTAAACAATAGTAGTGTAACCAAATAGGGTCAGTAGAGCCGATCGTATTGTTCACTTGCTTGCAATTGTCTGTTAAATGCGAACATTTTGTTGGTGGTAGAGGCCTAATTGTTTCGGTGTACCTTTCGGCAGGTTCGAATCTGGATTTATCTCAGTTTCAATGGAGCGATTAAAGATGGAGTGTTAGAATATAGAATTAGATATTAAGTCGTAATACTGAAAGGGTGTGTCTTGTACATAGACTTAGGTAGCTCTATAAGAGCAACCATGTACTTAAAATTGTTGTCCTTAATATAATGAAAACTTCTTATATAATTCAATGTGTATTTCTCTTGAAATCCATCATGGAGAACTGGGCGGCTTTCTGACGCTCAGGATCCTATCTGATTATTCAGAACAAGTGCTGGTGTTTCGTGACGGGAAGTTGTTAGGGGAAATATGTCTTAAGGAACACATGTGTGAAAGATATTATTTTGCAGCCTCACTTCAGAGGAATACGGATTGTTGATGCATCTGCTGCTCCATCTAGTAGGGCTGGAGATGTCTATGAAGTCAGCCAATTGGAGTTTTGCAATCGCAAAGCGCTTTAGTTGGACCATTTCTGCGTGTAAAAGGCAACGTTTCAGATTTTTCATGTTACATTTACAGGCTTTATTCCAGGCATTAGCCTCTGGATATATGGATACAGTCAAAGAGGACAGTGTTTCCGATTACAGTCCGGTAGAAGGAAGTTTGGGTCCCTCTCTGATGCGGACAACTCAATTGACTCCAAAAAGCTTATCGATATTCCAATGTCGCCAGATTTGCTGGTAAGTCTTCACCACTCAAGTTACAATTTGCAACATCGTTGTTCGCATGTTAAAACCATGTGCATCTGTTGTGTTTAGCTTCTATGCAGTGGTTGATTGCAACATTGCGTCTGGTGTTCTATCCCTGAAGCTGTTTAGATTGCTATCACGTATCGCAGCATTCTGAGAGAAGTTTCTTTGTGTCATCAGTCACCTATTGCAACATACTGAGGGAAGTTTACCACAATCTCTTTTACCTATCAATGAGTGTGTAAAAAACTGATGTCACAAAGACAACAAATGCAGCAGCTCCTATATCTTTATAATCACATATTGAACTACTACGAGGCATAGGATATTACAAGCACACTACAATTCATTCAAACAAATACATATTCATGATCCCACATAAAAGTAGGTTAGCTTTTTTTGAACATATTTAAAATATGAAATGAACAAGTCGTGTGGGACCTCAAATGCAAATGGATTTGTAGAACATTCAAATAACATGTGAGATTCCTCTACTTGAAATTTGGAAGCGTTTGCCTTAGAACTTTGTTTTTTGAGGGTTTGGATACTTGTGAAGAAGATATTGTTTCGATATGGTTTTTGATCAATTATGGCAATGACTTTCTCTAAGAAATGGTACCAATTAGTACCACTTTTTAGTTTTTAGGTATTTGTGTAGGGTTCCACCAGAATTTCTACCAAGAATGTTTGGTTCCACCAGAATTTCCACCAAAAATGTTTGGTTCCACCAAACTTAGTAAAAATGTTGGTCGAGAGCCAAGTAAAAATTCCACACTTCTCCACTATTGAATGGTGTTCATTATATGAGGTGCCACAATTGCTCCACATAGATATGAAATGACAAGAGATCAGTTATATTTTTGAAAATATTGCATAGAGACTAAACTTATGAAATTTCTTATGATAATGTGTATGCCTTTGATTGGGCATCTTCCAAGGCTCACCACTATTCGAGAACTTGCGGTGTAAGGGAAACTCATCATTTAGTCTCCAAAAGTCCCACACTTGTTCGGCCCCCGCTCTCTCCCTTCAAGGCCAAAAGATTACTACAAAAAAAGAAATCCACATTCTACCAACATGTGTAGTTGTGGGAAACAAATGGGGGAAACCATTTTGTTGCTACCAACTTTGACACCCTCCCCACGGTTGAGAAATTGTTTATTTACCATGAAATTTTTGGCACAATATGCTCTTTATGATGCCAACATTCATACCAAATTTCAAGGTCAAAAATTATATATAAAAAAAAAAATTTACAATCTACCATTGTGTGTAGTTGTAAGATACCTTTTGTCAAAGATATTGAAATGGTTGAAGTATGTCATACAATCATGCTTCTAGATTGAAATTTTCAAGATGATGCAATCTCTAATCATAGATGCTTCTCAAAAAATCAAGGATAGCCAAATTTAGTTGTGTGCACTTGTCACATCTCAAAAAGTGCACTTGTTCAAAAATTGGAGACCATACATGCATGAAGAAGATTTTTCTCTCAACAAGAATGCTTGCATTTGCAATGAAGCATTATAGGAGGTGGATTTATGTGGATTGATGAGAGAAACAAGTGATGTTGTATGACATGAGTTAATTGAGAGAATGAGGCATGGAATGAGTGTCCGAGGTATGTGAGGTATATATGGAGGTATGTGAGATGACTGTGATGACCGCCGAGGTATATGAGATGCATGTGGTGACTAGTGAGGTATGTCCCTCTCACACGGAACTTCATTCCATTGATTACCTAGAAAAGGGACTTAACAACTAATTGGTGAGGTATGTGAGATGAATGTGGTGACAATTTAGAGGACAAGCCACCTTGTAAGTTACTTATTTATTTAAGCATCCCATAATGGGTTTTTAACAGGATGATTGTGGTGATTTGGTGAGGTATGGTGATTATTTCAAGGTTGTGAGCCAGGATGATGGTGAGTAATGGTCATTTCGGATGAAACTCAAGCTCGTATAGTAGGTTTGAGTGAGGCGGGGAAGAGAGGAGTTGACATTGCATCTATTGTTAGTGTCCATGTTAGAACGGTTCGAGAGGATAGTGAAAAGATTTCGAGAAAATGGAACCTATAATTGCAAACCTTGTAGTGGAAATCATCTTGAAAAATTTAGTGATAGAGATGTTCGTGCTAGTATACGTGTTTCAAAAACTCATCATCGCTCGACACACTGAGATCACTAACATATAACATATGCTCTACTCAAGTGTCTAGATCGACTATTCGAAGGGCCTTACATGAGAATGACATTTTCGAGACGAGTGTTAAAACCATTTCGACACATTATCACATGTCTAAACGATTGGCATTTGGTCAAAAGTATTGTGGGTGGACTATAAAAGAATGGGAGAGAGTTGTTTGGACATATGAGTCTACCTTTGAAGTTGGAAAAATTTCTAAATAGATTCATTTTGGAGAAATGCATATGAGCGCTATGCATCAAGTTGTATAGTTCCAACTTTTAAGAGTGGAAGAACTTCTTTGATAATTTGGGGTGCATTTGCTGGAGGGCAAAAGTCACAACTTGTTTTTATGTCCAAGGATAGACGTTCTCGTAAGGATTTTGTTGAAGTGGTTTACAATGTCGAGTTGCTTCATTTTATGAGTAGAGTGCCGCACGGAGTGCTCATGGAACATGGCACACCCGTTCATCGTAGCAAAGTAGTGAAGAATGGAGACAAACACACCTTTTGGAGAAGCTCGATTTGCGTGCAAATTCTCCCCATCTCAATCCAATTGAAAACCTTTGGAAGATTTGAAAGATGTTGTACAACATGGCCCAATATGTCCAAAAAATTTAGATAACTTGAAGGTAGTTATTGAAAGAGAGTGGATGTTAATCAATGATACAAAGCTCCTTCAACTATGTCATTTTATGCCCTCTAGGTTACAAGCAATGATTGAGGCAAAAGGAAGACATACACGTTGGTAGATTGTAAATGTTTTTTTTTATATATAATTTTTGACCTTGAAATTTGGTATGAATGTTGGCATCATAAAGAGCATATTGTGCCAAAAATTTCATGGTAAATAAACAATTTCTCAACCGTGGGGAGGGTGTCAAAGTTGGTAGCAACAAAATGGTTTCCCCCATTTGTTTCCCACAACTACACATGTTGGTAGAATGTGGATTTCTTTTTTTGTAGTAATCTTTTGGCCTTGAATTTTTTTTCATATGTTCTTAACCTAAAGAGGTTTTTGGTCCAAGAATTTCATGGTAATAAAAAATTTATTCAATCTTTGGGAGGCTGTCAAAGTTGGCAGCAGTGAAAAAATTTCTGCAGTTACCAATGTTGGTAGATTTTGAATAAGTTTGTTTCAGTGAAACTTTTGGCCTTGAAATTTGGCATACATGTAATTAACTTGAAGATAAACCTTTGTTAAAAATTTCGTGTTAAAATACCAATTTTTGAGCTCTCAGGAGGCTTTCAAAGTTGGCAGTGCTGAATTTTTTCTCACTGCAGAGTCAGAAACGACATTTTGATTGGTACCCCACTGTACAGTCGGGTACAGAAATAATTCGAACTGCATTTGAAGGCAGTTTTTGAAAAAAATTTGAAATGTGCCTGTATACTCAAAAATGATCGGAATTGCAATCCGTAAAAGGCATTGGAACCACATCGGAGTGTTTTATACTATCATTGCAAAAAATTGCTTCTTTTTTGTGAACTTGATCAAAAAACTAAAATTCTACATGTTCCATCCACAATTGACCGCTGTCACTTTTTGCTTCAATTACGATGTTCATTTTCACTTGCAAAATTGATATGAGTGCCATAAGTTGTTCTTTAGATACTTGAGCTCATTGTTGAATGTTCAAAAATACTTGCTCCCTCTAAACTTTTGAGTTGGAGAAGTTTTGTGATAAGTTTCCAATCCACACTTAAGGTGAGAAATTGAACTTTGATTTAAACTCCGCGAGAATGCTAAAAGAATTCGAGTTTGGCAATGAGCTTATGAAATTAATCACCCTAACTTTATCAAACCATCCTTTAAGTCCTTGTAGGGCATTTCTAGTGGTGTGAATGGCTTCACAAAGTTTTGAGAAAAATTGAATAGTCACAAGCACATTCTAAGACATTCCTCCTACCCAAGAAACAAAGTAGGAACATTTCAATGATTCAATAAGCATGAGCTCAAGTAGCTAAAGAACAACTTATGGCACTCATATCAATTTTGCAAGTGAAATGAACATTGTAATTGAAGCACTAAGCGACAATGGTCAATTGTGGATGGAACATGTACAGTTTTGGTTCTTTGAAAAATTTTACAAAAAAGAAGCAATTTTTTGCAATGATAGTGTAAAACACTCTGACGTGGTTCCAACGCCTTTTACGGATTGCAATTCCGATCATTTTTGAGTATACAGGCACATTTCAAAGTTTTTTCAAAAACTGCCTTCAAATGCAGTTCAAATTATTTCTGTACCCGACTGTACATGATAAATGATAAATGATCATGTACAATGACATTGTAGAACACTCCAATGTATTCCAGAACACTTTATAGTTCTCAAACCAGACTCTTTTTGAGATCACAATGAGTTTTCAAACTTTCAAAAAAAAATTCGATACCGGTACCCGACTGTACTGTTCATCATCAAAAAAGAAGGGCAATACTATATAAAATTGCTTAGACTGTAACGTCATGTTCCAACCATCACTGCAAGCGGGAGCGGCGTTCAAAAATTCATTCTAAAATTCTGAGTAGTCGAAATTCAAATTTGAAATACTGTTGTTATTGATGACCCTCTGCAGGACCAATCATAGATCTAAATTTGGGAAAGTACATGGAGGGTTACACAACCAAGAGAAGCAGTCTTATGCCTGTACCCTCCTCCTATGTCATATCGTATAAATTCCAGAATCCCCAATTTTGTGTTCTCCTACTCCATGGCTATTTGTAGAAATTACCAAAACGCATCGAAGAAATCCACGATAGCAAGAACATGTAAAATACAAGTGTTTCAGTTTCAAGAAACAACATTCCTTCTGGGAAGATCATCTACGTGAAACAAAGACTCCCTGCAATTGGGGGTCAAAGAATTCGGCGCAATAGCCATTGAACCCAACTCGCTAGCTAAATGAGGTCTTACTCACCCTCATCACATTGATTGCTATTATACAAGGCTTTAAAGAGCCAGACTGAAGGAAAAAATTGTCAAGATCTGCCCCAGATGTTCGAAATTGCAAAAGTCTTGAAAGCTCCAGTGCGAACATCGTGGAAATGAAACAGGATGTTCACTGCCCTTGTTATGCGGCAGTGATTAGTTCACCGCTCTTGCAAGTGCCGACATGAATGTGTAACACCTTGTTCTTGATACCCAGAACCTTGGCACATTGACTCCATGGTAACTGCAGATCGTATCCACCGTTATGAGCAGGCTTTGTAAAGAGAAGAGAGCAAAGACTTACCGAGAAAAACTTGGTGGACGCTCGTTCGCTCACGACATGGATGCTCTACACTTTCGATGGACCGAACCCTCTTGACCAGCAGTAATTCTTCGTCTTCTCCTCGTCCACGCTCGCGAGCCTCTTGTACGCTATCAGCACCCGGGAACTGCTTGCGACTTGCTGCATCTCCTCCATGTAGAACAAGTACGGCTTCTTGCACACTGATGTTTCACTTGGTCGCGTGTCGAATGCGAACTCCAGTGACTTCACGTCCCTGTTCATCGTCTCCACCCGAGTCAACAACCGCGGCAAAATAATTTCAGGGAACACCTGCACGCACCCACGAAGTAACGTCAGTGAGCCCCTCAATCAGAAAAGTGGCTTTAGTTCCACACGCGCTCTGCTAAAGAGCTGCAACTCTCCAAGACTGCTTTCATGCTCAACCGGGGACCATCGATTTTGCTCCTCATCAAGGCCACTGCTCATCATTCAAGCGCCCATCCACATCGTCGGCTCCAAGTTTGACCAACTTCGTAGTTCAAGAGTACCTGGACTACGTAGCCCGTCGAAATTGAGAACGACAGGCTGTTTTTCACGTCGTACGCTACTGACTGCTGCAAGAAGCTCCCAGGCTCCGTCTGCATGCCCTTCGTTAGCAACCTCAGTCCTTCCAAGTGAGACATGTCGGGAAACATCGGGTCTAGAAGCTCCAAGTGATGCTCCAAGTGATGCATGGAAATGAATGGTGTCACTGGATGAGACGCGTGTAGCCCATGCGCATTACCGAACACATCAAACTATGCACATAAAGATGTCAGGAAACAAAGTCAGTACGCTGGTGCTCCAATTTGAACGTAACATTCGTGATCTGAATAAAGCTTCACGCACCACAATCCAAGCTTATACATTCACCAACATTCAAGAATGAGACTACTCGATAATTCTTCAGAACTATACGTAAATAAGCCTGCTCCGCTACATCCTCACCTCAATCACACGCTGTTACAAGATGCTCAACGAACCCTCATCCAGTGAATTCCTAAAATCAACTCCTACATTCCTAGAGTAAAAAAAATGCGCTTCTCACCTGGTGAAATCCACCTTCTCGCGTCAGTGGCACGCCCAGTTCTGTTATGCAAGCGTGGAGTCGATCGTCACTCCCGAACAACGACGGGTACCGCTCCAGGCACTCGTCCTGCATATTTGCCAGTGCCTCTGCCAACGGGTAGCTGATCGCAAAGCCCCCGCCGCCGTAAGCCATGCTGTGACTGACGTGATCATTTTGTCTGTGACTCTCTGAGTTGCTCCCGATGTACCATCGTCAAGTAAGCAGACCTGTAGCCATAATTCGCACGTGACGCATTCGTCGTGGGTTCAACACTATGATGTTGAATGCCTCCTCCAGCTGAAGAAAGCTTGTAAAGCTGGAAAAGATATGCGACATACTGTCCATGTCCACTTGCCACGTGACTTCCGTGTCAAGCCTGTAGTTGTGAAATAGTAAATTCGTTGAGCTTGGGTACATCCACAAACTCCGTGATTAAGCTACATGCATCACAAATGCCACCCCGTTCTAATGATATGAGCATTTATACAGGGAATTTGACGATAGCAATAAAACAAGGGAGGAACATACTTGGTCTCGGATGGATCTACCCTTCGTGATAAAGCTACAATCGCCCTCTCAAAGACTTTGGTAACTCCAGCATCCATTTCAATAGAATGTACTGAGTAACTGCCAAAGGACGGGGAAAGAAAACAGTTAGTGAAGTGGAGATGGCCTTATCTTCAAGAATTCAACTGCTTCTGTCGCTTAACAAGACAAGAGCTTACTTGTAGTGGGTATTACTAACGAGGGGAAGATGGTGCCTCTGAGTTCCATCTCCCTTTGCGCGATAGAAAGGAGTCAACGAGTATGTTCTATCAGATGGTCTATGTTTGTAAACCACCGCTCCAATTCTGCTTGTCCCAACTTGATATCTGCGACACCATAGCCGCAAATTAAAAGAAACTTCTTTACAAAGTACCGAACTGAACCCAAGACAAGATGCTGGCCTCTGTCAGGTCTGATCCTGCGTAAGAGTGGGCTCATCAGTATTGTACAATCCCGTTTAGAGAAAGCACTGAATACTAGTCGAAAATTAATTGCACCCTGTGGCATGACATACTGATTTGATGAAATTTTCCAGCTTGCAGCTTGCAACCATTAATGTGCAATCTCATTTAAGCAAGGAAAGTCTTCTGCTCTGCGCTCTCTATGCTTGAAAGTTGCTGTACCTTGATTTCCCTCTCCGTTGACGCCCACAAAGATGAGATTAATCGGGATAGGAATGTGAACTGCATCAATTTCTTCCAGCTTCAAGTAATATCCCAAGTATCCTGCACATCATGTTGATTAGACACACTCCCAAAATCGAGCATCAGACTAATAACAGGAAGTAGTACTTATGTGCACCAGTACCTGCCTTCGTGTAATTCGTTTTCGCTTCTTTCTTGACCTCATTCTTTCTTGACCTCATTCGGAACGTCCCAGTCGTCATTCACTGATCCAATAAACACCATTAAGCTTATGTTAGTTGGGAATGTCGTATCGAAATGCTTAAACTGCCTCGGATCAGATCTTTACCATTGAAAGGACGTCAAACAAAAAGTTGAGGTTTCTCATGAGAATGTTGTTACCATGAGACAGGACTTTCTCGCTCGAGAATTCGCTTCGTATCTTCATGTTGAAGAGGGATAACACCGACGGAGACTTGCGCGACCGTTCCAGACATTCTTTTTGCTTACCACCCTGTCCACACCTCCGACCTGCCATGTCCATGCTTGAAAATCTCAGCTCAAAGACTATACCACAAAGTCTCATCTCACTTACAATTCATGATGCTTAAACTCATTCTGACAATCAATGCAGCAAGAACCATCCATCGCCACAAAAAGAACATTCACCCTTTATGCAAGTAACGGTGATTCCACTTTTCTGTATCCGAACCAGACACTGTTTCTGTCAAAATCTCGGCACCTCCAGCTAAATGCTTACTGCGGACGTACAACTTCATTTAGGGTAATTGCAACATGTGCTCAGAACCAACGAATCTCTATTCAACGGGCACCATGTGTGCCCTCATACATGTGGTATCAGAGCAAAATCATCATAGCACATGCCATGATCTACTATTAATCAGATGTTTCCAAATTCATAAGGCCTGCTAACATCAGACACCAGCGCACGTCCTCCATCTCCGGCGGATTGCGAATGTAGCGCTCTCCGAGAAAGTCATAGACAAAGTCCGCGCCCAAGCTTCCATCAGGCCTCTTAATGAGTAAAAACTCAGTTGATAATACTTGACCTGTGAGAATCGTCAAAGGAAGTTGACAAACCGAAATGATCTTGCATTGCGAACAAACTCAATTAGCGCTTGCTTCCTCCTCGTCCACCTCCTGGAATTTCCTTTATGATGCTGCATCTGTCAATGTCAATGTGGTCTCGCACAGAAGCGCACGCTCGAAATCGTCCCTGGTAAACTGCTCCGGGATCGGCACGTCTTGCCAGCGTTTTTTTTCAACAGGAGAGAAGTGAGCTACCTGTGAGGCGTGTGTGTGAAGCAGCAGGGCCATGCCCACCATAGCCAGCCCCCACTATGCAACAATCGAGGGTTTAGGGTTTCACAACGAGAGAGGTGAAGTTCCCGAATCCTCCGTTCACCACGATCCCTCTAAAGGTCCCATAACTAGAGAGGGACCTCCACGCAACTTCCGTGCTGTCTCGAATATTATCCTGAACATCGCGAAAGTAAGAATGATAAGTACCTTAGGCTAAGAATCAGTATGATGACCCAATGTCTCGGTTCATAAACGAATGATCATCAAGGACAACCGAGAAAAACCATTAAGATTCAGGTGGCCTTGGACAACTGGTTTCCAGTTCCGAAGACCTTCTCTCTTCAAAGTTTTCCCCATAAATTTATCTCAAGAAAGAACACGGGTTCCAGCATAACGCTCACTTTAACTTGTGAAAGTAGAGGTCTCGCTCCTCGAGCATTGCCCCTGGTAAACGCCAATCATAAGGCACTGCAACAATAGCGTCTGGCTCAATTCCAAACTCCACCAGCCAGTTGACCCACTCTCGCCAAACAGATGATAATGCACCTGCAACACCAGGCCAGTTAAAGAGAGAACTCCTGTATCCACTTGGCACCACTCACTGCCACAAGTGAATGGACCCCAAGGACCATGGTGCAATACACAAAACAGAAGATGAAGAAGCAGGATTCTCGCACTGTCTTCATAAAGCAGAGACAGAAAATTCAGTGGCAGTGAAGGCGCGCGAGTCCACTTCACGAACCCGTTATGTAGCCTGGATCGAGCTCTGTAATCGCAGAAAGCCCCGTATCGGGTCGCGACTTGCACTCAGGATGATCCGCTTGAGTAATAGGGTCAAGTAGCATACACTTCAGCCAGCAATTCAGCACAGATAACACCTGCTGCCCACGCCCACCCAACTAGTAAAATTAACAAGTTAACTGAATCACAATCGCTTAACCTGATCGCTGCAGAAACGGGTATCAAAATTATGCGGCCGGTTCGAATGCACTGAATATACTACAGAGTTTGATATACCACAGGCTAGGTGAGAATGGAAGTGGAATGAAGTGGTGATTCGCTAGATCTTTCTAGCACGGAACAGTCGTACTGCCCCTGGACTTTAGCAAGAATCAGGCGCAAAATTTTAAATATGTTGGATTATGAACGAAGTCCAAAATTTTCCATAATTGTAGGTGCTTGAATTCCACATTCGATTCCAGCTGGATTAAACGAAAATAGCAGAATCCTTGTAGAACATGCAAGCCCCAACAACTCAGTTCAGAAGTAACAACAGCGCTAGCGTATGTCGGACTAGATAAGTGACTGACGAAGAAAAGAGCAAAAAGAACGACGTGGCCTAGCGCGCCCAGATACAGATCAAAGTTGCAGGTCCAGACCAGCAATTCAGTAACCTAAATCGAGGAAAGACCCAAGAATGAGCAAAAAGGCGTTTCAGCAGCTGAGGTGCAAGATGAAAGATGGGAACTAAAAAAAGATATAAGCGTGGGACGATTGCCGAAGGTGAGGCAGGGGTGGGGGGGGGGGGAGGAAGGGAGGAGCACTGACCTTCTTGGTATCCAGCCACACAGGATCGAGAGGCCGAAAATCCAGAGGGGAGTAGGGGCAATCTAGCAGAGCCCAAGCACGCAAGCGCGAAGAAGCGAAGCCGGGGATGATGACACCGGAGACAGGAATGGAAGGAGAGCCCCAACCGCCCTTGGGAACACCGGCGCCGGCAACGCCCAGGCCCAGAGGCAGGGGCACGGCCAGCAGAAGCAAAAGGAAAAGCAGGGCGGGGACGGAGAACGCGAGAGCAATGCGGGGCATGGCCATGGCTGAAGGAGCAGGCAGTTGAGGGGGATGAAGAATCCGGTGAAGGAAATTCCAAACGCGATGAGCCGAGACGAGATGGGAGTCAAGGCCAGAGTTGAGGGCGGGGTGAAGAACAGGACAAATAAAGGCCGAGACTCAGAAACAGACAATCGATATGTGAGTACGTTGTGCGATGTTTGTATGTATTTGTGAGAATCGGCTCGTGTGTTGAATTGTGACGTGAAATGTCCCTCCACCCCCCCGCCGTGCATTCACTTTGCACGGAAGGGCCACTCCTTCGCAGGTGGCATCCGCTGAACCGCTCTGTCAGCAACAGAGTGGGGTACACAATAACTCAAACTGCCTTCCAAGGCAGTTTTTGAAAAGAAAAAAACCATACGTTCCCGATATGGGGAGCCTAGTAGTGTTCTAGAGGTTCCATAAAAACCCTGAATTACGTAGACTTAGAAATTCTGCATATCAGCTTTGAATTCGAATGCGTTTATGTAAGTGTGATTAGAATTTTCATGATCTGTATAAATGAGTCTTTCTTTATCAATCCAATCATGAATTTTAAGTTTAAACTCTTTATTCAACGTCAATAAAGAGTTTATTTTATTGCAAATAAGGAAGATACAAGGGTTAAACTTAGCGATGAATTACATAAACACTTTCCGAGGTCATGTAGATATTCAAATCAACATGATTTTCTAAAATCAATCGTACAAAATCCCTCTATTTTGCACTTGGAATTTGGATTCTTCTTCATTCTCGATAAATTTCCTCATCTTGATTACAAACCTTCTTTCTTCCATTTGTTACAATAGGAAGTCCGCTCCTTTCCCACGCCTCATAGCCTCCTCCCAAAATAGTAACATTCCTGAAGCCTGCATTTTCTAGTTTAATTGCTGCTTCGAAAGAGGTGTCGTCGTTGCGTGTACTACCGACAATGATCCCATCACGCTTGCGGAATCTTCCTTCCACAATCTCTAAGAAGTTACAATCTTCACACAAAGAACTCCACTTCTCAAAATACGGAATGTTGATAGAGCCTTCAACATGTTCATCATTGTATTCTTCTGCACTCCTAACATCCAAGTACTTGAAACCAGCCCTGAACATCTCATTAGCTACTTGTACTGGAACACTGTCAATAGCACACATTTTTTCTCGAACACTCCTATAGGATTTATTCTTTTGAAGTGGCTCAAGCCGTACCACCGGGAATCTCTTCAAAGCCTCAAGGGGAGTTTCTTTCCCCTTTTGGTAAAACTTAGGACCCTTAGGAACCTCCCGGGTATTACTCGACAAAGTTGTGACTTTGTTAGTATTAAGTGAAACGGAAACTTGGAGCCTAGCACCCAAAAGCGACATAGTTGCCATATCTTCTGTAAAAGATATAACAAGTAATTTGAGAGCTTCAAAAAAAAAAAAAACGTCACCAATAATAGAAAGTGCAAAATAGACAAAATGATTCAACACTAGAAGGGATGGGGTAAACACTCAAGAGTTGAGTATATGAAAATGAAGATTCAGGCCTAGACTAACATATATGTATGCCTTAATAAATTTAAAATAAACTCAAAAGCTAGAGATAACTCCTACTTAAAATAAAAGTCTTCGAAGTCATGGTTTATTTCTAGAATGAAAGTCAAAGAAACAAACAACTCCGAAAGTAAAACATAACTAAATTTCCCTAAAGCAGCAGCAGCTTGTTCCGTGTATGTTTATCCACTTCAAGGCCTCTAGATGTGGTTTGTCCAGAAAGGAACGAGGGTTAGCGTTCCCGCGCCCCCTTTCTTGACCCCCTTCCCGATGCGTCAACGGAAACCTTACCAGTCGATCGTGCAGTCGCAGCGCCTTACTCGTTGTTGAGTTGGTTCGCAGCAGCATTGCTCGGAGGCTGTGCTCTTCCACTTCGAACGGGTTTCATAGGTTGTTCGAAGGAGTCGAGGGCCTTCACAAATAGAACAATGCTCAGACGCGTCATTTCGAAGCTGCTTGATGAGGAACGCTGCAATAGAACGAACCGAAGGGCAGAGTATTCTTACCCAATCCTGCCTGCCAATGATTCTCTAACCTCGTCACGGAGATCATTTCAGTAACCTCTTTGGATTCCTGCTACTTGAATGATTAGGTTGGAAGCGATGCGTGTTCCTCTCGGTACCTGTTGTGAGAGTGATTCGTAGGAAAGTCTGGCTGAATCGGTGCTCCTCAACTTTATTACAACTACTGGATCTTACAAGGCACAATCAGCTGTAGGGAGTACCTCGAGGATGTTCACACAGTCAAGTATCAATAACAGAAGCGATCTAATTTCTCGAATGTCACCAGGTCTCGATCAGCAACATGCCTCGTAAAACCAGAACTGCAAGAATCTACTACTGAAATGTCATTGGTGTGAGCAATGGCAGCTATCAAGAACTCCACATTGTAAATTCTGAGAGAAGAGGTGTTACGTTGAGGCCTGTCAGTAAGTTACCTGAATTTGCTTCGGGACTTCATCACTTGAATGGAAAGACGTTAAGCCACGTTCAGTTTAGACATAAGTAGCTTCCAAAAATTCCTCGATGATCACCATATAGAGCTGGGAAAGAGTATTTAAAGAGTTAAAAGCAACAATTTATTTTCATAGCTATCAAAAGTCCTCAGTTGATTACGGATGCAGATTAGATACAAGTTTGAAGGATATTAGGCGAGACAATGGTCTTGCAGAATGCAGATTAAAGGCAACACAACATATTGTACTCAATAACCAAACTCAGAATGTACAAAAATATCGCCCTTTGGGATCACCATCTCTGGTATCTCTAAGCCACTAGTAGCTAGGTAATGTCTAGCATATTGTTCACTGAGAGCGGAGGTAGTAGTCCCACCATTTGTATTAAGACCTTTCGGCATGCATCCAAGGATAAATCGAATGGATACTTTATTCACGATGGTCTCAAATAGGGTTGGAGTTTTCTTCTTGTACATAAATATCGCTACTCTATTTACGATGATCTCAAATGTGGTTGGAGTTCGTCTTCTTGTACAGTACATCAATATCGGAACAAACCGGGCACACTACATCAAAGGTGTTCGGGTGGAGCAAGTGGATATTGTCAATACCAAAAGTCTTAAGCATTGTTTTCAGAAGAAAATGGTAGAACAAAATTATAAGAACTTTTGATATATGCAAAAACATCTTACATAAGAGATTAAACCTTACATTCTTGTCGCAAGTCAAGGTGTAAAAGGGAGATACAAACATTAGAAAAAATACGTAAAAAGGAAAACTTTGATCCTAATAAGCAGCTTGCAATGGCAATCTATGCCCATAACCCTATGACACGAACTTGCTTGCACAAGAATGTGTGTTGTATATTCACAACATCTTCAATGATTCTTCGGATTTTATCACTAAAACTAGCGTCGGTTTACATTCCAAATTCAACAAATTTTGTTCAAAACAACCTTTGAATAAACCAAATGAAACCGTTTCATTCATTGTGTTAATATGGTTCAACCCCTTCTCCCACCGAAGTGGTGGACCCTTAGGGCCCCTCTCGCTAGTTTGAGTATGGTATGGCTGAAGGGAAAATTTATATTTATAATTATAATTAAAAATTAATTTAAACTTAAAATTTAAGATAAGGTGAATTTACAGTGAACATAAAATCAAAGTTCTCTTACTTAAGCTTGACTTTACTTTGTTTTGACTTCAATTAATCTTCAAATCAATTCTAAATTTAAACTACGTAATAAGTTTAGCTTTTGAAAGTTTTTGTTTACTTTCCATTACATGAAGTTAGTGGTAGATTTTACTATTGACTTTTACTTCGATTTAGTGTAGCATTCTCTGCAAGTCTCTCTAGAATTGGAATTCATTAGTCAAGCTTTCCCTTCATGGGCAGCTTATTGCCGGTCAAGTGAGTAAAACGGAAACAAATAAAATTATGATAGAAGCTATTAAAGTTCAACTTTAGTTTTAATTTAAACATCACAAGTACTATGATTGAATTGAATTTTAGAATTAGAGGTATGAAAAATTAGCATATTCAACAAACATAACTTCTACTTATTGTAACTTAACTTTACTTCAGTAAACTATGGTTATAAATTTTAGTAGATAGATTTGAAGTTTATTAATAATCTCTCAAGATTCTTCATGTAAACTTGACTAAATTATCAAAAGTGACCTTCTTCTATTTGAGACCTGTAAAAGTTTAAAGTCTAGAAAGTTGTAGAATTGTGCACTTAAAAAGTTAATTTGGATTGTTGTAAAGTTCAATTTGTGAAATAACATTGGATAAATTTGGGGATTTTTTAGAGTGTAAAGTATTTGTAAGACACGTTATGAGAAATTAATAACATTTTGAGCAATTTCTGCACACATGCTAAGGTAGAAAAACCTAAAAACCAACCATGCATGTGAAATCATTAGCAAGTATCATTAATAAAAAAGCTTAAATTCAACCCCCAAAACTTGCAGTAAGAAGGAGACATTTTATATGGGGAGTCAAGCTATTCATGTGCCCGAAGGAGGGCAAGGATCCTCCCATGTGATTAGTTGGTTATGCTAAATATATCTCAAATGGACCAATCACATAAGAGATGGTATGTTCCAGTCTGGGTTTCGTGAGTTAACAATGTAAGTCTAGATAAGAAATAGCCCATAGATCACGTGGTTAGAGAACTACTAGTTAACTATCTAGAAATGGAAACTAACTAGTAATTGCTCCAGAAGCGAACCTACTCGGCAAGGTCGTTACTAGATTGGACTTTGGTCGGAAGTTGGCTAGTAGGGGTTGGTTGGTGAGCTCCTTGGTAGACGATTAATCACATAAGAGGTCCATCAAGCCAAAGGAGGGCAATCATTCTTGCATGTGATTGGTCGATTTGTTGAAATATCTCAATTGGACCAATCACATAAGAGGTCTATTGAGTGTGAAGGAGGTCTAAGGTCCTCGTATGTTATTGGTCCGTTTTTTGAAATATTTCAAATGAACCAATTACATAAAAGGTCCAAGGAGACCCATGGGCTTGAAGAAGGGCGATGATCCTCACATGTGATTGGTCCGTTTGTTGAAATATCTCAAGTGGACCAATCACATGAGAGGTGTTGGGGCAGAAAGAGGTTCGAGATCCTTGCATGTGATAAGTCCGTTTTTTGAAATATTTCAAATGGACCTATCACATAAAAGATCCATTGGCCCAAAGGTGGGCAATAATCCTTACATGTGATTGGTTAGTTTGCTCAAATATCTTGAGTTGACCAACCACATAAGAGGTCCATAGGGTGTGAAGGAGGTCTAACGTCCCAGAATGTAATTGGCCCGTTTTTAAAATTATTTCAAATGGACCAATCACATAAAAGGTGAGTGGGTTCAAAGGAGGGCAATGATCCTTGCATGTGATTGGTCCGTTTGTTGTAATATCTCAAGCGGACCAGTCACATAAGAGGTCCATTGACCCACAGGAAGGCAATGATCCTCGCATGTGATTGGTCGGTTTTTGAAATATCTCAACTAGACCAATCACATAAGAGCTTCATGGAACCCAAGGAGGGGAAGGATCCTTGCATGTGATTGGTCCCTTTCTCAAAATCTCCAGAACGGACCAATCACATGAGAGAACTTTTACAACTTGCCTCCCCTTTGTGAAATATCCTCAAAGATGGTTGGTATCACATATATTGTTGGTTTTTAATAAATTTTCAACAAAACTTTTGGATGGTTATTGTTCCTATGAATTTTAGACAAAATACAAATATTTAGAAAGAGAGTCATATGAGACCCTGTGATGGTCATACTTGGAATCCCCAATCTTAAAGACCCATTTATTTCACTCAATATAAAACAAAAAGTCAAATAACAAAATTGACCTTATTGAATTAAATTCCAGTTTTAACTTATTTAGAATATGACGCACATGTCAATGTCACTATTTTGAGGAGTACAAACCAGTGCTAGGAAAAATCTATGTACAATAAAAGCCCTGATGATATAGATTGCATCATTGATACATCATTATATTTTGAAATTTTGATGCAAGAAGTAATGCTTACATGACTTAAAGAAGTTGTTAAAGTTGGTGTTATCATTTCAACATCAAACGTAAAGTGTACTTAAGTATTGCACAAAATAGGGTTATTAAAAGCACGCAATGTTGGTATTTGTTGTGAGTCTTGACATGATGTTGTTTTAACAATGTTCAATATCTTGCTTGGTTTTTGTGAAAATAAAAGAAGAAGGAAGAAATAGGAAACATGTTGAGTGCTTGTAACTTGAAAGAGGGATTTTTCTTAAACTTACCATGTCTAACCATTTTTCTAAATGGAATAAATGTATTTGTTAACTTGACTTCCAAATGCCTACGTTTACTTTTGTCAAGATTTTAAGGATGATAATAGACATTCTTTACAAAAATTTATAATTTTAAATTTCTTGTTGATCAATGTTGCTCATGTTGAGATTCCTCAAACAAGATTTGATATATCACAAACTCTTGGTCGGGAATTCAATCAAACAAGACTCTCAAAAGAAAATTTTGGGTGAAGAAAATGTTGCTTCTTGAAGTTTTGATTTTCATCTAAAATGTCAAGTTAAGACCTATGACGGGGGGAGGGTTAAAAATTTCAACACAATTTTGGACTAGTAGTGGGGGTGGTTGCCTTGTTAGAATTTTAAGGGCGTAACAATTTTGGAAGTGAAAGAAAGTTCTCAAGACCTTACCGCAATTTTTAATTGGGTAGTGGGTTGGTTGCCTTGCGCGAGTCTCTTGGGGGCGTACGACCTTCTTTCCAAGGCTTCAAGACTTGGAATTAAGGTGGTCACTTCCTATAAAAGGCCACCTGCATCCTCAGTTTTTCACATGTTTTGCTATTCCTCTTTGTTGTAGTTGGTGGTCTATTGTTCAGGCACTTTTTTCTTTTCGTTTTTTTTGTTTTCGGTCGGGTTGAGTTCATCTTTCACCATGTTGTATCGAAGGACAGTGCAGAAGGAGCTCGCAGATATTGCACGCGACAAGGACTTGTTCGGTGTGAGCATCGAATTCACAACCGATGACTTGACCTACATGTGCGGGACCATTGGAGGACCCGTGGATACTCCATACAAGGGTGGTGTGTTTGTGGTGGACGTCCAGCTCCCATTTAATTATCCGTTCTTGCCGCCAAAGATACACTTTGTTACGAAGGTCTGGCATCCGAATGTAAACAGAGAGACCGGAGCTATTTGTGCAGGTTTCTTTAGAGATGAGTGGAGTCCGGTTATGTCGCTGAGGACTATTTTTCTATCTCTCCAGCTTCTTTTGGCCACTCCGGATGCAGGTTGTCCTCAGGATGAAATTGTTGCAGAGCAATTCCTCAAAGATTATCCAAGCTTCGAAACAACTGCGAAGCATTGGACCCGAACCTTTGCTAAACTGAGGAGCTTCGGTGGAAACGAAAAAAGCAAAGCTTGCGGGGCTCGAGTTCTTGAAGGGAAAATCTAAGGTGGTAGGGTACTTGAAGGATAGAGCCAAGGTAGTGCTCTAAGAGGAGTAATAGAGATAGGGCAACAAACTTGCATAGTTATGACGATTAATTTGAAGTTGACAAAGTAGACATGAATGTAATTGTCAATCTGAGATTGGATTGCCAATTATGAATGTGATTGTTGTTGCTATGCAATGCTTGAATAAAAGGCCCGAACACAAAGCCGAAGGTGCTAAGTTATGAATCTGACTGTTGTTGAAAACTCTTTTTGTGCTATGTCGAAAAAAAGGCACTAACCAAAGGCCGAAGGCGCCAAGTCATTAAGAGAGGAAGACCTGCCAAAGCCTACAAAGCGTAAGTTGAAAGAATCACGAACATGAGTCTTACTCTAAGATTTAGAATTCAGAGATCAATTTCTTTTTATATTTGAGATTGATACAGTATGACTTATGAGTATGACTGATAATTGTCAATATGAGATTGCGTAAAGGAATAAGAAAGAATTGATAATATAACAATATGACCAACTAAGATTCTAACTCAAATGTGATTGTCTTACTGAGATTCAGAAGGAACACCTATATGTGAACTTCATATGAAATTGGAAGTTGAAATAGAATTTTGTCTATTGGACTATATGACCAACTAAGATTGGAGAATTAGATGTGGAGAAATAGATGTGGAATACTGACTATCTAATGAGATGCCCAACTGTGATTGGGATTATAAATGCAACTGTGACTTTTCTTTTACGCTTGGGAAAGCATACTTAAATGCCAACGTTCATCTGATCGAAGATTGTGGAACCAAGCGTAACTTTGACAATTTTACTACATGACTAATTATGATCGGGAAAATAGAGGTAAATGTGGCCGTTATTTCCAAGTTGGGATAGCAGAGTTGATTTTAAAGTAGACACCAATATGAGATTGGAGGAGGGAAAGCATACCTAAATGTGATGATCAATCTAAGATTGGGTTAACTGATGTAAATGCTGACTACTTGCCAACTTCACCAATCATGGTTGGGAAGATGAGCTAGCATAAATATAACTCATTCTAAAGTACAGAAAGCACATTTGAATGTGACCACCTATTTGAGGTTGGCAAAATAAACTTGAATTTGACTGTCAACACAAGATAGGAAAACCAAACAAAATGTTGACAATTTTTCATATAGAGACAATCTTCTAATGGGACCCACCAAATTCTCATTCAAATAAACACCCTCCATTTTCTCATCAAACAAGACATTCTCCCACAATATCAAGAGCCAATAAACTTCAAGACTTGCTCATCCCTTAAATGGGTTAACCCATACCAAAGTTATAATTTAAGATATTATTATGGGGGGCAAGGGGGTGGGGGGGGTGCATGCAAAGGCCATGTGTAATATCGTCTTCAGCACATACCTCATGACCTTTCTGTCTGGACATGTGAAGAGGATAGCAACTACCCATTGGGCACACCTTTCCATGTCCATGACTGGGCCACATGCATGAACCACATTCAATAATAATACATTGAGTCACTAAGCCTACTACTATACCCTCCTCTCTCTCATAGGCTTACATCGGATCCTTCACATTTGCGTCTAATTTTGTACTCCATTGACTCACTCCTACCCAGATTGTGCGATACTCCCAATGTGACTTTTTTCAAACTGCCTAAAAAAAGGTTCCCAAGTCAAAATTACAAGCCTTGATTCAGGCGAAAGCAGAAAAGAAACTCCACTCCAAAAAATGCAAAATTGTTATTGCAGGAAAAAGCAAACTCCCTTCCTTCGTTGAATGTTCACGAAACTCTTCTTCTTTTTCTTATGAAAAAAGAATTTGGCTTTGGTCAATAGCCCACCAACATCACAGTAAAATTACATGTCTATCTACAGGTATATTACTACTACTACTGCTAGGCTACTGCTTGTTTTTTGTTTTTTTACAATAGTTTCGGTGCACTACCTCCGTTGGAATTGTATGTAGCTGCCGTCCACTTATCCTCATTCGTGTAATAAAACACTTCGGCAGGAGTCAAGATACGAATTGCTCTTACATTCTTCACAAACTCCCTGCAAAATGAGTAACGTTAGTATGAATGAAGCGGAAGGATAAAGAAAGAGGAGAGAAAAAGGTGAAGATGATTACTCCCAAGGGTCGTCTCCGACGAGGAGAAGGTCATCTTCATTGTCGGTGAAAATCAGCTGCCAACCGAGCTTTTGATCTAATTGACCTTCGAGGTTAAACATGTGGGCCAGACCGCACCGCAATTCGGTGTAGTTTTTGAATCGGTTGACATCCACCGCTCTGGTTATGGATCCCAGCTTGTAAACCTGAGCAGCCATTATTTCCACCGACACCAATGTAAGTATGATTGATAGCAATGGATGATCGATGGTATTTGTAGATTTAAAAATAACGAAGTGGTTTGTTTACCTTGGTGTAGCTTCTTCGAGTGAGCCTAGGTGGTGGACGCATCAAAGCACTCTGGAGAAGAGCAGGGTTATTATCCAAAGGTGCACCATTTGCAACAACAGCCGAGGAGCTTGAATGGTCTTGATCGGGAATCTGTGGCTCCCCGAAACCATTCTGCACTTGACTCACTTGCTGTTGAGGTAAAGAGGGTACATTGTTGATACCGCCCGATGGTGGTAACAACAACCTCGAAGTGCTCACACTCGGCTGCGTCTCCGAAACTGTGGTGGAGTCACGCATGGATGGGTACCACGAGTTTGGCACTTGCTGCAAAAATCGAAACATCCACACACACACACTGTTACAAAACTAGCAAAAACTCAAACTTTGCGTCTTTCGAAGGACATGGTAAACTTTGATAGGATTTATGGAATAAAAGAAGGTGATGTAAATGCATGAGACATGGTTTAATTTTTTAAGGAGTTGAGGAATCAAAGAAGGTGATGTGAAATGCATGAAATAGTGTGGCACACTGTGGCACAATAAGAGACTTAACGTGAAAATCACCGTGCAGAGGAGAAAAGCCCGCTTCTTGGTGGTGCTGGACTCCGCTGGAACAACCACCCTGCTGCTGCTGCTGATGGACGGCAGAAGCTCCGTTGGAGCTACTACAGTGGTTGTTGGGCTGTTGAGGAGCAATATTGCTCTGTGCCATCAACCCGTTTTGATACTGCACCAAACCTTCCTGCTGTTGATTCAGCATACCACGATGATGCATAGCTCCCTGTGCATGCATACCCTGTTGACGATGCATCACCCCATTCGGCAGCGAAGAATGCACCGCTTGTTGTTGTTGATGATGTTGATGATGATGATGATGATGATGTGAGCTACTGGCCATGTTATGCCTCCCCTGCTGCTGATGCATAGCATTGCTTCCTAATCGTTGCGAATCACCTAGACAGACAACTCCTTAAATGATCAGTATATACGATCTCTTGAATAAGTACTACTCGAAAAAGTGAATGTTGCTCAAAAGTGCACTTAAATGAATGTTGCTCGAAAGTGATAAATGCTCATTCAAACTATGTGAAGAGTTGCTTACCATGTGGGAGCTGATTCGCAGTAGGCATCACATTGGGCAAAACCTGCTGCTGCTGAATGCTCCCATTTTGGGTGTAACCATTACTCGGCAAAGAGTGGTGAAAAGGGACACCATTCGGCACAAGAGAGGAGCGCGAAGACTGAAGCAAAACTGCATTCTGAGACATGCCAACTTGGCCATGAGGAGCAAACTCCTCTCTCTGGTTGTACGATGCCAAACCAGCAGCGTTCGAATGCAAGCTACTGTCACGCTCAGCTTGTTGAGGTGGTAACAGATTGCTTTGCTGCGAGGGATGCTGCATCAAGCTAGAGAATGAGCTCTCGCTTTCGAGCTCCGTCGGGAGCTGCTGTTGCTGGACATGAGGAGGGGCAGCAGCTCGTTGCTGGGTCGCTGCCAAGCCATTGTTGTATTGGCTCACCCCGCCGGGCAGGCTACTGGGGTAAGGTCCAGAGGAGGAGGACGATGGTGAGCCGTTGTGCGTCTCCGCTTCTGACAGCAGCGGCGGCGTCCTTATGTATGGCAGTGGCGGCAGCGGCACTGGCACTGATGAAGACGATTCTCCTAGTGGAATGTTTCCCTCGGCATTTAACAACTGCGGTGCGAACTTCTGTCCTTGGTAGTACACTTTCGATGGTTCTGTTATCCCCCTCAAATCCTGCAAACCCGCAAACATCAGCCCCAGCCCGTCATTAACCGGCTATTCATCAATCTGACATTGAATGTTCATAACACCAATACAATGTACACATATCACCAATGGTCACGAACTACTAACCCCTCCCAAAATCAACAATGGTGCCCAAGGACAACAAACATGTCATCCTCCAAAGAATGCAAGTGCAAGGTCCATGAACCCAAGGGTAGTTGGGTGAACTATATGGATAGTAGGACTTAGTCTCCAGACTAGAAAGGTTAGAGTGTTGATGTGTAGAGGAATGTAAGAGCACCTATACAACAAGGTGCAAGAACTCCACTGTAGTGTGGATTTTAGTAAGACTTAGTCTCAAGACTAAAGACTGTTGATCCCAAGCAAAACTGCAAGTGCAAGATGAACACGAGTACCTAAGAGAGAACAGGCATGTAAGTCCCAAAGGGGGTTGCTTTGACAGTACCCATAAATGACGGTCAGGCTAAACAGAGGAAAGGCTGGAGAGTGCGTTACCTGCAAAGCTGCAGCAGCCATGACGCGCTGCTCCATGTTCAAAGAAGGAGGAGCCGAAGAAGAAGCATCATGTTGTAGTTTGGTACGGATGTTGTGATTTTCCACAGGAACAGCATAAGAGTGGCCACCAGCACCTTCTACTTTGCCATACCATTGTCTGGAAGCTTTCAGATTCTCCTTCACATCTTCGTCATTGACATAGCCGTCCCTTCGTCTCTTTCCCTGCTCATCACTCACACATTTCATCTTCAGCTCACTCGTACTACTGACTTAGACACCCTAATCAGTGAAACTGACAATTGTGTACCGTTAATCCACATACATTTGCTTCTACACACATGGTACCACCAGTACTACAACAATCATGTCCATTCATTTCCTCCTTTCCTAACGTAACGCTTGGCTTTTACTCACCGCAACGAGACTCGGCAAACCATTATCCATCTTCTTAGCACCTCCCTCCGGTTCTCCTTACAAACATCACGGTATCTTTCTGTTCTTGTCGTCACAAGGAGTCACTGTTGCAGACAAATTTAGCTAACAACCACTGCCGCCCTCCTCATTCCTCCCATTTCGCTACATCCACACACACACACTGCTACAGTAGTGGACTTGTTCAAACTCTGATCTCTGACACCCCGCCACCTCCGATACTCTTCTTAGCTGAAAGTGTGGTAGCAGCTTTCATTCCCTGCAGAATCATACAACATTTGAGTCAGAGGTGAAAATAACAAACTCTCCACTAACGAAACATTCAGAAAGCTCGTGAACTCACCACCAAAGATGCGGTTTGTTTGGCGCTACTACCCTAACAGACAAAGCTCAAAGAACGCGTTCGTCGTTCTAAGACAGAGTTCTTCGTCTTTCAAGAAAGAGTGTGTTACAATTCTAAAACACGAAATTCTTGCAAGAAAGCAAGACGCTGGAGAAGAAGAAGAAGAAGACTGGATCAAATCTCTTCTATCTTAAGCCCAATACTCGGTCAACTCTCACAGAGAGCACACTACACTCTCTCTCTCTCTCTCTCCTCCAGAAAAGGCGAACAAGACGAAAGGAAAGAGAGGTGCCACCTTTGATCCGAATTTTTGTTGCAGAAGAAGAAGAGAAGAGGAAGCTTGAAAGGAAGATCTTCTGCAGATCCGCTGAAAACACTCCCACCATACAGTGGTGAAGAAAAAGAGAAAGAAAAAACACTATTACTTTACTCCCCACCCACAATTATAACTTAATCACTGTAGTAGTAGAAACTCGATTGCAAGCATTTGACTGGTCAGAGGGGTGAGCAAAAACGAACAAGATGCTTGTGGGGGGGGGGGGAAGAGAAGAGAAAAGACGGGCCGGGTTTAGGTGGGTGTGTGTGACCCGGCCCGGCCCGACCCGGCCTGGCAGTGGGTTTTATTGGTGCCATGGCGGCCAATCAACAGTAGTAGCAGCAGCAACTACCATCCCTTTGCTTCTTTCTTTTCTTTCACGGGCAGTTAAACTCCGGGCAGGCCATTTATTGAGTTCCATCATGCACCGTGGGTTTTGTCATGAAGCTGGCCGCAACAGTTCCTGCTTTTTAATTTCCTTTTTTTAATATTTTATTGGGGGATTTTGGGGGGGGGGTATATTTTTGTATGGGGAAGTATAGGACCATGAATACCGGTATAAAGTACACATTGGGTTTTGTCAGTGGAAAAATGGGAACCTTATTGGTTGGCTGTGTTCATGGCTTCTGATTGGAAGAGTCCTTTTTTATTTTTGCTATTTCCCGGCTATTTTCTGCTATTTTTGTGACTTTCTGCAATAAAAACAACGGTTTTTTGGGTTGGGTAGTTGTTATTTATGTGCGTGGTGCACTTTGGAATGAAAAAGCGGTTTTTATTGTAAATAGTGTGGGCGTGGTGCTCATATTTATTTTGTGAGATTGAATCATGTATTGTATCATTGGAATGAATGAGAGATTGTAAATCTTTTTAATATGGGCTTTCACTGTGAGGTCAGAAAATCTTCAAGCAGCTTCAATGAAGATTGAGTTCTTAAATGGTAGCTCGAAGTTTATACACTAATTATAGAAAGTGAAAAAAAGGCTATGAGGTTGGTTTCAAACTTTGGGTAGAATTTTTAGTGTTGAGTTCTTTGTAGAGAAGTTAATTTTTCTTTTCGATGCAGGAAAAAAATGTTTTAATGGGTTATTAAGCTTGGTGATCCTAACTTTAGGACTAGAGCAGAAGTAGTTCATCTCTCTAAGATATTTGAGGATGTAAATATTGTGTAATGGTCTTCATGGTATTCATTCTAGAAACTAGGACACATTTTGTTACTCTCATGTTAAGACAATAATTGATCAATCCCTTGCATGATTCACTATTCAAACATGTCACAAAAGATGTCAAGTCGGCCAATCTAAAATGTTCATGTTGTAATATAATTTTTCTCTTGGTTCTATTGTAAGATACTAGAATCATGTTTGGTTTTATATCGTCATTATGTCTAAAGGTATGTTTAGATTTAAATCTCACTTTATTTGTGTCACTCATACTAAAATTTTGTTTGGCTTTCTATTCCATATTATTGTAAATCATACTCAAGTTTCAATTTCACTTTGTCTTGTTGTGAGATACTCATAATCATGTCTGGTTTCCGGATCCAAATCAAAACTCATATTCCAATTTGTATACATTTGGTCAACTTGTGGGATACTCGTTATCAAATTTGGTCTTTGAAGTTCATTCAATCGACAATTACATTCACATCTCAATTCACTTGGTCGTGCCCCTCATACTCATCGTCATGCTTGATGCCTCACTCTCGATCAATGGTCGTGGCGCCAGATACTCATACTCATCACCATGCTTGATGTGTTAATCCGGATCGATAGTCACATTCACGTCGTAATTTACTTGATCTTGTAGTTACATTTACGTCTTAATTCAATTGATGATGCAGTTGATGATGCGGTTACATTTACGTCTTAATTCAGTTGATGATGGGGTTACATTTACGTCTTAATTCTCTTTGTCATGTTGTTAGATACTTGTGATTATGTCTTGTTTCACAATCCAAGTCTTAGTTGGTTATATCGTCACAAAGTCAAATCATGTTTGGTTTTCAGATAAATTGTAACATTCAAGTCTCGATTCAATTATCATGAAGTGAGATATTAGTAACCATGTTCGGTTTTGTCATTGGGGTCAACAATTACATTTATCTTACAATAAGTTGGTTGCTTCATTGGATACTCTCAATCATGTTTTGTTTCTTTATCCAATAAGCATAATTGAGTCTTATTGAGTTGACCATGTCGTCACAAAGTCAATATTTTTTTGGTTTTTTAATCTCGATAAGCGCTCATATACAAGTCTCAATCTCAACTCATTGTCACAAAACGCCATCAGCAAGTAGGAATATCATATCTATATTTAGATTTTTAATTAAGACTCACTTTAGATCTACTTTTTTTCATAAAACTAAACTACATTTACGTCAATTTCCCCCAAGCTTAGTTGGTCTATTTCTCCAAGTTTAGTTGGTCATATTGTCATACAGTCTAAAATTTGTTTATTTATCCAATCTCAAATGGTGGTCGCATTAAGGTTAGTTTTCCCAAACAAAAAGTCATAGTCACATTTACATCTCTTATCCCCATTATAAATTTCTACACGTTGACACATAATCAAATTTCTCTTTGATTCCTCAAACTTTTATTGATAATCACAATTAGGAATTGTTTCCCCAATCTTGAAATGAAAATCACATCTTCATCTATTTTCCCAACTATAGTTGTTGATGTAGTCACACATTCAAAGTTATATTTGATTATCCAATCTAAGATTGGTAATCACATTTTGGTTCTCTTTCTACTCTCCTATTTCTAAATCTCACGACGATAGTAAGAGAAAACATTCACATTTGTTTTCCCATTTTTGTTGGTCATCAAGTAGTCATAGTTGATTTAGTTTCCTAATCTCATTTTGATAATCACATCATGTCTACTCTCTTAATCTCAAGTTCACGATACTTTTTAAATTCTCTTTCTTTAGTTCCAAATCTACAAGGCAAAGTGATGGATTAGTCTCCAAAGCTCTAATCAGTTATAATAATGACTATGAATACTCTCTTATTCTCATATTAATGGTCACACTCAATTTGCTTTTTGTTCTCAAACATATAGGTGAATCAATGTTTAGTTTCTTGATCTTGTACTAACAATCAAATTCATAATAGGTATTGCAATCTCAAGTGGCCACTCACATTCGTTGCTCTCTTTTGATATTAGATTGATAACCACATTCATGTTTAGTATTTGAATTTAAACTAATGCTAAATCAATCGGTAACAACTTCACTAGAGCTTAACTTGAAGTCATTGTCAATGGCTATGAATTTTCTCATTACTTGCGTATTCAATTAGTGAGTTGATAGTTCTAGTATCCACCAAAAATTTATTGTTTAATAACCTCATTATGAAAACCACACTTTTCACATTATTTATTGTGATGCATGCTAAATGGACACCTTATGATTTATTTTTATATTTATTGTGGTCTCTTTAAAAATATGATTCATTTGACCAATGATTCCATTGCCAATCTTTCTAGTCCTTTTTTTAAAGAGCCATAGCAATCCGAATTAACAAAAGATGTAAAATTCATAGCATTATGTAATTGTTGTATAGATGTATAGCATTATTCTAAAAGTCTCGATGAAGGAAAGAATTGTTGTTTAATGGAAAGTTGACCTCCCTTTTTGACTCCATTCATGAGTTATCCATGCACATGTTGAATTTGTCAAATACCCTCTTTTTAGATTACATATTTGATGTCTAACGTTGTCTTTCAATACTCCGCACAATAAGGGGTTAACCCCTAAATGTCCCAAAGTGCCTTAGTGCTATACAATGTATTTTTTTGTAGTTGAAATGGATCCACACCTTTATTGGGTTTGATCCCAACAAAGAATTTGGAGTATAAAATTAAGCAGTTCTAGTGAGCTATTGAAATTCCAAATTAACCCCTCAACGACCACGGCCACCGATTCGGCTTTTACCGTCAAGGTCAAAAGAAACATCAAAGTCAACTTCAAATGTTATGATCTCACATCTAATGATGATCCAACGGTTGAAAATTTTCACACTACTACAGATGGTAGTCTACTTCAAGATCCTACGGTTGAAATTATCAAAAAATTCCAAATATATTGAACATACCCCCATTAGTACATAGTGGTCACTGCTGGGATTGCAAGCTCCCAAAACATCGTGGATCTTTAGGGTTTAAAGCTTCTTGTTGGTAGCAAATGCCACTTATACAACACCGTATCTACTATCCCCATGGGTCAACAACAATAAGGGGAAAAAGAATAAAAAACAAAAAATAAAAAACAATGTATATGTATACCAAGAGCAAAATTGGATGTGTAAATCATGAACGTGTACCATAAGTTGTAGGTACGGATATCCAAATTTTGGTATTATGTAGTAGGCGAGTTCTCGATCTAAGGGGCGGCAGAATCTCGTCAAGGGGAACTGTACAAGTGAGTACGACCACCACCACTTAAAAACTTTTCGTCCTTTAGTTCATCCGCGCAACAATTTTCAAAAAACAGAAAATAAAACAAAACAACTGGCAATGTGTAAGAATTTCATGTGCAAGAGAGTGAATGTGCGCAATCCACCGACCTGCAAGAATACTTCCGCCGAGTCAGTTCGAAGAATGTGAGCAATTGTCTTTTTTCACTTAAATCATTGTTCGTACAACCGCGCCCCGCCCGGCCAGATACTACTAGTCATATATCCATGTAGTAGGATACTCTTCAGGTAGAAAAATTCCTGGTTGTACATTTAGCCATTATTAGTGGACCCTATGACCATGGCCACCCTATGCGGTACACATACCCATACATGCTTATTTTTGACTTTATAATCGTCTAATTATGTTGACCACATTTTTTATTTAATTCTTTTTTTTTGGGTGTCCAGATTTTAGGACATGATTGCTTATTCATGCTCATATTATTTGTACTTGATTAGGTGTTCATAAACTCGTAACAATATTGAGTACAAAGAATGTGGGAGACCCTATGACCATGGCATATGCGGTACACATACATACATGCTTGTTTTGACTTTATAAATGTCTAATTATGTTGACTAGATTTTTATTTTTTTATTTTTTTTTGGGGGGGGGGATCCAAATTTTAGGACATGATTGCTTATTCATGCTCATATTATTTGTACTTGGTTAGGTGTTCATAAACTCGTAACAATATTGAGTACAAAGATTGTGGGAGGAAGTCCTTTTTACGAAGGAAATAATTGTTCTATGCTACCTATGATCATGTGCATTAATGAGGATTTGTTGGGTAAATGCATCACTATTGTATGAGTATGTTGGGATTCAGATTGTATTGTATGAAAATTCTCCATGTATGTGTATATGTACATATGAAGATGTGTTTTTTTCTTTTGAATGATATTCATTTATTTAAAATTTTTATGGATCATCATTTGAAAAAATTCCTTATACGAGACCAAATTCTTCGATTGGTTAGAAACACTTCTTGCATATTCTTAATCAAGGGATAGGTATGCCAAAAATTGTCATAAGTAACCTATAAAGCAACTACACTAAAAATTATGATTAGGATTTGCTATAGCATTTTACTTTTGATGAATTTTTTTGAATGAGCAAACAACTACATATAGTACTCAGAGGAGGGTAAACTTGTGAACATGGTTAATCCGTAAAGATCCTCGATGCAAAATTGCATGAATTACAAAAATGACCTTTGTTCACTTCATGCTAGAAAAAAGCTCAATCTAAGTACCCATTAGAAGATTCAACTGTAGGATCTTGAAGTTATCTTACTTTTTTACTAACATGTGAAAGTTGAACCGTTGATTCTTTTTCATTTGTGAGATTATAATAGTCAATGTTGGCTCATTTTTCCCCTTGCCGGAATCCCAAGAAGCCACATGGACTTTCTTGGATCTTTAGGGGCTAATAAATTCTTTGATGAGAAGTAAAAAGTTATAGTAGTTATATATCAATTAATGCATTCAACACTAAATATAAATTTTAGTGTAGGTATAAAGTCCTAAGGAAGTTGTGGTGAAATTTTGGTACGATGCACCAATTGTCATTTCATAGTAGTGCAATTTTTGACAAGATGATGCAAAACTTTGAGAAAAAGCTTAGTGTAGACTTTTGTATCATACAACTTTGATTGAAGGATGCTTTGACTAGGGAATGGTTGAGGAGATATTAGAAAATAAATCCTAAATTGAGACGTTATTGGGTCCAAAATTTGGACTCCAAAAGGGTATAGTCCTTAAGAAGTTGAATCTCCTCAATTCATTGTTAAATTTCAACTTGATTTGTTGGAATAGAATCTAATACAAGATTAGTTCTTGTGATAATAAGCTTAGCTCAATTTAAGATGTTTTGAAGACAAAACATGAATTTAATATGAGATGTCTAGTTTTAAATTATTTTTTGTTTGTTAAATTTGAGGCAATTTCCATCATGTAAGGCTATTATATGAGCCAAGATTTTTTTTAGTAAAATATTTTGATTTCAGTTGTGTGTTAGTAGCATTTCCTCTTCAAAATGAAAATTCTAGAATCTCAAAATCTATTTTTGAGTACAACTACATTATGATCTTGCAATCTTTTCACCGACATGACTCCAAACTTGCTCCACATCATTTTTGATAAGTCAATGGCAAGATTGTATGGTTGAAGTCCAAATATCTTATCATCGATTCAATCAATGACACTTTAAGAAAAAATCATGTTTTTGACTAAATAATAGGCGGAGACAGCTAGGGTAAAATTATGTTAGTTTTGAACCTTTCTAGGAGGATATTAGTTTTTTATTGAATATGCTTCCCATGAAGCCCATAACAACTTCACTCTGTATCAAAGTATATATAAAACATAAATCATATTGACAATGGATGAGCAAGTGTTTTTGTTTCGATTAATTAGGTAAATAAAAAGTGTAAAGAGGTCACCCACATAGAGGATATATATTTGTCACTTTAGGATTAGAATAAGAATTGGTCATTTCCTTCAATACCTCACTATTCAAACATGTAACTATAAATACTAAGTCTCCTAATTTCTCTTTTCATTCATCTTTGCTTTCACAATCTCAATGAGGTACTTTAGCAATCTCTAATGCATAGGCATATTTATGTCTTTCCCAATCTCAGATTAATAGTCACAGTCAAAATTGGTGTCTCAATTTGAAACTGAAATTGGTGTCTCAATTTGAATCTGATATTCAGATTCATGAATAGCTTCCGTATCTATAGTGGAAAGGCAGATTCTTGTTGGGTATTCAATTGACAATCTGGTGGGCGTTCAATTGACAATCTAGTGGGTGTTCAATTGGCAATCTGGTAGGTGTTCAATTGGCAATTTAGTGGGTGTTCAATTGACAATCTGGTGGATGTTCAATTGACAATCTGGTAGGTGCTCAATTGACAATATGGTGGGTATCCAATTGACAATCTCGTGGGTGTTCGGTTGACAATCGGTCGATGTCTCAATCTGAGGTAGCTAATCAAATTTCTGGTTAACGTCCCAATTGTAACTCATAATCAATATTTTGGCTAGCGTCTCAATATGATATTGCCATTGCTTAGATTCTAGGTTGGCGTACCAATTTGTGATTGATAATCACATTATTGCCTAGCGCCTCAATTTGTAATTGAAATGTCAATTCTTTGTTGGTGTCTTTATTTGTGACTTCCAATCGGATTCTTGATAGATTCTTCAGCAAAGACCAAACTTGAATTTGACATTGAGATTGTTGAATGGGATCGACAATTACTAATGGGATTGACATGTAACTAACTATCAAATTCAAATGTGGTTAAAGGGATTGTCATTGTGATTGTCATTATCGACCCCTTTGTCTAAGTTGGTATTCCAATGTCCAATTAATTGTCAAATTCAAGTTTAATTTCAAATTATATGTTCATACCAACTCGATTCGTAACAACCTACTTCCTATGCTTCATACTCATTAGTCATTGTCAATCTCTCTATGGATTCTCTTATTACTTGCAGACCCAATTAAAAAAATGATAATTCTAGTGAACACCAATAATTAATGAACTTCTTGCTGAAACATACGCTTTTCAACACTTTTCACACACTTTTTACACACTTTTTACACACTTTTTACACTATTTCGTCTTGTACACACTAAGTAAAACCTTATTCATCATTGAAATTGATTATTTTTGCTGACCATGGTCTTTTTGAAAATATGCATTGATCAACATTCCACAATGTTAAATTAATATACACTATTTTTTTTGTTTATAGATACATAGCATGCTCCATAACAATAACAAAAATAAAAAATAATCTTGGAATTGTTGAATTTTTGTGTAAGTTTTATAGCATTATACTAGAAGTCTTAATAAAAGAGGCAACTGTCATTTCATAATGAAGTTCAGGACCCCTTAATCTAAGAGAAGAGATCACATGCTTATATTAATCTTATTTCTTCCTAGGTTATACATAATGCAACATATTTTGTTTTTTAAATAGACATTATTGGAACCAAACTTCATCAACTGTGTATTAGTTAATACACATTTGCTTGAAAGATCATACAATACAAGCGTTTTCAAACTTTGGCTGTTAACATCTCCTAAAGTATGAGGAATTTTTGAGCATGAGATGACTTTTTGAAAAGCTACGGAAAAACTCCACAACCTGCAAAAGGTTTTAACTTCGTGGGAGCTAGAACAAACTTCTTTTTTCTGGAAGTACTAATTTTTTGGGAGGAGACAATACTTCTTTTTTGGGCCAAAGTAGACATACTTAGGTCATTTTCTGTAATTTAGGCAATTTTGCATCAAGGATCTTCAAGGTTTAACTTCAGAAAGTATCACCAACTACAATCACCATGAACAATGTTATGAACAAAAATATGCAAAAATGGAACTCCCTATGATTGTATTTAAAAATTGAGTTTTAGGCGTACTCCCCCACTAAAACCTCCATAAAGATGGTCAAGAAGTACTTTAAGCCATGTGGTCATGCCTTCATTGTACTCTCCCTCAACAACCTGTCCTCATTCCTTTCATGCTCAGACATAAAAACAATGCCCATAGAAGTATTATTATTTAAAAAATATTACCAATTTATATTGTATGATCTCTTATAAAGTTGTAAGTCAATGGTACAATTAACCCCTAAAGGTCCAAGAAAGCGGAAATCGGAATCGAAAGCGGATTTTTATTTATTTATTTATTATTATTTTTTATTTTTTAACGATTAAATTCAATTCAGGGTTAGAGAAAGATAAGTACAAGAGGCGTGCCAATTTGTCTTCTTGGTTTATATTTGGAGTGAAGATGTATGCTCGCAAAATGTCCAAATGAGACAATCGTCACCCTCTCTTACTATAGTCAAGAATCGATGGGGTTGAGTTATCATACTGTTGGGGCAACATCGTTGAAATTATCATGAAACAAATTTCAAATTTTGAGGTCACTTAAAAAAATCACACGTCCTTTTTTTAGATAGAGAATGTTGCTTCATGAAGTTCTGACACTAAGGTGATTTGACTTCCTATTGTTCCAACCTATTTTAAGCCTACAATTGCAATTATTTGTAAGATTTCATAAATCAAAATGAAGGAAATTTATATAGATCTTAATCTTACAGTATTATAGTGGACTTGTTGTAAGTCATTTGGATTAGCATTTGAGTCATGAGGCTTCATAGATTGCAAGATCATAACGTATCAGTACCCAAAAAAGAATAAAAAAATTCATCATATTTAGTCCATTAAGGAATTGTTACTAACAAATCTACTGCAAATAAAAAAAAGCTCAACTAGGAAGTTGTTCATCTCTATCATAATATCACACGTGCACCCAAAAAACATAAAAAAATCTTTGCTCAAATAATAGTCTTTGCAATGGCAAATATTGCTAAAAAATTCCACACAAAAACATAGTTCGAAGTTAAACCCGGTAATCCCTTTAGACCCAACAAATTTTGTCAAAAATGGATTTTGGATGGAGAAAACATGGCTCTTCAAAGGTTTCAACTTGTCATCTGAAATGTTGAATCGTAACCTTCAACGCGTTTTGAGGGGACATGAACAAGGACATCTTCCTTACACACAACACTTTTGACATCTTTCTTGTCTTTAATATTGGTAATTATATATTCACAAGAGTAAAAGAAAAAGAAACAACGAAAATTGATATTTGATTTCACAAGAGTCAAGGAAAAAATAACAAATAAAAAACGAGAAAGATGCAACATCAAATCATCTCTCACTTGAAATGTGCATGCAAAGCCATCTCATATTTACGACACCAAAACAAACAAACATTGCCGATTCACAACAACACAAAAAGTTCACCACCAAAAGCTTCTTCCAAAAAGCATCATGACTCCCGCCACACGGACGATTTCTATTTTTTCAAATAACAAAACATGTATTTTCAAATTTGTTGCGACGGAAATGATCGAGTACATAAGTCACTCAACAACCAAACGGAGGAGGAGGGTCATCAACGCAACTTGTGGCGGGTGGGAATTCCCACATACGAGCGCGAGCCATCAATTTGGGTGGCGATGGTGATGATGATGATGAGATGGAGATGGAGATGGAGATGGTGGTGGTGCATGAGGACCATACTTGACCACCCACAATGTGATCAATGATTGACGCGGCCGCTTCCTTCCTTCTCTCTCTTGCAGTGTGTCGGGTGTAGAAGTTAGTTTCCCCGCTGAGGGGGCCGTCCCGGGCCCCCGGGAACTCCTCTCTCTCGTTTACCCGCCGGGAGGGGGGATTTTGATCAAATCATGAGTGTCCCTCGCCACCCCAGATGCAGCTGTCAGCTTCATGACTCCAGTTAGTGCTGTACTCTGTCAGTTACATTAATCGGTAGTTGGCTCATTTGGACAGCGACATGACATCGGGGCCTTTATGCGCGAACGTTTTTAACTTCACTCGGATGATGATAACTTCATTTGTAGTAGTACTCTACTCTCTATCGTTCTATCGTAGCCAGTCGGCAAATATTCAATCTTTTTTTTTTTTGGAGGTCGGTAACGTCTCGGAAATATTTTACTTCAATCAAACGACAAAAAAAATACAAGGCATGTGTTACCGTTGTACTTGATTTCTCAACAAAGTTGTACAACCATTTGGGCTTTTTTTGGTACTTGTACTTGTATGATCTTCTATGGGAATTTTACAAATTGGTCGTATTCTACTCTCTATCGTTCTATCGTAGCCAGTCGGCAAATATTCAATCTTTTTTTTTTTTTTGGAGGTCGGTAACGTCTCGGAAATATTTTACTTCAATCAAACGACAAAAAAAATACAAGGCATGTGTTACCGTTGTACTTGATTTCTCAACAAAGTTGTACAACCATTTGGGCTTTTTTTGGTACTTGTACTTGTATGATCTTCTATGGGAATTTTACAAATTGGTCGTATTCTATGAATTATTAAATCTAGGTAAGTTGTAAACGACTTGTATTAATTGTTTTACAAGTCTAAAGCTTTTATGATTTTGCATAGGAATCTCCCTCTAATGGGACCGAGGGTTCCATGTGAGTTTGGTGTTTTGGTACATGTCAACTCTATATGAATATAAGAAGAGTTTAAAACGGAATGGTTTGCAATTCTCCTCGTTGAAATGCATTCAAACCATGGAGATGTTTTTTATTAAAAAAATAAAAAAATAAAAAAATATTTTATTTTATTCTTATAATTGAGTTGGTGAACTTGGGCAATATTATTTTGAAGTTGATTTTGGGTTTATTTGGGACCTTGCGGTTTGGCATAAGGTTCATTTGTTGGTTACATGTTGATTCCTGAAGATCTAAAAGAGCCTAAACGGCATTTTGCTATTTTGGGGAGCCAAGATGAGGGGTTACAAGTAATATTTTTGCCTAAGATTTTTACTGGATGCTCCCTATACTGCAAAGTATATGTGGTTAAATTCGCAAAGCCGAACTCGTGTTTTAAAACCTTGATTAAGATCTTTTAGGTTTCAAGTACAAAAGGGGCAATTTAAGTTTAGTCTATCAACTTGTTTATTTATTTCTGAAATATTTTAACCCCTAAATCTCCTTGTTGCAAAATGGTCTAAGTCACAAAATTTGACCTTCCGTTAGATTAAGCTCAAAAAATCTCAATCTAAGCATTCTTTAGAAGGCTCAACCGTAAGATCTCAAACTTCACTTGACATTCTTGTCACATACCAAATTTGAACCGTTCATTTGTTCTCATTTGTAAGATTATAATGGTCTAAGTTGGTTGAGTTTTTCTCCTACGGGAAACTCTGAAACTCGTTTCGGGTTTTAAGGAGAGTTAGGGGTTAACAACCAGATCACTACTAAGTTCCAGAATGACACAAGTCAAAAAATTATCCATTTTTACAAGGGCAACCCTTAAAAATAAAATAATCAATCTTCAAAGTTTTTGGTACTTTCCAGATTATTTCTTTCAAAATTTGTCAAAATTTTAGATTTTAGATTTTTTCCGAAATTCTTTTTTATAAACTCATATTAGCACCTACTCACCATTCAAATTTTTCGTAAACCAAATATATCTAATGTGATGCATGTTTTCCTCAAGTGCTATTTCCAAGATAGCAATCTTCAAGGTTCCCTTTGCACCACGGGGACAATGTCTCAAGAGCAATGCCCAAAAAACTTAATCATTAGCTTTTGATGTTACAATCTCATAGATGGTACAGATCCAACTATTAAAATTTTACGTAATAGTAGTGATAGTAGGTGGGTTTGAGATTCTATAGTTGAAACTACAAAAGAACAGTAAAAGATTTGACCATACCTCAATTCCAACAAGGTGATAGAAAATCTTAATTTTTGGTTTTGGAAGTTTAAAAACACTTGGATTTTTCGGGGTTGATTATTCTATATTCAAAAAAAAAATTGTTGATACTTTCAATGCAACACTTATGCGGGTGAAGTTTAATGGAAATAAGAAGAGTTTGCTTACATATCCACATATATATCATGGACTATGCTACAAAAATGGAATATCACATAGATGAATCCAAAGTTATGAATATTCTCATAAAACTTCCTAAGTTGCAAATGACATTTCTTGGCTTCAAAAAAGAAGCTAAAAATTTCTTCCAAGAATATGTTTTATCTAATTATTCAATTCACGAACTTTAATCAAATGATTGAATAAGCATAAGATAGAGTGCGCAAAACTAGTGCAATACCAAAAATAGCCCACGAGGTGAACTTCCATGAGGTACACAATAGCTTTCAAGGCTGATTTTTAGCGCACTCACCGTGAACATTCTAGATTGCGCCATTTTGTGAACACCTACAAGTCCAACTCCAAAACTAGAGAAGGATTCAAACATTATGATTTGGGTGTGTCCAATTTTCTACTTGGTTTGCTCATGCACAAAAATTGCTCACATAACTAACTTCACTACAACATTTGCACGTCATGCTAGAATTTGAGCCATTATTGCATTAGAAAAATCAATGAACTATCTTGCGATGAAATATTTTACAATACAAATGCAACTCGAACACTCATTCCACATGATCTCTAGCAATAAATACCAGGACTCAATGGAGATCATCAAAAATCGACTTCCGTTCAAACACCCACACTTGTTGGTACAACGGGAAAACAATCCAATACGCAAAAGCAATATCTTTCACCAAACCAAATCTCTATAAAAACATAACACGCAAGCAACTACGCATGTTCATATCCGACACACAATAGTGGCGCGCACGACAACACTTCCCTTCCGAAATCAATCAAACCCAATATGCATGTGGCAGGTGCCAACAAAATCAATTTGAGCAAACTCTCGCAAAATTATTAAGTTTGTACAAAAAGCGGGGGTACAGTACCAACAACACAATTGGAGTCACAAAGAGAGCAACCCCTCTTTGCACTCAAATTGCCCCGCTCTGCCCTGCCCTGCCCGGGACTTTGAAAAATCAATCCACATAAACATAAGATTTTTTGCGTACATTTTGACATGACAAAGCCTTTCAAGCAGAATGGATTCTCTTTCTGTACCTGATTAACTTCAAACTTGGACTACCCGGGAAATATCGGGGCGCGTTAATTCGGCCCCGGGGGCCGGGGTTTAATAGTCTTGATGATTTTACACTGTTGATGATCATCGTAAGGTCGGTGGCTTGAATCAACCGAGATGAATATCTTCCTGTCAGTTTCAGATGTTGAATATGGTGCCTGGCAATGCTCCGTACGCATGCATACATAATTGCCCCGTAATTGCAATGAATCATCCCGCTATAAAAACATTTACTTCAAACACACCGAGTGTTTTTACTTCGTGTTTGAAGTGTTTGATATTTACTTCGTGTTCGTGCTAACCGATGTTTGGAAGGAGAGATTTGAGAAAATTTAATCGATGTCTATGATGAATCTCGTAACATCACCATTCATTTCTTTTCTAACTATGGGTAGATAATTCCTCCCGTTGAATTTCTCAAAAATCTAGTTTTCAAAAAAATGCACATTGATTTCGTAAAGATCATTTGAAGGTTGTTGTGGGCCACTCGACTTAGATGCTAAATGCTAGTTTTCCCTTAATTACCGAGAAAAATTACCCACAAAGGATAATGTAGATAGACCGTTCATTTTTCCTACTCCCAATTTTTTATGAACACTATCCATAGACAAAACAATGCTCATTTGCTAATTCATGACATTAGTGAAATAGTGTGGTATTTCCACGAGGCTCTACACCAAGCTTTTTGTTAAGATGCTCGTGGAGAGAAATATCACACATTTCCGCTAGTGTGAAATCGTGCTTCAAAACAAACGCTCAATACCCAAATGATGGCCGAAGTCTAGGGGTCCAAAACATACGCGGTTTTAGTGGTTCCAATCTCCATCTCACTACACACCAACAAACAAGTATTATTGACGACAATAATCAACCTATTATTAGCACTTCCTTTCTCCAAAGACCAATGCATGGACTACTCCTCATCAGACCCATCAATTTTTGCTTTTTTTTCTGCGTGAAGGCGACGTCCGACCGGCGATATGGACATTTGATAGCAACAACTTTTCAGACGCCACAAATCAATGAGAGATGTAACACTCGCTCATAGCGGTTTTTCTTTTGACTCAATTTTACGCGCGCGTCCTCCTCGCATGCTGAAAAAGAAACTCACTGTAGAAAATGACAGCCTTTACTGTAGCCATGACAATGACAATATTCTTTCCCTGCAGAGACGCAAAATCTAGTCTCCGTCTTTTTTTAGGCTCGCTTGAATTTAGAAGAGGTACAACGAAATGGATACATACATGGTGACCCATACTAAATTAAAGATGGAACATAGGCATTTAAGATTCTCTAACATACATTTTTAAAGAAGGAAAAAAGTTCCCTTGTCACGTTGCCATTCTAGAAACATGAAATATGTTAAACTAACGAACAGTATTAGGTCGCAAAATGCACAAGTGGGGTAGATTTATGCTTCTCTTATGGTGATGACCCATACTAAATTAAAGATGGAACATGGCGAAGATACGTTTTAAAAGAAGAAAAAAGCTCCATTGTCAGGTTGCCATTCCAGAAAATGTTAAACAAACGAACAGTATCGGCTCACAAAATGTACAAGGGGGATAGATTTTGACGGTTTCGAGACTCTCATGTCATGTGCAAGAAGGCACAAAATCTAGTCTCGGTCTTTTTTTGGGCTCGTTTGAATTTAGGAGCCTCCCCTCCCCGAGAGAGGTTACAACTATGGATATATGGTGACCCATACTAAATTAAAGATGGAACATGGCATTTAAGATCCTCGAACACACATTTTAAAAGGAAAAAAAAGTTCCGGTGTCAGGTTGCCATTCCAAAAAGAATAGTATCGGCTCCCAAAATGTACAAGAGGGATAGATTTTGACGGTTTCGGGCACTGTCATGTCATGTGCAATAAGGCGCAACTTCACTGTTGATTCATGTGCAATGGGATTTCAATCATAGCCCATCAGGCTTATCAGAATCTCTGAACCCGCAATATGGCCACCATCTTCTTCGAGCCATTTATTGTTCGTATGCGCGAAGATATCTCTTAATTAGTCAACTTGATGCTAAAGTCAAAGAAGTAGGTTTGATCTTTTGAGCCTCCAAAAAGTCCAAAAAAATTCTCGATGAAAAGTAATTACCATAACATACTAATAATAGTACTTTTGATACTTCTAATATATTTTGGGTGTATATGTTTTGAAGTACAAGAAACATTTTTTTTTCTAAGTACATAAGTCTTGAAATTTGAAGTACAAGGAATATTCTTGTACTTGGAATATTCTTGTACTTGGTAACTATGCTTGAAATGTGTGGGAAGCTTGCTATAAGGTAGGTGCATGAGATGGGATCTCGATTGTATTTGCAAATCATACTATTAATATTTGGTGCTCACTAATATTTGAGGTTTCAATTCTTGGCTTGTGTGGTAAATAGGATAGCTTCTCCAAAATGATGTTGGTTTTTGTGTACTACATTGCCACATGTGGTGTACTCGTTGGTATGGTGCCTGTTGTTCTCGAGTCACAACAACACAAGAGTTGTCAATTAGTGTAAGTGTTGGTAAAGAATACTAATTCTCAATCCTCTTTTTGAGATTAATAGTGTTCACTTTGGGCCACCAATTGGAATCAGTGTCAGTTGTCTTGCCTTCAAGCCACCAATTTGCACTGATTCTTCCAGTTGCGAGAAACATTTAGTGTTATGGTTTGATGATTCAGTGTTGTAACACTATGGTGACGTGTGACATTTAGTCTTACGCTTCGCAATTAACCTCTTATTAACAACTCTTGTGTAGTGAACTTCAAAAATCCATAAAGACGATTGAATTCTCCAAAAAAATTTATTACCACGCCCGGGCAGAAAATATTTTTAAAAATAGAAGCCAAACTGAACGAGAAATTATTTTCCAAATTATTTTTCCCCTTTTTTCTCTGAATGGTGAAAAATCAAAATATGCTATTTTAAGGAAATACAGAACCGTGTGTCATTAAATTAATCAATGATAAAGTCACACCAGCTATTAAACTTTGGTAGTCATCCTCAGATACTACTTTTTTTAAAACATGAAATTCAGAAAAAGTAATATAAAAATGCTTATGCGCCCTTGATCAATTCAATATTGGCTATAATTAGACCTACAAACTCTGAGACTGCCTTCAATTTTCTCCTCTTACTTCCTCTGCCATTTGCAATGCAAGAACATGGCCTTGGCCCATAGCATTAATTCATTAGGAAGATTGACATTATTTTGTAACATAAAAAAAGATTTTCTTTGCTAGCAAAATCAGTACATTTTAAGCCCAACACTGCAAACCCCCAGCATTGTCAGCTTCACTGCCCAAAATTGTGTTTGTTTTGATGATGTATGTGAAAGTTACAAGGATTTTAATTTGATATTTATTGCACTACACAAGAGTTGTTAATTAGTATGTGTTTATCGCATTACACAGGAGTTGTTAATTAGTGTTATGTGGAGATTAGTGTAACAGGCAACATTTGGTAAAGAACACTATTTCTCAACTCTCTTAACCTTGTATAAAGATCCTTGATACAAAATTGTCTAAATCATCAAAAAGAACTTTCTTCTACTTCAGGCCCAAAGAAACTCAATCTAAGCATTAATTAGAAGATCCAACCGTAGGATCTTGAAGCTAACTTGACCCTTTACTCAAATAATAAATTTGAACTGTTAATTTTTCTCCAATTTTGAGATTATAATGGTCAAAGTTGGCTGAAATTTTTCCCTGCGGAAATTCCAAAAAGCCATTTCGGCTTTCTTGGATCTTTAGGGGTTAAGAGTAGTGTTCACTTTGGGCAATGTCCCTTGTCTTTTCTTCAAGTCACCAATTGCACCACTTCCAAAATATTCTTCCGCTTGCAAGAAAATGTGCGTAGTGTTGTGGTTTGACGATTAGTGTTGTAACACTATGATGATGTGTGACATTTCGTGTTACAGTTAGCAATTAATGACTAATTGAACAACTCTTGTGTAGTAGAAAAGTGTCCAAGGTATGCCAGGAAGTATCCCGACAAGTACACCCAAAGTGGTGTTTTTTACACCCACCTTGGGTGTAAAACACCACTTCTGGGTGTACTCGTGTAATGTACCAAGGAGACTTCTCTACAAGTATCTGGTTGCCTTGGTTCTTGATGCATAGTAGTGTGGTCTAAAATGGAGCCCTAGTAATCTTTGTTCGGAGGTGCATAATAGTTTCACCATACAACAATTCGATGTACTCAATGTAGACATCGCAGTGTATTACTTTAGGGCATCATTTTAAAAACACCTACATTTCCAACTTCAAAAATTCATAATTCATCATAGAAGAGTCCCAAAATAATGATTCCACTTTCTCTAGCTTTCTACTAATTCTCCCTACGCACAAAAATGCACTAGAAACTTATTATTGACCACCTTATTGTATTTCTCAAACAATTAATACATCGTTTGGTTGAACAACGAGAAAAAAAAAAAAAAAAAAAAAAAAAAAAAAAAAAAAAAAAAAAAAAAAAGAAAAAAAAGAAAAAAGAAAAAAAAGTGGCATCTACAGTGCCTATCAAATGTGTAATCTTCAAGCAGGCCTCAAATTTTTTTTACATTATTTTCAATTTATGAAGGGAGAGCCAGCTTCGTCATCTGCACTTTGAAGATGTTGGTTTTTAAGCTTTCAGATGTTCCTTTGTTGAAAAGTGCAACATATTCGTAGTTGATGTTTCCACTTTTAGCACCACAACCCAATGAAAGCATCCTTTCAGAAGCTGATAGCAACGCCACTTACTAGAATATATGCAAATGCACAAACATCGATTCAAAAAGAAGAATAAAAATTGCTCAGAAAAGATCTTACTAGTACAACTTCACAAACAAAAAAACTCCACATTCTCTAGCTATCCATCAACTGTTGATCGATGGCAATAGCATGACCCACAAGTCGTGAACGGCCTGGCATGACAGTCGATCGATATCATGTAGAAGCGTGCTTATCGCTTATCTTCTTCCTGTAGCTAGATCGCAAGGCGCGAATCTTTTTACCGAATATTCGCAGCAAACATGAATCAACACTGTACATTGTACTGTTTTCAAAAGTACCATCAGATTCACAGGGTTGCTAACTTCAGCTAGAGGACACGTCAATGCAACAAGTGTGGTATTTCCATGAGGATTTCCATCAAGCTTCGTATGCTTTGCAAAGAGCAGCTCCTCGATCAAGCAAGAATGTCTTGGTTTTTGATGATGATCAGAAAACAAGCATACTATGTTCTGTGTAAAGCTTAAGAAAGTGAAAATGACAAAGATATTCTTCAGCGAGCACACAAGTTCTTGAATCCATGCAGATGTGAGTTTCGGTATCCTGCATGATCAAAACAGATTTCAGGAAGAAGGAAATGGGTTGTGTAAAGAGTATGTACAGTCACCGTTATTCTATTTTAGCACACGGAACGTGCTCTCTGCTTTCAAATAAGAGGATGTCAGCTTTTAAATCTTCACTTTTTTTTGTTGAGATTTAGGGTTGGTTTACACTATGGTGCAGAAGTCAAGAAGAAATCTGAAATGTGATTGGTTGAAATTGAGGCTCTTGGAATGTGAGTGGTTGAAAATGAGATTCTTGATCGCCTTTTCCACCGTAGTGTAAACTGGTCCTAATCTAAAACCTCCGTGCTCAAATATGATTGCCCCAGAATCAGTGAAGAACACCTGCTGATCATAGTTTTTTTAGGAATTGCTGCAAAAAGAAGAGTCAGATGTTTGATTTGTTCTACAATGCAAAATTTTCAATGGCCAAATAGCAAACTAGATCCACTCCAAAAGCTGTTTAAACACGTTTGCTAGATTCCAAGTGAAGTTCTTCCAACTACACTAAATTTGATAATTAGTGTTAGATACACTAATTTCCATAAACATGTTATAAGTTTTTATTGTTGTTCAATAATTTTACCCACTATATTGGCCAAGATGGGGGTCCTTATATAGTATCAGAATCAATGCTCTTGGTAATTTTTTTTAAACAAAAGTAAAAACTTATAGCATTTTCAAATCTTATAATAATCTAACACTAATTATCAAATTTAGTGTAGTCTTGACAGGCTTTCACCTGAGTTTGAACGTGTGCCCTCAAAGAGGAGAGAGAAGGCCAGAAATAATTTGAAAGCTTTTACTTTTGGATTCTTTTGTCTAGGAGTTGAATAATTTGATTTTTACTTTGAACTCAGTCTTTTACTTTGAAATTCTTAAACCGGAAGTATACATATAAAAGTCAAGGTTGAAGGCAATCATATCTCATCTCTTCTATTTCACCCTTCTATTGTTACCTGTGTACTTCTCTTGTTTTAGGGAAAAAAATAAAAACTAACAAACTTGTGTTTATCATTTCAATTCCAAGTTTGGGCAAACATGTCACTCTTCTGTGCTAGCATCAAACCTTTGCTATCACTTTACAATAAGGCTCCATCTTCCTCCTCCACTCTTTATGAGGGTGAGTCTCCTAAAGGTGCTACATTTTTTCAAAGAAAACGATCTCCCGTTGAGATTATGAAGAAAGTGTTAGTGCACCATAACTTAGAGTCTAGCAGGGCCAAACCCCAAGACAATGAGCATGCTATTCGGAGTGTTCAAGTGCAAGTAGCCAATGAGCTTCAAAAGGCAGGATATTGCTACTTGGACGTCAGGAGTGTAGAAGAATACAATGCTGGACATGTTCAAGGCTCCATCAACATTCCGTATCTTGTGAGATGGGGAGGTTGTATGAGGAAAAATTACAGCTTTTTAGATGAGGTGGAAGCAAGACTTGGCAAGAATGATTATATCATTGTCCGTTGTAAGATTGGCGAGGTGTTGTCTACCGTGGTTGCAACCGAACTAGTAGGTGCAAACTTCACCAAGATTACTATTTTGGAAGGAGGCTTTGGAGCTTGGGAGAAGAACGGACTTCCTACTATAACAAAAGCAAAAGATAGGAAGAGGAACATTTTGTTATAATCATAGTAATAACACAAACGAGGGAGAGTTTTTTGCCTACAAGGAACATGTAATTTTTGGAGATAGAGAAAGATCAAGGGTCCAAGTGCCAATGGGAGGGATTTTGTACAATTAGTTTGAGAGTATAGAGTAGAATTTATGGAAATACTGACCAGAAAAGCTTCCATTGGCTTGCTGTAAGAAACAAGAAAGTTATTTATTTATTTATTTATTTATTTATTTATTTATTTATTTATTTATTTATTTATTTATTTATTTATTTATTTATTTATTTATTTATTTATTTATTTATTTATTTATTTATTTATTTATTTATTTATTTATTTATTTATTTATTTATTTATTTATTTATTTATTTATTTATTTATTTATTTATTTATTTATTTATTTATTTATTTATTTATTTATTTATTTATTTATTTATTTATTTATTTATTTATTTATTTATTTATTTATTTATTTATTTATTTATTTATTTATTTATTTTTATTTATTTATTTATTTATTTTTATTTATTTATTTATTTATTTATTTATTTATTTATTTATTTATTTATTTATTTATTTATTTATTTATTTATTTATTTATTTATTTTATTTATTTATTTATTTATTTATTTATTTATTTATTTATTTTTTTAAAAATAAATTAAATTCACTAAACCACCTTCACCATGTAATAATTACCCTCTCTAATTACTATAGTAGAGTGGTTTGAAATGAAGCAATTCCCATAATGGAGCTGTAGGGATTCTCACTCAGAGGCACATAATAGATTCTCTACGCAATAGTACCATGTACTCACTGCAAACATTACATGGTGATATTTTAAGGCACCATTTTAGGAACACCTATATTTCCAACTTCAAAAATTCATAATTTTTCGTAGAAGAGTCCAAAAATGATGATTCCACTTGCTCTATCTTTCTACTAATTTTCCCTACACACAAAAAATTGCTTGCACATGAATAACATCACTTAGGTTTTTCTCGTGCTAAAAATTGAACCATTATTGAACACCTAATGAGGAGTGTGCAACAAGAAATCTTGGTATTGGGTTTGATCAATCTTCGTATTGAATTTACTCAATTGGATTGATCATATTGTGAGGATCTTGAGGCGTTCAGGAAAGCTAATTTGAGGAGTTTGAGAGTTGGAACCTTTCAAATATCAAAAGTTTAACCCCTAAAGGTCCAAGAAAGCGGAAATCGCTTTTTGGAATTTCCGCAGGGAGAAAATTCAGCCAACTTTGACCATTATAATCTCAAAATTGAAGAAAAATTAACGGTTCAAATTTGACGTTCGAGAAAAGGGTCAAGTTAACTTCAAGATCCTACGGTTGGATCTTCTAATCAATGCTTAGATTGAGTTTCTTTGTAGTAGAAGAAGGTTCTTTTTGATAATTTAAACAATTTTGTATCAAGGACCTTTAGGGGTTAACCCTTGAACATCCATGGGGTCTAAATGGGCAGCCCAAAAGTGGATCACAATTTTTTTGGACTTGGGCATTACCAATAGTGCACTTTTTGGAAAGTGGGCATCATGAATGAACCAATCAATGATGAGCTTGCAACCTCCTATGTACAACTCCAACCTACCTACCACAATCTTTCCAAAGCACAGAATCACTCATACAAATTGTGATTTAAATTGAAAAATTTTACTTTTTGAATGCATCATAAAAAGGTGACCAATTTGACATCAAAATATAAGTGAAAGTTGAGTTCAATGAGAGCTACAATTGACATCAAAATATAAATGAAAAGTTGAGTACAATGAGAGTTACAGAGCAATTGACATCAAAATATAAGTGAAAATCTGAGTAGAGTGAGAGCTACAGAGCAATTGACATTAAAATATAAGTGAAAATCTGAGTAGAGTGAGAGCTACAGAGCAATTGACATCAAAGCTGACATCAAAGCTACACAGCAGTTGACAATATAAACGAAAAGTTGAGTACAATGAGAGCTACAGAGCAGTTGACATCAAAATATAAGCAAAAAGTTGAGTACAATGAGAGTTACAGAGCAATTGACATCAATATATAAGTGAAAAGTTAAGTACATTGAGAGCTACAGAGCAGATTATGTTGGAGAAAAGCCCCTTGGGCTTGCTTGGGCATTTAAGTGTTAACATTCTAACACAATAAGTATTAAATTTAGAAAAAGGTAACTTACGGATTCATACAAGGTGATATTCTTTCGCAGACATAAGATAAGGTAGAATCTTTGAAAACCGCTCACAATCCGAAGCCATACAATAGTAGTATTTGAGCAAGAAGTACATTACAACTTCCAACTTCAAATTTTCTTTACCGATGGTGTGTATATAGAGTGTGCAATGTGAGAAAAACTCTGTTCTTCTCTGTACTTCACCAATATTGCTCAAGCTTTGAATTATCTAAGTGATATTAAACTTTATGATCTAACAACAACATTCTAGCGCAAAGACCTCACAAGAAATTAAGCTCAAATATGACAACATTGTTGAGGTACTTACTTTTAGAAGAATTTGAAGATGAATTCCAACTCGAGTTGAAATGGTTCAAATTGGGTCAGTGTAAAAACACATTCTATTGAGATTTACATATCACCTTCAGTATGTTGAGTTGGGACTCAAAAGGGGTTGTCTTATCAGACAAAATTCCTATTCATTTGTCAAATGCAATTCATTTAGATGAGATGTACATTTGATACATTGAAGACGTCTTAGATGTACATCTCATCTAAATTGTGTCTGACAAATGAATAGGAATATTTATCTGATAAGACAACCTTGCCCAAAAGTTTCTCAATTTATTAGGTTTGCCATCAAAAGTTTGGTTAAAGAAGCATCATGAATTTATGTTTGTAGTGCTTTTATTGATACATGAAGCATCTTACAAACAAAATACTTAGGAATTTTCTATAACATATCCTTTTTTTTGCAGAAAATTTGCGTCGCACAATTAAAAAAATATTTTTATACTTGGAGAAATTTGATGCCTAACGTATATTCCAAGTAAAAAACACATATTTCTTGTTAATTACATTTGGATTTACATTTTAAAATCCAAGTCAAAATGTCCAAAATATTGCTCAAAAAACACAGAATTCTTCAGAAGAATAGAAGGCTGCCGCTTACAATTGTTTGCACTGAAAAGGTACCCTAAGTTATGTATAAGCTTTGAAAATAATACTCTCTCTGTCCCATTATAATTGTCCAGTAGGTTCTCTTAAATTTACCTTGAGAGGTAGATTTGAGAACACCTACTGAACAATTTTAATGGGAGAGTGGAAGTAATTTATTTTAACAAACCTATTGATAACGTTTTTGATACAAATAATAGAAGTAGGCAAAGAAAATTTCACTAAGAGCTAATATTTTGTGTTGGTTTTTTGTAGTTCCAAATACAAAATGGTAAAATTTTCCCTAGAAATGAGAAATCCAACTCGGACTTTTCAAATTCTCCTTATAATGTTGAGGTTTTGAATGCAAACAAATCTACTCTATTCGATGAAAGTGGGGTAATGTTTTTATCTTTATTGATATATTTGATATGATATATTAAAAATGTGTTTGTGTTAGGGTAACATAATATCCTATTTAGTATAATAATGAAAAATGATACACTCGATTTAATTTTTCCTTTTTACAAGTAATTCTTGCTAAGAAAATAAAAAATAAAAAAAGTCCACTATCTTAGAGCATTTTCAAATTTAGAGAAAATGTGGATGTTTATTTACTTACAAGTGAAGAATTTGTCTTTACTTTATAAGGTCATATGATTTCTAGATTCTCTTGTTTTTGTAACAAAGTGGTTTCGAAAATTGGACTTGTTTGAGTCTATAATTGGCACATTGAGTTTACTTGTAATATTGTGATCACTTTCTAAAAGGAATTTGATATATTTTGTTATTTGTAATGCAGAAACTTAGTAATGGTGGTTACGTGAAACTTGGTCATGAACTTCCAAAAGAGATAATTGCTGTAGTAAGGCCAAGGTTGTTGGAGATAAATGATTCCATTCATCAGACAAATCTTGTAGATAAAAGTTTAGCGATGCATTTGGAAGTGAAGGTGTTAGATTTTGTACCTAGCAAAACAAGTAACTTAAATATTGGCGAAGAAACTAGAGTTGTGTATAATGAAATTGCAAAAGCAACTACAAGACAACAAATTCAAGGCTTGTATTGCTTTGCTACCAAAGGCACTCAGTTAGAACACTTATTCACTCAATTGGGCACATACACATTTCATTTTTCACTTGTAAGTGTGTCATGAGGTTCCTCTTATTGAAACTCAATCGTAATGTGCATCCGTAATTCCGTATACACTTATTTTGAGAGGTACATTACTAAAACTCATAGCACCAAAGTATGCCACTATCATTTTTCAGATTTACTTAAATAAAGAATGATTATGACTATACATCATATGTAGGTAGGTACAAAATATGGTGAAGTGCCTCCATATGTTTTGCGTGTCAATGTTGCTCCACAACAAGCTTTAATTTCTCATGCTGCTCATATGCAAAGAAAGCCAAAACGTCTTTCAGGGTGCTTATACTAATGTTCCTAATAAATCAATTTAATTAGTTTGAATCTCATATTTAAAAAAATATTTGTTTAAAGACTATATCAAGATTTTGCTAGTAGCTGACCCTAAAATGCTCTCAAATTCTTTAGCCACGATACTGCTTCACAACTTGTTATAGACGACATTGATGATGATGCTGAAATACCTCTTCATCCAGATAAAACAATTATTCATGTTACAACCCTTGATGAATTAGTACAAGTAGGTGAGATGTTCTTAATTACATATGTTCAATTATAGAGTTAATGTGTCTAATTCAAATTTACATTTGATTGCTTCAGTTATACATACTTCTTCTTTTCTCTTAGTCATTATCATTTGAAAATATGTTATCTTTAAACAAAGAAATTAATATATAAAGTGAAATTTAACTTATTAGTATTAGTGATTAGTGAATTATACTTTGTTTATAGGTTAACACATGGTTTGCTATTGCTATATTTCTTGGCTATGCTTTTAGTCCACCTATTCCTATGATGCAAGTATCAACTTCACTTGCACCTCCAAGAGCTGATTGTTATGTTACTATTGATGTATATAGGGCTGTTGTTTATTGGGAAATTGTGTCATTTGGTTTTTTTCTCTTTTCAACAATGGTGGCACATGGATTCAAATTACTTCTTGTACTAGGTATAGCAATGAGCTATCATAAAATTCAACATCTATACTACATGTAACTATAAATTTGATTATGTTAATCTTTCATGCTAAAATTTTCAAATTGTAGTAACAACAAGTGTGATTCCTTGGAGAATCTTTTACTGTAATTCACTTGTAAACTAGAAAGAGATGATATTCCTAAATTGAGTTTCTTTGATACATTTGCAGGAAATGCTCAACAAAGTGTAAAGAACACAAAGAGTGCTTTAGTAAATTTTAGATTCTTGCAATTTGGTATTTGGTCATGTTTGATCGGAACAATCATTGGTTCGGTGTATATGATAATATCAATGGTATATTTTATGCAAGTAAGATTAGGAAGTATCACTTGTGGAAATCCATGGGCGTTATGCTCTGTAGTAATACCTAGTGTATTGGGTTTTGCTGGGGTACTTGTTTTTACTTATACCGTTCTTTATGAATCCATTAGATATCAATAATATTTGTATGCATATTTACCATCCAAAAGTCAATGTTAAAATTCAATTCTAACATTTGTAACATAAACCAACGCAATCCAATACACATATTCAATACTCATTATGTGTACGTGCATATCCTCTACTCAGAATACTATACGAACAACTTTGGGTCAAATCGAAACTGTGTTTTGAAGATAACTATTGTGTTGGTAGTTGATTTCACTTATGTGTTTATGATGAACCTTGTGTGCTAAATGTGACTCAACATTGTATCGATGATAAACACTTCATCAACATCTTTGTGCTTATACATGTTATTTCATGTAATAAGGTTTCACTTTCATAATTTTAGAGGTGAAAACATGGGGACATTCTTGCACCAAACACCCAAGTTGTCCACCAATTCTTCCACATTCATTGCAATTGAAACAACTTTTTGAAAAGAGATTATAACATAGCTAGAATTAGAGGAAAAGTGTGCATTCTCTACCCGACCAAAGTGACTAATTCTATTAGGACATAGTGGTATGAAACATTCTTGGTGACAATATTGGTACAGAGCTTGGTGAAAATTGCACACTTTATCATTACACTAGTCGAAAACAAACTCAAAACACACCAAATTTCTCAATGTCTCAAAACAACTGGGAACATTCTACGTGGACTTAAAATTTTCATAATGTAATATTGATTTAGAAGGCACTTTTTGGTTTTAGTTGAATCTTTTGTAACACTAACAATTGTACATGTTTTCACGTGGCTTCTGACGTGGAATTCATATTCATAATCTGTAATACCACCTTTGATTTCTGTGTACCTTGGAAGATGCTTTTTCGTTTTAGCTCAATCTTTTGTAACACTAAAAAATGTCACTCATATTCACTTAGTGCATCTGAATGAATGAACATGTGAAACAACTATGTAAGTTGTTTTTGGTAAGAGTTAGTGGTTAAATGATTGAATCTAAAATTGGAAAGTGCAACTAACTCTCACTCCATATATCTATGGAGAACAGAAATATATGTTGCGATTTCAATGAGTTTGAGATTTCCGGAGCAAGCAGAGTTAGTGTAAAATGAAGTACTAATATAAAATAATTCCATATGATTTAGGTTGTGCAATCTGAAATAGCTCATAAATCTCCCACATTTGCTATAACCACTACTACCAATTTATCAAAAGCCCAACTACGGTTCTCGAATGACCTTTGCAGCACTATAGTGCCAAATAATCAACTAGGGTTCGGGAAGTTTTTTGACTTTTACTGGCTAATAACCGGCATTTCCCACACCCAATCGGTTTTTCACAGATTTCTTCCGGCAATACCGAGAATAGAAATTTATATGTAATTTTCATCGGTGTTTAGCCAATAGTTTCATGAATGGACCGGCTAGTGTGCGAAATCCATCGGCTGATAATGAACTAGCCGTCGGTTTTTCCCGAACAGTGCCGTAGATGTTTTTGAATTTGGTAAACCTATTTTCCTTGCGATTCAAGTTTCTAGGACAGGGGGAGTACATACTAGTGAGACGATAAGCTGATGCCTACTTCAAGCAAAATGGAAACATGGCAGTTGCGGTACACTGAAAACACTGAAGAATCATCATCATCAGTTTGCTGCCTGTCACAAGAAGCGTTAGATATTTCTTTCTTCTTCCAATACCGTATGCTCGTGCACATGAAGGTAATACAAGGTGATGGCAATTACAGAGCTTCATAACTACCTCGAAAAGATTTGCAACATCTATCTCTCCTCGCCTGCACATTTTATGAAACCTTCACACTCGCTGTCGATAGACTCATTATCGACAGAGATTCATACTTGTAAGAAGCTTATGGTAAACCGCTGTTCGAGTTAAGAAGAGAAAAGTGAACCATACAAAATGTGCCATGGGCAACTGAACCAAGCTGCTACCTCCCAGTCCTCTGTAATACGTACGAGGGCAAAACACTAAAAAATCAACTTCCCTCCGTATGAGACTACTCTCCATATCTTAGCCAGAGGAGCAATAGATTCACAAGCAAGCTGAAAGCCATTTCAAATTTCTAAAAACTAGAGTTGCAGCAACAGAAGAAGCAGAAGCAGAAGAAGTTGCAGAAGCAGCCTCATCAGAAAGCAACAGCAACCCATAAGAAGCTTCTCTTTCTGAACATTTGAAAACTTCATACAGAATCACTGGACATCGTTAAGTTACTACTTGAATGTAAGAATCGAATGATAGTGATATTAAATATCAAGTAGGTAGCATGATTCATAGTGCCATGTCTTCGCTATCAGAGTTCGATGAGCCGGAGCTGTCGTCTTGCGGCGCCGGTTCCATATCAACCATGAGCGACGGAAGATTCGTCCGTCGAAAGTTGATAGGTCGACTTGTTTGTAACGCTGCAGGCATGGCGAGCTTGGCAATAAGAAGACCGATAGTCAATGACAACGCAACTACCACCATCTCAAAGACAAACCCCACACCGGATGTCACATTCTCCTTCAACATTGTGGCTATCGATTGAACTCCTATTCCTCCGGGAACCAGAAAGTTCACTCCGGATATTATCATTGCCAGTGGAAGCTCCCCTGTGAAGTATGAATACGTATTACCTGCCACATATATCAACAAAAACGGCAAGTCAATAGTATACCTGGTTCATTGAAAATCTAAACATTGTTCAAGATCAAAGATTGTGTATATCTACAACCCCAGTTTCTGTTAAAATGGTGTTATTTTGTCACTCTAGAACTTGCATTTTGTATGGTGTATTCTATGATATCACACTTTTTTCTGAAATGTGAGTACTTGTTTATACACAATCTCCTTCAAATTCTGTAATATCACATGGTTTTTGAACGGTAATTGATTTGTACAAACCTGTTATGCCTACGAAAAAGGCTGAAATAGCAGAAGACGTGCTTGCAGTGCACCGAGACTCGGTGATATAAGATGCGACATATCCAGCATATGCAGTAATGATCATGCCTGGCCATTGTTCATATCTAGCCATGAGAAGAATATTCGATCCAACCGCATAACCTATAAATCTGTCTGATAAGATTGTTGGAAATGTGTTAGGAAGTTAGAAGTTGTACGTTGTTGAATTAATTTCGATTTCATCCACTAGTAGAAAATGGCACTAAAAGTGAAAAACGTAATGACTTGACTGTAATGACACAAAGTGTCAGTTTTGATTGTGCTTCGAATAATATCAAAATAAATTATGATATTTGTCACCTTTTCTTGGATTTTTTTTGGTTGTTATAAGCATACCACACCCTAATAGATTAATAAAAAAATTAAGGAGAAGTGACAAAGATAATAATTTATTGTGATGTCATTAGAAGCACGATTGAAATATGCACTATGTGTCAATACGCTCAAGTCATTACGGCTGTCACTTTTAGTGCCATTTTCTACTAGTGATCCTAGGAACTCCAATAGAAAACCATGGAGTTTGTCACTATTTGCATATTGTTTGGAGTTTGCAAATAGTTATAAGAGTCATAGTTCTCTTGTAGTGAAAGTTTACAAAAAAAAAGAAATTTGTAGTTTAGAGTAGCAACTTTTTAGAGGGAATATTATGGCTTGCAAGTTGACGACATTACTGGAATAAACCCGTACGAGAAAAATTTCCAGCTCCATGGAAGGTTTTGAGCGACACATTTAGCTGAGGTTAGATCTGTAGCCCACCATACTAAGTTCTCTCCGGTTGCAAGTCCAAATCCTAGTTGCATGGATGAATAGAGGCCACGTACAATATCCGCGGATCCCGTCACACGAGATTTTGAGATCATTTCACTTGCGCCCAATGTTAATGCCATACCTGAACTTTCAATGAATATGGACTAATTTAGGTGTATTTACAGAAAAAATAAAAATAAACGTCACAATATCTTAAAGTATTGTGTAATATTAGTAATAGAAACTACAAAATTAGTTATTGATTACTATCTAACAAATATTTGGTGATTTGGAAAACCTTCAAGATTACGTGACTTTATGAGAGTAAAAAAAAATGACAAAAAGATATGCACGTAATATTATAAATTGTTAGATTATTATTTGAATTGTTTTTTAGAATCTATAGTCCGTGTGAATTGAGATAAGATTGATATTAATCCCTATGCTTTTGAATTTGTTTTCAATTTATTACATGTGGTGTTTACACTTTATAGGTACCTGGAAGCAATTGTGTGAGTGATCCAAGTGATAGTGAAATGTAGCATATACGAAGGTTTTTAAAGCGCCAAACGAAACACTTTGATAGAAAAGAGATAAAAAGTGCAGAAGTAAACTCTAAAATGGTGGCAAACATTGCACTAGAAGATGCAAGTACGTCAAGAATGCCTACTATTGTACCCAAGATAAAGGAAAAGAATGCATCCCAAAGTCCACCTACAACCACGAGTATAATATGTGAACATTTTAGCACTAAGCAATTTTTATAATAACAAAGCAATAATTATGTTAGTAAAAATTTCTTTGAAAGCATTGAACACAACTTCGTACATGTACTTTTATAATCACTTAAGTACGTATCTTACCATCAAAAAATATAGATGATGCTGTAGATGCAGAGATAGCATATCCAAAAACACGAGTTGTTTTGGTAAAAATAGGTGGCGAGTTCAAAATGGTTTTGAGGCGCCAGTAAGCGAATGCAAAAGGAGTTCCGGTCCTCCCAACTCGATTGGTAAGCTCATCAACGTGTCCAAGTTTGTCTAAATCCATATCACTTTCTACAGTCAACATGTGCATCTCTTTCCTGTAATATTATTGTAGCTTCTCATGATTAGGAACCAATTCAAAAATCAAATGACACTTGAAACAAAAAAAATCAGTTGAAGTAGTGTTAAGTGGCATATGAGATATATTGACATCATATATACAATTCCTTTTATCATTAACCAACTATAATAAAAAGATAAGATTTATTTTAGTACCTACTTAAAAAACTGTTTTTCTTAGTAGAATCCCTTCTCTCCTTCCGGTGACCCGGATCATTGAACTTGACATTTCTGAGGTTTGATTCAGCTTTATCCGGGAAAGAGAGTAGAATTAATGATGGAAAAACCGCAATATTAGTCTCAACATCCAATCGGTGAGCCGCTTTATCAATCAAATGTTCCGTTCGAGATGCACTACTACCATAAGAATGAAGAGCTACTGCAAGTTGAAGAAGGAAACGTCGACGAACTGCTACACTTGGCTTCCAAGATAATTCGTGCCATCGCCGTACTATTATATTAAAAAATTGGAATTATTGAATATTCAATAGCAAAAAAATACAATCACTAATTGAAAGCATAGGAAGCAATTTTCACATCTAAATGTACAATTTAGTATTACACATGCAGATATGTTCTCTTTAAAAAGGATTGATCTTACAACTATAGAAAATTACATTTGAAAGCTTATGCAATATTCTAATGATATTTACCTTATATTCAAGTGGAAAGTGCTATATATCCTAGATATGCTATAGTCTTATTACTACAAATGTAATCAAAGTCTTTCAGCACTTTGTTCAAAGACTTATACCTAATTTTTGGTTCCAAAAATCTCCACATCAGTGTTACAAAAACATAACAAACCTATTTCATTGATGTCCAACTCGTGGTCACCTTCAACCTCGTCCAGATCTTCTTCATTGGTTGAAGTGCCAGTGGTGCCAGTGGAATCATGTTGTGGACATGGTTTCCGTGAAGTTTGACACTCTCCATGACAAGTCTTTCTCTTTTTTAATGCACCAGCCACCTTCGCCTTTAGGCTTGGTGGCATTTTAGACCTAAAACGTGGAATTAATTCTCACAACACTCAAACAAAGGAATGATTCTATAATCAAGTTCATTTACTGAATATCAACATGTCCCTACTATTAGGAAGTAGAAATCCAACCAATCAATAAAAGTATTGGAGGTAGATGTAACAAATGTTTCATTTTTCCACAACAATACTAAAAAATCAATAGAACCAAGAAGAAAAGATCATTGTCACAATAAGAGTGGATAATTATATTATTTTGTGTACAACTCTTCAGCCGCAATGAGAAGAAAAAACTTCCTTGTCTTATTATGATTTATACATAAAACAATTGATGGGTTTAGTACCACAATTTCCAAAACAAAAGATGTCACACTGTAATGATATTTCTATACAAACACAAACTTTGAGAATATTTCTATTATTGCTTCCTGCAATACAATACGTTTTTTTGATATATTTACAAGTTCTCATTTTCTATGTTATTCTAATATCTAAGGCCCAATGCAAAAGACATTCACAAATTACCTCAATACAATAGTTTTGATCAAAGTTACAAAAAAAATATCAAATCTAAAGTGTAAAGGAACATTGTAGGTTTCTGGAGCACTCACTTCCTAGTGCATAAATGCTATATAGAAAGATCATAGATTTCTAACAATGCCGTGATTACAGGCTAAGCAATCTACCATCTAAAATACATTGTTATTAAAAATAGCATTACTATATGTGGTAGGGCCTATGATGATCATGCAAATATAGATAGTTGCATTAATTTTGAGATAAGCTTTATGGACATATTGCAATGTTGATATGAAATCTTCATATCGATAAATGATTATAAATATATGTGTCTTTGTTGATCATCCAAAAAGATTTAATTTGTAAACTACAATCTACCTAGAGCTTGATGAATAGTGAATCTTAATTAGTATATGCGGCAATATTACTAATCCATGGTATCTTACTTATACACCTTTACACATACAAGGTCTAATTCATATAAAGTAGTAAGCACCAACTTAATCCTTAACCCCTAATTTTCCTTGAAGCCCGAAATGGGTTTTTGCAATTCCGGGCAGCCTAGATGAAGGGGTTAGAAGTAATATTTTTGCCTAAGAATTTTATCGGGTCCTCCTTATACTGCAAAGTGTATGTGGTAAATTTTGCAAAGTCAAATTCCAATTTTTGAGTCTTTTAGGACGATCCTTGGGTTGCGAGCCGAGATGGGGCAGCTCAAAAAAGTAACTTTTTTGATTTTTTATTTTTTTTTTGAAACACGATCATTACTAAATCACTACTCAAATTTCAAAGTGACTCAAGTCAAAAAGTTTACCAATTTTACAAGGGCAGCCTCCAAAAATTTTTAAACCAATCTTCGCAATACCCAAAAAAACTTGGGAGACAAACTTTGGATGTTATGATCTCTCAAATGGTAAACATCCAACGGTCAATTTTTTGAAGAGTAATCAGGCATATTCTTAGGTACAAGATCTTACGGTTGAAAGTTTTAAAAAAGGAAAAGAAATTGGTTTACACCCCCACGAGTGCTTAGAGGTAGGGAATCGCAGTTTTGAGGTTTTTTTTGGAGGCTGCCCATGTAAAATTGGTAAACTTTTTGACTTGAGTCACTTTGAAATTTGAGTAGTGATTTAGTAATGATCGTGTTTCAAAAAAAATAAATTAAAAAAGTTACTTTTTTGAGCTGCCCCATCTCGGCTCGCAACCCAAGGATCGTCCTAGAAGACTCGAAAATTGGAATTTGACTTTGCAAATTTTACCACATACACTTTGCAGTATTAGGAGGACCTGATAAAATTCTTAGGAAAAAATATTACTTCTAACCCCTTCATCTAGGCTGCCCGGAATTGCAAAAACCCATTTCGGGTTTCAAAGAAAATTAGGGGTTAAACGTCTCTAACTTCTTTTCACTATGTAAACTTCAATACTTTTGAAGTATTATTCATAGGAATAGAACTCAAGTATTTAGATATTGACCTTACAATCTTGTAATCAACTTATTATTGATCATACAAGTCAACTATATAGTCATGAGGTCGTATAGATTGCGAGTTCTTCATCTATAAATATTGTAATAGTCATCTAAAATCTCCTCATTTTCACTTTAGGTTGATATGTTGTTGATCCCTAAAAGCTCTAGATGTTGAATCTGATCATTTTGTATGACAAACCAAAAGTTTCAAGAGCCATATTTTCTTCATCTAATGTCCATTTTTGACAAAATGTTTTAGTTGCAAAATGAAATCTTCTTTTTGTGGTAGAAGCCTTATCACAATTTAAGTAATTATAATAATGGCATGCTTTCTTGTGCCAATTTCTAAAGTTTATGCTTTCTAAAAATATGGGGCATTTTTCATTACTTTGTTACTAATTTTTGAATCATGAATTTTTCTTTCATGAATTTTGTTCTGCAAGAGAAATCTTGGAATGAATTTCACCAACTTCCTAGCTAGAAGTTCTTTGATTGGAGTCATTTTTGTATTTTTTTCCAATGAATTTTCATGTTTAAAAGCCTAAAAAAATGGAGAGTATTGTGGAAGAGGTGGTTGCTTTGTGAAATTGTTTCAATTTTGGCTTCTTCAAATTAAACTTCAAATTAAACTTCAAATTTTCCAGACAAATGAAAGATATATTCATATGCAAGTTACCGTTTGTGGTGAAGGTGTGAGGTTGCAGCTTCTCAACAACAAGGAAGCTGTCAACTACCCCTACTCTATACGCCAAGTTACTAGACGCTCAAAGAACTCAAAACACAAATCATAAGCTTCATTCACATTAAGCTTTCATCAATTCCCTAACATATAAGAGCAAAAGTCTTCTCTGAAACAACTTCCAAACATATAAGAAGAAAACCCTTTTTAGGAGCAGCTTCCAAATGTATGGAAGAAAAACCATACTAGAAAAGACCATTCTAGGAACAACTTTTGAACATATAAGAAAAACTCCTGAGGAACAATTTCCGGAAAAGCACACACTATAAAAATCCATATTCAAAATTCTAAGACCTTCAGGAAAGAAACCCCTTTGTCTTTGGAAGGAACTTTACAAGTAATTAAGTAGCATACACCCAAACTCCCTCATACCAAAAGTAAACTTTCACCTTTCTTATTCTTACCTACTAAAAAAGTTAACGACGTGATCTACACACTTTTCTATTTTTGATAAAATTTGTAGAGCTCCAAACAACATATTTCTTGCGCGGTTGGGTTCCTCTTGTTTTTGTGCTCAATTTTCATAATTTCCCATAATTAATTTGTAATTTCTTGTAATTCTTGAAACCATAAATACTTTGAGATTCAATGTTTCAAAATCCGCAGGCAAAATCTACAATGCGATCATTGATTGCACCCTTACAAAAGAGCCTAATTCCAACGACACCTCCCGGGTTCTGATTCAATTAGCAGTCCCCGAGATCGTACCGTCACAAACAAAACAAATTATATGCCTCAAACAATAGATGTTTTAAAGACATGGCATGCATTTGGGTGCAAAAGGTCTAGCTTTAGATTATTTTTCTTTTGTACTTTTATGAATAGTTTGACCCAAAAGATACAATAGTGGTTTTCATTTGTCAAGTGTTTTGTACAAGGGTATTATCGAAATGAAAGTGAACAAGTTGCTAGGGATTGATTTTTTAGTTGCCATTGGTTTCTTGATAGCATGTCTACCATGAAGTGAAAATTATACAACTCCATAATCTTTTTCAAGTACTAATACACACCATATTTAACCAAATCTGGACTCATTCATGAAATATGTAGTGAATTCTTTTTTTGGATTTCTCAATTTTGCAAAATGGTTACCATGCTAATTCAGGGATTTGAGTATCTCTATATTGTTGGGGATCCAATCTACATTTTCGAATTTAGTTTTATGTTGATCAAAATGCCATAGGGGAAGCCTCCAATGTGTTACTTCTAGACTTCAAGTAGTTCAGAATTAGTTCAATGTACCATATACCTTATGATTCTGCAATCTATAAGGTCGCATGAGTCATGACTCACATTTCAACCTACAAAAAGATTATATTTTTTGGTCTTTGTCTATGACCATCTTTTTCCAGAAATGTGTCTCTAGGTCAAAAATAAGCTAGTACATTTAAGGATTAAGTATGGTATGTAAAAATCCTATTCTTCTCTTTATCTAGTGAATACAAGTTGTTTAATGAACATAATCAAGGCACATGAATACAAAAGGAACTTTGAAAGGAAGATACATGAGAAATAATTTTGGTAAAGTCTCTTAGATTTCAAATTTGAGCAAAAACATATCATCACCTATTGAGTGGAAAGCTTGCGCTTCATCACTCTTATTAACCAAACCTAAAAAGAAAGTAACAAGTTGTTTAATCTATTCCGCTTCCTCACCATCTTCAAATTCACCTTCTTCATCAGCTGAGGCATCTTGATATTGTTGATATTCCGAAACCAAATCATTCATATTACTTTCGGCCTCCGTAAACTCCATTTCATCCATGCCTTCACCCGTATACCAATGCAAGAAAGCTTTCCTCCTGAACATGGCGGTAAATTGCTCGCTCACCCGCTTGAACATCTCTTGGATGGCCGTCGAGTTTCCAATAAATGTCGCCGACATTTTAAGCCCTTTCGGAGGAATATCACAAACACTTGATTTCACATTATTTGGAATCCATTCCACGAAATACGACGAGTTTTTGTTTTGAACGTTGAGCATTTGCTCATCAACTTCTTTAGTGCTCATGCGGCCCCTAAACATAGCCGAGGCTGTCAAATAGCGGCCATGGCGAGGGTCCGCTGCACACATCATGTTCTTGGCATCCCACATTTGTTGCGTGAGCTCGGGGACGGTTAACGCTCGATATTGTTGGGAGCCCCGGGATGTAAGTGGTGCAAAGCCTATCATGAAGAAGTGAAGACGCGGAAATGGGATGAGGTTTACGGCTAATTTGCGTAGATCGGAGTTCAATTGACCGGGAAATCGCAAACAACATGTTACTCCGCTCATTGTTGCTGAGATCAAATGGTTCAAGTCACCAACTGCAACAAATCCATAGATATTTTACTCATTAGATAACAAAGATATCATAATATTTAATAGTAAGCCAAATAACATAATTGAATAGTTGAGAGTTTGACCACATTGGGTACCAATATTTTGAACTTTCAATGCAAATATGAGGTTTTTGTTCAATAGAACCTTGTGTAAAAATCTACAAAGCTACACTCGATAAATGTGGATATTGGGTTCCAAACAAGTCTCCGCGAAAATCGTGAGTTACTTCATCTCTATCTATAAGATCATCTTCTAATACAATTTTAGAGCACTCACAATTTTATAGACATTAGAGTATTTGAAAATTTAGCTTTTTGTTGTAAAAATCTGCTATTGGAGGAAAACTTGTGAGACAAATTCCAAAGAATATGTTAACCCCTCTAATATCAAATATGTTAGCCCCTCTAAGAAGATTTTCTTACGACCCTTTGTATACAATTTGATCATCTCTCTTTTTTCCCCTTCTTTTATAGCAAAACGAGCTCTCAAAAATATTTTTCATACAACCAAGAATTATTTCGAGTACTTTTTTCTTGGAAACCAAGATTCATGCTATTCTTAAGTGCATAATAGAATATACTACTTTGGTGAAATATTGGTCGATATCAAACTCAATTTGTACTTACAAGTAGGAGTTGTGAGCTTGAGAGTACGGAAACAAATGTCGTACAATGCTTCATTGTCCAAGCACATACATTCATCAGCATTTTCCACGAGCTGATGCACCGAAAGTGTGGCGTTGTAAGGCTCAACGACCGTATCCGAGACTTTAGGAGATGGCACAATGCTAAATGTTACCATCATTCGATCCGGGTACTCTTCCCTTATCTTGGATATGAGCAACGTGCCCATTCCGGATCCCGTGCCTCCTCCCATTGAATGACATACTTGAAAACCTATTGATAAAACATGTCCATTAAACTCTTGCAATCAAACTACATTGTTTAAGTCAAGAAACAAACAAACAAAATTTAAAAATAAAACAAAGCTTACAATCAAATTCAATCTAATACTATTATGAAACATTCTCTATGATTCTAGCACCTTAATTTCTTGGGAAATTCAATAGCCGACCACATTATTATCTTAATAGCTACTACTATATAGTATAGATGTTTCTTTTTTTTTAATTTTACTTTTTTATTTTGGGTGCTCTACACATCCCCAATTCCTCTACAAACACATTCAATAGCCTTAGCTTACACTCAAAGTTGTGGTGTGTTGAGTTTTGCTACAAAAGTTGGTACAATTTATTTCCAATAGAAGTATGGTGGAAGGACTCTTTTTTTAGAAATTGCATACCTTGTAAGCAATCACAACTTTCGGCTTCTTTACGAACGACGTCCAGTACGGAGTCTATAAGTTCAGCACCTTCTGTATAGTGTCCTTTGGCCCAATTGTTGCCTGCACCGGTTTGACCAAAAACAAAATTGTCTGGTCTAAAGATTTGGCCATAGGGACCGGAGCGGACACTATCCATGGTACCCGGCTCAAGATCCATCAATACCGCACGGGGTACATAACGGCCACCACTTGCTTCATTAAAGTAGACATTGATCCGTTCTAGTTGTAAGTCAGAATCGCCATGGTAGGTTCCAGTTGGATCAATTCCGTGTTCATCACAAATAACCTTGCATTCATACACATTGATTGAGTTATGAGATACTTTTAATGAATTTGAAGTGTAACATAAAATAGTTGAAGGCCTATATGGAATATTTTGATAGCATAAATTAGTGTCTAATATGTAGCTATTTAAGTAAAGAGGAATTTCTTAACATGAACGAGGTGTCAATGACTCGTATACTTTAACATTCTCATCTAGCCATTAAGGGTTTAGGGTTTAAGATTTTAGTCATATATCACTAGAAAACAATCTTTTTTGCCGAGTGCCTTATTCCATTTGAAGTTATTATTGAATTAGATGTCAATTTTTATTCATATCAAAAGAAACTTTTATTCATAACTTGATTTATCCCTCCAAAGAGGTGAACATAATATTTTTCTATAAAAGTTTGGTGTAAGTGATGTTTGTAACAAATTACTTCTAATTCTAGTAACAAGTATTTATCAACAAAATCTGTTAATTTGAGATTAATTAGGAAGTAAGCTCATGAGACTAATGTATGTTATGATTTGACATATCAACAATCTTCACAAGTATGTACTACAATTCGATATGTTCAAGGTCATTTCCTATATTTATACCAACAACCTCTGATCACTAGTAAACAACATATCTATTGAGTAGTTATTTTTTAAAATTTTAGGATAGAAACAAACCACGTGACATTTGGTGATGTTCTATAGAAGAGATGTAGAAAATCTTATAGTCTTATGAAGAGTGATCATTGATAAAGATTAGATTCATTAATGAACCAATCAATCAACAATGCTCTATTAGTGATGGCAAATTGAAAATCAATGATATCTATATTTTATTACACATCCGTTCTCAACAATTCCAAACCATCAATCTAAAATTAAAAACCTTTTGATCTAAGTTGATTTGTTATATATAATTATCTTCCATGAAATGAATATTCTTTGGCTTAAGAACTAAGTCAAGTCTCACACATCTCCATATATTAAGTTCAACTTTCCCAAAAATTTATGCAATATACATTCAAAACTTCTATAATGACATATGTTTTGTTGATCTTTTTGCTAAATCTATTATTTATCCATAGTTCAGAGTTGAAAATTAAAACATCAATTATACATAAGGGAAGAATATTTATCTACTTGAGAAAACCAAGTATGCAACTACATTGACACTTGTTTTATCAATAAACATTCATATTACAAATCGTTAATTCATGGAGAAAATTTAGAGAGTCAAGTCACGTTTGTGATTCTCACAAAATCTTTAATAAGTTGTATGTTGTGAGTGCATTATATTGTTTAAAATTATTCGTAAAAATGCTCATTGAAAAATTGATATATGTGGTGTACCTCCCAAAACTTTGCACCAATTTGATTCCCACATTGTCCACCTTGGATGTGAAGAATCTCCCTCATGATGTTGTTGAAAGAAAAAAAAATAACGTTAATTTTCTTAAACAAGAGTTTGGGTTTAACAAAGGCCCAAAGCCTTCGCAATGAAATAATGGTGCACTAACTTCTATGGTGACCAACAAATTTGTAGGAGCTACTACCAACTCAAAGGAAGAAACTAACCGATTATAGATGTTGGTCAAGGGGAAAGAGATATGTTACAAAGGAGGTTGAAGGTGAGCAATGTGTGGAGTCTCAACCGAAATTAACCGACATTCACGTGGCCGTTAGTGTGAACATTCTCAACCTCCAATCTACTAGTAAAAAATATTAATTATCATGTAAATCAATATATTGAGAAACTTGTTGTCTAACCTTATTATATATTGAGAATCAATGATATTGTTGAATGTTTATAATTGAACTCTTGCTAAAAGGATACATTGGGAAGATGCATATAAGGCCGGTTCTTACTATCATCTAGTTGGAATAATTTTTAGTATATACATGAAACAGTCAGGTAGACAGACTCTTAACCCTTAAGCGCCCACAGTGTCGTTTTTCGACATTCTGGATGTGAGGCTCCGTCTTTGGTGCACAACCCCGCTTTCATCCCATCAATTTTTCATCCGCCATTTTTTTTGCTCAACTCCTCGGTGGGTTTACTCTACTCCCTCCTTGGATAAATAGTAAAAACCTTGATCCTCAATTTGTGAGAATGGGCGAAAGAGATTTTTCATGAAAGTTTTGGTGGTGTGATTTTCAACCCTTTTTTGCATGGATCTTGAAATCCATACCTCCAAATGGCATGCAACTTGCAAGTCTTACTAATTTCCATGTTCCAAAGAAGATCCTACGGTTGGATTTTCCATTTTCATCTTTTATTTGTTTTTACGCAGTTTTGAAAAAATCAGCATTGTTACGAATTGTTAGGAGCTTTACCCCCCCCCCCCTTGGGCGTTTAGGGGTTAAGGATAAACTTATTCTTATTATATAAAAACTTAAGTTTGAATTTAATATTCTTCAAAATTTGAAACTAATCATCAAAACTCAAAAATTATTTTAGTTCTATCAATTTTAACCTATGTCTCATAATACTTGTTGATTAAAAAAACTCATAAATTCCAATGCCATGTTCATAACAACAAACAATACTTTTATTGTCTTTATTGGAATTGGAGCAATATTGATCTACATGGACAAGTTGAAGTTAATGTTGAGGTCAAGCAAGGCTTAGTTTGAGATCCCTATTATAAAACCATGGCTGTAATGAGTAATATTTGGTGTTATTTTTTACTCTTAACACTTGTAGATTATTTTTTTCACTCTTGAGACTTATAGGTTGTTCTTATTTACTAATTGCAGTGATTTGTCATAAGATCCATGTTATTCTAACAGCGAATCTCATTCACACATATGTAAAAGATATGATTGTTTATGGTAATATGTTATAACAAAGAAATTGGTCTCCTCAAATTGGAGAAAACAAAATATGAAACTCACAAATACAAATTGAGTAAAGTGAGTGAGCTTAGACTACAAGCTCGAATTTTTCACTCTTTTTTTACCCTTGAAGATCCAAGAAATTTGAAATGAGTTTTTCGGGTTATCGTAGGAAGTTAATTCAACCAACTTTGACCATTACGATCCCACAAATGAGTGAATTTCTCATGGGAGTCAAAAGCCAATTAAAATATACGATCCTACAATTGGATCTTCCAAATAATGCTTGGAACAAGTTTTTTATTATCGCCCTGAAGTGGGAGAAGGTCGTTTTTTTTTAAAAAATTGAGTTATTTTACATCAAGGATCGGTCTATCTGTAGGGGTTTAAATACTTGAAACAAAGTTGAATCTAGAGGTGTTGCAAGCAACATACATATCTCAACAAACTATGAAAAAAAAGGAAACTTGCTCAACGACCACACTAAACTCAAATAAAAGAGTTATTTGTGAAGTGGTAAAGAGAGTAGTTTTCAGAAAATTATCCCGAAAAAGGCTAGGTATTAAAAGAGTAGTTTCCAGGAATATCCAAAGCTTGCCAAAGACTCTTGAGTGTCGAATCATATCACACGATCTTTTGAAAAATGAGGAATTCTAAAACTATCAACCCTAGAATCTAGTTGTGGTCTACGACAAAAAATTAACTTGAAGACTAAAATCTTTTCATCACATTCGAATTGTCCCACCGACCGACCGGATATTGAGCAAGTTACTACCTTAGCAAGCATCTTCTTCTCAAAGCAACCAAATTAAAGCGTTTCTCAAAGGACAATGTACTCTTACTATCACACATTCACACAACCGCTGAACAAACGGATGCAAAGCACCATTTCCAAGACGGAAGAAAGAATTCAAACCGGAAGAAAATTCTCACGTGTAGGTTGCTAAGCAAAGCATGACAGACAGCACACAGACAGAGCACTTGTTCGCTCATCAATCCGCCTCATTCATGTGGCTTGACTTAGCTTGGATTCTGCTGATGTTCTCGAACCAGAAGCTGCTGTGCATTCAATCCCGCCAGCCACGACTTCTTCCGCTGCTGCTGCAATCATTATTGATACTTCAAATAACATATATGTTCACTGCAATTGAAGATCTAGCAACAGACGACGAAGATTGAAGAAACATAGAAATAGTTAGTACAACGGAATCACGTACAGTGGGTTTAATATTACTGTAATCACTTCAGTTGCAATACACATTCTCTGTGTACATGCATACATACATACACAGTGCTGTGTGTGCAGGGCGGATTGAAGCGTGCACATTCATATCTTGATAATGTTGTGATTGAGAAATGGAATGTAAGTTGCTGAATTAGAATAGTTTCCTCTTTTGTGAGGAACTGTTTTATGGGTTGGAGGTTTAGGGTCGCTGCACACTATGGCTGTCCAAGTCAGGAGATTGTGGGATTGAGAGTCTAAACTTTGTTGAGAGTCTAAAGAAAATTACTGAAAGAAGTCAATAAAATGTTGTGATTGGAGTCTTCAGTTGGGCATGGTGTGAAGCCTCCCAAGGCCAAGTCTGAAGTCCAAATCCATACCACTTTATTCTTTAATCAAGGCACCCTTTCAACATGACAGCAATTCAAGATCTTGAATTTTTTATGAACAAAATTTGATGGCCTCTTGCTCATAGTAGTGGTTTTACAAAATGCAAGACCCAAACGAATGTCTAGAGATTGTCGCCTTGGTCATAAAGTGTTGCCATGTAGGCCATTTGGAGGGCGACGAGAGGTGGACTTTGGCTTCTAATGTGAAGGATGGAGAGGCCAAAACTATGGTTTTCTTTAATTTGATTGGCTAAAATTGACGGCCTCTTGACCTTCTGCCATACATTAGTGTAAAGTGGCTTCAAAAACAATTGTACGGGAAGAGGAGTTAATTCAACTACATATGCCGCTCTAACTTCAAAAAGCAGATAAAATGTGCACCGAGCTCGCCACCAGTATTACCATCAAGAATGTTTTGTGAGGAACACTTTTTGCGTTTTTGGAATAAATAAATATTCTAAAAGCAACCGAAAACAATTGTAGTAGAATGACAACACTTTTGCACGTACCTCTCCACCAAAAGTGGGAAAGAATGCAATTTCCACCAAGCATTTCACCGGTATTTCCACCTAAAATGTCTCATTCCACCAAACTTGTTAAAAAATGTGATGGAACAAGTTACTCAGCTTCAAAAAAACTGCACATGAAGGATATTCAAGATTCTTCTATTTTTATCTTTTTAAACTCCTAAATTTCCCTTGTTGCAAAACGGTCTAAGTCACAAAATTTGACCTTCCTTTAGATTAAGCTCAAAAAATCTCAATCTAAGAATTATTTAAAAGATTCAACCGTAAGATCTCACAGTTCACTTGACATTCTTCTCACGGACCAAATTTGAACCGTTCATTCTTCCTCATTTGTGAGATTATATTGGTCAAAGTTGGCTGAGTTTTTCTTCTGCAGGAACCTCCGAAACCCGTTTCGGGTTTTAAGGAAAGTTAGGGGTTAATGTTTGATGTGAAAGTGGAGGTGCCATGTTCGATGAAGCTTGTGTGGAAGTGTGGGGAGGTGTGTGTCCTGGTAGATCTGATCTTGCAGTTGTTTCCGATGCCACGCCTTGGAATGTGCGAGGATACGAAGATGCTTGAATCTGAACAAACTCCGTTCCCGACCAGGAGTTTTGGGTTTTTGCAATCTCCAACAAACTCTCTCCCACTAATTAAGTACTTCCAAGAACTTTATCTAATTTTGGATCCTTTGGTTTGGTTGCAAATCTGGATAAAGTGGGGTCAACAACCTGCTTCTAACTACTTTCTCGATGTTTGGCAAATTGATTTGATTAATGTGAGGCCATATTCTTGGTTGTTTGGGGTTTGGTCAGCCTCTCACTTACTATTTTTAGTTTTCATGAAATTGGGATCTTATGCAAGTTGGAAAGTTTTTCATACCTTTCCAATAAGTCATTTCATGCTTCAAAGTTTTTCCTACTTTAGAAGATATTCACGGTCAAAGTTGGAAAAGACTATTTAAAATCTGCCCAAAATTGCCTAGATATTAGAATATGCTCATTAATTCTCAAAATCTGCCCAAAAACAATTAGGTTGCAGAAACGTTAAAAATTCGCCAAAATTTGAGATTTTACTTCATTTCAAGTTTTTTTTTTTTTTTTTTTTTTTTTTTTTTTTTTGGGTACAAAACAAAGAAAGTGCATAAGGGAACTGGTTAGTTTTGTTATAGATTTGTAACATAGTATTAGGTGTATTAGCTTAATTTACTTAGGGTTGCTTTGCATAAGAAGTCAAGGTGTTCATAGAGCCTTACAAAGGCAAAAAATTCTCTCATTACATTGTTTTTTTTCTTTGAAATTAAATGGCCGGAAATGGGAAGTTTCTCAGGTTGTATTTTGATGCTTGAGGGACAACTTATGACATGGTTTGTGCTCCAAAGGTTGTGAGATACAAAAGTAGAAGTCCAATTCATGACCTAGGGGCCATTGATATATTTTTTTATAGAAGCATTTGTTTTCTCCTACATTATGTACATAATGTGTGTTGTAGGTACTCTTTCAAACTAAGGTTTGGATGTATGAGACAGCCGTCTGTAAACAAGGTGATATTACATCTAGGTTGGTGGTTAACCCCTAAAGGTCCTTGATACAAAATTGTTTAAATTATCAAAAAGAACCTTCTTCTACTTCAGGTGCAAAGAAACTCAATCTAAGCATTGATTAGAAGATCCAACCGTAGGATCTTGAAGTTAGCTTGACCCTTTTCCCGAATGTCAAATTTGAACCGTTAATTTTTCTCCAATTTTGAGATTATAATGGTCAAAGTTGGCTGAATTTTCTCCTTGCGGAAATTCCAAAAAGCGATTTCCGCTTTCTTGTACCTTTAGGGGTTAACATTATTGGGAAAAATTTTGATGTTATAAAGAGTGAGCGAAAGAGGGAGTGAATTATAAAATGCCTCTATATTGCAGTCATAAGTATGTAGATTTAGGGATGGCAAAATGGCGTGCAATATATTGCCACAAATTTGAGAAGTCATATCCACATATATGGCTACCAAATCCAGTTACTTCAGCTATAAACATTTCAGATGCTTTAGAGAATGAAACTATAGTTGTGGTAGTGTCATGGAATTTAGTTCTTTAAGGTGGTAGTTATGATCATTTGAAATTGCTCTAGTTTCTGAACCTATTGAGATGACTCAAGAATTTAGCTATTTGATTTTGTTAGTCCTTGGGAACAAAGTTCAGTTGTTTATCATGAAACTTTAGTTAGAGTACAAATGTCCAAAGTTGAGCTCCATGGTAGGTATAATTCAATTTTTTTTTCCCAAAAAGCAGTTGCATACATTGAAAGTGTATCAAAGTAGCTTTCTTTAGAGATGGTTGAAGTTTTTCACTGTGTCATGTCTGAGCAAAAGTAGCTTGTAATAAGAGCCAAGGGTAAACATTAAATAATATGTTGAAAAGTAGTAAATCAAAATAGATTTACCAATTTTATTGGAAATTCTTCGAATCATGGTACAAAGTACTATATTCTCTCTCTCTAATGGTCTGTCCCCACTTGGTTGTACGTAAGACCGAGGACGGACCCTATATCCAAGGGAGCGGGTTTATATAAACCTGTTTTCACATTGTGAGATGAAATTAGCCTTCCGAGAAAATGTGAAAGGGGTTGGTGTTTTGTATGTACTCATTTTCTGTATCCCTGTCCGCACTACTGTCGGTGAAATACGGTGGAGGGGGCGTGTTAGACGGGACGTGCACATCTTGATCTCGAGGGGGCAGACAACCACTCCCCGGGCAGTCACTTCACGCATCTTCTCTCTCTTTCAGGATGTTGTCTTCTCTCTCATGCACCTGAGGGTTTATGAAGGCGTGAACATAATCTGCGTTTCTTCAGTTTCCTTCAGAGTTTCTTCATGTTCCTGCAGTCTTTAGTGCTCCGTCGTCGCTCGTTTATTGCGCTCCGTCGTCGCTCGTTTATTGCGCTCCGTCGTCGCTCGTTTATTGCGTGTTTTCATTGTGCGCAGCGGAGGGGCGGTGGAAGCAGATGATTTTCCCCCACATCGGGAGGGAGCTTCTTCGGCTACAGGTAAGTGTTCTTACTTGAAGCGGTTGTTGGCCTGCTTCATTCCGTGCGCCCGGTTTCGTGGTGCCATTCTGGGGGAGCCTCCCCGGGTTGTGTCTGCAGCTCCATTCGACCCGTCCGTTACGTTGGCCGGCGTCCATGCCACAGCCAAGCTCGTCGGCCGCAATTGGCCAATTCCTTCCAGCACTTGTACTTCTCTTGCAGAACGCCGTTGACGATATGTTTCTAATGGAAACTGCTGGGAATGACGAGGAGGGGGAGTCAAATGTGGGAGTTCAGACTGTACACAGGACTTTAATAGACATGAACTCCATCATTGCCGCAGTTTTACACGACTTCCGCCTGCAACATTCTTTGATCCTTCTACCTCCTGATCTGGGTTGGTGGGTTTTACCTAGATCTACCACATGGTTCTCTCAATTCGTCATGTTTGAGTTCGAGGACGACAGATGGATCAAGAACTTCCGGATGTCGAAGGACTCCGTGATTAGGCTCGCAAATATTCTTGCCCCCCATGTGGAGAAGCAGGACACGAAATTCAGGAGACCTGTGCCTGTGCTCATACGAGTGGCATGTACATTGTACAAGCTTACGCAGGGGGCGAGTCTCCTAATCTGTTCGGAGATGTTCGCAGTAGGAACCACCACCGTCAGCGACATGTTGAGGGAGGTTGTCCATGCTATCAACATTGAGTTGAGAGGCGAGATAGACTGGCCGAAGGGAAATAAGCTGATTGAGACAATGCACTCCTTCCAGCAGTATTGTAGTCTCCCTGGGGTGGTCGGGGCGATAGACGGTACCCATTTCGACATTCGAAAACCTGCTCTCTCTCCGGAGGATTATTATTACTTTAAGTCAGGAGGTTACAGCCTCCAATGCCAAGTTGTTGTCGATCGGTGCGCTCGGTTTTTAGATGTCTCGGTTGGGATGCCAGGTGCTACACACGACGTTCGTGTCCTCAAGCGCTCTGGTTTGTACCATCTTGCCACTCAAACCAATCTGTTTGATATTGCGTACGCCCAACAGGGTTTCAGCCCTTACTTGATTGGTGACAAGGGGTACCCCCTCTTGCCTTGGCTTCTGACACCCTACCGAGACGGGGCCAATGCTCCACGGTCCTATGCTGAGCGCTTGTTTAGCAAAAAACTCCGAAAGGGTAGATCAGTGGTAGAGCACGCATTCGGTGTGTTGAAGCAAATGTTCCGGGAGTTGATTGTTAAATCTGATCTACATGTGACGTTTTTGCCGGATGTAATTGTCTCCTACTGCCTCCTGCATAACCTCCTCCTGGGACAGTCACTGGATCAGGTCGAGAGATTGCTTGAGGTGTTGCAGAATGAGGGGATGATCCCCGAGGTTGCTGATGATCCAATTGTGGAAGCACCTCCTCCTGGTCCTCCCAATAACGACCACTTAGAAGGAGCAGCAAAGCGCACAGCTCTCGGGATGTACCTTGCAGGTCAAAGAGGCCCCTGATCGGTACGTGCACATATTTGTTTTCATTTCCAATTCCCAGCTTTGCCTCCGTAGAGCTTGCTGCCTTAATTTTATTGCATGCGTATGAATGAGACCGGCTCTTACATCATGGCTTCTATAAATCATGCCTCTAAATATGTTCTTTGCTGGCCATTGACCACGCAGGGCAGGTCGGACCTACGGCCAGCTCTGACGATACATACCTGCCATCAGGTTACTCTACCGTAACTCTAACCTATCCGTTGTTGTTTTCTATGTTTGCTTTCTTTTGTGTTTTTTTTTTTTTTTTTTAAAAAAAATTTCAATAAAGTTCATTAAACATGCGTCAACATTTGAATGTGGTTACCCTATGTCAGAAGTAGACATTCTCTCCCATCCTAACCTCAACAAGAATTTCATTTTCAACTACTGATTACCGCACGCAACTGTGTTCTTGCGCAGGCTCCACATATCCGCCAACTTGTGTACCCTCATGGCTGAGGCTCAGGCTCAGAAAATGCTGTAGACATGGGCATCGGCTCCTTGCTCTGCGTGGGGTTCCTTGCGGTCTTCGCTCCCCATGCAGTTGATGTCACATCGGGGGGTGGCACTGTATGACCCGCGGTCCTGCCAATGGCTTCTGCCAGGCTCGAAATTGCGTTCACCACCATCCCCTGGTTTAATAAAGCCATTCGCATGTTCTCCATCTCCATCCTATCCCTATCCCGCTTGTACTCCATTTGCTCTGAATGCATCTTGCTCTGAACTTCCAGTCGCATAGTCTCCATCTCTTTGTTGGCATCGGTCATTTCTTGGAGAGTCTTGACCATCTTCTCTCCTGCTTCGGCAGTAACGTCGGCCATGAGTTTATGCCCGGACTGGGTACCCCTGCGTTGTCCTGTGTTGCGATTCAGTCGTCTAATGTCGAAAGCTGATGTCCCCGAGGACGATAAAATGTGAGGCCGTTGAGCTTGGCCACCTCCTGCTACCGAGGTGGTCCTCGCCGATTGTGCCTGCTGGGCTTGCTGTGGGCTCGCACTGGTACGTGCCCTCGGGAGTTTGGGCCCTGATGGTGAGTTCATGGGGGGAGCTGATGGACTCCTCACCGTGGGTCCTCCACCTCCCTGGTTTGCGTGCTCCGTGGAAGCATTGCTCGGGGGAGGGTGGCGAGGCTCACTCCCTGCTGGACTCCTGACGCTCTTCCCATGAGGCCCTTGCTGCCGAGCCACTGGAGAGGCACTCGGTGTTGGCCCACCTGCTCGGTTGGTTAAATCAACTGTTGATGCTGTATGGGGGGGAGCGGTGTTGTAGTCTCCCTTCTCTGGTATGTCGTTTGTCCACGGCCGACTTCCCCAATGTGATACTTCCGGGCTGGATTCTCTGTTCAAGTGCCTATTGGCATACTCGGTAGAGTCACCAATGCTGTCGCTCAAGTAGTAGGGCTCCTCCTCAGTCTCCAAAATATCATCGTTCTCTTTAACATCGGCTTGTACTTGGCATGCATTGCCGTGCAAGCTGTGAGCCATGAAGTTTCCATCGTGGGGCCGCAAGAGGTCTCTACTGTGGGGGGGGTTCATCATGGGGCGGGAAACAAAGAATTCATACATACTGGCATAAACTTCCTTGAAGAATGACCGTGGCAAGTTTTCTTTGCGTCTATCCGCAAAATTAATGAGGAAGTACTCCTCCTCGTTCCTCCCTGTCCCCTTGTGATAGTCTGCGATTCTCTTAAAATCAGACATTGTGGATGCCCACTTGTGCTTGCACGCTGGGCCTTCTCGAACTACCCCCCCTCCTGTGATGGTGTTCACCTCTATCGCTATCTTCCCCCACTTTGTGACATCCGTTGACATCAAGTCACGTGCATCAATAACTTCCATCTCTTCCAGATGCTCAAGGCGCTTGGCTTCAACCAGTGCTAAAATTTCCTCTTTGCTCCAGTTTGGGTCGCGCTCCTTGCGCCGCCTTGATGGTCCCGTGCCCTCTCCTGCGCTCCCTTCCTGAGCTGTACATGCTCCCTGCGAGGAAGCTGAATTGCACTTACGCTTCCCCTTGTTGTTACCTCTGCGTACAGCTGCCCCTTGTGTCGGTTGTGGCAAAGGTGCCTCGGGCTGTGAATCTGCAGTTACAGAATTGCATGTCATCAGTGAATACATGGAAATCTACTAAACACCGCATGTACACAACTCATGCACGTACTGATTGAAGCAACGGAGGGGGTTTTTTTTGGGGGGGGTGCAGGTGGTGGGAGAGAACGGGAGTGCTGGAGTCTACATCATGGCTGTTTCGACCAGGATCAAGTGTCGATGCATTTCTACAGTAAAGAAGTAACTCCCCCCTACAGTGACAGAGATTCGGCATGGATACATTCCAAGTAAAGAGCTACCAAATTCCTTCTATCCTAAACCGAATTCATGTAGAATGCAAATGCCTACAAAAATACTTACCGTGAGCTTGTTGTGTAGGAGTGGGAGTAGAGCCGGTCCCGGGGGTCCCATACGCTGTCGAGGAAGCCATGACGAGGAGCGGTAAAGACCTTGCGCAAGATGAGCTATTCACCACAGTGCGTTCACAAACGAGAAGAATCAAACATTACTGTAGACAGAACAGTGTAGAATGTAGCATGGGGACTGTGCGCCTGCACTTGAACTAGGGCCGAAGTTACTTTTTCCTACTTTTCAGCGCTGACCGCTTATTCATTGCCGCAGATCCCTCCTGAACCGCAGGAAATTTGTCCACTTCATGAATAACTTAAGTGCCCCTTCGGAAGCAAAATAGAAAACACCCCTGAACTCGTCTGCATTTCTAGATTTCTGAAACCAAATCTTTATTTCTTGAACTTCTCTCAAATAACAACCACCGTCGACTCTTGGAGTTACCACTGGCCAACCTCCGCATAAACTCACCTGTCCACGTCGTTTTTTCATCCGCCACCTAGGCAGACACGTCACTCTAGTCGTAACTGCGGTTTCCAGTGGGGATGCGGCATTACCTAAACTACCCATGCCGACTAAAACAGCGGTCCCTGTATCCAAGTGGGGACAGACCCTAATACAGTGTGTAGAACTTGGCAATTTAGGATCATTTTTGTGAACTTGGGAGCTCTTAGAAAATTGAGGCATATTCTCTTCTTTCACTTCCAAATGTAAACTTCCCAAAGGGCACTCACTGCAAACACTATAGGGTGTCACATTAGGGCACCAACACCTCTGAGACTGCTTTCAAAGATTCATACTTTATTGTAAAATAGTCCAGAAATGATTGACTCCACTTACTCTATCTTTCTACTGATTTTGCTCATGCACAAAAAATTGCTTCCACTTGTTACATTCAAATAGATCCCCTCCGCTGAAGATTGAGCCATTATTGAACACCTTACCATAAGTGGCCGTAAGAAAAATGACACCAACGAATTCCATCTCCTACCACAATTCTTACCGTCCACCGTACAATCGGAACCTCGACTGCTACAAACTATAATGAGTCGCATGTACGTAAGAAGTCCCCCTTTTAATTTTTTTTCCTAATTTTTCAAAAGAAGGGAAAGTAGTCAATTTCCAAAGTGGACCTACCTGAAATTGTACACCATGAGATTCATTGAGATTGCCCTACCAAATTATATGGCAGAAGAAGAAGAAGAAAAAGTACCACCAGGATGATATATACCACAGCATGAATTGACCTACATAGATAACAACAAACCAGCCCAGTTTCAAAAGGACAAACTATTTCTAATGATAATTAAAAAATGTACATGTCACATTCTAAAGAATCTTGGGTATAAGGAAACCCAATATTATTTGCACAAGAAATTAGGGTAGGGGTACTTGTGTGCTCATGCAAAAAGAGAGGACCCTCTTCCTTAGCTTTAGGTCTCAAGTCAATTCTTTTGTTTGGGAATAGAAATACTAGTTCTACTACTCAATTAGATGGCAAGTCAATTCAAGAGAATGAATAAGTCTACTCTCCAATGGTGTGTGTGGTCGATTGAGAATGCAAAAAGTAAAGTTTGTCTTAAGGCAAGGACATGATATGGGTACTATTAAGACGTGTCTCATTATGTGTAATTCATTATATGTGTGCCAAAAATTCCTTTTTTAACCCCATGTATACAACTATAGCCACGTCACTTATAATACCATCTGGTTAAAGTAAATTTTCAATATTGTCTTAAGTAGTTTCAAAAAAATCATACTATTTTTGAAGGGGATACCCATATCATGCCCTTACCCTTTAGTGGATTTGTGTTGATAAAAAAAAAAAAGTGGTTAACCCCTAAAGATCCAAGAAAGCCGAAATGGCTTTTTGGGGTTTCCGCAGGAAAAAAAGTCAGCCAACTTTGACCTTTATAATCTCAAAATCGGAAAAAAATTAACGGTTCAAATTTGACATATGAGTATAGGGTCAAGTTCACTTCAAGATCCTACGGTTGGATCTTCTAATTAATGCTTAGATTGAGTTTTTTCGGGCCTGAAGTAGAAGAGGGTCCTTTGTGATAATTTAGACAATTTTGTATCAAGGATCTTTAGGGGTTAAAAGAAGGAGAAGAACTCCAACCCTATTTGCGGCGAGTGTGAATGGAGTGACCTATGCATGCCCGGAGGTCATAACAAGTGGTTAAAATATTAGCTAGTTAAACTAGTGATTTATATTTGCTAAGGCATCATGAATGTTAGAGTAATATCGTTGTGGTAGAGTTCATTGGATCTTGACAATGTTTTATATATTGTACTTCTAAGGCATGGTGAATGAAAACTCGAATGCCAAAGTTTTAGAGAAAAAAAATACTATCCTTTTGCGCGGCGAAAAGAAGAAGAATGGTCTCGTTTTTGGTAAAGGCCAGAATTTCCTAGTGAACTCAAAATAAGTATTTACTCAAAATAAGTATTTGACAACAATGTGTCATGTATTGTATCATGCCATGTACGGTATCATACCATGCCATGTACGGTATCATGGTTTGGGTGCACTTTCTAGAGATGGAGAGGAAGAAGAAGAAGAAGAGAAACTTCAACCTATTTAGGGGCCGGCGTGAATAGAGTGTTCATTTGACCTATTCTTGGATGTATGCCCTGAGGTCATCACACCAATAGTGGGATGACTAACCCCTCTCGGGGTGACCACTATGTCACTATGCTAGTTCCTACCTAGCCACTAGTGCCTTAGAGATACCGGTCATGGTACCCATACTACGAGGTCCAAGAACCCCACCATAGTTGGATGGACTATGATGGTGAGCACCGCGTTGGCATGGGGAATAGAACCACGACCTCCTCACATGAAGAGGATGGATTGCATAGTGGAAGAAGACATAGTCTTAGAAGAAAAAAAAAAAAAAAAAAAAAAAAAAAAAAAAAAAAAAAAAAAAAAAAAAAAAAAAAAAAAGAAAAACAAAAAAACAAAAAAAGTCTAAATAGAGTGTTCACTAAATGTTGATGGGTTTAGTTACATTTTTTTAACAAGAGAACTGTCTAAGATGAGATTCTTCATTTCATCCATTTGCAAAATTTCATTCATCCATCGGCATGGGCATCTGGGTACTTCACCAACCAAAAATCTCGGATACATGCTGCATGACACACTCATTATGTACATTTTTATGACAATGTGGTACAAGTTGTTTGTTTTTCCGATGGGTACATGCTGGCGGTATCGGAGCAAAGGGGTATCTAAACCAAGAGGTTGCATTTGAGGTAGGAACGCCCATAACGAATCATGTGTTGCTTGCTTACTATTACCAAAAATCGAGTTAAATTGGGGGTACTTATATAACTCATGCAGTGATACTCATGGCAACTTTCCAAATCTTGAATCATGCCTTGAGTGTCGCTCCGAGAGTACCCTATTGTACAAGGTGGGCATGCGTCAAACTAGCGGACAATTTTGAAGGGGTGATCTAATCAAGGAAGGAATTAGGAATAGTTCTAAGAAAATATGATTTGAACAAAATCACTCATGAGTTGCATATCACCATCTCCTTATATTTTTTAGACTTTCACTGAGGATCATATATATATATAGATCTACAAGTTACCCATTAAATAATGTGCATCGAACAATGCAAGATTTTAAAACCCCTATAGATCCGTAAAACGTGACATGGGTTTTGAGGTTCCTGCGGGGAGTTTTTTTTTAGCAAACTTTGATTGTTATAATCTCACAAATGGAGAAGGATTGGCGGTCCAAAATTAGCATGCAAGTAGTATGTCAAGTTAGCTTTAAGACCCTATTGTTCGATCCAAACACTCATTGCAAAGTCAATACCAAAGTTATTTGGATCCAAAAACTTCCAACCAAAATAATGTTAGGATACACCTAAAGGTTACACTTACTCAAGATTTTTGATTTCACAGACTAGGCTTGCAATGCCAAATGTTCGAAAACCAAAAAAACAAAAGCTGCCTTCACTAAAATGCATGCCATTTATAAATACATCATTGTATGAGTCTAAAACTTTTATCACACAAACTAAACTTGATTCGTGACTCAACCCAAGTGATTTCATCCAAAACAAAGTACAAATGAAGAAAATACGGCTCCGCAAAGTTCATCCAAAATGTCATTCTTCGACACTAGAGACGTTTACCGGTTAGAGGCCGCTCTCAAGGAGAGAGTGTTAAAATTTGGGACATATAATGGCATGTCCCCACGCAAATTGTATGTTCAGAGTGGTACATGCAAGAAAGCATGCAGCTATTGATGTGGCAAAATTAGGTCAACAACAACTGCATTCTGGTATCGTGCAAGCTTATGGTAAAAAGCTTGCAAACATATGATATAATGAATAGCCATAGCAGAAAACAAAACTTTTGTTTCCTCTTTAGTTGGTGATTGTGTAAGAGCCACCAGCTTTTCAAACCCCTCAGATGCTGACAATTTGCAGTTCTCACCTAGGGTACTGTGCATTGACCATGCCGTATTATCACCCAAAAAGAAATAAAAATTAAAAATTCAACAAAGTACTCAGAGTTATAAGAGATTATCTTAGTACAAAGAATATATCAATTAATTACGTTTGACTACTTCTAAGATTTCAAAATTCAAACCAATTTTTAGTGGTATATTTTGGTATAGAATATGTTAAAATTAGGATAATCTTAGTTAAGAATGAATAAACTCAAGCTTTTAGGCTTTGCATCAAAATGAAGAACAAGAAACTTTGCTTTGAGTATTATTCTTGAATTTGTGTGAAATATGGTTCATACTTGTCCAATAGATTGTTCCTCTCACTCCTCCTTTAGAGATTACTCTATTGTAGAAAATCTCTTTCTTGCATTGAGTTTTGTTTCATGCGTATTGGAGAGATAGATAGAAACTCCGGTCCCGTTTGTTGGCGTAAATGAAGTGTCCATCTGTAATGCTAATAACCCGATGCCTACTAGATAAGGGGAAATTGGGACAATATTACTTCCCCCTTTCGAGGGTGGACACTATAACTGCACTAGTTTCTAGCTATTTACTAGTGCCTTGAAGATATTTGACATAGTATCCCCCAAAGGGCTTTGAGGTACCCATACAACAAGGTCCAAGAACCCGCTACAATAGTTGGGTGGACTATGATTTTGAGCACCACGCAGGCATGGGGAATAGAACCCACAACCTCCTCATTGGGAGCCATGAGCGCATATTGGAATGTAATTGTGTCCCCCGGACATGTTCAATCTCTCTGATATCACTCCTCCCGACCGCTATAGTGTTACCGTTCCGACCTTTGCAATGTCACACACTCTAACCATTGTGGGTGATCACCATGTTATTCAATGTCGTATTTGTGTACATGATAATGTTTTAGTACAAAAAGACAAGTCATGATGCTCCGCGAGGAAGAAAATGTGCAAAAATAGTAATAAGCGAAGAATATTTCTTGTATGCAAGTCGCCATCCAAACAATGACATGATTCTTGTCATAAAGCCCAGGTTTTTTTATATGCAATTAGAGAAATCCGCTAAGTACAACGGACTGGGGACGAGAACACCCAGTTTTGGTCGGACTGGGGACGAAACGTCGAACTGGGCACCAACTTTTTACACTACGATCGAACTGGGGGCTAAACTCAAGAATGCACCGATTGTGATGGTATTCCGAGTTTGGTCCCTAGTTCGACTTGGTGCCCAGTCCGCAGCACACCGAGAAGCTAGAGTGAAGAGTTCGGAGGGGCAGCGCCGAGCGCCGAACATCTGGTCCCCAATTTCGTGCATTTGGTCCCCAGTTTGCTCTACTTAGCGGATAACCGAAAACTGGGCACGAAACGACGGACTGGGGACCAACTGGGGATCAACTAAGGTCCAAACTGGGGACTACTTAGCGAATTTCTCTATTGTATGGCGCAAATGATGCAGGGCTGGAAGTTCGCGAGATCTGGACTTCTGCATTTTTCTGTGTCAACTCAGGAGTCACCGATCACTTTCATCTGTTGAGCTGCCACTGCCGCGAAGTGTGAGTTTTGTTTCACGACCAAGTTTGTGCACGTATTCCATCATGCCAAGCATCCTAAGCTTGTTCATTGAACAAAAAAAGCATCTACCCAAAACAATTGAAGTGAGGTGAAAACACCCATTCTATGTGGTGAAAAACTATGGTATTTTCACAAGGCTCTCCACCGAGAATGTCTCATTTCACCAAGCTTGGTAGAAATCTGGTGTCATTTAGCTGAGTTTTGTTTTACAACCAAGTTGTGCACGTATCCCATCATATTAAGCATCCTAAGCTTGTTCATTAAAAAAAAATAATAATAATAATAATAATAAATAAATCAACCCAAAACAATTTAGTGGGATTGAAAGGACGTGAAAAAACCCATTATCACTAGTAAAAAAGTGTGGTATTTTCACAAGGCTCTCCACCGAGAATGTCTCATTTCACCAAACTTGGTGGAAATCAATTGATGAAAGCATCATATTTTTTCACTAGTGTTTCGACCACATTTTATACCGTACCATAGATTCACTCATAGTTGAGGATTGAGAAATTTAATGTTGCAGCATTTGCCTTCACAAATAATTACTTTGTGTTCAATATTTCTTGATAAGGTCCATGCATCTGGATTGTTGGTTATGGGTCACTTTTACATTTGTTTTAAGGTGAGGGTCAACTTTCCATTTTGAAAAATACACCAATTATAACCGTATGAAATTTTAAAAGATTCCATAATCTCCCACTATTTGTGTAGGTATGAGAGCTTTGAAAAAAGAGTCCTATTCTCAACAATGTATAGAATATACATTGATGGTGAACACATATATATATTCTACCAAAATGTCATAAACCAGTTCGACAAAAGATAAGTATTGCCAATTTTTTTTGGAAACTTCTACTTTCAAAAAAACTATATTGATACTCAAAAGAACCGAAATTGGCACGAAAATTGAATCGTCAAATCGAAAACCACATCAACATATTAATCATTTAACAACACCAAGACATACGGAATTAACAAGTATACGGGACAACATAAATTGCTACATCATATCGATCAACGTGCACAATTTGGAGGCCTCTAGCTTATTCACACTCATTCTTTATAATTAAAAAAATGTATACCAAAGTTGTGAGAATCAAGCTACGCTAATTTATATATTATTAGTTGAATTTCAGATTAGCAACAATCCACTAGATTTTTGTCCAGACAAACTTCCAAGCTAATCAACTTCAAATTTAGTAAACCAATTGGAGCGAGTTTCATGATTGAACAGAAAGATCTTTGAATGCTAAAACCTATTTGGAACATGCAACACTTTAGGGAACGTGTGAGGCAATTAATTGCATAAATCCAATAAACTGCATAGAATAACCATATTAAAGCAGTGACATTTGATTCAAGTGATATAATGGAAAAAAATTTATTATGTAAAATTGGGAAATCTAATCCAAAGTCAGCTCATAAAAGTTTGAATGTTTTTGGACCAACGGTAGTAAAAGAAATAAATAATATTCCTAGTATAAAATGACTCATAAAGACACCACTAACTTAATGTGGGTGTTCTTTCTCTTGTAAGTCATGGGGGAGGCAGGAGGTCAAACAGCCCACTATGGAACCTTACCGTATTTATTGCAACTATGTAATGTTTTGGTCCAACTTCCAAGGTTGGTCTGTCTTGTCTTTGTCTTTCTTTAGGTAGGTTATGTATGCTTGTGCAGTCTTTTCCATTGTATGACGTAACCATCTACAGTTTTTCCTATTTTTGTGCTTTTTTTTAAAGCACACAAATGATTAAATACAAATTTTAGAAGTGGAAATCTGAAAGAGAGTACCGTGATTATGTGTGGATGAAGTATATGCAAGGGAGGTTAGATTCTTATGAAGGCAAGAATCTTAAATGTTTGCGTGTAGGGTGGTGCTCGCCTTTAAGTGGTTTCAGTGTAGTATGGCGAGGTTCTCACGGTTGCTTCACACTTTGGTCGAAGGTTGAGAGGTAGTTAATCTCAACTAATCAAATTGGAGGAAATCATAGTTTTGGCCTCTCGAGCCTTGACACTAGAAGCCAAAGTCTACTGGCTCATGCTCTCCAAATGGCTTAGGTCGCAAGGCGACAGCCTCTTGGCGTTTGTTTGGATCTTGCATTTTTAAACTAATCTTACAATATTAGTTTAGAACCTTCATAAAATAGTATTGAAATATTTTTCTTGAATGGGTCAAAAATAAATGCAATTATTTCTCAGTTTGTGACTTGCTTTTTGGTTAGCTCATGCTACCAATATCATATTGTTGTATACTAATGGAATCACATCTTTGTCAATTAAAAAAAAACCTTAGAATACACAACAAAGTTGTAAAGGTTAGATTATGACGAGCACCAAAGTATAGAAACAAATTTCAATACTTTGCACAATCTTATAATGCACAAAGTAAATGAATATGGAACAAAAAAAAGTTTGTATTGTAAACATTGCCATCGCAAGTTATCAATGTGTATATCATCTCACACAATGTATTATGAAATTATAAGCTTTATAATAAAATATTATATATACAATAGCAACCTCAAATTTATAATGCACCCTTCAAAAACTTTACGAGAAGATATAGCTGTGGATTGGAATGCATCCCATATCTGATAAACAATTCTTTTATTCTATACCCTTCAAATTGTGATGAAGAGATGACATTTACCAAATCAAAATATTCTTAAGGGAATACAGGATTGTGCCAATAGGTTCATATAATTAGGTTAGTAAATATAGGAAAGTTGAGAACTTTTTTGAAAAATTATTGGAAGAAGTTTTGTAGAAGGAGGTCCATGAATGAAGTTCAAAGTTTTGTAGCCTTTGGTGAGGCCATGTTGCATGTCCTCAACCTCGGTTTTGACACTAGCATATTTTATAATTGTGAAAGGAGATTTATGGAAAGGGTTAGACATTCCCTAACATCTTATAAGGCCATGTTGCCCCGTTCTCATGTTCTCAACAATGTTCTCTATGCTTTCTATTATTTTCAAATGGTGATAAAAGATGGGTTCAAAAATAGTTCATAACCATGTCTCAAAATGGAATGTATTAGTAATAGTAAAGAGTGACGTTCCACTCAACGTGTATGGTTGATAATATATTATTCAAAGTTGAAGAGTCATCCTAGCTCTCTAATCTCTTCATCAAAAAGAATCAAGATAAGATCTTTTTATATCCGATCTATTATGGCAAGTGATACAAGTCACTCACACATAGCAAGTGTACATGTATGTCACATTGATCGCCAATTGTGGCTTCACGGCTGACAGGATAATAATTCAAACTAATCATGGAAGGGAAACACCTTGCCTATACATCTTTACCACGCTTACAGAAAACGTCACGCTCCCAAATAGACACGTTGTAGTGACGTTACTTTGCATTACTTTGCATGACCGTGCCGTAGTTATTATACTATCTTCAGTCACGCAACGTATTAATCTCACGACATGTGACACTTTGAGTAAACAATATTGAACTTCAACAATTCAATAATTCCAAAACTTGCAATTTGTAAGAAAGTGATAAATTTATCAACTAGACTATTTTCAAGGCACAAAACAATGACCAAACAATATACAATAAGTATATGATGCTTGTTGCTCTGTCAATATTCATATTTATCTAAATATTTTATATAAAACAACGACATGACATCTGTTGAGACTGTTTCTACACTACATTCTTGCTTTTCAAGATAACAAAGAAAACCATCTAATTACATAAGAAAACAAACATAGGTTTTTAGTAAGGTGGCCAATAATGGCTCAATTTCCAGCACATAAAATCTTCAGGGCTGTTATCAATGCAAGCAATTCTTGTGCATGGGGAAAATCAATAGAAAGCTAGAAAAAGTGAAATCATCATTTATGGACTTTTCTACAATGAATTAAGAATTCTTGAACTTGTAAGTATAGGTGTTCCAAAAATTGTGCCCTAAAGTGACAAAGTATAATGTTTGGAGTGAGTACATGGTCCTGTTGTAAAGAAAAGCTATTATGTACCTGTGAGTGAAGATTACTAAAGCTTCATTTTCGACACCGCACCATTATTGGCTAGTCTTCTATATATCCTCTATGATAAATCAATGGTGGAATTAAGTAAGAATAGATGACAGTTAACCCCTAACTTTCCTTAACCCCTAACTCTCCTTAAAACCCGAATCGGGTTTGGAGGTTCCCGCAGGAGAAAAATTCAGTCAACTTTGACCATTATAATCTCACAAATGAGGAAGAATGAACGGTTCAAATTTGGTATGTGAGAAAAATGTCAAGTGAACTTTGAGATCTTACGGTTGAATCTTTTAAAAAATGCCTGGATTAAGATATATTTTGAGCTTAATCTAAAGGAAGGTCAAATTCTGTGACTTAGACTGTTTTGCAACAAGGAGAGTTAGGGGTTAAAACCCGAAACGAATTTTGGAGGTTCCCGCAAGAGGAAAACTCAGCCAACTTTGACCATTATAATCTCACAAATGAGGAAGAATGAACGGTTCAAATTTGGTATGTAAGAAGAATGTCAAGTGAACTTTGAGATCTTACGGTTGAATTTTTCAATTAATGCTTAGAGTGAGATTTTGTGAGCTTAATCTAAAGGAAGGTCAAATTTTGTGACTCAGACCGTTTTGCAACATGGAAATTTAGGGGTTAAGGTTTTTATTGCTTGATTTTTGTTGAATCAAACAATGTATTAATAGTTTGAGGAAATAGGAGATAGTGAAGGTTCCATCCAACGGAGCGTACACAATACGGTTGGATACTACATGGAGAAGCTGCAGGCACAGAGAGCATTAGTAGACACAGAAGCGGCTCATAATGGCCCCGCGCCTGCTCATTGTCACAGAACGCTAAGCTACAACTCTACGATCCCATTACCCCAGCCAAGCCAAGCCAGCCACAGTAGCAGCAGTCAGTGCAGCAGCAGCAGGAGCAGCAGGAGCAGGAGCCAGCCAACCAGCCAGCTATGGACCCGTCCCGCATCGAGCAGCAGAGCCTTGTCTGGTCTGAACAACAACAGCAACAGGAGCAGCAGCAGCAGCAGCAGCAGCATTGCTGATTGATCGCAACGCAACGCAAGCAAGTTGATCATCGAATTATTTTGGTGCTGCTGTAGAGTGCGCACGCACGCACGCCCGGCCGGGGAGCACTGTCTGCAACTCTTTCTCTGTCTCCAGTTAGCTATCTTCCACATATCTTTTAGTGCTGATGCTTTCCTTCTAGTTTTTATCACCGTAAGTCTGTGGAGGTTGATAACGGGCCTGGAGAAGTTCTTCTTCTTGGAGCGACGTACATTGAAAGACTAGTTTGTTTGTGTACGTCTGTCTGGCTATGGTGATTGTTGCAACCGCTAGCAGGACGGTGGATTGGTTTGATTGTTAGAGCGGTGGCTCGTGAGCGCGTTCGTTACGATTTTGTGGACACATGTGCTTCGGTAGCTCTTTCGGGATAGGTAATTCCAGCTATGGCTTGTGGACGCTGGCTTCTTTTTGGATTTGATGGAAGAACCGAGGTTATTTTTGTTTAATTTCGTTCGGTGTTGAATAATTTCTTAGCTTGAGATTTGGATGTTCGGTTAGCTGGCCTCGGGATTGATGCGGATATATGACAGCGCGGCGTATTCTGCTCTTCTTGGATGGATATCGCCAGCAGTGAGATCTCTGTTTTGTATTTGAAAAAAGTCGGTGGAAGAATCGAGAATTTTTTGTTAGAATAGTTCCGTACCTTGAAATGAAATTTAGTTCTAAGTCTGTTTCCCTAGACAATGCGGCTGCCCTTGCTCAGCGTAGTTGCTCCTCTTGGATTCATAACTCGTTGATTACTTGCGGAAACAATGTGTCGCCTTTAATTGTTCGTCTTAGTATCATTTACTTGGAGATCATTTGTTATGCGTTGAATTAATTTTGTTGAGTGAATTTAAGTATGAGCGGATTTGGAGTCGATTTAGGAACTTAAACGCGCAAGTTGTTGTTGCTCGTGAAGTGCGCTGACTTTAAGAGTACTTTTTTGGCGTTTAGTTCTTGGATTGGTAGCTCGAGCTATGGCAAACTGAATTTGAATTTGAAGAGATTTGGTGTAGATCTTGAGAATTTGCGACTACTGCATCGTATGCCTCGATGCTTTTGTGCAACGTTGAATGATTGTTCAGATTGTTTATTGTTAACGCATTTGGACTTGGTCGTTGATCTCGCTTTTGGTGGCTTCGAAGCCATCAGAATTTTGAACCAATTCACATACTGTTGTTGATGCCGTGATGTTCGAGATTTAAAAGCGTTCGCTTGATGATTCTGGTGCAGAATACGGTGGAAGATCATGCAGTTGCCTTTTCAGAAGTTCGGACCTGGTTAGTTGGCTGCTGCTCTCTTTTTTAGGCCTCTCTTTTCTTGTCAACAGGTTCTTATGGAGATCGTCTTATCGGTGCTTGTTGCAATTGCGGAAATGGACAGATACTTCGCGAGGACCGAGTAGTCTGCGGAGATTATGACCAGGAGGCCAGGAAAGGCTCCAGCGCAAGCATCTAGCCCAAGGACGCATCTCCAGCGGCATTTGCACTTGACGAATACCATTCACGTGAGAAATCACGTTCACATGCAGAGGAAAGAGCACAATCGGATGCTGGATCCGCGGCGCACCCCGCAGCTTCCTCTGAGGAGGGAGCTCACCGCCGTGAAGAAGGTGAAGTCTCTCCAAGATCCTTCGACGAGCTCGAATTCCTTCAGTCCAATGTCAGCCGGAAGCTCCGTCGCCAGATATGAATGCAGAGCGGGCGACAGGGCGCACATGGATGAACTTCTGCAGTCGCAGGAGAGAGCACGACGACCTCCGCGACGAAGCAAAGGTCGAGAAGGAACCGAAGAATTAATTGATAGACAGAGGGGATCGGGCAATGGAATTAGCCGTGGCGAAAATCTGAGAAAGTCGCAGCATTATGATGAGTCGAGGGGGAGGAGGAGAGACGAGTACAGGAATGCAGCGACGACGAATTGGAGTGCCGCCGGGTACAGAGTTGAGGAGAGATGGCATGGAGACGCAGAAGAAATTGCGAGGAGGCTAATCGCAGAGCAAAAGGGGAGCATTTCCTCGCCCGCTCATTCTTACATGGCCAGCCTTGCACGGGCGCATGGACTCTCTCTCCTAGGGTTCCGGGACGAGATCACGACTTCCGAGGCGGAGGGGAGTTTTCTAGAGAGTGAAGATGGTGAAGCTGGCCTGATGGCAGCGGAATATCTTTCGAACTCCGCAGGATCACCTCTAGTGATGAGAGGACATAGGAATCGTCGGCGCGGCACTGGCTATGGTAATGGTAATGGAAGTAGCAACTTGAGAGTTGGAATACATAATCGAGATAGAAAAGCGGTTCATGGCTACAAGGAAGCACCGGTAGTGCCGACGATGACAGATGAGCTCGACGTCTCTGAAATACCTCAAAACGGCTGCGGTATGCCGTGGTACAAGAGCTCCAGCGCAGTTAAGATCAAGAGCAAAAGTCTTCTTGATTTTGCGTGCGCAATTCCGGATGCCGTAGCGAAAAAGAAAACAGGTGATTCAAAACAAGTGTCCAGAAATAGCTCTCGGCATGGCTCGAAACGCGATCACCAAGTTCCCGATGACCACTCGGCCATCCCACTCCTCAACAGGAGTGAAGCACCGAACGATGAGGGTGAGGAAGCCCCGGCTCGAGAGGCGCGAGGTGCATCAGTTCCCCAGTCGCGGGAGAAAAGCCCGTGCCGAGCAGACGAAGCTGTGAGCAATGCAAATCGAAGTAGCGTAATAAGTCACAAGTACCGGCCGAGGTCGTTCAAGGATATTGTCGGGCAGAGCTTGGTGGTGAAATCGTTGACAACGGCCATCACGAAAGGAAAAGTGGCGCCAGTGTATGTGTTCGCTGGTCCGCACGGAACAGGGAAAACGTCTTGCGCTCGGGTCTTTGCAGCGGCGTTGGTGTGCCTAAACACAGAGCCTCACCGCCGACCGTGCGGACTGTGTAGAGAATGTGCGACCATCACTCTAAATCGGAGCCGGGATGTGAAGGAGATCGATGTTGGGAGTTGCTCTGACCTCGACCAACTGAAAGCGTTGCTGAATCTCTCCAGCCCGAACGCGCTCCAACGAGTTTTAATCGTTAAAGGTTGCGATTTATTGAGCAATGAGCTTTGGAATTCGTTCCTTAAAGTTCTTGATAACACACCACGGAACGTCGTCTTTATTCTTATTGTCACTGATCTCGAAAGGCTTCCATCTTCAGCCACCTCCAGGTTAACACTACACTTTGCGTATACACTTTCTGCTTAGCCCTCGACATTCTTTACTTTAATCCTCACGGAAACATCTCCACATGTACGCAGATGCCAGAAGTATCACTTCGGAAAACTGAAAGAGTCGGAAATCGTGAATCGGCTCCAGGCGATAGCGGAGAGGGAGAGGCTGGACGTCGAAGAGGAGGCATTGTTCCTGATTGCGTCAAGGGCAAATGGATCACTTCGAGATGCAGAGGCGATGCTTGATCAACTCAGCCTTTTGGACCAGACGATCACTCTCTCCATGGTTCAAGAGCTTGTACGTCTTTCGAATCTTTAAAAAAGTTTCTATTTTCTGATTCGTGTCTTATAGAAGTATTTTACCCAACTCACTGAAAGCCGATGATGCACATTTTGGTTCAGGCAGGGCTGATCCCAGATGAGAAGCTTATCAATTTACTGGACATGGCACTGGCTGCGGACACTGTCCACACAGTGAAGGGCATGAGGGAGCTTCTCGACGCTGGGGTCGATGCGTTATCCTTGGTTGCCCAGCTTGCTTCTCTCATCACCAACATCCTGGCAGGGACATATGTGCTTCGTCGCGAGAGTCGCAAGAAGGGCTTCTTCCGTCGGAACATGCGTAAGTAGTTCAACATCATAAATCTTGGGATCATTCTGCAGCCTTTAATCTAGAAGGTCTTGATTTTCGGCTGGATCATCTCATGTCCTTCATGATCAACATGCAGCGAGGAGGGAAGAGCAGCAACGTTTACGACAAGCCTTGAAAGTGCTGGCAGAATGTGAGAAACAACTGCGAGCGTCGAATGATAGGCCGACATGGTTAACTGCTGCGCTCTTGCAATTCGCTCCTGATCGTTCCTATCTTCCTTCCTCTGTGGACACCAGCATGGCTCCTAGCCCTATTGCCTTCGACAACTTCGAAAGAGTTCCTCCTGGGGAGTCCTGTACCCCACGACTCACATCACACAAAGCTGCTGCTAACGAGAGGGAACACTTCCAGAAGAGCTCACCTGCGAACGTCCACGCTGTTGCATCGAGGTTGCAAGGTGAGATCGAAAAGGACAAGGCTCCTGTTTCGGCTCCTTCTCCACTCGAGCACAAGGAGCGTGGAATTGGTCACCTGCCTCAACCTGATGTGCATCCATCTGCAATCGACGTCTTAAGCGACAGAGGCCTCCGAACTCCTAGCTCCCTCGTGCTGTTCGACGCTTCCCGAGTTGGAAACCGCGACTTCAGAGAGCTCCCTCGTCGAGATATGGAACACATCTGGGGCAAGGTGCTCGATGGATGCCGATCCAACGTTCTGAGGCAGCTACTGTCCTCGCATGGAACTCTGATGGCGCTCTCTATAGCTAGAGGTACTATCCTATAGTCCTGCGCGTGATCTGTTGAATTCGATCCAGCAAGTCTTCGTTGTATCCCAAATTAATCATCTGTAGGTAATATATGTTGCGCAGACGAAACATTCGCGGTGGCGCATGTCGAGTTTGGGAGCGCGGAGCACAAAGCGCGAGCAGAGCGACTCCGGAGCAGCACATGCCATGCCTTCCAGATGGCGCTTGGTTGCCCCGTGGAACTAAAGCTGACCCTGGAGTGTCCCCCAAGTGTGGTACTTGAAGAAATCAAAGCTTCTCATCCTGAGACCTTAGCGAATGAGGTCCAGACGCAGACAGTCGAAACCAGCCATCATAGCGAGGCTCAGCAGCGTCAACGGCGCCACAAGCCTACGAGTAGACAGGAGATGCTTACTGGCTTGGCTGCTCGATCTCGCCGGCTGGGAGATGCGCAATCAGGACCACATTTGGAATCCCAAGGCAGTGTCATTGATTACAAATATTGCTTTCCCGTATCAGGATCGTCCCGTCGTCACCGCTCAAGACGACCATCGCTCAGCAGAGCGCCTAGTCTTGAAACGCCTGGTGTCAAAGTAAGATGGAAGCATCCCAAATTCAAGGGCATTGCAAACATGGAGCGAAAAAACAGGTCCGGACTCGTATTCTAAAACCTGACCAATCCTTCCGCATTTTGCAAGTTCTGGCTTTCTGACACTTCTTCTGCATAACAGGAAGAAGGAATTACAGCATAGACGAAATCAGGTTGCTCGTTGCTTTCAACAATCGCCTCTCTCGGAAGTAGTAAGTTCCTATCACTGATTTCTCTTTTCCAGTTAGTCGATTCGCACATGTGGGCATCAAGTAACATTTCGATTGTCTGTGGGTAGCAGGAGCAGCAACCTCCGGAGCCAACAGAACAGGGCCGAAAGCGGGGATTCTTTCTTCGCTTGGTGCCTTGCGGGAGGTCAATACAGACCCGTGGATCACCAAGTAGACCATGAACCAGTTCACTTCCTTAAGAATCTCACTTAATTCAGCAGTGAAGTTACATCCAGAACACCAGCACAAGAAGCTGTCCTTAATGATCCATACACGCTTTCAGATCGATCTTTCTGTCAAGGTGGAAGATCAATACTGCGGGACAGCCATGTCTGCAAGCAAGAGAGGGAGAATCCACAATCAGCCAAGCCCTCGAAAGGTAATGCAGAATAGGCAGCAATAAATATTTTGATGCATCACTCCACATGCACATTGAATAGGCCGAAATGATGTGATTGCCGCTGACTGAAGTCGATGCTCGAAACCTCCATTTTTGTATGTACAAACCATCCATCTCAGAGAAACAATAACATGATTGAAGAGCTTGTTCCTTCAAGTTTTGCACTGACTCCTGTAACTGTATCAGTGCAGCAGCAGCAGCCCACTCCAAGGGTGTTATGATAACTTCTTTATGATCACTCCAGGTAAATGAGGGGAGGTGCAGGTTCATAAATTGACTATCATTTCAACTCTACTACTTCTACCAAGAGAGATCGATTGTGGGATCTGTTGCGATTCGGTATGATGGTAGTGTCAGGGCCACTGACTTGAGAGATAGACTTCCAGATCATATCTGAGATTGATAATTGAAGAGACAAACTATTCTATTTCAGCTTGTCGCAGCGTGTCGAAAGAGTTGTTCTCTTTTTGTGATTGTATTTTGAGCTTGTAGAGACAGGAATTGAGAGGGCTCAAAGACCGCTTAAATTTTTAAACTTGGCGAACTCATTGGGGAGTGGCCAATCAATGTGGAGTGACTGATTCTTCGAGGAGGTTGGACCAATTAGATTTCCAAATATTGGGCTTTTTTGAAATTGTTTATAACTCATTTATGAAAGTGGAACCCATAATGTACACCATGAGTACATTGATATGCTTAGGACATCGAATCTAGGACATTGAATCTTGGACGTTATTGTGTACCTTCTACTTGGATGCCCCCAGTGAGTAATTTTGAGTGGTATTTTGTGATTTCAAGTCACTTACCCTAACTTGATACATGTATGAACGCATAGAGTATGTAAGTTGGTGTTTGCTACTTCGTCCGTCTAAGAAAGAATACTTTGATTTGCTTGAAAAGTTTATGTCAGAATTATACCATTATTTCAGTTCGAGAGGGGTTCAGTGAGCATGTTAGCGCGGTGTTTTACTCCAATTCATTAACCCTTAAACGCCCAAGCAAGCCCGAGGGGCTTGATTCCAACAGAATCTTCCTTGTAGCTCTCGATGTACCCAACTTTTCACTTATATTCTGATGTCAAACTGGTCACCTTCTTATGATGCATTCAAAAAGTGAAATTCTACAATTCAAATCACAGTTGTATGAATGATTTTAAGCTTTGAAAGGATTGTGGTAGGTAGGTTGGGGTTGTACATAACCTTGTAGGAGGTTGCAAGCTCATCATTGATTGGTCCATTCATGATGCCCTAAGTCAGAAAGATGTTGTGATCCAATTCTAGGCTGCCCGTTTTAGACCCCATGGGCATTTAAGGGTTAAGAAAAATGGATCCTCAAAAGAAAATTTTATTAGGACACACCAACTAGACGTTACTACACACTCACAAAGTATCTAGCAACATAATTGGAACTTTTGTTTTTAACTATATTTGTTGCGTTGGAACCTAGTTGAAGTCTAGATTTAGTGAAAAGAATTGGAGTTTCACCTAAGATGGTACAAATCCAAGACTTGCATTTAAGTGCAAGTATTATATATATATATTGTAGGACAAATGCTTAATTTACATTTGATTTTTTTATAGTTTGAATTGGCAAATATATATACTTTCCCAATCTTTGTATATTGATTTTGCAAATCAAAACTTATCATGTCGTTAAATTGTCAATATTTTGTTTTGTTCTCCTATCTTGTATTGATGGTCAAATTTAAGTTTATTATGCAACCCTCAAATAGGTCACATTCAAGTACGCTTTCCCAACTTTGGGATGAATTGTATTTATGTTAGCTCATCTTCCCAACTATAACTGGTCAAGTCGACAAGTATTCAACATTAATTTTTGGTACACTATTTGTGATTAGCATTCACATTCAAATCAGCTAATCCAATCTCAGATTGATCATTACATTTAAAGATGCTTTCCCTTCTCCAATCTCATAGTGGCGACTACATTCAGATCTACTTTCAAATCAACTTTGCTTTCCCAATCTTAGATTGGTCGTCACATTGAGGTGTTCTTCCCCTTTCTCAATCTGCGATCACATTTGGGTCTACTTTTTAATAGCAGACATTTAAGTTTGCTTTCCCTTCCCAATCTTGGATCACCTTTGGGTCTACTTTCCAATCTGGAAATAACCATCACATCCACCTCTATTGTTCCATTCATAGTTGGTCTTGTAGTAAAATTGTCAAAGTTATGTTTGGTTCCACAATCTTCGATTAGATCATTTAAGTATGCTTTCCCAAGCTTAAAAAAAAGTTACATTTGCATTTATGATCCCAATCATAATTGGGCATCTCATTAGATAATCAGTATTCCACATCTAATTCTCCAATCTTAGTTGGTCATATAGTCAAATAGACAAAATTCTATTTCAACTTCCAATTTCATATTGAAGTTCACATATAGGTGTTCCTTCTGAATCTCAATAAGACAATCACATTTGAGTTGGAATCTTAGTTGGTCATACTGTTATATTATCAATTCTTTCTTATTCCTTTTCACAATCTCATATTGACAATCATCAGTCATACTCATAAGTCATATTGTACCAATCTCAAATAAAGAGAAATTGATCTCTGAATTCTAAATCTTAGAGTAAGACTCATATTCGTGATTCTTTCACCTTACTCTTTGTAGGCTTTGGCAGGTCTTTGGTCTTTCTCTCTTAACGACTTGGCTCCTTCTGCCTTTGATTAGTGCCTATTTTTCTGACATTGCACAAAAAGAATTTTCAACAAGAATTACATTCATAACTTAGCCCTTGGGCTTTGTGTTCAGGCTTTTATTCAAGCATTGCATATAAAGAGATTCCACCATGAATCACATTCATAATTGGCTATCCAATCTGAGATTGACAATTACATTCATGTCTACTTTGTCAACCTCAAATTAATCGTTATAACTATGCATGTTTGTTGCCCTATTTCTATCAAGTCTCCTCTCGAGCACCACACTCGCTCTATCCTTCAAGTACACTACCACCTTAGATTTTTCCTTCAAGAACTCAAGCCGTCCTAGCTTTGCTTTCTTCGTTTCCAACGAAGCTCCTAAATTTAGCAAAAGTTTGGGTCCAATGCTTCCCAATTGTTTCGAAGCTTGGATAATCTTTGAGGAATTGCTCTACAACAACTTCATCCTAAGAGCTACTTGGATCTGGGGTGGCCAAAAGAAGCTGAACAAATAGTAAAATAGTCCTGAGTGACATAACTGGATTCCACTCATCTCTGAAGAAACCTGCACAAAGAGAGACTGGAGCTATTTGAGCTATTCCGAAACTGCTCACATTCGGATGCCGACCTTCGTAACAAAGTGTATCTTTGGCGGCGAGAACGGATAATCAAATGAGAGCTGGACGTCCACCACAAACACACCACCCTTGTATGGAGTATCCACGAGTCTTGCAATCGTCCCCCACATGTAGGTCAAGTCATCCGTTGTAAACTCGATGCTCACTCCGAACAAGTCCTTGTCGTGTGCAATATCTGGGAGCTCCGCATTATCCTTTCAAACAACATGGTGAAAGATGAACTCAATGCAACCAAAAACAATATAAATGAAAAGCAAAAAGTGCCTCAACAATAAACCACGAACTACAACGAAGAGGAATAGAAAAACAGGTGAAAAACAGAGGATGCAGCTGGCCTTTTCTAGGGAGTGACCACCTCAATTCCAAGTCTTGAAGCCTTGGAAAGAAGGTCGTACGCTCCCCATGAGACTCGCGCAAGGCAACCAACCCACAACCCAATTAAAAATTGCCGTGAGGTCTTGAGAAACTGTCTTATGCTTCCAAATTGTTACACACTTCAAATTCTAACAAGGCAACCACCTTACTACTAGTCCAAAATTATGTTGTAGTTTTTAACCCTACACTTGTCAAATGTCTTAACTTGACATTTTAGATGAAAAATTAAAACTTTAATAAGCCACATTCTCTTCACCCAATTTTTTTCTTTTGAGAGTTTTGTTTGATAGAATCCCAAATCAAAGATTTTGTGATATATCAAATCTTGTTTGAAGGATCTCAACAGGAGCAACACCGATTAACAAGAAATTTAAAATAATGAAATTTTCGTAAAGAATGTCTATAATCATCCTAAAATCTAAAATCTTGACAAAAGCAAACGAAAGGCATTTGGGGGTCAAGTTAACAAACACATTATTCCATTTAGATAAATTGTCAGATATGTTAAGGTTAAAAGAAAAACCCTCTTTTAAGTTACAAGCACTCAACATATTTCCTACTTCTTACTTCTTCGTTTATTTTTACAAAAACCAAGCAAGATATTGAACATTGTTAGAACAATTTTATATCAAAACTCACAACAAATACCACCAATATTGCTTGCTTTTGAAAACCCAATTTTGTGCAATGCTAGTGAACTACACTTTTACAATTGATATTGAAATGATAACTCAAACTTAACAACTTCTTTAACCCTTAACCCCTAAACGACCATGGTGTTTTGAGAGCTCCAAACTCCAAAACTGTGATTTCATACCACCTTGTAAACTTTGGTGTATGAGAATTTTTTTCACAATTTTTTGAAATTATTAACCGCAGGATCTTAAAGATAACTATCATAAGAGATAGTGTTTAAAATTTCAACCGTTGGATCTTTGCCATTTGTAAGATCATGACATTCAAAGTTGATGCAAACTTTTTTTCAGCAGACATAGTCTACTTTGTGCAAAGGATAACGTGATGCTTAATACCTCAAACATCTTGATTATATTTTTTTCCATGTAGATAACTAAGTTGAGCATTACCATGCAAAATTTTAGACACTCTTTTGGCTTTTTGAACCTTCATGCAATCTATTTACTAGAAGAAGGTAGAAATCAAGGATTCGGTAAAACATGCACCATAATTGTCGTATTTGGTTTAGGGGGAAAATGAATGGTGAGTAGGTGCCTTCATGAGTTTGTGAATTTTGAGAAAAAGAAATTCAAAAATTCCTAAATCTCAAATTTTAGCAAATTTCGAAAGAAAAATTGTAATATTACGTAAACTTTGGATCTAGTTCTTGTAATTTTTTGAAGGGTGCCCTTGTAGAATTGGTAAAAGTTTTGACTTGGGTCACTTGGAAACCTAAGTATGAAATCAGTCAAGAAAAGAAATTTTTAAAAAAATCTCAAAAAAAAGTTAAAAATAAAAAGTTTTTTTCTGCCCGCCCCAAAGCCAAAAACGAAAATTTGCATTTAAAGACTCCAAAAGTGGATTTTGACTTTGCAATTTTTCCCACATACACCTTGTAGTATAGGGAACTTCTAATAAAAATCTTAGGCAAAAATATAGATTCTAACCCCTTCATCTAGGCTGCCCGAAATAGCAAAACAGCCAAATCGGAGGCCTTGGTCGTTTAGGGGTTAAAGGTCTGAACAACCAGATTTTGGTTGCTGGAATACGACGTATTTTGATTATATTGGAATGAGTGTACACCTTTAATAGATTTGAGTTCAAAGGAGAAGTTGACATTCAAGGCCATGCAATTCTACTGAGCTTTTAAGATCTGAATATAGAGTTTTTTGTTTGTAGCAAATCTCAATTATACGACAACGTATGTACTATCCCCAAGGGACCTTTAAGGGTTAAGTCATATAAGCATTACTTTTTGCATCAGAATTTCAAGAGTTAGTGATCTATCAATGATGCAATCTATGTAATCAGGGCTTTTACTGTACATATCTTTTTCCCAGCACTGGTTTGTACAGTACCCACTAAGAAGTTTACGTTCAGAGCAAGAAGAGATAACATACCCCCAAATTTCAAATGATCACCATGTTTGTAAATTCTATCCAAATTGCAAATTATGAAGTGTGAGAGTAAGGTAGTGAATTTTTCTTTGCCAATGCATGAAAAATCTCTATAAAAAGTGTAAATTGATTTGATAACTTTAGTATCTTTTAACTTACTTTTAGTATCTACCTTTAGATGTTATGAAGATCATTTCATGGTGAGGTTTGTTGGGAAAAAGAGTATAAATATCTCTCTAGCAACCTCTTTTGATGCCCTTTACATATATGTGGCTTACATTCACAAATAATGAGGTGAGTTAGTGTGAGAGACCTTGATGTTGTCTCTTATTGAAAAAGTTACATACACATTCTAACGTGCAGTGATTGCTCATGACCTTTTCTTACACATGAGGCTTGGATTAGCACGAAAGCAATTAGTTTTGATAGCGTTGGCTACATTTCAAGCACTTTGGTGGTAGTGTCATGGAATTTGGTTATTCGAGGTGGTAGTATGATGATCACTTAAAGTTGCTTTTGTTTACCGTGACATTTACTTAGAGTACAAAAGTTCAATGTTGGGCTTCATGGGGGTACAATTCAATCTTTTTCTAAAAAAGAGTTGCGGATATAGAAAGTGTATCGAAATAGCTTTCTTTAGAGATGGTTGAAGGTTTTCATTGTTTCATGCCTCAGCAATAGTAGCTCCAATAAGAGCTAAGGATAAATAGTAGATAATATGTTAAAAAGCTGTATATTAAGATAGAATTTCAAGTTTTTATTGGAATTTCTTCAAATGATGATATAGAATACTACATCATCTTTCCGATACAATTTGTAGTTGGTAATTTGGATTATTTTTGTGAACATGGGAATTGTTTGAAGATTGGGGCATGATCTCTTCTTTCATTCCTGAACGTAAACTTGTTGGTGGGTACTGTACTCCTCAAAACAATGGCACTGACATAATCTAAATGAAATAAAACTGAAATTTAATTAAATAAGGGTAATCTTGTTATTTGACTTTTTGCAATATATTTAGTGAAAGAATGGGTTTTTAAGATTGGGGATTCCAAGTATGACCAAGTAAGAGGGTCTCATATGACTCTCTTTCGAACTCTTTGTATTTTGTCTAAAATTCATAGGAAAACTAACGATAAAAAAGTAATGTTGGAAATTTATTAAGAACCAACAATGTATGTGATACCCACCATATTTGAGGATATTTTCACGAGGGAGGTAAGTTGTAAAAGTTCTCTCATGTGATTGGTCCATTTGAGATATTTTATGATAGGGACCAATCACATGCAAGGATCCTTCCCCTCCTTCGGTTCAATGAAGCTCTTATGTGATTGGTCTATTTGAAATATTTCAAAATACGGACCAATCACATGCAAGGACTTCAGTTCTCCAACTGCCCCATGCACCTCTTGTGTGATTGGTCAACTTGAGATATTTCAGCAAACCGACCAATCACATGTAAGGATTAATGCCCACCGACGGGCTCATGGACCTTTTATGTAATTGGTCCATTTGAAATATTTCAAAAAGCGGACCAATCACATGCAAGGACCTTAGACGTTCTTCACACCCCATGGACCTTTTATGTGGTTGATCCGCTTGAGATTTCTCAAAAAATTGGCCAATCACATGCAAGGATGATTGCCCTCCTTTGGCCCGATGGACCTCTTATGTGATTAATCCTCCGCCAAGGAGCTCACCAACCAACCCCTACCAACCAACCCCTACCAACTAGCTTCCAGCCAAACTGTAAACTTGTAACGACCTTGCCTAATAGGCTCCCTTTTGGAGCAATTACTAGTTAGTTTCCATTCCTAGATAGTGGTTCTCTCGCCACGTGATCTATGGGCCATTTCTTCTTTAGACTTGTCTTTGTTAATTCACGATAACCGAGACTTTGATTTACCACCTCTTATGTGATTTGTCCATTGAGATAATTTGCAAAACCAACTAATGACATGCGAGGATCCTTGCCCTCCTTTGGGCATATGAACAGCTTGAATCCCCATATAAAACGTCTCTTACCGTAAGTTTTGGGTTGGAATTTAAGCTTTTTATTAAGGATACATATTAATGATTTCACATGCATGGTTGGTTTTTAGGGTCTTCTACCTTAGCATGTGTATAGAAATTGATGAGGATGTTATTAATTTCTCATAATGTGTCTTACAAATACTTCACACTCTAAAATATTCCCAAATGTATCCTATCTTAATTCGCAAAGTGAAGTTTACAACAATCCAAGTTAACTCTCTAAGTGCACAATCCTACAACTTACAGGACTTTAATATTTTATAGGCCTCAAATAGAAGAAGGTCACTTTTGATAGTTCACTCAATTTTACATTACGAAACCCTAGAACCATCCACTATTAACTTTAAATCATAGTTTACCGACATAAAGTTTAGTTGAAATGAGTTGGAAAAGTTATGTTTGTTGAATATACTGGTTTTACCTTACCTCTAATTTTAAAATTCATTTCAATCATAGTATCTGGGATGTTTAAATTAAAACTAAAGTTGAACTTTAATAGCTTCGATTATAATTTTATTTGTTTCTCTTTTACTCACTTGACCGGCAACAAGCTGCCCATGGAAAGAAAAGCTTGACTAATGAATTCCAATTCTAGAGAGACTTGTCGAGAATGCTACACTAAATTGAAGTAAAATGCAATAGTAAAATCTATCTCTAACTTCATGAAATAGAAATTAAACGAAAACTTCCAAAAGCTAAACTATTACATAGTTTAAATTTACAATTGATTTGAAGTTTAAATGAATTCAAAACAAAGTAAAGTTAAGCTTAAGTAAGGGAACTCTAATTTTATTTTCACTGTAAATTCACCTTATCTTGAATTTTAATTTCCCTTTAACCAAATTAACAAAATGAATGACACTGTTTCATTCACTTTCAATCAACAACCCTCGTTCCTGTCTTGACAAACCACATCCGCTAGTTAGAGGCTTTAAAGTGAATAAACATCCATGAATGAAGCTGCTTCCGGAAAAAGTAGTTAAATTTTACTTTCGAGCTACTCATTTCCATGACTTTTATTTAAGAACTAAACCATGTTAACTTCTACTTTGAAGACTTTAATTTGAAGTAGGAGTTATTTCTTAGCTTTTACGACTGATTTTAGATTTGTTAAGGTTTTTATATATATATATATATATATATATATATATATATATATATATATATATATATATATATATATATATATATATATATATATATATATATATATATATATATATATGTGGAATGTTATTGGGACATGACTTACTTTTTCAACTAAAAAATCAAATAAATTACTTCAATTTTTTTTTTTTTTTTAATTTTTAATTTTTTTTCTTGATACCTTATAAGTCTTGACAACTAAAACCACATCTAATGAAGTCTTATGGTATTACAATTTAAAAAATGGATATGTTTGACACACGAGCATATAGTGCAACTGTTCGTGGGACAACCTTTTTGGGTACCCCAACCATTCCTACGAATCACTCTCACAACAGGTACCGAGAGGAACACGCATCAATTCCAACATAATCATTCAAGTACTAAGTAGCGGGAATCCAAGAGGTTACTAATGATGTCCGTGAGGAGGTTAGATCATCAATTCCTTCAAAATGACGCTTTTTGGGGTGCTTAAAATGAAAAAAATAACGTTGGTTTGTGTCGAGTTTTGACATGATAGGGTCAATATTTCTTAGCGGCTGTTCAAAAACAACAATGTTATTGAACGACCGTTGAGAACTATTGCCCTTTTGACTATGTCCAAAGGTCAAAAACCATAAAAAATGTGTGATTTTATGGAATTTTTGGTGATATTACAGAAATCATTTGATATTACGGAGTACATGTGTGATATTAATGAACATGCCATTTTGTAGGCATAAATACTTCTGAATTCAGTTCAAAAATATGCTTGTAAAATGACACGTTTGCTCAATATGGCACTTTAGCTCCGCCAAAATGGCACATGGAATAATGCCATTTTAACGGAATTGAGGTTTTAGAGAACTATTGGCAGGCAGGATTTAGTAGGAATGATTTAAAGACTCATTCCGCTTTTTTGGCCTTCATGCAAATTGTTTTCTAGATGAAGGCTTAAGAACAATAATATAGAAAAACATGCACCACGTTTGTTTTTTTTTACAAAAAAAATTAAATTAAAAAAAAATCAAGTGAAAAGTCCTGCCTAGGATGAGTTTTGTGAATCTTGAAATAAATAAAATAAAACTAATAAATAAAAATCTTAAATCTAAAATTTGGACAACTTTAGAAGGAAAAAAGTGTAAAATTACTAGAAATTGTGAAAATTGTTTTGTACCTTTGGAGGTTGCCCTTGTAAAATTGGTAATTTTTTTGACTTGAGTCACTTGGAACTTGAGTAGTGATTTGGTTATGACCATATTTCCAAAATAAAATTCAAAATAATTCTAAATTGAAATTGGAATTGAAGCCTAAATTATTTAGATGAAGGCTTTGAAATGGGAATGTGGCTTTGCATATTTTACCATATACACTTAGTAGTATAAGGAGAACCTTGTAAAAATCTTGCAAAAATATAAATTTTAACCTTTTCAAATGGGCTGCCCGAAATTGAAAAACCCATTCCGGGTTTTAAGAATTCTTAGGGGTTAACCTTTATTCTTAACTTCTAATTTTCAAACCATATGAATTTAGTATTGCTATGGATCAAGACAATAAGGGTCTTGCTATGAAGAATAGACCTTTGGCGCGCATGAACGTCTTACAAGAAACTATATCATGATATTCTAATTATATATGCATTACCAAAACGACCACACTCTAGGGTTGTCTTATGCAACACTATAGAACGTCAGACAAACATTCACCCTTAGGGGCAGACGACATTGGAGAGCCAAATGTTTGTGTTATTACTATGCATTTTCTAGTATGGTTGGACATTTTTGTCAAACTGAACGTTAGACGAACATGTCAAACACGACAATTTAGACAAACATTACGGAAAGTCTGTCATGTAAGACATACCTACCACAATCTTATAATGCCTCCTAGTCCATATTTTGCATGAGATTTCATCTTGTTTGGTACTCATATAAATGATTTGGTAGAGTATATTTGAAGTTTATTTCACTTGAATATGGAATTCATTCATTTACAATTGGTAAGAGACAATTATACAATGCATCACATTGATATGTTAAACTATGTAGATTCTAATTTATATATATAATAAAGAGCAATCAACTAAAATGTGATTATCTTGTAATTGTAGAAAATTATTTTATCTCTTGACAAGCTAATTTCATGGTAATATAGTGAAGTGCTACTTTCCAAGATTTGCTTATGCATTGAAGTTTACAAGATTTGAAAGGTCATTGATGAACTTGGCTGAGAAATTTGTAAAGGTCTCATGAAACAACTGCACTTCAGGTTTGTAGCAAAACCCTAATAATCTCCTTCAAAATTGATTTTTGTAATGTAATTCATGTTTTGATAATGAGGAAATAACCCACTTGCAATTGGAGATGTAACTAATGTATTGTATATTTGGAAGTGGTTGTTTAAGCTCAAATATACATAAATGTATAGTTGATTGTTGTTTAATCATATGATTTTGATTATGTAATTTATTTGTTATTATTTTCTTCTTCTTTTCAGAAATTGGTGTTAAAAGAAGTAAGATAAGCAAGCAACTATGGCTCCCAAGACACCTCCTAAAACTCCCAAAACTCCATCGCCTCCCGGAACACCAAAAAAGCAATATCGGAAGAACACTCCTTTGGACCCCATCTCTGCTAATAAAATATGGGCAGACGAATGCAACAAGGTCGAGCGGATGAACCGTATGGTTGGGCCCTTCCAACTTGACGTCAGAAAGTGTAAGTATTATGGCACTTATGTCCACACTTCCTTCTTAGGGTATATTAAGATGTTTTCAAATGCAAGATATAAATATAGTAAATCAAACATAAAAAACTCAAATATTGCAAAAAGAAAAGAAAAAGAAAAAGGCTATACCTCCTCTAGTTTACTACACACCCAAATCAACCAACCCTATTATGGTTCTAACTAGATAATCGACATTGCATGATGGTTAGGAAAATGTGAGGTATTTCAACTTGATACTTAGAAGTTTTTTATAAGAGTTTGTAATTGGTAGAATACATTAGATATATAGGTAAACTTGTAGTTGTATGTTGAAAATTAAATCATATTCATGGGTTCTTGTGTTATGTTTTGCAGTGATAATTCTTGCGGAGAAACCAAACTATGTCACCCCAGATGTGAAAGGTAATTTAATTTCCATCATTTATTTGTAACTAATTGAACTTGGGTTTGTATGATTGGAATTGTGATCACAATTACTTATATAATTGGAAATTATTATATTTATTGTGAATATTTTTACTAACACTTAAAATGATACTTGATCTTTATTATCATTGCACCTCTCATGTATAGTTTTTGGATATGAAGTCGTATATAGACATAATTATATCTTATAATGACACTCAAATGAACATCCACAAAGCTGCTATTCCAATGATGTTACTATTTTGTCTTTTTCAGATACAAAATACTTCTTTAGATATTTATATACATTGATAGTTTGTATTATAATAAGTTGTGAGTGTTATGTTAAATTATCAATCAAACCTTAAAATCTAAGATATGAGGATAATAAAAGCATAGACATGTTTATAGGGGGCAGTAACAATGAAAGAATATGAAGAGGCTATCAAACTCATGGAGAAGGTGGATCCCATTAAGATGAGAGAGTTGGTGCCACCTGAGAAGTATGAATTGCCATTGACAGTTGCTCAAGATGTTGGTTGGTATAACAAGCCATTAGTAAGTATTTTTCATAATTTATTTTTTTCTCTTATGAAGCTACACTTGTAGAGACGAGAGTATTTGATCGAACTAAAAGGTAACACTCCGGTTGACTCATTGAAAAATTAGAAATAAAATAAAATTGGTCTTCATCATTTTCTTTAGATTCAAAATTATATTCATCACGTAAATATTTAGGTAATAGTGGGTACATGTATACCAAGCTTGAAGCTTCCCATTCATTATATTAGATGCAATGTTAGTCTTTTGGCAAGGTTTACAAGAACCGAATTTCCACTTGTGATGTTACTTCTTATTTCTTCTTAAAATTCTTTTATATTTATTTCCTAAAAGTTTCGGAGTATGGTAGTATCTTAAAATTGTTAATTTTTTATCAACAAGAGAGAGAAATATTGAAAGCTTGTAATGTGTTGCAATGTATATAGGTCAAGACACATCCATTGTTCAGCTACCCAAAGAACATGTGTGAGATTACAGAATATGCAGATGCGTATTATAGAAGTCAAGGCATGAATCCCTTTCAAAGAAAAGAACCTATCACAAAAGATGCCAAAGCACCCAAAGACGACAAGGGAAAAGGAAAGGGCAAGCCAGATGCAGCTAAACCAAAGTAACGAGTTATATAGTTTAAAGTTGTATATACAAGCCCCAATGAGGTGTACATTTGTGTATTGAACATGTCTGTACTTTAGTTGTGTAGTTGTTGTGGCATTTCAAAAAAAGAAAAAAAGAGTTAAAAGAAGAAGTTCACATCTCTAAACAAGGCATTAACCCCTAAACATCCCAACCTATTTTTAGCCAAATAACACATTTTCAAGATAAGTGTCATAGATGAAAATGAAGATAAGCTATATAGATCTTACTCGTAAGAATGTGTAATAGACTTGTTATAGGTCATGTGGACCACAATTCAAGTCATGAGGCCTTATAGATTGAGGGATCATGTATTATGTTGGGTAAGTGGTTTGCTTTGGCTTTGGTTTTGGTTTTGGTTTTGGTTTTGGTTTTGGTTTTGGTTTTGGTTTTGGTTTTGGTTTTGGTTTTGGTTTTGGTTTTGGACGTGACATTATGATCTCGGGCACCACCGGTCGGATCAAGTAGCATGAGGTGTCATTGGAAGCAAGTTTCTTGTTGAGTTGTTAAAAATGATCGGATTGCAAAACGGGTCGACGGATACAAAGATATTGAATTTTCAAGTAATTTTGGCCCCCAAATCACTGAAAATTACAAAATAACCTTATTATATTTCTAACAGAAAAAACAAGAGGGACATAATAAAAGTATTTAAGTTAGCGTATTGCAAATTGTATTGATAGTTGCCTCACAAAGCATTTGGCTCATATATTTATATATATATATTTTTTAGATTTCATTTCATTTCATTTATTTTATCTTTAACCCCTAAACGTCCTTGGGGTATTTTTAGCCAAAAACTCATTTTCAAAAAAAGTGATATAGATGAAAATAAAGATAAGCTATTCAAATCTCAACCGTACAAACTTGTAATAGACTTGTAGTAGATCATGTGGACCAAAACTTGACTCATGGGACCTCATAGATTGCAAGATTATAACATATTAGTGCGCAAAACTGGCTACAAAATACCATCATTTCCACTTTGAAGTGAAAATACTACCAACATGAAATTTGCAATCAAAAAATCAGCAACTAGGAAGTTGTTCATCTTCATCTCAAAGACACTCTTGTATCAAAAAAGTTCATAAAAAAAAAGTCTTGGCTCAAGTAGTAGCCTTATAGTCGTGAAAACTGCCAAAAATTTTACATAGGAAAAATAGTCCAAAACTAGACCCCTCGCACTCAAATCCATGCCTTTCCTTCAATATATCCTCGATTGGGTCAAGGTTTCTACCACTAAAAATAGACTATAATTGGAATCCATCCCAAAAAATAAAGTCAAAATCTAACGGTGGATGAAGGAGATCTAGCTCGTCAAAAATCATCCATTTTTTCACTTTTTTCACCATGGTAAAATCATTGCAAAGCCAATACCAAAGTTATCTAGATCAGAAAACTTCCAACTACAAAGTTGTTGGGATGCATCTAAATATTAAACCTATGAAAAAAAATTCATGAAAAAATATTTTAGATTTCACATAATTGGCTTGCAATGGTAAAACATGCCAAATGTTTGAAAACCCAAAAACAAAAGCTGCCTTCACTAAAATCTATGCCATTTATTCATACTTTATTTTACGAGTCTGCGATTTCTACCACATAAACTAAACTTGATTTGTGACCTAGCCCAAGTGATTTCGTCAAAAACGGAGTTTGGATGAAGAAGTTATGGCTCTTCAAAGTTTCTGCCCTTCATCCAAAATGTCGTTTTTCGACACTAGGGACGTATAGGGGTTAAGTTTTTTTTAAAATCTTTCATGGTTTAAGCATGGTAAGGCATAGAATGGTGCCTTTACAAATAACACTAATGTAAGATTCATGTTTGCCGGCTTGCACCCATTTTATTGTTTGTTTTACACTAGTACATTGTAGAAGCCTTTCATATTTACTCCCAAGAGGGAAACTTCTATTGAAATTGAGAATTTGTAATGTAATTGTGACAACATTTATAAACACTCCAAGAGAATAAACTTGAGCCATGAATTATTGATTCTCTTTGCTTGTATCCTTCATGATTACTCAAATTGTACTAGCCAAAAGATGGATAATGCATTCAATTTGTATATATATATATATATATATATATATATATATATATATATATATATATATATATATATATATATATATATATATATATATATATATATATATATATATATATATATATATATATGACGTTTGTTGATTGGTGCAAAATTTTTGATTACTTCAAGACACCCAATTTATGCCTTGATGAAATAAACAAACTCTCCTTAAAAACCATCAATGCTCAAATGTTTTTCGTTAAACCTTAAGATCCTCCAAGATATGTATGCTTATTAAGAACCAAAATCCCAAGATGATTGATTATATCCTCAATTCCATTAAAATGGTGTTACTTGGTCAAAATGACACATTTTGGCCTTTTGGGGTGTTCAAAATGTTGCAAACTTCATAGATGTTTGAACTTTTTAGTCAATTGTTGATCATTGAATGGCAGTCAAAAGAAGAATTCTTCAACCACTTGCAACAATTGCGAACAAGCAATCGAGAAATATTTGCCCTACAACAACATGCCATTTTGCATTCAAAGCTAGGTTTGCCTCTAAAATGGCACGGGCCAAAATGACACGTCTACTTCACCAAAATGACACATGCAATAGCACCATATTTGCGAAAATGAGGTTCTACATAGTTAGTTGCCTTAACCCCTAAACGTCCCCAATGTCGTTTTTCTACATATTGGATGGAGGGCAGAAACTTTGAAGAGCCATAACGCCTTCATCCAAACTCCGTTTTGGATGAAATCACTTGTGTTGGGTTCCAAATCAAGTCTAGTTTGTGTTGTAAAATTTGCAAGCCCATAAAATAAAGTATGAATTAATGGAATGCACTTTAGTGAAGACAACTCTTGTTTTTGGGTTTCCAAGCATGGGGCATGTATTACCATTGCAAGCCAATTATGTGAAATTAAAATTAGTTTTTCATGATTTTTTTTTCATGGTCATGATTTTAAGGTGATTCTTAACAACTTTGTAGTGAGAAGTTTTTTGATCCAAATGATTTTGCTATTGAATTTGCAATGATGTTTTGTCAACAGAAAAAGTGAGAAAATGGATGACATTTGAGGAGCTATATCTCCTTCATCCACCGTTGGGTTTCAACTTAATTTTTTGGAATGGCCTCCAATGAGAGTCTAGTCTAAGTGGTAGAAACCTTAACAAGATCGAAGATGTTTTGAAGATAAGGCATGAAATTGAATGCAAAGGGTCTAGTTTTGGACTATTTTTCCTTTGTAAATTTTTCAAATAGATTTTACCATTGCATGGCTTTTATTTGAGCCAAGAAATTTTTTTGATGAATTTTTGTTGGGTAAAGGACTTATTAAGATGAAGGTGAACATCTTTCTAGTTGGTGACTTTTTCATTGCAATAGGTATATTGGTAGCATTTCCACCTCAAAGTGAAAATGATGAAATTTTGCAGTTTGTTTTTAGTATTAATATGTTACGATCTCCTGATCTACAAGGCCTCATGACTCAAATTTTGGTCCACATGATCTTCGATAAGTCTATTACAAGTTTGTACGGTTGAGATCTTAATAGCTTCTCTTGATTTTCATCTATGACAATTTTTATGGAAATGTGCTTTTCTGCTAAAAATAGGCTGGGACGTTTAGGGGTTAATCACATTAATGATCAATATGCTCCAACAATTTTTCGTATTGATGAAAATTGTGATAGTAGGTTTTGGAGTTGCTTCACGTAAAGCCAATGGTTTGGGCATTTAAGAATCAAGCTATAAAATATTTGTCAACTCCAAACACTTTCGCTCATATAATTGTCATAACCCCATGTGATAAGCAGATTCATTCTTTTGATATTGCAATACTTATCACTAAGTTGAATCATTATTTCTCACAATTAACTAGTGAAAGCGTCCCTTCCTAAAGATAAGAGTTGGAAAGGCATGTGATAGCAAGATCTCAATCCTTAATTCATACACTCGCAAAAATCTAAACATATGGTCTAAGGTTGATATTAACTTATCAACTTACAGCAAGCTAGTATAATTTACTTGATAATATTGTACAAAACTACAAACTTTTGTACTTAGTAGAATAGTTCCATAAAAAGTTAGAGTGTGTTCAGCAGCCACCTAAAGATCATGATATTTCACCGAGAATCAAGATTTTAACAATATCACAATATTCTTGAGTGACCATATGTTTGGCAAACCTTTATTTTCATAAAATTAAATATCACAAAAGTCCCCAAAATCATTTTCTTTCATGGGAAGTAAAGATTTTCTAAAATCACAATATTGCTTGTTTACCCTCCATTTGGCAACCCTTCATTTTCATGATTAAAAAGATCATGATATTTCCAAAAATCATGATCTTTCATGAAAAATTGAGATATTCTTAAACTCGCAATTTTCACTAGTGACCACCCGTTTGGCAACCTATTATTTTCATGATCATGAAAAGCACGATATTCCAAAATTCATGATTTCACATACAAAATGAAAATGGAAGTCTGTAAATTCAATCTTTCAAACCTTGCCTCTCATCGTGTGCCCCCCTGCCCTTCACCCTTTGTATTTACAAAAAATGTAAGTAAAGTTACTAAATTTTTTGAAAATATATTTTAAAGTACTAAAAGTTACTAAAAAGAATTGAAAATTATTGAAAAATTCTAATTAAAATTACAAAAATGAAGGTTGTGTAATTGAGTTGCCAACAACCCTTCATATTCTCATCATCATGATATGTGAAGATTAAAAAAATTGAGTAAAAATGAAGGTTGTCTAAATATCATGATATTTTTTTATTGGGTTGCCAAACATAGGCTCCTTAGAGTATTGCAATTAAGCATACCTCCTGCTTTTGGAATGTTTACTCCTAAGACCAATTCAATCTTGATGGTTGCAACCTCTTGAGCCAATAGTTTGAGAATCTTAACTCAAAAAATATCAACGAGCTTTGACATTTCCTTCAATTGACTACCATACCACCATAGCAGGTTTGGTCATAAATAATTATATTTCAAAAATACGAAAAAAATTAGAAATTTCAAGCCAAGAGGAACAAAAAGTTGGGAAATTATATTATTTTCAAAAACCACTTTCTTGTGACGAAAGGATATCCAAAAGTTGGGAAATTATATCCAAAAAAATGAAAAAACAAATTTTTTAAAAAAATAAAAAAAATAAAAAATAGGCAAGACGAATCTTATTTTTCTAAAAATAAAATAATATTCGTTCGTTGAGGATCGAACCTGCTATGGTTATGGTGGTACGGTAGTACGCAGATATAAGTAGAATCAAAGGCATGGATCTAGTACTAAGGTCAATGATGGTGAAACCACCTAAAAGCAGGCACCTACCTAAAGGCGGGCACTCAAGATTCATTCTTTCATGAAGATCTAACCTCCCTTGCATGTACCTCATGCAGGCATAATTAGGGTGCCCGCCTTTAGGCTACTGCTTCTAAGAATTGTATTTAATTATGTGTGTTTTTTTAAAAATCACAAAAATAGGGCAAGTGAGTCTTTTCCTATTCCTCATCCCTGAAAAATAGTAACCCACTCATTTCTCTTTCCAAGTATATAGATTCTCTTACTTTTTCTTAAGTGCACGACAATAGGTGGTTTCACCATAGAGTAAGTGATTCATGTAGCAATTTAATGTCAACACTAGAAAGTGTTGGTTTAATTTTGGATGAAATATTGTAGATGTGGACAAGATGATCACTCAAGATTATGAGAACTTGAAATCCTCTCCACAATATGTAACGATTCACATGTTCCCTACTTAACTCAAATCCCATAAGTTCACATCATAACATATTACGGTAGCATACCAAAGCAGGTCTAGATTGCCCAAAAATGTACAACTGTGCAGTAACATTGAAAATGAATGCTCACATCTCTACGCAAACCTCTTCTAGAAATTGGAGGTAGAGGTCTCAGGAAGAGATCACATTATCAGATCACCAAGCTTCATGCGGAATAATTGAAACTGTTGGCAACCTTTACTGGGTTGATCGATTTCATCCGCGGCTTCAAATCCTCCGAAAAGGTCGGCAAAAGCCGGCATCTTTTGTTGCTCAGAAGAGTTCCTGATGTTCTCCGCCTGTCAACTCCAGCCATGCCCAGTTGCCCATTGTAACGAAAGCCCAACCTCGGCTTGTCCAATACTGAATCTTAATGTTAAGAATACACTGAATATTCAAATGTTTGGTTGGTTCGGACCTGACAACATCAGTTTGAACGTGATTAATTCGTGTCAAGATCCAGCTAGCTAACGAGAGAGCACGTTGGAAACAAAACCAACAATTGAAACAAACTTGTACTCAGCGTAGGCAAAGAATGTACTTGTCCTAAGAAAAATTCATCGTTGCCCTCAGTAACAGTGTAAGTTCCAAACGATGTGTCTTATTTTTACAAACTCTCATAAGTTCAAAGTTCACATTTCTTAATAAGACTCAAGGATTACATGTAACTGACCTAATTGAATAACTATATATCAAATCAATACAATTGGATTGTTATTTGCAGTAAATTAGTGACATGGAGACTTTAGATCTTCTTACCTTGAGAATAGAGAGTATCCCTAGGTGACACACCACTTTGTAACCTCAAATCACAACACAAAACGGCATGTTCATATCCGTTTCTTATCAACCATGATAATTGAATACAATTATCTTCAACTGTTCCAAAATTGTACCAAAATTGGGCCTTTTGGACCTATTGGTATCCCAACATTTCTCTAAGAGCTCAACTAACTCCTTTGGACATGCAGGTGGAAGAATTGGCCTGTGTCCTTTTAATATGTCTTCATACAACGTGTTGGGAAATTCCACTTCTTCAAATGGTTGCTTCAATGTCAAAAGATGTGCACACGTCAGCGCAAAACTATATGCATCCGCTCTCATCCAGTCCACTTTTCCCATCTTGTTTAGATGTGCATTTGGAAAAGCCTCTGGAGCTCTATATCTTGTTGTACCAACACCCGCATACGACGCCTCGTAGGATGTTGAAACTTCCACCTCAATCTTGCATGATCCAAAATCTGCCAACTTTACAATATAATAATCCTCATGATAAGGAGATCTCATTGTATTCACAAGCACATTCTGTGGCTTCAAATCACGGTGTGCAACATGCTTGTAATGTAAATGACCAATCCCATCCGCTATTTGCCATATGATGTCAAGAGCAACTTCAAGTGAGAAGTGCACACCTTTTCGCTCCTTGATTAAGTCATACAAGCTCTTCTCCATCAATTCCATGGCTATGAATTGATCTCCTTTTTCCTTACCATTGCCACAACAAAAGAAATTCACAATACAAGGGTGCTTTTCCATATGTGCCATGATCGAAGCTTCCTTCATGAACATGCTCTTAGATACTTCCTCATCATCTTCATCAAACACCTTCTTTGCACATGGTATACCTAACCAACTTGTTTTCCACACACCACATGCACCTCCTCCAGATCTGATCTTCTCTGAATTTTCCCACGTCCCTAGGGGTTCATTGTCTTTCTCCCACAAAATAGATTTTGAAGCTTCTAAGGTGTTGGTAGTTGATTGCTCAAATTGAAACCTCTCCTTCTGCAACAAGTATAGAGCAAGGTGCTGAGAGCAACGTTGCTTCGAAGCTGCTGGCCTTTTTAAGATCCACCAGATTCCTGCAATTGCGAAAGATCCGAAGATCCACCACAAGCTAGTTCCCAGCTTAATGGCGAAGAACAGAATTCCACAGATCCACCAAATAGTATTGCTCTGCTCACTCGCGACGCCTTCAAGCCTCTGCAACAAATCCTCCCGATCTTCGACAGCATCCTTCTTAAAATCAGGAAATTCCTCTTTGTATGTATCCATTATCCTTTCAAAAGTCAATTGCGCATCTTCCTTCAATATGAAGAGCTCCGTAACGACAAACTTTATACATCCCGCGATATGAGCAATTGACATATCATTACTCAATTGAAAGACTGCTGCTGCACACCAGTCTTCCTCTCCACACTGCCTCACGAGTATTTCTGCCCTCTCATAATATCGATACAGCGCTGTCAGAGCTGGTGCGGAGGCCGGTTTTTCACTCTCGTTGTACTCCACTGTCTCCCGGACCCACACTATAACTCGTGAAAGATAAACTGCCAGACTCTTGCATTGTCTCCCATTCAATATCTTCTCCCGATTCAGAACTCCCTCTATCCTCTGCACAATGTCTTCACACAGACGCACGTAGTCTACTCCATGTGACGACGAGCTTGCGCTCACATTCTGCAGCTCCGACATATTTCCAGCCTTCCACCAATCTCAGATCTTTGACGCCCTTTTAGAGAATCTCTCCTCACCAACTACTCTGTTCTCTGCACCCGAATCTTCAAATCAGCTCAAATGAGTGACTAATCCTCACCCATGGCAGAACTTTAGATGTAGAAAAGCTGAAGATTTCAGGAAAAAAGAAACTGAAGACGTTAATTTCAGCTATTACCTCGTGATATGCCCTCTGTTGAAGTTCCCTTGACCCCGATACGCAAGAAATCCTGCCAATCACACAGATTACTGTAAGTACGGAGTTGCATGTCTGTATAATTTGAAACCCGGGAGATTCCATTACTGTAGTAACGTACTATGATGTACAGACCAATCCATGCCTGGTTACAACAATTGCCTGGCAAGCCTCGACCTCAAAACCCTGATTTATATTCCCTTCGAAAGCGGACTCCTACAACCACAAGAACCCTCTGCACCACACTGTCTGAACTCCTCCGAAAAGAAGCGAAAAAACTGGAAGAAATAACGATCATCATTCTGCTCCTAATCCTCCCACCATCCTTGTCATCACATCAACTCATTCAACGCTGCATCCTTAGCTACGCGCTGACATCGTTACTTCGTAGCCAAATTAAAAACACACATATTCTACATGCCTGTGCGAGTATCTCTCCGAGGATGAACATGCAAGTAAGTGTCAGCACCTACCTCGATCACTGCGTTGATTGATCTCTCTCAGCAGGACTATCCGGTTCTCTCTTGGCCAAGATGAAGATGCTTTCGCGAAGGTCAGATCGTCAGAGTGACATGTTGATTCTCACTTCTTCTAACCGGTTGCACGCAAGCTGACTTCCGTAATGTCCAACCAGGCCTCGAAGATCCTCAAGTGGATGAAGCCTCCGAGATGTGCGTGGTCCAGCCGAACTATTCAACCCACAAGAGTATCAAACTTAAACTGTAATCTTCCCTTAGCAACTCCGACAACGAACAAGAGAGCGGTGAACATAAATTTAAGGTCTACAACAATTCCCCAGGTCGCTCAAAGCTCGGTTTGACATTCGAGAGGAGTACCTTACCAGGGCCAAGTAGAGCTTGCTGGAAGCTGCACCTGAAATTGTCTCATGATTCCTCTTTTCACAGTCATTTACAAATGAACGAAGTCACAACTGGTATGCTGTTCTTGGTGGTAAATCCCAAGCCCTCTTTTATTGGACAATGTACGGTGTTTTTGTTCCATTTTGAATTCATCTTACCGATTTTTTTTCACTATTTGTAGGAAGCCCAACAGTTGCAAGGTATATTGGTCAATAATTGAACAAATATTGTTGTGGAGGTAAAATTGGCAATGGATTTTTTTTCTATAGTTTTTTCAGTGCTTGAAATATAGGTGTCCCCTCAAGTATTGCATTGATTTGATAAGCATTTCTTCTAGGTGAATGCAAGCTCAACTAGTAAATTTAGTTCATAGTGTGTAATAAATTTTTGTATTCACAACTATTGGACAAGCTAGGTGCATCTTAGTAGGTGCATTTGGATACTAAAGTGATATTAAAAAGCACCGCACTTATAGTGCTCAAAACAAGTACATATGTAAGGCGGAAAATGCCTTGAACCATATGGATTCTTTCTTAAAACCCCATATTCGTTAAATTGGCCCAATCCCCTTCATATATGGCCGCACAGTATTTAGATGAATGGACTAAAATGAAGCATAGTGAGGGTCCTCGATACAATAGTTAAGGAAAATAGAAATACTTTTGGTTGCTATACTTAATTTTGATCTAAATATCTACATGGCATTTTCTTCATTTATGCTGAACACACTATTTCAAGTGGTCAACATAATAGGGATTGGCCAATTTAACAAATATGGTGTTTTAACCAAATAAATGCCTTAAGAACGGAACAAACTTCAATATCATGATGCTATATGGTGCATGAAGAAAATAAGTGAAGAGGGTTTTTGTTTTTTTAAGATTTAATTTTTGTGTTGTTTAATGATTGAGCAAGATACCTTAATGTAAGAGCATTAAAATTTGCCATCATCTCAAAACTTATCCAATTTTAGAATGTATATGATAGGGCACTTTTCACAACACACACACACATATATATATATATATATATATATATATATATATATATATATATATATATATATATATATATATATATATATATATATATATATATATATATATATATAAAATTTAAGGTAGGTAGTTTGTTTGTGCGTTTGTGTGAGAGAGTAATATCATTATGAACTTAGGCACTGCCAATCGAATCGGGGTGCATGAGGTGTTGTTGGAAGCAAGTTTTTTATAGAGGTGTGGGCAATGATTGTATCTTAGTTCTGTGGAAGTTGGTTCTATTGTAGAGATGCTGGCAACAATCGCATTGCAAATTGCCCGTTAGATCCCAAAATATTAAATTTTCAAGTACTTATGGCTCCCAAATCACCAGAAAATATAAAAAGTACCTAGTCTTAGATTTAGCAGAAAAATAAGACGGGTATGGGCGGAGTATTCAAGTGAACGTGGCAATGCCGTGAGGGCATACTTGTCTATTCAATAAGGTAGGTGGTTTGTTTTGTTTGCACGTTCATGCGTATGTGCATGACATTATGATCTCGGCCACCGCCGGTTGGATCGGGGCGCATGAGGGGTTGTTGGAAGCTCGGTTTTTTTGTAGAGATGGGGGCAACATTATCAATTTCTACCCTCATGCAACTTGTAAAACCCAAAGAAATGCTTGATTTCCCACATAGAGGTATGTTGAACTTCAAATACAAAGGCCCATTTTCAACAATTATAAAGGCATGTACAATATAATTTATTGAGAATCCAAACGGTAAGATCATGCCTTATTACCTTTTTACATGTACAAAAAATTAAACTTGAAAAAATTAAAATCTCAACTTTTAGTGAATTTTTTAGGTCACTCTCTGCATTTTAATCAATTTTAGGGAAATTTTGAGAATAAATGAGCATGTACTGGCCTACTGGGGGTTGGGCAATTTGGGGCAGATATCAATCACTCTTTTCAAATTTTGACATATATCCTAAAATATGAGGAATTTTGAAGCATGCAATGACTTCTAGGGAAGGAAGGGAAAATCTCTACACCTTGCAAAAAAATTAACTTCATGCAATCTAAAAATAGAGATTCAAAGGCTGATCAAACTAAATTGGCTCAAAACAAGCCTCTTGAAACTTTAGGGTTTAAAAGGTTTTAGTTTTAGGGTTTCATTTCGTTTTAAAAGTATAAGTTCATATTGCCTGGTATACATTATCTCAAGACATTGACAAGGCTAAAAAATAACTAAATGAATTCAACTGTACAATAGGGTGACATTCAAATTGGCCGTTTAGTAGTTCCAGGGATAGTGTCCTACACTGCTGCCAACTTTGACACCCTCCCCAAAGCTGAGAAATTTTTATTTTACCATGAAAATTTGGGGACAACAATCACAACATCATCTTTATGTTGAAAACATGCATACCAAATTTCAAGTCCAGGAGACTTATACAAAAAAACTTATGCAAGATCTACCAACATGGGATAGCTGTGAGAAAGGCACCACAAGCCTTGGCTTGGTGGTTAGGGCTTAGGCCCCCAATGAGGAGGTCGTGGGTTCTAATCCCCATGCCGGCGTGGTGCTCACCACTATAGTCCACCCAACTATTGTGGGGGGTCTTTGGACCTTGTTGTATGGGTACCTCAAAGCCCTTTGGGGGGATACTATGTTAAGTATCTTCAAGGCATTAGTAACTAGGCTAGAAACTAGCGTAGTTATAGTGTCCACCCTCGAGAGGGGGAAGTAGTATTGTTTCAATTTCCCCTTGTCCGGTGGCCATCGGGATATTAGCATTATGAACGGACACTTCATTCACGCCGGCCCCTTAGAAAGGGACCGGAGTTTCTATCTATCTATCTAGCTGTGAGAAAAGTGTCACAGCTGCCAACTTTGACACCCTCCCAAGAATTGAGGAAAATTTTTTTGCCCATGAAATTTTTGGAGCAAAAACATTTTTATGTTGTTTGCATGTGTGGAAAATTTCAAGTCCAAAAGACCCATACAAAAAATAATATTCCAAATCTATCAACATGTGTAGTTTTGAGAAACAAAGGGGAAAACCATTTTACTACTTCCAACTTTGACGCCCTCCTTAGGATTGAGTTTTTGTTGATACATAGTGAAATTTTTGGCACAAGATCATCTCTACGCTGGTAACATATGAGATAAATTTCAAAGCCAAAAGATGTACACAAAAAAGTTATTCCATATCTACCAACGTGTATGTCCTCCATTAGCGTCAATCAGTGCTAGTAACCTAGAGGGCATAGAATGACATAGTTGAAGGAGCTTTGTACCATTGACTAACTTCCACTCTCTTTCAAGAACTACCTTCAACACATCTAAGTTTCTAGGGCATTGTTTGCCATGTTGCACAACATCTTTTAACATCCTCCAGACGTTCTCGATTGGATTGAGATCAGGAGAGTTTGCAGGCCAGTTGAGCTTTTCGAGAAGGTGGCTTTGTCTCCATTCTTCACATATTTTGCTCCTATGGACGGGTGCTCCATCTTCCATAAGCACTCCTTGTGGAATTTGACCCATGAAATGAACCAATTTGGCATCGTAAACCACTTCTATAAAATCCTTAGCAGAACGTTGACCTTTAGGCATAAAGACAAGTTCTGACTTTTGTCCTCCGGCAAATGCGCCCCAAATCATTAAAGAAGTCCTTCCACTTTTAAAAGTAGGAGCTAGACAACTTCATGAATAACGCTCGTATGTACTTCTCCAAACATGAATTTGCCGAGAATTTTTTCCAATATCAAAAGTGGATTCATCTGTCCAAACAACAGGCTCCCACTCTTTTGCACTCCATCCACGGTACTTCTGAGCAAAAGCTAATCGTTGAGACATGTGACGAGGTGTCAAAAAAGGTTTTTTGACTGCAATTCGACTAAAAATGCCATTTTTATGTAAGACCCTTTGAATAGTACGTCCACACTTGAGTAGGACATGCATTGGTAATCTCTGAGAGTGAAGAGCAACGATGAATTTTTGAGTAATGCACAATACTACGAACATCTCTATCACTAAGCTTTTTAGCGTGACTTCCACCGCAAGGTTTGCGCTTGTAGGTTCCATCTTCTCTAAATGTTTTTACTAACCTTGTAAACTGTTCTAATAGGAACTCCAATAGTAGTCGCAATTTGAACTCCTGTAAATCCTCCCTCACTCAAACCTATGATGCGAGCACAAATTTCATCCGAAATTGCCATCATAAACTTATAGAGTGCGTGATGATAGCTAGCTACGAGAGAGTAGGGATTAGAGTAGAGCAAGGGGAGAGAAGGGAGCCAAGGTCTTTGGAGCGAGAGAGAGAGGAGAGAGAAGGGTCGCCAAAACACAAGCCCATATGCATACATGAAAATCAATTTGCTCTTAATCACTCATCATGTATGCCCAATGTGAATCAACACTCATGCATCCCACAATACAACACTGCTGTTTTGAGGATTGTCTCAACATTGATCTATCACAAATCACACACACCATTCCCTTTACATAGTGTTCAATAGATATTTAGAAGAAAAAATTTGTCATGTGTCTAATGCACACTTTATGGCCAAGTGGATTCTTCTGCATGGAACAGCTCTTCACTTCTTCATTTAGATGTTATTGATCTTTTTGAGAAGCATTTATGTTTGGTGGCTTACTCACATGATTGAGTTCAATGAAAAAGCATGAGGTGTCAAAGATATTTTGACATTTTCAATATGACCTTCAAATTGTTTATCATAATTACACATGTTGATAGATATGAAATTTTATTTTTTGTATGTCTTTTTTTATGTATGTCTTTTGGCTTTGAAATTTATCTCATATGTTACCGGCGTAGAGATGATCTTGTGCCAAAAATTTCACTATGTATCAACAAAAACTCAATCCTAAGGAGGGCGTCAAAGTTGGAAGTAGTAAAATGGTTTTCCCCTTTGTTTCTCAAAACTACACATGTTGATAGATTTGGAATATTATTTTTTGTATGGGTCTTTTGGACTTGAAATTTTCCACACATGCAAACAACATAAAAATGTTTTTGCTCCAAAAATTTCATGGGCAAAAAAATTTTCCTCAATTCTTGGGAGGGTGTCAAAGTTGGCAGCTGTGACACTTTTCTCACAGCTATCCCATGTTGGTAGATCTTGCATAAGTTTTTTTGTATAAGTCTCCTGGACTTGAAATTTGGTATGCATGTTTTCAACATAAAGATGATGTTGTGATTGTTGTCCCCAAATTTTCATGGTAAAATAAAAATTTCTCAGCTTTGGGGAGGGTGTCAAAGTTGGCAGCAGTGTAGGACACTATCCCTGGAACTACTAAACGGCCAATTTGAATGTCACCTTATTGTACATACATGAAATCCTTAATCTTTATTAATGGAGTGCCACACTTGCATTATGGTTGCAATGCATTTGATAGTAATTTATGCAAATGTTTCATTCTTAAGTGAGTTGAACATTTATTCATCATTATAATCCTTAGAGTCCCTTTACACTATGGACCATGCAAATTGACCATGGTTTCTAAATTTTGTGATTGGAGAGTAAAGTGGTCTTGTTCCAATTTGGCTTCACACTACCTTGAAAAAAGGAAATGACCACTAACTTTGAGGTCCCTAAAGTATGCTAGTGTTCAATTATTTGAAAAGAAAGGAGGAAAAAAGGTACGAAAGAGAATAATGAGGATTCATATTAGAAAATTGAGCTTGAAGTTCTCTCGGTCCAAATCCACTTTACACTACAAGAGGGACGAAGCCACTCAAAAATCCATTTTTGATTTATCATGGTCACAGCTCTTGGTCACGAGCCATGACCATAAAAATAATTTTAATTTTCTCGGTCATGACTCTTGGTCCATAGTGTAAAGGGACCCTTAGATGGAACTTCTCAATATTTCAATACAAATCGCACAACTTGTCTCATAAAGACTTGTTCTTGTACTAACATATATCAAACCTAAAGTATTTGTGATTCATTCTTGAACCAAAAATAATATAAACATTGCAAAGAACAATTAGGTTAAATGAAAAGCGTATTTGGTGCAACTTTATACCAATCCTAAAAAATGAGAATATACATCTAAACAAGAACCTATTAGGCTATTACCAATTTCTAATTGATGCTTTTGGATACATCTGACTAGTTCTCATTGTATTACCATAGCGATCAAATTTAGGATCTCTCGGTGGTTGTTCAGGAACAATGAACCTTTCTAGTTTAATCTCCGGCACATCCATTTGATTCTCATACCGCTTCAATAGTCGCATTGTCCTTGCATCCAATGGAGTGTCCATGGGAGTTGCCTTAAATGGTTTCGGAAACATTTGACTTGTTCTTGCAGTATTTCCATATCTATGAAATTTAGGCAATTGCATTCCAGTAGAAAAGGGCTTGCAAATGTCATGCAATTGCAAGCCCTTTTCTACTGGAATGACATTTGCAAGCCCTTTTCTACTGGAATGACATTTGCAAGCCCTTTTCTACTGGAATGACATTTGCAAGGAAATTGTCATTGCGTACTGTTGCATTCAAAACCTGCAAACACATTTTAGGGGGTTTTAGTTATTATTTTGTATGGTATACCCCAATCTCAAGATGAATATCAAATCAATATCAATATAGTTCTACACAAAGATTTAAGATCCTTCTCCCAACTTTGAACATACAACAATTCTTTTTCAACAAAACAATTTAACTCCACATAAAGTCATATATATGCTACATAGAACTACTTCTTGACCTCAAGAAGTCTAAAAGTAAGACATGCGAGACTCTCCCCATGACTTTGTAAACAAGATATAAACTCCGCTCGTGACTTTGTTAACAAGATATAAACTCCGCTCGTGACTTTGTTAAAAAGATACAAACTCCTCTTACCAAGGTTTAAAATACTCAAAAGCCCTCATTATTAATGGCCACTCACTACGATAGCCATCTCATTGAACAAACAAACTTTGGACTAGTATGACCATATTCGTTAAATTGAGATTTTTTACCGTCTCAATTTTATGTTTTTTATTGATCCTATATTTATAATTGACTTTTTTACTCTACATGGGAAGGTTATCATCAACCTGACAATATTCTAAAATCAGAAATTCCAAAGAAAGTCCAAATTGTCTCAAATTAGTTGCTAAAACTTTAGGACAAAAGTCTCAAAATCATCATTTTGTCTCAAAACAATGAATATGACCTTTTTTGTTTCAGATTCCTTGAATGAGTCCAGATTCACTTGAAAACGGCATGCACAATGATCGGGAAAAACCGACGGCTAGTTCATTGTGAGCAGATGAAAATATCCTATTAGCTGATTGATTCTTGAAAACACCGGCTAAAAACCGAAGAAAAATACAAAAGATTTTTTTATTCTTAGTATAAAATGAGACAATTGTCGGGATAGATTCAACTGAAACCGGTTGGACAAGGGAACTATAGGATATTAGCCAATAAGGATGAAATAATTTCATGAAAGTTTTTGGGGGCAAGACATTCTTACATTCAAAGTATCGCGTTTGTCGAAAGCGCGACTAGCACGTTGTCCGTAAGGTCGAGGGAACAGTTGGCTAGTTCGAGCAGTATTCCCATACCGCATCCACGCAGGTCTTTTGGGTTTACTCGGGAGCTCCTCTTCCACTATCTCTTCCGGAATTCCTGCATCATCTCCTTCTCCTGCTTCTTCCGGAAGAATGTTGCCGGCTTCATTGCCTTGCCCCAGCATCAGCTCCGACATCCGCTTCATCGTCTGCACATCTGGAACCTCCGCTGTCCCTTCGTAAGGGTCTAGTATCTTGTCGTGATCCGCTTGCGCGAAGGGGGAGATTTTCCATCGGTATGAGAGGTTCCGTTCCATTGAGAACGGGTTGATGATGCAGATCCTCTTTGTGCCGATTGCGTTCAGTGGGACGCGCTTTCGTTCGATGTACATGCGCTTCTTTGGGTAGAGCTCTAAGCGGAGATCCTCCGTCTTGCTTATGCAAACCTGCTCCCCCCACATTGCTTGCTTAGATCAGTTCTCCGAGCAGTTTGTCATGAGGAAAGGAGAGATGGTAGATTTTGTAGTGAACCAAGTTAGGGAAAACTGAGCCTGTAGTTTCTGTGAAACTGACTGTTTATTCTTGAATGGTGTAGCAACAAGGAAGAAAAAGATGGTGGATTGCAAAATCTATAGTGAAAGGATCATAGATTAGGGGAGTTTCACGCTACGGAACTAAGGAACCCGTCTCATTATGAATACTCCCTTGAACAATTATGTTAAATGTATGTAAACATAAAAATGGAGAAGTAAGGTAGTAGGGATTTTTCTTGTAAAAGTAATCCAAAATCAAGTGCAATTGGGCCATGTAGGGCAGAAAGTGGATGAGGCTACAATGTTCAAGCTTGTTGTCTAAAAAGAAAGTGATAGTCCAAAAATGTTGCAATGAAATGATACAGATTCTCGTATGACAAAATGAGACTTGAAATATCGCATTTAGGTGGAATTGCCCATACTCAATATCAGAACGGTACATACAGAATGTGCTATATTGAAGAGAAAGAGATTCTATATGATTTGAGTAGGTGTGTAGATAGACGTACTTGCAAGTCTTTGATGCGGCGCCGCATGTCGGAGGAGATGGAGTTGTTCTTGCGGCGCCATACAGAGGGCAAGTACATGGACGGCTGCGGAAGGTCCATCCGCGGAAACTGCGGGCCCTTATGCAAGATCCTTCCCTGCAACCAATTCGGCCGCTGTGGGTCACGCTCAATATCAAGCGGCAACTGGCCGCAATTGCGAATGTTGACAAGATACTTCGGACATCCACGCTTGCTACCATTCGCTTCGATCTTGCGCACCACCTCCTCCCCTTTGATCACCTTCCCGAACACCACATGACGCCCGTCCAGAGTCGGGCAGGGCGCGAGCGTAATGATGAACTGCGAGCCGTTGCTGTTGGGCTTGCCCCCGTTCGCCATCGATAGCATCCCGAACTCCGTATGTTTCAGCTCGAAATTCTCGTCGTCGAATAACTCCCCGTATATCGATTCGCCTCCCATCCCATTGTTGCGTATGAAATCACCTCCCTGCACACAAACATTGATCACACTCTGGCTCTGGCTCTGATCGATCACTGGCCTAAACCGGACTATGATCTATCACTAGCCTGGATCGAGTTCTGATCGATCGCCGGACTGGACCGAGTAATGATCGCGATTCGGGAGACCTGAGATATGATAGATCAGTGGCTGACCTGGATGCAGAAGCCGGGGATGCATTTAAAGAGCTCGCAGTGTCGGTACCACCGGAACGAGCCAGAAGCGCCAGTTCCATACTCTCCAGTGCACAGACCCCGGAAATTTTCTGCCGTTTTGGGAACCACATTCTTGAAGAGCTCAAACCAGATGCGTCCCACGAACTCTTCATTGATTGCGATATCGAAGTACACGATCGGATTGGGAGGTGGCTCGGGTTCTGGTTCCGGCTCTGGTTCTGGCTCCGGCTCCGGCGGGCTCTTGCGCATCAATCACACAACCAGCATATCACCATGTCAGACACAATCGATATTAAAGATCGATATATAAACTCAAATTGCACATACAAGAAGGTTTGTCAGACATGCTCACTTTTCTTCTCCCGGCGCGCCCTCTGCTGCAGGATCGCCACCTTCTGCTAGTGGTGGCTCGACAGGGACTTCGATGTTTACTTTGGAGCCCTTTTTCAATGTCGACTTGCGAGGAGCCTCAGCCATGTTGATCTCAACCGAAATTACGCCACATAATCTATATCAACTTCTCTCAGCAAACAGAGTAGTCTCGATGGCGGCAATCAAACAGTGCAAGAGGAAAGAGAGCTTCCGCGTGATCACAATTCAATTTTCTTTTTCTCTTTTGGAAGATCTGATTTAATGGTTGGATTGTACGATGATCATTGGCGTTGCAATCCTGTCACCGCTTCTATGGATTCCTGAGTTAGGGCCGAGATGGAGGGCCGATCGTTGAACGGGTGCGGAGGGTGGTTTCGGCTGAACCCCGGGATTCCAACCGCTCCCTACTTTCATCCACTTCTATTTGGATGAGACTTGGATGAGTGAAGTCGGTGTGCGTGAAGATGTTTTACCGTACTACCAATATGCATGGTTAGCGTTTGCATGTTACATGACTAGGGTTTGTTATAACTTTCACTTATTATGTACTGAGAAAATAAGTATTTATATTAATTCAAGGGGCCAATCTTGTGACAATTGTAAGTAAATTTTTTGATTAAGAGGGAAAAACAAGGACAGTAATAGAGAAATCCGCTAAGTATAACGGACTAGGGACCAAAATGCCCCGTTTTAGACGGACTAGGGACCAAAATGCCCCGTTTTAGATGGACTAGGGACCAAACGTCAAACTGGGCACCAAATTTTTACTCTAGAATCGAATTGGGACCTAAACTCAAAAATGCATGATTTTGATGGTTTTCTGAGTTTGGTCCCCAATTCAACTTGGTGCCCACTCCGCAAAGTGCTACGCGGAAGACTAAGTGATTTGGTCCCTAGTTTACATCTCGGAAGACTGAGTGATTTGGTCCCTAGTTTACATCTCGTCCCTAGTCTTGTGCATTTGGTCCCCAATTCGTTCTACATAGCGGATAACTGAAAAAAGGGCACACAACAATGGACTGGGGACCAACTAGGGTCCAAACTGGAGACAACTTAAGCAATTAGATTAGTTAACAGTAAGCATACATTTGGAGTCAGTTTTTTGCTATTCGTTGTAATCCCTTACTGATTTGATGTCAGAAATTGGGGGGGTGCCATTTTAGTAATGGAACCAGGATAACGTTAGCTACAAAACTAATTGATATAATAGTAACCACTCTAGCGCACTCACTCCGGTTCATGCACAGCGGTATAAGCTACACATATAGCATCCGCAAGCAGAACCATGTCGCTCTGAGCACATCAAACCCCAAATACTGCAAGGGAAATATTACGATGCTACTCACATCAGAAAAGTTGAAGAGGAAATTTCAATCAAAACCAACAAACTCACTAAATGCACTGAACTGAGAATACACAAAGCCATCATCTGCTCGTTCATGCCTAGACTATCATCTCGGGAGCTTTTAGGGTTCTTTGAGAGGTTCTAAGAGATTGACGTCGAACCAAACAGAAGATTGAATGGCAGAAAGCATGGACGACACCAATTTGACCACACCTTGCGAAGGAAATCGGTCGGAAAAGCTATTACATTGGATTGAGGGATTCATAAACACAAAACAGAAATCGGATAAAACATAACCTTCCCCATGCATGGAGAGGAAGTTTCCATTGACACCATAACACTCACTAATGCTTTGAACCAAAGGCACCATCTGCTCAAAATACCATGCAGAGTCTTCGAAATTTCTAAAAACCCTCAGGGATAAACATCCAAACCAACAGCAGAGAAAGGATGAAATGCAAAGAATCACAGGTCGAATTGAAGCGTTCAAGGAGGCAAAACAAAGATCATATCCAACATAACGTCGCCAATGCTGTTGATACCAGAAAACCAAGAGAGGAAGTCTCGAATAAAACCATCGCACTCACTATGGCATTGAACTGGAGATACACGAAGGCATTATCTGCTCAAAATATGATGCGGAGTCTTGCAGATTGAATGGCCAAGCAAATTGCAGAGGAATGAAGGAAGGAGTAGCTACATTACACGGAATCGTTAGGGTTTCAGAAGATGATACGGAACTTGGGAGCTTCATTGCCACCCGAGGGCAGAATCTCCCATCGGCAAGGCTCCATATCGTCGGAGACAGGACAGTAGCCCGCAAGAGTGACGCCGTCGTCGCTGCTGGCTGCAGACCCGAACTCGAACACACTGGTCTCGGCTTTCAAGGCGGCATTCACGTCGGGCGTGGGCGGTGCTGCTACGGCTGGCGACTCCAATGCAGGTTTGCTCGGCTGTGGCGGGGGCACCGCTTCTGCCTGCTTCTCTGCGTCTTGCTTCTTGCCTCCTCCGAACCACCCCATGATTGATTGTTTCCTACACTGCTGGGGATTACAAAATCCTCGTCAGAATACTCTAAATTGAACGAATGCTTAGCAAACAACACCACTATAAACCCTCGATTGATAAGCACTCGCTAAAATCAGTACTCTCGAATTGCTAAGCTACCTCGAAGAATCTGAAGAACGACAGTGAACAATCGCGGCATGCCTTGTTGTTACCTGGCTTTGGATAGAACACTCGGGTGGCGAATTAGGTTATGTCAGCTGGTCGCTCTGAACTCCCTTGTATTGACCTTCGTAATGTCATCCTAAAACCCCTATCTCGAAGCTTTCTTCATTAGTATTTTTGCAATGCAGTACTTATTTTGAGGCCGGTTTGAATAGTGACCTTCACTATGCAGCAACATTAATTAATTAGTCTCAAACCTTTTTCTTGCCACATGGGCCCCCTTGAGAGGATGCCACATGTACACCATGAGTGATATTACATATAATTCACATTTTATTCCATGAGTGAGCCCCCAGCCCGAGCCCTCTTGTACTTTCCATAGAAGGAACCAGTTACAAACAATATGGGATAAATCTCCTCCCCCAAGACTCCCCACCCAAGACCCCCTGCCCAAGACCCTGCACCAAGACCCCGCGCCCAAGACCCCTCACCAAGACTCCCTGCCTCAAGACCCCCATCTTCTCCGAGTTTTCTGGCGTGATATGTCGACCGCGTTTCTAGAGCATAAGTGAGATTTTGGGAGATAGAGTTGGGATGAACGATCTTTGGGTTAACTCCCGGGTAACGCATGGATACCTAAACGAGCTAGGAAGGAAGGTCCTAGGAATATTCTAAGGTGAACTTATCCAAATAGCAAAGTAGTAGTCACTGCATGCAGTGGTCGCATGTAATTGAAGTAATAGTTCTTGGTGTACCTAACTACCTCTTCTAACTACCTATATAAATCATAGAAAGCATGACTCTCTCTCTCTCTTCTTGGTATTTTTCTTCTACATGCTTGCTCTCTTTCAGAACAAGTTTCCTTCCTTCTTGGGGCTTCCTTCGTTCTTGGCACATTATCATTATGTTATCAGCCCACGACTTGTGCATCTGCCGACTTAGGTGAAGTGTAGCCCTAGATCTTCAGTGCCTCGAAGGTATCGGAGAAGGTGTTTGATGGCAGTCCAATGGCAATGCGCGGGCTTCTTACTGTGTCGTGCCAGTATGCTAGTGGCGAACGAGATGTCGGGTCATCTATGAGTTGCAAGATATAGCAAGGCGCCGGATGCTGTTAGGTACTTTGGCTTGTCTCCTTCTTTCTCCTCCTTGCACGGGCAATACGGGTCAACACCCGTCTTTCTCCTTTCGATCATTGGTGCAGATATCGAGTTAGAGTTGCTCATTTTGAAATTCTTTAGAAGTTTCTTCATGTAGGACTTTTGGTGGAGCAAAATGCTCCCATCTGGGAGGTGACTAATTTGCGGAACACGACAGAAGGTTGTCTGATGTTTGAGCATGTTTTCTATGTTGCTGCATACTTGGGTTGTCCCAAGATTAATATCGTCAACATAAACGGCAAGAATCACATAGCCACATGTATTGTTTAAGACAAGTATACAAGAGAGCTATATAGCTTGTAATAGTTCTTAGTGGAGCTAACTACCTCCTCTACCTACTTCTATATATATTATAGGAGAGCATGGCTCTCTCTCTCTCTTCTTGATATTTTTCTTCTACACGCTTGCTATTTTTCTGAACAAGCTTCCTTCCTTTTTAAAGCTTCCTTCCTTCTTAACAAATAGAGTAGTTCAACTTTGGTTCAAGTGTTTTTTGCATGATTATGCACACACGTCACAACACCAATAGTGAGACTACTAATGCACTAAGACATAAACACTATGCTAGTGTCTATTTGCTTATTATCGTATTACAAAACTGAAAATAAAAAGTAATGTGCAGGGTTTAGTGTAATGGCACCCACTTGATTTTCACAGAAAACTAGGGTCTAAGAGTACAAATGTCAACTATAAACCAACTTGTTATAAGATAAAATAAATAATAATAATTGTTAACAAATATTTTTAAAAATCTGCCCAAATTGACACCTAATCAATTGAGGTTTTTGTAAAAGAGGATACTGGCCGGTTCTTGTAACTTTATTCCCAAATAGTGGACAAAAGTAGGTTTACCCCTAAAGGTCCTTGGGGTATTTTTAGCCAAAAACTCATTTTCAAAAAAAGTGATATAGATGAAAATAAAGATAAGCTATTCAGATCTCAACCGTACAAACTTGTAATAGACTTGTAGTAGATCATGTGGACCAAAACTTGACTCATGGGACCTCATAGATTGCAAGATTACAACATATTAGTGCGCAAAACTGGCTACAAAATACCATCATTTCCACTTTGAAGTGAAAATACTACCAACATGAAATTTGCAATCAAAAAATCAGCAACTAGAAAGTTGTTCATCTTCATCTCAAAGACACTCTTGTACCAAAAAGTTCATAAAAAAAAAAGTCTTGGCTCAAGTAGTAGCCTTGTAGTCGTGAAAATTGCCAAAAATTTTACAAAGGAAAAATAGTCCAATTACATCCAATTATAATTAGGTCATCTTTGTAAATTTTGGTAATTTGGGGGCCATAACTACTTCAAAATTCAATATCTCGGAACCCGTCGACTTGTTTTGGGATACAATTGTTTTTCACAACTCTACAAAAAAACCTCAACAACACCTCATGCGGCCCAATCCGACCGGCGGTCTACAAGATCGTAATGTTACTTGCAATACAAAACAAAACAAACTACCTGTCTTAAATATCAGAACCAGATTCCAAAAGTAAACACTACATTGCAAAAAGGTCCTATATCTTAGTCCATGAAAGCCCTATGCCATGCTTTTCCCTTTCCCTTCCCTTCCTCGTTAGTCAATCAAAACCCTATGATATATGCTATTCCCTTCTTCAGGGTCCAGTAGGCTTCAAAAACTACTGTAGCCTAAGCCACCTTCATATGGGCGCCGACTCTACCTGAGTCTTCCTTTTGCCTTGCACCGGCGGTGCAGTGCCTCTCTCCGTCTTTTGTTGTTCACGAATTTGCTCACAGTTAGGGTTAGCTAGCTCTACTGTGACAAACAAGTGACAACAGTCAAGGAGAGGAAACGATGGTAGCACTCGGCAACATGGTGGCAACAAGTAGTCCCGTTCCTCAGGACAAGAAGAAGAAGAAAGACAAGAAGAAGCGGGAGCGAGAGGATGCCGAAGTCGTAGAAGCCGCTGCCGCACCGGTGGAGACTTCTGTGGCGGAGACGGCCGAAAAGAAGAAAAAAAAGAAGAAAAAGAATAAGGAGGTAGTGCAGGAGGAAGAAGCTGCTGAGGTCGAGGTGGTGGAGACGAAACCGAAGAAGCAGAAGAGTGCAATTGCAGCGGAAGTGACAGAGAATTCGAAGCTGAGCGTCGTGGTAACAGGCAGTGGAAGCCAGGATCCGAAGTTCAAGAAGTTGGAGACTTTCGCTTTACAGGGCGTGCCATCGACGGTGCTTGAGTGTTGTCAAGGATTTGAGAAGCCATCGCCAATTCAGTCGCACGCATGGCCGTTTCTTCTCGCCGGGCGCGACCTAATCGGCATCGCCGCGACAGGCTCAGGCAAAACCCTAGCATTCGGAATCCCTGCAATGAAGCACGTGCTTGACAAGGGAAAGAAAGGTCAGAAGAATGCACCAGTGTGCCTTGTTCTCGCGCCTACACGTGAGCTCGCACAACAAATCGCTGACGTTCTCGAAGAGTCCGGTAGCGCTTGCGGTGTCGGCGTTGTCTGTGTCTACGGGGGAACTCCGAAAGGTCCTCAGAGAGCCGCTCTTAAAGCCGGCGCTAGAGTTGTGGTAGCTACTCCTGGCAGGTTGCAGGACTTGATGGAAGAAGGCGTCTGCTCCTTGGAGCAAGTTACGTACGTTGTGCTTGATGAAGCAGACCGGATGTTAGATTTAGGTTTTGAGCCTGCCATTCGCGCGATCTTAGGCACTTGCTGCAAAGTGCGGCAGACTGTCATGTTTAGTGCGACATGGCCTCAGGCAGTTTCCAAGCTAGCTATGGAGTTCATGAACGAAGACGATCCTGTGAAAGTTATGGTTGGATCGCAGGACTTGGCAGCGAATCACGACGTGACGCAGATTGTCGAGGTCATTGAGGACAGAGCACGGGACGCTCGCCTGGAAACTCTGCTTCAAAAGTACCATAAGTCACGAACAAACCGTGTCTTGGTGTTCGTTTTGTATAAGAAGGAGGCTGTTCGTGTCGAGGCGGCACTTCAACGACGAGGATGGAAGGTGTCTGCTGTTCATGGAGATAAAGGCCAAGCTGATCGTACTAAAGCTGTGAATTCTTTCAAGGATGGAACTCGGCCATTGTTGATTGCTACCGATGTTGCTGCAAGAGGTCTCGACATTCCTGATGTTGAGTATGTTATTAACTACAGCTTCCCCTTGACTACCGAAGATTACGTGCATCGGATTGGAAGAACCGGTAGAGCTGGCAAGAAAGGTCTTTCTCATACGTTCTTCACGCAGACTGATAGAGCTAGAGCTGGTGAGCTTGTGAATGTGCTGAGGGAGGCAGGTCAAACGGTCCCAGAGGAGCTTATAAAATTCGGCACGCATGTGAAGAAGAAAGAATCTAAGCTGTATGGTGCCCACTTCAAAGAGATTGGCGCTGACTCTGGGAAAGCTAAGAAGATCACTTTCGGAGACTCGGATGATGAGTGATCTGAAAAAGATGCACGCAATTAGTATTTATTGGGTGAAGTGCTGTAGATTATGTGATCATTGCATGCGGACAGATTATTCAGGTGCACGAGGATTCCACGGTACGCACATTGGCATAATTCATCAGTTTAGCTTTGCAACTAGATCTAGATTCTTGGCAATTCGTGTGCAAGAATGAAGGTTCCAGTACACTAGCATCAGGAGGCCTTTTTACGCTCCTTCCTCAGCTGAGATTCTTAGCACTATTTAGGAAATGATTTGAGATTTATCATCCTCGATCTCCTCGTCTTCACCTTGATCATCAAGGTGGAAGAGATATTTGGGCAGCAAGTCTGTCGTGCTTAGCAGTGAAGATGCTGTTGCTGTATTTCGATAATTTGACTTGCAGTGGAAAACGTATACTTGCCCTATCAAATATTTGGTATCAAACCTCGAGGGTGTGGTTTTATGTGTTCCTTGACTCTGTATTGCAAGATATGCTTCATGCGTTTGTATGGGTGTTTCGAGTTTCACTTTCATTGTTTTTAGGGTAAGGAAATGGCAGAGAAGATAAATGGCATTTTGCTGGTTTTCATATATGAAAGGCATGTATTTGCATCCTGCTCCAGAATGTGCTGGAGACTACAAGTTATTTGGATTTTGAATTCTCTAGTGTACTGTACAATGATGGTGATACGGGTATACTTGATTTTACTTCACCAAACCGTATACAACTCATAGAATGGTTGAAAGCATCGTTATGTCATACTTATAGTTAGTGGTAAGAAGAATCGAGTGTTTGACTCTTTTCACGTAGGAATTGCGGAGAAGCGGATTGTTTCACTTTTGCACATGTGAACCACTTGCTGTCTAATTTCTCGTGTAAATCGTTCTTGGATGAAAGAAGTATAACGTCTTTAAATTGGAAATCCACGATTTCCAATTGAAATTATTATCAATCACGAAATGAATCGTATTTATTCTCTACATTCTCGACGCGAACCTCATAGTACTGGTAATAAAAAGTGTTATATTATTTGAGAACTGAAGTAACATTGTGTATAATCTCATTTCATATGCTGATTCAATCAAAATGAACAAGCAAGCATCAAAGAAACATCTTCTCAACCTCCGAGGTGTGAAAAAAAAAGCAGTCTAGGAGAAGATGTGCATACGCCATCTGAAAAAGGTCGGGAGAAAGTAAAACAACAAGAACAGCTACAGAAATGACCCTGCCAAGAGAGACGAAAGCAATCAAAAAAGCTATTGCTAGTTTGAGCACCATGCATGGTAGAGATTCAGTAAATGAAAGATTGATATAACGAGGGAGTAATTGCCCTCAGCCACTACTCTACGCTAAACTGGCAGATCTAAGTACACTATTCTATGTGTTCTGTCTTCTCAACGAAGTTACGGAGTTTCTAAGCAAGAAACGGTGAGCAATCATTCATGGCGCCGGACAAGAATCACCCTCAGTATTACTGGTTGGCCTCCTCTTTCTATAGACGTAGTACCAGGCTGTGGCCGAAACAGCAATCGCCACAGCGAGCGCAGCTGCTTTATGTGGCGATATGTTGGCCGGGAAAATTTTCCTATCGTCTTTGGATTGGCATGTCCTTCAATTAGAAAGACAGAGCACTATCAAAACCTTAATATACTGCTACCAACCGAGAAAGGATAAGCATTCAAGCAAAGCTTAAAGCAAAGTTACGAGCCAAACGCATTCAGAAAAATACTTCTGAAAACATCTCTGAAGATTCTTCTTTCCAACTACCGGAGATGACGAAGTACGCTGTAAATCTTTGATATAAAGACTTCAGCAGAATTCACTAGGACACTCTGTTCTGAAAGCTGCTCCGACGTTCCCAGAGACCATGGTACAATTCATGAGAAGACAAACGATGACTGCATTTGCATCTTTTCCACAAGAATTCTTCAGTGCAAGCAGCAGAGACGATGTTCTCTTTTCTCACATCAATTGTAAATCGTTAACTGGCACGATGTCGTCAAAGGAAGAATTGAGAGAGACGACTGCGTTCGGGCGGGAAACTCCGACCCGCCATAGTAAATTTGAATTCATGGCCTTCCCGCGCGACTAGAGTAGTGACCTACTGTGACCATGAGCAAGGCCTCTCACCTTTGTTACTGCTTTAGTCGCAGAGAATTGGACAAAGTGGAGTGAAAGAGTTCTGGTAGTAGCTTACCCTTCATCGGCCATGTTGACCACACTGCTCCGCAAGCTCCGATCACGGGACGAGGAGAATCTTGGAGCCCTTAACGCTCAGTTATGCTCCGTGCGGATGCCGAGACGAAAGGTCGCGTCCCCTTTGCAAGAAAGAGCGCCATGGATGCTATGTCAACGCGGGAGCTTCTGATGCTCAAATATACCCTAATATTTAATAAGAAGAGTAAGCATTTTTTCACAGTCGCGCCTCCTCGTGTGCAGAAGTGAAGTTATTGAATCCATTCGTGAATGAATTTGAATGTCGAAATTAGCATCGATCTGTAATTAATTAGTTTTATCGAGATTCTTCCGCTTCCAGAGATGCGATGGGAATGCGCGGACCAGGAGTCTCGCATCGTATCTCGCCTGTCAGCGTATGCACTATAATCGTGGTGTTATGAGGATTTTCTGATAAGCAGCGGCTTCCTGAAATCAATCACAGCGGTACCCTCGCAATGTGGAGCACAGATTTTTATGCTTGTTGTCATGACGATGCCGGAGCTCTCTGGAGGCGTCTACACCCGTGACGTAGAAGAGAACTATGGCACCATGAGCCTGCTATATCACAACCATGAGCTGCGCTGCCCCTGACAAGTTTCCTTGTGATGTATCAATAACACGAGCGTTCATTGCAGCCCTGGTGATCACAGTGACCGCGGTTTACTACATTCTGAGGACACGGATCCAGCAGGATGATCCGGACGATGCACATTTCGGTATGCAAGCCGGTAATAATAGATTCACACAAGTTATCCAAAATCCTCAGTTGAAGACACCTGTTGCTCGGGGTTTGATGCTTATGGTGATTGCCAAGGTGTTACAGTTGCTTTGGTGCAAATTTTGCTACCTGCTTCCTGGACGAAGTTGAATCGACTTTCTCAGACATTCACCCGCAATGGACATGCTGGAAACGAGTACATTTCGAAGAAAATTATGCAGCGACGGACATCACACTGGGACTATCCACTGGCTGGTGTGGATATCCAACAAAGGAGCCGCTCCGCATCGCTACTGTACTCAACAAACTACTCCTGACCAGTGTTTCCGCGAGCAACAACAAATTTGCAGGCCGGTCGAGTAATTGCCTCATTCTGAAGATCAACATTACATGTCGTCAATTGTACAGTTATATCTTTCTTCTCCTGAGGGGTTTAGGGCTTCCAATGAAACAGATAAGCTACTGATTTGCATCATACTCGTTCGCTTTATGATTCTATGTCAAATATGCTTTACTTACTCATTGAAGGTTGTTTCAAGAATTCTCTTCGTGGATGAGTTTCATGAAATGGTAAGAGATAGTGATTTTCCCGTTTCAAAAGTGCAATATGTATAAAAAGAATCGTTGCAACAAAATTCGATTCCGAGAGATATGATACAACTCAGGACATTGATGTCCATGGCTTTCAATTGCCGTAAGAATTGACCTACACTAGTGTAGTATAGTCCAAGCTCTATATACTATCTTGGCATTCTTCTTCCGATGGATGGCAAGATTTGTGTTACATGTGTAATGACATCAGTAATTTGGTTGTCGATTTCTTGAGGTGTTGTAGCTAGCATCAGCAGGCTCCAAGCTGCGGAGATGCTTGAGGAGAAAACTGGCTTTTTTCTTCGCACGCTCAGTGCCGGTTGTGAGCAAGTGGTACAGATATTTCACAATGTTATTCGAATGTTGCAAGACTTCATCAAGGATCACTTGATCACCGCTTCTGCACATAGCGATCAGAACTGAGGTAGCGTATTCACGTGCTTTCGGCGAGCCGTTGCGAAGAAGCGGAACCAGCGCAGAAACAGCAGCCGCGTCGCGAAGTGCGTTGACACCTTCGGGGCACGTAACCAGCAAGGCGAGGACGGCCGCGCAAGCGTCAGCGACAGCAGCAGATTCGTCTCCTAGAAGAGCAAGCAGAATTGGCACTGCACCCGCTGCTATGATCTTGACTTTGTTACCGTGGTAGACGGCCAAGTTGAACAACGCCGTCGCAGCGTCCTTCTTCCCTCGTTGCATGCTTCCTTCCTTGAGAAGCGTGACGAGAGCCGGAATTGCATTAGATTTGTTTCCGATCTCCACTTTCACCTCGTCATTAATCGAAAGAGAGAACAAAACTGCAGCGGCATTCTCTCGTGCTTCCATTGCATGACCAGATTTCAACACCTCAATGACCAGATCCAAGGCGCCAGCTGCAATGATGTCCTTCTTGTTGTCCTCGATGATGGAAAGGTTTAGCAACGCTGTAACAGCATGCTCTTGCGTGTTAGCGTCCTCCGATGACAATAGTGGAATTAGAAGGGGAATGCCGCCAGCTTCTGCTATACAAATCCGATTCTCCGCGCCTGCCTTCGAGAGGATCCGTATCTCGCGCGCAACTTGCTTCTGTACATGCGCGTTCCCGGTGGCAAGCTTCTCGATCAATAGCTTCGCAGTGAGCTTCATCGCTTCAAGTCCAACTCCAGTATTGTACACGTGTTGAATACCAGCAGCCCTTTTGTTAGCTCGACGGTTTCCTTCTTGCTCGAAAGGAACGTTGTTATCCTCACACCACTGTGAAATCAAACTCCGGAGCGCAAAGTTGGTAATCAACTCCTTGTGCGCAAGCTTTTGTCCCGTCTTGGGACATGTAGAATGACCCGACTGAATCCACTGAGTGATAGATGTCCTGTCATACGTCTGGCCTGTGGCGACGATCACAGGGTCTCGCATGAGGTCGAGCGATATCGGACACAAGTACTCAACGGGAGGATTAACCATGCCAGGATCTGCACTCTTCGGAACCTCATGAACTAGAGATTTGACGTCGTTATCAATGACTTCAAATTCCGCGGAGTACAGTGCGTACTTTCCGTACCGCACGAAGCTGATAATTCCGGTAAGTGCATGCTGCGTCTTCTCGTCATCCTTTCGACCTTCTTCCATACTAATCTCCTCCAACCGACGAATCTCCGTCTCACAGTCCCTACCATTCAGCAACTGCATCTTCTGGAACAGAAGCTTCAATCTCGGAAGACTAAGAGCTTCCTTCCGCTTCACAAGCTTAAGCATCGTAATGACTTCTTCGCGAAGTTGAACCTCAACAAGATCCAGCGCAAGGCGAGCCCGAATCAGTTGCGCACGCACAAGGACAGTTTGTTCCATGACCTCCTCAGAAAGTTCGAAAAGCTCCAAAGGAAGTGAAGTCAGTACACTGCCGACGCTCTGCGTGAGCTCATAAAAGTGCTGCGAGTAAGTCTCTTGCTCCATGAGCAACCACAAGCTGCTGCTTTCCCGGCACTCCTCCAGCAGCACGTAAATCCGCTGCATCATTCCGTGCAATTCACGGAAGGCAACCACCGCGGTTGGAGGGAGCGGACGGCTGGAGTCTCGAACCTCCTCTAGAAGTGCTGTCATCAGCTCGATTCGGCGTACGATGTTGCAAGCGTTCCTGCTCTGGCAGAACTTCGGCTTACCAGAAGACGAAACAGCCTTCGCCAGACTGACGAGCGCCTTCACTAACGTCTTCGCTGAGGGAGTCGGAGGCGGTGCCATTGTCAGCACCATCCTCCTTTTCGTGCTAATCTGCACAGCCGCAAGGTGCGCCATCCTCAACTCGCTTCTACCCACAATTCAACCTGTCTTCCAAAACCTAGTACCCCAACTGCTATAGATGATCGTTTTCAATCTCCTTCACGCCTGCCATCCTTCAGCAATCCATCTTTTTGACCACCCACGATCGAATTCAAGCGCTCGAACTGTTCGAAACTGTGGAAGGGGAGATGGGTGCAGAACTTAAATGGGCTTCGTTAGTCTGCCGCGACTTTCAGGCGAGCTGTCCGAGGAAAAGACGTGTCGAGGTAGACTTGAGGGTTGAGGCTAAGCCGCCCCACTTGGTCTTCGCCGTGGCTTCGTGGAGGAACTAGACCTCGGAATGACGGTTAGAAAAAGTTCGAAGCCGAATCTGCATCTTCTTATCATTATTATCACTACTCATTTACTCGGTCTTGAATAGGGTGCCAGATTGCCTGCCAGCCAGCCAAGAGGGGGGCGGCCATTTCACTGTACAATTTTATTGTACTCACTCGTCTGCTGCCATCTGGTTGACCTCGCTCCTACTTTTACCATATCGCATATTATTTAAGGATTACTGAGATTTGGAAGGAGGTGGGGAAGGGCTTTGGTGAAGTGTTGACATTTGTGTAGGAGATGGAAATTTTGGGCACTTGTCACATTTTTTTGATACTTGTACTTTGTACTTCTAAAGTAAGAGCTTGAGATTCCTTTAAAAAGTTTTCTTATCATTATCTCATTCAAAAACTTGTTCATTTCAATCTGCAGATTTTATTTTATTTTTTTAATTTTTATTTCTAGTTCATTTGAGATTGTGTTAAGTGTTTGGTCAACTTTGTGATTCATACAAACTTTACTACAAACCTACAATTAAAAATGTAAATTAAAAATGCAATTTCTCAGTTTGTAAAATCGTAATAGGGGCAAGTTGGGTTTGCTTGTGACCAATGATTTTCTTATTTACTCTCCACATTTTCATATTTATCATAAAGTCAAAAACCCTTATCCAGAAAATATTCCAAGAGTAGTGAAAAAAGGTTAGTCTATCATTATATTTTTTCTCTTAGTTCCTAAAGATTTTTACCTCTAAAGATGCCAAATGAAGAAAAACAACATTTAGGATGGAAGGCAACAACTTTGAAGAGCCATAACTTCGTCCTCCGGAGTCCGTTTTGGATGAAATCACTTAGATTAGGTCCCCAATCAAGTCTAGTTTGTGTGGTAAGCATTGCAGACTTGCACAATAAAGTATGAGCTCATGGCATGGATTCTAGTGAAGACAACTCATGTTTTGGGGTTTTCAAGCATAGGGCATGTTATACCATTGTAGGCCAATTATGTGATATCAAATATAGTTTTTGATGATTTTTTTTTTTTCTTCTTTTTTTCTTTTTTTGTTAATAAAAGAAGAGAGATATTGAGAAAAGTGGATGATATTTGAGAAGCTATATCTCCTTCATCCACCCTTGGATTTCAACTTTATTTTTTGGGATGGCTTCCAATTAGTCTAGTTTTAGTGGTTCAAACCTTGAAAAGATCGAAGATGTTTTCAAGATAAGGCATGGATTTGAGTGCAAAGAGTCTAGAAAATTTCACCTTTACATCTGGACAATTTTTCCTTTCCAAAATTTTTGACAATTTCCACCATTTCAAGGCTATTATTTGAGCAAAGAAAATTTTCTATGGTTTTTTTTGGGGTAAAGATGGAGGTGAACAACTTTGTGGTTGGTGATTCTTTGATTGCAATTGGTTCGTTGGTAGAATTTCCACTCTAAAGTGAAATTGATGTAATCTTGCAAGTTTGTTTTTATTACTAATACATTACAATCTCCCTAGCTATGAAGCTTTATGACTCAACTTTTTGTCCACAAAACCGACAACAAGTTCTTTAAAAGTTAAGACCTTAATAGCTCACTTTCACTCTCATCTATTTAACACTTTTTTTTTAAAGTGTGGATTTTGGCTAAAAATAGGCTACGACATTTAGGGGTTAAAACCTGAAACGAGTGTCTAGAAATTACGCAAAGGCAAAAATCAGCCAACTTTGACTGCTATAATCTCACAAATGAAGAAGAATCACACGTTCAAAATTGACATGTATGAAATATGTCCAAATAACTTGAAGATCCTACAATTTAATCTTTTAACCCTTAAAGGTCCTTCTACTCCTCAATGGGCAGCCCGAAATTGGATCTCAGCATCTTTTGGACTTGGGCAACATGAATAGTGCACTTTTTGAACTTGGGCAGCATGAATGAACCAATCAATGATGAGTTTACAACCTCCTACAAGGTTTTGTGCAATCCCAACCTACCTACCACAATCCTTTCAAAGCACAAATCAGTCATACAAATTGCGCTTTGAATTGTAGAATTTCACCTTGTAGATGCACCACAAAAAGGTGACCAGAATGATATAAAAATAAAAGTGAAAAATTGAGAATCAAAAGAGCTACAAGCAAGATTCTGTTGGAAAACAGCCCGAGGGGCTGACTGGCGCCTTTAAGGGTTAAATAATCCTCAAATTGAACTTCTTTGGTCCTGAACTAGAAGATGGTCGTTTTTGATAATTTAGGCACTTTTGCATCAAAGATCTTCAGGGGCTGAGGTGCCCGACACCTTGTTATAATATTAAGACTCATAAGAGAGTTGTGAATTTCGAAGTACTTCTAGCCATTGCAATATTCGCTAAGACCTTGGCAGGGAGTTCTTTTGTATTTTCCACAATCTAAGAAGAGGTCTTACTAGAACTACATTTTCAAATCTTATAATAATCTAACACTAATTATCAAATTTAGTGTACCTCTCTTATGAAATCTATACTTTTATTCCTTTGACCCAAATGAAGGGTTTGCTTTTAGAACACCCTACCGTAACTTGAGAGACGGCCACCAATCGCCACACTTTAAACCCAAGCCCCAAATTTTCCGTCCTCTCACCCACACGGTCAGTCTGACCGTCTGACACTCCAACTCTCCTAATCATATCCAACATTTTTTTTCTTTTTTTTTTGCTTTTTTTTCCCTGCCCAATAAATGATATGGGTGGCCATGATTTGAAAGGTCTGAGGAAAAACACAAGTGGGGGTGGGGGGGGGGGGGGCGATAAGAAGTATAACGCATCTTTGATTGATAAGAAAGAAGAAAATTAAAAGACATGTGGAATCATTGTGGATTGGATTTGTGATCCTTTTGGGAGGGAATTCCGGGCACCTTTCAAAATATTTGTTTTTATCTCTAGAGCCAAATTTGGTTGAAAATGGGGGAGATTGTTGACAAATTGGGGGCAGCCTCGCTGACTTCGAGGACGGTGACTCCTCCTATCATAAATGTTGTTACTTTACTCGGAAGCTTCATTGACTCCCCCATCTGCACTTTAAAAGCACTTTTTGTTTCAATTCTTTATTTTTTTCAATTCTTTAATCTTTTAACTTTTAATTTTGAATTTTTCATTTAATTTTTAAATTTTTTTAAATTTTTAAATTTTTTAAAATTACTTTTCTATTCATTTTATTTTTCTATTTTCTATTTTAATATTTTAATATTTTTTAAATTTGAGAATTGGTAGAGTGGAATGAGCTTACACTATAGAAGTAGCTTGTTTCCATAATCGGTGCACGTGGAGTTTGGTTCCCCCTTTCCAAGGTCCTCCGCATGTACTTCGAGGATATTTGATTCTTATGATGTTGATTCTTGGGTTGCACTTGTCCTCTCCGTATTAGGTATATGATCTTGGTGTTTGACTTTTTATTTGAAATTATTATTTTGAAAAGTTTTGAAGTGAGGTAGACGTACCTAGAGTTGATTAGATGAAAATTTTCGAATGGACGTTTGGGATTTGATTCCTAGAGTTGAAATTGTAGAATTGTGGAATTTAGTTATCCTTTTGCAATGTGAGGTGAGAGGTGTTGGATTCTGTACATTTTGAAGTATATAAATGAATCTATTAGCAAGACCCGAGGTTATGTATGGATTATGTGATTCTGGTGAATGTTTATATTTCATCAATATTTGAAGAGTTTAGAAATCAAATCTTACTTTTGAGATTGTCCTTGTTGACATCAATTCAAAACTATAGATTTTATTTTTTACTTTTTCATTGAATTTATGAAGAGGTGCAATATCATTATGAAGTTGATGTTGGGTTTTTATGGGACCCGGGCCTGTTGTATGATTCAAATGTAGAATCTAAATGTGCAAGTACAGTAGTGCTTTGGAGTGATATATTTTGAAAAATATTATCTTTGTTTGAATGAAAGTGAGGTTCCTTGGAGATATTTTTTGATTGATTCTTACTTAACAATGCAAAGTGAACTAAAAAGTGACCATTCATAACTACCATCTCGGAACTCCTAATCTCTACAAGTAGAATAAGGGACATTGACTAAAGGAAAGACTGGTGACTCCTATATCCTACTTGTCTTTGTGAAAGAAAATCAATGTTGGATGGTTGGGGTTGATGTCCACCTTCATCCTAACACTAGTCCAAATAGTCTAAATTGGTGGCTCATAGTTGCCCATGAGAAAAATGTGCCTTGTTTGTTGTTGAAGGATTATGGGAACATGATTGTGAATCCAAAGAAAGATTTGTGAAGTGCATATAACTCCTTAGTCACTAAATTTTCAATTGAAATTTTTTAGTTGATTGTGATAACCTCCAAAGTTATCCATGAATTAAAAAAGTTGGCGCTAAGGGGTTATACAATGCTACATAATTATGATGGGTTCTTGATTCTAGATTTAGAATTAAGTAATCTATTGTAGTAATTTAATGTAAGCAAACTACACACATGGGGAAGCCGTAGGTTGCTCCTATGTTTTAATACCTTTCATCAAACATATCTTTCATTCCTCTCACATGGGTAGCAAGAAACAACTATTCATGTCATCTTGGTATTACTAGTTGAAAAATCTGTATAAGAGATTTGTAAGAGGAACTTGAGGAACTTCAAAGGAGAAGGAGCATCAATGAGCTCCTTCCTCTCCAGCGTATTTGAGTGGGCACATCTTCACCTCTTCCTCACGTAAACATGAAGTCGTGAAAGTTCATGTCAATAAACCAAGTCATGTTGACATTATCAATGTTAGAAGATCTCAATTTTCTAACATTAAACCCTCCAAACTCCTTCATAACCAAAATGAGTTTTTGTAATTTGGGGCAACTTAGATGAAGGGATTAAAAGTAATACATTTTCGAGCTACTTTGTTTTCATTTCGCTTTGAAAACATTCTGATCCATGTTCTAACTCTTTTTTTTTAGTATGACATTTACACAAAAGTAGGTTTTGAACCCACCAAAACTATCAATAGAAATCATTTTTTTTACTGGATGCTCCTTATATTGCAAAGTTTACGTGGTGAAACTTGCAAAGTCAAAATCCAATTTTTGAGTCTTCTAAGACATTCTTTGGGTCGTGAGCCGAATTGGGGAATTGAAAAAGTTTTCCCCGCTTTAGAAACATGTTCATTACCAAATGACTGCTTAAGTTCCAAAGTGACCCAAGTCAAAAAATTTACCATATCTACAAGGGTAGCCTCCAAAAGTTTCAAAACCAATCTTCACAATGCTCGAAAAAAGTTCGGAGACAAACTTTGGATGTCACAATCTTGCAAATGATAAACATCTAACTGTCAAATCTTAACCCTTTCATGACCAATCAACCAAATATAGTCGCTGAAGTATAGTTATTCCATGATTGAGTAGAATCGGTGTAGAAAGAGCAAAATGTTAGAGAACAACGCCGGAAGAGGAGTGTGTACTGGATCTACTACACAAAACAACGATGCATTTGGACTCGTACTCCGCGTGGTAGAGCTGTCTATACATGGTGATGAGTATGCGATAGGGTAGCTGGTCTGGAAAGAAGTGAGAAAGGTTCAGGAAATACGGCTGTCAAGGACACATGACACCAATTCTAAGGGTCCCTTGGGAACATGGGAAGATGGAGTACTACTCAATTGGCTCCATCGACAAAAGAAAAGTTGATTTCTTTTGGCAACCCAACACCGTCTATCAAAGCGTATACGTTTGTACAACCTGAAATCCTCCCCAAAAAGAATCAACCACATGTTGTTTGCACACTGATTCTACGTCAAGGCTCGCGGCTTGATGAATGTGACCATGTCTGATTTTTCAATCTGACCATATTTGCTACGATATCCCATGTATTTCTCGTACGCTACCGTATACAAGGAACTGGGTTCTTGGTCTCTTTTCACAATTTAAGTTTCATAAATGCTCGAAATGCAACGCTCATGGTGTTGTTGGATAGATCTTCAAACTCTCTACAATATTGACCACATGTGTTTTGCCCAAATCTAGATATTCTGGTCTCTAATTCTAGTAAAAAGCTTCAAGGTCATCTATACGCTATGTACTACACTTAACTCGGAACATCATAATACTCTAGTTCATACGGTAGATCTGACCCATGTTTGGCCACTAGCATGTATATGAAGTTCACTACACATTTATACGGTCGGATCTTAATTTTGACCCTCCATTTGTTTGATGCATTCCAAAATACATCCGGACACCTCAAAAAAACCTCGACTTCCAAAACAGGAGTGGTCATGAAAGGGTTTAATTAGTGATTAAAAATACGCTTAATTACAAGATCGCACAGTTGGAAGTAAGAAACTTTGGTCCACACTCCGAGGAGTGCATAGAAGAAGCAAATCGCAATTATAAGGTCTCATGCTCCCAAAAAACACCAAGGAGCTTCAGGGGATAATGGGTTACAAGCGGAATTCAAGAACTTGTTTTGTCATTTAACATGAATGGATTATTTAGTTTCTTCCAAATTTCATATGAAAGAAGGCTTCTACTTCCACCTTCTCACTTCTCGCAATTCGTAACACCATATTACAAATCAACACATCTAAGGAAAGAACTAAAGTAATTCCTCCTCATAATAATATACCATATATTAGACACATATCTTTCAAAGTGTATGAGAAAGAAGCTCATTCATGATGCTTCTTACTTTGCACATTTGCAAAATGATTTCACAAGGGCACCAACAATAAGACCAAGAAAAGTTCTCTTGTTGCTACCCATGTGAAGCCCCTCTTATTTGAATTTTCCTACCTAGCACATGTGCTTCTTCACAAAACTTTAATATGTAAGTTAGTGGCCTTCTGAAGGTCAATAGATGCGAGAGTATGTCTGAATGCTTTCAACAGTTCTAGAGCTTTCTAGAACTTTCAGTCCCAAAAGTCAAAAGTAATTACATGGGTTTCTTCAAATAAATTGATTACTCTACTTGTAAATTTGTGACTTATGTGTCACTTGTTACTAATTTGGATCAATTTAACCAATTGGTCCCTTGAAGGGAACTCAATCAAAGAATCAAAATAAGGTCTCTAATCCATCGCATATGATAAAAGAACCTATTAAGTGGGGGACGACACCCCAAAGCCTGCTAGGTGAGTGAATGATTAACCCCTAAACGTTCCCAATGTCGTTTTTCTACATTTTGGATGAAAGGGAGGAACTTTGGTGAACTGTAATTTCTTCATTCAAAGTGTGTTTTTGACGAAATGATTTGAAATGTGTCCCAAATCAAGTCTAGTTTGTGTGGTGAAATTTGCAGATCCGTGTAATGAAGTATGAATTAATGACATGCATTTTAGTAAAGGCAATATGAGTCAATATACTTGTTGTAGGTCAATTTCAATATGAGTGAAGCAAGAATTTGTTCTGAGATATAAAACTAAACATCCTTCTTGTCACATTTCTTTATTTTCATATTTGGGGTATATTCCAAAGATCATGACAAGTTGGGCACCTCGAGACACACGAGACAACTCAAGATGGTCAAAGCAGGAACTTAGACTTTCCCCACTTTTGGTAACTTATCTGCAAAATGTTTCAATATATGTGCGAGCTCTGATTCATATCTCACCTTCCAATCTTCAAAAGCACTCAATAAACATAAACATCCAAGACATCTCAATGTGAATCTTACCTCTTCCTTTAAAAGCATCCTGATCGAACAGGCCTTTTCATGCATGATTGTACATCTTTGATTACAGATTCTAGATCTTCTTCATCAACTTCAGTAAAGATTATCATTCCTGCATGTGTGATAGAAATTGCAACACTAAAGACCACCTTGAAGCACTACTAGAATTTGACCCCATTTGCCACGTTCGTGTTTTCATAAAAAGCCATGTTTCGAGAGTAGCTTGAACATATTTTTGTTGAAATGTAGCTTTTGAAACTATACTGTAGCAAAAACGTGTAGTTTAAGCTACTCCCAAAACACAACTTTTATGAAAACACAAACGTAGCAAATGGGATCAAATTCTAGTAGCGAAGTTACGTTCATAACCATCATCGCCTTATTAGCAAGCATGTCGCTCCAGTTAGAGCGGCTAGTTTCATTCAAGCAATCACTTCTATTCCCTCTCATGAAGTAGATTTGACAAGACAGATTCAATGCGGGAGATGGAGTATTCAATTCAATGAACTCATATTTGAAGATCAAGAACTGAGAAAAGAAAAGTAAAGAAGCTCCAAGCGTGAAGATGAACAAAAGTTGAAGAAGAAGGATCTTGCAACAGAAATTCGATATTCTTCAGAAATTCTTCAGCAAACCATCGGCAATGTACCTTCTGTCGGTAGCATAACTAGTCTCCATCGACATGAGCCAAAATATAAAAAAGAAAATGATGGAACTGCTGCTTTAATTGTGTTCTCCTCTTTGACAAACTAAGAGCCTGACCTTGATTTTTGCAGTTTGTAGCCCACGGCTGGGAAAAAAAAAAAAGAAAAAAAAGGGTGTAGGAAGGGAAACACAAGACAAGAGTGGTTGAATTTTGGCATCAAAAAACAAAACTAACCTCAGAATGATTCCATAACAAAGTGACAGAATGAATGTAACATTGTTTGCTCTAATCATGTCCTCACATTCAAAACAAGAACCTGTAAATGCACACCCACAACTGCAAAGACAATCACCATGAGAAATGAATTGGAGCATGGATGAGTGGAAGCGGGAATTTTTTTAAAAGTTTGAGCTTTACTCGCTTCAAACGTATCGTTGCAGCAATCGGGAAAAACCAGCACCAAGCATTTCTTTAGCATGCAGGGGATGCTCAAGGAAGGACAGGAGCTGATTTTGAACACTACATCATATCGAGGTATTGTTACAACAACGTGCAGAGCTCCGAAGGCTTTTCTAAATGCACACCGACAAGGTTTCGGAAAAGAGTATTGGATGAGAGCAGATGCTCATAGTTTTGCCATTTTATGACTATGAAGTAATCATTTGAAGACATGGGGATTATATGCACAGTTAATGAATGCGCAGAGACGAATTCTTCTCACAAGGAGTTGATTGAGCTTGTGGAGGACTGTTGCCAGGGTACAGATTGGTTCAAAAGGCCTAGATTTGATGCAAGGTTGGAAGTAATTATCATGAGTGTTCGACGAGCAGCACCTCTTTCAGTACCGACAAGAATCTGAAGCTTAGAACTTACACCAACATGGTGACTGTTGTGTATCATGATTTGGTATGTCAATTACAAATTCACTCTAGAGACCCCTCGTATAGGTGAGGAAACTCTACAACAGGTCTGCCTATATTTCCTATCAATTTCAGATCACAGAAGCTGATTGAGTTGATGTATATTTATGTAGGTCAGCATGCATTCTGTGGGTTGTACAATACTTTAACAAGTTGCATCATGTGGACAGGAATTCAATTTGCCCGAGCTTCGCATACATTTGTTTGTTTTGCTTACAGCATGATTCTCCTATATTTTCCAACAACCCGAGGAGGGATGCCAGTTAGCTCACGGCAATGATAGATTTCTGTAGAAGGGGAAGAGGCGGCTGCTAAAGGGATTATTGCTTTGCTTATCACTTTCCCATGGAGATAGAGAAGCAAATACCTCACTGAAGCACTCTATAATATTTTTGAGAATAATAGGGTATACAATATTACTAAGCTTAAGAAGCATATGCAGTAACAGTTCCTCTTTAGGGAATTTGCAATTCAGATAAATACGTCACAATTTTGATGTCAAATCAATCACCTTCTTATGATGCATTCAAAAAGTGACATTTTACAATTTAAATCACAATTTGTATGAATGATTTAACTTTGAAAGGATTGTGATAGGTAGGGTGGGGTTGTACAGTGGGGTACATTTTGCTTACGAATTCCTCCCCAGTGGGAGTATTTGTGAATACTGAATAGTTTGACAATTCATTGTGAGCTCAAAAAAGATCGGAATTGAAATCTGTAAAGTGGGTTGAAATCACATCAAAGTGTACCAAAATATTATGATAAAATATCAATGTGTCCTTGTAATGTCATTTACCATATTACAATTACTTTATACATCATCTACCATAGACTACTCCTACTTTTTGTTTTATTAAAATATACAATTTAATTGCAAGTTTGAAATTAGCTTCAAAAGTTGTTCTTGAGGTACTTAGGCACATATTTGTGGTATCATTTATATACCTCTTATTTGATATTCGCTTGGAGAAATTTCTTAGTAAGTCCAACTAACCAGTAAACTTTACCCAAAACATGTGAAAGCCTTTTACACAGTTACATATGTTTTTGAAAGACCAACAAATATCCTTGGAGGATGGTTAGAGGCTATTAGAGTAATAACTCTCATGCCTAGCTTACATTCTTATATTACTCTTGCCAAGTTCAAAGGAAGATTCAATTTCCATTTTGAGTTTTTATTAGAGACTCATAAGAAACCATACGTATATTTTTGAAAATAATATTATAAAAGTTGAGGAGCATCTTTATCCCCAATTCCGTTAAAATGGCATAATTCCAAGTGGCATTATTCCGGTAAAATGGCACACCTCAATTTTCTAAATTGTAGTTCAAAAACCATGTGATATAACAAAATTTTAAGGTGATATTAAGGAAAATGAGTGACAATGTATATAAAGAAGTGATATTACAAAAAAATTGTGATATTACAGAATACACCATTTTGTATGAGCACAAATGTAAGATCTAGTGTGGCAAAATGGCACATGTCATAGTGTCATTTTAACGGAATTGGGGATCCTTATGGGGAGATAGTTTGTATTCGGTAGCACTCAAAGTATTTCATAAAGAAAAGCTTCTTAGGAAAAAGTCTAATCTATGATACATAAGTAATCCTCGGTGATCACTTTAACGATTTCATCATCTGTTGCCAAATTTGGTGTATTGGTATAAAAATTATCTATAAGCTCGTATACCCTATTATTCTCAAAAATTTAGTCATCAAAGTCGCAAACAATAAGCGATAAGATACAAATGAGAGGTTAGAAAATATGCCGATCTTGAAAATCTTGACTTACCCACAAATTACTTTTCCAAAAAGTCTGAAATCCTAGTCCTACATTAAGAAGCTTCTTTATGATACCGTAACACCATAGCTGGTTCGTTCTCTCCCAAACAAATAATTATTTTTTTTGAGAAAATAAGGTTCGTTTCTCGCAAATCGAACTTTTAAAAATTCGTCTCCATAGTTTTAGAGAAAAAAAATTCGGGGCACAACAAGGGGTTTATTTGTGGATGGAGCTTCATAATGACAAGATTAAGCAAGACTTGAAATCAATAGATTTGGGAGCTACATCAGTGGGGCCAGCCCATAGTTTCGTCATTTACCCATTTTTGGAGGGCGGCAGAATAAGCCCACAATCCTCCAAAATCATTATACTCTATTTTCTCAATTTTCGGTTCATATTGAGATTATTTTTCCTGAAATTCGTTCTTGAAGGCATGAAATTTCTGTTTTCTTTTTGTTTGTTATTTTTGGAATTATTTAAGAACGAACCAGCTATGGCGTTACGGTAGTAGGGTGATTCCCTTGAGAGCCTAAGATAGATAAAAACCTTCTTTCGAGGCTTTGAGAGGACTCGGAAGTAGGATAGTTGCTTGCTATAAGAGACAACTTGCTTATTATGTTTTTCACTTGTCTTTCTTACCCACACTTGTTTCTCTCATAGGGTGGTCTATCTCTCTTTTGACTACTTCTTGGCTTTTGTAGTTTTTGTGTTGTGATAAGCGACCTCGGAACCTTCTAGAACCTTCTAACAGATCTTACTCTCCGGTTAGTTCGAGTTAAGTTCGAGTTAAGTAATAGTCCTACTTAGTTAAGGTGGTGTGCTATCTAAAAGCACCGCCACAGTACCTAAATTAGGGCAAAGTAAAAGTACTTCTAAAGTACTTCCTTGAGTATATATATGAATCATATATATATATATATATATATATATATATATATATATATATATATATATATATATATATATAATCTATCTTTTCAAAGATCATTGATTGCTTCCTCTTTCTTCTTGCTCATAACATTTTGCAAGGGGACAACTTATTCCGATTGTTAACCATGTTGAATACTAAGAGAGTCCAGAAGGAGATTGCCGCTGTTATACATGATGAGAAATTGTCGGGAGTGAGCATTCAATTCTCGGAAAATGATTTGACTCGCATGCGCGGCACTATTACTGGGCCAGTAGATACTCCATATGAGGGTGGTGTGTTTGTTGTGGACATTTGCCTTCCAGCAGAGTATCCGTTTGAGCCACCAAAAGTGCACTTTGTTACAAAAGTGTGGCATCCAAATGTGAGCAGCGAGACTGGCGCCATTTGTTTGGACATTCTAAAAGATGATTGGACTCCAAGTTTAACGCTTAGGACTACCCTCATCTCGCTTCAGCTACGTTTGGCCACGCCAAATCCAAATAACCCTCAAGATGGGGTTGTTGCACAACAATATCTACAAGACTATGTGACTTTTGAAAAAACTGCTTCGCATTGGACTAAGACATTTGCCAAGGGGAGGTTTAGCGGAATTGAGTAAGACGATAGCAAAGTTGATGAAGATGAAGTTCCTGAAGAACATAACGAAGGTGGCGCTCTTGAACACTGATGTACATTGGAAAAATAGTGTAGTGCTTTTTCTTGCTAAATGATGCAATATTGGTTTTTTTCGCTGATGGCATGTTGGATGTTGGGGATGTGCGGTCCTCAAGACATTTGTTTAGGCTTTTGGAGCTTTGAAACATGTACTTGTTAAGTTAGTGTTGAAATATGAATGTTGTAAATCAGGACAATCTATGAATTTTGAAATTGTCATAGTCATCTCCTTTTTAACATAAACTCATACTTGGAATAATCATTGACATAAGAATTTGAGTTTGTATAGTGACTTTCTATCTTGATGTCTAGTTATCCTTGGAGTTAATCTATGTAGTTCAAGAGTAAGTTAAACAAACATTTCTACCAAGATAACTAATTCCTTTATTTTATTTATTTAAGTTAAGAGCGTATTTTGTTCACCAATTTCTGTGCTGACCATTTTCCATGTTAATCGTTTCCCAAGAATATTTATCCCTTCTTATGGTTCAAATGTTCAGTTTGTCCATCTCAGATTGCAAGTGCACAGTCTTCAGGAGTCTAAATCATTGGCATTGTTCATTTTGCTAGGGCAAGAAATCAGAGATTTCTGAATGATATCTGACCAGTACCCCCTCGTAAAAGCAGCAAAGTATCAGTATTTTTTTAAGCCTTTTCAATGTCTTGAGATAGGCAATAAGAACTTATACCTTTCACTTTGTTTATTTGGCTCAAAATAAATCCTCTTAAACCCTAAAGTTTCAAGAGGCCCGTTTTGGGCTGATTTAGTTTGGTCAGCCTCTGAATTACTATTTTTAGATTGCACGAAGTTGTAACCTTATGCAAGGTGTAGAGTTTTTCCATTCCTTCCCAAAGAGTCATCTCATGCTTCAAAATTCCTTATATTTTAGGAGATATCCATTGTTAAAGTTTGAAAACAATATTTGAAATGTGCGCGAAATTGCCGTATATGCTCCTTTATTCTCAAAATTTGCCGAGAATTGATCTAAGCGGAGTAACCTCAAAATCACTAAAAATTGAGAGTCTATTGTTTTCCAAGTTTTGTTCTTCGTGCATGTTGAAAAGGTAATAAGGCATGATCTTACTGTTTAGATTCCTAATGGAGTAATATTGTACATGCCTTTTTAATTGTTGAAAATGGGCCTTTGTATTTGAAGTTCAACATACCTCCATGTAGAAAATCAAGCATTTCTTTGGGATTTACAAGTTGCATGAGGCTAAAAATTGGTAATGTTGGCCCCACGCCCCCACCCCTACAAAAATACCGGCTTCCAACAACCTCTTATGCACCCTGATCCAATCGACGGTGTCTAAGATCATAACGTTACGCACATACGCATGTACACACCAACAAAACAAAACACCTACCTTATTGAATAGACTAATATGCCCTCACTGCATTGCGACGTCTACTTTATCCATGCCTTGTCTGGGGATTTAGGAGCCATAATTACTTGGAAATTCAAGATCTTAGGATCTGTCGGCCAATTTGCAATCCAATTGTTGCCAACACCTCTACAATAAAACCAACTTTCAACAACACAACATGCCTTCCAATCTTACAGGCGGTTTCCAAGATGATCATGTCACTCGCAAAACAAAACAAACAAACTATTTGCCTTATATAATAGACTAGTACGTCCTCTTGGTGTTGCCACGCTCGTACGAATAACTTCCAATATCTCTCGGGCCAAAAATACTTAATAATTCAATATCCTAGTATCCGTAGATCCATATTGCGATCCTATCATTGCCCACACCTTCACAAAAAATCTGCTTCCAATGACACTTCATGCACCCCGATCCGATCGGCATTGTCCAAAATCATAATAATATCACTCACTCTCACACACGCGCACACTAACAAACTACCCGCATGCCTTAATTGATAGATATGTATTGTAAAAAGTGGCCTATCATGTATATACTAAGATTGGGTAAGTTTTTAGATGATGGCAAACTTTAATGCACTTACAAAAAGGTATCTTGCTCAATCATTAAACAACACCAAAATTAAATCTCAAAAGAACAAAAAAACTTCTTGAATCATTTTCTTCATGCACCAGATAGATAGATGATAGATAGAAACTCCGGTCCTTTCTAAGACTACACTTCATCTTAGCCAAAAGGCCGAGAAAGGTATCTTCATGCACCAAATGATATAACATCATGACATTGAGCTTTGTTCCGTTCGAAGGGCATCTATTTGGTTAAGGAAGAATTTATATGGTTCAAGGCATTTTTGTTACATGTGTACTTGTTTTGAGGACTTCAAGTGCGGTGCTTTTTATTTATCACTTTAGTATCCAAAAGCACTTACAAATTTTTTTACATAGATGCACCTAGCTTGTCCATTAGTTACATAGATGCACCTAGCTTGTCCATTAGCTTGTCCAATAATAATTGATATTATTTGACGAAACCTAAATTCCGTTAAAATGGCGGTATTCCATGTACCATTTTGCCAAAATCCCTATGAGCCATTTTGCTCGCATTCTAAAACGTGCCACTTTACAAGCATATTTTTGAACTGTAGTTCAAAAATATTTAGGCCTGCAAAATGGCATGTTTATTAATATCAAACATGTACTCCGTAATAACAAGTGATTTCTGTAATATCACCAAAATTTCCATAATATCACACATTTTTTATGGTTTTTGACCTTTGTACATAGTCAAAGGGCAATATTTCTGAACGGCCGTTCAAAAACATTGTTGTTTCTGAAATGTGGTTAGAAACAACGTTATGTTTTTCATAGCAACTTGCTCTATACTTGTGGCAGAAGGACAGGTTCCAATTCGAGCAATCAACAACCAATACATCAGAAGCAACTCTCAACACTTTAGAATCTATTTTGTGGGAGAAAGACAATGAACCCTTAGGGACGTGGGGAAATGCAGAGTTTATTGAATTTAGAGGAGGTGCATGTGGTGGGGCGAAAACAAGTTGGTTAGGTATACCATGTGCAAAGAAGGTGTTTGATGGAGGGGGTGAGGAAGTAACTACAAGCATGTTCATCACGGAAGCTTTGATCATGGCACGTATGGAAAAGCACCCTTGTATAGTGGATTTCATTTGTTGTGGCAATGGTAAGAAAAAAGGAGACTAATTTATAGCCATGGAATTAATGGAGAAGAGCTTGTATGACTTAATCAGGGAACAAAAAGGTGTGCGCTTCTCACTTGAAGTTGCTCTTGACATCATATGGCAAATAGCAGTCGAGATTGGTCATCTTCATTACAAGCATGTTGCACACCGTGATTTGAAGCCACAAAATGTGCTTGTGAATACAATGAGATCTCCGTATCATGAGGATTATTATAGTGTGAAGTTGGCAAACTTTGGATCGTGCAAGATTGAGGTGGAAGTTTCAACATCCTATGCGGCGTCGTATGCAGGTGTTGGTACCACAAGATATAGAACTCCAGAGGCTTTTCCAAATGGACACCCAGACAAGATGGGAAAAGTGGATTGGATGAGAACGGATGCATATAGTTTTGCGATGACGTGTGCACATCTTCTGACATTGAAGCAACCATTTGAAGAAGTGCAATCTCTCAGCACGTTGTATGAAGAAATATTAAATGAATACAAGCCAATTTTTTCACCAGCATGTCCAACTTAGGAGTTAGTTGAGCTTTTAGAGGAATGTTGGGATACCAATAGGTCCAAAAGGCCTAGTTTTGGTAAAATTTCGGAACAGTTGAAGATAATTGTATTCAACTATCCATCGGTGCACTTTTGATAGGAAACAGATATGAACATGTTGTTTTGTATGGAAGTTACAAAGTGGTGAATTACCTAAGGATACTCTCTCTTTCGAGGGTAAGGAGATCTAAAGTCCCCATGCCACTAATTTAGTGCAAACAACAATCCAATTGTATTGATTTAATATGTAAATTTTCAACTAGGTCAGTTACATGTAATCCTTAGATTTTATTTTAAAAGGAATGTGGATTTTAAACTTTTAAGAGTTTGTAAATCTCCTCGAGAATGTGGAAATGAGAGTGAGACACCGCGTTTGGAACTTCTAATGTTCTTGAGGGAAACGATCATGGTTTTTTCTTACGTTGCCTCATGAAGACAAGTACATTCTTTGCCTACGCTGCGTACATGTTCGTTTCAATTGTTGGTTTCGATTTCCACCGTGCTCTCTCGTTAGCTAGATCTTGACATGAACTATTAACGTTCAAACGTCAGGTTCGAACTAAACATCTGAACGTTTAGTGTATTCTTGATATTCAGTACTGGACACGCCGAGGTTCGGCTTTCGTTACAGTGGGCATGGCTGGAGTTGACAGGCTGGAAACATCAGGAACTCTTTTGAGCAACAAAAGATGCTGACTTTTGTAACCCATTTATTATTTTGAGAATATTAAGAATTGTAAGTAATTTTAATGAGAGGTTTTTCTTTCCATGATGGTATGAAGTTGTAGTGTTTCCTCAAAGGCTCTTGCCCACAGAATTAAACCACGTACATAATTTCCAGCAGAAGCTTAGATTTGAGCAGTGTAGGAACTTAAATTTTTTTGGTGAAATTTCTCATACTAGTACCACACAAAACCTTACGGTTAAATTTTTTTAAGTCACCTTCTAACAGACATAATTAACGTCCTCTTATTTGAATGCACAGGCTAAGCAAACATTGATGCTTCCAATTCTATCAAGCCGGACAGTCTTGCTGAGAGAAATCATTCAACGCAGTGAGGTAGGTACTGACACTTGTAATTTCATCTTCGGAGTTGAACTAAGGAGAGATACTCGCAAATGCATGTAGAATATAAGTGTTTGGCTACGAAGTAACCATTCCAGCGCATAGTTAAGGATGCAGCGTATGTCTCTACGTCGCCGAAGATACACGGACTGTGGTTCTTTTCTATGAAAAAGTACCGCTCAGAGTGTTTGGTGGTTAATGAATAGAAGAAGAATAGCAAACAATCAAACAGGTTATGGGCCAGTAGGATTGTTGTGAAGTATGAATGATTAGTCAGCGCTCGTGTTTCTGAGATGTTGCTGCATAGTGACCTTCACTACGCAACAACATTAATTAATTAGTTTGAAGCTTTTTTTTTGACGCACGGACCCCCTTGAGGGGATGCCACATGGACCCCATGATTGACATTACATAATACTCATATTTAATTCCATGAATGAGCCCCTAGCCCCACCCGTCTTGTACTTTCCATGGAAGGAAGCAGTTACAAACAGTATGGGATAAATCACCTGCTCCCAAGACCCCTGCTTCCAAGACCCCGCCCAAGACCCCACACCAAGACCTCCGCCCCAAGACCCCCAGCTCGACCCTCGTCTCCGCATTTTCCGGCGTCAAATGCAGACCACATTTCTGGAGCATAAGTGAGATTTTGGGAGATAGTCAGCGTTCGTGTTTCTTTCTTTTGGTGTTTCCTCTTTTCAAGTCTGTTAGATTCTATGTCAACACCAAGGAGCAGTTGAGGAGGTTGCAGATTTGCTTAAAAAGGCATTACAAAAGGAGTAATTTTACAAACTTCAATCTCTTCTCGGCACAACAGCTGTGCATTCATGAACGAGTGGGAGATTACTTCTCAATTTCTTTTTAGTTTCTTTAGTACGTTCATTAGAACATCTGTGTTTGTGTTTGAACTTCCGTAATCGCAAGAACCCATTTTAGGTTTTAAGGATACTTAAGGTTAAGTGTTCAATCATGCAATCATCAATCTAATGCAAGACACCTTATTAAACATATAGAAGAATTAATTTGGCATGGAAAATACCGTGGATGTGATATTTGGTTAAAATTGCCTTGTTGCATTACTTCACGACTGACATGTGTGCTAGCCCAACATGTTTGTATTTCATGTTGTTTGGCGCCTCTTCATAAACAAAACTGAAGATATAAAAGTCAATTACCTTTCGAATCTGATGGAAATTTTTCTCAGAATTTGTTTCGATGCCATTTATGACAAAATGAATATAATATTATATCTAATTATGTCTCATGATATTATAAAGAATATGTAACAATTGTTCAATTTAGATTCAAATCCAGAAACAAAGCTTTTCTATTTAGAATTTTGCAAAATTAATGAGTAATAAGTTGCTATAGTTTATACATTATGTGAAACACATATTCAAAGCTCCACATTTCTCATAAAGTAACTTGCTCATTATTGACACAAATTATAAGCCTGACAAATCTACAATGAGTTAGCCATGCAAGCAATTCGAGTGTTCGGGAAAAATAAGTACCTACTAGATGCACCGTTTGTACACCCTTTAATTTAGATTTTGTTATGAATTTTTGAAGTTGGACTTATTGGTGTTTTTTAGTTGGCATACTCTAACAACATTCACAATGAGTACACTGAAAACCAACTCTCAATATTGTTATATACCTCCTACAATGTTCACCATAGTGGGACATTTTTAGGTACTAAACCATCATTGAGAAGACTATCTTAAAATACAAAGATAAGAATACTTGTCAAATTCCAACAATAGGCAAGAACACAAAATATAGCAAGATTTTCTTAAATTGATGAGACTTCAAGTTTGATTACACATTTTATATACACATTTGAGCATTAGGAGAATGACATCAATATCCAGTGCAAAATGCAAGCAATATTGAAACATAATACATTATTTATCTACACCAAACACTATTGCAACTCACTTCAAAAGCTTCCGATTGCTCGGAAGTGCAGCATCATCAACAGAGGTGGTAATCACGGGCTCTTCCGCAATTTTGAGGAACATGACGCCCATCACACCCATATGAGGACCATCCACCCTCGAATACATCACCACAAACCTGCACATGCTCACATACAAGCAATTTCATTAATTAATGACACCATTACCATTATGGAGCAATCATTGCTCCTCTAATATATCAACATTCATGTAATCTCACCTAATAATCACCCTCTCTTTACTAAATCCTAATCCTAACCTTGCTAAAAGTGTCATTTTTTGCAGAATATTTTCCTTTGAGGTTACATCATGTTGAATGATTGTGTGAAGAGGATTAATTTAATCCTTAAACGCCTAAGAGAGCACTAGGGGCTTCTTTTGAATAGAATCTGCTCCCACTCTACTCAACTTATCACTTACATTTTGATGTCAAATTGGTCACCTTCTTATGGTGCATCGAGAAAGTGAAAATTTGCAATTCAGATCACAATTTGTATGAGTGATTTTGTGCTTTTGAAAGGATTGTGGTAGGTAGTTTGGGGTTGTACATAACCTTGTAGGAGGTTGCAAGCTCATCAATAATTGATTCATTCATGATGCCCAAGTCCAAAAGATGCTGTGATCCAAAATTTTGGGCTGTCCGTTTCAGACCCCATGGGCGTTTTAGGGTTCTGGGGCCGTGGTTGTACCTGAGCTTCTCGCCCATCTGGACCTTGCCCAGACCTTCGGCGCCATTAACGCAGTGCTGGATGCCCACCACATATCCCTTCTCGTCGCCGGGTGCAGTGCCGTGCCCGTAAATGGGAGGCGAGTGGCAGATCAAGCGACCGTCTTGGTGGTAGAAGAAGGTGTCCAAGCCAGATGCATGCATATGCGAGGCGACGTGCACGATGGTGCCGCTCACAGGCGACTCGTGTGGATGCACTCTGGCTTGTGCACGTCTTCCGGCTCGCAGTGACCGTCGATGTCGTACTCCACTGGTCCGTCAGTTTTGCCTGGCGGGACTGTTACGTCCACACTCAGTTCCGTGACTGGCTTTATGCACTCGTCGTAGTCTGTGAACGTCCATGTGTACTGCACGTATCAGAGACCGTTTCGAGAATGAGTTTTGGGTGGTGATGAACTCCAACTTTGTGATGGAATGAATCGTTATCACTGTTATTTACCTTCAGCTGATACTTCGTTTCGAGTGACGCATCGTTAGGGTTGACATCGTCCCTTAACTTGCACCGTGTCTCATCACCGCAACACAGTAAACCTCCTCCGTAATGGGCTGGAAGTGGCTTGCTGCGGTGACCAGCGCTGAAGAGATCACACCTGCACCAGCAACCAAATCTTGTCAGATCAAAAACCATACAGCTATGGTCATGCCCGGTTCTTAACATCTTAAACCCGTTGTGAACTGTGAACCTCAATTCAGAATGGCAAAGTCGCACTCTTTAAAGAGCTAGAATTTTATTCAAGGAAGGGTGACAGTGTCTCAAGAATTAAAAGAGGAAATGAGTGCTCTAGCAATGAGTACTAGAGATTTTGGAAACACAACTGACAGTTCTGGTATGTCAATGTGGGATTTGAGATATTGCCAAAGTAACAGAATTGCCCCATTGTGGTGACTAGAGCAAGACGAAGATGTTTCTAGTTAATTACCTGCATTCGGTGCAACCCATTCGGCGGAGGGCGCCGCGGGTGTCGATCCCGTGCACATTGAGCATCCAGATCGACGGCACGCCACCGTCACCAGTGACGGCGCCATAAGGACTAGGCAAGTACAAGTTCACATGCCGAAACTCACCACCTTTAGCAATCCATTGCCTGGCGATGTCCTTCGGCATCGTCCTCGCTTCCTCGACGGTCACATTTCTAGCTAGCTCGTACAAGATCCAGTGGTGCAAGTACACGTCCGTGAGCGGCACACGCTCACCGTCCTCGTACAAAAGCTCGGCATTGAAGTCCACAGTCGCAAAGTGACCCATCGCGGGTTGCTCCAAGTAGTAGAACTTCTCGTTCACATCCCCAGGCCGGCCGGGAACTCAGCAACGGCGACAGCAACGTCTTCTTCTTCTCCCCTCTCTCGTAGCTTCCGAAATCCTTTCCTGCAACAGCAACAAAGGCCAGAGCCAGGACCAGCACCAGTAACAGCCATGTCGACGATGCCATCGCTCAGATCCAACGCAACTGGTGATCGAGTACCCATTTCTCTTAACCTCTGCAACTTCGAGATGCATGCTCTCAAATTAGCCATTGGATTCAAACACACAAAACCTGCACGGAACATCCCGATGCTCATTCTATAAGGTAGCGGCACCTACTCCCGTGGGTATAAGATAGATTGCACAGTTGTGTAACAACAATTGAATTTTCAACCGGTATAAGATAGATTGCATAGTTGTGTAACAACAGTTGAATTTTCAACCGAACAGTCATGAAGGCAAATACCAAACAGTTAGTATTGTGAGAAAAAATCCATGAAAATTGAAAGATGTTGTACAATCAGGTCACTCAAACTGAAAATTATGCAGGCACTCTTGAGTGAGTCAGAGCGGCGCCACTCTTGTGACATGAGGATACACAATGCACGCTAACGTACACCTCAACTCAAGCACTTGGACTCCAGAAAACCGTGCTGGACATGCACCAAAATCCATTCCCAAAAGCCCCTATTCCTGTGTCGAACTCTAGCACAAAAGTGAGTCACTAATTTGCATCTAAGTTTTAGTATACTAAGGACGCCACTGCCGCCGTCTTGCACGACTGATGCCCACCCACTTTGCACCGAGCTCCCTTTTCCTGATCTCCCTTTTCCAATTTGGGAGTACTTGGAACCGTGCTTGTATGAAGTACCCGGATTGAGGTGCCGCTGTATTGTGCGGGAATGGGTACTCTCACGGGAGTGGGTGCCGCTACCTTACATCCCTCTCGGATTCAAAACAACCTCATATCGCCAAGTTTGAAAGACATTAGCTCCTAACGAATACTTCTACTAGTCAGTGGATTAGATATGACACTTGAATAGCGCCATAATCAGCCTCCTTTATGCACCTTTTTACTAATCCTTAGCTTTCTCTTCTCTCTCCTTCACCCAGGGCTCTTTTATCAAACAAAATTCCTATTCATTTATTAAACACAATTTAGATGAGATTTACATCTAAGACGTCATCAATGTATCAAATGTACATCTCATCTAAATTATTTTGAACAAATGAATAGGAATTCTGTCTAATAAGACAACGCTGCTTCACCGGTACTTTCACCTTTTCTTTCTTTCACTTCTCTTCTTTCTTCACTTCCTCATTGTGTCAGAAATTAAGAATTTACTATTGTTTCTTCAGGGCAGGCTACCTCCTTTGGTACAAGTGTCGTTCTCAATCAAAAACACATGAATTGTTCTCTTGAATAAAATAATAATAATTGTCTCAACGGGACTCTTGTTGACTACATACCAAGGCTATTTATTTAACTTTATTTTTTGCGTGCATGTTGAGCACAACAAGGCATTTTTAATTTATTTTTTTGGCGAGTATGAAGTTCACAGCATTAATTCATCAGGTGGTGAAAAATTACAACAACAATACTTTTTGAACCTTACCGCCGGCACCGTTCCTTTACACAACCACCCCACCTGCACTCATGAGTCTCAACCACCGCAAGATGACTTGATTTTCTAGTACTAAAAAACTGCAGTCGCTAGGACCAGCGTACGTAAACATTGTTGCATAAAAAGCATCACTTTACTAGTCATCCTCGATTTCTTGTGCAATCAATCTCTCCTCTCCTCTCGTACAGTAGGTAAGATTTCTTGTAGTTTTGCTCTTTTACCTCTTTGTCATGTGGCCATCGAGGTAAAGACATTATGAACAGACACTGTATTCACGCCAATTTTTAAAATTGAAGATTGGAGTTCTTGTCTATCTATCTAAAATTTTAATTTCTATTAATTATTAAATACACATCTTTTGACCCAAAATCGGCTTTTTGTTGTTTCGTGCATCCTCGATGAAGGGAGTGAAAGTTTTTTTTTTTTTTTTTCCTAAGATTTATTGGAAACTTCTTATACTGCAAAGTGTATGTAGAAAAATTTGCAAAGCCATAATCTGATTCACAAAGACAAAAAACTTCACAATTCATACTAAATTTACAAGTCTCTTTCAAAATTAATCAAAATTCAAGATTTTGGAACTTTTTCTGCATTTTTTTTCCAAATTCACAAAATCATTAGAGCACCTACTCACTGTTGAGTATTTTTTGTGAGCCACATATATCCAACATGATGCACAATTTCCTAAATCACTGTTTCCGAACTTTCTTTTGGAAAATCATTATTTTGCATGAATGTGAAAAAAGTGGAATGAGCGTACAAAATTTTGCATGGGCATACCTAGCTTGATCACTTCTATTTTTGAAAAATATGATCAAAATGTTTGGAGTAACTATCTCCAAGTAACTTTTGCACCATGGAGAGAATTTCTCACGAGCTATACTCAAAAACCTCTTTTCCATGAATGTTATGATTTAACAGATGATATACATACAACTCTTGGAATTGTACGTGGAAGTATTTACTAATAGTAGGTGGGTTCAAGATCCTAAAATTCACACTAGGAACAAACGGTACAACACCTTCGTCATACGTCAATTTCAAGCACACGGTAGAGAATAGCAGTTTTTGATTTTAGAACTTCAAGAAACTCTTGGATTCATAGGAGTTGATACAAATCTCCAAACATGAGAGGAAGAGAAACATGTCAAGGACAAGGGAAAAAAAACATGACAAGTACAAGGAATACAAGACCTAACAAGGAAAATCAATATTGAAGCTAACAGGAACAAGAATTATAAAACCTGACAAGGACAAGGCATATAAAACATGAAGAGAGCAAGAAAGATTAAAAACTGAAAAGGATAAGGAAGAAAAAACCTTTTGAGAAAAGTCTTGAATTGATAGGCACATGTGTGGATTGATACATGTATACACTCATTTCCAAATCGATATACAAATCTAAGCAGTAATGGGAATGATATCAATATCCACTGCGGATTACAAGCAATGGTGCAAGAAATCCACACTCTGATATCATAATCACTAAACAATCTGCACAAACTACAAGGGAGCTCAGTTCAAAAGCTTCCGGTTGCTCAGAAGTGCTGAAGCAGAATTAACAGAGGCGGCAATCTCCGGCCCTTCGTAAACTTTGAGGAACATGACGCCCATCACACCCGTATGAGGACCGTCCACCCTCGTGTACGTCACCACATACCTGCAAACCCATCAAAGAAGAGATTAACCTCAATATACATTATATGTATCTGTCACAGAATTTAGTTACGACAGAATATAAGTAGAAACGAGATTCTTGTTCTCTGGTAACCTAATCGAACTCAAGGGATTTCGCACTTTTTTCGAGATTGGTGCGTGTCAGATTGACACTTTAGGGAGCTCAGAGGTCAGACGGTGGAAAGAAGAAGGAACGTGGTCATACCTGAGCTTCTCGCCAATTTCGATCCGGCCCAGACCTTCGGCGCCATTAACGCAGTGCTGGATGCCCACCACGTAGCCCGCCTCGTCGCCGGGTGCGGTGCCGCGCCCGTAAATGGGAGGAGAGTGGCAAAGCAAGCTACCGTCTTCGCGGTAGATGAATTGATCCAAGCCATAAGCATGCACATGCCCAATGGCGTACACGAGGTTACCGCCGATAGGCGACTCGAAAATACTCTCACGGGTGTGGATGCACTCTGGCTTGTGCGCGTCTTCCGGCTCGCAGTGACCGTCGATGTCGTACTCGACTGGTCCGGATCTCGCGCCCAACGGAACTGTAACGTCCACACTCAGTTGCGTCACTGGCTTGATGCACTCGTCGTAGTCTATGAACGTCCATGTGTACTGCAAGTCCCCAACAACAGGAAACAATCAGTTATCCGGAAACTGTGATGTACTGTACATACTGTGTACACACCTGTGATCAGTTTGTTTTAAAATCATCCGCAGTGTCGTGCTTCGATAAGCTAGAAATCGATCATCGAGTGCTTAAGCAATTTTTCTAGAGTGTGCTTTTTCTGCAAGAAACGATTGACTGTGCCATAGTTTGCCATTGTTTTCTGTGGCGTTGGTTGACCATTGTCAAGTATTTTTAACTGTTTCATCTAAGTAGGTTTCATCTGTAAAAGAAGTTGACGTCGTGAACAGTTTTGTGATGCAATCACTGTGTTTACCTTCAGCCGATATCTCCTCAAGAGTGAGGCATCGTTACGGTTGACATCGTCTCTCAACTTGCACCGAGTCTCGCCATGGCAGCACTTCAAACCTCCACCGTAATTGGGTGGAATTGGCTCCTTCGTGAAGTTCTGGCCGCTGAACAGACTACACCTGCACCACTCGTAACAAAATGAAACAACTGTGAGCTTGAGTTCACTGATCGAAACACTCGTAGCAAAATAACTGTAAGCTCGAACGAAAATGCTCCTGTTTCAAAGTGAGAAGAGAAAATAGCGACCTGCATTCGGTGCAAGCCATCCGGTCAAGAGCGCCGCGGGTGTCGATTCCGTGGATATTGAGCATCCAGCGGGACGGCTCGGGAGTGCCACCACTGACAGCGCCATAAGGACTCGGCAAGTACGAGTTCATGTGCCGAAACTCGCCACCCTTGGCGATCCACTGTCTCACGTACTTCGACCAGGTAGGGTTGTTCATATTCACATAGTGGGTCGCTTCCTCGAACGTCGCATTGCCGACGAACTCGAACACGATCCAGTGGTGCAGGTACACGTCCGTGAGCGGCACACGCTCGCCGTCCTCATACAGGAGCTCGGCATCGAAGTCCACTGTCGCAAAGTGGCCGTGTGCAGGTGGGTCCAAGAAGTAGAACTTCTCGTTCACATCGCCAGGCCGAGAAGTCAGCCATTGCGAAGACACCGTCTTCTTCTTCTCCACTCTCGTATAGCCACTGCAATCCTTTCCTGCAGCAGCAATGGCCAGAGCCAAAACCAGCACCAGCAACAGCCACGACGACGCCATTGCTCACACTCACTGCCGATTCTCTACACCATAAAGAAGAACTCTACTTCTCAGTACTACTGAATCACTTCCATTACAAGACAAATGGAGCGCTCCGGGCACAGGGTATATAGCACTCACGTGGGTTCTAAAGTGGCGACGTTGCAAAAGTACTGAAGAGTATCGACGTGAGCACTCCACGGTTCGACACTGCACTTTCTAAACTGAGAAGCTTTCTTAAAGTGTTTTTACGCTTTTTCGGAGCTTTTTGGAAAAAATGCACAAAAGAGAGATGAATGTGTGAATCACGACTGTGGAAAAATGGTGGCTTTTCAGGTGCCTGGGGAATTTTTAGTGCACGTCATTCGAAACAATCAATGGACATCATCATTCGATCGAGATAATGTAATACATCTGTACCGAAGCGTGCTCTTTAGTTGCTTGATGAAACGACTCCACTTTTTCGGTTTTCTCTTAAATGACTTCTGGCTATGGCGGGTAGAGATCATCATCAACTTAAATCATCATTGGAGCATTGTGGGACTTTTTGTGGTTGCATGCGGGCAATGAAGTTATCACTTTCAACGTCTTGAATACGATGACGATGTACAGGACAGGGGCTTTTATCGTGACTGTGATGTGTCCGGCATGTTGTCCATTCGCGCGGTGGAAGTATCGGAGCCGTTTATAAGTGGGCCTTCGTGGAGGAATGTGGTCGTTCTTTTGGCCTTACTAGAAAGACTCTTTGGTGCTATAACATCATTGTGGAATAAATAATGAGGTAGAATGTTGCATGTGTTACCGTCAGGTATGATTCGATATCACCCCGTAACGAATTTTCTTCGCGAAAAGGACTATGAGAAAATTCCGTCAACCCTGCTTTGTTGGCAGGTACCCAATTGGATGTAAAGTGTTCAAACATATGTACTTGGGAATTGTTTTTTTTACTCAAAAATACCCACGATCTTAACTTTCATTTTTTAGTGTTAGAAGTACAAAGACGAAAGACGGTTTTTGACACACGTGCAAAATACTCTAAAGAGATTAAGATACAAAGGTACGTGAGTGTGGGAAACGTAAAGAAATTAGGAGTAAACCAATTAAATATAGGAACTTTCAAGTACAATCATAGAGCATCAAGAGCTTTTGGGCAATACAAAGCTTGCTCTTTGTCATATGATGTGAGTGAGAACCAATATGAAGTTGAAGACTACTTCACTCTTAAGTAATCAGTATTTTTTCTAGAGCGTATAGAATGATACATTCATGGAGAAAAATTCACTCAAAGGTTAATTGAGGGGAAACAAATGAGAAGTTCAATTTTCTCATTAAACCCTATGAAGTCTTCTATTGTTAAATCATTGTTAAATCATTGTTACTACAAGCATGTGATGTTGAAAGGATCATTGTTACTACAAGTATGTGTCTGATTGTCACTGTTGTATGTTTTTACATGTATAGGTATAGAAAGTGCAATCCATGTTGTGTAGTTTATTAAAAAAACCCACTTTTTAATATCAACCTACCCTACTTCCATACTAGCCACATTTAAATTTAATGTTAAATATTGAAGGTGCAAAATATTAAAGGATATATAAGAAATGTCCTTTCTCCTTGCTGACCATAGAAAAGCAGTAAGTTGCACATTTCATCATTCTAAATATAGTGAATGCTCCAAACGCCCAGGGTTCGACCGTATGGATATAAGTGTTGACCTTCACTATGCAGCAACATTAATTAGTTCGAAGCCTGTTTTTTTTGCCACATGGACCCCTTGAGGGGATGTCACATGGACCCCATGATTGACGTTACATAATATTCATATTTTATTCCATGAATGAGCCCTTAGCCCCAGCCCCATCCCTCTTGTACTTTCCATGGAAGGAAGCAGTTACAAACAGTATGGGATAAATCTCTTGATCCCAAGACCCCTGCTCCCAAGACCCCGCCCAAGACCCCACACCAAGACCCCCAGCTGGACCCTCGTCTCCGCATTTTCCGGCGTGAAATGCGGACCGCATTTCTGGAGCATAAGTGAGATTTTGGGAGATAGTGTTGAACACTAAAAAATTCCTCATGTTCACTAGGGGTGACAAGAGGAGGGGTGATTAATTAATAAAAGCCTTGTAGGGGTGCCAAATGGGCCCCCTTGTGGAAATGTAGTAAGTCATTAGTGAATTATACAAAATTAAACTCTGCAGGGCGTACAACTCCTAGCATTTGTACTCCCTCATCCCCTCCGCTTCTGCAAACGATACAAGATGAAAACTTGCTTCCATAATATCACCAAACCCCTCCCTATTATCACGGACCTTGGAAACCACCTGAGACCCCTGTATAAGCATTAATTTATGTGCAATAATTAACGTACTACACTGAACTTTGGTGCCATAGTGTTGAACCTGTCAATACAGGATAATATACTCTATTTCTAAATCGGTTAAGAATTATGTTTGATGTAGTGAAAAATAAAAAGAAAAGAAAATCTAAACTTAAAATCAAGCTCTGTGAGAACTCGTTATTTGATGTTATTGGCGAATAACCATTTTGATTACGCAGTTACTTTTGTTTGCTTTTGCCCAAGGATACGTGATACTAAACTGGAGGAGCATCATGGAATAAGTACCTTAAAATAGTAAGACGAGACAATATCATTTTCGTGTTCAATATCAAAATTTAAGTGACCACCTCATTTACATGTCTGGATTTGAAATATAAGAGACCACTCTTCACAGTCTCGTTTTTCATGTTCATGTTTGAAATATAAATGACCTCTCTTATTGGCTCGAGAATAATAGTATATTCACAATACATTATATTGTGTATAATTGTGTATAGTATAGTATGTAATAGGCACTTAAGGTGTACAGTGTCGTTCACTTATTTTTGAATTGTGGGGGCCTGTTTTCCCACATGGACCCCCTTGAGGAGGTGCCACATGGACCTGGGGTGCATTTAAAATTGAAATATCATTCTGTCCGGTCCTACCCCCAACCCTCTTATATTTTTTAGGGAGAGGAAGTGGCTCCAAACAATATGTGATAAATCCCTCTAAGCCGTACAGGCCCCTTGCCCCCCTGGAACTCCCCCAAGACCCCATGACTCCAGGCCTCTAATGAATTAATGCCCCTGCAGGCAAGTTTCAGTGGATAGTCAAGCATTAGACACTCTTATGCTACATCTAACTAAATCCAACTCATTTAGAACTGGAGCAGATTTTGAAATTTTGCGTTTTGTAGAATAACCACTACACTAATCGAAGATTTACATCGAGGGATTTGAGTGTCTTTATAGTTTCCAGAGGTCCTCCAAATAATATTCCTGTGTTCACATCGCTTCTTGTTCAGATGAGCATTGGGGAGCCCCCATATCTTACTTCAAGACTGTTGCCTTTTGTGTCAACTTCAAATGTTCTGATCTCACAAATGATGCACATCCAACGATTGAAATTAGGCATGGTGCTTGTGATCCTACGTTACGTTTGAGATCCTACAATGCTGAGAAAGGCAAAAACATTGGTTGATACCCCCACATGCACAAAGAGGTAGAAAATCAGAGTTTTGAGTTTTTGAACTTCGAAAAACACAAGGATTTTTCAGGGTTAAATGTGTTATTCTTTCCTTACTCTTCAAAATTCGACACTAACAACATGTGCCAGATCTTTATGTGAGCCATTTGAATCTCAAAACTAAATAATTATTTTAAAAGTGTCATTCTACACCACTACGGATCTTCATAGTGCTATTGTAGGCCAACATTCATAGCAATCAATTGTGTACGATCTTTTCTTGCAAAATCACCTATAAGAATCCATTTTCGAGGCTCCTAATTCCTAAAGAATTCACACCTTAAACTCAGCGTTGTCTTATCAAACAAAGTTCCTATTCATTTGTTAAAAACAATTCCAATGAGATGTACATTTAAGGCGTCTTCAATGAATCAAATGTACATCTCATCCAGATTGTGCCTGACAAATGAATAGGAATATTTTCTGATAAGACAAAACTCCTTAAACTGCCTAGTACCCTGCAAGTAGACTGAAGTATCCATTTCCGATTTGCTTGTTTACAAAGTTTCAAAATCGGACCATGGGTGAGAGTACTTTGTCCAACAATTGTGAACTCCTAAAAGTAAGGATCATAGAAACGTGTACAAAAATTGTGAGACTGTGATACTTCGTCCTCCAGACGGAACTATGAACTTGCTAAGTGCATGGCAGCAACATGCCTTTCTAGCTACATGATTGTGACTTCAGAGAAGTAGTTTTCTATCCTCTCTTGAGCCCAGGCACCGAAAGGCCGGTCTTTCCACTCCATAACAATTTCAGAGATTGAATAGATTAGCTTTTCAAGTACGGCTAAATCAAGAGAGAAGACTACGTCGCTATGGCAGGAGCATAGAGCATGTGACTGAGTGCTTAAAACTTACGATTCGTCCCACCACCAGGATGAACTTTGCACTCTCGTGAGGTATATCATAGCTACTGAGGGTGATATTCACTGTACTAGGTCAATTTTGGAACACGTACGATTCCAACTTTGAAAACTTTTGAAGGTTCAAAGATGATAATTCAAGTACGTCGATTCTTCTGCTTACTTTGCCTGTGCACATATTGTTGTAGCAGGTACAGATTCAAAAATCTGATACTTAGCGAGCGCTCTACTCTTAAGCATCACGTGGAATGAATCTTACCGAGGACTGCTGAACTCGATAAGAATGGGACTATGCATAATAGGAGAGTCCAAAAATTCAGCTGAAGAATTTCGACGAATTATGCTGGCAGGCTCAACAACAAGATTCTTCCACCTTACTCTCCTCATTTCGGTAAGTGCTCAAGCATCATCAAGTTTTCAGAGCACAATTGTTCCCAGCCAAGTGTTTCGACTCGATCCTATTGCGATGTACAGAACGTGCGAATTGCCTTGTACGACGTGAAGGAGCAGAGTTGGCCGGTGGTACGTACCAATGAGAAATCTGGTTGCGCCTGTGATCTCAGTCAGTCAAAGTTGCACATGCAGATTGTATTTCGGTCGGAGGATACAGTTCAGTTAGTATTCCAATATTATCGCAGCTTTCCTCATGCGAATTTTTGCCCTCCTGACCCCCCGTTCCACAAGAACAGTGCTTTTGGCAGCTCTCCCTCTGCCGCTCTGTACATGCCCCAGGGATTTTTTATCTCCCCAATCTGCAATGCAGTTGAAAGTAATGCCGAATCACAGTACGCTACGATCGGTTTAGTGGTTTTTCACCTACTGACTCGTCCGAGAAGATCAAGTCCAGAGCAGAAAATGAACTATCTGTAGTCGATAGTTTCTGAAGAAGGAAAGCTGAAATTGCAGCATCTTCAAATTCAAAGATTCAGAGATTGAATTGATAAGCTAGGAAGCACGGTCATCTTACTGTAGCCATTGTCTGTGTCCATATCAAGAGAGAAGAGCAGGCTATGGCAGGAGCTGACAGCCCTTTTTCCCAAGCATTAAAGAAAACTTTCGTACCCTCACGAACATTGTGAGCAAATTTCAGCAAGCTAATTAGGGGTTCCAAGAGGAGGGTGATCGAGTAGAAGTGGAATTATGAGTGTTGGATTTATTGGCACAGCTTATGACCATGATGGATGAGATATTTTTTATAAGTCAATGCACATCGCGAAGCTGTAAACAGGGCGCGAGACTCTACCTGCAATCCAGCGAGGTAAACAAACGGCTTGTCCGAAAAGCGAGCTCCGAAGATTTTGAAACGGGTGGAGATTGGGATGTCGAAGAAGAAAGGAACGAACGAAGAGAAAATCAAGCCATAAGGAACAGGAGCCAAGGAGATTCCTGCCAATGCAGTGGGGTCTGGAGATGAAATTTGATACATTTCAACCTTGAGACTCCTCAGCAAAGTGCAAACAGCCTGAGTTCGTGATATACCTCTTAGGACTTAGATATTTGTGAAAAAGGCGTTCGCACCATTTTAAAAGCTATAAATGCACCGTCCCTTTTGTCTCTACAATATACCAATGCCACCGTCCCTGATGAATTGCGTCCTATGAAAGACACAGTTGAAAGTACTTGGCCACAACGAGATTTTTCCAACTATCTCCAAGATTGCATAAACATTCGCAAATGGTGCAAAGATACTGTACAAACAATCTGGCATTATCATGGAGGGTGTCTTCGGGGATCCGTGGTTGATTATGATTATCGCGTTAAAGGGATAAAAGGGCTTCGTGTAATTGATGGCTCTACGTTTTCTCGTTCACCAGGCACTAACCCGCAAGCAACTTTGATGATGTTGGGCAGGTAATTGCATCTCTAACCACGAGTTTCTCTGTAGATTTCAAGCTTACAGATTCATAATCAATCATAATCTATTGTTAACCACGAGTTTCTCTGCTGGAAAATGTCAAGATTTCAAGTTTACAGATTCATAATCAATCATAATCTATTGTTTCCTGTGGCACGTACATGGGAGTGAAGATCCTTCAAGAAAGATTCGAATATGATCTTAATAATACATGACAGAAACTCAAGATGTGTAGTGTTATCCTAGAAGTGTGACAATAGAGTATCAGTTGAACACGTGAGAGTATGGAAGTGAGAAGAAAAGCAAGGTGAAAAGTGTGAATGCTGCGAGATGCATGTACTAAATCTTAAATGAATGTATTGAGAATCGCTAGAAAAGGGAACCGATGAGCCTGCAGACTTACATGCATACTAATGCTACTGAGGTATAGTGTGCAAGCTCACATGCACACCAATAATACTGACTCACTATTAGAATTCGACTTTGTTTGTTACATTTGTGTTTTCATAAAAGCGACGTTTAAGGATTAGCTCAAACTACGTTTTAACATATTTTGTTGAAATGTGGCTTTTGAAACTACATAGTAGCAGAAACATGTTGAAACGTAGTTTAAGCTACTCCCCAAATGTGGCAATAATTGTTTTCAAAATTTTGTACATAAAATAAGCTTGTATCAAAATGTATATAAACAAGTGACACAACAAAAAGAGTTGTCATATTTGCTACCATTAGAAATATTACAAAAATGTTAAACATTGCTCACAAAAATGTAGAAATGTTCCATGCAAAACTGCGATAGCTTTCTTCACTTGAATCAATCAAGGAATAGGATCATCCCTTACTATTTAAGGGTTGGAAAAAACAAATGCATACTAAAAATTACCCACTAAAAAATTACTCATGACTTTTTGCGATTCCAAAAAATCACCACAATATTCAAAGTTGACCACCCCAACATCCAAAGTTGTTGTCCTCATGTCATGTAACTCTACTCACTCTCAATTCAACAATGTTGCTACATTAAACTCCCTTGCAATCAATAACTGCAATGAACATATCGAAGTTAGCAAAATATTTATGTCGCTAAATATAAAAATACTTATCACGATACTACATGTAATGACCATCAATCTCAACAACAATATCAATAGCACTGATAATACTTGGCTTGGATAACATACCTTACTTGTACCATTTGCACAATATCCGTACTTCCGGCTTCCAAGTTTGAATAATTCAAAGTCAATTGGTTAACCCCTAAACGACCAAGGCCTCCGATTTGGCTGTTTTGCTATTTCGGGCAGCCTAGATGAAGGGGTTAGAATCAATATTTTTGCATAAGATTTTTATTGGAAGTTCCCTATACTACAAGGTGTATGTGGGAAAAATTGCAAAGTCAAAATCCACTTTTGGAGTCTTTAAATGCAAATTTTCGTTTTCGGCTTTGGGGCGGGCAGAAAAAAACTTTTTATTTTTAACTTTTTTTTGAGATTTTTTTTAAAATTTCTTTTCTTGACTGATTTCATACTTAGGTTTCCAAGTGACCCAAGTCAAAACTTTTACCAATTCTACAAGGGCACCCTTCAAAAAATTACAAGAACTAGATCCAAAGTTTCTGTAATATTACAATTTTTTCTTTCGAAATTTGCTAAAATTTGAGATTTAGGAATTTTTTGAATTTCTTTTTTCTCAAAATTCACAAACTCATGAAGGCACCTACTCACCATTCATTTTCCCCCTAAACCAAATACGACAATTATGGTGCATGTTTTACCGAATCCTTGATTTCTACCTTCTTCTAGTAAATAGATTGCATGAAGGTTCAAAAAGCCAAATGAGTGTCTAAAATTTTGCATGGTAATGATCAACTTAGTTATCTACATGGAAAAAAATATAATCAAGATGTTTGAGGTATTAAGCATCACGTTATCCTTTGCACAAAGTAGACTATGTCTGCTGAAAAAAAGTTTGCATCAACTTTGAATGTCATGATCTTACAAATGGCAAAGATCCAACGGTTGAAATTTTAAACACTATCTCTTATGATAGTTATCTTTAAGATCCTACGGTTAATATTTTCAAAAAATTGTGAAAAAAATTCTCATACACCAAAGTTTACAAGGTGGTATGAAATCACAGTTTTGGAGTTTGGAGCTCTCAAAACACCATGGTCGTTTAGGGGTTAAGAACTCTTTCATTATTGAATAGCTTCCAACTGATAGTCTTCCGATTTGTGTCCAAAAGGGGAGAGTGTTATAATTACAAGGAGGACAACTACATGTTTCTAAACAGTAATATCGACTACTTCAGTTTATCCTGCAACTAATGACGAATACTTCAATTTATCCTGCAATCTATGAAGTTGGTATCACAGCCAAAATCTATCTAGCGTACTTCCATTCGAAGTCTTCATAAGACAACGTGGTCTTCACCTTTGGACCACCATAGCACGCAAAATTGGACTGTGTCCAAAATAATCTAGTTTTGTGGAAAGCTATCATACAGATATTTTACAGTCTCTACTTTCAGGTACGGCTCTTATATGAAACGTTGTGTATGTTCCTGATCAAATAATTTGAGCCCTTCTGACATTCATAGGTCACATAGATGGAATCCTCATCGCAAAACTCAACAAAATCCGTAATCAACGGAAGAACACCGTGTTGACGGAATTAAGCCCATTCCACCAAAGGAACCTAGAGATCAATCTCTTATTGAACCCGCATTCTGCCTCCTGCGGTATGTGTGCCTCAGACAATATTGAAAAAAGAGCCCTAAGGAGAAGTTGACATGTACCGACCGTAACGATGATGCTTCAACTGGAAGCTCTACTACGTTACAGAATTATCAATTCGCTCCAGCAGAAAACCGTGTTCTCTCTGCTGCTATACCACGGATTCTAAACTGGATTTAAAGGATAAGAGTTACGGGGTCTTCAATATAGCCCTTGAACGCTCCCAACCATTGCGCACCAATAGCACCTGCCACATCAGCGTACACACATAGTTTATATCCAATTTTCCAAGTGCATTCTCAAAAGAGATGTGTCATGCAAGAGTACAAACAATCGGTCACTGGATAAAACGAAAAACGAAACCAGGCAGAGCAACTCGGTTGCGTGATTTGAAACTGACCATCAACAACACGATGATCACAGCTCATTGTGACGGTCATGAATGTGCCCACATCATACTCCCCAGGTCCAGCTCCTGGCACCAACTTCTTTTCGGCTGTGAATCAATCACCACGATACGAGATCAGTCTTCAAGAATCAGTACTCGGAAAGTAAATCGCTGAAGAAAATTAGGTCAAATCTCAAAGATATAGTCCTCCTCGCACTACGACAAACAAACGCGATCCTACAATGTGTATAGATGACTACATGCTTTATAACGCAAAGTAATTGAGTAATTAAGCGGGCCAATCACGGAAGTAAAAACGTACTGGTTCCAACTGCAAGGATGGCCGCTTGCGGAGGATTGACGATGGCACAGAACTGCTTGATTCCAAAAGGTCCTCCCAGGTTGGAAATTGTGAACGTTCCATTCTGCGTAGTTGATACATTCAGAAGTACCCCCATATTATTAGGACAGTAAACATGACGACAAAATCTCGTAAACGATTCTCTAATATATGAACTATAAGAACATGCATGCTTCTTCCTCGATGTACGAAGTGTTACTCTTTACGTACCTCGTAGTCGCTGGGTTTCAAAGTGTTGGACCTGGCCTTGCCAGCTAATGACTTCACATCATCTGTAATTGTGGACAAACCCTTCTTGTCCGCATCCTGGAGCAGACAAAGAAGAGCATAGTCAATGTCATATCTGAACGAGCTCCCAAATCATTACACCTAAAAACAAGTCGATAGCTATAAACCTGAAAGTGCCAAGATGTTGTTGTATCAAACAATTTACCTTCACAACAGGAACCATCAGACCATGATCAGTCTGCACGGCAACGCTGACGTTCACATTGTTGTACCTGCGAACCAATTTCAGCAAATGAGAGGAAACTCATTAGGACGCACTTTGCAGTGCAGAAAACTCGCACATCTTGATGTATCTTTAGACCTACCGCTCGTTTTGAGATGAGCAATTCTAATCATCTGTTATGACTCTTCTACTTGGTACACCATACTTCGAAGCTGACTACGAAACATAATACACCCAAAAGTACTTGAAAAGGATACTAAAATATTCATTCATTCCCCCGCACATAGTTTTGAGGAAAGGGTATACTACCATAAGATCGAGATTTTCTTATCAGAGGAATCTGGCAAACGAAGATGTGGCTACAAGCACTTACTGTCTGATGTATTCGTCGGTCCAGGAACTGTTAACCTCTGGAACCTTCTTCAAAGCCAAGGCTGCAGCCTGCAAATCCACGAGTTCAGTCAGTGACAAGGAAACAGGATATCTAGAGCATACACAGTCAACCACACTAAGCTGGAAACAGACAGGGTAGAACCTTGATGATGAAGTCGTTCAATGATAGTTTCTTGGGTGGAGCATCCTTCTTCTTTGTTGCCTCCAATGTTGCATTCAGTTCCGCACGCATCCTGTAAGCCAACACAGGAAACACTCACTTATGAGCCCTCCAAAGGACACAAATTTCATCAACGCACCAGAAATGTGGGATGTGGACACGTCGTACACATCGGCTCTCAACAACCTGAAAGGCTAAGAAGCATGAAAAAGAATAATACGTACTCAAGAAGCTTGTCAACACGTAGCTCAAGGCTCAGATAGTAGTGAGGTATTGTTTGCTTTGACTGGAGTAGACGTTTAGCTGTGACCTGTACCACAGGAATAGATAGTTCAAAGTGCACGTAAGTCACTCAACCATAGCTTCACAGAAAGATGCTAAAACTTCTATCAGATTTTCTATTCCATCACTTTTACTATACGGCAAAAAAAAGCAGATGACACCTAAACTTTCGGATGAGAACCATACTCTACTTGAAGCCATGTATACTTGTATACTTGATGGATATATTTACTACGGTGTACACAAGAACAAGAACATGTGTTACATAGCTATTTGCACAGTAGAGCACTAACTTCATCGTGAAAAGACAGATCTGGAATATGCAAGGAGGGTCAACATGTAATCCGCCTTACCCTCCTGATTTGACTGTTGGGAATGTCAGTGTAATCCAAATCACCCATCGGTTGAACTCCGCCTGGTACGGCTCCACCTGCGACCTTCTGGTCGGTCCTCTTCGATGGTGAAGGTCCTGATGCTGCACAAAACAGATGAATAGACGCCTCACCACAAATTAGCACCTCAGCTTACACCTATCTAGCAGCAAGGACAACCCCCAACACCATCATAACATAACCCTGAACTCATAGCTCACTTGTGCAGTCCCAACCACAGGTAACCTATCCAGTCAACTACTGAACATAAATGCAGGATGAAAGCTTCATTCAGAGACATCACCGGGAGGTACCGCCATGTACTGATAATTACCTAGATACTCTTCAACATCAGCCTTCACGATCCCTCCATCTGGACCTGTCCCCTTAATGCCGGACAAGGAAACCTGAAGAATGGAGCAATGCCACCATTAAGCAAAGCAAAAAATTACAGCGCTAACGTGTGACACTGAACAGTGTTGATCTAGTAAATAGGGTCTGCACAATGGAAGCTATCCGAGGCTGCAATGATAAACGTATATCACCCACTCTATCAATGTTGACATATGCGAAGTAGTGGCTTTAGATGAAGCTTTCTTCGTGCAATTATGAAGATGCTAAACTCGAGCTCAGCCTTGAATAACACTCACATTAGAGATCCACTCAAAACCCAAACCAGGGTGTAGCTATACACAGATACCACTCATTCAGCCAGAATAACAAGAAAAGGGCGTTACTGATGGAATAGGATTCATGTGATTACATTCTTCTCCTCTGCAAACTTCCTGGCTGCTGGTGTCGCGAAAACACGGTCTCCACTCGTTTGAGGTTGAGACGCCTGAGCGGGTTTGGAAGGTGCAGATTTCGGTGCCTCTTGCTTCGGAGCCTCTTGCTTTGGAGGGGGAGGGGGAGCCGACTCCTCTTTCTTCGGTGAAGCAGGAGCCTCGCCGCCTGCTGAAACCTTGTAGTCACCAATTGAGGCTAACTCCTCCTTTGAATCCACCATCAAACAAATAGCCTGTCCATTGAAACAGTCGAAAGCAAGTGAGAAAAGAGCCCACGAGGCGAAACCCTAGTCAACGACGGCAAGTGGAAGAATTACAAATTAGAGAACTTGATGCTTCAGACATTGTTTTCTGCACTCGAACCAGCTAATACAAAGCAATGCATTGCATGTCTGCATCTTCTAAGATCTATATGATAAGATACATGTTCAGTGACCTCTATCCTTCAATAATTCAGATCATCGAAACGACCATTTTTCTGAAGATTTGTGATATACCTGACCAACTGGGATGTCCTTAGCACCGTCACCAACCAAGATCTTCCCCAAGAAACCATCTTCCATCGATTCCATCTCCAAAGTGGCCTTGTCCTGTTGACAGATGTTTTCAAGTCGATGACAACCGAAACCATGCGAACGTAAAGACATGAAAAGGAGGAAAGTGATAGCTTATTGGAACAGCCTGAGTAACTGAAAGGAACCCTACACTAAGCGCAAGCTTACTTCACTTAGAAACTAGTGACCACTGAACCTACCGTCTCGATTTCACACAAAACGTCCCCAGCAGCAACTTGCTCTCCCTCTTTCTTCCGCCATTTAGCGATGTTACCCTGGGAAAACAGACGTCATGTTAGACCAATTGCAATCACAAAGTAAACTATCAGCTACTAATAACCATCGGTATGCATCTTTCAAAACGAAGCAATAAAGAGTAACTCCAGTTCCATTCACAAAAGATTCATAAAGAGCAAAGGATGAACAAACCTGAGTCATGGTGGGTGAAAGTGAAGGCATGCCAATTTCCAGAACTTCACGAGCTGCACGCAAGTAAGCAATTACTTCATATCAGACTCCCAATGCTGAAAATCCAAGAGCTCCAATAACATCAACTAAATATGTTTATCTGCTTACTAAAGAACAAAGTCCAATCAGAAAATGAACTCGAGCCAGTATTCTCTCGCGGCTGTACATACCACTGGAAGCATGGATTGCTGCTCTTTGTTCTCTGGCCAAGTTGTTGGGAATCGTTACAGACCGCTGGAAATAGGACCTGATCAACCACAACAGAAAAATGCAGAGCGTGTTCAGCATGAATCAAAAAAATTCATAGGAACTTGTGGATTTCAGTCGAAACCTCAGATAAACCACAGCACAACGGGACATTCTTCCAGAATCCTTCCCAACTACGATCACAATTGCCGCCGAACACACTATAACTTAGCTGTAAGCATACGTACAAAGACTAAAAAATAGAAGAGCGAGATGTCATTACGATTCCGCAACCAAGCAGCGTGAGTCCCGTGAAGAGGTCCCCTAATCAAGTTTAAAACATCACCCGCAATCATCTACAGACGCGAATGACATGATCCAACCAGCGTAATAAATGGAAGTAATGGAAGTGAATCTACTGGCGCGAACGCGATGCGCTCCTAAGTGCACATTGCATTAAGGAGGTTAGGTTTAGAAGGAATATTAACTAGTTCAGTGGACAATTCCGTCAATGAACATGTTCCGATGCTCTTCTCAACTACAGAACCTGTTGCAATGCTCTGTTTAACTACAAAGCCTGTTGCGATGCTCTTCTCAACTACAAAAACAATCCCTGCAACAAACATAACCTCCAGATGCTGTTCTCAACTAGATGACCTATTCCTGTAACCAAAACCTAAACCTCCGAATTCTCGCGACCTGAGCACTAGCAGGAAATTCTCTCCAGCGTGGATCCAAGGAAGGGGAGAATACCTGGATGGAAGGTCCGCACGGGCAAGCGACACCGAGGAAAACGCGCGTTCGGCGGGCAATTCGCCATTTCGGGGAGCAGAGTCGAGGAGATCGGCTTGGCACAGTGGCCGGGCCCTGGCTCCTCGACGCGAAGAGCCAGCAATGCATGTGGCGCCTCTGCGGGCCAGAATCGCAGCCCGACGGGAGGCCATAGCTACACTTCCGGACGGACAGATCCCTGCACCAAATGGAATGGAATAAGTCGGGCGATCGTGAGCTGTGGTTGATCAGGGTTGCTAGAGGAGCAACAAATGAGCCTCCCTGCCCGTCACGCTGGTCGCCCTTCGCAACAACGATGCGCAAAGGAATGCCAAAAAGCAGAGCAGAGCCGCGGCATCGGGCCACGAGGCGGCCAACGGGGTCGCCCAGGCGACGCCCAACGGCCAAGCTCGAGCTCCGACGAACGAACCAGGCATATACGTCCCACGATCATATTCTTCGTCCACCTCCGGCCTTATTCTTGCCATGAGTACCATTGAATGCTTAGGGCCGCTTTACACGAGGGGCCAAGCCATTGATAGGGCCAATTTATGACCAAATTCTTCCTTTTGATTGGTCCAGTTCTTGAAATTGGCCCGAGGGGCTTTCCATGTGGGAGTCAAGGCCAATTTTGTGAAATTATACTATAATGGGTGTAGGACAAGTTATGACACGGCCTGCGCTTCAAAAATTTGAGAGATACAAGAATGGAAGGCCAATTCATGGCTTAGAGGCAGTTTCTTGATTTCAATACAAAATCATTATTTCACTAAAATATTTTAATGTGAACAGAGTAAAAGCATGGAATGTAGCTAATAATGGGAATAGGCCCCCATGGCCTTGTTTTTCCTTCTACAAATCGGCCCCAAGGGCTTTACACATGAGGAATTGGCCCATAATTTATTAATTGTTTATTGTGTTCTCCAAGTGGCCCCATGGGTGGTTAAGAGGGACAAGGATGGTTAAGAGTTAACTAAGATCATAAACTCTAATTTTATGGTTTTTATTTCACACAAGTATGACCTTAAGGTAAATTCCAACAGCTGCTTAGTTAGAAGTTTTTTCATTCAATTAATTTTAATGATGGATCTTCAATAATGTTACCATTCGAAAAAAATTGAAATTATTTGTGGTCCTTGAGGTTCCCTTCATCCACCATGCATTTTCAACATTATTTGCAAGGTTGTATACCAATTTGAGTCTAGTTTTTGTCACAAGGAACCCGCTCAATCCAACATGTAAAATTCTATGACTTCAATTTTTAATTTTGTATCCTTTGTAAAGTTTGTAGTTTTTTTTACCATTCCAAGGCTATTATTTGAGCCAAGAAAGTTTTTTTTGGTGATTTTTTTGTGGCTACAAGGGTGTGTTTGAGATGGAGAGGAACAACTTTAACGCGCAATTAAGCAATTATGCACCCGGCTATTTAAAAGTGCACTTGGGTACTACGATGGCCATTTCTTGCAAAAATGGAATTTTTTATTTTTAAACTTGATTTTTTCTGGAAAAAAAGGTGTTTTGCAAAGAATGTTGCGTATTGTCAGAAGTGGTAATATAAAAAGACTTCTAATGGCATTGTGAACATATTTTTGGTATAAATCCATGTGAATAATACAAATATTTTTGTCCAGGGATATTTGAAATGCTTAGTATATGCTACAAATTGTGTAGATTATAGTTAATATATTTTTGGTGAGAAAAAAATGACGCGAGCACCAAAACTGTTAATAAAAGTAGGCACCAAATTGTTCCAATGGACATTTAATAAAAATATACTTCATATTGTACTTTGTATATATGTGGTAGAAAAGTATCTAAATACATGATTCTAAATGTATACCAAGTTATGTATATAATCGATAATACAACTAAATTCAACCCATATGTTCATCGCAACAACACGTCCCGAAAATAATCCTTGCGCGATCTTGTACTATCTAGTACGTATATACACTTAGAAACACCATGTGTACACAAAACACATGGACTACATACTAATATCTAATGCGGCTTGCAAGCGGTCATTGTCGATAGCTTGGGTTTGCATTGCGATATATTCTAATATGTGGGCCTTCGCAGATTGGATAATGCAAATGTTGCTTGGAACCCGTGACTCCAAAGACATTGCGGTTTCTCCCCGACTATGACTGCACATGATTCTTTTTCGGTTCGTCCGCCCGTGAAAAAAATACATGCCTCTTTCTCTATCCAATCGTGATTCTCCCCGGATGGCTCCCACAATGAATCCAAACAACAGATACCGTTGTAAAGAGGAACTCGGTCCGTCACCAACTCCCCTCGTATGATTGGCCAATACCAACAAACTTTCATCTTGATTTTATTCCGGCCTTTTCCGTCTTCAATCACCTTCCCTAAATAAAATGGAACACCCCGTACTTCTCGCACGATCAACACCGAGGGCTACAAATTGTCCGAACGGATATCGGATTGAGGATCGATTGGGGAAAAGGATCGTCAAGACCTTCCGATACCGCTCTTTCTTGGTTCCATCAAAGATGTGATGCGAGCCGTTTTTTTGTGCCCTACGACCGCTTGGTTAGGTGGCCTCTCTCTTCGATGACCAAAGTATCCTCTAGCCTCGAATTTGGAAGCATCGCCACTATTTGGTCCACAATAGTAATCTCGTGGTTTGATTCATTTCGATCGTCAATAACATCTATTGATGCATCTACAATAGGTGATGTCTCTAATACCTCGAAGGCCAAAGTCAGAAAGAACTATGCTCGTTGCTACGATCTTTGCTTGGGAATTCGGCTAGGTATAGTTTCAAATGTTCTCGCCTCTCTTTTAGCTTCACCATTTTTCGGATGTTGGAATCTTTGAATGCACCTTTCTTTGTATGCAATAAAGTCATCCAATGCCTTCAACTCCCTTTCATCACCGCAAACACCTTTTGCAAACGATGGTCGTTCTTCTTTATTTGGTAGCGATTGCAACGTCTTTGTCCCCGACTCAGTCCCCATTTATCCTTGCTATAATGTTTGTGTTGTCTTTCGAACCTTACCGACCCCCTCTCGATTGTCCATATAGAATCGCATGTGGTGCGGAAAGGTTATGCCAACCAAAGAGTCCCCCGTCGACAAGTGAGGGGTTATGAAGGACTTCCAATCCCACACATTTTCTAAGAGTCGGCGCTAACAAACGCCTCTGTTATGGATGTACCTTGTTCTATTAGACTAAGCATTTCCTTCAATGAGTCGATGTCCGACCTCTTCAACACATTAGATATACAACTAAAGCGTTGGTCGATATCTTCGTGTGTATGGCCCACTATAAGGAAAAAGAGAGCTCCACCTCTTGAAAAAACCCAATCCCACCAATGAAACACATAGAGCAAACATGTAAATGTTTTTATTCTCTCTGTGCAGATTATCCGCTTGGATACGTAATGTTGGAGGCAAAAAAAGCGTTTTCTCCTCTTCACATCTCCTATCACGCGCAACAATGCGCTCACCACCTGGTTGCTATCATGTTTTGTGGTGCGCGCCGAACTAACCACACATCGCAAAGATAAACCAATCCCATATACGAGGCTCCACACAAATGGGTCTTCACAAACCGATACTCGATGTTCTTCACGGTTTGACGATTTCGGTACCATGGTAGTGTTTTGATCCACGCCATCAACAATGATGCACATGTACAACTCCGGCCGATATAAGACGACCTCTTAAATATCCAATAATCTCTCCGTTCCTCCATCCGAATACGAAGATGCATCATAAACAACTCTTTTATTTTGATCCGAAGATCCGCATTCGTGGTTCCTCCATGGCACATTTATATTCCCAAAGCAGGTGATAACACTTTGAAAACCTTGAGAATTGAGGTCGCGGACATGAGGATACCGATGCGCCACATCCTCCGGAACGAGCTAATGAAATGGTTTCTCCGTTACAAACTCTCTTCACCTCCTCGTTCACGTAATTGAATATATCGACTTCCGAGTATTCGTGGGCGAGGAGAATAAGAGGCACCACCGTTGTCATCCTTACGAAGAATTGAACGATGAGGTTGAGGGACAACCAGCCTTCGTCCACAAATGATTTAAATGAGGCCTCCGCCACGACATTCTAGTCTCTCCCAAAGCGGGTTTGAAAAGGTCATTCTAGTGAATCGCCGCCACTCTTCCATATATTAAACACTCCTTCTTGATTGTTTAAACCGTCTTTGTGAATATCCAATGCCAGAAAGATAACAAGCATTACAAACTTGTTTGCCATCTAACTTTTGCGACAAATTTATCTCGTTGGAAACGTTTCGTCCGTGTATAAAAAAAAAGAAGATTTGTCTCATCCAAGATTTGAATTGCATAAGTAGAAGCCCACGCATTATAACGCATGTCCAATAGATACCGTTCTTGAATGTCTCTCAAACAATTTTGTTTGCATCCTCCTCCTCGCCCTATTGCCCAGACGCTTAGAAGAGATACCTTCGTAGATATACCTTCTCTAGAAGATGTCTCCTGGAATCTCTCTTCTTCTATTTTGCATAGAATATGGACGTCGGGCCGCTCGACATTTAATAAGCCCATCTACATGGGGCAAATCTCGGATGTTGGAAAAAGACTTTGAGAAAATGGAGAGTTCTCATCTACGGGGTTTGAAGCTTTATACTACTACGCCGAGACCTATCGGTGGATCCGGTGTGTTGAAGTTGTCATGGAAATCAAATTCTTGTGTCAACCTAAAATATTGGTGGCGTTTGAAACCCATTCAATACGCCCTCGCCATTTTGAATGGTGGGTTCCGTGGCTATCGCGACGTAGATAAGATTTGTGCCAACGGATGATCAATCCAACACACATTCAAGACGTTCTCCCACAATCTAGGTCCGTCAATGCAATGCATCGTCTACCCTAGTGATGCGATCGCCACCCGGACGGGAATAACTTCGATCCATGCGATTGCGCGCCGATTTCAAATGTATACTCCCAGTTCTTGCGTTCGACAACTTCTCTTCTTTTTCGATAACAATTCAAATGTCCTTTCCAATTGAGATGAAAATGACGAGTAATACCATCTCCAGTCCCCGCCTCGCACGAGCCGTCAGATTAATCGCGCTCCCACCGAACCGTTCGGATTAATGACATCGCTTCGTATTGGGTGTTTTGATGTACTAAAGGGATTTGGAAATTGGAGTGTCCATTGTCGTTGTTGAACTAATAGGAACCTATACATTGCAAACATGTGAAAATATGTGTGTAAGAATAGAAAATATCATTCATTCAAACGAACATATGTTCAAGGACATAAAATTTTGCTTCTAAACATGATTGTTAATGTTGGTTACTAAGTTCAAAAAGATATTATATATAATTGTTAAGATTGTTTAAAGTTGTTAAATTACTTAGGATTATCTTGGGTACTTTATTTATATATAAATTAACGGTTTATCTACCTCTCTGGACATGTGTTGGATAAAATAATACAATGCTAAGTTTTGATTACATGGAAATAACAATAATCATGTTTGATACCTTGTCCAAGACTATGTTACACCTTAGGAATTGGATTGTTTGCGTTTCATAATACATTGCTAAAAATCGTTGATTGAAATAAAAAAAGACAATGACAACATGAAATGGCGTCAAATTACTTTTTGTACCTATGGCAATTTCCATTATAAATCCTACATCATGCTTTGAGCGTGCATAAAATCACAAAGATGGTGGTATTGTTTAGGATAAAGGAATAATTATTGCAATGACAATGATTATAGAAAGTTACAACTTACTTATAGGTTCAATTAAATTTGCAAGAAAAAATAATATTTGCAATATTCATTGTATGATCTATTATCATAGCGATGGATAGAATTATCATGTGTTCTTGTATGTATGCAATATATTATTGTTTGGAAAATATGGTAATTTTAAACTTTACCTTTAACTTCTACTACATTATAAAAATGAAAGTTGAATAAAACTTGCAACCAATGATTCAATTGCACTCAAGTAGGAACAAAGTTTTATAAAGCAATACAAAGCAGCGCCTGCACCTCGGCCGCAGGTCAGCCCGCCAGCAAGGCAGGGGTCAGGGGGTGTCCGGGCGAACACCTCTACCACCTCCTTTTTTTTTTTTCATCTGACCTGTCCGCTTCTGATCTTCTGGCACACTTGCCGTTTCTTCCTCCGCTCTTGCTCGTGTTTTTGAAGGTCGTTGTTGCCGTTACTTCCTCCTCCGCTCTTGCTCGTGTTTCTGCAGGTTGCTATTGCCGTTTCTTCCTCCTCCGCTCTTGCTCCTGTTTTTGAAGGTCTTTGTTGCTGTTTCTTCCTCCTCCGCTCTTGCTCGTGTTTCTGCAGGTTGCTATTGCCGTTTCTTCCTCCTCCGCTCTTGCTCCTGTTTTTGAAGGTCTTTGTTGCTGTTTCTTCCTCCTCCGCTCTTGCTCGTGTTTCTGCAGGTTGCTATTGCCTTTTCTTCCTCCTCCGCTCTTGCTCGTGTTTCTGCAGGTTGCTATTGCCTTTTCTTCCTCCTCCGCTCTTGCTCGTGTTTCTCAAGAACGCTGCTAGAACGATCAGAGAGCACTAGGAGAGTTTCGTGACTTGTTGCAAACAAAAATATTTTTGCCGATTCTCCTTATCGCTGCTTTCTTGCATCAATCGAATCATTGCTTAGTACCGAATCATTCGCCGCTATTTGTACCAGGATCGCCTTTGTTGTTGCTATCGAATCGATGCTTGCTACTTATCGATCTTGTTGCTATTCCTCATTGCTATCACCTGGTATTGTTGCTCATTGTTGCGGCGTGCATTTTGGGTTCTTGTTCGCTCTCTTATGCAGTGACGCTACTATTCAAGTTCGCCCCACTTTGTACTCGATATGTTAAAATCTTCGTCTTCCTCCCTTCATCCTCTTTGTGGTCTTTGTTGCGGACCACATGCAGCCCGCCACCAAAGCCACCAAAATCCTAATCTTAAATCCTTAAACCTAAAAAAAATTTAAGAATCTTTAAAAATAGAAATAATAAAAAATTATGAGAGATTGCAAGGGGTGTGCGCACACCCCTTGAAACAATCAACCAAGTGAACTCCAATAAACATCCCATTTACTATATTAAAGCCATTTCAAACGTCTGATACCCGCCCATGAGGGATACCCGCCCATATTGATACCCGTCATACATTATAATTACTTGCTTAAGAACAAGAAAAATGAAAACATTTAGCAACACATGATAGTAAAAATATTAATGTAGATATTGTAGAACTAACATCTTTCACATACAGTCGTTTGAGACTAAAGAATATTACCTTCTTTTACGATTCCAAATTTCTAAAATTGTCTTCACTGTAAAAAGAGCATTTAGCCCCAGTCAAACATGTTCGCACATTTTGGTCAAGGGAGAGAAAAAAAACACTATTTCCTACATAAAACCTATAGATCTTCATTTTTTTAATTTTTTTTTTCTAGCGAAAAATTTATGTGATAAATAAATTCTTATCAATCATTTTGGATTTTCATTCTAAAGCATGTTGAGTTCACAAAAGAATAAAATGTGGCATAAAAGTTTGTCAAATAATTTCAATCTCGATCCTTTGCATATTTGTTTTGAATATGCTACACACCTTTTCCATGTCTAGAAATTGGTTTTAAGGTAACCAACATGATCATGCCTATCATGATTTTAAAGAAGTTAGACCTTGTATAGTGAATTTTTTTTAAGCCAAGTGAAATTAAAGTGTGCTAGACCACTCAATACAATTAAACACATGAATTATTCTTATGATTTCAAATGCTATAATATTTTAATCCTTCCGATGCATAGTAGCCTAAAAAATTTGGTGGCTTTATATCAATGTTTATTTTAAGATTCTAGGATTAGAAGTCTTAAATTTCACTCTAAAACTAGATTTTAAAGCCACTTTTCGATAGTGACAAATTTGAAGTGTTTCTTGAAGAATAATGGCCTAGGCTTTTCGGGGCTAAAGAGTCGTCAACCATAAAACATCTTCCACATGAAGTCATATTAGAATCAAAACAAACAAAATGGCCTATGTTAGTCTATATTCACATGAACCATGTGGTCGGATGGTGAATTTTGGTATAAGTTATCAATATTTTATTGAATAGAAATCAAAACAATTGTCAAATAGACTCTAAATTACACCATATTAACCATTATGATATTGTGTTCCAATGATGATCAGGTTGCCATACGCCGCAACGTCGGAACCAACCGCAAAATCGACAAGACATGGGAGAAGCGGATGGTGGATTGTAGAAGAGGACCCTCAAAGCCTTATTTGTGGATGACGCACCAACCTTTTAAAATAAGGGACCGTGACGTCGGCGTTAAGCAAGCGTTTTGGCGAGATTCAAGCAATTACTACCCGCCCATCGCCCCGACATGATATATGTGATGTGTGTCCTCAGATGTCGATGAAGCAATGCAGAAGACTTCTCCGTCGAGACGAGCCTTCTTCTTGCATCCATTCCGTAATCCTTGCTTGCAAGTTTAAGGTCCGTGAAATTTCTCAATACCTTGCAGAAATTTTGGTCAATATCGCTCCTGCATGCGTACAATGGCGCGGGAGAGCATATGTCACATTGTCTAGGGTTATCACAGGAGGATGTGGCACGAGCAATGGTTCTTATGGATGCCCATATTAAGACGAAGCATTACTAGAGGCGGATCCAACACATGCAACATCACAAGGTCCTTGGTTGAACAGGAAGAGACGGATCCAATTCATCGTAGTTATGTTATGGAGGTGAGTTGGATTACTACCACTTCAAAGAGATTGCACAACTGTGCCCGTCCCAGCCGTATCGCGACCATCGAGCGCTTTGTAGGAAGTGTTCCTCTATCTGGAAGAGGACGTCCTTCAAAGCGGCCACGACGTGAGAGAGGCGACATAGCATCTGGTTCGGGTGGACGATCGTCGAATGTGGCTACAAGTGGTGCGAGGTCAACTGGACGAGGATCGAGGCGCGTGGTAGGGGTAGTGGGTCTACAACCATGAGGTTTCCATTTCAAGATGGAGCATCTAACTTATGTGTCGAGTTCTTCACTGAATGTATCGGCGGTGGAGGACGAGTTTGAAATATCGGACCGGGACGAAGAGGATTGAGTCGGAACCGAGGATGGCGTTGGAGGCCTCAACGTCAAGTAAGTTCCTAGCACCGATACCATTTGAAGGAGAAATCGCGAAAGGATCACTATGGGGGACATTGTATTCGAGGTGAAGATCGACAAGATTATCCAGTGGAGAGTCCTTTGACAAACCATCGGTACTCTCTGCAAAGAGAGTTAGAGAGGTTTATGACTTTATGAGACATCAGGAGAACAAGACTTGTGTGAAGCAAGTTGGTTCTTCGTCCGTCAAGACATTGTGGATGTCACTCACCGGCGATGGTGTGGTTCGGCAAGAAGAGGTGGCATTCCCCCCGAAAAGAGTTCAACGAGTTCCAACGCATATTTGATACACACGGATTAGTGTCTATTCACGGTACAACACATTCTCGATTGTGTTGGCTTGGAGGAGAGGATCATTTGGGAGCGGTGGATGGACAACACATTGTTGCGGACTGCGATTTTGCGAAGGAAGAGGTTGCCCAACACAAACTCTCACGCTGAGTTTATTAACATCTTTGAAATGCGGGAGGCAACATTTGTCGTATACGATGATCCCGCATTGTACCTAGCGAAGTCCGCGGGTCAACAAGAAAGAATGGAATAGGACAAAATATTCCACCATGGATGAGGACTTGAGAAAGCTACGCGAGATTTGGAAGTTGTATGGGAAGCTCGATAGCTTGGTTCGTGCAGACGATGACGCGGGGCTAAAGCTCGTGTGTGTGCGGCTAATCACGCGGTCTAGAAGAACCTTGTTGAGGGCAACAAAGGTATAACAATCAAGAGGTTGGAAAGCGGATCGTGACTTGACCATTCACGCGTGGAATCGCCGGCGCGAGTGTTACGAAGCTATCCTTCAAGTGTGCGAGGACTACGAAGATGGCCATCTCTTTATAGCGAGGAAGAAGAGGAGAAGAAGTGGAAGGCGTTTGCAGACAAGAACAACCTAGATCCTCTTGTGGATGTCACGGGGCGTGAAGCGAATGACCATGCATTGGTTGAGGCGGCTGAATGTGGTTCCACGATCCGCTTATCTACGGCTAGTCAAGTCTTGTGCGGCTAAGCCAGGTGGGGAGGACACCGTGAGACGCCGACAATCATATTACTTTCACGCCATCGAGGATGCGTTCAGGGATACCCGTACTATTGCAGTGCGATTGACCGGATCATGAGACAAGAAGCGGTCGCTAATATCACTCGTTGGTTAATGGTGTCCAACAAAGTCGCTCACCTAATTCCATGGAAGAGTTCTTCCACATATCTCAGACGGAAGTATTTTTTAAAGCAAAAGCAAATTGATGCATTTGGCAAGGACTTGGCCAAAGACACAAAAAGCCGCATGGGCTAAACCTACACGAGAGAAGGTGCCCAAGTTGGCGGGCATATAAGTGAACTTATTCCCACCTCCATCAAGGTTCACTATTATGACATTGCAACAAAAACACATGGAGAAGTGGAAGCATCGGCAGATGAGGTGGTGCCACTACCGTCACATGGAAGTGGGTGTTATAAGTTCGAACGCCAACTCGCATCAAGACACCGGATCATCTTATGGTTCGAAGCAGGAAGGATTATTTCATCCACGATGTCCGTGATTATTGACACAATCATACTTATGGGTTGTTGATTGTCGACGTGGTGGGGAAGACGTGGAGACGGTCGCAGGAAGAAGAGCGATTCACCAAAGTTATTGCACAATTGTCGGCGTGGATGACGGGCGTTGAACGATGGAACAAGATTCTCTTGCTATTCACGGCCATGTTTGCTAATGCCGAGTTGTTCGCGAAGCTCAAACTTCCCGGAGGATGGCACTCAACGATGGATGGATGTTGGGCATTTGGCGCAAACTCGGTTGATCGGTATGCCCTCAACTTTACTGGGGTGGTCGATTCTGACAAGCGGTGGAACCATTTGGAGGTGTTGTTGTTTATATGCAACACCTGTTGATACTTTCCCCCCAGAATTATGTTTTCGGGACCATCCACTACCACTTGTATTTCACGATCAATGGAGTGAGACACATCAACCGTCGGAGGGTGATAGACTCGAGCGATCGCCATCCGAGCTCTCTAGACTGGTGGATGCGTATTTGCCAATTGGTTGGGGTTTGGCTGCGTATAACATTACAACGGCCATTCCGACAATCCTTCATGGAGGTTTCCATGGATCGGAGATCATTGTCATTGACGATAGCCTAGAAAGGCTAAACTTCTTGTATACAAAGTTGTTTCTCAACTTCCAAGGACAATTTCAGATCCCTGAGATGACGGGTGCAACAAGGAGCACTAGCGTTGGCATTTCCGAGGGCGAAGATCCGATGAACATAGGTTCAGAGGAAGGCGGTAGTGACGAGGACGAGCTTGGAGATGAAGCGGATACTTCTATTCCAGCACCATATACATTGGCAAATGTACGACAGCCGCGTGAGTATGACACAGATGTACCCTCGCCTGATCATAATTCATGTGACGACGGACTTTATTCGTCTGTGGAACCTAATGGCTTTGGGGAAGGATCAGAGATACCGGAGGTGGTTCTAGATACTCCAATTCAAACGAGACCAATAGTGCCATCCATTCCACAATCTACAGAATCAGCGGAGACCATAGCATTCAATGAGGCCTTCGCACCAATGATGACATTTAGAGACGGCTTCTACTATAACACCGATGGCATAAGGTACACTCGCCACGGTGAGCCGGCGATTCACGCGTTCGGAGAGAGTCTGCGTCCATGATCTTCAAGATTCTATTGATCCCCAATGTCATTTGGCGGCGATGGATCGTATGGTACATGAGGCCTATGAAAGCGACCGTGAGTAGGACAATGGAGGAGGATGATTAGAGCATCAGAGATTTATAAGTAGCAAGTCAATATGATGTTTAGGTGACATGTTAGGTTAGATTGATATGTTTGAGTAAAGTATGAGATGTTTGGTTATAGTATTATGCATGTTATATTATAGTATTTACTATCAGTTTCTAAAGTACGTTTATGAATTTTATGTATGGATTTTCATATAATATAGAGCGAGATGCTACATATTTTCTCGTTGAATAGCACATGTTGGCCTTTTATCTCTTATAAAGTATGTTTGTTGTATAAATGCCAAAAATAGTATATAAATGTCATATAGCAATGTACAACGTAGAGGTTCGTAATCAAAATTGTATTGAATCTAAAAAGAAACACTATAGGAAGTTCAAGGACAAAATTGAATCTTTGAAATTCTTTAAATTTCAATTTTTGCACTCCAAGACGTGACGTTGTCCTTCATATTGATCCATTGGGATTTGTATTCCAAAAAATTATATGGTGCACAAAATAATAAAATAGATGTTGGCAATATTTGAATATAATAATTTGGTAGTATTTACAAAGCAATAAAACATGATTTAGCAACAAATTTGTTATTAAAAAAATACTATTTCTCATTAGTTTAAGTTTAGTGCCTCCACATTTAAATTTTTTTTTTTTGTGTGGAATTTTTGTTGTTTTTTTTCATTTTGGAGGAAAATGTTGTTGTTTTGACATGCCATTGAGTGCACTTGGCAAAGTGCATAATTGCTTAATTGCGTGTTCTTTGTAGGTGAGATATTTTTTAATATTGCAATAGGTTTGTTAGTAATGTTTTCACTATAAAGTGAAAACTCATTCAAAAACAATGTTTCTACACTAAAAGTACATGGGACACATAGGGGTTAAAGTGTCATATCTTAGCACCAAATAACAATATTTTTGAGGTGTTTGATGCCATCAAGTTACCTTACAAATTCACTAAAGATTTGAGTGGTATAAAAATAATTGACCATTGAATGAATAACCAATTTACTTATTTTCAAGTGGTATTTCTCTTATTCAAAGTTACTTTCAAAAAACCTTCTTCAGGTAATGTACATGGTGAGTTAGCACTTATGGTAGCTTGTTGGTTTTAAAATGGTATTCCAAAATTGGCACACTAGAATGAACTCTCAAGGAAGTACATAAAAGCTCTAAAGGCTATACTTGGTATGAACATTCCACACCATACCAATTTAGGAAAATCTACAAGTCAAAAATATGAAATTTATAACGAAACTTCATAAGGGTCAAAACGATGATTCCAATAGATCCAAACTTCTACACTCATATTGCTTGCATAGTTAAAACTTCACAACTCTTTGAAACTTGTGCAATATTAGTCAAATTTATAGTAGAGTCATTCAAAATGGAACATGCTCCACAACAGAGATTTAGTAATCTTCACTCATAAATACATAATAGCTTCTCTATACTTCAATACCATGTACTCACTAGACACAATATAGAGTATCACTTCAGGGCACCATTTTAGGAACACGTATGTCTCCAACTTCAAAAACTGATAACTCACCGTAGAAGAGTCCAAAAATGATGATTTCACTTGCTATAACTTTATGCTAATTTTCCCTAAGCATGAAAATTGCTTACATTAGTGACATCCCTGTAGACTTCCCTTGATGAAAATTGCGCCAACCTTACTTTGTCCCCAAAATTGCAAACCACCCCGGAGGTGTGGTCCAGTCGGTCTTTGAGATAACTATGAAAAGCATGCTCTAGTTTCCTATTGGCCCTGCATCATGCTCCCGGGCAATGGTTCGTGGCAGCTACCAAGGAGGCACCCTAGAATCCATGGGGACCTCCCAAGGCCGTTTTTTGAAAATTTTGAATTCAAATTTGAGGTCTGCAATCCCAAGTTACCCTTCGAAGCCTACTCCTTGGCATTTAATGTCTATACATCAAAAAATTAGGGGGCTCATTACCCCTCCTCCATCCTACTTGGTAGCTGCTACGAACGCTTACCCCATTCTCCCTATTATTTTATTCTTTTAATGAATTGATCAATCCCTGGTCTGGTGATATTAGGGAGGGGTTGATTTTCCCCATACTGAGCTGAGGAGGTGAGAGGTGACAATACAGAATGGGAGTTGTCGGCAAGGAGAGTTTACATATGAGATACCCAAAGGCATCAATTTGCGATACCTCCGTCTGATTCTACAGAGGAGAGGATCACACTGTAGCCGGATGAAATCGAAACACTCTCTCGACTGACTACAGAGTCTTGCTGTCAGAGTTCCCTACATTTGCGGCGTTGACCCCATTCCAGCTTGAAGGCGCCTCCTACAGTGAATGCACATGTTGCGGGAAGCGCCTCGTGTGAAAAGCCCTTCAACTCTGAGCTATTCCATCAGTCTGCTTGTCAATCGTTGCATTTTTCAATCGTAAGTTAGTTGCCGCGAATTCAAGGGCTATGGCGGACAAGCCAGCGCGGGCGCTTGTTATCTATGGCGACGGGGCGATGCCTGCCGTGACGCCACAGCACGAGCATCTCCACCGACTCGCAGCGACGGGATCGTGCGGTTTCCTGGCATTACGAACGCTTCCACCCACAGGCGTCGATCGGGAGGCCTTCGAGCTCGCGCAGCTCCTCGATCTCGTGGACAGCTCCGATTCTTCACTACCCACCATGGCAGAGCGCTTCATGGGCCTCAAGTCTACGTTTCTGAGCACGTCAACAGAGCCCTCACCACTCGGTGCCAAATTCGGAGCCGCATCTCAGTTGCAGCCGGATAGTTCAGATCCCGCGGCCGTCGCGTCCAACCTCTTGGGCTTATTAGGGTTCACGGAAGAGAGCGCCAAGGAAACCCCGAACGAGCTCGTGTTCGTGCACGTGACTGGCTCGGATCCGACACTCGTAAACGATTTAGTTGGATCCGTGCTTGATTCCTCCAAGGAAGGCTCCCTGGCTTACGGGCGTCTGTTCCTGGTCATTGTTTTAGGGTATGGCGATGCAAGGGGGTTGGAGAATGTGCCCAGTTTCCAACAGGAGAGCGAGCTGCCGGAGCTTCGGCCTCGCCAGAGTTATACGATGAAGGCGGGCAAGCCTGTCGAGGGAATCCGGGAGGATTATCCATTGCTGGCCGTGTACCACCAAGTGGCCGTCACTCGTCGTGATCACGTGCAGCAGTTTGAATTCGAAGAGTTCCGGAAGCGTGCCGGCAATCTCGTCATGCTTGCGGATCGGTTCCTGTACGAAGTCGCCTTCAAACTGTGGAAAGCACCCAAGTATGGCGCCTGATTAAACTTGTGGTATGTAAGGTGAAGGCACCCAGTCTGAATTGTAGCAAGTTACATCATGCTTCTTGGAGTTGTATCCATAATTCTTTGAAGTCTACACACACGGCTTTCTTTTTGTAGACACTGATGTGGAACTTCAGACTGAACAAGGGAATGAGTAGACAAGTTATTGGACGACAGTATCTGGGAAAGGAATGTTGTAGGCAGCTTCCAATTTAGGGTTGTGTAAGGTAAATCTGTAAGAAACAAGAGCGAGTGATCGATATAAAGGATTGGGCTTCGAAATGGAATTAAGGAGGTACCGTATTGTCTTGTGTTCTTGTTGATCGCAGTAACAAGCAATACTCTTTCTTCCTCGAGTATAACTAGTAACTGCACCATTCAATCACAGCGTACGTGGATCCGATGAAAGCACTACGACGAGTGCGCAAGTTGAAACCCAAATCTGAGCTTCACGGAGACAAGACGTACATCGAAAGGACGAGTCACGCCATTGAGCGGGTCCAATCCTCGCAGTACCGACCCAGAACAGGATGGGTCACAATCGAATGCATATAATTGATCAATTGATAAAAATCTATCGTTGTACGCTACTAATCGAAGACAAAGTTTCAGCCAGAACCACCCGTAGGATCAAAGCTCAAAAATCACCAGATGTATCAACATGAAAGTTCGATTGACGGAGCAGAATCACAACGATTGTCATAGGAAATGGCGAATGATAACCCCTGTGGAAAACTCGATGGAATCTAATTACCTGATGTTGAGGCAACACTCAATTCTCTCGCACTCTTTGCAAAAGGTACTTATCGCAGAATACCCACGATGACTGAATATATAGACTGAATGTGAGGGTAGAAGGTTGTGCGGGTACAAGTGAGTAACTCCACTTCGCGATGAAACACGGGTGCGGGAGCTCAAGCAAGGACGCTATTCCAGCAACATGTCTTCATACAATTACTGAACCTTACAACCGATCAAGGGATCCACTTCTAGCCGTCTCCAAACCAGCTATTACAAACGAAAGACAAAGCCCGATTAAGCTGACTCATTGAAATTTGCTACCTCAAGGATCCCTCGCGTTACTTTTACACTCTCCACATAGCCCTCAGGTCGTGTACGATCATTTACTTCGGTGATCGGTGATCCATGTAGCCAGTAGCATTGCTAGAATTTGAAATGATTTAACCGATTCATCAGAAGGAACATAACGGACAATGAGATTCTAAGTTAGTAGCTGGATGCTAGGAAACTGAGACACAACAAGCTAATTGATTTACATATCTAAAGTTGAAGTCGTAGCATCCAGGACTTCAATGATCAAGTCACACTGCGTATATAAAAGCAAGGGCAAGAGCTGTAAAATAGCAACTAATGCATCTGAGATTCTAGTAACAAGGTTGTCGCTTGGTTGATATCGTTTCGAGCAATCGCCAAGGCTTGTAGAGCATCGTCCCGGTCGAATCCCATTTGCACCAGCGTTGCAACGTACTCTTCAGGTGGTGGCGCTGGTGCACTCAACGGCGGTGCACTTGCAGCAAAGCGGTGCTGCAATTCGAGATGTAAGATCAGATTTTAATAGAACTGCAATAAGGTGCTGCAATCTCGCATGTGATTATCGAAGGTGAGATACTTTTTATCCTCAAATGCCCAATTTTCTGGTATCATGTTTCTCTGGCACAAATTGTCTCAGATCGAAAGAAAGAGAAAAGAGTGATAAGATATATATGATTGTGCATACCTCAAACGGGCGTCCTCCAGGTCCGTTGAGAGCCGACCCTCGAGCTGTTGTTGGTGGTGTGGAGACGCCAGACATGAGTGGCGCAAACAGCCTACCAGCTGCTGACGCCAATCCTTCCGGAAACTGCAGATCAGAAACTAAGGATTCAAAACTCACTTTCTCTCTACTTCCTTTTATTGATTTCTCATACGTAAAACTTCTACCTATTGACTCGTTTAGTCTCAAATTGTACCAGCTTATCGAATGGAAGGTTATTAGGGCTTGACCACAACCTTCACTTTTCTGATGCCCAACACATTAGACTTATAAATGAACCCTGCTATGAGTCCACACACGCCGGGGATGAGGGACCGCTTCCATGATGACAACAGAAGCTGCAAAAGAAAAGACTCCCACGTTAGTGTGAACTTTTCAACAAAAAATTTTAGCTTCAAGAAGTCTACAAAGAGTCTCAATCCTGCCATCCACTGTGGATAAGATATTTTTTATAAGCTGCATAGACAATGCAAATCGCGAAGCTGTAAACAGGGCGCGAGACTCTACCTGCAATCCAGCGAGGTAAACAAACGACTTGTCCGAAAAGCGAGCTCCGAAGATTTTGAAACGGGTGGAAATTGGGATGTCGAAGAAGAAAGGAACGAACGAAGCGAAAATTAAGCCATAAGGACCAGGAGCCAAGGAGATTCCTGTCAATGCAGTGGGGTCTGGAGATGAAATTTGATACATTTCAAGCTTATGACTCCTCAGCAAAGTGCAAACAGCCTGTGTTCGTGATATACCTCTTAGCAGAGTCAGTGCTACCACCTCAAGGAGTGTTGAGACAACCGATGAAAACATCACAAAGAACTGCCATGCACACTCTCCCGAAGTCAGTTCACAAGGATTGAGTTCATCCTCCTCAAAACGAGTATCAACAAGGTCCAAAACAGTTCATGTTAATGACTGGAAAATGCCAGCATACCAGATATTTATTGGACCCGATTTGTCTTTCGAAAACTCTGAAAAAGTAGACGAGGTAGAGCCCGAACAAGAGCTCCGGTGTTGACGAAAACACACATGATGATGTGAATAAGCGCCATAGTTGTAGCTTTTGCACTACTTTCTGTCAACGCCACAACAGCAGCACAAAACCTCAACTTCATAATGCTGAATTCAGCTATAAATCTAGATTCCAGGATATGCAATAGTCCGTATTTTTCACAGAGATTTGACAGAACGAAATTTACCTGGTAAGAGAGGCTAAAACCATTAGCCCCGCTAGCGGTGCCGACCAGCACCGTGGCAAGTCCACAAGCTGCCACTACGCACTTCGTCACGGGAGCATTGTCTGCAAATCCCACGGATTCGCTGTTAACGACGTCTTGTTGAAGAACTATGTTTTAATCGTGACTGATTTTCAACACCCTAGCAATCGAAATTCACTCCGTCGAAGCAAGACTGGCTTGTTCAAAGCTTCCAGAAAAGCTATCGATCACTTGTTTTGATAACTACGCCTTATCGAAGAGCCATGTTCAAAAAACCTCACTCAGTCGCTGCAAGGATAGCTCGTTCGATGTACACCTTTTGTACTCTTACGAAAGAATCACTCGTTCTGATACTCAGCAATGAATCTACAAAACAGTACCAGCTCTGAATCTCTGCTCTCATGCGGTATTCTCACATTTTCCGTAGCTATCCAACAAAACCCTAGAAACTAAGAGGAGATTTTCTGGCACCAGGTGCTTGGCGAAAGAGGAATTTGACATATGCTCCGATTGCTAAGAAGAAAGGCAAACTATAAATAGGAATAGCTCCACTGTAGCTGGAATTGACCCAAAAATGAAAGATTAAGAGACCTACATTTTTTTGAGATTAATCCCTGCTACATGTTCATAGTCGCCGTATCAGGAGCGCATCTTATGTAGCTTGTCGACGAAACCCTAGAAATTCCGACACTAAAATTTCGAGCTTAAAATGCGTGGCGTAAGGGGAATTCGAGCTACACTTCAATCGCTAAGGAGGGAGGCGATATATCGAACAAACAACGAAGCACACACACAGTATCCCGACAGATGGTCAGTCCCGAACCGAAACCCTAGCATCGATCGTAAAAACCCTAGAGATCCGAATAAACGAAATTGCAGCATCAAAATTGGTGGAGATGAGCTTACGGAATCCGGATGGTCCGGCGTTCATCGTGAACAAAATTTGCAACCAACCCAAGATCCCGCTTCTTCGAACTTGGGGTTTCAACGACGAATAAACAACCAAGTGAAGTGCCAGACTCTTCTCTATTCCGCCATCACCTGACTGATTGACTGTCTTGTTTGCGTAATAATTCAACAGAAAACGGAAGATCTAAGCTGAAGCTGCTTTTCCGAACAAGCGCCTGCTCATTCCACAACTAAGCTGCTCATTGAAAGACGAAATCTGCGGTCACGAAAAATGTGCATGAAATGATTGTCTGTATCTGCACAAATGACTACAATACAAAATTGTATGAAAAAGGGAGAGGACTCTGCCACAACTGGCGGAGAGAGGAGAGGTTCGTGTGCCTTCTTCTAAAAGTAACAAACTTTGTCCTAACTTTTTCCTTTATCAACCTTTTCTCGTTCTGTTTTGTGTGGATGAAACTCTGTTTGCTACGGACGTTGGAGAGGGTGAGATATGCGATGTTCTATTGAGAGGGGAAAGTAGCTGCGGCTTCAAAGATTTGATGAGAGGCCATCAATCTATTCATTCTTGCAACCCGGCGATTGATGGAGAGTAATAACTTCAGCGGCGCTGATGATGAGCGGCAGTCACCAATCTCGTTGTGCTCGTGCCTTTATCATCTCATGAGTCGACGCTGCTGCTTTGCGCGCCACTTGTCTTCCTGCAGGACAGCCATGCTCTGCCTCTACTAACCTCGCTCATGCACTAAACGTAGTTCCTTGTAACTTTATTCAGTCTTGCGAACGGTGGACAGAGAATTTCGCGAGGAGCTCCTGAAGCTGCGATTACTTCTTCAGCTTCACTTCATTTCTTGGGTGGCCTTCTTCGACTGCGAGCTGCAAAACCCTTACACTTGTAAGTTTGCGATTTGGTTGTTGGTGCAAGTCTCAATTTTAGCTCCCATTATTCAACCTTCCAGTTTCAAATCGCAAACGTTCGGATAGTAATGGTGGTGACTTTAATCTTTAGAATACTCAGGATGCAAATCGGTTTTGAGATTCTGGGTCGTGATCTCTAAACCCTTGTGCGCAAGAAGAGTCATTGACTCTAGTTTGCCTTCTGACAATGTGTCGTCGTTAATTGCTGTTTCTGTTCATGCGTGTGACATTCAGATTCGTTTTGTGAGTATCTTGTTAATCTTTTACACTACGGAGCTATACTTTCTATACTTCAGGGTTTGAATGTTCAGCACTCTTGCTTAATCACGAGAACACCAATGCTCACGTGCATACTATCCGAAAAAGGGGGGCTAATTAGTAATCCATAACATTATGCTCATTAGTACAGTCATGTTTATGATGGTCAGGCACAAAACAATCTGTTCAAGTGGCGTACTTATTGAAGTACATTGCTCTTGTTGATCCAAGTTCACCTCCATATTACTCTTTGGATACGAGGTTTCTTTACATAATTCTTCAGTAGCGCTTCTTGGATTGAATGGAGTACACACACATCATTCGTTAAATTGAATAGCATTATACTTGTAGGTGCAAATACGTACTCTTTCATATCATTTCAGAAGGTCCATTTGACGAGGTTCTTCGTGTTCATGATGGGATCAATGACCTAGCATTATGAAGAGAGAGATCATTGAAAGCTGAGAAGGCTTCTTCCTGGTGTAGGTTCCATTTTCACCGATTCAAGCAGCGGTGGAGTACAGAAGGAGGTAGGAGTCATGAGGTTAGACGGGTTGAAGTTTCTGAACACAGCTCAACTACCGCAACAAATACAAAAGCTTGTATTCGGGGGAGAAAATGAGCAAGTTAAAATTAACAACCCAGTGGCAGCAAAGGAGATTGCATTGCCAGATGCGGAGACAGATACATCGTTGGACGAGGTAGACAAGGAGGTAGATGAGTCGAGGAGCAATGTAGCAGGATGCCCCGTGCCTCCGTTTGTTCCATATACTCAGACCATCCCCTGGCACAGCGGCTCTCGCAATATGTTCTCCAAGTTCTTTCCTAGGTATGGAAATTACTGTGGCCCGAATTACTCCAGTGGCCGTGAATCTGGCTCCCCGCATTGGGACAAACCGCCCACTGACTGGTTGGACTACTGCTGCTACCGCCACGACATGGGGTACTCTTCCTCTCTCTTAAATGAGACTTTCAACGCACCTAAGCATGGATTTCATATGCAGAAGCTATCTTTGCTATCAAATTGATATCAATCTGTGGTGAGTCTGTGTTGGAGAATGTTGAACTGAGCAGAGCTCTTCTGTCTTCTAGAGTTTTGAAGCACCTAAGCATGTGTCGTTTGCAGAAGCTCTATCTTTCTATTTGAACATTGCTAGAAACAGGTTTTATGTAGTGTTTTTGGAGAATTTAAAGTGAGCAGAGTTCTTCTGGTTTTTGAGAGCTCAAACTCACCTAAGCATCTATCAGTTGGATTCCGTATGCAGTAGTAATCTTCTCTTTTTATTTTTGTCAGTAAACAGGTGTTTATGTTGCGTTGAGACTCTCAAACTGAGCAGTGTTATTTACAGGTATGATACGTTAGATCAGTCGAAGCTTCTGGATGCCGACAAGAAGTTTCTGAAGTGTCTGCAGAACATACCTGAAGCTGCTGCCATCCCTGCTGCGGGACGAACTTACCAAAGCTTGTACATGCTCGGTAGGTATTTTGAATCCTGCATGTCGTTCACTTTCAACCTTGTGAACTGATCAGTCATACATTTCCTTCAGTTCACTCAAGTAAGATTGCTACCACTTAAGAAATCGGCAAATCACTAAACTCAAAAGAAACTTGTTGTAGAAAGATAGGTTTGTATGCATTAATGCTTCGCAGTCAAAGGATCTCTTAAGCAGTCAGGGAAAGTAGGCTATTCCATCTGCACGGTGAATGTGGTCGATAGAATCGGAAGAAGTGAATTGATATATTCTTTCCAGGGGTCGATGAGTATCAGCTAAGAGTTTATAGTTCGTGGATGTGTGTGTAGGGTTGGAGCGATTCTTGATACCTTACAGGGACATTTTGGTGAAGAAGATCGAGGAGGGCAAGCGCGGCAGAGAAACAGCGCCGGAAGTGATTGTTGAAGAAGTGCAAGAGAGAAATGCGGACATGGACCGTACCCCTTGATCCTCCATATTTTGTATTCTTATCATCCTCTGTACAAAAATAGTAGAACAATCGGATAATTCTGTTCATTCTACTGGACTGGACTGCTTGATGTGTACATTACGATATTAACATGACGAATTATCTCCATATACCTCGTTTCAGGATGCAGGCTAGCCAATTGTTGTCCGATTTTGAAGTTAACATGGCACTCTTCACTTCTAAATTACACTCTGCTTCACATTTTCAACTGATACTCTATTGTCACTCTTCTAGGATAACACTACACGTCTTGAGTTTCTGTCATGTATTATTAAGATCAAATTCGAATCTTTCTCGAAGGATCTTCACTCCCATGTACCTGTCACAGAAATCAATAGAGTATGATTGATTATGAAATTTCTGTAAACTTGAAATCTTGACAGAGAAATTCGTAGTTAGAGATGCAATTACCTGCCCAGCATCATCAAAGTTGCTTGCGGGTTAGTGCCTGGTGAACGCGAAAACGTGGAGCCGTCAATTACACGAAGCCCTTTTGTTCCTTTAACGCGGTAATCATAGTCAACCACAGATCCCTGAAGACACCCTCCATGATAATGCCAAATTGTTTGTACGGTATCTTTGCACCATTTGCGAATGTTTATGCAATCTTGGAGATAGTTGGAAAAATCTCGTTGTGGCCAAGTACTTTCAACTGTGTCTTTGATAAGACGCAATTCATCGGGGACGGTCGCATTGGTATATTGTAGAGACAAAAGGGACGGTGCATTTATAGCCTTTAAAACGGTGCGAACCCCTTTTTCACAAATATCCAAGTCTTTTGGATTTGAAAAGTATCCAAACCTTACTTTTGGATTATCGTTTATATCTGAGGTCGCCAATGTCAAATTGCCATAAGAATGTGGCCCAACAATTTTTTGTAAAATATTTCCGCTCCATGCTGCTTGTGCTTGATATTCTGGCGAAGTAAGAAAAATTGCCTTGATAATTTGTGCTAGCAAAACTTGTGCGTTTACTTTATTGATTTTGGAATTGTTTTCAATCTTGCTTGCATATGTTGGTGAACTTCTTAAGAGTTCCAAGACAACCTACACAATACAAACACATTTTTAAATGATTTCTTTTGAAAATTAGTAAATATGTAATTTTAAGAGTGGAAGTAAAAGAGTTTAAAATATACCTGAGCAATACCACTTGAAACTTCAATGATACTACCAAAAGGTGTGATACCGACAACTTCAATAAGCGATACTTCTACCTCCTTATTTGTAAGCACCCAAAATGCGTTTGTGGGATTATCTGCCATATGGTCGCCAACCGCAGGATTATCGAGAATGGTGGTGATGTTGAATTCAGCGAGATGTTGAGCGGGACCAATTCCACTTAACATAAGTAGTTGCGGAGATCCTATTGCTCCAGTTGAAACAATTACTTCACTCCTTTCGTCTTTTAGCATTATTGTATGACTAACTCCATTCAAATCGTTGAATATAACTCCGTTTGCTTTACAAGATGATGATTCTAGCATGAAACAAAGTAAAAGCATATTAAAATTAGTCACACTTTTAAAAAAAGGTGTTGAGTTGCATACAGTCAAAGCAAAAACAATTCAAAATAAAAGGTATTAAGTTTTTGCTACATACCGTCAAACAAGATCTTTTGAACACTTGCCCAAGTAACAATATCAAGATTGTCAAAGTTGGCAGATGAGAGAAGGTCAGCCGCTGTATGACGATGACCATCTTTATCAAACAATGTGCCACCTACTTTTGTGCCGATAAGATGTTCATAGGTCTCGTTATTGTAAGGAATAACACCGGCTTCCAACAACGCATTTTTTGTTGTGTTCTGTAATCATATAAACAACACCAAACCTTGAGTATTTGAACTTTCTATAAACAACTTCTCAAACAACATCAATCAAATTAACGTAAAAGAATAATCATGATAAAACTCAGAGTTCTTCGACAAAATAACTTACTTGAAACAATTCCAAAGATGGAAAGTGGCCAACTTTATCAACCACCCATTGGAAGGCACGATCGACATCAAAAAGATTCCAATGAGAATCTATGATAAACTTAAGGTCCGGTTTCGAAAGAAATCCTGCGTTGATGACACTACCACCTCCAAGAACACGAGCTCGATGGTTAGGTACACCATCTTCAGAGATAAAGGATTGGGCTGTAGATGTCGGAGTGTCAATCTGCAAATTCGGAAAGAATCCCTTCATATTCATCACTAGAGGGTCGTTATTTGTCAACCCGCCACGTTCCAACAACAAGACTTTGGCATAATGGGAGAGAGTCGCAGCCAATGGGCATCCGGTTGTTCCCCCTCCTAGAACAACAAAGTCATAGCTATCTAAAATCAAAGGCTCTTCCGTGGCATTTTTTACATATGTGTGCCAGCCTGGATCTTGAGCATTTGTAAACGGAATTGTGACTAGTAACAAACTAATCAACACTAGTAACGACCTCATTATTCTCATGAATCTTATAAAAAACATGTCTCTATCACTAGAGAAGAAGTTCACTAAAGAGCTACAAAAATCATACACAGATATATATGAAGATATGCTTATATACGAATATGTATATAATCTAATTGGTGTCCACCTGTTTTGACCTGATTTTTGTAAATTTAGGTGGAAGTAAAATAACTAGGGCTAATTTTATGCCATTACCGTCAAATACAAAATATAAATATCTCAAAAGAAAAAGACAAGAACCTAAATAATATGAAATGTAATAGACAAACTAAAACACCAGCCACTAAGTGTGGTTCGAATATCTTGTGGCCCACTGATATTATCCCATCAATGCTCGTGTGGGTATGAACTAAGATCATTGCAAAAAGTGTCACTCTCAAGATTTGAGGCTCAACATCGATCAGAATCTTGTAAGCAGCTCCTTATCCAATACTAGTCTTCAAACAAATGCTCTTCTCTCTTTCACTCAATTCCTATATCTAAAAAATATATTCTCCTTACCCTTTATTTTCTGATCATTCCCCTCTCTGGAATTGTTTTACTGAAGTATTCTTCCCCTTTCAGAAAATTGTACAATCTGACGTTTGTACTTGAGGTATGGACATACGGGTGACCTCAGCCAAGGAGATTTTTTGCTGTGAAAATACTCATTGCTCAATTGATTGAATTTCCTGCAACATGCAAAGACGTATAATTATACACTGTCTGTATATGTCATGTACCAGGAAATGACAGTAGTAAGGAGGATTCACACTAGAAAATCGAGCTTCGACTTCTCCCGGTCTAAACCCACCTTACACTAAGGTAGAAGTACCTAAAACCACCAGCACCCCCAATATCAACCTATAGGTCTCCCCAAAACCGCACCTAGCCTGAACTAGCATTGTCAGAACACTCAATTCAAACTGACCAATCAAAACAATAAAAAAGCTGGTTGTTTTGGGTCGAATCATGAATGGAAATTTGTACCAGCTAAGGTGGTTTTTGCATACCCTATAGTTTAATTACGGGTCGTGCAATACTTTACTGTTTGAAAATTTGTATTAATTCATGGGTTTTACAAAAAAATATAAAAAAATTACAAACCTTCCTAAAAACTATCTTGCCACCCCCAAAAAATTACCCACTATAAATAGACCAGCTACAAATGGGCGAATTTTCTTATGTTGGTGGTTATGGGTACTTCGACCATACAAGAGTGATGAAGCCATTCAAAAATCCATTTTTAAATTATCATGTTCACGGTTCTTGGCTAGGAGCCATGACCATGAAAAATATTCTAATTTTCCTAATCATGGCTCTTGGTACATAGTGTAAAGGGACCCTTGTGAAATATAGAAACGAACAAAAGGGATATTCCACACGAGACAAGAGACGGTACTTTCTTGCGCCAATTGGGGAATTAGCCGGGAGTTACGAGAGACGCTTCCCGGCAGCTTCCTCCAATCAGGAGGTGGGGTGAGGCTCAAGTAAAGCACGTGCCTTGGGCGCCGCGACCAATAGCCGGTCAACCTACCGGGTCCTAGGGCCACCTAGCCGGTCCGCGCACGGAACGTTGCCATGTGGCGGTTCTCGTACCTATCACCGTGGCAGCCCCACATATTGCCCCACCTTCCAGAACCTTGTCTCTTTGATAGGAATATTATATTATGAGCCTGCCAGCTCCCTGGAAACCTGACCTCATGCCCAAGGAATGCCTCGGTTGGCTCAAATTATGATAAATGATCTTAGTAATAGAATGATGTACCAATATTTTGGATCAATTTAACAGTAAATGGAATTTCTTATTTCATTTTTTACTAGTATGCTCTAAGGTAGCGACACCCATTCCCGTTACTGTACCCATTTGCGTCAGCATACAGGGCACCTCAATCTGAGTGACTTTGATCATTTGTTGAGAACAAATATTACTAAATGCAGTAAAGGTATAGTGGCAGAATTTACTTCTCCAAGTCACGGAATCAAGGCCATTTAGACACAGTCAAAATGTGCAAATCAATTTTTGACTTTGATTATCAAGAACGAACACAAATTTTCCAATAACATGACTTTTTCGATACATTTCAGATTAAAATCTAATTGCCTTTCCCCTGGTATAATAATTTCTCATACTCCTCATTCAGAAGTATGATAATTAGCTTAAAGCCACGGGAATGGGTGTCGCTACCTTAGCGGCTTTGTCACACCCACTTTAATACTTTGACGATGTTCCTCTTGTTTTTCTCATAATCTAAAATTTGCTCATTTTTGTAAATTTTCGTGATTTGGGGGGCCATAGTTACTTGGAAATCCAATGTCTTGGGATCCGTGGACCCGTTTTATGGGTCCGATAGTTGCCCGCACCTCTTCCAAATTAAAACCTCTTCCAACGACACCCCATGCGCCCGGATCTGACGGGTGGTTTCCGAGATTATAATTTTAGTTACAAAACAAAATAAACTACCTGCCTTATATGATAGATTTCACATGGGGATATTACTTCACATTCTACTTGCAATAATTGAGAACAACTATATTACACTAACACACAATCAGTGTTAGGTAGTCACCAATCCAAATGGAAGTAACATTAGCAGTACTGCTGATACTAGAGCTCTAGTTATCTTCACTCACAAGTCCACAATAGCTTCTCTTTACTCACTACAAACATTACACGGTATCACTTTAGGGCACCCTTTTAGGAACACTTGTTGCTTTCCAATTTCAAAAATTCGAAACTCATAGTAGAAAAATTCTGAAATGATGATTCCACTTACTCTACCTTTCTACTAAATCTCCCCGTGCACGGAAGCACTGGTGGTGTCATCCCTGAAGAGCATGCAAACCGGTAAAATTCTAGCTTATGACCGCTCTCCAGCAGCTTCCGCCGGCAAACCCACGGCTTGTGGCTGAGGGATCACCACACCCCCACCCGGCACCCACCCAATCCTGCTCTTCCTCGTGCCCCATTTACCCACTTAGTTTGCGGCTCTCAAATCCGGGTATGCCATAACAGATAGGTGGAAGCACGCTACCGCTTTTTCGGACGAACCCGCGCCCGATTCCTGCCCACTATAACACCTGCACTGGTACACCGCACAGCAGTAGTATTCACAATGGCGTCCCGACTAGCCTTCCTCCTGCTCCTCCTGGTGCCCACAGTCCTCGCCGCGGATTGCAATGGCTACCAGAGAACTGAGAAGGTGAAGGTGTTCAATTCCCCGTCCGTGACCTCGCGCCCGGGAATTGTTAACAACAAGTATTTCGATGTTGAAGCGCCCACCGGCCACTTTGCCACTGTCGACTTCAATGCTGAGCTTGTCTACGACAATGGCGAGCCGGTGCCGCTTACCGATGTTTACTTGCACCACTGGATCTTGCTCGAGTATGAGAGCGAGGCCTCCCCTGAGGACGTCAAGAAGATGGCGAACATGAACCCTGCCAACTCTTACCTTGGGAAGACCGGGGGTCTTAGACAGGCTTGGGCTAAGGGCGGCGAAACTCGCTTCACGAACTCTTACATGCCCGCTCCTTATGCCGCTGTCAGTGGTGGCGATGGAATTAAGACCAAATGGATGGTCAATCTGCACGGTATTGATACCCGCGGCGCTGCTCACCGTTGGGCTTGCACCGAATGCAGGTCAATCTCTTATACTTCGCTTTACCAATTCTGCAGTTACCAGCTTTCGTACTAATTTTAAATTAACGATGCTCCTCATTTTATAGTGTTTGACATCGAGGTTGCCGCTTACGATGTTTTATTAGAGTAGCATGGGGCTATGTCTCTGTCTCAAACCTCCCTCCTGTAGTATCTCAAGCCTTTTGAACAGTTGAGAGGGGTCTATTGTCGGAGAAACGATCAGATCATGTTGCCAAGGGTGATTTTTTAATGAGTGATGATTGTCGGTGGTGCAGGTGTGATCTCTTCAGCGGTGGCAACCGAACCCAGGATCTTCCCGAGGACTACATCGGTGGATTGTACTGTTGTGAGGACGAGACTCGGTGCAAGCTGAGGGAGGGTTTCAACGGTGACGATGCTTCATTCGAGAGGAAATACCACTTGCAGGTAATTGATCATTTCACTTTCAATGCTGAAAATGGCCATCATTTTCAAGTCACGACTCTTATTGGGGCTATTGCTTTAGAATCATTCTGATATACGGAGGTGCTTGCAGTACACATGGACATACATCGACTACGACGAATGCATCGTGCCACTCACTCAGATGGGCTTAGACGTAACAGTGAAGCCAGGAGCCCCTCGTGGAACTGTGGAGTACGACGTGATGGGTCACTGCCACCGTTATGAGAGGAACAAGCCAGAGTGCGTCGACACTCGTGAAGTGATTATGGAGTCAGGGTTGGAGGGTACTCTTGTGTACGCCGTTTCTCACCTTCACGCATTCAGCTTGGACTCCATTCTATACGGTGAAGATGGCCGCGAGATTTGCCACTCGTCTCCCATTTACGGTCATGGCCATACCGCTGGCGATGAGAGAGGCTATGTTGTTGGTATCACTCACTGCGTTAATGGCGCTGACGGCGTGACGAAGATCAAGAAGGGCGAGAAGCTCAGGTACTTCAACCCCTTTCATACTCCCTTGCACACAATTTCACCATCTGCACAGGATTCTTCCAAAACTGCATTAAATTTAATGATAGTGAGAGAATGAGTACGCAGTGTTCTCTTTTGAAATTGACCGAGGATGGTTCGTTTTTCTGCAGGTATGTTGTTACCTACACCAAGGTCGGAGGTCCGCATACGGGAGTGATGGGAGTAATGTTCTTGAAGTTCGCTGAGGGGGCAGAGATTACTACCTCTGTGGGTTCAGTCAGCCGGAAGATGTTGAAGTGAGTTCAGTTAGCTTGTGTGATCACGAGTCAATGAAATATTGCATACATGATATATAAATATGTAGTTTCCATATGTAGATGAGTTTAGTAGTTAGCGATATGTGAAAACTCCGGGCCGTGAAGTCGGTTTTACGAGATTGTCTTCCGAAGTTTTGCCTGATGGAGAGATCTTCAGTGGATGTTAACGTCATTCTCGTCAAATGATCAGTTGTGTATATGAGATTTATCCAGTTTATTCAGTCTCGAATTTGAAACCTTTTCAAATTGAGATTTTTGATTACTTCTTCTGTTTCTCTATTTTTTTCCTCGGATTTGTGAGTGTGAGGATGTTATCATTGTCTTGAACAAGATTTTTTTTCTTGAAAACTTGAAATATCTCAACGACTTATTAATATGGCGGTGAATACTCATCTGAACCGATGGAATCCAATCGTAATTCGGCATGAAAAAGCTCGGTACCAGATCACTGGAAATGACGAAAGTGAAGATGAAAAAACTAGGAATTACGAAAGTGGGAATGAATGAAGCTGGAAACTGACACAAACATGATTCAGAGCATAGTGGACATGGAGGGCACGGGCAACCGCGAGCTGGGAATCGTCTCCTCGCGATGCTGTTCACTGGAGCTCCCGAGAGATTGTGTGGCACATCGACGGCGCGCAGGTCCGAAAGCACGAGCGAGTGCATGAGACGGACGAGACAGACGAGTTCCCCACGAAGCCCATATTCTTGGATTCGTTCATGTGGAATGCCGGCTTCATGAATGAATGTTACGTCGGTTGCGATGCACCTTGTGTGTGCACTGGTCAATTGCCATCAATCTGAAGACGTTGTTGGTAAAGAAGAGAGAGTGATGTTGCTTCGTCACTTCGGAGACATACATAAGCAAACTTTGGTGTGGACGAATCCCATTTTAACTGAATTGCCGACATAGTTTATGTTCTTATTGATGAAGAGGGAGCAATGGAGTTCAGAGTCGCATGTCACTGAAGCTCGGTGTCTCCCATTCGGGCTATGGAGCGCACTCACGAGCATTATGATACTCAACAACAGAATGGTAGCAGATTCTATCCCTGCATATTATTGCTGGGCGGCCAATTTGGCCTGGTGATACTCTGCCAGTGCGACAGCTTTGGCCACAACTTCGGGGGAGGCTTTGCTGAGAGCGCCGGAGTCGAAGGGGGGCTGCGGGTCGTACTCTGTGAACAACTGCGTCGCCTGCGCGGTGACGTTGTCCGTCAGGAGCGCCACCAGCTCAATGGCCATGTCGATCCCCGAGGACACTCCCGCCGCAGTCACGATCTTGCCCTGCCTCACCACGCGCTTGCTCACTGGATTGGCTCCGAACTTTCGTAAGATTTCTAGCAACTGCCAGTGCGTTGTGGCATCGAGACCGGTGAGAAGGCCTGCTGCACCTAATAGTAGCGATCCCGTGCACACCGACGTCGTGAACTTGCTCGTCTCATGTGCCTGCCCCACAGCAATTAACCACTCAATTACCAGACTGGATCACCCTTAATCATCGATTTAGCCCAGCAGATTATGATTCCAGGTTGAGACTGATGTGAGTCCTGGACTGCTATGATTCATAGACATCGTTCAGGTTCGGATCGATGAGCTTGAATCATAACGTTGATCTAGGTTTGGAACGCCATCATAGTAATTACAAAATCGAGATAAGCTTTGAAAATGGCACAATCACCACCTTCCTGAACTGGATCACACATAATCATCCTTCCAGTCCAGGAATCATAGCAGAAATGGATTCCAGGTCCAGATCGAGGAGACTGATTCGATTCCTGGACAAGTTCGGATCAATGAGCCTGAATCATGACATTGATCCAGGTTCGGATGGCCATAGATGTGATAGTACAGAGAATATTGATGCAAGCGACATACCTTGCGGATCCAGTCGAGGAAGGGCTTGTCTTCTAGAAAGGCGACGGTGCCGAAACCTCCAGGGATGACCACGACGTCCGGGCTTGGGACCTGCAGGGTATTGCAAAGTTAGGGTTTCGGAAGCTAAACAATACAGTTCAATGTTTCGTAAAGGGAATTGTATGGACCTCGTCGAAGGTGGCCTTGGCTTCCATGGTAAAGGAGCCGGAGTCGGAGACCAAACCCTTGGTGTGGCTTACGAACACCACGTCAATCTGCGGCACCGCGTTCAGAATCTCGTAAGGCCCCACTAGGTCCAGCATCGTCATGTTCTTGTAGATCGGAATGGCCACTTGCAATCGCGCCATAGCTCCAGAAACTCGATTGAAAGAAAACTAACCCCCTAATCAAACAGAGCGAACACTCACAATGTGCTTGCTTGTCACAATGCGACACTGCTTTTTGTAGTCCGATCCAAGCCTGCATTGACACAATGACCTCTCCCACAAAACAGTCGGTCTCTTCTGCTCAAATTTAGAATGTTCTGTCGAAGTCAATATGCTTGCCCAAATACAGAATTCAGTCACTCCGTTAAACACTGCTTTTAAGTTAAGTGCCTTGACAGAGAACATTGACTTTGACTGAAGGAAAGTGCGATCGCTATTTCATCTCGATGAAAAGCGGAATGGCGAACAATGTTGATTGCACTTTGAGTTGAATTATTGCAAGTCCAGAAGAACTTTTGATCGTCTTGTCAACAAGTGAGACAGTCATGTTCTGTGTGGATATGCGAGAATCGCACCATTGCGAGTGCAAAAAACTTCGCAGAATGTGATTGTATCAATATTAGATGATTCAGCGTTGACATAAGTGTTCATCGGCCGGGAATGCTGCTGTAATACAATATTTCAATTCCAGGCTCTGTAAACGCTGCTTTCTTCGGAGACTTGGGGAGACGATGGGGAAGCTTCAAATCCGTTGAACCCAAACTATGGCTTGCAGAGTTGCTTGAAGTAAGAAGGAGAACTTCATGTCTCCAACCCTAGGGTGAGGCAGACGTGAATAGAGTGTCTGTTTGACCTATCTTTGTATGCATGCGAGGAGGTCATAACATCAATGACCGGATTACTACCTCCTTTTGGACTGAACATTATGCAAGTTCCTACTTAACAACTTGTGTTTTAGTGATATTGAGATGTGGTATCCCCCAATGTGTGGGTCATTTCCCTATGGCCTCTGGGTTTGCTCTCTTGAAGAAAGACCATGAAGTTGTTGTATCATTTTATAGCACTTGTTACATTCTATTTGTTTCTATTGAAATATTTCACTAAAGGAATACTTTGATAGATTGCTTCATCAATACATTTTCTCGAAAACTAGAGCCCTATATGTTTTACAACCTCACCCATACGTGCAATGCATGCGTTCCCATCATGAGTTTCTTGCCATTACCCACTTGCTTCCTACAACATGTGTATCTAACTGCTTGGCTTCTCCTTATGAATCTGAGAGCCTCTTCTATCATAGTGTCAAAATCAACTTCTAAAAAAATAAATCGAAGAGGTATTTCATGCACGTTAGGAGAGTGGTTGATAGCTCATTTTAAGGAAGCGTAAAAAGGTGAATAGTAGTCCATGCTTGAACGGTAGCCCTCCTTCTTGAAAGTAGACACACGATAGTTGCTTTCCATAATGTTTATCAGGTACTCGGTCCAAATCAAAATTTTACCTCTTTTTGGAGGTTTAGAAAATGTAGTACTCTCTTTCCTCTTTTAGTTTAGTCTAATCTTTAAACTTTAATACACTTTTTTAAATGCCACATTTAATTACTTCTGAAGCAATCCAAAAGTAACACATTACAATGGTTTGTGAACACAATGCCAACAAAGCAATTAAGTATAAATACAAATATCTTTTAAGAATATAGAGATAATTATAAATCTCCCAAAGTAAATTTTCAATTATCCTAGTGATTATTTTACATAATCGAGAATAAATCGAGATTCCTTAATACATCCCAATTTAGTTAAATATAACACATTGGTTCTCTTGGCTACTTCCAATTGGTCTTGCCTATCTCAAATTCGTTCATTTCTTGAGCACCATAGCTTAAAGGACTCTAAACACAACAGACATAAGCTATAAACTTGAACATTAAATCGTTTTCACTATCATGGCTCTCAGTTAAGGGCCTTGGCCATAGAAATCCAATAGTGAAATTTTAAGTGGCTTTGTCACTCCTAGTAATATAAAGTGGATTTTGACGTGGACAAGTAGGAGCTTTATTATCTAATATTTGATTTCATCATTTTGACTCTCACTCTCCCCTTCTTCCTCCTTCCTCTTGAATGATTTGAAGAATAGCTTTAGAATCAATGATTATTGAGCCCTAGATTATAATCATGGTCACCTAGATTACAGTCAAGACAAGGCATCTGCCTTATGTCAACAATAATCTAAAAGACCATAAATCATCATCTACTTTGGAGAATTCTGCATACTTTGGAAACCTCAAAGTTAGTGGTTACTCTCATTTTTTTAAGGTAGTGTGAAACAAAGTAGACCAAAAGTACTTTTTTGACCAATCACACATTGTAAAAGACCGAAGTCCATGATCCATAGTGTAAAGTGCTCCTAAGGATGGCTTTTGCAATGATCCTACTAGGGCAAGTGTCCAATCAGGGTATCCTTTTCCGGACTGTCCGGACTTTAGAAAAATGTCCTTTTGGAAATGAAAAAAATATTGGAAAATTACAAAACTTTCATGGTGTCATAGATGGCATGTTGGTACACAATAATCATGTGATTTATAGGTTAAACTCAAAAATTGAATATTTTCCTAATTTATCATATTCAGCAATTGTTCACATTATAGTAGCAAAATGACTATGAATTTAAGATTTTAGATTGAAACAAATATTCATGCATTTTATTAAGTTTATATTTGAGCATTTCATATAGTTTCAAGACATAGATAATATGAAATCATAGTCCTTTTAGGTTGTGTAAAAATAGTGATTTTTGAAAGTTCTCATAATTAAGGAAATATAGTAAAACATCAAACTGGATTTAAGATTAAACATAGATATAACTCTAATCTTGTATTAACTAAATTTCTTCTTCGTCACCTACTTTGCTTTAAATTGATATTCCGGATTGTTCCTTTTGTCTCAAAAAGGAATTAAGACAGATTCCTTTTTGAAAACTAAAGGAATGAAAAGGAATATGAAAATTGTTCGATTTTTCTTGCTCAATGCAATTTTGCATGGAGTATTACAAGTCTCTCATGAATCCATCATTGAATACATGCGAATTGAAAAAGTGTAATTTCTAGCACACAATAAGTGTAACATAAAATGACAGTGTTTTAGTAAGACAGTCCTTTTTGGTACCCGTATCAGACACTTACCCACTAACTTGCTTACCTTTTGAAACCTATTTTTATCCATCCTATATTGTCACACTTCAAAGTGTATGGGTGGAAATGCTATTGTTACTCCACCTTCAAGGCAACTTCTCACCTGCTAGAATTATCTTTAGTCATGCTGAAATGCTTGATTTAATTTATCAGTTGTAGGTGTTTGTACCTTAGTGCCATTGTAATGGAATTGAGATTGAGTGGGGATCATGAAACAAAAGCATCTCGTCGGCGGAGGATATCGAGGATATTGTTCTATCAAACTCGGAGGGAAACAAAAAAATCACCAGTCTCTGTCTAGGAAACACTTAGTAGAGGATGGAGACAAAAGAAACAACTGTAGCTGGAGAATCTTGTCGGCGCATTGCACGGAGAATTCATACTCAGTCAATCCGAAAGGAATCGAACATCAAAGCGTAATCTCTGTCTCCTCGATCGATCACACTCCACCTCCATTTCAACTTCATCGATCAGGTCCAGCAATCTCCCTATCCGCATTCTTTCCATCTCGATCGATCAGGTTCAAGTAATGGCAGAACCTGTAGAAGATCGTAATTGGATTAGGGCCTAATAAGCCAGATGATTAACTTACAAATGCTCAGCAGGTAATATACCCTTGCTGGAGCTTCACCTACTACTTGGATCATTAAGTGGAGTGTAACCACCACCAGAAGCTACCTAACTCCACCAACGCTAATAAATACAGTTAATCTGATACGATCTGGTATCTCCCTGTAGCAGGTGCGACGGCAACCTGGAACTGACGGTTACCATCGTGATTTGACACCAACACCCTCCCTCGCTCATGGCATTGTCATGTCGAGCGCTTAAATTAGGTCACGATGTCAATTCCAGGGCGAAGGTTAATTGGAAATTTGAGGTCCATTGTTTCTCATGATCTTTCGATTTTGTAATTACTCCTCCTGGTCCTGTGGTTGATCAGTGTCGCCATACACAAGGTTTCGGGGGCAGCTGCAGAGCACTTTGAGCGGTGGTTGCTCAGTTCTTTCAAGGAGGAGGCTTCGTTGCAGGGGGAACCTGCACTTCTTGTCGCTCAAGCGGAAGCTCCTTCTCCGGCGGAAGTTCTTTCTCAGTCAATGAATCGCCTTCTTCTGTCGATGAAGCTACATCTCCTGCTTAGAGTGCAGGCAAAGCGGTTGGCAGTCTCATCCCATCCCTCCCGGATGCGGTGGTCAGAGAGTGAATTAGGCCGGTGCTGGTAAGAAGTCCTTCGGCGATGCAGTTGCTCCAATTGCAGCACGTTAATTCTGCATGGAGGCAGCTGGTGGGGACTTCGCTGGAGTGGGCGGTATTAATCTTCGTACTGTCCGATTCGCCGGGATATCGGCAGCATGTTCGACGACATAGGTTCCGATTCCTCACGACTACTCGAAGATTTAGGGTTAGAGATGGGTCACTTTAGACTGTTGGCAAGTGAAAGCATGGAAGAAATTGAGTCTAGGGTTAATTGTAGAGGCTTTCAATTAGGTCGCTTGCCCTTCTACGTTTCATTAGAAGGCTGCCCTCCCTGTCTGGAAGAGGATCCAAATTACTACGTCCTGTAACTACAAAGATCAATGCAAGCAGGATTCCTGCGAAGTTTCTTCTCCTACTTGAGCCTTTGGATTTTCCAGCTGAACTAACCCTAATTGCTCTCTCAATCTCTCAAAGGCTGTTCTCCCGAGAGCTTTAGTCAGAATGTCAGCTAACTGCTTACTTGTTGGTGTGAATTCCAGGTCAATTTCTTTTGAGAGGATTTTCTCCCTGACAAAATGATGCTTGATTTCGATGTGCTTAGTTCTACCGTGAAATACAGGATTACGAGCTAAGTTTAAGCTACCTTGGTTATCTCCATGAATGATCGTTGGAGCATGAGTGTTAATTGCATCGATTTCACTTAGCAATCGCCGCAACCAAACGGCTTCTTTCGTTCCTTCAGTTAGTGCCATATACTCCGATTCTGTGGAGGATAACGCTACAGTTGGTTGTTTCCGGCTATTCCAGGTGATGGGAGTACTTCCCAAGAAGAAAACGTACCCTGTGGTGGATTTGCGATCGTGAGCATCGGCTGCCCAATCGGCGTCGGTGAACCCTCGTAAGTCACTTCCCTCCCCACGCCGATACAACATCGCAAAGTTGATCGTTCCCTTGAGGTACCGATATAGGTGCTTAACGGCCTGAGCGTGAGGTTCTTGGGGTCACTGCATGAAGCGGCTGACGACGCTTACAGCGTAGGCAATGTCGATACGAGTGTGAGTTAAAAATATTAACTTGCCGACCATTCGCTGGTAGCGAGTAGCGTCAGCAAGCGGAGCATCCATCTCCGGTACAAGCTTCAGCTTCTCAAGCATGGGCGTTGGAACAGGTTTGCACTGGTCCAGACCAAATTCAGTAAGCATCTCCAGTATGTACTTTCGTTGAGTAATGAGTATACCTTTAGGTTGAAACAGGAATTCGATCCCCAAGGAGTATGAGAGGAGACCCAAGTCTGACATCTCGAAGGCCTGCTGTATGTCGTTGCGAATAAAGGCAATGTGCTCAGTGTCGTCTCCCGTGAGATAGACGTCATCGACGTACAGTAAGAGTAAGGTGAGCTTGCCTCCTGCTTCGTGGTAGTAAAGGTTGTAGTCGGCTTGTGATTTCATGAGCCCTTGTCCCTGTAGATAGCTATCAACTTTAGTATACCAAGCCCGAGGGGCCTGCTTCAAGCCATAGAGGGCTTTCCGAAGTTTGCATGCGTAGCCACGATGAGCAGAGGAGTCAAAACCAGGCGGGAGACTCACAAATATGTCTTCGTCGATAACACCGTTCAAGAATGCTGTTTTGACGTCAAGGTGGAATATTTTCCAGCCGTGATGTGCAGCAAGTGCCACAACGCTGCGAAGTGTATTCCACTTAACGACAGGCGCGAAGGTCTCTGTATAATCCTGCCCCGGTTTTTGCTGAAAACCTTTTGCGACTAGCCTAGCCTTGAGTTTTGCAACTGTTCCATCTGCATGGGTTTTAACTCGATAAACCCATTTCGTAGCGATAGGTTTCCTGTTGGATGGCAGCGGAGCAATGTCCCATGTTCGATTCTTGTATATTGAAGTCAATTCGTCCTCCATGGCTGTTCTCCATCCCGGGTGCTGGAGAGCTTCATCGGTACAGGTGGGAAGCTCGGACAGTGGACAGGTCTCTGCTACATGCAGATAGAAATCGTTGAGCCTGGCGGGAATCCTTCGAGTTCGACTGCTACGTGTGATAGGCGGTAGCGCGTCAGGTGGCGAATGTGAGTCACCTTCGGAGAGCTGAGGAGTTGAGATGACCGGCTGTCTCCTCTGATATGTATGAGGTGGATGTTGGGCTCGGTAAGAAGCATCAGGTTCCATCGGGAGCTCAACTGAGAAGTCGGTGATGGGAGCCTGAGCTGGCAAGTTCGATGAGGTGTCATGAGAACTGGAGTTCTCAGTACCAGTTGAATGGTTAGAAATTAGCTGAATAACCTCCGGACTTGGATGAGTGAACTGATCCATGGGTGGTTGCATGACAGGAACCGGTGGAGACGGAGCCAGGGAAGCATCGTCATGTGGCACTCCAACAGCAACTTCGTCAAAGAGAGACCAGTCATGCAGGACCGGTGGTTTGATGTTGGCATCGTTAACTTGTGCACAAGGGAAGTTGCTCTCGTCAAATCTAACATCTTTGGAGATCAAGATTTTTCTCCCCTTTCGATCATAATTTCTGAAACCCCTGGAAGTTGAGTCGTAGCCCACGAATATGCATTCATGGGAGCGAGGAGCCCACTTGTTTCGTGTTTGTCGCAACCCTTGCTAGCTCACCTTAGCTTACACCAACTTTTTCCCAACTCTAGCAAGTGTCACGAGCGCTAACTCTGCACATCCCCCACATGCACAAAGTTAGCTCTCCATACCAACCACCAAGCTCACCGCTTGGTTATCAATCCCTCCTACTCATGCAACCGGGACTCAACCCCTTCGTAGGTAGCCAATGGTTAGGTGCGGACTTCCACTTATGTCCAAGGCCCAACTTGGTGGCACTCCCATACCACGCGGCCTAACCGCACTTGGTGGTGTCTCCTCACCACCGCCCATGACCACCATGGTGACCCCAAGGCCACCAAGTAATCACAACGCCGGCGGTGAGACACCACCCCACATCGGTAGCACTCATGGTCCTCATTTTGCCTATATGAGTCCCCCGTGGTGAAGCCCCAACACTAGCTCCCCACCGGGACTCACCTTGTCCTTATGAGCCACCGTGGTGAAGCCCCAACACTAGCTCCACCCACCGTGCCTCATTTTGCACTTTGAGTCCCCATGGTGGAGCCCCAACACTAGCTCCACCCATTGGGACTCACCTTGGCTTGGGAGTCCCCATGGTGAGGCCCCAACACTAGCCACACCACTCGGGACTCCCACCTTGGTCACCACCAAGGCACCATGGGAGTGGGGAGGAGACCAGCCCTCCCCATAGTATACTCTGTGGGATTCGGCAGCCCCTGGTCCTAGGTGAAGGGCTGGACCCTCACACCTCTTAGTTTTGGAAGACCACCCAATCTCCCAATGCCTTAGCCGCTGGAAGGCCCCGGGAGACTTCCCGAACCTTCCAGGGCTCGTATCTACCTCTTCCCGCATCCAAACGCGACGAGCGACCACTCTATCGACATCTACTCGTCAAGTAGATGCCGATAGACACCTTACTTGCCTCATTCCGACAAGTATTGAGGGAGTTATGCCCCTCTGAAGATTCGGGAGTCCCGGGCCAGCTTCCCAGTCCAGCACTGTCCCTGGACAGCACTCCCTTTAGTCCCACAATCTTCCAACTCCCATAACTTTTAGCTCACACCTCCAAATGAGGTGCTCCTTAGCATCCCGGAATCGTGGCAACATGAGCTTCCATAATCTCATGTCCATTCCCTCGTGGCTCCTAGTCTCCGTGGGTGAGAGGCGTCTCCAACGCCCGGGGTCCTCTCCCACACTAGGCCCACTTAGGTTCCCTTCACCTTGGCACCCCAAGGCCCGGGCGTCACTCCGGTGTCCCCCTTGGGCCCTTGGTGTTGCGGTCACTCCTCAAGGAGAGGTGCGCGACACTCACCCCCACCTAATGGAGTCGATGCCCTCATCGACTATACTTGTAGTCGGTCACACCAACTCTTGGGTTGCCATCCCCATTGGTGCAGCATTGTGTTTCACCAGGGCGCGACCCCCACAATGCACTCTCAAACTTTGGCAAAGTCTCAAAGGTGTCGTCACTAGGTGGTCTGTTTAGTACCCTGGACCTCTTCCAAGGCAACTAAATTACTCTAGACCCACCTACTTTGAGACCCTCTTGGATTGCCCTTACCTTGGCTCTCCAAGTTAGGCTCCACTAGCCTAACACTTCTTCCTTGACTACTAGGTGGACCTCAATGCTTCCACCAAGTTGTCTTGGTTGCAAACCCAAGATGGCTTTTACACCACGACTCGATCGCACGGGGTAATGCCAAGTTCCGCCCAACTCGGATCCCACTATCTCTTTCAAGGCATGGGTTCATGACTCCCATGCACTAGCTTGCACTAGTTTGTGGGAGTGGCGCTTTTATGAGCACGCGCCATTACCTTGTCCCCGCTTAGGACAAGCCCAAGGCCAAGGGACTTCATGGTTTTATCCACTCTTTCTCCTAGCCTTGGTCCCCATTACTCGGCCTTCCCAACTCGGTTTCACATCTCTATTCCCCTCTTCCACCAACTTAGCACAAGTACAAGACTAGGACTCCATCTCATACTCTTCTCTTTTGCACACACCAAAGCCAAACTTTATTGCCAAATCCAAAGAACAAGTACAAGTGTTGTGGATCTACGCCCAAGCTACAAGTCATCCTCCCCACTACGGAGGTTGATGTCCTCATCAATGCCTACGTTGCTTCTTGTTGGAGCTCCTATTCTTCTCAAAGTTCTCCACCACCTCCTTAGCATTCACCATGTCCTTTGCCGCCACCCACGTTGCTTCTTTCTCGTGGTATCTCGCCACTTCACAAGGTATTCCTTGCTCTTGTTTTTGAGGTTCCTACTCTTGAGGATGGCCTCTACCTCATATTCCAAATGTTGTCCAACCAACTCGGTGGTGGCCGAATCACTTGCTTGCAATCCCGCCACAAGGTATCCTCCTTGAATGGCTTTAACAATGAAACATGGAATGTTGGATGCACTTTGATCTCGGGTGGTAGCTCCAACTTATACACATCTTTGAACACCCGTTCCACAATGGGAAACGGACCCGCAAACTTGGACATGAACTTTGGAGTGAGGCCTTCGGGCATGGTGAAGTTCTTCACATTCAACAACACCTTTTGTCCCACCTCATACTCCACTTCACGTCTTCCGGCATTGACTTGCTTCTCATAGCGCCTTCTTGCCTTCTCCAACAACAACTTGGTTTTTTCCAACATATGTTCCCGCTTCTTGGCCAAGTCTTCACCATCTTGGTTGAACTCTGGTGTTGAATGTGCCCCCTCGAGAGCTAAGTCAGCAGGTTGGAGTGGCTCCACTCCATAGGCCACTTTGAAAGGTGACTCCTTAGTCGCCGAGTGTGGCCGCATTGTAATCGAACTCCGCCAACCCCACATAGTCTACCCAATCACGTTGGTCCGCACTCACAAAGTTCCTCAAGTATTGGTTCAAGACCCCATTCACCCTTTCAGTTTGCCCGTCTGTTTGGGGATGAAAGGCAATGCTAAATGTCAACTTGGTTCCCACCTTCCTAAAGAAGTGTCTCCAAAATGCACTTGTGAACTTTGGGTCTCGATCTGACACAATCACTCTTGGCAACCCGTGATGCTTCCACCATGCATCGAGAAAGATCTTGGCGGTCTCAAGCGCAGTTGCAGTTCCTCTAGTTGGCACCATATGAGCCAACTTGCTAAACCGATCCACCATCACTAAGATGGCATCATACCCTTGCGACTCGGGAAGGCTTGTGATGAAGTCCATATGGTAAGCTGCACGCGAATGCCATACTCCTAGCTTTTTCAAGTAGAGTCCTGTTCTTCCTTTCAGCGATGCTGTTCTGATGAGGAGTGTGGGCCTGCGTCAATTGTCTAACAATCCGAGCTTCATCACAAAATTTAATGAATGCGTTGGATGTGAACTCGCCTCCCCTATCTGATCTGATAGTCTTGAGCTTATGATTTCCGTGGAGCTCTATCATAGCTTTGAAATGTTGGAATTTCGACAGGGTCTCAGATTTAAGCTTCAGGAAGTACAGCCATGTAAAGCGACTAAAGTCGTCCGTGATGGTGAGGATGTACCTCGACCCGGACAGGGACTTTGTAGACGACGGTCCACAAATGTCGGTATGCACAAGTTCGAGAGGACTCCTGGTACGTCGTTCCTCTTCCTTCGGTGAGCTTTTCGACTTGTCAGTAACTGGGACCATTTTTCTCCCAGGCTTGGGATTTCGGCACTGTTTTCCTGTGTGACATGCTATGCAGAAAGGAAGCTTGGAGATCAGTCGGGGTAATCCAAGTACCTTGTGATGTGCTTGCATGAAGATCAGCACTTTGATACTGGCGTGGCCAAGCCGATTGTGCCAGAGTGCTGTGAGCTGCTCCTGGCCTGTAGGGATTTGTTCGTCTGTAGAACAGGTAAGTCCCTTCTAGCATGCGGTGGGGTCCGTTTCTATTTCAGCACTATTTACCGTTGATTGAGGCGGCCTGAATTTGTACAGACCGTTTCCACGATCTCTTACTCCTTTTATAACGATGTTTTGAGAATCTGGTGTGGGAACGTTTCTAAGAATCCAGAAATAGTCTGAATCGAACAAGACTTTCAGCTTTTCTTTCCCATCTGCTATGGACCCCACTGACAATAGATTCTTGGTGATGCCAGGTACGTAGAGAACTTTGTCTATCTTTATTCCTCCGGAGCTGGTAGAAACGTCAGCTGTACCTCTAGCTTCTACTTTTAGTGACTCTCCACCTGCTGTACTGATCTTAGACTTACAGCCTGTTTCTAAATCACGGAGTAGTGCCTTGCTTCCTGTGACGTGTTTGGAAGCACCACTGTCAAGAAACCAAACATCGTTTTGACTGCTATAGCTCGCTAAGTTTAGCTCGGTCAGGTTAACAGCTAGATCGGGATCGAGATCGCCGATCTCTTCGTCATCACTACTTTCAAAATTGTCGATTAAGTTGTCTACGAGGTTAATCGACTGCTTCTCCAGTCTGCTAGCTTTTCGAAGTTTCAACTCAGCCGCTAACTGGGGACAGTTCCTCATCCACTGATCGGTAGCACCACAATAGTGGCATTCGCTGCTGACTTTCTTCACTTTTGTTCGTCCTTCTTCGCCTCCAGTGTTCGGTCTTCGGCCGGTAGGCTTCTTTTTCTGTGCCGTTCTTGCAAGTAGTGCTTCATGACTTCGCCCGGTGCCTTTGATTTCTCTACGGATGTCATCCTGCATCAGGATAACTGTGAGCTCGGAAATGGAAGGCAGAGTCGGCCGGTACATCAGAGTATTGACGAGCCCCTCGAAAGACTCTGGGAGAGCCATGAGGACGTGCTCGACGACTTCTGCGTCCGTAACAGGCTGCCCAATACATGCGAACTCGTTCAACAGCTCCTTTAGATGCTGTAGAAACTCCGTCATTGGAGTGCCCTCCTCCATCTTCAAGTTGGTAAGCTTCCTTCGCAAGAGTAGCTTCCTCGAGTTGGTACTGTTCGCATAGAGGTCTTTGAGTACCTGCCAGCATTTGTCCGGTTCAGTGATGTTAGCAATGTAGGGTATCACGTTGTCCTTCACGGACAGTGCAATCATCGTTAATGCCTTGTTCTTCTGAAGTTGCAACGCATCGATCTCAGCTTGCGTGGTTGGCGCTACGGTGCCCGCAGGTGGATCAGCTAACTTCCACACATCTTCTCTGCTCAACATGTTCTTCATCTTGAAACTCCAGACGCTGTAATTAGCGTTGCCATCGAGCTTAGACGAATCTCCCATAAGTGAGTCTCTGGAAGCCATACTGTGAAGCTAGTTTCTATCTCTCTACTATGATCTGCTTCTGCTACTCTGAATCTCTCAGCTCGTTTCCTACAGGAGTACCGACTACTCAACGGGAGCTCCAAGAAGGACTTAACAGCTGACTACGCCTCGCTCTGATACCATGTAGAAGATCGTAATTGGATTAGGGCCTAATAAGCCAGATGATTAACTTACAAATGCTCAGCAGGTAATATACCCTTGCTGGAGCTTCACCTACTACTTGGATCATTAAGTGGAGTGTAACCACCACCAGAAGCTACCTAACTCCACCAACGCTAATAAATACAGTTAATCTGATACGATCTGGTATCTCCCTGTAGCAGGTGCGACGGCAACCTGGAACTGCCGGTTACCATCGTGATTTGACACCAACAGAACCTTCTCCCCGAGTGAGCTCGATCCTCGATCACGACCCTCATCACACCGTCAACGCCAGCAAGCAAGCGGCATCTAGCCCTTTCCAACATAGATCTAGCAGACCTCCGGATCCTTACACCAGCAGTCCTGCTCTACGAGGGACGGGAGGAGCATCCGTTCCACTCACTGAAAGACTCCCTGAGCAAAGTGCTGGTCGGGTTTTACCCATTCGCAGGCCGGATCGCGGAGGTGGAAAATGGGGTACCTGAGGTTTGGTGCGACGATTCCGGCGTTTTCTTCACCGGAGTGGTGGTCGTGGACGAGGTTGGAGCACTCGCTGGTGGTGATGCTCTTACTGAGTTTCTAGCTGGCTAGCATGAAGACTGCGAATCTGGAACAAGAAGGATTCAATCTGTATTCGTTGCAGGATTATGATGAATACCCTCCTCTCGTCATTCAGGTACCGCATTGCAGCTTCCTTTTTGAGCTCCAAGCGTGACATCGTATGTGCACTGTGCCGACAGTGGATGTCGGCCGATACACATGTCAAGCAGACGGTTTGAAATTGACCCAACAACCGATGTTTGAGTTTGAATCAGTCAAGAGGTCAATCAATCGTTTATCATCAACATGGTCATGTGTCTTAGATAGGTTACATGTTTGAAATGTAAAACAGTTGCATTGGCGGCAAACTCGCATCACATGGGAGCAGATGGGGCTTCTGGGATGAGCTTTATGAAAGCATGAGCTGAAGTGGCACAAGGGCTAGCCATCTCTTCTCCACATGATCATCGGTGAGTATTGATCATTACACTTCGTTCTTCTTGAAACTATCGTTGCATTCTGGAAATAACATCTTGACTCTTTAGTTTTTTATATATTGCTTCCAAAGATCAACAGTTATTACAAATTATGAAATACTGTTTATCAAAATCTTCATTATTCGAAACACAAATTCAACTAAGAACAGGACTATAATTCCATAATGGATTACATAATGGTGTAATCTTTTAATTGCTTGTTTTTCAGACGCCATCTCTTGGAAGCGCGGGTGCCGCCAAAACCTCATGAAGGTTGCCCTTCAGGGTACAGATTAAGTTTACTACAACAAAGTCTTGCACCAAGGTCCTTCTGCCCGGTGGGCTTTAGGTCGTTGGCTTGACGAACAGACACTCTAATCACGCCGGTCCTGAAAAAGGATTGGAGTTTTTATTATTATTATTATTACAACAAAATCCATGAATTGAAATTGCAACTCCGAAGATAGAGCAGAAACAAGTAGAATTTTCTATCCCACGATCTAAAATTTAACACTTGAAGAAACACGTTGTAGAGGAGGAACCTTCTATTTCATTCACATCCGGTGATTAGCTCATCTCCGCACATCTTTGGAAGCTTGTCATCGAAACAAGGAACTTGCATAGTAAGAGATGATACCACTACTTTCTACTCCATCATGGATGGAAGAAAAAAAATGAAGGACATTCCTATGAGTAATTTTGGCAATTGCATTTTTTGTAGGACAACTAATGCTTTGGTAAGAGAGGTTGGGGTCATGCCATTGAGTTTTGTAGCCTCAATGATACAAGAGTCACTTTCCAATGTTCAAGAGGAATTTTTTTGGTCTGTGTTGGATTGGTTGGAGGTGATGGGACCCCAAAATGTTGCACATTTCCGACCTAACCTTGGAACACATGATGTGAATGCATCACTTTGGAGGTATTTTCCTATTTACAAATTAGATTATGGATTTGGTAAATCAATCTTTGGTGGGCAAAACAATCTAAGAGCTAGAAGAGTTGGATTTTTTTATATAAGTCCGACTCCTCATGTTGATGGATCAATAAACGTTAGTGTGTTTCTTTATCCTAAGGCTGCTAATGCTTTTGCTGATAAAATAGCAAAGTAAGATAAAATTTGATGTGTATATTCTCAATTTTATATGATACATTCAACAATTTTTTCTTAGTTTATAATACAACAAATTTTCTACTTGTATCATGTAGATATATATGTACAACCCCAATGCTTTAATTTCAATCAAGTCAATCTCATTGGTTGAATAGAGCACTTACATGACTACATTGAAAAAGCTTCTAATAAGTCATAGAGTATTTTTACATGAATTTTAAAAGTTGCTAATATCGAAATAATGTAAATTTATACACGTTATTGTAAAGCTTCAAAGTTGCTTAGAAAAAGCAAAATTTTCTTAATATAACATTATGTTTTGTACACAGAATTTGAGTTACAACATATGCATTCAGTTGTCCAAACAAATATCTCACGAGATTTATAATGTAATGGATAGTTTTATGTTATTTATTGTTTGTTTAATTGTTTTATAGTATTGTATGATTTATTTGGCACTATAACAATACTTGAGAAATCCAACTAGCTATGTTTTATACACTAATTATATGAGTAACTTTGAAGTGTTTACATTTTTCAACTTTATTGCATCAACATTAAATACCCTTAGTTTAATACATTCACTGATTTTTGTGGTTTCTAAGCTTTGTTTTTTTTTTAATAGTAACTCAATATCGAAACCATTTTTTAAAAAATTGAAATCTCATATGTATATCAATTCTGGAGGTGAGACTATTATTCTCATATCCATTTTTGTTTGCATTCACACTTGTATGGTTTTTTCAGCTTATATGAACAAACATTTCAACCTTGTTTATACTAGCCCTAAGTGGGACGAACCTTAACAAGTTCATTGACATTTTTTCACTAATTCATAGTGAAATTCGACTCAATGATATTATTGTCTATATTTGTAGTAGCTCATATGTCTGGAAAGAGCTATACAACTCAATTGTTCTTATATTCAAAAACTCCTACTCCAACAAAATTCATAATTTCTATTACCTATGATTTAAAATACTAAGGAAATTGCGCTTGGTTTTCAAAGGTCAAATCCTGAGATTTTTTTGAAAAGTAGAGAGAGTCACTATGAGAGTGTAGAAAAAGAAATTGCAAAAATAAGGCAACCATCTTGCTCACTCTAGATTCCACCTATGTTCTGAACTATGTGGAAAGAAATGTACTTCATATGCATATTGATTTTGTAATTGATTTTGGGCAAAATGATTCATGTCACTCTAGTGATTTTTGTATAGCTTAGAGAGACCAAGAAGCAACCTCCTCAACTAAATAACAAATCGGTCTAACGCGAGTTCAACCCAACATGAAGTATGCTTAACAAAGTATAAAAGAAAATGAAATAAATATAAGGCTTACTTGTATCTTGTGTTAGCATTTAACACGAGAATACAAGCCTTGGTAGAAGAGTAAGTCACACTATCACAAGTAACACGTATGGTATAGAGCTTTGGTAGAACTGTAGAAGAACACAGTCATAGAATTGGTGGAAATACGCTTCAGAGAATCTTGGAGCAATTAAAAACAAACCATTTCACAAATAGCAATAAAAAAGAAGAAGAGCTAGAGGATTTTCACTTGCCTTATACCTTGCTGGACTCTTTGAAGCGGCTAAAATTGAGGGAAACATCTTCTTGTTTCTTTTAAAATTCCAACAAGTCTAATAATGTAATCTTGGTTGTTACATTTAACCAGTACCGTACTGTACTCACGTTGAGTAATATCAATATGGGTAACACCAATAATGCTCTAACTAAGAAAGTATGGAACTACAATGCCTTTGTTATGTCCAATGACCAAATCGCAAAGATTCACTATACAATTGCAAAATCATGACTTGCGGAATCAATCTTAAAAGACAAAGCAAGTCCATTGTGATAGCACCTATGGTGGACTACAAATTCTAATACTCTAATGCCATCAAAATCTCTACAATGAAGTACTTGCACTACAAAATGCATACAAACCATCATTTAATTAAATCTCATCCTGGTACAAAAGAATATCCACAAAACTATGTACATAAATTTCTCACTTCAAGAAAAGCACATTTATTGATTCATTACAACACCAACAATCAATTGCAAAACCCTAATGATACCCTATTGCCATAAAAATCTCTACTATAAAATACGTGCACCACAAATAGAAAAGAAAAAGCCATTTCAATAAAATCTCCTCGTATTTTGAATAATATTTACATGAATTTCTCACTTCAAGAAAAGTATACTAATTGGTTTTTGAATAATAAACACAAAAAGTATCTACATGAACTTCTCACTTCAAGAAAAGTATGCTTATTGATTGATTACAATCCAATGCCATTTATGTAGTTAAAGGGTAGAAACTCCATCATTTATCCTTATCTACAAATTAGAAATAATGAATCATAGATGCCAAATACCCAACAATAGAGAGAAGGGCTTAAATGCCGAGAATGGCGTACCCCACTAGGAAGGTACAGTACGAGTACCGTGTAGTGTACCCGTAACTTAACGGAGCCAGCAACAGTAGCTCAAGAGTCAAGGAGCCATGGGAGCTCAATAATGCTACTCCAGCTCTGACCCCAGCTCATTGCCTAATCCGCCACTCCCCAGCAAGCAAGCTTAATTCAACCGGATGATTGCTCATCAGGAGCAGAAAGGGTTGAATGAGTTGGCTCAGTTGAATGAGCATGCAAGCTCTCGATCGTCTTCAATCGCTGCATGTTTTGAGGTGAAGCTCCGGAACAATAGATTCTCTCCATTGACTCTGTCTTGATTGTGTGCTAGCTAGTTGAGTGATGATTGCGCATTGAAAAATAGGGCTGACCTTTGACCTCGCCTGTGATGACTAATTTTGAGTCTATTGCGAATGTTCGCATCGCAATACGAATGATTTTAGCTCCGCGAGTGGATACCGTAGGTGTTCCTGCAAATTTCGTTTTCTTTGAGTATCGGAAGATCAATAATTGGGGTACGGGTAACATGCATCAGTCGGTCGAGCAGCTCTAGCCTTTTCCGTTTCGTATCGTTCGTGTAAAAGTTTCCGGTGACTTTGAGCGGTTACTTTTGATTCGAGCACGAATGATTTCAGGTGTTCTTGCAAAGTTTCTGAGCATCGGAAAAGGCAATAATTGAGTGCAGTTGTTGGTTGTCGCTTCGAGCAGCTCGTTTCGTATTGATTTGTAGATAGAGCTTTGAAACTTTCAAGGGTTTGGTTCCTGAAGTGCGTGTCTATGACCTAATTCCAGAAGTGAGAGAGGCTGCAGTTTCAAATTTAGACAAAGCTGTTGCTGATATTGTTCTGTACGTGCAGAGGATTTCACCTTTGAGCTTCTTTCAAGAAGAAATCTTCTTGGGATAGGAGTTACGAACATGTGATCGGTGATAGTGTCGTGGCCAAGCTGATATTAGCTGTCGGTAGGCGCCATGGCTATAGCAACGAAGCGAGGAGGAGCTCCAGCAGCAGCAGCCTCATCATCGAATCTCATCATCGCAGGCTCAGTGTTAGTGGGCTTCTTCTTGATCGCCGTCTGGGTGTTCACTGCACCTTCAGCAATCCCCGATCGACCAGTCAATACTCTCACCACTCCGGTCGAAAGCACCGTCACCACCACTCCCGGCGAGCCCGGGAAAGACACTACCCCGGAGGTTGAGGCGATCGAGGAAGAAACTCCGGCTGTTGAAATCGAGACCCCGCCGACAGAACCGTCAACGGAGCTTCCGGATACGATTTCCACGCAAGCGGAGCTGACGACGGAGAACAAGGAAGCGAATACGACGAAGCTCGAGACGCAAGCTGCGGAGTCCAAGGAAGAGAAGGGACTCATTCCGGAAGAGGAGAATGTGGGGTATCCTCCAACAGAGAATGTGACCATAACGGTGACTGATCAGACGGGGCTGGCTATGAAATGGAAAGTTTGTGGTTTCGAAGGCGCCCAGGACTTCATCCCGTGTTTGGACAACGAGGCGGCTATCAAGAAGCTCAAGTCGAGGAGTCACTACCAGCACCGCGAGCGTCATTGCTTCTCTGAGGAGGAGCTTCCCAAGTGCTTGTTGCCGCTGCCTGCTGATTATAAGTCGCCCATCCGGTGGCCCATGAGCCGAAACCAAGTATGACCTAAATCCTCTTCCATCCTTTTTCTGCACATTATGTTCTTCTCCTTGAGCGATGATCGAGAATGTGACTCTTTCCGTGCAATTCTGCTAAAGTGGGTGCTCATGATGTTACTTTTCGGGTCCCAAACTCTGACTTTTACTGTGCATTTGACTTATTCTTTATAAGTTTCTTCTTCTGAATGGTTCGAGTAATGTAGATTTGTGCTCTGCTGTGAGAGAGGATTGGTTTCGATATGTGTGGTGATGTGCTTCACTATTCCTGATAACAGATCATGAAGTCTATGTGGTTAGCTGAATTGGTGTTTCTTTTTGTTCAGAAACCCAACTTTGAATTCCACTGTACAAGAAATTGTTCGAAGTTTCTCTGATTGAATGATTGAGTTGGGGTTGACAGTGTTCTGTTTCATTTTTTAAGGGTGGTGGCGATGAAATTTTGTTCTCACGAATATAGTGTACTTAACTGGTTCTGATGCAAGTCTACGTGGTTTCTGAACACGAGTGTCTGTTGTTATTGAAGGTGTGGTTCAGCAACGTTCCGCATACGCAATTGGTATCGTACAAGGCGGATCAAAACTGGGTGAAGGTGTCCAAGGATGGGAAGAAGCTCATCTTTCCGGGAGGCGGGACGCAGTTCAAGCACGGGGCGACTCATTACATCGACTTTCTGGAGCAATCGGTGCCGGAGATTGCGTGGGGGAGGCACACGCGCGTCATTCTCGATGTGGGCTGCGGCGTCGCCAGCTTCGGCGGCTACCTCTTCGACCGAGACGTGCTCGCCATGTCCGTCGCGCCCAAGGACGAGCACGAAGCCCAGGTACACCCATCAATCAATCACTGGTTCAACTAACTCCTAGCTCAAGTATCCCAATGAGGCATGCGATCCCATTTTCGCGATCTACTCTTCAAGTAGATCACGATACACTCCTCACTTGCTCCATTGCAAGCTCCATTGCGGAAGATATGCCCCTCTAAACATTCAGCCTCCCCTCCTGGTGTTTCTACTCTTTAGCAAGCCATAACTCACAAACCATAGTTCTGCTCACCACAATTAACAGCATGATGGAAAGCTCTCGTTGATTGCTTTCCAACGACATCTTACATGCCACATTTCGGTAATATTGTCAATGCAAAAAACAGTGATGAAGTGAATGATTGGATGATTTTGCGCTGCAGGTGCAAATGGCGTTGGAGCGCGGCATCCCGGCGGTGTCGGCGGTGATGGGCACGCAGCGGCTCGTCTTCCCGAGCAACGTCTTTGATGCGGTCCACTGCGCGCGGTGCCGCGTACCGTGGCATAAGGACGGTGGCATGCTGCTCCTGGAGCTCAACCGCGTTCTACGACCCGGTGGTTTCTTCTTGTGGTCGGCGACGCCCGTGTACTGGAAGGATGAGGAGAGCGTCCAAATCTGGCGAGACACCAAAGCCATGGCGGAGAAGATGTCGTGGAAATTGGTTGCGAAGAAAAACGACCCCAGCACTCGCGTTGGCGTTGCCGTTTTCCAGAAACCCAAGGACAATGATCTCTATGAGCTTCGTCAACCTGATGCTACTCCACCTTTCTGTGACACTGACGACAAGCCGGACGCCGCCTGGTGCGCACTCCCCCACAAACCTCAATCTCATCAATATGTGCTGTATTGATATATATATTGGTAGTGCGTTGAAGGTGCCAAGACTCAACTATACAAGCTGTTGATTTTTTTGCCATAAGTCATCTAGTTTGCAGTAGTTGGCACTACTCCACAATGATGGCATTTCTCTTCGTTCGCAGGTACGTACCGATGAACTCATGCATACACAAGATTCAAGGGCCGCGAGCAACGAGCTGGCCAGAAGAGTGGCCGCAACGAGTAGATGCCACCCCATCGTGGTTGAGCGACACAGAGAAGGGAATCTACGGAGGGAACCTCGCAGAAGAGTATCGATCCGACACGGAGCACTGGAAGCGCATCATCGAGAAGTCGTATTTGCAAGGACTGGGCATCGACTGGAGCGCCATCCGCAATGTGATGGACATGAAGGCTGGCTATGGAGGGTAAGCAAGGGATCTCTCCCTTACTTTACGCGGCTCTAGCATGACATAAAGCGCTAGTTGCTGATGGAATTGTTTGTACAGATTTGCGGCTGCTCTGGCGACGCAGCCCGTTTGGGTGATGAATATTGTTCCTGTTACGGAGCCTGATACTCTGCCTGTTATCTACGACCGCGGATTCCTGGGCATGTACCATGATTGGTGTGAGCCGCACAGCACGTACCCTCGGTCCTATGACCTCTTGCACGCGGACCATTTGCTCAGCACCCTTACCACCAAGTAAGCTACCAGAACTCTCACTCTGATACTGAAACCAACTACGATGATTTCGAAACAGTTGGAAAGTTAGCTTGATGGAGAATCTCTATAAGACCCGAGTCTTTTTCCTGATGGTAGCTGATGATTTGGTTATTGCAGGTGCGATATTGTGAACGTGGTGATGGAGATGGACCGGATCTTGCGGCCAGATGGGTGGGCCATCTTCCGGGACAGAGTGGAAGTGTCCAAGAAAATCGAACAGATCGTGAAATCGTTGCACTGGGATGTAGTGCTGGCGTACACACAGGGTGAGGAGGAGCTTCTCGTAGCACAGAAACGTTTCTGGCGACCTGACGAAACTGAGTAGCTTAGCTTATCAGGACCGTAACTTTAGGAGTAGGCTTAAGTTAGTCTTTGGTGCTCCCCACTTGATCACTGAAGGTATAGTTTAGTTCAGAACTTTTGTTCACTCTTCATTTTATTTTAACCAACAAAATGTTCAACTCTTTATTCCAACAATTGGTTCTTGAGAAGCGTGTGTACATCTTTGCTCTTCTTTGTTGCTGTTATTGCCTTGAAAATTCAAGGTTTCTAGAAACTTACAGACTTACTAGCAACATCTTCACGTGCGCCCATTGACCCCAAAGTGCCCAATTGATCATTTTGTGGTTGATTTAAAACTTTGAAGGGTTGTCACAGTTAGGTCTAACATTATAACTAACTCGCTATTAACCATATAACCATCTTGGTATGTTGGATTCTCTTAAGATCAATGAAAGTCAAAATGACTTTTCCTATGAATAACATTCAGCCAATTGTCACTTTCTCACAACCGAAGAGAAATCAACAAATCAAATTCAATGTGTGAGTCAAAATTTGAAGGAAATTTAAGATTCTACAAAAGGATTTATTCAGAAACACTCAAGACGAGGAGTCAAGTCGTTAATAGGGCAAAAAGACACAAAAAATTCCTCTCACTTGATTGGCACATGTAAGATATTTTAAGAAATGAACAAATTATATGAGAAATAATCTCCTCCTTCGATTCCATAAACGGCTTGACTCCCCCTATAATGTGTCCCTAAATAGCACTTAAATCGGGTATTTTGGGCCCCAAGTAGAAAAAGGTCATTTTAGGTAATGTAGGCAATTTTGCATCAAGAATATTTAGAAAATTGACTTTTTGTCAAACTAAGAGTAAATTAAAGAGAACTACTATGAAATCATTTATTTCAAACCGTTAAAACTTTTTCTATTTTTTTTACCCTTAACCGGGCGGGGTGTTGAAAAACAACATCTTGGATAACTCTAGCAAGTGTGAAGTGCCATAACTTCTTCATCCAGAGTTTTTTTGAATGAAATTACTTGAATTGGGTCCCAAATCAAGTTTTGTTTTTTGTTTTGTTTTTTAGTATAAATTGCATACCATACAATGATGTATGAATAGATGACATGCATTTTAGTGAAGGTAGCTCTTGTTTTTGGGTTTCCAAACATGGGGCATGTTTTATCATTCTGAGGCAATTATGGAAATTGAAATGAATTGGAAGTTTTTATATATTCATGATTTTAAAATGAATATTGACAACTTTTAGATGGAAGAGTTTTTATTCAAATATTTTTGGTATTAAATTTGCGACAACGTTCCTATCTTGACAAAAAGTGAATAAATGGATGATTCTTGAGGAGCGATATCTCCTTCATCCATTGATGGATTTTGACTTTTTGGGATGGATTCCAATTAGATTCTAGTTTTAGTCGTAGAGACCTAGACAAAATCAAAGATGTATTGTAGATAAGGCATAGATTTGAGTGAAAAGGATTTAGTTTTGGACTACTTTTCCTTTATAAATTTTTTGAGAGTTTTCAACATTGCAAGGTCATTATTTGCGCAATAAATAATTTCTCATGGATTTTTTTGTTTGAGGGTGTTCTTGAGATGAAACTAAATATCTTTGGAGTTGGTGATTTTTTTGATTGCAATAAGTATATTGTTAGCATTTTTACTTCAAAGTGAAAATGTTGAGGTTTTGTGATGTTTTTTGAGTACTAATATGTTATGATCTTGCAATCCCATGAGGCCTCATGACTCAAAATTTGACCCACATGATGCACAATATGTCTAATACAAAATTGTACGATTTAATCTGAATAACTTACCTTGGGCTTCCTTTATTGACATTTTTTTGAGAATATATTATTATTTCTTACCAATGAGTCAAACCATTTAGGGGTTAATAAAGTTTTGGATTTTTGTGTACCATCGCCTATTGCAATTCTCACAAAAGATTTTATAAAACCTCAAATCAGTCCAAGATGAATAGGAGAATTATAGTAGGTCACTCTATGCAATGTATCAAGAAGAGAGGTTGCCAATCCCAAGAAGAAGAAGAAGAAGAAGAACAACACCAGACCCGTAAGGGTTGGCGTGAATAAAGTGTCCGTTCGACCTACCCTTGATGATATGCCCACAGGGCCTAACTGCCAATCCCAACTTCATATGAAGTTGTGTTGCTTGCTCAAAGTACATTGCCTCAAGTATATATAAGTGCATGTTATGCACTAAAAGCGTGGATTTCTTGATCCGGTAATGGAGTGAAAAATTTTGAAGTTTTTCGTAGAACTTCTTGTATTATTATTCTACAAGATCCTATATATATAGATTGTGAAATCACCCCTTGAAAATTTAAAAATTCATCGATTGACTTACTCATTTTGGAAATGGTTGAATTTTCTTACTCCCTTGGGCCTTTACGAGTTAATGTAATTGGTGCAAACTAGAATACAATAGCTACGTGGCTACTTTAACACTTGATTGTCAATTAACTTACTTGTATGTACATTTTCTCTACTTTGTCAGAATCATATCCATGAAAATTTTAGGTTTTTTTATGATTCCAATAATATCTTTCTTTTGAAAGGCCAGTGTTCCCAAAATTTAACAATTCACAACTTCTTATAATATTGTCATATTGGCCATACAACCAATATTTAATTTTGCATTGAACACCCGACTATAGTAAGGTGCTCAAGAATGACTCAATTTTTAGCATGTGAATACTATAGGGAAGTTACAACTGCAAGCAATTTTAGTGCATAGAGATGAAATTATCATCTTTGGACTCCGACAATTAGTTTTGAGTTTTTGAATATATATATATATATATATATATATATATATATATATATATATATATATATATATATATATATATATATATATATGGTAGAGCGACCAAAAATGGCGCGATTGCGAAAATGGAGCCCTAGTAATCTTCATTGTCACGTACATAATAGCTTCTCCATACAACAGTACCATGTACACACTGCAAAGATTATAGGGCGTCACTTTAGGGCACCATTTTAAGAACACCTATATTTCCATTTTTAAAAGTCATTACTTACTGTAGAAGAGTTGAAAAATGATGATTCCACTTGCTCTAGTTTTTTACTAATTTTCCCCATGCACAAAAATTGCTTGCACTGGCGACATTCCTGTAGGTTTTCTGTGCTGAAAATTGCGCCATTATAGGACACCTTACCATAAATGTCCCTAAAACAGTAGTCTAAATTGACACCCTATAATGTTTACGGCGAAGACATGGTACAGTTGTACGAGAAAGGTACTATGTACCTTAAGTGAAGATTACGAGAGTTTCATTCATGGGACCTGCTCCATTTTAGACCACTCTACTGTATGTTAACATTCTTGACTGGCAAGTTAAAATGAGCGGGAAATTGAGCTGCCCGAACTGACAAGGGCAGCAGCCAGGGCAGACGAAGAGCTGCAAGCAACCAAGTGTTGCCCATGAGCAACAGCCAGATGTCCCCCATTCACGATCCCTATCCCGACAACAGTTAAAGAAACAAAAGCTCCAACCAAACTGGACGACGCACGGTCCCACGCCCCCAATTCCCAACAATCCATACCGTGCGATCTCCAAACCGCTCCCCATTCCAAATAAGCAGGTACCACGTGGCGCGCAACACTGCACTCTCAACTGGCCCTTCCGCCATCTGGCACCGGCACGCCATTGGCCAGCACCCTCATGCACCCTCTCTTAGCTCCCCCTGCTTCTTCCCATTCAGTTTTCTTTCCTTGATGCACCCTTTTATGCAGCTATGGCGATCCTCGCTCTAATCGTTAATTAGGGCTACATTACTCTCTTACAGTGTTACTGTAGTACATTATACTCTCTATTTTGAAGCAATTTGAATGAGGTTTTGGCGCGGGTTCACGATGATGAACATTGTGGCATTGGCGATGCTTTTGTCATCGTTAGGATCGGCGATGCTGTTATCGCCGGAACCGATGTTAGTGAGGTCCCCCGAGGACGGTGAGAGTCCGTTGCAAGCCGTGAAGGAGGCGGCGCAAGGGACTTATGAGGCTGCGGAACACGCCAAGGAGTCTATTGTTGACGGAGTGACGAGGCCTCTTGAGAAAGGCCTCGGCTGGTTCCGACGTAAGCCTCCGACGCCGGAAGACCGTCTTGCTTCTGCGAGGGAGAAAGCAGCTGAAGCGCGGGAAGCTTTTGAAGAAGCTAGTGCTCAGTTGCGAGACGCTGCTGTTGGGAAAGCGGTCGAGACTGGTATGACATTTGAAATTTGAAATATTCGTGCTTCGATACTTTATGCTTTTAGTGATGGACATTTTGAAAATGTGCGTCTTCTTTGTTCAAGGAGTCACTGGCGTTGTTTTAACGCAACTTTTCAAGCGGAAGAATGACTTTCTTTGAGTTTCTTGAGTTTCCTCGAACATGCAGACAATTTAAATGTCTTGCCTTTCGACATGCTTTTGGCACTGGTTCAACATTCAAAGTTCGAACGTCTCACGAGGGAAAGTGATTCGATTTTGACGCTCTGAGTGTTAAACCTTTAGAATCTCGAGAGAAAAATTGCGTCTTTCTTGTCTTGGAGTAACGGGTGATAATCAACGCAACTTCTCAATCCTTTACATAATAAAATCATCCGAGCTTTTTCGATAAGTTAGTAGTTTAAACTGTTTTTGTTCTTTGCATGCATTAGTTCACTTGAGTATGTCCTTGGTATTAATCTTGGCATTGGGAGGTTGAGAAGTACGAGACAAAACTTGCGGCTTGGTCGTTTTAAGAGTATCATATGATATTCTACTCGACACTTCAATATCAAAGGACTGAGTTTTTTCGAGTTTAGCAGCGTGGACTCTCTTCTGTCTCGACATGTGTTTCTTTATGAGAAATTATCATTAGTGTCAGTAATGACATTGCTATTAATTCTTTCGGGGTTGAGAAGCACGAAAGAAAACCTGCGTCTTTATCGTTTCAAGAGTCAGTGGTGATGTTTCACGGAATCCTTCAATACAGGGACGAAGAAAACTTCGAGTTTAGCAACTTGTACTCTCTTCTGTCTCGACTTGCATTCGCCTAGGCGTTGGTATTAGTCATGGCATATCTGTGTTCTTTTTCGGGGTTGAGAAGAGCATGAGGACTAACGTGCTGTATGCAATGAACGTGCAGGGACGTATGTTGGTGACAAAACATCCCAAGCAGTGGGAACCGCCAAGGATGCAGCCGGAACAGCTGAGGGTTGGGTAGAGAAGGGCGCCCACGTAGCGTACAACAAAGCAGCTGATATGAAAGATGGAGCCTATCATGCTGCTGCTGCAGTAGGACAAAAGGTAGGGTCTGCCTTTCGGACGGTACGACCCTGTACCGAACTCGCTCCCCAATCCATCAACTATTAAGTACTGTTTATACAATATTCTTCGTTGCTGAAGTTTTTATTTGAGAAAGTTAATGACCTAGGTGACGGTGTTTTGCAGGCAAAAGAGACTACGGAGGACACGTACGACGCTGCAGCGGAAACGTTGGGGTCAGCGAAGGACAAAGCATATGACAAGGCCGCAAATGCGAAGGATATAGTAGTGGATACGAAGGATAAGGTGAAAGAGGGTGCTGAGAACGTGCACGACGCTGTGGTTGATGATGTGCATCTTGGAGTGGACAAGAGCAAGGGGACGGCGATTGATGCAGCCGAGAAGGTTGAGCAAGCAGCGCATGAGACGAAGGAGGCAGGGGTGGGGATACTAGGCAAGGTGAAGGAAGCAGCTTGTTACACGGCGGAATGTATACGAGCACGGGCACAGGAGGCGGGATCCTATCTTCCACACCTTGGTCAAGGAGTTGGTTTCGTGCACAAGGACGCGCCGGTTGAGTCTGTGAAGGACAAAGCAGCTGAAACAGCCAGGAATGCGAAGGACACCGCGGGGGAATACTATGAGGATGCAAGAGACTGGGCTGAAGATAGATACGATTCTGCCCGGGATTCTGCCCGGGAGTATTACGATGACGCGGGGCGGCGTTACAGGAGAGCACGAGAATACTACCATGATGCGCCGAGTGATTACTACAGAGGCAGACGAGGTCGAAACGCTGCTTCCAGATACTACGATGCAGCAAAAAACGAAGCCGAGGATTTCTACGACCACGGCATCAAGGACCGCGCGAGATATATGAGAGACAGAGCGGGAGATTACTATGATGATGTGAGAGGATACCTCCCAGGTGGTCGTTCCAGGGATTATGGTTACGGCCGGCGAGGACGTGACTATGGTGAGGATTACTACAGGAGGTCGAAGATGGATGACCTGAACGAAGTGGTGGAATCCATGGGCTGGAAGAGAGTTGGCAAAGTGCCGAGAGATCACGTCTCGGTCTCCTCACCCAAAGAGGTCGTCATCGGCGATGTGAAGTATGCGTGGCCGCAAGGAAAAGGTCAGCCTCCTAGTGACGAGCTTCACGAGACCGTGTTCCACCACATGACGAACAGCGTGAAAGGGGCTGCTCACACAGTGGGTGAGAAACTGGGTTTTGTGAAGGAAAAAGTGAAAGATACTGGTGCTCGTGCCAAGGATCAGGCATATCGAACATGGGATGAGCAGGAAGATGATGACGACGAAGAGGATTCCATTGTCACAAGAGGGGCAAAGAACTTGAAAGAGGGCGTGAGAAACGCTGGTCAGGCGTACGAGGAGCAGCGCTCGAAAGCTGGCCAGTACGCGGATGAAGCTCGTCAGGAGCTGTCAAACTTCGCTGGCTACAGAGAGGAAGATGACAAGGGCTCGGATCACAGGCAACGCTCCTGGAAGGATGTGCTCGTAAGGAAGCCCGTGGGCTTTCTTCTCACCTTGACACGCGCCCTTCACCTTTTCACGTTCTCCACTGTCTATGGCTCTTCCTTCTGGGTTACCTTTGTGTCGGGCCTCATCTTGTCGAAGCATGTTCCTCGTCAACAGTTCGGATACGTTCAGAGCCGCATGTTCCCAGTTTATTATCGTATCATGGCTGTGGGACAAACCGTGCTCCTCGTGTTGCATTCTCTTTTACATCCTTGGTTCTCCGCTGAGGGCGTCGAGCGCACGCAGTTGCTCAACTTCGCTTTGATGATCGCTTCTACTCTCATCAACGCTTACTATCTCGAACCGAAGGCTACCAAGGTACGTACGCGCTAACCTTTTTGTCAACTCTTCTGAAGGAAGTTCAGTACTTCTTTATAGATGATGCATCGCGAATCCGGAAGTTTTAATTGGGCTATGGTGATCAATGCAGGTCATGTTTGAGCGGTTGAAAATGGAGAAAGAGGAAGGAAGGGGATTGGAGAACACGGCGAACCCGCTGGATGCAAAGCAGGTGATGGAGGATCAGAAGAAGAAGCTCAACAGCATCAACCAACAGTTCAAGACGTTGCATGGCTACTCTTCTGCAGTGAATTTGATCAGTTTAGGAGGGTTGACTTGTCATTTATGGCATTTGGCTAACCGTCTTATGATCTAGGTCGGAATTTTACGTCGTTACCGAGACCCCCATACGTTTGCTATTGTATATCGTGTAGAGATCGACACCAATTCTACAGGGGTCATAGCAACACAGTTTTGATGTAGAACTTCAGTCTGGATCTTTCTCAGTCTCTAGAATTTCATAGGACTTGGACGAGTTTTCACTTTGTATCATTTTATTGTTGTATATAAAAGACTCAAAAGTTTTCAGTCACTCTCTGTACCGTTCTCTCTCTGCCACTACCTTTCTACCCAACTCTTTACAGTTTTATTGACACTGAGGAATCCTGTGTTGAGAAACATGATGCTCGCAGTGATGTTTTCCGGCGCCATTCGAGCTGCTTGTTTTTGCAATACTGAGCTCTACCGAAGTAGGCCGCAAGCAGCAGTAAGGTGATGGTGGCGAGGGCGACGGTGAATGCTCGACAAGCGAGCAATGTGCGCATAGCAGCGTCTACACCGAACTCACTGGCACACAGGAAGCTGAACACCATGGACGCTACGGACGACAATAGAAAGTAGCTCGCTAACACGACGACCACGCGCACTCGTCTCACCTTGTGACCGATGTAATCACCGCGATAGCAACTGGTGGGCTTGAAGCTGCCGGTGTACAGGCCGAACGAGAACGGCAAGGAAGCACAAGCACCGAGCGTCGTGGCAGCCATTGATGTTAGAAACGTGGTTTGAATCATGAGGTGCAACGGGGGCGTGGGTGCAGACTTCGGAAGGGAGCTTAGTTGGTCCAGCGGCTTGACGCAGCTCACGAACGAGGCGCCCGCTATCAAGACGGCCACTACCACGATAATGTTGGCACCTACGACGTACGCGTCACGCTCTTTCTGCAGCTTGCTGATGTGTTCCTTGACGTCCTTACGCTCTGCGAGGAGCTCGCAAAGATCCTTGTAGTTGAGGTCGTGGGCGTAGTCCAAGGCTGTCTTGTGGTACTTGTCTTTTCTATTCGTTCGTAGAGACCAACCCTGTTCCGAACACAACGCCTGGACCACTTTAAGTTGCCCCAAGATTGTTGCAACGTGAAGTGGAGTCTGGTTCTTTTCCTGGTCCATAATCTCGTTCGCTAAATGCGGTTGCCATCTTAGAATCTGGGGTATCAGGCTTGCGGCACGGGTTTCGATGGCCCAGCGTAGCAGGGAGGGACCTAGCAACTGTTCGGTAAGCTCCTGAAGCAGAAACGCCGCAACTTCATAGTGAGTAGTTACTTCCAGTAGCGTTACGAAATACTCGGATTGCGAGATCCATTCACGGAGGATGTGGAGATGGCCACCGCGGGCAGCGTGGTGCAGGGGCGTCAGGGCTTCTTCGTCTTGGCTGTGGAGTGTTCGCGGTTCGTGTCGCAGAAGCAATCGGACTACCTCCTGGTGACCATTCTGTGCAGCCAAGTGCACAGGCAAGCGACCTCGGTCGTCTTGATCAAGGGAGCATTCGAGAAGCTCTTCAACAATGGTTGTATGGTTACTCTCAGCTGCGTAGTGAAGAGCAGTCCTGCCATGGCTATCCCTGGCGTTCAGCACCAACCCAGTATTCGCAAGCATACAAATCACTTCCTTTCCGCGAGCGCAATGGAGTGCAGTTCGACGATCCCGCGTCCTAGCGCTCAAGTCCACGCGGCGGTCTCGTAACAGAAGCTCCACAATTTCGGTACGGGACAATAAGCATGCCAGGTGAAGTGGAGTCAAACCGTCTGGAGTGGAAACCACGTTGAGGTCGACCTCGGGGAGCGCCAGCAACAGCTTCACGATGTCGGCTCCATCCGGCGTGGGGCGCAATACCGCAGCGTGCAGCAATGAGAGACGCTCTCTCCCTTCCACATTGTTGACCCATTGTCGAAGCTCAGGCTGCTCCAGAAGCACCCTGCACACACCCACATCTGGATTCAACTTGATAGCACGATGACAGCACGCCAGGATCCCGAGTGCTCGTCCCTTCGCTTTGGTTGCCGACAAACGCTGTAAGCTCGCTCGAACCTCGCCTTCAGTCGCTACATGTGCAATGCTACACAGAGCCTCCATCTCTTCATAGCACTATCCATGCGTTGTACTATATTACTATCTCTTGGTTATACGTATATATGTATGTCCTAAAGTCTGTTCTTGGAAACTCCGTATAGAATATATTGAGAGTAGCAATTTATGTCTTCGAGAATGACCGATGTCTGTACCCGGAATGCGGTAACAGTTTCAGTGTTATATGGTATAAAATGACTAAGTTGTGTATATGGTACGTTGGAGTGCGGCGCGAGAAAGTAACATAGTTCCTTTTTGATATTATTATTTGATATTTTGATTTGTGGAAGGTGCAGTTTGTTCTGTCTGCAGGTTCCGCCAGACCGAAGTTGCCTGGAAGACTGTGAGAGTAGCTAAAAGTGAAAAGATGAACCATTATTGAAAGTGGTGTTCAAGAAACTGTGTTCAGCGTAAGCCAGAGTCTGTGTATTGACTGCTCTACGGTACTACATGTAGGGAGTATCATTGAGGATACTGTTGAGCATTATATCCTTGTGCATGCGTTGGTCACTGTTTACAGACACACTGTTGTAGGTTCGTGAACATGTAAGGGAGAGTTCAAATCTTGCAATCTGTAATGAAGTTAGTATTGTAAGCAATTTTCATGCATGGGGAAAGTAAGTGGGAAGACAATCAAAGTAGAATCATTCATTTTGGACTCTTATACAATTTGCTATGAATTTTCGAAGGTGGACTCATAGGTGTTTCTAAAATGATGCCCTAATCTGACACCTTATAATATTTGGGACGAGTACATGGTATTGTTTAACCCTTAAACGCCCAAGGTGACCCGAGGGGTCACCTTCCAACAGAATCTTCTCTGTAGCTCTCATTGTACTCAACTTTTCTTTTATATTTTGATGTCAAACTGGTCACCTTCTTCTGATGCATTGAAAAAGTGAAATTTTACGATTCAAATCACAATTTGTATGAGTGATTTTGTGCTTTGAAAGGATTGTGGTAGCGAGGTTGGGGTGGTACATAACCTTGTAGGAGGTTGCAAGCTCATCATTGATTGGTTCATTCACAATGCCCAAGTTCAAAAAGTGCACTATTCATGATGCCCAAGTCCAAAAGATGCTGTGATCCAATTTCGGGCTGCCCGTTTCACACCCCATGGGCGTTTAAGGGTTAAGTATTTCAAAATTATTATTTACCTTTGTGTTAAGAAGCCTAGCCGTGTTGCTCCACCTTTGAACACTCTCGCTTATTGATAGACAAAAGTCACTCCTAATAGTGAAATACACTCTAGAAATTGTAGAAATGTAGTATAATCTTTAAACATAAATGTACGATGTGACTAAAATGACAAGAAAGAACTTGTATTTACATTAAATGTAAGAGTGTAAAGATTTACAATGGAAGAGGGAAAGATCTACAATGCTCTAAGAAGACACTATCATTTTTGTATATGCATTGTACACTATTAAACATTTGTGGCATATCTCGTACTATGGTGGGAGGATATAGACAAAAGGTATCATGCTACTAGATGTAAGATATCTAACTGTAAATCTCATAGGGTGCTAGACTCTCGAGATCCTTTCCCAACACTAATCTAGTCCTTGTTTGATTTCCTACTTTTTCTTACTTGGAATCCTTTTAGCTCCTTCGGGAGTTTTTTTTTTTTTTTTTTTTTTTTTTTTTTTTTTAATTTTTTTGGCTAAATGCGCTAGCTAACCACCTTTCTTTTTGAAAGACCGGTGTCCCTTGTTGTTGAAAGGCTTCATATTTCTCTTTCTATAATCCCAAGGCTCCTCAGGATTATTGTCCCCCCACAAGCCAAGTCGAGCAGCTTTTGCATTTCTCTCCCACTGACCAATGAAACAAATCAAACTCCGAGATCAGATAATACTCTACAAACAAACTTAACAACTACACTTCTCTGAAACATTTTCTGCAAGAAGGTTGGTTTTCTAAAGAGAGTGTACCTTTGCAAAATCTTCACGTTTATCATGCTTTTCGAAATACCACACCATGCCCTTCTTTAAAAGCACTTCCTACAAACATCAACCCCACAACCTCATATATGATTAAACCAGAAAATAGTGAAAAAACGAAGATGACTTTCTGCACGTTTCATGAAAAAATAAAGTCTATAACGTGGAATTTTCCCAATTCGTTGCATATTACATTTTGTAATGGACGAACACGCAAGCACTTAACCCCTAAAGATCCAAGAAAGCCGAAATGGCTTTTTGGGATTTCTGCGGGAAAAAAGTCAGCCAACTTTGACCATTAAAATCTCAAAACTGGAGAATAATTAACGGTTCAAATTCGACACATGAGTAAAGGGTCAAGTTAACTTCAAGATCCTACGGTTGGATCTTTTATTTAATGCTTAGATTGATTTTTTCTAGGCCTGAAGTAGAAGAGGGTCCCTTGTGATAAGTTAAACAATTTTGTATCAAGGATCTTTAGGGGTTAAGCTCAATAAACACCCAAAAAGCACAATTGTAGAGGGCTACACATACTTGCCATTCTAAAAGTGGAAGGTTTTTATTTACAAAATTCAAGATGTATCTCTAAGAAGGAAAAGTATTGAGAACATGGTCACTCTGGGTGTAGTAAGTACCTGAATGAATACACCATTGCAGTAAACATCTCCAACTAGTCTTTTCCATGGGTCCGTATTGTACACATGAATCACAAGCTCCTGATCCTTTATAAGCTTCCTAAGTACTACTTTGGCTTCCTCGCCATATGGTTGACCAATCTCCGGTGCATCCACACCCCTTACATTCACAAGAAAACACCAAGATTACCACTAAAATATTAAAAAAAAAAAAAAATTATGAACATAAAAATTTAAAAAATAAAATAAAATAAAAAAATAATAATAATAAAGAAAGAAAGAAAAACACCCACAAGATGATTGAATAAGAAGAAGAAGAACGCCAGACCCCTATGGGTTGGCGTGAATACAATGTCCGTTCGAATATGCCCACAAGTCATAACAACGGTGGTAACAGGAGATCATCGAATACCTCAAGCGGATCCGATACTTGTGTAGTAAACATGGAGCTTGACCATCCTCTCCATCAAACACCCTAAACAACAACACTATGGAATTAGTATCCATGATAACAATCAAAAACATCAAGTTTGAGTTTCTCTTGGGTTCCTTCAAAGATTAACTTGTGAATGTTTGTGTTGGTCAATCGATGAAGTCCCAACCACAACTTTCAGGCAATAATTATTTTTCTTGCTAAAGATCTGATTTAGATTTATTTATTTACTTATTATAGAGTTTAAGAATTTGAGAACATACTTGTAATCTTGCTTCTCAATTTGTTTTCGTAGAACACTTGCAGTGCTGAAGTCCCTTTGCGAGCGCGCAATACGCCGTTTCTTGACAGCATCCTTGATTTCTAGTGGCAAAATTGTAGTCTCTCTAGCATCTTTGTTTACGTCCACGAACACGGTGAATCCATCGCCATCTCCCACAGTTTCTTCCTTCACCTGGAAAACCTCCAATTCAATGAGAACTAGGGTCTATGGGTTCATCAATTTTGTAAGAGAGGATTCGATTTCAGTATGAAAATGAGTTTCTTCGGAAGTGCATTTTTTACCGGCAAAGTGTGAATTGCAAATTTAACGCCTGGAGGCCATGGTGGTCCATCATCATCTTCTTCTTCGTCTTCGGTTGTTGCTTGCGGCGCATGTTGAGTGGCTGGCCGAGGAAGACGATAGAATGTCAGCAATCCCTGCAAGTATTTGAACATGCAAGATTCAACAACCAATTGAGTTTTCACTAGATTTTCACTATGGTATTGTAATATTACGTTGTTATAGAAGTGTTCTGGAAACTCGTTTGAGTTGGTAGGACTGTAGGCACGTGTTGTATGATGCTAGAGTGCTAGTCTGTGCGTTAAGCAAATTGATTACATTGAAGTAGAGTTGATATGAAGACTGTGTGTTTGAACGTTGAAGCTTTACATTTGTTAAGAAATGTCAAGGTTTCAAGAGATTTGTTTGCGTAATTTGAGTTGGGAGTTTGGTATACAAAGATGTGATACCTGTATGTCGTGATGGCCTTGAAGTGTTTGGATGATCAACACGGCTACTGCTTCAGCACTTGTTGGAGGTGGATTTGCACTCTTCCACGCACTCAAAAGCTTTGCATACCTTTGAGAATAACACCACAAAAAATCTTTCTTAGTAGAGAGTTTTGGAGATAAGGAAACATCTACATTTATGTAGAAGTGAACAATCTATGAGTGATAGAAGTTGGTCTCTCTCTCTATAGTTAAATCATTGCGGTTTGTGGAATTTCTAAGCTAGACTTCTTATTCAGATCGGATTCTTTGATGGAGCTACAACTACGATGCAACAAATTTTATTCTTGTTGAGTGTGTTCTTATTTGTAATGAGTAATTGAATGAAATTCAAAGCTTCTAAATTTGCTTACAATAAAAAAAAGAATGTTTATTGACATTGTCAATTCTTTTCAAACTCACCAATTTTGTTGTGTGGCTTTTGATGCTGAAACATAGTCTCCTAGTGCTGTTGGCACCTGTTGAGAAGATAAAATATGCCAAATTGTCAATAAATCTTGTTCTAATAAGCATTTTCCAACTACATCCCCCACACAAGATTTCACACGTTCTCATAGACTCCTCCTAACAGGCTCAAATAAGTTCAAACACGAAACTATATAAGAACTAGGTTAGTATTTCTTCCGTGAGATATTAGTGGTGTTCCTACACTACTGATATTATGTCACCTAAAGCATTAAACTCAAGAATAAGTCGAACAAACACTTTACTCACACCAAACCTGACATTCTTTCAAACATGAATCAAACAACAACTTTGAAGAGCAAAGAAAAGCACACAAACCTTGTTAGTGGTCTCGAATTCAAGCAAATCGCGAGCCACCGCAGTGTACCCCACAACCGTAACACTTGGACGCGGACGAGAAGCTCTACCGCCATGGCCAGAATGATAATAATACTGCTCGATGTCGGAGTCCTCATCCAGACATCGACATGCCAAGCAATTCCCCATCACTCTCGATCAAAGCAATCGATCTCTCCAATGCCCTTTCAATCACCAACCCTGCCGCAATGCCGCAAACAACCCTTCAAAACCCCCATCAACTAGCTCTCAGACAGCAATTCTATTGCACTGTCGGTGACAAAAAAAGCCTCTGAATCCTCGATCAGAATGTGACAAAACCCCCGCCTCCCCGCCCATGAACTAGATGATACAGTAGCAATTGAGAAGTTTCGATCGATCAGTACATTTCATTGCAAAGTGTGCTATGATATCCCATTGCGGTGACTTGAAAGAAGCTCGGAAGATAGCAACAGAGTGAGTGATGAGATTCTCGATTGAGAAAAGCGGCTGTTTAATGAGCATCGGGAGTGGAATCTTTGGTTTTTTGGAGGTAGAGTGGGTGGAGTTTAGCGGAATTGCAGACAGTTTTGAAGTCAGAGCATTCCAGGAAGACTCGGTCTTCGTCCGTTCGGCGATATATATATATATATATATATATATATACTCCAACCTACTTGGGTAAGCGTTCGTAGCAGCTACCAAGGAGGATGGAGGAGGGGTAATGAGCCCCCTAAATTTTTGATGTATAGACATTGAATGCCAAGGAGTAGGCTTCCAAGGGTAACTTGGGGTTGCAGACTTCAAATTTGAATTCAAAATTATCAGAAACGGCCTTGGGAGGTCCCCACGGATTCTAGGGTGCCTCCTTGGTAGCTGTTGCCTAACCTATTTAGAGGTTGTTGTGAATAGAGTGTTTGTTCGACCTTTCCTTCAATGCATGCCCGGAGGTCATCTCACCAATGGGGTGTTCTGTGATACTGTACTACAATGGAAGGATTTTGATACTAAGAATGCGTATGTAAGGTGGACAATGCTAAATCCGTGCATCTCCTTAAACCACCCACTCTAGATTCTTGCCTACTTTCTAGATCTCATGTAGAAGAATGTACCTCATGTGCACATGGAGAATGTGAACTGTTTTAGGTGATGTGGTATATGTCACTTCTCAGTCTTTTATTTATTTTTATAAGTGCTTAAAAAACATCATAAAATATGGAAACTTCTCCATTTTTGTCATATATATAATTGAAAAATATTGATCCACATATTCCAACTTTCCAATTGTAGTGTAGTCCTTAAATGCACGGATTTAGCATGGTCTACCTTAGTGTTTGAGGATATGCATCTTCTTCATTTGTCATTTGGATGGAATTGCATTTGTTGGGGTTGAACCCCAATTCAAATCTAGTTTTTTTTTAATGGAAATCTGAAGTGTTATAAAAATATGGCATAGATCTAGTATTGAACATATTTACTTTTGTAGGTAGTTTTGACTATAGCAAGGCTGGTATCTCAGTCAAGTTTTTTAATTTTCACGTATCTTTTGATAACACATAAAAGTAATACAGCAAGGTGTTTCTAAAATGAAAACAAAGTAGTTCCTAGTTGGAGGTTTATGATTGCAATTGGTTTGTAATTTGCAAATTTAGATAGATAGATAGATAAGAACTTCAATCTTCAATTGAAGATTGGCGTGAATACAGTGTCTGTTCGTAATGTCATTACCTCGATGGCCACAGGACAAAGAGGTAAAAGAACAAAACTACTCACCCCTCTCGGGAATAGACACTAACGACACACGAGGCAGAGGCTAGACTAAGTCTAGGGTAACCTACATAAAACGGTTTGTGGTGGGGGTTGTTTAGGAGGTATGAATGTTTAAATGTGGTTTTAGGAATTTTGTGGCCACCAAGCTGTGCAGGGTGGTTGAAGTATGGGACGTTTGTAGTCGTGGTGGTCCGAGTTCGAATCTTGTCGGGCTCGTTGGAGCAGTATGCATGGCTTGGGGCTGTCTGTGAGTTTTTAAGGCAGGAAAGCAGTATCAACCACCCGGCCCCTTGCAAATTTACTATGAAATGGAACACCGAATTGCAAAGAAAAGGAATAAAAACAATATCAGCCCTTTAATTTTCTTGTGTTTTTGGGAGCATGAAACGTCAAGATTGCGATTTTTTACCATTATGCACTTCTAGGTGTGTGAACCAAATAATTTACTTTTTTAAGATTTTTAATTGTAAGATCTTGTACCTAATCGCAATATTACTTAATGTAAGGAGAATTGACCGTTGGATGTTTATCATTTGCAAGATCGTAACATTCAAAGTTTGGGCAGATGTTCTGCTTTGGGCATTGCTCAAGAGACATTGGTGTAAAAGCTTCAAGTTTTTCTCTACACGAGTTGGTCAAGAATGCCTACCCAAGACATGGTTATATGAGGCAAATGGTGAATGTGACAGACATAAAGTATGGACAATGAAGTATTTTTGAAGAACTTTTGAGCGGTTGTAGTCTAAGGGCCTTGCCACACCATCGGCAGGCCACCCCTGCCTGCTGCCGCTGCTTTCTGTCCTTGTCTACTTTTCTCCTGAAATTTCTCCACTTTTCTTCAATTGCCGGTCGACTTCCAGGCACTAGTGCCTGGTAGTTTTCAAGTGCCTCCCATGTGCCATGTCATCGCCATGTAGATCCCAAAGCAACATCCAAAGCTACAAAGTTGCTCCATGTCACTCTTGCCACTCTCCCTACTTCCTCTCATGTGGCAACCACTTGCTAATTGGAACCAATACGAATCTTCCATCTCACTGCCTTTCCTCCCATGTGGTACGGCCCTAAATACGTAAAGGAGAAGTCTACTGTAGAAATCCACCAAAGAAGTCTACTAGTAAAAAAAAAGTTCATCAAGTGTGAAGATTGACCATGGTAGACATCTAGATGCATGATAATGCATGAAGTGTTAAATTCATGTGAGATTGGTGACAAGAAAATAGAGAGGAAGATTGGTTTGAACAAAGAAATAAAAATAGAAGCGAGGAGGTCATAAGTGCAACTATAAAAAGACTTCTAATGTTGAACATGCATGTAGTTGTTTTGTTTTGTGGGCATATCATCAAGGGTAGGCCAAACGTGTACAATATGATCCTATAATACTCTCTCATTGTTTAGCTACTGCAAACCTCATTTTATGTAAATCGTTCTTTAAAAGATTTGCTCATTACATATTTCAATTGAGTGAAGGTTCTCATGAGGTGGATTTAGTATCCAAACTTAAGAGGCCAAACAAAAAAAGTCCACCTCCGGAGAATCCCTACTCCAAAAAGGGCCACCACATAGGCGGTCATGTCACTTTATTATCCATGAGCAAAGTTCATCACCATAGTTTTCTTCACTTGGTGTAGACATCTACAGATAAAAAAACACCTTTTTCTTCCATAACCGGTGATGTTCTCCACCGCACTGTAAACCGGCCCTAAAATAACTTCATTGTATGATCATACACTTAAGATTTGAATTATTTGCCCCAGATTGCATAAATGTGTTGTAAAGAAAACTAATATCTTAAATGGTACAATACCTTGGACATTTTGTGGTCAACAAAACTTATTAAATAATAGATGAACTTCAGTAGAAATCTAATAAATAATATAATCATTAGTAAAACGAGTGGCCCAAAAAAATATCTTAGAATAACTTCCTAATTGAAAGATAATTAAAGATTGTGATTAAACAATTTCTGTAAATTCTGTAGGTCTTCACATTGGTAAAAACATTTTAGTATGACTTATGTAGAAAGTTGTATTCCACTCATAAAGAGCACTTAATGACTCCAATAGGACTCTCCAAGTCATTGCTGATAAGTTGTACCAGTACCAAACAAGCTGTTTGATGTCAAAATCCAACACTTTCGATACTAAACGGTTGTTTATATCTTTTTAACATCCATTAGTCTCTTAGATTATAATTGATCGTGTAAATACCCCCTTTGTTTGTTCCACAAATTCTGAACATTTCAATTACTAAGAATTTCCTCTTGACTTCTCACCTCGAGTGTAAAGCGGCAAACAAATTTCTTTTCAAGATTGTATGACGGACGACCGTGCGGCGCATGATTGACCGTGGACATCATAACGGAGTCACGGGCATAGACGACCACCAATCCCAAGACCGTGTTATGCACTCGAAGAGACCCATTGAAGGGAAGGACTAAGAGCTTCCATGGCCCGTTCTCTCTTCTTCGCTCCTCCTTTCTAGGGTTACGCTCCGGTGCTGCAATCTGCTCTAACAAGCCAATGTGGCATGAATTAGATTCGAGGCTATTTTCGGTTGCTTTTGTATCCAGTCATATCGAAACTCTCACAATTCTCTAGAGAGCTTCGGCGAGTTTGAGCTGCTGTCGGTGGAGTGAGAGTGATCTCCAACTCGCCAAACACTGAGGTAGAGCACGAACGAGAGATAGCAACGAAGCGGCAATCAACGCGATGGCGGATTCCGCTTCGGGAGGCTCAGGAGGCCAGGGCGACAAGGTGCAGTACTTCCAGGATGTGACGGGCGTGGATGATCCGTTGCTCGCGGAACAGATTCTTGATGCTCATCAGTGGGATCTTCATGCCGCCGTCGGCAATATGATGGATAAATCGGTAAGCCATTTGAAATCTCCGACATCGGTTAGGGGGAATTGCAATCGTTTTAGTTCCGGAAAGCTTTTTCTTTCAGTGTGTAATTGCGCGATATTCATCTTGGACACGATATTCCTACAAGAGAAGGTTAAGAATGTCTGACCAGATCAGTTGTTGTTGATTCTGCATTAGGCTCAGATGCTCCCTTTGAGCTTATTCTAGCACGATCCTGTGTTTCTTTGTCATTTGTTCACTTTTAACGGTGCTTCTTGATCACTTTAAGTACTTCGTATAGTTTTCGTTATTTCATTTAGGGTTAGCTTAGTTCGCAGTACTTACTTCTAATTAAGGGTGTAGGGAACGGCGATTGCAACGAGCACTTTCTCGATCTTCAGCTTTCTCGTGGTGGGCTGTCACTGAAGATCTATCCTCTCGGTTTCATATGCTCTTGAGAAAATGAATTTTTTTGAACGGTGTTAACAGTAATATTTTCCTCCTGTCCAATGTCATCGGCAACTCTGTCTTGGTTGAATGTGAGTACGTAGAGAGAGAGAGAGGGAAGGGTTGAGTGTTGATTGTATCGAATTGTGCTATGCAGGGAGGTGGAGGTGGAGGTGGAGGTCCCAGTGAATGGGAGCTTCTTCCAGATGAGACGACAGGCTTGTTAGAAAGGGGAGGTGGAGGACCAGTGTCAGTGAGCCCAGCTCATTATGGAGCATCAGATGCGTATGGAGCGAGATCAAACTATGACAGATACCAGGGTGACAGGCTTGGGGACCTACCGATTGTTCGCAACAGGCCCGGGCCGAACGTCGTGTGGCGAGTAGTGTCGATACCATTCTCAATCATTCGAGGCAGTTTCAATCTTGCCTACGGTGCGGTAGGGCTTGGAATGTGGATTGCAGGAGGGATGTTAAACTTTGGACTGGGGGCGTTGGGCTTGAATGGGACTGGGGAGCGGCGCGGGGATGATGGCGGAGCTGTTCCATCTGGTACCGCTGAGGCTGGGGAGTTTTTGCGGAATTTCGAGCAGGAGTATGGGAATCATCATCCTGATTTTCAGAGGACCAGTTTCATGGAGGCTTTGCGTCATGCTGGCCAGCAGTTTAAGTTCCTCTTCGTGTATCTGCACTCCCCTGAGCATGCAAACACGCCTGTGTTTTGTGAGAGGACGTTGTGCTCAGAGCCTGTTGTTCGGTTTGTGAACGAGAATTTTGTGGCCTGGGGTGGAGATGTGCGAACCAGCGAGGGATTCCAAATGAGCAATAGCCTGAAGGCGTCCACGTATCCATTTTGCGCTGTTGTCATGAGTTCCAACAACAATCGCATCGCTCTTCTTCAGCAGGTTTGGCTTCTGCTTTGAATTTATCTCATACTATCAAAAGTTCAGTGAGCGTATATGTTTGTCATAACTGCATGCAAGTTGCCAATCGCCTTCTCATCAGAATGAGAATTGGTTCTTATCAAAGTCGGGAGGAATGGGCTCACTTTGAGAGCAAGGGGCATCCACTTGATCGTTTACAGCTGTAGAGTAAACATACATTCGGCTAACATACTTTCTAACTAGTTCATCTGGGACCGCGTAGATACAACACGTCAGATCATTTTGTCTCTAAAAAGAAGTCTGTTTACTTTGAACAGGTAGAGGGTCCCAGGTCAGCGGAAGAGTTAGTGAACACATTGCAGAGAGTAGTCGAGGAACAAGGTGCAGCTTTAGTGGCATTACGTGTCGAAGAAGAGGAGCGACAACTCAACCGTCGTTTGCGTGAGGAACAAGATGCAGCCTACGAAGCTGCATTGCAAGCAGATCAGGTGAATTCCTCATTGCCGAACACAGCCAACTTGTATTGCATGAAAACACATTATGCTTCCATTCTGTGCCTGTAGCGACTCATGTGCTATTGGGGTCTGAAATGCTGTAGTTGAGAGAGCGGTTAAGGCAAGAAGAAGCCGAGCGGAAAGCCAGGGAGGAGGTAGAAGCACAGCAGAGGAAGAGAGAGGAGGAAGAAGCTGCTGCTCGAGCTCTCAAAGAAGCCGCAGAACGAGAGGCAGCCTTGGAAGAACGACGACGTGAGAAAGCCATGGCACTAGGTGTCGAGCCTGAGAAAGGACCCGACGTCACTCAAGTATGCACCCACCCCCGATCATTCTTGTATAAAAACCTCTAAGTTATGTTGTTCGCTAGTATAAGTTCTGTATTCAGACCATGAGGCTTCTCATCAATCTATTCCTAGTTGTAGATCTTAACATTGTGCTGCTTTGCCAGGTTGTGGTACGCATGCCAACTGGTGAGAGGAAAGAGCGACGGTTTCATAATAGCATGAAGGTTTCTGCGATCTACGACTACGTTGATTCGTTGGGGATACTGGATGCTATCAAGTACAGTTTGGTGACCAACTTTCCTCGAACCGTGTATGGACCAGAGAAGCGGGATCTAACGCTCAAAGAGGCTGGCCTTCATCCACATGCCAGTTTATTTCTTCTTGTGGAAGATAGTTAAAAGAGTCTTCTTTTATCAAGGTACTCCTCCTCGGGCTCAAGCTGAAGATTTCCCTTACCATCACAGAATTTGTGATGGATGCCCTCGCGCTTGGCTAAATTCCATTGATTCCGCTTGTCCCATGGCTGTTTTTTCCCTCTTCTACATTGTTTATTCTAGAAGGCTCCTCTTGAACCTTAGTTGTAGTTTTACCAGACTTTGGGTTACGCCCGTGTCAGCATCACGATTACGATGACAATTGTCCATATGATTGTACACAGATAAAATATCATGGCTAAGGTGATCATCTCCTGTCCCTTTCGCCTTTTACATTTTTGTTCCGTGTTATGGTATGTATGGCTATCTTAGAGGCGTTATTTGGAGACTACATTGTGTGTTGCTGGCAAACAAATCTGGTTGAATGATTGAGTGACAAATGTAGGGTACCAGTAGGGTATGTGGAACGTCCCCAGCGGAAAGGGATTGAGTACCAAAAAGTGTGTTCTGTATAGTGTTGCAAAAAGTGGTGAAAGCTACATGTCATTGAAGTCTTGGAACTTAAATGAATGCCAAGAGATTTACATGTGAATGGAAGTGTTGAAAGGCTAAGATTTTGGTAATTGACAAATGACGTAAGTGTGAAAGAGAACCAATTGGAAGGAATGTAATAGAAAATCTTTGCTGAATAGTGTCAAAAAGACGATGGAAGTGTTCATAAAAGAATGGTACATTAATTGGATGAAGACCTGAATGGTGAGATCATGCCTTGGAATTTTATCTACATGTACAAATAACAAAACTTGAAAACTTGAAAAAGAGTAAAATTTCAATTTTTATTGAAGTTTAGGAGCTTCTACAATTTGATTGATTTTGGGCAGATTTTGTGAACAATTGAGTATATATTGCAATTAGGGCAGTTTTGGGGAGTTTTCATATAGTTTTTTCAAACTTTGAATGTAAGTATCTCCTAATGTATGAGGAATTTTGAAGCATGAAATGACTTTTTGAAAAGGTATGACCTCTTCTTCTTTGGTTGTATCTTACCAACTAAGGTTGTTCTATCTAATGTGATTGTCATGATGAATATATCAAGTCATATTCTCTATGAAATTGTAACCAACTTCACGATAATCTCTATTGAATTTTTTTGATTATCCTATAACCACTCATAATATTTTGAAGTTGGAAGATTTAAGTTCCATGATACATGATCTCAACCTTCTCAAAATACATGAGCTAATTCTAACTCGCTAATGATAACCGTTTTGAAAATGCACAATATGGGCATTGGAAATCATCATAATCCATTATGAAAATAGTAACCAATTAGGTAATGGAACAAGCAATATTAGGTATATTCTAGTTGAAGGCCTCTAGACTTTGGCTTAATGATTAGAGCTCATGCCTCCCAATGAGGAGGTTGGTTTTCATTCCTAATGACATGCGTGAGCACAAATAGGCCACCTAACTATGATGGGGTTCTTGAACCTTGTTGCATGCGTGAGCACAAATAGGCTTCCTAACTATGATGGGGGTTCTTGAACCTTGTTGCATGCGTGAGCACAAACAGGCTTCTTGACTATGATGGTGGTTCTTGAACCTTGTTGCATGCCTGAGCACAAATAGGCTTCCTAACTATGATGGTGGTTCTTGAACCTTGTTGCATGCATGAGCACAAATAGGCTACTAATGGTTTGACTCATTTGACGCATAAAAGAACCTCATGGTTGCACTGCATTTTATCAATCTGGGAATCAATTACTAGAAAGACTGTGATTGTCATTGTTGTATTTGAGATTCCTAAAAATTCACTTGTATGATGCATTCTAGGGTTGGAATATTCTAGAAGAGATTTTAAATAGAGAGACTCAATTGAGATTGAACCTTAACCCCTAAATAGTTTGACTTATTTGAATAAAGACGAACACTAACAACTAGTAGTATCTTTATCTCAATGACATCCTTGAACAAAAAAAAATCCGTGGGGAATATTTCTTTGCACAATTAATGGCCTTGCAATGGTGAAAATTGTCAAAAATCTTACAAAGGAAAAATAGTTCAAAACTCAGCACTTTGCATGCAAATCTATGACTAATTTTCGATACATCTTCGATATTGTCAAGGATTATACCACATGTACGAACTCAAATTGGAATGCATTCCAATAAACCAAGTCGAAATCCAACGGTGTATAAAGGAGATTGATATAGCTCTTCAGAATTCATCCATTATTTCACTATTTCATTGTGGGAACATCCTTGCAAATCCAACACTAAAGCTATTTGAATCAAAATCTTCCTAATAAGAAGTTGTTAGCCTTCATCTTCATTATGACAATATTAAGAAGTGAGGATGATAAAATAACATAATGAGTCCACAACCCTGAAGTCAACACAAAGGATGACAAGCAACAACTTTGAAGGGCCATAGTTTTTTTCATCCAAAGTCTATTTCGGATAAAATCACTTGGCTTGAGTTCCAAATCAAGTCTAGTTTGTGTGGTTTGTTTACAAACCAATACAATACAATATGAATTGATGGGATGTATTTTAGTGTTTGAAGCTTTTGTTTTTGGGTTCTTAAACATGATTTACCAATGCAAGCCAATTATGTGAAACCAAAATTCGCTTCCCATGAATGTTTTGCATGATCATGATCTGAAGATTAAACTTAGACTTAAAACAATTAGTGTTTTTTTAAAATTTTTTTTAATTAATTATTTTTTATTATTTTAAAAAATTAATTTATCCAAGTACTTTTAATATTAGATTTGCAATTACGTTTTCACAATATAAAAAGTGGAAAATGAATGATCTTTGAGAAGCTACATCTACTTTATCCACCATTGGATTTCAACTTCATATTTTAAGATGGATTTGAAATAGAGTCTAGTTTTAGTGATGGAAACCTTGACTCAATCAAAAAATACTTTGAAGGTAAGGCATATGTTTGAGTGCAAGAGGTTTAGTTGTGGTCCTTGTGGACTACTTCGGTACTTCCCTTGTAAACTTTTTTTGGCAGTTTTTATCAGTGCAAGGCTATTATTGAGCCATGAAATTTTATTGATGACCTTTTTTGATGCAAGGGTGCAATTAGGATGAATGTGAACAACTTTCTAGTCGGTGAATTTTTGATTGCAATTGGTTTGTTGATAGAATTTTCACTTCAAAGTGAAAATGATGGAATGTTGTGGTTGGTTTCGCGAACTAATACGCCCGCAAATACATTATGATCGAGCGATCTATACAACCTCTGGACTCAATTTCGGTCCACATAGTCTACAATATGTCTAATACAAGTGTGTATACTTGGGATCTAAAAAGCTTGCCTTCATTTTACTCTATGAAACTTTTATCAAGATTGTGCATTCTGGCTAAAATAGGAGAGTACGAATAGAGGTTAAGATCATGGTTATGTAAAATATATTCATAAAACACCTTTAGATTTTGACCCATAATTGGCTTACGATAGTAAAACATGCCCTATGTTTGAAAACCCAGAAATAAGAACCGCCTTTACTAAAATGCATGCCATCTAGTCATACTTGGAATTGCAATCTTTACCACACAAACAACTGCGTAATCTGCAACCCAACTCAAGTGATTTCATCCAAAACAAACTCCATACAAACTAGTTATGACTCTTCAAAGTTTCCGCCCTTCATCCACATTGTCATGCTTTTTGACATTTGGCTTGTTCAGGGGAGTTCTAGAACCTTGTTGCATGGATAACATGGTGATCACCATTGAGTCACGAATCCTCAATAAGAAATTAGCATAAACCTACTAAACCTCTATTAGAACATGATGATAATGTTTGAACAATGGTTGAAGTGACCGACCTAGTCATGTACTTCTTGAACTATCATATTTATAACACCTTCAACAGTTGCTCATTATTTAACACTCCCCACTTGTAATTGTGATAAGACATTTAAGTTGACACTTGAGCTTACACACCAATAACAAGAAGTAACAAACATTCTTATATTTTAGAACACTAGGTGCAGTTTTCGAGTGCAGTCCAAGGGACAACACTAAATCTAGACATCGTACACTTTGGTGGTAAACCCAAATCATGAAACACACACTTCCCAAGCAAATATGCAGAATAGTTGCCCTCACCGAAAGTTACGGTCAGTTTCGCAGAAAAGAAAGAATTTCGCAGCATGCAAGAGAAAGACTGAGTCTCATCACTGGGATTCTGTGCTCTCTCAAAAATATCTGCAATTCCGCTAAACTCCATGATCACTCTACTCCCAAAAACCGAAAGATTCCACTCCCGATGCTCATAAAACACCTCCTTTTCTCATCCGAGAACCTCATCATACAATCTGTTGTTGCCGTCTGAGCTTCCTTGCAGTCATCGATCACTCAGATGGGATAGCATACTACTCTTGCTTGCAAGGTAAATGCACTGATCGATAGAAACCTCTTTGTCATCCAGTTCATGGCACATTCCGGCCGAGGTTTTGGGTCCTTTTGTCACCGACAGTGCATGCTTTGCAATACCTTTGTTGTTTGAAGAGGCATTGATCGAGAGCTGGTTGATGCGGTTTTTGCAGACTTTCAGTCACCGACAGGGTTGTTGATTGAAGGGCTTTGATTGATCGAGAGAGATGGGGAATTGTTTTGGATGTTTCGGAGGAGACGAGTCCGACGTTGAGGAGTATTATTATCCTTCTGGCTATGGCGGCGGTGGTGGCCAACGAGGAGCTAATCGTCCTAAAGAAGATGTCACCACCAGATATGGTGGTCAAGGTGGAGCTAATCTTCCACTTCGTAAACAAGATGACACCATCAGATATGATGGTGATGGTCGTCAAGGAGCTAATCGTCCGCTTCACAATGAAAATGTCACTATCACGCATGGTGGTGATGGTGGAGCTAATCGTCCGCGTCCTTACGGAGAGTTCACCGTCACATACCCGCTTGTGGGGTACAAGGCTTTGGTCCATGATTTGGATATGTTTAAGTACACCAACAAGGTTTGTGTATTTTCTTTTGCTTTCGCTTTTGAAGGAGTAGGTACTTGTTACAAAAATTTAGTATAAACCGAGTAATGCAGAGTAATCTACCAAGCTAAATAAATCATTTCACTAAGATTTCACCAAGTTTGGGATTCTATGTTGTATAGGATGAAGTTTGTAAATATGTTTGATAAGCTTAGAATGGATGGCTTAGATCATGTTGCTAAAAATGGAGTTCTACTAGAGTATGAGGATATAAATTTTTTGGAGCATTCAAGTGTATACTAGTTCATGGCTTGTGTGCATCATTACAAATTTCAGAAGGTACAAGTGCACCCACAATTTTGGTTGTTAATTTTTTCATAGTCTCTACCATACTAAAAGTTGTGGGTATTCTGAGATTTCCTTATCCTTTAGTGCAATTATTCAAAGCAAAGACTTGAATGTGGATTAGTTGACAATTTGGCATGTTTTCCATTTTTGGCAGGTGCCATCGAATATAGGTAACTATGTTTCAGGAGATAAAGCAACTCAAATCATCCTACAATTTGATTGGTGAGCTTGAAACAATCCATATTGCTAGTAAATAATTTTTTTGTAGTTGAAAGGAGATTTTTCAACTTTAGGCTTTACTGAATCCTTATTACAAATAATATTACTCTCATTGAGATTGACATTTGTACCATAGTAATTAGATAATTATTACAACCGCCAACTTGAATAAGAAGTTCAACTCAGCTTTTAACCCTTAAGCGGGCCGAATGTCGAAAAACGACATTTTGGATGACAGAAACTTTGGAGAGCCATAACTTCTTCATCCAGACTCCGTTTTGGACGAAATCACTTGGGTTGGGTCCCAAATCAAGTCTAGTTCATGTCATAAAAATCTCAGACCCATACAATGAAGTATGAATTAATGGCATGCATTTCAGTGACAGCAGTCTAGTTTTAGACATTTTTTCCTTTGTAAAATTTAGGGCAGTTTTCACCATTGCAGGGCCATTATTTGCACAAAGAAATTTTTCTCATGGTTTTTTTTTGTTCAAGGATGCTACTGAGATGAAGGTGAACAACATTCTAATTGGTGACTTTTTCATTGCAATAAGTCTAATGGTAGCATTTTCACTTTAAAGTGAAAATGATGAAATTATGTGATCATTTTTGAGTATTAATACATTATGATCTCGCAATCTATGAAGCCTCATGACTCAAAATTTGACACACATGATGTTCAATATGTCTACGACAAGATTGTACGGTTGAGATTTGGATAACACACTTTTACCTCCACCTATGAAAATGATTTTGAGGATGTGTTCATTTTACTACAAATGAGTCAAACCATTTAGGGGTTAAGTCTCATTGACACAAGTACCTCTATTTCTCAAAAGTAGACTCGGTTAAGTAGTTTATAAATGTAAACTGAAGTTGGTCTAGTTAGAGAGAGACCAACCTCTACTTCCTATCTTCTTAAAAGTGCAATTCTACAAAAACTAGAATCTTCAATTCTCATTAAAAGGATTTTTGAAACATTCAAGATTCCAAGGTTAGCAACATTTCTTGTGGTGTTTTTTTGAAGCTATTCCAAGCTATTGAAAGCATGGAAAGAGGCAAGGCCCCCTCCAACATCTGATGAAGCCTTTGTTGTGCTAATTAAACAAACACTTCAAGGCTACCACAACATCGAGGTATAATATCATTGTATTACACTTATATCTCAATTTTCAAAACTTCAAATAGAAGAGTTCTAATCTCTTAAAACCCTCAAAGGAGGTGAATGTTCGATCCTCATTCTAATCAATTTCAACTTTGCTTCAATGTTTGTAAATACTTGTGCTTGTTCATGAATTAGAAATCTAGCATCATTTATTCACTAAGTACCTTCGGTCGAGTCAAGTACGTAGAGTTTCTAGGACTATGATTACGTAGTTTTTCTTACTATAGTGAATATCTAAAGCCAAATTAATTTTTATAGTTTCTCAAAACTCCTATGCCACCGTACCCAACAAGGGTTTGTAACAAAATCTTTCACTTTCATTTGTTTCAAAAAAATAATTATTAAAGAACAAAATTTCAATTTAGACTTAGGATGTATATTGAATATGTGGTCTTTAAATCTTACATCTCCAAAGGTAGGGTTACTTCTAACGTAACTTGCAGGGGTTGTTAAGATTCTATGGTCTTCCTTGCCCGGCCGTGCCCACCACTCGCCCGCCCGAGCCCACCACTCAACCCACCACTCGCCCGCTCGAGCCCACAACTCGGCCCACCACTCGCCCGGCCGCGCCCACCACTCGCCCGGCCACGCCCACCACTCGCCCGGCCGCGCCCACCACTCGCCCGGCCACGCCCACCACTCGCCCCACCGCGCCCACCACTCGCCCGACCGCGCCCACCACTCGCCCGGCCGCGCCCATCACTCCAACATATGCAATTCACACTTTGCCGGTATGCATCTTCCCCCATTTTCAAAGTTATGTTTAGTACTTATGTTTAAAACTATGCCTAGGGAATATTGGCATTGCCGCAGCATTCAATCAAATCCTTCATGATTTGACAAACTGGTTAACATCAATCTTGAAGGTTTCATTGGGCTATCATGTCTATTCCAGGTAGACGAGAGAAGAGTGGGAGATGGAGACGGATTCTACGTATATGTGGATGTAAACAAAGATGCCAGAGAGAGAGAAATCTTGCCAGACGACATCAAGGATGCTGTCGAGGAAAGGCGTATTGCTCGCTCTCAGAGGGACTTCGTCACTGCAGATGCTCTACAAGATCAAATTAAGAACGCACATTACAAGTATGCCTCGATCGAAATCCTTAAACCATTACGAACCAAGTTGAGCATCGAAGAATGCACGATTGATTGAACATGTACGTTTCATGGATACTAATCAAGAAGGTTGGATGGTGCTTCTAGGGTGGTCAATGGAAAGAAAGGCTGTGCTCCGCGTTTACTACACGAGTATGAGATCCGCTTGAGGTAATCAGTTCCTCGAGACTTTTGTACTTTACATTGATTTCGATCCAAACATACATGATGCACTGTAAAGTCATTGATTTTATGATAAACTTTATAACACAAGGTAATTCTCTCAAATTCATCCTTTTGCTCATCCTTTGTGTAAATGTTCTTCGAGCTGTTTTTGTTTCATTTTTGTGAATTTGGCGATTGCAAGGGGGGTGGATGCACCGGAGATGAGTCAACCATATGGCGAGGAAGCCAAAGCAGCACTCCGGGAGCTTGTCAAGGGTCAGGAGCTTCTCATTCATGTGTATAATACGGACCCGCATGGCCGAGAAGTCGGAGATGTATACTGTGATGATGTATTCATTCAGGTGAGTGACTGTTTACACTTTCTCCACTTATGTACCCAAAAGCACTGACTATGTTTCCTTGGAATCATTCACTAAAACCTTAACCTCTAAATTTCCCTTGTTGCAAAACGGTCTTGTTCACAAAATTTGACCTTTCTTTAGATTAAGGTGAAAAAATCTCGATCTAAGTATTATTTAAAAGATTCAACCGATGTAAGATTTCAAAGTTCACTTGACATTCTTCTCACAGATCAAATTTGAACTGTTCATTCTTCCTCATTTGTGAGATTATAATAATTGAAGTTGGCTGAGTTTTTCTCCTGGGGAAACCTCCTATTAAACCCGTTTCAGGTTTTAAGGAAAGTGCGGGGTTAAATTACATCTTGGAATTGTCTCCAAATGTAACACATTTCCACTTTTAGGGTGCCTTTCAATTTGGTATGATGAGCTTAGATGCATGATTGTTTATTCCATCACCTATCTTGAAACGTGAATTTTCAAAATATCGTCAAGATTTTCACAATCTTTTCAAATGAGTGACAATGGTGTGAGTTAACTGCGGAATGGGGTTGATGTTTTTAGGAAGTGCTTCTGAAGAAGGGCGCGGTATGGTGGTATGAACATTATGATAAACGTCAAACTCTTGCTAAGGTACATTCTCCTTATCAAACCAAATTCATAACCTACTAGATCCTTGTAGAAAATAGTGCATCTAGTTGATTTTTTTAGGAAGACTTATGAACTTGACTATTATTTGTTTTATTGGGCAGTGGGAGAAGGAGGCAAAGGATGCTTGTCGTGGTTTGTGGATGGCTGCTAATCCTGAGGCGCCTTGGCATTACAAGTGGAGAACTAATCTTGAGGGGCCTTGGAGAACAAAAAGGAAATCCAACAGAAAAACCAAGGGTAACAAAAAAAGCAAGAGAAACCAATCCTTCACAAAGGCAGCTGCTTAGATAGAGCACTTACTTAGACATGTTCTTTATATTTTTCTTTTTCCCATAATTTTAATTTTAAAAAAAAAAAAAAAAAAAAGAAGAAGAAGAGAGAATTACAAGCAAGAAAACCAAGAAACTCAACAAACATGGAACAAACTAGTGTTGTGCAAGGATATCATGAATCTAGCATTGTGATAGATTCGAGATATTCTTACTTGTTTTGTGGATATCTCAAATCTAGTATAGTAATATCCTTGGTTGATACGTCCTCGTGACTGTACATACTAGACATATAGCACAAGTTATAATGTTTATAGTTCACAATAAATAGTGTACATACCATACTAATGGTGCTTTTTAAAGCATTGAAACTCTTTTTCTTGTACATTGGTTTCATATTTTATATATTTTGAAACTCTATAAAAGTAGAATAAGATGTTGATGTACATGATTGGGTGCAATACCAAATTTTGTATTTGTAGATTTTTCTTTAAAGTATGTTATGAAAATGTATAAGAAAATCTGCTGAAATGCATGTGAATAATTTTTAGATCTCAAGAAAACCCGTGACAGTAAACATCCTTGCAAAAGCTCCTTTGTCATCTTCTCTATGTTAGCCCAAGACGTTCACAAATATCCTTGCCTTCCTAAAACCCCTACTCCTAAATATTATTGGAGAGACCATGTGCATAGTGAATCCCATTGTCATCCAAAAGTTTCTTACTTTTGCTTAGCCAAGTATATCTTTGTATTGTCCTACATGACTAAAGTATGATAACAAAAACCGCAAATTTTCTAAATTGGCAAGCTCATTGGAGAGTGTTGATAGGAATTAATTATGGAAATATGTGCAGGAGATTCAACCAATTAAAGTTACACATTTTGAACTTATCTCGATTCAGCATAGAATTCCAAAAGCTAGAGTGGTAGGTGTATCAAAAGCTGCAAAATCTAATTTATACACCAAAGTTGGAAGCTATTATGCACCTCCTTTCAAAGGCAAAGGCAAAGTGCGTTGAGAAACACTTTGACTCTTCCTTCTAACAACCTTCGTGTGAAGTGGTCCGCAGTCTAAAATTGCAGGTTTAGGGATCCCATCTGCATAGTGAATCACAAACGTCAGGCCGCCAGCGCGGCCGCCAGCTGAGCCGCCACGCGTCCGCGGGCGTCAGCGGCTTCACGGCACTGCGGCATGACCCTCGAGCGTCCATGAACTCGCCAAGTGGAATGCCGCTCCATGCACCTCCCATACTTACAAGTGGACCTTCTTCCCTCCCTCCTTTTCAATAACATTTCCCCCCCCCCCCCACAAATCCCACACTTTCATTCCAATTTGCCACTTCCCATACATTTTTCCACTGACACATTCTGTTTTTCTCGCTCTCTCTCTCGCAAATCAGCTGGTGAGTCGCCATACCCACTGGTTCAATGCATTGATGAGATTACGCTTGATAGCAGTTGAGGAGGCCAGCTCGAAGGTTGAGTGTACTGGGTTTTGTGGTTTCAGGTATACAAGTTTCGAGGATTTCTGGTATCGGGATGGCGGCTGTTATTGAGCCAAGAGATGTTCCGGCGCTGTCGACCGTGGTGAAGAACCCGGACTTCGTGGCCACCCCGACGTGCACCATCACCTCCAAGAAGGATCCGTCGCATCCCATGCGCGCTGTGGAGTTTCATGGCAAGCAGGACATGAAGGTCAAGATTCGGCCTCGACCCATGCTCACTGACCCGGTAAGTAACCGATACTGTCCTCTAATCACCTCTGCTATAGATCGATGAATCGCATGAGCAATGTAGTTTTTTTGCAAATTCTACTTCTAACTTTGATAATCTTTTGGCCTCAATCGGATTTTGTAAGTAGTCGGTTGAATGTGAGGAAGGCTGACGATGATGTTTGATGTGGTGCAGGCCGACGTGATTGTTCGTGTGACTACCTCGTGCATCTGTGGCTCCGACCTACACATGTACATGGGCGCCATGCCGGGCATGAAGAGTGGCGATATTGTAGGGCACGAGTTCATGGGTGTGATCGAAGCTGTGGGTCCTGAAGTGAAGTCCGTTCACGAAGGTATAACTCTCCCCCTGCATCAATTTTCTTCATGGTTGGTTGAAACACTCAAAGTCATGGTTGAATTGTTGCGTGAAGTTATTGGCAGTGTTTCAGACATGCCCTAATTGCTGCTTTTTTAAAAACCTTTCAAGCGCTAGTGGCATAGTCCGTTTGCGCAGGTTGATCTAGGATTACTGTATCAACATTCACGTTGTCACGTTTTGTAAGCAGGTGATCGTGTGGTTGCCGCGTTTGACATCGCGTGTGGACAGTGCTCTGCTTGTCACCGGAAGGACTTCTCTGGCTGCGATTCCACCAACCCTTCCAAGGAGCAGGAAGTCATGTACAATGATAGGTGCTCAATCTGCCCTTTTTTTCTGAATATTACACGTCAATGGTTAACTAAAGAGTTTTCTACTATGCCATTTAGCATCATATTTACTTTGTGAATTCTGTCTTGTAGAACTTGTGGCATGTTCGGATACTCCCACATGACTGGCGGGTGGGACGGCGGTCAAGCCGAGTATGTACGCATTCCATTCGGTAAACTCACCGACACTTTTAACCTGATATTCGATTCTTCAGAGCAGTAGACATGTATGGTTTGTAGTTGAAGGTGCACACAAGAATAATTCATTGCGTTTTTTGCCAGCCGACATGAACTGCTTGAAGGTGCCGGAGGAAATGGACGACGAGCATGCGATCCTGTTATCGGATATATTACCGACTGCTTGGCATGCGAATGAGCTCGCTCGTGTCGAAAAGGGTGATAATGTCGCAATCTGGGGTTGTGGACCAGGTACTTCTGGCAAATTCATTGTCTCATCCTGAGAGAGGTTTCTGTTTTGATTTGTGGGTACAGACATCAGGGTGAATGAACATTCTATTTAGATCAGCCTCAAGGCAGAACTAGAGTTGTTTTTTTCTGCGGACGAGGGTACGTCTTATTGGCTATGGTTTAAAACTTTGAATTCTTTTGGGTGCAGTCGGTATTTTAGCTGCGCAGTGCGCGTTTCTGCGGGGAGCGAATCGAGTGGTGATCATCGATGAGCAGCAACACCGCCTGGACTTCGCAGTGAGCAAAGTGAAAGGCTTAGAAACGATCAACTTCCAGAAGAAGAAGGTGACTGAGGAGCTTCGGAGGCTCTTCCCTCATGGTCCTGATGTTGGCATCGAAGCCGTCGGCGTCCATTACGTCGCTGTACGTAAATTTCCCATCACCAGTACTTTGGCAAACTAACGAAACAAGAGTCGTCATCGTGCACCCATTTCATTATAGTCCAAGAAATGATGCTGTTTGTTTTGCAGAATTGGCTGCACAAGGTGGAGTACACATTGGGCTTGGAAACCGACAGCACTGAAGTGTTGAATGAGATCATTTACGCCGTTCGCAAGGGTGGCCGCATCGGAATCATCGGTGCCTATGCCGGTTACGCGAAGTAAGAAACCAGCCTCTCTCTCTCGCTATCTTCATTGTTCATGAATGCTCATAGTTCAAAATGCTAACATCTTTATCGTGTGCAGCCACTTCAACCTGGGAGCTTTCATGGAGAAGGGCCTGTCCATGGCCGGAGGCCAAACTCCTGTACAAAAATACTGGTACATTCGAGTCCATAACACACGCACAAAAAAAATGCTCCACCTTTTGATCACAATGAATATCTGCACATCCTTATGCCTTGGTTTTACATTCACTGTAATGCGTAAGTAGTCTTGGAATGGAAAGGGTGAAAATTTAGGTCTTCATAGGTGGTAACAATGTGTTTCTACAGGCCAACGTTGCTGCCGCTTGTGAGGTCAGGGGAGTTGGATCCCACCACGGTCATCACGCATGTGTTGGGCCTGGGCGATGCTCCTGAGGCATACAAACATTTCAACGCCAAGGACGAGGGATGGGTGAAGGTAACCTAAAATCATGCAATTTTTATTACTATCATCAATGCTTTTGACTTTAAGAACCATTTAACTCATTGCACTTCGTGGCTTTGATACACTTCAACCGACATTGCTTTGTTTGCAGTCACCACTTCAACACTGAAAGGAAAATATGTTGCAAAAACTTAGTACTGGATAAGTAATGTTGATATTTCTGAGTATTGTTGTAAACAATTAATGCTGTGTAGTTCTTGATTACTGTTCTTTTGCATCACTGATTCGTCTGACCTGCTTATTATTTTGTATGTTGGATTGGTGAAGGTGTTGTTGAAGCCTCAGAGGGATCCTGACGTTGTAACGGAAGCCGGCGCTGGCTTGGCTGAGCGTGCTCGCAACCTTGTTTCCACTGCAGTGGCAGGGACAGTGCAAACTGTTCAGAATGCCACCAGTGTGATGAGCACCGACGTGAACAAGTGGTCAGTAGAAACCTTCTTCATTCTTTTCATTGTTTCATTTATCTGCTTTAGGTAGCAGGCTTAGTGGCACAGGGAATAAACTTGCAAGGTATGTAGGAGATTGATCAATTGGATTCTCAAAAGCTGTTCAACCTAAATGTACATTTCAAATTTGAAGTTGTAATATGCCTCATTCTTGAACGTCCCTAGTGAGCACTGAGCACTTTTCGATGGATGTTGTGTGGTTATTGAGCCTCGGCTCATATGTAGGATCATTTGGCTAAATTGAAATACGCAATTGCAGTTGTTAATGCACTCTCTTTAACGTTTTTTTCATCCTGCAAGAAAACATGATGAGTTTTGACACGACGTTCATTGTTGTTTGACAGAGCATGTATCGAGGAAGTTGTACAGAAAATCTGAGGAAGCTGTACATAGTGAGGTTGCTGGTATGGAACTGGATCATGGTTGTATGATCTTCAGAAACAGCCTTTCCGGAGTTGAGCACTTTCGTTTTCTTGTGAAATTGCTTTTGTGGAGTTGATTTCTGATGCAAATTGACTCTTGTTGCACTCTAGTGTACCTATGTTACTATGCCAGAGCTATGATAGTTGAATTTTTGTACTCAAACTAGTGTTCAATATGCAATAAAAATGTAGTTTTTTTGAGATTTGTACGTGTATGAACTGTCAATGTTTACCATGATAATATGTTATTGCCTCTCTCCCAAAAAGGTTGATCAGTGACATGCATTTTTCATGTTTTTGTTAAGATGTTTGATGGGTCCACCTACATTACTTTCAAATACATTACTTTACTGGGCCTTGTTATAGCCACTCTCCAATTCATGAAAACCTTTGATCATCTCATTACAATATTACTTTACTTGTTCTATGTCTACGCTCATCATTTACAATTTGGAATAGCAAAAATTTAACCTCTACGCTCATCATTTACAATTTGGAATAGCAAAAATTTAACCTCCAATGTCATAAGACAACTATTATGACATAAATAGTGCATTATTCAAAATTTCTTTTTACATAGCCTATTGTTCCACACTGATTGAAAATAGCCTATTGTTCCACACTGATTGAAAATCACTATTGCTCCGATCAATGCACAGGCGCTAAGAGAAAGGAGTCCCATGTCATGCAGATGCTGGCTTCTCCACGACACGAGCGGGAGAAGCGAATGTGCAGATTCCTCTTTCCAAAACCGCCACATCGCATTGCCAAGAGAAATACCAGCAGGTTTCCCATGGAAGTTTTTTCCTGCAGCTCCTCATCGCCACATTGGATTGCCGCACAGTTGGCTACCGAAGGTGTGGTATGTGGCAGGAAAAAAAAGCCAATCAGAGGCAGCAGGCCCAGCTGCCTGCCCCCCATGTGGCACCACCCTTAGTAAATGTCTGTGTATAGGATTGCAATGGGTCGACCTCCACTAATCAGATGGCTACATTCAACCATTCATGGGCTTGTCCGATCAATCCACATTCTATTCCTCCACCTCCTGCAAAATCATAGCTCTGGGTAGATGTGAATCTTTCATGTTTTTAAAATGGTTCCATTGTTGCCAAATCCGGAGTCCACCATATTGCAGCCCATAGGCAAAAGTGTGTCCCAGTCGAATCAGACTCCGGTAACATTGGTCGATTGGAGTTTGCTTGAAATGGCTCTCGTCGATTAGGATCGATCGAAAAAACCGTGGTTGATTAGGGTTCGACAGACAGAATTCATGGCGGGAGAGCTTGACGCGGAGATATGGAGCACATTGCCCACAGAGTTGGTGGACCTGGTGTTGCCCATCTCTAGCTTGTGACCAATTTGCAAGGATTGGAGCACATTGCCGACTGTGAGTGTTGAGATCCTTACTTTCTAAGTACTACAAGTTCATATTGACTATAGTTTATCTTATATGTTCTAACCATGACTCAACTACGACTAGTGAAATTATTGATGTTGTAGTGGATGAGGAGGAAGGAACACAGGTTTCTACCAGTTTTCACTTTCGTACTAATAACTTGTACATAGATGTGCAGTTTAAGTAAGGTTTAGTGAGAGTTAACTTATGCTTAATACTCATAAGTATGTGTCTCATATATGCTTTTCTTCACGGGGGCGGGAGGAGAAGACTCGTTTCATGCAATTATGATGCTTCTGTATTGTTTTCACTTCAAGTTGCGTGGAGTTCTTCCTTATCGGTCATGCATTGGTAGTCTTTGATCGATTAGGATTTGATTGGAAGAAACCATGGCCGGAGAGCTTGACTCGGAGCGATGGAGCAGATTGCCGAGAGAGTTGATGGACCTGGTGCTGCAGCGCCTTCCGCTCTCCAGCTTGTGCAAATTCAGAGCAGTGTGCAAGCATTGGAGCACATTGCCGACTGTGAGTGCTGAGGATCCGTACTTTCTCTGCTTTCCGACAAGCTGCTTGGCGTTCGGTCATTACAATCGTTGTAAACTCTACAGCTTCGCTCGCGACCAATGGGAGGATCTGGACTTCTTCTTCCTGCTCCAACATTGTCTTGGCGAGAACTCATCAGGTCTCAGCAGATCAGCCAACATCAGACTCGATAATTCTTGTTCTGACGGAGGTCTCTTCTGTTTCAACGGGAGGATCTTCTCCGAAATTGACGAGTCCGATGTAAAAAACTTTCTCGTGGTGTGCAATCCCTTGACACAAGCGATCAAATCTTTGCCCAGACTTGCTCCTGATATTTTGGATATGCATACCGATCCTCATGAGCTCACGGAAGGCTATCTAATGCATCGTGATCCTTCTGGTGCATATAAGATCTTTGTGGTTGTGGTGGATTTTTCTGTTCAACTTCGCTACTATATGTATGATTCGAATTCTGAGAGTTGGAAGCGGATTTTGATCTTGAAGCGAGATAACGCTGGGATGAAGAACTTGCGTTCCTGCTCTATCGTTTTCAATGGTGTTTATTACTGCGTTTCTGAAGGAGGTGTGCATGCATACGAGCTCTCTGCATACAACATCAACGAGGATAGGTGGGTAGCAGCTGGAGTGAAGACGAAGGTTGATTCAAAAATCAAAAGAGTGTCGTTCGTGGTTCGCAACGACCGCTTGCTTCTACTTGCCAAGACATGGGAAAACAAAACACGGGTGTACAGGATTGATGAAATGAAACTATCAAGGCTGGATGGTTCAGAAGGGATAAAACTTCCCAAGAGGCTTGATTGGAACAAAGTTTTTGCATATGGAGACTTCATTCTTTTCCTCAAGAAAGTGCAGTCAGAATTCAAACTAGTGGACATGAGAGATCCAGAAGCGACTAAGACCAAGACCAGGGTTGTTCCGTTAACGTTGCTTCCCTCACGCCACATCAGATCATCAAACCCCTTCTACGAAAGAGCCACTTTCAACTTGCACGCAATATTGTGAGGGGAGTGGAGTATATTACTTGTACAAAAGTGGTAGATACAAAGGAGACTAGGTAGATGAAATATATGACGAGGCAATTGGTACCAAAAGCAGTGCGGCATCTACCGATTCTACAGAGGGGATGTTTATTCAGGTGATTAGCATTGGGGTACATGTTGGATCTGAGCAGAGCACTACTCGATCAGATCCCGTATGCATCTTCATCTTCGATGGGTTAAGGTATCAGAATGCTGTACAGGTAGTATATTCTAGCCTGTGGGCTTTTGCTTGTGTGAAAATGTAACGTGTTGCATGTGTATCTTCCCAGAGAAACAAATAAAGTCTGTTCAAGTGGGTCAAGCTTTAGAATTCAATGTGATAATCAGTAGATACCTGCTTTCTTCTCTCTATTATGGAGATGCAATTTATGTTTCTTCACAATCATGTATTTGTCTGACGTGCTTATGTTAGATGTTTTGTCGTTTTAAGTGGTGTAGGTGTTGTTGCCTGGCGCTTCAAAGGGCTCCTGAGAAGTTGGTCTTGGCTTGGCTGAGCATGCTTGCAACCTTGCGCTTCAACGGTGCAGTTGCGGGGACAGTGCAAACTGTTCTAACTGCCACAAGTGTCATGAGCAAGTGATCAGTAGAAACCTTTTTTATACTTTTCGTTCTTTCATTTATTTGCTCAGTTACGGTAACAGAGTCCGATAGCGCTTAGTGTTAAGAAACGTATTTCAATGTTAAGATTAGAGTATCGTTAGTGAGCAAAAAGGACAAATTCATGTATATGTATCAATTAGTTACGGTGTGCAAAGAAGCATGCACTCTGCACACCGTAACCGATTAAAAAATGACCCATGTAGGAGCCTTCTTTCTTGTAATTTTAGAAAATCCATTAAGTGCACAAAAAAAATCTGATTTCTGAATAATTTTTTCTTAACTTGTACACTCAAACCAGTGTTCAATATGCAATAAAAAAGAAAGGTTATCTTTTTGGAATTTGGGCATAAACTTATGATGTTTGTTCATTGTTCAATGTGTCTTTCGAACATCACCCCACAATCTTAACATCTCGCACGCAAATCTTCCATCATCCAAAAGCCGTCCCCTAAAGATTATCCTATCCTATGTGCATCAACCTCTCCCAAGTAACACGATGGAGCAAATCAATGGGCCACTGCTTACGTAACTCACGCACAACATACCCCACTTCAAAGACCTTAAAAACACACGAAACCAATTTCTCTCCGGTATTCACGCAATCTTCATAAATTGTAGTTTGCCCTCCCTTTGCAATCATCTTCCCTGTCGCCTTCCCACCAATTTGAAAGAAATTTCTCTTCTAATACTCCATCTCTAGCCGCCGCATCTCTTCGACATTTTCCTTACACAACTCTGCCCACTCCTCCTCCGTCATTTCTACTCCACAACAACCCTCAAAGTTTCTTGTTATAAATTTGCCAAAAGGTCAAAATCGAATCCTTGCTTCACACCTAGTATACGAGCTTTTGTTTTTGTAAGCAAAAGATTTCTGCAAATCAACCATGTACATGTACATATCCATGTCCATTTCTATTTCATTGATATCAATGGGTTTAAGCAACCAATGGGTGAGCATAGATGTGCAATAGTGGTCCCTAAACAAGTAGTTGTACGCACCTGTATGTGGGAGTTGTTGGGCATACTTTCAAAAAAGTATATAACCTTGTACATGTTACAAACTAGAGATTCACGGTTCGTACTTCTAGATCTAGAGATTCACAGTTCGTCTCCCAGAACTAGAGATCCACGGTTACATACTTCAAAATACGCCATATAATCTCACCTTGCATTGAAAGAGGGTAGACATGCATATAGTGCCTTGGTACATTTGGGGATCAAGAACAAGTTTTTCATACAAAAAACTCAAATACTCAACCCTAAACCTCTTCATGCAAACTTGACCTAAAACATGTATTTACTGTATGTTGTATACATAGGTGTGTAGTTGGTCGACCTCCGCTAATCGGATGTTTACACTCAGGAAACTTTGTTCTTTCGTCAACCATTCATAGACTCGACCAGTCAATCCACATTCCATTCCTCCACTTGCTGCGAAATCATAGCTCTGGGTCGATGTGAATCTTTCATGTTTTCAAAACGGTTCCCCTAATTTTGCTGATAACATCCATAGGTCCTTCACATTGGGCAAGTGCTGTCCCTGTAGGATCAGGCTCCAGCAACATTGGTCGATTAGGGTTTGCTTGAGAAGCTCTGGTCGATTTGGATTCGATTGAAGAAACTGTCGTTGATTGATTAGGGTTTGATTGGGAGAAACCATGGCAGGAGAGCTTGACGCGGAGCTATGGAGCAGATTGCCCTCGGAGTTGATGGACCTAGTGCTGCGGCGCCTCCCGATCGCTGGCTTGTGCAAATTCAGAGCAGTTTGCAAGCACTGGAGCACATTGCCGACTGTGAGTGCTGAGGATCCTTACTTTCTCTGCGTCCCGTTCCGCTCCTTCGAGGTCCCTGACTTTCATCTTTGTAAACTCTACAGCTTCACCCGCAACCAATGGGAGGATCTGGACTTCTCCTTCCTGGCCCCGCATTGGCTTGGCGGGACCGCACCAACCCGGGAAATTAGGCTAAACAATTCTTGTTCCGACGGAGGTCTGCTCTGTTTAAGCGGGGTAATTATCGACGACGTCGAGAAAGGCTTTCTCCTGGTGTGCAACCCCTTGACAGGAGCTACCAAGTTTCTGCCCAGCCTTGATCCCGACGTCACGTGGAACTACCTTCTGCACGCCGAAATTCCTGTAGAATTTCCTGCCCGCACAGAAGATTACCTAATGCATCGCGATCCTTCTTCTGGTGCGTACAAGATCTTTGTGGTTCAGGTGGAACTTCGTGTTCAACTTCACTACTACATGTATGATTCGAATATTGAGTCTTGGGAGGAGATTTTGACCTTGAAGCGAGACGACCTTTCAATGAAGAACTTGCGTTCCTGCTCTATCGTTTTCAATGGTGTTTATTTCTGCGTTTGTGGAGGAGGTATACATGCATACGAACTCTCTGCATACAACATGAGCGAAGGTAAGTTGCTAGCAGCTGGAGTGAAGACAGAGCTTGACTCAAACATCAGGAGTGTGTCATTCGTGGTTCGTAACGACTGCTTGCTTCTTCTTGCGAAGACGAGGCGGAACAGAACACGGGTGTACAGGATTGATGAGATGAAACTATCAAGGCTTCATGGTTCAGAAGGGATGAAACTCCCAGGGAAGCTTGATTGGACCGAAGCTTTCGCATATAGAGACTCCATTCTTTTCCTCAAAGAAGTACAGAGAGAATTCACAGTAGTGGATATTGGAGATTCACAAGCGGTGAAGACCAGGTTTGTCCCGATGTTTCCAACAAGGTCCAGAGCATTATACCCCATCTCCGGGAAGGCGACTTTCAACTTGCACGCAACAGTGTAGCGAATTCGTGGCTTCAATCAACAAGTCTAGTTTCGATTCATACATGGGATTGGAGACCGACAGCACTGAAGTGTAGAACGAGATCATTTACAAGGGTGTCCGCATCTGGATTGTCGGTGCCTACACTGGTTACGCCAAGTAAGAAAATATTGCCGTATTTGTTGGACTGAGACTTTTTACCCATCTCACTGTAATGCGTGTTTTCATGATTTGTTTCTGATATCTTTAGTGATTGTATATATGTAACTGACCTTTCTACTCTAGACAGAAAGCTAAAAGAAAATGTATGGATTGTCTCAAATAACAAGCAAAAAGCTCAAGTGTCCAAGTAAGATCATGAAAGAGCTTCTTCATTGTTGCAGATTAGGCTCCTCCTCGAATGCTTGTGTTGTCATAGTTCAAGCCATTCTAACATGTTTATCGTGTGCAGCCATTTCAACTTGGGAGCTTTCATGGAGAAGAGCCTGTGCATCAAACTCAGGCTGTACAAAAGTACTGGTATGTTCGAGTCTATAATTTACATACAATACTCCTTTAGATCACAATGAATATCACGCATGTGTTGGGCCTGGGCGATGCTCCTGAGGCATACAAACATTTCAACTCCAAAGACGAGGAATGGGTGATGGTAACAGATTTTGAGATTTTCATATAAAATTTTCAGTACTCTTTTGACTTTGGGTCACGGTGCTATGCAATTGGCACTATTCTACTTTTTGCTGTGAATGATGCACTACATTGTTTTGTATTGAAGTCGCCACCTCAAGTTTGAATGTTGATTTGCAAGTTTAAATGTTGATTTGCAGGAAAATATGTTGCAAAACCCACTGGATAAGTTATCGCGTACACAAGAGTTCTTGATTAGTGTTATACGAAGAATAATGTTGTTTACTAAAAGTTTGCCAGTTTGCCATTCTCAGCTCTTTTGAGATTAGTGTTCACTTTGGGTTGCTGCTTCAATCAATGCTCCTTGTCTTTTTTTCGAGCCATCAATTGCACCATTTCTTATGGATTCTCCTCCTTTCGAGGAAACTTCCATGCTCTCACAACCAGAGTTATGGTTCGAAGATCAGTGTAGAAATACTATGGTTACAGGTGACATGTAGTGTTTCGATTCACATTTGTAACACTAATCAACAACTCTTGTGAAGTCTCTTGTGAAGTTGTTTGTTTGTCTTGCTTATGTTGGATGTTTTGTACATTAAATTGGTGTAGGTGTTGTTAAAGCCTCGAAGCCTAAAATTGTCCAAAGTGCTACAAGTGAGATCAGCATTGGTGTGAACAAGTGGTTTGTAGAAACTTTTTTCATTCTTTCATTTTTCTCTTTATTTGCTTATGGTAACAGGGTGTGAAATTGCGTTCTATCAAGAACCTCATACCACCGTAGTTGCTTTACAAACTCAAGTTTCTCAAGAACAACATTAGGCACTCAAATCAAATTTGCAAATGAAAGTGAACATTGTAGTTGAAGCAAATAGTAAGAATAGTCAATGGAAGATGGTGGATAGAGCATCTATGATCATTTTGAAGGATTTAAGAAAGAAGAGTGTTTATTTGCCATGGCATTATAGTACATGGTGATGTGATATAGTAAATGCCTTTTATAGATTTCAATTCCAATATTTTTGAGTACTCAAGCAAATTCCAAACTTTTCTCAAATTTTGCCTCAAAACATCAATCCAAATTATTTTTGACACCACACTATGCATTCAAAGACTTGTTAGAAAAAAACATGAGTTTTGATAAAGAGTTGTTGTCTGTTAAAGTCTATGAGGAAGGTGTCGAGAATACGAGAGGATGCCAGACAAAGTAATTCTTCGGGTGTGAAATATGGTAATTCTAGAGACAAGGTTCTCTCACGTTTTTAGTACTTTGCTCTAGTTCAATCTCTAATTTCCAACTAGCACTCAAGAAAACATCGAAATTGCTAGTCGTCGAAGAAACACACGACCAATTGAGAGAAATCTACTTCTTTATCTAACGAGACAATATGGAGGAGATACTTTTATCCAACCTGACTGGCTGTCAATCTCTCCCTGCATTGTGGCCACCACAAGAGAGAGTCCATGGTGCCAACAAGAGTGTAAGTGAAGCTCGAAGATGAGAGATGAAGGAGGATTTGGGATACACCAATGATGAAAGCCACTTAATGGTAAGTTGGTGGTGCCATTAATGGTTAGACACATCATTTTGCAAATTGGTCAGAAAGTAGATAAACCTTCAACATGTTGAGATAAGACATCGACTTAGGAACTCTCTGGTCCATCCTTTTCACTAAAGTTCATATACAATTAAGATAAGATTAGGAAATCCTAAGTTCTCACATTTCACCTAGAGTTCATTTGGAGTTCATCCATAGTTAAATCTAGAGACCGATAATATCTATGTAAATCTCAGTCAACTAAGTTAGTAGGATGAGTGAAACAGGAGTTACACAAGTAGTATCAACTCTTGTTTAAACAAGAGTTACACAAGTAGTATCAACTCTTGTTTGTTGTACCTCCTGGATGTATGTAAGGATGGACCATGTTTAACAAAAGGACACTTCTCTCTTGCAATTTTGTCTTCATTTTTCTCTCTCCTCTTAACACAACTTGTTGTGATGAGCGACCTCGGAACTCCGGGATATTCGCAATCATCCACTTTTCACTTTGTATACAGATTTAGATAGAAGCAGATCTTATCCTCCGGTTAGTTCAAGTTGAGTAACAGTTCTACTGGTAGTTAAGGCGGTGTGCTCTAAAAGCACCGCCACAAGCTGCAGTTGTACTCAACCATCCAGGAGTCCTTCCTCGGGTATATATATATAGGTATGAACCCTATACAGGTTCTATCTCTCTTTTCAGAACCATTTTTTGCTTCCTGTTTCTTCATCACAACTCATTTCTCATCAGCAATATTAGTGTAGTGTGTCCAGTACGTCGACCTCCACTAATCAGATGGCTATACTCATGAAACTTTGTTCTTTCATAGAGTTGACCAATCAATCCACATTCCATTTCTCCATCTGCTGCAAAATCATACCTCTGGGAATGTGAATCTTTACTAAATGGTAACATTGCTGCTAGAATTCAGAGGTCCACCATATTGGACAAGTTGGGCAAGTCCCATGGGCGAGTTGCTGTCCCAGTAGCATCAGACGTCGGCAGCATTAAGGTCGATTGAATTACGTTTTGGGTCAATTAGGGTTTGATAGACAGAAATCATGGCAGGAGAGCTTGACGCGAAGCTATGGAGCACGTTGCCGACAGAGTTGGTGGACCGGGTGCTGCACGGCCTTCCGATCTCTAGCTTGTGCAGATTCAGAGCAGTTTGCAAGCATTGGAACACATTGCCGACCGTGAGTGCTGAGGATCCTTACTTTCTCGGCATTCCTTTCCGCACCTTGACGTTCGGTCCTTCCTTCCCTTTCCACTTCAATCGTTGCAAAATCTACAGCTTCACCCGCAACGAATGGGAGGATTTCGACTTCTCCTTCCTGGCCCAGCATTGTCTAGGCGAGACATCAGGCACCGTTAGACTGGAGAAGTCTTGTTCCGACGGAGGTCTGCTCTTTTTAACCGGGGCAACCTCTTGTAACCGAGACATTGACAACGTCGAGAAAAGCTTTCTCCTGGTGTGCAACCCCTTGACAGGAGCTACCAAGTTCCTGCCCAGAATTGATACTGACAACCCTGTCGACCTCTCAAGGCTTGCGGATGACTACCTAATGTATCGCGATCCTTCTTCTGGGGCGTATAAGATCTTTGCGATTGTGGCATTCCGTGCTCGACTTCACTACTACATGTACGATTCAAATTTGGAGTCCTGGAAGCTGATTTTGACCTTGAGGCAAGACGTCATTCCTCAGGTGAACAACTTGCAGTCCTGCTCTATCGTTTTCAATGGTGTTTATTACTCCGTTGGAGGTACACATGCATACAGTCTCTCTGCATACAACATCCACGAGGACAGGTGGGTTGTATCCGGAGTGAAGACGGTGCTTCTTTCAAGCATCAAGAGTATGTCTTTCGTGGTTAGTAACAACTGCTTGCTTCTACTTGTCATGACGAGGCGGAGCGGAACACGGGTGTACAGGATTGAGGAAATGAAACTTTCAAGGCTCGATGGTTCGGAAGAGATCAAAATTCCAAGGAGACTCATTTGGTCCAACGCTTTTTCGTATGGAGACATCGACATTCTTTTCCTCAAAGTACAGACAGGTGGATTCGCAGTAGTGGATATTGGAGATGCAGAAGCGGTGAAGACCAGGTCTGTTCCGTTGTTTCCAACAAGGTTCAGTTCCTTAAACCCCATCTACGGGAAGGTCACTTTCAACTTCCGCGCAACATTGTAGCCAATTTGTGAAGGAAACTGTGGAGTATATTTCTTCTTCAAAAGTGGAAGGTATGAAGGAGACTAGGTTGATGGATAATATGACGATTACAAGTACTGTTTTCCTCCTGTCGATTTCCGAAGGTCTTGCATACATGTGTGATCATTGACCTGTTTTTGTGGGAATAAGTATCGTCATGTCCGTTTAGTTCCACGCTTTTTACAGAAGCCAGCTGGTGATCAAATAGGCTCTTGATATCGAAAGTGAGCACATTCTCAGATTGTCTGTGATAAAGCCTTGAGCTGTGATGGGCAGGAATGGAGATACGAATGCTGGAGAGTATTTCGCAGACGAGGTCTCAAATGCTGTACAGGTAATGCCTTCTTGCCTGTGTGTGAAATTGTAACATGTTGCTTGTTCACTTCATGATTATCTTCTTAGTGTAATAAATAATGGCTGTTCAAGTGTGGTCAAGCATTAAGATTCAATCTGATCATCAGTGGGTGCCTGCTTTCTTCTCCCTACAATTCATGGTTTCTTCACAATCACGTGTTCTTGCATTTTTAGTTACGGGTGGCATTCCTTTGAGAGGCATGTCTAGCGAGCATTCGAATATAGTAGTACGTTACTTTTATGATGCGGATGGCACATACTCATCGCCGTTGCTTACTTGTAAATCAGCTACAGTAAATGTTAGTATAGGAGCTATGAACGACATCATGATCGTTGTCAAAATGATGAGAAGTGTAACACAACATGTGAGTTCCACCAGGCTTGGCGACCTTCATATTGTTTTCAACACGTATTCGGATCCTGTCGTTGTAAACGTAGCTGGTGCTGGCTTGGCTGAGCGTGCCCGCAACCTTGTTTCCGGTGCAGTGGCAGGGACAGTGCAAACTGTTCAGAGTGCCACAAGTGGTCAGTAGAAACCTTTTTCAGACTTTTTCATTGTTTCATTTAATCTGCTGACCGTATCAGTGCCTAAAAACGTTTAGTACGTAGAATTGCATGCTACTGTTAAACATAGAGTGCCTTGAACCAACCTAGAAACTTTGCAAAAATGATATACTTCATGTACTTCTATTTCTCATTCACTGAGTGCGGTGGAACCTGCACTCTATATGTAAGAAGAGGCTCATCGAGGAGTCTTCCTCCTTTCATCTCTATAAAGTCTATTACATACATGTAAATTTCAGTTTTTGTTGGATGGTACTTCGCTAATGCACAATATTGTTCCGCATATGACTATGTCAATGCTATGCAAGGAAAACATATATTGGTGATTTGTCTTTATGCAAGTTGGGTGCATGTTCATACAAGTTTTACCCTCATACGAAATATAAAACCTAGAAAAAGCTTGACTTTTCACATGGGGTAGCATTCTAATAGCAACATTCCATTTCTCCAAATGAAGTAAATCAAATTCCTCAAATGCACAAAATAAGTGATTTCACCATATATAATCTCTCAATTATTGAGGTATCATTTTGCTAGGCATGAAGTTTAACTCCTAGAGGAGTTTCACCTTCTAGAGTGATCTCATGACGGCCATATCTAAATTCCTTGTACAAAGTTTTTATTTCAAATTGAATTTGGGGAAATCTAACTGTAGGATCTTGTTTACAACTGTCTTATTTTTTCTACTCCCCTACTTTTTTATTAAATCTCACCATACGGATCTTGAATTCTAATCAGTCAAAGTTTAAGTTGTTGCAAAAGCAACAAATCTTTTGTCGTTGATTTTGATTTTGGGGTCAATGTTAATCATGAAAATGAGCAAAAGCTAATGTGAAACCGATGCTCTTAGGATTAAGCATAAGTCTACTCTCACTATACTTTATTAAAGTCGTAGTGAATATAATTTGGGGGGCTCTCATCATTGTGCACTTTTGTTGCCACAAAGAACAAAAAAGATGTCGAGGAAGGGTAGCCAGGGTAGCCTAACGAGGGGGTTTAGCCTTCCATGAAACTTGTGCAACCACATGTAGCATTTCTGATCTTGTCCCCATCATGATCTTATTCATAACCCTAGCTTTCTCTAGATTTTCCCTCATAACATCTTATCCTTGATTACTTTTGGTATATTCTCTATACTAGGGGTGAAACCCTCGTCCTCATTATCTTCTTATATCCACATCTGGCATGAGAAATAAAATGACATTTTATCAACACTAGGTGAAAATGTCAATCTTGTTCATCTTATATGTTGTAACTATGACAAAAGATAAGAAGACAGATGTAGCATTTTATGTAAGCTGGTTCACAAGGACTTTTGTTCTTGTCCTCATTGAAGTAGGCCACCTACCAGATAAGAAAATACAAGCTTAAACCCCCACCCAAACTTCCAATACTCCTTTCTCTCTCTTTCATCTGAATAAAGTGGAAAAAGGACTTTTTCCCAACATGCACTTGTGAGTCCCTTCTTATGATCGATACTCATGTTAAAAGCAGAGACTAGGTGCAATAAAACGGGGGACATTATGGCTTCTTACCAATGCCAGACATAGTCCTTATCTACTTGCCTATCTTTTCTTCATTCTTCGTCATCACATTGAAAAATGATAGAAGCAAATTTGACCCAATTTATGTTGTCTTCCACACATACCGGATCTCGAAAGCAAGCGTCAACATCAACTGAAGTGTCTGATATGAATTGGTTTTAACATAAACTCAACTAAGCTTTAGTCCAAAGACTACACAAGTCAAAGTAAGATTATTTACAATTAGTTTATTGAAGAATTGCAAGAACTTCAATCAGTTTGTAATTACATTCTCAAGTGCATGTGATAAAGTAGCTCTAGAAAGTGAACTTCAGTCATAACTCAAGTTAAAAAAATAACATGTGATCCAAGTGGAGGAGTATACCAAGAGTTTTCCCACCAAATAGCTCAAAGAAAAGTTTTGTGAGCTGCACATACACAATGTCTGTACACAAAAAAATATGGCTCTGTTCACATAGGCAGTAATAACATAGAAATGCTCTACTCTCCCGCAAAAGTTGTTGTCATGAGCTGCTTTTTAACCAATCGATGTATCAATCAACTGAGAATACACAACATGAAGCTCCCAAAAGGGAGTCTGTGACAGTATCCTTCGAGCCAGAGCTTGCAAGGTGCCAAAGAGTAATCTGAGTAATGCCGATGGAAGCAAGTATATATGTAAGGAAGGAGTGGGATATGTAAGCACCTCAGATGTTTGCGTCACTTGCTTCTCATCTTTCAATGGCTTGAATGGCTTGAATGGCTTGAATGTGCATGTAGAGATCGACATCATGCATTTAATGGATAATTACAAATGAACATGCAAGTCCGGTGATGAGAGAGTGAAGTGCTCGGATCAGGGTTCAGGAGAACGTTAATATCGTGGTGAAAGAGTACGTGGTTGATGTAAGCACAGTGTTCCGCTGTTCCAAACAAGCCATTGCGCGTTGATACATTCTTCCTTGCTGGAACTGAAGGTTACGATAATGCATGATGATGCACTATCAGCAGGCGCGAGGCGTAGTCATCTCGTATTTTTTTGATACTAGAAGCCAGCGAGTCCCGGCAGAGGCAATAATGTGGCCACTTTCTGCATGGCCGTCTCTTTGGCGAAAAGCTCCGATTGAAGCCCTCGACGTCGTCATCATCCATTTGCATGTTCCGACACAGTTTCCAAGTTGCCAAATCGTATACTACGCGAGTAAGACTTTAAAATTCGGTGACAAGGACACGGCTGCAACCTTATTGGCGTACGTCAGCGCAATGTGAGCGGTGGGAAGCAAGACCAGAAAGCAGTGCTGTTCCATACGTTTCGGCGGTGGCCGTGTCAGAAGGCGCTGGTACAAGAAGGGCGAGGTGAGGGTGGAGTGGTATACCTTTCTCGGCCTTTTGGCTAAGATTAAGACAAGTCACTGCATGCAAAAGCTTTGTCCCATCAAGCTTCTTTAGGAGTTTCATCTCTTCTGATGATCCATCAAGCCTTGAGAATTTCATTTCATCGATCCTGTACACCCGTGCTCTGTTCCGCAGCATCTTGGCAAGGAGAAGCAGGCAGCCATTGCCAACCACGAACGACACACTCTTGATGCTTCGTCTTCACTCCAGCTACTACCCACCTGTCCTCGTTCATGTTGTACGCAGAGTCTAGACTTGTATGCATGTGTACCTTCTCCAAAAACGCAGTACTATACACCATTGAAAACTAAAGAGCACAAACGCAAGTTCGTTATCCAAATCTTATCTCGCTTCAGGGTCAGAATCCGCTTCCAGAACTCCAACTTCGACTCATACATGTAGTAGTGAAGCAGCAAACTTAAGGATATTTCACCATAAACGTCGCGGTGCATTGATTAGTCTTGGGTGATGTAAAGGTTGGGCCGAAACTTGGTAGTTCTTGTCAAGGGGTTGCAGACTAGGAGAAAGTTTTTTACGACTCTGTCAATCGAGCTTTTAGGATTGTTGGAGATTGCCCCGTTCAAACAGATCTGGCAAACCTCCATCGGAACAAGAATTCTCCAGTATAATGGGATGTCTTGACGAGGAATCTTATTTAACCCCATGTAAATATCTTCGGGTAATTTTAGTCATAAATTTAATCTTAAAAAAAGTTACACATGAAATAAAAGATAAGCTATGGAGATAGATAGATAGAAACTCCGATCCTTTCTAAGGGGCCGGTGTGAATGAAGTGTTCGTTCGTAATGCTAATATCCCGATGGCCACCGGACAAGGGGAAATTGGAACAATACTACTTCCCCTTCTTAAGGGTGGACACTATAACTACGCTAGTTTCTAGCCTAGTTACTAGTGCCTTGAAGATACTTGACATAGTATCCTCCCAAAGGGCACCTATGCAAATATAATAAACTTGTCGTAGATAGTGTTACTCATGGGAACCTCGTCTGGATTGCAAAATCATATCGTTTTAGTGCATAACACAAGCTACAAGAAACTATCATTTTCAACTTTGTAGTGAGAATACTACCAACATAAAATTTGCAATAAAAAAATCACCAACTAGAAAGTTGTTTATCTTCATCTCAAAGACTCTATGGTACCAAAAAAGTTTATTAAAAAAATTATCTTTGGCTCAAATAGTAGCCTTGCAAACTACCATTTTCCAAAGGAATAATAGTCCAAAACTAAACTACTTGCACTCAACTCCATGCCTTACAATCCATCTTTTGCGTCCCCTTTTCACAAGGGGAAAAAATAGTTCTTTGATTTCCCAACTTTGATCATTATGATCTCACAAATGGTAAGGATTTGAACTTAAAATTAGAGTGCATGTATACGTACAAATTAGGTACAAGATCCTACGTTTACATACCTCAAACTACATCACAAACTGAAAAGTTGCACCATGAAAATTTGCATTTGAGGCTAAAGCATGCAAATTGTGCCTCGAAACTCTTCGGTTTAAGTACAAAAAACCACCTATATATATTTCCTTGCACTATGGTTACACTCAAGTTCTACAAAAGTAAACTCCACAAAGAACCTATTTTACAATGAAAGCGATAAACTTCAGAAAGGCTGTTTTCGAACTGTATACAACCATGACCCAGTTTCACACCAGCAACCTCGCGAAGTACACCTTCCTCTGAGATACCTGAAGTGGTAGTAGCCGACACCATGTTTCACTCCTCATTTGTATTCATACCATACCCGTCATATTTTCCATCTATCCAGTCTCGTTTGTATCAGTTCCACTTTTGTACAAGTAACATGCTTCACTCCCTCACAAATTGGCTACACTTTTGCGTGCAAGTTGAATGTAGCTCTCCCGCAGTCTGACTCTATGGAGAATACTGGACCGAGCCTTGATGGAAACAACGGGACCAACCTGGTCTTCACCACTTCAGGATCTGCAATATCCACTACTGTGAATACTGTCTGTACTGAATCGAGGAGAAGAATGAAGTCTCCATATGCAAAAGCTTTGTACCAAGAAAGCTTCACTGGAAGTTTTATCTCTTCTGAACCATCAAGCCTTAAGAGTTTCAGTTCTTTTAAATCATCAATTCTGTACACCAGTGTTTTGATCCGCGGCCGCAAAGGACACGCAAGTAGAAACAAGCAGTCCTTTCGAACCACAAAGGACACGCTTGCGATGGTTGGATCAAGCTCTGTCTTCACTCCAGCTGCAACCCACTTCTCTTCGTTGATGTTGTATGCAGAGATCTCATATGCATCTCCATCTCCTCCACTAACGCAGTAGTAAACACCATTGAAAACGATAGAGCAGGAATGCAAGCTTCGCTTCAAGGTCAAATTTCGCTTCCAAGACCCCAAGTTCGAGTCATACATGTAGTGGTCACAGTGAAAAGGACCTCTCCCCCCGACCGCGAAGACCTTGTACGCACCAGAAGAAGGATCGTGGTGCATTAAGTAGTCTGTGGTGAAGACGGGGCCAAGGCTGGGCAGAAACTTGGTAGTTCGTGTCAAGGGGTTGCACACCACGACAAACGTCACCTCGACTCTGTCGATCAAGCTAGTGGGATTGTTGATGATGGACCCGTTCAAACAAAGCAGACCTCCGTTGGAACAAACATTCTCCAGTTTAATGGTGCCACAGAATTCTTGGCCAAGACAATGCTGCGCCACGAGCGGGGCCAGGAAAGAGATGTCCAAATCCTCCCATTGGTTGCGAGTGAAGCTGTAGATTTTACAACAAATTTCGTGACCAAACTCCATGCCGCTGTCAGGAAAGCAAAAAAAGTACGGATCCTCAGCACGCAATGTCGGCAATGTGCTCCAAAGTTTGCACACTGCTCTGAATTTGCACAAGCTATAGATCGGAAGGCGCCGCAGCACCAGGTTCATCAACTCCGAGGGCAATGTCGTCCATAGCTCCGCGTCAAGCTCTCCTGCCATGATTTCTTCCCACCAAACCCTAATCGACCAAAGACCACTGATGCATGAGTGCTAGTGAAGAACTACAGCGCAAAGCTTCGAGGTCGTAGCAGTCAATTCTATTTCGGGTCTGGTCCCTCATAAACTTACAGGGCTTGGCAAAAGCACAAGAAAACCAGAGGGAGTTCTGGGTACGAACAGAGGAGACCCCTGTTGTGAATATTGAGCTACCCAAAAAGCAGCTTGCTCTTCTGAATCGGAAGGAGTTTGAATCTTCACCGGGAGATCTCTTCAGATTTCTTTTGCTGCTTCGTGGGATGGGTCCTCGACGATCTGCTGAAGCATGACTTCGTCGACGAGTGGGCTGCTTCAAGTGCGGGCAGTGCCGGGCCGTCTCGAGTCTCCAAAGGGGTTTAGTTGTGTCTTGAATGCCTTGAAGGTAAGGTAGAAACACCTATTATTGTGCTTTTGAGGAATTTAGCGTATTTCCAACTAGAGTTCGATGATGATATAGCATGTTAGAAATGTAAAATGAGATACAAACCATAAATTTATATATATATATATATATATATATATATATATATATATATATATATATATATATATATATATATATATATATATATATATATATTATTTTATTTTTAATTTTTAATTTTTAAAAAAATTAAAATTTTAAAAAAAATTAGTTACCAGTTTAATGGCTACTGGTTACTACTTGTAGTTATAGTGTTCACCCCGAGAGGTGCAGGCTTGTAAAAACCCAAGAATGCCCGAGTTGGTGTCTTTTAACTCGTCATAGTAAAGCATTGGACCAAAATTTCTGGACGCTCCCCCTTAAGATGGGCCAAATCCCGAATTTCTTGTTGCTATCTATTTAAATGATTATGCACGACCGACCAGATTATGCTTGCCCGTCTAGATTATGGGTGTGAAAGTCCCAAATTGATTAAAAACTTTTGTGAGTTAGTGTTTTACGTAAGTCTTAATACCTATTACTATGCATTGACAAGACACCTTTTCATGACTTCCTTCAATAATGATTATCTTGTACTAGAATTTTTGACGTAACAAATTTATAAAGCTTTACAAGAATAAGTATATTTGTAAGGGTTATGCGCCTCGCAAGAAATATATCTTCAATTTACATATAACACAGTATTGAGGAAAACCGCTCATGGCCAAGTGCGGTTTGTGTTGGTCATAACAATTCAAATATAATGATAATGTAAATTTTTTTTGGTAGAATGAAATTTAGTTTGAACGAATGCATAGCCTTTAAAAAATCCACTTATTTGTGTATATGCTATTTTATAAACGATTTATTATACACAATAATTCCATTCAACCATACTCAAATAAATATATACAATATGAAAATAAGTATATTAAAAAAGTAATTGAAAACATATGAAATAATATATTCATGTAGTAAAAATCATCAAAACTATTCGATAAACACGACTGTAAAAACTTGTGCTAATCAACTATATCTATCTAATATGAGCGATAAGATCATGTCGCCACGCAGTCATTGTACCCTCAACATCTCGAACAATCAATTGCTCTGGATCATCATCTCTGTTTGGTACCATAAGAAGAGCTTCTCCAACAATAACCTTCTCTACAGCCACTTTGTAAAAGCCCTCTGGTTGCATTCTGTTATGCAACTGTGCGGACCCTGGAAGCGATATGATTCTTGCAATTGCCACTGTAACGTCATCGTAATTATCCAGTAATTTCACACAATCACCAACGTTAAACACGACTCCAGTGGTCGGTGTTTGTGTACTTGCAACACTATGATCAAGTGAGCTGCTTGGAATCTCGCTCATGGTTGTAGTTGTAGGTTCGCCTGATGAAAACGTAATTGTTGTTGATGGTCTCCTCGAAGTACTTGAACGTCTTTTCTTCAGAATCGTGCCACTTGCTATTGCTTGTTCTTTACCTCCCCCCATAACTTTTTCTGTTGGTTTCTTTGATCTATTAGAACGTCGTAATGGTTGAGAATCCTCAATCGCAAAGCTCTCCAATCCCGATACATTCGTAAGTACCGGATCTATCCTTTGTCTTTTCATTCCTGTCTCTTCTAGAGCTACGACTTCTGATCCGAAAAATGGTGTAGTATCATCATCGTCGTCAATGTTGTCCATCTCTAAATCATCAACATTGTCATTGTCCTCATTCTCGTCCTCTTCATCATCCATATCATCTTCATCTGACTCGTCCTCCATCTCCGTGTCCGTATCCGCTTCATGGGCTTCTTCTCCTCGTGCCATAGGACTTTCTGATTCATTGCCAGCAGATTTTTGTGATGGAAAATCAAGTACAACCCCATCATGTTGTCGAACCCACTCAGACAAACTCATGCTCCTTTCAATGTTATCATCAAAACTTAAAATTTGAGATCCTTTGAAACCCTCTTCAACGACTGCTGGGATACTTGAGGTGACTCCCACTAACGCTAGTGTCCAATCTTTTGGCAAATAACAATTGATCAGCTTTGTTAATTCCTCCGGTGTTCTTCTCTTTGCATCTCCTTTTGTTGGTGCATACTTTGACTCACGATCATAAAAAGCTCTGTTGAGAGGCATTCCCCTACGAGATACATTGTCGATAGGGTTAGAATCTTTAGGACACACCATCACAATGATCACATCTCCTATTGCCTCGAGATACAACTTCTTGCCCGCCAAATTATAAGTTGTCTTTCCTTGTAGTTGTCTCCGGTGTAAATACCCATGTGCCATAACGAATGATTCGATGAGATTCTTGCAAATCATCCATCAAAAACCGCATGTTTGCACTCTCAGGACAAAGAAACACCACATTCCATCTAGGACAACCGCTCATCCACTTCTCCAGTAATTGAATTGCTTCCTTGTAATCTTTGTCAATCCATGGTTTGTCCTTTCCAGTTGTACTTCCCCATCGACAGTCCACCACCCATAATGTTGGTTGTACCAGTTGGCCACCTCCACTCGTAAATAGACCACCTCGATGCATAATATGCATTTCACGTTGTTCCTCTGATCCTTGAATCTGCTTCTTCAGCTTTGTCTCCCACAACCACCCCTTCAAACTGTAGGTGTCTTTCCCGATAAATTTAACCTTTCCCACAAAACCTTTACCGCCATTCACAATATCGCGATGATGAGCTCTTATGGCTCCAGGTATCTCTTCGGCATACTTCTTCAGTGCAGAAACAAAAACATATAGTGGCGAAGCCCAATGATTGATAAAGCTTCCGGTGCCCAATTGCCCGAGTGCAACTAATGTGTCATGCTCTCCAAACCTCAAAACATCGATCTGCAAAAAATCTTTCATGGTTTTGTAGCTTCCAGCATGACCTCCCACCTCTAACCACCGCAAAGCATTCTTCACTGCGTATCGCTGTCGTAATCGAAGCGATACAAACTCTAGTGTCTTCGACTCCGGAAATGGCTTGTCAACGTCGTTGAAGTATAACTTCTGAGTCTGTCTCACCTCATCATATAATGCTGTTCGTACAAGTTGTTTGTAATCGTCATCCAGTAATGCCCTTAGTGGCCTCAACCAATTGATTGTCATGGAAGCAAGCTTTGGTTCCTTGACCTTAGCATTTTTCTGTCGAGCTTGTATATATTTCCCCCATGCTTTTGCTCTTGCGGGATCCAAATGTAATATACGGTTGTCCACCTCCTTCCCAATTCGTATAATCAAATCAAAAGCTTCATCATCATCTCTGCACGCGTGTGAAATCCAATCGTACAACTTTGTTGATAACTTGGTGACCGTGAGATTTTTTTCACCCTCCAATTTTAGACCCAAAACTGTCGCCATGCACATCAACATATCACCACGACAAACGATATCTTTGACTTCTCGAGCTTTAGGTCTTCCATAATAATCCCATAACGCACGAAGTTTTATCAAACTCTGTCAGGCACTTGCATGACCATTCTTTCGGTTTGGAATGTTGAAATCGTTCTGTCGCTTTGACATCTCAAGGTACATCTTGGGATTGTCATACACTACCACAACCGCTTTTCTGATCCGAAAGAGATTATTCAAATCCTCCTCTGTGATATGGCCTTTCTGAAATGCCTCTTCCGCCAAAACTTTGCATGCGTGCAATATGTGTTGACCGTCACATGGTTCCCACTTGATTGTTTGCAACATATCTCTCCATGCATCATCTTTAAATGCTCCAACGCTCCAATCATTGCAAAGCTCCTTGAATTGTTGTCGAGTTCCTTCCAGCTTAAAATCGACTTGTTCTTGAAGCTGTACGTTAAAATACGAAACGGGCTTCAACGTTAAAGATGACACATTTTGTTTATTCAACAAACGCTCATAAATCACTTTGGCATGCTCCGTGTCCAATATTCGCATATTGGTAAGTGTCGATGAAGGTGGAAGTACATTCTTCATGTTCACCTGAAATTCTTGGTCTCGCCCAAAAATAAATCCAGTCTCTAGTTCATCAACGGGAGTCGGTCCTTCAATTTTGTATTTTGTATTCTCTCTTTCCTCCATTTCTTCTTGTACCTCTCCTTCCATGTCCAATTGAAAATCATCCTCATGTATATCATGCTCCTGGATTACACCCGGGTATACGTCACACTCAAGATCATCTTCTGGGCGGCCTCTTCCATGTTCTGCCAACAAACCTGATTTTCACATATAATAACATTAAAAGTTGTTTCACTTTCAAATTAATATTTTAATCAATTCTTTTATAATTTATCTAAAAAAAAATTATAACACTTATAAAATGCACTTGATGCTAATTGTTAAATGACATTTGAATTTTTTTCTATATAGAAATATTCAAATTCAAATGTCTCAATTTCTTTTTCTGAAATATAATTGTAAAAAAACCCTTATAGCAAATTTCACTGATGAATAAATAACACCTAAACATACCTGGAGTATAAGAACTTGTTCTTCTTGGTCGGGCAGGTCCAAACGACGGATGATGTGGCTCTAACGCAAAACACTTTGCAAATGCTGTTGTCAATGGATCATCAGGTGGTGGTCTTGGAGCTGTCATGTCTCTTACAACTTGCGACGATGAAGCAGCGCCCTTGTTCTTCTCCTTCTGTTTTCGCTTATACTTTATATGCCTCAATGCAGCAGCATAATTTTCCTTATCAGTTGCCATCATGGTTGTTGCTGCTGCCACAACTGCTTTGCGGCTATCCGCTACATCTGAAGGTAGCTTTGACCACCACTTTGCGACTGTCTTCATCCCGTTAATCGTAGGTTTCATTTGAAGCACCAGATCTTCTATCGGCGATAATAAATTGTTTTTCTTCAGTTTATATTTGAATATTTTTCCATCTCTTTTGGTATGAACGAAAAAATGTTCAAGCTTCCCCGCCACGATTATGACTTTGTCAATGTTCCCCGTACTTTGGCCAATGCCTGTGATCATACCATCGTTGCCGAGATAATCCTCAGTTATCCAAAGCTCTACCTCGGTAGGACTTTTGTATTTCATCCAATAGCCGTACTCATAAAATACGGTTGTGACAGATGATCCTCCCGCGTCCATGATTGTACCCTGAGTGTAATAAAATAAAAGGTGAATTCTTAAACTGAACGTAAATCATATCAATTTAGTAAAAAATGTGCAAAATTAAAATTTGATAAAATACTTACATATATATATCATAGTCAAGTAAAGTGATTATCTAGGAAATTGGAAAGATAAACAATCTAAAACAAACCTAAATTCTACTAAACATGCTAGCAAATATTGAAATTATTACAATTGATTTAATAGATTGATAATATTTTGATTATTACTTAAGACTCTTCATCCATATTAAAATTTGTATAACAACAATTAAAGAACTTTTGCAAAACCTTGAGTTTTTCATTACACTACAATATTTAGATAATAAATTAGTCTCAACAGTTTGGAACTTCGCTAACTTAATGTGGAGCTCATAACCCCTCTCAACACAAGATATATAACACTCGACGCTCGATCTACTACGAATTCAACAATTCAAAGATCAAGGAAGGTCACCTAGAATAAAACCAAACCACCACTCACCAACACACGCTTGCCTCAACCTTAGAGCTAGTATACTACAATTCATCGTTCAAGCCCTTTCCAAACCGCAATTTTCAAACTTCATACTCTAACTACACTCGACATCCCTAGCACCTCTGAATATAACTGAAACCTATATTTATACACAAGGCTCTCCCACTGCACATAGAACATTCGCTAATAGCCCGCTAATGCTAGTCAGAATAAAATTAATTGAGATTGACGTTTCCAGGAACTGCAAATGACACTATGGTAAGGAGATATAAAGACATGACAATGTACCACCAATCGTACACAAAAATTAGACTCATATGTAAAACCTAAACTCGACAAGTTGTGTCATGGTCCTCGACTCATGACCGTATTATTAAAAGGGTCAAAGTCAACATGCCGGCTAGACTGCAAATTAACATAATGAAAAAGTAAGCTCGCCCAGATCTAAACTATGTTCTCTTTTTGAGTACCAAAATTCGAGGAGTCAGGCTTCAGAATCAAATTTGTGAATGTAACAGTACAACATTTCCAAAACCAAATCATGAAGTCTATGAGTAGACATATATGAGGGACGACGAGAATGTCTCCATTTAAGTTACTACGCATGCTGATTTCATGTTTATCGGAACGAACAAGTTCAGACCAATCTCTGTAAATTATCGGTTTACCCAGAATATAACGCAAAAGAGCCAGCGGAGTAAAAAAGTCACATTTTCCCAAACGATGCAAATCGAAATAAAGAAACTCTAAAGTTCCCTTGTTCCCGAAGACGCTCCCACAATCGCATGGTTCCCACAGTCGCCTCGTTTGTTAGCGTGAGCTAGACCTCTGCGGCCGCAGACCTCACCTCTCCCCCGCAGACCTCACCTCTCCCCTTCGAGGGAAGGGTCAGCAGCCGCAGACCTCCACCTTCGAGGCATCGACTATATAACTCTATCTTCTTCTTAAATCAACCCTTTTCGTTAATCTTGCGTGTCCTCAGAGAGTTTGGAATTGGTGGACTTACGTGATTCAAAGTTGAGCCTTGGCTGCACCAGGTACTTCTAGCCAACCTCCACAAGCTGTGAATCACACGAAACCCTAGGTCAGACTTCGGCCGCGGACTGAGTCGATGTGCACGTGCATCGAGTTTCTACTTCCGCCAGAGCGTCGATGCGTACTTTTGCCGCTCTTATCTTGCTAGGGCTTTTGCCAGAGCTCCTGGCCCGTTGTATATCACTAGTCCTTTCTAGCTTTTGAGAGTACTGTAGTTTGCTACCAGTTTGTGGCTACTGGTTTGTTAGTCAAAACAATTGTCAGAGCTCCTGGCTCGTGGTTAGTTACAGTTTGTGCTTTGACACGTAATTGAAAATAAAATAATAAATAAATATATAATGAATATATATATATATATATATATATATATATATATATATATAAGTACAATTAAACTCTATTGTTATGATTAGAATGTTCTTTTACTTTCATGGTTATTTCATATTCTTATCGTAGTATATCACGCATCTTTAAAAACAATAATTACAGAATTAAGATATACTTTTGTATCATCAATTTTGGTGTCTGGGTTTTAATTTTAATACTTACTTCAAGAGAAAATCATATCTTCCAAGTTAACTCCAACTAACTTGGTATCAACTCAAAAGTAAATTTGGAACTTCATATGTTGAAGATCTTTAAATTTGATATTAATTTCTTGAGCTTGTGCTTACTTTCTTTATTTACCATATGTGACTTTTCGTTATTCACTAGATTAAAACTTTGAAGGAGTTAAGTCTATCTTAACATAAATGAAATTATAAACGAAGACATACTTTACATACCAGGTTTTAGGTATAGTACGTATGAAGATCTTTATGTTGAATTTAGTTATATAATTTTGACTTTCTTAACACTATCTATTTCTTTTGTAATGTATTAAAGAGACTAATGCTTTGAAAACCAACTCAAATTGAACCTTCTTTTGTAAAGAGTTGAAAATTTATTAGGTTGGTTAAGATTAGAAATATATGTTATGTAGCAAAATTAAAAGTGGCCAAAATAATATTATATTCATATAGTAGTAAGTTTCCAAACCCCACGCAAGCCCAATTCATATGTGTTTCAAGGCTTGTTGTGAAGAATAAATGATTCTATATGAGATTCTGAAAATTAGATGTGATTTCCTGAAAATTAGATGTGATTTCCAACTCACCCAAATTCTTGAAATTTAAAAGAGAAACTTGAGAAATCTCTTTTAGTCCCTTACAACTCTTTGAAAGTTATAAACTTTCTTTAATGGTTGATTTGGATTTAGGGGTGGATTGATGTGGTTAATGGATCAATTACCACAGTACTTGATTGTAAGAAGTGCAGTTCTTCATAGCAGATAGTTGAAATATCAAAAACATACAAACAAGTTAAAATAGTTACTTGATTTGCTTTACTTGATTCTAGGGCTCACTGCTTGTGAGCATTTATTATTGACTTTTGTCGAACTGGCCCCATGTGGAATAGTGCATGTCAATAGTACCTTCATCTGCTGAATTAATCTCCATTGTTCACATGCTTTAAATAGTTCTAAGTGCGTACTAGAAAGATTTTTCTTCATAGGGTGGAGAAGGTCAAAAATTTCAATTTCAACTAATCACATTTCAAGAGTCTCAATTTTAGTCAATCACATTTGAGTGATTTTTAGTTTCTTGGCTGATGCATTTTGTTTACTGTAGAATAAACGGGCCCTTAACTGCATGTCATTTTATATTTTTATTATTCAAATTTTAACACAAATAAAAGGAAACCTTCATTGCACAAAATATTGTTGGTTGATAGCACGTTAGAATGTAATTAATCCAAGAGATAGAAACCTAATTGAACCAGATAATTTTTCAAAAAAAGCATTTTTTGTATGGTAATAACTAGATGTAAGGAGCCGTGGAGATAATATTTTAGCCAATAAGAGAGCTTGAAATATGATTTTGGAGCTCTTTTATTGCATATTTTTATATAAAACAAAAACGAGTCATAGTGCATTTTTTAGTAAGGCATTGAAATGTGAATACTATTTCAGTAATGACCTTGTGTACTATACCATTGACCTTATTGTGAAATAATTTTTACCTTTTCCCAACATTGAGATATAACATTTTGAATGAAGTGTTGGTATTTGACAAAACTCCTTGATTTAGTTCCCTAATCAATTTTAGTTCGAGTGATTAGTGATGTAATTCTAGGAAGTAATTTCGTAGCATGCATTTTAGTGCAAGTGATTTTTGCTTTAGGATTTTGAAACATGGGGCATGTTATGTCATTTTGAGTCCTATCGATTTTTCATGGACTTGTTTTCTATAAGAGTGATCATATGATGGCGCCTTGGAGATAGTATGTCAGGTATTTTCAAAGCACTAGTAACTAGCTAAAAACTAGTGTAGTTATGGTGTCCACTCTCGAAAGGGGGATCGAAGTGAGAGTGATTGTGATTGTGATCTGATTATGATTGTTGAGAAGGAGAAGGAAGAGAAAACACAGAGAGGCAGTGACAAAATTGGAAGTGAAACTTTTTTTTCTTCGCAGCGTGAAAATGGTGGCTACAAAAATGATAATGCAACGTCGACGATATATTTTCGAAGAGATGCTGAAGGCAAAGAAAAGCAGCAACTAGAGTTGGAACCGAGGGCAAGAGGGCAAGTAGCTGGTAAGTTTGGGTTTCCTTTTACGACATATGCACATGGATGAGTATCGTTTCTTGTGGATGACTACTCATTTCTTTGGATGACTGAGTGGTGTGGATGAAAATATGCAAATTAAAAAACTCCACTTAGAACTTGAAACCTCTACTTGAGGAGAGTTTGTCTTACCTATCTTTGAATGTTGATCCCTGGGACCACAAATCCCATAAGATTATTCAATTATTATAAATGCCATCCCTTTCAAGAGTTTTAAAAAATCCCATAAGATTATTCAATTATTAGAAATGCCATCCCTTTCAAGAGTTTTAAAAATAAAATTTGCTTTCAAAATCTCGAGCTAATTAAAAAGCATAGTTATTTTTCCATAGAATTTATAAAGAGGTGTAATATAACTTTGAAGTCGCTCTTGAATATCTTTTGTATTCCACAAAAAACTATACGAGCGTAAAACCACATATAATAGGTGTTTTTGACTAAACTGGTAATTTTCTTTTGACAAAAAACTATTCCAAGTACACGTGAACTTAATAATTTTTCATATTTGTTTGTTCTTCTATTTAGATTTTCATATTAGTCTATATGGAATATTATGAAACTTAATACATAGAAAAGGTTTCTACCATCTATCTTAAAATGAAAAATAAAAGATTTAAGACCCCTTTAGTATAATCTATTTATGTACTTTAAGTTACAATTTAATTATTGGTTTTATTATTGAGCTTAATAGTCAAGAAATCTCCCAAGTTAACTTTAATTAGCTTAGTATCAACTTAAGAGTATCTTCAAAGATTAACAAATGGAAAAACGTGTGGTTAACGTGTCTTTGTGAGGTTTTGCCAACTTTTTTCTTTGGTGTATCTCGCTTTTATTATTCACTAGTACATGAACTCGTGTACTTTGAACACACTCTCAAAAATATAAAAGGTAATAATTACCAATGTGATTTAAGAATAGTATGTGCTATAGTTCATAAACTAGGTATGCAATTCACATGTTTCCCTTAATCTTATCTCTTTCTTGTCATCTCATTTCCACTAATATACATGAATAAAAGAATAAAAGGCTTGAATGGGCTGGCCCAGTATTTTTGAGTTGTTTACAAACAAACCCGTCTAGGATCGCATATATATATTCCACTAAACAATTGTGACCAAAACAAATTGCTTAGAAATAAATGTTTTTATGAACTCTTAGTCCAAAATATACGAATCTATTTGTACACATTAGGGATTGCCAAAGTATGTGAATGTATTGAGCAATGTATTTAATGAAGTTTCATTCATGGTGTCAAAGTGTAGGTTGGATATGGATCACGGAAAATATATGAGCAATAAGGAGAATGTTCCTCCGTCCATCAATCACGTTACACCAACCCGAGAGCATAGTCACGGAAGTCACAGACAATTATCATTGGGGAGACGAATTCTAGCATCTACATCGGGTCATAATCGACGCAATAGTTCTCCTTTGAATTCGGCACAAAGATTTTATAAGAGTAAGAAACAAGTTGGTGTGCATCTACAAGATGGAAATGGAACAGTCATAGGAAGAGGAATTCTAGAGACAAAAATTCAAGTAGGCGACAATGTTGGAGGTCTTATTTTGTTTCCCCATCAATGCGCTGTCCGTATTCTAGAAGTTCATGCAACAAGACTTGCGGATATAAATGAAGATGGCGAATCCATGGTAGATTGCATTGGGCAGATCATTCGATGGTCGAAGGATTCAATCAAAGCGATTGAAGATTACGATGATAATAGTCCAGGTTTAAAGGACGTTTCCCGTCATTTTGATTTTTCTGAAGAAGGGCCGTCGGGATCGAGACTCAATGTAGATCAGAATTCAAATTTCAGAAGTGAGGACCACGACAGAGGATGCAACGATTCAGCACATGAACAAAGTCCGTCAGTAATACACCACATACGCAGTGTATCTGGAGTTGATGGATTGCCACAAAGCTCTCAGAAGCGAAAGTATGTGATGGTTCAACGTCATCCGCAAGAAGGAAGACCAAGAAAAATTGGGATAGCACGGTCTGAGAAAGTAACACTCAAAAATGTGCAGATTGACTTGCGATCAAGAAATTGCTCAAAAGGATGCTTGGAGAAGTTGGAAGCAAGTGTTGTGTTGATGAAGCGATTCAAAGCATGGGGATCAGAGAAGTATGAGGAGAGGACATCTTGGATTCTCGAGAGCCTTACAGATGTTTACAACGCTGAAACGGATAAGTTTGAGACCAAACTTTGCGGACAAGACATATGCAATGGTTGCTATGCAATCGCGCTTGGATATTCAAGAAGGCGGATTGAAGAACTGAAATCGGATATCAGAAGCACGGGGATTGTTTCAGAAGTACATGATATCCAATGCAATGGCAGAATATCGGCAATACACGGAAATACTGTCCATGTATCACGTACATCACCCGGGGTACAATCAATGAGGACAATGTTTGAGAGATTTGTAAGAGAAGCCGGATGCACTCAACCTCATAGACAATGTCGGAGAAGGAGTGATAATGAAATGGTGCCACTAGTACTACTGCCCGTAAATACTACACGAAAGGATGTTTTTCTAGCAGTGTCAACAAACGTGGAGAAATTGACACTTGAAAAATCACCTGGGGAGTGTTCATTTTATCGTATGTGGCGCGAAGAGTATACTTACGTACAGATACCACCAAACTCTCGATTTTCCAAATGCCAAATTTGTTGGGAATATCGAACATGCTTGGAGTCAAGTACTACAAATCCAACACAAAAGCGTTTGATTGAGGAAAATTTGTTACTACATCAAGCATTACAGATTGAAGAGAGGAAGGATTACTGGGAGGCTAAAGATAATGCGAAATTGTTTCCAAACCAATCTCTTTGCTTGATCGTTGATGGGATGGACCAAAATACTACGATGGTACCAAAGTTACGGCAATCAGTGAAGGGAATGGAAGGACGCTATGTGAAGACACACTTGTGTGGTGTACTCGTACACGGAGAAGGATTGTATTCAGATGTTTGGATTGACTCCCATCATAAGCATGATAGCAATCAGGTGATTACATCGATAATGTATGCTATTGCCGATGTGAAAGCTCGACGTGGTGGCATTCTTCCTCCAACCTTACGCATCCAAGCGGACAACTGTGGCAGAGAAAACAAGAACCAATACATGTTTGGTATGTGTGCTGCACTTGTGGGTTTGGGCTATTTTGCAGAGATACATTTAGCTTTTCTTCTTGTCGGGCACACGCACGAGGACATAGATCAAAAATTCAGTGTTATATCTGGAGTACTAAAGCGCCAAGACATCGATTCAATGCAACAACTGTTAGACTTGGTGAAAGGAGGCACATCTCTAACAGAATCATTCAGGACTTCTCGTCACCTGGAATACATTTGGGATTGGAAGAAATTCATCACTCCATACATGTATACAGGTCCGGACGCATTCACGGGGATTTCCAAACCCCATCACTTTAGGTTTTATTTGAAAAACAATAAACCATTTGTTCAGAGCAAGGACTATGCTCGAGATTCATCTTGGGAGCCTGCAAACGGCTATCAATGCCTAAATGAAGTGCCGAGAGGAGGTTCAAAACCGGAGTTCGCCAAAGTGGAAGATGCAACTGAACAAGAAATGAGAGCTTTGGAGGAATTTATCAAATGGAAAGAACGATGCGTCTTGAAGTTCATGCATGTTGAGCGTAATCTACAAGCCATTGACAATACAAAGTGGTTGTTACAATATCTCGACAAATTTCCCAAGAAGAGCAACTCAGAAGTGTGGGAACAATCGAACTTTTGGCCTGAACGTATAGAGTCGCAAAACCATGTTGAGAGGGAGGGGAATATGGATGGATCTGGAGGACTTCAAGTAGGCGAAGGCAGTTTGGACGCACCAACAATCTTGAATCATCTTCCAGAAGTACAAGAGAGGGGATATTTTGGGCCGAGACGTGACAAACCACGAAAGAGAAGTTACAAACCCACAAGGAAGCAAAGACCTGCTTATACGGGACATGTTACATCTTTGAAGGAATCCGCATTGGAGCCTTATCCAGAATTTGATCCATTTAACGATGTTAAAGTTGGACATTTTGTTGCTATGAATAGCAGTATCGATGATATGAGGTCGGGCATACCTTTTTTTCTAGGAAAAGTAAAGGCTATAAGAAATGTTTCTACGGAATCAGGAAGCATGAAGGTAATATGGTATTGGCCGAAACCAACAATTCAACAAGATGACCCAGGCATGTGGACTCACAGATATGAAAAATGCCTGAAACGAAGATGGATTCCTTCTTATGAGCCGTCGAATTGGGTGGACTTAGATACAGCAATTACCTCATGGGCACCATCTTCAAAATTCGATACTTGTATGGTTGAAAAAACCAGTGTTGAGAAAGAGATATTTATTCCAAAAGCAATGACTTTTCATCTCTTGGAGCACATGGCAAATCAATCTCATACAACTAACGACGAGCAAGTGGACAACAGTGGAGATGCAACAGAAGAAGATGACTTAGAGTAGTTGCAAATTAATATAGAAGTTTTAGCATTAGAATATATATAGCATATATATTGGTTGATTTCTTCTCTAGTCTTATTAGATATTGAAATTCCATTGTGTATTCCAAGCATATATATATACATACATGTTTGTGTATTTATGTAAAAATATATAATACATAATATTGTATGATATCTTCTTAATCTAAACATGTATGAAACTATGAGATGTACCTAAGGTTGGAATTTCAACATTTATTCCGGGTTGCATTGGTAAAAAGTGCAATTTTTGCCAATTTGTTTCTTGGAATCTCTAAATCACCTAAACTCATGAGGGAGGGAGCAAATGCGGTTTTCAAAGGCCATGAGCGGTTTTCCTCAATACTGTGTTATATATTGAGTTTTTGCTATGCCTAAAGTTTATTTTTTATTGTGGTAGTGGTGAGGGAAATCAAATGTGAAACATATAATTTTGGGGGTTAGACAAAAGTTGACTTTAACGAAATTTATCTTCACTTGTAAACATTTTTAACGTAGAAAACCAACATTTTAGATGAATGGTAGCTAGAAACTTTCATGAGCGGTAGCTTTGTCATCTTACTGTCAATTCTTCACAAGGTCACTTAGGGGGAGTCCCAAATTAAATTTTATTTGTGTGATCACTTTACAAGAGGGGCTAAGCCATTGATGGGGCCAATTCATGGTGAATTCCTCTCTGACTTGTGATTGGTCTCTTTCTTGAAATTGGTCCCAAGGGCTTTACCTGGGGAGTCAAGACTAATTTTCTCAATTTATATCATAGTGGTGAATTCATATCATAGTGTGTGTGGTGGACAAGTTATGCATGGCCCTCGCTCCAAAAGTTTGGAGATACAAGAATGAAAGGCCAATTCGTGACCTACAGGCTGCCTCTTGATTTCACTACAGAATTATTATTTTGCTAAGATATTTTATTTTGAACAAATCAAAAGAATTGAATGTAGTTAATTATACAAATTGGCCTCATGTGCTTGTTTTTCCTTCTATAAGTTGGCCCCAAGGGCTTCACACATGGGGGAATCAACCTCCACTTTATTAACAGATTACTTTGTTCTCCAAGTGGTCCATTGAGCAAATTGAGCTCACAATGTGAGTGAATTGGCTTGGAGATTTGTTGGTCCTCCCTTCCTCGAGGAACCAATTCAAATGTAAACAGAATATAGCTCGATTGTTTCTCCGTGCACACTTTGTATATGATGTAAAGTAGGTAATGAATGCGACTAACACTATTGTTGAACCATGTTCTTAGGTGAATGGCTATTATCGACCTTACTTGCATGATGAATGCCTCGATGAGGAATTTCAATGCACATGACCTCATACTACACCACGTGTTTATCTTCTTATCTACATGTGGCATGAAAAATGAAAATGACATTTTATCAACACTAGATGAAAATGTCATCTTGTCCTTCTTATATGTTGTTACCATATCAGAAGATAAGAAGGCAAGTATATTGTTCCTATGTAAGTTGGTTCACATGGAATGTTGTTCTCGTCCCCATTGAAATAGGCCAACTTCCCAATAAGAAAACACAAATGTCAACCCCCTCCCAAACTTCCCAATACCTCTTTCTGTCTCTTTCATTAAAGTAGAAATAAGACTTTATCCGAGCATCGAGTTATGAGCCCCTTCTCATTGTTGATATTTATGTTAAAAGCAGAGACTAGGTGCAATAAAACGAGGGACAATATAGCTTCTTACCAATGCCAAGTATAATCCTTATCATCTGGCCTATATTTTGATTATTCTTAGTGATCATATTGAAAAATAATAGAATCAAAATTGCCCCAATTCATGTTGTCTCCCACACATACTGGATCTCAAAAGCAAGCCGTCAACATCAAGTGTCTATTGGTCTCAAATAAACTTAACTAAGCTTCAGTCAAAAGACTGCACAAGTTAAAGGAAGATTATTAACTAAGTTTAGTGTATCAAAGAGTTGCAAGAACTTCAATTGATTTGTAATTACATTCTCAAGTGCATGTGATCGCTAGAGTAGCTCGAGAATGAACTTCAGTCATAACTTAAGTGAAAGAATTAACATCTGATCCAAATGGAGGAATATACCAAGCGGTTTCTTACCAAATAGCTTAAAGAAGAGTTTTGTGAGCTGCACATACACAATGTCTGTACAATGTCTGCGCACAATAAATATGGTTGTGTTTACATAGGCAGTAATAACATGGGAATGCTCTACTCTCCCGCATAAGTTGTTGTCATGAGTTGATTTTTAACCAATCGATGTATCAATCAACTGAGAAAACATGTACACAACATGAAGCTACCAAAAAAAAATTGCTCGGCTGTGAGAGATTTTCACTTTTGAGTTTCAGTGAATACCTCTCTGAACAAATTCAAACGTGGTTCCAATCACAACCAAGGAGTGACAGACTTATCCTTAGAGCCAGAGCTTGCAAGGTGCCAAAGAGTAATCTGAGTAATGCCGATGGAAGCAAGTATATATGTCAGGAAGGAGTGGGATATGTAAGCACCTCAGATGTTTGCGTCACTTGCTTCTCATCTTTCAATGGCTTGAATGGCTTGAATGGCTTGAATGTGCATGTAGAGATCGACATCATGCATTTAATGGATAATTACAAATGAACATGCAAGTCCGGTGATGAGAGAGTGAAGTGCTCGGATCAGGGTTCAGGAGAACGTTATCGTGGTGAGACTGTGAGAGAGTACCTGCTTGATGTAAGCACAGCGTTCCGCTGTTCCAAACAAGCCATTGCGCGTTGATACATTCTTCCTTGCTGGAACTGAAGGTTACGATAATGCATGATGATGCACTATCAGCAGGCGCGAGGCGTAGTCATCTCGTATTTTTTTGATACTAGAAGCCAGCGAGTCCCGGCAGAGGCAATAATGTGGCCACTTTCTGCATGGCCGTCTCTTTGGCGAAAAGCTCCGATTGAAGCCTCGACGTCGTCATCATCCATTTGCATCTTCCGACACAGTTTCCAAGTTGCCAAATCGTATACTACGCGAGTAAGACTTTAAAATTCGGTAACAAGGACACGGCTGCAACCTAATTGGCATCAGAGCAATGTGAGCGGTGGAAAGCAACACCAGAAAGCAGTGCTGTCCCATACGTTTCGGCGGTGGCCGTGTCAGAAGGCGCTGGTACAAGAAGGGCGAGGTGAGGGTGGAGTGGTATACCTTTCTCGGCCTTTTGGCTAAGATCAAGTGTAGTATCTGTTCTTATCAGTTTGATATCTGATATGGAGATCATCGATCCCCACGATATTAATGTCATTTTTCTCGGGTGCGGGTCTATCTGGTAGCTTGCTGCCTGGACCCGCGCGCGTCGCCTTGGTCTTGCACTACCTCCTTGGCAGGCGCATCCCTCCTTCCCTCTTCCGAAGGTCCAATCTAAACCCAAACAGGAAATGATTGTACACTGCATATGCATGCTGTGAAGAAGGTGGCTTTTTCCTTTAAGAAATTGACCAATCCTACCACGTGCTGAATCATATGTACGGTCGAATACCTCATTCGTAGGTCGCGCAGTCAAGACCTGAATGCCTTGATGAGGAGTTTTCAGAGCACTTGACTTCCTCGGACTAAGACCACCTGTGTGTGTTCAGTGTCCGAGGCTTCAATTCAATCGGAAGCAGGTCATGCTTTTGAGCTCATTGTAAATATGTGCGACTGCACCAGGTTTCAGAGATTTCCATTGATTTGCGGATTGAAATATCACCCACATAATATAAAATGTGAATATGGCCGATTAGAATCCCTAGGAGGTGATTGCTGCCACTACTCCTCTCAGCCGTCGCCAATCAATTTGAAGTCAGCGTGCACGTGAGTTCCGCAGGGGCAATACCATGGCCACGATCTGTAAAGCAGCAATATTGGTGTGAAACTCCACCCATCTCCACCCAATCTGCATGCTTCCTCACCAATAAAATATTCCTCGCAGAAAAATGCAAACTGTATCAATGTGAATCTATCGAAGCAGAAATCGAGATCCTAGCGTGCTAGAGGATTCATGCGACAATGGCAATGAGGTCTTCAGTTGAAAAAGCTAGGATGTGGAGGCAATGATGATCCCCTACGTTTTGACTCCATGGTGGCGACGCGACGGGGTACAAGAAGGGCGAGGGAGGGTGGAGAGGCATACCTTTCTCGGCCTTTTGGCTAAGATCAAGTGTAGTATCTGTTCTTATCAGTTTAATATCTGATATGGGGATCATCGTTCCCCACGATATTAATCTCATTTTTCTCGGGTGCGGGTCTATCTGGTAGCTTGCTTCCTGGACCCGCGAGCGTCGCCTTGGTCTTGCACTACCTCCTTGGAAGGCGCATCCCTCTTTCCCTCCCCCGAGGGATCCACTGCAAACTAAAACCGGAATAGAATCTACTTGGAAGGAGGTGACCTCTTCAAAATCTACTCCTTTTCTTACCATTCACTGCATTTTGATGCTGTCGAGAGGTTGTTTTACCGACATGCAAGTAACAGAATCGCTCACAGGATACCATAATTTCACACTGCAGTGTGTGAAGCAGAATTAACGCTCTTCATGCTCGTATCTTCATCGACATGTAATCAACCATAAAAGATTCATTGCTTTTGCGAAAACTGATCAAAACATTGAGTAATTCTAACTCAAGTTCTGTATGGTGAAATTTGTTCAAAGTTGGTGGATAAATCAATTTGATAGTTGTAAACTATGTTCACGGATTCCAAATATGGCCAACATCTGTGGAGCTTCTCCTTGTAGCTTCAAGCTACCCACAGCTTCTCCTCCAAGCTTCAAGCTACCCACAGCTTCTCCTTCAAGCTGCAAGCTCCAAGCTACCCACAGCTTTTCCTTCAAGCTTCAAGCTACCCACATATCATGCAGGGCTCGAGGATGACTCGCTCCAATCGGAGTTTCATGCAACTCTGATGCCGGCTACCGACAGAAATTACGTACGACATTGATATGTCCTCGAAGTTTTCTTTCCTTCAATTCGTGTCAGGTTCTATTCTAGCACTCGGCCATTGGTGGTCTTTGATCGATTAGGGTTCGATTGAAAGAAACCATGGTACGAGAGCTTGATGCGAATCTTTGGAGCACATTGCCGACAGAGTTGTTACTTTCATCATCCTTAAACAAGATTATAAAGAAGAAGATTGAAGAAGAAGAAGAAGAAGAAGCTTAAAAGTCCCTTGGGGATAGAATGTACGCTGTCGTATAATTAGGATTTGCTACCAACAAGAAATTCTAAACTGAAATTGTAATAGCTCACTAGAACCGCATTAATTCAAATGTCAACTTCTTCTTTGAACTCAAACCTATTAAAGGTGTGCATTCACTCCAAATACAACCAAAATACACCGTATTCTATTGGTCGCCACGGCACGCTCAGACCTTTAGGGGTTAAACGTGTATGTCAAAGAAAAATCCTCATCTATTACCACATGTATACGAAGAGAAGAGGGTATTGACAAGGAGAGTATGAAAATTTTATACTTCTATTTAGTTGCATATCTTAACAGAATCTGAATTTAAGATCGTTGATGAACAACCGTAGCTCAAAAGCTATACTTCTTCCCTTATTATTTGCTATGATCATTAGCCATACAAAAAAGAAAATGAACAAGAAGATAGGGATTGCACCTAACATACAAGTGTAGGCCTCCTTTCAAACAGTAGCAATAATGGTCATTGTCTATATTTAACCCCTAAAAATCCAGGAAAACCGATTCGGTTTTCTGAGATTTCGGGCAGCTCATTTTAAGCATTTAAATTGATATTTTTGCCTAAGATTTTTATTGGGTGCTCCCCCATACAGTAATGTGTATGTGGTAAAATTTTCAAAGTCAAATTTTAATTTTATAACCTTCACCTAGAAATTTTAGGTTTCAAGTCCTAAACGGGCAGTTTAAAATTTTATTTTTTATTTTTTATTTTTTTTAGAAATATGTTCATTACCAAATTACTATTCAAATTCCAAAGTATCCGAAGTCAAAAAGTTTACCAATTTTACAAGGGCAGCCTCCAAAACTTTCAAAAACAATCTTCACAATTTCTAGTAATTTTACAATTTTTTCTTTCAAAAATCGCCAAAATTCGAGATTTTGGATTTTTTCCAAGATTTTTTTTTTCGAAATTCACATTATCATAAATGCACCTTCTCACCGTCGAGATTTTTCTCAAACTAAATATATCATACGTGGTGCTTGTTTTACTATATGGTTGTTTTTAGACCTTCTTTCATAAGATATTTTACATTAAGGTCAAAAAGTGGAATCGGTCTCTAAAATTTTGCATGAGCATACCCAACTTGATTACCTACATGAAAAAAAATGAGGGAAAAATATTTGGAATAACAATCATCAAGTTGCCCTTGGCACCATTTAGACAATGCCTCTCACGCAGCGGCAAAAAAAGTGTTGGTCAAACTTTGATTGTTATGATCTCACAAATGACAAACATCCAACGGTTGAAATTTTGACCAGTCCTTTGTATACAAGTTAGGTACAAGATCTTACGGTTCAAAATCTAAAACCGGAAAAAGAAGTTTCTCCATTTCCCCATTTCCCAACGAAGGTGAAAAATGGCAGTTTTTGGTTCTGGAGGTCGAGGAAACCCGTGGATTTTTAGGGGTTAATCCCATTCGTTTAGTTGACCCAATCAATGCGATGTACAATTCAACTACTAACTAGGGAGTACGGGTCAATGCTTTTAGACAACATTGCACAATACCTTTGTGCTCATGAATTATCCACAACAATTCTACAACCAATGACGATGTTCCGCTTCTGTTCTCTTGTTGCCCTCGACAACTTTTGAGAACAAATATTCACTACTCTAAATAACACCCACTTTAGAACCATAGAACATTCCACTGCTCATCTTCCAGTACCATCTCAATGTCTACAAACCCCTAAATTGAAACGTGTGCATGTTACATGCCCAAACAAGCGAGAACCTCACTATAGAGAAACTATTACAATTTGAGGGGGTTCACAACGATTTCTTCTCAAACTTACGTTGCTCAAGTTAAGCAACGTTTTAGAACTTGCTTAAGCAACGTTCTCAAGAAAATAAGCAAAAAAATTTATAATTTAATTTCTTCAAGAACATTGCTCATTTGAACAAGTTCCAAAACGTTGCTAAACTTGATCAACCTTTACACAAAAACAACGTTTGTAACATTGCAAACTCTCCTCTTTTCTAGTAGTGAGAGAAGACAACACTTACTTCAATAATAAGGCTTTGAAATTAATCTCAATCGAAAATCAATGGTATACTCACACATCAAAATGGAGTTCAACTTAGTTATTAAAAATTTAATCAATCACCGACGGTGACGATTCGGCTTGTCTATGCAGCCTTTGTAGTTGCATCCAGTTTCTGCACATATTTGGGAATCTCCTCAGGATTGACACCAGTGTACTCGAGCACATGCATCGTGTTCTTGCGAGAATCGAGAGTGCACCTCTCGTAACCTGGATCCCACCCCAACGATGCCAATATCAGACCCAAAAATTAGGAAGATCGTATATAAGTGCATCAAATATTGCATTGTAAGCATTTTGCAACACCCAAAACATTGCATTTTACTTTAGGAAGTTTTTCACTAAACACATGAAACATTACAATTTTGCAACACCATGAACGTTGCTCAAGTTAAGCAACGTTTTAGAACTTGCTTGAGCAACGTTTTAGAACTTGCTTGAGCAACGTTTTAGAACTTGCTTGAGCAACGTTTTAGAACTTGCTTGAGCAACGTTTTAGAACTTGCTTGAGCAACGTTTTAGAACTTGCTTGAGCAACGTTTTAGAACTTGCTTGAGCAACGTTTTAGAACTTGCTTGAGCTAAGTTTTAGAAGTTGTTTGAGCAATATTTTTTATGTCTTTGGGAACATATGAGCTACGTTTTTTCTCAGCTTAGGGAACAAATAAGCAACACTTGTTTGGAGTATAGGGAACATATAAGTAGCATTTGTTTAGAGTATAGGGAACACATAAGCAACGTTATTTGAGGTTTTAGGAACACAAAAGCAACTTTATTTCTCCCTTTAGGAAACCCAAAAGCAACGTTATTTCTCCCTTTAGGGAACACATATGCAACATTTTTTCATAGTTTTGTATCCGATGCTTGAACGGTAGTAAAAAAAAAAGTATGATTAGGCTTTTTTGGAGATAGAAAAAGTGGAAAGCCTCAAATTATAGAGATAAGATATGCCCACTTCATTCTAAGATGTATACTTCCATGTCGGTGAAGATACTAGCATGACGAGCATTAATTCTGCTTCACAAATTGCAGTGTGAAATTATGGCATCCTGTGAGTGATTCTGTTACTTGCATGTCGGTATGTCGGTAAAACAACCTCTCGACAGCATTGAACGGTAAGAAAAGGAGTAAATTTCGAAGAGGTCACCTCCTTCCAAGTAGATTCAATTCTATTCCGGTTTAAGTTTGCATTGGTTCCCTCGGGGGAGGGAAGGAGGGATGCGCCTGCCAAGGAAATAGTGCAAGACCAAGGCGACGCGCGCGGGTCCAGGCAGCAAGCTACCAGATAGACCCGCACCCGAGAAAAATGACATTAATATCGTGGGGATCGATGATCCCCATATCAGATATTAAACTGATAAGAACAGATACTACACTTGATCTTAGCCAAAAGGCCGAGAAAGGTATGCCTCTCCACCCTCACCTCGCCCTTCTTGTACCAACACCTTCTGACACGGCCACTGCCGAAACGTATGGGACAGCACTGCTTTCTGGTGTTGCTTTCCACCGCTCACATTGCTCTGATGCCAATTAGGTTGCAGCCGTGTCCTTGTTACCGAATTTTAAAGTCTTACTCGCGTAGTATACGATTTGGCAACTTGGAAACTGTGTCGGAAGATGCAAATGGATGATGACGACGTCGAGGCTTGAATTGGAGCTTTTCGCCAAAGAGACGGCCATGCAGAAAGTGGCCACATTATTGCCTCTGCCGGGACTCGCTGGCTTCTAGTATCGAAAAAATACGAGATGACTACGCCTCGCGCCTGCTGATAGTGCATCATCATGCATTATCGTAACCTTCAGTTCCAGCAAGGAAGAATGTATCAACGCGCAATGGCTTGTTTGGAACAGCGGAACGCTGTGCTTACATCAACCACGTACTCTCTCACAGTCTCACCACGATATTAACGTTCTCCTGAACCCTCGTCCGAGCACTTCACTCTCTCATCACCGGACTTGCATGTTCATTTGTAATTATCCATCAAATGCATGAAGTCGATCTCAGCATGCACAAGCCATTGAAAGATGAGAAGCAAGTGGCGCATACATCTGAGGTGCTTATTAATATATCCCACTCCTTCCTGATATATTTACTTGCTTCCATCGCCATTACTCAGATTACTTTTGGCACCTTGCAAGCTCTGGCTCGAATGATAGTGTCACTCTCTGGTTATGATTGAAACCACATTTGGATTTGTTGAGAAAGGTATTGAACACTGAAACTCAAAAGTGATAATCTCTCACAGCCAAGAAATTTTTTTTTGGTAGGTTCATGTTGTGTTTTCTCAGTTGATTAATACATCGATTGGTTAAAAATCAACTCAGACAACAACTTATGCGGGAGAGTGGAGCATTCCTATGTTATTACTGCCTATGTGAACACAGCCATATTTATTGTGTGCAGACATTGTGTATGTGGAGCTCACAAAACTCTTCTTTGAGCTATTTGGTAAGAAAAAACTTGGTATACTCGGACTCCACTTGGATCAGATGTTAGTTCTTCCACAAAAGTTATGACTGAAGTTCATTCTAGAGCAACTCTATCACATGCACTTGAGAATGTAATTACAAATTGATTGAAGTTCTTGCAATTTTATGATACACTAATTGTAATAATCTTCCTTTGACTTGTGTAGTCTTTTGACTCAAGCTTAGTTGAGTTTATTTTAAGACCAATTCATTTGAGGCACTTGATGTTGTCGGCTTGCTTTTGAAATCTTGTATGTTTGAAAGACAATCTAAATTGGGTCAAATTTGCTTCTATTATTTTTGGATGTGATCAACAAGAATAAACAAAAGATAGGCAAGATCATGAGGAATATACGTGGTACTGGTACTCGTAAGAAGCTATATATTGTCTCCCAATTTATTGCAACAATCTTTGCTTTTAACATGAATATCAACAATAAGAAGGGGCTCATAACTACAGGCTGGGAAAAAGTCTTTTTTTTTCCTACTTTACGAAGATGAAAGGGGTATTGGGAAGTTTGGGTGCCAGGGATTGACGCTTGTGTTTCCTTGTGGGGTAGGTGGCCTATTTCATTGGGGACAAGAACAAAATTCCATGTGAACCAGCTTACATAGAACAATATACTTGCCTTCGTATCTTCTGATATGGTTACAACATATAAGATGGACAAGATGACATTTTCACCTAGTGTTAAGAAAATGACATTTTCAATTCTCATGCCAAGATGTAAATAAGAAGATAAACAGGTGGTCGTAGTCCGAGGTCATGTGCTCCTCATCGAGGCATTCATGCGAGTAAGGTCGATGATAGCCGTTCGATTAGGAACATGGTTCAACAATAGTGTTAGTCGCATTCATTACCTACTTTACATCATATACAAAGTGTGGACGGAGAAACAGTCAAGCTAAGTATATTCTGTTTACATTTGAACTGGTTCCTTGAGGAAGGGAGGGCCAACAAATCTCCAAGCCAATTCACTCACATTGAGAGCTCAATTTGCTCAATGGACCATTTGGAGAACAAAGTAATCTGTTAATAAAGTGGAGGTTGATTCCCCCATGTGTAAAGCCCTTGGGGCCAACTTGTAGTAGGAAAAACAAGCACATGGGGCCAATTTGTATAATTAATTACATTCCATGCTTTTGATTTGTTTGGAATAAAATATTTTAGCAAAATAATACTTTTGTAGTGAAATCAAGAGGCAGCCTCTAGGCCACGAATTGGCCTTTCATTTTTGAATCTCCAAACTTTTGGAGCGAGGGCCATGTCATAACTTGTCCACCACATCCACTATGATATGAATTCACCGTTATGATATAAATTGAGAAAATTAGCCTTCACTCCCCAGGTAAAGCCCTTGGGACCAATATCAAGAAATGGACCAATCACAAGATATGATTTCAATATGAATTGGCCCCATCAATGGTTTGGCCTCTCTTGTAAAGTAATCAAACAAATAAACTTTAATTTGAGACCTCACCTAAGTGATCTTGTCAAAAATTGATTGTAAGATGAAAAAGTTTCACCTCATCAAAGTTTCTACCTTTCATCTAAAATTTTGTTTTCCCACAACAAAAACGTTCACAAGTGGAAATAAATTTAGTCACAATCAACTTTTGTCTAATCCCCAAAATTATATGTTTCACATTTGATTTCCGTCACCACTACTATAGTAAACAATAAATTTTAGGCATAGCAAAATCTCAATATATGTAACATTATAGATATATTTTATGCAAAGCGCACAACCCTCATGAATGGACTAATTCTTGTAAAGTCTTCATAGAATTTTTATGTCAATGATTCCAATACAAGGGAATCATTATTGAAGCAAGTTACAGAAAGGTGCCTTGTAAATGTATAGTATTAGGTATTAAGGCTTACGTAAAACACTGACCACCGAAGTTCTTGTTCAATCTGGGGAGTTTTACACCCATAATCTCGTCGGACAAGTATAATCCGGTCGAGCGTGGATAATCACGCCCATTTAAACGGATAGCAACAAGAATTTTGGAATTTGGCCTATTTGAAAGGGGAGCGGCAATACATTTTGGTCCAATGCTTTACGACGAGTAAAAGACACCAACTCGGGCATTCTTGAGTTTCAACAAGCCTCCACCTTTGCAGTCGGGGTCGGGTAGATCCCTCTACCTCAATAGTAGGGTTCCTTAAAATCAGTAATCCCATGCAAGGTGTCCTCTACCCTATACCAAATTTTGAAAATGCACAATGCATTCAGCTATCAATGGGCATATCATCAAGGGTAGGTCGAACGGGCATTTTATATCCCACCAAGCATACAAGGGTTTGGTGTTCTTATTTATTTATTTATTTATTCATCTATTAGGAGAAATTTTAAAATTCACTTAAATTTACTTTCGTTTTACATTGCTAACATGCTATATCATCATCTAACTCTAGTTGGAAATACGCTAAATTCCTCAAAAGCACAGTAATAGGTGTTTCTACCTTACCTTCAAGGCATTCAAGACACAGCTAAACCCCTTTGGAGACTCGAGACGGCCCGGCACTGCCCGCACTTGAAGCAGCCCACTCGTCGACGAAGTCATGCGTCAGTAGATCGTCGAGGACCTATTCCACGAAGCAGCAAAAGAAATCTGAAGAGATCTCCCGGTGGAGCTTCAATTGAACTCCTTCCGATTCAGAAGAGCAAGCTGCTTTTTGGGTAGCTCAATATTCACAACAGGGGTCTCCTCTGTTCGTACCCAGAACTCCCTCTGGTTTTCTTGTGCTTTTGCCAAGCCCTGTAAGTTTATGAGGGACCAGACCCGGAATAGAATTGACTGCTACGACCTCGAAGCCTTGCGCTGTAGTTCTTCACTAGCACTCATGCATCAGTGGTCTTTGGTCGATTAGGGTTTGGTGGGAAGAAATCATGGCAGGAGAGCTTGACGCGGAGCTATGGACAACATTGCCCTCGGAGTTGATGAACCTGGTGCTGCGGCGCCTTCCGATCTATAGCTTGTGCAAATTCAGAGCAGTGTGCAAACTTTGGAGCACATTGCCGACATTGCGTGCTGAGGATCCGTACTTTTTTTGCTTTCCTGACAGCGGCATGGAGTTTGGTCACGAAATTTGTTGTAAAATCTACAGCTTCACTCGCAACCAATGGGAGGATTTGGACATCTCTTTCCTGGCCCCGCTCGTGGCGCAGCATTGTCTTGGCCAAGAATTCTGTGGCACCATTAAACTGGAGAATGTTTGTTCCAACGGAGGTCTGCTTTGTTTGAACGGGTCCATCATCAACAATCCTACTAGCTTGATCGACAGAGTCGAGGTGACGTTTGTCGTGGTGTGCAACCCCTTGACACGAACTACCAAGTTTCTGCCCAGCCTTGGCCCCGTCTTCACCACAGACTACTTAATGCACCACGATCCTTCTTCTGGTGCGTACAAGGTCTTCGCGGTCGGGGGGAGAGGTCCTTTTCACTGTGACCACTACATGTATGACTCGAACTTGGGGTCTTGGAAGCGAAATTTGACCTTGAAGCGAAGCTTGCATTCCTGCTCTATCGTTTTCAATGGTGTTTACTACTGCGTTAGTGGAGGAGATGGAGATGCATATGAGATCTCTGCATACAACATCAACGAAGAGAAGTGGGTTGCAGCTGGAGTGAAGACAGAGCTTGATCCAACCATCGCAAGCGTGTCCTTTGTGGTTCGAAAGGACTGCTTGTTTCTACTTGCGTGTCCTTTGCGGCCGCGGATCAAAACACTGGTGTACAGAATTGATGATTTAAAAGAACTGAAACTCTTAAGGCTTGATGGTTCAGAAGAGATAAAACTTCCAGTGAAGCTTTCTTGGTACAAAGCTTTTGCATATGGAGACTTCATTCTTCTCCTCGATTCAGTACAGACAGTATTCACAGTAGTGGATATTGCAGATCCTGAAGTGGTGAAGACCAGGTTGGTCCCGTTGTTTCCATCAAGGCTCGGTCCAGTATTCTCCATAGAGTCAGACTGCGGGAGAGCTACATTCAACTTGCACGCAAAAGTGTAGCCAATTTGTGAGGGAGTGAAGCATGTTACTTGTACAAAAGTGGAACATACAAACGAGACTTGGTAGATAGAAAATATGACGGGTATGGTATGAATACAAATGGGGAGTGAAGCATGGTGTCGGCCACTACCTCTTCAGGTATCTCCTTTCTTACATCTCTTGTACTGTTTTCCGGTGAAACTTGTCAATTTACCGAAGTACGCATGTGTGACTTATGATTGAGTTGATAAGTATCGTCATGTCCGTTTAGTTCCACGCTTTGTACAGAAGTCAGCTAGTGAAATCGGCTCTTGATACTGAAAGTGAGCACATTCTCAGATTCTCGTTTATAAAATCTTCAGCTGGTTAGCATGGTGTGATGAGCAGTAACGGAGATACGTTTGCTGGGGAGTATTTTGCAGATAAGAAGCTTTGGTACGGTGTTTACAAGTTTGCTACGGCATGACGGACGGAAGCAGGTTAGGGCTAGGCATCTACACTTTTTGCAATGGAGATACTCACGCAGGTCATTGATTGGCATTTGCGTATGTTGGAGAGCAGAAGCACTACTCAGGTCCCGAATGCATCATCATCTCCAGTGGTCAAGGTTTTTCAGATGCTGTACAGGTAGTGCTTTCTAGCCTGTGAGAGTTTTGCATGTGTGAAAATCTTCTTAGTGAATCAAATAATGGCTGTTCAAGTGTGGTGAAGCTTTAAGATTCAACGAGATAATCAGTGGGTGTCTGCATTCTTCTCCCTGCAATTCTTGGTTCCTTCACAAATCATGTGTTCCGCTTTTTCATTCACTGGTGACATTCCTTTGGGAGGCATGTCTAGCTAGCATATGAATGTAAGAGCTCGTTCTCATTTGACGTTCACTTCATTTTTGTGTTGACAACATTAGGATACAGGTTGCTGTCGGGATGCGGATGGCACGTACTCATCGCCGTTGCTTGCTTCGTAAATTAGGTGCAGCGACTGTTATTGTCGACGTCTACGACCGAGCATGTTACCTTCGTGAGATCATTGGACTGAAGTGAATATGGACTGTGGCACTTCAGTTTGAACATTGTTTATTCAAAGACTCGATGAAAGAAAATATGATTTTTGGCTGAGTATGTAATGAGGGAGTTGTACAGAAAATCAGAGGAAGGTGTACTTCGCGAGGTTGCTGGTGTGAAGCTCGGTCATGGTTGTATAATCTTCGGAAACAGCCTTTCTGAAGTTGATCATTTTCATTGTAAAATAGGTTCTTTGTGGAGTTTCCTTTTGTTGAACTTTGAGTGTAACCATGTCACTATGCTAATGCTATGCAAAGGAAAAATATATAGGTGATTTGTGTACTTAACCCCATCAACTAAGTTGTTATGATAAATACCAATCGTTATCATTTCTCACTACCAGATCTGTGTATGAGCTTTTGCAATGGTTATATATTGAGACATAAATATACTGAGCTTCTTGGTAACACTTCTTGGTAACACTTTTCAAGAGTTCTACCGACTCCATCAAATTATGCCATTCGAATATACGCTTCAATGAACTTGATCGATAGTGTACAGAACACCTCGACGCCCATTATTGGATGCGCATCATCAACAATGACATAGATTCACAACACATAAAAAAAAAAAGACAAATAAAAGACACAGTTCACGCTAAACCATGACCCGCTGCAGATTTGAAGAAAATTCAGATGTATAAGGCCCATTAACTATGGCAGTGACAGATATAGACCCAAGGAAACGTCTACACTTAAGCTCCCCTCCATCTGTGGAATCCTAATCTGAAAGTATAATAACTGCCTGCTAACTAAATCACCTGACAAACTCACGACCAGCTCGGCAATTGGCGGCTGTGAATGATATGCTCCAACATAAGAAAAAATGGGAAGAAAGCACTGTATCGATCCTCCCTTACGAAATAAATCTAAGCCGGTAATTTGAGCTTCTCATTATTCTTCCAGCTGCGAGGGACATCCAACAAAACCATTAGCAAGTGCAACAACGACTACGTAGAGACCAATTGACAGCGGAGGTTAGAACAGTACCTCTTGAAGTAATAGTAAAAGAAATCAGCATACAAGGCTGTCTGGATAATTCCTGCAATCCAAGCTGCAAACCAGAGAAACGTCGGGTTAGCCACGGTATCATACAGGATTCAACGGACAGTAAAGAGAGTGAATAAACCCAACGTCACTCACTAATCCATTGTCTGTAGTGAGGCTCCGTGAAGTATCGGTAGATCCAGTTAATGAGATAGAATCCACGATATGCTCTGTGAAAACGAAGATGCAGAATGTGTGAGTTTAAAGTTCATGTATGTAATCAAGGTGACTAGCTTCCAAAGGTGGACTTTAATCAAGAATGTGAATGTAAGTGTGGATGTTACATAACATATGAACAGGTTACTAGAAATTGAGGGTAGATGCATATTGGCTTACCCGAGGAAGAAGACATAGTTGCCTGTAAGGTTGTCAACGTTTCTAGTTCTTTGCAAGAGCACCAACTGTGGAATGATAGCAACTGCCTCCATCCACAGAGAGAATGTCCACATGATCTATTCCCAGCAAATACATCAGCATGAGGTCAACATTCACCAGACATGTGACTGGTACGAACCAACAATGTCGGTAGTGTACAGACTCCGCTGCTTCAAATTGATAGATCATACACACACAGAGAAAAGTGTCGAAGAACAAAAGTTCCTGACTTAATCTGTAGTTCATCACTGGAAGTGGTGAGTTTATTCCATTATAAAATGTAAAGAATGGGAAAGGTCATGTTCGACTAACACGGCATGCACAGTAATGGAAAGTGAACAATCAAGAGGTATATACTATTACTGCATACCTCTCGGAAGGTGAACTTGTTGTTGATCAAGAGCGCGAGCGCAAGACAGGGCGGGATGAGGAAGTAATGCCGAAACGAATCGTTGTTCCTATCATAGGAGCCACGTACTGTCTTGTGGTATCGCATGTACCACACGATAGAGAATGAAGTGCCGAGAAAGATCAGCTTCATCACAGTGTTGTATAGAGAAATGAACGAGACAAAAATGTCGAGGTAGCGAGTCGCAAATACAAGAGCGTACAGCTCTTGTGTCTTTAATGAGATTCCTGCCGAACAAACCATCATCCAAACAAGTCAAAAAAGAGCATGAAACCCTAAGACATTCCTTGAACTCCATCTCAAATACTCAGCAATGTAAGTTACACCATCCTTGTATTTCTACAAGCTTTGCGTGCTCACATGATCTCTCTTGAAAATTCAAAGCGTTCTATTTCAGATTGCGACAACAAGAAAATAATGAATACCTGCGCATGACTTAATGGTGTGAATCTTCAAGAGCAAGACAATTATGCTCATCAAGTGCGTCAAATCTCCAATAAGCCTGAAGATATTCATCTTGAAACTCTTGATTGTCTGGAAACAAACGTGCAAACGTCAGTCTCAAATTGCACGCTCCTGAAAAAGAACAGAACCTGGTGGCATTGGAGACGATTGAGAGAGAGAGAACGCACAGAGCGATCACCGCCCGCCACAACCCTAACGCACAGTAAATTTGTGCGAAAACAAGCTGCGGAAAGTGGGCTTTGACTGGCTCGCCAGCGGGAAAAACACCAGATCTGCAATAAGTATGATTCGAATGGATGAATCGTACCCTTTTGGGATGGCTATGGAGGCGATTGACGGACGCTCCGCGATTGATGAAGCTCCTCTGCAAATGAGCTGCACATGCGGGAAGAGTTCTCCGATCCCGCAACACGTTGTGGCTGAGTGGCTCCAATACCCTGATTGATACCTGGTTATGTCCGCGGCGCCAGGTCGCGGCTGGGTCTTGAGTGATGGTAGGAGAGCACCTTTTGTGAAAGTCCACCAGAATGTACCTTGATCTCCTTCCTGATGAGAACGTGAATTTCCAGTTTTTTTCCACATACCGTACCACCATAGCAGGTTTGTTCATAAATAATTTCATTTTAAAAAGCGTAAAAAAATTAGAAAGTACAAGCCAAGAGGGACGAATAGTTGAGAAATTATATTTGTATGATTTGGGGGCGACAGTTGGCCGACAACTTGTCATCTCATTACAACTACCGTTCAGAAAACAAAAGAACGAATTTCAAAAAAACCTATATGTGATAGACGAACCTGCTATGATGGTACGGTAGGTCAATACATGTTCCCTAATGTAAATAGTGCCGCAAGCTTCATGCTTCTTGTGTAGTAGAGAACGTTTCCTTGGGAATGGTGCAGAATGTGTTGAGAGAGGTTCGTTATCTAATATTAAATTGTAGATTGAGCTAGATTTTGCAAAATCGGCAGTAAGGTCGGATTTTGCAATTTTGATTTACCTTAACATCCGACAAAATGAGCCACTTTTGCATCTAACCCGTAAAGGCCTTAACATCCGGCAAAATGAGCCACTTTTGCATTTAACTCGTAAAGGCCAGAGCTGTTCGAGGAAGAACTTAAATGTGTTATAATATATAGATTTTGTAACCCTTGTGATGTAGGGCTCTGAAGATAGTGTAAAGACCTTAAACCCTACATTAGATCTTAACGGTTAAGTTTCCTTAAATAGGTATTATTTTGATATATAATTAATTAAAATCAGTAAAACTTTGGAAATCAATATAAGATGTACTTTCTATTTTTAGTAATTATAAATTCATATGATAGGCTAAAAATTACATATTATTTGATAAAATGGAGAGAGGTCACGAGTAACCTGGAAGGAACTATATTAGTTTTCCAAGATAGTAAGTTTTCTTACACTGAGAAAACCTTGCCTTGTTTGAGTTTGAAGGCTTATTATGAACAATGTATGAATCCAAACAAGGTTTTGTAAATTGGATATGGTTCCCAATTCATCAAACTTTTGGAATGTTAAAAAATATTCCAAAAAAAATCTTCTTTTATTTAAGTACAGCTCTTCAAAATTCGGGATCAACCATAAATTGGTTCATTGAGCTCTTAGGGTTAACTTACACAAGATAAAAGATAAATAATGTACCAAGGTACATCTTATGTTGTTTCACCAAGGTCGTGTTTGCCCTTTAATGCCCATGCATTCACCTTTTGAGCAATGTATGTATCTCCATTCTCCAATCATTTGCCCAAAAGGATGCGGTATAGGTTCTTGATTATACTACTATATGCAATGGTTACAATCAAAATTCAAGTTGTGTGGTGCAAATGAAAAATTGCTATTGCAAATTGGCTTGTTGGAAACAAGCACTAGTTATATGTGTTGGGTGAGTAAGCACTCTCAAGCACTTCCTCAAGCATTTTCAATTGTTGGTCAACATGGCCCTTCTGAGACAAAATTCTATTGTTTTTTTGTGCTCATCTACCTCCTACATTTTGTTTTTTTATTGCCCTATGGTTCATCATGTAGTGTAGTTTTGAGACACTCTAGGTTTGCAAATTTATCAACAATAGGTTGTTGAAACTTGAAATGTAGGAAATACTAGCAAGGTGTATGGTATGCGAAACTCTATTATTCATAAATTGGGCTCAAACTTTACTTACAACATGATGGCTCTGGTTTTGGGTCTTAAAGTCTTGAAACCCTTATAGTACATCTTAATCAGTATCCAAATTGGGTGCTTAACCCCTAAAGATCCAAGAGGACCAAATCGGGCTTTTGCTATTTTGGGCAGCCTAGATGAATAGGTTAAAAGTAATATTTTTGCCCAATTTTTTTAATGGGTGCTTCCTATACTGCAAAGTGTATGTGGTAAAATTTGCAAAGCCAAATTCCAATTTTTGAGTCTTCTACAACAATTCTTGGTTTGCGAGCCGAACTGGGGCAGTTTAAATTTAGTATTTTTTTGAGATTTTTTTTTGGAAATATGTTCATGACCAAATCACTACTTGAGTTCCAAAATGAGCTAACTCAAAAAGTTTGTGAATTTCACAAGGGCAGCCCTCAAAAATTACAAAAACAATCTTCACAATTTCTAGTAATTTCTGAATTAACTCTTACAAAATTTGTCAAAATTTGAGGTTTTGGAAATTTCCCAATTTTTTTTTTCTCAAATTTCACAAACTCATAAAGGCACCTACTCGCCGTATGGAAATTTAACTAAATATATCGAAGGAAATGCATGTTTTACTATATCGTTGTTTTTAGACCTTCTTCTAGGAAATAATTTGCATGAAGGTCACACAAATGGAATGAGTTTCCAAAATTTTGCATGAGCGTACCCAACTTGATTATCTACATGGGAAAAAAATATGGGAATTATGTTTGGAGCAACAATCTTCAATTTTACCTATGCTCCATGGAAACAATGTCTCACAAGCAATGCCCAAAAAAACTTTTGCACCAACTTTGAATGTTACAATCTCACAAATGGTGAAGATCCAACGGTTGAAATTTCACATGGTAGTACAAATAGTAGGTGGGTTTGAGATCTTACGGTTAAAAGTACAGAAAAACGATAATTTTTTTGACCATATCTCAATTTGAACAAGGTGGTAGAAAATCAGAGTTTTGGTTTTGGAAGGCCAAAAAACGCTTGGATTTTTAGGGGTTAAACCTTGTGATCTTCTTGGATACATTCCTTTGTAGAATCCAACAAATCAATTAGATTTGAAAGTACAAAAACATTTTCATATTCGATTGGTTTTTCACATATGAGTGTTGGATCTTCTCTCCTCCCTATGTCATTGAATTTCAGCAATATTGAATCAAAAGTTCAAGCACATCATGATTCATTATAGGAATTGGTGCTTCTAGGCCTAATAGCCCTAGTACCTTTGAGGATCAATACTCCAAGTCCTATTTGTATGTAAAGGTAAAGCACATGGTAATACTACTTTTTGAGCATATGATATATTGCAATGCACTCCAATGTTGACACCTTCTACACTGTAATGCCAATTGGGTAAAACCTCTGGGACATTTCCTGACAATTCGTCATAAACTATATTTAATTTCCAAGCATTCCATCAAGTTAGATCATTGGCACCCTTTACGCCCTATCTATGCATCACCTACAAGACCAATGGCGTTAAAAGATCGACGAAGATGAGTAGACTGAAGGGGTATAAATTTGAGAATGATCCTTTCTACAGCAACACTGTCGCACAATGAAATCCAACGCCCTTCTAATTTCTCATGATCAAAGCTATTTTGATACGAGCAGATGAGGAGGCTACATAGGAGAATCTGAACATCAATGAGTCATGGAAGGAACTCGACTAAGTAGGCCATCATGGTATCAACGTAAGTCTGCATCTGGACTCGTGAATGCAAAGGAGCAGGGAAGACGTTAGCACAATGGAGCTCACCATTGCGGATGGCATCAAATATTGCCAAAGATGGACCAACGCCATGGATGGACGAGCAGCCAACGAAATCCTCAACCCCTAATGCTGTCGCCGCATCGCCCACATCGTCCGCTAACGTGTCTCGGAATGTTACAAGAAGGGACGTGCGAAGAGAAGCTCCAGGTGTGAGGTTTGGATGTTGGATGGCTTGATACATGAGGTAATTGAGATCACCCATGTCTGTAAAGTGTTTGCGGTTGTTCATAGCATTGTCCAGTGAACCTGAGCATCTTCTCGCGAGGTCCCAAAAATCCGCCTTCTCATTCACGTGGTGTGTTAGCATGAGCGCTGAATGATAAAATCCTGGAAACATGTGAATAAATGAACCAAATTTCATTAGTCCACAATAAGCGGGTACCGATATTGATCATAAGTTAGCAATTCATACGTCCACTCGGTTGAATACGTACACATAGAGCCATGTCAAGTGATTCGGTAGAGTTAGCAATTCATACGTCCACTCGGTTGAATACGTACACATAGAGCCATGTCAAGTAATTCGGTAGAGATGACATACCAACAGTGCTGTCAGAAATGGAAGGATTCTCCAAGTGCTTTCGACAATCGACCAGACTTATAACCGCGTAATGCTCGGTCCTGTTGCCAAGATTCTTGACAGCAGCAGCTGCTTTTAAGCCTGCAGCACTTAGTGCTCCATAAAGGCTTGCTTTGGCTTTCGTACATGCCTACAACGAAACCGTCAAGATATATCAGATGCACGTTTCTATGACTACTATTTCACAAAACAAAGGATTTACCATGTCTGTCTACTTTTCGATGGTTAAGAACTGATTAATGACCTGATAAGGATGAACTCTATGATGTTAACAATATCCACAATGGAGCCGCAAGTCACAAGAGAACCGCACAATGAAACTCAACCTGTAAGAGTGCCTGTGTATGATCGAAGCTTAGTGATGAGCGGATTAATCCAGTCCTCCGTGGCGAGTCCGGATCGTTGAAAGGTAACAGCGCATGCCGTCTCGAACCCAGCGAGTATCCTAACAAATCAACCCCATGCGCCCAGAACGGTTTGTTCGCTTTTCCAGGGGGTATGGTGGCTTCAACAGATAGTAAATTAAAACCCGTTTCCTTATCTTCCTTTCCTGTTGATGCAGTCACAGATTTGATCAGTTTCTAGCATTGTAGACCAAACAGACAATCCTGTATTACATTGCAGAAAAACATATTAGAAAACCTAAGTATCTTCTTAATTGTGTAGGTACTTAGAGTTAGAGGCCAGAAGAAGGAGACGATTACTTGCCTGATTCCTGCGAAGTTTCTGCCTCTGTATTGTCGCTGAAATCTGAAACAGATATTATTCCTCTGCTGATGTCCGACAGAGCTTTCAAGACATCAGCTGAGACAGTGGCAGCTGAGACGCGGTCACAAGCAGCAGTGTGTAATCTCAAAGTCATAAGAGAGCGATTCTCGGGCAACAAGCATAGGCGAACTACGAACACGGGCACTGGCTGTGCGCAGTGCTCGCTTTGAGGCCAGATGTTGATATTCAACTCGTCCTCCACAAACTTCAACCATCCCTTCGCGTCAGACTCGCCACTGGAAGCTGGTGAAGAGTGTTGCTGATCTTCAGAATGAAGATCGCACATCTCTTCCTCAGATGGAGTGGTGACATCTGAAACAACCTCATGATCGTCCTGCTTCTCCACGACTTCAACCTTGACTATTGGCTTGTCGCAGACCTGAAACGCAGGCCTTCCATGGATCCAAAGCAGTTGTGATCGGAGGCGGGGATGACGAATCTGCAGCAAATCCAATGCACGCAGTGTTTCAGTAACATATAACTGAGATACTACTAAGCCCGTTTTGCAATTGACCTACAGAGAATTATAGAAGGAGCATCCGACCTAATTCATATATGCTTAGAAATATCCACAAATCCCACGAAAGAACACTCCGTGAATCCCGTTCCTTCTTGCACGAAGTAATGTTAGAAGTCAATACAGAACAGGGCATCATGACAACTGGGCACGTAAGCATACTGAGAGCAATCATATATTTGAGAAAAAGAAGAGAGCGGAAGGGACATCAGAAATGTGCAACCAGAATATCTACATGTTCTACCATCTAAAATATGAAGACAATGGCAAGAAGATGGCCACTAACCTGCACAACATCGATGGCAGTTTGCAGATCAGGCAGACTAAGCGGGGTCTTGAATAGGAAGCCTAGCACAGTGATGCCTGTGCCAACTGAGACCGCTCGACACCAGTTGTGCTCAGTATCACCAAGCAGCCGGTCGAAAGGCCCCTCAAGAGAAACCTCCTCGTCGTCTTGGCTCTCGGTACTTAGGCTACCATTGACGACTGGTTCGTAATCTGTGCAGGTCCTCTGCTTTTCAGAAAGCAGGGCGTCTGAGGATTGCAGCGTCTCCACTGACATTGTGACCTGCTCCATATCCAAGCAAAGTGCAATCAGAAAGAAATTACGACCATTTATACAGATAAACATACACACCGAAGAGATATCAATGACGTGTGACTGTCTCTCGCAGCGATTACTGCACACACATAATAGCGGCATGCCCTTTCAAGGAAAGGACTATCTAGCAATCAAACTTCCTACTTCGATAGTCCCAGACAGTCCGACACTCACAGTGTGAAGGAGTGAAAAAATATTGTGCAAAGAATGGCGTGACTCCAACAACTAATGAGCAGAACAACCATTCCTGGAAAAACATCTGCTCCCATAGCAGCCTGCATTTGTAGGATGGTCATAATAAAATGAGAGAAGAATTTACCTTTATTTTTTAAAACACTGCAAGGGGAGGCGATCTGAGATAAGTGGAGAAGACAAGCATACCGCAGCTTGTCTCCTCCACTGCCCTACCGTAAGCAACGAAACACTCGCTACAAATCACCAACTACAGTATTCGAAAAAGCTCTATTTTTCCAGAAGACTGGACTAGCAACGGCGTCTCGTAATCTGCGAACTCGAGCCGTGCACACCTAGCAATATTGCAGCACTCAATTGCACACCAGCACGCAGAGTACAAACCAACGGCGTCGGCCGATGGTTGCAAAAGACAGCTCTCGTTATCTACTGCACATAGTTTTTGCTAATGCACAGCCTATCGTAATCGCGGAGACTTATACTCAGAGCAACCTTCTTGAGGATCGCGAACAAGCCAGGGCATTGTTCTTTGCAGGAGCTCGAAGTTCGGACAGCTAAAAACCAGATATTCACTAATTAATTCTGACAAAAGGAAACCTGGTGAAATGGTCATCACTGAAACTGAATTTCCACAACACTAAACTACTCCAACAATTGCGTGCAGTGGATGTTACGAATATCGGTTACACTAAATTGCCAGTGTGCAATTAGCTCATCCGAAAGTGAGGACTAAAAATTCTCTTTTAAGAAAAATGCTTCTCATTAAGCACTTCGGTAATTATCTGATTCTCGAAGGCGTGTGCCAATGATTAATCGAAGAAACGACACCAGCTCCACTTCCAATAGAATAAGGCACGTCATCACAGACTAAAAGTGAGGAGCGACTCTCAGTTCGTGAAAAAGCCTAAAAGTGAAAGTAAAAACGCATCAAAATGGAAAGGATATCTGCGTACTAAATGCGACACATCGGACGATCGCGGATCCACCAATTATCCACCGAGAGATAAGGATAAGACAATCTTTAAAAGCACCGAACGCTCACAATGTCAATCGTACTCCGGGAGCGCGCGAGAACCAACGCCCCTCCCCTGGACATCCAATGACCTCCACCGTAACTTACAAATCTCAAAACTTACCACAATCCGTATCCGACTTCCAAATAAGAAGAAGAAGAATCACATCTCAAAGAACTGAGAAACCGAATCGAAAAAGCTCCTACTGTAATTTCGTCGACGGAACCTCCGTGAGCCGCACTACAGTATCAGCTACTTACTTCGTAAGCGTCTCATTCGTCTGCAACAATAGAGAATAGATCAAGAGTTGGTATCAAAGCTTGGATCGTCCTCACCTGCAACTTGGACTCGCACTTATGAGCCTCCATACTGTACTGTAATGGCTATGACGTCTTAAAACACATTTTGGATTTCAGAAAAACCGTAGAGAATTGGTATCAAAGCTTGGATCGTCCTCAACTGCAACGAGGACTTGCACTACCTTGTGAGCTTCCATACAGCACTGTAATGGCAATGACGCCTTAAAACATATTATGGATTCCAGAAAAAGCGTAGAGCTAACTTACAAATATTGATTTACAAGCAAATCGATTCCATTATCGAAATGGAGGATGAGCGAAGCGCGCTCATGTCGCCATGGCCATGGTCTTCATGCAAGTTAGGTGTAGTAGAAGACACGCGGGGGCTTGGGACCACAATGTGGTCCCGGAATATTTAAAACATGATCCCGCCATTCGTGCAGATAAACCCCAATACCGTAAGCTGAAATCGGAGTCAGAAGGGATCATTGCATATTTTATTGAGTAAAATACACAAGAGTTGTTAATTAGTGTTGCGTGGAGATTAGTGTAACCGGTAATTTTTGGCAGAGAACACTAGAACACTATTTCTCAACTCTCGTAAGATTAGTGTTCACTTTGGGCACCCATTGGAGACTATGTCCTATTTCTTTTTTGCAAGTTATCAATTGAATAGATTATCTCATTTGCAAGAAACTTTGCATGCTCTTACATTTAGTGTTGAGTTTCGACAATTACTGTTGTAACACTATGGTGACGTGTGACATCTAGTGTTACGGTTCGCAATTAATGTTTCTCAATCGGAGAGAAGGAAGTGATGAGGACACGATGACCTTGTATTATCAAACTTCCTTTCGAACTTGGAGTGCATGACGTTATGTTACAAGTTTTTGATTAGATGTCAGTTAAGGGAGGGGGTTGAAAAATGGCTCAAATTTTAGATTTTTAAATCTATAGTGAAGCTAATAGTGAAAGCAATTTTCATTCATGGGGAAAGTAAGGAGAGAGATGCTCTAAGTAGATTCATCATTATTGAACTCTTTTACAATTCGTTATGAAATTTTGAAGGTGGATTTATAGGTGTTCCTAAAATGGTGCTCTAATTTGACACCCTAAAATTTTTGGGATACGTGCATGGTGTCGTAAAGGTGTGAAGCCATTATATAACTTGAAAAAGCCCACTGCTTCATTATTAGTACTCCTCCATTTTTAGCACTCTCCTTTTAGGAGAATTTTCGTTATACCGCCTCCATCAACTTATAAGCGGCATATCAACTTCATGCTTACAATGGCATTTTTTCATACAAGTGATACTTTGAGTACCAAACAGCCAATCAAATTGGATGAACAAACTAAACTATCCCATTTAAACTCATGGTCTACACCAAAATAAAATCTCAACGAAACCTATAATGGCTAGACGATAAAAATCTCAACAAACATTTCGTGGCACTGTTATTTGATAAAAAATTATTTTATTGCTCCATCATGTTCTTAGGGTACTTATTAGCTAATCCAAGATTTAAAATTATTTTTTCTCTCCTCTCTTTACTATTTTCCCTCTATTTTTTTTTCAAAGTTCGATCACCTCCACTATTCTAAACTTATTCGGAAAAATAGATCCGATTTTAATAATTTTTAATAATCCTTTTGATGGTTCCAACATTTTTTTAGGCTCCTAATTAGCTTATCCAAATTCTAAAACCACCTTTGTCTATGCTTTATCTCATATATCGCACGCATTTGAACCAATTTGAACATGTCTAATTAAATTTAAGTAATTCGGGAAAAATACTTCCGTTCCTCCCGTGGCTCCAAGATTTTCACCATATTTTTTATACTATGTGAGTCACCTAGGAAAATTATCAAGGCCCATTTCTCTCCCTTTTTGCTTATATATTTGCATTCACCTTCAAACTTGCAAAACCTATATAGGTTTATATATCCCCATGTCAACTCAAGCACATAGATCCTATTCTCTTATGATTCTTTTAGCACTTCCATGACATTCATAGGGTCCTTATTAGCTACTTCAAATGTGAAAATCACCTCATCACCCCTTTTATGCTCTATTCCCTTATCATTCAAAGTTCTGGTGGTTGCATGTAAATCATGACATATAGATGCGATCCCCCTATGTTTTTTTTTATGATTCCATCATTTTTATAGGGTCATAATTAGCTATTCTAAGTATAAAAATCATATTATCCCGCCTTCTATCTATTTTATATCTATTTTTCAAAGTTCCGCTAGTTCTGAATACTTGCAACCAAAATCCATCATATAGATCCGTTGCTCGTATGATTTTTTTTTATTGCTCCATCATGTTTATAATGTAATTATTAGCTAATCCAAGATTTAAAATTATTTTTTCTCCCTTCTTTACTATTTTCCCTCCATTTTTCAAAGTTCTGGTCACTTCGACTATTCTAAACTAATTCGGGAAAAATAGCTCCGATTTTTTAAAAAGATTTTCAATGGTTCCAACATTTTTATATGGTCCTTATTAGCTTATCAAAGCACTAAAACCAATTTTCTCTCTTTTTCATCTTATACATCTGCACACACCCCCAATTTGAACGCGTCTAATTAACTTTCGGTAATTCGGGAAAAATACTTCCCTTCTTCCCGTGGCCCTAAGATTTTTTTTACCATATTTTTATATGATATGATTAAAGGAAAAATGTAAACACCACTCTTGCACCCTTCTTGCTCATACATTTGCACATGCCTCCCCGCTTCCAATCGTGACCGGATTGTGATATCCTTGATTAATTATTTGAGCATAGTTCCCATGTTCCTATGGTACTTTTAGCACTTCCATCACATTCATAGCATCATAATTAGCTATAAAAGATTATAAGACCACCTTCTCCCACCTACTTTCTTGTTCGCACTCTTATTCAAAATTCTGGAGGGTTTGAGTAAATCATGGCATGTAGATGCGAGTTTCTTATGATTTTTTTTATGATTCCATAATTTTTATAGGGTCCTTATTATCTAATCTAAGTGTTAAAATCATGTCACTCCTCCTTATATCTATTTGTTTCTTATTTTCAAAGTCCCGGTGGTTCAGAATACTTGCAAGTAAAATCTACCTTATATTTCCGTAACTCCTATGATTTTTTTTATGATTCTATCATTTTCATAAGATACTTATTAGCTATTATAAGATTTAAAATTATTTTCCCTGTGTGTCATGTCTCAGATGCGAACTTTTTACCATTTGTGAGATCATGATGTTTGAAGTTGGAGGAAAAGTTGTTTTTCCCTTGTTGTAGAAAGGGTAATTAATATACTTTCTTGAGGGCCATTTCTGGTAAAAGATTTGATATGAAGCTCTTTAAATTCTTGTTACTAAGAATTTTACCCTAATATGACCTAGAGATGTTTGATTATTCACATGGAGGTATGCTGACATTCATATCCAAAGGTTGATCTCTCACGATTAAGTTGGCATGTGAAGAATGATTGGATCAGGATTTCCCAATGGTGAGATCATGCCTCAAAAGCTTATCTAGTACATGGATATAAAAAGAAATTAAAAAAGAAAAAAAGAAAAATCTCAAATTATAGTGGATTTTTGAAGTTTTTGCAATGTGATTCTTTTCAGTTTGATTTTGAGGATAAATTAGCATATACCAGAGCTTGGACACGTTTTAGCATGCTCTAACAGTGTTTTTAAACTTTGACTGTGAATATTTTTTGAAGTATAAGGAAATTTAAAGCATGAATGATCTTTTTGGAAAGGTATAGAAAAACTTTACGACTGTCAATACATTTCAACTTCATGCGAACTAAATTTAGTAAGTAAGAGGCTAACCAAAGATGAATAATCCTAATAAGGGCTTAAGCTTCAGGGTTAAAGACCAAGCTTGGATACCATCATTGAAATCTACAATGTATTTGGAGATTATGTGAAAATTAAAGGCATCTAATTGATTTGAGATGTAATCTTGGGCCTTCACACATAAAACCTACCAAGCGCGTAGATGCCAACATGATGAAGTATGACAAAAAAAATAATAGTGTGTTGAATACAAATGAGCAGAGAGAGATAAGATGGATGAGTTGTGGTGTAAAAAAAAAAAAAAAAGCATAAGCGTTGAACACTAGAAAATCATATTGAAGACATTTTATGCCTTTTCCATATTCTAATTGTCACAAAATTCAATAAAACAAGAGAATGAATTGTTTATAATATGGAAATTTTGAAAAATCTAAATGAATAAAATCAAGTAGTGTGTAAACTTCTCATACTTTCCACCATTCTTCAACTTCATAAGGATCTCAAGGAAAATCATGTGTCTTTACAATTTAACCCTTGTAGTCATCCATGGAGTTGAGGGTGTCTCTAGTAGGTGTTTTATAAACAAGTCGTGGTCCCATGGTCTCATAGCCATCAGTAACCATTCCTATCAAATAAAAGTTCCAATAAAAATGAGCTCGTAATATCTTAACTCATGCAATGTTCAATAAATAAATAAAACCAAATAAATAAACATACATTATGCCTTTGTCCTCTTAACTCCTATTTGAGAGGTTGACTAATCTTGTTGCAGTGCCATTAATTTGATTACTTGTAGAGGTTAATAGTGACATTATTTTCACTCTCGATAAGGCCCCGCAGTACACCCATAAGTCCTTATATCAATGAGCCCTGTGGAGAATATTGGTGGTATAATGAAATCCAAATCTTGTCGCACCGCTTCGAATGTAAAGCTACGGGACTCTCTGTGCTACTCTGTTAAGGAACTATTTTAAAGTCAAACCCCGCCGACGTAACCTTTCAACCCAAATTTCAGAAGTCAAGTGATATTGGATAGGTGAACCATTGCATGCACATTGAACATAGAGTCAAACATCAAACGCACACTCTCAACAAGGCCACACGTTGCGCGGACAGGTTTTAGTTCTAATACATCTTTGAGGACGTACGCCGGAAATACGCAAGCGGCAGTATAAACATGCTAAAACTATCAAACCTTGAATATAGCCGCATTGCATTAGGCATAAAGTTGCGGAAATCAATATGCTACACAAATAATTTGGAGGTGTCTTGGAGTTGGATCTCGCCAACGTTACATCACATTGACAGTCCTACTCCCTTGTTCATTCACTAGTAGCAAGTGGCATAAAAAAGACGTCCGTAGTGATTTGTCACTAGTGACACAAGCGTCTATGCTTCAATTGTGCTTATTAAGATATCAAAATAAATTATTATACCATAGCCTCTACGAGATTTTGCTCATGTAAAATAAAAATAAAAATAAAAATAAATAAATAAATAAATAAATAAATAAATAAATAAATAAATAAATAAATAAATAAATAAATAAATAAATATATTATTTTTCTTTTTTTCACACATAGATTTTATCATAGTTTTTTTAAAGTTTTTGGTTTTTGATATTTTACGCCTAAAAATTTCAAGAATCAAACTTACTAAGTATGAAGTTTTAAGAAATTATGAAATCCAATCACATGTAATTTGAAGTTTTTTTTTTTTTTTTTTTTTTTTTTTTTTTTTTTTTTTTAATAAATAACTAGTTCACTCACAAAATCTAGTAGAAGCTACAAAGTTTGTCACTTTCCCTTGAATCTCTTTTGGTTTAATAATCAAAACAAGACCCTATAACTTAGTTAGTAGAAATTTAAGGTAAAGTGAAAAATATAATATTTTACTAATTAGGCACTCTTCTCTCACTAGGGCACTAAGGCAGGAGAAACTTCCTTTTTATGCCATTTTCTACTAGTGTTAGCTTTACGGTTCCAAAAGTAGTTTTATAAATTGCTCCTAGACAAGAAAGAAATGACTCACCTCTAAAGCTGGAAGTACCTCAATCCCAAACCACAAAAGTAAATTGGCAAATAATGCCTAAAGAGTAGTAGGTTGCACTAGTTTAATGCCGCACCATATCGTCCTCTTAATTGTTTGTTCTTGATCAAATAGAAAAGACCACAATAGCCGATTACACCACCTTAACTTTCTGAAACACAAAGAATAGCAAGTCATTTTGTAATATTATGATACAAAATATTCTTTGAAATTTTATACTAGAAGGAAAGAGATGTTCGTGGACCCATCCTTAATTTTTTAAAGACAACATTTTGGTACTATCTTTATTACAGATTATCACTTTTCGAAACAATCTATTTTTGAAGTGATTAATGCAATGATTCTTTCTCAATTTAGTATTGTAAAGAATTTTCTCATTCTACTTATGTGTTTTATAATACAATGATTTAAAGCTACTATCACATAAAAAATTAAGTTTGTCTTGGTCAATCTTAAAGAGTTTAAGAGCCATTAAGACGCAAAAAAAGCATTAATTCCCATCGCTTGCCTCAAAAAACTTATTAAGTCTCTTTGGTTGTTCTTGGTAGTTTGGGGTGGTTTTTGAGGATGTATGAGCTCTTTTGTCACTCTTCTATGATCCTTTCAAGACATTTCATAGATAGTGCTCAATGGAAAGAGGTAAAATTGTGTGTGACTACCTTACAAAGTCTATGTCAAAACCTCACAACAATGTCTCATACTTAAGCCACATGTTTTTAAATTTCAATTTAGGCTCTTAATTTCAATGTAAATTATGCTTCTAAGAAGTGAATGTTATTATCTAATTTTGTATAAATGAGTATCGTAGGATGAGTGCCAAAACTGCAATATATGTTTATCTTCCAAAACATGAATGCTCTAACATTTGGAGGTCAAATGCATATGGCAAATAAATGAAGATATTATTTTGCACCATATTTGAGAAGGCCAAAAACGTACATCATGTAACACACTTTTAGATACATATGCTCCAACAATACATTTGGTCGTTATTATTTGTAGTTAAACTTGAGAAAACATCTATTACATAGGGCAGGTAGTTTGTTTGTTTTGTATGTTTTGTGTCATAATGATCTTGAGAATCGCCAACGAGGTGTCGTTGGAAGCAAATATTTTTGTCGGGTTCCCGATTGGATTCCGGTTTGTGCCCATTGATTTGGAGATATTGATTTTCGAAGTATTTATGGTCTCTAAAATTACTCGAAACTATAAAAGCTGACCTAGGTTAAGATCAAGCAGAAAAACAATAAGAACCCAACCGCGCAAAATTCACATTGTTATTAGCCTAAAAAAATTACTATAATTGAAAACGTGGACCTACAAACCTCAAAATAGTTTTTTTGGATGTGGGACAAGGACCAAGATTGTTGAACTATTTTTGTAGGCGTGGCAATGTTGCGGGTCATATTAGTCTCTCTATATATTAAACAAATGATTTCTTTTGTTTTGTGTGTGCGTATGTGACATTATGATTTTGGGTAGGGCCATACGGATTTGAGCGCATGAGGTGTCGTTGGAAGCGCATATTTTTGTAGAGGAGTGAGATTGCCAATGGAGCCCCCGGATCCCCAAATATTGAATTTCAAAGTATCTAAGCCCTCAAAAACACCAAAAATCACCAAAATAGCCTAATTTTAGATGGAGCAAAAAAATGGGGGGAACTCAACGGGGCTAAAATCACTATGCTGAAAGCCTTGGAAAATTTCCCAAAAATAGACATATGGCTCTGGAAGCTTTAAACGAGGATGAAAACATGGACAAGAAAGAGTGGGAATTTATGGAGGGAGGGGGCAATGTGTGAGCATGCAATGTCGTGGGGCATGCTAGTATCTTACATATAGAAAAAAGCATTTGTAACCCTAAACCGTCCTTAAATTCCAAAATGAGTTTTTGCAATTTGGGCAGCCTAGATGAGGATGTTAAAACTTATATTTTTGCTTAATATTGTACTGTGAACTCTTTCTAGATAGATAGATAAGAACTCCAATCTTCAAATCAAAGATTGGCGTGAATATAGCATCTGTTCGTAATGTCTTTACGTCGATGGCCAGAGGACAAAGAGGTAAAAGAACAAAACTACTCACCCCTTTCGGGATTAGACACTAAACTGTACACATAACCTTAACCTGACTATACTAAGTAACCAAAATAAACTAAACTAGAGTAACTAAGATGGAGCTGTTTAGGGTGGCAGTCTTTGCGGTGCAATGTGTGTTATAAGTGGAGTGTTGGTGGGTATGTAGTCACCAAGCCATGCAGTCCTAGGGTGGTTGAGTTGTAGGATGTTTGTAATCGTGCTGGTCCGAGTTCGAACCCCAACGGGCTTGTTTGAGCAGTACGCATGGCTTGGGACTGTCTGTGAGTATATGGCATGAAAGTAATATCAACCACCCGGCCCCTATCCGGAAGCTGAGACTGAAGCAGTGCGCTGCTAATAATAGTGGTTTGCACCACTAACCCCTTCCTTTTGTCATGGAGGTTCGAGGTTGGTGGGAAGGGTTTGGTGGTTTTCTAGTTTTCTTTTGTGTAGGAGGATTAATGCGGCGTGTCATATGGCAATTGTGCTAATTGACTCGAATGTATTTTTTATTTGTTTTTTCGTGAGTTTGAAGGTAGTTTCTAATAAGGACATTGATGGCGTATGGGTTGTGCCTCTGACACCTGAAGTAATGACTATAAGGGGGTTGACTTTCCATCCACGGGCAGCTATTGAATTTAGTAATGGTTGATATTTGTTGGTTTCATTTGTAATGGTTTCATGTGGGAATCTATCGTTATAATATGTGAATTCAACGTATTGTATGGCTATGTTGGCATTTGAGTGTTGTGGGGGTATGCCTTGGTGCGGGACTCTTAAGACGAATAATAAGTTAGGTCTAAATTTTGCATTGCAGTGGCATCTGCGTACGTCGCAGGTACATGGTAAGAGCCAGCTTGGTACTGTGTTATCAGGGGGAGCATTAAGGTGTTTTCCGGCATTTATAAGAGTGAAGCATCTAGATTTGGTGTTTGACAAGATGAGTTGTTTGATGGTTTTAACTGCCTGGTTGTGTCTGGTAACTCTAAGTGCGTGGATGTTTGATTGGGGGCATTTAAGTAATACGTGGAGCCATGTGTCTATGTCTGTGGAGTTGCAGATAGGGCATGTTTTTGATGGGAATCTTATATGTCCAAAGAATAGTTGTTTTCGTGCGTGTCCCATGTATTGTCCTGTTCGGAATTTTAGAATGCTAGTTATTTGAGAATCTGTGATTGTTGGTTTTTCCAAAAGGCATTTGAGGACTTTGCATGTATGTCCGGATTAAAGGTCCATTTGTTTATGTTAGGAAAGTTTTGTGCTAGTGTTTTGAGGTTGTTTTCTCGGTCGTGTTTGGTAAGATATGTAGCTAGGTTTCTGACTGGCCCTTTATCTGGCCTGTGGTGTGGTCCAGGCCAGATGTCTTTTTGATAGTAGAAGGGGGTAATGTATGCAAATTCATGGTGTTTACGGGCAAATTTATAGTCTTTCTCATTTCCTGCTTTGGCAAGTTTGTCTGCTTTCTCATTGCCTGAAATGTTAACATGGGCTCGTACTTTGTGGAATGTAGTGGGTTGTGTGCGTATTTATAGCATATTGGTTATGGCGGTGAGGGTGTTTAGATCTGGATGGTTGTTCTGGAGGGTGGGGTTTGTGAGGTGTGTTTGTAGAATGTATAAGCAGTTTATGCAATCTCTAAAGATATATGCGGGTTCATCTATATTTCTGGTTGTGAGAATTTTGAGTGTTTTGTATATGGCCATAAGTTTTGCCCTGAAGATGCTTTGTAGGCCTGGTAGTCTTTTTGATATTTGTATTTTTGGTTTGGTTGGGTTATAAATACCATATCCGGCTCTTTCTGGAAGCATATAGCCATCTGCTGTTTGTTGCGGTGGTATAAAAGATCCGTCTGTGTAGTAGTTGTATGCTGGTGGGAATTTAATAGGGGGATGTATGTTGTATTGTGTAAGCAAGGGTGTGTTTGAGAAATTGAATGTATAAGTTGGTGGGTATAATAGCTTTGTCCAATTTTTGTATTTGCTGACCTTAGTATTGTCAGGTGTAAGGGGGATTTCTTGGAGGTGGAATTGAGTGATAGATAAATTTTTGAGGGTAGTTGTGAGGTTTTGTGTGTATGCTAGAGTGGTGAGATTATGGTTTTTGTGATGGATGCAAAGAATTTGGATTGTGTTTAGTTCAGCGCGTGGTTTTTGGTGATTGATGGGGATGGTGGGTTCTTCGTATGTTATTGTGTCAGCAGCAAAGTGTGCTAATATATGCGTATCTGGGAACTCGGTTGAGTATGGCGTTGGGTTACGGAACCATTGTTTGTCTAATATGACAACAATGATTATGGCCCCATGATTTTGTTGTGCGGCTAATCTAGCCCAATGTATGGTTTGTTGGGTAGTTTCATCGTTGTGGGGGTGGGCGTACCCTATGCCCTCCCACTTGTATTGAAAGGCAAGGCCCCTGGATCCAAATATTTTGTGGCGGGGGAATGCGGAGTAACATTTTGTAATTTTAAGTGGGCATGTTACTGGGGAAGAAAAAAGCATGCTAGTATCTTACATATAGAAAAAAGCATTTGTAACCCTAAACCGTCCTTAAATTCCAAAATGAGTTTTTGCAATTTGGGCAGCCTAGATGAGGATGTTAAAAGTTATATTTTTGCTTAATATTGTACTGCGAACTCTTTCTACTTCAAAGTGTATGTGATAAAAGTGGCAAAACCGAATTCCAAAATTTTAATTTCTAGGGCAATTCTTGGGGTGCAAATCCAGATAGGAAAGTTTGATTCTTATTTATATTTTTTTTTGTTTTTATTAAAACATGTTCATAACTAGGTTACTACTTCGTTTCAAAGGGCACTTAGTCAAAAGTATACCAATTTTACAAGGGCAACGTCCAAAAGTTTCAAAAACAATTCTGACAATGCCCAAAAGAACTTGGGAGATAAACTTTGGATGTTACAATCTTTTAAATGGTATACATCCAGCTGTCAATATTTTGAACAATGACTAAAAATAGTCTTATGTACAAGATCTTACGGTTGAAGTTAAAAAAAAAGAGAACACATTGGGTTCACACCCTCTAGAGTGCATAGAGGTAGAAAATTGCAGATATGCAGTTTTAAGTTCCAAAAAACATAAGAGAATGGCCAAGGGTTAAAACTTGATTGAGTTGTTATTAGCTTCAAAATACAAATTGCTTTATGTAGATTTAGTCTGAGAAATTTGATATTTTGTGAGGTAATACAAATATATTTTGCTAGTTTGATAGTCTTACGTTTTAATATCAAATATATGATTTTAGCCAATCATATATGTAATCTGTACAGAAAATAGTTGAAAATTAGAATTTTGATAATTTCAAGGGATTTGATTTCTCAAACAAAGGACTATAAATCTATTTTTGAGGCTAACATGAAAATATTGTTTTTTTTGTTTACCTTTTCTTCAACGTATGCCCCGAAGTTACAATATCAATGGTGTGACAACTACCCCGTTGGGATGTAAACTTTGCTAGTTCTTAACTAACCGGTACAATAATATTAATATTTGGTGTTACGTGGCTAATATCTTCTACCCTTAGTTAGTCTATCTTTAAAATAGCCACACAATTAGCCATAATTATTTCCTAAATATCAAACTATCCTCTCCTTGTGACCCCTCCAACTTGCTCTTCTTCTCTCCCTCTACGTAAGTTTATTCTTCAACTCTTCAACTTATTTGGCTCGAAGTTGGATGTTGTATTTCCCTAAAAAAGGAATGATTTTAACACTAATTGTCATATTGTTATCAAAACTGTATAGGATTTTGTTACCAAAATTGAAAAGAATATGAAAAATGATAATTAGTGTTAGTTACACTATGGTATAATTGGCAATCACTATCATGGTTTGCAACTCATGTATATAACACTAAATATCAATATTGGTGTAGTGCGGTAGAGATGACTAACTTATTACCACCAAATGACTTTGAGGTTAATATACAACAAGGTTTAGAACCCCCCACCATTATCTGATCAACTAAAGTAATGAGCACCAACGTAGAAATGGAATCCGCGTTCAATAATAAATACACATTTTATCACACATATGAAATTTCCTTAAGATCTCGTGGGCTTAAATAGGTGAACACCCCAACATCTCCAAAACAATATTGCTAATAAGATGATTTTATGGCTATAAAAATGAAAAAGAGAATTGGGCCTTTACCTAGATATTAAAAAGTCAATTTCACACCAATTTTTTGATGTAGTGACATTGACTATATACAAAAAATTAGACGTCATTTCACTCATGATGAAAGAAAATAACATTGTAAATTTTTCATGTGGTAAGTTCGTAATGAAACTACACCCTTCTTTTACCATAACGCATCATTTAACTGAATATGGACTTTGGGCTTATATATGGACTTTAAAACATAGGGAGATCCCTCCATTCATGACCTTAAAATCTACATATTTGAAGAGTATCTTCATAAAACCTAGATTCTAGAAATCATTTTGCAACTATTGTTCTTAATTGTAGACCGTGGACTGTCCATATTTAGTTAAATATGTCATATATGACCATTGTACAGTATGGTGATTTTGTTTCCATTAAAAAACCTATGATACGCTAAAATTAACCGTTGTGTGAACCTTGAATGACTTTGTACAATATGGTTATATCAAAATAGGATTGCATACGTTCATTGTTACAAAGTTCCTTAGAATCATTGATACTAATATTGTGATTTTCTTATCTTGTACTCATGATTCTAAACATATATGCATCACACCACTACCAAAATGAAAAATCTAATATTTCAAGAAAAAAATATGAATTAAAGTTAACTTTAGAAAAACCATATCAACTTCTCTTTCAATCACAAGTAAGTACACTTAAAAATGAGTTCAACATTCATCAAAAGGTTGTTAACCCCTAAACGTCCCAGCCTATTTTTAGCAAAAAAGCACATTTCCATAAAAATCGTCATAGATGAAAATCAAGAGAAGCTAATAAGATCTCAACCGTACAAACTTGTAATAGACTTATGGAAGATCATGTGGACCAAAATTTGAGTTATGAAGCCTTATAGATCGGGAGATCATAACATATTAATATCAAAAACAAACTGCAAAATTTCATCATTTTCACTTTGAGGTGGAAATGCTACCAATATACCTATTGCAATGAAAAAGTCACCAACTAGAAAGATGTTCACCTTCATCTTAATAAGTCCTTTACCCAACAAAAATTCATCAAAAAAATTTCTTGGCTCAAATAAAAGCCATGCAATGATAAAAACTGCCAAAAATTTTACAAAGGAAAAATAGTCCAAAACTAGACCCTTTGCATTCAATTTCATGCCTTATCTTCAAAACATCTTCGATCTTGTTAAGGTTTCTACCACTTAGACTAGACTCTAATTGGAGGCCATTCCAAAAAATTAAGTTGAAATCCAACGGTGGATGAAGGAGATATAGCTCCTCAAATATCATTCATTTTCTCACTTTTTTAGTTGACAAAACATCATTGCAAATCCAATAGCAAAAGCATTTGGATCAAAAAACTTCTCACTATAAAGTTGTTAAGAATCACTTTAAAATCATGACCATGAAAAAAAAAATCATGGAAAAATATTTTTAATTTCACATAAGTGGCTTGCAATGGTAATACATGCCCCATGCTTGGAAACCCAAAAACAAGAGCTGTTTTCACTAAAGTGCATTCCATTAATTCACACTTTATTGTATGGGCTTGCAAATTTTACAACACAAACTAGACTTGATTTAGAACCCAACACAAGTGATTTCATCCAAAACGGAGTTTGGATGAAGGCGTTATGGCTCTTCAAAGTTTCTGCCCTCCATTCAAAATGTAGAAAAACGACATTGGGGACGTTTAGGGGTTAAACACTTACTTCCTCATTGTTATTTCTCTTTATCCTATTCAATAATCCAAAATTGCCCATATGTATAGACACTACAAGTGAGAAAAATAGTTAAAGGACATCAAGTTTGCAAGCTCACATTTCCTAAGGGACATGACAGCCACGAGAGCATGACCGGTACATCCAGTCACCCTCGAGCATCCTAGTTCAAGTTCGGCAAGGAATGGATAAGGAGACGACAGGTTGTTCCGGTCACCAGGGGTGACGGGGGCCAGTTCCCTTTCCCTTTCCCTTATCTGATGCTCTTCTTCCTTCGAGCTTCTTTTGTAGGGACCTCAGTTCCCCGTTGCACTTCAATCTAGCGCTTCTTAGGTTCATCATCGTTTCACAGGGATTGGTAGCAATTGCAAAACTCCATTAATCTCTTGTTGTAGTATTAGAATTTGAATTCTCCATCGCTTGCAATGGCGCTCGCCGTATCTGCTTCAGTAGCTGCTCTTACGAGCCTGAATGGCAGCAACAATGCTGCAGCATCGACAGCGTCGGCAGCTTCAGCTGTATTCGGCTCCCTTCCCGCTTTGAAGGTGAAGTCCAGCGGTTCCTGCAAGAGCAGCTGCTCTCACCGAAGGGTTGTGGCTGTGTCTGTGCGCGCTGTGGCTATGCAAGACTCTCTGACGGGGATGGGAGAGGAGAATGATGGCTTCGGTGACCTCGGTATGGAGCTAGGGCAAAGGGAAATCAGGCAGTACCCTCCTGGCCTTCAGCGGTACGAAACTATGACCGTCTTGCGTCCCGATATCACTGAGGACCAGCGCCTCGCCCTTACGCAGCGATACGAGGAGGTATGAATCTCCTCACAGTCATATCATTTTCCTAAGGTTTTGGTGATTCGACTGTGCATCCAATTCTGATATGGTCTGAAACATCAGTGTTTATATGATGCACAGCATAGGGTTAATACATCGTCTTCATGCTTCTGCTTTATTTAGGGTCACATAACGGGATTGCTTAGTTCCTGCTTCATGTTGAGACCTTTTTGAAAACTCAATCGTGAGTAGTAGTGCTTTGTGGATTCGAATGTGCACAATTTAGATATGGTCAGGGACATCTGCGTTCATATGATTTACAACATAGGGTTGCCTTTATGCTTGCCATCACTCGATTGCATAGTCCTTGTTTCACGTAGACATCTTTCGGAAATTGAATGTCGATTTAACTGTGCATATCATACATACAATTTAGATAAGGTCAGGAACATTAGCGTCCATATGATGTAGAACGTAGGGTTAGTTGTTGTCTTCATTCCCTCCATCAACTTTCTGCCTTAGTCAGGGTCAAATCATGTGCTTGGTAGTCCCTGTTTCATGCAGGGACTTAATCTCGATAATTTCGTGAGTAGGAGTGTCTTATGAATTCGCTTTCGACGAAACTGGTGTGGCTGTACGAATTTGATGTGTCCGTACGGTGATAAGTCATGGTCAAAATTTAGGGTTTAGGGGATTGTGACAATTTCCGATGCAATCTGTGCTGTTAGTAGATTTGTCGTTATTAGTGATGACAAGTTCCTTCAATTGTTTGTGATCAGCTGAACGTGAAGTGATGAGCAGCGGATGTGCGCCACTTTCTGATAGTTTGTCTTGCCAATGTAGGCTATTATCGCTGGAGGAGGATTGGACGTGGAGATGTTCAACAGAGGTATGCAGCCGTTGGCTTACAACATCAAGACGAAGAACATGGGTGGTTTTTCGAACAGATACTTGGACGGAATCTACCTGTTGTTTACATATGTAACGAAGCCAGAGAGCCAAAATGCTCTGCAAAAGAGATTGAACGGTGATGACGATATCATCCGCTCCACCACCTTCAGGCTCAAGGCCTAGAGCAGGTTTTTGTTTTCTGTAGAGGTAGAATTGAGAATTGTATGTCATCATCATCCACTTGTTATTTTTGGCCTTGGAACAGGCAAATCTATGCGCAATACGAAACGTGTGATAAGATTATGCTTGGCTGGGTTGGTCGCTGTTCTTTCTGTACTACTGTACCGAACCATATCCTCTTTCTTTTTTTCTTCTGGTTTTACACCCTCCCATCTGTGCATCTTTGGTGCTGTTTTTTTTTTGCAGTGTTCAGGTATTTTCTTCTAACCTGATCAATCTTTCGTAGCCTCTGCTTCAGAACCCTGAGTTTACTGTATATAATTAGTCGATCTGATTTCTCACTCGTCACAAATTGAAGTCTAAAGCTCTAGATATGTAATTTCCTCTGTGATTCGAAAGTGAGGTGCTGTGCCACAAGGTTTTTCTTCAGTCCCCTTTGCTATGTACTGTAGACGCTTCCAACATCCAAGGTTCCTCATTTTGTGCAAGTAATAAACTTTGCATTGCCTCGTAACTTTTAGCATAACTGAAGTAATTTTTTACCAAATCACATTTCTTTTTATACACATTTTATATACACGTGGAGGAGCTACAATATTCCACGATCAATCGTCGTGAATCATGACTGTAGCTTGAGTGTTTGTTAATCATCTCTTGACCTGAGATCGTTGCACATAGATAAAAAGCAGATCCTCATACTCCACAATCTTCACATCTAGAAATAATAACAACTCTCGTAATCTTCGAAGGCAACTATGTCCTCAAGAGCAAAGAGTTCTCCTCATGGACAGGAGTCAATTCAACATGTTTGGGCTCACAACTACTGGAAACGAAATTGAACCATCTCCGCTGCTTAGCAACTTCCATTCCGGGATACACGACCCACCCCAACATGGAAATGAAAGTGCCAAGCACGATGGTCTTGAGGGAGGCCAAGCAAATAATTACAACGAGGAAGGCACAAGCAGGCAACAACAAAAGACAAACGCCGGGAGTATTGAGAGGGATACAAAAAGGTCGAAGGAGATTTGGTTGGTGGATTCGCAGGCTAACGAACGCCGCGAATTCCAAGAACATGCCAAAACAATAGAGGAAATTCACAAACTCAAGGAGTTCTTGGAACGACATACAAGACAAGACGATCACACCTGCTGCAGAGCAAAGAATGCCCAGTGTCGGAGTGCCGTACTTCGACCTCTGCTGAAAAATCATCGGCAACATACCATTCTCGCCCATTCCTAACAATTGAAACGAGTTGCTGCTCATTTCGGCTTCAAATAACCCCATGTTCGAAAGCGCAGCTGCAATTTCAATCCACCATTTCAAACTCGAGCCTCCGATAATAAGCGCAAGATCTGCTAAGTAGCCATCTGTCCATTTGTCCTGTTCAAGCTTCACAGCTCCAGTTCCAGCAAGAAGTGGAAAAAGATAGGAGCACATGACCATAACAACTGCCCATAAAAGTGCTCTCGGGAGCGTTTCGGCGGGGTTGGCGACCTCTCCCGCCAGTGTGCTCACATTATCCCAGTAATTCAAATTCCAGAAGAGCGTATTCAAAAAGACGCGCCAATTCATATTTTTCAAATCCGCTATCGCCCATTGTTGCATTTGGAGAGTAGGGATTGCAAGGAAGCTGAAGACCACAAACGGGGACAAGGAGAAGATGGCCAATGCCAAGGCGGTGAAGCCAACGATCGTTAGCCCCCGGTAATTCAAGTAGGTCAGACCAATTGTGGTCACAATGAGAGTGGTGATCCGTAGAGCGCCTTCGGAGAAAATTGGAAATGCACGCTTGAGGTAATCCAAGAAGAGCACCGGGTAAAGCGCATTGTCGATGACGCCGCTGGTCCACTTGAGCCATCCTTGCTGAAATCCCCAGAACGGTCCGTATGCTGCCGTGGTCCACACCACGAAGCCTCCGTTCTTGGGAAACGCTGTCGCCAATTCTGCTGTTACCAGAGCTTCCGGAATGCACCACATAAATGGGAGGATGATGAATCCCAGAAGCGCAAGCAATGGCCCACCTGCTCGCACACAATCCTCCAATCCAAATGGGCCTCCTGATACCTCGTAGAAAATGAGGGCCACCAGTGGCAGCAGCGACAACTTCGCGTGACGATGACTCTCTTCATGTGGCGATGACGATGGCGATTCGCTTGGAGATTGTTGGAGGCTTGTACCTGCCTGTGCAGGTACAAATTCTTTCATTGCGTTACATCGTGATATGCTTTACTTGCACTTGTCGATGATCGCTGAAATAGTCCAAGGTTTCTTCTCTCCGCTGCAGGTTCTTCCATTGCATCACATTTTGAAATGCTCATGTGGCAGTGATCCGCGTGGATTTGTGTTTGGAATTTGTTTGAAAGCTTGTTCCCGCCGATGCAAATTCTTTCATTGCATCATATCGTGATATGCTTTACCTGCAGTTGTCGATGATCGATGATTGGAAATAGTGAGGCTTCTTTTCTTCATTTCAGATTCTTCCATTGCATCATGTCTTGAAATGTTCATGTGGCAGTGACGATGGCAATCCGCTCGGCAATTGTTCGAGGGTTATTTCCTCTGGTGCAAATTCTTTCATTGTGATTTGCTTCACTGCACTTGTCATGATAGCTGAATTGCGGTTGAAAGTGGTTCAAGGCTTCCTTTCACCACTGCAGATTCTTCCATTGCATCAAATTCTGAAACTTTGTACTTGCAACTATCGATGTATCTTTCTCACGTTCGAGTCTGAAATTGTTCCAGACTTGTTTCCTCAGCAAATTCTTTTATTGCATCATACTTGCACTTGTCGACGATATTCAAATGTCACTTGATATCACTAATTTGACTTTATTGCAACCAACGATTGATGACAAAAACTATGTATATGCATCTTTGTGATATCCTATTTTGATAATGTTCATAGTCTCAGATGAAATCTTGTAATTCATGCTAAGTTGACGAAAGTATCTACATGAGACACTGCTGCAACTCATAAGTCTGAATTGATGTGTAGATTTCTATAATGAATGTGAGCAAGGTTGGTTGCCTGATTATTTTGCAATTTACATGATGTCGTCTTGGGAAGCGATTGAATGTCTCGAATGTGAACTAAGATGTCAACCCTAATTGATGAACAAAAGTATGTTGACAAAGTATGAGAGTTGGTGTAATTGTCATGTTTAAGTACTATACTGATGTTTGTTTTGAGAGGCATAGTTGTCCAAAAGCAAATGAAAAGTAATGTATTTCTTGATTTGCTTCAGGAATTTGAAGTTAAAATGGAATATCAAATATATAACATTTGAAGAAATTAAGTTTTTGAAAAAGGGCTCATTTATTGAGTCCTTTGGTTCCAATAATGTACCACAAAAACCAAACTTCAAGAGGATCTTATTGTATTTTTAAGATGTCTACTTTCAAAGTTTCAGTGATTTGAACTAAGGTCCTTCAATGAAGTCTCTATTATTTATTATTATCTTTGTGTTCGATCTCTATTATGCGGCTACAGGCACATCGACCTCCCACGAGAGGCCGTCACGTGTTGGAAGCCCGCATGCTGTCCCTCTGAGGAACCAGTGTGGGTTCACGTGTTGCATCTCCGGAGAAGGAGCATGCAAAGTGGTTAATGGGGATAGCCGCATCAGCCGTTCGTTGAGGTCATTGTTGCTTTCCGCCTCCACCGGGGAGACTACATGCTCGCGACCCAGCACATGGTACCGGTTCGCTCGCCACGATGGCCAATAGAAGCGTTGAGGCGAGCTCCAGTTGGTCTCGAGATATTCACTGTGTCCTTTTCAAGGACTAATAGGGAGTGGAAAGGGCAAAGAAGGTCGGCCCTGACGTAGTAATAACTAGTTAAGTAGATCAACCTTGCTGAAGTGGGATACCAAGTCCTGCCCACAAGCACGCATGAGAGCAATCAACAACCACTCGAGAACCACCTGAGTACAAAGTAGTGGAGCATGAGGAAACAAACCTTACAAAAGCACCGGAAAGCTTATGATAGAGGTCGGCAGGCAGCTGTTGTGAACTCACTTAGCCAATCTGTGAAGAAGGCGCAGGTGGGGTGGACCCTGCGCTCGCAATTGGACTTCCTTTTGCAAAACAAGGTTTCCGAGGCAGTGCAAGAGCGTCAGTGGTGAAGGAAAAACCGACACTAGTGGATTAGGGAAGCGATGGGTTCCTGCAGGTTGCTCAGATAATCAGATTTGTTGGGGGCTAAGCGGCGAGGAAGGTCCGTCGTCACGCAGAAACCACCACTCGAGTAGGTCGACCCTGCAAAATTGGTATCCTTGCGAAGTCCTGCACACAAGCACCCAAAGCATTCAAGAGAGCAATCAACAACCACTCGAGCACCACTTGAGTACAACTCTAGAGGGGCAGGAGGGAACACACCTTACACGAGCTCCAAAAAGCTTATGATGGAGGTTGCTCAGATAATCAGATCTGTGGGGGTGATAAGTGCCACGACAACCACAATCGTGCATCATGTAGGTAGGAGCAGTCGGGGATGTGAGTGTTGCGACATGCGCATTTAAGTGTAAGAGCAGAGCAGAGATACAATTCAAGTGCAGGAGCAGAGTTGAGATACAACGGTTTTTGTTTCACTTAGCTGAGGCGGAAAGAAGTATCTATATAAACAGAAACTTAAGAAGGATGGTAGAGTGAGATTCAAGGTTGTTGATGGAGCTCAGTAGCGAGGGTATGCTACGAACGTTGGTGTAAGGAATGCGTGGTGTCTGGACAATCATGGCAAAGGTTTGAGAAGGCATTGCGCCTTGGCCTTGGCGATGGTGTGGTCCACGTAGTTGACCACCGAACCAGCCGGGGCCTCTTACTTTTTGGCAGGTCCTGAAAATACCAACTACATTGATGACTTTCATTCAATAGGATGTGCTTACTCATGACGAATGGTATCTTAGAATATTATATGACAAGAATTACCAAGGAAGAATGTCATTATAATTGAAATTCGATTATTTGAAAGTCCGCATCATTCTTTGGAGAAATGTAATTGCTTGTTCCAGAGTATAAAGATTGCAGGGCCTTTGATACTCTAGCCTCTACTTTACATTCAACTGTTTGTTTGTTTATATATATATATATATATATATTCCTTTTACGAGGCTCCCACACAATGGGATAAGTTTCTTTAAAAGGATAGAAATTATATCAAGCCATTGGGGCTTGTGGGGTGACCATGTTGGTGGGAGGAAGGGTAACTTAAGTTAAATAACCAAAAAATCCACTACAATCATGGCCATATTCGTTACATTGAGACAATATGCGCACTTTGAGACTTTGAGCATATTTTAGGTCTGTTGGATTTATCTCCGGCCCGGGGATAAAACTTGAATGCAACCTTTGGGCAATAAAAGTATTCATGTATATTGATATGTAAAAGCCTCAAATTATCAAAAAGATTCAATATTGAACATGTAGAAAGGTACAAGCACGTTAGGGTGGCTCAATTTTGGACATCCTATTGTACCAAATTTGTGGTAAAAGTCAACAACATTTTGAGAGGGGTCTCTTTTACCAAAAAATATTGGTTTTTCAACTAAAACAGTGTGCTACTCACATCCACATACCTAATCATGACTGTGTGAGCCAAAAATATCAAGGTTTGGATAATTTTCGAGTGAAATAGGCCCAATACCAGTTTTGGCTCTTTGACCAGAAAAATTACAATAATTGTTAGAAGTTATTTAGCATATCAAGTGTGCATTTGAAGGCTCTAAACTTGTAGTTTCACGATCAATGTCTTAATTTGTACTACCCTCCCTTAAACAACATTAAATTTGTACTTTTGTTGATTTTTAGCAGAATATTTGGCTCCCTGCAGAAATAAGTCATACTTATTAGCCATGTGAGCATATGAATCATGCCAATCCAGATAAGGATTAACCCCTAAACGTCCCTAGTGTCGAAAAACGACATTTTGGATGAAGGGCAGAAACTTTGAAGAGCCATAACTTCTTCATCCCGACTCTGTTTTTGACGAAATCACTTGGGTTGGGTCCCAAATAAAGTCTAGTTTGTGTGGTACAAATTGCAGACCCATAAAATAAAGTATGAATTAATGGCATGCATTTTAGTGACAGCAGCTTTTGGTTTTGAGATTTCAAACATTGGGCATGTTTCACCATTGCAAGCCAATTATGTGAAATCTAAAATATTTTTTCATGAATTTTTTTTACATAAGTATGATCTTTAGATGTATTCTAACAACTTTTTAGTTGCAAGTTTTTCGATCCAAATAACTTTGCTAGTGGATTTGCAATGATGTTTCTACAATGAAAAAAGTGAAAAAATGAATGATTTTTGAGGAGCTAGATCTCCTTCATCCACCGTTAGATTTCGACTTTATTCTTTGGGATAGATTCCAATCATAGTCTATTTTAAGTGGTAGAAACCTTAACCTAATTGAAGATGTATTGAAGATAGGGCATGGATTTGAGTGCAAAGGGTCTAGTTTTGGACTATTTTTCCTTTGTAAATTTTGAGGCAGTTTTCACCATTGGAAGGCTACTATTTGAGCCAAGATATTTTTTGATGAATTTTTTTGGTACAAAAGTGTTTTTGAGATGAAGATGAACAACTTTCTAGTTGGTGATTTTTTGATTGCAAATTTCATGTTGGTAGTATTTTCACTTCAAAGTGGAAATGATGGTATTTTGTAGCGTGTTTTGCGCACTAATATGTTATGATCTCGCAATCTATGAGGTCCCATGAGTCAAGTTTTGGCCCACATGATCTACTACAAGTCTATTACAAGTTTGTACGGTTAAGATCTGAATAGCTTATCTTTATTTTCATCTATATCACTTTTTTTGAAAATGAGTTTTTGGCTAAAAATACCCCAAGGACGTTTAGGGGTTAAGAGTTTGAACAAATTTAATTTATCATAATAAACTTAGATTATGGCTAAATTAGGGTTTATATTAGTTGTTAGTAGTAGAATCATAGAATACAAAATAGGTTGTGCACTCCTTAAACACTAATAGAAAATAGTGTCCAAAAGTTGTCCGTCATTACATATCTGGAATCACGTACAACCGCTTTTTAATCGTACAACTTTGTAACCTCAAATCAATCAATACAACTACCAATATTTCAATTTTCTATAGTAGTGTAGCAGTCCAACCTACACTAGTATTGTACCCGGTAAAAACATTTGATGAAATCTGACAATCTTAGTAATAGATTGAAGGACAAAAAGTCATAATTAGATAAGACTCTAAAATAATACAGGACATATTAACAACATGACTCCAAGAAAGCGTAACATTGGACTTAATACTAAATATTACACAAAGATCAAACACAAAGATAAAGATTACAAATGATTGATCATACATAAGTTTATTATTTTTGGTATGTTATAATTGGCATGATTGATTGGCATCATACAAAAATTCATTAAAAGTGATTATTTGAAAGCATTGGTTTAAATGGAAATATAAAAAGAAAATTTAACATGGTCTATTTGTGTCATAGTTGGAGGCTACTTGTGCATGAAAATCGTATGTATATTTTTAGGCTCTTTAACATTATAATTTTGAAGTTGGAAATAAAGAAATAACTATAGTAGAAAGGAAAAACAATGTTAAAAAGAAATGGGGAATTTAGACTCTTTGAGATGTTGTTCCCAGGTGAAATTGGTATATTTATATAACATATTTACCTCATAGAATATATAAAACCTTATTATAATAGTTCACAGGTGATACTCATATACAAAGGTCAATTTTTTCTAATAGAGAAGGCAAATGAAAGATTACAAAATCAAAGATCTAAAAGGTGAAAACATCTTTGCACCTCTTTAATTTGTACACGTGAGGAGCCTCAGAACAACCGAAAACCTTCAAAAATTGCCCACTCTTGACGCAAGGTGCAAATTTTTGAATTTTAACAAGCTTTGAAGTATGTAAGGGTAGAACCCCAATTCCGTTAAAATGGCATTATTCCGGTAAAATGGCACACCTCAACTTTCTGAACTGCGGTTCAAAAACCATGTGATATAACAGAATGTAAACCATGTGATTTAAGGTGATATTAGGGAAAATGAGTGACTATGTATATAGAGAAGTGATATTACAGAATAAATTGTGATATTACAGAATACACCATTTTGTATGAGCACAAATGTAAGATCAAGTGTGACAAAATGGCACATGGCATAGTGCCATTTTAACGGAATTGGGGTTGTAGGCTCTAGTACCAAACTTGTACATGAACATGTGCACCAAATCTTAGATTTAAATTCCTCACCATTTGTGTGATCATAACAATCAAAGTTTAGAAAAAAGTAATTTTCCATGTTGTAGAATGGCAAAGTGAAGTTTTGGGTGCCAAAAAAGAAAGGTGTCCATATTATTTTTACCCTCATAGGACCTATAAAACTTGAAGAAATGCTTGATCTTTCACATGGAGGTATGCTAAAAATCAGATACAAAGGTCCAATTTCATCAATTAAAATGACATGTAAAAAATTATTGGATTGAAAATCAAACTATTGAGATCATGCCTTACTACCTTTTCTACATGTGAAATAAACAAATTTTGAAAAAGAGTAAAATCTCAATTTTTGGTGAATTTGTGAAGTTTCTGCATTTTAATCACTTTTGGGCCGATTTTGAGAATAATTGAGCATATACCGTAATTTGGGCAAATTTTGGGCAAATTTTTAATATTGTTTTCTAAATTTGGCCATGATATCTCCTCACGTATGAGGAATTCTTGAGCATGAGATGACTTTAGGGAAAGTTATAGAAAAACTCTAAGACCTGCAAAAGGTTTCAACTTCATGCGATCCAAAAATAGTAATCCAAGGGTGAACAAAGTCCAATTGACTCATTTGGGCCTCATCCATCTTTAGGGATTGATATGTTGGCAAGAAAAACTTAAAAAATTACTGAATCAAAAATTGGATTCGGAACTCTCTATAGGTTACTTTTAGGAAAAATTAAAAAATACGTTGCAAATTTTGAGGATACATCAAATTTTTGAGTAGATTTCAGCTTACCCTAACTTGTCTTTGGAACTTTCAAGGTGGATTTTTTATCCTCGAATTTATTAAAATGGCGATATTTTGGTAAAATGGTTTATTTTGGGGTGAAAACACAAAACAATATAACATAGGTTTTTGTCAATTTTTGACCTCAAAGGACAATATTTATGGACTCCACTTCAAAAATATGGTTGTTTTTAAACGGCGGTTTAGAAACACTTGCCCTTCAACAAATATTTATGAGTGGCCGTTCAATACAATGATGTTTTTGAGCTCTACTTTACATAGTGGGCTATGACCGATTTTCAAATGTCAAAACCATCAAAATATGTGATATGTGGGAATTTGGTGATATATAGTTATTAATTGATATTGTGGAGGATTTGTGTGATATTTAAAATGTACTATTTTACCCGCATAAAAACTTCTCAACTACAACTCAAAAATATGCATGTACCACTTTTAAAAACGCAAGCCATCATGCATTTGGCAAAAGGGCACATGGCATAACACCATTTTAAATAATTGAGGTTATTTTCAAATAAGGAGTTTTGAAGATATTACTCTCTTATTAGAAAGGTATGGACCTTGGCTTGATTAAAGAGGGTTATAACCTTAGAGCAAGAAGTTTGAGCAAATTAGAAAAGACTATGGTAAAGAGTTCGAGCAAATTAAGCCAAGCCAGAGCCAAATGGATGTGTTTGAGCTTCCTAGACTTTACAATTTAGTTTTTTTGCTTTCCATGATTTACGTATTCTTATTATGGATACTTATTATTGATATGAGGTATTTATTCAAGAAAGTGATTATATGTTAGAAAATAAACAGTTTGATTGAACATTTGGGCGTTGATGACAATAAACATAGAGAGTGTTGTAATTTTAAGGCAACTACTACTATTAGTGCTCATAAATACTTACATTTACTAGTAGATGGCAGACTTTGATATAAGAAGGAAAATAAAGGCTCTTCCATGAGTAAAATGTCACTAATCACATAAATATTAAAGTACACAAACTAAGTGAATAAGGCGCTTACGATTCAAACAAATTCCAACAAACACAAATCTTGAACTACATAAAGAACACCACACGCATGAGGCCAACATGTCTTGGAAGATATGCATGAGACCTGCATTTTTTGAGAGACATGCGTTAGGCCTGCATGAATTGGAAAACACGCATTGAGCGTACATAGTTTGGAAGACACGCATGCTAGATGTGCATAACGTGCATAACCATATGTTCTTCTACTCCTCCTTTGAGGGTACATTAATTACCAAAGGGAGCTTTCAAGAAGATAGTATAGTGTACAACACAAATTAAAATGGATCGCAACGCTATTGCAGACGATACTATTGTAGCAACGGGTGATGGTGAGCAAAGAAGGAGATCCATTAATGTAGAGGTAAAAGCGATTATCGATTAATGTAGAGGTAATTTTTTGTGAAAAGAATAACATCCATTTTGGTTACTTGAAAGTGATTTGAGGTGTTAATTGAAGAAAGTAGGTGTATGTTCATAAAGTTTGATTATATATTTTTGGACGATAATGCCAATATAGACAAAGATTTTTTGACTACTAGGCAAATATAGCTTTCAATGCTTAAAAAATCTGACACTCACTAATAAATGGTAGACATTAAGAAATAAAGGTTCTTTTTATAAGCAATATGTTATTAATTGAATAAATATTATAGCTTGCAAATTAAGTGATCAAAGGGCCTACAATTGAACTAGATTTTAAGGAATTTTGTAGCTTGTATTTCTCCCAAATTCTTGATGTTAGCGTATGTCTTTTGTTTCTTTCGAGTCGTTCATCTTAAGAATAATATTTAGCTAGCAAACAATGCATAAGTCTCATTTCTTGTTCCAAATCACAATGCAACATATAGCTATAGGTGTTCTAGGAAAAAATCAAAGCCCTTACTCTTACTTTAGAAGCAAGTATAGTAGACTCAAAACCAATATCATATCTCCTATGTAAGGGTCATATTAGATTGATCACTTTTAGGGAGAAAAAGTGATATCCGATTTAATGTAATTAAACCTCCCAAAATTTTGTAAAAAGATTACATTTTGATTTACAAGTGTCATATTTTTCCCATGCATATGTTCAATGAGATGCTTTTGCAAATACAAGGCATGCACATTAACACACACCACATTTTTACCAAAAAAGCTCATGCCTACTTCAAAAGATAGAGCGTGCAGACCTGGAGAGCACAATGCGTGCTTACCACAAGAATACGAATATAAATACTTACCTCAAGAGTAGAGTACGACGCATGCTTCCTGTCAACGCACGATTCTTGAGAGTATGACACGTGCTCACCGAGATCTAGATGCGTGTTATTCTTTAGAGTAAGATGCGTGCTCTTTAGCAAAGTAAGATGTGTGCTCTCCTGTAAGCAAGACTCGTGCTCTTGAGGGAAATAAAGTGCGTGCTCTCGAGGTGAGCATGATGCATCTGAAGAGCAGGATGGAAGAGGTTTGAGCTTACTTAAGTCCCTTCTCTTGTCATGAACATACATTGTAGTTGTGCACTTCTGATGTGTAATAATTGAGTTACAGTGCAAATGAGGGAATTGGTATAGAAGAGAACTTTGCGCAATTTGCTTTTTATGTGACAAATGAAGCGATGGCAAAGAGTTATGGAGGAGTTGGATCACAACACCGAGTGGAGGGTGGTGGTGTTGGAGAAGTTCGACCACAACACCGAGTGGAGGGAGGTGCAGAAGTTGATAATGATGATGTAGAGGTCATAGCATACATTCTTGGTATAGAAGAGAACTTTGCGCAATTTCCTTGTTATGTGACCCATACGGAGGAAGCAATGGCGGAAGGTTATGCAGGAGTTGGATCACGAGATCCAGAGGAAGGCGGTGTAGAAGTTGATGATAATGTAGTTGTGATAGCACACCATGTTCAAGAAAATTGACCACAATTTTTCCAATTCAGTAGAAAAGAAACGAATGCTAAGAAATGATGAGGAATTGAGACTCTTTCAAATATTGTTCATAGGTAAAATAGTTATAGGTCTATATAACTTTACCCCAAAAAATATATGGATTCTTTCATATAAAAAATCTGAGTTCCATTAAAATAACCTTATTCTTTGTGCCATTTTGGCCGCATTCTCAAACGTGTCATTTTGTCCGTGTTATGAAACTTGTTGTTTTGGAGGCATACTTATTTATACCTCTAAAATAGCACATTTATGACAAACATGCACGTCCTCCTCCGTTATCTCCATGATTTCTGCAATATCGCCAAAATTCCATAATATTGCACATTTTTATGGTTTCAACCTTTGAAAAGCAATAAAAGGCCAACATTTCTAAACTCCATTTTGGGAACAGTGTTGTTCTTGAACAACTCTTGAGAAATATTATTTCAAAAAATATTTTTGAACGACCGTACAAAAAAATCTTTGAAAGGCCGTTTTTGAGCGGCTAGGCAGAAACAACTTTGAGCAATTGTTTTGAATTATGTTATTTATTTTGTTTTGAGCACCCTCTCAAAACATGTCATTTTAACATAAAGGAGGTTAATTTTTCACATAAAGGTATGTTGATGTTCAAACAAAGGCCTATTTTATGCAATAAAGGAGATAATTAGAAATAACTAAATTAAAGGTCCAAATGGTGTAAACATGCCTTTGCACCTCTTTTACATGGTCCAAAAAACAATACTTGAAATGAATATATCAATTTATGGTCTCTACCAACTAATTTTTTTTATGGAAGATTTTAGAAATACAATAAAATTATGTGTATTTTCTAGCCCTAACTTACCGTTTGAACTTTCAGGGTGTATAATTTCTAAATGAGGAGTTTTGAAGTACTCATTGTCTTATTCAAAAGATATGAAAATTGTTCAAATTACAAAACATTTTAACTTTATGGTGAAAATTTTGAGAATATCAAGGCAAACTATACCAAATGGATGTGTTTGAGCCTCTTAGACTTTAGTGGTCATGTTATTTTATGGGTTTTATTTGATTTTATTCCATAGATTTTGAATTACATAGCCTGATATCATAATAACAAGATAGTCTTGATTCTTGAGCCATGTAAAAGCTCTTTAATAGCCCTCATTAGTAAATATCTAGTAAGAATATTCTTGAAAAACTAAAATGCAACAAAGGAGTATTTCATAAGAAATTTTGTCAAGTATATTTGGTTTCACAATGAATCAAATTGAAAAATGATTACACGATTCTTTGTTTAAGAGAATAGTATTGTGGTTATTTATTTGTGATTTGACTTATTTGAGTGCTGATTTAAGAACGTAAGTGTATGTGAGAAGATTGTAAGGCTTGATTGAACATTTTTTGATGTTCTTGCCAATAAATGCACAAAAGGTTTCGAGGCACTTTTAGTGCTTTACAAAAGGTTCTAGCTTCATGGTGAAAATTTTGAGAAATCAAACCAAACTACAGCCAAATGGATATATTAGAGTCTTTTTAGACATTAGAGTTATCTTATTTTATGTATTTGATTTCATTGTATATATTCCAATAATTCAAATAGCCTAATATCATAGTACTAAGATATTCTTAACTCTCAAGCTATGTAAAAGATTTATAGTAGCTTCTAGTAAAGAACTATTAGTAAAAACAAAATACTAGAAAATCATATTGGCCGCCTCCTAGAAACCTTATAAAAAGATTGAATTTTTATTACAATTGTTACATTTGGTGCATGCTTATGTATATTCAACGACATACTTTTGCCAAATACAAGGCTTGCAAACTTATACACACGTTCTTACCGAAGTGGCTCGAGAAACAGAGCGTTAAGACAATGCGTGCTTACAATAGGAATACGAACATGAATACTTATCTTTAGAGCACGATTGGTATCTACCTTGAGAATAAGAATAATACCTCAAGTGCACGACGCGTGGTCTTCTTGAGAGTATGACGGGTGGTCATCTTGAGAGCAAGATGCGTGCTCTTGAGAAGAGCACGACGCGTGGTCTTCTTGAGAGTATGACGGGTGGTCATCTCGAGAGCAAGATGCGTGCTCTTGAGAAGAGCACGACGAGTGGTCTTCTTGAGAGTATGACGGGTGGTCATCTTGAGAGCAAGATGCGTGGTCTCGAGAAGAGCAAGACGCGTGCTCTTGAGGGACACGTGCCTTTACGTAATAAAATACAAGCAATGGGTTTGAGTCTACTTAAATCTCTTGCCTTGTCATCGATCATACATTGTGGTTGTGCAGTTGTAATATGTGACAAATGAGTTATAGTGCAAATAAGGGATTTGGTATGGAAGAGAGCTTTGCACAGTTTGATTTTTATGTGACTGATACAGATGAAGCAATAGGTGAAAGTTATGCAGGAGTTACACTACGAGATCGAGAGGAAGGAGGTGCAGAAGTTGATGATGATGTATATGTGATAACATACATTCTTGGTGTTCGAGGAGTTCAACCACGGAAGTTGATAATGATGATTTTGAGGTGATAGCACACATTCCTGGTGTTTGGGGAGCTCAACCACGAGACCGAGTCGAAAAAGCAGCAGAAGATGATGATAATGTAGAGGTTATAGCATACATTTGTTAGAGTGACCATGAGATGCGGTGGAGGGAGGAGATTCACATGAGCTAAAAAATGGAGTGGGTGGTGTATGCGGAAGATGAAGATGGAAGGGTGGTGGTGGTAAGGTGCTTGATACTAAAAGCACTCCTCAAATAAAGAGCTCGACATACGCATTTTGAGTTCAAATCAGAGCTATATACCGACTTAGACTTGCCGAGGATGCGCGACACCGTCTTGAAAGAGTAGCTACAAACCGCTTCTCAAAACACTTGTTCTACCTCAGGAAATGTTTGTTTTAAGCGCAAGCGGTGGCTGTTCCGCATTAATCTCGCGCCTCCAGATTGCATTGCACGGGGTCACATGTCTACATTGCACTCTTCTCTTGCATGTAAGCTTGCGATGTAGGCAACTTGGAAGTACTCTCTCAATACAAAATGCAAGCGCGCTTTCTCAAAGGCGATATCACGATCTGAGGATTCATGAACCTGTCCAATCATGAGTGATCAACATGTCCATTCACAAATAATCATCCAATTACAAAGAATCATCCATCCATTCAATTACTTTTCATCCATTCTCAAGACTAAGGCATTGGCAAGCCTACAGTTCACCCTCAGGATTGATTAAAGTTCAAGTACCGTTAATGACCGCACTGTAGTTGCATACGTAGGCTTGCTTGTGATGCAATACTTGCCAAGGCCTGCCGCTCAACGTGAATAGTCGAATCATGCTCGGTAAGCAGACAAGATTGTTAGGTTTCTTACCGAGTACCGAGTAGGTTTGGAGTGGTATCACTTATCAAATAGGACGTATACTAAATTTGCATGATGTTGCCCTATGTTTTAGCTTTTGTGGCTTTGTGTTGTGTTGCATTTTAAAAAGTTGTATTTACAAATGTTCACAATTGTAATCGTTGTACCTCTCGTACATTGGAAAGGGTTGTGAGAATCAAAGAGTTTATGCACTCTCAGGCATCTACATAATTTCAAAATTACAGAGATCTTATAAGACAAGATCTTATAACACAAGATCTTATAACACAAGAGATCTGATAGTGCTTAATTGCATTCAGACACAAATATATGACTGACGAAGTGCAACATTAATGATTGTGAAGATAATGGCAACCATGGTATTGTTTGAGCGAAATAGATAGAATAGATATGAGAAATAAGAACACGACTGGTGCATATGGTAGAAGCTTATAATGAAGAATTCTGGATAGTTGGAAGCTCTACGGTTAAAGTCTGATCTTTGCCATCCCCGGCACCCGTGGCAGCAAAGGATCGATCTTCTTCTTCTTTCTCCTTTCATCTTTGATGCTGATGTGATACATGTTTTACCATATGGTTGCTTCCAAACTGGTTTCTAGTCAAAGAGTAATTTGCATGAAAGTCAAAAATGAGGATTGAGTCTCTAAACTTTTGCATCGGTGTACCCAATTGAGTTATGTACATGAGAAAAACTATGACCAAAATGTTTGGGGTAACAATCTTAAACTCCCCCTTTGCACCATGGAGAGAGTGTCTCCCAAGAAATGCCCCAAAAACCTTGTATACAAACTTTGAAATGATATGATATTCCAAATGATATACACATAACGGTCAATTTTTGTAATCGTTACTATAAATAAACTATCTCAGGAGAAATTCAAAGAATGATAGGTAGAACTATATAAATGAGTAAATTAGACCATTAGAAAAATCAACCATTTATAGCGAATCAGGGTGTTTTGAGAGAGGGAGGGAATTTTGAAAGTAGTATATTTAGATCTCAACCGCACAACTTTTGTAACAAATTTATTATAGACGGTGCTCAACAAGTTTGGACTCACAAGGCCTTAGAGATTCCAATATCATGAAGTATAATCACTAATAGTAATTAAAAAAAAAAAAAAAAAAACTTCATCACGTTCACTTTGTAGGTGAAATAGTACTAATCAACGTATTGGATTTTTTTTTAAAAAAAAAAAAAAACACACACACACAAATCAACGTATTGGAATATTTTAAAAAAAACACACACATGAAGAAGTTTGTAACCTTTATTTCAATAGCACCCTTGTATTAGATAACATTACAATTATTTAATATTTATTTGGCTTGAGTTATGGCCTTATAATACCCTAAATAATCCAAACTTATGGTGAAACCACCTAGTATTGTCGTGCACTTAAGGAAAATTGAGGGAATCTATGTACTTGGAAAGAGAAATGAGTGGGTTACTATTTTTCAGGGATGAGGAATAGGAAAAGACTCACTTTCTCTATTTTTGTGGTTTTAAAAAAAAAACACATAATTAAATACAATTTTTAGAAGCAGTAGCCTAAAGGCGGGCATCCTAATTATTGTTGCACTTCTAAGCAACAATAGAGGTGATATCTAAGTTGTTACCTAGCTCTAATTTCTCAGCTCCTTTTAAAAATGAGAATAGCTTAAAATAGTATGTTAAGGAAAAAGATTGAAAGTATGAGTAGAAAAAATGAGAAATGATGCACATTTTTAAAACTATTTGAAAATTTTAATTAAAGGCACTTGGCAAGCTCCTAATATACATACATATAAACAAAATGTCAATTCCGTTAAAATGTTGTTATTCTGCCCGAATGTCATGTTATAGAGTATTCAAAAAGTTGCAAATGACAAAGTTTTTGTTGTATTTTCTTCCTTTAAATGTTGTCAATTGGCAAATATTTCTCAACTGTCATTCTATAGCAATGTTTATGCACAGCTGTTGAGAAATTTTGCCCTTTGACAGTCAACCGGTTGGTTTGACATAGCCAATGCAAATGGGAAGTGATTTATAGGACATGTTGGCAAAATTTACTTCATTAAATGTATAAGTTAGAAGAAGAATATCACTATGACAAAACATGTTTAGAATTCTATTGTTAAGTCTAGACGCAGAATATATAAGATCATTAGGGCCTTAGGTCGGTATACACTTTGTATGTAAGCTGAGTTGAGATTGATGTATTAGACTATAACTATAGAGAGGAATAGTTATGTCATTATAAAATTTATTAACTATAATGTCAACCTATGTATTTGAAACCAAAAGCTTACAAAACAACTATTGTAGATTATCATGGGGGTTTTGTTTGTGAGTCTTCTTGATATATTTGGACATTGGTTCACAATGCATTTATGACAAGAGTTAATAACTTTACTAACACTACATATATTATTAAGGATCAACATCCACTTTGTATCATTCATACATATAACAATTTTGTCAAAATTTAAAATATAATCAAACATTATAAGAGTCCTTCCTCTATAACCTATTTTTTACCCATTTTTGGCAAAAGATTTCCAATTTTTCAACCGAATCAAATTGAAATAGCTTCTCTCTAAAATGAAGAAAATGTGTACAGACAAAGTGTTCATATTTAATATCTCGAACCCATACAAAATGCTATTCCAATGGGATCATTATTAAAAAATTGAGTTTATCATAATTTATGTATTCTTATAAGTTACATGGCTTAATACCATAATACACATATATTCTTAATTCTTGAGTGATGAAAGTTTTATAATAGCTTTTAGTGAAGTATATTCAATAAAATAAAAAACCACAAAAGAGATATTATGGAGCAACTAAGTAATTCTTAGGGTTGATGTTAAATATTTTAGTTTCACAAAATAGATCAAAATAGAAAATGACTACATGATTATTTGTCCACTGAAATAATATCCTTGTTGATTAAATTTTAGTGATGCAAGGTGTTATTTTAAGCAAGTGAGTGTCTGTTAAAAGCTTATAAGGTTTGATTAAACAATTTTTGACGTTGACGTGAATAACATAGAGATTCTGTGACTTCAAGGCAATTATAGCTTTCAATATTCAAAAAAATTGACACTCACTAATAAATGGTAGACATTGACATAAGAAAGAAAGTAAGGCAAGTGAGCACAAAGCCCAAGTGGTGTTATCGGTGCCAACTGCCAACACATAGTTCTGGTATCTTTCCTCACAATGTGATGTTAAAAAGTGGGAGAGTAAGTATATGGCCAATGACATGAGAGGATTGAAGTACTTGGCTCTAGACAAAGAAAACAAGGTGATGGGGAGAGTAAGGAATGCAATGACGAAGGGCACTTATTAAAAGAAAGGTGCTTGATAGTGCATCCTATACAAACTCCCACCGAGGTGAATGAAAGCTTACAAACTTCAATGTACATGACTTGCCGTATTTGGTTCGCTCTTATTTCATGTGACTTAGTTGGAATAAACATGCCTTGTGGAAACCAATAGAAATAGCTTTGAACACAATAGTTTCAAAAAAAAAGTTATGGTCTTCTATCTTGAAAGGAGTTCTAAGTAGAATTCTTGGATCTCTTGTACATCTTTAGTGTATTTTATGAATTCCCACTCTACAATGGTGTTCAATAAGTATTCATAATACACCATAAAGATTTTCAACAAAATACAAAGAAGTTGTCATAATTTATAATTGGGATGAACCTCTCACATTGTCATGAAGTCCATTTGAAGAATCGTTCTGGTAGAAAGCATTCCAATGTATTTGTAAGTATTAGTAAGCAATGTATATGGGATTCCAATGTATTTGTAAGCATTAGTAAGCAATGTAAGAATTTTTGCCTTTGTTATCAACTCTTAACTTAATTCTTGAATATTGTAGGACTAAGTGTTACAAATTTAGGATTGCAACTAAATTCTTCCTTTGCTATCATATATTAAATTGAACTTCTACGTCATGCAAGGTTTCAAACAACCTACAACAACCTACATCAAAAAATTGCTTACAAAGACACATACCCACATCAAACTTCAGATACATATATTACTTCATTTTCTCAAAGACCGGAATCTTGAATGATTTCTTGGTCTTGAACAACAAGTGCTTAGCTTGGTAGTAAATAGCCCTACCAAAGTATGTTACAAATGCTAACACACTGAAACTAGCAAACACCAAAGTGAATATTGTACAAGCCAACCGTCTCATTTTTGAGGAAGTAGAATTATACATTTAGATGTCAAATACACTACAAGAGAAACTAAACACCATGCATGCCAGCGACAACAACACAAAGTAGCCTGCTAACGCGAGCAGCACTCGAGTGCGGCGAACTCGATGTCCAATATAATCACTGTGGCACCATCCCGAATGCTTCCCGATGTACAACCCAAGCGAGAATGGCAAGGCCGCAGAAGCGCCCAGAATGGTCGCAACGATCGATGTCAAGAACGTCGTTGGCTCAATCACATTGTAAATCGAAACTCCCTGCAAATCGTTCGAGATTGTGGCATCGGTCCAGGGCCGGGTGCAGCTCGCGTAAGTACCACTTGCCATCAACACTGCCACGACTGGAATAGCATTTGCGGCGGAAACGTAATTGTCCTGTTCTTTCTGCAACTTGGCAACGTAATCCTTCACATCTTCCCGTCGCATCAGATGCTCGCAAACCTTCTTGTGACCTAGATCGTTGGCGTAGTCTAACGCTGTCTTGTTGAAATTATCCTTCTTGTTAGCGTTCAGCGACCATCCCTGCTCTCTGCTCAATGCCTGCACGACTTCTAGCTCCCCGGAGATTGCTGCATCGTGAAGTGCCGTCTGATTCCTGTCCCCATCGATTACTTCATTTGCTAGATGTGGGTGCCACTTTAAGATGTGAGGTATCAGAATCACGCAGTGTGACTCCACTGCGAATTGAAGGAGCGATGTAGCTTGTAGTCGTGACGGAGACGAAGCTAGCAGCTGCCGGTCAAGTTCCTGGAGGAGGAAGATTCCCACTCTATTGTTCTCGGTTACATCGAGTAGCGTTACGATGTTGACGAATTGGGGTACCCAGTCTTGGAGAATGTGGAGATGGCCACCACGGGCAGCGTGGTGCAGGGGCGTCAAGGAGTCCTCGTCTTGGCTGTGGAGTGTGTGCGGTGCGTGTCTCAGAAGCAATCGAAGCTCCTCGGCGTGACCATTCTGTGCAGCCAAGTGTACAGGCAGGCGGCCGTGGTCGTCTTGGTCGAGGGAGCATTCGAGAAGGTCGGCTACGATGGCTGTGTGCTCAGCTGCGTAGTGAAGAGCTGTCTTGCCATGGCCGTCCCTGGCGTGCACTATCCCAGCATTCGCTTGCACAAGCATACGCACTACGTCCCTGTCGCGAGCGCAGTGGAGCGCAGTTCGACAGTCTACCGTCGTTGCGATCAAGTCCACGCGGCGGTCTCGTATCAGAAGCTCCACGATCGCGGAACGGGACAACGAGCATGCTAGGTGAAGTGGAGTCAAACCGTCTGGAGTGGAGACCACGTTGAGGTCGACCTCGGGTATCGACAGCAACAGCTTCACGATGTCTACTCCATCCGGCGTGGGGCGCGATACCGCAGCGTGCAGTAACGAGAAACGCTCTTTCCCATTGACATTGTTGACGCATTGTCGAAGCTCGGGCTGCTCTAGGAGTGCCCTGCACACACCCACATCTGGATTCAACTTGATGGCACGATGACAACACGCTATGATCCCGAGTGCTCGTCTCCTCGCTTTAGTCCCCGACAAGCGCTGCAAGCTCTCTCGAACCTCGCCTTCACTCGCTACATGTGCGATGCTGCACAGAGCTTCCACTGATTCCATTGCAGCCTAGCTACCATGTCCAAGCACATAATGAACAATTTTCTTAAACGATTCCTGCAATTGTGAACAAGTGAGATGACAGCATCGTTGAATTTGAGGGCTCCGCACCGGCAGCGGAAGGCTGCCACATTGGCCTTTTTGAAGGCCAGTTCGGTTGCCGGCTGGCAAGCAATGAGAAAAACTTCGCCATTGCAGATGGTCAGGGTGCTCTTGGCCATTAAAATTTAATGCATGGTCGGATCACATTTATACAGTTCGTCCAACACATTGGAGTCAGTGATTTCTCTGGCAGTACGAAATTTCCACCACGTTGCAGTAATTGCAGTATCGTCATCGAAAGTGCCTGAATGTAAAAGAGTTCTAGACGTTAAGTGTTGGTTTGAGTTGAATCGCTTCTGAGGATCTCTTGCTTCCTTCACAAAAGCGATAAACAATTTGTAAACCGAAGAAAAGTCATCGCATGGTTTATACTTTATCGTATAGTACATATTTCATACTTGTAGGAAAACATTCCTTATATACTACATTCTTTTGAACTTTGATATAAACAATACCATGTGATGCAAGTGTTTCACTGTACAAATAAACAATGGGTGAATTGAGGAGATTTTGAAACCCTAAACTTGTACAGAGCTTTCTCGTAGTAAATTGCAATTCCGATTATAACTGAGTACACAGGCCCATTACAAAATTTTTCAAAAACTTCCTTCAAATGCAGTTCAAATTATTTTGTACCTCATTGTACGTCCCAAAGAACATTCCCCTTTCCCAAACCCGAACTGGTTCTCGGATTGGCAAGTGCAAATTGTTGTAGCAGAATGCACATGCCTAAACTTCTCATTCTCAAAAGAAACTCACCATTGAAAACCGGTACAATTTGCACTAATCAAATAAACCCATCCTTGTTGGAGAGTGGGCGGCGGTTTGTTGAGGAAGGAAAGTGTGAAACATATCATGCTTGAGTGGATCATTTTTGGTATTTGTAGATGATTCGGGGATTCCACCAAATTCTAGGGCTCCTTGACGGAATTATAACTCTTAGGGGACCTCCACACCTGTCCTTTGATAGTTTTAAGCAATGGAGAGTAATGGGGGCCTTTAGTTTCGATCTTGCAGGTTTTACATTGAGATGCGTTGGAGAAACCCTAGTTGTATTCTACAGAGGTTTTACGTACCACTTACCCATTGTGTGTACACACTACCTCATATTCCAACATGTTATGCAATCATTAGGAGAAGTGGCACTCGGTGTTTAGGGTACCTAAGACCCATTGTTACACCTGTTCAAAACGCTCCCCTTCCAGTTTGTTTAAATGCTCTGCTTCCAATTTGTTTGTGCATATGTGAAGATTAATGAAAATGCGAATTGTGTTTGTGTGCGTTCGGTAAGGAGTCGTGAGTTTTGTCTCGTTAGGCGAGCTGATTGTAGCCAAAAAAAGGTGCATACATTTCTCTTTCAACTCGCTCCTTCGCATCCTCATTTCCTAGCAAATATGTTTAAAATTTAGTGTGGCTGAGGAGTTGTGTTGTAAGGTGCAAGTAGACGTAGTGGCATCAATTATTCTTAAATCGTGTCTCAAGAGCACTGGAGGTGTATGGAACGGACTTTAGTTGGCGAGTTTCCGGGACCACAAGAGTTTGCAAAGGCCAACTTTAGAAGGGAGCCTCTGTGCTCCGTACGGTGGCTTCACAATTATATTAACGGCGCAGATGGACAGGAAGACTTAGCGGCTGGAGAAGGACTAGAGGCATTACGTGAGAACACAGTTATAGCTATGAGCAGCGAGAAGAGGCAGGACTTGGGAATATATCTCAACATGGAGCAACGTCAACCTTTATAACAACAAACGTATGCAATAAAATATTTTGTTTCTTTTCTAAATCGTTTATTAGATGTGAAAAGCCATGAGCAATGTTTTTTTTTATTTTTTTCCTAAACCGTCCATTTGATTTGAAAAGCATAAGCAATGCAAATTTTTGTTTATTTCAAAAATCATTTATTAGCATAGCATGAAATGAACTTCAATGCATCGCATTGATAGAGAAAAGGTTTTTTATGCTATGATGATACTTCTAAGTATTTTATATCTCTTAGATGCAGAGTACTCTACTACACATGATGAAGATGTCATACCATTAGTCATTGTAGGTGCCACACATGATGAAGGAGTAATAGTGTATGAAAGCCTTTTCTCTCTGATAAAGCATTTGCTCCAAAAATAACTTCGAGTTGGACTTCAATCTTGGAACGCTCCAACTTGCGGCTTGCCTCTGCAATATCTTGCATTTCTGCGGCCATTATGGTGCCGGTTGCCTTGGTTGCTTCGGCGATGACAAGGTGATGCGAGACGCTCTTTCCTTCTTTTGTCGAACAATTGTATTTCAAAGGCGCATGTGGACAAGGAATAATTGAGAAGTATCGGAAGAACTAATCAAATGGGGGGTTTCCCCTGGAGGCAAGCTGTTGAATGGTCGGTGCAAGGAATTGGCAGAGGTTTCTAGCTACACGGCAAGCCGAACAGGTGTCACGCTTCAACGAGGCAATAACCGAGGTGATGAAGCCTCCATGGTATCAACGTGTTCCAATTGCGCGTCGTCGAAAAGGTCCTGAGCATCCGTATCACTTTGAACCCCGTACAACTCTTCGTCTCTTTCTTCTTGTCCAAAATCAGAGTCATTTTGGCAAGCAAGTCTCCAATGTGGGGGCTAGATTGTAGGCCAGTTGCCATACCACTCGCTAATAGCATCATACACATCTTGACCAAATTGTCTTAGCAAGCCCTCCGCTTTGCGTTCGGATAATGTCAAGTCCCCGTAATCCCTCCAAGTGCGGCTCAAGTAGTTGGCGATCTTCTTGTAATCAGGAATTATCTGATTCCGCTTGGTTTTGCAAGCAATTCCATCTCGATGACAAGGTGAAATTCCCAACCGCATGATACGTTGTGAAACCCTCAACCACTTGCTTGTTTCTGGTGCCATGAGATCTCGTCCATATACTGTATCGAGCTCCTCGAGGAACATATCACGTTTGGCTGCGATGAGGGCAAAAATCTGTTGAGACAGCCAGGTGGGCCCCTATCTTTTGGAGCTCGCTTTGCTTACCACAGACATCTGACGAAGATGACTATGGTGCCATTCGCGGCACATCGGACATTGTTGGTGGAAGACGCCCAGAAGGACGTAGGACTCCAAAACCAGAGATAGGAGTTGATTGTGCATTCACAATGTCAATAGAGTTGCATAAGTGTTTGCGTAAGTATGATTTTGTCGATCACATTCTCATTTTTGCATCGGAGTGTGTGTTTGCGGTGTGCAAGTCCTGTGCACTTGAGCGACTTCGGCTCTGAAATCACTGAAGTTGCATACAAATGAAGTAAACGTAAATGTATGAGTGGGATTGAACAAACCATCAACGGACATTCCGGCTCGACGCATGACGGCACTGAAACGCGTAGTTGCTTGAGATTCCATGAAGTCCTTAACATTTGGAATTCTTGCCTTCATGTTCAAAGTTGTGCAAGCTGCGGAACCAGACACCTCTCTTTTGTAAAATCGCCCATTGGGCTCCGGTAGTTAAGAGCGCGATTTAAAATCGCAAACGTTCGAATTTCAAAGATGTGACGTTACGAAAGAGCCGCCAAGGTTTCCGAAGTCGTTACAAAGTAATCCTGTAAAACGGCTCTTATAGCGTTGCCATGTAGGCAGCCACATCGGCTCGGTAATTGCCAACCATCCGTAGTGTGCATGCACCCAACTTTTCTAATACCTATTTTGCCTAACACCGGAGGCTCAACGCTAGGTACGGACGTCCATTTAGAAGGGTCTTCTCAACCTGAATCACTGCCTTCTCGACAGAGAGCTCTAGTTACAGCTGCAAATAAAAAAGCAGAGAAAGACCAAGAGACTGAGAATGAAATGAAGCAAAATGATTAAAGGTAGAATTGAGACTGATGCTTATGGGAGACCCTTACAGAATCACTCATGCACTAGCAGGTGTTCCAATTGGGTTGTAGTTGAGGAGCTAGCTCGATCGCAATCTAAAACCTAAAGTTAGGGCCACAGACAGATGTGACTCCAATTTAACTTAGCTTCTTGCAGGAATGGCCATCGACTTCATCTCCGAATCCCAGAAGAACTACACACAATGACGAATTTGGGTGCGAATTTTAGGTCTCTTTTTGACTCCGGTTTGAAAGCATCGCATGCAGTCGATGCTTTTCTTGCACCAAACTTCAGGTCAAGGGATGTTAAGTATAGCATGATCTGGTGACTAGGGTTCTAAGGTTTGCTTTGGAGGAAATAAGTAGGAATTAGAATGTCTTTTCTAGTTCATCTCCATGCAATGAGCTTAATCAAGTGGTTGCAATAAAACGATTCTATAGCAAACTTCATTTGTGCCTTGTTGGGGAGTGGATTCTAAGGTTCAGTTGAATCTAAATGGATTTTTTCTAAAAACTCTTTCTCACATCGTAGAGTTTTCATAGTGTATACCTATGCCATGTGCCATTTTGTCACACCAGATCTTACATTTGTACTCATATAAAATGGTATATTCTGTAATATCACAATTTTTTTTGTAATATCACTTCTTTATACACATTGTCACTCATTTTCCCTAATATCACCTTAAAATTCTGTTTTATCACATGGTTTTTGAACTACAGTTCAGAAAGTTGAGGTGTGCCATTTTACCGGAATAATGCCATTTTAACGGAATTGGGGTTTTGTGCTCCAGTTTCATCTCAAATCAATGAGTCGCACTTCACGAGTTGGCACAAATTGAGGTGTAATAAACAACATTTCTTTTATCAATTTTATATATTAACTTCAATTTATTGGTTTACCTTGATGTTTGACCATTTGAATGGGCATAGCACTCTCGGTTTCATAGGAGTTGAATGTAACAACATATACCACTGCTATGAATGCTTGTAAACAAGCAAGATAGGTTAGCTAATATATTCGCTTAGCATTTCTTGTTTTCACCTTGGTAGCTCAAAATTCTATTTAATATGATACACATCAATGTGCGACTTGCGAAAGCGATAGCCAAATGCTTCAAACTTACCATCAAATCTTGCAAAAAAACATAAACAAACTTAGAGAACGTCCCCAAAAGCCGGACGGGACTGACATGTCTAAGTGTCATTGTTGTATTCTACTTATTATCACTTGCACTCGATGGTGGACTTGGGTATATACATCTAGAGAAAACGATGTTAATAGCATCTCCAACATGTGTAAATCCAACCTTACAATTCTATTATCAAGTGAATGAATTGGATATGAAAGTGACACAAAAATATTTTTTGAATTTTGAGACTCTTTATATTTGAGGAAGAAAATTGGATAAAACAGAATGGCATAACATGGTTGTATGTACAATTGAGGAAGACAATTGAACCCCAATTCCGTTAAAATGGCACTATGCCATGTGCCATTTTGTCACACTAGATCTTACATTTGTGCTCATATAAAATGATATATTCTGTAATATCACAATTTTTTTGTAATATCACTTCTTTATATACATTGTCACTCATTTTCCCTAATATCACCTTAAAATTCTGTTATATCACATGGTTTTTGAACTACAGTTCAGAAAGTTGAGGTGCGCCATTTTACTGGAATAATGCCATTTTAACGGAATTGGGGTTATTGGCGATTTGAGTGAAACACTGATTTTGATGTCACTGATTGGCATTATACCACTACTAAAATTTGGAGGAGAGGTGTTGCTATTAGATTTTTTCAAATGCTTGCTCACATAAAGAAACGTTTTGGAACTTGCTATAGCAACATTTTGGAACAATGTTTTAAAACTTGCTTTGGCAACATCTCAAGGAAAATAAGCAGCGTCACGTTACAAAATCACCAAGCAACAGTTATTTATGATTTCTTAAATTTGAGATTGAAAACGTTGCAGAAGCAAGTACCAAAACGTTGCTAGTGATTAGCAACATTTACACAAAAACAATCTTTGTAATGGTGTAAACCCCCTATCTCTTTTAGTAGTGTAGAAGAATACATCGAATGTGATAATTCAAAAGTATTGGTCTATGGAGACATTTGTCACTCACATGTGAAAAAAAAGTTGGAACTGATACCACAAAACAAAGGTAAAGTGGCCTATCTGTATACCAATTGATGGCCACTTGTAGATGAAAATCTAGTACCAGATTCTTCACCCTTGGTGAGATCATGATTTTCAAAGTTCGAGATGAAGTATTTTCTCCATATTGTAGAAAAGGAAGACAATGTTAAAAAGACATGGGAAAATGAGGCCCTTTATAATATTGTTCATATTTAGAATAGGTAGGTCTATTCATTTTACCACATAGAGTGATCAAAACTCTATAAGTGGTTTGGTTGATTACATGGAGGTATATTGATACTCACATACAAAGGCCAATATCTTGCAATAAAGAAAACAAATGAAATATTACTAAATTAAGAATCTTAATGGTGAAAACATGCCTCTTTACCTATGCCTTTTTACTTCTTTAGCATGTTCAAGAAAACAAAATTTGAAATGGAATTAATATTTGGAGTCCCTAGCAAGTAAATTAGTCAAAAAGAATTTGAGGATAAGTTGCATGATTTTAAGACTACATCAAAGTTTTGGGTAGATTTCACCTTGCCTTAACTTGAATTTTGACAATACAAGGTAATTGATGTGTGAATTTGGAGTTTTGAAGTGTCCAATGTCTTGTTAAAACCATATGGAGATTTTTTAGATCACAAAAGGTTGTAGCTCGATGGTGAAAAAATTGAGCCTCTTTCTCCATAAGAGTTATCTGATTTTATGTCTTTTATTTCATTGGATGTATTCTAATAAGTTACATAGCCTAATATCATTGTACTCAAATATTCTTATTTCTCAAGCTATGTGAAAGATTTTTATTAGCTTTTAGAGAAGAATTTTTAGTAAAAGCAAACTACTAAAAAAGTAATACGAAGCTAATGACTATTTTATAGTAATTACTATGAAGTATTTTCAAAATAAATGAATTAGCATGAAAAATGACTACATGATTACTTGCCAAGAGAATAAAATCATATCCGGGTATTTATTAGTCATTTGAGGTGTTATTTTAAGAAAGTAAGTGTACGTAAGAAAGTCATAGGTTTCAATAAAATCGTTTGAATGCCAATATAGCCAGAGAGTTTTGTCACTACAAGGCAAATATGGCTTGCAATGCTTAGACACTCACTAATATATGGTAAACATTGACATAAGCCAAAGATGAAGGTATTTTTTATAAGCAATATGTCACTTATGAGAATACATATAATATCTTGCAGTTGAAGTGAATAAAGGGCCTACAATTAAATTAGATTTAAAAAAAAATTGTAGCTTATATTTATCCCAAATTTGTGACATCAAAGTATGTATATTGTTTCTTACAAGTGGTTTATCTTGAGAATATGAGAATATGAGAGTAAAATTTAACTAACAAACAATGCATGTCTCATTAATTGTTCCAAATCACAACGACAATATACAGATATAGGTGTTTTACGAAGAAACAAAAGCCCTTACACTTGCTTTAGAAGCAAATAACGTACACTCAAAACCAATATCATATTTCCTTTAAAAGGGTCACATTTTTCTTAAATTGATTTTCTTAAATTTTCTTACAATATCATATTTAGGGGCAAAAAGTGATTTGTGATTTCTTGTAATTGGTCGCACGTCATGTAGACCATCCAAAAATCTTGTAAAGAGATGTATTTCGATTTAAAATTGTTAGATTTGATGCATGTGTATGTTCAATGACACGCTTTTGCCAAATACAAGGCATGCACACTTACACACAACATATTCTTATTGAAGTGGTCCTGCCTACTTCAAAAAACATGGTGTGCTTACCAATAGAATACGAATATGAATAATTATCTCGAGGGCACGACATGTGCTTACCTTGAGAATACAAATACTTACCTTAAAACACGACACGTGCTTAACTTAAAAGCACGACGCGTGCTCACCTCGAGTGGAAGACGCGTGCTCACCTCGAGTAGAAGACGCGTGCTCACCTTCAGAGGAAGACGCGTGCTCGCCTCGAGAGGAAGACGCGTGCTCGCCTCAAGAGCAAGACGCGTGGCTTTGAGGGACGCGCGCTTTCTATACTCACCTCGAGAGTACGATGCAAGAGGGTCGAGCTTATTTAAGTCCCTTACCTTGTCATCAATCATACATTGTGCTTGTGGACTTCTAATGTGTGATAATTGAATTATAGTGCAAACAAGACAATCGGTATAGAAGAGAACTTTGCGCAGTTTGCTTTTTTGTGACAAATATAGTGATGGCAGGAGTTGGACCACGAGTTCGAGAGGATGGGCGTGCAGAAGCTCATGATCATGTAGAGGTCATAGCATACATTCATGATGGTGTTCGAGAAGTTCGACCACAAGAGCGAGTGCCAGAAGTTGATAATGATGATGTAGAGATCATAGCATACATTCCTGGTGTTCGAGAAGTTCGACCACAAGACCGAGCGGAGGGAGGTGGAGAAGTTGATAATGATGATGTAGAGATCATAGGATACATTCCTGGTGTTCGAGAAGTTCAACGACAAGACCAAGTGGAGGGAGGTGTAGGAGTTGATAACGATGATGTAGAGGTCATAGGATACATTCCTGGTGGTGTTCGAGGAGCTCAACCACAAGAGCGAGTAGAGGAAGCTGCAAATGATGATGATGAGGTGATTGCAGACATTGTTAGAGTAAATCGAACATGAGATCCGATGGAGGGAGGAGATTAATGTGAGCTGAAGAAATGGAGAGGGTAGTGTATGCGGAAGATGAAGAATGAAAGGGTGGTGGTGGTGGTAAGGCCACCTTTGTTGTGAAGCTCTGTTCAAACATTACTTTTTGTTATAGACAATGAAAGTGATGAACTTACAAAAAGTCTGTTTGTTTTAGCCTTTGAGGTTGTGCGCTCACTTATCGGCACCTTTGTATTTCTTGATTTGATTCAATCGCTTCCCAGACAAGGCATACACTAATTTGCGTGATGATCCCCTCTGTTTTAGCTTTTGTGGCTTTGTGTTGTCTTGCATTTTACAAAGTTGTATTTACAAGCGTCAACAAACGTCGATGTGCCTCTCGTGCATTGGAAAGGGGTGTGGGAATTATGTAGTGCGTTCTCTGGCATGTGCTGAAGCCACAAACTCCGTTCCGGTTACCCGATTTCGATTTTGTTCTCGCGAAATCCTGCGGCGGATCAGCTAGTGCGAGTTGCTGTCGCACAATATGAATTAGCTCCTCAGTCGCAAAAGAAAACTCAGCATTGTAACTTGGTACATCTTGCAATGACTGAATGAACCCATCTTGAACAATAGAGTCTCTCAAGTAATTCCGAAAAATCGTGCACCTTTGTTGGAGAGTGGGCGGCAACACAGACGGCGGTTTGTTGGGGAAAAGAATCCGTGAAACGTTTCACAGGTGACTGAATCAGGGTTTCTAAATGCTGTCGCGTGGATCATTTCTGGTGTTTGTAGATGATTCTGGGATTTCCCTTCGTGAGTTCTAGGTCTGCTTGACGGAATTCGAGCACTGGGAAGCGTCTTCTCTACCTGCATACGGTTAGGCGACTGCATTCAAACGAGAACCCTAAATACTGCGAAAGAGGCTTCCGACTATTCGGATCTCGTTGCACAAAAATCACTTCACTTCGCTTTACTTTGCTTCGGAAGAGATTGAGAGGCCAACCCTTCATTGGTGTTTTTTCTAAGAGGTGTTCTTCTGTGACCTTTTCGGTAGGAGAACAGACTTGGCATTTCTGTATCCTGTGTGTCTGTGATCAAGATAAGAATAACGCTGGTGTCGATAGTTCACACCGTTCACAGAACACAGCTTCGGCTTTACATATTCAAGCACATCGATCCCCACAAGCTCATAACGCGCACATCAGCATTGTAAACGCTTTTCAGATCAATTTTTCTCGTCTTCGACAACACAACTTGTGAATTGGAATTCTAAGTCTTCCTCATGGAAGCGGTAGTATGCTTAACGAAATCCGAAGCCTCTTCACGGAGGAACACTAAACCCTACTAAGTGTTGCTCAGAGAAAAGTAGAAAATCCAATGCAGTTGTTTCAGGATGTCCTTGGTCAGATCTATAGTACGATTATTGCTTATACTCAAGCTGAATCAGGGAGGAACAGCTCTAACTTCATCCAATTTACTCCGTCACAGTTCAGGTCTGCTCAGATACGATCATTAGGTTGTTCTCTTGGTGCTCAAGGCCTTATTGAGCGATCATCGCTTCTACTGAAACTGAATCAGGGAGGAACAAACTCCTGGAACTGCAAGGAGTGGCAAAGTGAAAGACAATGCAATTTCATTACCCTGTGGGTGGTTGCCTGGCACTGAAGACTCCATAGCGGAATGCAAGTAAAGGTGGTTATTTCATTAGAATCAGCATGAGGAATTGCCTGCCTCAGCCATACTCGTCTTTGGAAGGTTTGTGTTTTATCCATAGAAGTTACATGTACAGTGAGTGGCTTGGAAACTGCTCAAATTTAGCTCAATAATAAGTCAGAAAGTGACGTAATCTGGAAGATGTGCAAAGTGTGTAGAAGATTGGACCAATTAAAATCATCTATTTTGGATGAGAATTGAATTAGTTATGAATTTTGAAAGTAAAACCTATAGGTGCACCCAAAACTGTTTAGCTGTTTAATCGTTTATGTAGATCATGAGTACATTAAATTTGGAAGTTGGAAGGTATACTCTATGTAGATCATGAGTACATTAAATTTGGAAGTTGGAAGCTAAAGTATACCTTGTGCTTGTATAGGTCTAGAGAGTGGTTTATGGTGTTGTGTGGGTTTTCAGCCAGCTACCATAGTATTTATGGAATTTTTAATTGGAATTTTTATGATGACAAGGAGTTTGATGGATTTATAATCATATTTGGAATTTTTTATGAGGATTGTGCCTCTTTGGTTCCCACGTGATAGTTTGCGTGTGTGAATATGTTAACCCATCAAACCAAATATTTTTCAATATATGTTAAAAGATTACCAACTTTGACTAAATGATTTTGGATGTTGATGACAATACACAATTAGAGCTTTTTCATTTCATTTATGACTTTTAATGTTTAAAGAACTTTGGCTAAAATGAGTGATAGACATACACTTCTAAATGAAAATTAAGATATTTCCCATAATTCATATGTCACTAGTCAAATAAAGACTAAATATGACCAAAATAAATACTCAACATTAAAACAATAAATATTCTTCACAATAAGTTTCTAAAATCCACAATTTCTACACAAAGCATATCAAAACTTTTTGCAATCTTTTTTTTGAAAGAAATTGTAAGGAAACTTGGTAGAAAACATTGTACAATATTTCTCAAGCATGCTACTTTGTAGAACATGATAGTTTTTAAACACAAAAAAATCAAACAAGAGACTTTCGACTATTTTTTGCAGTACATTTCAACTCTCCTGAAGTTGTCATTACTTCATGCTCTATGTCCAAAAATTTATTGCTTTGATCCTTCATACTCTCTTCATTGTTACTTTTTTAAAATCAGATACCCTCATAGACTCATATCTTGGAGTCGCTGTAGAAGTGAACTACTGTAACTTGGTCACGTTGGTAACCCTACCACCTCTCACGTCGGTGTCGCGTTGCAGGTAAGCCGAGAGAAACGACAAAGAAGGCGACGACGACTGACTCCGCTTCTTGTGAAATAAAATAAAAAGTCAAGAAACCTCGACATGCCAAAGGCGCAACTAAATTCATAAAGTAATCAGTTGAGCAGAGATCGTCGCCTGTGGCTACAGCATTTCAATGGCTACAATTTCAAGTAAGTTATCAGCGAGTCCGTTCATGCATGACTGCGCGCGCATGTTTTCTTTCGGTCGTAACAAGAAGAATCCACCGCCAGCCACAAATGAGAGGTAACGGTTGATCTATCTCGAGCTTATCTAGACGCCGCTCTTCGATTGATAGGTCAAAGTTGATTAATAACGTTATCGATCTCTATCGTGTACTTGCGCCGGCCCGCGGAGAATCAATCACGGAATCAAATAGGAAGATTCGGTATCACTGACTGATAGCAAGCACGAGAAATTGTCCGACGCGAAGAAGTAAGAAAAAGGTCCGGATGTCACTCCATCAACGAAGCTTCAAAATATCGTCGCAGAATACCGCGAAGATTCAAGAGACCATTGGCACAAGCCTCATCGGAATCGAAAGAAAGACGCTTACAAACAGCATCGCAATGAATCAATCAAAATAGGAATCAAACAGAAAGATTCGTTTCTACTATTGATTCACAGTGTCGTGGCAAGTGAGAGGAAATGTCCGACACCAGGAAGTAGAGAAAAAGGTCTGGATGTCACTATCTATAAAACGTTCAAAAATCGTCACGGTAACGGCGAAGACAAGCCTGAAACGCTAACAAACAGCATCGCAAAGAATCAATCAAAATAGGAATCAAACAGAAAGATGCGGTTCCACTCATTGACTCAATGTCAAAGCAAGCGAGGGCCGGGAATGTCCGGGGGAAAAAGGTCCGGAAGTCACTCTATCTACAAAGCTGCTTCACGGATTATACGAAGAAACAAAAAAAGACCTCTGGCAGAAGCCTGATTGTACAAAGGAGGTCATGATTCCGAATTCCTGCCACCGCGCGGAAATGATGGACGAAGTGACGTACAACTAACTCTGAACAAAATGCTCATGATGCAACAGCGTTTTGTATCATCACAATTTGAATGTAAGTAAGTCGCTCCTAGATTAACGAACGGGAAAGAAGTTGAAATTGCTACTACTACTATTCCTTCGATTTTGGAAAGAACGACAACAAGAGCATGTGACATGGCTGAAAAGCTGAAAGCACATGACGGCTCCAGGCTCTGTTGCAATCAGCCACTCAGTACAAGGCAGCCCTCACGGTATAAGTGCCGCCTTCTGCCCGTATCAATGTATGTATACAGGGATCAAAAATAGATTATTAATATTCCGAAATCGCTCTGCAATGATTATGGTAATCAATCATCAGAATGATCGCTTGGTTTCTTGAAGCAAGTCACTCATCATCATCTTGACCTACGGTAATACTCGCCTCACAACAATTTTTAAAAAAGGAATAAAAATCATAGCGCGAGAAGGAAGATGCCGCAAGCTACAGTAAAAGTAGTCAATCGTAACTTGCAGAGATTGGAATTTGACGAACATGAATCTTTCTATAAGTTAGACTACTCCGCTGCTTCTGCTTCATTTACGAATTGACGTTCTCACTCATTTTGCCTTTTCATGTTTATTCACGCCACGCTCACAAGTCTACGGAGCCGTGTCGTGCATTGCCTCCTTGTCTCAATCGCTTTGTAAGAATTCAGACATACGTGATCGAACCGATGCTATATTACAATTTGTATGAGAACGTAGAGGTTCTTTGCGTTGGACAATCTTGCAGTGTAATCGAGGGTTATCAATCTTGCCAGGAGTGTTGTAGGTATTTATTCGCTTGCGTAGGGTTGTGAGTACGTCTCAAGAGCTTGGATGATTGTGCAGAGAGAAGGGAGGGTTTTAGGATCATAATGTCGTCGGAGGAGGAAGACAAGAAGCGGATGTGGATCAAGTACTACTGCGAGGAGTGTAAAGCGTGGGAGACGCGCGAAGCAAAGAAATTGTCGCCGTCGTCGTTGTCGTCGTTGCAGCAGCAGGCTTCCGAGAGTACATTGTGGTCCTGGGGTTGCGTCAAGCAAATTCACCACGGCGCCTTGCAGACGTTCCGCGTCGACCAACTCAACGTCGATGCCGAGTTGGAAGCCGACGCCGTCGCCGCTCCCTTCAAGCTCGATTTTCCAAGCATCGAGTCTTCTCCCGCCACCGCGCAACAAGAACTCCTTGAGGTTATCGATAGCTTCCTTTCTTTGCATGATTGTTTTCTCCCTTCTTGCTCCTTCACACTCCAATGGCGGACAATAACCTATCGCCGGCTGCTAACAATATCCTACTGCCTGTATTGCCTTTCTGGACTTTCTAGCACCTTGCATTATTTTGTATGCGGAATTTCGACGAAAGGAGGTTCTTCCATCCAATCGTTCTTTCTGCCGGAGAAACTCTCGCCGGCAGCGAAGAGTCTTCTGCTGTCTCTATCGTTTTGAATACTTTCTAGCACCTTGCATTATTCTTTGTAAGGATTAAGATTAGTCTATTCCAGTAAGTTGCTATTGCTTGAAATGAGAATCATGTATGTAGTACTCTCCCCGAATAGCCGGCATCTTCTTCCTGTCTATATTCGTATTGTGGACTTTGCATTATTTTTCGCTTCGTCTCTTCCAATCTTTCATTGCTTGAAGAGAGACTCTCCGTGAGCGGATGAGGTCCGATACCTTATCGCCGGCAGCGAAAGCAAGAAACCTTCTGCAGAGGTTTTGTATTGAGTGGGTGATTTACAAATGCTTTTGTTGTAGCAGAAGAGTACGGAAGCAGTGGAGCAAAGCGTGGATGAAGCAGCGCTTTCGAACGGATCCTCAAAAAGCAAGCGGCCTAAGCGGAATAACGAAAAATCCATTACTTACGCTCCACCACCCCGGGGGGATATTTCAGTGGCGGAGGCGACATCGCCCGTCAACTCACAAGGGGGCGTAACATCGTCCTCACCCGATGAGGTTCTTCTGGATGAGAATGGCGACAACAACATCAACAGATCCTTGAAGGATGCCTCTCAGGATGAGCCCACTGCTGCTGCTGCTCCTCCTCCTCCTCCCACCGCCGATCCAGAAAGCCCAGCTGTGATAGATGCCGAGCATCATGAAAGTGAGTGCCCCCCTTTAGATCCAACCACAATGCTGACATGCATGTCCTTTTTCAGTGCATGCTGGATACGCCCTGGACTCTTTTTTGTTGGAAGTGAAAAGGGCTTGCATTCTGGTGTGAGATGCAGATGGAATTCGTATGAGACCTAGAAGGTTGACAGCCGGAGACAGGGGCCTCGCACAAGCACTGCAATATGAGAAGCCACCTCGAGTTGTTGCAGCAACCAAGCCTCTCTCGGAGATAAACAATGTAAAGCCATCTTCGGAGTCGTCTCCTGCTGGAGTGAAAAGGCCCAAACGTGTTTTAGCTGGTCTTCGTGGGCTAATACTTTCAGCGGAGAATTCCAAATCTGCTCCAAAGGTACGTGACGTGCACGCTTCTAACTCTGCACAATCAATTTAGGTCTGTTATTTATAAAAGAAGTGGGTGAGCAGGGTTCTCCGAAGAAGCAGAAGACAGATGATGTCCACGGTGTGCGCACTCGGTCAACCGCGAAGAAGGCATCGAAGAAGAACAGGAAAATTGGTGACCTATACTAGTTATGAGGTACTTTTGATGATCTATTCCAGAGACGAAAATCTGCAGCGTTTTGTGATGAGAAAATGACCAGTCTTTTTGTTTTGGTTTTACTTTCTGCTGCACATTCTGGAGCAACTTGCAGCCCATTTCAACATCTGGTATAGGATTTGTTCGTAACGAGCCTCTCTAGAGTGTGCTCTGTGAAAACTGTCTACTGTTATATTGTATTCAGATGGATCGTCCCTGTTTTGAACCATTGCAGACTCTTGTAATTATCGAGGCTACCTGTGTAGTGCCTCGGTTGGTATATGGAAGTGGAATTTTACTCAATTGCGTCAAATATGATATTAGATTCTTAGGATTTGTTGCAGCACTCATCGGGTGCGATGAATACTCTTGGGTAAGCTTAAATTTCACAAGCTTGAATCTACGTATTAAACAACTCAGTCATCTTGTGTTATTGTGATTTTGTAGTAATTGAATAGTTTCATAAAGTGGTTTTTCAAAAATTTCATATTTGTTGAAATGGTCCTCAGTTTTTCAAAATTGTAAAAATGACCCTCATTCTTATTCTTATGGCACTAAGGTCTAAGGTATTCTTTTTAGGTTATAACATGGCTTTCCTCTCTGAACATATAATCATGAATTAATAAAAATGAATGAAATTTAATTCAAAACTAACTTGAAGCAATTTTTTTAATTTCCTTTAACATCTAGAAGAACAAGGGCCATTTTCATAATTTTGAAAAAGTGAGGGCTTTTTCAGCCTTTTTAGCAGATATGAGATGTTTAAGGGCCACTTTTGCAATTCTCCCTTTAATAAATTGGTCAGCCTTATCATAACTATACAGAAGTTCAATATTGGAACTAGGGATTAATAGAAGGATATTTTAACTCATACATGTCCTTGGAAATTATTAGTATAGAAATTTTATATCTATGTTATAGTTATACTTATTGTAGACAACAGAGGTCCGATGTGAAATCATAAATCTTAAAGTGAATAGTATGTCATGTGGAATTTGGGACCCCTGCAAGTAACCTCAATGCCAATAAAACGCCACTAGTCCTGAATAGCACTTCTAGGGAGTCTAGGCATCAATAAAAAAAATGACCAAACACATGTAAAACTAGACCATCTCAAGTCAAAAGTGGGTAGGGCTACAACGTTTCACAAATGCAATCTTTACAAATAGGTGATATTATAAAGTGTATAAATAATCTCTCAAATGACAAGAATTGATACGGCAAAATACACAAGGAATAGTGCCAGTTTATCGAAATTGCCACAATCCAAATTATTTTTTAGTATATATATATATATATATATATACTTTGTCAAGTGCACTCTTATATTGATTCATATTCATTTATACAAAAGAGGTAATCTATACTTTTTCTTGTTATTGACAAGACATTTATATCCCTCATGCATTTCAATTAAGCTTGAGGATGACATTATGAATAATATTATTTAATCATCATTAGAGTAGGGTAATTTGAATTCATATTTAGTATGATACTAAAACAACAATACATGGTACATTTTATCATTGTACATTCAATCAGATGTAATCTTAATGCATAATGGGTGAGTTTCCAAACAAAGTTATAAGAAAATGAGAGACATCCTAATTTAATAAATATCATCCTTCAAAGTTACCTAATTTTTTTTATGAAGGTTACAATGATTTTTAAATAATAATGCAAAAGCCCTCTCCCAAGACATTGAGTCATTGTCCTCCTCAACTAAAATACCAAATAGGTAAGTCTTATTAACCCTCTCGAGGGTCAGTTTTCGCAAGAACTAGTTTTCTCCGAGTGTTTTTTCTTTAACTCATTTTGATAAAAATTGAACACTTTTTTGCAACATCCAACTTTTGAGAATTGAACATAAGACAAGACTTCAACTATTAGGAGAATTTGAGAAACATCCAAGTGTTGACAGAAAACATTATAAAATCTGAGGTTGTCGTATATTGATAGTGAGGACTTTGGATTTTGAGGGTGTACTACTTTGACCACCAATTGATTCTTGTATGTTTTTTACTTCACACATATTTTGGTACCATGTGCACTAGGTCGATAGCTTTGCGTAAACATATTATACTTAAAAATAAAATTCATATCCAATCAATAATGATTGTTTTGCATGAGTCTACTCGAATGTATACGAAAATCTTCTAAAATTATACAGATCAAGTTGGAAGTTCTAAATATAAGGGGAGAAACCAAGAGTCACCAAAACAATGAAGAATGTATCTCAAACAAAGTTTGATTAAAAGTTCATATTGTATCCATGTGTATAAAATACAACAAAGTACGTTGTGTGGTATATACTATTATCATTGTATTTTAGTGTATTTCGTGTGTTCTGTGTTGTATTCTTCACGATTCCAAAGGTTATAAATTGTGATCAGATTGTTAAAGAGTGTTTGTGTAAACTTTGTGCAAATCTGAAAGGTTGGTTTCTAATGAATTTTATAGAAACAGAGTTGAAGAGCCAAAATCCATCCAACTTGGGTCATCTTGGCATTAAATGTTTAACCCGTATACATCCTTAGGTCTTTTTGGAGCTTGAAACCTCAAAGTGCAATTTTGTACCTCTATGCATTCTCGATTTCTCGCGAGGGTGATCAAATTAATTTTACTTTTTTAGACTTCCGATCGTAAGTTCTTGTAACTAAGCCTAACTTTGCTTATTGCTTCAAAATTGATTGTTGGTTGTTTATCATTTGCTAGATCATAACATCTAAAGTTTGTACAATAGTATTATTGAAATTTCTAAAAACATTGAAGCTTGCTTTTATAAATTTGAAGGCTACCCTGTAAAACTTGTGAAATTTTTGACTCGGGTCACCAGAAAATACAAGTAAGAATTTGGTTTTGAACATATTACCAATTAAAAACTTGAGAAAAATCTTGAAAACAAAAAGTTTCTTTCAACCTGCTTAGAGCCTAAAAATTAAAGTTTGTAGTAAAAAACTCGAAAATTTAAATTTGACTCTGATTTTTTTTGAAATACACTTTTTAGTATAGAGAACTCTCTGAACACCTAATAAAAACCTCAGTCAAAGCTCTTAATTTTTAACCCAAAAACCTAGGCTACCCAAAATGGCAAAAGATTTGGTCCTTAAGGATAGGTAGGGATTAAAACGTACGATAGTTTCAAAAGGAAAGTATTAGAGCATTTGATGTGCCTTTCTTCAAATGTTTTCTATTTGAAGTTCTTCACAAGTGTTACCAGTTCCACTACACAAGAGTTGTTGATTAGTGTTATAGATGTGATTACGAACTGTAACGCTAAATGTCACCGTACTGTGACAACACTAATCGTCAAACTACAACATCAAATGTGAGGGATACACACTTTCTTGCAAGTGGAAGAATATTTTGAAAGTGGTGGAGTGGGTGGCTTGAAGAAAAGAGAAGGGACATTCATTGCAATGGCGGCCCAAAGTAAACACTAATCTTAAGAGTGTTGGTAAATAGTGTTCTTCACCAAAAGTTACATGTTACACCAATCTTCATGTAGCACTACTAACAACTCTTGTGTAATAAATAAACAAGTACTCCCTCTGTCCCATTATGATTTTCCGGTAGGTTCTCTCAAATCTACCTCCAAAGGTAGATTTGAGAGAACCTACCAGAAAATCATAATGGGACAGAGGGAGTACTTAATTACTTAATTACAATAACTAAAAGTGTCACTCGTGATTAATTATTATGTGCTAGTGTTCACCTTCAAAATTGGACAGGACTCGATTGAATGAGAGTATTTTATGCCATGATTTTTCTAAGACTATTCTCACTATTGATATTAAGCGCAAAAATATTATTGATTCATCATGAAAACGTAGGTTTAATATGTTCCAAACCTGCATTGATTGAAGTTGTTCTAATATAGCTTTGTTGCGTGAGGATTTGATTTTTAGCCAACAAATAATCACAATAACACCAAGGATTATTAACCTTGGGGAAAAATCTATTAGCCTCAAGAAACTTTTAAGAAATTTTGTAGGTACCTTCGAGGAGCTTGAACTTACTGCAAGCATGCTAGAGCTACGTTTGCCCCTTTTTGAATAGATCTAAGTTTAGTATGCATTTATGCTCAAGGGAAATTCCCTTAGAGCATGTTCAACGAACCGACCAAAGGAAGAGGATTGGCTATATGTAGCCAAGCAGAGGTCATAGGTCATTTTCCTTTTCGAGTGGACTAGCTATACGAACAAGCCACCTTCAGCAAGCTCCCAAAGATAGGCTCTAGCCCAAAATAGCAGCCCGCCACAACCAAGCTACCTATCCAACTCCCACCCATAGATGTCAATTGTTTCAAAATATCATGAAGTTTGGAAAAGTTTATCTCACCAAAAAAACATCAAAACTTTTAAACTTCACATACTTCTAGTTTTTTTCCATGATGTAGTGGAAAAGGTATGGATTCAATAGGGTGCTACATTTAGCAACTCCTATCCCTTGGCTATATTTAGCGAATCCGTTGAAAGTATCCTTTTTTTAAGACATTCTTAAAAGATTGTCTAAATGGGCAAACCTTGGCTACATTTAGTCAAGCAAAGGTTACTTTCTTCTCCCAAAGAATGGCTATTCAACCCACCACCTTTAGTCTGCCAAGGGTAACGACCCACCACAACCCTTTTACCTATCTACCTCCCACACACACATTATTACTTCATATTACCTTCATTTAAAAAAAATAAAAATCATTCTACTTTTTGGAAAGATTTCAAAGCTCTTCAATTTTTGGCTCTGAAGTACTTTTGAACTTTTGTAGTGGTGTGGTAAAAGGCAGGAAATTTTTAACAAGACTATTGTAAAAGGGAGTGAATTAGCAACCCCTCCTCAATTCAAAAGGGTGCTCCATTAGCAACCCCTCCTCATAGTTACATGAGGGTCCATTAAAAAAGCCCTTAAACATAATTTCAACAAACAAACGATTTTGCCTTATGTTACTTCTTTAAAAATTCTCATTAAATAATATATAACTTCAATAAGAACACAACATGGACCTTAACTCCCGACTGCACAATCGTGAGTCCTTAGGATTATAACGAGGTCTAAATTTTGCATTATCACTTCATTTTATTTTACAATATTATAATTTGCAAAAGCTCAAAAAACTCAACACTTCTCATTTTTCAGCAAATAGCAAAATCAACTCACAGCTTCTCAAACATGGGCCATGGGCCAAGTGAGGCTTTCGTGCAAGCTTCTCATCCCTAATGGAAAGCGGGCCACAGAGGAAATCAGGGGAACACTCACAGATTACTGAACAAATAAATTAGACAAAGACCCTAGTACCTGTACAGTACACCATCAGTTGTAGCGTATGCCGGTAGGCATCCCAGTTATACACTTCTAGTCCATGATTAGGTATCAACTTGCCTGCAATAGCACCGCTGACTGGCAAATTCCGTTAGTGTACAGTCCAGAATCTACAACGGGCAGCCAGGTCATGTACAGGGCAAGAAAAAAATCATGAGAAATTACTATACAACAAGTATTGTGATACACTGTAACTTCCTCATCGTTGGGGAAGATAAAAAACTTGAATCGAACATAATGATCCTCTCCTCCAGCCCCCTGTGAATCATCATTCGCGTATGAACAAATGCAGCCAGATGTTTGTACATTCATAGCCAAGCTCCGTGTCGGGCCGGTGCTACTGGATATCTCCTTGCTGAAAAGAGAACCAAAACATGTCAGGGTTACTATATGAAACCTATAGCCTCTCAGAAAGAGCACACATGAACATGCTCGTAAGGAATGATAAAGACGAACCTGAGTTGGTGCATATAGTGGCTGCTGATTGGGATCCATTGTTGACTGTACAACCATCATATCCTGCACCTCAAACCCTCACACTGATAAACAAACGGATGATCGATCTCATGAGCCAGACTGTTTTTTATTTGAAGGACCCTCCTTGGGCTTAACACCTATCTGTACAATAAAACCAGTAATACATAGAACCGTGAGCACTATTGTTACCATTGTCAGTCTAAAGAATATAAAGAAGAGCTGGTTTTCCTAAATGAAGTACGAGACAGCCTTGTACTTACGGGTGCCCCCATCGGGTAATGCACAGCTTGTGCAGGCATAGGTGGGTAATACATGCCCCCGTACGGAACCTGCTCCCCTCCAACTCCAGTCCAAGCAACTGCGGTTTCCTCTTCCTGACGACACAAACAATAAGACATGTCTCAGAAAGTAAAGTTTGACATCCCACTTGTTTAGAGCAGAGGGTTCAGTAAAACCAAGAATATTAAAAAAAAATTAAATGTAGATTTAGCCTAAATCTTGTGTTTCAACCTCAAGCAACTGAGCTAGTAAGTTGATGTATTACAAGTGTAGTCTGCCCTTATAATTCCTTGTTTATCCTGATATTTGTTTCAAGGAGGAATCATTAACTAAGCTTGAAAGTAGTTACACTTACATCAATCACTTGTCTTCCACATAAAGGATCTAGACTTGTTGTCACAGTTTTACTAAGGATCATGAAGATAGAATGCGATATTTGTTACTTACCTTCACCTCGTCGCGAGGAACGATATCTACAAGAAAGTCAAAAATGTCCCCCCTAGTAATAGCTCCAGCAATATCATTTCTTTGTAACGTACGCCTCTTGTTCTCTTCTGTGTGTATCCACGACCGCAAGGTCAACTCTAAAATAAACATCTCACATGCCTTCGCAAAAAGAACTGGAGCTTCAGCTGCAATCATCTGCAATCGAAATGAATGTAAATAAACTTCTCTGTCGATGAATTTTTTCCTCAGTATTAACCATCTGTTTCTATTTGCTGATGTACACGCGGCATTCTCCGATACAAGAGACTAGTATCTCATCATCATTTCTTCAGCTGAACTTTCCATTCACAATTGTGGCAGGACTGAAGTAATTATCGAGAACATGAAACCGCGAAATAATCTAATGAGCCAAGGTGGATGATCATGCCTTTAAGTCATCTTATAAAGATTTACACCTGTAATAAGACATAAGCATTCTTCTCAGCTCAAGAAGTTCAAATCTGTGAACATGTGAGGTATTACTTATCAATTTCCGATTCAAATCGACTCAGAAGACTGAAAACCACCTATTCGTGCAATTTAAAGTGCTGCTCTACCTGAATCTACATGTTCAAGAAAATTACTGTAAAAAAAAGTTGGGAGAAACAACAACTGATCTTCGTCAGGAAGTTTTCTGAAAGAGGTAGTTAAGAATTGTGAATCCACATCTCTGAATGATAACTACATGAACATACTCTTTCAGTGACCGAATAACATGCTGGAAGCCGCAAAGCCAGATTCGTACCTTCACATCCTCGTCCGACTTCATAATCTTCTTGATACGTGCTAATGGAAGCTGATGATTCTTAAACTCTGCGTAAATCAGACATGCTAAATCAAATCACCTATAATCTTGCATAGCTTTTCATCTTCTACAGAGATGTTCGCTCTCCTAACCATGTATTAAAGTTCAATTCAAACGAGTACTCTCCATATCTGTCAACCTTACACGCCTTACTTTTGGCGACAAAAATTTCCAAGGGAATCTGATCACTTAGAAGGGGCAAGTCAACTCTAACCGACATAGTTCAGACGGTTAAGCCACTGACTCTAAGACCAAGTGGTCCAAACGAAAAGCGCCTTGTAATCGGCGTTCACAAGACTCAAACATCCAGTTCCACACTCTTCACTACTCTTCAGTGGAAAAAATAAGCACGAGAAATAGTGGGTCCATGGATTTTCAGCTTGAATCAATATAGAGAAGTTGAGAGCAGACCTGTAAGATGTGTCATGAGCAGATCCGACTTGCTGGATTTCTCTGCATCACAAAGTCACGACCCATTTGAATACCGCGTTCTCAGTACAAAATAATCACAAATACAAAGAGAAAATGAGAAGAGTGTTACTGCACCATTCAGTTGCTCCATCTCTTGATTCTGCTGTTGCCAGAACATCTGCAGCTGCTGGTGCTGCACATGCGGTTTCACCTAAATTCCAAAGAAAAAGCTAATCAATGTCCAAGCCAATAACAGAATTCACCGCCTCAAACGAGAACGTGATCCGCCACTCTAAACTTATGATCGTGTAAATTACAGTGTCTATATCCAGAGACAAATTTCCAAGCTAATAACAGAGTTCATGCTTCCATGATGCACCGCATCAAAGAAGAGCCTGATGCTCCACTCTAACCTTATGACTTTGCGAATTACAGTGTTCATATCGAAAGACAAATGATACTCCGTTCGAACCTCATATTATCGTGAGATACAGTGTCTACATCCATAGACAATTGTCTAAGCGATTTACAAAATTGAGCCATACATGATGCCACCGCCTCAAGAGAACATGATCCTCCACTCAAACATTATAAATTTATGGATTACAAGAACCTGAAGCTCCACTCTAACATTATAATTATGTGGACTGCAGCGTTTAAATCCAAGACTACTGTAATCTCCAAGCGAAATAACCAAACTAAGGCCTCCATGATGCACCGCCTCAAATGAAAACATGATGCTTCACTCTAACCTTCCGATTTTGTGAATAACAGTGTCTTCAGTTATACACTATAATAATCTTATGAATTACAGTGTCTTTTGTAACACACTGTATTACTCTTGTGGATAACATATTAACAGTGTCTATATCCAAGAGATAAATGTCCAAGCAAATAAAAGATTTCGCACCGCCTCAAATGATAGTGTGGATTACAGTGTCCATATCCAATTACACCGCCTCAAACAGTAGTGTGACTTACAGTGTCCATATCCAATTACACCGCCTCAAACGATAGTGTGGTTTACAGTGTCCATATCCAATGACACCGCTTCAAACGAGAACGTGATGCTTCACTCTGAACTTAAAGTTCAGTGAATGACAGAGCTTTATCCAGTTTTACTCTAAGCTGATGATTTCGTTGATCACAATGTCTATATCCAAAGACGAATCTCCAAGCCAAACCAGGCATCCATGATGCCACCGCCTGGAACGAGAATATGATCCTCCACACTTATGAAATTGTGGACTATAATGTCTAACCTTATGATGTTGTAGATAACAGCATCTATCATCACACTGTAATAATTTTGTGGATTACAGCGTCTATATCCGACAACAAATGTCAAAAGCCATTAACAAGATTCGAGCCTCCATGAGGCCACCGCCTCAACGAAAATCAGATTCTCTACACTAAACGTCTGCCTAATACTCTACTCTAAGCTACTGATTGTGTCGATTAGTGTCTATGCCGAAAGACAATGTCCAAGCGAATAACAAAATTCCAAGACTCCATGATGCCACCGCCTCAAAACGAAAACATGATCCTACACTCTAATCTTATACCTGATACTCTAACGTTACGATTGTGCGGATTACACTGTCGATGTCCAATATTCAAGGCTCCATGATGCCACCGCATCAAATAAAAACATGATCATCGATTCTAAACTTAAAGATTCTGTGAACTACAATATCCACACACAAATGTCCAAGCGGATACAAAAACTAAGGCGTCCACCGCCTCAGTGAAAATCACATGCTCTACTCTAACATTAAGACGTTATCAATCGTAAAGTCCATCGTCACTGCAATATATTCGTGGATTAAAGTCGACGACAAATGTCAAAGCGAATAACAAGATTCATGCCAGGCACCGCCTCAACGAATATTTGATTCTCGACACTAACCTCATGGATGTTACTCTTACTCTAAGCCAAAGCTTGTGCGGATTGCAGGCAGCGACTATGTCCAAACACAATGTCCAAGCGAGAAACAAAATTCAAGACTCCATGATGCCAGCCACCGCCTCAAACGAGAACTTACATGATCCTCCACTCCCGATGCTCTGACTACTCTAAGCTTACGATTGTGCGGATTGCAGCGACTATGTCCACACACAATGTCCAAGCGAAATACAAATTTCAAGACTCCATGATGCCAGCCACCGCCTCAAACGAGAACTTACATGATCCGATGCTCTGACTACTCTAAGCTTACGATTGTGCGGATTTACAGTGATTGAGCGAAAATTACTGCAATCAAAGGAAGAATCGACGACGATGTTTTGTTGCGCGTAACGACAAGACAAACCTGGTTCTTAGATTGCTGAAAAGCTGCTTGGTGCTGCTGAGACATGCCGGCGGCGGATTGCGGACTAGGCGAAGCGTGGAGAGAAGAAGATGAAGGCATGGTGTTGTTGGTGCTCTGGTGGTGGTGGTCTGACGCCATCGCTCTGCTGCTGCTGCTGCTTAATGTCACTACAGCAGCAACAGCCAGCTTTGCTTTGAGATCCCGTTGAATGTAAGAAAAGCTTTCATGGCCATGCGATGGACATGCACCGCCATGAGAGCCTCATACGTGGAACCTTGCCAGTGGAGTCTCAAATTCTGAGTCCTGACAAGGCAGTTAGTTGGGTCCCTTGTGCCGACACCTGGCCTACCCATCCTTTTGCCACTGCCCTTTCACTCCTATTACCGTGGAAGTTAAACACTTCTGCAGCAGCTCAGTCAGCTCGAAAGTGCGCGTGCCTAAATCCGTGTTATCTTTGCATGCACACCATTGTGTGGGTAAGGTAGGAGTGCCCATTTCCGTGCATTCAAGGAGGTATGCGTGTTTCCAATGGGATTTAACTCCTAAAGGTGAGCAACCTCAAAACAGCCAAAAATCCTCATACCTGCCCTTTTTTAATGCAAGATGGAAAATTTTGACCTGCAAATTTTTTAATGCAAGATGGAATTTTTTCGACTTTTGACAAGTTCTAAAATATGTAACTTTAGGATCTAGTACCTAACTTGTACACGTACTTGTATATTGAATCTTAGATTCACATTCCTTATCATTTGTGAGTTTATAATGTTCGAAGTTGAATAATAAGTTTTTTCCATGTTGTAAAATGGCAAAGGAATGTTTTGGGGGCCAAAAAAACCATATCTCGTAAAAAATTTGGTATGAGGCTCTTCATGTTCTTGTTCCTAGGTGCGTTAGGAACATGTCTATGCAATTTTACTGTCATATGAGCTATAAAACCTATAGAAATGCTTGATTATGCACATGGAGGTATGCCGAAATTCAAATACAAAGGCTGATCTTTGACCAAAAAATGGCATTTGAGGAATAATTGATTTGAAAATCCAAATGGTGAGATCATGCCTTACTACCTTTTCTACATGCAGTAAAAAGAAAACTTGAAATGAAGTCAATAACTTAGTTTTTAGCGAATTTTAAAAGTTTTGATCAATTTTGGGCAGATTTTGAGAATAAATGAGCACATACTGCAGTTTGAGCAATTTTGGGCAGATTTTGAAATGTGTCGACCCGATTTGGGCCTCACTCACCTTTAGGGGTAAATGTTGAATATTTTATACCTTATGGCGAAAAAAAAAGGAAAAAAAAAAAAAAAAAAAAAAACTAAACGTGGATAGACCCCTCTTCGAAGCATGCACAAGGACAACTCACCTTTTGTTGTTTTGTGCCAATCAATGAGTGCCTCTTATAAAATTTGTTTTAGAATCTCAAATGCACAGTAATAGGTGAGGAATTTCTTGTAAATGCATGCATTTATAAAGAATGGTTTTAAAAGGGGGGTGGGCGCTTAAGTATGGGTGTTTTTACTCCACTTAGGATCATGCCACAAAAGAGGCAAGAGAAAGCAACAATAACATGCAATTTGTTAATACAAAAACCTCAACTCCATATGGAAGGCCATTTCGGCTTAGAGAGAATTACATGGCGTGAAAGTGCATCTCAAGGAATTATTAGGCATTCAGCGCTAAAACTATTTTTGTTCACGCCCAGTCGCATGATGAGCAACAAGTGAGAGCTTTTGGAGAGGTGACTTTTGTTGTTTGCACAAAAACGTTAGGCGCATGTGTGCATGTGGCTTTATGTCGGTCGTGTGGCAAGTATGCGTCCAAGCCTTTTTTTTAGCCAAGAAACAAATTTTCAAAAGTAGTGTCATAAATGATAATTAAGGCAACTTATTTAGATCTCAACCGTACAATCTTATAGACTTCTTAAAGGTGATCTAGATCAGATTTTGATTCATGCAGCCTTATTGATGAAGAGATAATAAAACACATTATTACTATAAATAAATTGCAAGTTCTTATGTGATTCACTTTAGTTTGAAATTCTACCAACAGACCAACTACAATCAAAAGATCACCAGCTAGAAGGATATTCACCTTCATTTCAAGAACACGGTTGCACCAAAATGATTCATCAAGAAAAATTCTTGGCTCATGTAGTAGCCCAACAATGGTGAAAACCGCCAAAAACTCTACAAAGAAAAAAATTCATAAATTAACCCTTTGCACTCAAATCTATGCCTCATCCTCAAAACATTTCCAATCTAATCAAGGTCTCTACCACTCAAACTAGACTATGGAATCCATCTCGAAAAATAAAGTTGAAATCTAGGGGTAGATGAAGGAGACATAGTTCCTCAAACCTCATTCATTTTTTAGTTTTTTCATTGTCGAAACATCATTAAATCCAATACCAAATGTATTTGGATAAAAACTCTTCTAACTAGAAGATTTTCAAAATTCATCTTCAAATCATACTTATGTGAAGAATCTTGAGAAGCTATTTTGATTCCACATAATTGGCTTGCAATGGTAGAAAATGCCTTAAGCTTGAAATTCTTAAACAAAAAATTGCCCTTACTAAAATGCACGCCATTAATTTATACTTATAACTATAGATTTGCACTTTTTACCACAGAGACCAGACTTGATTGAAACCAAATCCAAGTTATTTTGTCCAAAACGGAGTTTGAATAAAGATTTATGGCTCTTTAAAATTTCTGCTCATCATCCAAAATATAGAAACATGACATTGGGGATGTTGAGGGGTTAATCCCAATGACCAGAGGGCTCTCTTAGAGTCAATCTACAGGTTCTACCTACGTAAATAAAGTTTAAATCACTCAACATTTGTTGGTTTATTCACTCTAAAACTACCAATACTTTTGGAATGTTATTAATGAAACTGAAAGCAAAATATACAAAACTTAAGAGTATTATCTTATTTTGAGCTTGTTTTTGAGTATATGAACCAAATTTGAAGTCATGAAGCTTCATAAATTGCAGAACCAAAATGTATCATTGCTCAACAAAATGATGAAATTTCATCATTCTCACTTTGAAGTTGTTTACGTTTAGGCAAGCTCAAGATACACTAAGAAACCTCTAACTTGAAACATGTTTATCCATGAGAAACACTATTTTATATGGAAACAATTATAAAGTTTATTAGCTCAATTGATGACATTACAATAATGAAAATTGCTCCATAGTTTACAAGAAAATTATTCATAGTGCCTGCTTGCACTACATCGTTTGCCATGACTTCAAATCAGATAGATAGATAGAAACTCCGGTCCTTTCTAAGGGGCCGGCGTGAATGAAGTGTCCGTTCGTAATGTTAATATCCCGATGGCCACCGGACAAGACTTCAAATCATTTTAAAGCTGACAAGCCTTCTACCACAAAATCTGATCTTGGATCAAGTCAATTCTATACAATGATGTTGAATGCAATGGTGGATAAGGAGATAAGGTACGTCTTTGGAATATTTTTAGCCAAAAATTCATTTTCATAAACTTTGTCATAGCTAGAAATTAAAGATTAGTTATATAGATCTTAATAGTACAAACTTGTAATACACTTGTTGTAGATTATGCAGATCAGAATTTGACTTATGAGACCTCATAGATTGCGAGATCGTAATGTATTTGTGCAGAAGACATGCTACAAAATACTATACTATGAAGTGAAAATACTACTAATATCAAATTTGCAATAAAATAATAATAAAATAAATCACCAACTAGAATAAATTTCACCTTCATCTCAAAGAAACTCTTGTACCAAAACAATTCATCAAAAAAATATCTTGGCTTGAATAGTAGCCTTGCAGTGGTGAACAGAACTAAATTTTTTACAAAGGAAGTTTAGTCCAAAACTAGACCCCTTGCACTTAAATCCATGCCTTATCTTCAAAATATGCTCAATTGGGTCAAGGTTTCTACCACTAAAACAAGACTATAATTGGAATTCATCCAAAAAATCAAGTCAAAATCTAATAGCGGATAAAGGAGATATAGCTCTGCATAAATCATCCATTTTTTCACTTTTTAAAATCATAGAAACATTATTGCAAAGCCAATACCAAAAATATTGAGATCAAAAAACTTCCAACCAAAAACATTCTGGGATGCACCTAAAGATCTCACTTCTATGGAAAAAAACGCGAAAAACTGTTATTAATCTCACATAATTGACTTGCAATGGCAAAACATGCCAAATGTTCGAAAACTTTAAAACAAAAGCTGCCATCACTAAAATGCATGCTATTTATTCATATTGTATTGTATGAGTTCGCAATTTTAGCCCCTAAAGGTCCTTGATACAAAATTGTTCAAATTATCAAAAAGAACCTTCTTCTACTTCAGGTGCAAAGAAACTCAATCTAAGCATTGATTAGAAGATCCAACGGTAGGATCTTGAAGTTAACTTGACCCTTTTCTCGAATGTCAAATTTGAACCGTTATTTTTTCTCCAATTTTGAGATTATAATGGTCAAAGTTGGCTGAATTTTCTCCCCGCAGAAATTCCAAAAAGTGATTTCCACTTTCTTGGACCTTTAGGGGTTAACCCCTGAACGACCAAGGCCTTTGATTTGGTTGTTTTGCTATTTTGGACAACCCGAATGAAGGGGTTAGAATCAATATTTTTGCCTAAGATTTTTATTGGATGTTCCCCATACTACAAGGTGTATGTGGAAGAAATTGCAAAGTGGAACTCCACTTTTGGAGTTTTTAAACGCAAATTTTTGTTTTCAGCTTCGGAGCAGGCAGAAAAAAACTTTTCATTTTTAACATTTTTTTTTTATGTTTAGAAAAAAAATAAAATAATGAATAAACTCTTGACTGATTTCGTACTTAGTGTTCTAAGTGACCCAAGTCAAATCTTTTACCAATCCTACAAGGACACCCTTCAAAAAAAAATCTTTCTGAATTTGCTAAAATTTGAGATTTAGGAATTTCTTGAATTTCTTTTTTTTCAAAATTCACAAACTCATGAAGGCACCTACTCACCATTCATTTTTCCCCTAAACCAAATACGATAAATGTGGTGCATGCTTTGCCGAATCCTTGATTTCTACCTTCTTATAGTAAATAAATTGCATGAAGGCTCAAAAAGCCAAATGAGTGTCTAAAATTTTTCATGGTAATGCTGAACTTAGTTATCAAGTATATACATGTCTAAAAAAATAGATATATATCTATTTGGAAAAATTATATCTATTTCCAAATAGATTTTTTTTTTTCCAAATATATTATATGTCTAAAAAAATATAAGCAAGATGTTTGAGGTATTAAACATCACATTATGCTTTGCACAAAGTAGACTATGTCTGCTGAAAAAAAGTTTGCATCAACTTTGAATGCTGCGATCTTACAAATGGCAAAGATCCAAGGGTTGAAATTTTAGACACTACCTATGATGGTAGTTATCTTTAAGATCCTATGATTGAAAGTTTAAAAAATTTGGAAAAAAAATTCTCGTACTCCAAAGTTTACAAGGTGGTATGGAATCACAGTTTTGGAGTTTGGAGCTCTCAAAACACCATGGTTGTTTAGGGGTTAACCACGCAAACTAGACATGATTTGTGACCCAACCCAAGTAATTTTACCCAAAGCAGACTCCGAATGAAGAAGTTATGGTGCTTCAAAGTTTCTTGCCCTTCATCCAAAATGTCATTTTTTGACACTAGGGACGTTTGGGGACCATGCATCGATTCCTTATGTTTTGATATAAAAATAACATTTAAAATATAACACCATAAGAACTCAATACAAAAATTCTAACTTCAAAGTTTTTGAACTTCATCTAAAAATCAATCTAGTCCAAAACAATTTACGAAATTACAAAACCTTGAGATAAATAATAGGCGAGAGTTTGTAAACCAATCCCCATTTTTTAAATGGCATTAAATTGTACAATACATAGGGTATTGTAATTGATAGTTCTCAATATTCAATTGACCAAGGATAATGATTTCGTCGACATGATCACTTACTAGTTAACTATACAAAATAGGTAGATTATTGTAAGATACACTAATTTATATAAACATGTTATAAGTTTTTACTGTTGATCAATCTTTTTACCCTCTACATCCGTGAAGATGTGGATCCTTCCAGAGTATTGGAGTCAATACTCTTGGTATTTTTTTTTTACCAACAGTAAAAACTTATAGCATTTTCAAATATTATAAAAATCTAACACTAATCCACCTATTCACTGTAGCCCACTATCGCCTAGTTACATTCCAAGCCCTCTTATCTTTGCATGCGAAGTAAGAAAAGGTTCGGTAATATTGAAGGAAACATGCCATTTTAGCCCCGTATTTCACTCAAAAATGGTGTGGTTCTCAAGATCACCAAACGTTTTTCATAATATTTTGGCAAATATACATAGCTTGGAATGAAACTAACCAATAGAAAGCTTGTTTATTAGTGTGCTCATTTCGATAAAAATTGAAGAAGTTGGTAAAATCATTGCCCTTCGTTTATTGAATATGGAAAAGTGGAGTCAAAAGTACCAATTGCATTACTCAATCCGCATTCTATGGGAGATGTCTCTACGGCGAGCAATCCAACCTTGTGACTAAACATTCCTAGTTCAATAGTCTCTTAGCTTCGTTTCGTAAAACATCCGTCTAGTGTCTTGTATGCTTCGTTGAGTTGGCAATAACTATAATGAATATTCAAAAATATCATAAAATCTCAACTAGCAACAAGACGAGCATACCAAAGCAACCAATGACTCTCAAGATAAACGTGTAGGACTGTGACCTAAAACACGAGTTTGATAACTCTAATTGTAAATTAACATCTTTGTTAGTTTTTCAGAATTCCAAGCATTACATATAATTATTGAGTATTTTTTTCATGTAATTATGTGTAAATTCAAATCGAGTTGTATACGCTAAGTGATTCACCAAAGCAAAAATCTCCTTCACGAACAATGGAACCCATCAATGTGTTCTATAACTTGATGTAGTTCGATCCTTTCAACATAACCCAAAACAAAGAAGTCATTCACATAATTCAAAATATATCCGCCGTTTGAATCGGTCTAAAACTTGCAATTCTTAACCCCTAAAGGTCCTTGATACAAAATTGTTTAAATTATCAAAAAGAACCTTCTTCTACTTCAAGTGCAAAGAAACTCAATCTAAGCATTGATTAGAAGATCCAACCGTAGGATCTTGAAGTTGACTTGACCCTCTTCTCAAATGTCAAATTTGAACCGCCAATTTTTTTCCAATTTTGAGATTATAATGGTCAAAGTTGGCTGAATTTTCTCCCTGCGGAAATTCCAAAAAGCGATTTCCGCTTTCTTAGACCTCTACGGGTTAAGAAAATTAGGGTTTTTTGTAAGCAACCTTTTTACTTCTTTCTGTCAATTCATGAACAACGAAGAACATAAGTCAATACATGAAAAAATGGAAGTCCATGTTAGAGTTGTACAACATTCTCAATTATCTAAGTACAACAATTGAGATCTCTAGAAGGCCCTTGTCACTATGACCAATCAACTCTTGCAAATCAGGCTTTTACTTGATTGTATGCTTCAGAACCATTTGTTACGTAGTCGATAAAATCTATATGGCTTGAAGGAGATGTGGGATAACCAAAACGGGGAGCTTCTTGTTTGATTCAAGGCGCTATGATTACTCTAATTTATTGCCTAAATGAATCCACTGATTCATGATAGCAACAAGTTTCGGCTCTCCTATCTTATTGAGTGCACTTGAAAATTTTCAAGCTTGAGCGATTGTTGCACTGCAATTGTTTTACAGATTATGGTAGTGTCGATGAGTAATGTGAAGTTGAATGTTTGGTGAGATTGCAGTATTTGAAGCTGAGGCACCACAAGCCTTGGCTTGGTGGTAAGGGCTTAGACCCCCAATGAGGAGGTCGTGGGTTCTATTCCCCATGCCGGCGTGGTGTTCACCACTATAGTCCACCCAACTATTGTGGGGGGTCCTTGGACCTTGTTGTATGGGTACCTAAAAGCCCTTTGGGGAGATACTATGTCAAGTATCTTCAAGGCACTAGTAACTAGGCCAGAAACTAGCGTAGTTATAGTGTCCACCCTCGAGAGGGGGAAGTAATATTGTTCTAATTTCCCCTTGTCCGGTGGCGATCGGGATATTAGCATTACGAACGAACACTTCATTCACGCCGGTCCCTTAGAAAGGGACCGGAGTTTCTATCTATCTATCTATTTGAAGCTGAAGAAAAGTAGAGCAGCGGGACAATGACCCCATCGTTTACTGTGTTACCAATGGCACGTAGGATGTTGGAGTTTCCGAAAGAACTGGACTCGGAAGTCTTTCTCAACCCTGGCTATACTAAGGATAGCTTGTATCAATTCTAGGCAATGGAATACATCCATTTTTGGGAAAAGAAAAAAGAAAAAAGAAAAATATATAAATAAATAAATAAATATATATATATATATATATATATATATATATATCATAAAAATTCATATATTTGTACTTCATCATATAGAACATTAGTATGTAATTTTTACCACATAAACTAGAATTAATTTAGGACTTAACCCATGTGATTTTGTCTAAAATAGACTCTCGTCGGAGAGGTTGTGGTTCTTCAAAGTTTCTACCTTTCGGGGTTGACAGGAGGACGGATCGCTGCTGCGGAAGCGGGAGGAAGGGCAAAACCCTAATTTCCCAGCCTGAGCGATCTAAGCTCACAGCGGCGATCTAATCATGGAAGCGACCTTCTGAGGATCTGTGGCGTATGAGCAATCAAGCAAACACGATTGACAGTAGAGGGAACAAAACTGTTCCTCAGATCTAAGAGGGAAGGTGAAGTGATCTTGCAGGGAAAAAAAAAAAAAAAAAAAAAAAAAAAAAAAAAAAGAGAGATGAAACAAGGCTTGGATCCAGCAACGGGACGGCAGCAACGCCGGGGAAGCGGCGGAGGACGGCGATCAGCGTAGAAGACCTCTGATGCGAGGTAACTAATTATCAGGAATCGAATTTGAAGAACGCTACACGGTTGGAGTTAGTAGATCCAGGACCATTGCGTATCCGTTCAAGATCCAGGAATGAAAGGCTAAACATCGGGACTTGATCGGATAGTTAGATTGGATCTACAGTACTTGAGGAAACAGTGGATGCAGCTGCGGTATAGGCTAGGAAGTTGCTACACTGGCGCTCAAAATCCGATCTCTGACTGACACTATGAGTGATGCTCAGCCACTGCAACCCAAACGAAAAACTCGCAAATAAAAACGAGCCTTCAGTAGGAAATGATCGAGGAGTCGAGGACGACGATCAACGTAGGCAACGGCCGGATCGAAGCAGGACGGGGAAATCGGGTTCAAGACAGGGAGACGAGGTCGGATCGAGGACGTGCCGGCGACGAGTTCAGATCGAGGACTACAGCGCCGCAACAGCCGGATCGAGGTCGGAATTGTCAAGGACCGAGCTGATCGACACCAGCAGTCGGTAAGCAGATCAGACGTCGTGGATCTTCAGAGACATTCGACACCGGCAGGAACACCAAGACGACGGCCCTCGTACTCACGAATCCGCCGCGGCGCAGGGAGTTCTCAATCAATTGGTCTCAATTTTTTGCGTTAACATAACAATTAATTGATCACCTCTTACACTTGACTAACGCTTCGGCAGGACCTACTAGCGTTGCAAATTCCCGTTGAGTATTAGAACAGAAGGAAATCCCGTCACTCAACAATGCAACTTGCGGGCTGGTGAGGGAGCAAGTTCTGGTAAGAACTATATCGTACGAGAATTTTTCATCGAAAGACGCATGCACCAGTGTACAGCTCCACTTCGTCATCACTGATGCGTTTTTTTTTTTTTTTTTTTTTTCGGAGCAAAGTTCCTCTCTCTCTCTGTCTAGCTCCCTAGCTCCATGCTATAGATCCTTCTTGATCATATCTTGCATGCACTTCGAGAGCGAGAGGACATTACAGTAGTGGAGTGGAAAGTGCCTATCAAGAAGTGATTTTCTTGAGGAGCGCAGATAGTGAGAGTGGCGAGGCTGAAGTATCTGAGTCAGAAAAGGTAGCGTGTGAGTCGGAAGTGCGTCGAGCCCCCGTCAACACTCAACCGGCATCAGCAGCATCCTCAGCATCGGTGTTCGAGCAGCTTCAACTTGAGCCCCGTCAACACTCCACCGGTATCAGCAGCATCCTCGGCATCGGTGTCCCTCGGCATCAGCAGCATCCTCGACATCCTCGACCGTGCAGGAGCGAGCAGTAGCGGAACAGCAACAGCTTCCTCGGCAGCACTAGCAGAGCATCAGCATCCTCGACATCGGTGGAAGACCGAGGGAACCGCAACATCATCGGCACCGTTCAGAACCCTCGCCAACGATACAATGACGACCAAGGGACATCGGTGATACGGGCAGCCACGTACAGGAGCGATCAGGGCTAGCAATCGCCGAGGCAGCACCGGTGGAGACGAGCATCACGACACCGGCTCCACAGGAGTGACGTCGGCATCGACCTTGAAGGTGGCAGGCAAAGACGAAGGCACGGCGCTCAGATTGCTCTCATTGTGAAGTTGGAGGAAGATGCGAACAGTACGGAAGAGGTAACAAAGCTGTTCCTCAGATCTGAGAGGGAAGGTGAAGTGATCATTCAAATGGCAACAAGGAGTTACAGTGACGTGGTAAGAAGGCAAGAAGATGAGAGACGACAACACAACAGATCTAAATACAGAGATGGGAGGTTCGAGAACAAGGGCGAGCATGCAAGCATATATGGAGGAGGACGAGACAGAAGCAGTTTCCTTGCTACACGAACACACACCAGAGAGCTTGAATATGCAGATCATCGGGACTTGACGAGGATAGCCCCAGATAGACGAGATCCAGAACGGTCAGTTCTAGATCAAAGAGACCCCGATTGCAAGGCAGCAGCGGTAGGAGCTAGACCACTAGTAGCTGATATCAAGGGACCAGTGGCAGATCGCAAGGCAGCAAGAGAGGAAGACAGACCACCAGTGGCAGATCGAACACCAGACCCCAAGGTCACAACATCAAAAGGTGAACCAACTAGTGAACAAATTCATCAGAACAAGCAAGGTACTTCAATCCGTGAGACAATTATACTAAAGGTGAGTGATCTTGACATCAAATCCATTGAAAACAAAATACAACATTCTATGCGCTACTTTGCTATAGTCCGTGTCAAGTATACTCGTGACACCAGGCTATCTCACATCAAATGGCTGGACCCGTTAGAGCGGGAGGTAGAAGCCCACATAGTAAGACATAACGTCATCGGTAACAACTTCCACCTAATTAAATTTGACGAAGAAAGTGATCTTGCGAGAGCTGTTAACCTGAAAGCATTGATCTGTAAAGGCCATCTATGCGTGGTTCATGCATGGGTGCCCAACTTCGACCCATGTAAGCCTATAGGGCTCATTGCGCAAATCTGGATCACATTGAAGCATCTAGGGCTAGAGTTCACACATGTAGCCAAGCAAATTGCGAGCAAGGTAGGGAAGGTAATCCAGGAAGATAGGGACAACGAAGTGAACGACTCACAGCGCTTCCTCATTAGCCTCGATCTTGATAGTCTTAGGATTGCATCAATCACTTTGGATGCAGGTACTGGGAAGCAGTCAATCGTCCTTGTTGATTACGAGGACCTTGAGGTGAGATGTAAAATTTGCTTGAGCACTTACCATGTCAAGGAAGAGTGTAGTATAAAAGACACGCGCGCCTCCTCTTCGCAGCGCAAGCCGGGAGGAACCAGAAGCAGGTTCAGCAAGGGCCACACCAGCTTCAAGTTGTGGATTGCACCCAAAAAACAAGAAGATGTTTCCATGACGGACGTAGATACGAAGACAACTACGGACGAGGAGGGCTTCACCAAGGTGACCTACCGCCAGTACCAGAAGAGAAGTAACACAAGGCCACGGCAAAAGGGAGGAAGACAGACGCGGCTTGGCAATGCAGAGTTTCTAGCAAAAGAAGGACAACCCAGAGGCGAGGGTGGCCCGAAGACTACTCAAGCCTCGGGAGCTACCACATCTGGTAGTCAGTCCCAATTGTCCAAGGCCGCGATTCCTAATGGAGCGCCAAACCAATCGAAAGACAAAGACAAACAGAAGATATGGGAGTGGGTACCGATCAAAGAGACGGAAGGAAGAACTTCTAATGACTTGTCCAACCGCAAAGAATCCAGCCTGCGAGCTAGGCCAACACACGAAACCCTGGCGGGACGCGATACACAAGTCGCCCAGGAGGTGCACCAAGAAGGTAAGAATTCGGGCAAACAAATGTCAGCGCGTGCAGGACCTGCAGGAGCCACCACCAACGCGACACCAACAGCAGGAGAGACGGCCAGGGTAGAGAGGATTCCTAACGCGATCGCAGGAGGTACTGCAGGCGTGGAAGGCGGAAGCCATGGGTGCCTCCCCCCACCGCCCAACCTTACTGTGCAAGACAACCCAGTTCACGTAAGTGATATCACCGACGGCGACGATATGGAGAGCAACTTTGGTTTTGTACCTATGACAATCGAAGTACCTTGCGCGGCTGTGACGACGACCCCAATAGCAAGTGCGACGGACGAGGAGCAACAATCTCCGACATTTGGAACTCCGCAACCCGCCCAACGCCCTAGCCAATCCTGCCAACAACCAACACCACAGCAGAAGAGAGCACAGGCGCTTGAGCGAAGGAGGGCCTCTCAACACGCACTTGAAGCAAGTCTGGAGGCCACGACACCTATCTGTAATCCACAGGCAGGGACTCCGAGCTCACTCTTTCCAATACCAAGTCAGGCACGTATACCAAACGCAAAGCAAGTGCCAAGGCCCTCCCCTGAAAGGGGCCTGTCACCTCGCGCGTGGAGAGTTGGAAGCGGGTCGCCTAGAGTCAGTCCTCCTATCAGGGCTCGAAGTAGAAGTTGGAGCCCAAGGGCAGCAGGAAGAAGGGCGTCAACCCAAGACTTACTACAAAGATTTCATCGAACATATACCAATCTATCCTCAAAAGAAGAAAGTAAAAAGGAAGCGGAAGAAGTGGCGGCATTCGAGGCTTTCTTAGCAGAAGAAGACAACTTATTAGTGGAAGCCGCGCTAGTATCGCCGGTAAGTAAGGACCGCCACCCTGCCCTCTCTTCTTCTTCCCCTTTTCCCCCAATTAAGAGCGCCAGCCGTAAGGAAGATAATCAAAGAACGATCTCAACAATAATTAATCAAGACGTCAATGGGCTATTAACAGTAAGGGGCAATTGGTATAATGAGAGTAACCCGGGCAACGCTAACAATATCAGAGAGACTATAGAGGGGAGGCATGGCAGCGAAGATAACCTCATTGTTAATGTCCCCTCAAACCCGGTGATGACATCGGGGTGGAATGACATGGAAGATGGACCAAATGCAAGGCCTAGAACAGCTATCGGTTTCGATGCATGGGGCTATAGAGACGCCCCAATAATTAGCGGCGGGGGCGCTCCCAAATCCCCAAGACAAAGGAATAGATGAATTTACAACTTCTTACCTTTAACGTTCAAGGACTCAATGCCTTGAACTCCGCTAGACTCCTCAAAGACTATATTTCTAAATTCCGGGGACTTGACATTCTATTTATCCAAGAGCATAAGCTGAGACTCTCTATGGCCAACAAACTTGGGTCAGAAGTCTAGCCTGGGGCTTCTTCATGGTGTGTGGACGCTACACCGGGATACAGAAATGCGGGAGGCGTCGAAGGGGCTGGCAAAGGAGGCGTGGCAACTATTCTATCCCCCAAATATGCTAAGCATGTTTCGGCCTCGGGAACTATTATGGGCAACCTCGGCCTCTGGATTATCCTCGCATGGCTCCCGGGAGGCGACTTAGGCTTCTTTAACATTTATGCTCCAAACGACCCCCCGGATCGTTGTGAACTATGGGCCAAATTGTTGCTAGAACTGCCTAATACTTGCAGATGGGTCATCGCTGGAGACTTCAACATGGTGGAACAACGCTGCGACAAAAAAAGTGCGTGCAGCAGGGTCATGACCATTGCAGAAAGGAGCATTTTCAATTACCTAAAAGCTCATCTACATGTAAGTGACTCTCCCCGAGTGCCTGGAACTCTGAAATTCTCATGGGATAATAAACGCAAGAAAGGTGATAGGATTCTTGCTAGGCTTGATAGGATTTATACACCGCTTTACACCCAAGGCGGTGGTTCTTATCAAATCATGGATGATAGAATTCATGGGGATAACCCATGGTCAGACCACAAGCCGGTCTTCATCAATATTGCTTTGGGAAACGCCCAAACTAAAAAATCTAGATGGATTATGAATAGTTTACGGCTAGAAGAGTCTAGAGGATTGATTGAAGAAACTTGGAGAAAACAATCGCCTAACTCCTCCTTCCTTTCCAAACTCAAAGCCATAACTAGGGCTTACAAGTCCTTCTGCAAAGAGAAAGCCCTAGGTAGTAGAGCTGAAGAACTCAATCTCAAGGAGTCCCTCCAAGAGTCTAACAAAACTCTAGAAACTTCTCCTAGCAACGTTGAAGCTCAAACCAACATTCTCAGAAGCTCTAGCAAGCTTCAAGAGTATGAAAGCATAAAGCTTAAAGGCGCCCAAATCCGCTCCAGAATCCATTGGAGATGGAAAGGCGACCGTTGTAGGAAAGAGTTCTTTAAGGCTGTCAAAGAAAAACACTTACCTACTTCCCTGCCTAGCCTAAAGACGAGTGATGGATCCATAGCCGATGACCCTAAAGGCATCTCAGAAGTCTGCACCAACTTCTTTTTGCAATTGTATAAAGAAGATAACATAAGCGAAGAAGAGAGACGTGTAAGAGAGGGGGAAAGAAACCACTTCACAAACAAGATGAGCAACAAGATTGATAACGTTAGTAAGGAGCTACTTGAACGTGACCTCGACCCAGGTGAGTTACTAAAGGCTGCCAAAGCTCTCGCCAAGGAGAAGAGCCCTGGCCAAGACGAGATTCTCATTGAGTTTTATACTAACTTCTGGAGCTTGATTTGTGATGACTACATGACCATGATTTAAGATGCCTTGTTGAAAGGATCCCTCCCACAGGCTATTACCAAAGGTTTAATCATACTCCTTCACAAAGGAGGGGAGAAAGAGGACCTAGGAAATTGGAGGCCCATTACCTTGTTAAACACGGCCTACAAAATTCTAGCCAAGGCCTTACAGCTTAGACTTCAACCCACCCTTGCCGAGCTCATTTCCAATGATCAGAAGGCTTTCATCCAAGGGAGATTTATCCTTGATAATGTGCTTGTTACTCATAAAGTCATAGAGTGGGCAAAGACCTCGAATCAAGATCTTGTTCTTCTTAAGTTAGACTTTAGAAAAGCCTACAATATGGTTAACCATAAGTTTCTCTTTCAAACTTTAGCCAAAGTTGGATTGCCTAACAAGTTCCTTGCTTTAACCAAGCTATTGTTTACTAATGCTCGGGCGTCAGTGTTGTGTAACGGAATCATATCCAAAGATTTCCAGCTAGAGAGAGGCGTTCGTCAAGGGTGCCCCTTGGCACCCTATCTTTTCCTCTTTGCAGGTGAAGCTCTCAACGCAGCTGTTAAAAGTCTTATTGCAGATTCCGAGCTCAGCGGGATCACTCTGCCCAACTCCACCATCCAACAAGCAATCATTCAATACGCAGACGACAGAAACTTCACGGTGACAAGTACAAAACGCAACTTATTAACCCTTACCAACACTCTCGAGGGGTTTCACAAAGCTTCCGGCCTCCAACTCAATTGGGACAAAAGTGTGGCCCATTGGTTCTCACAAGAACCCCCTCCCACCTTGGACTCAACGACTCCAATCTCAATGGGCCCAAGATGGGGTCTCATCTAAGCTTTTAGGCACCCTGTTTGGCTTAAATCAACAAACTGTAGACGTAGATGAATTTCTGCTCGAAAAAATTACCAAGAAGCTGAACTATTGGCAAACCACCCACCTGTCTCTATCAGGGAGAATACTAATCATCAACTCTATCCTCCTCTCTTCTCTTTGGTACTTTCTAGGCATTTGGTGTGGTTCTTTGGTGATTCTCAGGAAAATCAAGACCCTTATAAGGAACTTCCTTTGGTCAGGAGCGATTGTTGCGGACGGCAACTCAAAGACAAGACTCGACAGAGAATTGAGTGGAGACCTCAAATGGGGACCAAGAAAGACTAGAAATGAGGGGATTCCTCACAGAAGACTCAAGATGATACTGGAAGGAAGACAAGAAGAAGTAATATTGATAAGAGGAGGAATAGGTACAACTGGTGTTGAAGAGAGTGAAGAACAACGACCTTCAACTCTCTATATATACTAGGCTGGAAGAAACTTCCGGAGTAAGGTCCTAGAAGCTCCTATGGAACCTTCCGGAGACTCGTGGGAGCTTCCGGAATCTAGGAAGGTCAAGCGGAACCTTCCGGAAGTTTATGGAACCTTCCGGAAACAATTGGATCCTTATGGAACCTTCCGGAAGCTTAGAGAAGCTTCCGGAAACTACTAGAACTATCTGGAAGCTTGTGGAAGCTTCCGGAAACTACTAGAGCTATACGGAAGCTTGAGGAAGCTTTTGGAAACTAGTGGAAGGTTCTAGAACCTTCCAGAAAACTTGAACTTGCAAAATATACGGAAACTAGGAAATCTTTGAGAAGTAGGGCTGATCACGGTAAACTCATGGGGTGTGGATAATATCCTGTATGGCATGTCCGTGACAGCGGTCAACAAGTGCCGCACCAGGGTTTCATGGTCCTACTGCACTCTGGCCAAGTCAAAAAGAGGGTTAGGTCTTTTAGACCCGGAAGACGTCCTCCACGCCCTAATGGCCAAGTGGGTGGTTAGAGCACTCACGCCCGGTAACACCAACTTGCAAACACTGCTGCGCCACAAGATCCTGCAGGTCCAACCCACCTACCCTGGGAGATGGCCTAAATCCCCTAACTGGATTCTCATGTACAAATTTCACTCAACTCATGGCTCGAAAGTGTGGGAGATAATTATTAAGGCATGGAGGAACTCTCCCCCTCTATTGATGCCATCTCACCCGCAAACGCAGACGAGGTTAAGTCAACTTCCTTATCGTTTGCAACCCACCGGTTGTCTAGACTTGACAATTTCGATTTAAAGAGGATCCCCACTCTTATGAGAAGCAGATTGTCTCAAATCAATGATATCTGGTGTCCTAGGAGGCTACAAATCATTGATTGGGTAGAAGCACAGAATAAGTTCCAACTAGAAGATGTTGAAGAGGCCGCATACTTGCAGTTGATTCACTCTATTCCTCCTAAATGGTTGAAACTACCGACTAACCCTAACATAGTAGCTTCAAAAGAAGACTTTATTGGCATCTTTGCAGATACGATTGCAGGTCTCCCCAGCATGGTGCTCCGGGCCTCAAACAGCTTCACTCTCCTCGCTACAACAGAACCCCAGGTGGTCCAAATCTCGTGCGGGGCCGAGTACTTCGCAGTAGGCGCCACAAGCATGCTTCAAAGAACGGCACCACTAACAGGGATAGCAAGGAGACGTACCGGCCGGTTTCCGAGACTTCGTGTGGTGTCAGTGACTACTGGCTCCGCCAAGAATGCTAACATTGTATTGCGGTATGCTGGTATTATTGCGAATTTAAGCTTTGACCCGGCAAGATAGAGATGGCGTAGCAACTGGACATCCACAACGACCAAGACTAGACGACCCCCCAAAGACAAGAGTCAATGTTTGGTCAATTACACAACTAAAGAGGGCAGAGCTCTCGTGAGACCCATCCAGGAATTGGGCCGTTCTATCCCCGAGAAATAGAAAGGCATTCTCCCGAGCACGTACAAGCCAGAATGGCATGAAGTCTGGCATGCAGCCAAGCCACAAAAGGAGGCATGGTTCTTATGGCCAGTTTATTACCATGCCATTGCAGTGAATGTATGGCGCCACCAGATGTGCCCACAAACAAACAGGAATTGTCCTAGCTGCGTGCTTCGGGTCCCGGAGTCAATTAAGCATCGATTTGTAGATTTCCCCAAAGTCACGCATGCGTGGTACTATGCACAAACGATCTTTAACACCGTCATGCAGGTCCCAGCACAAGAGGGCAAATGGGATCCTTTAGTTTGGCAGCAATGTCTATTGGGGTCCCCCCTCCCTCGCAAACTCAGAAAAGGTAATAGCATCTGGATGGTATTGAGAGGCTCAGTAATATGGGTGATGTGGTTGGATAGGAATGCTGATGTATTTGCAGACACCAAGTGGACCCCTCAGTTTAGAGAGGTACGAATTTGGGAATCTATGCTAGACAATATTTGAACAGGTTGGGAACGAAAGATGCACCTAGTACACACACATCCCGCCCACATCGACAAGTTTCTGGACAAGTTCGATTGGAATTGGCTGCCCACGGACGAATTCACCACAAGAGTTGAAACATCTCTGGAATGGAAAGCCATGAAACCATCTATGGGAGAATTCCGGACGTAGTCAAATCAAATAGCACCAAACTACTTTTCACAACGCTTTTTTGGTTTGAGGGGGATTTGGGGTGCAGGCCACAAGATATCGGGCGTAACTGTATAGAGTAGCGCAGGCATCAGGTATGGAGATGCAGTGGCTTGGAGGAGGACGACAAGGAGCAGGCAGGGCTCCAGCTGCAAGAAAAGAACCTGCGGCGAGATACGAGGATAGGACCAGCTGGATGGAGCTGATCGATTGGAAAATATGTAGGACCAGGAGCACGTCGACGGAGCGGAAGGCGCTTGCGAAGGCGGAGGAGCGTATCGCTCGGGAGTGGCGGTTGGTAAAGAACCCCACGACTTGGTGGAGGCTGTGGATGTTTAGTGGCTGAACTAGCCTGGTGATTTAGTCTCAGAAAATCTTGAAAAGAATTTGGTTTATTTCTGCCGGGCTTCGGCTCTGGCTCTTGTATGTGTTTAACTTCAGTAAAGCATATACTGTTCAAGAAAAAAAAACAAAGTTTCTACCTTTCATCCTACATTTCATCTAAAATGTCGTTTGTGAGCATTTGGTCCATTGAAGGGCTAATTGAACATTAGTAAAGAAAAATAGATCAAATATAGAGGAATTTATTTTTCTAAAAAACTATGATTCCTCAAAAATTATCGTAAGGTATTATTAATCACCACATTGTCAAATACATGAGATGTGGTAATTAATATTACTTTTGTCAAATACATCTCATCACAGTTTCTTTTTCTTTTGATTAATTTGCATTGTTAAACCTTAAATTGTATAGCTAATGTCACCTTTTGCTTGTTATACACCCAAATTCTTTTTTACCATATTTACAAGAGTTTGTTGCATGTAGAAGGGTTTTTTATCTAAGACAATTATATCTGAAATAAAATCCTAGTGGGGGATCTTTGATGGAAGGTTTCATGCGTCTAACGTTTTAATGCAACTAATGTCATATGTTAATAAATAGTAATGTTGGGATCTTAAACTCAACCCAAGATACTCTAGATCACTTTCCACAACCACTCAATATCTAAGTGAACCCATTGGTCAATTGGACATCATGTTATAGGCTTTGGTTTGGTCAAATTGACAATGGTCACGGGTGCATTTAGTATCACTGGTGGTCAAATGGACAAAGGGTTATAGTCAAATTGACATTTGGTAATCTGAAGGTCTTAAGTCAAATTGACAACCTGCATTTAAAAGCTTTAAGTCCATTTGACTATCATCTCACTCTTCCAATTCAATGAGTCTTAAGGTTAGAGGACTTATCAAGATCTGCTTTAGTCCTTCCCTATTTGTTCCTCAAATCGCTTCTATCTTCATCATTCCATGTCCTATCTGCAAAGCATTCTTAAGATAGTATTTCTTATTAGTAGGGGTCAAATGTATATAAGACAATAATATGAGGTTGATAAATCCTTACACTATTAATCTTTAAGAAAATTATGGACCCTCTTAAGAATATCTTTTATTGCATATGCTTATTTCACTATTTGAAGCTAGCTAGACTTCAATAATGCTTAATGGTGTTGGCCAACCTTATCTTCTACTCCTTAGAAGATCTATTATAACGGCAATGCTTCCAAGCATCCCTTTCTCTTAAGATTAGACTCTTCTCTAATCTTAAGAATAACAATTATATAGTGAAGGATTTTGATTCTCCTTTCACTAAATGTGCACTTTAATATTAGCGACCAATAGACTCCTTACACTTGACCTTTCATGTCCAAGTGGTTTCTCCAGTCTAATCGACTTATTCTATATCAACCATTTCTCTTCATACTACGTTCTATTGTCTATTCAAATCAACTTCCACATATGAATGCCATTACACATTCAATACCAAGTTATTCATACAATTGACAATTTATGCATGTCAATTAGACAATTCTACATACTCACACAAGCATTCCATCAAGTTGACAAGTATATTAATAATTCAATAACAATTAGAAATGCTTTACACAATTAAGTGTTGAATTCGCCAATTGAAGCCTCTTGCTTCAATTGCTCTTCTTTGTTGGATTCCGCTTCCGGCACAACTGAAGCCTCTTGCTTCAATGGCTCTTTGTTGGAGTCCACTTCCGGCACTCGCCTTCTTATTACTCCCGGAGTAATAAGATTTACACTTACACTTTAAATAACTATGAACAATCTCAAAGCTTGAAATGTAAAGTATATTAATGAATTAAAAATTTTCTAAGTGGAATACACGGAGAGAAGGGTGTAGACAAGAATGTCTTGTCTTCCCACACCTTTTATCTCTCTTAAGACGAAAAGGTACATATGTAGACCTTTTGAGATCCACCTTTCTATTTCTAAAACCATTTTGTCCTATTATTTCCTATCTTGTCTATTTGTCTTATCTAATTATAACCCTTTTTACATTCTATTGGACATTTGAGCCTAATTAAAGCTCTTTTCTCATCACATTGCACATGTCACGAAGTTCCAATCCTGTAAAAACCATTCTCTATAAGTTGATTTTAGTGTACAATGTATATCTTTTGAATTAGGTCAAATAATTTCAATAACCCCATCACATTTATCAAATTCTTCATATATCTTTTACCCGAAAGAATGAGGAATTAGCAACCTTCACATTTGAAGTTTTTTGATTTGGAAGCTAATTTATCGTTGGACTTAAAAATTTGGACTTAAAAATCCTATACGATCATGAATTGGAGTAATCATCGATATGTGTATTGTTGTAAAACACCTGAATTGTAATTCTGAAGTTTAAGGAGTACCTATGAATTTGTAAACGAGAGTTAATAAACTCAAATAGATTCACTATAGGCACTTTAGATTCAATTGTCTCTTCAATAGATTTCTCATAAAAAATTTGAGTTAAAAAGGAACACCTTCTCATACACTTGTGCCACTTCTCATACTCATAATTTTAAAAAAATTCTTACTTATCTATTTATCAATTGACTTTTGTGCTAGAGGAGGCATTACATGATGTCCTAAGGTGAAATTAAGCTTTTGGATGCATAATTGAAATCTTCATAATCATATGTTTTTCTTAATATCTTTTACTTGCTAATTGCCACTATGAGAACAATTCATTTTTCATAGAACCTATCATTACAACATTATATTTATGTGAATGAATATAATTTCTTGGAATTTCTCCTAAATGTTTATCCATGATGTTGTGTTCATTATTATTTATTCTTTGTTTTATGCTACAAACATTTTCTTTTTTTAGGTTTAAATTTCACTTACCGCTTAAATAAATTATTTTAAAGGTTAGATTGATGTACATTTTGCTACCTTTAATTTGGCACTAACATTTTAATTTTTTTTCTTTATCCCATTGCCATTGTTGCGGTACTTAATCGTTGTCATTCAAAACCATGCAGCCGTTGTTAATTATGCACTAGTGGAAAATGATATAAAAGTGACGTCCATTGTGACTTGTTTTCAATGACAAAAGAGCGTCTTTTTTAAATTGTGCTTCTAAATATATAAAAATAAATTGTTATATTTGTCACTCTTTTTTAAATCTTTGCTAATCCAGTAGGTTATAATATAGATCATTACGCCAAAAAATCATAATTAAAAAGTGACAAGTATGATTATTTATTTTCATGTTTTTAAAAGAACAATCAAAACGCTCTCTTGTATCATTGGACACAAGTCACTATGGACGTCTCTTTTTGTGCAATTTTCTATTAGTAATAGTGTGGTTACTTTATTGTATGGCCGTGATGTTACCTACTAGGTTGTTGTCTCCCATGCTTCAGAAGTTAGTATAAATGTGAGATGTTGGAGAGTAAATAGAGATTGAGACCTGCGGTTTAAATCCTAATGTGCGGCTGTAGAAATATATATAGTATGTAAGCAATAGTGCAACCCTCGCAAATTTTGAACCATTGAGGCTCGAGCTCAATTGGAGGCGGTAAGAAATCAGTCTATGATACATGACCCCCCATCGTTAAAAAAGACTCCAACTAGCCGCCATCTTGCGAGCATCGAAGACTACCAAACTTACATTGTAAGCAACGGATCACCTAAGCTCCTCATTGAGTTGAAGACCGCGGGAGTGTACGAATCTCATGAGATCGACTTTGACTTCATCCTCTGAGATTCACCTTCGAAATCCTCTCCACTAGAAATTTTACTTGAAAAAGAGAGTACTCGTGAGGAGGTCGTCGAAGGATGGTCTTTTCATAATTTTGCAAGTTTGATATTTTAGTATATAGCTCTCCAAGTGTAACTCTTGGTCAATCTTTTAATATCTCCTCTTTAAAATACAAGTGGGACGCTTATTCTTAAAATATGCAAAAAACAACTTCTACACCAATAAAGAAATGATTTGTGTTGTTGATTTTTTTCTACTAGCTCAATACACATTAAAACGTTTGTGATAACTTCATATTAAATAGCCCAAATAAATGCTATCAATTGCAAACAATTCAGATCTGTTGGAAAATTATTCTCCTTTTTTGTGTTTGCTGCTAGAGTCGTTTGGGTTGTTTATTCTACTATGATTAAAATAATTTAGTTTTTTTTTTTTTTTTTTTTTTTTTCCAATTGAAGAGGGTTAAAATCATCACATTCTCAATCAGGAGAAGGACCATCTAGTGAAGGACGATCTTTGACATACGGTAACCACAAATCCACAACTACAAATCATATGATCATAAATCCACATTTCTAGATCTACTTGGTTACAAATCCACAAATCTAGATGTATCTAGTTACAGATCTTTAAATTTTGATTTACTTAGTTAAAATATGTCTAAATTTACATATTCTCAAAATATTAAAATCTACTTTGTTACAATGGATCTGGATTTAATTAGTTACAATAAATCTAAATCTACTTAGTTACAAATCCACATATGTAGACCCACTTAGTGACAATAGATCTTTTAATACTTAAGCACATATGGATCATTGGTTAAGCTCTAAGTGGTTTCACTCATTGGTAGAACAAGTACACATTTTTTAAAAATTGTCATAAATGGAAACAAAAATAGGTTATTTAAATTTCAGCTGTATAATCTTGTAATAGACATACTTCACATCATGTAGGTCATATTTTGGGTCATGAGCCTCATGGATTGCAAGATCATAACACGTCAGTATTCAAAAACATCACAAAATCTCAACATTTTCACTTTAAAGTAAAAATGCTGGTAATAAACTTTTTGCAATGAAAAAATCACCAACTACAAAGATGTTCACTTTTATCTCAATAACACCCTTAAACCCAAATAAAAAATCCATGAGAAATTAATTTACCTCGCATATAATGGCCTTGCAATGGAGAAATCTGCCGAAAGGAAAAATAGTCTAAAACCAAACTCTTTGCACTCAAATCAATGTTTTATCTTTAGTACATCTTTAATTTGTCAAAAAAATTACCATCTAAAACTAGACTCTTATTTTAATCCATTCCAAGAAACAAAGTCAGAATCCAAAGGAGAATAAAGGAGATAAGGTAGGAGTGGTGAAAATCGTCTAGCCCCAAAAACCGCACAGTAGGTTTATGGGTAGGGTCTGTAGAACCGTCCGAAGTGATTCGTAAAAAACCATAATTAAAAAAATTCATGGTAAATTGGCCAGTTTTGGGAACATTTGAGGTTGGTTCACGCCATGAATTTGGTGGATTAATTGACTATTTGTGGGTGGAAATGGCGGTTTCATGTCACCATGTCAGGTAGTGAACCTTTTTTGATTTTTTTGGGGACATTCAATCCACAATTCATGGTAAATTGGCCAGTTTTGGGAACATTTGAGGTTGGTTCACGCCATGAATTTGGTGGATTAATTGACTATTTGTGGGTGGAAATGGCGGTTTCATGTCACCATGTCAGGTAGTGAACCTTTTTTGATTTTTTTGGGGACATTCAATCCACAGTTTCCAGAGTACAACCTTGCAAAAAAGCCAACACTCTATGTTCGGGTAGCGGGACTCCTAAGACTCCAGATTCAAAAATTCATAGGAAATTATAGGATTACTCCAAAAATGTTTTTTTTCAGGGATGGATTTGCACTAGCTTTGCGGACCATTGAAAAATAATTAAAATTTTACACCACTATTCCAAGTATGCAAAGCTGAAATTCAGACAGTTTTCACCACTCCTACCTTAAGCTTCTCATAAATCATTCATTTATTCACTTTTTTTGAAGATAGAAACATCATTGCAAATCCAATACCAATACATATTACCATATTACTAAAAAGTTGTTAGCCTTCATGTTAAGATCATATATATATATATATATATATATCATGAAAAATCTTTCTAATTTCCCGTAGCGAAAAAGTCCCTTGACTTTTAGAACTGATGTTACCCATAATCGCCTCGTTACGCGAACATGTATAAGGATTTCATCCATCCATACATCGGGACTCTTTATCATCCATTTCTGTCGTTTTCTTTATCATCAGTATGAGTTCGTCAGTTCGGTGACATGCAAACAGGCGCCGCCTCGATGAGAAAGCAACAGGCATAAAGATAAAGAAATGGTATAATATAAATCTTTTTCCCTGCAGCTGTTTACGTCGACCAATCCCCACTTGCTTGGGCACTTTGTATAATAATCCTCCTTCTCGTCCGGCTACACCCTTCCCCTCAAAGGATTATTTTACAAAGTGCCCTCGTTATAGGAAATTTTCCGTACACATAATTGCCTCACAATTGTAAAACATGCTCCATGTTTGAAAATCTAAAAATAAAAGTTGCCTTCACTGAAATGCATGGCATTTATTCATATTTCATTTTGTAGGTATGCAAATTTTAACACACAAACTAGACATGATTTGAGACTCAACCAAAATAGAGCGCGGATGAAGAGATTATGGCTCTTGAAAGTTCTTTCAGTCATCCAAAATGTTTTTTTTTTTTTTAACATTTGGCCCGGTTAAAGGTTAAGCATAGATCTCTTAACACTTGAGAACAACTCTCCTAACACTTGAGCAAAAATCTCTTAACACTAACTTAACCCCTAAACGCCCAAGGGGGGGTAAAACTCCTAACAATTGGTAATAATGCTGATTTTTTCAAAACTGCGTAAAGACAAATAAAAGAGGAAAATGGAAAATCCAACCATAGGATCTTCTTTGGGGCATGGCAATTCGTGTGACCGCCAAGTTGCATGCCATTTGGAGGTATGGATTTCAAGATCAATGCAAAAAAGGGGTGAAGATCACACCACCAAAACTTTCATGAAAAATCTCTTTCGCCCACTCTCACAAACTGAGGATCAAGGTTTTTACTATTGATCCAAGGAGGGAGTAGAGTAAACCCAACAAGGAGTTGAGCAAAAAAAACGGCGGATGAAAAATCAATGGGATGAAAGCGGGGTTGTGCACCAAAGACGGAGCCTCACATCCAAAATGTCTAAAAAAGACATTGTGGGCGCTTAAGGGTTAATTACAAACCCACATTTCTAGACTTCTTAACACCTCAACACAAAGCTCAATTATAATACCAAGCCACGACGATTTTCTAACATATAGGAGAGAGCTTAACCCCTAAACGTCCCCAATGTCGTTTTTCTACATTTTGGATGGAGGGCAGAAACTTCGAATAGCCATATCTTCTTCATCCAAGGTCCGTTTTGGATGAAATCACTTGGGTTAGGTTCCAAATCAAGTCTAGTTTGTGTTGTAAAATTTGCAAGCCCATACAATAAAGTATGAATTAATGAAATGCACTTTAGTGAAGACAACTCTTGTTTTTGGGTTTCCAAGCATGGGGCATGTATTACCATTGCAAATCAATTATGTGAAACCAAAAATAGTTTTTAATGATTTTTTTTTCATGGTCATGATCTTAAGGTGATTCTTAACAACTTTGTAGTGAGAAGTTTTTTGATCCAAATGATTTTGCTATTGGCTTTGCAATGATGTTTTGTCAACAGAAAAAGTGAGAAAATGGATGATATTTGAGGAGCTATATCTCCTTCATCCACCGTTGGATTTCAACTTAATTTTTTGGGATAGCCTCCAATTAGAGTCTAGTCTAGGTGGTAGAAACCTTAACAAGATCGAAGATGTTTTGAAGATAAGGCATGAAATTGAATGCAAAGGGTCCAATTTTGTACTATTTTTCCTTTGTAAAATTTTATTTGAGCCAAGAAATTTTTTTGATGAAATTTTTTTGGGTTCATGACTTATTAAGATGAAGGTGAACATCTTTCTAGTTGGTGATTTTTTCATTGCAATTGGTATATTGGTAGCATTTCAACCTCAAAGTGAAAATGAAGAAATTTTGCAGTTTGATTTTAGTATTATTATGTTATGATCTCTCGATCTATAAGGCCTCATGACTCAAATTTTGGTCCACATGATCTTCGATAAGTCCATTACAAGTTTGTACGGTTGAGATCTTAATAGCTTCTCTTCATTTTTATCTATGACGAATTCTATGGAAATGTGCTTTTCTGCTTAAAATAGGCTGGGACGTTTAGGGGTTAATCATATAAAGAGAGGATATGGGAGAAAGAGTGTGGGAGGAACATAGGAGGACGTGAGAGAGGGAGTCTATTGAGAGGAGGAGGTCATTTAAACTAAAATTCCCCTTCCATGTTTTTAACATGTTCCACAATTTCCTCTTTGATTTGTGACTTGGTAGTCAAATAAATTCCTTCAAAACCCATTTTACTTTAAAGTCAATTGTAATGTGATATTTCATTTATACTAAAGTTTGGACGATTAAGATTTAGTAGACGGATTGAGACTTCTTTGCGGATACCTCTAATGCTTGTGTTGGCTTCATTATCCTTTCGTGCATTTAAATATGCCTCCTCACATTGTTGTGATCAACCTGTGCTATTATGGTTTAGCCATCTAGAATTTTTTTTTAACCCCTAGACGTGCCAAATATTGGATGACGACTATTGGAATGATAAGGGGAAACTTTGAAGAGCCATAACCTCCTCATTTGGAATCTATTTTGTACAAGATAGATGAGGTTGGGTCCAAACAAGGTCTACGTGTGGTAAATAATTCTTACCCATGCATGCTTTTTGGTGAAGCAAGCTCTTGTTTTAGGGTTCCCAAACATGGAGAATGTTTTATCATTGCAGGCTAATTATGTGAAATTCAATTTAGTTTCTTATAAATTTTTCTGCATTATCTTAACCCCTAAACGTTCCAATGTTGTTTTTCTATATTTTGGATAAAGGGCATAAAATGCAAAGGGCCATAGCTTTGTCATATAGATTTCGTTTTTGACAAAATTATTGAATTGGGTTCCAAAGCAAGTCCAATTTGTATCACAAAAACTGCATGGATACCATGGAATGAAGTACAAATTGATGGCTTGCATTTTAGTGTGGGCAAATTTTTGTTTACAGATTCCAAATATTCAGGGCGTCTTTTACCATTCCAAGCCAATTATGTGAAATCAAAAATAAATTTCATGATTTTTCTTTTTCGTATGTACAGTATGATCTTAAGATGACTCCTAAAAACATTCTAGTTGGAAGATTTTTAATCCATATAACTTTGGTATTGAATTTGCAATGATGTTTCTATAATGAAAATAACAAAATACCAATGATATTTGAAGAGCTAAATCTCTTTCATCCATCACCATTAGATTTCAACTTTTTCTATTGTGGTAGATTCATCCACACCAATTAAGATCTAATTTTGGTGGTGAAGACCTTGACAAGATCCAAGATATTTTGGAGAAAAGGCATGTATTTGAGTGCAAAGGGTTCGGATTTCGACTATTTTCCTTTGTAAAACTTTGGCAATTTTTATAATTGCAAGGCTATTACATTAAAGAAGCACTTTTTGAAATAATTTTCTATTGTAAAGTGGTGTTATTAAGGTGAAGGTAAAATGAATGAAATATTCCAATTTATTTTTGGTAGTATTATGTTGTGATTTTGCAATTTATGAGGTTTCATAACTTAAATTCTGGTAACATGACCTACAATAAGTCTATTATAAGTTTGTACAGCCGACATCTAAAATACTTAAATTCATTTAATATGACATTTTTTTTAAAATGTGGTTTTGGCTTAAAATAGGCATAGACATCTAGCAATTAAGATGAAATCCAACAACTAAGTAGATAGTTTTTAAATTTTCTAATTAAATTTTTTGAGATGATCTTAATATTGGATCTACAATGATGTTTTTATGAGGAAGAACTAAAAAATCAAGTCTTTTCTTAAAGGGTTGTTGCTCTTTCATTCATTGAAATGCATGCTTTTAATTCATAATTGATTGTATGGGTCTGCAATTTTTACAACAGAAACTAGACTTGATTGAAACCCAATCTAAGTGATTTCATCCAAAACCTACTCCATAAGAAGAAGTTATGGCTCTTCAAATATTCTGCTAATTATTCAAATGGTTAATTTTTGACCATAGGCACATTTAGGGGCCAAGCCTGGCCACTAAGGGCGGGACAATGGGGCGGGGGTTGTTCCTCCACTGCCCGACCCTCCTGTTGCCCGATGTCTGGTTGCCCAGCACCTGTGGCTCGCTCCTACGGCGGCTCCTACTTACTCGTCTTCTACAGGCGACGACCTCCTTCCCTACAACTCCGAAGTTCCCAGCCGCGAGCTCGTTCTCTTCGGCATTTGGACCAGCTTCAGGGCCGTTTTGCAGCTTGATACCCGCCCCCGATACCCAGGCGCTCTGCAACCTCGGTGATGTACTCTGTACTGCCATTTGGTGGCTGCCATCGGGGCACAGTTTACTGTGAGGAAGCTTTTGGGGAGCATTTCAACCCCCAAATTTTTTCCAAGTCATTGTGTCCTCTTTTTACCGGTTTTTTTTTTGTGTTCTTCACATGCATGTAAGAAATAACTGATATTTAACTAATTATGGACAAATTCATAGTCCATAAATAATGTCGGTTGTCCGCGGATATTACCTTTAGTCTCTATCAGTAATCTTTGAAAGGTCATAACTCAGTCAGAGTTTGTCCAAATTAAACATATGAGGTGTTTTTTGATATCCACAAAAATGTAGATGTCAAATAACACCTCATATGTTTGATTTGGACAAAATCTGACTGAGTTATGGCCTTTTGAAAGTCGCTGATGTGGAGATGTATCAGCTGGGTGCCGATAAAACCAAGGTTCTTCATTAGTTGCAAAAAGTCCATAAGTTGCAAATAAGTCTATAATTATTTAAATATCAGTTAAATTAAGAAGTTCATCAAATGAAGTCATAATTGAGCATGTTGTTAGCATATTCATGCATCGTCTATAGAAGATAAAGAGAATTACATTCAAAGTCGAATCAAAGTGGTGTAAAAAATTCCAAACTCCAACTTTATTTCACAAAAATTTCATGATCACAATTTTTGCAAAATATGGAGTTTCTTCCGCCTTCCACCAAAGTTTTTGTAGCACATATGTCAGAAGTCACTTTAGGTAGTTTCCAAAAAATAGCCCTCTTTTGTTTTGAGTGTGACAAAAGCATATTTGAAGATCTTTTCAAAGGTGAACGTAGAGTACTCCCTTCACCAACTTCGGAAATAGTGCGTTTTCTCCCATGTCCCATCCTTGTACGTTTCACTTTCTCTTGAAGAGAAAAAATAGAACCTCGTTTGGGAAGAGAAATCATGTTTGGCGTCTCAAAACTTGAAGGCTCTTGTAAATAAATAAGACAAGATTGAAGAACCTCTTGAATTCGTCTTGCATTTTCTTCGTTGTGGTCACTTAGAGATTTTGTACATAATGAATTGAGTTCACCCAATATCTTAAGCGCCTTCTCGTGCATCAAATCACACGAAGAAACCTCTTCCATTGATACATCCACTTGGGAAGGAATCGTGATGTCAATCTCTTCCATCTCCGGGATGATACAAAACGTATTTTCCACCGCTTTATTAAGTTTGGGCCTCTCAAAAAACTCCTTGATAATAGATTGCAATCTAAAAATATGCTTGCATGTAGATATTATGTTGGGGCAATTGCAATAGTATGTTTTCAAGGACACACTATATCCAAGAGTGGGGAAGTCTCACTTTTGACATGGAATAAGAGTTGTTCCTTATCAATCACCTCCACAACGTCAATTGGAGATTGTTGGTACGCTTTAAATATCCTCTCTTCACCTTTCAATTTATGACGGTGAGTTTTGTTATTCTCCCTTCGCAAGTGTCGTTCCAAATCATTTACACATTTAATAAGTAAACTTTAAATTAATATCACCAAAGAAATATGTCATAAACTTCAAGTAAAGAAAATGTTAAAGAATTTGGAACTCACTCAATCGTTGGGTCGTTTTGAATTGACTGAACAATGTGGGTTGGCCGACATGAGTGTCATCCTTTGCACTACCAACAATCTCTACAATAAGCTCCCGTAGCGATCGATTCACCTTTCCTTGAAGAAGAGTGTACTTGATCAACTCACAATGTCTTTCGACATGGTTAGTTCTATACATTCCTCCGTAAGCAAAGAGCCTCCCGAATCGAAGCCACAATCTTCTCCAAGGTATATTAATTCCGGCCCATTTGGAATTGATGTATGTACCAAATGCCGAAATGTGTTGAAACTCAACAAAAAAGTTCCTCAAGTTCCCATCAAAATGAGACTCGTTTGGACAAAGCAATAAAACATACAATGTTCTCCAAACACAATCTTTGTCCTCATTTGGAACACGCGTTAGTAAGTTTTCACTCCATGCTTTCATAACATGAAAGAGACACAACAAAATATGCCCGCTCACTTGTATTTTTTCACCTCCATGATATATCCAACAGAAAGCATCATTCTGAACAATACTTTGAATAAATTCAAAGTAGTTTTGTACTTATCTATGACTATCGCCGACGGCCTAATCTCTCTCAGTGACTCAAAGACATAGGTTGGAGCTAATTCAAAAGCAATGCCCTTATGTCTCTGTTTCACATCAATACTACATAACATGTAAAAAACAGGAATACCGATCTCATCTTAATTTGGCACAATGGCTGCATAAAGAGGTAAACCATATTGATTTGTTTTAAAGGTAGAATCTATTGCCCAAGAATTGTTACCGGAGAATCTTCGAGCCGATTTCCGCATGAATTCATCTTGAATGACAACAACAAATGACCTCTTCCTTGGACCCTTATCCGCGGGTGCACAAGGTTGATAGAAAATAAACTTCCTTTGACCTCAATCTCATAATCTCAATTCGGGCCGCATCCCAATCATCCTTGCCAACTGCATTTACACACAAAAACATTTCGTTGACACCAATTCACAAACTCATAACTCAAAATTGATATTTTCTTGATGATTTCAAAAATTGATAAAGTAGAATCAATCATTAGGTAAGAGAGAAGAGCAATAAGAATGACATTTATATACGTTAACAAATATATTTTAAGTAAAAGTAGATGCATTACATTGTTCCAAAAAGAGTTATTAATTTTTCGATCAAAGCAAGTGGTATTGTTATGAATCAAACAAGGCAATAGGTTGAAACACATACCATTTACTCTCAAAGAATATGCAATAATTTGCACTTCTTTCTTGATGATAAAAAACATGTATGTGACACGTTCCACCTCCGGCACACATTGGGAAAAAGTCTCTCGAGAATCCACTGATTTGGCTTCCAAAGCCCTTGGAGAAAGCATGAGCTTCAAATTCTCCATAACCCAACTAATCACCAATGGGTGCACGAGTAAAAAGTATGTATCCGCATCGCACCCCGAGACATGTCCATTATGTTCACTATGATCATAGATAGTGACTTCAAGCTTCTCCTGAGACACGGAACTTGAAGACTTTGATGGATTGGGTTCAACAACTTTGATTTGAAATCTACAGTCACACAATCTCGATGTCCTATCTGATCTAGAATCTCTCTCCTCTCTAGGTTTTGCATCAACCGTTTTCTTATGTGGACTGTTTTTGCTACCGCTTTGGTGACAACGATAGTATGTGACAGTTTTGTTTTGCCATACACGGCGTTTAAAACGTTTTTTTAGCACAATATGTTTTGTGCAAATAGAATCTTAAGTTGCACTCAGATCCTCCAATGGAACAATTACAACCTCATTCCAAAAGTTTTTACTTTCTTGGCATACTTCACAAGAGAGTACACAATTTTGTATGAATGAGTTATGAATCCCTCCTACTTTGATATCGGCACTCCATTGAGTACAAATTGTATCTTTTGTCAAAGAGAATCGTTTCCTATTTTCATGGGCATGGCCTCTATGAAAATTGATCGCCAATATTCTATGGGTGGAATTTGTCTGTTATTTTCATCATAAGAAGGAGACAATGCAAATCCATCCAAAACCTCTACAACTTTGAGTTAAACTTGAAGCTTTTTCCACCTGTCAATCGTAAAGTCTTCAAATTAGTGTGTGTCAAAAACCGCCCATGATCTTTTAAGAGAAGACAAAACAATGGATGGGCTTCTTGAATTTGGTGAAGTGATGGAAAGTAGCCTCTCCTTATACAATCAACCATGAGTGTGATAGATGGAATGGTGAAGTGTACTAACGTGGGAAAAGTCTCAATTGGAATATCTATAAATGATGAAGAACTCAAATCATGCGAATGTGTTGGAGTTCCAAGGTTGATGTGCTCAACTCCATTGACAATCAAATCCTCTCATGGCTCCAAAATGTCATCACCTCCATCCTCATGTTCGAATTCAGAATCTCCATTAGGAGTCAAGAAATAGGTCTCTTGGAATGTTGAATCTTCAAAACTTGCTACACCACCATCGCGGACTCCTTGAAGAAATTCTTGCACTCCAACCAACTCACTTACATCATCCTCAAAACCGGAAGGATAGAACTTATCGTCTTCCATAAAATCTCCATCTTTCTCTATTTGCAACGCTAAAGCTTCACAAACGCCTTCCAACCTCAAAATCTACTCACTCATACACAAAATCCACCTTTTATATCAATGTGTGTCAATCATGTAGAAACCCTAATTTGTGACAATCTTTACAATTTTGAGATTCAAGAACATTACAATGAGTTCCAATACAATGCAAACATGATACCAATCATTGTCATACTACAAAATATATATTCTCACACTTTCTACATTTTTTGAATCTACACTCTTGTATAAACCCTAAACCTTCATGCCATTCATGAATACAATAAATTCAATATTCTACCGTACACAATCTACATGTCACATTTGTTATCAAGGAATGAAAAGCTTGACGAATGATTAGAAGGAGTTAACTTACCTTTGTGAGAGGGAGTACGGTGTGGGAGAGGCTGAAGAGGGCCGAAATGCTCTCCAAAAGCTTGCTCACAGTAAATTGTGCTCCGATGGCAGCTACGAAATGGCAGTACAGAGTACATCTCCGAGGTCGCGGAGCGCCTGGGTATCGGGAGCGGATATCAGGCTGCAAAACGGCCCTGAAGCTGGCCCAAATGCTGCAGGGAACGAGCTCGCGGCTGGGAACTTTGGAGTTGCAGGAAACGGGGTCGTCGCCCCCAGGGAATGAGTAAGCAGGAGCCGCCGCAGGAGTGGGGCGGCCAGGCATCGGGCAGCATGAGGGTCGGGCAATGGAGGCGCGACCCCCCCACTGTCCCGCCCGTTGTGGCGAGGGGGGCCAAGGGTAAGACAAATGGGAATGCCCCTAGCTATTCTTAGTTGAAAAACACAAATGTTTTTAAAAGATTTATAATTGTAAGTAAAAGAAAGCTACTTAGTTCTCAAGCAAACAACTTTGTGTTGAACTAACTAAAAGTCATGTGATTGAAACTTTGAGACATGAGGTTTCTTAAATTGCATGATCAAATAGTATTAGTAATCACAAACATTTTTTTGCAAAAACTGAACAATTTTCAATTTAAAATGTAAGTGTTATTAGAAAATCTAACATAATCCAACTTATTCAACTAGATAGTTGTTCACCTTCATCTCAAAACAATCTTGTACCCAAAATTTCTTGACTCAATTGAAATCCAAAGGCCTCAGGGGAGAAAACTTCAACTTTCTCGCTGCAACTTTTTTATACTAGTATAAAAAATGGTACACATAGAAATTTGTAGAATACTAGCTAGTACATGATTTTTTAACAAAATATAAAAATGTCTCAAACACAGATCAAAGTCATTCATAGTCAGAAGTCTGAATCCATAAATTTCTTATAGACCTCTTCAATTTTGTACAACAAGCTAGAGGCTTTTGAGTGACTTAACCCTTAAACTTCTGAGCGGCCTCGAGGGGGCCGTTTCCAACAGAATCTCCTCTGTAGCTCTCAATGTACTCAACTTTTCACTTATATTTTGATGTCAAACTGATCACCTTCTTGTGATGCATTCAAAAAGTGAAATTTTAGAATTCAAATCACAATTTGTATGAGTGATTCTGTGCTTTGAATGGATTGTGGTAGGTAGGTAGGGGTTGTACATAACCTTGTAGGAGGTTGCAAGCTCATCATTGATTGGATAATTCATGATGCCCAAGTTCAAAAAGTGCACTATTCATGATGCCCAAGTCCAAAAGATGTTGTGATCCAATTTTGGGCTTCCCCAATCGGTATAGCTAGACGTTTAAGGGTTAAAGAACTTGAGTGTTCAGAGATAAATTAATAGAATAGTGATTTTGCTAATATGCATGTATTGCAATAATAAAAATCATTATATCTTATTAAAAAAAGCGCATGCAGATATCAAATCATTGAAGAAGTGCGAATACAGCATGCAAAGTTTATGAACTTCTAAAGGCTCAATAAGGTAGGAAGCTCCAACTTTCCTTCAAAAACTTGCAAGTCAATAGATAGAAATTTTTGAATCTTTTACTAGATGATCTAAGAACTTGAAACTGAAGGATCTTGTATGTTACTAATATGAGAAATTCTGCAAAAATATTTGATTCTTTCTACCAATGGGATTGCAAGATCTTTGGTACTTGATTTTAAATGGGCACTTAGGAAAAATATAAGGAATTGATTATAACCGAGTGTTATTACCTCATTAAAAGTTAAAGTCCACTTTCTTATTACTATACTAGTATGCTATTGCGACCTTTTCATTGCCACTTATGTACTTTGACAAGATCTAAAATTAGGTCATTTTTGTAATTTATGGTGATTAGGGATCTATAAATACTTTCAAATTCAATGTCCTAAGATGCGTTGGCCTTATTGCCATCCAATTTTATTTTTTTTCAAACTCTACAAAAAGAACCCAATTTCAGCAACACTTCATGCAGTCCAATCCCCAAGATCATAATGTCACAAAACAAAACAAACTACATGCCTTAAATGATAGACTAGTACGCCTTGCAGCGTTACTACACTTATAAAAGTAAGTTCTAGTACTTATGAGGCCATAAATACTTTAAAATTCAATATCTTGGGATTCAGAGTCTAAGTTGCGATCTCATCATTGTCCACACCTCTATAACAATACCCGCTTCCAACGACATGCACACCCATGTGATTGACATCACCCGAGATCAGAATATCACCCATAAACGAAAACGAAACAAATTAAATTACCTGCCTTGAATTATAAATTACATTGTAGAATTACCTACTATTCTCCACATCGTCTTAGAATGATCAACGGTATGCAATATTATCTGTAAGACTTGCAATAGGCGAAGTTACATAAACTCTATACTTCATAAAATAGATGGATTACCATGAAATTATTTGGGCAAGTTTAATATAAAAGATTGCCCGAAGGAGTACTTATTCACATGTACTCTAACACAAAGTAAACTAGACAACAACCATTCATAAGTACACTCTCTATCTCAAGTTCTTGTCATATAAACCTCTTATGACTAAAATAGAGGGAAACGACCAAACAAGTTGTGAGTGATCCTAACACCTTACTTTACCCTAACACCTCGAGTGTTACTTCATAGAGATTCATTGTTTTAAATAAAAAACGCACGTGAAGAAGCGTGACAATTGTGACATGAGGTAGTGAGGCACATGCGGCATGAAGTATATGCAACAAGTCACATAAGGTAGCGACACCCATTCCCGTTACTGTACCCATTTGCGTCAGCATACAGGGCACCTCAATCTGAGTGACTTTGATCATTTGTTGAGAACAAATATTACTAAATGCAGTAAAGGTATAGTGGCAGAATTTGCTTCTCCAAGTCACGGAATCAAGGCCATTTAGACACAGTCAAAATGTGCAAATCAATTTTTGACTTTGGTTATCAAGAACGAACACAAATTTTCCAATAACATGACTTTTTCGATACATTTCAGATTAAAATCTAATTGCCTTTCCCCTGGTATAATAATTTCTCATACTCCTCATTCGGAAGTATGATAATTAGCTTAAAGCCACGGGAATGGGTGTCGCTACCTTAACTCACTGGTTGACCTTGACACTCATAATTGTAAAACCTTGTTGTTTTTCTGTTTCTTTCTCCCCTTTTATCTTTTTCGTCTAACAATCATTGTATAATAAGATCTTTGTCACACAAACTCACGTTGCAATTTGCTTTCCAATTCAAGTAAGTCAAAAAAACCAATAGAAAAAGTGAACGAATGAGGAAAAAAAGAAAGGACGAGTGAGTTAGAAGCAATGTACGATGGCTTTTTAGCACCCACGATTGGGTCGAACCTTCGGAGTTAGTGGCCGAATGATGGGTAGTAGTTGCGGAAGCTGACATGGTTTTCGTAAGTGCTGCATAGACATGGAGCCAAGGCAAGGTACGTACCCGTCTACCCGAAGGGGCACCCGCAAAATTAAATTCCGGCCGCAAGGGTACAGTTGCCCACACCTTCCTTTCGGGGGCAGCCAGAATTAGGCAGAGGCAGACCATCTGCCCGGCGGGTGGTACAGTTGGCGGGGTGGCCCGGGGGCAGCCAGAATTAGGCAGGGGCAGACAGACGTGAGACTTGGGATCTCGAGTCGCACTTGGGGGCCGTATAATAAATTTTCCCGGGGCAGTTGGGGCGTTGCGGCACGGCTTGCCAGGGTGGCTGGATAACGTGGCGCGCGCTCATTGGTGACGAAAGCCAGGGACCGGTTCAATGCGCATGTCCCTCGGGGGCAGGACCCGGCCCGGTCTGCTGGCATGGACCCCTTGCCTCTGCTTACTCTGCCTCCTCCATGGGACCCTCCAGGCCTTGAGCTCGAAACGCCATAGCCGTCCGGTCTCTCTTAACATTCTGCTCGTCTTCCATCGTGTCCCGACAGGCGTCTTCACTCGCTCCGTTCGCCGGTCCTGATTTGTCAACAGAATTTTTATTTTCCGATTTGACGCCGAATAATAGCTGTGAGCCTATATGGTTGCGGAGCTTCCAAATTTCGACGATCTGTTGTTGTGCTGTGGAGCGTGATCGGTGGTGGCATATTAAACCCTAATCGATCGGAAGGGAAATACGGGTGTGAGTGATTGAGTGATTGCGGTTTGCAGCGCTGGAGAGCGGTGTGGAGTGTGTTTCTTGGCTGGTGGTGGAGGAGGAGGAGGTAGAGGCAGAAGCGGTGGCGAGGCTTTTCGGATCAAAACGTGAATTTACGGGGCCTTCAAGCACTCTCTGCATGTGTGCCTGTATTGCTTTGAGTCACCCTCGGCGCTCCTTTGAGGCTTCACAACTGGAAGGCAATAATTCGCAGCGGAGACAACGCCATCTATGGCGCCCGCGGAACAACTCAAGGCCAGATGTGAATCTGGTGCGTTCCCTAGCTTAGATCCTACGATCTTGGCACAATTCTCAACTCCCTTTTTCTGTATAAAACAAAGAACCACCCGGCACTCTCTCCAACCATGTCTCCGTTGACTCCTGTAGAGCCCTCTCTTCACGAGCCTAGTTCTGGTGCGTTTAGGACCCGGAGTCTTACCTCAACCTCAATTTAGTGAGCCAGAATTTTTCCTCTTCGCACGATCTGAATTGGTGACTTGATCTGATTATTATCTGGTCCGTGCCCTTTGATGTTCTAGTTTACTGTGGTTGAAGTTCAATAGACTTTCATCTGATCGTGCGGTCAATGGCTACTGTTGCTCTTTTGGACGGGTGCTGATCAGATTAAGCCCGTGGATCGCCTCGAGCTTCGAAATTATGTACGGTATCTCTTTAGTTATATGGTTGAGTCAGTAGATTGGCTGTGCTTGGCTTCAGGTATTCATACTAAGCTGTCTTCATAGTAGTGTGCTGACTTTGTAGCAATTAAGAGTCTCTTCTTGAATGTCGAAGCGATAGGTGTTCTTTGAGTTTCACGAAGTTAGGTCCAGCAGATCGCTTGCTTGTCACGGCAGCAGTAGAACGGTTAGAACATGTTTGTTTAGGTGCGGCGAGTCCACTTGTTTCGATCGTGAGGTTGATTGAAGCATTATTGGAAACGCTATTAGGTCGTAGGATTCTGTTTGTGACTAGACACTGACGTAATCATTTGGTGGCTTGCTACTGAAGTTTCACCGGTAAAGAGTTTGGCACTCGGACTCCAGAATGCACTTAATTGAGTTAAGGTGCAGGAATTGTGATTGCCTGTCACAAGGTTTCTTTGAAGTGTACAGCATTTTTCAGCAAAGCTGTTTACTAGCTCCCTTTAGTCGTCTTCCCTCATGGACATAATATTTTCTACATTTACTTATCATGTTGACCTGGCTGGATTCAAGGGAAGAAAATAATATTTTATTTGTCAGAGGACGGGATGTAGTTGTTGTTGTAGACCACCTAGACTTATTAGTTCGAAACTGTCTGTGCTAGTTTCATATGTGTTTTACTTCTTCTCCCGCGTATCACAAGATTTAAACCCTCTATTGTACAAAGGTCAGAGATCCCAGCTTTTGGTCTTCTATGACTGAATATGAAAGAAATGACAATATAATCTGAAGAATTAACTCTTTATACCTCTGATTCTTTGCTTCTTTCTTTGAACTTTGCTTGTTGTCTGCTGCTATCGAAGCCTCACTTTTGCCTTCGATTTGGCTACTTATGTATGTCCTCTCTTCCGATCTTTTCTCAAATAGCCGCAGTGATCACTGCAATTCTTGCTCCTAAGTTTGGTTTCTTATCTTTTTAAGGTCATTTGGAGTTACCTAGAACTGATATTGTTTTGAACGTGCTCGTAGGTAATTGTGGGGTAAGGGGCACAAGTGCGGCTGTGACCCCCACAGTTATCGTTATTGGCGCTGGCTTTGGAGGCCTTGCTGCTGCGCGGTATCTCCACAACTCAAATCTGGAGGTACGAGAATATATTGGAGAGATCTCGGTTGGCTGATTTTTCAGTCTTTTAGAGACTTTCGTCAGTTTCCAGCAGCTGTGAACTGTGTACACCGAGTCGTAGATTACATGTTATACTTTGTCTCGAGAGCTCTTACGTGTCTGAAAGGGTAATTCGATGTTATAGTTGAAGAATGCGTCTTGTGTTGATGACTATGAGGATGTTGGCCTTATTGAGTTACGGTCTTATTATATGTAACGTGGTCGTGCTGGATTTTGCAGGTTGTGCTGTTGGAGTCGCGTGATCGGATTGGGGGCCGTGTCTACACTGACTATTCTTTTGGCTTTCCGGTTGACATGGGGGCTTCATGGTGAGTTGTCATTCTCATTTTTTTAATAAATCGTCTAGTAGGTTCTCGTAACAAGCAGTATCTATCGGTCTTGATAAGTCTTGAATTCTGTACCTTCTGCATTGCGATTCTCCAGAGCTCTTTTCAATGGCCTCATTTATCGTGATACAGGCTGCATGGTGTTTGCAAAGACAACCCTCTAGCACCCGTCATTGGCAAGTTGAAGTTGCCTCTATACCGAACATGTGGTGACAACTCAGTTCTGTACGATCATGACCTGGAGAGGTATGCTGCATTGACTTCTTTCTCAATATGCGATATCCATTAGACATATTGTTCAGTTTGGACTGTGTGTATCGTTTTTTACAACTGATTTGTGTAAATTCATACGTGCAAGAGTCTACCATGCTGCATTTATTACGGAGTGACCATCCTGCTGGAGTCTTAGGGCAAGGAGAGAAAAATATTTTAGTCTTCAATTGTTACAATTGAGTCTCCTAGCTTGTGTGTGGGTCAGTGCGTTGTATTGGGACAGTTGCAGCCTCTAAGTTTCTTTGGCCAGTTTGAATCGCATGATCCTCAATTTTTGAATTCTTCGTTCTGTTTAGTTATGCGCTATTTGACATGGATGGCCACCAAGTTCCACAAAGTCTGGTTAGTAAGGTCGGCAAGATATTTGAGGATATACTGGAAGAGGTGAGTCTTTTCTTCTTGATGGTTGTCTTTTCTTGATTACTTCATTTCGAAAATTTGGATTCTATCATCTGCGGGGTACCATCTTGTCTCACGACTAATTAATTTCCAGGCATGGCATCTTTCGGTAGTTGATTTTATTATTTGCCGTTTTGGTTATGTTATTCAGACCAAGAAGATAAGAGATGAGTTCGCAGATGATATGTCGGTATCCGAGGCCTTCTCATTAGTATTGGACAGACGGCCAGAATTAAGGTTAGTCATTTTTTTACACCTAAATGTTCTTAAGGGCATCTCTTTCTCAGTAGGTCAAGAGTTGGTACTTCCTTTTCTAATAGATTTCGTTCAGGTGCTCCTCACGTTTGCACGAGTCATTTAGACCTGCATGTACGATTGTAACTGAAATGTTTTGACCATTGCAGACAAGAGGGAATGGCATACAAAGTTCTACAATGGTACATATGTCGAATGGAAGGATGGTTTGCTGCGGACGCTGATAACATTTCCGTTCAAAGTTGGGACGAGGTATACCCTTCGTTTCAATGCTGTATAATGATGTGGAAGGGAGTGAACTGGTTTTGTGTAGCTCATTGTTATCGTTATAATGTTATCTATAAGCTCATTTTTCAACCTTGTATTTCTACCATCTTGGTGGTCCGCTGTTTAGTAACTTTGAGTTTTGTTGTGCAGGAAGTGTTGCTTCAGGGTGGCCATGGCTTGATGGTACGGGGATACGAGCCTGTGATCTCATCCCTTGCTGAGGGTCTTGATATCAGACTTAATCACAAGTAAGTGTCGGAACTACACCTGCATAAATTTGTGAGTAGAACGTCGTTTAAACGCTCCATATTATGGAATGAGTCTCCTTCTGATAATTTCTTGTTCTGACGAGTTTACTTTCGTAGTGCTATCCTTAGAGATGCACTTGCCCTACATTCAATTTATTAGTAAAATGTTTTACATTAATGTTAAGCTCATATTGCTCGTTCACAGGGTTGCAAAGATTAGTCGGCGCTTGGTTGGAGTGAGGGTGACCACGGAAGACGGGAAGGTTTTTGAAGCAGATGCTTGTGTTATTGCATTACCTCTGGGAGTGTTGAAAGCAAACTTAGTGCGATTTGAGCCTCGACTTCCTGAGTGGAAGGAGGGTGCAATTGCTGATTTGGCTGTGGGTAACGAGAATAAAATTGCCCTCTTCTTTGAGAAAGTCTGTTGGCCCAATGTTGAGTTTCTTGGAGTTGTTGCACCAACCTCATATGGTTGCAGCTACTTTCTGAATCTCCACAAAGCAACTGGGCATCCAGTCTTGGTTTACATGCCTGCAGGTAAGTCTTCCCTTTCATGTATATTACAGATTCCTAGCATTTATTGTCAATGATATGGAACGAAAGCCTGACCAACGATTGAACTGTTTTATCTGGTGTTAGGCCGTCTTGCTAATGACATCGAACAACTGTCAAACGAGGCTGCTGCCAACTTCGCCATCAGGCAGCTGAAAAGAATATTACCACATGCTGCAGAGCCGGTATGTGACTGAGTTAAAATACATGCTAGTTCCATTGTCAATTTGTTTCAATTGGTGTGATTTTCTATCGTGAGCAGTATGCTAATGGTTTATATGAATTCAGATCAAGTACCTGGTGTCAAGGTGGGGGACGGACCCAAGCTCACTGGGGTGCTACAGCTACGACGCAGTAGGAAAGGCGCATGATTTGTATGGCCGATTACGATTACCAGTCGACAACTTATTTTGGGCAGGGGAGGCAACCAGTGAGTTGTATCCAGGAACTGTCCATGGGGCCTTCTCCACAGGAGTCATGGCAGGAAGAGAATGTCTGAAAAGATTTGCTGAAAGATGCCGGGATCTGCAGATGTTCCAGCCGGTTATGGCAAAAGAAGACGAACTCATTACGCCATTACAAATCTCTCGGTTGTGAAGAAACAACTGTATCCTCCCTCCTTCAACTGTTGGGTAGACCTTGAAGTTTCACTTTCAGGGTAGGTGTGTCATTGTTTTTGTGACAGATAAATGTTCGCATCAATGGAGTGCGAGAAGTTGGCATCGAGACTGAGATTCTGAGATCATCAACACCCTAACAGATTCTTTACTTAACTTTAGTTTAGGTCTACCAGGGGTGTTATAGGATATTCCACAAGGTAGTCATCCAGGGATCACTTCATTCCTCGAGAGTGAGCCCGTCATCATTTATTACACCTTCTCGAGGGGGTTGGGTTGTCTCTTACTTCTAGTCTACTTACTCCCATATTGTGCCCCTAAGCTGCGCAAGCCTGCTTGGGGCACTTTCTTCCTTAGGTTCTGACCTGACTGAACAATGCTTGGTCGTGATAAAACCCGCACTCTTGCATTCTAATAGAGGTATTGATTCTTGATTTCATGCAATGAGGAAGGAATAGGTGGCCGTATGTCAGGCCAAAAGACCAGCAATCATAATTTGCTGCTACCAGATTTGGGGTGGGTCATAATGTGAAAATGTCCAATCTCATTTCTATTCCAAGAGTTCTCTGAATACTTCACGTCATTGGAATATGCTATTGTAGTCCTTCAGTGGTTGTAATATCATGCTCTTTACTCAAGGGATTCGTTGATACTGAAAGAGTGCAGGCAATTTGAATTTTACATTTTCTACGTTCAAAAGGGAGATTAGATTTTACAGATGATCATATGCTGGTGGTATTATCACTTGATGATTGCTGCCTCATTTTGGTGGTGCTCCTTACATCACCCTTTTGAGATTTATATGTAAACAGAAGCATGGCTGTTTCTTCCTCCCAAGGGCAGCCTCAGATCTGTATCCATTCATCGGGGCATCGGAGGGCATAATCAAGAACATTCAGCGTAAATGCTGTGCGTGCAATAAGGTCCACGCCATGGGCGTCTACAGGGAGGGATGGTCTACCCTGTGCTTCTGGGGGCTGTGCGGTTTAAGGTCATTCCACCTTAGTAAAGCTCGAAAATGTAAAATCTACTTGATTCATCTTTCAAATAAAGTATGAGCACCTATTTTCATGCATTTAAGGAGTTCATCATACTTGAAGTGATCAAATGAATGAGTTTCTATTCTTAGGGATTAGAATAGAGAAATGTTAGTTTCTCTATTTTGTGATATTGTTAGGCACTTCCATATTCAACTACAAATTCGAGAAGGGACTAATATAGGTATGCATGTACTCGTTCACCCCTATTGAATGTGCATATGAGGAACATCATTTTTGGGTGCCTAATTATGGGGGCTGTAACTTTAGGTACTCATAACTAGATATTTCCATCCGCAAAAATTGCTTGCACTTGTAACATCCCTATAGATTTCTAATGCTGAAAATTGAGCACTTCACTTCACACAAACTTTAAAATGTGCAAGATTTGAAATTATGGATACATATGGTGTTTATTAGTCTAAATGAGACTAATAAAACCCGGAAGGGGTTTTTGCAATTTAGGACAACCTTGATGAAGAGAAAATATGAATAGCTTATCTATATTTTCATCAATATTACTTTTGTCAGAAGTGGATTTTTGGCTAAAAATACCCCAAGGACATTTAGGGGTTAGACAAAATGGTGACCTATTGTTTAGAGCCTCCAAAATACATATTGATAACTCTATTTTTTGAACTTGAAACAAACATAAGAGGAAACCACCCTCACATGTTTTTCATGAAAACCAACTCCAAATAAAAAGAATTAGGTAAATGTAAATGTGGTGTTGACACGTGGTTACAACCTTCTTCTTATTATCGTCACAAATGTCAACTCAAATAAATAACATGTTTAAAGGAAGCAATGTAAACTTGGCTAGACATTAACGATCTAACGTCCATAATGTAGCCTCAATCCAAAAAAAAAATTACGATACCAAGTATATGCACAAGCAAGCACCAAATGGATTGATGGATTGTGTGAAAATGCATTGTTATAAAAACATAGAAGCACTTGGGAGAGAAAACTAATAGCTACAAAATTTTGCAATTAGCATGGTAAAAGAAACGTCATGTGCTCCTAACACACAAATAGAAAGAGCCAATGGAATGTAAATAGGCCCTATCTAAGTATGTCAAATAAGTGCCTCATTGTATGGTTTAGGCGTAGCTTAGACTTATATACAAAAGTATAAAGTAAGTCATTACCTCCATACTATCGAAAAGGCTAAGCAAAAAATTATACTCAATCAATTATTAACTTTGCATGAATATCAAACTAAGCAAAAAGGTAAACTATGAAAGTACTAACTTTGCATGTATATCAAACTGCCCAAATGGCAATTTAGAGCTGCAGGAAGAAAAAGAGAACTTTAGAACTCAATCTTAAGGTTGGAGGTCTAAAAGAAGTACAAAAATTTGGTACATACTCATGGAATTACATAGAGGTAGGAAATTGTTTCTCAATGAAGAGAATGTGGCTTCTATTTTCCATGCTGGCGTGGTGCTCACCACCAGAGTCCACCTAATTACAGTGTGGGTTCTTAGACCTTGTTGTATCGATACCCTAAAGTCCCTTTAGGAGGATACGGCGTCCGGGTATCTGTACATCGCTATTGGCTAGGTAGGAAGTAGGATAGTGTGTACTCCGAGTAGTCTCGCCAGTGGTGTTATGACCTTTAAGCATGCATCAAAGGATAGGACAAACGGACACTCTATTCCCGCCGACCTCAAATAATTAGAGTTTTTCTTCTTCTTTAGAAAATTGCAAATTTTGAGCTTTCAAGCTCCCAAAACAGAAGCATCTCTAGGGATGAAACATACATAGAAGTGAAAATCTCTAAAAATCTCTAACCCCTCTCGAAGTGAACACTATGCTAGTTCCTACCTAGCCACTAGTGCCTTAGAGAAAACCTGCAAAGGGCTTTGAGGTACCCATACAACAAGGTCTAAGAATCCCCCACCATAGTTGGGTGGATTATGATGGTGAGCACCACGCCTACATGGGGAACAGAACTCACGACCTTCTCAGTTGGAGGTCATGAGACCTAACCACCAAGCCAAGGCTTGTGGTGCCTAAGTGACTTATATACCTCATTTCTGTGTACTAGAGTTGAGAAGCCTCAGAGAAATACAGTGAAGATCAATTTGAGAGCTCAAAATTTGATCCACGTTGGATGAAATTTTTATTCAACCAATAAAAACCAAAATCTTTCAAAATTACATGTGAAAAAATGTCATCATTTTCTGAAGCTTTATGTTTCTCAACCCCTAACTCTCCTTGTTGCAAAACGGTTCAAGTCACAAAATTTGACCTTGCTTTAGATTAAGCTCAAAAAATCTCAATCTAAGCATTATTTAAGAGATTCAACCGTAAGATCTCAAAGTTCATTTGACCTTCTTCTCACATACCACATTTGAACCGTTCATTCTTCCTCATTTGTGAGATTATAATGGTCAAAGTTGGCTGATTTTTTCTCGTGCGGGAACCTCCAAAACCCGTTTCCGGTTTTAAGGAGAGTTACGGGTTAACTTCATTCATTTGAAATTTTTATGTGTAAGAAAAAAATCACCATGATGAAATCTATACATGAAACATATCAATTATTTTTTTTTTTTCACAAAAGCAAAAAATCTACAATATTCTCTTCAACCACTCTTCATGAATGGGACTCAAAATTTGTCTAATTTTTGAAATCGGTCAAGGAAATTTGAAGGGGCACCATGGTCGCGCACGAGGACAAAGAACAAGAACAGTGTAAGCGTATGAGGGGCACACTTCGGCATATATGTGAAAACTTGACAAAGTTCACGTCGGGGCCCATTGGCATGCAGTGGCCACAAGCCTCATCAAGGGACATAACCGAAATTCCGAGCATAGCCCCCTTAAAACATGAAACTCCTTGGCCAAAAATTAATTAAAAAAACAAAGAAAAAACTTAAAAATTATTCCTCAATGATAAGAGACTTTGATTTTGTCAGATGCCTATGTATGTACATATATGGTAGGTATCACACATGACGTGATCAAGTTTTCTATGCCATGGTTCCTTGACCAATAAGAAACCATGGGGCTAACATCATTTTCCATGACGGCCTTTACGCAAACAAAGCACCAATACCCATTTTCTCAAAGTTTGAACCCACCTTTACAAGCGAGTAGTACGTTCTTTTGGGCACAAGTTTTTTTCGACCATAAACGCTTATGGTTAGTTTGGTCCCACATGATTTTTTTCTTTTCTTTCTTATGACCATAAATGCTCATGGTTAGTTTGGTCCCACATCATTGTGAAGAATGTAGTGGAATTTGTAACTATGGGTACTTTGGATGATTGAATGATTCAATCAAGGTGCGCATGCTAGGGTTTACGAGCATGGATATGCTTTGCAAGAACATGTAATAATTGACATTGTTCATAGATGGATGAAGGATCTATGTTCCGAAAGTGTGCATTACTTTGGTGTATTGGAGAGACATTGGATTCTACAAATGTTTCTAGATTGTGTGCGCGTTTTGTAATTTTAGAAGAACTTAGATCATGGACTAGATGTGGTTATGATGTGCTTTTTTATTTTTTTTATTTTTTTTATTTTTTAAATTTAAATCACAAATGTTGAAAGTGAATATCTTCTAAAATACAAAGAGAGTTGGTTTTGTAGGAAAGGTATGAGAAATTCTACAACCTGCAAATAGTTTTGGCTTCATAAGATCTATTAATAGTGCTAATAGGCTGCCTAGAGTCGATCAACCCAAAACAACTCCATTTTGCTTCCAGTATTGATCCATCTCAACTTTAGCCCGCCACTGCAATCAATTTCCATTGTCTTTTCTTCCAGCCATCAATTGTACCACGTACAATGAATTCTTCGACCTCAAAGAAAGTTTGCATGCTCACACATTTAGTGATATGGTTTGACGATTAGTGTTGTAACTCTATGGTGACGTGTGAATTTAAGTGTTATGGTTTGCAAATGACGTCTGGAACACCAATTAACCCTTGAACGCCCACACAAGCCCAAGGGGCTTTTTTCCAACAATCTACTCTGCTCTCACTCTACTCAACTTTTCACCTGACATTTTGATGTCAAACTAGTCACCTTCTTATGGTGCATTCAAAAAGTGAAATTTTACAATTCAAATCACAACTTGTATGAATGATTTTGTGCTTTGAATGAATTGTGGTAGGTAGGTTGGGGTTGTACATAACCTTGTAGGAGGTTACAAGCTCATCGTTGATTGGTTTGTTCATGATGCCCAAGTTCAAAAAATGCACTATTCATAATGCCCAAGTCGAGAAGATGTTGTGATCCAATTTTGGGCAGCCCATTTCACACCTTATGAGCGTTTTAGAGTTACAAATCTTGTGTAGTGAAGAGTTCTCTTATTGTGATGCCTGGTGTAGTGACTCTACAAAAAAATTATGGTGACATTTTTTCTCCTCTCAAAATTTACCCCTAAAGAGAAGCTCTACATTGACCTTCAAAACGATCGTATCTCCAAACAATTTTTCATTTTAAAAAATATACAATTCTGAAAATTCCAACCTTAGAATCTTCTCTATAATTTTATACAACTAATCAACCCACCAAAAATTTCACCCAACAGATCTTGAGATACATTGGGTTTCAGTTTTTGCAAAAACAACTTATCCTTTCTCAAACCGACGGGGAAATTCCTAGATCTTTGTATTTTGGTGTCATGAGCCTTTATCGGAGCCCCCTTCAGCCAATGGGATTTTTTCATCAAAAAGCCCCGGAATTTTTCATATGAACCTCCCGCAGGCGGTTTTTGATAATTTTGAATTCAAATTTGAGGTCAGCGACGCCAAATTACTCTCGGAAGCCTTCTCCTTGGAATTTAAAGCCTATACATCAAAAAATTAGGGGGCAATTTACCCATCCCCTCCCTGGCTGCCGAAAAACGCTCGTAGCACTAAAATACGGTGATCCGAAACTCCTTACTTGTGCTTTCTACACAGAATAATCTTGCTAGAACTAGACAAGGCTAGCCTAGGCATAGAGAGAGAGAGAAAGAGAGAGATGATTTGAAGATAAGCTCCCCTTAAAAGGAGTGAAGGGCCAAAATGAATAGAAGTCACATGATTGAGAGATCAAAGTCGCTTCAGGAGGGTTGCCCAACTGGACAAGCAATTGCATGCCTCAAGGGCAGCTGGGCCCTCGGACACAAAAATCAGCCAGCTTCCCTGCCCTTGAAATCATGGCTTTGCTTTCCCCCTCCCTTGGGACCCGAGCCCCCCCCCCCCCCTCCCTCTACCGAATCTCAATGTTACCCAAGGGCATCCGAATCTTTCTATCATGCCCCCCTCCCTTCAGATAGATAGAAACTCCGGTCCCTTTCTAAGGGGCCAGCGTGAATGAAGTGTCTGTTTGTAATGTTGTTAACCTGATGGCCACTGGACAAGGAGAAATTGGGACAATAGTACTTCCTCCTCTTGAGGGTGGACACTGTAACTATGATGGTTTCTAGTGCCTTGAAGATACTTGACATAGTATCCCCCAGAAGGCTTTGAGGTACCCATACAACAAGGTCCATGGACCCCTAATCATAGTTGGGTGGACTATGGTGATGAGCACCACGCTAGCATGGGGAATAGAACCTCCTCATTGGGGGCTAAGAGTTGGGGTCACTTGTTACCCACTCACTTTTGTTGGTACAAAATCGCATATACGACCTTAGTAGAAGCATGAAAAAAAGCTTTGTTTAAATGATAATTCTTAAAATTCCAACCATAACATCTCATATTTTACCTTGACATTCTTCTTGTACATCAAATTTGAACGGTTGATTCTTCTTCATTTGTGTTATCATAATGGTCAAAGTTGGTTGAATTTCTTCCCGTGGGAACCTCCAAAACCCATTTGGGGCTACAAGAAAAGTTAGAGGTTAACCTCCTCATGGCCTTGGAGGTTAGTCCGAAGGGGGCACGCTAGCTTAGGCCCAACCAAGAAGGTTAAAAACCATGCAATTTCATTGGCTCTAAAGAGTTTTGGTGAGGGAATATCGACTCATACTTTTGGGAAGAGCTCGATTTGGGTTGTTTGGACTCGGAACCAAATTGTTGTTTTTATAGAATATGAAATTATGAGTAGAGATATTTGCGCAATTAAATTTGATAGAACTTTGGGTAGACATACTAATGGGACAATATTAAACAAGGACCTCGAGTTGAATTTCTCAAAACTCAACTCTTACAAAAAGTTGCACATTGATTTCAAAAAGGACTATTTGGAAGTCAACTTTAGAGGTTTACAAGCTCCTTTACAAATATAGCAAGAAAAATTATGAAAATAAATAAATATATATTGCATGAAAAGATTGCTAGAACAATTTATACATGCTAAGAAAGAGATGGGGTTCAATAAACAATGTATTTCACCCCTATGAGCTACTTTAGAGGCAAATAATAATAAGAATAAAATAACAAGTAAGACATTTGTGGAATTTTGGTTTTGACACCTCCCAAAGCCTATATTTGGAAATTTTGAGATGACAAGTGGAGACCCCATGCAACCCCCCATTTTACTCAAAGGAGAGTATATTTGGAATCTTGGAGTTCCGTACAACTACACTTTCTAATTTAGGGCTTGTAAGGACAAAATACACCGAACCGGCTTGACCGTCCTAATTATTCCTAATCATTATCCATGCACCAAAACAATTCTCTCGCCGGCCTTAGCATAATCGGTAGATTCTAGAGGAATAGTTCAAGTGGGAAGCCTACCTACCTATGATACTCTAAATCCATTTATGAAATTCGTGAATATGGTTTTTCCAAATTTGATTTTTGATAATTCAACCGTAGGATCTTGTTTATGATTGTTTATTTCAGTCTACCCACCAATTTATATCAAATTTCACCACACAGATCTTGAGATACATTGAGTCAAAGTTTTAGTTGTTGTGAAAACAACCTACCAATTTTAAGCAAATTGACTTGATTCGGACTCCTCTCTCCTTTTGGGGTTAAGGGTTGCTTTACACAAGGGGCCAAGCCACTGATGGCGCCAATTCATGGCAAGATCCTCTCTTGTGATTGGTCCAATTCTTGGAACTGCCCTGAAGGGCTTTATTGTACATGGGGAGTCAAGGTCAATTTTCTCAAATTGTATAAAAATGGGTGGGGGACAAGTTATGACACGGCCGACGCTCCAAAAGTTGGGAGATACAAGAACGGAAGGCCAACTCGGCCGTTGCTTGATTTCTATACAAAATCATCATTTCACAAAAATATTTTAATGTGAACAAATCAAAAGCATGGTATGTAGCTACTAATACGAACATGCCTCATGGCCTCATTATTTCTTCTACAAATCAAGCCCAAGGGCTTTACACATGGGGGAATTGGCCCTCACTTCAATGTGTTCTTAAAGTGGCCCATGGAACCAATTGAGCTCAAAATTTGAGTAAAGTGGCTTAGAGAAGTGTTAACCCCTAACTTTCCTCGGTGTTTTTTGGGAGCTTGAAACCTCAAAACTGCAATTATTTACTCCTATGTACTCCCGAGGGTGTGAACAAATTTTGTTTCTTTTTTAAAACTTCCAACCGTAAGATCTTCTGCCTAAGACTATTTTTAGTTGTTGTTTAAAAATTTGACCGTTGGATGTTCACCGTTTGAGAGATCATAACATCCAAAGTTTGTCTCCCAAGTTTTTTTGGGCATTGCAAAGATTGGTTTTGAAGATTTTGGAGGTTGCCCTTCAAAAATTGGTAAGCTTTTTGACTTGAATCACTTTTAAATTTGAGTAGTGATTTAGTAATAAACATACTTCCAAAAAGAAAATTCAAAAAAATTACTTTTGTAAGCTGCCCTTTTTCGACTTGAAACCTAAAATTTTCTGCATGAAGGTTTTAAAATTGGAATTTGACTTTGCAAATTTTACCACATACACTTTGCAGTATAAGGAGCACCCAATAAAAATCTTAGGCAAAAATATTACTCTTAACTACTTCATCTGGGCTGCCTGAAAGTGCAATATCCCGTTTCGGGCTTCAAGGAAAGTTAGGGGTTGACCTTGACTCCTCATGTAAATCGTCCTTAACTAAATTTGATGCTTAAATTCAATACTTGGTGTGGGGGTTTCATCTTACAACTAAACTGATTCCATGGGCCAGTTTTCATTTGTCTGAGATTATACTGTGCATACATATTCTCGAGGTGAACCAACAAACAAACAAACCATAATTTATATAACAAAATATTCAACTACTAGTTTAATGGCTACTCGTTACTACTTGTGATTATAGTGTCCACCTTGAAAGGGGTTAGTAGTCCTATGTCATTGTTGTTATGTCTCGTGGGCATATCATCAAGGGTAAGTCGAACGGGCATATTATCCACGCCAGGCCTACAAGGGTTTTGGTGTTCTTATTTATTTTCTGAAATTACATAGTGCCTATTCTCAACGCTTAAGATAAGGCACATGGCAATATTATAAGCATGGCTCGTTCCTCACACAAGTTTGTTATCCATTAGTTTCAAAGTACTGTAGTGTAACGATTCCAAATTCTTGTGAGTAAAAGGGAGGATAATGATCATATACCCAAATGTTATAAAATAGATATTTTGCCAAACCAGTGAACATGGGGTTGAAATTTGGAAGAATCAATTTGGGATGATTTAGGAGCAAATATCTGGGCTGGATGGCTGGATGGCTCATGCACAAACATAACAGTAGCAAATAGCATTGTCACAGATGGGGAAAGAAGAGGACAAGGAAGGAGACTCTTCTACTGGGGCAATGGTTCGTGGCAGCTACCAAGGAGGCACCCTAGAATCCGTGGGGACCTCCTAAGGCCGTTTTTGATAATTTTGAATTCAAATTTGAGGTCTGCAATCTCAAGTTACCCTTGGAAGCCTACTCCTCGGCATTTAATGTCTATACATCAAAAAATGAGGGGGCTCATTACCCCTCCTCCATCCTCCTTGGTAGCTGTGCTACGAACGCTTACCCCTTCTACTGTAGCAGCAGCTGAGGAGCATACACCAGGAATCTTGGATCCCCCCGAGACACCCGCCCACCCCACACAAACAGCACCAAATCGTTTGCCCATCTCTGTACTCCATCCGCTCCCCTTTCACACCTGCACCACCCCCGTATTAGCACCCCCTCCCCTTTGCCAGCTCATCCATCACTTCCGTACTGCCACCCTCCCCTTTTTCCATTTCATCACTTCCGTATTAGCACCCTCCTCATCCCCATATTAGCACCCTCTCTTTCCCCATATCAGCACTTCCATATTAGCACCCTCCTCTTTCCCATAATGGCACCCTCTCTTTTTTCTATATCACACTTCCATATTAGCATTCTCTCTTTTTCCATATCATCACTTCCATATTAGCACCCTCCCCTTTCCCATATTATCACTTCCATATTAGCACACTCTTCTTTCCCATATCATCACTTCCATGTTAATTTTGAAGTTCTACTTGGGAATATTTGGAACCCGGAGGCTCTGCCATATGCTAATATTTGTTGAACCTCTTTGAAATTTCACTATATGATTGTAATGGAAAATTGTGGTAATTTCCACCATGTTGAATGACTCATTCTACTATGGTAAGGAGCTCAATATTGGTTGAATTCTAGCATGGTAAAGATGTAATTACACAAGCGAGAAATTTGTGTGGATGGGCAAAGTAATAAGAAGATTGGAGATGGTGACACTAGTAGAAAAGTGGCTTGAGTATACCGCACGTGTACACCCCAAAGTGGCGATTTACACCCAATGTGGGTGTAATTCGCTATACCAGGTATACTTCTTGTGTATAGTGAGTGGTGTACTAAAGCCATTACAATACTAGTGTGAAATCATAAATTTTGCACCCTCCAAAAATTTGTTGTTGTTATTTTTTTCTTACCGCTCAAACTTTACCGCTCACTGCTCAACGCTCACACCGGTGGGTTTCCTGTCATCTACGCAATGCGTCGCTCATGGTGAAGGCATTTTACATATTACATCTAGAGGCCCTCCATCCACCGGTTAGACCTAGAAGGGGGGGGGTAATGTTAGAACTATACTTAGAAGATGGTGCGGATCCGGGTGATAGTTGACAGTTGACCGCCAGTTGGGTTAACTGCCACTTCTGTATGTATAAATGGCCAGTGAAGGAGCCTTCTCCTTCACTCCACATTCTGTCTTTACAAATATAGTTTTGTTATCTTTGCACATGCCTTAGTTGGTCCAGCTCTGACACTTGCACAAAAAATCCATTAAATAATACATTTGATTTCACATAATTGGTTTGCAATGCTTCACCAAGCCCATGTTTGGAAACCCAAAAACAAAAGCTGCCTCCACTAAAAGTCTAAAATGCATACCATTAATCTTTAATTCATTGTAAGCATATGCAAATTTTATCACACAAAATAGACTAGATTTGGGACCGACTCAAGTAATTTTATCAAAAAAGAACTTCAAATGAAGAAGTTATGGTTCCCCAAAGATTTTACCCTTCATCCAAAATGTCGTTTTCATCCAAACTACATAACCAACGTTATCTCCCCCATCTTGTTTGCGAGCCTCCTTCCAGCATTGAGGCGAGCTCCCGCGTTCAATGACATGCGCAATCAGCTGGAAGTCTCTTCTCAAAGCCCTTAGCTTACTAACACTATTCAACAACTTAACAATAGATACAATAAATAAGGTACTAATCTATGTATGAATATTAGCCTCGTAAGTTCAAATCTGGTACATCTTTGACATGCCTATAAGCAGAGATTTGTTGTCTTAACTATTAGATCCTGGAGGCTTGATGATCCTCTGGTAATCACAAGGGCTGCTGCTCTTATTGGTTGGGTTGACAAATTTGGAGGCCTTTTCATCTTTGAGGTCCATGTCCAAACTTGCATGTTGCTTGTAATTTTGCCATTGAATCAACCTTCACAAGAGAGACAAACATGAACTTGAAACCTAGAGCACCTTAAAACACTGGTGACCTGGTCAACAAACTCGCCTTCGTTCAAGAGAAAACTAACATACATTTTCGACACAACCCCGCGTGTAGCATACATCTTCAACAAAACCTCACCAGAACAGACAACTCCCACGATGCATACTCTATAGCAGTTATAATCCAATTCCATTAAGACCATGCTTGCTCGAGTATGTCTGGCTCCTCCTCAAAATCTACAGCGGCAAGTGTCGACGCACTCGTAGCTCTCTTTAAGATCTTGATGTTTTGAAGTTAGGCCGAGACTTTTCGATGCTGAGTCTAATTCTGGTCGCCTCATAGCCTGAGATACCTGCTTATAAGTCAGATAACACATTAGCATTTCACAAGCTTGCTAAACAAAGAAAGTAAACAACTCGATATATATATATATATATAGAGAGAGAGAGAGAGAGAGAGAGAGAGAGAATGACCCTTGAGACAAATTTGTACTGTGTGCCACTGTAGAGGTTACCTTCAACAAATTCGTTCGCCTCTTCCAATCTTCAATACTGAGTGGCTATGAATTCAGTCAATTAATTAACCGGCAAGCCATTGTCACTAGTAGAAAATGGCACTAAAAGTGACGGTCATAATGTTTTGACCGTAATGACACATAGTGCGTATTTTAATTGTGCTTTTAATGACATCATGATAAATTATTATATTTGTCACTTTTCTTTAAATTTTTTATCAATCTATTAGGATGCGGTATGCTTATTACAAAAAAAAAAAAAAAAAAAAAAAAATATATATATATATATATATATATATATATATATATATATATCAAGAAAAATGACAAATATCATAATTTCCTTTGATGTTATCAAAAGCACAATTAAAACTGACACTTTGTCAAGTCATTACGTTTGTCACTTTTAGTGCCATTTTCTACTAGAGCGTCACCCTACGCAAGGAAAATTAGCGCAGACATCATGAATTGAGATTTTACATTAAAAAGTATGTTTCAGATTCCGAATAATATGAAAGTTCTACCACATTTTATAACTACTGCTACATGCAAGCATAGCAAATGATGGCTCCAATCTTAATCATGTTTGGATTGTTAAGAATCCAATGAATGCCAACACAAAACGAAAACAACAAAATTCATAAACAACAATGATATGTGTCTCCTCAAAGAAGAGTCGCCGATGTATCATCCAAGGATGATAGTAAGAATTGGACTGCCTACTCAAGGAACTCTTTTTATCAGGTGAATTTTCAAGCAAGGAGAATTCCGGAAATAAATCGGAGAGAATGAAGTCGGATTTAATCTCATATGATTTGTACATTCCCGCAATCTTCAACTCGATATGGAGCTCACACAACGTAAGTGTGGTAATCTGGGATAGATGTCAGACTCTAGCCATTTGGAGTTTCGTAGGCCACTCGCGCACCTTGTGCCATGGAGTATTTCTCGTGCCGCCTCCAAAACCTCAATTTGAGCTTCAAAGGTCCGGAGATGCGCGAGGGTTGCACTATCACCTGCACAAAGCGACTCGTTAAAAACACTCTTCATCATCATAAGAGAGGCATGGGAGGCAAAACTTACTTAAGGAACCTCGTGAAGTTTTATTCCCAAGAGCAATAGTATTCAAGCAATCAAGGACTTGGGAGTCGGAGCCTCCACGGGCTTTACGCTGCACCACACATTCTTTTCCGCGGACACCATCTCCTGAGATAATAACACCGCAAGTTGTATGCGCGCAAAAGGCCGTATCGCCAAGAATACCAAGGTGCAGACCAAGGCTAGGAACATGATGGCCAACCTTGCTATAGTTAGAAAGAGCAACATGGCGAGAGGCAATGACGCGATGGCAAGAGGCAGAGAGCGCGACGGGAAGGCGAGATGGAACGACCGCGACGCGAAGGCGAGAGGCAACGAGCGCGACGCGAAGGCAAGAGGCAACGAGCGCGACGCGAATCCGAGAGACGGCGAGCGCGGTAGCAAGAGCGATGATGAGAGGTAGTAATGGCCAAAGGCGATGTACGCGAAGGCAAGTAGCAAGCAGCTTCGCGATAGAGATTTACCGCCTTCGGAGCTAGCTAACGAGATTGTAATTTTAGCCATCTGGGTTGGTTGCTTTCGTTTTGGACTTCCGTTTTTAGATTTAGTTTTATGATTTCTGGTCTTCAATTCGCAATTTAATTTCTATGACAAAATCAGTCTACCTGCTAAACAAATTCTCAGTGTTTTCACTTTTGTAGACAATCTCTCTTTTTCATGTCAACTCTCTTTTTCATGTCAACTCTCTTTTTCAGGCCAATTTTCTAGCGCGGAGGATTTCGGAGATGAATCTGAGAAGATGAAGTCGGAGTCGATCTCGTAAGGTTTGTACACTCTTGCGGTCTTCAAGTTGATCACGAGCTAATCTATTGCTTGCAATGTAAGTTTGGTAATCTTTGATGCAAGTGGGTATGTTGCTCGTCAAAGTCTTGTAGCTAGGACACTCGTGAGCTCTGTGCCTTAGAGTACTCCTCGTGTCGCCTCCAACCCTTCTATTCGAGCTTCAAGGTTTAACCCCTAACTCTCCTTGTTGCAAAACGGTCTAAGTCACAAAATGTGACCTTCCTTTGGATTAAGCTCAAACAATCTCAATCCAAGCATTCTTTAAAAGATTCAACCGTAAGATCTCAAAGTTCACTTGACATTCTTCTCACATACCAAATTTGAACCGTTCATTATTCCTCATTTGTAAGATTATAATGGTCAAAGTTGGCTGATTTTTTCTCCTGCGGGAACCTCCGAACCCGATTCGGGTTTTAAGGAGAGTTAGGGGTTAACCACTAAACTACCAAGGCCTCCTTTTAGGAGATTTGTGATTTCGGGCAACCTAAGTAAAGATGTTAAAAGTAATATTTTTGCCTGAGATTTTTACTGGATGTTCTCTATACTACAAGGTGTATGTGGGAAAATTTGAAAAGTCAAACTCCACCTTTGGAGTTTTAAACGCAAATTTTAGTTTTCAGCCTAGGGGCGGGCAAAAAAAACTTTTTATTTTTACCTTTTTTTTAAAAAAAAATTGAAATCTTTTATTGATTGATTTTGTACATAGTTTTCCCAGTGACCCAAGTTGAAAATTTTACTAATCCTACAAGGGCAGTCTTCAAAAATTACAAGAGCTAGATTCAAAATTTTCTATGATATTACAATTTTTTCTTTCAAAATTTGCCAGAATTTGAGATTTTGGAATTTTTTGAATGTATGTTTTCTTGAAATTCACAAACTCAAGAAGGTATGTACTCGCCATTCGTTTTTCCACTAAACCATATACAATGAACTTGGTGCATGTTTTACCAAATCCTTGATTTCTACCTTCTTCTAATAAATAAATTGCATGAAGGTTTAAAAAGCAGAGTGAGTGTCTAAAGTTTTGCATGGACATGCTCAACTTAGTTATATACATGGGAAAAATATGAGCTAGATGTTTAAGGTAATAAGCATCACGTTTTCCTTTGCACAAAGTGGACTATGTTTGCTGAAGAAAAGATTGCATTTACTTTGAATGTTATGATCTTACAAATGGCAAAGATCCAACGGTTGAAATTTCAGCCACTATCTCTAATGGTAGTTCTCTTTAAGATCATACGGTTGAAAGTTTCAAAAAAGTTTAAAAAATATTCTCATACTCCAAAGTTTACTAGGTTGTATGAAATTGCAATTTTGGAGTTTGGAGCTCACAAAACACCATGGTCGTTTAGGGGTTAAAAAATGCGCGAGGGTTGTTTTATAACCTGCACAAAGTCACTCATTAGAGCCACTCTTCAACACAATAAAAGACCATGTGAGACAACAAAGCAAAACTTACGCAAGGAGACTGAAGAAGCTTTATGCCGAAGAGCAAGAATATCCATGCAAGTAAGGCCTTGAGAGTTGAAGCCTCCATGGGCTTTACTCCGCACCACACGGTCCTCTCCATTGACACCATCTCCTCAAACGGAAACTCCAAATTGCAGCAGATCACGAGGGTAACAAACATGACTGCCAACCACAATATGGTTACAAAGAGTAGCATGGTTTAGAAGCGCGATAGCAAGAAGAAAGGAGCGCACGATGGCTAGAGGGTAGGAGCGCGCGATGAGGAGAGGAATGAGCGCGCCATGGCGAGAGGGCAGCATGATGATGGGGAGAGGGCAGGAGCGTGTAATGGCAAGAGAGGAGCAGTGCGCGATGGCAAGAGGGCAACAACGAGAGGGCAGTGGTACGCGATGGCGAGGGGGCAGCAGCGCGCGATGGGAAGAGGATACTAGTACGCGGTTGCGAGAGGGCATAAGCACGCGATGGCGATAGTGCTGCAACGTGTGATGGCGAGGGAGCAGCAGCGCGCGAAGGCGAGAGGGCTACAGGACAATAGCGAGAGGTAATGAGAGGAAGATGATGGCATCTTCATGAAACAAATTTTTCACTACTTTGGAGCCAGCCAATAGGACTATAACTTCAAAGTTAGGTATGTAGACTATGGTCTCACTGCATCCGAGTTAGTGGCTTTAGAGCATGCCCAGCCCTGCGCTCTAGGCCGGACCATAGGGCTGCGCTAAAAGCTTGCAGGCCCTGCTTGAGCGGGCGTCGATACCTCACTCCACGCTGGAAGGTAAGGCACATAAAAAGGCTGCTTGCAAATCACACTTTCTAACAAGTAATTATAATAGAGATTATTTTCTGCCAATAAATTTAATGCCACATGTCACTCTCGCAGTAGTGAAAGGGGGTGTTAAAATGTGAGTGAAGACACGGGATAAAATGGTGTGCTAAAATTAGGAGACGTCAATCCTCTTTGACCAGGTTACAGGGATAGTGTGGGCTAGGGTCCTTTCACACGCCAAACAAGGTTCCACTCTCCGTTCAGTGCGGGCGGGGCATGCTCTTAGTTCTGGGCTTCAGTTTGATGGGTTTTTGTACTTATATCATCATAATAGAGTATAAGATAGTAAACATGTCATTTTTCCTAATTGGCTTCAAAAAATACCCATAAAAATAGAGTTATGAGCCCCTCTTAGGATAATTGGGTGGAATATGGTGGGGCATGATGATTTGAACATACACCCTTCTCACCTGGTGGCCATGGGCCTCATTCACTACGTTGAGGCTTCTAGCGTATCGATTTACTTCTGGGTTTTCAATTGGTGAATCTTTTATTGCAAATTTCATGTTGGTATTAGAGAAATCCGCTAAGTAGTCCCCAGTTTGGACCTTAGTTGATCCCCAGTTGGTCCCCAGTCCGTCGTTTCGTGCCCAGTTTTCGGTTATCCGCTAAGTAGAGCAAACTGGGGACCAAATGCACGAAATTGGGGACCAGATGTTCGGCGCTCGGCGCTGCCCCTCCGAACTCTTCACTCTAGCTTCTCGCTGTGTTGCGGACTGGGCACCAAGTCAAACTAGGGACCAAACTCGGAATACCATCACAATCGGTGCATTCTTGAGTTTAGCCCCCAGGTTCGATCGTAGTGTAAAAAGTTGGTGCCCTGTTCGACGTTTCGTCCCCAGTCCGACCAAAACTGGGTGTTCTCGTCCCCAGTCCGTCGTACTTAGCGGATTTCTCTATTATCTTCACTTTAAAGTGAAAATTTCATGTTGGTTTTTGTAGCATGTTTTACGCACTAAAACATTATGATCTCACAATTTATAAGGTCTCATGAGTCAAGTCTTAGTCGACATGATCTTAAACAAGCCTTTTACAAGTTTGTACGGTTGAGATCTTAATTGCTATTCTTATTTTTATTCACATCACTTTCCTCAAAAATGAGTTTTTGGCTCAGAATACCTCCAATGACTTCTAGGGGTCAAAGCTAATTGAGACTCAAAATGGGTTTTAGCAATTTTGTGTAGCTTAGATGAAAGGGTTAGAAGTAATAATTTTGCCTAAAACTTATATCGGGTGCTCTTTATAGTGCAAAGTGTATGTGGTAAAATCTGCAACATCAAACTCCAGTTTTTGAGTCTTCTAGGACAATCCTTGGGTTGCAAGCCAAAATGGGGCAGCATTACTTAAGTTACAAAGTCACCCAAGTCAAGAAAAATACCAAACCTACAAAGGTAGCCTCTGAAAATTACATAACCAATCTTTATAGTGGCCAAAAAACTTGAAAGATAAAATTTTGGATGTTACAATCTCTCAAATGGTAATCATCCAAAAGTAAAATTTTCAAACAATAATTAAAAATAATCTTGGGTACAATATCTTACGATTGAAAGTATAAAAGAAGGAAAAAATAAATGGTTCATACCCAAAGGAGTGCATAGAGGCATAAATCACATTTTGAGGTTTCAAACTTCCAAAAAACACCAAGAAGCTCTAGTGGTTAATTTACTTAAGTTCACAACTAGCAACCCTACAAGGTCTTCAATGGTACCCCACCTAAAAACACTTTTAGATTGAAGAAGCTACTTCGACACATCAAGTCCTCCTAGAAATTATTTTTAAGGGTAAATTCAAAACTTGAAGCAAAATTATAGTCTTATTCCCCCGGAATAAAAAAATTACTCCCTCTGTCCCATTCATATTGTCCAGTAGGTTCTCTCAAATCTACCTCACAATGTAGATTTGAGAGAATCTATTGGACAATATAAATGGGACGGAGGGAGTACATTAAAAACATCACTCTCTTTTTCACGCAATTTTAATTTCTAAAATATGAACCTTATTATTTTTATTTATCTTATCAGTTCGATTAACCCCTAAATGTCCCAAACTATTTTGAGTCAATAAATGCATTCAAATAAAAAATGTCATATATGAAAATGAAGGTAACTCAACACAACAATTTTATAGTAGAGTTATTGTAGATGATGTTAACCAAATTTTGAGGCATGAAGCCTCATACATTTGAAGTTGTTGAGATTCATCTTAAGATCACACTTGTCCAAAAAATATTCATGAAAATTTAGTTTTGTGTCCACATAATTCGCTTGTAATGGTAAAACATGCCTCATGTTGTAAAATCCAAAACCAAAAGTTGCCTTCACTAAAATGCATGACAATAATTCATACTTCATAATGTAGTTTGCAATTTTCACCACACAAACTAGACTTGATTTGGGACCTCATCCAAGTGATTGCGTCAAAAACATAGTTTCGATGAAGAAGTTACATGGCTCTTCAAAGTTTCAACCATACAGAACTACGACATTGGGGACATTGGGGACGTTTAGGAGTTAATTGAGAGTGATAATAGTCTACTAGAACATTGTAAACAATGAAATAAGCATAAACTATAAAGATGAGATCTTACCATAAAGGTAGACTAAATATTCTCTACACAAAGTATAATCATGTTGATTACACATCAACATAAATAACAAGAATTAAGTACACTCCGTGAATGATCTTGTTCTTCATTGCCATTTATCTAGCCTGATATGACTATTAGGGAGTAACAAAAACACAAAGCTTCAAAGATCGGTTTTGATTTTCTTTCATTCTTTAACATTTAGTCAAAAACATGCCCACCCTAAAGAAAAGTATTTTCATTTAACAAAAATTAAAGTGAAAGACTAGACCCCAAAGTGAAAAACTAGACCCCAAAGTGAAAGACTAGACACCAAAATGGAGTCCACCGCTACATCAAATCAATCTAATCAATGTCTTCTCCAGCCACCTCCATACAAGCACCTCCTCTAGGTACTTCCGTAATATCACCTCCCCATCCAGTTCCATAATATCACCTCCCCACCCAGTTCAATGGTATCACCTCCCTCAGAGTACAGTACAGTATCACCCCCTCCAAGGAAGGCACTTTTCCATATAAACGGCGAAGAAGGCGAAACGAAATCAATGTAGAAGAACAGTCCGTCGATACTCTTCGATACTCACAGAAGAGGAGAATTCAGTGCTCTCAGTGCCAGTGCGCAGCGTCGCGCCGTTCCAGAGTGTGCCAAGTGTGTAGATGCAGGGAGTGTGCGCGGCACAAGCCCCCACTCGCACCGCACAATAGCAAAAAACCCACAAACCCAACAATTCCATTACCTTCCAATCCCACAACCCTAATGGACTGCTTCCGCAATGGCACTCCTCGCTCCTTCTAAGCCTCCACACTTCCAAGCCTTCCAATCCCTCCTGAATCCCCTGTTTTAGGTCTACTTTCCCGTTTTATGGCGGAGGGGGTAGCCGCAGACTTGCGAGAACGCCCATTCCTCGCTCCCAAACCCGCAGCTCATCGCTATGGTGAGGACCCACCCGCGAAGATGGTGATGCCGGAGCGGGAGCCAGCCTCTGAGCAGCTTCACGATGGGCTAGGGTTCGGGCAATGGATGCTGGCAGGCTCAGTGGCAGGCATGGTGGAGCACATGGCAATGTTCCCCGTCGACCTCGTGAAGACGCGCATGCAAATGGTCCAAAGCGCAGGCGGCTCGGCGCATCGGACTGTCTACAAGGCCTTCTTCCACATCGTCAAGAAAGAGGGTCCGCAGGGATTGTACCGGGGGATTGGCGCCATGGGCCTCGGTGCTGGCCCTGCGCATGCCGTCTACTTCGCAGCGTACGAGTCTCTCAAGGAGCATCTCGGGGGCAATCGCGCGGGCTATCACCCTTTTGCCCATGCTCTTGCTGGCGCTGGCGCTACTATTGCGAGTGACGCGGTTTTTACCCCCATGGACGTTGTCAAGCAACGCCTGCAGCTCCGCCACAGCCCCTATCATGGTACCTTGGATTGTATCAAGAAAACCATGCAAGAAGACGGAATTTCGGCGTTTTACAAGAGTTATCGTACCACTGTTGTTATGAACATCCCATTTACAGCTGTTCATTTCGCTGCTTATGAAGCCGGCAAGAATGTAAGCCACCGTAATTTCCCTCTGTTGCTACAGTTCTGCTGCTTTTTGTCCTCAATTTTGATCCACGGGATTCTGAGCACTCGGGGATCTTTCCAGCTTTGGGAATATGAATCGGTTAAGCGGTTACGTGAGGACGAGTGTTTGGGCAATTTGAATGAGAAATTTCCTGTAGTAGTTGGTTGATCTTTATGAAGTATTGCTTACAGATTGAAATGTACCGTCGATCTCCTTCTCGGGAATGTTCAGTAGCTAAACTTGAGAGATTGGAGAGGGAGGACTGGTACGATCGTGTTTGTCTTGCTTGCTGCTCTTGTTGGTTCTTCGGAGGTCTCCTGGTTTTTGATTCTAGTGGATCGCTCGAAAGTACTCAGTGCAGATTACCTTCAGTTCAATAGTTGGCCGATCTCTGTGAAGGATTGCTCACAGACTGAATTTTACCGCCACTTCATTTTTGATCTTCGTCTCGCAGCTAGAATCGAGAGCTTCTACCGATATTTCAACCATCACAGAGCAGATTCTGGCATCGCTTGCCGCTCTTGTAGTCCTGTGGTTCCTTCTGAGGTCTTATATTCTTCAGTTTTAGTGGATCGCTCGAGAGAGTACTTGCTCTTCTTTTCTGCTTCTGATCCAGTACTGGATTTTTTTAGCGGTCAAAGTCGAGTTCGGCTCTGTCTGTTCTGCGTTGATCTTGAGCTAGTTTTCTTCGTAGCTATCTCAACTCCATTGATCGTGATTTCGTTTCTTCAGAACCATTTTCGATCAAGTATCGTGGAACTCGCCCTTTCGATTCTGATCATCTCAATTCTGAGACAAGTGCTTGTTCTGTGCTAGATCGTGGTTGGGTCGCAGTTTGCAAGCACTTGTCAGTCCATATTCCTGTCCTTCGCTCCCAAGTAATGGTGTTACGCAATTTAGAATTTGAGCTGTTAGCGAGCCTTACTTGGATGGATCGGGGTTGTTGTTGATTTTGTGAAATCGTGGTGTAGCTACAGATTTGTGGATTCAATAGGGATCCATCAGCAGTCGTTTAAGCTTGTGTATTTGTTATCAAATATTCTGTTGTAATGCACGTCTTAACGATTTACGGGTGATTATCATTGCAGGTTTTAGCAGACATTTATCCGCAGTACGCAGATGAGGAACATTTTTTGGTGCACATTACAGCCGGTGGAGCCGCTGGGGCTTTAGCTAGTGCAGTCACAACCCCACTCGACGTAATCAAGACAAGATTGCAATGCCAGGTTAGTCATACTTGTTCTCATACCAATTGCTAGTTTACAAATAAAACTTAAGCCAGTGGAATCTTTCTCAGATGATCACGAATATTGGAATATTGTCAACCAGTCTTTTCTTTCTTTCTTTCTTCGAACGGCAAGGGTGACATATCTATCTAATCAGAAACAGTCGGATTCGCTGGACTAAAGAATCATTTGCCACACCTACTTACTGTGGGTGAAAAAATCATCGATCGTGCAAGACCAATGCATGTGATTGGTGAACAGTGAAAGATACCTCGAAAGCTACAGAATATCATGAAAGTTGAATTCCTGTGGCCCACCGAATATTATGTATTTGGTGCGAATCGTTCCTTTCAACTGTCTGAACCCATCAACGGTTGCTCAGTGTAGCTTGTACTAGCTGCTTTCCCTTTTCACCTGAGCCCATCACTCTAGTATAATAATATTAATTAGTGTATAGCGGTACAATAATTGATTCGTACACCTTTTCACTCAACCATCTTTACTCATCAAAGAGGTGCAATCTTATACACATTGTTCGGTAAACTTTGTATAGCACTTACAAATACATTCTGTACCCCCACAGTAATTAACTTCACCAGTGTAGTTTTTGAATCCGGTCATTAATTTCACCTGAGTTTGAGTTCTTATGAACTACCGAGTACTCTAGTAATGCTGATTGGTTTGCGTTGAATGAAAAAACCTTTGTCCTCTTCAGAGAGGAGCAATCTTATATGCATTGTTGGTTTACTTTTTCATGTACGTTATAACATCTATTGAATCCTACAGTAAGCAATGCCGTGGTACTGTCTCTACTAATTTGAATCTTGGGCAGCATTAGCTCCTACACCAACTTGAAACTGTTCGTGATCATCACTTCATCGTTGTTATAACATCTAGCTTCGATTAGCTTGGACCAGGTTGACTGATGGGTTTTACATTGGCAGGGTGTAAATGGATCCGACAGATACGCAACGGGATCCGTATTGGCAGCAGCTCGCAGTATAGTAAAACGAGAAGGAACAAAGTCTCTATGGAGGGGGATGACACCTCGAATTCTCTTCCACACACCCGCAGCAGCAATCTGTTGGTCGACGTATGAAGCCGGCAAGAGTTTTCTACAACGATGGAACGATGATCAAATTTCGAAGCAGTAAAACAAAAACTCACTTCTCCCCTTCCTTTTTTCTCATCACCATCACAACACTACTCCCCTTTATCGATCATCACTGGGTCAGAGCTCTCTTCTTTTTTCTTATAATTTTGAGTGGGTTGTTGATTGCTTTCTATTAGAGCCAACCAATTATCGAGGTATACAAAACAAAGATGTACCTCTTTAAGATCGATCGATCACCTTGCCAGTAGTGTCTCTCTCTCTCTCAACGAAGAATGTAAAATATTGCTGTTTCCTATCTATACAGCCGGATTTGATCCGGAAGAAGGAGATGAGTCCTCTTAAGATCAGGACTATTTCTGATAATGATGATGTTGAAACCATCCATACAATCGAGCAATTGACGGCTTATCTTTAGAGTAATCAATAAAACCCACTGGAGTATTGGAAGAGCTGAGATCATGCTTCAGATACCAGTTATTATCTTTTTACTACTTTGTACTACTCCGGTTTTCTTTTTAAGAGTTCTGATGCTCAGAACGGCACCTTTGATACGACGACTCAAGACTGTGTTTTACGATCATGTGATTTTTGATTTCGATTCTGTAGCTGGTTTTGCAATTACGAGGTATTTCATGGCGTTCTTAAGTTCATCTCTATCATAGGTGACTGAATTGAATCTAGTCTGTTTCTCATGTCAAGTGAGGAAAGGCTTTCAAGAGTGATGGGGGTTTTGTTGAGTTTCATCAGTTGTTTTGGTAGTATATTTTTAACTCAAAAGAAGTGTTTGCATCTTGGTTGATGATAAAGAATGGTTATATGTTCCGAAAGAGAGATTTAGAGAAAAAATACTATGCCTAGAGAAGAAATTTGACACAATGATAAGTGAGATTCAAGTGTTTATTTATGTTTGTGGTCATAACAACAATGATGAAATTATCATCTCTCTGCACCGAGGACTTTTAAGGGTATTCATTAGATGAAATTCACCTCGACTACTTCTATAAACATAAACAATAAGAAGTACACCTCAACTACTTTTATAAACAAAACAATTAGAAGTTCATGCTTTTAACTACTTTTATAAACAAAACAATTAGAAGTTCATGCTTTTAACTACTTTTATAAACAAAACAATTAGAAGTTCATGCTTTTAACTACTTTTATAAACAAAACAATTAGAAGTTCATGCTTTTACAAGTATCGCAATGATCCTACATTCCAAACATTCACACTTGGTCTTGCTATTGCAGCACCTATTAACAAAAATCATCGAAATTTAACCTCCTAAAAGAGAAGCTCTATAGTGACCCTCTAAACGGCCATATATGAAATCATCAAAATTTAACCCCTAAAGGAGAAGCTCTATAGTGGCCCTCAAAATATTGCTTTTCCTTTTCATAACAAGCAGAAAGAACCTATTTGTCCAACTTTGAACGCTATGATCTCACAAACAGGGAGGAATTTGAGTCCAAGATTTGGTGTCCCTGTTCCTATACAAGATTAGTACAAGATCTCACAGTTACACACTCCAAAATCTGCCATAAAATGAAAAATCTCACCTTGCAGTGAAAGAAGGTAATTTTGAGGGCAAAACATGCAAATAGTGCCATGAAACTTTAAGGTGTATGAAAAATGAACGTTGAAGATTTGTTTCCTTTTCTCGGTATCTAGCCATATCAGAAAACTTCATTCTTTAGCCTTTCTACATTCTACTCAAATAAAAAGTGTGAGTATGAAAATCACCATGAATGATTCATGAGTGGGGCCAATGATTCATACGCAAAAGCTTGCAATTGGATTCAAAGAGTTCCGCACTTTCAAGTCAACATCTCAATAATGATGCACATACATTTCTTTTTCAAGGTGGAGTGTGCGCGCTGGAAGCTTTCTTGCGTCCACCACACTCCTTTCAGTTCTCATGCATGCTCATATCATACCCAAACCACATGGACCTCCATCCGTCGTTGTCCCGTGGAAACTCCCCTTCTCAGGTACTTTAACCCGTAAACGCCCAAAATTGGATCACAACATCTTTCGGACTTGGGCATCGTGAATGAACCAATCAATGATGAGCTTGCAACCTCCTACAAGGTTATATACAACCCCAACCTACCTACCTACCTACCAACCACAATCCTTTTAACCCACAAGATCACTCGTACAAATTGTGAAATTTCATTTTTTGAATGCATCATAAGAAGGTGACCAGCTTGACATCAAAATATAAGTGAAAAGTTGAGTACTATGGAAGATTCTGTTGGAAAAAAAAGCCCCTCCGGCTTGCTTGGGCGCCTGCGGGTTAAATTGATGGGTGAGCACTCCCTAGACGAGAACCATGTACTCTATTTTGGCCATAGAAGAAAACCATGTACTCTACGGCACAAAGAGGGCATGACGCTTTTGTGGGTGAAGTGTGCCAATTCTGTACTTTCTCGGGTCTTCATGATGGTATGTAAGGCCAGACATATCCACATCATAGCCGAGGACTTAAAAAATTAAAATTAAAAATAATTTTTTTCTTAAAAAAAAAAAAAAGCAAAAAAAAAAACAATGAGAGCCTCGAAATATAGCATTTGTGCTTATGTAAAAAGAGTATATTCATGCTTGGTTTACCTCTTAGAAAGGGACCGAAGTTTCTATCTATCTATAGGGGAGTACGCAATTCTTTTCTTTTTTATTCAAATTTTTTCAAAAAAAAAATTAATAAAAAATAAAAAATATATAATTTAAAAAAATTAATTATTTTTTACTTTTTTTTCTTTCTAACATGGCCCTAAGTACCTCACAGAGGGTCAGTCTAAAGCTGTAGAGTGAGGGTGATATCCGGGTGTGACTGCTCATCTTCTTAAAACAATTATTGAAAGGGCCTTAGGTTGTCAAAGTTTGAATTGAGACAACTCAAAGGTTCATTCAAGGGAGGGTTGGTAGCTTTCCTTGTCATTGAGCGTTATGTCAAGTTTACCCCTAGTAAGAGCCCATATAAACATTTTTTAAGGATGATTGAATATTGAGGAGTTCTACTTGTTTTATATAAATTTTTTTTTTTGGAATTCATTTTTGCTTCTCAAAAGTTTGGTGAGTTGGGAATCACATTCAATTTACAGAACCTTGTTTGGAATTATCAATTGTTCATACCAAGCCTTCAAACTCTAAAACTAAATCTATGTCATATCTTCAATACATTTTTTATTTTGTCAAAGTTTCTACCACATGAACTAGACTCAAATCGGAACCCATTTCAAGAAGAAAAAAGTCGAAGTCCAATGGTGGATGAAGGAGATATAGGTTTTTTCATTGTAGAAACATCATCGCAAATCCAATACAAAAGTCATTCGGATCAAAAATCTTCCAACTAGAAAGTTGTCAGCTTTCCTTTTAAGATCATAATTCTATAAGAAAATTTCAAAAAAACCATTATTCTGATTTTCAATAATTGCCATACATTGGCAAAACACGACCCATGTTTGAAAACTCAAAATCAAGTGTTGTTTTTATTAAAATGCATTCCATTTATTCTTACTTCATTGTATGGGTCTGTAAATTTTACGGCACAAACTTAACTTAGATTGGGACCCAACCCAAGTATTTTCATCCAAACAAACTCCGGATACAGGAAGTTATGGCCCTTTAAAGTTTCTTGCCCTTCATCCACAATGTCGTTTTTGACATTTGACACGTTTAGGGGTTAATATTACCTTCTTTTAGGGCAAGGTGAGGATTTTCACTTTGATGTGTTTAAAGCATGTACCCATGGAATCGAATATTTAACTTGTACTTCATTGTACAACTAATTTTAGATTAGAATCTCTTTGTGTTTTTGAGATCATAATGTTCAAAGTTCAAGCATTTTTTTTTTTTTTTTCAAAAGAGAAAGCAATGTTTTGGATTCCGAAAGTACACTTGTGGGAGTAAAATCTGATGTGAGGCTCTTCAAAATCTTCTTCCTAGACAAGTCATTATTTATGTAGATTTTACTCTTGGAGAATATAGAAAACCTAGTGAAAAGCTTGATTCTTCAAATGGGGTATGTTGAGATTCGAATTCAAAGGCCCATTATTTACCATAAAAGAGGTTTGTGAAAAATAATCTACATTGAATTTAAATATTGAGAACATGCCTTGGTATCCTTTTTACCCCCTGAATGCCCAAGGGGTCATTTTATCATAGAAACAAGTTGTATCTTCATTATTATCAATGATAAATGAAGTAATATATTTAGATCTCTATCTAGTATATTAGAATTTTGAGTCTTTAATCACGTCTAATATACAAGGTTCTATATGGGTTCAAACATTTCTTTCATTTGTCCTCAAACACAAACTTAGTAAGACTTGATTACTAATGAAATACTTATTGTACACTAGTAATCATGGTATATGATAATTGCTCGTCCACCCTGAGAGGGGTTAATAGTCCTACGTCATTGTTGTTATGTCCCGTGGGCATATCATCAAGGGTAGGTCGAACGGGCATTTTATTCACACCTACAACTCTACAAGGGTTTGGTGTTCTTATTTATTTATTGATAATTGGTCGTTTCAAATATTACATATGATCCTAGCGATTTGTATCAATTCTTAACTACTAATAATGAAAAGTACAAGCTCAATTCTAATTTTTTAACTTCTTGACCCTTGAATGCTCATGCCCTTTTGTGTCACTCAAAAACCTCTCGAGAAGCTTATTGCACAAGATCAAAAGATTGGTTAAAAAACTTAAGAGTTCAAACTTTGAGTCAAAAGGTCTTGAAGAGACTTCTCCTTATTAATTCTTTAATTCATGAAATTGTTTGATATCTTAAGGTTTGGCCATACAAATTTGGGTTGCATGGTTTGAAGAATTTGAGGCTATAGATAAGTACATAGAGTAAAAAGAACCTCATTCCATTCAGTGAATGATGAAGGTTCATATAAGGTGCACATTAGTTGAAATTCTCATACTTTAGGAATCACCAACAAATCATCAATGAATTTTTAAACCAATAGTGTCTTGAATGCATGGTGGACTCTTGGACGACTTAAAACAAGTCCTTAAGCTATATTAGCACTAGAAGTAATAAAAAGCTTGGCCCTAGAAAGGGCAAGGGCCACGTCTATGTTTAAGAATGTTTAAGGAAGTGCCCCTCCCTCAAAAAACATGATTTTTTCGACTCCCATAAAGTCGATCTACATTCGTAATTTTTTATTTGCAATACATGCTTTAAGAGAACATTATGTTTGGTGTATATGGTAATACACTTGATGAAGTATGATTGTTAAAAAAAATAAAATGGTTTACCACTTGACTTCAAATTTTATTTGAAATACTACATTATGATGAGTATATTGATGGACATCATTTTCCTCTCATATATAAAAAACTCTCAATAAAAAATCATTAAATTACTTTTTAGTCACTCCATCGGTGATGTCATAACGCTCTTTTTACCATGATTAAGATAAATATATAGATACTATACGCGCCCTTTCAATGTCAAGAAGAGGATTTTTTGAAAATATAAAAGTACTATACGCTTCCAAAAGTAATTATGACTTCTTAGAAGTAGGGTGAAAAATAATACATAACTTTTCAACCCTCGACAATCCTTGATGCAAAATACTTTTAAGTTTTTTTATAAATCCACTAATTGATAGATTCAACTATAAGACCTCAAACCCAACTCAACTATTTACTCACATGTCAAATCTCAACAATTAATTCCACTTCATTTGTGAGATCATAATGAGAAAGAATGGTTGATATTTTTTCCTCTTGAAACCTCAAAAACCCATTTTGGCTTTTTTGGACCTTTAGGGGTTAAAAATTACTTAGCCTTTGAATTTATAGTAATCTAATTAACCCTCTTAGATTATTTTTTGATGATTACATTAAATAGCAATCCTACAGAGTAATATAAGCTTCTAGTATGTAAGATTCTATTTCCCAATTTATCATTGAAAAAAATCTTAATAATTTTAATACCTAATTCATAATGTGTATAGATTTCTTCATCATTGTTTAAAAAAAAATACATTGGTTATTTTTTTAGAATTAACTAATTTTTTACTCTAAGAATACCAAAAAAATTAGGTAAGAATTTCTATCTTAAAATTAATATTCAAGCAATAAGTTTGCGATCTAATATTTGAGAATTTATTTATTTTATCAATCAACATCACAAGAATAACAAGGTATTTTTACTATGAGTGTGATTATGTTGCTTATAGCAACTCGTATGAAATAACTAAAACTTGTAACTGTTGGTAGTCATTTAATGTGTATTTTATAATTATTTCTAATAAAATGACCGTAAAATGTTATGAAACTCATTTACAATGAATACCAATGGCCATATCCGTAATTTTATGACTACCAATAGTCACTCATTATCATTTTTGACCGATTGCTTTGTGCTCAATATGACTACATTCCAAGGAGATTCAATCAATGCGAGTTTTTTTAAAAAAGCCTCGAGAGTTTCTTTAGTCTCGGAAGTAGGGTCAAAAAATGTATAAAAGGGTATTTCGTGTGGGCTCACTTCTTTCTGTGCTCTTATTCGCTCTACTATCTCGTGGAGTGAACTCTTACGGATTGTTTCATTGTATCGTATTTTTCTTGTTTGAGAGTTTGATACCAAGATGGCTCATGGAGGAGTGGCGTCCGCGGGAGAAATTAGGCAGTATCCCGGTCGCACAACATTCTATCTTCTTTTGGTTTGTGTCTTAGCTGCCTCAGGAGGTCTCATGTTTGGATATGACGTTGGCATCTCAGGTATTTACAAACGTCTTTTGCATATAGATTGATTTTTATGAGCGTGAGATTTTTCACTAAAGATTGTGCTTGAAATCTAAAAATCATTAGACTTGCTTGTTTTTTCTTTCTTTTGGATGGAAAGAGTTCCGTTTGCTTTTATTCAAATTTATCTTTTCATTTGCTTTTGGTATTTGGTTTAATCCTAGATGTATGGTTATAATTGGTACTACGAAAAGTTTAGCTTGTGTTGTCTAGGTTTATATATGGTTTGATATTTATGACTTGTATTTTGCAATGTAGGGGGTGTGACTTCTATGGACAAGTTTCTTGCGAAGTTTTTTCCACATGTATTAGAGAAGAAACAGGAGCATGCAAACACGGACAACACATATTGCAAATACAGTGACCAAAAGCTCCAAGCTTTTACTTCCTCCCTTTACATCACGGCACTTTTATCAACATTTGCTAGCTCGTATACCACGAGACAATATGGCCGCAAGGCTACTATGCTTATTTCAGGTATTGCTTTTTGCCTTGGTGTGGTGTTCACGGCGGCTGCACAGAACCTTGCTATGCTCATCATTGGAAGAATTTGTCTTGGGTGGGGGGTGGGATTTGCTAACCAAGCGGTTCCATTATACCTCTCTGAGATGGCACCTTCAAAATGGCGTGGTGCACTCAACATCATGTTTCAATTGGCCGTGACGATTGGCATTCTTTTTGCGAACCTTGTCAACTATGGCGCGGAAAAGATGAAAAGTAATGGATGGCAAGTCTCTCTTGCGATTGCCGGATTTCCCGCGGTCTTGATTACCATCGGGGGCCTTATCTTGCCTGACACGCCAAACTCATTGGTACAACGAGGCAAGCTTAGTAGCGGAAGGAAGGTCCTTCAACGAATCCGAGGAGTAGAGAACGTTGACGAGGAGTTTCAAGACATTCTCACGGCATGTAACGAAGCTGAAGCTCTTCAAAGCAACCAATTCAAGAATGTGATCAAGCGCCGCAATCGCCCACAACTCATCATCTCTATGTTGTTGCAATTCTTTCAACAATTCACAGGAATCAATGCCATCATGTTTTACGCACCTGTCATATTCCAAACATTAGGGTTCGGAAACTCAGCATCATTATATTCGTCGGTGATTGTCGGCGGAGTGAACGTGTTGTCTACTTTAGTAGCAGTAATCTTCGTGGACCGCTTCGGTCGTCGTTGGCTCCTCTTGGAAGCATGTGTACAAATGATTATTGCTCAGGTAATCATTCAACCAACTCCTTTTCAACCCCATACTTCTCCTATTTTATGTCTAAACAATCATGCTTATTCTTATACTAACACCTTCTACATCACCCAGGACTCATAACCTAATGTCATGACTTCTTATGTTTTACTGTGTAGGTGGCTGTTGGCGTCATTCTTGCTCTTGGACTAAACAAATCCGGCACAATGTCACCAACTCTCGGATGGGTGACGGTCGTGATGATTTGCGTCTACGTCTCCTCTTTTGCATGGTCATGGGGTCCGATGGGATGGTTGATCCCAACCGAGATTTATCCGTTGGACACAAGATCGGCAGGACAAGCAATTACGGTGTCAACCAACATGTTCTTCACATTTGTGATCGGACAAGTCTTTCTTTCAATGTTGTGCGCATTCAAGTGGGGCGTCTTCATTTTCTTCGCGGCATGGGTGGTGGTGATGATGGCTTTCACCTACTGGTTCATCCCGGAGACGAAGGGCATTCCTATTGAAGAGATGGAGTTTGTGTGGACTGGACACTGGTTCTGGAAACGCTTCGTTCCCGCATTGTCCAACAACGCCCGTCGACCAATGCCTGCAATCACGACTAACAACATGGAGATGGCCCAATGACGAATTATAGTTTGCATATTTCAGTAGAAAGATGTGATAGTGCAAGTTGTCCTATAGTCTGCTCATGAGTCCTCTGAAAGCTCAGGAATTGGTCGATGCATGGCCACACAACGGTTTTTATCAATCATATTATGCTTCACGGAGAAATGGTTTTGTCAAAGATGCAGTTGAGGTTTGTGTTTCTGCTTTTTCTTCACTTATGATTGCGCTTTTGTTTCTTCAGACGAATGGAATTCTCGCAAAGACTGGATTGAAACTTGGATGCTGTTTTCTAACATGGGCTGATCTTCTCTTGCTCGAAGTACTCGTAGTCTTGATGATGTAACAAATATTGTGATACATTTGAATGTCTTGTTGTTACTTCGAAAGCAGGTGACGATTTTGTGTCGTAAGCTGGAACGGAACAAACTGAATCACGAACGGTATTCATGCCTTCATTTGATTGAATTGTTTTTCTTCCAAAGAACTAATCTTCCTGTGCTTTGGTCACAACTCAGGAGCTTGAGGTTTGATTACAACAAGTCAGTGGCCGTCTCACATTGTTCGTGTATGCTTTATCTTGAATGCTGTGCATTGAACTGATGCATTGGGTGTTTACAGTATGAATGGGACTATTCCAGAGTCGATAAGTAGGGTACGTAGCTGATCCATCGCAAGAATCCGGGAGCATTCCTTCCTTGAATTTGGCGAACCGGAACGTGTGTGGCCGTGACTATCGACTGGTGCTCAGATTCGCGGAGATCATCTTCTTGGCTGTGCTTTGGCTTCGGATGAAACTGTTTCAGGTCCTGAATCCTTCACATGAACAGAATAGATTAGCGTTTGCCACTGATATAAGTCCAAGTCCGCAAAGGTCCCGAATGGAGAAAAGAAAGTGGAAAGCATCGCAGTAGAAACGGAACACAAGTCTCTTAAGGTGATTTCCTTCACTTGTATTGTCCACGTACGGAACTCACCTTAGAGAACAATGTGAGACGGCCACTGACTGGTAAAAGAAATCAGCTGCCTTCTCGTCACGCCCATTCGCTTTTGCCGAAAATGTCTGCTATGAATCGTTTGTAATCTTTTACGCTCTGGAATTCTAAACTTTCTGAATGATGTAATTTTGAGCTGCTTAATTGGAAATGCTTTTGTAGTTTACGTGAGCAACTTTGAATACTTGTTATGAATCTGAGTGTGGAACATTTCGGTTCAAGTGGTTAACGAAGGCGAGGTCAAAGGCACAGGCTGCTGACAGACCGAAGTAACCTGCTCAAATATTACTAACTCGCTATTTTAGCATAACAATCATGTAGTGAAGTTAAGAGAACAGAAATTTTGTGATTTGTCCATGTATGTGTGTACCAAAACTTTGATTCAAATTCCTTACCAATTGTGAGATCATAACATTTAAAGTTGAAAAAAAAGTTTTTTTTCCTTGTTGCAAAATGGGTTGGAAGTTTTTTGTGAGCCCAAAAAACCAATTTTAAGAGTAGATTTGAACTGTGGCTCTTCAAATTCTTGTTCCTAAGTGAGTTGTTAACAAGCCTATGTAATTTTACCCTCATGCAACCTATAAAACTTAATGAAATGCTTAAACTTTCACATGGAAGTATGCTGAAATTCAACTTCAAAGGCCCCACTTTGGTAATAAGAATGGCATGTGAATGATAATTGAATGAAAGATCCAAACGGTGAAATCATGCCTTACAACCTTATTTCCAAGTACAAAAAACAAAAATTGAAAAGAAGTAAAATCTCAATTTTTGAAGTTCCTGCGATCTTATTAATTTTGGGCAGATTTTGAGAAAATACGAGCATATACCACAGTTTGGGCAGTTTTGGGCAGATTTCAAATAGTGTTTTCAAACTTTGAACGTAAATATCTCATAAAGTATGAGGAATTTAGGAGCATGAAATGACTTTTCGGAAAGCTATGCAAAAACTCTTCAACCTGCAAAAGGTTTCAATTTCGTACGAGCAAAATATAGTAAGTACGGAGCTAACCAGACCCCAAACGACCTGATTCGGGCTATTTTTGACTCTAGGGGTTAAAAAATTAAAATAATAATTTATTAAAAACTAGTTGAATGTACTTGAATTGTGTCTTCTTCATCACTTTCATCATCTAACACAATTTCATTAGGATCCGTCAACATTTTATCTTCTGATTCAACTACATTAGTTTCTAGTTCTTTCTCACGTCTTGACTATCCTTGATCAAACAAATAAGGAAGATTCATCAACTCAAGGAACGTTGTAGTTTGTGGATCCTGCACATGTTTGTTTGATAATTCACCAACTTGATTTGGTTTATATGGTGGAACGGTTTGGATGAAGTTTGTCGGAATAGTAGATCCATGTATAGCTAGTTGCTCTTGAATCCACTTTCTATGTTGCAAGTCAATGATGACTTGTTGTTGTTGAATTCGTTGTTGACTGAAAGACAAATCGATGGTGGTATGCATGTGTAATGGCGAGCCAATCCTCATCGTAAGTGAATTCAAGATCACGAGCATTTGGATGTGTGATTTCAAACACTTCCAACCAATTCCAATGAGAGAGACACTTATCAAGAGCCAAAAACTTTGTCATGCAATTGTTTGAATAATGAATTGTTGAAGCAAATCTTGTATGTAAGTGGGCTGAAAACCAGTACGTCGGTTTCAATTCATGAAGAAGATTCTTGTTCGGAGTGCTTCCCAAACTATCTTCCGCAATATCTTTTCGGAAATAATGTTTACGTTGCAAAAGTTGCTCAATATCTTGTTCGGAGGCATGGTTTGCAATACTTTGAGGCCAATCGTGTGATACAAATATGTCAATTTTTCCTTGCAGCTGTAAGAGCTTGTTGACGTCATATTCACGCACATTGTAAACCTAACGTATGTCATTGGAATCGTATGGAACACGTTCAAAATGACCTTTGTAATAATGTTTTTGGTTGAAAATCCCAGACAAATCCTACAATATGAATGCCGCCAAACTTCACAACACTAGCAATGCCCATGAAATAGATGTTTGGTGCTACAAAACCACCATAGTACAATTCGGAGAGGTACTTCGAAGCTTCATGGTTTCTGCCTGTAAAGATGGTGGGAAATGGTGCAGTCTTTAATCCAGAATAGTACTTCCAGAAGTCATTCATGGTACGGTACTTTGGTGGACAGTGCAATGACTGCAAATCCATCTCATTCCTAATAGCTTGAAAATCACCGCAACAAATAACAAGGTCAATCTTTACCTTGTCAATTCTTTCTAGACGCTCCAACGTAGCGTACATAAAATCGAGATTTCCATGGACACAAACCATCACTGCAATTTTCATTATAATACAACAATTTAGAATGCGCTTAATACCTTGATGAAATTAAGGGGCACGATATTATTCTCAATTGTATCCTATTTATATGAAGAATATATATTTTGTGTTCAATGTCTTTCAAACTGAAAATTTCTTAAAATGTAAAAGAAAATATATTTTTAAATAATTAAAAGAAATTATGGGTCACTCAGAATACAACATACATATTGAAGGAGTTGCTCGGAAGAAGAAGAGAGTATTATCCACTGGTGGAGCATAACAGAAATCATCCATGAACTTCATCCACGGCGACGGGTGGATTGGATGACAATGGACGGAAGGCTATCCACTTCGAGGGTCCACAAGCATGAACGCCTTCGTCTCGCCCGTTCTTCCTTCTTGAGCAGGCGTGGAGCTCGCAATTGCGCCACCAGGGGAGCTCATTTGCATCGAAGAGCGAGCGAGCGAGCGAGCAGCAGTAGTCGTAGAGCGCCATGGCCATGACAATGCAGTCCCCTGTGCAGCTCGACTCCTTGTCCAATGGCTTCATGGGCATGTCGCTCAACACCTCGCGCCCTGCTGCCTCGCAGGTACCCACCCAACATTCTTGGGTTCGCTACCTAGTACCTTTTTGTGGGGCATTTCGCTTTTGTGGTGAATTCGAAGATTTCTGGCAGGGGTTTATAGTATCACCGGAATGATTCACAAATTTGTTGAGAATGTAATGTAGAGGAGAAGCTTACGGAATTGTGTTTGAGTTTCATTGCAGGTGTCTGCCAAGCCGTGCACTACCATTCGCATGGCGGTGAGTTACCCTTTCCATCGCTCACCATTCGATTAAATCAGTATTGTGTAAACATTGTAATGACTAGTGTGATGTGAGCAATGATATCTCGAGGGTTTTTTTATTTTCTATTTTTGTCGAAGTACTGCATTAGTTGACAACTCTAATCTTGCGGAAAAGTGGAGTAATTTGAGCGGTGAATGTGAGATTTCGTGAATTAGTTTGTGTGAACACTGTTCCGGAACTTGACTAGATAGTCTTCTAGAGCAAGGGTTTTGTATTAAGCTCTGTCGAAGTAGTACAATATTAAGTAACACAGAATTGGACGATTTTGCCGTGGTGAGATTTCAAGTTTCTAGGTCACATGTTTCGAGTTTTTAGGTCATTCTACGTTTGTATCTCTACAGGCAAAGCTGTCAGTTTAGGTTACAGCTAAAAGTAGCTTACAATGTGACTAACAATGCCTACGTTTGGGAGCTGTGAAATTTGAGCAGAGGAATGATATTTGTGTCGGTGAATGATTCATTACAGATTAAGCGATGGGAGAGGAAGGAAGTGAAGGAGAACAGTTTACCTGTGACTCAGAAGCTGCATGTGAAGATTGGCGATACCGTCAAGGTGATTGCAGGTCACGACAAGGGCAAAATCAGCACTGTCACCCAGCTCTACACTCACAACAGCAAGATTGTGCTCAAGGATATCAACTTGAAGACTAAGCACGTCAAGGGCAAGGGCGAGGGCGAAACCGGCCAGATCGTTCAGGTCCCTGTCCCTTCTCACACCACCAATTACCATCAATAGTTTCTTACATAATCACCTCGTCCATTGTTGCATTTCGTAGACTGTTTTTAAACCAACTCTCTAGCATTTTATCACCTCATCATTTGTTTATTATATCAGCACCTCCTTCATTGTTGAGTGATGTGTGGCCAATCGTCCAGTACATCATCACGCCTCGCCAATTGTCTAGTAACGTACATCAGCACCTCCTTTATTGTAAACTGATCTTTGGTCAGTTGTTAAGTATATCATCACCTCGTCTATCGTTTAGTATGTCAGCACCTCCTTCTTTGTTGGATACTGATTTTGGTCAACTGTTTAGTATACGGTCACCTCGGTTTTTGTTTAGTATATGAGCACCTCCTTTATTTATTGCTGGTCTGGTTTTTCTTTTTGCAGGTTGAAGCGCCTATCCACAGTTCCAATGTGATGCTGTACTCGAAGACTGCCAAGGTAGCAAGCAGAGTAGGACACAAGACTCTTGAGGACGGAAGCCGGGTCAGATATTTGCTCAAAACTGGAGAGGTTCTTGACAGCGCTGAAGAGTGGAAGAAGGTGCACAAGAAGAAATCGGAAGAGAAGAAAGAGTAGAGAGTGTGTTTTTGCTAATGAACTACGATTCTTATCCATTCCCACCAAATTTAGATAGGTTCTTCCTTCTTTTGTAATGCAAAATGGATTCTACATTTTACAAGAGCTTGGTCCAAATTACATTATCTATGATGGTCTCCTATTCTAAACGCTGATGATGAGATTCCATTGTGCTTCTTTCTGGGTCGACACATGATCTCGAAGCTTTCATCTCTCACACCATCTCTGTTGAAATGGAGGTATAGTAGCAACCCTGAATTTGGTCCAGGGGCCTCATCACATCCAGGATTCAGAAAAAAAAAAGTGAAAACTCAGAGCATTCGCTTGGTAGGTAGACTGATTTTGCAGAACAGAAACCACCTAAAAACTGAAGCCCAGAACTACGAGCATGCCCAGCCTGCACTGAACGGAGAGTGAGAGTGGAGCCTTGTTTTGCGTGTGAGGGACCCCAGCCCACACATTATCTTGTAACCTGGTCAAGGGGTTTGAGGTCTCCTAAATTGTAGCACACCATTTTATCCCAGTGTATTCACTCACATTTTAACATCCCCATTTACCACTGCGAGAGTGACATGTGGCAGCAAATTTTTTGGCAGAAAATAATCTCTACTATAATCACTTGTTAGAAAGTGTGATTGGTGAGCGGCCATTTTATGTGGCTTGCTTCCTGGCGTGGGGTGGGGTATTGATGCCCGCTCAAGCAGCCCCTGCAAGCTTGCAATGCAGCCCTATGGTCCAGCCTGGAGCGCAGGGCTTGGCATGCTCTTAAGCCACTAACCTGGATGCGATGAGACCATAGACCACTAACCTAACTATGAAGTTATTGTCCCGTTGGCTGGCTCCACAGTCGTAAAAAAGATATGTTTCATCAAGATGCCATCATCTTCCCATCATCACCTCTCGCTATTGTGTTGTTGCCCCCTCGCCATCGCGCGCTGCTGCACTGTCGCCATTGCGTGCTAGTGCCTTCTCGCGATCGCGCGCTCCTGCCATCTTGCCATCGGGCTACTGCCCTCTTGCCATCATTACGTTGCCCTCTCGCCATCCTCTTCCTGCCCTCTCGCCATCGCGCACTCCTTTCCTCTAGCCATCGCGCACATCTGCCATCTCGCCAAAGCGCTTTGTTGCCCTCTCGCCATCGTGCACTGCTCCCTTCTCCCCATCACACGCTCATGCCTCCTCGCCATCATCCTGCTGCCCTCTCGCCATCGCGCACTGCATTCTTCTTGTCATCGCGCACCTCCTACCTTGTGGCCATTGTGCGATGTTGCCCTCTTGCTATCGTGCGTTGCTTTCATCTAGCCATCGCGCACTGTTGGCTGCTAGCCATCGCGCTTGTGCACTCTCGCCATCGAGCGCTCCTGCCCTCTCGCCATCGCGCTTCTAAACCATACTGCTCTTTGTAACCATATCGTAGTTGGTAGTCATGTTCGTTACAATGTTCATCTGCTGCAATTTGGAGTTTCTGTTTGAGGAGATGGTGTCGACGGAGATTACCGTGTGGCACGGCGTAAAGCCCATCGAGGCTTCGACTCTCGAGGCCTTACTTGTATAAATACTCTTGCTCTTCGTCATAAAGCTTCTCCATACTCCTCGCGTAAGTTTTGCTTTCTTGTCTTACATGGTCTTTTATTGTGTTGAAGAGTGGCTCTAATGAGTGACTTTGTGTAGGTTATAAACAACCCTCACGCATTTTTCAAACCTTAAAGCTCGAATTGAAGGGTTGGAGGCGACACGAGGAGTACTCTAAGGCACAAGGCTCACGAGTGTCCTACTAGACTTCAATTGGCAACAAACTCATTTCCATCAAAGATTACCAAACTTACATTGCAAGCAATAGATTACCTCAGCTCGTATTCAACTTGAAGACCGCGGGAGTGTACGAATCTTATGAGATCGACTCCGACTTCATCCTCTCAGATCTATCTCGAAAATCCTTTGGGCTAGAAAGTTGGCCTGAAAAAAAGAGATTGCCTAAAAAAGTGAAAACACAAAGCATTTGTTTAGTAGGTAGACTAATTTTGTCATAGAAATTAAGTTGCGAAATGAAGACAAGAAACCATAAAACTAAATCTAGAAACTAAACTCCAAAACAAAAGCAACTAACCCGGATGGCTAAAATTATAGTCTCGTTGGCTAGCTTCGAAGGCGGGAAATCGCTATTGCGGTGCTCCTTACCTCTCGCCTTCGTGTCCATTGCCTCTAGCCATCACTACCTCTCGCCATCGCTCTTGCTATCGCGCTCGTTGCGTCTCCCCTTCGCGTCGTGTTCGCTACCTCTCGCCATGCTCCTCTTTCTAACCATAGCGTGATTGGCCATCATGTTTTTAATCTTGGTCTGCTTCACCTTGGTATTCTTGGCAATAAGACCTTTAGCGCGCATGCAACTTGCGGTTGCAATGTTTTTATTTTAAGAGATGGTGTCCATGGAGAGGACCGTGTGGTGTGGCATAAAGTCCGTGGAGGCTTCGACTCCCAAGTCCTTGATTGCGTGGATACTATTGCTCTTAGGAATAAAACTTCTCTAGACTCCTCAAGTAAGTTTTGCTTTCCATACCTCTCTTATTGTGATGAAGAGTATTTCTAAGGAGTTGCTTTGTGCAAGTGATAGTGCAACCCTCGCGCATCTCCGGACCCTTGAAGCTCAAATTGAGGGGTTGGAGGCGGCAAGAGGAATACTCCGTAGCAAAGGGTTCGCGAGTGTTCTACAAGACTTCAACCGGCCAACCGCCCAGAGACTCAACACCATCCCAGATTACCACACCTACGTTGCAAGGAACTCTATATCACTTGAGCTCTACATCGAGTTGAAGATTGCGGGAGTATACAAATCGTATGAGATAAAATCTGACTTCATCATCTCCGATTCACCTCCGGAATTCTCCCCACCTGAATATTCACCTCATAAAAAGAGTTCTCCTCAGTTGGCACTCCAATTCTTACTATCATCCTTAGATAATCCCTAGGTGCCTCTTCTTCGAGGAGACACACATGTCATTGTTGTTTGTGAATTTTGTTGTTTCTGTTTTGCGTTGGCATTCATCAGATTCTTAACAAACCAAACATGATTAAGACTGGAGCCATCATTTGCTTTGCTTGCATGTAGCAGTAGTTATAAAATGTGGCAAAACTTTCATACTATTGGGAATCTAAACATACTTTCTAATGTAAAATCTCAATTCATGATGCCTGCGCTAATTTCTTTTGCGGTGAGTGACGCACTAGTAGAAAATTTCACTAAAAGTGACAAACATAATGACTTGACAAAGTGCTAGTTTTAATTGTGTTTTTAATAACATCAAAAGAAATATGATATTTGTCACTTCTTCTTAATTTTTTTTTTGGGTAGTAATTAGCATACCACACCCTAATAGATTGGTAAAAAAATTAAGGAAGAGTGACAAATATAATAATTTATTATGATGTTATTGGAAGCATAATTTAATGCACTATGTGTCATTACGATGAAGTCATTATGGCCGTCACTTTAAGTGCCATTTTCTACTAGTGTCCATGGCTTGCTAGTTAATTGATGGAAAAAATTCGTAGCCACTCAGTATCGAAGATTGGAAGAGGCGGACGAATTTGTTGAAGGCAATCTCAAGTGTCGCACACATAGCAGATCTGTCTTAAGAGTCATTCTATATATATCAAGTCGTTCACTCTCTTTGTTCAGCAAGCTTGTGAAATGCTAATGTGTCACCATGTTCGTCTCTGTTGTGAAGGTTAATTGAACCGCAAGATCACAAGCAGCATGAAAGCCTGGACATGGACGTCAGAAATTCAAAGTTGAAAAGGCCTCCAAATTTGTCAACCCTCTCTAGTTGCCGCGCTCGTTGCTGCCTCTCTCGTTGCCGCGCTCGTTGCTGCCTCTCTCGTTGCCGCGCTCGTTGCTGCCTCTCTTGCCGCCGCGCTCGTTGCTACCTCTCTCGTTGCCGCGCTCGTTGTTGCCTCTCTTGCCGCCGCGCTCGTTGTTGCCTCTCTTGTCGCCGCGCTCGTTGATGCCTCTCTCGCCGCCACGCTCTTTACTGCCTCTCTTGCTGCTGCGCTCGTTGCTGCCTCTCCCGCTGCCGCGCTCGTTGCTGCCTCTCGCCATGCTCCTCTTTTTAACCATAGCTTGGCTGGCCATCATGTTCCCTTGTCTGCTGCAGTTTGGTGCTCTTGGCGATACGACATTTTGCGCACATGCAACCTGCAGTTGCTATATTCCTATTCCAGGAGATGGTGTCCACGGAGAGGACGGTGTGGTGCGGGGTAAGGCCCGTGGAGGCTTCGACTCCCGAATCCTTGATTGCTTGGATTCTATTGCTTTTCGGAATAAAACTCCTCCAAGCCCCTCGAGTAAGTTTTGCCTCCGTTTTGCCTCCGTTTTGCTCCCATGCCTCTCCCCATCATGTTTGTCAGCCTCCTTCCAAGATTGACGTAAGCTCTTGCATTCAATGAAATGCGCCATCAGCTGGAAGTCTCTTCTTAGAGCCCTTAGCTTACTGATACTAGTCAACAACTCCTCCATTCAATGAAATGTGCCATCACCTGGAAGTCTCTTCTCAGAGCCCTTAGCTTTCTCTTCTTAGAGCCCTTAGCTTACTGACACTAGTCAACAACTCCTGCATTCAATGAAATGCGCCATCAGCTAAAAGTCCCTTCTTAGTGCCCTTAGCTTTCTCTTTTAAAGCCCTTAGCTTACTGACACTAGTCAACAGCTAAACAATAGATATAATAAATGAGGTTCTAACCTGTGTATGAATGTTAGCCTCGAAAGTTCAAATCTAGTACATCTTCGACATGCCTATAAGCAGAGATTTGTCTTAACTATTAGAACCTGGAGGCCTCATGATCCTCTTGTATTCACAAGGGTTGATGCTCTTACGTGTAGGGCTGACAAATTTAGAGGCGTTTTCAACTTTGAACTTCTGAGGTCCATGTCTAGTCTTGCATGATGCTTGTAATCTTGTTATACAACCTTCACAACAGAGACGAGCATGAAGAGTGCTCTAACAAATCGCTTTGTGTAGGTGATAGTGCAACCCTCTCGCATTTCCGGACCCTTGAAGCTCGAATTGAGGGGTTGGAGGCGGCACGAGGAACACTCCATGGCACGGGGTCCACGAGTGCCAAGTGGCCTACGAGACTCCAATTGCCGAAAGACTCACCTCCATCAAAGATTACCACACTTACGTTGCAAGGAATGGATCACCGCAGCTCCTTATCGGGTCTCATCATATCCAGGTTTTAGAAGAAAAAAAAAAAAAATGAAAACACATATCATTCATTTAGTAGGTAGATTGATTTTGTCGTAGAAATTAAGCTGCAAAATGAAGACCACAAACCGTAAAACTAAATCCAAAAATTGTAGTCGAAAATGAAAGCAACTAAACCGAATGGCTAAATTAGAGTCCCGTTGGCGGGCTTCGAAGGCAGGAAATCGCTATGACGGTGCTCCTTGCCTTTCACCTTCATGTCCATTGCCTCTGGCCATCGTTGCCTCTCGCCACCGCTCTCCTACCGCGCTAACCCGCTCGCTGCCTCTCGCGTTTGCGTCGCGCTCATTGCCTCCCGCGTTTGCGTCGCGCTCGTTGCCTCTCGCATTCGTGTCGGGCTCGATGCCTCTCGCGTTCGCGTTGCGCTAGCTGCCTCTAGCGTTTGCGTCCTGCTGCCTCTCGCCATGCTCTTTTTTCTAACCAAGGCTCCGAACACGGGAAATTGTTATTGTTGTGGTGCATGTCTTTGCCTTCGCGTCCATCGCCTCTAGCCATCGCTTTTGCGTCGCGCTCGTTGCCTCTCAATTTTGTGATGCGCTCGTTGCCTCTCGCCTTCGCGTTGCGCTCGCCGCCTCTCGCCATGCTCCCCTTTCTAACCAAGGCTCCGAAGGCGGGAAATTGCTATCGCGGTGTTGCTTGTATTTCGCCTTCTCGTCCATCGCCTATGTTCATCGCTGCCTTTGGCCATCGCTCTCGCTACCGTACTCGCTGCCTGGTACGTTCAGGTTGCGCTTGCTGCCTCTTGTGTTCGCGTCACGGGAAATTGTTATTGCGATGGTGCTTGCCTTTTGCCTTCGCGTCCATCCCCTCTCGCTATAGTTGCCTCTCGCCATGGCTCTCGCTACCGCGCTGCCTCTCGCACTCGCTGCCTCTCGCACTCGCTGCCTCTTGTATTTGCGTCGCACTCGTTGCCTCTCGTGTTTGGGTTGCGCTTGTTGCCTCGTGCCATGCTCCTCTTTTTAACCAAGGCCCCAAAGGCGGGAAATTGTTATTATTGTGGTGCTTGTCTTTTGCCTTCGCGTCCATCGCCTCTGGTCATCATTGCTTCTTGCGTTTGTGTCGCGCTTGCTGCCTCTCGTGTTCACGTCGCACTCACTGCCTCTTGCCTTTGCGTCGTGCTCGCTGCCTTTCATGTTCGCGTCGCGCTCGTTGCCTCTCATGTTTGCGTTCCACTCGTTGCCTCTCGCGTTAGTGTCGCGCTCGCTGCCTCTTGCCATGCTTCTCTTTCTAACCATAGCTTGGCTCGCCATCATGCCGTAACCCTCGTCTGGTGCAGCTTGGTATACTTGGCTATACAACCTTTTGCGGGCATGCAACCTACGATTGTGGTTGTTTCCATTTCAAGAGATGGTGTCCACGGAGACAACCGTGTGGTGCAGCGTAAAGCCCGTGAAAGCTTCGACTCCCGAGTCGTTCATTGCTTCGATCCTATTGCTCTTTCGAATAAAACTTCTCCAGACTCCTTAAGTAAGTTTTGTCTCCCCTACCTCTCTTATTGTGATGAAGAGTGGCTCTAACGAGTCACTTTGTGCAGGTGATAGTGCAACCCTCGCGCATCTCTGGACCTTTGAAGTTTAAATTGAGGGGTTGGAGGCAGCATGAGAAATACTTCATAGCACAAGGTCCGCAAGTGTCCTACGAGACTCCAACCAGCCAGAGACTGACCTCCATCCCAGATTACCACACTTACGTTGAAAGAATGGATCACATGAGTTCCATATCAAGTTGAAGATTGCGGGAGTGTACGAATCATATGAGATCGACTCCAACTTCATCCTCTCCAAATTACCTCCGGAATTCTCTCTGCCTGAAAGTTCACTTGATAAAGAGAGTTCCCGTAGGTAGGCAGTCCGATTCTTACTATCATCCCTCGATGATCCCTGGGCGCTTCTCCTTTGAGGAGACACATGTCATTGTTGTTTGTGAATTTTGATGTGTTCTTTTTGTGTTGGCATTCATTAGATTCCTATCGAATCAAACATAATTAAGACTGGTTTCATCATTTGTTTTGCTTGCATGTAGGAGTAGTTATAAAATTTAGCGAAACTTTCATAATATTTAGAATCTCAAACATACTTTGTAATGTAAAATCTCAGTTCATGATTCGTGCGCTAATTTCTCTTGCGCTGGGTGACGATGGCTTGCCAGTTAATTAATTGACAGAATTCATAACCACTCAGTATCAAAGATTGCAAGAGGCGAACGAATTTGTTGAAGGCAATCTGGACTATGGCACACATTACCGACATGTCTCAAGGGTCATTCTATCACTAGTAGGAAATGGCATTAAAAGTGACAAACGTAATGACTTGATTGTAATGATACAAAGTGACTGTTTTACTTATGCTTCTAATAATATCAAAAAAATTATGATATTTGTGACTTTTTCTTAGTTTTTTTGTTGTTGTAATAAGCATTCCACACCCTAATAGATTAGTAAAAAAAATCAAGAAAAAGTGACAAATATAATAATTCATTGCGATGTAATTAGAAGCACAATTAAAATATGCACTATGTGTCATTACGGTCAAGTCAATACAACCGTCACTTTTAGTGTCATTTTCTACTAGTTTATGTTCATCAAGCCGTTTATTATCTTTGTTCAGCTAGCTTGTGAAATACTAATGTGTCATTTGACTTGTAAGGAGGTGTCTCGCGCTATGAGGCCACCGGAATTTGACTGTCTCGGTCAAGACTGCAAAAAATCAAGACCTGAAAGAGAGCGACGAGTGCCCGACACATGCCATTGTAGATGTTGAGGAGGAGCTAGTTACTCTAGCAAGCAGAGTGTTCATGCAACCGATCCAACTACTATATAGTAGGCATCGTGGGGTTAAGGAACTAATCAAAGTACTTGATAATCATTTACACACATACTCTGTTCCAAATGCTTTTCAATCACACACGATTTTTGGTGAGTCATAATTTTGTGTCAGCCTTTTCTTTGCTATTCAGTAACTCAGTTCCGTAATTCCCTAGTTGTGGAACCGGTTCTTCAATTCAAGTTCTTCACCATTTAAGAAAATTTGCTCACGTTACTCTGGTCCTCAACTTTACAATTTGTTGTTCTGTGGTGTATTCCTTCCCAACAACATACTCATTGTTAAGGATAATTTAATATTCTCCCGTCTCTTTAGTTCTTGGCCAATGCGTTCAGTGAGCCTGTTTTCAGAAGTTGCAGTTTCGGGTATTTTTGATCGCTGTAGAGACAATTTGGAATATCTCATCTAGATTGATGCGTTGCTGCGATCTGCATGTCTTACTCAGAGCTACTGAAATGTAGACAAAAGATAAAAGGGGAAGGGACGTTCCAGCCAGGTCAACATCGACGTCCATGTGTCAGAGCCGGAAGAAGGTTGTTTACTCGACCATTGATATGAAGGACATTTTAGATGTTAAGGATAGTATGAGAGGTGGATGATGTACTAATGGGCATCCTGTAGATGTCGGCCCTCCAAATCCTTAGACGGCCGGTATCTACAGGATGCTAGTGAGTAAATCGCTTATTACAAGAATTGAAGCTACACGTGAGGTCATGAAGATGTATGCTAGTTTTCTCTTGAACAAAAACCAATTTGCTGGCCACTTTACCACTATTTTGAAGTATTGTAGGTTTCAAGTTCATGTTCGTCCCTGTCATAAAGGTTGATTCAATGGCAAGATTACAAGCAACATGAAAGTCTGGACATGGACCTTAGAAATTCAGAGTGGAAAGGCCTCTAAATTTGTCAACCCTACGAGTAAGAGCAACGGCCCTTGTGAATACAAGAGGATCATGCATGGGCCACACCGGGGCCCCAATAGGCTCCAAACACCAGCCCGGGGCTGGTGCTAGAGTAGCAGGGGCTTTTTTCTCCTGCTAGGTGCAAGCGGGGTGGTTGGCATCCAGCAGGCCCCCTTCCTGTCCGGCTGGAGCCCGCACCGACATGCATAGACATTTTTTTTTTCAAATTATTATATTTTATTTTCTTTTTTCTTTTTTATTTTGGTACATGTCCGTGTTTTGTTTTTATATATGTCCGTGTTTATATATGTTTTGTTTTTATACATGTCTACGTTTTTTTTTTTTTTTTACATAATCCAGTAAACACAAAAGAATGTAGGTAGGTAGGTTGGTAAGTCTATAGGTTGGTACGTTGGTGGGTAGGAAGGAAAACCGTAATCAAGGGCTCTCAACGGACACCATTATGCAAAAGTAATTTGAACTTTTTTGAAGGGGGTTGGCTGCCCCCTCTACTTCGCAGCCCTTGGTGGACCGGTTTGCTGGCTCAAGGCCACACTGGCCAGCAGGGTTCGAAGCCCGCCAACCCTTTCTCCTTGGACTGGGTTGCACCCCGCGGTGGGGCCCATGTATAGTAGGCCTCCACGTTCTGATAGTTAAGACAACAGATCTATGCTTACAAGCATGTCGAGATGTACTAGATTTGAACGTTCGAGGCTAATATTCATACACAGATCAGAACCTCATATATTGTATTTATTGTTCAGCTCTTGAGTCTTGGCTCGTGTCTTTAAGCTAAAGGCTTTAAAAAGAGACTTCCAGCTGATGGCGCATTTACTGAATGCAAGAGCTCGCGCCAATGCTAGAAGGAGGCTCGCAAACAAAATGGGGTGATAACGCTGGTTATGTACTTTGTATGAAAATGACATTTTGGATGAAGGGTAGAAACTTTGGAGAATCATAACCTCTCCATTTGAAGTCTTTTTTTGACAAAATCACTTGGGTTGGTCCCAAATCTAGTCTTGTTTGTGTCGTAGAATTTGCAGACCCATACGATGAAGAATAAATTAATGGCATGCATTATAGTGGAGGTTGCTCTTGTTTTAGGGTTTTCAAACATGGGCATGGTATAGCATTGCAAGCCAATTATGTGAAATCAAATATATTATTTCATAATTTTTTTTACAATAACGTGATCTTAAGATGAAACCCAACAACTTTTTAGTCAGAAGATTTTTGATTCAAATACTTTTGGTATTAGATTTGCAATGATGATTCGGCAATGAAAAAAGTGGGAAAATGGATGATTCTTTAGGAACTATATTATCTTCATCCACTGTTGGAGTTTGGATTTATTTTTTGAAGTGGATTCCAATTAGAGTCTAGTTTTAGTGGTGGAAACCTTCACAACATAAAAGATGTTTTGAAGATAAGGCAAGGAAATGAGTGCAAAAGGTCTAGTTTTAGACTAATTTTCCTTTGTAAACGTTTTGCTTGTTTTCACTATTGCAAGGGTAATATTTGAGGCAAGAATTATTTTTTTTTATGAGTTTTTTAATGCAAGGGTGTTCTTGAAATGAAGGTAAACAACTTTTTCGTCAGAGGTTTTTTCATTCTAATAGGTTAGTTAATAGCATATCCACTCTGAAGTGAAAATGATGAAATCTTGAAATGTCTTTTTAGTACTAATACGTTACAATCTTGCAATCTATGAGGCTTCATGACCTAAATTTTGGTCCACATGACAAACAAGAAGTGTATTACAAGATTGTAGGGTTGAGTTTGAAATATCTTGGCTCCATTCGCATCTATGACACTATTTTGAGATTTGTGTTCCTAGGTTGGGGACCCTCCTTGGGTGTATGAGGGTTAACGTCTACAAAAACATTCAAACAAAAGTCTTCCAAAGTAAGCCTTTGGGTAAAATATTTTTAGTGTTTTGTCCAAGTAAATGCTTAATTTCTAACTTTTTATAAATTTAGTATAACCTTCAGTAGAATGCGTTATTGTAAAAGCCTTAAATTTAATGCCTTAGACCATATAGTCAAATGAAAATTTAAATGAATGCTCTTGTGAAAGTTTGTGGATAACTTTACATGGATACCTCGAAAATTACACAACTAGACATAATCATTCCAAAATCTAGGCACCACATTGCTGACCAATCATACCAACTAGTCAATTGAATAACTTGTAATGAAAATCTTCAACTTACAAATAGTAAAGGCTTTCAAAACTTACAATGGTGTTCAATTGTAAGGTTGCTCCTTTAGCAGACCACCAAAGCAATAGCTCACATGTGTGATGGCACTGGTGACCAAAATAAAAGTCCATAAAGGTAAAAAAAATCCTCATTCAAGGTATGCTAAATATCAACTCGATTGCTCCTTGTTTTAAATTCACCTCCTCCGAAGTGAACCATCTTGCTTGAAAACTGCAATCACATTTTACATGAAAATTATCTTAAGAAGTTGTGACTTAAGGAGTTGTGAAAAAACGAGAAAAATAAAGACAATAATGCATGCAAAAGCTTTAGGTAGAAGAGATGTAAATGGTGCTTAAACAAAAATATTCTAAAAAACAATAACGCACGAGGTGAAAGAACTTTTGTAAACAATCTTAACCCTTTATGCAGTAAGGTGTCAAAACTATCAAAAAGCCTCAAAACATCCCTCGTTTATTGCAAGGTGCATATTTTAATTTTGAGACATTTTTGAGTATGTAATCATTAGGATCTTATACTTAAGTTGTACATGTTTGTGCGTACTTGGTCTTAGAATCAAATTTCTCACCGAATATGAGATCATAATGTTCAAAGTTGAAAGAGAAGTTTTTCCCCCTAGTTGTAAAATGGGTTGGAAAAGTTTTGTCTGCCAAAAAAATCATTTTTAAGACTGAATTTGTATTGAGGCTCTTCTAATTCTTATCCCTAAGTGAGTTAGGATTACGTTTATAAATTTTTTACCCTAATTGGACCTATGCCACGTGTAAAAATGCTTGATTTTCCACATGGAGGTATGTTGAATTTCAAATACAAAGGCATGTCTTTGACAATAAAAAAGGAATGTCTTTACCAATAAAAAATGCTTGTGAAAAAATCTTGGATTGGAATTTGGATGGTGAGATCCTTGGTACTTCTTCTACATATATAAAATACAAAACTTGAGGATAAGTAAATTCTCAATAATTGGTGAATTTTTAAAGTTACTGCAATCATATTAATTTTTGGTAGACTCTCAGAACAAATGAGCATATACCCCAACTTGGAGAATTTTAATGCATATATTAAATAGTGTTTTCAAATTTTGACCTTGAATATCTCCTAATGTATGAGGGAATTTGAAACGTGAAAGAACTATTCGGAAAGGTATGGAAAAATATTACAATCTGCAAAAAGGTTCTACTTCATATGATTTAGATTAGTAACTAACCACAATATGGCATTAGGGGTTAAGCTTGACTAAAAAGAGGATTAACAAAAGCAATAGAATTAAAAAGAAAAGAGAAAATAGGGAAAAGGAGAAAATAAATAAATATGAGGAGGAAGAAGAGGAAGTAGAGGAAGAGTTGGTAGAACGAGAGGAAGAGGAAGAAAAGGAAGAGGAGGAAGAGGAAGAACACCAAGAAGAAGGCAAAAAGGAAGGTGAAGAAGATCTTGTCACAAATTTAGAAAATAAGTTTTAAAAAAAGCTTCATCTAAACAAGTCTGTACACATAAGTAGGTAGGTCAGGGTTTCAAAATAGCTTGATCCAAATAAGTGTGAACACATAAGTAGATAGGTTTTTGAACCTTGCAACTAGTGTCAATACACAAGTAGTTCAATTCCTTTAACCTTGCAACTAGTGTGAATACACAAGTAGTTTGGTTCTTTTAATCTTGCAACTATTTTGAACACATAAGTAGATCGGTCTTTAAACCTTTCCATATAGTTGATGGGGAACATCATTCCAATTTTTTTTTCCCATAGGATAGAGTCAATAAACTATAAATCTTAGAGCGTGATATTGAGAGTATGAACAAAAACTACAGGAACTTTAGGTTCATGAATTGAGAACTTTTTTTGAATGGAGATCCGGAATGCAAGAGATTTGCAAAGCGACAAAAGTTTGAAGTTATTCATGAAGTAGTAAAGAGGTTGGTATGGAGCTCTACAAACCCTCAAAAAATCAAGCAATAACAATCTCAAGAGACTTGAAAGGCGGCCAAATACAAAGTAACCTCTAGAAAAGACGAAACAATGAATGTAAAGCTCGAAGAGATTCTCAAAAAAAAAAAAAAAAAGATCCACAAAGAAACAACTTCACTCAATCTACCGTCCAAGAGAGGGTAAAAGACACCGACACCGACACCGACAACAAAAAAATAAAATAAAACCTTTCAAATATCCAATATCCTTAATACCGGGAACAAGGATGTCTATTCATATCAAAAACCCACGCGATATCGCGATCTAACACCTATATCCTCACATTAGTGAACTAGACCAGATTGAATCATCGTGCTTGAACTCTGGAGAATATTTTATGAATTTATGAAATAAGTTTTGTAGGTATTCCTAAACTGGTATAATTTAAATTGTTCACAACAAATGTATTCAATATCAGCTTTCATAATTATCACGTTCCTCTTGCAAAGTTCACCCTAGTGAATTTTTGGCACACCTCCTTCTTAGTGCTAAGGGTGCCAAAGAAGTATGTTGGTAAAAAGGGGGGGAATATCCCTCCGTCCGCGTTGTAGGAGGGAGAGGTTTGGCTAAAACGTGGAAAAGGGTCAACAGTTCCACATCAACAGATAAAGCCCAGCGTTCCTGTAGCGAGAGTGCATAGGATCGAATTAGGGTTTGACGCCCACGGCAGAAACCTCCCGCCCTTCCAGCGCTTGTGATTCAATTCCTCTGCCCCGTCATCGCCCTCCGACTGTTTCTATTCCCGTCGCAACCAGGCGCTCCCCGCCCCCGCCATAGCCATCCCTCCTCTCGCCCATTGTCCCTCGCCCTCCTCTCCCCCTGCTGTGCCTCCCGATCTCTCTGTGGCCCCCCTTAACCCTACGCCTTCCCCAACGCCGTCGCTGGTGGTCGTACTCAGGCGGCAGAAGCAGAGGCGCAGGTGGGGTGGGCATCATGAGCACCACCACGGGCAGCAGCCGAGGGGGCGGCGGTCATGGTGCGTCGGTGGAGATTCCGGCGAGCACCAAGAAAGTGGTGCAGGACCTGAAGGAGGTCGTGGGCAACAGCGAGGAGGAGATCTATGCCATGCTCAAAGAGTGCAACATGGACCCGAATGAGACCGCTCAGCGTCTGCTCAACCAAGGTATCACTCTTTTCCAGCGCGATCGTCGATCGTTGGTGCTTTCTCGTGCGCACCATATTGCGAGAGGTGCATTTGGTCGGTTTGTGGTATTTCCTAGAGCGAAACTTAGTCTTCAACAATAATGTAGGTTTTATGCGAGGGCTTAGAGCGCTGGTGATAGCGCACTAGTTCGCTCTTGGAAATATGATCAGTAGCACGAGTGGGACTTCCTGATTGTGTTCATGGTTCCGGAAGAGATGGATACTTCGATTGCGAGGGGAGTTTTAGGTTTCAGCGTTTGAAAAGAGTGTGGCTGGGGTGTAGTTGCGTTTGCTATGCTGGAGGAGGCTGTGGGTGGAGTGGTTGATATGTGTTTCTTCTTTTTGGTTGATTTTTGCAGGAGGTATTGGAGCCGCACCCTTCTGCTGTTTGTGAACGTTCTTACCTTTTTATTCTTTGCAGTAGGAGGTAGGGGTGGGCAGGACAGGGGGCGAGGTGAGTGAGTGGACGTGCTAATGTTTGGTTTGCTTGCGTGTGGTGTGGCAGACCCTTTTCACGAGGTGAAGAGGAAACGCGACAAGAGAAAAGAGGTGAGTGATAGTGGACGTCCCAGGAGAGTCGTTTCATGGAGGTCCGACAGTGAGGGTGGAAGGCTGGAGGAGTGAAAGTGGTTGCAGTATTGCTGACAGGGTAGTATGGATGATATGGTTGCAGGGAGGGGCAGCGAAGGAGGTGTCGGATGTGAGGGGGCGACCTGGGAGCGGGGGAAACTACGGAAGGGGAGGCGGACGCAGTGGCGGTGGAAGAGGAAGTTCTCTGCCTCGGTTCGGTTCGCAGGGTAAGTGTGGGCGGCGTGGAACGGAGTGACGTTGCACGTGTGACTAGGCGCGAGGGTGTATTGTGTTGGGTGAAGTGCTGCAGGGTTTAGGGTGGAATTTCCAGTATCGTGGTTTTGCTTGTTAAAGAAGATGGCGCTTTGATGCATCTTGTGAAGAGTGATGATTGGTAGTTGATAGGCAACAAGAGCGAATGTTGGTTTAGGCGTAAGGGATTGATGTTGGAGTCTGTGAGCTACGGCTTTCGGAGGCTTATCGTTTTGGAGATTCTGTGACGGGTTTCTCAGATCAAGGAGCGGGAAGAGGGCGATCGTATGGAAGGGAGAATGGGTCGCGCGGGTCGAGTGCAGTTTCCAACTCGAGTCCTGCAATTGGTGCTGCTAGTGCCAAGCTATCAGCTGCTGCACCAACGTAAGTTTCGGTGTTGACTGATTTTCTAGCTCAGAAGTGGATTCTGATTCGGCAGCCTGGTGTGCTTTCGTGCGTTCCTTGGATTGACACGGCTTGACTATGCAATGTACAGGTCGGTGCCGTTGTCCTCACCTGCACAAGCAGCTGCAGCACCGCAAGCTCAGAGTGTGAATTCAGGAAGTGGTGGGCTGACTGGAGTGGCGAATGGAAGCATTGGTTATGTGAGGCCTGCACCTGCGCCACAAGGGGCATGGGCGTCTGGGCACGGGACGATGGCGGACTTGTTGAAAGCACGGGCCGCTCCTCCTCCAAGCTTCCCGGCCTTCCCGAGCGCCCAAAGGAATGCGAGCCCGTCCTATCCGGCGGCAGCGCCATCTGTACAATTAAGTGAAGAAGCTGAGTTTTATTCGTCAACTGCGGATCCAGTGCTGGAGTCATCCGTGGATTCCGGTAACCAACGACCTATCGGGTCGAGTGCGACGAGCGTAGAAGCAACCTTGGGGTCCGAAGTGGGGGTACAAGATACTTCGCCGGAAGTAAGTTCGGTGCCAGAAGCAGCATCAGCAGCGGAGACAGCAGATGTAGAGGCGCAGGTTGAGGTGCTTGTGCAGAGAGTGGCGTCGCCGCCCCCTGTGTTTGCGGCAGCAGCGAGTGAAGATGCGAACGTGGAGGAAAGTACATCAAGCACTGAAAGCGAGCAGCAATCAGGAGGGATCAGTGCACTGGGTGGAAGCCAGTTCAACGGCCGCCCGTTGTATGCACCTCCTCAACAGCCAGTGGGCACGCAGAAAGGTAAGGATCAAGGGATTGGAGTTGATCGCGGGGATGGAATGTGTTTGGGCACGATGGTATAGTGGGCATGTGACGGAGTGTTTGGGAGGCGATGATCGACGGCGTTGTATGTGGCGGGACTGAGTAGTGATTGTATGTGGATTTGCAGTTTCAGGAGGCGTGGGGTTAGAGTGGAAGGCGAAGGCTCCAGGGCTCCAGAGCTCGGATGGTGGTTTGCAGTCCGTAGGCCCCGTGGACCCGACGATGTTGGTGCAGTCTTATCAGGCAATGAGCCTACAGGATGACGAGCCGGTGATAATTCCAACTCACTTCCGCGTGCCAGAAGGAGAAAGGTCTCACCTGAGCTTTGGAAGCTTCGGGACGGACTTTAACACTGGGTTCGGTAGCTTTGGACTGGAGGAGTTGGAGAAGCCGAAGCACGTCGAGACGGTTGCGGCTGAGGAGGATGTTGTGGAGGAGGTTGCTCCCGCGAGGTGAGCAATTCGGAACTGCTGGACTTCTTGTTATGTGTTCCTTGTGATGGTATAAGAGTACATTCTGGTCTGAACACATTGGACGTTTCTCAGACGGGTGAGTGGTTATTGGCGAGAGTTTATGTTTTCTTTCCATAGTGATCTTTAATGGAGGCCGTACTGGTCGGGTGGGTGCAGCGTGGAAACTCAAGTGGAGATGGGACAGTCTTACGGACATCAGCAAGGGTCGGCAGCGGCGGAGGACATGAGTGGGAGCTTGGAGACATCATCTGTAGCTCACCAGGCTCCGCTAGTTACAACGCAGGAGCAGCACAACAAGGCAGATGCGGGAGTGCAGCAGAGCCCAAATTACTATTTGGGAGGGGGAGCGTCGAACTACCCTGGGTTCGGGCTACAGATGCCGCAGATGCCGAGCGGGCAGTACGGTTACGAGCAAGCTGAGTCGCAGGGCCAGGATGTGTCTCGAATTCCGAGCATGATGGTATGCGTTTGAACTGACAGTTGTGGTTGTTTGAGTTCTCTTGTGGCTCTGGTCATTGAAATTTGTTCTGTTTGCCTCTATAAGTATAGAAAGTGTTCAGTATAGAAAATGCAGACTTTGCAATTGTATGGGGGACTGGCCTCTGGGAGTTGTGGATAGATTGTGTGGGCATGTTTTGATGAGACTGTGGGTTGGTGATGCAGCCGGCGTATGACCCAACGACCAGTTTCTACACTTCGGCGTTCCGTGGGCAAGACGCGGATCGGCTGTATCCTCCATATGTGGCTACTAATGCAAGCAGCAAGTACGGTGGGAACGTTGGCTTGATGTCCGCTTCTTCTGTGCCATCATCTCAGGAGGTGAGTATGAGTTTCGGCAGATTTGCGGTGATGTCGTTTGAGGGCCGTCTGGGCGATGGGGTTCTGATCATCTCAATGCGGGTGGTTTCTATTCAGGGGGTGAGCCAGATGATCGTGTCGTCAGGGCCGAGCGCCGCGCCGAGTTTGCAGGCGGGAAGCAACGTGCAGAGCGCACAGTCGATGCCTCAGCAGGTTGTGCCGACGATGCATTACGCGCAGCAGCCACACTCAGTGCAGTATGGTGGAAATTACATGCAGTATCAGTACATGCCTCAATCGTATCCCTACATGCAGCCTCCGTACGCACACATGTATAACTCTAGCAACAGCGGGTACGTCCAGCCACCTGCTGGGTCCAGCTACCAACCGCCGGCAGGGTCGAGTTATCAGCCACCTGCCGGGTCGAGTTACCAGCCACCGGCAGGGTCGAGTTATCCTCCAGCGGGAGGGTCTTCGTATCCCAGCGCTGGAACGGCTGCGGTGAAGTTTCCGATGCCTCAGTACAAGCCAGTGGCGGGGGTCGGAAGTGCGCCACACTCTGCACCCGGAATAGGGTACGGTGGATACACAACTACGGCTTCCGGGTATGCTTCGAATCCTGCGGCGGTGTCGACGGGCAACGCGTCCGGGTACGAGGACGTGAGCACATCGCATTATAAGGACAGCACTCTGTACATCCCCGGCCAGCAGGTGAGTTATTAGAGGTGTATTTCGGCACATTGAACGTATCACGTGAGGGAGCTTGGTATCAATGTTGATCTTCAGAAGATGGTTGATAGTAACGGTGGTGGGTTTGAGTGCAGCCGGGAGATAGCTCGGCGGTGTGGATCCAGACGCCGATGGGCCGGGAAATGGGACCGTCGGGAGGTATGCAGGCGAGCTCGTACTACAACTTGGCGAGCCAAGGGCAGCACAGCGGTTATGCTCACACCCAGCAACCGACGCTCGGGCATGGACACGGGCACCAGCACCCGAACGCCGCGTACGCGAACTTGTATCATCCTTCGCAGGCTGCACCAGCTGCGAGCCACCAGATGCTCCAACAGCCGCAAGGCATGGGAGGGGGAGCGGGCAACACGCAAGGCGGAGCATACCAGCAGCAAACACAACGGACGCAGCAGACGTGGAACAACTCCAACTACTAGCGCGAAGTAGAGTTGCTTTGCTGGTGGGGAGAAGTGAGGGTTGGGTGTTGTAGTGCAGTAATTTTATAGAACGCCATGTTCGTGGAGCAGAGCGAAGTCGCGAGAGATTGCATGGAGGCTGCTGCGGGCAATGGGGTTCTTGATGAGTAGGCAGGTAGATTAGGCCAGGCCATGAGGGGGTCTAAGAGGAGTGTAAATACAAGTTTGACGAAAACGGTAGGGGATGCGAGGGGCAGAGCGCCGGCGCATTCAACCAACTCGACGACGTCAGCTTGTCGTGTGTCGAGCCTATTCGTTTTGGCAGTTCTTGGGATGCCTCTGTTTCATAATTTTAATTGGTAGAGTTAGGTTTGGCTCTTTTTCACCTCGACATACGTTGGTCCTATAAATTTTCAAGTTCATGAGTTTTGGCCTGTTTTGACTGGTTTGAGGTTACATCTTGCGCCTCTCTCTGTGTTCAGGTTGTCGGTTGCGATTTGGGTGTGTTGTTTCTCGAATGTTTGCTTTTGCTCTCTTCAACTGCTGATGGTGAAGTTGAGGGGTGAAGTGACGATTTTGCGGCTGGGTGCTATATGGTTTTCTGTTTAGATTTGTGGCAACATGCAGATTTGTATTCGAAGAGGTTGGTAGAGTTGGCGGTACGGTCTGTGATGGGCGAAGTCCACTTAACTACAGTAGTGGTGATACTTTTTGGGACTGTGAGACGAAAGTTGTGCATGGGGAGTCAAATTTGTGAGAGGGAATGCAAGTGTGATTGTGGAGGCCGAAGGTTTTGAAGAGGAGCTCATGTTAGTAAAGGTCAGGTCGTGCATGCATTTAACCGAAGTAACCCTCAAAACTGCCGTCTTTCTCAAAACTGCCCTCTTTCATTGCAAGGTGCAAATTTTGAACTTTTGATGTATTTCTGAGTATTTGACCATAAGATCTAGTACAAAACTTGTATGTGCATATGCATGTCAAGTTTTAAATTCAAATTCCTTACCAATTAATTGGAAAAAAGTATTGGAAAAAAGTATTTTTTGCTATTTGGGAGAGGGGTAAGTAGTTTGTTGAAGGCCGAAAAAACCATTTTTGGTAGAAACTTTGATATGGGTTCTAGGTGGGTTAGGAACATGTTTATGCAATTTTTACCCTCATGGGACCTATAAAACTCAAAGAAATGCTTGATTATTCACATGGAGGTATGCTGAAATTCAACTACAAAGGTTGATCTTTGACAATAAAAATGGCATGTGAAGAATAAATGGATTGAAAATCCAAATGGTGAGATTATGCGTTGAAATTTTATGTACATGAACTATAAAAAACAAAACTTGAGAAAAAGTAAAATTTTGATGAATTTTTGGATTTTATGCAATTCAATTGATTTTGGGCGGAATTTGAGAATAATAAGCATTTAAATCATGTTGGCCAGTTTTGGGCAGTTTTCAAATAGTATTTTCAAACTTTGACAGTGAATATTTCCTAAAGTTTGAGGAATTTAAAGGCACAAAAGGATTTTTAGGAAATGTATGAACTCTACAACGAGTCAACTATAGGGGTTGAATTTTGACGACTCTCTAAGAAGACTTGTTCCCAAGGTGTGGAGAAATTCAATGACGTTGGGCTCTTTAAGATTTTGTATCTTCACAATGTTTGTAAATAAAACTTAGTTTGCAACATGTGCTTTAGAACATTTTCAATCTTGAGTGCCGGTCCCAAATACTCTTGTACCATTTATTAGAGATCTAGATCAAAGTAAATTAGCTCCAAAACTCACTTATGCTCACACTTGGATTAAGCATGTACAAGTGGTCTCGTCTTTTAAGGTGGTATCCCCATTCCCAACTGAATAAGCTGATATTGCACGGGAAATGAGCAAAATCACTGGGACAAAATTTACACAGATGAGCCAAGTACATAAAACCCCACTGCAGGTGGTTTGAGAATTTTAGGAATTAGTATGAATTAGTTATGATTTACGGAATGGAAAAAGGGGGTTGTCCCATTTCCAACTGATAGGCTCCTCTATTTACGACACTTTCCAACCCATACACGAACATGCATAGCCTATTTTCAACTGAGTTTCCCCCAATTCCGTCTTCACATTCTGACATGCACTTTGATACAAACAGTGAACCATATCTAAATAGTCACATCCCAATGCTTGTGCATCTCATTTCCAACACCCCTTTACCCAAAATATACTCTTCCTTTAAGGCCAGCCATGTATGACAATTCCTGACACGTAAGATGAAGTCATGTGCCACCGTCCTCTAAAATTGCAACTTTCTAGCAGCGGAAATACCTTCCTGCTCGCCACGACGTTAGCTGACCGCTCCAAATAGTCCTCAGGCCCCAGGCCAACGGATCTCTGACTTCTTACAACAAGCTTCCCACCTCGCCAAGCCTTCTCTCTTTGCCGAGCCATCCCTCCCGCTTCTGTGCGTGGTCCTCCTAGCTTCCCTCTTTATAACTGAGTCCTCCCCCCCGCTTCCCTACATCTGATCGTCACAAGCTATTCCCCTTCCTCTATCGTGGTGCGTCTTCGCTGCATCGACAACCTAAGGTGCATTCGCCTCAGGTGTCTCAAGCTACCTACCTCCGCTACGATAGTGAGGTGTGTGAGTCTGAGCCTCAACTTCATCCCTAACGACTGCTGCTTCGATTGATGATGCGGAGCCAGCATGCGCTGCAGTGAAGCGAAAGGCTCCAGCTATTGGAATCATTTGGGAATGAGGTAGTGCTGAATTTTTGGCCTTCTTTGCTTTCCTCCTTGCTATGGCTATTTTGCGATTCCAATTGCATGTAGCACACGGTGGTTGATAGGTTGCCAGACTTTTCGGATTTGCCACGGCTTCTCGTATAGATGTCGAGAGTCTCTTGCCCGCGTCCTTGCATGCTTTGGATGTCCACTTCTTATTAAATTCCTTGAGTGCCTCCCGTTCACTTGCCTTTCTAATTCTCTATTGCTGTCGTTTGTCTCTTTCTACTGCTCGTTTTGATTTAGCTAACTCGGACTCCTTCTTCTTTAACTCCCTTGCAGCTGCAAGTTCCTCTCTCCGCGCTGCCCGACTTTCTGCTGCAGCAATGAAAGCGTCCGAAGTCATTAGCTGGGAATGTGCCCAGTCGACCATCAATGGGTCATCACTTCGGCGTCGGCAAGGCATTGGAAGTGCATGAGGGAGTTCTAAGAAGGCGTTGATATGAGATTCACAACCTCCCACCTCGGCCTCTGCACCATTTGTGGCCTCCACATCACGTTTTGCCTCTACCTCGTTGGTTTCTTGACTAGCACTAGCCACGACCTCATTCTCCACTTCTTCATCGCCATTGGCATGGCCACCATGCTATGATCTCACAAAAAATGTTGTCGTGGTAGGAGATCTTCAAGGGGCGTCTCCGTAACCATGTCGTCATCAAGTATGTTCTCATGTCCCTCATCATCCTCTCCATCGCTAGTTTCACTTTGGCTTTGTACATCTCCATCTTCCTGTCCTTCTCCCCTTATAAAATTCTGACTTGGCCCAAATCTATCTTGTAGAGCTGCAACATTATAAGGCCATATCCCTACCTTCTTGAAACCTTGTTTGATGTTCTGTGGGGATTTGGCCTTTCCTAAACTCTTAGACACCCACAGAACTAGATCTTCCTTTCCAACATGCCTCGCACGATTGCTCATTGTCCACTCATCCCTGTATTTGCGAAAATATGTTTTAAATGGTTTAAAAATTGAGAGATGTAGTGGCTGCAAGGCATGACTTGTGTGACTTGGCAAGGTCAGTAGGTCTAATCCCGCCCTTTGTGCTGCCGGGACTACTTCAAGTGTGACATGACTCCCATGTCCATCAAGAATGAGGAGGTGCCGTTCTGATGCTGAAATGGAACTCCTTCTCTTAATGCAATGAATAAAGTGCTCAATCCACTTTGCAAAAAGGTAAGAGGTCATCCACGCCTTCGGTTGCATGGCCATTGTAGCCCCTGATTCAGCTTGTTCTATATAATTGCGCATAACTCTTTTGCACCTCAATATGTAGAAGTTTGGAACGTGCTGACCTGCTGCATTTACACAAGCTAGGACTGAAAGCCACTCCCTCTCATCTGGTACAATGGCATGTACGTTCCTACACCCTTTCTTTGCTATTACTAGGCCATTGCCACTCCGTGATGCATTTGCCCTGCTTTCATCGCAATTCCAAATTCTATTAAGAGTGTAAGAGTGGGCCTTATAAACCTCTTCCAAATTCACATAGAATGATCTGACATTCTCCTCACATAAGTGTATGTCCTAGCCTGCTCTAACCCTTGCATTGTTCTCAATGATAACTGCTGATGCCTCTTCCGAAACCACTTCAGCCATCCATTGTCGGGGACCCCATTGACAAATGGAGTGTCTCTACCTTCGCAAATCTGAGCCACTTTTAATTTCAGCTGATTGACATTGAGCGGCCATCCCAAACGCTGCATGTCCATCATGTAAGCCACCAACTTGGACTCCTTGTCTTCAGTTAGCACTCCATGACGTCCCCTACTCCCCTTTTGCGACATTTTGTTTTTCCTATAGCATGGTCACGGAAACTGCTTACAGGAATGTTGTATGCACGTGCGGCAGCCCCTAGTGAAGCTCCTTTGTCCAAAGCTGTCATTGCTTTTTGTAAGTCTTCATTTGTCCACCTAACTGTTTGTGGCCTTGATCGATGTGACCGTCTAGACGCCGTACCAGTCTAGCGAATGTTTGTAATTTCTGTAAGGGCTGGATGTGGTACATCAGGTTGTGATGTGCGACGTGTGACCATAGGCGGATCACATCCACTACTTGTATTTCGGTGTCGCTGTCCTGAAGTCGGAAAAGAGCAGCCACCTCCTCTCTCAAACTCCAGTGAGCCAGTTTGTTGTCCTTCATCCTCCGACCACGGATTGCTGATGATTAACGGATCTCGCCTTCTTGCGGTTGGACGAGGAAGTGGAGAAGGCACCAATCATCTATCATCTCGCATGGGAGGAAGTGGAGAAGGCACCAATCTTCTATCATCTCGCATGGGACGCCGCAGGTGCTCCATGCCGCCTCCAAGAAATCTGTCATAAATACTTTTTAGCCGAGTTCGATAATAGTCTTGGGTCCCCTCGAATCTACAATCCCAGCCTTCTTCATCATGGACGTCATCATAAGGCGGAGCAGTTGATAGGTCGACAATACTTGAGTGTCGACGTTGGTGCCCACTCATGAGACCCACAGTCCATCGACGGAAGCCTCGACCAATCAGGATGCTCTGCCTAGAACTCCCGAACCCATCCCTTGACTGAATTGCACGACTTGTGAATGTGTATGAGTCACGAGGGTAGTCGTTGTTTTGATCGCAGTCACTATGCTTGCCATTTGCATGCTGCTATACTGGTTCACCAAAATGTACTTGCCTTCTAACAGCTCGATCTACGTGTGTAGGAGTCCAATCAGTACCAAGTCCTTCTCGATACATTGTGCCTTGAAACTGCTGCATGGGTGCTGGTTTTTTACACGCTCACATTTGAAGCCCTTCACTTGCACAATATACAAAACCAAAGCATAGAACTAACTACAGCCTACCGCAATCCGGCGGAGCTTTACAAACCAACTAAATGCCATTCCTAAATGAGTGCCTCTGGAGGCTGCAATTCCACATTGATTTTCACCCTAAACCAACCATAACTACTCTCATTAACCACAGCCGTCTTGTCACTAATCCATTCTTGCAATTCCACATTGATTTTCACCCTAAACCAACCATAACTACTCTCATTAACCCCTAAACATCCTTGGGGTATTTTTAGCCAAAAACTCATTTTCAAAAAAAGTGATATAGATGAAAATAAAGATAAGCTATTCAGATCTCAACCGTAAAAACTTGTAATAGACTTGTAGTAGATCATGTGGACCAAAACTTGACTCATGGGACCTCATAGATTGCGAGATCATAACATATTAGTGCGCAAAACAGGCTACAAAATACCATCATTTCCACTTTGAAGTGAAAATACTACCAACATGAAATTTGCAATCAAAAAATCAGCAACTAGAAAGTTGTTCATCTTCATCTCAAAGACACTCTTGTACCAAATAAATTCATCAAAAAAAAATCTTGGCTCAAATAGTAGCCTTGTAGTCGTGAAAACTGCCAAAAATTTTACAAAGGAAAAATAGTCCAAAACTAGACCCCTCGCACTCAAATCCATGCCTTTTCTTTAATATATCCTTGATTGGGTGAAGGTTTCTACCACTAAGAATAGACTATAATTGGAATCCATCCCAAAAAATAAAGTCAAAATCTAACGGTGGATGAAGGAGATCTAGCTCTTCAAAAATCATCCATTTTTTTACTTTTTTCATCGTAGAAACATCATTGCAAAGCCAATTCCAAAGTTATCTAGATAAAAAACTTCCAACTACAAAGTTGTTGGGATGTATCTAAATATCAAACCTATGAAAAAAAATTCATGAAAAAGTATTTTAGATTTCACATAATTGGCTTGCAATGGTAAAACATGCCAAATGTTTGAAAACCCAAAAACAAAAGCGGCCTTCACTAAAATCCATGCCATTTATTCATAATTTATTTTATGAGTCTGAAATTTTTACCACATAAACTAGACTTGATTTGTGACCTAACCCAAGTGATTTCGTCAAAAACAGAGTTTGGATGAAGAAGTTATGGCTCTTCAAAGTTTCTGCCCTTCATCCAAAATGTCGTTTTTCGACACTAGGGACGTTTAGGGGTTAACCACAGCCGTCTTGTCACTAATCTATTCCTGCCACTCTTAAAAATATAGGTAAACAACCTCGTCCATATCTTAATCCCAAATCTCCCTAGTCACTAAACCATTACTAACGCTACTATTTCTCCCCTGAACTCAACCCATTTCCAACTGCATGTGTAGGTACATTGGTTTTTTAATATTACACCATTGGTTTTGACGCCAAACTATAGCCGTTGGAATAAGGAGCCAGTTGGGAATGGAGAAACCACCGTATGGGTTTGATTTTTTGGGTGAGCATGTTCTTGGCCTTCACATTTATGATGTCTTCCCATTCACTGGACATAATGTATGCAAATTGAGCAAAATGGTTTCATTAAAATTTCTCTCTATTGCTAGTTGAAAGCAAGTAGAAGAAGCTACTTGCGAGAAGTTGAGGGGTGAGAGTACTAGAAATGTAGCTAGAGAATTACATGGATTCCAAAGTTGGATTGCAAAATTTCGTAAGCAACATTTGAGTGAATTGAGTGATGTCAATCAAAGTTTTGGAATACACTGTATAGTTGATTTTAGAGCTTGTGTCAGAGCAATCATTGTGGGTGACTTAAGGCCTGTTCGCACTTGGCCTTAGAGGAGGTCTTAGGAGGGGGTCTTAACTCTATTAACCCCTAAAGATCCAAGAAAGCCGAAATGGCTTTTTGGAATTTCCGCAGGGAAAAACTTCAGCCAACTTTGACCATTATAATCTCAAAATTGGAGAAAAATTAACGGTTCAAATTTGTTACTACAGTAAAGGGTCAAGTTAGCTTCAAGATCCTACGGTTGGATCTTCTAATTAATGCTTAGATTGAGTTTCTTTGGCCCTGAAGTAGAAGAAGGTTATTTTTGATGATTTAGACAATTTTGTATCAAGGATCTTTAGGGGTTAACAAGTCGTGTGGGACCTCGAATGCCCCTCAATCAGAAAAGTGGCTTTAGTTGCACACGCGCTCTGCTAAAGAGTGACTTTAAATTGCAAAGTGTTTGTAAAATACTGTACGCAAATGGTTCGTCCATGGCATACATTATTCATTTCTGAGAACTTTCACCACAATCAATTGTATAAATAATTGGTAGTAATGCAATATCAATTCTTATTCTCTTAAGAGAATATACTTTATATTTGGTGGATGTCATATAATCTCTAATTTGTGAATGTCACATGAAATATGACAAAAGCTTTCTTTTTTATTTATAACTAGATATCAAATTTGGTTCAAATTTACATAATTCATATTTTTGCAACCAACCAGGTTGTCACTTCCAATGTACGATCGATAAGAATATTTCTTAAGACGAGTTACTGAAGAAGTGACGTTTTGATAATTATATGTACATAAAACCAATAAAAATTGTTGAATGCAAAGGTAGGCAGCATGAAACTTATAAAATCGTACCTTTCTACAATTTATGAAGTTGACATAACACCAGTCCAATAGTTTTCCAACATTCAAATGATCAAACTCCAGAGAATCAGCACAACAGAAGTAACATTGCAAAGAAGAAGACTTAACAAATGAAAAACTCTCCTTTTGGAAAATATTCATCGTAATAACACACAAGCATGGATCATGTCCAATAAAAAATTGATAAACTGAACTCAAAAGTGCATATATGTACACTCAAATCTCCTTCGAGTGGCTGATTCCCAGCAACTCTCCAACAACTCTCGGAAGCTACAAAAAGCTACACCGAATCTTTCTGTACATCGATTCTCTAACTTGCGAAAATTGCTATTACCGCTTCGAGGATTCCTCCTCCTCCTCCAATAGATCTTCCGGTTGATGCTCTAGATGTTAGCCATGAGCAAAGCTTCAATCTCTCCCTACGATCGACCTTTCGTTTCCAACACATATCTCTTGACGAACAATGCAGCTGCCAGGCATATGCATGCAAACCCAGTGTAGAGGTTGCCAGTTCCCAGGTCAGATCGTGCAGGTTCCCTAATCCTACCCTTGATCTCTCACAGAGGTTATTTCAAAGCGTCCTGTGCACAAAGCAATTCCCATGGAGTTGCTGTTGCTAGTTTCGTGTAAATGGCACGATTAGGCTTCGCCATCCTATAGAAGTTCATGTATCTGCATCTTCTTTGCCGCCTAAACGCAGTTTGTCACTACCAGGCAGATGTGAACAACGTCCTGACTGTGAATCGCTCCTGCAGATTGAGAAGCTGAGTGACAAGCAGTGTCAACCTGTATCACAGCTGAAGTTTTTTACAGACGCATGGCTTCAGGTATTGCTCTTACACTTTCTCCACTGATGTTTGGTTGATATGCTTATTGGTCAGATCTTTGGGGTGAGTAAAATGGCCGCACTTGAAAGAGCTCAGCGCAGCCGTGAAAGGCAAGAACATCTCTCCAGACCTAATTGTACCACCACATATGGTCCATGGGCCTCCAACCTGGCCATTTAACGCACAGATTTCAATAAAGGTCATTTATAAGTATCATGATGAAACTGCATAGCAAGAGTTGCATAAGGTCTTATCAAGGAGGTAATATTCGACTGCAAACAAGATAGTTCGTTAAATATGTAACCTAATTGCTTATTCGCGAAATGCGGAACCCTCTCTGGTAGTTGATACACCTGAAACCTTGCAAATTTGGGGAACAAGTACCTTTTTACAAGCTGAACTCCCAAGTCATGAATTTCTTTCCGAAAACGAAGGGCATGAAACGCTACCCTACATCGTAATCACTGGAGTTCAGCGAGCTGTGGTGACAGTAAGCTCTGCTCAACCGACTCAGAGTCCACATATATGAGCACAAAGAGAAGAACGAGGGTCCTGGTATGTTGCACTGTAAATGAAGCACCCCTATTTGTAAACTATGACAACTAGCCATAAGCACGAGAAATAATTACAAAGCTGCGAGAGGCTCAACACGAGATATGCAGGAAAGGATGCAAGAGAAGGTTGAGGATACCTGCAAACCTCGTCCATCTTGAAAAACTAGCCCACAAGCTTCATGAGCTGCCAAAGCTGGAAGAACCTCATCCAGATAATACTGGACAGAAGAATCCCGCATAAGCGTCTTCACTGGTTGCTTCTGCGAACGATCCCTTGTGCGAAGCTCTTCAGGCAGGAGCGTGACTACTTGCACATCACCCTTCAATGCAGCCATGAAGTGCTGCTCATGGTAAAGGTAGCTAAAGCGTTTCACCTTACTCCCACTGGCAAAATGAACAAATGCACGTAGGAAAGCTCTAATGAGGTGCATTGTTTCATCAAATTGATCGAACCAGGAGCTCTTTAGTATTCAGGAGATGTTTGTACAGTACAAAGAACGTTATCGCAAATCTCGTACTTACCCGCAGCCTATTACAGATGCGATGATTTGAATCTTGGGTAAGACAATGGTGGCATTCAGTAGCCTGGCAATCACCACGAGATCACTTACCTGTTCAAACAGACGCCCACTCCCACTGCTGCCATTATTAAATTTCTAATGTTGGTGCCACGAATCCAATTTTCAAACCCAGGTTCATAATCTTAAAGAAATTTCATTCCGATCATCTTCTCTTCGACAATCCTACAACTCCTTGAACTATTTTAACATAACTTCGTTGAAAGTATTCCAAAAGCTGCCCTTCTACTCCTACTCAGGAAGGTAACAAGCGAAGATAGATTTGAATTGAAGTGAGACTTACAGCAGTTTGGATTTCGTGTAATTCGCCTATGATGGTAGAATACAGGAAACCATTGCTGGGAATCACTGGGCTGCAATCCACACCCACGCTCATGCATTACGAGACACTCACTCATTGCTCTCACATTGTGAGCACGCCCTCGCGACGCTTTCATTCTATTTGCAGATATGTACAGGATTGTTCTTAAGCCAATGTTTTGTCGTACTGTACATATGCCGAGATTGAACACTAAGATATTGCACTGGCCATTCCTCCTAGGTTCTATAGCCACTCACATGCATCTTAGCATAATACATCCTATTTAAGCATTCTTCAGCCTTCCTTCAGTCATATCTATATAATGAACGGCGACAATGAGCTTTGAGTCAGGGTACAGAGGTTCTGATCGGCGAAAAGCTCGGGTAAAATCAAGGCTGGCACTGGTCCTGTTAGTAAAGGGTAAATACACTTGCTTGACAAAGCAGCACTCGCTTGAGAGGAGGTATGGTTCTATTTGCAGCAGGACTGAGCCACCCAGCAGCACATATCATCACCGATTAGTGAATCGCATTGCAAATGTTCCCAACTGCTGTACTCTCATGTTCTGGAAGGTTCACGCCATACGCTAGGGAGGATGTATACTAAGTGGTGTAACTGTGAGAATTGAACTCACCATTTCACTAGTAATTATATCCTAAAATATCACAGTAAGAGGCGCCAGATACCTACGGAGTAAATCGTAAAAGTCAAAACTGTCGACTCCTATTCGACACTTTACAGTAACAGGAGTCTCTGGACTGCCTTCAGCGATTGCCGTCATACATTCACCAACAAGCTGCAAGAGAGAACAATCCGACTGCGTCATCGATACACAGATACTCAGCAGCCAAGCTACAAGTGTTCGGTACGCCTATCTTACTTAGCATCATTGAACATTATCGAGTCCAAGTCTGTTGATCATTTTTATTAAATCCGGCAAGTTTCAAACAATCCCAAGCTCGGGTAAAATCAAGGCTGGCACTGGTCCTGCACCTAGAGCGAACATGAATACATATCTGCATCGGCAAGAAAAGACTCACATTAGGTTTAGATCAATACTTTTACTGCAAGAATTTTGTTGAACGATAGGAATGAAACGTCGTACCTGCAGTTGCAACTCGCTGGACGCAAACGAAAGCAGATTGCAGAAGATTTTGCGTTTTATGACTGGAAGACAAACATCATCTAAGAGGTTCACAAGATGTTCCTCTCGTTCGCAGGTTTTGTTCCCATACGTTCCCTATATTGGGAGCGTAGTAGTGTTCTAGAGGTCCCATAAAAAGTGTGTGTTCGCACCTACATTGATTAGTAATTACCAATCCTACATGGATGTCCACATGGCACACTTTAAAGAGTAGGGTATTAGCAAACATTTAGGAGGACAAAAGAGTTTTGAGCAATAGTAGGCAATACTTAAGGGAGCACCAATATTGGAAAGATTCTCAAATTTTCCTCTCTTAAGAGTGGTCTTCTGTATTGTCCCACTTGAGGGGCCATTACGTAATCCCCTCACTATCGATAACACCTTTACGAGCCTCATTGATGACACCTTTCCTCAAAAGAAGGTATTCCTCCCCAAATTGTGGGGGTGTTAAATTTTTAGCCACACTCTTTGCAAAAGCCAAGTGCGAATGGGCCTTTAGAAAGTCCACACGAAGTTGAAAAGTACTTGAGGGAAGAGCTTCATGTTGGTATGAGTCATAGTATTATGAGGAGAGTGTTACGAAAAGCAGTTTTGAAATATAAAGGGAGCAAAACAAACCAAAGTTTACACTTCTTCAAACGCAACAATTAGAATTTGCTAAACATCATTGCCATTGGACTGATGATGATTAGGATCGTGTAGTATTCTCCAATGAAACAAAAATCAAACGATATTGCTCTTATGTCGCAGTTGGTGTTGGTTTCATGATGAACATAGTAAACGTGCAGGAATGGTACAACAAACTGTCAATTTTGGAGGTGGCAGAGTGATGATGTGGGGTTGCATGACTTCAAGTGGCCCTGGTATCATGTGTAGGATTGAGAGAAGAATAGATTAATACATGTATAGAGAAATTTTAGAGCAAGAGTTGATTCATAGGCTCCATGCACACGATTTGGATCCTCCCAATTTTATTTTGCAACATAATGATAATGATCCAAAACATACATTCAAGAGTGTGCACCGTTGGTTGAATTTGCAAGAATTTGTTATTTTAAAGTGGTTAGTGCAATCTCCATACTTGAATCCAATTGAACACTTGTAGGCAACTTCAAAATGCCGACTAAACCAATATGAGAGACCTTCCAAAGGAATGTAAGAATTGTGGGAGCCTGTCGAAGATTGTTAGCCTTCAGTTATGTAAGAATTGTGGGAGCCTGTCGAGGATTGTTAGCCTTCGGTTACTCTCGATGAGTGTGATTGTAAGCCTTCAATTACTCCCAATGAGTGTCAGAACTTGTATAGTAACAACTGCTAAGGGTAGGTGGACAAATTTTTAGCTTCATTCTAGCTTGTGTGAGCATAACTAAGTTTTAAATTGAATTTTACTTTATTTTTGTTTGTACGTACTTGTGTGATATAGGCCTCAATTCCATAGAAGCATGACTAATTCCAATGGTGACTTGTGTGAGATAGGCCTCAATCCCATGGAAGCATAACTAATTGCAGTACTTGTACTCAGTTTTGGCAGTCCTGGTACATGATAGCATGACTAATTGCAATACTTGTACTCAGTTTTGGTTGGCAGTCGCAGTAGACTTGAAATTTCATTGTAAAACATCTATAGACTTGAACTTTCAACCGTTGTGCCACAGGTCTCCACCCCGGTAACATGGACATAAAGCTCTAGACTTAAAAGCCCTAAAAGCGCTCTAGACTTAAAAGCCCTAAAAGCGCTCTAGACTTAAAAGCCCTAAAAGCGCTCTAGACTTAAAAGCCCTAAAAGCGCTCTAGACTTGAAAGCCCTAGATTTAACATGCACATCAGAGCCCTCCTGTTGCCTAAAGAACCATGCGTCCCCACAACTCCAGTTCCCATTCTGTTTCCCCTTAAAAATTCGATTCCTCACGCACGACTCTCGTCACATGTGCGGGCTCCACTCATCACCGACCGAGTGTCAATCAATAACCCCAATCTCATCATCAGAAAGCCCCAAAAAACACATTCGAGAAACAACACACCCAAGTCGCAACCGACAACTTGTACGCAGAGATAGGCACGAGATATAACCTCAAACCCAGTCAAAACAGGCCAAAACTCATGAACTTGAAAATTTATAGGACCAACGTATGTCGAGGTGAAAAAGAGCCAAACCTAACTCTACCAATTAAAATTATGAAACAGAGGCATCCCAAGAACTGCCAAAACGAATAGGCCCGACACACGACAAGCTGACGTCGTCGAGTTGGTTGAATGCGCCGGCGCTCTGCCAATCGCATCCCCTACCGTTTTCGTCAAACTTGTATTTACACTCTTCTTAGACCCCCTCATGGCCTGGCCTAATCTACCTGCCTACTCAACAAGAACCCCATTGCCCGCAGCAGCCTCCATGCAATCTCTCGCGACTTCGCTCTGCTCCACGAAAATGGCGTTCTATAAAATTACTGCACTACAACACCCAACCCTCACTTCTCTCCACCAGCAAAGCAACTCTACTTCGCGCTAGTAGTTGGAGTTGTTCCACGTCTGCTGCGTCCGTTGTGTTTGCTGCTGGTATGCTCCGCCTTGCGTGCTACCCGCTCCCCCTCCCATGCCTTGCGGCTGTTGGAGCATCTGGTGGCTCGCAGCTGGTGCCGCCTGCGAAGGATGGTACGGGTTCGCGTACGCGGCGTTCGGGTGCTGGTGCCCGTGTCCATGCCCGAGCGTCGGTTGCTGGGTGTGAGCATAACCGCTGTGCTGCCCTTGGCTCGCCAAGTTGTAGTACGAGCTCGCCTGGATGCCTCCGACCGGTCCCATGTCCCGGCCCATCGGTGCCTGGATCCATACCGTCGAGCTATCTCCCGGCTGCCATCAAACCCATCACTGTTACTATCGATCATCTCCCCAGACCAAACATAAATAGAACCTCCTAATGACGTTCAATATGCCAATAAATGTTTGCTTACCTGCTGGCTGGGGACGTAGAGAGTGTTGTCCTTATACACGTGCGACGTGCTCACGTCTTCGTACACCGCCGAGTTGCTCGCAGTCACCGCAGGAGAACCCGAAGCATACCCGGAATTCGAAACATACGGTGGGTACCCCATCCCGGGTGCCGAGTGAGGCGCACTTCCAACCCCCGCCACCGGCTTGTAATGAGGCTGAGGTATCGGAAACTTCGCCGCCGCAGAACCCCCGCTCTGATACGATGACCCCGCAGTCGGTAGGAAAGTCGACACTGCCGTTGGCGGGTAGGCATTGGTGCTTGAGCTATAAACGTGGTGTGCGTACGGAGGCTGAATGTAGGGATATGTCGGAGGTATGTATTGATACCCCAAGTATTGATTCCCACCATACTGCACTGAGTGTGGCTGCTGCGCGTAATGCATCGTCGGCACAACCTGCTGGGGCATCGTCTGTGCGCTCTGCACGTTGCTTCCTGCCTGCGAACTCGGCGCGGCGCTCGGCCCTGACGACACGATCATCTGGCTCACTCCCTGTATTGCACCCACCCGCAGTACAAAGATCAAAACCCTATCCTCCCCACCCGACCGATCGCACAGACGGCCGTCAAACCAAATCACCGCAAACCCACAAGAACACACACTCACCTCCTGAGATGATGGCACAGAAGAAGCTGTCATCAAGCCGACGTTCCCACCGTACTTGCTGCTCCCATTAGTAGCCACATATGGAGGATACAGCCGATCCGCATCTTGCCCACGAAACGCTGAAGTGTAGTAACTGGTTGTCGGGTCATAAGCCGGCTGCATCACCCACTGTCTATGAGAACATATTCCACATAATCTAACCACAATTCCCAGAAGACAGTCACTTCTATATATGCACACTCTGTGTTTCCTATAAAAAGATTGAAGCCACCCCGTACTGACACTGCGATGACCACATACACAAGCAAGCTGAACTAAGGACGTAAGATATGACCAAGGGCAAACAGAACTAAAACAAGCACAACTGTTGGTACAGACGTATACCGCCATGCTCGGAATTCGAGACACATCCTGGCCCTGCGACTCAGCTTGCTCGTACAGGTACTGCCCGCTCGGCATCTGTGGCATCTGTAGCCCGAACCCAGGGTAGTTCGACGCTCCACCTCCCAAGAAGTAATTAGGGCTCTGCTGCACTCCCGCATCTGCCTTGCTGTGCTGCTCCTGCGCTGCCACTACCGGTGCCGGGTGAGCTACAGACAATGTCTCCACGCTCCCACTCATGTCCTCCGCCGCTGCCGACCCTTGCTGATGCCCGTACTGGCCCATTTCCACTTGGGTTTCCACGCTGCGCCCACCCAACCAGTACACAACCTCCGTTATCAAATCACCATGCAAAAATAACATAGTCACTCGCCAGAATCCGCACTCCCATATAAGAAACATCCGCTATGTGCAAGTCCGTTCATATTCGTGTACAGTGCATCCAACGCAACACAACACAATACAAGCCTACCACAACCATTCCAAATTCCTCACCTCGCAGGAGCAACCTCATCCTCAATATCCTCCTCAGCCGCAATCGTTTCCACGTGCTTCGGCTTCTCCACTTCTTCCAGCCCAAAGCTACCGAACCCAGTGTTGAAGTCCGTCCCGAAGCTTCCGAAGCTCAGGTGAGACCTTTCTCCTTCTGGCACGCGGAAGTGAGTTGGAATTATCACCGGTTCGTCATCTTGTAGGCTCATTGCCTGGTAAGACTGCACCAACATCGTCGGATCAACGGGCCCCAAGGACTGCGAAACACCATCCGAGCTCTGAAGCCCTGGAGCCTTTGCCTTCCACTCTAACCCCACGCCTCCTGACCCTGCAATCCACATCCAAACACTCCTCAGCCCCGCCACATACAACTCCGTCACATGTCGATCCCGCAACCACCTCCAAATGATTCATCCTTACCTTTCTGCGTACCCACTGGCTGTTGAGGAGGTGCATACAACGGGCGACCATTGAACTGGCTTCCACCCAGTGCACTCAGCCCTCCTGACTGCTGCTGGCTTTCTGTGCTAGATGTAGTTTCCTCCACAGCCGCATCTTCACTCGCTGCTGCCGCAAAAACCGGAGGAGACGCCACTCTCTGCACAACCGCCTCAACCTGCGCCTCGACATCTACCGTCTCCGCTGCTGATACTGCTTCTGGCACCAAACTTACTTCCGGCGAAGGAGCTTGTGCCCCCGAACCCGCTTCAGACCCTAAGCTTGTTTCTACGCTCGTCGCACTCGACCCGATAGGTCGTTGGTTACCAGAATCCACGGATGACTCCAGCACTGGATCCGCAGTTGACGAATAAAATTCCGATGCTTCACTTGATTGTACAGATGGCGCTGCCGCCGGATACGACGGGCTAGCATTGCTTTGGGCGCTCGGGAAGGCCGGGAAGCTCGGAGGAGGAGCGGCCCGTGCTTTCAACAGATCTGCCATCGTGCCATGCCCAGATGCCCATGCCCCTTGTGGCGCTGGTGCAGGCCTCACATAACCACTGCTTCCATTTGCCACTCCTGTCGACCCTCCACTTCCTGAGCTCACACTTTGAGCTTGCGGTGCTGCTGCCGCTTGTGCAGGTGCGGACGACGGCACCGACCTGTACATTGCATCGCCAAGCCGGTGTCAGCTCCAGGACCGCGCCCAGAACTTCGCCCTATCAGAAATCACTTCCAAGACAAAAATCAAACGACACTGCAACTTACGTTGGTACAGCAGCTGATGGCCTGGCACTGGCAGCACCACTAGCAGAACTCGAATTGGGAACAGCACTCGACCCGCGTGAGTTGGTGTAAGACCCATTCTCCCTTCCATACGATCGACCTCTTCCCGCTCCTTGATCTGAGAAACCCGTCACAGAATCCCCAAAACGATAAGCCTCCGAAACCGTAGCTCACACACTCCAACATCGATCCCTTTCGCGTATACCAACATTTACTCTTGTTGCCTATCGACTACCAATCATCACTCTTCACAAGATGCATCACAGCGCCATCTTCCTTAACAAGCAAAACCATGATACTGGAAATTCCACCCTAAACCCTGCAGCACTTCACCCAACACAATACACCCTTGCGCCTAGTCACACGTGCAACATCACTCCGTTCCACGCCGCCCACACTTACCCTGCGAACCGTACCGAGGTAGAGAACTTCCTCTCCCACCGCCACTACGTCCGCCTCCTCTTCCGTAGTTTCCCCCGCTCCCAGGTCGCCCCCTCACATCCGACACCTCCTTCGCTGCCCCTCCCTGCGACCATATCATCCATACTACCCTGTCAGCACTACTGCACCCCCTCACACTCCTCCAGCCTTCGACCCTCACTGTCGGACCTCCATGAAATGACTTCTTCAGCTTGTCCACAATCACTCACCTCTTTTCTCTTGTCGCGTTTCCTCTTCACCTCGTGAAAGGGGTCTGCCACACCACACGCAAGCAAACCAATCATTAGCACGATCACTCACTCACCTCGCCCCCTACCTTGCCCAACGCTCCCTTCTCACTTCACTCAACTTCCTATTGCAAAGAAGAAGAAAAAGGTAAGAACGTTGACAGACTGCAGAAGGGTGCGGCTCCAATACCTCCTGCAAAAAACAACCAAAAAGAGAAAAAAACTTATCAACCACTCCACCCACAGCCTCCTCACCACCACAAAGCAGCGAAACAAAACGGAGTCACTCCACCCACAGCCTCCTCACCACCACAAAGCAGCGAAACAAAACGGAGTCACTCCACCCTCTCTCCCCGTGGAAACCTAAAACTCCCCTCGCAATCAGAGTACCCATCTCTATCGACACCAGCATTCCGGTCCCGCGGAACCAGTTCTCACGTGTCCGACTTGTTCTACCAATTTAAATTTCAAATGGGAAAAACCACTCTGCGACGCTCCTTTTCGTAGACCGACGCCATTTTGAATTAGTGTTCAGCAATACAATCCGTTTTGAACGGTATTACAGACAGAGCCAATGCGATCCTTACTAATCGCATTGCGCTGGGTACGCGATCGCGCTGGAAAAGAGTGATACCTTGGTTGAGCAGACGCTGAGCGGTCTCATTCGGGTCCATGTTGCACTCTTTGAGCATGGCATAGATCTCCTCCTCGCTGTTGCCCACGACCTCCTTCAGGTCCTGCACCACTTTCTTGGTGCTCGCCGGAATCTCCACCGACGCACCATGACCGCCGCCCCCTCGGCCGCTGCCCATGGTGGTGCTCATGATGCCCACCCCACCTGCGCCTCTGCTTCTGCCGCCCGAGTACGACCACCAGCGACGGCGTTGGGGACAGGCGTAGGGTTAAGGGGGGCCACAGAGAGATCGGGGGGCACAGCAGGGGGAGAGAGGAAAGCGAGGGACAATGGGCGAGAGGAGGGATGGCTATGGCGGGGGCGGGGAGCGCCTGGTTGCGACGGGAATAGAAACAGTCGGAGGACGACGACGGGGCAGAGGAATTGAATCACAAGCGCTGGAGGGGCGGGAGGTTTCTGCCGTGGGCGTCAAACCCTAATTCGATCCTATGCACTCTGGCTACAGGAACGCTGGGCTTTATCTGTTGATGTGGAACTGTTGACCCTTTTCCACGTTTTAGCCATACCTCTCCCTCCTACAACGCGGACGGAGGGATATTCCCCCCCTCCTTGTGTTTTAGTTTCCAACAAACTTCTTTGGCATCCTTGAAAATGTTATACTCTCCACTTCCATGAATTTCCAGTACCTTCTGAAAAAGTTCCAGTTTCCCCTTGTTCAGTGGCCATCGGTATATTAGCATTACGAAAGGACACTTCATTCACGAGGGCTCCTCAGAAAGGGACGAGAGTTTCTATCTATCTATCTACCTTCTAAAAACATCTGATGAGTAGAACAACTCGAAATGAAGTGGTTGGTGTGAATGAAGTGCTCGCTTGACGTATCATTTTATGCATCTTTGATAGGTCATAACACGAATGGTTGTACTACTACCCCATCTTGAATGGTTGTACTACTATCCCGTCTTGAGGTCAACATTGTTGGTTCCTTGTTGTGCATTCGTATCTACATGGTTCCCCCAAAGGTTACTTGCAATGAGACTTCTAAATTGCCCATTGTAATTTGTTTTTCTCTTAATAAATATAACTTTAAACCTATTTCAAGATTGATTATGCATATATGTATTTCAAGATTGACGTGATAGAGTGTCTGTTCAGACTATGTTTTGATGTATGTTATATTCTTTTACAAGAGGTGGAGTCGGTGAAGTGAAATGGGTGAACTTTACATTGAAATTTTTCACAACATGTTCAAAGTTTAAAAGTTTAAAAGCATCCTTGCAGTGGCAAGCACTAATTTAATCCTTACTTTTAAAACTTTAGAAGCACCCTTACAAATTTCACACTAATTGGTCATTTATTTGTAGTGTGTTATTTGGCATAGTCTTAAGTAAGATAATGTTTTCTCTATTATCATTGTCTAACCATGTGTGAATATGAATTGACAAATGTAAGTTATAAACATTACAAGAATGAGAAAAAGGTTATTTGTGTAATTATGACCAAAATTTGATATTACACTTTGGAAATAATGAAAGTAAAGAATAAGAGACCCAAATTAAGTTTCAAATATATGTATTTTTGTGTGTTTGGTTCTTCAACCCCTAAATAGCACCAAAGGTGGTAAGAGGTTTCATCTCTTGCTCAAATAAGCAAGTCGATAGATGCATTGTATGATTTGTTTCAAAAATGAGTTGAGAATTTGTACTATAATTGACATAGTACTATGATGAGAAGTTTTACAAAGAAAATCAAATATTCTTACTCCATGGATTGGGAAATTCAAGCATTTAATGGAAAACTAGTACTTTCATTATATTCAAGGAGCTCAATTCAAGCAAGCATTATAACCTCAAAAAGATAATACTATCTTAAAAAGATAATACTATTGCATAATAGAGTCCCTATCATTAATGTACTTGTTATAGAACGATCTAAGGGCTACAAAATCACTCGTTAGGCTTGCAATAGGTGAAGGTACATAAAAGCCCATATCACAAGTTTCTCTAGGAACTTATTAAGCAAAGATAAGAAGCAATTAGTGGACTTCATTTATTCATTCATTCAAATTGTTCAATCAAATTCATATTTATTAACCATACATAAGTTTATGAATCTGTTTTAAACTTGAGGCATAAATTTTACATAAAACAAAATATTTCCAATAATGAGCAAATTTACTTTCACCAAATGTCTATGGGTATATATGTAATTTATAATCTTTGAATAGGTGAATCTATTTCGTAAACACTCCACATATATATTGTTGTTATAGAACTTGAAGACTTGGAGCCCTAAAAGTGGCATCTAGGTACTTTATACAACTTAAGTAGTTAAAATAATTTATATCTTACTTCTATAAAATTCAGGGTGCTTTACAGGACTTAAACATGTAGAGTCCTAAGGTAATTATTGGCCTTTCTAGCATAGAGGTATTTTATAGAACACAAAAAGTGTACACTTATCTACCAACCATCTATGATTATATGGATGCTTCATATGACTTGGATTAGACATTGTAATAACCTATCACTACTCGATTCTAGAGTCTTCTCAAGATTTCAACATGCATTTGAGCATAATCTCAATTTTAGGGTTAACCCCTGAGCGCCCCTGCGGACTAAATGTGTCCGCCAGGAATTCCGGCAGTCAGAAGTCAACCATTGTTTGACCATTATAGAAACCAGATCCGTGCGGTGAAATCCATCCCAATTTTTCCCACACCTTCGCATCCTTGTTCTTCATGTTTCTCAACGGTGAAATTAAAAGTAATCAATTTCTGCAGAATTGGCACCCAATAAGCTTGGGCATGGTCTGCACACCTTGATTTTCGGGCTTTTTGGAGGGGGCGCTCAGGGGTTAAAAGGCGTAATTATGCCAAAATGGCACGTTTTGGGGTGTATGAAACGTTGCAAATAACATATGTTATATCCATCATCAAAGTGCAATATTTCCCAACGACATTTCAAAGGCAATAATATATCTAAATGGTCGTTGGGGAGAATTTGCTCTTTGACTAAATCTTTCTTAATCGCTATCGCAACAATGTCTTTGAATTGTGCTTGCAAAGTATTTGCCATTTGACCCTTCCAAAGATTAAAAAGTCTCAAATTGTGTGATGTTAGGGGTTTTTTGGTAATACTAATAAATAAGTTGATATTATAAGAACGTCTGTGATATTATAAATAATGTGCCATCTAGAGGCATAACTAGATATGCCTCTAAAATGGCACGTTTAGTATGCGCGCCAAAATGGCACAATTGATTCCTCGAAATGACACATAAAATAAGGTCATTTTTACGAAATCGAAGTTATGTTTATTTAATCAAAGGAGCCAATTGGAAATCACTAATAGAAATGTGCACACAAAAGGTGACAATCGTGGGTTTGGTCTAAGTGACAAAAATTCTTGTTACTTTGAATGTTACTTTTTTGCATTATTCTTGAAGTGACGAACTATGCTTTCTCTAGCGAACTCGATGACTAGTGCAGACTAAGAACTTTGACGATAAAATGCAAGGAATATCTAGCTCTATTTATAAATCCCCTTCTACAAACAAGAACAACAATGCATGATAAAAATAACGCATATTTTAGAATTGCTAAAACACATTATGTTTTTTGATAAGTCGAATATACATCATTCAAAGTCACTAAAATAAATCAAGTACATTATTACGCAAATTCATAAGTACTAAAACACAATAAAAGTTTGTATGACTCTTTTCATTACCTTACCAATCTATGACCTGAACAATTGACAAATGTTATACAATATATCTTAAGAAGACCAAATGTGTTTTCACCATTCGAACTGAGGTACGATATTCTTAGGTTGGGGGTATGTGTAGTTAAGCGGTAGTAGGGTGACTTTTAGTTTTTGTGGTTTGGGTAGGTTGGTGGAGCTTCGTGGCAGGTGCCACTCAACTTGGCTGAGGGTTGACCACAGCTGACAAGAGGTTTCTCGTGAGCCACAAAGAGGTCTTATGGTAGGTGAGGTCTAGATGGCTGATGAGTCCTCCCTCAACCCTATTTGAGCCCCATATCCGCGACCCATCATTGCCTTAAAACCTCTAGGCTATAGTGTTTCCTATCGTTGATTCTCATTGATTGCCTCGCAGCCTTACGGCTATCGTGTTCTGTATTGTGAGCTTTCAATGATTGCCTTCAAACCTCCGAGTTATTTTAATCTTTATTGTGCTTTCTCATTGATTGCCTTTAAACCTCTAGGCTATCCTTTTCTTATTGCGACTTCTAATTGATTGCCTTTAAACCTCCCAACTATTGTGTTCCTTATTGTAAGCTCTAATTGATTGCCTCATAACTTCTAGGGTATCGTGTTTCCTCTTGAGAGTTCTCATTGATTGCCTTGAAACCTCCCAGTTATTGTGTTCCTTACTGTAAGCTCTTAATGAGTACCTCGAAACTATTGACCTTCTGGCTATCATGTTTCCTATTATGAGTTCTCTTTTATTGCAATGAAACCTCCTCCTATTGTGTTCCGTACTGTGAGTTCTCATTGATTGCCTTAAAACCTCCAAAAAATCATATTCTTAATTGTGATTTGTCATTAAATGCCTTTAAATCGTTGGGCTATTTATTTCTTATTGCGACTTCTGATTGATTGCTTTAAAACCTCTCGGCTATCATGTTCCTTATTGTGAGCTCTCATAAATTGTCTCAAAATTCTAGGCTATCATGTTTCCTCTGGAGAATTCTCATTCATTGCCTTAAAACCTCTTGGCTATTGTGTTTCTTATTGTGAGCTGTGAGGGATTGCGTGGAGTCTTCTAGGTTATTGTGTTTCATATTTGGAAACTTTCCAAGTAATATAATTATAGTATTTCTAAGGTTTTTTCAAGATGGTGTGGCCATTATACTCTATTCTTGACATACGTTGTTATTGCAATGGTCTTTTGCAAGGATTTACAAAGATCATGAAGAACAAGAAGGAAGTTGGCTTTTCTCAACCTTTTGGTGAAAAAATCAACTTGCTCGTGTTTTTTTTTTTTTTTTTTGTGGTATTGAATTTCTTTCTCTCCTTGTTGTATATGGTGGGTGCTTCCAAAGTCCACTTGCTTCTATGGATCACATTAACCCTAATAGATTTTTCAAACCATGATTATGTGAAGCATGGTTACTTCTTGTAATATAAAATAAGACATGAACATACACCTAAAAAATTGTAGAGACTTAAAATATTTGTCAACCAAGGGTTTTGTTACATTTTTCTTTCGTATTATAAGTATCAACAACTATTTGTGTAGTTATAAGATTTTATTAAATAGGTTGAAATCAATTAAGTTGAGAAGGTAAAGTAATCATATTGTCATTCCATAAGGCTAGTCGTAATAGCATTCACAGGTGAGTTGGCCTCTTTATGCATCAATTTCTTTTACTTTTCCTTTCCATTTTTTAGTCATCAAAGGTTTTATCTGATTTTTGTTGTTTTCATGCAATGTTCATAGAGCAAGGTGGGGCTAAGAGGCACAAAAAAATGCCTTCGGTTAGTTCAACAGATCTCCCCAATGAAAATGGTAAGTTTTTTTTCCTGCATGTATTTATTTAGTAACTCCTATAATTAACCGTTTCCCATTTCATAGTGCCGAGACATTTGCTTACTGCATCTCTACATTCTACATAATTTTCCAACTTTTATTTGTTTTCCACGCAAATGGTGTTGACAACAAACCCAAATATGATGTTCACGATGCCTTCATCGACAAAGCCAAAAGTGCAAGAGAGAAGAGAGGTTGACAAAGATACAAAGGTGCTCCCCTGGACGTTGTTGCGTACAATGAAATGAAAAAGGCCAAGCTGCTTGTCAATCAAGATGTTAATGTTGGCGATGTTCCTGGTATCAACATAGGTGACAAAATCACATATCGGTTCAAATGACTATTGTAGGGCTACACCTCCATCCAATGGTGGGAACTGACTACGGTTACATTGACAACATACACATTGCTACAACTGTGGTGGTGAAGCCTAAGGCATGGTAGGATAATAAAGACTTTAGTGACAACATCATTTATACAAGTATACTATTTCTATGCTAATGCATTTGGTTCAATTTCTTTTATCTGATAGGTTGATATGTACTTATAATTGGTTCTTATGCTATGTTGCAGGACAAGGTGTCCTATAACATAGTTCTTGACACTACTTTCTATTATGTATATTTTACTTAGTATACTTTTGAAGATAATCTAATTTTAGTGTACTGCCTAATGTATTTCTTTAATATGAAAATGGTGACTCATCATCAAATAATGTTATATAAGTGTTCTACATTCCAATTCCGTTAAAATGGCGATGTTCAAAATGTTATTTTCTCACACAAGAACTTGCATTTGTAGACATGCGCAATGTTATACTCTATAATATGACTTTTAAAAAAATTCATTAATATTACATATATTTCATAATATCACTCTTAAAGTCTATAATATCACTTGGTTTTGGAACAATAGTTTAAAAAGTTGAAGTGTGTCATTTTATTGTAATAGTGCCATTGTAACAAAAGTGAGGTTTCGAATAAAATATCTTGTAGAAATGATTGTATTGCTTTATATAATAGAATAAGAAGTTGTGTAAATTCCTATATGGTTCTTTAGTAACCTTGACTAAGAGACATGGGCAACGCCCTAATGTCATACCTATATCAATCTCAACTGATGTAAATAATTACTACATTTTATGTTTTTGTGAGTATCTTTAAAGGACACATATTAGTTCACAAAAAGAACCAATAAGTGGTCCCCTTATTCACATAAACTATACAATTTCCTCAAATTGAGATCGTGTAGACGATTACGACTGGATCAACAAACACGCCCATCCCTTATAATACATCTAATCTATTTAATATAATGAGAACTTCCCTAATCACACATATTTTGACACTTTTGAAAAGTGGTCGAAGGGCAAATACTTTTTAATGGCTACTACAAAACATTGAGGATCTCTTGATTGAAGATCTCTTGATTGAAGGGCAAATACTTTTTAACGGCATTGACGGTCTCTTGAAAGAAGGGCAAATACTTTTCAACGACTGCTCCAAAACAAGGGAAAATACTTCTTAATGGTTGCTCCAGAACATTAACGGTCTCTAGTCGAAAGCAAATACGTTTTAACGACTGCTCCAAAACATAGACGGTCTCTAGTCGAATGGTATGTATTATTTACTAAAAATATGTTGTTTTTGAACGGCTACTGAAAATATTTGCCACTCGATGGTAAAATAAAATAAAATAAAATAACGCCAAATTTAACCCCTAACTGTTCCCGCACGACAAAAACTCAGCCAACTTTGACTATTATAATCTCACAAATGAGGAAGATTGAACGGTTCAAATTTGGTATATGAGAAGAATGTCAAGTGAACTTTGAGATCTTACGATTGAATCTTTTAAATAATGCTTAGATTGAGACTTTTTGAGCTTAATCTACAAGAAGGTCAAATTTTGTGACTTCAACCGTTTTGCAACAAGGAAATTTAAGGGTTAACCAAATAGTGGTTAATCCTAAAATGGTTGAAGAAAATGAGAAAGACGCAAGCTTTTTTCATCTTCCAAAATTGAAAAAGTGTTGGGAAATAATCACTTGAAAACCTGGAATGGCAAATCAGATTTTAGTGCATAAAGTAAGGATTTGAAAGTGGTCAGAGTCAGAGGATTAGATAGTACTACAGTGCACTAATGGGCGCCGTAATCCTCACACGATCCATAGATAAACTCCAATTACCCACATGGCTCTTGCACTAATCAAGCTCCAGTAATCAATGAATGACCACCACTTGGGCATTGTCCTCACCTCTTTTGCCGCCTCTCCTGCAGGCTGCCCGGCCTGCACTTTACTCTGAACCCTGCAATGCAATCGGCCCCATTCAAGTAGCTGGAATCCCTTCACAGAGAGAGCTTTGATCGCTAGCAACGTGCTTCTCAGTTCCCTTGTGTTCATTGCCGGCAGCTTTGATCGCTCACTTGCCTCCGGCCGAGCTCAGTACGTCATGGCATGTTCTCATCGAGGGACCCATGTCGAAGGAAGCTTAGTTGCAGGTCGATGGCGACCACCCTGAGTCTCCCGACGATATAAACCAGGCTAGCTTGTCCAATGAAGCCCCAGGTTTGAGTCCACCGGATAATCTACTGAAACGTCATGTTGTCGATGAGCATGCTTAATTGCGTTCACCTACCTTCTTCCGACACTAGACTGTTCTGCTTAGACTCTCAATGTACCGAAGAGCGCACATACAGCAATCTCACTAAAGTTGCATGCTGCAGAACGGGGTGTAGACTTGTTTAATCTTGTGAACATGGAAACTGTAACTGTAAACTGCAAAGTGCCCGGTTGTAAACTTGTTCGATCGATCTCTCTGCCTCCCTCAATCTTCGTGTTTACATATATGTACTTTGTAAGAAGAGCGCACTGATGTTGATCGAAACAGTTACTGCATGCTGCAGAACGGTGTATACCTGCATGATCTTTTTGACGTGGGTGTTGCTGCTTTACAGGAGCGGATAGCAGAAGGGAGGGTGCAGAGGTGAAGCTATGTCCGGAGAAGCTACCAGAGAGAAGAGCATTGAGAAGCTACCAGAGAGAAGAGCATTGAGTGATGAAGTCCGAAGTCCGAGTCGCCAAATGATCGATCATGTCATCGTCTTCGATTAGCTACTACACTGTAGCTAGCTCGGTGATCGAGCGATCGTGGACTGCGAATCTTCGACCGACGCGGTGGAGACGTTGAGGGAGATGCTTTTGGGCTTCATGTATGGACTTGTGATCAGTAGTAGTTTTGTTGTGTTGGCTGCACGTACTTCTGTGCATGAGAGTGCAATTTGGTTTCTGTTATATAGTTGTGTTGATTCCTCAGTAGTTGCATGTTACGTGCTTTTATCGGCGATTGTCGGATCTGCTGTCGAGGTTGAGATTCTGTAGTTTATCAACGATGAAAGAGCCTTTCCTAGAATCTTCTCTGTAGTGTAGAATCACCAAAAAGCAGAACCTTAATGTCTCGGAATCTATGATCACTCAAGACCCATATTCATGGGTCTTATAGGATAGTTGCATACTTAGCATACTTGCAGACAAGCTCTTTTCTTACTTAGAAACTAGAAGTTGATGAGCTTCAAGTCCCTTGAATCTTGAATCTAGCCATAAAAGTAAGGTAGAAAGAAAATTAAGAAACTTTGAATTCATCTCATCTTTGAATTTATGATTTCGTGCACATGTGCTAGGAGGTACGCCAAAAACTTGTAGAACCTTCGAAGGAAGGTAAATTTGAGGATAGAACATGCAGTTGTGACCTTGGAACTCTAGGAGTTTCATACTATTCCTCTCCTGAGAATTTTGTTCAATTAAATATGATGACAAAAAGAATAGCAAAATATCACTTTAATTCATTCAAGAGATTGCCAACATAACAAATGAGAAAGGGATGTTTTTTCTCAAATGACAAAATTTCCCTACACTTGTGATATTTTTGGGTACTTACATATTTAACTACAACTTCTAAAATTCTAAAAGGGACCAATATAGGTACACCTATAATCGTGCACCGTACATGAACATATGAGGAACATCATATCCAAGGAAATCTTCATTTCAGGGTGCCTGATTATGGGGGGCCGCCCGGATTTAGGTTCTCATACCTCTAAGAAATCTCCATGTACGCTCAATAAGACCGTTTGAAAAAAGTGCCAACTTGGCGATGTACTTCACATCATCTAAGGAGCATGTTCAGTCATGTACCAATTTCATATGTACCTGAAAATGAAGCTTGGCCAAGAATTTTCAGTCAAGAATGGGAGCCAGTCCATTTCCTATTCTTTTCAAAAAAAAGTATATATTTACAAGATCTTCTAAAACTTCAGTTTGTAAGCTTCCATTATTTCTTCGGATCAGCATATGGGACTACCTAATGATTTCCCACCCGTTGATCGAATGATATGGATCTGAAGCAGCGATTTTGTACATGTCACAGTGGACACTTGCAACACGTAATGTGACAGATGAGTGTAATTTCTGCACTCAACCAGAGCCAAACTCTTGATTCCACTGCTCAAATGTCAAGAGTTGGCTCTTTGATACCGAAGGCCGAATCTCCTTCATGGCCGTTTTGAAATCTGACAATCGTAAAGGCCGCAACTGCACAAGAAGAGACAATCAACGAACAGATCAAGCTCCGAGTGTGCTGCAGTAAGATTAATGGTAAGGTAGTGAGTAGTAGAACTAGTTATAAGGATATTGTAGGTGACAGGCGAGACTAGTGGCGAAGAGGAGATAGTGGCCTACGCACCAACTAATGAAAAGGTCCGTCATGTAACATTACGATTACAAAGGTATCATTATACTGAGGGGAGGAATGATCGAACATACGACGAATATTACTCTACAGGTTTTTACAGAGTAAAAACAGATGTGACGTTAAGAACAATATTGCATCTAAAAAGGTAACATTCAGTGACGGCCGGTTGTACATGAAAGACGGATTCAAGTACCTCGCTCTTTTTCACCGTGCTAACAAGTCCACCGAGTTCTCGAATCGGAAGCATTGCCGCTTCTTGACAAAGAGCCTTCAAATCACTTCCTGAATAGCCTGTCAATTGGAACACGACATATGAATACGAGCTCCAATTGTCGCCAGTCGAAGTAACAAGAAAAACAGCCTGATTGGATTCGAAGCAACTTACCATCAGTATCTCGAACAACTCGCTCCAGATCTGATCCTGCAACCGTGGAATTTGACACAACTCAGAACCTGAGATACGAAATAGGGATAATATTATCAAAAGGTTAATGGAATAAGTGAATGTGCAATGTTACCTTGAAGTGCGTAATCGTCCCCTTTCAAGAGATTCTTCAAAAGCGCTCTCCGAGCTTCTGCATCGGGTAAAGGAACATATATTCTCTTCACCAGACGTCGTCGAACAGCACTATCCAACTCCTCCGGCCTATTTGTCGCCCCTACATTTGAGACCATTGTTAGTTCAAAGATGCATACATGTCTTCCATCTTCAGCGAGTACATAGAAGCATACCTAGGAGTAGAGACAATGCAGGAGTTTTATATGATGTATGATGTAAGTTGGTGCTTCACACATGCTTCCAGAATTAACTAATGCATCGTAGCAAGATCACCACAATGGCAGTGAGGAGCTTACCCATAACAATGACCCGATCGTCTTCGTTAGACATCACCCCATCAAATTGAACCAAAAACTCAGTCTTCAGTCTTCGACTTGCTTCATTCTCATTAGCAGATCTTGCTGACATTAAGCTGTCGATCTGCAAAGTTCATCTAATCAATTTCTTATACTTCATGAACACAAACCATTTAGTCACTGCATAATATGACCATGTATGGCAACAGATAACAAGCTTGTGATAAGGATTAAAAAACACGAGTGAGATCACCTCATCAATAAAAATGACCGACGGCTGGCGTGCACCAGCTACTGCAAATAAAGCCTTCACTAACTTCTCCCCTTCTCCAACCTGCAATATTCAAATAGCGTAATGTGAGCATCTAGACTACCTTAGCAACTGCGACACTAACATACCCTTTTAAAAAGAAGATAAAGAGTACACACCCATTTCGAGGTCAGACTGGAGGCGCTAATGCTGAAAAAGGTAGCTGCCGACTCAGATGCTACAGCTTTTGCAAGCATCGTTTTGCCATTTCCCGGTGGCCCATACAGAAGCAAACCTGCATTCTCAAAATTCAAACCATCAAATCATCTAAACCACGGAACAAAATACACGCAACACTGAAAAAATTACATCGAACTTATTACAATCACCCATCCAAAGCGGCATCATGATGCAGTTATCATTCGTCAAAGAAGATAACTAACAAGCAGAGTACCTAATCCTCAAGAAATGAGCACCATCTCAAATACACTACACCTAATCCTCAAGAAATGAGCACCATCTCAAATACACTACACCTAATCCTCAAGAAATGAGCACCATCTCAAATACACTATACCTTTTGCAGGCTTACGAAGCCCTTGAAAAATGTCACTTCTGACTGAAGGAAGTATCACCATTTCCAAAAGTGCTTGCTTTGCTTTTGCCTGTCCAGCTGCGATAACATCAAGTAAGAATAACAGAAAGCATCTCACATGCTTCACAACCTCATTTTCTTAGGGCCCATGGAGCAATCATTCATCAAGGTGCGACTAGATTTGAACGTGCGAAACACGACAACTACAACCACGACTCGTTTGAACCATTCTGTAACCAGAAAGGAGTGGACGTCAGACAGTACCTATATCATCCCACTTCACCGATGGGCTTCTGTCCACAATTTCGTTTTCAATGAGCTCAACGAGCTTGGCATCGACGCCAGGAACTGCTACTGATCTGGGGGTCGGAGGGCGAGATGATGATTTAGCAATCGGAGCAGCAGTTGATTGAGGCCTTCGCCTTTCTGGCTGTGACGGTGGTACAGACTTCGTCCGCGCAACTGCAGGCCTTGACTCAACAGGAACTGCTGCCCGAGGAGCTGGCTGTGGCCTCTGCCAACACTATGTTAGAAGGACAAACCATTATGTAACAAACCTCTCGATCAAACCTCCACCAGCACGATCAAATCCAGCTATGTCCTCCCTCCTATTCTTAAATGTAACAATCCATAGATCCACCATTTCAAACTCTCTACATAAGCTCTCTCTGTCCTGGCTTCTTTCACTATACTGCAGAAGAAGCGCCATTGGTGTATATTCAGTCAGTAATGGAAACGATCACCGTGGTGGTAAAGCTGAAAGAAACCGGACCAAATGCACGTATCCCTATTTCAGTGTGATCATTTGAATGCAAGCAACAATATCGCTCAGGGTGATTGCATGATCGCAGAATCTGTGCCCTGTAAACCCTAAGAAGCAAGGGTCGGAGTGATTGCGTGTACCGGCGGATCAATGCTCTCGCCTCGAGCTCGTTTCTCCAGAATTTGCAACCTTTCGGCGACCCTGACCTTCCACTTGGACATCTTCTGTTTCCATTGCTTGACTTCATCCGCCAATCTGAAAGGCTCCAAGAAACCCTAATTTAGTAAGAAGCTCAAAGGTATAAAATTATCGAAGCGAGTGAGCGCGTAAGCACCTGCTGGACTCCACCATAGCCGGCAACGCAACGCCCTCGGACAAAATTCGGTTCGCATTTCGATAGTGCAAGAGCGCATCTTCCAAGAGGCCCCACTCGTCGGCGCGGACCGCCTTGTCGATCTCGCTCTTGCCTAAACTGAAGTAACCTTTCAATTTCTCCACCACGCGCTCGCCGTCCACGTTTCCCAGCACCGGAGAGGCCACTGTCGGATTCACCATAGCCTCCGAGGTCGCTTCTCCGTCTCCTCCTACTCCGTCTTTCGGGGTCAGAAACGCCGATTGCAACGACTCTACCAGCTTCCACATCTCATTAGCTTCATGGGAAACGATGAATTGGTCAACACGGCAACTGCATTGAGCAATCCAAGTTGCGGACGCCCAATCTAGCCCTCGATGATCGATTCTTTTTCTATGGATTTTAAACCAGGAAGGAACTTGCTGCCTAATTACTCTATTGATGCTTCTCACATATCGATCTTCGCTTGTCGGGATCGTGCAGAGAGAAGGCCAATTCTCAAACGAAGCCCCGCGACCTCGACGACGATGGTGAGAGTGATACCCGGATTCGCTCGGGTATCAATCTGCGAAAATTATCATTCGTGAATTCAAATGCATCCCTTTCTTGTCCGCAATATCCGGATAGGAGATATCGCCGGTATTACATAAAGGCGGGTATAAGACGGGGGACCCACAAAGAAGGGCGACGCAGAAATAGGGGCAGGTTCCAGAGGTGTATAAAGGGAGACGCGGCGGCTTATTCTCAGTTCGGTTAGCTCTGAGTGTGTCTGTACGCCCGCTCCTCGTTTGCTCAATTCCAGTTTCCAGTTTCGTGGGCTTTGGATTTGCTGTCTGCCATCGTTTCCGTCATCTCCCGCTGCACATTTTGAGCTTAAGATTGGCCGATTTGGCGTCGTCTAACCCCAGGACAGAACTCCCCGTCGATTGCAAGCATGGCCAGCTATGAGCTCTACAGGAAATCCTCAATTGGAATGAGCCTCACGGACGCCCTGGACGAGCTTGTTACTAACGGCACCATCTCGCCTCTACTCGCTGTCAAAGTGCTCATGCAGTTCGATAAGGTCACCCTTAAACCCTAAGTGTCTTTCCCGCCTCTTTAAATTCTCGCTCTCTCTTTCTCACACGATTCATCTTTCGTATAGTCGATTAACGACGTTTTGTAAATCCCGTTCTCACACGATTGACCTTTCGTACAGTCGATGAACGACGCTTTGTCCACAAAAGTGAAGGTGAAGACTAGTTTCAAGGTAAGTTTCTTCAGTCTCTTCACATGGAGCTCACCTTGATCAATCTATTGCTCGTCTCTTTGTTGTGGAAAATTGCTCACCTCGATCAATTCACCTTTTTTGTCGAACATCAGGGTCATCTCCACACCTACAGATTCTGTGATAACGTATGGACCTTCATCTTGGAGAACGCATCTTTCAAAACAGATAATGATATATTAGTAGTGGACCGGGTGAAGATTGTTGCCTGCGATGCGAAGATTATTGCACGTTGACGAGTTGCAATGAAGAAGTGTAGGGTTTGGGAAGTCAGAAAGGTTATACAGCAAGATGTTAAAGCTTCACCAACATTGAGATTCATTGCTGTCTGTGAATACTTAATCGTGAACTCGAAGTTGGAGCAGTTTCGGTAAATGTCAGTCTCCTTTCTAGTTGCAGGCATGTGATGCTCGATTGATGAGCATGTGCACCTCTCACGCACAAATGGAGGAGGGCATTGTTATTGAGACTTGAGACCCTCCATATGTTCTATAAAATTGGCTATCGATCCTCCTTCCCTTCTCTGCACCTTGCTCTGTTTGATATCCTAGCACTCGATGTTGATTGTGTTGCTACGAACTAGATCAGGTTGGCATTCTAATTTGCCATATTGAGTTAGGGGTTGGGAAGTCAGAGAGGTTACACATCAAGATGTTGAGGCTTCACCAACATTGAAAATTTCGATTACTCGGCATTGCTGTCTGCGAATACTTCAATCGTCAATGAGCAGTTTTGGTACATGTCAGTCTCTTTTTAGTTGATGAGCATGTGCACCTCACGCACGAACGGAGGAGGTCATTGTTATTGGAACTTGAGACCTCCACATGTTCTATAAAATAAGCCTACTGATCCTCCTCTTCTCTGCACCTTGCTCTCTTTGATATCTTAGTACTAAATGTTGATTATGTTGCTACTTATAGTATCAGGTTTGCACTCTAGATTCGGAGGTTATAACTGATGTTAGTTCATGTTCATTAGCTTTGCTTTTAGAGATTGTGTGATGTGCTTTACATTAGGTTCATAGAGCTTACTCTGTTTTGCAAGGTTGGCTTCTGCAGTTTGATAGGTTGAAGTTCAGCCTTCGTAACTATGGCTAGTCTTGTATCTCTATCATGTGGAGTTTGTGTGAATTCATCTTTATTATATGTAGTGACTGTGAATTCGTCAAAATCGCATGTATGGCTAGTCTTTCATCTCTATCATATGGAGTTTGTGTGCATTTGTCTACATCACATGTAGTTTGTGTGAAGTAGATGGCAATCTTCATTTGAGGAACCTATTTAGATCTATCTTAGCCCACACTCCAAGGCAATAGTAGATAACCTAATTGTTGGATCAATCATATTTGATTAGGTAGCTATAAGATTTTAAAATTGACTTACTTATTTCAATAAGTGGCTTAGAAACCGCTTGATTTTCAAATTGACAAATTGATTTCAACAAGTGGCTTAGAAACCACCTGATTTTCACATTGACTTGCTGATTTTAATAAGTGGCTTAGAAGTGGCCGACTTTCAAATTGACAAGCTCATTGGCAAGTGGCCAAGTGAATAAATTTTTGTAAATGGACACAGTGTGGAAAAGTTTGTACCATGTGGTATCTTTGAGATTGGATTAAAATTGGAATAGTTATATATTTTTGAAGTGAAGCATGTAGGTGTACCCGAAACCACTCAATCTGAGCTATACCTTGTGAGTACATCAATATTTACAACTATAAGCTATAATGTACCTATTGTTTTTCTCTTGTTATTGGTTAATTGGAGTTGTTGTTTACCTTATACCAATACTCAAATTTGATTGGTCCACAATTTGGCCCATGAACTATATCAATGAAGAATTTATTGCATTGTTCTTTTTCAAAGGCATATAAAAAATAATATATAAATTTAAATGTAGTTTTGTAAATTGCATAGAAACTAGGCTTGCCAAATCTCTAACTTAATCTCTAGAAATTTCTAATTGTAAACATGACAATCCTTTGGAATTCACAACTGAATTTTAAAATTGGTTGTTGGGCCTTAAGAGCACTCCCCATAGCTTGGCTAAAGGAGTGGCTAAATGTAAACAAGGAGAAGGGGTTGCTAGATGTGGTGCCCCTTCAAATCCATACCCTTTTCCCATATAGACTCGCTATAGGAACTTGCTAAATGACCATGCTATGTTCTATATTCTTAACCCTTAAGCGGGCCGAATGTCGAAAATCGACATTTTGGATGACAGAAACTTTGGAGAGCCATAACTTCTTCATCCGGACTCCGTTTTGGACGAAATCACTTGGGTTGGGTCCCAAATCAAGTCTAGTTAATTTCACAAAAATCTCAGACCCATAAAATGAAGTATGAATTAATGGCATGCATTTCAGTGACAGCAGCCTAGTTTTAGACATTTTTTCCTTTGTAAAATTTAGGGCAGTTTTCACCATTGCAGGGCCATAATTTGCACAAAGAAATTTTTCTCATGGTTTTTTTTTGTTCAAGGATGCTACCGAGATGAAGGTGAACAACATTCTAATTGGTGACTTTTTCATTGCAATAAGTCTAATGGTAGCATTTTCACTTTAAAGTGAAAATGATGAAATTATGTGATCATTTTTGAGTATTAATACATTATGATCTCGCAATCTATGAAGCCTCATGACTCAAAATTTGACCCACGTGATGTTCAATATGTCTACGACAAGATTGTACGGTTGAGATTTGGATAACACACTTTTACCTCCACCTATGACAATGCTTTTGAGGATGTGTTCATTTTACTACAAATGAGTCAAACCATTTAGGGGTTAACATGTCCTAGGAATTGATGACAATAGAAAGACGCTCAGAAAGGTGAAGACAATACAAAGATACTAAAAAAATGGAGAAAATAGATTCTTGAAAACGATGAATACATAAAAAGGATGCTAAAGAAAGAGAAGATAGAAAGATGCTCAAATAGTGATGAAACGTCACAACCACAAAAGTACTCTAGGAAGTACTTTGGGTTCCAATACGGAGGGATGGGTGTCGGTAGTAGGGTGGTGGCGGGCCGCCACATATGGCGGGCCGCCACATATGGCGGGCCGCCACATATGGCGGGCCGCCACATATGGCGGGCCGCCACATATGGCGGGTCTCGAGCTTTTTTCTCAGAGCCCTGAAAGGTAGCACATCATTTCGCTACGCCAATCTATTGGAAGAGGAAAATTTAGCGTTTTCCTGGCTAAATTTAGCGAGTCTTTTGTTGGGGATGTTCTTAGGAGTTTGTGCTCAGTTACTTGCCAATAAATGTCTCAACAAAATTAAATCTCAATATTAGTATGGATTATTGAAGTTACTGTATTTTATATTTTTTGGGCTTTAAAAGAGAATAATACACCGCCGTTTTGAGTTGATTATAGGACCCTCACTTTACTTTCAAACTTAGAGGGTGAAATACATGGAATTTTGAAATATGAATGGTCTAATTGAAAAGGTGTGGGAAAAGTTTACAATTGCAATAGGTTTCAGTTTCATGATGTAAAAACACTACTAGCTAATTTAGAGGGGTTAGCATTGGACATTGCTAAAGTGAAGCAACATCTTGGAACTTGCTCTAGCAACGCTTTGAGCAATGGTTAGCAATGCTTTTGATAAATTGCTTAAGTTGAAGTTTGAACATTATTGGAGCAAGGTGTAAGTTGCTTCATTTGACCAACGATTTTACAGAACGTTGCAAACCCCACTCTCTTATAGTGGTCGGAAATCCAATCAACATGAGTGTCACTAGAATCAAAACTAGGATCAAAACTACCACACAGTCAAGTTTAGGGGTTGAGAATCTTCTGAATTCATACATTGTTTATTTGTACACTGAAACACTTACATCACATGGTATTAATATTTATATTGAAAGTTCAAAAGAATGTAGAATGTAAGGAATATTTTCCTAAAAGTACGAAATATGTACTATACGACAAAGTATAAACCATGCGTTGACTTCTCTTCGGTTTACAAATTGTCTATCGGTGAAGGAAGCAAAAGATCCCCAGAAGCGATTCAACTCAAACCAACACTTTACGACTAGAACTCTTTTAAATTCAGGCACTTTCGATGACGATACTGCAATTACTGCAACGCGGTGGAAATTTCGAACTGCGAGAAAAATCATTGACTTCAATGTGTTGGACAAACTGTAGAAATGTGGACCAAGCATGCATTGGACTTTAATGGCCAAGAACACCTTGACAATCCGCAATGGCGACGTTTTTCTCATTGCTTGCCAGCCGGTGCGGTCCCAGCAAGTGCGCAGCCCTCAAATTCAACGATGCTGTCATCTGACTTATTCACAATTGGAGGAATGCTATGAATCGTAGTAGGAAAATTGTTTATCATGTGCTTGGACGTCGACGTGGTAGCTAGGCTACAATGGAATCAGTGGAAGCCCTGTGCAGCATCGCACATGTAGCGAGTGAAGGCGAGGTTCGAGCGAGCTTGCAGTGCTTGTCGGGGACCAAAGCGAGGAGACGAGCAGTCGGGATCCTAGCGTGTTGTCATCGTGCCATCAAGTTGAACCCAGATGTGGGTGTGTGCAGGGCACTCCTGGAGCAGCCCGAGCTTCGACAATGCGTCAACAATGTCAATGGGAAAGAGCGTTTTTCGTTACTGCACGCTGCGGTATTGCGCCCCACGCCGGATGGAGTAGACATCGTGAAGCTGTTGCTGTCGATACCCGAGGTCGACCTCAACGTGGTCTCCACTCCAGACGGTTTGACTCCACTCCACCTAGCATGCTCGTTGTCCCGTTCCGCAATCGTGGAGCTTCTGATACGAGACCGCCGCGTGGACTTGATCGCAACGACGGTAGATTGTCGAATTGCACTCCACTGCGCTCGCGACAAGGACGTAGTGCGTATGCTTGTGAAAGCGAATGCTGGGATAGTGCACGCCAGGGACAGCCGTGGCCAGACAGCTCTTCACTACGCAGCAGAGAAGAACCACACAGCCATCGTAGCCGAACTTCTCGAATGCTCCCTCGACCAAGACAATCACGGCCGCCTGCCTGTACACTTGGCTGCACAGAATGGTCACGCCGAGGAGCTTCGATTGCTTCTGAGACACGCACCGCACACACTCCACAGCCAAGACGAGGACTCCTTGACGCCCCTGCACCACGCTGCCCGCGGTGGCCATCTCCACATTCTCCAAGGTTGGGTACCCCAATTCGTCGACATCGTAGCGCTACTCAAAGTAACCGAGAATAAACGAGTGGGAACCTTCCTTCTCCAGGAGCTTGACCGGCAGCTGCTAGCTTCATCTCCGTCACGGCTACACGCTACATCGCTCCTTCAATTTGCAGTGGAGTCACACTGCGTGATTCTGATACCTTACATCTTAAAGTGGCACCCACATCTAGCAAATGAAGTAATTGACGAGGACAGGAATCAGACGGCACTTCACGATGCAGCAATCTCCGGGGAGCTAGAAGTCGTGCAGGCATTGAGCAGAGAGCAGGGATGGTCGCTGAACGCTAACAAGAAAGATAATTTCAACAAGACAGCGTTAGACTACGCCTACGATCTAGGTCACAGGAAGGTTTGCGAGCATCTGATGCGACGGGAAGATGTGAAGGATTACGTTGCCAAGTTGCAGAAAGAACAGGACACTTACGTTTCCGCCGCGAATGCTATTCTAGTCGTGGCGATCTTGATGGCAAGTGGTACTTACGCGAGCTGCACCCGGCCCTGGACCGATACCACATTCCCGACCAATTTGCAGGGTGTTTCGATTTACAATGTGATTGAGCCAACAACGTTCTTGACATCGATCGTTGCGACCATTCTGGGCGCTTCTGCGGCCTTGCCATTCTCGCTTGGGTTGTACATCGGGAAGCATTCGGGATGGTGCCACAGTGATTATATTGGACATCGAGTTCGGCGCACTCGCGTGTTGGTCGCGTTAGCGAGCTACTTTGTGTTGTTGTCGCTGGCATGCATGGTGTTTAGTTTCTCTTGTAGTGTATTTGACCTCAAAATGTATCAACCTACTTCCTCGAAAATCAGACGGATGGCTTGCACAATATTCACTTTGGGGTTTGCTGGTTTCAGTGTGTTAGCATTTGTAACATATTTTAGTAGGGCTATTTACTATCGAGCTAAGCACCTGTCGTTCAAGACCAAGAAATCCTTCAAGTTTCCGGTCTTTGTGAGAATATGATATATGCAATAAAAAGTGTATAATTGACGTTTGATGTGGGTATGTGTCTTTGTAAGCAATTTGATGTAGGTTGTTGTAGGTTGTTTGAAATCTTGCATGCCGTAGAAGATCAATTTAAAATATGATAGCAAAGAATTAAGTTGCAATCCCAAATTTGTGACACGTAGTCCTACAATATTTAAGAATTAAGTTAAGATTTGTTAACAAGGACAAAATTAATTGCAACCTCGGATACATTGCTTACTAATGCTTACTAATATATTCTTTGAATGGGGTTTGAGACATTGTGAGGGTTCATCTCAATTATAAATTGTGACAACTTCTTGGTATTTTGTTGAAATTGTATATAATGTTTTATAATACTATTTGAACACCATTGTAGAGTGGAAATTTATAAAAAACAGTATAGGTGTATAAGAGATCCAAGATATCCACTTAGAACTCCTTTCAAGATAGAAGACCATAACATTTTTTTGAAACTATTGTATTCAAAGCTATTTCCGCTACTTTCTACAAGGCATATTAGTTGCCTTTACTCCAACTAACCTACACAAAATAAGAGCCAACCAAATACGGCAAAGGCCAAATTACATAGGTTGAAGTTTGTAAGCTTTCATTCACCTCAATGGGAGTTTGATTAGGATGCATTGTCGAGCACCTTTCTTTATTCTCATCAGGGATAATCTTTTTTTGAAGGCCAAAATATCCATTGTTGAAGAAGAATTTAAAGCGAGGCTCTTCACATTCTTGTTCTCCTATGAGTCACGAATATATTTACACAATATTTACTCCTATAGGACCTATAAAACGTATAGAAATACTTGATTTTGCACATAGAGGTATGTTGAATTTGAAATACGGCGGCCCCTTTTTTACCATAAAAAGGGCATGTGAAAATCATTGGGTTCAAAATCTAAACCATGAGAGCATGTTTTGGTGCCTCTTCTCCAAGTAAGAAAAGCATAACTTAAAATTAAAAGTATAAACTCAATTTCTGGTGAAGTTTTGAAGCTTTTGTGTTTTAATCAATTTTGGGCAGATTTTGAGAATAAAGTAGCATATACCGCAGTTTGGGCAATTTTGGGCAGCTTTCAAATAGTATTTAAATCAAACTTTGAACATAATCGTTTATTGAAGTGAGGAATTTAAAAGCATGAGGTGACTATTCAGAAAGGTATGGGGAAAATTCTACATCTTGCCAAGGGTTCCAACTTTATGAGATCTATATTCAGACCAAAGGCAAATTGACTTGATTGAGGTCGGTGTCCACTTGAGGAGTTACCTTATGTATTCAGCTTGAGATATCTTATGCACAACGGATGGTTTTCAAAATAAAATGATGTGTGCCATTATAATGATGCGACTTGGCAGGAGAGCACTTGTTAAACATTACTTTCAACACAAGTAGTATCGTCGTTGGTTTGGAGCTTCGTCATCACATTCGCAACCATATGAGTTGTTATCCAACTTTCAGTGAACCAAGGAGGCTTCTCAAGTTCCCTTAACCCTTTATCGACAGCCCACGCCAATTTGGCATGGTCGGGGTGCTTGGGCGGTTTTAGGGGGCGGAGTGGCTTTAGGTTGCGCCTGAGTGCTACGGTGACCCCCCCTCATTTTTCACGCCCGATCGGCTGCTCTCTTCCGATCTGCAGGAGCATCGAAGCTCATCGCATGCGCGATTTCGATGACCTGCTGCGACTTGGTTCGGGCTCTTCGGTAGCCTGACCGGGGCAACGCTGATGCGAGTTAGGGGAAGAAAACGCTTGTCCAGTTGGCATGGGCAGCTTCTGCCGCTCGCAATTCAGCCTTCGCGAGGCAGGGGCAGATGCAAACCAAACCTCCCAATTCTCAAAATATTCATCAAACTCTCAACGGTGCCATTTTTTGAGATTTTACACGATGGGATCGATCTTTTCTCCGATGATTACATAATTAAGTTATCGTGGCCTTCACCGTGTCGGATTTTCAAAATTGTTTCATTATCTATGATGAAATTGGGATGAAAGACAATGAGGTCGTTTTTTTGACAAATTGTGGAAAACAAGGATGTCAATTAAGGGTTAAGCAGACGAGCAATTCAAATTGATTAAATCTGCTTGAACTCATTACAGTAGTGTACTTGCAGGATGTGGTTCCTCAAGGAACAATTTGAGAAATGTAAATGAGGGACCTGTGCAACGAGACGATCACGACATCCAAGTTCTACATTTATCAAAAAAGCTGCCGTGAGAAGGGGTCTTGTTACCCTCCTACAAAGCGATTTTTTGTGAGGTCGTAGGATTGCGGGACTAGTCGTCCCTTACAGATTGAAGAATGGAGTGATTTTTTTCTCGGGCTATTTCTGACCTTGGAACAATTGTGTAGACATAGCGAATTCTCATTTCTCTATGAAGTCCACGGCCTTGTTGCATTTGATGAGTTGCATTTGATGATGCTGCCAAAATATGGTCGCCTACGTCAAAGACTTGTTTTTGAGAAGCAAATCGTTACGAAGCTTCGTATATCAACTCGACACAGTGAGCAAGACTACAATGGTACCTGGATAAGATCAACCTCGTTAAGATCAACCTCATTAAGATCAACCTCGTTAAGATCAACCTCGTTAAGATCAACGTCTAGTTAAGAACGTTATCCCTGTCCCTTTATTATGCAAATAGACATTGGTTTATTATGATCAACGCTTGGATAAGATCAAGGTTTTTGTCTGTCCGAAAACGTTTATCTAATCCAAGTACCACTGTAGTCGAATTGACCTTCGCCTTAGCAAGTGCTCGTTTGCACACAACAAGAGTGATCTTTACATCATTCGATCAGAGTTCTGATTAGGGAAAACAGGGGCACCTAGCCTATGTCACAACGAAATCTGACACGAAAAACCTGCTGCGAACTTGTTTCCATACTATCTGCATGTACCATTCCTCCATGTCGTCTTGTCCACCTCATCAGCTCCAATCGATTGAACTTTCATTTGTTGAATCTTCATCTATTGTACTTTCATCAAGACTCAATTGAGCTTCGTCGCCTACAATGATACTGTGGTCTTCCTTTCTCCTCAAGTTATCCTCATGTTCTGCCACCCCGTTGCTTCCGCAATGCTTCCTGTTGTTCTTAGAATCTTTCTCTGAAAACTTCTTCACACAACGCGAGGGAGATATAAGCTTGTGAAAATCCCGCAAGTGCATAAAAGGAGCAGCTACTTGGACAGAACCTTTTACCCGAGAAAAGTAAGAGAAGCACGTCAAATTTCCGTCGAGACAGTAGAAAGAGACTGGGATGTACATTGAAACCAGTAACATGCAACTGAGATGAAGTTTTGCCGAAGAAAAGCAAAACGTATATCTGACCAACCGGATTCGAACCAGTGACCTAAGGATCTCTGCAAACGCTACAGTCCTCCGCTCTACCAACTGAGCTATGGTCGGCTTGATGCTGTCGAGCCCTGAATTGCACAATATAAACTCAATCAGCTTCAGGACCAAAGGGTCCAAGAGTTGCGGGATGTCTATCACACGAAAACGCCATTCTTAGTCCGCACGGCCTGCCAAATGGGGTTGAAGTGTCACCTCAACTTCTTCAATCTCGGCAACCTGCGAAGCTTGCAGCGGCTTTTCAAGCCAATAAATGTCAATTCCGACTACTCCTCCAGCCCTTCAATCTCCTCGAGCAACTCAGATTCAGAAACGTGAGATTCCGAAGATCACTCACATCGAGTTTGAACCCTTCCGGAATTCACACAATTCCCTCTCATCCACGATATCAAGAACTTTTAGATTCGTAAAGGTCATCAGTTCCGTCAGCAACGATACCCTCATTTCCTTGGTGAAGTTGCGAACATTGTCCGTCTTCCAATGAAAAGCTAGCTCTGTCAACTCCAAGTTGTTCTCCAAGTTTTGAAGCCATCATAATCTCCGCAGGGAAGCCGCAATCTCTTCATTCTTTTGCAGAACTGGAGTTTTGACATGTGGGCACTCGTAAAACCACATGGTTTCCAACCTCCGACAGTGCTTCGTGAAGAATGCGTCTTTCAGTTTCGACAGGCATTCCAGTTGCACCACTCGTAGCTAAGACAAGCATCCCCCTCCCTTCTCGTAACAGAACTTGTTATCACAGAACTTGGAATTGCATGTGCACACAATGCCCTAAATCTCATCGCACTGAACCACCTTCAACGCACGCAGAGAGCGCAGAGGTTGAAGGTCGAGAACTGGCAAATTTCGGACGGAAATAATGTCTAGGAGTGTCACAGATCTCCAGTTGAGATTCTATGAAGATTGCGATCAAATGAAACGCCCCACAGAGCAACTCGCTTCAATCCTGATAAGTCCTCAGGCGGTAAGTCGTAGAAATACTCCACTCCCTTTTTATCCTCCATAGAGTCCCCTTCTACGTACATGCACAACACTTTTTGCACTTCCCGACTCCTTATGATCACCGATGTCAACAGATATTCGTGATCTTTAGAGACGGAAGTCGTAGAGTTCTCAAGAAATGAGCCCTGCAAATTCTTCACCTGCATACACAATGGGCATCACAGATTATGTAGACACTTGTATGCTTCTCGGATTAACATGAAAAGTTGAAAGTACAACATCATGGCTGCAATGGTCATTTGGAGTACCGACCTGAATTCTCCTCCGCATCGTGGTAAGGAACGGCATACAACATGGCAAGGAACTCGATTGGGAGCTTGAAATTATTGTTCTCTTCCCCCTCCATATCAGAGTGAAAATCCATGTGTGTGTAACGCATGTCATCCGCGAAAAAGGCCAAATCCAAGATCATGTGTTTAGAAATCTCATCAAGATTGTGGTACTCATGTCCAAGAATGCTGACTGTCCGCCTGATCAACATACTCGACCCAGCCAGATATGTCGCCTTTGTCCTTGAGGTGGGAGGTGAACGTTGTTGATAACCGGGGAACAGATTCATCTTTGACAAAGCACTTCTCAACACACTCTTGAATGATCTCTCGCTCTGTAGTTTCAAGAGCTGCGATTGCAGCTGCTTTTTTAGCAGTGGACAGGAATAACTTGACGGCCTCCTCGCTTTCCTAAGCCGGAAATTGCTTACAGTACGTATCGTCTCCAAGGACCTTCTTTAAAACCTCGAAATACCTGGAAGTGATAAGCACAAAGCTCTCATGGGGAAACTCGGCATCGGCATACCATTTGGCCTCCTCGGAAGCTGCCGACACGTTATCTACCACCAGAAAAACCGGCCACTTTAATCGATGCAATTTGTCTTTTAAAATTTTCTGTCCCTGCAAGCAATCGTGAAGCAAGAGATTAGAAGTCGTTGACATCTGTTGCAGCCGCGACTTCCAATTTTGAATGTACATCGATGATCCAGTAAGGTTCAGTACTTACCTCCTTCTCAGTCATGATATCCGACATTTCCCGAGGCACTCCGACCAATTGCTTTATCACAGACATCAATCTGGCTAATCGGAACTTAATCGCAGCTATGTCCGAAGCACCTGTTGTTTAACTGTCCAGCCTCACACGACAAAATCTTCCCCGGTGTCTCAGTTGATAGAAATGACCCATTCCTTCACAAACAGATGGTTGATTTCGATCCCCACGCCAGGCTTGCCGTATAAGCCCAGGTATTTGCAGGTGACGTCTTTGTCCTTCTTTGTGCCCTTGCGAGTCCGGACTTTCGGTGTAAACATCTGTACTATAACCTGCACAAATGCACCACCCCGGAGATTTAAGCTCGTGAACTAGATCATACTAGGTTGTGTGAGCTACAGAGACTTTTTACATACCTCGCAAAGTCGGTCGCAACCTTCAATGGTGGAGGTATCAATGGGCAACGCAGGAGGCACCAGTTTCAAAATATGGGTGATCAATTTGCTTCGAAACTTCGGTTCATTGGTATCATAGCTGTTCTTCAGGCCATTCCTTGTAATGACTATCGAGTATCTCGCCTAGTTGAATCGCACATTAGGTTTTGCAATAAGCTTCTCCCAGAGCTCATCCAGACAAGATTCTGTGAGTTCTTCCGGACCTTCCGGGAACAAGCTTCATACTCCTGTTGTAATTTGGATTTACAACCGTTGTCCCGGGGAGGTGGCGCTCGGTGGCCTCTGAAAACGCCACGAGCTCGGTCATGGGCCACTTGGAGGTCAAATAGTCTTGTGACAAAACAACCACTACCACCAGGCATGTCCGGGCGGCTTTTCATGATCGGTTTAGGAAACACCTCCCCTATTGGAACGCTTTCGTCCCTTTGGTTGAAAAAGGGGTAGTAATATTCCTGTTCCAGATCTTTGCAAAGCTGATGTACGAAGGTCTTGTCTATTCCACTATGAGACAGAAAAATTGTGTGCTTCGTCAATAACTTCGGACCTGACCTGCACGCATGGACACACAATGGACAATGCCATGAAACGGGCATGTCATTACAGGATCTTGTTCTGTTCCACAAAAACGAGTAACGGGATACTTCGTGAAATCGAGCGGCTGCTTTGAACCGACATTTGAATTTGTAGTGCAACACAGTAGGAATTTATACCCTTCAGGACTGATCCGCTGCTTGTTCGTCATCGTCCTCTGCTTGTACACCATCCCCCTGACCCTCCCCTCCTTCGTCCTCAAACCCCCCTGCCTCGTCCGGACTCTCGCTCGATCGTCCTCATCCTCCGCTGCCTCGTCCCCAACCTCCTCTGCATCGTCCGCAAGCTTCTCTGCCTCGTCCGCAACCTCCACTGCATGCTCCAGACCTGCTCTAGATCGCCCGCTCTTTCTTCCTTTCTCCATTTCCAGAAGAGGGAAGGAAGAGAGAGAAGGAGGGTAGGAGAACTAAAGGACGCTTTACATGGGAGTTAAGGGCAACAGATCTCCAAGCCAATTCACTCACATTTTGAGTTCAATGTGTCATGAATTAGGCCATGAATTGGCCTCCACCTTTTGGAGTGCGGAGCGTGTCATAACTTGTCCCTTACCCATAACCGGTTGCTGTCGTTGTCAATGCTTACGTGGCTTTCATCCCATTAGGCAACCCGTCCCATCACCATCACAAATTACAACTCACAACCTTCTCTCCTATCAACTTGTATCCTACACCCTTAGATCATGAAGATCAAGGGTTGCGATTAAAGAGTGGACAACAGGTTATGAACAATAACCGACTCGCCGCTACGCGGCTCGACCGGTTATCTAATCCATTATGATATAATTTCATAAAAATTGGCCTTGACTCCCTTTGGGCCAATTTCAAGAAATAGACTAATGACAAGATAGCATTTTGCGATGAATTGGCCTCATCAATGGCTTAACCCCTTGTCTAAAGCGGCCCTACGAGACTAGAACTTCAATTTGGTGCTATTTCATGTGCCATTTTGGCGAATGAGATTTGTCATTTTGACCACATGCCTTTAAATCGCCTCATTTTAGAGGCTTATCTAGTTGTGCCTCTGAAATGACACCCATTTTTTTTAATATCAAAAACGTTCTCCAAAAAATCAATTGATTTATATAGTATCACCGAAATTCTTAATTTCACACATTTCTGAAAAACTGTCAAAGGGGTTATATCTTTGAATTCCAGTTGAATAATTTTTATTGTTTTTGAATGGATGTTAAGAAATATTTCTTCAAAATAATGACAAATATTTCTCGTTTGACAAAATCCTCAACGGTTGTTCGAAAACATTGTTGTTCTTTGAATGGCGTTCAAGAAGTATTTGTTCTTTGACAATGTTCAAAGGTCAAAAATTGTCAATAACCTATGTCGTTTGGTACATTTTGAACACCCCAAAATGTCTCAATTTGATGGAATATAAGCATTTACTTAGACGAACTTGACGTTCTAAGCAAAGTTGCCAATGCAAGATTAAATATGATACCTCTGAAGTCTAAGATCTACTCTACCACACTATCTTAGTTGTGTCTACGAATGCCTCCCAAAACTTGTTTCACAAAGATGCACAATCCATGTCTTGGTTGAAATGCAAAGAGAGTTGCGTTCATACCAATTGGCAAAGTACTGATCCCTCAGCATTGTGCAAATCTTAGAGGCTTTCTAAACTAGTCATGGTAGCTAACATTTACATGTGCACAAATATGGATAATATTTTAAATTTAAAAAACAAAAATCTATCTGAAGAAAAACAAATTTCTATGTGAAGTTTTTGATTGCAACATGTTTGTTGATAGCATTTCCACTCCAAAGTAGGGATGCAACTTCAAACTTTTTTTTGGTGCAATCATCTATCACAATCTCTAAATCTATGAGGCCTTAGAGCTCCAATTCTAATTGACAACACATGGCCTACAATAACTCTATTGTGGTTGAATTCTAAAACCTCAAATTCGTTCGAATTTTACAAGTTTATCTTGCTATGCTAAATATACAAAACTTATTGTTAGCTTCTATTTCTAACAATAAATGAATAGTGTTGCAATATCATAAATACTAAAATACAAAGAAGTTTTTTCTAAATATCTAATAAAATATTAGTTTGAACAAGTGAGGTTTAAGCCCTAAATAATCCAAGAGGACCAGATTGGGTTTTTATTTTTTTATTTTTTTATTTTTTATTTTTTATTTTTTAAAATTAAATTAAATTGCGGGCAATGTAGAGAAAGGGTATAATTTTGGTATTCTAGGCTAAAATTTGGTGTGAGTGTAGAAATACATATAGGTTGTATGTGGTATAATGTGCAAAGCCAAATTCTAATTTTTGGGTCTTCTAGGATAATCGTTTGGTTGGAAGCCGAAACATGGCATTCTAGAATTAGGTTGTTGATAATTCTATTTTCTAAAATATGTTCATAACCAAATCACTACTTAAGTTTCTAAGTGACCAAAGTCATAAAAGTTACCAATTTTATGCGGACAACTTCTAAAAATTTCAAAAACAATTTTCACATTGCTTAAGAAAAGTTGGGAGATAAATTTTGGATGTTATAATCTCTTATATGGTAAACATCCAAGGTTAGTTTTGGATCAATAATTATAAATAGTGTTAGGTAAAAATCTTACGGGTAGAAGTCAAAAAGAAAAATAAGGAAAAAAAATTGGTTCACACCCCACGAAGTGCATAGAGGTAGGAAATTGTGGTTTTTAGGTTTCAAGCCTTTGAAAACACAAGGATATTTAGAGGTTAATTGACTTTGTAGGATCAAGTTTGTAAGTGCACTTTAGTGAATTTAATAGAGTGAGACATGTACAACAACATTTCTACTAACTTCTTTTATATCCTACTAGTATATACGCGTGTCCTCCAGACACGCAAAAGAGAAAAAGTATTTGATTGATTTGTGAATAAGGTCCTCCTCATCCCAATGGGTGAGCTATTCATATGGTGCTCTTCAAAAACTACCCCCTATCCCCGGTTCCTTTGTTGATGGCCCCCTTGAATTTTTAGATTTATAGCATGTCCTTCGTTTCCTTCTTTTTGGTTCCCCGTGCTTTTTAAGATTTGTGACATGTCCTCCGTTTCCTTGTTCCCACTTAACCATCCTCTATTCTTGATCCCCATCCTCCATTTTTTTGGTTGATGGTTCCCTATTTCTAAAATCCCATTCCTGGATCCCATCTTTAATTCCCGGTTCACGGTTCCCCATCCCCCAACTCCCCTTCTCATTTTCCATCATTTGTTACTGATTCATTTAATTTTTTCCTTGTTCTCATTTTTTGTTCCTTGTTTTCATCCTCCATTCTCAATTCCTATCCTTTGTTCCCAGTTCCTAGTTCCCCTTTGATGTTCCCTTAATCCCCTATTCACTTCTTTTTTGTTCGTATTTTCAGGTTCCATATTCCTTGTCCCTTTGACTATCAAAAAACACGATTTGCTTGATCCTTCTCTTGACATTAGTATGGCTTGCACTAATGCCACATCTACATGCTACGTTAACCATTCCATGCCTACATGCTACGTTAACCATTCCATGCCTACATGCTACTTTAACCCCTAAAGGCCTAATTGTTCTTTGGACCCCCAAAACCAAACATCGCAATTTTTGCCCACTGTAGGATCTTGAAAATCACTTCTTGCACTTACACCAAGTAAAACTTCAACGGTTGGATCTTTACCAACTGACGTTCAAAGTTGGCTGAATAGATTTTTTAAGCTTTGCTTGAAGGACATAGTCCCAATGGTCCAAAGGGAGACTTGATGATCATTACTCCAAACCTTTTGTTCATATTTTTTCCGTGAATGTAATTAAGTTGGTTATGCTAATGTAAAATTTTAGAGAATCATTCGGCCTTTTTGATCTTCATGCACCCTCCCTTACCCGGCCAACAAAATCCGGGTATCTGAAAGGCAAGCCGAGGACGGAACATGCGAGACCCCCGAAGCTGACTGCGACGGGACCCGGGTATGAGAAACGTGGAAGATACCCGCCGTCAGCGACGACCTCGTCCGGATACGGACCACAAAACGAGGAGGAGGTCCTGACGGAACTGTGGAGTCGTGAGCTGGTGCACGGCATAGTCCCGGTCGGGGATCCCCCAAATAGCAAAAACCATCGCAGAAATTGCATATGAAAAACGATGTGTGAAGCAAATATAGTGAAAGGGAGATCGAGGTGAGCGAGTGAGCGAAGACGACGGACAAGATTCAACAAAAGGCTCCGTCAAATGAGAAGGAGGTATACCGCAATTCTTTAATGCGGCACGGGAACCAAGTCAACCAGCCCGCGCTCGCGCTCGCGACGGAGAACAACAACCTCGTCTGTGCCGGCTCCCCCTCCTCGTCTCAACCTCGTCGTCGTTGATTCGCCCTCAATTGCTTGCTTGCTTGCTTGCAGCCTCATCCCGTGTTCGCATGTGAGGAGAAGGGGCGGACGGGAGGAGGGATGCTCGCTCGCTCTCCCCTGCTTCTTCATCGCTGCGTGCTTGTGAGAAGCAACAACAAAGGTGACTGGATTCATTCATTAGGTCTGGAGTACTAGAATTTCGATTTTGACAGTTGAGATTTAGAGTATTGAGAGATTTGTGCTGAGTGATTGCAGATGCCGGATAGGGGGGGAGGGACTACTAGGACTTGGGATCCGGACAAGTCGACGGCGGTCAAGGGCTCAGCGGAAGCGTTCAAGGCTGCGGATGTGAATGCGAAGGCCTTCCAAGTGAGCGTAATTCTTAGGGTTACACTTATCTCGCTAGCTGAACTGTCAAGAATTAGGGTTAGTGACTTGTTACTTGTGGTTTGTTAGGGTGAATTGCTGTTCGATGAGTTTTTCGAAGAGCTCGTGGGAACGCCAGCGTTGAAGAACGACGATTCCATCAAGAAGCTTGATCGTCGTGCTTCTTCGAGGAGGATTGAGGATGGTAGCGACAAGTCACCTCTCTTTGAAGCTAAGGGGCTTTCCCACGCTTGCAGAGCTGCTCGCAGGAAACTGATTGACCTCTGTTATCAGGTGTGATTACGCATTTTATGTTGGATCTCAATTGATTACGCATTTTATGTTGGATCTCAATTGCGGATGATGAGATATTCTGTTTGCAGTAGAGCAAGTTATGCCATTTTGAAGATTTTGAGCATTCGCAAATATCGCAAATAACCAGAAGCAGGATCCTAATTTTGAACCGCCTGAATCTGCACTCAAATTTTACATAGATTCTACGAAATTCAAGTGGATCTGCTCAAGAGCAATGTATTGACACCAGTATACGGTGCAACAGGTTGATGATCATTTGGGGGATCTTAGGCATGAGCTGGAAGGGTATAATAAAGGCCATGAGCAGCAGTTTCTCGAGGTCAGAAATCCTCTCCTCTTACTAGAAATCATGTGGCGTAGCATGACCGTAAAGTTTCGTTTGTAGATTGCAAGCGGCTGCTGTCATGCTAGTTTGAGACTAGGTCAAGCTCTCGTACTGACGGTCAGTGCTTCTTGTTTAAGATATAACCAGGTTTGTCTGTGGTTGCTCCTGAAAATGTCAAGTTAAATGAGCTGTGTAGTTCATAGTTTATTAAACGAGGGGTTTCTTCTGCAGTTGGAAAAGGGTGTACAGGCTTTGTACAGTACTTCGCACCGGCTTGACTCTAGATTATCAGGTGTATGCCGCACTGCTGTCAAGATTGGACAGAATTTACAGGTATGTCCTGAAACGCAGACAATCATCAACCACAGATCCTCGCAATAAGTTGCGTCATGGCAAATTTTCCTGATGATAAATTAATTCCTGAGCGACCATCTTCTGGTTTATGCAGAATGCAGATCGTCAGAAATCTGCTGCCCTTGAGACTATTAATCTTACAAAGGTATGTGGATTGGACTCAGTTGTCTCTATCATAGTCTTGGTGTGTATTCTGACTACAATATATAAAAAATAATATGGGCATATCAGTTGGACATAGTACAGACGGGTCCGGAAGGGATGGGTAAACCATCTGGGCTCCACGATATTTGGTATAACCACTCTTGGCGTGGATAGAACGCATTTGGGGCTTGTTTCTTGCAAAAGCTTCAAATCAAATGCTTCATATATGAAATATGTCAGATATATGATATATAGGTATATATTCAATTGTAGACGGGAAGGTTTTGAAAATTCAACAGATGTATCAGATTTTTTTATTTAGAATCCATAATTTTATCGAATATGGTGGCTACTTGTGCACTACAATTTGCCAGAATAATATCACTGACTATTATCAAGTTATTGGAATTTCCGCAATCATTCTTCCGAAATTAAGTACAAATATTTTGATGTTTCATGGCTCATTCTTCTCGTGTTTGCCTCACATTCTGCAGTTTGCGCTAATCTATAAGCTCTTTCAGTTACCGCCTTGTGAAGGGGAATAACAAATAGCAGTTTGTTAAAGAGTTTTACTTTGATTTTCTCTTTCCAGTACTTGGTGGAGTTCAGCTCAGGACCATTGGAGTCCAATAATCTCTCTCCATTATTCTCTGATAGTGAGCGTGTAGCAGAAGCTGCAGCTGTTGCACTGAAGCTCCGTAAGTCTAATCTTTTACTTCATACGTCACCTCAACTTTCAAGAAGCCCATGTATAGAAGGCCAAGAAATAGGGATTTTTGACAATGTACATAGGTTGTTGGAAGCTTCCGCAATACATAAGTCACGAATATGTACAGGGAATAATGTGGATTCGTCTTTGTAGGTTCGGTTGCTGTATTAGAAACTGGAGGAGCTGGGACTGGAGGAGTTGGTGCTCCAAGTGCGGGCTTAGAAGTTGCAGTGGAAAACCTTCATGAATATTGCAACGGTGCGACCTGTAATACAATAATTTGTGTTGCATAGGTCACGACTATGAAATGTTTTTGTTGAGCACTTATAACGTTGTTTTGCAAGAATGTCCAGCGTTTTGGATGGCTGGACGCGTTTAGTCATGTTATGGTTCTAGTTTTTCAGTTATCTATTTCAACGTTGACTGACTTTCCTCCCATTCCAGATGTTGAGAATCGTTTGCTGGCTCGTTTTGAGACGGCCTCCCAGAAGAAGGATGTTCCTGTCATGTCGGAATGTGCCAAAATCCTTAGCCAGGTAAGCTTTCCCTTTTGCTCCTTAGATTTTTTTTTGTATATTTTGTCACGGTTGTTAGCATTCTATTCGTAGTTATTCTTAAACTGTATCGAGATTCTGAAGTAGGAGGTATCATTAACGTTGAACGTATACATGGCGTTCAACATGAAATGAAGTAGACAACTGTAGAATTCCAACTGCACGGTGTTATGTTCTTCTGCTTGAACAGTGAGTGAACCTTGGGTCCTTGTGGTATTTGTCTTCTTTGATAGATTTTTAAGGGCTCCTTTTATGGAAGTTCTCCTTCTGGATATATGGACCTAAATCTTGTCAGAAATGGCTATATGCGTGGTAGCATATTTTGATACGACATTTCATGCCCAAGTTGCCTATCATGCCAATTTTAATTTTTATCACCTCTTGACTTTTGCAGTTCAATGAAGGAAGAAGCGCAGTGCAGCTATATATTGCATCTCGACCCATGTTCATGGATGTGGAGGTTATGAACAAGGACGCGAAGGCTGTACAAGGATATGGCGCTGGAAGGCTTTCTGATATTACAGGTCTCTCTGTAATTTACAAGGATATTGGGGGTATGTGCACAAACTAAAATTTCGGTGCTAGTTACAGTGTTCAGCAGCTGTTGAGCACGTTCAAACTTTGTCATTTTGATATTTTATCATTTAAGTACTCCTATTTTATGGAATTGCAATCTAAGTAACTTTCGGACCTGCAGAGGTTTTGCGGGAGGAGACTACAGTAATTACGGCTGTTTTCCCAGCACCGAAATTGGTGGTAACCAGTCTGGTCAAGGTAATTGCCATGCTGGTCTTCATCACTTCGTGTTGTTTCAATGGAGTCATGATGCAGCCCAATTTCTTTTCTTTTATCTAACGTTAGAAATGTGTTGCAGCGTGTGCTGGAGCAAAGGGTGATTGCAGCACTCGAAAAATTTCTTCCAATCCCGTCTCTAGTGACCCCTATACCTATGGATGAAGGTGGCTTTCAGAAGGTGAAGACGGCTGTAGGCTTTTGTTGAATTTATATACAGGATGTGCTTCAAGTTGGTATTGGTGTTGGGACTTCTGGTTGTGTGGTGTGTATACGTGGTGCATTATTTGAGGCGCTACAACTGAGTTGAAGAGCATGATGAGTCAGTGCTGACACTGTGCTTAATCTGGCAGTACTTGCGTTTGCTTGCTCAAGCCTATGGTAAGACCCAAGAGCTGGTCAAGGAACTCTGTGCCTTGGGATGTGAGGAGACAGATCTTGAAGGTAAGTTTCTTACCAAGTTGGCTTGTCCAGCAAAGCGGGTATTCTTTAAACCATGTCTAAGGGTTTGAAGTTCTGTTGCAATTCCACTCGAGTGATGGTGTTAGTACAAGTTGCCTCTGAAATACTTCCTATAGTCCATATTGTGCTATGAAGAAATACATCCTGACTGAGTATGCTCTCTATTTAAAAGAAGTATTTTAACCATCCTAATGTTGAAATACATGTGTTGAGTGGGAATTTGGACAAGGACCAGCTCATCACGGTAATGTACAGTGGAGCACCAATTTCTTTATATGACGATGGAATGATCTGCGCAGGCCAAGCCGAGTCTCTGTTTTCATCGTATCTGGAGGTCTATCCTGAAGTTGAAATTGCATCGCTGGGTCAGCTCTTTCAGTTCAAGGTACAAGAAGAAGGCACCACTCGTTCTAGTTTCTCTTTCCTGCTAGAAATAAGCTGATACCTTTCATTAAGTGAGAAGAGTGGCAATGCACGTCAAGTTTAATATCATTCAATGGAATTGTGTTCTGATATCAGTGAGGTTCTGTTCTGACTCCTTGAATTCACATATGATACTAAATTCTATTACTTTCTTATACAACACTATGAACAGGTGATGGAGATGAATAATAATAAGGAACAATCAGCAAAGCACGAAACTGCTGTCGATGACTTTAGGCGTTGGAATGAAGAAGCTGTATCTCGCTGTGTGCTTTTCACTCCGCAGGTTTGTTAATCTTTCGTTTAATTTTTCTTAGCAATGTCTATGGCTGTTTTAAGGTTCTGGTGTGTTATCGTGACGATTAATCATGTAGATAAGTGTCAAGTTGGATAGTCCCTCGAATTGCGGCTTAAGCTCAATCACCGTCTAATCTTATACATTCTGATTTTGCGGAATACTTGTGGGGTGCTGATATGGTTGTTGCAGGCTGCAACGCTGGCCATGAATGTCAGGGCTGTTTTTTTGTGCTTACTCGACCAGGTAACTTTCATTTCAATGAAAAACTCCTCCGCTGTTCGCTGTTACCACTTGTGAGAGTTGATCCGTTGTGTACATCCGCACAGGAATTTTGCCTCCGTATACTATGTCAAAGCTCTTGAGACGATGAGTTATTGAGTTTTTGCCGTTCTGTAATCTGCAGGTCAGCCAGTACACCACTGAAGAATTAGAGAGAGCTATGGATGCTCTGAATGAAGCTGCTCTGAGGCGAAATCTTTACTCGATTGGCTCTACAGTGAGTCGGCGTGTAGCTGCAGCTGCCGCCACTGCGGTTCGTGTTCAATATAACCTTATTACTGTGCTTAATTTTGTCCTTCCAGTATACAGTGAACTTGGCCAGTCGGTCTGTATGCTTTAGTACACTTTTACTTCTGACAATGTAGCCCCTCCGAAAATGATCTTTGTTGGTTCTGAAATTGATATTTAGGCAGAGGCAGCCGCATCTGCTGGGGAACGTGCGGTTCGTGGATTCATGGTCGCTGTATATAGAGCTACGTCCAATGTTGCTTCGGTTCAGCAGGTTCTTTCATACACCTATGCATGAAACATGTACTTCTTTACGTAAATCCGCTACTATTCACGACGTAATGTCTTTGAAGTAAGCATACAATGACGAATGCTGTTCATGACGAGTTTATGAAAATCATCATAGCTGCCTCATCGAATCAATATAGGTAAAGAAGCGAAGAAATCAAGTAAGCAAAACTAAGCAAAGGAATTGAGTTGCTGTGATCAGCATCTGAAAGCTGTTATGATTGATGAGGATATTTTATCCAGTGCTGAGTACGAAAGAGTACCTCGGGTGAAAATTTCATGAACTTCAGTAAGATCATATTGGCCACTTTTTGCATCATATTATCTTGACTAAAGCGATTTCAGTCTGGAAACCTGTATTAAAAATACTAAGCTAAGTGTAAAAACCGATCAAATAACGAGTAAGTTTTATGTACCCGAAATTTCAGAAAGGCTGCAGGGATTATAATATCGTCTTTTGATGTATGCATGCACTCAGACAATCTTAGGTGAACTCACGGTTGCGTTTCGTGTGGCAGTATCTGACGAACAGCATTTCGCGGTTATTACTTCCCCTAGATGGAGCACATGCGGCATGCTGTGAACAGATGGCAACAGCTATGGCGAATTCTGAACGTGCTGCATTGAAAGGTCTTCAAATGTGTATCGACACAATCATGGCAGAGGTCTATATGCACTTCTCTATCAAAGAGTTTCGTCTATTTCAATGCAGACTCTTTTCATGCGCTCAGTGTCGTTGTTCCAGCTGCCTATGTTTGAAGACGTCTGAAATTTCAATTTGAGCGGGGTTTGCAGGTCGAACGCAATTTAGCTGCAGAGCAGAGGGCGACCGACTTCAAACCAGCAGAACATGGAGGCGATCATCAGCCTACTAGTGCTTGTAGCAAGTGGGTAACATATTTCGTGAATCGGATCCGTAGGAATCATTCTGAGGTCTAATCAGTTGGGCGTTGCAGATTTGTTAGCGTAGTTAGATCATGCCATGCTTATCCCTCTTGAGTTGTCTTACAGTACTGTGAGAATAATTTCATTCTCGTGTTTTTGGTAATCGTTCTCACCATCTCCTCGAATCTCAGAGTTATAGTATATATGGAGCACATGCTCGATGCTGGGTACGCCACCTTGGAAGGGTTCAACAAGCAGGCCTTCTTGACAGAATTGGTATAGGTACTGAACCTTTAGCTGCTTGTGCGTGTTTATCGCCGCTACTATGTGACGATACATAGTAGCGGATCTGTTGGTCAGACAGTTCTATTTACATATTAGCGTCATGATTATCCTGGAATGAGTTCTTAAACTTCGGTGAGTATTGCAGGGCACCCATCTCAACTCAACGCTTCTCATGCATTGGCAACGTTTCACCTTCAATGTCAGGTATGCTTTGTCATTACATTATAAATGCTGAGTACGTACTACCATACTATTGCTTGCGGACTTTGATGGTTGTAACAGGTAGTTGCTGTTCAACATGTCTTTCTTAAGAGTCCAGTGTATTTTCAATGGAAGACTTGGAGGCCTATTGAAGTTTATGTTTGTGCAGTGGAGGTTTGCGATTGAAACGTGATGTGGCCGAGTTTACCGAATTCGTTCGTAGTTTTAAGGCCCCGGCAGTAGATGAAAAGTTTGAGCTTCTGGGCACGTAAGTAAAACTTTTTACTTTCTTATATCTTGGTTCCGTCCAGCCACGAAAGGGTTTCAACTGCGGAGCTGATCGTCGAGCTTCTGTTTTGCAGACTGGTGAATGTCCTCATTGTGGTTCCCGAGAGCTTGCCCTCATTAATCGAGAGCAGTCTCAAAGAGGCTAGAGAAGATGCAGTACGGTACGACTTATTACTACTTGACTTTGAATCCAATTCTTTAAGATACGTTCTTCTCAGACTCAATTGTGAAGTTCTGAATATTGGGTTTGTAATCACTCCTTTTACCCAATGTTGGGAATGCTAGTCATTCTGTGCATGGCGTATTTCGTCAGAAATGCTTGTTCTGAGCTGCAACAACTGGTGGTTTGGCAGGTTCGTCAAATTGAGAGAGGACTTCAAATTGGCGAAGCTTGAGAGTAGGTATAAATTCGTTTAAGAGAAACTTCCTAACCAGTTCACTTGTTTTTCCTCCTCGACGTGTTTGCATTCGTTGAAATTAGTGACGGTCCCCCGCTGAACATGTTTACCCTGTCTATTATTGTAGGATTAGTGGATGGCTTGAGAAGCCGAACAAAGCAACGAACGCATTTATGCACATGGACGGTTTACTGGGAAATCAGACTGTTGATGAAGAACCAGAGTCAGAGCAGGATACACGACCTTGGCTGCGCGAGAAAACGACAACGAACAATGCAATTAGAAACGATGCAGCTCTTCGGAGAAGCAGTTTTGTGATGCCGTCGCAAATTCCTTCACTTCCTGCACTTCCTACGGCATCGAAACCTGCTTCAATTGAAGTGCAGTCTGAATCGCCTAGAAGGCCTGGGAGACTTTATAGGGTCGCTCCTGTGGCAAAAGATGCAGGTATTGGTGATGGAGATTTGTCAACTAGGGTCAGGCGCGGAGCCTTTGGCAGGGGAGCTGCTCTGTTACGCGAGGAAGAGTTCGATAGTCCGTATCAAAGGATGATGCATAATACTAGTCGGGATGAAGATACTGGCAGTGTTGAAGAAGGTGTTTCCGGCTCATATCAAAGAAGAGGTGTAAGGAGTGGGAGAGGGCTTAGGAGAGGTCCGGATGAGGAGTCAATTTCAGTGTTAGCTGGCGCATTCCAAGAGCTCGACGCACGAGAAGAAAGAGACTCCGCCATGCACGAGTCTGTTGGTCCTTCTTTGAGGGGATACGGTAGGCTCAGTCGACAAAATCATAGCTATGGAGCACAGAGGGACTTGGATGGAAGAGATGAATCTGAAAGCATTTCGGTACTTGAAAGCAGTGGATTCTCTTCTCTTCGAGCGAACAGAAGGTCCAACCGATTATCGCAAAGCAGCGAAGGTAGACTTGGAGCGAACAGGGATGCTGATACCGCAGAAGAAAGAGATGCCAACATGCTAGATACGTCTAGTTCTTTGTCGAAAGGCACCGGGAGGCCGAACCGGTTCTCCCAGAACTACGGCGGTTATGGGGACGCTGAAATGGGAGATGAGAACGACGCCAGCGTGCTCCAAACCTCAGGATTTTCTTCGCTGAGAGGGACGAGAAGGTCTAACCGGTTGTCTCAAAGCAGTGAAGGTAGACTGGGAGCACACAGGCCAATGGATCCTGCAGAAGAGAGAGACGCTACTCCGGGTTCTTCTTCATTGCGTGGACCCGCAAGGGCGAGACTAAGTTCTCAAAGCAGCGCCTCAGTCGGTGGGGCAGCAATTAGGGAGCTTGATCCAGATGAAGAGAGAGAGGCTGTCACTCTGGAGATTGCTGGTGCTTATGTGCCTAGAACACTCAGAAGGTTGAGCCGGTCGTCTGAAAGCATCGGTGATGAAGTTGGAGCACACAGGGAGGTCGAAGATGGCGATGAGGCTGAAATCGAGAATGCTGATTCTTCCTCGTTGAGAGGGCCGAGGAGGGCGAACCGACTGGGCCAAACCAGTGAATCTAGACTAGGGATTCGCAGGTCCCTGGATGCAGCAGATGAGGACGACGGTAACATGCAGGTGAATGTGAGTTCATTGGTACCTCGAGATCCCAGAAGGTTAACGCGGTCCTCAGAAAGCATTGGGTACAAGGTTGGAGATGTAGAAGGAAGAGAGTCTAACATAGCTGAGGATGCTGGAACTTCAGCGAGAGGACCTAGAAGATTAATACGGTCGTCTCGCAGCATTGGGGACAGTGCGGAAGTGTCCAAGGAGACCGAAGGAGTAGAAGATGTCGAGGAAATGAGAGGACCCAGGAGATTAATGCGGTCGTCTCGCAGCATTGGGGACGATGCGGGAGTGTCCAAGGAGACCGATGGAGTAGAAGATGTCGAGGAAATGAGAGGACCTAGAAGATTAATGCGGTCGTCTCGCAGCATTGGGGACGATGCGGGAGTGTCCAAGGAGACTGAAGGAGTAGAAGAGGTCAAGGAAAGGGCTACGCTGGAAAGTACTGGTACTTCGCTAAGAGGGACTAGAAGGCCAAGCCGGTTCCCTCAAGGGAGCGGAAGTGGTTCTGTGGCGGGTAGTATTGCGCCTGCCAGTGAACGGAGGACATTGAACAGCTCCTCCAGTGGAGAAGTTAGGATAGAAAACTTTGTCCCGGTTCTGGGAATACAGCGTCAACAAAGCAAACCCCACCTCAAGAAAGACGTTTCTGTGAAATCAAACTTCATTCACAACTCTACTGCCCCTGCACCTCTTCCTGCACCCCCAACCACTGTGACGGAAGAAGAAACAGATGCACCTGCAGAGCCCGTCTCTGTTGGCCATCTACATTTAGAGACTTACATCCCGCTGCCATCAATGGGCGAGGACGACGAAGAAAGCGATAATAGTGGTGGATGGACTTCGTCTGACACACCTTCGTCACCTAAATCAGGGCAAGCTTCTGTAAGACTACCTCTACCTTCAATCAAGTTCGTGAAAGAAGGTCTAGCGGCCCCTGGCGTCGGTACTCCTGGACTTGCAAGGCGTCCTAGCAGAAGAGATGGTCCCGGCGGACTTTCAAGGCGTCCGAGCAGAAGAGATGGCAATTCTGGGCTTTCAAGGCGTGAAAGTCGGAAAGAGAATCCCAAGCAGTTTCTGTACAGTATCGAATCTACTGTCCATAGAAGTAACAGTACCCCTCTTGAAGGCATAGAGGAAGCTCCTAAAGCAGATCCTGGTGTACCTCCGCCCGCAACATCTCGGGTCCCCCCTCCTCCCCCACCACTCCCAAGCAAGCCAGTTGCTGCTGCTCCTCCACCCCCACCTCCACCACCTCCTCGTCCTGCAGGTCCGCCACCGCCACCTCCACCTCCACCTCCACCACTACCTGCTGTTGCTCGGGCTGCTCCGCCACCACCTCCACCCCCGCCTCCACCCCCTGGACCACGAGGTGCTCCCCCACCTCCTCCACCTCCACCAAAGCCTGCAGGAGGGCATGGGGCTCCTACCCCTCCACCTCCACCGCCACCCCCTGGAGGGCGTGGGGCTCCTCCGCCACCACCACCTCCACCCAAGCCTGCAGGAGGACCTGGTGCTCCTCCACCACCACCACCTCCACCCAAGCCTGCAGGAGGGCGTGGAGCTCCTCCACCGCCACCGCCACCCCCTGGAGGGCGGGGTGCTCCACCTCCACCACCACCTCCTCCGGGTGGGCGCGGGGCTCCCCCTCCACCACCACCTCCTCCGGGTGGGCGCGGGGCTCCCCCTCCACCACCACCTCCTCCAGGTGGGCGAGGTGCTCCACCTCCGCCCCCACCTCCAGGAGGACGAGGTGCTCCACCCCCGCCACCTCCGCCAGGAGGACGAGGTGCTCCACCCCCGCCACCTCCGCCAGGAGGACGAGGAGGTCCGCCACCTCCACCGCCTCCAGGAGGTCGTGGTGCTCCACCCCCACCCGGTGGTAAAGCACCTCCACCACCCTCTGGCTTGAAGCCTCTGAATATAACTAAAAAGCCGCCAACGACCGCAAGAGTAATTTCGCCTCCAAAGCATAAACTCAAGCCTTTGCACTGGGACAAACTGAAAGCTGCTCCGGACCAATCGATGGTGTGGGATAACTTGGAACAATCCATGGAGTACGTTTATCTTTGGCCTTACCCGTTCTGATTGAGTAGGATTATCATTGTTGTTGAAATGTTACACACAACTACGAAATAACTGTTTAGGGTGCATTCTAATACTGGTTCTGATTGTGCAGGTTTGATACTGAGATGCTTGAAGCTCTCTTCGGCATAACTGCCCCAGCACCCAGAAAGGAACCCAAAAAGTCAGCGCCGGCTGCCCCTGTCCAAGTTCAAATTTTAGAAGCAAGGAAGGCTCACAATTTCTCTATTCAGCTTCGGGCCCTTGGACTCATAAAGCAAGAAGTCATTGAGGCTTTGCTTGAAGGTTTCTCTTCTTTTCTACCTTTACTTCTGAAGAATGACTACGCTTCCCTGTTTATTCCCATGCTGTATTAGAGTGGTTCTTTCTGATAGTTTAAATATCGGCTTCCATTCTGTATCTTGAAAGAGAGTTCATCCTTAACGTCTATTTGTTATGTGTATATCGGTCTGCTTTTCTGCTCTGGAATGTCCCTCATGATGAGGACGTGGTCTTGTATGTTCTCCTCATAACCCGACATCGGGAATTGATCATTTTTACTTGGACTGAGTTCTCTTCTGTTCTTTGGTTGTGAAGGTGATGGCTTGAGCATGGACGTGCTCGAGACACTGGTGAAGGTGGCACCCACTGCTGATGAGAAAAAGAAGTTCTTTCTGTTTGATGGAAGCCTTCAGAGCCTTGGTCCTCCAGATCGCTTCTTTCATGCTATATTGCATGTTCCAAACGCGTTTTCTCGTCTCAGCGCAATGTTGTATCGAGCACAGTACGAGGAGGAGATGCGTAATGTTCAAAACGCGATCAAAGTCTTAGAGGTAACTTAATGTCATTGGCTTGAATCACGTAAAGCAGAGCTTTTTCCTGTTTATTATTGAATTCATTAATTGTCGTTCAGCTGCTTTCGGGACTGATGTATTCTCTGTGGTGTATGACGCAGTTGGCATGCCAAGAGCTGAAAGGGAGCAAGACTTTCATGAAGCTTCTAGCAGCGGTGTTGAAGGCAGGCAACAGTTTGAACAGGGGCACGTTCCGAGGAGATGCTCAAGCATTCAAACTGGACAATCTCCTGAAACTGGACGATGTGAAAGGAGCTGATGGAAAGACCACGCTGCTACATTTCGTGATAAAGCAAATCATAAGTTCAGAGGAAGCCCGCGCTGCAAGGCTGAACAACTCGGATACTCCGACCACTCCAGCAACTCCACAATCACCAAACGAGACTCTATTTGAAGCTGCCATTGCGAGAAACCAGATCGAGAGGATGAATAACGAAGAATCCAGGAAGATGGGCATGGAAATGATTTTGAGCTTACCAGTGGAGATGTCGAATGTTCGAAAAGTAGGTGGGTTAGATGCTTCATCGTTGAAGTCGGCGATTCAGAAGCTAGTGAATGGATTGCACGGAATCAAAGCGCAGGTGACTAGTGGGCGCTTCAATGCTACGGAAGGGGGAGAATGTAAAGTCAAAGACAGTTCTCTAGATCTCTCAGGTGATTCTTTTCAGGGGGCGATGGAGAAGTTCGTGTCTGAAGCAGAAGCTAATGTGGCGACTGCGGAGGAAGACTTCAAACGGGCATTTGACTCTGTCAAGAAGGTTAGTGTCTACTTCTATGGTGACGCTGCTTCCAAAGATTTCGATTCACAACCTTTCAAGGTATTTTTTGTTGTTCGAGAATTCTTAGGCATATTAGAACGTACTTGCAAAGATGTAATGCAACCTAGCCCTCCGAACAAAGGGAGGTAGGGAATAGCCTTGTAGCGTAGCCTGGAACCCTAAGATTACGGCGAGAGTTTCTGCTGCGGCACCCTATTAGTGCTGCTTTGTACTTATATCACCTCTTCCAAAATCCCAATCTGTGAAATTATAGATGGGCCATCAATCTTTGACTCATGTGTGCCGTCATCAGTCGAAGCAATAATACGATTGAATTTCCAATTGCTCTCTAGATAGCACAATTGTGGGTTTTGTGACTTTTCTTCAATGTGTACATCTGCACACCTCGTTTGAATCACATTGTGCGACGAAGAATGAACTTTGATTGCAGGATACTTCAACAAGTTTTTGGCAAATGCGGGGTCGGTCCCTTGTGTGGGTGCCTATCACCGACCACGCTGACATTGATTTATCACTCGGGTACCGCAAGCTTTCCTCATGCACAATTAAAATTATAGGAGAGAACATCATACCAAGCATCCTGACATGCACAAACCTGATGAGGATGTAGCTCTGGAGAAGATTAATATGGTCACAGAAGCCAACGAAGCTGCGATCAGTAGAAAGCTGCGATCAGTAGAAAACTCCATTAAGTATCCTGCTTTGATTGAACATGCTTGGATAAATGAGGTGCAGGTGTAAGGTAGCGGCACCCACTCCCGTGGGTATAAGATAGATTGCAAAGTTGTGTAACAACAATTGAATTTTCAACCAGACAGTCATGAAGGCGAATACCAAACTGAATTTTCAACCAGACAGTCATGAAGGCGAATACCAAACAGATAGTATTGTGAGAAAAAATCCAGAAAATTGAAAGATGTTGTACAATCTGGTCACTCAAACTGAAAAGTATGCAGGCACTCTTGACTGAGTCAGAGGGGCGCCACTCTTGTGACATGAGGACACACAATGCACGCTAACGTACACCTCAACTCAAGCACCTGGACTACAGAAAACCGTGCTGAACATGCACCGAAATCCATTCCCAAAAGCCCCTATTCCTGTGTCGAACTGTAGCACAAACAATGAGTCACTAATTTGCATCTAAGTTTTAGTATACTAAGAACGCCACTGCCGCTGTCTTGCACGACTGATGCCCACCCGCTTTGCACCGAGCTCCCTTTTTCTGATCTCCCTTTTCCGATTTGGGAGGTACCAGGAACCGTGCTTGTAGGAAGTACCCGGATTGAAGTGCCGCTGTAATATGCGGGAATGGGCACTCTCACAGGAGTGGATGCCGCTACCTTAAGTAGAGGAAACGAGGTCAGACCTTAATCTTCCATACAGATGTGCTCATTCTATACAGATGGGATTTTGCCACACTAAATTTGATAATTAGTGTTAGATACACTAATTTACATAAACATGTTATAAGTTTTTATTGTTGTTCAATAATTTTACCCACTATATTGGTCAAGATGGGGGTCCTTATATGGTATCTGAATCCATGCTCTTGGTAAAAAAAAGAAAAAAAGAAAAAAAGAAAAAAAGAAAAAAAGAAAAAAAGAAAAAAAGAAAAAAAGAAAAAAAAAACTTATAGCATTTTCAAATCTTATAATAATCTAACACTAATTATCAAATTTAGTGTAGAGTTAGATGATGTTCCCAGCGGGGAAATTGGAGGAGCCGGGGGATTCAAGCGAATTGCCGCAATTGAGGTGGATTGGTGTGCATTTATAAGCGTCTTGCATTCCCCTTGTCCGGTGGCCATCGGGATATTAGCATTACGAACGGACACTTCATTCACGCCGGCCCCTTAGAAAGGGACCGGAGTTTCTATCTATCTATCTATCATCTATCTATCTATCGTCTTGCATTGTTCTTGGCCGGACACTCGGTGAGGCATCTTTGAGTAGCTGTCACCTGAATTGCTTAACCCTTAAATGCCCAAGGTGACCCGAAGGGTCACCTTCCAACAGAATCTTCTCTATGGCTCTCACTGTAACAACTTTTCACTTATATTTTGATGTCAAACTGGTCACCTTCTTGTGATGCATTCAAAAAATGAAATTTTACAATTCAAATCACAATTTGTATGAGTGATTTTGTGCTTTGAAAGGATTGTAGTAGCGAGGTTGGGGTTGTACATAAGCTTGTAGGAGGTTGCAAGCTCATCATTGATTGGTGCATTCACGATGCACTTGTTCAAAAAGTGCACTATTCATGATGCCCAAGTCCAAAAGATGCTGTGATCCAATTTTGGGCTGCCCGTTTCACACCCCATGGGCGTTTAAGGGTTAATTCTTAACCTATTGTAATACCTTCAAGATTCTACAATTCGACCTTTTGAATAATGCTTAGATTGAGTTTTATGAGGCTTGAAGTTATTTTTGATAGTCACTTACACTATATGGAATGGTGTCCAAAGTGAATGTTGATTGGAATGACATAAGAGATTTATGTCTAAAATGACATAAAATGACATAGAATTTTGTCATTCAAGATACAATTATGTTTGAAATGACATATTTTTAATGTCAATTTGGACATAAATGTCTCATGTCATTTTAGACTGATTCTAGTCAACATCTTTGGACGGTGTTCCTACCAGTGTTGCGCAATTCTGCATCAGGGATCTTTAACCCCTCAACGACCCCAATGTTGTTTTTTACATTTTGGATAAATGGCAAAAGCTTTGAAGAGTTACAACTTCTTTATCTCACGCCATTTCATAACGAAATCACTTGGGTTGAGTCCCAAATCAAGTTCAATGTGTGTGGTGAAAATTGTAGACCCATGCAATGAAGTATAAATAAATGACATGTATTTTAGTGATGACAACTTTTGGTTTTGGGTTTTCAAACATGGAGCATGTTTCATCATTGCAAGCCAAAAATGTGAAATTAGAGTAGTTTTTGATGAATTATTTTTACATAATCATGATGTTAAGATGAAATCAATTCTTACAATTTCTGAATCGGAAGACTTTTACTTCAAAATACTTTTGTGATGAGATTTGCAATGATGTATGTACCATGAAAAAAATGGAAAACCGGATGATTTTGAGGAGCCTTATCTCCTTCTCTCCTTCATTCATTGTTGGATTTCAACTTTGTTATTTAGGATGGATTCCAATTCGAGTCTAGTTTTGTGATAAAAAGCTCAACTAAATCAAGTGTTTTGAAGATAAGGTTTAGAATAGAGTGCAAAGGGTCTAGTTTTGGACTCATCTCCCTTCATAAATTTTTTGGTAGTTTTCACCATTGCAAGCCTATAATCCGAGCCTAGATATTTATTTTATTTTTACTTTTATTTTTTATTTTTTGATGAATCATATTTGTACAAAAGTGCTCTTAAATGAAGCAGATTATATTTCTTGTTGGTGAATTTCATTGTGCAGTAGGTTATCAAGTAGCATTTTCACTTCAAAGTGAAAATGCTAATACTTTGTAAATTTTTTTTAGTACTAATATGTTACAGCCTCACAATCTATGAAAGCCTCATGACTCCAAATTTCATATAGAGTACCAAGATTGTACGAGATTCATTACATGATTGTACCGTTGGGATCTAAATAGCTCACCTTTATTTTATCTTAGGCACTTTGAGAAAACTTCTGTTTCTAAGCTTGAGATCCCCCTTACGCATTTAAGTGTTAAGGGTTGGTTCATTCTTTAAAGATAGTGTAAGTGTTTAAGAAAATAATTGAAGTTATAATAGAATAAGGTCGTATGTTGAACGACCACACAAAACGAAAAATCGCAAAGTGAGGGCATCCAAGCATGAGGTACTTGTAACTCGTAACTTCAAGTTTTAATATCCCCATGGTGTATATTTTAGAGAGGAGTTTTGGTACACCCTACTACTTCCACTTCCAAAATTCATATCTGTTTCAAGATAAATCCAAAAACCAATTATTGCAAGTCATACAATTTCTTAGAGCATTTGTACCGCAACTACTTTTTTGCCCCTCAAAAGTCATGACAATAATGATAAAGCATTTGCACCACAACTACTTTTTTTCCCCTCGAAAACATAGCCCCCATCCATCTCGTGTTGACCCCGCCAACGCTAATTTCGAGGGGCAACTACCCCTCCAAATGGCCTTGGCCCTCAATAGTCTAAGGGTCCCTCTATACTCAAAAGTTTTCTTCCAAATAATATTTTATATTTTATTTTATGGTGAGCATTGAATTAACTTTCTTGACAATTGGGTCTTTGGGAGGCCTATTTTGGAATTGTCACCTTGGGATATGAGTAGATCACGTCAATTTGGAGTTTTTGTGGGTGGAGCTCCTTATTGTTTCCTCCAAATTTCTGCCTCAATAAATCCCTCCATCACTGTGTTGGAGGGGTTGCTTGGAGGGGCTACGGTGCCGATGCTCTTACATACTTTTGTACATCTTCCAGAATTGATATACTTGACTGTGAACCCTTGTGGAGAAATTGTGCCTTCTCATCGCGGACACGTTGTGAGGCGTAATCCCATGTTAGGTGCTTTTCCCTTGTAACACGGGAATGACGGGATTAGGAGAATACCATTCGCGGTTTTGAGTTTCATTGCTATTTTGGATAATTTCCGCAGAGGTTTTTGTCGGGCAATCACCTACTCCTTGGGCGATGTGCCCAATTATCCCTTTCCTCATCAAACTCCGTTTTCCTCATCGGGGAATTATTTGGCGCATTGCCCTTGTCGGAGGTGATTCCCCTATACATTCGGAGTGTAATTTCAATGTAATTCTACTCAAGTTTCAAAGTGACCCAAGTCAAAAAGTTCACCAATTTTACAAAGGCACCCTCTAAAAACTACAGAATTAATCTTTACAATGCCCAAAAAAACTTGGGAGACAAACTTTGGATGTTCCAATATCTTGACTAGTAAACATCCAACAGGCAATTTTTGGAACAATAACTAAAAACAGTTTCAAGTACAGTACCCTCCAACAAGTGTTGCAACACACTCTGTTTTTTCACTTAAAACATATCCCATGGCTTGTTTTAGAATGGTGGTGTTGGCATGATAATCATCACATCTCCATGAGATTTTTTGCATCATGGAAGGTGTTCCAGACACCAAGCATTTTCTAAATATAAAGAGGCATCCATTGCCATGTGTCTACCAAAATTGCCATCATGCTTAAAAATCTTGGAAAAGGGTACCCTTCTTAATGTGATCACTTCTTCTCTGGGATATCAGATTTTGAGTATGTTTGAGCTTGGGAGGGTCCAGAGATACACATACTTGTTTGTAAGTCATCTTGATGGTACACATTTCTTAGAAAAGTTGTGTGCCAGAAGTCCTGTTTGTCAAACATATCGTTTCTGTGTTGTTGTTAAAACCTTTTTTATCAAACTTTTTGTGGATGTAAGTGTTGTTTGAGGATTGTACACCATGACAAGGAGTTATGTATCAAATGATATACGACACATGATAGTTGGTATGTAGAAAGCTGGCATGTCGGTGAGTGAAATTGGAAACATTGTAGGAAGGCCAAAATCGACTATTTCAAGGATTCTCAAGCGATTTAGAATTAGTGGCTCTCATTGCCAACAAGTAGATCCGGTAGGCGAAAAACATGAGTGATCGAGATAGGAGAAGGCTCCATAGAGATCTTAGTAGTAATCGTCGTGCTCCTCTTGCGGTGTGCGCAGCAATGTGACATCTTCCGTGGGCATGTCAACTTTACGTAAAGAGCTTCATAAGCTTGGTATTAACAGTTGCATTGCAGTAAAGAAACCATTCTTGAGTGACATACACAAGGCAAAGAGGTTGGCTTTTGCAAAGGGGCACTTGCATTGGACGATTGACGATTGGAATAATCTGATTTGGACCGATGAGTCATCCTTTGAAGTTGGAAAACCATCACGCCAAATTAGGTATGCAGCGAAAAGCATATGAACGCTACAACTACAATTGCTTAGCACCTTCATTCAAATCCGGAAGGACTTCAATTATGGTATGGGGTGCTATCACTGGCTCTTCTAAGTCTTATTTGGTGTTAATTCCTCCTAATGGACGCACTGCCAAAGACTTTGTAGAGATAGTATCTCAAGGAGCATTAGAGCATTATTATTGGTACCATGACCACTATGAGCACCTCATTTTAATGGAGGATGGTGCTCCGACAGACATGGTAGTATATACAAAAAGATTGGAGACAAAGAACTTGGATTGAAAAAGCTTGAATGGCCACCAAATTCTCCTGACCTTAATCCTATAGAGAATGTCTGGAAGCAAGTTAAAGATCAAGTGCAACAGAGAAATAGACCACGAAACAAAGACGAAATGTGGACATCAGTCAATCTGGCTTGGGAGGATATACCTCACGAAAGCATCAAGAAGTTGATTTCAACAATGCCAACCCGGATGAAAGCTGTAATAGCAGCTCAAGGTGGTAGCACTCGATGGTAGTAGGTGTTCCATTTTACTGTAGAATATTTGTTAGTGAGTAAGACATATTGTAAACTTCATATCATATTAGGCTTCTATACTACTATAGCTTTGTAATGGTACCTTATTTGACTTTATTTGATCAAATTTTGATTTAACCCCTAAACGCCCAAGGGGGGGTAAAGCTCCTAACAATTGGTAATAATGCTGATTTTTTCAAAACTGCGTAAAAACAAATCAAAGATGAAAATGGAAAATCCAACCGTAGGATCTTCTTTAGAGCATGGCAATTAGTATGACCACCAAGTTGCATGCCATTTGGAGGTATGGATTTCAAGATCCATGCAAAAAAGGGGTGAAGATCACACCACCAAAACTTTCATGAAAAATCTCTTTCGCCCACTCTCACAAATTGAGGATCAAGGTTTTTACTATTTATCCAAGGAGGGAGTAGAGTAAACCCACCGAGGAGTTGAGCAAAAAAAACGGCGGATGAAAAATCGATGGGATGAAAGCGGGGTTGTGCACCAAAGACGGAGCCTCACATCCAAAATGTCGAAAAACGACACCGTGGGCGCTTAAGGGTTAATATATGAGTTTGATTTCCTTAGCCTAGAATATGAATGAATGGAAACTATGAAAATACTTTAGAGCCACATAGAGGAGAATTTTACCCACATAGTATGCATCTTTGTAATACCAAGAATGTAAACAATGATATATCCTATAGATTGGTGCAATCAAATTTTAAAAAATCATCATATATATTTCTCAGTTAATTTTTTTTGAAATTAAGTGAAAAAGATAAAATAATTCATCAAAAATAGAGATTTTGTTTTTTAACATTGACATTTTATGAACACGTGAAGGGTCCATAACACAAAAGATTTAATAGGATAAATTTGATAAAATCCTCCCATTTTGAAAATGAATTAGAGAATTTCAAGAGTTCACAAAATGGTTGCAAGACTTGTTGGAGGGTACTGTACAGTGGGGTACAGAAATAATTCGAACTGAATTTGAAGGCAGTTTTTGAAAAAACTTCGAAATGTGCCTACATACTCAAAAATGATCGGAATTGCAATCCGTAAAGGGCGTTGGAACCACGTCAGAGTGTTTTACACTATCATGGCAAAAAATTGCTTCTTTTTTGTGCAATTGTTCAAAGAACTAAAACTCTACATGTTCCATCCACAATTGACCACTGTCGCTTTGTGCTTTAATTACAATGTTCATTTTCACTTGCAAAATTGATATGAGTGCCATAAGTTGTTCTTTAGATACTTGAGCTCATTGTTGAATGTTCAAAAATACTTGCTCCCTCTAAACTTTTGAGTTGGTGTAGTTTTGTGATAAATTTCCAATCAACACTTAAGATGTGAAATTGAACTTTGATTTAAACTCGGCGAGAATGCTAAAAGAATTTGAGTTTGGCAATGAGCTTATGAAAGTAAGCACCCTAACTTTATCAAACCATCCTTTAAGTCCTTGTAGGAAATTTCTAGTGGTGTGAATGGCTTCACAAAGCTTTGAGAAAAATTGACTAGTCACAAGCACATTCTAAGACATTCCTCCTACCCAAGAAACAAACAAGGAACATATCAATGATTCAATAAGCATGAGCTCAAGTATCTAAAGAACAACTTATGGCACTCATATCAATTTTGCAAGTGAAAATGAACATTGTAATTGAAGCACAAAGCGACAGTGGTCAATTGTGGATGGAACATGTAGAGTTTTAGTTCTTTGAACAATTGCACAAAAAAGAAGCAATTTTTTGCCATGATAGTGTAAAACACTCTGACGTGGTTCCAACGCCCTTTACGGATTGCAATTCCGATCATTTTTGAGTATGTAGGCACATTTCGAAGTTTTTTCAAAAACTGCCTTCAAATTCAGTTTGAATTATTTCTGTACCCCACTGTACAACAGAAACTCAATTGAGGGGTAAGAGCATTCAAGAGCCAAAAGTTGGCTTTTTTGTCTCCAGGATAGAAGGGGGCCCATACTCTATACGCAGGAATGTTATGGGCATGTTTGGGGAGTCCAAACCCATAGGTCCATGAGAAACAATTAAAAAGGGAGCTTTTGGATCATAACAAAAGTTGTGAGTAATAATTTTAAGCAAACTGGAACTTTCAAAATATTGATCTTCACTTTTGTTACGTCATTTTGCAAAGGGTGACGCATATTTTGCAAAGGGTGACGCATATTAAGCTGACGCCCATTAGTGGCCCATCCTATGCAGGGTTGTCTTATTAGACAAAATTCCTATTCATTTGTCATACACAATTTAGATGAGGTGTACATCTAAGAAGTTTTCAATGTATCAAATAATTCAAATGTACATCTCATTTAAATTTTGTTTGACAAATGAATAGGAATTTTGTCTGATAAGACAACACTGATCCTATGTATGGAGAAAACTTTTGGACTAGAATACACTAGCAGAAAAGTGTCCTCAATACACCAAGCACTACACCCACCTTGGGTGCAGAATACCACTTTGGCATATACTCATGTGGTGTACTCAGGGCAGTTTTCTACTACACAAGAGTTGTTAATTAGTGTAACAAACAATAATTGTGAACCGGAACACTAAAAACGTTTTTTTCTTTTCAAATTTGAATGCTACGTTCTCAAATTTAATGCAAAAGTTCTATCTAAATTTTGGTATTTTATACATGTCTATTTTATACATGGGTATCTAAGTTTTATTTTATACATGTTCATGTACAAGTTGGCTACTAGATCCTACAGTTACATGTTCAAAGTTTGTAGGGATGACTGTTTGACTGTTTTCGAGGCTGCTCACGTTTACTAGGGGTTAAACGCTGCTCGTAGGGGGTATAGTAGTTGATGAAGTTTCGTTGCATGCTGCTGATGCCGGTGGTCTCCGCGAATTCTCACAACAAGAGAATTGGGGCGCGACAAGCGGAAGATGTTCCCCGACGATCTGAGCATCGATTCCTCGTTTTGCTTTAATTTAACGACTCTGTTTGTGTCCCCACCTTATCCTTGAGCTTGCGTTCCATGCGCCCAGCTCATTGCAGGATGTTCCCCGGTTTGTGTACCCCATAATCTATCCACAAGTCGTTACTAGCAATTGCCATTTGGCAGACATTCTTCGGAAGGAAGAACATGCTGCCACTGGACACTTGGAACTGCGAAAAGTAGGCGATTGCGAACTCAGACCTCCCTGGTCTCACTCTGATCACATCGTCTATTAAGCTCCGACATATATACATATAAACCGTGCAGGAAAAAGGCAGCGTAGAATCAACGGGAAGGAATCAATCATTGTCAGTTTTATAGAGAGTGTGTGTGTGTGTTGCAGCTAGATGGTGAAATTCGAGATTAGCGATGGATTTGCAGGGATATATCCCTGGCAAACGCAGTACTTCGAGAAGCAGAATGTGGCGAAAGGCGTGGTGATTCCAATGAAGGATCCATTGGCGTGGTCGCTCTACCCGCGTTACCGATGGGTGTACAACAAGATGCTAGTGTGCGAGACGCAGGGCGTGACGCACGGGCCACACGGAGTACTCCCGGAGACTTACCCGGTGTTCTCCAAGCCGATCGTGAGCATGTTCGGGATGGGTTCCGGGAGCCGCATGGTGGCGAACGAGGACGAGTACATGGAGATCATAGAGCCGGGCTACTTCTGGATGCCACTCTTCAAAGGTCGTCACGTCTCCACAGACGTCGCGCTCGTGAACGGGACCCCCTGCTGGTGGCAGCACGCCACGGGCGTGCCGGGGCGAGAACCTGGGACTTTTGATTACTGGATCATCCACGCTCCGGACGACGTGGCACTGTTGCCCGCACTGGAGGCTTATCTCTCGACCTGGATCAGTAAGAATATGCAGGGGTACACTGGCTTCATGAACATTGAGTCTATTGGTGGTCGTATCATCGAGTGTCACCTACGCATGACTGCCCAGTGGCCGGACTTGAACGGCGAGGGCTGGCTCGACGCGGTCTCCAATCTGTATGCTCACGGCGTCTGGAGGTTCGACAACAACCCCAAGAAAGATGGTTACAGTGTCGCTCTGTTCTCTGAGCATGGACGAAGTTACAAAGTCGACCACCAGGCCGTCAAGCGCCTCTTGCCCGCGGAGAATGTGTCCTCCATTGGGATCACTTTCGATGAGTCTCTGGCTCCTGAGCATCACAGCATGCCCCTCGGCGGCTTCCGTTTGGCCGTCATCAATTGCTGGGACCTCGACGCCGGATTCAGAATGCGCGACACCCTCAAACCAATGTTCACTTCGAAACCATTATGATCCACATTTCGGAATCGTATCACTAGCTTGAGTGATACGATTCTAGGCACTAGCTAGCTTCACGTATCATTCATACGGTGATTGATCGATCACTGTAAGTACTGATTGACTTTTCGTTTCATTTTCTTGGTGGAATTTGTGTACATCATCACTTGTAGAATACATCTATATCAAATCAGGAAGCTCACTGGTTGACCTTTCAAATGTACGTACCCGATTGTCGACGTACTCTAGATTCTACGTGCTGCTCGTCAGTACGTCCCTTCACGCCAGATTTTATGTGCTGAGAACTGTTCATGGCAATTGAGGTGGCTACTGCAGAGTCTTGTACGCAATCTATTACGGGAGGCTGCTGCTATAGTCCAGAAGTTGATTCACGTGATGCTACTTATACGCCGGATGCCTTTATTCATGATTTACATGCTTCTGATCACTTATAGGTCGTTACGAGAATCCGGGACGTCTTCCTATTACATCAACTGGTCCCACTTCAGAAGGTCTACGTTACCGAATACTGACAATTACATGATTCTGACATCTAGCGTCGACAATAAACAGAATGAAGTAGAGTCTACAATTCCTGCGTTGAATTTCTAGCACGTTACTGATATTGATGAAATTTTGTGTTTACGCATATAACTCATGTAACTTTTCACTTTCGATCGAAAACTTTACTAGTTCACAGGGTTGCCTCTTTCTAAGTAGTGCAAATAGTTCTTTGCCTGTAAGGTCGAATACCCTAAAACCACCAACTTAAGCTTTTTGAGGTTTTTTTAGAATGGTTATTTTTGGGGTATGTTTTTCCCACGTAGGAAAGAAATTTTCTCATAGGATGCAATTTTTTTCAAAATTTAACTCCCAGTACATAAATAAATATAAATTTTCAAAGGCAATTGTACTTGGTGACCCAAAACTAATCTGTAGACTTTCCCATTGTCACACCTAGCGGGTACAAATTTCCATTCATGATTTGACCCAAAACCACGAGCTTTTTTATTGTTTTGATTGGTCAGTTTGAATTGAGTGTTCTAACAATGCTAGTTCAGGCTAGGTGCGGTTATGGGGAGACCTATAGTTTGATACTGGGGGTGCTTGTGGTTTTAGGTACTTCTACCATAACAGCAGTTCCTGTATTGTAGTTTAGGAAGGTTCTTGATTACTATCAGGTCACTTGTATTTGAGTATACACTATAGCTACTTAACTTATTATATGTTCTGTCCTTTTCATCCAACTACTTTAATTTTGACATGCAAGAGACTTTGGACTTTCGTCAGTTATGTTTAATATGAAAAGAGACTAGTATAAAGAATCTCAAGAGGCCAAGCTATTTTAGGGAATTTGTATTCTTGCAAGGGATCGAATGTTCATGAAATCAGAATCGAATGTTCTTATGCACGTCTTTGATGCCTTTAGTTAGAATGTGGCGGGCAGGTTTGCATGTAATGATTGACATGACCATGAGCATCTATCTAGATTGCTGGATTGCATGTCCTTGCATGCACCACATCCATGATTCCATGTGAACAATTCTAAGAGCATGCCCAGTCCTTACTGTGGGACTGAGAGTGGAGCCTTGTTTGGAGTGTGAGGAACCCCAGCTCACACTATTCCTCTAACCTCGTCAAGAGGGTTGAGGACTCCTTAACTCCAAGTTATCATGTGCCTTCGTTTAGCGTCCCCATTAACCAATGGAAGAGTGACTTCATTGACAGAAAATAATTTTTATTTTAACCGGCTTGTCAGCCATGGTTGTCATATTGAACAAATCACTATTCATTTTATGTGCTACAGGACAAGTTACTATTTATCAAATGTACCTTTCAAGTACATGTGATGAATAGTAACTCATCCTATAGGACATGAAATGAATAGTGATTTGTCTAATATGACAACTATGTTGTCAGCAGATGTGATTCGTGAGCAACATTTTCCTATGCCCTGTCTCATGGCCGGGGTGGGGTTGCAACACCCGGCCGAGAGGCGCTTGCAAGCTTTTGATGGAGCCAAGCGGCCCGGTTTGAAGCACAGGGTTGTGCATGCTCTAATTAAGAGCATGCCCATTGCCCAACCCTCCCTGTATGCTCTAATTAAGAGCATGCCCAACAGCCCAACCCTCTCTTCAGGCGAAACTCTAGTCGCTTTTGTTGTAAGGAGAACCTCTACGGCTCAACCCACGTACTCAGCAAACCTGTAACCCGGCCAAGATGGTCGGCATCCCCTAGATTATAGCTTGTCATAATTCCAAGTTTTAGAGTCCCTTTTCTCACATTTGACATCCTCATCAACCAATGCAAGAGTGCTCGTGCCCTCGTGGCGGCTTGCGGCGGCCCTCCTCAATCGCGAACCCCCTACTCCCTAAGTCGGCTCACTCGCAAGACCCAGCTGCCCCTTTGGCACGCCATACAAGCTATCCCCGGCCCGGCTTGGGCATGCTGTAATGAGCAGTCTTAAAAGCAGATGTTACGGCAGCTGAATGTGCATCGATCTTTGTTGACAATTCAAAGATAATGCGGGTTACCACCACCTCCACCACTTATCTCCAGCACATGGGACAAGAGATAAGATGACTGGGAGAAGGTACTGCTGCCTTATCAATCTCTTCAGCAGATGATTGGAACAAGTCATAGCACATGTGCATCTTTCTCACTTTTATGCCCGATATTGTTCTTATGGCCACAAAATTACGGTCGAAGTACCCATAACCACCAACATAAGAAAATTCGCGCATTTGTAGCTGGTCTATTTATAGTGAGTAATTTTTGGGGGGGTGGCAAGATAGTTTTTAGGAAGGTTTGTAATTTTATTATATTTTTTTGTAAAACACATGAATTGATACAAATTTTCAAACAGTAAAGTTCTGCAGGACCCGTAATCAACCTATAGGGTATAAGCCCAATTTCGTTAAAATGGCACTATGCCATGTGCCATTTTGTCATACTAGATCTTACATTTGTGCTCATATAAAATGGTATATTCTGTAATATCACAATTTTTTGTAATATCACTTCTTTATATACATTGTCACTCATTTTCCCTAATATCACCTTATAATTCTGTTATATCACATGGTTTTTGAACTACAGTTCAGAAAGTTGAGGTGTGCCATTTTACTGGAATAATGCCATTTTGACGGAATTGGGGTTGTATGCAAAAATCACCTTAGCTGGTACAAATTTCCATTCATAATTCGACCCAAAACCACCAGCTTTTTTATTGTTTTGACTGGTCAGTTTGAAGTGAGTGTTCTGACAATGCTAGTTCAGGCTAGGTGCGGTTATGGGGAGACCAATAGGTTGATACTGGGGTGTTGGTGGTTTTAGGTACTTCTACTTTAGAATACGCAGACTTTTTATTTGCTGCTGCACCTCTCTCTCTCTCTTACCACCGTAGTATTGAAATTTTAGGCGTTTTTGAATAGTAGTGAAGACAAAAGCAAGAGTATGCCAACACACCAACAAATGTGTGATTTGGATAGTGCATGAAATCTTTACTGAAAATTCAAGTCTTTTCTAGAGATTTCTAAATGTTTTGAAAGTAGGTCTCAATAAATGCTCACACGAGTTGAACCCTAATGTCAAAAAGAGCTAGGAACAACATATTTGTTATATTGAGACAATTCTCAGTCTCTTTTCAATTTTACAAACTTATTCTTAGACTGAGAACATTTGTTGCATTAAAATACCCATTCACCTAATGAACAGTTGATACTTATTGTGAACAAAAGGTTGTCCCCCATCATTATGTCTCGTGGGCATATGATCAAGGAGTGTCGAACGGGCAATTTATTTGAACGTGAGGCCTACAAGGGTTTGGTGTTCTTATTTATTTATTTATTTATTTTGTCCCCCATCATTTTGAGACCGAGAATGTCCTTGGCTAGTTATCTACTTGGCATCTCGCATGAAATAAAGAATTCTGAGCCGGAGAGTTTCATTGGTATAGTGTTGTCTTATCAAACAAAATTCCTATTGATTTGTTAAACACTGCAGACGTCTTAGATGTACATCTCATCTGACAAATGAATCGGAAATTAGCCAAATAAGACAACCTTGCATGGGTGGAGAAGTAGCTTTTAAATGAAATTGCCCATTAGGACATGCATGAACAATATGGTTTATCACTATCAACTCTACTCATGAGGTGATTGATAATTACTAACAATGCTTTATCTGTAACTATTACGACTACTTTGAACTTGTTTTTTTTACCAAATTGAGTCCGAAGTTTGAAATAAAGAATCTCCATACAACATTCTGATATTAGAGTAGTATTGTTAATTTATTGTTTGACCCTTAAAGGCCCAAGGGAATAGGAAACTTTAACCTTCACCCTAGATGAGTAAATCAATGAATACTTTCTAAATTCATACTAGATAATTTAAAATCTTGTAACCATAGGATCTTGTAGAGTACAAGTATGAAAAGTAAACTTGATTTTCAATGTAAAAACATTTTTGTTTGATACAATCACAATTGCAAAGAGGATGAAGAGTTCCTGCAACTCTTGGTTAAGTCAACCTTTACTTATTGTGAACTTGGTTATTTTAGGGGGGTGAATTTAAAATATGAAATATTGAATTTTCTTACCAATCTCTTCAATTTTGTACGTCAAGGATTTCATGAGCTTTTGAGTTACTTGAAAGGGCTTATGCTTTTTAGCTTGTTATTAATTAAATAAATGATCTAAAATAAGGTGGAACAAGATCTACATATAAGAAATAAGTATCACACTCCCCATTTAACTATCCCTAAAAAGTAACAACCCAATCAATCATGAATATATCAATAATGAAATTCAAAGTGTTGCCACACCTAAAATAAGAATATTCTTTGAAATATGATGTAGACTCTAGAGGTCAATTTAGTTGTGTATCTAATTTACAAAAGTTTCTTTAGGTTTGTGATTTTTTTTGTTATAAACACTTGAACATAAATTGGGCAACGTTTTCATGGCTTTATCACACACTTGCCCATATTAGGGTCACTTTACACTATGGACCATGAAGGTTGACCACGTCCTTTTAAAATCTCTGAATGGAGAGTAAAGTGCTCTTGGTTCCATTTGGCGTTAGACTACCACAATAAAAGGATGAAGAATGACCACTAACTTTGAGGTCCCCAAAGTATGCTAAACTTTCCATTGTGGATAATGTTTTCATGATCTCCTTGATTACAGTTGAGTTGAAGCAAATGCCTCCACTTGACTATAATTAAGTAGACCATGAGCTTAAAAATCATTCATTTGCTATTGTTCAATTTAGGGAGGAAAAAGGAAGGGTGAAAGAGAGAATGATGAGGATTTATACTAGAAAATCGACCTTAAACTTGTCGTGGTCCAAATTCACTTTATACTACAAGAGTGATCAAGCCACTTAAAAATCCATTTTTGTTTTATCATGCTGAGAGCTCTTGGACCAAGAGCCATGACCATGAAATTGACTTTACTTTTCTTATACATGGCTCTTAGTCCATAGTGTAAAGGGACCCTCATTATCATCTAATGAACCAAATTTTCAATGAAGTGTTGAGTTCTTATGTACTTCGCCCATTGCAAGTCTCTCAAATGCATCTAAAGACTTGAAATGATTCAATTTGATATTGAATAAGACTCGGAGGTACCACTATTGTACTTTGTTTGAACTTTGAAGGCATAATGCTTTGTTGAAATTTGTTGCCCAAAATTTTTGCAAGTACATGTGGTGAAATTTTCTCTAGAAAAACTTCTCAAACTTGTATTCTATAGGATAATACTAGAATCATTCATTAACTTGCCAATTTGGGGAAAAAAGTGGAACTTGTAGGAGGGCCCATAACCCTTAGCCCCTACACGTCCTTGGGGTATTTTAGTCAAAAACACAATTTCAAAAAAATTGTTAATAATGAAAAAGAATGTAAAAAAATTAGATCTCAACCATACAAACTTGTAACTGTTATTTAACTAATTATGGACTTATTTCCAACTTATGGACTTTTTGCAACTAATGAAGAACCTTGGTTTTGTCGGCGGCCAGCCGATACATCTCCAGATCTGCGACTTTCGAAAGGCTATTACTCACTCAAATTTTGTCCGAATCAAACATATGAGGTGTTTATTGACATCTACATTTTTCGTAGATATCAAAAAAACACCTCATATGTTTAATTTGGACAAAATTTGACTGAGTTATGACCTTTCAAAGATTACTGATAAAGTCTTAAGGTAATATCGGCAGACGGCCGACATTATTTCTGGAC